>JADMNL010000022.1:558320000-568320000 GCA_016271365.2 Neoceratodus forsteri | reverse complement strand
GTGGTGCTGCTGAAGGAGAAGGATCTTCTTCCAACAGCTAGGTGAGTCTTGGGCAGACCCAGCATTGGGAGGTGTGAGGACCTGGTGTTAGGTGGGAAGGGTTTCAGGGTTAGTAGGTTAGATATACTGGAGGAGGTGGGAAGTGTATTAGCTTGAAGGTGGTGCAATATATTGGGAGGTTAAGTCTGTGCCATGAAGATGGCCAGCTCAAGTGTTCAGCACGTCACAGTGATGAGCGAGGCTAGGCCTTAATAGCAAATCAGGCAATTCTGTGATAGGCCATTTTGAGTTTGTTCAGGAGTGTAGTCTTAGAGGAGTGGATTATAGAGGCACCGTAGAAGAGGCCTGGGAGAAGGGCGGCAGAGGCAATAGTGCTTCTTGCACTACTTGAGAGGTAGGGAGCAGTGCGATATAGAAGGCCTAGTTTCTGATTAGTAGCCTTAGTGACACAGTTTATGTGCTCATCGAAGGATAGATGCTTGTCAAGTACTACACCCAGGTATTTAAAGGAGGTAACATTTTCGTGTTGAATGTTAGTGGATGTTTTGATAACCGGGGGGCTGTGAGGTTGTGTCAAAGCAGGTATGGTGGAACAACATGGATTTAATCTTTTTGTGTTCAGAACTAGTAGGTTATTTTAAAACCATGTTTCTAGAGTCTGAAAGTCATTTGTTAGGTCAGAGTTAATATTTGAGACATCACAGGAGGCTCTATATAAGATGGCATCATCTGCATATAGCTGAACCGATGCTCCTCCACAATTCAGAGGAAGGTCATTAATGAATATTGAGAATAGGAGAGGTCCTAGGATTGATCCTGGGAAACCACATTGGTGATAGGAGACAAGGTTGAGATGGTACCGGCCCATTTGACACATTGAAACCTATTCTCTAATTAGTTAGAGACCCAAGAGAGTGTTTTTGTTAAGACCAAGGTGGCGAAGCTTACAGATGAGAAGTGAGTGGTTGACTAGGTCGAATGCCTTCATTAGGTCAACAAAGACTGCACCAGTGGCTTTGCCCTGGTCCATAGCCTGGAATATATCAGTGGTGATCCTCAGGAGTGCAGTTTCTGTCCCATGCGATTTCCGAAAGCTATGCAGGTTACTAGTGAGGGCATTGGTCTGTTCAAGGTAGGATGATAGTTGATTATAAAGTATTCTTTCTTGGATTTTAGCAATTGGACCCAAGATAGATATGGGTCTATAGTTTTCTATAAGGTTGGTCGGACCACTTTTATGTACTGGGACAACAACTGTGGTTTTCCATTTGTCTGGGATGGTTTGCGTGAGGAAGGATCTATTGATTAGGCAGGAGATCAGGTAGCCAAGTACAGGTGCACCTATTTTGAGAAATGTGGTTGGTAGGGAGTCAAATCCTGGTGAGCTGTCAGGGTTAAGTCCCCTTAGCAATTTAAAGACCTCTTTTCGGGAAGTAGTTTTTAAGTGGAGGAGTGGGTATGGAAATTCTGGGTGGCTAGCTGGTGGCACAGGGTAATTAACAGGAAGGTTGGTTTTGTAGGCATCAAGGTCTGTAAAAAGTGGTTCGGCCCTCCCGCTATCTCCATGGGTGAGGATAGTGTGGAGACTTTTGCTGTCATTGATGGGGGAAGATCATTTCATTACCCTTTAGGAGTGTGTTGATTTCCTTCCAGAAACATTTAGGGTTGGAGACGTGTTGTTCCTGTAGTGATAGGAGATGCTCCCTTTTGGCTTTGCCTATCTGAGATTTACAAATATTGTGTAGCTGTTGGTAGGAGTTCCAGTCAGACTGAAGTCTAGAGATTTTGAAGGCATGCCATGCTTTGACAGGAGAGCGCATGAGGTGCCTCAGTTCCTGTGTGAGCCAGGGAGAGTGGGTGCCTCTTGATCTTCTTAGTTTGATGGGAGCATGGTTGTCAAGGATGGAGGTGAAGGTATTGACCAGATATCCTAATGCTAGGTTTATGTCAGGAAGGGAGGTTATTGGTGACCAGTCAGCTGCAGTGAGACTTAAGCAGAAAGCTTCAGCAACAAAGTTGGTTAGGTCCCTACTTTTATGGATATGGGGGCGGGGAGGATGCGGAGAATTATTCTTCCGGATGCAAAAGTCGGGTAATGGTCACTGAGTGCATCAGGGAGGATTCCAGTGTCCTTAATAGAATTTGGATTATTAGTATCTAATCTAGGAGAGTGTGCTTGCCTGACTTCATATTCAGTCTAGTGGGATCGTCGAGGAGTTGCTCCAGTTTAGTGTCCAGTAGAGCAGCTTGGTACTGTGTTTTGAGAGGCCCAAACCAATTCAGGTTAAAGTCACCGCATATTATAGTGTCTTTCTTAGGGAGGGAGTCCAGACTAGCGAGGAATTCAGCATAGGAGGACGACTGATTCAGAGATAAATGGATGCACCCACTGTTACATTCTTGACTTGGCCAAGGGTGACTGTGATAAAGGCATACTCTGCCGAGCTGATCTTTATAGAGGAACTTCAGTGATGGTCCAAAAAATTACAGCTTGTAGTCATTATATGCAGTACTAGACCTGAAAGGGTGTATGCATTTGTGATTTTTGGCTAAGGTTTACTCTCCCTTCCATAATTTGGATTTGTTTTTGAGCTCTGCTGCACTTGCCATTGATGTTTAGCTGCTGGGCTGCTAGCTCCTGGTGACATCATTGTAGGATAGGGGAGTGACTCACACTGTGCAGTACCATGCAGTTGCAACAAAGTTGCAAGGGAAACCTACCAGTACTCAGTATACATACTGTGTTCCCCCTTCCCCAAGACACCCTGCTAGCAATGTATTATGCCAAAATCCAAATGCCTTGTCAGTATGTTTTTTTTGTGAAATTGACTCTGCCCTACAGTGAGTAGCACACCCTAGGTCCACAGAAACACCAGGCTTGCTACAGAAGCTTGGTACACCTGCAGTTTTTAGCAGCTCAGAGTGCAAAAACTAACTGCAGCAGACAGTAATGAAATACAATTCCAGAATAAATGCAAGAAGGGGTAATTTATGCATGGAAGTCAAAAGGACTGGTGAAGGTCCTCTTTAAGTCAGTTAATTCATTGACTACCAATCCATCTCTAGCATAAATTAACCCCCCCTTCCTTTCTGGGGGCCCGGTCCCATCTGTAGTAGATATAGGCAGGAAGGGCGACCTTGTGAACTAGTATGGATGGTTTTAACCACAATTTGGTCATGCAGAGCATGTCTGGTTTGTAATATAGTATCCAAGATTCCAAGTCTGCCATTTTCCCCCTAATGCTTGTGACGCTTGTACAGCTGGTTCTGATTAATCTATGCTTTTTGTAATATAAAAATGTGTTATTGAGTGTCTCTCATGAGACATGCTGTTTCAGCTAAAAGATAAAAGCCAGGAGATAATTACAGGCTAGAAGAGACTTAAAGTAAGGATCTCCTGTTTATCTAGCTTAATTGTAGCTGTCAGCTGCTAGGCTGGAAAATCATAAACTTTTATGACGTTTAGAAAAGGAATACAGGTTATGTCATTATGGTGCAAAGTCATAAAAGGTCCTTTGATGTCCTTGAGAGAGGATGCTGCTCATGGATGAAAAAGGGGACTTTGAAAATTACAGACTTAATTGGGAAGTCATATGGGGAAACAAGTTTTTTCTGCTGATGTCACCTATTAATTTACCTCCTGACACAAGACATCCTGACTGTATAATTTTTAATAAACAGAGGAGGAGCTGGGTGACATCATGGAGAAGGCAGTGTCAAGACAGTGTTTTAATTATGCTGTAACAGACCTTTACATGACACACGTGTTTGGACTCTGAAAAAAGGAACATCTACAGCACTATTAGAAGATAAGAATACATTAAGTAGACAGGTCTAAGTGTATTATTGGTAGGAATTTGCACTTTTTAAACTTTATTTTAAAAGATTGCATGTTTTGTGATATATGGTTCTGTGTTTTACATTTTACATTTTTATCTATTTTAAGTAAACCTCTATTTTTTAGAGATTACCTGATGTGCCTTTGAAATTCTTTCTTTGACAAGGGAAGCATATATGGTTAAAGCTGACACTGTACAAAGCTTACTGGTTTTACCAAACTGGGAAAAGGTAAGAGTTTATTCTGAGGTCTTTCATAGAGTTTTTAAGGGTTCATTTTGTACGCCTGGTTAGGTGCCCATAGGCGAAATATATCTGGCTCCCCGAAGAGCAGAATTTTCTGAGCCTGTACATTGGGTATGCTAGTGAGAGGTTCACAGTTTGAATCCCTCCAGAACTTGAGACCAAAGTTTGATTCAAACCCACAAAACAGACAGGAGGGTTACCTGTTCTATTAACTGTTCACAATACTACACTCGGAGGTTGGCACTGTGGAGCAAAGGCCTGACCTCCTGAGTGGGGTTGTGATGATATGAACTGGTTAACAGCGTGCGATAATTTTGGTATTACAAGCTTTTATTGTTCAGTGTGTCAGCTTGAGACCATCAGCTCACTTGCAAAGAAAGAAAAAGGCAGTGATTTATTTTTAAAAAGGAGACAGAACTATATCACTTGGCGTACAGTCAAGTTCCTACCCATTTTATTTTTTTCTAAAGTGTAAGTCAGAGTAGCTGTAGTTAGGGAAGAAGATGGCGTCCAACTACAGCATGCACACTGTAGACTACTTAAAACAGTTGTGCGGGGACAGAGGAGTCCCGTTCAAGGTGAAAGCCACCAAACAGAACCTCGTGGATGCCCTGATAGTGGCAGATACCCAGGGCATCGAGTCACAGACAGTGACTGAAAAGGACCAAACCTTGAGTGTGGCAGGGCTAGCGGCCAGTGCAGTGTCCAGATCCGATGAGGAGGGCAACAGGGCCACTGTCAGCAAAGGGCCACAGTAGCAGGGGAAAGTCACCAGTATCCTGGATCCAGAAGTACTCAGGCTACAAACTGAGTTGCGCAGAATGGAGCTGGAGTTCCAGAGGGAGAGGGACCTGGAACAGTGGGAGGCAGACCGTGAGGAGCGTGAGCACCAGCAAGCTGCAGAGGAGAAGAGGGAGCAAGAATGCTGAGAGGCAGAGTGAGAACGCCAAGAGGCAGAGCGAGAACAGAGAGACGCTGACCATGAGGAGCATGAGCACCACAGGCAACACGAACTGGAGAAGCTACAACTCCAACCAGCGGCACCAGAGAAGGTAAGTGGTTTAGGTTTAACTGGGACTACAGGACTGGTTACAAATTGAATTCCAAATTGATAGCCGAATTAAGAGGGAGGATATGGATGCCTTTTAAATTCTTTTGAAAAAGTTTTATTCAGGCTAACATTCCTAGAGTCCTGGAGCTTCCACTATCCCGCTACTTACTGGGAAAGCTCGGATGCATTGGGTCAAATGGACAATGAGGACATTGATGATTACAGCAAACTTAAAGCTGCCGTGTTAAAGAAATTTGAATTAACTGCTGAATCATACAGAGCTAAATTCTGTAAGCTCAGAGAAGCCCTGACATGAGCTATGAGGAGCCAGCCACAAAACGTCAGTTTTTAAAATGTTGGTGGAAAGGAATTGAAGCAAACTCTGTTGATAAAATTGAAAATGTGATTTTGTTAGAACAGTTTTTCTGGGCATGCCCAGCAGAGCTGAAAACCTGGCTGGAGGATCAAGATCCCAAAACAATGCAAGAGGCTGCTGAACTCTCGGACCGCTATGCCAAGAGCAGACCTGCTCTGAGAGCGAATGGGGTGGGCGTGGCGGCGCAGAAAGGGAAAGCGCACCTTCAGGGCAGCCAAAACCCCCACTGCCTCCACCGAGACCAGTTAGCCCTAGGTTTCAGAGAAAAGATTTCTCTGAGAAAAGAAATGAATGCTGGTTGTGTAAAGAAACTGGGCATATTGCCAGACAGTGTCCCAAACGGACGAGCAATAATATGCAAGGTGGTGCTAGGAAGGAAGTGGATTGTTTGTGTGTCCCTGGAAGCATGCCTGTGAACATGAGGGAACACATGCACCCAGTCATGGTGAATGGTGTACAGATGAAAGGGTTAAGGGACACAGGGGCATCCCTGACATTGGTAAAAGGGGATCTAGTAGAGCCGGGTCAGCTTATACACAATAAATACGTCACTGTACAGGACTTTACTGGTGAAGAGAAAACATTGCCCCTCGCTAGTGTTCTCCTAGACTGGGGTGAAACCGGGAACTGTGCAACAGGTGGCTGTAGCCAAAACCTTAGCAGTGGATTGATCCTGGGCAACAATCTCAAACAAGGGATGGTGTGTGCAGTTACCCGTAGCCAAGCGGCAAGGGAAAGTTGTAATTCCCTGAACCCCACAGAAGCCATTGTGGAAACCACTGAGAGGCTAGTTCCCCAGCCTGTGTCTCCTGATATGAAGACTAACAAAAAGGGGGTAGAAATTTCCCCAGTAGCAAGTAACCACACAGCTACAGAGGGTTACTCTGAGGAGGGAGGGGTGGCCCATTGTCAGAGGGTTGGGACTGACAGTGATCCTGAATGCCCTGACGCTAGTGCTAGGGACCATAGTTTAGTGACTGAAGGGGACCTGTCCCATGCCTTGGGAATGTGTGAGGGGTTTGCAGCTGCTCAGAGAAGTGACCCTAATCTAGAAAGCTGAGGGCTTGGGCAGACTCTGACAGGGCACAGGAGGTGGACGGCAGACATAAGGTTTATTGGGAAAATGGACTGATGTACAGTCAGGCTGTGCAGACAAAGGGAGGGAGGGGTGCTAGGCAGGCAGCTTGTCATTCCCCAGGGGTATCGTGAGCAGTTGCTCAAGATTGCACAGGATATTCCCTTGTCTGGTCATCTGGGAATCATGCACACTATGCAGCGGTTGGTCCAGAATTTCTGTTGGCCTAACTTCACCCAGCAGGTGAAGGAGTATTGCAGGTTTTGTCACTGGTGCCAAGAAATAGGGAAGGCAGGCAAGAAAACCCAAGCCACCCTGATTCCATTGCCCATAGTGGAGGAGCCATTCCAGAGGGTGGGAATGGATAGTGTGGGGCCTTTAAATACCCCCAGCTCTTCAGGGAAGAGATTCATCCTGACTGAGGTGGATTATGCCACCCAGTACCCAGAGGCAGTCGCCCTATCCTCACTGAGGACAGATAAAGTGGCAGATGCCTTCCTTGGGATTTTCCCCCGTGTTGGGTTTCCGCAGGAGGTCATCACCGACCGAGGGGGTTCCTTCATGTCGGACCTGATGAAATGTTTATGGGAGAAGTGTGGGGCAGTGCAGAGATGCACGACACCGTATCACCCACAAGCCAATGGGCTTGTGGAAAGATTCAATGGTACCTTGAAGTCAATGCTCCAGGCATTTGCTGAACAGCATGGGAGGGACTGGGAGAAATACCTTTCCCACCTGTTGTTTGCCTACAGGGAGATGCCCCAAGAGTCAACAGGATTTTCCCCCTTCAAACTCTTATATGGACGCCGGGTACGTGGGCCCCTAGACTTGATCCGGGAGGACTGGGAAGGCAAGTATGCCACCCAGGGAACTCTCATTGTGGATTATGTCCTTAGGTTTAGGGAAAGGCTGAAGGAGCTTATGGAGACAGCCCAGAGCAACCTGGCAGCTGCCCAACAGAAACAAAAAGTGTGGTACGACCGCAGAGCCAGAGTTCACTCATACATGGTGGGTCAGGAAGTCATGGTCCTTATTCCAGTCTGGAAAGACAAGCTGCAGGCTGAGTGGGCAGGACTGTACAAAGTGGTTAGGAAGGTAAATGATGTGAACTATATTACAGAGTTACCTGACCGAAGACAGACAGAAAGGATGTACCATGTCAACATGATGAAGCCATATACAAATAGGGCTGACATGGTGCTTGCAGTGTATAGTCCTGGGAAGGGGACAGATGAAGGAGACCCCCTTCTGGACTTGCTGGAAGAAAGTAAGCAGGAGTCCTCTGTGGAGGCAGTTAAATTGTCTCCCCAGCTGACCCCAGACAAGATCCAGGAAGTAAGGGAGGTTTTAGCAGACTTTGCCCCATTGTTTAGTGCCAAGCCTGGACTAACCCCCTTAGCGACTCACGATGTGGAGACAGGGACACAGATGCCCATACAGTGGACAGCATATCGGGTGTCAGAGGCTGTCCAAAAGGACATTAGGAGGGAAGTGGAGGAGATGCTGGATTTAGGGGTAATCCAGAGATCCCACAACCCCTGGGCCTCACCCATAGTCCTTGTACCCAAGCCAGATGGCTGTACTCATTTCTGTGTGGACTATCATGGACTGAATACAGTCATGAAGTCAGACGCTCACCCGATGCCCAGGACGGACGAACTCCTGGACAAGTTGGGAGGGGCAACCTACCTTACAACGACTGACCTGATCAAGGGGTATTGGCAGGTAGAGTTGACAGACAGAGCTAAGGAGAGGTCGGCCTTCATCACTCCGATAGGCTTATTTGAATTTAAAGTAATGCCTTTCAGAATGAAGAACCCCTGGCCACTTTCCAAGGTTGGTGAACCAGGTGTTAAATGGTGCTGAGGAGTACGCCTGTATGCACCTGGATGACACCTGCCATCTTTAGTGCCAGCTGGGAGGAACACCTGTCCTACCTTAGGGAAGTGCTGAGCAGGATACAGAGGGCTGGGCTCACTGTCAAAGCCAGGAAGTGCCAGGTGGCCATGGGAGAAGTGGCATACCTCGGGCATGTTGTAGGCCAGGGACAGCTCCGTCCTGACCAAATAAAAATAGAGGTAATCCAGGCGTGACCCAGACCAGAAATGCAGAAGCAGGTCTGGAGTTTTCTTGGGACAGCAGGGTACTATAGAAAATTTGTACCCAATTACAGTGCCCTGGCTGCTCCCCTATCTGACCTGGTAAAGAAAAGGATGCCAAAGAAAATTACCTGGGGGCCAGCCTGTGAAGAAGCCTTTACCAGATTGAAGGAGGCATTGTGCAGTGTTCCTGTTTTGACAAGTCCTGTCTATATCAGACCCTTTATAGTTCAGACTGATGCCTCACACATGGGTATTGGGGCAGTACTGAGTCAGACATCCAGCCAAGGGAAAGATCACCCTGTAGCATATCTGAGTAAAAAGTTACTTCCCAGGGAGCAGGCATACTCCACTGTGGAAAAGGAGTGTCTTGCCATAGCGTGGGCCCTAAAGAAGTTGGAGCCATACTTGTATGGGCAGCATTTTGTGGTACAGACTGACCACAACCCCCTGGTTTGGCTGATGCAGATGGGAAAAAATGGTAGATTGCTAAGATGGAGTCTTGCTTTACAAGGGTATGACATGACAATTCTACATAGGTCTAGAGCGAAAAATCAGAACTTGGATGGGTTGTCTTGCGTCTATGAGGAATGAACTGATTTGGGAAGCTTATCCCATGCAGGGGATAGAGACCCCAAATTCAGTCTAGGTAGGGAGGATTGTGACGCTTGTACTGCTGGTTCTGATTAATCTATGCTTTTTGTAATACAAAAATGTGTTATTTAGTGTCTGTCATGAGACATGCTGTTTCAGCTAAAAGATAAAAGCCAGGAGATAATTACAGGCTAGAAGAGACTTAAAGTAAGGATCTCCTGTTTATCTAGCTTAATTGTAGCTGTCAGCTGCTAGGCTGGAAAAATCATAAACTTTTATGACGTTTAGAAAAGGAATACAGGTTATGTCACTGTGGTGCAAAGTCATAAAAGGTCCTTTGATGTCCTTGAGAGAGGATGCTGCTCATGGATGAAAAAAAGGACTTGGAAAATTGCAGACTTAATTGGGAAGTCATATGGGGAAACAAGTTTTTTCTGCTGATATCACCTATTAATTTACCTCCTGACACAAGACATCCTGAGTGTATAATTTTTAATAAACAGAGGAGGAGCTGGGTGACATCATGGAGAAGGCAGTGTCAAGACAGTGTTTTAATTATGCTGTAACAGACCTTTACATGACACCGTGTTTGGACTCTGAAAAGGAACATCTACAGCACTATTAGAAGATAAGAATACATTAGGTAGACAGGTCTAAGTGTATTATTGGTAAGATTTGCACTTTTAAACTTTATTGTTTTAAAAGATTGTATGTTTTGTGATATATGGTTCTATGTTTTACATTTTAGATTTTATCTATTTTAAGTAAACCTCTATTTTTAGAGATTACCTGATATGCCTTTGAAATTCTTTCTTTGACAAGGGAAGCATACGTGGTTAAAGCTGACACTGTACAAAGCTTACTGGTTTTACCAAGCTGGGAAAAGGTAAGAGTTTATTCTGAGGTCTTTAATAGAGTTTTTAAGGATTGATTTTGTATGCCTGGTTAGGTGCCCGTAGGGGAAAGATATCTGGCCCCCCCCGAAGAGCAGAATTATCTGAGCCTGTACATTGGGTACGCTAACAAGAGGTTCACAGTTTGAATCCCTCCAGAACTTGAGACCAAAGTTTGATTCGAACCCACAAAACAAACAGAGGGTTACCCTGTTCTGTTTACTGTTCACAATACTACACTCGGAGGTTGGCACTGCGAGAGCAGAGGGCCTGACCTGCTGAGTGGGGTTGTGACAATGCTCTGTATATTCATATGTGGTATTCTGAGACCTTTGGAGTTAAGCCACTTAGGGCAGTTTGAGTGCTATAAGTAAAGTCTGTGTACAGTATATCTATACACACTGTGCGAGTGTGTGGTGGGTAGTAGAAACATTAAGTTGGTGGTATGGTGCAATGACCTGGCTGGTATGGACTAGTACTACCAACACCAGTGTTGCCATCAGCAGATGTGATGGCGAGGGGACATTCTCGGTTCTAAGTGGATGGATGGAATCACCCGGTAAGAAGAGGCAGGAGTCACATACAGAGATAAGATGCTAAACAGAATTTATTATCACCAAGAAGAGGGGAAAAACATGGACCCAGGGAACAAAATTAATTGGTCACAACAATTAGGATACTCTGTTTACTATAGGATTACTATTTTGGATATGCTAAGCAGCTATGTATGCAACTAATAAGTCATATAAGATACTAAACACACAAATAAACTCTGTAGTTACCTAAGAGATGCACCTCAGCCTAGAATTGTGGAATACTCCAACCTATAGAGAACTAGAAATTACTAATTCAGCACATGAATTTGTAGTAACTTTTGTATTATAACACTTATTTCAGTATAACCTTTTATAATAGGTAGATTAAGTGTTGAAGTATAACTTTTACAGAATGCTTCAGTGTAATTTCTTATACTATATAACCAAATGTGTTTATTCAAGTAGTTAGCTGTGTGTGTATACAGCTTTCTCCAAGACCTAGTTAAATGTCTTGTGATGCTTTTTCTTGAATATGTGAATAACATGTTGACAGGCCAGCCACAGTGGTCTTGGAATGTCAGCATGAAATGTCCTGTAGTAATAACATGTTGACAGCCACACGTTTATGAATAACATGTTGTCAGCCACACATTCTATATATCTTGTTTTTGTAGAAAATAGAACATCACAGCTTAAAGTAGATGTGTTCATTGTTTTATGATTGGTTTATACTGGAGTGTTAGCTTTTTCAAGATAACAGTTTTGTATATAAGCATTACATGTGAACTGAATATGTAGCATGAAACCAAAAGCAAGAAATACATGTATTGACGTTGATGAGAATCGCAAACAGAAATAAACCAGAGGGAAACATTAATTTGGTGTGGCTTAAATTATTTGAAGATAGAAAACACAACGCAGCTATCTTGTGAATCCCTACAAATTGGTGCTGTGACTCAGATGAGAGGAAGGTTTTAGATGCAACGCAGACAGCCAGTGCCACTTCGGCTATGTCATGCCAGTCCAGTCTACAGACTGCACCACATTGCAAAGCTGCAGGAATTTTCAGAAGTCCTAAGACTGTAGGAAGTAGCGAGTCTTAAGCTGCTCAAATGACATAAGCGTAGTAGTATTTGGCAGATAGAGATCCTGGACAATGTGTATCCCTTTTCTCTCCATGAGGGCCTGTGGAAAGGTTTGTTATCCATCCTTAGAAGCTGGTTGCGCCATAGACATAAGTATCTGAAACGTAACATAGCCCCTTGATTCTTGGTCTTGGCTGTATTCATAAGATGAAACCATGCTTTTCTGGTTAGAAGCCATAACTGGAGTGAGCTTGAACGAGGTATAGTAGGCGCTAGTTAAGAGTAAACTGAGGGGAGGTATGTTGTAGGATTTGCCCTTCAAGCTGCACCCATAGTGCCAGTGAGGAGGAAGTGGGGACAAACCATTTAACAGCCTGAGCTGCTAGAAAGGGCCAGTGGTAACCCTGTAGCCATGGAAGTCCCAGGCCCCGAGACCAATGGGCACGTAGTTTGAGAGTGCTCCACCGCGGCCTTTTTCCTTCCCACAGAAAGTGTGAAATTAACTTATCCAGTGGGCGGTAGACCTTGTCTGATAAGGCTATTAGTAAGTTATTAAGCAGATATGCTACCCTGGACAGCAGGAGCATTCGGAGTGCAGCGAATTTTCCTGGAAGGGAAAGATTAAGTTGACGCCAGCGAGCTGTTTCAATCGTCAGCTGAGTCAACAGGGGAGCAAAGTTCCTGGAGGACTCGATCTGCCCCCAATCAAATGGCATGTGGGTTCCCAAGTATGGCAGATTACAAGGAGCCCAGGATAGCCCTAACCCTTGCAAGCAGTCTTTGGAACAAGCCTCATTCAGAGGGGTGACACTGGTTGTCTTTTGATTAATTTGGAGACCCGATATTCGGGCAAAAGTCTGCAGAGTGTCTAAAACTGGGCGTAGGGACTCTTGTGGGTGGGAAAGTGTAAGGAGTATGTCATCCACATACGAGGCAGTTAGGTATGAGTGAACCCCTACCTGAATGCCCTTAATCGCCTTATTGGCCTGAAGCATTCGAGTAAGGGGCTCCAGTGCTATCAAGAATAGTAGAAGCGATAGCAGGCATCCTTGTCAAGTGCCCTGCTGCAGGGAGAAGGGTAGGGACATGTCTTTATTAGTAAGTATTTTGGCCCAAGGGTTTATTGTACAAGACCTGGATCCCCTGCCTGTAGTATGAGCCAAACTCATAAAGGTTAAGTACCTCATGTAAATAGGGCCGTTCAACTGAGTCAAAGGCTTTCGAGAAGTCTACTGCCATTGCTGCCATGGGAATAGGAGATTGGAGGCTAACCACTTGAGGTTCAGCACAAGATGGATGTTATCCGAAACCAACCTGCCCTTGGTGAACCCAGTCTGGGTTGGATGTACTATGGAGGGTATAACTTCCATCATTTGGCTGGTAAGGATTTTGGCTACGATTTTGGTATCTACAGAAATTAATGATATAAGATGAAAATTTGCACATTCCAACTGATCATCTGATTTCTTAGGAATAATGGTAATTAGGGCCTCTCGCATGGTTGGTTGAAGAATACCAGTCGAGTGTGCCTCTTGTAGAGCAGAGAGTAGCGGGGCGCTAATTTCTGAACTAATTAGTTGGTACAGTTCGGTGGTCATGCCATCTGTCCCTGGGGATTTACCTTTAGCCAACTGGGATAGTGCCAACCTAAGTTCAGACTCAGTGAAGGGTTTGTCCAATGACTCCTTCATTGATTCTGAAAGCTGAGGGATATTAGCTGAGGAGCAGAATTCCCTTAAATGGCACCCTATTTGGCTCTGCTCTTGGGACATATGTGATTGATACAACTGCTGATAAAACTGCTTCATGCAGTCATTGATTTATTTGGGATCAGTAACCACCTCTGCCTTGGGGTTCCTAAGGGCATGGATGCAGGATGTGGCCTGTTGTTTCCTTAACTGGTAGGACAGTAGCTTCCCACCCTTGTCCCCACCCTCCCAGTAAGCATGCTTGTCCAGCCATAAGCCACTCTGCCTACTGGTGAAGTATTGAGTTAATGTGGTATTTTAATCCAGTTATCTCCTGAAGTTTCACTGCATCTGGGCACCCTGCTGTGGAGGCTTTAAACTTAGCCTCCAATGCTGACAACTCAGCATGAAGCCTGGTGAGCTCCGCCCGTCTCACCCTATGCCTATGAGCTACAAATGCTATGATGTGTCCTCTCAGGAGAGCTTTGAAGGCTTCCCAGACCATAGCAGCAGAGGTGTCCCCCGGTCTATTATTTGCAAAATAATCCTTGGACACATCCTTAACCATGGCTTGAAAAGAGGGTTCCTTGATCAATAGGGGGTTGCAGTGCCACCTAGTGCCTGTGCCGTCTTGCCTAGCAGGTGTATATGTACAGGAGACGGGGGCATGATCCGAGATCAGAATATTGTCTATCTTAGAAGAGTCTACATCTTGGGCTGCAAATGCATTTGCGAGCCAGAAGTCTATGCGACTGTAGGTGGTGTGTACTGGCAAGAAAAAGGAGTAGTCCCTCCCTGTGGGGTGATCCCTCTGCCATATGTCGCCCATTCCCCATTCCTTCATAATTTCCCACAGTATGCCCACTGCTTTAGGATATGTTTATGGGGTGGGTTTGGACTTATCCAGGAAGATAACAGGGGTTAAGTTAAAATCTCCCCCTGTCATAACAGGGATATTGTGGTATCCTGCAGTAAGGGATTCTAGGGCGTGATTTAGGTCCAGGAAGAACTCAGGTGAATCCATATTCAGACCGTATACATTGGCCAATACTGCATGTCCCCCAGGGTAAGAGAACCTGGCCATTATCCAGCGGCCTTGGGCATCGGTGACTGCTTTGTCCACTGTCCAAGGGCATGTTTTCCTGACTAAGATGGCCACACCCTTGGATTTGTTTGTCGCAGAACTGGCTATTACTATCCCCACCCATGACTTTTTTAGCCACAAAAATTCTTGCAGTGAGGTGTGTCTCTTCAATGAGCGCTATGTCTGTCTGCAAGGAGTGTAAGTGCTTGAGAACCACTGACCATTTGGTGGGATATTTCAGTCCCTTCACATTGCATGATATGAGTTTAATTCCCATTCTGGGGTGTGGCACCGCTATACTTAAGATTTAAAAGGATGGGTACTCACCCCAGAAATCCAGTAGGAATAGAGTGGTGTAAGCAGACAGGATACCTGAAATATAGTATCTAAAGTTAGTCAGCACAGGAGGTCAAGGTGAAGTTGCTAGAGAAAGACACAGTGAGGTTTGACCTATTAGTGAAAAAGTAAAGAACACAAGAACAGGTGAATATGATACACCAAGAACAATTGGAACTTGTGTAGATTAACAAACGTACCCACTAATATGTGGCTCAAACAGAGTAATTATTAATTCGTTAATAGCAACAATTAACAAGAGTAATATAAAATTATGCAAGCAAAGAGCTGGCGGTATTTGGGTTATGCACAATGGTGTTAATCCTCCGCTGATAAAGAGGAGAAGCACACCGCCATGCTAGCCAAATGCCCAAGCAAGGGGAGAGAGGGTTGAGCCAATCAGCATTCTAATGCTCTTTCCCCAGCCTCGAGCAGACAGTTATAAGCTGTTTACACCACCTAAAAAGAGAAGTTGTTAGGTGGGGCGTCCAGGTATTGGGGGGGAGTGAGGTAGACAGGAAGAGATCGGGTAGGGAGAGGAATGGGAGGGGATGGGGAAGAAACTGAGGTCTCGGTGCCATAGGGTGTCTAGCAACTTGGTTTCCAACTCAGAAATTATACGAGGTAGGATTGGGCTGCATTTACAATATTGGCGCCTCACATATGTCCCTCGGCTGGCTGGAAGGGGTAATAAATCTGGGTGAGATCCCACTGGGTGAGGCTTGAGAATGTAGGGGGATACCCCTGAGATAATAGGGTTCCCTCACATCACGGAGAAACCATCCCATGAAGAACTTGGAGGTTGTAGGCATGAGGTGTATCCTCCCAGGACACAAAGAAGTGCACAGTAGGTTGCCATACTTAATACTAGTTGAGAGCTAACTATGGCAATCAGGGCATGAAAAGAACAATTTACAGTGCCTCTTTGCCCTGTCTTAATCCCTATGGAGCAGGACCTATCCTTTACTAAGTAGCATTCCCAGGCACTACACCTGGAGGATATGTTGGGGGGCGGGGGGCATGGTCCAGAAAAAAACAAGAAGAACACTTAGGTAATCAGTCCGCAGAGTAGCGCCTTTTCATTAGGAAGAGAGTTGTGGGCAGACTCAAGTGCTTTGACAGGGCCTCTGCAAAAGTCATTAATCCTGGTTTGATTGGGAGTGCAGTGAGATCCAAGTGCTGTCAACCTCTGATGAGAAATCCACCCAGGAGTCCATAGCTGCCGCCCTTAGCAAATCATCTGGTATGTCAGCAGAATCTATCTGGTGCACAGAGGGAAGCTCATCCTTAGTTTGTTTGGCAGGTGGAGCTGTTTCAGGTCCTCTGGAGGTGGAGTCCTGCTCGCTGTGGGAGCGATGATATATTCTGGTTGTTAGGGTTGCCCCTGTTGCGGTCTAGGAGGGGGAGAGACGTGAGGTACCCCTTGGTGTGCTTTAGAGTTGCCGTTGAATGAGGTAGCAGCGTGTGCAGGGTAGGAAGGCCTGGGGGATCCACTTGTTTGAGGGACAGTCCTACCACTATTTTGGTCCCTCTGGAAGCTGTTGCCAAGAAATTGGTTCCCTCTGCTTTGTTCCCACTGCCCTGTGTGCCGGAGCTCCCTGGGAGATGAAGTCTTTAGGGGCAGTCATGGCCAATGTTTGGAGATCCACATCTCTACCTCCCGAGGGGATTCAGCATTATGGCCTTCCCTTCTTTATAGAAAAACAGGTAGGCTAGTTGACGAAAGCCATATTTGAAGTTATGCTGTGCCAGAAGCCTTTTAATGGGGATAAAGGCCTTCCCGCGGGCCGCCACTTCAGCGGAGAAATCTCTGAAGGATATCTTTGCTCCACGCCATGTCGCTTCTCCCATATCTCTAGCTGCTCTTAGCACTCTTTCTTTAGTAGAGTATTTAAGTAGGTAGGCGATTATAGGCCATGGTGATGAGTTCACAGGCTGAGGGCCTCCAGGGATACAGTGCGCCTCTCCACATCTATTGGGCCATGCCACCCGTCCAACATTTTGGGTATTTCTTCATTAAGGAATCATTCATGTTGGAGCCTTCTAATATGGGGATGTCAAGTATTCTGATGTTGTTGCACCATCCACGGTTTTCTTGGTCTTGGCCCTATGCCAGAGTGTAGCTAGTTTGCTTTCATGATCATGAAGGCGTTGCAGGATTTTGGCCTGGCTCAATTCTAGGTCCTTGGTTTTCTGTTCCACCATGTTCATCTTGTCATTTGATACATGCACTTCGGCAACAGTACCTGCTAAGGTTGTTGAGATGGAATCGACCCTAGATAACAGAGTTTCTAGCAGGGTCGTTATGTGCTGAAGCAAGCTGCTGACATCAGGAGGGTGAGAGGAGGGCTACAAGGCTGCAGAGGTCAGGTCCCCTGGTAACTGTTTAAGGGAAGCCATAGAGAGGCCAGAGCCAGTTAGGATTTAGTTGTTTGCAGTAGTATGGGAAATTCAGCACTGCGTACGATGTAGAGGGTGCAGATCCCGATGGAAGATTGTTCTCTGCTTCCCTACCAAGTTCAATTGGATGCCCGGTTAGGCTGGAAGTTTTCGGCCTACTTAGATCTTGGTCGGGTCATGCAAGGGACCGGCGCCACGAGACGATTAACTGCATCCCGATCACTGAAATTCCCTCGCCAGTTGATCCTGTTGCGATTAAGGAGGCATTGTGGGGTTCTAATAGGAGGGGTTATCACTGGATGCAGACATTCCAGCTCAGATTAGCTTGACTGGGGATGGAGCTAAAGGCTTAAGCTGCCATCTTCCTTGGCGTCCAAGCCAAGTTCAGCAATTTAGAGTCCTTTTGTCAGCTGAAGAGGACTGTCGTATACTCCAAGCGAAGAAGGAAGATTTTAGGGAATGACAGAAAACTGGCTTGAGGAATGGACTGGTGCAACCAGAGGGGACTTTGTGGAGGTAACTGGGGATTAGTAGAGGTTTTTTAAACAGGCCATAGGTTCATCGTCTACACCCCCTCTCCTGGGTTGCCAGATACACAAACTCAATAAAGAAAGCACAAAGGGAATCTTCAGCACCAACCCTCCAATAGGCTGCTGGAACAAGTGACTGAAGCTGAAGACAGAAGATCTGACCTGAATTCTCCAATGGATTGCTGGGACAAGACAACTGATGCTGAAGACAGAAGATCCAGTTGGAGTCCTCCAATGGACTGCCAGGACGAGACAACTGATGCTGAAGACAGAAGATCCTGCCCGAGTCCTCCAATGGACTGCTGGGATGAGACAACAAGAAGGTATGAGAAGACCCATGAAGAGTAGGTGATCAAGATGATGGGAATCTTTGGACGAGATCCACTCCGGACACCCTCTGAAGCCAATCTAGGCTGCTGACCTCTGGGCACCAACACCAGATGGAACCTGAAAAAGAAACCAAAATAACAAATGGGGTGTCAAATTGTGCACGGAGTTGGAAGAACCTGTGAAGGGAAAAGAAAATAAGCTGAGCTTTGAGACCTGCATGGGGCCTGGAAGAAACAAGTGAACAAGCGGAAAATAACAAACGGGATGCAGGAGAAGTGCGACATACAGGAGAAATTCTTCCAGAAAGAGTACACTCATAGAGAAGACCTATAAATCTGAGACATGTGAATGGAGAGACTGGATGGTGGAAATGCTGAATACAGTTGCTGGACACTTCTCTCAAGTTGGCTGGAGACTGATTCTGGGTGATGTGTATTCGAAGCCACAGGCACACAGTTTAAGACAGTTTAGATTTGGCATACAATACCTTCAGTTCAGTGCAATTACAGATTGCAGGATGCAAAGTACACAGTTCTAAGGCAACTGAAAGTTGCAGGGACATTAAATGCCAGTTGGGCAATTGCAGGTAACAGAATGCAAAGTACACTATTCTAGGCAATTGCCAGTTCAGGGCAATTGCAGGCTGCAGGATGCAAATACACAGTTCAGGGGCAACTGCAGGTTGCAGGGGCACAAAATGCCAGTCCATGGCAATTGCAGGTTGCAAGATGCTATAAAGGGAAACTACAGAACGGTAAGCCTCACATCCATCGTGGAAAAATTGATGGAGACAATCCTGACGGAGAGGCTGGTGTCCCTTCTGGAGACCAATGGGCTGCAGGATGTTAGGCAGCATGGGTTTGTCACGGGCAGACCAACCTGGTGGATTACTATGACTGGGTAACTAGACAGTTGGACAAGGGCCATGCAGTGGATGTCCCGTTTCTGGACTTCAATAAGGCATTCGACTCGGTGCTGCATGGGAGGCTGGGTAGTAAGCTGGCAGGTACAGGTGCAGGGGCGAAAATGGTGGGATGGGTAGTAAACTGGTTACAGGAAAGGCAGCAGAGGGTGGTGGTGGGAGGGGATTTCTCATCTCCAAGGGCAATGACAAGTGGAGTACCGCAGGGCTCAGTGCTGGGACTGGTGTTGTTTGGGTTGTTCATATCAGACATCTCAATGGGCATCAAGAGCAAGATCAGTTTGTTTGCAGATGACACCAAGATGGGAGCAGTCGTGGATGACCTAGGAGGATGGCATGGGTTGCAGGATGATCTGTCAAAATTGGAGACCTGGTCAGACACCTGACAGTTGGGGTTCAATGCCAAAAAGTGCAAGGTGCTACATTTCGGAGCAGAAAAACCAAGAAAGAGCTACCAGCTGGGGGAAGGGGGATTCAGCTAGCCATGACAGAGAAGGAGAAGGATCTGGGGGTGATTATAATGGGCTTAATGAACAACTCAGCACAATGCAGGAAAGCAGCTGCAAAGGCCAACAAAATGCTAGGCTGTTTTGCCAGGGGTATATCTTCAAGGAGAGGGGAGGTGACCCTGCCGTTGTTTAGGTCACTGGTTAGGCCAGACCTGGAGTAATGTATGCAGTACTGGCACCCATACCTGAAAAGGGACATTAAGTTACTACAGGGGGTGCAGCACAGGGCAACAAAGATGATCCAGGGGCTAGAGAACATACCTTATATGTACAGGCTGAGGGAGTTGAACATGTACTCACTGGAGGAGAGGAGAGACAGGGTATATGACTGAAACCTTCAAGTACATGAAGGGAATAAACAAGACGGGCACAGAGGAACTATTCAAGTTAAGGGGGTAGGGACACTCAAGGTCACGAGCTCAGATTGGAGGGGGGAAGGTTCAGGAGGGAGATGAAAAGACACTTTTTCACAGAGAGAGTGGTGTCTGGGTGAAACGTCCGGAAGTGGTATCCTGTAGAACAGTGGACTGATTGAAAAGGGGAAGGGATAGGGTAAGAGGGAGGGTCAGGGGAGGGGAGGGAGGGGCAGCTGCAGTATAAGGGTTGCTAGCTGCACACTCGAGCAGACCTGGAGCAGACCATAAGGCCTTTATCTGCTGGCAAATTTGTATGTTTGTAAGATGCAAAATACACAGTTCAGGGGCAATTGCAGGTTGCATGGGCACCAAACAGCAATACAGCAAATTGTTTTACACAATTACAATACTTTTGCCCTCTTTAGTGCCTAGACATTACCCCTGGAAGCATTATGGGACTCCCTTTATACTCTCTTTAGTCCCCAGATCCAGTCCCTTTAATCAACCAAATAGCTTGTCTATTGCCTACTGACTTATGCAGCGCTGACCTGTTTAGCAGGGAAAAAAAAAAAACACCTTTGGCTTATTAACCCTTTTTCCCAAATAGCCCCCCATGGCTGCTTTTATTTTAAATTGAGGCGCTGCCCCTTACCTTACCTCAGGAGCGTCTTATTAATATTAATGCAGGCTTAGACCTGCACAGTACGCTGTACTTTCCCTTGGCTCCGCCTTTGGGGCTTTTCTATAAATATTTATGAATTTTGATTAGGGCCTCCTAGCCCTAACCCCACCCCTAGACATCACTATGCCTTATGTATATTAATGTATTACAATACAGCCCCTAAGCCTGCCCACCTTGTTCGGCTTTCAGCCAATTTCTGAAGTGCTTGAGTGCTCTTAAACAATTTATTTGTTTAATTTAAATGTTCTGGCGGTCAGCACTTGGGTCCGGTGCTGCTGCCGGCTCACTGCTCTGGCCTGGGGTGAAGACAGGAACTGGGAGGCTGAATGGTGCCATGTGGTGGGTGGAACCGAAGGAGGGACTTCTGCGACCTCTCGGCATCCGTGGTGCTACGCCCGATGCCCCACCGATCCAAAGGAAACTACTGGATGCAGCTCTTGGGCACCGCTGTCAATGAGGAGCCAGAGAACTTTTCTTTTATTTAAAATAAAAAACAGGGATAAACTGAGCCCACACTGTGCTCTGGGATGCTGCTTCTCCTGACTGCCACTACTCTGGACCCGCTGGAGCTTCTGAACTGCTGGATCACTGAACGAGGAGACTGTTGAACAGCAAGGAGCTGAGACAGCCAGACAAGCTCTAGGGATGGCTTCAACCCTCCAGGCAAGCCCTAGATGTCCTCTCACAACTTTCTGGTATCCTCGCGCCTCCTGATTTTGCAGCCAACTGCCTAACAAAAAAAAAAAAACTTTTAAAATACTACACTTGGAGCTGGCCTGGCGCTGAAGTGCTATGCCTTACCTCAGAAAGCTATGCTGAGCCGGGTTCAGGGGAACTACCTCGGGTCATCAGGGTGCCAGCATGGGGAGGGAGGGACAGAGCGGATCAAGCCACCTAATGACAGCTCTCCTCTCTGGGGTGGTTGTTGCCCCACCATAGTTCCATTGCCACCGGGTGGCAGTCCGGTGGTGGCGTAGGTGGCAGGGAGCAGTAAGTCAGGAGGGCATCTTGGAACACGGGCGTAAACATGCCTCCACATGCGCACATGCATGCCCAAGAAGGCAGGGCAAAAACCAGGAAAAGCACTAAAATGTAAAAGAAAAATGCTACCCTTGGGATGGGGTGGGGGTGTCTGGTTCTGGAACCCCGAGCCTATGTCATACTGGCTCCTTAGGTTTTAAAACAAAATGCCATGCGCTGGGAAGGGCAGCAGTCCCAGCGCATGGTCAGCCTTAGCTCGTGCTGCCTGCTCGGGGGAGGGTCTGCACAAAGCAGGCAGCCAGGGAAACAGCAGAAGACTTTCTTTTATTTTTATTAAAACCAGTAGCTGCCCTTTTACTTTGTGATGATGGGGGGGACACACTATTGGAAGGGCCCCAACACATTGCCCTAGGCCACCCTTGATGGCCAGCCACACTGCCCAGGGGACTATAAGGGACACCTCATTTATAAATTTATTTTTTCTGTTGGGCTTCATACTTTAGGGCACTACAAGTGTTATATGTGAAGTCTGTGTATATCTGTACACACTATGTGAGCGTTGTAAGGGAAGGCTGTGTATATCTCTACACACTGTGAGAGTGTTATAAGTGAAGGCCGTGTATATCTGTATAAACTGTGTGAGTGCTGTAAGTGAAGGCTGTGTATATCTGTACACACTGTTGGAGCATTACAAGGGAAGGCTGTGTATTTGTATGAGTGTTATAAGTGAAGACTGTCTATATCTGTACACAATTTGTGAGTGTTAGGGAAGACTGTGTTTATCTGTACACACTGTATGAGTGCCATAAAGGAAGCCTGTCTGCATCTGTACACACTATGTGAGTGTTATAAGTGAAAACTGTGTATCTGTACACACTGTGAGAGCGTTATAAGTGAAGGCTGTGTATATCTGTACACATTGTGTGAATACTAGAAGGGAAGGCTGTGTATCTGTACACACTGCGAGAGCATTTTAAGTGAAGGCTGTGTGTATCTGTACACACTGTGTGAGTGCTATAAAGAAAGGCAGTGTATCTACACACTGTGTGAGTGTTATAAAGGAAGGCTGTGTATATCTGTTGAATTGGTAATATTTGTACTCCTTCCTCCCCCCTTTCCTTGGGGTCGCGCCTGGAAACATGCCCCGGCTCAGTGAGCCTTTCCCAGTTACCAATTTTTAAATAAATAAATCTACACACTGTGAGTGTTATAAGTGAAGGCTGTATTTCTTGCTATACTGTATGGCCCGGATATTCAGACTGCGCCAGACAGTGGCGCAAGCCTGGGTGCAGCGCAACAGGGCTGTGCCAGGGCATGGACCAGGTGATATTCAACATTGCTGCGCCATGGCTCAGCACCGTTGAATATGGCACAGAGGGCGCACACACTGCACATGGCACAGTGGCACTGTGCCAGCGCAAGACAAAGAAAAGGAGCAGGGGGGATAAGCCAGCGCAAGTGCAGTTGCACCAGGCACATCACCCGCGATATTCAACCTGGGGCATGCAGATGAGGCCATTATGCATGCAAGGCACAAATGGGGCCATTTGCATGTCATTATGGCTCCATTTGCATGTGATGCGCCGATCCCCGGGGTATTGCGCCTGGCGCCCTGCCAAGCTGCAGCCATTGGGATTAACACCCTGATGTGCCAGTGCAGTCCCCGGCTCCAGTATGCCCAATTGCGGGCATTTGTAATATGGAGGGATCCCTAGTGGTCCAGTGGTAACCCCCTTGCCCGATTGCGGGCAGAGTAGTATTGCCAGGACCCTGGTGGTCCAGTGCCCCCAACCAGCCCGATCGTGGGCTGTTGTAATATTAAGGTTCCCTGATGGTCAGTGGGAAGCCCCCATCGCCCGATTGCAGGCAGCTGTTCCCAGAAAGAGTTACCTGTGTTAATTCACATATCGGGCCTGTGTAGTACAGTATGGTCTGCACGCCCATTGGTCCATGCAGTGGACCAATAGGCATACAGATCATACTGTACACTGTCAGTGGTGGGCGGCCGGGCAGCATGCAGGCGGGTGCTGCCACCCACCGATGACGGGGGGTGCTGGGTGGCAGGGACCTCTGTGGGAGGGGTGGGAGGGGGGTACCGCTGGACCACCTGGTATCTCTTCTGGGAACAGCTGCCCATGATCAGGTGACAGGGGACTTCCCACTGGTCCACCAGGAACCTTAATATTACAACAGCCCGCGATCAGGCGAGGGGTGGGGGTCCACTGGACCACCAGGTCCTATACTACTACCTAAGCCTGTGATCGGGTGACAAGGTTACCAGCGGACCACCAGGGTTCCCATTATATCACAACCGCCCACGATCGGGCTGACGGGGTAAAGGCGTCTACCAGGTCAGGGTGCTTGTGGACGGTGTACCTGCTGTCCGGGTGGCCACCCATTGCTGGAGGCTGTTGTGTTACGACATGCACTACAGCCGCCCACCTGTGGGTGGCTGCCATTTGAGCCTTTCTTTTTCGGCTCAACTTTGAAGCACTAGTGTGTGGCGCGTAGCAGGGATTGCGCCCAGCATATCGCCCGCATCCTGGGCTGAATAACCGGGATGTGCCGCGACCATGCATGGGCACGCCCTGCATCTGCGCCGCGACATTACCAATGCGCCCTGACACATCGGGGTTGCGGGCCATGAGCCTGCCCTTTGAATATCATGCCGGGGACATTGGGGTTGCGCATGACGCAACCCTTTGAATATCCAGGCCTATGCATTTATACCAATGTTGGCATTTAGCAATGCTTATTGTAACTGCAACGTTTTGTACTCTTATTTTAATGGTTGCAACTATACAAAGAGATCTCTGTCAATTTGCTAACCAAATAAATTAAACTGGATCTCTCTCTTTCTCTGCACTGAAAATGGCAGTGACCTTTTCTTCCCTCCCATGCCTGGATTGTAAAGCAGTTCTGGAAACACGTTTTTATGAAAAGTGCCACATATAAATTCTAATCCATTCTTCTTTCCTTTATGGGAGGCTCCAGTGGCAGTCTTCTGTTCACTGGTTTGCAACAGGAGCGTCAGATCTGGTTCTGGAAAAATCTGTTAGAAGGCTGCACTGTACCAGTTTGTTTATCTGTTTACAATTCCATTTAGTAGAATTATCTCCTTATTGTGATATTTAACATCTTGTGTTTATGAAAGCCCAAGGAGACAGCAGTGGGATATAGAATTACACTTCACTCTGGTAAAACCACACAACACAATCAAGGCAGTATGTAACCATCTTGATTGTGCTGTTTGGTTTTACAAGAGTGACGTACTTCCCAAATGAGGTCACCAGCACAATTCTGTGTGGCCACAGAGCTCCTTACAAAGGTCATGGAATAGATAATTTATTACCTTTAAATAACACAGAAACACGTTTCAAGTCAAAAACATCAGAGACTTGATTTAATGTATACTATAGACAATGATTGCAGAAAAAGACCATTGGTCCATCTAGTCTGCCAATAAACCCTAACAAACCCAGGACCTATTTTCCATGCAAGGTTCTAACCCCTACTATCTATCTCCATGCTCCCCACCCTACCACTACCGCCCTGAGCAACCAGTAAGCCCGTCAATCTGTCCCAATCATGTTTCAATCAATCAAGCAGTCAATCACTTGTTTCACCGGGTAAGCACAGTGGGCCAAAGCCCATTTTCGCGAACGACCCGGAGCCTCACCATGAGGCTGAGAAGCATGGTACAAGATGTAATACAACAATACACACACACAATAAATATTATAACGAATACAGCATTTTAAAAACATGTAAAATGTTTGAAATTGGTTTGGAACCATTGCTAGTTTTGGTGCCCACCACATCAACTTGTTCCACACCTCCACCACCACCCCTTCTGTAAAAATAAAGCTTCCTCTCTTCACTCTTAAATCCCGTCAGTCCATTTATGCTCTCATGTTCAAGGCCCTAGAATTCTCAAGTGCCGCAGAATTTTGCGTAGAACTTGCAACTACTGCAGAACTTTCTATGTGCCGCAGAATTCCTCTTCCTAGTGATTTTTATTACTATTTCTGTTTATACATAGAATCTGGTTCCTTCCCTCTTGTTATATCCAAAACCCCCATATATTCAGAATGTGATGTTATCATTGCTATAACATCATACATTAACTAATGAAATGGCTGCAGTCTGCAACAGAAATGAACAGCCACTTATCTACCGCAGCTCCACTACCAGAGACAGTGGCACGGCACATCATGCTTGGTGATATTTGCTCAACCTGCACTACAGCCTAATACAATTTTCAGTCTTACATTGTTGCACTAGGGCCAACTTAAACAAAACCTTGTCAATAGTACAGACCTGTTAAGTCCATACCTCACGTTGTACAAACCTATTTGTGCCTTTACGGTATAGAGACACTATCTGAAATGAATAACTGGTAAAATTAATTTAACTGTTTAAATTTTTAAGAAAATAAAGTAATTATGCCCAGAAAAGTGAAATATAATGTGAGACCTGTTGAAAGAATAGACCTGTTAAATAGATAATTGCACTGTCACGCATTTTGCCAGGGTTATTGATGACATATTGTCATTGGTTGATAGAATCACCTAAAAGTTATTGAGAAATGTTGTGTAGGGACAGCTGTTGGGCCAGAGGGTAGCATGCTGTTTCCGCGCCGACAACTCAGGTTCAGAGATTAGCTCTGGGAGCTGGCTGGGCAGCACAAGGATTGGTGGAACACATCACTGCTCGGAGCCTGGGAAGGTATGGTGCAGTGTTCTGTCACATGGTGGCACACTGACTTGGTCCGAGAGCTGTATCTCACAATTGGTTCACATGCATGTCATGGCCCAATGGTGTTACGCAGTGTGTCAGGGGAAAGCACGTTGACAGGAAAAATGAGTTTTGCAATAACTCCTCTATTCCATTTCCAATGGGACCTGTATGAATGAGGGATGTAAGTTCATGGAAATGAAAACAAAACTATATATATATATATATATATATATATACATACACACACACACAGACACAAACACACATACAGTATCTCTGTCTCTCTCACCACACACACACACACACACACACACACACACACACACACATACATATTTGTATGTATGTTACAGATTGCATATAAATATACAAGTGATATGCAGTGGGAACCTCATGAGTGGTGTAGAAAGCATACAAATATATAAGTGATAGTGGAAACTTCATTAGTGGGATATATAGCATGCATATAGAAATATCTTATTTATCACATAAGATCCCCTCTGCATATGTCATTTATGCAACAGGCTAGGACCTTAAGGGAGAGACATTGTTTTGCTTTTTTAGGCATAAAATTATTTTTATAAGTCTGTCATTTTTTGAACTAGTGTTACTGTGCTTTCCACCATCCTCATTGGCTATAACCACTGCCATTAAAGTGAAGTCAGGATGACAAGCTGACACTGTGATGTGGTAGTTTGTTAGTGCTGCAGAACTTCCGCAGAAATTACAAACCACTGCCGCAGAAGTTCTGCGGCAAATGGTAGTCTTGCCGCAGAACTTGGTCCCACTGTGCCGCAGAAAAGTAGGGGCCCTGCCCATGTTCTTGATCCTTTACTTATGCTAAATAGTTCTTCACAGTTTACCTTGTTTAATCCTTTCAGGAACCTGAAGGTCTCTATTATATCTCCTCTCTCTTGTTTAGCCTCCAGTGAATACAAGTTCGGAGCCTTGAGCCAGTCCTCACAAGATCTGCCTGCTAACCCTGAATCATTTTGGTCACCCTACATGGCACTGCCTCCAGCCTGTCCTTAGGTGAAGGCTCTCAGACTGGGCACCGTGCTCCAAGAGAGGTCTATCCAGTGATCTACAGAGAGGTAGTAATACCTCCTTCCTTCTGCTGTCAGTACCCCTTCCTGTACACCCCAGCACCCTGTTTGGCTAACTGTAGGCCTTGTTCACACCGGTGTGATTCTTTTAGGAGTCACTGATGATGACACCCAGGTCCTTTTCACCCCAGCTAGTACTCTGTCCTCAGGTTCTGTTCCCTATGTACATCACCTGTACTTTTGGCATTGAATTTCAACTGCCAAACCTTTGGTCACCTCTAGCCTTTGCACGTCTTTCTGCATCTCCATAACCTCCTCCTCACTGTCTGCCCTGCCACAGAGCTTAGTGTCATCTGCAAAGAGACGCATCCTGCCCTGGATTCCTTCTCCGTGTCACCGATGAACATATTGAAAAGGACTGGACCCAGGACTTTCCTTGTGGCATTTCACTGGTGACCTCCTCTCTTCTGGTTTGACTCCATTAACCACAACCCTTTGCTGTCTTTCTTCCAACCAGTTTCTCACCTATTTAACTGAGTCTTTTGCTGTACCCAGATCCTCTGGCTTCTTCAGCAAACGCCTGTGAGGCACCGAGTGAAAGTTTTGCTGAAATGAAAGTATGTAAATCCACAGCGTGGACCTTATCCAGTACCCTCATTACCCAGTCAAAGAATACTATCAGGTTGGTCTGACAAAACCTCTTTGCCACGAACCCATGTTGTTTACTATCCTGGAGTCCACTACTCTCCAGGTAGTTCACAAGGTCCTCTCTGACTAGTGTCTCCATCTGTTTACCCACAACAGAGGTAAGACTGACAGGTCTGTAGTTACCAGGTTGTTCCTTGTCTCGCCCCAAACTCTTATAGAGCAGGAAATCTGCTATCCTCCAGTCTTTTGGAACTATCCTCTTGAACTGAGCTACTGAATAATATGAAAAGGTAAAGTGCTATATCAGGGGAGTTGTTGTATATTGGGGCTTATTGTATATCAGGGGATTTAGTCTATATTAGGGGTTTGGTGTATAGTACTGGATTTGACATATATCACAGGAGTTGATTTATATAATGGGGTTTGGTATGCATCAAGGAGTTTGGTATATATCAGTTTGAGGGTATATCATTGGATTTGTTGTATATCAGGGGATTTGGTGTATATCAGGGATTTGGGGTATATCAGGGGTTTGGGGTATAATGGGGGCTTGGTGTATATTAGAGGATTTGGGGTATATCAGGGTTTGGGGTAGATCAGAGAATTTGGTGTATATGAGGCGATTTGGTGTATATCAGGGATTTGGGGTATATCGGGGTTTGGGGCATAATAGGTGGTTTGGGGTATATCAAGAGGTTTGGGTTATAATGGGGGCTTGGTGTATATCAGAGGATTTGGTGTATATCAGGGGATTTAGGGAATATCAGGGAGTTTGGGGTATGACAGAAAGTTTGGGGTATATCAGGGAGTTTGGAGAGAAAAAATAAGGAGTGAGGCCACCATTGAGTTATGCAAACCACACTGTGAGGCACATTGAGGCCACCAGAATTTGGGGCTTGAGAACTTCTAGTCTAGACCAATTCACTCTGCTTGGTTACTACAGACTGTGCCAGTGTTTCCTTTCAGGAATGGTACCATAGGCAATTAAAACCCTCCCCTCCCCTCCCCTCGCAACATTCACGTGCCATGCAGGTATTCGGGGAGTAGCGTGGCGGCAGAGGGGAAAGGAAGCCCGGACTCACCCATGAGCGTGCTCTACTCCGCCAGTCAAACATCAAAGGTCCTGGAGGGAGGGAAGGGGACTCGGGACAGGGGCCTTTTCCCCATAATGGTTGGCAGTTTGGCTGGGATGGTGTGTGAGAAGGGACTGGCAGGAGGCCAAATGTTGTATATCTAGCTATTCTGTCAACTATTGGAGGGCCAGTGAGGTGTGGTGGGATTGGGAGATGACTCGGTGTAATTTGTGGGTGGGGCATGGGACTATCCCTGGCAAACTAGTTGGGGTTACAAACTGTCTTTTACAGCAGATTTGCTGGGTGCAAACACCCATATGGAATATGAACATTCCACGTCAGCCCATCAGCAGAGCGCGTATGGCTGGTTACCAGAGTTCGAGAATGAGTTTGGTCATCGGGGTCGGCTGGGGAGGACTGAGCATGCTAGAGGACGCCCTCCTCCAGAGAGGGTGGGCTCCAAGTTCGTCACGATACTGCCACCTGGAGTTCACAGGTGGCAGTGCAGTTGGAGAAAGAAAGTGGAAAGAAGAGCGTTGTAGAGCTGGTGTGGATACGCACGCATAGTGTGCACCGGCGTGCCTAGATGTAACAGCACATGATGTTCCTGTGGGAGTAAGGGAAGAAATAAAACACTACTGCGGCCCCAGCACCTCCACGATGATGACAGGCCCCAGTCTATCCAGGTTCCCCTACCTCCTACAGCACCAAAGCACTACCTGACGCAACAAGATGTCCAAGGGAACCCCTCGGACCCCACCTTCGGGTGAAGCCATGGCTCCATGGAGGAAGATGCCTGGGGCTGGAGACAGGAGGGGATCAGGAAGTCACTGGGGAGCCCTGAGGAATAAGCAGAGGAGTTGGAGGGGTAGCGGAGCAAAACAGCAAGTTAAAAAAAAAAAGAACTTTCGTCAGATCAGCTGAACAAAATATATATGCCTAATACTGGGGAATTTACGCACTTGTAGTTATACCCTTACAAATCATAATACTGAACGTCAGTACCACATTGGATGAGAACTATATGAGTGGCTCTCAATATTATATGTTTATAATAACTGGGAAGCATTTTCCCTCATAGGAAAACCTGGTTATAATTTGATTGTATAACCGTCAGGTTATAATGGTGAACGTGCGCCAGTTGCCAGCATCCAATGTGTAGTGTTTTGCATTTGTTTTCCTTTCCAGAGTGAAGACAAAATCACCACGGAGTGGGAATGGGTAGCGATCGCTGCTGCAGCACAAACTCTGCCCTCCGATCCCTGCTGCTGCTACTCAGGTATCTACCGCAGGGATAATCTATGTATGGACTGCAACCTGCTGTGGTTGTGTGTGTTGGGGGAGGGGAGTAACTCTTAAAAACCAAAAGGAAAAGAAAGCGAAAGTTAAAACCAGACTTCAGCCCACATGCTGTTTTGGCAGCTGCTCTTTTGGCAAAAAAAAGGCTACCCAACAATTATATATAACAACACATAGGAAGGTGTTCAAAAAAACGTCGGATTTTATATACTCCCTCGTGGTGTGATGCTTCAGTCTTAGGGTTTATGAAGCATCACACCCCTTGGTTGTGCATAAAATTTTCATTATGCACACCTACCTAATTATTATTCTATATATAATAACTAGGGAGTGTTTTCTCCCATAGGAAAGCCTGGTTATAATTCCCTGGTACAGTATAACTCTCGGGTTATAATGAAGCAGCACACTCCTTAGATGTGTATAAAATTTTTGTTACGCACACCTACCCATGTGTTATTCTGTATAGGTTTGTAAACACATTGTTTATGCATGTTGTGCACTGTAACTCTATACTTTGCATTAAGTATTATGTATTTGAATGTATTTTTTCAATATGGTCTCCCGGTCTCCCCCCCCCAGGTCACAACTGGAAACGAGCTGCCTGGTCTGTGCCTGCATACCCGATAAAATATGTTTAAATGAATAAATAAAAATATGGCAGCCAATCAAAAGCCAGAACTCATGTATAAGTCAGGCAGCTTAGAAAATGGGTTTGTTTCGATTTGCAGGAACCGAATGAGTTCCCGGTGTTTGCTGTTGTTTATGGTTATTATTTTTCATATCGAGCAGAACCTAATATGTACTCAGTCTAATGTCTCATGCATGTTTACATTGATTGGTCAACAAAGGTTGAGTTGTAAAGAAGACATTTTTTTCCCCAATTTATTGTTTTTTTTTTTATACTCAATCTTTATTCAGATCTACCAGAAAATAACAGAGTACAGGAAGACTGAACATCAGTAGATGCAATCAGATGTTACGGCTCTGAATAAAACAGTTACACATATAGGTCAAAAATTTCCAGCATGGCATGTTCGTACCAGTAAATATGAAAGAATTAAAGAACAATAGGAACAGGAACTCAAACTGTTATTCCATAACTGCTATCAGGATAATCCTGTAACCAAAAATTATACGAAGAATGTGTCTTCCAAATTCATTGGGGTGGTGCATCTTAAAAACTGCTAGACTCTCAGGGTGAAAAAAACAAGGGACTGCATTAGAATTTTAAATGGGTTACTCCAAAGAAGGTTAATTCAGTCGCATATTACAGTAATAACCATATTAAAATTAATTTCTGTGGTATGGGTGTGTGTCAAAAGTTTAAAATTCCCAAAAGTAGAAGATCAAACGAATATAATAGTACTTAACCAGGCTCTACAGCCTTCATAAAGCTCCCATTATGTCCACCGGTTTTGAAACTACAGAATCCTTTGCTGAAAGCAGATGGTAATCCTTTCAATCTACATATTGAATTAACTATGTTCCTCCAATCTGTGATAGAAGGAGATCTGATACTAGCCACTTCCTTGTAATTGCTTTGAAAGTAGCCACAATTTATATGCCCCATAGGTATTTCACTTCTTTACCTACAACCTCCCTAGACAAGATGCCTAGTAGAATATGCTCTGTGCTAGAGGAAAGGACAAACCAAAGATGCTCCAGATGACCCGAACTTCACCCCAGTAGGGCAGCAGAGATGAGCAGGACAAAATGTATGGGCCTGCCAATTTATTGCTTATGTCTCCAATCACCGGCCGGTCCTCTGGCTATGAGCCACCAGGTCATCCAGCAGTCCCTGCCTACTTGACTGCAGCCTGCTCTCACAGAGCTTTGGTTTACCCTCTGCAGGGGTATGGGGTGGCTGGTTACGGCCGTGCACCCCATCAGGCTGCTTCTGTGGTGGTGGTGTAAAAGGTCTGGGACACATGGAGGCCCTTCTCCACAGGTGTGTAAAGAGGTTGGGGTCACATGGAGGCCCTTCTCCACAGGTGTGTAAAGAGGTTGGGGTCACATGGAGGCCCTTCTCCACAGGTGTGTAAAGAGGTCGGGTCACATGGAGGCTCTCCACAGGTATGTAAAGAGGTCGGGTCACATGGAGGCTCTCTTCACAGGTGTGTAAAGAGGTCTGGGACACATGGAGGCCCTTCTCCACAGGTATGTAAAGAGGTCGGGGTCACATGGAGGCTCTCTCCACAGGTGTGTAAAAAGGTCTGGGACACATGAAGGCTCTCTCCACAGGTATGTAAAGAGGTCTGGGACACATGGAGGCCCTTCTCCACAGGTGTGTAAAGAGGTTGGGGTCACATGGAGGCCCCTCTCCACGGGTGTGTAAAGAGGTCGGGGTCACATGGAGGCCCCTCTCCACAGGTGTGTAAAGAAGTCGGGGTCACATGGAGGCTCTCTCCACAGGTGTGTAAAGAGGTCGGGGTCACATGGAGGCCCCTCTCCACAGATGTGTAAAGAAGTCGGGGTCACATGGAGGCTCTCTCCACAGGTGTGTAAAGAGGTCAGGGTTACATGGAGGCCCTTCTCCACAGGTGTGTAAAGAGGTCAGGGTCACATGGAGGCTCTCTCCACAGGTGTGTAAAGAGGTCAGGATCACATGGAGGCCCCTCTCCCCAGGTGTGTAAAGAGGTCGGGGTCACATGGAGGCCCCTCTCCACAGGTGTGTAAAGAAGTCGGGGTCACATGGAGGCTCTCCACAGGTGTGTAAAAGAGGTCAGGATCACATGGAGGCCCCCTCTCCACAGGTGTGTAAAGAGGTCGGGGTCATATGGAGGCCCTCCACAGGTGTGTAAAGAGGTCGGGTCACATGGAGGCTCTCCACAGGTGTGTAAAGAGGTCAGGATCACATGGAGGCCCCTCTCCACAGGTGTGTAAAGAGGTCGGGTCACATGGAGGCCCTCCACAGGTGTGTAAAGAGGTCGGGTCACATGGAGGCCCCTCTCACAGGTGTGTAAAGAGGTCGGGTCACATGGAGGCTCTCTCCACAGGTGTGTAAAGAGGTCAGGATCACATGGAGACCTCTCCACAGGTGTGTAAAGAGGTCGGGTCACATGGGAGGCCCCTCCACAGGTGTGTAAAGAGGTCGGGTCACGGGAGGCCTCTCCAAAGGTGTAAAGAGGTCGGGGTCACATGGAGGCCCCTCTCCACAGGTGTGTAAAGAGGTCAGGGATGCAGGGAGGCCCCTATCCATAGATCTGTAAAGAGGTCCGGGATGCAGGGAGGCCCCTATCCTCAGGTGTGCAAAGAGGTCTGGGAAGCATAGAGTCCCTCTCCACAGGTGTGTAAAGAGGTTGGGGTCACATGGAGGCTCTCTCCACAGGTGTGTAAAGAGGTCGGGGTCACATGGAGGCCCCTCTCCACAGGTGTGTAAAGAAGTTAGGGTCACATGGAGGCCCCTTTCCACAGGTGTGTAAAGAGGTCAGGGATGCAGGGAGGCCTCTCTCCATAGATCTGTATAAAGAGGTCCGGGACGCAGGGAGGCCCCTACCCACAGGTGTGCAAAGAGGTCTGGGAAGCATAGAGTCCCTCTCCACAGGTGTGTAAAGAGGTCTGTAACACAAGGAGGCCCTCTCCACAGGTGTGTAAAGAGGTCTGGGATGCATAGAGTCCCTCTCCACAGGTGTGTAAAGAGGTCCGTAACACGAGGCCTCTCCACAGATGTAAACAGGTCTGGGATGCACAGAAGTCCTTTTCTACAGGTGTGAGGTCTCCACATTAGACACAGCACCAGTCAGCCACAGAGCTGGCCCGACCCAATTTGCAGATCTATGGGCAGTCAGGTCAGAGACCTCGAGGGGAAAGTGCCAGTACTCTGCTATAATCCTCAACATGAGATGCGCACTGCAGAAGAGGCTATGAAGGCACAGAGGTTATGCAAGGGGACCCCAGTAGTAAACCCTCTGCCTCCCCTCGCCAGCCATCCCAGACTCTTTTGAGGCCTGAATACCCCACCACCACCTATTGCCACCCAGTCGTCAATACAGTGTGGAGCACTGGGAGACTGGGCATAGAGTTTTTAAAATAAATTTAAAAGCTTTATTTGAAATGATTCCACCTGAGATAATCCCATGGAATGCACTACCTGGTTTTCATGGGAGTCCCAGGGAAGATAGCAGCAATCAACAGGGTAGCATGGTCCAGCAGGAACAGTTACACACAGGCTAAAATATGCACAGGAAAAAAAATGTAATGTCCGCCAGGACAAAGAAATAAAAGTGGGGAAAAAATAAAAGAAGGTTTAAGAAATTCTCTAGCCCAAGGGGACAGCGAAAGGATATAAGAAAATAAACAACGAACTATAATCTGACTGCCAACTGCTAGACAGCGAGAAGGGCACACCAGGTGGCACATGGGGTAGTTGGGTATGCAGCGAGAGCCTCAGCACCACTGGCCAGAGAGCAGAGAGTAGCGATATTAAAGCAGCACCCTGTAAACATGTGGCTCTGGCAGGTACGACAAAAGGGGTGTGCCATAAACTTGGGACCCCTTTTAAAATGAGATGGCACCAATGTGCCAAGCAATAGAAAAATCTACAAATGATTCCTAATAAGCAAAGAGTATGACACCAGAAGGAGAACTATTATTCTTATTTTTTTTAAACAGATAGGTCATCGCCCCTCCCTAGGAGGAATAGGACAAGGAAAACATTTAGTGGATGAACTGCAAGGCTGCTCAGCCCACAGGGGATGAGACGTGTCCATTTCCCCAGCTATCACCGAGATTGCTGGGCTTAATAAGCAACATGGTATACGGAGAAACACCATGCCAAGCAAGAGAGGATAACGTTGCCTAGCACAGCCAGAAGAAAACCACTAGGGAAAAAAGGGTGACCTGCTTCTCCTGCAACAACAGGGATGTAATCTGTGCAATGGCTAGTACAACTTGATTCAACTTAGTGCAGCAGCGCACATCCGCGGACAGGGCTACTGTCTAGTGGAGGTAGATGTGGATCGTACCCAGTGGGCACAAGTCACATTTAGCAGCTAATAGAGATATACCCAAGAAAGAGGCAATATGCCCCAGGCAGGAGGACAGGAAAATAAAGAAGACAGAAAGGAGTTAACTCCACTTTTTTTTGGTTTTCTGTGCTTTTTTTGGGGGGTTGGTATGGAGCCTTAAGAGGACCCTCACCTCAGTTTTTGCAAAGAAATATTTCTATGCCCGGTGTTGTTCTCACGTTAGAGGCACTTTAGTAAAAAAGTAAGTAAAAAAAGTAAATAAGTAAGTAAAAAAACGTTATTTTTAAACAGGAGACAAGTTATTAGGACAAAACTAGTCTTGTTTGTAAGACAGTCCTGTAAGCTACAAATCATGACAATTGTTATACAAAGTATAAATAACACTTAGGACCAATCACAAAGACAAAATCAAATACAATGACAAAGATTAACGAATTCACACCTAACAATTACATACATCAACCACTGAATCATTTCTAGCTTGTGCAAATCTAGAATAATCAAATAATGCATGAACACCTGAAGGCTGAGAATTACAGACCATGGCTGCCCTTGTAGAGAGGGTCCGATCCTCAAACCTATTTTTACGTAGTAGTTGGCAGAATTTTATTTTGATGCACTGATCTTTGAAGGTCTCTCTCAGAGATTCCTTTTTTAAAAATAGATGGCTGGAAACTGGATGACCAGATGATCTTAAGTTTGAGCAATAATAACAGCCAAGTTATATTATGACTTGTTTCTAATGATTGCCATTCCAGTCTCCTTAGTAAGCAACAATGATGTGTATAAAACTGCATTTCAGCACCTATCTCATGACCCTAAACTGAATTTTATCCAAATGTGTCAATAAAGATTTGTTTGCAGTTCTATATACTAGCTGACCATAAGTTAAAGTAGGAACAATTAATTGTTCTGCAATCCTTTTTCTAACAGACTGATTCAAAAACCCTGTTGATCTTTTTAACATTCTTAATTTCTTATTTACTTTTACTATTATATTAGTTATATGTGGTGCAAATGTCAAATTCGTCAAAATGACCCTAAATAGCAATAATTGTCTACCAAGGGGCCTACCACCTTGGGGCCTATAAATGAGGGCATCCTCTACAGGGATTGACAAAGCCCCTCAAAAGGGAGTTTAGACTCCAGGTCTCTGAGGCCTCGTCCTGGCCTGTGGAACTGTATAGGGGGCCTCGCTTGAGGCAAGGGCCTAGCAGAGTCATCTGAAGGGTGTCCTCCTACATTCAAGGAGTGACTTAATCAGTGTCCACGGGGGAGGGGGAAATCCCCAGGTGGGTGACACCGGTCCTCAATCAGCTACAGAGAGAAAGCAGCCTCCAAGACATTGTCTGACCCACAGACATCGTCACGTCTGGCTCAGGATAGGTGATGTCCTCAGAGACAGGCCTCTACCCGTCACCATGATTGACACAGTGCTCAGCTCTTTGCTTTGTGTCAACTTGGACATCACGCTCAGTGCTATCACCCTCCTCAGTGTTGTGGACAACACTGGAGTCGGGGGTGACCTTTGAGATGGCATCATTGTTGGTACTTTACTTGTAGTTGGACCCAGGACAGGGACCATGGCTATCGCTGCCACTTTCACCATGTTTGGAGCCATCCCCATCCTTGGTGATGCTAGCGACACCGTGGATAGCGGGTCGTCTCCAAACTGGCACTGGAGTGACCAACAGCCTAGCAGATCCTTCTTCATACACCGTGAATGGCATCAGAGGGGGCCTGGGATGATCCTTGGGGTTATCCACCGTGCTATCACTGTGAACAGTGATAACAGCACAGGCAACACTAGAGGATGATATTGCGTTTCCACCGTGTAGAGCGGCTTATAGCTTCAGTCTCACCACCAGGGACATCTGCTGCCCTGGGCAGACTGTGGAGGTTTCTTTTCTTTTTTTGTTATATTTAAAATTTGTTAACCAGGTAACTCTGAGAGCATCATCTGCCCATTTTCATGGAGGACCCGGACAGATAACAACTAACAAACAAATACTAAAATTCTCAACAAAGCATACCTACAAGAAACCAGAAACATTAATTGGTCCACAGCCAACCGCCCAGAAGAAGTCACCGTCCACCAGACCCATCCAATCGGAGTTTCAAGCCTTACTGTGATGAAGTCAAGGAGAACTCTGTACTTAATGGAAGAGAGAGGTCCCAGAAAGAGGACCAGGATGGGCCTACAGACCTTAACTTGGATGCAGACATGCAATGCCTGCCTCCAATGCACGGCTTTCAGTCCATGGAGATGCAGGTGTTGCAAGCATCCATGTCATGTTGAGGTTCAAGGGCAGCTCCGCAGGCTTGATGCTAGTCTGTATGAGCCATTTGTTTCCCACAGGGCAGCGATGATAATGGATAGCTGTCGGACTTTACTTTTCTTCGACGCAGACCGTTTTGACTTGGCTTTTGGCATCATTGAAAAAAGAAAACAAAGAAAATGGCAGAGTAAAATGAGAAACACCACGGTGACCCAGCAGAAAATGGTGGTGACGAGGCAAACTGGGGAGCACTCCTATGCTCTTGATGATGGAAAGAACAGAACTGAGATTGGCTAGAGAGCTGGCAATGGTTATTGGCTGGCATGCAGCACCCGTAGCTGTAGCCAGCCCCCTGGCCAAAACTTTGCTCCCACTGGTTCGTGGTGCCTCTGTCCTAGACCCATAAGTAGAAATCAATGGCGAAGATTGATTCTTTGAAGATTAAACTGTAAAGGTAAGTACATCCAAACAGTAATCCAGGCAAACTAACAAAGTGGGGTCACAGCAAACCAAGCACATGAGCACCATAATGTAACATGATCATGATCTGTGGATGGGGATTCTGAACCAAAACAAATGCAGGGAGTTCTAAGGCGGCTGGAAAAACTGAACTTTAAACACCTGCAAGCTACTGCAGAAGCATTCCTCACCTGCAGAGAGTGTTTGTCCCAGGTATCGAATGTTGCAAGTGCAAAGGCTTTGCTAACTTAATTCCCACTTCATCCTGGGAACGGAGAAGGTTGTTGAACAGAGCAAGTATGCACTACTTGACTGTGGGAGGTGGGCTAGAGATATCCGGGGCTTTTCCTGTACAGCTGTACAACAAAAGAGCCAGTGGTAGTCATGCCTGATTGAGGAACTTGGCCACTTAAAGTAACAGTATTTGTTAGTGGGCAAAAAATGTCATCGCAGGGTTTTATTTAACTCTAAAAATTGATTAGCGTTTTGCTCATAAAAGTGTTAAAACAGTGTGAAAATGCACAGCACCTGCCTCACTGTGTTTAACAAACATAACACTTCTAGAAAACCTGTATAAATACTTTCTCAACAGTTAGTATTGTCCCAAAAAAAAACTGCTAATCAATTATTTAAACCCCTGCATCGTATAGTTTGTTAGCATTAAATATATTTCTGACATAATTAGATTTATCATCAGTAGATTCCCATTTCTCATAGTTTTTAAAACAGCTTGTAATACTTTTATAATTAGCTTTTAATAATTTTATAATTAATTACTAAAGTTATTAAAGATGGCCACCACTGGCAATCTATCAAAATCACTTTCCCTCAAGGTTACATCTTGTCTTTACATACTGGTTTCATCCTGTGGATGTATTAGGAAGGTGCATGCACACATTTCTGATGGTAAACAGCCCCGCACTACACCAAAATGTGGGTGTGGCCGAGAGCAGCTCAGATCCCATATCTCAGTACAAGAGCGAGATAAAATGAAATAAAAATGGATATACTGAGGCCAGTCCGCTGGCGCAGTGGTTAGACTTCCGTCTATCTTTTGATTTAGCATACTTTGTTAGCTGTGGCTGACTTTTAAATGTTTGGATTTTATTAATTTTAATAGTTTGTACGCGCCTTGGTCTTGAAAGGCGCTTATAACAAAATTGAATTGAATTGAACTGAATACAACGCGGACATCCCAGGTTCAGATGCAAGCCCAGGAGTCGGATGGCCAGCTGGGGATGGAGGATCAAGTGTCCAAAGACTTTCTCCACCTCCAGGGAGGAGGATGGGCTAGTATTCAACACCTGACTGACCCTGGCGGAAGCCAGGGTGTGCTCAAGGCTTCCTGTGTCTGGGAGGTGTGCCAGATGTTGGCGAAGTTATAAGCGCTTTATGTCCGGCTACTCCTCCCAATGGTGGGAAAAAATCCCGGCTGTGGCATGGAGGGTGTCAGCCTTCCCCACTGAGCCCCATGCAGCTGCCCAAGGCTCTGTGCCACCGGATCTCAATGTGGCACTGCTCAGGGAGTCATGCTGGAAGGGCTCCCCAATGGCTCTGTCCTGGGGGGTAATCCAGGGAGCACTCCGGTGGCCACAGGTAAAGTCCTGGGAGATGGAACAAGGTGGTAGGGATGGTGGACCAAGAGACAGCCAGCCGAAGCCAACAAAAAACAAAACAAAATCAAATAACCCAACAACAACAAAAAATGGATATGATGAAATTATTTCCACATAAATACTGCCACTTTAGTTGGCCATGCAGCAGACAATGACAGGAAGAGTATCTGCATGATCATCTCTAAGGAATACTGTATCTCGGGCCGCCCAGCTGGTGCAGTGATAATGATAGAGTTTTCTTAAAACTCATCTTTTTAATCAGGCCTTTGGGACCACATAAGAGTCACATTTTAAGCCCTTAGGGATATGGATTTAGTGCTAAATTTGCCTGAAGCTCTGTTTTTATGTATATTCTGTCTTTTATATTGTGTAGTTTTAAAACTTTGCACTACATTTTATGTTTTTTTTTTTCACTTTATTTTTTATTGATATTCTAGCAACATTTCCAACAACAGAGAATAAACAAAGACTACTGATTAAAAAAATACACACAATGAATTCTAAAATAGAGCATCTTCAATTAATCGCTAAAAATCTTTCCAGTTATTCATTCAATATTAATAAAATAAATAAATAAAAAAGTTAACAATAAACACAACAAGAACAGCACTAACAGAGGTGTGTGGGTTACCAATAAAAATTCATGAGTCAACATATATTAAAAGTACACGAGCCAAAGCTGATATAATTAAGGGGAGGTACATATCATAGGGAGTAGGGAGGTGCTGGGCAAAACAAAAATACTTTTTATTTTTTTAAATCGATAGAGCTCATGAAGTGAGATCATAGCACCAGAGCTCTCCCTCATGGTTCCGATCTCTTCAGCTCAATTCTCCCATACCCCTGCAAGGAGCTAGTCCCTCCTCTGTGCCATAATCTTGATTACCCAGCATCTCCAAAAAATGTAAAAAGAGTTCAGATGGTGATTTGTAAAGGCTGTCAATTTCTCCATCTTATAAATGTGTATCATAATATCATGCCAATGAGATACAGTGGAGATGATGCTGGGTAACCTACGTTTTATGGTTCTGTATGGCGCGTAGAGCTTTGGATAGGGGTACCGCCAACACACATCAACAACAATGTTGCCGACATACCCTATAGTGATGGGAACAATGGCAACTGTCGGCATTGTTCCCGTCAGGAACAAAGTGTTTTTTGTGGGGGCTTTGCACCCTGCACCTCAAGACAGGGGCTGTTCTCCTCACTGCCCCATCTCTAAATAATCAACCCCGAGTCTAAGTTGTTTCGGTCGGGCAAACACGGGGAGGCACAGTGCCGGTGTACAGCAGGACCATCACAGCGACCTGGTGCTATTTGTCACTGTGATGGTTTTCGCTGCAAAAATGTTGTTGTGCTGATGGCACACTTTGAAGAGGTGCCTGGCAAATAAAAGTGGCTTGCCTCTACTGCTTGTGGTGCTGACAACCTGAATTCTAGAACGAGCTTGAGTCTTTGGAGGGTTGGCTGTGGGAGGAGGATTGGGCATCCAGAGGACTGTTCTCCTGGGAGGGAGGCACGGTGTCTCCGAATGAAGGCTGGGGACAAATGCAGTGAGTAGCATAGGAGTGACAAGAATCCAGCACGCCATGCACAGGAGCATACATGGTACTGTCACTGGATGCCACCATATGCTGCTCCTGGAGCCACAAGGGAGGAGGGAGGAATAAGAAACCAGAAGGAAAACATCCTGACTGGCAGCTCAATTGCCAGCCTTCACAGGCCCCTGCATCCTGCGACTCAGGCATGGCCACTGGATCCTTGACCTGGCAGGTCAAACATGCTCTCTGCTGTGGTGGGCAAGCTGTGGGGGCAAGGTCCGGTAAGTCCCAAGGGAAGCCAGGATGATGGGGCTGAGGGAGTCAGCGTGATGTGTGCCAAGCCAGAAAGCAGAAAAAGAACTGTATCTCACAAATCTCTGCTTTTGTGGGGTAGGGGATCCATTCTCTAGTGAGTCTGGGCTTCATACTGGAAGTCTGGTGTCCAGACAAGTTCTGACCCACCCCAGAATCCTCCTCGATCCTACGCGAACCTCTGCATTTGTAGTACAGAGAAACAGTTTGCTGAGGATCCTGTACTATGTGGATTGAGATTAGGAAGCACAGCTGTACATGCCTGAATGTATAAATCATGCCACCATTGATAGGGCCACTAATATATATATATATACTTTTTTTTATAAAGATCTTTATTCTTCTTGGCAGGGAGCGGGTGGGCTATTAGCCCTGCCCCTGGGTGCTGATGACCAGCCACCTACCTCTGTCCCATGGTCCCTGATGTTAGTCCCCAGTAGGTCACGGTTTATGGGCAGGGCTTCCATGAAGCCCTGTTCCTCAATTCACTTTCCACCAAGATTCCTCCCCACTGCACCCTGGGGCCTCAAGCGACACATTAGTGCATGTGCATGGGCGCACATGCACTCTGGAACCTGTGACCCGCTCCACCCCCCACCTGCTCAGCTGCCACCAAGCCTCCACTCAGAAGTCTGGTTCCCAGTTCTGACCCACCACAGAATCCCCTGAACCCCGCGTGAACCTCTGCAGTCTGGTAGAGGAGAGCTGCCAAGTGGCTGCTGCATCCTCTCCCAGCCTGCACCCTCCGACTGATCCGGCAACCCAAGCCTGCTCCTGAACTCAGGTCACCAGTGAGGTAAGTGGTAATACACCCAGCACTTCAGCTCCCTACAACACTGGATTGGCACTGGGGCACTAATATTTAACAGCTGCATGATGGATCTTACTCATGGTGCCATCAGAAGCATAATGAATATGGACCATCGGCACAACAGTAGGGGTACCGCTCACAATACCAGCAGGTCTGGTAATGAACCAGGGTCATCAAATGGCTGGCTGGGGGGAGGAGGATGAAGCATCCTAGAGGACATTCTCCTCCTCCTCCTCTGGGGGAGTATCCGTCACAGTGCTGTCACCTATGTGACCATGGTGATAGTGATGCAGAGTTAGAAGCGTGTGGGCAGGAGTCAGTCACGCTCAAGGATACTGTGGTGTTGTGTGTTTGCCTCAGTCCTCACGAGTCCCTAGCACACCAACTTTCAACTGGGATGGGAGCAACCAGGAACAATCATACTCTGACCATACAGGATGAAAGGAGACTGCCTCCGCTGGCTAGCACCACTGACTGAAGCACCCAGCTCCAGAAACCTGGCAGAAGGTTGACAACAAGGTCCTCTGGAGCAGGTCCGGATTACCAGAGCTCCACTGTGGTGGGGGGGGGCAAGACATGGTGGCTAAAAGAGGTTTGAGGTACGTCCCAGGAAAGTTGGGGGGGACAGGGCTAGCGGGCCTCATAGAAGGGGGAAGGTTGGAGCAGAAAGAAGCATAAACAGAAGTTAAAAAAATAAAAGCATGCAGAATTCCCAGCATGCTGCCTCTTTACTGGCTTTGTCCCATATATACACCCCCATTCAGGACTTGGTGATAACTTTTCCGTACCATAGGGGTGGTCTATAAATGTAGTAAAAGACAAAGAACCTCAGTGCGCAAACACTGAGGCAATGGTTACCCTAAAAGGCATTGGCCGGGAAGCCAAGTTTCAAAGAAATACAAAATCACACAAATATCACAAATATAAATGCATTGCCTTGCTGACAAAATATCCAGTTCTCTTGCATCAGCTCAGCCTTGACGCCAGATGGTCTTGAACAGAAGGAGTTCAGATTGCAAAGCCCTGAAATATGGTGGGAGAGTACGGTTTCCTCAGGAGGAACAAGGATTTTCTTTGTTTCTATTGAAAATGTGTTAAAAACAAAGGGCAGCAGCCTTGTGCTCCGCCCTTTTGAACATAAGATGCATGTTGTATTGTTGTGGGAATAAAGGACGTCTCTACCCTGCTGTCCCTGTTTTTTCTGATGACGTGATTTTCTCTAGAGACACATGAAAATTAGCACTGACTGGCTCCACTCCAGATTCCTGTTTTTCTACCTATATCATATTTGTTAACCTCTGATTACACAACTCTTACAATATGGGACACATCATTCCGCACGAATATCCACTCTTGTATCTCCATGTCCATCTTCCAATAATCCTTATACAGATTTGTGCACAAGCCCTCTTGCTGCATAAATTAACTTCTCAATTCATGCTTGAAACACACTTAAGCACTGTGGTAACCAGTGGGTATTCTTTTTTTTTTTTTTTTTTTTTTTACCACCCACTGTTTATCCCTCCTGTGGCCAGGACAGGTTGGGCTCCCCTCAGTTCTGCCCTGTGGACCCCACCGTCCTCACACCTTCCTGGAACTCACCCAGAGCCTGAGCACCCCTAGATTCCTCCCCACCATGGTGATGGGGTCAGGAGGGAGGCCACCCCCAAGCACAAATCCAGTCCTTGGCTCCAGGGTCGGTGGTGTGGTGAGTGGGGACTGGTGGGCAGGCTTCATTCATGCCAGTTGTGCCACCATTTTCCTCCATAATTTGGTGTCCCTTTTCCACACGTTAGGGCGTGCTCACTTGTGTGAACATGTGGAAGCTTTCTGCATGTTATGGAGTGCTATGGAGTTCCACAGCCCTGCTTTCTACTGCCCTCTTCAACTTGCGCTACCACATGGCCCTCGACTGGTGGCAGTCATTCAGTGGAGCATGCAGTCTTCCCTCCCTGGCGAGGAGAGCAGCCTTCAGGCACTCAGTCCCTCTCCCACCCCGCCAACCTCTCCCACCCCACAACCCATGTTTGTTTCCGACCCTGGGTCACCAGTGCGGCAAGAGGTGAGGCATTCACAGTGCCTCACACCTCTACGCCACCGGACTGGCTACCAGTGGGTATACTAAGTTTACTTTTAAAAATGCACCAATTTGTCTTTTTCCCCTTTATTTATGCTCCCTTAAACCGGCCATACTACCGACGCAGTTGCCCCAGCCCAACATCTGGCTTACTGCAGGCTTACCTCTACTCTAACCCCCAAGACTTGCCTCTCCCCCCCATGGCAGGGGTGGCAGTGTACCTCAACGTCTGCCACACTCTGGGATCCAGCTTGGAAGATGGCCACATCGCAGGGGCTGGGCCTGCAGGAGGCCCGATCCTCATTCTGCATCTGTCCGGGGATTTAAAATGATCCTCTGTTCCTCAGGACCCCAGCGGCTGTGCATGCATGTGCAAGCGTGCATAGTGCGGTACCACGTGGCATGCACTCCTCCCTGCAAGCCGCTGCGAATGCACCGTCAGCTGTGGTCACCCAGGTGGCAGTAAAACAGCAGTGCCAGATGCTATGCCTCCCCGGAGCAGAACGTCCTCCAGGATGCCGTAGCTGCCTCTCCCGGCTAGTCCCAATGACCCAGGTGTCTTCTCAAGCCTGGGTCTCTGGCACTGTCAGGTCACTGGCACTGTGAGTGGTTGTCCTATCGCTGCGCTGGTGCCATTCCAGTAAGAATGGAGTAAGAAGTTTGAAATCTGTACCTGCGTTGGCTTCTCTCTCTCTCTCTGCATTGATTCTTGCATTACTGAATGCTGCTAATCATACTGCAGAAAACACCATGTACCCCGTCAGTGAGTTAACAGCTACTGTCCATTATTCAGCCATAACCAGACAGTGGACTAATTATAGAACATACCGAATGCCAGCATTCTGACTGGTCACTCTTAAAAACTGCTGTTAGCTGCCGACTTCCCATCACTCACACTCAGTGAGGGAAAATTGCAAGAGCAGCCTCTGCCTCCTAGAGCCTCACAGAAAAGATAACTCCATTCTACACAATAAATGCAGTCATTAAATAAAATTCACATAGTAAAACATTTCTTTAGCTTGTGTCTAAGTATTAAATGCAATGCTGTGGTTGTCTGCTGTTCCTCCCATTGTTTTCTGCAGTATACCGGCAATAATGGTGTAGTGAGCTGGGGGGGGAGGATAACTGTACTGGGATGCCAATCCTGGCTGGTGATGTGGAAACCAACCTTGCCCCCCCCCCAAAAAAAGGTCTTAGCACTTTCCACCGCAGTGTTAGGAGCCTGCTTCCTAAACTGGACCTCTTCAATATCTGGATCTCTCAACAATCACCGGATAGCCTGTGTATCTCAGAATCTTGGCTCTCATCTAGGATACTTGATTCTACCCTGGCTCTCCCTGACTACTACCTGTTCTGGCAGAACTGTGGTAAACAGGGTTGTGGCACTACATTTTATTTCCATTAAAAACCTATCCTGTTATCGCTGGCCCAGTGGCGTGGAGGGGGGGAAGCACTGGTCCTACCTCCTGCCACACCAATGACCCGGGTTGGCCAGGGGAGGAAGGATTGAATGTCTGAAGAACAACTCTCCTTCCTCGGAGTGGGGGGGAGAGTTCACCACGATCCGCTGCAACATTGCCACCTGGAGATGTCCGGGTACCAGTGCAGGTCTGGGCGTGTCAGGAAATACGGCCACAGCTAGATGTGTTAGGACGTCTCTGCAGAGGTGGAGCTCACCTGGCACTAACATTGCACAGTCTGGGCGCTAGGGGAAACTTAGAAACTGAGGTGGAAAAACCTCCTTGGCTGCAGGTCCCTCGCAGGCCCCACACCGGTGACCGGGCACCTCGCCACTGTCCAGAAGCTGGATGATGTTGCGAAGGTAAGTCCCAGAGAAGCCGGATAATGGGGCTGTGTGGACCGGACAGAAGGGAGCATGCCAAGGGAGAACGGGGCATAAAATGTATATGTATGTGTGTGTGTGTGTATAGTAACATATTAACATACTAAAATGCCAGCAGAATAGGCCTAACAGTCTTTCGTGTCTGCTTGTTTGGTCAGCCCCCCACCCTAGGAGCTGACCTTGCTGCCCCCCTTGCCTTCTCTGGCTTCTCCCTTCCCAGTTCCAGATATTCTCACTGCACTGGATTTTGCTTCCAGAACCCTTCACCTGCACTTTTCCCACCCCCTCTTGAACTCCTCCACTGTCTCTGCCTCCACCAGCCCCCTGGGCAGTATATTCCATGGCTCCACCACCCTCTCAGTGAAGTAGCACCTCCTCCTTTCTCCCTGAATCTTCCCCTCCAGCTTCCACCCATGCCCTCTGGTTGCCCCTCTCCTTCCTTGAAGCACCTGACTGCTCCTCCCCCATTTACCTCCTTCATGTACTTGAAGACCTCTATCATGTCCCCACGGTCCCTACTCTCTTCCAATGTGTACATATTTAGCTCTTCGAGCCTCTACCCAGAGGTCCTGTCCCCCAAGCCCCAAGTCATTATGGTTGCCCTCCTCTGGACCCTCTCCAGGAGTTTAATGTCCCTCTTTAAGTGTGGCCTCCAAAACTGCATGCAGTACTCGAGGTGTGGCCTCACCAAGCAGTTATGCAGAGGGAGTATCACTTCCCTCCTTCTGGAGGTGATCCCCCTAGCGATGCATCCCAGCATCCTGTTGGCCTTGGCTGCTGCCCTCCTACAAGTCTCCGAGTTGTTCATCTTGACATCCACCACCACCCCCAGGTCCCTCTCAGCCATCGAGACTTGTAGCATTCCCCCACCCCCCCGGGTGTACACTTAGCCCAGGTTTCTGGCCCCCAGGTGCAGTACGTTGCATTTCCCTGCATTGAACCTCAGCTTCCACTTTCTAGACCATCTTTCCAGAGCCTCCAGGTCCCCCTGTAGGGCCACCCTTCTCCTCCCCATCCACCACCGCCCAGTTTTGAGTTATCCGCAAGAGACTCATCTCACTCCTGATACCTGTCCTATGTCAGAGATGTAGGCATTGAACAGGAGGCCCAAGGACTGATCCTGTGGGACCCCACTATGACCCTCCTTGGGATGAGACTATCCCACCAACTAGACCCTCTGGGTCCGGGTCCTGAGCCAATTGCCTATCCATCTGATCATCTGGTTCCCCACTCCCATTTCTCCCAGCTTATCCAACAGGCCCTCGTGAGGAACAGAGTCAAATGCCTTGCTGAAGTCTAGAAAGAGGACATCCACTGGTCTACCCAGGTCCAAGGCACTCGCCACCCAGTCATAGAACTCCACAAGGTTTGTCTGACACAATTTCCTGGGACAAATCCATGCTGTCTATCGCTCAGGCACCCTGACTTTTCCAGGTCCCCCTAGCCTCTACTTTGACAATGCCCTCCATCACCTTGTCCACCACCGATGTCAGGCTGACAGGCCTGTAGTTCTCTGCCACCTCCCTTGATCCCCCTTGTGGATAGGCACTATATGTGCCACCTTCCAGTCCTGGGAAACCCACCCTGTCCTAGAGAGATAGTGAAAGCTCTGCTGGGTTTCGCCAGGACATCCGCAAGTTCCTTCAGCATCTCTGGGATGTAATTTATCCAGCCCCGGTGCTTTCTCCATCTTAAGGGACCTGAGGGCTTCCCTCACTCTCTCTGCTGTGATTTCCACTTCCGCTACCTCTTCTCCTTGCTTAGCCTTCCCTCCTCCTGCCAGTGATGCCTCCCCCTCTCCCCAGACCTGCCGATCGGTAAGGGTCCCCCTCCTCAGTATTACTGTCTCCTCCCATGTATGGTGCAGCACCCCCATTTTCCTTGGTGAAAACTGAGGTGAAGTACTCATTTAGTACCTCAGCCTGCTCCCCCCGGTCTTGTGCCCATCTCTCCCCTATTTTAATCCTGCTAATTTGCCCCTTCACCCTTCATTTTTCCCCAATGTATCTAAAGAACCCCTTGCTCCCTCTCCTAATTTCCCTGGCCAGGTTCTACTCCTTCCTTGCCTTAGCCACCCTCACCACCCTAGTGGCCCTTCTAGCCATCAGCTCATACTCCCCTCTATCCCTTTCACTCCTTGAGCACTTGAATTGCCTATAGGCTGCCTTCTTTCCCTGCACCACCTCCTGGACCTCCCTGGTCCACCAGCAGGGTTTTCGGGCCCTACCACATTTTCGTCTTACTCTGGCACAGGTGCTGGTAGCATCCTGCACCCCTCTCCTGATGATTTCCCACTTACTGTCAGTGTCCATGTCTGACCCAATCACATCCAAATGCTCCTTAAGGATCCTTCCCATTTCCTTAAATCCACCCCCAAAGTCAGTTACCTTCGCCTTTGTGCATCCTTCTACCCTTCCTAGGTCCAGGCAGAACCAGACCATGGCATGGTCACTCCCATCAGGTCCCTCCTCAGGCCCCAATCTGGTCACTGTCTGCCAGGACCACATCAAATGCCAGCGCCTCCCGGTTGGTTCCCACCTGCTGAGTTAGGAACGCATCCTGAAAGACATCCAACAACCCCTGTTCCCTGGCCACCAGGATGTCATAGTCTCCCAGTCTGTTCCTGGCATGTTTAAGTCCCCCAACACCATCACCCTTCCCATGCCTAATCTGCAGTGTCTCCCAACAGCTGCCACCAGACTCTCCTCCAGCTCCTCCACCACGCAGGGGTATACACCACTCCTATTTTTACTCTCTTGCCCCCTTGTTATCAAGGACCCCAGTCGCCTCCATGGTTCCCTCCGCCTCCTACTCCCCCTATGCCAATGCAGTTTTGACTATTATTGCTACCCTCCTCCCCTTCCCTCCCCTGTCCTTCCTGAACATAGTGTAACCCTCCAGGTTCAGGTCCCAGTTTGTCCTGCAGTGGCCCAGGTCTCAGTGACCGCTGCCACATCCACCGCTCCCTCAGTTAGCATCACCTGGAGCTCAGGCATTTTATTGCCCAAGCTCCTGGCATTTAGCAGGACTACCTTCCACCCTTTCCATATACTTCCATTTCCCCTGCTCGTGTTCCCATGGGGATTCCATTTTCCCCCGGTCTGCACTTTACCAGTCGGCCTTTTCCCGCATTCCTCCAGCTCCCCAGGGGGATGGAGACAGAGTCCCTCTTTATCGGACCCCCCTCAGCAGCCCTTTCTCCCATTCCTCCCCCCTTCACAAGTTTAAACCCTTTTCACCAATGAACCTCCTATTTTCAACTTAAGGATTTCTCCCTCCAAATTGAGATGGAGCCTATCTCTAGTATACAGCTCTCTATCCTCCCAGGTCTCCCCCAATCCCCCATCAACCCATACCCTCTGGCCTCACACCACTCCCTGAGCCACTGGTTTATCTCACTAATCTTCCTTTTGTGTTCCCCACTAGCCCTTGGCACCGGCAGGATTTCGGAAGGAAATCGTTCTATATGTCATGACAGACCCTGGCAAGCTCCTGAACCTTGCCTGTATCTCTAGCTCGCTATTTCCCTCAATGTCATTTGTACCCAGGTGGACCAGTATGTCCGGGGAACCCCCACAATACTTTGCCAGCTGATATACTTCGTGCTTGGCCCTGTTTGTTCTAACTGGCCAGGCTTCCCCCTTCCTATCCCATTTGATACCCCTGAGCATAGAATCCCACAACAGGAGCACTCTGACCGCTACTTTTTCTCCATTTCCCCCCTTCCATGTCCCTCATCCTTTCTACCGGCCCCTCCACCCAGCCGGCTCCTTGTTCCTCCCCCTATCTGGGTGCTACATGCTGCCCCCTCATTTACCCCGACCACCCCCTTCCCTCCAATCCTATGCCTCCTCCTCCTGAGTATCCTTCTGTGCCTCGCTAACTCCCCCTCACTGCTCGTGACTGGTCCTTCTCCCATCCGCTAAACTAGCCTGGCCTGCCTCCCTTCCTTCCTGTCTCCATTCAGTCCCTCCCTGCTTGTCGTGCTCCCTGGCCTAAACCCTCAGCTCCCTTTACTGTGTCCTCCTTGTACTTCTGGTCCTTCTTGCCCTTTCCTCCCTCTTCCCCCGGCCCTCCTGCTCTGATCCACTGCTCCCCCCATTTTCCTGCATTTCAAGTTCCCCCTGTTCCTCCTGCTATCCGGCCCCCGAATCCTGCGCCCCACTCCCTTTCCATCTCTAACTACCCCTGTCATGACTACATCACCCCCCTCATCCTCAAGTAGAAGAAGAGAATTGAAGCGGTTACTGAGCGTAAGGTCCGATCCACCTCCCCACCTTGCTTCCTTCTGTCCAGCCCCAACGATCTGCCTACTTCCCTGAGAATGCTGGCCCTCTGGCCCCCCCTTTGTGAGGGTCCCCAGTTACCTGCCTGCTTCCTTGGTTGTGTCCTCCTTTTGGGCCCCCTCTGCCAGGGTCCCTATGTGACCCCAGAGTATTCTCCTGCACTCCTTTCCCTATGCCCCCGCCCCTAGTGCTTGGTGCAACCCTGTGGGAGATCCCCTGCCCTCTTCCCCAACCATACCTCCCCCCTTCCCCCAGCTGTCTCCTAATCCCCGCAACCTCCTCCCTAAACTGTGCCAGCTGGTAGCACACTGGGCAACCACCAAACTTCCAAGCCCAGTCCAGTATCATGGCTGCCCCACACCCTGTGCACCCCACCACCCTCCCAAAGATGCCGGCCCTAATGACGTGTGGTCCCATCCCCCTCCAAATAGGTTTCCTTGGGTGAGCCACTGTTCCCCACTAGTCCAAGATACACCCTTACTGACTAATCAGGTCACCCACTAATCCTAGATACAGTCCCACAGTAAACCGGTAACCCTGTTATTAGGTGCAGTACAACACAGTAAACTTATAAGGGAAGTGAACAACTCCCTAAGCTCCTCTCTCCCAGCCTTTAAATCCAACACCCAGTGGCTAGAACTACATGAGCTGCACCTGCAGCCTTTTCCTCCAACTGCAGGGCAGGTGTTCCCCTAGAAATAAGCAGAGCTCGGGGAGGGAGGGGTGGGGAAGGGTGGGATTAGGGTCTACACCCAACTCTCACGAGTGTATCAGCCCTGTGTCTGCCCCTCCAGGCCCTGCAACCAAAGAAACAGCCCCAAGCAAATCCCACCAAATAGGTTTTAAATCAGAAGAAATAGGCCTCCACCAGCTCAGCCTGTTACACAGTGAAACATCCAACAAATGAGCCCACTTACAGCCACCAAACCAGTTTTCAAACTTCCAACAGCCCCAAACACAATACCCTGCTAGCCCCTTAGAGTAGTAAGAAAGAAAAGCAATAACCCTCTACCAAGTAAAATCCACAAGAAACCCTGTAAAAACAACAAGAAGCAGCTACTGTACTGAAGCACATCTGATCCTGTCCCCTTCTAGTTCCTTCTGAGAAGCCAAAGCAACTACCACCACAAACCTGATTCAGCTCTGCCTCCAGTCAATTAGCTGAGTGAGACCTGACCAGACCGTTAACACCCTTCCCCCACTATGCACTAACCTTTGCAGCTAGTGAAGTCAGCAAAAAGGAATCAAAATTCAACTCAAAGCCCCCAAAATATTTTTGCTATCAAAGGAAACAAGTCTCCAATTCAATCAGCTTCACTAACAACACATCAAAATAGGCTTAAAATTAACAGATATAGGTCTCCAATTCAAATAACCAGCCCCAAGCAAATCCTACCAAATAGGTTTTAAATCAGAAGAAATAGGCCTCCACCAGTGCAGCCTGTTACACAGTGAAACATCCAGCAAATGAGCCCTCGTGACAGCCACCAAACCAGTTTTCAAACTTCCAACAGCCCCAAAAACAATACCCTGCTAGCCCCTTAGAGTAGTAAGAAAGAAAAGAAATAACCATCTACCAAGTAAAATCCACAAGAAACCCTGTAAAACAACAAGAAGCAGCTACCGTGCTGAAACACATCTGATCCTGTCCCTTCTAGTTCCTTATACTGTATATATATATATATATACACACACACACACACACACACACACACACACACACACACACCTGTTCTGTTGCTCACAGAGAGTCTGTGCCCTCTCATGAGTTCCTCCTAAACAAGCTCACCCTCATCATCTTTGCTAATGTTTTCTACACCTTCCTGAAACCTCCCTGTCTCTCTGGTTGACTCTCTCTCACTGCCCTTTCCTTTCACACTTCTCTGGTGAACTCTCCTCCTTGGAGACTTCAATATTAATTGGCTGTCCTCAGCCACCAGGCCCCCTTCCCACAGGATTGAGCCACTAAACCATACCCAATTACCCAACCAACTCAGCTCAATCCTCACCATCCCAACCACTCCCTTCCGGACTGGGTGCTATCTTCTCACGCCCATCGTATCACTGCAGCTGGCACTCTTCCGGATGCCTTCAGTGACCACTGTATGACCTTCTGTATCATGAAAGTCAGGCCCCCACCTTCCGCCCCCAAGTACATTTGGTTGTGGTCCCTTCAGTCACTAAACATAAGTGCCCTCTTTAAAGACCTGGCTACAACCGAATGGTCCCCCATCTACTCTGCCCATAACACTGACGTGGCCTTTTCCATGCCAAATTTACTCTAAGCTGGGACAAGCACACCCCACTTAAAAAATCCAGGGCAAAAGGTTCTCACTACGCCTGAATTACACCAGACATTATCAACCAGTTTACATGTCCTGAGACCAATCATGGGCCCATTTCAAATTCTTCTGCTCCTAGTGTGACCTGTTTTACTACAGGTCTCTTAGAAACTCTTAAGCAAAGACAGTCTATGCTACTAAAGCCCATTACTTCATATCAAACCTCCAGAATAATCTTAACTCCCCAGATAAATTCTGGAAGGTTATTCACTCCCTCTTTGACCCCCTATCTGCTCCCCCAGTCCTCGTGGTGGATGGCTCATCAGTCTCCGACCCTCCCTCTGCTGCTGCTCACTTCAATGAGTTCTTTAACACTTGTGCCCTCCCTGTTCCTCTCCCCTGTCTTTCCCCATCTCACCTGTGCCTCACTCAGCTAAGGGCTTCCACTTTCCTCCTATCACTCTTCAGTAAACCTTGCTTGCCCTCTCCTCCCTTAACCCTTCTAAGTCCAGCCCTGATGGGATGGACCCTAAACTCCTCCACCTCTCAGCACCTGCTATCGCCTCTCCCCTCATTCACTTTCTGAACTTCTCCTTCTCACTCTGTGCTGTCTCTCAGTCCTGGAAGGTTCCCAAGATTCTACCTCTGTACAAAGGGGGCAACCCCACCTCACATGGTAACTTCCAGCCTATCTCCCTCCTCTCCTCTCTTGCAAAGCTTCAGGAGAAGCTTGTCTACTCCAGGCTTGCTGACTTCCTCTCCCCCTTCCAGTCTGGTTTTCAGAAGTGCTACTCCACCATTTCCTCCTTGCTGCATGTCACTAACTCCATCTCACTGGGATGGATCATGGAAATATCATTGTGGCTATCTTCACTGATTTGGCCAAAGTCTTCGATTCGGTGTCCTACCCTCGCCTCCTGGACAAGCTGAGCCCTGCTGGTCTCTCAGCTCCCACTGTTGACTGGTTCAGTTCCTACCTCACGAGCCGCCAACAGTCACTATAGGTTGGATGTGCCCTGTCCCCTCTCCTAGCTATCCAAGTTGGGTTCCCCACAGGGTTCCGCCCTTGATCCCATCCTCTTTTCAGTATTCCTCAATGACCTGCGCCTCTCTGCCTGTGTCAACTTGCATATACACATGTATGCAGATGACACAGTCATTTACTCCTCTGGCCCCTTGGCTGCAGCTGCAGAAGGCATGCTCCAGCAGGACTTCCACAATGTACTGTGTGGGTTCCACACCAACCAGCTCCAAGTCAATACTAAGAAAGCAGTGTCTTTGACCTTTGGCACCAGCCAGAAACTGGTCAGGCTCTCACCCCTACCCGTCTTCTCCACACTGGATGGCACCCCTCTTGAAGTAGGCCCTACCTACAAGTACCTCAATGTGTGGCTTGATAAGAGGCTGGACTTCTCTGCCCACATTGATACCATCCATGCCAAACTCTGTCCCAAACTCGGTGTTCTATACCACAATAAGGAATGCCTTTCTCCCCAGGTCTGCTAGGAGTAGGTCACCAAGATGGTTCTCCTGGTTTTCGACTACGCTGATGTTGTCTGTGGTACCACTTCCTTTTCTCTCACCAGACTGGATACCCTCTGCAATTCTTTTTGCCAATTTGTTACCAACTCAGCCTTCCGCACTCATCACTGCTTCCTCTACTCTTCCCTTTCTGTCCTCCTCCTCCTTCTCCCCAATGTCACGTCTCACTGTGCTTCTTTTATCTCTAAATACTAGTTTGGGTCATTCTCCTCTTACCTGTCACCACTCCTCTCTCCCATCTTCTCTTCCTCCACTCCAGAGATAATGCCACCTTCTCCATTCCCCACCCTCACTCCTCTGCTGGGCAGTTTGCCTTCTCCCATCATCTCCCCTGCTCTCTAGGACCAGTTTCCTCATTGCTCAACCTCTACCCCCCCCACTTCCAGCCCTTAGACAACAGCTAAGGCTTCTCCTTGCTCCCTCCTGCTCCTGTCAACCCTCCTCCTGACCCTCCCCTCCACACACTTCTGACCTCTGCCCCTTACCCTCTCATGATTTTGGCTGAAACTGCCCGTTTTAATCATCTGCAATGCCACAGCATGGTCCCCTTTTTAATCGGGCACCACCCACTTTATTTAGCTTGTCTTCTTTATGTGACCCCTGTAGGCTAATTTTATGGTCCATTTGTCACTACATTGTTCACCTGCTTGTTCACTATTCTGTTACTACACTTTGTAAGTTATCACCGCAATGCATTTTAATCACTTAAAGCAATTTTATATTTTGTACTCCTCTGTTCTTCTCCCCGGCTTGCACCTGGAAATGAGCTTCGGCTCAGAGTGCCCTCCCCGGTTACCAAATTTTACATAAATAAATAATACCTCAGCATGTAGTCTCAATGTTTACTGTCATCCCAGTACAGTTATTCCCCCATAAACCCAGCACATGCCAATATTTCTTAATTATACTTGATTGTACTGAAAAAGACTGCAACTCAGCCACTCAGAACAGAGAGCTACTGTCAGGTAATTCTGTGATAACTGGACAGTAGACTCAGCAATGGGATTGCATGCTAATCCCTGTCTTCTGACTGGCCGTAAGCAATGCTACAGTGTGTCTGTGATAGATTTACATTTCCCTGATTTCTCAGACACACACTTTAGTGCCAGTTTTGGCAGTTTGTTTCAAAACTTTTCTTTTTCCAGTATAATAGCGAAAAACAACAACTGTATAGTGCTGGGGGGGGGTGTTCCTTGGTAAAAATGGACCAGGAGGCTAATAAACACCTTGATCTTCAGTCTTGGGGGTTTAGTACCCCTTGATTGGGTTCCTACCTTGTAAACTCAGACCACTTTATGGTCTTCTTGCTATATTTTACTTTGGTCTCAATTGTAATTTTTGCACCTCCTTGTTTTTTTCCAGTACTTTGTCTTCACAACAATGGGGCTTTATTTTGCACTTTTTCTTGTTTTTACTATGCTGTGAAAAAGATTACTTACCATGGTAACTGTAGTTCTTCTAAGGGATGAGACATGCTATCTTCACAAGTGGTAGCATCTCGTGCAGCATGGTTCACCGGAAGATGAATGGAATCTTAAAGCACTGTGTGTGTGTATGCACGCATGTGCATTTGTGCTGATTACACAGCCCCTGCTGCCTAACTGCCTGACCAATAGCTGAAGAGCAACAGGGGCAGCAATCACCCTAATAAAAAGTAATGTTTTTAATAAAAACTATCAAAAGTTTAATAAGTTTTTTTTTTATATACAAGTTTTTATCCCCTGGTTTTTCGGAGCTGACAGGCAAAGCTCTGACTCCCCCTTGGGAAGGGCTCGCATCTGTCCCCAGCCTATGTCCCAGTCACCGGGATTGCAGCCGGAACCATCAAGGAGCCTGCCAACTTCATTTTCTCCCCTCCCCTGCTGCAGATGCATGTATGCGTGTGGAGGCACACACATGCTGCATTCCCTGCAACACATGCTGCATTCCCTGCAACACATGCTGCATTCCCTGCAACACCCTCCCTGCATGCCGCTCTCTGTCTGACACTGCCCCTGAGCCTCCACTTGGTGGCAATCACATTGTGGAGTGACAATGTCCCTCCCCGGGAGGGGACAGTGGCCCCCCAGCCAACCCTCTGATGACCCCTGCTTGTTCCTGAACCCGGGTTGCTGGTGTGGCATCCAGCACCTCAACCCTCAGCGCCACCGGTCAACACAATAAAACATTTTTAAAACAATTTCAATACATTATCTTTTAAAATCTCAAGCAGCAACTTAACACAACGGATTCTGAAGAACCTTTCTCCTCTGTGTCACAGGAGAGGATGTGAAACCTGAGTATTATAATGCCACAGTCGAGCATAACAAGAGAACCAGCAAGTGAAAGCAGGCAGAACAACCAGAAACCACCTGAAAAGGGGACGGAGAGTGAGAAATGTGACTCAATGAAGGAGTTTGTCTCAAAGATCTACTGTTACGTTATGGTAAGTAACGGCCGTCGGGATATCTCCCTCCCTTTGAGCCACATCGTGGAACAATTCCCAAGCACTACTAGGAGACTGAGGGACAAAGGAAGAGTCTAAGCACCCTGAGTAAAGCAGCCTTGTGGGACAGCAAGGCCAAATCCAGCACATCTACGAGAGACGACGTCCAGACTGTAATATTTAATAAATGTGTGGCAGCAGTGGGCACGCTCTGAAAACATGTCACAAAAGTAGCCGTGCCATGAGTGGACAGGACCAGAAAGCTGCTTATTGTGCTTCTGGTAACAGAAATGAATGCGGCAGGCCAATCATTTGGAAAGGCCCTGCTCGGAAATAGGGGAGCCCACCATCCTGGGGTGAGAAACAAACAGCTGAAAGGATTTCCTACAGTTCTGACTACGATCAAGGTACCAATGCACTATCCGATGGATGTCAAGGGTGTGTTGACAACACTCCCCACCATCGATGGAAGTCAGAAAGTAAACCAGGTCAATAATCTGATTCAGTGTAGGCACATAAACGACCTTCAGCAGAAAACGAGGATTGGTACGCAGGGTAACCTGACCATTGTGGGGAAAAAGATATGAAGTTTCATGTACCAGAACCTGCAGTTCCGAATATGTGTGGCAGACATCACAACCACTAAGGACCAATGTCTTCCAAGAGGAAGGAAGCTCACAAGTAGCAGCAGGCTAAAAGGGAGGCATAGTAAGAGTCTCCAGAACCACACTAAAGTCTTGCACCAGAACCCGATCTCTGAAAGGGGTGCAGAAGCAGAATTCTAATGAACCCAAGGAAACCTCAGTTGGGCTACTGTTTTGCCATCAGTGAGGGCATGAAAAGTTGACACTGCAGCCAAGTCAACCTTTATCGAGGAATACCAGAGGTACAATAAGCCAGAGCTTGTTTCTAGTGCAACCTGGGAGCACAAGACTTCACCTGTGACTGCTTCTCCTAATTGGTCAACCTCTACACTCACGCCTGGCATCGTGGTGGCCCTAAACTCCTCTGGCCAATTATCCTTGTCCTCCACTTTCTCTCTCTCACCTTACCCTCCCCATTCCTCCCTACCTCACCCACACCCTCCCATCTTTTAGCACTTCAGACTTCTGTCCCTCTACCTTGCACTCTCTCATACCAACCCTCCCCCAGACAATGGCCCTTCAGCCTGCCCACCTTTCTGGCCCCCACCCACCCACTCCCTACTGCTGCTCATCTGGCCCTACTATCCTTTTGCTGTCTCGCCACTTGAAATACGGTATTTTATTTTTGAGACTTTATTAATGTTTACCTTTGTTTGTATGTTAACCTTCCATCCGTTGATGTGGAACCTTTGTAAACGAGCAGTTCTTGCTCAAAGGTGTTTGTAATCCTAGAGTTTAGTAAATAAAAATAAAAAAAGTGACTTGCTCTTAACCACTCTGCTATACTGCCTCCTTGGCTCTTGCCTCTAAAGGGATTGGAGGTAGTCCGTAATGAGACTGGCTAGACATGTAAAGTGGTCCAGCAGACCAACAGTACACCAAACTATAAAACGTTTCCATTTTTGCAAGTAGGTGTACCTAGCAGATGACTTTTGAGCCGCTTAGTAGTACTGCTACAACTGCAGAGGAGACCCCCAAAGCAGGAGAGTTCTACATCCTCAGAAGCTGGTGTGAAGGTGAGGGATCAAAGATCTGGATGCACCAGAGCAAACTGCTTATGTGTCAGAAGTCATGGCCGAGAGGGAGCAGGACGGGGTTCCACTGCCGATTGCTGAAGTAGAGGGAACCAGATTTGTCTGGGCAGTATGAGGCCACTAGAATCAGGGTGACCAGCTCCATCCATGACTTGACAAGAACCCTCTGTGTCACAGTCTCTGTACATGAACCTCCTTTCCAAGAGAGGGACAATGCATCTTCCCAAAAAACTCCAGGCATTGGAGCGATCAAGCAGAAAAGTGGCAGTTTTGCACTGAATGGCGATGCAAAGAGGTCTATGCTCAGGTGACTCACTTTATGAAGCGGAGAGCCATGATGAAGTTCAATACCTGCCATTCATGGCAGAGTGCCTGGCATCTGCTGAAGTGATCCATGAGGGCTTTGAGGGTAACAGGCAGAAAGCTGGATGTCAGGAATATTTTATGTTCCACAGCTTAATGCAAGACTCTTATCGCTTCCCTGCAGAAGATACAAACAGTTCTGCCTTTGGCATCTGATGCACCACATCGCTGAAATGTTGGGGTACAGATCACCAGCTGGTGACCCCAAAGGAAGGTAGCAAAAGCCTGTAGGCGAGTAGAACAGCCTCATCTCAGAAGTGTTGCTGTGGAGAACCGTGTCCAAGGGGGAACCACTGTCGAGTCCATAAGGGGTTCAGATGGGCACCCCAGCTGGAACTGGGGGCATTTGCTGTCATCACTAGAACAGAAGGATTGAGAAAGGAGACATTCGATGTTGCACTGCCTGTAATTTTACAGATACATAGATCATGAAAGCAGACGGAGACTCACTTGTTTATCCAGTCTTCCCATTTCCCACCTAACCCCGTGTCCGACTTATCGTTTTACCGCAGTTACTGGTTCTTTTGTCCTTTAGGTGCCCCTCCCCCAGCTGACCACCTGACTATCATCAGGTCTTACATCTCCACGCGCGGTCTTACTATCTCCACGTACAACCCTTCCATGTTTGAAACCAGTCACTGATTTGGCTTCTACCACTGGCTTTGGTGAGCTATTCCAGGTGTCCACCACCCTGTCGGTGAAAAAGTACTTCCTAAGATCTCTTTAGAACCCCCAACGAACCTCTACCCATTTCCTCTTATTACAGTGTTTTCAATTCTGGTTCACCACTTTAGCGCCAAGGGTTTGTTTCTGACAAACTGCAGAGCTTACTCAATGTGAAGGTGCTTGGCACATGTAAATTACAGAAAAGATGCAAAGCACCATGGGACATATATGCAGTTCTCAATGCAGTGTGAAGAGGTGCTCTGCACATGTTATCACACTTGCAGTTTGCACTCACTCAAGGTTTAGGGCTCATAGGTGGTACACGGAAACCCGCTACTGCTGTACAGAGCTTTAGTGCGTGGTTTCCACTTTAATTCCTGTCATCTTGCTCAAGCACACTGCCCTTTGCGCTTCACTCAACGCGGCCTTGAAATATGGCGCCAGCGATAATGGCTGAAATGATGTGAACATCAATTAAGGAACAACATGTCACAACTACAGATAATTAAAACAACAAAATGAATGACGCTTGGATGATATTAAGAAATAGTAGTTCATTAAACTGAGAACACTTAACATTTGGAAGGACACCAAAGTCTGTAAAAAGTTGAACAATGCATGTAGGCTATGCAGTACTTGACAACTCAATGATGTGGAGTTAACGCGTAAGGAGACAGTCATGTAGTAGTAAAGAAGAGATGGCGCTGGCTGACCCAATGGTTTGGTGGCAGCTCTACTGCCTACCACACCGGCGATCGGGGGGAAGGGGGAGAAATGGAGCGTCTGACAGGATGATGTGGATGGTTGCTGCAGGCCCTTCACCACCGACAGGGCACCAAGAACTGCTGCTTCTGGATGAGAGGCCCGGGGGGGGGTGTTCCTAGTGGTCCAAAGGTAAGTCCCTGAGACGGTGGGTGATGGGGCTGAATGGCTGGTGGCAGAAGAGGGCCAGGCATGAAAGAAGAACGAGCACCTTGATGGAAAACAAAAAGAAAAGAGCTGTTTGGGGACTAGCTTATCACTCTAGAAGAAACTCATACCTTGCTGAGTTCGACTCGCAACAGCAACTTGTTTTCTGCTTGATAATCTCCTCATGAAATAACCTCTGTTCGGCCCAGGGTTGTTTCCATTCGTGTCCATCAGAAACAGCAATAAGTTGCAATGGTCTCAGTTCTACTATTTTATTCCAGGGGAGGTGTGCTGTGAAAACAGGTTACATTGGCAAATAATTAAGAAGAAAAACAAGTAAAGGCTCTGATGCCGCAGGCAACTGGCAACAGGTTATTTGTTACTTGGCAAAAATGCCTTTTTTTTATTTTACAAAAACTTATTTCCAGTATTGTTGTTTTACCACCAGTGTATTTTTTTTGTAATTCTGTTGAATATTTTTAAAAGTCTGAGTCATTAAAGATGTCTGCCACTGCAGTTTTTAGAAAACCTCTTCTGTTGAGGTTACCTTTAGAATGCACGCACTAGACGTGTCCTCTGGTGTTCTCAGGATGGTGGCAGCACGGTTTTTGATGGTAAACAGCCTAGCACCACCTGCAGGATTTTGCACTTTTTCATGGTGGGCATAGCAGTGCAGTAGGAACTTGTAAAACTTCAGACTCCCATACCTCACGAGAATGAAAAATTAAAAGAAAACCCAACATGTTAATGAATACTGCTGCTTTCAAGAGCATTTCACCTTGAGGTCAGGGGTTCAGATCCAGCACAGGTCAGTAGTGGCCAAAAGCCATTATCATCTGATGACTGTTTGGGGCCTTTGTGGACTGAGCTGTGGTTTGTCTTAGTGCACTTCCTAGCAGGCAGGAGTCCACGTCGAAGACTCATCAGTAGATGAAGCCAAGGACTGAATGGATTTGTCTGACCTGCCCTCTCACTAACATGGTGGCTCCTCCATGATGGTGTTACGGCACATTGGTGGGACAGCGAGACAAAGCTTGTACTGCGATCCCCGTGCTGTAACGGTCTCACTAAGACTGCCATAAAAGGCCCCCTCTATGGCCCAGTGGGTAGTACTATGCATTCCTATGCTGCCAATCTGAGTTGGGAGCTGACTCAGAAGTTGGTCAAGTGGCCGCCAAGGGGAGGGGGGACTGGGAAATCAGTAGGAATAACAGTCCCAAGTTCTCACTGCACCAGTGACCCCTATGATGGGTCAGGGAGTCTGTTCTCCGTAGGAGCATGCCGACTGCATGCCAGGTGTGTTGGGACATGGTCTGATGTGAGGCAGGGCTAAGGTGGGGGACAGGAGAAAATTGATGCTCATCGGTCATCATTATTGACAACGTCCTGCCTCTTCGGACCCTGCCTATTATGGACCCCTCTGGCCTGACAGGGAGGGGGAGTAGCAGCTGGGGAGCCAGGGTAATGCCTAAATATGGTGTAGGTTGAGGCTAGGGGCCAAAAGGCTTCATGGGGAAGAAAACAAAATAGCAGTTGGAGCCTGTGTGCCTGCTAAAGATGGACACCTAATTTGCAAGTTTCAGGATGCCTCTGAGATGATCCTCCACCATCCATTGATTGCACAGGCAGACAGTGCTACAACTAACTGGATTTAAAAGAGGGAGAGTATGCAGACAGAGGGAGCCGACTTTGGAAAGCTCACAACCCTTGCGAAGAGAAAAAAAACATTAAACTTTCTCCTGCTATACGACTGCTCCCTGCAGCTAAGAAGGTGACTGCAGTGAGGGAACGTAAAGCCCTCTCACCCAACAACCCGATCTTCCCTGCAGTCCTGCTACAATAAATCACATCAAGTGAAGAGACAAATAAATGTAAGAGAGACCCAGGCAAATACTGAGACACTCACAGGACAGGTCACCCTCAGAAACACAGCTTGCCGCATTATCTGAGGCCCGAAGGAAAAGACATGTGCCTTCAAGCAGCCAAAACGTAAGTTACCTGACCCTGGCTAGATGGAGCAGCTAGAGGAGAGGCAGTGCAACAACTGCATGAATTTTGGGACTCAGAGGTATTGAAGAAGCCAACTAGATTCAATTTTTCAGAAGGAACCTCTCAACCCGGCTGCACTGAGACCCCACCGTGTCCGATTTTGAAACAAAAAGGGCTCTCCAGGTGAGAAACGCTACACCAGCCTCAGCATCAGCTAAGCCAAGACCACTTATCTTTAACTCCCGCATTTCAGGACAAGAAGCCGATCCTTTACACAGCCAGAGAGTTGTAGAATTTTCCTGTGGACGGCCAGAGGATCTCATTTTACACGGACTATCCAGCCGCATCCTGAAGTGGTGACAGACCTCGACAAATCAAGCAAGGCCTCAGGAACCAGGGACTTACCTGCTCATTACTGCACCCCACAGTGCCTTTTATTGAATTATTGTACTTTTTCTCTCTGGCCCCAACCAGCCCTCACTGTCCCAGCCTTACACCCAGCTCCATCACCTGCCTCCTCTGAGACTTACCACTCCTGTGTTCCTCCCAGGCTTGCCCCCCAGGGCTGGGCTGCTGGGGGAGCAACCCCCAGTGACCTTAGAGCGTGGTGTCAGGAGAGCACCATGGTCAGCAGTAAAAGTCCAAAGATGCAAGGCTGGTGTCTTCCTGCAACAGTCAGCGGTGTTTTTCCCTGTAGGAGGAAGTAGGCGGTTGGTTAACTAGGATCTGCAGCTTATCCAATAGGCAGGGAAATGGGCAGACTAGGTGGGCCAAGTGGTTCTTATCTGCTGTCAAAGTCTATGCTTTTATGTTTCTATGTTCTGTGTTTCCCGGACCCCACGACATCAATGGCATGTGTATGTGTGTGCTCATGCACACGCTGACGCCTCCTCTCCCAATCCATGACTCACAGCTGCATCGCCACCTAGGGTCACCAAGGTGGCTGTGCTATGACTGAGACATCCTCCCTCCTTCGTGGTGGAAAGTGTCCCATGGTGACACTCAGTCCACCTCGCCCTGGTAGCCCTCTGACATCCCAGGACTGCTCCCAAACCTGGGTCACTGGTGTCACAAGCAGCAGCACTACTGCTGTGCTGCCGGGCTGGCTTGCACCTTGCAGTGCTGTCAGTCAACTTCCAGAGAAGAAGGCTCTATTCCAGGCACCAGGAGAGGTGAACCATTTCTTCTAAACCCAATTGGGCCCTTCCCACCCTCACCCTCCAGATCCAGCTCTTAAATGCACCCAGGGGTCAGAGGCACTATGGCCCCTTCCACTACACTGGCTAACTTCCAAAAGTCCTGAGTGATTACTGTTTGGGGGATTTCTACTGGTGGAAGAGAGGGGGCACTCCAATTTCTTGGTTTCCAGCAGCCAGCTGGCTGTGTCAGGCTACAGTACACATCCTGGCCAGAGTGGGCTTGCTGGCAGTGAATGTAGACTCCGGGCTAGCTGGCCTGCAGTACACAGCATTTAGCAACTGATGGATTCAGTGTGCTACGCAGCACAGGGGCCAAATCATCAAACCTCCTGAGCTGCACATCATGCCTTTGAAAAACCTCCTTCACCACATTACAGTAGCCTGAACAGCCCTTCTCCCATTTTCCACCAACGGGGAGATCTTCTGGGAACATAAAACCAGGGTCAGTGGATCCACCAGACCACCCCGAGAGCATACAGTTCTGGACTGTTACTTCTTGTTACCTGTCACTGTATGGTTAAATGGTTATTTGTTCCAATGAAATCTGTACCAGCAATTCCAGAATGCTAGAAGTCTAGGAAATAAGATTCTGGACTCAGAGGTCATCATGGCAGAGGCCAGCCTGGGTCATTACCGAGTCATGGTGCACTGAAAACCATGACTGGGACATGGCCATACTCTGTTCAGGAAGGACCTCAGGGGAAGGAAAGGATGGGGTGTGGTGCTTTATGTGAGGGAAAGCATAAAAGCAACAGAGGGGAGTAATACAAGGAACACAAGGGGAGGTAGAAGTATTGTGGGTCACACTGGAGACGGGGAGTGGAGTTACTATTCATACTGGAGTGATCTACGGACCTCCAGCAGGGGGGAGGAATTAGATAAGGTACCAGTGGAAGCCACTGGCAAGACTGCAGAAAAAGGGGGAGGTGCTGCTGATGGGGGACTTCAACCTGCCAGATATAGACTGAGCCTCCCAGCAGCAGCTTCAGCTAGAAACAGGAATATCCTGGACTCTCTGCAGGGGCATTCCTCAGGCAACTAGTCAGTGAACCCACCATGATGGGGCAATACTGGACTGGGTACTACTAACAGGGACAGTACTGCAGACGTCAGATGGGAGGCCACCTGGTCACCAGTGATCACCATACAGTGGGGTTCAATAGAAGGACGACTGTGGAATCGAACCACACAAAGGTGAGGGTCCTGGACTCTCAGGAGGCAGATTTCATAAAGATGGATGAATGTCTCAGGGATGACCTGGTATGTGTGGCCTGGATGGGGTGGAAGAACACTGGGCAAAGCTAAAGGAGCATAATAAAGGCAACAAACCTTTGCATCAAACAAGTGAACAAAAACTGGAGGAAAACAGAGACCACTATGATTCTCGAAAGAGATGCTGAAAAGGTAAAGGCTAAATTAAAGTGCATTTTAATTGTTGAATGTACATTGCCTCCACTCCTTTGTAATACTTTTGTAACTTGACTCTAGACCCTTTGAAAATCAGCTTGACCTAAAGGGTCTTGTGTGTAACAAACAAATAATAAAAGGGGAAACTGGTTTAAGCAGGAAAGGCCCACTAAGTCAAAGCTTTGTTTGCAGGTGTGACCTGGGAGCACAAAGAAGTTAAGCAGCAGTGTCAGTGGCTTAGTAGGTAGCACACTGCCTCTGAAGCCGGAGATCAGAGGGCTGTGGGTTCAGGTCCCACATCTGGCACTTGGGTTAATATCCCAGTACTGACACTGTAGTGCAGCATGAGAGGGGTGCTGCACTTGAGGTGCCGCTCTTCGGATGAGATGTTAAACCGAGGTCCCATCTGCCTGGATTGGCGGTAGTTCAGGTGGATGTTAAAGATCCCGGGCACCTATCAAAAGAGTAGGGAATTTTATTGAAATAGAGGACTCCAGTACAAAGAAAAACAAGTGATAATCAACAAGATATACAGAAAAAACAAAAGAAACAACAAAAAGAGCATGATATACAAAAACAAGTCAAATATCCACCACCCAGTGTTCACAATTAACCCACAGGTATCTCCCTTTCACCACACCTAGATTTTTAAAGTCCATATTCCTAATACTCCGCAGTGTTTTCTGCACATTGCATAGCATTTCATTATACAATATACGTTTCTGCTGTAGAACCCATGAACATTGAGATTGCCAAATACAGTATCGAAGAATGGAAAAGACAAGCAATAAAGTATCAGCGTGAAATTTGGACCATTCCCCGTCATGGACCCCCCACACATTAATGTTCGATAATTTAGAGATGCAAACAAGGGTTCATTCCATTGTGTAGACAAATATACCCAAACATTCTGAATATAATGACAATCCAAAAAGGTGCTTCATGTTTCTAAAACAGCAACACAAAATTCCTGGAACAGAACCTATCACTAAGCTGTTTATGTTTATGACTATTACTTACCGGTAACCTATCATAGTTATTCAAACCACACACTATCCCAAACAAAATCAGGCAATCGTCTATTAGTAAGAAATCTGAGGACTACAACCATGGAGTCCAGTGGGCATTCGGAAAAAGCAACTTCCGAACAGACAATATGATTGCATAATTTTTTCAGATTCACGCTTCCAAATTAGATACAGTAACACCCATTTCAGTTGTTTTTAAAAGTTTCCAATCCATATTTCGGAAAAAAGGAAGTTTTTTCAATTGTAAAGGTTTATTTTCTCTCAAAAGAGGCAACCCCTTAGAGAACCAAGTACATAAAAGAATGCAAGTTCCTCCCCCCAGGCCATAAAAGAGGACACAAGTTGTAGGCCACAAAGATACTAACACAAAATGCTATAGGATGTAACATAGCTCTACCTAATTCCCGAATACTTCCATATGTGTATCCCCTTTTAATGGGGTTCAACCTGCTCCCCCAAAAAGCTTGAAAAAAAACACACTAAATAAAGCTGTATATAAAGAAACAGGAGGAGGAAACACATAACTAACAAATAGAAAAATAGGAACTAAAAAAGTCTTAATCAATAAAACCCTTTTGCGTTTGGCAATCTGTCTCCCTTTCCATCGTGCAACCAAATGCTTGGCCTTATCAAGCCCCAGACTCCAATTAGCACAAGCCATATCAGAACCAAACTCAACCCCTAGAATGGTAAGTGGAGCCCTACTAATTGCAATACCTGCAATACATTCCTGCTCGCCGGGGTATCCCCAAAGGGACACCTCTGCTTTTAGTATAATTAATCTTTGAACCTGAACAGGTAGAAAATAAAGACAAAACATCTGCACAAACGGCCCTTCTCGGATATTAGAAAGACAAAGTACTAAATCGTCAGCATAAACCAAAATTTTCACTGGTGGAACATCAAAACCTATGCATAATCCATCTACTGTATATGTGCATGGTTAACTATAATTTGAATCAAAATATCTATCGAGAAGACATACAAGAGAGGGCTCAGGGACAATCCTGCTGCACTACCCGGTTCACCATTATGGGGTTACCAATCCAACCATTAATATTAGGAAGTAAAGAGGCCGATCGGGTACATAGTTCGTATCCAGCCCACAAAACCATCTGGAATACCATAAGCCTTTTAAAACAGAAAAATAGAAACCCATGAAAACCTGATCAAATGCCTTCTCCTGATCCAGTCCTAGGACAAAACCTTCTATCTTTCCATCTCGCGAACATTAAAGATGTCTCTCAACACAAATAAATTATCATATTGAGTTCTGCCTGGAACAGAACATGTTTGTTCCAGACAGATCAAACCATCAGCAACAGTCGATAACCTGTTAAGTAAAACCTTACTCAAAACCTTCAAGTCTGTATTCAACAAACTAAGCTCTCCAATTCTTCAAATCCTCTCTAGGCCCCTTTTATACAGTAAGAGCACTAAAGCCTGATTCATTGAATCAGCTAATGAAGAATTAGACAGCATATCATTAAGAACCCATGTAAAACAGGAACAATATCATCCTAAAATGGCTGATAAAACCAACACCCAAACCATCAGTACCAGGGGCTGAGTCTGGATTCAAGGAGGAAACAGCATTACGTATTTCAGCAACCAAGATTTCATCTAACAATTGTTGTTTGACCAAATCATTTACTTTAGGTAAGTGCAAATCATCTAAATTAACAGCAGAAACATCAAGTCCAGTGTCTTCCTGAAACAGAGAACCTAAATACTGCTCCACCACACGCATAATTCCTCTGGGAAGTAACCATATCTCCGTCGCTGTTTCCAACTGTGTAACAATTCTATGATGTATTCTGTCACTACATCTTGAAAGGGATCTAAAGAGCCTTTACGTAATTTCAAACCAAATCGTTGTTCATGTTCCAAGGATTTTGACCTATCATATCGATAGTCAAACATCTGCTTCTTAACAATTTTGATTTGGGCACTATAATCGCAATTTCAGTTTCAGTTAAAGAAATCAATTTCTGCAACTGACTCCTGAAACTCAAATACTCAAAATATTGATTAGTATCTAAGAACCGAGACCAAGATTGAAAAAACTTTCCAATTAGATTTGGTATCCTCCCACCATGAGGCAAGATCGTCAAACATATCAATAACTGAGAGCCTTGCAACCCATTCCTTTCCATGCCTTCCCGATCACCTCCTCATTTAACAAAGTATTATTAAGCCGCTATAAAATTTTTTTTTACTCCTAGGCATCATACCCCAGGCAATTTGAACAGTAAGAGATCTATGGTCAGTAAATTCCCAAGCCTGCAAGGTGACAGAAGAAACACGTAGAATAGCAGAAAGCAATACAAAATCAATCCTGGTAGACAGTGATGACTTAAAAAAGGTACTTCCCCCAGAGGAATAAAGACGTTTGTATGCATCTACCAACTTTGCAGTACTGATTATGTCAAGAAGCTTATGGGAATCACAAAACAATTTTGATGTTTTCAACCCTCTATCAGAGGAACTCAATGCACAATTGAAATCGCCTGCCCAAATAATCAGTCAAGAAGTATGAAGAAAAGGCTGAACACCTGTGAATAAAGCAACACTTTGTGCCTTGGTCTGCGGGGCATATATGGTTATCAGTCTAAATCTTTCACTCCTAAAATTAATATCCAATAACAAGGCCCTGCCGAGGTAAATATCAACCAGCCTGGAGACTTTCAAAGCAGAATTTACAAACAGTATTCCAACTCCATCACAAGTAGATTCTCCAATAGACCAGAAGGTGGCAGGCACCCTAGACCACAGTATCAGCAAGCTTAACATCAAGAGTTGTTTTCAGTCTAGTGTCTTCAATACAAAAGATATCACCTTATAGTAGTTTTAAAAGGGTTAAGGTCGTCACCATTTTCTTACAACTCTTTATACTATTAACATTAAGCGCAGTAATGAGTCAAGGATACCATAAATGAAAAAAGGGGAAAAATAAACCTTAAAAACATTAAATCAAGAAACTTAACTATCTGTCTATGCCTAGACCTATGTAGGTAGACTCCACACCCTGATTTCACCCTCCTCACCTTCTGAAGTAAAATCTGTAGTAGATGAAGCTTTGGAAGAGTGGTCAGGCTCTTCACTGTCAGACTCATCCCTAGGAGTCAATATTGCAAACTTATTACCCCATTTCCAAGAGTCAAGGTTCTCCTGGCTAATAGATTTGGAGGAAAAAGCCTTCCCTGACCTATTACGTTTTTTTGACAAAACCTTCTTAAACATGTGCTGTGAATCTGGAGGGGGAAGGGGAGGCATATCGGATACACCGGGATCCTCCTGGGCAGCAAGAACAGAGGTGGATGGTACAGGAGAAACAGAAGGGACTTCAGAAGGCAAGGGTCAGTAGGTAGACCCTGCGCAGTTGTACCAACCGAACGTCCTCATGCACCGCGTATCCCTAGAAGGGGCTTCTGGAGACTATGAGGTCGATCTCCTTAGTGGCCACTACTTGTGGCCTGTAAATGTTGGGCAACAGTAATCAAACCTTCATGAGAAGGACAGTCATCCCTACTATGGGACGCCCAAGGACACTTTGCATACCCATGTCCAGTTTGTTCACATAAATTACATTTTAAACAGATTGAGACAATCTGCAGCACAGTGACCAAACTCAAAACAGTGTGTACACTTAGGAGTATCACAAGCTGTATTAAGATGAGTCCGAGACCCACATTTAAAACAAGACTTGGGTTGCCCAAGATAAAACAAACTCCCCCAGTCTTTCCCCAAAAAGAAACTATTGGGAAGATGTACAGGACCATTACTGGTAGAATATAGTTTCACCCATAATTTCCACCCCCCATTCCAAATTTGTTCACTGTCAAGAATGGGCACAGGTTTATCTAACACTTCACACAGTTGCTTCAACCAAAATAAAATGTCTTCAATATTAACACCTTCATTCCGGAATATAACAGTAATCAACTTAACAGCAGGTTTGGTTAAAGGGACGGCCAAAAATGGAACCCACAGAGGTGTATTTTTGACCTTCTGGTAGTGGGCCCAGAATCTATCCAAATTAGAAACAGATTTAAAACTAATATCATAGTTAGAATTCCCAGTGTGAATGACAGCGAAAATCTCCTAAGATAAAAATTTCATAGACCCCTTCAGTAATTGTCTGGCAACATACAATCTGTCTGGTTGTTCCTCCAGGCCCCCTTTATAGATCAACCGAACAGCATTCTTCCTGGGGGCTGGTTCACCTTTAGTAGGAAATAAATCTGCTAATTTAAACATAGGATTAAGACAAGCAGATTTCTTGGGGTCTTGCAAAACCTGGACTGAAGGACCCATACGAAAATCATCACCAGTAGACCTGTGAGGAATGTCAGTAACAGGATTAATTAAATCATTGACTCGCCAGCCCTTCGGACCCATATCGAGTGCTATGCCATCCCCAGTCTTCTGCAATAGAGGACAAGCAGCCCAGGAGACAAATCAGGTTTAGCAGGCATCGAATTCAATGGTAAACTGTACCGCTGAACTGCGTTATCACTAGGGTCTGGAATCCAGCTCCCGGACTGCTGTAACCACCCAGCCCCTGCAATAGCTCGCTCAGGAGACCAGCCTGTCTGAGGAAGGGGGCTATGAGACAGCATTCCCTCGCCATCATCTACAGTACCCAAAGGCGGAGAAGTCGCAACAGGTACAGGTCTTAGAGGCGTACTATCCTGCCCCTGCCCGCTTGTAGCAGGATCAACTGTACCGACTACGGCAATCCCCTTTGCCTGCTTAGAGGATCCATGCATACCTACGTGTCTAGTGACTATAAGAGAATCACAGTCAGTCAAACCTGGGAGATTTTCAGTAAGGGTATAAGACCCACATTTCGATGCACACCAACGTCAGTCACTGCCGGTTGCAGACTCCAAGCGCCCAGAACGGTCAGAAAAAACACACGACATCACTGACAAGCAACGACACAGAACAGGAGGTGGACGGAACTGACAGGAAGCAGATCGCATTGCAGCAATCTCAGAAACCAAAGCTTTTCTCCGATGCATACAACGCTTTTCTCAGCCAAGATAAGTTCCAATAAATTTCTCTTTTTCAGACAATGCTACACAGTCACCTTTCAGGAGCCAGGTTCGAGACCTGAGCAGGGGAGCTCAATACCATGCACATCGTCCATTTCAGAATCAAAAATACTCCTCAGGCATATCGTGAAAGACTTGGTCCTCCTCAGAAACAGCAGCCTCTCGAGTTACAGCGCAGAGAGGAGGAGGCCTGCTCCCCTGCCTCCTACGACATCCATCTCTCCCAGGTTTACTCCAGAAGTGGCCATCTCAAACAGACAGGCAAAGATTCCCCTCCTGAGAATAGGGGAATTTCCCGTGTCCCGTCAAATTTCCTCATTCACCAAAAATACCACCAACAGCTTAATCTGGTTCTAAGGTCAGTTGGCATTCATCTGTATCCCCCTCCTGGGTCGTGCCTGAAAATAGGCAGGATTTGTCTAGTGCACTTACCCGTCAACAAAAACTAGCTAAGGACTTGCTTAGGATCACACAGTATGCAAGTGGGGGCTGTGGGATTCAAACCCAGGTCCCCAGGATTGCAGCTAAGAGCCCTAAACCATTGCGCTATACTGCCTCCTTGGTAACATTCAGAAGGTATAAGGAGGTGCAGCGGGAGGAGGATAGGGAGGTATATCATGGGAAATAGGGAAGCCGAGAGAACAGTAAGGAGCAGAAAGGCGCAAACTGAGGAGAGAATAGCCCAGGAGGTAACAAAAGTGGACAAAACATTTCATAGTTAAAAGAGGAAGACAGGGGTGGGATTATAAGGTTAAAAAGGGAAAGGCGGGGACGCTGTGTGGGGGAGACAGGAAAAGGCAGACATCCTGAGCAAATACTTTTGTTCAGTGTTCAAAGACGAAGGAGGAGAGGAAGGGCCACAAAAAGTAACAAAAGCTGTGGAGGGAGAGAGCTGGCCACTAGTCTATTTTTGGAGGAGACAGTCCTGAAGGGACTCCCTAATCTGACAGTGAACAAAGCAATGGGACCAGATGGGTGACTCCAAGGGTATTGAGGGTGCTCAGAGAAATGCAAAGTTAATGGAATCGCTGCTGAAGGAAAGGATTGTGGAATATCTCGAATTCACTGAGTTACAAGATCCAAGGCAGCATGGGTTCATGGGGGGGAGGTCATGTCAAACGAATCTGATAGATTTCTTTGACTGGGTGACAAAGGATATAGATCAGGGTGAAGCAGTGGACGTGGCCAACCTAGATTTCAGTAAGGCTTTTCATACCATTCCACACAGGAGACTAGTTAGCAAGCTGGGCAACTTAGGAGTAGGTCCAGGGGTAGTAAATGTATAAGGAATTGGTTAGGATAGGTAACAGAATGTGGTGGTAAACGGAGTTCACTCTGAGGAAGGAGGGTGACCAGAGGTGTGCCTCAGGGATCAGTGCTTGGGATCAGTTCTCTTCAATGTCTTTGTAAGTGACATTGCAGAGGAGTTGGAAGGAAGGTCCGCCTTCTTTTTTCAATTCAATTAAATTTTATTTTTAACCAGGAAATACAACATTGAGATACTCATTTGCAAGGTGGTACTGGGGAAACACACACATAGTATACATAAAGGAAAACACTACAGATTTATACAATAATTCACACAAAACAGTGGGTAATACATAACGAGGTACAGTCAGATTACTCAGATTTTTACATGTCTACATAAGTGCAGTCAACTAACTGTGTAATACAATTGGAATGGAAGGAGTTAAGGGGAAGGTGACACATCCATAAGGTGAGGTAGGAATAGTCTAAGGTAAGTAGGATGAGGGGGAAGGTGGCGAGAGAGGCTCAGGGTAGCAGGGTATAGACAGACAGGAGTGCAAAACAAAAGAAAGAAGGGTAGTATAGGGAGAGCTAGGGCAAATATAGTGGTAAGTGCCATAAAAAATATAATAGGTACCATTAGGCATAGCACTGGCAGTTTTCCTTGAACAGAGGTTTCAGAAGAGAATTAAAGGAGGATAGTCTGACAAGGCGAGTCAGTTTTAGGGTATATTGGAGGAGTTCCACAAGGTTGGTAGGCGTGGCTAATGGATATGATGTCAAACGAGATTTTACCTGATGTATCAAGAGATATAATCATATTTCCTACGTGACTGTGCAAGGTGTTGATTTAAGAGGCTGGATATGTGAAGAAGGAGTTGTTAGTGAGGGCTTTGAAGGTCCAGATGGAGGTATTACGCCATCTTCTGGTAGATAACGAAGTCCAGCCGAGTTGGCTATAAAGTGAGCAGTGGTGTGTTTTGAACGGAGAGTTGGTCACAAATCTTAAGGCCCTGTGGTACAGCACGTCCAGCTTAGTAAGGACAGTTTTGGGGTAATGACTGTAAAGAAAGTCAGCATAGTCAATTAGTGGAAGGAATGTTGTTTTAACTAATCATAGTTTTGCTTCATAGGTAAGCAAACGTTTGATATGGAAGAATAATCCCAGCCTTTGTTTTAGCTTTTTGGAGAGTTCTTCAACATGAGGGATATACGAGAGCTTACAGTCCAACCAGAAGCCTAGACACTTAAATTTGTCCACTCTTTCCAGGGTTTCACCCTGCATAGATACTATATGCATATTGGCAGGCTGATGTGATCTGGAAGACGCATTAGCTGATGGGGAGGACATGACTTTTGCCTTTTTGGCATTGAGTAGAAGTTTCAGATGTACAGTAGCACATTTTGCTGTAGGATATTATATTCTTGCTGTAAATCCCTGTAGGCAGATTCAATAGTAGAATGAGAGACATAAAGCACAGTATCATCTGCAAATAGGTGAATACTGGCAGATGTAATATTGTGGTCAATATTGTTTATATATATTGCAAATAATAAAGGGTCCAAGATTGAACCTTGAGGTACCCCTCTCGGAAGGATTTTCCAGGAAGATAGGTTGCCCTGCACCTTCACCTGTTGCTGCCTTCCAACAAGGTAGCATGAAAACCATTTAAGGCATTATCGTCCAGCCGATGTGATGTAACAGGGTCAGTAGCAGATCGTGATCCACCATATCAAATGCTTTGCTTGCATCGGGAAAAGTGTAGTGACATTCACTCGCGCCAAGTGCAATTTGCCAATTGTTAGTAACCTTGGCTAATGCAGAGACTGTGCTATGACTTGTCCTAAAGCCAGACTGTAGAGGGTTTAGTAGGTTGTGATTCTCCAAAAATTCCCTTAGTTGACAGTTTACCAGTTTTTCGAGAAGTGTTGACAGAATAGGAAGAAGAGAGATGGGTCTGTAGTTGTTCAAGTCACTCGGTTCACCAGATTTAAGCAGAGGGATGACAAGGGCTGTTTTCCACACTGGAGGGAGTGCTCCTTGAAGGGGGTGACATATTGAAGAGGTGAGTGATTTGTGGGGCTAGATGATAATAGCCTAGTTTTAGAAAGGGGGGGGGCAATTTGGTCAGCCCCTGTGCTTTTTTTAATATCTAGGTGGGATAGGAGGTCTTCAGCTTGCTTGAGTGAAGCAGGAGTGAAACTAAATTTTGTAGAGCAGGTGGAGGTGCAGGAAGGGGTCCAAGGTGTGGCTATGCCGGTTTGCTGGTTCAGCAATTTGCCTACGGGAGAGGCAGCAAAGGCTAGGCCAGCAGTGGCAAAGTGGTTATTGAGGGTTACTAAGATGTCATGTTTGTTGGTGCAGGTAGTATCTCCAGAGATAATTTTGGACGGAAATGAGGAGGACAGTTTATGTCCTTCTACATCATTCAAGATCTGCCAGAATTTAGCACCGTTATTCTTGTTGGACTCCAACGCACTTTGGCAGTAATTTGCCTTTTCAGATCTAATTAGTTTGGTACAGTGATTCCTAATCATTCTAAAGACAGCCCAATCTGATTCTAATTTGGTTTTCTGCTTTTTTCCAGAGAGCATCCCTGTATGAGGGCTGCTTTTAAGGTGCTATTGAACCAGGGACATGATTTTTTCCTCGATCTGGATTTTACAACAGGTGCATGAGCGCAATCAACTTTAGGACTAGAGTCTGAAAGGTGGTGTAGGCATCAGTAATGGATTGAGCAAGGTAGAATTCCTGCCATCCAATTCCTGCTAATATCAACCAAGAATGCTGTGGGACTGAATTTGCAGTAACTCCTTTTGTAGGTGTACCCTGCCCCAGAGATACAGGTTACTCACCTGTAACAGAAGTTCTAGGAGTAGTATATGTTGTTCATCCACACTTGTTGGCAGGTACCTTGCCACTTTAAGATGGGCTGGAAGGTCTTCAAGCTGGCTCCTCCCACCCATCCGGGTGGTAAAATCCTTGGCTCCGCCCCATGGCACCACAGCTTCCTTATCACTTGGAAGCTCAGGTTCCCTCCTTAGCGCTCCTGCGTTTTGTAGGCTTTAGTATTCCATTTATCAAAACATTGAGAAGGTGTTGCCTGGTCCATTCGTGAGGAGTAGGATACGATTGCCTTGTCTGCATAGCAGCATAATAATGGTAAAGGGACGGAGCATAAAACAAAACACCCGCTGGCCTGTGTAGTGGGATATGGCAATAGAATTGCAGTCTCATATTTCTAAAAGTTCTAATACAGCCAATGAGGAAGTTTCAGTGTAAAGACGTTACAGAGTTAGGGCATCTTTAGGCAGTTGACTCTGCAGAAAGAGGATATTATGGGAATTGAAATTAGGGCATCTGTCTTAGAGTTTGGGCTATTGTGAGATAGGGGATGGCAGCAATAAGAAATAAGATAAGCTGAACTGCAATCCATATGGATATTGTTCTGTAGTGAACAGTCCCCATGGTGGGGTTGTATATGAGGATACTTAGTACAATACCAAGAATACGATTGTAGAAAAAGCTATAGGTAGCAACTAGGTCCCTTTGAGGGTTGGGCTTCCTGAGGGTCAAGGCAGTCAATGAAGATTAGGCGCTTGGACTGTCAGACTTCAGCAACATTATCCTTCGAGACCAAAATCTGCAATAGGGTGGACACTGGGGAGGGGGGAGTCAGTGTAAAGGATGAGCAGAGACCTTAGAAAACTAAGAGTGGTCAAGGGTATGGCAGTTGGATTGCAAAGTGAAAAACTGCAAAATAATGCTCTCAGGGCACAGAAACCTGGGGTGGAGTACAAAAAGGGTGGAGTGGTACTGATGACCATCAATCAGGAAACAGACCTGGGCATAATCACATCAAATGACAAAGATGGCCAGGCAGTGCGACAAGGCAGTTGGGAGGACTGCTGGGATGCATAGGGAGGGGTATAACCAGCAGAAAGAGGGAGGTGGTGTTACCTCTGTACAGATCGCTGGTAAGACCCTACCCAGAGTATTGTGTCCAGTTCTGTTGACCACATCTCCAGAAAGACACAGAGTGGAGGTGGTCCAGTGGAGGGCAACTAAAATGATGCAGGGTCTGCATCAAAAGCGCTATGAGGAGAGACTAAAGGACCTCAATGTGCACACCCTGGAACAGAGGAGGGAGAGGGGAATATGACAGAGACCATTAAATTCTCACATAGGGTAAATAAGGTCAGGAAGTTAATATTTTCAGATGAAAAGGTGCTCAAGAACAAGGGGACATGCTATGAAACTGGAGGTGGGTAGATTTAAGAGATGCAAGGAAGTACTTCACATAAAGAGTAGTGATTCCTGAAACAGTCATCCAGCACAAGTGGTGGGGGCAGAAACAGTGGTTGAGCTCAAGAATGCATGGGATAAGCACAAGGGAATCATAGCAGAAAAGAAGAGGGAAGGGAGAAAGAGCTGTAGATCGGGCTCAGTCTGCGTTAATAGTGTAGGCAGGGACAAATGGGCAGACTGGATAGGCCAAGCGGTCCTTATCTGCCATCAGATTCTATATTTCTGTGTTAACTGTTGTGCTTAAACTACTTTTTGTTACCAATAAATACGTGCTCAGGGGCTATTACTGAGTGTTAAGCGTGAAGAATGAGTGCACTATTTAATTTCTCTATTTTTGTTTAGAACCTGAGATCAGATTTTGAACCCCTTCTTATGTTGCTGCAGGCCGAAATCAGTAAACTGCTGGCTGGCCCACTGGCGCACCAGTAGGGCTACCGTTCGCGGCACCAGTGACCCGGGTTCGGGAACGGACTTGGGCAGCTGGAGGGCCAGCTGGGAGGAGGATTGAGCGCCCAAGGCTGCTCTCCTCCTCCAGGGCGGGTGGGTTGCATGTTCCTGCTGCTCTACCGTCACCTGGGTGACCACAGGTGGAGGTGCAGCAGAACAGCAAGTAGAAGGGAGGGGGGATGTCAGCCGGGAGTCAGAGCGCTTGCATGTCCAGACGTGCATTGCTCCATGGCTCCTCTAGCGTGCTGACGTCCTGTGGGAGGGCCCAAAGAAAGCAGGAAAAACCTTGCAGTGCTCCCTGTAGATGGAGCTTCAGGCCCCGATCCCACAGCCCCTGCCAGTACTGGCGACAGATCCCCGATGAAATCACAAACGCTCGGGGTGGAGAAAAAAGGGGGCCCCACCTCGTACCCACCTGGGTGCTAAACCAAGGCTTCATGGGGGGATAGACTGCACCAGCAACTGGGCAAACGAGCAGGGATGTACAAGGCCATAGGAGTCTCCTGAAGGTAAGGAGGCACTGCGGTGAGAAGGGGGCATAAAGAGAGAATAAAAAAAAAAATCAGTAAACTGTAACAGCCTGGTAGGGTAGCACAGGGCCTGAGGGTAAACTGGGTGCCTTAACACAGAGGCATCTCTCTAGTCTCTGTAGAGTGTTGTTTCAAATCGTGTTGAACAGCAGTCCAACTACGTATTTCTGTTTAGGTATATAGTTACTGCTTATTTTCGATGCTTAATTGGTTCTGTGGCAGGCTACTACAGAGCACTCTCCTCCACATGGCTGAGCCAGGTCATCAGAGCCATCTGCTCCATACTTCCACATGTGGGTGGGAGCGGAGGTGATCTTGACTGTTTCTCTGGTTGTTCTCAGGTTCCATGGAAGTGAGGGCCTAATCACCTCGTGACAGGGAGCTCCTGCCACTCTTGAGGACCAACCTTTCCTTGAATCTGTTGCTACAATTCTTCTATTTCTTAGTCTATTCTATCCTTTACAATTTTTAGTCCATAAGGTTGGCCACCTATGGGGACCACCCTTCCCTTTCTTGACCATGCTATAATGTCCTCTTTAATTTTCCTTTTGCCTCAGGTCCTCGTACAGGAGGTTATTGTGTGACCTCCGGAGTATGCAAAACAAGTTGTGTTTGTCATTGGATTTAGTATGTAGTAGCACTATATCATAATATACCTATGTTTATGAAACCTGTAAATGTTGAAAATACCATGGCACCAGGTGTTTTTGATAATGGTTAAAAGTACTAGGTGACTAATATAGAAATTAGGTTAGATTTGCTATTTAAAATGCATGTAAACTGCTGTAGACTGAACAAGTCTGAAATTGCATGGTGATTTGCATATATCCCATCATGCTTTGCATTATGGAAGTATGTATGATGTTATATTTTTTGAAACTTGATTTGTTGCCAATGCCCTTTGGGGTAACCCCTTTTTTCAGTGATTCTGCATTGAGGTTCTTTGCCTATAGCTTGTTTTTTTTTTTTTTGAGCCCCACTACCCAAGCAAACAAGGTCCACACAGGGATGAAGGTTTCACTAAAGATGAGTTAGATCAGAGATCAGTGTCAGTAGGTGCTAGCTAAGTGTGGAGAAAGGATATATAGTCTTGCTACAAACGGATGTACTGAAGAAGGAATATGGCATTGCAGAAGCTTAGTTCTTGTATTTTGAATAAACATCACACAGAGATTGTGTGCTGAACCTGAAGTTCGATGTTTGGTCCATCTGTTATCCCACAACCCCTCCACCACGCCTCCTTTGTCACTAAATAGTAGTGACGACTGGTGCACCTCCACCACCTGGATTCACTTATAAACCCCTGTTGGGGCTTACCTGTGAGCCCCCGGAAAAGGCTAGTTTTCCTGGGGTTTTGCTTCCAGCCCCCATTCTTTGTTTTGTCCAGGTCTTGGTTTCCTGGCTTGCCCCTGTGTTTTCTTTCTCTCTCCTGCTGGCCCCCGGCAGTTTTACAGAAAGCGTGACCGGAGGAGCTGGTTCATGGGCCGCGGCTTTGGAAATAACTCACGGTGCTTGAGCTCGTGCATGCTCAGAAAGCACATTTTTATGTGGCTATTTGTGGCGGGTTTTGTGTGCCTTTCTGGTGGTCCTGGTCCCACTGGACAATAAAAGAGGGACTGGGGACCTTGGTTGAAGGAGAGAGGTAACCTGGAGAAAGAAAATTAATTTTAATAAGCGCCAATCGTGCTCTAGGGATCGGGAGCTGCCTCATTATTATTCATGAGACGGAGTGCCTTTGAAGAGCTCGGGAGTCTGTCCAGCGCCTAGGGGCATCAGAAAGCGGCGCTTGGGACAGGGAAATAAAAGGAAAATAAATAATAAAGAGAGGTGTAAAAGGGAAAGCTGCCAGTCTGTGGGGCAGGAAATGAATAGAAAGGATTCTACAGACTGCAGCCAGGAACAGAGTTGGGACACAGTTTAAACTGCAATGGGATTATGTGTGTCCTGCCCAGGGGCAAGGTTAATAGGCAGCAGTGACTGCAAGTGGGTAATTGCAACTGGTTAAAGGTGCAGTTGCTTTACAGGGCACGGGGTGGCTACAGCTGTGGGAAAATGTATAATAAAAGTGCAGGGTTTGGCGCAGGACACTGATTCTGGGTTTCTGCACAAACTGTGGGACTCTTTACCATGGCCACCATGTTTTTGCAGCCATGTGACACCAGCCAGCCAACCACCGATCCAGGATTCTTACCAGGGACTCTGGGACTGATTGAAAGGACTTTTGGAGGAAAAGACCGGGAAAATTTAGGCACCTTTTTCTGCACCAATGAGGCATCGAGGGAGCCTCATACATATTAATTTTTGCCTAAGTATAGTGGTTCCAGCCAATGGGGAGCGAGGAAAGGGCTCCCAATAAAGCAGGGGCTGTTGGAGTTTGAGTCAGTTTGGTGGGAGCTCTTCCAGAGGGAGGCGACTCCTGCCCCCTGGAGAGGATGAGGCAGCAGAATGGGCCTGCCTGGGAGCTACCAGCAATTTGTCTCCCAGGGCAGGGAGTGTCTGCCCCATTGAGAAAAGGAGATGCTGGAGAGAGAAATGAAGTTAAGGAAGCAGCTTGGCAGAGAGAAAAAAGAAGCTGCAGGGTGCTGAATGTTCTGCGTTGTTCTGAAATTGCACCACAGCGGTGAGGTAAAGATGAAGAGAGAAGAGGTTGTGTCCTGATCCTGAATAAAAGGACAAAGGTTGGGTCTAAGCCTGGAAAAAGATCAAGGTTTCGTTCTGAGCCTGGAAAATAATAAAGGTTGCATCTAAACCTTGGAAAAGATGGAGTGCAGAGGATGAGGAACAACAGAATATAAATGTGCCGAGACAAGGAAAAGGGAAGAGTAAACCTCTTCAATCCGGAGAAGTGTTATGCACTTGTACAGTGAAAAAAGGGACTGTGAGTGCAGGTGATATGTGAGAGCCAGAGCGAGAATGTGGCTGTATTAAAGTTGAGAGACTGTGGAAAGCAGAAGGATAGACAGGTGCTTCTCAGGGTCGAGTGCCTGTTGTCTGCTCCTAAGATACAGCAAGAAAAAGGGAGAAGCAGATTGCTGTGGCTACACACTGTGGCAGGAGAGACAGAGAAAGACAAGCAGCGGAAGAGAATGTGCTGAATGTTTCTGCTGGCACCCATGGCCAGGTGAAGAATTCGCTAACCCCCCATCAAGTGGGGTCTGCTGCTGCAGGGGATCATGGGTCTTGTGCCCGAGTGCTAGGGCGCACTCTACATAGGAGGGAGCCAGGCCTTGGGCCACTCCCGGTCTGGGTCCTCTGTAGTTGGCAGGCCTTATGCATGTGCTCTGCAACGGAGCCTGTAATGGGTCAAAGGGGACAAGCTGCAAGATCTGCATGCAAGATGAACGAGAGCAAGCTGCAGCCTCTTGTGCCCCTGTTCAAGCATCGAGCCTGATTCTGCTTGTGTTACCACCAATCTCCAGGATCAGAGTGAACTGTGCCATCCAAGGACTGATTCGCAGAACCGTGAGTAAAAAGCAGGAATTGCCCAGCACCTGGGGACTGTAAATAGTTAAGCAAGCATGCTAGGGCTGGAGATAGAGTCATGGTTAAAGCAAGGAAATAGTTGTAAAAAGTTAAAATTTAACTTCAAACGCACCAATGCCAGCTACCAGCTGCACCTTAGGCCTGCAACTAGAATCTGGGTACCCAGTGAAGAACTCTGGGGTTTGGAATGAACTGGGACTTGTAGGTCTGGGTTTGGGTACTCCTGCAGCAGTTAGCTAGTTAGATAGATCGGGTGGCTGCATTGATTGAGATCTGGGTTTGAATCAAAGGAAAATGTGATTTGGGGAAATGCAGAGTCAAAATGCTTACTTGACCTCTATTCCACTGACCCTATCCTAAACCCCTCTACCCCTATAAATAAACCGTGGAGTTATTATTTTGCAGCAGAAAATGGATCCAGAGCCTAATTTTAGTGATCCTGTTTATTGGATGAAATGGAGGTAAATGTTTTAACTGAATGTGGGGAGGTTCGAATTTGTAAGCCCACATCCACCTCTGGGCCAGAAGGTCATGGATTCTCGTCCGCTCTGGGACTGGGCCCATACTTAAACACTGGCACCCAAATACAAGTACTAGGAAGGTGCTGTACTGTCAGGGTGTGCCGTCCTTTGGATGAGATGTTAAACCAAGGTCCCTTCTACCTATCTCTGGGGCTGCCCTGGTGGGTGCTCAGGTTGAAGTGAAAGAACCCAATGAACTTTTTGCAAGACTAGGGGTCTTTTTCCCGGTGTACTGTGTGACAGGGTCAGAGCCCCTATCTGAATTTGTGCTGCATCTTCTTTTACACTGTCCTGTTCTTGTAAGTTTATTGATCTAGCTACAGGCTGAAATCTGGCCTCTTTGAGTCTTGTAGTCCCCCCCCCCAAGTACTGTATAAGGAACATATAAGTAAATCAAGATGCAGTAAGTTGCTTGCCTTCTCTGTGCTGTACTGCAGGAAGACACAGAGGAATGAAAATAATGAAAAAGAACTGAAACACAGAGCCTTGCACTCAGTGTTTTATTCTGTGTAGACTACTTTGGGTTTGCAAGAAGCCAAAAACAAAACGTTCTTTCCTAGGTAAAGCAGAGGTATGTAAAAGTCAGATGAGTCAGTCTGTCTGTGTTTATTTAGGATGAGTCAGCCTGCATGTGTTTATTCAGGAAGAGTCAACCTGCCTGTGTTTACTTAAGAGAATTGTGAGTCAGACAGCTCACATGGTGCTGACATCATCAGTAGGCAGGGATAAAAGCCTACCTCCTAAGGTGCAAAACAGATGAGTCAGACGGTTCAGTCAGTAGAGACCTGACTGTTGTGCACTAAGGAAACTGTGCACTGTTTCTCACAGTACATGCAAGTTTTCATGTGCTAGGAATGTATTTGACTGGAACAAAGTCTGGAAGTTGTGCACTGAGGGAATCGTGCACTGTTTTCGCAGAACTAAAGGACTAATCACCTTTTTCCTTTCTGTATGTTTATCATTTTACTTTGGAAAATAAATACCGAAAGAGCGTTCTACACCTGATACCTGAGTCTGTGCATCTGTCTCACCCACTAACCTTCACATACTGGCCATTATTCCTTTCCCATAAAACCAGTTCATGCAACTGTCCAAGGCTGTGTGTAGAGAGCAGGTCTGCCTGAGGACTGAACCCGAACTATTCAATTTTCACCTGATCCAAACTGAACTTGAAGCCTAACAAACAGATGAACCCAAACCGAACCCAAACCCAGACCATGTGAGATGAGAAGAACCCACATTAAGGCAGTAGGGTGAATTCATTAGAACTTGAACTGAAACTGATAAACTACACAAAAACATTTCGAACCAAACTGAACTTGAATACAAACTTCTACTAATCAAATCGAACTGAACTGAACTCTAACTATATACCCTGCCGAGCCCGAACTGAACTAGAACCCCAAAAACATGAAGAACCCGGGCTCTATGTGCAGGTGCTGATGTGCTAAATGACTACCACCACACAGTTACAGTCACTTCACTACCAGTCTCTTATTGTTTGTAAAGCATTTTGGGACACAATGTATGAAAAGCCACATATAAATACTGTTTCTTCTTTTGTTTCATTATTTGTGTTATGCATCAATTTGGTTTTATATGTATATAGTTCAAACCATTATCCAGTGTTTCCCATCCGGTTAGGGAACAGGTTTAGCATTTCTCTGTTAGTATATTCATGTGAGTTTGGTTCTTTTGGGTATGTGGTTTGGAATGTGGCTGCTGTGTTGGTGGGGTGGGGTCTCTAGATTTCTTCTCTGGTGTTATGTACTATATTTGATCCTATGGCAAATTCTGTGACACTTCTTTTGGAATACAAAAGGCCTAAACTGTGCTCTGAAGAGGTGTAAAGTCAACTTAAAGATATGCAATGCGATATTGCCTTACTACTGGAGACCCACCTTTCTGCAAGGGAAGCCTCTCACCTCTGCTGCTCCTGGGCTGGGACAGCCTATCAGAATGCTTTTAATTCCTAGCAGTAGTGGTGGTGGTGGTGGTGTGGTATTCTCTGTAGAAAAGGGCTACAACTGGGGATCCACAATCAGCAGATGGATACAGAAGGTAGATTACTAATAGCACAGGGCACCTCTCAGGGGGAACCCATAATTCTAGGATGTGTGTATGCCCACAACAATCCGGACCCCTCATTCTTGGACAGTGTGCTGAAATCGGTACCTGGGGCCCTATTAGTATAATACTAGAGGTGATCTAAATCTGGTTCTCTATCTGCACTTAGAACAGGAACTACGGAAAGACAGAAGTCCGTGATTGCTGCATGTGTTCTTAAAACTGTTAATGTAGTAGTAGTAAAATATTTTTATTCATATAAATTTCATATGAATAGGGATTAACTCGATTAACACTCCTTTTCAATGAGGTCCACAGCATAGTAAGCTAAATTTTTAAGACACAAGATATTCCATACATACATTTAGATCAATTAAAGTACAATCATAAAATAACAACAAAGTATATATCAGTAAGTTTAAAGGAGCTGGCCTCCATGATGTGTGGAGGACCACCTGTCCCACGAGACTTTACACACTTCTCCCTGATCCATGAAACCTATAGTAGGCTGGATGCTATTTATGTGTCTCAGGATTTGGTCCTATAGACATGGAACACCTCCCTTGATAACATCCTTATTCCAGATCATGCCCAGGTAATTTTGTCGGTAGCCTGGGGTAGAAGATCCAGTCCTAGAAACAAACAGAGATTGAACCAGCCTGATTCAGCATCCACACTCCAGAGACTGACTGCAGGCTGAACTGCAAAAGCATCTTGCCTTGAATGAGACCCCAGATACCTCTGATAAAACCCAATGAGAGGCACTGAAGGTGACCGTTCAAGTTAAACCCATCACTTACACCGCTGAGCTTCGAAAACAGCAAGATGACCTCACTGGCAGAGGTAGGGAACTTAAAGAGATTAGAACATGATTCCTAACCTTTCCCAGAATAACAAGATACCTTCCGCCACCTAACAGCAGAAGCCAAAGCCTCACCGGAGGAGTCCCATACTGAATGCGCCTCTACATACGTGGCTTGAGAAAAGGAAGCTCTTCCCCTCCCTCCTTTTAGAAACTATCATCACATTAATCCCTAAAAAGGGGAAAGATACTGTCTTATGTTCACAATTACACCCCATTTTACTTATTAACGCTTGACGCCAAGATCTTCACAAAAGTGCTTACTCACCGCTTGGATCCTTCATGGGGTCTTCTTCCACCAGAACCAGGTGGGTTTTGTTCCAGGTCGCATGCGGTTGGATAGCATCAGAAAGATCATCGACCTTCTTTAGCAAGTCAAAAAAGAACAGTTACATACTTACGCAACAATAGATATTTGAGAGAATCTTTCAACAGGCCACACTTTTAGAACTATACCCGCGTCAGCGTTAGGAACACACAGAAATGATATAAGCCAGAGGCTGCCCACAAAGATGTCATCCACCAGCATCTACATATATGTGGGTGGTCCCATTTCTCTCAGTTCCCTGCCCGAGATTATACTTGGAGGACCTCTGTGGGGAACCAGGGGATAATGCCAGCACCCAGCATATTAGGCAACAATGGGAGCTGGAAAAGGCAGCTATGGAAAGAAGCATGGCAGAAAATCAGGTGCCATACCCATAAGTGGGAAGAAGGGTGGGACAGCATAGCCTGAAGAATGAGATTCTTTTGAAGATCTACCATTATGGGAAGTACTTAACTGTTCTGTTTCTTCAGGGACATCTCTTTCTTCAGGCCAAACCTTTAGAACAAGTCCCAAGCAGTGCCAAAAAGGTACAGTCTAGGCAGATGGAGATATACAGGTTCATGAATGCAGACCTGTAAGACAACAAGGCAAAACCTGCTCCTCTGCAGGACACAACGCCTAGACGGTAATACTTAGTGAAGGTGTTGACAATGCCCCATGTGGTAGCTGTACAGATTTCAGCAGCTGAAACACTGCAGAGACGAGCAACAAAAGTAATGTCCCTTACAGAATGACCACTAACCATGCCAGGAAGTTCCTTACTGTACTTCCTTTAACAGGACGTAATACAATGTGCCAAATATTTGGACAGGCACTTTGTAGACACAGGGCACCCTATTTCCCAGGGGCAAATGAAACAAAATGCTGAGAGGACTTTCTGCAGTCCTTGGTGTGGTTCGTATAGTATCTGAGAATTCTATGGATATTCAAAGCACGGAGTAATGCTTCCCTTGACTGGTATACTCCAAGTAGTACACTGGAAGGTGGATGGTTTGATTCAAAGTATGTATAACAAAGCACAGGTGCATGAAAAGCTGAAATAGCGATCAAATGCACCTTGAGGGAGGAATACTGGAGTTCTGTGTCTGACAGGGGCAACAAGTATTCCAACACTGCACTGACTGGACAAGTAAAAGGATCCAGCTGTTTGGAAGCAGCCGATGGTGTAAACTACTGCCAATTCAAAGAACAGGTACGCCTGGTGGAAAGTTTTCTGGCAGCTGATGACTTGAAGCTGGGAGCAGTGGTGGATGAGGAGGAGGGTGGAAGATCCCTGCAGGGGGCCTTGGAGACTCTGGAGAGGTAGTCACACACTTGGAAATGGAGGTTTAATGCCAAGAAATGTTATGTTCTCCACTTGGGGATTAGGAACCCTAATCACGAGTACTTTTTGGGCTGGGAGAAACTGCAGGTTTCTGGGGGGGGGGGAACACCAAAATGAATAGCTCTGAGCAGTGTAGGAGGGCTGTGGATAAAGCAAATAAAATGCTTGGGTGCACTGCCAGGGGGATAACCTCGAGGAAATGGGTGGTGCTTCTTCCTCTGTATAACTGCCTGGTTAGACCGCACCTGGAGTACTGCATGCAGTTCTGGTGCCCACACTTAAAAAAGGACATTGCACTACTGGAGAGGGTCCAGAGGATGGTAACCAGGATGATGCAGGGTCTGGGCAAAAGATCCTATGAGGAGAGGCTTGAGGAGCTCAACTTGTACTCCTGGAGGAGAGGAGGGAGAGGAGGATATGATCAAGAAAAATATAGGAAATGTTGGGGCCCTTGAAGTAAACATTCTTCGCTCAAGTTACTGTTCTTCAATCTTTTTTATTTCTCTTCCCCTACGTTTTAACACAAAGAAAGATTGAAGAACAATAACTTGAGCGAAGAGTGTTACTTTTAAAGGGCCCCTAACATTTCCTATATTTTTCTTGAATTTTAAAGCCTAGATTGGGGGCTGAAGAACCTAGAAGAGAACCATTACCCACTAAACAATATTTACAGAATATGATCAAGGTCTTTAAATATCTTAAGGGAGTAAACAGGGCTAGCCCAAATAGGATGTTCCAGCTGAGGGAGAGGAGCCACCATGGGGAATTCCATGCAGCTGGTTGGTGGAGGCTCAGGGGAGACTAGGAGATGCTACATTACCAAGAGGGTGGTAGACCATTGGAATGCACCACTCATGGAATTGGTGGTGTTAATACAGTGGAGGGATTCAAGAGGGGTTGGAACAGGTATAAGGAGAAGGCAAAATTGAGAAATGCCAGATCTGGAAGCGCAACTCTGATGGGGGATGGGGTTGGGGTATTTATGAGGGAGGCGGGGAGGGCAGCAACGGTGTCCTGACTGGGTGTTGATCTTGAGCAGACTCGACAGACCTTTAGGCCTACTCTGCTGGCATCTTAGTATGTTAGCCACCAGAATAGCCACATTAGATAATACCCCAGATTGTACCATATCTATATCTTCAGGAGCCATGCATGCAGATGTAGGGACTTTGGGTCCAGATGGACCAGAGACCCCTTGTCCCGAACAGCGGTCTCCTGCACAGCGTGCAGAAGTACTGCAGGTTCTACTGTCAGCTTCTGTAGCAGTGGATACCAGACCTGCAGAGGCCATCGTGGAGCAATGAGGATAAGGTATGCTCCCTCCCTCCATCCTCAGTTTAAGTAGTACCCTCTGTATGAGAGGAAAGGCATACAGAAAAGAACAGTTATGTATTTACCGTAACAGTACAGTTTCAAGAGAATCTCTAATCAGGCCACACCTTTGGAACTTATACCCACCAGGCACCAGGACCACATGGAAACTTTTAGCAAGCAGTCTGCCAGGGGCCGTCCATGATGATGTCAGATGTCAGCAGTCAGCGACTATAAACATGGGCGGCCCCATCCTCCTGAGTTCCCCGCCGAGATCTGCTTGGAGGACCTCCTCTAGGGAACCAGGACAGAAGTCAGCAGTCCACAAACCAGGTAGAGGGCTAGCAAATGGAACAATGGAGACAGCAGCACAGAAATCCAGTGTTGCAGACCTAAAAGGGGGAAGGGGGTTGGATGGTATGGACTGATGAAAGAGATTCTCTTGAAGATTTACTATTATGGTAAGTACTTAACTGTTCTATCTTCTATGAGGATATCTCTAATCAGGCCACACCTTTGGACCAAGTATCAAACAGTACCAAAAAGCTGAAAGTCTGGGTGGCAGGAGCCTATGGGCTTATGGCAGCAAACCTTGTAGTACAGCTAGGCCAAAGCCAGCTCATCTGTGACAGACAATGATCAGACTGTAGTGCTTAGTGAAGGTGTGGACAGTATTCCAGGTAGCAGCTGCACAGATCTCTGCAGTAGAGACATTCTGGAAACAAACCACAGAAGTTGCCATGCCTCTTGTGGAATGATCATGAACCACACCAGGAAGCTCTTTCTGCATCATGGTGAAAAAGTAGGGTCCTCTGGCAGGGACTTTGGTGTGTTCACTCTAGAGTCCTCACTGCATGTGGAGACTGTAGAGCCGGTGCCAGGTTCATACTGGCTATCAGCACAGTCTTCAGCTTCATCTTCGTCTTCCAGCATCATTAGATCAGGATTGTACTCATATTCAATGTTTACTGGGTTGAAGGGAATGAGGGACCGCGCAGACGACGGCGGCAGCACAGGAGGTGGCTGTGGCAAGGCAATTCCTTTCGTTATCGATAGGGGACTGGTAGGAGTCTATGAACAGAGAGGCCAGGCAGTAGACGTCTTATTATCCCATCTGAAAAAGACAGTAGTAGTGCCTGAGCGTTGGTGCCCCATTAGTCAACAGGTGCAAATTGAGAAGTTAATGGGGTAGACAGTCTCTGACGATGATGTAGCAGTTGTAGCAGGTTTGGTAGTGCCTATGCCAAGCCCCGACCTTGGTGTCTTGTCGACAGTCGAGGGGGTGGCAGTCAATGTTGCTGCTGGAGCAGAGTCCATGTGGAAGTCATACCTGTATGGCGCTGGGGCAACCTGGAACATTCTGGGGAAGCCTTCTCCATGTCCCAGTGCTTCTGACTCTCAGATGTATTCTCCTGGGATTTCAATGACTGCGATTCAATCAACTCAGCCAGTAAAGAGGATTTCTGCTGGAGCTCCTTCTCCATTCTCTCTCTACAGTCTTTTGGGGCAAAAATTTTTCCAAAGCCCCTTTTCGGCACTGTCTGGTTGCAGAGTTAAACTCTTGGCAGATTTCACCAGCCTTTATGTTGTGGCTTACACACAGACATCCTGGGAGTCTCAAGTGTAGATTTTTTTCCTCTCCACACTCACAGTCCTGGAATAGTTTAGACGGTTCTTTGAAGAAATACAGGTCACTGAAAATCTCTCTAGAAGTGATTACTTAGTAGGGTTAAATAACTAAAGCAGTGGCAATAACAGTGACGCTTCCCAAGTGGTCCACTGAGTTAAGATTGACGGGTAAAGAATCGAGAGGATGGGCCACCCACGTGTATGTATACACAGATGTCGGATGTCATCATGGGCAGCCCATGGCAGACTGCTTGCAAAGGTTTTCACATGGTCTTAGTGCCTGGTGGCTATCAGATCAAAAGTTGTGACCTGATGAAAGAGAGATCATCGAAGAAGATCCTCCCTTTCCAAGAGAGGGATATGTCTCACCAGAAAACTCTTGCCCTGGAACGAGCGAGCAGAAACACACAGCAATTTTGTGTTGTTTAGGGATGCAAAATGGTCTAACTCTTGACAAGCCCACCTTTCGAGCAGGTCTTCCACTACAATGGTCAGCAGCTCCCATTTGTGGATCCTGGGCCTGCTTAACTTGTCTACCAAGACGTTTTGGGCACCTGGCAGATGTAGGGCTGAAAGTTCCAGCCTGTGTTCCAGAACCCACTGCCACAATCTCATTGCATCCCTGCATGGTGGATAGGAATGCATCCCCCCTTTTTATTGATGTAATGTGTAACCCCAGGCTGGCATGCTGTTTGTATCTGATAGCTCTACCAGGTGGGCTGGGTTCGGGGAGGTATATGTCACTCGGCACATAGGCTAGGTTTGGCTACTCTGCACAGGGGCACACAAGTAACTCTGAACACAGGAAGCAATAACTGTAATGTCCAATACCAGAAGTGGGATTCTAAAGTGTGGCTTTCATTCACATCCAAACAGAATAAACAAAGCATATACACTCTTGGTAATGCAGATTAAAAGAGACCAGAACACATCCTCATCACTTTAGCCCTCAGGCTCTACAACACACTGGGCACACAGCCCAGACTTGTACGCTGCTTTGGGTTACACAGCCCGAACTTGTACACTGCTCTGGGTTTTCCCTGGATCGGATCACTTGCCAGCCACTTGGACACCTTCCATATATCATGGAAACATTTTCTGGTGGCTCCCTAAACCACCTAAGAGCACCTCGGCTCCATCAGGGAATCTTCCTCTTAATCCTATGTCTAGGTACTTTCCTCAGGCACTAGCCAAGTACCTGAGAGAGAGCAACAGGTGTCTCAGAGCAAATCCGTAGAGGTGAATTTGGTTACTACTGATGGGGGTCTCCCACCTCTCGCTCCCACAATTCATACCAGGCCATTTCTCTGGACTGTAAACACCTCATCCTTTAACACTTTGCTGTGTAGATTCTTGTAAATGTATTTCACATTCCATCTACTTGTCTTGCTTCCCATTTGTGCTGGACTTGAACATACTTAAATTAAGTGGCATTGTCCATTACTCGAGACCCCCCAAAGGTTAAGCAGTCCAATCCCCACGTTCTTTCTTTCTTTCCATTTGTGCTGGACTTGAACATACTTATTAGTGGCTTTGTCCATTACTCTAGACCCCCCACGGAGTTAAGCAGTCCAATCCCCACATCTTCCAACTGTACTTTGGCTGTCTTTTCCTGACCCCACAGTATCAGTCCCTTTAGTTTCATTCTGTTTCAGGTGAAAACACTTGGCCCTTTTTCAGAGCGAACTCACCTTCTGGTTGCAGGTGCCCCACAAATGTTTCCTCCTCAAGGAATCTTCTTTTCAGAGCTTCTGGTGCCTCAGCACAACTCAAATAGGCAGCTTCTTTCCCTTAGCTGGACCCAGGGGGGTTGCCCCTGGAAAACAGGCAGACACCTTCCCCCCATCCCCTCAGGGATGGGGCTCTGAACCATTGAGAGCGGTCTCCACCACTTGAATTACCAGTTCCTGTGTTCTCTTCAGGTGGAAACACACACCTTAACAAAAGTAGCTCTGTAACAGAGCTTAAAGCTCGGAGAGCCTGCACACACTCTGCTGCACAACAGTCTCTCCTCAGACTGCACACAGACTGTCTTCAAATTCCCCAACGTTCTACTCTAACCTCCAACTGCAACATTCCAGTGTGGCTTATGCAGCTGCGACAGTTCTAAAATGATGTCATCCCTCAGTCTCAGCTGAGACTGAGAACAGAGTGAGACAGTGTGAAATCCATTTAACTGGAGTTTCACAAGCTGCCTTCCCTGCCTACCACTAGGTCTTACTGGGATTCTAGTAACCCCGGGTAACGAGGGGAGGGTACACTCACCCTGGGCCAGGAAATACTGTCGAGAGTCATTATTCACCTGGCTTAGGCCATCTCACCCCATGTGTTGACTACGGGAGGTGGCTCTTCTCCCTCACCAGTGCTAGCACAGGCAGGCAACACTAAGGGCCTAGAGGCCTTTGGCTGACACGTCAGCCTCTACTCTACCCACTAACTATGGGTACCTAGTGACTCTGGTGGAACTTTCCAGAGCATAGCCCTAATAGATCAGCACTGCAGCCCCTACGGCAGTTCAGGACCACAGCCTGTCTATCCCCCCTAGCCCTCTAGGGAAAACCTGTCTGCCTCTAACTCAAATTTCCCAAAACAAAACGAACAGGGGACCTCCCCGACTCTGGACACCATACAACCACACACTAGGAGCTAATACCAATACTCTATGCATTACTCCCACACTCCCCCACAACCATACCTGTGGAAGAAAAAGGTTACACACAGTAACAACAACAACAGTACTTTAAATACCACACTGTAAAGTATCAGTGAGGGACTCCGATGAGTACCTCCTCCTCTTCTTGTCTTCTCTTCTATCCTATCTTCTTCAGGAACACCTGCAAGAAAAAAGAAAGACAACACACACTCCTCATCTGCATACACAGTCTATCTAAAACCCCTACCATCAAAACACTGGAGAATCCCAAAAAGATTTTTTTAGAAAAGTAGAAAAAACAGTATAAACATTAGAAAACAGTAGAAAACTATGACATTATTTACAATGCACCATATCTGGGGGATGGAGTGCCCTAAAAGTTCCATCTAGTGACCACAGTGCCCGAAGGCAAGTCCATTAAAGAGTCTCTCCTGGGCCAGAGCCTGGTGAAGCACAGTTCTAGCAGGCCAAAATCCTGAAGGGGAGAGTCTTTGACGACAGTTCAAACATCTGGAGTCTGCTAGTGTAGGGTGTGTACAGCAATGTCATAAGAATAGAAAAGTCTGGACTTACCAGTCCCTTTGTAGAACGAAAATGGCACCAAACCTGGTCCTCAGCTGAAGACTCTCCTGGCAGCATTCTTCCGATACAGCTGGGAGGACATCTTCCGGGAACGACAGGAGGGCACATCTGGAAACTGCTGGGCTGACGCCATCTCTGGAGATGGAACCTTGAACAGGAACAAAAGGAAAACAGCTGGTCTGAATTCATCCGATTACCAGGCGATGAATCAGGATACAGCTGGGCTGGTGTCCCTCTGAATCTGAAGTCATCTGGGGCCAGTCGATGGATTCTGCAAAGTCAGTACACTGTAGAACTGATGAATGGGGCACCTGAGTCCTGGACATCCATACTGGCAGAACAACATGGGCACTGCAATGGCTGGAGTGGCAGCACTGGCTACCACTGCTGTGCTTTCCATTTGGTAGGCATGGGCACATTTGCAGGAAGGTCTTTTCATTGTGGCCAATAACACAACGGGTCAGGTGCCTGAATTACTACCCCTTCTGGGCGCTCATAATTCACACTGTGAAAGGTTTCACGTCCCTCTCCATCCACTATTCGAACAGTTTCCATTAACAGTGTCCTGCCTCTTTTCCACTGGCTGTATTTTTTGTGAAACATTCTGTTCTTGACATGCTTGTTTGCACCAGGATGCACACATTTCATTGCTTCTGCCCAAATCCAGGATTTCCTGCTGTTCTCAATCTCCTCCCAGACTCTCCGAGGAAAGGTAGGAAAGGACATCCCATAGATTTCATTCGCCTTCCTATGAACCAGTCTTTCCGCTTTACTAGCTTTGGTCAACCTGAGACCTCTGGCCTGGCTTGGGGGTGGCCAGTCCTGGTTCTGCCAGCTATGCATTCTCAAAGACACAAAAAATTGATCCCTGGCTCCTCCTTGCACAGCCAGGGCAGTGGCATCACCACTCTCTTCCATGCATTCCTCTGAGGCAAGAGCTTGAGGCTGTGTACCAGTTCCTTTTTCACAAGGCCACATAGGTTCCCCCTCTTCTTCTTCCTCACTGAGACTCTGTGCCCAGGAGTGAGCAGTCGTCCTCACTCCTGAGACTATCCACTCTTTGCTGGGCGCAGAAGTCGAAATCTCCCATTCAAAGGCCTCCCTCATCTCGCCTTCTCCTATGAGACTTGGGCTAGCCCCGCTTCCATGGGTCTACTGATGCTCTTCCTGAATTGTCTCTCTGTGACTCAGAATCTGAAACATCAGCACATTGTTCTGTCTGTAAATCTGCACCTCTAGCTTTATGCCACACCTGAGGGGTCTTCTCCAACAGGCTCTGTCTGGTGTTGTGTGCTGCCAACTACAGATTCTTGAACTTTGTCCATGTGGTAGCCAAACGAATCTTGGGCAGTTTAAACAAACCATATCTCTAAGCACCCAGAACAGTGAGGTACCATGAAGACGTCCTTCCAGTATTTAAGCACATTAAACATACTTGCTCTGGATATCCAGGAATCGCCACATGAGGAGTGCAGTCGTCCTCCGTAGTAACATCTCTCAGTGTCCCTTAACTTTTAACTTACTGCTATCATAGCCCGGCATGATCCAGGTAGCGGCTGGTCCTGAAGCCATGACTGTAGAGAAAACAAGCAAACGCTCACTGTTATTTCAAGTCCCACATCACTGAAAACTTTCTTTCTCCTTCAAAATGGCTCCTCTGCTGCTGTGTTTACATTACTACCCCACCCTGTAATGGTGGCAACAGCACTCCTACGCATCAACATTCTGAAATTGGGTCAAGCCACTGCACATCCGATTTATACACTCTACTGATAACTTTGCTGAAACTGCACAAACTTGCACTGTTCTTTATTCTAGCACATTTACATGATTTACCACGGACTTTTCACTTGCTGAAGACATTGCTCTAGCTCACAGTCCCTTAAAGCCTCAGTATTTCAAGCATAGGATTGCCTTTAATTCTTGCTGCATATCTGATACAACTCACAGTCTCTCTCATGGCTTTGAAACTTATACTGATGCTGAACCTATAATTATGCTCACAGTTGATGGCTTAAAATGCTTGCTTTTGCTGGTAAAACTTAACACAGTCCTTGCTTTTAAGCGACTATACTGCTACACATATATTCAGCTGGCTTTTGGGCAAAATCACTTGGTCTGAGCAATTATTTCGTTGGTACTCACTGTTATCAGTAGCTATTTGCTGCGACGGAAAACGGCCTGCAGCCAGTCTTGGAGGCCTCTGGAAAGAAGTGGTTGGCAGTCCTGCCGATTGTCCCTCTGAACACCACACTCACAGTCCAGTCGATCGAGATGCGGGTTGAGCCCAAATTCAGACAGAAAAGTCAGTTTTTTACACTTTTTTACAGCGCTTTCAGTCACCGTGATGCTCCTCCTGTAAGCCAGTTCGCACACTCCACTCACACTCCCTCTCAAATGCTGTGTTGTCGCTCTAGAGCTGGCTTGGGGATGGGACTGACTGCAGTCTCACCAATCACTCGACGCCATGCAAATGAGCCTCTTTCCTCTCGAGTGCTCTTCTCCTCACGGTGATCGTCGAGCAGGCAAATTTAAACTGCAAAACCACATTTTTTTTCAACTGACTCCACGGTGGGAGCCCATTTAAACCATTTTTCATGGCCATTAAGCACAAGTCTCTCAGTTCACAGGAAAGCATTTCCAATGTCTAGGGCACAATTTTCCTTTTGCTACCCCCAGTTTTCCATACTTTTCTTCATCACAAACAGTTTTAAAAGCTGGCAAATGCTGTAAATTTGATGCAGGACAAGGGCATACACTCTCAGGCTTTACTTCTCTTTGGTAAACAGTTGGCATTTTAACAGCAGCACATGGACAACAGCACACAGTGGCACATTAGTTAACATTGCTTCAGCTTTTTGGGCTACCCACTGCCAGATAACCAAAACGCTAGCCCTTTGTCTGAGCGACCTTTCTTGCATTCCTCCCTAAATTCCAAACCCAAATCCTCAGCGGTACCTCCATTTTTGTAACCCCAGGCTGGTATGCCGCTTGTATCTGACAGCAACACCAGGTGGGCTGGGTTTGGGGAGGTATATGTCACGGCACAAAGGCTAGGTTTGGCTACTCTGCACAGGGCACCCAAGTAACTCCGTAACACAGGAAGCAACAACTGTAATGTCCAATACCAGAAGTGGGATTCTAAAGTGTGGCTTTTATTCACATCCAAACAGAATAAACAAAGCATAGGTGGACCCCCACAGGGCTACACTGCTGGTAATGCAGATTAAAAGAGACCAGAACAAATCCTCATCACTTTAGCCCTCAGGCTCTACAACACACTGGGCACACAGCCCAGACTTGTACACTGCTTTGGGTTACACAGCCTGAACTTATATACTGCTCTGGGTTTTTCCTGGCTCGGCTCCCTTGCCAGCCACTTGGACACCTTCCATATATCATGGAAACATTTTCTGGTGGCTCCCTAAACCACCTAAGAGCACCTCGGCTTCATCAGGGAATCTTCCTCTTTAATCCCACGTCTGGGTACTTTCCTCAGGCACTAGCCAAGTACCTGAGAGAAAGCAACAGGTGTCTCAGAGCAAACCAGAGGTGAATTTGGTTATTACGATGGGGGTCTCTCACCTCGCCTCCCACAATTCATACCAGGCCATTTCTCTGGACTGTAAACACCTCATCCTTTAACACTTTGCTGTGTAGATTCTTGCTAAATGTATTTCACATTAAATCTACGGCCTTGCTTCCCATTTGTGCTGAACTTGAACATACTTTAAATTAAGGGCATTGTCCATTACTCTAGACCCCACAGGTTAAGCAGTCCAATCCCACATTCTTTCTTTCCATTTGTGCTGGACTTGAACATACTTATTAGTGGCTTTGTCCATTACTCTAGACCCCCACAAAGCTAAGCAGTCCAATCCCCACATCTTCCAACTGTACTTTGGCTGTCTTTTTGACCCCACAGTATCAGTCCCTTTAGTTTCATTCTGTTTCAGGTGAAACCACTTGGCCCTTTTTCAGAGCAAACTCACCCTTTGGTTGCAGGTGCCCCAATGGTGTTTCCTCCTCAAGAAATCTTCCTTTCAGAGCTTCTGGTGCCTCAGCACAACTCAGATAGGCTGCTTCTTTCCCTTAGCCGGATCCAGGGGGGTTGCCCCTGGAAAACAGGCAGACACCTTCCCCCCATCCCCTTAGGGATGGGGCTCTGAACCATTGAGAGCAGTCTCCACCACTTCAATTACCAGTTCCTGTGTTCCTCTTCAGGTGGAAACACACACCTTAACAAAAGTAGCTCTGAAACAGAGCTTAAAGCTCGGAGAGCCTGCACACACTCTGCTGCACTACAGTCTCTCACTCAGATTGCACACAGACTGCCTTCAAATTCCCCAACATTCTACTCTAACCTTCAACTGCAACATTCCAATGTGCTTATGCAGCTGCGACAGTTCTAAATGGTGTCATCCTCAGTCTCAGCTGAGACTGAGAACAGAGTGAGACAGTGTGAAATCCATTTAACTGGAGTTTCACAAGCTGCCTTCCTGCCTACCACTAGGTCTTACTGGGATCCAGTAACCCGGTAACAGGGGGTTACAAATGTATTACACACTGACGCGGTCTATTTGTATTAAACAGCAGACCTGGTGTCAGGAGTGGTTGAAAGGCCTGGAGACTGTACAGGACAGCTCTCATCTCCAGGACATTTATGTGTAATTTCTTCTCCATCTAGGACCAAACACCCTGTGTTTGGTAATGGCCCAGGGTGTGCTCCCCACCCACTGCCTGAGGCATCTGAGGTGAGAATTCATACTGGATTTGCCATCATAAATGGAATGCCCTTTTGCAGATTGATGCGGTCCATCCACCGTGTCATGGTGCGGTCCATCCACCACGTCAGTGCTTTTCTTAAAGTTGACGCGACTAGCACCTGTTTGTCTAGGTCACCTGTGGCTTAGTCCCTTGACTCCTAGGGACCACTGTGGGATCCGCATATTCAGGCGGGCTAGCAGCACTGTTACTATAGCTGCCATTAGGCCTAGAAGGCACAGCAGAGTCTTGGCTGAGACATAATGGCAGTTGTACACCAGGTGAACCTGACCTATAAGGCATTCTGCCTTGTCCAGTGGTAGAAACGCATGGCCTTGGACCATGTCCAGTACTGCCCCTGTATACCGTAACCTTTGACATGGGGTCAGTCAGTGCTGACTTTCGCAGACTTGACCATTACCCCCAGGTCATTAAAAACTTCCTGATACAAGCCAGGGTGAGCAGCAGATGTTCACTGGAGAGGGTCTTCAATAGCCAATCATCCCGGTAAGTAAACACATACAGGTCTTCCTCAGATGGACTGCTGCTACCACTGTCAAGCACTTGGTAAAGACCCTTGTGCAGAAGACAAGCCAAAGGGCAAGCTCTGAACTGGTAATGCTCCCCATCCAACATGAATCTCGGATATTTTCTGTGATTCTGTCTGTTGGGGGACCAGCAGCTCGATGAACAGGGCTTCAAGTAGCCCATCCTCAATGTTTTGCTCCTAATTTTCTCCCAGGGCATGGCTGGATGTGCAATGAGCGTAACATGCGCACTCCATCTCCAGGACACACTCAGCACTCTGTATGCTGGCCCTGCCTTGAACTGCGAGACTTGCATGCACCGCCACCTGGATTTCTCCAGGGGGTAATCGAGTAGCGAGTCACAGAATACCCCTCCCGAGGGAAGAGAGCTGTCCTATGGATGTTCAGTCCTCCCTCTCCCAGCCGTGCCCCCGAGTGACCCGAGTTCGTACCGGAACCCAGGCAGACGGTATGACAACAGGGAGGCACGGATGCCTCAACCCTCCACGCCACTGGGTCAGCTTTCTGTCTTCTGTTTATAGGAAGATAGGCATCCTTCATGTCTAGAGAACACATCCAGTCCCCAGTTTGTAACAGGAGATCAGAGCCTGTAGAGAGACCATCCGGAACGTTTTGTGCTCTATGTACAAGTAGAGGGCTCTCAAATCTAGAACATGCCTCAGATTTCCTGTCTACTTGGGGACTAGGAAGTATCTGGAATGAAAGCCTCTGTTCTTTTGCCTGACAGAGACTGACTCTATGGCTCATTTTTGTAGTAAGGCCTGCACCTCTTCTTTCAAAGATGAAGGTGTTCCAGGCGATAAGCTGAAGTCGGTGGTGGATGATCTGGAAGGGTATCCAAAAGCTCCAGAGCATGCCCTTTGCAATGAAAATCCAGAACCCATTAGTCTATAGTGATCTCCTCCACTAGGTCAAACGAAGGAGAGACGACTCCTCACAATCACCCCTTGGGGCAATGGTGGTTGGTGAGTGTAGTTCTGAGAGTCTTGCTGAACTGGTAGGAACATCACTGGCTCCACATCCTCTAGGTGCTTTGGAATGGGCACTTGGGGAAGGCTGGCAGGCAGTGCTCCGGTGCCTTTTCCTTTATCTGGATGCCTGTAGGCCTGTCTACCAACTCTGGCGGCTGGTGGATGAAACTGACTTCTACCCTTACCTCTGCCTGGTGTGAGGTAAAGGATCTGACTGACCTTAAGGTCATCTTAGATGAATGAAGGCTTTTAATGCCTCTTCCACATCACAGCCAAACAGTTTAGTGTCTCTAAATGGTGCATTTAATACACGCCAACACGCCACAGTTTGGACTTGATATTCTCATCAGACTTGACAGTAATGTGGTTAAGGCTGATCCTGTCAGCTGGTCAGATCATCATGCAGTGTCATTCCTCTGTTGAAACTGTCTGGTACAATCCAAAACATAAGTTGGAGCCTTGCAAACTGCAGAAGGTAGACATCTCGGTATGATGCTTGAATGTGCTCAAGGGACTGAGAAGGTCGTGGAACACAATACAGTTCTCAAAGCTGCCTTAGACTCTGGCACCTTACAGCATTCGTCCTTGATGTACCATCACAGTTCGCCTTTGCACCAGCTGAAGACAAAGGGGCAGAAGCCGGAGCATTCTTGGAGAATATCCTGGTCTGAGGAGGATAAGTTGGCACTGAAAACTCACTACGGTGTCAACAGGCAACCAAGAAAAAAACAGAGTTCCTGTCAAAGCTGACTGCCGCAAGGAGGAAATGGCCAGTTCATTTTTTCGCACCGTAGATAGCTTATTAAATCCTGCCTGCCTGTCTCCAATCCATTACAGCCTTTCAACAAAGAAGTGCGAAGACTTTGACAGATTCTTCTCTGACAAGGTGTCCTCCATTAGGTCAGGTTTTACTTCAATTGACCTGTCGTAGGCTGACTGTGGTCTATCTTCAGGTAATGCAGAGTTGCCTACCTGGAGTGAGTTTTGACTGGTCTTGATGGATGAGGTGCTCTGGGTGATCTCATGTCTGTGTCCCACCAGCTATACACTGGACCAATGTGGCTGCTTCTGGGAGGCAGTGACTCCCTGGGTTGGGTGATCCCTGAGACTGTCAGTAAGCCCTTGAGAGAGGGCGTTTTTCCATCTGTATTGAAAAAGGCGCTGGATAGACCCCTCCTAAAAAAATCCTTCCTTGATCACGATGTTCTGACGAATTACAGACCTGTCTCTAGCCTTCCCTTTCTGGGGAAGGTTACTGAGAAGGTGGCGGTTGATCAACCTGTAGATCGCTTGAAAGTTATAACATCTCAGAATCTCTCCAGTCAGGTTTTCGGTCTCGCCACTGTACCGAGACTGCACTTATCTGGGTAACTAATGATATTCTAGCAGGGATCATGGACTATGTTCCATCCTGGTCCTTCTAGATCTCTCATCAGCTTCTGACAAAGTAGGCCATGTGGTGCTGTTGGATTGCCTGAGGACCTCACGGATTATCACCGTACAGTACTGGGTTGGTTTGAACTCTACATAATCAGGAGATTGCAGCAGGCTGCCCTTGGTAATTTCTTCTCTGAGGCTTCTGGCTCTCCTGTGGGTTCCTCAAGGCTTGATCCTTGTGCTAGTGTTGTTTTCTGTGTACATGTTGTCTTTTGGGAAGATCATCAGATAATACGGGCTGTTTCACTGCATGGAGATAACACTCAACTATATCTGTCGTGGTCCTCTGGGCAGGATTATGTGGCCGCTGCTGGGAAATGGCCAGATAAATGACTGGATGACCTCAAACTGGTTGTGTCTCAACCCAGGTAAGATGGAAGTCATGGTGACTGAGCCAAGTTGACAGGGCTTGACAGTGAAGGGCAATGCGGTAGCTCTCCCTGTGCTGGGTGGTTGACCTCTCATTGCTGTTGATGCAGCTAAGAATCTTGGGGTAATTCTGGATTGCAGGCTGACACTAGATCAGTAGGTGTTGGCAGTGGTCCGACCTGGCTTTTACTATCTTTGGAAGACTAGATTTACTGGCAAAGGCACCTAGCTTCATCCGAGCTCTTTTCTTCTAGGTTTGCTTGTAGGACAGAGCAAGGAACAACATTATCAGAGCAAGGAAAAGATTAAGGTTTCTTTTGCTAGGCAGATTTACTGTGTGTTATTTTCTTTTGTGCTCACAAGATTTGATACTGTTTTTGCTTACATCTTACTGCTGTAAACTCTCTGATTCAAATTGCTGTTGCAGGGTATGCCTTCTGCTGCATTATTACAGGGTGTGCCTACAGGTTTGTTACTGTTTTGTGCTTACAGATTACTGCTGTATTCTTCTCCGATTCAAATTTTTTTTTTTTTGCAAGGTATATCTTTTTCTCTGTAGCAAACTGTTTTTTTGCAGGGTATATCTCACATGAAATTGTTACAGGTGGTGCTTACAGGGTTTGCAGTTCTATCACTAGGCTTAGCTTTCAGGGTGACTGCATTTGTTGTTGGTTGATTGTTTCTGCTCCTTGTTTTTTCATCCGTGGTTGTTCTTTTTCGGCAGGGGATGGGCCCACCACCCACCCCCATCCCCAACCACCCCATGCTACACTCCTTTTATAGAGTAGCACAGTCATGACATTTCCTGTAGCAAAGCAGGAAGGGGAGGATCAGAGCGGTATCCACACAGTGACCTCACTTAACAGGGGCACAAGTAACTTAACTTGTTATAACAAGTTATACAAAAAAAAAATCTAACTTTCGCTTTCATTTTCCTCCTAATTATTCAGACCAGGTTATAAACTCAACAACTCGAGTGGAATGTATATTATTAACTAACTGCAGGCACTGCGGGACACTTTTCAAAAGGACAGTTATATAGGATTTAGGACATTGTCCTACATGCTGGACCACTGGGGATCTAAGGCCTCAGCTCCAGGCAGCATGGTCAGAGATTGTGCACCTCAAATAGCATATTCAGGAGGAAATATAAGAACCGCCCGACATTTCCCCAACATCCAACTGAAGCACCTTGACTGCAGAGGGTAGTTGGTCCGGGAGGTTGGCAGGTGGTTAGGAGGGGCAAATTGAGTGCCCCATCACTTAATGCTCTTTAACGATCACGTCCATATACCATGTGAAAACTACAAACAGGTATCTGCCTCTATCTCCAAAATCAAACAAAGGGGCAGAGGACACTGCAGAGCAGAACACTGCAGCACAGGAGCTAGCACAACAAAACTCACCCAAAACAGGGACCAAAACAAACAAAAAAAAGCAAAAAGGAAATCCAAAACACTTCTGATCACAGGAGATTCCATGATTTGGGGAGTTGATACCTACCTCCAGCCGGGGTAATGTTCAGATGTCTCCCAGGTACATCAGTGAGAAGAGACACTGACAGCATTGCTAAAATTGTGCAGGAAGCAGGAGAAAACATCGATGTCCTGGTACACATAGGGACTAACAATCTCCCCAGCTGGTCAGTGTGGAGACCAAGGAACACCTGACCAGGCTGGGAGACAAACTGTCATCCATTTCGTCCAGCATCTCCTTCTCTGAGATTCTGCTGGTCTGGGAGAGGGGGGCAGATGGACAGAAGGTCAGAGAAGGGGAGCTAAACAACATGCTAGATACAGATTGGTCAATACCAGTAGAAACATCCACTAGAACTAGACACACAGTGGATTCCCTGCTGGAGGAGGGCCTCAAACAACTGGCACAACAATTCACAAGAGACAGGGCTATCCTAGATCTAGTAATGACTAACGGGGAAAGGATCACAGAACTCCAGGTAAAAAAGTCACCTGGGGGCCAGTGACCATCACATGGTATGGTTCAATTTGGCCACTAGAATTAAATCTTCCCATTCCAATGCAAAAATATAGGACTTCAGACTTTGATAAGATGGCCAACAGAGTTAAGTTGGCCCTGGCAAGAAGAAATACAGGTGAGGGAGTACAGGCAAAGTGGGAATGCATTAAGAATACAATACTTAAAACAACATCCCATTGTGTTAGGGAGAAAGGCAAGAGCAAAAGAAGGAGGAAATCACTTTGGTTCTTTGGGATGAAGATAGAGAGGCATACCAAACTTCCCTAAGGGAATCAGGAAAGGCAGTAAGGCAGACAAAGGCCCAAACTGAGGAAACACTAGCACGAACAGTAAAAGAAGGGGACTTTCTATAGATACATTAGTGAAAGGAGAAAGTCCAGAGAGGGTATTGCTAAGATCAAAAGGGATAAGGGGAAGTGTGTGGAGGAGGATCAAGGAAAAGCATCTATCCTAAACAGATACTTCTGCTCAGTATTTACTGAGGAGAAGGTAGAGCAGGGCCCACAGCTCAGCACCATGGGCACAGGGTGGAGGGAGGTGTTCACAAGTCCCTCCACAAAGAAAGGGTCCTACAAGAGCTATAAGCTCAGGGTGGACAAAGGCAATGGGACCGGATGGCATACGTCCCAGGGTACTAAAGGAGCAAAGAGTGGAACTAGCAGAGCTGTTATCAGAACTGTTTAGTGGGTCTCAAGCACAGGAGAGGTCCCAGAAGACTGGAGAAGGGTTTATGTGATCCTGCTCCACGAGAGTGGTAGCAGGTAGGAGGCAGGAACTACAGACCAGTCAGTCTTACCCGAGTAGTAGGCATGATTATGGAGGTACTCCTTAAGGAAAGGATAGTGCAACACCTGGAATCCATAGAAGCACAGGATCCAAGACAGCATGGGTTTACAACAGGAAGGTCCAGTCAAACTAATCTCATAGATTTCTTTGACTGGGTAACCAGAGTGGTGGACCAAGGGGGTGCAGTTGATGTTGCCTACCTTGACTTCTGCAAAACTTTTGATACTGTTCCACACAGAAGATTGATTAATAAGCTGGGTAGGCTTGGGGTGGGTCAGAAGCTGGTCAACTGGGTGACAAACTGGTTGGCAGGCAGAAAAACTACAGTTACATAAGAACTTACCGTAACAGTAGATCTTCGAGAGAAGCTCTTGCAGTAGGCGTTTACATATAGGACTGGCCCGCCAGGCGTCAGGACCCCACGAAAAATTTCTAGCTAGCAGTCTCTGGCGGGGACCTTCCCACATCAGGTGACCAATGTTAGTATAAAGGGCGGTCCCCATGCCCGCCTTCCAGTTCTTTTCCCACCAAGGGCCCAAAAGAGGCAAGATGAGAGAGAAGTGGATATTTCCTTCATGGAAAAGGAGCTAAAAAGCTAAGGGATGGAGGGCAGGAGGTATGCTGCAAGAGCCTCTTGAAGATCTACTGTTATGGTAAGTTCTTACGTAACTGTACTATCTTACTTCGAGAGGGCTCTTGCAGTAGGTATTTACATACAGGACTGAATTCCAAGCAGTCTGGAACAAGGAAAAGCACTCGGGAGGAGGAAAACTATCCATGGTATGGAGCCTCCAGCTGAACGGGTCTTATGAAACAAGACCTTGAAGCACAGCCAACCCGAAGCCTGCTCTACGGTGAGAGGCAATATCCAAACTGTGGTATTTCGTAAAAGTATGGACAGAGGTCTAAGTTGTGGCTGTGCAGATTTCTGCAGCTGACATTCTTGAAACAAGCTGCAGAGGCAGCTACTTCTCTGGTGGAGTGGCCTCTGACTTGACCCGGCAGGGTCTTGTTGTAACAGAAAGTGTTACAATAATCCAACCATTTAGATAGGCATTGCTTGGAAACGGCATTGCCCTGTCTTTTGTGAGCAAAAGAGACAAAAAGCTGATCAGATTTCCTGAGATCCTCAGTCTGAGTGGTGCAGTATCTCAGTATCCTGTGAACATCCTAAGTATGCAAGAGGTACTCCCCTTGATTGGAGTGTTGCGTAAAGAAAGCGGGTAGCTCAATGGATTGATTCAGCGTAGATTCCGCCACCATCTTAGGGAGAAACTTAGGTTTGGTGCGCAGAGCCACACATTCCTTGTGAAAAATCAAATACGGGATTTTGCACATCAAGGCCTGAAGCCCGGAAATTCGTTGAGCTGAAGTAATGGCCACTAGGAAGAGAGAGTCTTCCAAGAGAGGAACTTTAAATCTGCTGAGGCTGCCGGCTCAAAAGGGGGCAGAATAAGCTTCTCAAGAACAAAATTCAAGTCCCATGGAGGAGCAGGAATGTGGATGGGGGGGTCTCAAATGGAGGACCCCTCTGAGGAATGTCTTAGAGACTTCCAACTGAGCAAAAGTCCTGTCTCTGAAAGGGACGTGGTAGGCTGAAATTGCTGCTACGTGGACCTTTAAAGAGGAACGTCTGAGACCCAGATTGAAGAGATGATCCATGTAGTCCAGGACTCTGTTGACTGGGCAAGAGAAAGGTTTGAAGTCCTTTGACATGGCCCAAACACAGAACTGTTTCCAATTCATGGCATAGGTGGACCTGGTGAAAGGCTTTCTGACATCCACCAAAATGTCTGCTATGAGCGGAGAAACCCCGAAGCAGGCCTTAGCTACGTCTGCAGGAACCACACATGCAAATGAAGGGATCTGAGACCTAGATGGACAAGGGTCCCCTGATGCTGGGTCAACAAGTGTCACGACAGAGGAAGAGGATGCGGAGGTTCCTCTGAAAACTGTTGCAGAAGACAGAACCAAATTTGCCTGGGCCAGAATGGAGCGATGAGGATCATTCGTGCCCCCTCTGATCTGAGCTTGTTCAGGACCCTCGGAATTAATTGAACAGGAAGGAAGGCATAGATGAATCTGTCCCTCCAATCGAGAGAGAGAGCGTCTCGCCAGAAAATGTCTCGCCCTGGAGCGAGAGAGAAGGTGGGAGGTTTTGCATTTTGAGGAGACACGAACAGGTCTACCTGAGGGGTTCACCAAAGCAGGAAGATGCTGTCTACTACCTCTTGATTCAGTTCCCATTCATGGGCCCTGGCTGAGGACCGATTCAGGTGGTCTGCCAGTGTGTTTTCTACTCCTGGAACATGAATGGCCGTCAGGTAAAGGTTGTGCTGAGTGGCCCAGCTCCACACTCTCATTGCTTCCCTGCAGAGAGGGTAGGAACGTGTTCCTCCCTACCTGTTGCTGTACCAGACCACACACACGTTGTCTGTCTGTATGACTAGATGACCGGGAAGTATGGAAGAGTGCAAAGCCTGAAGGGCACAAAGGACTGTTCTGAGTTCAAGCACATTTATGTGCAGATTTTGTTCAAACCTGGATCAGCTGCCCTGAGTCTTGTGAGAGACCAGAAGGGCTCCCAGCCCGCTCCTGAGGCATCTGTTGTCAACATCTGGGAGGGGGGTTCGATGTTGAATTGAACTCCCCAGCAAAGATTCTCTTGTACCATCCACCATTGCAAGTCCCTGATCATGGGATCGGAAACTACTACCTCCTGGTCTAGGCTGTCCAGTGTTTGGTCCCACTGAGACCGAAGCATCCACTGATAAATCCTCATATGGAGCCGAGCGCGTTGGACTGTCAGAATGGCAGCCGCCATTAGCCCGAGGAGGCAAAGGACTGACCTGGCTCTGACCCTTTTGCGACTGGACAGAAGACAGGCCTGAGTCTGAAGGGTATCCACTCTGTCCGGAGGCAAAAAGGCTTTGCCGATGGTCGTGTCCAGGATCATCCCTATAAATTGGGAGTCGCTGGCAAGGGACCAATGAGACTTGGCCTGGTTGATGGTGATACCTGCTGGTGAAAACCTGCAGTGTAAGGGAAAGGGAATGCAGAAGTTCCTCCCGATGGGGCCACCAGGAGCCCATCGCCCAGGTACGGGAAATACCTGCACTCCTGGCATGCAGGTGGCCGCCACCACAGACAGGCATTTGGTAAATACTCGGGGGCCAAGAAAAGACCAAATGGGAGGGCCTTGAATTGGTAGTGGTCCCCCTGAAAACAAAATTGAAGGAATTTGCAGTGGGAAGGGCATATGGGGATATGCAGGTAAGCATCCTGCATATCCAAAGCGCACAGCCACAGTGCCTGCTGAAGAAGAAACAGAAGGCCCTGCAAGGAGAGCATTCTGAAGCATTTTTACTCCATGAACATGTTCAGGAAACTGAGGTCTAAAATAGGCTTCACATCTCCTGTTTTCTTTGGAACTAGAAAGAAATGGGAATAGTAACCCATCACCCAAAGGTGGGTGGGAACTGGTTCAATAGCCACCTTCGAGAGAAGGGAGGTGATTTCTTCTAGGACCAGAGGAAGATGTTCCAGGGAGTAAGACAACTTGGAGGGTGGTCTTCGGGGCGGTTTCTGTAGAAACTCTATTGAGTGTCTGGCTGCAATCAGCTGGAGCACCCAAGCATCCAATGTATCCTCTCCCAACCCGGTGGATGGAAGGAGAACCTCCCTCCTACTGGTTCCTCTGGTGCCTCCAGAGGCCGTGGGAGAGGCAAGGGGTCAGGAGGTCTGGGGCAGCACGAGTGGCTGAGACCCCGCGGGGTCTTTTTGGGAAGGGAGTCTTGTTGTTGGAGGCCAGACGCTTGTTGGGCCCGCCTGCCCTGTGGTCTTGTTTTGCTGGTTACGCCAACTAAAAGGGTGCCACTGCCCCTGAGGGGGTCTGTACAAAGAGTCCACGGACTTGAGTGCAGTGCCTTTTTCTTGCAGGTCGGCAATGATGTCCTGGACATCACCGGAACCCTGAAGGGTGCATCCTGAATAGCAGATTGCACTTTAGGGATCAATCCTGACACGCGGAGCCAGACATAATGCCGAAGACCAATGGTGAAAGACTAGCTCTGTCCAGCTCCATCCACCGCGCCGCAAGTGGCATGAAGCATGTGCCGACTGGCCAACGAGCATAATGGACAAGATCTGCCACTTGTTGTTTTGTCTGAGACTCAGGAAGGGATCTAACTTTGATTCCACCTGACTAATGATGGTCTTCTGGTAATCCCCATATGAGCGCCATAATTCAGGGCCCCACACCCAGGGTAGAAGATGCACAGACCTTTCTTCCATATTGGTCCAGAAGCAGAGACTCCTTGTCAGGTGGAGGCAAGCCAAGATGTTTGGGATTAGCTGAGCGGCTGTGAGCGGCACTAATCATGACCGAGTCCGCTTTGGGGTGTAGATTCAAGGAATCTACTCCCTCAGGAGCCTGGTATAGCCGATCTGCCTTCCTCAGAAGGGAGGCTAACGTGGATGGTTGTTTCCAAATAGTATAAACAAGGTCCACTTGAGGCTTTATCCAGGGTGGAATCAATGTAGAAGCTGTCTTGAGCAGATCCAAATGGGCAGCAAGCTTTTTATGCTGTGGATCTGGCTCCAGAGATTGCCACTGATGAACTTCCTGGATCTTTGTCAGTAGCTCCAGAAAAGAAGGATCCTCCAGAGGAGACTTCAGAGGGGTCCTTGGCCTAGGTCAGTCTGGAGTACGAGACTCGTCATCTGGGTCAGAGCATCCCCCTGAGTCCAAGGTCCCGACAAAGAAGAGGAAGACCCCTCCCGAAGCGGGGGAAGGACGGTCCCTTTGGGAAGCCCTCTCGGACGCATATCTTCTCCACCCATGAGCCCGAGGGTTCACCTCTGGTGTCGGGTAAGGGGGAGGGAGCTTCCGGCTCCAGTGTAGGGGATCCTGCACAGGGTCGGGCACCAGTAGATGGCTCTCTACCTCTCTGGTAAGCTGAGTCTTGGCCTCAGCCCACCAGGCAGCTAGAGTCTCCTTCAAGTCTGCCGGCAGCTGGGGTGTGGGCAGCAGAGGAGGAGGGGGAATACGGATACTGAAGGTGTCCGTATATTGAGTATCCATAACCTGACTATGGGAAGCCCGGTATCGGGTACTGAGGCGCTGGGTACGCGTGTGTCAGATAAAGCGCGTTGGGTACTGTGGCACCAGGTAAGACGGCACCAGGTTTTGTGGTGTTGGATACCGGGTGCCAGGGGTTCTCATGGAACAGAGGGACCTGGCAGAGGACCAGCTGGCGGGCCAGGTAAAGGTGGCCCAGTGGGCATCGGGACCAGCGTGGGAGCGCTATCCGGTAGGGGGACTTCGGCTGGCATTGAGTAAACTGCCATTGGAGCCAGCATCTGAGGGTCCGGCATCAGGATGTCTGGCCCAGTAGGAGGGGGCCCTGATGGCAGCATGTCCAGGTCCTCCGTGACGACTGGGGAGGGAAGGTTAGAATCTCTGGGGTTCAGTAGAGGAGATGCAGGGACCTCAGAGGGCAACACCAAGTGCTGCAGGGAACCTGAGGCGTCAGACTGGTCAAAGGGGTCCGATGCAGGCTCCTTGGCTGGGCGGTCATTGCAGGGGCCAACATCCGGCTTATCAGCCGGATCCTGGCGGGTGTTGGAGGAGCCGGCCTCTGACTTATCAAATCCCTTGCTTGAAGGTTGCGCTGGAGATGTGGCCTTGTCGGGCAAAAGAGCAACTGTGTGCCCTCCTGAAGGAGCAAGTGGCTTACCAGTCTTGTCCAGGTGGACGTCGGTGGCACCGGCGTTTGACTTAGGGGACCCACTCGAACCTGTGGGCTGCTTGGCAGTGGCCTTCACAGGAGCAGAGGCCTCCTTTACCCTGGAGGTACCCGAGGGGCCCGAGCATGAGCCCGACAGGAGGGGCGACACCTTCTCGGACACCACCAAGACGGTTGTTGTGGAGCGGTCCCCCAGAGCGGACGTTACCTTCAGAACCGTGACTCCAGTTGGAGTCGTGGAGGCCGTGGGGGTCGAATCCCGGTTCTGGTGCTTCTCCTTCTTTTTGTGGCCTTCGGGGGAAGTGAATGCCTGCCTCAACTTTTTCAACTCCTTCTCCATGGATGCCATTTTTTTCCTTAAAATATGGGCCTCCAGGGACTGCTGCCTCCGTTTTTGGGTAGCTGAATTAAATTTCTGGCACTGCCGGCATGTCTCCACAGGATGATCCGGGCCTAGGGAGAAGAGGCACAGGAGTGACTGTCCTTATGCGGCAGTTGGGAACCGCATGAGTCAGACTTATTTTTATACGATCCGGAAGGCATCGGGGACAACATACTCAGTGTATTAAGATAGAAAATATCGAAAAAAGCGGTCGAAAAGTTTGAAAACTGAACCGATAGATGACGGACGAGCGTTGAACTCTACCGCCAGGAACTTTCACAAGTCGACGGTGGAAAGAACTGAAGGCGGTGTACGGACCGCCTTTATACTGACGCCGCATGAAGTCGGTCACCTGACGGGGGGCGTCCCCGCCAAAGACTGCAGTTAGAAATATTTATGGGGTCCTGACGCCATGGGTCAGTCCTATATGTAAATACCTACTGCAAGAGCACTCTCAAAGTAAGATCAGAGAATGGTGGTAAATGGTATACAGTCAGAAGAGAGGCAAGTCACAAGTGGGGTACCTCAGAGATCAGTCCTGGGCCAGTCCTCCTCAATATCTTCATCAGTGACATTGCAGATGGACTGGAGGGTAAGATTTGTCTGTTTGCAGATGACACCAAGATCTGCAACAGAGTAGATGATCCAGATGGGGTGAACAGAATGAGAAGAGATCTGATAAACTGGCAAAATGGTCGGAAGAGTGGCAACTGGGGTTTAATGCAAAGAAGTGCAAGATCATGTACATAGGGAAGAGAAACCTTGAAGGCACCTATAGGTTGGGAGGGGAGTTGCTGGCAACCACAAGGGAAGAGAGAGACTTGGTCATCATCATCACAGATGACCTGAAATCATCCAAGCAGACCACTAAAGCAGTAGGTAAGGCTAGGGGGATGTTGGGGTGTATCAGTAGGGGTATCACAAGTCGTAAGAGGGAGGTAATAATCCCTCTTTACAAGACACTGGTTAGGCCCCATCTGGAGTACTACATGCAGTACTGGAGGCTGCACCTTCACAAGGACCTTAACAAAATGGAAGAAATCCAGAGAAGGGCAACCAAAATGGTGCAGGGACTGCATCAGAAAACATATGAGGTTAAATTAATGGAGCTCAATACGAGGACACAGCATGAGATTAGAGGGAGGCCGATTAAGGGGTAATGTGAGGAAGTTCTTTTTCACAGAAAGGGTGGTGGATGCATGGAATGGCCTACCTCAGGAAGTGGTGTATATGAATACAGTGCGGGGCTTCAAACAGGCATGGGATAGGCATAAGGGAGCAATACAGATGACTATGAATAGATAGGCCATTGACAGAGCAAAGGCCGATGGCACATTAATAAGGTAGAAAAAGAAATGTGCAGATTGGATAGGCCTTGTGGTCCTTATCTGCCGTCAACGTCTATGTTTCCATCACTAGGATCAGACCGCATCTAGCCCCTGCTGACCTGGCAACGATCATCCATGCTTTTGTCACCTCTATGTTGGACTACGGTAACTCTCTATATTTAGGGTTGGATGGAGGTTTATTGTGACACTTGCAACTGGTCCAGAATGCTGCAGCTTGGCTGGTGTTGGGAACTTCTTGCGAGGGACCATGTCACGCCAGGTGCTGTGTCACGCAGCACTGGTTGCCTCCGTGGTGGCACATGATCTTCGAGACATGCTTGTTAACATACAAGGCCCAACGTGGCTTGGGACCTACTCAGGAGATGATCTGGTTTCTTACCTCCCTCCCAGCCCCCTCTGCTCCACTGATGCTGGCCTACTGGTTGTACCTCCAATCCATCTAAAACAATCTGAGGACAGAGCTTTTGAGGTTGTGGCCCCTATGTTATGAAATTCCCTTAGGGGAAACATTCACAAAATGTACTGAAAACATATTTGAGCAAGCTTTCCCGAGCTAGTTAGTTTTAGCTAGTATTAACTAAGAGTGTACTTACTGTCATATTTTAAATTGTTCTGTTTTGCACTGCCACCATTTCTTTTAGATACGTACAGTGCTCTGAGCCCTTGGAAAAAGGTGCTTTATAAATAAGATTTTCCTTGCTTTTCCATTTACTACTGCCTGTTGCACATCACTGGCAAACTCAGCCACTCTTGAGTCAGAAGTATAGCATCATGCAAATACCAGAGGTAGCTGCCCTAGCAGAGACATCTGAGACATCATAGGCTGACCGGATTAAATGCTTACCCACTTTAACCCCTGCAATGAGCGTTTTCATTGACTCAGCTTTGGCAGTAACCTCGGCAAGGCCTGTGCTACAGTCTTGGCACTTCTCCAGAGGGCATTCTGTTATCTGATCAATGGGCCTGGCAGTTTGCAATATGCAGGCCCAATGAAACAGAGGCACAAGTCATTTTGCCTATGGTGTCTAACCTCCTAGATACCTTGTCAGGAGGGAGGGAGGGAGCTCATGTATTCAGGCATTCTGGACCTGTCATGGGAAGCTGGGATCACCACTGAATCGGTTTCAGACTGGTTGGCATAATAAGGCTTGTTAGATGGTGCAGGGCACATCCTGTCAGCCTTTCTAGGAACAGCAGGTAAGGCATTAGGTCTATACCAGGCTGCACAGTTGGCATCCTCCAGGGCTGGGTGTAGTGCAGGAATGACTAGATTGTGACTCTGGTACCTCTAGAAACTCCAACAAATTTTTCTTTGCAGAGTCTTTCTCTTCCAGGGTGAGCCCCACGGCAGCCTGCATCTTCTGCATCATTGCCAGAAAAGAAAGGTCCTCTGTTGGTAATCTTGGGGTATTCACCACTGATTCCTCACTGTAGGAGGATAAAGTGGAGCTAGTACATGGTAAATACTGGTTCTCAGCATAACCCTCCTCTTCCTCATAATCCTTCTCCATTATGAGGTCTGGGTTATACTCCACCTTGTCGTCCCTCCCCAGATGATGGGACTGAGACTCGCTGGTGATGCTAGCGTGACTAAGTAGGTCCTTAATGTACAGTGCTGGGAGGCTGCTAGATGGTGCTGAAGTGGAAAAATGTCATTGGCATAAAGGCTGATCAGGCAAGCCTGGCAACGTGCGTCACATCATCTCCAAAAGTGATACCAGCACAGTTTGTGCATCAATGATGCCCATAGAAAGGGCCGTGACTGTAACGGTCAACTGCGGGTGGAGACCTGGCAAAGATGGCATAGTACCACCCATAATAGGCCCAGTATTGCCTAAGCTAAGCCTTGACGTTTGTGTCTGGCCGACGGTTAGGGGGATGTGGTCACCACCACTGGAGCAGAGGATGATGAGGTGAAGGCGGTACCTGCTTGCCGCAGCAGCGACCTGCAGAATGTCAAGGCTCTGTCTGTATTGTGGTGTTTGTGCTTGGGGCTTCCTGACGACAATCTCTGCTTAGATTTCAATGATGGGGATTCAGTCGACAGGGCACGTGACGTGGATTTTTCCTGTATTTATTTTTTAATCACTGCCATTTTGTTTAATAAGAGCCTTTCCAGCGCTCCTTTTCGGCATTGCCTGGTAGCGGAGCTCAAACGCCTACAGAGCTCACATTTTAACGTTGCAGGAAAGGCCCAAACAGCAGACACACCTCGTGTGTGTCGTCCTTGTTAATCTTTTTTCCATACCTGTAGTATGAGAATTATTTGGCTGGTTCTTTCAGTGGCATACAGGAGAGATGAAAGTCACTAAAATAGAGATTCTTTACTATTTAGTTGCCGTTTCCATGTATAGGTCTGACTGGTATGATTGATGGTGGGAAAAGAAGTGAGGAGAGATGGGGCCGCCCAAGTTTATGTAGGTGCTGAGGGATGATGTCATCATGGGTGGCTGCTGACTTGCAAATGTTTCTGCATCACCCTAGCACTGACATGGGTATAGTTCCAAAGGTGTGGCCTGATGATCGCTCCATCTCCCAGGAACAGTAGGATGCTTCTTAGACCCATACGTACAACTTGTTCAGAGAAATCCAGGCCAAGACTTTGCTATATAAGATTCTACACCGGCCTACCGTACTCTTTTCTGGCTGCACTTAATGCCCAACAGTGACTGCTGAGGCTGCTCACCCCTGGAGGAGTCCCTCTCCCACATTCACTGGCACTGCTCAACCCTGGACACGTTGGAGATCAATCTGGACCTTCTGCAAGACTATAGCTTCACATCCTAATGCCAGAGACCCCCATTTGGCACTGCTCGGCTTTTGCCACCCAATTCTCCCTCCTCTCTCTCCCCCCCCAAACATTATGGGCAGCAGGAGCACTTGCAGTGGCCAAAGAGTCATCCTCTGTCACTGGAGAGATCCTGAACCTTCCTATTATGTGGAATGTGACTACTTACTCTCCTTACAGCACGACTGAAAGGGTAACCCATAAGGCAGTGGGCAAATCTCTGCTTATGAAACAGTTTGGGCCCCTATCTCACTCTGGAAGAGAGCCCTAGCTCCCACACTGCACCCTCACCTCTGCAGATCACATTTTTTTCTAATACAGGATCATATCCAAATGCTCTCAAAGGAGTCAAGCCATCTTTCCAAAGGTTTCTCTGCCATAGAGTGTACCAGGGCTCAGCCCTCCCCACATCTCCCCTTTCATCCCTACCCACCAGCACACATACACACACACGCACTCCACCATCTCGGCTCTAAGAAGGCCCTCCTTGGTATACATGATCCTCCCATACTTTATAAGTCATCTTGACATGTTATGCTCAAGCTAGGACCCATCCCCCTTTCGCCATAACACTCAACGTGTTGCACTATCTACACTTGGAACCAGACTGAGCAGACATCATAACAGTCAACTTACCTGAAAACTTTTATACCATTGGACTCCCACGTGCCTTAGCACGTCTGGGGCATACCAGCCAATATTCAGCACAGGACTAGGGAGATGATAGGATACTTGTTACATTGTACGTTATCTCTGGCCAAAGAGTTATTAACAGATCATGTTCTACAGTTCTTAGACTAGCCTGTTTAAATGGTACGTGTTCAGCAGGCTCTTGTGCTAGTACACTTTGTATTTCTTCAATGCCTTGTTGTCGTAGACCTTATCTGTCAACGTTGTATACACGTACCTAACCACTGCAAAAAAATCTTGAAAAATTAAATAAAAACTTTAATGGAAAGAAAAAAAGACCCTGCTGTACCAAAAATGAACAAAAAAAATCCTGTCCCGATGGTATAATGACACAATGGACATAAATACTGATAACACCTACAACGTGAATTAGCAGCAGAACTGAGTACAGGTAGATCAATTGCTGGGGGGTGGGGTGCCCTTTATGACATAGATAAACAGAAGGTGACAGCAGATAAGGACCATATGGCCCACCTAGTTTGCCCGTTTTTCACTATCTAATGCATTACTGCAGACCCAAGTTGATCTGTGGCTTACCTTCTCTTCCCTATTGTGAGAGTACCCTTATGTCTATCCCATGCATTCTGAGTTGCCCCACTGCTTTCTGCCCTCCACCTCCTCAGGGAGGCTGTTCCAAGCATCGACTACTCTTTTCTGTGAAAAGTACTTCACATTGCTTCTGAGCCCCCCCTCTAGCTTGTATCATGTCCCCTTGTTCTTGTGCACCTTCTTTTCTGAAAGATGCTACCCTCCTGTACCTTGTTTATAACCCCAATGTACTTTAATGTCTCTATCTTACCCCCCCTCCTCCAGGGAATACATGTTGATGTCCTCTAGTCTTTCCTCATATGACTTTTGGTGCAATCCTTGCACCATTTTTGTTGACTTTCTCTGGACTTCCTCTATTTTGTCTATGTCATTCTGGAGATGTGGCCTCCAGAACTGGACACAGTACTCCAGATGAGGTCTCACTAGCGATCTATATAGTGGCATAACCACCTCCTTTTTTTTTTTGCTGGTCAGATCACTCCCTATGCACCCTAGCATCCCACTGGCTCTCCTCACAGCCTTCTCACATTGTTTGGTTACCGTTAGGTCATCAAATATGATTACTCCCAGGTTCCTTTCCTGATTGGTGTCTGTCAGCACCTCTCCCCCATCTTGTACTCCTCCCTTGGATTTCTGTGCCCAAATACATGATTTTACACTTTGCATTGAATCTTTGCTGCCACACTCTTGACCACTCCTCAAGCATGTTTAGATCCTTTCTCATTTTTTCCACGCCCACCCACCAGAGTGTCACCCTGTTGCAGACCTTAGTATCATCTACAAAGTGGCATACCTTCCTCCAGCCTCTGTGCAGCGCCACTTATGAAGACATTAAAGAGTACTGGCCGAATGACCTTTATAGAAGACAGGAAGTACAGCTGGTCTTATCACAGCAAGCCAAAGGTTAATAGACCTTAGGTTATGCCCTGTATGATACAGAGAGCCTTGCCCCTTCTACCTGCCTCACCTGCCCACCCCCTGCCCTCTCCCTTCTCCCCAAGCATTTCCTGACTTTTATCTCTCCCTTAGAGCTTTTACCCTCACCGCTACCTCCAACAATGGCCTTCCTGCCTGCATACCCCCCACCTGCAGCGCTTTATTTCTAAGATTGCCCTTGGCTGGTATGTCATGCTACCTAACATTTGGCACATTTTGAATTACTGAAATTTCCTAAGCCTCAGTCTCTTGCTTCTTTTTATTGTGTAACTATGTATTATTATGTTGACCTTGTATGTATGTATACCCCCCATTCCTTCTCGATGGAACCTTTGTAAATGAGCAGTTCCTGCTCAAAGGTATTTGTAATCCTAGATTTCAATAAAATAAAATAAAAAGGATGCAACAAAATACTTGTCTTAGAAGTATCACTTTTCCTTCTGTCATCTATTTATTGTTGTTTTAGTTTATTGTTGGTTTCTGTCATTAATTGTATTGTGCTTAGGAGAATGTGACTGCATCTTTGAAAATGTCTGCCCTTCATGTGGTGCATATTAACTAATCAGACCCTAGTCTTTGAAATGAAAACTCCAAATGGACAGAGATTACTATAGTAAACATAGAATTTGATGGCAACAAAATCAGCTTTGGCCCATATAGTCTGCCCATTTCCTATCTGACGGATAAGCTTCAGCTCCTAGTTAATCAACAGCTACTTCCTCCTACCCCCACTAGAATTGCCTTATGACTGTCCCATGCTCTTGAATTCTCCCACTGTTTTGACTCTCGACCTCCTCAGGAAGGCTGTTCCATGTATCCACAACCCTCTCTGAAGAAATACTTCTCACATTCCTCTGAGCCGCCCCTCTTCATCTTCAAATTGTGCCCCTTGAACGAAGAAAACGTGTTACTCACCTGTAACTGTTGTTCCAGGGTGTACAGCCACACTTTTGGCAGAATTCCTTCCTCTTAAATCTTGCCAGAAGGTCTTCAAGCTGGCTCCTCCCATCCATCCGGTGGTATCCTCCTCGGCACTGCCTCGAGGTCAGATCTGACCTGCTGGAAGCCAGACCAGTATGCCACTTACTGGGGTCAGGTGGGTTGTGCGGATGTACAACCCTATACCACTCCTAGAAAGTACAGTTACGTAAAAACTTACCATAACAGTAGATCCTTAAGGAGTGTCTCTTGCAGTAGAATACTTTGGGTATCCAGCAGAGGTCGCTGTGGCACACGGCAGCTCTTCTAGAGTCTTTTCAGGGACCACCCACACCGACCTCAGCTTCTGTTTCCTATATATAAGTGTGGGGCGGTCCTGTCCAGTTCCCCACAGTTCAGCTACTTAAGGGGACCGAGGGAAGCCGATGTACCAAAGGAGTCCTAACCCTTAGTCACTGGACCAGAACTTGCTCTCTAGAGAGAGGAGGGGATGGAGGAGTGGAATAGTTCTATTGGTAAGAGACACTCCTCAAAGATCTACTGTTACGGAAGTTTTTATGTAACTGTACCATCTTCCAAGGAGTGGTCTCTTGCAGTAGGTAATACTTTTGGGATGAACCCCAAGCAGAAATGCCCATATGGGAGGACAGTTATGATAGAAGGCCTGTGACTGCAGATCTAAGGTCAGCTCCCACATCGTGAGGCAATATCCAGATTGTAGTGCCTTTGTGAATGTATGAATCGCGGGACCAAGTAGCTGCATTGCAGATATTCGAAATGGAGGCTCTTTTAAAGCAAGCCACAGTGGTGGCCATAGCTTTAGGTGGAGGGCTTGGACAGGTCCAGGTAAAGGTGTGTTGTATTTTGTAACAAAATGTAATACAATTTGCCAACCAGGATGAAAGAGTACATTTAGCAATTGAGAGGCCATCATGACCCAGGGCAAAGAGACGAACAGTTGGGAAGTCTTTCTAATCGATTTTGTTCGATTAGCATAGTAGCGTAATATACGATGGACATCTAAAGTATGTAGTAGATGTTCACCCTGATTGAAGTAGTCAGGATAGTAGACCGGAAGCTCCAAGGACTGATTTAAAGTATGTTCGGAGACGTCTTTAGGAAGGAAGGGTTGGTACACAGGACCTGTCTTTGTGGAAAATCAAGTAAGGTTCCCTACACATAAGGGCATGAAGCTTGTAAATACGTCCTGAGAGCCACCAGAAATAGGGGTTTCCATGAAAGAAAATGAAGTTCACAAGTGGCTGCTGACTCAAAAGGCTCAAGGGTCAATTTTTCTATCATAAAATTGAGATCCCATGGGAAGAGTGGGTCTTCTAATAGGAGGTTTAATATGTAATATTTCTTTCAAAAACATCTTAGCTAGATGATGTTGGTACAGTAATCTGCCATCCAGAGGTTCATGGAAGGCCAAGATCGCAGCCAGGTGGACTTTGATGGAAGAGTAACTTAAATTGGATTCACATAGTGAGGTCAGGTAGTTCAAAACCTTCGCCAATGGACAAGAGTAAGGGTACAAAGATCGAGAGCCAGACCATATGGAAAAGCGTTTCCATTTGGAATTGTATGTTGCTCTTGTTGCTGGCTTACGGGAGGCCAAGAGAATATTGGCAACAGGAGAGGACACTTGTAGACTAGTTATGAAAGCGTCCTCAGGAGCTCATCGTGAAGGTGTAGAGCCTTCAGGTCGGGATGCAACAGGGTTCTTGAGGCTGGAATGTCGGAAGGGCTAGCGGAATGCCCTCAGCTCTAGGAGATTGATGAGGCTGAGGGAGAGAAAAGTGGTCCACTTACCCTGTGTCCGATCATGGCCCCAGGTGTGCACTCCATCCTGCCAGGAAAGCATCAGTGGTGAATGTCTACACGGGAGGGAGGGACCAAAAAGGCATTCCTTGTCATAAATTGGTTTCTACTGACCATCAAGTTAGAGCTGATGTCGAGAGAGGGAGTGACTCTGATCTTGCCTTCAAATTTTTCTTGTTCTTTGAGACCACTGATTCTGGAGGGTTCGCTGAATAGGTCTCATATGAAGATGGGCGAGTGCTACCATAGGGATGGCAGCGACCATGTGACCCAGAAGGCATAGCAGTTGTCTAGCTGTTACTACTTTCTGAGTCTGTATGCATGATGCCAGAGACAAGGGTGTGGCTTGCTGGATGGCAAGTTCTGACTGAGACTATATCTAGGTCAGCTCAATGTACTGGAGACAGTCGGGTCCTGTTGGACTTTGGCCAAATGAATGTGATCCCTAGAGTGTGAAAATATTTGCAGGGTAGCCTCTAGGTAAGAAAGCAAAGTGGTTCCGCTTTGATTGACCAGCTATCCAGATATGGGAAGATAAAGTGCCCTTTTCTTCTTAAAGCTGCTGCAACTACCTCTAGGTATTTGATGAACACACTCAGGGCCGAGAGGCCAAACTGGAGTGCTTGAAACTGGTAGTGTTAACCTAGCAGCAGGTAGAGACAAAGAAAACTGCGATCAGCAGGATGGGTAGGGATATGCAGGTGGGCACCCTTCATATCTAGGGCATAAAGCCAATCTCCCTGTTTCAGTATTGGCATGATGGAAGTTAAGGTTATCATGCAAAACCGTTTGTACTGGATGGAAAGGTTCAGTTTTCTGAGGTCCAGTATCGGGCCAAGATTTCCAGTTCATTTGGGTACCCAAAAGAAGTTGGAGTGGAATCCCTTTGTTGTTGTGGGGGGGGGGTTACTGGAGAAATGGCCTGTGTCACCAGTAGGGCCTCAAGTTCTCTTTGAAGGATAGGTATATGATCTTTTGAGATAACTCCCAGAGTATGACCACTCTGTATAATCTGGAGTACCCATTTGTCTGAAGTGATCGTCGCCTGGTCTCTAAAATGAAGGGCAATGACTGCCCACAGCCTCAAGGCTTGTGTCGAGGAGGGGTGGGGAAAAAAAACCCTAGTAGGCCGCCCAGCCCTCCTGGGAAGGTGGGGACAGGAGCCATGGGCGATGGAGGTGTTGCCTCTTGTGGGTTGAGTACGACCGCTATAGCTGCCTGTATTGATATCTCTATATTTCCAACCTCTTTTAGAGTAGGAAGAGGATCGAGTACGGTAGGTTGTATGCGGAGTATGGTACATGCCATGAACCGTACGTAGAGTTCTGCCCAATTCCTACAAGTCAACCAGTAAAGTTTGAGTTCCTGGTCCAAAATAACTTGGACCCGTTAAAAGGGGTATTAGCTACTTTATGCTGCACATCAGGCGTAAGGCTGAAAAGCGGAGCCAGGTGTGGCATCGCAAAGAAATACCAATAGCTGACAGTTGGGTCGAGGTACCGATGGCATCCTATCCCGACCTGGGAAGGTGACAGGAATTAGCATTACTAGCTGACATAGTAGCCAGTAATCGCTCCCTGTTCTGGTGAAGGAGGGAGGTCACTGATAATCGCAATGGCAGATGACTCAAGGGTAAGGTGGTATTTTAATCATATGACCCATATAATTTGGAATGCTGATATTCACAGTACTGGAGAAAAAGACCAGTTTCCCCAGACCGTGAAGTCTTCAGGATTCTTTATCAGGTGGTAAGAGGCTCATGTGATCATGAGTGGCAGCACAGAGTCCACTTCCAGGAAAGCTTGAAAGGAAGGGATGAACCAGAGGAGCCAGATAAATAAGATCCACCTTATGGGGAACGGCCGAGATAGCAGAAGGCGGATGTGAGGCAGCCAGTGTGGCATTCTGGTAAGTATGAATGGTGGGGAAACCACCAAAATAGGCTCCTCTGGCAGATAAAGGTATTCTGCCATATCCTTACTTTGTCAGGTTTTTGTGGTAGAGAATCCCATGACTTTCTATATTTGTATCATCCTTTCGTGGAATGAAGAGTCATCAGGAGGGGGTGCTGCGGATTCTAGGCAGGCCCCCATCCAAAGAAGAGACTCGAAAAAGGTAGACTGAGGAAGAAATTTCAGCTCCTGGAAATCTTTGTGTTCAAGGTCACTGCTGAAGTCAACCGGGAGCACTTGTTCATCTGGAAAATAGTCTTCCATACAAGGAGGACGTGACCAGGGTGGTAATAGATCCTGGTCATCATAAAAATTCTTAGGTGGAGGAGTAGGAGATCATGGAGGGCCGCCCTGCCCCCTTGGATTGGAGGGCTGGGAGTGCCGTATGGCATGCAAGATGTGCCGTACTACAGTGCAGATGTCCAGTTCCTTCTGAGAAGGGGGGGGGGAAGAGTGTTTGAGACACAAGGAGGGTGATGGAGGGGAGTGGACTTGTAGCCTGAGCAGGTCTTGCCCCTGGGTGGTAAAGTCCATGGTTCTGATCTCTGTCCGCCTGACCCCTCTGACTGTCCACCTAAGAAGGTGGAGGAGTAGAAACATGGCATAAACCACTGTTTTTTTATGAAGCTTCATTTACTAAGAAAGAATATGAGGGCGCGTTGTCGACAGAGGGACACCTGGAGCGGTGGCTGTTGATGAGGCGTGAAGTATAGAGGTTGAGGAGGCTCTCTCCCGCTCTGTGACACTAATGGAACCCAGAAAGGGTTATTTATGTATTGCCTTTTTATAGTGCTGGAAGCATTGTTGATGAGTGAGTGAAACAAAAACGTCCCATCAATGGGTAGGCAGAATAATGATGCACTGTCGATGGGGACAGCTGTCAACGAGAAATAGGGATGCATCGTTGACGGAGATGTCAGTCAATGAGAATATGGATGCATCGCTGACGGTGGTGGCCGTCGATGATAATGAGAGATACATCGTTGACGATGGTAGCCGTCGATGAGAACATTGACGGTTTTGGTCGTCAATGAGAATATAGATGCACTGTCGATAGTGGTAGCCGACGATGAGAAAACCAACAGTTATGGCTGTCAATGAGAATATAGATGCATCATCGACAGTGGTAGCCATGGATGTGGATGTTGACTGTTATGGGCAGTCAATGAAATTATAGATGCATTGTCGATGGTGGTAGCCGTCGATGAGGACAGTGACGGTTATGGCTGTCAATGACAATACAGATGCATCGTCAATGGTTTGGTGGCTGTCATTGAGAATATAGATGCATCGTTGATGGTATGGTGTCCGTCGATAACAGAAACAGAGGGTGAGGAGGGATACTCCTTCTCTATGTGTGTCCAGAAATGTAGATCAGTAGATGGGGGAGCTCTTGTTGAGTGAGACCCTTGTTTGTAGAATTTTCGATGTTTCTCGTGAATGACTGCAGTTTTCAGAAGTTGTTCTAGCTGCTGCATGTGAGCTGAAGACGGCAAAAAAAGGAACCGAGGATACCAGGGACCGCCCACACTTGTATAGAAAACAGGAAGCTGATGTCATGTGTGGGCAGGTCCCTGAAAAAGACTGCTAAAAGAGCTGCCGTGCACTACAGCGACCTCTGCTGGATACCCAAAAGTATTACCTACTGCAAGAAACCACTCCATGGAAAATCTACAGTTACAGATGAGCAACTAGTTTTTCTAGAGGTGTGGATATGGTGTATTAGCCACACTTCCAGCAGATTCCTAGCAGCTCTCCGGGAGGAGGGGGCAAGGCGCACACCCACTATTTAGGGAACAGAGATGGGAGAGCAGAGGCCTCAAAAATCAGCATACCGATGTGACTTAAGGTCGATGTAGTAATGGGAGATGAAGGTGTGTGCTGACTTTCACGTAGCAGCCCTGCAGCTTTCCTGGATAGGGACATCCCTGGAAGCAGCCACTGAGGCAGAGGTATGTCTGGTGGAATGAGCCCCAATCCTACAGGAGGCTCCCTACCAGCCAACCTATAGCAGAGGTCGATGCAGGAGACAATACACCTGCCAGTCCATTTCACTGCCGGTCTGCCAGCTGCGGCTTCAGCATAGGTGGCAAATAGCTGGTGAACCTCTCCCTGAACTCCAGCTGTGCGCTCCTTATAACAGGCAAGCGCTCGCCTCAGGTCCAATGTGTGGAGCCAGTGCTTGGCCTCTGAGGTGTGACTGATGAAGTACACTGGGAGATTGGGAAATTGCATCATCTGGTTAAGGTGAAACTCTCAGATCACCTTCAGAAGGAACTTCGAGTTGGGGTGAAGGACAACCTTGTCCCTGTAGAAGATCAGGTAAGGAGACTCCACTGAGAGTGCCTGGTGCTCACTCATCCTTCTGGCGGATGTGACAACCACCAAGAAGGCGCTCTTCCACGACAGGTGTGACATCTCACACCTGTGCACTGGTTTGAATGGCTTGCCCACGAGCATCGCCAACACCTGCAACAGGTCCCAAGATGGTGGAAGCGGTTCACGCACTAGAAGGGAAATGTGGTCAAGGCCCTTAAAGAAGTGCCCGACTACCTTCTTCAGCACCACCATCAGCATACCAACCCGTGCCCGGTATGCAGAGGTGGCTGCCAGGTGCACCTTGAGGGTCACTGACTGAAGGCTCAAATGAGAGAGAGGGACCACAAATAATCAAGTACACTAGCCACTGGACAGGACAAGGGCCAGGTTCCTTGCTCTGGCACCAAATGGAGAATCTCTATTTGAAGGCATAGCATCAACGAGCCGACTCCTTCAGAGAGGCCTCAACCACATGGAGGTCCTTAGTGGAGTGACCCAGAGCCTGGAACTCTAGCCAGAAACCAGGCTCTCGGTGCAGGGACTGAAAATCCAGATAGAGAACCTCCCACCCCCGAGAGCACGTAAATGAGGTCTGAGTGAAGAGGTAGAAGCCTTGGTGGCCTTCTGCTGAGGCTGAGGAGATCAGGGTGCCACAACTGGCATGGGGATCATCCATGCCTTGTCTCTCTGATCAGGACCCTGTGGATCAGAGGAAAGGGAGGGAAGGCATAAAGGAGGCATGGAGTCCAGAGCCTCACGAAGGCATCCACCCTGCAGCGTAACCCGCTGAGGGGGGTGGGCAGAAGATCCACCTAAGGGGTGCCCCACTGGGAGAACAGTTGATCCACTACCTCCGATGGAGGACAACTCATGAGACACCTCACCCACTCAGCTGAGAGCATCCGCCAACTGGTTAGTCATGCTAGCCACACGACTGCCAGAAGGTCGGCACCCAAGCTGTGTACGAGGGTCCAGGTGTGGAGAGCTTCCCAGCACAATGGGAGGAATGCGTCCCACCCTGCTTGTTGAGGTAGTACATAGTTGTCATGTTAACCTGACCCCAGAGGTGGGCAATGAAGGCTGTCATGGCCAGAGGAACAGCCCAAAGCTCCAGAAGGTTGATGTGACACCAGGACTCCTCGAGGACCAGAGGTCATGGACTTTGTGCTCCCCACATAGGCACTCCAGCCCATCAAGGAAGTGTTTGTGAGACTGACCAGTAGCTCTGGGTGGATGAACAGGACTCTTCCTGGAGATGTTCCGGGACCAACCACCCTGGATGACATCCCACATCTACTAGGCCACTGTGATCATTTAGTTTAAGTGGCCCTGATGCTAAGACCATTGCTGGGCCAGCCCCCACTGCAGGGGGTGCACTCTCCAGCAACCCCAATGGACCACACTGGTGCAGGCTGCCACGAAGCCCAGGAAGTCCCTGGCAGGGTACAACTGCCCAACCTGAAATGATCAGGTTAAAGGAGGTAAGATCCTCCTCCCTGTCTGCCATTAGCCGGGCTCATCAAGAGTTGAACTCAGCCTCAGTGAAGCGAATCGCCTGTGAGGGTACGAGGCCAAGGCTCAAGCAGGTCTGGAGGGCAAGCTCCCTTGACCACTCCACCTTCACCCTGGAGGGGCCTGCAATCAGCCAGTCATTCAGGTACACCTAGACCCCTTGGTGCCTCAGGAAGGCTTCCACCACTGCCATGCATTTGCTGAAGACTCTGGGGGCTGAGGAGAGGCTGAAGCACACAGCTTGGAACACATAAAATGTCCCCTCCACGTGGAACTGTAGGAACTGGCAGTGGGATGGATGGATGGATGGATGGGGCATGAAAGAAGGTGTCCTGAGGTCCGGGGAGCAGAACCACATGTCCTGCTCCATGGACAGAATGATCTGGTACAGAGTGACCACTCTGAAGGTGTGCAACTGCAGAAACTTGTTTGGGTCGTGCAGATCCAAGATGGGGTGCCAGATCCCCTGTCCATTTCGGAACCAGAAAGTATCTGGAAACAAATTCTGGATTGGCTGGGGGGTCCGGGACACAAACCACCTCCTCCTTCTGGAAGAGCTAGCTGACGTTCTCCTGAAAGGTGGACATGTCTGCAGACACCACATCCTCTCGAGGGGCATGGGCTTAGTGGAAGAGCCTTGAACTCTAGCGACAAGCCCCGGATGAGCACTTCTAGCACCCACCAGTTTCTGATAATGTTGGACCAGGCAGAAAGAAAGTGATGGAGCCAGCCCCCAAGGAGTACACAGAGGAGACAGGATGGGAAGGGAGGGGCACCTGTCCCATCCCTGGGCAGGCTGGACAGTGGAGGCAGTGCCAACAGAGGATGCAGCTGGGCCTTGACCACCAGGCTTCTGGGGCATGGAAGTGACAGACTTAGGCCTGGGATGCCAGGCCTGTTGGTGCCCAGCCAGAGGCTGGGATGACTTTGCTGTAGGGGCAGAGTGGGGATGAAAGGACTTCTTCTGGAGTTTAGAGACCATAGTGGCCTTTTGGGCAGAAGTGACAGAGTCCAAGGTGGCACTGGACTTCTCAATCCTAGTGGAATGACCGTCCACCCCTGACCCGAACAAGTTGATGCCCAAGAAGGGAATATTCGCCAATTTGTGCTGGGTATCTGCTGTGAAGGTCGAGATCCTCAGCCAAGCCCTGCGGCGTATAACCACGGTTGCGGCCACGGACCTGGCACAGGAGTCACCAATATCCATGGCCATCTGGAGCTGCTGTTTAGCCACAGCATGGCCTTAGTCCTGGACTTGCTTGACTAGCACCTGAAGGTCAGTCGGGAGCCAAGGGAGCACCTGGTCCAGAGTGCCCAACAAAGCATGGGTAAAGTGGGCCATCATTAAGGCCGAACTAGCCTAAGGCCAAGGGATGAAGCCGCATAAACGCTTTTTGGTCGCATGATTCTGATTTCTTGGATTCCTTGTCAGGGGGCTTGTCACGACATCCCCGAAGTTGCTCGTCCATCTGAACACCGAATTGGCAACCAAGCCATCAGCCAAGGGGTGCTCGGCAAACCTGGAAAGGGAACCCACAGGAACAGTGCACTTGTGCTCACATGGCCGCACGTGTAGGGCAGGAGGCTGGGCATTGCCAGAGCTCTAATGCGGGCCCAAGAATAGCTTCAGCCACTGGGAAAGCGACCACAGGAGAGTCGTCTCTGGTTAAGGATTTCGTGAGGGATACTTGGTCCGCTTCTGTACAGGCTCCAAAGGAATCCTCATAGCCTTTGAAATCAGGTGGAGCATGGCCCTCAAGGAGGTATGAGCATGGTCTGCGATTCTGAGGATTCATTGAAGACCGCGACTCAGTCCCCGGCTATGCTGCGGGCTCGTCAGCCCAGGTAACTGCACTAATAGCCTGAGGATGCCTGGAGCAGAGCAGGCATCCATGGACAGAGGACCATCCTTCGGCTGAGGTGGCAGGGTTCCACCAGAATGGATTGAGAGACTGGAGTTGCTGAGCCAAGACAGGCTTGGGCCGGTGGCGGCAGCCAAGGAAGCGTTGGGATAGAAGCCGGCACCAGCTTAGGGTCCAGGACCCAAAATGAGGTGCTGCCACACGAGGTCCCTCATAGTGCCACTGCAATCGTGACAGAGCTGGTCCTCCCAAGAAAAGGAGTAATAGCAGGGCACTGCTTGCCAGAGTGTCAAGAGCCAGTGCAGCTCTGGTAAGGGCTGCTCGACCTTGAGTGGCGGGACCTCCACCCTCGACCGTCAGTGGACCAAACAGCAGGGTGAGGCAGGGACCAGCGAGGGACACCTAGGGTCTCTCGCAAGCTCAGTGTCCTGAGGGTTAGGGAATGGCTCAGGAAGCTGATCTGACCTGCCCTGGGACTGGAGAATCAGGACTGGAGTCCTGGAGAGGGAAGCATCCCCCTCGTCCTGCGACAACAGGTTGACCAGGTCGACTTACATTCTTGACAGCCTAACTGGCTCACGTCTCAGTCGACAAGCCTGATGGGGACACCGTGGGGCCGAAGGCTACTCATCGATGAAGGATGATGAAGTGGGAATCCAAGGCCTGAGAGCGCTCATGGTCCCATGACCTGTGATGGAACTTTTTAGCCTTTGCCTTGGAGTCCTTTTTGGAAAATCTGGAACCATAGGAAGGGCCCTTCCCATTGGTAGAATAGGGAAAGGCAAAGGTCCTGGAATGCCCAAGTAAAGGAGGTGCCAAAACTCAGTGGAACCAGCACAGACAGCAGAAAAGAGCCTGCAGCGACCTGGGCTGCAGCTTCCTTGAAAGCCGCTAACTGCTCAGCAGACCCTCAAGAGCCATGGAGACTGCCTACAGGCATTCTTGGACCGAATGAAGGCTCCTGCTCGCCCAGATGTCCAAGCAAAAGTTGTGTGCATCGATCCTCCAAAGTGAAGGGATGAAAATGCGGCATAAGCCGCAAGCCTGGGAGTCATGTTCCTGACCCAGGCAGTAAAGGCATGTGGTGTGGGGGTCTGAGCACGACATTTTCTGTCTGCATGGACAAAGTTTAAAACCAGGCACCGACTTAGATGCACAGTCCATTTAGCTAAATGGTAAAATCGTGAAGACACTGAAAGACTGAACAATTCTGGAAAAAGAATGACAGGGCCTACACCAAGCACGGAGCTGCAATGGAGGGAAAACTGCTTCTTCCAGCGGAAAGGAAGAGCTGACGTAACGGGGTAGCGCCAAAGAGCATACCTCCCAGCTGAGCCAGTTTGAAGACCTTCCAGCAAGATTTAAAGGGGAAAGGAATTCTGCCAGAAGTGTGGCTAGTATACCATATCCATGCCCCTAGAAACAAATCACTTTCCTCTGGAGATGAGATGGGGTGAGATGTGGAAGAATGGACACTTGGTACATATGCAAATAACCAAGATGGGACCACCATACCCAGATGGATATGGGTTCTTCTCTCCATGTAGTTATATCTTGATTCGTGTGACTATGGATTTTGCCTTTTGAATTTTATTTTTATGCACTGTACGTGTCATGTCTTTTGACGTTTTCTATAAAATAAGTTTAAACCACCCCCCAAAAAAATACCAGCAGCGTGACCGCCCTGTACCAGCAAGACATGCACATCAGAGCTCAATGCAGTCCTTATAGTCAGCCAGACCCTGCACATTCATGATACTCTGTATGCTTCAAATCCATATATATATATAACAATATGGAAAATGAAGGATCGTGAAACTCAGTACCACTGCTAAAACAAGCAGCACTATTCCCCAAGACTGTCTCAGTCCAGCTGATCAATGCGGGGCTTCCCAGATCTGCGATAATTATTTACACCATGGCACCTCTCCAGTGAAGTCTCCTCACCTGCCAAGCACACAGTGGAGTGCCTTTTATTTTCCCGGCACAGTTCTCGCATCTTCCTGCGGAAATGACTGCCTTCGGATCTTCAAGCCCTGTTATTAATGAACTAGAACGACTGGCAGGAGAGTTCCAGTTACTGTTTAGTTTTAATTGGAGTTCACAACACAGCCAGCGTGTGGGTACTGACAGAAATGAGTCACACGCAAAAAAAAAAATTTTAATCCATTTAAATATCAGAGTAGTGTGAAGAATATTTTTTAAAAATGTCCTTTGAACAGCCATCTCAGGCTTGCTGTTCACATTCTACAAAAGCTTAAAAAGATTACCAAATCAGAAAGACAGATTTCCAGACCATTTAGTTTACCAAGGTAAATACAATAATAAATTCAGTGTAGGATAGAATCTCACCAGAACTATTAACCATTTGTTTTTGCCCAGTAAGGAAAGACTCTTATCAGAGAGATGGGATGGTGCAGTGTTTTCATCCTTCCATACAATGACATCACATGTGAAACTAGAACTGGGGCAGAAAGGCCTTGTGGGTAGCTACATCACACTGAAAAGCGCTATCATCAATGATCTTGTAAGTAATCTGCAACATCCTACAGAGTTAGTTCCAGTTAATGAAAGTTCATGAATTATAAAGTGCCTTCTTACAATTCGGTTTATTCTCATTCCCATTTTCTTCGGACAGTAAAAATGGACAAGAGGTGAACAAAGAATAAGGCACAGGCAGTGATACTGCTGCTATGCAAGGTTTGATTAGACCTTGTCTAGAATACATTATAACAAAGACAGAATGGGTAAAGGTACAGTGCATCATGGGAAGATGGAGAATAGGGTGGGGATTACAAAAATGGTTCAGTACAGCTGAGATTGAGGATACACATATAGCAGGCATTTAAATACAAAGAGAAGGTAGATACCGTTCAAAAAACTGAGGGCAAGGGGTCGCCTGGATACAAGGAAGTACTACTGCATGCAGGAACTGTGGCAGGCACACAGGCAGGTACAGTACAAAGCTTCACAGACGAGTCTTTGGAAGAGATGTATCAATGGGTGCAAGAGTCAGAATAGCAGTGGGACAGATTAATCGGACACTAAGTCTTATTCCACCCATTGTACCCTGTACCCAAAATGGGGCTGTGACATTCCTGCAGGATTTCTCACAGTGGTGGTCTGCGAATGCCAGTCAGAGTCCCTAACAGGAACACTAGTATTTAGCCATTTGAGTCAGAGTCACACCAAACCACCCATCTTCCACTATTCCCCCCTACCTATGGATGACACCAGTGTACCTTGGGAGGCATCCATCAGGATATTGACCCAGTACCTTAACGATGGACCTTCAGAGACATTTGAAGGGAGAGGGGGACATTCCACATTAGGGGCAGGCACTGCAATATCATGGGAAGATCATAAATAGCAGCACAGGGCAACAAAGATGATCCTGGGATTGGGAGATAAACCTTATGAGGAGAGACTGACTGAGCTCAATCAATATGTATACCCTGGAGGACATAAGGCAGGAAGGGGAGCTGATTGAGACCTTCAAGTATCTGAAGGGGATGAACAGAGTGGGCACCAGGTGTTGGTTCAATCTTAAGGGCGGAAGGAAAACCAGAGGGCACACTCTCAAGTTGGAGGGGGCAGATTCAGGAGGGGAAATGAGGAGACTATTTCACCAAAAGGGTGGTAGCAGGGTGGAATGCACTGCCAGAAGAAGTCGTATCATTGCAGACAGTGGGGAGCTTTAATAGGGGGTGGGACAGATTCAAAGAGAGAGTAAAAACTGGAAGGGGGCAGGGAGTGGGTGGGGAGGAAATTGTGTGTGTGGGGGGGCAGCTGCAGTCTAATGGACTGAGGTGCTACACACTCGAGCAGACTAGATAGACCATAAGGCCTGTATCTGCTGGCAATTTTGTATGTTGGCATGTACGTATGTTTGTAACACCCATGTTCAAGACCCACGGAATTCAACAGTTTCATGGCTGCAGAACTAGTGTCAAAAATGACTCGTCATATTAGACATGGAGCTAAAACTCCTGAATGCTACTGTGCATCAAAGGGGAGAGGGGATACCAGATCAGGGGTAGTAATCCTGTCACTTCACAAGGCTTGGTCAGGGGAGTGGAACTAATGCCACGTTATAAGGCCCTGATCAAGGCAGGGGAGTAATCTTGCCACTTTGAATGGCTGTGGCCTGTGGGGGAGAGGGGGGGGCGTTAATCCTGCCACTTTACAAGGCCCTGGTCAGGGGAAGTAATCCTGTCACTTTACATGTCTCTGGTCAGGACAAGGGAAGTAATCCTGCCCCTTTACCTCAACAGGGCAGGGGAAGTAATCCTACCACTGCTGGCAGTATAGTCAAGAGGTTAGTGTAACGAGATGCGAATGAGCTTGGTACATTCTGCAGACCTGGGTTTGCTTCCCACAACCTCCACTTGCATACTGTGTGACTGGGCAAGTCACTTAACCTCTCCAGTGCTACAGGGTCACCCCATAAACAGGCACTTGTGCCTAGTGGGCCTTACCTGGTTACCAAAGATTTAAAAAAAAAAAAAAAAAACCTTTACAAGGTCTTGGTTAGGCTAGGGAAAGTAATCCTGCCCCTTTACAAGGTCCTGGTCAGGGCAGAGGGAGTAATCCTGCCACTTTACATGGGGTCCTGGTTAGGCAGGGGGAATAATCCTGCCACTTTACAAGGCCCTGGTCAGGGTAGGAGAAGTAATCCTGCCACTACTGGCAGTATAGCCTAGAGGTCAGCGTAATGATCTGTGAATGAGCTTGGTACATCCCGCAGACCTGAGTTTGATTCCCACAACCTCCTCTTGCATACTCTGAGCAAGTCACTTAACCTCCCTAGTGCTCCTGCATCAACTTGTGCCTTGTGGGCCTACCTGTTACCAAAGATTTTAACAAAAAAAAAAACCAGAACAACTTTGCAGGGATCTGGTTAGGCAGGGAAGTAATCCTTGTAGTTTACTATGGACCTCGATTAGGGCAGGGAAGTAATCCTGCCTCTTTACAAGGACCTGGTCAGGACAGGGAAAGTTGTTCAGCCACATTACAAGAGGCCCTAGCCAGAACCCACCTCAAGTACTATGTGCAGTTCTGCATGCGCCAATACAGAAGAGACACTGAGGCAGTTTAGAAGATGCGACTCAGATCCACCAAAATGATCAGGGTTATGGGGACAAATGCTCTGAGGAGGGCTAGAGGCATTTAACATGTTCACCCTAGACAAAAATTGTCTGAGAAGGGGCATGATCTCACGGTTCTGAATTAACAAGATCGAACAGCTTGTTTAATCTGGTGTCTTGCAGCAGGATGCAGGAATATGCCCTTAAGTACAGGGTGTGCTAAATGCAGGGGTAACTACAGGAGACCCTTCTTCCAGAGGGTGGGGAACTTACAGAACAGCCCACCAGTGGAGACAGTGGATAACAAGAAACTCACTGGTAAAATACATTTCAGGATGCGACACACAAATTCTTGGATGGGAATCAACCCTCCCCCCAAACCCTGTCCTACAGGCAGACGTGCTATCAGTCTGCCAAAGGAACATCTCCTTCAGTTGTTAGTAGAAAGATGCTACTACCTTAACCATCCACTACAACATCCGAACACTAAAGGATGTTTCCATTACAGTATCTCACCTACAGAGGGCACCTTTCACACACACACACCGCTCTGTCGTTACAGTTTCTCACTATTAGAGGTCACTCAGACTGTTTTACTGTCATGGCCAACAAACTATTCTCAAATACTTTAGGCTCTTTAGTCCAGCGATAACACAAAACTATAACCTATGGGTTCACAGGTTAAAATCCCACAACAGTCCCACTCACTGTGCAGCCTTGAGGCTGTCCCTTGCCCTCCATGTGTTTTTGCTCACCCAGCTATAAGATTACAGTAGAAGACACCCCCGCCGTAAACATTTTGAGTTGGCTATCCTAGGTACATTAAAAAAAACTGCCCCGTTAAGAGCCGCAAAAGGAAATAATTATGTTTTGGCATAAAAAACGGGTTAACTTCATCGACAACCCATCTTTGGTCCAGTATTTGATATCCTTATTTTGGAATGCTTTAGGTTTTCCGCTCAGAATTTTATAAGTTGAATGTCCCATTGCACTTTCAGCTGTGCAGCACTTGAGTCTCCAAGCTGGTCCTGCATCCTCTTCAGAGGCCCATTCCCTATTCAAGCACACAGCAACTCCCGTGCTGCCTTTTCATCCAGTACAAATGGAGACTGGAACTCTCTCCTTCACGTATGCTTCCAGCCCTGCAAGAAACAATATTTTTTAATTTGTTAAATCTTAACATCTTTCACACTGATGATACTCTCCAGAGATTCTCTACTGCCTCTTACAGTATCTGTGGGTAAGGAGAATGTTGCTATGAGGCTAGATGAAAGCGATCTCATGACTGTGCATCGATTTTTAAACTCAAGCACTAAGCAGGATACAGGAGAAGTTTTATCACATTTTGTAATCTAAATTTCTGTAGGCAGCTCTGTCACATCCATCTGTCTGTTCTAATTCTACAGACTACGAATTCATTAACTGACTGATAAAACAAAGACAGTATTATCGGGTTGTGGGTTCCTATTCTGCTTTTATGGCTACCCTTCAATCCTTGTTCCAGAGTCCCACTGAGACCAACTTTGCCAGCCGCTTGGTGTTTATTTTCATGAGAGGCTCCAGCAGTAATACATTCCATTCTACTGAGAAGTATAAATATAGAGGATAATGGATGGTCTTCAGGTAATCATCATCAACAATTTATTTATAAAAGGCGCCTCTTCCAGCACTCAAACAATACGATAAAAACAATTCAACGTTATAAACAAAAATACACAACCATAAATTGCAGGAAATCAAAAACATTAACAGCTCGAAGAAAAGATGCATTTTAAAGTTAGCTTTAAAACCCTCAATGATCAGGCTATCTTGTATCCGCAAGGTAGAGAATTCCACTAGGTAGGAGCCATAAAGACAAATGATCGTGCACCAGGCGTTTTTAGCTGTACCCTGGAACTTAGCAATCCCTCGTCGTTGGATTGGAGTGCACAAGAAGGGCAGTAGGGATACAGAAGGTCTTGCAGGTAATGGGGTCCCTGGCAATGTATTGCTTTGCAGGTCAGCAACAAGGACCTTGAAGGTTATCCGCCACTGTATGGGCAGCCAGTGCAGTTTGCACAACACAGGTGTTACTGGCTTGATCTAGAAGTCCCAGTCAACAACCTGGCGTTATGCTCTGCACCAGCTGCAACTGGCAGATATCCACCCGTAGTCTAGGTAAAGGGCGCAGTGGTCAAGCCGGCTGAGGACAAAGGCGTGGACCAGTGTGGGAAGATCTGGCCGGACCAGGTGCTTCACCCTACATATTTCTTAGATGATAAAAAGCAGATTTCACCACTGCAGAGACCTGAGATTTTAAGGTCAAACCTTCATCCACGATTACGCCAAGATTTCGGACCTGGCGTGAAGCATCGATGGGGTTCCCCAAGTGTTATTGCAGTGGGTTGTCCTTCCCATGCCCTGCTGGTCCATGACCAGGGTCCACAACCAACAGCTCAGTTTTCCTGAGTTCAACCTCAGCCAGCTAGCACCCATCCGTCCCATATCTCAGTCAGACAGTTGTTAGACCCTGAGACAGTATCTAACTCCTGCTCAGGCACAAAAGACAGGTACAGTTGAGAATCATCTGCATAACAGTGAAAACTGAAACCGTACCATCTTACAATGTGCCCTAATGGCAGCATATAACCACACTGTAAACACTATGAGAGGTTGTCATGGCAACTACGCGAAGTGACTGCAGCGTGGTTGTTACCCGAAGACCATCCATTAGCTTTTATAATGCATGGGCACCAGTTTGTGTTGAATTCACAGTACAGAATGTTACACAGAGCGAATATTCAGTTTTGTTATACCATAAATATGACATAGTAAAGAGAGTACAACAGCAATCTGACATCATATCAATGGTACAACAATGTTGTAAAGTATGTGAATTTAATTACTTAAGTGTCTCCATACATTATATGTAGGATTATAACTGACTGCTCTGCCTGTCTTACCTTAAGTAGTCATATTAATAAAACAATAAAGTGAATATTAGACTGGGGGTGTGGTGATGCAAGGTGTTAGCAATTCCAAAAGAGTTAAGAAACAATTATAATATGACTACAATAAATCCAGTAATCTGATTGGCTGAGGAGTTCAGAACCCAGTGCTGATATCCCATGACACAGCACTGGAAGAAGGTCCAGTAGCCTCTTCACAATAAAATCAATACTACCAGCCATTCCTGTCTGCCATCACAAATGCGGCCGCCACCTTTACTCACGGAAAGCCTTCAACTAGGCCCTAAAAATAAAACTGTCTTAAATTTATAAATATAAGAACTAAATGTTATTTACCCTCATAATACTCTTTTATAAACACATACAATAACTAAAAAATGAAGTACTACAGTACTTAGAATTGTAATCTATGGTGTTTCTTTGATGACCATGAAAACTCCCTGCCTATCCTCACCTGCTTATTAGGAAATCTGTGTTGTGTAGCTGTTACAGATAAAACAAAGCCCTGGTTCCATCCGGAGGCCTTCTGTTGTGTGCTAGTGGGCGAAACATTCTGCAGCAGAACTGAGCAGAGGTTTGAATTATTGCATTCTATCTGCAGTAGACATTCCATCTCTTGAATGTTTGCAAGACAGAAAATAAACAAGACAGAGAAAAGGGAAGGAATATTATAAAGAAAGAAAGGTGAGAGAATGGGTAAAAGGGGTGAGTTGGGGGAAACTAGAGGATTTAAGAGCTAATTAAAAATACATGAATTATGCTGTACATAATATTTAAACCTGAGATGACATGTCAGTGCAGGGATGTGCTGGGACTATATTAAAAAAGTCATAAAATGTATCTCTTTTGATTTGGTGTATTTCTTCACCCCCTTTCCCACACAAAAACATCTTGGACCCATTTTATAATCATTGTAAGACACTCCAGGGTGTACATTGTGGTGGGTTAACGGCACTTCTCGGTTGGTTGAAGTGAAGGCACTCAGCGATGCCTCATGCTACACCCAAGGTGTGCCACTATCTAATCACAATGCATACCCCGTCATAACTTATTGCTTAATTGTTTTTTTGCTGTTTGTTGGAACAGTTTTCACTCCTGTTAATATACAAAAAAAGGAAACACAGGAATAACCATATAGTGGCCGGCCCGGTGGTGCTGAGGGCTGAGATGCTGGTCACCTTACCTCGTGCTACGCCGGCGACCCATGTTTGGACGAGCACAGGTCGTCGGGGGTTGGCAGGGTTGGAGAGGGAAACAGCGTCTGAGGGACTGCTCTCCCTCTCCGGAGAGGACGGTTTGCCAGTGACCGGTGTTGACTGGCTCCTAGTGATGGCTGGGGGGGCAGTGCCGATAGTGTAAAAATTAAGAGGCAGAGATGAGGCCGACGTCTGGAGGGAGCACGTGTGGACGCGTGTGTGCACTCTCCACTGACATCCTGCACGCCTCTCTCTGCAGGGGGAGAAAGTAGGAAAATGGTGCTCTTACCCTGGATGACGATGGTCTCCCCTCACAGCGCCGTTGGGAGGGCACCTCACCCAAACTGGATCCGGACTGGTGGGTGAGTATCTCCCCACCTCCCCGCCACGAGGGGTAAGTCGTGGGGGCTGAAAGGGAAGGGGTCTGATACCCAGTCGGTGCGGAGGGGAGACCCAGATGGTTAAGGTTAGGGGCTCCCAGAAACAACCCCCCCTAGAAATAACCATATGGATGCCTCTGCCGCAGCATGACTGCTCTCTAGAGGGCCACTAAATGGGACTGCCAATATTAATGTGTTCAATACTGCAAAGTGAAAAATGAGAAAAAAGCAGGCATATAAAAAAATATTGCTAAGCTCAAAGTAATGAAACCGGCTATAAAAAAAAGTCAGTGTAAGCAATTTGCAGGCATGCAGTAAAGCTCTTGAAGGGACTATTTTATCTCTAGTTTATGTCTAAATTACTTATAATAAAATTAGTAACTTCTGATTTGTTTCTTATGTCTATTGCTTAATCATTAAAGTCTTGTCAGATTTTTTTATAGCCATAATTGCAATAAGGCACTCCAGGGTGTGTGTCGTCCCTGAATAATGCTACACCTAGTGTGGAGGAAGCACTCGGCCTGTGGCCTTGGGCTTCGACCTACCCTAGGTGTGACGTTATTCAGCGATGACGCACACCCTGTCATGCCTTACTGCGTAATTGTACAACAACTTCTCTTGCCAGTCCTCGAACATGGCAATGCCATTTATCAACATTCCAACATTAGCTTAGTTAATAAAGTGGATATAACATACAATAGAATAGTATGCTTTGTACCTGGGTGTTCTTTGGACTGCAATCACTGCACCATGTACTAGAGGCCAAACTGGGATTCCTTGAGTTTGAGGAGAAAAGCTGGGGGCAGTGATGGCATTCAAAAGGATGAAAGGCTTGATAAAGGATTCCTCTGTGGAAGACTTTGTTGTGCGAGATCATAGGCATAATTTAAGAGATTATGAAGCATAGGGGGCCAATTAGGGCTCCAGATAAGATTTTTTGGGATGAGTACTGTACTCGTTGTTTTGAAAGTGAGATGAGTAAAACCAAATTCAAATGTGTACGAATGTCTGGACAGAGTGGAGTGAGGAGTACATTTTTAAAAACAATGTTGTTTTTTCGGGATACAAATGAAGTGCCAACAATGCTGCAGATAATGCTGGCAGGTAGGAGGAGGAGAAATGTACTCACCAGTTTTAACAAAAAGTGAGGAAAACAAAATTGGGATGCAACCAGTGCTATAAATCTGTAACAAAAAACTGCTCCTTTTGAATCACCAGTTATATTATGAAGCATTTATGCGGTGTGGAGTATTTACAAATGTTGGGCGAGTATTGGTACTTCTTAAAACATTTTTTCTGGAAAGTATTTCCTAAAATGAGGCGAGTAAAACAGGTCGGTACTCCCCTTTCTGGAGCCCTGGGGCCAACTGTACCAAAAATGTTGAATTTATACGGGAAAACAACATCACTGAATACCCAGAATATGGAACAATCTGCTGCCAGCGATTTGCAAATTCGAAAAATTTAGGAATCTTTAAAACTGCACTTAATACAGAATTGGTTGAAAGTGTAATGGTGGTTAAATCTGACTAGAGCAACGTATGGATTTCTCAATTCAAAGTGCAGCTCCTGGCTATATGCTTAGTGACTTTATGTTGTATAGTTGATAACATTAGTCGACTGATGAGAGTTTTGGGTTTGTGTTGGTTGCATTCAAATATCTTACCTTACAGATGAATTTGTATTTTTTTATATTGTGTAATCGCAATGCTCGCATGACAATATTGTTAAACAGAACGGCTATATGAGTCCCAAAACATTTAAATCCTGCTAAAAAAATATAAGAATTTATCCATCATGCTCTAGATATGATTGACCCCATTCCTCCACCATGGGAACTGTATCCTACAACCCTTGTGTGCTGCTATTAAAATGAGAGTCAATTTTCTTCTCTCAGATGTCAATCACATAGGTGTAAATCCCAATACCAATCTGTAAGGGTATCTGTGTGCCCATGATTAGTTGAATCTGTGTTTCCAGTGGCCCCCAAAGGGTTGGATATTCCCACATCCCCCAAAATATGCCAGTGGTTCCTCCTCTCCTCTGTAATGCGCTGGTTGGTAAAACATGGTGATTTGAGAGTTCAAAAAATCTTACCAATATTTTCCAAAAATGCTCCCTCCAAGTGGGGAAGAGGATTCTTCTACCTCTTCAGAAGTCTTACTTTCCGTCTTTATCCTGGATGATAGTGTGACTCTGCCTCCCAACTGTTCTTTATTTTGGCTAGTGCTGCTTCGTGACATTGTGCAGTAATCTGTATATTCTCAGTATATTTTATTTTATTTTAAGAAGTAATCAGAATTACAACCCTTTGAGTTAGGGACTCGTATACAAAGGCTCCCCGTCAGGGTGACAAATACATTAATAGCAAGCAACAGAAAACAAAGTAAACAGTCAAAATTAAGGGCTGGTTACAAAGGCCCCACGTCAAGGTAAATTAGCAATAATAAACAGACAAACAATAATGTGGGCTATAATGAGTCAAATGAAGGGCAGAGTCAAAAACAGGCAGACTGGGAGGAGCAAAGGCAGGGGAAGCTCAGCCAGGGCAGTCACAGTGGTGGGAGGAGAGAAGGTGGTTCTTGAGAGCAGTTTTAAAAGGCCCCAATCTTGGTAGGGAGGTGATAGCAACAGGCAGGGAATTGTACCAGGATGGGGCACTGGAACAGAATGACCTCAATGCAAGGGAGGTCCTAACTCTGGGGACTTGCAGAGGGGAGAGGACAGCGCCTCGGGCAGAGAGGGAGGGGGTAGATAGGCTTATGATTGAAGCCAGACCAGGGGGAGTCAAACCTGCAGTGATATTTTTGGTCAAGAGGCAGGACTGAGATAAGCCTTTCCTCCAGATTAAGGAAGTTAGAGAAGGAATACAGTGTGCAAGTACGGGTAAGACATTGGGAACCTGTAAGCAGCTGGCAGGCCTTATTGAGGGATAGTTTAATTTTATGCAGTGTTGTCAGCGACGCCATAAATAAGCAGACCATAATCCACGAGGGACAGTACCGAGGATGAGATGGCCAGCCTCAGTGTTTCAGTGGGGAGACAGTCATGATGGCGATACAGTAGGCCTATCCTAGAGTTCATGGCAGAGCAAAGGGAGCAGATGTGGTCATGAAAGGATGGGGAGGGATCAAAGAGAACGCCAAGATATTTGAAGGAGGACGTTTGTACAAAGGGGAAGAGGGCACTAGATAAAACCCAGCATAGATAATCTTTATGTTTACTCTGCTTATGTGCAAAAAGCATGGTTTTAGTTTTCTTTAACTTCAAAACCAGCCTGTGGTCAAAGGACCAGCGTTCAGCCTGGGTGAAGGAGTCCTTCAGGGAGTTTTGTAGGAGAAGGTCAGCGTGAGTAAAACAGAACAGTGTCGTCCGCATAAAGTAGAAGGTTTCCATTACAAATGGAGGGGAGAGAATTCAGATAGAGGCTGAAAAGTAAGTGCCCTAGGATGGAGCCCTGGGGATCACCAGAAAAAAGCTGTTGGGGGCAAAATATGGTAGACCAGATTTTGACACACTGGATGCGGAAGGAAAGATAGCTAGAGAACCAGTTCAACACACCCTGCAAGAGACCGAGGGGTTGGAGAGAAGAGAGAAGAAGGGAGTGGAGGACAGTGTCGAAAGCTTTCGACAAGTCAATGAAGATAGAGCCAGCAACATGACCTTTGTCAAGAGCAGTATGAAGGACATTGGAGAATTCAGTAAGGGTGGTAGTGGTGCTGTGTGCGCGATGAAAACCGTGTTGTTCACGGCAGAGAAGCTTATAGGTGGAGAGGCAGTCAGAGAGCTGATCGGCCATGATTTTTTCCAGAGCCTTGGAGAGAGAGAGAGAGAGAGAGAGAGAGAGAGAGAGAGGGAGAGAGAGGATGGAGATCGAGATAGTTGCTAGGAGGTCCGGTGCCAAATTTATGAAGGGGTGATCACTGCTGTTTCCAGGCCAGGGGAACTGGACCGAGGCAGAGGGAGGTTCAGCAATTTGGTGGGAACGAGGACAGCATCTAGGACCCTTTAAGCAGTTTGGTTCTAGAGAGTCACTGCTATGACCCATGCCCTTGTGATCTGAGACGGTAGGGCCTTGCTTCATGAGAGGAGAGGGCCTTGCTTCATGAGAGGAGAGGGCCTTGAAGTAGATCGGGGGATGAGCAACTGGATCGGAGTAGGGGGGTGTGACTGGGTCGAAATTTTTTTGAGGGAGGACAGCCGAGAGTTCAGAGAAGGAACTATTTAAGCAGTCAGCAATGGCCACAGGATCAGTAGACAAGGCACCGTTAAAGAGATGGGCGGAGAGGGGTCACAGCCTTGCCATTAAGTTCCTTGATATTGTTCCAGAAATTATGGGATGAGCCCCATAAAGAGGCAAGGGTGGATCTGCAGTGTTCAGCCTTGGCTTTACGGATAGCCCAGGTACATTTATTTCTAGCGGTACGGTAAGCTTGCCTGTCTACAGTCCTACCAGATTCAACAGCCCTGTGCCAAAGGTTGTCTCTGTGGCGACGAGACCAAACAGAGATGGAGTGACCTAGGGAGATTCATGGTCCTTGAGACAACTTTAGAAAGGGGAGCAAAGGTGTCACAGGCCATGTTGAAAAGCTGGATAAAGTGAGAAGGGCGGAGTCAATGTCAGGGCATGATCAATGGGGACCAATCACAACCAGCAAGGTACTCTCTTAGTTGGGAAAATTTACCAGGGCGTAAGAGACAATGAGTGGACAGTTTGGGTGGATGCTTAGGCATCACGCATGACCAGGAGAAAGTGATAAGGGCGTGATCACTGAGCGCATCAAGGAGCACAGTGAGGTTGGAGATCTTGTGGGGTCTGTTGGATAGAACAAGATCCAGTAAGGTAGAGGTACCAGAGACCAGGTTACAACTGGTGGGCAGAGTCACAAGTTGAGTAAGGTCTAGGGTGGCAGTGGCATCCCTAGCCTGGGAGGTGGAGTCAGCAAGCCAGTTAATGTGTAGGTCACCAAGTAAGATTTGCTCCACCTTGGAGGGCAAGATGATCAAGGAGGGACTGGAAGGCAAGGTGTTGGTGGCTAGAAGGAATGTAGGATGCAGTAAGATATATAAAGGAGCTCTAGAGGGATCAGGGGTAAGTTTGAGGGAGATGGCTGGGCCCCGTGACTGAGCTGAGGGTGGGCAGCGATGCCCTGGATTGAGTTACGGAGGATATGGTACAACCCTCGCCATGAGATCCGGGTCCTCCCTAAAATGTGTATACCAAGGAGGGCAACGGGAGGGGAAAGAAGGTGACAGGGCAAGATAGAAGAGCAAGGAAGTAAGGGTGAGGGAGTGGGAAAAGGGGGCAGAAAGCCAGAAAAAAGAGGTAGAAATAGTGACTCCTAGTGGTCAAAAAAGGAAGAGAACTATAGGTGAGGACAGAGAGTGGAACATGGGAGTGGAAAGAGAGGAAAGGAGAGGAGAGTAAGTAGGAAGGGAGGCAGTGAGAGAGAGAGGGAAGACAAAACAGAGAGGTCGGACAGAGAAGAGTAACTGAGAAGAACAGGAACCAGCCATACCGCCCTCAAGTGGAGGAACGGTATAACCTGCGAATGGCAAAGTAGGGTGGAAGTCACGTGACCAGGGGACCATATATACCATTGCCTCTCCTTTAATGTAACCTCTCAATACCTGTAGTCTTCTCATGATGTTAGGGCTCTAGTCAATTGTTCCTGAAGGCCTGCACTTGGGATTCAGGCCCTGTCCACACTGATTAGTAAAACGTTACAGGTGCGCTGTAACGCTTTTAGCAAAGAGAACGGTTTGCATCTACACTTGCCACGATAATTTGCCATGTTTACTAATCGTGTTTAAACCCTGATGTCAGTAGGGTTTAAGCACGGTCATGGTAACGTTTTAGTACTGAAACGGTATAACATACCATTGTGGACGGGCGTCCGAATCTGTGCTTTCCGTGTTGTACCACCTTGGCCCCATAGTACTGTGCAGTTTTATCCCATGGTGCCCCTCGTAAGAACATACATGTGCACTGTATCACAGCAACAGGGAAACCAGGAAGTGGAGCGCTGAACCGGCACAGAGAGTAGGTTGTCCCCCCCCCCCCCAATCCAGCTCTGCAGTACTGACAGCGGGTCATCATACCCTATACTCCACAGACATGAGAGAGACTTGCCCCGCAGCCAGATTCTCCATCCCCACTCCCGGTCTCCACGGACAGCATGGTCTAGCAAGCGCAATCACGCTAACCAGCCCCAGTGCACAGAGACGGCGAGAGTGCCACCACGCTAACCAGCCCCAGTGCACAGAGACGGCGAGAGTGCCACCACGCTAACCAGCCCCAGTGCACAGAGACGGCGAGAGTGCCACCACGCTAACCAGCCCCAGGGCACAGAGACAGCGAGAGTGCCACCACGAGCATGGTGACCGTGTACAACACGCTTTTCCTGTTTGTTTTTTTTTAGCAGAGCATGTGGACGTGGAGGAATGAGCATGTCACCGATTCAACAGCTACATGTGGACGCGTTTAAACGGTTTGTGCTAAAACAATCTTAAACCCGTTACAGTCTGTACTGGGTCAGTGTGGACAGGGCCTCAATGTCTCACTGGCTCATATTTATGGAATTCTGAGTCACCTCACCAAGCTTAAACTTCTCCTTTAGTCTGTCAAATGAACTACAGTTCCCGGTCTCCAGTAGCTGGGAGAACTGTATTAATCCTGCCTTCTCCCATGAGATATACAGTAGCTAGGGTCTAAGCTCGGAGGCACAAAATTTGCATCACATATAATAAGCGACAATGGTCCAAGTTCTGTCCCTGATCTGAGTAGTTTCCTGACCTTAGCTAAAAGTCTTAGGATGCGTTTTACCCAACAGTTGGTCACCATTCAGCCATATTCTACAGAAACCTGGGTCAATGCTGAAGTGAAAATTGTTTGGCCACCTGCCACCACGCTTTCAATGTCATACCAACCCACGCCTTGTTGGGACCTAGCCCAAGAGCTCACTGCTGACATTTCTCCTGGCAAGTATTTGTGAAGTCTGGCAAAGAAATCCTCCTCCTTCTTCCCTAGGCAACATCAGTAGCTCTGTACTAGTACAGGCCCGTCCCACCCAGACAAATTTATGTATTCCTTTTGCAACGAGTTCCTGAAAATTTGTGGAATGCTAATTGGTAAGGTCTCGAAAGAAACCAGTACCTTGAGGGTAATGGTGCCAATCCTGCCACCAGGGAAAAGGGCAGTAATGTCCTGTGGGCCTCGCCCACTGGAGTCTCATCCCATAACTTGTAAAAGTTTAAACTGAACTTTTTTTTTTTTTAGCTTTTCTTCAGTTCAAAAGAAGGCATCATACATACAATCTGCACACTGCTATACAATACATACCTTACTTACTGGTTAGGTACTTACAATTGCACAGGATCCTGGTCATTATAAACAAATGAAATGATCTGGATAGACTCATTGCCACCTGTTTTCCCAAGTACCAAATTCGATTATTTCTTGCCCAAGTACAGCAGAAACTTTCCTTGAAGGCTGATGGGCTTCTACCACCAATTCTCAACGCCCCATTTTTCAAAATGAATTTTATAGCCAAACACTTTTCTGAAATCCTGAAATATGCTAACCAGGCAGGGCACTAATTCCTCTGGTCTGCTTAAAACAAGTTAGCTGTTCGCATAAAGTGACACTTTCTGTTCCCCCTACCCCCTCGCCATTATTCCCATTACCTCCATGTCTTACTTCACCCGACCTGCTAAGGGCTGTAAACATATGGCAAACAACGGGGACATGGGGACACTCTATCTGCTTCCTCTAGGGGGCATATCAGCTGGCCATCTCCATGGATGCCAAAAAGGCTTCCGAGAAGAACATGGAGGTGATGCAATTTGGCCCCAGACTGACTGGTACTATCTCAGTGTTATATAATGATCCGAGGCCAATGGTTCAGGTTAATGGAATTAATTCAAGATATTGCTGTAGTGCCTTTACAGGACCTTGATCAGCAGCCCGCCATCTCTTCATTCACACTAGATCTTCAGCGTTATGTACATGCCAACATGCACACAGCTGCCGCTCTCCTCCTCTCTGGAACTTATTTGCTCTCTTAATTCATTCTTAGGGCAGGGAAGGTACAGCTCGCACCCACTTCAAGCAGCGCAGCTATCTCCTGAACGACAACTCCACCAGATCTGCCTGCCACCAGAACTGCCCTGCCTTTAGATGCCCTGCTCTCAGTCTGCTGCCATTGGTGCCTGGGGCTGTCACTCCAGGAACTCGTTACCCACAGGACAGAGAAAGGCGTCAGAATCTGGGGCCTCTTCTTCCCTCAGAAGTTTTTGGAGTCCCTGCATGGGAATGTGGAGTGCGGGTCCGTTACAGTACTTATTGGGCCCTGCTTATGAAGCTGAGCAGGGGGAGCGGGGCCTGACCAACGCAAAGTCCCTTCTGCCCTTAAATGACTATGCTACTGTGTTATACGAATTGCTGGGACTGATCCGCTGGGCCTGACCAACGCAAAGTCCCTTCTGCCCTTAAATGCCTATGCTACTGTGTTATACGAAATGCTGGGACTGATCCCGATGGGAATTTAATTAGCAATATCCAAGCTACGAGTGTAACCCCCTTGTTACCCGGGGTTACTAGAATCCCAGTAAGACCTAGTGGTAGGCAGGGAAGGCAGCTTATGAAACTCCAGTTAAATGGATTTCACACTGTCTCATTTCTGTTCTCAGTCTCGGCTGAGACTGAGGGATGACATCACCATAGAACTGCTCAGCAGCATGAGCCACAATGGAATCTGCAGCAGGGAGCTGGAGTAGAATGTTGGGAGGTTTGAACAGTAGTCTGTAGGTCAGTTGGAGTTGGGAGCTTGTAGTGAGAGAGCACAGCAGCTCTGTGTTAGGCTCTTGGAGCCTCAGCCCTGACAGAGGGCTATAAGTAGGGAAAGCTGTGCGTCTTCCAACTAGAGAGAGACACAGTGAGCAATTTTAAAGTGGTGGAGACCGCTGAATCGGGTCTCAGTGCCCCATCCCTGAGGGGATGGGGCAGGAAAGTTTAGCCTGCATATTCCAGGGGCAACCCCCTGGCTACTGCTAGTGGAGAAGCTGCCTTATTTTGTCCAAGAGTGTGGGAAACAAGAAGATTTCGTGATTCACCTGTGGGGCACCTGCAACCGGAGGGTGAATTTCTGCTCTTTCTAAAGGGCCCATGTTTCACCCTGGGACTTGTGTGATAGTGGGAGGCCTAGAGTAATAGACTTAACCAAAAGTAAAAGTATGTTCAAGTCCAGCACATAGGAGAAGTCAAGACATGTAGAGGAGATGTGACATACGTCTACCCAGAAATCTACACTGCCAAGCTTTCAGAAAAGAGTTGTTTAGTTTCCAGAGAAATGGCCGGGTATGGATTGTGGGAGCTGGAGGTGGGAGACCCCCCCCATACCTCTACGGATTTGCTCTGTGGATTTCTACTTTGCCTCATGCACTTGGCCAGTGATGAGGGAAGTACCCAGATGTGGGATTGGAAGGAAAATTCCCCCTAGGAGTCGAAGGCTCTAAGGTGGTCTGGGGAGCCACCAACAGGAAAACTGGTTCATTCCCATAATGGACCGCGGATCAAGTGGCCGGGAGGGGAGCTGGACCAGTGGGGAAAACCAAGTAGTGTATAAATCGGCTGTAAGTACCAAAGCTGCAAAGTCCGGGCTGTGTGCCTGGTGGGTTTAGAGCCTGAGGGCTGGAAATATGAAGAGGTGTTCTGTTGTCTCTAATCTGCATTACCAGGAATGTAGCCCCGTGGGGGTCTGTCTATGCTTTGTTTGTTTAGTTTGGACGTGAATAAAAGCCACACTGTAGAATCCCATTCCTGGTTCTGGACATTACAGTTATTGCTTCCTGTGTTCGGATTTACTTGGGTGCCCCTGTGCAGAGTAGCCAAACCTAGGCCCCCTGTGCCAAGTAACCTGATCCTCCCCGAACCCAGTCCACACCAAGTACTGCTGTCAGCTTCAACAGCATGCCACCTGTCGTTTTGCAAAAAGGCAGGGGTCGGGGGTTACATGAGTATCTCAGGGAATTATTTCTGCTAAGAGAGACAGACTGGATGGTAATGCACTTTGGGATAAGGTTTACATGAAAAGCACTGCATAAAAGTACAGTTACGCAAGAACTTATTGTAACAGTAGATCTTGAGAACAGCTCTTGCAGCAGGTTACACCATTAGACTGAAGCAGACAGCATCAGGACCCCATGGAAATTTTCTAGCTAGCAGTCTTCAACGGAGACTCCCGCCACTGGATGACATCAGAAGAGGAGACCGAGGATCCGCCACCAGATGGCAAAGATTAGTAAATGGGAATGACCCATTCCCTAAGATGAGTGTTTGACTACGACCTACCTCCAAAAAGGGGATGGTAGGGGGGAAGGTACCTGCTGCAAGAGCTGTTCTCGAAGATCTACTGTTACGGTAAGTTCTTACATAACTGTACTATCTTACTTGGAGATACAGCTCTTGCAGCAGGTTACACCATGAGGACCGATTTCCAAGCAATAGTGGCAATCATGTGCCAGTGGGAGGAGGAAAGGCAGAGATCTCGATATTACTCGAGCCTTGGACAGAAGTCCCTGAAGGACAGCTAGACCGAACCCTGCTCTTCGCCTCGATGCAATGTCCAGACTGCAATGCCTGATAAAGGTATGCACAGAGCTCCAAGTAGCTGCAGCGCAAATAGCTGAGGTGGAGACATTCTTTAATGCCATAAAGGAAGTAGCCACCCCTCTTGTGGAATGACCCTTGACTGCGCCTGTAAGGGTTTATTGCGCTTGTCATAACAGAAAGTGATGCACTGGATGAGCCACCTCGAGTGACTGTTTGGAGACAGGAGCTCCTTTCATCCTGTAAGCAAAGGAGACGAAAAGTTGGTCTGCCTTCGAAGCTGTCTGGTTCTGGTCAGATAGTATCTGAGGCACCGATGCACATCCGGGTGCAGAAGGGCTTCTCCTCGATTAGTGTACCTTGGGAAATACACTGGTAAATCAATATCCTGGTTAAGGGTAAGGGCTGAAACCACCTTAGGCAAAAACTTTGAGTTTGTCCTTAAGGATACCCTGTCCTGATGGAAAACCAAATAAGGCTCTTTACACATAAGAACATGTAATTCCGAGATCCTTCTCGCCGAAGTAACAGCAACTAAGAATAACGTTTTCCAAGAGAGAAAACGTAGCTCACAATCTGCGGCTGGTTCAAAAGGTGGCAGCGTAAGCTGCTCCAGGACGAAGGGTAAGTCCCAAGGAGGAATTGGGTCCCTGATGGGCGGCCTAAGGTGGAGGACTCCCCTTAAGAAGGCACGAGTAGTGTCCAGCTGGGCCACCGACCAATGGACTACTGGGGAATGGTAAGCAGAAATTGCACAAAGGTGCACCTTAATCGAAGGAGTAAGCCAGTCCGGAGTGGAAAAGGAAAGCAGGTCGTCCAGAACCAGCTGGGACAGTCTAACGGCTTAAAGCCATGGCACTTGAGCCCACATGCAGAATCTACGCCATTTCATGGCGTGACGTTATGCGGGTTGCCGGTTTTCTGGCGCAGAGAGTACATCTGCCACCTCTTGCAAGACCCCGTGATCGCATCATGGCTATGTCTCTAGGGCCAAGCGTGCAGGTTCAATGAACGAAGTCTGGGTGACCAATGAACCCGCTCCTGAGACAATAGATTGGAGCCGATTGGCAACGGAACTGGAGGTTCCCGGATAGCTGGTGCAGAAGAGGGAACCAAATCTGTCTGGGCCAGAAAGGCGCGATCAAAATGAGCATCGCTTGCTCCCTGCGTAGTTTTAAGAGAACCCTCTGGATCAACGGGAAAGGAGGGAAAGCATAGAGGAATCTGCCTGTCCAGGAGAGGGACAACACGTCTCATCAGAAAACACCAGGCCCTGGATCTAGCGAGCAAAAATTGGGCAGTTTTGCATTGGATGGGGACGCGAAAAGGTCTAGCTCTGGAGTGCCCCATCTGTGAAACAGATCCTCTGCCACCTCCTGTAGGAGTTCCCACTCGTGGACTCTGGCCTGAGAGCGACTCAGACTGCGGCAGTGTTGTCCACTCTCGGGACGTGTACTGCAATTAGGTTTGCGCCGTGTTGCAATATCCACTCCCACACTCTCATGGCCTCCCTGCAAAGCGGGTAGGAGTGAGTGCCTCCTTGTTTGTCGCGGTAATACATCACCATGGTATTGTCTGTTTGTAATAGGAGTGTACCTGGTGGGATCTCCGACTGAAAGGCTTGCAGAGCGTAAAGGACTGCCCTCATTTCCAAAATGTTGATGTGGAGATGAGACTCCTAGGCTGTCCAAAGGCCCTGAGACTGAACACTGTCCAGGTGTGCTCCCCACCCGAGCCCGGAGACGTCTGTGGAGAGTGTCACAGTCAGAGACGGCGCTGTGAAGGGAACCCCCGCAGAGAGGTTCCCCGAGTCAAGGCACCATTGCCAATCCCGACTCACGGCATTCGTGATTTGAATTGGCTGCTGCAGATGGTTTTGCCTTTGGTCCCATTGCACCCTTAGCATCCACTGGGTTACCCGCATGTGGAGCCTTGCCATCTGGACTGTTGGAATGGCCGCAGCCATGTGTCCGAGCAGGCAAAGGACCAATCTGGCCGGGACGGTCTTCTTCATCGACAGGTCCCTGATGAGGGATCTGATGTGTTCCACTCTGTCCGAGAGAAGAAAAGCTTTCCCTCTGATGGTGTCCAGAACTGCTCCTATAAACTGCAGTTTCTGGAATGGCACCAGGAGTGACTTCTCGTAGTTGATGAGAATACCCAGTGATTGAAAAAGGGACTGTTGCAGTGAATGGCCGTCATCAGTGTCTCCCTGGAGGGTGCCCTGAGAAGCCAGTCATCCAGGTATGGAAACATGTAGTGGCCTTGTCTCCTCAGAGACGCCGCTACGACCGCCATGCACTTCATAAAAATGCGAGGTGCCGATGACAGCCCGAAGGGAAGAGCTCGCAACTGATAATGGCGGCTCCGAAACTCGAAGCGCAGAAACCTCCGGTGCGCTTGAGCAATGGGAATATGCAGGTAGGCGTCTTCCATGTCCAAAGATGCCAGAAAAGCGCCGGGAATTAGGCCTGGAAGGGTCACCATGCGGAAGCTGCTTTGTAAATCCACTCGACAGGCTGAGGTCGCTGAGGTCCAGTATTGGACGGAGGTCCCCTGTTTTCTTTGGAACCAGGAAGAAGTGAGAATAGTACCCTAGTCCTCTCTGGTTCTCCGGAACATGCTCTAAGGTTTCTTTTTCCAGAGGGGTGAACACCTCCTGCTGTATGAGCAGGGCATGCTGACCCGAATATCGGGAAAGCAGGGGAGGCCTTGTGGGTGGGCTGCCTACAAATTCTATATAGTGGCCTTTTTTGACCAACTGCAAAACCCACCTGTCGGTGGTGATCGACTGCCACCCTGGCAAGTGGCGTGTGATGCGACCCCCGACCTTCTGTTCCCGTTGATCCTGGGGCGGGGCTTGGAAGGAGTCATGCTGTGGCAGCTGCTCGATCTGGCAGGCTGTGCCGACTTGTAAATCGCTGGCCTCTGCCTGGGGATGACTTGGCCTGGGCTTTACGGGTGAAAGTACCCTCTGCTGTTGGCCGGAACGTGGCTGTTGTCTTTGAAGCCGGCCACGAAAGCGGCTCTGGTTCCAGCGAAAGGAACTGGGCCGAGACCTGTACATGGCCTGTACAGATCTGACTGCCTTCCCTGCGTCCTGAAGTTTGGTAATCACCTTCTCGGAGGCTTCACCAAATAGGCCCTCGTTGTAAGAGACGTCCCAAGATGTTCTTCTGGACGTCCGGGTAAAACGGAGACACGGAGCCAAGAATGTCTCCAGAGACACACGCCTGAGGCTGCAGCTCTGGCTGAAGAGTCCGCAGAATCATATGCGGCTCTGAGCACCTGGGTCCCCACATCTGAACCCATGAGGAGGAGGTTCAAGAGCTCCTCCTTTTGGTTGCCATTGGGCATCTTCTCGACCAGGTCCTGTCCCTGTTCCCACAGTGCTCTGGAATTGAACCATGTGAGTGAGGTAATTCAGTGACCTATGGCGAAGTCGCAGTCGATACATGCGCTTACCCAGGACATCCAATTGCTTGGATTCCTGGTCCGGTGGCTGTGTGCTCAAGTGCTAAGGTCTTTGCGACTGGCCATGCGAAGCAGTGATGACCAGGGAGTCAGCCAGAGGATGGTTCGCCAGATACTGGTCCTCCCTAGGGGCCTTGTATAGGCGGTCAGCCTTCTTCGGCACTGCTGGAGTGGAATGCGGACGTTTCTAGGCAGCCTTGGTGACGTCCGCAAAGGTATCCACCAAGGGCGGCACTACCACGGGCTTTGGGTCTTTCTGCCGAAAGTAGCGGGCAAGGCGTTGTCTCTCGGGGTCGAGTTCTTCAGCATCCCACCCCATATTCTCCTGGATGTGCCTCATGATCTCCGCGAAAGAGGGATCATCCGGAGGAGACCCAGGTAGGTCGTGTGGGTCCAGAGAGGGAATGCTGATGGGAGAAGGAGATCTGGAGCACCCTGAGGTGTCAGATCTGGAATCCTCTCGACGGTGTACCAGGCCATCTGGGTCTCTTAGGACTGGGTGACCCTGATGTGGATCTGGAGGAGGTCTTCTTCCTGTCTGAGGATCTGCCCCGAGAAGGTGGTGTTTGCTCCTTGGGGTTGGCGACCATACTACAGGCCCCTTGGGCAGAGGAGGGGGCGTAGGCAGTGAAGGAGTAGGAGGACGCGGAGTCGGAGTAGGAGGAGGAGGACGTGTGGTGACCACATCTTTTCTGATGGTGTCCCACCAGAAGGTAAAGAGCTCCTTTACCTCTGCCAAGTTCATGCCTGACGACGGGCCCAGCGCCGGTGGCCTGTCGCTGGGGTCGGGCGTCGGGTCCCTGGGGGTCTCCCGCTGCGGGGAAGGGTCCTGTGGGAGCCCAGCATATCCGGTGTCGCCCGCCTGGTCCTCGGGCTGTGTGGTATCCTCCTCCTCCAATGATACCTTCCCACTGACGTCAGCCGGTGACGGTGGTGTGGTCCTCTTCTCTGGGGTAGCTGACGTCGGTCCCCTGGCCGACGCCCTCGGAGGCGAATGCCTGGCTGGCGACGGGTGTTTCGGTGTCGCCGGCTCCTGGGAGTGCCGGTGTTGCTTGGCCGATGTCGGGTGGGCCAAAGTCAGGTCCGACGTCTGTTTGAGGGACGTCAGGTCCTTGGTCTTGCGAAGGACCGGGTCAGATACATGCGGAGGCTGGGAAACTGACCTGGCGTCGGAGTCCCGCTGGCGGGAAGATAATTTGTGGCGCTCACCAGACTTCGACGAGGCCTTAGATGGAGTGGAAGATGCCAACGGCCAGGAAGTCTTCAAGGGCTGCAGAGAAGAGGAGCCGCAGGAGGATCTAATCTGAACCGGGGGAGGTTGCGATTGAGCCCTGGAGGGAGAGCGGTCCGATTGCTAGCTGGAGCTTTGGGAGTCTGAGGCCCTTGGGGACCTGGGCCTTTCCTTCTCCTGGTGCTTGTGGGTTTTACCAGATGACTCCCCAGGAGGAAGGTTCCTTGTCCATGGTTTCAGTTTCTCCTCTAAGAGAAAGCGCTTGAGAGACCTTCTGGCAGCGGATCCTGGTGCGACTGTTGAAGCCCTGGCAGAAGGAGCAGGCCTTGGTGTCGTGTTCCGGGCCCAGGCAGCACATGCAGGTCGAATGTGAATCCTTGAAGGGGGATCTGTTTGCCGCAGGCACACTTTGATTGGTGACCCTCCAGAGAAGTATTTGGAGAGGACATCAGTTGAATCCAGTAGTGAAGGAAGACGAATTCGTCGTATCTAAAGGTCGTTGCACGCTAGAAAAAGGACCGAGAGGCCGATACTTGCGATGTCGACGGTGGGAAAAGAACTGAGGATTGTGGGGTGGGGGGTGGGGGACCGCCTCCTTATGTACTACGCCTAACATCGGGGGCGGGACCGACATCAGAGGCGGCCCCTGCTGAAGACTGCTAGCTAGAAAATTTCCGTGGGGTCCTGACACCTGTTGGCTTCAGTCCTAATGGTGTAACCTGCTGCAAGAGCTGTATCTCGGAAGTAAGATCTAAATCATTTCCCTTCCTTTCCTAGCCATGGCTCTAGAGACATCACCTTGGACCCCAGGCATCTGATCAGCTAACATCTCAGGGTAGATATGACCGACCAGCCGAATAGGACAGGCTGGTCTGCACCACTGAAGCTTGTGAGGAGTGGGTGGAGACTCAACTGGCAGAGTGTGACAACTGGGCGGAAGCAGTGGTGTCTGCCAGTACTCTTTCTGCCCTTCTCCCTACCCCACACATCACTACAGACTAAACTGTTTTATCACCCCAGTGCTCCGTTTTGTGTTTGTTTTGAAATAGTCCTGTTTTAACCTTATTTAGGGTCCCATATTAATACAGTCTTTTTTCCATTCAATATTAAAGAGGACAGGAAATTATTTCTAATTGGTAGCTGTTTAAAACGTTTCAGTTTTCCCCGAAAGAGAAGAGGGCTTCGGGCGGTTAAATTTGCTCAGCGTCTCATCAGAAAATAGTCGCCTCGCTCTTCGGGCTTCTTCAATCTTACTTGAGAGAGCCCATCGGGCACTGAGAGCTATGCCCCCGTCTGGAGCCCCGCCACGTCCCTTTATTTTTAAGTTTTTAAACTTCCTCGAGCGACAACATTTTTTGAGCAAAGCAAGGGAGTTGAAGGAACTGACCTGGGAGGGCGTTGGGCTGCGGGTGGCTCAAGACCTGCCCCTCTCTATTCGGCAGAAGAGAGCGTCTTTCCACCCGGCTGTTTCTAAATTGATAGCTGTCAATGTGAGGTTTAGAATGAAATATCCAGCTCGTCTTCAAGTCTTAGCAAAGGGAACCTGGCACAATTTTGATGATCCGGAGGCTGCGCTCCCGACATTAAAGCAGCTTTTCCCAGATTTGTTCAGAGACCCATGAAGGGACTACCTATCAGTTGGTGAAGCCCTGTTCCATTTGGAGGTTTTGCTGTCATGAAGATCATTTTGATTTTCACCTTGGAATTGGCTTCTGGAGTGTCCCTGATGCCGTGGAAAGTTGATGGACCTGGATTCCTACGCCTTTTGATGTCACCTGCTTGTTGGATGGCTAACCCCCACTGGTCTCCGGCTGCCTTTTTTTTTTTTTTCCCTCTCTCACTTTTAAAGGATGCATTCTCGATTCCCTAATGAAGGGAGTATCACAACCCGCCTGAGCCAGCGATGCCTGTTTATTTATAGCAAGGACTGGTGCCTACTTGGATGCAGTTTCTCACTACAGAGACTTCTATGTTTTGCGGCTTGAAATATAGTTGCTGGCAGTATGGACCGTTAGTCGAGGGGGGTGTTTCCTAACGATTACGCTCAGGATTCTGTTGTGAGGGAGAATGTGGATCTGATTCTGAATGGGTTTAGATATACCATTATATTATAGGTTTATAAGGTTATGGCATTTAAATGATAGTTGATGGGAGGCCCTTTCCTTTCCTTTTGCTACTGGTGTTAATTCATTATTAGGTTATGTTTGGGGTTTTGGGATGGGCGGATTTAATTTTGAATGTTGGAAGGTAATGAGTGGAAAGGGTAGTCCTGTTTCTGGTTATTGTGAGGCGAACTTGTTTATTAATATTCTAGGTTGGTTGGGAGGGGCTGAGGGAGTCTACCATGGCAGCTGGAACCACGTTCACTGACAGCTCGGGTGGGTCTGGGGTGGAGGGTTGTTGGGGATTGGGGTTATCATTGATATGGGATGTTTGGGGGTTGTAGGATTTGGGTGGGGGAGGGACCCTTTGCACAGCACTCTGTCTCTCTCTAGGTTTTGGTTACAGGACGGTTTCTCTCCCATTTATGTTTTTAATTTTGTCCAACCCATGGCTAGGCGATTAATGTGGTGACTTGGAATGTACATGGACTTCGGCCATAGAGTAAAGCAATACAAGGTTTTAAAACACCTCAGCTATGTGCAGGCCGATATTGTATTCCTGCAAGAGACCCATTTATTGAAGGCTGAAAGTAATCAGCTATGCAGACTACAAATAGGTCAGGTTTTTGCCGCTGAAGGTAGCTCTCATAGTAAAGGGGTGATGCTACTGATGCATAAGTCAGTTCCATTTCATCCAATCCAGGTGTTTGAGGATAGTTATGGAAGATATATTTTTGTTAGGGGCAGTTTACATACTCAAGAGATTATCTTTGGTTCTATCTAACCCTATATTGATACCCAATTTCTTTGTTCAAATTTTGGAGCTACTCTCTCCTTGGTGCAATCTCCCCATAGTACTAGGAGGTGACCTGAATTTAGTTATGGACCCGTTATTGGATAGATCCTGTCCTACTAGAAGAGGCTAACCCCGGACAAAAAGCTGTCAGGAGATGATGGATGGACTGGGTCTCTGTGATGTGTGGAGAGTGTTCCATCCGAACATACGAGATTTTACTTTTACTTCACAAGTACATAACACCCAATCCAGAATCGACTATATTTTAGTTTCAATATTTCTTTATCTGGGGTGTTAGATTCTTGTATTGTATCTGGGCGCTATCGGATCACTCCATAGTTAATTGCCTTTATCCTTTCATCCCTTCCCAAACCAGGGAATAGGTGGAAGTTAAATAACCAAATACTAAAAGACCCCAGGTTGGTTAAATACATCTCTTCCCAAATAACCGATTTTATATCTTTCAATCAAGGTTCCACCAATAGGCCAGATGCTGAATGGGGAGCTTTTAAGGCTTTTATCCGTGGTATCTTGATTGGGCTCGCCTCCCGTAGGAAAAAGGAAAGGCTGAAGCATATCTCAGAGCTACTTACTAAGATTACAATAAAGAGCAGGGCCTTTCTGTTTGTTCCTCGGACGCCTACAGACAGGAATTAGCCCTGTTAAGGGATTCTTACCTTAGGGCGTTAGATGAACAAACTGAATGGGCTTTTGTAAGGACCAAGGCTAGATTTACAGATCAGGGAGAAAAGGCCAGCCAGCTACTGGCCAGAAAAATCAAGCAATTAGAGTCTTCTAGATGGGTGTCGGCCATCGCTCCACGGAGGGGCTCCAATCAAGACTTCCCGGAAGATATCTTGGGTGAATTTGTGGACTACTTTAAGGGATTTATGGGCCTATGAAGGACCCTCCGTCAGATGAAAAATTAATCACTTTTAAGGGAGATAAATCTTCCCTCATTGAGTGAAATGGATCAACTCCAACTCCTGACCCTATTACTGCAGATGAAATAGATCAGTTATTAATCCTTCCTTAGATAGAACACCGGCCTGGATGGTCTTTCCGCTAATTTTATAAGACCTTCTCAAAGGAATTAACTCCTTTTTTATTACGGCTTTTTCAATGTATTTTGGATGGCGAGGTTTCCGATCATACTCTTTTTGAAGCATTAATCGTACTTCTACCAAAACCGGGGAAGCCGCTTGATTTGGTCACTAATTATAGGCCTATATCCCTCCTGAACCAGGATATCAAAATTCTCACTAAATTGTTGGCTGATAGAATCAGCAGAGTCCTTCCCGGTTTAATTGGATCCGAACAGGTGGGGTTTATGAAAGGTAGGTCTTCCGCTGACCATCTACGAGTTTGGGCCCATGTCTTTTCGGCTTCCAGGGACTCCGATCAACCCAGGGTCTTAGTCTCTCTGGATGCCGAAAAGGCTTTTGATAGGGTTTATAACCATTTTCTTATAAAGGTTATGGATTGTTTTGGTTTCCCTCAGCAATTCTCTGGATGGATTAAAAATATATGTAAATTTCCATCGGCTAAAATTACATGTAATGGCGTAACCTCAGCGCCATTCAAACTTTTTCTTGGCACTAGGCAAGGTTGTCCCCTCTCCCCGCTCCTTTTTAATTTATATATTGAACCTCTTATCAGGCGGATCAGACAGGAGCAGCAGATTCAGGGTATTCAGGTATGGGGGAGTACCCTGAAGGTGCTGGCATATGCCGATGATCTGCTTTTGCTCGTTTCCAATCCAGCCTCTTCCATTTCAACTTTACTTGAGGTTATTGATAGATTTGGATTGATCGCCACTACCGTGCTTAGCAAGTCAGTGGTTTTCCTTAAACTTTAGAACATATGCCCAAGTATCACCCCCTTTTGGCCTAACTTGGAATGCTGAGTTCATTAGATATCTTGGTCTCACTCTAACCAGGGATACTTCCACGCCTGGTGCAGCGAACTTAGACCCGTGTTGCATGATATTGAGGCCGACTCATGGAGATGGGCGATTATTCCTTGTCTATCTGGGGCAGAATCAATTTGGTTAAAATGAACGCTTTCCTCGGTTATTTTACCCCATTAATATGTTAAACATATGGCTCCCTTTAAAATGGTTTAAGAGACTGCATAGAAGTGTATCTGATTTTATTTGGAATTACAAGAAGCCTAGACTATCATATTCCAAATTGTCCACCCCTAAACTGTCTGGTGGTCTGAGACTTCCTCATTTTGTGCTGTATTACTGGGCCAGTCATGCCTCCAAATATCTCTGTTGGGTTAAGGGTATAGATAATGCACAGGTGAACACCTACACGCCATTATGGTTAAGCTTAGAGATCTCCCGTATTGTCGATTCTGGATTTAAGCCGAGGGTCCTGTTATATTGTTCGTCGAAAGTTCTCCTAGCTGTATTGCGTAACTCCCCCATCGAGACTTCAGTCAAAGTGCATATGCAGCTATGTTCCTTTCTAAAATACTTTCACATTGGAGACCCGGCCCAACCATTAATGGGTAATCCTAATTTTTTATTAGATGGTAAGCCTATTAAGGATACCTGGTTACCACCTATGGGAAAGGTGTCGGTTAAGGATCTGCTTGTAGAGGGGGGTAAGTTGCTCACCTCTGCCGAAATTTTGACTAAGTTTCAAATCCCTCCGTGTCTAATTTTTAGAATTTTTCAACTTAGTCACCTCCTGGTGGGGAAACTTGACATTTTCACCAGGGACGGGGCCTTATGTAACTTCGAGGAGGATTTGACCCCTCTGGTTGGAAAGCCTCATGCTATATCTGCCGTCTATAATAACCTGATCGGACGGTTACACCCAATCACCCTCGCTCCCAAACGTTATTGGTCCTTACGGTTTCCGGAATATAATTTCGATTGGGATAATATTTGGGGGGCCTGCCATAAATTTTTATTGCAGGATAGACTCAGGTTAATGCAATTCAAGCTTTGCATAATATTTATTATTCCCCTTGAAACTATGGGAGCAGGGCCTGACGGTATCCTCCACTTGTTTTAGATGTCAACAAGGGCTGGGGACTTGCTCCATATTTTTGGCACTGCCCGAAAGTGGCGGTTTTATGGGAGGTTATTAAAAAGAATCTTGACCCTCTACTGGGTTTGGAAAACCTATTTACCCCTGAGGTTTGTATTTTAGGGGACATGTCCCAGGTGGGTGTCCGGAATAGGAAATACCATATGGGGCTGATTTCGGCCTCAGTTAAAAGAGTAGTTCTGAGGCATTGGAAGGACAATACAGAGATTTCATATGGCGAATGGCTGCAAGAATTTCTAGCCAACCTTAGAACAGATAGAACCATTGCTAGTTTACAGTATAAGCTTCCTAAGTTTAATAGTGTCTGGGTCCTTATATACCTTTTTCTGCTCCTTTATGATTCGCTTGTGATTATCAGTCCGCCTATGTTCAGTGCTGCAGTATTGGGGTGGAGGGTTTGGGGGATGGGGGATGGGATGGGAACTACATCCTGATGTTCTGTTCTCTATACTGGTATGTCATTTTCTATGATACTATGTTTCTCTCTGGATGTGGTCTTTTTTTTGGTGTAAATCTCAATAAAAGTTGAATTGAAAAAAAAAAAAAAAAAGTTTCAGTTTACAGAAATGATATCCATAAACTGAAATGATCCATATGTAACTTTATCTGAATAAGTGATGTGAAAACCTGTACTTTGCATTATTTTGTTTTTAATGGGCAGCATTCTGTTGCAGTTCTCTTCACGGAACCAGTGTTCTGGAGTTTTAACTATGTCACGGTTTGAGGAAAGAACTCTAACCACGGTTCTGATAGGACAATAGCTCATGTTTAGCATTCTGTACTCAAACCGTAACATAGTAAGCACTCCAGAGTACTGGTTCCCGGAAAAGAACTGTTCAGAATGTTGTTCATAAAAAGAAAACAATTGAAAACACAGTTTTTCACATCAATGTTTATTAAGGTCCAGTTAAATATGGTTCATTTGGAGGCAAGTTTATCATTTCTCTTACTAGGAACATTACTAACTGCTGTCAGTTAGCACAGATTTCCTGTCCCCTTTTATTTCATAATTACTTAGCAGTTCCAGAACCCAGTGCCATCAGCTGAGCTGAAGACAACAATGAAGCGGAACCCAGTGACGCTGGCTGAGCTGATGTTTCTGTGTTCCGCTTCACTGTGGTCTTCAGCGCAACTGATGTCACTGGGTTCTAGAACTGCCAAGTAATTCAGAAAAAACGAATATGGGGCAGACAAAAAGGCTGTACGGGGCCTAAATAAGGAAAGAAACAGGACGATTTCAAAACACACACAAAACAATACATTGGGACAATGAAACAAGACGTTGCACATGCCCAAACCTACCATTAAGATCATTATTTATTTTTCCGTTTGGGAATTTATTACTCATAAAAGGTTCTGGATTGACGGCACTGGAAGTGGAAGTCCTCTATTAATCCACACGACAGGTACAGCACGGGCAATCACAATGCAAGCTCCTCCACACTGTCCCGCCAATGTGCCTCAAGCCTGCCAGGCAGGGACCACCATGTGGTGAGAAGGCGGTTCGGATCCCATGCCCATTCAATCCTTGGCTTCTCATGTGATTGTGTAATGTTTGCCAACTATGTACTTGTGAAAATGTTGTCCTCCTTTGTATCTGTGACGGGGAACCTTTGTGAAAGAGTTTTACTCAAAGGTTGCATTCCGATGATTTTAATAAATAAACAAACAAGGGTGCCAATTAGTGCCACCTACGTTCGTAGTTTTGTGTTGTGGACACCTGCCCACTAGGAACTGGACTGAGACCACCACAACTTATTTAACACAGGCCACAGAACAGCCCTCGGGTGAAAACGGCTTTCAGTTACTATCGACCTGTGCTGGATTTGAACCAGTGGCCTAGAAGTAAAAGGCTCTTTAACTCGCTACCCATACACTAAGCAATCCAGTTCCCTCCAAATTTACAATTGTATTCATTACATTAAAAAATGTTACCAACACCGTTTACTTTCCCTTTAGTCTTTATTGCACAATAGATCCTTTAGGCAAGTGCCGATATTCAAAGGATCTAGGGTCATAAAGGTTACATACAAATATACTTTGTTCAAGCTTACAAAAACAGGAGATTTGAGTTACAGATAGTGATACAATACATGATTACACTAAACAGCATATACTGACATATAATCAGTATAAAGGACATAACGCAGTTACAAGAGTTAGAGGCACCAAGAACATTCAGTAGTTGACCTTTGAAGGAGATGGTGTTACATCCCTTGAAATGGTCTTGGGAGGCATTCTGGCCCACCAAGGATTTTCAATGTGACAGTAACAGAGAGTTCCTATCCATGACCCTAAGGGAGCATTTGCCAATGTATTTGAAGCTGAATTGCAGGGCTGGAGAGAGCAATCCAAGTAATGCCTTTTCACTCACCATCATAGTATGGAACTTCTCCTGTGGGTTAAAGTTTAGCCATCCCACGATGTAAAGGACACATGGGTGTCTAGCCTGAGGTTCACTACGCAATACCATAGTCAATTACGCAGACTATAAAATACAGAACCAACAGTTTTTTTTTTAGTTTCTGGAAGGAAATTTCTTCTGTTATGGTACAGAAGGCCAAAGCAAAAGTTTATGACTTTAGCCAGGTGGTCATTGTGACGCTTGGTCAACTGGTTATGACTGCTCTATGATTTGTAATATAGAATGTGGTATGTTACCTGTCTCACAGGAGACATTCTGTGCCCCTTGGATACCCCCCCCCCAGGTTTCAGTTAAAATGACAGGATATATATTAAACAGCAAAGCTCTGTAATGTGATTAACTTCCAAGAAGTTGCATTTTATGGCCTTGTTGATGAGCTGTGTTTCTTTGAAGCTGGGAACTTAAAATATACATTTTATGACATCTTAGACGAAGAACAGTTAATATCATCCGGTGTTAAGAAGCTATACGACATCTAGGTGAGAAAACTGCAGAGCTGTAAAGGTCTCTGGATATGGGCTGGGAACAGGAACTACTCAGAGATCAAAGAGTCATAGTGGAAAATGAGTTTTTGCTGATGTCACCTTATTTAATATACCTCCCGATAGGGCATCCTGTGTATATTATTTTTTTGTATTTAATAGGGAGGAGCTGGGTGACATCATGGAAGAGGTGTGTTTGAGAGTCAGTTTAATCTATTCTGTGTCTAATCATTTAAACACTTTTCTTGGTGGGCTCTTAGAAACAACAACTACTATAAGCACTGTAAGAAGGAAACAGGAGAGGTGCCCAAAGACTGGAGGACAGCAAATGTAGTCCCATTATACAAAAGTGGGAACAAAGAGGAAGCGGGGAACTACAGACCAGTCAGCCTCACCTCGGTAGTGGGAAAGATCATGGAAGCACTACTGAAGGAGAAATTGGTGGAACATCTGGTTGTCAGTGGACTACAGGACCCAAGGCAGCATGGTTTAAACCTGTAAATTTACCTCCTCTGATGTTTATTCCCAGAAGCTGTGACAAACTTGGTGTTAGCAGTGGGATAGTACTGGTTGTCCAGAGAAACAAGGGGGAGACCAGTACCCAGATACTAGCCCTGGTATCCAGACATAGGGGGCAAAGAGCAGGATGGCACACCTCCAGGATCTCGTGGATGCCAAAAATCTGTTGAAGGAGGAGGGGCTTACCAGAGCCCAGGTGAGAAGAACCGGATTGGAGTATGATGGCACGAAGAGGCGGACCAGTGCCGTAGCGAGGCGGAGCACCACTGCCAGGTGCTGATGGAGGGTTCCCAACCAGAGAATTTCGTGGCGAAGGCAGAGGACCAGGATCCATGGTTGCTAGAGAAGAAGGTCCCCCTGAAGGAACTTTTGTTGCCAGCCACTTTTGAGATCCCGTTGTTGCCCATTTTTCTGGGCTGGTACTTGGAGGATGATGAAATGAAGGCCCCAGATAGGACTGTTTCAGGATATATGCATACTGGGGTGAAAACTACAAGCATCAGGGAAGACACCATGGTGGCTGAAACACGTTTTGAACCCCGTGTGATATGGTATGAAATGCATGAAACATGGAATGTGTAAAATGAACACAGCAGTAAGGCCGGTGCTGAGTGCAGCCAGTTGAGGGTACCAGAACGGTGTACGGGTTGAAAGGTTCTGGGAGTTAGGAACTGGCTGGTTGATTTGACATGCAGCATGAAAAGGTTCCTGGTTTACCAGAAAATATATGAAAGGGAAATGGCTCAGTGAAATGTATGAACTGAGTACAAGAAATGTATAACATAAAAGAAATGTCTATACTGTACGATATAAAATGAGGAACCTAGGGTCATGGAGTATCTAGGTATGGGGTGGAACCTATGATTGGGCCCCTGAGTGGAAACAATGTGTTAGAATGGGGTTAAAGCTGGGTACAACTTGCCCGGAGAAAGTTATGGTATAGGGCTGTATGGGCCCTGATAGCTAGATGGAGGAAGCCAGAAGTCAGCATAAAACTGCTGTATTACTCTTTTTAATGTACTGATGAAGGTACGATAGTGGGTGCACAGGGTTCTGAAACGATGCCCAAACGATGGGTGCTGAAACGAGGCCAAGTGATGGGTGCTGAAACGATGCCCAAGTGAATGGGTATGGAGGAAGCTAGAAGTCAGCATAAAACTGCTGTGTATCACTTCCTATTTTTTTTGGTATTGTTTCTACCGGAGCCTCGCCTATCCATCCGACGCCCCACCCTCCGCACCAGCTGGGTATGAGACACCCTCACCTTCAGCCCCCTCGACTTACCCCTCATGGTGTTGGGGGGTTGGGAGTCCCTCAACCCACCAGTCCGGATCCAGTTCGGTGGAAGTGTCCTCCCGACAGCACCGTAAAGGGGGGGAAGGGGTCGTCATCATCCAGGTGAGATCTTAATTTTTCTTGCCTTACTCCCCTGCAAAAAGAAGGGTGTGCAAGGATGTCAGCGGAGGGAGCGCAGAGGTGTTCGCATGCGCTCCTCCAGGCCCCATCTCCACCCCTTTTTGCAGTGTCGGCTCACTGCTCCCCAGCCACAGCTAGGGGCCAGTTGAGCCGACCACTGATATCCTCCCTCTCCCGGAGAAGGACAGCACTCGGACGCACAATCCTTTCTCCAGCCCTGCCGATCCTCAACGCCCGTGCTCGCTCCCCAACATGGGTTGCCGCGAAGCAAAAGGTAAGGAGTCCAACGCCACCAGCCCTCAGTGCCACCGGGCCGCGACTTCCTATTTTTGATGTACTGATGAAAGTATGATAGTGGTGCACAGAGTTCTGAAACTATGCCAAGTGATGGGTGCTGAAACTATGCCAAGTTATGGTGCTGAAACTATGCCTATTGATGGGTGCCTGATGTCACATATGAAATGTCCGAGTTGTACTAACCAGAGTGAAATAGTTAGGGAGAGACAGTCACAACAGACTGAAGTCCTCCGAGAGCATAGATGAGTACTGTGCTGAACTGTATGACAGTCCCGGGGTAATGTGAAAGTACTGTTGTATTGTAGTAACGCGGTACGGTGGACAATACTAAAAATAGCTGAATTAAGGGACCCTGGGGTGAAGCTTTCATAGTCGGTGAAAGAAAGTTTCAACCAACCCCCATTCTATTATTTTGGTAGAATATTTACGACTGAGAGGGGGTTCTTGAAAAAACAGTATAGTTTTGAGAACTGTTTTTTTCTTAAGGAGGGAGGTGTGTGGGGGAGTTAGGCTACACCCTCAGCTGTGACTGTGGACCACTTTTCTATCTCCTTATTTCCTAGTAACAGTTAATACTTTTCTCTTTGCTTTTCTTCTTTTCCCCCCTACCCTAGGTTGGCCACCTAGCATAGCTCTTTACTGTCCCTACTAAACTTCCTACTAGTTCTCTCTTCTCATTCTTTTTTATTTCCATCCATCCAATCCCTGGAATGATGCCAAACACCGGAGAGGTGTTGTGTAATGTGCGTAAGTGCATTTTATGTACAAAAGCATGAAGGCTATTTTAAATAGGAAAAAATACAGTGAATAAAGCCTTTTTAAATAAAAGAATTCAGAAGTCATATAAACAATAATAATTTTATGATTAGTACAGGTATAAAAATCCTTAAGGTATTTTCATAAATTCACACTATAAACCTGTTATTGTATAAGATTCTCTGTATGAAGCTAAATAAAAATCTGTGGTATGCTTTATAAAATGCTTAGTTATGAATCAGAGATATATAGAGTCAATATCTGGGAGATATACACTGTACCTTTAATTGAACCAAGAAGTCCCCTGGAACAAACACACAAACTCCCTTGGTTTTAAAGCAGCATGTCCAGACATATAACAGCATGTTCAGACATGAAAATAGAAAGGGCTTAGTCAGGTGACCCCACCAAAAAGATATAAATCCTTTTCACTGAGTTCACTTCAAGTCAGTCCAGTGGGACTCAGCCCTGAGAGAGGGGAAGGAGGTTCAACTGCTACTGTAGACAAGCTGTTGAATGCAGATTAAAAGGGTTTTAGGAGTTCTAGGATCCAGGCCTGTAATATGTGAGAAACTACTGATGTTAAGCAGTGATTTTCTTTAATTTTTTTGTTTTCATTTATTATTTTTTTAACCTTTGAAAAATAAATAAATATCACACAATGGTGTGTTTTAAACCTGTAAATTTGCCTCGTCTGATGTTTATTCCTACACACTGTGACACTCCACCACTCCTTGTTAAACAACAAGTCTGTATTCATGTTCAATGCGAAGAAACTAAGTATTTTAAGCATAGCAAACACAGCAGAAAAAAGACTAGCTTGTCATTTCCAAGTCAACAAAGTACGTCTGCAGAGTTAATACAGAGTCCATTAAGAGTCCACTTAGAGAATCCATAAATAATCCAAAGCATTTTTTTGTTTTTTTAAAACAAGCCTAGAGACAGGCTCGGCAAGAAAAACTTCTGCAGCAAGGCAGAGGCCACCCCACGCTATACGTCACCTGCGCGTGTTTCACAATAGCTGTTTCAAAAGCTGATTTACAAGGATTATTTCCAACTATTTAAATGTGTCTCTTAAATAGACAGTACACTAAAGTGCATTATATGTATAAAGTGCAGTAGTTCTCAACAATGCATAAGTAGTGAAAAATAACAGTGCTATACTGGTCCCATATTAAGTACAACAGGCAGTTTCTCTCTTTTTTTTGTTGTTGTAATTATTATTTCTACCTCCATCCCAGCCTGCTACCCCCGACCCATCGGGGAGACACCCGACATCTCACTGCCTTCCACCCTACCCAGACGGACCACCGATCCGTATGGAGCCACGGCTATTCCCCCCGGCAGTGAGGAGGTGTAGTCTAGGCATGAAACTTGCATGTCGGTCGGTTTGGGGCTCGCTGGAGTGGTGGAGGCAACTTGTGAACACGTTCCAGTCTCCCCATCTTCTCAGCGTGTGGCAGACTCATTTTCACGTTTCACCCTCCCATACAGCATGCAACTCCCTGACGTCAGCGCCGAGGCGCGACATCCACGCTGTACCACGGCCAGCCATCCCTTGTAGGGCTTGCCTGACTCCGAGCCGAGGCTCGCAATACTGCAAGTGTGTAGGTGGCGGCCTGTACCCTTCCCGGAGCTGTCGTAGGATGCTCCAGCCAATCTCCTCCTTGCCGACCCACCAGCAGCCCGAGTCCATTCCCGAACCCGGGTCGACGGCGTGGAGCGAGGTGTGGCGTCCAGCAGCTCAACCCTCAGCGCCACCGGGCCGGCCTAGTTTCTCTCATTTTGTTACCTCTTTGCACGTTGGATAGTTATTGCGTTTTTGATATTGCACAGTTATTTTTCACTACTTATGCATTGTTGAGAACTATTGCACTTTATACATATAATACACTTTAGTGTACTGTTTCTTTAGGAGATTAACTTAAATACATGGAAGTAATCCTTGTACGTCAGCCTTTGAAAAAGCTAATTGCGAAACGCGGCAGGTGACTTAACGTGAGAGTGGCTCTCAGCCTTGCTGCAGAAGTTTTCCTTGCTAGCCTGTCTCCAGGCTTGTTGTTTTTGAAAGAAAAAAAATGCTTTGGATTATTTATGGACTTTCTAAGTGGACTCTTAATGGACTCTGGATTAAGTCTGCACACGTACTTTGTTGACTCCGGAAATGACAAGCGAGTCTTTTTATCTGCTGTGTTTGCTGTGCTTAAAATAATTAAAGTTTCTTTGCACAAGGAGTGGTGGAGCACACACAATTACTGTTATTTTTGTAAGCAGGTGCTGGTTCCCTTCATCTCCGATAACATTTTCATTAACAGGCACTGCTTTATTCCCTTGTGCAGTCACACCAACTAACTGTAATACACCAGCATATAGCTTCAGCCTCCCCACCAGGGGTGCCTGCTGTCCTGAAGGGACGATGGACTGGAAGGGGTGCTCAGCCAGTCCCCGAAGGGGGAACGGACTGTCCACCTGACCCCTCCCATGTCTCGGCAGGGCGAGAACAGGCCTGATCTCCCTCAGCACATTTAGTACAGGGGAGAGGCTCGGGGAAGAACTAAGGCACCTTACTTTGGCATCCCAGTTGCGAAGTCTGCCTCTGAAGGTAAGGGGCTTGAAACTCTGCTTCACTGCATGGATTTTGAGTGTACGGAAGTCCATGGAGAAGCAGGCGTCACACCAATCTATGTCATGACTTGATCCAAGGCAGGTCTAGCACTTATGCTGATCCCGGATGGAGATGTGTCCCCTACAGAAGCACCAAGGCACTGGGGGCAGGGGGCGTCCTTGTTCTTTTTTGAGGATTTCCTCTTTTTCGGCTCCTTGGAGTCGGGCATGACAAAAAATTGTGAAAAATAAAAGGAGAAGAAAAAGGACTCGGTGCCATACTGAGAGATAGAGAAAAAAAAAAAACAGCACTGAAAAAAGAACCGGGATATGGCATTGAGCAGGCAGTGATGAAGAAATGAGGAGATGGATGCATTTGCAAATTCCGATGCGATCCCATGCTGTTGCCTCGACAGCAGGAAAAACAGAACTGAGGAAGGCAGGGGGCCAGTATCAGTCACTGGCCAGTCCACGAGTGCCATGTCATCCAGATGCCTCGTGGGTGGTGCCATTACCACCATCAGCCTCTAGCTGTAGCTGCTAAACATGTTGCTCTCACGGGTCCTAGTCCCTCTGGCACAGACCCAGAAGTGGGAATAAGTGGTGAAGATGGATTCTTGGAAGATCAAATTTTACACCAAGTATTTTTAATCAGTGGACAATCCGACAACATATGATCTAATGATGCATGGGGAAGGTTATATCTCTGGCTCTGACCATCCTGAGAATGGCCCATCTTTTCTAATCTTTTGGGGCTATAATAATAATAGTCTGGGCTTTTTAACTGTATTACACGGCCTTTTATATCCTTGCAGGATTTATAAGCCACATAAAGTCTGCACGAAGTGTAAGCTGACCACTGTTACTCATGCCTGTTCCCCATTTCTCGTTTGATTCTTCTGAAGGAGATTCATCTGTTATGGTTGATTATCATAAGGCCTGAGCCTTTAGTATTACAGCAGCTGCACAAACTCATCCCATTCTTGCGATTTTTTTTGTGTCAGCTCCCCCCCTTAGTTTGGCCCATCCCTGCCTGTTGCCCCCATGCCCAGGTTTGCCCCCTGGACAGGGCCACCAGGGGGCACCCCCCAATGGACACTGTGGGCAAAGCCCCAGCTTACCGCCAAGGTTGGGGCCACGGCAGCAGGACCCTCTCCCAGCGGATGTCAGAGGCAGAGGATGACGGAGAGGGTCGTTATGCCAGGGGGCCGACTTTTTTCCAACTGCTCGATCCCTTGGGGGCAGGGACATGCAATGATGTCCAGCGTCTGCCCTGCCCATTGAACATACTGGCGCTGGTCGCAGCTGTACCCCCAGCGTCTGCTATGGGTCCGTGATTCACCGGACACTTCTCCGATCCCCCCCCAAAGGAGAGCAGTCCCTAGGACATTCGATCCTTCTCCCCTGGCCAGCCCTCCGACTTCCAGGTCTGTTCCCGAACCTGGGTCGTTGGCATCACAAGTGGAAATTCAACTGCTGCACCAACATGCTGGCAAATTCTAGTGATTTTTGAATAGAGAGGCCAATTAACAAGTTTTTTTGAAGGTTATGCCTAACTGGAAGATAGCTTCCAAATTCAAATTTGTGTAAACCAAATCTGAGTTTTATTTGATCGCATGAACGCAAGGCATTAGTATTATTATCAACCACGTCCCCAAAGCTTCAATCGGTCTGGTGGTGCTGAGGACCGAGGCGCTTAGACGCCATCTCACGCCATGCTGGCGACCTGGGTTGAAGCAAACTCGGGAGCTGGGGTCTGTCGGGAAGGAGAAGGAGTGCATCCGTTTGACTGCTCTCTCTCCTGGAGGGAGGGAGGTCTGTCCTGCAGTGCTAGTGGCTCTAGTGGAGACGGGGGCACAGCAGCTGGGGAACCGTGGAATACCGTCTCGGTGGCTGTCATGGCCAGATGTGACGGGCTGGTCTACATCTCGGATGGGCGCCATTGCCGTCCCTGCGTCGGAAAGGGAGAACAACGGAAAATCCTTCGCTCTGGGGAGGCGAAGATGGTGCCCTGTGGACATGCCCACATGCCTAATGCCAGCCCGAACCCGATATGGCTCTCTGTGGTCCTCTGCCTCTCATGTCCCGGGGAGAGGGGGGGACCCAGCGTACCCGATTTCCCAATCGGGCAAGGGTTCAGGTAGGCGGTGGAGGCATGAGACCCTGTGGTCCACTGGAGAGATGCCTCAGAGTACAGTGTCAGGAGGGGAAAAAAAAAAAAAGTAAAAAAAAATGTCCCCAAAGTTACCAATTGAAGTTTTCTGACACACCTCTGTATTAATCATATCACAGTCTAAGATTAGTTTTGGATTATCCCTTAAGGGCATCAATTTAATAGGCAGGGAATCCCATTAATCTTTTTAAAAGTCTGAATCATGGATCTGGATGAGGAGGAGGGCTTTGCAGGGAGGCTGTCCACCTACTTGACCCATGGGGGCTAGCGCAGCTATAGGCAGATGAGACAAACTAATCAACTGGTTAAATATACCATGGTGGCATGGAAGGACGTCAGCAGCTCAGAGGGGCAGCAGAGGACAACACACTCTAGTGCCGACTGTGGGCAACCCAGATTTCTTTTTACCTAGACTAGACAATGCAGGATTTTGGAACTGGGAGGAAAGAAGTACACGATGTGGTGGGACCTTTACACAGGGGAGGGGACTCTGCTCGTTATGGACTGCAAGAGAAACTGGCACTGCCTAACTCGCATCATTACAGATACCTGTAGGTGAGAGAATTTTGCAAAAGTCTAGGCAGGAATCAGGTGACAGAGTCCCCCCCCCCAGCCCAGATGTAACAGGATACATACCATACCAGAGTATCAGCTAAGAGGTTGATAGTAGAACTAGCAAAGCAAGACAGACAACGTAAAGGCACAGTGGGAGAAAGATTTGGCAACCCAGATAACAGCAGAAAACTGGGTTACCGTCCTCCGCCTACATATGGGACTCCTGCTGGTTAATAAGTGCAAGGAGTCCCAACACAAATTCATCCACAGACTCTACTGCCTGCCCAGTGTGGCACACAAATTTCATTTAGTCATTTCAACAGTCTGCGGTAGGTGTAAAAGCACAGATGGCTGCCTACCTGCACTACTTATGGGGGGGGTTTCACCCTGAAGTCATTCTGGGAGGTGGTGGCTCAGGACCTGTTGGCTATGGTCGGCAGAGAGCTAGTGTGCTCAACACTGACAATGCTATGCGGGGTGGAGGACACGGCAGAGGAGGGTTGAGACACCCATCCAAGATGGATTAGAGTTCTGCTCGCCACATGGCCAGGCAATGCATACAAAATACTTGGGTCTCCTGTTTACAACCCACGCAGCCCAACAGAGAACATTAACTCTGCAGGCACTGGCTGTGGAGAGATTAGCATTCATTTTCAAAGATAGGGAGGACATGTTTGAGAATGTTGGGGTCGTCCTGGATTCTCTTCCTCCAGTTGAAGCCTTGATACTCAGGGAAGTTTAATTTAAAGAGTGCAGCAGTCTCCCAGTGACAGTACCCCAAGAGAATCCTTTGGCATTTGCTGGCAAATTAAGTATGGCTGTACATACCCTTTAACTACTGAATTTATCTACGTGAATGAAATGTAGAATGAACTGTTTGTCTACCCTGTATGTCATCCAAGTTGACGGATCCCTTGTACTGTACTTTTAAAATCAATGAAAAAAGCCCAAAGCATGCCCTTTAGGCATGGATAGGATGAAAGGATGTCTGGAGTTTTGATAAATAACAAGTCCAACATTCTGTGAGAGGCTGCAATCTGTTGCCCAATCAGCGCCCATAGGGGAGTTGGTTATCCTGCGAATGGAGCCAGAACTTTGCTCATTTTAGTAAACATGCAGTATGACAATGTTGCCACCAAGGCAATCCAACACCTCTCCCTCTTTCCAGTGTCTGCGTAGTTTGGCTAGGTTTAATTTAGAAGTTGTGTCGTTCTGTAGAAATTTAAGGAATAATCTATCTAAGCAGCTAAGTTTAACACAAATTGGGAGGTTACTCAATACATAAAAGATCTTGGGGCAATGATCACCTTTTTTTTTTTTTTTTTTTAAATACCTTCTTTATGTGCCTCCTTTCTCTCTTGCCCTTGGACTCTCTCCGTGGGACTCCGATGTAACCTTGTCCCACCTCTAGGCCAACGCCACTCCTGCTCGCTTCTCCGACTCCCAGCCCCACCCCAGATCGCAGACTCCTCCCAGTGACCTTTCTGCAATCTAGACAGGTTGCCAGGAGTGGAGAAGCACCAAAGGTGGACTGGGAACCCGGCATTGGGCGTGGAAGTAGTTCCCTGGTCCCCACCATCGCCTACCAAAAGGCGAGGCGTCTTTCTCATTTTGTGGTCCCTCCCGGTAGCGATGCAATGATCACCTGCACAGGCACGCTGCTGGTCTCTGCGCTCCACCCCTTACTGCGCTGGCTTATGCAAGACCCCCGACCTCCACTGGGGCTCAAATGCGGACGAAACTCGCAGAACCCACTCCTGGGAGAGGAGAGCCGGCCTCCAGATGCTCAACTGGCCCCTCCAGCTGGACCCCAGGCGGCCCAAGTCCATTCTGAACCCGGGTTGCTGCATGGAGCAAAGTGCATCCAGCGCCTCAAACCTCAGAGCCACCGGGCTGGTCCGGCAGTGATTACCTTGACTGAGTTAATTTTCCCCACAGGGAGAGGAACATTTTTTCCCCTGTTTAATAAGGTAATTTTGGATTTCCTCTAGCAATGGGTTTAGGTTTGCAGAAATTAGTTTTGAGAGGTCAGAGTATCTGTTCAAGCCCAAACATGTTAGTCTCTCTAAACGTCAGACAACTGGAATTCCTTTTTTGAATGGATGAAAAAACCCCAATTTTTAAGAAGAAGCATTGCTTCAGATGAAAACACAATTGCACATACCCCAATAATGCAAAGCATCATGGGAAATATATGCAAATCCCCATGAGAGAATTTGGACTGGCTCAACTTTAAGCAGAACTGCATGGTGCCAGAAGGCCTCTCAGTGCAATCAGCAAAGGCCAAGAACAGCAGACACATACCGTGTTTCATCCTCATTTGAACTCATCAGCGTGCCATATCTGTGTCTTAGCCCAGGAGAGAGACAGCCACCCTTAAGGGGACGTTATTTGTTTGGGCCATTGCTTCAGATGTTTTCATTTATCTTGAGTCCAGCTTAATTGCTAAATTCCAGAAGGATGTGTTTGAGGAGCTGAATGATGGTATTGGATCCTCTAATGTAAGTAGCAGATCATCTGCAGAGGAACAAATTTTACCAACTTCCCAACTTTCACTCCCTTGATTTCTCTGTTATTTAGGATGGTCCTAATTAAGGGTTCATGAGCAATTAGGAATAAGGAAGGGGAAGGTGGACAGCCTCGCCTTGTACCTTTCTGTAGGTGGGAATGATTCCATTTGTTGTTATACGGAGGCAATAGATACCCAAGATCTGACATTCTCTCCAAAGTCAAAGCATTTATCAAGAACGCCCCAATTTAGTAAATCAAATGCCTTGCCCATGTCAAGGGACAGTGTTGTTATTTCAGCTGTTCTAGATTTAGCTGCCCACATTTTTGACCACATTGTCTACCGCCCCATTTGTTTTAAGAATCCACTTTCTCCTTCCTATCATCAACTCAGGAAGTTTGAAATCTAATTTCTCATAATTTAGCTAACATTTTGTAGTCGTCCTTTAAAAGAGAGATGGGTCTATAGTTACTACAACACAGGTGATTTTTTTTTTGTGAATCACTGTAATCACAGCTTCTCACATAGAAGGAAAAATGTGTTTTTTGTAATGACTCAAACAATTTAGTAAGAAATTCAGCATTTTTTGAATTAATTGCTTTATAAATTTCATTTAAGAAACCATCTGGACCTGGAGAATGATGTGGCAAGGTTGCTCATTGTGTTTTGTATTTCCTGTTTAGTGAAAGGTTTGTCCAGCTCCAATTTACTAGTTTCAGAGATTGAAGGTAGACCGATTTTGGACAGATTTTCTAGAATTGACTCTAGTGTTTCTGTTAGTTGATGTGTAAAGAGTCTGAAATTTTTTTTAATTGGTTATTTATCTCTAGAGGGGTGTTGGATATGCTGCCATTATCTAACTAGACCCCAGCGATGGTATTTGGGGTTTCTTTTTTTATTTGCACGCTAACAGTTTACTGGCTCTCTCACCTGATTCCCAGTATTTTTGATTTGGTTTAAAAAGGGGCATATTCAGCTTTGTACCTATGAAAACAGTTAATACTGTATCTGAAAGAGATAATTTTTTGACGTAGATGAGAATTCTTCTGTGGATCGGACTTCTTGGTCAGCTCGCTTCCCATACTGTTTTGTGACTAGTCTCTCTGCCGTTATTATTTAAGATCATGGTTGCCTTTAATAGCCTGGATTAAAATTTAGGGTCTTTTAATAGGGAAGATTTAAAAATCTCCAACTATGTTTGGTCTTATTTTTTGGGACTAAGTCAACAGATTAATTACAGGGGTAGTTCCAGGTGACTGGAGGGTGGCTGACATGGTGCCACTTCACAAGAGTGGAGACAGGGAGGATACAGGTTACCTATAGGCCTATCAGCTTCACATCAGTAGTGGGTAAACTTATGGAGCCTCTTATTAAGCAAGATCTAGTGGAATACCTCGAAGTAAATCACCCCCAGAACTACAAATAACATGGGTGCGTGATGGGGCAGGTCATGTCAAACGAACCTTATTATGTTCTTTGATGACATGACCAAGGATTCGGACAGGGGTCATGTGGTGGACTGCTTTACTTTGACTTCAGTAAGGCATTTGACACAGTCCCGCACAGTCGCCTCTTAAAAAACTGGAAGAACTTGGAATAGCAGAACAGATAGTACAGATAGTAAAGTGGGTATGGAATTGGCTGAAGGACAGAAAACAAAGGGTGGTAATAAATGGGGTGAAATCTAACGAGAGGCAGGTCACTAGTGGGGTGCCTCAGGGGTGGGTGCTGAGGCCAGTCCTCTTCAATGTATTTATCAGTGATATCACCGAGGGCATAAATGGCAACATTGCCCGGTTTGCGAGCAACACGAAACTCAGCGGAAGAGTGGATAGTACGGAGAGAGTCAGACAACTGCAGGAGGACCTTAAGAAGCTGGAAAGGTGGTCACAGATATGGCAAATAATCTTCAGTGCTAAGAAGTGTAAGGTGATGTACCTGTGTAAGGTCAAAACCAAGGAAGGATACTGGCTACACGGAGTCCAGCTGAGCTTCTCTACTGAGGAACGTGATCGGGAAGTCATCATTAGGGACAACCTCAAGCAGCCAAGTCAGTGCAATAAGGCTTACAGCAGGGCTAGCAGGGTGTTGGGATGCACTGGCATGGGGACAGACAGCAGGGACAGGGAGGTGATACACTTTACAGCAGGGCTAGCAGGGTGTTGGGATGAATTGGCAGGGGGATAGAAGGGACAGGGAGGTGATACTAATGCTTTACAGCAGGGCTAGCAGGGTGTTGGGATGAATTGGCAGGGGGATAGAAGGGACAGGGAGGTGATACTAATGCTTTACAGCAGGGCTAGCAGGGCGTTGGGATGAATTGGCAGTGGGATAGAAGGGACAGGGAGGTGATACTAACACTTTACCGGCCATTAGTGAGGCCTCATCTGGAGTACCGTGTACAGTTCCGGAGGCCTCGCCTAAGAAAGGACATTTATTGATTGGAAGTGGTCCAGAGAAACAAAAATGATACATGGTCTTCAGGAAATCATCTATGAAGAGAGGCTTGGGGCTCTGAAATGGTACTCATTAGAGACTAGGAGGGAGAGGGGGGATATGATTGAGACCTTCAAGTTCCTTAAAGGCATCAACAATGTGCCAGGAGCGCAGCTTTTTATCAGGAATGTCAAGTCTACTACACGAGGGCATGAGTGGAAATTGAAGGGTGGAGTGTTCAAGAGGGATAGCAGTAAGTATTACTTCTCAAAGAGGGTGGTGGAACCTTGGAATAGATTACCTCCTGAGGTGGTGGCTGCAAAATCAGTATCAAGCTTTAAGCACAGGTGGGACAAGGACTGGGAACAAACACATGGCACTGGCAAGTGCTAGGCTGGGTGTCTAGGAGGACAGAACACCGATGCCCAATAGGTCCTGGGATAGCTTGCTTGAAGACTCAATGGACCACAGGTCCCCTTCTGCCATCATCGTCAGGTTTCTATGTTTACACAAAGGGTGCTTCCGAACCAACCACTCAGTTACATAAGTTAGTGGATATAAACCAGTTGTTGAGTCGACTGTAATAATTATGGTGGCAAGAATAAAATGTGTAGTTGCAACCTTTTGGATGAAATACTCTCCATGAATCCCATAAATTTACGTTTTTCACTACATCTTTAAGAGCTTCAACATTCTGCAGACTAACATAAGGTGTAGACTGATTACTACCTAGCAAAGTATCTACAGCTGATTTGATGTCTCCTCCAAAAATTAAGCATTACCCAGGAAGTAAAACTAACCAACTAACATATGTATAATATATAATATCATTGCAAGTTAAACTAATAGAACTGCTTCTGATGAGTATCTGAAGTTGAGCCGAGAAGCAGATTCTCAAAGCTGCACAACTAATATCACTAACCAGAGCAACCAAAATCAATCCTCAGTGTGATGTAGTTTGTGATCATTGAAACGGACGACAAAGGATTTCCAGAAAAAATAAGGTAATAACTGTGAACTTTCTATAAATATGCAGATAATTAACTACCTTGTATCTGATAACATACGAAACCAGAAACAATCATAAATGATACTGTGTCAATTTAATGAATTTTATAAAACGGGTCAAAAAATAAAAAATTAAAATGTAATTGGGTAAAATCAGTCAGCAGGCCGTGCATTATTTCAGCCTCTGAAATGGGTTGGTTTGATACTGTGTCCTGACTGGTCAAGAGCCGTATGCTAGTCCAAGCACAGCACACGGGTAAAAGGAGTCCCACCAGCCAGCTAACAGTGCATCTAGAATATCAATGAGCTGCTTCAGAACGCTGACATTTCAAACAGCAGCCCCACCTTTTGCCCCCACACTCACTAATTAGTGCAATCCAAAATAAAAAGCGGTTGTTGTTCTGGCCCCTTCCCCCATTTGGGTCTACTTCCCCACATAAACAAAAATAAATATTTATTATTTAAAATTCACATCTGTGTCAGTGTAATATTTGTAAGGTGTAAAATACATTTTTGGGGCAATTTAATAAGCGCAATAAGACACTCTGGGGTTTGTGCTTCGTGCTATCACAGTGCACACCCAGGGCGGCGCTGCGCGTAACAATACCCCGGGTATGTACTGTGACAGCACAACACCTACCCTGTCGTGTCTTATTGCTTACATAATGCATAAGCATCATGGTCCTAAGCTTGGCCAGATTTGTGAGTAGCCACATCACACAACGAGCAAATCAATCCCCTACAGCAGAACTGACCTTCCATCACAAACATGGTTGCTGCCTTTACTTACTAAATACTCTCAACTTGGCACTAAACATAAAACTACAGTAAATAAAAACCAAATCAATGAAATGCTGTTTATAGTTTTAGTTACTAGTGTTTCTTTGCTGACAATACAAAATCCTCCTTGTATCTTTACCTGATTATCACAGAAATCTCTGCTGCTCATCTCCTGACAGAGCTAAAGTTGAGACTCTGGCTCCACATGAGGCCTTTGTTGTGTGTGTGTGGTATGTTGGGAGAGGAACATTTTGCCAGTGGAATTGTGCAGAATTTTGAATCCCTGCATGCCATGAAATCCAAGAACTATTCAACATATAGCATGTTTGCCATTCCACGGTAAACATTCTGCACGTTGAATGTGGGGAAAGAGAGGGAAAAAAAGAAACAGGATGAGGAAAGCAGGTAGTAATACTGTATAAACAAACAAAAGAAAAGGTGCGAAGACACATCGGGCAGAGACGGATCCAAACTGCTTAAATACATTCCTGAAGTTGGCCAGGTGGTGCTGAGGGTTGAGGTGCTGGACGTCACACCTCGCTAGCGAAAGAAACCTACCCTTTCCTCAAACAACCTGACAGGTTCAAACGTTTTGAACACATTTCCATTAAAATACTGTACTTGTACGGATTTGATAAGTAAATAAGGTAACATTCTTTCTCATAAAAATGCATGCCATATATGGTTTTCATTGTCTTTTACTGTTTTTAGCTACCCCCGTTACTAGAATATGGACTAGTTTTGGCCTTCAAAGTTAAAACTGAAGCATATTTCCATGAAAGGTTCTATTTTTTATCTTTTTAGTATAATTCTGTCTTATTTTTATTAATTTTAAGTTAAAGCAGCTGTGCAATGCAAAATATTTTTCCAAAAATCTAGTTTTTCAGCTACAGTTAATACAAATATTTGTATAGCTGTCAAATCCCCCCTTTCCAGGTACCTCCTACGCTGTGCACCATGAGTTTGTTTCATTTTCTCAGTCTTAAACCTCTCCAGGTTTACAATGGTATTTCTAGGCCAAATGTATAAAATACTCATGTTTTTGTGCAGCAAAACAATTTTACCACCAAATAAAACTGGAAGATAGCTGGAATCGTTTATAGTGAAAAAAGGTGGGGTCAAATTTTGCTGCCCTGCTGCTTTAAATATTTAGATGCCAGACTGTCTGGTGGCACTGAACGCCATACCTCACCGGCAACCCGGGTTCGGGAACAAGCCTGGGCCGCTGGGTCATCGGCAGGGGAGAGAGAGGATCAAGCGTCCGGAGGACTGCTCTCCTCTCAGGGGGAATCCAGGCACTTGTCTGGCATCACAGCGGCCCCCAGTGGTGACTGGAGGCACTGCAACATGCAGGGTATGCTAGAGGGGATGCAGAGCTGCGGCAGGTGTGCCTGGTGCCATTGCACATCCAAGTTCTGCCAGGGAGGGTGGGAGGAGGTGAGGGGAGGGACGCAACCAAGAAAAACCCCACTCCTGGAGATGGGCGACGCACCACCTCTCGACCACACCCACTGGCTGGACTCATTCGCCCTGGGCCAAGCCCAGCTCAGTCCGACCACAGATAAAGGCCCCATGGATAGGAGCGCCTCACCATGGGAGGACTCCAAGCAGAGGGGATTGCCGGGTTGGTGCCAGGAGCTGAAGAGTTTCAAGCCCGGAGATAGAGATGAGCTGGTGATGCCCAAGAGAGTTCTCCAGGGTCAAAGCGGAGTAAAAAAAAAAATATTTAGATGCCATTTTATAAGTGCAGTAAGACTCCAGGGTGTGTCATTATGGTGATAAATTATGCGGCGAAGGCCAATAAGCAACAAGTAGCAACAATTTTCCAAATTCAGGGCTGGCCCGGTGGCACGGAGGGCTGAGGCGCTGGACGCCATACATCGCATTATGCCGGCAACCTGTATTCGGGAATAAGCACGGGTCGCTGGGGGTTGGCAGGTTGGAGAAGGACTGAGCATCCGGAAGACTGCTCTACTTCTCCGGGGAGGGGGGGACATCAGTGGTCGGAGCATGGCTGGCCCCTAGTGGAGACTGGAAGTGTGCAGATGCTGCAGAAAGAGGGGCGAGAGGGGGCAGATGTCGGGAAGAGTGCGTGCGCGCTCCTCCCACTGGCGTCATTGCATGCCCCTCCCCACAGGGGAGAACCACCACAAGAAAAAAATTCTCAGCAGCATGAAGGTTGCCCCAAAGTTGCTGTCACTGTTGTGCACAAGTTAGCTTCCTCCTGGGTCCACCCTCCTGGTCTCCGCAGTGGTGGGGTAAGTACCCACTGTGATATGACCAGAGGGGGGTTGTGACGGGGAGGTCTGAGCGCTGTCCACGACCGGGGCAGCAACCATGATGGCTGGCTGGAGTGGGGGTAGGAACCAAAGGCACAACCTCCCCCCAGTAGAGGACAGTAAAATAAACAAAAAAAAAAAAAAAAACTTTTCGAAATTCAATAATCCATGTTTTTGATTGACAGGTAGCGGTAATCCATTTCTAAGCATGGATTATCGCTACCTGTCAATCACCAACAGTGGATTATCTTAAACTGACAGAACATGCACTCATGCCACTGAAAGCAGACTGCAGCGTGAGTTTTCTTCACACTGCTACGAATGTTTTCAAACCTCTGCCTTGGTTTTACCTTCACTATACCTCCACCTCCACCGACAGCCTGACAAATGCTGAGGGCAGTACTTGTACTGCCGATCATTTATCTGCAGCAGGAGCAGTGTTATTTTGTAAAATGCTGCAATATATGTTAAAATAAAGAAAAGAGAAAGTGCTGCAATATACTTTGGTGTAGTGCTGAATGTCCTGAATCAATACAGTAGCCAGCACCAATGTGATGCGCTTATCATCAGTGACACCGACAGAAGACTGGCAGTCGGGAAGTAAGCAAGGCATGTAAAGAAAATTAAACAAGTTTATTTTTAAAAGGGTTTTAATTACAGACACAAATGATTAAATGTTTAAGCTCAGTGAGTTGTGACAACTCCCCCGTATGCAGTTCCGGACAACAAAACACCAACATGATGACACAGAGGAAGGAAATCGGATGTCACACTGGAGATCAGATAGGCAGCCACTAAAAGAATTAAACGCATTAAAAGCACTAAACGTCAACATTAATTCAGCAGAGTTAAAAAGACTGAAACATTACAAAATATTTATTGCAGCTGTGTGGATAATAATCTGATGTGATGGAGCTGCAGGTGTAAGTAGGTAAAACTAGCAGTAAAGCGTGGGGTTATCCCTACAATATAAAAACTAAAATGATGTGCAAGTCTGAGTTACAAGGTGACAATCCAATCTGGGGGTTAACATGTCTTTACAATCCATTATTATGTTCCGTAAATCCCTCGGAAGAATTATTACCTTGTAACGCACACTTGCCCTTCGTTTATTCTATATGTAATCGCAGTTCTCAGGTGCACGTAATGGCAGAAATTCTCACAGAACAGCTCAGCTCACAGTTCAGAGTCCCCCCAAAAAAACAAAACAAACCACACACTTGCTAGTGTGTTGGATACAAACTCCAATTACTCCAATATGAAGTGCAGACAGTAATGGCTGCAGATCCTCCTCCACCAAGGACTCCCGAACTGTGAGCCAAGCTGTTCTGTATTCAGCCATTTTATTTGCTTGAGCACCAGGGGCGGGATATTCACAATTCACCAGGCAGGGGCGCAAGCCTGGGCACAGCGCAACTGGGATGCGCCAGGGCATGGGCTGGGTGATATTCAACGGTGCTGCGCCATGGCTCAGCACCGTTGAATATGGCACTGTGGCCGCCCGCATTGCGCATGGCGCAGTGGCAAAAGAGGAGCAGGGGGATGCACCAGCGTAAGTTCGCCACTCGTAGCCACCGCGATATTCAGCACTGGTCATACAAATGGGGCCATTATGCATGCAAGGTGCAAATGGGTCCATTTGCATGTCATTACGGGCCCATTTGCATGCAGGTGCGCCGATCCCCGGTGACTTGCGCCTGGCACCCTGCCAGGCTGCAGCCATCGGGGACTGACGCCCCCTGCCCCTCGGCGGCAAAGTGCTCCAATGTCTGATCGCTGGTGTAGTAAAATAATACAATCCCTGGTGGTCAGTAGACCTGCTCCCCAGATCGATCGCGGGCATTGTATAAATAAAAAGTCCCTGGTGGTCAGTGGACCGAACCCCAGCCCTTCGCGGGCGTAAATAATACATATTCCTGGTGGTCCAGTGGACTGAACCCCATCGATCGCGGGCTTAAATGAACATACATATGCCCTGGTGGTCCAGCGGACGAACCCCAACCCGACTGTGGGCTTCAGATAGCGTTACCTCCCTGGTGGTCCAGTGGTACCCCACCCACCCACCGACCCTACCACCGCTCCCCCGTCAGTGGCTGGCGCAGCACCCACCCGCAAGCCACTTGGTCACCACCGACTGACAGCGTACAGTATGGCTGTACTTCCATTGGTCCACTGCGTTATGCCAATGGCCGCGCAGACCGCATTGATTACTACTATGACAGTCCCAAAATGTGAATGGCTTCATTCACATTTCGACTGTGTCGATAGTCATGGTTCGCACGCCCATTGGCCCACACAGTGGACTCAATGGGCGACAGTCACACTGTACGCCGTCAGTCGGGCGGGGCTTGTGGGTGGTGCTGCCACCCGCCGCTGACGGGGAGAGCGGTGGCGGGTCTGAGCGGTCAGGTGGAGAGGGGGGTACCGCTGGACCACCAGGGAGGTTACGTTGTCTGAAGCCCGTGACCGGGCTGGGGTTCGGGTCCACTGGACCACCAGGGAATATGTATGTTCATTTAAGCCGCGATTAGGCTGGGGTTTGGTCCACTGGACCACCAGGGAATATGTAGTTTTACTTACGCCTGCGATCGGCTGGGGTGCAGGTCCACTGGACCACCAGGGATTCTTTACTTTTACACAGCCCGCGATTGGGCTGGGGAGTGGGTCCACTGGACCACCAGGGATTTATGTACTTTATTTAAGCCCGCAATTGGGCTGGGGAGCGGGTCCACTGGACCACCAGGGATTTATGTACTTTATTTAAGCCCACGATTGGGCATGGGGGGGCCCCCCTGATGCCCGGCCTGTGACTCGGGAGGTCGGGTGGCCACCCACAGCGGGCGGCTGCCGTGTTGCGCCTTGCAATATGGCAGCTCACCTGTGGGTGGCCAGGACTTGCTCCTGCTTTCGATGGGCGGATTTCTACACCCTTCCTGTGTGGCACAAGGCGGGTTTGTGCCCGCATATGCACCGCCCATCCTGGGCTGAACATCGGGATATGCCACATATGCATGGGCACGCCTTCCGCACTTGCACCACATACATTACTGGTGCGCCCCGGTGCATCGAGATTTGCACAGCGCAACATCCCCCTTTAAATATCGTGCCGGGGCGCATCAGTGGGTTGCGCATGGTGCAACACTGTTGCACCATGCGCAACCCCTTTGAATATCCCGGCCCAGGTGTTTAATCTTAGTCGCCTTTTTGACCTGGACGCACTTTAAAAGCACTTACTGCACTGCATAACAATGCACCTGAGATGTGCGAATATATCACCATAATGTACACCCTGTCATGTCTTACTACTTAGACAATCAGAACTTAACAGATGTTCTTACCATACCAGAGTTAATTATGAGTCAGAATGATTTTTTTTGTGGATTCTTTTTATCTCCTTGCTGACAGCTACAGGGTGTACTGAACGCCATTCTGCCATGTATGCAGATGCTCAACAGTCCAGTTCGGCCAGCCTCCACCACAACCACGGAGCAGGGAGGATCGTGGCTTAACCCTCATGGCGGGCCCCCCCAGTGAGGGGAGAACCAGAGAAGGAGACCACATCACCCTTCAGCCCCTGTCCAGACTTGTGTCAGGCTTTGTTTGACAGGGAGGATGGTCGTCCATCGGTGGCATCATCCTGCTGTCGCAAGGGTTGTTTTTTCCTGCCTTGATTCCCTAGGGTGCGGACGTGCAATGACGTCCAGCACGCGCCGCAGGATGTCTGCCGTGGCCCAATCCCCGTTGCGAGGTGCCCACATCTACTGCTCCCCCAGTCTCCACTGGGGTTGCTAGTGTGGCGGGCACACACCCCAACACTCCCCAGGACAGAACAGCAGTCCTCCCCGGCCCGCTAACCCGTGATGGCCCGAGTCCGTTCCTGAACCCAGGTTTCCAAGCATGGAGTAAGATGTGGTATTTAGCGCCTCAACCCCAGTGCCACCGGGCGCTGAGTATAAGGATGTTGATATGAAAGTTTTGCCCAGGATGTTAATATATCAAACTGAGGCTATGCGCAAACATTCTGTATTGCTACCTATGCCCTACTCACGTGCATTCTGAGTTAGACATAATTCACTGTGCAAATATTCTACGAGGTTCTAACATTCTTCTTATCTCATGCCTGAGAGGGTGTGGTTTAAGAGGTTGACACAGTTCTCCAGCTCTCCACACTACAGCATTATGTGGACTGAACACAACTATGCATCTTCCTAAAGATGTCAGTATGTCATTGTTCACTGACACTATTAGATCAACAACTATGTTGACTGTCAACAACTGTCTAGGGTCTACAGGTTTATGTTAGGTAGGGAAAAAGGGGCAGACTGGATGGGCCAGATGGTCCTTTTCTGCTGTCAACTTCTATGTATCTATGCATCTTCTATAGGATCTCTCTTACCAGGCTGCGAGAGTGGCAATCAGACTCTTAGACTCAAGTAATTAAATCTGCCAGCTATCATTGGCAAAGGCAGAGGGAAGGGAGTGGGTGGGTGGGTAGGCTGAGGAGCTGAATAAATGGGAAAAGATGGGGAAGTAGAGAGATAACACAAGTAACAGAATTCCCAGATAATCTGGAACGCCAGTTTGATTGATTGATTAAAATTTTATTTTTATACAGGACACAAATTGTTAGGGTTTTATCCCCATTTTCAACAATGTCCTGTGGTGCAAACTTACAAAATACACAAACAAACAATAGGAAACATCACATCTCGACAAGATATAAATTATTACAGTCTAGCTAAACAAGAACAGGCTCAGCTGAAATAATTATACAAAGATACCTTAAAAACAGGTACCCTGGTTACGGATTTCAGTTCATATGGAAGATTATTCCAGCGCCTGGCTACACTATTTTGTAAGGTAATGTCTCCTAATCCAGCACACGGTTTAATCAAGGGGACATTCTGGGAGGTTACTCCAGGCTAGCCAACTGTTTAGAATGAGGTTCTATTTCTATCAAATGGGCCAAGGGTGTTTTCCTTTACATATGTAAGCGCATGACAGAATAGTAACCATTGGTAAGCTCTTAGTTCTTCTGGTTTGAGCACCCTAGCCTGCTATACATGTCACACTGGTGTGTGCATTGAGCACTTTGTAATGAATTTCCACAGTCTATAATTAAGCAATAAGGCATGACAGGTGTGGAATATCATAGGATATCGCCACACCGCCAAGTTTGTCCAACCACCTGAAAAGTGACAATATCCCATGATATACCACACCCTGGAGTGACTTACTGCTATTATGAACTGAGTTTGAAGTTTTATAAATAAAAATAAAACAGGTTTAAAACATTTTATGAATGAGTTTTGGGTGGTGTAGGAGTACATTTTGAAAAAATAGTTCTCTAGACAGTAAGAGCAAGGCTGGTGGCTGGAACTTTTTGAAGCCGTGACGATGTAGCCCGATATCATCACGGCTTCTAAGAGCTCTCGCCAATCAGATTCCTCATTTATGATCCTCAGTTCATAATATGGATTAAAACACTGATGTGAGCAGCTATGGTCAGATCACATCTCTAGGAGTTCAACCAGCACTGCAGTTCGTTGATCAACTGATCAGCTTTAACACAATCTTTTGATAAAAGTTTTCTTAATTCCAGTATAAACAGACATGAATAATATGACAATGCTCTATCTCTTTAAGGGATCAGGGAATCAGGTAGGAGCCTTTCTGCATGGAGTTATGACTGTGGGTGTAATTAGCCAGTTGCTCTGTGACACACTACTTTGACAGAGCCATTTATCGTGGACACTCTAAAAGTCTGGTCCGTCTCCAAACCAGTAAGGCAAATGTTTTGGACAACCACGAAGAAGAGTTCACAAAGAGGTAAAGGCCTGGATTTTCATTAATCCTGAACATTGTGCAATGGCGGCACAACCAGTGGAGTCACGGAACTTCCCTCGTGCACCTGCGGGTTTTGCCGCTAGCTCCATATTTTCATTCGCGTAGCTGGTTTGCGACTGGATCTGCAATTTACGGCAGCTTGCGCCCCCGTTTTCTATGCGCAGCTGTGCTGAAATGTTACACCTGGTGCACACCACGGACTGAAATTTGGAATGGCCGCCGGTGCATACATTTCTTCCGCACTAGCAGGATGAGACATGGGACTTAGCCCCTGGGCCGTTCTTGGCCCTTTGAAAATCCAGTTCCAGGCATCAAAACCGCTGTCAGCTGATTAGCAAGATGCCATGTCTGAGTTTCAGAGCCAACCGAAGCAAAACCATGTGACAGGTAAAAGCTGCAGAGAGATCTGTCTTTAAAATTTGAATATACATCAGACAGTCTTTTAGAAGACTAAAACTTTCATTTCTTTGTTATGAGAAGCCTCTTTAATGTAGCACTTCAGGGGATGTAGGCTGTGCTTCTAAAATGAGGAGATTTGCATCACAATTATAATCTGGGATGGTGAGACGACCCAAGGAGTTGTATGGTCATTTTGTATCTGCCACCAGCCTTTCCTGGAGATGTAAATCCAGGACAACAAGGTAGTTAGTTTAGCAGCATGCATTTGCCTATCACTGTTCGGAAGACATTTATGAATAATGTAGACACTTAGGTAAACTATACACTTGGGGTAATCTTTCACATCATGATCATTACCTGAGGAGTATAACACGCTGTAACTCCATACCCAAGCATGAAGTCAGCCAATGGCAGCGATTTGTGTGGTACTGTTGCACAGATGCATGTAAAACTTTAACAAAATGAAATTTCTTTGTAATTGAAGCAAGCTGGTGAACAGACAGAAGTAGCAGAGCAAGTATCACTGAGAATCATATTCAGTAGGGAATCTGGAGGTGTTCTGAGGGAATCTGTGACAGGGACACAGGTTACGGAATTGGTTCCAGGCAGCTTGGGAGAGAAAGCAAATCCCATCCTGTAAACAAGTGAGGAGCTGATCTACAAAGAAGTGTTTCACTCATGTCTTGTAATTTGCTAGGAGACTGTGCCAGGATGAATATCAAAATAAAGTTTAGGGCTTGGTACAGTACATTTTGAAGCAAGTTAGCTTGCTGTTGGAGCTCTAGGAGAAAACTTGAAAAGTATAACTGCCTGTCTGGGGGGGCTTCAAACAATACGTGTCAAGTCTTGCACTGCAATAAGAGGTCAGCAAGTTTTCTCTGGATATGAAAGAATGCCAGACTGAATCTGATGAGGATGCTTAACATAACACGACCACAGACTATTACAGCAGTCAGTCTTTCCATTCAGACTCCAGGTAATCAAACTGCAATCCAAGAATATATACAGGATGTCAGCAAGGACATCAGCTCCCACAATTTCAGCCATTGGCATCATTCAACGCCATACATGTCTATCTGTTTTTGGTTACTCTGTTTTCTTTTATATTGAAGCCCTTATCATTCAGAATGCAATTCTGAATTGTTTAAATAGCTTTCTGGCAAGTTTTAAGCTACAGATGAATTTTTAAAGACTTTTGCCCTAGGCGAACAGCTCTTAAACTGCAACCCTGAAAGCAAACATATCTAAAACAACATGGAAACCTGTATGTTTTTTCTAGATTCACAGCCATATTTTACATGTATCAAAAGCTGTACAAAAATGCCGGATTGAAATGGTTTTATGCATAAAAGCATGCAAATATTTCCACATTTCTAAGAATGTTAGTTCAAGAGGTTGTCCTAGTATTGGCAATTTACTCTCTATTTTGGATTTGTGTAAAATACGAAGCACACATCAAGACAGATAATGTGGCATTGTTTCGCTTTTTCTTTCACACGCATGTTGACACCTAAAACAATCTTGTTATATCCACATACAATCTTCGGACCCCTTACAACTTTGTCCCATTCAGATGTATAAAGGCAAAAACAAGCATGGCAACCCATGTCTGTTTTGTGTGGATTTTAATCGTTACTATATCCATAATGTACTGGGCTAAAAATAGCGAATTTGACATGGGGTTGCTGAAAACACCAGGGAAAGTCCTTCAGTGTTGAAAGCATTAGGTGTATTAATATCAGTATTAGAAGGGGAATATATAGGAGATTGCTTGTTTCCATTTTCTTTGCTTCTGTTTCATTTATTTCGGGTTTTAACAGACAATCGTTGGACCTGCCTCAACCTAAACTGCTGTGAGCTTTTCTGGACTATTCTTTTCTTTTTTTGCCGTTAATTTCTTTATCCTCCTCCCAGGCAGCTCATCATCATGCTTGAGCCCCAGCCCCATCCCCCGCTCGCAGCTTACCGTCCACTTCCTCCACGGCTTGCCCCCCCGAGGCGGGGATCCCTCAACCTGCCGAAATGGATCCGGTGCGGAGGCTACTGCTTATTCGCGAGAGTGGTGCCTGCAGGATCAGCTTTCATCCTGCCGTGCCTAGGACATTTTCCTCCTCCGTTTTCTCCCCTTAGGAGAGGAGGCATGCAATGACGCCCTATGGAGACAGCACACACGTGTCCACATGCGCTCCTCCACGCATCTGCCTCCTCACCTCCCCTTTCTTAAGCGTCGGTGCGCTGTCCCGCAGCCGCCGCTAGGGGCCAGACGAGCACTGACTGCTGGTGACCCCCCTTCCCCAGAGGAGAAGAAGAAGAGCAGTCCCTTGACACTTGATCCTTCTCCTCCCTGCAGACCCGGAGGCCCGTGCTCGTTCCTGGAACATGGGTTGCGGCATGCATGCAGGTGTCTGGTGCCACAGCCCCAGTGCCAACAGGCCGCACAGACTATTGTTTTCAGCATCTGAGGTGTGCTGTAAAGGGTACCATTCCTTCTATTTAACTAGACTTTAGTCACACATGATAGCAGTTGTTGTGGGAGGGGATGAACCAATGGTACAGTACCTTGTGGTTTTACTGGTTTCTGTGCTTCCTTGGAGGGTAATCACTATGAGTGAGGTGAAGAGCTGGCTGGAATTTTTTCAGACAATGGGTGACCACTCAATCCGAAGCCAGACAGAATGTGTTTAAGATTTGCCAGGCCTCTTCTGGATTACAAGCATGACTGGTCTCTCTATTAATTAACAGTAAAACTGGATACTTCATGTAATAAAGGAAACCAGTTTTCTGAAGTTTAACTCCGACTTTGTTAAAGGCTTTCCTCCTACCCACCAATTCCTATGAACAATCCTGAAAGATTTAAATCCTTTCATTCCCAAGGACGGTACCTGTGTTCTCTAGCGATCTCCATCAGCTCCTCTTTTATGGAGAAATGAAGGAAAATGACAACTCGTCGGCCTGTGTCTTTGGCCAGGCTTAATACGGGCAGATCAAGATTGGTGTTGTTCGTTCACTTCGTGGCCACAGCTACTGGTAACTGGGCAAAGAAGGCAACAAAGTTTGTAGAAAAACTATCAAGTTCTCCCTCTGACCACTCAGGTATACCCCAAAACAGGCAAATTATCATGTCTGCTTCTATTTTCAAGAGTGTCTATTTTAGTTAATTAAGTCTGTCTCTGAAGAATGTTCAAGTTCAAGTTTGTTTGCAGGAAAACTCCAATGAGCACGCTCATTTACAAGGAGGTCCTGGTAGGACAACTTGGTACAATGGATACATATTACAATACAATACAGTATAATTGGTACATCAAGGCTGAACAGTGCTGAGACAGGTAAACATCGTGACAGTAATACAATATAATACAACAGCGATACATCAAGTTCAAACAGTGTTGAGACACGTAAACAATGTACTGTAGGAGGGAGTTATGGCTAAATTATGTACATTTTAGGAACTAAGCTAACAGGCAGGAAAGGAGAAAAGGGTGGAAACATGAAAGAAGTTTACATTCAAGTGTTTTATGAGACTTTAATTAATGGGTCACGTTTTTCCATACAAATAGCCTGTATTAAATATCATAATACACAAGTGTTAATTATGGCATTTAATACATAGCTCTTTGTATGACAGAATGCGGAAAAACATGACCCCTCAATTAAATAAAACAAAGTCACAGATGCAGTGTCATTTCGAATTTTACACACACCCTACGTTGTTGGATGGCTTGCATAAACCCCTCGGCTTTGCCCTCAGGGTTTATGTGCCATCCAACAACTTCTTGCTGTGTGTGTGTGTGTGTGTGTGTGTGTGTGTGTGTGTGTATATAAGTGTGTGTGTGAAATTCTCGTTACATACTGCACCCCATACTTTATTCTACATATAACGGTTTCTCCACTAGGAGGGCTACTCGGAGATTTGGCAGTGGCAAGTTTCCATAAGAGCTTTGTTGGCCAGGGTTTTAAATACATTTAAGGAGACCAGTTCAGGGAGTTTTAGTGTGGCTTGTAGTCAGTTCTAGGTGGATGGGATTACATGGCTAAACGCAGCTTTACCATAAAGTGTGCGGAATTTGGGTACTTTTTAGTAGTATGAAAGCAATTTTTCCTTTTTTTTTTTTTTTTTTTTTTAATTAGTAGTTTTGTTTTTTTCCAGGTTTCTCCTGTCCCACTCCCGCACGTCTTACAGGATGCCCCACCCTACCAGTTGCCCAGTACCGCCTAGCGCCATCACCTAACCTCCATTTGGTGATGGCGGGACTACTAGCGGTGACCCCTAACCCGGGAGGACAGGAATTGCTCAATCCTGCTCCCACCACCCTCCGTGCTGGCATCCCAGTGACCAGCGGTCATTCCCAAACTCCGGCTGCTTGCGCAGCACGCGGTAAGGCATCCAGTGTCTCAGCCCTCAGCACCACTGTGCCAGCAAAAGCATTTTTCTAAGGGCGTAGGATCTATGATAAACAATGAAGAAGGAGGTGATGCAGGAAGGGATTTTGTTCTGAAATGTTTTAAGAACCCAGATACTAATGTGTAGCGTCCTTCCTGCGGCCCGGGAAGTCCAGCCTACGGCTGTATAAATGGCACAATGGTGGGTTCTGTGGGGTGTGTTAGTTATAAAGCGGATCGTGTGGTGAAACAGTACATCAAGATTAAGAAGGTTGGTTACTGTGCTATTATTATAAATGATATCCATGTAGTCGAGTAAGGGAAGAAAGGTGACTTGAACCAGCCTTTTCTTAATATCTAAGGGAAGAAGGGAATTGTTTCTGTAGAAAATAAAGTTTTATTTTCAGTTTCCTAGCGAGGGATTCAATGTGGTATGTGAAGGATAGTTTGCTATCTAACCATACCCCTAGGTATTTGAATTAATCAACTGTCTCTAGTAAGTCTCCTAGTAAAGTTAGTATAGGCAGCGGTGTGGCCTGTCCACGAAGAGAAGTTGGGGGATGCAGGAGTAAAAAGTACATAATTTTAGTTTTCTTGGCTTTTAATGATAGTTTTGATCTTAGCAGGTTTCGCTCCAACTGACTAAAATCAGACTATAGTATATGGTTAGGGCTCATTGTGTATGGAAAAAGTACATTTACCTAAGAACTTACCGTAACAGTAGATCTTCGAGAACAGCACTTGCAGCAGGTTACACAGTAAGGACTGAAGCCGGCAGGTGCCAGGACCCCACGGAAAAATGCTAGCTAGCAATACCCAGGGGACCACCCCCGACATCCGATGTCACATAAAAGGGGCAGTCCCCCAGTATCCCTCAGTTCTCCCAAAGGAGACTCCCAGCATAATGATGTAATCCTGAAGGGGAGACCAAGGATCTGCTTCCAGAGAAAGGTAAAAAAGTAATTTGTTTGTGTCTGAGACGTCATACAGAAGAATCAAACCTCCTGAGGGGAAGGTGGAAGGGAAACTACCTGCTGCAAGAGCTGTTCTCGAAGATCTACTGTTACGGTAAGTTCTTATGTAACTGTACTATCTTACTTCGAGATACAGCTCTGGCAGCAGGCTGCAGTAAGTCACGGATTCCCAAGCAGTAAGGGTATGAATGAACCCTTTGGGAGGAGGACAGGAGTGATCCCAAAATAGACCGGTTAGGACAGGAGTCCTTGAAGGACTGCCAGGCCAAAGCCCGCTCTACGCCTAGAGGTGATGTCCAAGCTGTAGTGTCTGATGAAGGTGTGTACTGTACTCCAAGTAGCCACTGCACAAATGGCTGATGAAGAAACATTCTTAAGCGCAGCAAAGAAGGTAGCCACCCCCTTGTAGAGTGCCTTTCACCGGTCCCGGTAAAGGCTTGTTGCGCTTCTGGTAACAGAATTCAATGCACCTAACCAGCCACTTGGAGAGTGTCTGTTTTGACACAGGTACTCCCTGCATCCTGTGTGCAAATGCTAAAAACAGCTGATCAGACTGACGGTACAGTCTGGTTCTGGTCAGATAAAACCTGAGGATCCTGTGCACGACTAGAGTGTGCAAGAGAGCTTCCCCCTCAATTAGAGTGGTTGGGATAATACACCAGGAGGTCAATATCCTGATTTAGGGTTAAGGCTGAGACCACCTTGGGAAGAACTTAGGATTTGTCCTTAAAGACACCCAGTCATGAAAAACCAAATAAGGTTCTCTACACATGAGTGCCTGAAGCTCTGAAATCCTCCTTGCCGAGGTAACAGCAACTAAAAACAACGTCTTCCAAGAGAGGAGACGAAGCTCCCAATCCGCGGCTGGTTCAAACGGAGGCAGCGTAAGCTGCTCTAGGATGAAAAGAAGATCCCAAGGAGGAATCGGGGCCTTGATGGGGGGTCTCAGGTGAAGGATGCCATGCAGAAAAGCGCGGGAGGTCTCTAGCTGCGCTAGTGACCTTTGACCTACCGGAGTATGGTATGCCGGGGATGGCACAGAGGTGTACCTTTATAGAGGAAAACGCTAGACCAGATTCATATAGGGATAGGAGGTAATCCAACACTGACCTCTCGGGATAGCAAAGCGTATCGAGGTCGCGGGCCTGGGCCCAGAGGCAAAACCTCCGCCATCTCATAGCGCAAGTAGCATGCATGGATGGCTTCCTGGACACCACCAGAATGTCAGCCACTCCCTGTGACACTCCATGTCTGAGGACTACTACTTCCTTAGAGCCAAGCTGCAGGTTCAAGGACCTGAGGTTCGGTGAACCAGGAGCTGGCCTCCTGGGACAGCAAGTGCGAGCTGACTGGTAAGGGCAAGGGAGGCTCCTGGGCAAACTGGAGGAGGAGCTGAAACCAAATCTGTCTGGGCCAAAATGGCGCTACCAAGATCACCGACGCCTCTTTGGACTAGAGTTTCAGAAGAATGCTCTGGATCGAAGGGTGGAAAGCATAAAGGAACCTGCCTGTCCAAGAGAGGGACAACGGCCTCGCCAAAAAACACCAGGCCCTGGATCCAGCAAGCAGAAATTGGGCAGTTTTGCGTTGTATGGGGACGCAAATAGGTCTATGTCTGGTGTCTCCCATCTGCTGAACAGGTCCTCCACCACCTCCTGCAGCAGTTCCCATTCGTGAGTCCGGGCCTGTGACCGGTTCAGATGATCTGCAACGGTGTTGTCTACACCGGGAACATGCACTGCGGTAACTGCGGTGCCGAGCTGTAGAACCCAGTCCCAGACTCTTTGCTTCTCTGCAAAGTGGATAGGAGTGAGTGCCTCCTTGTTTGTTGATGTAATACACCACGGAGGTGTTGTCTGTCTGCACTAACACCTGGCCTGGTGGGATTTCTAATTGTAGTGCCTGTAAGGCGTACAGGACTGCCCTCATCTCCAGAATATTGATGTGAAGGTGAGCTTCCGGGGAGCGATCAGGTTCCCTGGGTCCTGATACCGTCCAGGTAAGCCCCCAGCCAGACCCTGAAGTGTCCATGGTGAGAGTCAGAGTTGGAGCAGGCGCATAAGGGGACTCCTTGGAAAGATGTTCCGGACGAGCCACCACTGCCAGTCCTGAATGACTTTGTGACCCTGACTAGTTGATCCAAGTGATCCTATCTTTGGTCCCATTGTGCCCCGAGCATCCACCGAGTAACCCTCGTTTGGAGGCGGGCTAAGGGGACCGTGGCAATGGCGGCTGCCATGTGTCTGAGCAGACGAAGCATAGTCCTCGCAGGAACCAGTTTCTTTGTCATGATGTTCCATATTAGAGATCAGATGCGTTCCGCCCTGTCCTTGAGCAGGAATGCACTCCCCTGGCTGGTATCCAGTACCGCCCCGATGAACTGCAATCATTGTGAGGGGATGAAGGACGACTTCTCTTGATTGATAGTGATACCTAGCGATCTGAACAGAGGAACGGGTATCCTGAATGGTTGTCACCAGTGCCTCTCGAGATGAGGCCATGAGAAGCCAGACAAAAGATATGGGAACACACAGTGGGCCTGTCTTCTGAGGGCTGCTGCCACGACAGCCAAGCATTTGGTGAACATGTGCGTGCCGAGGACAGGCCAAACGGAAGTGCTGGGAACTGATAATGGCATCCTAGGAACCTCGAGTGCAGGAACTTCATCTGCCGATCACGAGCGCACTGGAAGATACGCATCCTGCATGTCCAGAGACGCTAGCCATGCGCCTTGATTTAGCATGGGGATGAGACCCTGAAGGGTAACCATGCGGAAGCGTTTGTACAGCCCAAATGTGTTGGTCACTGAGGTCCAGAATTGGGCGATTCCCTGTTTTCTTTGGGACCAGGTAGAAGTGGGAATAATACCCCCTTTCTCTCTCGTCTTGTGGGACAATCTCGATTGCATCCTTGTCCGGGAGTGCCAAGATCTCCTGCTGGATGAGCAGGGCATGCTGACCCGAATACCAGAGTGCAAAGGAGGGCTTGATGGTGGGAGGTCGAGGACCCTCGACCTATCACTTGTGGGACCCACCAGTCTGAGATTATCCTCTGCCACCCTTACAGATGGTAGGCGACGCGATCCCCGACCCTCCCTTCCCTTGGATCCAGAGGTGGGGCAGGGGCCGGGAAGGAGTCATGCTGTGGCGGTGCTGGCTCCAGCAGGCTGGGCAGACTTTTTATTCCACTGACCCTGATCTCCAGAGTACTTGGGTTGGTTTTTCCTACCAAAGTTGCCCCTGGTTGCTGGTCGGAACGAGGCTGTTGTCTGTGTTGCTGGCCACGAACAGTTCTGGCCCCTATGAAAGGAGCCAGATTTAGGTCTGTACGTGGCCTGTACTGTCCTAACAGCCTTCCTCAAGGCCTTGCAGTTTTGTGATGACTCTCTCTAAGTCTTCACCAAACAGTACCGAGCCATTGTATGGGACATCCAGAATGCCCTTCTGACATCCGGGTGAACCCGAGACCCTCAACCAAAGTGCTCCAGAGGCAAACGCCTGTAGCGTGCTCCCTGGCAGCTGAGTCCGGCCAAGTCATAGGCAGCTCAGAGGACTTGAGTACCAACATCCGAACCCATGCAAAGGAGATTCAGTAACTCTTCCTTCTTCTCACCATCCGGAAAGTCCTTTAACAGGTCCTGACCCTGGTCCCACAGTGCATTCTGAAATTGCACCATGTGTAAGATAATTGAGGGACCTGATGGAGCATGTAAGGGTGGCATGCATGCGCCTACCCAGTGAATCCAACAGTTTGGATTCCTGGTCCGTGGTTGGGTACTGAGATGCTGTGGCCTTTGTGATTGGTCGTGAGAGGCCATAAGACCCGGCCAACGGATGCTGTGCCAAACACGGGTCCTCCAGCGGATCTCTATAGAGGCGGTCCACTTTCTTGGGGACCGCTGGGGTGGAATAGGGATGCTTCCATGCAGCTTTCATAGTGTCCTGAAAGGTATCCATCAATGGTCGAACCAACACAGGCTTGGGGTCTTTCTGCCTAAGGTACCTCGCTAGGCGCTGCTGCTCGGGGTCCAAGTCCCCCCGTCTCCCACCCCATATTCTCTTGAATGTGCCTCATTATATCAGCAAATGAGGGGTCGTCAGGCGGTGACCTGGGAAGGTCCCGGGGGTCTGGAGAAAGGAGGCTAATTGGAGAAGGCGACCTAGAGGTGTCCGAGATGTCCGGGCGCGAATCATCCCCCGATGAAGAGTGTGGTCTCCGTCTGGGTCTTTTAGGTCTGCTGTGGTCACTAGGGGACCCTGAAGGGGTCCTGGAAGGACGTGGTCTCTTGGGCCCTGACTTTCTCTCCTTTGATCTGCCCCTTGGTGGCGGGGTATGATCCCTGGGATCAGGGGGGTACTACTTTTTCTGGTTCCTTAGGAAGGGGAACCTCTTGTCTTGAGGAGGCTTTGTGGGCACCATGTTCTTTTTAATAGTGTCCCACCAAAAGGTAAAGAGGTCTTTAACCTCCTGAATATTAAGGCCAGACGACAGGCCTGGCATCGGTCCCTGCCCTTCCTTAGGATCGGGCATCGGCGCCTGAGGCATAGTCGGGTCGGGCGTCAGTCCCAGAGGCAATCCAGTGTCCTCGATATCCCCAGACATCTGGTCATCAGTAGCTTGGGTGCTGATGACGTCCCCTGGCGACTGATCTCAGCAGGTGGAGGCAGGGGTGGCGTTCGGTCCGTAGCGCGCTTAGCGGGTGCTGAGTCGGACATCCGCTTCGATTCAGACGTCCACTTAAGGGATGTCAGCTCTGTCGTCTTCCTTAGGGGGGCTTCTGAGCCCCTTAGTGGTTGGGAGACCGAACGTTGGTCAGTGTCCCGGCATCAGTCTGACGCCTTGGCGGCTGGTCTTGCAGCCAATTTGGTGTGGTGCTTCTGGTGGTCGAAGCCTCGGACCTGGCAGTGGAACCAGATGACCGGCCGTCTTTTGGCTTGGTCTTCAAGGGTTGAAGGGAGACCGAGCGAAAGGCCCCTGATGTCCGGACCTTTACTGGAGGAAACTGAGACTGGGCCCGGGAGGGAGATCTCTCTGACCAGGGGGAACTGGAGCTGGCCCAGGAGTCTGAGGTCCAATTTGGGATAGATCCCCATCCTTGTCCTGGTGCTTTTCTTGGTGTTTCCCTGACTTGTGGGAGGGTTCCCCTCTGGAGGAAGGATCTTTTTCCATGGCCTTCAATTTCTCTTCCAAAAGATACCCCTCCAGTGCATTCTGGCAGTGGATCCTGGTCTTGCTTTTAAACCGCTGGCAGACGGAGCAAGCCTTGGTGTCGTGGTCCGGGCCTAGACACCTCACACAGGCCAAAATGCCTGTCCTTGAAAGGAATCTGCTTGCCACAGGTACACTTAGAAGGGTGTCCTTCTGTAGAAGGAGTCGGGGAAGAAGACATACGGGTAACCAAATCGAATTTCTGAAAAAATTTAAGTTCTGGCATCATTTGTCTACTACAGGCATCAGTGGAGCTGATGCTGGTGAGTACACAGCAGAAAAGAACCGAGGGATGCTGGGGACTGCTCTTATGTGACATCGGACGTCCAGGGGCAGTCCCCACTGGGTATTCTAGCTAGACTTTTCCGTCGGGTCCTGGTGCCTGCCGGCTTCAGTCCTTACTGTGTAACCTGCTGCAAGAGCTGTATCTCAAGTAAGATCGGTGGTTTCCAAATCTTGTTGTAGGACAGTTCAAAGGTCAAAAGTTGTACTACTGTTCTGACGTCACAGCGATAATACAACAACTTTTCGGTCTTGAGCTGTTACCCGATTTGATTAAAACAGCAGTGATCGTAAAAAATAAGCCTTGAAAAGTGGTGGCGCTTACCGGGTGGTCGGGCGAGCAGGTGATTAGGATAGTTTGGACACGGACTGCATAATGGGCTCCATGCGTCCCAAACTATCAAGTTGCCAGTTTTTTTTTTTTTTTTTTAAATCAGTGACGCAGTTACGAGGTCAGAGCAGAGTGGGATGGCAGTGAGCAGGAATGGCATATTTGGGGATGGCACTAAAGCAGAGTGAGGAAAAGTCTGGTAGAATTCGAGAGCAAGCAGGAGCATGGACACAAGGTATGAACCTTGTGAAATTCAACTCTGTGCATTGGGGGGAAAACCATATACTATATAAAATAGTGGATGGGTACCATCCACAACTAAGGCAGGTATTCCATCTTGGGAGTTGATGACATCAAAGTGACCTCTCGAGCTTCACTCTTGAGGTCTCTATGATGTCATCAACTCCCTCGATGGAAACACAGCCTTGTTGTGGATGGTCACCCATCCACTATTCTATATGTAGCTCTGTGACGATGTCGGACAATGAGGGTTTGGATGTATAAAGGACAGTATCGTCCATGAAAAAGTGGAGTCTGGAATTATGGATGTTGTCACTATGGGATTTGACGTAAACTGTGAATAACAGGGGTCCAAGAATGGATCCCAACAGTAAAGGAGTCTGTTGGTTTGGATGCGTTGGAGCTGACCAGTAAGATAGCTAGTGAACCAGTTTAGTAAGTAGTTATTCAGCCCAAGGTCTTTGAGTGTGGCTAACAGAGTGTTATGATCGCCAGTGTCGAAGGCCTTGCTTAGGTCTAGGAAGACGGCTCCAGTAGAGTTTTATTATCCAGGGCAGTGAACCAATTCGATTTTTCGTGGTGATCCTTCAGCTGATTATTGACTGACGTTTCTAGGAGCTTCGACAGGCAAGATGGAAATCGGTCTGTAATTATTAAGGTCACAGAGTCTCCTGATTTAAACGAAGGTAGTATAAAGGCTGTTTTCCAGCAGGGTGGGACTGTTCCAGATATGATTAACAGCAATAACAGTATTACACCCCTCTACCGCAGAGAAAAAAGGAGGGGGAGTGAGGGGGAAGAGATCAGAAGAAAAAATGACTCACCTTAGTAATGTTGTTTCTTCTAATGGAGTCTTGCTATATTATGACATATGCAGCAAGTCCCAACCTTCGAACTGATCCGGAGGTGAAAGAGTTAACTTTCCATGCCAGGCATGGAACGCTGAGCCTGAGCTCGGCTGAAACTCTGTCTGTTGTTCTTCAAACTTAAACCGTCAGATCTTTACGAGCTAAACTCACTGAGGTCCTGTGTGGAAGCTGTAAACCTACACTAGCCAACTGGCTACTAAACATAAGAACACATTTTTTGGTCCCAAAACAAAGAGTCAAGTCAGGAGACCCAAAAAATGAAAAACACAACACCAAGTCACCCCAAGAAAGGAGGGGTGAAAAACAACAAGGTGGGCACCTACTAAGTGCCAACACTGCACTGCCCACCCACATCCCAAAAACAGAGGTTCTGAGAGGGACAGGCGGGGAGGTCAGAATATAGCAAGACTCCATTAGAAGAAACAACATTACTAAGGTGAGTCATTTTTTCTTCAAACAGCATGAAGTCTTGCTATATTATGACATATGCAGACTACAAAGCAGTACCTCCATGGAGGAGGGACAGAACCTACTTAGAAATAGGCTTTGAAGCACAGCTGTGCTAAACCGAGCATCACTCCTAGCCTGGATGTCCAGGAGTAATGCTTGGTAAAAGTGTGAATGTTTTCAGGTAGCTGCTTGACATATCTCTAGAATAGGGTTGTCCCTGGCAGCAGCCAGGAAGCAGCTGTACCTCTGGTAGAGGGGCCTCAGGCCTGAGGGAGGAACCCTACCCAGTTTTTCATAGCAAAATTGGATACAAGAGACAATCCACCTGGCAATGGATCTTTTAGTGGCAGGTTTCCTTTATCAACCCTCACCATAAGTGAGGAACAGTTGGAGGGAGTCAAACCTGTGACCCTTGGTACGCTCTATGTAGTAACTAAGGGCTCTTTTCACATCTAAACTGTGCAGCCTCCTCTCGCCAGAGGAGGAATGGTCAGTGAAGTACACTGGAAGAGATATGGATTGATTAAGGTGGAAATCTGAAACCCCCTTAGGCAAGAACTTCCTGTTAGTCCTGAGGACCACCTTATCTCTATGAAAGGAGATAAAATCAGGCTCCACTGACAAAGCTTGTAATTCACTTATGCGTCTGGCAGAAGTGATGGCTACCAGAAACACAGTCTTCCAAGTCAAGTACTTAAGCTCTGCTGAAGACAAAGTCTCAAAGGGGGTTGCATAAGCTGAGCAATGCAAACATTAAGATCCCAGGCAGGGGCAGGGGCCCTGAATGGAGGGTTGGTGTGAAGCAATCCCTTCAAAACTTGGAGAATACAGGATGAGCTGAAAGAGAAGAGGGTTTACCTGCTGAAATAAAAGCAGACACAGCTGCCAAATGCACTTTTAGGGTAGCTGGTCTCAGCCCCTAAGGTATTTAAGTGGGCATATAATCCAGGACTATGGGTAAATCAGCAGATTCTGGGGAAATATGCTTTCCAGAGCACCATATGGAAAACCTTTTCCATTTGGAATTATAAGTAGCACTGGTGGAAGGTTTCCTAGAAGCCTTCAGGATATCCATTACACCTTGGGAGAGGTGTAAATCAGCAAACTCTAACTCTTCAAGAGCCAGGCCTTGAGATTGAGAGATTTGAGATTCGGGTACCAAACCCTCCCCTGAGCACAGGTTAACAGGTTGGGATTCCTGGGAAGACACAGGGGAAGATGGACTGCTAAGGACAGTAGGAGTGGATACCAGGGTTGTCTGGCCCAATCTGGAGCAATCAGGATCATCTTGCAGGATTGAGATCTGATTTTGACTAGCACTTTGAACAGGAGAAGGAAGGGGGAAAAGCATAGAGAAACATCCCTTCCCAATTGAGAACTAAGGCATCCAAAGGGACTGAGCCCAACACTGGGGTCTGCAGCAAAAAAGGGGAAGTTGGTGACTGTCTGGGGCTGCAAAAAGATCTATCTGTGGGGTGCCCCATCTGGCAAATATCACCTCCAAGACCAGGGGGTCCAGTGACCATTCGTGATGGCCCTGGGCAATCCTGCTGAGAGCATCTGCTAGGACATTGTCCTTGCCTGGGAGGTGAACTGCCATAAGGGAGTGTTCAGGGGAGTAGGCCAGAGACCACAACTTCATTGCCTGAGTGCACAAGGCCGTGAGACCGAGTGCCCCTTGTTTGTTGATGTACCACATTGTGGTGGTGTTGTCTGTTCTGACCTGTACAACTTTGTTGGAACAGATCTGGAAAAAGCTTGAAGTGCTAGAAAAACTGCTCTGAGTTCCAACAGATTGATGTGGAGCAGAGATTCTGAGGGACCACAACCCCTGGGTAGTGAGGTCGCCCATGTGAGCTCCCCACTCCAAGAGGGATGCATCTGTAGTAAGGATTAAGGAGGAGACTGAGGACAAAAGGAACCCCTGTCTCAGATTGCTCTGATCCTGCCACCACTGTAGGGCCTGGATCAGGGTTCAGTCACTGGGATCAATTTGGTTAGAGGGTCTTTCCTTTGAGACCAAAAGGCTCTCAAATGGAACTGGATGTCTGTCATCTGAAATCTTGCTCCCTGCACTACTGCTGTAGAAGCAGCCATGTGCCCCAGGAGCTGTAGAAAATGCCTTGCTAGTCGAGAGACCTGCAGGGTGAATGAGGAGGCCAGAGAGACCAGGGTCCTTGCCCTGTCCGAAGGAAGGCTCTGGCTTTCTCTGTGTTCAGCTCTGCGCCTATGAAGTTGAGGAGCTGGACAGGCTCTAGAACGGACTTTGAAAGATTCAGAAAGAAACCTAGAGAGGTGAGCAGTTGCTGAGTTATCTGTAGGTGTAACTTGACTTAGTCTGGGGACTGGCCTACTATGAGCCAATCGTCCAGGTAAGGGAAGATGGCAATTTTTTGCCTTCTTAGGGAAGCAACTGCTACTGCCAGGCATTTTGTGAATACCCTTGGGGCAGAGGTGAGGCCAAAGGGCATTGCTCTGAACTGGTAATGGCCTGAGGGCAGCTCGAACCGGAGGTACTTTCAATGGGAGCTTCTGATGAAAATATAGAAGTAGGCATCCTTGAGGTCCAGGGACGCTAGCCAGTCCCCTGGCCTTAGAGAGGGTAGAATAATTCCCAGAGTCACCATTTTGAATTTTGGTTTTAAAAGGTGCTTGTTTAAGTATCTGAGATCCAGGATGGGCAGCCATTCTCCTGTCTTTTTGGGGTAAGGAAGTACCTGGGTACAATCCTTTGCCCTGGTGTGAGGTGGAACCCTTCCACAGCTCTGAGAGACAGGAGGAAAGAGACCTCTGTCTCTAGGGCAAGTGCCTCTGGTGGATTTGCAGGTGGAAAGGATCTGGTTCTCATCTTTGAAACTTTTGAAGCTGAGAACCAGTCCCTGGCTTACTACTTCCAGGACCCACTTGTCTGATGTCACAGACTCCCAGTCCTGGACAAAATAAGCCAGCCTGCCCCCTACAGGTAGCTGAGAATCAGCCCTGGCAACCCCATCAGGGTGTCTGCTTGGCAGGGGCTTTGGGCTGAGGGGTGGAAGCAGGCCTGCTTGTACCCCATCTGTCTCTCCCTCTAAAGAACCCCCTCTGGGCATAAGCAGAAGAGGAGGCCTGGGCTTGGTAAAAAGGCCTAAGAAAAGGCCTGCCCCTGCCCCTGGGAAGCTGCCTTTGAGGAGTGGCCTGCCTTTCCTTGGCCTGTGCACTCCTATAGGTGGTCCTATACTCATCCATTTTCTTCATGTAATTCTCTGTCTGCTTCCCAAACAGAGAATTACCCACGACAGGAAAATCCATGGCTTTAGTCTGGGTATCCTGTGACAGGCTAGTACATCTGAGCCAAGCCATTCTGCGAAGTGCCACAGATGTAGCCATGACTCTTGATGACACATCATTTGAGTCCACTGCAGCATGGAATTGCACCTTGGATGCCTCAATACCATCAGCAGCCACCTGCTCCAGCTCCTTGGCAAGCTGGCCAGGGACCTGTTTTGCTAGAGCCATGACAGTGTCCCATCTGGATTTCTGATATCTAGCAACATAAGCCATATAATTTGCCTGTCTGAGTCCCAAGGATGCTGCCATGTACTGTTTCTTTGCCATGGCATCAATCCTCCTGGAGTCCTTGTCAGGGGTGTGAGGCCAAGGGAATATTAGCCTTGTCACAGGCTGCAGCCTGCACTACCCCAACATGGCTGCACTGTTGTGTAAGGAACTCCGTATCAGAGCCTGACAATGTGTACCTCTTGTCCATTCTCTTATCCACAGGAGGTATAGTGTGAGGAGTTTTAGAATTTTAAATGTCTGTTCCCAAAAGATTTATGCAAGGAATAGACAGCCTCCTAGACTCTGGGATATCCATCATTTCTACATAGTCAGGCTCCTCTTGATCATCCACAGCTTCCTCCATAGGGAGCTGGAGGTTTCAGCCACTTTTTATAAAACATAAAATGGAGGGACTCAGAAAGCCTAGGGAGACACTCCTGAAGGTCTGTCTGGGGAGATGTCCGGTTCAATGGGCACATCAGACTTTCAAATCCACATTCACTCTCCTCATACTCCTCTTCCCCTCCTCCGGTTCATAATATTCCTCTAAATCATATTCTTGAACCGGTGGAACCGGCTGAACCGGGCGCCTACCTGATGGTGCCGGTTCGGTCGGAACCGGGGAAAGCGACTGGACAATTTTAATCGCTTTGGCTATTTCTTCAGCGGTTGGAGAGGAAAGTTTTGGCTCCACACCAGCCGATTTCCTAGTCCTTTTTGCTGGAACCGACTCCTCAGAGTCTGTTCTCCTTTTGCCCGAGGAAGTCTCACCCTGGTCAGACGGCACTCCCTCCGGTTCGGTTGGAACCGAACCGGGCTGGCCATCCAGTTCAGCGGACTTTTTGGCCTCTTTCCCTGAGCCTACCAACTCTCTTTTCCAGGGTAGCTGCAGGAAAATTTTTACTAATCTGGCAGTCTGCATTGAGGCGGTCAAACCCCAGACAATAAACACAGGTGGTGGGGGGTCAGCCTTGGCAGAGACTTCCCCACACACACTGCAGTGTTGAAACCCAGTGGGCCTGGTTTTCTTTTGGGTTTCTCAGACATGGTGCCAGTCCCTAACCAAACTTTCCGTTTATGGCAACCCGCCAGGTAAGACCCTCTTATCAGTTCCCAACGTGTCACAGGTCGTGGAAAAAAACGAATAAAATCGTTTTTAGAACCGATAAGAACCAGTAACCACACTCTAAATCACAGATTAAGATATTTTAAATAACCTGATCGGTTCAAACCGAATCGATAAACCGCTTACAAGTTCCACACAGAAGAGAAATAATGTAAACCTATCTAGTACTCACAAATACCACAGACAGAGTCTGAACCGACCCGACTGCGGTTTAAATTGGTCGAAAACCGAGAAAAACAATACTTTAACCGACAAAATGAACCGAGCAGAAGGAAAATCTCTGGAGCGACTGTTCAGTGAGGCGGAGTAAAGAATCTGACGGTTTAAGTTTGAAGAACAACAGACAGAGTTTCAACCGAGCTCGAGCTCAGCGTTCCATGCCTGGCATGGAAAGTTAACTCTTTCACCTCCGGAGCAGTTCGAAAGTTGGGACTCACTGCATATGTCATAATATAGCAAGACTTCATGTTGTTTGAAGAGGACAATCTGTGTGAAAGGGGAAAAGTGCAACAGGCATAGTGATAAAAAATGGGAGGGATGTAAACTAGTCCGAACAGTCAATGAGACAGAAACAGATACAGTATGGGGGACATGTATCTTGAAATAAGCATCAACCATTAATTCACTAATATTATTAATATTACATATACTGAGTGCGCTACATACACTCAGTATCAAAACTTTGAATAATACATATTAAAAGACACAATGATGTCAACGACAACGATGATTATGTATTGTGTCTTTTTCTTCCAGGCTCTATCCCTCTCGCTAATCATAATTCTGATAGCAGGGGTGAATCAGTCTTGCACGTTATCCTTTTAACAATTTGCCAGAAAGGGACAACAATGTCACACACCATTCAAATGAAAGACATCAGAAATAATAAAGTTACTAAATTGTTTTCATCTTCTCTGCAACATTTGTGCCAATGAGCAGTTAAATGTTTCCATGTCTGAAATAACACGCAGGGCTCCTTTGAGATAGAGGCAAATCATTCTGTGGTGGCAGTGGCTGTGAATAAAAGTGTCTCTCCGTGGACATGCTTATATTTGAAGACTCGATGCATTTTCCATGAACAGCCCTGCTCTACAGATAGCTGTACAGTACGCCATCCGTGACCAAATGCTGATTCAGCTCATGCTCTCATGCAGACCGCGGATTTTAAAAACACTGAAGCTGCAGTGCAACTTTTTCAACCATTACCCAGAAAATTAAATTTCACCAATCTGTGATTTTAGCAGCAACGTGTTCATGACTTCCTTAGATTTATCATCAGTATATTTTGAATTATTTCAGACATTTTAAAACAAGTTGACACAAAGCTCTGTAACAGAGTAGACACACCAGAGGGTGTAGACAGAATGAGAAGGGATCTGCAGAAACTTGAAGAATGGTCAAGGGTTTGGCAGTTGAAATTCAATGCAAAGAAGTGCAAGATAATGCATATGGGGCACAAAAACCCTGGCACAATATATCAGTTGGGGGGTGAGGATATAGCATGCACCAAGCAGGAAAGGGATCTTGGGGTTGTCATCTCTGATGACCTCAAGGTAGGGAAACAGTGTGACAAGGCATCAGGTAAAGCAAATAGGATGCTGGGATGTATAGGCAGGGGCATCACCAGCAGGAAAAGGGAGGTCATAATTCGCTATACAAGACACTAGTGAGGCCCCACCTGGGTACAGTGTACAGTTCTGGAGACCATACCTATATGAGGACATAGACAGGGTAGAGAAGGTTCAGAGGAGGGCAACAAAGATTGTGCATGGGTTGCATCACAAGTCCTATGAAGACAGGTTGAAGGAACTGAACATGTACTCCTGGAGGAGAGGAGGGAGAGGATATGATAGAGACATACAAGTATCTTACAGGGAGGAACAGGGTGCAGGAAAACACTATTTTTAAGCGAAAAGATGTTTCAGGACTAGAGGGCATGGGATGAAGTTGGAGGGAGGACGATTCAGAGGAAACATGAGAAAGAATTTCTTCACAGAACGGGTGGTGGACAAGTGGAACACCCTGCCAGAGGAAGTGGTGGGAGCTGAAACAATCACGGGATTTAAGAATGCATGGGATAGACATAAAGGAATTCTAGAGGTCAGGGGTAAGGGGAAATAGACTTCTAGGAAAACAAACTGAACTTACAAGCTCAAATGGGCAGACTAGGTGGGCCATAGGCCCTTATCTGCCAACACTGTCTATGTATCTATGTATCTATGTAAGTTTTATTACTTGTTTCATAATTAATGACTTGCATCAATAAATATGGCTACCACTACCAGCAGTTTTTATACACCTCTTCTCCTGCTGGCTCGCCGGTGCAGTGGAAGCTGCTCATACTCAATATGCTGGTGACCCAAGGTCAAGAATGAGCCAGAGTTGTCGGAAGGCCAGCAGGGGATGAGGACTGACATCCCAAAGGATGCTCTTGGTTCAGAGACTTGCTGCGCCACCACCACCTGGGTAAGCATGGGCGGCATAGAAGCTGGAACACGGGAAGGAGAACACAGACAGGCTCCACTGTGTGCTAACACACACCTGCATGTGAGTCACTGAACCCACACTGTCTGCGTCCTACTGGGAAGAGAGAAAATGGGGGTTACGACAGCTGCAGCATGACTCTGGCCCGCTGACCAAGGTACCAACCTCCATACTAGGCATGAAGTCCAGTGGGGGATCCTGTCTACCCAGACGGCCCCCAGCCAGGGAGTAACAGGAGGTGGGGGTAAGTCCAGGACACCCGAGGGGTCGGGCAGTAAGCCAGGGAAGGACAGGAAGTGGAGGCAAGTCCAGGACACAGGGGGTGGAGGGTAGGCCAGGGAGGAATAGGAGGTGGGGTAAATCCAGGATTGGGCGGGGAAGCCTGACAGGAACAGGAGGTGGGGGCAAGTCCAGAACACTGGGGAGGAGGGTAAGCCAGGAAGGAACTGGAGGTGGGGTAAATCCAAGACACCTGGGGCAAGTTAGGAAGGAACAGGAAATAGGGGTAAGTCCAAGACACCTGGGGGAACCAGGAAGGAACAGGAGATGGGGTAATCCAAGACACCCTGGGGCGGGTAAATTAGGGTAGAACAGGAGGTAGGTGTAAGCTCAGGAAGGAACATGAGGTGGCGGTAGTGCATTATACCCAGGGGGTGCTGGGGGTGGTGTCAGGAGGAACAGAGGTGAGAGTAAGTTTAGGACATGGTGGGGGCAAAACAAGGAGGAACAGGAAGTTGAGGTATGTCTACGACACCTGGTAAGGGAGGTAAGCCAGGAAGAACAGGAAATGGGTAAATCCAGGACACATGAGGTGGGGTGGCCACGGAGAAACAGGAGGTGGGGTTAAATCCAGGACACATGGGGTGAGGGGTAGGCCAGGGAGGAACAGGAGATGGAGGTAAGACCAAGACATGGGGGTAAGAAAGGGATGAACAGGGGTGGGGGTAATCCGGTACATCCAGGATCTGTGAGGATGGGGTAAACCAGGGAGGAACAGGAGGTGGGGGGTAATCCAGGACACCGGAGGGGGGTGTTAGGGAGGAACAGGAGATGGGGGAGGTAAGTCCAGGACACCCGGGGAGTTAGAAAAAACAGGAGGTGGAATAAGTCCAGGATAGCTGGGGGTGGGTGGTGTGGTGGTATAAGTTAGGGAGGAACAAGGGGTGGGGCAAGTGCAGAACACTCAGGAGCGGGGTGAGTGGGTGCGGGGAGGGTTAAGCCAGGGAGGAACATGAGGTTGTGCAAGTCCAAGACTCCTGAGGGGCAGTAAGGAACAGGAGATGAAGCAAGTCCAGGATAGCGGGGGTGGGGGAGATGGGAGATGGGAGGTAGGGTAATTCCAGGACACCCAGGTGGGGGTAGCCTGGGAGGAATGGGAGGTAGGGTATGTCCAAGAGAAGGGGATGACGGGTCTGAATGGAGACACAGCTGAACTAAGACCAACGTGTACAAAGGGAGTAAAGCAACTAAATAAATAAAAACAAAACACAAAAAAACAATATCCTTTCCACTTGTCACTCCTGGACAGTGCATACTGGATTTATACTGCAGGGATGTCTGATGGCTTGCTAGTACAAGTTTCTAGCAGTAAACAGCACAGAACAACATCAAGATAATTCATTTTAACATTATGGGTGTGGCAGTATCGCAAGGGCGTTTCAAAATGTCAAAACTAGATATCTTGGTTCACAAATTAAATGAAATGAAATGTGTTTTTTATTTGTTTGTTTCGTTTGTGCTAAATTTGGGTTCACTGCTGCTCAAAATCCGATTTTCTAAATGTGTCCTTTGCTGGGCCGGATATTATTTTTCCAAATCTTAATTAAGCACTACATTTCCCACAGGGTGTAACAGATTGATAACGCTATGCCTCAGGTGGTTGGGCACAGGCTGCAGACCGAGTGCGTCCAATAACTGAGGCGTGACGTTATCCCAAACGACACACACCCTGGAGGGCATTATTGCTATTATACAATGGCTCGTTGTTATACAGAATAAAAAAAAAACTAATTTTAAAGATGTTTTTGTGGGAAAATATTTTTGGTTTTTAAGAGAAGACGAAACAATCATGGAGGTGCTCAAGCAGATGTTCATCTCCAGGTTCACAGTGAGGCTGAGACTAGAGCCGTGATGCTATGCTGGGATAACAGCACGCGGCCAGCCCAAGACTGACCAATCAGAGTCCAGGATTTTTTCTCATTGTATAATCCTGCTTTGCCACGGCCACTCTGGCAGTACTTAAGCCTTTGGGCTGGGGTCCAGCTGCAGAGACATTCTAATAGCACTGTCCTCACGTGGACACGTGAATTACATGGAGACTGATTAAAAACTGATTTATTTTAGAGAGTTGTCCTATAAAGCACATTCAGCAGAGCCGCTTGTTTCAGGTGCTTGCAGAAAGATTGAAGTAAAATAAAATAATAAGTAAAAACAAACAAAAAGGGCCCATGTCCCCGCGCCCCGGACAAACCTAGAAAGGAGGAGCATGTCTTTCTTGGTGAAACACCTATTAAAGAAGTCAATCCCATGCATGTAGCATTCCTCTCCCCCCTGCACACACCTGAAACAACCGTCACAGCTCAGTGTGTTTTTGTGGTCAAACATTATAAAATAAAAAGGAAAAAAATTATATATATAGTGCCTTCCTGGTCAAACATTACAAATAAACAAATAAACAGGTCCCATTTAACCTCCCTGCCCTTGAAATGAGGTCTCCAGCTAAGTGGGCGTTCCTGGTCAAACATCATAAATAAATAAATAAAAGAGACCCTATGTACCCTGACAAACTTGGTAATTAGCTGTCACAGTGCAACGTGCCTTTACTGGTCAAACACTGCAAATAAATAAACAAATAAATACATACATACACACACACACAAGAAATATATACACACACACACACACACACACACACACATATACACAAATACATACATATATATATATACACATACATGCATAAATAAATACACATACATACACACATACATAAATACGTACATACACACACATACATATATAAATACATACATACATACATACATATATACATACATATACACACATACATATACTACTACATACATATATAAATATATAAATACATACACACAAATCAGCCCCATGTAACATCCCCCATGCCCATGGACACACCTGAAGTGAGCTGTCACAGCTCAGTGTGCTTTTGGTGAAACACTACAAATAAATAACTAAACAGGTATGTGCCCCCTGCCCCCAAGACATACCTAAATGAGCTTGTGGCATGCAGTGTGCTTTTACTGGTGTCAGACAAAAAATAACATAGGCCCACTGCCTCTACACACACACACACACACACACACCCCATTCACCCACCTACCCACCCACTTGAAACTAGCCCAGTGCACTTTTCCTGGTCAAACATGACAAGCCAGCTTTTTATCCCTCATATCCCACCTATGGTTAACTTCAGGTTTCTCTTCTGGTTATTAGTTCCTCCCCATCTCCTCTCTCTATTTCTTGTTCTTTCTTTTTATATACATTTCAATAAACCTCACTGCTTTCCCACTCCATCCACTCTTTATATGATTTTTGGCATCATTATTTCCTAATTACTTCTACTTTTGTATAAATAATATATTTCTCCCTCCTGTGCTTCCCCTAATTTGTATCTCACTTGTCCATATTATTACCTTGCTTTAATTTATCTTGTTATCATGAAGATGTGTACCTACTCAATACTGGCTATATAGTTTTAATTCATATTATATAAAATCACTCTTCATGTAATGATGCTGTATATTAATATACAATCGGATTAATGGGTGTTCTTTTGTCTGATACTGAAGATGTGTATCTATGCTCTGTTTGTTTAAATAATAATAAAAAGATTAACTGCAAAAAAAAAAAAACATGAAAAGTAAGTATATACAACAGATCCTGTGTGACCCCGACCTCGACACACAACTATCAGCTCAGTAGGCTTTTTCTGGTCAAACATTGCAAATAAATAAGTAAACCAGCTCCCAAGTAACCCTGCCCCAAAAAAAAAAACACACCAGGAACAAGTTGTCACAGCCCAGTGTGTCTTTCCTGTTTGAATATTACAAAAAACAGATAAACAGGTACCATGTAACCCCTCCCTCCCCAATGGACTCACATGGAAATGAGCTGTCTCACAAGGTGGTGTGCCCTTCCTGGTCAGAGATTATGAATGAATGCAACCTCCTGAAGACTCTGATGAAGCCTGGCAGGGTACCAGGTGAAACGTTAGTTTCGGTTTGTTAAGCCATTTGAATGTTTGCACGACTATATTTATATTAAATTAAGTGTTTTTCAACTTCTGAGTTGCTCGTTATTGGTGGTATGGGTGCTCAAAGAAGTTTTGCCTGAACCTCCATTCAAGCAGTGCAGCAACTGACCTGTGTTACTGCCCTCAACTGGGGGGCATGGCTAGAGTGCCCCATATCTAAGGGTCTAGATCTGCTCATCAGGAACTCCTTGCCTGACCTGTATTGCTACCCTTGACTGGGGGTTAGCATGGCCCAAGGTTCTCCCATGTCTAGGGTATAGATTATCTGCTCACCAGGAGCTCCCTACATTGAATACTCTGGTTGCTTGACTGCCGGTAGGAGATGACTGATATTGGCTGGGCACCCTGGGCTTATGAGAACAAAACCACACAACGCATCTCTGCTTGTAGTACTTCGATTCATTCACAGTTCATTTGGACAGAGCATAATGCCTCTGCTCCAGGGAACACATCAGTTCATACACTGTTCATTATGGTAGTTCCAGCTTTCACGAATGCTACATCCCATTCCAGAATGTTAACCTTACGGCCTGCCAGCTGCACAGCTGCCCCTTGGACACATTATATCCCTTCCTGGCATTGCTGTGCCTGTGGTTTCCCTGTCCCCTCCTTCACTGAAACTCCTGTCTTATGCACGAGCACCTTGCTCATTGATTTGGTGGGCTGCCTCTCAGGGTGAACTATTAAACTGAGCAAACCAAAAGGCTGGCATTTCCCCTACCATAACAGAGTGCTCCTAAAGTCCGAGGGCTGCCAGCTGCCTTGCAGACCTCCATACTGAAACCACTGTGCCCATCTGGGTGTCCTCATGACCTGCCCTCCCTGGATGGTATTGTCAGACATGCTGTTGGGCATCTTCCATCATTCTTGGGAATTCCCTTGTTCTTGATCTGCTTGGAGATACATCCCCTACCTTACTGCTGCTGTCCTGAATGGCTGTACCTGCTATACGCCATCTGCTCGGGTGCTTGATGGTGGCCACACACAGCTTTCAGGGTTGCACTCTCTGCCTGGATGCCCAAGATATTCTTCAGAAGAACTGGCCACATGCCCGAAAGCCATTAAAAGATTACCCTTAAGGGGACACCACACAGGGTTCTCCCTTTCTTCCAGTTGCCCCTACTACACTCTGTGAGTGACCTCCCTGACAGTCTCCACCGGTTAAGGCAGGACAGTAAGTGAACTGGATGCCCAACATCTTCCGTGGCAGCTTCCAGAGTTCTACCAATTCTCCTTGCCATCCTTGCACCCACGAGGTGTCCCTGATCTCGTGCCACTCTCAGACACTGAGGTCAGCATGGCACCTGTGTCTCCAGGTGGGAATTAACAGCAGGATCCCATGTCTCCAACCTGCATCCTGCAGCCAACCACTGGGTGGAACACAGCTTCTGCCCACCCCCACAGACATATACTAGGGTCCTTGCCACCCAGCAAACTGCCAGCGACACCTGCCATTTTCCTTGGCTGGCCACATTCCAAGGTGCCCAACTGATCCCTTGCCCATGCTCAACTGCACCTTTCTGGTGAAGGCACCCAGGATGTGATGTTACCTCCGTCCTGGCTCCAGGCGTGAACTTGGACTAGACTCTAGCTCCTCTCCTTAGGTCCACCTTGGCACCACAAGAGCACCCTCATATATACTACTATAGCTACAACCACACCAGCATCTCCCAAGAGGGTAAGCACTTTTCCTCTGCTGGCCACTTATAGTAACAACCACCAGTTAGATAAATAACTAAAACTGGACCATGCCACCCCCCAACCCCGAACGCACCTGGAAACAAGCAGTTACAGCTTAATGTGCCTTTCCTGCTTAAACAAAAATGACAAAAAACAATGATGAAATATGACATCTAAGGAGTACAGCCCATAAAAACGTAAAACATTCTCATGGTGCAATGTGGGATGAAGCTCTAGCATCGGCGCTAACAGGGGCCAACCTTGTTAACAGTCAGGAAAGAGTGACAGAGGGAGAGCAGAAAGGGGGAGTATGGCAGGGGGATGAGGTAAAAGAACAGACATGTGTAAAGTGGTCCTGTAGTAGGAGTTTTGGCGCATCAGGGGAGGCAGAGCAGAGGGGACTGAGAGGCTGAACCAGAGCTGAGTGAGCAGAACCAGAGCTAAGTGGGCAAGTGGACAGTAAGAGATAAAAAACAAAACAAAAAAAAAACACACTATAGTAGGGACCTGGCAACCATGTTTTGAGAAAGCAGCTCTTAAAAATATCTAAATGCTTATGAAACTGGAGGGTCATTCAAGGAAATGAAACTGAGAGATGTCTAATATCATATGCAGTACCCCCAAATAAAAAGGTCTGGTGAGATTTATTCCCATGGAAACGGGCACAGCTGCTTTCACCTGAACTCTAAAGCATGCTTTAACTTAAATTTTCCTGCACTCCAACCTGTTAATTGTCCCACCCCAGCACCAAGATCCTCAAACATCACTGCTGCACAGCAGTACCATTGCTGAGGTGGTGAATGGGGAGCCAGGGTAAAATTTGGACTGCAGCAACAGCAGGCCTCTCTGCAGCTGCTGTCTGGTGATTTCTGATTCAGCCCTGAATATTGTCGGCAATGCTCCCCGCCTAGTGGGGTTGAGATCCTATTCACTACAAAAAGAATACACACACACACACACACACACACACACACACACACACACACACTCTCACTCTCCTCTCTCTCTCTCTCTCTCTCTAAAAGGTCTTACCTCTCCAAAATAAGAGACTAATGGTGAGATTTCAAACTCCACTGGTGGGTCTTCAGTCTCTGATAACCCAAAAAGGGAACAACTGGTTTGTTACCGCAACGATAAAAGCGTGCAGTAGCCCTACAGCACTAAAATGTACAGTAATGGTAGCCTGTGTTCCATATATGGAAGCCTGAGTGTTAATCCAGTGGCCATCAAGTTATGTAAAACAAAGGCAGAAACTCAAACACTTGGCCTGGTAGTGCAACCACTGGTCACTGGATACACCGGAGACCGGGGAGAGAGACACTGTGTCCAGCTAGTAGAGGCCAGATGACAGCAGAGCAGGGGAAGGGTTGCACACAACACTACACGCCAGCCCCCTCAGGCAAGAAATGCAGGAAGAAGCCCTGTTCTGCCCACCCCAGTCCACACGTGACCAACATGGACGGCCATCCACCACTACTGTGGTCCTGGGTAAGGGGTAGATAACCTGTAAGTCCACAAGAAGGTAAGTGATGGGGCTGCTGGATGCTGGTGTGAGGCTGACCAGGGGCTGAAGGGGCAGAAAGTGCAAGCTAAAGAAAAACTCAAGCTCTATAATAAAAGAGAATAAATATTCAGCCAGCTGTCACACAGCACCGATTTGTTTCTTACTGAACACGGTTCTATTTTTTTGTCTCCCATCAAACAAACAGGACATTAGCGCTCCACCTTCTGCTGGTGAAGGACTGCCTTTACAACCAATGTTGCAACTTGGTCAGCTGGGCTGAGGGTGCATGAATGTAAGGTAGCCCACACCCTCACTCCCAGGGAGAGGTGCACTTCAATGTGGCCATGTACTTCGCACCCCAGTGGTTACACCAGTGGGATTCGGGGCTTGTCTGCAAAACTGTATCTCCCAGGTGGATGGATGATGCAATGCTGCCCTCCTGTGGTTCAGCCCTCATACTACAATATCACTTGCATAACTCAGCCTGACTCGCGCTCAGACTGGGTGGGCACCCTGGAGAGCACGAGATCCGTAAGCTATGGAGGTGTCCACTGAGAAAAAACAAAACCCCAAAACAAAATGAATGCACTTCCATTCATTTAAAAATCTGCAGCAATGAAGTAACCAGCAACGCTTTTTCCTTCAGTTTGGGGCACTGCCCCCCCTGTATGAGGTGCTACAGTACCAGTCTAAACAGGTCTCTGGGACCCCAGAACACCACAAAATAAACCCCAGGTAACCCCCCAGTAGGGTTCTGTCATTTAGTGTCTAGGCAGGCAAGGCAGGTTTATTTACAAGGAGCCCTGTCCCACACACTCAGGTACATTTCCCCCAAATACAAACACATTAACTAAGAACTCAAAATAATTCACCCAAATGAAATTCAGTCTTAAAATCACCCCATCTGAGATGGTGACCAGTTAACAAAAAACACAGACTCCTGGCAATCGATCAGCTTTTAAGTAACTGGACAGAAGGCTAGTGGGAGATTGTGTTTGACAAGTAGTACTCCAAACATAATACCTGGGGGACGTATGAAGTACATAGCGGCATGGGCGACCACATATAACTTTGGGAATGGCCAGTCGAGGGCACACGGCGGTATGGTGACTTAATGCGACTCCGGTAGGTAGTACAAAGGCACACAAGGTGGCACGTGACTATGCGACTCCAGTTGTAATCAGCACAAGGTACACAAGGTGGTATGGTGACTATGCACGCGACTCCAGTGGTAACCAGTACAAGGTACTCATGGTGGTATGGTGACTATGCACGCGACTCCGGTGGTAGCCAGTACACGGTACACACGGCGGTATGGATGACTACATGCATGACTCCTGGGGTGGACAATACAAGGTACACATGGTGCGTAGTCACCCATACCGCCATCGTGGTGGTATGGGTGACTACGCATGTGACTCCTGGGGGTGGCCAGTACGAAAAACATACAGTTTTGGTAATTACACACATGACACCTGGTGGTGTCCAGTACCAGGTACACATGGTGGTATGGGTGACTATGTGCCTGATTCCTGGGTGTGGCCAGTATGAGGTACACAGAGCGGCATGGGTGACGATGTGCCAGACTCCTGGGAGTGGCCAGTACGAGGTACACATTGTGACACGGGTGATTGCATGTCTGTCTCCTGAGGGTGGAAGCCATTACAAGGTACACATGGCAGCAAACAGTAGGTGACTACACACCTGACTCCCGAGGGTGGCCAGTATGAAGTACACATGGCGGCATGGGTGACTTCAGGCCTGACTCTTGGGGGTGGCCAGTATGAGGTACACATGGCGGCATGGATGACTATAGGCCTGACTCTTGGGGGTGGCCAGTACGAGGTACACATGGCGGCATGGGTGATTACCCACCTGACTCTTGGGGGTGGCCAGTATGAAGTACACATGGCGGCATGGGTGACTTCAGGCCTGACTGTTGGGGGTGGCCAGTATGAGGTACACATGGCGGCATGGGTGACTTCAGGCCTGACTCTTGGGGGTGGCCAGTATGAGGAACACATGGCGGCATGGGTGACTACCGGTCTGACTCTTGGGGGTGGCCAGTATGAGGTACACATGGCGGCATGGGTGACTTCAGGCCTGACTCTTGGGGGTGATGGCCAGTACGAGGCACACATAGCAGTATGGGTGACTACGTGTGTAACTCCTGGGGGTGGCGGACAGTTCAAAGTATGCACAGCAGCATGGGTTACTACATGCGTGGCTCCTAGGGATGGCCAATACAAGGCACACATGGTGCTATGGTAAAAACGCATGTGACTGCTGGGGGTGGCCAGCACGAGGTACATTACATACAGTGGCATGGGTGACTACACGCCCAACTCCAGGGTGTGGCCAGTAGGAGGTACATACAGTGGAATGAATGACTATGCATGTGACTCCTGATGGTGGCCAGTAAAATGTATACATAGCAATATGGGTGACTTTGCGTGGGACTTCTGGTGGTGGCCAGTACGATGTACACATAGCACTGACGACTACGCACGTGACTACTGGGGCTGGCCAGTACGAGGTACACATGGTGGTATGGGTGACTACGTGTGAGACTCTTGGGGTGGCCAGTACGAGATACACATGATAGTATAGGGGACTATGCATGCGACTCCTGGAGAGTGGCCTGTACGAGGTACACATGACAGTATGGGTGACTATGCGCCCGACTCCTGGGGGTTGCCAGTATGAGGTACACGTGACAATATGGGTGACACCACGAGTGACTGCTGGGGGTGGTCAGAACTAGGTACACATGGGTGACTGTGTGCCAGTACTGGTGGTGGACAGAATGAGGTACACATAGCACTGACGACTATGCACGTGACTACTGGGGGTGGCCAGTACGAGGTACACATGGCGGCAAGGGTGACTACGTGTGTGACTCTTGGGGGTGGCCAGTACGAGATAGACATGATAGTATAGGGGACTATTCATGCGACTCCTGGAGAGTGGCCTGTACGAGGTACAGATGACAGTATGGGTGACTATGCGCGCGACTCCTGGGGGTTGCCAGTATGAGGTACACATGATGGTGTGGGTGACACCACGAGTGACTGCTGGGGGTGGTCAGAACTAGGTACACATGGGTGACTGTGTGCCACTACCGGTGGTGGACAGAATGAGGTACACATGACAGTATGGGTGACTATGCGCACGACTCCTGGGGGTTGCCAGTACAAGGTACACATGACAATATGGGTGACAACACGAGTGACTGCTGGTCGTGGCCAGTACTAGGTACACATGGTGGGATGGGTGACTGTGTGCCACTACCGGTGGTGGACAGAATGAGGTACACATGGCAGCATGAATGACTACACGTGCCAGACCCCCCTTCCCAGGGTGCCATGATGTGCTTGTCCATATAAGTTACTGGGAGGGGTAGGGGGAATGAGCAAAAAACAGAAACCGTCCAACTCCACACCGTGGATGAAGGCCACTGTGTCCTCCTGCATGCCACCTGACCACATAGCCCACTGCTATCCCCTCCCCCGCAAACACTCCTGGCCACGAGTGGAGTCTCCTTCACCTGGTGGCCCAGAGGAGAGGGCCCTTTCCATCGGGTTTATGCCAGACCACTGAAGGACCCAAGGGGTCTTGGAGGTGATGGCCAGCAGCAGAACATGGGTGTGGCAGGTCCTGGGGAGGGAGGGGGCGAGCTCTCTGCACAAAGGTCCTACAAAGTTCTCCGGTCAGGAACTTCAGGACAGGATAACTTTCTACTACTCAAACTGTTGTTCTTAGCCAAGTTTGTCGTCAGTATAAATTACTATTCCAACTTCACGCTGTCACGGATCGTCACTCAAGTGAAATTCGAACTGGAAAAAAAAAAAAAGTAATAAAAATGTTTAAGTTCCTGTTAGGATTTGAACCCATTTCTCTTGCTGTAAATACAAAATATTGCGTTTCTACCTGGATTTGAACCGTTGCTCCTTTGCTGGCCAACCAAGCAGACATCTAAGGCACCACCATCCTGCAATAATGCCAACTGCAGCTCTTGTGGTGTAGAGATTAGGTCACAAACTATAAAGCAGATGACCAGGGTTCTAATCCCAGCAGGAGCATGTGTACTGTGAACTATGTATAATACAGCATGTTCCTGACAGAAACATTTTGTGGTACCACTGTGTGTACTGCCACAGGATTGGGGGGGGGGGGATCATAAGGAGGACCCAAAGACGTGGAGTGCTGGGGTGGTAGACAAAAAAAAAACTAAATGTGCTACAAGTGTGGTTTTGTGTTATTAAGCACTTCAGTTCCTCACCTGGGCTTGTCCTGTATTCTGTTCTTCTCTTTGTCTACAAAGCATGAGCCTGCACCCAACGCCCAGTGATAGTGCTGACAGAGCAGGGACCGCCTGGCTGTTGTGGGAGTGTCCTTCAGAGCCGGGTCATCTGCATTCTTCAAAGGTGAGAACTCATCTTCCCTTAGAACTTCAAATGCAACAAAATTCCTACAGACAGAAAGTACAGGTTTTACTTTGGCCAATCAAAACTCTTTGGTTCTATCTAACCCCCCTTCCCGGTCCAGTTCTGTATTTGCTAATCCTGAGGGTCTTTCTGGGGATCATACAGCAAACTGTTGCTTTACAAAAACACCTCTCTTTTTTTTAACTTCATATCTATATTCGGAAGTGATGGATGTCAGCGTTGGCACACAGACACACCTGTGTGTGTACATTAGGACATGCTCACCGTGCTGCCTTGGGTAGAAAGGGGAAAACTAAGAAAATGCCCCTGGCACTGGGGGCTAGCAAGCCCCAGTAAATCTGGCCTTCAACCTCAAGTGCATGGGCCTCAAGGACTGAGTCTAATACGCGCACAGATTTGGGGGATGCCCCCCTCCTGATGCCGCCTGGGAGGTATCTAAGGCTACGTGGTGGCTCAGGAGGCAACCTGGGTAAATGGCAATGAAGGTTCGGGTGCCAGAGTGGGGGGTGGAGGAGGGCTTACAAAATGAATGGAAAAAAAAAAAAAGTATTTTCACCCCTTTGAGCACTAAAACCCATCAGCCTCACAATGAACACAGTCATTTATTTTTCCCCTCTCTATCCTTGGCCTGCAAGGGGGCTGGATGTCATCCTGTCTGTTGTGGGGTGCGGGTTGGGAGTTCCATGCATTTTTCTCCTAGGGTTGCTGGCATGCAATGCTGCGTGCACACGCAGGCATCTTACCAGTGTCCAGCAGTAGCCCCTCCCCCCACTGTGGGCCTCCACTGCACCACCACCCGCTTCCGCCATTTGGCAGGCGAGCAGCGCTGGACAGAATCCCCCCTTCCCAAAGAAGGAGAGCTGTCCTGTGGGATGCCCACTGCACCTTCCCCTGGCCAGCCATCAGCAACCGCAGTCCATTCCTGAACCAGAGTCACAAAGTGACAAGTGGAGGTGCTACCTGGCCGACATTAACACAGATTTAAAGGAAACATCTAAGTAAATTGCTGCGCTTTTCAGAGAAATACTAAACTCCCTTACCTCTGTGGGGGTCCATTACACATGTACATTTTTATTGTATTACTCTTTGGGAGGGAAGGGATTGTGCATTTTGGCAATGAAGAGGAGGCCAGCCGGTCACTTCCACTCCCCCCACCCAAGTCGTTTTGTGATATCTGACCAGGGACAGCTCAGCTGTGCCCGCCATACAAGTCAATGGGTTGTTTTTATTAACTTTTGTTTATGTGACACTATCTTTTTCCACAATTCCACCTGTATGTGTAATGGACTCCCACAGAGGTAAGCCAGTTTACTATTCCTCTGAAAAGTACAGAAATTTATGAAAAGTACAGAAATTTAACGTAGACATTTACTTTCTTTTTCCATACAGATTTTTATCTTGCTTGACAGGACGGGTAGCTTTCTCAGCCCTGCCCCTGCTCGCTACAGCTGGCCCTCACTTACTCCTCGGTTAGGGGTAATTTCACACTCATGGATTCCCCCAACAGCAGAGCCCGGAGAAGGCTATCCATTCCCCCAGACACATATCCAGTTCCATCCAGGACCCAAAGTGGCAGAGCGTGCTGCAGTGCGATGGGTACAGCGTTACCGAGGCTCGTTGTCCATGCTGCCTTTTTTCCTTGGACCCACAAGCGTGAATGAGCACGACAAAGTAGCTCCACCTCCACAAAGTTGCTACGGCGCCTGGACGTGGGGTCTCTCCAACCTACAGTGCAACTCGTCTGCACTGCCAGTCAGATTCCTCCAGGTGACAGGCAGCGAGCCACAATAACCCCCCCCCACCCCACCAGGGAGGAAAGCTGTCCTATAAATGCTCAATCCTCCCTCACCAGGCCAGGTTCCTGCGCGACCTGTGCGTGTTTCCGAGCCCAAGTCACCGGTGTGGTAGGAGGTAAGGCATTCAGCTCCTCAGCCCTCCACATCACTGGATCGGCTGACATGTACTTGCTTTAAGGGATTCCTGGTCCACTGTGTCCAAGTCATCAAAGGTCAGTCTTGTAGGGCTAGTTCCTGCAACAGACTGTACCCTCTGCACATGTGGAGCACCACAAGGCACCCAGACATCCTCAGGCAAGCCCCTACCCTGCTCCACAACCTGAGCTACACAGGGGGTTGGGAGGCAAGCAAGTGGGGCTGAGATAAGTTCCACATCAATCCCCTACAGGATGTTTATTTGTAAATTCAGAAAACACCTTTGAGCAGAGCTCATTTACAAAGGTTCCATGTCACATTTACAGCAGTATTAGGACAAAACACATTGTTCATCGAATACAAATCACACACTTCATTGAATACAGCAGCAACTTGTGCAATCCTATTTGTCAGAATGGCCACTTCACAGAAGCATTCTCTGACGGGTAGGGGAGGAGGAAGGGAGGTAGAGAATGAAACCTTTTATTGTTTGAGAGGGGGTGGGAAGAAAAGGAAGAGATTCCCATATAGAGGCAAGCCATTTATCAGTGAAATAGCTTTTCAGGGCCGTTTTTGATTTGGGTGGGAGCAGTTAACCCCAGGATGGAGGAGGGAAGCTCATTTATTCATGACGGGGATCTGACGGAGAAGGAGCACTTGGCCAGCTTAGTCCTTCGGAAGGGGACATGAAAGGGGTTCCTGAGGGTGCTACGGGTAGCATGCTTGCATTGGGCAGGGAGGAAGAAGGAGTGAAGTGTGGGGGAGGAGTGGCCCCGGAGTGCTTTAATTCCCAGCAGGCATGTTTGGCAGGTGATGCGTAGGTACAGAGGAAGCCATTCCAAGTTGGTATAGAGGTTGCAGGTGTGTGTTATTCTGTCAGCTCCCAGGACGAGGCGACATGCATTATTCAGTGCTACTCTTACTCTGTTTAGGATTGAGCCAGCAGCCACTGGGGAAAGAGTAACAACACTGGCAACGAAGTATGAGTGTCCCCTGTTGGAATCACTGACAGTGTTCTGGGCTTCGATCCTCTCCCAAACCAAGTCACCCCGTGCTCCTCTACGGCACTACAGCAGGTCACTATTGTTTTTAAATTTTCAAAGAAATGCTGGGTTTATAAGCGGGGATTAATACTCTAAGTATGCTGAGAAATGTACTACGTCAAAGGGATTCCCTCCCCACTGTACTACTTTGGGTACTGCGTGATACCCTTGGTAGAGAAAGATCTGTCCACGCTTACCATGATGGCCTGTAAACAGTCTTCATGTTCACCGTCTCCGAGCTTCAGGGTGTACACCGGCGTTCCCTGCTGCAGCACAGGAGATCAAACACCTCTGTCTGTTCAGTCTGGTGGCTACCCCTGGAGTATGCAGAATGCAGAGTTTATGCCCCCTTCTCCCGCCTCCTCTTCTTCAGGATGAACATGTTGAGGGCCACCAATCTCTCATCATAACTCTTGCCCTCCACCCCAAAAAAAATACTGATCAATCTGGGGTCCAGTGCTACACCACTTTCTCTATTCATGCTCCCTACACCCCACTGCCTCAAACTCCCCAATCAGCTGCCTACCTCCATGCTGCTACGGTTGTGCCCCCGGCAGGGTAGAAGGGGTGTACCCCATAGACTGCACACTCTTCATAGGACTGCTTCTGCTGAAGGGTACAGGACCAGTCTCTTTGGTCCATTCTCCTGTGTTTCTCCACTGCCATCCCCATGGATGCAGGCGCAATAGAAAGCTTCAAGATGAGTGTGCTGCCTCGTCTGCCGTCCCATGGTGCCCTCGATTGCACTGCTGTCAAGTGCAGTGTGCTGCCAATCTACCCATCCCATGGTGCCCTCGATCGCACTGCTGCCAAAGAATGCAGTGTGCTGCCTCCGTCTTCCACCGTCCCATGGTGCCCTCGATTGCACTGCCGTCAAAATACAGTGTGCTGCCTCCGTCCTTCCGTCCCATGGGCCCCTCGATTGCACCGCCGCCAAGGTACCCAGTGTGCTGCCCCGCGCCTGTCAGTCCCATGGTGCCCTCAACGCACTGCTGTCAAGGTACGAGTGTGCTGCCCGCGCTCTGCCGTCCCATGGTGCCCTACTGCACTGCTGCTGTCAAGGAAGTGTGCTGCTTGCGCCTGTCGCCCCATGGTGCCCTCGATTGCACTGCTGCCTGCTCATCCAGGTGGCAGTATCGCAGCAACGACAGCGACCCACCCTCTCTGGAGCATGTCCTCTGGGATGCTCAGTCCTCCTCCCCCTGGCCGGCGCCTGACGACTCAGGCTCATTCCCAAACCCGGGTCATTGACGTCACATGCAGTAGTGCTACTCACTGTCCTGACAGCCCAGCTTTGCTTTACAGCTGCTTGATAACCTCAATCTCCTTTTAGTATGGAAAGACACAAGGACTGCAAACAGTTATAGTTTAACTAATTTAATTGAAATATTCAACTGAAGTAAGTAGTTTTCTAACGGCACTGCCCACTCATAGGACGGGCACCAAAGAACTCCGATGTGGTCCTGTCCACCAGGTATAATTTTTCCACTTTCTGTTTCTATCAATGACCAGTGCAGAGCGTGGTGTGGCTAGCACCTTAGCAGTGGCCTTTTCATGAATTTATGGACTGGACATTATATATTACAGAATTTGCAATTAGAGACACTTAGCTATAGACCAAAAGTGGGACACAAGTTTTTCAGAAATAGGGCAATTAAAGCTTGGAACTCATGTCCCCGGGACTGTGACAAAAAGTCAACAAATAGGGCACTATAAATGTCATGAAACTGTATCTGTAAGATGTTACAAGATGTAACCGTTTTAAATAGTTTTATTGTACATTAATGTTATCTTTAACAAAGTATTATTATACTGTATATCGTATACAGTATTTAATACTGTGTTGTTGAGTGGCTGGGCCACCTTTGGAAACAAACACTTGTGCCTAAAGCTTATTCCCTAGCAATACAAATTAAAGGAAAAAAACTACACTGAAACTGGAACGAAAAACCTCTTTGTCGAAGTCCCGGCATAGTCATGAACTCTGCCTCTTCTATATCCACTTCTGACTCTGTGAACAGTAGATGCTTACCACCTGGATAACAGATGAGGAATAAGAAGTAAAAATATGTTACTCACCTGTAACCGTAGTGCTAGGAGTGGTATACAGTCCACATCCACACACTGGCAGTTCCACTGGAACTGCCAATTCGTTGGAACGTATTATCCTCCCACCACCTGGGCGGTACATCCTCCAGCTCCACCCCATTTATGTCAGATTTTGCATTCTAGAAGCAGAGATCCATGTGCCATTTGCCTGGGAGGTCAGTGGGTGGTGTGGATGTGAACTATATACCATTCCTAGAAAGAACATTTACACAAGAACTTACCATAACAGTAGATCTTTGAGGAGTGTCTCTTGCAGTAGGTAATACACTTGGGTCATCGCCAGAGGTCGCTGTGGCACATGGCAGCTCTTCTAGCAGTCTTTTACCAGGGGCTGCCCACTCATGACATCAGCTTCCTGTTTCCTATATAAATGTGGGCGGTCTCTGGTATCCTCCGTTCCCCCGCCGGATTCAGCTCGCAAAGCGGGGACCGAGAGGAACCCTAGGTACCAAAGGTATCCCAACCAAAAGTCACTGGACCATAATTTGTTCTCCTAGAGAAAGAGGGGGACGGAGGGTGGGATTGGACCTACTATAAGAGACACTCCTCAGAGATCTACTGTTACAGTAAGTTCTTACGTAACTGTACTATCTTTCATGGAGTGGTCTCTTGCAGTACACTTGGGATGAATTCCAAGCAGTATTCCCAATATGGGTGGACATTATGACAGAAGGCCTTGTAGGACTGCTTGGCCAAAGGCCATCCTACGGCAAGAAGCAATACTCAATTTGTAATGCTTCATGAATGTATGGATTGTGGACCAGGTAACAGCACTGCAAATATCCGAAATGGAGGCGCCTTAAAAGCAAGCTGCAGTAGAGGCCATAGCTCTAGTGGAATGGGCTTGGACAGGTCCTGGTACGGGTTTGTTGTATTTTTTAATAACAAAATGTAATACAATGCGCCAACCAGTTAGAAAGGGTGCTTTTAGTAACTGGGAGCCCTTCTCGGCCCAAGACAAAAGTGACAAACAATTGAGAAGTCTTTCTGATCAATTTTGTTTGGTTGGTATAGTAACATACTATGCGATGGACATCTAAGGTATGTAATAATACTAATAAATTAATAACAAACTTTACAGTGTATCAGAGCACTTCACATTAAAACAATTAAAACCACATTAAAAATATTGTTCAGTAATTCGATGAATCACAGTAATCCCATAAAACAGTCGATTAGAAAATAGTGCCAATGCCAGCTGAAATAAAAAGATCTTAAGGGCAGACTTAAAGCTCTCCACTGTCAGGCACTCCCATACCCGACGAGGCAGAGAATTCCACAGGATGGGGGCCACAAATGAAAATGCCCTTGATCCAGGTGTTTTCAGTCGTACCCTGGGAATCTCCAGCAATCCCTCGTCGGTTGAGCAGAGTGGCCGGAGGAGAAAGTAAGGACGCAGGAGATCTTGCAGGTAGCTCGGTCCCAGTCTGTGTAGAGCTTTATAGGTCAGCAAACTGACCTTGAAGGTGATCTGCCACTGAACTGGCAGCCAGTGCAGTTCGCGCAGCACAGGCGTAATATGACTGGATTGAGATTATCCAGACAGCAGCTATAGAAGTTCACCTTGGAGTATTCATGATAGTATACTGGTAACTCCAGGGATTGATTTACAGTGTGTTTAGACACCACCTTAGGAAGGAAGGAAGCATTGGTACGAAGTGCCATTCTATCTTTGTGAAAAATTAAGTAAGGTTCTCTACACATGAGGGCATGAAGCTTGGAAACAGGGTGAGCTGAGGTGACAGCCACTAGGAATAAGGTTTTCCATGAAAGGAAACAGAGGTCACAAGTGGCTGCTGGTTCAAAGGGCTAAAGAGTTAATTTCTCTATTAGAAAATTGAGATCCCACGTAGCAGTGGGTCGTCTAATAGGTGGTTTGATATGTAACATTAGTTTCAGAAACATTTAGGCTAGATGATGTTGGTAGAGTAATCTGCCATCGAGCGGTTCACTGAAGGCCGAAATAGCAGACAAATAGATTCTGATAGAGGAATAGCTCAAACCTGACTCAGACAGCGAGGTCAGGTAGTCTAGAACTTTCATCAGTGGGCAGGAGTAGGGATCCAATGATCAAGAAGCAGCCCATATGGAGAAGCATTTCCATTTGGAGTTATAGGTTTCTCTGGTTGCTGGCTTACGTGAGGCCAAGAGAATACTGGCAACAGGAGAGGACACTTGTAATCTGGCTATGAACGTGTCCTCAGGAGCCAAGTGTGAAGGTGTAGAGCCTTCAGGTTGGGGTACAACAGGGTCCCTTGACTGTGAGTCAAGAGGTCCGGTCTGATTGGCAATGGAACGGGTTCCTGTACTGATGGTTGTTGAGAAAGAGGGAACCACGCTTGTCAAGGCCACAGGAGCTATTAGGATCTACTGTGGCAGGCTCCAGTTGTAGTTTCAGTAGAGTGCGCTGCAGGAGAGGGACGGGGAGCATATAAAAAGAGTCCAGTCCATGGCTGAGACAGGGCATCTATAAACCATCCCTTTTTGTGCAGGATAATGGAAATATATTTAGGGAGATGGTAGTTGACTGGGGAGGCAAACAGGTCCATCTGTGAAGTCCCCCAGAGGTTGAAGATTTTTTGGAGTACTTCGTTGTGAAGTGTCCATTCGTGTGTGGATGTCTGACGACTAAGATGGTCGGCCAGAAGATTGAAACGTCCTGGTAGATGGACGGCTGTTAATATCAGGTGTTGTCGGATGGCTTCTTGCCAGACTGCAAAAGTTTCCATACATAGAGTATGGGATTTCATACCTCCTTGCTTGTTGAGGTAGAATACCACTGCAGTGCTGTCTGATTGGATCAGCAACAGTCCTGGAGTCAAATGGGGTTGAAATGCCTGAAGGGCTAAATGGACTGCCTTCAACTCTAGAAGACTGATCAGAGACTGATGGAGAGAAGTGGTCCACTTGCCTTGTGTCCGATAAGGACCCAAGCGTGCGCTCCATCCGTCCAGGGAGGCATCTGTGGTTAACATCTGCATGGGAGGAAGGGACTGAAAAGGCATTCCTTGACATAAATTGGTTCTGACTGTCCACCAAGTCAGAGCGGACTTCAGAGAGGGAGTGACTCTGATCTCGTCCTTGAACTTTCCTGTTCTTTGAGACCATTGGTTCTGAAGGGCCCAGTGAATAGGCCTCATATGAAGACGAGCGAATGCTACCGTAGGGGTGGTAGCGGTCATGTGACCCAGAAGGCACAGCATCTGTGTGGCTGTAACTACTTTCTGAGTCTGTATGTGCGATGCCAGAGACAAAACGTTGTCCTGCCAGGCGGCTGGAAGGTAAACTCTGGCTGAGACTGTATCTAGGACAGCTCCAATGTATTGGAAAGACTGAGTCGGAGTCAGGTTGGACTTTGGTCAACCGACTGTGATCCCTAGAGTGTGAAACATTTGCAGGGTAGCTTCTAGGGAGGAGAGCAGAGCTGTTCTGGAGTTTGCTTTGATTATTCAGTTGTCGAGATATGGGACGATAAAGCGCCCTTTTCTTCATAAAGCTGCTGCAACTACCGCTAAGCATTTAGTGAACACCCTTGGGGCCGAAAAGAGGCTGAATGGCAGTGCTTGAAACTGGTAGTTTTGACCTGGAAGGTGGAAGTGCAGAAACCTGTGGTGGGCCGGGTGGATGGGAATATGCAGGCAGGCATCCTTCATATTTAGGGCACAAAGCCAATCTCCCTGTTTTAGTATTGGCAAGATGGAATTCAGGGTTATCATGCGAAAACATTTATACTGGTTGAAAAGATTCAGTTTTCTGAGGTCTAGTATCGGTCTGAGATCTCCAGTGTGTTTGTGTACCAGAAAGAATTGGGAGGAGAATCCCATTTGATGTTCCGAGGGGGGTACTAGATAAATAGCCAGTTCGACCAGGAGAGCCCTCAATTCCTCCTGAAAGACAGGTATATCATCTGATGGGTAATGAATATTTCGAGGAGGATGGGGGGCTTGGAAATAAATTCCAGAGTATGACCCCTCTGTATAATCTGGAGTACCCATTCATCTGAAGTGATTGTTCGCCAGGCCTCCAGATGGAGGGCAAAACGACTGCCCACAGCCTCCGAAGCCTGGTCGAGGAGGTGTGGGCAAAGCCCTAGTAGGTCACTGCGTGCTGGGTTGTCCAGCCCCACCGGTTTGATGATGGGAGCGGGAGCCTGAGGTGGCAGAGGTGCTGCCTCTTGTGGATTGAGTACGACCTCTAAAGCTGCTGTTATTGGTACCTTTATATTTCCCACCTCTTTTAGAATACGAAGAGGATCGAGTATGGTAGGTTGTATGCGGAGTATGGTACATGTCATGAACCATACGTACGGTTCTGCCTGAGGCCTGTAGGTCATCTAGTAAGGTTTGAGTACCTGACCGGAATAGCTTGGACCCATTAAACGGGGTGTTAGCTACTTTGTGCTGCACATCAGGTGTAAAACCTCAAAAACGGAGCCAGGCATGATGAAAGAAAGAAATGCCAGAAGTGGATAGTCGGGCTGAGGTATCTACGGTGTCATATCCCGACCTGTGTAGGTGTCGGGAAACAGAACTGCTAGTTGACACTGTAGCCAATAATTGTTCCCTTTCTTGTGAAGGAGGGAGTTTACTGATAATATCAATGGCAGAGGACCCTAGGGTACACTGGTATTTAATCATATGACCAATGTAATTTAGGATTCTGATATTCATGGTACTGGAGGAAAATACCTTTTTCACCCAGATGGTCAAGTCTTCGAGATTTCTTATCAGGAGGTAAGGAGCTCATGTGTTTAATTCATTTAGTATGGTCACGAGCGGCAGTAATGACTACAGAATCCACTTCAGGGAAAGCGGAAAGGAAGGGGTGATCCAGAGGAGCTTGACAAATATGATCTGCCTTGCGGGGGAACAGCTGTAATAGCTTCAGGCTGATGCCAGGCTGCCAGTATGGCATTCTGATAAGCTTGGATTAGTGGGGAGACCACTAAAACAGGCTCATCTGGCAATTCAAGATATTCTGCCATGTCCTTATGCTGTTTGTCATGTTCTGTGGTGGAAAATCCCATGATGGTTTGTATCTGAACCATCATTTCGTGGAACGAAGGGTCATCAGGAGGAGAGGCTGCAGAATGTCTAGGCAGATCTTCATCCAAGGAAGAGATTTCCAAAAAAGGAGACTGAGGAGTTTGGAAATCCAGCTCCTGGAACTCTTCGTCTTCAAGGTCACTGGAGAAGTCAACTGGGAATTCTTGTTCATCTGATAAATAGTTTTCCATATAAAGAGGCGGTGACCAGGGTGGTAATGGATCCCTGTCACCATGGAACCTCTTAGGTGGAGGAATAGAAGATAGAGGAGGGTCGCCCTGCTCTCCTGGGTCGGAGGGCAGGGAGTGCCGCATGGCATGCAAGACGTGCTGTACTACAGTAGAAACGTCCAGTTCCTTTTGAGAAGGAGGGAGGGTAGGAAGGGGGGAGTGCTGAGAGACGAGGGGGATGATGGAGGGGATTGGACGCATAGCCGGAGCAGGTCTTGACCCTGGATGGTAAAGACCAGGGTCCCGATCTCTGTCTGCCTGACCCCTGTGAGTAGCCACCTGGGAACGCGGAGGGTCAGTAAGCATGGCATACGTCATTGGCTTCCCTTAAGGAACGCGGGGCCTCGTCGACGGGCCCGCAGGGGAAGAAGGATTATAATGTACATCTGAAGGCGCCACAGACAGGAGAGGAGATCCTGTCGGCAGAGCAGCAGTAGAACCCACACAGGGTTTTTCAATTTGAACTGCATTTAAAGTGCTGGAAAGTGCAGTCGACAAGAGAATAAGAGCTCCCGCCGACGAAGATGTGGTGTGAGGGCGCGTCGTCGATGGAGGGACATCTGGAGGGCCGTTGATGTGTGCTTTGGCACATAGCATGAGGAAGGTTTCTCCTTCTCCTTTTTGTGCCATGGAAGAGAATCAGTGGATGGGGAGCCCTTGGGACGGGCCCCCCCCACCTCCCGATTCTCTAAAAGAGACATTTTCTGCTCAGTCAGTAAATGCTGAATTTCAAGCAATCATCAACGATGAGTTGCATGATTAAATTCCTGACAACAGGTGCAGGAACTGGTGTCGTGCATGGGTCCCAGGCACCTTACACAAGAGATATGGTTGTCAAGCAGTATATCTTCCTACCGCAATGGCAGGAACAAAATAATGCTTGCTTGTTTGAAGATTCTTTAGACATTCGTTTAGTAGCTCAAATTCTTGGCGATAACTGCTGTTCAGAAGTTGCTCTAGTTGCTGCACGTGAGCTGAAGACGGTGGGAAGATGAACTGAGGATACCAGGGACCGCCCATGTTTATACAGAAAACAGGAAGCTGATGTCATGAGTGGGCAGCCCCTGGTAAAAGACTGCTAGAAGAGCTACCATGCACCACAGTGACCTCTGGCGATGACCCAAGTGTATTACTTACTGCAAGAGACCACTCCATAGAAGATCTATGGTTACAGGTGAGTAAACTGTTTTTCTAGGGCATGGATATAGTTCACTTATTCACAGACTGGCAGACTTCCAGCAGTTCTCCACGGAGAGGGGGCACGGCACACAACCCTACATGGAGAATGATTGGAGAACCAAGGTCCCAAATGCAGCATCCCAATGAGACTCAAGGTTGAGGCTGTAATGGGATATAAAGGTGTGAGCTGACTCCCGGGTAGCAGCCCTGCAGATTTCCAGGACAGGGATGTCCCTGGAAGCAGCCACCGAGGCAACAGTATGCCTGGTGGAATGAGCCCTAAGCCCTACAGGAGGCTCACTATGAGCCAACCTATAGCAGAGGTTGATGCAGGATGTGATCCACCTGCCAACTGTCCATTCTGCTGCCAGTCTACCAGGCGTGGCTCTGAAGATGGGTTGGTTAAATATACAGAAGGTTTGTCACCTGGGTAAGGTGGAATTCTGATACTACCTTTGGGAGGATCTTCAGGTGAGGGTGAAGGATGACCTTGTCCCTGTAGAACACCAGATACGGAGACTCCACTGAGAGGTCATGGTGCTCACTGACCTTTCTGGCCGATGTGACGGCCATCAAGGAGGCAGTCTTCCATGACAGGTGTGACATCTCACACCTGTGCACAGGCTGAAATTGCTTGACCATGAACACAGTCAGCACCAACAGTAGGACCCATGGTGGAGTGGTTCATGCACTGGAAGGGGACAAGTGGCCTAGGCCCTTGAAAAAGCATCCAGCCACCTTCTCTTGGGTCACTGTCAACATACCAGCCTGCGCCTGGTATGCAGAGATGGCTACCAGGTGCATCTTGAGGGTCGTTGCTTGCAGCCATAGCTGGGACAGAGACCAGAGGTACTCGAGGATACTTGCCACAGGGCAGACAAGAAGATCAAGCTCCTTGGCCTGACATCAAATGGAAAAGCTTTTCCATTTAAAGGCACAGCATCAGCCTCCACAATGTGGAGCTCATTTTCCGAAAGACCCAAAGCCTGGAACTCTAACTACTCAGGAACCAGGTAGTGAGATGCAGGGACTGAAGGTCCAGGTGCAGGAGTTAAGGTCAAGTTAAATCTCTGAACCCACAACCTGCCAACAGGCCTGGTAGAGGCCCATTTTATAGGCTTGTGGTGGCTGTGGCTGTGGCTGCTGTCAACAATCACTTGGTCATGGAGGTGGTCCCCGGCCCTGATGCCCATTCCAAGGCATCCAGGGGTACCAAGGCGGCTATGCCAGCCCCCGTACCTTTTGGCTCCCACTTCCTCCCCCTCCACTACTGTGTCCAGGGGTACAAGAGGTGGAAGGCTCTTCCTTCATCTGGCAAAATTAAAGAAGATCATGGTGGATGAGTGGGTCCTGGAAACAGTGGACAAGGGGCATGCTCTTGAGTTTCTGTCCACCCCTCCAGTTCATCCTACACCCCCTTCTCATTATCCTCTGGGTCACTTGTCCCTTCTGAGAGAAGAAGTACAGTCTCAAATTCACAAGAGAGCAATCAAATTTATTCCTCCCAAAAACAAGCACCTGGTAGTGCCAAATGTTTCTTTGCATGGTTTGTGTGGAAGGGGTGTATTGTGTTAGCTGAACTATTGTTGGGAGGAAAAGCCTGCCTGAACTATGTTTCGACAAGCTGTCATATTTTGGACAGCATTTGAATACAGAAGTTTGGGTAATAAGAAGGCTATGTTGAAAATCTGGGGTGCAAATATTTAAAATGTGCACTGTTACGAGCATGCATACTGAAATTACAACGAATGGGCATAACTGTCATTTTTTTGTATTTTTGACCCCAAATGTTGAACACAGTCTTCTTATCACCTCATCTCATGAGCCCCGTAGGTGAAAATTTTCAAATCCATGAAAAACGGCATTCCGTACCACAGGTGCAAAATACACGTTTTGGGCAGGATATGAAAAATGACATCTGTACTGTTCATGAGGTGGTATGATAAAATGGCTACACTGAAAATTTGGAGTGAAAATATTGAAAATTACCAAAGTTACATGCGTGCGTACAAAATTTTGAACAACCACGTGTAACTCTGCTAGTTTTTGGATTTTTTTCACCAAATTTTCAAAATGGCCTTTTTGGGACCCCACCTCATGAAGAGTGCCATTGTCATTTTGTTCACTGGTCCCAAAAGGTGATTTCACATAGCGACCATGCCATTCTGCACCACAGGTGCGAAAACATATTTCGGGCAGAATGTGAAAAATGACAGCTGTACTGTTCACAAGGAGGTCTAACAGCAATGTAGGAAACCTGGAGTGAAAATATTAAAATTGGCAAAGAAATTACAGTGTGAGTAGAAACTTGCATAAACACGCCTATAACGCATGATCATTTTTGGGATGTTTTGCACCAACTTTTCAATATGGGCTTTTGGGACCTCTCCTCATTAACACTTACAATCATTTAGTTAATCGGTCCTGAAAGGTGATTCCAGCAGCGACTGCAAAATCACCTTTTGGGACCGAGTAACGAAAAGAGTGCCAGTGCTCATGAGGTGGGGTCCCAAGATCTCCATGTTGAAAATTTGGGGTCAAAATTCCTAAAAATGGCTGAGATATAACATAAGTTGAAACCCCATTGACAGCCATTATACAGGCTTACCTCGATTCCTCAGTTTGGCTTTGAAGAGTGCAAATGTGTCCTGGTCCAAAGAAGATGCAGCCACTGACCTCTGGAGGTAAGTATGGGTGAGGAGTTAAGGGGTGGGTGAGCAGAGGAGGAAGGGGAGACAACGAGGGCTGTTCTTTTACAAGCTTAAAAAAAAAAAAAAAAAAAAAGACTTTGGGGGCTTTTATTTTTATTTTTTTTATGAATAAGGGTATAAAACATGTTTATTTTGGGACACTGGGAGTGGGCTCCCAGTGTCTGGGAGGATTAGATAATGCTGACACAGGGACTTGGCACCCCGATGTTGGCACAGGACGGGGAACAGAGGGACCAGGCAGATTGAACACTGTGACAGGGCGCTCCTGCCACTCTTTTTTTTTTTTGTAACTATCATCTTTATTGGTATTTTAACTTATTTACACATAAGTCAGCCAGGCCATCATCCATAGTGGAATTAGACATACAATTCAAAGAGACTCAGAAAGGAATAGTGTCCGTACTTAGATAATACCTTGTTAGACCCAATAAAGAAAAGAAAAAAGTTTTTACTCTTAGCCTTAATTGACTCCAGATTCAGCCCGGCATTGGGACATCAGATCAACATAGTCCAAAGAGGGTGATCCCAGACTTACAGTTTGTCAAGTCACAAGCCATAATGCGGTTGTGGTTCTATCCACAGGGGTTAGTTTCCGATCAACCTTCCAGCCAGGGGTTTGGTGGGGGTGCCCTCTCCCAAGGCGGGTCTCCAACCTCCCGAGGGGGGGGACTAAGTATCACCCCCCCCTTCCAGACCCCAGGGGTCAATAGGGTAAATGGAAATAGGAAAGCCCACCTGGCACTCAACTGTCTCCCCCTCATAGAACAAAGGTTGGGTCTTTTAGCATATAATATATCTGCCAGCGGGTCCACCTCTCCACAAATTTCCCTTCTTGATTATTTAGGCTATGTGTTATTTTTTCCATAACATAGATTTGTTTAGTAATAGCCCACCAGTCCTGTATGGTGGGCACTTTAGAGGTCAGCCAGTATTTTGTGATAACTTTTTTGATCACTGTGAGGAGTATTAGTAAAAGGTGTCTAGTCGTTGGGCCGCGTATGTTATGAGGCAGGACCAAAAACAAGACCATCTCCATTGTCAACTGAAATTGGGGATCAAATATCTGCTGGAGATGGTGTTGCAGCAGAAAAGAAAAAGGCGCCACGGAGGGACAGCTCCACATCACATAGGTGTGGTCTGCCCTTATGGCTTCGCCTAGCATAACAGCCCGCCCCGACTTGGGCGTAGTGACCCGTAATTGCAGGAGTTTTGAAGTAGCGAATTAAGCATTTCCAAGAGAACTCCCTCCAGACATGCGAGCTGGTAATCCTAGCTGAATATTTCCATGTCCTCTGCCAATCCTCTGGGGTTATCAGATATCCTGATTCCTGGCTCCAGCGTGTCCGAATCCCTTCTGTGTCAACGGAACTCTGAATCTTCAGGGACCGGTAGTACATTGATATCAGGTTGTTTTGCCGATGTGTCCTAATATGTGCTGTAAGGGTTTGTATGAATGCTGGGATCCGTTCCTGGTCCCAGATTTCCCGGGAAGGGGAAAACATCACCACAGACAAGTGGGCCTGGAGGTAGTGAGTCAGGGCTGTCTCTGACTTTCAGATCCTTCTGCCTTTAAGAACTACCGACTTTCAAAGCGTTTTCAAGTACAGAAGAAAACTGGAAGCAGCTGATCAAAAGCTGATCCTTGCTCGAGCAGTAGAACTCAGAGCCAACCAGCTTAAAGGAAAGGGACTTTATTCAAGATACTTTCTCACCACAAAGAAAATGGGGAGTGGCGGCCCATATTAGACCCTGCAGGGTCTTAAAACAGATACCTAACAAAGCCAAAGTTTAAAATGATAGCCTTGGCACTGATTCTGCCAACCCTCCAAAAAGGAGATAGGTTGGCATCACTGGACCTAAAAGATGCCTATTTCCACATCCCCATAAGGGAGTCTCACAGAAAATACCTCCGGTTCAGACTCCCTTCAGGTCGCTATCAATTCTGAACACTGCCATTAGGCTCACTTCAGCCCAGGGGGTGTTTACAGAGTGCCTGGCAGATAGTGGTGGCACACCTTGGAAGCAAGGTGTCAGTTTTTCTGTACCTAGAGGATTGGCTGGTAGTGGAAAAACCCATAGCATGTCAGGAGCAGCTGCTCACTACTCAGGAACTCCTGGAGTCTTTAGGATTCATAATAAATCAGAAGAAGTCAGTTCTGCAACCCTCTTGGGTATTGCAGTTTCTAGAAGTCGAGTTAAATATCCTACAGGGCAGGGCTTACCTCCCACTAGACAGGGTAAGAAGCATTCAACACTTGGCAGGTTCATTTGTCCTGGACAAGTCAAAATACAAGACAGTTCCTTCAACTGTTGGGCCACATGGCGGCTGCCACTGGCACAGTATTAGGGGTCCAGGTTTCAGATGAGGACGTCCAGTTTCCATAAGGGCTCGATGGTGTCAGAAAAGAGACCTTCTTTCAAATTTGATTCCAGAAACAAGAACTCTGTACAGGCTCTCGAATGGTGGAAGAGGAAGGCAGCCTAAGAGAAAGGGTTCCTTTCCAGCAGGAGAGCCCATCAGTAATTCTCACAATGGATGCATCACTCCTGGGGTGGGGTGCCCATCTGGGGATCACACTACCCTAGGGCACATGGTCAAGTGCAAGTCACTGTTGCACATAAACCTGTTCAAACAACATGAAGTGTTGCTGTATTCTGACTATTGCAGTTAGGTTCTGCCTTTCGACTGCCCGGAGAACAAAAAGTTAACTTTCCATGGCCAGCATGGAATGTTCAACTAAACTCGGTTGAAACCTCTGTCTGCTGTTGTTTAAACCCCAACCATCAGATTCTTTACTCTGCCTCACTGAATAGTCGCTCCGGAGATTTCTCCTCTGCTCATTTCAAAAAAGTCTGTTAAAGTGTCGTTTTTCGCTTGGTTTCTACCAAATTTCTGCTACTGAACCTGTCGGTTTAAGTCTCTGTCTGTGGTACCATGAGTACTAGATAGCTTTTGCATTTAGTTTCTGTGTGGAACTTGTAAATATTGGATCGGTTCAGTTTGAACCGATCAGATTGGTCTTAAAAAAGTTTTGAATTTATTAGAGTGTGGTAACCGGTCCGTATCTGTTCTTAAAAAAAAACAGATTTAATTACGTTTTTTTCCAAGACCCGTAACACGGTCAGGAACCAATAGGGGTGGATTGCCGAAAACAGGGTAAGTTTTGGATAGGATTGGCCATGTCTGAGAAACTCAAGAAAAAAACGGGCCCACTGGGTTTCAACACTGTAGTGTGTGTGTGGGAAGCTTTTGCTAAGGTTGATCCCCACACCACCTGTGTTTATTAGTCTGGGTTTGACCACCTCGATTCAGACTGCCACAGCAGGGAAGTTTTCCCAAGTTACCCTGGATAAGAGAGTAGGTAGACTGAGGGAAAGGGAGGCCGAAGTCCGATGGCTAGCCTGGCCATCGGTTCGACTGAACCAGAAGGAGTTCCCTCTGACCAGGGCAAAACTTCTTCGGGCAAAAGGAGAGCTGATTCTGAGGAGTCGGTTCCGGTTAAAAGAAAAAGAAGAGAAAAATCATCCATTTCGGATCCACAAATTCTTTCTCTGACCGCTGATGAAATAGCCAATAGCGATAAGGATAGTTCAGTCGTAACCGGTTCGGCGAACTTGGCACCATCTGGCAGGGGCTCGGTTGGGTGGTTCCCGATTCAGAATTATACTTTAGAAGAATTTTATGAACGGAGGAGGAGGAAGGAGAGTATGAGGATAATGATGATGTTGGTGATTATGAAAGTCTGGATGTGCCTAATGACCCGGACATCTCCCCAGACAGACCTTCAGGTGTTTGTACTCCTAGGCTTTCTGAGTCCCCTTCCCACTTTATGTTTTAGAAGAAAGTGGCTGAAAACCTCCAGCTTCCAGTGGAAGAAGCAGTAGAGGATCAGGAGGAGCCTGATTTTGTCGAAATGATGGATATCCCAGAGTCCAGGAGGCTGTCTATTCCCCTCCATAAATCTTTAGGGAAACAGACATTTAAAATTCTAAAGACTCCTAATTCCATACCTCCTGTGAACAGAAGAATGGACAAGAGGTATACCTTTTCAGGCTTGGACACGGAGTTCCTTTCCAAGCAATGCAGCCATGTTGGGGTAGTGCAGGCTGCTGCCTGTGATAAAGGCAAATATTCCTTGGCATCACACCACCAGATAAGGACTCCAGGAGGATTGATGCCATGGCAAAGAAAGCAGTATGGCAGCATCTTTGGGACTCAGACAGGCTAACTATATGGCCTACACAGCTAGATACCAGAAGTCCAGGTGGGACACTGTGCTGGCTCTGGCTAAACAGGCCCCTGACCAGCTTGCCAAGGAGCTGGAGCAGGTGGCTGCGGATGGGATTGAGGCATCCACGGTGCAATTTCATGCTGCTGTGGACTCCAAGATGTTCTCATCTAGAGTCCTGGCTACATCTCATGCCCTTGAGGATGGCTTGGCTCAGATGTACTAGCCTATCACAGGATACCCAGGCTAAGACCATGGATTTCCCTGTCATTGGTAATTCTCTGTTTGGGGAGCAGACAGAGAACTTCATGAAAAAGATGGACGAGTACAGGACCACCTACAGGAGTGCTCAGGCCAAAGAAAGGCAAGCCACTCCACAAAGGCAGCAGTCCAGGGGCAGGCCTTTTTACCAAGCCCAGGCCTCCTCTTCTGCTTATGCTCAGAGGGGGTTCTTCAGAGGAGAGGCAGACAGGGAATGAGCAGGCCTGCTTCCACCCCTCAGCCTAAAGCCCCGCCAAGCAGACACCCTGATGGGTCTGCCGGGCGAGTTCTCCAGTACCTGTGGGGAGAGGCTGGCTTACTTTGTCCAGGACTGAAGTCTTGGCATCGAGACAAGTGGGTCCTGGAAGTAGTAAGCCAGGGACTGGTCTCAGCTTCAAAATATTTCCCAAGATGAGAACCAGATCCTTTCCACCTGCAAATCCATCAGAGACCTTTGCCCTAGAGGCAGAGGTTTCTTCCTCCTAGCTCTCAGAGCCATAGAAAGGGTTCTACCCTACACAGGGCAAATGACTGTACTCAAGTACTTCCTAACCCCAAAGAACAGGAGAATGGTGGCCCATCCTGGATCTAAGATGTCTGAACAAGCAACTTTTAAAACAAAATTCAAAATGGTGACTCTGGAATAATTCTGCCACCTCTAAGGCCAGGGACTGGCTAGCCTCCCCTGGACCTCAAGGATGCCTATTTTTCGCATCCCATCAGGTGCCCCACAGAAAGTACCTCAGGTTCGAGTTGCCTTCAGCCACTATCAATTCAGAGCAATGCCCTTTGGCCAAACATCAGCCCAAGGGTGTCTACAGTGCCTAGCAGTAGTGGTTGCTTTCCTAAGGAGAAAAAAGATCTCCATCTTTCCATACTTGGACGACTGGCTCATAGTGGGTCAGTCTCCAGACCAAGTCAAGTCAGATCTGCAAATAACTCATCAAGTGCTCACTTCCTTAGGATTCCTCCTCAACCTTCTAAAGTCAGTTCTCGAGCCAGTACAGCTCCTCACCTTTATAGGGGCAGAGCTGGATACAATAAGGGCAAAAGCCTTCCTTCCCCTGGACAGGGCAAGGACCCTTATAGAACTGGCCTCTTCATTCACCCTTCGGGTGTCTCGACCAGCAAGGCATTTCCAGCAGCTCCTGGGCCACATGGCAGCCACTACAGCAGTGGTCCAGGGGGCAAGATTCCAAATGAGGGACATTCAGTTCCACTTAAGAGCCTTCTGGTCCCAAAGAAAGGATTCCCTTACCAAACTAGTCCCAGTGACTTGAACCCTGATCCAGGCTTTGCAGTGGTGGCAGGATCAGGACAATTTGAGACAAGGGGTTCCATTTGTCACTCAGTCTCATTCAGTGATACTCACCACAGATGCCTCCCTGCTGGGCTGAAGAGCCCACTTGAGGATCTTACAACCCAAGGCCTGTGGTCACCTCAATAATCTCTGCTTCACATCAGTCTCTTGGAACTCAGAGCAGTGTTTCTGGCACTGCAAGCCTTTTCCAAATCTGTACAGAACAAGGTGGTCCAGATCAGAACAGACACCACCACCACAATGTGGTACATCAACAAGTAAGGAGGCACTCTGTCTTCAACCTTGTGCACAGAAGCAATGAACTTGTGGTCTTTGGCCTATTCCCTGCAAACCTCTCTGATAGCAGTTCGCCTCCCAGGGAAGGACAATGTCCTAGCAGATGCTCTCAGCAGGATATCCCAGGGCCATCACGAATAGACCCTAGATCCCCCTAGTTTTGGAAGTGATTTTCTCGAGATGGAGCACTCCACAGATAGATCTTTTTGCAGCCCCAGACAATCACCAACTTCCTCTCTTTTGTTGCAGACCCCCAGTCTTGGGCTTAGTCCCCCTGGATGCTCTGATTCTGAATTGGGAAGGGAAGTTCCTGTATGCTTCTCCCCTCTTCCCTCTCCTGTTCAAAGTGTTAGTCAAGATCGGGTCTCAACCATGCAAAGTGATTCTGATTGCTCCAGACTGGGCCAGACAGCCCTGGTACCCACTGTTGCTGTCCTTAACAGTCCACCTTCCCCTGTCTCTTCCCAGGAATTACAACCTGTTGACATCCTCTCAAGGAGAATTTGGTATCCGAACCTCAAATCTCTCAATCTTAAGGCATGGCTCTTGAAGAGTTAGAGTTTGCTGATCTACACCTTTCTCAAGGGGTTCTGGATATCCTTAAGTCTTCTCGAAAGCCTTCTGCCAGAAAGACTTACAACTCCAAATGGAAAAGGTTCACTATTTGGTGTTCTAATAAGCATATTTCTCCAGAATCTGCTGGGTTGCCTACAGTCCTGGACTGTATGGTTCATCTTAATGGCTTGGGACTTAGGTCAGCTACACTTAGAGTACATCTAGCAGCTGTTTCTGCCTTCTTGTCAGTAGGCAAGCCCTCTCCTCTGTCAGCCCATCCTGTGTTTTATAAGTTCTTCAAGGGATTGCTGCTCAGCAATTCCCCCTTTAGGGACCCTGCTCCTGCTTGGGGCCTTAATGTTTGCATTGCTCAGCTTATGCAACCACCCTTTGAGCCTTTGTCCTCTGCAGAGCTTAAGTACTTGACTTGGAAAACTGTGTTTTTGGTAGCCATTACCTCTGCCAGGTGTATCAGTGAATTGCAAGCCCTGTCAGTGGAGCCTGATTTCATCTCTTTCCATAGAGATAAAGTGGTCCTAAGAACTAACAGGAAGTTTTTGCCTAAGGTGGTTTCGGATTTCCACCTTAATCAGTCTGTCTCTCCCTGTTTTCTTCACTGACCATTCCTCCTTTGGAGAGAGGAGGCTGCACAGCTTGGATGTTAAAGGGCCCTCAGCTACTACATAGAGCGCACCAAGGGTCACAGGTTTGAGTCCCTCCAGTTGCTCCTCACATATGGAGATGTCAGTAAGGGCAAACCGCCACTAAAAGATCTATTGCCAGGTGTATTGTCTCTTGCAAACAGTTCTGCTATGAAAAACTGGGTAGAACCCCACCCTCAGGCCTGAGGGCTCACTCTACTAGAGGTACATCTGCTTCCCTGGCTGCTGCCAGGGATATTCCTATCTTAGAAATATGTCAAGCAGCCACCAGGAAAACAGTCCATACATTCACCAAGCATTACTCTCTGGATATCAAGGCTAGGAGTGATGCTCGGTTTGACACAGCAGTACTTCAGAGCCTATTCCCAAAGTAGGTTCTGTCCCTCCTCCATGGAGGTACTGCTTGGTAGTCTGCAGTAGTCAGACTACAGCAAGACTTCACGTTGTTTGAAGAACAAATTACTCACCTTAGTAATGTTGTTTCTTCTAATGGAGTCTTGCTGTATTCTGACCTCCCTCCCTTCCTCCCCTCTCAGAACCTGGTTTTTGGGAAGTGGGTGGGCAGGAGCAGTATTGGCACCCTAGAGGTGCCCCTTTTTCACCCTCCTTTATTTTGGGTGTGTGGTGTTTTGTTTTTTGGGTTTCCTGACTTGAGTCTTTGCTTTGAAACCAATGGGCAGACTAGGTGGGCCAAGCGGTCCTTATCTGCCGTCAAATTCTATGTTTCTAAAAAAAACCTTTTTTTAATAAATTTAGTTGCCAGTTGGCTAGTGTGAGTTTTACAGTTTCCACACAGTACTTCTAGTGAGTATTGCTTGTAAAGATCTTACGGTTGGAGTTTAAACAACAGCAGACAGAGGCTTCAACCGAGCTCACGCTGAACGTTCCATGCTGGCCATGGAAAGTTAACTTTTTGTTCTCCGGGGCAGTTGAAAGGCAGGACCCAACTGCAATAGCCAGAATACAGCAAGACTCCATTAGAAGAAACAACATTACTAAGGTGAGTAATTTTTTCTTTCCTGTCCCTTGGACTTCCTTGTCCCATCCTCCACTCCCGTCCTCTTACCTCTCCGGTGACTCAGAACTGGCAGGCAGGCGGAGTCGACAGAGCCTAATGGCCAACCCGCGAGTGCCACGCAGTGCGTCAGCCTCGAGGGAGGCGCCGATGATGTGTTGACTTCGCCTACCAAAAAAAAAAAAAAGAAAGAACTCCCACAGGGTCATGACCTCCGGCCATGAACCCATATGTGATGAATGGTGAAGATACACAGGAAGATCATAATTACGGTAGGTACGTAATTTTCATTTCTAGGGACATGGATATGTTGTTCATCCACACTCTCTGGCAGGTATCCTTGCAGCTTTAATTCTTGCGGGAAGGTCTTCAAGCTGGCTCCTCCCACCCACCCGGGTGGTAAAACTCTCGGCTCCGCCCCATGATGCCAGATCTTCCTTACTGCTTGGAAGCTCAGGTTCCCTCCTTAGCGCTCTGCGTTTTAGACTGGATCCTAATTCTTTGGTTCGTCCGAAATTGATTTTGAAGTTTTCTTAACTTCGGTCTTCATCTTCCCTCGCGGCTGCGATGGACAAATCTGTTCCCGGCTTTCGGAGGTGCCCTATCGGGCAGAAAATGTCCAGGACAGATCTGCACTCCACGTGCGTCTACTGCTTAGGCCTAGATCACGACCCGCAGGCTTGCGAGTTGTGCCGTTCTTTCTCAGCCAATGTTCTTGACGATCACGCTGCCCGTTTGAAGCTTGGGCGCCCCGAGAAACGTTTTCCGCCGGTTAAATCCAAAGAGGCTCGTTGGGCTGTGTTCGCGGCGGCTGGCTCGAGCAGATGATCACCCTCGAGGAGGAGGTGGCCCAGGCTGCATCTTCTTCCTCCTCGGCCGTGGCATTTATCCCGCTCTCTCTGAGTTCCTCGTATTCAGCCTCATTCAAGGAGCTTTGCCAGTCCCTTTCCACGAAAGGGGAGGGGCCTTCGGGACATTATTCTCGGCCCAAGAAAGGGATTCGAAGGTAAGTCCCATCGTTGGCGTTCGTGGGAAGCGGGGAAAGTCCCCCTTCCCGGGCAGCCGACCGTCGACTTCGGTCGAGGTTGCGGCTGAGGCCTGTGGCTTCACGGTGCCCCCGTCAGGCCAGCCTGCCGAGACTCCTGTCGACGAAGTCGAGATTTTTCTCGATCCGTTAGACGGGCTGTCGACTGGAGAAGCCGACAACCCTACTTCACCGGTTCCCCCGGTGGATACCGAGGATCTGCCTGCTCCTTCGGTACTGCAGTCCCCGGTTAAAGTTCCCAAGCCGAGGGAAGAGCGGGTATCCCCCGGCCCTTCCCAGACCCACCCTCGATCCCCCCAAGGGTCTCGGCCTCGGACCTCTTCTCGGTTCAGCCATTCCCGCCGACATCGGCGGTCTCGGTCCCATTACCGAAGTAAGCGGCGACGCCGTTCTTCCTAGTCTTCCTCCTCGGGTGAGGAGAGGCTACGGCGCAAGTTGCGCCGGCGCTACGAGGATCTGATGTGGCAGCAGTTGCTGTTATCTGGACCCAAGTCAACCCCAGCCATCAAGTGGCTGTCGCTGGAACGGCTGAAGCAACCACTCCTTCCAGTTGAGTTGCCCGCCCCAGGGCTGGTTGCTAAGCCGAAACCTGCTGGTTCACCGATTGTGGTGGAACCTCCGCCTCCAGAACCAAAGTCGGGGGCACCGACCAAGAATTCTCGGTTGGGTCACGGCCTGCCCCACAGGTTGTCGGTCACCCTCACTCCCGACCGTCCTCGGCAGGTGGAGGGTGGCTCAGGGCCGAGGCAGCTCTTCGCAGACTCTTCAGAATCCGACGATGATTCGTCCCTGTTCTCCAGGCAGTGTGATCTGGAGTCCTCCGGAGGCCAGTCAGTGGACGATAGCCCATTGTCCTTCTTGGATCTGCTTCGACTCATCTCCGAGTCCACGGGATGCAGCTCGAGCCCGTGTCCAAGCGGGCCGTGTACCCAGCGGAGATTCTGGACGAGGATTCTCCCACGGAGGCCTTTCGGTGGCTGAGACCATTGTCGGCCCAGCCTTGGAGCTTTGGCAGCGGCCTGCTTCCTGTCCTCGCCCTCGGCCAGGATGGCCAGGAAATGTCACGGTCCCCTGTCTCTTTGCCCGGTTTCTCGGAACACCCCTTTGCTGAGGAGTTAGTCACCGACAGCGTTTTCCGGCGTTCCGGTAACGCTCGGGATGTGGACAAGCCCCCCGACAAGGAGTCCAAAAAGCTGGACTTTGCCGGGCGCAAGGTGTATGCTGCATCTTCCCTCGGCCTCCGACAGGCCAGCTCGGCCGTGCTGATGGCACACTTCTCCCACACCCTCATGGGCTCCCTGGATGAGGTCGTTCCTCATCTCCCGCCTGACCTGCAGACCACGGTCCGCCAGGTGTGGGACTAGGGTAGGGCGGTGGCGAAGCAGCAGCTCCAGACTGCTCTGGACATAGGTGATTCCTGTGCCAGGTCAGTAGCGGCTGCAGTGGCCATGCGATGCAGGGCGTGGCTGAGGATATCCACCTTCACGGCGGATACCCAGCACAAGTTGGTGGACGTCCCCTTCTTGGGGACTGACCTCTTCGGCCCTGGAGTGGAGGGACACCTCCAGCGGATCGAGAAGTCCAGTGCCACTCTGGACTCTGTCACCTCCGCCCAGAGGGACAAAGGCCGCCGTCAGCAGCAGAAGTCCTTTCGTCCTTCGGTCCCTGCTCCTCGACCGGCCCAGCAGCAGGGCCAGCAGGCTTGCGCTTGGCATCCCAAACCCAAGCCGACGGCTTCCTCCAACAGGAAGCAAGGAGGTAAAGGCCCGGGAGGTCTCTCGGCCGGTTCTTCCTCCAAGCCTGCCCAGTGACAGGTTGAGGGGTGCCACCCCCAACCTCGTCAGATCCCCCCGTGGGGGGACGGCTCCGCCGCTTCCTTTCCGCCTATTCCGCTATCACCACGGACCGCTGGGTGTTGGAAGTGGTAGGAAAAGGCCTGCCTCTGGAGTTCGAGCAGGTTCCGCCTTTTCGAACCGTCGCCCCTCGGGGGGCCACGGGGTCCGCAGCCTCGCTGTCGGCCTGCCAGGCCAATATTGCTCTGCTCCTCGAAAAAGAGGTAATCAGGAAGGTGGTGGATCCTCCTCCAGACCCGGGGTTTGTGTCCAGGTACTTCCTGGTCCCAAAACGGACGAGGGGCTGGCGCCCCATTCTCGACCTGCACGATCTGAACAAGTTCCTAAGGTTTCGGACCTTCAGGATGGTCACTCTGGCTCAGATAATCCCATCCTTGGAACGAGGCGTGTGGTTCTGTTCCTTGGACCTCCAGGACGCGTTCTTTGACGTCCCAATCCGTCTGTCCCATCAGAGGTTCCTCTGCTTCAGACGGAGGGATCCCTATACGAGTTCTGGGCCATGCCCTTCGGCCTCTCCTTAGCTGCCAGGGTCTTCACCAAATGCATGCCAGTGGTGACAGCATTCCTCTTGGCCGAGGGGTCCAGTGTACCCTGACGGGACGATTGGCTGATAACCGCCTCAGACGGAGGCGGAGGCGGTCAGAGATCTGGCCTCAGGTTTGCTCTCAGGTTGGCCACCTCATCAAGCGAGGCCAGAGGGAACTACGTGCCAAAGCAGGTGATTCTGTTCATCTGGAGGCAGATCTCGACTCTCTGCGAGGCCAGAGCATGGCTCGGCGGACAGGGTCGAGTTCTTTCCTCCTTTGCCCAATCATTTCTGGTTGGGCAATTCACCCTGCCCGGGACTTTCCTGCGCCTCCTGGGCTCATGGCGGCCTGCACCAGCCCGAGTCCATTGATCCCATTGGTATTTGTCGTCCCCTTCAGTGGGGACTGGCCGGCCAATGGTCCTGCGCGCGTGATCCGTTGGACGGCCCGTGACAGTCACCCAGGAGATGTGGAGCGGCTCCCAATGGTGGATCGTTCAACACATCTGCAGGAGGTATCCCGTTTGTCCGCCCGAGCGATGGTCTCTCTCTCGACCGGAGCATCTCTGATGGGTTGGGGTGCCCATCTAGGGAACACGGCGCCGGCCTCTGGTCCCCTCGGGTCGATGCCCACATCCACCTGCTGGAGCTCCGAGCAGTCCATCTAGCTCTCACGCCTTCACTCCGTTTCCACGGGGTCAAGTGGTTCAGGTCCAGAGCGGACAACACCACGACCATGTAACTGTCTGATCCGCCAGAAGCGGGATGCTCCTTGCTGTTATGCAGGAAGCTCTCGCATTGCTCCCTAATCGCAGCCTGGAAGCAGATCTCCTAGCCATTCACGTGGCAGGAGCCTCCAACACACTGGCGATGCCCCTAAGCGGATGGGGTCTGCGTCTCACAGTGGTCTCTCCTGCGGAGGTAGTACAAGATCTCTTCTCCCACTGGGGCCCGCCTCAGGTGGACCTGTTTGCCTCCAGGAGAATCACGAGCTGAGTCTGTTCCATGCCGCCCCCCCCTCAGCAGGGCTCGCTGCGGGGGATGCCTTCTGAGGCCGTGGACCCGGGCCTCTTCTCGCCTTTCCCCATTCCCTTGATCCACAGGTGCTTCTCAAAGGCGAGGAGGGACAAGGCACAGGTGATTCTGGTAGTCCCAGACTGGCCCCATGATTCTGGTATCCAGATCTCCCTCAGCCTCAGCTCCAGGCTCCGGCGGCTTCCAGCCGCCTGGACCTGATCTCAGTCAATCAGGGAAGGTATTCCACCTGGACCTTCAATACCTGCACCTGGCGGCCTGGTTCCTGGCGGCTAGGTTCCAGACTCTGGGTCTTTCTGCGAGGTCCTCAACATCGTTGGGCGTCCCATAAGAGTCGACCAGGAAATGCTATGCCTTCAAATGGAAGAGGTTTTCCATTTGGTGTTAGGGGAAGGCTTGGACCCTTCAACTGCCCTTGGTAAGCATTCTGGACTACCTGTGGTCCCTTTCTCAACAAGAAGGGCTTGGTCGACCCTTAAGGTGCACCAGGCAGCCATCTCTGCTTACAGGCGCAGGCGCCGACAAACCAGTCGTGAACACAGGAGAAGGTGGTCGGGCACTTCTTCAAAGGCCTTGACCACATTTCCCCTCCGGTGCGAGAACCTCCACCTCCGTGGGATCTACTGCTGGTATTGGCCAAGCTCATGGGCAAGCCATTCGAACCAATGCACAGGTGTGATCTTTCACACCTGTAAGTGAAACCCGCCTTCTTGGTAGGCTATCCGTCAGCTAGAAGGATGGGAGAGCTCAGGCTTTCCATCGAGCCTCCTACCTGGTCTTCCACAGGGACAAAGGTTGTCCTGTGCCCCCCCGAAATTCCTTCGAAGGTGGTGTAGGAGTTTCACCTTAAGCAGGTGTTGACTCTGCTGGTGTTCTACCCCAATCACACCTCGGTGGCAGTATAGGCTCCATGCTTTGGACCCTAGACGAGTGCTCACTTATTATAAGGAGTGGACAGCTGATGTTCAGGGAGAGGTTCGCCAGCTGTTTGTCACCTGCGCTGAAGCCGCACTTGGCAGACCTGCAGCAAGCGGACGATAGGCAGGTGGATCACCTCTTGCATAGAGCTCTGCTACAGGTTGGCGGGCATGGAGCCTCCCAGAGGGATAAGAGCTCATTATACCCACCATACCGCTGCATCGGTGGCTGCTTCCATGGATGTCCCTATCCAGGATATCTGCAGGGCTGCTACCTGGAAGTCGGCACATACCTTTATTACCCACTACCACATCAACCTCGAGTCACGCCGGGATGCTGGTTTTGGGGCCTCAGTTCTCCAGTCTCTCTTTCCCAAGTAAGTATTGGGGGTGTGCGCCTTGCCTCCCTCCTCCCGGAGAACTGCTAGGAGTCTGCCAGAGAGTGTGGATGAACAACATATCCATGTCCTAGAAATACAGGTTACTCACCTGTAACAGGAGTTCTAGGAATGGTATATTGTTCATCCCTCACATCCTCCCGACAGTAGCACAACCTGTGAGCTTCCAGCGGGCCAGATCTGGGCGTTATGGGCGGGCCGGGAGAGTTTACCACCCGGTGGGTGGGAGGAGCCAGCGAAGACCTTCCGGCCAAGATTAAGCGGCAAGGATACCTGCCGAGAGATGTGGATGAACAACATATACCATTCCTAGAACTCCTATTTTCAGGTGAGTAACCTGCATTTCAAACAACATGAAGTCTTGCTATATTATGAAAATTACAGTTTGTCCACCATTAGAACTATGGGAGGTGAAATAGTTAATTCCATTCCATGAATGGAACTTTGAACATGAGCTCAAAAATAGAAGCTCTGTCTGTGGAGATTCAAACCTGAACTGTCAGATTCTTTACTCCGCCTCACTGAACAGTGCATCGATTTCTCCTACTGCTTTGTTCATTTCTTGGTTTAAAACAGTATTTTCTCAGTTAAATTAAACTGCAGTATAATTATTTTAAGCCAAACCGATCGGTTCAAGCTCTGTCTGTGGTATTGTAAGTAATAGACAGGTTTTATTCTGTGTGGAACTTGTAAATGTTTATCGGTTAGGTTCGAACCCGATCAGGTTAATTAAAACCAAAGAGTAAACATTTTAAAGCTTTTAAGTGCGGTTCCAGTTCTTATCGGTTCTAAAATGGATTTCATTACGGTTTCCATGACCCGTGACATGGTTGGGGCCGATAAAGATGTAATACTTGCCTGGCACTGCCGTTAAAGGAGCAAGTTTCTTGGTTAGGCTGGCATCATGCTAGAAACCCAAAACAAAAAACCGGGCCCACTGGGTTTTCAACACTGTAGTGTCTGTGGGGAAGCCTTTGCCAAGGCTGACCCACACACAATGTTTACTGTCTGGGGTTGACCACCTCATTTCAGACTGCCAGATTTGTAAAATTCCTGCAGCCACCCTGGATAAGAGAGTGGGCAGGCTCAGGAAGCGAGAAGGCCAAAAGTCCGCTGACCGGATGGCCAGCCGGTTGGTGCCAACAGAACGGAGGAATACCCTCTGACCAGGCCGAGACTTCCTCGGGCAAAAGTAAACTAAAAAAAAGAAAATCAGCAGGTATAGAGTCAAAATTCCTTCTCCAACTGCTCCAGAACTAACAAAAGCTACAAATTGTACAGTCACTTTCTCCGGTTCCGTCAGAACCGCACTGTCTGATAAAAGGTTGGTTCGGCGGTTCCACGATTCAGGAATATGATATTGGAAATTTTTATGAACCAAGAGCATGGGGGCATGATGATGATCAGCGTGAATGTGACTGAGAAGAGTCTGGGTGTGCCCACTGAACTGGACATCTCCCCAGACGGCACCTACAATCTCCCCTATGCTTTCACAGAGTCCCCTTCTCTTTTTCTGTTTTATGAAAAGGGTTACTGAATCCCTTCAGCTCCCATGGGAGGAAGCTGTGGATGAGCAAGAGGAACCTGAGTTTTGTAGAAATTATGGATATACCAGAGTCTAGGAGATTGTCTATTCCTTTGCATAAGTCTTTTAGAAACAAACAATAAAAATTTTAAAAACTCCTAATTCTGTGCCTCCTGTAGATAAAAGATGGACAGAGAAGTTTACATTGTCAGGTCCTGATACAGAATTCCTTTCACAGCAATGCAGTCATGTTGGGGAGTAGTTCAGGCTGCAGCCTGTGATAAAACTAATATTCCCCTGGCTTCATCCTCCTGACAAAGGATTCCAGGAAGATTGATGCCATGGCAAAAAAGCAATCAGCCTCCTTGGGGACTCAGGCAAAGCAAATTATATGGCTTAGCATCAGCAAGGTATCAGAAATCTAGATGGGATACTGTTATGGAATTAGCCAAAACAAGCCCATGGCCAGCTGGCTAGTGAACTAGAACAGGTGGCTCCGATGGCATTGAGGTTTCAGGTGCAGTTTCATGCTGCTGTGGATGTTAATGATGTTTCCTCTAGAGTCATGGCCACATCTGTAGCTTTTCATAGGTTGGCCTGGCTCATGTTTACAACCTGTCACAGGATACCCAGACAAAGAGCTATGGATTTTCCTGTGGTGGGAAATTCTCTGTTTGGGGAGCAGACAGAGAATTACATGAAAAAGATGGATGAATATAGGACGAGGCCTTTTTATCAGACTCAGGCCTCCTCTGCTTGTACTCAGAGGGGCTTCTTCAGAAGAGCAGAGGCAGAGGCAGACAGGGGGTGTGGGCAGGCCTGCTCCCACCCCTCAGCCTAAAGCACCTGCTAAGCAGGCACCCTGATGGGGTGCCCAGGGCCCAGTCTCCTTTACCAGTAGGGGGGCAGGTTGGCTTACTTCAGTCAGAACTGGAGTCTTTAACCTCAGACAAGTGGGTTCTGGAAGTAAAGCCAGGGTCTAGTTCCAATTCGTCTTATCCCCGAGTCTTGCAGAAACTAGCTCTAGAAGGAGCGAGAATGATTTGATCGCCCTTTCTGGCCCAGGCAAATCTGGTTGTCTCTTCTACAGCAATATTCAGAGGATCCTCCTCTTCCTCTTCCTCTATCTCGAGGTTTGTTGACCCAGGATCAGGGGACCCTGGTCCATCCAGGCCTCAAATCCCTTCAACTGCATGGATGGCTCCTGCAGACCTAGCCCAATCCCGTTTTGGTGTGTCTCCCAAAGTTGCGGAGATTTTAGTGGAGGCCAGAAAACCCTCCACCAGATCCACTTATGCCATGAAGTGGAAAAGATTCACTATTTGGGCCACCTCCAAGAACGTGGAACCTTTCTCCTGTTCAGCGGGGCTTCTGCTGGAGTATCTCGTCATCTGTTGAAGCCTGGGTCTCAGCTCATTCCTCTTTGAAGGTCACATGGCGGCCATCTCGCCTATCAAGTTCCCTTCAAACAAGGCTTTTGCTCAACTGGAGGTCTCCAAGACCTTTCTCAGAGGGGTTCTCCATCTGAGGCCCCCCATCCGTACTCCTGCCCCTTGGGACTTGAATTTTGTTCTCGAGAAACTTACCCTTCCTCCCTTCGAACCTGCAGCCTCTGCAGATTTGAAGTTTCTTTCATGGAAGACGCTCTTCTTGGTGGCCATTACTTCGGCTCGAAGAATCTCTGAGCTCCAGGCCCTGATGTGTAAAATCCCCTACTTGATTTTTCACAAGGAACGAGTTGCTCTTCGCACGAATCCTAAGTTTCTACCTAAAGTAGTAGCAGAGTCTACCTTAAATCAGTCCATAGAGCTACCTGCCTTTTTTACGCAGTACTCTAATCAAGGGGAATATTTACTCCATACTATGGATGTTTACCAGATTCTGAGATACTACACTAACAGGACAAAGGATCTCAGAAAGACTGATCAGTTGTTCGTCTCTTTTGCTCACAAAAGGGAAGGCAATGCAGTTTCCAAGCAATGCCTGTCTAAGTGTTGGCTCATTGCATCACTTTCTGTTATGACAAATACCACAAGACCCTCCGGTCAGTCAGAGCCACTCCACAAGAGGAGTAGCTGCCTCTGCGGCTTGTTTCAAGAATGTGTCTGCAGCAGACATATGAGCTGCCGCCACCTGGACTTCCGTCCATACCTTTAGAAACACTACAGTTTGGATATTGCCTCCTCGTGAGAGCAGGCTTCGGCTACTGTTTTGCAAGGCCTCCTGTCTTGAGGCTTGCACGACTTGAGCTACTTCTTGGAGGTAGCTCTCCTCCCGGTGCCTTTCTTTGTTCCAGACTGTGGGATTCAGTCCTATATATTACCTACCTGCAAGAGACCTTTCGAGTAAGATAGTACAGTTACGTAGAACTTACCGTAACAGTAGATCTTTGAGAGAGCTCTTGCAGAGGTACACCCTTCCCGCCCTCCATCCCCCTAGGCTTTTTCAGCTCCTTTTCCATATAGAGAAATATCCGCTCCTCTCTCGTCTGGCCTCTTTTGGCCTGTGGCAGGAAAGAACTGGAAGGCGGGCGTCTGGGACCACCCCATTATACCGACGTCTTCTGACGCCGGTCACCTGACGTGGGGGCGGTCCCTCACCAGGGACTGCTAGCTAGAAATTTTTCCATGGGTCCTGCCGCTTGCGCCAGTCCTATATGTAATTACCTACTGCAAGAGCTCTCTAAGATCTACTGTTACGGTAAGTTCTTACGTAACTGTACTTTTGGCTGCCACCTGCTGGAGATCAGGTGGGAGCACAGCTCGGAAGCACATGCTTGACTGCTGCCTGCTGGAGATCAGGTGGGAGTACAGCTGGGACGCAGATGCTTGGCTGCCACCTGCAGGAGACCAGATAGGAGTACAGTTGGGAAGCAGATGCTTGGCTGCCACCTGCAGGAAACTAGATGGGAGTACAGCTGGGAAGCGGATGCTTGACTGCCACCTGCTGGAGACCAGATGGGAGTACAGCTGGGAAGCAGATGCTTGGCTGCCACCCACTGGAGACTAGATGGGGGCACAGCTCGGAAACACATGCTTGGCTGCCACCTATAGGAGTTCAGGTGGGAGTACAGCTGGGAAGCAGATGCTTGGCTGCCACCTGTTACTGGGGATCAGATGCTTGGCTGCCACCTGCTGGAGATCAGGTGAGAGTACAGCTGGGAAGCACATGCTTGGCTGCCACCTGCTATAGATCAGGTGGGACTACAGCTGAGAGACAGATGCTTAGCTGCCACCTGCTGGAGACCAGATGGGAGTACAACTGGGAAACAGATGCTTGGCTGCCACCCACTGGAGACTAGGTGGGAATACAGCTGGGAAGCAGATGCTTGACTGCCACCTCCTGGAGACTAGATGGGAGCACAACTGAGAATCAGATGCTTGGCTGCCACCTGCTGGAGATCAGATGGGAGCACAGCTGGGAAACAGATGCTTGGCTACCACCTGCTGTAGACCAGTTGGGACTACAGCTGGGAAGCAGATGCTTGGCTGCCACCTGTTGGAGACTAGGTGGGAGCACAGCTGGGAATCAGATGTTTGGCTGCCACCTGCTGGAGCTCAGGTGGGAGCACTGCTCAGAAGCAGATGCTTGACTGCCACCTGCTGGAGATCAGGTGGGAGTACAGCTGGGAAGCAGATGCTTGGCTGCCACCTGCTGGAGACCAGATGGGACTATAGCTGGGTAGCAGATGCTTGTCTGCCACCTGCTGGAGACCAGATGGGACTACAGCTGGGAAACAGATGTTTGGCTGCCACTTGCTGGAGACCAGATGGGACTACAGCTGGGTAGCAGATGCTTGGCCGCCACCTGCTGAGGACCATGTGAAAGCACAGCTCAGAAGCACATGCTTTGCTGCCACCTGCAGGAAACCAGATGGGAGTACAGCTGGGAAGCAGATGCCTGGCTGCCACCTGCGGGAGACCAGGTGGGAACATAGCTGGAAAGCATATGCTTGGCTGCCACCTGCTGGAGACCAAGTGAGAGCACAGCTGGGAAGCACAAGAACAGGGAGGGGTAGACACCAGATGCCTGGCATGCTTGCGGGGGTTGCTTGCAAGCATGCTTGCGCCATGTATGGTACCCATAGAAGCCAAGAGATGGAGAAAAGCGCAGTTTGGCCATGCCTACACCCCCACCCCCCGAGGCTCATGCATGACCAATGTGGCAGGCACTCACCATGATGTGGTCCTGTGTAAGTGGGGATAACCAGTAAGTCCATTAGAATTCGGTGATAGGTTAATTAAGCAATAAGGCATGACAAGATGTGCGTTATCGTGTAATAATGTCACTCCTGGGGTGGGCTGAAGCACGAGGCGAAGCTGAGTACTTCCACCACCCCAGGAGTGACGTTATTACACAATAACACACACCTTGGAGCGCCTTATTGCAGTTATACAATGGCTCGATGTTATACAAAATAAAAATGTTTAAAAAAGGTTTCAGTAGATTTATAGTGTAGCAATATATCTTTTTTTCTAAAGAGAGAGAGCCTAAGAACAATCCAACAAATCAATACAGTGCTGTTATTGTGTAATAACATCACTGTCTCAGGCACACACTGATCAGTCAGAGCCCTGGAAATTTTCCTGCCATTGTATAATTAAGCAATAATGACCGAGAAGCTGGTAATTTCTTAGGGATTAACGACTGGTTGGGGGAGGATGGGTGGCTCATGGTGCAGACAAGGGTCACCTGCAGTCCAAGGAAATGACCGGCTTCTTACCCCAGGGGTCCTTTAGCATCAGTAACTTTATGTAGCTAGCTGACCAGGTAGTACTGCCCTGGAGGTGTGGTTTATGCTAATTTTTTAATTTTTTTTTTTATTTATTAAAATCTCGGATTACAAATACCTTTGAACAGAAACTGCTTGTTTACAAAGGTTCCACGGCAAAGGATGAGGATCAACATACATACAGAGGTAGTAAAAGAATGCACAATAAACAACCAAAACAACTAAAAGAAAAAGTAAAAATACTCAGTTATAACATACTTTGAGATAATATGCATATAACGAGCAGCTTGAGTAGGCAGCTGGCTGCGGTAACAATAAGAGACAGAGGGCACCATAGGCAGTTAGTATTGCAGGCGTAATTAACTAGCATCAGCCAATCAGGAGAGACTTTGGGGGTGTGCTGAGGTGAGACTGCCTGAGAAGGCAACAGAATTTTTTCTCCGCTGACTGAACAACGCTGCCTCTGAGGTGTTCCACTCAATTGGGCAAGAAAACAACATTTCTTGAACTTTTGTGGTAAAATCTTTTCATTTTACTTTTATTTTACTGTGCTGAGTATTATTTAGCTGTTTTATCGTGGTTCCCCTCCGTTCCCGGGAACTGCGTTTATCGGTCGGTTCCACAGTTCCTCCGTGGTTCCCTCCTATATTTCTTTTCATTTATTTTAATCACATTTGTGTATTTCGATGGTTCCTTTTAAACCTTTTAGGGTTTTTTAACTTCAGAAATAGTAGTTCTTTACCACGAGGGAACCAATCGCATTCCATTACTAACAGTAGTGGAACCATTCAGTTTAAAACGGTTTCTGTCAATTGGCATATCAGAAATCCCAAAACAGAGGACTGGACCCACAGGATTTAAAAATTGCCTAAATTGTCACAGGATTGTGTCCAAAGCTGGCACCCATGATCTGTGCTTAAAGTGTTTGGGCCCAGGCCATTATTGTTCACTTTGCTCAACATTTTGTTCCAGAACCTTGAGAAACAGAGCAAAGCGGCTTAGAGAGATGGCTGAGGAAGGGTCCTCTTCAGTCCCAAAAAGATGCAGGCTTACCAGTGAGAGGTCTTCAAAAAATACGAACGGGGTGCTCATGAAGCACCTACTACCTCTAAACCCAACAGAGGCTCTGATGAAGTGTCTTTAAGAGAACAAAATAAATAAATCAGATGCTGATGAAGTGCCTTCAAACCAAGCGCTTCCAAAGGGGCTGATAAAATTCCTTCAAAAAGAAAAGTAATAGGACTACTGATGAAGTGCCGGATGTAAAGGAAGCCAGATTCCGCCACTGATGAAGTGGCACCAAAAAAGTGTGCAAAGAAAAATTGCCTCCTGTTCCTCTGGTAATGGCAAGGGTGATCAGACAGGGGTAAGAAACATAAGAGAAGTCTAAGCACACAGCCTGACAGTCTCGTGATTTCCAGAAGGAGCTGCCCTCGGCTGAAGATATGGCAAGGCTTGGCACGATTTCCAGACCTTACAAGGCATGGGGTCTGTTTTTCTGCCCTGTCAAACACACCCTTCTGCAGCCCTCTGATGCAGGGGCATATGGGGTGAGGATGAGGATGATAATTTTGATGCTCGGACAGCCTTTCAGGATTTAGCCCCTGGAGCCTGACATTTCCCTGATCCTCATTTTGGTGCTTCTCCTTCAGATCAGGAGGAAAGTTCCTCTAAGCTAACCTTTCTCCGGCACCTGGTAGATACTCTGGACATACCCTGCTAGGAGTCCAAACAGGAAGAAGAGGAGAATGATGACTACAGGGAAATGAAAGCTTGCACTCCTCCTAAAAAGATGGTTCTCCCCATTTATAAAGCTTTCAGGAGAAACACCATGAAGCTTTTACAGACACCATCTTCTTTACCCGGGGTTGATAAAGGAATTAATAAAAAATACCAGCTCTCCAGAGCAGACACTGACTTTTGGTCTGTCCACCCTGGGTACGAGGGAGTAGTGCAGCAGGCTGCCTGTGATAAAGCTGGAGTGCCTTTGTCTTCTTTACCTCCGGACAAAGACTCCAGGAAGATAGATTACATTGCAAAGAAAACTTACACCTCTGCTTCTTTGCTTCTTCGCCTCTGTTCCTATTTGGCCTATACAGCTACAGTAGTAGCTACAGACATTGCCAGCTATTTCTAGATAGTTTGAGAAATTTCTAAAGAGTTTCTCTCTGCTGCCCCTACTGTGGAAATGGAGAAAGCATGTGATACTTCTGGAAATATCACAGAAATTTCAGGAAATAGCTGGCAGTGTCTGTGGCTGCTACTGTAAGTACCAAAAGGCCTTGTGGAACTCTGTACTGGCCATCGCTCAATCAGAGTTTGAGTCTGTGGTCCAGGACTTATTGAAACTGCTAAGACTGCCCTAGAAGCAACTAAGTACCAGTTCCATATGGCAAATGATAACAGTGATGCTGCTTCCAGAGTTATGGCCGAGGCTATCCTCTCTCAGAAGGTTTGTCTGGCTGAGGGACAACCAGCTTGACAAAGGATACCCAGTCTAAAGCTCTGGACTTCCTCTGTGACAAAAATCTTCTGTTCGACTCCAGGACAGAAGAGCACATGAAAAAGGTGGATGAGTACAAGTCCACTTGCCAGAGCAATACGGCTAAACAAAGGGCTTCCACCCAAAAGTATCAGCCCTAGACAGGCAGAGGAAGGGGTTATTTTCCCAAGCCTTGTTACCCCTATCCTCCCCCTCAGTACAACTACTCTCAGACAAGAGGGTACTATAGGGGAAGGGGCAGGAGAGGCCAGAGAAAAACGGCTACTTCCCAGGCCCCTGCATCTCAGTCTAAGCTCTGACTTAAATGCTTTGGTCAGTTCCCCTCCACCAGTAGGGGGGCAGGCTTTCCCACACCTCCAAGCTTGGACCCACGTAACTTCAGACTAGTGGGTCCTGGAGGTAGTGAAAAAGGGCCTGCCTCTTCACTTCAAAATAATGCCAGCCTTAAAGGAAAACAGTCCAAAACAGTGGGGGCAATCAGCAGGGCTGCAGAAATGCCCGATTAAAACAACCTATCTGGTTTAAAATAAATGCAGCTAACCTTTCTTGAGTTATTTAGTGTTGCTGCTGGATGCACCATGTCAAAAGTACTGCCACACCGGAAGATGGAGTGTGTCCCTGGCATCCTGTCATGTGCTGGAAAGCTTGTAAAAAGGACAAGCAAGGCGTATTTACACGGGAGAAAAAGAAACATTGTGGCATGTCTGTTAACTGAACCACTTGAACCAATTCCTGGTGAAAACGGAGCAGTGTATTGTATTTAAAATTGTTATTAGAGTTGCAGCTCCGAGTTCGGTCATGCGCAGAAGCGCCTAGCGCTTTGAGTTCGGGCATGTGCATTAGCGTTAGGTGCTACTGCGCATGACCAAAGTTGGAGCTGCAACTTTAATAACGATTTTAAGTACATTACACTGCTCCGTTTTCACCGGGAATTGGTTCTAGAGGTTCAGTTAACATGCCACAGTGTTTTCTTTTTCTCCCATGTAAATACGCCTCACTCATCATTTTTATAAGCCTTCCGGCACAGGACAGGATGCGAGGGGCACACTCTATCTTCTGGTTCGGCGGCACTTTTGACATGGCGCATCCAGGAGCAACATTAAAACACTAAATAAGTTAAGAAAGGTTAACTGCATTTATTCTAAACCATGTAGGTTATTTTAATCTGGCGTTTTAGCAGCCCTGGTGATTGCCCCCACTGTTTTGGACCCCTTTAAGGGTTCTCTGTTTTTAAAGCCTCGAACCCCATCAGAAAAACTGCTACTGGAGCTGGAGGTCAACCTGCTGGCATCAAGGTGGTGGAAAAGTACCAGCCTTACAGAAAACAAAGGCCTTTACTCCAGGTACTTCCTCACCCAAAAGAAAACCGGGGTGTGGCAACCTATCCTAGACCTCAGGTATCTCAACAGACACCTCCTGAAACCAAAATTCAGGATGATGACACTAGAAGTAGTCATTCAGTCTCTGCAACAGGGAGACTGGCTAGTCTCTCTCAATCTCAAGGACGCCTGTTTTCACATATCTGTAAGACAGTCCCACAGAAAATTCCTGAGGTTCAGGTTTCCTTCAGGGCATTACCAATTCGCAGCCATGCCCTTCGACCTAACATCTACACCAAGGGTATTTACCAAATGTCTGGCTGTCGTGGCAGCACATCTCAGAAAACAAGGAGTTTCAGTGTATCCCTACCTGGATGACTGGCTGATAGTAGGGAAATCCCCAGGTCAGATCCAGGAGTACCTGTCGATCACAAAAAACACTCTGCTCCCCTTGGGTTTCCTCAAGACCTAAAGAAATCTCACTTAGAGCCATCCCAGCTCCTAACATTCATGAGGGCACAGTCGGGCACAAGCAGAGCAGGGCCTCTCCACCAGAAAGAATTCAGAATTTCTTAGTGTGACACTTGGACAGCTGGTTTTGATTACTCTATGATTTTGTAAAATAAAAAATGTAGTGTGATTGTCTGTCATGAGAAATATTGTGCTCCTGGGATGACCCCCCCCCCAGGTTCCAGCTACAAGATGTTACCCTAAAAGCCAGGAGATAATTAAAGGCTAGAAGAGACATAAATTAAGGATCTTCTGTTTATGTGACTAATTGTTGCTTGCCAGCTGCCAGGATAGATCATAAACTTTTATGATGTTCAGAGGATACACCGTTAATTTCACCTGGTGTTACAAAGCACATTGCACCTCAGTGAAACCTGGCAGAGTAAGTCATAAAGGTCCTTTGATGTCTGTGAAGGGAAGACACTAGATCAAAAGGGTCATTGGGAAATGGGTTTTGCTGATGTCACCTTAGTTAATTTACCTTCTGAATGATTAGACATCCTGGTTGTATGATTTTTAATAAACAGAGGAGGAGCTGGGTGACATCATGGAGAAGGCAGGTTCAAGACAGTGTTTTAATTATGCTGTGGCTGACATTTAGATACATTTCTTGTTTGGACTCTCCGAGCTACAACATCTATCAGCACTGTAAGAAGATAAGAATATGTTAGATAGAAAAGTCTAAGTGTATGGCTGGTAGGAGTTTGCACTTTAAACTTTGTTCTTTTAAGTGATTGTATGTTTTGTGATAAATTGTTCTGTATTTACATTTTACCTGTTTTTATCTAATTTAAAGTAAACCTCTATTTTAAAGAGACTGCTTGGTGTGCCTTCAAAATTCTTTCTTTGACAAGTGAAGCATATATGGTTAAAGTTGACAAGGTGCGTAAGCTTTATGGTAATACCAAACTGGGAAAAGAATAAGAGTTTATCTGAGGTCTTTCATAGAGTTTTTAAGGGTTCATTTTGTATACCTGGTTAGGTGTCCGTAGGCGAAAGATATCTGGCATTTCCCCGAAGAGCAGAATTATCTGAGCCTGTACATTGGGTACGCTAGCAAGAGGTTCACAGTTTGAATCCCTCCAGAACTTACATACTAACATGCTAATTGCCAGTAGATTAGGCCTTACAGTCTATCGAGTTCTGTTCAAACCTCAGAGATCCTTAGTTGGGTGCTGAGGCCCTCCCCTGTGTTCCAGAAACCCCTCATCCATTGCCACCCCCTGGGCCAGGCCATCATGTGATACATCCGCTCTGTGTCTGTCCCACTCTCTTGAAGCCTCCACTGTGATCTCTGAATCAGCTCTCCAGGCAGCGCATTCCATGGGTCCACCACCCTCTCAGTGAAAAACTCCTCCTCCTTTTTTTCCCCTCACCCTTCCAACTTCAAACCATGCCCTCTGGTGATACCTCCCTACTTTAGTCTAAAGATCCCTCCATGTTTACCTTATTTATTCCCTTGAGGTACTGAAGACCCTCAGTCATGTCCCCCGCCTCTCCTCTCCTGCAATGAAAACAGGCAGAGCTCCTCAAGTTTGTCCTCATACGTCAAATCCTAGTCCTCGTATCATCTTAGTTGCCCTCCTCTGTACCCTCTCCAGGAGCTGTATGTCCCTCTTCAAGTGTGGTCTCCAGTACTGTACACAGTACTCGAGGTGTGGTCTAATCAGTCCATTGTACAGCGGCAGAATCACTTCCCTGCTGCTAGAGGTGATCCTCCTTACAATGCATCCCAACATCCTGTTTGCCTTGCTAGCCGCTCTCCTGCACTGCTCAGAGTTATTCATACATGCATCCACCATGACCCCTAGGTCTTTTTCCCCCTGTTGAGGCCTCGAACGCCTCACCTTCCAGGGTGTACCTGTGTTTAGGGTTTCCGTCCCAAGATGCAACACCTGCACTTCTGGTGATATTGAAATTTAATTCCATGCTTGAGCCCAGCTTCCAGGGTGTCCAGGTCCTTGCAGGCCAGCCTCCCTCTCCCTCAACTACTGCTCCCATCTTGGAGTCATCAGTGAAGAGACTCATTTCACACCCTATACCTTCCTGATGTCCGATATGTATGCATTAAATAGGATCAGACCCAGGACCAAGCCCTGCAGTACCCCACTACCGACTTCTAGGGTTTGAGAGCTCCCACCGACCACTACTCTCTTGGTGTGTCCAGCTAGCCAGTTTTCAATCCATCTGACCATCAAAGGGTCTACTCCCAACCCCGTCAATTACTCCACCAGACCATTATGGGGGACAGAGTCAAATGCCTTGCTGAAGTCCAAGAATAATGTATCCACAGGCTTTCCCCTGTCCAGTTCTGATGTTACCCATTTGTAGAACTCCACAAGATTGGTTTGACATGATCTGCCTGGCACAAACCCATGTTGCCGACTATCCAGACCTCCCACCTCCTCCAAGTACACCCCCGATCGTTCCTTTAGTATACTCTCCATTAATTTTCTCACCACCGAGGTCAAACTGATGGGTCTATAGTTGCCTGGTACTTCCCTCGACCCCCCCCTTTATGGATTGGTACCACATGTGCCTCTCACCAATCCCTAGGTACCCTCCCTGTCTCAAGCGACCTGTTGAAGAGGTCCAGAGGTTGATTCTAACCCACAAAACAGACCAGAGGGTTACCCTGTTTCTGTTACCTATTCACAAGACTGCACTTGGAGGTTGGCACTGTGGGAGCAGAAGGCCTGACCTGCTGAGTACGAACATACGAAATTTGCCAGCAGATAAAGGCCTAGAGGTCTATCAAGTCTGCTCGAATTATCAGCTAGCACCCCTTATTCTGCAGCTGCCCTCCTTCCACCCTTCCCTTCATTAACCTCCTCCCTTGTCCTGTCCCATCCTCGTTTGAAGCAGTCCACTGTTCTACTGCATACCACTTCAGCAGGTAACGCATTCCACCCAGCCACCACCCTCTCTGTAAAAAGTGTCTCCTCATCTCCCTCCTGAACCTTCCTCGCTCCAGTCTCATATCATGGCCCTGGCCCTCCCCTCTTACTTTGAACAGCCCCTCTGTACCCGTCTTGTTTATTCCTTTCATGTATTTAAAGGTTTCAATCATGTCACCTCTGTCTCCTCTCCTCTAGTGAGTACATGTTCAACTCCTTCAACTTCCTGTCGTATGATAAGTCCCCCAGCCCCTTGACCATCTTTGTCACTCTGCGCTGCACCCCCTCCAGTAACTTAATGTCCCTCTTCAGATACGGATGCCAGTACTGCACGCAGTACTCCTGGTGTGGTCTAACTAATGACCTATACAGTGGCAGAATAACCTCCTCCCTCCTCGAGGATATACCCCTTGCAATACAACCCAGCATTTTGTTGGCCTTTGCAGCTGCCTTCTTACATTGTGCCGAGTTGTTCATTGACCCTGTAATGAGCACACCCAGATCCTTCTCCTCCTCTGTCTGGGCTAGCTGCACTCCCCTAGCTGGTAACTCCTCCTTGGGTTCTTCATCCCAAAATGCAGCACCTTGCACTTTTTGGCATTAAAGCCCAGTTGCCAGGTGTCTGACCAGGTTTCAAGCTTTGCCAGATCATCCTGCAACCCCTGCCATCCCCCTAGGTCATCTACCACCGTGCCTACCTTGGTATCATCAGCAAACAGACTGATCTTGCTCTTGATGTCCCATGATATGTCTGCAGTGAATATCCCAAACAACACTGGTCCCAACACTGAGCCCTGTGGAACACCGCTCATCACTGCCCTTGGTGTGTGACTCCCCACACCACCACCCTCTGTTGCCTTCCTGCAGCCAGTTTCCTACCCATCTCACCAGCTTTGCACCGCCCTGTGCCTACTAACTTCCTTCCCAGCCTTCCATGTGGCACTGAGTCGAATGCCTTACTGAAGTCCAGATACAGGACATCCACTGCATGGCCCTGTCCAGTTGCCTAGTTGCAGTCATAGAACTTCGACCAGGTTGGTTTGGCAGGATCTCCCACGTATGAAGCCATGCTGTCTGCTGTCCTGTAGTCCTTTGGCCTTTAGGAGGGCCACCAGCCTCTCCTTCAGGATAGTCTCCATTAGCTTACCCACGATGGTTGTGAGGCTCACTGGTCTGTAGTTTCCCGGTTCATCCTTGGGCCACTCTTGTGGAGGGGCACCACATGAGCCATCCTCCAGTCCTGAGGTACACACCCTGAATGTAGTGAGTCATTAAATAGGTCTGCCAAAGGTCCTGCAAGGACCTCTGCCAGCTTCTTTAGTACCCTGGGGTGGATGCCATCTGGGCCTGGCGCCTCAGTGCCTTCAAACCCTCTCGAACTCTGCTCTCCATGCTTTCCCCATCTGTCACCACTTCCCCCCCCTGCTTCTGCCATTTCTCCCACCTTGGGTGTCATCCCCTCTTCTCTTTAGTAAATACTGAGCAGAAGTACTCATTTAGTGCTTCTGCCTTATCGCACCCTGCTTCCACCCAACCCCCCTCCTTCCTAATCCTTACTATGTGGTCCTTACAGCTCCTTTTCTCCCTGATGTACTTAAAGAAGTCCTTCTCCCCCTTCTTAATGCTTTGTGCCAGCCTGAGTTCCGTAGATGCTTTGGCTCCCCTTACTGCCCTTGTCACCTCCTTCGATTCTGTCAAGTACTCCTCCCTGTCCTCCCTCCTCCCTGTTTTCTTGTACTTCCTAAAGGCAGCTCTTTTCCTCCTTACCTTTTCCATGACCTCCTTGCTCAACCAGATCGGTTTCTTAGCCCTAGCCTTCTTGCTCTGGGCTTTGCAGCAGGTTTTGGTTGCCTCCACTATCCCCAGCTTTATGAGCTCCCACCTCTGGTTAGTGTCCATACTAGATTGAATTCTGGCCAGGTACCCTTTTACCACTTCCCCCATCCTCCCAAAGTCAGCCCTCCTGAAGTCCAGCACTGTTGTGCCAGATTCCACTCCTTCCTTGCCCATATCCAATGTGAGCCATACTGAGCGGTGGTCACTCCCTGACAGCGGTTCCTCCACTGTAAGTTCTCTCACAAAGTCCCCATTTGCCAGCACAAGGTCAAGGGTATTTCCTAACCTGGTTGGTTCACTGACCATTTGCAGCAGGAAGCTGTCCTGGAAGGCATCCAGCAGTACCTGCTCCCTTCTGTTCCTGGTTGTTGGGGTGCTCCAGTCCACTCCTGGCATGTTGAAGTCCCCCACAATCACCACATTACCCTTCTCGCAGGTCCTCCTGATCTGTCCCACTAGTTCCCTGTCTAACTTCTCCGTCTGAGATGGTGGCCTGTACACCACTCCCATTCTAAGAATCCTATTCTTGGAATCCTGGATTTGCATCCAAAGTGACTCCATACTACCCTCCTCCCCTTCCTCCCTTACACGCTTCAGTCCTTCCTTCACATATAGTGCCACCCCCCCTCCTTTCCCAATCACTCTGTCCCTACAAAATAATCTGTACCCTGGTACAGACAGGTCCCAGTCATTGTATTGGGTGGCCCACGTTTCCGTGATGACTGCAATGTCCACCTCTCCCTCTGCCATGAGAACCTGTAACTCTGCAGTTTTCCTCCCAAGGCTCCTATCATCAAGGGTAACCACCTTCCACCCTCCCCCATCCTGCCCTCCTTTCCTAGCATCACCAACAGTACTTGCCATTTGTCCTTTGTCACTGTTATGGGGGGTAAGCTCATATGGTTTCCCAACCTGTGGTCTCTGCATATCTCTTCCCCAACTGCCACCCTCACTCCTAGTTTAAATTCCCAACTTCCTCTATGTACTCCTCCATCCTCTGTTTCAACACTTTCTTTCCTCCTCACTCAAGTGTAGTCTGTCCTTGGCATAGAGACTACTGTCCTCCCAGGTCCCTCCCCACCCCCCAACAGCCCAAACCCTTTAGCACAACACCAGGTTCTTAGCCATCCGTTAAATTCCTCTATTCTCAGCTTTCTTGTTGTACTTGCCTTTGGCACAGGAAGTATCTCTGAAAAAGTTACTGATCTTTCTGCCCCCTCACATAATTGTGCTAGTTCCTCAAACCTCCTCTGGACTGTATCTGCTGTCTTGTCAGCCAGGTCGTTTGTCCCAAGATGTATAATTAAATGAGGCTTGTCCCTACCCCTTCTAGCATATTTCAGAACAGACTGTCCCACCCTTTCCGCTGTCATTCTTGGCATGGCCTCCACCCAAATGCGACTATGCCTCTCCCCCTTGCTACCCCACCTAACTCCTCTTAGTATTGAGTCCCTCAGCACTAAGATTCCACCTCTTACTCCCTGCTTGCTTCCATTCATCTCCTCTCTCATTTCCAGCTCCTTCTTCCTCCTGCACATTATTTCCCTTTACCCCTGTTGCAATTCTCCCAGCAGAACTTCCCCGCTCCAGTTTGGTCCAGGCATTTATCAGTTACTCCTCTAATTTCATCATTTCCCTCCTCCACCTTCTTCCTCTAGCAGTGCACAACTATTTTCTGAAGACCCTTCACAAATGCCTCCCTCTCTCTTCATAGTAACCTGTTCTCTCCTTTCCACTCCATGACTTTTGCCACTTCTTCACCTCCCTCACAAGTCCCTATCTCCTTCCATTTGTCTTTTGTCTCCTGGCCTGGTTTCCGGCAATCGTTCTTCTGGCCTGGGCCCTTTGTCTCTGCTTCCTTCTTCTGACCCTCTCCTCACCACTGTTGGCTTAAATCGCCTCCTCATCTCCCCTTCTTCCTCCCTCCAGTATTGGGCTAAACCCACCCCAATCTGCCTTGCCTGTCTTAGTTCCTCCTGCAGACCCTCAATCTCCTTTCTAAGTTTTTCTATGTGGTTGCACACTAAACATCCTCCCACACTCCAACCAATTTTTAGAAAGACTGGTGCACCGCAGTTGTTGCAGCCTACCACCCTACCCATTGCTGTCGTTGCCCACCAGTGACCCCCCACCCTTCCAGATGCAGGATACCAAACACTCCCCCAAGTCTCCCCTCTCCCTCCTCTATCAGTGCAAAACATTTTCTTTATTTCCTTACCTCCTTTGTTGCACATGTTTAGATATATTGAGCAACTGCTTTTATATTCCTATCCTTCCTAGCCACACTAAAAACAGACTTAAGTAGCCATTGCACAACCTTCTTCAAACTCCTACTCCTCCTTTCCCCAACGCAATATCAATGCGAAAAAGTAATAATGAAAGCTCTAGATTTGCATTTACTCCCTTCCACTGAGAGAGCAGTCACCTCTTCACTTGCTGCTGTTCCTTTCCTGGATGTCTGCTTTTGCTATGACAGGTGCATATCCTTTGCCTGTTTGAGGAAGTGATGTCAGAACCCTGGTATAAAGGAAAATGGACCAAGGTTGGGACCAGCCCAAGTCTTCCAGAAACAATCAGGTAGCTGAGGCCTCTGGTCAGACCGTTAGCACCCTTCCCCCACTCTGCACTCAAACTTTGCAACTAGTGAAGCCAGCAACAATGAATCACAATTCTGCTCAAAGCCCCCAAAATAAGTTTGCTACCCAAAGAAACAGGACTCCAATTCAAACAGCTTCACCAACAACACAACAAAATAGGCTTGGAATTAGAAGATATATGTCTCCAATTCAAAGAAACAGACCCAGTTAAATCACACCAATTATGTTTTAAAACAGAAGAAATAGGTCTCTACAAATGCAGCCTGCCACACAGTGAATCAAACAAATGAGCCCTCTTATAGCTACCAAAACAGGTTTCAAAATTCCAACAGCCCCAAACAATACCCTGCTAGCCCCTTAGTAGTAAGAAAGGAAGAATAACCTTCTACCAAGTAGAATCCACAAGAAACAATGTAAAACAACAAGAAGCTACTGTACTGTAGATCTGATCTTGTCCCCCTTCTAGTTCCTTCTGAGAAGCCAAAGCACAGAGCTCCAAACTCTGTGATTTCCCTTGTGCTGCTTTCAAAATCAGTTCCAAACTCTTTGACTTCCCATGTGCTTGGTACTTGGTACTTGGTACTTGGTACTTGGTAGTTAGGACATAAGAAGGCCAGAGCCCATCGAGAATGTCCTCCACACAGTGTGGATCATTGGTAGATTATAGCCTCTCAATAAGCCAATTATCGATTTTTGTTTTAAATATGCTAATATTTGTGCAGTCCACAATTTCCTGAGGTAAAGAGTTCCATATATTCGGGGCTCTAATTGTAAAGAAATGTTGCCTTTTGCTTGTTCTTGCTGTCTGAATTTCTATTTGTTTGTTATGATTCTGGGTACCATTTTCCTAGTTGAAAATGCTAAGCCACATGAACTCATCAATTTGGCTGATTTTGAATTTTAAATAGCTGAAGGAGATCTCCTTAATCTTCTGAATTCCAGCGAATATAACTTTGTTTTATACAGTCTAGTTTCGTAATTATAACCAAGAGATGAGGTATGATCTTAGTAGCCCTTTTTTGAACTTTCTCAATTCTTAAAATATCTTTAGCCAGATAGGGACTCCACAGTGGTGAACCGTAATCCAAATAGGGTCTAACATGAGTTTTATATAGAGCAATTATACATTCCTCAGACTTAAGAGTAAAAGTATTGTTGATCCTGCGTAAGAGGGCATTGGCCTGATTTGCTACCTTGTTATAATGATTTAGGAAAGATAGTCTATTATCTACCAATATGCCCAGGTCTTTTTCAACAAGAGATTCCCTGAGTTTTATATTGTTGAGGCAATATGTCTGTTTTAGGTTTTTTTTGCTAAGATGTAGTACTGAACATTTGGACACATTGAACTGCATTTTATTGGTTGTTGCCCATAGTTCAATTTTTTTAAGATCATTTATAAGGGAACTCCGGTTAATTTCACTATCAACTCGTCCACCTAATTTAGTATCATCTGCAAATTTTGATAAGGTATTATGTGATGAAATAATGAGATCGCTAATGAAAATATTAAATAACGTAGGACCCAACGCTGAACCTTGAGGGACGCCGCTAACACTGATTTCTTCTGATAGTTCCCCATTAACTCTGACTATCTGGGTTCTATTATCGAGCCAGTTGTTAACCCAAGATACAATACCATGAGAGAAGCCTAGTGTTATTAATTTATTTATTAATATGAAATGTGACACCTTGTCAAACGCCTTGCTGTAGTCAAGCAAAATAACATCCACCGGTATGTTTGAATCTAAATTACTGCTGACTAGGTTGTAAAAAGCTAACAAGTTAGTTGTGCAGGAATGTCCAGATTTGAAACCGTGTTGTGAAATATCTATTAAGTTCAGTGCCCTCACCTCCTCTTCAATTAGCTGTTTAATGTGTTTTTCTAATAATTTACATGATATGGAAGTAAGGCTGATTGGCCTATAATTTTCCGCCTTATGGTGCACCCCTTTTTGTGCTTTCAAAATCAAACAGTTCCAAACTCTGTGATTTCCCTTGTGCTGCTTTCAAAACCAGACAGTTCCAAACTCTGTGATTTCCCTTGCGCTGCTTTCAAAATCAGACAGTTCCAAACTTAGCAGTGGCAAACTCTTTCGTCCTGGGCCAACTAAGGCTGGTCAGACACTTCCTAAAACTCCTGGAACACATGGCATCTGTTACTGCTGTAGTCCCAGGAGTCAGGCAGAGGATGAGGGACAGTCAGTATCACTTACGCTCCCACTGGTCCCAAAAGAGCAATACTCTGTCCAAACTACTGCTAGTAACACAGACTCTTCTTCAGGCTCTGTGCTGGTGGCAGGACTGTGCCAACCTGTCTGTAGTAATTCCTTTCCAGATCTCCCCTCCTACAAAACTCATCACTACAGATGCTTTCCTACTGGGATGGGGAGCACATCTGGACAGTTCCTCTTTCAGGGGCACTTGGACCCCAAAGGAGTCAAGGTCACACAAGAGTCTCCTGGAACTCAGGGCCATTTATCAGGCACTGAAATCCTTTGCTCCTCACATCAAAGGCCACTCGGTGCAGGTCCGGACGGACAACACCACTGCCATGTTCTACATAAACAACCAGGGTGGCACAAGGTCAGGAGTCCTTTGTACAGAGACCATGAAGATTTGCACTATATTCCCTTGAGGTGACTCTTATCAGCCATTTACCTTCCAGGCAAAGACAACACCCTGGCGGATGCCCTCAGCCACGTAAGTTAGGGACACAGCGAGTGGTGCCTCAACTGCTAGCCACGGTGTTCAGGAGATGGGGACCCCAGAAATAGATGCTTGCCTCCACTTAATCACCAGCTTCCTCTCTTCTGCTGCAGGCCTCCAGTCCTGGGAACTCTCCCAGCAGATGCCCTGGTGTTGGATTGGTCAGGGAAGTTCCTTTTTGCCTTCCCTCCATTTCGTCTAATTTTCAAAGTCCTGCTAAAACTCAGGCTCCAACCAGCACTAACAATTCTGGTGGCTCCAGATTGGCCAAGACAAGTTTTGTATCCCCTGCTGCTAACACTCTGACACAGCAAGCCCATTCGCCTTCCCTTAGCCACTCACTTCTGACCCTTCCCCATTCAGGGGTGACCTGCACAGACCTGTAGTCTCTTCATTCCAAAGCCTGGCTCTTGAGGAGTTAGAGTTTCCTTCTTCTCAGTACTCAGAACATGTCCTTAAGATCCTGAGGATGGCAAAAAAGCTTAACACAAAGAAGACCTATGCAGCCAAATGGAAGCGATTCTCCATCTGATGTAAGGGCAAGAAGAGCAGTCTCTTCTCAGCCTCTGACACCACTCTGTTGGACTATCTGGTTCATCTCCAGGCCTCAGGCTTGAGACCTTCTTCACTTAAACTACATTTGGCTGCTATGTCGGCCTATCTCTCAGCAGGAGAGCCTAAATCTGTTTACTCCCAGCCGGTGTACAAACTATTTTTTTTAAGGCCTCTCACACCTTCAGCCTCCTGTTAGGGAACCTGTTCCCCCCCTTGGAGCCTTAATCTGTGTATAGCCAAGCTCATGGAGTCTCCTTTGAGCCCAGTAGCTCTGGACCACCTCAAGGGGCTCGGCGCACACGCGGTTGGGGCCATCACGGAGCCTGCCAGCTTCAGTTTCTCATTTACTCCTGTCCCCCCTCCCTGTCTGACGGTGAATGTCGGCGACATGCCGTCCGACCCATATTCCCCCCCTTCAGCCATCGCTAGAGGGCGATCAGCCGGCAGGACGACAGTCCTCCAGATGCTCAATCCTTGCTTGTTCCTGCTGACCCACGACAGCCCAGGCTTGTTCCTGACCCGGTAGCCGGGCGTGGCATGAGGTGTAGCATCCAGCGGGGTAATGTCCCACTGCACTACTGTCATCTGCAGACATTCAGGTGGTACAGTGTGGGCATAGGGAGGGGGAACACACTGCTCAGTGTGTTGTGTGAGCGTGCGGATACTTGCTGATGTCAGGGACTAGGTCCCGATGCCAGCGTCTCTAAAATGAGAGAAAACCGGAACCCACTATGACTGGTAGGATGATCAGTGACCCTTTACAGGCCTGCAACCGTCACCCAGGCACACACGTGGCATTTAGGCAAACTCTGTAAAAATAGCGCTGGGCATGGGAAGTACGGAGAGTATTTTTATTTATTTAGCTTTTGTTGACCGGGTAAGTGCACTAGACAAATCCTGCCTATTTTCAGGCACGACGCGGGGAAGGGGATACAGATGAATGCCAACTGACCTTGAACCAGATTAAGCTGTTGGTGGTATTTTTAGTGAATTATTAGTATTATTAGTATTAGTGAATTAAAAGTATTACATTTTATCACGCAATCGTTCAAGTACCTCTGCATCACCCTTGATCCCCACCTCTCATACGCTGTCCATATCAGCAGTGTTGCAGTTTGCCAGTGCGAGGTTAGGCATATTATTCCAGCACAGGAAACACCTAACCCCAGAAGCACTGTCAGTGGCCATCCAGAGCTCCATCGTCAGCATCATAGACTATGGTCTTATCATATATGGGTCTGCAACTAGCATTGCTCTCAAACATATTGCGACCTCCCTGAATAAGGCCTGTTGTCTCATCACTGGCTCACATCGCCACACCCACACATGTGACCTTTATTCCCAATCTGGATGGCTTCAACTGGACAAATGCATAAAATACCAAACCTGCATCACGGCCAAGAAAATTATAATGGGGCTTGCCCAACCTGGTGTCTGTGCCCTCCTTAAGCCTAGACATAGGAACGTCACAACAAGGAGATCCAATTCCCATCTACTACATAGCCCACGATGTCGCATGACCCAAGGACAAAGATCATTCACCTATTGGGCATCCAACTGGCTCAACTGTCTTGGCAGCGACATAGCGACCGCTCCAACACTCGGCCTCTTCAAGTCCAAGCTGCGCCTCTCACTGCTTGTATCCAGCGATTGCACATCTTAACATTTCCACCGTTCCAGCTGCACATGACCCAGCACTTACAGTCTTTGCACCCCTAGCACCTTATCTGTCACATTCCCTCGACAAGGCCCCCTGGCTGCAGTGTCTCTCACCCTTGCCCACCTCTCCCACCATATCTCCACTCCTGCCCCTGCCCCCACCCACCTCCTGTACTCCCTACCCCTGCACCTCCTACCCCTGATCTCCAACCCTCACTTCCTCCCCACCCACCCCTCATTCCCTTGTATTGCTCATAGCTCAAGTCTTTGTACTGGTTATTACATGTCTGTAAGTCAGTGACTATATGTTTGTAACTAAAAATGATGACTGTTGCACACGCTGATGTGGAACCTTTGTAAAAGAGCCTTGGCTCAAAGGTATTGTAATCCTAGATTGAAATAAATAAATAAAATTATTAAATTAAGCTTTACATTAACTATACAGGGGATCGGGGACAGGGAGGCGGTCCACTAGACCACCAGGGAAATGTTGCATTTGACTATACAGGGGATCAGGATGGGGGGGGGATTACACTGGACACCAGAGACACTTGTTTTATATACTGGGTGGGTGATCAGGTGGGGGAGGGACCGCTAGCCACCAGAGAAAACAGTTTGATATGTTGAGCGAGGGATTGGGTGGGGGGAGGGACCACTAGTCACCAGGGACATTTGTCTTTACATTGGGCAAGGGATCGGGTGGGGGAGGGACCACCAGGGAGACTTTATTCCCTGGTATACCGGCACAGAGACTGCCTCCCACTTCCTGCCAGATTTCAAATAGTAACCAAAATGATCCTCCCAATTTTTGATTATGCAGACATGGTCTACTGCCCTGTCTCTGCATTCACCCTGTCCAAGCTTGACATCCTCCTGAATTCTTTTTGCCGCTTCGCTGCCAACTCACCCCTCAGAATGCATCACTGCGATCTATACTCCCTCCTAGGAATAGTCCCGCTGACCCATAGGCGCTACACAGGGCTCTTGGTAGGATATTTTGTTAAGGAGTACTGGACCTTCTTGAAAACAAATTGGGGGTCCGGACTGAAAATCCGGGAGTCCTCGTGAAATTTTTGGGGGTCCCTATTGAAATGAATGGAACAAGTTTGGAAAGTGCATTTCAGTGTGTTTTATTAATATACCATGTATTTTTTATATTTTGCAGATGACACAAAGATCTGCAACAGGGTTGATACACAAGGTGGGGTGGAAAGGATAAGAAGGGACTTGGCAAAGTTGGAGGAACGCTTAAATGTATGGCAGCTTGGATTCAATGCTAAGAAGTGCAAAGTAATGCATCTGGGAAACAAAAGCCCAGGGGAAGAGTACACAATGGGAGGTGAGATACTAACGACAACAGAAATGGAAAGGGACCTGGGGGTAGTCATATCAGATGACCTAAAGGTGGGCAAGCAATGTGAGGGGGCAGTAAGGAGGGCTGGGGGGATACTGGGATGCATAGGGAGAGGCATCGCTAGTAGAATACAGGAAGTTGTTATCCCTTTGTACAGACAGCTGGTGAGACCCCATCTGGAGTACTGCATGCAGTTCTGGAGATCCAATCGCCACAAGGACATAGACAGGATGGAGGCAGTCCAGAGGAGGGCAACTAAAATGGTGCAGGGTCTGCACCAGAAGACAAATGAAGAGAGAGAGACTTAAGGAGCTTAATATGTGTACCCTCGAGGAAAGGGGGGGCATGATAGAAACTTTCAAATACCTCAAGGGAATCAACAAAGTCCAAGAGGGTAGCATCTTTCAGAAAAAGAGATGTGCAAAAACAAGGGGGCACAATTTGAAGATAGAGGGGGGACGGCTCAGAGGTAATGTGAGGAAGTTTTTTTTCACGGAAAGAGTTGTAGATGCATGGAACTGCCTTCCTGAGGAGGTTGTGGAGTCGAAAACAGTGAGGGAATTCAAGAATGCATAGGACAGATAAAAGGCAATTAGGCGGTGGGGTAGGAGGTAAGCTGTTGGTTAACTAGGATCTGCAGCTTATCCAATAGGTAGGGAAATGGGCAGACTAGGTGGGCCAAGCGTGTCCTTATCTGCTGTCAGATTCTATGTTCTGTATTCCTGAGTCATTATTTTGCTAATAATGCCAAAAGTCTCTTTTTCAGCAGTGGTTTTGCATTTCTTTACAAAGGTACCAGATGGCTAAAACCACAGCAGTAAATGATCACATAATTACAAATAAAAATTCACCTGTGATGACTGTTCATTCATTTGTTCACTGTCACAATTTAACAATTATGAGAAAAATGTACTTACAGTTTTGCAGTTTTGGTACAGTGATTGAATTGGGAATTCTACTGCTGCAGTTGAGTGCAGTGGCCCAATGTATTTGCCAAACTGCTATAAACAAAGTTTGCCATTAGATTAGGTACTGACAGTAAGATGTAAACATTGTTTTATGACTAACAGTCATTGCTGAGAGTCACCTATGTCTCACAGTCACCACCTGCTCAAAATACTTCTCCTTCGTTCTCTCTAGCACATTGACATTTTAGTTGCAATTATAATCTAACAGCCCGACCTCTGTTTCAGACTCCCAGTTTCCACCTACCACCCAACTCTAATAAAACATTGCAGAAACCTCCCTCTCAGCTCCCACCTACCAGTGATTACTCAGGCTTAGAAAGATGACACAATCTAACATGATTGTGTGGTTGCTGCCCCTTAGTGCAAATTTTTTTAACCTGGCTAAACCAGACTGGCTCCTTACATCGCCTTCTGCCCAAACTTGTTGCATCCTAGCACAATTTGGTGGTAGAGGTGCCTTCTGTGTGGCAAATAATTGCTGTTTTGTGTCTTGACCTGGCATAAAAGTGATTATTTCTTCGCCTACACCCTCCTGCCCAAAACGTCTCCCTGCTACTCTCCTGCACAAAGTCTTCTTAAATCGTAAGAATACCTGGCTGTACCAGAGACATGGATTTGACTGGGGTAACTAAAAAGCCCCCCACATTACCACCCACCCAACCACACCCTTTTCAGGCTTGACAGCTGTCACAATCTGCTGTTAAGAAGACAGTGGCACAGGCTGGTGGATATGGAACAACTCAGTCTGCAATGTGTCTGCTTTCTGTGTGTACTTCTCATGGCATACTTCTATGCTGCCAGTTTCTACTAACACTCCTGCTGCCCTTTAACTTCTCCTTACACAACTCTGCTGCCCATTAACTTCTCAGACTCTCCTCCTGCACATTTCTTACCCACCCCACCCACAACCTGTCTTGTCTCAGCAGGTCTCCCAGATCTGTCCAGTTTAAGACAGTGGCACAACCTAATCTGGTTGGTGGCATGAAATCTGCAGTCTGCTTTTCTAGTGAACTTCTTTTTTCATGGCATTTGATTGCTATTTTTTCTGTGGCAATTTCCTAACATCTCCTACCCGTAACTTCTCCTAACACCTCCAATAACTTCTCCTAACACTCTCCGGCCCATAAACGTCTCCTAACACCCTCCTGCCCATAACTTCTCCTAACACCTCCCATAACTTCTCCTAACACCCTCCTGCCCTTAAACGTCTCCTAACACCCTCCTGCCCATAAACTTCTCCTAACACCCTCCTGCCCATTAACTTCTCCTAACACCCTCCCACCCATAACTTCTCCTAACACCCTCCTGCCCATAACTTCTCCGAACACCATTCTGCCCATTAACTTCTCCTAACACCCTCCCACCCATAACTTCTAACAGCCTCCTGCTCATAAGTTCTCCTAACACCCTCCTGCCCATTAACTTCTCCTAACACCCTCCTGCCCATTAACTTCTCCTAACACCCTCCTGCCCATTAACTTCACCTAACACCCTCCTGCCCATACCTTCTCCTAACACCCTCCTTCCCATAATTTCTCCTAACACCTTCCTGCCCATAACTTCTCCTAACATCCTCCTGCCCATTAACATCTCCTAACACCCTCCTGCCCATAACTTCTCCTAACACCCTCCTGCCCATTAATGTCTCCTAACACCCTCCTGTCCATAAATTCTCCTAACATCCTCCTGCCCATTAACTTCTCCAAACACCCTCCTGCCCATTAACTTCTCCTAACACCCTCCTGCCCATACCTTCTCCTAACACCCTCCTGCCCATAATTTCTCCTAACACCTTCCTGCCCATAACTTCTCCTAACACCCTCCTGCCCACAAACGTCTCCCAACACCCTCCTGCCCATAACTTCTCCTAACACCTCCCATAACTTCTCCTAACACCCTCCTGTCCATAAACATCTCCCAACATCCTCCTGCCCATAAACTTCTCCTACACCCACCTGCCTACAACTTCTAAAACACCCTTCTGCCCATTAACTCTCCTGACACCCTCCTGCCCATTAACTCTCCAAACACCCTCCTGCCCATTAACTCTCCTAACACCCTCCTGCCCATAACTCTCCTAACACCCTCCTGCCCATTAACTTCTCCTAACACCCTCCTGCCTCCTGCCCATTAACTTCTCCTAACACCCTCCTGCCCATTAACTTCACCTACACCTTCCTGCTCATACCTCTCCAACACCTCCTGCCCATAATTTCTCCTAACACCTTCCTGCCCATAACTCTCCTAACACCCTCCCGCCCATTAACGCCTCAACACCCTCCTGCCCATAACTCTCCTCAACACCCTCCTGCCCATTAATGTCTCCAACACCCTCCTGCCCATAACTCTCCTAACACCCTCCTGTCCATGACTCTCCTAACACCCTCCTGCCCATTAACTTCTCCTAACACCCTCCTGCCCATAAGGTCTCCTAACACCCTCCTGCCCATAACTTCTAACACCCTCCTGCCCATTAACTTCTCCTAACACTTTCTTGACCATTAATGTCTTCTAACACCCTCCTGCCCATAACTTCTCCTAACAGCCTCCTGCCCATTAACTTATCCTAACACCCTCCTGCCCATAACTTCTCCTAACACCCTCCTGCCCATTAACTTTCCTAACACCCTCCTGCCTCCTGCCCATTAACTTCTCCTAACACCCTCCTGCCCATTAACTTCTCCTAACACCCTCCTGCCCATAATTTCTCCTAACACCTTTCTGCCCATAACGTCTCCTAACACCCTCCTGCCCATAACGCCTCCCAACACCCTCCCTGCCCATAACTTCTAACAACCTCCCGCCCATTAACTCTCCCATACCCTCCTGCCCATAATTTCTCCTAACACCTTCCTGCCCATAACTTCTCCTAACACCCTCCTGCCCATTAACGCCTCCTAACACCCTCCTGCCCATAACTTCTAACACCCTCCTGCCCATTAACTTCTCCTAACACCCTCCTGCCCATAATCTCTCCTAACACCCTTCTGCCTATAACTTCTCCTAACACCCTGCTGCCCATAACTTCTCCTAACACCCTCATGCGTATAACTTTTCCTGACACCCTCCTGCCCATTAACTTCTCCTATCTCTCTCCTGCCCATAACTTCTCCTAACACCCTCCTGCCCATTAACTTCTCCTAACACCCTCCTGCCCATTAACTTCTCCTAACACCCTCCTGCCCATAACTTTTCCTAACACCCTCCTGCTCATAACTTCTCCTAACACCCTCCTGCCCATAATGTCTCCTAACACCCTCCTGCCTATAACTTCTTCTATAACTAATCTCCTCCAAGCTCTCCATCCTGCACATTTCTTAACTGTTTTGTGTGTGTGTACTGTTAATGACAATAGAAGCCACTGTTGCAGACAGACTGTGAAAAGAGCAGAATGGGTTAGGTAACTACAGTACATTGACAATAATATTGACTGTCCCCCCACTAAAAAAAAAAAGAAAGAATGCACTGGGGCCATATTTATAGTTTACACTCCCCCACTCCCCATCATCTGAGCTTGTTAGACTGTGATCCTCCCCCACCAAAAACAAAACAGAACAGTGATATTAATGGTGATATTAATGGCCAGCCACCCACCACCCCCAACCACTGGGAAACTGAAATCTTGATCCGTTCCCCTGGACGGGACCCCCACCAAAAGTAGCATTGGTCTTAAGGGGCTGAAAATTGTATTGCCCCCCACCCTTGCTAGAACAAAACATTTTGATAATTGTCTTATTGTACTCCTGTGCCCGAGTTCCTCCATCGTCCTGTCTCTGGGTCATTGTCAGTCACCTGAGAATTGTTTGAAACTAAAAAAAGACAATTAAAGACAATTATTAAAACATTTTAAAATAAATAATTATTTTCAAACAACATGAAGTCTTGCTATATTATAGACATTAGCAGTTTGTTCCAGCTCTAGAACTGCCCCGGAGTGAAATGGTTAAAACCATTCCAAAATAGAATTTTGGCACGAGAGCAGCTCTATCTGTGTGATTTCAAACTTGAACTGTCAGATTCTTTACTCCGCCTCAGTGAACAGTCGCCCAGAGATTTCTCCTTCTGCTCGGTTCATTTCTCGGTTTAAAGTGTTTTCGGTTGGATTTAACCGAGAATAGTTTTATTTAACCGCAAAACCGCTCGGTTCAAGCTCTATCTGTGGTAACCGTAAGTAAATGAAGGTTTTGTCTGTGTGGAACTTGTAAGTTATCGGTTCGGTTTGAACCGATCAGTGGGTTTAAAACTCATTTAAAACTAAAAGTTACTATTTTAGAGTGCGGTTCCCGGTTCTTATCGGTTCTAAAAACGGATGTATTACTGCTTTTTTCCAATACCTGCGTGATACACGTTAGAACCGAGCAAGGGTGTCTTGCCTGGCACTGCCGTTAAAAGGGCAAGTTTTGGTTAGGTTGGCATTATGTCTGAGAAACCCAAAAGAAAACTGGCCCATTGGGTTTCAACACTGTGATGTTTGTGGGAAGTCTTTGCCAAGGCTGACCCACACACCACATGTGTTTATTGTCTGGGGTTTGACCACCTCCAGTCAGACTGCCAGGTATGTAAGAATTTCCTGCAGCCACCCTGGAAAAAAGATTGGGCAGGCTCAGGAACGAAGGCCAAAAGTCCGCTGACCTGATGGCCAGCCCGTTCGGTGCCAACTGAACTAGAGGGAGTGCCTCTGACCAGGGCCAGACTTCTCGCAAAGAAAAGCTGGTTCTGAGGAACCAATTCCAGTAAAGAAAACAAGAAAATCAGCAGGTCTGGAGTCCAAAATTCCTTCTCCAACTGCTGCAGAGATAGCAAAGCCATACAAATTGTCCAGTCACTGTCTCAGGGTCCGTCCGAACCACCACTATCTGGTAAAAGGTCAGTTTGTTCGGTCCCAGTGGTTCAGGATTATGATATTGAGGAATTTTATGAACCAGAGGAGGGAGGAGGATTATGAACAGTATGAATGTGGCTGGGAAGGTCTGGGTGTGCCATTGAACGGACATCTCCCAGACAGACCTTTAGAATCTCCCCATGCTGTCTGAGTCCCCATCTCATTTTATGTTTTATAAAAAGTTGCTGAAACCTCCAGCTTCCTTTAGAAGAGGCTGTGGATGAGCAAGAGGAGCCTGATTTTGTAGAAATGATGGATATTCCAGAGTCTAGGAGATTGTCCATTCCTTTACATAAGTCTTTTAGAAACAAACAATTAAAATTTTAAAAGCTCCTAATTCTGTGCCTCCTGTAGATAAAAGACGGACAGAAGGTATACATTGTCAGGCCCTGATACAGAATTCCTTTCTCAGCAATACAGTCATGTTAGTAGTTCAGGCTTGCCTGTGATAAAGCTAATATTCCCTTGGCTTCACATCCTCCTGACAAGGATTCCAGGAAGATTGATGCCATGGCAAAAACAGTATATGGCAGCCTCTCTGGGACTCAGGCAAGCAAATTATATGGCTTATGTAGCTAGGTATCAGAAATCTAGATGGGATACTGTTATGCAATTGGCCAAGCAGGCCCATGGCCAGCTGGCTAGTGAACTAGAACAGGTGGCTGCTGATGGCATTGAAGCCTTAAGGTTCAGTTTCATGCTGCTGTGGATGTTAATGATGTTTCTCTCAGGGTCCGTGGCCACATCTGTAGCTTTCTTTAGGTTGGCCTGGCTCAGGTGTACTAGTTTGTCACAGGATACCCAGACTAAGGCTATGGATTTTCTGTGGTGGGAAATTCTCTGTTTGGAGAGCAGACAGAGAATTACATGAAGAAGATGGATGAATATAGGACTACTTACAAGAGTGCCCAGGCTAAGGAGCGCAAGCCACTCCTCAAAGGCATGCCCCAGGGGTAGAGGTAGGCCTTTCACAGGCCTTTCTGCCAGACTCAGGCCTCCTCTGCCTATGCTCAGAGGGGCTTCTTCAGAGGCAGGGGCAGGCGAGGGGTGGGCAGACCTGCTCCCACCCCCAGCCTAAAGCTCCCTGCAACAGGGCCGATTCTCCTGTACCAGTGGGGGCAGGCTGGCTTACTTCAGTCAGAATTGGGCTTCTTTAACCTCAGACAAGCGGTTCTGGAAGTAGTAAGCCAGGGTCTGGTTCTCAGCTTCAAAAAGTTTCCCAGTTGAGAAGCAGACTTTTTCTCGTGCAAGTGCTTCAGAGACCCTCGCCTGGAAACAGAGGTCTCATCCCTGTTAGTTCTCAGAGCAGTAGAAAGGGTTCCTCCCTGCATCAGGGCAGGGTCTGTATTCAGATACTTCCTTACCCCAAAAAGACAGGAGAATGGCGGCCCATTTTAGATCTCAGATATCTGAACAAGCATCTTTTGAAACCAAAGTTCAAAATGGTAACTCTGGCAATGATTTTATTTTCCCTAAGGCCAGGGACTGGCTAGCTTCCTGGACCTCAAGGATGCCTATTTCCATGTCCTAATCAGAAGATCCCATCGAAGTACCTCAGATTCGAACTGCCCTCAGGTCATTACCAGTTCAGAACAATGCCCTTGCGCCCTCTGCTCCAAGGGTATTCACAAAGTGTCTAGCAGTGGCAGTGGCCCACTTAAGGTGGCAGAGGATTGCTGTTTTCCTTATCTAGACGACTGCTCATTGTAGGCCAGTCCCCAGAACAGGTAAAATCTCACCTGCAGGTCACCCAGCAGCTTCTCACCTCCCTGGGTTTTCTGCTAAACCTACTAAAGTCGGTTCTGGAACCAGTCCAGGTACTCACCTTTATAGGGCAGAATTGGACACAAAGCCAGCTAGAGCCTTTTCCCCAGAAAGGGTAAGGAATTTAGTGGCTCTGGCCTCTTCCTTCACTTTGCAGGTCTCTCGACCAGCAAGACACTTTCTGCAGCTCCTGGGGCACATGGCTGCATCCACAGCTGTTGTGCAGGGAGCAGATTTCGATGAGAGAGACATTCAGTTCACTTGAGAACCTTTTGTCTCAGAGAAGAGACCCCTTCCAAGTTGGTCCCAGTGATCTCGAACCTTGATCCTAGCTTCCAGTGGTGGCAGGATCAGAGCAATTAAGAGCGGGGTCCCCTTCTTCCCCTTCTCACGACTTGACTCTCACTACAGATGCTTCCCTTCTGGGTTGGGGAGCCCCATGGGCGACCTTTCCACTCAGGAGTTTGGTCTCCCAGGAATCTCTGCTCCACATCAATTTGCTGGAACTCAGAGCTGTCTTTTTAGCTCTTCAAGCTTTTTCTGCATCTGTCCACGACAAGGTGATGCAAGTCAGAACAGACAACACCACAACAATGTGGTACATCAACAAACAGGGGGGCACTCGGTCTTCGGCCTTGTGCACCGAGGCAGTGAAGTTGTGGTCACTGGCCTATTCCCTGAACACTTCCCTCATAGCAGTTCATCTTCCAGGGAAGGACAATGTCCTAGCGGATGCCCTCAGCAGGATTTCCCAGGGCCATCACGAATGGTCCCTGGATCCTCAAGTGCTGGGGATAGTTTTTGCCAAGTGGGCATCCTTAGATAGATCTTTTGCAGCCCCAGACAATCACAGACTTCCTCTGTTCTGTTGCAGGCCTCCAGTGCTGGGCTCAGTTCCCTGGATGCCCTTCTTCTGGATTGGGAAGGAAGTTCTCTACTGCCTTCCCTCTCTCCTATTCAAAGTACTAGTCAAAATCAGATCTCAGCCTTGCAGGGTGATTCTGATTGCCCCGATTGGGCCAGGCAGCCCTGGTACCCACTCCTTCTGTCTCTGACAGTCCATCTTCCCCTGTGCCTCCCCAGGAATCACAATCTGTTGACTTGTGCCCAGGGAAGGGTTTGGTATCCAGACCTCAAATCCCTCAACCTCAAGGCCTGGCTCTTGAGGAGTTAGAGTTTGCTGATTTACACCTCTCTCAGGGTGTTCTTGAGATCCTAAAGGCTTCCAGAAAGCCTTCCACTAGGGCTACTTGTAGTTCTAAATGGAAAAGGTTTTCCATTTGGTGTGCTGGGAAAAATATTTCCCCAGAATCTGCTGAATCGCCCATTTTGTTAGATTACATGGTACATCTTAATTCTTGGTCTCAGACCAGCTACCTGAGAGTTCATTGGCAGCTGTGTCAGCAGGAAAGTCATCCCCTCTTTCCTCTCATCCTGTGTTTTCCAAGTTTTTAAGGGATTACTCCATACTAATCCTCCCTTTCGGGAACCGGCCCCTGCTTGGGACCTTAATGTTTGCATTGCCCAGTTAATGCAACCCCCTTTTGAACCTCTGTCTTCTGCAGAGCTTAAGTACCTAACTTGGAAAACTGTTTTTCTAGTGGCTAATACTTCTGCCAGACGCATAAGTGAATTCCAAGCCTTGTCAGTGGAGACTGACTTTATTTCTTCCACAGGGATAAGGTAGTCCTTAGGACTAATAGGAAGTTTTTCCTAAGGTGGTTTCAGATTTCATCTTAATCAATCTATCTCCCTTCCAGTATTTTTCACTGATCACTCCTCTTCGGGTGAGAGAAGGTTGCATAGCCTGGATGTTAAGAGAGCTCTTAGTTATTATATAGAGCGTACCAAAGGTCACAGGTTTGAATCCCTCCAACCTTTCCTTACCTACGGTGAAGTTGGGAAAGGTAAACCTGCCACTAAGAGATCAATAGCCAGGTGGATTGTCTCTTGTATCCAATTTTGTTATCAGAAAGTGGGCAGAGCCCCCGGTTTGAGGGGCTCATTCTACCAGGGTACAGCTGCCTCTAGCTGCTGCCAAGATATCCCTTTATTAGAGATTTGCCAGGCTGCTACTTGAAAACGGTACACACTTTACCAAGCATTACTCCTGGATGTCCAGGCCAGGAGAGATGCTCCTTAGCACAGCTGTTCTTCAGAGCCTATTCCCTAAGTAGGTTCTGCCCTCCTCCATGGAGGTACTGCTGTGTATTCTGCTAATGTCTATAATATAGCAAGACTTCATGTTGTTTGAAGAAAAATTACTCACCTTAGTAATGTTGTTTCTTCTAATGGAGTTTTGCTATATTATAGACCTCCCCCCCAACCTGCCCCTCTCAGAACCTCTACTTGGTGGGGTACGGGAAACTTAGTGTGGGCACTACTTATGTCCTGTTAGCATTTTGTCCCCTTTGGGACTTTGGGGTGTGTATGTGTATGCGGTGTGTTTTATTATACTTATGTTCCATTTTCATATTATTAGAATGGTGTTAGTATTTCTGGTCCCCTGACTTGAGTCTTGGGTGTTGGGACCATCAATGGTTGTTATTATTTAGGTAGCCATTTGGCTAGTGTAGGTTACAGCTTCCACACAGACCTTAGTGAGTTTGGCTCAGAAGATCTGACAGTTCAAGTTTGAAATGACACAGATAGAGCTGCTCTCGTGTCAAAATTCTATTTTGGAATGGTTTTAACCATTTCACTCGGGGGCAGTTCTAGAGCTGGAACAAACTGCTAATGTCTATAATATAGCAAGACTCCATTAGAAGAAACAACATTACTAAGGTGAGTAATTTTTTCTTCTTCGCAGTCTTATGGCCTTAAATTTCTTAAGTGCTGATGAGGGTTATAGTCTCCAAGTTCAGCTCCTTCTTGAGCAATCCACATGAGTTTGCTCACAGTGTCAGCCTTTAGGGAACATCTACCTTTTGCTTTTATTTTGTTTTTGACCGAAAACCCTCTTTCACATGCCACTGATGCAACAGGTGACACAAGTAAAATGTTGGCCATTGTGACAAAATCTGGGAATACATCTGAATCGTTCTCAATTAAGTCTTGGCAGACCACAACTGAACAAAGTCAGTCTTTTTAGATTTCAGAACAAGTTTGAATTGTCCGTAATCTTTCTCAGCCCTGTCTTTGTCACTAAGTGCTGGAAGTGTTTCTTCTGTGAAGGTTGTTTCCTTGGAAAAAAAAGTGCAAACATCATTGAGTTCCTGCAGTCCATGGTCCATTATGTTGGAGTCATCTGGGAGACACTTTGGATTTAGAAGAACATTTAAGTTATGCAGCAGCTGCATTGAAGTTGTCTCAGATCTTGTGTGAATGTTTTCAGTGAGTTACGCCAGATATTCCTGAGATGCTGCCTGAACCTGCATCTCGCAGTGCTGGCTTGTCATTCACTTTTGATCCTGCCACATGCCAAGATGTTGGTCAAGTTCCTGAAATGTCTTCTGTAGCTCTACCAAATTCTGCTGTTTAAACTGTTGCAGTCTAGTAACTGTGGCTTCTCTCATGCTGCTGGCCACCGAAATGTCAACACTGTCCCGTTACATGACTAAAGACAGTTTATTCACCACATTTAAGACATCCCTGAAAAAAGAAGTGCATAAGATAAAGCAGACTGATTTCAGTTTTGTGTGAAGACCCTTTGCTTCTGCCGCACCTTTTGCCGTAGCATCATGCTCTAGGGCTGTAAAAGTGCAGGGTATGATCTATGAATTGCTTGAACTGCAGCATGCAATGACAGCCACCAAAAACTTGTAGGTTATTTTAGGGACAGGTATCTGATATTTTCATCAAGTGTTTCCTGGATGAAATGTAAGGCATTGTACCGTACTGCAGAGTTGCTGTAGTATCTGTACATATTTTTGATGGTTACTTGATATTCATTGAATACAGGGTTGTCCCAACATGCTTGACCTGCTGCCAGTGCCAGTCTGTGGGCAACACAATGAATCTGAATCAGCCTTGGGTTAACTTGCTGTCTTAACTTTGCACCCACCCCATTGTGCATTCCAGTCATGACGCTGGCACCGTCACTTGCTAGTGTGATGATCTTGATAGGGTCAACTGCATTAGCAGAACACACAATAATTCTCCCACAATTGTGTCTGCCCTCCCATCAGGTATTGCAATACAGTCAGTGAAATTAATTTTGGCCTGTGCATTGTGTACGCATTTCACATAAATGTTCAGTTTTTTTGTGTATAGTCACATCAGTGGTTTCATCCATTATTACCCCAATAAACTGAGAACCTACAATAATAATAATAATAATAAATTTTTTGGCGCCTTTCAAAAACCAAGGCGCCTTAACAATAATTAAAATCACATTATCAGCAAAACATCTCAACAATAAATAATATGATCAAACAGATCTCAAACCTGATAAGTGAGCTTTGATTTCTTCCTGTAGGACTTTGTTTATGGAGTCGAGCATGTCATATCTTGCATCCCAACCAGAGTAGATTGTGCCACTGTCTTGCAAGCCTGGACAGCCATTTTGTTTCTGTGGAAGTAAAACACCACCATTAGTGCTCGCCACAAGCAACAGCCACCATGTGCCCTGACCCAAAAGATTCCATTCTCACCTGTAGAGCCACAGTGTGTTTCAAACTGGTTGAGTGATTGCCCTTGTTTGATAAGTTAGTATGTTGTCATTAACTGAGCAACTGTATTGTCATCCTTGCCACAGGACCTGAGAGCTGCTTTCTCAAATGCCACTGGCAGAGACAGTTTATCTGCTGTTTTCTTCCAGTGTGCCCCAGCAAATGTCTCTGTTTCTTTCATGTCTGTAGAAAGAGACACTTGCAGATTGTTGTGCCAGTTGTGGCAAATGGATTGTTTTTGCCACCTTGTTTACACCAACTGCACTTCCCAACAGTATTCCCCTCTACTTCCTCCTTTACAAGCCACGGAAATAACTTTGTTCAGCTGTCCCTCCACAACCTTTATTTCTTCCTGCATTTAGCAGATGCAGTCTGTTCAGACTGATCATTTTCAGTTTCAGCATTTACAATGTCAGCTGTCTCCTGAAATGTGCATAAGTCACACTCAGAAGATGATGTCGTTGTTTGTTCCTTGTCCTTTGGTGTGGAGGATTCTCCTCCACCAAAATAAGCAGAAAGGCTTCGCTGAGACATGCTGTGTGCTGCTCACAGGCTTCCCCGCCCAGCTTCTTCACTCTCCTCCTCCTCCTTCCTGACTTGGCCCTGCACAAAAAAGAGGCAGTATAAACCCTAAGCTCACTAAACCGTCGGCCAGAAATAGTCGCGATGCCCTAACTACCTAAAGTAATTGTAAATTGAAAATTACCCTTTCTGTGTTAAGATAACACTGGTTCCTCCAGCTAATGTGCAGTCTGCTGCCACACAAATACAGCCGTGACGCCCTTCTTCTCTCGGTGACTGTGGACCGTCCGACCGCTTGGTTTTGTTTTAATTTAAACACATTTTCTTTGTCTGCTTTTTCTCTCTCCATGCCATGTTTTTCCATCGATGGCAAGTGGTTCCTGAGAGCCTATCGGTCCTCCATCTCTCTCTCCGGATGAACCAAGGCGGCGGCTCAAGGGGAAACTGATCACGCCCCCACAATGAATACTGCTGCTGGCAGCTCTTCCTCCTCATTTCCCCCCTCCTTACCTCACCTGGTGGTGTACTCCACTCTCCAAAGCGCCGAAACCACCAGGCGGCAAGGGGGGGGGGGATAAACAAATTGTGCATTTTGCACATGCGCAGTACACGGCCCGCTTAGGACTCCTGGGGCCACAGTACCTCCGCCAACCACTAAGGTTGCGGGGGATTAAAACCAGTCTTGGTCAGCAGTATTTGCTCCACGCAAGGGGGCCCTGCAAGAGGTCACTGCACAGAGCAAATGCTTTGTAAATTGACAGTACTGATATTCGCTTCCTTTCCTCATTGTCATCGCTTTTGCCCCAGTACAAACATGGTTTGTGTGCTAAATTTGACGCTTAGAATACCAGCTCGGCGAAAACCTGGTTTGTGAGGGCAAAGTTTTGTGAACCTGACCCCAAATGTTACTGTCTTCAAAACATAACTTAAAGCATTATAAAATATCATAAATAATTATTTTTGAAATGGTCAGAAGATGGTCACTGTTGTATGAATAAACACATTCTTTTTACTTATTGTTAGTAATAAGTGAAGTAGTAGTTAGCACAGATGCCTTTAGGATAGAAATTGCATGGGGTCAGTCCCAGGCTGGGGTTTCTTGTCAGTCTTGAGGTAAGTCCAGAATTAATACTTGGAGATACCCGAGTTACCTGTGCAGAGACAGGGAGAAATCCTGCTTTTTGGAATTTGCAGCTGAGCTCCTCTAGGACATGAATAAATGGGCTTACAAGACTTCTCCGTTCCTGATGTTAATGGTTGCTAGCAGTTATGGGAAGCCATTACAAAAGGAGCAAAGCACACAACATTTACAGTTAACTGCTTTTTCAAGAGCCTTCTGGCCTATTCAGTTGTTTTGACGTATTCTTCCAGGACTAGCGAGGTAGTTTATTGTCTGTTTTATCCAGCCAGCTCCCATCCCCAAGGAAACTTCCAACAAAAGAGTTTTTCATTTTTGTCTCTTTGGATCTGGTCTCTTTCAGAGTGTGCATACGTCGAGGGTGGCCAGCACAAGGTTCAAAACTGCCTGTCATCGCACTGGTGACTGGACTTGTCAACAACAGTTTTAACCTTTGCTTTACTGAAGCGACTGCCTTGCATTTGAGCTGTCATGCTCTGTCACAGTTTATGGACATGATGCCAGTTTGTCTCAGCAGTAGTCTAAATGGGTTGCATTCCCCGTTTGTAAGAAGTGTAGAACTGGTTGTCGTTAGAGGCCACCCTGCAATGGCAACAGTGCATGTATTCAGTACCAGCTGTCTTACACTCACAGACAGGTGCAGTGTAGCACTTACACACAGTGCTGTGGGCCCTGTCATCGAGGCACAGGTTAGAAAGCATAGGAAGACCAGGAGTAGTTGTAAAATATGCAAGTAACATTTTATTATCAATAACAGTGAAATAAAAAAAATACAAATTGTTCAGTACAACTATTTACAAAGGTAGTACAAGCAAAGAAAACAAAGTCCTTCATCTGAGGGTATCTTTTCAGTTCCAAATCTCAGCCTCTGTCTCGCACGCTAGCAAAAGTATTGCTGCACTTTTTATGAGTCTTTGCCTGAGAACTCGTTAAGAGACATCCTGTTTCTCACAAAATGTTAAAAGAGTTTGCAAACAAGCCTGAGAGGAGTTCAGACTGCATCTCAGGTTAACCCTACATTCCAAATAGCTTTATGCAATCATTTCAACAGTATAGCTATGTACAGTTTCAAATAGAGTTCCCAGTTTCACAAAAATATTGAGAAACAGCAAGTGAAGGCAGAGAGATGGCAAGAGGCAGAGAATCCGAGACCGTCAGAGTGATCAGTTCTTAGGTCTCAAAAGAACATTTGGTTGCAAACCAGATAGACAAAAGGCAGAAAAGGAGAGGATAGAACAGATCCTTGCATTTAACTCCTTCTTCATAACAAATGGAACAGGGCGTATTCAACCCTGTCACAGGCCCACTCATGGTATTTTATGGATCTCTTCAAATAAGAAGTGAACACTGGATGAAAGGGATTCAGGGTTAAGGTTTGTCTGTTTGTAGATGACACCAAGATCTGCAACAGAGTAGATGATCTAGATGGGGTGAACAGAATGAGAAGAGATCTGGATAAACTGGCAAAATGGTCGGAAGAGTGGCAACTGGGGTTTAATGCAAAGAAGTGCAAGATCATGCACATAGGGAAGAGAAACCCTGAAGCCACCTATAGGCTGGGAGGGGAGTTGCTGGCAGTCACAAGGGAAGAGAGAGACTTGGGCATCATCATCACCGACGACCTGAAATCATCCAAGCAGACCACTAAAGCAGTAGGTAAGGCTAGGGGGATGTTAGGGTGTATTAGTAGGGGTATCGCAAGTCGTAAGAGGGAGGTAATAATCCCTCTTTAAAGACACTGGTTAGGCCTCATCTGTAGTACTGCGTGCAGTACTGGAGGCCACACCTTCACGAGGACATTAACCAAATTGAGGCAGTCGAGAGAAGGGCAACCAAAATGGTGCAGGGACTGCATCAGAAAACATATGAGGACAGATTAATGGAGCTCAATATGTATACCCTAGAGCAAAGGAGGGAGAGAGGTGATATGACTGAAACATTCAAACATCTTAAGGGCATTAACAAGGTGAAAGAGTCTAAAATGTTTCAATATAAGAAAAATAGCAGGACAAGAGGACACAGCATGAGATTAGAGGGAGGCCGATTAAGGGGTAATGTGAGGAAGTTCTTTTTCACAGAAAGGGTGGTGGATTCATGGAATGGCCTACCTCAGGAAGTGGTGGATATGAATACAGTGCAGGGCTTCAAATAGGCATGGGATAGGCATAAGGGAACAATACAGATAAGTATGAATTCATAGGCCATTGACAGAGCAAATGCTGAGGGCACATTAATATGGTAGAAAAAGAAATGGGCAGACTGAATGGGCCTTGTGGTCCTTATCTGCCATCAACTTCTATGTTTCTATGTCTATCTTGCCCGCCATTACTGCTATACGACAGGGACTATACTTGGTGCTAAGACAGAAGAAGGCTGTTACCCATCATGTCTGTCTCCCGCCTCAGCAGGGCCACTGCATCCATTTTTGGATAACAGTTTCATGTTTTGTTTTGAATAGTGTTATGGGTTCAGACATTACAGTCTCACTCAGTGATGTATTCCAAAGATTCCTGCCCACGGGTGAACACCCACCCCCTTAGTTTTGGTGGAGTTGTCTAGTCTAATCTCTTTACTGTGGCCCCTTTACTTGACAGTATTTAGTCTGAGTATGGATACATCGTGACTCCTAGTGTGTGCGATTCAATGCCATACCCCTTTCAGAATCTGTTGAGTTCTGCTCTGAAATGGTTAACGGGGCTAGTTTCCACAACCTCACTGTGTTTGCTGTTTCACATGTTGACACCTCTGTATGAAGTAATACTTAAGCATAACACATGACAGGGAGTATGTTATGGTAGGATAACGGCCTGCCTTGGGTGGGTTGAAGCCTGAGGCAAAGCCGAGTGCTTCCACCGTCCGAGAAGGGCGGTTAGCCCACTGTAATGCACCCCCTGTCATGCCGTATTGCTTAAGTATTACTTCAAACACAGGTGTCAACATGTGGAATAGCGTACACAGTGAGGTTTTGGATCATTTCAAAGTTGTTAGCACACTATAATGCACCGCCTGGATTACTTGTGCAACCCATCAACACGGCCATGCCTTCGACTTTGCATTCTCTCTGGGGATCGATATCAGGAACCTCAGAATTGATCCTATTGGTCGGATCATTTCACCATCAGGTTCACTTTCAGGGCCCCTTTGTAGTCCACCCCCTATTGAGGCAGTCCAGTTCCATCCTTTGTAATGGCTTCAACCAGAGGGACTCTTGGATGTTCTGGACACCTCGGATGTGTTGGCAGAATGTGCCAGGGACCTGAAGAGCTGTGGCAGCCTATAATATGGCTGCTGTTGTGGCTTTGATCTCACAGCACCAGTTCACGTACACTTGCTGGTTTCATGCCTTGGCTTGCCATGGGTTGATGGTGAGCTGAGGGAGGTGAAAACAAAGGGGGTGGAGGTTGGAGCATTGTTTGAGGAGATCCAGGACCCAGGAGGACAGACTGGCTCTGATATCTCACTACAGTGCGTCTCAGAGGGCAATCATTTGGAAAAAGGCAGATTCTAGGGACGTGGATATGTTATTTAGTCCACAGTTACTGGCAGGTTCCTTGCCGCTTTAAATCTTGCCGGTAGGTCTTCAAGCTGGCTCCTCCTACCCACCCGGATGGTAAAACTCTCGGCTCCGCCCCATGACGCCAGATCTTCCTTACTGCTTGGAAGCTTAGGTTCCCTCCTTAGCGCTCTGCGTTTTAGGCCTGGATCCACACTCTTCGGTTAAACCGAAACTTATTTTAAAATTTAAAAGAGTTTGGTCTTCTTTTTCCCTCACGGCTGTGATGGACAAATCGACTCCCGGATTTCGTCGGTGCCCCTGTGGGCAGAAGATGTCCCGGACCGACCTGCATTCAACGTGTGTTTACTGCCTAGGACTCGGACATGATCACAGGCTTGCGAATTATGCAAAATTCTTTCGGCTTTAGTCTTGAGGACCGTGACTGCTCAACTGCTTTGGGGCGCTATGAAAAACGTTATCCTCCTCGTTAAGTCGAAGGAGGCCCATTGGGCGGTGTCCATGGAGCGGGCTCGGCAGACCAGCTGGAGCAGATGATCTCCCTCGAGGAGGAGGCGGCCCAGGCTGCATCTTCATCTTCCTCGGTCACAGCATTTATCCCGCTCTCCTTGGGCTCTTCTTATACAGCTTCCTTTAACGAGCTTTGCCAGTCCCTCTCCACCAAGGGAGAAGGGCCATCGGGACATTCCTCTCGGTCCAAAAAGAAGGACTCCAAAGGTAAGTCCCACTGTCGAAGTTTGTGGGAGCAGAAGAGGTCCCCTTCCCGGATATTCGACAGTCGACTTGGTCGAGGTTGCAGCTAAGGCCGCTGGCTTCCACGGTGTCCCGTCAGGTCAGCTGGCCGAGACAACTGTTGGCATGGTGAGATTTCGACATTGAATGGTTTGTCGACTGAGAAGCCGACAACCCTTCTTCTTCACCGTTCCTCTGTGGAAACTGAGGACTTGCCAGCCGGAGTCCGGTGGCTAAGGTCCCTGAACCGAGGGAGGAGGGTTTCCCGTCCTCTGACCCACCCTCGGAATCCCTGAAGGTCTCGGTCTCGGACCTCTTCCAGGTCCAGCCAGACCCGCCATCGGTGGTCTCGGTCTCGCACCATGGAAAGCGGCGCGCCGGCCATCCTTGTTGTCCTCTTCAGAGGATAGGCCTGCAAGCAGGCCGGCACTACTAGAATTTAATGTGGCAGCAGCCTTATTGTCTGGAAGTGTCGACTCACGCCTTCTCCCGGCCATTAAGTGGCTGTCACTGGAGCAGCGAAACAGCCCCTCGTAGTGGTTGAGGAGCCGAAGCTGGCACTGGTTGTTCAGCCGAAACCGGCCGCACCACCCATTGTGGTGGAACCTCTGCCTCCACAACCGAAGACTGGGGCCCTGGCCAATGACTCTGTCGGGTCAGGGTTTTCCCCATAGGTTGTCGATCACCCTCACTCCCGATTAACCTCGGCATGTGGAGGGTGGCCCAGGTGCTCGGCAGTTGTTAGCAGACTCCTCGGAGTCTGACAACGATTCCTCCTATCTCACTACAGTGCGTATCAGAGGGCAATCATTTGGAAAAAGGCAGATTTTCTGTCTAGGGAGATTTCTGCTGGGAGGAACTGGCCAGCTCTGCCTTTCTCGGACTGCATACTGGATACTTCAGCGGCCCTTTCTGGTGCCTGTCAGAGCATTTTCATGAGTATGAGATGCACTCTGTGGTCTTGGGGAGAGTTTTGTCCAGTGCCGATGGATGAGGGGAGTGTGTTGATTTCTGATTTGCAGCCAAGATTCTTTAATCTGGATTGAGGCCCGACACGTCTGCTTCTGAGCTGTGTAGATCAGCTGAGCCCAGTATTCACTGAGATTGTATGGTGCTCTTTGTCAGAGGGGGTGTTCCCAGTGTCCCTGAAAAATTCATTGGTGAAACCATTTCTGAAGAAATCATCTCTGGATCCAGCCATCCTTGCGAATTACTGACCCGTCTCTAACCTGCCTTTTGTGGGGCAAGGTTCTGGAGAAGGTAGTTACACTGCAGCTTGAGACATACCTCACTGCCTTCTTCATTTGTGAGCCTCTCCAGTCTGGGGTTAGGACTAGGCACAGCACAGAGAGCACACTAGTTAGGATGCAAAGTGATCTGCTCAGGGCGAGAGAGAGAGAGAGAGAGAAAGTCGGTTCTCATGCCCCTTGATTACTCTTCAGTGTTTGACACTGTCGACTGTAGGTTGTTATTGGATCGGCACAGGAGTATGTGGGACTCAGTGGCAAAGGTATCTGCTGGTTTGCATCCCATCTCAGTGACAGTACACAGAGGGAAGTGTTTGGAAGGTTTTTCTCACTCCTGAAGGTTCTGTCCTGTGGTGTGCCCCAGGGCTCGGTTCCTTCACCCATGTTGTTTGCAATGTATATGCTGCTCCTGGGTAAGATCATTAGACACTATGGGCTGAGGTTTCACTGCTGTGCAGATGGTACCCAGCTCTATATGTCTTTTGTACCTCGGGCACTAGGTGCGGTTGACGTGCTTAATTAGTGCCTGGCCGAGATCCAAGGTTGGATGTCATTGAGCTGGTTGAGACTAAACCTGGAGAAGGCTGAAGTACTGGTGGTATAGCCAGGATGTAAGGGGGGGAATGGTGACTAGTGAGAGGGAGACGGTGCTTCAGCTTGGCTTTTCTGGGCTATTTGCTGCCACAAAGGTGAAAAAATCTGTGAATCATTCTGGATGAAGGGCTGAAATTTGAGGTTCAGGTGTTGGCAGCAGTCCGGAATGGCTTTTACCACCTGCAGAACATCAGCCAGATTAAATCTGTTATCCTTCCTCTGCGATCTGGTCAGAGTGGTGCATGCGTTCGTGACTTCAGGGCTTGACTACTGCAGTGCTCGGTACCTTGGGATCCATGGAGGTACGCTGTGATGCCTGCAGTTGATGCATAACATGGCTGCTAGGTTGCTGACCAGCCTTCCGAGAATGTGTCATGTCTTTCTGGCACTGTGCATGATCTGTACTGGGTGCCAGTTATGGGTGTATCTCATTTAGAGTTGGTCTCCTAACTTTGAAGGCCTTAAGTCTCTGGGTCATGTCAGGCCCTTTGAAAATGGGGCCCTAGGTGTGGTTGAACCATGGACTTGCATAGGGGTAAGGATCACCTCCTTTCACTGGCTCCTTACCCACCACTCTACATCTTAGTATTATGTTTGCCTTCCTGAATGTGGCAGCACACCACCTGTCTGGCTTCAGTTGTCTTCTCTCATGGTTGTGTTGTCCACTGTTGCATCATGCAGGGCACATTAGTGACCAGATTCCTCCCATTAGGTACAGTACCTTGTAATTCCCAACATGCAGTCTAAGGCCCCATTTCTTAACCTATGCCCCAAAGGTGTGCATTTCGCCCTGTAGTGCATCCCCCTCTTCTGTTGTGTTCACTACCCCTCTGTTGTGCCCACTACCCTCTGTTGTGCCCACTACCCCACTGTTGTGCCCACTACCCCGTTGTGCCTACTACCCCACTATTGTGCCCACTACCCCGTTGTGCCCACTACCCCACTGTTGTGTCAATTACCCCTCTGTTGTGCCAATTACCCCTCCGTTGTGCCCACTACCTCTCTGTTGTGCCCACTACTCCACTGTTGTGCCCATTACCCCACTGTTGTGCCCACTACCCCACAGTTGTGTCCACTACCCCTCTGTTGTGCCCACTACCCCACTGTTGTGCCCACTACTCCTCTGTTGTGCCCACAACCCCTTTGTTCTGTCCACTACCCCTCTGTTGTGTCCACTCACCCATCTGTTGTGCCCACCCCTCTGTTGTGTCCACTACCCCACTGTTGTGCCACTACCCACAGTTGTGCCCACTACCCTCTGTTGTGTCCACTACCCCCTCTGTTGCCCACTACCCACTGTTGTGCCACTCCTCTGTTGTGCCTACTACATCGCTGTTGTGCCCACTGCCCTCCGTTGTGCCCACTACCCTCTGTTGTGTCCACTACCCATCTGCTGTGCCCACTACCCCACTGTTGTGCCCACTACTCCTCTGTTATGCCTACTACACCACTGTTGTGCCCACTGCCCTCTGTTGTGCCCACTCACCCCCTCGCTGCATCCACTCATCCTCTGCTATGTCCACTACTGCTCTGTTATGTCCACTAACCCTCTGTTGTGCCAACTACCCCTCTGTTGTGCCCACTACCTCTTTGTTGTGGTACTTTTCTTGCCAATTTAGTGTCATCAGCAAACTTAAGTGGCCTGCTGCTGCTACCCTATCCAGTAGGTCATTAATAATTATGATAAGAACAGTGGACGCACCACTGACCTCTGTGGTACTCCACTCGGCTCATCTGTCTACTGGGAATGCTGAGCACCATAAGTCGGCTTCTCACAAGTCAGCCATTTTGTTGCTGACCTCCGTACACTGTGGATTCCATATGTGCTACTTTCTGCATATATTTTCTATTGGGTACGGTGTCAACAGCCTTGGTTAAGTCCCGATAGCATACGTACACTGCAAGGCCCCAGTCCACCTCCCTATGTACCTCCTTAACAAAGCTAATCAGGATGGTTTGGCAGGACACACCTTTTGTTAAAGCATATTTTGTGCTGGAGAACTGCCCATTTTCATCTGTATGCTGCTGATCCCCCACACCTTTGACGACTGACTCAAATCTGTGCCCAAGCACCAAGGTGTAAGGTTCCCAGGTGTGTAGTTACTGTGTCTGACCTCACCTCCTCCTGCAAACAGAACGGCAGCGCTTGCTTTGTAGTCCTCTGGCATTGTCTCCGTCTGCAGGGAGTTTCGTGCCTAATCTCTTTGAACCGATATTATATCTGTTACAAGGTATTTAGGGATCTAAGTCACACAGCAGGGGAATAGACACTTAGTGTTATATGTACTTAAGAATGTTAATTAGACTGATTTTGAGATAACTATGATACATTTTTATTATGTATTTCAAGAGAACAGTTTTACTGCCTAGCATTTTTCCTTTTTTTAATTTAATGAGTATTAATATGAGATTTGTGTCTGATGGTTGAGTATGTAATAACGTATAAAGTATGCTAATTGAATACTTGTATTACTAAAAATAACATTTTTAATGAGGAAAAGAAATCCATGTTATCCTTGGTTGGAAACCATCCAGACAGACCCTGTAATTTTCCTGGATTCGCACCCTCCGTAGATGCATAAATATATAGACACTGGCGGCAGTAGGTGCATAAATATATAGACACTGGCGGCAGAAAAAAAGGCTCTTGGCCCATACAGTCTTTTATTTTTTAATTTACTGCGCTTCCTTCCTGTCTCCCGACTAGCCCATACATCGGTCCATCGCTCCACCCAGTCCTTTCACCTACCATCCCTGGGACTTGCCTTTTGCTCCTTGTTCTCCCATGGAAGGGACTGCCAGGGGCTACCTCCCCCCGACAGTGTTGAAGGTTTGGTGTGGGAGAGAGAGAGCCTGGTCAGTGGTGCGATACCTGTGGCAGGCAGCAGACAGCATTGTGTGTGGTCAGTTTTTTTCTGCTTTTTCCATGCCCTTGAACGTCATGGAAGTGGTGTGTCTGCTGCAGGATGCGTCTGAGCGGTAACGTCCCCCTCCCTTACCACTGGCACCAGGTTGTACCATCCACTGTGGTACTGTAGTGGAAACCACAGATCCTTCCACCCCCAAGAAGGTGAACATCCGCTCGGAAGCTTGACCATCCTCCCCCTCCAGCCTGCCAGTGGCCCAAGCTTGTTACCGAACCCAGGTCGCCAGCTTTGCAAGCGGTAGTGCTACCACTGTGCTGGCGAGCTGGCTTTGGGCTATGTAGTCTTCCCATCATACCTAACTATTGTGCCTTGTTCACGTGGCAGTCCCCCCCCCTTTGTTACTGCCTCCCTCCTTTTCTAACTAAACCCACTTGCCTGTCCCATGCTGGTTTGAAGCTGCTGATTGACTTGGCTTGTACTACTTCTTTTTGCAGCTTATTCCACCTGTCTACCACCCTTTCTGTGAAGAAGTGCTTCAGATATCCTTTTAATCTTTCCCTGCCAGCTTAGGTGAATTCCTCTTGTTCCCTGTGTATGAAAATGTGGAGAATAATTCTTTGGCGGTATTTGTTCTATGCAGGTACTCATATTTTTCAGTCATGTCACCCCTTTCCTCCTTTTCTTCATGGTGTATGTGTTTCAATCAATCAATCAAACTTTATTTAACCAGGCATAAACACCATTGAGCAAGCTCATTTTCAAGGTGGTCCTGGACATCAAGCAATTCACAGTCACAAATATGGTAGACAAAACAAAACATTGTACATGTGAAAGATAATTCAGGCCTATACATATAGAGCTAACACAGATAGACACAGTTATAATTCTTTGTCAAATAAACACGGGAGGTAAAAAAGCTTAGGCCCTAGGCAATCACCATTATAAAAAGACTAGTACCTTTACTAAAATATGTAGGATGGGTGAAGAAGAGAGGGTATATAAGACAAGGGGGAGATAGGATGGTGAGGACCGGGAGAAGAGAAGGGGGGCTACTAAGTGCTGGGGACCCCCTATTGGGGATGGGAGTTGAGCGAATCTATGTGTCAGAGGATTCGTGAGAGATACCAGAGGCTAAGGGCACATAGTCACCTAAAACAGCTGCAGGTTTCCTTCAGGTACGCAGCTATTAGTGCTTTGAATGTGAATGGAGCGGGGAGGGATGGGAGTTTTAGTGAGCTCTGCATGGTGTTCCATAAGGACGGAAATGAGAAATTGATTGCAGCCGAGCCATAGGTTGTTTTTACTCTGGGTATCTGGAAGCAGAGTATGGAGAAGCATCTCAATCTGTAAGATCCCTTGGCACGTTCGAAGAAGCTCGAGATGTATGCAGGAAGCTTATCAGACAGAGCTCTAAAGAACCAGAGGAGAGTGTTTCTTTTCCTCCTTGTTGAGAGTGAAGACCATCCCATCTCTTGGAACAGTAGGCAGTAGTGGGTGCGAGAAGGCAGATTAAGGATGAATCTTAAGGTCCGGTGGTAAAGAGTGTTGAGTTTGCTGAGCACTATTGAGGGACAGTTGTTGTAGAGGAACTCAGCATAGTCCAGTAAGGGTAGGAATGTGGATTGCACTAGTCTCTTTCTAGCTTCTTTGGTGAGGAGATGCTTAATGCGGTAGAATATGCCTAACCGCTGTCTCAATTTTTTCGAGACCTCCTTCAGGTGGCACAGAAGGTTAAGCTTATTATCCAGCCAGAACCCTAGGTATTTAAAAGTATCCACTATTTTAAGGGATTCACCCAATAACGTTAGAATCTTGGGATTGTGTGTTGGTCCTGAGGCTGCCTTCTGTGAGAGGATCATGGCTTTGGTCTTCTTGGCATTGAGTAGGAGCTTGTGTTTGATAAGGTTATGTTGGAGAGAGATAAAGTCTCACTGTAAGTCCTCAGCCAAGTCCAAGGAAGAGTTAGAGGTGTAGAGGACAATATCATCTGCAAATAAGTGCACATTAGCTGTGCTCAGATGTGAGTCAAGGGTATTGATATAGATTGCAAATAGGATAGGGCCCAGAATGGAGCCTTGGGGGACGCCGCGTAGAAGTGTTTTTAGTGGAGACAGTTCTCCTGAGGCTTTAACTTGTTGTAACCTGTTAGTAAGGTAGCTGGTGAACCATTTAATGGCAGTACTATCGAAACCGACATTGCTCAGTGAATTAAGCGTAATATTGTGATCCACAGTATCGAAAGCCTTACTAAGATCAAGGAAGAGGGCAAACACATACTTCTTAAAATCCAAGGCAATTTACCAGTCAGTGGTTACTTTTGCAAGGGCAGAGACTGTGCTGTGTTTGGCTCTAAAGCCGGACTGTGTGGCATTCAGCAGTTTCTGAATCAGAATGCTCTCTAACTTGGTGTTGACAATTTTTCCAGTAGTTTTGAGAGGGTGGATGGTATGGAAATAGGCGATAATTGTTCAGGTCACTCGGATCCCCAGACTTGAACAAGGGTATGATGTGTTCAGTTTTCCACGACATAGGTAGGTCACCCTGCTTCAGGGAGGCGTTGAATAAATGGGCGATGGGGGCGGTTAAGTAGTAATGGCCTAATTTTAGGAAATAAGGTTCGATATTGTTGGCACCGGCACTCTTTTTTGTATCCAGTGACAATACGAGGTCCTCTAGTTGTTTAAATGTGACTGGATGGAAGCTGAAGGAGGAGGAATAACTTTGGCTGGGGTAGAAGTTAGAGTTAGAGTCAACAGTGGAGTCCCCTAATGGGCTGAGCTTGTTGATAGGCGAGGTGTCAAAGGCCAGTCCCACTGTGGCAAAGTGTTCGTTGAGCTGTTCTAATATAGCAGCTCTGTCCATGAGGGTAGATCCATCAGACACTATTTTGTTTGAAAGGGAGGCATCAGTGGTATGACCTTCAACCTCTTTGAAGATGTTCCAGAATTTGGCAGAATTGTTTTTGTCATCTTCCAGTGCTGTTTGGAAATATCTAGCTTTTTCAGACCTAATTAGTTAGGTGCAGGCATTTCTAGAGGCACGAAATGCAAGCCAGTTGGCCTCCGAGTGACATTTCCTCGATCTTTTCCACCAAAAGTCTCTGTCCTTGAGCACTTTCTTCAGGATAGGAGAGAACAAGCCAGGAGGTCTTTTTTTGGACTTGATCAGCTTGAGGGGGGCATGTTTGTCTATTAGACCCTCTAAGAGGCTTTGAAAGATATTTAAATGCCTCACTGAGGGAAGGGACTAGGTAGAAGTCCTGCCATCTGATGTTACCCAGGTCATTCAGGAAGGCATTCTGGCAAAACTTTTTCAGGCATCTTTTCAGTTTGAATTTAGGGGCCGACTTTATTTGGGGAGAATGTCTGATGCAAGCAGTGGCACAATGATCACTTAGGTTGTTGAAGAACACTCCAGTATGCAAAATGTTATGAGGTTTGTTAACTAACATGAGGTCCAGAAGGGAGCTTCACTCAGGGTTTTTTCTGTTGGGTCTGGTGGCTGCAGGTGTTATTTGCGCCAGTCCGCACGCATCACAAAGATCCTTGAGCTTCTTGGAGCTCTCATCATTCCAGTTTTGGTTGAGATCCCCCATTAGAATGCACTCAATGTCAGCTGAGTCGATTAGGCTTTGGAGATGCGGTAGGACGGCCGTGCCACCAAAAGGCGGTCAGCAGCATGCAGCAATAAGGAGTGCCTTTTCATTGGAGAGTGATAGTTTTAGTGTCTGATATTCAAATTCTTTTGTCTTAGAGGTGCAATCAATGACTGTGACAGAGAATATGTTCTTAACATATATTACGACCCCCCACCCCCTCTATCACATCGGTAGGTACTGTATCCCAGTATGTTGATTGCTTTGTCTGGGGTCGAAGGCATAAGCCAGGATTCCAATATCATAAAGAAATCATGGGATGGGTATAGAATCCAAGTCCGAATCAGGTTAAGCTTCTTAAGTAAACTACAGACATTCACATGAAGGAAGCTGATGCCTTTGTATTGTGGGAGGCTACGTGGGGTGTTCAGAGAAGCAGATGGGCCTGGGTTAAGTTCAAGTTTCCAGAGCAGAGTAGGAGAAGCAGTAGTAGTTTATTGAGGTAAGGTCTTAACCTGCTGAATAGCCACGTGTTACTTTGTTTGGCATGGGTAAATTTAGTGGTGGTTGAGCTATGGCCACCAGCGTAATTTGTTAGGAATAAGGCATAAATGACTGTTTTAATCGACAGGTTCAGAGGTGCTCTCACGTATTCTCTGATCAATGCCTGACGAGAAGATAGGCAGGACCATAGGGAAGTCGTCCCCAATGTGCGTTGCCATAGTCTATTAGGAGAGGGCAGAGCTTGGTAGTCATCAAAGGAGGAGCTTTGGCCTTGGTGCAAATTGGCAACCGGAATTCGGACTGGTGCGTAGGTTGGCAGGGTGAGGCAGCTAAACACGAAAATATCCTCGCGTGGCATTTTTACTGGGAAGTTATCTACTAGTAAAAGGTAGCATGTGCAAGATTGACAGGACCAATCTGTAAGAAGCTACTATAAGGAGGCAGAGCTAGCTGGGGATGGGAGCTAAGAGTTAGGCGTGACTGACTGTACTTGGTCCAATAGGGTGCAAGGGTTGGCCTAGCTCTTCAGGGAAGAGCATTTAATAGAGGCCAGGGTCGGGTCGGTGGTGTGGGACAAAAATACAGTAGTGGCTTGTTCAGAGCAAGCGTAGGTGCCCAGAGCGAGAGAAAGGGTGAAAAAAGCCGCGGAGAGCAGAAATCTCCAGGCGACCAATAGCAGGAAAAGCCGTACAGCAGCAGCCAATCGGCAGGATTCCCAGAGTGTCTTTGACCAATTGGGGCTCCAAAGCTATTCCCTGTGGCTGTCAGCTAGCTTCCCGGCTTGTAGGGCTTCGAGGCGGGCAGGTGAAGGGTGCGCGGCCAGCTGGCTTCTTCAGCCATGTCGAGGAGCATGGAGGCGATAGCCCAATGAAGGGCTCCCGGAGCTGCAAGAAACAGAATTGGAGGTTTAGTTTAAGGAGGACAGGACAATGTGACTGAAAACAAGTAAATCAGGGAGCGGGATGAGATTCTACAAAGAAAGAGAAGCAGACTAGGTGGGGGGTGGGGTGGGCAAGGATCCAGACAGCAATGTTATTTGAAGCGCTGCCGCTTAGCCCAGGGATGTGCTAGATTAAAAAAAATAAAGGTTGGGGAGAGAGAGCGATCTAAGGAAGATTTGAAATGTGAAAAGTAAAAGAGCAGGAATACAATTTTGGTCAGGAGCTTGTACAAATTTAAATAGTATGCACCCTAATGATGTCCCCAAAGGTTAGCTGTACTACGTGACATTGTACATTCCCACAATAAAATCAATCTCAAATAAAAATACAGAACTGGCTTGTTCAGAGTGAGCGGAGGCGCCCAGAGCGAGAGAAAGGGTGAAAAAAGCCATGGAGAGCAGAGATCTCCGGGCGGCCAATCGCAGGAAAAGCTGTACAGCAGCAGCCAATCGGCAGGATTCCCAGAGTGTCTTTGACCAATCGGGGCTCCAAAGCTATTCCCTGAGGCTGTCAGCTAGCTTACCCGGCTTGTGGGGCTCCGAGGCAGGCAGGTGAAGGGCGCGCGGCTGGCTGGCTTCTCCAACCATGGCTGCAGGAGCGTGGCAGCGATAACTCGATCAAGGGCTCCGGAGCTATCTTGTAGGGCTCAAGGTGGATAGAGTGAAGAGGCGCGCAGCCAGCTGGCTTCTCCAGCCATAGCGCGGGAGGCGTGGCAGCGATAAGCTCGATCAAAGAGCTCCGGGCGGCTGGGAGCTCCCGAGGTGGGCGGGTGAAGGCGTGTGGCGGCTGGCTTCTCCAGCAGCGCCACAGGAGCGTGGGACAATAGCCCAATCAAGGGTGCACGGCCGGCTGGCTTCTCCAGCCGTGGCTGCAGGGCGTGGAGGCAATAGCCGATCAAGGTCTCCGGAGCCGTTTTTTAGGGCTCCAAAACTGGGCAGGGGGAAGGGCGCGTGGCCGGCTAGCTTCTCCAGCTACAGCCGCAGGAGCGTGGAGGTGATAGCCCCATCAAGGGCTTCCGAGCCGGCTTGTAGGGCTTCAAGGCGGGCAGGTGAAGGGCGCGCGGCTGGCTGGCTTCTCCAGCCATGGCCGCAGGAGCGTGGAGGCGATAGCCCGATCAAGGTCTCCCTGCAGCCACTCCTCGTTTTCAGCTCCCCCAGGCCATGCACCATCTTAGTTGTCCTGCGCTGTGCTGCCTCCACCATGTTGCAGTCTTTCCTCAGGTATGGGCTTCAGTACCTAACAAAATATTCCAGGTGTGGACGTACCAGTGACCTATACAGAGGGAGGAACACTTCCCGTCTTCTACTGCTTATCTCCCTCCATATGCATCCCAGCATTCTGTTTGCTTTGTTCGTTTCCCTGTTGCAGGGTGTGGATGTTTTCAGGATCTCGATACAATCACCCTAAATCCTTTTCTTCAGGAGTGCTATCCAACACCCCCTCCCCCATTTCGTATTGTGCCCTTGGGTTCCTTTTCCCAATGTACATTACTTTACATTTTTTAGTGTTAAAAGTTCAGTTGCCAAATCTTGGACCAGCTCTCCAATCTGCCCAGATCATCCTTTAGCAAATGGGTAGGGAAAATTCTTGATCCTGATTGGCTAAGGCCACCAACCAGCCAGTCCAGTGTCAGGCAGCAGAGACCAGGCAATAACAAGTCCCAGTCTCTGCCTGCCTGATTATGTTCTAGTATCATTGTGCTGAAGAACCAGCTGTTCATGCCCTCTGACTTGCTGTATATCTCTCTCTTGACTTCCGCTCCCAGCTGATCTTGTCCCCTAACTTCCTGTGCAGTTCTCACATACCTTCTGCCCCCAGCTGGCCTTGCCCCAACTTCCTGTGCACTTCTCCTATAACTTCTGCCCCAGCTGGCCTTGCCCCCAGACTCTGCACTTCTCCTACTTCTGCCCCAGCTAGTCTTACCCTCTAACTTCCTGTGCATCTCCCATAATGTCTGCTTCCAGCTGGCCATGTCCCCAACTTCCTGTGCACTTCTCCCATAACTTCTGCCCCAGTTGGCCTTGCCCCCCCAGACTTCCATGCACCTCTCCCTACTTCTGCCGCAGCCATTCTTGCCCTAACTTCCTGTGCACCTCTCCCATAACTTCAACCTCCAGGTGGCCATGCCTTCTGGCTTCCTGTCACCTCTCCCAAAACTTCCACCCCCAGCTGGCCAAGCCCCCTGACTTCCTGTGCAACTCTCCATAAACCTCCGCCCCCAGCTGGCCATGTCCCCACCTTTCCAGCTGGTTACTGAAACAAAGTAGTTATTCTTGTCCTCTGCTATTCCTTCTACCTAGTTCAACGGTCCCCTACTGGCCCCACCTTATCATTGACTCTCCTTTTGTTCTCTGTGGATTATAAAATTAATTCTTGTTCCTCTCGATCCCCATGCAAGATTCTTACAGACCAGGCTTGTCTGGGAGGTCTTTGCCCTGCACTCTTTCTCTAATGTCCAATACACTAAACTCTATTTTCATACCTACTGTATTTATCGATTAGAAGCTGCCCTTGAATAGTAGCTGCATCTAAAAATTAAATTGCTAAATAGAAGCCGTCCCTGATGATAAGCCATGGTTTCCATTCGGGAGCAGCTACTAAGCAGTGAAACTATATCCTGCTGATGGCCCAGTCCCTATGTATCCCTTGCTAGACTGACTAAAGGACAGCGGGAGGTGGCTTTACCGTTACCAGCTAGGGTTTGATCCTGACCCTGACTCCTTACCTTTACCTGGCCAGTGGCACCTGGTTGTGCTAGCCTGCTAGCGGTGTGCTGCCACGCCCCTTTGATTGCTTTGTAGTCTGTGTAAGGACTGAAGACTGATAGGTGGGATTGTGCATTTGTAATTTGCATGCTTCTTTATCTGTTTTTATTTAGCTAATCAGGAGCAAGCAAAAACAGGAGCACTAGCTTGTTTTGGAGGCTTTGAAATAAGCCACCCTCAACTAGAAGCCGTAGACAAACAACTAAAATGTGTAATACAAACCACAGCTTCTAGTCGATGAAATATGGTATTCTGGCAGACCGGATGGACTGCTGCTGTTCTGCTGGCAGTGTCTGTTTTCTTGTGTTTTATCATTCTGCCATGAGAATCCTTCCATTTATCCTGTTGCCTCATTTCCTTCCTTAACTTCCCCAGAGTCTTTAGACAACCATGTGGACCACTGCTCTAGACTCTTACGCTTGTTGCGCATGGTGAATATATCTAGTCACTGTCTCCATTATGTATTCTGCTTCTCTATGCAATAAAATATGGTATCCTCTTATATTCAGGCAAGTTTTGGAGGGAAAAATATGGCGAAGGGGAGAGAAACATCCAGAATTGGTGAAATAATCACTTGATTGCACTCGTGGTCTTAATTCTTCCTTTTTTTTTTTTTGCTTTCCTCTGGATTCCCCATCCTGGCGATGGAGGGCACGGGAGCACCTGCCTTCACAGCCAGTGCTGCTCCTTGATTGGCCTGCAGGGGGAGTGAGCATGTCTCTCTCTGTTTTTTCAGTTCTGTACCCTACCTTAGCACCTATCTGCTAAGTCCTCCTTCAGCCACTGTCCCATCCTGTCATGCTTCTTCCTGTCTGGAACTCCTGAGCCACCCACAACCTACCACAGCATTGCCCCCTTGACTTGCTACCCAAGGCCTGGGTCTTCCTTCAGCTCCTTAGCCGCTCCACCCTTATATCCAGCCACCCAAGGTGCAGGTGAGCCCCAGGAACCATCCCAGGGGAGAGAACCCAACTACATACACGGGGGTGGCTGGAGCATCATCTACCCAGCCAGTTGCATACCCCTGCCCTTTTTTTCTCTTTCTTTATCCCCAGTCACTGATGCTGCCATTTCTGCCTGGTGACCCATGCACCTCCCATCCCTGTCACTTACACAGTTTCGTCTCTCCCCCTCTGGTCACCAATGCTGCCCTTTTTGCATGACGACATCCTTACCCCATCCACCTCCCATCCGTGCCACTTACACAGTCCCTTGGTGTCATTTGCCTGTGTGCTGGACTACCTCCGTTTACCCTACAGACATGACTTTCCCTCAGGCTCAGCATTTCTATGGACCTGTGGGCAGTTGGGAGTCATGAGATTCAAGAACACCAGCGCCATTCTGCTGTGCATTGGGGTTTCGCACGTACTGGTGCCACCCTTCCCCCACACCGCAGTGGCCTAGAGTGAGGATGTCTGGCAGCACATGGTCACCTGCACAACCAGCAATGTTTCCTCTGCAGTGGTGGTGCGCTACGACCCTCCTCCCCAGAGGTGAGTAACGGTGTCCCTCGGGTGCCCTGAGCTCTCTCTGTTGGCCTCTGCTTCTGTTGCCCAGGGCTTAAGATGTGAACCTAATTTGCCAATATGCCAAATCAGTCCCCCATGCTTGATGCTGCAGAGTACTGCCCACTTCTCATCCCTCCCTGAGGTGCCACAGCGCATACCGCGCATGGGTGCAGGCAGCACATGTGCTTCAGTGCTAGCAATGGATGTGCCCCCCCCCCGGCCAAACTGCTGCAGGGGACCCAAGCACACTGTCTCCTAGTACTCATTAGGTTGCAGTTACTCAGTAGGGCAAGCCACCCACCGTCCCAGATGGAAGAGAGCAGTCCTTGGGATTCTCAATCCTTCCACTAGACGGACTAAGAGGAGCTGAGCTCATTCCACTGATGTAATGAGCAGTAACGCTACAGCTGTGGTACCAGGCCAGCTGGAGCTGTGCATCCCACCTCCATAATGTGCCTGACGACTGTGTCAAATATCGGACCACCGTCGCACCTACGCTGTTAGTGTAGAGCTCAAATTACGCTACTTGGCCAAGTAGGCCTGTCAGTTATTTTTTATTAATTTGAATTGGAGTGGGTTTGTCCTCCCCCCCGTTAAAAAAAAACCAAGAGGGGTGGGGAGGGGGGCAATGCCTCCTAACTCATTTCAATTTCAATTCAGTTTTATTTTACCAGGAAAACACCATTGAGAGAACTCATTTACAAGGTGGTCCTGGAAAGACAAACACGAAAAACAAGAAGATGCAAAACAAATAAGCAGATGCGAACCACAACAGTCCCTCAAAATAAGGGAGCAGTAACTCTAAAAAAAAAAAAGTAATAATAAGGTTCTATAACATTTAGTTGCAATGGGCGACATGGTAACATACATAGTAGGATTACGTATCAGCTAGGGAATACATGTAGCTACTACTGTTTATAAGGGGATGGAAGAAAATAGGCAGTAAGAGGGGAAGGAAAAGCTGGGTAAGTGCTTCAGGAGAGTAGGTAAGGGGTAAAGGGGAGAGAGGGAGTTAGAGGAGAGGGATGAGGAGAAGGGAAGAGGGCAACTGCAGCATAAAGAAAGAAAACAAGCATTTGTCAATGCCGAATGTTGCTTGCTTGTATGTGCTGTTTAGGTATTTGGAAGTGACAGTTTCATGCCTTCCTCCCAAGACATCCACTGTGTCTTTCCGTTCAGTATTCACAGAAGAGTGGAAGGGGCAAGGGCCACAGCAGTACAGCAGTTGCCAAGGGGGTGAAGAGGTGGACAAAAGAGTCCTGCAGGAGCTCACTAAATTGAAGGTAGACAAAGCGATGGAACCAGATGGCATACGCCCAAGGATATTAACAGAACTGCGAAGGGAGATAGCAGTACCTCTGGCAGCCATGTTCACTGAGTCATTCAACACGAGTGAATTGGAGGAGGCACATGTGGTCCCACTACACAAGTCCGGCAGCAGGGAGGAGGCAGGGAACAATAGGCCATTCAGCCTCATCTCAGTAGTGGGGAAGATCATGGAGACATTGCTTAAAAAGGATAGTGGGGAAACTAGATGCCTTCGGAACCCAGGACCATAGACAACATGGATTCACAGCGGGGACATCATGTCAGATAAATCTGGTTGATTTATTTGACTGGGTGACAAAGGAAGTGAATCAGGGTGGGGCAGTGGACAACGCTTACCTTGATTTCAGCAAAGCCTTGGACACCATCCCATATAGGAGGCTGATAAACTAGCTGGGTAGGCTGGACATGGGGGAAAGGGTGGTAAATTGGGTTAGAAACTGGCTAACAGACAGGAGGCAGAGAGTGGTGGTAAATGGTATGCAGTCTAGGGAGAGGGGGCGACCAGTGGGGTGCTGCAGGGATCGGTCCTGGGGCCAGTTCTGTTCAATGTCTTCATTAGTAATATTGCAGAACATCTGAAGGGAATTTTTTCACCAAATTTTCAACATAGCCATTTTAAGACCTCTGCTCATGAACAGTGTCACTGTGATTTTCTGAATTTGTCCCGTACATTGATTTCGCACACCGACTGCGCCATTGTGCGCTACATGGGCGGAAACACGTTTTGGGTGAGATGTGAAAAATGACAGCTGTACTACTCATAAGAAGGTGTGGTAAAATGGCAATGTTGAAAATCTGGAGTGAAAATATTGAAAATTTGCGAACTTACGAGCGTGCGTAGGAACTGTACAATGCACGCTCGTAAAACAGTCATTTTTGGAATTTTTTCACCAAATTTTCAACATAGTCATTTTAAGACCTTTGCTCGCGAACAGTGTCACTGTGATTTTCTTAATTTATCCCAGACATTAATTCTCAAGACACCGACTAGCGCCATTGTGTACTTACGTGGCGGAAACACGCTTTTGGGTGAGATGTGAAAAATGACAGCTGTACTGTTTATAAGAAGGTGTGGCAAAATGGCAATGTTGGAAATCTGGAGTGAAAATATTGAAAAGTCCCATGAACTTCTGGCTGATGCGCATAGGAACTATTACAGCGCCGCTAAATGCACTCTTGATCATTTTGGAATTTTTCACAAATTTTCAACATAGCCATTTTAACATCTGAGCTCATGAACAGTGTCACTGTGATTTTCTTAATTTTTCCGTACATTGATCTCACACACACGACGCCATTGTGTGCTACATGGGCAGAAACACGTTTTGGGTGAGATGGAAAATGGCAGCTGTACTACTCATAAGAAGGTGTGATAAAATGGCAATGTTGGAAATCTGGAGTGAAAATATTGAAAATTTGCGACGCTTACGAGCCTCGAGGAGACCGCCAGAGAAGCACGTCAGAAACTAGTATTTTTTGAATTTTACAATCATTTCAACATGAAGCGTTGGGACCGCTTGATGAGCCTGAACATAAAGCGTTCAGCCTGAAGGGTGATTTTGCGCACTGACTGCAAATCACCCTTCGGCCCTAATAACGCCATGACAGCTGACATCATCTGAGAAGGGGTCCCAGAAACCCCATGTTGAAAATCTGGTGCAAAATTCCAAAATGCCTGAGATATGCAACAAGTTGAAACCCCTATCTAGCCCATTATACAGCTTAACGGCATTTCCTCAGTTCGCGGTCGGCTTTGAAGAGTGCAGGCGTGTTCCTGGTCCACCAAGATCGTCGCGCCGAGTCCGGAGGTAAGTATGGGGTGAGGGGGGTGTGGGAGGCTGGGTGCGCAGTGGGTGGTGCGGGTTGTGGGAGGGGTTGGAGGCAGCGGCTGAACCTTTTTACAGGTATTTAAAAAAATTGACTACGTGGAGCGTTGCCACGCTGGGGTGGGCTCAGTGTGGCACAAGGGCGTTCAGAGGCGTTCAGCCGGCGGGGATGGGCACCCGTTGGCCATGGCATTGTTGCCACGCTGGGTGGGCTCCAAGCGTGGCACAAGATAGGCGTTCAGCCGGCGGGGATTGGGCACCCCGTCGGCCAAGATCGCTTGCCATGCTGGGTGGGCTCCCAGCGTGGCACTCACTACTGAGGGGGCGCAACTCAGCCGACGGGGATTGGACACCCTGTGTCGGCTATACAACGCGTGCGTGGGCGAGCGCGCCGCGCCCTGCGTGGAAGTGTCTGTGGGGGAGCTGCACGTGAGCAGCCGATATCTTATCGGTGCTCAGTGAAGCGTAGCTCCCCCTTTCAACTGTATGCCACTGCATTTTGGAGCGTGTCATAGACAGCTCCAGAATGCATTGCCTTACAGGGGCCGCGCCTGCCAGCACACTGACTGAATTGGAGGAGGAGGTGACACATCTCCGAAATCTCCGATGATGGCACTATGTTTCTTGCACATGCGTGCAAGCAACATAAAAATGTAAGTTTTACTGGCAATGAAAGAAAAAACAAAATCAGTCTGCACAGAAATAGACACTGATCTCTTTTCTGTGGAGAGAGAAGTCGTCAGGTTCAGTAACTGAAAGCTCCGAGTAGACAGCTTACTTGAGTTGAATCTGTCCTGAAATAAACCTTTATTATTGAAGTGGTTCAGGGTCAGGGAGGAGGCTCATGTGGTCTCCACAATGGACAAAAATCCAAGCAGCTTTTATAGTGTTGAAGGGCTGCAGAAAAAAGGAAAAAATAGATTACCGGCATACCTCTCAACCTCTTGCCTCACGAATCAGGGACAAAGCTTAAAAAAATCAGGGACAAAGATCCAAAATCAGGGACACATCTTAAAAATTGGTACTATTCACTCAGAAAGCTGATAGAATAAAGGGATGTGTGTTAAGATGCATTTTCTGAAGAAGAACAAGTCTATAACTTTAATGTTTGACATTAATTTGTGATTTTAATCCCCACTGTTCTGTCAAAAAAAATGCAAATTTTATGAGGGACGGAAGAAAATTTTGAGGCAAAATCAGGGACAGTTGAGAGGTATGATTACCGGCAATAAAAAGCAACAAAAAAAACCCACTACAGAGCTTTTCACAGGTTGTCATTGTTGGCCTGGTGCACGGCACAGTCAGTTGTGTATGTGAGGAGACACTGGGGACAAGACCGTAGCCTGAGTTGACACCCCCCCCCCAAAAAAAATACAGTAAATTAAAAACTATATTTGTGTAAGAAAATAAAATCAGGGCTCCAAATGGTGCTTCCAGGGGGTCTACAAGTCCCTCTCCTGCCAGTCTTGCACAGCCTTGCTTCATCAGTGTGTGGTCACTTGTTTTCTAAACCCTGAATAGGAATAAAAAAATATTTGTGTGAGGAAAAAAAAAAATCAGGGATCCAAACGATGCCAACCAGTGGGTCTGTCAATCCTGTCCTGACAGTCTTGTGCATTGCTTGCTTTGCCAGTGTGTGAGGTCACTTGTTTCTAAACCCCAAATAGGAAATAAAAAAATATTTGTGTGAGAAAAAAAAATCAGGGCTCCAAATGGTGCCACCAGTGGGTCTGTCACTCCTGTCCTGACAGTCTTGTGCAGACGTGCTTCGTCAGTGTGTGTCGGGTCACTTGTTGCTTTCTACTAGTGAGCCACTGTATAAAGCTAAAGAAAAAAATTATATGCAGTTCCAAGCTGCTGCATTTGTAAATATCAGAAGTTTAAAAAAAATGGTGTTGTGTTCCTAGCTGTGCTGTCTGCCAACATAGTTTAGCCTGTACCCATCACTGTCCAACTCACAAGGTCATCATCGACCATCATTACCAAACTCTCGTTCTGTTGTAGTGATAAACAAACACACAACACACTTAGGAAAAAAACATTATTGAATAATCCACAATGCAGAAACTAACTTTGTTTTCAAATTAACTCAAAAACAGAAACATCCTGATCAAGATGACAATCGTGAGATGATCGTGACAATGGCAGTTGGTTCAGTCAATATCGATGTCCAAGAGACTCCTGCACTTCCTCCTGTAATACAGAAAAAAAAAACCTCTTTAAGCACAGAGCAACAGGTTTTTATAGTGGCTGGCTTAACAAATACTGTTGGTTACAGTACAAAGAAAATGATGGCACAAAACATGACCAGATGCCCAAATCAGGAACAGTTTGGGTAATGAGTGGGTGCAAGACATTCGGAGAAGATCTTATAAAAAGGCATCAGAACAGTTCTGGCCATGTCGTTGCTTCTGTACTGGAAGCTGACTGCAGGATTTCAGCTGCAAAAGGTGGAATAGAGCAGACAATGCAGCTGGCCCTGACCCTGGAACAAGAAGCTTTTGTGGCATCCCTTCGTTGCATGTACTAGCTAATAAAAAAACAAGCATTTGTCAATGCCGAATGTTAGCTTGCTGGCATTGGCATTGATAGTGTAGGAGTTAGAGAGCTGCATAATAGGAATGGCAGTGAAGTATTGAACTGAAGCCAACCCCACCATCACCCTGCAGAGACTGACAGGCATTGGGGTGTGCCTTTGGGTCGTCAGGCATAATGGCCATGCCATTTCACCACACCCTACCCTGCAGACACTGACAAGTGTCACAGTGTGCCTTGAGGTCTTTGGCCCTTATGCTCACCCCATTCCATCAGGAAATACGGTGAGATGGGTGCTGTATAGGAGAATGGGGTGAACTTTGGGGCCGAAGAGTCCAAGGCACACCTCGATGCCTCTCACTGGCTGCAGGGTGTGGAATGGTATGAGCATTACAGGCAAGAATCCCAAGTCACACCCCTGATGCCTGTCAGTCTCTACAGGGGTGGGGTGTTGTAGTCGAAACCCTAATGCCTCAGGCGTTCGTTGGCATTTTCACTCCAAATTTTCAACATGGGTTTTTTGTGACCCCCACCTTATGAACAGTGGCAATATCAGTTTGTTAGCGGAAAGCTGATTTTGCACAGCAACTACACCATTTGGCACCACAGGTGCGAAAACACATTTCGAACAGGATGTGAAAAATGACAGCTGTACTGTTCATGGGTAGGTGCAAAAATGGCAATGTTGAAAATCTGCAGTGAAAATATTAAAAAAACTGGTGGTCATGAGCGTATGTAGAAACTGCTAATGCACACCGTAATGCAATTTGTTTGGGATTTTATAGCAGATTGTCAGCACAGGCATTTTGGAACCTCCAGCTCATGAACAGTGTCACTGTGATTTTCTTAATCTTTCGAAACAATGATTTCCCACAGCGACCATGCATTTCCGCTGGAAGTGCAAACACATTTTGGCCATTGTGTGAAAAATGACAGCTGTACTGTTCATAAGGAAGTGTGGAAAAATGCCAGTGGTGAAAATCTGGACTGAAAATATTACAAATTCGTGAACTTACGAAGGTGCGTGGAAACTGTGCAATGCACGCTCGTAACACAGTCATTTTATGGACTTTTTTCACCAGATTTTTAACATAGCCATTTTAACAACTCTGCTCGTGAACAGTGTAACTGTGATTTTCTTAATCTGTCCTGAACATTGATTTCGCACACCGATTGTGCCATTGTGCGCTACATGTGCGGAAACACATTTTGGGCGAGATGTGAAAAATTACAGCTGTACTGCTCATAAGGGGTGTGGTAAAATGGCAATATTGAAAATCTGGAGTGAAAATATTGAAAATTCATGAACTTACGAGCATGCATAGGAACAGCGCAACGCATGCTCGTAAAACAGTCATTTTTGGGAATTTGTTCTCCAAATTTTCAACATAGGGTTTTTGGGGGCCTACCTTATGAACTGTGACACTGTTGTTACGTAAATTGGTCCCGAAAGGTGGTTCCGTGCAGTGATCGCGAAATCATCTTCCGGGGCTGATTAACAAAATGACAGTGACAGAATTCATGAGGTGGGGTCCCAAAAACCCCATGTTGAAAATTTGGTGAAAAAATTCCCCAAAATGCCTGAGATATGCATCAAAGTTGAAAAAACCCTATTTATTACATTATACAGCTTACGGCATTTCCTCAGTTTGTGGTCGGCCTTGAAGAGTGCAGGCGTGTTCCCGTCCACCGAAGATGTGGCGCCAGACTCGAGGTAAGTATGGGGTGAGGTGGGGGTGGGGAGGCAGGGTACGCAGAGGGTGGGCGAGGTGGGGGAGGGGTCGGACAGTCAGCAAGGGAACGTTTTTCTTGCAGGTTATTTTTTTCATAGATGACGCGGGACTTGTGCTATGCTGGGCTGGGCTCCCAGCGTGGCAGCTGGAAGCTGTTTGGGGGCAGTGGAGCTGACGGGATTGGGCACCCCATCGCCATACGGACTGTTGCTACGCTGGGTGGGCTCCCAGCGTGGCACCAGTAGTCTGTTGGGGGAACAGTGGGCAGGCGGGGATTGGGCACCCCGTCGGCCCTCCTGAACCGTTCTTGCGTGGCACCTGGAACTCTGTGGGGGAGGCGCAGCAGAGCTGACGGGGATTGGGCACCCCGTCGGCCTTACAGTGTGTGCATGGGGGGGAGCGCATGAGCACGCAATATGCGTGTGTGTGGGGGGAGCGCATGAGCACGCAATATGCTAATCAGCACTATCTTATCGCTGCTCACTGAAACTGAGCTCTGCCTTTCAACTGTACACCACTGCATTTTCAACTGCTGTCGTGGACAGCTGCAGCATTCATTGGTGAACTGAGGCCGCGCCTGTACACACACTGAATTGGAAGACAGGGTGCCACACCTACAAAACCTTGGATGATGGCACTATGTTTCTTACACATGCGTGCAAGCAAACATAATGAGCTGCCTCACACAATGAAATATGGCTCACTGCTGGATCTCGCCAAATCATTGGGATGCAAATACCTAGACAATATACGTATTGCTGATGCTGTTAAATATTGTTCCGATCGAACAGTCAGAGAAATGGTTCTCTCTCTCTGGGTGAGGTGGTCAGGAGATCAGTACTTACAGATTTGAAGGCTGACAAATCGTTTTCTTATTTGGTGGACGAATCAGCTGATATTGCCGTTATGAAGCAGCTCATTTTGTATGGAGTGTACTGCAAAGAAGGGAAACCCAGAGTTTCTTTCCTGGGAGTTGAAGAACTAATTGATGGAAAGGCAGACACAGTTGTTAAAAAAAAAAAATGGTTGCGTTCTCTGATAACAATGGACTCTTGGTTGATCACCTTGCAGGGCTGGACAGTGATGGAGCAGCCGTTATGCTGGGCAGGCAAAACGGAGTGGCTAAAAAACTGAAAGAAGTCAGCCCAGTACTTGTTGAAAATCACTGTATGGCTCATCGGGAGGCCTTGGCTGTAAAGGCAGCAGCAAATGAAGTGAACGCCATTAAAAAGTTTAATCAAACACTAGATCACTTATACAGACATTACGAAAATTCTGCTGTTCGCATGGCTGCCCTGAGAGAAGTTCAGCAGGCAATGGAGAACCCTGTTCTAAAGCCTAAACAGGCAAAAGCAGTTAGGTGGATGTCGCATGTGACACACTAAGGAAGATGTTCCCATCCGTTGTTACGTCCTTGCATAGAGAGGCCTCTGAAAGGCATGATCCCCAAGCTGTGGGCCTAGTAAATATGGAAAACTGGGACTTTTTTTTTCTATTTTATACATGATGTGTGACATACTTCCACACCTTAGCATCTTATCTAAATGCTTTCAAACATCAGCTCTGAATTTTACTGATATAAAGAGGCATTTACATTCCACTTTAGAGATTCTTAGGGCACGCCTGCTGGTACCTGGTCAGTACTTCACCTCCGTATCGACTGAACTAGTACTCCTGAATGATAATGGCCTGAACTTGCCATTTTGTGAAGCACAGTTAAATCGTTTTAGAACCTCTGTGCATGACAACTTTATTGGGGCAATAATTGCTCAACTTGAACAAAGGTTTCCAAGCACAGAACTTTAGGATGTGTTCAGTATCTTTGACCCCAGCATGATACCAGAGGGTGATATTGAAGAGTTGGAAGGCTATGGCAGTGACAACCTTGACGTTATTCTGGGTCACTATGCTACTGTTGTGGATATAGATGCGTCTGCACTGGAATGGGCTTCTCTGCGTAGTCTCATGTTCATGGAAAAGACGGCCTTGAAGACTATTTCAGATGTACTGCGCTCTCTAACTACTAAATATGTAGACCTGTATCCAAACGTATCTACTTTGGCAGAACTGGCAATGATGATACCAATGTTGACTGCAGCTTGTGAGAGGGGTTTCTCTGCACTAAATTGAATAAGAACGCAGGAACGAAATAGATTGGTGCCAGTGTGCTAAATGCACTAATGATTATCTCAATTGAGGGCCCTGAGGTTAACAATTTCCCTATTTTGGCAGCTGCAGCTCATCGGGCAGGACTGCGAAACCGTAGATTAGATCTTGGCCTTGCAGGCAGTAGTAAAGAGAAGTAGTAGTACGCACCAGGAATAATGTCAAGACTCTCACAAATTGTTGGCTGGCCTGCAAATAGAATGCAGAGGTTCTCCAGAATGTCACACAACTTGATACACTTCTTTTGCTACTGCACACGAACCAAGGCCCCCAAATTAGTCATATTACTCCTATGCTTTTACTCCGTATGCATTATATGCATCCTGAGTCTGACTCTGCCCACCCGTGGCTCCGCCCTCCCCTTACCACCGCTCTATATTTTTAGGCAGTGTGGAACACTGCAGGAGCAGAGCATCTAACCTCTGCTGCATGCCCAACCCCCAGCCTGCCGCACTGTGGAATACAGGGAATCACATGAGAATACCAGGAACAGAGCAGCTCACCTCTGCAACGTGCCCAACTCCTAGCCTGCCACACTGTGGGGTACAGGGAATCACATGTGAATACCAGGAACAGAGTATCTGACCTCTGTAATGTGCCCAATCCCCAGCCTGCCACACTGTGGGATACAGGGAATCACATGTGAATACCAGGAACAGAGCATCTCACCTCTGCAACGTGCCCAACCCTCAGCCTGCCACACTGTGGGATACAGGGAATCACATGTGAATACCAGGAATAGAGCGTCTCACCGCTGTAGCATGCTCAACCTCCAACCTGCCACACTGTGGGATGCAGGGAATCACATGTGAATACCAGGAACAGAGTGTCTGACCTCTGTAATGTGCCCAATCCCCAGCCTTCCACACTGTGGGATACAGGGAATCACATGTGAATACCAGGAACAGAGTATCTAACCTCTGTAACATGCCCGACCCCTAGCCGGCTGCTTTGTGTGATGCTGAGAATGACAAGAGAACTTCTGATGCAGAACATTTCACCACTGTAACATGTCCTAGCCTGCCACAGTGTGGGATACTAGGAATCACATGTGAACCCTGGGAGCTGAGATTCTCACTTCTCCAATGTGCTTGATCTCCAGCCTTCTACAGTGTGGGATGCAGGGAATCACATGCGAACCCTGGGAGCAGAGCATTTCACCTCTGTGACGTGCCAGAGCCTGCCGCAGTGTGGGATGCTGGGAATCGCATGCAAACCCTGAGAGCACAGCATTTCATCTCTGTGATGTGCCAGAGCCTGCCACAGTGTGGGATGCTGGGAATTGCATGCGAACCCTGGGAGCTGAGCATCTCCCCTCCATGACTCACCCAACCCTCAGCCTGCCGCAACGTGGGATAGAAGGATTCACATGTGAATACCAAGAACAGAGCATCTGACCTCTGCAACATGCCCAACTCCCAGCCTGCCACACTATGGGATACAGGAATTCACATGTGAATACCACGAACAGAGCATCTAACCTCTGCAGCGTGCCCAACCCCCAACCTGCCACACCGTGGATATAGGGAATCACGTGAATACCAGGAACAGAGTATCTAACCTCTGCAACATGCCCAACCCCCAGCCTGCCACACTGTGGATACAGGGAATCACATGTGAGTACCAGGAACAGAGCGTCTCACCTCTGCAACGTGCCCAACCCTCAGCCTGTCGCACTGTGGTATACAGGGAATCAAATGTGAATACCAGGAACAGAGTATCTCACCTCTGCAACGTGCCCAACCCCCTGCCCACCACACTGTGGTATACAGGGAATCACATGTGAGTACCAGGAACAGAGTGTCTCACCTCTGCAACGTGCCCAACCCTCAGCCAGTCTCACTGTGGGATACAGGGAATCAAATGTGAATACCAGGAACAGAGCATCTCACCTCTGCAACGTGCCCAACCCCCAGCCCACCACACTGTGGATACAGGGAATCACATGTGAGTACCAGGAACAGAGCGTCTCACCTCTGCAACGTGCCCAACCCTCAGCCTGCCACACTGTGGATACAGGGAATCATATGTGAATACCAGGAACAGAGTGTCTCACCTCTGCAACGTGCCCAACCCCCAGCCCACCACACTGTGGGATACAGGGAATCACATGTGAATACCAGGAACAGAGCGTCTCACCGCTGTAACATGCTCAGCCTCCAACCTGCCACACTGTGTAATACAGGGAATCACATGTGAATACCACGAACAGAGCATCTAACCTCTACAACATGCCCAACCCCTAGCCTGCCACACTGCTGGATACAGGGAATCACATGTGAATACCACGAACAGAGCATCTTAACCTCTACAACATGCCCAACCCCCAACCTGCCACACTGTGGGATACAGGGAATCATGTGAATACCAGGAACAAAGCATCTAACCTCTGCAACGTGCCCAACCCCCAGCCTGCCACACTGTGGTATACAGGGAATCACATGTGAATACCAGGAACAGAGCATCTCACCTCTGTAACATGCTCAGCTTCCAACCTGCCACACTGTGGGATACAGGGAATCATGTGAATACCAGGAACAAAGCATCTAACCTCTGCAACGTGCCCAACCCCCAGCCTGCCACACTGTGGATACAGGGAATCACATGTGAATACCAGGAACAGAGTATCTCACCTCTGCAATGTGCCCAACCCCCAGCCTGCCGCACTATGGGATGCAGGGATTCACATGTGAATACCATGAACAGAGTATCGAACCTCTGCAGCGTGCCCAACCCCCAACCTACCACACTGTGGGATACAGGGATTCACATGTGAATACCAGGAACAGACATCTAACCTCTGCAACATGCCCAACCCCCAGCCCGCCACACTGTGGGATACATGGAATCATGTGAATACCAGGAACAGAGCGCCTCACCTCTGTAACATGCTCAGCCTCCAACCTGCCACACTGTGGGATGCAGGGAATCACATGTGAATACCAGGAACAGAGTATCTCACCTCTGCAGTGTGCCCAGCCCCCAGCCTGCCGCACTATGGGATGCAGGGATTCACATGTGAATGCCATGAACAGAGTATCGAACCTCTGCAGCGTGCCCAACCCCCAACCTACCACACTGTGGGATACAGGGATTCACATGTGAATACCAGGAACAGAGCATCTAACCTCTGCAACATGCCCAACCCCCAGCCCGCCACACTATGGGATACATGGAATCATGTGAATACCAGGAACAGAGCGTCTCACCTCTGTAACATGCTCAGCCTCCAACCTGCCACACTGTGGGATGCAGGGAATCGCATGTGAATACCAGGAACAGAGTATCTCACCTCTGCAATGTGCCCAACCCCCAGCCTGCCGCACTATGGGATGCAGGGATTCACATGTGAATACCATGAACAGAGTATCGAACCTCTGCAGCGTGCCCAACCCCCAACCTACCACACTGTGGGATACAGGGATTCACATGTGAATACCAGGAACAGAGCATCTAACCTCTGCAACATGCCCAACCCCCAGCCCGCCACACTGTTGGATACATGGAATCATGTGAATACCAGGAACAAGGCATCTAACCTCTGCAGCGTGCCCAACCCCAGCCCACCACACTGTGGATACAGGAATCACATGTGAATACCAGGAACAGGGCCTAACCTCTGTAGCATGCTCGGCCTCCAACCTGCCACACTGTGGGATACAGGGAATCACATGTGAATACCACGAACAGAGCATCTAACCTCTACAACATGCCCAACCCCCAACCTGCCACACTGTGGGATACAGGGAATCATGTGAATACCAGGAACAAAGCATCTAACCTCTGCAACGTGCCCAACCCCCAGCCTGCCACACTGTGGTATACATGGAATCACATGTGAATACCAGGAACAGAGCGTCTCACCTCTGCAGCGTGTCCAGTGCCCAGCCTGCCACACTGTGGATACAGGGAATCACATGTGAATACCAGGAACAGAGCATCTCACCTCTGCAGCGTGTCCAGTCCCCAGCCTGCCACACTGTGGATACAGGGAATCACATGTGAATACCAGGAACAGAGCATCAAACCTCTGTAACGTGCCCAACCCCCAGCCTGCCACACGGTGGTATACAGGGAATCACATGTGAATACCAGGAACAGAGCATCTCACCTCTGTAACGTGCCCAACCCATAGCCTCCCACACTGTGGGATACAGGGAATCACATGTGAATACCAGGAACAGAGCATCAAACTTCTGTAACGTGCCCAACCCCCAGCCTGCCACACCGTGGGATACAGGGAATCACATGTGAATACCATGAACAGAGCATCTAACCTCTGCAATGTGCCCAACCCCCAGCCCGCCACACTGTGGGATACAGGGAATCACATGTGAATACCAGGAACAGAGCATCTCACCTCTGTAACGTGCCCAACCCCCAGCCCGCCACACTGTGGGATACAGGGAATCACATGTGAATACCAGGAACAGAGCATCTCACCTCTGTAGCGTGCCCAACCCCCAGCCCGCCACACTGTGGGATACAGGGAATCACATGTGAATACCAGGAACAGAGTATCTCACCTCTGCAGCGTGCCCAACCCCCAGCCTGCCACACTGTGGGATACAGGGAATCACATGTGAATACCAGGAACGGAGTATCTCACCTCTGCAGCGTGTCCAGTCCCCAGCCTGCCACACTGTGGAATACAGGGAATCACATGTGAATACCAGGAACAGAGCATCTCACCTCTGCAGCGTGTCCAGTCCCCAGCCTGCCACACTGTGTGATGCAGGGAATCACATGTGAATACCTGGAACAGAGTATCAAACCTCTGTAACGTGCCCAACCCCCAGCCTGCCACACTGTGTGATACAGGGAATCAAATGTGAATACCAGGAACAGAGTTTCTAGGGACATGGATATGTTGTTCATCCACACTATCTGGCAGGTTCTTTGCCGCTTTTAATCTTGCCGGAAGGTCTTCAAGCTGGCTCCTTCCACCCACCTGGGTGGTAGAACTCTCGGCTCCGCCCCATGATGCCTGATCTTCCTTACGCTTGGAAGCTCAGTTTCCCTCATAGCGCTCTCGTTTTCGACTGGTTCCTGATTATTGATTCGTCCGAATTTAGTTTTAGTTTTTCTAAACTTCAGTCTTCTTCCTACTGACTACGTGGACAATTATTTCCGGGCTCTTGAGGCGCCGGGCAGGCAGAATATCTCAGGACTGATCCACACTCACGTGCGTTTACTGCCTCGACTTGGACCATGATCCATAAGTTTAGCGAATTGTGCTGTGCCCTTTCGACCATGTCCTGGAGATTGTGCTGCCCCATTTGGGGCTTGGGTGCCCGAGGATTTTCAGCGTGTAAAATCTTTAGAGACTCGTCCAGGCGGTGTCCGCATCGGCTGTCTCGGCTGAGCAGCTCGATCTCTCTACCTCCCTGGAGGAGGCGGCCGCCAAGGCTGCATCCCCCTCCTCCTCGGTCGTGGCTTTTATCCCGCTCTCTTTGAGTTCCTCTCATTCGGCTTCGTTCAAGGAGCTTCGCCAGTCCCTTTCAACGAAGGGAGAGGGGCCATCGGGACCTGCCTCTCGGCCCAGGTCAAGGGAGTCGCAGGGTAAGTCCCATAGTTGGTGTTTGTGGGAGCGGGAGAGGTCCCCTTCCACTGTCTGCCGACCTTCGACTTCGGTCGAGGTTGCGGCTCAGGCCGTTGGCTTCATGGTGTCCCCGTCAGGCCAGCCGGCCAAGACTCCCATCGACGTTGTCAAGTTTTCTCTCGACCCGTCACCCGGGCGGTCGACTGCAAAAGCCGTCAACCCTTTGCCGGTTTCCCCGGTGGAGGCCGAGGTTCTGCCTGCGCCTTCGGGGTGGCAGTCCTCGGTCATTCTGTCCGAGCCGAGGGATGAGCGGGTGTCCCCCGCTCCTTCCCGGACCCACCCTCGGTTTTGCTGAGGATCTGGGTCTCGGTCTCGGTCCTCTTCTCGGTCAAGCCGCTCCAGCTAACTTCAGCGGTCTCGGTCGGGGAACCGAGTTAAGTGGCAACACCGTTCCTCCTCGTCTCCCTCCTCAGATGGGGAGAGGCTTGATGCAGATGGCGTCGGCGTTCACGAGGAGTTCATGTGACACCAGTTGCTGTTGTCCGAGAATCAGTCTACTCGATTCATTCCCGTCTATCAAGCAGCTGCCGCGGCGGCAGGCCGCGCAACCGCTCGCTGCAGTCGGTGCCCACTTCTGGGCCGGATGTTCAACCAAGCCTTGCTGCCCCACCGATTATGGTGGGACCTCGGTCGGGTCACGACCTGTCCCGCAGGTTGACGGTCACCCTCACTCCTGCCCGCCCTCGGCGGGTGAAGAGTGGCTTAGGCCTGAGGCAGCTTTTTGCAGACCCTTCGGAGTCCGACGACGACTTCTCAGCGTTCCCCAGACGGGAGGGCCCGGAGTCCTCCCTGGACCGGTCTGTGGACAACAGCCCATCGTCCTTTCTGGGTCTGCTTAGGCTCATCTCGGAGTTCACCGGGATGCAGCTCGAACCCGTGTCCAAACGGGCCTCTTATCCCCTGACGGAGATCCTAGACCGAGGGGTTCACCCTCGGAGGCCTTCCCAGTGGCTGAGGCCATCGTGGGCCCAGCCTTGGAGCTTTGGCAGCGTCCTACTTCCTGTCCTGCGCCCTCGGCCAGGATGGCCAGGAAGTATTCTGTCCCTATCGGTTCTTTGCCCGGTTTTTCGGAGCACCCCTCCGCTGAGGGGTTAGTTACCGATAATGTCTTCCAGCGTTCTGTGAACGCTCGGGATGTGGATAGGCCCCCCGACAAAGAGTCCAAAAGGATGGACTATGTCGGGCAAGGTTTACGCCGCGTCCTCCCTAGGCCTCCGACAGGCCAGCTCGGCCGCACTGATGGCATATTTCTCCCATGCCCTCTTGGGCTCCCTGGATGAGGTGCTCCCTCATCTCCCGGCCGACCTGCGGACCACGGTCCAGCAGGTGCGGGACCAGGGTAGGGCGGTGGCGAAGCAGCAGCTTCAGACTGCTTTGGACATAGGTGATTCCTGTGCCAGGTCAGTAGCGGCCGCGGTGGCCATGCGCTGCAGGGCGTGGCTGAGGATATCCACCTTCTTGACGGATACCCAGCACAAGTTGGCGGACATCCCCTTCTTGGGGACTGACCTCTTTGACCCTGGAGTGGAAGGACACCTCCAGGGGACCGAGAAGTCCAATGCCACTCTGGACTCAGTTACCCCTCCCAGAGGGACAAGGGCTGCTGGCAACCTTTGCGTAAGCCCCTCCGTCCTTCGGCCCCTGCGGCACGACCGGCCCATCAACAGCAGCATGAGGGCCGACAGGCTTCCGCTTGGCATCCTGGCCCCAAGCCAGCGGCTTCCTCTAAGGGGAAGCAAGGAGGTAAAGGCTCAGGAGCTCCCTCAGCCAGTCCCTCCTCCAAGCCTGCTCAGTGACAGGCTGAGGGGCGCCGCCCTCGGCCTCGTCACCCCTACCCGGGGGGGAGATGGCTCCGCCCTTCCTCCGCCTGGTCCGCTATCACCACGGACCGCTGGGTGTCGGAGGTGCTAGGGAAGGGGCCTGCCTCTGGATGTTGAGCAGGCCCACCCATTCGAGCCGTGCCTCGAGGCCATGATGGTCCAGCCTTGCTGTCGGCCCGCCGAGCCGATTTTGCCCTGCCCCTCGAAATAGAGGTGATCAGGAAGGTGGCGGATCCTCCTCCAGACCCGTGGTTTGTGTCCAGGTTTTTCCTGGTCCCCAAACGGACGGGGTTTGTGCCCCATCCTTGACCCGCATGACCTGAACAGCTTCTTAAGGTCTCAGACCTTCGGGATGGTCACTCTGACTCAGATATCCCATCCTTGGAACGAGGCGTGTGGTTCTATTTCCAGGACCTCCAGGATGTATTCTTCACACTTCGATCTGTCCGTTTCTTGGGAGACTCCTCCACTTCAAGAGCGGGGGGATCTCTTCTGATTCAGGCCATACCCTTGACCTCTTCTCAGCAGCATTCCAGCGCCCGAAGGGTCCGAGTGTACCCCTACCTGGATGGCGGGCTGACTGCAACCCCTCCAGAGCGGAGGGGGGCGGTCCAGAGTTCTGGCCCTCTAGGTTGCTCTCAGACCGGTCTCCTCTCTAACGGAGCCAAGTCGGAACTCGTGTCAAAGCGGGTGATCCTTTCATCGGGACAGAGCTCGACTCTTCGAGCCAGAGCTCGGCTCCCGCGGACAGGGCCGAGGTTCTTCCTCCTTTACCTAATCATGTCTGATTGGGCAATTGCGCCCTGCCCGGGACTTCCTGCACCTCCTGGGCCTCGTGGTGGCCTGCACCAGCGTGGTCCGATTGGACCTGCCGGTTCATGTGTCCCCTTAATGGGGGCTGGCCAGCCAGCGGTCACAGTGCTGCGATCCTTTGGACCAGCCTGTGACAGTAACCCAGGGGATGTGGAACGCTCTCCTATGGTGGACCATTCCAGCTCATCTGCAGGTGGGCATCCCGTTCATCCGCCCTGAGTCGACGGTCTTCTGTGACCGATGCATCTCTGATGGGTTGGGGTGCCCATCAAGGGGAGCGCAGAGTGCACTGCTTCTGGTTCCCTCGGGAGTCCCGATGCCATTTCAACCTGCTGGAGCTTCATGCGGTCTGCTTAGCTCGCACTGTTTTCTCTCCATTTGTGCGGGGTCAAGTGGTTTAGGTCCAGGCGGATAATACCACGACCATGTGCTACCTAACCCGCCAGGGCCGGACGCGCCCCTTGCCATTGCGTGAGGAGGTTCTCCGCATTTGGTCTCGTGCGCAGCCTGGAGGCGGTTTTTCTAGCCATTTCGATGGCAGGAGCCTCCAGCACCCTGGCTGATGCCCTAAGCCGGATAAGGGCTGCGCCTCATGAGTGGTCTTCCCTGCCGGAGGTAGCACAAGATCTTTCTCCCATTAGGTCACGCCTCGGGTGGACCTTTTTCCCTCCAGGGAGAATGCGAAGCCAAGACTGTCTCATGCCCGCCCTCCCTCAGCAGGGCTCACTGTAAGGGGATGCCTTTGAGGCCGCGGACCCTGGGCCTCTTCTACGCCTCTCCCCCATTTCCCTTGACCCACAAGCAAGGCGAGGAGGGACTAGGTGCAGGTGATTCTGGTAGCCCCAGACTGGTTCTGCCAGCTCTGGTATCCAGCTCTCCTCAGTCTCAGCCCCAGGCTCCCGAGGCGGCTTCCAGCCCGCCCGGTCCTGATCTCTGTTGTCAGGGGAAGGTATTCCATCCGGACCTTCAATACCTGCACCTGGCGGCCTGGTTCCTGTGCGGCTAGTGGCCAGGCCTTGGGTCTTCCGGCGAGGTCCTCGATGTTGTTGAGGCGTCCCGCCAGGAGTTGACCAGATATGCTACGCCTTCAAATGGAAGAGTTCTCCATTTGGTGTTAGGATAGGGCCTGGTCCCCTCTCCTGTTCCTCAGCGAGCATTCCGGACTACCTGTGGTCCGTTCTTCTTCTTTAGCAAGGGCTTTGGTCACGACCCTTAAGGTGCTCCTGGCAGCCACCCCTGTCCTCCGGGCGCGGGCCGGAAGGTAGTCGGTGGCACAGGAAAGGTGGTCTGGTGCTTTTCCAAGGCCTTGATCACGCTTCCCCTCCGGGGAGAGCATCTCCACCTCCGTGGGATCTTATGCTGGTATGGGCTTAGCTCACGGGCAAGCCATTCGAACTTTTGCACAGGTGCGATTCTCCCACCTGTTGTGGAAGAACACCTTCTCGGGGGCTACCACATCAACCAGAAGGATGGGAGAGCTCCAGGCGCTTCCTTCGAGTCTCCCTATCTGGTCTTCCACAGGGACAAGGTTGTCCTGCGCCCCACCCGAAGTTCCTTCCGTAGGTGGTGTCAGAGCGTTACCCTAACTGGGTATTGTCTCTGCCGGGGTTCAATCCCATTCACACCTCGGAGGCCGCATATAGGCTCCATTTGGACCCTAATTGAGCGCTCGCCTTCTCAGGGAGCATAGGGCTGAAGTTCAGGAGAGGTTCGCCAGCTGTTTGTCATCTACGCTGAAGCCGCACCTGGCAGACCTGCAGCCAAGCGGACGATGAGCGGGTGGGTCACCTCCTGCATAGATCTCCGCTATAGGTGGGCAGGCATGGAGCCTCCCAGAGGGATAAGTGCTCATTTTACCCGCCCTTCCGCTGCATCGGTGGCTGCTTCCGGGGATGTCCCTACCCAGGATATCTGCGGGGCTCCTACCTGGAAGTCGGCACATACCGTTTTACCCCTACCACATCGACCTTGGGTCATGCTGGGATGCTGGTTGGGGCCTCGGTTCTCCAGTCTTTGTTTCCTAAGTAGGGGGTGTGCGCCTTGCCTCCCTTCTCCCGGAGAACTGCTAGGAGTCTGCCAGATAGTGTGGATGAACAACATATCCATGTCCTTAGAAATGCAGGTTACTCACCTGTAACAGGAGTTCTAGGAATGGTATATGTTGTTCATCCACATGACCCACCCGACCTCCCCGGCTTCGACGCACAACCTGGCTTCCAGCGGGCTAGATCTGGTGTCATGGGCGAGCCGAGAGTTACCACCTGGATGGTGGAGGAGCCAGCTGAAGACCTTCCGGCAAGATTTAAAGCGGCAAGGAACCTGCCAGATAGTGTGGATGAACAACATATACCATTCCTAGAACTCCTGTTACAGGTGAGTAACCTGTATGTCTCACCTCTGTAACATGCCCAACACCCAGCCCACCACACTGTGGATACAGGGAATCACATGTGAATACCAGGAACAGAGCGTCTCACCTCTGCAATGTGCCCAACCCTCAGCCTGTCGCACTGTGGGATACAGGGAATCAAATGTAAATACCAGGAACAGAGCATCTCACCTCTGCAACATGCCCAACCCCCAGCCCACCACACTGTGGATACAGGGAATCACATGTGAGTACCAGGAACAGAGCGTCTCACCTCTGCAACGTGCCCAACCTTCAGCCTGTCGCACTGTGGGATACAGGGAATTACATGTGAATACCAGGAACAGAGCATCTCACCTCTGCAACATGCCCAACCCCCAGCCCACCACACTGTGGATACAGGGAATCACATGTGAGTACCAGGAACAGAGCGTCTCACCTTTGTAACGTGCCCAACCCTCAGCCTGTCGCACTGTGGGATACAGGGAATCACATGTGAATACCAGGAACAGAGCATCAAACCTCTGTAACGTGCCCAACCCCCAGCCTGCCACACTGTGGATACAGGGAATCACATGTGAGTACCAGGAACAGAGCGTCTCACCTCTGCAGCGTGCCCAACCCCCAGCCCACCACACTGTGGATACAGGGAATCACATGTGAATACCAGGAACAGAGCGTCTCACCTCTGCAATGTGCCCAACCCTCAGCCTGCCACACTGTGGGATACAGGGAATCACATGTGAATACCAGGAACAGAGCGTCTCACCTCTGCAACGTGCCCAACCCTCAGCCTGCCACACTGTGGGATACAGGGAATCACATGTGAATACCAGGAATAGAGCGTCTCACCTCTGTAACATGCTCAGCCTCCAACCTGCCACACTGTGGGATGCAGGGAATCACATGTGAATACCAGGAACAGAGTGTCTGACCTCTGTAATGTGCCCAACCCCCAGCCTGCCACACTGTGGGATACAGGAATCACATGTGAATACCAGGAACAGAGTATCTAACCTCTGTAACATGCCCGACCCTAGCCGGCTGCTTTGTGTGATGCTGAGAATGCACAAGAGAACTACTGATGCCGATCATTTAACTACTGTATCATGTCCTAGCCTGCCACAGTGTGGGATTCTGGGAATCATATGCATACCCGGGATCAGAGCATTTCACCTCTGTGATGTGTCCGAGTCTGCTGCAGTGCAGGATGCTGGAAATTGTATGTGAACCCTGGTGGCGCTGTGAAGCTGTATTTGATGTGGCATACAGCATGTTAGTTTTAATATATGCATAACCTGCAGAAGATATAAACCCAGGTCCCACACAGAGTGATAGTGTGCATTATTGTAAAGCATTAAACAGTACGTAAAAGGTGCTGAATAAGTGAGAAAACACTCATGCTGTGCAGATATTTACTTCTGTTGGGGGAATCACTAGTATTTCCATTTATGCAAAGATTCAGTAGATTGCTGTGATACTCCTGACCGGTAATGCTGGTTTCCAGTACACAACCAACAAATAGCCACAGCTCTCCTTATATTCCACACATTTTCCTAGTTCTTTCATAAATCTACTGAGGGTATAGTATCAATTTACATGTTATTTACTAACATATACTATCGATAAGAATAGATATGTATCAACAGATGAAAATCATATCGATATGGTTTGGTTATGTTGATCTGACCCAAATCTTTCCTTTAAAACAAATTCCAGCACCAACAGTTTAAAATATAGACTTTCTGAAAGCTAATTTATTTAAAAAGGGCTAACTTGAGGCTGGCCCATTGTCGCTCGTGATGCCCACAACATGGAGTCGGAAAGGAGTGCAGGACGTTGAGGGTAGGAGGATTGCGCATCCCACAGGACAGTGTCTGCTGGGAAGGGGTGGGCAGCATTCTAAACTGCAGTACCATCACGTGGGGGACCCCAGGAGGCAGTGCAGATGGAGTAGCGTGAGTGAGGGTGGACATAGTCTGGTGTGAGAGCGCAGCCTCGCAAACATGCACCTGCGCACCATGGTGTCCTTGCCGCTGCGTTATTGGAGATGGGGAGAAAATGAAAGCCAAAAAAAACCTTGGAGTGGACAGCATGGCATCTGCACTTAGACCCCACCATTCCAGCTCACCACTGTTCTCCACATGTCACAGGATGGAAGGGGGACACTTCCTGCCAGGCCCCTCTGATGAAATCTACCATAGGGCAAAGGCTCGTGAACCTCATGAGGGCAGGCAGGTGCTACAGATGGAGATGGAAGGGGCTGTGTGTGTTTGCCAGGCAGAGGCAAGCAGCACTGGTGGCCAGGTGGGGTTGGGGGGTAAACAGAATACAAAAATGGGTGGGGCTTTGGAATTCTCAGTCCTCTGGTCCTCAGAACATGCAATGTGACACTCATATCCTTAGAGGTCCTCCAACTGTACCTATAAACTTATAGATGCACCCTTTTTCAGTTCACTGAGACTCTCCAGTCCCATGGTCTTTTCAATACATTCAACTATTCATAGGGGCCAAAAGCCCGATTTTAAAAACAGAGTGACACAGCAGAAGTTGTACGGTAGTCGTTTACGCAGCAGAAGTTGTACAGTAGCTGCTTTTGTGCCTTTTTGTTAGCATTGAGGGTGAACTGACCAATTCTTTTCTATAACATCCTTAACCTGGACAACGCTTTTTCAGCTAGCGAGGTAAATAAAACTGCTCGATAGTCTAATAATGAGAGCAGATGTGGCTGGCAGTTGCCATCCAAGGCTCATTAGCCAGGGGTCCCCTCATTCTGTGTAACAAGACACGTTTCTTGTGCACCTTCCCTTCTATGGCATGATGTTCGTTTGGTCCTGGTAAGTCGTGCACTGGGGCAGCTGTATCTCCAGGTATTCACATTACTAACAAGACTCATGTTGGTTCCATTAAGGGTGAGGACTTTAAGCGCCGGCATTATATAAAAGGTTCTTTCTAGTGTGTAAGAATCTTGGTGTACTGTACTAGAATAAAGCGAGTAACCTGCTTCCCACCCACCAAGAGATTGTTTTAAAGATGAGTCTCCCTAGATTTGTTTATTATTATTATTATTTATGCTCCTTACCCCCGCAGCCGTCATAATCTGGCGGAGCCCCAGCCCCGTCACCCTGGCATCCACCAGCCAGCACAGTAGTTGCCCCAGGGATTAACCCCCTGGTGGTGTTGGGGGGGCCCCACCCCTTCAAGACCAGATCTAGTGTTCCTGTGCCATGACTGGCCGGGTGCGGAGCCTGTGAGCTCCCCCTTCATCCTCTGTGTGGTGCTGCTTTTTCCATTTTTTCTTTGTTGGGACGGCACGTGTAGTGACGCCTGTGACGGTGCAGCACATGCTCCCATGTGTGCCCCCTGTAAGGCGTCTACGCCGCTTCCATCCCCATCTTGCAGCATTGGTGTGCCAGTCCCCAGCCACCGCTAGGGGCCAGGCTAGCAGCAACTGCCGAGTCCCCCCTCCCTGGAGAAGGAGAGCTGTCCTCCAGATGCTCAATCCTTCTCCTCCCTGCTAACCCCTGGCAGCCCACACTTGTTCCCGAACACGGGTCGCCAGCGTGGCGCAAGGTGTGGTGTCCAGCGCCTCAGCCCTCAGCACCACCGGGCCGGGGGTTCCTACTTTTGACTTTGGTGACATACAGTAGTTTACAGTGCAGCTCCCAAATCCTCCCTTGTCTGACTGGACCCTCTCTCCCTCTTTGTTATTTTGCCTTAGACTGTCCTCACATACCAACCACTGCTCACTCTGCGCTTCCCTTTCCACCCCTCACTTGATGCCAGCCATTTCTCCTATTGTGCCTCTTTATAATCCAAGTTCTGGTTTGGTTCCCTTCCTTCCCACTTTACCTTCCTACTATCTTTTTTTTATTCTGTTCTTTGGTAACCAGGTAAGGCCCACTAGGTGCAATTGCCTGTTTTCAAGGGTGACCTGGGAGTACTAGGGAGGTTAAGTGACTTGCAAAGAGTCAGACAGCATGCAACTGGCGGTTGTAGGAACCAAGCGCAGGTTTGGTGAATGTACCCAGCTCATTCACATCCTCTCCCTTTTTTCCTCTTACGTTCTCCACAGAATTGTTTTCCATTTCCTTTCTTTGGGTATGTTGCTCTTTAATTAAAAATAGTAGTAAAAAATGTTTCCACCCTGTATTTATGCTCCTTTCTGCCATCCGCGCCCCCCGACTACCCCAGTCCTGTCACCCACCCGAGACCTACCTGCACCCGTTGAACCATCAGGGCTGGGTGTACACCTCGGGAGGTGGTGCAGAGCCTGTGATCTGTTACTGTCATCTGCCACCAGGAGTGTTTTTCCTCCATTTTCGGCACTTACTCAGATTGTGAGGCGTGCTCTGGCGCTCATGCACTGCGTGAAGACATAATCACGGCAATGTGCCCGCTCCTGGCTAACTAGGTAAGTGGCCGCTGCCATGCCACCTTGCCTCCTCTAGGTGGCAGTCAAGCAGCAGCATGTTCTGTTCTCCCTTCCCAAAGGAGGAGCGCCTTCCCTGGACGTTCAGTTCGCCTTCCTCCTTGCTGGCACCCGAGCGACCCTGATCCCTTTCCAAAAAAGGGTTGTGGGTGTGGTGACAGTTGAGTGCCTCAGCCCTCTGCAGCACTGGGCTGGGTAAAATATTTATTTTTCACCAGGAATTACACCATGTGGGCTATAAACTCTATTTAAAAAGTGGCCCTGCATGTTAGATACGTTTCATGGTGCATTAAAATTTAGTCTTTGACATTACATATACATCAAATGTACATGTGAGTAGATACAAAACAGAAAACACTGATTATGTTAGTGCATTGCTAATTACGTTAGTACTAGTTACATTAGTAGGTCAGTCTCTCTGTTAGCCCTTGGGGCCTGAAGGCACTGGTGTACGCCTTTGTGACATCCACACTGGACTACTGTAGTGCTCTTTACCTCGGGTTGTCTGGAGGTCAGATTCACAGCTTGCAGCAACTCGATTGCTGGAGTTTCCCTGCACCGAGCATGTCGCTCTTGCTGTGCGGACGTTACACTGGCTGCCTGTGCAATGGTACATCTCCTTGAAGGTAGGTTTGTTAGCATACAAAGTCCTACATGATCTGGGTCCTGGCTACCTAAAAGAGTTCCTGTGTCCATATGCTCCTGACTACCCCCTCTGCTCTTCGGAGGTAGGCTTCCTGAAGGCTCCCAGATCTCAAGTAAAGCTGTCTGGGGACCAGGCTTTTGCGGTAGCAGCCCCAGTTGCCTGGAACCAGCTGCCGCAATAACTTTGGCAGGTCCCCTCAGTTGATAATCTTTTAACCCCTGCTTAAAACTATCTTTTTATAAGGGCTTACCCCACTGACTCTTAAGTCATTGTACCTGTGATATAGTTTGTCCCGAAAATGATTTCTTGTGCTGTTGTGTTTGCATTTGGATATGTTTTGTAAGGCGCCCTGAGACTGCGGGATTGGGCGCCTCAGAAATAAATATGCTACATCAGACATACGTAACATTTACAATGGACAATCTGCTCACAGGACAAAGCATTTATTTAAAACAATTGCATCTGTGTTCTTATTCATCCTTCACTGCAAGCGCTAACAGTACTGAGAGACATACAAGGCATAGCTGGGTAGCTTCAAGATTTTGACCACATAATTCCAAATGTTTGATGCAGAATAGCGACTGGCATTTCACCAATACAGTGTCGTTGGTATTTTAAAATCTTTCACCCCATTTTTCTGAAGTGTATATTTAAAAGACTTCTAAACAGAGCGTACCATGCTTGGGTTAGTGTATAATCATTTATTTTCCTTTTTTCAGGTATCTTGGAATATGCGTGAAAGAAGATAAACTCTACCCAATTTTGGAGGTAAAATTATTTCTCCTCGTTTATATCAGTACATCGTCTCTGCGAGGCATCTTCACGTAATGTCCCTGCTAATAAGTGTGTTTGCTGATGGAGACGGCTTGTTTCAGCCCGTGCTTGTTCAGTGGATAGCTCCACTCCAGGTACCAAACTAACCAGAATAGTCCCGCATCCCTTCCTGAGAATGCTGGGGCTAGACTTTCCCTAATCCACCATGGGCTGCTAATCTGCAGCAGGAAATGAGAGATGGGTTCAGTAGTGCAGTTATTCTGCTGCACGAGGACCATATCTGTGTATTTTTCTCCTCAGTTCACAGCCACTGTTCTGCTGGAAATGGACGGGAATGTACACAAATGGCAGCGGTAGAAAGCAATCTATACTGTCTGGAAGAGGCGAAGATTCTTTTTAAATCTAAAATCTGCCACAAACAACTGCTCGTCAGTTTTGGCTCCATTTTCTTTTTCTATCAGGTGGGGGGGGGGTTGAAGGCACAGCCCCTGGCATGCTTTGTGTGATAGCTTTACTTTATGAACTGTGCCACACACAGCTGGGGTCCCCGATAGCCTAATGGTAATTGGTTTGTTTGCTGTGCTGAAGACTTGGGTTTGAGTCCTGTGCCTCAGCTGTTGCACGTCTGGCTGCACGTGCAGTCCGAAGCATCTGTCATGGACGCCTCCTGCCTCGGGGAAGGTGGCTGACGCTTGGTATTACACAGCTGTTCTATGGTGGCCGGGAGGCGGGGGGGAAGGATCAGGTTGGCATGATGTTAGACAGGGGCGTACAGTTACAGATGGGGTAATGGCTAATATTGACATACTGCAAGGCTCGGACTGGTCTTCGTCTGCCATCATTTTCTATATGTCTATGTTTCTACAACCCGTCTCATAGGGGATGTTTCCTTGCATACCTGATTGACAACCCCTGTGTTACCCTAGCTCCAGTCCCCTAATTGAGCTTCTGCATACGAAACACTGTTCTAGGGAGACTGAGGACCTCAGACCAACGCCTACTGATGGTTCCCATGTCGAGGACATCCCGTGGCATCAAAGCTTTCTCTCTCTCTCCCCCCTCCTCCTTAAATTTAGAGGAACCTTCCAAGTTCCCAGCTACCCCCCCCAACCACTCCCTGTTTCAGCCGCATCCTAGGGCCCAGTTATTGACCTGGAGCACTTGTCGGTACCCCACATGATGTACAGTAGGTAACTGGCTGTGAAAGATACACTACGTTGCTTATTCTGTGAGTTGTACTGTTATGTCACAGTAGCGTATGCCTGTATACTGTGCTGATGGAGCATACCTGTGAAGTATGTACTGTGCTTCCATATTGTTCCTGTATTGACTTGGATCATGCCGGGGAGTGGGCCCATGGCCTGGTGTACTTACCCAGTAAATAAATAAATAAAATACTCTGCGACTGATACAGTGGTGTCCCACAAGTGTCACTTACAGTGCGGTGGGCACGGCGTGGTCCCAGCCCACTGCTGCTGTGACTAGCTGTAAAGGTCTTCCTTCTCGACCATGCCCCACTAGGGTGGGGTGGGTCATTAGGGAAGATAAAATAATAGTTGGAAGGCTGGCCCGGTGGCCCTGAGGTGCTGGAAGCCTTTTCTCGCGCCACACAGGTGTCCAGGGTTCAGGAATGGACTCGAGATGTCAGGGGCCGCATGCGGGGGCTCTGAGCGGCGGAAGGCTCTCACCTCTCCTGGGTGGTCGCCACCCCCGTAGTCCCGTTGCACTGGGTGGCGGCCCAGTGGTCAACGTGGGTGGAGGGAGTGACACGTAGCGGGGGGGGTACCTTGAGATGCGGCGTGTGCATGCCTCCACATGTGTGTGTGTCCGAGGTAAGGGGGATGGGTTATGGGGAGAAAACAAAAAATACTATAAAATATATAAGGAAAAACAAATTAATAATAGTTGGAAATAAAGGTGGCCGTCAGGTGGGTGACTCCGCTCTACTCCTCCTGCCCAATAGCTGGATCTGTACCCTTGGAGAGCAGTGCACACCATTCTGGAAAGAAAGAAAGGAGAGCCTGGTCCACCAGATACACCTCTCAACCTTTCCTCACTAAAGCGTGAGACACTTGCCCTAAAAATGTGGAAATCAAGGCAAAATGTGGGACATTTCATCATTTCTTAGCTGTAGAAGGTCAGCTCAGTGTGGAAATGTGTGCTTTCATGTTCACAAAGTTCACTGGTCAGTGTGTGACACAACGTTCACATTCATCACTACTTATAATAACATGTGGAGAGCCCCTTCACAATGTGGGACAGTTTGGAGGTATTAACAGAGGATGTCTGTGAGGTAAAATGAGGGACTGTTGGAGTCACCCAGTGAGCCAGTGGTTAGCGAGTCACGCTCTGAGGTTGGTGACCTGACTTGGGAAGTCGACTCGGGAGCTGGCCAAGTCCTCCGGTGGGGACTAGGGAGGCACTGCACATGTGGCGCACTCCCATCCTGGAGGGGAAGGCTCCAGGATCCACTGCACTAGCGACCCCTGCAGTGGTGCCAGACAGCTTGCCTCCTCTGCGGGGGCATACTACTAGTAGTAGCAAAACAGTTTATTCTAAAACCAAGATTATGCTGCTTGCTTTTGTGGCCTGTTGAAGCACTGTCTGGTGTCATGGAGGTGGACTGGTCACGGGAGGAAAAAGTGAAAAAACTCTTTGCACACCATCTACCATGTGTGATCGGCCGGTACTTTAGAGTCCCGCCCCTGTGGATCCTCACTGACATGACAACTGGGGTAGTAACAGATTGGATTGGGAGGCTGGCGGAATGCCTGATGTCAGGTGTAGGTGGCCAGGGACCACGAGGTTGGATCCAAAACCAAAAAAAACTTTTTTCCTTTTTTTTCACTTTCTTTATGGTACCCCATGCAGGTGTGGATGCACTCCATATCTGTCCCTTTGAGTTCCAACTGCCCAACCCCACCCCCACCCAGGACTTACCAGGAGACCGCAGTGACCCATTGGGTGGGCCCCCTTTCTTCCTGAGGAGGATGAGGGAGGAGGGACTAAGGAGTAAGCTAATCTTGCAGTCCCTTGGGTGAGAGAGAGAGAGAGTGGAGCTGAAACCAGGAGTCCTGAAGATCGGCTAGGAGGGTTTTCACTTGTGCCGGTTTCCCCAGCACTGAGGAGGTAGCATGTGCTCCTGCGCGACGCATGCCCCAGTGCCAGTCGCGTCTTTGAGGATCACTTAGCACACTGATTCCTGGCCACTGCCAGAAGTCAGAATGTTGCCCAGGGCCTATGCACACCCCACTCAGAGAAGTAGAGCTGTCTAATGCATGCTGATGTTTCTCCAACCCCTGGCCCATCCTTCTGATGCTCTGGGTTTGCTTCCAAACCTGAGGTCATTGCGCTGCATGCGAAGGCTCATCACATGTTGGCGGGCTGGCCCAAACAAAAAAACAAAATTGAGGGACTGTCCCTCATAATTTGGGTCTGTTGAGAGATATGCCTCTGGGTAATGAGAGGAAACTAGAATATAAAAAAGCCTGAAATAGACTCTTTTTTTTTTCCACATACCCAGAATGCTCTTTGCTCCCGACACTTTCGTAAACGTGTTTCTTATGCTGCTTCACACTGCATGAGGAGATGCTTCCCATGACTCTGATCAGGGAAGGCAGGGTGGTCCTGTCATCAGAGCAGGGAGCTGTCAGCCATGAGATGCCGGATTTGAATATCGCCAAAACCTCTGGTGCCTGATCTGACCTTGAGCAAGTCACTTGACTTCCTTTACTCTTCTCTGCAGTGCATTTGGGTAGAAAAAGGACCCAATTGTAAGTGACCTATTGCATCTCAGTTGTGTTTTCTGGGATAAACAAATGGTAACCCCTTCCCCTGTCCCTTACTAGACAAGTATTTACCCCAATATCAAATGGTGGGTGAGCTTCCTGATAGGCTGCAAACTTTCTTTCTAGGGACGTGGATATGTTGTTCAATCCACACTGTCTGGCAGGTTCCTTGCCGCTTTAAATCTTGCCGGAAGGTCTTCACGTTGGCTCCTCCCACCCACTGGTGAAACCCTCGGCTCCGCCCCATGACGCCAGATCTTCCTTACCACTTGGAAGCTCAGGTTCCCTCCTTGGCACTCTGCGTTTTAGGCCTGGATCCACACTCTTGGATTTTCCAAAACTAATTTTAAAATTTACAAGACTGAGGTCTTCGTCTTACCTCATGGCTGCGATGGACAAATCGACTCCCGGCTTCTGCCAGTGCCCTTGTGGGCAGAAGATGTCCTGGACCAATCCGCACTCCACGTGCGTCTACTGCCTGGGGCTTGGTCACAATTTGCATGCCTGCGAATTGTGTAAGTCTTTTTCGGCTTCGGTCTTGCAGGATCACGCTGCCAGACTACTTCTCGGGTGCCCGGAAAAACGGTACCCGCCAGTCAAGTCTAAGGAGGCCCATTGGGCGATGTCCGCGGCGGCGGGCTCCGCGGAGCAGTTGATTGCCCTCAAGGAGGAGGCGGCTTCTTCTTCCTCCTCGGCCGCGGCATTTATCCCACTCTCCTTGGGCTCCTCCTACACTGCTTCTTTTAAGGAGCTTTGTCAGTCCCTCTCCACTAAGGGACAAGGGCCATCGGGACATACCAGTTGGTCCAAGAAGAAGGATTCTAAAGGTAAGTCCCACCATCGAAGCTCGTGGGAGTGGGAGAGATCCCTTCACCGGACCGTCGACTTGTTGAGGTTGCGGCTGCTGGCTTCATGGTCCCTGTCAGGTCAGCTGGCCAAGACTCTGCCGACGCTGTCGAGATTTTCTCGACCTGTTGGATGGTTTGTCGACTGGAGAAGCCGACAACCCTCTTCACCGGGTTCCCCGGTGGTTACCGAGGACTTGTCTGTGCCTCTTGTGCCGAAGTCCCCGGTTAAGGTCCCTGAACTGAGGGAGGAGCGGGTTTACCCCATCCCCTCTCTGACCCACCCTCGGCACCCCCGAAGGTCTTGGTTCTCTTCCAGATCCAGCCGGTCCCGCCGACGTTGGCGGTCTCGGTCTCGGCACCACGTGGCATCGCCACTCGTCCTCTTCGGAGGATAGGCTCCGGCACAAGTTGCGTCGGTGCTACGAGAACTTGATGTGGCAGCAACTTTTATTGTCTGGTAACAAGCCGACTCTGTCACCTTCTCCGGCCATTAAGTGGCTGTCTCTGGAGCAGCCAAAACAACCCCTCGTTGTAGTCGAGGAGCCGATTCCGGTGCCGGTTGTTTGGCAGAAACCGGCTGCTCCACCCATTGTGGTGGAACCTTTGCCTCCACAACCGAAGACTGGGGCCCTGACCAAGGATTCTCGGTCGGGTAAGGGCTTACCCCATAGGTTGTCGGTCACCCTCACTCCCGATCGCCCCCGGCAGATGGAGGGTGGCTCAGGTGCTCGGCAGCTGTTCGCAGACTTAGAGTCTGTTGATGACTCTTCCTGTTCTCCAGGCCGCTTGACCTGGAGTCTGCAGGGGCCAGTCGGTGGAGAGCCCATCCCTGCTTTTTGGTATGCTTTGACTCATCTCAGAGTCTACTGGGATGCAGCTCGAACCCGTTCAAAATGGGCCAAGTATCCTTACAGAGATACTGAACTGAGTGGATTCCCCCATGGAGACCTTTCCGTGGCGAGAGCCATTGTGGGCTGACCCTGGAGTTATGGCAGCAGCCAGCATCTTGTCCCGTGCCTTCGGCCAGGATGACTGTAAATCGCGGTCCCCACGGTTCACTCTTTGGTTTCTCGGGCACCCCTCTGTGGAGGGTTAGTGACCGATAGCATTTTCTGGCGTTCTGGGAATGCTCGGGACATGGATAAACTGTCTGATAAGGAATCCAGAAAGCTGGATTATGCGGGGTGGAAGGTTAATGCTGCTTCCTCCCTAGGCCTTCGACAGGGTAGCTTGGCCTTGCTGATGGCACATTTCTCACACGCCCTAATGGACTCCCTGGATGAGGTGATTCCTCATCTCCCGGCTGACCTACAGACGACGGTCAAGCAGGTGTGGGATCAAGGAAGGGCGGTGGCTAAACAACAGCTCCAAACTTCATTGGACATTGGTGAATCTTGTGCCCAGTCAGTAGCGGCTGCAGTGGCCATGCACCGCAGAGCTTGGCTGAGGATCTCCACCTTCACGGCGGACACCCAGCACAAGCTGGCAGATGTTCCCTTCCTGGGCACCGACTTGTTCGGGCCCGGCGTGGAAGGCCATCTCCAGAGGATCGAGAAGTCCAATGCCACCTTGGACTCAGTCACGTCTGCCCAGAAGGACAAAGGCCGCCAACAGCAGTGTAAGCCCTTTCGCTCTTCCGCTCCTGTGGCACGTCCGGCCCAGCAACACCAGCATCAGGGCCAGCAGGCTCACACTTGGCACCCTAAGGCCAAGTCTGCCACTTCCTCTAGTAGGAAGCCTGGAGGGAAGGGTTCAGGAGGTCCCTCAGTTGGCCCTTCCTTCAAGTCTGCCTAGTGATGGGTTGAGGGGTGTCGACCCCTGCCTCGTCACTCCCCCCCCCGGGGTTCCCCACTTCTTTTCTGCCTGGTCCGCTATCACCACAGACCGCTGGGTGCTAGAAGTGGTAGGCAGGGGTCTGCCTCTGAAATTCGAGCAGTTCCCTCCCTATCGAGCCGTCACCCCACGGGAGGCAACGGGTTCTGCAGCCTCTCAAGTCGGTTCATCGAGCCGACATTGCCTTGCTCCTCCAGAAGGAGGTAATCAATGAGGTGGCAGACCCTCCTCCAGACCCAGGGTTTGTGTCCAGGTACTTCCTGGTCCCAAAACTGACGGGGAGCTGGCACCCCATTCTCGACCTGCACGACCTGAACAAGTTCCTAAGGCCGCACACCTTCAGGATGGTCATTCTGGCTCAGATCATTCCATCCTTGGAACTAGGCGTGTGGTTCTGTTCTCTGGATCTTCAGGATGCGTTCTTTCACGTCCCAATCCGTCCGTCTCATCAGCGATTCCTCTGCTTCAGAGCAGAGGGATCTCTTTACGAGTTCTGGGCCATGCCCTTCGGCCTCTCTTCAGCTCCCAGGGTCTTCACCAAATGCATGGCAGTGGTGACAGCATTCCTGCGGCACCGAGGGTTCCGGGTGTACCCTTACCTGGATGACTGGCTGATTGCAGCCCCCTCCAGGTTGGAGGTGGAGCAGTCCAGGGATCTAACCCTCCGGTCTGCTCTCAGATTGTCCTCCTCATCAACGAGGCCAAATTGGAACTCGTACCATTGCAGGCGATTCAATTAATTGGTGCAGAGCTTGACTCCCTTCGAGCCAAAGCCCGGTTCCTGGCGGACAGGGCCGAGATCCTTTCCTCCTTTGCCCAGTCATTTCTGGTTGGGCAGTTGCGCCCTGCCCGGGACTTCCTGTGCCTTCTGGGCCTCATGGCAGCCTGCACCAGCATGGTCCATTGGGCTCGCTGGCATATGCGTCCCCTGCAATGGGGACTGGCCAGCCAATGGTCACAGTGCTCCAGTCCTCTGGACCAGCTGGTGACAGTGACCCAGGAGATGTGGGATGACCTGCAGTGGTGGCTCGTCCCGGCTTATCTGCAGGAGGGTATCCCGTTTGTCCGCCCGAGCCGACGGTCATCCTTACGACCGATGCCTCTCTGATGGGTTGGGGTGCCCATCTGGGGGAGCTCAGGGCTCACGGCCTCTGGTCCCCTCAGGAGTCTCGATCCCACATCAACCTGCTGGAGCTTCAAGCGGTGCGACTAGCCCTCACTGCCTTCACTCCGTTTGTACCGTGTCAGGTGGTTCAGGTCCAGATGGACAACACCACGACCATGTACTACCTCAACCATCAGGGTGGGATGCACTCCTTGCCTCTGTGCATGGAGGCTCTCCGCACCTGGTCCCTCATGATCAGCCTGGAGGCAGATCTCCTAGCCATCCATGTGGCTGGAGCCTCCAACAGCCTGGCCGATGCCCTCAGTTGGATAGGCGCTGCATCTCACGAGTGGTCTCTCCTGCTGGAGGTAGTACAAGATCTGTTCTCCCATTGGGGCACCCCTCAAGTGGACCTATTCGCCTCCAGGGAGAATGTGAAGCTGAGGCTGTTTCATGCCCGCCCCCCTCAGCAGGGTTCGCTGCAGGGGGATGCCTTCTTGAGGCCGTGGACCCCAGGCCTTTTCTACGCCTTCCCTCCATTTCCCTTGATCCACAAGGTGCTTCTCAAGGTGAAGAGGGACAAGGCGCAGGTGATTCTGGTAGTCCCAGACTGGCCCTGCCAGTTCTGGTAGCCAGATCTCCTCAGTCTCAGCTCCAGGCTCCCGAGGCGGCTTCCAGCCCGCCCGGACCTGATCTCCGTCGACAAGGGGGAGGTTCTCCATCTGGACCTTCAATCCCTGCACCTGATGGCCTGTTTCCTGAGTGGCTAGAGTTCCAGGTCTTGGGTCTTTCTGATGAGGTCCTCAACGTTGTTGAGGTGTCCCATAAGGAGTCGAGCAGAAAATGCTATGCCTTCAAATGAAAGAGATTCTCCATTTAATGTCAGGACAAGGGGTTGGACCTGTTCCTTGGCTAGTATTCTGGACTACCTGTGGTCCCTTTCTCAGCTTGGCTTCGGTTGATGGCCCTCAGGATGCACCTGGCAGCAATCTCTGCTTACCGGGCACGGGCCAGCAAGCAGTCGGTGGTGCAGGAGAAGGTGCTCAGGCTCTTTTTCAAAGGCCTTGACCACATATCCCCTCCGGTGCGAGAACCTCCACCTCCGTGGGAGCTACTGCTGGTATTGGCTAAGCTCATGGGCAAGCCATTCGAACCGATGCAAAGGTGTGACATCTCCCACCTGTCGTGGAAGACCACCTTCTTGGTGGCTATAACGTCAGCCAGAAGGATGGTAGAGCTCCAGGCGCTTTGCATTGAGTCTTCTTATCTGGTCTTCCACAGGGACAAGGTTGTCCTTCGCCCCAACCCAAAATTCCTTCCGAAAGTGGTGTCGGAGTTTCACCCGAATCAGGTGTTGACTCTGCCGGTGTTCTACCCCAGTCACACCTCGGAGGCCGAATATAGGCTCCATACTTTGGACCCTAGAAGAGTGCTCTCTTATTATAAGGAGCGGATGGCTGAAGTTCAGGGAGAGGTTCACCAGCTCTTTGTCACCTACGCTGAAGCTGCACCTGACAGACCTGCAGCCAAGCGGACGATTAGGAGGTGGGTCACCTCCTGCATAGATCTCTGCTATAGGTTGGCGGGCATGGAGCCTCCCAAAGAAATAAGAGCTCATTCTACCCACCATACCGCTGCTTCGGTGGCTGCTTCTAGGGACGTTCCTATCCAGGAAATCTGCATGGCTGCTACCTGGAAGTCAGCACATACCTTTATTTCCCATTACCACATTGACCTTGAGTCATGCTGGGATGCTGGTTTTGGGACCTCGGTTCTCCAGTCCTTATTCCCTAAGTAGGGGGTGCCGCCTTGCCTCCTCCTCCCAGAGAACTGCTAGGGTCTGCCAGACAGTGTGGATTGAACAACATATCCACGTCCTAGAAATACAGGTTACTCACCTGTAACAGGAGTTCTAGGAGTGGTATGTGTTGTTCATCCACCATGACCCTCCGACCTCCCCAGCTTGACACGCAGCCTGGCTTACAGCGGGCTAGATCTGGCGTCATGGGGTGCAGCCGAGGGTTTTACCACCTGGGTGGGTGGGAGGAGCCAGCTTGAAGACCTTCTGGCAAGATTTAAAGTGGCAAGGAACCTGCCAGACAGTGTGGATGAACAACATATACCATTCCTAGAACTCCTGTTACAGGTGAGTAACCTATATATTAGGCCTACAGTATGTTCATCTCAGGTAAACACACAGTATATGTAGAGTCTAATCAAATTCTAAACATAAGGTACTTCCAAGGGTTATATTAATGTTCAGTTAATTATCCTTGCAAGGCATTTAGCACTCAGGTATCCTCATGCCCCCGGGTAATTAGCAGAACCATTAATATAAGCCTGGTCTTGCCTTGACTGATGATTGACTAATAGACATGTTATCAATCAATCAATCAAGTCTTTATTTAACCAGGTGTTCATCGTTGAGCAGAAGCTCATTTGCAAGATGCCTCCCGAGATGTTATGTCATTCACAGTGTGTGTGTGTGTGTGGCCTCCTTCTACCCAGGTTTACCACTGGAGTAACAGAAGCACAAGAAGTTTGAGCGTCTTTGCCAGGGTCGCACAGTGCGCCCATCAGTGAGATGGGGTCTGGTCCCCCTGGTTCCTTGGTCTTTGATCTGTTAGCTGGGTGCTGTCCCCTAAGCTAGATTGTCAACTTTCAATATTATCGCTGGTGTGAAAACCAAACTACTCTATCGAAAACAGAATGACAAATTCCGAACGAGATTTAGATGCGGAAGTAGGAGCACTAACAGAGGTTTTTTTTTTTTTAGTATGTGAATGGTGGTTGTCTGGAAGAGCTGCTGGCCAGTAAAGACATAATCCTGGGTTGGCAGGAGAAGGTAGTTCTGGCCTCAGATATCACCCGCGGGATGGTCTACCTGCACTCCAAGAACATCTATCATCGTGACCTCAACTCCAAGGTACTTGAGAATCATCCACAGAGGGCAGGGATGTTAAGCGTTTGCTGAGTGTCATATCATGTTTATTAAATTGTGTCTGAACTGTTCTGTACAGTGCTCTGTACCCCAAGGATGGGATTCAGTACTGTACTAAATAAAAGCTGCTTTAACTTGAAGCAACAACCACGCTCATACAATGAGACTTGGGCAAAGGAATATTGTTTAGTGGTTACGCATGCATAATCCACCCGGGTCATGTTTTATTCTTACCTAAACCTCATTGGAAATAACTGGGACCGTACATTTCACCCAGTTAAATACCACCAGCAGTTAATTTGGTTCACTTTTAGTTGGTTTGACCTGTATTCCCCCGGACGAGGCTGAAACAGGCAGTATTGCTTAGCCCTCCTTTCCTGGTCACCAAAACTGAATAAATAAATCAATCGAAAATGTCATAAAATATGATGGAAAAAGTCAGCAGTCAGATTGGCTACGAGTCCTCACACGGTATTCAGTTATCTCAGCACGTCCTGACTGCTCTGACCTGTCTGATTTTTATTACATTTATTGAAGGGGGTAATGTTTTAGTGCTATTTTATAAGCGGAATAACAAACTTGGGTTGGGGCGGGTTGTTGTGCGAGATATACAGAGACCTTGTTTGGCTGATCTCATGCCTCACACCACACCCAAGGTGTCCGTGTCGCAGCACATGGGACAACCTAGTGTGTGTTATTCCTTATATATCATAGAAGGACAGCACAGTACCAGCAGAGGGACATGGTACCAAGTGTAACAGAACAGGAGGCACGGTACCAAGTGTAACAGAACAGGGAGCACAGTACCAGCAGAGGGGACATGGTACCAAGTGTAACAGAACAGGGGGCATGGTACTAAGTGAAAGAGCAGAGGGGGCACAGTACCAAGTGCAAGAGAATAGGGGGCACAGTACCAAGTGTAACAGAACAGGGGGCATGGTACCAAGTGCAACAGAACAGGGGACACGGTATCAAGTGTAACAGAACAGAGAGCAAAGTACCAGCAAAGGGGGCATGGTACCAAGTGTAACAGAACAGGGGGCATGGTACCAAGTGTAACAGAGCAGGGGGCACGGTACCAAGTGTAACAGAACAGAGGGCAAGATACCAGGTGCAACAGAACGAGAGGCACGGTACCAAATGTAACAGAACAGAGGGCATGGTACCAAGTGTAACAGAACAGGGAATGGTACCAAGTGTAACAGAACAGGAGCACAGTACCAAGTGTAACAGAACAGGGGCACGGTACCAACTGTAACAGAACAGAGGGCACGGTACCAAGTGTAACAGAACAGGGCACGGTACCAAGTGCAACAGAACAGGGCAACGAGTACCAAGTGTAACAGAACAGAGAGCACAGTACCAGCAGAGGGACATGGTACCAAGTGTAACAGAACAGGAGCACAGTACCAAGTGTATCAGAACAGAGAGCACAGTACCAGCAGAGGGGACATGGTACCAAGTGTAACAGAACAGGGGCACAGTACCAAGTGTAACAGAACAGGGAGCACAGTACCAGCAGAGGGACATGGTACCAAGTGTAACAGAACAGGAGGCACGGTACCAAGTGTAACAGAACAGAGACACAGTACCAGCAGAGGGACATGGTACAAGTGTAACAGAACAGGGGCATGGTACTAAGTGAAAGAGCAGAGGGCACAGTACCAAGTGCAAGAGAATAGGGGCACAGTACCAAGTGTAACAGAACAGGGGCATGGTACCAAGTGCAACAGAACAGGGACACGGTATCAAGTGTAACAGAACAGAGAGCAAAGTACCAGCAAAGGGGCATGGTACCAAGTGTAACGAACAGGGGCATGGTACCAAGTGTAACAGAGCAGGGGCACGGTACCAAGTGTAACAGAACAGAGGGCAAGATACCAGGTGCAACAGAACAGAGGGCACGGTACCAAATGTAACAGAACAGAGGGCATGGTACCAAGTGTAACAGAACAGGGGGAATGGTACCAAGTGTAACAGAACAGGGAGCACAGTACCAAGTGTAACAGAACAGGGGGCACGGTACCAACTGTAACAGAACAGAGGGCACGGTACCAAGTGTAACAGAACACAGGGCATGGTACCAAGTGTAACAGAACAGGGGGCATAATACCAAGTGTAACAGAACAGGGGGCACAGTACCAAGTGTAACAGAACAGAGAGCACAGTACCAGCAGAGATGACATGGTACCAAGTGTAACAGAACAGTGGGCACGGTACCAAGTGTAACAGAACAGAGACCACAGTACCAGCAGAGGGGACATGGTACCAAGTGTAACGGAACAGAGGCACGTACTAAGTGAAACAGCAGAGGAGACATGGTACCAAGTGCAACAGAACAGAGGCACCGATACCAAGTGTAACAGAACAGAGAGCACAGTACCAGCAGAGGGAACATGGTACCAAGTGTAACAGAACAGGGGGCACGGTACCAAGTGTAACAGAACACGGGGCACAGTACCAAGTGCAACAGAACAGGGGGCACGGTACCAAGTGTAACAGAACAGGGGGCACGGTACCAAGTGCAACAGAACAGAAAGCACAGTACCAGCAGAGGGGACATGTTACCAAGTGTAACAGAACAGGGGGCACAGTACCAAGTGTAACACAACAGAGAACACAGTACCAGCAGAGGGGACATGGTACCAAGTGTAACAGAACAGGGGTCACGGTACTAAGTGAAACAGCAGAGGGGGCATGGTACCAAGAGCAACAGAACAGGGGGCACGGTACCAAGTGTAACAGAACAGGGGGCATGGTACCAAGTGCAACAGAACAGGGGGCACGGTACCACCAGAGGGGACATGGTATCATGTGTAACAGAACAGAGAGCACAGTACCAGCAGAGGGGACATGGTACCAAGTGTAACAGAACAGGGGGCACAGTACCAAGTGAAACAGCAGAGGGGGCACGGTACCAAGTGTAACAGAACTGTGGGGACAGTACTAAGTGAAACAGCTAGAGGAGGCATGGTACCAAGTGTAAGAGATGGGGGAGCATGGTACCAAGTGTAATAGAACAGAGGGCACAGTACCAGCAGAGGGGCACAGTACCAAGTATAACAGAACAGCGGGCATAGTACAAAGTGTAACAGAATAGAGGGCATGGTACCAAGTGCAACAGAACAGAGAGCTCAGTACCAGCAGAGGGGACATGGTACCAAGTGTAACAGAATAGGGGCACAGTGCAAGTGTAACAGAATAGAGAGCACAGTACCAGCAGAGGGCGTGGTACCAAGTGTGACGGAACAGGGGCACGGTACTAAGTGAAAGAGGAGGGCACAGTACCAAGTGCAACAGAACAGGGGGCACGGTACCAAGTGTAACAAAACAGAGAGCACAGTACCAGCAGAGGGGACATGGTACCAAGTGTAACAGAATAGGGGGCACAGTACCAAGTGTAACAGAATAGAGAGCACAGTACCAGCAGAGAGGACGTGGTACCAAGTGTAATGGAACAGGGGGCACAGTACTAAGTGAAACAGCAGAGGGGGCACAGTACCAAGTGCAGCAGAACAGGGGGCACAGTACCAAGTGCAACAGAACAGGGGGCACGGTACAAAGTGTAACAGAACAGAGAGCACAGTACCAGCAGAGGGACATGGTACCAAGTGTAACAGAATAGAGGGCACAGTACCAAGTGTAACAGAATAGAGGCACAGTACCAGCAGAGGGCGTGGTACCAAGTGTAGCAGAAAAAGGGGCACGGTACTAAGTGAAACAGCAGAGGGGCACAGTACCAAGTGCAAGAGCAGGGCACGGTACCAAGTGCAACAGAACAGAGGGGCACGGTGCCAAGTGTAACAGAACAGGGGCACGGTACCAAGTGCAACAGAACTGGGGACACGTTACCAAGTGCAACAGAACAGAGAGCTTGGTACTAAGTGTAACAGAACAGGCGGCACGGTACCAAGTGTAGCAGAACAGAGGGCATAGTTCCAAGTGTAACAGAACAGAGAGCACGGTACCAAGTGTAACAGAACAGGGGGCACAGTACCAAGTGAAACAGCAGAGGCGCAGTATCAAGTGTAACAGAACAGGGGGCACAGTACTAAGTGAAACAGCAGAGGGGGCATGGTACCAAGTGTAACAGATGGGGGAGCATGGTACCAAGTGGAACAGAACAGAGGGCACGGTACCAGCAGAGGGGCACGGTACCAAGTATAACAGAACAGGGGGCATAGTACCAAGTGTAACAGAATAGAGGGCACAGTACCAAGTGTAACAGAACAGGGGGCATGGTACCAAGTGTAACAGAACAGGGGGCACAGTACCAAGTGTAACAGATCATGGGGCACAGTACCAAGTATAACAGAACAGAGGGCACGGTAGCAAGTATAACAGAACAGGGGGCACAGTACCAAGTGTAACAGAACAGAGGGCACAGTACCAAGTGTAACAGAACAGAGGGCACGGTAGCAAGTATAACAGAACAGAGGGCACAGTACCAAGTATAACAGAATAGAGAGCACGGTAGCAAGTATAACAGAACAGGGGGCACAGTACCAGGTGTAACAGAACAGAGGGCACGGTAGCAAGTATAACAGAACAAGGGGCACAGTACCAGGTGTAACAGAACAGAGGGCACGGTACCAAGTGTAACAGAACAGGGGGCATGGTACCAAGTGCAATAGAACAGAGAGCACAGTACCAGCAGAGGGGACATGGTACCAAGTGTAACAGAACAGGGGCATGGTACTAAGTGAAACAGCAGAAGGGACACGGTACCAAGTGCAACAGAACAGGGCGCACGGTACCAAGTGTAACAGAACAGGGGCACGGTACCAAGTGCAACAGAACAGGGGGCACGGTACCAAGTGTAACAGAACAGAGAGCACAGTACCAGCAGAGGGGACATGGTACCAAGTGTAACAGAACAGGAGGCACGGTACCAAGTGTATCAGAACAGGGAGCACAGTACCAGCAGAGGGGACATGGTACCAAGTGTAACAGAACAGGGGGCACAGTACCAAGTGTAACAGAACAGGGAGCACAGTACCAGCAGAGGGGACATGGTACCAAGTGTAACAGAACAGGAGGCACGGTACCAAGTGTAACAGAACAGGGCACAGTACCAGCAGAGGACATGGTACCAAGTGTAACAGAACAGGGGCATGGTACTAAGTGAAAGAGCAGAGGGGCACAGTACCAAGTGCAAGAGAATAGGGGCTAAGTACCAAGTGTAACAGAACAGGGGGCATGGTACCAAGTGCAACAGAACAGGGGACACGGTATCAAGTGTAACAGAACAGAGAGCAAAGTACCAGCAAAGGGGCATGGTACCAAGTGTAACAGAACAGGGGCATGGTACCAAGTGTAACAGAGCAGGGGCACGGTACCAAGTGTAACAGAACAGAGGGCAAGATACCAGGTGCAACAGAACAGAGGCACGGTACCAATATGTAACAGAACAGAGGGCATGGTACCAAGTGTAACAGAACAGGGGGAATGGTACCAAGTGTAACAGAACAGGGAGCACAGTACCAAGTGTAACAGAACAGGGGGCACGGTACCAACTGTAACAGAACAGAGGGCACGGTACCAAGTGTAACAGAACAGGGGCACGGTACCAAGTGCAACAGAACAGGGGGCACGGTACCAAGTGTAACAGAACAGAGAGCACAGTACCAGCAGAGGGGACATGGTACCAAGTGTAACAGAACAGGAGGCACGGTACCAAGTGTATCAGAACAGGGAGCACAGTACCAGCAGAGGGGACATGGTACCAAGTGTAACAGAACAGGGGGCACAGTACCAAGTGTAACAGAACAGGGAGCACAGTACCAGCAGAGGGGACATGGTACCAAGTGTAACAGAACAGGAGGCACGGTACCAAGTGTAACAGAACAGGGAGCACAGTACCAGCAGAGGGGACATGGTACCAAGTGTAACAGAACAGGGGGCATGGTACTAAGTGAAAGAGCAGAGGGGGCACAGTACCAAGTGCAAGAGAATAGGGGGCACAGTACCAAGTGTAACAGAACAGGGGGCATGGTACCAAGTGCAACAGAACAGGGGACACGGTATCAAGTGTAACAGAACAGAGAGCAAAGTACCAGCAAAGGGGCATGGTACCAAGTGTAACAGAACAGGGGCATGGTACCAAGTGTAACAGAACAGGAGCACAGTACCAAGTGTAACAGAACAGGGGGCACAGTACCAACTGTAACAGAACAGAGGGCACGGTACCAAGTGTAACAGAACACAGGGCATGGTACCAAGTGTAACAGAACAGGGGGCATAATACCAAGTGTAACAGAACAGGGGGCACAGTACCAAGTGTAACAGAACAGAGAGCACAGTACCAGCAGAGATGACATGGTACCAAGTGTAACAGAACAGTGGGCACGGTACCAAGTGTAACAGAACAGAGAGCACAGTACCAGCAGAGGGGACATGGTAACAAGTGTAACGGAACAGAGGGCACGGTACTAAGTGAAACAGCAGAGGGAGCATGGTACCAAGTGCAACAGAACAGGGGGCACGATACCAAGTGTAACAGAACAGAGAGCACAGTACCAGCAGAGGGAACATGGTACCAAGTGTAACAGAACAGGGGGCACAGTACCAAGTGTAACAGAACAGAGAGCACGGTACCAGCAGAGGGGACATGGTACCAATTGTAACAGAACAGGGGGCACGGTACCAAGTGTAACAGAACACGGGGCACAGTACCAAGTGCAACAGAACAGGGGGCACGGTACCAAGTGTAACAGAACAGGGGGCACGGTACCAAGTGCAACAGAACAGAAAGCACAGTACCAGCAGAGGGGACATGTTACCAAGTGTAACAGAACAGGGGGCACAGTACCAAGTGTAACACAACAGAGAACACAGTACCAGCAGAGGGGACATGGTACCAAGTGTAACAGAACAGGGGTCACGGTACTAAGTGAAACAGCAGAGGGGCATGGTACCAAGAGCAACAGAACAGACGCACAGTACCAAGTGTAACAGAACAGGGGCATGGTACCAAGTGCAACAGAACAGGGGCACGGTACCACCAGAGGGACATGGTATCATGTGTAACAGAACAGAGAGCACAGTACCAGCAGAGGACATGGTACCAAGTGTAACAGAACAGGGGCACAGTACCAAGTGAAACAGCAGAGGGCACGGTACCAAGTGTAACAGAACTGTGGGGACAGTACTAAGTGAAACAGCTAGAGGAGGCATGGTACCAAGTGTAAGAGATGGGGAGCATGGTACCAAGTGTAATAGAACAGAGGGCACAGTACCAGCAGAGGGGCACAGTACCAAGTATAACAGAACAGAGGGCATAGTACAAAGTGTAACAGAATAGAGGGCATGGTACCAAGTGTAACAGAACAGAGGGCACAGTACCAAGTGTAACAGAACAGGGGGCATGGTACCAAGTGCAACAGAACAGAGAGCTCAGTACCAGCAGAGGGGACATGGTACCAAGTGTAACAGAATAGGGGGCACAGTGCCAAGTGTAACAGAATAGAGAGCACAGTACCAGCAGAGGGACGTGGTACCAAGTGTAACGGAACAGGGGGCCACGTGTTAAGAGAGAGAGGGGCACAGTACCAAGTGCAACAGAACAGGGGACGCGGTACCAAGTGTAACAAAACAGAGCACAGTACCAGCAGAGGGACATGGTACCAAGTGTAACAGAATAGGGGGCACGGTACCAAGTGTAACAGAATAGAGAGCACAGTACCAGCAGAGAGGACGTGGTACCAAGTGTAATGGAACAGGGGGCACAGTACTAAGTGAAACAGCAGAGGGGGCACAGTACCAAGTGCAGCAGAACAGGGGGCACAGTACCAAGTGCAACAGAACGGGGGGCACGGTACAAAGTGTAACAGAATAGAGGGCACCGTACTAAGTGAAACAGCTAGAGGGGGCATGGTACCAAGTGTAACAGATGGGGGAGCATGGTACCAAGTGGAATAGAACAGAGGGCACAGTACTAGCAGAGGGCGCGTATGAGGTGTAACAGAACAGAGGGCACAGTACCAAGTGTAACAGAACAGGGGGCACGGTACCAAGTGTAACAGAACAGGGGGCATGGTACCAAGTGCAATAGAACAGAGAGCACAGTACCAGCAGAGGGGACATGGTACCAAGTGTAACAGAACAGGGGCATGGTACTAAGTGAAACAGCAGAGGGGACACGGTACCAAGTGCAACAGAACAGGGGGCACGGTACCAAGTGTAACAGAACAGGGGCACGGTACCAAGTGCAACAGAACAGGGGGCACGGTACCAAGTGTAACAGAACAGAGAGCACAGTACCAGCAGAGGGGACATGCTACCAAGTGTAACAGAACAGGAGGCACGGTACCAAGTGTATCAGAACAGGGAGCACAGTACCAGCAGAGGGGACATGGTACCAAGTGTAACAGAACAGGGGGCACAGTACCAAGTGTAACAGAACAGGGAGCACAGTACCAGCAGAGGGACATGGTACCAAGTGTAACAGAACAGGAGGCACGGTACCAAGTGTAACAGAACAGGAGCACAGTACCAGCAGAGGACATGGTACCAAGTGTAACAGAACAGGGGCATGGTACTAAGTGAAAGAGCAGAGGGGCACAGTACCAAGTGCAAGAGAATAGGGGCACAGTACCAAGTGTAACAGAACAGGGGCATGGTACCAAGTGCAACAGAACAGGGACACGGTATCAAGTGTAACAGAACAGAGAGCAAAGTACCAGCAAAGGGGGCATGGTACCAAGTGTAACAGAACAGGGGGCATGGTACCAAGTGTAACAGAGCAGGAGGCGGTACCAAGTGTAACAGAACAGAGGGCAAGATACCAGGTGCAACAGAACAGAGAGCACGTACCAAATGTAACAGAACAGAGGGCATGGTACCAAGTGTAACAGAACAGGGGAATGGTACCAAGTGTAACAGAACAGGAGCACAGTACCAAGTGTAACAGAACAGGGGCACGGTACCAACTGTAACAGAACAGAGGCACAGTACCAAGAGTAACAGAACAGTCGGTACCAAGTGCAACAGAACAGGGGGCACGGTACCAAGTGTAACAGAACAGAGAGCACAGTACCAGCAAGGGGACATGGTACCAAGTGTAACAGAACAGGAGGCACCTGCACCAAGTGTATCAGAACAGGGAGCACAGTACCAGCAGAGGGGACATGGTACCAAGTGTAACAGAACAGGGGCACAGTACCAAGTGTAACAGAACAGGAGCACAGTACCAGCAGAGGGACATGGTACCAAGTGTAACAGAACAGGAGACAGGTACCAAGTGTAACAGAACAGGGAGCACAGTACCAGCAGAGGGACATGGTACCAAGTGTAACAGAACAGGGGGCATGGTACTAAGTGAAAGAGCAGGAGGGGCACAGTACCAAGTAGAGGGCAAGTACCAAGTGTAACAGAACAGGGGCATGGTACCAAGTGCAACAGAACAGGGAGCACGGTACCAGAGAGGAGACAGGTAGCAAAGTACCAGAACAAGGGGGCATGGTACCAAGTGTAACAGAACAGGGGCATGGTACCAAGTGTAACAGAGCAGAGGGCACGGTACCAAGTGTAACAGAACAGAGGCAGATACCAAGTGTAACAGAACAGAGAGCACAGTACCAGACAGAGGACATGGTACCAAGTGTAACAGAACAGGGGCACAGTACCAAGTGTAACAGAACAGGGGCACAGTACCAAGTGTAACAGAACAGGGGCACGGTACCAACTGTAACAGAACAGAGGGCACGGTACCAAGTGTAACAGAACACAGGGCATGGTACCAAGTGTAATAGAACAGGGGGCATAATACCAAGTGTAACAGAACAGGGGGCACAGTACCAAGTGTAACAGAACAGAGAGCACAGTACCAGCAGAGATGACATGGTACCAAGTGTAACAGAACAGTGGGCACGGTACCAAGTGTAACAGAACAGAGACCACAGTACCAGCAGAGGGGACATGGTACCAAGTGTAACGGAACAGAGACACGTACTAAGTGAAACAGCAGAGGGGCATGGTACCAAGTGCAACAGAACAGGGAACGATACCAAGTGTAACAGAACAGAGACAGTACCAGCAGAGAGGACATGGTACCAAGTGTAACAGAACAGGGCACGGTACCAAGTGTAACAGAACAGAGAGCACAGTACCGAGACGTGGTACCAATGAACAGAACAGGGGCACAGTACCAAGTGTAACAGAACAGGGGCACGGTACCAAGTGCAACAGAACAGAAAGCACAGTACCAGCAGAGGGACATGGTACAAGTGTAACAGAACAGAGGGCACAGTACCAAGTGTAACAGAACAGAGAGCACAGTACCAGCAGAGAGGACATGGTACCAAGTGTAGACAGAAGGGGGCACGGTACTAAGTGAAACAGCAGAGGGCACAGTACCAAGAGCAACAGAGCAGAGGCACGGTACCAAGTGTAACAGAACAGAGGGCATGGTACCAAGTGCAACAGAACAGGAGCACGGTACCACCAGAGGGGACATGGTATCATGTGTAACAGAACAGGAGGCACAGTACCAAGTGACAGAGGGACATGGTACCAAGTGTAACAGAACAGGGGACAGTACCAAGTGTAGCAGAACAGAGGGCATAGTTCCAAGTGTAACAGAACAGAGACACGGTACCAAGTGTAACAGAACAGGGGGCACAGTACCAAGTGAACAGAGGGACACGGTACCAAGTGTAACAGAACAGGGGCACAGTACTAAGTGAACAACAGAGGGCATGGTACCAAGTGAACAGAGGGGAACATGGTACCAAGTGGAACAGAACAGAGAGGCACGGTACCAGCAGAGGAGCACGGTACCAAGTATAACAGAACAGGGGCATAGTACCAAGTGTAACAGAATAGAGGGCACAGTACCAAGTGTAACAGAACAGGGGCATGGTACCAAGTGTAACAGAACAGGGGCACAGTACCAAGTGTAACAGATCATGGGGGCACAGTACCAAGTATAACAGAACAGAGGCACGGTAGCAAGTATAACAGAACAGGGGCACAGTACCAAGTGTAACAGAACAGAGGGCACAGTACCAAGTGTAACAGAACAGAGGCACGGTAGCAAGTATAACAGAACAGAGGGCACAGTACCAAGTATAACAGAATAGAAACACGGTAGCAAGTATAACAGAACAGGGGGCACAGTACCATGTAACAGACAAGGCGCAGTAGCAAGTGTAACAGAACAGAGGGCACAGTACCAAGTGTAACAGAACAGGGGGCACGGTACCAAGTGTAACAGAACAGGGGGCATGGTACCAAGTGCAATAGAACAGAGAGCACAGTACCAGCAGAGGGGACATGGTACCAAGTGTAACAGAACAGGGGCATGGTACTAAGTGAAACAGCAGAAGGGACACGGTACCAAGTGCAACAGAACAGGGCGCACGGTACCAAGTGTAACAGAACAGGGGCACGGTACCAAGTGCAACAGAACAGGGGGCACGGTACCAAGTGTAACAGAACAGAGAGCACAGTACCAGCAGAGGGGACATGGTACCAAGTGTAACAGAACAGGAGGCACGGTACCAAGTGTATCAGAACAGGGAGCACAGTACCAGCAGAGGGGACATGGTACCAAGTGTAACAGAACAGGGGGCACAGTACCAAGTGTAACAGAACAGGGAGCACAGTACCAGCAGAGGGGACATGGTACCAAGTGTAACAGAACAGGAGGCACGGTACCAAGTGTAACAGAACAGGAGCACAGTACCAGCAGAGGACATGGTACCAAGTGTAACAGAACAGGGGCATGGTACTAAGTGAAAGAGCAGAGGGGCACAGTACCAAGTGCAAGAGAATAGGGGCACAGTACCAAGTGTAACAGAACAGGGGCATGGTACCAAGTGCAACAGAACAGGGGACACGGTATCAAGTGTAACAGAACAGAGAGCAAAGTACCAGCAAAGGGGCATGGTACCAAGTGTAACAGAACAGGGGCATGGTACCAAGTGTAACAGAGCAGGGCAACGGTACCAAGTGTAACAGAACAGAGGGCAAGATACCAGGTGCAACAGAACAGAGGCACGGTACCAAATGTAACAGAACAGAGGGCATGGTACCAAGTGTAACAGAACAGGGAATGGTACCAAGTGTAACAGAACAGGAGCACAGTACCAAGTGTAACAGAACAGGAGCACGGTACCAAGTGTAACAGAACAGGGGCACGGTACTAAGTGTAACAGAACAGGGGCATGGTACCAAGAGCAACAGAACAGGGGCACGGTACCAAGTGTAACAGAACAGAGGCACAGTACCAGCAGAGGGACATGGTACCAAGTGTAACAGAACAGGAGGCACGGTACCAAGTGTATCAGAACAGGGAGCACAGTACCAGCAGGGGACATGGTACCAAGTGTAACAGAACAGGGGGCACAGTACCAAGTGTAACAGAACAGAGAGCACAGTACCAGCAGAGGGGACATGGTACCAAGTGTAACAGAACAGTGGGGACAGTACTAAGTGAAACAGCTAGAGGAGGCATGGTACCAAGTGTAAGAGATGGGGGAGCATGGTACCAAGTGTAATAGAACAGAGGGCACAGTACCAGCAGAGGGCACAGTACCAAGTATAACAGAACAGCGGGCATAGTACAAAGTGTAACAGAATAGAGGGCATGGTACCAAGTGTAACAGAACAGAGGGCACAGTACCAAGTGTAACAGAACAGGGGGCATGGTACCAAGTGCAACAGAACAGAGAGCTCAGTACCAGCAGAGGGGACATGGTACCAAGTGTAACAGAATAGGGGGCACAGTGCCAAGTGTAACAGAATAGAGAGCACAGTACCAGCAGAGGGGACGTGGTACCAAGTGTAACGGAACAGGGGGCACGGTACTAAGTGAAAGAGGAGAGGGGGCACAGTACCAAGTGCAACAGAACAGGGGGCACGGTACCAAGTGTAACAAAACAGAGAGCACAGTACCAGCAGAGGGGACATGGTACCAAGTGTAACAGAATAGGGGGCACGGTACCAAGTGTAACAGAATAGAGAGCACAGTACCAGCAGAGAGGACGTGGTACCAAGTGTAATGGAACAGGGGGCACAGTACTAAGTGAAACAGCAGAGGGGCACAGTACCAAGTGCAGCAGAACAGGGGCACAGTACCAAGTGCAACAGAGCAGGGCACGGTACAAAGTGTAACAGAATAGAGGCACCGTGCTAAGTGAAACAGCTAGAGGGCATGGTACCAAGTGTAACAGATGGGGAGCATGGTACCAAGTGGAATAGAACAGAGGGACAGTACTAGCAGAGGGCGCAGTCGAGGTGTAACAGAACAGAGGGCACAGTACCAAGTGTAACAGAACAGGGGCACGGTACCAAGTGTAACAGAACAGGGGCATGGTACCAAGTGCAATGAGAACAGAGAGCACAGTACCAGCAGAGGGACATGGTACCAAGTGTAACAGAACAGGGGCATGGTACTAAGTGAACAGCAGAGGGACACGGTACCAAGTGCAACAGAACAGGCGGCACGGTACCAAGTGTAACAGAACAGGGCACGGTACCAAGTGCAACAGAACAGAGGCACGGTACCAAGTGTAACAGAACAGAGAGCACAGTACCAGCAGAGGGACATGCTACCAAGTGTAACAGAACAGGAGGCACAGTACCAAGTGTATCAGAACAGGAGCACAGTACCAGCAGAGGGACATGGTACCAAGTGTAACAGAACAGGGGCACAGTACCAAGTGTAACAGAACAGGGAGCACAGTACCAGCAGAGGGACATGGTACCAAGTGTAACAGAACAGGAGGCACGGTACCAAGTGTAACAGAACAGGAGCACAGTACCAGCAGAGGACATGGTACCAAGTGTAACAGAACAGGGGCATGGTACTAAGTGAAAGAGCAGAGGGCACAGTACCAAGTGCAAGAGAATAGGGGCACAGTACCAAGTGTAACAGAACAGGGGCATGGTACCAAGTGCAACAGAACAGGGGCACGGTATCAAGTGTAACAGAACAGAGAGCAAAGTACCAGCAAAGGGGGCATGGTACCAAGTGTAACAGAACAGGGGGCATGGTACCAAGTGTAACAGAGCAGGGGGCACGGTACCAAGTGTAACAGAACAGAGGGCAAGATACCAGGTGCAACAGAACAGAGGGCACGGTACCAAATGTAACAGAACAGAGGGCATGGTACCAAGTGTAACAGAACAGGGGGAATGGTACCAAGTGTAACAGAACAGGGAGCACAGTACCAAGTGTAACAGAACAGGGGGCACGGTACCAACTGTAACAGAACAGAGGGCACGGTACCAAGTGTAACAGAACAGGGGCACGGTACCAAGTGCAACAGAACAGGGGGCACGGTACCAAGTGTAACAGAACAGAGAGCACAGTACCAGCAGAGGGGACATGGTACCAAGTGTAACAGAACAGGAGGCACGGTACCAAGTGTATCAGAACAGGGAGCACAGTACCAGCAGAGGGGACATGGTACCAAGTGTAACAGAACAGGGGGCACAGTACCAAGTGTAACAGAACAGGGAATGGTACCAAGTGTAACAGAACAGGGGCACGGTACCAAGTGTAACAGAACAGGGGGCACGGTACCAAGTGTAACAGAACAGAGGGCACGGTACCAAGTGTAACAGAACACAGGGCATGGTACCAAGTGTAACAGAACAGGGGCACAGTACCAAGTGTAACAGAACAGGGGCACGGTACCAAGTGTAACAGAACAGAGAGCACAGTACCAGCAGAGGGGACATGGTACCAAGTGTAACAGAACAGGGGGCACGGTACCAAGTGTAACAGAACAGAGAGCACAGTACCAGCAGAGGGGACATGGTACCAAGTGTAACAGAACAGGGGCACGGTACCAAGTGTAAAGAACAGAGGGCATGGTACCAAGTGCAACAGAACAGAGGGCACGATACCAAGTGTAACAGAACAGAGAGCACAGTACCAGCAGAGGGAACATGGTACCAAGTGTAACAGAACAGGGGGCACGGTACCAAGTGTAATAGAACAGAGGGCACAGTACCAGCAGAGGGGCACAGTACCAAGTATAACAGAACAGAGGGCATAGTACAAAGTGTAACAGAATAGAGGGCATGGTACCAAGTGTAACAGAACAGAGGGCACAGTACCAAGTGTAACAGAACAGGGGGCATGGTACCAAGTGCAACAGAACAGAGAGCACAGTACCAGCAGAGGGGACATGGTACCAAGTGTAACAGAACAGGGGGCACAGTGCCAAGTGTAACAGAATAGAGAGCACAGTACCAGCAGAGGGGACGTGGTACCAAGTGTAACAGCACAGGCGGCACGGTACTAAGTGAAAGAGGAGAGGGGGCACAGTACCAAGTGCAACAGAACAGGGGGCACGGTACCAAGTGTAACAAAACAGAGAGCACAGTACCAGCAGAGGGGACATGGTACCAAGTGTAACAGAATAGAGAGCACAGTACCAGCAGAGAGGACGTGGTACCAAGTGTAATGGAACAGGGGGCACAGTACTAAGTGAAACAGCAGAGGGGGCACAGTACCAAGTGCAGCAGAACAGGGGGCACAGTACCAAGTGCAACAGAACGGGGGGCACGGTACAAAGTGTAACAGAACAGAGAGCACAGTACCAGCAGAGGGGACATGGTACCAAGTGTAACAGAATAGAGGGCACAGTACCAAGTGTAACAGAATAGAGAGCACAGTACCAGCAGAGAGGACGTGGTACCAAGTGTAGCAGAAAAGGGGGCACGGTACTAAGTGAAACAGCAGAGGGGGCACAGTACCAAGTGCAACGGAACGGGGGCACGGTACCAAGTGCAACAGAACAGGGGGCACGGTACCAAGTGTAACAGAACAGGGGGCACGGTACCAAGTGCAACAGAACTGGGGGCACGTTACCAAGTGCAACAGAACAGAGAGCTTGGTACTAAGTGTAACAGAACAGGCGGCACGGTACCAAGTGTAGCAGAACAGAGGGCATAGTTCCAAGTGTAACAGAACAGAGAGCACGGTACCAAGTGTAACAGAACAGGGGGCACAGTACCAAGTGAAACAGCAGAGGGGGCACGGTATCAAGTGTAACAGAACAGGGGGCACAGTACTAAGTGAAACAGCAGAGGGGGCATGGTACCAAGTGTAACAGATGGGGGAGCATGGTACCAAGTGGAACAGAACAGAGGGCACGGTACCAGCAGAGGGGCACGGTACCAAGTATAACAGAACAGGGGGCATAGTACCAAGTGTAACAGAATAGAGGGCACAGTACCAAGTGTAACAGAACAGGGGGCATGGTACCAAGTGTAACAGAACAGGGGGCACAGTACCAAGTGTAACAGATCATGGGGCACAGTACCAAGTATAACAGAACAGAGACACGTGAGCAAGTATAACAGAACAGGGGGCACAGTACCAAGTGTAACAGAACAGAGGGCACAGTACCAAGTGTAACAGAACAGAGGGCACGGTAGCAAGTATAACAGAACAGAGGGCACAGTACCAAGTATAACAGAATAGAGAGCACGGTAGCAAGTATAACAGAACAGGGGGCACAGTACCAGGTGTAACAGAACAGAGGGCACGGTAGCAAGTATAACAGAACAAGGGGCACAGTACCAGGTGTAACAGAACAGAGGGCACGGTACCAAGTGTAACAGAACAGGGGGCATGGTACCAAGTGCAATAGAACAGAGAGCACAGTACCAGCAGAGGGGACATGGTACCAAGTGTAACAGAACAGGGGCATGGTACTAAGTGAAACAGCAGAAGGGACACGGTACCAAGTGCAACAGAACAGGGCGCACGGTACCAAGTGTAACAGAACAGGGGCACGGTACCAAGTGCAACAGAACAGGGGCACGGTACCAAGTGTAACAGAACAGAGAGCACAGTACCAGCAGAGGGGACATGGTACCAAGTGTAACAGAACAGGAGGCACGGTACCAAGTGTATCAGAACAGGGAGCACAGTACCAGCAGAGGGACATGGTACCAAGTGTAACAGAACAGGGGCACAGTACCAAGTGTAACAGAACAGGAGCACAGTACCAGCAGAGGACATGGTACCAAGTGTAACAGAACAGGAGGCACGAGTACCAAGTGTAACAGAACAGGAGCACAGTACCAGCAGAGGACATGGTACCAAGTGTAACAGAACAGGGGCATGGTACTAAGTGAAAAAGAGCAGAGGGCACAGTACCAAGTGCAAGAGAATAGGGGCACAGTACCAAGTGTAACAGAACAGGGGCATGGTACCAAGTGCAACAGAACAGGGACACGGTATCAAGTGTAACAGAACAGAGCAAAGTACCAGCAAAGGGGCATGGTACCAAGTGTAACAGAACAGGGGCATGGTACCAAGTGTAACAGAGCAGGGGCACGGTACCAAGTGTAACAGAACAGAGGGCAAGATACCAGGTGCAACAGAACAGAGGCACGGTACCAAATGTAACAGAACAGAGGGCATGGTACCAAGTGTAACAGAACAGGGGGAATGGTACCAAGTGTAACAGAACAGGGAGCACAGTACCAAGTGTAACAGAACAGGGGGCACGGTACCAACTGTAACAGAACAGAGGGCACGTACCAAGTGTAACAGAACAGGGGCACGGTACCAAGTGCAACAGAACAGGGGGCACGGTACCAAGTGTAACAGAACAGAGAGCACAGTACCAGCAGAGGGGACATGGTACCAAGTGTAACAGAACAGGAGGCACGGTACCAAGTGTATCAGAACAGGGAGCACAGTACCAGCAGAGGGGACATGGTACCAAGTGTAACAGAACAGGGGGCACAGTACCAAGTGTAACAGAACAGGGAGCACAGTACCAGCAGAGGGGACATGGTACCAAGTGTAACAGAACAGGAGGCACGGTACCAAGTGTAACAGAACAGGGAGCACAGTACCAGCAGAGGGGACATGGTACCAAGTGTAACAGAACAGGGGGCATGGTACTAAGTGAAAGAGCAGAGGGGGCACAGTACCAAGTGCAAGAGAATAGAGGCACAGTACCAAGTGTAACAGAACAGGGGCATGGTACCAAGTGCAACAGAACAGGGACACGGTATCAAGTGTAACAGAACAGAGAGCAAAGTACCAACAAGGGGGCATGGTACCAAGTGTAACAGAACAGGGGCAAGGTACCAAGTGTAACAGAGCAGGGAGCACAGTACCAAGAACAGAGGGCAGATACCAAGTGTAACAGAACAGAGGGCACGGTACCAAGTGTAACAGAACACAGGGCATGGTACCAAGTGTAACAGAACAGGGGGCATAATACCAAGTGTAACAGAACAGGGGGCACAGTACCAAGTGTAACAGAACAGAGAGCACAGTACCAGCAGAGATGACATGGTACCAAGTGTAACAGAACAGTGGGCACGGTACCAAGTGTAACAGAACAGAGAGCACAGTACCAGCAGAGGGGACATGGTACCAAGTGTAACAGAACAGAGGGCACGGTACTAAGTGAAACAGCAGAGGGAGCATGGTACCAAGTGCAACAGAACAGGGGGCACGATACCAAGTGTAACAGAACAGAGAGCACAGTACCAGCAGAGGGAACATGGTACCAAGTGTAACAGAACAGGGGGCACAGTACCAAGTGTAACAGAACAGAAGCACGTACAGCAGAGGACATGGTACCAATTGTAACAGAACAGGGGCACGGTACCAAGTGTAACAGAACAGGGGCACGGTACCAAGTGTAACAGAACAGGGGCACGGTACCAAGTGCAACAGAACAGAAAGCACAGTACCAGCAGAGGACATGTTACCAAGTGTAACAGAACAGGGGCACAGTACCAAGTGTAACACAACAGAGAACACAGTACCAGCAGAGGGACATGGTACCAAGTGTGTAACAGAACAGGGGTCACGGTACTAAGTGAAACAGCAGAGGGGCATGGTACCAAGAGCAACAGAACAGGGGGCACGGTACAAGTGTAACAGAACAGGGGGCATGGTACCAAGTGCAACAGAACAGGGGGCACGGTACCACCAGAGGGGACATGGTATCATGTGTAACAGAACAGAGAGCACAGTACCAGCAGAGGGGACATGGTACCAAGTGTAACAGAACAGGGGGCACAGTACCAAGTGAAACAGCAGAGGGGGCACGGTACCAAGTGTAACAGAACTGTGGGGACAGTACTAAGTGAAACAGCTAGAGGAGGCATGGTACCAAGTGTAAGAGATGGGGGAGCATGGTACCAAGTGTAATAGAACAGAGGGCACAGTACCAGCAGAGGGGCACAGTACCAAGTATAACAGAACAGCGGGCATAGTACAAAGTGTAACAGAATAGAGGGCATGGTACCAAGTGTAACAGAACAGAGGGCACAGTACCAAGTGTAACAGAACAGGGGGCATGGTACCAAGTGCAACAGAACAGAGCTCAGTACCAGCAGAGGGACAGAGGGACATGGTACCAAGTGTAACAGAACAGAGGCACAGTACCAAGTGTAACAGAACAGAGAGCATGGAACAAGGAGAACGGAGCACGGTACTAAGTGAAGAGGAGAGGGGCACAGTACCAAGTGCAACAGAACAGGGGACACGGTACCAAGTGTAACAAAACAGAGAGCACAGTACCACAGAGGGACATGGTACCAAGTGTAACAGAATGGGGGCAGGTACCAAGTGTAACAGAATAGAGGGCACAGTACCAGCAGAGACGTGGTACCAAGTGTAATGGAACAGGGGCACAGTACTAAAGTGAAACAGCAGAGGGGCACAGTACCAAGTGCAGCAGAACAGGGGACAGTACCAAGTGCAACAGAGCAGGGGCACGGTACAAAGTGTAACAGAATAGAGGCACCGTGCTAAGTGAAACAGCTAGAGGGCATGGTACCAGAGTGTAACAGATGGGGAGCATGGTACCAAGTGGAATAGAACAGAGGGCACAGTACTAGCAGAGGGGCACGGTACGAAGTGTAACAGAACAGAGGGCACAGTACCAAGTGTAACAGAACAGGGGGCACGGTACCAAGTGTAACAGAACAGGGGGCATGGTACCAAGTGCAATAGAACAGAGAGCACAGTACCAGCAGAGGGGACATGGTACCAAGTGTAACAGAACAGGGGCATGGTACTAAGTGAAACAGCAGAGGGGACACGGTACCAAGTGCAACAGAACAGGGCGCACGGTACCAAGTGTAACAGAACAGGGGCACGGTACCAAGTGCAACAGAACAGGGGGCACGGTACCAAGTGTAACAGAACAGAGAGCACAGTACCAGCAGAGGGGACATGCTACCAAGTGTAACAGAACAGGAGGCACGGTACCAAGTGTATCAGAACAGGGAGCACAGTACCAGCAGAGGGGACATGGTACCAAGTGTAACAGAACAGGGGGCACAGTACCAAGTGTAACAGAACAGGGAGCACAGTACCAGCAGAGGGGACATGGTACCAAGTGTAACAGAACAGGAGGCACGGTACCAAGTGTAACAGAACAGGAGCACAGTACCAGCAGAGGGACATGGTACCAAGTGTAACAGAACAGGGGCATGGTACTAAGTGAAAGAGCAGAGGGCACAGTACCAAGTGCAAGAGAATAGGGGCACAGTACCAAGTGTAACAGAACAGGGGCATGGTACCAAGTGCAACAGAACAGGGACACGGTATCAAGTGTAACAGACAGAAGAGCAAAGTACCAGCAAGGGGCATGGTACCAAGTGTAACAGAACAGGGGCATGGTACCAAGTGTAACAGAGCAGGGCACGGTACCAAGTGTAACAGAACAGAGGGCAAGATACCAGGTGCAACAGAACAGAGGGCACGGTACCAAATGTAACAGAACAGAGGGCATGGTACCAAGTGTAACAGAACAGGGGAATGGTACCAAGTGTAACAGAACAGGAGCACAGTACCAAGTGTAACAGAACAGGGGGCACGATACCAACTGTAACAGAACAGAGGGCACGGTACCAAGTGTAACAGAACAGGGGGCACGGTACCAAGTGCAACAGAACAGGGGGCACGGTACCAAGTGTAACAGAACAGAGAGCACAGTACCAGCAGAGGGGACATGGTACCAAGTGTAACAGAACAGGAGGCACGGTACCAAGTGTATCAGAACAGGGAGCACAGTACCAGCAGAGGGGACATGGTACCAAGTGTAACAGAACAGGGGGCACAGTACCAAGTGTAACAGAACAGGGAGCACAGTACCAGCAGAGGGGACATGGTACCAAGTGTAACAGAACAGGAGGCACGGTACCAAGTGTAACAGAACAGGGAGCACAGTACCAGCAGAGGGGACATGGTACCAAGTGTAACAGAACAGGGGGCATGGTACTAAGTGAAAGAGCAGAGGGGGCACAGTACCAAGTGCAAGAGAATAGGGGGCACAGTACCAAGTGTAACAGAACAGGGGGCATGGTACCAAGTGCAACAGAACAGGGGACACGGTATCAAGTGTAACAGAACAGAGAGCAAAGTACCAGCAAAGGGGGCATGGTACCAAGTGTAACAGAACAGGGGGCATGGTACCAAGTGTAACAGAGCAGGGGGCACGGTACCAAGTGTAACAGAACAGAGGGCAAGATACCAGGTGCAACAGAACAGAGGGCACGGTACCAAATGTAACAGAACAGAGGGCATGGTACCAAGTGTAACAGAACAGGGGGAATGGTACCAAGTGTAACAGAACAGGGAGCACAGTACCAAGTGTAACAGAACAGGGGGCACGGTACCAACTGTAACAGAACAGAGGGCACGGTACCAAGTGTAACAGAACACAGGGCATGGTACCAAGTGTAATAGAACAGGGGGCATAATACCAAGTGTAACAGAACAGGGGGCACAGTACCAAGTGTAACAGAACAGAGAGCACAGTACCAGCAGAGATGACATGGTACCAAGTGTAACAGAACAGTGGGCACGGTACCAAGTGTAACAGAACAGAGACCACAGTACCAGCAGAGGGGACATGGTACCAAGTGTAACGGAACAGAGGGCACGGTACTAAGTGAAACAGCAGAGGGAGCATGGTACCAAGTGCAACAGAACAGGGGGCACGATACCAAGTGTAACAGAACAGAGAGCACAGTACCAGCAGAGGGAACATGGTACCAAGTGTAACAGAACAGGAGGCACGGTACCAAGTGTAACAGAACACGGGGCACGGTACCAAGTGTAACAGAACACGGGGCACAGTACCAAGTGCAACAGAACAGGGGGCACGGTACCAAGTGTAACAGAACAGGGGGCACGGTACCAAGTGCAACAGAACAGAAAGCACAGTACCAGCAGAGGGGACATGTTACCAAGTGTAACAGAACAGGGGGCACAGTACCAAGTGTAACACAACAGAGAACACAGTACCAGCAGAGGGGACATGGTACCAAGTGTAACAGAACAGGGGTCACGGTACTAAGTGAAACAGCAGAGGGGGCATGGTACCAAGAGCAACAGAACAGGGGGCACGGTACCAAGTGTAACAGAACAGGGGGCATGGTACCAAGTGCAACAGAACAGGGGCACGGTACCACCAGAGGGACATGGTATCATGTGTAACAGAACAGAGAGCACAGTACCAGCAGAGGGACATGGTACCAAGTGTAACAGAACAGGGGCACAGTACCAAGTGAAACAGCAGAGGGGCATGGTACCAAGTGTAACAGAACTGTGGGGACAGTACTAAGTGAAACAGCTAGAGGAGGCATGGTACCAAGTGTAAGAGATGGGGAGCATGGTACCAAGTGTAATAGAACAGAGGGCACAGTACCAGCAGAGGGCACAGTACCAAGTATAACAGAACAGCGGGCATAGTACAAAGTGTAACAGAATAGAGGCATGGTACCAAGTGTAACAGAACAGAGGGCACAGTACCAAGTGTAACAGAACAGGGGGCATGGTACCAAGTGCAACAGAACAGAGAGCTCAGTACCAGCAGAGGGGACATGGTACCAAGTGTAACAGAATAGGGGGCACAGTGCCAAGTGTAACAGAATAGAGAGCACAGTACCAGCAGAGGGGACGTGGTACCAAGTGTAACGGAACAGGGGGCACGGTACTAAGTGAAAGAGGAGAGGGGGCACAGTACCAAGTGCAACAGAACAGGGGGCACGGTACCAAGTGTAACAAAACAGAGAGCACAGTACCAGCAGAGGGGACATGGTACCAAGTGTAACAGAATAGGGGGCACGGTACCAAGTGTAACAGAATAGAGAGCACAGTACCAGCAGAGAGGACGTGGTACCAAGTGTAATGGAACAGGGGGCACAGTACTAAGTGAAACAGCAGAGGGGGCACAGTACCAAGTGCAGCAGAACAGGGGCACAGTACCAAGTGCAACAGACAGGGGGCACAGTACAGTGTAACAGAACAGAGAGCACAGACCAGCAGAGGGACATGGTACCAAGTGTAACAGAATAGAGGGCACAGTACCAAGTGTAACAGAATAGAGAGCACAGTACCAGCAGAGGGACGTGGTACCAAGTGGAACAGAGGGACACGGTACCAAGTGTAACAGAACAGGGGCACGGTACCAAGTGTAACAGAACAGGGGCACGGTACCAAGTGCAAAGAACAGAGCACAGCGTACCAAGTGTAACAGAACAGAGGCATGGTACCAAGTGTAACAGAACAGGGACACGGTACCAAGTGTAACAGAACAGGGGCACGGTACCAAGTGTAACAGAACAGAGAGAGCCGGTACCAAGTGTAACAGAACAGGGGCACAGTACCAAGTGAAACAGCAGAGAGGGGCACGGTATCAAGTGTAACAGAACAGGGCACAGTACTAAGTGAAACAGCAGAGGGCATGGTACCAAGTGTAACAGATGGGGAGACATGGTACCAAGTGGAACAGAACAGAGGGCACGGTACCAGCAGAGGGGCACGGTACCAAGTATAACAGAACAGGGGCATAGTACCAAGTGTAACAGAATAGAGGGCACAGTACCAAGTGTAACAGAACAGGGGGCATGGTACCAAGTGTAACAGAACAGGGGGCACAGTACCAAGTGTAACAGATCATGGGGCACAGTACCAAGTATAACAGAACAGAGGGCACGGTAGCAAGTATAACAGAACAGGGGGCACAGTACCAAGTGTAACAGAACAGAGGGCACAGTACCAAGTGTAACAGAACAGAGGGCACGGTAGCAAGTATAACAGAACAGAGGGCACAGTACCAAGTATAACAGAATAGAGACACGGTAGCAAGTATAACAGAACAGGGGGCACAGTACCAGGTGTAACAGAACAGAGCGCAGTAGCAAGTATAACAGAACAAGGGCACAGTACCAGGTGTAACAGAACAGAGAGCACGGTACCAAGTGTAACAGAACAGGGGCATGGTACCAAGTGCAATAGAACAGAAACACAGTCAGCAGAGGGACATGGTACCAAGTGTAACAGAACAGGGGCATGGTACTAAGTGAAACAGCAGAGGGACACGGTACCAAGTGCAACAGAACAGGGCGCACGGTACCAAGTGTAACAGAACAGGGGCACGGTACCAAGTGCAACAGAACAGGGGGCACGGTACCAAGTGTAACAGAACAGAGAGCACAGTACCAGCAGAGGGGACATGGTACCAAGTGTAACAGAACAGGAGGCACGATACCAAGTGTATCAGAACAGGGAGCACAGTACCAGCAGAGGGGACATGGTACCAAGTGTAACAGAACAGGGGGCACAGTACCAAGTGTAACAGAACAGGGAGCACAGTACCAGCAGAGGGGACATGGTACCAAGTGTAACAGAACAGGAGGCACAGTACCAAGTGTAACAGAACAGGGAGCACAGTACCAGCAGAGGGGACATGGTACCAAGTGTAACAGAACAGGGGGCATGGTACTAAGTGAAAGAGCAGAGGGGGCACAGTACCAAGTGCAAGAGAATAGGGGGCACAGTACCAAGTGTAACAGAACAGGGGGCATGGTACCAAGTGCAACAGAACAGGGGACACGGTATCAAGTGTAACAGAACAGAGAGCAAAGTACCAGCAAAGGGGGCATGGTACCAAGTGTAACAGAACAGGGGGCATGGTACCAAGTGTAACAGAGCAGGGGGCACGGTACCAAGTGTAACAGAACAGAGGGCAAGATACCAGGTGCAACAGAACAGAGGGCACGGTACCAAATGTAACAGAACAGAGGGCATGGTACCAAGTGTAACAGAACAGGGGGAATGGTACCAAGTGTAACAGAACAGGGAGCACAGTACCAAGTGTAACAGAACAGGGGGCACGGTACCAACTGTAACAGAACAGAGGGCACGGTACCAAGTGTAACAGAACAGGGGCACGGTACCAAGTGCAACAGAACAGGGGGCACGGTACCAAGTGTAACAGAACAGAGAGCACAGTACCAGCAGAGGGGACATGGTACCAAGTGTAACAGAACAGGAGGCCACGGTACCAAGTGTATCAGAACAGGAGCACAGTACCAGCAGGGGACATGGTACCAAGTGTAACAGAACAGGGGGCACAGTACCAAGTGTAACAGAACAGGGAGCACAGTACCAGCAGAGGGGACATGGTACCAAGTGTAACAGAACAGGAGGCACGGTACCAAGTGTAACAGAACAGGGAGCACAGTACCAGCAGAGGGGACATGGTACCAAGTGTAACAGAACAGGGGGCATGGTACTAAGTGAAAGAGCAGAGGGGGCACAGTACCAAGTGCAAGAGAATAGGGGGCACAGTACCAAGTGTAACAGAACAGGGGCATGGTACCAAGTGCAACAGAACAGGGGACACGGTATCAAGTGTAACAGAACAGAGAGCAAAGTACCAGCAAAGGGGCATGGTACCAAGTGTAACAGAACGGGGCATGGTACCAAGTGTAACAGAGCAGGGGCACGGTACCAAGTGTAACAGAACAGAGGGCAAGATACCAGGTGCAACAGAACAGAGGCATGGTACCAAGTGTAACAGAACAGAGGAATGGTACCAAGTGTAACAGAACAGGAGCACAGTACCAGTGTAACAGAACAGAGAACACGGTACCAACTGTAACAGAACAGGGCACAGGTACCAAGTGTAACAGACACAGAGGCGGTACCAAGTGTAACAGAACAGGGGCATAATACCAAGTGTAACAGAACAGGGGCACAGTACCAAGTGTAACAGAACAGAGAGCACAGTACCAGCAGAGATGACATGGTACCAAGTGTAACAGAACAGTGGGCACGGTACCAAGTGTAACAGAACAGAGAGCACAGTACCAGCAGAGGGACATGGTAACAAGTGTATGCGGAACAGAGACGCGGTACTAAGTGAAACAGCAGAGGGAGCATGGTACCAAGTGCAACAGAACAGGGGGCACGATACCAAGTGTAACAGAACAGAGAGCACAGTACCAGCAGAGGGAACATGGTACCAAGTGTAACAGAACAGGGGGCACAGTACCAAGTGTAACAGAACAGAGAGCACGGTACCAGCAGAGGGGACATGGTACCAATTGTAACAGAACAGGGGGCACGGTACCAAGTGTAACAGAACACGGGGCACAGTACCAAGTGCAACAGAACAGGGGGCACGGTACCAAGTGTAACAGAACAGGGGGCACGGTACCAAGTGCAACAGAACAGAAAGCACAGTACCAGCAGAGGGGACATGTTACCAAGTGTAACAGAACAGGGGGCACAGTACCAAGTGTAACACAACAGAGAACACAGTACCAGCAGAGGGGACATGGTACCAAGTGTAACAGAACAGGGGTCACGGTACTAAGTGAAACAGCAGAGGGGGCATGGTACCAAGAGCAACAGAACAGGGGGCACGGTACCAAGTGTAACAGAACAGGGGGCATGGTACCAAGTGCAACAGAACAGGGGCACGGTACCACCAGAGGGACATGGTATCATGTGTAACAGAACAGAGAGCACAGTACCAGCAGAGGGGACATGGTACCAAGTGTAACAGAACAGGGGGCACAGTACCAAGTGAAACAGCAGAGGGGGCACGGTACCAAGTGTAACAGAACTGTGGGGACAGTACTAAGTGAAACAGCTAGAGGAGGCATGGTACCAAGTGTAAGAGATGGGGGAGCATGGTACCAAGTGTAATAGAACAGAGGGCACAGTACCAAGTATAACAGAACAGCGGGCATAGTACAAAGTGTAACAGAATAGAGGGCATGGTACCAAGTGTAACAGAACAGAGGGCACAGTACCAAGTGTAACAGAACAGGGGGCATGGTACCAAGTGCAACAGAACAGAGAGCTCAGTACCAGCAGAGGGGACATGGTACCAAGTGTAACAGAATAGGGGCACAGTGCCAAGTGTAACAGAATAGAGAGCACAGGTACCAGCAGAGGCGTGGTACCAAGTGTAACGGAACAGGGGCACGGTACTAAGTGAAAGAGAGAGGGCACAGTACCAAGTGCAACAGAACAGGGGCGCAGTACCAAGTGTAACAAAACAGAGCACAGTACCAGCAGAGGGACATGGTACCAAGTGTAACAGAATAGAACGGCACGTACCAAGTGTAACAGAATAGAGGCACAGTACCAGCAGAGGGACGTGGTACCAAGTGTAATGGAACAGGGGGCACAGTACTAAGTGAAACAGCAGAGGGGGCACAGTACCAAGTGCAGCAGAACAGGGGGCACAGTACCAAGTGCAACAGAACGAGGGGCACGGTACAAAGTGTAACAGAATAGAGGGCACCGTACTAAGTGAAACAGCTAGAGGGGGCATGGTACCAAGTGTAACAGATGGGGGAGCATGGTACCAAGTGGAATAGAACAGAGGGCACAGTACTAGCAGAGGGGCACGGTACGAAGTGTAACAGAACAGAGGGCACAGTACCAAGTGTAACAGAACAGGGGGCACGGTACCAAGTGTAACAGAACAGGGGGCATGGTACCAAGTGCAATAGAACAGAGAGCACAGTACCAGCAGAGGGGACATGGTACCAAGTGTAACAGAACAGGGGCATGGTACTAAGTGAAACAGCAGAGGGGACACGGTACCAAGTGCAACAGAACAGGGCGCACGGTACCAAGTGTAACAGAACAGAGGGCACGGTACCAAGTGCAACAGAACAGGGGGCACGGTACCAAGTGTAACAGAACAGAGAGCACAGTACCAGCAGAGGGGACATGCTACCAAGTGTAACAGAACAGGAGGCACGGTACCAAGTGTATCAGAACAGGGAGCACAGTACCAGCAGAGGGGACATGGTACCAAGTGTAACAGAACAGGGGGCACAGTACCAAGTGTAACAGAACAGGGAGCACAGTACCAGCAGAGGGGACATGGTACCAAGTGTAACAGAACAGGAGGCACGGTACCAAGTGTAACAGAACAGGGAGCACAGTACCAGCAGAGGGGACATGGTACCAAGTGTAACAGAACAGGGGGCATGGTACTAAGTGAAAGAGCAGAGGGGGCACAGTACCAAGTGCAAGAGAATAGGGGGCACAGTACCAAGTGTAACAGAACAGGTGGCATGGTACCAAGTGCAACAGAACAGGGACACGGTATCAAGTGTAACAGAACAGAGCAAAGTACCAGCAAAGGGGGCATGGTACCAAGTGTAACAGAACAGGGGCATGGTACCAAGTGTAACAGAGCAGGGCACGGTACCAAGTGTAACAGAACAGAGGCAAGATACCAGGTGCAACAGAACAGAGAGCACGGTACCAAATGTAACAGAACAGAGGGCATGGTACCAAGTGTAACAGAACAGGGAATGGTACCAAGTGTAACAGAACAGGAGCACAGTACCAAGTGTAACAGAACAGGGGGCACGGTACCAACTGTAACAGAACAGAGGGCACGGTACCAAGTGTAACAGAACAGGGTCACGGTACCAAGTGCAACAGAACAGGGGGCACGGTACCAAGTGTAACAGAACAGAGAGCACAGTACCAGCAGAGGGGACATGGTACCAAGTGTAACAGAACAGGAGGCACGGTACCAAGTGTATCAGAACAGGGAGCACAGTACCAGCAGAGGGGACATGGTACCAAGTGTAACAGAACAGGGGGCACAGTACCAAGTGTAACAGAACAGGGAGCACAGTACCAGCAGAGGGGACATGGTACCAAGTGTAACAGAACAGGAGGCACGGTACCAAGTGTAACAGAACAGGGAGCACAGTACCAGCAGAGGGGACATGGTACCAAGTGTAACAGAACAGGGGGCATGGTACTAAGTGAAAGAGCAGAGGGGGCACAGTACCAAGTGCAAGAGAATAGGGGGCACAGTACCAAGTGTAACAGAACAGGGGGCATGGTACCAAGTGCAACAGAACAGGGGACACGGTATCAAGTGTAACAGAACAGAGAGCAAAGTACCAGCAAAGGGGGCATGGTACCAAGTGTAACAGAACAGGGGGCATGGTACCAAGTGTAACAGAGCAGGGGGCACGGTACCAAGTGTAACAGAACAGAGGGCAAGATACCAGGTGCAACAGAACAGAGGGCACGGTACCAAATGTAACAGAACAGAGGGCATGGTACCAAGTGTAACAGAACAGGGGGAATGGTACCAAGTGTAACAGAACAGGGAGCACAGTACCAAGTGTAACAGAACAGGGGGCACGGTACCAACTGTAACAGAACAGAGGGCACGGTACCAAGTGTAACAGAACACAGGGCATGGTACCAAGTGTAATAGAACAGGGGGCATAATACCAAGTGTAACAGAACAGGGGCACAGTACCAAGTGTAACAGAACAGAGACACAGTACCAGCAGAGATGACATGGTACCAAGTGTAACAGAACAGTGGGCACGGTACCAAGTGTAACAGAACAGAGACCACAGTACCAGCAGAGGGGACATGGTACCAAGTGTAAGGGAACAGAGGGCACGGTACTAAGTGAAACAGCAGAGGGAGCATGGTACCAAGTGCAACAGAACAGGGGGCACGATACCAAGTGTAACAGAACAGAGAGCACAGTACCAGCAGAGGGAACATGGTACCAAGTGTAACAGAACAGGGGGCACGGTACCAAGTGTAACAGAACACAGGGCACAGTACCAAGTGCAACAGAACAGGGGGCACGGTACCAAGTGTAACAGAACAGGGGGCACGGTACCAAGTGCAACAGAACAGAAAGCACAGTACCAGCAGAGGGGACATGTTACCAAGTGTAACAGAACAGGGGCACAGTACCAAGTGTAACACAACAGAGAACACAGTACCAGCAGAGGGACATGGTACCAAGTGTAAACAGAACAGGGTCACGGTACTAAGTGAAACAGCAGAGGGGCATGGTACCAAGAGCAACAGAACAGGGGCACGGTACCAAGTGTAACAGAACAGGGGCATGGTACCAAGTGCAACAGAACAGGGGGCACGGTACCACCAGAGGGGACATGGTATCATGTGTAACAGAACAGAGAGCACAGTACCAGCAGAGGGGACATGGTACCAAGTGTAACAGAACAGGGGGCACAGTACCAAGTGAAACAGCAGAGGGGGCATGGTACCAAGTGTAACAGAACTGTGGGGACAGTACTAAGTGAAACAGCTAGAGGAGGCATGGTACCAAGTGTAAGAGATGGGGGAGCATGGTACCAAGTGTAATAGAACAGAGGGCACAGTACCAGCAGAGGGGCACAGTACCAAGTATAACAGAACAGCGGGCATAGTACAAAGTGTAACAGAATAGAGGGCATGGTACCAAGTGTAACAGAACAGAGGGCACAGTACCAAGTGTAACAGAACAGGGGGCATGGTACCAAGTGCAACAGAACAGAGAGCTCAGTACCAGCAGAGGGGACATGGTACCAAGTGTAACAGAATAGGGGGCACAGTGCCAAGTGTAACAGAATAGAGAGCACAGTACCAGCAGAGGGGACGTGGTACCAAGTGTAACGGAACAGGGGGCACGGTACTAAGTGAAAGAGGAGAGGGGGCACAGTACCAAGTGCAACAGAACAGGGGGCACGGTACCAAGTGTAACAGAACAGAGAGCACAGTACCAGCAGAGGACATGGTACCAAGTGTAACAGAATAGGGCACAGTACCAAGTGTAACAGAATGAGAGCACAGTACCAGCAGAGGGCGTGGTACCAAGTGTAGCAGAAAAGGGGCAGGTACTAAGTGAAACAGCAGAGGGGCACAGTACCAAGTGCAGCGGAGCAGGGACACGGTACCAAGTGCAACAGAACAGGGGCACGGTACCAAGTGTAACAGAACAGGGGCGCGGTACCAAGTGCAACAGAACTGGGGCACGTTACCAAGTGCAACAGAACAGAGCTTGGTACTAAGTGTAACAGAACAGGCGACACGGTACCAAGTGTAGCAGAACAGAGGCTTAGTTCCAAGTGTAACAGAACAGAAGCACGGTACCAAGTGTAACAGAACAGGGGCACAGTACCAAGTGAAACAGCAGAGGGCACAGTATCCAAGTGTAACAGAACGGGGGCACAGTACTAAGTGAAACAGCAGAGGGGCATGGTACCAAGTGTAACAGATGGGGAAGCATGGTACCAAGTGGAACAGAACAGAGACACGGTACCAGCAGAGGGGCACAGTACCAAGTATAACAGAACAGGGGCATAGTACCAAGTGTAACAGAATAGAGGGCATGGTACCAAGTGTAACAGAACAGGGGCATGGTACCAAGTGTAACAGAACAGGGGGCACAGTACCAAGTGTAACAGATCATGGGGCACAGTACCAAGTATAACAGAACAGAGGGCACGGTAGCAAGTATAACAGAACAGGGGGCACAGTACCAAGTGTAACAGAACAGAGGGCACAGTACCAAGTGTAACAGAACAGAGGGCACGGTAGCAAGTATAACAGAACAGAGGGCACAGTACCAAGTATAACAGAATAGAGAGCACGGTAGCAAGTATAACAGAACAGGGGGCACAGTACCAGGTGTAACAGAACAGAGGGCACGGTAGCAAGTGTAACAGAACAAGGGCACAGTACCAAGTGTAACAGAACAGGACACAGTACCAATGTAACAGAACAGGGGCATGGTACCAAGTGTAACAGAACAGAGGACCAGCGGTACCAAGTGTAACAGAACAGGAGCACAGTACCAAACAGAGGACATGGTACCAAGTGCAACAGAACAGGCGCACGGTACCAATGTGCAACAGAACAGGGCACGGTACCAAGTGCAACAGAACAGGGCACGGTACCAAGTGTAACAGAACAGAGAGCACAGTACCAGCAGAGGGACATGGTACCAAGTGTAACAGAACAGGAGCACGGTACCAAGTGTATCAGAACAGGAGCACAGTACCAGCAGAGGGACATGGTACCAAGTGTAACAGAACAGGAGGCACGGTACCAAGTGTAACAGAACAGGAGCACAGTACCAGCAGAGGGACATGGTACCAAGTGTAACAGAACAGGGGGCATGGTACTAAGTGAAGAAGAGCAGGGGGCACAGTACCAAGTGCAAGAGAACAGGGGGCACAGTACCAAGTGTAACAGAACAGGGGCCATGGTACCAAGTGCAACAGAACAGGGGACACGGTATCAAGTGTAACAGAACAGAGAGCAAAGTACCAGCAAAGGGCATGGTACCAAGTGTAACAGAACAGGGGCATGGTACCAAGTGTAACAGAGCAGGGGGCACGGTACCAAGTGTAACAGAACAGAGGGCAAGATACCAGGTGCAACAGAACAGAGGGCACGGTACCAAATGTAACAGAACAGAGGGCATGGTACCAAGTGTAACAGAACAGGGGGAATGGTACCAAGTGTAACAGAACAGGGAGCACAGTACCAAGTGTAACAGAACAGGGGGCACGGTACCAACTGTAACAGAACAGAGGGCACGGTACCAAGTGTAACAGAACACAGGGCATGGTACCAAGTGTAACAGAACAGGGGGCATAATACCAAGTGTAACAGAACAGGGGGCACAGTACCAAGTGTAACAGAACAGAGAGCACAGTACCAGCAGAGATGACATGGTACCAAGTGTAACAGAACAGTGGGCACGGTACCAAGTGTAACAGAACAGAGACACAGTACCAGCAGAGGGACATGGTAACAAGTGTGGAACAGAGAACGCGGTACTAAGTGAAACAGCAGAGGAGCATGGTACCAAGTGCAACAGAACAGGGGCACGATACCAAGTGTAACAGAACAGAGAGCACAGTACCAGCAGAGGAACATGGTACCAAGTGTAACAGAACAGGGGGCACAGTACCAAGTGTAACAGAACAGAGGCAGTACCAGCAGAGGACATGGTACCAATTGTAACAGAACAGGGGCACGGTACCAAGTGTAACAGAACACGGGCACAGTACCAAGTGCAACAGAACAGGGGCACGGTACCAAGTGTAACAGAACAGGGGCACGGTGCAAGTGCAACAGAACAGAAAGCACAGTACCAGCAGAGGGGACATGTTACCAAGTGTAACAGAACAGGGGGCACAGTACCAAGTGTAACACAACAGAGAACACAGTACCAGCAGAGGGGACATGGTACCAAGTGTAACAGAACAGGGGTCACGGTACTAAGTGAAACAGCAGAGGGGGCATGGTACCAAGAGCAACAGAACAGGGGGCACGGTACCAAGTGTAACAGAACAGGGGGCATGGTACCAAGTGCAACAGAACAGGGGGCACGGTACCACCAGAGGGGACATGGTATCATGTGTAACAGAACAGAGAGCACAGTACCAGCAGAGGGGACATGGTACCAAGTGTAACAGAACAGGGGGCACAGTACCAAGTGAAACAGCAGAGGGGGCATGGTACCAAGTGTAACAGAACTGTGGGGACAGTACTAAGTGAAACAGCTAGAGGAGGCATGGTACCAAGTGTAAGAGATGGGGGAGCATGGTACCAAGTGTAATAGAACAGAGGGCACAGTACCAGCAGAGGGCACAGTACCAAGTATAACAGACAGCAGGGCATAGTACAAAGTGTAACAGAATAGGGGGCATGGTACCAAGTGTAACAGAACAGAGGGCACAGTACCAAGTGTAACAGAACAGGGGCATGGTACCAAGTGCAACAGAACAGAGAGCTCAGTACCAGCAGAGGACACATGGTACCAAGTGTAACAGAATATGGGCACAGTGCCAAGTGTAACAGAATAGGAGCACAGTACCAGCAGAGGGCGTGGTACCAAGTGTAACGGAACAGGGAGCACGGTACTAAGTGAAAGAGGAGAGGGGGCACAGTACCAAGTGCAACAGAACAGGGGGCACGGTACCAAGTGTAACAAAACAGAGAGCACAGTACCAGCAGAGGGGACATGGTACCAAGTGTAACAGAATAGGGGGCACGGTACCAAGTGTAACAGAATAGAGAGCACAGTACCAGCAGAGAGGACGTGGTACCAAGTGTAATGGAACAGGGGGCACAGTACTAAGTGAAACAGCAGAGGGGGCACAGTACCAAGTGCAGCAGAACAGGGGGCACAGTACCAAGTGCAACAGAATGGGGGCACGGTACAAAGTGTAACAGAACAGAGAGCACAGTACCAGCAGAGGGGACATGGTACCAAGTGTAACAGAATAGAGGGCACAGTACCAAGTGTAACAGAATAGAGAGCACAGTACCAGCAGAGAGGACGTGGTACCAAGTGTAGCAGAAAAGGGGGCACGGTACTAAGTGAAACAGCAGAGGGGGCACAGTACCAAGTGCAACGGAACGGGGGCACGGTACCAAGTGCAACAGAACAGGGGGCACGGTATCAAGTGTAACAGAACAGGGGGCACGGTACCAAGTGCAACAGAACTGGGGGCACGTTACCAAGTGCAACAGAACAGAGAGCACAGTACCAGCAGAGGGGACATGGTACCAAGTGTAACAGAACTGGGGCACAGTACCAAGTGTAACAGAACAGGGAGCACAGTACCAGCAGAGGTGACATGGTACCAAGTGTAACAGAACAGGGGGCACAGTACCAAGTGTAACAGAACAGAGAGCACAGTGCCAGCAGAGGAAATGGTACCAAGTGTAACAGAACAGGGGCACGGTACTAAGTGAAGAGCAGAGGCGCACAGTACCAAGTGTAAGAGAACAGGGGCACAGTACCAAGTGTAACAGAACAGGGGCATGGTACCAAGTGCAACAGAACAGAGAACACGGTATCAAGTGTAACAGAACAGAGAGCACAGTACCAGTAAAGGGGCATGGTACCAAGTTGTATCAGAACAGAGACACGGTACCAAGTGTAACAGAACAGAGGGCAAGATACCAGGTGCAACAGAACAGAGGGCATGGTACCAAATGTAACAGAACAGAGGGCACGGTACCAAGTGTAACAGAACAGGGGGAACGGTACCAAGTGTAACAGAACAGGGAGCACAGTACCAAGTGTAACAGAACAGGGGGCACGGTACCAACTGTAACAGAACAGAGGGCACAGTACCAAGTGTAACAGAACAGGGGGCACGGTACCAAGTGTAACAGAACACAGGGCATGGTACCAAGTGTAACAGAACAGGGGGCATAATACCAAGTGTAACAGAACAGGGGGCACAGTACCAAGTATAACAGAACAGAAAGCACAGTACCAGTAGAGATGACATGGTACCAAGTGTAACAGAACAGCGGGCATGGTACCAAGTGTAACAGAACAGAGAGCACAGTACCAGCAGAGGGGACATGGTACCAAGTGTAACAGAACAGAGGGCACGATATTAAGTGAAACAGCAGAGGGAGCATGGTACTAAGTGCAACAGAACAGGGGGCACGATACCAAGTGTAACAGAACAGAGAGCACAGTACCAGCAGAGGGAACATGGTACCAAGTGTAACAGAACAGAGGGCACAGTACCAAGTGTAACAGAACAGAGAGCATGGTACCAGCAGAGGGGGCATGGTACCAATTGTAACAGAACAGGGGGCACGGTACCAAGTGTATCAGAAAACGGGGCACAGTACCAAGTGTAACAGAACAGGGGGCACGGTACCTAGTGTAACAGAACAGGGGGCACGGTAGCAAGTGCAACAGAACAGAAAGCACAGTACCAGCAGAGGGGACATGGTACCAAGTGTAACAGAACAGGGGGCACAGTACCAAGTGTAACAGAACAGAGAACACAGTACCAGCAGAGGGGACATGGTACCAAGTGTAACAGAACAGGGGTCACGGTACTAAGTGAAACAGCAGAGGGGGCACGGTACCAAGAGCAACAGAACAGGGGGCACGGTACCAAGTGTAACAGAACAGGAGGCATGGTACCAAGTGCAACAGAACAGGGGGCACGGTACCAACAGAGGGGACGTGGTATCATGTGTAACAGAACAGGGGGCACAGTACCAAGTGAAACAGAACAGGGGGCATGGTACCAAGTGCAACAGAACAGGGGGCACGGTACCAACAGAGGGGACATGGTATCATGTGTAACAGAACAGGGGGCACAGTACCAAGTATAACAGAACAGACGGCATAGTACCAAGTGTAACAGAATAGAGGGCACGGTACCAAGTGTAACAGAACAGAGGGCACAGTACCAAGTGTAACAGAACAGGGGGCACGGTACCAAGTGTAACAGAACAGGGGGCATGGTACCAAGTGCAACAGAACAGAGAGCACAGTACCAGCAGAGGGGACATGGTACCAAGTGTAACAGAATATGGGGCACAGTACCAAGTGTAACAGAATGGAGAGCACAGTACCAGCAGAGGGGACGTGGTACCAAGTGTAACGGAACAGGGGGCACGGTACTAAGTGAAAGAGCAGAGGGGCACAGTACCAAGTGCAACAGAGCAGGGGGCACGGTACCAAGTGTAACAGAACAGAGAGCACAGTACCAGCAGAGGGGACTTGGTACCAAGTGTAACAGAATAGAGGGCACAGTACCAAGTGTAACAGAATAGAGAGCACAGTACCAGCAGAGAGGACGTGGTACCAAGTGTAACGGAACAGGGGGCACGGTACTAAGTGAAACAGCAGAGGGGGCACAGTACCAAGTGCAGCAGAACAGGGGGCACAGTACCAAGTGCAACAGAACGGGGGGCACGGTACAAAGTGTAACAGAACAGAGAGCACAGTACCAGCAGAGGGGACATGGTACCAAGTGTAACAGAATAGAGGCACAGTACCAAGTGTAACAGAATAGAGAGCACAGTACCAGCAGAGAGACGTGGTACCAGTGTAGCAGAAAGGGGGCCACGGTACTAAGTGAAACAGCAGAGGGGGCACAGTACCAAGTGCAACGGAACAGGGGCACGGTACCAAGTGCAACAGAACAGGGGGCACGGTATCAAGTGTAACAGAACAGGGGGCACGGTACCAAGTGCAACAGAACTGGGGCACGTTACCAAGTGCAACAGAACAGAGAGCACAGTACCAGCAGAGGGGACATGGTACCAAGTGTAACAGAACTGGGGGCACAGTACCAAGTGTAACAGAACAGGGAGCACAGTACCAGCAGAGGTGACATGGTACCAAGTGTAACAGAACAGGGGGCACAGTACCAAGTGTAACAGAACAGAGAGCACAGTGCCAGCAGAGGGGAAATGGTACCAAGTGTAACAGAACAGGGGGCACGGTACTAAGTGAAAGAGCAGAGGGCGCACAGTACCAAGTGTAAGAGAACAGGTGGCACAGTACCAAGTGTAACAGAACAGGGGGCATGGTACCAAGTGCAACAGAACAGGGGCACGGTATCAAGTGTAACAGAACAGAGAGCACAGTACCAGTAAAGGGGGCATGGTACCAAGTGTATCAGAACAGGGGGCACGGTACCAAGTGTAACAGAACAGAGGGCAAGATACCAGGTGCAACAGAACAGAGGGCATGGTACCAAATGTAACAGAACAGAGGGCACGGTACCAAGTGTAACAGAACAGGGGGAACGGTACCAAGTGTAACAGAACAGGGAGCACAGTACCAAGTGTAACAGAACAGGGGGCACGGTACCAACTGTAACAGAACAGAGGCACAGTACCAAGTGTAACAGAACAGGGGCACGGTACCAAGTGTAACAGAACACAGGGCATGGTACCAAGTGTAACAGAACAGGGGCATAATACCAAGTGTAACAGAACAGGGCACAGTACCAAGTATAACAGAACAGAAAGCACAGTACCAGTAGAGATGACATGGTACCAAGTGTAACAGAACAGCGGGCATGGTACCAAGTGTAACAGAACAGAAGCACAGTACCAGCAGAGGGACATGGTACCAAGTGTAACAGAACAGAGGCACGATATTAAGTGAAACAGCAGAGGGAGCATGGTACTAAGTGCAACAGAACAGGGGGCACGATACCAAGTGTAACAGAACAGAGAGCACAGTACCAGCAGAGGGAACATGGTACCAAGTGTAACAGAACAGAGGGCACAGTACCAAGTGTAACAGAACAGAGAGCATGGTACCAGCAGAGGGGGCATGGTACCAATTGTAACAGAACAGGGGGCACGGTACCAAGTGTATCAGAAAACGGGGCACAGTACCAAGTGTAACAGAACAGGGGGCACGGTACCTAGTGTAACAGAACAGGGGGCACGGTAGCAAGTGCAACAGAACAGAAAGCACAGTACCAGCAGAGGGGACATGGTACCAAGTGTAACAGAACAGGGGGCACAGTACCAAGTGTAACAGAACAGAGAACACAGTACCAGCAGAGGGGACATGGTACCAAGTGTAACAGAACAGGGGTCACGGTACTAAGTGAAACAGCAGAGGGGGCACGGTACCAAGAGCAACAGAACAGGGGGCACGGTACCAAGTGTAACAGAACAGGAGGCATGGTACCAAGTGCAACAGAACAGGGGGCACAGTACCAACAGAGGGGACATGGCATCATGTGTAACAGAACAGGGGGCACAGTACGAAGTGAAACAGAACAGGGGCATGGTACCAAGTGCAACAGAACAGGGGCACAGGTACCAACAGAGGACATGGTATCATGTGTAACAGAACAGGGGGCACAGTACCAAGTATAACAGAACAGACGGCATAGTACCAAGTGTAACAGAATAGAGGGCACGGTACCAAGTGTAACAGAACAGAGGGCACAGTACCAAGTGTAACAGAACAGGGGGCACGGTACCAAGTGTAACAGAACAGGGGGCATGGTACCAAGTGCAACAGAACAGAGAGCACAGTACCAGCAGAGGGGACATGGTACCAAGTGTAACAGAATATGGGGCACAGTACCAAGTGTAACAGAATGGAGAGCACAGTACCAGCAGAGGGGACGTGGTACCAAGTGTAACGGAACAGGGGGCACGGTACTAAGTGAAAGAGCAGAGGGGCACAGTACCAAGTGCAACAGAGCAGGGGGCACGGTACCAAGTGTAACAGAACAGAGAGCACAGTACCAGCAGAGGGGACTTGGTACCAAGTGTAACAGAATAGGGCACAGTACCAAGTGTAACAGAATAGAGAGCACAGTACCAGCAGAGGACGTGGTACCAAGTGTAGCAGGAACAGGGCACGGTGCCTAAGTGAAACAGACAGAGGGCACAGTACCAAGTGTAACAGAACAGGGGCACAGTACCAAGTGCAGAACAGAACAGAGGGCACGGTACCAAGTGTAACAGAACAGAGAGCACAGTACCAGCAGAGGACATAGTACCAAGTGTAACAGAACAGAGAGCACAGTACCAGCAGAGGGACTGGTACCAAGTGTAACAGAACAGGGGCACGGTACCAAGTGTAACAGAACAGAGAGGCACAGTACCATCAGGAGAGCACGGTACCAAGTGTAACAGAACAGGGGCACGGTACCAAGTGTAACAGAACAGGAGGCACGGTACCAAGTGCAACAGAACAGAGAGCACAGTACCAGCAGAGGGACATGGTACCAAGGTACCAACAGAGGACATGGTACCAAGTGTAACAGAACTGGGGCACAGTACCAAGTGTAACAGAACAGGGAGCACAGTACCAGCAGAGGTGACATGGTACCAAGTGTAACAGAACAGGGGGTACAGTACCAAGTGTAACAGAACAGAGAGCACAGTACCAGCAGAGGGAACATGGTACCAAGTGTAACAGAACAGGGGGCACGGTACTAAGTGAAAGAGCAGAGGGAGCACGGTACCAAGTGCAACAGAACAGGGGGCACGGTATCAAGTGTAACAGAACAGAGAGCACAGTACCAGCAGAGGGGGCATGCTACCAAGTGTAACAGAACAGGGGGCATGGTACCAAGTGTAACAGAACAGGGAGCATGGTACCCAGTGTAACAGGACAGAGGGCAAGGTACCAGGTGCAACAGAACAGGGGGCACACTACCAAATGCAACAGAACAGGGGGCACGGTACCAAGTGTAACAGAACAGGGAGCATGGTACTAAGTGTAACAGAACAGGGGGCATGATACCAAGTGTAACAGAACAGGGGGCATGGTACTAAGTGTAACAGAACAGGGGGCATGATACCAAGTGTAACAGAACAGAGGGCTTGGTACTAAGTGTAACAGAACAGGCGGCACGGTACCAAGTGTAGCAGAACAGAGGGCATAGTTCCAAGTGTAACAGAACAGAGAGCACGGTACCAAGTGTAACAGAACAGGGGGCACAGTACCAAGTGAAACAGCAGAGGGGGCACGGTACCAAGTGTAACAGAACAGGGGGCACAGTACTAAGTGAAACAGCAGAGGGCATGGTACCAAGTGTAACAGATGGGGAGCATGGTACCAAGTGGATCAGAACAGAGGCACGGTACCAGCAGAGGGGCACGGTACCAAGTATAACAGAACAGAGGGCATAGTACCAAGTGTAACAGAATAGAGGGCACAGTACCAAGTGTAACAGAACAGGGGGCATGGTACCAAGTGTAACAGAACAGGGGGCACAGTACCAAGTGTAACAGATCATGGGGCACAGTACCAAGTATAACAGAACAGAGGGCACGGTAGCAAGTATAACAGAACAGGGGGCACAGTACCAAGTGTAACAGAACAGAGGGCACAGTACCAAGTGTAACAGAACAGAGGGCACGGTAGCAAGTATAACAGAACAGAGGGCACAGTACCAAGTATAACAGAATAGAGAGCACGGTAGCAAGTATAACAGAACAGGGGGCACAGTACCAGGTGTAACAGAACAGAGGGCACGGTAGCAAGTATAACAGAACAAGGGGCACAGTACCAGGTGTAACAGAACAGAGGGCACGGTACCAAGTATAACAGAACAGGGGGCACAGTACCAGATGTAACAGAACAGAGGGCACGGTACCAAGTGTAACAGAACAGAGGGCTTGGTACAAAGTGTAACAGAACAGGGGGCACAGTACTAAGTGTAGCAGAACAGTGGGCACGGTACCAAATGTAACAGAACAGGGGGCACAGTACCAAGTGTAACAGAACAGGGGGCACAGTACCAAGTATAACAGAACAGAGGGCACGGTAGCAAGTATAACAGAACAGGTGGCACAGTACCAAGTGTTACAGAACAGAGGGCACGGTAGCAAGTATAACAGAACAGTGGGCACAGTACCATGAGCAACAGAACAGAGGGCAGGGTACCAAGTGTAACAGAACAGGGGGCTGGTACCAAGTGTAACAGAACAGGGGGCTGGTACCAAGTATAACACTCATCTTGTCTTCAGTTCCCACTACAAAGCCTGGCTCTTAGCGGAGTCTAGTAGCCACTGCTCATCAGGGTAGCCCCCCCCCCCAGTGCTCTTTGTACCTTCCCACACCTAAACTAGCCACTTTCTGAGTGGTACTCCCATTCCCCATTGTCTCTTGCTCTTAATGTTTTTTTCCTTTCTTTTTTTTTCGTTTTTCTTGTTCAACTGTCCTTTCCGGTACCATGACAGAATTTTGGGGTTGGGGAGACCTGTTGAGTCACTATGGTCAAAATAATTGTATTCCGTTCCTTTATGCAAGCAATAATGCCCAACAGGGTGGGCAGTATTGGGCAATACCGGACCACCCAAGGGCGTAATGAGGCCCCACACTGCAGGCGGAGGGTCTTATAGCCCCTGGAAGGTCCGGTATTGCCCAATACTGCCCACCCTGGAGGGCATTATTGTGCTTAAAAAATGGGCTAACTGTAGCAGTTTAATGTGGGATTTTTAAAAAAGAAAGTAAAAAAAAAATTAGAGAAGTTTTAGTAACTTGATTGTAAAGTAGTCCCTCTTTTCTGAGGTATTCCATGTCCTGTTGCCTAGCGTTTCACAGCTATTCCCTTACTCTCCCCACTGCTATTCCTGGAACAAGTACCCTGCAATGCAGCAAAGAAAAAAGAAAGATAAGTGTTCTGCGTCATGGTTTTAAACAACGTTTTTTTTCAACCAGCATTTCAGCATCAGAACGTCGTGGTGGAGCGTGACCTTATTTGACCCTGGGCATGAAAGTAGGAAGTGCGTTCTGTTTGTTTTCCGAATTTTAATAGTGGCTTTTGTAGTTTCCCGGTTCTCGCTACATATGTTGATGACCCGGGCTTACTTCTTCCAGGGTTTGTTTTTTTTAGTCTTTCATTTTTAGTGGTTGCCAGTCCTCGCTGCTTGATGAGAGAACTTTGAGTGTGAAGAGGATTACCGTTCGTTTTATTGATGTGGTCTCTCTGTGGAAGGTATGAAACTGCAAAGACGAACAGAGCTGTATATGGACAGAAACCATTAGGGACTGATGCCTATTTCTTGATTTATGGATTGAAAGTTTGTTCTTTTTTTTCGGCAGCAGATCGGGGAAATGCTAGTCGAGAATGCTGTACCAGGACTGGGGGGGGGCTCTCGCTAGCGCTCTCTGGGGAAATGGTGGTGATTTGAAATGGGAAACAAAACAAAAAAGGAAGGTAGCCAGCAATACATCCAGTGAAGGTTGATGTGTAGTTCTCTTTGACAGCTGACACTGAAATAGGGAGCGTTGGGGAGAGTATCTCTCACTTAGCAAGAGAAAAAAATGGCGGTAATTTTAAATTAAATTAGGTGCTTTCAGCCAATCAGAAAGCAGGCTGGGCAGAAAGCTACCTCAGTGAGTAAAGGGGCACTGGGGCTGGCACTTTTTATTTCCTGGTCGTCTATTGAAGGTTAATGTACCCCCCTGTAAGGGGTACCAGCCAATCAGAGACCAGGAAATAAAAAGCCCATTTTCTAAATGCCTGCATTTCCTATTTGTTACTGGGTTTTGATTTTTTTGTATTGCATCAATGCTAGTCCTGTTCCTCATGCTTGTATTGTATGTTATCCATGCCATCTACATGGCCCGGGTAGTTCCCGAAAACGGCCCCTCAGATCAGTGCACTTACCCGGTAAAAAAAGACATAAATAAATAAATAACAGAATAGATGGCACAGTACCAAATGTAACAGAATATGGGACATGGTACCAAGTGTAACAGAACAGAGGGCACAGTACCAAGTGTAACAGAACAGAGGGCATGGTACCGAGTGAAACAGAATCAAGGGTACAATACTAACTGTAACCGAACAGAGGGCACGGTACCAAGTGTAACAGAAAAGAGGGCACGGTACCAAGTGTAACAGAAGATGGGTCCCAGTACCAAGTGTAACAGAACCGAGGGTACAGTACAAAGTGTAACAAAAGATGGAGCCAATACCAAATGTAACAGAACACGGGGCAATGGAGCCAATACCAAATGTAACAGAACACGGGGCATGGTGCCAAGTGTAACAGAAGATGAGGCACACTACCAACTGTAACACTCATAGTACAAAAATTAAAAATCGAACTGAAACACAGTCAGCTTCTCCTAAACCATGCAATCATGTCTGAGGAGCCACTCCCTGACTCTTTCTGTTATGAACTGGATTTATCCTTTAACCAACTAACACTGGGGGGCTTAGTGTTAATTTGCCTGGAAGATGCAAACTCCTTTTTGATGTTGTGTTTTTTTTTTGTAGATGCAGGTGACAGCCAATTACACCCAAAGGAAATTAATTTTAAAAGAGTATCGGAAGTTCAAACCAATTGTAAAAATAGATCAGTGGAGTGCTGGGTCGAGTGTGTACGCCTGCACTTTGCATCTGTATGACTGCGATAGTCAGCTGTGTATTAAATGCAAATCTGAAAGGGCCGGCAGAGAAGGAAATGCTGAAGTGATGAGGGCCCACTACAAGGAAATAGGGCTTACCAGAGCTTTCATTCAAAGAAGGCAGGCACGAACACACACACACACACACACACACTCTTACACCCCTACACAAACACATCTCAGCCACACACACACACATACACATCCTACACATACACACACACACCCAACACACACACACTCTTACACTTCTACACGAACACATCTCAGCCACACACACACACACACACACACACACTCTTACACCCACACAACACATCTCAGCCACACACACACACATACATACACATCCTACACACACACATCACACACACACACACACACACATACATACATCCTACACATACACCAGACACACACACACACACACACACTTCTACAGACACATCTCAGACACACACCACACACACACAACACACACACACAAACACATCTCAGCCACACACACACATACACACACACGCATACACATACTACACACACACACACACACACACACTACACAAACACATCTCAGCACACACACACGCATACACATACTATCACACACACACACACACAGCCAACACACTCTTACACCCCTACAACACATCTCAGCCACACACACACCACACACATACACACACTACACACACACACACACACACTCCTTTCAGTTCTTTGCTGCCCTTGTGTGTGCATCTTTGTGTTTCTGTATGCTTGTCCATGTACTGTGCATAACTATGCCTATGTGCGAGTTTTATAAGGGCTCATTGTTTTTAAAATGTCCTTAATTCCTCCTGTATCCCCCCCCCTCACCACCAATGACTGAGGTTGTCATGGTGGCAACCCCTTCCTGTGGCCGGGAGAGTAGGTGACTGGCTGCATCTCTGGTCCATGCCACTGCTGCTGCTGTTTCATCACACAGCAGTGGGTATGCAAATACAGGGCAGCCCTGCCCTCCTCCTCCCTCCCTCACCTGGAGCGAAGTGCCTCACCTGCACAATGTGCCTGGCCCTTAGCCTGCGCTTGCTATGTGTATGTTTTTTTCAGATTTTCAAGGATTTATTGAGACACTCAACAGATACATGTACATGTTGCGAACAGTCATACAATCATTGCTTATAATCTGATACAGAGCTGTTCTTGACTACCAGTATGCAAATCTCTCTCTGTTGTAAAAGATAATCACGCGTCTCATCCACGTCTGGATGTTCCAATTTTTAACCCCTTCTGCTACAATATTTCATTTTAACTCATACTCTAGCCTACTAAATACCCTTACAACAAGAGCCTAATAACTTGTAACCTCTCTTCTGAAAATAAAATAGAAGAAAAAGGAAAAGCTGTAACTTCCAACTTCTGCCGCTGACTCATGTATTTGTGCCTTGCTGTATTTGTTCCTCCTTTTATTATTTTGATCTATTATACAACTCAGTATAGTGTCTGTGTTTTTTTTTGTTTTGTTTAACAAAGTCAGACGTCAGCTGAAAAGAATAAAATATTAGCAAACAGCCAACCAGCTAAATTTGCTTTTTAACATGGCTCCTCTACTGTGCGGTATACAGAATGTAGTAATAAGAGTGCCTGGTTCTGTTGTAATAACTGCACAATCTGGGTGCGTTATAAGGCAGGAGGTGCAGCCAAGTGCCCTTGATCACCTGAGAAGTAGTTAATGCAGCAGAACTGCACATCCTGGAGTATGTTATAAAGCTTATGAAATGGTGAGAAAAGTGTCAGAAGCTCAAATAAAAAGATATTTAAACTGACCCATGGGGTTAAACTGCAATAATTGCAGTCATATGACTGAATTCTACTAATTACAATACAGGGTTTCTCTTATAATTTAATAGAAACATAGACTTTGACGGCAGATAAGGACCGCTAGGCCCATCTAGTCTGCCCATTTCCCTACCTACAGGATAGGCCGCAGATCCTATTTAACCAACAGCCTATATCTTCCTGCCCCCCACAAGAATTGCCTTATGTCTGTCCCATGCATTCTTGAATTCTCCCACAGTTTTAGACTCCACAACTTCCTCAGGAAGGCTGTTCCATGCATCCACTACCCTCTCTGTGAAATAATACTTCCTCACATTGCCCTGAACCGCCCTCCTTCTATCTTTAAATTGTGTCCCCTTGTTCTTGCAAGTCTCTTTTTCTGAAAGATGCTACCCTCTTGGACTTTGTTGATTCCTTGAGGTACTTGAAAGTTTCTATCATGTCCCCCTCTCCTTCTTTCCTCAAGGGTATACATATTAAGCTCCTTTAGTCTCTCCTCATCGGCTTCTCTTGCAGACCCTGCACCATTTTAGTTGCCCTCCTCTGGACTGCCTCTATCCTGTCTATGTCCTTGCGGAGATGGGGTCTCAGAACTGGACACAGTATTCCAGATGGGGTCTCACCAACTGTCTGTACAGAGGGATAACAACTTCCTGTTTTCTGCTGCTGATGCCTCTCCTATACATCCCAGTATACCCGCCCTCCCTACTGCCTTCTCACATTGCTTGCTAACCTTAAGGTCATCTGATATGATTACCCCAGGTCCCTTTACTGTTTTGTTGTTGTTACTACCTCCCCACCCATTGTGTATTCTTTCCCTGGGTTCTTGTTTCCCAGGTGCATTATTTGCACTTTTAGCATTGAATCCTAGCTGCCATCGTCAGACCATTCCTCCAACCTTGCCAAGTCCCTTTCATCCTTTCCGCCTCCTTGTGTATCAACCCTGTTGCAGATCTTTGTGTCATCTGCAAAAGGCATACTTTCCTTCCAGTCCCTCTGCAATGCCACTGATGAAGACATTAAAAGGACTGGACCCAATACTGAACCCTGCGGTACCCACTAGTAACCGCCCTTTCTTCAGAGTGGACTTCATTTACAATTACCTTCTGTGTCCTGTTGTCCAGCCAATGTTTGCCAGGCTACCACCTGGGACCCACTCCCAGGCTGGTTAATTTGACTAATAATCTTTTGTGTGGGACTGTGTCAAATGCCTTGCTAAAGTCTAGGTAGGCCATGTCCACAGCCCCTCCCTGGTCTACTACTTTGGTCACCCAGTCAAAGAAATCTATTAGATTAGTCTGACATGACCTTCCGCTGTGAACCCATGCTGCCTTGGATCCTGTGCTCCACTGACCTCTAGGTACTCAACTATTCTTTCCTTCAGAGTGACTCCATCACTTTCCCTACCACAGAGGTCAGACTGACAGGTCTATAGTTTCCTGCCTCTGTCTTGGTCCCACTTTTGTGAAGGGAATCACATCCGCCTTCCTCCAGTCTCGGGTACCACCCATCCTCCCATGATTTATTAAAAAGAGTAGCCAGTGGTTTCACTAGTTCCTTCCTTAATTCTTTTAGAATTCTGAGGGTGAATTCCATCAGGACCCATTGCTTTGTCCACCTTCAGTTTAGGAGTTCTTGCAGAACCCTTTCTTCTGTGAAAGGACTGGGATCGACCCCCTATCAAGAGTGCTTCTGTTAGTTGGATTAGGCACTTCCCCTCCTCTCTTGTGAATACTGAGCAGAAATATTTGTTCAGTATTCCTGCTTTTTCACTGTCCCCCTCTGCCCACCCACGTTTATTCTATTCAGCCTCACTATCCCTCCCTTTGTCTTTCTAAGCTCGCTGATGTACCTATAAAAGGTTTTATCCCCCTTCTTAACTGAGTTGGCTATCTTTTCCTCAGTTTGGGCCTTTGCTATTCTGACTTCCCTCCCTGCTTCTTTCTGCCTTAACTGGTACAGCTCTCTGTCCTGCTCCTTCTGTGTTTCCTTATACTTCTGGAATGCTATCTTTTTCTTCCTGACTTTCACAGCCACCTCTCTTGAGAACCATAGTGGCTTTTTCTTTTGTTTTGATTTGTTTATTTGCTTCACACAAAGGCTTGTTGCCTCTGTGATGGCAGTTTTGATAATTCCCCATTGTTGCTCCACACCTCCTTCTAGCCTGTTTGCTAGTGCTTTTCTGAGGCACTCTCCCATCTTGCAAAGTCAGCCCTCCTAAAGTCCAGTACCCTCACTTTTGTGAAAGCTTGACTCTGTAGCTGAGTTTGCGTGAACCACACTGTTTGATGGTCACTTGTCCCCAGATGGCAACCACTTCTAGATCTGAGATCCTCTCACTGCCCCGTTTGAGGTCTGAGGTCTAAGATTGCTCCCTCACAGTGGGTTCGAAACTAGCTGTCTAATGTCTGCCACCTGTAGGCGTCAAGAATGGCCCTGCTCTTGGATGTGACTGCAGCAAATGTGTTCCAGTTAACATCTGGCATATTCAGGTCTCCCATCAACAGTATCTCCCTTTCTCTGCCATTTTAAGAATGCCTTCCATCATATCCTTGTCCATTCCTTCCCCTGACATGGGGTCTGCACAACCCTGTGCGGATTGTGGTGCCCTTTCCAGTCTCAAGGTGACCCACAGTGCCTCCTCTCCTCCCTGTTTACTCTTTTGTTCAGTTGCTTTTATCCCTTCCTTTACATGAGAGCTACTCCTCCCCTCTTCTCCCCTGCCTGTCTCTCCTGTGGGTTATGTACCCTGGTATGTTAACATCCCAGTCATGGTTCTCTGTGTACCATGTTTCTGTGACTGCTATGATATCCAGGCATCCCTCTTCCATTAAGGCCACCAGCTCAGGGAGCTTGTTGCCCAGACTACGAGGCATTGGTACTCATTACCCTCCATTTCCTGATGGCCTTACCCCTTTGCCCCATCCCTGTCCTTCTTGCCTTTGTCACTTTCTCCATTTACCCTGCCCTTCTCCCTATCGACACCTCCATGTTGGTGTTTGCCACACTTACTACCGTGATTGTTTGGGGGGGCTAGGTTTTCCTGCTCCTTTCCAGTGCCTCCCCCCTTGGCTAGTTTAAAAGCTTGCCAATGAAGCATTTAAACCTATCACTTAGGATCCTGGTTCCCCTCCCGGACAGATGCAGCCCATCATGCCAGTATAGGCTTGCATCACTCCAGGTGGACCCCCAGTCCCCAATGAAGCCAAATCCCTGAGCTCCACACCAGTTTTTCAACCACTGATTGAATCCCATGGTGCGGAACACCCTAGCCTCTCCTATGCCATAGATAGGTAGCACCTCCGAGAAAGGTTACCGTGCGTGCTGCTTGACTAAAGCCCTCCCAATTCCAGACTCTTCCTGCACTTCTCTAATCCCTTTCTTAGCCAGGTCATTTGTCCCTAAGTGGACAATGACATCCAGCTCCCTCCCCTGTGCAGCTGCTCTGGCAATCCTGAGGATTCGCTCCCTGTCCCTCCAAGCCATGGCGCCAGGCAGGCACCTTACCTCCCTCTCCCCTTCCTTGCCCAGTTCTACCTTCCTAACAATGGAGTCCCCCACCAGGAGTTGTTTCCTTCCCCTGCAGGGTCCCCTGCCACCCTCCTGTGGGTCTCCTTTGTGGAGGTTCCCAGCATCCTCCTTGGTCTCCACTGTAGGTGCCTCCATGGAGGAACCACACTTTGCCAGACTGGCATAGGAATTGTGGAGAGAGGTACAACTAGAGGATGTGCCTTTGTTCCCACCCTCACCCTCCCTGAGCCCACTGTGGTCCAACCGCTCCTCTTTCTTGGCAACCTCTGAGGCAACGGCAGTGGCACTGGTGGTCCCTGGATGGAAGAGGTCCCACAAATCCTGACCAACTCAGCCTGGAGATGAGCAACCTCCTCCCTCAGCCCAGAGAGGTGCCTGCAGATGGGACAACACCGCATCCTCCAGAACATCTCCCGGAAGACTGCTGCTCCACAGCCACTGCACTGCACCACTCCAATCATGTCTTATTTCTGGCCCCTTAACTGTTTGCAATCCTTACTCTTTCCTCTGTTTTTTTTCTCTCTCCTTACTTTCTGCCTGTGTGCCCTTTAAGCTCCTGATTGTCCTGTTCTGAGACAAGAATATCCTATATTTCTCAGTAGACTGCTTCATTGTTCAGAGGCAAACCTCCAGCAAGCTAGAGGGGGCAGGAGAGCTACTCTTGCCCTTCTAGGATGGTGGGTCCTTGGTGGTTCTGTGATCACTCACTTCCTGCCCCTAAACAGGAAGTTCCTGTTGTCAGTCAAATCCTGTGCCTATAAAAATAGAACTAGCTTGGGGTGGGGGCGTGGAGGGGAGGGAAGGAGGACAATATAGTCCCAGTAGAGAAGTTCAGTCACACAGCAGTCCTTTCTCCTGGAGTCTTCTGCCAAGCTATTAGCAGAATCTTTCTAAGGCAGTCTTTAAATGTAGCTTCCTTCTAGCTAAGCCACTCCCCTACTTACCAGATCTTTCTACAAGTAATTTAAACCTCACAACAGTTAAGTCCTTTCAGTCACCTGAGATTTACACCTAGATGACTTTTCAGTTACCCATTCAGTTCAGTTAACCCAAACACACACTTTTTTTTGTTTTGTTTTGTATGTTAGTTTTTTACCCTAAATTAAAGGTCTAAATACAACAGTTCTTCTACTTCAGTCCCAGCAGAGAAGTTCAGTCACACAGCAGTCCTTTCTCCTGGAATAATTAGTTTTATTTATTTTTTTTATTATAATTTTGACCCATAAAGGCATTCTGAGCTGTGACAGTTCATTTTTAGGTGTGTCCTTCAGGGCGGCTTACATGAATCTGTTTCATTCACTGTGGAATCTTGGCCTGGACAGCAAGGAAAAATTCCCTACTGCCACAATGAGTGCCATATGATTATTCGCTTCCAGCTCGACTGCCACCAGACACGGGCAGAACGGAGTTCAGATTAACATCTCATCAGAAGGACAGCACCTCCTTATGCAACACTCCCTATTGCCTGCACTGGTATCAGTACCAGGTAACTGGTGGACAAAAACAATATACTATTATCCATGATACAGTACCTGGATTTGATTCCCACGACCTCTGCTTGCATGCTATGTGACTCTGAACAAGTGACTTAACCTTCCCATTGCTTCTGGATCACCCCTAAAAACAGACACGCGTGCCTAGTGGACCTTACCTGGTTACCAAAGAATAAAAAAATACATATACTATTACGCCAAATTTCTTATTCTTCAACTGTCCTCAGTCTTGCCCGTTACCTTGCCTAAATAAGCTATTGAGACATTTATATCCACACTGCCCTGATGTGGATGCTGTGTGAATTATTTATACAGTGGCAACTCACATTAATCAAGTGGGCAGTGTGACAAAAGTAGAGAAACAAGGCAGAAAGCAGCCGCGTGTTTTCTCCTCAGGAACATTTGATAAATACATGCTGGTAGACTTGAAGAAGCACGTGAGTGTTCAGCTGTGAGATGCTACCGTGTCATTCTGAGTAACAAACACAAATGGGTACTGCAAATACTTTCCCCTCACTAAACTGCAGGTTGTTGTAACAGTACAGACAATCCAGGTCAGAAAATGAGAAGTGGCAGTGCCTCACTCCATGAGCAGACAGCTCATACAGGTGAACAAAATCCTAAATAAGGCACACAGTGACGAGGAACCATTCTATCTTCAGTAATGCTGTGCATCATTTATTAACTGACTCATATTGTGTAAAAATACAAAGTGCAAATGATGCAAAGCGATCAGTAACTTTGGAGCAAGTGAGAACTGACACCCTATCCTGACAGCAAGCCGACTGCCTGACATTATGGCCAGCCCGCAGGCAACAGAGACGCCGCGTATCATGGCTATCCATGGCAGATATTTTAGGGTTACCACCTTTTAAGAAGCCCAAAGTGGGACATTTCTTACTGAAACATGATTTTTCGCAGGACAATATGTAATCTTCACCAATGCAACAGACTTGTTTTCACTAAATAATCAGAATTAAGAATAAGTGTTGCAGTTTTTTAGCTGTTTCTAGTCTTTCTTATCATTTTGAGGTATTTTAATTAAGGTACTGTATTGTTTTGCAGCATTTAAAGGAAAGTCAGAAAATATTATTTTCTATTATAATGTCAGGACATGTAGTATTTTTCATGTTTTTTTGCAGGACACAGCTGCCCAAATCAGGACTGTCCTACGAAAATAGGGATAGGTGGTAACCCTAGGATATTTTCTGCATGCATCAAATGCAGCATTTGAATCCTGGCTTTTTGCATCCCATCTGAGAAATCATCATCGGAGAGGTAATGGGAAGATGAGGCATACACTATCGGCTGAAGTGACCAGTTTAATTTCTTTACTTCCAGACAATCAGAGTGACTGTGGGGTAGGATTGGATTGCCACTTTTTAATACCTATTTTTCCTTTTATAGTTTCTCCCCTGTCTGTAATTTTTTATTTATCTTTAATTTCACAGCAGTTTCTCTCGGACTAGAAGTGTGATTGGATTGCGCCAGTTCCAGAAACTTTGTATGCTGCTGTGCCTGAAGACTTCTGGCCAATTTCAATTTTGAATCCCGTCAGTAAATCTTTGGTAAAATTGGTTGTTGATCAGAAAAAACATTATTTAGAAATATATAGGGTATTATGTCTACAGCAGCCTGGATTTCACAAGGGGTTTTGGCATGGCTTTGGTCAAGTTCATGGACGTAGTCCTTAACGCGATGTACTCCGGTCACGTGTTTGGAGCCGCATTTGTGAACCTGACCAAGGCATCTTATCTTACTGCTCATAATATGCTCAGTGATAAATGACTGTTTCTTGTTTTTTCTCACAACGTGGCTTCCTGGATATCTGATTACCTAACTCATAGATCTCAGTTTGTGGGTTTTGGTTCTGTTTGCTCTGGTCATTATGAAAGCAATAATACCCAACAGGGTGGGCGGTATTGGGCAATACCGGACTGCTCAGGGGCGTAATGAGGCCCGAAGCCACAGGCGGAGGGCCTTATAGCCCCTGGAAGGTCCAGTATTTCCAATACTGCCCACCCTGGAGGGTATTATTGTGGTTAGAAAATGGGTACTGTTGCAGTTTTATGTAGGATTTAAAAAAATTAAAGAAAAATATTTAAAAATATATATTTAGTATGATGTTTTAATGTTTGTCTCCTAAAGTAGTCCCTATTACTGTGGTGTGCCATCACTTGTGTCCCCCCCCACCGATATTCTGTTGCACTTATCTCCCCCCCCATCAACTGCAGATGAAGACATGGAGTTTGTAATAAAAGTCACTTATACTGAGTTGTGGCTTTGTGGACTTCCATTCTTTTTGTGTGCGCCATCTGTTCACTTTTGTTTAAATTAGTTGGGAGACTGTTTTCTAAGGAAGATGCGGCAGTTACTTCGCGGGTGCCCGATGATGTCAAACCTGGAAGTATGGAAGAAGGAGAAGAGGCATCGGCATGATAAATTCATTTTTTTTTTTGTTTGTTTGTTTTTTTTTAAATGGAGATGTGGCTTTGTGATTTGGTACTCTTTCTTTTTTGGGGGGTGAGCCATCTGTTCAGTAAGCAAAAGCCCATTTTGTAATTTCAGCTTAGTTTTTGGCAGAGAGCGACTGCTGGAGCAGGGAGGACTGAGAATGCTGTCAGCTCTCCTAAATTCATTCTACTACCTCCCCACCCACCCCAAAAAAATGGCCAATGAGAGAAGAGGATAATGTAAGAAACATGCTAAATAAAATACAAAAAAAAATTGCCTGGGGACTGTGTCTGATACGTGGTTGTCAGTCCCTGTCTGTGTGTGTGTGGTGGGCTCACTTGTCACTCGCTAAGCATTAAAGAAAAAGGGCAACAGTTTGAAACTGTGTGCCCAGAGCTTCAGCCAATGAGGAAGCAGGGTGCAGGGCACAAGGATACTTTGCCCGGCTATCAGGAAGGTTTGGGCTGGGGCTTTTTATTTGGTGGGCATCTATTGTCTGATAGATGCCCACCTAAATAAGTGTCTCAGCCAAACAGATGAGAGAATTTTCTTTGCCCATTTTCTAACTTATAAGTAAGGGGGTCCTGCAGGGGTCAGTTCTTGGCCCCTTAATAATTACTTTTTTTGTCAATACGTTGCCTTTTTTTTTAAATACTGTGAATCTTTGCTTGTTACCTGATTATCTTATTATTTATTGTGGTTACTGTTACTAAGTATCTGGGGCTCAATTCACAAAAGGATTTGAATGTCGCAAGCCCCGTGTACGCCAAACGCACAGTGCATGGGGCTTGCGGAAATTCCGGGGTGGCAATTGGGATTCTCAATCCCAGAGCCCCCCCCCCACCGTGCACTACATGCAGCGAGTAAGACCAAGTTTGCTGGTCTGAGTTTGCTGACCTTTTTTGTGGGGTTTGCGCCAAGTATTTGGCACAAGCTACCATAAACAGGGTAAGGTGTCGCGAAGGCATGCGACCCATGAGAATCGGGCTCACTGTGCGACAAAGTGTTCGGGGCAGCACAGGGTTTGATGCAGGGCTTGTGAAAGCCATGCCCAACCTTCGAGAATCAAGCCTCTGGAGTCTTCCTTCTGCTTGCACTCGATTTCTGGAAAATTCACTGATCCTCAACTCAAAGGAAAACAAAGTCTATGCTTTGTAGCTCTCCGAGGGTTGATTAGAGATGACCCACCCTTATGTTTTAGGGATCGTTTTGGTAATTTGATTGAGCAGGTGTCACAATTCAAGTATTTGGGGAGGCTGCTGGACCCAGGGGTATCTTTTTCTGAACTTGTCAAAATGGTTTGTTAGACAATAAATCAAAAATCAAAACACTATACAAATTGAAGAATTTTTGTTTTCATTGGAAACATGGAAAATTATCGCCACTGAATCTCATTTGCCGCATTTTGACTACGTTGCCGATCTTTTCTTCGGGTTGGGGGTCAAGGAATTCCAAAATCTTTCTGTTGTATGTAATAATACTTGTCATTTTTTTTGGTTGGCTCTAGCGTGTTTTCATCATTGCACTTCGTATTCTCAAGCTTGGTTGGCGTTCTCCTACTTTACGCATTAAGTACTCTTTTGGTTGTTCCATTTTTAAAAGTGTTTTCTTTGCTGTTTCTGGGGCTGTCACAGATTTAGTAACTCAAAGATCATTGTTTCCTAGCCTGAGATCAGTGAATGGGGTTGTATCAGTTGAAAATCTAAATCTGGTGCGCCTGCTTTTTATGTCGCAGCTCCTCAATTCTGGAATGGTCTACCAGATTCATTGCGTTCCTCAGTTCTGGAATGGTCTACCAGATTCATTGCAATCTGCTTCTTCTTTTCATTCTTTCTACAACAATTTTCTGCAATACTTGTATAGTCAATGCAATTGTCATTGTAATTTTGTTTAATGTACTTTGTTCAATTGTTGTAATGTATTACGATCTTATTTGTTTGTACTGTTACTGCAGTTTCTTCCCAGACTAAGGCTGAAAAAGGACCCTTGGGTCCAGCGCTCTCTCCCATTTATCAAATCAAGAAATAAAAATAAGACCAAAAAATATTGAAGCATTCACCTAATATACTGCTTTGAAAGTCCTCTCACGCAGCAGGAGCTGTAAAGGAGGAGGAGACTTGTCTCTTCCTTCCAGAGGAAAAGATCTGACTTCACAAGGGGAGGAGCTGGAGGACAACAGCATGGATGGTGGGGGGTGCAAAGCTTGACATTGTCTGGTAACTGAGCCACACCCTGTGGAATTGCTCAACGGTGGATTGTGCACTGAACCTAGGAAGTCAGAATATGCGATTTCCCCAGAGTGGAATGGATATCTAACCCCTAGGTGGTGCTATCTTATGGGCTACTTTCCCTGCCTGTGAGCCTCGGTACAGGTTAAGGGGCCTGGGCCCTTTGAGTGGGTGTCTCCACCTGGAGGGTCAGTCTAAGGGTAACATAGCTGCTATGGGTATAGCCCTCTGGGACACTGATACCCCCCAACCCCTCTAGTGGCCTATATGGGTCAGCAATTAGGCAATCACAATTAACACCAGAATGCAATGTTAGACCCACACTTAGCACACATACCACCAGGGCTGGATCAGCTGCACTGGCCCTGGAGACCCCCTGTAAAATAAGACCTGCAATGGAGAAAGGCAATAGCAACACAGCATCCCCACCACAAAGGTACACCACAGCCAGTGTAAATGCAAAAAGATTTAGATCTGATTTATTTGGGGGACATGAACAAGGGAGGGGCAGTACTCTAGAGATTGATTCTGTATCTGATTCATTCAGGGTGTACATGCATGCCTAAGAATCCCTCCAATACATTCACACACCCTGGGTACCCAGTTATCATACAGGCTAGCCTGAAGCGTTGCCCGGGGTAGGCCGGTGTTGCAGCTGTTGTTGGGGCCCCTGGGAAGAAAACACAACATGCACTTTGCCTACAATTTGTAATCCAGAGCCGGATGAATCAGTCCAAAACAATTAGTAACCCACAATTAAATCAGATGACACAATTTAATTTGAACTTTGTTGTAGGGAGCTATCCTGATGTTACTCCCTCTACCTCTGACCAGGCAATTCTCCGATGAAATAAGATCTGTAGACTCAATTGGATACAGATGGAGGTGAGGTCCCTCGTGGTCCTTGTCGACGATGCTGGTCTTCAAACTGACAAAACAAATAAATCAGGCAGAGGAAAACATGCAATATGAACATTTTCGAACAACTCAGCCACGCAGCACTTAAAACAACTCACATACATTTATATAGAAACACAGAAGTTGATGGCAGGTAAGGACTGCAAGGCCCATCCAGTCTGCCCATTTCTTTTTCTGCCTTATTAATGTGCCCTCGGCATTTGCTCTGTCAATGGCCTATCTATTCATACTTATCTGTATTGCTCCCTTATGCCTATCCCATGCCTGTTTGAAGCCCTGCACTGTATTCATATCCACCACTTCCTGAGGTAGGCCATTCCATTCATCCACCACCCTTTCTGTGAAAAAGAACTTCCTCACATTACCCCTTAATCGGCCTCCCTCTAATTTCATGCTGTGTCCTCCTGTCCTGCTAGTTTTCTTCTATTGAAACATGTTAGACTCTTTCACCTTGTTAATGTCCTTAAGGTGTTTGAATGTTTCGATCATATCACCTTTGCCTCTCCTTTGCTCTAGGGTATACATATTGAGCTCCGTTACTCTTTTCTCATATGTTTTCTGATGCAGTCCCTGAAACATTTTGGTTGCCCTTCTCTGGACTGCCTCCATTTTATTAATGTCCTTGTGAAGCTGTGGCCTCCAGTACTGCACGCAATACTCCAGATGGGGCCTAACCAGTATCTGGTAAAGCAGGATTATTACCTCCCTCTTACAATTTGTGATACTCCTACTAATACACCCTAACATCCCCCTAGCCTTACCTGCTGCTTTAGTGGTCTGCTTGGATGATTTCAGGTCATCTGTGATGATGATGTCCAAGTCTCTTTTTTCCCTTGTGAGTGCCATCTGTAAAATAAACTCAGTCCTTTCTGGTCCTTCCAGGCAGGATGCAGACTGATCTTCTCTTCTCAGGCTTGTGGAATCAGATTACCTGCAGTTGCAGGCAACAGTTACCCAGGCTGGAACAATTTGAACCTGCGGACTGACAACCGAAAAAGTCTAGGCCAGACAGGCCTAACCTCTGAGCTGGGAAGCTCCCCAGAGGCACACACACTCTAGCACTTGGGCTGTCTCTCCAAATCTTTCCTTTTTCAGCAAGAGCTCCCTTTATATGGGGCAGAGTGCCAAAGATCTTACTGGCTGTCAAATCTGTCTGAAACAGTCCCCAGATATTCATTGGCTGGTGTTTTGATGCCTAGAAATTGTCCCAGATAATCTCCCATAAGTCCCTGGTAAATAGCTAAAAGCCCTTTTGTTAAAGCCTGGCTTCCGATTGGTGGCAAAGCATTAAAATGGTGGCTTCAGTTTATGTCCAAGCAGTCCCAAACAGTGTTCCCCAGGGATTCAACCCTGGTGCAGCCAGCAGCAACAATATTGTAATTTACTTTCCACACTGTCTTGAAACGCCAACAATTCCCTTTTGAACAAGTCCACTTTTGAATAAATCCATTTTTTCCCTAGGGAGTCACTGCTCCCATTACACACTGCCCCTAGGAACACTCAGCAACTCATGAATATTTATAAGGGCACCATTCCCTGACATTTGCTCCTTGACCTTATCTAGTGTCCTGGAGGCAGCGCTTATGGCAGCTGCCGATCTATTTAGTTAAACACATTTCCCCACTGTGCTTTATGTCCCCAGTGCCTATTTTAAACCTAGCTGGGTACTGGGGACCTCAGAAGACACCCTGTCACCTTATAGACTGCAATGGCGGTTAAGATACACAGTGCGCTTCCTTGATCGTGTGAGCGGTGGCTGTGAGATATGCCACGCGCTCACAAGTTGCTCGGCAAGCCCTGTAGGGCTCATTTAACAGGGAGACCTGGGAGGAGTGGCAGAAATCTGGTGATTGGGCGGACACTGTGAGGCAGCGGGAGGCACCCAGAGGCACGACAGGTAAGCCCCCCAAATGGGGGGGGTTACACTCTCCCCTGCCTTGGAAAGCTTGGCGTCTGCACCAAGTCTAAAACATATTATTAACCACTAACACATTTTCAGGTATACTTTTGCTAACACTCTATTACAACATATAACTATGTACACATAAGATACTATTACCTTGGTCTCTTTAGCATTGTGAGACATTTTGATCTCAATAGGTACACTTTAGCAATTTAACATTTTTTGTACTTTAGACAGTACCACATTTATAATAACATTATATTTACCACATGATTTTTAAACACTTCATCTTACTCCAGTCTGGTTACCTCTAAACCCCTTGTTGTACTGAGAGGGCACCTTGACTTGGGTGGAGGTTTTGTATACCAATTTGGGTAGGGAGTTTGGCATGACATACACCCCTTTGTGCATGACATTCATGGGCAAATTGACAGGCTGTCCTGGGGTGTCATAAGTAAGCTTCAAGTCTGGCTTTACAGCTCACTCAGAGTGAAGTGGCAAAGGGGGCACTGGCACTTCGTGGTGAAGCTCGTTGTCATTTGTCATGGTTATTTCATCAAAGTCCGGTTCATCCACAGCATCTCTTCCTGACTTTTCATTGACATTTTCATTAGTATGAAACAGTTCATGTAGCCCACTCAGTTCATTTTCACTTGCACTGTCCCTTGTTGGTTTATTACCTAACTCGAGGAATTTCCATTAGTTCCACCATACACAGAGATCCCATTTCATCAAGGTTCACACTGTGAGCATCACTTCCTGGAGGTTCCAGCACAAGAGATGAACCAGAACCTGGCACCACAGCTAGGGGTTCAGGTTTGTCCCAATAGTTAATGGAAGGAATTCCCTGGAACACTCTTTCCAGTTCATAAGAGGGTTAGAAAACAGAACAGAATTCACTTTCGGCGTTTGCATTATCTGCGATGTCTGCAGAATTTGAAATATCAGGAACAACAGACTCAGAAGCAGAAAGTTGTTGATCTTGTTGTTTGGCTTTCGTGGTTGGTCTAGTGGTAGGGCACCAAGAAGCATCAGTCTCTTGAATGTTATTCATCACTATTTGCCCAGTAGGTAACAGGTGGTTCCAGTGGACAGTTTTCACAGCACAAGGGTCCTCTTCCAGATGTATTTTATACACTGGTAGATCGTAGCTGCTGTGTTCTTGGAGAGGGTTGCAGTCAGCAACCAGAAAAGGAACAGAGGACCGCATGGAGCTGTGACTGCAGTCAGCAGCTAAGTTGCAGTCGGTGATAAAGAATGCAGCTGTTTGAGACTAGAGAGAGGACACCCAGCCAACTGCAGACCACGGTACAGGAGCGAGCCAATTGGGGAGCCAAGCACCAAGGCGGTTAGGCTTTAAAAAGCCAGCCTGACCACACAGCTGTAGTAGCTGCTGTGTTCTTGGAGAGGGTCATAGTCGGTGACCAGAAAAGGAATGGAGGACCACGTGGAGCTGTGGCTGCAGTCGGCAGCTGAGTCACAGTTGGCGACAAAGAAAGCAGCTATTTGGGACTAGAAGGAAGACACCCTGCCAACCACAGACCATGGTACAGGAGTGAGCCAATTGGGGAGCAAGGCACCAAGGTGGTCAGGCTTTAAAAAGCCAGCCTGACCAAACAGCTGTAGTAGCTGCTCTGTTTTAGTCCCGCCCACCCTCCTGACCCTGGCCGCCCTCCCAACCCTGGCTTTATTAAATAAGGAGAAGAAAAGGAGCCATTATGTAGTGGAGGAGCTGACAGGCTGGACTAAAGAGGGAGTGGCTGAGAGCATTGGAGGACTGAAAGTGGGAGAAAGGAGGGTCCTCAGCAAAGGGAAAGCAGGGAGAGGAGCTGGTTGTCTAGCAAAGGAGCTGGGTGCTATAGGGAGAAAGACACAGGCATCAAGGAATCTTTCACAAAAGAGCTGAAATTACAGTGATGTGAACTGGGTCGAGACTAATGGCATTGCAGGTTCTGGGTACTTTATTTTTGACTACTGAAGATGGGGGTGCTGAAAGACTTATACTTGAACTTGGTGAGGTGGACTTGAAGCTGGAAGTTTTGGAGACTTGAACTAAAACATGGTGTCAGACTTGAACATGGTGACTATGGTTATAAATTTCTAGAAGTCTATGGTTTGCACAGGCTTTGGTATCTGTAAAAAAATCTTAAACTATGGGTTGGGGGTGAGGAGAGGGTGGGGGTCGGGGAGCTTTTCCTTTTCTTTTCTTTGTATCTGAAGTATCATAGAAGAAATGGTAGGGCAGCACAGAGGGAGAGGCATCCAAGGAGGGGGGATTTTTGGCAGGGTGGTGGGGTGCAGTAGCTGTAGAATGGCTATGATACTAAATTGGGCTTGGAGGGTGGGGGATTATGATGTGTAAGCAGCTCATGCAGCTGAGGGAGGAAGTGGCACAGCTAAGGTGGGGATTACATGGGGAGCAGCTGGGAAACAGGGGTAGAGAGACAGGGACAGTAAAAGTTAAAGAAGGTGTGGGAAGGGCTGAGAGGATTCACTGGAGAATTCGATATACTGCTTCAGAAGTCAAGGGATTAGGAGGGAGAAGATGGAGGGGGTTTCAGAGGGGACAGTCCAGAGGTGGTCACGGTCAGCAGCAAGTCCAGGGGGACAGACCAGAGGTGGTCACAGACAGCAGCAAGTCCAGGGTTGGGACAAGGAAACCAGGGACAGGAGGGTGGGGGTCAGTGGGAACGGACAGCAGGGAGGTCAGAGGCACAGAAATGATTCCTGTAGCTACAGAAAAAAGGTCAGCCGGGGATCAGTAGGAGTGGATGGCAGTAGGCTAAGGGAAGGGCAGAAGGATGCCCAGAAGGAAGGAAAACACAGGAGGAAGTGAAATGGGCCAGTGGCAGAATTAACAAATATTTTCGCCCCCCCCCCCAGGTATTCTAGTCGAGGACATTGGGCTGGAAGTGGTCCGACAGGGGCCATCAGAGAAAGGGGGAAGGGCGACTGGGGGATGCAGGGGGAAAGATCTCAGGTGCAATGGAAGGGGAGGAGCAGGGGAGGGCACATCCCATGCGGGGAAAGGGGTGGAGGAGGGGACTGGCACATTAGGGACACACCAGAAGGTGGCACCAGGGCAACTGGGGCATAAGAAAAGGGACAGTAAGGAAGCATTGGAAGAGATGGGGTTGGACTCCAGGGAGGATGAAGGTGAATGGGAGGGATCCCCACAGGATAGGAGCTGCAGTAGGAGGCTGGAGCATGCACCGGGCAGGGTGCAGGGAAGGAGAATATGCAGACAGGGCAGGTGGTGAGGAGGAAGATTTCCCCAAGTGGGGTATGGTGCTCAAAACCTTCTGTAAGGGTGAGCAGGATAGAAACAGTTGGAGTGGAATCAAGCACAGTTGGCAAAACCACACACAGTGATGCAGACGGCGGAGGGCCAGAAGCAGATGAAGGGGGCCAGGCAAAGTTTGCTCATGCTTGAATGGCGATGCAGGATGGGGTCGCAGGGATGAAATAAGCCAGGCAGAAGTACAAGGGTTGAAGAGGTATGGGGAGGTTGGGGAAAGGCTAAAGGGAGAGGGAGAAGAAGGAATGATGCTAGGTGATAGGTTATGAAAGGGGGAACAAATGGTGAGCAGGGAAAACAACCAAATCAGGATGGAACATGAGGTGGAGGCCAAAGGGAGCCAAACCCCACGAAGCAAGGCTGGAGGCCAAAAGGACACCCAGGAAGCAGGAGGCAGCAGGGTGGCACTCTTCGGGGTCTCAATAATTAAGGGGCTAAAATGGGGAAGGAAGGGAGCAAAAAACAATGCAATATGGGTACAGTGCATGCCTGGGATGATGGCGCTGGAGGTGAGGCATCATATTCCTTCCTGGGGTAAGCAACAGGATGAAAGGACACATCTGGTATTTCACCTGGGCAAAATTGACTTGGAGGGGAAAGTCTGGTGGAAGTACATGCAAGGTTTGAGGAACTCACTAGGTTCTGTAGGAGCAACACTGTCTTTTCTTCTATTTCCTTCTCTGAGGTGTTGCCAGTACCTAGAGTGAGCACACCCAGAAAGGAAAAGATAAGAGCATTCAACAATTGGCTACAAGGTTGGTGCAGTTGGATGGGGTTTGGTTGGATAGGTGACTGGGGCTCTACATGGGAGGAGGAGGAGGGGCTGTATGCCCAAGACAGGCTGCACCTGAGCGCTGCAGGGGCAGCTACACTAAAGAGGAAACTAGGGGACTTCATGGCAAGAGAGTTCAATTTAAACTAGATCAGAGGGGCTAGGTATAAGGCCATCCTTATGGGAGGCAGAGCAGGGAGGCTATCAGCCTCCCCCCCTTGCCACAATACTCATTAAGGGAACAGATAGCAGCAGGAAAGGACGGGATGGGGCTACATGTTGGAGGGTGTTGGTTGCAAATGCCAGGAACCTGGGGAACAAAATGGGAGAACTGGAGGCCACCATGATGGAGGAGAACCTAGACATTGTAGCAGTGAATGAGACTTGGTGGAATGAGCACTACACCTGGGAGACAGTGATCCCAGGGTATCGTTTATTTAGGAAGGATTGGGAGGGAAGAGTGGGAGGGGTGGCATTATATGTCAAGGATGGGATTGGGACCATGGAGGGACAGGAGGAGGAAGGGGAAACAGAGATAATATGGGTCACCCTAGACAGAGGACAAGGAGAAAACCTGCGAGTTGGGGTAGTCTATAGGCCTCCTATGCAGGGAGAGGGAGGAAGGGGATAGACACCTGGTAGAATCAGTAACAAGGATGGCACAGAAAGGGGAAATAGTGCTAGTTGGGGACTTAAACCTTCCGCACATAAACAGGGAGGCTCAGACAGCAATCTCCGCAAGGAGCAGGGGCATCTTGAAGGCTCTGCAGGGCATATTCCTACAGCAAAGGGTCAATGAACCCACTAGGGGTGAAAACCTGTCGGATGTAGTCCTCACAAATGGGGACAGTGTGGAAGAAGTGGAGGTGGGAGAAGAGCTAGGCACCAGTGATCATAGGGCTGTCAGATTCAGGGTGAGAACGGGCAGAGAGAGGGTTAGGATGAGAACTAAGGTAATGGATTTCAGGAAGGCTAACTTCTATGGAATGAGGAAGGTACTTAGGGAAGAATTGCTGAAGATAGTGGATGTGCAGGGGTGGAGGATTTATGGGCAGCCATCAAGACTGGAGTGTATAAAGCCATGGACTCATGTATAAGAAGGGTGAGAAAAAATAGAAGATGGAAAAGACCTCTATGGTTCACTAGAGAGGTGGCGTTGTGGGTCAAGGAGAAGACTAGAGCATTCAAGAGGTACAGGAGGACACAAAAGGATGAGGACAGGGAAAAAAGGAAAGAGGCAGGGCAAAAGATAAGGAGGCTACTGAGGAGAGGATAGTGAAGCAGGCAAGGAGGGGGGACAAAACCTTCTTTAGATACATTGGAGAAAGGAGGAGGGCACAACATCAGATTGGAAGACTAAGGGGGGAAGTGGTAAAATCCTGGAAGAGGATTTTGAAAAAGCAGAGGCATTAAACAGCTATTTCACCTCAAAATTCATGGAAGAAAGGGAGGGTAGGAGCCAGGGACAGGTGGGGGAGGGTGACAGCCACAAGCAGGTGAGAGTGGCACCATTCACAGCTGAAGGAGTAAGGGAAGAGCTGGGTAGACTTAGGGTGGACAAGGCAATGGGGCCTGATGGAATATACCCAAGGGTTCTCAAGGAGGTGAAGGATGAACTGGCGCCACATCTAGTGAGGCTGTTTAACTTGTCCTTGGTCACAGGGGTGGTGCCAACGGACTGAAGGAGGGCAGAGGTGGTCGCACTACATAAGGGGGGGAGGAAAGACAAGGTCGAAAACTACCGTCCCATTAGTCTTACCTCGGTGGTGGGGAAGGTAATGAAAACACCACTTAAGATCAGGTTGATAGAATACTTGGAGATGAATGGCATGCAGGGTGACAGGCAGCATGGCTTCACCAAGGGAAGGTCCTGTCAGACTAACCTGATAGAATTTTTCGATGGGGTGACACAGATAGTAGACCAGGGAGGAGCGGTGGACGTGGTCTATCTGGATTTCAGTAAGGTCTTCAACACTGTTCCGCATGGCAGAATGGTGCATAAGCTGGACAGACTAGGGATGGACCACAGGATCAGCAGGTGGGTGGAAAACTGGTTGAAGAGAAGGAGTCAGACAGCGTGGTAAATGGGACACATTCCAGGGAACAGGTGGTGACCAGCGGGGTGCTACAGGGGTCAATGCTTGGGCCAATACTCTTTAGCATCTATGTTAGTGACCTAGTGGAGGGTCTGGAGGGATGGGTGTGCCTGTTTGCAGATAATACAAAGGTCTGCAATAGAGTGGATTCACCCAGAGGGGTGCAAGCCATGAGGAGGGACCTGGAGAGGTGGTCAGACACCAGGAAATTGAAGTTTAATGCACAAAAATGCTTGGTAATGCACCTGGGAGGAGAAATAGGAGGGAACCTTACTCCCTCGGGGGATGGTGATTTAGGAGAAGGAATCAGAAAGGGACCTAGGGATTATGGTAGCACGAGACCACAAGGTGGGCAGCCAGTGTAACAGGGCAGTGGGAAAGGAAAATAGAATGATGGCCTGCACTGCAAGGGGTTTTAATAGCAGAAAGAGGGAGGTGCTAATGCCATTATACAGAACCATGGTCAAGCCACATCTGGAGTATGGAGTGCAGTTCTGGAGACCTCACCTACACAGAGATGTTGAGCTGATGGAGAGGGTGCAGAGAAGGGCAACCAAAATGGTACAAGGGATGCAGGACGTACCCTATGAGGAAAGATTGAGAAGGCTAAATTTGTGCTGTCTGGAGACTAGAAGGGAGAAGGGGGACATGATTGAGAGCTTTAAATATCTGAAGTGAATAAACAAGGTGGAGGGTGATAGTTTGTTCAAATTGAAGAAGGGAGTGAATACGAGGGGACATAGCCTTAACCTGGAAGGTGGGCAATACAGAGGTAATGTCAGGGAGTAGTATTTCACAGAGAGGGTGGTGGAGGCCTGGAACAAGCTGCCGGAGGAGGTGGTGGCAGCTGAAATGGTGGAGGAGTTCAAGAGGCCTTGGGATGGATTTAAGGGGTTGGGAAAGGAGAGTGGAAGCATAACAGAAGAGGGGAGGTAGGATGTTGGGCAGACTAGATGGGCCGTGGGGCCTTTCTCTGCCATCACATCTCTGTGTATCATGCAACTTACTGACTACAGTGTATAGGATGTGACTCCAGCGGTGCTATTTTGTGTTTTCCTGGTAGTCCACAATTCCTCATTAGCACCCTGTCACCTGGTTGGAGCTCTTGGGCCTTTACACATTTATAATGCCGGGTTTTATTAGTCAGGTTTCCTTTTTTGCAGCCATGGTGTTTGCAAGCTGATAGGCATGATGAAGTTGAGCTTTTAGATTTTTAACATACTGCAGATAGTTGTCTGATTTAACACCATCTGGAGATACTCCGAAACATACATCAATTGGAAGGTTTCATAGGTAATCCAAGCTACATAGACTTGCGTCCTTAGTGCTTGCCTTATTTAAATTAACTTGTAATTATTATTATAAAAGTTGTCTAAACCTTTTTTGAATGAGTCCATTGTTCTACTCATTACTACTGCTCTTGGCAGGGAATTCCATAACTGAACACCTCTCCGACTAAACCATTTTTTACGTCTCAAGGTATTCCACTTATCTTGTTCCAATTGCAGTTTATGGCCCCTGGGTTCATGCTGATAATGCTTCCTTTCCCTAAGTCCTATATCTTTTTTTAATGGCTCATCCTTTAGTGCCCTAAATATCATGCACATGTCACCCCTCAACCTATGATACTGCAATGTATATAACCCTAGATCTTGTAGCCTCTCTTGGTATGGTTTGTAACGCAATCCATTAATCCTTTTAGTTATCCTACGTTGCAACCCCTCCAACCTTTTAGTAACAGTCTTTTTATATGGAGACCAAACCTAAACGCAGTACTCAAGATGCGGATACACCAATGCAGTATACAGTGGTAAAAGCGCTTTGCTTTCCCTACTGCCAATGTGCCATAAAATACAATTTAAAATCCGATTAGCTTTCCTAACAATAGTATTGCAGTGTGTATCAAATTGTAAATCACTAGTTACCTGGACCCCCAGATCCCTTTCCTCTATAGTCTGGTGTAATATCACATTACCCAAACTATACTCAGATTTACTATTGCCATTTCCCAAGTGCATCACAGCACATTTATTTAAATTAAGTGCTAGCTTGTGCTGAACTGTACATTGAATCAATATATATAAGGCCATTTGTACATTGACCTGATCTTCTAGGTTATTAACAATGCCTCCAATCCTACAGTCGTCTGCAAATTTACTCAGCCAGATATTAGGGAAATTTAACTTGATTGAAGATACATATAAAGTAAATAAACAAGGGCCCAATACTGACCCCTGCGGGACTCCACTAGTCACATCCTTCCATTCAGATACTACTCCCCTAATTGAAGCCCTCTGCCTTCTATTTTGCAGCCAAACTTCCACCCAGTTGACTATGTTTGTAGGTAGGTTGGTACTAGTTAGTGCCTCTTTAGTTCTTTATGTGGTAGCTTATCAAAAGCTTTAGAAAAATCCAAGGATATAGTATCCACTGCATTCCTTGTATCTAAAGTCCTATTAGTTGTTTCATAGAAGGTAAGCATATTTGTTTGGCATGACCTTGTTTTTGTAAACCCATGTTGGGTCGGGTCTATTAAGTTGTGTATAATTGAATGAGATAAAATTAGATCTTTTGATATTGCTTCAAATAATTTCCCTGTTATTGATGTTAAGCTTACTGGCCTAAAATTTTCAGGTCTAGACGTAGGGCCTTTCTTTAATAAGGGAACCACTATCGCTTCCTTCCATGCCTGTGCTACTGCTCCTTGATCCAATGATTTTTGAAATAAGTAAGTCGATGGTGGGGCCAGGCTAGCTGCCAGTTCTCTAAGAACTCTAGGATGTGGTTCATCTGGTCCCGGGGATTTATTTATGTCAATATTTTCTATTCTTTTAAATACATTAATAGGATCACTTTGCACCTGACCCACCTGTGAATTTGTTTTATAAATAATATCGGTAACATTGCTTTTATTAAACACTGAACAGAAGTATGAGTTCTGTATATCTGCCAATTCCTTGGTGCTAGTCACACGCTCCCCCGATGCATTGATATAAGGACCTATATCATTGTGCACTTTTGTTTTACTATTTATATAAGTATAAAATGCTTTTTTGTTGTCCCTTACTCTTGTTGCCAGGTTAAGTTCATAATCCCCTTTAGCCTTTTTTATTTCTTTCTTTAATTGCCTGACTTTACTCCTATATAAAGTCCAACCCTCATGATTATTTTTATTTACTCTTTTAAAAATCTTATTTTTTTCTCTGACCATTTTTTTAAGCCTAGAATTAAACCATCATTTGTTGGTGTTCTTTTTACCATATTTGCTTACCCTAGGTATAAATCTCAGCACTTCGGTCATTATTTTGGTAACCAAGGTTTCATATATCTGATTAACTGATTGATCAACAAATGTGGTTTCCCAATCCCAGCCAGCCATTACTTCCTTTAAACCATGCAAATTTGCTTTATTAAAATTTAGCTTCTGAGTTATGCCTGCTCTACTTTTTACCCTAGATTCACCTTCCATCCTAAAAAACATTGTGTTATGGTCGCCGTTCCCCACAGGACTATCAATCCTTATATTATTAATTTTGTCCCCCATATTTGTTAAGACTTAGTCCAGTGTATTTTGACCCCTTGTTGCAGTCATAAATTTTTGTTCTATTCCAATCTGATCTACTACTTCAAGGAATCTTTTTTTCTGTGTTGGTCTTTGCTCTGAAATTTAACCAATCTATTCCAGGCATATTAAAGTCCCCTGTCAAGAGTAAATCATCTGCTAGGTTTAAGTTAGAGATGTAATCCATAAGAAGGTCCTTCTCTGTTTTCATGTTTATAGATGGGGGTCTATACACCAATCTTAAACTAGTTTTGGCATAAGAGTTATGAATTATTTTTACCCAAAGCATTTCTACATTATTCAATTGTATATTTTCCTGCTCGCAGTTTATAGTTTCCCTGATGCATATAGCCATCTCCCCTCCTTTTCTGTGAGGTCTGGTTCTAGAAAACAGCTTAAAACTTGTGATGTTCCTCTCCCAACTGTTGTCTGTTTCTTCCTAGCAGGTTTCAGTCACCAGTGCTATGTCTATGCTGTTAACTGTTAACATATTCTGAAATTCGTCAAACTTGTTTCTTAGACTCCTTGCATTTAATAGTACTATGTTCCAACCTTTATTTGCATTCCCCGTTAAAACTGAGTCAATCCCTGATGAACTGAAACCATTCCTGAAAATTTGTGCTCCGCACTTTCCAGTTTAAATGAAAACTTATCACTTTGTTTATTTTATTGCCCAGCATTCAGGTCCCTATTCTATTTAGGTGCAGTCCGTCATGTTTATAAGCAGCTTGGTTACGAAATTTCGTGGCATTATCCATAAACCCAATATTTTTGGTCATGCAGAGAACGTAACTGATTATTCACTTGATTTATGGCTCCTTTTCTGTAATCATTTGTCCCATGTACAGGCAGAATCCCTGAAATTATAAAATCTGCTCCCTTAGCCTGGATTCTTTCTATTATATTCAGAAAACATTGCTGTATTAATTCCATTTTATTTTTGCCTATATCATTAGGCCCTACATGCAATATAACCAAGAGATATGTGTGTATTCTCCATTAGGCCATCCAATATGTTTTCCAAATCTGACACTTTCACCCCAGGTAACGTATTAACTGTTGTCTGCCTTTTTCTATTTTTCCAAACTATTTCATCAATTCCCCTTGTGATTGAATCTCCTATTACAAGAATATCTTGTTCCTTTCTTTCCTTTTGGAGCAGGCTGTTTGTTGCTGCAGTGTGTAATGACCCAACATCAGGTATATTTTCAGTTTGATATATTTCCTTCAATATACCTAATACCCCAGATTCCTTGTTCACTTTCTCAATTATTAATTCATTGTTGCCTTCTATATCTGGTACTAGTACTTGGCTTAAGGTTTCATGCCTTTTGGAAAGCTGAGAGGTTCGCACTGAAATATTCCCTCCTTTATTTGAAATTGCTTTTTTTTCGTTCACTTTAAGAGACCTGCCCTTAACCATTTTCTTAGATGCAGATTTGTTTTTCCCAAATGTACAGCTAGGTGTGCTAGTTGTAATACTAGCCCCTTTACGTCCCCCTTGTGCTGTAAGTAATTCTGACATGGAATCTATGAATTCCTCCAAGTCACCTATCTCTTTCTTAACTTCCAACCTACCCAAAAGTATTTTTATTTCCTCCTGGAGTGTTTCCACTAATATGCAATTACTGCATTTGAATTGATGCTCTCTATCCCCCTCCGTATACATTTTACATTGCATACATTGTTTCTGTACTTTTTTGGTTTTACCCCTGCCTTGTGCCATTATAACTGTATTTCCTCCGCAATTCTACACTCAAGTACTTATTTGAGCAATTTATCCCTATGTTAGTTACCTGTGTTCTATTTCCAGGATCTACACTCCTGCTCCCTGCGTCCTCAGCACATGATGACATGCATCCTGCACACGCTCGCCCTGCTCCCTGCATCCTCAGTGCGTGACGACGTACGCCCTGCACACACTCGCCCTACTCACTGCAGGGGCAAGCTTTATAGGTCCAGTGACCCGGAAGTGCTTTAGTGAGGTCATGGGAGCACTCGCAACTAAGTTGCTTTAAAACAATATTAAATCTGACAATTAGGAGCCCACAGATGATTTTAAGGGCTCTTAAAGTGTTTTCCACTTTAAAATGCAATAAAAGCACTAGAAAAGCACTCGCAGTAGCCTAGTCCCACACAGTGAACCTAACCACTCTCTTCCTGTTTCCTGTTTGGATGAACGGGGCTCCGTAAATAAAAACAAAGTTTTGAATGGTATATAGTTGCTTCCCACACTCTCCCGCAATATCAGCACACCTCTATCTATTACACAGTTGTTTTTACACTGCCCGCTCACTGCAGAGGTAAGTTTTATAGGTCCAGTGACCCAGAAGTGCCTTCGTGAGGTCACGGGAGCACCTTCAACTAAGTTGCTTTAAAACAATATTAAATCTGACAATTAGGAGCCCACAGATGATTTTAAGGGCTCTTAAAGTCGTTTCCACTTAAAAATGCAATAAAAGCTCTAGAAAAGCGCTCGCAGTAGCCTAGTCCCACACAGTGAGCCTAACCACTCTCTTCCTGTTTCCTGTTTGGATGAACAGGGCTCCGTGAATAAAAACAAACAACAAAGTTTTGAATGGTATATAGTTGCTTCCCACACTCTCCCACAATATCAGCACACCTCTATCTATCACGCAGTTGCCAAACATGAGGTGGTATGGTGAAAACCCGGTGGCATTGTTCTTGGTACAGTTGTAGGCATGTATGAGTGCACTTATCTGTTGACTCCACTTTGGCTTATCTCAAGGCTGCAAGGTGCCCAGCATATCCAATAGAGTTCTGTTGAACCTTTCAGGTTGCAGATTTCCTTGGGGGTGATGGGGGTGGTTCTAGATTTTCTTACACCTCATAGGGGCAACAGTTCTTTAATGAGTCTACTTTAAAAGTCATGCCCTTAGTCTGAATGAATGCACTAGGGGGCACCGTAATGTACAAAGAGCTTGTCTACAAGTACTTTGGCAACAGTTAAGGCTTTTTGGTCTTTGGTTGGGTAGGCCTGCGCATACCTTGAGAAGTGGTCAGTAACTACCAGGATATTGGCAATGCCCTTAGAATCTGCCCAGAGACTGAGGAAATCGATATAGACAAGCTCCATGGGTGCACTCGTGACAATGTTTACCATGGGGGCAGCTCTTTGGGAGTGCAGCCTTGCACTAAAGACACCTACTGCATGTTTTAATGTAATGTTCTATGTCTAGACCCATTTTGGGCCAATAGAAACATGACCAGGCCAGATCAAGAGTTCTTTCACCACCCAAATGTCCCATTTGGTTGTGTAAGGCTTTCAGGACAACATTTTTGAATTTAGGCGGTAGTACTAATTGCTTCCTTACAATCTCGCCTTGGCTGTTAGTAAGTTCTTAGTATGGCAACTGCTCTCAAAGCTTGAGCTTGCCCCCCTCGCAGAGAAGCAAAGCAGTATTGGGATTCCTGGATCGCACCTTAGAGATATCGTCCCCCTTTCTCAAAGCATCAATTACCGGCCTGGTCATTGAATCATAGTACTGTTCTCTTCGAATGTCAGCTGGAGTTGGCTGGGGTAAGGAACTCAAGTCCAAGGCTGCAAAATTACAATAAGCAGCTGGCACGCATGTTTCTGGGGGTCCCAAACAATCTGCCAAACAATTTATGGGTTCAGAGGATAGGACTTCTTCTTGGTCGAATTTATGGCATAGTGCTTTTAAAGACTGCTCGGGGATGTGCACCCACTGTTGGTCAAGGACAGGTCTTCGTGAAAGGGTGTCCACATCTATGCGGTTTAGACCTGGTCGGAACTCTACCACATAATCATAAGTTGCTAGAGCAGAGAGCCATCTGTGTCTGGTAGCATCTGGTTTAGCTGTCGTTTGAACATAAGTTAATGGATTGTTATCAGTCTTGACTAGGATTTTGGCACCATATAGGTAGTCATGATATTGGTCAACTATGGCCCACTTCAGAGTGAGAAATTCTAATTTGTGCACCGGGTAGTTCTTTTCTGATATGATCAAACTTCTGCTTGCAAAGGCAAGCGGCGCAGGCCATCCTGATGTTCTTGGTAGAGTACTGCTCCAAGATCGCTCAAACTGGCATCTGTGTGCAACACATAAGGCTTGAATGGATTAGCATAAGCAAGTATAGGCACATGAGTCGGTGAGTATATTATCTCTTCAAAAGCAGTATCACATTCGAGTGTCCACCTTTTCCCAAACAACTCATTGGACTTGAAATACATTCTTTCAGTCTCTTGATCAGAGCCTTTTTTAAACCTTTTTTGAGAGTGTGGGGGTACCCTTGATTCAAATTCAGCAGTGGGCGAATCATCTTAGTATAGTCCTTGACAAATCAGCGATAGTATCCGCAGAACCCAAGAAATCTTTGAAGTTCTTTTAAGGTTTTGGGTTTCGGCCAGCTGGTTAAGGCTTCCACTTTACTGGGGTTGATTTGAAAACCTTCTGGGGACACAGTGTGGCCTACATGTTTGACTGAGCTCTGGAAAAATTGGCATTTGTCAGTAGATACCTTAAGGCCGAACTCTTCAAGTCTGTTCAACTCTTTGAATAACCGAGCCTCATGCTCCTCAAGAGTTTTTCTGAATACTATGACATCATCAAGGTAGACGAGACACTCTAGAATATTCATATCTCCCACAACACGTTCCATTAGTCATTGGAAAGTTGCAGGTGCACCTGATATGCCTTGGGGCATACGAAGGAACTCATAAAAACCTAAAGGACAAATGAATGCAGTTTTTTCCCCTGTCCTTGGGAGCCATTGGGATCTGATAGTAACTGCTTCTAAGGTTGAGGACGGAGAACCACTTTCTCCCATTTAAACAGTCTAGGGCATCCTGTATGCGAGACATTGTATACTGATCAGGTATGGTTCTTTGTTGAGGGTCCTGTATGGACAGAGACATTCTTTTTCTACACCATGACAATTGGGGAGGCGTATGGACTGCGGGATTCTTGGATGATGCCAGCAGCTAACATCTCCTGTAGATGACATCGGACATCGTCTATGTCAGCAGGAGCTAGGTGTCAAGATTGTTCTCTAAAGGGTCTCTCGTCATGCAGGTGAATATGGTGTTCAGTGCCCATGACACAACCAACATCCCATTCCTTAAGGGAGAAAACCTTGTCTCTCTGAGCCAGCTTGTTACTGATCCTGGTTCTCCAGTTGTCTGGAAGAGGTGAATCTCCAAAGTCAAACATATCAGGTGATACCTTGCATCCCCTTTCAGCGTGGCACTTAGATGGGAGCACAGCAGTGTTGGCACAATAAACTTTGGTCAGAGTGCATCCTCTAGAAACCGTGATGTCTCGGTCTGTAACATTTTGCACCCATACTGTCACTCGTCGGGCATAAGCATGAGCCTGGGCCGGAAGCATGCTGGGTTTTATCAGTAGCCCTTTGGGTAATTTTCCCTCATCTGGAGTGTCCAGCATCAAAATTTTATTAGTCACATCTCTTCGCAATCGCACTCTCCCGCTGATAATTCATTCGACATTGGGAGGTAGCGTGATAGTAGCAGGATCTTTCTTCCAAACCAGGCCCACAGACTCATCTTGTTCACTTGACTCAGGGTGCATGTGTTTTTCGTAGGCTTTTTTGACCAGAGTGTGGACTCACAGGACATTTCCTGTCCTTCCCCTCTGTCTCTTTTCACATAGTTGGCCCAGGCGCCCAAACAGGTGTGCATTTGTGCCAGTCAGTACGGGGATACCATCATAGAGCCCGGTAGAAGGGCAAACCAGGGCGAGAGTCTCCACAGCATCCTCCACACCAGCCACAGAAGATGGAAAAGAAAGCCACACCCTCAGAAAGCCGAGATACGGATATGACATTTCACTCAACCCCCACCCATGCAGTCCTTCAAGGGGGTGTAATGGATGATCAGATAAATATTATTCACACCAGTCCTGAAAGATTATAGTGACTTGGGACCCTCTATCTAACACTGCTTGAGCTGGAATCCCATCGATACACACTGTAGTATCCATGGAAGGGCTCACCAATTTAGACCAGTCTGGAGGGATAGTAGCAGGGGCCTGGAAAGACGATTTGGCCATGAAGTATTTTAAGTTAGGATTTCCTAAACCTTCATGGCAGTCATTTCGGGCACCCCGTGGTCACTGATTTGCTTTCCAGTGCTCCCCTTGAAGCCTGTTTACCAGTTTCTCTAAGTCTTTCTGGGACTGGCATTCTCCCTTCATATGGCAATCCCTTCCACAACTGTGACAAATGATAGACTCCTGGGTCACCCTTGGCAAAAACACTGCATGAGGAGCTAGAGCATTGATAAGAAATAGGGGTCTGTCATCTGCTTGCAGCGTTGGGGGTGACACAGTGAGTCTCAAAAGTTCCTTTATGGTGGCAATCAATTCTCTGATTTCAGTTTGGGAGCCACCCTCAATATAAGGTGCCTGAGGGTGTGCCCCCACCCCCCATGGCACTCACATCCTGAGAGGGATCCGCGCCTTTGTCGCCGGGGGGAACCTCCATAAAGGCACCCATTGGTACTTTTCTGATTTCCTTCAACAGCTCATCTTTCCACTGCTCAGCCCATGGCGGGACATCCTTAACAATCTCCAACTCAGGAAAGCCTTCCTATGCTGTGGTCACTCAGGCTGCACCCACCCCAGACTCACAATCTCCTCCTGGTGTAAGGTCTGCATCAAAAGCGCATAGAGGAGAGACTAATGGACCTCAGCATGTACACCCTGGAGGAGAGGAGTCAGAGGGGGATATGATAGAGATCTTTAAATACTTTATGGGGCTAAATGAGGTGCAGTGTAGGGGGTATCTTTCAGAGAGAAAGGTGCTCTAGAACAAGAGGGCATGATATGAAGCTGGGGGGGTAAATTCAGGATGGATGCGAGGAAGTACTTCTTCACAGAAATGGTGATGATACCTGGAACAGTCTTCCAGCAGAGGTGGTGGAGGTAAAAACAGTGGTGGGATTCAAAGTGCCTGGGACAGGCACAAGGTAATCATAGGGGTAAGGAAGAGGAGAGAGATTGGCTATAGATCAAGAAGGGTCTGCAGCAAAAAATGAAGGTTAACAAAAATGGGCAGACTGGGTAGGCCCAGCATCCCTTATCTGCTGCCACATTCTATGTTTCTAATGCACGGGCCGGCCGAGTGGTGTGACAGGCTGAGGTAGGGGGCCTCGGCACTAGCCACATTAGTGACCCAGGTTCAGGAATGAACTGAGGTCATCTGAAGGCAACCCAGGAAGGAGAATCGAGCATCCCATGATGGTTGTTCCCTTTCAGAGTGGGAGGGACAGGTCAGCCCGGTGGTACTGAGGGTTGAGATGCTGGACACCACACCTCGTGCCATACTGGCAACCCGGGTTCGGACATGAACCCGGGCTGCCAGAGGCTGGCAGGGGAGGGATAAGATCAAGCATCCATAGGATTGCTCTCCTATTCCGGGGAGGGATCCAGGGAACCACGGCTCTGTAGCGGCCCCTGGTGATGACCAGGGGCACTACCAGAGCGGTGGCAGCAAGGGGGGCGGAGTGCGGCAGACGTAAACACACAGTGCCCAGATGTCATTGCATGCCTGCACTCTGCAAGGGGCGAAAATTAGGCGGAAAATGGCAGAGCGATGATCTGGTGGCTGATGGCTGCGCCCGGCGTGCCCCGGCTCCCGAGAGGATCCTGCCACAGAGTGCGTGACCCATAATGGCTGGCTCTGTGGGGGTGCCAGTCCAGGCCCGGGGGGTGTGGGTGCTGGCAGCCGGAGTTCACAGAGATCCACTCCGCGAGGAGGACAAATAAGCGGCGAGATAAAAAAAAAAGAGGAATGGACAGTGCGAACCACTGCTTGATCATCACCTAGTAGAAGTTGAGTGATGTCGCAGCAGTTGCCTTCCTGGTTGGCCAGGTGCAGCTGTTTGAGGCTGCTGCATCTTCACACAGTAAGTGCGAGCCATAGCATGCATGCCAGCTTGGGGAGAAAATGCCCTCGGGGAGGGGGACAATTTGATCAGGCAGGATGATGATGGTGCGTGCTTCTGCACCGCCCATGGAGGTGCAAGAGGTAGAGGTAAGTTCTGGGGTGGGTGGATGACAGGGCTGGAGGCAAAACACCAGAAGGAGGCCACCCAGGTGTTAGATGGATAAACAAATAAAAAAAAAAAAATTACACACCCCACCTACACATTATCCTCTATTTTATTCAGCTGTTATTTATCCCTCCCATAGTATGAATAGGATTGTCCCAGTGCAGTCCCATATGTAGCCCATATTTATCAGGGCACCTGTAACACCAGTGGTGTTGTACAAATTATACATAACAACAACGAGTGGGAGTACAGAGCAGTGTCAGATGCAGGTTCTCATGAAATGGTTGCCAAGGTAACCCTCAATAGAAAGTCTACAACAGCACCATTCTGCACACCCTACAATCTGTTATCAGCTTTATAGTAGATAACTGAATGTCTGCCATGGGAGTATGTTACTACATATACAGATACAGGCAGCATTTTTACGGACACGACACCCAAAATGACAATAAACATGCTAGTCTCATAGTTCCATGTTTATTCTAATTTCGAGTGTTGTGATTGTCATTTACAGCCAGCACTACACTTCTGAGTTAGTGAAAGTGAAAGCCATGTGGTTACTGTGTTGTGCTGAGCACATTAGATATTAACGCTCAGCCACAGAAACATACACATAGAATTTGATGGTAGGTAAGGACCACTTGGCCCAGCCAGTCTGCCCATTTGTTCCTCTGCCTAGCCAAGACAAACTGTAACAGAAACATCAAATAGTGGCGGACGGTCTGGTAACAATCACAGTAACAACGCACGTACAGTATGTTAAAAACACACTCCCATGGCATACACAGAACATGTCATGGACGCTGTGAGAATACAGCATTTTTCCAGACTCTATTTCAGAACTCAGTGAACACGCTCATGGCTCCACTACAGTCTGACACTCATGAGGTGACTGAGTTCTAAATTCAACTTGTCCAGACAAACCTTGTATTCTCACAGCCTCCATGACACATGCCCTATCTATCCTAATATGTAAGGATTAAAAATATACACTGAGTGGTGAAGCTGTGTGTGTGTTTTAGAGCTCCCTCCTCACTAATCACAACAAACTGACCTTTTTACGACTGCTACAAGTGGAATAACTCCATGCAGCTGTGTGGCAACACCGCAGTAACCACACTTTTCAGGCTGGCTGCAAGGCAAGAGGCACAGCCAAGGATTTCCAGGTGTCTTCATGCTTCATGATCCTCTCACCCATATACCATATATGGAACAACTTTTTCAAGGAGGTTCTGAAAGTAGTTTGATATCTCATTGCCAGTCAAACGTTTACCCCCTCAGGATATGTTTTTGCCCCTTGGGAAATGTACATTATACCTATACTGTCCTTGGGCCAATTACAAGATGAAATCTAAACTGTACTGGTACAGATTATTATTACTGGATGTTGTATTTACTGAGAAGAAAGGTACAAACTGTGTAAGCTGATTCTCTTTGTGTTAACCGTATGAGCATATTCAATTGTAAAAAGCAAAAACAAGGTGCTGCGTCAGCATGTGGTCTAAAAGCAAAACAAAATGGTTATATTAAATGTACGCTGAAAATATAAACTAGAGTTAAAAATCTATGTTTCAACCTTAGGTCTTCTTGAGAAAATATCTAAAAGAGAAAAAAAAACAAAGTGAGCATATTCAATGTCTAGTAATACTGCCTTCTGAAACTGAAGGTGAGACTCCAGAATCCTAACCAGTTAGAACCAGTGTAGATACCACACAGTAATCACACAGGTCACGTGCACCCTGCCACTGTGTAAACCTGGGGCTTATGTGAGGGCGGGAGCAGCAGCGATTATTTAGTTTTTTTAGCAAATTAAAAAACACTATGTTCCGCCCGAACACATCACCTTGTCATATGCAACCTGGCTTTGGGAGTGAACTCCAGCTGCTGCATTAGGAAGCAGGCAAAACCACAGCAGCTGTCAGGAAGAAAAACGTCAGCCACCCAGTGTTGCAGCAACTCCTGTGGTGTGCCAGGGCACCTTGCTCCTCCCACAGACGTTGATGTATGCATCCAAGGCCATCAGTATGCTCTGCCCTGCCAGAGGAGGAAGGAGGCCTGGGGAGAAGACAGTGGATCAAATCTGATGACTGTTCTAATGATGGCTGCCATTCCTGGCTCCCCTGGGTCCTAGCGCGTCAACAGTGGAGCCTGTCAAATGGTTGTTTGCCGGGGAGGGGAAGACAGCTCTCCACTGTAGCCCCTAGCCATGCAGGGCAAACTGTGGCAGTCATCAGGTGGCAGCAGAACCCAAGGAACAAAGGAACATGGAGCCTAAACTGGGCATGTCCTTGGGAACTGGGCTTATCACTGGGAACAGGTGATATCCCTGGGAACTGTGTATATCACTGGAAACAAATGATATCCCTGGGAACTGGGTATATCACTGGGAACAGGTGATGTCCCTGGGAACTGGGTATATCGCTGGGACAGGTGATATCCTTGGGAACTGTGTATATCACTGGGAACAGGTGATATCCCTGGGAACGGTGTATATCACTGCAAACAGGTGATATCCCTGGGAACTGGGTATATCACTGGGAACAGGTGATGTCCCTGGGAACTGGGTATATCACTGGGAACAGATGATATCCTTGGGAACTGGGTATATCACTGGGAACAGGTGATATCCTTGGGAACTGGGTATATCACTGGGAATAGGTGATATCCCTGGGAACTGGGTATATCGCTGGGACAGATGATATCCTTGGGAACTGTGTATATCACTGGGAGCAGGTGATATCCCTGGGAACTGGGTATATCATTGGGAACAGGTGATGTCCCTGGGAACTGGGTATATCGCTGGGACAGGTGATATCCCTTGGAACAGGGTATATCACTGGGAACAGGTGATATCTTTGGGAACTGTGTATATCACTGGGAACAGGTGATATCCCTGGGAACTGGGTATATCACTGGGAACAGGTGATGTCCCTGGGAACTGTGTATATCACTGGGAACAGGTGATATCCCTGGGAACTGGGTATATCACTGGGAACAGGTGATGTCCCTGGGAACTGGGTATATCACTGGGAACAGGTGATATCCTTGGGAACTGGGTATATCACTGGGAACAGATGATATCCTTTGGAACTGGGTATATCACTGGGAACAGGTGATATTCTTGGGAACTGGGTATATCACTGGGAACAGGTGATATCCTTGGAAACTGGGTATATCACTGGGAATAGGTGATATCCCTGGGAACTGGGTATATCGCTGGGACAGGCGATATCCCTGGGAACTGGGTATATCACTGGGAACAGGTGATATCCTTGGGAACTGTGTATATCACTGGGAACAGGTGATATCCCTGGGAACTGTGTATATCACTGGGAACAGGTGATGTCCCTGGGAACTGGGTATATCACTGGGAACAGGTGATATCCTTGGGAACTGGGTATATCACTGGGAACAGGTGATATCCCTGGGAACTGGGTATATCACTGGGAATAGGTGATATCCCTGGGAACTGGGTATATCGCTGGGACAGGTGATATCCCTGGGAACTGGGTATATTGCTGGGAACAGGTGATATCCTAGGAACTGGGTATATCACTGGGAACAGGTGATGTCCTGGGAACTGTGTATATCGCTGGGAACAGGTGATATCCTGGGAACTGGGTATATTGCTGGGAATGGGTGATATACCTGGGAACTGGGTATATCGCTGGGACAGGTGATATCCCTGGGAACTGTGTATATCACTGGGAACAGGTGATATCCTGGGAACTGGGTATATCGCTGGGAATAGGTGATATCCTGGGAACTGGGTATATCGCTGGGAATAGGTGATATCCTGGGAACTGGGTATATCGCTGGGAATGAGGTGATATCCTGGGAACTGGGTATATCGCTGGGACAGGTGATATCCCTGGGAACTGGGTATATCGCTGGGAATAGGTGATATCCTGGGAACTGGGTATATCGCTGGGAATAGGTGATATCCTGGGAACTGGGTATATCGCTGGGATAGGTGATATCCCTGGGAACTGGGTATATCGCTGGGAATAGGTGATATCCTGGGAACTGGGTATATCGCTGGGAATAGGTGATATCCTTGGGACTGGATATATCGCTGGGAACAGGTGATATCCTGGGAACTGGGTATATCGCTGGGAACAGGTGATATCCTGAGAACTGGGTATATCGCTGGGAACAGGTGATATCCTGGGAACTGGGTATATCGCTGGGAACAGGTGATATCCTGGGAACTGGGTATATCGCTGGGAATGGGTGATATCCCTGGGAACTGGGTATATCGCTGGGAATAGGTGATATCCTGGAAACTGGGTATATCGCTGGGAATAGGTGATATCCTGGGGACTGGGTATATCACTGGGAATAGGTGATATCCTGGGAACTGGGTATATCACTGGGAACAGGTGATATCTTGGGAACTGGGTATATCGCTGGGACAGGTGATATCCCTGGGAACTGTGTATATCACTGGGAACAGGTGATATCCTGGGAACTGGGTATATAGCTGGGAATGGGTGATATCCTGGGAACTGGGTATATCGCTGGGAATAGGTGATATCCCTGGGAACTGGGTATATCGCTGGGACAGGTGATATCCCTGGGAACTGGGTATATCACTGGGAACAGGTGATATCCTGGGAACTGGGTATGTCGCTGGGAATGGGTGATATCCTGGGAACTGGGTATATCACTGTGAACAGGTGATATCCTGGGATTGGGTATATCGCTGGGAATAGGTGATATCCTGGGGACTGGGTATATCGCTGGGAACAGGTGATATCCTGGGAACTGGGTATATCACTGGGAATGGGTGATATCCTGGGAACTGGGTATATCGCTGGGAACAGGTGATATCCTGGGAACTGGGTATATCGCTGGGACAGGTGATATCCCTGGGAACTGGGTATATCGCTGGGAATGGGTGATATCCTGGGGACTGGGTATATCGCTGGGAATAGGTGATATCCTGGGGACTGGGTATATCGCTGGGAACAAGTGATACCCTGGGAACTGGGTATATCGCTGGGAATGGATGATGTCCTGGGAACTGGGTATATCACTGGGAACAGGTGATATCCTGGGAACTGGGATATCGCTGGGACAGGTGATATCCCTGGGAGCTGGGTATATCGCTGGGAATGGGTGATATCCTGGGAACTGGGTATCTCGCTGGGAATAGGTGATATCCTGGGAACTGGGTATATCGCTGGGAACAGGTGATATCCTGGGAACTGGGTATATCGCTGGGAACAGGTGATATCCTGGGAACTGGGTATATCACTGGGAATAGGTGATATCCTGGGAACTGGGTATATCGCTGGGAATAGGTAATATCCTGGGAACTGGGTATATTGCTGGGAATAGGTGATATCCCTGATGATGACATAGCTGAGGAACAAATAAAGCTTTATGGAGGAAAAAAACTAAAACACTATACCACATTTTACAGTCATGGTACAGCACTCTGGTTGGTAGGTTACCATTTTGTAGTCACACACATAGTGTGTGTGTGTGTTGTGTTGTGTATGTGGTTAGTGTGTATGTGGTGAGTGTGTGTGTGTGTTGTGTTGTGTATGTGGTGTGTGTGTGTTGTGTTGTGTATGTGGTGTGTGTTGTGTATGTGGTGTGTGTGTGTGTTGTGTTGTGTATGTGGTGTGTGTGTGTTGTGATATGTATATGGTGTGTGTGTGTTGTGTGTTGTGATGTGTATGTGTGTGTTGTATATGATGATGTGTATGTAGTGTGTTGTGATGTGTATGTGGTGTGTGTGTGTGTTGTGTGTTGTGATGTGTGTGTGTTGTGAGTTGTGATGTGTGTGTGTGTTGTGTGTTGTGATGTGTATGTGGTGTGTGTGTGTTGTGTGTTGTGCTGTGTATGTGGTGTGTGTGTGTGTGCTGTGTATGTGGTGTGTGTGTGTGTGTTCCATGTCATAATGGTGAATATTTTACAGCGACTCACAAGAGAGCGAGTACATATCACCGAATACCAATTCGGCACAGAACCACCTCAACAACCATGTCTGGCGCAGATTAAAATTAATGTTTAATGTGGGGGTATGCCCTGCACCCCCCCTTTGTGGGGGACAATAATCATCTCCATGGGGGGACGGACACTAGGGGACAGGAGACTGCTCCACAGGATGGGGGAAAAAAAATCAAACACTAACAACAGCACATAAAATCTACCTGCAGGCAGTCCCGAACCCGGGACCATCGACACCATAGGTGGTGTCCATATCTGCCGCACCAGGTGGCTAGCTCGTCAGCAGCAGGCTGCACTCCTCCATTTACCCATAGCACCATGAACAACCCCCGTCATTCATCATTCGCCATCGCTGTTATGTCCCTCATCCATCGCTGTTCCCTTCCCCACTATGACTTCAACACCCTCAAAGTCCGGGTGACCATGAACATCCCAGATGTAATCTCCATCGTTGAAACCTGGCTGTCACCCAAAGTGCCGGATGCAGCAGTTGCAATGCCAGGATATACAATCTATCGACTGGATAAATCCTCTAACCATGGTGGGGGCTGCGCAATATACTTAAAAAATCGTATTAGAGGGCTGGCATTACCTCAGGTGGCCCTCGGATGCCTTGCACAGGCACTAGCTGTACAACTGCTCCTCGGTGCACACAATAAAACCCTCACTGTATTCTCTGTCTATACACTGCCTAAGGACCCAACCCCCAGCCTACACAGTATTCTGGACCATCTTCAGGAGGAAAAGCACCTTGCTGAGACAATAATAATGGAGGACTGTAATATAAACTGGCTGTCATCAGCAAATGGAGCTATAAAGGACTCCTTAGCATCCCTACACCTCACTCAACTCGTCAGCTCACCCACCAGGATAAACTATAAAACAGGTACTAGCACCACCATTGACTGGATCATATCAAGTCACCCTGATCGCATCTCTGATGTTAGAGTTCACCCTGACTCTATTAGTGACCACTCCCCTATCACATGTAGCTGGTCAAATAAATTCCGATCCCCTCCCCCCAACCATCTACAACCAAATGTAAAAGCGTGGGCATCTAGCTGTACTACAGCGCCAACTCCAATCCCATGACTGGTCCCTCCTGGACTCTGTCAGTGACATCAATGTTGCTCTTGATCACTTTGTCAAGGTTTTCAATACGGCCTGTGACACCCATGCTCCAATTAGAAAGATGAAGGTCCATGGAATTATTGACTCCTGGATCTCACCAGAACTCATTACCAAAATGAAACAAAGTGACCATCTCTGGCTCATTGCCAAGTCAACAGGGAGGCAACATAACACTCAGGCATACAAAGTGGCCAGAAATACCTGTACAAGGGTGATTCATCATGCAAAACAAAACCAACATAAAGAGCTTCTGTCAAACTTCTGGGGTGACAGCAGGAAATTCTGGGCGAGCATAAAAGACATCATGGGCAAAGTACAGAAGGTCTCTCCGACTACGTTAAATCTTGAAGGCAATCCCATTACTGACCCTCTCTCAATTGCAAATACTTTTAATACTGGCTTCACTAATCTATCAGAGGTCCTCCCTAAAGACTTCTTTGAAGATGCTCCCCCATCAGCTGCCCCGTGCTTGGATGCAGAGAAGCCTGATCACCCTCCGTTTTACTTCAAACAGGTCTCTCCCACTCAGTTCAGGAAGCTGCTATCCAAAGTATTGGGGAAAACCAGACATAGTGGGGACTCGCTGGACCTCAAACTTATTGCACTTACCCTAGAAGAGGTTCTCCTGTCTATAACTAAAATACTCAACCTATCCCTCACTTTGTCCCAGTTCCCAGAAGTCTGGAAATCCGCACTGATCCCACCAGTGCACAAATCAGGTGATCGCACGGAACCTAGCAACTACAGACCAATATCTATCCTCCCTCCACTGTCAAAGGTTCTGGAATGCATAGCAACCAACCAGCTTGTGGACTATTTTGATAAGTACTCCCTGTCACAAACCCACTCAGCAGGTCAGCCCTCTACTCCCAAAGTGCCAACCTCCAAGCGTAGTAGTGTGAACAGGAAACAGAAACAGGGTAACCCTCCTGTCTGATTTGTGGGTTCGAATCAACCTTTGGTCTCAGTTCTGGAGGGGTTCAAACTGTGAACCTCTTGCTAGCGTACCCAATGTACAGGCTCAGATAATTCTGCTGTTCAGGGGACCAGATATCTTTCGCCTATGGGCACCTAACCAGGTGTACAAAATGAACCCTTAAAAACTCTAATAAAGACCTCAGATTACTCTTACCTTTTCCCAATTTGGTATTACCATATAAGCTCATGCACAGTGTTGTCACTAGGGCTGCAAGTTCGGTTCGCCCTAGCCCAGTAAATCCTCGAATTCTCCAGTTTGCGCTTGTCTGAGGGACTCGCACACATTTGTAATAAAAATGCGAACTTTGGTTCGAGGTTCACCAATTCAAAAAAAAAAAAAATTTTTTCATACCTTGTGGTTCCTAATCCAGCGCATGCTCTGTATTTCTCCCAGAGTCCTCCCCAAGTGGTACACTGAGAGGAGAGTCACGAGACAGTGAAGCTGTCTGTCTGTCATCCAGCCTTCCTCCAGTAAGAAATTCTTCGATTGGAGGAAGGAGGATTTCACACACCACCCACTCTTCAGCCAGGGAAGCAAGTAAAGTAATCATTGGTGAAGCAGGTCACACAAACATGTGGTTGAGCAATGCACCACGATGTCTTGGCTTAGACCTGCTCCATTTTCCCTGTCACAGTGCTGAGTGTCGTTGTGTGAGCAGGACGCTTTCAAGCTTGCTTAGCTAAATAGCTAGATTCTTTCCCAATCATTCGTTGCAGTACTGTAGACTTAAACAAATCTCTGATCACCAGAGAAACAGAGAATATCATTCAGAGCAGTTCATTTTGTTTGTCTCTTTTAGAAAAACACACTTGATTGAGTGGATTGAGAGACTGAGTACGTCGTACTTAGTGAGAGTGACTGAGTGTGACGATATGGACTGGAGGAGGATACCTCTTACCTCGAGGAGCACGTTTTAAATTTATTTCAGTTCTCTGCTCTGGTTCAATTTCCAAGATCATATACATTTTTTATTTAAAATATATTAAAAACAAGTCAGAGCTGAGGCAAAAGAACCCCAAAAAGTAAAGTTTGTCACACAGCACAGCAACAGCAAGTAGTACCACTACTACTACACTTGTTTTTTCTCCCCCAACATCCTATGATGTACTTAGTTAGCACTTAGCATCAATACTTAGTAATAACAATTTATATCATTCTGAATTGTACAAGCAGTACCGGGGGGGAGGGCATGAGTCTCTGCAGTCTTCTTTATCTTTTCTAAAAAAAAGTATGAGTGAGACAGAAAATTAAAAAGTAAGGTTTTATTTGGTGCAGTGCTTGCTGAATGTGAAAACTAAAGTGTTCTGTTATTTGTCTCTGACAGACTTCTCTCTCAGTCTCATCCCATGCAGTCAGCCCAGCGTAAGTTCTTTCTAATTCTGACTGAGTCCTCGAATCAAACTTTCCTTGTGTTTTAAAACTTTTCACTGCTGTACTACTGACCTGTTTGGGAAAAATCCTGTGTTCCCAAGTACAGACAACACACCTATTTTGATTAGTACAGTGCTTTACTGACCTGTTTGGGATAATAATAATACCCTGTTTTTTTCACAACTACTAGACGACGCAGCCAACAGTGTTGTATTTACTTGTTAGGGTACAAATATCCCTGTGCCTTACTACTTAAAGTACTTGACTCGACGCAGCAAGCAGTGCTGTATTTACCTGTTAGGGAGAACTATCCCTGTGCCTTACTACTTAAAGCACGTGACTCAACGCAGCAAGCAGTGCTGTATTTACCTGTTAGGGAGAAAATATCCCGTGCCTTACCACTTAAAGCACGTGACTCGACACAGCAAGCAGTGCTGTATTTACCTGTTAGGGAGAAAATATCCCTGTGCCTTACTACTTAAAGCATGTGACTCGACGCAGCAAACAGGGCTGTATTTACCTGTTAGGGAGAAAATATCCCTGTGCCTTAACTACTTAAAGTACTCGACTCGACGCAGCAAGCAGTGTTGTATTTTCCTGTTTGGGAGTAAATTTCCCTGTGTCTTACTAAAAGTACTTGACTCGACGCAGCCATGAGTGGTAAAAAAAAATAGCAGTATTTCTCAGGCAATCCAGGCAACAGTAACAACAGTACAGAAAATTCATGACATTGCAGCAGTAACCTGTCACGGTACTCAGAGGATGAGCACAAGGGCCATAATAGTGCGGCAGCCAGTTTTAGTAAGCAGAGTGATGGATGATGATGAGGAGGAGGAGAAGACTGATGAGAGTGAGGGGGAAATCAGTGGAACAGATCCTGAGTTTGTAGTAGATAAGGCAACAGTCAGTATGTCAAGTAGCAGTAGCTCTGGGGAGTGGGAAGAAGAGGAGGAATACAGAGGCAGAAAAAGAACAAAAACAAGTTCTCGGAAGAATGGCTGTGGTGCTAAAAAAACATTAATGATAGTGGGGCATAACTTGGAGAGTCAGACACCCACACATGCAGAGGAACAACAGAGGACAGAAGATGGACAGGCTTCACGAGGGGAAGAAATAGATGCAGTTCAACCAGTCAGAGAGGTTGTACATCTTCAAGATTAAGTGCAGATGGGCATGGAAAGACCTCAAAGAGGTAGTGGAAATAGTAGTGGCTGTGGTGGTGGCAGTGGTAGTAATGAACCTATCCTCCCTATAAGCAGCAGTGCAACAAAATCTGTGAAATCCATTGTGTGGGATTTTTTCACACAAGGTAAATCATCTAGCAGCCATGTGGTTTGCAAATTATGCAAAACAAAATTAAGTCGTGGTAAAGTGGGTACTCGACTGGCAACATCAACAACGATAAGACATATGAACAAGTCTCACATTTATCAGTATCAAAAAGCACAAAAGGAGCACACACACATTGTTGCACTTCTGCACTCAGCTGAGGAGGAGGAGGAGGGAATGGATGTTTACCGAGGCGATGAAGTAACTGATGCGAAGGTGGAGGATGATGAAAGTCTTCCTTCCCGTCAAAGCACAGCATCCTCAATTTTGCATTTCTTTACCCCTCTGAGTCCACCACCACAGCCCAGCTGGAGTCATATACCATCCATGGCCACAACATCCACCCCTCATGGTGGTAAAGGTCAAGGAAAGCAGCCCAGAAAATCAGGTGATAGCAGCAAGCATCAAATTTCTTTGAAAGACTGCTTTGAGCGGTCACAGAAGTATAAGCCCAACAGTCCTGAGGCAAGGTGATTGACAAAGGCAGTTGGGGAGATGATAGCCACTGACTTGCTCCCATTCTCATTTGTGGCTAACCCAGGTTTTAAAGTACTCATGGAAATCGCTGTGCCAAAGTATCAGGTCCCCAGCCAGACATATTTCTCCAGTGCTGCCATTCCAGACTTGTATGATGCTATTCGGAAAAGTGTGTCTGATGCTCTGAAAGGTTCAGTGGGTAAAAAGGTTTGTGTCACGACAGATATGTGGACCAGTGGTCAGACAACTGACTATATGGCTGTGACTGGTCATTGGGTTAACTTTCCTCCCTCCTCCTCCTCCTCCTCATCATCATTATCATCATCGGGTAGTGGCACTGATGGAGGCAGCAGCAGCAAGAAGCAAGGGACTTTCACAGTTCGAAGGCAGGCAGCTTTATGTATTTATGGTTTTGAAACAGACCACAAAGCGGAACATCTTTTGGAAGGCCTTGAAGAAAAGTTTGCTGAGTGGCTGACTCCAAAGTCCTTGCAACCAGGGTTTATAGTGTCTGACAATGCTTCAAATAGTGTGAAAGCAGTAAGACTTGGTAGGTTTACACACGTACCATGCTTTGCACACACTATTAACTTGGTGGTAAAAGACTTTATCAGTGAGGACCAAAATGTGCAAAACTTGATTGCAGCTGCCCGCACGGTGTGCACCCACTTTAGTCATTCTGTGAAAGCCCAAAAGTTGTTGTGGCAGATTCAGATTGAAAACAGCCTCCCTCTCCACCAGATGATACAGGAAGTTCCAACCCGGGCGGTGGAATTCCACTTACTATATGATGCAGAGAAAGCTTGAACAACAGAAAGCCATCCATCAATATGCAGTCCAACATGGCATTGGGAAAGGAGATGTGAATATCAGCCCCAATCAGTGGCGTCTGATGGAGAATCTTTGTTGTATCCTTAAACCCTTTGAGGAGGCTACCCGAGTGGTGAGCTCTGATGGTGCCGGACTAAGTCAGATCCTGCACTTAATTTCACTCATCAGGATGAGACTGCAGCGTCTCGAGTCGCAGTTCTTTGACAATGATGACATCATTGCTGCATCACTTGTTGGAAAAATGATACAAACCTTCCTGGCTGATGAGCGCATTGTAAATATATGCAAAGCAGAACATTACATTTTGGCCACACTTCTGGACCCTCGGTTTAAGGATACAATTGAGACATTCTTCAAACCACATGACCTTAAAGACCTGGAACACTATTGTGAACTGTTAATTGAGAAAGTGTCAGCACGTATAGTTGAGAAAAGTAGTACATCATCAGTGCCCTTTTGGCAACATTCAAATTCTGAACAAAATCTGGTGGAGAGGGAGGGAGCGCAATCTGATGTTGCTGCTGCTGCTGCCACCACTAATGATGTTTTGGCTCATCAAACACAAACCAGAACTGCTGCTACATCACAAGAGGACAAACCACTGTGGGACATGCTGTCAGACTTGGGTCTAATAAAGACAGCTGGGAAGGCTCAGCCGGCAATAGTGGTACCAGAAGTCCCTGCTGCAAAAATGGTTAAGGATTATATGGAGGAGACTGTACATCTCACTGCAGGTGATGAACCATTGCTTTATTGGCAACAGAAAAAATTGATCTGGCCTTCTTTAACTGAGATCGCAATTGAATACCTCAGTTGCCCACCTGCCAGCACATAGTCAGAGAGAATTTTTAGTGCTGCTGGGGCAATAGTGAATGACAAAAGAACATGTCTTTCCATGAAGAATGTAGAAAGGCTCACTTTTTTTAAAATGAACCTGCCTTAATTCAAAAACATATACTGTCCCAAATTTATGCAGGTTAACAGCACACAGATGCCACGCTGATGACGATGACGATGATGGTGAAGGATTCTGTTGCCACTAGTAGCCACTAGCCTTTCCAGCTGTCTTTCCTCCACTGGTGGGTCCCCTTGTCTCCTCCTCATCCTCGAGTTCCATTAATTTCAGAAACAAACATCCACTGCTGGTTCTCATGTGCCACTAAGGCCCAATCTGACTAGCACTAGAAACTGAAGGACCACTGCATATGGCAGTTCAACTAAAATAACCAGAAATGACTACACATTGTCACACAGCTCTTCATTTGTTTTATTGGATTTTTATTACAAAATACACAGTCAATGAATACTTATTACTGGCTGTTAACAAACAAAAACATTAATAGAATAAATAAATAATAAATAACTGTTCTTCTGGTTGAATTCCAGATGGGAATTTAACTTAAAAAATGTTTTTTTTTTGCTGTAAAATGTCAACTTTACAATACATTCCCAAGTTCAGTGTTGAACCAAATGACATCCAATGTTTTGATCTGAAGGAACCATTCACCAGATAGAAACTGTTTTCATCATAAACTGTAAAATGAAAATAAAAAAACTAGATTTTACAAAATGATGTTCCCAGATACTGCACTAACTGACTATCATGACAATAAAAAATAAATCACTGATCTTACCCTAGTCCCCATCTGAAACTCCAAGCCCTCCAAACCCTCTGGGACACTCCCTCTTACAAATACAATTCACCCTCCATTGTTAGACACCAAACTATGCATGTGACCTGGCATCATAAACACAATTTGCAGATGGTATACTGTTATAGGTTTTTCAATTATTCTGAGTAAAGGTAAGGAAGGGACAGATGTTTGGGAGGGTGGGACAAATGAAGTAATATTGACATAGTTACCTGTGGGAGGTATAGGGATCAGGGCAGGAGAGTATACTAGAGGAAAAGAAGAAAACGATGGTGCGTAATATATTACTAACATTGACAGTTACTCAGAATAACAGAAAGCCCCAAACTAACAACTATACAGACAAAGTTTAAAGTAGAAACATAATTTAATCCACACAATGTGGTAAAGCAAAACACCACACTGCCCCAGCACACTGGCACCATGCCTTCCTCGGAGGGGCACTGAGGAAGGTAAGGTACAGAAGCGCTGGGGCAGTGTGGCATTTTGCTTTGCCACATTGTGTGGATTAAATATATTTTTTACTGTAAACTTCTATCCATGTACTTATTTGGTACTAAAGCAGCTGAAGCTATAGGTACCACGGGCGCCAGTTATTTTGAACTGGGCTCTATTAGTACTGGAGTCTAACAGTGGGGGAAGATTTAAAATTATTGTAACAGGGTGTAGCTCAGGTGGTTAACCCTTTGGGCTGCCTGTAACCAGATGTAAAAAGCTAAAGTTGTCAGGGATAACATACAAGTCATATATCATCCCTGACCTTTACAGCTTGCTAAATCTGTTTCAACACTAGTATTTTTAAGCATCTGCTGGGTAACCAGGTGGTTCTATAATATATAAGCAGTAAGCATATTCCACCTGGTTCTACTTAACTATAAAAAAAATCCACATATCTTATTTTGCATATTTGGGAATATACATGTAATACTAAGATTCTAACTTTAAGAATGGTAAGTTTTGCAAAGCTTTCGAGCACCGAGACAGAATCCTATGCACCAAAGCTTTGCAATACTTAATTGTATTTATACCATTCTTAGCACTACATGTACTTTCCCAAACAAAAAACAATACTTCTGTGGATTTCTTAATTAAGTAGAACCATGTCAATTTTTTTTTTGCGTTATATATCATAGAACTTTGTTATACCATGTAGAACCTGGTTTTACTTAGTAGAACTTGTTTTCTTATATAGTAGAACTAGTTTTATTTGGTAGAACCTGGTTTTACTTGGTACAACTTGATTATAAATGGTAGAACCCAGTTCTACCTGGTAGAACCCAATTCTATTGGGTTCTACCTGGCAGAACCAGGTAGAACTTTTTTGGGTTCTACTCAGAAAGTTCGCAAGGTAGAACTTTTAGAGGTTCACGCAGCCCTAGTTGTCACACTCTTAACAATCCACGCATCACAGGCAAAAACAGAAAGACTTGGAAGACACAAATAGTCTATTAAAAAAAAAGGAGAAGTTTACTTGAAAATAGATAAAAATGCAAAATGTAAATACAGAACCATATATCACAAAACATACAAATCACTTAAACAAAACAGGTTTAAAAGTGCAGACAAAATCTCCTACCACAGTACTCTTAGAATTATCTTTTCTAAGGTATTCTTATCTCACAGTGCTGTAGATGTTTCTTTTTCAGAGTCCAAACATTTGTGTGTAAATGGAAAACAGAATACTGTTTAAAACTGGCTTTGCCAACCTCTTTGCGTGAGGTCACCTAACTCCTCCCTGTCAGAATATAAAAAAATATATCTATGCAAAACAGGATGTCTTATCAAAGGTAAATTAAGATTCTGTGACCTCAGCAAAACTCATTTTTTTAAATGACTTTCTTTGATCTTATGATCAGCTTCCCCTTTCCAGGACATCAAAGGGCTTGTTATGTCTCTCTGCCAGATCTCACGGAGGTGCAACATGCTTTGTATCACCATGTGAATTTTAACTGTTTCCTCTGAATGTCAAAAACATTTATAATCTATCTTGGCAGTTGGCAAGCTGCAATTAGTCACATAACAAGGAGATCCTAAATTTTAAGTCTCTTCTAGCCTGTAATTATCTCTTGGCCTTCCAGGTAACACGTATTAGCTAAAACCTGGGGGGGAGGGGTCATCCCACAGATTGTTTCAGCATCTCTCATGAGAGACATTCAATAACACATTTTTATATTACAAAAATCATAGATTAATCAGAACCAGTTGCTTGAGTGTCATACTCATTGCAATGCACACAGCAGCATAGCTTTAGGAAAAAGCATAGCACTACTACAACTCTGCTAGAATTCATTTGCTTCATCCAACAGTCTGTCGACAATAGCAGTCTGGTAGTAGTGGTGTTCATAGACCTTACTAAGGCCTTTGACGCCATGAATCACAAACTCCTCCTTGACCAACTCACAAAGACTAGTCTCTCACCTAACGCACTAAAATGGTTCAGCAGCTACCTTGCCAACAGGTCGCAGAGGGTGAAGATTTCAAATTCCATCTTGGAACTGTGCTCTATCAGATCAGGCGTAACCCAAAGGTCCATCCTGGGAACCCTTGTTTAGTATCTTCCTAAACAACTTACCAAAGGCCTGTCATTTAAGGATCCTCCTTTACACAGATGATGCTGTCATCTTTGCAAGTCACCCCGATCCCACCATGCTTGAAGACAACCTCCAACATGGGTTCCTTGAAGTTTGAAAAATGGCTCCAATCCCACAAGCTAGTTCTAAACTACAAAAAAACAACTTATACTGTTCTCATCCACCCACCATAAACACAAGTCACATGCCCTCACAGTTAAAAATAACCAAGGAGCCCCCACTGAACAAATCTAGCACTTCAAATACCTTGGAGTAACCCTGGACTGCCACCTTACCTATGAGCAACACATTGATATTGTTGCTAAGAATGTAAATGCTAAACTAGGACTGCTCTACAGACACAGATGAAGTCTGACCCCAGAAGCACTTAAACTTGCAATCCACAGCTCGGTACTATCTGTTATTGACTACGGCTTGGTTATATATGGAGCTGCATTAGCCACATCTCTCAGAAGACTAAATACTGCCCTAAACAAAGCCCGTAGACCTATCACTGGTGCCGGCTACCTCACCCATACTTGTGATCTATTTGCCCTGAGTGGCTCAAACTACAAGACCGCATCAAGTACCATTCATGTATACTTGACAAGCAAGTGTTGCTTGGAACCCTGCCAACGGGTGTCGCCAGTCTTCTATCAAAGCCTCAAAAGTTGTGTCACACCCAGTCCTCTGTCTCTGAACTCTTTCACATTCCTAGGGTTTGGACCACCCAATGCCAGAAATCCTGGATGAATGGCCTGAGCAGTGAACTGACTAGCATACCTCAACTTACCCAGTTCAAGCATCTCCTGCATCTGCACATCTCAAAGGAAAGTGAATGTACCTGCTTTAATTAGTCATGCGACTTGCACCTCATCTGGCAACCTGCATTCCCCAGCCTCCTCGACAAGGCCCCTGGCTGCATTCTTCCTCCCCTGCTCAATCGCCTCTCTCACCCTCCCCCCTATCTGTCACATCTGGACCCTCCTACTCTGTCCCACTTACTCACCCACTATGACCCCTGACTGACTCTTTTCCACACCTTTCTTCCTCCCCTCCCCTCTTCCCTCCCTCCCCCCACACCTCACCATCCCCTCCCTCCTGTCACCATCTCCCTCTGTGCATGCCCCCATTCCCACCCATTCTACCCCTCCTGCCTTACTCAACATGCTTGACAGTGCCTGCTGCATCCCCCTTATCTCTGTCCTGCTGCTACTCTTCATCCCCTGACTCACCCTTCCCGATTTCCAAATGGGATTACCCGACCACTTTTTTTGCCTAGAAAGTCCTAGAATGCCAACTATGTATCTAATTGCAATCATCTATATTTACTATGTATCATGTTGTTCTGTTCACTGTATTTGATATCTGTACATGTTATTGTGCTGTTCTACTGTTCGCTGTATTTGATATTATCTGTACATGTTATTGTGCTGTTCTACTGTTCGCTGTATTTGATATTATCTGTACATGTTGTTGTGCTGTTCTACTGTTCGCTGTATTTGATATTATCGGTACATGTTATTGTGCTGTTCCACTGTTCGCTGTATTTGATATTATCTGTACATGTTATTGTGCTGTCCTACTGTTCTCTGTATTTGATATTATCTGTATGTTATTGTGCTGTTCTACTGTTCACTGTATTTGATATTATCTGTACATGTTATTGTGCTTTTTACTCTGTCTCTTTTGTAACCCCCTCCCTGTTATTGACGTGGAACATCTGTAAATGAGCTCCACTGTGCTCAAAGGTATTTTCTAACCCTAGATTGAAATAAATAAATAAAATAAATAAATAAACTATAACTGTATCGTTGCTGCTCTATTGGCACATAGATTGAGTTGCTCAAATTCGAGTCACTCAGTTTGCTTCGCCAACATGGCGCGATACTGTGTGTGTGTATGTGGATGTGTGTGTGATGCTTTAGTCAGTCATACCAACATAGTTATTAGAGACAACCATTACTCACCCCGGAGTCCTAATGCTGCCAAATGTTACTCGGTGATGGCGGCACCAGCTGGGGAAACTGCGTAAGAGACCCAATCCAGTCATAGCATAGCATGCAAACACTGGTTTCTTCATGTAGAAAACATTGGCAATTTTTTGTTTTTGTTTTTTGAACTTCAGAGGTTATTTTATTTATTCATCAAGGCAAGAATAATACATCAGAAATAACATTCTGAGGCTTGACTTCCATACAAATATAGTGTACATGTACAAACAGAGGAAAGAGATGTACAATAAAGTACAGTATAACATCCTATGTGCTTTTCTTAGGTCCCTCCAGATCCAGAGCCTCTCTATGGTCCAGTTCCATCATGAAATGATCCAGCTTCCCATATATGAGGATATCAGGAACAGCTTAGTGTCCACAGGAGAGACTGAAGCCAGATCCAGTGTGTGTCATCAGTCCAATTTCATAATTCCCAGATCCTCAGTCTATTTACGGCAGGACCCCATAGGGTGGAAAATTGTGACCAAAAGAGAAAAGACTATAAAGGAACTTGCTCTTGAATGAATAAATCTTATGGTCTTAACATCCTTTGTGTGTCTATCTTTCTTTATAATACATTTTATTTCCATTATAGTTTACATTTATTTTTTAAAAATAAAAATAAAAAAATGGGGAGAAAGAACAAGTAAGTCTCTAACTTATTCAAACCAAAAGACAGTCAAATATGCAGTAAAACTTAGGTCTGGTGTGAAGATGCACCTTATTCTGGGCTCCCACTCCTTTTCTGGTGGGCTTTTACTATTAAAGAGGACAGGAAATCATTTCTAACTGGCAGCTGTTTGTAAAGTTCTTATTCTCAGAAATGATATGCATTCACCTAAATTATCCATATTTAACTGTACCTGAATAAACAAGCATTTGTCAATGCCGAACGTTCGCTTGCAGGTATTTGCAGTGGTATTTGGCACTTGGACAGGGCTTAAAAAAATCAGTGACAAAGAAGTACAAGCATTTCTCAATGCCAAATGTTGCTTGCTTCTATGTGCTGTTTAGGTATTTGGAAGTCATTGGAGTGCAAATATTGAAAATTCACGAACTTACGAGCATGCGTAGGAACTGCGAAACGCACGCTTGTAAAACAGTCATTTTTAGGAATTTTTTCACCAAATTTTCAACATAGCCATTTTAAGACCTCTGTCCATGAACAGTGTCACTGTGATTTTCTTAATGTGTCCCATACATTGAGTTCGCACACCAACTGTGCCATTGTGCGCTACATGGGCGGAAACACGTTTTGGGCAGGATGTGAAAAATGACAGCTGTACTGCTCATGAGGAGGTGTGGTAAAATGGCAATGTTGAAAATCTGTAGTGAAAATATTGAAAATTCATAAGCGTACAAGCATGCGTGAAACTGCATAGCGACACTAAAGTAAAACAGTCATTTTAGAATTTTTCACCAAATTTTCAACACAGCCATTTAAGACCTCTGCTCATGAACAGTGTCACTGTGATTTTCTTAATGTGTCCACACATTGATTTACGCCACCGACTGCGCCATTATGCGCTACATGAAACAAAGCTTATATTTTGGGTGAGATGTGAAAAATGACAGCTGTACTACTCATAAGAAGGTGTCGTAAAATGGCAATGTTGAAAATCTGGAGTGGAAATATTGAAATTCATGAAACCTACGGCGTGTAAGTAGAAACTGCAACGCACGCTCGTAAAACAGTCATTTTTAGGAATTTTTTCACCAAATTTTCAACATAGCCATTTTAAGACCTCTGCTAATGAACAGTGCCAAGGTGATTTTCTTAATGTGTCCCATACATTGATTTCGCACACCAACTGCGCCATTGTGCGCTACATGGGCGGAAACACATTTTGGGCAGGATGTGAAAAATGACAGCTGTACTGCTCATAAAGAGGTGTGGTAAAATGGCAATGTTGAAAATCTGGAGTGGAAATATTGACAATTCGCAAACTTATGAGCCTGTGTAGGAACTGAGCAACACACGCTCGTAAAACAGCGTTATTCGGGCCCGAAGGGTGATTTCGCAGTCACTGCGTGAAATCACTCTTCGAGCCTGAATAATGCCATGACAGTGACATCATTCATGCGAAGGGGTCCCAAAAACCCCATGTTGAAAATTTGGTGCAAAAATTCAAAAAAATGCCTGAGTTATGCAATAAAGTTGAAAACCCCCTACAGGGTTTTAAATAATTGATTAGCAGTTTTTTTCTTGGGACAATGCTAACTCTACAGGAAGTATTTATATAGGTTTTCTAGAAGTGTTATGTTTGTTAAACACAATGAAGCAAGTGCTATGCATTTTCAGAATGTTTTGGCACTTTTATGAGCAAAATGCTAATCAATTTTTGGAGTTAAATAAATCCCTGCCCTATCTAGCCCATTATACAGCTTACGGCATTTCCTCAGTTTGCGGTCGGCTTTGAAAGAGTGCAAGCGTGTTCCGTCCACGAAGATCGTCATGCGAGCTCGGAGGTAAGTATGGAGTGCGCCCAGTGGGTGAGTGCGGGTTGTGGGAGGGGCCTGGGAGAAGCGCCGTGGGACCGTTTTCAATTTACAGGTTTAAAAAAAAAAAAAAAATGGCGTGGGGCGTTTGCCACGCTGGGGTGGGCTCTCAGGTGGCAGAAGGATGGCTGGGTCAGTGGAGCCGATGGGGATTGGGCATCCCATCGCAGATGACGGGACGGATGTTTGCCACGCTGGGGTGGCGCCAGCATGGCAGAAGGATGGCTGGGGCCTGGAGCTGACGGGGGATTGGGCACCCCGCCGCAGATGACGAGGACGCTGGCCACGCCTGGGGTGCAGCAAAGATTTGGGGGGTGGCGTGATGCGGTGCTGTGTATCACAGAGGTGGTTTTCTTTGAAGAGAAGACCACCACTGTCATACACAGCACCACGTCCGATTGGTGCAGGACTGCCACGCCTGCTCAATGGAGCAGGGGATTGCAGAGGAGGCACACCTCCAAAGTGTCCCATTCTCCCAAGACGCTCCTTGCGCAAGGCAAGTAGAATGCATCAGAAAAAGGATATATAAAGTTGCATTTTGCATTGTCTTGTTATTATGGGTATCATACTGTTACAGTTCTCTTCATGGAACCAATAGTTTGGAGTTTTAACTATGTCATGGTTTGTGCACAGAACGCTAAACAGGGTTCCGATAGGTCAGCAGCTCATAATTAGCATTCTGTACCTAAACATTACACAGTAAAAACTCCACATAAGTGATTCCATGAAGTGAACTGTAATAGAATGCTGCCCGTAAAAACACAACAATGCAAACTAGTTTTTCCTATCACTTTTTATTCAGGTACAGTTAAATATGGATACTTTAGGAGAATGCATATCGTTTCTGAGAATATGAACTTTATAAACCGCTGCCAATTAGCACACATTTCCTGTCCCCTTCAAAACATTTGCAATTTATGGCAATACAAGTACAGATATTATTAACCTGAGTTTCCATGCCGAAAAGTGAACCCTGGCATGGTTTCTTTTGACAGCCGTTGTCGGATTTTCACTGTTCACATCCAACAGATAATGAGTTCTAATTGGTTACAAGAGAAGATGAGCACCTAACAAACACAGGCATTAACAAAGCTTTGAATATATTATTTTTAACACACATTTGCATATCTAACCACATATATTGTCTGATGTAGCGAGAACGTACTTGAGTCTATATGTAGAAAATCAATTAGATTATAACACTGGGCTGAAAGGGCTTGCCATGAATCACTTTATTCTGTTTGAATCACCACACTTGTATGTAATCCTACTTCCTTACAATTTCATCAGAAATTATTAGCATAAGATATGACCACGGTGTGCAGCTAGTGACTATCTCAACAGAAAATAGGGGCACGGCAGGTGGTTTGTCAGTTACCCTGGTGACTGGCACACACCGGCCATTGATTCTCCTTCTGAAAAACATACAGTATGAACCCCCTTCATCAAGGTCATATTTGATGCCTTACCTAGAGCTAGATTTGCAGCTCAGACGTCCTCTTTAAATGTTAAACAATATATACTGATCAGTTCCTAAGCTATGGCCAGTACAATATTGTTACTAAGATTACGCTGCTAAACAAGAGTTCATTTCATTTCTGAGGACTGGAAGTCAGAAACTTAAATGGCTCCAAATTTGGAAGTCATTCCAGTGTTTTGGAAGTCTGACTACTTCGCCCCAGGTTCCACATTTTGGAAGTTCAAACACTACGAGACCAATATTTAAATTTTAATATAACATACTAGCTACAGTAAGTACACCTTTCTTTCAGACAAATTCACCTATTAAGATTTTCACGCATACAAAACTGGAAGTCAGCTCACTTCTCTTTTTCCCAGCTGGAAGTCAAATACTTCAAAAATCGAGTCAACAGAACTCTTGCAGGTAACACATGCATACTCCATATTGGTAAATATATACTAGCCCAAAGGATTTTGTAATATCTTTTGTGACACTATTTGCTCAATAAAGTTTCAAAAAAAAGAAAGATTATTTTTCTGGCTCTCCATCCCAAAAAAAGTCCCAATGCCCTAACTGCTGTCAGAGACACAGATGTGTTAGTGTCTGTTCCTGCACAAACACACAGTAGCCTTACTGTAGTGGGCCAAATGACGGGCACACACACACACACACACACACACACACACACACACACACTCACATATACACACATAAACACACACACACACACACACACAAACACACACATAAACACACACACACACACACACACACACACACACACACACACATATACACACACACACCTTCTCCTGATTTTTTCAATTTCTACTTTACAGTTCCGAAATCCACCATCTTACATAATTAAGTTTTTTTTCTCAGATTCTTTTTCAAATTACTGGCCTGCATATGTCCAGATTCTAAGCATTCAGGGGGTTGTAAGGCCCTAAAGCACCTTGTTGTCTGAGAATCTGGACTTACGCAGGGCAGTAATTCAAAAAAGAATCTGGGCAAAATCCTGAATTACTGTGTTCCAATATATAATGTTGCAAGAGGGGGTATGGAGGCTACAAATAGTCATTTACCTTGCATAGCATTTAAACAATGAAGCACTGATAAAAAGCAATATTTTCCACAGATTGCAAGCTTGCACATGAATGCAAGATGGCAGGTTTCAGAGCAGACACTAATACTGATAGCCTTGTACAGAACACTTGTTCCCAATGATAGCATCACGGAAAGTTGTTTCTTTTCTTTTTGGTCTGCAGACACAGGGATGTGTGCTGTCGACCATAGTCTGTATTTTCAGAGATCAAACTAATATAAGGTGTAAAGCAGAGGGAAAAAAAATCAGCTGCAGTTTGCTAGTTGTACCAACTGCTGTTTGAGGTGTTTTCCTTTTTTCTCCGCTCTATTCTGTTCCAGATTTTTTAGAAGAGGAGGAGGACAGGGACTTGAACATGGGTCCCTGCAGGAGACCCAGAGCAGTAGGCTTCCAGAGACAGGAAATAAACCCTTCAAAAAGACAAGAAGGGGGGTAAGAAAAGAAACTGGCAACAAGGGAGCTACAGCAAGGAGGGGGAGCAAAGTCCAGAAAGAGATGAATGCAATTCATTTGTCTGAAAGACCCTTAAAAGAAGTAGAAATCAAACTTTTACAAAAAGAACTGACTTTTGTATCCGGCAGTGACATGACACCATTTGACCTTTTTGTGGACTTTAGGAGATTTACAGGAAACTTAAATTTGAAGGGCTTTTGGTCTAAAAGCCCAAGAATTGGGTATTCCACCAACTTTTTGGATGAGACAGAGGAAGAAACAGACCATACAGAAATTGAGGACTATGAATATACTAAACATGCTAGTGTCTCAACATCACAAGAGGATCAAGGCTAAGCAGGGGGGTGGTAAAATCCACTGAGGCGCAGGGCCTGATTTCATTATCTGCAGCCGAGATGGTGGATTCAGGCCACGAGGTTTCGGAACAAGTTATGGAGGCCTTAGAGGGAAAGTGGAGCAAATTAGAGCAAAAAGTAGAAAATCACCTGCAGGTGGCAATGCAGGTGAATAGAGTAACTGAGATGGAGGACCGAATATCTAAGATCGAAGACACTATGGATTGCTTGGTGGCTCGTGTCAATGTGTTGGAAAAGGAGCTTGCAGAACTGACTGATCAGCACGATTACCAAGGCAATTATCAGCGCCGTTTGAATCTGCGGCTCCGGGCACTCCCAGAGGGGAAGGAGGGCCCAGATATTATTATGTTTTGTGCAGATAAGCTCCCGAACTTGCTGGGCATGAAACTTAGAAAGGGGAAACTTAAGCCAGAGCGCACGCATAGAGCTGTGGTGCCGCGGCCACCTGCGGGGCAACCCCCGTGGCAGATTATATTCAGATTCCACAATTTTCAAGACCGGGAGGAGATGCTGCAAGCTTGTCGCAATGTAAAGGAGTTTTAATATGAAGGTGATTGGCTCTACCTACTGCAGGACTACTCCAACAAAATCTTGAAAAAAAAGAAGAGCCTTCAATCCCACGTTAGCACAATTAAGGGATCTCAGGGTAGACTGCTTCCTGATGTACCCTGCAATTTAAAAAAATCAAACAAGAGGGTGCCACATACTCGTTTTGGGAACCGGAGAGAGTGGCTGCTTTGTGGAGGCCCTTAAGAAGAAAGCAAGAGACTGTAATGGAGCAGTCAGTGAGAATGGCACTCTGAGGAACTTTATGCATCGCGAGTATTCTTATGAGGGCTGATATCTGGTTTGATTTCAAAAGTTGACTGTTACTTGAAATTTAGGGGGCAGGATCGTTTTACCCCCTCCTTTGCCTCCTGGAGCGACTGCTGAGTTGGTTGGGCCTGTGCGGGGGAGACCTTTGTTGCATGGTGAAGGGGAGGAAGGTCTGGAGTCTGAACTCGAGGAAACGTGATGCTCTGAGCTGCTTAGTGAACGCAAAACAAGCCTGAATGGACTGTAGTGGGAGAATGGCTCAGAAAGGAGGAATTCACCATGTGAAGTGCCCAACCGGGAGCTGAGGCGAAGACACAATGGACTGAGAGGTAAGTGGGGGCTTGGGAGTTGGCCAATGTCATGTATGTTTTCTGGGTGGCATTGGCACCCCGAGCCCTCTGCAAGCCTGTGAGGTCTCTCTGGCCTGGCATAATTGGGACTGGATGTGGTGGGGAAGGGGTTAGTCCTCTCTGCATACTGTGTCTGCAATGTTATAATTTGGGAATGCAATGTGGTTAAGCCGGGGATCATGAGCCCGAGGTTTCCAGTTCTATGACTAACATTGTAAAGCAGTGTTTCAGTTGAAACTACAAGGCAGTTCAGTTTCATGGACTGTTGATGTTTTAAAATCTATTAACACAGAGGGGCGAGGGTGGGGTGGGGAATGGAACGCTCAGATATAAGAGGCAGGACCATTCCGAATATTCGAATGGCAAAGTGGTGGTTAGAGTTTAGTACTTGTACATATGTTAAGGGGATATATGTTTGGGATACAGATGGGGAGGGCGGGGAAGACGGGAGGAGTAGGAAGGATGCAGGGGGGGTTAACGTTCGAAGTGGGGAATGTTATATGTGTGTTTTTTATTTCTGTGCAATGTTGGGAAAGGCCTTTATTTCTTCTACTGGATTTAAAACAAATGGATTTCTCAAGTACATCAGCACTCATTGGTACATTAGAGAAACAAGGAGACTTGACTAATTCAGGGGTAAGGAAACGGGGGAAAGGGAAGGTGGACAAGAGATCACTTCATGGAATGTGAAGGGGATCTCATCACCAATTAAGAGAACCAGCACATTAACAGCTCTGTGTCACCAGGGCATCCAAGTGGTTTTACTGCAAGAAATGCATTTGATCCTCCAAGAGCATCAGAAATTGGTAAGAGGCTGGGTGGGAAAATGTTTCGCCTCACCCTATAACTCACATAAGAGATGTGCTGCAGTGCTGATCAGTAAGGCACTACCGTTCACCAGTATGAGGGTAGTTACTGATAAGGGGGAGGGGAGATATGTATTTGTAGAAGGTATGTTATACGGGGGAAAATAACCTTTGGGAATGTTTATGCTCCATTGGTCGGTCTTCAACTCAGCCTTTTACCAGGAGGTGTTGGATGTTTTAGTCAGAGAACAATTTGAAGGCTTGATTGTGGGAGGAGACATTGATGCAACCATGCAGGAGGAACTGGATCATTCAGAGGGTAAGGGAAGGTATGGGGGCGGATTGAAACCCTGGCAGGAGGGAGTGCTGGATCTGGATTTAATTGATACTTGGAGAACCCTGCACCCAGGAGAAAAAGGGTTTACTTTTTATTCAAATCCACACAAAATATGGACTAGACTGGATTATATTTATATGCCCCGGGCACGGTTAAGGAGAGTACAAAAAGCAGAACATAGTCCAGTTATCCTGTCAGACTATGTTATGGTGCAGATAATGGTGGAAATGAATGAATAGAGGGAGAGCCTCCCCCCCATGGAAGTTCCCTAGGTATCTACTAAGAAAAAAGGAGTTTACAGAATACCTTGCGCAGCAGTGGAAGTTTTATAAAGCAACCAATGAGGGGTCAGTAGAATCCCCTGGTGTATTCTGGGAAGTGGGTAAGGCTTTTATCAGGGGTGCCATCAATAGGTATGTATCACAACACAAAAAGGAGAGGGAAGCCACTAGAATAGAATTGGAAGACAGGGTGAAGGAATTGGGAAGGCCTTGGTGGAGAGATCAATGGAGGAGAGGGTGCAGAGCCTAAGTGTGGCAAGAGAGGTGCTTAACGCTTTTCTCCTGGGAGAAGCAAGAATAGTGGGGATGTTTGCTAGAAGCCACTTGCTTGAATGGGTAAACAGGCCTGGCCTGCTGCTGGTCCATTTGATAAAGAGGAGGACACTGTACACACACATTGCAGAAGTTAGGGACAGGGAGGGGAAGTTATTAAGGAATAAAGCCCTAATTAGGGATAGATTTGAACAATATTATCAACAGCTTTATCAGGCAGAATGTGGGGGCACAGGGGAGATGTCAAAGCAATTTCTGAGTGAAGTTAAGATACCCAAAATAACTGAAACACAGCGGGAACAGTTAGGGGTGGCGATCACAAGGGTGGAAATTAAACAAGCAGTACAGTTTCTGAAACAGGGAAAGGCCAGTGGTCCCAGCGGGTTCCCCACTGAGTTTTATAAGACACTGAAGGAGCATGTAGTTAAACCCTTGTTTCAGATATTTGCAGAAGTTCGAGAAGGGGGAGGCCTCCCGGTATCTTTTAGGGATGCAGTCATCTGCCTGGTCCCTAAGCCAGGGAAGGACGTACAGGAGTGCTCTTCATATCGACCGATTTCTTTGCTGAATTGTGATGCAAAGATTTTGGCTAAGGTACTGGCCAGAAGGTTGGATCGGCTCCTTCCAAGTTTGGTTCACTCAGACCAGACAGGATTAGTCTCAGGGAGATGCTCATATCATAATATGAGAAAACTGCTCAATATTGTGTGGAGAGCCTCTCAGGGTCAGAAGAACATTGCTGTACTTACAATGGACACCGAGAAGGCATTTGACCAGATAGAGTAGGAATATTTGTTTTAAGTCCTATGGGAATTTGGGCTGGGAGAGAGAATTATACAGTGGGTGAAAAGTATGTATAGTGCCCCGAATGCTAGAGTATTGGTAAATGGTGACCTCACAAGAAAATTTGCCCTCCATAGAGGTACTAGGCAGGGGTGCCCCCTCTCGCCATTTTTAGTTGCATTAGCCATAGAGCCCCTGGCAATTAAAATTAGGAACATAGCGGAGATTAAGGGAGTACAGGGAAAATCTGGAAGGGAACATAAAGTTACGCCATATGCAGACAATATGCTGTTGTATGTGCAGGACCCAACCTGATCTGTTCCCCCATTACTAGAGATGACAGCAAGGTTTGCAGTATTTTCGGAATATAAAAGTAATATTAATAAATCAGAAGTAATCTTGTAGGGGGAACAGAACAAGCTTTTGGGGACAGGGCCTGGGGACTTAAAAAAGTCAAGAAGGCTTTTACATACTTAGGGATCCATATTGGCCATGAACTTGGTCAATTATATAATTTAAATTATAGTCCAATGGTACAAAACATGGAGGAGGAAATGAGGTGGAAGGAGCTTCCTGTTTTGTGTCTGGGTCGTATAAACCTTATCAAAATGAATACCCTCCCTCGGATTTTGTATCTGATGCAAATGTTGCTGACGGGGCTGAGTAAGAAAGACATTAAAAGGGTAGACAGTGCTTTTTCAGGATTCCTGTGGAGGGGGAAGCAGCCTAGGGCAAGTTTGTGTAGATTGCTGGCCGGTGGGGACAGAGGGGGTCTGAACCTTCCTAATTTACAGAATTATGCTCTGGCTATGCATTATCGATATATAGGGGACTGGGTTAATAGAACACCAGAAGCAGGGTGGTTGGACTTAGAGGAAGGAAAAGGGATGATAAGATTATCGGCCTAGCTGGGAAAAGGAGGGAGGAAAATGTGTAGTAGACAGGGAAACCCCCAAACCCACTGGTGGTTCCAGTACTGGAAGCATGGGAGCAACTCCTAAAAGGGTTTGGTGTAGGGCAGGGGGAAGAGACTCTGTTACTGACATTAAGGGGGAACCCAGGCTCCATGGTAGGGCTGGAAGATAAAGGTTTTCTTTCTTGGAAGAAGAAAAAGGTATAAAATGTGTGTGAGATCTATGGAGGAGGGCGCAGTTAATTGCAGGAGAAGAACTGAGAGAGCGAATGGGCTCGGGTATATTTCAAACCCTCCAGGCTAGTAATAATGCTAAAACAATCAGTAAAAGTGGAAAGAAGAACTCTCCCCTAGAACAGGTAGAACATTTGGTTCTTGGTACCCTCCTGGGAATGGGGGGATTAATTGGCAAGGCAGCAAGGCTGGGACTGCAATTCTTCCCTGACCTTACTAGTAAAATTAGGAGATTATGGGGCAGAGATTTAGGATGGGAGATATCTGACAAGGGTATGTCCTGCTGATGCAATTACATAAGGGACTTCTAGTTTGTAATAAGTATCAAGAATCATATTATAAATTTATACACAAGCTTTATTGCCCCTCAAGTGTGGTACACCGATTTCACCCTGAGGTGTCCCCTCTACGAGGGAGATGTCAATCAGAGATAGGTTCATATATACACTGTTTCTGGGAATGCACTGCCCTGAAACACCTTTGGGAGGGGGTGACCACAGAAATAAGCAGGATATGGGGAAAGCAGTTGGAAAGAAGGCCTGTCATCCTGCTATTTGGGGGGGACGATTCAGCTGAGGAGGATTGGAGGTCTCTCTCTAGGTGTGTGAGGGTCCTGGTAGTTTTAGTCAGGCACTGTATACTAAATACATGGGTTTCCAGTGAGATCCCAATCATACAACAGTGGAAAAATATGTGTTTGCAGGTCCTGGGCCTGGAGGGGCTATTTTATGTATCTAAAAATAAAGATGAGCGCTTTTGGGTAATCTGGGAACCATTCCTTTCTTGATTGTCCCCTGCAGAGACTGATGTATTGCGGAAAGGACTACAGGTATAATAAGGGGAGATGCAATATTTGGGAAAGGGTGGGAGCTGGTACACATGTAAAACTAGGGTGATTGAGAATTATTTTGGAAATGGGGAAATATGTGGACATGAAACATAAGATAAACAACGGAAAGCAAGTTGCACAGTTTTATAAACTGCTGTCTTGATTTTATTATGTCTCCTTGTTTTTTGTTTTATCGTTTTTTTCTCTTTTCTCTGTCTGGTGGGTTTGGGAGGGGGAGGGGGAAGGGGAGGTGGGACTGTCTTGTTGTATTGATGTATTATATGGTACGATTTAAACATAATGAATACCCAGCTAGGTCATGGAGAGGTGGATAGTGTTGTGTAAGAAAGTTTGGGGGCAATTATATGTAACACTACTATTTTATTGTTGTCTTATACTGTCAATGTTCATAATCAATGTCTGTATGCGGAAAACTTAAAAATATTATGCAAAAAAAAGAAGAAGATCAAGACTATGGGGAAACAGAATTACACAAAATGGATTATATCTAACCACCTTCAAGCCACCATCTACCTTCAACCCACCATTTAATAACAGCATTTCCACCTTTGAGAGGGTTTGTGAACAAGAATTCCAGAGGCTATTACGACAGGAAAAAAAACAGAACAACCTCACAGAAGAAGAAAGAACAGCACTGACAAATTTACAACGGGACAAAGTCATCACTATAAACAGAGCGGACAAGGGGGTTGCAGTGGTACTCCAAAGTACCAGTAAGTATATAATAGAATGCAAAAGACAGCTTGAAAATCAAGAATATATGCACCTCTGAAATCCGATCCAACTCTAAACTTTAAACAAAAAGTAGATGACTTATTATGGCAAGCTCTTGAAAATAATGGGATTTCTAAAATGGTATATGATTACCTGATAGTTAAACATCCTACTAGAACCTGTTTTTACACTTTGCCAAAGGTACATAAAAACCAGAATGTACCCTACACGTAGACTGCTAGTTTCAGGAATAGGTAGCCTGCTAGAGCCACTCTCACAGTTTGTGGATGCAGACGTAAGAGATCTCGTCACCAAACGACCTTCCTGTCTTAAGGATACAACTCAAGTATTGGGGATACTAGACGATTTACAGTTAGAGAAGGAATGGCTGATGGTATCATTAGATGTAGACGCACTCTACACAAACACACCCCATGAAGGGGGTCTGTCAGCCCTGAGGTTTTGGCTTGAAACTGGTACAGATTTCACGTCAGGTTTAATTGACTTCCTGTGTGCATGTGCCTGGTGGGTCCTGGAGTGCAACACCTTCCTTTTTCAGACTAATTCTACTAATAGATAAAGGGTACAGTTATGGGGCAACATGCACCCCCCAATTATGCCAACTTGCACCCTGGATATTGGGAAAAAGTAAAAGCCTACAGCCCCAAGATCAGTCCCTTCCACCATAGGATTGATCCATGGAGGTGCTTCATAGATGACATTTTGATGGTTTGGAGGGGCGACAGAGCAGAGCTGGCTGACTTTTTGGGGTGGAGAGTACCAACCCCAGCCTGCATTTTACGGCACAAGCAAGCCCTAAAGACGTGTGTTTCCTTGACTTAGCAATATCAAAGCAAGGTGATGGTACATTCAAAATGGATTTGCTCCAGGAAATCCCTGACAGGAACACTATACTACATGGTACAAGCTGTTACCCCAGGCACATCATAAACAATACATTGTACCAAAGTCCCAGTATATGAGGGTAAATGTAACTGTAGTAGAGTGGAAAATTCTTGAGACAAAGTGAGGAAATGTGCATTAAATTCCAGCAGAGAGGCTATGCCCCCCGCCCCATTTCTTCTCATGTTTTTAATTTTTGCATCTTAGACTTTCATCTCTAGTCCCCTTTATCACCTTCCTACGTCACTTCCTGATTTTTTATTGTTCCACAGTGGATATAAATACTGCTTATGTTGCTCAGTTTTGCTATTCACCTGAAGAAGGGACCTGTGTGGCCCCGAAAGCTTGTGTATAATTCCATCTTTGTACAAGACAATCATTGGTCCAATAAAAGGTATCAAACTGTGGCTTTTTTTGTATGGTCCACCACTAAAAGACCCCTTACCTTCTCTGTGGTCTGTCAGCCCCTTCAGTTGCTGCAGGTGCTGTTGGTGAGGACCCCATCTGGACCGTGCGAATAACTAGTCGGACACATAAAATGAAGAATAAGGCAGGTTTATTGGCGTACTGCAGATGTTCTTTTCATGAGGACAAGCCCCAGACTGACAAATCTCTGACTGACAGGCATACATGGCACTGCTAGGCAGTGCAACAAATTGTTACATGCAAGTTCTAAGTGTTCTTAAAGGGGCGGCAGCTTAACATTAAGTCCCATGCTTAATGTGTGCTTCACAAAACCTTCCATCTTCCTCTGTTTTGCCAGGACCAATACAGCTAAAATCTCTTTTTACAAAACAGAGAGGCTACAAACCAGAGGTCTTAAACAAGGCAGAAACTAAGGTTAAAGCAATGGGTAGACCAGATTTACTAACAGAGAAAATGCGTTCACCAGAGACTGATACTCAACTGAATTTTGTAAGCACTTACAACATGAGATCAGGAGCTATAAAACACATTATCACCAAACACTGGGGAATTATCTCTGACCCTGTCCTTAGGAATCACTGCTCATATCTCTCAAGTGTCCCTCATTACGAGGGACATCCCTCATTTTGCCCTTTAAAATTGCTCTGTCCCTCATCTAGTCCTCATGGAAAAGGTGCTGCCCACACAGAGAATGTGCTGTAAATTCAAACTTTAAAGCAGAAACTCTTAATATTCTAAAATACTAAATCCAAAATAAACTTTGTACATAGAACCACTATGGTTTTCATAGTGTTCTGAGCTTGTACCTCAATGTTTGAGGGTGTGTCCCTCATTCTGAGGATCTATGTCCCTCATTTTGAGTGTCCAAAAATGTCCATGTCCCTCATTTCAGTGACAAAAGGTTGAGAGGTATGCCACTGCTCAGGCGGTGGCTGGCCGTGGAGGTAAGAGGAGGGCTGTGCCTGTCGCTGACTTGCCCGCCGGTGTGTGTATGTGGGAGGGCGAGCCGGGTGGGCTGGCACTGTCGGGTGGGGGGGGGCACTGGACCACCAGGGAGTTACTGGGTGATGCCCTGTAGTCCCATGGGAGGGAAGAGGGGATGGCATTGTAGGGTGCAGGTGATTGGGCATCGGGGCAGGGGTGTTCAAATAGCCCATAGGGGCATATAAGGGTGGCACTATCAGGTATGGGGGGATGACTGCCCACACTGGGCTATTCAGACTGTGAGCATGGGGGGCATGGACACTTGCCACGCTTCTTTCTGTGGGTGCTTCTGCCGCCCACCTGCCCCATGGCTTGTGGCATTCCTGGGGCTGCGTCCTTCCTGGGACAGATGCTACAAGCTGCAGGATGCAGGTTCCGGGACCCTGTCTGATACTGAATTGGGCACAAGGTCCCGGACACAGGGGCCGCTGCCGCAAGCTGCCATTGTCGCAGTTTGAGGCAACCTTTTGTGAATCTGGCCCACGTAGCTTAAACACAATAAATTATACAGGTTTAAAAATGTAAACTAAGAGAGAAGTGTACCTTTAAAAAGTAAAATTCATAAGAGAATTGCCTACTTTCAGTAAAGAAAGTATGTAATTTTTACATAAACTGGGCTATTCAATGGAACAGCACACATTGTGGTGTATACACCTTTAATATCAAATTAACATGTGGCTTGTGGTGAGCACTTAAAAGCACCAGTATTTCCCATATTTTACATTCCCTTAAAAAAAGCCATGAGAGGTGAAACCAGGTCTACAAATTGAGTGTTTTCTGTACTGCCAGGTACTGCACTACGATTGCTTGCACTTAATAAGTATTTGTATTTTAGTACTGATTCTTGGTGCTGGATTCTTTTTGCTACTATTGTAAAGAGTAATCACTTTATATTTGAAGGAACTCTGTCCAAATGTTGAGTTAAATCAAGGGATGGAAAAAAACATTTGTATTGGGACCTAGCAGAAAAAGTGTTAATACATCTAGCAAATTTCTCACTTACAGTATTTGGCATGAGAGCAAGGACAGTTTTGTGCCAAAAAAATCAAAGCTTTAACTTCAACCCGTTTTTTGAACGGAAGACAGCCCACTATACTGTAAAGCAGACAGTGGTGAGTTGAACCCCTCACCCCAGTGGCAAAGCTACAAACAGAGTTATAGAGCATATTTAACCTATTAAAAAGATTATCAGTCAAATAAAGATTAAAAAATGCCCCAATAATTACATTTTGATAAAAGCAAACTGTTAGCCAATAACCTTCATGACTCAGGGACCAAATACTGATTCATATTCAGTAGCATGCCCAATCTGTTGTGTATTACCATTATAACCTGAAAATCCAATTCTAGAAATTAAAGGAAAAGTGTGACTCTCACTGGGATTTGAACCCAGGATTTCAGCAATCCGTACTTTAGCTCTTAACCAACTGAGCTATGAGAGTTCAGCCAATTAAGGCCCCTGAGTTTTCCCATGTGAATCACACATACATTCCTTTCTGGTGTTGCAATGAGCAACCAGGAAGTCTTTTTACAGACTCAAATAACTCCCACTTCTCTATATCTTCCATGTACAGTATACGCCACTGCAAGGCAAATTTAGAAATCCAATTGACTCGGCCCGGTGGCGCAGAGGGCTGGCGTGCTGGCCTTACTAAACCACGCCCAGCGAATCGGGTTTGGGAACAGACTTGGGTCGCTGGGGCTCATGACGAGAGAGGATTGAGCATCCAAAGGACTGCTCTCCTCCTCAGGGGTGGGTTAGGGTGATGCCTCGCTCTGTAGCAGCCCCTGGTGGAGACCAGGGGCACTACAAGAAGGGGCGTGACGTCAGGGGAACCAGAAAAGCGGAAAAACGTCCCGGACTGGCCAGGATGATGGCAGACGATCTGCCGACACCACCGAAGGACTCTCGTGGAACCTGACTGCCTCAGCAGTGCCCCGGGGCTAAGAGAAAGAGCGTGCTGGCTGCCCTAGCAGTGCCTTCCCCTCGGAGGAGAGGGACCGACTCGGCGAAGGGTTACTCTGAACTACCCCAGGGTCGGCTGCGATCTGAGATAGTGGGTTCCAGGGGGAGGACAGTAGGTGGGTGTCGGGGATCATGGCTGCCTGCAGGAAGTGGCAGATACAGGGCACATAGGAGGATAAAGAAATAATGCAAAAAAAAAGAAATCCAATTGAAATGAAAGGAAAAGTGTGACACTCACTGGGATTTGAACTCAGGACCTCCGCAATCTGTGCTTTAGCTCTTAACCAACTGAGCTGTGAGAGTTCAGCCAATTAAGGCCCCTGAGTTTTCCCATGTGAATCACACATACATTCCTTTCTGGTGTTGCAATGAGCAACCAGGAAGTCTTTTTACAGACTCAGATTTTATAAGCTGGGAAACATGAAGGTCAAAAGAAACTTTTTTTGTCCAGAGTGATACCCAAATAACAGAAGCTATCCACACAATTAGTAGGGAGCACATTTAAGTCCAAAAATCTAAATACCATTCCGGTGGCACTATAGAGCAGTCAGCAGCATGGAGTGAGAGCTCTCTCCAGATTATAGAGAAAAATATACTAAAAATAATGTTTTGTTTTTTCACAAAAACCCCTCTACAGTGACTTTAAAAGATAAAGCACTGGTCAGCAATGTCAAGAAATACCAGGAACTGTTATCGGATTCTAGCAAAGGAGAGTGAAGTGGGAGAAGGCTCTCTGTTGGAGGGCAACACATCAATGACAGCTACTGAGGAAGGGAAAAAGACCTGCTCTGCTAAAATACAACTGACCAAAAGCACGCCACCAAACCAAATGGCAACAGTTCTCCAGGCCATCCAGGAATTCAGATCGGAGATCAAAGAGGTTCTAAAAGATCTTCAGTCAGATCTGGGGGCATCAGCGTAAAGTGGATGAAGCAGACCACCAAATTACAGCAAACACGGACCACCTGGATGATTTAGAGGCCACCATTACTAGCCCGGCCCACACGCAACTGGAAATAACTCTCTGCCAGGACACAGAGAATCGGGGAAGAAGGAAAAATGTACGTATTTATGGGGTACCAGAAAACAAGGAGGGCCAGGACATGACAGCCTTTCTTAATCACCTTCTCCGCACCACTCTTGAATTGGGACCTGACTACCCCATTGATATTGAAAGAGTACACCGGGCGCTGGGCCCGAAGCCAACTCCTCCAGACGCCGACCCCTGTTCTATAGTTGCCAGGTTTCTAAATTATGCAGTTAAAATATATAATCAAAATGCAAATTCACAGACAACGGTTATGCACCTACTACACAGAAGTAGCTACGAGAATACAACCCTCTGTTCTGCTGCCTTCGGGCGAATAACCTCTAATTTAAGACTCCATATCCTGCAAAGTTGACTGTTCGGTTTCTGACTAGCCAATAAGTATATGCTTTGGCCGAGGAAGCAGAGAGACCCGCAGGCAAGGGGACTCTACACTGAGTGGGACAACCGTGGGCGTGCGGCAGAAAACTGAATACCAGCTAACGATCTTGATCATGCGGCAAACAGGAGAGAATCCCAGTCCTCAGATTTGCCACTGGGGGACATTTTAAAATGCCTGCAGTGCTTTAGAATGCAGACCTTCTCTGCTTGAGCACTAGGAGTTCCTTCAAGAAGTATTTACCTGAGCTGGACCTGGAATAGAGAAAGGTGCCAGAAGAACGAAGTGACGAACTGCCGTTTGTGATGCATTCTTGTTTCCAGGTTAGTGATGTGTGAGGGGGTGGGGCTGGGGGTGCGGAAATTGGGTGTGGAGGAACAGAGGGATCGGCGAATGGCAGGGCCTCTTAGTATCTCCTGGGCCGTCTGTAAGAAATAAAATCTTGGCTTCTTCAGGTGGTAGGGTTCAAAGGGCTTGGCCGGGAGAACACCAATCGGCCAGGGAGCTGGGGGCGGGAGGGGTACATGAGGTTGCTGGTCTTGGTGTGGCTCATCCTTCCCCACTGTTAGGCTCCACTCCTCCACGGACTGGCCGTAGATGACCCTTCTAAGTTTAGACTGGAAGACATGGAGTCCTACAACACCCTGGTGCACTCCGGGGATCATTTGCTCCTTAAGCTTTGACTTGTAGGGTTCTGTGGATAACTCCACTAGGGTCCCACAGAAAAAGGACAAGAAGTATTGTATTGCTGCCACCCCTATGTGCTCAGACAAATAAAGTTCAACAAAATGAGATAGGGGGGTACTCAGAAAAAGGACAGATGAAAAAATGCTTCTCTGTTGCTGTTCTTTTTATTTTTGTTGTATTACTAGGCCATCTCAATGTTACACATACTGTATGCTTCATGTGTTTCCTCAGGAGAATGCCTTACATCCTACAACAATAACACATAAAACATACGTCAATCATCCATCCGCATCCATTTAGGAATGATAACAAAGGAAATACAGCATCAAGCTTCTGAACTCACTGCGAGCACATTCACTGCATGTCCAACAGTACAATGGTTAGAAATGTAATTGTTCTTATATGAATATTTCAAAGAAAAAGTCCAAATTACTATAATAATATAACATCTTGAATACACCTCAATCTGTGCCATTGCAATTCATTAATTGCTTTAACCTATACAATCAGGCATTCATTTGAACCTTTACCTACCCCTACTTAATGCATGTATTTAAACAATTAGTCACTCACTGTCTCTTAATAGTAATGATTCAGTTAAACCAACACAATTTATCCACTTCCCTGTACCACTTTGCTTTAGTGAAGGAATTTAAATTTCTGATTTAGCATTAAGTTGTTAAAGCTGTTTTAATAAGAATATTTTATTGATTTAGGCACATCTTGACATCACTTGCAATAATTACATTTCTGTGTTTAATATTTAAAAACCATTACCAAAGGTCAGCGTGGCTCCGTGGAACATGTGCAGTTTATAATCTTTACAAACAATCTTGCTATAATAAAGCCAAGATTTCTAGTTCTAACTGTGCTTCCAAGATGCCATGCCATTACTGCAGTCATTAATATCACCTCTGTGAAACACTTTAGCCAACATTATAAACGACTATCTAAAAAACAGTTCCTGATGATCTAATGAATTCTGATTTTTTTTCCCCACCGCTTATTGTAAACTTCTAAACTAACTAAACATTACCACGCTTACTAACACCCGTGCAGATTGATTTAAACTAGAAATCCTTCTAATGACTAGACTGCTCCTGGTATTTGCCACTGGGGGAAGTTTTAAAATGTCTGCAGCGCTTCAGACTGCAGACCTTCTCTGCTTGAACACTAGCAGCTCCATCAGGAGGTATTTACCTGAGCTGGACCCGGAATAGAGAAAGGTGCTAGAAGAATGAAATGACGAACTGCCAGTTGTGATGCATTCTTATTTCCAGGTTGGTGACATGTGTGAGGGGGTGGGGAAATTGGATGTGGGGGCACTGAGGGATCAGCGAATGGTGGGGCCCCTTTGTATCTCCTGGGCTGTCTGTAAGAAATAAAACCTTGGCTTCTTCAGGTGGTAGGGTTCAAAGGGCTTGGCCGGGAGAACAGCGATCGCCGTGGGAGCTGGAGGGCACATGAGGTTGCTGGTCTTGGTGTGGCCCATCCTTTCCCATTGATAGACTCCACTCTTCCATGGATTAGCAGTGGATGACTCTTCTAAGTTTAGACCGGAGGACAAGAAGTCCTACAACACCCTGGTGCACTCCAGAGATCATTTCCTTCTTAAGCTTTGACCCCGAAGGGACTGTTATCTAAATAATAATAAAAGCCAGCATATGGTTGAATCAAAACACCAACTGCAGAGGCAAAATGACGAATCTGTATGGCTTCAGGCAGTTGCATACTATTGCTTGCTGCTTGGAATAAATGGGCAAAAATGCTTTCTTGGGCTCCCATATTCAAAAATCCCCAGCAAAATCGCACAAGTGCCTGCACCACGCATCTGAGATACTCCAGCTGAAAATAATAAGATATTAAGAAGATGCACCATGAGATGCGCTCATGCATGTCCATCTGAATATCCCGCAGATGCGCGATCGCGCAGTGGGAGATGCACGGTGCAGCAGGTGACCTGAGCCATATGCAAAACATGGGAAAATGCACAATGCAAAGCCATCTGCGCTGTGCACAGAGCTGCAGTATTCAGATGGAATATGCAAATGACCTCATTGCACATTCCAAGCCCATCTCCCACATGTGCAGCTCATTACTGGAATGTATTCAGGACATTTGCATAACCTAGGCATGCTCAGTTCTGGCTTTGCAGGGCTGCCCCACCACTCCATAAAGGTGAACAAGAGGTACTGCAGCCTCTCAGGCAGGTGAGCTGGATTGTTTGTGTGTGGGTGAGTGGACTGCATTGGCCTGGGTACAGTGTTATTAGCCATGTACATGGTCGGACTGCGGCACAGGTGGCCCACCTGGACAATGGACAGAGGGGCCCACTGGGACATGCAACAGGGGAGGGCACAGGGTGACACAGTTTGTTTGGTATACCACATGCATGTGATACACCAGCTCCATATGCAACATGCAGTCACCCGCAGTGCCCTGCACCCCCTGAATGAGAGGAACATGATGATAACTGCAATCAGTGGACGTGTACAGGGGGTGATCAGGTACCCGAGTGGGTGGGTCCCACTCATGTGCACCTATGGTGTACCACCATGGGTATGTGCCACATATCAGTCCCTGGCCTGTACTAGGCTTCCACGCATCCACCAGGCTACCTGGGCACTGTTGCCCCAGACTGCACCCCGGTTGCATGCCACCGCCAAGTGGCTCCCTGCAGGCCACATGGGTGCAGGCCATGGCCCCTGGGTATGTCTGCTGCATTGTGGCTGTCCGTACCACTGGTGTATCTTGGGGGCACCCAACAGCACTGGCATGTGGGTGCTGGGTGTCTACATTCAGGGTGTGGTGTGGGGAGTTGCTCTCTGGATGGTGCCGGTGGTGACATGGCACCTGTGGCTCTGGGTACATCCATCCTGGCATGACAGCTGTGTGTGGGTACCTGGAGCATGTTCTGGTGCACCTTCAAGAGCTGTCTCTGGATGGCCTGCCTGCAGTTCTGTGGCCTGTTTGTGGGTGGCTGACCGATTTAGGCACGCCTTTTCCATGCCTAACTTTAGGCAGTGCATTTCAAGATGCATGGCTGACGTCTCCCCACATTTTGGCTGAATATAGGGATGCGTGGCATATTCATAGAAACGCCCACTTTATTTGTGCCGCATACATTATCTGGAGAAGGGCAATGCATCTCCTACTTTTCAATATCGCACTTCAGCACAATATTTGAGATGGGTGGCGCATCTCTACTTTGCGACACGCGTCTCCTTTGAAAAAGTGGGCTGACGGGGGCGCTAATGAGCAGCTAACTGAACGGATGTGTCCTAACCTCGTTCCACACCACTGGCTTTAGAAAGTATTAAAACAGCAACAAATTGCCTCTATTTTTGGTCACTGAGAGCAAGAACCCGGTGGCAATTTCATTATGGATGAATATCTGACCTCAAACACAGGTAAAAGTCAGCGGCTCGCCAGGAAAAGTGGAAAGAATCAAGCATCTGGAACTCACAGTGAAAGCATGGGCACAGTTTCCCTGTCAGCGGCAGAAGTCAGTGCGTTAGGACAAGAGCTGACAGGCCAAGTCCTCATGGAACTTGAACCCTGCCTCTGTAAGATGAAAAGCAAGATAGATATAAATTACAGGTCTTGACCCAGCAAACTGCACAGGCGACATGGATCACAGAGGCTGAAGACTGTACCTCTCGTCTGCAAGACGAGATGACTTCAGTACTGGGGCAAGTAGCAGCATTGCAAAAGCAGCTAGAGGACTTTAAAGAAGCCTTTGATTACCAGGAAAATTACCAACGTAGGTTAAATCTACAGCTGAGGGGGCTGGCAGAAGGGAGAGAAGGAATGGATGCTTTGGGGGTTATTTATTTATTTATTTATTAGCTTTTAGTAACCAGGTAAGTGCACTAGACAACAAATCTGCCTATTTTCAGGCATGACCCGGGAGAGTACAGGACATTGTTATACATATTACAGTAGCACATTGCAACAACTCTGCCGAAGCTACTGGGATTGACACAGAAGAATGAACGATTCAAAACGGAGAGAGCAGACAGGGCAGTGATGCCTAGGCCACTAGCGGATCAGCCCCCCAGGCAAATGATAATGAGATTTCATCAGTATCAGGATAGACAGGCAGTGCTGACAGCATATAGAAAAAGGGGCCCGTGGTGTAGGAAGGTCATAAGTTATTCATATTGCGGGACTATTTTATTTTTATTTTTATTTATTTAAGGATTCAGATCATACCTTTGAGCTCAGAGCTCTTTTACAAAGGTTCCACGTCAAACAGTGACAATGACAGCAATAACAAACAGTTTACATACAATACTCGAATAGTAGGTAGCTAGTATACAGTAAGGATACAATGTAATTCATAGTACCAATGGTGATAGTACAGCATCAAGAGCATTCAACTAGGGTAAAGGATAGTGTTTATATGTAGCGAAGGAGACAAAGAGGTGTAACACCTAGTGTGAGAGTCCAAGGAGGAGTCATGGGGAGGGGAGACTGGGGGGGGAGAGTGGGCAGCCAAAAGAAGTGGCTTTGTCTAGGAGTTTGGGAGGTAGAGGTAGTAGGTTGGTTTTAAGGTTGATCCAGTGGGAGAAAAGGCACAGGGGGGAGAGGAAGACAGAGGGATAGGGCAAGAGGGAAGAGTGGGTGTTAAAGGAAGGGGGAAGGAGAATGTGCATGAGTGGGCATTATGGGTATTAGAGTCCTAGTGGCAGTCACAAACTGTCCTAGTAAGAAGGTGTTGCCTCAGGCCATTTTTGAATTACGAGATGCATTGGGAGTTTATAATGTGCACTATTCAGCTTGTCTGCTTAAAAGAAGGAAATTGTTTAACGTGTCAATGGCCAAACTCTGTGAATTGAAGGGGGAGCATTTCATGGTTTACCCTGCCACACTGAAAATCCGCAATGAGGGTGCCACGTATTCTTTTTGGGGGGGCGGAAAAAGCGAATGCCTTTGTGTGAGACCTGCAGAAGAAAGTGGGGTGAAGAAGAATAGACAGAGGAGAGAGAATGGCCTGCAACTTTCCAGTTGATTTTTTTTGTTTGTTTTGACTTTACCCCGTTCATCCTAATACGGCCGCCGCTAAAGACTGCACAAACTCCTGCTGCACTCACCAGACTTAGGGGGAGGAAGAGCTACTCTGGTCCACAAGTTGAGAGGCTGGTGTTCGAACATTCGTAACATCCAGATTAGAAGGAAACGTGACGAACAGCAGCCCAGCATGGGGCAAATTTGAAGCTCAGACGGATGGGCCTGCTGTGGGGGCTGGGCACAGTGCATGGTTTTCACCATGCCACCTGGTTCCTGCCATGGTCTTGGCCTACAGGACTGGTCCCTTTCTAACAGCTCCCATGCATCCCATGGATACCCTCAGGACACAAACATGGGTAGATGAACGAAATACTTATTGTGGACTTGATTACTTGGGTCTGGTTGGGGGCGCAGGGTGGGAAAGCGATGTCTGAAATGTGGACGGCTGTGGGGGGTGAATGGGGGATGGTTGTTGTTAATACTGGACTTTGGGTTAGGATTTGTGTAACAAGTGATGCAAGTAAAACATGAGTGGGCCCTACCTGTAGTAAAGGTTAAGACGGTGCAGTTTGTGGGTGTAACAAGCTGGTGGAGAGGAGGGGGGACATGCTCTATATGGGGGATTAATAGACACTTATGCATATTCAGTTAGTGCCATTGAATACTACCTGTGGGGGGTGGTGTAGGTGGAGGGGAGGGTTCAGGAGGGAGCTCGAGGTGGACTTGATTAGGGGTAATCAGGGACAAGGGAGGGAGGTGGGGACATATAGAGATGGTATTTTGGGGGGTTTATTGATACAGCTGATGGTTCATTTGGGGTGGGGGATAGGTAATATAAATGGGTGGCTGTTGAGTGTGAGGCGGAGTGAAGCAGGGAGGGAACGTGAGGGGGTGGAGGGGAGGGTTGCTACCTGTTATTATGTTCTGCAAGAAAAGAGAGAAGGGGGGAGGTTAAAGGAAGTAGAACCTGTTGTTACGTTTTGAAATGTTTGTCTTTGTATGAATATATCCACTCTAGGTGCACAAACTATATCACTCAGTTGGACATAATGGAGAACAGATTTTGGGGGACTGCTGGTTTACCCAGGGCCTAGTGAACTTTTGTGAAGCAAGGAGATGGGCACAGGAAACAGGTACAGAAAGATATAATGGCTAAACTAAAGAAATTGACTATGATAGCATGGAATGTCAGGGGGATCGTCACTCCTGTGAAGCGCACAGGTCTCCTGACGGCCCTCAGGAGGCAGGGAGCCCAGGTGGCGCTGTTACAGGAGACTCATCTTACAGATTTAGAGCATGCAAAGCTAGCACGTGGCTGGGTTGGGAAATGTTTTGCAGCATCGTTTTCACCCTACAAATGAGGGGTTGCTATCCTACTATACAACAATTTTCCGTTTCAATTTAAGAGAATGGTGAAGGATCCAGGAAAGGACAAATACATATTTGTAATAGGGGAATTGTATGGTGAAATGGTCACATTTGGAAGTATTTATGCCCCGGCGGTTTGTGATTCGAATTTCTACCAAATTCTACTCTCTCTCTCTTAAGAAAAGAACATGAACTGTACAATGGACCCACTCCTGGATCATTCAGGTGGGCGGGGTAGGACTGGAGAGGCAACAGACAATGGCAGATGGGTATGGCAGACCTCAGTTTGGTGGATGGGTGGCACATAGCAAACCCAGGAGCACCAGAGTACACATTTGACTCTAATCCTCATGGTATGTGGTTATGTATTGACTACATTTATATGCCCTGGGACTGGTACACAAGAATTCTAAATATTAAACATGGCCCCATACATATTTCGGACCATGCAATGGTTGTCATGGTAGCCACTGTGGATGAGTAAAGAGAGGGACCACCCCCACAGAAATTCCTCACATACATGTTGGGAGACAAAAAGTCTAAGGAAATTTTAGAGGACCAATGGAAGGTACACATTAGAGCTAATGTGGGGTCTCCTACTACCAAGGCTACAATATGGGATGCTGGGAAGGCATGTGTGAGAGGAATGATCACAAGCTACATAGCCAGGGTGAAGAGACAGAGACAGGAGAAAAGGTTGGAACTAGAGACCCGAGTAAAAGAGCTGGAGAGGCCGGCCCGCCGGCGCAGCGGTGAGATTTCCCCAGTAACGCCGCGCACCCGGTTCGAACGAACTGCTGTCGGAGGGCCGGCTGGGGAGTAGGATCGAGCGCCTGCTGGGCAGCTCTCTTCTCCGGGAGGGTGGGTAGCATTCGGTGCGCTAGGGACCCCTGGCGGAGGCCGGGAGTTCCCACGCAGCCGACGCTTGACAACCCATTGGAGGCGGGGCGGATGGTGACATCATGGCACGACCCCGCCTCCCCAGAAAAGCGGAAAATGGAGGAGCTGCCTGCCGCCACGAATGAAGCTCGCCGCGGCTTCAATGTGCTCCCCAGGCCAAGCCCCCAACCTAATCCCAGTGCCTGCGGCATATGCCGGGAGTGCCGCAGGCCCCACCGTGGGGGTCAAGCCACGGGGTATCGAGGGCTGTTGCTGATTTGGGGTGCAGAAGCCGGCGGCCCGTGACCGGGCTGATAATTGGGCGGCAGGTAGCTTGAGGAGTAAAGAGCAAAATAAAAAAAAAAAAAAAAGAGCTGGAGAGAGGAATGGCAGGAAGAGAAAAGGGAGACATTAAAGGCTTGCTGGAGGTGATTAGGGAGGCTCTGAATGCACAACTATGGGGTGAGGCCAGGGAAGAATGGATGTTCTGTAAAAAACAAATGTATAAATGGGGTAACAAACCCGGTCCGTTTTTAGTTCGTTTGATGTGGGGGGGAAATGCCCTACCTGGATCACGGGTATTCAGAACAAGGAAGGCACCCTTCACAGGGAAAACAGAAAATAATAGAACGTTTCTGGGCTTTTTATGGGAAGTTATATAAGACAGAGTGTGGTGAGCAGCAGGACCTGACTAGTGTCTTTTTGGACTGACTGGCTGTACCAGAAGTAACGAGGGAACAGAGAGATAGATTAAACCAACCAATTACGAGGTTAAAAGCAGGTAATGCCAGTGGTCTAGATGATTCCCCTGCAGAATATTATAAAGGAATGGTGCATCAGTTGGCAGGCCCACTAAATGAGGTCTTCCAGCAGCCGGGGGTGCAGCTCACTGCCTCTTGCTTTGATGCTGTCATATGCTTAATCCCTAAGCAAGGGAAAAACCTGACAGAATGCGTATCATACAGGCCAATCTCTCTGTTGAATTATGACCTCAAGGTACTAGCAAAGATCCTGGCGGCTAGGCTGGAGATGGTGCTGCCAAACCTCATCCACCCAGACCAGACCGGGTTCATAAAAGGATGCCTTTCGTACCATAATGTCCGCTGGCTATTAAACATGGTATGGAGAGCAAACAGGTTGAAGGAAGATACATATATAATCTCTATGGATGCAGAAAAGTCGTTCAATTGAGTGGAATGGACATACCTCTTTGAAGTGCTGCCCCGGTTTGGTCTTGGTGACGCATTTGTGGGGTGGGTGCAGGTGATGTATAAGTCCCCCAGGGCCCAAGTACTGGTCAATGGTGCACTCTCTGGAAGATTCGACCTGTCTAGGGGTACCCATCAGGGATGCCCACTCTTCCCCTTGTTGTTTGCCCTGGCATTTGAACCCTTGGCACTAGCACTCAGACAATGTAAGGAGATCAGAAGGGTGGAGGGAGCGTCGGACAGGCAACGTAAAATCACACTATTCAGATGACAACCTGCTATTTGTGAAGAATTCACAGACATCAAGGACCCCACTGCTAAAACTAATTGATAACTTTGCCCAATTTTTAGGATATAAGATAAATTTGAATAGATCAGAGCTGCTTAGCCTACCCGGAGGTAGAGGTGGTGAGGGGACATGGGGTCTAAAGGTTGTAGGACGGAGTTTTACATATTTAGGCATCAGGGTGGGTAGGTCTTTAGGATTCTTGTACAAAATGAACTATACCCTCATTATGAAAACAACAGAGGCTGACCTCCGCAGGAGTGCACCCCTGCCCATTTCATGGCTTGGGAGAGTGAGCTTAATCAAAATGAACATCCGTCTCAGAATTCTATACATCATGCAAATGGTGAACATAGGGCTCACAGGGGGAGATATAAAGAGACTAGAGGTGGCCTTCTCATTCCTTATATGGCAGGGAAAGCGCCCAAGAGCAAGCTTGCAGAGGCTGAAGGCAGGAACAGTCAGGGGAGGGTTAATTTCCTGGATCTTCAGAATTATTCTCTCTCTATCCAACAGAGCAATATTAGTGACTGGGTACACCAGCCAAAAGCAGCTAGCTGGATGGATTTGGAGCAGATTGGCTGTCAAGGCAGGGTCACAGTGTACTTGGACATGAGAGGTCGCACGGCATATCAGGCATTAGGAGAGCAGAACCCACTGATTTTGGCAGTCTTGGGTGGCTCGGGCCAATTAATGAAAATTAGGAAGATGAGGGAAATGGAAACTTTGCTGTTGCCGATAGTCAGGAACCTCTTTTTCTTGCCAGGCTAAGAAGATCCGGGGTTCAGAGTTTGGGAGGAGAAGGGAATTCGGAGTGTCAAAGATTTGTGCATGGGAAGAGACATGTGCTCCTTCGCTGATCTGCAACAATACCTGGGATTAGATACTTTCAGGCTCAAGCCTATGTCATGGGACTGAGAAGAGGTGGGACTGGGACATGTGGTCTCAAACAGATACAGCACCTTATATTTCAGGCCAAAAAAGACCCTGGGGGCTTCATTCAGAAGGCTGCATGGGAAGGGAAGAGATATGTTCCCGACCTTGTTTCTAAAACTAGGGGGCTCTGGGAAAGGGACATAGGGATACAAATAGTGGAGGCAAACTGGAAACTCTTGCTCTGCATGCACATGGGAATAGCGGTATGCAACAGGTTCAAGGAGGCCTTTTACAAGTTTGTGTATAGACTCTATTGCCCACCAGTTATACTGCACAGGTTCCACCCGGTGATCGCGTCCACATGTGGCAGATGTGAAAAGGAAGAAGAAACATAGTTTCATTGTTTTTGGTCGAGTTCAGTATTACAAAAATTTTGGAGGGCGATAATACTAGGTGGGGAAGATGGCGGGACCAACACTCCAATTGGATCCATTGTTATGCCTATTTGGTGTGGAAAACTTGGGAGAGGAGTAGTGGATTCTTCTTCCAAGATGGGTAAGGGTACTTCTGATATTGGGAAGGCATTGTATCCAAAACACATAGGTCTCGAATACAGCTGCTACGATGCAGTAGTGGAGGACACTGTATCTCCAGACCCTGGCGCTGGAAAAGCTCACGATGACAGTGAGGGGGCAGGGGCAGGGATTCCTCCGCAGTTGGGCACATATCTAGCTAGTCTGAGTCCGGCAAAGGCCCTAATACTGCAAGAAGGTCTGGAAATATAATACAGGAAAGGATCAGGTGGGCACTCACAGGAGTGGCGTGGTTTGCCTTGTAGGAGATTTGCCTCCCAGTTAAACAAGAGAGGGAATGAAGCATGAGGAAACAAACCACACCTGCCCAATACCTTACAAAGTATAGAAAACAACTGATTATGTAATATATTTTTATGGAATTGTGCACCTATGGATGAATTTCATGAAGAACTAATGTTTTTTTTTTTCTGTTTCTTTGTTACACGTTGTTGTTGTGTGTTTATGTGAATGTAAACCATAAAATCTTGAATAAAGAAATCATGCAAAAAAAAAAAATTGGGCCTAAATTTTAATGTTACATATATAGCCCCAATTACTATCTACTTCCTAGCAGTAAAACTCCAGGTACTTGTGCTCACACTTAAACCTTTAAGGTATATTTGTAAAGTTTAATTGTTCTCCAGCACATAGACCCATAAACGTTTATGGGGCTTGCAATGGACTGGCCGAATAGTAACACACCCTCAGCCCCTAATCTATGAACTTTGACTGTTAAAGTCCCCACTGGTCATGACAGTTACTCCTAGTCAAGCTGGGGGTTAATAAATATGGGAAAGAAACCGGTGGGCACTCGTGGACCACGTTAAATGTAATGGGGCTAACCTGTGTACTGGTTGCGCAACGTTGGCGGGGGTCCGCCACTATTAACTATTATATAATCTGGTTTTCCTTATTAGGTTCAACACACCCCTCCCTTTTTGGTGCAGGCTGAAGATGGATTAAGCGAACAGGTGACATGTGGCTGGTCCTCTCTAGTTTTAGCCCCACAAGTCAACCCAGGAACAGTGGTTCATCCTGAAAATGTATATGGGCTATGGCGGACAGTGAATGTTGAAGGGACTAAAAGCAGTGATAATAATATATTCAAATCTGTTCACTTTTAACCGGCTCACATTAATAGTTTTCTGTTTGCAGGGCTAGGGGGATGGGATATCTACAAAGCAAGGCATGATGGGGACAGAAGCAGTAGTGAGTGGGATTAGGGGAGCAGCAGAAATGGAGCAAGAGGGAGAGAGAGGTACCCCAGGGGTGTCACATCAGGATAAGGATAAAAAGGCCAGTAATGAGATGGGGATGGATGATGCTATCTCCACTGAAAGGGTGTGGTTCGCCCTTAAGGGCCTAAAGAAAGATAAATCTCCTGGGTCGGATGACATTCATCCGAGAGTACTATGAGAATTGGCGGACATACTGGCTGCACCCCTGGAGGAGCTCTTCAACAGGTCGCTTGAGACAGGGAGGGCACATTTAGGATCATGAGGCACATGTGGTGCCAATCCATAAAGGGGAGTCGAGGGAAGTACCAGGTAACTATAGACCCATCAGTTTGACCTCGGTGGTGGGAAAATTAATGGAGAGTATACTAAAGGAATGATTGGGAGTGTACTTGGAGGAGGTGGGAGGTCTGGATAGTCGGCAATATGGGATTGTGCCAGGTAGATCATGTCAAACCAATCTTGTGGAGTTCTAAGAATGGGTAACATCAGTACTGGACAGGGGAAAGCCTGTGGATGTATTATTCTTGGACTTCAGCAAGGCGTCCGACTCTGTCCCCCACAATAGTCTGGTGGAGAAACTGATGCGGTTGGGAGTAGGCCCTTTGATGGTCAGATGGATTGAAAACTGCCTAGCTGGACGCACTCAGAGAGTAGTGGTCGGGGTGGAGCTCTCGAACCCTAGAGAGGTCGGTAGTGGGGTACTGCAGAGCTTGGTCCTGAGTCCAATCCTGTTTAATGCATACATTTTAGACAAGTATGTCTCTTTGCAGATGACACAAAGATCTGCAACAGGGTTGATACACCAGATGGAGTGGAAAGGATGAGAAGGGACTTGGCAAGGTTGGAGGAATGGTCAAATGTATGGCAGCTCAGATTCAATGCAAAGAAGTGCAAGGTAATGCACCTGGGAAACAAAAACCCAGGGCAAGAGTACACAATGGGGGGTGAGATACTGATAACAGTAAAAATGGAAAGGGACCTGGGGGTAATTATATCAGATGACCTAAAGGTGGGCAAGCAATGTGAGAAGGCAGTAAGGAAGGCTGGGGGGATATTGGGATGCATAGGGAGAGGCATCAATAGTAGAAAACAGGACGTTGTTATCCCTCTGTACAGACAGTTGGTGAGACCCCATCTGGAGTACTGTGTGCAGTTTTGGAGATCCCATCTCCACAAAGACATAGACAGAGTGGAGGCTGTCCAGAGGAGGGCAACCAAAATAGTGCAGGGTCTGCACCAGAAGACATACGAAGAAAGACTAAAGGAGCTTAATATGTATACCCTTGAGGAAAGGATGGAGAGAGGAGACATGATAGAAACTTTCAAGTACCTCAAGGAATCAACAAAGTCCAAGAGGGTGGCATCTTTCAGAAAAAGAGATGTGCAAGAACAAGGGGGCACAATTTGAAGATAGAGGGGGGACGGCTCAGAGGTAATGAGAGGAAGTATTTTTTCACAGAGAGGGTTGTGGATGCATGGAACAGCCTCCCTGAGGAGGTCGTGGAGTCAAGAACAGTGGGGGAATTCAAGAATGCATGGGACAGACATATGGCAGTCCTAGTGGCAGGTAGGAGGAAGTAAGCTGTTGGTTAATTAGGATCTGCAGCTTATCTGTTAGGTAGGAAAATGGGCAGACTAGGTGGGCCAAGCGGTCCTTATCTGCCGTCAAATTCTATGTTTCTATCAGGGAGGGTATAGGGTGTGAAATGAGTCTCTTTGCTGATGACTCCAAGATGAGAGCAGTAGTTGAGGGGGAAGAGGGGAGGTTGGCCCTGCAATGGGGCCAGTACACCAAGGAAAGGTGGGCTCACATATGGAAATTAAATTTCAATATCTCCAAGTGCAAAGTGTTGCATCTTGGGTGGGGAAACCCTAAACACAGGTACACCCTGGGAGGGGAGGCATTGGAGGCCTCAACAGGGGAAAAAGACCTAGGGGTCATGGTGGATGCATGTAAGAAAAACTCTGAGCAGTGCAGGAGAGCAGCTAGTAAAGCAAACAGGATGTTGGGATGCATTGTAAGGGGGGATCGCCTCTAGGAGCAGGGAAGTGATTCTGCCGCTGTACAATGGATTGGTTAGACCACACCTTGAGTACTGTGTACAGGACTGGACCACACTTGAAGAGGGACATACAGTTCCTGGAGAGGGTACAGAGGAGGGCAACTAAGATGACACGAGGACTAGGAGATTTGACATATGAGGACAGACTTGAGGAGCTCTGCCTGTTTTCATTGGAGGAGAGGAGAGACTGGGGGGCATGATTGAGGTCTTCAAGTACCTCAAGGGAATAAATAGGGTAAACACAGAGGGGATCTTTAGACTAAAGCAGGGAGGTATTACTAGAGGGTATGGTTTGATGTTAGAAGGTGGAAGGGTGATGGGGGAAAAAGAGGAGGAGGTTTTTCACTGAGAGGGTGGTGGATCCTTGGAACTTGCTGCCTGGCGAGCTGGTTCAGAGATTCATAGTGGAGGGCTTCAGGAGAGGGTGGGAGAGACACAGAAAGCAGATGTATCAGATGATGGCCTGTCCCAGGGGGATGGGGATGGATGATAGGGGTTTCTGGAACATGGTGGGCGGGGGGGGCCTCAGTACCCAACTTGGGATCTGAGGTTCAAGCAGACTCAATAGACTGTAAGGCCCAATCTGCTAGCAATTAGTATGTTAGTATATACATAAGATTATTAGTTCCTTATTCATTTATATGTTTATCTGAAAAATGAGAGGTCAGAATAATTTTGAGGTTGAGTAATTTGACAAAGGGCAAGCACTAATTGTCTGCCCCCCGTGTTGATAAAAGGGAATATAACTTTATTAAACCAGATAGTCTGGTAACCGGGGGGAGGGGATACCATTCAGTTTTAATGAAGGGTCGGAACAAGCTCTCGAGATGCATTTTGACCTCTCCCCTTTTGCAGGGGTTTGTCTGATGCTTTAGACACCCAAAAAGTTATATTTGTCTACTTTGTTGGGGGGGGGGCTATTTTTTAGTTATAGCCTATATTAAACGATACCAGCCTTGGTCTAGGGAGAAAAAAACGGCATTCTCAAAGAAGGGAAAATGGAAGGGAAGAGAAGAGGGGAAAGAAGGGAAGTAAAAAAGGAATTTTTTTTTTTAAACTAAGGGAAGTTCTCCCTTCTGGATGCTAGAATAAAAATCCTTGATGGCCTCATTGATTAGACCGTACTTTTTGAACATATAATTTAAAGGGATGGATTTACTAGAGAGCAAAATGAAAGGGGTTTCATGGAAGCTGTGAAGTGGCAAACTTTTTTTTTTAATTCAAGTTTATTGCTTATTTAGGCACATTTACAAATTCCATATCCCATTTCAATTTATGTGTATGTTATCAGTTATAAATCACAAGTTACAACTTCAATAAGTTAGTTTATATGACCAGTACTGTGGACCACGTTTTAATATATCCATAATAGATTACCCTCTTTCACATCCTCTGTTTATTACAATACAACTACTTTGTTCATATCTCTGCTCCCTTTCCCAGCAACTACTGGATCATTCTGTTTCTTCCAGTGTAGTTCCCCACCCCCGAAACCCCACCTTCCTGCTGCATCATCCAGGGGTCCACTGACCCACAAAGCTCTGGGCCCTAAAGTTAATTTTAATGGGTCAGTTCTTCCATTTCCTGGATCTCCTGAACAGTGTGTATACACTGCTGAAGGCTCGGAGGGTCCGGAGAGAGCCACTTTCTTGATACGGCCTTATGGGCTGATGTTAGCATAATGTTCCATAGGTAGCTCTTGTCTCTTCCCCTCACCTCCCTGGGCAAGATCCCCAGTATCAAATGCTTTGGGCCAATGGACTCTGGGACTGAAAATATTTCCTTCAGTTTTTGTATTGTAGCCGTCCAGTACTGCGCTATCCTTGGGCACGACCAGAAGACGTGAAGGTGATCCGCCCTCATATCATGATACCCCCTCCAGCACGTTGGCGGGCAATTCCTGTCCCATTTCGATTTAACAACTGGGGTGATGAAGAACCTCATTCTAACCTTCCACTCAAACTCCCTCCACATTGGGGAGTATGTGGTTTTATAAATGTGGGTGCAGCTGGATTCCCATTCTTTATCTGTAATCTGTTCCCCCATGTTCGAGTTCCCACTTTTTTTTATATTTGTGGCTTAAAGTCCTCCCCTATCCCTCAGTGCGCCGTCAATGTCTGAGACATTGCCTCTTTGCCTCTGTGAGCTCACTATCTCATTTATAACCCCGATTAATCTCGATAAGGCCTGATCCTGGCTCCCTCGGCTCTGCAAGGCCTGTATGTATGTTCTAACCTGAAAGAATCTATAGCGGTCAGTTTGCTTAAGTGAATACTTGTCCTTAAATTGACAAAAGTCTATTACATTAGGCCCATCCAGAAAGTGGTTTAGGGTGTAAAGATCCAGGCTCTCCCATCTTCTGAAGGTGAGGTCCAGTCATGCAGGGGGAAACTCCTGGTCCCAGGCAAACCACCGCACGGGCCATAGGTCTTCAGATAGTTTACGTTTGTACCATAGTCGTTTCATTGCCCATAGTGAGTGTCTCACTGTAAATAATTTTATGTTGTTATCCAGGCTCGGAGTTTCTGGCATAGCCACTCTAGCTCCCAAAGGTGTTCCCTCTGTGGAGATCACTTCCACTAAACCAGACAATAGAAGCACTGTAGGTAGGGGGGTTGACAGCAGTCCATTTACAGAAGAAAGAGTCCTGAAAGAACTCCTAAAACTCAAGGTGGACAAAGCAATGGGGCCTGACAGGATTCATCCCAGAATCCTAAAGGAACTAAGGGAAGACCTAGTGACACCACTGACCACACTTTTTAACAAATCATGGGAAGATGGGGTGGTACCTGAGGACTGGAGGAGGGAAGATGTGATTCCCCATCACAAAAGTGGGAGCAAAGCAGAAGCTGGAAACTACAGACCTGTAAGTTTGACCTCAGTGGTAGGGAAAATGATGGAATCACTTCTGAAAGAAAGAATTGTTGAGTACCTAGAGGCCAGCGGGGCACAGGACCCAAAGCAGCATGGATTTACAGCAGGAAGGTCATGTCAGATGAATCTAATTGATTTCTTTGACTGGGTGACCAAAGTAATAGACCAGGGAGGGGCTGTGGATATGGCCTACCTAGACTTTAGCAAGGCATTTGACACAGTCCCGCATAAAAGACTAATAATCAAGTTAGCCAGCCTCGGAGTGGGTTCCAGGGTGGTAGCCTGGGTAGCAAACTGGCTGCACAACAGGACACAGAAGGTAATAGTGAATGGAACACATTCTGAAGAAAGGGGGGTTACTAGTGGAGTACCTCAAGGCTCAGTACTGGGTCCATTCCTCTTTAACATCTTTATAGGTGACATTGCAGAGGGTCTGGAGGGAAAGGTATGCCTCTTTGCAGATGACACAAAGATCTGTAACAGAGTTGATACACAAGGGGGTAGAAAGGATGAAAAGGGACTTGGCAAGGTTGGAGGAATGGTCAGACATATGGCAACTTAGATTCAATGCAAAGAAGTGTAAAGTAATGCACCTGGGAAACAAAAACCCAGAAGAAGAGTATACTATAGCAGGGGAGGTACTAACAACAACAAAAATGGAAAGGGACTTGGGGATAGTCATATCAGATGACCTAAAGGTGGGTAAGCAATGTGAGAAGTCAGTAAGGAGAGCCAGGGGGATACTGGGATGCATAGGAAGGGGCATCACAAGTAGAAAAAGGGAAGTGGTTATCTCTCTGTAAAGACAGTTGGTGAGACCCCATCTGGAATACTGTGTGCAGTTTTGGAGACCCCATCTACGCAAGGACATAGACAGGATGGAAGCAGTCCAGAGGAGAGCAACTAAAATGGTGCAGGGTCTGCATCAGAAACCATATGAAGAGAGACTGAGAGAGTTTAATATTTTATTTTTTTTATTTAGTTTTTTGTTGACTGAGTAAGTGCATAGACAAATTCTGCCTATTTTCAGGCACAACCTGGGGGAAGGGGATACAGATGAATGCCAACTGACGTTGAACCAGATTAAGCTGTTGGTGGTATTTTTTAGTGAATTAGGGAAATTTGGCCAGGACACTGGGGAAATTCCCCTACTCTTTTTGAGAAGTGCCGTGGGATCTTTAACATCCACCTGAACTACCACCAATCCAGGCAGATGGGACCTTGGTTTAACGTCTCATCCAAAAGACGGCACCTCAGAAGTGCAGCAACCCTCTCATGCTGCACTACAGTGTCAGTACTGGGATATTAACCCAAGTGCCAGATGTGGGAACTGAACCCACAGCCCTCTGATCTCCCGGCCTCAGAGGCGAATGTGCTGCCAACTGAGACACTGACACTGACAATATGTATACCCTTGATGAAAGAAGGGACGGGGGGACATGATAGAAACTTTCAAGTACCTCAAGGGAATCAACAAAGTCCAGGAGGGTAGCATCTTTCAGAAAAAGAGATGTGTTAGAACAAGGTGGCACAATTTAAAGATAGAAGGGGAATTCTCAGGGGTAATGTGAGGAAATGTTTTTTCACGGAGAGAGTGGTGGATGCATGGAACCGCCTTCCTGGGGAGGTTGTTGGGTCTAAAACAGTGGGGGAATTCAAACATGCATGGGACAGACATAAGGCAATTGTAGTGGGGGGTTGCAGGAAGTAAGCTGTTGGTTAACTAGAATCTGCAGCTTATCCAATAGGTGGGGAAATGGGCAGACTGGGTGGGCCAAGTGGTCCTTATCTGCCGTCAAAGTCTATGTTTCTCTGTTTCTATCTTCCAGCTAGCAGAGTATTCCTTTGTGGACCACAGTAGTGCCCATTTCAATTGAGTGGCTAAATAATGGTCCTCTAGATTAGGGACATTCCTTCCTCCACATTTTTTATTAGATTGCATGACCATGATTTTAATCCTGGTCCTTTTATGGTTTTTAGATAAATTTAGTAACCAATTATCTGTCATATTTGAAATTAATTATGATGGATTTTCATTGGTAGGCACTGGAAGAGGTATAGGAATTTAGGCAGAATATTCATTGTTAATGACTGAATTTTGGAAAAGAGGGGCCAGTTCAGCAGTTCCCATTTCTTGATATCTTGTCTAATCTGATGTATTAAGGGTTCATAGTTTATGACATATAGGTTCATTAGGTTTTTGAGGATTTGGGTACCTAGATATTTTATTTTCTGGGCATTCCACTTCAGGGGGATTAACTGTTTCACATTTGGGGAGGGGTTATAGAAAAATGTAAGCAACTCAGTCTTTGTTTTATTGAGGGAATATCCGGAATATTGGCCAAATTTATCCAGTATGAACCACCGTCTGGGGATAGATTTATCTGGATTGGTTATGTACATTAACACATCATCCACATAAAGGGTTATTTTATGCTCTTCTCCAACAATTATTATCCCCTCCACCTCCTGGTCCTCCCGCAAGGCCTGGGTCAGGGGCTCAATATATATGGCAAAGAGCAGGGGTGAGAGCGGGCGCCCTTGTCTGGTGCCCCTGCCAAGATCGAACCTCTGCAAGACCCCACCATTCACCCTTACACAGGCCTGTGGGGAAGTGTACAGGGCCCCAGTGGTGCCCATAAAGGATGCAGGGAAACTCATTCTGTGGAGAACCGAAAGCAGGAAGCTCCAGGCAACCCTGGCAAACGCCTTTTCGGCATCAAGACTCATAATACAGGAGGGGACATGTCTTTTATTGATGATGTCTATTACAGTAAAGGTCCTTCTCACCCCTTCAGGGGCCCTGTCTGGCCGCTATGAAGCTCGTTTGGTCTGGGTGTATTATATTTATCAAGATAAGGTTAAGTCTAGCAGCCGTTATTGCAGTGAAGATTTTGTAGTCGACATTTAAAAGGGATATCGGCCTATATGAACCACAATCCTTAGGTCTTTCCCTTCTTTGGGGATTATAGAAATGGTAATAGAGTTCCAGGATGGTGGAACCTTCTCTCCCTCCTGCCACACCTGGTTATATGTGTTTTTGAACAAGGGGGCTGTTTCAACTATGAAGGTCTTGTATAGTTCACTGCCAAAACCATCAGGTCCTGGGCATTTGCCTATTTTGAGGTTCTTAATTACATTAACTACTTCAGACTGGGAGATGGGTGCCTCCAGCACCTGCGTCTGAAGTTCAGTGAGCTAGGGCAATTTTAATCCCTTTAAAAACTCCTTAGTCTCCTCGGGGCAGCTAATATTTTATGCTTGGTATAGCCGTTTATAATATGTAACCAGGGAATCTGCTATCTGCTTCCATTTATGTGAAACCTGTCCTGGAGTCGGATGTCTGAGGCCTGTGATATTGGCTCTCGTAGCCCTCTGCCTCAGATGGTAGGCCAGTAAGCTAATGGCCAGGCCCTAGGGCCACCTCCATAGTATGATTGTTTAAATAATGCAGGGCTTTTTCTATTTCTCTCTCTCTGAATCTTTTGCAATTTATTTTTAATGCCCTTTATCTCCCCCTATCTGAGCCCACAGAACTGAATCTTCTGCTGTTCTTCTAGGATCTTAAACTGGTGTTTCAGGGTCTCCATTTGTTTGGTCTTTTCTCTCTTTCTATGAGTTGCTTTGGATATTAGCTTCCCCCTAATCATTGTTTTTACTGTATCCCACAAAATCTGAGGGGTTGTGTCCAGGTTTTCATTTGTTCGAACAGTCTGCTTTATTACCCTTCTAATCTTCTCCCTCACCTCCTCATTTCTCAGCAGACTGGTATTCATTCTCCACTGGGTGGGCTTTCTTGGAAGCTGCAGCTCCAGTTCTGCTAAAATTAGCTGGTGATCCAACAGTGTTTCTGTTCCCACCCACATGGATTGAAACATATGCAGCTCTTTGGCGAATGTCATAAACATATCCAGTCTCGGGTACATCTTGTGTCTCGAAGAACAGACGGTAAAATCGTTCACTGCCGGGTATTTCTCCCTCCATAGATCCACTAAACCCACATCCTCCATGAACTTTCCCAGTGATCTGGCTGTCCCGCTATGCGGTGCTGGGACACGTTGAATAGTGTCTAGCATTCTATTTAGTATCACATTTCAGCCCTCCCCCGGCAATAAGGACACCTTTTGCCTTCTCTGATATTAATTTGAAGAGCTCGAAGAAGAAGGAAATGGATGAGCCTGGGGGAGCATAAACATTCAGGAGGGTGACCGTCATGTTCTGCAGTCTCCCCACTACCATTACATACCGGGACATGCATCTGTGATGACTTCCTCCTCTTTGAAGGGGAGAGAGAGGCAGACAAAGGGACAGCCACTCCCCTCTTCTTATCCCTGTCCAGGGACACATGGAAAAGCCTCGGGAACCCTTTACTCTTTAACATCTGACTCTTAGTTGGGGTTAAGTGTGTCTCCTGAATAAAATTTATCTCACACTTTTGATCTCGTTGAAGTTTTTGCACCTGCTTTCTCTTTATGGGGTGATTGATACCACTCTCATCATAAGACAGAATTCTGGAGCTGACTTGAGCCATTTTGAAACCCAATACATTTATCTGCTGAATTTCTCTTTCCTGTCCCGGTGTATGAGAGCTCCCCCCTCAACCTGGTCCTGTTTATTCCCCATTTCCATATATCCACTGCCTCAGTCACATTCCTCCAACCTTTTCTTATTACTGTTATTTAATCTTTCAAACTTAGTGTTATGTCCTTGATTACTTATTAACGTTAAAAACCATTCAGCCCTTAACTGTGAGCCAACATAGATTTTACCAAAAATCTCTTTTAACTTCCTCCCAGTGGATGGGAGTATAAACTTGTCCACAACAGTAATCTCAGTTAAACTAATAACTAAACAAACATAACATTTAACTTGGTGTTCCATATTAATACCCATAGGGAAAGGCGTTCCGCCCGCCCCCCCGGACCCACCTAGGCCCCAAGGAGAGGAGCCCCCCCCCATGTGGTGGAACCTTAGGAACCTTTTGTTCATCCTATATGGGTTACAGATATCCATTAACTGGACATTCAATTCTAATGCTATAGGTTGAAAGATTTCCTGACTTCCTAGGTCAGCCCATTCTCCCAAATATGGTGTGGCGTGCATCCTCTTCAGTACTCCTGGTCCTGGCAGTTGGCATGGGCAAAATCTCTTATGAGAGGGAACTGCTGGATCATAGTCCTAGCCCTCAGGTAAGACCGTCAGCAGCGTTAGTAAAACAAGAATTTTTCTCATTTCAAACAGGTAAGCTCAATCCCTCCCCCTCCACCCATCCCAATGTTCCGATGAGGGGTCATCCCTCTAGTAAGTCTTTTATTGTAAGACACCTATCTTACAAACCATAGAGGAGGACTAGCATCGTGAGCTGTACAAATTTATGCACTTAGAAGCCTCTCATCCCCCCTCAAGGAACCCCCAAAACCAGCCATCAGACTTAATTTATATCCTTCTGTTTTTGCATATTTATAAGGTTGGTCAAGTTTATTTAAGAATTCCCATCCCCCTGAGTTCCTGTCCAGGCCTGAGTCCCAGATATGAGAGGATCAACAAAAGACAGCTGTCCAAGAATCCCTGTCAGCAAAAACGGCTATTAATAGGATTGCCTCGGGTGTTCCAGCCTCCGATAAGCAACACCCCCCCCCCCCCGGTGGGCCAATGTCCCAGATTTGGCTTTTATCAATGAACACTACCTCCATTTGTCACCGCGAGGGTTGAGGGTGGATATTCCGGCTGCATCTCCCTTCAAAGCAGTAAGCACTAAGCATTTCAAGGTACAGTGCTCAGGTGTGAGGTCTCCATGTCTTCCTGCTCACCTGATTCCTCCATGGTTTGTGATACTATGTCTGTGAGCTGAATCCGCGAGGTGTAAGATTTCAGGAGAGCAGAAATGTCTGCTTGCAGGTTCGAGGGATGGGGTAGGCTTGATTGGTGTGTCTGGGCTGTTCTCCTACAAGCTACTGACCATGCCGTGCATCTCAGCTCCTTCTCCAAGCACTCTTTTCCAAGTTGGGGTCCCGTCATCCCCTTGTCCTCTAGGAACCCTGAGGCCACCTCCAGGTCATCAAATACTTTAGTGCCCTTACTGGTTTCCACTTTTAGGCACGCTGGATACAACATGTGGGCCTTTATGTTCTTTGCCCTCAACTGCTTCAGGACAGGTCACATGGTGCGTCTAGCCTCCAGCACCTGTATGGTGTAATCGTTATCAATAGTAATTCTGGCCTTCCCAAACATAACAGCATGCATTCTCCAAGCACAATGAAGAATTTCCTCCTTGGTGCCATATACTGTCATTATGGCCACAAAGGATCTCGGACAGGCATCAGGGTTGGAGAACCTCTGGGCTAATGAGCAGTGGACCCAATCCATAGATAGATCAAAGTCCTCAGGAAGTTTTAAAGCCTCTCTCAGAACCCTCTGCAAGAGAGTGATTGAGTCAGATGCCCTCTTCTCTGCATCTTCAGGGATGCCATACACTCACAGGTTCTAGCGCCAACTTCTCCCTTCCAAAATCTTCAAGCTTGTTCATCAGCTCCTGCTCTCTCGCCGTGAGCAACACGAGAAGGTGGTCATGTCTGTCCGACTTTTCAATGACTGTGGTGAGTCCAACTGAGTTTGTCCACGCGGTGCTCGATGTTTCCGATGCAAGGGTGTAGGCAGGCTTACTCCAAGCACTTCATGGTGTGCAATTTTATTTAAGGGGTAGCAAATAGGCTCTGAACTGCTTCTTTTTTCCATGAAAACTAACAAAGAAAATACTGAACCTTTCTGTAATTTTATTCATAGGAGTTGAAACTAGAAGGACTGGTCACTAATATTCTCTTTGCATCCCAAAGACAATACAACTTTACAGGCTCTGGGCTGGTATGTGGGTGTCTTAGGGAACAATGCATGGCATTTGTATTTACCCATGCATGGCAACAACCATTGTCATGAGATACAAAAGTTGTATTTATTGTGCCAAATGAAGCAACAAACATTCACAGGCTTCATCCATACCACACTTAATCAAGGAAACTGTGCAGGAGCAGTATTCATCGACCTTACGAAAGCCTTTGATAGTGTGAACCACCCACTCCTACTCAAGCAATTATCAAACATTGGGCTCTCCAATGAAGCACTGCTCTGGTTTTCAAGCTACCTTGGGGAGAGGGTCCAGCGGGTTAGGATTGCCGGTGTTACCTCGGAAGAAAAGGCAGTTCTTTCAGGGGTCCCACAGGGGTCCATCCTGGGGCCACTAATCTTCAGCCTCTTCCTCAACGACCTTCCCACTGTCTGTCACCAGAAATTACTGCTCTACACCGATGGTGCAGTCATGTTCACCAACCACCAAAATGCAGAGCTCCTTGAGAAACAATTACAGCTTGAATTCATGCGCATCGAAGAATGGTTCAAGTCACACAAACTGGTCATGAACTACAGCAAAACAAAGGTTATGACCTTCTACAACACCGGGAGCAAGTACAAATCCCGTGACCTCACCATCCTAAACCATACAGGGACCTTACTTGAACATGTTCCTGATTTTAAATATCTAGGTGTCACATTGGACAGCTCACTGTCCTACCATCGGCACATAGATTCTGTCACCAAAGCTACCAACATCCATCTAGGCCTGCTCTACAGGCACAAACACTGCATGACTCCTGACACTCTCCGGTTGGCTATCAACAGCTCTGTCACCTCAATCATCGATTACGGGCTAGCAATTTATGGCTCTGCCTCCTCCTCTGCCCTCTGCAGAATTACAGTTGCACTCAACAAAGCATGCAGGCTGCTAACTGGGGCTGATCAACTTACACGCACTTGTGACCTGTACACTCGGGCAGGATGGCTACCTCTCATCAGCCGGATACAGTATCAAACCTGCCTCTTAGCCAAAAAAGTCCTCCTTGGGGTCATGCCCCCGGGCATTGAAAAGCTACTTATTGACCACCACAGCACCCAGAGAACTAGAAGTTCACAACAACTAACCTTCCTTGTCCCCAGATGCCGGACTACCATGGGCCAGAGGGCCTTTGCCCACAGAGCACCACAGTGGTACAATACTCTCAACAAAGAAACTCTTACTGCTGCTGCTCTTGGCCCTTTTAAGAGAAACTCCAACTTCATCTCATTTCAACTAGTCGTTGTGACTGCCTCGCCTAATCAGGGGCCCACCGCTCACTGCCCTCCACTTCAGTCTTGACAGCTACCTCTCCCCGCCTTGCCTCCTTCTACCTACCTACCTACCCCCTTGCCCCCTCTCCTTTCCCTCCCCCGGTATTTCCTGACTTTTATCCCTCCCCTTTAGAGCTCTTACCCTCACCCTCTACCCTCCGACAATGGCCTTCCTGCCTGCATACCCCCTTCCCTCTCACCTGCAGTGCTTATTTCTAAGATTGTCCTTGGCTGGGATGTCATGCTACCTAACATTTGGCACATTTTGAATTACTGGAATTTCCTAAGCTTCAGTCTCTTACTTCTTGTTACTGTGTAACTATGTATTATTATGTTGACCTTTGTATGTATGTATACCCCCAGTTCCTTCCACGTGGAACCTTTGTAAACGAGCAGTTCCTGCTCAAAGGTATTTGTAATCCTAGATTTCAATAAAATAAAATAAAATTAAACATGGTCCTTGTGTACATTTGTATATTGTCTGGCTACACCCCGGGGTGGGGGTAGCTCACACTAACAAGGGGGGGAGTAGCAGTGAGTCCACTTGGTGTACAGCCTGGCTACACCCCTGTTCCAATGTCAGCTCTTAGCGCAGTTAGGGTGCTGTCTATTTTAGCCACTGTTTTAGCTGTTTGTAAGATAGTTTCTATCAGTTGATTACAGCCTTCTTCTGAGCCGGTCATGGATGCCATAGTTCCTCCATTTTCAAAAGGGCCCGAAGTTCAAGTTGCTTTTTCTCCTAGCAACAATGTCTGGAGCTTCTGTGCTGGAGTCTGGGGCCCCTTCATTAATGTTGCCTTTGAACACGTCACTTTAGCCGGTGATTGAATTTCGTTATGTCGATGGATGCCTTTAGATTTGCAAACAGGATGAGGAGAGCAGTGAGCTATGCTGCCATTGAGCTGCTGACGTCACCGGAAGTCTGTGAAGTGCCGAACTTGACCCCATACCGGATGGGGGGGGGGGTTCTATATATTTTTTATTTCTCCAAAGATACATGAATAACACTTATTGGGTGGTGTGGAGGGGGGCTCAAAACTCCAGCTTGTACATAGATGGTGCCATTTTTGGTAGGGATACTAATTTTTTGGGACAAAACAGTCCATCAGAGGGCTTCTTTCACATAGACTGTAGTACAGGCCCTCTGCCTCAAGGGATACAGAGTCTTGGGTCCTATGCCTTTGGAGTCATGGGAGTGGGGGAATGCTTCCACATCTGAACTGGAAGTTGACTTGTATATAGGTTTTAGTTTCTGTGGGGTATTGATTATTATCCCATAATGGCGGTTTAGGGTTTTTAAGTCCGGGAGGGGGTTGGTTCAGATTTTTTAAGTTGAAACAAAAAAAAGAGGCACACACACATCGAATTGATTGCAGGACAAATGTTATTAAACAAAATCTACAGGGGGGGCTTTCTCTGGATGCAGAAGACCCCCAGTTCGGGCACTTTTGAGTTCCTCCTCTGGTCTGCTGTGTCGGATCCTTCAGGATGACTGGGAGGGGCTGGAGTTCATTGGATGAAAGTGGTTGAGTGGAATTGTTAACCTGATTTGCTGGGTGGATTTTCTTCTCGGTGGGAGCAGTACCTCTTTATGTTGATACCATGATATCTTCAGTGCCTGTAAAGATATTGTCACAAAATATTAATGGTTTGAAAAACCCAATAAAGAGACAAGATTCATGCAATATTTAAAGAACAGCCCAGCTGACTTGTATTTTATACAAGAGACTGACAAACAAAGCTGCATTGGGGCAGATGTGTGAGGTATATGCTTCCTCACATTCCAGTGGTAGACAGCGAGGAGCAGTGATTTTGGTTCCTCAGGCAACCCCACTTGAGGTTCATTAAAGTTATCTGGATCCACGGGGCTGATATACTATTTTACAGGGCATCCTGTTTTCACATGATGTAACCCTGGCTAGTGTCTATCTTCCCCCACAAACTACAATCCCAGTAGTGAGAACTTTTTTAAATAAGCTCCTTGATCTTTTAAAAGGGAACAATTATGGGAGGGGATTTTAATATGATGTGGAATGTGGATTTAGACTCCACCAACCCCCCGGGCGCATAGAGTACCTAATGCCCTCCGTTTCTTAAAGGAATCCTTCAACCAACTCAGGGTGGTCGATGTTTGGAGAAAAATGTTTCCCACTCAGAAAGCTTACACTATTTATTCAGGTCAGCTCCAGAGCTACTCTAGAACAGACTATTTTTTGTTTCATGTAAAGATTTCCATTTAACACAAGACATCTCCTTTGGCCCACATCTCCTGTCGGACCATCATTCCCGTCTCCTGAAAATAGACCTAGGAAAAGGAGGCAACACACGCTATGGCACTTGAATGAATCCCTTTTAGGAGACCCAAAGTTCAAAGCATTTGTTCAAGACAGAATTCCCCAGATAATTCAAGAAAATAACTCAGCAGAGACGCCCATGGCTATATTATGGGATACCTTAAAGGCGGTCCTCAGGGGTGAAATAACAGCATATTCTGTCCAGAAAAAACACCAGACAGAGACCAAATATAAAGAACTATTGAAACGATTACAGACATACCAGTTATTATATAGGGAAGGTGATAGGGAAGTGATGTTGAAGATAAGGGAGACAAAACAAGAAATCCCCAGAAATCATGGATTATAAAGTTCAACAAGCCCTGAAGTATTTAAAACAAAGTAACTATGAGGGGGATCAAGGGGAATGCGTATGCTAGCTAGAAAATTTAAAATGCATAAAAAAACAGCTTTTATCCACAAACTAAGACACCCTACAACACACAAGTTAGTCCATAAGGAAGAGGAGATTCAGGCTATTTTTACTGATTATTATCAGTCACTTTATTAAGTGGATCCCCCATCTACGAAGGCAGAAAGGAACTTATTCTGAGAACACTTGGGCCTTCCACAGTGGACGGAAGACCAATGTTGGAGGCCCCAATTAGATCAGAGGAGATACAACAACATACTGTATTATGGCAGCAAGTTTCCACAAATGTCCTGGCCCAGATGGGTTCAGCGTAGAGTGGTATAAAAAATTTGGAGGGTTATTGCTTCCAACCTTGCTGCAAGTGTAGCGGTAGCAGCAAGTGGGGAGTGGCTGTACCCTTGCCCCCCCTCATGGGTGTATGGTGTTGGCAGCTTTACCAAAACCAGATAAAGATATAATAGGCCCCACCTCCTACCGCCCAATCTCCATTCTAAACGCTGATTACAAGATTTCTATGGCTATCTGGGCATCCCGTTTGGAACAAATTTGATCAATTATCATACATCCAGACCAATCAGGATTTATTAAGGCAAGAAATAGTACAGGTACTACCGTCGGATATTACTCCTGTTGGAATACCTTCAGACTAGAAGGATCCTGGCACTCCTGTTGAATCTTGATGCCGAAAAAGCGTTTGACAGGGTGTCATGGGACTTCCTCGGGGAAACCCTGTCTGCCTTTTACTTTCCCGATTCCTTTGGGACCTGGTTGAAAAATATTTATGAGGGTCCGAGAGCTTATATCCGCATTAATGAAGCCTTAACTGCTCCTGTTTCGTTACAGCGGGGCACTAGGCCGAGGTGCCCTCTCTCCCATCTTTTTTTTGCATTATACATGGAGCCCTTGCCGACTGCATTTAGAACAGAGGAGGGTGTTGAGGGACCACCACTGGGGCAAATGCAGCATAAGGCAATGTTGTTTGCGGATGACGTATTGCTCTCCGTGCTGTCCCCTGAAGAGTTGGTTCTTAAGATATGGGAAATGTTAGGGAAATTCGAAAAAATTGTGGGTTTCAAGTTAAATGTAACCAAAACTGAAGTTTTAACTTCCAATTTTACCCCATCAGTTGGTTTATAAAAAAGGCTTCCCCTGCGCTGGCTGAGGACCAAGATTAAATACTTGAGTATTCACATTACGCAAGACGTTAATAATATCAATCTCGTGAATTATGAGCCCTTAACCCTAAGGATACCGCATGATCTTTCCAAGTGCAGCAGATTCAAATTGTCCTTTTTTCAGGAAGTGGAAATTATCAGAATGAACATTTTGCCCGGATTGTTACATTTGTTCCAAAATATTCCAGTCTGGCCACCCTGCTATTATTTTATCTCTTGAATTAAAATTATATCAAATTTTATATGGCGAGGGCAGCGCCCTAGGTTTTTTTTGCCCAGACTACAGTTACCATTAGCTAAAGGCAGGGTAAACCTACCTAACCTTGAATAGTATGCAAAAGCTGCCTTTCTGAAACTGATATTTCCATGGATAACACCACATATTCTGCCCCACAGAAGGCAATAGAATTTTCAATCAATAACCTCCATGATTTATGAACATATGAACATACGAAATCTGCCAGCAGATAAAGGCCTAGAGGTCGATCAAGTCTGCTCGAATGTGCAGCTAGCACCCCTTATTCTGCAGCTGCCCCTTCCTTCCACCCTTCCCCTTCATTAACCCTTCCCCTTGTCCTGTCCCATCCTCGTTTGAAGCAGTCCACTGTTCTACTGCATACCGCTTGAGCAGGTAACGCATTCCACCCAGCCACCACCCTCTCTGTAAAAAAGTGTCTCCTCATCTCCCTCCTGAACCTTCCTCGCTCCAGTCTCATATCATGGCCCCTGGTGGCCCTCCCCTCCCTTACTTTGAACAGCCCCTCTGTACCCGTCTTGTTTATTCCTTTCATGTATTTAAAGGTTTCAATCATGTCACCCCTGTCTCTCCTCTCCTCCAGTGAGTACATGTTCAACTCCTTCAGCCTCCTCTCGTATGATAAGTCCCCCAGCCCCTTGATCATCTTTGTCGCTCTGCGCTGCAACCCCTCCAGTAACCTAATGTTCCTCTTCAGATATGGATGCCAGTACTGCACGCAGTACTCCAGGTGTGGTCTAACTAATGACCTATACAGTGGCAGAATCACCTCCTCCCTCCTCCAGGATATACCCCTTGCAATACAACCCAGCATTTTGTTGGCCTTTGCAGCTGCCTTCCTACATTGTGCCGAGCTGTTCATTGACCCTGTAATGAGCACACCCAGATCCTTCTCCTCCTCTGTCTGGGCTAGCTGCACTCCCCTTAGCTGGTAACTCCTCCTTGGGTTCTTCATCCCAAAATGCAGCACCTTGCACTTTTTGGCATTAAAGCCCAGTTGTCAGGTGTCTGACCAGGTTTCAAGCTTTGCCAGATCATCCTGCAACCCCTGCCATCCCCCTAGGTCATCCACCACCGCGCCTACCTTGGTATCATCAGCAAACAGACCAATCTTGCTCTTGATGTCCCATGATATGTCTGCAATGAATATCCCAAACAACACTGGTCCCAACACCGAGCCCTGTGGAACACCGTTAGTCACTGCCCTTGGGTGTGAGAGCTCCCCACCCACCACCACCACCCTCCGTTGCCTTCCCTGCAGCCAGTTTCTTACCCATCTCACCAGCTTTGCACCCGCCCTTGTGCCTACTAACTTCCTTCCCAGCCTTCCATGTGGCACTGAGTCGAATGCCTTACTGAAGTCCAGATACAGGACATTCACTGCATGACGCCTGTCCAGTTGCCTAGTTACCCAGTCATAGAACTCGACCAGGTTGGTTTGGTGGGATCTGCCACGTATGAAGCCATGCTGTCTGCTGTCCTGTAGTCCTTTGGCCTCTAGGAGGGCCACCAGCCTCTCCTTCAGGATAGTCTCCATTAGCTTACCCACGATGGATGTGAGGCTTACTGGTCTGAAGTTTCCCGGTTCATCCTTGGGGCCACTCTTGTGGAGGGGCACCACATGAGCCATCCTCCAGTCCTGAGGTACACACCCTGAATGTAGTGAGGCATTAAATAGGCCTGCCAAAGGTCCTGCAAGGACCTCTGCCGGCTCCTTCAGTACCCTGGGGTGGATGCCATCTGGGCCTGGCGCCTTGTCCATCCTCAGTGCCTTCAAACCCTCTTGAACTCTGCTCTCCATGATTTCCCCATCTATCACCACTTCCCACCCAGCTTCTGCCATTTCTCCCACCTTGGGTGTCACCCCCCTCTTCTCTTTAGTAAATACTGAGCAGAAGTACTCATTTAGTGCTTCTGCCTTATTGCACCCTGCTTCCACCCAACCCCCCTCCTTCCTAATCCTTACTGTGTGGGCCTTACAGCTCCTTTTCTCTCTGATGTACTTAAAGAAGTCCTTCTCCCCCTTCTTAATGCCTTGTGTCAGCCTGAGTTCTGTAGGTGCTTTGGCTCCCCTTACTGCCCTTGTCACCTCCTTCAATTCTGTTAAGTACTCCTCCCTGTCCTCACCCCTCACTGTTTTCTTGTACTTCCTAAAGGCAACTCTTTTCCTCCTTACCTTTCCATGACCTCCTTGCTCAACCAGATCGGTTTCTTAGCCCTAGCCTTCTTGCTCTGGGCTTTGCAGCAGGTTTTGGTTGCCTCCACTATCCCCAGCTTTATGAGCTCCCACCTCTGGTTAGTGTCCATACTAGATTGAATTCTGGCCAGGTACCCTTTACCACTTCCCCATCCTCCCAAAGTCAGCCCTCCTGAAGTCCAGCACTATTGTGCCAGATTCCACTCCTTCCTTGCCCATATCCAGTGTGAGCCATACTGAGCGGTGGTCACTCCCTGACAGCGGTTCCTCCACTGTAAGCTCTCTCACAAAGTCCCCATTTGCCAGCACAAGGTCAAGGGTATTCCCTAATCTGATTGGTTCACTGACCATTTGCAGCAGGAAGCTGTCCTGGAAGGCATCCAGCAGTACCTGCTCTCTTCTGTTCCTGGTTGTTGGGGTGCTCCAGTCCACTCCTGGCGCCTATTTTGTTTGCAACAAGGGGGAGGTCATACTCGAATACCGTATAATGCCAGCAGAAACAGACCACCCGGTCTATCTAAGTCTGCTCGAGTGTGCAGATAGCACCCTAGTTTGCAGCTGCCCCACCCTCCCATTTGTCATCCCACTGCCACCCCCACCCTCCCACCCTCATTCTCCCTGTTCCTGTCCCATGTCATTTTGAAGCTGTTCACAGATTTACAACAATACCATCCATTCTGGTAGGCGTTCCATTTGCTACCCCTCTCTGTGAAATAGTGTCTCCTCATTTCCTTCCTAAATCTCCCCCATATTCTTAGCCCGTGCCTCTGGTGACCCTCCTCCTCCTTAACTTAAAGACCCCATCTGCCCCATCCTTACTGATTCCCCTCAGATACTTGAATGTCTCTATCATGTCCCCCCATCCCTTCTATCCTCCAGGGTGTACATATTGAGGTCTCTTAGCCTGCTGTCACAGTCTGTCCCTTCCATTCCACATATCATCTTTGTTGCCCTCCTCTGCACCCCCTTCAGTAGCCTGATATCACGCTTTAGGTATGGCCTCCAAAACTGCACACAATACTCTACGTGTGGCCTTACCAGCAACCTGTGGAGGGGCAAGATCACCTCTCTTTGCCTGGATGAAAATCCCCTCGCTATGCACCCCAGCATTTTGTTCACTTTTGCAGCCGTTCTCCTGTACTGGGCAGTGTTGTCCATAGTCCCTGTTATCATTACCCCTAGGTCCTTCTCCTCCTCAGTGATCCCCAGCTTAAACCCCCCAGCCAGTATTCTCTCCTTCGGTTCTTCACTCCAAAGTGCATAACCTTACACTTCTTTGCACCCCAGCTGCCACCTCTCTGACCACTCCACTAGCTTGCTTAGGTCCCCCTGCAGCTGCTTCCATCCCTCCTCTCCATCCACCACTACTCCAGTTTTGGTGTCGTCAGCAAAGAGACTTATCTTGCACACCACCCCATGTGCAATGTCTGATATGAAGATCCCGAACAATAGTGGTCCCAACACAGAGCCCTGTGGCACCCCACTCATCACTGGCCTTGGAGTTGAGAGCTCCCCTCTCACCACCACCCGTTGCAGCCTCCCACTCAGACAACTTGTAATCCAGTTCATCATTTTTGGCCCTACCCCTACACCAGTTAGCTTCCCTCCAAGCCGCCCACGAGGCACAGAATCGAAGGCCTTGCTGAAGTCCAAGTAAAGAACATCCACCGCATGACCCTTATACAGCTCACTTGTCACCCAGTTATAATATTGTTTCAGGGTGGTTTGACAAGACTTCCCTGAAACAAACCCATGCTGCCTCACATCCTGGAGGCTATTGTCCTCCAGGTACGGCACCAGTCTTTCATTTAGTATTGTGTCTCCATGAGTTTGCACACTATGGATGTGAGAATTACTGGGTGATAATAAACCAGTTTGTCCTTTCGTCTGCTCTTGTGTAATGGTAATACATGTGCTATCCTCCAGTCCAGTGGCACACATCCCGACTCCAGTGAGGTGCTGTACAGATCAGCCAGTGGCTCCGCCAACACCTCCACCATCTCCCTCAGCACCCTGGGGTGGATACCATCTGGCCCTGGTACCTTTTCTACCTTCAGTGCCCTCAGTCCCTCTAGGACTGTACTTGCCTCAATTCTTCCATCTGTTGCCTCCTCTTCCCCTGTCCCCACCCTCCCAGACCATGCTAGTAGCGGTCCTCCCTTTTCTTCTGTGAACACTGAGCAAAAGTATTCATTCAGTGCTTCTGCCTGCTCCTCACCCTTTTCCATCCACTCACCACCCCCTTTTTATCCTCACTATTGTCTCCTTGCACTTTCTTTTCTCCCTGATGTATCTGAAAAAGTCTTCCTCCCCCCGTTAATTCCCTGTGCTAAACTCAGCTCCCTCTGGACCTTGGCTTCTCTCACTTTTCTGGTCACCTCCCTGGACCATCTTGCTTACTCCTCCCCCTTCACTTCCTTCCCTGTCCTCCTATACCTCTGGTGCACCTCTCGTTTTGCTCTCACCATCTCCACTACCTCGCTGTTCAACCAGCATGGTTTTCTTGCTCTGCTCCCCTTACTTTGTGTCTTGGTGCAGGCTTCTGATGCCTCTGTAATCCCCCTTTTAATAGTATCCCATTTCTGCTCTGCATCCATTTCCTGCCTTATGCCCTCTAGTTTCCCTTTCAGTACTTCCTGCATCCTCCCAAAGTCTGCGACCTGAAGTTTACTACCTGAGTAACTGATTTCTCGGGCTCCCCGAACATCGTGATATTAAACCACACCGTTTGGTGATCGCTGTCGGCTAGTGGGTCCTCCACCTTTATTTTTCTTACTGCCTCCCCATTCAACAACACCAGATCTAAAGTGTTCTTTGGCCTAGTAGGTACACTTACCAACTGTGTCAGGAGACCCTCCTGGATTACGTCCAGGAGCACTTGCTCCCTAGCACTGGAGGTGACTGGAATGCTCCAGTCAACCCTCAGCAAGCTGAAATCCCCCACAATGATCAACTTCCCTTTTCTACACACTTTTCTGATTTGTCCTGCTAATTTCCTGTCAAGCTCCTCAGACTGGGACGATGGCCTGTATACCTCCCCAAACCTCAGTTTCCTACCCCTTCAGTCTAGGAGCTGCAGCCAGATTGCCTCTGTTCTCCTTTTTCCCCCTCATCCCTTGTGCATTTGATCCCATTCCTCACACAGACTGCCACCCCACCACTCCTCCTTTCCTTACGGTCCTTCCTGTATACTTTGTATCCTGAGATTGCCATTCCCTTGAGAAATTTTACAAGATTCACTAGTGAAGTCTTGAAAATATGGAACCAAATGAAGTATCATCCAACATTTTCGAAAGTATTTTATTACTTGCAGCTAATTTCGGCCGATGAGAACTTTGAACCAACCTCCATAGATCTCGCTTTCCAAAGATGGCGCCAGCTGGGCTTGCATCATATATTTCAAGTTTTAACAAATAATGGCATCACCTCCTTCAAGGAATTGCAGAGAGGTATGGGCTACCTCATGGGGATAATTTTAGATTCCTTCAACTATGGACAGGGTCAGGGTCAGGGTCAGGATAGGATGAGAATCCTCAACCCTAAGCCGTCCTTACTTGCTTTAGTAATGGACAGTATGCATGGCAATTTAGGGGGGGCATTTTATAGGACAGGTATACCGAATTTTGAAAGAAACACTGGGTGACTCTACATTAACAGTCCTTACCAGGTGGAATGCCAACCTTGAATTACCTGTTATTCCTGATGAAGGTTTAAAGTTTGCTCTACCAGCCATTAAAGTTATCTCTGTCCTCAGTGTGGAGGGAATATGCTTGGAAATGCAGTTATAGATATTTTAGATCACCTGCTGTGCTTATTAAATACTTACCTCTGTCTTACGGGGTGTGCTGGAGGGGTTGTAAATGCCAAGTAACGAACCTGGGGCACGTTTTTTGGATGTGTCCAGTATTGACACCTTATTGTTGTACTCCACAGCCTGAGCTGCAGGAATGCCTGGGGGGAGACAACAGAATGGATGGCAGAGATGGTAACGTTATCAATTATCCCTAGCCACGGGCCTGCTTGGGATCACACCGTATTGCTCATTTACTTGGTAGCATCTAAAAAGGCCATCCCATGGAGGTGGATGACTGCAATAATGCCCACTGTGAATGAGATCCATTGTAATGCACATGTACCAGTTAGAAAAATTGACTGCGGGCCTTCATGAGAGGGTGGAATCCTTTAACAGGAAGTGGCAAAAGTGGGTGTGGTGCATGGCTCAGCTTGGCTCAGATAGCTTCCTGCTGTTCACGGTGGGGGGGGCACTCTCACTGTGGGGGTCCATAGAGTGCTCAATATAAAATACTAATCAAGAGAAAAACCTGAACAAGAGGGTTGCGAATATGTCTTTTAAATTACGTATGAATATTCTTATCAAATAATGGTTGAAGTAATTAAGTACCTAAGTACCGACCCTTGTTACCAAGTCTGTACATCGCTGGTGTACTTACACCAAGCATTCATTTTTCTTTAATGTAATTACATTTTGTGTTGTGCCTCATTTGTTGACACTAATAAAAAATATAATTAAAAAAAAAATCAAAATACGTTGTTTAACCAGGACAGTGTGACAGTGATTTACCAGGATGTGAGAAAAACAAATATTTTTTTGTTTGTTTGTTTTTTCAAATTAAGGAGTACCTCGTGAGACAAACGCCAGTTGTGAATATGATTACAATAGCTTTGGATGGTCTTTCACCAACAATAAAGATCTTTATCAGGACTAAATAAAGCAGCATCATCTGCACACAAAATTAATTTGAAAAAAGAACAAATCATATGCATGGACTTTAGAACTATAGAAAATAATATAGGACCCAATAAAGAGCCCCGACAGACTCCACAACATATGTCCTTAAAATCAGATTGAGCCTGTTTGATTACAGTACAGTGGGATCTCCCCCTGCAGATAACTTCTGAACCAAAGGATTGAATCCGTTGAAAAACCCTGACTCAGCATGGTACACAGCACAAGCTCATAGCTGACCAGGTTCAAAGTAAAGGAAGGTATAATGGCAGAATGGGTTCCTATATCATGAGTGGATTCCAAAGGGGGTACCGAAGGAAGGGTTACTCTGGCCGATAGCAGTTCCTAAAGAGTAAAGGAAGCAGCTTCTGACTTTAGCCCATAATATACCCTTTTCCAGACACTTACAAGTCAGCTGTACAAAAAGGCAGCTGACTAACAATTTTTACTGACTCACCCAATTCTCAAAGGGATACACCTGGCATAACTTGACTTTCACCAAAAAAATGGTGCAGGTAGCAAGTTACGCCACGAGATGGAACGTTCGGTATTCTGCAAAGCAGCCTGCTTGCACCAAAGTGGACCTATGCCATCAGTTCTGCCCTAAACCCCCTGCAATATGGTGCTAGGGGGTTTACAGCAGCAGCTGTGCCCTATTCTGTAAGGGCAGCAACAAAGTTCCCCAGGGCGCTATTCAACAACAACCCCCAAGGGAGAACCATCAATGTAAGTTACACCAGCATTTAGCTGGCATAACTATATTTATGCCCCCAAGGGTTGCCTGCATGTGCTGTACACCCATGCCCCCCATGGCATGCCACCCTTCCCCCCCAACACTTCCCTCACCCCAGCACATGATTGCCACACAGGGCGACCTCTGTACCCCCCATACCACACTGCCCTGCAGGGCTACCCCATGCCCTTGACCCCCTGTACTTGTTTAGGCACCCAGCGGGGCTGCCCCATGCTCCCGACCATTGTACATGGTGAAAGCCCTGCAGATCTGCTGCATACCCCCAACCAAATTACCAAATAAGAAACCCACAACCCACAATCTGCAATAATGCCCAATCCCCTACATGTTGCCCATACATTGGGCATCCCTGGTAGTCTACAGACCCACCCTTCCAACCTGGCAGAACCCTACCACCACCCTCCCCAGACCAGTCGAGGCTGGCGATTTGCACAGCCCACCTTTCACCACCATGGCCAACCACTGACTGAACACAGCAGGAGCATCTACTGTACATACCTTGCATATATGTAAAGTACGTGCTCCTGCAGTGTTCAGTTGGCAGCTGTCCGTGGTGGTGAGAGGTGGACTGTGCCAGTCGCCAGCCTCAGATGGGTCTTGGGTGCTGCCAGGTGAGTGGGGAGGGCCACTACACTACCAGGGATGCCTGGGACTTTGTGCACGGCTGCGACATAGGGGATCAGGGATGGGGGGGCATTTACACAGCTTGCGGGTTGCGGGCATCTTGTATGGTACTTGGTTGGAGGCATTCTCCAGCCCTGCGATGCCTTTTAATGGGTACCTGGGTTGGGGGCACATTCCAGCCCTGTGGGGCAGTACTGTCAGGTATGGGGGTCAGAAGGATGTTCCAGCCCTGCGGGGCAGAAACTGCAGGTACAGGGGTTGGAGGCATTATTATGCCCTTTGGGGCTGTGGTGATTGTGGCACAGAGGGGCACTTGTGCCTTACACATCCAGGTCTGCAGCTTGCGACATACCTGGCAAGTATGCCCTTTGTTGGGCGTACCTGTGGGAACGTCATCGTAAGTCGCAGGACTTAGCCGTGGGGACCCTGCCCCTTATAGAATCAGGTGCAGGGTCTTTGGTGGAACGGGGTATGGCACAAGTTGCCTTTGACAGTGACTTGTGCCACCCTTCTAGAATCAGGCTCTTTAGGGATGTGGTAAAGTACTACTGGACTTGTCTGCTGTGCCCGATGGGAGCAGGAAAGGGGGACAAGGCTAAGGCAGCTTTGATTTCCCTGCCTATAACTGAAGAGCCATTTCAACGAGTTGCGTGGACACTGGGGCCACTCTGCATCTCAAGTCACACAGGCAAGAGATACCTGTTGGTGGTCATGGATTACATCATAAGGTACCCAGAGGCTAAGCCCTTGTCCTCCATTGAGGCAAAAAAAAGTAGTCAATGAACTGCTGGGGATATTCAGCCAGGTAGGTTCTCTCCAGGAGATTCTGTCCAACCATGGCACCAACTTCTTCCTTACCTCGGGCAACTCAATTATCGAGATTCAACAGTCCCTGCAGGGCGACTATAAGAAACTTGTGCAGTGGTTAGTTCAAAATAAACTAAGGTTGAACGAGAAAAAAGCAAATATGATTTTGTTTGGTACAAAACAGAGGTTGGCCAGGGCTGAGGGAGGTCTGTTTATTAGAGGTACTAAAGGTGTTCATATTCCTAGAGTTCAATTGGTTAAATACTTAGGGATGTATTTGGATCCATTCTTAAGTTTTACGGCTCACCTGGTGAATACAGGTAAAATGACTCACCAGAAGCTGGGTTACTTATATAGGAACATTAATTTTCTAACAAATGAGACTCGTTTGACAACAGCAAAGCAAATACTGCTACCAATATTGGAATATGGGGCATTTCTCTATGTAAAACAGGATAGGTAATTTGTTAAAAGATATCAGCTTATTCAAAACAGTATTTGTAGATTTGGTCTGAGGGCTCCAATTCAGATGCATCATTGTCTTTTATATGATCATATGGTTTATGGTTTACACTAATGGTTTACACTATGTTCTAGGACTGTTATAATTATCCGGTTCCACAACCACCTGTTGTACTTTACCATGTACCATTCGTAAGGTGCGATATTTCCCACGCTGCTGTTTATACTGTGATGTCTGCACACTGTATGCTCTGTATTGTTTTCTCCAACGTGGAGCCTTTGTAAAGGAGTCTCTGACTCAAAGGTATTAATTCCGATTGTATTCGATAAATAAATAAAAATAACTAAATATGCACGAAACTCATTCAACATAATAGTTTACATACGACTAGAAAGCAGTTAGACATTCTCTTTCGTTTCCCTCGGTAAAGTTGTAGATATGTAACCGGTTCTTTTCTTATTATGCACCAACATTATTAAACAGCATTTCAACTTTAGTTAAAACTGCTAAGAATGTCAAACAATTTAAAGTACTGCTTTCTGAGTACTATAATAGAAATATCAACTGTAACTGTTAAATATGAGGTTCTTGAAATGTATGTGATGAATGTGTTGTTTTTAAAGTTTGTGTGTTAAAAACTTTGTATGTATTTATTGTGACGCTTGGCCAGCTGGTTATGATTGCTCTATGATATTCATATATAGACTGCGTTATTGAGTGTCTCTCATGAGACAGCCTGTGATGTGCCCCCCCCCCAGGTTTCAGTTAAAATGACAGGATATATGTTCAACAGCAGAACTCTGTAATGTGATTAACTTCCAAGAAGTTGCATTTTATGGCCTTGTTGATGATCTGTGCTTCTTTGAAGCTGGCAAACTAAAATATACATTTTATGACGTCTTCCGAGGAAGAACAGTTAATTTCAACTGGTGTTAAAAAGCTATATTGCACCTAAGGGAGATATGGCAGAGTTTGTCATAAAAGTCCTGTGATGTCCTTGGAAACAGGAAACCACACAAGATCAAAGAGTCATATTTGAGAAATGGGTTTTTGCTGATGTCACCTTATTTAATATACCTCCTGATAGGACATCCTATGTGTATTATTTTTTTGTATTTAACAGGGAGGAGCTAGGTGACATCATGGAAGAGGTGGGTATAGAGACAGTTTAAACTATTCTGTGTCTGATCTTTAGACACACATCTCTTTGTGGGCTCCTAGAAACAACATCTAACTTTAAGCACTGTAAGAAGGTATACATTAGATAGGAAAGTCTAATTGTATTGTGGTAGGAGTTTGTGTTTGTACTTTTCCTTGTTTTCTTTTAAGTGATTGTATGCATTGTGATATAGTGTTCTGTGTTTACATTTTACCTATTTTTATCCATTTTCTAAGTAAACCTCTTATTTTAAAGAGACTGCCTGGTGTGCCTTTGAAATTCTTTCTTTGCATGTGAAGTATAGATGGTTAAAGTTGACAACTGTTCATAAGCATAATGGTATTACTGAACTGGAAAAAGGTAAGAAATACCTATGGTCTTTTATACGTTTTCTTAGGGTTCATTTTGGATACCTGGTTAGGTGCCCTTAGGTGAAAGATGTCTGGCATTCCCTGAAGAGCAGAATTATCTGAGCCTATACATTTGGGTACGCTAGCATAAGGTTCACAGTTTGAATCCACCCAGAACTTGCGACTAAAGGTGATTCAGATCCACAAGCAGACAGGAGGGTTACCTTGTTCTGTTACCTGTTCACAATACTGAGCTCAAAGGTTGGCACTGTTGGAGCAGAGGGCCTGACCTGCTGAGTGGGTCTGTGACAGATTGGTTGGCAGCGGTGTGCATAAATTTGGTAACACAGGCTTTAAATTGTTCAGTGCGTCAGCTTGATACTGTACAGCTCACTTGCAAAAAAGGCAGTGACTTATTTTTAAAAAAGAAACAGAGCTATATTATTTTGCTTACAGTTAAGTTCCTACCTGTTTTTTTTTCTGAAGTGCAAGTTAGAGTAGCCGTAGTTAGGGAAGAAGATGGCTTCCAACTACAGCGGGCACACTATAGATTACTTGAGGCAGTTGTGCAAGGACTGAGAAGTCCTGTACGAGGTGAGAGCCACCTAGCAGAACCTCGTGGATTCCCTGATGACAGCAGATACCCAGAGCATCAAGTCACATACTGTGATTGCAAAGGACCAAACCTTGAGCATGGAAGGGCTAGTGGCCAGTGCAGTGTCCATTTCCAATGAGGATGACAGCAGGGCCAGTGCCAGTGAAGGGTCACAGCAGCAGGGGAAGGTCACCAGCATTGTGGAGCCAGAAGCAATCAGGCTGCAGATTGAGCTGTGCAGAATGGAGCTGAAGATCCAGTGAGAACAGCGAGAGGCTGACCAGGAATGGCAAGAGGTGGACCGTGAACAGCGAGAGGTGGACTGTGAGGAGCATGAGTGCTAGAGGTGACATGAATTGGAGAAGTTACGACTCCAACCACCCACACCAGAGCAGGTAAGTGGCTTGGATTTAACTGGAACTACAGGACTGGGTTACAAATTGAATTCCAAATTGATAGCAGCATTTAAAGAGGGGGAGGATATGGATGCCTTTTTAAATTCCTTTGAAAAAGTTTGTATTCAGGCTAAAATTCCTAGAGGGTCCTGGAGCTTCCAGCCCTGCTACTTACCAGGAAAGCTCGGGCTGCAATGGGTCAAATGGACAACGAAGACAGTAATGATTACAGCAAACTTAGAGCTGTACTTTTAAAAAAGTTTGATTTAACTGTTGAAACCTACAGAGCTAAATTACGTAAGTTCAGGAGAAGCTCTGATATGAGCTACGAGGAGCTAGCCATGAAACAACATCTGTTTTTAAAATGTTGGTGGGAAGGTATTGAAGCAAACTCTGTAGATAAAATTGAAAATACTATTTTGTTAGAACAGTTTTTTGGGGCATGCCCAGCAGAGCTGAAAACCTGGCTGGAGGACTGAGATCCCAAAACAGTGCAAGAGGCTGCTGAACTCTCGGACCGCTATGCCAAGAGCAGACCTGCTCTGAGAGTGAATAGGGCAGGCTGGCAGTGCAGAAAGGGAAATGCACACCTTCAGGGCAGCTAAAACCCTCACTGCCTCCACTGAAACCAGTTAGCCCCAGGTTTCAGAGAAAAGATTTCTCTGAGAAAAGAAATGAATGTTGGCTCTGTAGAGAAACTGGGCATATTGCCAGACAGTGTCCCACAAGGGCAAGCAATACACAACAGGGAGCTAGGAAGGAAGTGGGTTGTTTGTGTGTGTCCCTGGTAGCATGCCTGTGAACATGAGGGAACACATGCACCCAGTCATGGTGAATGGTGTACAGACACAAGGGTTAAGGGACACAGGGGCATCCCTGACATTGGTAAAAGGGGATCTAGTGGAGCCTGGTAAACTTATACCCAATAAATGTCACTGTGCAAGACTTTACTGGTGAGGAGAAAGCATTGCCCCTCGCTAGTGTTCTCCTAGAATGGGGTGAAACGGGAAACTGTGCAACAGGTAGCTGTAGCCAAAATATTAGCCGCTGATGTCATCCTTGCAACAATCTCAAACAGGGGATGGTGTGTGCAGTTACCTGTAGCCAAGCGGCATGGAAAAATTGGAGTTCCCTGAACCCCACAGAATCCATTGAGAAAACCACTAGAAGGCTGGTTCCCCAGCCTGTGTCTCCTGATATGGAGACTAATGAAAGGGGGTAGAAATTTCCCCAGTAGCAGTTAACCACACAGCTACGGAGGGTTACTCCAAAGAAGGAGGGGTGACTCATTGTCAGAGAGTTAGGGATGACAGTGATCCTGAGTGCCCTGATGCTAGTGCTAGGGACCCTAGTTTAGAGACTGAAGGGGACCTGTTCCCATGCCTTGAGAATGTGTAAGGAGTTTGCAGCTGCTCAGAAAAGTGATCCTAGTCTAGAGAAGCTGAGGGCTTGGGCAGACTCTGATGGAGCACAAGGAGGTAACGGTAAACATAATGTTTATTGGGAAAATAGACTGATGTATACTCAGGCTGTACGGACAAAGGGAGGGGTGATAGACAGGCAGCTTGTCATTCCCCAGGAGTATTGTGAGCAGTTGCTCACGATTGTACATGATATTCCCTTGTCTGGTCATCTGGGAATTACACGCAGTACGCAGCATTTGGCCCAGAATTTCTATTGCCCAACTTCACCCAGCAGGTGAAGGAGTATTGCAGATCTTGTCACCTGTGCCACGAAATAGGGAATGTGGAAAAGAAAACCCAAGTCACCCTGATTACATTGCCTTAGTAGAGGAGCCATTCCAGAGGGTGGGAATGGATACTGTGGAGCCTTTAAATACCCCCAGCTCCTCAGGGAAGAGATTCATCCTGACTGTGGTGGATTATGCCACCCGGTACCCTGAGGCAGTCGTACTATCCTCACTGAGGACAAAGTGGCAGATGCTTTACTTGGGATGTTCTCCCATGTTGGGTTTCCACAGGAGGTTATCACCGATCGAGGGGGTTCCTTCATGTCGGACCTGATGAAATGTGTGTGGGATGGTGCAGAGATGCACAACACCATATCACCCACAAGCCAATGGGCTTGTGGAAAGATTTAATGGTACCCTGAGGTCAATGCTCACAGCATTTGCTGAACAGCATGGGAGGGACTGGGAGAAATATCTTCCCCACCTGTTGCTTACATACAGGGAGGTGCCCCAAGAGTCGACAGGATTTTCCCCCTTCAAACTCTTATATGGACACCAGGTACATGGGCCCCTAGACTTGATCCAGGAGGACTGGGAAGGCAAGCACACCACCCAGGGAACTCACACAGTGGATTACGTCCTTAGGTTTAGGGAAAGGCTGAAGGAACTTATGGGGACAGCTTAGAGCAACCTGGCAGCTGCCCAACAGAAACAAAGTGTGGTACAACTGCAGAGCCAGAGCTCACTCATACACGGTGGGTCAGGAAGTCATGGTCCTTATTCTGGTCTGGAAAGACAAGCTGCAGGCTGAGCGGGCAAGACCGTATAAAGTAGTTAGGAAGGTAAATGACGTGAACTATATTATAGAGTTACCCAACAGAAGGCAGACAGAAAGGATGTACCACGTCAACATGATGAAGCCATATGCTAATAGGGCTGACATGGTGTTTGCAGTATGTAGTCCTAGGGAGGGGACAGATGAAGGAGACCCCTTCTGGACTTGCTGGAAGAAAGCAAGCAGGAGTCCTCTGTGGAGGCAGATAAACTGTCACCCCAGTTGGCACTGGACAAGATCCAGGAAGTAAGGGAGGTTTTAGCAGACTTTGCCTCCATTTAGCGCCAAGCCTGGACTAATCCCTTTAGCGACGTATGATGTGGAGACAGGGACACAGACGCCCAGACGGCGGACAGCATATCGGGTGTCAGAGGCTATCCTAAAGGACATTAGGAGGGAAGTGGAGGAGATGCTGGATTTAGGGGTAATCCAGAGATCCCACAGCCCCTGGGCCTCACCCATAGTCCTTGTGCCCAAGCCAGATGGCTCTACTCATTTCTGTGTGGACTATCATGGACTGAATGCAGTCATGAAGTCAGATGCCCACCCGATGCCCCGGAAGGACGAACTCCTAGACAAGTAGGGAGGGCGACCTTACGACCATTGACCTGACCAAGGGGTATTGGCAGGTAGAGTTAATGGACAGTGCTAGGAAGACATCGGCCTTAATCATGCCAATAGGCTTATTTGAATTTAAAGTAATGCCCTTCTGAATGAAGAACGCCCCAGCCACTTTCCAAAGGTTGGTGAACCAGGTGTTAAGTGGTGCTGAGGAGTATGCAGTGGCGTACCTGGATGACCTTGCTATCTTTATTGCCAACTGGGAGGAACACCTGTCCCACCTTAGGGAAGTGCTGGGCAGGATACAAAGGGCCGGGCTTACTGTCAAAGCTGAGAAGAGCCAGGTGGCAATGGGAGAAGTGGCATACCTTGGGCATGTTGTAGGCTGGGGACAGTTCCGTCCTAACCAAGTAAAAATATAGGTGATCAAGGCATGGCCCAGACCAGAAATGCAGAAGCAGGTCAGGAGTTTTTTAGGGACAGCAAGGTACTAGAGGACATTTGTACCCAATTACAGTGCCCTGGATGCTCCCCTATTGGACTTGGTAAAGAAAAGGATGCCAAAGAAAATTTCCTGGGGACCAACCTGTGAGAAAGCATTTAGCAGACTGAAAGAGGCATTGTGTAGTGCTCCTGTACTGACAAGTCCTGACTACAGCAGACCCTTTATAGTTCAGACTGACGCCTCTGATCAGGGAATTGGGGCAGTACCGAGTAAGATATCCAACCAAGGGAAAGATCACCTGGTTGTGTACCTGAGTAAAAAGTTACTTCCCATGGGGCAGGCAGACTCTACGGTGGAAAAAGAATGTCTTGCAATAGTGTGGGCCCTAAAGAAGTTAGAGCCATACTTATATGGGCAGCATTTTGTGGTACAAACTGACCACAACCCCCTGGTTTGGCTGATGTAAATGGGAAAAACTAATGGTAGACTGTTAAGATGGAGTCTTGCTTTGCAAGGGTACAACATGACAATCCTACATAGGGCTGGAGCGATCAGTCAGAACACAGATGGCTTATCGCGTGTTTATGAGGAGCGAATTGATTTGGAAAGCTCAACCCATGCAGGGGACAGAGCCCCCAAATTCAGTCTAGGTAGGGAGGATTGTGATGCTTGGCCAGCTGGTTATGATTGCTCTATGATATCGGTATACAGAATGTGTTATTGAGTGTCTCTCATGAGACAGCTTGTGGGATGACCCCTTCCCAGGTTTCAGTTGAAATGACAGGATATATGTTCAACAGCAGAACTCTAATGTGATTAACTTCCAAGAAGTTGCATTTTATGGCCTTGTTGATGATCTGTGCTTCTTTGAAGCTGGCAAACTAAAATATACATTTTATGACGTCTTCCGAGGAAGAACAGTTCATTTCAACTGGTGTTAAAAAGCTACATTGCACCTAAGTGAGATATGGCAGAGTTAGTCATAAAAGTCCCGTGCTGTCCTTGGAAACAGGAAACCACACAAGATCAAAGAGTCTTATTTGAGAAATGGGTTTTTGCTGATGTCACCTTATTTAATATACCTCCTATAGGACATCCTGTGTGTATTATTTTTTTGTATTTAACAGGGAGCAGCTAGGTGACATCATGGAAGAGGAGGGTATAGAGACAGTTTAAACTATTCTGTGTCTGATCTTTAGACACACATCTCTTTGTGGGCTCCTAGAAACAACATCTAACTTTAAGCAATGTAAGAAGGTATACATTAGATAGGAAAGTCTAATTGTATTGTGGTAGGAGTTTATGTTTGTACTTTTTCTTGTTTTCTTTTAAGTGATTGTATGTGATGTGATATAGTGTTCTGTGTTTACATTTTACATATTTTTATCCATTTTTAAGTAAACCTCTTATTTTAAGAAGACTGGTGTGTCTTCGAAATTCTTTCTTTTGCATGTGAAGTATAGATGGTTAAAGTTGACAACTGTTCATAAGCTTAATGGTGTTACTGAACTGGAAAAAGGTAAGAAATACCTGAGGTCTTTTTATAAATTTTTTTAAGGTTCATTTTGGATACCTGGTTAGGTGCCCTTAGGTAAAAGATATCTGGCATTCCCTGAAGAGCAGAATTATCTGAGTCTATATATTTGGGTACGCTAGCATAAGGTTCAGTTTGAATCCCCCCAGAACTTGAGACCAAAGGTGATTCGGACCCACAAGCAGATAGGAGGGTTACCCGGTTCTGTTACCTGTTCACAATACTGTGCTCAGAGGTTGGCACTGTGGGAGCAGAGGGCCTGACCTGCTGAGTGGGTTTGTGACATTTATGTCAGGTGTAACTGAAAAAAGGGCTGGTCCCAGTTATCTCCTGGTTAAAAATAAAAACAAACAAACAATTTCATGTCAGACCTGATGGCTAGTCTTTGGGAGAAGTGTTGGGTCTAGCAACTCAGAGCTTCCTTATACCACTCACAGACTAACGGTCTGGTCGAGTGATTTAATGCATTACTTAAATATATGTTAAGGGTATTTGCCAACCAGCCTGCGATACAGTGGGACAAGTGCTTACCCCATCTCTTATTAATATATAGGAAAGTCCCCCAGGAGTTCAGAGGGTTCTCAACATTCAGGCTCATATCTGACCACAGCGTTACGGGGTCCCCTTGATTTGGTATGGGATGAATGCGAGGGTGAGCTTGCTCCCCAAAGGAAATCTGTTGGGAAGTACATTCTGTATTCCAGGTCATGACTCAAGGAGGTCATGGGGTTTACCCAGGAGCACCTAACCACTGCAAAACAAAGACATAAGACGTGACACAATCGTGAGGCCAGAAGCTGGGAGTACAAAGTCGAGCAACAGCTTATGGTTCTCATCCCCGTCCAACAAAATAAACTGCAGGCAACTTTGGAGGGTCCTTACGTGGTGGTCAGAAGGGTGAATGATGTTAATGCTGGACAGAGCTACTGACAGGAAGTGCAAACAATTAATCTGCCATGTAAACTTGATTAAGCCCTACCATGGCTGGGACCAGATGGCCCGGCATACGGTCAGTTCGTTGCGCTAAATTTTCTCCGCGGACAATATGTTGCGGTCTATTTGGAGAAATTAATTTGGGCAACGTAAGAAGCAGTTGCGGTCAGAATGTTGCTGAATCCTTGCATGACTGGCGACATTTTTACAGTATTCTCTACATCTCCCACTTTTAACACGCCCAATAAACTTTGCACACTTAGCACAGTCCCAGTATGCTGTATCACTATTTCGTAAATCTACCTACAGAATGACCCGGTTTTACCAGCAGTTGCTTCGCATTGCACTATATGGTTTTACCAGCAGTTGTATCGTATTTTACCAGCTACATCAAGTACGCTTAGAAGCAGAATCCGTGCATGATTGTCTATATCTCCCGCTTTTAACATGCCCAATAAATTTGCAATTTTAATTGTTTTAACAGCATTTTGTCAGAACGCAGCTGTCTCCCTACATGACTGGAGACCGCGCTAATGCCTTCTCATGCCAAGCCTTATTTCCATTTGACTCCCTACTTCAACAACACATTGCCATTTAAAAATAAAACACTGTGGATTCAGTAAGCATAACTTACTTTTCTATCTATAATTCTTTATCGTTTTTTTCATTTTCTGTTGCTGTAATCCAGTTTTACAAGGACTGTGCTACGGTACTAGCAGACTTCCGTGTACAACGTCATCAGAGCTAGGGTGCAGCCTGCCTCTTAAAGGGGACAGTAATCTATTATGTTATGCAGGTTGTGCAAGTAACAGATTGACTCAATATTTAAGTGATGAGCATTTGCGAGTTGGGATTTTCATTCTGCACAGCTCTGCAATGGAGTACGTAGTGTCACAGAAGGCTAAATCTAAATTGACACTTAACAACTACCTGTATACACAGAAGTTGGGTAGTGGTGGTAAAATTATTTGGCACTGTGAGTTGCGAACATGCAGAGCCGGGTTACACACTCTAGGTGACACCATAACCCAGATGCCAAGTGAGCATAACCATGCACCAGTACATGGATGAGCAGAGGTTTTACGAGCAAGGACACCAATGAAAAGGAAAGCCTGTGAATCTGAAGAGTCCACTTGCAATGCCGTCCACCAAGCACTGCAATCAGTTGCAGTGCAGCACACACACCTTCTGCCAACTCATGAAACACTGCGCTGAGATGTACATAGACATAGGCAGATTGGTGGTCCTAATGACACTAACATATTAAAATACTCAAAGACAGTCAGTGATGAGGAATTTCTGCATGTACACGAAGATGACCTGGTGATTTCTGCAAGCGATGATGATCTTGCAGTCCTAAAGGATAGCCCACGCTGGTTCTGTGATGGTACATTCAGTGTTGCACCACAGCAAGATGATCAAATGTACACCATACACGCTCTTGTGCGGGGAGTTAACAGACCCAGTGTATACTCACTGTTGCCAGGGCGTAGTGAAGAAGTGTACAGAAAACTGTTTACAAACCTCCAAGCACTTATAGGTGACAAGATCTGTCCTGCTTCAATAATGACAGCTTTTGAAGTCGTGGCCATAAAGGTACTGCATACAATGGTACCAAATGCTGAACTGTCCGGGTGCAACTTTCACCTTGGCCAGGCCATGTGGCGATGTGTTCAGCAGGAAGGGCTACAAGTACAGTACGTGCAGGACGAAGACTTTGCACACAGAGTGTGATGTATATTGGGACTGGCATTTGTTACACCACAGAGGGTAGAAGAATATTTTGAAATAATGCAAGAAGATGACCAGTTTGAAGATCTACAGTGCCTGCTAAACTATTTTGAGGACTGTTACATAGGCAGATTGACATGAAACAGGAAAAATAGGAGGCAGCCACGTTTTGCAATACCTTTCTGGAATCAATATGACAGGGTAATGCAAGACCTCCCTTGCAGCAACAATGCCACAGAGGCATGGCATCGTGCCTTTGCCTGAACAGCGAACATCAGCCACCCAACCCGAGCTAAGCTTGCCCGTAAGCTGCGGCAAGAACAACATGCAGTTGCCATTCAAAGGAGGCAGTTGCAACTTGGCCAGCAAGCACCGCGAAAGAATACCAAGTATGTAAGAGTTAATAAAGTCTTCCACTCCATTTGCGAGGATTTTGAAAACAGACAGCCAAAGCAATATTTAAAGGACATCGTGGCTGTCATTGAAATAAATGTTGCATAAGAAACAGAGTTTTTTAAAATGGAAACAAAGGAACCGAATAAATAAAGTTTTTAACAGAGTTTTTAACACAAATAAAGTTTAGAATTGCACGTTGTGTTCATCAAGCACCACAGCTCCCAATAACTTTTACCAGCAGTCCTAATTGCGCTATACGCTTTTACCAGCTGCATCAAGTATGCGTTTAACATTCCCAGTACGCTGTTATAATCAATACAGCTACCTGCTGATGCGACATAGAAACATAGAAGTTGACGGCAGATAAGGACCGCAAGGCCCATCCAGTCTGCCCATTTCTTTTTTTACCTTATAAATGTGCCTTCGGCCTTTGCTCTGTCAGTGACCTATCTATTCATAGTCATTTGTATTGCTCCCTTATGCCTATCCCATGCCTGTTTGAAGCCCTGCACTGTATTCATAGCCACCACTTCTTGTGGTAAGCCATTCCATGCATCCACCACCCTTTCTGTGAAAAAGAATTTCCTCACATTCCCCCTTAATCGGCCTCCCTCTAATCTCATGCTGTGTCCTCTTGTCCTGCTATTTTTCTTATATTTAAACATGTTAGACTCTTTCACCTTGTTTATGCCCTTAAGGTGTTTGAATGCCTCGGTCATATCACCTCTCTCCCTCCTTTGCTCAAGAGTATACATATTGAGCTCCGTTAATCTGTCCTCATATGTCTTCTGATGCAGTCCCTGCACCATTTTGGTTGCCCTTCTCTGGACTGCCTCAATTTGGTTAATGTCCTTGTGAAGGTGTGGCCTCCAATACTGCACGCAGTCCTCCAGATGGGGCCTAACCAGTGTCTTGTACAGAGGGATTACCTCCCTCTTACGACTTGTGATACCCCTACTAATACACCCTAACACCCCCCTAGCCTTACCTACTGCTTTAGAGGTCTGCTTGGATGATTTTAGGTCATCAGTGATGATGATGCCCAAGTCTCTTTCTTCCTTTGTGACTGCTAGCAACTCCCCTCCCAGCCTATAGGTGGCTTCAGGGTTTCTCTTCCCTATGTGCATGATTTTGCACTTCTTTGCATTAAATCCCAGTTGCCACTCTTCTGACCATTCTGCTAGTTTATCCAGATCTCTTCTCATTCTGCCCACCCCATCTGGATCATCTACTCTGTTGCAGATCTTGGTGTCATCTGCAAACAGACAAGCCTTACCCTCTAGTCCATCTGCAAGGACATGAATTACACTTACAAGTACTGTTACCCGTAGCTATACAATTTGCACAGTCCCAATACAGCTATTACCCGTAGTTGCATCATATTGTGCCTGCATAGGCTTTTTCAGCATTTAATGCTGCAACCTCTACATCTGAGCATCCAAAGGCTGGGAAATGCCCAATCAATACTGCTATCTGCATACGCTTTTAAAGCATTTTGTGGTGCGACCTGCTGATGCGACATGAAGTACACTTACAAGTACTGTTACCCTTAGCTATACGCTTTTTACAATTTGCACAGTCCCAGTACAGCTATTACATACACTTTTATCAGCATTTAATGCTGTAACCTCTACATCTGAGCATTTTGTGCTGCTACCTACAGAATGCGACATTTAGTCCAGCGCTCTATAGTGTTGTGACATTTAGTTTTGCGCTATTTTCCCCACTGTACTTATAGTCCGGCGATAATTTGTCCATTCTACCTCTTATCCACAACATAATGTCCGCAACATTTTGTCCGGGGGCTTAACGTCCATACACGCCTCAAAATACCACAGTAAGGTACTTGGCAAAACTAGGTGTGGGAGTGATTCGGTTGATATGAAACTTCTTGCTCTGGCGGTAGAAGTACTTTCCCACCCCATCTCTACAGTTTTTAACTTTTCCTTGTTCTACTTGCACTTTTCCAAGAAGTAGAAATCCACACAAGTTACACCAGTTTTCAAAGAGGAGACCACACTAGACTTGCCAATGACAGACTCGTTTCTATTCTCTTCCCCTGTCCAAGGCCTTCAAGAGAATAATCAGCACAACTGTAGATACATCATTTTCTGACAGCTCACCATCTTGTATTTCATTTATGCAACAGGGATGCTTTTATGTCAGTGCAGGGACATTTGCTTTTGATTGCTTATCTTGTTTTTGCATACTGTATGTTTGTCAAAAACGTGAACAAAACATTGCATTTTCTGCTCCTTTTTGCTAATTATAAAACAATCTATAAAGTATCTATAAATGAAACACCACTCATTTTGTAGATAACTTTGTGCTGAACAACTTTCATGCTCATCATACCATTCTATCTTTTTTCGTTTTAAAGTTATTTGCATTTGAATATGGGTAATACTGCTACTGTGGCCAAACATTCTAAATGAGTTCCAGAGTGATTGTGACATAGTGACTGTATGGATAAATTGTATTTATTCAACGGCTGTTAAGATAAATGGATTTATTCAGTGAGTTTTGAGCCCACTCCTATTGCATAAATATATATAAAATGGGTAGGAAAAATCATGTCTGCTGATTGGTTAAAACACATCACATGACCGTGGGTGTATCAGAGCACAACCACAATCCAGTACTTTCACCCCCTTCCAAAACAATTTTGCCATTTTATAAGACAGAAAATCAACTCTAGGGTGTGTGGTCTTGCTCTGATAAACATATGCCTTGGGTAGTTGATGCACAAGGCCGCACACCAAGGCATGCACATATCTGAGCATGACTGCACACCTTAGAGTGGATTATCTATTATATATATTATATATATATATAAAATTTTGTTAACATGCCATAATAGGGCACTGGAACAAGTCAATTTTTTCGGGCTTGGTCCGACAGAGAAATACTTACAAATACAAAAACAAGACAAAACTTGACAAATTACAAAAAACAATAACAATTCTCCATGGTCATTAAATACTGCTTAAGGATGACTTTAAAATTTTGCAATGAAGGAGCTACATGAAGATTATTAGGTAAATTATTCCAGAACATAGGTGCTGAAACTGAAAATGATCTTGAACCTGCCTTAGTTTTATGAACAACTGTTTGTAAAACTGTACCCTGTGAAGAATGTAAAAAAACAGAAGAATAACAAACAGATCCCTGGATATGAAGTATACAGGAGGGACAGGGTAGTCAGGAAGGGGGGAAGGGTGGCAGTTTATATCAGGGAGGGAATAACTTGTATGAGGGAAGAGTTAGAGAAAGGGGAGATGGAGGCATTATGGGTTCAGTTATGGTCCAATAGAGGGAGAAAGGTAAGGTTGGGGGTGGTTTATAGACCACCCAGTCAGAATGAGGAGAGGGACAGGGAACTGAGCTCACAAATATTGGAAGGTGCGGGGAAAGGAGAGATGGTAATTGTTGGAGACTTCAGCCTGCCCAAGGCAGACTGGAGCTTGACATGACATGTGCTAGGAGTCAGGTGATCCTGGAAGGACTGCAGAGTAGGTTCCTGACTCAGGGTATCACTGAACCAATAAGAGCTGAGGTAATTCTTGATCTGGTGCTCACAAATGGGGTGCATGTACAGGAAATAATGGTCAGGGAGCCACTGGGAGGAAGTGATCATTGCACAGTGTGGTTATGGTTGGATATGGCTGGGCAGGGAAAGCATCCCGACTAAGACCAAAATCTTGGATTTCAGGAGGGCAGACTTCCAAGAAAATGGGCGAAGTGCTAAGGAGCCATCTGGTGGGCATCAGAGCAGATATGGAGCTGGACCAAAGGTGGTCTATCATTAAGGAAGGAATACTGGTTGCCACAGATTGCATTAGGCTCGGGGTTAAAAACACGAGGGCCAAAGCGCCCAGCTGGTTCAGTTCTGGGGTTGCCCAGGCAGTAAGGGAAAAGAGGCTGGCCTATAAAAAGTTCAAGAAGCCCAAGACAGAGTTGGATAGGGAAAATTACCTTAGGTTGGCTAGTGAGGCAAGTAAGGAAGTCAGGCAAGCAAAGGCACAGAAGGAGCTGCAGATAGCTGAAGAAACTAAGAAGGGGAGAAGGCTTTCTTTCACTATATAAGTGAGAAAAGGGACAAGAAGGAAGAGATTGTTAGACTTAAGAAAGGGGTGGTGTGGGCGGAGGATAATGGGAGGAAATTAGAGATACTAAATGAATATTTCTGTTCCGTTTTCACCAGGGAGAGGATGGCAGTGCCTTCAGGAAGGAAAGAGGAGGCGGGTTGGGGGGAGAGGGAACACAGATGTAGTGATAGGGGAGGATAGAGTGAGGGAAGGGCTGCTGGCATTGAAGGTAAACAAATCACCAGGCCCGGACAGAGTACATCCAAGGGTACTAAAGGAACTGGCTAAGGAGTTGGCAGGGCCACTGGCAGACCTATTTAATAGTTCACTAGAGACAGGCATAGTACCGCAGGACTGGAGAACAGCACATGTAGTGCCCCTTCACAAAAGCAGTCCCAAGGATGTCCCAGGAAATTACAGACCAGTCAGTCTGACCTCCACTGTGGGCAAACTCATGGAGACCATACTAAAGGAAAGTTAGGTGGAATATCTAGAGGAACATGGTCTGCAGGATGTGAAGTAGCATGGGTTCATTGGGGGTGGAGGGGGATCGTGTCAAACAAATCTGATTGACTTCTTTGACTGTGTCACTAAGAGAGTAGACAGGGGCCAAGTGGCAGACATCCTCTATCTTGATTTCAGCAAGACCTTTGACTCTGTGCCCCACAAAAGGTTGATCAGGAAATTGGTGGATCTCATGGTTGGGGAAAAGATGGCCAGAAAAGTGGAAAACTGACTGAAAGACAGAACCCAGAGGGTAGTTGTTAGGGGGAGAGTTATCTGGCACAAGATAGGTAACCAGTGGGGTCCCGCAGGGCTCAGTGCTGGGGCCAGTGTTGTTCAATGTCTTCATCAATGACACTGGAGATGGCATTAAGGGCAAAATGTGCCTACTCGTGGATGACACCAAGCTTTGTGGGACAGTGGACACAGCTGAAGGGATACAGGACCTACAGGAAGATCTGGAAAAACTAGGGAGGTGATCCATGATCTGGCAGCTTGGTTTCAATACCAAGAAATGCAAAGCTGTGCATATTGGAGCCAAGAATCCTAGGACAGAGTACTACCTGGGTGGAGTCCAAGTATCTGCATCAGAGGAGAAGGACCTGGTATTGATGATCACTAGTCATCTGAAGCACTCCACGCAGTGCAAGAAAGCAGCAGCAAAGGCGAACAAGATGCTGGGATGCACATCTAGGGGGATCAGTAGTAGGACAGAGGAGGTTATACTGCCCTGTATAGGTCACTAGTAAAGCCACATCTAGAGTTTGGAGTTCAGTACTGGTGCCCATACCTCACAAAAGGAAATTAACCTGCTGGAGAAGGTCCAGAGGAGGGCTACAAAGATGACAGCTGGTCAGCAGGGTAAGGCATACGAGGAGAGGTTGAGGGCACTGAACATGTACTCCCTGGAAGACGAGAGAGAGGGGACATGATTGGGACCTTCAGGTACTTGAAAGGGATAAATAAGGTTGATAAGGAGAGTCTCTTTAAGCTGAGTGGCAACCATAACATGAGTGGGCACAGTCTTGAGCTGGAGGGTGGGAGGTTTAGGAGGGAAGTCAGGGAGCACTTCTTTACAGAGCGGGTGGTGGACACTTGGAATGCGCTACCAGATGAGGTACTCTCATTGAAGACAGTGAGCAGCTTTAAGAGAGGCTGGGACAGATATAGGGGGAGGGTAAGGGTCATGGGTAGGGAGGATAGGAGGAGTGGGGAGGGAGGGCAGGGACAGTAGCTCAAGCTGTGGACCCTGCAATACAAGCAGACTTGATAGACCAAACGGCCTTCTTCCGCTGGCTTCTTCATATATTCTTATGTTAGTGTGGATACCAAATCTGCTAAAGGAAATTATGAAGTTGATAAAGTGGATTTGTAAATTTGACACTGACAGTAATAAGCATGTTTGGACTATTTATACTCGACCTGCTCACCCATAAGCTCAGCTGTATCACCAATCGCTCCCAGCATGTGAAAACTTATTAATCCTTGTCTGACACTAGGAAAGCCTCTATTGATGTTCCCTAGGGCTCCATCTTGGGCACACTCCTCTTCATAAATCAACTACCTGATGCCTGTCAGATAGCCAGTGCACTCCTCTATTCTAATGAAGCTGTCATCTGTTCCAAAATCCGACCATGACGGCCTCACTGCTGCTGTCCAAAGTAACTTCAAGAGACTAGAAAGCTGGTTCTCCAACAACAAACTGGTCCACAATCACAATTACAAAAACCCGAACACAAAGAGCATGCTCTTCTCTAGTCTCCCACTGAAGAGGCATGTTCCACCCTTTGTCACCCAAAACAGCCAGGGACAAAACCTTGACCGTCAAATACCTTGGAGTAATTTTGGGTGACACCTTGTCTTTTAACCCCCATATTGACAATCTGGTGGCCACAGATAACAGAAGACTGGGTACCATGTACTGTACTGCACTGCAACCGGGACAATCTCACTGGGGTTGCCAGACGCCTTTTTGTGGCAGTTCCATTGCAGGTTATGGCCTCATCCACACAGCTGCCTGTGACTCGGTGCTAAGCAGAGTAAAGCTGATCTGTAATAAGGTGTGCGCTTTGTACTTGGTGCAGATAACTGCACTCACAGTTGTACCCTTACTAACTGGTTAATTATACCCAGCAGAATAAAGCTGCAGACCTGTCTGCTAAACAGAAGTGCTCATAGGCCTACAACCCCCGTGCTTTAACAAACTGCAATTACTTCCGACCCATCTCCAACCAGTACACCAGGAAAAAGGGCAGGAATGCCCATAAGCCTCCTTTCCAGTGTACTCAGCTGGGCAAGTGATCATTTGCTGTCAAAACCACTAACTGGTTAAACAGACTCCCTGATACACTGCTGAATTTCCCAAAGGTTAATCAGTTTAAGAGATCTCTGTGGTCTGCCCTTGCAGTCTAATGCAAATATAACTGTTAAAACTGTTTATTCAGTTTCCCTCTGTGTATATCCTGTGACTTTTTATACAATGATGTGCATCGATGTTTTGCAAAACTGCATGCAATTGTTCTGTCTTAAGTGCTTTTTATTTATTTAGTTGTTTTTAACCAGGTATAGCACACTAAGCTGAAAGCTTTTTTACAGAAGCGACCTGGTAGCACAAGGAGGTTAAGTGAGGTGCTCAGGGTCACACAGTATACAAGTGGAAGCTGTGGGATTCAAACCCAGGTCTGGTCTGCTAGATGTCACCAGATTCACAGCTCAGAGCCTTAGACCACTGCGCTATACTGCCTCCTGCTTTGAACCTGACTCGACTGCATTTCCTCCGGAACTGCTTACTGCACTTACAGTGTTTTTTTTTTAGCTATGTATTCGATGTGGAACTTTTGTAAACGAGCACTTGTGTTCATAGGTAATCTCTGAAGTTTTCAATGAATAAACATAATAAACCAGGTGAGTAGCCCATATTTCTAACAACATGGATACAGTTCACATCCACACTCTGGCAGACTCCAAGTAGTCCTCAGGGAGGAGGGGGCAAGGTGTGCATCCCTGTCCGGCAAACAGACTGGAGGACTGAGGACCCCAAAGAACATCCTCCCAATGACTCACAATGTCAGTGCTGCAATGAGAGAGAAAGGTGGGTGGTTTACTGCAGGCTGCAGCCCTGCATATCTCTGGAATGGAGATGTCCCTGGAAGCAGCCACCAAGGTAGCAGTATGTCTGGTGGAATGAACCTTAAACCCCTTGGGCAACTCCCTACCACCCAACCTACAGCAGAGGTCAATGCAGGAAGTACTCCAACCGACAACTGTCCACTCAATGGCCAGTCTGTCAGGCATGGTTTCCGTGTATGTTACAAACAGCTGTCAAGCCTCACCCTGAACTCCAGTCATGCACTCTTTGTAATACAAGAGTATCCTCCACGGGACCAGAGTTTAAAGCCTGCGATTGGCCTCTGAAGTTGGGTTGGTAAAGTATACTGGAAGGAAGGTTGGTCACCAGATTAAGGTAAAACTCTGATATGAACTTCTGGATTAACTTCGGATGGGGTGAAGGATGACCTGGAGACGCAACCAAGAGTACCTGTAACACACTGATCCTTCTGCTGATGTGATAGCCGCTAGGAAGACAGTCTTCCAACACAGATGTGACAGCTCACACCTGTGCACTGGGTCAAACAGTTTGCCCATTAGCATTGCCAACACCAGCAGTAGGTTCCACTGTGGCAAAGGTTCACGCACTGGCAAGGACAAGTGATTCAGGCATTTGATATAGTACCCTACCACCTTCTACTGGGCCACTGCCGGCATACCAGCCCACGTCCAGTATGCATAGATGACTGCCAGGTGCAACATAAGTGTTGCTGCCTGCAGTCCTCGCTGAAACAGGAACCACAGGTTGTTGACGATGTTTTGTCATGGGGCAGGTAAGGGGATCAAACTCCTTAGTCTGGCACCAGATTGAGAACCACTTCTGCTTAAATGCAAAGCATTTACTAGTTGACTCCTTAGGTGATGCCTCCACAATTTGAAGGACGTCTTCCAAAAGGCGCAGGGATTGAAGGTCTGGGTGCAGGGCCTTCCCCTGTTGCCAGGTCAGCAGATATGGGCAGAGTGGCAACCTCCTTAGAGGCCTGCTGCTGAGACTGAGAAGATCCGAACATCAGAACTGCCTGGCCACTCTGGGGCTATTAGGACCATCCACGCCTTGTCATTCCAGGCTTTGACCATGATCCTGTGGACCAAGGGGAAGGGAGAGAAGGTGTACAGGAGGCCTGGAATCCAGGGCCTCACAAAGCATCCCCAAAAGTATCCAAGACTATGGGGGGGGTGCGGGCACAAAACAGCCTCAGTTTTCTGTTCTCCCATGAAGCAAACATGTCACCTAGAGGGGTTCCCACAGGGAGAACAGGTGGACCACCATCTCCTGACATAGGGACCACTCATGCAACATCTCTCCAACCCAGCTGAGAGCATCCACCAGCTGACTGTTCTCCCCTGTGACATGGATAGCCAGGAGATCTGCACCCAGGCTGTGCACAAGTGTCCAGGTGTGGAAAGTCTCCTGACACAAAGGAAGGGACTGCATCCCGCCATGCTTCTTCAGGTAGCACAAGGTGGTCATGCTGTTCATCTGGACCTGCACAACCTGACCCAAGAACAATGAGGCAAATTCCATCATAATCAGATGCCTGCACAAAACTCTAGCAGGTTGATTTGGTGACGGGACTCGTGGGTGACCAGAACCCGTGGGTTGTGTAGTCTCCCAGATGTGCCCCTCACCCCACCAAAGACATGCCTGTCATGAGCGTGAGGGGCGATTCTAGGTGAACAAACAGGTTTCCCTCCTTCAGATGTGGGTCCAGCCACCACTGGATGGCATCCCACATCGGCTGGGTCACTATGATGAGCTAGTCCAAATGACCTTGGCACTGCAACTACTGTTGGCTCAAATCCCACTGTAGGTGGGGAATCCATCAGTAAGCCCAACAGATCATGCTGGTGGAGGATGCCATGTACTGCAGCTGCCTCAGGAAGTCCTGAGCAGGGTGTAAGAATCCAACATGAAATAACCAAGCAAAGGAGGTAAGATCCAATGCCTAATCTGCAAGGAGATGGGCATTGGCCCTTGGAGAATCTAGTTCTGCCTGGATGAGCTTGGTCACCTGTGAGGGGACTGGCTCAGACTTAGCTGGGTTGATGAGAAGACCCAAGTCCCAACAGATGTGGAGGGACAGATCTCTGGACCTTTCCATGGCCTTTTTGAATGAGCTCGCCATCAGCCAGTTGTCCAGGCAAGGATACACACCGATGCCCTTGTGCTGCAAAAAGACCACCACCAGTGACATGCAACTGGTGAAAACTGCATGCGATGACGAGAGGCTGAAACTGGTACAGTATGTCCCCTGCATGGAACTGAAGGTACCAGCAATGAGACATATGAATATACGAAGAAGCCAGCAGAAGAAGGCCATTTGATCTATCTAGTCTGCTCGTACTGCAGGGTCCACAGCTTGAGCTATTGGCCCTGCCTTCCCTTCCCACTCCTCCCATCCTTCCAACCCGTGATCCTTACCACAGGCTGGGATGTGGAAGAACACATCTGGAGGTCCAGTGAGAAGAACCACATGCCCTGCACCAGAGAAAGAGTTATCTGATTCAGAGTGACCATCCAGAATGTGCGCTTCCACATGAACTGGTTCAGATCATGCAGTGCCAGTATGGGACCCAAACCCTCTCACCTGTTTCGGAACCATCAGTACCTGGATTCATATCTTAGAGTGGCCATGGCATCTGGAACATGGGCCATCACCCTGCACTCTAGGATCTGAGCAATGTCAGCTTGTAGCATGGACAATGTGTTCTTCAACAGGCTGACCTATCAGAGAAAAGTTGGATCAAAGTCCCAAAGGACAGTGGAACATGGTCAGTGGCCAACTTCTCAACTGCCTGGCTAAATGTACAAGTCCTGGTTGAGGCCATGTAAGACTCACCTTCAGAGTCGACAAAGGAGTCCACAAAAACACCCCTCAACCATTTGTCAACATGGACCACCCTGGCATCCTCAGACTGTGTGATCTCCACCGAGAACTGACCTTGCAATCTGGCTATGCAGCAGGACTCCCTTGACGGGGCCCTAAAAAAGGGCTACAGTGGAGGTGGCTCCACTCAAAGGGGAGGAGAAGTAGGTGCAGGGGACTGCGGAGAAGGGTCAGCAGGCATGGGAACAACCAGCATAGGCCAAGGGACCAAAGGATCAGGGAGCAGAGCCCCACCCCTTCCCAACATGGTCTGCTGCTGCCAGAGGAGCTCCTCCAGGCAACAATGCATTTTTTGTCACTGCCTCCCTTGCCCAAGGATGAAGAGGTTGAGCAGAATCGACAGCGATGTCTGCCACTTAAGTGGGATCCACAGCGCAAGCGGCACATCGACCTTGACTATCAACCTTAGGGTCGATGTGGATGGGTGTTCTCCAGGGGGTTGGTACAAACCACCTGCTTCAACAAGTTAAGCACTAGAGGCTTCAGAGGCACGACTACCAGTGGAAGCTGTTCGCTGACTGCATCACATTCACCTTAGGAGAATCGGGAGAACTAGGGAATAGGAGACTGAGCCCTTATCTATCTCAGACAGCTGGTCAGCTGGCTCCAGAAAAATACTGACTGCCTGCTCGACCAGAGTTGAGGTCAACAAGCCCAACAGAGTTACTGAGGACTCCTCAACTGTATACTTGACTGTAGAGAACTCGAACAAGGCCAAACGGTTGGGGGAGTTGAAGGTGCAGGAAAAGAGTGATCTTTCCTGATATCATGACCCACTACAGCATTTCTTGTGTTTTCTGCAGTGGTGAGGAGGGCTCTCTCTGAAGGTCTGGAGGGACAATCACATTTCTCTGAACTCATCAGAGGACCATCCTCTGACACTGGCCCTAGGTCAGAACAGTGTTGAAACCAACAAGGAACACACAGCAGCTGTCAATGCCTCTTCTTCCATGACTGTAAGCTGAGCAGCTGACCCAGCAGTTGCCAAGGCCTTTTTGTAGCCTTTCAGCTGACCATGGCTTGATCAATCTCCCAGTCTTCAATGGATACTGGCAGCATGGCCTGGCACAAATTATATCCCTTAACATTGTGTTGATTGCTCAGGCAGTACCAGTGCATATCATGCGGATCCGTAGCTGACATTTTCTACCTGTATGGGGTATGGAACTTAAACCCTAGGTTTTGCTCTCCATCATCAGCTGTAATCACAAAACAGAGCTGGAAGACTCACGTAGCAACTTTAATTGAAATACTAACTTGAAAAATCTAAGATTCATCAAAGAAGCACTTCAGCAACTCAAAATCCTTTAACACTACAGAGTTGTGAAGAAGGAGAGCTGTCCCTTCCAGTGGAAAATAAATATCTGATGTTAGAAGGTGGAGCAGAAGGATATATCACCCGGGTGGTGGAAGGAGCTTAGTTTGAAGTCTTCTGATGACTTAGCTGTCACAGTGTGGACGTTAACTGTATCCATTTTGTCAGAAATTATGCTGAAAGGAAAACTGAAAACTAAAACTAAAACCTATATTTCACCAGTAAATGTTAATAGGGGAAATATTATGTCTGTGATAGTACATTCTCAAACAGAGTTGGTCTTTAACTGTTTAATGAGGTACTTCTGCCAATGGCAAAAGACCACAGAAAAAATGGATTACATTAGCATAACTCAATTATAAGACTCCCCAAAAAATGTGAATTTCAAAATCAGTCCATTGCTTATAGTGGATTTTTGTCCTTTAGATTCCGGTTCCTGATGATCGCCCCCTATCTCAGGCCACATTCCTCTGCGCGTGACATCACAACGGCTTCTTTAACAGCAGACGAGATGATGTTGTAGCAATATCTTTAATGATATGGCTAAATGACAAGAAGGTAAGCCATTTTGATAAAAATGTACAGAAGCGCAAGGAAAGAACTCAAGTTAGATATTTTAGTGACTAGTAAAACTGAAAACGCATATTCCTGTTAAACAACACACACAGCACATTGAAAATTAACATTTCAGTGATCAGAAAGAATGAAATGGTGATATCAAATGTTCTCTGAGCAGCTAACAATGGTCTCTGATCACAGCAGACACGGTTTCACCTCAAAGTTTTGTCCAGTTTCACTGCACCAAACACTTGTTTTAGGTAATACCTTTTTCAGAAACTTGTTGGTAATTCCAGTTCGTGTTTTTTAATCTCGGAATGGTTTCTTTCAGGTCTGTATCATTAAGCAAGCTCTACACGAGGCACATTAAAAGACAGTCATTTATGATCCATACAGTATCTCCAAAAGAAGTTCTACAAAAAAAGGATCCTGAAGAAAACCTTTACTTCAGCGGAGTCTTCTGTAAAAGAAACTGGCTATCCCAGATAGCAGCACTCCATCAAGGTCCAAGAAATACTTGAGATGTCTTTTTTGGGATTTCAAATTCTGATATACAACTATATACAGAAACGTTATCCAGATCTTGTCTGGGAGTAAGGGGTTGGGGTCATAAAACGGTAGGGAGTTTCCAGATTGTCACCCAGAGAGCTGATTATCCTTACTGGGTTCCAAAGTGTCTGCTATGTCTTCCAGCTCATCCAAGAGTTCTGTAAAAGATGGACGTTTGAATGCCTCCACCTGATGACATAAGAGAAAAAACCAAAACAAATTAGAAGCTGGAAAATGTTGGAGCTTTGCAAATGAACACTGGTTTATCGAAATTTAACATTCTTCATAATTAAAGAAGTAGCCTTGTCTTTAGGATTACAGAACCATTTGATCCAAGACTTTATTGTCTGCTCTTGAAGAAGCTGGTGGTTGTATCTTTTTAAGGGAAGCTTACAATAACACACTGGCATACAGTCAGGAAACGCTGACCAAACTGTGGCTGAGGCTACAGAAGAGACATAGTTTGGCTGTCTATTCTACAGTCAAGGCCAGCAGCATGCAGCTTTGTGCCGCGGACTGCCACGGGGTTGCTCTTTGGATTGGGTTACAGGTGACAGGGCAAGCAATTAAAGCCCTGTCCACACTGACATGCATTTTCAAAACATTTTCAAAACGTTTTTATTTCCGTGTTTGAGCATGGTTGTCAGAGCATCCACAATGTGCTCCGACACCATGCCTGCCCGCTTGAGTTCCCAACTGACGACTGTGTCAGTCTGAAACCATGCTAAAACCCTGCTCCAATCAGGGTTTTAGCATGTTTTTTAAACATGGTTCCTAGCACGGTTTTACCATGCTAGAGTGTGGACGTGATCCATGGTTGCCATTCTTGTAACGTTACAGACTGCCAGTAATGTTACAAGAATGCAAACGTGGACAGGGCATAAAAGAACAAGACAACAATGGTGCTTTTGTTCTTTTAATTGCATCGCACTGTGACATGATCTGTCATGGAGGCCACACAGTGGCAAAACAACACGCCATTGGCCTTGACGGTACATTTCTATTCAAAGCGTCTTGAGACACCTTTATGTCTGTTACTATCTCTGTCCATCTTTTTTGTTGGACTTCAAAGGATACTGTCAACCTTTCTGGCTGCATATTTCTTCTAGTAAAGAACCCATTTTTTGATTGCTCACTTTCTGTACAACTGTTGGTACTGCAGCTGGCTGTTTTTTATCTGCTTCCTTTTTCTTATTAAAACTGGAAAATACGCTACTGGTGTAACCGTACCATAACGTATTTTGTTTAAAATCTGAGGCCTCGTCTTACTGCATTGTTCCTGAACTTTAACAGCACCCCTCACATAGCTCAGCCAATCATGGTGCAACTCCCCCCGCCCCCGTATTGTGAGTGGCTCGAATGTATTCGGGGAGTTCCCACATTTCAGGAAGGATGCCAGTAGTATTTAGAGGACTGAAAATGTGCATGTCCTGGGGGGAGAGGAAGGAATGAAGGACAATGAGGAACACTAGGAACAATAACAATAATACAGTAAAGGGTGAATAAGCAATATCAATAACAATTGTGCAAAGACAAGGACTGCGGGAAGTAAAATACGGTACGTAACTATACAACAAAGGGCTGGAGGATAACAACATCTGCAATGTGCAGGGGCATCCTGAGTTCGGGATGAGTTCAAAATTTGTTGATTGGGCAGGGGGAAGAGGGGACTACATTAATGTAGGGGCAGGGTGAGGAGAAGCAGAGGTGGGGGGCGGTGGGCAGCAGATTATGAACTAATGGATGTAACATTTATTATTCATTTGAAAAGGTTCACCAGGAAGTACATACTGAGCTGTAACAGCTAGTTTCCAGATATGCCCGGGGTTGGGGGATACAAAGGAGGGAGCAAGAAACAAGCATTGTAGGTAACAATATACAGAAGCATACATATTAAACCTAGAACATATACAACTGGAGTACAGAGTCAAAGACACATATACACACACAGAGCACACTATACATTTCAGATATAAGTGCAAACACAGGCTTTATCATAAACACTTGATTTACAGTGATACCAAATAAAAATACACTCAAATGGCAAAATTATACATTTCCATGCAAGAGAGTATAACAGGTAAAGTGCTAAAGCCATCCAATTTCTTAGTAATTTGACAGTCACAAGGGTACAAGTATTGGTCTGGTACAGGAGTCGAGGGGGGAGGAAAGGGAAGGAGAAAGGTCAGCCAAGAGGCCTACTCTCTTTCGGGATGTTAAGAACCCTGCAAGGGGACAGGCATTAGGCATGAGAGGAAGGATAGATCATACTGCCTGGACTATGTAGAAGGGAAAACGACGGGCTAGAGGAGGGGGAGTATGAGTAAGGGTCAGCTAGAAGAACAATGGGTAGGAGGGAGAAGGGTCAGCCAAAGTCTTCACCCCTTCAGGATGCTAAGAACCCCGCAAGGGGGCAGTGAATTGGCATAAGGGAAGGGATTGGTCAAAACTGGCTGGGCTTTGTAGAAGGGGTGCATGGAACAAGGTTAGGAGGGAGGGAAATTAGGTGCAGTTGCAGGATGGGGCTTTGTGATAGCGGAGGAGGAGGGATAGGTATCGAGGGGGGTCTGAGCTGAATGGATTTCTAATGGATACTTGGGAATTAATGACAGAAGGCGGCCAGCCCTGAAGTGGTTTGCCGGGGGGAGGAGGGCTAGGGCCCTGTGGGTGGAGTTACAGAGGGTGTAAAGGGTTGTGGGTGGGACAGAAATGAAGGACTGCAAGGAGGGTGGCAAACAGCAAAGGCAGTACTTCCCAATTAAAGCAGCGGTGTGCGCAAGGCGTCTGGCACTGAGGGAAGGGAAGGACAGCGAAGAGTAGAGGTCACAGTGATGAGTATGAGGTGGACAGCCGAGGGCGAGGTGTAGAGGTCACAGTGATGAGTATGAGGCGGATAGCCGAGAACGAAGTGTAGAGGTCACAGTGATGAGTACGAGGTGGACAGCCGAGGGCGAGGTGTAGCGGTCACAGTGATTAGTATGAGGCAGATAGCCGAGAGCGAAATGTAGTGGTCACAGTGATGAGTACGAGGCGGACAGGCGAGAGCGAAGTGTAGCGGTCACAGTTATGAGTATGAGGCGGACCACCGAGAGTGAAGTGTAGAGGTCACAGTGATGAGTATGAGGGGGAACATCTGAGAGCGAAGTGTAGAGGTCACAGTGATGAGTACGAGGGGGAGAGCCGAGAGCAAAGTGTAGAGGTCACAGTGATGAGTACGAGAAGGACAGCAGAGAGCGATGTGTAGAGGTCACAGGGATGAGTGTGAGGCGGACAGCCGAGAGAGAAGTGTAGAGGTCACAGTGATGAGTACCAGACTGACAGCCGAGAGCGAAGTGTAGAGGTCACAGTGATGAGTATGAGGCGGACAGCCAAGAACGAAGTGTAGAGGTCACAATGATGAGTACGAGGCGGACAGGCGAGAGAGAAGTGTAGAGGTCACAGTGATGAGTACTGTGACTGGGAGCTCCTGCCACTCTTGAGGACCGACCTTTTCTTAAATCTGTTGCAACAGTTCTTCTATTTCTTAGCCTAAGCTATCCTTTACTATTTCTAGTCCACAAGGTTAGCCACCTATGGGCACCCCCTTCCCTTTCTTGACTATGCTATAGTGTCCTCTTTAATTTTCCTTTTCCCTCTCAGGTCCTTGTACAGACATGTTATTGTGGTGACCTCCAAGCATATGTAAAACTGGCTGTGTTTATTGTTGTTGGATTTAGTATGTAATACCACTATGTTATAAAATACCTTGATATATATGCCTTATGTTTATGAAACCTGTAAATGTTAAATACCATGGCACTAGGTGTTTTTGATAATGGTAAAAAGTACTAGGTGTCTATTATAGAAATTAAGCTAGTTGTACTATTTAAAATACATGAAAATTGATGTAAACTGAAAAAGTCTAAATGTCATGGTGATTTGCATACATTTCATGATGCATTGCATTATGGAAGTATGTATGATGATGTATTTCTTTGAAACTCGATTTGTTGCCAATGCCCTTTGGGGTGACTGTTCTTTCAGTAATTCTGCAGTGAGATTCTTTGTTTATAGCTTTTTTTTTGGGTGGGGGGCCCACTACCCAAGCAAATGGGGCCTGCATAGTGGTGGTGGCCACATCTCAACTAGTGAATTGAATCAGAGATCAGTGTCAGTAGGTGCTGGCTAAGTGCAGAGAAAGGACATTCATAATCTGTTGCTGCAAACTGATGTACTGAAGAAGAAATATGCCATTGCAGAAGGTTATTTCTTGTGTTTTGAATAAACATCACACAGAGATTGTGTGTTGAACCTGAAGTCTGGTATCTGGTCCATCTCTTATCCCAGAACCCCTCCACAGACTTGGTATCAGAAGTGGGATAACTTGCTAGGAAGTGTATAGACTGGCCGAAGAGGGACATTTTCTGGTGGATATCGCCCAGATATCCCAGGTGGACTGATGCACCAGAAGTTGCCAGAGAAGAAAGTCCATGGACATCTGAACAGAAACATGGCTGACAGACGGAGAGAAGCTGCTGCCTGGACTGGACCTGGGAGCTCGGAGGAAGGCCAAGTCTGAAGATGATGAAAAGCTGCAAAGAGATGAGGAACTACCGTTGGGTCGAGGCAGACTGGAGGTGCGAAGCTACCACCCAGGAGGTCGAGTTCCTGATGAGAATGCTCCACTGGATGAGTCGGCGATGGCTGGAGGCAGACCGACTCTGCAGAGAGGCGGAAACTGGTGCCAGGTGCTCGTGAGTTCCCTGCCAGAGAGTCTGGATAAAGAATCGGAGGATTTTTTCTTGGGCTTAGTTTGAGGAAGGACCCCTGACTGAGCAGGATACTCCTTTGTTGCCTTTGATCCCAGGATGTTACTTGTTGGAGGTCGGAGATGCAAGTATGGAACTTGAATATGAGACCCCAGGTAAGACTGTGCCTAGTGATATTGTGCTGGGGCTGAAGACTCCAAGCAAACAAGAAGAAGCCTATGAGGTTGAAGGGACTTTTTCTTGCACTGATGCAGCTAAATCTATTAAGAATATTGACTGGGGTATACTGCAGTCTAAAGATGCTAATATTACCAAAATGTTACAATATGTTAAAATCGAGGAGGTGGGTGGAAAATGGACTGGAACCTGTGTTGGGTCAACACCAAAACAGTGTCTACCCTCAGGTGTCTATATCTGTAACAAGTGAAATGAATGGAGACATAGTGGGTTTATGTAGAGGGGTTGACCCTAGAAATGGGCCCCTGCTTAAAACTGACATGTCTGGTGGGGTTGGAGCAGGTAATTACTCAAACCAGAGAAAGTCTTTCTATGGTATTGGATTTTCCAGTCATTCAGATTTTTGGTTAAGAAATATGATGGACTTTCCCTAAAAGGAGATGGGAAGGTACCGTTCATCTCTGTTGAGAAATATATTAATGCCTTAGGGTAAAGAATGATGATATCCTTATGTTTATGATAGAAAGTTTATCATTAATACGGACCCTGAGACAGAGCTTCTGAAGATGGATGGGTGGAAGCTCCATACCTTTCTGGGACAGGAAGGTGGTAAGCAGTCTGCAATAACTGCTTCCCTCTTAAGGTGGGAGATATGTGACCGGGAGCGCCTGCCACTCTTGAGGACCAACCTTTTCTTAAATCTGTTGCAACAGTGCTTCTATTTCTTAGCCTAAGCTATCCTTTACTATTTCTAGCCCACAAGGTTAGCCACCAATGGGCACCCCCTTCCCTTTCTTGACTATGCTATAGTGTCCTCTTTAATTTTCCTTTTCCCTCTCAGGTCCTTGTACAGGCAGGTTATCGTAGTGACCTCCAAGCATATGTAAAACAGGCTGTGTTTATTGTTGTTGGATTTAGTATGTAATAGCACTATGTTATAAAATACCTTGATATATATACCTTATGTTTATGAAACCTGTAAATGTTAAATACCATGACACTAGGTGTTTTTGATAATGGTAAAAAGTACTAGGTGTCTATTATAGAAATTAAGCTAGCTGTACTATTTAAAATGCATGGAAATTGATGTAAACTGAAAAAGTCTAAATGTTATGGTGACTGGCATATATTTCATGATGCATTGCATTATGGAAGTATGTATGATGATGTATTTCTTTGAAACTTGATTTGTTGCCAATGCCCTTTGGGGTGACTGTTCTTTCAGTAATTTTGCACTGAGATTCTTTGCCTATAGCTTGTTTTTTTTTTTTCTTTTTGGGCCTCCACTACCCAAACAAACAGGGCCTGCATAGGAGTGGTGGCTACATCTCAACTATGAATTGAATCAGAGATCAGTGTCAGTAGGCGCTGGCTAAGTGCAGAAAAAGACATTCATAATCTGTTGCTGCAAACTGATGTACTGAAGAAGAAATATGCCTTTGCAGAAGGTTATTTCTTGTATTTTGAATAAACATCACACAGAGCTTGTGTGTTAAACCTGAAGTCTGGTATCTGGTCCATCTGTTATCCCAGAACCCCTCCACAGACTTGGTCTCAGAACTGAGATAACTTGCTAGGAAGTGTATAGACTGGCTGAAGAGGGACGTTTTCTGGTGGATATCGCCCAGATATCCCAGGTGGACCGATGCACCAGAAGTTGCCAGAGAAGAAAGTCCATGGACATCTGAACAGAACCATGGCTGACAGACGGAGAGAAGCTTCTGACTGGACTGGACCTGGGAGCTCGGAGGAAGGCCAAGCCTGAAGATAATGAAAAGCTGCAAAGGGATGAGGAACTACTGTTGGGTCGAGGCAGACTGGAGGTGAGAAGATACCACCCAGGAGGTCGAGTTCCTGATGAGAATGCTCCACTGGATGAGTGGGCGATGGCTGGAGGCAAACCAACTCTGCAGAGAGGCGGAAACTGGTGCCAGGTGCTCGTGAGGTCCCTGCCAGAGAGTTTGGATAAAGAATCGGAGGGGGAATTTTCGTGGGCTTAGTTTGAGGAAGGACCCCTGACTGAGCAGGATATTCCTTTGTTGCCTTTGATCCCAGGATGTTACTTGTTGGAGGTCGGAGATGCAAGTATGGAACTTGAATGTGAGACCCCAGGTAAGACTGTGCCTAGTGATATTGTGCTGGAGTTGAAGACTCCAAGCAAACAAGAAGAAGCCTATGTGGTTGAAGGGACATTTTCTTGCATTGATGCAGCTAAATCTATTCACAGTATTGACTGGGGTATACTGCAGTCTAAAGATGCGAATATTGCCAAAATGTTGCAATATGTTAAGATCGAGGAGGTGGGTGGAAAATGGATTGGAACCTGTGTTGGGGTAACACCAAAAGTGTGTCTACCCTCAGGTGTCTATATCTGTAACAAGTGAAATGAATCGAGATATAGTGGGTTTATGTAGAGGGGTTGACCCTAGAAATGGGCCCCTGCTTAAAACTGACATGTCTGGTGGGGCTGGAGCAGGTAATTACTCAAACCAGAAAAAGTCTTTCTGTGGTACTGGATTTTCCAGTCATTCAGATTTTTGGTTAAGAAATATGACGGGCTTTCCCCAAAAGGAGATGGGAACGTACCGTTCATCTCTGTTGAGAAATGTATTAATGTCTTAGGGTAAAGAATGATGATATCCACTATATTCATGATAGAATGTGTATCGTTAATAGGAACTCTGAGATGTAACTTCTGAAGATGAATGGGTGGACAGCCTAGAGCGTAGTGTAGAGGTTACAGTGATGAGTATGAGACGGGTCGCCAAGAGCGAATTGTAGTGGTCACAGTGATAAGTACGAGGCGGACAGCCAAGAGCAAACTGTAGAGGTCACAGTGATGAGTATGAGGTGGACAGCTGAGAGTGAATTGTAAAGGTCACAGCGATGAGTATAAGGCAGACAGCTGAGAGCGAAGTGGTAGGGGGAGTTGAAAAGAGTGTCCAGTATGGACAAAGTAGACTTGGGGGCAGAGCTGTAGACTATATCTCCAAAATCAAAGATGGGGAGAATGATCTTTTGGGTGCTCTCTCTCCCGGCTTGCGGTGGAAGGCAGCTGTGGTGTCTGTACAGAGCACTGGGTTTGGGCAACAGCTTTTTGTGGATGGTATCCACATGCGCTGCAGAGTCAAGGTTCTTGCCAAGCCATAGCCTGAGGTATCTGAAGAAAGAGACATCTTCTATTATGGAACCATCAAAGAAGTGGAAGGAGGGAGTGGCATCAAGCCTGGCGAGCTTTTGTGTGGTGTCAAAGGTCATAGAGACCATTTTTTTGGCATTTAGGGAATGCTGATTCGAGCAAAAACCAGTGCTGTATGTTGTTGAAATCCAACTGAAGGCTGGTCACCAACTCTGAGGGGGAAGTGCCAGTGACAAGTAGCACGGTACCATCTTCGTACATGTGGATACTGGCATATGAGCAGGCATCCGGTAGGTCATTCAGGAATATGGAAAATAGAACTGGATCAAGTACCGAACCTTGGGGGACACCAGTGTTAATTGGGAGAGAGAAAGTTGCCAACCCTGACAGCCTGGGATCTGCCCATGAGGTAGGACCGGAACCAGCTGGTAGCGGAATCGGAGAGGCTGGCCGCAGTTAGCTTGCAGACAACAAGGGAGTGGGCAACAGTGTTGAAGGCTGTAGCCAGATCGACAAGGATTCTATGCTATGCCCATGTCACCTTCTTTTGAAATGGAATGGGGTGAGCGTTAGGGTTGGCGGCTCCAACACAACCTCCCCCCAGCCTGTGTGTCTGTGCAGGGTGAGGAATGGGGTGTTAGGTTGGAAATCCTAACACCACATTTCCCCACTTTTGTCGCTTTTACTCTAACTGATGCATTAACGAAGTTTTTTGCAAAAAATATATATCGTAAAAAATTTTGGTAATGCATCAGTTAGGTTGAAGCAACAGAAGTAGGGAAATGAGACGTTAGGGTTGAGCTCCTAATACCCCCCCCCCAGACTCACCAGCCCACCCCACATCTACCCTCCACAGACCAACATGCGTCAATGTGTGCCTTAGGGTCGTCGGACCTAACTCTCACCCGGTTCCATGTAATAACAGTGGGGAAAAAATTAGCGATCATCATTATAGCGAATGTATAATGGCAATCACTTAATTAACGACTGGATATAACGACGAAACACAAAATAGCGCCACCTAATGCTAACATCTGGAATATGCTGAGAAATATCTAAGCTCTCCCCAAATGCTGTGGCACTGAATACCCGATACACTGCTTGTATCCCAATCAGGTACTACGTGTAACTTAATTACAGCTGCAACCCAATGGTGCCAAGCCAACCTACAATCACCCCCCATCCCCTTACCAAAGTACAAATTCTCCTAATACAACCACGGAGAGCAGCCCGTCTGGGTCTTGGTTTTCTTGCTGCTCTTTTCGGGAGCGTGCTGTGGCACAGTAGAACTGACCGCATTTCAGCTTCCATTCTTCGGGTCTACAGGCTTTTCTGCACTCAGCAAGGATCTACAGCACTTTAAATAATTTAAGATTTAACAGGAGGGTAGTGGGAGCACACGTTCTCGATCAGTAACGGAGCGCCACCTAGCGGGGTTAATTGACACTGCTTATATCCCAATCCAGCCAGTAAATGCCACTGCTGTTATCCCAATCCAGCCTTTCAGTGCCACGGCTCCTACTCCAATTCAGCCTTTTAGTGCTGCTGCCGTTATCCCAATGCAGACTTTCAGTGCCAACGCTCTTATTCCAGTCACCTACAGGATCACTCTGCTCTTCATTTTTAGCGCTTCACTGTTGTGACATGGTAACAGGAGCCATTAATGTCAGTCGCTATTTTGTAGCGGTCGCGCTTGTTGGTTGCAGCATTATTTACTCGCTATTTTTTACCGCGCTACTTTGTTGTCGCTATAATTACGGGATACCCTCTCACCCCAGTCTCCTATGCTGTACCATATCAACTTTCTTACACATGGAATGGGATAAGAGTTAGGCCCAACGACACCAAAGCACACCCCAAAGTGTGTTGGTCTGTGGAGGGTAGGTGTGAGTAGGCTGGTGGGGTTGAGTTTGGGGGTGTTAGGGGCTCAACCCTAACGTCTCATTTCCCTTCTTTTGTTGCTTCAACCCTGATGCATTAATGATGTTTTTTACTATTTATTTTCTTACTTTTTGAGACAGTATAATAGTATCTTTATGTAACCCCTAGGTGGCGCTATCCCAAGGGCTACTACTCCTGCCTGCTTGGCTAGTAGCAGGTTAAGGGGCCTGAGTTCTGAAACAGGTACCTCCACCCTAAGGTCAGGGTTGGTAGTGGTCAAGCTAACCTGGGCACAGCCCTCTGGGACACTGTAACCCCCCTTTCCCCTCTAGTGGCCTGAACACTGTACAATAGTCACTTTCACAATACCCCTGGTACACCACACAAATACCCACACTGTTTGCACTTACCACCAGGGCTGGTTCCTCTGACTCGACCCTGGGGACCCCCTGTAAAACAAGGTTAAGCACACCAAATAGCAACAGTACAGTACTTTGAGCACAAACTGGAACCACAGTCAGATTACACGCAGAAAAAATTAGATCTGATTTATTCAGGGGACTTGAACAAGGGAGGGGCAAAATCAGGTTAATTAGCTTAAAGGTTATATCAATCAAGCAGTTATGCATGCGCTTTGAGTCCCCCCACACAGTCCACCTCTGGGTACCCAGGCAGAGAAGAGATGGGCTAGCCAGGACAGTTGCCCGGGGTTGCAGCTGGTTGGGGCTCTGTGATGGAAAACACAACCTGCACAGTACACAATATTTGTAATCCGGAGCCAGAGGGCTCAGTTCGTAAAGGGAACGAAACAACAAGACAATCAGATGACATACTCAGATTAAGCTGTTGTTGTAGGGAGCTACCCTGGTATTTACTCACGATACCCAAGACTGGACACAGGCTGGATGAAAATCGAGACTGCAGGTGGTTGATCTGGAATGCCAGGAGAAGCAGGGCCCACACAAGTCGCAGAGGCATCGTTCCTGTTCAAGCGTGGAGCAGGGGGCTGATCCCCAGGCAGGTCTCTCATCGATGGCTTCTCTGTGCAGTGGGTAGTCTGGCTGGACCAGTATCTCAAAGCCCAGACCGCATGCAGACAAGTTCGGAAGCAATCCGTTTTTGGGCTGGATACAGCTTCCAGCAAGCAGAACAGAGTTCACACAGTGAGGAACTAACTCACAACCCACTAGCAGCTCATAGCACATTTACATGTATGGGAATTCTACTGTACCAGGCAAAGCGCTCCCCGGGCACAATCGCAAAGTCTCTGCACACACCGGGAGCTTAGAGGTAGCTGGAACTCCTGACAGTCCGATCGCATTCAGCAAAAATATTCGGTGTTCTTCAGGTTGAGCCTGGCCCACTTCAGTAGCTTACTTTAGTCACACAAACTTGGATTTAGTCCAAAATAATTCTCTTCTCTCCTCTCCCTCTCAGGAGCAGCACACCGGCATGCAGGCCAAAAACTTACCGTTTTCAGAGTTCTCCCATGCGCGAATCCACCCAGGATTGCTACTCAGAAACACTTCCGCTCCTTCTTGCTCAGCTTCCAGCTTAGTTCTAACTGGAAACTGCAAGCAGCCTGGGACTTCCCCAAGATCCAAAAGCTTTGGTTGGCTGATTTGACTGTCAGCCAAAGCAAGAGCTCCCCCTTCAGTTGCAAAAAAGGCGCAAAAAAGCTCCAAACAAAGTTCCTACAGATTTTGAATTCAGACAGCTCCTGTAGTCCGGCTACATTTTAGGTCCCACCAGTACTGTTTGGTCCAATTTGCAGTCCAGGACCAAGATAGTGGAGACAAACAAAACAGTCCTTGCTACAAAGAAAGCAGGTTAGACAAACTACATTATCATTATAACCCTAAATGATTTTCAGTAAATAGTTACATCTTTCAGCAGAGCTCCCGCTCAGATTACTTAAGCTGCAATTAGGTAGCTCTTAAAGAGACAGTACACAGAGGTTATACAAGCTCTGGTAATCACATTTAAACTGCTGAAACTCAGGACACCAGCCTGGCAGTGAGCATTTAGGCAAGCTCAAGGAAGACTTTTTGGGAACCCCCATTTGTAGGGGGGTTACATTTACTTTACTGTGGGAGACAGATACATATATGTACCTAGCTGTGGAAACACAGGGGTCTCCAGCCCCTGCGCTTCCACACATTAAGTTACGAGCAGGCGTAGCGAAATTGCAACAGTCTTAACTGTGCCATCTTAAATACTTTTCACCCCAAATGTTCAACATAACCTTCTCATCACCTAGCCACATGTATCCAGTACAGAAAATTTACAAATCTCCATCGAAATGTAATTCTGCGCAACTGTAACGCCATTCTGCACCACAGGTGTGGAGAAAACATTTTTTGGCAGGATCTGAAAAATGGCAGCTGTACTCTTTATAAGGTGGTGTGAAAAAATGGCAATGTTGAAAATCTGGAGTGAAAATATGATAAATTCCCAAAGTTACACGTGTGTGTAGAAAAATTCCAATGACCGTGTGTAACCTGGGCATTTTTAGGTATTTCTGCACTACATTTTCAACATGGCCTTTTTGAGACCCCGCCTCATGAACACTGACACTGCCATTTCATTAACTTGATCCCGAAAGGTGATTCTGTGCAGTAACTGTGACATTCCGTGCCTCTGCTGCGTAAACACGTTTCAGGCAAGATGTGAGAAACGATAGCTGTACCATTCATGAGGTGGTGTGAAAAACTGGTAATGTTGAAAATATTAAAATTTGCCCAAGTTACATATGTGCGTAGTGAAATTTCAATGACTGCACATAACTCTGGTGTTTTGGGGTATTTTTGCACCAAATTTTCAACATGGCATTTTTGGGACCCCACCTCATGAAAAGTGGCACTGGCACATTGCTAATTGGTCCTGTGAGGTGATTCTGCATGGTGACCACAAAATCACCTTTCAGGACCCAGTAATGAAATGACAGTGCCAGTGTTCATGCGGTGGGGTCCCAAGAACCCCAAGTTGAAAACACCATTTGTTTGCCTTTATACGGCGCTTACCTTGATTCTTCAGTTCGCAGTTCAGCTTTGAGGAGTGCAGACATGTCCCAGTCCACAGAAGATGACAGTGGATGACCACCAGAGGTAAGTATAGGGTAAGGAGTGGGGTGCGGGGAGGTGGGTGCTCAGTGGGAGGGTGGGGATGAGGGAGACGACGAGGGACTATTTTCTTTTTACAATTAAAAAAAAAGACATTGGGGGACAGTTTTCTTTTGTTCACAGGTTTATAATGTGTATTTCAGGACACTGGCTGCAGGCTCCCCAGTGTACCACAGTGCTTGGGGGCGGGTGGCTTCATAATGCCGACACAGGGATTGGGCACCCCGATGTCGGTGAAAATAGAACAGGCTTGGTGATGGGGCATCCGACATCAAGGGTGAGCATCCCGGTGTCAGAAACATTTTTGAAATAATTTAATTATTGTGGCACACTGGAGATGGGCTCCCCAGTGTGTCACAGAAGCAGAGAGGGTAATAAATACCGACATGGAGATTGGGCACCCCGATGTGAGTGAAAATAAGTAACACATTGGGCACACCAGGGAAAATGGCAGTCTCCTTTAAAAATCCCTCTTCGCAATCCCTTTTTGCCAGCCGATCTGGCAAAAAGGATTGCAAAAAGAGATTTTAAAGTTTAAAAGTGCCGTTTTTAAAGTAAAGAAAAAAAAAAAACAAAGGCATGGGCAGGTAGAGGACGTCAACCTCACCAAAACCCATGCCTTGGGTTTTACAAAAGACTTCCCTGGGGCAAGTTATATGTTTTATTTTTCCCCCTCACTAAGCGAGAAAACAATATGGCGGTAGAGGAACAGGGATTTTCTGCGATTTCCCAATCCCTTTTCGCAATCCCTGTTTGCAAGCCGTTCGTGACCAGGAATCCTTGATCGAAACTGTGCATCTATCCCAAAGACTGAACTGAGCTTGCGCAGAACCCAAAATTTCTAAATGTAATAACTTTGGAATGGATTAATATTTTTTCACCACACCAACACTGTATTGTTCCTTAGGTAAACCTCTTTGTACCCTGAAACTTTCAAGCCAAAATTCAAAATGGTGTGAGCACAGCACAATGTCGAAAAATGACCCTGACATTTGCCAGAAAAGGTGAAAAATGCATTTTGTTGCGCTTCGCTGCACGGAAACTGCACATCCGATCATATCGCAACTTGGCACATCAAGAGAGCTGTTGAAAGGTTGTGAAGTTATTAACATGCAAAATTTGGGGTTTAACATTAAACTGCCTACTCAACCCTAACTATAGGAGCGCGACCACTCATATACTGTAAATATATACATGTATATGTTCATGGCAAAAAACTCTGTTTAATGCATCAGTTAGGGTTGTTCCACAGCGACAAAAGCGAGGAAATTCGATGTTAGGGTTGAAAGCCCCCCCTTGCACCCCCCACTCCGCCCCCCCAACCGGCATTGGGATGTGCGTTGGGGTCGTCGTCTCAACTCACCCCATTCCATGTAAACAAGCTGAGGTGGTGAAGTATAGAGAATGGGTGAGAGTTAGACCGACGACCCCAATGCACACCCCGATGCTGGTTGGGGCGGAGTGGGGTGCAAGGGGGCTTTCAACCCTAACATCGAATTTCCTCGCTGTCGCTGTGGAACAACCCTAACAGATGCATTAAACAGAGTTTTTGCCATGAATTTCCCTTCTTTTTGAGAATGAGGACTATAAATAGTGAATGTAATGTGGTGGTGGAAGCGCAGGACCTTCGGGCCCCTCACTCCCACCACGTGATTTTTGTGACATAGTAACGGTAAGTGCAATGCAAACGCAAGCACAAAGGGTTACACACATGGTGATGCAAATGTAAATGGTAACGCAAACGGTAATAGAAACGCAGGGACAAAGTGACGCCAAAGTGAACAGTGATGGAAACGGAGAAGCAAACGCAAGCGCGTACAGAACGCAACTGGTAACACGCACGGTCATGGTTCTGCAATTGGAAATGCAAATGGTTATGGTAACAGCAACAATAACGCCAAAGAAAACAGAAATGGAAAGCAAAACACAGGCGCGTACAGAAATGCAAACCATGACGCGCACAGTCACGGAACCATTATTGTAAATGCAAATAGTAATGGTAACAGCAACAATAATGTCAAAGGAAACAGAAACGGAAAGACGAACAGAAGCGAGTACAGAAACGCAAACCATAACGCGCAAGGGCACCGTACCGCAATTGTAAATGCAAATGGTAATGGTAACAGCAACAATAACGCCAAAGTAAACAGAAACACAAATGCAAGCGCGTACGGAAAAACAAACCGTTACGCGCACGGTCATGGTACTGCAATTAGAAATATAAATGGTAACGGTAACAGCAACAGTAATGCCAAAGGAAACAGAAACAGAAATGCAAATGCAAGCACATACAGAAACGCAAACTGTAACATGCACAGTCATGGTAACGCAATTGGAAACGTCAATGGTAACAGTAACAGCAACGATGACGCAAAACGAAAGACACACGCAAATGGAAGGTTGACCGCAAACGCAAATGGCAATGCACAGTCTGATACAAAAAAAACCCCGAAAACATAAACAGTAATGGAAACGCAAATGGTAACAGTAATGTAAACAGAAGCGCAAACGAAAATGCAAACCATAACGCACACGGTGGCGTACACGGGAACGGTGACATGAATGATAACAGAAATGCTAACTGGCACAGTAACAAAAGGGCACACCCTTCGTTTCCCCAAAAACTGCATTGAAAAAGACAGTGAATACAAAGAATGTATGCATAATAATGGGCCTCGGAGCAGAAAAGGAGGACTTGGAATACTAAATTGCTTATATCTCAGGAACCGTACGACAGAGAAAAAAATGAAAATTTCTTATGAATTATGACATTCCTGGCTAGTTTTGTACTTAGCCCACATTTGGGGGGGTTAAGCATTTTCTTGACGAAAAGTCCGTATCTCGCACCGTTTCCGAGATACAGGCCCCGAAAGGCGCGACGGACGCCGTAATGTTATCCTATGGGAAGAAGTGTCAACTTCAGAGTGCCGTAACTTTGCAGCCCTCCAATATTTTTTCACCAAACCACCAAAAGGCACATCTGTGGCATGTTGGCTGTCTTCCCTCCAAATTTCAGTCCAATAGACTAAACTGTTCTTTTGCAGCAGGGTGGCAAAGAATTTCTGTTATTTTGGGCATAATGTCGCAAAATAGTGTCGCAAATCACAACACTTTCACAAATGAAATCACGAAAGTGTCGTGAGTGCGACACTACTTTTTCCAGAAATTTGAAAAACATATTTCTGGGGTGTTTAACCCCAAAATAAAGACTTGGCTAGCATACAGAGGGTCCAACTAGGTAAACACAAAAATAATTGTGTTCCTAGAGGGTCCCAATTTTAAATGCCAAGCATTTTTCTGATCACCAACTGAAAACAAAATGGCAAATTTGCGACACTATTAGGGCCATTTGTGACACTAAAAAGTGCATTTGCGACACTGTCGAACTTTTTGTTAACTTTTCCCATTGACTTATAATGGGAACTTGTTTTTTGAATAACTTTGAACTGCTCAATATTTTTCACAAAATCTTGAAAAGACACCGGGGACCCCAACCACACGTTCCCTGGGTTTTGGACCAGTCACTTTGACCGTCACGACCTGGGCGAGCAAGAGGTCGCAAAAAGCGTAGTGCGCTTTTCGTCTCGCGTAATAACTCTGCAGCCATATATCTGACCGGTATGAAGTTGCATATCCCAATATCTACCACGCCCAATTGCGCATACCAAATTTCAGGCAAATCCGTTGAACAGTGGCAACGTTACTAAGGTGCAAAGTTTCACCCTTTAACCTTAAAGTGCTACTCAACCTAACTATGGTAGCACTACCATGCTACCTATATATATATATATATATATATATATATATATATGTTTTATCAGGCTGTTTATCTCCTTAGGGTACTGGTCCCCTTCAGCCCCACCCTGCTGTCAGCCTGCACACGTCTCCCACATGACTTGCAGGCCATTAGAAACCCCATGGATTACCCCCTTGCCACAGTGCCAGGAGGAGGGGCAGGCTGTACTACCCCCTTCCAGAGACCCAATCCAGATGTGGCCTTTCTGGAGCAACAGGGCGGGTCTGTAGGGGGATGGTCATCATCATCCAGCTGTGCCACTGTTTTTCTTTCTCCCCACTGACAGCCAGCAATGTGCAATGGTGCAAAAGCATGCATACACCACACATCGTACACCTCCCATTATGGTCGTAACTGCTGTGCCCCTGCGCCTCCACATGGTGGCGGTGTAGCAACAGTCAGACAATCCCGAGAGGCGGCGGTCAGGCAGGACGCTGGATTCCCAACTCCCCATGCTCGCTTCCCGAACACAGGTCACTGGCATGGGTGAGATGTGGTGTCTATTGCCTCAACCCTCTGTACCACAGAGCCGACTATACTGTCCATACATAGGTTCCCAATGACTTCGTACTGAGTGCCGCTGCTTGCAAACTGGATCCTTCTTCATCAGACGTGACCTGATCCTGCTGTTTGTCCTCACGCTACATCACAGTCCTCCGTTTATGAATCACAGTTGGTTGCCGTGCAAACAATTACATCCCCAGCAGGAGAATATGAGACCACATGTAGACAGGCAGGAAGGGATGATGAAATCTGAAGGACAACATTTTTGTACACATTTCCTTTGTAACAAAGACTAAGGGTAAGATAAAAATAGTAATAAACTGGGACTGCATATAATTTCCAGTCTTTCCAGAGGTGTCTCGAGCTCCTTTATGTCCAACTGCTCAACAGCACGGTGCAGAATTTTCAAAGCTGATGGAACAGAATTTTGCAGAACTGCAGAAAATTCTAAGGACTTCCATCAGCAGCAAAATGTTTTCATGGAACAGTAATCCATGGTTTACGCAATCAGCATAAAGTTATTCCGCGGTTGCAGAAATGTTTTTGGGGATTCTGTGTAATTCAAAGAAATTCCGAAAAGCATTTCACAAGTGAAATTGCCACTCCGCACAAATTCTGCTGGCAGAATTCCGCTCCGCTCTATTGGTCAATCAGCCAAACTATGTAACAGGAAAAGTACAGTTACGTAGGAACTTACCGTAACAGCAGATCTTCGAGAGAGGTTCCTTTAGTAGGTCATTACATATTGGACTGGTGCCACCTGGCTTCGGGCGGCACAGCAGACTTTTCTAGCAATCCCTGACAGGGGACCGCCCACCTGACATCACGAGACTGACGTAGCGTGATCATATATAGTGGGCGGTCCCCACGCCCACCCTCCAGTTCTCCCGCCAGAGCCAGGAAGAGGCCTGACAGCAGGAGCAAACAGGATTTGGAGTCCCTGTGTAAGAAACAAAATGAGGGGAAGAAGGGAAGGAAAATATGACCTACTGAAGGAACCTCTCTTCAAGATCTACTGTTATGGTAAGTTCCTACATAACTGTACTATCTTACTTCGAGAGGGTTCCTTCAGTCCTTCAGTAAGTCATTACATATAGGACTGAGTCCCAAGCAGTCCCTCCAAAGAGAGGCCGAGAGAAACAAGGGAGGAGAAAATAACTCCCAACAGAAACTGGGAACAAGAATGGACCCAACCTAGGACAGAAGGCTGAAGCCTGCCCTCCGCCTAGAAGCAATATCCAAACTGTAATTTTTAGTAAAGGTGTGGACAAAACTCCAAGTAGCTGCGGCGCAGATATCAGCTGCAGAGATGTTCTGCAAAAAAGCAGCGGAAGCAGCCATGCCCCTAGTAGGATGACCTCTGATGGGACCCGGCAGAGGTTTTTTGTACTTTTGGTAACAATACCGAATACAGTTGCCTAACCAGTTGGAAAGGCACTGCTTCGAAACCACTTTGCCCTTTGACCTAGGGGCAAAAGAAACAAAAAGCTGATCGCAGCTATGGAAAGTCTTTGTTTGGTGTGTGTAGCACTGAAGGATCCGATGGACATCCATGGTGTGCAGGACTGCCTCACCTCTGTTCGAAGGGGATGGAAAGTAAACTGGAAGCTCTACTGATTGGTTCAGTGTGGCTTCTGACACCACCTTAGGTAAAAACTTGGGATTTGTCCTGAGGACTGCCCGGTCCTTGTGGAAAATAAGATAAGGCTTTTTACAAACCAGAGTGTGAAGCTCTGAAATCCTTCGAGTTGATGTAATGGCAACTAAAAATAACGTCTTCCAGGAAAGGAAGCATAAGTCACAGCTCATCGCTGGTTCAAATGGGGGGAGAATGAGTTTCTCCAACACAAAGTTCAAATCCCAAGGTGGGATTGGGATGCGGATGGGGGGTTTCAGATGGAGGATCCCTTTAAGAAAGGTTTTTGAGACCTCCAGCTGAGCCACGGGTTTACCATCCACCAGCTCGTGGTATGCCAAAACTGCCGAAAGGTGGACCTTCAAGGAAAAATATGATAGACCTGAATCTGACAGATGAAGGAGGTATTCCATGACTTGTGGGGCAGAACAAGAAAAGGGGTTCCACTTCTTGGAAGCTGCTCAGATGGAAAAGCGTTTCCACTTCATGGCATAAGTGGAATGAGTAGAGGGTTTTCTAGCCTCTAAAAGAACCTGAGCTACTCAAGAAGAGACCCCAAAGTGAGAAATCGCTATGTCTGCAGGAGCCACGTGTGAAGATGCAGAGTCCTGGACAAGGCAACCTTGATCCTGAGTCAAGAGGTCGTGAGTCACTGGAAGTGGAACCGGTGGTTCCCTCGTTAGCTGTTGTAGCAGCATGAACTGAATTTGTCTCGGCCAGGGAAGGGCGATGAGGATCATCCTCGCCTTCTCTGCCTGAAACTTGAGAAGGACCCTCTGGAGAATGGGAAATGGAGGGAAGGCATACAAAAATTTCCCTGTACAGGAGAGACACAGCGCATCATGCCAGAAAGCACCATGCCCTGGAATGAGCGAGCAAAAACTGGGAAGTTTTGCGTTGTACTGGGAGGCGAAAAGGTCGATTTCCGGACGCCCCCATCTTAGGAAAAGAGATTCTGCCACTTCCTCATTTAATTCCCATTCATGAGCTAGGGTCCGAGACCTGATGAGACTGTCTGCCAGGACATTCTGAATGCCTGGAACATGCATGGTCACTAGGGCTAGATAGTGCTGGACCGCCCAGTTCCACACCTGCCTCGCCTCCCTGCACAGGGGCTACGAGTGAGTTCCTCCTTGTTTGTTGAGGTACCAAACTACAGACATGTTGTCCGTTTGGAGCAGCAGTGATCCCCTGGGAAGTAGGGTCTGGAAGGCCTGTAAGGGGTACAAGACCACCCTCATCTCCAGAACGTTGATGTGTAATGATGCTTCCAAGCTGGATCACAGTCCTTGGGCTTGGTGCTCCCCATCCCATGTTCAATGCATCTGTAGTAAGGGATACCAAGGGAGCTGGGCTTTCTGAACTGCTGAGGATACTAGTACCGGATGATCCAGGTTGTCCAGGAGTTGATCTCACTGCACCCACAAGGACCACTGTGTAACTCTCATGTGGAGCCTCACCAGGGGAACATTAGTGATGGAGGCTGCCATCAGGCCAAAAAGACGGAGGATCTCCTGGGCTGGGATGGTCCTGGACGAAGCCACCCACAAAGCCTGACGGACCAGGGTCTCCACCCTGTTTGGAGGAAGGAAGGCTCTGCATTGGACCATATCCAAAACCACCCCAATGAACTATAGTCTCTGGAACGGGGTCATGGATGACTTGGGAATACTGACTGTGATCCCCAGTCTGCCAAAGAGGTCCAGGCTAAAAGACAGAGCCTCCAGTAAAGAGTCCTGGGTGGGGCTGAAATCAGCCAACCGTTCAGGTAAGGGAAGACCGCGATACACTGGTAGCGCAAAAAGCCCACCACCACAGCGAAGCACTTGGTAAACACCCAAGGTGCCGGGAAAAGACCAAAGGGGAGGGCCTGAAACTGGAAGTACTCCCCTTGGAAAAGGAACCGCAGGAATCAGTGGTGGCTGGGGAAGATCAGGATGTGCAAGTAAGCATCCTGCATGTCCAGAGCACGCAACCAATAATTCTCCAACAGGAGTGGAAGAAGGCTCTGGAGCGTTAGCATCCGGAACTTTTTGTACCCGACGAACAGATTGAGACTGCTTAAGTCGAGAATGGGTCTCAAGTCTCCCGACTTTTTTGGAACCAGGAAAAAATGGGAGTAAAACACCCTTCCCCTTTGCCAGAGGGGAACACACTCTATTGCTTCTTTGAGCAAAAGGCTTTGAATTTCTTCCCGAACGAGAAGAGCCTGATCCCTGGAGTAGGAAGACCTTTTTGGTGGAGATTCTGGAGAAATTTCCAGAAACTCTATCGTGTGTCCGATAGACACCAGTTGCAGGACCCATGTGTCTAAGGTTATTGCCTGCCACTTCTGCGCATGGTAGGCGAAACTCCCCCCACCTGATCCTTGTCGTGAGACGGAGGAGGTAGTGGGGATAGGGAGTCAGGAAATGGCAGGACGTTCAGGGGGAGGGCTTCCTGAACGTCTTCGGTTTTTGGAGATAGTAGGAGTGGCGGTACAGGTGGCCTTGTGTTTGCCCCGGCGTCGAGCCGAGCCTGCTTTCTCTGCCTCCAGGTCCTTTTCCGAAAGGGCTGTTGCTGCTGTTAAGTGCCCGATCGGTACATGGACCTCACTGATCTTGGGGCGAGACCTCTGTCCTGGAGATCAGTAATAATATTTCTTTGATGTTCCACCAAAAAGCACCAAGCCCCAGAAGGGGGCATCCTGAATGGAGACTGTACCTCGTTAGCGAGGCCAGAGATGCAAAGCCAGGAATGCTGTCTTATGACGATGGCAGTTGCTGAGGTGCGAGCTACAGAATCGGAGTCATATGTAGCCCACAAAGCATGCCTACAAGAGAAGTGAGAGAGGCGAAGATCCTTGGCAAGCTCCTCTTTGATGCTCGAGGGTTCCATCATCTGGACTCGGGCCTCTAACCTGGCTAAAGTAGTTTTTGGTGTCACACCATGTGGGCCACATAGTTGAGGGATATGAGCGCACATGTGGCCGAAGCATAAACTTTCCTGCCAAACTGGTCTATCTGCCTCGACTCTTTGTCTGGATGAGAGGTGCTTGGGAGTAGCGGAGCGATCATGAGCAGCTGAAATAACAACAGAGTCTGCCTTGGGATGCTTCTTGGGAAAAGAAGCTTCCTTCTGCGCCTGGTATATCCAGTCTGCCCTTTTGGGGACAGCTGGGAGAGAATGAGGCATCTGCCAGACCGCAGAGGTGAGGTCCTGGTGAGGTCCATACCAAGGAGGAACGGGGACCAGAGACAGACTCTAGGTCCAAGTGTTCGGCTAGTCTCTGTCTCATGGGATCCTGTTCCTCCGACTCCCAGTCGAAGAAATCTTTCATGGACCTCAGAAGATTCGAGAAGGCAGGGTCCTCTGGGGGGGACTTGGGGGAAACCTTGCCCTTCAGACCCTCAGGTTCCTCTGATGCATCCTCCGTCAATTCGTCGGCATCCTCGTCATTATCATCGTCGTCATCCGCTCCCTCGTCAGGAAGGTTACGAATGTCCAGAAGGGTAATGTCCTGATGTACCGTCCCCGAGATGTGTACAGTGGACGGAGAAGAACTCCTCAGGGATGCAGACCCTGGAAAGCGTGGAAGTGGGAGTCTCATCTCCAGGTCTGACACCAACTCTGAGCACGCCCCGTGCCACCAAGACTAGATTAAGGTCTTGAAGTCCGGCATTGGTGGAGGAGGTCGAGGCTGAAGGGAGGAGGAGGAGGAGGCATTACTGGTGGGGGTGGGTAATGATACTGCTGGTAACCCTGAAAATGGTGGTAGGGGTTGTAACCAGGGTAGTACTATCCAAAGGAACTCCACTCAGGAGAAGACCAGCCGGGTAATGGTCCCCAGGATACCCTAGGGGGTAATGAGGGATAGTCCAGGGTCTAGTGTAAATCCCCGTCATCAGGTCTGATGAAGGGGGGGGGGGGGGGGGGGACCCACATCGGACCAGCAGTAGTGTAAATCAGCAGGGGGTCCGACGTCGGGATTGCCAGCGTCGGGGTATCAGCGTCAGGACTGACACCACCTGACCCGGTGCTGGAAAGGGATCTGGCATAGGAGGGGCTGGTGTCTGGGCCAGACGAAGGGGGCCCAACAGTGGGACTGAGTCTGGTGTCGGAGCTGGAGGCTGGGGCAGACCACTGGGCCCTGGTTGAGGAAGAGCCGTCAGAAGTTCTGGTGTTGAGATTGGTATCGTCGGATCCGACAGTGGGATCAGGACAGAGACATTCGTCAGGTCTGAAGGGATCCCACCTGAAGGGGGAGGAGGGGCCTCCACAGTAAGGCCAGACAGCTGAGGAGGAGCCTCCTTCCCCATGGCCCTGTCAGGGGAGCGCAGGACTGACCCCAAGGAATGGTCTATGACATCGAGGAGTCCCACACTATCTTTGCCTGAGGTACCCTCCTGGGAAGGGGAGGGTATAGGTGAGGAAGGAGGAGGGAAAGGGGCATTCTCCCCCTGGTTCTGCCAGATGTTGGGTGAGGCGCCATTATGCCCCAACAGGAGAACCACACCTGAGCGGCCATCGGAGACGGGCGTCTTACCAGACAGAGCCAGGCGGGGGAGGAGCCCCCGGCCGACTTATAAATGGGTTCCCAAAGATTGGAAAGCCGTCTTAGTGGCGGCCAACCAGTCCCCAGAGGAGCTGGGGGCCAACTTAGTCAACGGTCGACTGACCCGCATAAGATTTTTCAGACTTACTGTCCCAAGTCTTCTTAGGCAACGGCCTTGCTCCTTGAGGGCTGCGAGGCCTCACGTTCCGTGGAGCGCTCCTGCTCTCGAGATTTCTCCTTGTGGTGTTTCTTGGAGGGAGAAGATTTTTCGTCGGAGGACTCTCTCTGATGCGGTCCATTTGCTTCTCTAATGAAGCGAGGTGGACTTTTAGAAGGTGGGCCTCCAAAACCTGTTGTCTCCGCTTTTTGGTGACCTGGTTAAATGTTTGCCACTCCGAGCAGGATGAGACAGGATGGTCTGGGCCCAGACAGATAACGCACTTCAGGTAACTATCCTTATGAGGAATCTGTGTGTCACAGGACGAGCAGTTCTTCTTAGGAGAAGACACAAGCGAAAATTAAGCAAAAAATGTCGAAGGAAATCCAACACAAGTACTAACACGATGATCACTACTGGCAGTCTGCTATGCGATTGACACGAGGCGATGGTGGGAAATAACTGGTGGGTGGGTGTGGGGAATCGCTCACTATATAGGACCACGCTGATGGTCACGTGATGTTGGGTGGGTGGTCCCCCATCAGGGATTGCTAGAAAAGTCTGCTGTGCGGCCAGACACCAGGTGGCAGCAGTCCAATATGTAATGACCTACTGAATGCACCCTCTCAAAGTAAGATGTACAGTTATGTAAGGACTTACTGTAACAGTAGATCTTCGAGAGAAGCTCTTGCAGCAGGTAACACAAGTAGGACTGACGCCACCTGGCAGTGGTTCTTGGCAAATTCTTCTTCTAGCAGTACCGACATGGGAACGCCCCCACCAATGTCGGCTCCACCCCCGACGTCACTCTATACAAAGAAGGAGTTCCCCACGTGCTCCAGTTCTTGTACTCCCCCCTACAGGCAAACGGATTGTAACAGACGACAAACAGGAATCATGAACTAAACTTTTTCTCATAACGGAGGAATAGCCAGCCTGGAAAAGGCCTGATCCCTGGGGGAAGGAGGGCCGGAAATATACCTGCTGCAAGAGCTTCTCTCGAAGATCTACTGTTACGATAAGTTCTTACGTAACTGTACTATCTTACACATGTAGGACTGATTCCCAAGCAGTATAAACATATAACAACCCCTGGGAGGGGGAAACAATTAGGAAAAACCAGCAGAAACAGCATCAGGAAGGATCCCTCCGGAAACCAGTCCCTGCAAAACTGCGAGACCACACCCTGCTCTGTGTCTAGAAATTATGTCAATGCTGTAGTACCTGACAAATGTGTGAACCGAGTGCCAGGTAGCAGCAGTAAAAATGTCAGCTGCAGATACCTGCTTCAGCGCTGCAAAGGAGGTGGTGACTGCCCTGGCAGAATGAGCCTTAATCGGGCCCGGAGTAGACCTACTGTGTTTCTGATAACAAAAGGTAGTGCAATGGACCAACCAGCGCAACAGCGTCTGTTTGGTAACCGGGCAACCTAAGGACCTTCGAGCAAATGACATAAAAAGTTGATCAGATTTCCTGTCTCCCTTGGTCCTAGTCAGGTAACATCGAAGAGCCCTGTGGATATCCAAGGAATGAAGCAGAGCCTCCCCTCTGTTCGAATACTCCAGGTAATACACCAGAAGCTGAACAGATTGGTTAAGGGTGAGCTCCGAAACCACCTTTGTAGGAACTTTGGGCTAGTGCGAAGGTCAGCCCTATCCTTATGGAAAATAAGATAGGGTTCTTTACACATGAGCGCCTGAAGCTCTGAAATTCGCCTCGCTGAAGTAATGGCTACCAAAAGCAAAGTTTTCCAGGACAGAAAACGAAGCTCAGTCTCCATCGCTGGTTCAAAGAAGGGAAGCGTAAGCTTCTCTAGGACAAAGAGGAGATCCCAAGGAGGGACTGGATTCCACATGGGATGTCTGATATGGAGAATACCATGAAGGAAAGCCTTAGAGACCTCCATCTGAGCCACCGTCTTACCCTGCACTGGGAAGTGATAAGCGGAGATGGCGGCCAGGTGTACCCTGATGAAGGAATAACTAAGGCCTGACTCTGAAAGGGAAAGCAGGTATTCTAAAACAGAATTAACCAGACAGACCAGGGGGTCCACCCTCTTGGCTGCGGCCCAGATACAGAAACGTTTCCACCTCATAGCATAAGTGGCCCTGGTGGCAGGCTTATGCGCCTCAACCAAAACTTGTGCTATGTGAGCGGATACTCCAAACCTGGATTTAGCTAGGCCCTGAGGAGCCAGGCATGCAGGTGAAGGGAGCACAGATTCGGATGTACCAGTGACCCATTGTCCTGAGACAACAGATGAGAGGAAACTGGAAGGGGCAGCAAAGGCTCTGCCGCTAAACACTGGAGCAAAGGAAACCAATGGAGCTATCAGAATGAGGGTGGATGGTTCCGACTGCACCTTGAGGAGAACCTTCTGCAAGAGCGGGAAGGGAGGGAATGCGTAGAGAAACCTCCCCTTTCAAGAGAGGGACAATGCGTCTTGCCAAAAAGCTCCAGGCTCTGGACTTAGCGAGCAGAAACTGGGCAGTTTTGCATTGGATTGTGACGCGAAGAGATCTAACTCTGGTGTCCCCCACTGGCAGAAGATTTGATTTGTGACTTCCTGAAGCAGCTCCCATTCGTGAGGCTACAACCTGGTCCTGCTGAGTGCGTCGGCCAACACATTCTGTTCTCCTGGAACGTGAACCGGCATCAAGAAGAGCTGATGCTCCAGAGCCCAGTCCCACCCCACATGGCTTCCTAGCAGAGGGGGTACGAGTGTGTGCCACCTTGTTTGTTGATGTAGAACATCACCGAAGTGTTGTCCATCTGGACCAACAGGTGGCCTGGCACTAGAACCAAGACCAGGGCCTGAAGAGCATACAGGACCGCTCTCAGTTCCAGAACGCTGATATGCAAATCTTCCTCTATCGTGGACCAAGATCCCTGAGTGCGATGTGTCCCCAAGTGGACTCCCCAGGCCGAGGATGATGCGTCCGTGGTCAGAATCTGGGTCGGGGGCCCCTATAGGGAAGGGGATTACCCGCCAGTAAGTTTTGTGATGATATCCACTGGCGCAATTCTCGGTGGATCGGCTCCGAGATCCAGATCAAGGCGTCCAGATCATCCTGTGTTTGATCCCCCTGGACTCTTAATGACCACTGAATGGTCAGCATGCGCAGCTGCGCCAGAGGGACAGAAACTACGGCGGCTGCCATGTGCACTAGCAGCCTGAGGAGGAGTTATGTGGGGACCCTTGAGGCTGTAAAGATTTGGTACGTCAAGACCCGAATCCGACCTGCTCTGTCAGAGGGAAGAAATACTTTCCTGAGGGTGGTATCCAGAAGAGCTCCGATGAACTGTAGTTTCTGGGGCGGGAGAAGTTGAAACTTGTCCCTGTTGACTGTGATCCCCAGGCACTGGAACAGCGAGAGGGAGTCCCTGATGGTTTCCAACAGGTGGGGCCTGGATGGAGCCAGGAGGAGCCAGTTGTCTAGATATGGGAACACGAAGTGGCCCAGTCTTCAAAGTGCCGTGGCGACCACTGTCAGGCACTTGGTGAATACCCTGGGGGCTGAAGAGAGACCAAAGGGGAGGACTTTGAATTGATAGCCCTTGCCTGTGAATCTGAATCTCAGAAATCTTCGATGACCCCTGATAATAGGGATATGCAGATAGGCATCCTGCATGTCCCGGGATGCCAGCCAGTCTCCCACCAAAATTAAGGGCAGGAGAGTGGGGAGGGCAACCATAAGGAACCTCCGATAGGAGACCCATTGGTTTAGATCACTGAGGTGCAGAATAGGTCTGAGGTCTCCTGACTTCTTCGGGACCAGGAAGAAGTGGGAGAAGAACCCTGTCTCTCGCTCGGCCGGGGCACTGGCTCGATGGCGTTTTTGTCCAGAAGGGATTGGATTTCCCTTCTGATCGGCACCTGGTGTTCCCTAGGGTAGCAGGATGGGGGTGGTGGTCTGTCTGGCGGAATGGTGTTGAACTCTATGAAGTGCCCGAACCCTACGAGCTCAAGGACCCACTGGTCGGAGGTCACTTGACTCCAGGCATCTACATAGAGAGAAAAGCATCCTCTGACTGGCTCCCTTGATAAGGCATCCAGGGGAGGAGGGTGGCCTGGATAGTCAGGCAGTGGGAGGGGGGAAGGAGGGTGGCAGAAGCTGGTTTAGTTTGTCTAGAGGAGGAGGCCGAGGAGCCCCTGGCTCCGCCCCTACAACTAAAGCCGCCTCGCTGTGAGTGGGACTGGTAGTGAGGTTGCTGAGTCTGATGTCCCCCATGACCACGGAAATGGGGCTTCCAAGGTCACCCCTGTTTCGGGCAGTACATGGACTGCATGGTTCGGATGGCCTTACTAGAGTCCTGCAGCTTGGTGATAATCTTCTCCGTGTTATTGCCGAAGAGCATGGAGCCCTTAAAGGGAGCATCCAGAAAGTTTGTCTGCACATCTGACTCGAACCCCAAAACCCGAAGCCAAGCATGGCGTCGGAGGCAAATGCCAGTAGCGGCCGCCCTACAGTAGGTGTCTGCAGAGTCATAGAATGACTTCAGAATGTGGGTACCCACATCTGAGCCAGTCTGCAGCAATCTGGCAAGCTCTGTCCGCTGAGGGCAATCGAGAAAGTTTAAACAATGTCCTTTCCCTGTACCCAAAGGGCGTTCTGGAATTGGACCATGTGTGACAGGATGTTGAGACTCCTGATACTGCAGGTGGCAGCAGAATACTTCTTGTGTCCCATGGAATCCAGCTGCTTCGACTCCCTGTCAGGCGGTTGGGTGCTCAGGTGCTTGGGCCTCTGCGAATGGTCGTGAGCTGCCAAAATCACCACTGAGTCCGCTACGGGTGGTTCAGCCAAGAAGAGGTGGTCCTTAGGGGCCCGGCAGAGTCAATGAGCCTTCTTGGGCACGGCAGAGGAGGAGTGAGGGCGCTTCCAGGTAGCGAACGTCACATCCTCAAAGGTGTCAACCAAGGGGGGGATGACCACCGGATTAGGGTGTTTTTGGCGGAGGTATTTAGCCAGCCGCAGTTGCTTGGGGTCCAGGGCCTCAGTGTCCCATCACCTCCATGAAGCTGCGGTCATCCAGGGGGGATTCTGGGTGCCCCTCCATGACCCCTAAATCTGGTTCGATGTCCGAGTCAGCATGAGAGGTGTTGGAGTCGACATACGAGTCTGAGGTTGAAGCGGGTGGGGATCTGTGTTGTCTCCTCTTGCGCCTCTTGTCCGTAGAGGGAGAGCAGGAGGAACTGCTGGACCTAGACCTCCTGTGCCTCTTGTCTGTATGCTTTCTGGATGGTGCAGGCTCCATCCCTGCCTCTTGACTGGAAGGCTCCAGAACTGGAACCAGATCAGGAACAGGGCCCCCTGGGGCATTGGGCTGAGGTGTGGGAGGAGGCACACCCACTAGGAGATCACGTCTGGCCGTGTCCCACCAGTGAGAGAAGAGCTCCTTTACTTGCAAAAGGTTCAGTTTTAGGGAACCAGGCACTGAAGGAGGAGTGCACCCGAGCCGTCACCGGCCCCGTCGTCAGGGTCTGCTGACGTCGGGTCCGAACTCCTGGTGCCAGTGTCCACTTGCACCGGCGTCATTCTTTGGGGCGAATGACGGAGGAGCATCCGCTGCCTCGTCATCGGCTTTGACGTCAGGTGGACCAGCATCTGTTGTGGAGAGGGGGTCCCAGAGCTGACATCAGGTGGTGTCGGGGTGGTCGGCGTTGGAATGATTTTGACTGGCAGCGGAATGGTCTTCGCCGGGGTGGGGGGGGAGTAGGCCAAAGGAGCCACAGGTGGATGTCGGTCTGGCGTCTGTTTGTCTCTGGAGTCTGATGGGCACCCCTCGGTGGCGTAAGCCTTGGGATGGTCGGACTTATGGTGTTTAGAGGACTTCTCGACCAAACGTCACTCGGCTGCCGAAGGCGGGCAACGGTTCGAGTCTTTTGATTTTGGCAACAAGGACGAGGCCCTGCCGCCGGAAGACCCTGAGGTCTTGCTTGACTCCTGGAGGTTGGCCCTGGAAGTAGAGGCGATGCGGGAGGAGGACTTATCTGTGCCCACCAAGGAAGTCTTCTCGGTGGGCGGACACACCTTCAAGGGCTGGAGGGTGGTCTCTAAGGACTTGGTCGCCACAGACCAAGCGGAGGAAGGTTTGAGGGCCATGAGGCAGGAATCATGCCCCAACGACCCCGACTTCGAACCTGAGGACCCGGGCCTAGAATGGGACCTCTCTCTCTCTCTCTCTCTCTCTCCTGGTGCTCCCGATGCTTGTGGTGCTTCTTCTGGGCAGGAGGGGGGTCCGATTCCCCCCGACGACAAAGCGCATTCCATCACGGCCAGTTTGGACTCCGCTAAAAAGGCGGAAAGAGATTTCTTTCGCCTGATGCAAGTCCGGGAGTTAAAGGCCTGGCAATGGGGACAGGTGTTGGTGTTGTGGTCGGCCCCCAGGCAGAAAAGGCACAAGAAATGACCGTCCCTAGATGGTATCTGCCGCCCACAGGAGCACTTGCTGACGTGCCCTTTTGGAGCAAGAGGGCACAGATGTGAGAAAAAAACACTTTAGAAATGGTGGAGAATGAAGAGAGTGATCAGCACTGCAAGCGGTAAACCGAAGGCGAACTAACCCTGACCGTGCGGTGGGAAAGAACTGGAGCATGAGGGGAACTCATCCTTTCTATAGAGTGACGTTGGGGGTGGAGCCGACGTCGGTGGGGGCATTCCCATGTCAGTACTCCTAGAAGAAGAATTTGCCAAGAACCACCACCAGGTGGCATCAGTCCTACTTGTGTTACCTGCTGCAAGAGCTTCCTCTCGAAGTAAGATAATCAGTTTGACGTTTCATCATGACAGCAACTCCAGCACTGCTGTACTCCCCCAGCCACCAGTATTGCAGTAGCAAATATATACCAATGTTCCAGTGTGGGGTTAGAACCCACACCCTTCTAACACAAGGTACACCAATATCCCAGTGTGGGATTAGAACCCACAGCCTTCTAACACAAGGTATACCAATGTCCCAGTGTGGGATTAGACCCCACACCCTTCTAACACAGGGTATACCAATGTCCCAGTGTGGGATTAGAACCCACACTCTTCTAACACAGGATACACCAATGTTCCAGTGTCTGATCAGAACTCACACCCTTCTAACACAGAGTACATCAATGTCCCAGTGTGGGATTAGAACCCACAACCTTCTAACACAGGGTACACCAATGTCCCAGTGTGGGATTAGAACCAACATCCTTCTAACGCAGGGCACATCAATGTCCTAGTGTGGGATTGGAACCCACAGCCTTCTAACACAGGGTATACCAATGTCAAAAACTGGGATTAGAACTCACAGCTTTCTAACACAGGGTATACCAATGTCCCAGTGTGGGATTAGAACCCACACCCTTCTAACACAGGGTACATCAATGTCCCAATGTGGGATTAGAACCCACACCCTTCTAACACAGGTTACACCAATGTCCCAGTGTGGGATTAGAACCCACACCCTTCCAACACAGAGTACACCAATGTCCCAGTGTGGGGATTAGAACCCACAGCCTTCCAACACAGGGTACACCAGTGTCCCAGTGTGGGATTAGAACCCACATGCTTCTAACATGATACACCAACGTCCCAGTGTGGGATTAGAACCCGCAGCCTTCTAACACAGGGTATGCCAATGTCAAAAGCTGGGATTAGAACCCACATCTTTCTAACACAGGGTATACCAATGTCCCAATGTGACAGTAGAATCCACAGTCTTCTAACACAAGGTATACCAATGTCCATATGCGGGATTAGAGCCCACAGCCTTCTAACACAGGGGCAAGAGTGGTGTTACTTTTTTTTTCTTTGGCAGTTAGTGATGTTTGTCCGATGCCCAAAGTGCGTGTTCTGGACACCGGCCATCCAGACCCACCCCCTTTCCTCCAGGACTACCATTATGCTAGCGCGGTGTGTGCTGGGTACTTGAGGTGGACAGGCCGGGTCGAGGAGCAGCTCGGATGACCATTTTCTGTTTTTTTCTTCCCGAGAGGCTGTATGCAATGTGGCTCCAGACATCCCCATGCATGCTTCCATGCATGGAGCGGCTGCTCCCTCTCTACTGAGTCGACAGCCCCAGCCTGCCCCCGCCCCCAATGCTAGAGACCAGGCAAACACCAGGTACTGAAATCCCCAGAAGAGGACAGCAGTCTCCGGATGCTGAGTCCTCCCATGCCGACTCCTGGACACCCGGAGTGGTGCAAGATGTGGTGCCCAGAGCCTCAACCCTCAGTGCCACCAGGTCACCTGCCAAGAGTGTTACTACCTGAAACTAGCTGTATACTACAAACATGGAGCTAAACTGTTCCCACTTACTGTATTTACATGCAGGCTTGGAATTTATTATAAGGTATTGGATTGCTGCATAACCGACTGCGAGTCTGCATGTAAATGACAGCACCGAGGACAGAAGGATCGATCCAGGAACCAGCCAAAGTGCACCAAATTTGTGCACCGATTCCAGGGATGTTCATTTTCAAATTGCATGTAGATGCGATCGGAGCTGGAACCGATCCTGCGTGCACGCTCAGTAAACTTGCACCCCATTTACATGCAGGGTAAAATCGATTACATGATAATAAATTACCTTGTAATCGAATACTACCCTGCATGTAAACCTGTTCTCTTCTGGGTGCATCGATTGATGTCCTTCTTGTAGACGCGACCGGAGTTGGTAATCAATTACCTGGAATCGAAGACTAGGTAACTGATCACCAACTCATGTAAACATAGTAAGTGTCAGTCATATGCTGGTCCTGGAAATGACTGCCACCACCTCACAGGAAGCTGACACTGCCGTTGGCCAAGTGTTACCCCAGCAGCTATTCCCACAGTGTGAGGCACTGCCTATGAAGGATACCAACACATGCTTTCGAGTCATGTACCTACCCGACAGCAACTGGCAGCCAGGTCCATAAACGTCTTGGGGCACTCGCCCACCATGTCCTGAAATGCTTTCACATCAAGGCCAAAGTCCTAGGAAACAGAAGTACCATACAGTCAGGTGATAAGATAATAACAGGAGGTCAATGAAATCATTTTTTATTTTATTCTGAAGAGACTTTACAATGTATACAAAGCAATGCACTGAAAATTCACCAATATGCATTCACAATTAATAAAATGTGCAAAACAACTTTGGGTGCTCGTCATATACAATTCTCTATACAGTTTATCAACTTTAGGAAGGGACGCAAAATGGTGTTGTATTATACACTGCACTGCATTCAAAACATATATCTGACAATTTTTTATCTGTCTCAGAGACAACCATGTTCTAAATACCTGGACAGCCCAATTACCTTGTTATTAATTTTTGTTATAAAATGGGCATCCAAAATAAAGACGTCTCATTGGTTAAAATATATCATGTGATCGTGCATGAAATCTGTTTCATACTGTTATCCTGGTACTAAACTACATCACACAGTGAGCAAATTAGTCCTCCTACAACCAGAACTACCTTCCATCTGTCCCCCTTAAAACAGAAATGATCTTCCATCACAAAAATGGCTGCTGCCTTAAAAAATCCTTCAACTGGGCCCTAAAAATAAAATTACCTTAAATATAAAATAGAAAAAATTAATTACGTTTCCATGATCATTACACTTTCCTTACCCACATAAGCAAATTAGAAACTTTAAGTATTGTTTAAAGTTTTCATTACAATAATACTTTCTTTGCTGACAATGAAAAATCCCCCTTCTATCTCTACCTGCTTGTCAGGAAAATCTCTTCTGCTTGCCCTGGCAATGAGATAATTGAGTCTCAGACTGTAGAAGAGGCCTTTATAGTGTATGGTAGAAAGCTTGCCCGCATGGAAATCCATGCCTGTAACAGCACTGTTCTGCTGTACTGAGTTTGTCACGATCTTGTTGTGCTGTACTCAGTATGTCTGTAGTGCAGTACATCATCATCCACTGTTGTCATGCTTGAGCAATAAAGCAAGCTGCAGCAGTGAGGAAGGGAGCAGCACTGGAACACACTGATACAGCTGTGCCGAAGTAAGCCTTTTTTTTTTTAACCGGGAGACCTGTTTTGTGATTCAAGGAGTGCTGCTTATGGTTGCCCATATACTGCAAAAAACTGTGTATGAGCAACCATACACAAACAAGGCAGTTTACAGATCTCAAGGTTTCCGTGGTAACGGACCTCTCGAGCTACACTCTTGAGGTCACTTGTTACCACAGAAACCCTAAATCGAAACTGCCTTGTTGTTGTATATGTTTCTTCAAATACACAATCCTCTGTGTTGTGTCGTACAGTATGTTAGAGAGGAACCTTCTGCTAGTGGAACTGAGCAGAATTTTGAATCTGTGTATTCCATGGTAAACATTCCATGATAAACATGCAAGCAATAATGCCCGACAGGAGTGGGGCGGTGATGGGCAATACCGGACTGACCAGGAGGAATAATGGAGCCTGGCATCACAGGCGGGAAGGCCTTATAATGCTTGATCGCCGTATTGCTCATACCGCCTACCCTGAGGGCATTCTTGCGCTTAGAAAATGGGCATCGTTGTAAATTTTAATTAAGTACTAGGAAAAAAGAAAAAATTAGTTTGTAAATAAACACAAAGAGTAAAAAAATACAAATTTTTGATGAAATAGTCCCTCAAATTTTGTGCTGTTCCATCTGCTGTTGCAACCCCCCCAGCCATTCCCTTCTAGTTATCGTCTCCCCCTTCCAGTACCACATCAACAGATGGAGTTCCTGTAAACTGTAATAATTTTGTTGGTTGCCATGGGTTTTGTTCTTACTTTGAAGAATGGCAGTTTTCTTTTTCTGTAAGCTTTTTTTTTCCCTCCCCGGTCGGTAGCGCGGGTTGGAAGGCTGTCACGTAACCTTGCGTGACCCTGCATCGCATAACCAGGAAGTGGAGAGTGAGAAAATGTACGACCGAGGGTGAAAGCCGTAGGAGTTAGAGCGACAAAAAACAATGTAGGGGAGAGCAAGGGACAGAGGATTGAAGTAAGAATTTTGTTTAACTACTTTTGAACCTCCAGACTGGCACGGCAGGTGGGGGACGGTGGCGCAATAGATCTCTGTCAGTTAGCGAGGGAAAAAAATGGCAGCTCCACAGATGCCAACTCGGGGTGCCCAAAGATATTTTTAGGTAATGGGGCATCTCGAATTGGCACGTCTTTCCAAGCGGGCGTCTATCGATAGTTAATGTACCCCCATGTGAAGGCTCTGAGCCAATGTGAGTAACCCTAGTATCTAGCCCATTTTCTAATCAATGATAAACATTACATATCTTGAATCTTGATGCCAGCAAAGGACAACCTTTGTCCAGCAATAATGCAATGTCATCATCAATGACATCATTTGCAGTGGGCAGAAGGACTATTTTATCATAAATGCACACAAGTAAATCTATTGTTTTTACATATAAGCATGCTAAACATGTTAAAAAAGGAGCACAGGACTTCCAGTGATGTCACTGTCCTTATAGCAATGTACGGCGAGAGCTCATGCCTCCTCAGGGCTTTAAATCAAAATTAAGATATAAAGAAACAGTATTCATTTCCTTTAAAATGGTCAGCAAAGATAAAGGGGATCCCAGAGCCACCAGATCTCAAACAGAACAGAAGAAAAAGACAGAGGATGGCTTGAGATTCCGTTCGTTAGCTCCCGACCAGAGCTACAGCGCCTCCCCCAGCGAGCACACAAGGCCTGGAGTCAGATACAGATTGGGAAGAAGAGAAACTCTTCTGAAATAGATTCGAACAAATCATCAGTGAAATACAGATTTCCAGAAGGAGTTCCAAAAATTACAAGAACAAATCGCAGCCCTAGATAACAGGGTGCAGCAAACTGAGGACAGAGTTGAGGCCGTGGAACAAACGAACACTAAGCTGATGGCCGCCTTCGACCTGCTTATGCACCAAACTGAATTAATGCAAAATAAATGCATTGCTCTAGAGGCAAGGTCGAGAAGGGACAATTTGTGACTATCGGGACTCCCAGAAAACATAGAGCCAGTGGACACTGTCCACTTCCTGCAGGACTTGCTACTAGAAGTACTTGAGCTACCAAGTGGGACAAATGTACAAATCAAACGAACGCACAGGGCGCTCATAGCTAGGCCCAAGGACCCAATCACTAGACCCAGACAAATGTTTATAAAATTTTCCAGTTATCGTACCAAAGAGATAATTTTGCAAAAAGCGTGGCAAAAAGGAACTGTAATATACAAGAGTTCCCGTCTCTTTCTGGACCAAGATTACCCACTAGAAATAACACCAGCAAAGATTGAAATTCCTGCCTTGTACAAGAGCCCTCAAGGAGAAGAAATTAAAGTTTCAAACTCCTTACCTAGCACAGATGAGTGTTCTGGCAAGAAGGTATGCAGACTTACGGTGATCCAGAAGAGGCCCGAACAGCACTGGAAAACCACGGCACCAAGGTGAATTTTCTGGAAAAGCCTCGGGGGCCAGCGATGCAGCAGAATCGACCTGGAAGCAATGACTGGCAAACAGTTTCCGGAGGAGGACAAAGCTGAAACACCAGAAGGAAGACGACGGCCCAGATGATGAGGGACATCAGAAAAATACTGTGCACTCTGACCGATGCAGAAAATGGCGACACAGGTAGTACCTCCATGTGTCTGATGGACGGTTAAACAGCTAAAATGAAGAATCGGTCAGAGCAGGAAACCGGAGGGAAGCACCTACCCTAAAAGACAAGCAAAAAAAAAACAACCAAAAAACACCTGGACTTATATGTCAAGGAGACGTAATCTACTGTACAATCAGCATGACCCTGCTAGAAGACTGATCACATGTCTGAGGCAACTGGAAAATGGACTCATTTAAGCTGAGTACAAGTTTTAGACAGCATGTTTTCGTAAGGAGAGACAATTCCACCTACATGAGTGCTTTCCCACACCATTAAGACTTGTGAAAACAATATTTGTAAAGCTGGAAGAATGACCTTCCAAGGAGCTTGGGGGGTAAAGGGGAAGGACAAGGCAAGGGAACATTTAGTTAAACAGGAGTGTAAGGGGGGCGCAGAAGGATGGAGGCATCAAAGAGTGAGGGGTTAGAGGGGAGGAAAAGGGAAGGATGGAAATTGGGAAGTAACTTTACAAATCGGGGGGAATAGTCGCACTGATCTCATAAAGAAAAAGAATGAAAGTGAAGCGGGGGGGGGGATAAGGATAATGGGATACAGCATACTGTGCTAATAATTGCTGAAAATGATGTTTATTTGTGATTTTCTGTTGCTCTTTCTGCAAGCCTGACTCAGAGGGAAGAACCATCATCAGACCCAGTCATGGGAAACAAACCGACCTCCAGCATCCAGATGCCCTGAACAAAGGTGTGGAGAAGAGGAGGGGGGGAAACAGAGAGAGAGAAACCACTTGCAGACCTTCAGTGAGTCAGCTCTGAAATCACTCACACAAGGAAGTAAGTACAAAATGTCATAATTTACTGGGGGGATAGTTATAGATAAAATGCAGCATTCTAAGGGACTGGCTCACACAGAGGGAGAAGCGGAGGATGACGATGAAAGAGCAAGACATAAATAATGCTGAATGCAGGCTTATGGTGATATAGATACATGTCACAGACTGCCCTCCGGATTCCTAACAGAATCTAGGTTATATTAAGAATGTGACTTTAAACAGGGGCTCAGAAAAGAATCACACAACGGGCGGGAGGCCTAGGCAGAAGGCGCTGACCGAAATGCAAGACAGAAATACCATCAAAACAAGGCAGAGGTGCCCCGAGGGGAGGAATCAACGGATAAAGGGAAAAGTCAAGGAGGATGTAGGAGCTGTGGCGTGTATTTGTGACACTGGGCCTAATCTGGTTAGGGACCAGGGGAGAAGAGACGATTCCTAGCCAGTTGATCTTTGTAGCGGCCCCTGGGAGCAGGGGACGAGAGACAGCTACTACTCTGGATGCTGGAGAGAAGTGGGGAGGTCTGACATCCAGAGATAGATGGGACATTATGATCCCATCCTGCCTTGGAGGTGAAAACAGTTATTTAGAATTTAGGGGGGACAGCCCGGTTGGCTCCCACCAACAGGTTTTACAAGTTGATAAGTTTATGTTAACAGAGGATGTGGAAGTCCACAGATGCCATAGGAAATACAAAAGGTTACGTAAAAATGGGTGGAGGAACAGAGGGAGGCATCCAGGAGATTTACTTATACAACAATGATGGCGACTCCAAGTGCTAGGGTGCTGTCCTTCAATGTAAATGGTCTTAAAAATTCAATTAAAAGGAAAAAAATAATGGCATACATTAAGCAAACCAAATCGGAAGTGGTGTTCTGCCAGGAGACATGCCTGTCAGCAGAGGAACATGACAAACTTAAGAAATTTGGATACACAGATGTGTCTGCATCTTCATACATATCGGGAAGGAGAAGGGGGCGCAGCAGTTCTCATCCCCAGCAACACCCCATCTGAATTAATAAACCAGGAAACAGATAAGGAGGGAAGGTATGTCCTAGTGAAGGGCAGATTACATGGGCAAGTGGTCACCATGCTTTCACTCTATGCCCCCCCAGGTTCCCCATATATATTCTATAGGGACCTACTGATGAAAAAATCTCAACAAACAGAGGGGGGCCTGATTTGTGTGTGTGGGGGGTGGAATTTAACAGTGGATCCTAATCTAGACACCACTTCAAGAATACCTAGGGCAGAATATAGGATAGCTAAACAGGTCAAGAATATGCTGCACAAACTGGATCTTATAGATGCTGGACACCATGAAGAGGGACAAACAAGGGGGTATACATTCTACTCGGCTGCACAGCAGATGCACTCACGATTAGACCTGTATCTCATGTCCAAAGGAGACATATCTGGGAAAGTGGGTTACAGAGTGGGGACCACTGCATTATCTGACCACACACCAATCTTCTTAGAAACAGACCTAAACAAACCCCACAAAACCTCATTTTGGAGACTCAGCTTAGCCCTACTGAAAGACCTAGAACATACAAACATATGAAATTTGCCAGCAGATAAAGGCCCAAAGGTCTATCAAGTCTGCTCGAATGTGCAGCTAGTACCCCTTATTCTGCAGCTGCCCCTCCCTTCCACCCTTCCCCTTCATTAACCCTCCCCCTTGTCCTGTCCCATCCTCATTTGAAGCAGTCCATTGTTCTACTGCATACCACTTCAGCAGGTAACCATTCCACCCAGCCACCACCCTCTCTGTAAAAGTGTCTCCTCATCTCCTCCTGAACCTTCCTCGCTCCAGTCTCATATCATGGCCCCTGGTGGCCTCCCCTCTCTTACTTTGAACAGCCCTCGTACCCATCTTGTTTATTCCTTTCATGTATTTAAAGGTTTCAATCATGTCACCCTGTCTCCTCTCCTCCAGTCAGTACATGTTCAACTCCTTCAACCTCCTGTCGTATGATAAGTCCCCCAGCCCCTTGATCATCTTTGTCGCTCTGCACTGCACCCCATCCAGTAACTTAATGTCCCTCTTCAGATACGGATGCCAGTACTGCACGCAGTACTCCAGGTGTGGTCTAACTAATGACCTATACAGTGGCAGAAGTGACAAAGGCAATTCCACAACTGACAGACCAAATAATTCAAGACCACCGAGAAGTGGAGGTAAGCACAGCATGTTACGGGACACTATTATTTATTTATTTATTTATTGAGAGATCAGAATTACAAACCTTTGAGTCAGGGACTCCTTTGCAAAGGCTCCACATCATGGAAGTACAAAACAAGAGAAATGGACAAAACAATGAAAGGTATTTCATCTGAATGCAGAGGGTGAAACAACACAGAGTCAAGTATGGTACAAACGTAATGGGCAAAACAATGAAAGGTATTTCATCTGAATGCGGAGGGTAAAACAACCCAGAGTCAAGCATGGTACAAAGGTTTCAAGCAAATTAAGCCATTGCATACATTCAAATTTCAAGGATGATACCAGGTTTCCAAAGCCAATAAAACAGATACTTAAGATAAAGGCACTATACATCAGAATAATCAATCAGAGTAGGGGGAGAGGAGTGGGGGGGGGGCAGAAGGCACAGAGGTGTGGCCTGGCACCCCAGTAAAAGGAGGGCGACTATGCAAGTGAACAGCTCAGGGGCAGTCACAGGTACTGACGGTGAGTAGCTGCTCTCTTGAGTTTGAGTTTGAAACAACCAAGGTTCTGGACAGATGAGGTATTGAGTATTAAGCCCATGCTTAGAGGCAAACTGACAGCTATTGCAGTAGCAAGGACAAAACAGAGAAAAGAAAAACAAAAAACAATAGAACAACAGATAACCACACTAGAAGCACGGCAGCAGATAAAACTGGATAGAGGGAGAGGGAGCGAGCTACTAAAGCTCAGAAAAGAATTAAACAAGATGTTAGATTACAAAGTAGAAAGGAACATGCAATTCTTAAAACAACGTTACTACGAGGGAGGGTCCAGAGCAATTAAACTATTAGCCTGTAGGCTCAGGGCAAGAAAAGCCAAAGCACAAATCACTAAAATAAATCCCCCAGGAAAGACCCAACCGATAACAGAAACAACAGGGATATTAGAGGCCTTTAAGAAATATTATACAGAACTTTACACCCCGTACCCAGCCACACAGAAAGAAAAGGCAACACAATACCTGCAGCAACTATGCTTACCCAAACTAACAGAGGCTCAAGCCCAGACTCTAACAGGCCCAATAACGGCAGAGATACAAAAAGCAATAGGAAACAGCAAAACTGGGAACTGTCCCGGGATGGACAGCTTCCCAGTGGCATTCTATAAAAAATTTCTGAAACCTATACTACCAATACTAAAAAAGTATACCAGGAAATTATGGGTGAGGGAGGAAGGGTAAACTCATCATGGAATCAGGCAATAATCTTGGTGATTCCCAAGCCAGGTAAGGACCCACAAGCTCCTGATATAGACCCATAAATATCCTAAACATTGACTATAAGATAATGACTTTAAGTACTGGCAAAAAAACTGGAACATCTAACCCTAGGGATAATTAACAGAGATCAAACGGGCTTCTTTATGGGCAGACAGGCACCAGACAGCGTCAGAAGGGCCAAGAATATAACAGACCACTTAATAGCCACAAAGACTAAGGCCGTAGTCATGAGTATGGATGCTGGAAAGGCATTCATAAGGTCTGAATGAGCTGTACTTGTACAGAGTGCTGGAGGGTTTGGTCTGGGGACACTTTCAAAAGATTATACAGAGATTATATGACCATCCTACAGCCTACATAAGAGCCAATGGACACATATCCCTGCAGTCAATCTGGGAAGGGATACGAGACAGGGATGTCCACTCTCCCATTGCTATTCGCACTATATATTTTGAACCCCTAGCACAAAAGATCTGACAAGAAAGGGAAATTGAAGGGATACGAATGAGAACTGGGGAGCAAAAAATAGCCCTCTATGCAGACGATATGTTGATGTTCCTAACAAACCCAAATAAATCCATACCTAAATTAATGTCCCTAATAAAAGAATTCCAAGAAATATTGGGATACACACTCAATCAAACTAAAACTGAAATCCTAACCTTTAACTACTCCCCCCAACCCCAGATTCATACAACTGTTTCCAGTGAGATGGACCCTCACGATCCTAAAATACCTAGGCATAACGTTGAGAAATAATAACCACTCCATATACCAGGACAATTATGTATTTCTCCATAAACAGATAAAAGAAGATGTAAAGAGATGGAATTTGCTATCCATGCCACAGCATGCCAGAATAAAAACCACAAATATGAATTTACTCCCCTGCCTTTCTTATCTTTTCCAACGTGCCCCAGTCTCACTAACGAAACACTGGTTGAAGGAGACTCATAGAATGCTATTTAAATTTATATGGAAGAACAAAAGACACAGAATTAGAAGAGGAAACCTACAGGCGGGGAAAAGATGGTGGGGTAGAGGGCTGTTCCAGACCTAGAAAGTTACTGGGAAGCCACACAGCAAAGATGGGCACTACAATGAGGAAGTGCGGAGATAAATGCTCTCTGGAAAGATATGGAAGAGCAACAAATGACAGACAAACACCCAGATACAGTTTTTTTAGGGGAAAAGGTAACACTAGTGGAAAAAAAATGGTTCACCCCAATGAAAGTGACATTAAAAGCTATAGAAAAATTCCAGAAGCATCCTAGAATTAAGAGATACAGTAGATGGCAATTTACATGGCTAACACAGAGCCCAGACTTTCTACCAGTCAAGACTGATACATGGTAGAGGTAACAATCACAAAAGGGTTTTCAATACCTCAAACAGATCATGAAGAGGGACTCAATTTGCTGAAGTCAAGGTAAGCAACATCAACTGCTCCCCCTTGGTCCACCACTCTGGTTACACAGCCAAAGAAATCTATGAGATTAGTTTGACAGGACCTTCCGTTTGTAAACCCATGCTGTCTAGGATCCTGTGCTCCTATGGATTCCAGGTGTTGCACTATCCTTTCCTTAAGAAGTGCCTCCATAATCTTGCCCACTACTCAGGTAAGACTGACCGGTCTGTAGTTCCCTGCCTCCTCCCTGCTACCACTCTCGTGGAGCGGGATCACATGAGCCCTTCTCCAGTCTTCTGGGACCTCTCCTGTGCTCAGAGACTCGCTAAACAGTTCTGATAATGGCTGTGCTAGTTCCATCCTTAGCTCCTTTAGTACCCTGGGATGTATGCCATCAGGTCCCATTGCCTTGTTCACCCTGAGCTTATTAAGCTCTTGTAGGACCCTTTCTTTTGTGAACGGACTAGTGCTCACTTCCCTCCCCGCTGTGTCCATGGTGCTGAACTGTGGGCCCTGCCCTACCTTCTCTTCAGTAAATACTGAGCAGTAGTATCTATTTATGATAAATGCTTTTACATGGTCTTCCTCCTTCTCACATGCCCCCTTATCTCCTTTGATCTTAGCAATACCCCCTCTGGACTTTCTCCTTTCACTAATGTATCTATAGAAAGTCTTGTCACCTTCTTTTATTGTTTGTGCTAGTGTTTCCTTGGTTTGGGCCTTTGCCTGCCTTACTGCCTTCCCTGCTTCCCTTAGGGAAGTTTGGTATGCCTCCCTATCTCCATCCCGCTGTGTTCCCTTATATTTCCTGCAGGCCAGCCTTTTGGCTCTGACCTTTTCCGCTACTGTTTTTGAGAACCAAAGTGGTTTCCTTCTTTTGCACTTCCTTTTCTCTCTAACACAATGGGATGTTGCTTAATGTATTACACCCTTAATGCTTGCCCACTTTGCCTGTACCCCTTCACCTGTATTTCTTTTTGCCAGGGCTAGCGTAACTTTGTTGGCAATCTTATCAAAGTCAGCTCCTCTGAAGTCCCATATTTTGTCTTGGAATGGGATGATTTAGTTGTAGTGACCAAATTGAACCATACCATGCGATGGTCACTGGCCCCCAGCTGACCTTCTACCTGGAGATTTGTGATCCTTTCCCTGCTAGTCAGTTTCATAGATTTTGACTGGATGTCAGAAATACCTTTTCCTTTTTTTTTAGCTAAACAAATAACTATATGATAATTGTTGCCAAATAAATGAGCTGCTTTAAACAAGGAGAAAGAAACATTTAAAACATAAGTGTGACAGATTAGCCATTAGTCAAGAAATACAAACACCCCTGAGACCGGTAAATCAAAGGTCAAAGAATGGAATGCTATGAACTGACTCCTCAGATGTCCCAAATCTCACTGAAGCCAAAGAAAATGTGCGTGCGCTCGCTAAAGCATATTAATTAGAAATATGTAAAACACATAACTCTGTGTGTTCATTTGTGAATATTTAGACTCATTTTTTTTTAATTTCATTGTTTAACCAGGTATAGCACACTAAGCTGAAAGCTTTTTTACAGGAGCGACCTGGGAGCACAAGGAGGTTAAGTGACTTACTCAGGGTCACACAGTATGCAAGTGGAAGCTGTGGGATTCAAAGCCAGGTCTGGTCTGCTGGATGTCACCAGATTTGCAGCTCAGAGCCTTAGACCACTGCGCTATACTGCCTCCTGAACGCTGTTTAAACACGCGCAGTCTGCAAAACAGTGCAGACACCTAAAGAAGACCTTCAAATGAGATGTTAAAAATGCAGTCTGAAAATGTATTGTGAATTGTGCAGCTGTACTAGGTGCAGATTTCCCGACAGGATAAAAACAGTGACGGTTTGTTTCGCTACATAATCTTGCTCTGAATTAAATTGTATTGCTGTATTGCCAATGAATACATTTCGGGATTTTATTGAGAGTTCCTCCCTTATACTCCAACTGACTGCCCCTCTCTACTTTTCTAACCCTTTAGTAGATGTGTGGGTGAAACAATAGACCCTTTGCTAAACAATTTATACCTTCCACATTTAGGTAACAGTTCCACATTTCCTCTATTACCCTTGTAATATTGATCACGTTAAAAAAACAAAACAAAAAGAACACATTTGTAACAGTCGTGTGGCACCTGTGGATGTGTGGCTACTGTGATCGCTCAGAACGGTGTACTATCTCAAACATATATTTGTTAAAAAAAGTTGGAAATGTTGACAGGGTAAAGCAGTTGTATTGCAAAGAAGGAATCCTGACAGTTAGAAAAATGAAGACCACACTCACAGTATGCCCTGGTGGGAGTGAAACCTGAAATGCAGGTACTGTTTGTATGACCTATAAAGTACAAAACCAGTGCTGAAAAGTAACTGAAAGCTTCAAAATACAATCTGGCAAGTTATACAGTCACATTAACATAGTATGCAAGGATGTGCACTCGGGGAGAGATAGAGGTGAATGGAGATCTGCATCGGGATAGGTTTTAATAATTTTGAGCTGTTCATAAAGGCTAATACCGGGAGTGGCTGTGGACTTGAGCAGCGGGACACGCATTTAGTTGAGGAGGGGTTTGCTTTTTCTTAGGACACTTGTGCTATATTAGCAATTGAGTGTCGGTGGAGGATTAGAGGACGGTTTGTGGGAAGACGGATTGAGATTTTTTGGGGCGGGAAGACTAAAGCAGATGAGTAAGGGGAGAGGGAGTAAGGTGGGTACGAATTTGGGAAATAAGGGTTGTTGGGAAAGCATGCTAGGTGTAGGGGGAGTGGGGGAAATTTGGGGTGGGGGCGGAGGGAGAGTTCACAAAGTTAAAAATGTTTCTTCTATTAGAACTGTTAATGTTGTTAAGGTAGTTGTGTTAATCACTGATGCAATCGATGATGTGAAATGTAATGTTACTTTGCAAGACTGCTTAAAATGTTGTTTAAAAGGGAAAAGAAAGGGGAAATGGGCCAAGAGAAGCAGGCCAGATCTGGAAAGGTTGTATTATGACACATGGCTGACGTCACAAATTTAAATGTAATTTCATGAAATGTAAAGGGTATAGCAAGCCTGGTAAAGAGGACAACACTTTTGACCATATTAAAAAAAAGGTGGGGTGGGGGGCTCAGGTGGCCCTGTTGCAGGAAACCCACCTGATGGATTTGGAGCATGCAAAGTTGGAGCGGAATTGGGTGGGGAAATGTTACGTGGCCTCCTTTTCCTGTCATAAGAGAGGTGTTGCGATACTCTTACATAAGAACCTTCGCTTTCAGGTTAAGAAGGTGGTGTGGGATCCGAGAAAAGGCAGGTATATTTTTGTTACGGGTTTGTTACAGGGAGAGAAACTTACATTTGGATGTATTTACGCCCCAGCGGAGTATGAGCCGCAATTCTATTCCTCTTTGCTGTGTTTGTTGGTCAGGGAACAGTTCCCTGGGCTTATCATGGAAGGGGACTTTAATTGGACTATGGATGCATGCATGGACCATTCCGAGGGGAAGGGACATATCTCAGAGGCTATGAACCAGTGGCAGATTGGGGTAGCAGACCTGGACTTTGTGGACGGATGGCAGTCAGTTAACCCAGGGGCGAAGGAATATACATGTTGTTCTGCACTTCACAAGACCTGATCTCGTCTAGATTATATCAATCTTCCCAGAAGCTGAGTGGGTAAGATAAGGGAGCTATCCCATAGTCCTATCTTCATCTCAGACCATGCCATGGTGAAGTTGAAGCTGATGGGTAAGGTGCCTGTAGGGACACCCCCAGCTTGGAAATTCCCCACATACCTGATTAAAGATCAGGCTTTTAGGGAATACCTAACAGAGCAGTGGAAACTGTATGAGGAAACAAACTCCACGCAGGAGGTCTCCAGTGCTATCTTTTGGGAGGCTGGTAAAGCCTTTATGGGGGAGGAGGGGGGGCTATCATAGCCTATGTAGCAAAAATTAAAAAGCAAAATAAGTGTAAGCGAGAGGAACTGGAGAGACAAGTAAAGGAGCTGGAGAAGCAGGTTGGGGGAGGAGAAAGAGGGGAAACCCCTAGGTTACTACTAACTGCCAGGGAGGCTCTTAATACATGCTGAGAGACGAGGTGGGGAAATCATGGTTTTATTGCCAGAGAAGGATTTTTGAATGGGGTAATAAGCCAGGACCTATGTTGGTGAGACTGATGAAAGGAGCTAGGCACCCAACACGTATATTAAGAGTGTGGAATGAGGCAGGAAGGATCTGTACCAGCTCTGGGGAAATAGCGGAATGTTTTAGGAAATTTTATGAGTCGCTGTACAAAGCTGAATACACAGGAAAAGAAGCTCACATATGGGGATTTCTGGATGGGGTAAATTTGCAGATGGTTACGGAGGGGCAGAGGGAATTGTTGGGGCAGCCTATTTTAAGAGTGGAAATTTTAAGGGCCATCCAAAAAATGCAGCAAGGAAAGGCTAATGGCCCAGACGGGTTCCCTATTGAATATTATAGAATCCTGGGTGGGCAGCTAGCTGGGGTGTTGTGTGAGGTGTTCAAGGTAGAGGGAGAGGTAGAGATCCCGGTCTTACCCGATTCCTGCTATGATGCCAATATCTGCCTGATACCCAAGTCAGGGCAAGATGGGCTCGATTTTGCAGCCTACCGACCCATCTCATTGCTTAATGTAGATTTGAAAATCTTAGCTAAGGTTCTAGCTACCACACTGGAGAATATTCTCCCAGACCTGATTTCACCCAGACCAGACTGGGTTCATTAAAGGCCGACAGTCATATCATAATGTGTGGAGATTACTTAATGTAATATTGAGAGCAGGCCGAACACAAGAGAAAATGGGGGTGGTCTCTCTGGACGCTGGAAAAGCATTCGATAGGGTGGAATGGGACTACCTATTTGAGGTTATGGCCTGGTTTGGTCTGGGTGACTCTTTCATAGGTAACATCTGAAAAATCCAGGGGCAGCATGAGCCTCAGGCCAGGGCAACAAACACAAACAGCCTGCTGTACATGACGAACAATTTCACCTCCTTGGATGCTTTAGTGTGAATTGCTGAATGATCTTTGGAAGATGAGTAGGTGCTAAACTTAGGGGATACGATTATATGAGTTACCCGATCAAGTATGTATGTTTGAGTTCTGGTATACATGGACTTCTGTAAGGCTGGCTACCATAATATGGTACAAAGGTTTATTCCAATGTATCTTAAACAATGTAACTAAAAGCCAGCCAGCTTCTCTCTGATTGGGAGTGTGTGTGAGAGACAAAATGCTGTGAATCTATTAGGATCACTGAATTCCTACATATTGACTGAAATGGAGTCAATTCTGTGTGGTGGGGAGCACATCTTTTGGTTTGTGTTTGGGGGGAGGAACAGCAGTTCTGTCAACTCGCGAGTACACGTTTAAAATTCATGGCTACACCCTGGAACCAGAGTTGCATGATGGTAAAGCAACTGGGTCACATATGCAGTCTCCCATTATGTTTTACAAACCTAACCAAGGGGCTGTGCAGTGGTAAATGGGCCATATACGTAGTTTGTATTAAGGTGATACTAACCTATCCGGGGCAACCTGGTGGTAGCCGAGTTACATATGCAGTCTTCCATAACATTTTACAAATCTAACCAGGGGCTGTGTGGTGGTAACTGATGTTCAATCTCCCACAACATTTTACAAATCTAACCAGGGGCTGTGTGGTAGCAGCTGTGTAACATACTGTATGCAGCCTGCAATAAGGTGTCATGAACCTCACCTGTGTACGAGGGGTGTGCAGTGACCGAACAATATTTCCCAAATACCACAAACAGTAGAGCTCCCAAATACTCAGGACCATTCCCGAATCGAAGGCTACCTGTAGTTGGGAACTACTGTTCTTCCCCAATTTAAAAAAGCAAAACTATCAAATATGCATACCCCACTCCTGCTGCCCTCACTGCAAACTCCAGCCATTAAACATTTCTCCCATACCCCAGCCCTTGTCTACACCCAACACCCCTTCCCCCCACAGCAGCCATACAACACGTATAAAATTATTAAAAAATCCTTAGAATGTTTTTTCTACCACAGTGGACAACCGGCACAACCCAGCCACCCCCACGGCCAGCCACCTTGTAATGAATGAATGTGCTCACTCTGTCCCTACAGAAACCACCCAAAACAGGAGGGTGGGTTGTGCTGGTCACCTTGGCACCCTGCTGCTTAGTTCCTGGTGGGGGGTATTATTAGGGTATGCCAGGGCGGACAGACTTGGGGAAATATTTATAAATACCGTGGTGCAAACATGCGCTTTTTGTTGCATAGCACGGTGGCTGAGTTGTGCCAGTCATCTACCGTAGGAGGAAAAACAACTATATAAGGATTTCATAATAATTTTATATACGTTGTGTGGGTGCTGTGACAGGAGCAGGGTGGGACTGGGTGCAGACAAGGGGCGGGGGACGGAGTAAATGTTTAATGGCTGGGGTCTGCAGTGAGCACAGATGGGGTATGGTATGAATGTATTTTTTTTTTTTTTTTTAAAGCACAGGTCCTAAATATCCAAATACTAAATACCTGAATATTTGGCCACTGAATACCTAATATCTGGTGGAATATTGGCACAGCCCTACTGTGTACCAATTTAAACACAAAACTTTTTTACATCATTGGCATACTAGCAGAATATATATATATACACACACACACACATGGATATTTACCTGAGTCCTGGGTAGAATTTCAGGGTCAGCTGGTATTCGGCCTAATATTTCACACAGGACTATCCCGAAAGAGAAGACATCCACCTGAACAAGGGAAAAGGTGGGAGGTGACGCTGGTTAGTGAGAACACAGAAAAAAAAATTATCTAAGCAGGTTTCTTATCAAAGTATCTCATTATCAGTACTGAAATCCATACAACTAATTAAAGGAAAACTACCCTCTCATTTCTTGAAAACTGTATTTGTTTTCCTGTCAGACAGCTCTTTTTGTACAACTGTTAGAGGTATATTTGATTGCTTTAGTTCAGTTTCACTGTTGAGACTAGTCCCTGTAATTATCCTGGGGGAGGTTTCCATTTTCTGGTTGTTGAAATCTCACTGTGCCTGAGGGCAGCATTAGCATATGATAGCACGATGCAGCAGCACCTTTTAGATTCCACAGTATGAACTCAACAAAACAAGCTGCAGCAAGGTGAAAAATACCACGTTTCACTTAGATTTGCAAACTGAGTTGTAATGCAGGGTTTTTCTCTTTAAAATGTATTCAATTTGTGTGTTTTCAGATTTTTTTTCCGGATATTTGTACTTTCAGCATAGAGACACATGGTATAAATGGGTCATGTGACATCATGCTCTCATGGACAATGACACTTCAGCAACCATAAAATGGAGACCCCTCCCCGGGATACTTACAGGGGACTAGCATGAACAGGGAAAACAAACTAAAGCAAACACGTATATCCCCAACAGTTACAGGAAAAGAGTTTTCAGAAAGAACTCAGCGGCCCACCAATAGGTGCCTCTCCTGGCATCTATGTTATTAGCAGGTTCTGGGGTGAGTGCTCCTGCTGTTGGATTGCCCTTTTTGCACTCTCGGTACTAAGGTGCACTTGTGGTGCAGCGAGGAGGAGCTGGCTCTAATCCAGCAGTTTGATTAAACAGAGGATTTCAGTTTCCAGTGCCAGAAATCATGCACAAGGGACCAGGAAGCTAAACATGGGGTTTCATCCCTCACTAGGGATGGGTGATGCTGATCTCTGGGTTCGATCCCTCACAGCGGGTGAGTGATGCTGACCTCTGGGTTTGATTACTCACTGGGGGTGGATGATGCTGACCTCTGGGTTTGATCCCTCACGAGGGAGGGGGTGGATGATGCTAATCTGGGTTTGATCCCTCACGGCTGGTGGGTGATACTAATCTCCAGGATTCACCCCTCATGCAGGTGGGTGATGCTGATCTTGGGGTTTGATCCCTCACTGGGGGTGGGTGACGCTGACCTCTGGGTTTGATCCCTCATGGGGGTGGATGATGATAATCTGGGTTTGACCCCTTACGGTGGGTGGGTGATGCTGATCTCTGGGATTTACCCCTCACGGCAGGTGTGTGATGCTGATCTCTGGGTTTGATCCCTCACTGGGGATGGGTGATGCTGACCTCTGGGTTTGATCCCTCATGGGGGTGGATGATGCTGATCTGGGTTCGATACCTCACTGGGGATGGGTGATGCAGATCTCTGAATCTGATCATCTGCTGGGAGTGGGCAACACTATTCTCTGGGTTGAGCACTCACGGGGACAGTTAATGCTGATCCTTGGGTTCGACGCCTTACTGGGGGTGGTGACACTGATTTCTGGGTTTGATCCCTCACTAGGGTTGGGTCCGAGTTTATTTAAAACATCACTGTAAATCACCTTTATGGTGGACTGAAGTTAAATACAAAAGTAAGTACAAAAAAGCACACACTTTAAATACAATTTCACGCACACATTTAAAAATTCTAAACTAATACAAGATAAACTGACTACCTCAGTTTTTTTCTGACAAAGAATAGCTTACATGTTTCCAGTTCATATTCTATAAGAGGCAAAAACCATAAACATCATACAGGGTACAAGAGGGAGAAGCGTGGCTGTACCATCCATATGATGCACACAAACAAATTCCTCATATACTCTCGTTCTTATTTCAGGCTTACTCCTTTTAACCTGATTTCTTAAGTTATAACCTGAAATCTCAACAGGTGGCAAAAGGTCATACAACTTGTGATTTACATTATTTACCCCTAAAAATGTATCTTTCCCTATTTTTCCCTCCTTTCCATCAAAGATTCAATTTGACACTCCCTCAGGACCTCTTCATACCCAGCCTCCCATCCTGCAATAATTCCGAGTGCCTTTTCTGAATGTGTTCCAGGGCCTCACATTCCTTAATACTTAAGCCACAATGCCATGGGGTGGGGGGTGGGGGGGGGGAGCATATTCAAGTAGTGGCCTAATTACTGTGCTAGAATAATAAGCCAAGTCCTGTTGACTTACTCCAGCCACTGTTAACACTGTCAAAAAGTACAGGTTTGTAGTAACCTTCGTAACCACACTGTAACTTGCTCATTCCATTCAAAATTGCTCTGTATCATCAGCTCCAAAACTTTACTTGACTTAAACGTTCAACTTCCACCCCCATTCCCCGCCATTAGAGGTAACCCTATCTTTTTTTTTCTTCCTAAATCAGATTTCATTCATGTTTTTTAGGATTTATTTCCTAAACTGTTCCTTGGGCCATCTTTCACTGTGAGTGATGCTGAACTCTGGATGCAATGCCTCATTGGGTGTGGGTTATGCTGATTCCTGGGCTTGATCACTCAATGGGGGTGGATGATGCAGGTCCCTGGATTCAATGCCTCACTGGGGTTGGGTGATACTGATCTCTGGGTTTGATCCCTCGTGGGGGGAGGATGCTGATCTCTAGGTTCGATCCCTCACTTTGGGCGAGTGATGTTGATCTCTGGATGCAATTCCTCATTGGGTGTGGGTTTGATCACTCACGGAGAGGTGGTTGATGCTGAGCTCTGGGTTCAGGCTCTCACTGGAAGTGATTGATGCTGAACTCCGAGTTTGCTCCCTTACTGGGAGTGAGCCACACTAATCTCAGGGTTGCATGCCTCACGGGGGATGAGGCTGATTTCTGTATTAAATCTCTTACTGGGAATAAGTGAAGCTACTCTCTGGGATCCGTCCTTCACTGAGGATGAGTTATGCTGATATTGGGGTTTGAGCTCTTACTTGGGGTGGGTGAGACAACTCTCAAGGTTAGAGGTTTTGATATGGTTCCAAAATTAGAGTGCACAAATGGCAGACTACTACAACAGTGTTCATTCAAAGCTCTGCTTTGAATGGTTTAGCACTGTTTCTATCAGATATACCATAATTTCTTTTTCTGTTAGCTCCACCCTTGTCACTGGAAGTTATTAGACATGGCATGGGTTATATGCAGTCCTGCTAGGGACACTGGTACAGCTCAAAACCATGACATCAGCACAGAATGCTGGTGACATGAGAGTTCCACTGCCTCCACCTGATCAGTTCACACTTCTTGCAATGCAGTATGACCTTAACAACAACAACAACAACAACAACAACAACAGGAACCCTGCCAATAACAAAACCACATCACCAACACTATAACATGGATAAAATTAAAAGGAGAGAAAAAATACAGTAACTTGAGGATGACTTAAAATGCCGTAGAGCATTGTATGACTTCTGAACAAACTGGACACATCCGGCTTGTCAGATCAGCACTCAGGAGCTATCTAAGCAAGACAAGCTGAATACATGAAAATTATCTGGGAGCATGAACTAACTGGGTCTCAAGGTGGACGGTTTAGCTCTTAGTTCCATGGAAATCCATCCACAGCCTTTGCCATCCTGTCTACAGATTTCTACTTTAGACAATATTTCTGCACTCCTAAATGGCAGCGCTACTTAAATCTGCAAGGAAAAAGGCTCAGTCAAACTTTAAAGGATCTAAAGAAGTGGAAGGTGGGGACGGGCCTGCTGAGCCAGTGAGGTAAACTACTACCTAAACGAGAGCTACCATGGAGCAGCCCAGCCTGGAGAGCGATCAATCGTCTGAGCAAGCAACTTCTTCAACACAACTTGCTGCCCTGCTTTATGAAACACAAGTAGCATAACGATAGCGCTATCACATGCTAAACCAGCGACCCACATTCCGGAATGACCGCAGGGCATTAGGAGCTGGTTGGGGAGGATGGACTGAGCATCCCAGTGACAGCTCTCCTTCGTTGGGGGGGCCTGTTCTTCCATACGTGACTGCCCACTGGTGCAGACCAGTGGATCACCAGAGAGGAGGGGTGCTGCCTGATACTTATCACATGTTTGCCATCCAGTCACTGCCCTTCTTCCTGGGGCCACTGTTCTCACTGCCAATTTAGTGGAGACTACTTGGGAACACCAGGGGGAGAGGTTGTCACTGATGCTTGTCACATGCCTACCATCCCAGTGAGTGCTCTCCTTCCTGGGGGGGGGGGGGGCTGTTCTTGCTATGTGACTGCCTACTGGTGCAGACCAGTCGGGATCACCAGAGTGGAGGGGGTTGCTGCCTGATACTTATTACACGTCTGCCATCCAGTCACTGCCCTTCTTCCTGGAGGTGGGGCCACTGTTCTCACTGCCAATTTAGTGGAGACTACTTGGGAACATCAGGGGGAGAGGTTGTCACTGATGCTTGTCACACATGCCTACCATCCCAGTGAGTGCTCTCCTTCCTGGGGGGGGCTGTTCTCGCTGTGTGACTGCTGACTGGTGGAGACCAGCTGGGAACACCAGAGGAGGGGCTGCCACCTGATGCCTGTCATGCATGCATGCCACTGCATCACTGCACGCCTGCACTTAGGGGAGGAAAGCAGTTCGTCAGTGCCCCCCGGCAGGCTATTAACTTGTCACCCACCACCATGTGGTCCTGGTAATTGTGTGTAAACGTCGCGGAGAAGGTCAGTGTGATGGGACGGGGGCTACTGGACAAGACTAGCATGAGAAACAGCTTGGTAAGAAAAAAAGAGATGAGGCCAGGTGAACGATCGGGGAGGGGGACCACTGGACACCAAGGAACTTGTATGTAATATGGGCGAGTGATCAAGGGGGCTCGGGGACCTCTAGACACCAAGGAACTCTTACATTACAGTAACTACAGATGGATTATTGGTTGAGGAGCTGATGAGGCACAAGCCATAAGATCTAGTCTGGGTAGGCATCAATTAGTGAGGCACTAACGGACAATTACCGCCTCTCTAAACTTACCCATGTGCCAGTGTGCCTATATGCATGGTGCAATCAGCTGCTTTACATGGGTGTACTGACATATTTGTGCCACTCGCAGACAGATCAGCAACTCATTAACCGTGCCATCCAATAGGGCATTTTCCACCACTTCCCCACTTTGCAGACGCTAAGTGGTGTTAGCGAGTCATTAACCCGTTTAGCAGCCTTTATAAGATTTCAAATATCCAGGCCACTGCATTTTATTGTATGTTTTTAAAATTCTCTGTGAGACTCCAGGTTGAATTAGTGATAAGACAGTGCTATACATAGCTTCTATTTTTGGGTAACCTCAATCAGTTCACACGGTTTGTATTATGTTTCTTTTCAGTTGTTAATAAAATGATTTTACAAAACAAAAAAGTGAAAATTATTACTTCAACGGTAACTCTCCAACTCAAAGAGTAAACTGCCAGCCGGCCCGGTGATGCAGAGGGCTGAGGCACTGGACGCCACACCTCATGGCATGCCAACGACACGGGTTCGGGAGCAAGCCTGGGCCATCGGAGGTCGGCACGGGGAACGGAGTTGGATGGAGTTGCCAGAAGGCAACTCTGCTCTCCGGGGGAGGAGAAGTGGCATCCCTCGGCTAATGACCGCCTCCTGGTGGAGGTTGGGGAACAGCACAGGCTCAGAGGGTGCCAGACATTAGGCCAATGGGGTGGGCGGAGGGGGTCATTGCTGGGGCTGTAGGTGCATGCGCGCCTCCATGTGCATGCACCTCCTCCTGGGGCCCCTGGGAAAAAATGGAGGAGAAAATCACTGGCGGCAGGATGACAACCGATTCCCCGCAGGCACCACTCTGAGACGGGCATAAGGTGCCCTGTTATTCCAGGTCACAGGGCTGGGGGCGACTGGATGGGGGTTGTTGGAAAAGTATGAAATAGAAAGAATGGAAGAAAAAAGATGAAACTGCCTCTACAGGCATCAGGATAACATAACTATATGCTTGAATAAACAAATTTGTGCACCAGAATACATTTTTAAAAATCAATCTTTAAACAGAAAAAAATACCGAATGCCACTGTACTAGTGTGTAGTCCCAGTAGAAATGCTGAAGCTAACAGAAAAAGAAATTACTATAAGTCTGACAGAATTTCTTCTTTCTGTAATGTTCCACATTGTCACAGGGAAATCATAACAAATGGGTTCTTACAAGCAGTACCTATAACATTTTGGTTGGGGTAGAATATTGCCAATTAGAAAAGGGGTTAGAAAATTCCCAGTCTCTGACTGACTGAGCCCCTTACCTAGGGGTACATTTATGTGCCAGCAGAGACCATGAAAAAACAAGTCCCAGTGCCAACCTGCCTCAGCGCAAGCTGGTATTAATGTGCTGACTTATGAATTGTAAATACTGAACAGCAGCCATTTTGTTTCACTCACTTAGTGAGCGTAATGCCTTTTTTTGTATTACTAACTTTTATTAGATGAGCAGAAGAATTTTTACACAAGCTTTCGGGACCTCTCAGATCCCTTCATCAGGTACAAAGAAAACTAACCAGCACTTCAGAATACATGCAAGATCTCGTGCGTCCTAGACTGCTTAACAAAGGGGAGGATGTAAAGGAAGCAATTTAGTACAATGCAGGTAATTAACAGGAACTAGACTTCATGTCATGAAATGGTGAGAGATCAAGGGCTAGGTTCACAAAACTTTGCCCTGGCACAAATCCAGTTTTGCATGATTAAACCAGGTTTTATACCGAGTTGGTATTTACAAAAGCCCAGTTTGTGGGCTCAAACCAGGTTTGTGCTGGGGCAAAGTGTCAAGGGGACCACAATGCAAATGAGGGGGAAGGGACCTGTATATCAGCACAGTCCAATACACAAAGCATTTGCTCCGCGCAAGGGCCTTTTGTAGAGGTTTCCTTTGCATGGAGCCAATATTGCTGACCGAGACCTTGCTTTAATGCCGCACAACCCTAGTGGTTGAAGGAGGTACTGCGGTGCCCCCCCTGCCTGACCACAGCAGACAGTCCCTGGTGTCCACTGGTCCCTCCCCCACTCAATGCCCAACCAAGTGAAAATAAAGGTTTCCCTGGTGCTAGTGGCTCCCCCCTTGATCGCTGGCCCAAGTATAAAACAATAATTTTCCCTGGTGCTAGTGGCCTCGACCCCCGATCACCAATAGATGGCTCGGTGGAAAGAATTATGTCCCTGGTGTTAATGGTCCCCCAGTGCTAGTGGCCTCCAACCCCCGATCATCAACTGCTGGCTCAAGTGGAAAGAATTAAGTGTCCCTGGTGTTAGTGGTCCCCAGTGCTAGTGGCCTCCGACCCCCGATCACCAACTGCTGGCCCAAGTGGAAAGAATTAAGTGTCCCTGGTGTTAGTGGCCCCCCGTGCTAGTGGCCTCCGACTCCCCGATCACCAACTGCTGGCCCAAGTGGAAAGAATTAAGTGTCCCTGCTGCTAGTGGCCTCTGACCCCCCCCCGATCACCAATCGATGGCTCAAGTGGAAAGAATTAAGTGTCCCTGGTGCTAGTGGTCCCCCTCACCCGTGATCGCCGATCGCTGGCCCAAGTATTAAAAAGTAAAGTTCTCTGGTGTCCAGTGGTCCTACCTGGTGCTGTGTCAAGACCTTGTGGTGAAAAACAGCGCAGTCCAAAACCACGCTAGATTAGCTATACTAACTCCCAAGCCGTGCAGAGTTGTTATGACCAACGTGCATATTTGCTGTCACGGTTTTTGGCTGGACACCATCCTATTCCCCACCCGATCTCATGCCCAGTCCATAAGTATTGTTCCCTGGTGTTCAGTGGTCCGTCCCCCAACCTTATGCCTGCCCGAGTGAAAATAAAGGTTTCCCTGGTGTCCAGCGGTCCCACCCCCCACCCGATCCCATGCCCGATAGACAGTAAAGGTTTCCTTGGTGTCTAGTGTTCCCTCCCTTCACCAGATCCCATGCCGTAAAATATAACATGTTTCTGATGTTTAGTGTCCCCCAACCTGATCCCCATGTCTGATGGAAAAAATAAAGGTTTCCCTAGTGTCCAGTGCCCCCCCGGCGATTGCCAGCCCAAATATAAATACAAATGATTCCCTGGTGTCTAGTGGTATCCCCCTCCACTGGTGGCCAGCCCGAATATAAAGAAATATGTTATCTTGGCTCTAGTGGTAACCCCCCCCCGCTGAGTTGTGAACGCTCAAAAAAATGATATGTCATTCCCTGGTGTCCAGTGGACTCCCACCCAGGCAAGTAGTGTCCACCACCACGCTCCCCTCCACCCCTTCCCTGAGCCAGCAACTGGAACAGCCTTCCACTATGGCCGGCCACCAAGTGAGATGTCATTGTGTGCGTACTATAAACAGTATGCGCTCACTGACTGGCAGCTCAATGACAGTTCAGTCGACAGCCGGCTGTGGTGCAGAGCAGAGGGCTGTGCTGGTCGCCGGCTCAGGGAAGGGACAGGGGAGAGTGGGGTTGGGGGGCACTACCTGCCGAGGTGGGGGTCTACTGGGCACCATGAACTGACATATATTTCTTGAGTGCTTGCCAGATCAGCGGGGGGGGGGAGGGGGGATACCACTAGAGCAAGAGTAACATATTTCTCTGTATTTGGGCTGGCGATCAGCAGGGGTGGGTGGGTACCACTAGAGGCAGGGTAACATATTTCTTTATATTCGGGCTAGCGATTGGCGTGGAGTACCACTAGAGCCAGGGTAACACTTTTCTATATTTGGGCTGGCAATCTGTGGAGGCGGGGTACCACCAGACACCAGAGAATCATACGAATTTATATTTGGGCCAGCGACCGGCGGGGTGTAGGGGGCACCACTGGACACTAGGGAAACCTTTATTTTCCATCGGGCATGAGATTGGGTGTGTGGGGGGAACACTAGGCACCAGGGACAGGTTATATATCACCCGTAAGAAGGCAGAATTTCTGTCCAGGGAGATTGCTGCTGTGCAGAATCGACTGCTCAGCTCTTCCAGACTGTGGACAGATTGTGCAATCCAATCTGTCTTCATCCTGGGAAGCTTTTTCACAAGAACGGTGTGATGAGTTTGATCAATTCTTTGCAGATAAGGTTGCCACAACCAGATCTGGCATCTGACTGGCCCCCTCTAATGGGAGCTGCGGTGGTTATCAGGAAATGTCGGGCCCTCGGTTTGCTTGGTCTGACTTCAGCCGACCTGCAAAACCAAAACCCAGGGGAAGAGTACACAATGGGGGGTGAGATACTAACAACAACAAAAATGGAAAGGGACCTGGGGGTAGTCATATCAGATGACCTAAAGGTGGGCAAGCAATGTGAGAGGGCAGCAAGGAGGGCTGGGGGGATACTGGGATGCACAGGGAGAGGCATCACCAGTAGAAAACAGGAAGTTATTATCCCTCTGTACAGACAGCTGGTGAGACCCCATCTGGAGTACTGTGTGCAGTTCTGGAGACCCAATCTCCGCAAAGACATAGACAGGATGGAAGCTGTCCAGAGGAGGGCAACTAAAATGGTGCAGGGTCTGCACCGGAAGACATATGAAGAGAGATGAAAGGAGCTTAATATGTATAGCCTCGAGGAAAGGAGGGAGAGGGGGGACATGATAGAAACATTCAAGTACCCTCAAGGAATCAACAAAAGTCCAAGAGGGTAGCATCTTTCAAAAAAGAGGTGTGCAAGAACAAGAGGGCACAATTTGAAGATGGGGGCCGCTCAGAGGTAATTTAAGGAAGTATTTTTCACAGAGAGGTTGTGGATACATGGAGCAGCCTTCGGAGGAAGTTGTGGAGTCCAAAAACAGTGGTGAAATTCAAGCATGCATGGGACAGTCATAAGGCAATTCTAGGGGTTGGGGGTAGGCAATTCTAGGGGGTGGGGGTTGGAAGAAGTAGGCTGCTGGTTAACTAGGATCTGCAGCTTATCCAGTAGGTAGGGAAATGGGCAGACTGGGTGGACCAAGTGGTCCTTATCTGCCGTCAAAGTCTATGTTTCTGCAATCACATTGATTGTGATGATTGAGATTGTGATGGTCATCCAGACGCTGCGACCAACCTGCTGCAGTTTGGATCCTGGGCCCACATGCCTCCTAGTAGGATGTGTAGATAAACCTGGTCCGGTCCTTGCTGAAATAGTCTGGAGGTCACTGGAGAGGGGGATCTTTCTGGATCCCCTGAAGGAGGCAGTTGTTCGCCCCTCCTTAAAAAACCCTCCCTTGACCCGGACTGTGTGGTGAACTACAGACCTGTCTCTAACCTACCCTTTGTGGGTAAGGTTATTGAGAAGGTGGTTGCTTTGCAGTTAGATGGTCATTTGACCAGCCACACTGTCTATGATTCTCTCCAGTCAGGATTCAAGAAGAGACACAGCATTGAGACGACCCTTGCACGAATACTAAATGACCTCCTGATAGCGAGAGATCGTAGGACTCGTTCCTTCTTGGTCCTTCTCGATCTCTCTGCAGCATTCGACACTGTAGACCATGGTATACTGTTGGAACACTTGCAGTTCATCTGTGGACTGTCTGGTACAGTCCTCAGATGGTTTCGATCTTTCCTCGAGGGTAGGACTCAGAGAGTGGAGTCTGGAATTTATTCCTCAGCCCCTCTCCCCCTATCCTGTGGGGTGTCGCAGGGTTCCATTTTGTCTCCCATGTTGTTTGCAGTGTATATGCTGCCATTGGGAGAGATTATTAGGTGGTACGGTTTGAGTTTTCACTGCTATGCAGATGATGCTCAACTGTACATGTCCTTTGTACCTGGTCAGGATGTGTTCCTCTCAGTGTTTATTTTATTTTATTTATTTATTTGGAAACAATCAGAATTACAACCCTTTGAGTCACAGACTCTTTTGCAAAGGCTCCACGTCGGTTACAAGGGTGGAGGGTAGACAAATACAGTTGAGAACATACATGTAACAGGCAGAATATACATAAAAAAATCAAAGGAGCAGTCCAGTCAAACTTAGTGACTGTTGAAGAAGTTAGGCAGCAATCTTGGGATACCCAGGCGGGGATTATTGGTGAGATAATGGGCCTTGTGTGGCCCTGAGTCGGCGTGGGGAGGCAGATTAACCGGGGTGAGCAGAGTTAGCCGCAGCCACATATGGCTCTCTCAAGGAGGTGAGCTTTGAGGCCTGTTTAAGTTGAAAGATGCTGTGGGTCTACGAGAGGGAGTGTGGTACCATTGAGCCAGAGAGGGGCCCGGTATCTGAAGGATCTTTGCCCAAGGGAAGTTCTACATTGAGGTACAAGGAAGGGGAGCTTGCGGCAAGTCTTGTATTGCACGTGTGGGTGCAGAACTGATTAGGGGAAAAGTCCGACGGGGCTAGCGAGGTGTATATTTTTGCAAGGATGCAGGTGTGGAACTGTAATCGTTGTTGGAAGTTTAACCAACCAGATAACGATAGAGATCACAGGTGTGGGTTAGCCGATCACAACCAGTGACTAGGCGGCAGGCTTTGTTCAGGAGAATGTTTATCCTGTTCAGGGAGGTGGGTTCAGCAGAGCCATATATAGTGATCCCGTAGTCCACCAGGGAGAGGATGGAGGAGGTGACTGCTAGCCGCATTGCCTGCGGGGGTAAGCAGTGCTTAAGCCGATACAGGATGCCTACCCTTGAGCTGATAGAGGTGGAGGTGGAGAGAATTTGGGTGTGCCTCTGGTACGAGAGGGAGGTGTCTAGGGTGACACCTAGGTATTTGAAATTGGATACTTGTTCGAGAGGGGCACCTTGAGCGTTCTAGATGAGGAGAGCAGACTGACTATGAGGATTTTATGGTGGGCAAAATCATGGATTTAGTTTTATTATAGTTGATGATTAGCGGTGTTCAGAGAACCAGGTCTCAAGTTCCCGGAAGTGCCTTTGAAGGGCCTGCTGGAGGGCGGTAGGTGGGGGTGTTTCAGAACAGAACCGCATCATCAGCATAGAGGAGCAGCTGCCCACTGCAAGCCTTGGGAGGGAGTTTAGGAAGAGGGTGAACAGCAGTGGGCTAGGATTGACCCCTGAGGGACCCCTGAGGCAACTGTTTTAGGGGTGGAGAGGGTGGAGCATATCCTGACTTGTTGCGAGCGCCTGTGAGGTAATCCTGAACCAGGACAAGGTCTCCGGGACCACATTTAGTTTAGGGAGGACTTGAAGCAGGGGCTCGTGATTGACCGTGTCGAAAGGCCTTGGTTGGGTCCACATATGGCCCGGCAATTGAGCCATGGTCCGAGGCTTCATGTAGGAATGAGAGGTGAGCTCTGTCAGAGCGGTGATGGTACTATGACCTGAGCGGAAACCATGCTGCTCCTGGCTAAGGAGCTTATGCTTGGATAGGTGTCCGGTTAACTGGTCAGAGACTATTCTTTCAAGGGCTTTGGAGAGAGGTGGAAGTATTGAGATGGGTCTGTAGTTGCTGGTGTTGGTGGGGTCTCCACTCTTCAGGACGGGCGTGATTATCGCTCTTTTCCAGGTAGAGGGGAACTGGCCTAGGCAGAGCGAGAGGTTAAGAATTTTAGTAAGGTGTGGTAGAGTGGCATCAAGGGAGAGCCTCAGGAGTTTAAGATCAAGGGAGTCATTGCTGTAGCGTGTATGAGAGATGGCCCTGGAAATATAGCGTTTTGCCTCGTGGAGGGTGATGACTCGGGAGCGGAAGGGGAGTAGTGGTAAGACTCATGTTGGGGGGAGTTAGGAGGGGATGTGGGATAGATCGAGAAGGCTGAGTTAAGGAGCTTGGCGATAGTGGTATGATCTTCAGGTGACTATAGCCATTAATAGTGAGTTCGTGGGGATGGGGAGGCGGGGTTTGCCACCAAGTTCCTTTATGTTATCCCAAAATTTTTCCCATCACCCCAGGTAGAGGTTAGGGTGAGTTGGTAGTAGTGGGCTTTCGCCTGCCGCAAAGCCCATGTGCATTTGTTGCGGGCCTCCCTGTAGAGTTGTCTATCCTGGATGCTTTGGGAGTCTATGGCTTTGTGCCAGAGGTTATCTCTATGCTGAAGCAGGCTTAGTAGGGGGGGTGTGATCCAGGGGGTGGATCTGGATTTCACAACTAGCTTAGAAAAGGGGGCGTATAAATCACAGGCTTTGTTGAAGGTGGTTATAAAGTGATCCAGAGCAGTTTAACAACCGTCTAGCTGAGATACAAGACTGGATGAGTGCGAGCTGGCTGAGGTTGAACCTAGCTAAAACTGAGGTGCTGGTCGTGGACCCAGATCGTCGAGAGGCGGGTTTGTTGGTGGGATTACCCTCTGGGCTATGGCTTGGGGATGTTCAGCTGACTGCCTCAGACCGGGTGCAGAACCTGGCTGTTAGTTTTGACGATGACCTAACCCTGAAATGTCAGGTGGCAGCAGTAGTCAAACCCACTTTTTACCATCTGAGGAATATCGCCCAGGTGAAATATCTGGTTCCTTCCAAGGATCTTCCAACTTTGGTCCACGCCTTCGTTACCTCCCGCCTGACTACTGCAACACCCTGTACATAGGGCTACCGTGGGTTGATATCCACCGCCTGCAGCTGGTGCAGAATGCGGCAGCCACGCTACTGACTGGTACTTCTAGGACCAGTCACAGAACGCCTGTGCTCCACGGACTGCACTGGCTGCCAGTACAGTGGCGGATCACCTTCAAGGTCGATTTGCTGACCTATGAAGCCCTACATGATCAGGGTCCTAGTTACTTGCAAGATCTCCCTCGCCCTTACTGTCCCCTGCGCCCTCTCCGAACCACTGACGAGGGATTGCTATAGATTCCCAGGGTCCGTTTAAAGACATCTGGGTCCCGATCTTTTAGTTCTGTGGCCCTGACCTTATGGAATTCTCTACCTCATCAGGTGCGAGACTGCTTGACCATCCAGAGTTTTAAAACTGCACTGAAGGCACATTTATTCCACCTGGCCTTGTCTAGTCCTTAAACCACCTCTGCAATTTATACAGTTTAAATTGCTGGATGTTTTAACTATGGTGCTGTTGTGTTTTATGTTTTTATGTTGCTTATTTCATGTACAAGCGCCTTGGCTGCAGAAAGGCGCTTTTTATCAATACATTTTGATTGAATGATTTTGCCAGGCATGGGATCGGGTGAAGGAATGAAACACTAGACACCAGGGAAACCTTTATTGTCTATCGGGCATGTGACTGGGTGGGGGTGGGACCACTGGACACCAGGAAACCTTTATTTTCACTCAGGCGGGCACTGAGTGGAGGGAGATGACTGAAACCAGGAGGTGTACTAATGTATTGGGCATGGGATTGGGTGCGGGGGTAGGACTACTGGACACCAGGGAAACCTTTATTTTACTTGGGCGGGCATCAGGACCACTGGACACCAGGGAATGGTACTTATGGATCGGGCATGGGATCAGATGGGGGGTGGGACCACTGGACACAAGGGAAACGTTTTTATTCTCGGGCTGGTGATCAGTGATCGCGGGTGGGGTGGGACCACTAATACCAGGGACACTTAATTCTTTCTACTCAGGCTGGCAATTGCAGATCTCGTGGCAGAAGCTTCGCATTGAGGAAGATTTTTTTTATACTTGGACGTGATTGGTGGTTGTGGGTAGGGAACCACTAGCCAGCAGGTAAACCATCATTTTAAATTCAAGTTGGCAATCGGGGGGGGGGGGGATGCTAAACTTGGTGTCGCCTGTGTAAATGGGCCCATAATAAGGATGCACATGGCCACATATTACCCTACATGACCAATAAGCTCATTTACTTGACTGCTTTTGTGAATTTAAAATAGCGCGCCAGCACTATTCACTGCAGAGCCATTCTCCCGGCTGCATGAGGGGGCAGCGCTGGTGGGGTAGTGGTAGCGGTAAGGGGGTTAGCACTGACTCATCCTAGCCCTGTTCAGTCGGATAGTGCAGGTGTGTTATCTAACTGTGAGTAGCAACCTTTGACACCTGGGCAATCACAAAGCGAAAACACAAACATCTGTGCTATGCTTTGCAATATTCTGTCAATCTAGCCCCAGACATGCAAATGGAGAGCTACAGCAACGTGATACCGTAACACAAGAGTCAATGACTGAAAAAGTTCCAATAAGTAAGCAGACATGTAACACTGCCAGTTCAGTACATTAATTTAAGCAGTGTTGCATATGTTGCTCCTTTAAGTCAGTCATGTCCCTAAAATAGAGGAAGAGTAAAAACAATTACATAGAAACATAGATTTTGACAGTAGATAAGGACCGCTTGGCCCACCTAGTCCGCCCATTTCCCTACTGAGAGGATAAGCTGCAGATCCTATTTAACCAACAGCCTATTTCTTCCTACCCCCCACAAAAATTGCCTTATGTCTGTCCCATGTATTCTTGAATTCTCCCACAGTTTTAGACCCCACAACCTCCTCAGGAAGGCTGTTCCATGCGTCCACCACCCTCTCTGTGAAAAAATACTTCCTCACATTGCCCCTGAGCCATCCCCCCTCTATCTTCAGATGTGTCCCCTTGTTCTTGCACACTCTCTTTTCTGAAAGATGCTACCCTCTTGGACTTTGTTGATTCCACTGATGTACTTAAACATTTCTATCATGTCCCCCCCTCCCTCCTTTCCTCAAGGGTATACATATTAAGTTCCTTTAGTCTCTCCTCATATGGCTTCTCTTGCAGACCCTACACCATTTTAGTTGCCCTCCTCCGAACTGACTCCATCCTGTCTATGTTCTTGCGGAAATGGGATCTCCAGAACTGGATGCAGTACTCCAGATGAGGTCTCGCCAACTGTCTGTACAGGGGGATAACAACTTCCTGTTTTCTGCTGGTGATGCCTCTCCCTATACATCCCAGTATACCTCTAGCTCTCCCTACTGCCTTCTCACATTGCTTGCTAACCTTAAGGTCATCTGATATGATTACCCCCAGGTCCTTTTCCATTTTTGTTGTTTTACTACCCCCAATTGTGTAATCTTCCCTAGGTTTTTGTTTCCCAGGTGCATTACCTTGCACTTCTAAACAGTAGGGCCCACAGCTGCAGCGGAAACTGTCAAAACTCAGTTTGGGATCTGGTAATATATGAGGAGGCCAAATTTTTGTTCAGCCTATGTTCATCTGTTCCAAACACCTCATGAGTTTTGCTTCCCAGAGAAGTCTTGTATGAATGTCTTTGAGGTTTCCTCTCGAAACTGCCACTTTACAATCCTTCAAAGAATGGTTGTTTTGGAGACGTGCTCAGCCACTGATGCCTGGCCATCTGAGAGTAGGAGGCAGTATAGCACTGTGGTTTAGGGCTCTGATCTGCAAACTTGGAGACCTGGGTTTGAATCCCACAGCCCCCACTTGCATACTGTGTGACCGTAAGCAAGTCACTTAAACTTCATTGTACTCCCAGGCCGCACTTGGAAACAAACTTCAACTTAGTGTGCCTTTCCTGGTTAAACAATCCCCCCACGTCCATTCATATGTTCATAGAGTGTTTGCCCCACTTCTCCCACATACCACCTATATAGGCATTTTGGCATCTTATTAGATAAGTTAAATCGTTGTGTTGCATGAGAAAGACCTTTTTATTTTATATTCCAGTTTGGTAAATAGAGAGTAGACAGTGTCATGCGTTGTCGTGTTGCATGTTTTACACATCTGGGCTTGTTGCACAGTCTTGTTCCTTGTGTGTCCATTTGAATTGTCAGAATGTAATTCCTGACCAGTGTTCTTTCCAGGTTCGGGGGTTGTCTGTATGATATTATAGGTGGTTCACTGAATATAGCGGACAGTCTGTCATCACTGAGCAGGACTGGGTGCAATTCTCCGACGATCTTCTGTAGTGGCCTGATTGATGGGTTGTATGTCACAATCCACGGTGTGTGCTTTGAATCTTTTTTCTCATTATACGCCAGTAGTTATTCTCGTGGTATTTGTCTAGCTCGTGCAATCTGTTTGCCAGTTTCACATGAGGGATAGTTGTTGCTGGTGAAGGCTCCTCCTCAAAGTATTTCCAAACTGTCATCCCTGTCTGGCTCATCCGTGCATACCAGTTTGTACTACAGGGCATGACCTTAGACAGTTGTTCTTTTTGTATTGTTTGGGTTTACACCAGCGAGCTTATTTTCCCCCAGCCTTGCTGTTCATTCCGGACTTGCTCTCACCACTCTCTCTAGCTGCTGTTCACCTGCTTGTTTTTAAGAAACAAAAGTAAACATTCGCGCCGTGGCGCAGTCACTCACAGTCGCACCTCAGCTGTCGGGTATGAATGTGCGTTCCAGCCCCCACCATCACCATAACTGCTAAAAGATATATATATATATATATATATATATATATTTTATACTTCTTGTAATAAAATTCTAGGACATTCAACCTCTTTTGGTTACTTTTACAATGACAGTATCATATTCGCACTCCTCTGCGTTTACATTATTTTCTACATTCTAATTACCATTAGTAAACAACTGGTTTACCATACTAATACAGTACATAATCATTCTACATTCTCTCCAAAATGACAGCATCTATAACACTGTCATTGCAAAGAAGAAAAAAAAATAATAAAATAAAAATTATGAACAGCAACAACACAGCAACAGGTATATATGGTCCCTATTTCTGTGTTTGAATTTATTTCTCTTAAGCATATGGGTTATTCTTAATTTATTTTAAAATTACCTTTATTATTTGACATGTTCATCTGCAGAATGTTAACTCTTCCCTTTCTGTTACTACATCTAATAGCTGAGGGGAGTGAGTGGAGGGTCTCCATCTGGGGGACCACCTTGAGGTATCCCAATTCCGGACTAGGTGACTCCCTTGCGGCCCCTTCAAATTTCCCATCTTGTCCACCGGTTCTGTAACCTTGGCAGCCTCTGTTGGAGCATATAAGTAACTTCCTCCATCTGGTATATTTGGCATACTAGTTTCTGGCGGTCTTTATTATCTGTGCGGTCTGTTTGGTACCATTTTTTGGTAATAGCCTTAAACACTGCAGCCACCAGGATTTGCCACAGGTATATTGCTTCTTTACCCTTAATTTCTGGGGTAGTTGTCCAAACAAGAAATCAGCTGGGCCTAATTAGCCTAATCTGAAATATCTGCTTAATATTATTTAAGATCTGCTGCCAAAATTGCTGTGGGAGCTGACAAGACCAACATGTATGGGTCTGGGTAGATCTGGGTTCGCCACATTGCCTCCAGCAGGTTGGGGACATCTTCAGGTTTTGTTTGGCTGCTATTGTTGGGACTCTGAAATACCTTGTCCTCTATCTTCGCAGAAACTCCCTCCAATTGGGGGATGAGGTAGTGGACCAAGTATTTATCCAAACTTTTCCCAATTGCTTCTCACTCAGGCGGATGTCTATTTCCTTTCCCCATTCCTGTTTAATATAATTAGTAGAGGAGCCCAGATTTTGTACGTATCTCTTATATAGGATAGAAGTAGTCTTACAGCCTGCTTCTAGTTTCCAGATTTGTTCACACATATCATCCCCCGTCTGTTGCTTAGTTATTAGTTGCTCTCTCCTGCTCATCTGGTTTATATAGTTACATATTTGGTAGTCTTTCATACGATCTGTAGGGAGGAGCTGAAATCGTTTTTGGGCTGCCTCGAAGGAGATTACACTTCCCCTTGCATTAGTTGCCAGGGTGCCTGCAGGCCTTTTAGAGCTTGTTTATGGAATCAAGGATCAAGCTAGGCGGGATCAAAGGAAAGGTCAACCGACCACCACCGATATTTCCAATGTTGTGATCTGGAGACCACACGCCGAGTTCCCCTCCATCACCCCTCCAGTGTTGTTCTGGTCCCTGTGGGGCATTGTTCTCTCAGGTCTGTTAGTTCTCTAGGGTGGAAGAGAAGAGCTCGGAGCAGGGAAAAAGAATGCCCAGCCAGCTCAATATCATCCCATATGGCTCTATAAGTGGGGTGTCCTCAAAGAAGGGTCGCTCTCATCTGTGTCGTTGACCAGTAGCCTGGGAGATATGGGACCGCAAGACCGCCTTGCAATTTTGGGAGGTATAATGTTTGTCTCTGTATTCTGGGCTTTTTGTTTGCCCATATGAATTTCATAAACATTTGTTGCCAGGTTTCTAGTTCTTTTTTTGGGAACCTCACGGGGACCCCAAAACAGACCGAGCAGCCTAGGGAGGGCGTTCATTTTTATAGCTTGTACTCGAGTATGTAATGTTAAGGGGAGGACATTCCACCGCTGCATATCTAATTTTAGTTGGGCTATTAATGGGGAGTAATTTAATTGGTATAGTTGAGTTGAGAAGTTGCTTATATAGATCCTTAAATATTTCATTTTTGTAAGGTTCCATCTCATTGGGTATGTGCATCTAATTTGTGGTGGGGTGTTATACTAAAAACTAAGTATTTCTGTTTTTGTTGTATTTAAGGAGTATCCAGAACATTGGGAGAAGGTTGAGAGCTGGACCATCATTTGAGGCAAGGAGTGAGTGGGGTTTCCAGGTACAACAGGATGTCGTTTGCGTATAACACCATCTTGTGCTCCCTGCCCCCTAAATGTACCTCTCGGATTGTCTGGTCTTGTCTAATGCTGTGGGCTAGGGGCTCTATATATAAGGCAAAGAGAAGGAGAGATAGTAGACAGCCCTGTCTTGTCCCACATTCGAATATAAATTTTTGTGAATGGTGTCCATTAGCCCGGATATACAGTAGGCTGTTGGGTTACTATAGAGTTTAAAGAATAGGGAGGGAAAAGATGTCCCCAATCTGAAGCCAGCCAAGGTCTTATATAAATATGTCCAAGAGACTTTATCAAAAGCTTTTTCCGCATCTATACTGACCAACAAGGCCGGTGTTTTTGTTAAGTTTAGGTGGTCAATTACACGGATGTTTTTTCTTAGGTTATCTTGGGCTTGATGGTCAGGTATGAATCCTGTCTGATCTAAATGTACTAGGTGGGGTATTACAAGCGGTAGTCTTTTTGTCATTATTGAGGTAAGCACCTTGTAGTCGGTATTTAATATAGACATGGGGCGGTAGGATGAGCAACTAAGGGAATCTTTAATGCCTTCTTTCCAGGATGGTGGTATTTGGCCTTGTTCTGTCATCTAATCCTGGAATACTCTTACCAGTAGAGGGATAATTTTAGTCCAAAATTTCTTATAAAATTCACCTGCCAATCCTTCTGTTCCGGGGCATTTTAGGGATTTATTTATTTATTTGCTTTTGTTAACCAGGTAAGCATACTAGACGGCCAAGTGCCTATTTTCAGGTACGACCCGGGAGGTTACAAGGTACAGTCAACACATCAAGCAGAGTAACAGGTTAACATATAAGAGCATCAGGAATCACAGAACAATATTGGTAGAGTAACAGTAACATACAAGCAAAGTGAGCAGAGTTAACAGGTATAGGGCCAGCTAAGCCCTCGATTACAAGCATCACAGGCTGAGGAAAAGGTAACAAACAAGATCCACGGGCATCACAACAAACAGTACGGTGGAGTAACTGCTTGTACATGCAATGGAAAAACAGAGTCAGCTGTGTTAGGCCAGCCATGCCCTCGGAAGGGTAAGGATGGTACATAACTGGAGAGACAGCGTATAGAAAGGGGGGGTAGATGGGGAATCCCACGGACGTAAGGGCTGGGAAGGGGCCCAGGGCAAACAGAGGAAACTTTTTGATGCAGCTATCAGTTACAGGCTGCAACAATTTGGAGGAGAAGCATTCAGTATTTAGGCATCACGCCTCCAATCTATTGAACTGGGAAGCAGTAGCACAGAGACTGGCGGAGGCCAATTTCAGGAAACCCCATAGGGAGGCTTTGAAGCAGGGATGGGAAGGGCGGCACGAGTGATTGTGGGACGGGAGTTCCATACTCTAGGCGCATAAGTGGCAAAGGCCCGATCACCCATGAGGGAGCGGGTTTTTGGAATCAGGAGGTCCTGCGAATCTCTAGATCTAAGGTAATGGTAGGGAGTCCCAGGTCTGAGGGTTAGAGTAAGTGCTGAAGGGGAAGCAGTTCGGACGATGTTGTCAATGAAGTTGCCAAGGAGAAAGGTACGGTGCTTATCGGGAGGGAGCCACTGAAGTCACAAGTAAAGCTCACAGCGGTGCATGAGGTGAGGTGCAGACAGCACAAAGCGGCATACGTTGTTGTATGTAGTGTCCCATTTAATGAGACTGGTCTTAGGGACAGAGGCAAAAGATACAAGCCCATAGCAGAGGGAGAGTAGGAGGATCCCCCTTGCAATTGCAATACGTGCGGCTGGGGTGAGACTGCTTTTGGCTCTGTATGCCAGACCAAGCTTGGCATTTGTAGCATTACACGTGTTCTGAATATGCTGGGAGAGGTCCAGTTTCAGATCGAGGGTTACGCCCAGGTACTTGACAGAGGCTGTGGATTGCAGAGGGCACCATCATCTCCAAGGATATTTAGGGATCAGAGCAGGTTTTAGTCTTGGCTGTGGAGCCGAAGAGCATTGCCTGGGTCTTTTTTAGGTTGATGGTCAGCTTATGGCCCTCGAGCCAGGTTTAGATTAGGTGGAAGTCGGAGTTCAGCCTGGAGTTAATGAGGGAGATATCATGGGAGCTGGCCAGGATGACGAGGTTGTCTGCGTTGAGGGTTGGGTGCCCATGGGCTGTGATGGAGGACAGTTCATTTATGAATATGGAAAACAGTACTGGATCCAGAACAGAACCCTGGGGGACCCCACTATTTACTATGGAGGGGGCAGAGAAAGCACAGTTCAAGTTTGTGTATTGCTGCCTGCCAGAGAGGTAGTTAGAGAACCAGGCAAGGGGTGGGGGGGGAAGAGGCCCAGTGACTGGAGAGTGGAGCACAAGAGGGAGTGGTCAACCCGATCAAAGGTTTTAGAAAGGTCCACAAAGATAGCTCCAGTCAGCTTCCCTTGATCGGTAGCGGACCTGATTGTGGAGGTCACCACAGCAAGGGCAGTAGATGTGCTATGCCCTTTTCTGAAGCCGTGTTGGGCAGGGGGAGAGGAGCTCATAGCTCTGTAGATAGTGGGAGAGCTGTGATGCAACAACCTTCTCAAGAAGCTTACAGATCACGGAGAGGATTGCGATGGGGCAGTAGTTCTTAAGGTCTTTGGGATCGCCTTGTTTGAAGACAGGGATGACCTTGGCCACTTTCCAGACATCCGGGATGATACCCGACATTAATGATGCATTGAAGATGTGGGCGACAGGCCGGGCGAGGAGGGATGATCCCAGGTTGAGCAGTATGGGTTCAAGCCAGTCATGCCCTGCCCCAGTGTAAGGGGAGAGACCTACAAGGAGTTTCTGGGTCTCCTTTGCCGAGACCTGTTTTAGGTAAAAGGGGGGTCGAGGGGAGGGCTCGCACGGAGATGGGCTAGGGATGGGGGACTGGGTAGGGGGAGTGGGAGTGGGCAGGTCAGTGAACAGGGAGTCAAAGGCATTAGTGATGGTGAGAGGGTTGTTACAGCTGACCCCTTCAATGTGCAGGTCGGTGACCTGGACTCTGGCTGACCCACCAACTGTGTCTAACTTGACCAGTTTTTTGATTTATTACTGTTTTTTGAAAGGGTTTTGTCAAAGACTCCTCTTGGGCCTTCATTAACTTAGGAAGATTTAACCTTTGCAAGAAATCTTCGATTTGCTCTATTGAGGGTTGAGATTTTTGTTTGTAAAGGTTTTTAAAGTATTCTCTCAAAGCTCCAGCTATCTCTGGGATACCTTTCTGCACACAGTTGGTATCTGGGTGTTTGACAGCTTGCATTAATACCCTTGCTCTTTGCATTCGCAATCTCCCTGCCAAGAGACAGAGGGACCTAGGTCCTCCTTCCTAATATTTCTGCTCTAAGAACAGGAGCTTTTGCTCTACAGCATAATCTAGAATAGTTGACAGTTCAGACTTCAGTTTTTTGAGAGTCTGCGTCCTTCCCTTACCTATTTTTGTTTTCTGTAGGACCTCAAGCTGTTGCATCTGCATTAGTACAGCATTTCGACTTTTTTAGTTTCCCTAATTTTCTGTTTACTTGCTGACCATTCAATGAGTTCCCCCTGATGATAGCTTTAGTGGTGTCCCAGAGAATTGCTGGGACGACTTCTGGAGAGTCGTTGTCTTTCAGGGCCTGCTCTATAGTCTGCTGTATAGAATCTACTACTTCTTCATCCTATATCAGAGATAGATTCAATCTCCAAAATGTGGATTTCTTAAAATCATTTAGTTTCAGTGTCAGAAAAAGGGGGGCATGGTCAGATAGGGTGAAGTCCCCTATCCATGCGTCCTGAGCTTTCCCAACTAGTTATTTCGGTATCCCATTTCCCCCAGCAATTTATTAACCTTTTTGGCTGTGCTGTGCTCCCTACATGGTATTTGTGATGTAGAGTCCTGTGAGGGGTTGAACGTCAGGTTTAGATCCCCACCCCAGATCACACTACCTTCAGCCCACCCTTGGAGAGTAGTTAAAAAATTCTGGTGTAGGGTATAGTCTGAGCCCGGAGGAAAGTAGACAGACGCTAGCGTTATGGGGCATCCTTGTAGTCTCCCTTTCATCAGGACATACCTCCCTTCTTTGTCTGTGAGGGTATCTGTTTTCTCAAAGGGTACCCATCTGGGCACCAGAATCGCCACCCCTCTTCTGCACCCTTGTTTATATGAGGCTGTGGCAGCACTGCCAAACCTAAATGAGGCTAACTTGGCATGTTCTTGGGGAAACAGATGAGTCTCTTGGAGGAAGATAAAATCCGCCTGTTTTTTTTTTTTAAGGAAACCAAGAACCTTGCTGCATTTGATTGGATTAGTTAACCGTGAACGTTGTATGAACACAGCTTACTGTTTTTATCCATCTTTATTGTTTCTTAGTAACATTCTGTTGTACCCCCCCCCGACCAATGTCCAGGGTATCCGTTTTCTGCAGATCTTGTGTTATCTTAAACCCTACCCGTTGCTGTGACCTTTTAAACAACAAAACACAGCTGCCAACTGGGCAGCAATATTAACTTTTAATATACTACTAGAACTCTGCCGAGGTAGGAAGTCTGATTCTTCAGACTTCTGTTCTCCTCCTCCTTTAACCAGTGCAATACTGTAAGGGAGATTATAAGAAGAGGGTGTTTTTATGCCCTGTGCTAACAGGGCCCTCTTCTGAAGTCTAGGATGATATTGTTGACCTCCCAAAAGATATTTAAAAGTGATCTGCTCCTATAAGTTTATTTTTTCAACTAACAGTGATAAATTGTCTCCTGTTCCTGATCAGTATCAGTGCCACAACTGTCACATGGGGAGTGAGGAGGAACAAAGGAGCAAAGCACAGGAAGGAACCTGGCTCTTTTACACAAGTGCATGTGTGTAGAAAAAAAAATGTTTTACAAACACAGCAACTTCTCCTGGCAAATGTACCAGTGGAGTGACTACTTTATAAGAACATTTTCTTTTTATTTTTTTGAAATTGCAATTTATCCCTCCAACGCTCTCCGCTTCTTCGGGAGCCCCAAGGAAGGACTTGCCCCCACTCCTCCACCTACCTGATCCTGCAGTCCATCCCCCATGGAGCCGCAGATAATCTCCCCAGGCGGGGACGAGGTGGGGTGAAACACCCTGACAATCAACTTTCTTCGGGAGACCCCATGACCAGGCAGGCGGGAGCAATCAGGAGTCTGCCTCAGGGCTCTGTCTACCCGGAACTCGGAAAGGTGTTTTCCTTTTTCTTGTGGACAGTGGCGCACGCCCAATGTCAAGACATCACTGTCTGACGTTGCCACTCTCCCCGCCCTGAGCGTCAGCTCTACGCTTGCCGAGCCTCAAGCTTCCGCTAGAGGCTGGTCAAGCGCTGAGCAGGAACCCCCCTCCTTCCCAGGAGAAGACAGCTGTCCTCTGAATGCTCAATCTTCTCCCTCCCCTGCCGACCCCCGATGGCCCGGGCTCGTTACCGAACCTGGGTCGCCGACGTGGAGCGAGGTGTGGCGTCCAGTGCCTCAACCCTCAGCGCCGACTAAGAACATTTTTTTGTATTCATTTTAAATTCATTTGTAAGTGATTTTTGTTTTCATTTTTTTAAAATATTTAATTAAAAAGTTAAACAAATAACCCATTTTCTAAGCGTAATAATACACTCCATGGTGGGTGGTGTGGGCTATACCCACCCTTTTAGGGCCAATAAGGCCCTCCACCTGTGGCATTAGGCCTCATTATGCCCCTGGGTGGGGGTTATAGCTCACTACCGCCCACTCTGTTGTATATCTTCCAGAGTTTGACTCTTTGGTTGCCACCTACACATCTTTGTGCCCAACCACTGCATCAGCAGAACTCTGAGTGCCAAGCCTATAGTGCTTTGTAAAGGTATATAGGTAAGACAACGTGCCTGCAAAGCCCTGCAACCCAGGCCTCAACTCTTTCGACCCAGGAGGCAACCATTTCCCTGGTTGAATGCACCTTGATCAAAACTGGTAGTTTCTGTTTAGAAGCCACACAGGCCACTGATACACACACTCTAAGCCACTTAGCCAGGATGGCCTTGGAAGCCTTTTGCCCTTCACTGCATCCCCCCAGAGCACGAAAACGTTACTGGACTTGCAGGCAGCTTCTGATCATATGAGGTACATTTTGACCACTCTGCACATGTCAAGCTTATGCAAATATCTTTCCTTCGGATTCACCAGCTTTGGCGAAAAGACAGAAGGCAACCCTCTTATTTCACATGGAAAGCAAAGCAGCATGAACTCTAGGGAGAAAAGACAATCCTCAAGATAACGCAGACCTGATGGAAAATGCAATACTGTTCTCTACAAAATAAAGCATGAATCTCACCAATCTGTCTAGCTCTACTGACCACAAGAATCTAATGATGACTGAGTAAGTTCCAAGTGAGGAACCACCTATAGGTCCCGAAACGGCCCCAAAGAGTCAAAACCTGACCTCAAAGGATTCTCAGTGTAAGGCCCTTATCCACCCCTGCCTGAAGTAAGTCTAGGATCTGGACCACAGAAGCCTTCCTTAACTTCAAAGTCTGTCATCCAGGCAGAGAAACTGTTCCGAGTCCTTTCATACATCAAAGTAGGTCGCACCTGAAAATAGGCACTTGGCTGTCTAGTGTGCTTACACGGTTAACAAAAGCAAATAAATAGTAGACATTTTTCTGGAGAACATGAGAATGTCCACCACCTTGGCTGAGTATCCCAGCTTCAACAGTCTTTTCCTGTCAGGAGCCAGGCTCTTAGCTGCAGCTCGTCCAGATTTAGATGCAACAAAGGACCCTAACCCCGAAGGTCCCTGCAGAAGGGAAGCTCGAACAGCACCGACTTGAAAAGATTTATCAGATCCAAAACCCAGGGCCTTCTTCTTGGCCACTCCGGTGCTACGAGGAGGCAGTTTTCTCTTTATGCTAGACTCTTTCTTAGAATCACTGGAATTAACTGCAGAGGAGGAAAGGGACAGGCTAACTGGAATGTCCATGTCTGAGATAAAGCATCCACTGCTTCCACCAGTGGACATCTGAAGCACCTGAAAAACCTGGGAACCTGAGCATTTTCCCTCTAGGACGACTACTAGTGGGATCCCGAAATGTCAATACAGAAGATGAAACATATCTGGGTATAGAGACCACTCTACCGGATGCATGGCTTAGTGACTGAGTCAGTCTGCCTGAACATTTAGTTCTCCCACTAAATAAATGGCTGAAAGAGACAGAACATTCACCTCTGCTAAGAGACGCACCCTCAGGGCTTCTGTGAGTATGTTTTCACCATTTTGTGCCTCCTTGATTGTTTATGCGTGTGACTGTCACCGTGTTGTCTGAGCAAACCTTTACTTCTTTTAGACTTGACCTGATCCTGGAACTGACAAACGACAAGTAGGACCACCCTCTTTTTGAGGATGTCGATCTGTCCTTGTCCTCTGGTCCCCAAACACCTTTTTTTTTCTCAAATTCAAATTTTCTTGAGATCTTTAGAATACCATGCAATAAGGCAACTGAAGAAAAATATTAGAGTTATTGTTGTTTATGGACAGAGCAGGATTCCAAAAACTAGTTATTGATAACCCTTGGACCTTAGTACTAAGGCTTCATGGGGAAAGGTATGTCTCAAGCATTCAATTTACAAATGAGATTTACAGCAGCAACCCTATTATTGGCCTGTCTTGATTTTCTACGTTTGAAATGGGATGCAGGATTTCAAAATTGGGCCAGACTGGGTCCTAAGTCTATGGGTCAGTTTTACTATGAGAAACTTTTAAGTCTTTCCAGCAGCTATGGGAGGAGTTTGCTTTGCCCCACAGGGATTTCTTTAGGTTCCTGCAAATAAGACATTATCTCACGGTGGGTGGGGGCATAGATTTTCGACACCCAACCCTATTCAAGAAAGTTTATCAAATTTAGGTCATCAGTCACAATTAAACGGGAGAGTTTCTAAAATCATTAAAACCTTGGTCACCTTAGAATCAGAAATAATAACGGTAAAAAGAAACGTGTCACTGAGGGCGGATTGGTCTAAGTAACTCAAATGGGATACGCTTTGAAGGTAGTGAATTACTACAGCCTCCTCCTTGGACAGAATTCCGGTGATGTGTGGTGCTTCGATTTTTTTGGACACTGGTGATTACAAAACACTTTGGCAAACACACATCAGATCTTTGTTGGCGGGGCTGTCCGGATAAAGGGACCCACACACATTTTCTGGGCTTGCCCGAACCTGGGGAAATACTGGGAAGCAACTTGTGCAAAAGTGGGCAAGATTTTAAATATCCCTCCACCCAAAGAAATGCAGAATTGGCTTTTTGGTCTTCCCCCATCTCTGGTTAGATCCAGAGCTCACAGATATCTATATAATATATTCGTGGCAGCAGCAGCACTTAAGGCAATCACTTTAAGCTGGCTTTCCCCCAAAATTCCTACGTCAGACTCTTGGTATGCCATCTGTATTAAAATAATGGAAATGGAGCAGATCATGGAAAAGCTCGGACTTCAGCGGGGAGAAGTCTAATGGCAGATGTTTGCCTTTTCTATACTACAAAGCAATGAAGGACGGTAAATATAGAACGGACATCCTTGCAGAATTAGCTTTATAGGAAAAAATTTACGCAGGTCCCTAACCCCTCAGGATGCCCCCCCCCCCCATGTTTAATTTAAGAATAAGCAATTTTAATCAGATAAAGACAAAACTAAGATAATCTCATTGATTGTGTCTGTTTTTTTTGTTTCGTTTTTATTAATCTTTTTAAGTGTAAGTGCCCTAACTGGTTATGTAATATGGTACAAATTGTTAGGGTTAACTGGGAAATGGTATTTCATAAATTCTGTTTCTGTATGTCCGACTTGTTTAGTATACTGTATGTGTCATGTGTAAAACAAAAAATTTACAAAATATGATTATTAAAAAAAGAGTTATTCATACAAAAAAATATACAGGAACAAGGTTTATTTATTTATTTATTGAAATGTTTCACTAGAAAGGCACACTGAGCAACAAGTCATTCATCTCCAGGTCCAACCTGGGGGTAAGGGGTACAACTGGAATGAGACAACATTAACACACAGCTGTAAGGCAGGTGTTACAAACAGTGTTACAACAGTGTTGCGCACAACATGTAGAAAGAGTGGACAATAATAAGTGCCGGGTTAAAAAGTAAACACGTGCTTATGTGAAAGAAAAGGGGGAAGGGAGGGAGGATGAGGCAGAAGAGTCATGCTCTGGAGACCCCTTCAGGATGCGAGGAACCCTGCAAGGGACTGGGGACCAGAGAGAAGGGAAAAACAGTATCCCAGAGAGATCCCTTTGAGATGGTGGGGAAAAAAGTAGATGAGAGATTCAAGCCCCTTTGGGGCAGGAGAGGACCCATGGAGCATCTAGGGTCCTTATATTCTGTGAGTGATCAAGGAAGGCCAGTAAGGGGGAGCAACTGGGGGAAGGGGAGAAGGGGGTGGGTGTGCACAGGGTAAAATGAAGGTGACTGTAGGGGGGAAGGGTTTGTCTGGGGCTTAGAGGAGAGAATTAGGAAGGGACATGGCAGGAACAGCTAGGCGCAAGGTAATTATTGAGGGCAGAGCTGATGGAGTAGGTGGAGGATGAGTGCCAGATTTTTTCTGGGGAGGATTCCACATTTTTGGGAGGCGGCAAGAGAAACTGGACTGGCAGATTTTGGTGGATCTGAGGGGGACAACCAGAATATGGGAGTCAGTTGATCTAAGGGAATGGGAGGGTGAGAAGGGTGCTATAAAGGAGGGGGCGAGGTAGGAAGGGAGCTCACCCAAACAGTGCTTGGAGGTGAATTTAGCACAGTGGGAGAATCACCCATTTGTAAGAGAGGGGAAGGATACGGCATAATAAAGATGCAGTGATGGGTGCGAGGGGGGCCTCCAGTGCAAAGCGGCAGAAGGAATTGAAGAGGGTGTCCAGTCTGGCCAGGAAGGAATTAGTGGCAGCACCATAGACCACGTCACAGTAGTCGAAAATGGGCAGTATCATCTTCTGAACAAGTTCACGCCTAGCCATAGGAAGGATGCAGATATGGTTCCTGAACAGGGCACCAAGCTTGGGGTCTATTTTTTTCTGGATGACGTCAATATGTCCAGAGGAGTTTAGGTGTTGGTCCAACCAAACACCTAAGCACCTGAAGGAGGATGTGTCCTCAAATAAAGTCCCCTCAAGGGTGTGAAAAGTGGGTAGGGAGGGAAGCCTACAGAGTCTCTGCCTTGTACCAAAGGTCATGGAAACGGTCTTTTTGGTGTTAAGGAAAAGTTAGTGTTTAGCAAACCAGAGCGGAACCTTGTCGTAGTCTAGCTGTAAGCTGGTTGTAACCTCAACAGGACAGGAGCCAGATGCATACAGGACTGTATCATCTGCATTCATATGTATAGCAGAGGATGGGGAGCAAACAGAGGGAAGGTTGTTTAAGAAGATTGAGAATAGGAGGGGCCCTAATACCGAGCCCTGGGGGACTCCAGTGCTAATTGGGAAGGCCAGGGAAGTGGCGTCCAAGAACTTAACTGATTGGGTTCTACCAATAAGGTAGGCCTTGAACCAGTTTGTGGCAGAGGGAGATAGGCCAGCTGCTGGGAGTGAGTTGAGGAGAAGGGAGTGAGAAACGGTGTTGAAGGCCTTGGCCAGGTCGACAAGAATGGCAGAGGTAATTTGCCCACTGTCCATCCTGGGTAGGATGGAGTCTGTGAGCCGTAGGAGAGAGATGGTGGTCGAGTGGTTGTTCCTGAAACCAGACTGGAAAGGGGTGAAAAAGGAGGTGTCAGATAAAAAAGATGTGAGTTGGAAGAGGACAATGTGTTCTTGAAGCTTGGCAAGGGTAGGGAGGAGAGAAATGGGGCGATAGTTGCCAGGGGATGAGGGGTCACCCCTTTGGGTAGAGGGAGGACCACAGCATGTTTCCAAGAAGAGAGGACAGAGGCAGTAGAGAATGAGGGATTTAGGATTATTGTGAGGGGGTAGGCAATGGTCGTAGTGGAGAGGGAGAGGAGTTTTGGATCAAGACCATCAGGGGAGGCACCTTTAGAGGGAGTTGATAGTGAGCAGGGCACTTAGGGCATCATTTGGGTTACAGTAATGAAAGAGAAGGGAAGGTGGGAGGGTGTTGGAGGGGCACACCGGTAGAGGGTGGGGAGGGGGATGGGTAGGAGAAGAGGGATTTCAGTAGCTCAGTGGTGCAGGAGGTATAGTCGGAGTTAAATTCTGCAGCTGCAGCTGGTGGGTTGGGCACTAGTCAGCTATTTACTTTAAGTACTGGAGCGGTGTGCGAGATGAGGGGGTAAATAGGGTGTGCACCACCTTCCAGAACTTTGAAGGGGAATTTATGTTGGTGATGAAGGCAGATTTGAAATATTCAGACTTGGTTAACCTTGCAGCCCTGGTGCAAGTGTTTCTGAGCATGCGGAAGTTTGCGAGGTCACAATGATGCTGGGTAGCTTTTTGATACTTCCAGGCTCGATCTCTAGCCCTGAGACAGGCCAGGAGTTCAGGGGTTATCCAAGGTAAGTGGCTACCACTGACTCTGGTTTGTCTGAGTGGGGCAAAGGTGTTGCAGTTTACAAGAAAGATTTCTTTGAAGTAGGCAAGGGCCTTATCAACTGAGGGGAAGGAGGTTAAGGGGGACCAGTCCGAAGTGGCAGGGTTACTCAAGAGATATTCAAGGTCAGGAAACATGAAAGAGACATGAAAGAGCGCAGTTTTATGACTTTGTGTGGCAATTTAGTTCTGTGGACTTTCCTATCTATGAATATTGGGTTATGGTCGCTGAGAGCATCAGAACAGGGATTACTGTGCTGTAAAAGTGACCTTTTTTGGTTTATTTGTTTAAATATGCGGTGTCGGGCCTCATTATGCCCCTGGGTGGTCCGTTATGTCCCAATAACGCCCACCCTGTCCGGTGTTATTACTTACTTATACTTCCACAGTCTAGATTATGCCTTCTCGATCACATTGTTTATCATTGTTAATTGACCCTGGCTGCTATCTGTATTATGAATTTTTCTTGTGTTACTGCTACCTAATGTACTCTCCCAGGTCGTACCTAAAAGTAGGCATTTACTTGTCTAGTACCCTATCCAGTAAACAAAAACTAAATAAATAATTATACTGCCTGATTAAAGCCCAACAGATATACAAGTAATGCCCCTTTCTTACCTGCAAGATAGAGAGTGCTGTCTTCCAGAGTAAGGCCTTAACTGCATGTTTAAGTGACTCTGCCTTTATTGTTTAACCACATACTATTACATCAAATTGCATGATCAAGCAACCATTGCACTTCTCAGACAGTGCCAACTAAATGCACGTGACCAGCCACACTGCATGTTATAGAGACTGAGTAAGAGACCAGACGTTTACTGATTGTAGGGTGATAGTGAGGACCACCCTGTACCTGGAAACTACAAAACGTTTTCCCCATTTCCCAGTATTAGTCAGCTTAGGAACTGCACCAGTTTGGTAGTCAGGGCTTTTAGTCATAAAGTGGGTTAGGGTTCTTCCTTCCACAGGTTCCACAGAGGTTCGTTTTCCTTTCCCGGGATCCACAGTGGTTTGCAGGTTCATCGTTTCTTCAGTTTCGCAGAGGTTCGTCTTCCTTTCCTGGTATCCACATCTGCTCAGCGGTTCAGCACTCCTTCAGTTTCTTCAAGAGTTTCTACATTTCCTGACTCCAGAAAAACTCAGAAGCTCAGCCTTCCTTCAGGTTCTGCAGAGGTCATCTTCTTTCCCTGGATTCCACAATGGTGCGTAGGATCAGCACTTCAGTTTCTTCAAAGGTTTGTTCATTTCCCAGACTCCACAGCAGCTCCTAAGTCCAGCATTTCTTCAAGTTCTTGAGCACGTTGTCCTTGTTTCCATGGTTCTGAACCAACCCAGGGATCCCCCCCCCCCCAGCCTCCATGTGCAACACGCCGGCCAATGCTTCAGTGGTTTCTTTTGTGCATCTTCATCGACGAGCTCCATCTTGTGACGCCACACACCTATGTGACTCTCTTACAATGGTCGTTACTTCTGAATGTTCTTGTGATTGCTGAATCTAGAGTTTAGTCAAATCTAGAGTTTTATGTGCAGATATAGTTTCAAGTATTTACAGAGTACTTCATTTGTTACTTAAAGAGGAGCTGGCACCATTCTTCCCTCAGGTCAGGCAACTCATGGCAAGGAATTGCCTGCCCGAGGACCTACACCACCCCATTACAAATGTTTCAGTTAGGCATTATTTAGATATTTAATTAACTTTACCAGCGGCTCTGTTTCATACTACTGAAAGTTACTCAGTGCGCATCGCAGTCACGCCCCTAAAAACAGCATTTTGATGACACTAAGTGGGGACTGAGCTTCAGGGCTATTAATAGCTATAGATAATGAGGGGAAGGGCGGCGCCCTATAAATGGATATTGTTTACTTTGTAGGTACTTACATGTGTTAATGGGGGGTAGTATTACATTTATAACCCCCCCTAACATGTGTAGGTACCTAAAAAGTAAACCATATCCCCCCCTCTCCCACTGTGCTGCCTCAGCCCTCTGGGCTGACTGGGAGGGCCGGGGCAGTCTTTGGGTACTTGCCCGTCTTGTCAAAAAATGGCCAGCCTGCACCATCCCAGAATCCTGTGCTCCAAGTGGAGCAAGGGATCCACTATGAGCCCAGGTCTGGCATCTGACTAGATGCCCACCTGTGTCCTCCGATCCATTCTCTGTGAAGAACTGCACCGGGGGTTGGGGCAACGAACAGGCACTGTGCAGTGGCATGCATTAGTGCATGCCATACCCTGTGCCCGTCCATGGTTGTGGAGTTGTGTGGGCCAGGCTGGCTTGGCTTCCTGCATAGCCCCTTGCGAAGATTACAATCAATATCGCAAAGAGATAAGTCAAAATTCTGGAAATACTGGAATGTGGCACTGTCCTTGATCACACTGGCCAGAAGAGTGATCAGTTAGAGGGAGTGGAACTCTCATGTCACCAGTGTACCTTGCTGATGTCATAGCTTATTATTTTTTTTTTTTACATTTAGTATACTCTGTCCCCAGCACACACACCAGTATCTACATCAGCCAGCCACTCCATGCAGCCCCGTCAACCACCATCTCTGGGACTCACTGCAGTGCTCCCCCAAGGATACCCCCCCCCCCCGGGGAAGGGCTGCTGGAAGTCAGGGCCTATCCTCCTGACACAGGTTAAATGTCGGTGTCTAGAGTTCGAGCCCCGTCGGTAATATGGGGCCTGCAATGGGTGGTGGCAGCATTATACGCAGTTAGGATGTTTTCCATTTTTTGATCCACATCCCACAGACACTGGGAGGCCCAGGCTCTGAAGCGAGCATGCTATGTGCGTCAGAGCATCAATGTCTCCATCCCTGAGTTCTGTCTCCAGCTTGTACTCCCACCTGTGGTTACACAGGTGGCAGTATCATAGCAGAGATTAGGCACCCTCCCATCCCAAGGAGGGAAGTATCCGTTGGGACACTCAACCATCCTCCCCTAGCCAGCCCTGCGATGACCCAGGCTCATTACCAAACCCGGGTCACCAGTGTTGGGAGTGGCAATGCTGTGCCGATAGGACAGCCCCGATGTCATAGCTGTGAGCTGTGCTAGTGCCCCTAGTAGTGGTGCATGTAATCCATCTGTTGCGACTTTCCAGTGACAGCACACAGCACTACAGAAATTAGCAATTGTATTTATTTAGTGCCCTATCCCATGGCCTCAGAGCGCATCACAAGGAAAATTATAAATGAAAGAAGAAATGCAACTAGGCCAGCTAGCTAGCTCAGTGGTAGTGCTACAGTTTGCCATCCAGACAACCTGGGTTCATGCCCTGAGGCCTGGGACATCTAGTGCCGACCAGCAAGGCAGGACCTGCATCTCCCAACTTATGGAGGTAGGCACTTTGTTCTACTGCACGACTGCCCCCTGATGGCCCAGGAGGGAGGGTGTGTTGGGCGGGAAGGAATGTGCGGCCTTATGTCAGCATGCACCTGCTCACCTGGGGAATGACACAGAAGCATCACACGCCCAGAGTGGGTCTGGCAGGGAAGTCCCGAAGGTAGGGCGGGGCTCACCCACCCCTCCAATGACCCACGCCCTCGGGAGGGATAAGGGACAGCCTACCCCACTAGCAGCACCAGGCTGATGACCCCCCCCCGGGCCTTGCCAACTCCTCCCATCCCTCACTGTCGCCTCCTCCCAGATCTCGATCGTTGAGTGACGTATCCTGCTCCCGGCTTGGGGCAGATGGAGGTCCCACCAACAGGGGCCAAGCGGTGGGTTAGGTTACAGCTGGGAGTCTGTTAAGCAGAGGCTGGTAGGAAGATGGATCATCAAAGAACTCCTACAGCAGCCAGAAAGGCTTGGGAAGGTGGAAGGAGGACCTGGCGACTGACGAAGAGAAATGGGGGCAAGAAAACTAAAGAAGAGACATAAATACATCAAAACAAAATTGAACTAATAATAATAAATAAAGACCCATTTAAAAATACGTAACAGTCCAATGAGATTAAGATCCCAAAATATCCAATTTTACAGTTTCAGTTAGTACCAAAAGCTCGTAGAAAAAGAAAAGACTTCAGACCCTCTCAGTATGGTAAAGAGCTCTAATTAATAGGGACTTCCTCTGAGAAATCCCCATCTCCACATCATTTGAGATGGGACCTTGGGACAGCCAGCAAAATTCCCTCAGTGGCATGGGGGCGGGGGGGCAAACGGGGCACAGAAATTACAGAGATCTTGGAGCATGATACAGACCTGAACTAACAAAAGTTTACATCTCCAAGCAGGGCTAGAAATAATTTTTTTGAGATGCCTATCCGAGGGACAGGTGGAATGTAAATGTTGCCTGTCCGGACAAAGTTTTACCTGTCCACATTTTTGTGAGGTGAATTTTAAACTTAAAACATAAAATGCACTGTAAAGTGGAAATAGAGAAAACTGTTGCTTTTTGGGGGGTTATTTTTCAAGGTAAAACACTGATTGAGTCTAGTCTATTTCTGAATCAGAACTTGAATCTAGTCTGCAGCCATATGGTCTCACATGAGGTCTTCTCTTTGTTTTCCAGATTTGAACCATAGTGTTATGGCATCCTGCAGGTCAAATGTAGCAATGCTAGCATCTGACAGCTTGACACGCATTAGTTCAGATGTAGTCATAGGAGACAGACAGGACCGCCAGTCAGGCTTCACTCTGCCCATCAAGCTGAATCCTCTCTCAACTACTGCAGTTTGGGTTGGGATCAGTAGAGCTATTGTGACTAAGACCAGAATATCAGGGAATCGCTGTTCATGTGCATCATTATGGAGAATTTTTTGCCAGAAATCCAAATAGTGAAATTTTGGAGACAGCTCATTCAGTGATTTTTTTCATAAGTGGTTTCAGCTCTAACCATTGCGCTTCAATCAAGTTTATATTATTATTGTGTTTCTTCAGTAGGTCACTGTAGTGCTCTGTGAGGGTTCTGACTTCCTCATTGCCATAAAGGGCTAGCTGGTCACTATCTGGTAACTGTAATGGGTTAAATATACTGAATGACCGTAGGACTTTGTCTGTTTTAAAATTGGAAAATCGTGAGTTAATACTTTCAATTGTAGATGAAAGAAGGCTTGTAACATCACGAACACTGCCTGTTTGGTTCTATCTATAGAATATCCCCTTTCTAAGTTAAGGAAGATATCAGATCCACGGAACTGAACCTGAGTAGTGGCTGAGCCTGTCAGTCGACTTGTGTTAGAGTCACTGTCAGCTGTGTCAGAGTCAGGAGCAACAGCAATTGTTACAGACTTTGTCAAGTTTATCCCATGCAGAGTAGTTCTCTAGCCAGAGCACTCGTGCTTTCAACCTTGCTGACTATTGTTTCTACTGTTGAGCTGTCTCTCTGTAGAGTTAGACTGAAGGCCATCATGACAGAAAGGTACTCAGCCAGAAACTGAGAAAAGAGGACAAATCTCACAGTACTTATTGTTTTGAACAACCCACTGGCCTGATCTTTTGTTTGCCCTGGTGAGGAAGCAATGTGCTGCAAATGTACAACTAAGGCCTTGTAGCTGGACAGAATAACAGACAGAGCCCTTTCTCTGTGTGCAACCCACCGGGTCCCTGACACGTTAACTGGTTTGTGAATGGTGTAGCTCATATTATTGGCTAACTCTTTGAGACCGGCCCAGTTTTTGGGAGACTTATGGTATATTTTATAGATACCCATTAAGACTTCATCTGTTGTTTTCATGTATGGAATAGATGTTGCTGATTGCTTTATAGCAAGCTCCAACTTGTGGGCACTGCACTGAATCCTAACAAATGAGGTACGTCTTTCAAAATCCTGCCAAACACCCCAGTCACTTTACCCAACATGACGGTGCCCCATCAGATCCAAAAGCAACAATTTTTTCTTTCCAGCTTTCCAGTCCAAGGTGAATTCTAAGGCATCACCTATTGAGTTATAAATGCTTTCACCATTTGGAATAGAGACTGGAAGGGAAACAAATTTGTTAACTGGACGGAAATTTTCCATTGTCCTAATATAGACTGCCTCTCTTCTATTACTGAGGCATCAGTGCTCGAGTCACATAGGACAGAGATGAAAGTGTTACTGTTAACCAGTTTTGCATCTTTTATCCTTATTGATTCTGAAATAAAATGTGTGAACGTTGCTGCCTGTTTGTCACTTCTATAACTGACTCCGACATTTGCACCATTTACATGTTGTAATTCTAAGATGCCAGGAAATCTGTGAATGGGCGTTCTGAATTAATCAAATAAGAGTTGTTTAAACAAATGTTCCACTTGTGTCGCTCATTTTTTCCATTTGTATTATTCCTCGTCTCTATTGCTAAGTTGGAAGGGTCTGTGTTAGACACAGTATTTTTTCATTGGCTAATTTATGAGGTTTGGAGAGTTCATGAGCTCAGACATTTTCAAGTCTCATGCTCTTACAGCCACTCATGAAAGTGTTTGTCTCCTTAAGTTTTTTTGCAGTATGAGCAGGTCATTGCCCACATCAGGCTCATATAGTAGCCACTCCCTATTTTCTTCCACATCTGGAACCCCTTTTTCTTTTGCCCCGGGACTCATCACTTTCAACAGTAGTCGAGTTGCGTTGGCATATCAGCACTGGCACTACAAGTTGTCACATCTGTGGCCACAATGGTGGAGTGAGTAGTTGGTGCTACTGAGTCTATCAGTAATGGAGTAGTAGTACACATAGAAGAACCCGAGCTTTCTCCTCCCTCTTGGCTTGAAACCGAAGGCTTTCCTGTAATTTTTTTAAAGCCAAACTTTAACAAAGACATTTTTTTCCCCTTTTGGTTTACTTAGCTAGTACGAATTTAAAGTACAGTAAGCACTCTGGAAGACCGTGGACACTACAGTGAAGTGATGATCAGAGATATTAGAAGTCTGTTTAGTTTTCTTTCCCTCCCTGTAAAACCCCGGACAAAGGAGTTTAATATTTATATTTTCCTCCCGCTCAGATTTCACAACTAAAACCTGAGGGGTATCCTGCTGTCAACCTGTTTTGTAATTGAATCCCCTTCTCTCCCTTTGACAGTGCCTTCTTGAAGTTGTCACAGTGTCACTCAGTTTTACTTTTATTCACTTAGTCCAGTGGCAGAGCACAACAGCAGGCTGACAGGGGCTAGTTTTTAAGTTAGTAGTACAGTAAGTCCGTCAGTATCTATCTTCAAGGTTCAAGCTCTGGAGGGCTTTACACAGGCTGAGTGAACAATAAGCTTTAATAGAGCCTTGCCTTCACCTCTCTGCACACTCAAGATATATTTTTTTTTATTCAGTCAGAGATGATGAGACTTGCAGATCACAAGGTCTCTTTCGGCTTTGAGAGAGTTTTATTCAGGTGTACAGGTACAGTGCCTGACTGCTTTGAGACTTAGACTAAAGAATCCCCCTTGTTCACCTCCCCTCTCCTCCTCCAAGTACCAGCAGGACTTTGATTCACACAAACTGAGCCCCAAAATGAGAGAGCCCTGAGAAGGGCTGTTGAGAATTTGCAGAAGTCTTTTTTTTTTTTTCACTCGCTCGCGCTCTCCTACTCGTGCTCCTCAGCCTGTGGCCAGACTAGTGAAAGTGAGGAGAGCGAGTCAGCGCCAGTTAGTCTTCCCGCTCGCTGACAGCTCAGGTGATACTAGGAGCTGCAGTCACTTGACCCCTCAGTGCCAGCGGAAGACCTGACAGGGCAGAGCTACGCGTCATCGCCGTCCGAAAGGCTCCCATCTGCCGCTGGGTCCTAGTGCCCAGCACAACACTGTCTCTCTCGCTGTCAAAACCGCCTGTCCAAGGGACAGGCAGTCTTCAAAAAACGGCTGTCCCAGCTGGAAACCGGCTGTCCGGGACGGGTGGCCAGCCGGTTATTTCGAGCCCTGTCTCCAAGCCTGAACCTTTGCAATTTGGGTGTAGTGGAGATTCGGAAAAAGGGCTTAATGCATGTTCCTGCCTTTCACTATTCACGAGAACGTGCAAGCTGCACATCTGTGAATCAGCACAAAAACACTTTTGTTGGTTTCCAAGCACAGGGCTCACAAAGACACGGTAACAATGGTGGGTGGAGTGTAATTATTAAACAGGGTCCTACTATGGGCAGTGCATTGTTAAACTGTGGTGTCCCTCTCTGCCGTAACACCGAGCTGGTTAACTGTTTGGTGACAAATTTAAAGTGATGTATTTTCTTAATCTTTTCTTTTTCAGTCCCATTTTCCCATTTTTTTTTTATTTAAAATTTGAGGGTCAGGATAGACATACTGAGCTGGAGTTCCTTGTGATGTTGAGGTGTCCGCGTGGCTCAGTTGGTAGCACATCCACCTCTGGACCATAAGGTCGTGGGTTCTCATCCCACACCGGGATTGGACTCATACCTAAAAATGCTAGCACCCGAGTGTAGTATTAGGGGGCTGCTGTACTGTTGGGATGTGTCATCCTTTGGATAAGACATTAAACCGAGGTGCCTTCTACTCATCCTGGTGCAGTCCTGGTGGGTGTCCAGGCGGAAGTAAAAGAACCCACGGCATTCTTTGCAAAGAGTAGGGGACATTCCCGGATTTCTGGCCAATATTCCCCTTCCCATAAAATGGGTTCATGCAATTGTCCAGGCTGTGTGTGGGTGCTGATGTGTGATATGGCTGCCACTACACATTCAGTCACTTCACTACCAGTCTAGATTCTTCTTCTTCTTCCGAACCAGATATAGCAGGGAGTGAAACAGTAATAACAAATAAAGTGATAACAAGGGGTGCGTGTATATAAACAATAAAAGCAAAGTGCAAGTAATACATTCCAGAAAAAAAAATATTATAAAATGTGTACACTCAGTCATGGGATAGCAAGGATGAGAGCCAGGGAAACGTCACATCATTATATGTTAACATATTTGTAACAGAATCATGGTCCATACAATTCAAATTACACAGGGTATTGAGTTTAAGATATACAACAGGGTAAATGGCAACATGGGTATACAGTGTGGGGTGGATAGGGCACAGGCTATAATGTGGAGCGGTATGGATTCCCCATGTCTCAACCCAATCTAGGTTGCCATGGCGGCATGTTCTCCAGCTGGAGAGGAGGTGGAGGAGCGAATACCTTCGCAGCCACAAGTCCGGGAAATCTGGGATTAATTTAATGTAGCGCCTTTGTATCACATTACCTGGCACACTTACAGCTCATGACAACAGCACACCTCTCATTGCACACGGTCAGTGCTGGAGCACAACTTGTACTGCTCTGCTTCCAAAGCTTTAAAAATCTGATTTAGTGTCTTCAGGAGAGAGTAAACACACAACAGCTGCATGGTATGTAGTCGACAGACATGTGACATTCATGCACAGATGCAGACCAGCGCATCACAATCTGTTTTATGGACAGGAGAAATGTTATACAGGACACCAGGTGTAATTCAATACTCTGAAAGAAAATGCTTCAGGATCTTTTATTTGCACCCGGGCAGCAACCAGAGATGGCACCTCAAACAGAGTAACCAATCTCACAAGAACTACAGTGCAGAGCCAACGCTGGCTATGACTAGGGCTCAGCAGAGCAGGACTTGAACCCTTACCCCTGCTGGCCCAGAGGTGGGAGTATTGCCCAGTCAGGTATAGTTACACTTTCTGTTACTTATGTCTGATGGATCGTAGTGTCTGTGTGTGTGTGTATTTTTTTAGTTAATCTCTTCCTCCCCTACTGATCTGCCCCCTTCTAACAGCCATCCCAGCCCCACCATCCTGATGTCTACCAAGACTTACCACCATCCTTTTCCCCCCAGGACCCCCCATGGGGTTCCCCAACCCCCACTGTCATTCTGGATCAGATTCTGGTCGGTGGGCCCAGCTGGTCAGGTGTGGGGACTTTGGGTGCCCGGTGACATCCCGTCAGTATTTTTCCCTTTTCTGAGATTCTCCCCTTGAGAGGCACGGCATGCAATGGTGCCATGATGTCTGCCACGTACTCCCACATGACACCTGCCATGCCCCTCACCTGCGCTCTCTGGCAGTCCCGGGTGCCATTCCCCCAGCTCTGTGATGCGACAGAGGAACCCATCGCTGCATCTTTTATAATAATGCAGGCTTCCTCTCTCCAGAGAAGAAGAGGGAGCTCAAATGGGCATCTCTATTATTTAACTGTAGCTCCACAATCTAAACATTGGAAACCAAAATGATCTGCTGTCCTGGCCTTGCCAAATTTACCAGTTAAGGTCAAGTTCTAGAAATCTCTTAAGAGTCGCCATGGGCAGGTAAAATGTTCAGGATAAAGGCATTCTCCATCACTGCCCCGACTACCCGGAACTACCTCAGTGACAACCTTTAGGATGGCAGTACCCTGAATATGTCCTAGAAAGCCCTGTTCAACTACCTGTCCTCCACAAAAGCAAATTAAATCTCTTCCTATATCCTCCTCACACTGTGACCTACTAACACTGCTGCTCCTTCCCGGTAGTTACTTTGTCTAACCTGGCACATGTAAATAGAAAATTTAGGACAATATTTTTGTCACAGTTTTTTCACCACTGTAACTATCAATACTCTGCTGCTGTATCCATTGCCCCAGGATCCTCATGATAAGTAGGTGGGCCACCTAAATGAGGCTACCTTAAAATTAATTTGGCAGAGAAGTCACAAGGGTCTCAAAACTCTCTAGTATCATCCTGTGACAAATGCTGATTAGGCTTTATGCAGCCCAATTCTTAATCTATATTAAAACTCCACCAATCTATATTAAAAGTTTTACCCCCGGCCAGCCCAGTGGCACTGAGGGCTGAGGCGCTGGACGCCCCACCTCGTGGCAAGCCGGCGACCTGGGTTCGGGAATGAGCCCGGGCCTTCGGCGGGGAGGGCGGAGCTGGATGGAGCTGCCAACAGGAAAGCTCTCCTCTCCGGGGAGGTGCAAGGGGCTTTCTCCGGCTGATGGCTGCCACCTGGTGGAGGCTGGGGGTAGTACGGGCCAGGAGGAGCCAAGCGCTAGGCCTGGGGTGCGAAGGAAAGGGGCCGCCTGTTACCGGGGCCGTGGGACTAATGCGTGCCTCTACACAAATGCGTAGCCACTCCTGGGGCCCCTGGGGTAAAAACGGAGGAAAAAGTCGGTGGCAGGATGGTGACCTACTCCCCGCAGGCTCCGCTCCCGGGCATAAGGTAAGCCCTGGTAATTTCGGGTGATGGGGCTGGTGGGGGGCCGTTAGAAGGGGGCTGACAAAAAATGTTAAATAATATAAAAAAAAATTTTACCCCCACAACTCTTACTGCACCCTGCACAATCATATTTCACACAACAGAGACAGGCTAACGCTTCAAACAGAAATCGCAACCGGCACAGTACAAACTGGTGGTGTGGGATTATTCACTGCGGAATAGCAAGGGAAGGGGACTGAAAGTCCACAAAATAAAAGCTAGATACGGCCGAATGTGTTTTGACTACATCGTGACAACTAATTGGAATTCCCTCTCCCCAGAACTACGTTATATGCCTACTTACAAAAGTTTTAAAATTGCCCTTTCAGAATTCCACCCTTTTGTATGTAATTGCTATTAATTTTGTTACATCATTTATTGTGACTGTATGTTAATTGTCTATGTTACACCACGTATGTGCAATGTATACAGGACGGTCCTGAAAACAGGCTCTGCCTAGTGCCTTATCCTGTTAACATATAAATAAAACTTGAAACTTGAATCCAAGAGAACAAAGTCAAGCAGTGCATACCTTTCTATCATATGGCTCCCCTCGGAGCATTTCCGGGGCCATCCAGAAGGCAGATCCCACCAGGGATAACTTCCGCTCGGGATCCCTCACTGGCAGCTCCACCACTTCTCTGGCCAGCCCGAAATCTGCGACTAATGCTTCCCTGCCCCGCGGGCTGACACGGATCAGACAGTTCTGCAGGAGAGAAACACATTATGTTTTTAGGACAGAGCCTGCGTAATGACTCCCTGCTGTTGGGCAGTGGGACTCAATCAGAAAATCCTGCTGCACTCAACGTACGGCCACACCATCAAAACATACCTGTGGCCTCACTGATTATTCCTTCATATCAACCCCCATGCTATAACAAACCACTTCATACACAATATACAGTAATTCAGCCTCCTCATGTCTTCGCCCTTGATACTTAACTCCCTTTGTTTATATTTTTTTATTGAGTTTTCAATATTGCAACATACAAACACAGTACATAATGAACAGTATAATAACTGATGCACTGTAAATCAGGGCTCCCGGATTAGGAGCATGGACCGGACTGTCCAATAAGTCCAATGCTGTCCATGACACAGACATGATAAAACCACTGACCTATGCCCATTGTTAGAGAGGGTCAAACATTGGGGTCTCCTGCCAAGGATAATTAAGTTTAAGTTAAAGGTTTACTGCACAGAAAATCCTTAAAGCAAGAACCTATATTGAAAGGATCTGGAGCCATTACGTAAATTATATGTGAATGCACAGAGCAAAATTACAAGGGGGTAAAGACAGGTTAGAGTAAATGTCCAGTACTTTAAAATTAGCATAGGAGCTTTACAGCCTGTTACATTATTTACTTATTTTTAATTTAGTTTTTGTTGACCGGGTAAGAGCACTAGATAAATTCTGCCTATTTTCAGGCACGACCCCGGGGAGGCGGGGATGGGGATACAGATGAATGCCAACTGACCTTGAACCAGATTAAGCTGTTGATGGTATTTTTAGTGAATGTGGCTGCGATAGTCAGCCTATGCCAAAAAAATAATTATTTTGTGACCGGTTTAAGGAAGGGAAGGGATCGTACTTGATGCCGAACAGACTGGCAAGTGATTCCCTTCCACTTCCCTGTTCGCCTGTCTCGCCACCGAGCTCTGAAATTTTATGATGTCTCACCAGAGAGAGCATGGGGATAAGCCCCATTGTAGTCTACGGTGGGGAATTTTAAATACGTTGTTTTATATGTTTAAGCAACCTATGCTATTAACGAAAGCCGCTGCTCAACTGACAGGGGTCCTGTCAGTTGAGTGGCGCCTTTCATTAAATAAAAACTTCAAAAATAAAAAGTAAAAAAAAAAAAAATGAGTGCACTTCACAGGTGCGTTGTAAGTTGCAATGCTACACATTACCTGAGCATTCATTAACCCCCAGTAAATGCACGATTGGTCCCCAACCTAACACAATCTACCTAGCAACAGCCTAAAAATGCAAAAATAAGACCTTTTTCCATTAAAAAAAAAAACCTTCTTCCATTTTATAAGCACAATAACCCACTTTAGGACTTCCTGAGTACGTTGCAAGTCACTCGGACATTGGCCTTGTGCCTTGCAATTCACCTGGGGTATGCAATAATTCTCTAGAAATGCGCTCCCTGACATGGATTACTAATCATATATACTTACTGTATGTATCATGTTATCCTATCCTCCAGTAAAGAATTGTTTGCCTTGTACGCGGACTGCCTGAATATTGTTGCCTGTAATTAATCCAATACCTTGTAAATGCCTGTGTACATTGTACCCATTTCTTTTTTTTTATACTTTATTTTTTATTATTATAATTTTATGCCAGGTATTGGGAGATACAGTTTCATTGTACAGTTTTATATATAGCATTGATAAATACATTAAGCAATGTTGTACAATATCAAAGAATGCAGTAATTGATTACTTAAATAACCTTATAACTCAAACAATAAAAGAGAAAAGGAACGGGGGGGGGGGAGAACATCCCCTTATGGGCGAAGAGAAATGCCATACATCTATGTCAAAGGGCATAAATATCAGCTATCCCGCTGACTGGTTAGCATTTAACTATATTCCTCTTAGGGGGAAGTGAAGGAGAGCTTATCCCTGGAGATCCTCTTGTTTTCAGGGAACCAGGTCTTGCCTATGACCTGCTATCTCCATCCACCAGCCCGTCCAGTGAGCCTGTATCTGGGGGGTCTTCCTCTGTAACTTCGTTGTCATGGCTTCCATGAGATAAATATCATAAAGCAGGTCATCCCAATTCACGAGAGTGGGTGGGACCAACGACAGCCAGTTCTTAGTAATTGCTTTCTTGGCCGCCATTAACAGCACCGAGGCCATATATACCTTAGATTTATGTTTAAGGCACGCTGGAAAGTGCAGCAGCAACGCCGTGGCTGGGCACAGAGGCAGGACCTCCGGGGATATGGCTGACAGAACCCGTTCGACACCTAGCCAATAATGTTTTAACAAAGGGCAGCTCCAGAAGATATGGGTGTGGGTGGCCTCACGGGAACCACAGTCCCTCCAGCAAGAGGCATCCCGTGAAGGAAGGAATTTAGATGTTATTTGTGGGGTGCGGAAGAATCGTGAGACCACTTTCCAACCAAACTCACGCCAATTATAAAATTTGTAATTTTGTGCTGCCTCCTCCAAATCCAGAGCCAATCTGTCTCCGAGAGATTTATCTCCATCTCCTTCCCCCAGACACTCCTGACCCTGCCCCATGAATCCCGGATCCCCCGTATATGAGCCCGATAAAATCTGGATATCAGATGTCTGGTATCTGTCTCCCCTTGAACTGATATAAGGAGTGTGATCAGTGGCGTGACGTCCCTCTGGCTCACCTCAAGGCCAAGGGTGGTCTCATGAAAGTGTCGGATCTGAAAATATCTATACCAATCTTTGCTGGGTATAGAGAATTCCTCCTGTAATTGCAGGAATGTTTTAAAGTTGCTATTGGAGTAAAACTGATAAGTATAACATAAACCCTGAGTGGCCCACTCTTTAAATCCCTTGTCCAACCAGGCAGGACCGAATTTTTGATTTCGCCAGGGTACCCCTATCCAGCGAGCACCAAATAAATTAGTGGGTTGGGTTAAATATTTGGCCCAGGCCCCGAGGTAGCTTTTAACATAAATTGAAGTCTCCGATCCCAAAAATTCCAATGAAGGGGGTTGTCAAACTGTAGTTTCATCTAACCGGGTGTCCGACAGGGCCTGCTCAATCTCTTTCCACTGGGGCCCCGCACCATTCGGTAGAAACCATTCCGTGAGATGATTCAGCATAACTACCGTCACATATCCCCTCTAGCTGGGGAGGACCAATCCCCCTCTCTCTTTAGGGGTCTGTAATTTATCCAAGGCTATCTATGGTCTGCCCCCGCCATAGAAAATTAGTTATTAATCTGTTCCATCTCCTCTCCTCTCTCTTGGGAAGCATTTGGGGGATTGTCTGCATTAAGTATAGCAGGCGAGGCAGCGCATTCATCTGAACTGCCTGCACTCTATTCAGTAGGGTGATTGGGAGGCAAATCCAAGTCCCTAAATCTTGTTTAATTTGCTCAAACAATACGTCGTAGTTAGCGGTGAAAGTCTGGCTTGGTTTCCCCGTGATATTTATGCTAAATATCTAAGCGATTTACAATTCCAGTTATATTGATGTTTATCTTGTATTGTCTTGTCTAGAGAATCTCCTATATATAGTGTCTCTGTTTTTTGTGTATTACTCTTATACCCAGATATTTTCTCAATATAAGCCAGCGCCTGCTCCAGTATCGGTAGGGATGTCTCTGGTTCTGTGACATAGATTAAAAGGTCATCCGCATATAAGACAACTCTATGCTCTCTGCCCCCCATCCAGTGTCCCATGAATCCCTGGAGCTGTTGGAGGTACTGCACTAAAGGTTCTGCATATATGGCAAAAAGATAAGGGGAGAGGGGGTATCCCTGTCTGGTGCCCCGGGAGAGGGAGAATCTCGATGAGCAAGATCCGTTGGCCTTAACCACCGCCTGAGGATCTGAGTAAATGCCCATAATATTATCTATAAACTCTGGTGGAAAGTCCAGCTTCCCCAGGGTTTTTCTCAAAAATATCCAAGAGACCCTATCAAATGCTTTCTGGACGTCTAAACCTAACATTAGCTTGGGAGATTTAGAGCGGTTTGCATGTTCAATTAAATATAAAGTTTGTTTGACATTATCAGAGGTTTGTCATGTGGGAATAAAGCCTGCCTGGTCTGGGTGTATCAGCGAGGGGATCATGTCATCAAGCCTATGGGCTAATATACTAGCATATATTTTATAATCCTGATCCAACACAGAAATAGGCCGGTAGGACTCGCATATATCGGAGGGCTTCCTTGGTTTTAGAATCATGACTTGTGACCAGGACAGTGAGTATACTCCCCTCACATGACTCTCCACCATAGTTTTGGTCAATGGGTCTGCAAGCCACTCCCATGTGGTCTTAAAAAACTCCGCCCCATATCCATCCGGTCCCGGGCTTTTGCCATTTTTAAGTTTGGGAATTACATTCTTAATTTCCAAACTGGTAATGGGACGAATTAGAATTTGTCTTTGCTCCTCTGTAAGTTGAGGGAGGTTCAGGTCAGACAAAAATGTATCCATCTCAGAATCATCCGATACTGATTCAGCCTTATATAAGTTAGTGTAATAAGATTAGAAGGCCTCCACTATTCCAGATGTTGTAGTACATAAAAACCTGATGTGGGGAGCCTAACTTTAATAATTGTTGTTTGCTGAACTTGTTTTCTAAGTCTACGTGCTGAAATTCTTGAGGCTGTAGGGCCTCCTTCATGATATTTCTGTCAAAGCCAGAGCAAGGCCTGTTCCGTTTTTCAGTGAGTATTTTTTGAATTGAATGCTGTGTGGCTATTATTTGATGGTTTCTCTGTGTCAGAGCAAAAAAGTGGTAAGGCACTGTAGAAATATGAATGCAGACAAAATTGTCCCATTTTCGTAAATTCTCTCTATTGTGTAAAAATGGCATTTTTACACAATAAAGATAGCAGTTATGAAAATGGGACAATTTTGTCTACATTCATATTTCTACAGCGCCTTACCACTTTTTTTGCTACGAGACAGAGAAACCATCCTTATTCACAGATACATCGGTATAGGCTGCTTGGGACAAGAACAAAAATCCTTCATAAGAACTGTTCATTGCCTGTGGACTTTTCTCCTTTCCCTTTCCTTTTCCCTTTCATAAATTTTATTGGCTATTATTTGAGCAGCTAGCGAGTTGTCCCCCTGCATGTGTGCACACTGCAGAAAGCTTAGTTTTTTCCTGTAGTTGTTTTAATTTAGATTCTATTCTGCATCTTTTTTGTGAGGAGTATGCTATTATATACCGTCTAAGTACTACCTTCAAGGTATCTCAAATTAATTGGGGTGGGGTTTGTGCATTAGTGTTATCCACCAGGATTTCTGTTATATTAGTTTGTATTAGGGCTCTGCATTCTGGATCTTGCAAGAGGGAATTATTAAGTCGCCAGTAGGTGTTTATCCTCTCTCTATGTGATTCCATCTCTAAGATTATATAGGTGCATGATCAGATAAACATATTTTGTGAATCTCTGGCCCCTGAATTAAGTCAGAGTGTTCCTTTGATACAGAGAAATAATCTAATCGGGAGTATTCCTTATGGGCATGTGAATAAAAGGTGAATTTCCTAGTCAAAGGGTGTAGGTGCTGCCAGGCATCCACCAGTCCTAACTCTCTAAATAATTTTCTCAGGTGGCGTTGGCCTGAGGTCTGAGAGACGGGCCTGGGAGCCGAGGTATCCCTTGTGGGGTTAAGCAGACAATTATAGTCTCCACCTATGACCAGTACTCCCTTCTTAATAGCTAAGATCTTGTCAAACAGTGTTTGAATAGATGAGGCATCGCTACCAGGGGGCATGTAAACAGTTGCTATTGTATACTGTTGGTTTCCGATTGTACCCACTATAACCACTAATCTGCCCTCGGGGTCCGAGTAGTGATCGGAGACCGCAAATGCAGAGTGTTGGAGAATAAAATAACCACCCCCCTGTGACACCCTCTGCGGTAGGCTGACTCAAAAAGTTGGCCAAATCCAAACTGAAGTAATTTTTGGTGCTCCCTGGAATCAAAGTGAGTCTCCTGTAACGACGTTATTTCAGCATTGTATTTCTTCAGTGCTTTAATAGTTCTATATCTTTTCACAGGGCCAGTCAGACTATTCACATTATGCGAAAGAATTTTGAAAGGTTTACCCATTCATAGTGTAATTAGGTATATTAACTTTTCTCTGCCCATTGACACCCCCAACAGCCCCCATCCCCTGCTCCCCGCATTCTGCTGTGTTCACATAACAGAAGAATCCCAGACCTGGAAAATAACCAAAAAAAGGCTCAACCAGAACCCAGCTGGGGAGCTGGTGTGACATAGAAAACCATAACTGTAAACTATTTACATTATTGACTTCCAAGTTGTAGGTGGTTATTCTAAACCAAACTATTGTTGGCAGTGAAAACTGCCGAGAGAGCAGCACTACTGAGTGCAACCAGAAGCCTCCACTAGGTTCCTTGACCCTAAACAGGGGAAGTGGGAGGGTCAAATAAAAATATAGGTAAGTAAGAGCAGGTAAAACACAAATTGGGAACCTAACCAATCTGGAGTATATAGTAGGTGTTAGGATTGTCTAAGGTGCGTCTCCACAGCTGCATCTCTCCCGTGGTTCCCCTCCATTAAGATCGGAATTACATTATCAAAATTACTAGGGTTTAACCAAACTTTAGGTATCAATTATACTGTATGCCAGCATTTAAGTAACTCTCTTTCCCGTAGCCCCTGGTATACATTTATACAACAAATTCGAAAACCCAAATGTGTAAGTCCATGGGATCTAGGCTGTGTATTTCCATAAGTTCCTATCAGGTTAATTATCTAACTGGTCTGTCCAATATCAGGAACCCTTGTGCCGAAGACCGTTCTCCCGCTTAGACCCAACGTTTCCTTGTGCCTCACCCAAAATGCCCAGGACTGAGTGTCCCACGCAATGAGCCGAGGAGACAGTTCAGTGCCAGCCAGCCCCCCAGCCCAGATGCCAACACCATCCCCATGTAACCAATCTGCTCTGGATTGTAGGACTGACTATACACAAAGCCCACATCCTTGGTCGCCGGGGCATAGGAGACCAGACTCCAACTATTTGCCAAATTCTCATAATTATAACCAATAAGCTGGCTCATATTTCGAGGAACAACCGACTCTCCCCATCCCAGCCACCGAGCCATAAATATGATCCCACGCATCAAGATTCTAGTAGTTTAGAAGGCCCAGGCTATCCGGGGGAACCAGCCGGGACCTACGTCTCGGGCTGAACCCCCCAAAACACCTATGGCCTAATCTTATATCTTACTAAAACAAAAAAAGGGGGAGTAATGCATGAATAAGATCCACTCCAGCTCACCTAAGTGGGGGGAGCAATATAAATTATCATGGTAAATTAGTCTTGAGTCAATTCCTGAGGGCACTGAGATCCCCTCTATTCAGGCTGATAGCCAGCTTAAGATATAGATTTTCTTATCTTTGATCAAGTTAAGGTGATCCTATTTTCCCTATAGGTTCAGGTCCATCTCCCCCCAAGGCCCCCACACCAGGCAAACTGATCAAGCAGACCCCAAGTGAGGCCCGAACACGGGAAACCAAATCAGTGCTCCTCTCAACATTTATTTATAGGAGAGTGGCAAAGACATCCAGGCCAGAGGCAGGCCGCCCACCAAACAAGTCCCCCCAAGCCCAGCAGTGGTCGTACTCACCCGGGTCATATAGCAGGCAATAACTCTCGTCCGCTCATCAGGTCTCAGTCAGTGGGTGGGCCACGTTGTGTAAGCTTTTTAATGTAGTCTAATGCCTACTGTAGCTGAGGATCCCAGTTTAAGTGAACCTCTTCCGGAAGGCCAGCGGGTAGTCTCTTAGGGAGCTCTGATCTGGGTGGCTTCGGAAGGCCTCTTTGCTGAAAGTCTCTCTCAGGGCCTCAGAGGCAGAGCCATAGGTTGTTTGACCGTCTGGGAACTGGACCACTAGTGATGCAGGATAAGGTGTTCTGAAGGCAAGCTTGTTTTGGCGTAGGATCTGGAATAAAGGAACGTATTCTCGATGCCTTTTAAGTGTATAAGGTGCACAGTCATTGTCTATAAAGATCCTAGTTGCTCCATAAAACACTTTCTTTTGGGCCCAGGCTTTTTTTAGTATAATCTCTTTGGTTGCATATCTGAGGAAACGAATAATTATAGACCTTGGCCTAGCTGAGGCAGAATTAGGCTTGGAGCCCAGCGCCCTGTGGGCCCTTTCAAATTCTAATGGGAAGTCCACATCTAAAGCCAGGGATGTCCGCAGCATAGTCTCCACGAATTCTACAATGTCACGGCCCTCCGCTCCTTCAGGAATTGAATGGATTCTTAAGATTATTTCTTCGGTTCCGATTTTTGGAATCTTCTTGTCTCTCTGTAATAGATCTGCATATCTGGGTTATTTGTTTGACTTGATCCTGCAATTGGGATAGTTGTAGAGAAGAGGAAGCTTGGTAGCATTCCAGAGTAGTAATCCTTGACTCCACATGCTGAATATCTGCGCGCATTTCTGACATCGTTTCTTTAAATGATTTCACCTCCGTTTTAATATCCCTGAGCTCCGTGAGGATTATATCCAATTTGCTTTCCATCACCTGGCTAGGTTGTAGGTCAGTTGTATTCTCGGAGGCTTTAGTTTTATTTTTAATTCGTGAGCCTCTTCTGGAAGTGGATTTGGTGGTGGCTGTGCAATGCGAGGAGGCTGAGGAGCCCGAATCGGATTTCGTCCTCTATTCCATCGGGATCCGCTGGCAGGACAGCAAAACGATTCGTTATTTCCATTCTCCCTAGCTTATTGCTTGGTCTCCCAGTGTTTTTTTAAACCTCTGGCAAAGTTTAAAAGTATACTTAGCAGAAGAGAAATGAGGGGAGTACGGAGCACGGGAGTTAGGCAGCCATCCACGGGAGTGACGTCACCGGAAGTCCCATTGTACCCATTTCTGTCTGCATATCTGCCTGTAATTAACTCTGTGTCACCACTGAAAAAGAGACCTTTGGTCTCAGTGGGCCTACCTGGTTACCACAATTTACTATATAAATATATATGTATATGTTCATATATCAGGACCTGCGTGACTGAGGATATGATTCCACTACCTCCAAAAGAAAGGACATTCTTTCCAGTTAGAGAAAATCAGTGCCACAAGAGTAGGGATATGTGGCGTTAGGGTTTCCAACCCGAACTCCCCATCCACTCCCCCTCAGGTAGCAAAAGGAAAAAACATTAGGGTTTGGGGTCTCCACAGTCTTAGCAAATCTGTGGTGGGCTCTTCTGTGGGAGTCATCAACCCTGATGCCCACCCCGTTCTGTGAGCAAGCAATATCAGACATGGTCTCGTTTCTTCTCACAGGGCCCACAGGGCCCTGTGTGAAGAAAGCTACAACACACTGTGTTGGATACTTGTGGTAAGACATACTTCTCTACCGTTGAAGACTGTCTCACTATGAGGCACTGGCTTGGAGTTGTACCTTGTGCTTCGGAGAGGAGGCTATGGGATGGGTGAAGGGGAGAGCATTAGGGTCGACAACCCCAAGGAAGATCCTACTACTGATTCGCCAGGACTCCGGAGACCCAAAACCTTAATGTTTTTTCCTTTTGCTGCTTGGGGCACAGCCCAAGTCAGAATATCACTGATATTCTTCACGAGTGGCAGTTTTACCTTTTGACATAATGAGTGGCATAGCCATGTGAGATGTCAAAGGTCAAACTGCACGAGGGAGAATATTAATGATATTCTCGGTCTCGGCAGTGGCATACTTCATTTATACGATGCTGGGTTTAAATTGATGGTGTATTGCCTTTTTTTTTTATTTAAAAGTGATTTTTTATATGGTTTTCACAGTTCTTTTCAGGATGACTGAATGGAAAGTGAGCGGCTGGTGCTGCATGGTGTTATGCACTGATGCTGCTGATGTCGTGTGTCAGCACGTCACTGTTCAGTTTAGCTGGAAGCGAGTCTCCAAGGATGGGGGGGGTTCTACTAAGCAGCACTTAGGGCAGCATGTTCGTTGCATTGGGCAGAGGGAAAATGCTGGCTGCAGGTAGGGAACTTGGAAGTTGGGTTTGCGGAGGGAGGGAGACATTCAAAAAGCATTCGGGGGAACACTGTGTTATACTGAAGCGGTCTGAAGAATCACCTGTTTTCTACTGTTTCTTTATTTTTGTTTTTTTATTAGAAAGGGAGAGTTGTGTCCAGTGAAAGCGCCAGTTTTAGATTGAGCAGGTTGGACCTGGAGCCAGGGTGCGAGGCAGCTGGAGACTGGGAAGTGAAAACGTGCTGCTCGCACTGTCGGCTCTAAATCAATCAAAACCTACTGTGTGGACAAATTCTGGCATGGGGGACCTACAGTGCGGATAAACCTGATATCATCGCTGTAGGTCTGACCACTTTCTAGATATCAAAAGTATTTGTTATCACACACACACACACACACACACACACACACACACACACACACACACACACCAAACCTGACCGTACGCACTAGGATAGTGGTGCTACAGAATAATACAGTCAGTTAGTACAAATCACAAAATTCGAGCACTCACCACCTCAAGAGGGCTGCCAAACTTTAAACTGTAATCAAAAATTAATTTTATTCACAGACAAACTGACAACACGTCCTGCCCGACGTCTTTCAGATGACACTTGTCCGAAAGAATGATGAAATTTCACTTGGCCAGTATGGCCAACCGGTGGCGCTGAGGTTGAGGCACTGGAAGCCACACTTCGTGCCATGCTGGTGACCGAGGTTCGGATGCAGATTCGGGTTGTTGGGCGTCAGCTGGGGGGGGGGGGATTGAGCATCCCTGGGACTGCTCTCCTCCTCCAGGGTGGGTGGGGAGGCAATGCCGTGTGGGTGCTGGCTCCTGGCGAAGGCTAGGGGGTAGTGCAGTCCGCAGCACAATGTGAGGGTCGGCGCAGGTGGACATCTGACGTGCGGCGCGTGGGAGTGCATGCTGCAGCGTCCTTGGCGTCCCTGTATGCCTGTGCCGAAGGGGGAGACCAAAGGGGAAAAAAAACAAGCTGAATCCTCCGGCGCTCGTGATGGTTTCCTGCGGTGCTACATCGGACACTCCAGGAGCTCCCTCTGGCCCTGACCCCTTGATCATCCGCGTTGGGGTCCACAAAGTGGCCTTAGAGAGGGTAAAGGAAGGAGGTTGTAGCTCAGGCACGGCGCCCGATGCAGGAGCCGCCAGGGAACCAGATTGTGGAACCACAGAGACAACCCTGGCTGAGGAGGTAAGGCATATAAAGAAAGTAAAAAAAAAAAAATGGAAATTTCATGGATGGCCAGTGATCATGAAGTGGGATCCCAAAAAGGCCATGTTGAAAATGTGGTGGAAAAATTCCTAAAAATGGCCGAGTTACGAGCGTTCATTGGAATTTTTCTACATACGTGCATAACTTTGGTAATTTTCAAAATTTTGAATCCAAATTTTCAGCATAGCCATTTTTTCACACCGCCTCATGAGCACTACAGCTGTTATTTTGCACATCCTGTCCGAAACGTGTTTTCACATTTGTGGCACAGAATGGCATTTTGGCATGGATTTAAAAATTGTCACCTATGGGGTATTTGAGGTGGGGTCATAAGAAGATTTTATAGAAAATGTGGGGTCAAAATATGAAAAGATGCCAAAGTTATGACCATTCGTTGCAATTTCACTACGCCCGCACGTAACTTTGGAAATGTTAAAAATTTTTACCCCAGATTTTCAACATAGACTTCTTATTACCCCCACCTCATGCATGTCACAGCTGTCATTTTTCAAATCCTGGCCAAAATGTGTTTTTGCACTTGTGGCGCAGAATAGCGTTGTAGTTGAGCAGAATTACGTTTTGAAAGGGATTCAAAAATTTTCTGTACTGGGTACATGAGGTGGGGTAATAAAGTGGCTATGCTGATAATTTGGTCACTGTTGTCCTATAAATGGAAGTGCAGTGAGACCTGTGCTTCCACAGCTACATACATATATGTATCTACGGAGGATTGGAGGGAGTGCAGTGTTTGAAGGACCCTGCACTCCCACAGTAAAATAAAGATACTATTATACTATCTCAAAAAGTAAGGAAATAAATAGCAAAAAACTGTGTTAATACTCTAGTTAGGGTCAAAGCCACAAAAGTAAGGAAATGCGGCGTTAAGAATTTCCAACCCTAATACCCTACCCACACAAACAGGTGTCAGGGGTGTGCCTTGGGGTTATTGATTTTTTTATTTTTTTTTTTTTTAATAACACTACACAGTTACTTGGCCAGCTTCAAACTTCTATTTTGTGTAAGGTATCTGCTCTATTTTCTTCTAGTCACCCACATAAATTTGTGAGACCACTGATGTACAAACAATTATCTTATTGCATAATAAATAAATTATTGTCGAGGAAAAGTGTGCCTATGGCTAAAATGAAAATTTTAATTATGCCTAGTCTTTTGTTGTCAGGGGATAGTCACTTAAACCCAGGGCCTGATCAGAATGTAACACACACGGCAGAAATTTTGAATAGCAAAGGAATTCGCTTTGTTCACTTCAGTGCTCGGAGTGTTTTCCCAAAATTCGGTGTTGTTAAAGAATGGGTTCTGGAATTCAGGCCAGACATACTGATAATTTCTGAATGATGGTTAAATAAGAAAGTACTGGATATCGATATTTCAATTCCTGGTTATCAAATATGGAGGAATGATCGCTCCAAAAAGGGGTCCTGGCATATGGATCTCTTGCCTTAGATATAAAATGGATTGTTTGTGATATTAAGACCCATGGTATGGAAAGATTAGTGTTACAAATAAAAATTCCACAACAGAAGCCCATCTTGTTAATGGGTTGTTACCTTCCCCCCAAATGTAGTGACCAAATCTTTCTGAATATCTGTGAATTTTCACTCCCATTTAGGTATAGTCATGCGCTCATGCTATTAGGTGATTTAAATACAAACTGGGCATCCCTCCCTAGTACAAATAAATTACTGCCATTTGTCATTTACCCTGGGTGTTTCCCAATTAATTAATTCTCCAATTAGACTTAATCCGAAGGAACCAAATCTCTCTTCCATCTTAGATTTAATATTTACTTCTGCCCCAGATAATACCCCTTATATGGTGTGCTGCTGGACACTTTTAGCGACCACCAGGTCACCTTTCATATAAGACAAATGTAACCCCTAGGCGGTGCTATTCTAAGAGCTACTACCCCTGCCTGTACGACTATACACAGGTTGAGGGGCCTGCGTTCTCTAACAAGGTCCCTCCACCCAAACAAATGGTATCGGGGTTGCTTATCTGCTCTGGTATAGCCCTCTGGGAAGCTATAACCACCCACCAACCCTCCTAATGGCCTAATATCTAAGACCGTGGCAAATTCCCAAGCAATCAATCGATCAATCAATCAAAATCTTTATTTAACCAGGGAACATCATTGAGCAAGCTCATTTTCGAGATGGAAGGAGAGGTAAACAATACATACAAAGGAATATGCACTTACATCATAATTGGGAAAACAATACATAAAGAATGAATTCACACTTACATAGTATTTACATAGAGCAGTAATTATACACAGGAGGTTTATAATACACACTTAATACAATATTAGGATGAGCCATTAAGCTAAAACCATGAAGAGTAAGTAGTTAAAAGTATAGCCAGTGTACTACTGTATATATAGATGAATCCTGCGCAACTATAATTACATTGTGTAACTGAAGCATCCTTAAACATTGATACTGAGTGAAAGGAGCACGGGGGCCCGCAAGAGCCGAAGTAGTGAAAGGTACAGAGGGTGCCCGTAAGGACCAGTGATTACAGGGGGAAGGTGGCAACAGTGAAGGAGTGGAATGCAAAACACAAAAACTGTGTAAGAAGGGGGTAAACAAGGAGTGTAGGTGGGAGCCAGGGCGACCTGGAAAGGGAACCAGCGACAAGTGAAAACACAGTGTAGGGATAGAAGGAGCAGTCCGGTAAGGTTCTTATGGGCTCTAACATAGCCCAATGAGGGGTAGGACAGAGGTACCCGTAGACGGATGCACTGGAGAAGAAGGAGCTGAGGCCAGGGGAAGGTGACATCAGTGGAAGCAGTTACAGGATTCCTTGATTGAGCGAGAATAAAGTGCTCTGAAGGCTGATAATTTGAGTGGGAAGGCCAACTTCAGGATTTTTTGCAAACTGTTCCAGAGAGAGGTGTGAGATATGGCATACCTGCCAAAGCACGACTTGAACTCCGGTACTGCAAGGGAGAGAAAGGTGGAACTCCTTAGGGCATATTTACCTATCTTACCTAATAATAATAATAAAATAATAAAACTATTTATTAAGCGCCTTTCAAGCACCAAGGCGCTGTACAAAATGAAGCACTAAAACAGAAAACAAAAATAAAATTAAATCACAACAATCTAATTAATTAACAATAAAAAAAACCCAAAATATATGCAAAATCAGAAAACGATAATCTTAAGTGATAAAAGCATGATTTCAAAGATGGGTCTTAAGTTCACGCTTGAAGGTCTCCACGGTCGTGCACTCCCGGAGCTGGCGAGGCACAGAATTCCAGAGGGTTGGGGCAGTGAACATAAAAGCCCGAGCCCCAGAAGATTTTAAAGTCACCCTCGGAACCTCCAGCAACCCCTCGTTAACCGAGCGGAGCTGTCGTACAGGGGTATAGGTAATCAGAAACTCTTTCAAGTAGTCAGGGTCAAGTCCGTGCAGGGCTTTGAAGACCGTCCGAGATGTACTGAGGCAGCATCTTCGTGATGGCCCTAAATGTCCAGAGAGCTGCATTCCTCTGTCTTCTGTAGTTAAGGGATGACCAACCTACTGCAGCATAAAGGGAGCAGTGAAGTGTGGAGTATGGGAAACCAGTTATGAACTTCAAGGCCCTAAGGTACAGTGTGTCTAATTTGGCCTGGGCAGATGCGGGACCTTGGCTGTAAAGGAAATCTGCATAGTTCAATAAAGTGAGGAATGTGGTTTGGATCAGTCTCTTCCTGGCATCCAGTGTTAGAAAATCTTTGATTCTATGAAAGAGGCGAAGCCTCTGTCTAAGCTTCTTTTCTTTCTTCAAATTTAATATACTTTATTAAGTTTATAACAAATTACACATGGAACAATGTACACAGCAAGGAGCCATGTTACTGATACAAAATAACATGTACAAACTTAGTGCTCCTAATGGAACAACTTGTCGGTGCTGTATATAATCATATATCTTGAATAGCAATTACGTGCTCCGGGTAACAGCATTTACCAACAGACAAAACAAACAAGTCCCCCTCCCCTCTCATAGCCCCACCCCACCCCACTCCACACACACACACCATCAGAAAATACAAATTCAGCATACCTTATGGGACTGGGGATGAATATAAAGATTCGAAACAACATGGATTATAATATTAGTTGGTATCCGGGCCAAAACATATCTCTAACAGGCTTAGGAAGTACTTTGATGTACCACATTAGATAGTTAATAAAGTGTGAAAGGGCGCCCACATCTTTTGATATCTCTTATTACACTTTGAAATATTCACCAAGAGGTATTTGGCTTGCAAGGCAAAGATAATTTTATGAAGCCATTCTGTATGAGATGGGATTTGTGAATCCAGCCAGTGACGCAATATAACCTTTTTGGCACGGAGAGAGATTAAAGTCATATGTTTACGCTGATTGCCTATTAGGCTGTCACCAGAGTCCCCAAAAATACATATCTCCGGCCGGAAAGCATCCGTTAGGCCAAGGATGGGATCAATTCTTGATTGGATTGCAGTCCAAAATGGAGAAACTTTGTCACATTCCCATAAAATGTGGAGTAATGTGCCTGGCTGTTTCTCACATCTTGTACACAAATTAGAAGAAAGCTTTCCCATTCTGCAAAGTTTTACAGGGGTACAACAGAGATCATGCATCACTTGAAACTCGAGTAGACGGTAACGGTCCCAGTTGACATCTTTGTACAGCCGAGCCCAAATCTGCGACTACTGACGGGTGACGGTTGAGGAAGATGGCAGGACCCTGTTCCAGATATAATGAGGTTGGCCCTCCAGATCCCCAACCCAGGTACAGAGCTCATGATAGAAAAAAGACAAGGTGAGAGGACAGAACGGCTGAAACAGTAGTTAGGATGGGACCTGCCATACACTGAGCCCAGGGACCATTACCCAAGTGCTGAAGGAGCATGTGTGAAATCTGAATATATTTAAAACGAGGAGGGTAAACCAAATTTAAGTCTCTTTTCTGGGAAAGTCAGTAACTTATAATCCTTAGTCATATCAGTTGTCTAAGCTTCTTTAACAGATCCTCAATGTGATCACAAAATGAAAGCTTATGGTCTATCCACAGCCACAGGTATTTGAATTTGGTTACATATTCCAGCAGTTCACCAAGCAGAGTATGGACCTGGGTAACATTACCTTGAGTTGTGGGGTTATTAACATAAGAAAAGGGAGAAAAAAAGCATCGCCTTTGGTTTTTTTAGGCATTCAGGAGCAGTTTCTGGTGCAATAGTTGTAGTTGTACATGATTAAATTCCAGTTGCAGGTCCCTACAAGCTGCTTCCAGAGAAGGTCTTTCGATATAAAGTACTGTGTCATCGGCAAAGAGGTGGATGTTAGCAGATTTGATGTCAACATCAATACTGTTAATGTAAATTGCAAAAAGCAACGGACCCAGTAGGCACAATAGGCAGTAGTAATAATGTGCTCACACCCTTCTCGCTTACCACCAGGGCTGGACCTGCAGCAACTGCCCTGGAGACCATACCTCTCAAGTGTCCCTCATTACGAGGGACACCCCTCATTTTTCCCCTTAAAATTGCTCTGTCCCTCATCTGTCCTTCACAGAAAAGGTCTGCCCACACAGAGAATGTGCTGTAAATTCAAACTTTAAAGCAGAAACTGTTCATATTCTAAAATACTAAATCCAAAATAAACTTTGTACAAGTAAATACTATGGTTTTTCACAGTGTTCTAAGCTTGTATCTCCATGTTTGAGGATGTGTCCCTCATTATGAGAGTCTGCGTCCCTCATTGTTCCACATTTTGAGTGTCCGAAAATGTCCATGTCCCTCATTTTAGTGACAAAAGGTTGAAAGGTATGCTGGAGACCCCCTGTAAAATAAGGTTAGCAATACAGATGCACATCGTGAATGCAATACCCCAACTAATAATATGCACACTAGCCAGATTAAATGTGAAAAAGACAATCAGGTTTATTAGGGGGGCGTGAACAAGGAAGGGGCATGAATCTAGTCAAATGATTTATATTCTGATTTGACTCAGGCTTTTCTGGCATGCACCTTAAGTCCCAAATATACCCAGAATGTTATGCAGGCTAGCCTGAATCAGTGCCTGGGTGAGGCCAGCATTGCAGCAGCTGTCTGGGTCCTTGATGGAAGGAAAAGCAGTTAACATGCAAAACGCCCAGATTATTTGTAATCCAAGCAGGTTGGCTCAGTCATTTGCAAAACCCAATAAATGAAGACAATTAGATGGTACCACAATGATTTAAACTTTCATTGCAGGGAGCTACCCTGATTTGTACTCACCTACCGGGAATCTGCAGTAGAGCAGGCGATATGGAGACCTCATGGTGATGACAGGGAAGCTTGGGGGGAACAGGGCCGACATGACACACCTCTTCTTCACGGCCTTTCCTCCAGGTGGTTGCAATCTGCGTGTTGTTGGTCCGGCCCGGTGGCGCTGAGGGTTGAGGCACTGGATGGCACACCTTGCGTCACACCGATGACCCGAGTTTGGGAATGAGCTCGGGCACCGGAAGGGGAGGGAAAGGACTGAGCATCCAAAGGAGTGCTCTCCTCTCCCTGTGGAGGGATCCAGGGCATCTCCGGCACAGTAGTGACCCCCGGTGGAGAATGGAGTACTACTAGCATGGAGCAACTAAGAGGGAGAAGTGAAGGGGATGTCTATGGGTAGCCGTGCTGACGTCATTGCACGGGCGCGCTCCTGGGGAAAAAATATGGAAAATCCCCATCCTCGGAGACAGGCGAAGGCACCTCTGTCCACGCCAGGCCAACACTGGGCATTTCTCCAGGCCAACTTCTCAGCCCAGTACACTAAATTCTAGATGGAGCGCCCTGGGCAGATAGGGCAACCCCACCTCGGGGGGGTTCAGAGCTGTGGGGTCTGTCGGGCTGGTGTCTCTGGTAAGAGGCAGAGCCTGGGGAGTGGCGGAGGATGCCAAAGAGAGTTCCCTGTAGGGCGGAGCATAAAGAAAGTCGACAAAAAAAAAACAACCTGCATGTTGTTACTGCACAGGGGCTGGATCCCCAAGCCGGTCTCTCACCGTGACAGTCTCTGGTGATGGAGTAGAGGCCTAGGCCGAAATGGCAGGGGCCCAGGCAGGATGAGCAGTCTGGCAAAGTTTGTGATCTTCTGCTGGTGAGGCCTGCGGCTGGCATAACAGGTTCTTTCTTAGGGAACCAAATCACGACCCACAAAACACATTCAGCACATTTAAATCAATAACTACTTCTGAAAACAGTCCGGATTCAGTCCGGTTGCAAATCAACAGCTTCACTGCGCAAACCTTTCAATCCGACTATATTTCACACACAAGCTGGGCTGATCGCTTCAGGAGCAAGTCTTCGGTCCAAATCGCAAAATGCACCAACAAACTACTTCTTTTCTGCCGCTGTTCCAGGCTGGAATTGGACAGGTCAGACTTCCGCAAACCGCCAGTTCAAATGCAGGAGAAAGTGGCAGGAGGCAAGTTGCACCTCTTCCTGCTGATTCCCCTACACTCCTTCTGGGAGCAGCTGCTCGAAAGCTCGGGCTGTTCACACTTCAACCTCCGACTCTAACTGATCCACTGACTCATGGCACACAGGGCATTTCCCTTGTAAATCCGATGGTTCAGTTGGCTGAAGAAGCGGTCAGTCACAGTAAGTGCTCCCACTCCATGCCCTTTTACGCGCCAACACTAAAACTACAAAAACTACAGTTTTCCTTCCCAAAAGACCCCAGGGGACAGGATCCATTTTAGGTCCCCAGTGGTTCTATTGGTCCAGTTACTGGAAGTCCCGGACCTAACATGGTGTCTCTCATCCAAATAAACAAGGTGCAAATAAAGCAGGTTAGACAACCTTCTCTGCTTCTAATTTAACAACAGATAAACAGTAAATAAGCACAGTTCCAACTTAGGCTCCCTCTACGCAAGTAGCGACTGCAGAATGGAGCAAAACAACACACCGTCTGGCTGGTCACAAGCCCTAAATAATTCGGACCCAACACAAGACCACTTTCTAAGAACAGATTAGCTGGTTTCTTAAAGGGACAGGCACGGAGGCTTAATATGGCACTCTCACGCAAATACACAGGATCACACTAGGACAGGACTTTAGCCTGACAGTGGGCATTAAGGAGCCCAGAAAGACATTAAAGTAAACCCCAAATTTGTAGGGGGGGTTACACAGAAAACTGATAAACCTAGTTTAGTACAAATAAAAACATATCGAGCCCTGAATTCTTTTGACCATACTGCCTTTATGGTCAGAAAGAAGAAACTGGAACAGACTGGCGCTTATTCCAAATATTGACGATGCCTGGCACTATTTTCAAAGTGAATTATTGGCTGTGTGTGTTGCCCATGCTCCAATTAATTAAAAAAATTAAACATAATAATTTCGTAAGAATAGGGACAAGGTTTGGAAACTTGCAAAACAAAACCCCAATGTAAGATCCTACTGGGATAAATATCGTCAGGCTAGAAATATTTATATTAAAAAAATAAGACAGGAGCCGGCCCGGTGGCGCTGAGGGTTGAGGCGCTGGACGCCACACCTCAAGCCACGCCGGGTGACCTAGATTCAGGAACAGACTTGGGTTGCCAGGGGAGCGAGAGGATTGAGCATCCGGAGGACTGCTCTCCTCTCCCTGGGATGGGATTCAGGGATGCCCGGTGTCCTGGCAGCCCCCGATAGAGATTGGAGGGCATTACAGGCTCACCGTTCAACGTAAGGGGAGGAGTGTGGCAGACGCCAGCAGGATAGCCATGCGCAGACGTCACTGCACACCGCACTCCTGGGAGGAAACAAGTGAAACCCCCCTCCCTCGGGGATAGGCAAAGGCACCTCTGCCCCAAACCACACTCCCAACACCGGGCGCTCTCCTCTCCATGCCCCCCCACTCACTCCGCCCGGCACTCTACACTATAGATAGAGCGCCCTGGGTGGACAGGGCGGCCCCTCCCTGGGGGGGGTTCAGATACGGAGGCTGTGTCGGAATGAGCGAGGGAGAAGGAGAAGAATCTCAAGTGTCGAGGTAGAGATCTATGGCTAGAGGATGCCAGAGAGAGTTCTCCGAGAGGCGGCAAAGAAAAAGAATTAAAAAAAATAAGATAAAATAAGACAAGCAAAAGTAGGTTATTTTTTGTCTAATTTTGAATTGGATAAGATTATTCATCCAAGAGAGTTCTGGAAAATGGTTAAAAACTGACAGGGCAATAAATCAACCGAGTTGCCCAGTTCCTTTTTGGTGAATGGAATCCCAACAAGTTACTTCAGCTAAAGTAGAAGATACATTCAATGAAATGTAGGTTAATATGGGAACATCCTTGGCTGACGGCCTGCCATCTCTCTCGCAGACAGGGAGCAATGCAATAGTCCTAATAAAAACAGAGGCAGACCATTCCTGTTCCCCTGGTTTTTCTTTCACAACCATTTGTGTAAATCAAGTCTTAAAAGAACTATTGAAAATAGACACAAGAAAGGCTCAAGGTGAGCACAGCATCCTGTCCTACTTTTTAAAGCTGGCTGCCCCAATGATCGCTCCCTATCTAACAGATAACTTTAACTTATCTTTGCAAGCAGGGGATTTTCCTCAAGCCTGGAAACAGGCATATGTAGTTTCCATTTATAAACGTGGACAGAAAAGCATAATGAGAAACCAAAGGCCAATATCATTACTCTCTGTCACAAACATTTTTGAAAAATTATTAGTTCATCAACTAAATCAGTATTTGGAGGATCACAAATTGTACAATCCCTATCAGTCAGGATTTAGAGCACTCCCCAGGACCTCTACTGCACTAGTAAAAGTTGTGTCGGACATACAGGTGGCCATGAACCGGGGTCTCATAGTTGTGGCCATATTTATAGATTTATCAAAAGCTTCTGACACTCTGAAACATGATGTCTTGATTAACGAGTTACAATCTATAGGCCTCAGGCATGGGACTCTGAACTGGTTTCACGGCTACCTGTCTGAAAAACAGCAAAGCGTAACTCTGGATAATACTTTTAGGTCTGGATAGAAACATAGAATTTGACGGCAGATAAGGACCACTTGGCCCACCTAGTCTGCCCATTTTCCTACCTGACAGATAAGCCGCAGATTCTAGTTAATCAACAGCTTACTTCCTCCTACCACCCCACCAGAATTGCCTTATGTCTGTCCCATGCATTCTTCAATTCCCCCACTGTTCTTGACTCCACAACCTCCTCAGGAAGGCTGTTCCATGCATCTACAACCCTCTCTGTGAAAAAAATACTTTCTAACATTACCTCTGAGCGCCCATCTCTCAAATTGTGCCCCCTTGTTCTTGCACATCTCTTCTTCTGAAAGATGCTACCCTCTTGTACTTTAATTCCCTTGAGATACTTGAAAGTTTCTATAATGTCCCCCCCTCTCCCTCCTTTCCTCAAGGGTATACATATTAAGCTGCTTTAGACTCTCCTTGTATGTCTTCTGGTGCAGACCCTGCACCATTTTGGTTGCCCTCCTCTGAACAGCCTCCACTTTGTCTATGTCTTTGCGGAGATGGGGGCCCCCGAGTCTGAAACGGGGCTGTGTTCGGCGCAAGCTGTGGCAAACAACAGCCTGTGCCAAAGCCCCATACGCCAGGGACCCTGCACCGGATTCAGGTACAGGAGGGGTCCCAGCATTTAAGCCCCCACACTTGTGCAATTCCGTCCCTTGCGGCGAACACCTGACTCATGGGAGGTGTCAGTCGCAAGCCCGGTGCGGCATGGAAATGGCGCCTACTGTACATATGTGCACAGTGACTGCCACCCGTCTCAGTCACTGTGCCCATATGTACAGTATGGTGATGATGCAGGCCACAGTGGGTGGCTGACCAGGCACCAAGGGGTGGGTTCCACTAGACCACCAGGTAGTGGGCACTGCAGTGATTGGGGGCACATGCCCATCCCACATACAGGTGGCCGGGCAGCATCGGGGATGGGGTGCACTATACCACCAGGTATTGGGCACTGCAGTGATCGGGCACATACCCATGCCATATACAGGCGGCTGGGCAGCATCGGGGATGGGGTGGTGGCATTGGGGATGGGTGACAGTACTTGGCAGGATGGGGCACCATCAGCGAACCGGGGGGGGCAGCCGCAGCATACAGTGGCACATAGGCTGACTGCCCCAGTGGGACATATTCTAAGTCCCACTATGCCAGCCCTGGCTGGTCTAAGGGCACTTAGAATATCTCCCACTGGGTGCTGTCTGTGAATAGCAAGCTGCAGCTTGCGTCGGCGCAGTCCACTTAGCGCTGTGTCGCAGCACTGTGCAAGGCTCACTCAGGACCCTGTTTGGGGCAGGTAGCCTGCAGTCAACGCAGGCCTCCTTCGTGAATTGCGTGGAGGCAACCCTGGACGCAAGGTGCACCTTGCACCATATCTGTTTGGTGCAAGCACCTTGCGTCAGACGCAGGGCTTTGAGAATTGGGCCAGAGGTCTCCAGAGTTGCACGCAGTATTCCAGATGGGATCTCACCAACTGTCTGTACAGAGGGATGACAACTTCCTGTTTTCTACCGTTGATGCCTCTCCCTATGCATCCCAGTATCCCCCCAGCCCTCCTTACTGCCTTCTCACATTGCTTGCCCACCTTTAGGTCATCTGATATAATTACTCCTAGGTCTCTCTTAATTTTTGTTGTTGTTATTAACTCACCCCCCATTGTATACTCTTCCCCTGGGTTTTTGTTTCCCAGATGCATTACCTTGCACTTCTTTGCACTGAATCTGAGCTGCCATATATCTGACCAATACTCCAACCTTGCCAAGTCCTTTTCATCCTTTCCACCCCACCTTGCGTATCAACCCTGTTGCAGATCTTTGTGTCATCTGCAAAGAGACATACTTTTCCTTCCAGGTGCTCTCCAATGTCACTTATAAAGATATTAAAAAGGACCGGCCCCAGTACTGAACCCTGCGGTACCCAGCTAGTAACCCTCCTTTCTTCACTGTGGAATCCGTTTACTATTACCCTTTGTGTCCTGTTGTCCAGCCAGTTTTTATCCAGGCTGCCACCTTGATAAAAACTGGCTGGACTGAACACAAAGCAATATCAACTATTAATACAGGGTTCCCCAGGATCTGTTATGGGGCCTTTATTGTTTAATCTGTATACAAATGATGTCGGACACCTATTGGATGGTGTCCAGAGTCATCTGTATGCACACGATATTATTCTCTACATTGAGAATTGTTCCATAGATCAAATACAGGTGAAACTCCACAGCGATTTTCATAGGCTACAAAGTTGTTTTTGTGAACATGGCCTGGTGTTAAATGCTACAATATCCTAGTCAATGTTGTTCTGCAACAAACCAGAGGCTATTAAACAAGCTTTGAAAATAAATCCCTTGGATAATTGTGTACTTGATATAGCTGACTCCCATAAATTTCTGGGGATCTGGATTCACTCCCAATGCACATGGAATACCCATATAGATTTCTTAATTGGTAAACAAAATAGAAGGTTGGGGTGTTTATATAAATATAGAAGGTATCTCTCACAGGACACATGACTAAAAATAATCAACTCAACAGTTATTCTGTTGTTCAATGATGGAGACATCTTGTTCGGGGGCATCTGGGTTATTGCTTCGTAGATTGGATGTGATCTGTAACAGATTTGCCCCGTATATCCTAGGTGCTCCGTGGAACACCCATCACTGTTCTCTTTATGCAGCTCTAAATTGGACAAGTTTATCTGAACATCGAAATATTCAGATAATTCATCTGGCTTTCCGATGTTACCTCAGTAAAGTACCTATGTATTTATCAGATATAGTAAAACTTAGGAATGCAAAGAGTGGTTTACACTCAGCTGATTAGTTTGTATATGATGTGCCAGTTAGGAAAACAGTGAAAGGAGATTCAAACTTTACCCACCATGCTCCTAAATTATGGAATAATTTACCATGCCATTTACGGCTACACAAAAATGTGCTACATTGGAACTCTATAAAGATTTGGCTGATGAAGAATGCTGCACTACCCAAGGTTTGCTGTGATCAACCTGTTTAAACTTTTCCTAAATCTGTATCTGGTTCCAATATGCACTGACTGTAAATTCTGTACATTATGCATATTATATGTGTAACTTCTTTTGCCATTTTATGCCTACAGGACCCTACTGTAAATGAGTCTAGGCTGAACTGGGTTATCCGTTGTCAGTGTCAGTGGCTCAGTAGGTAGCACACTCACCTCTGAGGCTGGGAGATCAGAGGGCTGTGGGTTCAGTTTCCACATCTGGCACTTGGGTTAATATCCCAGTACTGACACTGTAGTGCAGCATGAGAGGGGTGCTGCACTTCTGAGGTGCCGTCTTTCGGATGAGACATTAAACCGAGGTCCCATCTGCCTGGATTGGTGGTAGTTCAGGTGGATGTTAAAGATCCCAAGGCACTTATCGAAAAGAGTAGGGGAATTTCCTCGGTGTCCTGGCCAAATTTCCCTCATTCATTAAAAATACCACCAACAGCTTAATCTGGTTCAAGGTCAGTTGGCATTCATCTGTATCTCCCTCCACCGGGTTATGCCTGAAAATAGGCAGAATTTGTCTAGTGCACTTACCCGGTCAACAAAAACTAAAAAAAAAATCCTTTTCTGAACATCAGAATAAACTTTTTACTACTACTACATCAGCCCTAATGCTCACTCCATTCTCCTATACTGTACCCATCTCAGCTTATTTTCTTATAGAATGGGGTGAGTGTTAGGGCTGATGACCCCAAGGCACAACCCCGATGCCTGTTGGTGTCTGCAGGGTTGGGGAGGGGTGTTAGGGTTGGAATCCCAAATGCCACATTTCTCTACTTTTGTGGCTTTGACCCTAACTACAGCATTAATGTAGTTTTTTGCACACACACACACACACACACATACATACACATACACACACGTGTGCGGACAAACAGGGTTGAAGCGACAAAGATAGGGAAATGTGGCATTAAGACTTCAATCTCAACACCTCACTCTTCCACCTGCAGGCAGCAACAGTTGTGAGTAGCCCAGGTTGTCAACCCTAACGCCACCCCATTCTCATATGCTGTCCCCATCTCAGCTTATTTACCATGGAATGGTAAGCCGCAGCTGACAACCCCAAGGAACATCCCACGCCTGTTACTGCCTGCAGCATGGGGGTGGGGTGTTAGGGTTGGTAACCCTAACACCACATTTCCCTACCTTTGTCACTTCAACCCTAACTAGTGCATTAATTAAGTTTCTGCAAAGAATTTATTTACACACACGTGCACGGAGAGACACACACACGTGCACGTACACACATGCGCATACACACACACACACGTGGGGACTTACATTTTTGTTCTGTGTATGGCATTTCTGGGTGGCAGCACAGCAGGGAAGGTGCTGCATCCCAGAAATACACCAGTACCAACTGGAACCAAGTATCAGGCCCCAGGATTTTAGTGCGTTTTCTGTCTGCTCATAAAATATTAGAAAAGTCTATGAAAAGAAGTTACTGCAAGGGCTTGAGTGGAGCTGAGGTTTTACTGAATCTCAAAAGCTGTAACCTGCATCAGTCATAATCCACTGGTTTGTGCGGCTTGTGTCATGTTCTTTTTCTAAGTATAGCAACCGGCAACATTTGTACATCTGTGTCATCACTGCTTATCTATTCACCGTAAAAGAAAATTATGCAGATTAAAAAAGGCAAGTAAATGTCAGATTTATTTAAGGCAAGCATGCTTGTAACTAAGTTTAATACAACAAAAAAAAAAATTCTACGCTTAATAGAAGACACAGCAAAGATGCTTAAAGCCAGGAGTTCTGCACTAGGGCAAACTGAAAACAGGACTTGTGATCCAAGATCGTGTATTAAAACCCTTGGACAGCAACTTGCAGTTTGACTGGTTCGAACTGAGTCACATGACTAAACTTACTTTGTGTTATAGTTCTGCTGTCGTGACAGTGGGCAATATTTTCTGATCTACTGCCTTCCAAACCAGTAAATAATCTTCTGCGCATAAGCAATGTATTCCATAACCGGGCTAATGACCATAAAAAGCTGCTGCTGAAGCCAGCCTACTGACACACGAGGTAGCTTACCATCTGTGACGCTGACTACCCTGGTTCGGAAAGCCGGAGCATCGGAGGGTGGGTTGGGGGGTCAAGCAAACCAAGAACTGCTCTCCTTTTCCAAGGGCAGGTGGGCTGCAGTGCTTGGCGAAAGTCTGGCCCCTAGTGACAGCTGGGGGTCAGTGAGCCTGAGACCACATGATGCAAGGGGATTGGTGGGGAGGCGGACGCTGGTGTGTCAGGCATGGGAACACGTCTGATGTCACTAGGACATGACTGCACATCCTCTACACCAGGGAACTAAAAAGTGGAAAAACCTCCCTGCTTGGGCAGATGATGCTGCTCTCTGCTACCATGCGCACCACTGGATCCTGCCCTCCAGACCCCATCATCCCTCCAGTCTTCAACTCCACCTGCTGGGAACTAGATAATTGCAACTGGAGTGCCATGGAGCTGAAGGCAGCCCCGCCTCAGAGGGTAGAAGCTGAGGGATACCCAAGCAGGTGAATCACAGCTGGACCGGGGGGCCAGGGTCACCAGCTAGGTTGGATCTCGGTGGGGTGGAATCAGGTGCTGAAGTCAACCAAAGGGGGTCCTGGCCAGTGGCACTGGGGGATAAACAGAGTTGAAAGAAAAAAAAGCTGCTGCTGATATTACATGTTGCTATTGATTATTACAAGCTGCTGATGATATTACATGCTGCTATTGTTAATTACAAGCTGCTGATGATATTACATGCTGCTATTGTTAATCACAAGCTGCTGATGATATTACATGCTGCTACTGTTAATCACAAGCTGCTGATATTACATGCTGCTACTATTAATCACAAGCTGCTGATGATATTACATGCTGCTACTGTTAATCACAAGCTGCTGATGATATTACATGCTGCTACTGTTAATCACAAGCTGCTGATATTACATGCTGCTACTGTTAATCACAAGCTGCTGATGATATTACATGCTGCTACTGTTAATCACAAGCTGCTGATGATATTACATGCTGCTACTGTTAATCACAAGCTGCTGATGATATTACATGCTGCTATTGTTAATCACAAGCTGCTGATGATATTACATGCTGCTACTGTTAATTACAAGCTGCTGATATTACATGCTGCTACTGTTAATTACAAGCTGCTGATGATATTACATGCTGCTATTGTTAATTAAAAGCTGCTGATGATATTACATGCTGCTACTGTTAATTACAAGCTGCTAATGATATTACATGCTGCTATTGTTAATTACAAGCTGCTGATATTACATGCTGCTACTGTTAATTACAAGCTGCTGATGATGTTACATGCTGCTATTGTTAATTACAAGCTGCTGATGATGTTACATGCTGCTACTGTCAATTACAAGCTGCTGATGATGTTACATGCTGCTACTGTTAATTACAAGCTGCTGATGATGATATTACATGCTGCTACTGTTAATTACAAGCTGCTGATGATGTTACATGCTGCTACTGTCAATTACAAGCTGCTGATGTTACATGCTGCTACTGTTAATTACAAGCTGCTGCTGATGTTACATGCTGCTACTGTTAATCACAAGCTGCTGATGATGTTACATGCTGCTACTGTTAATCACAAGCTGCTGCAGTATAGCTGCTTGTTACACCTTGTTGTTGCTTGTTAAAGGGTTCCATGACTCCGACAAGGTTCGGCTCTGGTTTGCTAACCATCAACTTTTCCTCAACGCCAAGAAGACTGTCCCCATGACCTTTGGCACAAGGCAGAGACTCTCTAGACTTCCCTCCCTACCCACTTTCCACACCCTTGATGGCACTTTACTTGAGGACACATCCTCCTTCAGGTACTCAGGTGTCTGGTTGGACCAACATCTAAACTTCTCTGGACATATTGACGCCATCCAGAAAAAACTGCACCCAAGCTTGGTACCCTGTTCAGGAACCGTAGCTGCATCCCTCCTACAGCGAGGCGTGAACTTGTTCAGAAGATGATACTGCCCATTTTCGATTACTGTGATGTAGTCTATGGTGCTGCCCCTAAGTCTTCCCTGGCCAGATTAGACACTCGCTTCGATTCCTTCTGCCGCTTTGCCCTGGATGCTCCCCCTCGCACCCACCACTGTGATCTTTATCGTGCCCTCTCCTTCCCCTCTCTTGCAAATAGGCAGCTCTCCCACTGTGTTAAATTCACCTCCAAGCACTGGCTGGGTGAGCTCCCTTCCTACCACACCTCCTCCTTTATAACACTCCCCCACTCTTGCATTCCCTTAGATCAACCAACTCCCGCACTCTGGTAGTCCCCCACAGATCCACCCTAATCGGCCAATCTGGTTACTCTCACCACCTCCCAAAAATATGGAATTCCCTTCCCTCTCAAATCTGGCACTCATCCTCCGCCTACTCCATCAGTTCTGCCCTCAATAATTACCTTGCACCCAGCAGCTCCTGGCATGGCCCTCCCCAATTTCCTCCTGAGCCCTGGATAAACCCTACCCCTCTACCGTCACCTTCATTTTACCTGTGCACCCACACATCCATAAATTTCTAGCTCTCCTCCCCTTCCCCCAAATTGCTCCCCCTTACTGGCCTCCCTTGACCTCTCACAGAATGTAAGGGGAACCCGAATGCTCCCAATGGGTCCATGTATCCTGATGGACTATTGATTGGGCCTCATCCCCTTCAAAGATGCAAATTCTCCCTTTCTGTCTAGCCCATAGCCTCCTTGCAGGGTTCCCCACATCCAGAAGGGGTCTCTCAGACACTGCCTATCCCCTTCTCTCTGGCTCCCCCAGTCTCCTTGCAGGGTTCCTCGCATCCTGAAGGGGTCTTCAGGGACATGACTCTTCCCCCTCCCCACCTCACCCTTTTCACTCCTTCTCCCCCTTTCTTTTTCACGTAAGCACTTGTTTACTTATTAACCCGGCACTTATTATTGTCCACTTTTTCTACATATTATGCGTAACACTGTTTTAACACTGTTTGCAACACCTGCCTTACAACTGTATGTTAATGTTGACCTTGTAACTTGAATGTAACTTGAACTTGACTCTTCCTCCCCCACCTCACCCCCTCCCTTTCCCCTTTCTTTCAAGTATGCACTTATTTACTTATTAACCCGCACTTATAATTGTCCACTCTTCTACCTATTATGAGCAACACTGTTGTAACACGGATTGTAACACCTGCCTTACAACTGTATGTTAATGTTGATCTTGTAACTTGAATGTTTAATACATAGATATTTTATTTACATAGATAGATATTTTATTTACATAGCACCCATCTCCCGAGACTCTGGGTGCTGTACAATATGATACATATAACATCTATCATACACTAATACAACTCCAAAACTAACTACAACAATATACAAAATATAACTAAAAGCAACAACTTAACTAACATCACAAAATATACTATTTTTATAAAAACCCCTTCAGTTAAAGCTCGATTAAATAGATATGATTTGAGGCCCTTCTTAAAGGCTTCCACTGTGGGAGCATTACTCCTATTGTATTCTTTCTCCCCAGGTCGCACCGAGAGACAAGCAACTTGTTGCTCAGTGTGCCTTCCTGGTGAAATATTTCAGTAACTAAATAAATAAATGTCAATACTGTGCAACAAAAAGTGTAATTTTCAGCGCAGTCCTTACATCGCAAGGCAATAAGGCATGGATGCAATTGAGCACTAGTCTATCCAGCGCACAATGTGGTCTCTGTGATACTCTTTGAGGAGGAGGAAAATGAGAGACAGAGAGAGAAAGAAAGAAATGTCCCCAAACCTGGCCGCCTTAAAGTAAAGGCCACCAGAATGTACTAGTAGCTTCAATTTATCAAAATAAGAAATTGCCAGATAAACGGCATTTTTACTTGGGGCCACTGTACAGGAAATGTTCCCCTTTATTTCCTATCCGACTTTGCTACCACTCCCTCTGGTGCTGCAGTACGCAATGCTTACTTTCTGGTTTTAAAGGTTCTGTATATCGTATGTTACAGAGGCAGCAGGTACTTATAACCATTTTATATATTTTAATTTTGATGACCAGGTGGGCCCTCTGAGACAAACAAGTCCCTTTTTCAGGGCGACCTGGGGAAATGAACATTCCATACAGGTAGAAACAAACAATTGCAGATAATAATTTACAGAAGTGCAAGTCAAAAACAAAATCGTGGAGTAACAGATATCTTGGATAGATATTTAAAGGGTGATTTAACAGATGTTCTGAACAGGTGCTTAACATGTTTCGACAAACTGGGTATGGTATACATTCAGGAGACAGTTCATAACAGGTGCCAACAGCTGTTATACAATCAGTGTTAGGGGATGGCATTCTCATGAATAACATGTTGTAAATTAATAGAAGGTTGGTATGAAAAGCTAACAGGAGTTAAGATAAAGTGGAGAAGCGAGCTAGAGAAAGGAGAGGTGAGGTAAAACGCGGACAGAAGGAGTGGTGGTGCCCAGGAGAAAGCTAGGTACAGTTGCCACTGCAGGCAGAGGACACGTAGAAGATTTCCTTGTATAGATTTTTGAAAACGGGAAGAGTCTTGCATGAAGGTAACGAGTGTGGAAGGTTATTCCATTTTTTGTGGTGCTGCGAAGGAGAAAGCTCTTCTGCCAACAACTAGGCGAGTCTTGGGTAAGCTTAACAGTGGGAGGTGGGAGAAACTGAGCGTTTGAGGGGAAGGTTTCAGGTTAACTATGCCAGATAAACTCAGGGGAGGTGGATTAGTCTGAAGGTGGTGCAATACACTGGGAGGTCAAGTTTGGCTTTAAAAGATGGCCAGCCCAAGGTGTTTCGCACAAAACAATGATGGGTACGGGCTTGGTACTGCCAGTCACCCTAAGAGTTGGCAGTCACTAAAAACAAAGACCTTGCGTCCCCATAACCAACTCTCTTACTTTATGGGGCGTCTATGGAATCCGTATGTTTAAAATGAGCACCACCACCCCCCCGTCATAAGTAATTGACAGTGTTCTATGATCCACTGAGGCTTGCCACAGTGCTATGGGTGCCTGTTACGCCTTCCCCTCTCCATATACATAGTTCTGGCGCTGACTAGAAGCGTAGTCAGTTGTTTCTTTGCTGTTCTTTCTCCATTTTTTTATTATTCTCTTGCTACCCCTGCAGCTGCTGGTTTCTACTTACTTAACTGGACTCCTTATTATTTCTTTGCTTTGAAGTAAGAACTAAGATGTTGGACTACAGCAGTTTCCTTCTACACTGGAATAGTTCTTGGAAAGTTGGAAATGGAAATATTAATACAATCTTTGCTGTAATCATCTTGCAATGGAATGTACAGTGTGATATCTCTGTTTGCGCTATTATATCCGCGTGGTATTGCTTGTGCATAATTGCTCGCGCGGAATTGACGTGATATCTGTTAAAAGTACCCACTCCTCACTGAATGCAGACATGGGTTAACACAAAGCTGCATTAGAGTTTGGTACAAAAAGCTGTGAAAAACTGTTCAAAAAAGGTCTCATCAAACAAATAGAGTGCCATTCTCAACTAGTTGTAGAAAATTACTGTCCCTTGGGTGGAAAAAGTGACCTCCAATTGCAGTAATGCCCTCAACCTGTAGCTTTGGGCATTATAACCTCCTGTCAATCATTTCTGTTTACCCTCAGGGCACTAGTTTGCTATGATATCCATCAACTTCTCTCCATATATCTATAGTATTGAATTCAGTACTCAAAATAGTTGGTTGAAATGTTGTGGATAACGTTTTTCTTTATTCACTTTTTTACATTTTATCGTATTCATGCTATGCTGTGGAATGCTGTAAGTTAATAAGGCCTTCGAGGGGTGTCTCTTGTGGTATAAAGGACTCTAAGCACTAGCTTGGGTGAGGGAACCATCAAACAAAACTGAGCAGTTCTGTCTGCCCATACCTCACAAGAGGAGTCCCTTATACCATACGAGACACCCCACAAGGCCATCTTATCTTGCAGTATATGATTAGTTCTTGTTCTGCATAAATATCGGCCTGCTCAAAATCCTCACAGTATATGATATGGGTAGAATAAGCAGGTAACACTTGGGCAACGTGGGTGGGCCAAGCAGTCCTTTTCTGCTGATAGAGTCTGTTTCTCTGTCTCTATTCTTTATGTTACAGCTCAGGAGTGTTACAGTGTTATGGGATCCTGTCTTTGATCTACAGCCGCTGATATTCCTTTCTGTTGTTCTTCCTTCTGGTCAGAGGGATGGGAAGCAGATGCTGGAGATCACTGAGGCAGCAGGATGGGCAGGAGAACTGGATGTCATTGCCCACCTAGGGATCAATGACCTGGCAAGAGATGAGGTTAGGGGAAAGCAGGAGGAGTTCAGGAAATTGGGGAATGGTCATAGGCAGGTAGCACGCTCAGTGGCATTTTCTGAGATGCTGCCTGTCTATGGCACAGGGGAAGATAGTGCACTCCGCACCACAGGGGAGGATGAAGTACTCCGCACATCAGGGGAAGATAAAGTACTCTGCAACAAGAGCTTCAACCAATGGTGGAAAGATTGGTGCAGAGAGGAGGGTTTCAGCTATATTGGGGACTGGGGTCCCACCTAGAGGGATAAAGGTCTATACAGGGGAGATGACCTGCTTCCATCCGGGAAGGGTGCCACAGTCCTCAGTGAACAGTTTAAATGCTACATGGTCAAGCATTTAAACTAGACAAGGATGGTGACGGAAGGAATCTAGGAGGCATGAACAGTCCACCCCTGCAAACTGAAGTAGTCAATAGGGAAACCCCTAAAGGGGGGAATCCCCAAGGGTTTCTAACAGCAGTACAAGCAGAATGGTAGAAACGAGATGGGGTGGGAATGAAGGCAGAAGGGATAAGGAGAGTAGGCAAAAGGGGGACTGACAAGAAGGGTGACAGAAGAATGTGGAAGGCCATGTGCACAAATGCTCAAAGTCTGAGAAATAAAATCCTGGACCTTGTGGCCATTACAGCAGAGGCTGACATGGACATTGTTGCCATCACCACATCATGGTGCAATGAGAACCATGACTGGGATAGTGCCATACCAGGCTATACTCTGTTCAGGAAGGAGAGGGATAGTAAGAAAGGGGGAGGAGTGGTTCTTTACGTAGGGGATAGCATAAAAGCTACATAGACACGGGGACTACAAGGAGGGGCAGAGGCACTGTGGGTTACCCTAGAGACAGCAAACTGAACCACTATTTGCACGGACATAATCTGCAGACCTCCAGCACTGGAGGGGAGACGGATAAGGTACTGGTGGAAGCCATTCAAAAGATGGTGACCGGGGGAGATGCTGCTGGTGGGGGACTTCAGTCTGCAGGAAGTGGATTGCAGCATCCCAGCTGCAGCTTCAGCTAGGAGCAGGGGCATCCTGGGCTCCCCACAGGGGGCATTCCTCAGGTAACTAGTAAGGGAGCCCACTCATGAGGAAGCAGTGTTGGACCTGGTACTCACCAACAGGGACAGCACTGAAGACGTCGAGGTGGGTGACAACCTGAGGTCCAGTGATCACTGTATGGTGTGGTCCAATGTGACTAGTGAGCCAGAATCAATCCACACTAAAGTGAGGGTCTTGTACTTCAGGAGGGCAGATTTTACAAAGATGGTGCAATGCCTCAGGGATGCCCTAGCAGGAAGGAAGACATGGGTGGAGTGGGGAAACAGTGGGCAACACTAACAGAGGCCACAGGGAAGGCAGCAAAGCTCTGTGTCAGGTTAGTAAGCAACAGCAAGAGGAAAAAGAGACCACTATGGTTTTCAAAAGAGGTGGCTGGGAAGGTAAAGGCAAAAAAGTTGGCATTCAGGAGGCATAAGGAGACACAGGGGGAAGTGTATCATGAGATGCAGAGGGAGTAAGGGAAAGCAATTAGGAGAACAAAGGTGTGAACACAGGAGAAAACAGCAGAGGCAGTAAAGAAAGGAGATAAGACATTTTTCAGGTGTGCAAGTGAAAGGAGAAAAAAACCGGAGGGATTGTAAGGCTAAGGAGGGAAGAGGAGGAGTCTGCGGAGGGGGACCAGGAAAAAGCAAGCATGCTGGCAGGCGTGATGGTCTGCATCTGTCCAGGAGGGGAACCAGGATCCTAGGTGATAGTTTTAAATGCTTCATTGGCATGCATTTTAACTAGCCAAGTGGGGAAGCACTGGAAAGGAGCAAGGAAATCCTAGCCCCCCCCCCCAAAAAAAAAAAATCAGGGTAGTAAGTGAGGTAAACACCAAGATAGAGAGGTCGATAGGGGAAAGGGCTGGGGTAAACGGAGAAAGTGACAAAGGCAATGAAGACAGGGATGGGGCAAAAAGGGGTAAGGCCATCAGGAAATGGGAGGGTAATGAGTACCAATGCCCGTACTCTGGGCAACAAGCTCCCTGAACTAGTGGCCTTGATGGAAGAGGGATGCCTGATATTGTAGTAGATAAGAGAAACATGGTACAGAGAATCATGACCGGGATGTTAACATACCAGGATACACAATCTCACAGGAGGGACGGGTGGGGTGGTGGGGGGGAGAAGCTTTTATATAAGGGAAGGGATAAAAGCAACTGAACAAAGAGTAAACAGGGAGGACAGGAGGCACTGTGGGTCACCTTAGAGACTGGAAATGGCACCACAATCCGCACAGGGGTTTTATACAGACCCCCATGTCAGGGGGAAGGAATGGACAAGGATATGACAGAAGGCATTCTTAGGATAGCAGAGAAAGGGGAGATACTGTTGATAGGAGACCTGAATATGCCAGATGTTAACCGGAGCACATTTGCTGCAACCACATCCAAGAGCAGGGATATTCTCGATGCCCTACAGGGGGCATGCCTCAGACAGCTAGTTTTGGAACCCACTCATGAGGGAGCGATCTTAGACCTCATACTCTCAAATGGGGACAGTGAGAGGATCTCAGATCTAGAAGTGGGTAGCCATCTGGGAACAAGTGACCACCATACAGTGTTGTTCACGATAAACTCAGCTACAGAGTCAAGCCATACAAAAATGAGGGTACTGGACTTCAGGAGGGCTGACTTTGGCAAGATGGGAGAGTGCCTTAGAAAAGTACTAACAAACAGGCTAGAAGGAGGGGTGCAGCAACAATGGGGAAACATCAAAACTGCCATCACAGAGGCAGCAAGTCTTTGTGTGAAGCAAATAAAGAAATCAAAATAAAAGAAAAAGCCACTATGGTTCTCAAAAGAGGAGGCAGGGAAGGTCAGGGAGAAAAAGATAGCATTCAAGGAAGTATAAGGAAACACAGAAGGAGCAGGACAGACAGCTGTACCAGTTAAGGCAGAAGGAAGCAGGGAGGGAAGTCAGAATAGCAAAGGCCCAAACTGAGGAAAAGATAGCCAATTCGGTTAAGAAGGGGGACAAAACCTTTTATAGGTACATCAGGGACCGTAGAAAGACAAAGGGAAGGATGGTGAGGCTGGATAGAATGGACTGTGGGTGGGCAGAGAGGGACAGTGAAAAAGCAGGGATACTGAACAAATATTTCTACTCAATATTCACAAAACAGGAGGAGGGGGAGGTGCCTAATCCAATTAACAGAAGCACTCTGGATAAGGGGGTCGATTCCAGACCTTTCACAGAAGAAAGGGTTCTGAAATAACTCCTAAAACTGAAGGTGGACAAAGCAATGGGGCCTGATAGAATTCACCCCAGAATTCTAAAAGAATTAAGGGGTGAACTAGTGAAACCGCTGACTGCCCTTTTAACAAATCATGGGAAGATAGTGTGGTACCTGAGGACTGAAGGAAGGCAGATGCAATTCCCTTCACAAAAGTGGGACCAAGACAGAGGCAAGAAATTACAGACCTGTCAATTTGATCTCCGTGGCAGGGAAAGCGATGGAATAACTTCTGAAGGAAAGAACTGCTGAGTACCTAGAGGCCAGTGGGTCACAGGACCCAAGGCAGCATGGGTTCACAGTGTGAAGGTCATGTCAGACAAATTTAATTGATTTCTTTGACTGGGTGACCAAAGTAGTAGACCAAGGAGGGGCTGTGGACATGGTATAACTAGACTTTAGCAAGACATTTGACGCAGTCCCACAAAAAAGATTAACAGTCAAATGAACCAGCCTGGGAGTTGGTCCCAAGGTGGTAGCCTGGGTAAAACACTGACTGGACAACAGGATACAGAAGGTAATTGTAAATGGAGTCCACTCTGAAGAAAGAGGGGTTGCTAGTGGGGTACTGCGGAGTTCAGTAATGGGTCCAGTCCTTTTTAATGTCTTTATAAGTGACATTGCAGAGGGACTGGAAGGAAAAGTATGCCTCTTTGCAGATGACACAAAGATCTTCAACAGGATTGATACACAAGGAGGCATGAAAAGGATGAGAAGGGACTTGGCAAGGTTGGAGGAATGGTCAGAAATATGGCAGCTTGGATTCAATGCAAAGACGTGCAAAATAATGCATCTGGGAAATAAAAACCCAGGGGAAGATTACACAGTGGGGGGAAGGTAGTAACAGCAACATCAAATGGAAAGGGACCTGGGGTAATCATATCAGATGACTTTAAGGTCAGCAAGCAATATGAAAAGGCAGTAGGGAGGGCTGGGGGGGATACTGAAATGTATAAGGAGAGGCATCACCAGCAGAAAACAGGAAGTTGTTCTCCCTCTGTACAGACAGTTGTTGAGACCTCATCTGGAGTACTGCGTCCACTTCTGGAGACCCCATCTCTGCAAGGACATAGACAGGAGAGAGGCAGTCCAGAGGAGGGCAACTAAAATGGTGCAGGGTCTGCAAGAGAAGCCGTATGAGGAGAGACTAAAGGAGCTTAATATGTATACCCTTGAGGAAAGAAGGGAGGGGGGATGATAGAAACTTTTAGTACCTCAATGGGATCAACAAAGTCCAAGAGGGTAGCATCTTTCAGAAAAGAGATGTGCAAGAACAAGGGACACAATTGAAGATGGGGAGGCAATGAGGGAAGTATTTTTCACAGAGAGGGTGGTGGACTCATGCAACAGCCTTCCTGAGGAGGTTATGGGGTCTAAAACTGTGGGAGAATTCAAGAATGCATGGGACAGACATAAGGCAATTTTTGTGGGGGTAGGAAGAAATAGGCTGTTGGTTAACTAGGATCTGCGGCCTATCCTGTAGGTAGGGAACTGAGCAGACTAGGTGGGCCAAGTGGTCCTTATCTGCCATCAAAATGTATGTTTCTATCCTGAACAAATATTTTTGTTCAGTGTTCACAGAGGAAGGAGACGATGAAGGACCAGAGTAAAGTGACAGAAGTGCTGTCAAAGCACAGGTCAGGAAGCATAGGAAGACCTGGAGCAGTTGTAAAATTCACAGGCAACCTTTTATTATTACTAATAACAGTAAAACAAAAAAATAAAATTGTTTAGTATAACTATTTACAAAGGCAGTCCAAACATAGAAAACAAGGTCCTTCATTTGAGGGTATCTCTAATTCCAAGTTTCAGTCTCTATCCAGCAAAAGCATTGCTGTTCTTTTTATAAGTCTTTGCCTCGGAACTCGTTAAGAGGCATCCTGTTTTTCTCAAAATATTCTTGTCAGTTTCCTTGCAAAGCAGGCTTACATATAGAACAATGCCACAAGCTGCTGACAGCTGTGCGAAAGAGTTTGCAAACAAGCCCGAGATAAGCTCAAACTTCTTCCCAGTTAACCCGCTAAATTCCAAATAGCTTTTTGCAATCATTTCACAGTATAACTATATACAGTTTCAAACTAAAGGATCCCCGTATCACTTACAGTTTCACGCAAAGATCTGGATATATTTTATAATTGCAGATACACAAGGGGAAAGAAAGGACAGAAACAGCAAGTGAAGGCAGAGGATAGTTAAGAGGCAGAGAATCGCAAGACTGTCAGAGTAATCAGTTGCAAGGTCTCAGGAAAACATCTGGTTGAGCAATCAAACTGATAAGCGACAGAAAAGGAGAGGACAGAACAGATCCTTGCATTTAACTCTTTCTGCATAACAAATGGGACAAGGCCTTACCCAACCCTGTCACAAGAAGCATCGAAGGAAGGGAGGTGGACACTAGTCCATTTACAGAGGACAGTCCTGAAGGAACTCGCAAATCTGAAAGTGGACAAGGCAGTGGGGTCAGATGGGATACATCCAAGGATACTGAAGGAGCTCTGAGAGGTGCTGGCTACACCTCTGACAGTCCTGTTGAACCACTCACCAGAGACAGAGGTGGTCCCAGAGAACTGGAGGACAGCAGATGTGGTCCCACTTCACAAAAATGGTAGCAGGGAGAAAGCTGGGAATTACAGGCCAGTCAGCCTGACTTAAGTGGTAGGGAAATTAATGAAATCACTGCTGAAGGAAAGGACTGTGGAATATCTTGATACCAGCAATTTACAGGATCCAAGGCAGCATGGATTCACCAAGGGGAGGTCATGTCAAACAAATCTGACAAGCTTCTTTTACTGGGTGACCAGGGAAGTAGCTCAGGGTGGAGTGGTGGATGTGGCCTACCCTAATTTCACTAAGGCCTTCAACACTGTTCCACATAGAAGACTAGTAAACAAGCTGGGCAGCCTCGGAGTGGGGCCAAAAGTGGTAAACTGAGTTAGGAACTGGTTGGGGGACAGGTGTCAGAGGGTGGTGGTAAACGGAGTTCACTCTGAGGAAGGGAGGGTGACCAACGGGGTGCCACAAGGATCAGTACTGGGATCGGTCCTCTTTAATGTCTTTATTAGCAACACTGCATAGGGACTAGAAGGGAAGGCGTGTCTTTTTGCAGATGACACTAAAATCTGCAATAGGGTAGACACTCAGGGGGGTGGAAAAAATGAACAGGGATCTAGGAAAGCTTGAGGAGTGGTCGAGAATGTGGCACCTAATTTGCAATGCAAAGTGTAAAATCATGCACAGAAACCCAGGGGCAGAGTACAAGATGGGGGGGTGGTACTGATGACCACCAAGCAGGAAAGAGACCTGGGGATAGTCATACCTGGTGACCTAAAGGTGGCCAAACAGTGTGACAAGGCTGTGGGGAGAGCCAGTGGGGTGACCTGCTGCCAAAATGTATTTGCTCCATGTATCCAGCAAAATGTAATTAGCGATGTTTAACCAATCTACACATTTTAATTTTATCTACATACATCACCTCTGTTTTTATCTGCTGAACTGTTCCCTACACCTTTTGCATTATTGTATGTTACTGTGTACTCGCCCAGGTACAGCTTGTGAACGAGCATTTACTCAAAGGCTTCCCACCTGGTTAAATAAACACTGACTGACTGATTAAGAGACAGGTGCTGATATCACCGTTTAAATCATTGGCGAGACCTCACCTGAAGAACAGGGTCCAGTTCTGGAGATCACATCTCTGGAAGGACATAGACACAGTAGAGGTAGTCCAGAGGAGGGCAACAGAAATGGTGCAGGGTCTGCACCAGAGACCACATGAGGAGAGACTAAAGAACCTCAATATGTACACCCTGGAGGGAAGAAGGGAATGGGGGCTATAATAAGAGACTCTTCCAAATACCTCACGAGTATAAATAAGGTACAAGGGGGAAGCATTATTCAGACAACAAGATGCACAAGAACAAGGGGACATGCGATGAAGTTGGAGGGGGGCAGACTCAGGGGAAACGTAAGGAAGTACTTTTTCACACAGAGAGAGAGAGTAGTGGATGCCTAGAACAGCCTTCCAGTGGAGGTGGTGGGTGTGAAAGCTGTGGTGGGATTAAAGGATGTATGGGACAGGCATAAGGAAACCTTAGTTATTAGGGAAGGGATAGCTAAGCCAGAGATCAAGTAGGATCTACGCTATTACAGTTGGCAGAGAAAATGAGCAGACTGAGTGGGCCAAGCAGTCCTCATCTGCCGTCAAATTGTGTTTCTCTGTTTCTATCATCCATCCTGTTAGCCCACTTGGAGCCCAATTAGCCACTGTCTAGTGCAGCCTGCTGTTAGTTGGGCTGTGGCTGTCCTTTGATCCTGGTGGAGTCCAGTTCCCAAAGTGTCAGTGTCCTACACAGTCTTGCTCTGGTGACCCCTTTATTCAATGCCCATCTGATATTCCACCTTTGACCAGACCCACAGGTCATCGAACATGGGTTGACAAACACTAAAAAAAAAAAAAAAGAGGACACCAGTTTCTTTCTTTTTTTTTCTCCCCCTCCTGGTCAATCCTCCTTCTGACAAGTGCCCCAGCCTTGTCACCCGGACATCTACCAAGACTGACCTGCTGGCCATCTTCCTCCACAGTCTGCCCCTCTGGAGGGGCTGGCAGGATCCCCAAGCCCTGCCACAGAAAGGATCTGGTTCTGGTCAACGTGCCCAGCTGGTTGGGTGTGGGGCTTGTGGGCATGTATCATCATCTTACCATTGAGCTTCCCTCCATTTTTTGCCCCTGGGAGATATGCTGTCTAATGAGGTTATGGTGCATGCCACACGCTCCCACGCGACGCGCACGGACATCTGCCATGTCTCTCAACCTTCTTGGCCGAGGCTGCCTTTCCCCCAGCTTCTGCCAGGGGCCAGACAACTTCAGGCTCTGCCCATCCTGCTCTCCCCGGCTGGCCCTCCAACAGCCTGGGGTCACTTCCAAACTCAGGTCGTTGGTTTTGCAGACGGTATCACTAATGCTGCACCGGTGGGCTGGCCGACTGGTTAGTTTCTTGTAACGTTTCCTGTTTATTCATGGTAACCTTCTAGAACCTCTAAAAATGTTGTTATAGAGTTTAACAAATTTCATATAGCGCATAAGACCCTTGCCTATAGCGTTTATACTAAGTTACAGAATGACCTGGCCGTGGTACATTAAAATTCTTACAGCCTAAGTTGGGCATCTACAGTATATAATCTTGAGTTGTTTTTTTGTTGATATAGTCATTTTTCCCCTGTACTTTCTTCCTTTGTCACTAATAAAAAGGGTTAATCTTGGGCTTATTTCAAACACAACTACAACAACCTTTTATCAACATGATCGTTTTCTCCATGTATATGTTCACACACATATCAGCTGTAACACAATAATTTACTGTCTAGTTGAAATCAACAAACTCGACAGCAGAAACATTTGTGCTTTACTCTGTCGACTCCCTTTTGTCTTCCAGAGCCAGCCACTACAGTATTAACTGCACAGCTGTAAGGGCAATAGAAACATTCACATTGTTGATTGTGATGCGCTCTGGCTGGTTTGCCAGGTCGTGACGGTTTTTAATTGCAGAGGCTCTGAAGTTATCTATCAGCATAGCACTCTTTGTGTCTCTTACTTCTTATGGAAATGCATTATCTATAGCATAATTGTCCTGAATAAGAAAAATATTTTGCTACGTTGTGGTGGTGGTGGCTGGGGTGGGGTTGGACATTATTCCTATGACAAGTTAGTACTGCTGAAAAAAGAACTTTTTGTTTTTATTTTTTAATGAAGTGAATTTTCAGATGAAACAAGGCGTCTTTATTGCTCGTTTAAGGGTGTAGCCCCTTCCCCAACTTATATGGAATGATGTTTTGTTCAAATACACAGTAATACAAATTACCATTGTAAGAAGGATCTCATTAGCACTCAGCATTTGAGAAGGGTTCCTGGCCGTTTGATGTCTTGTGCCGCAGGAGGCTTGCATCACAGAATGAAAAGGATAAGGTAATTACCCTTAACAAAAGTGTACTCTCCCCCCACCAAGTGAAAACACAAAACGATTTTCATTAAGAATTAACATCAGCATTGCTAGATTTTTCCTTCAAAGGGGTCGAAGGGATCAGGGGATCTGATTGTACCTTCTCCTTTTAAAAAAGCAAGGGTGCGTATTAAACTGTCTTTTGTTCTGCAGGGGAAGAGGCGGGGGAAATGGAATCTTGTGCCATGGTTTAAGGTTCCAAAGTTTTTGAACATTCAAACTTCACAACCATACCTCAACTACACCCTATTTAGATAGCCACTGTCTCACACTGTACACCAAGGTTTTAAAACGGACATTAATGTTAATCCAGGTTGCTCAAACAATAAGTTTTCTGAACAAGAATAATCTTATTTTGAGTGTTAAAAGCTTCACCCTCCATGATAAAATGATGTGTCCCACATTTTGACAATTTTTTCCCCACATTCTGTTGCACAGTGCTGCACTCGGGTGCTGGATGGCTGAGAGGTACCGAAACATAAAAGCATAGAATTTGATGGCAGATAAGGACCTCTTGGTCCACGCAGTTTGCCCGTCTGTCCCTGCCTATACTGTCATCGTAGACCCTACCTGACCGCCGGCTGCCCCTACCTTCTAGGATTCCCTTGTGCCTATCTCAGCATGCTTGAAGCTCACCACTGTTTTCGCCCCCACCACCTCTGCTGGAAGACTGTTCCAGGCATCCACTACCCTTTCAGTGAATAAGTACTTCCTCACATCTCTCCTAAATTTTCCGACTTCCAGCCTCACTGCATGTCCCCTTGTTCTCATGCATCTTTTTTCTCTCAAAAATACTCCCCTCTTGCACCTCATTCAACCCTGTGAGGTTTTTATAGGTCTCTATCATGCCCCCCCTTCCAGGGTGTACATATTGAGGATGTTCAGTCTCCCCTCATAGGGCTTATGCTGCAGCCCCTGACCATTTTAGTTGCCCTCTACTGGACAGCCTCCATAGAATCATAGACTTTGACGGCAGATAAGGACCGCTTGGCCCACCTAGTCTGCCCATTTCCCTACCTACAGGATGAGCTGCAGATCCTAGTTAACCAACAGCCTATTTCTTCTTACCCCCTACAAGAGTTGCCTTATGTCTGTCCCATGTATTCTTTGAATTCTCCCACAGTTTTAGACCCCACAACCTCCTCAGGAAGGCTGTTCCATGCGTCCATCACCCTCTCTGTGAAAAAATACTTCCTTACATTGCCCCTGAACTGCCCCCCCCCATCTTTAAATTGTGTCCCCTTGTTCTTGCACATCTCTTTTCTGAAAGCTGCTACCCTCTTGGACTTTGTTGATTCCACTGAAGTACTTAAAAGTTGCTATCATGCCCCCCTCTCCCTCCTTTCCTCAAGGGTATACATATTAAGCTCCTTTAGTCTCTCCTCGTATGGCTTCTCTTACAGACCCTGCGCCATTTAGTTGCCCTCCTCTGGACTGCCTCTATCCTGTCTATGTCCTTGCAGAAATGGAGTTTCCAGAACTGGACGTAGTACTCCAGATGGGGTCTCACCAACTGTCTGTACAGAGGGGTAACAACTTCCTGCCTATGTTCTTCCTAAGATGTGGCTTCAGAACTGGACACAGTACTCCCAAGTGGAGTCTCACTAGTGATCTAGACAGTGGCAACTACCACCTGGTCAGCCTCGCCGCAGTGGTGGGAAAGGTTATGGAGGCACTCATTAGGGAGAGGGTGGCGGACTATCCGGAGGAGAATGGGCTGCTGGATGACAAACAACATGGGTTTACAAAAGGGAAGTCATGCCAGTCCAATTTAATTGAGTTCTTTGATTGGGTGACACAAATAATTGAAATGGGGGGCGGGGGGGGCAGTGGACGTGGCCTTTCTGGATTTCAGTAAGGCCTTCACCACCATACCCCACAGAAGGCTAGTTAATGAGCTGGAAAGTATGGGTGTGGGGTACAAAATAGATAGGTGGGTAAGAAACCGGTTGGCGGACAGAAGCCAGAGATTGGTAGTGAATGGGGTGCACTCCAGAACAGGATGGGTAATGAGTGGGGTACCCCAGGGGTCAGTGCTGGGACCCCTTCTTTTCAATATCTACATCAGCGATATAGCAGAGGAGCTAAAGGGTTGGGTGGCCCTTTTTGCAGATGATACAAAAAACTACAATTCAATATCAAAAAGTGTGCAGTCATGTGCCTGAGGCACAGGAACCTGAAGGCAGTGTACACCCTCGGGGGAGAGGAAGGCAGGGTTATAGAGCAGGAGAGGGATCTGGGGATAATAGTGTCTAGCGACCTCAAGGTGGGTAATCAGTGTAGCAGGGCGGTGGGAAGAGCTTATGGGATGCTGCCGTGTAGAGGCAGGGGAATCACTAGCAGAAGGAGGGAGGTCCTGGTGCCCCTATACCAAACCATGGTGAGACCACATCTCAAGTATGGAGTCCAGTTTTGGAGGCCATACCTGTGTAAAGACATAGATATGATAGAAAGGGCTCAGAGAAGAGCAACCAAGATGATGCAGGGTATGAAGGACAAACCGCATGAACAGAGATGTAGGAAACTGGAGCTATACACACTGGAAACTAGAAGGGAGAGATGGGACATGACAGAGACCTTTAAATACATCAAAGGTTTAAACAAAGCATGCTCAGGGGGTCTATTTCACAGGAAGGAAGGTACAAAAACTAGGGTGCATGGCTTGAGACTGCAGGAGGGAAACTACAGAAGCAATATGAGGGGACGGTTCTTCACTGAGAGGGCAGTGAAAGCATGGAACAGGATTCCAGAGGAGGTGGGGGGGGGGACCAAAACAGTGTTGGGTTGCAAGAGAGCATGGGATAGGCACATGGGGTTGCAGGGTGGTGGGATGAGTGCTTTCAGTGGGAGGAGGGAGGAATAACAGGGAGGCAGAATGGATGGGCTACGGGGTCCTTTTCTGCCAATAAGTTCTATGATATGATTCTATGATATAACACCACTTCCCTCCTTCTGCCAATACTGTTTAGGAATGTCTGTATAATCAGCCAGTAGTAGTTCAGATGCCCATTATTGGAACTACTGATGGAGCACCAAGGTTCTTCACGCTTGGAGAAACAGGCTTCTAAAATGTAAAGAATAACCGAAAAATATATTATTACAACATGAATTATTTACAACCTGTGTCTTCCCACCACCACCACCACCACCACTGTCCTCTGCCCCTCCTCTTATACCTCATTCTCCCTCCTCTCTACCTCCTCCTGCTCTCTGCATCTCTTTTCCTCCTCTCTCCACTTAGCAGATTCCTCTGACTCTTCGCTCTCTCAATCTCTCCAAAGGCCTCAGCCTGGATGGGTTGTATCCTAAACTACTCCACCTCTCTGCCCTAGCTATCGCTAACCCTGTTCAGCCGCCTGCTCAAACTTTTGTTTAACCTTGGCTCTGTTCCTCAGTCCTGGAAGTTAGCCAGGGCTCTCCTTCTTCAGAAAAGGGGTGATCCGCTGGCCCATCGGGGCAGCAGTTGGATTTCCACTTGTGAAGCTAGTGACCCAGGTTCGGGAATGGACCCGGGGAGCTGGAGGGTCGCTGGGGGGATAAGGATGGAGCATCCCATGGACTGCTGTCCTTCTCTGGGGGAAGGGATGGGTTAGTGCCCGGCAATTAAGAGCCCCTAGCAGAGGCTGGAGGACTCACGAACCAACCGGCACTCAACACATTGAGGGGAGGGACGGGGCCGATGCTGGACGTCATTGCACATCCCCGCCCCTGGGACCTAACTAGAAAAATCAGCCTGCCCACTGCGACTGGCTCCCCAGGCCGACCCCGCCCTATCCCATTGACCGTGGCATCCTTTAGGGGGTTCCGGTTCCACAGCCCCGCCCTGGGGGTAAGCTAGGGGGTCCCAGGAGGATGGCCCATATGGGGAAGCAGCAGCATGGGGTCTGTGACAGGGCGGATGGATGGCAGTGGAAGCAGGGCACAAAAATACAGGTTACTCACCTGTAACAGGAGTTCTAGGAATGGTATATGTTGTTCATCCACACTGTCTGGCAGGTTCCTTGCCGCTTTAAATCTTGCCGGAAGGTCTTCAAGCTGGCTCCTCCCACCCACCCGGGTGGTAAAACTCGGCTCCGCCCCTTGACGCCAGATCTGGCCGCTGGAAGCTCAGGTGTTCGTACAGCGCTGGGCCGGAATGAGGAGGGATGAACAACATATACCATTCTAGAACTCCTGTTACAGGTGAGTAACCTGTATTTCTAGGGACATGGATATGTTGTTCATCCACAATGTCTGGCAGACTCCTAGCAGTTCTCCAGGAGGAGGGAGGCAAGGCGACACCCCTACTTAGGGAATAAAGACTGGAGAACCGAGGCCCCAAACCAGCATCCCAGGCTGACTCAAGGTCGATGTGGTAATGGGTAATGAAGGTGTGTGCTGACTTCCAGGTAGCAGCCCTGCAGATTTCCTGGATAGGGACGCCCCTGGAAGCAGCCACCGATGCAGCAGTATGACGGGTAGAATGAGCTCTTATCCCTCTGGGAGGCTCCATGCCCGCCAACTTGTAGCAGAGATCTATGCAGGCGGTGACCCACCTGCTTATCGTCCGCTTGGCTGCAGGTCTGCCAGGTGCGGCTTCAGCGTAGGTGACAAACAGCTGGCGAACCTCTCCCCGAATTTCAGCCGTGCGCTCCTTATAATAAGCTAGCGCCCTTCTAGGGTCCAAAGTATGGAGCCTGTATTCGGCCTCCGAGGTGTGATTGGGGTAGAACACCGGCAGAGTCAACACCTGGTTAAGGTGAAACTCAGACACCACCTTCGGAAGGAATTTCGGGTGGGGGAGCAGGACAACCATGTCCCTGTGGAAGACCAGGTAAGGAGACTCGATGCAGAGCGCCTGGAGTTCTCCCATCCTTCTGGCTGACGTGATAGCCACCAAGAAGGCGGTCTTCCACGACAGGTGAGAGAGATCACACCAGTGCATTGGTTCGAATGGCTTGCCCATGAGCTTTGTCAGTACCAGCAGTAGATCCCACGGAGGTGGAGGTTCTTGCACCGGAGGGGAAATGTGATCAAGGCCTTTGAAAAAGCGCCAGACCACCTTCTCCTGCGCCACCGACTGCTCCCCGGCCCGTGCCCGGTAAGCAGAGATGGCTGCCAGGTGCACCCTTAGGGTCGTCGACCTAAGCCCTTGACTAGAAAGGGACCATAAATAGTCCAAGATGCTTGCAAAGGACAGGAGGAAGGGTCCAAGCCCTTGCCCTGACACCAAATGGAAAATCTCTTCCATTTGAAGGCATAGCATTTCCTGGTCGACTCCTTACGGGGCGCCTCAAGAACATTGAGGACCTCGTCGGAAAGACCAAGGCCTGGAACTCTAGCCACTCAGGAACCAGGCGTCAGGTGCAGGGATTGAAGGTCCGGATGGAACACCTTCCCTGATTGACTGAGAGCAGGTCCGGCGAGCTGGAAGCTGCCTCGGGAGCCTGGGCTGAAGGCTGAGGAGATCTGGGTACCAGAAGTCATGGGCCAGCCTGGGGCTATCAGAATCACCTGTGCCTTGTCCCTCCTTGCTTTGAGAAGCACCTTGTGAATCAAGGGAAATGGGGAAGGTGTAGAAGAGGCCCGGGTCCACAGCCTCGAGAAGGCATCCCCCTGCAGCGAGCCCTGCTGAGGGGCGGCATGAAACAGCCTCAGCTCGCGTTCTCCCTGAGGCAAACAGGTCCACCTGAGGTGTGCCCCAGTGGGAGAACAGATCTTGTACTACCTCCGGCAGGAGAGACCACTGTGAGATGCAGCCCTATCCGGCTCAGGGCATCGGCCAGGTGTTGGAGGCCCGCCACATGAATGGCTAGGAGATCCGCCTCCAGGCTGCGACGAGTGACCAAATGCGGAGAGCTTCCTTGCATAGAAGCATGGCATGCGCCCGCCTGGCGGTTTAGGTAGTACATGGTCGTGGTATTGTCCGCCTGACCGGACCACTGACCCCAGAGAAACGGAGCAAAGGCGGTGAGAGCTAGGTGGACCTCGGAGCTCCAGCAGGTTGATGTGGCATCGGACTCAAGGGACCAGAGGCCGTGCGCCGGTGTTCCCCAGATGGGCACCCCAACCCATCAGAGAGGCATCGGTCGATAGAGAGACCGTCGGCTCGGGCGGACAAACGGGATGCCCTCCTGCAGAAGAGATGGAACGGTCCACCACCGGAGAGTTGCCCACATCTCCTGGGTCACCATCACTAGCTGGTCCAATGGATCGCAGCGTTGTGACCACTGGCTGGCCAGTCCCCACTGAAGGGGGCGCATGTGCCAGCGTGCCCAACGGACCACGCTGGTACAGGCCGCCATGAGACCCAGGAGGCACAGGAAGTCCCTGGCAGGGCGTGATTGCCCAACCAGAAATGATTAGGTAAAGGAGGTAAGAACCTCGGCCCTGTCCGCCGGGAGCCATGCTCTGGCTCGAAGAGAGTCGAGCTCTGCCCCGATAAACAGAATCACCTGCTTCGGCTCGAGTTCCGACTTGGCCTCTTTGATAAGAAGGCCGACTTGAGAGCAGACCTGGAGGGCCAGATCTCTGGACCGCTCCACCTCCTGTCTAGAGGGGGCTGCTATCAGCCAATCGTCCAGGTAAGGGTACACCCGGAACCCTCGGTGCCGCAGAAAAGCTGTCACCACTGCAATGCATTTGGTGAAGACCCTGGGAGCTGGAGACAGGCCAAAGGGCATGGCTCGAACTCAAAGGGATCCCTCCGCCGAAGCGTAAGGAATCTCGATGTGACGGACGGATGGGGACGTGAAAGAACGCGTCCCTGCAGGTCCAGAGAGCAGAACCACACGCCGGTTCCAGGGATGGTATTATCTGAGCCAGAATGACCATCCTGAAGGTTCGAGACCTTAGGAACTTGTTCAGGTCGTGTAGGCTGAATGGGCGCCAGCCCTCGTCCGCTTCGGAACCAGGAAGTACCTGGACACAAACCCGGTCTGAGGGAGGGTCCGCCACCTCTTGATCACCTCCTTTTGGAGGAGGACAGCGATGTCGGCCCGACGAGCCGACAGTGGGGCTGCGGACCCCGAGGCCCCCCGAGGTGCGACGGCTCTGAAGGGCGGGGCCTGCTCGAATTCTAGAGGCAGGCCTTTTCCCACCACCTCCAGTACCCACCTGTCCATGGTAATAATGGACCAGGAGGAAAGGAAGTGCCAGAGCTGTCCCCCCACGGGGGGAACCTGGGGTGAGGTGACGGGGTTGGGGGCGACATCCCTCAGCCCGCCACTGGGCAGGCTTGAGAAGGACCGGCCGAGGGACCTCCTGGGCCTTTACCTCCCTGCTTCCTGTTGGAGGAAGCCCGGCTTGGTTTGGGATGCCAAGCCCGAGCCTGCTGGCCCTGACGTTGCTGGGCCGGACGCGCCGCGGGCGCAGAAGGACGAAAGGGCTTAGGCTGTGGTTTGCGGCCTTTGTCCTTCTGAGCGGAAGAGACCGAGTCCAAGGTAGCACTGGACTTCTCGATCCTCTGCAGGTGACCTTCCACCCCAGGGCTGAAGAGGTCAGTCCCCAAAAAGGGAACATCCGCCAACTTGTGCTGGGTATCCGAAGTAAAGGTGGATATCCTCAGCCAAGCCCGACGACGCATAGCCACTGCGGCCACCACAGACCTGGCACATGAGTCCCCAATGTCTAAAGCAGTCTGGAGCTGCTGTTTGGCCACTGCCCTGCCCTGGTCCCGCATCTGCCGGACCGTGGTCTGCAGATCCGCGGGAAGATGAGGGACGACCTCATCCAGGGAGCCCAACAGGGCATGAGAAAAATGTTCCATGAGGACGGCCGAACTGGCCTGGCGAAGGCCGAGGGAGGATGCAGCATAAACTTTTCGCCTGGCATAGTCCAATTTCTTGGACTCCTTGTCGGGAGGTTTGTCCACATCCCTAGCGTTCCCGGAACGCGGAAAACGCTGTCGGTAACCAACCCCTCGGCCGAGGGGTGTTCAAAAACCTGACAGGGAACCGGGAGGACCATGATACTTTCCTGGCCATCCTGGGTCAAGGCGAGGACAGGAAGCAGGCGCTGCCAGAGCTCCAAGGCCGACCCACTATGGCCTCGGCCACCGGAAAGGCCTCCGTGAGGAATCCCCTCGGTCCAGAATCTCCGTGAGGGGATACCTGGCCCATTTAGAAACGGGTTCGAGCTTCATCCCGGTGGACTCCGAGATGAGCCGAAGCAATCCTAGGAAGGACGAAGGGCTATCGTCCACCAAATGTCCTCCTGAGGACTCCAAGTCCATTCGCTTGAAGAAAAGAGAGGAATCGTCCTCGGACTCGGAAGAGTCCTCAAAGAGCTGCCTCGGGCCTGAGCCACCCTCCACCTGCCGAGGCCGGTCGGGAGTGAGGGTGACAGACAGCCTATGGGGCAGTCCCTGAGCCGACCGAGAATTTTTGGTCGGAGCCCCAACTAACGGCTGTGGAGGCGGAGGTTCCACCGGAATCGGTGGGGCAGCTAGATTTGGCCGAACAACCGGCCTGGGAACAGGCTCCTCAGCTAAAACAAGGGGTTGTTTCGGCTGCTCCAGTGACAGCCACTTAATGGCCGGGGAAGACGATGGCATCGGCTTATTCCCGGTCTGAAGGAGCTGTTGCCACATGAGTTCCTCATACCTCCGACGCAACTTGCGCCAAAGCCTCCCCTCGTCCGAGGAAGAGGACGAGTGGCGGCGCCGCTTGCCGCAGTACCGAGACCGCCTATGACGGCGGGATCGGCTGGACCGCGAAGACGTCCAAGACCGAGACTGGGAACCTCGGCTATGCCGAGGACGGTGCGGGGAGGTGTCGCGGGGAATCGGCACTCCCCTCGGTTCGGACGATTCAACAGAAGGCTCCGGAACCGGAGGCACAGACGAAGCCGCGGGATCCTCAACTCCCACCGGGGAACCGGGAGAGGGGATTCTCGCTCTCAGCCGACAACCCATTCCAACGGGTCAAGAAAAATCTCGACCGCGGTCGACGGGAGTCTGGTCAACTGGCCTGACGGGACACCGGAGACCAGTGGTCAAGCCGAGAGGTCGACCAAAGTCGACAGCCGACAACTCGGGGAGAGGGATCTTTCCCGCTCCCAAGAGCATCGACAGTGAGACTTACCCTTGTCTCTCTTTTTGGACCGAGAAAACGGTCCAGAAGAAGTTGGACCCTCACCTTTATTCGAGAGGGTCAGACAAAGCTCCTTAAAAGAAGCCGAATAAGAGGCACCGAGAGATAGTGGGACAAATGCCGCAGCCGAGGTTGAAGCGGCCCGCGCCGCCTCCTCTTCGAGGGCGATCATCTGCTCGAGCTGATCTCGTCGGAGCCTCGCCGCCGGACACCGCCGACCGGGCCTCTTTTGACTTTACCGGAGGAAATCTCTTCTCGGGACGCCCCCAGTTGTAAACGGGCAGCACGGTCTTCGAGGACGTAGGCCGAAAAAGAAGAGCACAGGTCGCAGGCCTGCGGGTCGTGCTCAAGGCCCAAGCAGTAGACGCACGTGGAGTGCGTATCCATCCGAGACATCTTCTGCCCGAAAGGGCATCTCCGGAAACCGGAAGTCGATTTGTCCATCGCAGCCGCGAGGGAGAGAAGACTGAAGTCTTTTTAGCAAAAACTCTTTTAATTTCGAAAATTCGAAGAATTAGGAACCAGTCTTGTACGCAGAGCGTTAAGGAGGGAACCTGAACTTCCAAGCGGTAAGGAAGATCTGGCGTCATGGGGCGGAGCCGAGAGTTTTACCACCCGGGTGGGTGGGAGGAGCCAGCTTGAAGACCTTCCGGCAAGATTTAAAGCGGCAAGGAACCTGCCAGACAGTGTGGATGAACAACATATCCATGTCCCTAGAAAGTATAAAGAAAAAAAAGAAAAAAAGAAAAGGGGGTGACCCCACCCAACTCTTCTGCAACTTTTGGCCTATCTCCTTTGGTATCCGTTCAAAACCCCAACCGCACATACGCACGGGCATAAATGTGTACACAGTCTCATAGTTTGTTTATATAATCTAGCGCAGTTTCATACCCTGCTAAATTACGTGGATTGCGTGGCGCCATTTTTGTACTGTTTTTTGTTAAGGCGTTTTGACACAGTGCCCCTCCCTCCACCCTGGTCTTGCCAAATTACAAGAGAACTGCTCCCAAAAGGTGTGGTGCTGTGAACTTCAGTGCAGGGTATAATGTGAGCTAAGGGGTAGCTAACTGCAACACAACCGCACAATCCAAAATCACTCGCACTTATCAGGCAAGTTACAGTCAAGACACAAGGCTTTGCTGATGCTCAGATTTTATTTCAGTACACACTGCACTATAGCTCAAAACTCAAATTATCAAAACAGCATATTAATTCAGTTCCAGGAGCTCACTCAGTAAATTTCATAAAGTATCCTGCTGTAAAAGGACTATGGTGCTCAGTGGCCCTAGCCCTGATGCTTCGACTCTTGCTAGAGTCTTCATCAGGGGCTACAAGAAAAGCTGGCTTACTCTCAACTCTCTGACTTCCCCTGATCCTCCTTCTTCCTCTCACCAGTAAAGTCTCACTTCCGAAGAAAAATTCCACCGTGTCTTCACTCCTATGTATCACTGACTCCGTCCTTTATTTTTAGCTTATCCTCCTGCCAGTGCAGGGCTTACATCTTGACCCAACTACCCACTGCTCCATCACGAAGTGTCCCAGGGGCTTACCTTCAATCCCTGTGCTTTTCCTATGGCTTGCCCCCAGTGGTGAGGAATGTGGTCTCCCCACCTGCCACTTAATGGATCCAGTTTACCAGGAGAGGGCCTTGTAGCCAGTGCAGAGCCTGCGAGGGGTCGGGTCTGCTATCTTGCTCTGCCCGGCCCTTTTTTCCTTCCTTCCTCCCTCCACCTTGGGAGGATCAAATGTGCAATGCCATCCAGACGACCTCATGTGCATTTCCTCATGTAGGATATTGCTGAACGCTGCTCCTCCACTCCCAGTACAGACGCTCACTGGCTGCTTTGTCCGCAGCCACTGCTAGAAGCCAGGCTAACGTCAGGTACTGCATCACTCCCTCCCTAAAGAAGAGCAGCCTCTCAGATGTTCAGTCTTCATCCCCCGGACCAACCATCCGATATTCCAAGCTAAATTCCAAACCTGGATTATCTGCACTTCAAGCAGTAGCCCACCTGCTGCACTGATGACCAGGTCCAACTGCCTCCATCCTTCCAGGGATGGACCAGGAGCATGTCACCTCCACCACTCACTGAACTAGCAAAGGCATTTGGCACGGTAGCCCACGCCCTCCTGCCAGTTAAGCTAAGAGTTGCGCATCTCACTGTCCGAGCAGTCAACTGGTTCAGATCCTACCTCTCTGGCCATCTCCAGGCGTTTCAGACTGCTATGCCTTGTCCCCCCTTCCAGTCTTGTCTGGTGTCCCACAAGGCTCCACACTGGGTCCCATCCTGTTCTCCAGCTACCTTAATGACCTCAACTCAGTTTGTGTTAGCTCACATATTCACATATATGCGGATGATACAATACTGTATGCCCCTAGTGCCTCAGTTTAAGCCCTGAAAACACTGCTACTTCGGGGGTGTCCAATGCTGGTTCCAAACTCACTAACTTTGGGTCAGCACCAAGAAGACAGTGTCAGTGACCTCTGGCACAAACCATGGGCTCCCCTGCCCCCGATCTTCACTATCATGGATGGCAACCCCCTTGAAGTTGTTCCTCATTTCAAGTATCTTCATGTGTGGTTGGACAGAAGACTTAACTTCTCTACCCACACTAATGCCAGTCACAGAAAGCCACTACTCAAACTCAGGTGTCCTCTCCTGCAACAAGGACTGCTTACCTCTCATTGTCCACCAGGAAACTGTCATCAAGATGGTTCTATCAGTATTTAATTAAGCAGATGTGGTCTACGGCGCTGCCCCTACTTTCTCTCTTGCCAGACTGGATACTTTCTTTCATGTCTTCTGCCGCTTTCCCTCTAATCCCCCCTTCCACACACATCAATGCTCCCTTTACATTACGCTCTCTCTCCCACCTCTGACTTTCTGCTGCCTTGTTCACTGTGCCTCTTTGCTCTCTAAATACTGGTTCTCCCCAGCCCCTCCCTACCTCTCCTCTCTCTTCTCTCCTATCCATTCCTTGTCACACTCACTTAACTCAAGGGACTCGAACTCTTCACTCTAGGGACTCTCAAACCTTCTCCATTCCCTTTTCCAAATCAACTGCTAGACAGTCCACATTCTCCTCCTGTGCTCCCCCTCCATCTGTATGTCCTCCTCCCAACTTAACTTCCTCTCTACCCCCACCTGTTCCTGTCCTGGCCCTGGCTAGTCTGCTCTGAGCCCTCCCCCCTCTCTTGTTATGACACCCCACCCCCAGGTGCTCCTACATTTAGTTATTCTTCTTCCCATTTAGAATGTGTCCCACTGTCTAGGAAGCTCTTACTGTACACAGTTCCAGTCCACTGTATCTACACTGACTGACAGTTCAGCTCTACTGTGTATTTAGATTGCATCTTTCTCACTATGTGCACTGTACTCCCGAACCCCTCCCCTACAGCGTCACTCTTGTTGCCAGGTAGCCTGCATGCCACTGTATATAATGCTATTGCTGTACACAGTTCCTGCGTAGTTTATGCTGTATTTACTGCCAACTCAACTCTACTGTTTATATATCCATCGCACCTTTGTCACTGTGTGCATTATACTCCTATACCCCTCCCCCGGGGTCGCACATGAAAACAAGCCTTGGCTCAGTGTGCGTTTCCATATTACCAATCACGAAATAAATAACTAAATAAATACTTACATACATACTGCACATAAATGCATACATACATAAGAACATTCTAGCTACCGGATTGGTTAGAAGATAAGTACAAGAGTGTCATTATCTGGCCATCATTACACTCCTGTACTTGTTTAGCCTGAGACCAAGGTTTAGCTGCAATATCAATACTCATCAACGGGGTGGGGGGTGGGGGTGGCGCTGTGAGACCGAGCTGATAAGATATGTTTTTATGGGGCTCTGTCTACTCTCCTCAAAATTTTACTCAAAAGCCATTAAATTCGGTACAAAGTACTCAAATTGAATCCCTGGAAAACAGAGCAATGTTTAATTTTAAAAATAGGGAATCCACGTTGAGACCGAGGAGGTATGAGTCAACCGAAAAGTAAAGAAGATGCAGTGGGTCAACCCACGACTTCTGCCACAACTAATCGAAGGTGCCTCAGGCCAGGAGTCTGGCGTGGAAACAATGCAAACCTTGGGCATCAAAAATGCAGAAACTTATATCAACAGTCTCGGACTTAAGCCAAAAGATGAATACCTTTACAAATAGAGTAACCGTGGTGGAGACTACGATAGACTGCTTCAAGGTCGAAATGCTTGATGTCAAAAAGCAAGTGGCAACATCAGGTAGTGCTTCTGCGTCAATGGTCAGAGAAACACAACACTTTCGAGCAAGACTCGAAACAAGAGTCCTAGGCTTACCAGAGGGGGCCGAGAGGGATCACCCCAAGATGTTCAGAGAGTGACTGGCTGAAAAATTACTAGCTGAAGGAGATTCAGAGGCCTTCTGTCTCCAGAAAGCGTACAGAATTCCACGAGGGAGAACCGAGGCCGATAGCCCACCACGAAATCTCCTGGTGGTGACGGCGGGAATCAGAGAAAGGGATTGTATTCTATCCCTAGCTCGACAGAATGGTCCTCTCCTCTTTGATGGTCAAACAGTCCATCTGTTTCTGGCCATCAGCTATGCAACGAGACAACGGAGGAAAAAATTTGATGGTGTTCATAGTGTGCTGAAAGATTTAAATATTCCCCACTCTATTGTTTTCCCAGCACGATTAAGGATTCCTCACCAAGGTAAAGTCTGGATATTCTCGGATCCAGTGGAGGCGGCAGGTGGGTGACAAGATTCGAGCTACGAGGTCTGTAGTCGACTCGTCGGACTAAGACATCACATGCGGCTCCACGGAGTGAGGAACTGTAATCAAATCCTTAAAATAAAATGTGTACGCTTTATAATACCTAAACATTGAAATTAACTGTTGGTAATAGTCTTAATGGTTTGATGATGCCTTGGGAATAAGGAAGTTCCTCTGTTTAGAATGAGGGTCATGTTTGACAAGTATGAGCCTAACCACAGATTTATTTCGTGTAACCTCTAAGGAGCTCATGTTAATGCTCCACTTTTGAGAGTCTTTACGAAGATATTTCCTTAATGTTTGAATGGTTTTTTGAGGGGGAGGAGAAGGAAGTGGATGGGGGACTAAATCCTTACATAAGATTTAGATATGTCTGAAGATACGGTACATTAAATGTAACTTAATTTAGGGAAAGTGCATGGCAATACGTTCCCCCTAGAGGGGTAGTTCATTAGTTGGACTTCTTTTTGGACAATATCTTTCCAGTCACAGCCATGCTGCTCATGGACTCCTCCGTGGCAAATCTCTGAACTTTAAGCTGGTTACAAATGTTATTGGTCCCCCCACAATGCTGTATAGCGCAGTGGTTTAATGCTCTGAGTTGCAAATCTGGAGACCTGAGTCTGAATCCCACAGACCCCACTTGCATACTGTGTGACCCTGAGCAAGTCACTTAACTTCCCTGTGCTCCCAGGTTGCACCTGTAAAACTTTCAGCTTAGTGTGCCTCACCTGGTAAAACAATTGAAAAAAAAAATACATACATAAGGGATGCATGAAGTATAAGTTTAATATCTGTGATTAAGGGGTATATTGCCCCATTGGTAAATGTCTCTTTTGGTCTGTCTCTTATATGGAAAGCTTATTGATGGATATCAATGAAAACTAATAAAAATGAAATTTTTTTTTAAATACTCCTCAGCTGGGACTATGTATTTCTCTTCTGCTCTTGTTTCGTACAGAAACAATTTTTTTTATTAAAAATCATTAAAAAAGCTTTTTTAAAACATGTTTAGTACATCTCATTTGATAAGTGCAACAAGACACTTTCGGGATGTGTAAGTTTGGTCACTAATTACACTGTCCTCTTGTGTGTTTAAAGGCACTCAGCACAAGTGCCTCATCCCTGACAATACACCAGATGTGTGTGACTACTGACCCAGTGTAAAAACGGTCGGATAAATAGAGCTCTCTGATTGGCTGTAAGCATTCTATCAGCCTATCAGCATCCTTCTATGTGTTAATCTTTTGTTAACAGAGTCTAATCTCACGCCGAACCAGGTTCTACACTATCTAAAAAACAAGGTTTTATTATAATACTAATAAGGCATTCGCTGGGGTTATGTTAATGCTCAGTTAATCACCTCTAGCACAGTGTTTCTCAAGCTCCAGATTCTGGTGGCTTCAAAGGGCAACCAGTATAACTCACTGGTGGCCTCACTTCTTCTTTTTATGCACCCCAAATCCCTGTGATATGCCCCTAGGCAAACCCCGTGATAGCACATATTTCTTTTAACACAGAATACATTAAATCAAGTCCCCGATGTATTTTTACTTAACATGTATCTCCAACGTTTTTTTATAGGTAAGATACGATCCATTTCATTAACTTTGTAACTGGGGCCCGGAAGAGCTCAGTGGCCATAACGAAACTGTACTGGTGGCCACATGCAGCTACGGTGGCATCATTTTGAGAAACACTCCTCTAGGGGCGTGTGCCACCCTGTCATGCCTGGTGCTGCATTACACCCTAGAGGGTGACTAACAGACCATCACCATAACCCCTGATCATGTCTTATTGGTTAACAATTACACACCCCCTGTTGCTGGCCCACTGCTGCGGCACTAGCGCTACCCCTTGCAGCACAATGACCTGGGTTCTGCAGTGAACTTGGGGAGTTGGAGGATAAGCCAGGGGAAGGAGGAGGATAGAGAGTCCAGGGGACTGATCTCCTCTGTGGTGGTGATGTCTCAATGGCCAATACATGCCTGGCCCCTCGTGATGACTGGGGGAGGACATCGGCAGACACAAAAAATGGCAAGTGGCAGACGTTGGGTATGTTGTGTGCAGAAGCGCGCTTGGTGTCATCCTAGACATCACTGCATGCACGCTCCTTAGGGGTGGGTCAAGAAAATCAAAAACATTTCCTGGTTGGCAGGATGAGCACCAATCCTCCGCAGGGTCCGTACTGGTGACCTAGGACCCTCTCAAACAGGCAAACTGAATGCACTCCCTGCCCTGGGGGACTCGGGAAGGGTAAGCCCAGGAGAAGACAAGTGATGGGGGCTGGGGGGGGGGTTGGTGTGATGGGGCCAGCCAGGACACAAATGGGATAAACAGAGTAAGAAAAAAATAAACAATGACAAACCCTGGCATGTCTTATTACATACATAACGCCTTGTGCTAGTGTTTGTGAGCCCAAGGAGCAAACACAATAAGCTCGATATTTAGGCATCATTCAGCTAGTTTCGCTCCCAGTACTTTGCTGCACATCTTTTCCCCTTCCTTTCTTTATTTCCTGGGACATGACAGTGGACTAGCTGGCAAAGACCAAACAAGGTGAATCCTAAGGGGTGGACAGGATTTCCCCCAGGATCCTAGTGGATCTTTAGGCACTGCTGGCCAGTCCTCTTCTGGTAATCCTTCACGCATTTATCTGTGTAGGTTTGGTGCTGAAGGACAAACACTGGTGCCAGAGAACCGGAAAGTGGCCACTGCGATCCTCCATCTCCAAGAAGAGGGACAGGTCGGACCCAGACTGGTTAGCCTTACACCAGTGCTAGGCAAGGACCTGAAATCCATTATCAAGAACGGAATGATGCATCACTTGACTGAGGCCAAGCTTCTCATCCCCACTGCCGTGGCTTTATATTAACATATGAAGAAACCAGCAGAAGAAGGCCATTTGGTCTATCAAGTCTGTTCATACTGCAGGGTTCATAGCTTGAGCTAATGTCCCTGCCCTCCCTCCCCACTCCTCCTATCCTCCCTACCCATGACCCTCACCCTTCCCCATGCCTGTCCCAGCCTCTCTTAAAGCTGCCCACTGTCTTCAACAAAATTACCTTTTCTGGCAGTGCATTCCAAGTGTCCACACAAACAGTCCCAGGGCAACCTGATCCAGCTCCTTCGGTGGAGGGGGGGGTGGGGACAGAAGCAGAGTCGCAGACATAGTTTATTTAGACAGAATGCACATCCTGTCATGGCTTCTTACTTACTTCAGCAAAGTCTTCGATATTGCGGTGCACGTACAGCAGTGTGGTGCATACAATGCCTACTCCTGATGCACTGCTGACTGACTTGAGGGCAGGGAGCAGAGGGTGGTGATTGGCAAGCACTACTTCGATTCGTGCAGGGAAAGGCATATCAGTGCACATTAACTCTGCAAAATTAGTAACTTATTCCAAAAAAGGTCAGTAAGACGCAAACCTTGCCCCTTTGAACTCTGCAAAATTATCAATTTATTCCAAAAAAAGGTGCCCAGAACATCAGCAGGACAAATACATTACCCCGGGGCAAGATTTGTGTCTCACAAATGTTCTGTGTACCTTTTTTGGAATAAATTACTGATTTTGCAGAGTTTGTGTGCATAAGCATTCTGCTCCCTGTATTACTACCATGCCTCACCGAGCTGCACACTCACTACCTCAATACTGTGCTGCCCTCCCCCCTGGGCTACTCCGAATAGAGACGGGTACTCACTGACGGGCCCTCAGGGATCAGTGCTTTGACCACTACTTTTCAACATTTTCCTCCATTATAGTCAGGCTAGAGTCTCCAGCCCAGCAGACTGCTCAGGTTTGATGACCCTAGGCTGGTGAACTCCCGTGAGGATGGGGGACAAATGTCAGAAGGACCTGATCAAGCGGAGTGACTGGTCGGATTCCTGCATTCTCAGATTCTATGCTGCCAAATGCAAGGTGGTGCACCTGGGCAGGTAAACCAGAGGTGGGGTCTACACACCATGGTGAGTTCCTCTTGCTGCAGAGGAGGGTCGCGATGGCCATTGTGCTTCCTGCCCTCCCCCAAGACGGACCCCTGCCATGCCGTCCCCCGGTGCAAGATCTCAGGGTCGTGAGGACCATTGTGCTTCCTGCCCTCCCCCAAGACGGACCCCTGCCGTGCCATCCCCTGATGCAAGATCTAGAGTAGGGTCGCGAGGGCCATTGTGCTTCCTGCCCTCCCCCAAGACGGACCCCTGCCATACCGTTCCCTGGTGCAAGATCTCAGAGTAGGGTCGCGAGGGCCATTGTGCTTCCTGCCCTTCCCCAAGACGGACCCCTGCCATCCCGTCCCCTGGTGCAAGATCTCAGGTATGCTGCACAGCTGCTCTCAGGGAAACACAGAATTTTGAACTGCGTGTGTGAGGACAAAGGACTGAGATTCTTAGCGCCTTTTTAAGGGTCCCCTAAGACCGGTCGGCAGACCAATGCAGATCATTTCTTATACTAGCTGCTCCTTAAAAATTCCAGTGCCTTAATCCCCAACTGCTGGGAGCTTTAAGAATTGATTAATGTTTATACCCTGTTATAGTTTCTGTGCAAGCTTTTCTGTTTAGAACCCTAGTGCTTAACTTTGTAAATGTTGGCTAGCATATGCGAGGGAGCTCCGCAGCAAAACAAACATAACAAAAAAACTCTTATTTTATGCTTAGCCAATTCGAATTAAGCTCCTAAGCCCCTTGCAACTCCTCCTCCTGCCTACTTGTATTTAATGGTGCTTCGTTTTCCTTTCTCCACAGATTAGGGTCGCGAGGGCCATTGTGCTTCCTGCCCTCCCCCAAGACGGACCCCTGCCATGCCGTCACCCGCTGCAAGATCTCAGGTATGCTGCAGAGCTGCTCTCAGGGAAATGCCAAATTTTGAACTGCGTGTGTGAGGACCCCGCCAGCGCTCTGCCCCAACACCACCCTAGGCGAGCTGAGTGTCTTATAGGCTCTATCACGTGCAGAATAGAACCAATCAGCCCACTTTGCCATCTGCAGATTATCTGTGCTCACCACTACTGGCAGCCCTAGCGCATTTCCCAACTACCTATATCCTGCCAGCAATATGCTGCCCTGGTATCTGTCAATATTATGCCTGCTAACACCCCTAGCTTCCCTCCCTCCCTCCATCTACCCCCTACCTCAGCCACGCCCCATTACCTTTTACCCTGGTGCTGAGCCTCCCCCTCATCGCGTAACCTCCTCCTTATGGCTGCCGCAGCCATGCCCCCTGAACAAATGGTCTCTAGGGGCTCTCACCCTGCTGCCCTCCTTTCACGCTTGGCTGTCGACAATAAACGATGCCAAAACAAAAACACCCCTTCCTACCCTGCTCCCCCCTACCAATGAACTCCCTTGGCCTCCCCTATTCCTTGCCATTCCCTCTCTCTCCGATCCCTTCCCGGTCTCGCCCTCCACTACCCCCACCAAGGGTACTGTCTCCAGACATTACAGGCATACCAGTGCTCTTCCGAGGTGGATTGCACTACTCCTCCTGCTATCTGGTAATGTCCATCCCAACCCAGGCCCCCTCACCGACAACCAGTCTCATCTCTCTACAACCTCAGGACTTAGACTTGCCTCCATTAACGTCTGCAGCCTACTAAAGAAATTTGCTGGCCTGCAAGTCTGGGTCGCCCAGCACCAACCAGATGTGCTGGCACTAGTTGAAACATGGTTATCCAAAGCGATGCCTGACTCGTTCATCTCCTTCCCAGGTTACCTGCCTCTACAGGGAGGACAGAGTTAGAAACAGGGGGGCATCTACCCAGTGGACTCCCTCCTAGGCCTCCCCCTCCAAAAACCACTACTAGAGCACGGTGCACAGGCTATCTCCCTTAAGGTCACCCTGGGCTCCTCAAGAGCCGCCTACATTCCCCCGTGTCACCAGAACCACGCCCTGCTATCTTTACTAAATATTAACTGGTTCTCCAGCATTGGGAACAGTGCCAAAGCGCCTTTGCAGTGCTCAATCTCACCCAACTTGTCTCCTCCACCACCCGCCCCCATCCAACTACTGGTAGCGCTACTCTTCTGGACCTGGTAGTCCCAAACAGGCCTCATAAGATCACTGACTTGACAGTACTGCCAAATACCCTCAGTGATCACTGCCCAGTCGTTTTCTCCTGGTCATGTAACCTGGAGAAGCCCAAGGCCGTCTTCATCTCCAGGCAGCGCCTGTCTATGGGTAACCTTGCCTCACTCCGTGATCACTTTGCCAGCTGGGACTGGTCCCCAGTGAAACTGGCCCCCAATATTGACACTGCCCTCAACTACTTTATTTACTACTTTAACAGGCCTGCAATGCATATGCACCCACTTCTAAAACCATATGTAGGAAACACTACTCTCCCTGGATCACCCTTGCTCTCATAAAGCAAATGCGTCTCAGGGATGATCTCTGGCACAGAGCCCTGGAGTCCAGGAAGCCTGCCGACAGACAAGCCTACAGATCGGCGTGCAACAAATGCACCTGGGCTATCCATAGTGCTAAGGCAGCATACTACAGGAATACCCTGGCATCTGCCTGGGGCTCCTCATGCAAGTTCTGGGACAACCTAAAGGAACTTAACGGCAAAACCCAGCACCCCCCAAACTCAATATCGATGGTGCAATCACCATTGACCCACACAGTATCGCAAATGGGCAGAATGATGCCTTCTCAGATCTCTCCTCTACCCTACCTACCAACTTCTTTGATCCCGCCCGATTCCCCTACCACCTCCCTCCAACACCCACCCTTCTACTTCGGAGCTCTCTCCCCATCTGCTGCTACACCCTACCTGCTCAAAGCCCTAAAGGGTGCCAGACACAGTAGTGACTCACTTGATCCCTGCCTTCTCTACGCTACCCTGGACGCTGTTCTCACCCCCCTCACTGACCTACTCAACCTCTCCATCCCACTTGGCCAATTCCCCCAAGCAAGGAAAAGAGCTGTCATCACCCTCATACACGAGGGTGGTGACAGAACAACCCCAGGCAATTACAGACCGATCTCTATCCCCCCACAAAGCCTTAGAAAAGATCGTGGCTGACCAGATAACAGACTACCTCACTGTACACAACCTCCTCTGCAGTAAACAGCATGGTTTTCGCCAGGGTTTTAGCACCACAACTGCCCTCACTGAGTTCTCCACCTTCATTCACTCTGCCCTGGACAAAGGGCATCCTGCAGGGGCAGTTTTCATCGATTTGTCAAAGGCCTTTGACACAGTCTGCCACCCTCTTCTCATTAACACCCTCACCCAGCTTGGTTTCACCTCGGGCCCTGTAAGCTGGGTCACCAATTACCTCGCTGCCCGTAGCCAGTGCGTAAAAATCAACAATATCCTCTCATGCCTGCGTCAGGTCCGCTCCGGTGTTCCCCAAGGCTCTATCCTGGGACCACTACTCTTTAGCTTATATTTAAACATGCCTTAATGCCTCCTCAGAAAACATACTGCTTTATGCAGATGATGCGTCCTCTTCACGTCACCCGACCCGCGCCAACTCCGCTTGCGCTCCAATCCACTTATGCACGGACTGAGCAGTGGTTCCTTTACCACAGGCTTTGATCAACCTTAAAAAAAACAAAAACCTTACTGTTCGCCCACAATCAGAACAAACTCAAGGGCTCTGCTCTGTCCTTTCAATCCCTCACTCACCACCCTATTGAGCAGGTCACCTCATATAAAAACCTAGGTATGACCCTCGACTCTTCCCTCACCTTCCATGACCACATCCACACCCTCTGCTCTGCCATAAATTCCCGCAAGGCTTGCTATTTCGGCACAGAGCCTGTCTCCTCCCAGAAGTGCTAAGACTCGCCACTGACTCATCAGTCCTGTCTCTAGTGGACTATGGACTCCTAATATACGGCGCAGCGGACAATACTGCTCTGGGCAAAATCACGCTATCAACAAGGCCTGTTGGCTACTCACTGGAGCTAATAGGCTAACACACACCTGTGCACTTTATGACTTATCTAACCTCCTCTCCCTTGAAGAGCGGCTACACTACCAGACCTGTCTGCTCACCCAGAAAATCCGTGTTGACTTAACCCCCCCCCCCCGTCTGTCTAAATTAATCACCATGGCCACCCCTCCTGTCCACACTCGTAGCTCATCTAAGACCCTGCTAGTAGTCCCTAGGGTTAGGACGACCCTTGCACAGAGGTCTTTTTTCCTACAGGGCACCTTCCTGGTTTAACACCCTCCCCCCAGGAAACCTCATCTGAGCTCAGAATTGGACCTTTCAAAGCATCCCTGCATAGTCACATTCTCAGCTCCCGTCATTGCAACTGCAAATAATTGCACCACTACTGGTCCTTATCCTACCACCTCACCCTTTCCACCCACCTTGTTTATATATCAGTGTGCATATTACACGATTGCTGCTCTACAATCATGTATAGGCCTGTACACGCAAGTTTTTTTCAGTTTCTGCTCCGCACTCCTACTGTCTACCTCTGCCGTATGTAATGTCTACAAAGTATATATACCCTATGATTACGCCCTTCTTGCTTAGCTACCATCATGTATAGGCCTGTCTCCTGCAAGAAGAGGCCCTCTCTCGCTGATGTGGCCCGCTCCACCTGTATTTAATTTGTACAACTTATTACTGTGAACATTACTGCACTGCTGCTGTTTCTGCACTGCTGTCTGTCTTTCACTCACTGTATGTTCCCCCTGCCCCATCCTAATCTGTGTACGACGATGAGCCTTTGTAAATGAGTCTTTGACTCAAAAGGTTGTAATTCTGATACTGTAATAAATAAAATAAAAAAAATGACTTGGGGATCACAAAAGACAAGAGGTAGCAGCTGTCCTATCAGCACAGTGGTAGTGTTACATAGACAGTGTCGGCAGATAAGGGCCTATGGCCCACCCAGTCTGCCCATTTGAGCTTGTAAGTTTAGTTTATGTTTTCCGAAAAGTCTGTTGCCCCTTACCCCTGACCTCCAGAATTCCTTTATGTCTATCCCATGCATTCTTAAATCCCGTGATTGTTTCAGCCCCCACCACTACCTTTGGCAGGGTGTTCCACCTGTCCACCACCCGTTCTGTGAAGAAATTCTTCCTCACGTTTCCTCTGAATCGTTCTCCCTCCAACTTCATCCCATGCCCTCTAGTCCCGGAAAATCTTTTTCGCTTAAATAGTGTATTCCTGCACCCTGTTCCTCCCTGTAAGATACTTGTATGTCTCTATCATGTCCCCTCTCTCCCTCATCTCCTCCAGGGAGTACATATTCAGTTCCTTCAACCTGTCTTCATAGGACTTGTGATGCAATCCATGCACCATCTTTGTTGGCCTCCTCTGAACCTTCTCTACCCAGTCTATGTCCTTACGTAGGTGAGGTCTCCAGAACTGTACACTGTACTCCAGGGGGGCCTCACTAGTGTCTTGTATAGTGGAATTATGACCTCCCTTTTCCTGCTGGTGATGCCCCTGCCTATACATCCCAGCATCCTATTTGCTTTACCTGCTGCCTTGTCACACTGTTTCCCTACCTTGAGGTCATCAGAGATGACAACCCCAAGATCCCTTTCCTGCTTGGTGCATGCTATATCCTCACCCCCCAACTGATATAGTTGTTCCAGGGTTTTGTGCCCCATATGCATTATCTTGCACTTCTTTGCATTGAATTTCAACTGCCAAACCCTGACCATTCTTCAAGTTTCTGCAGGTACTTCTCATTCTGTCCTACACCCTCTGGTGTGTCTACTCTGTTACAGAGCTTTGTGTGATCAGCGAACAGTGAAATTCTGCCTTCTAGGTCCTGTGCAATGTCACTGATGAAGATGTTGCTAGGGACCGGTCCCAGCACTGATCCCTGTGGTACCCCACTGGTCACTCTTCCCTCTGTGGAGTGATAGCCATTTACCACCACCCTCTGTGTCCTGCCACCCAGCCAGTTACCTACCCACCACACTACTGTCCTGCCCACACCCATATTCCCCAGTTTGTGTAATAGTCTTCTATGTGGCATGGTTTCAAAGGCCTTGCTGAAGTCCAGATAGGCCATGTCCACTGCCCTCCCCTGATGCACCTCCCTAGTCACCCAGTCAAAAAATTCAATGAGGCTGGTCTGACATGACCTCCCCCTGGTGAAACCATCCTGTCTTGGGTCCTGTAGTCCATTGACAACCAGATGTTCCACCAATCTCTCCGTCAGTAGTGCTTCCATGATCTTCCCCACTACTGAGGTGAGGCTGACTGGTCTGCTCCCAACACCAGCAATCCGGGTTCAGGAATGAGCTTGGGTCATTGGTGGAGGAGGATTGAACATCCCAGGGGGTGCTCTCCTCCGCTGGGAGGGGGGGGGAGGGCAGCCAGCTCCCCTTCTATACTGCCACCTGGGGGATCACAGGTGGCAATGCAGTTTGGAGCAGCCTGTGGGCGAGAGGACATCGGCTGGTGCCACACCACCTTGTCGCCGACATCCTAGGGGGTCATGGGATGGAAAGAACAGAAATACCATTGTCAGCAGGATATGACACCGACCACCCCCAGATCCAGCATTTGGCCACTCAAACGTCACCTCCAAGTGCTCTGGATTCATTTTGCGGCACAGACTGGGGGTGTCTCCAGCACCTTGTCTGACAGGGTTAAACTCTGGGGGAATAAACCGGAGGTGGAGATAGGACCTGGGAGACGTCAGGGTGATGGAGCTGAGGTACGCTGAGCAGAAGGGGGCCGACTGAAGACAAGGGGACATAAACAGCAGGAGCTGCAAAAAAAAAAAAAGACATGGGGCTACAGCATGACAAGCAACATATGGTAGCTCAGCAATGGGGGGGGGGTTCAGCCCCAGTGGTAATACCAGCTAAAAAGGACATTAATTAGTGCACTCATATCTACGTGTAGGAAACATAGACTGCAAGAGCGCTGACACTGTGAGCTTGAAACACTTACAATCTGTGCTGATATTCTTTGCATTTGCCTTTTGCTGTATGCTGGTTTGAGAGATTAATAAACTGAACGTTTGCTACAAGCATTTGATCTGAGGAGGCCTTTTAGAATATGCAGTTGTCCACACTGGGTAAGACTATGGGTCTGTGCCCCCCAACCACCGTTAGTACATGACTGCTGACCAAATGGCTGGAAAAATCCTGGGGTGCATCAAAAGAGGGGAGCAGCAGAGCAGCGAATCCTACCACTTTTCATGGCCCTAGTCAGACCTCACTTGGACATTGAGATGACAATGAAATGTTTTTTGGTGCAGTATTAGCCACTGCTAAGCAATTTAAGTCACAGACTGTAGGGAGAAAGAAATAATGTGACCTACTGGGAACTGAACCCAGGCCCTGAAGTTCAATTCCCAGAAGGTCACATTGTTCTTCTCACCCCAGTTTATTAACCAATACTAGCAGTAACTAATATTGCACCAAAAACATCTACATGTCATCTTGATTATTCCTAGTTGCAGGATATGTAATATCAGGAAAAAGGAAGTGTGTCAGGACATCACAGGTCCAACCATGTCAGCCTGCGGCTCAGTGGTTAGAGCACCAGGACAATATTCCAGGGGCCTGGGTTAATTTCTTTCAATCTGGTAGTGTTCATCTCTTCCACCACAAGTACGTGATCTGTTCTGTAGTTCAGATTTATCAATTCATTTGTGATTCTCTGTAAAACTCTCTTTTCAGTTCGCTTGAACAGCTCTACTTTCTAGAGGTTGTTATAGGGTGTGGCTGTATCGTGGCTCTCAGTATGAATGGTCATACTGAAAAGAGAGAGTTTTACAGAAAATCACAAATGAACTGATAACTCTGAACTACAAAATAGATCATTGTGGTGGAAGACAGAAATATCATCTGAGGACAGATACAAGAACAGTGGCGTTATACATATATAAACAGTTGAAACACTTCATGGTCCTTTTTGGATGACCCAGTTGAGGAAGAAACTGACCTCTATTAGGGGAAGGGCAACCTGACCACCACCACACACGAACATGGTACATTCAGCCTGACACATGTTTCGCATATCTCCCAACGATTGTTTCACAAAACTGCTACAAGTAGCTCCTTCCTTTAGTGTCAGTAGAGTAGCCGAGGGGGCGTTTGAAGCTGCACTCATCTCAACACTCGTAGGTCTGCTGTGATCAGCTGAATGCAATATCCACGTTCTTCACATCTGAAAGAGAGGCGTGGGTGTCCAGGACAACTTGCAGAGCCAGCACTGAAAACATTACCCCAGACCCACACTCCCCTCACCCAAAATCGTTTAGCAGCCTTCAAAACTGCTTCCAAATGAACGAGACAGATTGAGTGGCACTAGAGGGGGCTGAAAGCAGCAGCACAGTCTCCTGCTCCTATGAGGCTAGAAGGAAATGGAGACTAAGCATTAACAATAATCGAGGAGAGGAAATGGTTTCGAAATTATTGGAATTCTTTCTTCGAATTCTATTCTGATAAAATGGGTTAAAGCAGGAGGGCTGTGAATAACTAATGGTCTTTGAAAAATGTGATGAGTGCTGCAGATGACGGCTCATTGGACTGAGGAATATGTGTAACCCCCTTGTTCTCAGGGGTTACAAGAATCCCATTAAAATTAGTGGTAGGCAGGGAAGGCAGTTAAGTGATTTTTCCAGTAAATGGATTTCACTCTGTCTCTCCCTCTGTTGTCAGTCTCAGCTGAGAGCTGAAGGGATGATGTCATTTAGAACTCTTGCAGCAGCATAAACCACAGCCACCTGTTGTAAGTGAGGGAGATAGAATTCTAGTCAGTTGGTGGCTGGAGTCTGCAGAGTGTAGCTGCAGATCCAGCAGCAGCTCTGATATAGAGCTGCAAGTTGTTTTCTTTCTCGCTCTAGTGGAGTTCAGTAATCTTCCAGCTTGTGTGAAGTGGTGGAAACCGACTCCAAGGGATTTTCTGTGTTTCATCCCAGGAGGGATGGAGCAGGCTGCCGGGATATTAGGGGCAATCCCCTTGATCCTGCCAGGACATTTGGTGAAGCTGCCGTGTGCACATCTTCTGGGAGCACTTTTGTTTTGTGTGAAACTGCCCAGTTTATACCTGCATTTTAAGGGTAGATTCTTTGACAGAGGGACCTCGTCACTCTAAACAGTTTAAAAGTTGGCTGTCCTCTGTGGAGTCCAGTATGTGACCGTACAAGTGAACAGAACTTTTACCTTTGACACCCCTGTGGTGTCCTGTGAGGATGCTAAGTGTGAAATACATTTCTAGACAGTATCTTCAATTGTGGTACAGTGTGAGGTGTATTTACCAGAGGGATGGCCGAGTATGAATTTGGAAACAAAAGGTGGGAGACCCCACATCTGGAGTGACCAGGTTAGCATTCCGGGTTCTGAAGGGCACCTTTGTTCTTTTCTGTCAGTGCATGAGGCCAATGCTTGAAGAAAGTTCTACCCCAGTGAGTGGGTTTCCTCCAGTTTCCCCCTTGTATGTGGGTTCTGCGAGTGTGGAGCCTGTAGTGCTCTTTTGTGGTCTGTGTGCCACACCTTATCCTATGTCATATGGGAAGTGACCAAGTACTGTCCGTGTGTGCCATTTCCAGGAAGAAAGTGTGTGTTCTACAGGTGGCTAGTCCACAAGACCTACAGTCATCCTATGCAATATGAGAATTTGGTGCTCTGTACCTCAGATATCTGCATTTACCGTGTGTGTAACCCTTGGGGATCCATCTTCGCTTTGTGTGCTCCAACTTTGTTACAGAATAAAGCCACACTCTAGAATCCCAACCTGGTTTGGACATTTATGTTAGTGCTTCCTGTGTGTGGAGTTACTTGGGTACTCCTGTCCACAAGTGCAAACCTAGCATAGCCCTGAGCAAACGTTTTCTCCCCGGGACCTGGGTTGTGGTCATGGTATTGGTCCCAGCCAGGTGTGTGCCAGTTAGTAGCTGCACTTGGTCTGTGTTTGTTTTATAATGTCTACTCTATCTGGCATATCCCACCTTGTCTAATGGTGGCAAATCAATGTAACCCCCACCCCTCTCTTTTCCCCTAGACTATGGAAGGTGTGCCTACTGATTAAATCAGGGGTTGGTGGGAGGCTTGCAATACAGAAATGATAAGAACCCAGGCTTGGTATTAAGGAAGTTTGCTGCTCTTGTCAATTATTTTGCAAAAATGGACTCCGCCAGACTGTCAGCCCAGGAGTCCGAGGTTTAAAGGAAATTATCTGCAAATGCAGATGTGTCCCAGCCTTGCAATAACAGAGTGATACTGCACCAGCATGTAGTCAGTATTCACCACTAAAGGGTTCAATGCATGAATCAGAACACCCTAAAAACCTGTAGTATGAGTACAACAGTAGTCAGCCAAGAAGAGCACTAGCCAACCACTACTATTTTTTGCAAATAATTTATAATTTCAACCAATCCGCTATCCAACGCTGGACCTCCTACCACACCTCCATATATGCCCCCAATTTCCTATGTATTCCTCCCTCCCCTCTGTATCCCTCCCCCAATCCATTCTGTATCCCCAATCCCCTCTGTATCCCCAATCCCCTCTGTATCCCTAATCCCCTCTGTATCCCTTCCTCAGTCCCCTCTGTATCCCCCAAATTCTCTCTGACTCCCTTCCCCAATCCCCTATGTATACCCCAATCCACTCTGTATGCCCAATCCCTCTGTATCCCCAGTCCCTCTGTATTTCTCCCCAATCCACTCTGATCCCCAACCCCTCTATAACCTCCCCAATCCACTCTACATCCCCAACCCCTCTGTATCCCTTCTCCATTCCACTCTGTATCTCCAGTCTCCTCTGTATCCCTAATCCCCGCTGTATTCCCTAATTAGCTACCCACCTTGTTAATTTGCTTCCCACCCCTAGGTCCTCTAGCTTCTTCATCATCCTTTTGTGGGGTACCGAACTGAAGGCCTTGCTAAAATTCAAGTACAGAATGCTAATTGCCTGGCCGTTGTCTGCTGCCTTTATTACCCTGCCAAAGACGCTAATCAGATTAGTTTGACAGGACCTCCCTAACATGAACCCATGCTGTCTCTAGTCCTGAAGCCTGCTTGCTTCCAGGACCCTGACTAGACTTACATCAGAATGGCCTCCATCAGTTTACTGACAACAGAGGTCAGACTGACTCTGACCTATAGTTCCAAGGGTTGTCCCTAGGTCCACTCTTATGCAGCAGTACTACATATGTGGTTCTCCACTCTGGTGGTACCACCCCCTGTACCTAATGAGCTGTTGAACAGCTCTGCCAGCAGACCTGCCAGTTCCACCGTCAGCTCCCTCAACACCCTTTGGTACATACCATCCAGACCTGGGGACTTGATTACCTTCAGGGACAAGAGCCCTTTCCTAACCCTGTCTTCTGTTATCTCTGCTCCAGCTACTGCTGCCCCCGTCTCCACACTCCTTATGCTTTCCTTTCATCTCCAGGCTGTTCTCTATACTTGAAACAGGTTAAAGTCCTCCATTTTCACAGGGGGGAGAGACTCATCCTCTCATAGTAACTATCGCCCGATTTCCCTTCTACCTATTCTGGTTAAACTCCAGGAGAAACTGGTTCTCTCCCAAATCTCTACTTTCCTCAGCTCATCTTCCCTCCTCTCCCTCTTCCAGCCTGGATTTTGGAAGGGTCACTTCACTGTTACCTCCATCTTCCATGTCACTGATGCTATACTGAAGGGATAGCTCACGGCTAGGTTACCAATGCCATATTCTTTGACCTAGCAAAGGTCTTTTATACAGTGATTCACCCCACCCTCCCGGATAAATGGAGTTCTGTGGGGCTATCTGATCCTATGGAAGGATTGTTCTAATCCTACCTCACTGACCAATAATAGTCTGTCCAGGTTGACAATACCTTATCCACTTCACTCACTATCATCTTCAGCTTGCCCAAAGACTCCAGCATGGGACCCATGCTTTGCACTGTTCTTAAACGATCTCACCACTATCTGGGTCTCTTCAGGCATACAGAAGTATATGGATGACACAGTCCTCTGCTCTGATGTCTTGCTCCGTTGCTACCATGGGACTTCTACCACATCCAACACGGTTTCCCCTTAAACCACCTCAGCTTAAACTCAAAAAGACAGTCTCTATGTCTTTTGGTACCAGATAACGCCTTATGAGACTCAGTCAGCACCATGTCTTTCAAACTCTCAACAGTGCTCTGTTAGATTGGGTCAGCCACTTTAAGTACCTCGGCATATGACTGGTTAGTAATCGGAACTTCTCCACCCAAATCCATGGCATCCATAGAAAACTCAGCTATCATCTCAGCACTTTATATAAGAGTTAGTCCTGCCTGCCTCTCCTGGTTCACAGTGAGATTCTCTTACCGACGATCCTATCAACACTTTACTACAGGTACATGGTCTACGATGCTGCCCCGAAATCCATCTTGGCCAGGCTGGGTTCCCTCCTCCATTCCTATCTTGTTTTGCTAAAGACTCCTCTCCATGCTCTCAGCACTGCTTCCTTTACCAGAACATCTCTATCCCTTCTCTCAACTCTTGTCATCCCACTGTGCTGCTTTCCTTAGAAAATACTGGCTTGTCTCCCCCCCCCCCAGCTCTCTATCGATCACTCACCCAATATCCCCTCTTACTACTCACTTCGCTCCTCAGACTTGTGTTCATTTAGCTTTCCTCACTGCAACATCTTGGCTAGTCAATCTACCTTCTTGTTGTGACTGCCCTCCCTCCTGCACTCCCTCTCTCATGTTATCCCCCACTCCTCCTCCTACCCCTCTCTGAAACATCTTCTAAGAGTTCAGTCTGCTTATGCTTCTAACCTTTTGCTGTAACCCTCATCAAATATCACAAGCACTTCCTTCTCAGAGATGTCTACAAACCTGGGTTCCTCAGGTTGGAACTTCATTGCAGCTGCCGACTCCACAGTGTGTGTTAACGTTTCGCAGTTGTACTGTATAGGTGGCATAGAAAATAACAGAAAAGGGGTGCACATCCACAGCTAGGTGACACAACAATATAAATGTATTGTTCGAGAACATACATTAAATACACAGACGCCAAGCATCCATACAAAGAGCCTCCAAGGTGAAGTAAGGTCCCTTATAAGGTTCACCCACAAGTCAGTTAAAGAAAACACACCACTGTTGACAACTGTACAAAGAAAACAACTAAAAGATAAATCATGCTATGCCAAAATGCTGCATATGAGATATAGCACAAGAACAGGTTACTGACCTGTAACAGTAGTTCTAGGAGTGGTATATGTTGTTCATCCACACTGGTTGGCATGTCCCTTTCCCCTTTAAATCTTGCTGGATGGTCTGAAAGCTGGCTCCTCCCATCCACCCAGGTGGTATATCCCTCAGCTCCGCCCCTTGACGCCAGATCTTGCCCACTGGAACCAGAGGGTTGTGCATCGAAGCTGGGGAGGTTGGGTGGGTTCGTGTGGACGAACAACATATACCACTCCTAGAACTACTGTTACAGATGAGTAACCTGTTTTTCGAGGATCGTGGATATCTTGTTCTATCCAGACTGGTTAGCAGATTCCTTGCAGTTCTCCGGGAGGAGGAAGGCAAGGCGCACACCCCCTACTTGGGAAGAAGAGATTGGAGAACTGAGGCCCCAAAACCAGCATCCCAGCATGACTCTAGGTTGATGTGGTAATGGGAAATGCAGGTGTTTACTGACTTCCAGGTAGCAGCCCTGCAGATATCCTGGATAGGGATGTCCCTAAAAGCAGCCACTGACACAGCAGCATGGTGGGTAGAATAAACTCTTATCCCTATGGGAGGCTCCTTGCCCGCCAACCGATAGCAGAGATCAATGCAAGATGTAATCCATCTGCCAAACATCCGCTTGACTGCAGGTCTGCCAGGTGCGGCTTCAGCACAGATGACAAACAGCTGGCAAACCTCTCCCCGAATTTCAGCAGTTCACTCCTTATAATAACAGAGCATCTGTCTCAGATCCAAAGTATGGAGCCTGTACTTGACCTCTGAGGTGTAATTAGGATAGTACACAGGCAGAGTCATCACCTGGTTAAGGTGAAACTCTAATACAATCTTCAAAAGGAACTTCGGGTTGGGGCGCAGGACAACCTTGTCCCTGTTGAAGACCATATAGGGAGACTCGACAGAGAGCGCCTGGAGCTCCCCAATCCTTCTGGCTGTCATAATAGCCAACAGGAAGATGGTTTTCCATGACAGGTGTGATATCTCACTCCTGTGCATTGGTTTGAATGGCTTGCCCATGAGTTTTGCCAATACCAGCAGTAGATCCCAGTGGTGGTAGTGGTTCATGCACCGGAGGGGAAATGGGATCAAGGCCCTTATAAAAGCGCCAGACCACCTTCTCCTGTGCCACCCTCTGCTGACTGGCCCATGCCTGATAAGTAGAGATCGCTGCCAGGTGCACTTCAAGGGTCATAGACTGAAGACCTCCTTTGGAGAGAGACCAAAGGTAGTCGAGGATGCTACCCACCAGACAGGAGGACGAGTCCAGACCTTTGCCCTGACATCAAATAGAGAAATCTCTTCCATTTGAAGGCACAGCACCTCCTGGTTGACTCCTTCCTAGATGTCTCAACTACACTGAGTACATCGTAGGAGAGACACAAAGCCAGGAACCAGGCTGTCAGGTGTAGGGACTGAAGGTCCGGGTGAAATACCTTTCCCTGATTGATGGAGAGCCGGTCCGGCATGCTGGAAGACAACTCGGGAGCCTGATGCTGAGGCATAGGAAATCGGGATACCAGAACTGGAGGGGCAAGTCTGGGGCGACCAGGATCCACCTGTGCCTTGTCCCTCCTGACCTTGAGGAGCACCTTGTGGACCAAGGGAAGTGGAGGGAAGGCATAGAGGAGGCCTGGGGTCCATGGCCTCGAGAAGACAGCCCCCTGCAGCGAGCCCTGCTGAGAGGGGTGGGTATGGAACAGCCTCAGCTTTGCGTTCTCCCTGGAGGTGAACAGGTCCACCTGAGGGGAGCCCCATTGGGAGAACAGGCTGTGCACTATCTCTGGATGGAGAGATCACTCGTGGGACACCTCGCCACATGGCTGAGGGCACCACCAGCTGATTCGAGGCTCCTGCCACATGAATGGCTAGAAGATCCACCTCCAGTCAGCTCACAAGCATCCAGATGTAAAGCGTTTCTCTGCACAAAGGCCAGGAGTGTGTGCCGCCCTGCTTGTTAAGATAGTACATGGTTGTGGTGTTATCTGTCTGGACCTGAACCACTTGACCTTCAAGGAATGGAGCGAATGCAGTCAGCGCTAGCCGAACTACTCGGAGCTCCAGCAGGTTGATGTGGCATCGGGATTCCTTGGGGGCCAGAACCCATGGACTCTGTGGCTCCCCCATGTGAGCACCCCAGCCCGTGAGAGAGACGTCGGTCATCAAGATGACCGTCGGCTCGGAGCGGACAAATGGGATCCCTTCCTGCAGATGTTCTAGGACGGTCCACCACTGGAACGCATCCCACATCTTCTGGGTCACAGTGACCAGTTGGTCGAAATGACCTAATCGCTGCGTCCACTCGCTGGCCAGCTTCCATTGAAGGGGTACATATGCCACCAGGCCCATCGGACCACAGAGGTGCAGGCTGCCATGTAACCCAGAAGTCGCAGGAAGTCCCAGGCAGGGCACAACTGCCCAACTGGAAATGATCAAGCAAAGGAGGAGAGAACCTCCGCCCTGTCCGCCGGGAGCCTGGCTCTGGCTTGGCAAGACTTAAGCTCTGCCCCAATGAAGCCCATCATGTGAAAGGGCACGAGTTACAACTTGGCCTCGTTGATCAGGAGGCCAAGGCTGAGGCAGGTTTGAAGGGCCAGATCCCTGGACCCCTCTACCTCCAGTCTGGAGGGACCCGCTATGAGCCAATCATCGAGATCAGGGTAAACTCTGACCACTCAATGCCGAAGATGGGCCGCCACCACTGCTATGCATTTGGTGAAGACCCTGGGGGCCGATGACAGGCCAAACATGGCTTGGAACTCATAGAAGGTTTCCTCCACCCTGAAGTGGAGGAACCTTCAGTGAGACGGACGGATCAGGACGTGAAAGGATGCATCCTGCAGATCCAGGGAGCAGAACCACATGTTCGGCTCAAGGAATGGTATGATCTGGGACAGAGCTACCATCCTGAAGCTGCGAGACCTGAGAAATTGATTCAGGTCATGCAGATTTAGAATGGGGTGCCAGCCCCCCCATCAGCGTTGGGACCAGGAAGCACCTGGAAACTAACCCTGGGTTGACAGGGGAATCCGTGACTCTGACCACTATCTCCTTGTGGAGGAGTTGGGCAATGTCATCTCGGAGGGCCTACTGAGTGTGCACAGAAACCATTTCCTCCTGTGGGACACGGACTCGGCTTGGTGGGTACTGCTCAAACTCCTGAGGCAGTCCCTGGCCAACCACTTCCAAGACCCACCTGTCCATTGTGACAGCGCACCAGGCGGAAAGGAAGTGGCGGAGCCGGCCCCCCCATGGGAGGACCCAGATTGGGCGTGACAGGTATGGGGTTGGCAACCCCCATCCCGTCACTGTGCAGGCTTGGAGGAGGAGGATCCAGCCTGGGGACCGCTGGGAACTTCCTCCAGGCTTACGAGCCACTGGGGCCCCTTCCTTGGGCAGAAGGCACCAAAACTGAGCCTGCTGCTGCTGCCCTTGGTACTGGGGCTGCTTGGCTGCAGGGGCAGAAGGCTGAAAGGGCTTTCTCTTCTGCTTTTTAGAACCCTGGGATTCCTTCTGGGCAGAAGTAATGGAATCCAAGGTGGCAATGGACTTCTCTACATGCTGGAGGTGACCGTTCACCCCAGGACCAAAGAGATCGGTGCCTGGGAAGGGAACATCCATCAATTTGTGCTGCGTGTCCGCCATAAATAGTTGACACCCTCAGCCAAGCCCTGCAACGTATGGCGACCGCAGCCACCACCGAGTGGGCGCAAGAATCCCCTATGTCCAAAGCTGTCTGGAGTTGCTGTCTGGCAACCGCCTAACCCTGGTCGTGGATCTGCTTGACCATGGTCTAGAGGTCCATGGGAAGATGAGGAAGAACCTCATCCAGCGAGCTCGAGAGGGCATGAGAAAAATGTGCCATGATGACGTCCAAGCTCGCCTGATGAAGGCCAAGCGAAGAGGCAGCATAGACTTTCCTGGCAGTATGGACTCCGAGGAGTCCAGAGAGATCGTCCAACCACCCCCGTCACCTTCGACCCACCGGGGGTGGTTGGGAGTGAGGGTGACAGACAGCCTATGTGGAAGGCCCTTGACGGGCCAAGACTCCTTGGCAGGAGCCCTGGAGGGAGGCTGCTTAGGTGGCGGCTCCACCTGGATTGATGGAGAGGCTGGTTTTGGCTGAGCCAGGAGGGTCTGCACCGGCTCCGTGGGCAGAGGGACAGTGTCGATCGGCTCCGGAAAGGTCACTGTCAGCCTGGAGTGTGACAGCCAATTGATGGCCGGCATGGAAGCCAGGGTCGACTTCGAATCTGCCATCATCAACTGTTGCCACATTAGGACTTTGCAGCATTGACACAGTTTGCATTGAAGCCTCTCCTCATCCGAGAAGGACAAGGATGAATGGCGGCAGCACCACTTTTTAGAACGCCCCAAGTGACGTTTATGAGATTTCTTCGGCCTATCGGTCGAAGGTATACTGAACCTCGACTGTCGGGTGGGGTGGGGGACCCAACAGGGTGCTCGGAAGGAGCCGGGGAGAACTGCGGCTCCTCCAGATCGGGGACAGAGACCATGAGGAGGTCCCCAGCAAGCCGGGTTTCCTCCTCAGTAGGGCCGGTCAGGACCGGGGTACTGAATAAGGAACTGTCAGGCTCACCAAGCGACAATGGGTCAACTGGGTTGATAATCTCGATTGAGTAGTCATCCCGCGTCTTGGCTGGCTGGCCTGACGGGGGTACCGTGAAGCCAGCAGCCGAGGCCACAATCTCGACCTAAGTCGAGACAGCAGATTCCTGGGACTGAGACCTCTCTCGATCCCAAGAATGTCATTGACAAGATGAATCTTATTTCAACTCCTTGTCCTTTTTACAGGAATGGGAGATATGCGTGCCCGAAGGGTCCTCTCCCTTGGTAGGGAGAGATTGGCACAATTCCTTAAAGGAGCCTGAAAAGGTGGAGCCCAATTTGAGCGGGACGAAGCCTGACAGAGAAGAGGACCGATCAGCAGCCCAAGCCGCCACCTCCTCAAAAGCCTTAATTTGCTCTAGTTGATCAGTGGACCAAGCAGACGCGGAGGCTGCCCAACGAGCCTCTTTCGATTCCACTGGTGGGTTCCGTTCTTCTGGTTGGCCAAGCTGAAGTCATATGAGACAATCATCCAGGATGTTAGGCTGGAATGCGCGACAAAAGTCGCAAGCCTGGATGTCATGGGCATGGCCCAGGCAGCAGACGCACGAGGCATGCGAGTCGGTGTGAGACATCTCCTGCTCGCAAGGGCATCAGCAGAACCCAGATAAGGACCTATCCTCCATCGCGGTTGCGATCGCAAAATGATGCAGAGAAACTTGAATGAGTTTAAGTTTAGGTAAATCTGAGGATTTGCTCGCCAGGGCCTACTCAATGCGGGAACGATAAGGAGAGAGCCTGAATCTTCTAGCGGAAAGGAAGATCTGGCATCAAGTGTAGTCGCACAGTTTCTCTTGTGCTAGCAGGAGATGAAGATATTTTTTTAAATTGGCCAATTTTCCCTTCCTCAATCAGAGAGACTGGGAGGTCACTGAACCACTGAGGTCCCGCAACAGAAAGAGCATCATACTGAGATGTGATGCCTGCAAACACCACTGTGACATGTGTAATGAATTAGGCTTGAGAACACAAACACTTCTCAATGCCGAATGTTTGCTTGCTGGTATTGGCACTGGTAGTGCAGGAGCTAGAGAGATGCATAGTAGGAATGGCAGTGAAGTAGTGAACTAAAGCCAGCCCCAACCCTACCCTGCAGAGACTGACAGGCATTGGGGTGTGCCTTTTTGTCGGCCATAATGCTCACGCCATTCCACCTTACCGCACACTGCAGATAGTGACAGGTGTCATGGTGTGCCTTGAGGTCTTCGGATCTTACGCTCACCCCATTCTATAAGGAAATAAGGTGAGATGGGCATAGTATAGGAGAATAGGGTGAAGGTTAGGGCCAAAGACCCCAAGACACACCTCAATGCCAGTCAGTGGCTGCAGGATGGGGGTGGAATGGCGTAAGCATTACGGCCAAGAACCCCAAGCCACACCCTCGATGCCTGTCAGTCTGTACAGGGTGGGGCGTTAACAGTTGGAAACCCTAACACCCCGAGTGTTTGTTGGTATTTTCATTCAATATTTTCAACATAGGCTTTTTGGGACCTCTCCTCATGAACAGTGGCACTGAGATTTCATTAATCTGTTCCAAAGCTTGAATTCGCACAGCGGCGGCACCATTCTGAGCCATAGGCGCAAAAACACTTTTTGGGCAGGATGCAGAAAATGACAGCTTTATTGGTTATAAGGAGGTGTGCAAAATGGGCAACGTTGAAAATTTTGAGTGGGAATATTACGAATTTGTAAAGTTACGAGTGTGCATGGAAACCGCAAAATGCACGCCTGTAACATAGTCATTTTATGAACTTTTGTCACCAAATTTTCAACAAAGGCATTTTAGAACCTCTGCTCATGAACAGTGTCACTGTGATTTTCTTAATCTGTCCCGAACACTGATTTCCCACAGTGACCACGTTACGGCCGACAACCCCAAGCCACACCCCAACGCCTGTCAGTCTGTACAGGGTGGGGCGTTACAGTTGGAAACCCTAATGCCCCGGGTGTTTGTTGGTATTTTCGCTCCAGATTTTCAAGATGGGCTTTTTGGGACCCCACCTCATGAACAGTGGCACTATCATTTCGTTACTCAATCCTGAAAGGTGTTTTCACACAGAATGAGAAAAATGACATCTATACTGTTCATGAGGAGGTGTGAAAAAATGGCAAATGTTGAAAATCTGGAGTGAAAATAAGAAAAATTGGCAGAGTTACAAGCATGTGTAGAAATTTCTAATGCACGCTCGTAACGCAGTCATTTTTTGGAATTTTTTCACCAAATTTTCAACATGGCCTGTTTTGGACCTCCCCTCATGAACAGTGGCACTGTGATTTCATTAATCTGTCCCAAAAGTTGATTTTGCACAGCGACTGTGCCATTCTGTGCCACAGTTGCGAAAACACGTTTCAGGCAGGATGCAAAAAATGACAGCTGTACTGTTCATAAGGAGGTGTGAAAATGGCAATGTTAGAAATTTGGGAGTGAAAATATTAAAAATTGGCAAAGTTACAAGTATGCATGACAAACTGCGCAATGCAAGCTCGTAATAGTCATTTTGTGGATTTTTCACCAGATTTGCAACATATTATTCTAATTATGAACAGTGGCACTGTCGCTCAGTATCTCGGTCCCAAAAGGTGATTCCGCACAGCAACCGTGGAAATCACATTTCGGACTAAGAAATGAAATGACAGTGCCAGTGTTCATGAGGTGAGGTCCCAAGAACCCCATGTTGAAAACATTGGACCAAAACCCCCCAAAATGGCTGAGATATCAACCTAAGTTGAACGCCCCCCCCCCCACAACACTGACAGCCATTATAGGGCTCATTGTAATTTTCTTCAGTTTGCAGTGGGCTTTTGAAGAGTGCAGACGTGTTCCCAGTCCACAGAAGATCACAGTGCTGGACCTTCGGAGGTAAGTATGGGGTGAGTGGGGATAGTGTGGGGAGGTGGGGTGCATAGAGGGAGGGTCGGGGAAAGGGCGGCGAGGACAACGGACCGTTTTCTTTTGGTTTAAAAAATAAAAAGACTTCGGGGGACGGTTTCCTTTTTTACAGGTGAAATAGTATAAAAAGTACATTTCGGCACACTGGGGTGGGCTCCCAATGTGTCAGACTAATGGAGATTGGGCACCCCGAGGTCAGCTGAAAGATAGGGTGCATGGGGGGCGCATCAGACACCGGGAGTGGGCATCCCAGTGTTGGAAAAAGATAAAGAATTACTGTGGCACTCTGGGGTGGGCTCCCAGTGTGCCACAATAGTGGGCGTGGGGGGCATACCGACACTGGGATCGGGCACCCCACTGTCGGCAAAAGATATGTTCAGGCTTTGGGGGTCATACGACACCAGGAGTGGGCATCCCGGTGTTGGAAATATTATTTGGCACACTGGGGTGGACTCCCAGTGTGCCATATTAATGGGGGGGGGGGAGATACATGCCGACACAGGAATTGGGCCCCCCGATGTCAGCATTGAGGGGAGTGTGTGTAGTGGGTGGCAGGAGCTGCCAATTATGCAAAACCATGGCACGGCTAATTTATTTATTTATTAATATCAAATGAGTTGCTTGTGACTCTAGCCATGCACATTACTGCGCACTATAATGCGCACGGCTGGAATGTGCCTGGCTGCCGGAAGGCGGGGAACTGGGAACTGCAACGATCGAACTGTACCTCACTGCGGTGGCAGATTTCTTTCAAGTGTGGCACTTGCTCTGAAGCTGTCGTCATCGGCAGCTTCCTTGTTGATTGGTGGCTGAGGGACACGCCCATTAAAGCGCCCCCCTGCATTGGCCACAACACTGCCACACCACTGCAATGCTCCATTATCTCAACATGTTTCCTGTGTGCTGCACGTGCAAGCAAACATAAAAAGGAAAGTGATCTGGGTCAGTCAATTGTATAGAATTTTACATCTTGGCCAACCACAATATTTGGTACATAAGTTGGAAAAAAACGAATACAAACATGATTGTAACTTAAAAGTATCTTAAAACAGATTGTTTAAAACACCATTTTAAAATAAATATGAGGATATGACCTTCATAGCAAATTTTAATTCAATATGGAACTCTATAGATAATTCCATAAAAAGTCTAAATAAGAATCCAAAACTCTTACATGATTTGAAAACTCGCTGCATGTGCAATGGATGAAAACGTGTAGAGCGAAGCATCTTTATTATGAACCTGGTGAAGCGGTTTTTGAATTTAGGGTTAATCTGTTTGCTGGATTTCTCTTTTGAGAAATGTATGTCTGTCATGGTCTCATTGTAAATGGGCTATTTGCACTTGTAATAGAAACATGGAATCTGTCAGCAGATAAGGACCATATGGCCCACCTAGTCTGCCTATTTCCCTACTCACTGCTGCAGCCCCAGATCTTATTTGATCTGCGGCTCTCCTGCTCTGCGATTCTCCAGGGTACCCTTATGTCTATCCCATGCAGTCTTGAACCCTCGTATTGTTTTCGCACCCACCACTTCTGCTGGAAAGATGTTCCATGGCTCCACCACCCTTGCAATGAAGAAATACTTCCTAACATTACTTACCCCGAGCCTTCCACTCTTCAGCCTCATATCATGCCTTGTTCTTGTGCAGTTTGCTCTAAAATATGCTTTCCACCTGTACTCTGTTTATTCCACTAAAGTACTTGAAAGTCTCTATCATATCTCCCCTCTTCCTTCTTTCCTCCAGTGAACAGATATTAAGGTCCTTAAGTCTTTCCTCGTAGGGCTTCTGGTGCAGTCTGTGTACCATCTTCGTTGCCCTTCTCTGGACTGCCTCTATTTTTGTCAGTGGAGATGTGGTCTCCAGAACTGGACACAGTACTCCAGCTGAGGCCTCACCAGTGATCTGTACAGTGGCATCACCACCTCTTTCCTCCTGCTTGTTATGCCCCTCCCTATGCACTCCAACATTCTGTTTGGTCCCCCACCGCTTTTTCACACTGTTTGGTCACCTTCAGGTCATCAGATATGATAACCCCCAGGTCTCTCTCCTGACTTGTGGTGGCCAGAATTTCCCCACCCATCCTGTACTCCTCCCTTGGATTCCTGTGACCCGAGTGCTTGATCTTATTTCTTTATTGACATCTCGGAATGACACCTTTGAGCTGGCAGCTCTATACACAGGTTCCACGTTAGAGGAAAAATAACAGGGAGGGTGAACATGACTGGTACTGGGTAAGACAATCAACACAGCGATATGTACAAATGTAGCTTGGAAGAGCAGGTAACGTGGCGTTGTACAATGAATGCCACGGACATGATAAAAATACAATTAATGGGTGAAGAAGAGGAGCAGGAACAAGATTTACAGCAAGTGGGGGAAAGTTAGAGCCCAGGGGGCCAAGTCTAAGGGTGGAAATTGGTAGACTGGGAAAACAGAAAATAAGGAGGAGGGACAAGTGACAAGAGGAACGGCAAGTGGGTTGAGGAAGGGTAGAAACGTAAACCAAATGAGGAGGCAGAGAACCAGCCCAGAAGGCCTTAGTCAAAGGCAGTGCTTAAGTACTCAGCTCAACATGTACAGAAGGTATGTACAAGTAGATCTAGAAGGAGCTAAATAAACCTGGCATTAAGCCATGAATGTCACGAGCATGAAAATAAAGGAACTGGGTGAAGAAGAGGTGCAAACAGTGATTACACCAAGAGGGGGGAAGTTACAGCCCAGAGGCCAGGTCTGTAGGAGGACAATTGTATATGGAGAAGCTGGAGGTCAGAGGGCAGGAGTGAGGAGGGAAACAGGAAGAACAGGCAAGAGGGTGGAAAAGAGTAAACAGAAACAAGAGGAAGAGGCAGAGAATCAGCAACAGGGGCCTAGACAAGGGTAAGGGGGGGGTAGGGGTGCAGAAACTGGAGGGGTGGGGTGAGGGGGTTGGGAAGAGAGGGGCAGCGTAGAAGCAGGAAGGATGTGCTAGGCTGGACTGAGACAAGTAGCCAAGGCAATGGCACTTGTGCTTTTTAGCATTGAAGCTCAACTGCCAGACCCCCAACCACTCCTCTAATAGACTTAGCTCCTTTCTCTTTCTTTCCACCCCGTCCGGTGTGTCCACTCTGCTGCAGATCTTGGTGTCATCTGCGAAGAGCCACACCTTTCCCTCCTGATGCTTTGCAATGTCACTAATGAAGATACTGAATGGCACTGGCCTCAGCACCGACTCCTGTGGCAATCCACTGGTCACCTCCCTCTCCTCAGATTTCATACCATTTACCACCACCCTCTTAGTCCTGTCCCTTAGCCAGTTCCAACCTACTTTACCACCACAGGACCCACTCCCTGGCTCCCCAATTTATTTAGCAATCTCCTGTGTGGGAGAGTGTCGAAGGCCTTGCTGAAATCCAGGTAGGCTACATCCACCGCCCCTCCCTGATCTACCACCCTGGTTACACAGTTAAAGAAATCTATAAGATTCGTCTGACAGGACCTTCCCGCTGAGAATCCATGCTGCCTTGGATCCTGTGCCCCACTTTCCTCCATAAACATCACAATCCTCTCCTCAAGTAAGGCCTCCATTAGTTTCCCCACTACTGAGGTCAGGCTTACAGCCTGTAATTGCCTGCCTCCTCTCTGCTTCCACTCTTGTGGGAGAGGGGCCACATCTGCCCTCCTCCAGTCCTCAAGTACCACTCCTGTCTCTAGTGATGCATTGAAAAGTGCAGCCAGTGGTTCCGCCAGCACGTCCCTGAGTTCCTTTAGTACTCTGGGGTGGATCCTATCTGGCCCCATTGCCTTATCTGCTTTTATCCCCACCCCCACCCCCGAATTCTTCTAGAACTCTTTCCACTGTGAATGGGCCGGTGTTTACCTCCCTACTCTGGATACCTCTCACTGAGTCTCAGTCCTTCCCCCTCCTCTTCCCTGGTGAATACTGAGCAAAAGTACTTGTTCAGTATCTCAGCCTTTTCTAGGTCATCCTCCACCCTTTCTCCTCCTTCCTTCAGCCTAATGTAAACCCCCTACAAATGGGGGGTTCCGAAAAGTCTTCCTTTGACCTTGCCTAAATGCTCACTGCTAGGCTGGTGTCCTGAGTTTTAGCAGTTTAAATGTGATTGCCAGAGAGTGCCTGTATAGCCTCAGTGCACTGTCTCTTTAAGAGCTGCCTGGATTGCAGTCATAAATAATCTGAGAGAGAGCTCTGTTGAAAGAGGTAACTATTTGCTGAAAATCATTTGGAGTGATAATGATAATGTCGTTTGTCTAACCTGCCTTCTTTGCAGCAAGGACTGTTTTGTTTATCTCCACTATCTTGGTCCTGGACTGCCGAACTGGACCAATCAGTTCTGGTGGGACCTAAAATGGAGCCGGACTACATTAGCTGTCTGGAGTCAGAATCTGTAGGAACCGTAGTTTTGGGTTTTTGGCGCCTTTTTGCAACTGAAGGGGGAGCTCCTGTTGTGACTGACAGATGAATCAGCCAACCAAACCTTTTGGGTCTTGGGGAAATTCCCAGGCTTGCTGCAGTTTGAGTCAGATGCCAGTTGGGAGCTGAAGAGGTAAGAGCTTGAGACAGACAAGCAGCCTTCTGAGTAGTTTCGCATGGGAGAACTGTGGAAAGGCCTGAGTTATGACCTGTATGTCTGCGTGCTTTTCGGACTAAATCCGAGTTTGTGAGAACGAAATGAGCCACTGATTTTTTACCAGGCTCATACCTGAAGAAGACCGAAGAGTTTGTTGAATGCGATCGGCCTGTCAGGATTTCTAGCTGCTTTTGAATCCCTGGTTTGTGCAGAGACTTTGCAATCGTGACCGGAGAGCGGTTTGCATGCTACAGTAGAATTTCCTTAAAAGTAAATGTGCTGTGTATTGAAAGTGGGTCGTGATTTGGTTCCCCATTGTGTCAGCTGTGTTCTGCTTGTTGGAAGATTTATCCAGCCTAATTGGACTGAATCCATGTTCATCTTCATTCGGCCCGGGCCATACCACGCTGGCCCTGCCAGACTACCCCACTGCACAGAGAAAGCCACTGACGAGAGACCTGCCTGGGGATCAGCCCCCTGCGCCACGCTTGAACAGGAACAACGCCTCGGCGAATTGTGTGGGCCCTGCTTCTCTTGGCACTCCAGATTAACCACCTGCTGTCTCAATTTTCATCCAGACTGTGTCCAGTCTTGGGTATCGTGAGTGATCATCAGGGTAGCTCCCTACAACAATAGCCTAATCTAATAGTGTGTCACCTGATTGTCTTGTTGTTTTCCATGAACTGAGCCCTCCGGCCCCGGATTACAAATAGTGTGTGTTGTGCATGTTGTTTTCTTCCATCACAGGGCCCCAACCAACTGCAACATTCCTGGCTAGCCCACCATTCTTCATCTGGGTACCCAGAGTGTGTCACTGTTTATGGACCCTTAAGTGCATGCATAACTGATTGATTGATAGAGCCTTTAAGCAAATTAACCTGATTACGCCCCTTCCTTGTTCAAGTCCCTTAAATAAATCAGATCGAACTCTTTTTTGCATTTACCCTGACTGTGGTTCCAGTTTGTGCAAGAGTACTGTACTGCTGTTATTTGCTGTGTATAACCTTGTTTTACAGGGGGTCCCCAGGGCCGAGCCAGAGGAAAGCCCTGGTGGTAAGTGCAAACAGTGTGGGTACTTGTGTGGTGTATCAGGGGTATTGTGAAAATGATTACTGTGTATTGTTTTGGCTACTAGTAAGGAAAGAGGGGGGTTACAGTGTCCCGGAAGGCTGTGCCCAGGTTAGCTTGACCACTACCAACCCTGACTTCCGGGTGGAGGCACCAGTTTCAGAACTCAGGCCCCTTAACCTGCTACTAGCCAAGCAGGCAGGGGTAGTAGCCCTTGGGATAGCGCCACCTAGGGGTTACACTAACGATCCCATTTCTGATCTTTTTCCTCTCGCTAATGTATCTGAAGAAGGTCTTGTCTTGTAATAGCATGATGTTGTAAATGTGAAATATATCATTGTAATTTTATGAAACAGGACCATCTTGAAAACAGGTCTTTTGACCTAATGATGTAACTGAGATCCATCCTGCATAAAAATAAAGAATTTTACAACTACTACACATTTCAGAGCAATGGGGCCAGATGGGATTCACCCAGAAGCACTGAAGGAGCTCAGGGAAATACTGGCTGCACTTCTGACAGTTCTGTTTAACAGCTCACCCGAAACAAGAGTTGTTCCGGAGGACTGGAGGGGGGCAGATGTAGTCCCACTACACAAAAGTGGTAGCAGGGAGGAGGCTGGCAATTATAGGCCAGTCAGCCTGACATCAGTGGTGGGAAAGTTAATGGAATCTGCTAAAGGACAGGACTGTGGAATATCTTGAATCCAGTGGGTTACAATTCCCAAGGCAACATGATTTCCCTGGGGGGAGATCATGTCAAACACATCTGGTCGATATCTTTGACTGGGTGACCAAGGAACTAAATCAGGGTGGAGTGATGGATGCGGCCTACCTAGATTTCAGTAAGGCATTCAGTACTGTTCCACACGGGAGGCTAGTAAGCAAGCTGGGTAGCTTAGGAGTGGGTCTCAAGGCAGTAAACTGGAGAAGAAATTGGTTACAGATAGGAGGCGGAGGGTGGTGGTAAACAGAGTTCATTTCAAGGAAGGGAGGGTGACCAGCAGGTGCCTCAGTGATCAGTGCTGGTACTGGTCCTCATTAATGTCTTTATAGGCGACATTCCAGAGGAGCTAAAAGGGAAGGGCGGCCTCTTTGTGGATGACACCAAAATCTGCAATGGGGTGGACACTCCAAGGGGTTGGAAAGCACGAGCAGAAACCTGAGAAAACTCAAGAAGTGGTCAAGGGTATGGCAGCTGGGTTTCAATGTAAAAAAGTGCAAAACAGTGCACTCAGGGCACAGAAACCCAGGTGCAGCGTATATAATGGTTTGAGTGGTGTTTATTTATTTGTAAGTTGGTTACTGGGAAAGGCACACTGAGTTGAGTCTCTTTTCCAGGTACGACCTGGGGAGAAGGGGTATTGACAACAATCAAGCAGGAAAGGGATCTTGGGTAATCATATCAAATGACCTAAAGGTGGCCAAGCAGTGCAACAAGACAGTCGGAAGGGCTCATCGAATTCTGGAGTACAGCTGTTTTGGGAAATTCTTTGTATGCTTTTGTTGCACGTTCCACTTGGTTTTCCCGTCTCCTTGTTTTTATTGTTACCCTGCTCTCATAATCTTCCAGGTCGTGCCTGAAAACTGCCATTTTTATTTGTCTAGTGCACTTACCTGGTCAACAAAAGCTAAATAAATAAACAGAGAGGGGCATCAGCGGCAGAAAGGGGGAGGCGGTGTTGCCTCTGTATTGATCGCTGATAAGACCTCACCTGGAGTACTATGTCCAGTTCTGGAGACCACTTCTTCTAAAGGACATAGACAGAGAGGAGGTGGCCCAGAGGAGCCAACTAAAATGGTGCAGGGTCTGCAACAAAGGCCCTATGAGGAGAGACTAAAGGACCTCAACATGTACACCCTGGAACAGAGGAAGGAGAGGGGAGATATTTATTTCATTTTTATTTTGTTTTTGTTGACCGGGAAAGGAGGACTAGACAATTCTGCCTATTTTCAGACTTGTCCCGGGGAGGGAGGAGGGGGCATATAGATGGATACCAACTGACATTGAACCAGATTAAGCTGTTGGTGGTATTTTTAGTGAGCTATGATAAAGACCTATAAATAGCTCACGGGGTAAATAAGGTACAGGAGGGAAGTATTTTACTGAAGAAAAATGACCGATCCAGTAGCCAATCAGGGGCCTTGCTAGACTCATGAATAATTAATTAGACTTATAATGAATAATAACGAGTAAGGATACTCAGGCTGGCTGATGGCTCAGCAGGAGTGCACCACGCGGCTGTGCAGGTGATCAGCGTCCAGAAGCAAGCTCAAGATGCCGCATTGCGAGGCAGGTCAAACAGCAGCAGCAGCTGCCGTGCAGCAGTGTGCCGCGGTCAGGAAGGATAACACTGACAACCCAGTATCAGAGCGACTCCTGCAATGGGCCAAAGGAGCAAGCTACCTCTGCAGTACTCGCTGTGCACAGTCAAGGCTGTCAATAGGCTCCGCCCTATTAACAATAGGCTCCACTCATATAAACAGGATCCACCCCAGCGTGGGCGGAGCCTATTGACAGCCATCCATGCTAGGGAGGGAAGGAAGGAGTGAGAGAACTGAGGGGAAAATCCCATATGCCATCCATATGATATCTGAGATTTTCATTTCATTCTTATCTCAATATCGGGTAGGTACACTGGAATATACATTCCTTTTTCCAGTATGAGCTGAGGTCATGCTATAAGTTCAATACCAAAAATATACATGGCGGGGATATGAAAGAATCTTATTGTCAGTAAGTGGTACAAAGCTTATTACTAAAATCAGTAACAGGAACAAATATTAAGATTCCTGACGTATTGGGAGACAGCAGATGAGAAGGAATTACAAGCTGAAAATGACTTGATCTGATTCGGCACGGAGTTACACACTACAGCTGCACATTATGCAAAGCTCATTACCTGCAACTGTACAAACAGATGGTTGATTAGCAAGAATTTATCTGACGGTTACGAAACAAAAGTCGGAATATGTCTAACTAGAAAGTTATGGAAACGGCTAGGGACATCTGATTTATTACTTTAAATACAAAATGAGATAGCGCCAGTTTGTACTTATTCGGAACAGACGATGAATTTAAATTCTCCAAAATGTCATAATGAGGAATGTGATTTGGTGCCAGTGAAGCAAGTTTTACAATCTTTTGAAGCATTATTTATTTGTTTAGCCAAAATACAGGCCAGCACAGAATCAATAACTGCAGAAGCATAATTCAATAGTGATAGAAGATTTTGTTGTGCTATAGCCAACCTGTGGAATTAGGATGGAGAGGACGTTCTTGGCTCCTCTGCAGCCTAATGCCACAGACAACAGATCCTGACATCTGGTGGACCATCTCGGGGGGGGGGGGGTTGAGGACAGCCCTCCCCCTGGAACCTCTACCCACAAAGGGGAAAACATGGGAGCCATCAGATGGCAGCCGGACCCAGAGTGGAGGGATAGCAGCGCACCAGGCCTGAACATTGCATACTCCTGGGGCCAAGGTATATCCCTGACAGTATGGCCAAAGTGAGAACAAGGTTTATGAGAAATAAAGTAAGGCTGCCATAAGCAGAAACATGGTGTCCTTCTATGATATATAAGGAATAACACACACTAGGTTGTCCCATGTGCTGCGACACGGACACCTTGGGTGTGGTGTGAGGCATGAGATCAGCCAAACAAGGTCTCTGTATATCTCGCACAACAACCCGCCCCAACCCAAGTTTGTTATTCCGCTTATAAAATAGCACTAAAACATTACCCCCTCCAATAAATGTAATAAAAATCAGACAGGTCAGAGCAGTCAGGACGTGCTGAGATAACTGAATACCGTGTGAGGACTCGTAGCCAATCTGACTGCTGACTTTTTCCATCATATTTTATGACATTTTCGATTGATTTATTTATTCAGTTTGGTGACCAGGAAAGGAGGGCTAAGCAATACTGCCTGTTTCAGCCTCGTCCGGGGAATACAGGTGCAAACCAACTGAAATTGAACCAAATTAACTGCTGGTGGTATTTAACTGGGTGAAATGTACGGTCCCAGTTATTTCCAATGAGGTTTAGGTAAGGAATAAAACATGACCGGGGGGGTGGATTATGCATGCGTAACCACTAAACAATATTCCTTTGCCCAAGTCTCATTGTATGAGCGTGGTTGTTGCTTCAAGTTAAAGCAGCTTTTATTTAGTACAGTACTGAATCCCATCCTTGGGGTACAGAGCACTGTACAGAACAGTTCAGACACAATTTAATAAACATGATATGACACTCAGCAAACGCTTAACATCCCTGCCCTCTGTGGATGATTCTCAAGTACCTTGGAGTTGAGGTCACGATGATAGATGTTCTTGGAGTGCAGGTAGACCATCCCGCGGGTGATATCTGAGGCCAGAACTACCTTCTCCTGCCAACCCAGGATTATGTCTTTACTGGCCAGCAGCTCTTCCAGACAACCACCATTCACATACTAAAAAAAAAAAAAAAACCTCTGTTAGTGCTCCTACTTCCGCATCTAAATCTCGTTCGAATTTGTCATTCTGTTTTCGGAGAGTAGTTTGGTTTTCACAACAGCTATAATATTGAAGGTTGACAATCTAGCTTAGGGACAGCACCAGCTAACAGATCAAAGACCAAGGAACCAGGGGACCAGACCCCATCTCACTGATGGGCGACTGTGCGACCCTGGCAAAGACGCCAAACTTTTTGTGCTTCTGTTACTCCAGTGGTAAACCTGGGTAGAAGGAGGCACACACACACACACTGTGAATGACATAACATCTCGGGAGGCATCTTGCAAATGAGCTTCTGCTCAACGATGAACACCTGGTTAAATAAAGACTTGATTGATTGATTGATAACATGTCTATTAGTCAATCATCAGTCAAGGCAAGACCAGGCTTATATTAATGGTTCTGCTAATTACCGGGGGCATGAGGATACCTGAGTGCTAAATGCCTTGCAAGGATAATTAACTGAACATTAATATAACCCCTATGTTTAGAATTTGATTAGACTCTACATATACTGTGTGTTTACCTGAGATGAACATACTGTAGGCCTAATATATAGGTTACTCACCTGTAACAGGAGTTCTAGGAATGGTATATGTTGTTCATCCACACTGTCTGGCAGGTTCCTTGCCACTTTAAATCTTGCCAGAAGGTCTTCAAGCTGGCTCCTCCCACCCACCCAGGTGGTAAAACCCTCGGCTGCACCCCATGACGCCAGATCTAGCCCGCTGTAAGCCAGGCTGCGTGTCGAAGCTGGGGAGGTCGGGTGGGTCGTGTGGATGAACAACATATACCACTCCTAGAACTCCTGTTACAGGTGAGTAACCTGTATTTCTAGGGACGTGGATATGTTGTTCAATCCACACTGTCTGGCAGACTCCTAGCAGTTCTCTGGGAGGAGGGAGGCAAGGCGGCACCCCCTACTTAGGGAATAAGGACTGGAGAACCGAGGTCCCAAAACCAGCATCCCAGCATGACTCAAGGTCAATGTGGTAATGGGAAATAAAGGTATGTGCTGACTTCCAGGTAGCAGCCATGCAGATTTCCTGGATAGGAACGTCCCTAGAAGCAGCCACCGAAGCAGCGGTATGGTGGGTAGAATGAGCTCTTATTTCTTTGGGAGGCTCCATGCCCGCCAACCTATAGCAGAGATCTATGCAGGAGGTGACCCACCTCCTAATCGTCCGCTTGGCTGCAGGTCTGTCAGGTGCAGCTTCAGCGTAGGTGACAAAGAGCTGGTGAACCTCTCCCTGAACTTCAGCCATCCGCTCCTTATAATAAGAGAGCACTCTTCTAGGGTCCAAAGTATGGAGCCTATATTCGGCCTCCGAGGTGTGACTGGGGTAGAACACCGGCAGAGTCAACACCTGATTCGGGTGAAACTCCGACACCACTTTCGGAAGGAATTTTGGGTTGGGGCGAAGGACAACCTTGTCCCTGTGGAAGACCAGATAAGAAGACTCAATGCAAAGCGCCTGGAGCTCTACCATCCTTCTGGCTGACGTTATAGCCACCAAGAAGGTGGTCTTCCACGACAGGTGGGAGATGTCACACCTTTGCATCGGTTCGAATGGCTTGCCCATGAGCTTAGCCAATACCAGCAGTAGCTCCCACGGAGGTGGAGGTTCTCGTACCGGAGGGGATATGTGGTCAAGGCCTTTGAAAAAGAGCCTGAGCACCTTCTCCTGCACCACCGACTGCTTGCTGGCCCGTGCCCGGTAAGCAGAGATTGCTGCCAGGTGCATCCTGAGGGCCATCAACCGAAGCCAAGCTGAGAAAGGGACCACAGGTAGTCCAGAATACTAGCCAAGGAACAGGTCCAACCCCTTGTCCTGACATTAAATGGAGAATCTCTTTCATTTGAAGGCATAGCATTTTCTGCTCGACTCCTTATGGGACACCTCAACAACGCTGAGGACCTCATCAGAAAGACCCAAGACCTGGAACTCTAGCCACTCAGGAAACAGGCCATCAGGTGCAGGGATTGAAGGTCCAGATGGAGAACCTCCCCTTGTCGAGAGGAGATCAGGTCCGGGCGGGCTGGAAGCGCCGGAGCCTGGAGCTGAGACTGAGGAGATCTGGCTACCAGAACTGGCAGGGCCAGTCTGGGACTACCAGAATCACCTGCCTTGTCCCTCTTCACCTTGAGAAGCACCTTGTGGATCAAGGGAAATGGAGGAAGCGTGAAAAGGCCTGGGGTCCACGGCCTCAAGAAGGCATCCTGCAGCGAACCCTGCTGAGGGGGCGGCATGAAACAGCCTCAGCTTCACATCTCCCTGGAGGCGAATAGGTCCACTTGAGGGTGCCCCAATGGGAGAACAGATCTTGTACTACCTCCAGCAGGAGAGACCACTGTGAGATGCAGCGCCTATCCAACTGAGGGCATCGGCCAGGCTGTTGGAGGCTCCAGCCACATGGATGGCTAGGAGATCTGCCTCCAGGCTGATCATGAGGGACCAGGTGCGAGAGCCTCATGCACAGAGGCAAGGAGTGCATCCCACCCTGATGGTTGAGGTAGTACATGGTCGTGGTGTTGTCCATCTGGACCTGAACCACCTGACACGGTACAAACGGAGTGAAGGCAGTGAGGGCTAGTCGCACCGCTTGAAGCTCCAGCAGGTTGATGTGGGATCGAGACTCTGAGGGGACCAGAGGCCGAGCCCTGAGCCCCAGATGGGCACCCCAACCCATCAGAGAGGCATCGGTCGTAGGATGACCGTCGGCTCGGGCGGACAAACGGATACCTCCTGCAGATAAGCCGGGACGAGCCACCACTGCAGGTCATCCCACATCTCCTGGGTCACTGTCACCAGCTGGTCCAGAGGACTGGAGCACTGTGACCATTGGCTGGCCAGTCCCCATTGCAGGGGACGCATATGCCAGCGAGCCCAATGGACCATGCTGGTGCAGGCTGCCATGAGGCCCAGAAGGCACAGGAAGTCCCGGGCAGGGCGCAACTGCCCAACCAGAAATGACTGGGCAAAGGAGGAAAGGATCTCGGCCCTGTCCGCCAGGAACCGGCTTTGGCTCGAAGGGAGTCAAGCTCTGCACCAATTAATTGAATCGCCTGCAATGGTACGAGTTCCAATTTGGCCTCGTTGATGAGGAGGACAATCTGAGAGCAGACCGGAGGGTTAGATCCCTGGACTGCTCCACCTCCAACCTGGAGGGGGCTGCAATCAGCCAGTCATCCAGGTAAGGGTACACCCGGAACCCTCGGTGCCGCAGGAATGCTGTCACCACTGCCATGCATTTGGTGAAGACCCTGGGAGCTGAAGAGAGGCCGAAGGGCATGGCCCAGAATCAGAAGAGATCCTCTGCTCTGAAGCAGAGGAATCGCTGATGAGACGGACGGATTGGGACGTGAAAGAACGCATCCTGAAGATCCAGAGAACAGAACCACACGCCTAGTTCCAAGGATGGAATGATCTGAGCCAGAATGACCATCCTGAAGGTTGCTGCCTTAGGAACTTGTTCAGGTCGTGCAGGTCGAGAATGGTGCCAGCTCCCGTCAGTTTGGGACCAGGAAGTACCTGGACACAAACCCTGGGTCTGGAGGAGGTCTGCCACCTCATTGATTACCTCCTTCTGGAGGAGCAAGGCAATGTCGGCTCGATGAACCGACTTGAGAGGCTGCAGAACCCGCTGCCTCCCGTGGGTGACGGCTCGATAGGGAGGGAACTGCTCGAATTTCAGAGGCAGACCCCTGCCTACCACTTCTAGCACCCAGCGGTCTGTGGTGATAGCGGACCAGGCAGAAAAGAAGTGGGGAACCCCGGGGGGGGGAGTGACGAGGCAGGGGTCGACACCCCTCAACCCATCACTAGGCAGACTTGAAGGAAGGGCCAACTGAGGGACCTCCTGAACCCTTCCCTCCAGGCTTCCTACTAGAGGAAGTGGCAGACTTGGCCTTAGGGTGCCAAGTGTGAGCCTGCTGGCCCTGATGCTGGTGTTGCTGGGCCGGACGTGCCACAGGAGCGGAAGAGCGAAAGGGCTTACACTGCTGTTGGCGGCCTTTGTCCTTCTGGGCAGACGTGACTGAGTCCAAGGTGGCATTGGACTTCTCGATCCTCTGGAGATGGCCTTCCACGCCCGGGCCGAACAAGTCGGTGCCCAGGAAGGAGACTGTCTGCCAGCTTGTGCTGGTGTCCGCCCGTGAAGGTGGAGATCCTCAGCCAGCTGCGTGCATGGCCACTGCAGCCGCTACTGACTGGGCACAAGATTCACCAATGTCCAATGAAGTTTGGAGCTGTTGTTTAGCCACCGCCTTCCTTGATCCCACACCTGCTTGACCGTCGCCTGTAGGTCAGCCGGGAGATGAGGAATCACCTCATCCAGGGAGTCCATTAGGCGGTGAGAAATGTGCCATCAGCAAGGCCAAGCTACCCTGTCGAAGGCCTAGGGAGGAAGCAGCATTAACCTTCCACCCCGCATAATCCAGCTTTCTGGATTCCTTATCAGACAGTTTATCCATGTCCCGAGCATTCCCAGAACGCCAGAAAATGCTATCGGTCACTAACCCCCTCCACAGAGGGGTGCTCCGAGAAACCAAAGAGTGAACCGGTGGGGACCGCGTACTTGCGAGTCATCCTGGCCGAAGGCACGGGACAAGATGCTGGCTGCTGCCACAACTCCAGGGCCGGGCCCACAATGGCTTCGGCCACCGGAAAGGTCTCCATAGGGGAATCCACTCAGTTCAGTATCTCTGTAAGGGGATACTTGGCCCATTTTTGAACGGGTTCGAGCTGCATCCCAGTAGACTCTGAGATGAGTCAAAGCATACCCAAAAACGAGGATGGGCTCTCATCCACCGACTGGCCCCCTGCAGACTCCAGGTCAAGCGGCCTGGAGAACAGGGAGGAGTCATCAACAGACTCTAAGGAGTCTGCGAACAGCTGCCGAGCACCTGAGCCACCCTCCATCTGCCGAGGACGATCGGGAGTGTGAGGGTGACCGACAACCTATGGGGTAAGCCCTTACCCGACCGAGAATCCTTGGTCAGGGCCCCAGTCTTCGGTTGTGGAGGCAAAGGTTCCACCACAATGGGTGGAGCAGCCGGTTTCTGCCAAACAACCGGCACCGGAATCGGCTCCTCGACTACAACGAGGGGTTGTTTTGGCTGCTCCAGAGACAGCCACTTAATGGCCGGAGAAGGTGACAGAGTCGGCTTGTTACCAGACAATAAAAGTTGCTGCCCATCAAGTTCTCGTAGCACGGCGCAACTTGTGCGAGCCTATCCTCCGAAGAGGGCGAGTGGCGATGCCACGTGGTGCCGAACCGAGACCGCCAACGTCGGAAGGGACCGGCTGGATCTGGAAGAGAACCAAGACCTTCCGGGGTGCCGAGGGTGGGTCAGAGAGGGGATGGGGTAAACCCGCTCCTCCCTCAGTTCAGGGACCTTAACCGGGGACTTCGGCACAAGAGGCACAGACAAGTCCTCGGTAACCACCGGGGGAACCGGTGAAGAAGGGTTGTCGGCTTCTCCAGTCGACAAACCATCCAACAGGTCGAGAAAAATCTCGACCGCGTCGACGGAGGTCTTGGCCAGCTGACCTGACAGGGACCATGAAGCCAGCAGCCGCAACCTCAACCGAAGTCGACGGTCCGGTGAAGGGGATCTCTCCCACTCCCACGAGCTTCGATGGTGGGACTTACCTTTAGAATCCTTCTTCTTGGACCAACTGGTATGTCCCGATGGCCCTTGTCCCTTAGTGGAGAGGGACTGACAAAGCTCCTTAAAAGAAGCAGTGTAGGAGGAGCCCAAGGAGAGTGGGATAAATGCCGCGGCCGAGGAGGAAGAAGAAGCCGCCTCTCTGAGGGCAATCAACTGCTCCATGGAGCCGCGCCCGCGGACATCGCCCAATGGGCCTCCTTTAGACTTGACTGGCGGGTACCGTTTTGGGCACCAGTAGAGTCTGGCAGCGTGATCCTGCAAGACCAAGCCGAAAAAGACTTACACAATTCGCAGGCATGCAAATTGTGACCAAGCCCCAGGCAGTAGACGCACGTGGAGTGCGGATTGGTCCAGGACATCTTCTGCCCACAAGGGCACTGGCAGAAGCCGGGAGTCGATTTGTCCATCGCAGCCATGAGGTAAGACGAAGACCTCAGTCTTGTAAATTTTAAAATTAGTTTTGGAAAATCCAAAGAGTGTGGATCCAGGCCTAAAACGCAGAGTGCCAAGGAGGGAACCTGAGCTTCCAAGTGGTAAGGAAGATCTGGCGTCATGGGGCGGAGCCGAGGGTTTTACCACCCGAGTGGGTGGGAGGAGCCAGCTTGAAGACCTTCCGGCAAGATTTAAAGCGGCAAGGAACCTGCCAGACAGTGTGGATTGAACAACATATCCACGTCCCTAGAAAGAAAGTTTGCAGCCTATCAGGAAGCTCACCCACCATTTGATATTGGGGTAAATACTTGTTTAGTAAGGGACAGGGGAAGGGGTTACCATTTGTTTATCCCAGAAAACACAACTGAGATGCAATAGGTCACTTACAATTGGGTCCTTTTTCTACCCAAATGCACTGCAGAGAAGAGTAAAGGGAAGTCAAGTGACTTGCTCAAGGTCAGATCAGGCACCAGAGGTTTTGGCGATATTCAAATCCGGCATCTCATGGCTGACAGCTCCCTGCTCTGATGACAGGACCACCCTGCCTTCCCTGATCAGAGTCATGGGAAGCATCTCCTCATGCAGTGTGAAGCAGCATAAGAAACACGCTACTAAAGTGTCGGGAGCAAAGAGCACTGTGTATGTGGAAAAAGAGTCTATTTCAGGCTTTTTTATATTCTAGTTTCCTCTCATTACCCAGAGGCATATCTCTCAACAGACCCAAATTATGAGGGACAGTCCTCAATTTTGTTTTGTTTGAGGCCAGCCCGCCAACATGCGGTAGCGCTATCGCATGCAGCGCCAATGACCTTGGGTTTGGAAGCAAACCCAGAGCATCAGAGGATGGGCCAGGGGTTGGGGGGAAACATCAGCATGCATTAGACAGCTCTACTTCTCTGAGTGGGGTGTGCATAGGCCCTGGGCAACATTCTGACTTCTGGCAGTGGCCAGGAATCAGTGTGCTGCTATGATCCTCAAAAGACGCGACTGGCACTGGGGCAAATGTCGTCATGCGGCATGCAGGAGCACATGCTACCTCCTCAGTGCTGGGGAAACCGGCACAAGTGAAAACCCTCCTAGCCGATCTTCAGGACTCCTGGTTTCAGCTCCACTCTCTCTCTCTCTCACCCAGGGGACTGCAAGATTAGCTTACTCCTTAGTCCCTCCTCCCTCATCCTCCTCAGGAAGAAGGGGCCCACCCAATGGGTCACTGCGGTCTCCTGGTAAGTCCTGGGTGGGGTGGGGTTGGGCAGTTGAACTCAAAGGGACAGATATGGAGTGCATCCACACCTGCATGGGGTACCATAAAGAAAGTGAAAAAAAGAAAGTTTTTTTGTTTTGGATCCAACCTCGTGGTCCCTGGCCACCACACCTGACACAGGCATTCCGCCAGCCTCCCAATCCAATCTGTTACTACCCCAGTTGTCATGTCAGTGAGGATCCACAGGGCGGGACTCTAGCACCGCCGATCACACATGTAGATGGTGTGCAAAGAGTTTTTTCACTTTTCCTCCGTGACCAGTCCACCTCCATGACACCAGACAGTGCTTCAACAGGCCACAAAAGCAAGCAGCATAATCTTGGTTTTAGAATAAACTGTTTTGCTACTACTAGTAGTATGCCCCGAGAGGAGCAAGCTGTCTGGCACCACTGCAGGGGTCGCTAGTGCAGTGGATCCTGGAGCCTTCCTCCAGGATGGGAGTGCGCCACATGTGCAGTGCCTCCCTAGTCCCCACCGGAGGACTTGGCCAGCTCCCGAGTCGACTCAAGTCAGGTCACCAACCTCAGAGCGTGACTGCTAACCACTGGCTCACTGGGTGACTCCAACAGTCCCTCATTTTACCTCACAGACATCCTCTGTTAATACCTCCAAACTGTCCCACATTGTGAAGGGGCTCTCCACATGTTATTATAAGTAGTGATGAATGTGAACGTTGTGTCACACACTGACCAGTGAACTTTGTGAACATGAAAGCACACATTTCCACACTGAGCTGACCTTCTACAGCTAAGAAATGATGAAATGTCCCACATTTTGCCTTGATTTCCACATTTTTAGGGCAAGTGTCTCACGCTTTAGTGAGGAAAGGTTGAGAGGTGTATCTGGTGGACCAGGCTCTCCTTTCTTTCTTTCCAGAATGGTGTGCACTGCTCTCCAAGGGTACAGATCCAGCTATTGGGCAGGAGGAGTAGAGCGGAGTCACCCACCTGACGGCCACCTTTATTTCCAACTATTATTAATTTGTTTTTCCTTATATATTTTATAGTATTTTTTGTTTTCTCCCCATAACCCATCCCCTTACCTCGGACACACACACGGAGGCATGCACACCCCGCATCTCAAGGTACCCCGCTCACGTGTCACTCCCTCCACCCACGTTGACCACTGGGCCGCCACCCAGTGCAACGGGACTACGGGGGTGGCGACCACCCAGGAGAGGTGAGAGCCTTCCGCTGCTCAGAGCCCCCGCATGCCGGCCCCTGACATCTCGAGTCCATTCCTGAACCCTGGACACCTGTGTGGGCGAGAAAGGCTTCCAGCACCTCAGGGCCACCGGGCCAGCCTTCCAACTATTATTTTATCTTCCCTAATGACCCACCCCACCCTAGTGGGGCATGGTCGAGAAGGAAGACCTTTACAGCTAGTCACAGCAGCAGTGGGCTGGGACCACGCCGTGCCCACCGCACTGTAAGTGACACTTGTGGGACACCACTGTATCAGTCGCAGAGTATTTTATTTATTTATTTACTGGGTAAGTACACCAGGCCATGGGCCCACTCCCCGGCATGATCCAAGTCAATACAGGAACAATATGGAAGCACAGTACATACTTCACAGGTATGCTCCATCAGCACAGTATACAGGCATACGCTACTGTGACATAACAGTACAACTCACAGAATAAGCAACGTAGTGTATCTTTCACAGCCAGTTACCTACTGTACATCATGTGGGGTACCGACAAGTGCTCCAGGTCAATAACTGGGCCCTAGGATGCGGCTGAAACAGGGGAGTGGTTGGGGGTAGCTGGGAACTTGAAGGTTCCTCTAAATTTAAGGAGGAGGGGAGAGAGAGAAGCTTTGATGCCACGGGATGTCCTCGACATGGGAACCATCAGTAGGCGTTGGTCTGAGGTCCTCAGTCTCCCTAGAACAGTGTTTCGTATGCAGAAGCTCAATTAGGGGACTGGAGCTAGGGTAACACAGGGGTTGTCAATCAGGTATGCAAGGAAACATCCCCTATGAGACGGGTTGTAGAAACATAGACATATAGAAAATGATGGCAGACGAAGACCAGTCCGAGCCTTGCAGTATGTCAATATTAGCCATTACCCCATCTGTAACTGTACGCCCCTGTCTAACATCATGCCAACCTGATCCTTCCCCCCCGCCTCCCGGCCACCATAGAACAGCTGTGTAATACCAAGCGTCAGCCACCTTCCCCGAGGCAGGAGGCGTCCATGACAGATGCTTCGCACTGCACGTGCAGCCAGACGTGCAACAGCTGAGGCACAGGACTCAAACCCAAGTCTTCAGCACAGCAAACAAACCAATTACCATTAGGCTATCGGGGGACCCAGCTGTGTGTGGCACAGTTCATAAAGTAAAGCTATCACACAAAGCATGCCAGGGGCTGTGCCTTCAACCCCCCCCCCACCTGATAGAAAAAGAAAATGGAGCCAAAACTGACGAGCAGTTGTTTGTGGCAGATTTTAGATTTAAAAAGAATCTTCGCCTCTTCCAGACAGTATAGATTGCTTTCTACCGCTGCCATTTGTGTACATTCCCGTCCATTTCCAGCAGAACAGTGGCTGTGAACTGAGGAGAAAAATACCACAGATATGGTCCTCGTGCAGCAGAATAACTGCACTACTGAACCCATCTCTCATTTCCTGCTGCAGATTAGCAGCCCATGGTGGATTAGGGAAAGTCTAGCCCCAGCATTCTCAGGAAGGGATGCGGGACTATTCTGGTTAGTTTGGTACCTGGAGTGGAGCTATCCACTGAACAAGCACGGGCTGAAATAAGCCGCTCCATCAGCAAACACACTTATTAGCAGGGACATTACGTGAAGATGCCTCTAGAGATTATGTACTGATATAAACGAGGAGAAATAATTTTACCTCCAAAATTGGGTAGAGTTTATCTTCTTTCACGCATATTCCAAGATACCTGAAAAAAGAAAAATAAATGATTATACACTAACCCAAGCATGGTACGCTCTGTTTAGAAGTCTTTTAAATATACACTTCAGAAAAATGGGGTGAAAGATTTTAAAATACCAACGACACTGTATTGGTGAAATGCCAGTCGCTATTCTGCATCAAACATTTGGAATTATGTGGTCAAAATCTTGAAGCTACCCAGCTATGCCTTGTATGTCTCTCAGTACTGTTAGCGCTGCAGTGAAGGATGAATAAGAACACAGATGCAATTGTTTTAAATAAATGCTTTGTCCTGTGAGCAGATTGTCCATTGTAAATGTTACGTATGTCTGATGTGTAGCATATTTATTTCTGAGGCGCCCAATCCCGCAGTCTCAGGGCGCCTTACAAAACATATCCAAATGCAAACACAACAGCACAAGAAATCATTTTCGGGACAAACTATATCACAGGTACAATGACTTAAGAGTCAGTGGGGTAAGCCCTTATAAAAAGATAGTTTTAAGCAGGGGTTAAAAGATTATCAACTGAGGGGACCTGCCAAAGTTATTGCGGCAGCTGGTTCCAGAGCAACTGGGGCTGCTACCAGCAAAGCCTGGTCCCCAGACAGCTTTTACTTGAGATCTGGGAGCCTTCAGGAAGCCTACCTCCAAGAGCAGAGGGGTAGTCAGGAGCATATGGACACAGGAACTCTTTTAGGTAGCCAGGACCCAGTCATGTAGGACTTTGTATGCTAACAAACCTACCTTCAAGGAGATGTACCATTGCACAGGCAGCCAGTGTAACGTCCGCACAGCAAGAGCGATACATGCTCGGTGCAGGGAAACTCCAGCAATCGAAAGTTGCTGCAAGCTGTGAATCTGACCTCCAGACAACCCGAGGTAAAGAGCACTACAGTAGTCCAGTGTGGATGTCACAAAGGCGTACACCAGTGCCTTCAGGCCCCAAGGGCTAACAGAGAGACTGACCTACTAATGTAACTAGTACTAACGTAATTAGCAACTGCACTAACATAATCAGTGTTTTCTGTTTTGTATCTACTCACATGTACATTTGATGTATATGTAATGTCAAAGACTAAATTTTAATGCACCATGAAACGTATCTAACATGCAGGGCCACTTTTTAAATAGAGTTTATAGCCCACATGGTGTAATTCCTGGTGAAAAATAAATATTTTACCCAGCCCAGTGCTGCAGAGGGCTGAGGCACTCACCTGTCACCACACCCACAACCCTTTTTGGAAAGGATCAGGGTCGCCGGGTGCCAGCAAGGAGGAAGGCGAACTGAACGTCCAGGAAGGCGCTCCTCCTTTGGGAAGGGAGAACAGAACATGCTGCTGCTTGACTGCCACCTAGAGGAGGCAAGGTGGCATGGCAGCGCCACTTACCTAGTTAGCCAGGAGCGGGCACATTGCCGTGATTATGTCTTCACGCAGTGCATGAGCGCCAGAGCACGCCTACAATCTGAGTAAGTGCCGAAAATGGAGGAAAAACACTCCTGGTGGCAGATGACAGTAACAGATCACAGGCTCTGCACCACCTCCCGAGGTGTACACCCAGCCCTGATGGTTCAACGGGTGCAGGTAGGTCTCGGGTGGGTGACAGGACTGGGGTAGTCGAGGGGGGGGGGGCGCGGATGGCAGAAAGGAGCATAAATACAGGGTGGAAACATTTTTTTTACTACTATTTTTAATTAAAGAGCAACATACCCAAAGAAAGGAAATGGAAAACAATTCTGTGGAGAACGTAAGAGGAAAAAAGGGAGAGGATGTGAATGAGCTGGGTACATTCACCAAACCTGCGCTTGGTTCCTACAACCGCCAGTTGCATGCTGTCTGACTCTTTGCAAGTCACTTAACCTCCCTAGTACTCCCAGGTCACCCTTGAAAACAGGCAATTGCACCTAGTGGGCCTTACCTGGTTACCAAAGAACAGAATAAAAAAAAGATAGTAGGAAGGTAAAGTGGGAAGGAAGGGAACCAAACCAGAACTTGGATTATAAAGAGGCACAATAGGAGAAATGGCTGGCATCAAGTGAGGGGTGGAAAGGGAAGCGCAGAGTGAGCAGTGGTTGGTATGTGAGGGACAGTCTAAGGCAAAATAACAAAAAGAGGGAGAGAGAGGGTCCAGTCAGACAAGGGAGGATTTGGGAGCTGCACTGTAAACTACTGTATGTCACCAAAGTCAAAAGTAGGGAGACCCGCCGGCCCGGTGGTGCTGAGGGCTGAGGCGCTGGACACCACACCTTGCGCCACGCTGGCGACCCGTGTTCGGGAACAAGTGTGGGCTGCCAGGGGTTAGCAGGGAGGAGAAGGATTGAGCATCTGGAGGACAGCTCTCCTTCTCCAGGGAGGGGGGACTCGGCAGTTGCTGCTAGCCTGGCCCCTAGCGGTGGCTGGGGACTGGCACACCAATGCTGCAAGATGGGGATGGAAGCGGCGTAGACGCCTTACAGGGGGCACACATGGGAGCATGTGCTGCACCGTCACAGGCGTCACTACACGTGCCGCCCCAACAAAGAAAAAATGGAAAAAGCAGCACCACACAGAGGATGAAGGGGGAGCTCACAGGCTCCGCACCCGGCCAGTCATGGCACAGGAACACTAGATCTGGTCTTGAAGGGGTGGGGCCCCCCCAACCCCACCAGGGGGTTAATCCCTGGGGCAACTACTGTGCTGGCTGGTGGATGCCAGGGTGACGGGGCTGGGGCCCCGCCAGATTATGACGGCCGGGTAAGGAGCATAAATAATAATAATAATAAACAAATCTAGGAGACTCATCTTTAAAACAATCTCTTGGTGGTGGGAAGCAGGTTATTCGCTTTATTCTAGTACAGTACACCAAGATTCTTACACACTAGAAAGAACCTTTTATATAATGCCGGCGCTTAAAGTCCTCACCCTTAATGGAACCAACATGAGTCTTGTTAGTAATGTGAATACCTGGAGATACAGCTGCCCCAGTGCACGACTTACTCAGGACCAAACGAACATCATGCCATAGAAGGAAGGTGCACAAGAAACGTGTCTTGTTACACAGAATGAGGGGACCCCTGGCTAATGAGCCTTGGATGGCAACTGCCAGCCACATCTGCTCTCATTATTAGACTATCGAGCAGTTTTATTTACCTCGCTAGCTGAAAAAGCGTTGTCCAGGTTAAGGATGTTATAGAAAAGAATTGGTCAGTTCACCCTCAATGCTAACAAAAAGGCACAAAACGGCTACTGTACAACTTCTGCTGCGTAACGACTACCGTACAACTTCTGCTGTGTCACTCTGTTTTTAAAATCGGGCTTTTGGCCCCTATGAATAGTTGAATGTATTGAAAAGACCATGGGACTGGAGAGTCTCAGTGAACTGAAAAAGGGTGCATCTATAAGTTTATAGGTACAGTTGGAGGACCTCTAAGGATATGAGTGTCACATTGCATGTTCTGAGGACCAGAGGACTGAGAATTCCAAAGCCCCACCCATTTTTGTATTCTGTTTACCCCCCAACCCCACCTGGCCACCAGTGCTGCTTGCCTCTGCCTGGCAAACACACAGCCCCTTCCATCTCCATCTGTAGCACCTGCCTGCCCTCATGAGGTTCACGTAGCCTTTGCCCTATGGTAGATTTCATCAGAGGGGCCTGGCAGGGGAAGTGTCCCCCCCTTCCATCCTGTGACATGTGGAGAACAGTGGTGAGCTGGAATGGTGGGGTCTAAGTGTGCAGATGCCATGCTGTCCACTCCAAGGTTTTTTTTTTTGGCTTTCATTTTTCTCCCCATCTCCAATAACGCAGCCGGCAAGGACACCATGGTGCGCAGGTGCATGTTTGCGAGGCTGCGCTCTCACACCAGACTATGTCCACCCTCACTCACGCTACTCCATCTGCACTGCCTCCTGGGGTCCCCCACGTGATGGTACTGCAGTTTAGAATGCTGCCCACCCCTTCCCAGCAGACACTGTCCTGTGGATGCGCAATCCTCCTACCTCAACGTCCTGCACTCCTTTCCGACTCCATGTTGTGGGCATCACGAGCGGTGACAGGGCCAGCCTCAAGTTAGCCCTTTTTAAATAAATTAGCTTTCAGAAAGTCTATATTTTAAACTGTTGGTGCTGGAATTTGTTTTAAAGGAAAGATTTGGGTCAGATCAACATAACCAAACCATATCGATATGATTTTCATCTGTTGATACATATCTATTCTTATCGATAGTATATGTTAGTAAATAACATGTAAATTGATACTATACCCTCAGTAGATTTATGAAAGAACTAGGAAAATGTGTGGAATATAAGGAGAGCTGTGGCTATTTGTTGGTTGTGTACTGAAACCAGCATTACCGGTCAGGAGTATCACAGCAATCTACTGAATCTTTGCAAAATGGAAATACTAGTGATTCCCAACAGAAGTAAATATCTGCACAGCATGAGTGTTTTCTCACTTATTCAGCACCTTTACGCACTGTTTAATGCTTTACAATAATGCACACTATCACTCTGTGTGGGACCTGGGTTTATATCTTCTGCAGGTTATGCATATATTAAACTAACATGCTGTATGCCACATCAAATACAGCTTCACAGCGCCACCAGGGTTCACATACAATTTCCAGCATCCTGCACTGCAGCAGACTCGGACACATCACAGAGGTGAAATGCTCTGATCCCGGGTATGCATATGATTCCCAGAATCCCACACTGTGGCAGGCTAGGACATGATACAGTAGTTAAATGATCGGCATCAGTAGTTCTCTTGTCATTCTCAGCATCACACAAAGCAGCCGGCTAGGGGTCGGGCATGTTACAGAGGTTAGATACTCTGTTCCTGGTATTCACATGTGATTCCCTGTATCCCACAGTGTGGCAGGCTGGGGGTTGGGCACATTACAGAGGTCAGACACTCTGTTCCTGGTATTCACATGTGATTCCCTGCATCCCACAGTGTGGCAGGTTGGAGGCTGAGCATGTTACAGAGGTGAGACGCTCTATTCCTGGTATTCACATGTGATTCCCTGTATCCCACAGTGTGGCAGGCTGAGGGTTGGGCACGTTGCAGAGGTGAGACGCTCTGTTCCTGGTATTCACATGTGATTCCCTGTATCCCACAGTGTGGCAGGCTGAGGGTTGGGCACATTGCAGAGGTGAGACGCCTGTTCCTGGTATTCACATGTGATTCTGTATCCACAGTGTGGTGGGCTGGGGTTGGGCACGCTGCAGAGGTGAGACGCCTGTTCCTGGTACTACATGTGATTCCCTGTATCCACAGTGTGGCAGGCTGGGGTTGGGCACGTTACAGAGGTTTGATGCTCTGTTCCTGGTATTCACATGTGATTCCCTGTATCCCACAGTGCGACAGGCTGAGGGTTGGGCACGCTACAAAGGTGAGACGCTCTGTTCCTGGTACTCACATGTGATTCCCTGTATCCACAGTGTGGTGGGCTGGGGTTGGGCATGTTGCAGAGGTGAGATGCTCTGTTCCTGGTATTCACATGTAATCTTCGTATCCCACAGTGCGACAGGTCAGGTTGGGCACGTTGCAGAGGTGAGACGCCTGTTCCTGGTACTCACATGTGATTCCCTGTATCCACAGTGTGGTGGGCTGGGGGTTGGGCATGTTGCAGAGGTGAGATGCTCTGTTCCTGGTATTTACATTTGATTCCCTGTATCCCACAGTGCGACAGGCTGAGGGTTGGGCACATTGCAGAGGTGAGACGCTCTGTTCCTGGTATTCACATGTGATTCCCTGTATCCACAGTGTGGTGGGCTGGGTGTTGGGCATGTTACAGAGGTGAGACATACAGGTTACTCACCTGTAACAGGAGTTCTAGGAATGGTATATGTTGTTCATCCACACTATCTGGCAGGTTCCTTGCCGCTTTAAATCTTGCCGGAAGGTCTTCAAGCTGGCTCCTCCCACCCATCCAGGTGGTAAACTCTCGGCTCCGCCCATGACACCAGATCTAGCCGCTGAAGCCAGGTTGTGCGTCGAGCCGGGAGGTCGGGTGGGTCATGGGATGAACAACATATACCATTCCTAGAACTCCTAAGGACAGGTGAGTAACCTGCATTTCAAGGACATGGATATGTTGTTCATCCACACTATCTGGCAGACTCCTAGCAGTTCTCCGGGAGAAGGGAGGCAAGGCGCACACCCCCTACTTAGGAAACAAAGACTGGAGAACCGAGGCCCCAACCAGCATCCCAGCATGACCCAAGGTCGATGTGGTAGGGGTAAAACGGTATGTGCCGACTTCCAGGTAGGAGCCCCGCAGATATCCTGGGTAGGGACATCCCCGGAAGCAGCCACCGATGCAGCGGAAGGGCGGGTTAAATGAGCACTTATCCCTCTGGGAGGCTCCATGCCTGCCCACCTATAGCGGAGATCTATGCAGGAGGTGACCCACCCGCCATCGGCCGCTGGCTGCAGGTCTGCCAGTGCGGCTTCAGCGTAGAGACAAACAGCTGAGCGAACCTCCTGAACTTCAGCCCTATGCTCCTGAGAAGGCGAAAGGCCAATTAGGGTCCAAATGGAGCCTATATGCGGCCTCGAGGTGTGAATGGGATTGAACCCGGCAGAGACAATACCTAGTTAGGGTAACGCCTGACACCACCCACGGAAGGAACTTCGGGTGGGGCGAGGACAACTTTGTCCCTGTGGAAGACCAGATAGGAGACTCGAAGGAAGCGCCTGGAGCTCTCCCATCCTTCTGGTTGATGTGGTAGCCCCCGAGAAGGTGTTCTTCCACAACAGGTGGGAGAATCGCACCTGTGCAAAAGTTCGAATGGCTTGCCCGTGAGCTAAGCCCATACCAGCATAAGATCCCACGGAGGTGGAGATGCTCTCCCCGGAGGGGAAGCGTGATCAAGGCCTTGGAAAAGCACCAGACCACCTTTCCTGTGCCACCGACTACCTTCCGGCCCGCGCCCGGAGGACAGGGGTGGCTGCCAGGAGCACCTTAAGGGTCGTCGACCAAAGCCCTTGCTAAAGAAGAAGAACGGACCACAGGTAGTCCGGAATGCTCGCTGAGGAACAGGAGAGGGGACCAGGCCCTATCCTAACACCAAATGGAGAACTCTTCCATTTGAAGGCGTAGCATATCTGGTCAACTCCTGGCGGACGCCCAACAACATCGAGGACCTCGCTGAAGACCCAGGCCTGGCCACTAGCCGCACAGGAACCAGGCCGCCAGGTGCAGGTATTGAAGGTCCGGATGGAATACCTTCCCCTGACAACAGAGATCAGGACCGGGCGGGCTGGAAGCCGCCTCGGGAGCCTGGGGCTGAGACTGAGGAGAGCTGGATACCAGAGCTGGCAGAACCAGTCTGGGGCTACCAGAATCACCTGCACCTAGTCCCTCCTCGCCTTGCTTGTGGGTCAAGGGAAATGGGGGAGAGGCGTAGAAGAGGCCCAGGGTCCGCGGCCTCAAAGGCATCCCCTTACAGTGAGCCCTGCTGAGGGAGGGCGGGCATGAGACAGTCTTGGCTTCGCATTCTCCCTGGAGGGAAAAAGGTCCACCCGAGGCGTGACCTAATGGGAGAAAGATCTTGTGCTACCTCCGGCAGGGAAGACCACTCATGAGGCGCAGCCCTTATCCGGCTTAGGGCATCAGCCAGGGTGCTGGAGGCTCCTGCCATCGAAATGGCTAGGAAAACCGCCTCCAGGCTGTGCACGAGACCAAATGCGGAGAACCTCCGTACGCAATGGCAAGGGGCGCGTCCTGCCCTGGCGGGTTAGGTAGCACATGGTCGTGGTATTATCCGCCTGGACCTAAACCACTTGACCCCGCACAAATGGAGAGAAAACAGTGCGAGCTAAGCAGACCGCATGAAGCTCCAGCAGGTTGAAATGGCATCGGGACTCCCGAGGGAACCAGAAGCAGTGCACTCTGCGCTCCCCTTGATGGGCACCCCAACCCATCAGAGATGCATCGGTCACAGAAGACCGTCGACTCAGGGCGGATGAACGGGATGCCCACCTGCAGATGAGCTGGAATGGTCCACCATAGGAGAGCCGCTCCACATCCCTGGGTTACTGTCACAGGCTGGTCCAAAGGATCGCAGCACTGTGACCGCTGGCTGGCCAGCCCCCATTAAGGGGACACATGAACCGGCAGGTCCAATCGGACCACGCTGGTGCAGGCCACCACGAGGCCCAGGAGGTGCAGGAAGTCCCGGGCAGGGCGCAATTGCCCAATCAGACATGATTAGGTAAAGGAGGAAGAACCTCGGCCCTGTCCGCCGTGAGCCGAGCTCTGGCTCGAAGAGTCGAGCTCTGTCCCGATGAAAGGATCACCCGCTTTGACACGATTTCCGACTTGGCTCCATTAGAGAGGAGACCGGTCTGAGAGCAACTTAGAGGGCCAGAACTCTGGACCGCCCCACCTCCGCTCTGGAGGGGTTGCAGTCAGCCCGCCATCCAGGTAGGGGTACACTCGGACCCTTCGGCGCTGCAGGAATGCTGCTGAGAAGAGGCCGAAGGGTATGGCCTGGAAATCAGAAGAGATCCCCGCCTTGAAGTGGAGGAGTCTCCCAAGAAACGGACAGATCAAGTGTGAAGAATACATCCTGGAGGTCCTGGAAATAGAACCACACGCCTGTTCCAAGGATGGGATATCTGAGTCAGAGTGACCATCCCGAAGGTCTGAGACCTAAGAAGCTGTTCAGGTCATGCGGGTCAAGGATGGGCACAAACCCCGTCTGCTTGGGGACCAGGAAAACCTGGACACAAACCACGGGTCTGGAGGAGGGTCCGCCACCTTCCTGATCACCTCTTTTCGAGGGGCAGGGCAAAATCGGTCGGGCCGACAGCAGGCTGGGCGGATCATGGCCTCGAGGCACGGCTCGAATGGGTGGGCCTGCTCAACATCCAGAGAGGCAGGCTCTTCCCTAGCACCTCCGACACCCAGCGGTCCGTGGTGATAGCGGACCAGGCGGAGGAAGGGCGGAGCCATCTCCCCCGGGTAGGGTGACGAGGCCGAGGGCGGCGCCTCAGCCTGTCACTGAGCAGGCTTGGAGAGGGACTGGCTGGGAGCTCCTGAGCCTTTACCTCCTTGCTTCCCTTAGAGGAAGCCGCTGGCTTGGGGCCAGGATGCCAAGCGGAAGCCTGTCGGCCCTCATGCTGCTGTTGATGGGCCGGTCGCCAGAGGGGCCGAAGGACGGAGGGGCTTACGCAAGGTTGCCAGCAGCCCTTGTCCCTCTGGGAGGGGTAACTGAGTCCAGAGTGGCATTGGACTTCGTCCCCTGAGGTGTCCTTCCACCCAGGGTCAAAGAGGTCAGTCCCCAAGAAGGGGATGTCTGCCAACTTGTGCTGGGTATCCGCCAAGAAGGTGGATATCCTCAGCCACGCCCTGCAGCGCATGGCCACCGCGGCCGCTACTGACCTGGCACAGGAATCACCTATGTCCAAAGCAGTCTGAAGCTGCTGCTTCGCCACCGCCCTACCCTGGTCCCGCACCTGCTGGACCGTGGTCCGCAGGTCGGCCGGGAGATGAGGGAGCACCTCATCCAGGGAGCCCAAGAGGGCATGGGAGAAATATGCCATCAGTGCGGCCGAGCTGGCCTGTCGGAGACCTAGGGAGGACGCGGCGTAAACCTTGCGCTCGACATAGTCCATCCTTTTGGACTCTTTGTCGGGGGGCCTATCCACATCCCGAGCGTTCACAGAACGCTGGAAGACATTATCGGTAACTAACCCCTCAGCGGAGGGGTGCTCCGAAAAACCGGGCAAAGAACCGATAGGGACAGAATACTTCCTGGCCATCCTGGCCGAGGGCGCAGGACAGGAAGTAGACCGCTGCCAAAGCTCCAAGGCTGGGCCGACGATGGCCTCAGCCACTGGGAAGGCCTCCGAGGGTGAACCCCCTCGGTCTAGGATCTCCGTCAGGGGATAAGAGGCCCGTTTGGACACGGGTTCGAGCTGCATCCCGGTGAACTCCGAGATGAGCCTAAGCAGACCCAGAAAGGACGATGGGCTGTTGTCCACAGACCGGTCCAGGGAGGACTCCGGGCCCTCCCGTCTGGGGAACGCTGAGAAGTCGTCGTCGGACTCCGAAGGGTCTGCAAAAAGCTGCCTCAGGCCTAAGCCACTCTTCACCCGCCGAGGGCGGGCAGGAGTGAGGGTGACCGTCAACCTGCGGGACAGGTCGTGACCCGACCGAGGTCCCACCATAATCGGTGGGGCAGCAAGGCTTGGTTGAACATCCGGCCCAGAAGTGGGCACCTCGACTGCAGCGAGCGGTTGCGTCGGCCGTTCCGGCGGCAGCTGCTTGATAGACGGGGAATGAATCGGAGTAGACTGATTCCCGGACAACAGCAACTGCTGTCACATGAACTCCTCGTAACGTCGACGCCATCTGCATCGAAGCCTCTCCCCATCTGAGGAGGGAGACGAGGAGGAACGGTGTTGCCACTTAACTCGGTTCCCCGACCGAGACCGCTGAAGTTAGCTGGAGCGGCTTGACCGAGAAGAGGACCGAGACCGAGACCCAGATCCTCAGCAAAACCGAGGGTGGGTCCGGGAAGGAGCGGGGGACACCCGCTCATCCCTCGGCTCGGACAGAATGACCGAGGACTGCCACCCCGGAGGCGCAGGCAGAACCTCGGCCTCCACCGGGGAAACCGGCAAAGGGTTGACGGCTCTTGCAGTCGACCGCCCGGGTGACGGGTCGAGAGAAAACTTGACAACGTCGATGGGAGTCTTGGCCGGCTGGCCTGACGGGGACACCATGAAGCCAACGGCCTGAGCCGCAACCTCGACCGAAGTCGAAGGTCGGCAGACAGTGGAAGGACCCTCCCGCTCCCACAAACACCAACTATGGGACTTACCCTGCGACTCCCTTGACCTGGGCCGAGAGGCAGGTCCCGATGGCCCCTCTCCCTTCGTTGAAAGGGACTGGCGAAGCTCCTTGAACGAAGCCGAATGAGAGGAACTCAAAGAGAGCGGGATAAAAGCCACGACCGAGGAGGAGGGGGATGCAGCCTTGGCGGCCGCCTCCTCCAGGGAGGTAGAGAGATCGAGCTGCTCAGCCGAGACAGCCGATGCGGACACCGCCCGACGAGTCTCTAAAGATTTTACCGGCGCGGAAAAATCCTCGGGGCACCCAAGCCCCAAATGGGCAGCACAATCCTCCAGGACATTGGTCGAAAGGGCACAGCACAATTCGTAAACTTGCGGATCATGGTCCAAGTCGAGGCAGTAAACGCACGTGGAGTGTGGATCAGTCCTGGAGATATTCCGCCCGCCCGGGCGCCTCCAAGAGCCCGGAAACTAATTGTCCATCGCAGCCGCGAGGGAAGAAGACTGAAGTTTTAGAAAACTTCAAAACTAAATTCGGACGAACCGAATAATCAGGAACCAGTCGAAAAACGCAGAGCGCTAAGGAGGGAACCTGAGCTTCCAAGCGGTAAGGAAGATCAGGCATCATGGGGCGGAGCCGAGAGTTCTACCACCCAGGTGGGTGGAAGGAGCCAGCTTGAAGACCTTCCGGCAAGATTAAAAGCGGCAAAGAACCTGCCAGATAGTGTGGATGAACAACATATCCATGTCCCTAGAAACTCTGTTCCTGGTATTCACATTTGATTCCCTGTATCACACAGTGTGGCAGGCTGGGGGTTGGGCACGTTACAGAGGTTTGATACTCTGTTCCAGGTATTCACATGTGATTCCCTGCATCACACAGTGTGGCAGGCTGGGGACTGGACACGCTGCAGAGGTGAGATGCTCTGTTCCTGGTATTCACATGTGATTCCCTGTATTCCACAGTGTGGCAGGCTGGGGACTGGACACGCTGCAGAGGTGAGATACTCGTTCCTGGTATTCACATGTGATTCCCTGTATCCCACAGTGTGGCAGGCTGGGGTTGGGCAGCACGCTGCAGAGGTGAGATACTCTGTCTTGGTATTCACATGTATTCCCTGTATCCCACAGTGTGGCGTGGCTGGGGTTGGGCACGCACAGAGGTGAGATGCTCTGTTCCTGGTATTCACATGTGATTCCCTGTATCCCACAGTGTGGCGGCTGGGGTTGGGCACGTTACAGAGGTGAGATGCTCTGTTCTGGTATTCACATGTGATTCCCTGTATCCACAGTGTGGCGGGCTGGGGTTGGGCACATTGCAGAGGTTAGATGCTCTGTTCATGGTATTCACATGTGATTCCCTGTATCCCACGGTGTGGCAGGCTGGGGGTTGGGCACGTTACAGAAGTTTGATGCTCTGTTCCTGGTATTCACATGTGATTCCTGTATCCCACAGTGTGGGAGGCTATGGGGTTGGGCACGTTACAGAGGTGAGATGCTCTGTTCCTGGTATTCACATGTGATCTCCTGTATACCACCGTGGCAGGCTGGGGGTTGGGCACGTTACAGAGGTTTGATGCTCTGTTCCTGGTATTCACATGTGATTCCCTGTATCCACAGTGTGGCAGGCTGGGGACTGGACACGCTGCAGAGGTGAGATGCTCTGTTCTGGTATTCACATGTGATTCCCTGTATCCACAGTGTGGCAGGCTGGGCACTGGACACGCTGCAGAGGTGAGACGCCTGTTCTGGTATTCACATGTGATTCCATGTATACCACAGTGTGGCAGGCTGGGGTTGGGCACGCTGCAGAGGTTAGATGCTTTGTTCCTGGTATTCACATGATTCCCTGTATCCCACAGTGTGGCAGGTTGGGGGTTGGGCATGTTGTAGAGGTTAGATGCTCTGTTCGTGGTATTCACATGTGATTCCCTGTATCCCACAGTGTGGCAGGTTGGAGGCCGAGCATGCTACAGAGGTTAGATGCCCTGTTCCTGGTATTCACATGTGATTCCCTGTATCCACAGTGTGGTGGGCTGGGGGTTGGGCACGCTGCAGAGGTTAGATGCCTTGTTCCTGGTATTCACATGATTCCATGTATCCAACAGTGTGGCGGGCTGGGGGTTGGGCATGTTGCAGAGGTTAGATGCTCTGTTCTGGTATTCACATGTGAATCCCTGTATCCCACAGTGTGGTAGGTTGGGGTTGGGCACGCTGCAGAGGTTCGATACTCTGTTCATGGTATTCACATGTGAATCCTGCATCCCATAGGCGGCAGGCTGGGGTTGGGCACATTGCAGAGGTGAGATACTCTGTTCCTGGTATTCACATGCGATTCCTGCATCCCACAGTGTGGCAGGTTGGAGGCTGAGCATGTTACAGAGGTGAGACGCTCTGTTCCTGGTATTCACATGATTCCATGTATCCCATAGTGTGGCGGGCTGGGGTTGGGCATGTTGCAGAGGTTAGATGCTCTGTTCCTGGTATTCACATGTGAATCCCTGTATCCCACAGTGTGGTAGGTTGGGGGTTGGGCACGCTGCAGAGGTTCGATACTCTGTTCATGGCATTCACATGTGAATCCCTGCATCCCATAGTGCGGCAGGCTGGGGGCTGGGCACACTGCAGAGGTGAGATACTCTGTTCCTGGTATTCACATGTGATTCCCTGCATCCCACAGTGTGGCAGGTTGGAGGCTGAGCATGTTACAGAGGTGAGACGCTCTGTTCCTGGTATTCACATGATTCCATGTATCCCACAGTGTGGCGGGCTGGGGGTTGGGCATGTTGCAGAGGTTAGATGCTCTGTTCCTGGTATTCACATGTGAATCCCTGTATCCCACAGTGTGGTAGGTTGGGGGTTGGGCACGCTGCAGAGGTTCGATACTCTGTTCATGGTATTCACATGTGAATCCCTGCATCCCATAGTGCGGCAGGCTGGGGGTTGGGCACATTGCAGAGGTGAGATACTCTGTTCCTGGTATTCACATGTGATTCCCTGTATCCACAGTGTGGCAGGCTGGGGGTTGGGCACGTTGCAGAGGTTAGATGCTTTGTTCCTGGTATTCACATGATTCCCTGTATCCCACAGTGTGGCAGGTTGGAAGCTGAGCATGTTACAGAGGTGAGATGCTCTGTTCCTGGTATTCACATGTGATTCCCTGTATACCACAGTGTGGCAGGCTGGGGGTTGGGCACGTTGCAGAGGTTAGATGCTTTGTTCCTGGTATTCACATGATTCCCTGTATCCCACAGTGTGGCAGGTTGGGGGTTGGGCATGTTGTAGAGGTTAAGATGCTCTGTTCGTGGTATTCACATGTGATTCCCTGTATCCGCAGTGTGGCAGGCTAGGGGTTGGGCATGTTGTAGAGGTTAGATGCTCTGTTCGTGGTATTCACATGTGATTCCCTGTATTACACAGTGTGGCAGGTTGGAGGCTGAGCATGTTACAGCGGTGAGACGCTCTGTTCCTGGTATTCACATGTGATTCCCTGTATCCCACAGTGTGGTGGGCTGGGGGTTGGGCACGCTGCAGAGGTGAGACACTCTGTTCCTGGTATTCACATATGATTCCCTGTATCCACAGTGTGGCAGGCTGAGGGTTGGGCACGCTGCAGAGGTGAGACGCCTGTCCTGGTACTCACATGTGATTCCCTGTATCCACAGTGTGGTGGGCTGGGGTTGGGCACGTTGCAGAGGTGAGATGCTCTGTCCTGGTATTCACATTTGATTCCCTGTATCCCACAGTGAGACTGGCTGAGGGTTGGGCACTGCTGCAGAGGTGAGACACTCTGTTCCTGGTACTCACATGTGATTCCTGTATACCACAGTGTGGTGGGCAGGGGTTGGGCACGTTGCAGAGGTGAGATACTCTGTTCCTGGTATTCACATTTGATTCCCTGTATACCACAGTGCGACAGGCTGAGGGTTGGGCACGTTGCAGAGGTGACGCTCTGTTCCTGGTACTCACATGTGATTCCCTGTATCCACAGTGTGGCAGGCTGGGGTTGGGCATGTTGCAGAGGTTAGATACTCTGTTCCTGGTATTCACGTGATTCCCTATATCCACGGTGTGGCAGGTTGGGGGTTGGGCACGCTGCAGAGGTTAGATGCTCTGTCTGTGGTATTCACATGTGAATTCCTGTATCCCAGTGTGGCAGGCTGGGAGTTGGGCATGTTGCAGAGGTCAGATGCTCTGTTCTTGGTATTCACATGTGAATCCTTCTATCCCACGCTATGCAGGCTGAGGGTTGGGTGAGTCATGGAGGGGAGATGCTCAGCTCCCAGGGTTCGCATGCAATTCCCAGCATCCCACACTGTGGCAGGCTCTGGCACATCACAGAGATGAAATGCTGTGCTCTCAGGGTTTGCATGCGATTCCCAGCATCCCACACTGCGGCAGGCTCTGGCACGTCACAGAGGTGAAATGCTCTGCTCCCAGGGTTCGCATGTGATTCCCTGCATCCCACACTGTAGAAGGCTGGAGATCAAGCTACATTGGAGAAGTGAGAATCTCAGCTCCCAGGGTTCACATGTGATTCCTAGTATCCCACACTGTGGCAGGCTAGGACATGTTACAGTGGTGAAATGTTCTGCATCAGAAGTTCTCTTGTCATTCTCAGCATCACACAAAGCAGCCGCTAGGGGTCGGGATGTTACAGAGGTTAGATACTCTGTTCCTGGTATTCACATGTGATTCCCTGTATCCCACAGTGTGGAAGGCTGGGGATTGGGCACATTACAGAGGTCAGACACTCTGTTCCTGGTATTCACATGTGATTCCCTGCATCCCACAGTGTGGCAGGTTGGAGGTTGAGCATGCTACAGCGGTGAGCACTTATTCCTGGTATTCACATGTGATTCCCTGTATCCCACAGTGTGGCAGGCTGAGGGTTGGGCACGTTGCAGAGGTGAGATGCTCTGTTCCTGGTATTCACATGTGATTCCCTGTATCCCACAGTGTGGCAGGCTGGGGATTGGGCACATTACAGAGGTCAGATACTCTGTTCCTGGTATTCACATGTGATTCCTGTACCCACAGTGTGGCAGGCTAGGAGTTGGGCACGTTGCAGAGGTGAGCTGCTCTGTTCCTGGTATTCTCATGTGATTCCCTGTATTCCACAGTGCGGCAGGCTGGGGTTGGGCATGCAGCAGAGGTTAGATGCTCTGCTCCTGCAGTGTTCCACACTGCCTAAAAATATAGAGCGGTGGTAAGGGGAGGGCGGAGCCACGGGTGGGCAGAGTCAGTCTCAGGATGCATATAATGCATACGGAGTAAAAGCATAGGAGTAATATGACTAATTTGGGGGCCTTGGTTCGTGTGCAGTAGCAAAAGAAGTGTATCAGTTGTGTGACATTCTGGAGAACCTCTGCATTCTATTTGCAGGCCAGCCAACAATTGTAGAGTCTTGACATTATTCCTGGTGCGTGCTACTACTTCTCTTACTACTGCCTGCAAGGCCAAGATCTAATCTCACGGTTTGAGTCCTGCCCGATGAGCTGCAGCTGCCAAAATAGGGAAATTGTTAACCTCAGGCCCTCAATTGAGATAATCATTAGTGCATTTAGCACACTGGCACCAATCTATTTTGTCCTCATGCTTATTCAATTTAGTGCAGAAACCCTCTCACAAGCTGCAGTCAACATTGGTATCATCATTGCCAGTTCTGCCAAAGTAGATACGCTTGGATACAGGTCTCACATATTTAGTAGTTAGAGAGCGAGTACATCTGAAATAGTCTTCAAGGCCGCCTTTTCCATGAACATGAGATCACGCAGAGAAGCCCATTCCAGTGCAGACGCATCTATATCCACAACAGTAGCATAGTGACCCAGAATAACGCCAAGGTTGTCACTGCCATAGCCTTCCAACTCTTCAATATCACCCTCTGGTATCATGCTGGGGTCAAGATACTGAACACATCCTAAAGTTCTGTGCTTGGAAACCTTTGTTCAAGTTGAGCAATTATTGCCCTAATAAAGTTGTCATGCACAGAGGTTCTAAAACGATTTAATTGTGCTTCACAAATGGCAAGTTCAGGCCATTATCATTCAGGAGTACTAGTTCAGTCGACACGGAGGTGAAGTACTGACCAGGTACCAGCAGGCGTGCCCTAAGAATCTCTAAAGTGGAATGTAAATGCCTCTTTATATCAGTAAAATTCAGAGCTGATGTTTGAAAGCATTTAGATAAGATGCTAAGGTGTGGAAGTATGTCACACATCATGTATAAAATAGAAAAAAAAAGTCCCAGTTTTCCATATTTACTAGGCCCACAGCTTGGGGATCATGCCTTTCAGAGGCCTCTCTATGCAAGGACGTAACAACGGATGGGAACATCTTCCTTAGTGTGTCATGCTACATCCACCTAACTGCTTTTGCCTGTTTAGGCTTTAGAACAGGGTTCTCCATTGCCTGCTGAACTTCTCTCAGGGCAGCCATGCAACAGCAGAATTTTCGTAATGTCTGTATAAGTGATCTAGTGTTTGATTAAACTTTAATGGCTGCTCACTTCATTTGCTGCTGCTTACAGCCAAGGCCTCCCGATGAGCCATACAGTGATTTTCAACAAGTACTGGGCTGACTTCTTTCAGTTTTTTAGCCACTCCGTTTTGCCTGCCCAGCATAACGGCTGCTCCATCACTGTCCAGCCCTGCAAGGTGATCAACCAAGAGTCCATTGTTATCAGAGAACGCAACCATTTTTTTTTTTTAACAACTGTGTCTGCCTTTCCATCAATTAGTTCTTCAACTCCCAGGAAAGAAACTCTGGGTTTCCCTTCTTTGCAGTACACTCCATACAAAATGAGCTGCTTCATAACGGCAATATCAGCTGATTCGTCCACCAAATAAGAAAACGATTTGTCAGCCTTCAAATCTGTAAGTACTGATCTCCTGACCACCTCACCCAGAGAGAGAGAACCATTTCTCTGACTGTTCGATCGGAACAATATTTAACAGCATCAGCAATACGATATTGTCTCAGGTATTTGCATCCCAATGATTTGGCGAGATCCAGCAGTGAGCCATATTTCATTGTGTGAGGCAGCCTCATTATGTTTGCTTGCACGCATGTGTAAGAAACATAGTGCCATCATCCGGGTTTTGTAGGTGTGGCACCCGTCTTCCAATTCAGTGTGTACAGGCGCGCTCTCAGTTCACTCAATGAATGTTGCAGCCGTCCACTTACAGCAGTTGAAAATGCAGTGGTGTACAGTTGAAAGGCAGAGCTCAGTTTCAGTGAGCAGCGATAAGATAGTGCTGATTAGCATATTGCGTGCTCATCGCGCTCCCCCACACACACGCAATATTGCGTGCTCATGCTGCCCCCATGCACACTGTAAGGCCGACGGGGTGCCCAATCCCCGTCAGCTCTGCTGCGCCTCCCCCACAGAGTTCCAGGTGCCACGCAAGAACGGGTTCAGGAGGGCCGACGGGGTGCCCAATCCCCGCCTGCCCACTGTCTCCCAACAGACTACGGTGCCACGCTGGGAGCCCACCCCAGCGTAGCAACAGTCCGTATGGCCGATGGGGTGCCAACTCCGTCAGCTCCACTGCCCCCAAACAGCTTCCAGCTGCCACGCTGGGAGCCCAGCCCAGCATGGCACAAGTCCGCAAGGCATCTATGAAAAAATAACCTGCAAGAAAAACGCTCCTTGCTGACTGTCCTGACCCTCCCCCACCTGCGCCCACCCTCTGCGCACTCTGCCTCCCCACACCCCCACCTCACCCCATACTTACCCAGAGTCTGGCGCTACATCTTGGTGGATCGGGAACACGCCTGCACTCTTCAAGGCCGACCACAAACTGAGGAAATGCCGTAAGCTGTATAATGTAATAAATAGGGTTTTTCAACTTTGATGCATATCTCAGGCATTTTGGGAATTTTTCACCAAATTTTCAACATGGGTTTTGGGACCCCACTCATGAATTCTGTCACTGTCATTTTGTTAATCAGCCCCGAAGATGATTTCGCGATCACTGCATGGAACCACCTTTTCGGACCAATTTACGTAATAACAGTGTCACAGTTCATAAGGTAGGCCCCAAAACCCTATATGTTGAAAATTTGGAGAACAAATTCTTCAAAATGACTGTTTTACGAGCATGCTATGCTGTTCCTATGCATGCTCGTAAGTTCATGAATTTTCAATATTTTCACTCCAGATTTTCAATATTGCCATTTTACCACACCCCTTATGAGCAGTACAGCTGTAATTTTTCACACCGCCTAAAATGTGTTTCCTGCACATGTAGCGCACAATGGCAATACGGTGCGAAATCAATGTTCAGGACAGATTAAGAAAATCACAGTTACACTGTTCACGAGCAGAGTTGTTAAAATGGCTATGTTAAAAATCTGGTGAAAAAAGTCCATAAAATGACTGTGTTACGAGTGACCATTGCGCAGTTTCCACGCACCTTCGTAAGTTCATGCATTTCTAATATTTTCAGTCCAGATTTTCACCACTGGCATTTTTCCACACTTCCTTATGAACAGTACAGCTGTCATTTTTCACACAATGGCCAAAATGTGTTTTCGCACTTCCAGCGCAGAAATGCATGGTCGCTGTGGGAAATCATTGTTTGCGAAAGATTAAGAAAATCACAGTGACACTGTTCATGAGCGGAGGTTCCAAAATGCCTGTGCTGACAATCTGCTATAAAAAATCCCCAAACAAATTGCATTACGGGTGTGCATTGAGCAGTTTCTACGAACGCTCATGACCACCAGTTTTTTTTAATATTTTCACTGCAGATTTTCAACATTGCCATTTTTTGCACCACCCCATGAACAGTACAGCTGTCATTTTTCACATCCTGTTCGAAATGTGTTTTCGCACCTGTGGTGCCAAATGGTGTATGCCTGCAAAATCAGCTCGCCAACGAACTGATATTGCCACTGTTCATAAGGTGGGTCACAAAACCCATGTTGGAAAATTTGAGTGAAAATGCCAACGAACGCCTGAGGCATTAGGGTTTCCTACCATAACACCCCACCCTGTAGAGACTGACAGGCATCAGGGGTGTGACTTGGGATTCTTGCCTGTAATGCTCATATCATTCCACACCCTGCAGCCAGTGAGAGGCATCGAGGTGCGCCTTGGACTCTTCGGCCCCAAAGTTCACCCCATTCTCCTATACAGCACCCATCTCACCGTATTTCCTGATGGAATGGGGTGAGCATAAGGGCCAAAGACCTCCAAGGCACACTGTGACACTTGTCAGTGTCTGCAGGGTAGGGTGTGGTGAAATGGCATGGCCATTATGCCTGCACGACCCAAAGGCACACCCCAATGCCTGTCAGTCTCTGCAGGGTGATGGGGGTTGGCTTCAGTTCAATACTTCACTGCCATTCCTATTATGCAGCTCTCTAACTCCTCACTATCAATGCCAATGCCAGCAAGCTAACATTCGCATTGACAAATGCTTGTTTTTATTAGCTAGTACATGCAACGAAGGATGCCACAAAAGCTTCTTGTTCCAGGGTCAGGGCCTGCTGCATTGTCTGCTCTATTCCACCTTTGCAGCTGAAATCCTGCAGTCAGCTTCCAGTACAGAAGCAACGACATGGCCAGAACTGTTCTGATGCCTTTTATAAGATCTTCTCCGAATGTCTTGCACCCACTCATTACCCAAACTGTTCCTGATTTGGGCATCTGGTCATGTTTTGTGCCATCATTTTCTTTGTACTGTAACCAACAGTATTTGTTAAGCCAGCCACTATAAAAACCTGTTGCTCTGTGCTTAAAGAGGTTTTTTTTTTTTTTTCTGTATTACAGGAGGAAGTGCAGGGAGTCTCTTGGACATCGATATTGACTGAACCAACTGCCATTGTCACGATCATCTCACGATTGTCATCTTGATCAGGATGTTTCTGTTTTTGAGTTAATTTGAAAACAAAGTTAGTTTCTGCATTGTGGATTATTCAATAATGTTTTTTTTCCTAAGTGTGTTGTGTGTTTGTTTATCACTACAACAGAACGAGAGTTTGGTAATGATGGTCGATGATGACCTTGTGAGTTGGACAGTGATGGGTACAGGCTAAACTATGTTGGCAGACAGCACAGCTAGGAACACAACACCATTTTTTTTAAACTTCTGATATTTACAAATGCAGCAGCTTGGAACTGCATATAATTTTTTCTTTAGCTTATATAGTGGCTTGCTAGTAGAAAGCAACAAGTGACCCAACACACACTGACGAAGCAAGTCTGCACAAGACTAGCAGGACAGGAACTGTCAGACTCTGACTTGGCACCGTTTGGAGCCCTGATTTTTTCTCCATTCAAATATTTTTTTATTTCCTATTTGGGGTTTAGAAACAAGTGACTCATGCACTGGCAAAGCAAGCAATGCACAAGACTGTCAGGACAGGATTGACAGACCCACTGGTTGGCATCGTTTGGATCCCTGATTTTTTTTTTCTCACACAAATATTTTTTATTCCTATTCAGGGTTTAGAAACAAGTGACCACACACTGATGAAGCAAGGCTGTGCAAGACTGGCAGGAGAGGGACTTAGACCCCTGGAAGCACCATTTGAGCCCTGATTTTATTTTCTTACACAAATATAGTTTTAATTTACTGTATTTTTTTTTGGGGTGTCAACTCAGGCTACGGTCTTGTCCCCAGTGTCTCCTCACATACACAACTGACTGTGCCGTGCACCAGGCCAACAATGACAACCTGTGAAAAGCTCTGTAGTGGGTTTTTGTTGCTTTTATTGCCGGTAATCATACCTCTCAACTGTCCCTGATTTTGCCTCAAAATTTTCTTCCGTCCCTCATAAAATTTGCATTTTTTGACAGAACAGTGGGGATTAAAATCACAAATTAATGTCAAACATTAAAGTTATAGACTTGTTCTTCTTCAGAAAATGCATCTTAACACACATCCTTTATTCTATCAGCTTTCTGAGTGAATAGTACCAATTTTTAAGATGTGTCCCTGATTTTGGATCTTTGTCCCTGATTTTTTTAAGCTTTGTCCCTGATTCGTGAGGCAAGAGGTTGAGAGGTATGCCGGTAATCTATTTTTTCTTTTTTTCTGCAGCCCTTCAACACTATAAAAGCTGCTTGGATTTTTGTCCATTGTGGGAGACCACACATGAGCTCTCCCTTCCCTGACCCCTGAACCACTTCAATAATAAAAGGTTTATTTCCAGGACAGATTCAACTCAAGTAAGCTGTCTACTCGGAGCTTTCAGTTACTGAACCTGACGACTTCTCTCTCCACAGAAAAGAGATCAGTGTCTATTTCTGTGCAGACTGATTTTGTTTTTTCTTTCATTGCCAGTAAAACTTACATTTTTATGTTGCTTGCACGCATGTGCAAGAAACATAGTGCCATCATCGGAGATTTCGGAGATGTGTCACCTCCTCCTCCAATTCAGTCAGTGTGCTGGCAGGCGGCCCTGTAGTAAGTCAATGCATTCTGGAGCTGTCTATGACACGCCCAAAATGCAGTGGCATACAGTTGGAAGTGGGGAGTTACGCTCACTGAGCACCGATAAGATATCGGCTGCTCACGTGCAGCTCCCCCACAGACACTTCCACGCAGGGCGCGGCGCGCTCGCCCACGCACGCGTTGTATAGCCGACAGGGTGTCCAATCCCCGTCGGCTGAGTTGCGCCCCCTCAGTAGTGGGTGCCACGCTGGGAGCCCACCCAGCATGGCAAGCGATCTTTGGCCGACGGGGTGCCCAATCCCCGCCGCTGAACGCCTCTATCTTGTGCCACGCTGGAGCCCACCCCAGCGTGGCAACAATCCATGGCCAACGGGTGCCCATCCCCGCCGGCTGAACGCCTCTGAACGCCCTTGTGCCACACTGAGCCCACCCCAGCGTGGCAACGCCCCACGTAGTCAATTTTTTTAAATACCTGTAAAAACGGTTCTGCCGTTGCCTCCAACCCTCCCACAACCCGCACTCACCCACTGCGCACTCCAGCCTCCCCACACCCCTCACCCTATACTTACCTCTCGGACTGCCCGACGATCTTCGTGGACCAGGAACACGCCTGCACTCTTCAAAGCCGACCGCGAACTGAGGAAATGCCGTTAAGCTGTATAATGGGCTAGATAGGGGTTTCAACTTTGTTGCATATCTCAGGTATTTTTGGAATTTTGCACCAGATTCCAACATGCGGACCAGTATTCGATGATAGAGCTGTCATGGCAAGATTTCAACTGGCGATTTCGCAGTCATGCGCAAAATCACCCTTCAGGCCTGAATAACGCCATGACAGTGACATCATTCAAGAGAAGGGGTCCTCAAACCCCATGTTGAAAATTTGGTGCCAAAATTCCAAAAAATTACTGTTTTACGAGCGTGCATTGCGCAGTTCCTACGCAGGCTCGTAAGGTCGCAAATTTTCAATATTTTCACTCCAGATTTCCAACATTGCCATTTTATCACACCTTCTTATGAGTAGTACAGCTGCCAATTTTCACATCTCACCCAAAACGTGTTTCTGCCCATGTAGCACACAATGGCGCAGTCGGTGTGTGAGATCAATGTACGGGACAAATTAAGAAAATCACAGTGACACTGTTCATGAGCTCAGATGTTAAAATGGCTATGTTGAAAATTTGGTGAAAAAATTCCAAAATGATCAAGAGTGCATTTAGCGGCGCTGTAATAGTTCCTATGCGCATCAGCCAGAAGTTCATGGGACTTTTCAATATTTTCACTCCAGATTTCCAACATTGCCATTTTGCCACACCTTCTTATAAACAGTACAGCTGTCATTTTTCACATCTCACCCAAAACGTGTTTCCGCCCACGTAGTGCGCACAATGGCGCAGTCGGTGTGCGAAATTAATGTACGGGATAAATTAAGAAAATCACAGTGACACTGTTCATGAGCAAAGGTCTTAAAATGACTATGTTGAAAATTTGGTGAAAAAATTCCAAAAAATGACTGTTTTACGAGCGTGCATTGTACAGTTCCTACGCATTGTAAGTTCGCAATTTTCATTATTTTCACTCCAGATTTTCAACATTGCCATTTTACCACACCTTCTTATGAGTAGTACAGCTGTCATTTTTCACATCTCACCAAAGCGTGTTTCGCCCATGTAGCGCACAATGGGCGCGGTCGGTTGTCTGTGAAATCAATGTCGGGACAAATTCAGAAAATCACAGTGACACTGTTCATGAGCAGAGGTCTTAAATGGCTATGTTGAAAATTTGGTGAAAAAATTCCTTCAGATGTTCTGCAATATTACTAATGAAGACATTGAACAGAACTGGCCCCAGGACCGATCCCTGCAGCACCCCACTGGTCGCCCTCTCCTAGACTGCATACCATTTACCACCACTCTCTGCCTCCTGTCTGTTAGCCAGTTTCTAACCCAATTTACCACCCTTTCCCCCATGTCCAGCCTACCCAGCTAGTTTATCAGCCTCCTATATGGGATGGTGTCCAAGGCTTTGCTGAAATCAAGGTAAGCGTTGTCCACTGCCCCACCCTGATTCACTTCCTTTGTCACCCAGTCAAATAAATCAACCAGATTTATCTGACATGATGTCCCCGCTGTGAATCCATGTTGTCTATGGTCCTGGGTTCCGAAGGCATCTAGTTTCCCCACTATCCTTTTTTTAAGCAATGTCTCCATGATCTTCCCCACTACTGAGATGAGGCTGAATGGCCTATTGTTCCCTGCCTCCTCCCTGCTGCCGGACTTGTGTAGTGGGACCACATGTGCCCTCCTCCAATTCACTCGTGTTGAATGACTCAGTGAACATGGCTGCCAGAGGTACTGCTATCTCCCTTCGCAGTTCTGTTAATATCCTTGGGCGTATGCCATCTGGTTCCATCGCTTTGTCTACCTTCAATTTAGTGAGCTCCTGCAGGACTCTTTTGTCCACCTCTTCACCCCCTTGGCAACTGCTGTACTGCTGTGGCCCTTGCCCCTCCCACTCTTCTGTGAATACTGAACGGAAAGACACAGTGGATGTCTTGGGAGGAAGGCATGAAACTGTCACTTCCAAATACCTAAACAGCACATACAAGCAAGCAACATTCGGCATTGACAAATGCTTGTTTTCTTTCTTTATGCTGCAGTTGCCCTCTTCCCTTCTCCTCATCCCTCTCCTCTAACTCCCTCTCTCCCCTTTACCCCTTACCTACTCTCCTGAAGCACTTACCCAGCTTTTCCTTCCCTCTTACTGCCTATTTTCTTCCATCCCCTTATAAACAGTAGTAGCTACATGTATTCCTAGCTGATACGTAATCCTACTATGTATGTTACCATGTCGCCCATTGCAACTAAATGTTATAGAACCTTATTATTACTTTTTTTTTTTAGAGTTACTGCTCCCTTATTTTGAGGGACTGTTGTGGTTCACATCTGCTTATTTGTTTTGCATCTTCTTGTTTTTCGTGTTTGTCTTTCCAGGACCACCTTGTAAATGAGTTCTCTCAATGGTGTTTTCCTGGTAAAATAAAACTGAATTGAAATTGAAATGAGTTAGGAGGCATTGCCCCCCTCCCCACCCCTCTTGGTTTTTTTTTTAACGGGGGGGAGGACAAACCCACTCCAATTCAAATTAATAAAAAATAACTGACAGGCCTACTTGGCCAAGTAGCGTAATTTGAGCTCTACACTAACAGCGTAGGTGCGACGGTGGTCCGATATTTGACACAGTCGTCAGGCACATTGCGGAGGTGGGATGCACAGCTCCAGCTGGCCTGGTACCACAGCTGTAGCGTTACTGCTCATTACATCAGTGGAATGAGCTCAGCTCCTCTTAGTCCGTCTAGTGGAAGGATTGAGAATCCCAAGGACTGCTCTCTTCCATCTGGGACGGTGGGTGGCTTGCCCTACTGAGTAACTGCAACCTAATGAGTACTAGGAGACAGTGTGCTTGGGTCCCCTGCAGCAGTTTGGCCGGGGGGGGGGCACATCCATTGCTAGCACTGAAGCACATGTGTGCCTGCACCCATGCGCGGTATGCGCTGTGGCACCTCAGGGAGGGATGAGAAGTGGGCAGTACTCTGCAGCATCAAGCATGGGGGACTGATTTGGCATATTGGCAAATTAGGTTCACATCTTAAGCCCTGGGCAACAGAAGCAGAGGCCAACAGAGAGAGCTCAGGGCACCCGAGGGACACGCTACTCACCTCTGGGGAGGAGGGTCGAGCGCACCACCACTGCAGAGGAAACATTGCTGGTTGTGCAGGTGACCATGTGCTGCCAGACATCCTCACTCTAGGCCACTGCGTGTGGGGAGGGTGGCACCAGTACGTAAAACCCCAATGCACAGCAGAATGGCGCTGGTGTTCTTGAATCTCATGACTCCCAACTGCCCACAGGTCCATAGAAATGCTGAGCCTGAGGGAAAGTCATGTCTGTAGGGTAAACGGAGGTAGTCCAGCACACAGGCAAATGACACCAAGGGACTGTGTAAGTGGCACGGATGGGAGGTGGATGGGGTAAGGATGTCGTCATGTAAAAAGGGCAGCATTGGTGACCAGAGGGGGAGAGACGAAACTGTGTAAGTGACAGGGATGGGAGGTGCATGGGTCACCAGGCAGAAATGGCAGCATCAGTGACTGGGGATAAAGAAAGAGAAAAAAAGGGCAGGGGTATGCAACTGGCTGGGTAGATGATGCTCCAGCCACCCCGTGTATGTAGTTGGGTTCTTCCCTGGGATGGTTCCTGGGGCTCACCTGCACCTTGGGTGGCTGGATATAAGGGTGGAGCGGCTAAGGAGCTGAAGGAAGACCCAGGCCTTGGGTAGCAAGTCAAGGGGGCAATGCTGTGGTAGGTTGTGGGTGGCTCAGGAGTTCCAGACAGGAAGAAGCATGACAGGATGGGACAGTGGCTGAAGGAGGACTTAGCAGATAGGTGCTAAGGTAGGGTACAGAACTGAAAAAACAGAGAGAGACATGCTCACTCCCCCTGCAGGCCAATCAAGGAGCAGCACTGGCTGTGAAGGCAGGTGCTCCCGTGCCCTCCATCGCCAGGATGGGGAATCCAGAGGAAAGCAAAAAAAAAAAAAGGAAGAATTAAGACCACGAGTGCAATCAAGTGATTATTTCACCAATTCTGGATGTTTCTCTCCCCTTCGCCATATTTTTTTCCCTCCAAAACTTGCCTGAATATAAGAGGATACCATATTTTATTGCATAGAGAAGCAGAATACATAATGGAGACAGTGACTAGATATATTCACCATGCGCAACAAGCGTAAGAGGTCTAGACGGTGGTCCACATGGTTGTCTAAAGACTTCTGGGGGAAGTTAAGGAAGGAAATGAGGCAACAGGATAAATGGAAGGATTCTCATGGCAGAATGATAAAACACAAGAAAACAGACACTGCCAGCAGAACAGCAGCAGTCCATCCGGTCTGCCAGAATACCATATTTCATCGACTAGAAGCTGTGGTTTGTATTACACATTTTAGTTGTTTGCTGCGGCTTCTAGTTGAGGGTGGCTTGTATTTCAAAGCCTCCAAAACAAGCTAGTGCTCCTGTTTTTGCTTGCTCCTGATTCGCTAAATAAAAACAGATAAAGAAGCATGCAAATTACAAATGCACAATCCCCACCTATCAGTCTTCAGTCCTTACACAGACTACAAAGCAATCAAAGGGGACGTGGCAGCACACCGCTAGGCAGGCTAGCACAACCAGGTGCCACGTGGCCAGGTAAAGGTAAGGAGTCAGGGTCAGGATCAAACCCTAGCTGGTAACGGTAAAGCCACCTCCCGCTGTCCTTTAGTCAGTCTAGCAAGGGATACATAGGGACTGGGCCATCAGCAGGATATAGTTTCACTGCTTAGTAGCTGCCTCCCGAATGGAAACCATGGCTTATCATCAGGGACGGCTTCTATTTAGCAATTTAATTTTTAGATGCAGCTACTATTCAAGGGCAGCTTCTAATCGATGAAGTACGGTAGGTATGAAAATAGAGTTTAGTGTATTGGACATTAGAGAAAGAGTGCAGGGCAAAGACCTCCCAGACAAGCCTGGTCTGTAAGAATCTTGCATGGGGATCAGAGGAACAAGAATTAATTTTATAATCCACAGAGAACAAAAAGGAGAGTCAATGATAAGGTGGGCCAGTAGGGACCGTTGAACTAGGTAGAAGGAATAGCAGAGGACAAGAATAACTACTTTGTTTCAGTAACCAGCTGGAAAGGTGGGACATGGCCAGCTGGGGCGGAGGTTTATGGAGAGTTGCACAGGAAGTCAGGGGCTTGGCCAGCTGGGGGTGGAAGTTTTGGGAGAGGTGACAGGAAGCCAGAAGGCATGGCCACCTGGAGGTTGAAGTTATGGGAGAGGTGCACAGGAAGTTAGGGGGCAAGAATGGCTGCGGGCAGAAGTAGGGAGAGGTGCATAGGAAGTCTGGGGGCAAGGCCAACTGGGGCAGAAGTTATGGGAGAAGTGCACAGGAAGTTGGGGGACATGGCCAGCTGGAAGCAGACATTATGGGAGAGATGCACAGGAAGTTAGAGGGGTAAGACTAGCTGGGGGCAGAAGTAGGGAGAAGTGCACAGGAAGTCTGGGGGCAAGGCCAGCTGGGGCAGAAGTTATAGGAGAAGTGCACAGGAAGTTGGGGCAAGGCCAGCTGGGGGCAGAAGGTATGTGAGAACTGCACAGGAAGTTAGGGGACAAGATCAGCTGGGAGCGGAAGTCAAGAGAGAGATATACAGCAAGTCAGAGGGCATGAACAGCTGGTTCTTCAGCAATGATACTAGAACATAATCAGGCAGGCAGAGACTGGGACTTGTTATTGCCTGGTCTCTGCTGCCTGACACTGGACTGGCTGGTTGGTGGCCTTAGCCAATCAGGATCAAGAATTTTCCCTACCCATTTGCTAAAGGATGATCTGGGCAGATTGGAGAGCTGGTCCAAGATTTGGCAACTGAACTTTTAACACTAAAAAATGTAAAGTAATGTACATTGGGAAAAGGAACCCAAGGGCACAATACGAAATGGGGGGGGAGGGGGTGTTGGATAGCACTCCTGAAGAAAAGGATTTAGGGGTGATTGTATCGGAGATCCTGAAAACATCCACACCCTGCAACAGGGAAACGAACAAAGCAAACAGAATGCTGGGATGCATATGGAGGGAGATAAGCAGTAGAAGACGGGAAGTGTTCCTCCCTCTGTATAGGTCACTGGTACGTCCACACCTGGAATATTTTGTTAGGTACTGAAGCCCATACCTGAGGAAAGACTGCAACATGGTGGAGGCAGCACAGCGCAGGACAACTAAGATGGTGCATGGCCTGGGGGAGCTGAAAACGAGGAGTGGCTGCAGGGAGACCTTGATCGGGCTATCGCCTCCACGCTCCTGCGGCCATGGCTGGAGAAGCCAGCCAGCCGCGCGCCCTTCACCTGCCCGCCTTGAAGCCCTACAAGCCGGCTCCGGAAGCCCTTGATCGGGCTATCACCTCCACGCTCCTGCGGCTGTAGCTGGAGAAGCTAGCCGGCCACGCGCCCTTCCCCTGCCCAGTTTTGGAGCCCTAAAAAACGCTCCGGAGACCTTGATCGGGCTATTGCCTCCACGCCCTGCAGCCACGGCTGGAGAAGCCAGCCGGCCGTGCACCCTTGATTGGGCTATTGTCTCCACGCCCTGTGGCGCTGCTGGAGAAGCCAGCCGCCACACGCCTTCACCCGCCCACCTCGGGAGCTCCCAGCCGCCCGGAGCTCTTTGATCGAGCTTATCGCTGCCACGCTCCTGCGGCCATGGCTGGAGAAGCCAGCTGGCTGCGCGCCCTTCACCTATCCACCTTGGAGCCCTACAAGATAGCTCCGGGAGCCCTTGATCGAGTTATCGCTGCCACGCTCCTGCAGCCATGGTTGGAGAAGCCAGCCAGCCGCGCGCCCTTCACCTGCCTGCCTCGGAGCCCTACAAGCCGGGTAAGCTAGCTGACAGCCTCAGGGAATAGCTTTGGAGCCCCGATTGGTCAAAGACACTCTGGGAATCCTGCCGATTGGCTGCTGCTGTACAGCTTTTCCTGCGATTGGCCGCCCGGAGATCTCTGCTCTCCATGGCTTTTTTCACCCTTTCTCTCGCTCTGGGCGCCTCCGCTCACTCTGAACAAGCCAGTTCTGTATTTTTATTTGAGATTGATTTTATTGTGGGGAATGTACAATGTCACGTAGTACAGCTAACCTTTGGGGACATCATTAGGGTGCATACTATTTAAATTTGTACAAGCTCCTGACCAAAATTGTATTCCTGCTCTTTTACTTTTCACATTTCAAATCTTCCCTTAGATCGCCTCTCTCTCCCCCAACCTTTATTTTTTTTTAATCTAGCACATCCCTGGCTAAGCGGCAGCGCTTCAAATAGCATTGCTGTCTGGATCCTTGCCCACCCCACCCCCCACCTAGTCTGCTTCTCTTTCTTTGTAGAATCTCATCCCGCTCCTGATTTACTTGTTTTCAGTCACATTGTCCTGTCCGCCCTTAAACTAAACCTCCAATTCTGTTTTCTTGCAGCTCCGGGAGCCCTTCATTGGGCTATGGCCTCCATGCTCTCTGCCATGGCTGAAGAAGCCAGCTGGCCGCGCGCACTTCACCTGCCGCCTCGAGAGCCTCTACAAGCCGGGAAGCTAGCTGACAGCCACAGGGAATAGCTTTGGAGCCCCAATTGGTCAAAGACACTCTGGGAATCCTGCCGATTGGCTGCTGCTGTACGGCTTTTCCTGCTATTGGTCGCCTGGAGATTTCTGCTCTCCGCGGCTTTTTTCACCCTTTCTCTCGCTCTGGGCACCTACGCTTGCTCTGAACAAGCCACTTCTGTATTTTCTTCCCATACCACCTGCCCCCAGCCTCTATTAAATGCGCTTCCCTGAAGAGCTAGGCCAACCCCTTGCACTCCTATTGGACCAAGTACAGTCAGTCACGCCTAACTCTTAGCTCCCATCCCCAGCTAGCTCTGCCTCCTTATAGTAGCTTCTTACAGATTGGTCCTGTCAATCTTGCACATGCTACCTTTTACTAGTAGATAACTTCCCAGTAAAAATGCCACGCGAGGATATTTTCGTGTTTAGCTGCCTCACCCTGCCAACCCACGCACCAGTCCAAATTCGGTTGCCAATTTGCACCAAGGCCAAAGCTCCTCCTTTGACGACTACCAAGCTCTGCCCTCTCCTAATAGACTATGGCAACGCACATTGGGGACGACTTCCCTATGGTCCTGCCTATCTTCTCGTCAGGCATTGATCAGAGAATACGTGAGAGCACCTCTGAACCTGTCGATTAAAACAGTCATTTATGCCTTATTCCTAACAAATTACGCTGGTGGCCATAGCTCAACCACCACTAAATTTACCCATGCCAAACAAAGTAACACGTGGCTATTCAGCAGGTTAAGACCTTACCTCAATAAACTACTACTGCTTCTCCTACTCTGCTCTGGAAACGCTGAACTTAACCCAGGCCCATCTGCTTCTCTGAACACCCCTCCGAGCCTCCCACAATACAAAGGCATCAGCTTCCTTCATGTGAATGTCTGTAGTTTACTTAAGAAGCTTAACCTGATTCGGACTTGGATTCTATACGCATCCCATGATTTCTTTATGATATTGGAATCCTGGCTTATGCCTTCGACCCCAGACAAAGCAATCAACATACTGGGATACAGTACCTACCGATGTGATAGAGGGGGTGGGGGGTCGAATACATGTTAAGAAATATATTCTCTGTCACAGTCATTGATTGCACCTCTAAGACAAAAGAATTTGAATATCAGACACTAAAACTATCACTCTCCAATGAAAAGGCACTCCTTATTGCTGCATGCTGCTGACCGCCTTTTGGTGGCACGGCCGTCCTACCGCATCTCCAAAGCCTAATCGACTCAGCTGACATTGAGTGCATTCTAATGGGGGATCTCAACCAAAACTGGAATGATGAGAGCTCCAAGAAGCTCAAGGATCTTTGTGATGCGTACGGACTGGCGCAAATAACACCTGCAGCCACCAGACCCAACAGAAAAAACCCTGAGTGAAGCTCCCTTCTGGACCTCATGTTAGTTAACAAACCTCATAACATTTTGCATACTGGAGTGTTCTTCAACAACCTAAGTGATCATTGTGCCACTGCTTGCATCAGACATTCTCCCCAAATAAAGTCGGCCCCTAAATTCAAACTGAAAAGATGCCTGAAAAAGTTTTGCCAGAATGCCTTCCTGAATGACCTGGGTAACATCAGATGGCAGGACTTCTACCTAGTCCCTTCCCTCAGTGAGGCATTTAAATATCTTTCAAAGCCTCTTAGAGGGTCTAATAGACAAACATGCCCCCCTCAAGCTGATCAAGTCCAAAAAAAGACCTCCTGGCTTGTTCTTCCTATCCTGAAGAAAGTGCTCAAGGACAGAGACTTTTGGTGGAAAAGATCGAGGAAATGTCACTCGAGGCCAACTGGCTTGCATTTCAGGCTCTCTAGAAATGCCTGCACCTAACTAATTAGGTCTGAAAAAGCTAGATATTTCCAACAGCACTGGAAGATGACAAAACAATTCTGCCAAATTCTGGAACATCTTCAAAGAGGTTGAAGGTCATACCACTGATGCCTCCTTTCAAACAAAATAGTGTCTGATGGATCTACCTCATGGACAGAGCTGCTATATTAGAACAGCTCAAGCAACACTTTGCCACAGTGGGACTGGCCTTTGACACCTCGCCTATCAACAAGCTCAGCCCATTAGGGACTCCACTGTTGACTCTAACTCTAACTTCTACCCCAGCCAAAGTTATTCTCCTCCTTCAGCTTCCATCCAGTCACATTTAAACAACTAGAGGACCTCAGATGTCACTGGATACAAAAAGAGTGCCGTGCCAACAATATCCAGACCTTATTTCCTAAAATTAGGCCATTACTACTTAACCGCCCCCATCGCCCATTTATTCAACGCCTCCCTGAAGCAGGGTGACCTACCTATGTCGTGGAAAACTGAACACATCATACCCTTGTTCAAGTCTGGGGATCCGAGTGACCTGAACAATTATCGGCCTATTTCCATACCATCCACCCTCTCAAAACTACTGGAAAAAATTGTCAACACCCAAGTTAGAGAGCATTCTGATTCGCAGAAACTGCTGAATGCCACACAGTCCGGCTTTAGAGCCAAACACAGCACAGTCTCTGCCCTTGCAAAAGTAACCACTGACTGGTAAATTGCCTTGGATTTTAAGAAGTATGTGTTTGCCCTCTTCCTTGATCTTAGTAAGGCTTTCGATACTGTGGATCACAATATTACGCTTAATTCACTGAGCAATGTCGGTTTCGATAGTACTGCCATTAAATGGTTCACCAGCTACCTTACTAACAGGTTACAACAAGTTAAAGCCTCAGGAGAACTGTCTCCACTAAAAACACTTCTACGCGGCGTCCCCCAAGGCTCCATTCTGGGCCCTATCCTATTTGCAATCTATATCAATACCCTTGACTCACATCTGCGCACAGCTAATGTGCACTTATTTGCAGATGATATTGTCCTCTACACCTCTAACTCTTCCTTGGACTTGGCTGAGGACTTACAGTGAGACTTTATCTCTCTCCAACATAACCTTATCAAACACAAGCTCCTACTCAATGCCAAGAAGACCAAAGCCATGATCCTCTCACAGAAGGCAGCCTCAGGACCAACACACAATCCCAAGATTCTAACGTTATTGGGTGAATCCCTTAAAATAGTGGATACTTTTAAATACCTAGGGTTCTGGCTGGATAATAAGCTTAACCTTCTGTGCCACCTGAAGGAGGTCTCGAAAAAATTGAGACAGCGGTTAGGCATATTCTACCGCATTAAGCATCTCCTCACCAAAGAAGCTAGAAAGAGACTAGTGCAATCCACATTCCTACCCTTACTGGACTATGCTGAGTTCCTCTACAACAACTGTCCCTCAATAGTGCTCAGCAAACTCAACACTCTTTACCACCGACCTTAAGATTCATCCTAATCTGCCTTCGCACCCACTACTGCCTACTGTTCCAAGAGATGGGATGGTCTTCACTCTCAACAAGGAGGAAAAGAAACACTCTCCTCTGGTTCTTTAGAGCTCTGTCTGATAAGCTTCCTGCATACATCTCGAGCTTCTTCGAACGTGCCAAGGGATCTTACAGATTGAGATGCTTCTCCATACTCTGCTTCCAGATACCCAGAGTAAAAACAACCTATGGCTCGGCTGCAATCAATTTCTCATTTCCGTCCTTATGGAACACCATGCAGAGCTCACTAAAACTCCCATCCCTCCCCGCTCCATTCACATTCAAAGCACTAATAGCTGAGTACCTGAAGGAAACCTGCAGCTGTTTTAGGTGACTATGTGCCCTTAGCCTCTGGTATCTCTCACGAATCCTCTGACACATAGATTCGCCAACTCCCATCCCTGAGGGGTCCCCAGCACTTAGTAGCCCCCCTTTTCTTCTCCCGGTCCTCACCATCCTATCTCCCCCTTGTCTTATATACCCTCTCTTCTTCACCCATCCTACATATTTTAGTAAAGGTACTAGTCTTTTTATAATGGTGATTGCCTAGGGCCTAAGCTTTTTTACCTCCCGTGTTTATTTGACAAAGAATTATAACTGTGTCTATCTGTGTTAGCTCTATATGTATAGGCCTGAATTATCTTTCACATGTACAATGTTTTGTTTTGTCTACCATATTTGTGACTGTGAATTGCTTGATGTCCAGGACCACCTTGAAAATGAGCTTGCTCAATGGTGTTTATGCCTGGTTAAATAAAGTTTGATTGATTGATTGAAACACATACACCATGAAGAAAAGGAGGAAAAGGGGTGACATGACTGAAAAATATGAGTACCTGCATAGAACAAATACACGCCAAGGAATTATTCTCCACATTTTCATACACAGGGAACAAGAGGGAATTCACCTAAGCTGGCAGGGGAAAGATTAAAAAAGGATATCTGGAAGCACTTCTTCACAGAAAGGGTGGTAGACAGGTGGAATAAGCTGCAAAAAGAAGTAGTACAAGCCAAGTCAATCAGCAGCTTCAAACCAGCATGGGACAGGCAAGTGGGTTTAGTTAGAAAAGGAGGGAGGCAGTAACAAAGGGGGGACTGCCACGTGAACAAGGCACAATAGTTAGGTATGATGGGAAGACTAATGAGCCCAAAAGCCAGCTCGCCAGCACAGTGGTAGCACTACCGCTTGCAAAGCTGGCGACCTGGATTCGGTAACAAGCTTGGGCCACTGCAGGCTGGAGGGAGGATGGTCAAGCTTCCAGGCGGATGTTCACCTTCTTGGGGTGGAAGGATCTGTGGTTTCCACCACAGTACCACAGTGGATGCAGTGCCAACCTGGTGCCAGTGGTAAGGGAGGGGGATACCGCCTCAGACGCATCCTGCAGCAGACACACCACTTCCATGACGTTCAAGGGCATGGAAAAAGCAGAAAAAAACTGACCACACACAATGCTGTCTGCTGCCTGCCACAGGTATCGCACCACTGACCAGGCTCTCTCTCTCCCACACCAAACCTTCAACACTGTCGGGGGGAGGTAGCCCCTGGCAGTCCCTTCCATGGGAGAACAAGGAGCAAAAGGCAAGTCCCAGGGATGGTAGGTGAAAGGACTGGGTGGAGCGATGGACCGATGTATGGGCTAGTCGGGAGACAGGAAGGAAGCGCAGTAAATTAAAAAATAAAAGACTGTATGGGCCAAGAGCCTTTTTTTCTGCCGCCAGTGTCTATATATTTATGCACCTACTGCCGCCAGTGTCTATATATTTATGCATCTACGGAGGGTGCGAATCCAGGAAAATTACAGGGTCTGTCTGGATGGTTTCAACCAAGGATAACATGGATTTCTTTTCCTCATTAAAATGTTATTTTAGTAATACAAGTATTCAATTAGCATACTTTATACGTTATTACATACTCAACCATCAGACACAAATCTCATATTAATACTCATTAAATTAAAAAGGAAAATGCTAGGCAGTAAAACTGTTCTCTTGAAATACATAATAAAAATGTATCATAGTTATCTCAAAATCAGTCTAATTAACATTCTTAAGTACATATAACACTAAGTGTCTATTCCCCTGCTGTGTGACTTAGATCCCTAAATACCTTGTAACAGATATAATATCGGTTCAAAGAGATTAGGCACGAAACTCCCTGCAGACGGAGACAATGCCAGAGGACTACAAAGCAAGCGCTGCCGTTCTGTTTGCAGGAGGAGGTGAGGTCAGACACAGTAACTACACACCTGGGAACCTTACACCTTGGTGCTTGGCACGATTTGAGTCAGTCGTCAAAGGTGTGGGGGATCAGCAGCATACAGATGAAAATGGGCAGTTCTCCAGCACAAAATATGCTTTAACAAAAGGTGTGTCCTGCCAAACCATCCTGATTAGCTTTGTTAAGGAGGTACATAGGGAGGTGGACTGGGGCCTTGCAGTGTACGTATGCTATCGGGACTTAACCAAGGCTGTTGACACCGTACCCAATAGAAAATATATGCAGAAAGTAGCACATATGGAATCCACAGTGTACGGAGGTCAGCAACAAAATGGCTGACTTGTGAGAAGCGACTTATGGTGCTCAGCATTCCAGTAGACAGATGGGCGAGGTGGAGTACCACAGAGGTCAGTGGTGCGTCCACTGTTCTTATCATAATTATTAATGACCTACTGGATAGGGTAGCAGCAGCAGGCCACTTAAGTTTGCTGATGACACTAAATTGGCAAGAAAAGTACCACAACAAAGAGGTAGTGGGCACAACAGAGGGGTAGTTGGCACAACAGAGGGTTAGTGGACATAACAGAGCAGTAGTGGACATAGCAAAGGGATAGTGGATGCAGCAGAGGGGTAGTGGGCACAACAGAGGGGCAGTGGGCACAACAGTGGTGTAGTAGGCATAACAGAGGAGTAGTGGGCACAACAGTGGGGTAGTGGGCACAACAGATGGGTAGTGGACACAACAGAGGGGTAGTGGGCACAACAGAGGGGCAGTGGGCACAACAGCGATGTAGTAGGCACAACAGAGGAGTAGTGGGCACAACAGTGGGGTAGTGGGCACAACAGAGGGGTAGTGGACACAACAGAGGGGTAGTGGGCACAACTGTGGGGTAGTGGGCACAACAGTGGGGTAGTGGACACAACAGAGGGGTAGGGGGCACAACAGATGGGTAGTGGACACAACAGAGGGGTAGTGGACAGAACAAAGGGGTAGTGGGCACAACAGAGGAGTAGTGGGCACAACAGTGGGGTAGTGGGCACAACAGAGGGGTAGTGGACACAACTGTGGGGTAGTGGGCACAACAGTGGGGTAATGGGCACAACAGTGGAGTAAGTGGGCACAAGAGGTAGTGGGCACAACGGAGGGTAATTGGCACAACAGAGGGTAATTGACACAACAGTGGGGTAGTGGGCACAACGGGGTAGTGGGCATAATAGTGGGTGTAGGCAATAACGGGGTAGTGGGCACAACAGTGGGGTAGTGGGCATACCAGAGGGTAGTGGGACAACAGAGGGTAGTGAACACAACAGAAGAGGGATGCACTACAGGGGCAAATGCACACCTTTGGGGCATAGGTTAAGAAATGGGGCCTTAGACTGCATGTTGGAATTACAAGGTACTGTACCTAATGGGAGGAATCTGGTCACTAATGTGCCCTGCATGATGCAACAGTGGACAACACAACCATGAGAGAAGACAACTGAAGCCAGACAGGTGGTGTGCTGCCACATTCAGGAAGGCAAACATAATACTAAGATGTAGAGTGGTGGGTAAGGAGCCAGTGAAAGGAGGTGATCCTTACCCCTATGCAAGTCCATGGTTCAACCACACCTAGGGCCCCATTTTCAAAGGGCCTGACATGACCCAGAGACTTAAGGCCTTCAAAGTTAGGAGACCAACTCTAAATGAGATACACCACTTAACTGGCACCCAGTACAGATCATGCAGTGCCAGAAAGACATGACACATTCTCGGAAGGCTGGTCAGCAACCTAGCAGCCATGTTATGCATCAACTGCAGGCATCACAGCGTACCTCCATGGATCCCAAGGTACCGAGCACTGCAGTAGTCAAGCCCTGAAGTCACGAACGCATGCACCACTCTGACCAGATCGCAGAGGAAGGATAACAGATTTAATCTGGCTGATGTTCTGCAGGTGGTAAAGCCATTCGGACTGCTGCCAACACCTGAACCTCAAATTTCAGCCCTTCATCCAGAATGATTCACAGATTTTTCACCTTTGTGGCAGCAAATAGCCCAGAAAAGCCAAGCTGAAGCACCGGCTCCTCTCACTAGTCACCATTCCCCCTTACATCCTGGCTATACCACCAGTACTTCAGCCTTCTCCAGGTTTAGTCTCAACCAGCTCAATGACATCCAACCTTGATCTCGCCAGGCACCACTACACGCCAACCCACTCTAGTGCCCGAGGTACAAAAGACATATAGAGCTGGGTACCATCTGCACAGCAGTGAAACCTCAGCCCATAGTGTCTAATGATCTTACCCAGGAGCAGCATATACATTGCAAACAACATGGGTGAAGGAACCGAGCCCTGGGGCACACCACAGGACAGAACCTTCAGGAGTGAGAAAAACCTTCCAAACACTTCCCTCTGTGTACTGTCACTGAGATGGGATGCAAACCAGCAGATACCTTTGCCACTGAGTCCCACATACTCCCTGTGCCGATCCAATAACAACCTACAGTCGACAGTGTCAAACACTGAAGAGTAATCAAGGGGCATGAGAACCGACTTTCTCTCTCTCTCTCTCTCTCGCCCTGAGCAGATCACTTTGCATCCTAACTAGTGTGGTCTCTGTGCTGTGCCTAGTCCTAACCCCAGACTGGAGAGGCTCACAAATGAAGAAGGCAGTGAGGTATGTCTCAAGCTGCAGTGTAATTCACTTTTCCAGAACCTTGCCCCACAAAAGGCAGGTTAGAGACGGTCAGTAATTCGCAAGGATGGCTGGATCCAGATGATTTCTTCAGAAATGGTTTCACCAATGAATTTTTCAGGGACACTGGGAACACCCCCTCTGACAAAGAGCACCATACAATCTCAGTGAATACTGGGCTCAGCTGATCTACACAGCTCAGAAGCAGACGTGTCGGGCCTCAATCCAGATTAAAGAATCTTGGCTGCAAATCAGAAATCAACACACTCCCCTCATCCATCGGCACTGGACAAAACTCTCCCCAAGACCACAGAGTGCATCTCATACTCATGAAAATGCTCTGACAGGCACCAGAAAGGGCACTGAAGTATCCAGTATGCAGTCCGAGAAAGGCAGAGCTGGCCAGTTCCTCCCAGCAGAAATCTCCCAGACAGAAAATCTGCCTTTTTCCAAATGATTGCCTCTGATACGCACTGTAGTGAGATAGGAGGATCGTTGTCAGACTCCGAGGAGTCTGCTAACAACTGCCGAGCACCTGGGCCACCCTCCACATGCCGAGGTTAATCGGGAGTGAGGGTGATCGACAACCTATGGGGAAAACCCTGACCCGACAGAGTCATTGGCCAGGGCCCCAGTCTTCGATTGTGGAGGCAGAGGTTCCACCACAATGGGTGGTGCGGCCGGTTTCGGCTGAACAACCAGTGCCAGCTTCGGCTCCTCAACCACTACGAGGGGCTGTTTCGGCTGCTCCAGTGACAGCCACTTAATGGCCGGAGAAGGCGACGGAGTCGGCTTACTTCCAGACAATAAGAGCTGCTGCCACATTAAATTCTAGTAGTGCCGACGCAACTTGCACCGGAGCCTATCCTCTGAAGAGGACAACAAGGATGAGCGGCGCCGCCGCTTTCCATGGTGCCGAGACCGAGACCACCGATGGCGGGTCTGGCTGGACCTGGAAGAGGTCCGAGACCGAGACCTTCAGGGATTCCGAGGGTGGGTCAGAGAGGGGACGGGGGAAACCCACTCCTCCCTCGGTTCAGGGACCTTAGCCACGGACTCCGGCACAGGCAAGTCCTCAGTTTCCACCGGGGGAACCGGTGAAGAAGGGTTGTCGGCTTCTCCAGTCGACAAACCGTCCAATGGGTCGAGAAAAATCTCGACTGCGTCAACAGTTGTCTCGGCCAGCTGACCTGACGGGGACACCGTGAAGCCAGCGGCCTTAGCTGCAACCTCGACCGAAGTCGACTGTCGAATATCCGGGAAGGGGACCTCTTCTGCTCCCACAAACTTCGACAGTGGGACTTACCTTTGGAGTCCTTCTTTTTGGACCGAGAGGAATGTCCCGATGGCCCTTCTCCCTTGGTGGAGAGGGACTGGCAAAGCTCGTTAAAGGAAGCTGTATAAGAAGAGCCCAAGGAGAGCTGGATAAATGCTGTGACCGAGGAAGATGAAGATGCAGCCTGGGCCGCCTCCTCCTCGAGGGAGATCATCTGCTCCAGCTGGTCTGCCGAGCCCGCCGCCATGGACACCGCCCAATGGGCCTCCTTCGACTTAACCGGAGGATAACGTTTTTCATGGCGCCCCAAAAGCAGTTGAGCAGTGCGGTCCTCCAAGACTAAAGCCGAAAAGAATTTGCATAATTCGCAAGCCTGTGAATCATGTCCGAGTCCTAGGCAGTAAACACACGTTGAATGCAGGTCGGTCCGGGACATCTTCTGCCCACAGGGGCACCGACGAAATCCGGGAGTCGATTTGTCCATCACAGCCGTGAGGGAAAAAGAAGACCAAACTCTTTTAAATTTTAAAATAAGTTTCGGTTTAACCGAAGAGTGTGGATCCAGGCCTAAAACGCAGAGCGCTAAGGAGGGAACCTAAGCTTCCAAGCAGTAAGGAAGATCTGGCGTCATGGGGCGGAGCCGAGAGTTTTACCATCCGGGTGGGTAGGAGGAGCCAGCTTGAAGACCTACCGGCAAGATTTAAAGCGGCAAGGAACCTGCCAGTAACTGTGGACTAAATAACATATCCACGTCCCTAGAATCTGCCTTTTTCCAAATGATTGCCCTCTGAGACGCACTGTAGTGAGATATCAGAGCCAGTCTGTCCTCCTGGGTCCTGGATCTCCTCAAACAATGCTCCAACCTCCACCCCCTTTGTTTTCACCTCCCTCAGCTCACCATCAACCCATGGCAAGCCAAGGCATGAAACCAGCAAGTGTACGTGAACTGGTGCTGTGAGATCAAAAGCCACAACAGCAGCCATATTATAGGCTGCCACAGCTTCTTCAGGTCCCCTGGCACATTCTGCCAACACATCCGAGGTGTCCAGAACATCCAAGAGTCCCTCTGGTTGAAGCCATTACAAAGGATGGAACTGGACTGCCTCAATAGGGGGTGGACTACAAAGGGGCCCTGAAAGTGAACCTGATGGTGAAATGATCCGACCAATAGGATCAATTCTGAGGTTCCTGATATCGATCCCCAGAGAGAATGCAAAGTCGAAGGCATGGCCGTGTTGATGGGTTGCACAAGTAATCCAGGCGGTGCATTATAGTGTGCTAACAACTTTGAAATGATCCAAAACCTCACTGTGTACGCTATTCCACATGTTGACACCTGTGTTTGAAGTAATACTTAAGCAATACGGCATGACAGGGGGTGCATTACAGTGGGCTAACCGCCCCTTCTCGGACCGGTGGAAGCACTGCTTTGCCTCAGGCTTCAACCCACCCAAGGCAGGCCGTTATCCTACCATAACATACTCCCTGTCATGTGTTATGCTTAAGTATTACTTCACACAGAGGTGTCAACATGTGAAACAGCAAACACAGTGAGGTTGTGGAAACTAGCCCCGTTAACCATTTCAGAGCAGAACTCAACAGATTCTGAAAGGGGTATGGCATTGAATCGCGCACACTAGGAGTCACGATGTATCCATACTCAGACTAAATACTGTCAAGTAAAGGGGCCACAGTAAAGAGATTAGACTAGACAACTCCACCAAAAACTAAGGGGGGGGGTGGGTGTTCACCCCGTGGGCAGGGAATCTTTGGAATACATCACTGAGTGAGACTGTAATGTCTGAACCCATAACACTATTCAAAACAAAACATGAAACTGTTATCCAAAAATGGATGCAGTGGCCCTGCTGAGGCGGGAGACAGACATGATGGGTAACAGCCTTCTTCTGTCTTAGCACCAAGTATAGTCCCTGTCTATAGCAGTAATGGCGGGCAAGATAGACATAGAAACATAGAAGTTGATGGCAGATAAGGACCCAAGGCCCATTCAGTCTGCCCATTTCTTTTCTACCATAATGTGCCCTCAGCATTTGCTCTGTCAATGGCCTATGAATTCATACTTATCTGTATTGTTCCCTTATGCCTATCCCATGCCTGTTTGAAGCCCTGCATGTATTCATATCCACCACTTCCTGAGGTAGGCCATTCCATGAATCCACCACCCTTTCTGTGAAAAAGAACTTCCTCACATTACCCCTTAATCGGCCTCCCTCTAATCTCATGCTGTGTCCTCTTGTCCTGCTATTTTTCTTATATTGAAACATTTTAGACTCTTTCACCTTGTTAATGCCCTTAAGATGTTTGAATGTTTCAGTCATATCACCTCTCTCCCTCCTTTGCTCTAGGGTATACATATTGAGCTCCATTAATCTGTCCTCATATGTTTTCTGATGCAGTCCCTGCACCATTTTGGTTGCCCTTCTCTCGACTGCCTCAATTTGGTTAATGTCCTCGTGAAGGTGTGGCCTCCAGTACTGCACGCAGTACTACAGATGAGGCCTAACCAGTGTCTTTAAAGAGGGATTATTACCTCCCTCTACGATTTCATGATACCCCTACTAATACACCCTAACATCCCCTAGCCTTACCTACTGCTTTAGTGGTCTGCTTGGATGATTTCAGGTCGTCTGGTGATGATGCCCAAGTTCTCTCTTCCCTTGTGACTGCCAGCAACTCCCCTCCCAGCCTATAGGTGGCTTCAGGGTTTCTCTTCCCTATGTGCATGATCTTGCACTTCTTTGCATTAAACCCCAGTTGCCACTCTTCCGACCATTTTGCCAGTTTATCCAGATCTCTTCTCATTCTGTTCACCCCATCTAGATCATCTACTCTGTTGCAGATCTTGGTGTCATCTACAAACAGACAAACCTTAACCCTGAATCCCTTTCATCCAGTGTTCACTTCTTATTTGAAGAGATCCATAAAATACCATGAGTGGGCCTGTGACAGGGTTGAATACGGCCCTGTTCCATTTGTTATGAAGAAGGAGTTAAATGCAAGGATCTGTTCTATCCTCTCCTTTTCTGCCTTTTGTCTATCTGGTTGCGCAACCAAATGTTCTTTTGAGACCTAAGAACTGATCACTCTGACGGTCTCGGGATTCTCTGCCTCTTGCCATCTCTCTGCCTTCACTTGCTGTTTCTCAATATTTTTGTGAAACTGGGAACTCTATTTGAAACTGTACATAGCTATACTGTTGAAATGATTGCATAAAGCTATTTGGAATGTAGGGGGTTAACCTGAGATGCAGTCTGAACTCCTCTCAGGCTTGTTTGCAAACTCTTTTAACATTTTGTGAGAAACAGGATGTCTCTTAACGAGTTCTCAGGCAAAGACTCATAAAAAGTGCAGCAATACTTTTGCTAGCGTGCGAGACAGAGGCTGAGATTTGGAACTGAAAAGATACCCTCAGATGAAGGACTTTGTTTTCTTTGCTTGTACTACCTTTGTAAATAGTTGTACTGAACAATTTGTATTTTTATTTCACTGTTATTGATAATAAAATGTTACTTGCATATTTTACAACTACTCCTGGTCTTCCTATGCTTTCTAACCTGTGCCTCGATGACAGGGCCCACAGCACTGTGTGTAAGTGCTACACTGCACCTGTCTGTGAGTGTAAGACAGCTGGTACTGAATACATGCACTGTTGCCATTGCAGGTGGCTCTAACGACAACCAGTTCTACACTTCTTACAAACGGGGAATGCAACCCATTTAGACTACTGCTGAGACAAACTGGCATCATGTCCATAAACTGTGACAGAGCATGACAGCTCAAATGCAAGGCAGTCGCTTCAGTAAAGCAAAGGATTAAAACTGTTGTTGACAAGTCCAGTCACCAGTGCGATGACAGGCAGTTTTGAACCTTGTGCTGGCCACCCTGACGTATGCACACTCTGAAAGAGACCAGATCCAAAGAGACAAAATGAAAACTCTTTTGTTGGAAGTTTCTTGGGGATGGGAGCTGGCTGGATAAAACAGACAAAACTACCGCGCTAGTCCTGGAAGAATACGTCAAAACAACTGAATAGGCCAGAAGGCTCTTGAAAAAGCAGTTAACTGTAAATGTTAGGTGCTTTGCTCCTTTGTAATGGCTTCCCATAACTGCTAGCAACCATTAACATCAGGAACGGAGAAGTCTTGTAAGCCCATTTATTCATGTCCTAGAGGAGCTCAGGTGCAAATTCCAAAAAGCAGGATTTCTCCCTGTCTCTGCACAGGTAACTCGGGTATCTCCAAGTATTAATTCTGGACTTACCTCAAGACTGACAAGAAACCCCAGCCTGGGACTGACCCCATGCAATTCTATCCTAAAGGCATCTGTGCTAACTACTACTTCACTTATTACTAACAATAAGTAAAAAAAGAATGTGTTTATTCATACAACAGTGACCATCTTCTGACCATTTCAAAAATAATTATTTATGATATTTTATAATGCTTTAAGTTATGTTTTGAAGACAGTAACATTTGGGGTCAGGTTCACAAAACTTTGCCCCTGCACAAACCAGGTTTTGCGCCGAGCTGGTATTCACAAACGTCAAATTTGCGCACATAAACCATGTTTGTACTGGGGCAAAAGCGATGACAATGAGGGAAAGGGGAAGCGAATATCAGTGCTGTCCAATTTACAAAGCATTTGCTCTGTGCAGTGACCTCTTGCAGGGCCCCCTTGCGCGGAGCAAATACTGCTGACCAAGACTGGTTTTAATCCCCCGCAACCTTAGTGGTTGGCGGAGGCACTGTGGCCCCAGGAGTCCTAAGGCTGGCCGTAACGCGTATGTGCAAATGCACAATTTGTTTATCCCCCCCCCCCTTGCCGCCTGGTGGTTTCGGCGCTTTGGAGAGTGGAGTACACCACCAGGTGAGGTAAGGAGGGGGGAAATGAGGAGGAAGAGCTGCCAGCAGCAGTATTCATTGTGGGGGCGTGATCAGTTTCCCCCTTGGAGCCGCCGCCTTGGTTCATCCGGGAGAAGAGAGATGGAGGGACCGATAGGCTCTCAGGAGCCACTTTGCCATCGATGGAAAAACATGGCATGGAGAGAGAAAAAGCAGACAAAAGAAAATGTGTTTAAATTAAAAAAACAAAACCAAACGCGCGGTCGGACAGTCCACCCCAGTCACCCGAGGAGAAGAAGGAGGCGTGCGGCTGTATTTGTGTGGCCAGCAGACTGCACACATTAGCTGGAGGAACCAGTGTTATCTTAACACAGAAAGGGTAATTTTTCAATTTACAATTACTTTAGGTAGTTAGGGCATCGCGACTATTTCTGGCCGACGGTTTAGTGAGCTTAGGGTTTATACTGCCTCTTTTTTTGTGCAGGGCCAAGTCAGGAGAGGAGGAGGAGGAGAGTGAAGAAGCTGGGCGGGGGAAGCCTCGTGAGCAGCACACAGCATGTCTCAGCGAAGCCTTTCTGCTTATTTTGGTGGAGGAGAATCCTCCACACCAAAGGACAAGGAACAAACAACGACATCATCTTCTGAGTGTGACTTATGCACATTTCAGGAGACAGCTGACATTGTAAATGCTGAAACTGAAAATGATCAGTCTGAACAGACTGCATCTGCTAAATGCAGGAAGAAATAAAGGTTGTGGAGGGACAGCTGAACAAAGTTATTTCCGTGGCTTGTAAAGGAGGAAGTAGAGGGGAATACTGTTGGGAAGTGCAGTTGGTGTAAACAAGGTGGCAAAAACAATCCATTTGCCACAACTGGCACAACCAATCTGCAAGTGTCTGCTTTCTACAGACATGAAAGAAACAGAGAACATTTGCTGGGGCACACTGGAAAGAAAACAGCAGATAAACTGTCTCTGCCAGTGGCATTTGAGAAGCAGCTCTCAGGTCCTGTGGCAAAGGATGACAATACAGTTGCTCAGTTAATGACAACATACTAACTTATCAAACAAGGGCAATCACTCAACCAGTTTGAAACACTGATGGCTCTACAGGTGAGGAATGGAATCTTTTGGGTCAGGGCACATGGTGGCTGTTGCTTGTGGACGGGCACTAATGGTGGTGTTTTACTTCCACAGAAACAAAATGGCTGTCCAGGCTTGCAAGACAGTGGCACAATCTACTCTGGTTGGGATGCAAGATATGACATGCTCGACTCCATAAACAAAGTCCTACAGGAAGAAATCAAAGCTCACTTATCAGGTTTGAGATCTGTTTGATCATATTATTTATTGTTGAGATGTTTTGCTGATAATGTGATTTTAATTATTGTTAAGGCGCCTTGGTTTTAGAAGCAAAAAATTATTATTATTATTATTATTGTAGGTTCTCAGTTTATTGGGGTAATAATGGATGAAACCACTGATGTGACTATACACAAAAACTGAACATTTATGTGAAATGCGACACACAATGCACAGGCCAAAATTAATTTCACTGACTGTATTGCAATACCTGATGGGAGGGCAGACACAATTGTGGGAGAATTATTGTGTGTTCTGTAATGCAGTTGACCCTATCAAGATCATCACACTAGCAAGTGACGGTGCCAGCGTCATGACTGGAATGCACAATGGGGTGGGTGCAAAGTTAAGACAGCAAGTTAACCCAAGGCTGATTCAGATTCATTGTGTTGCCCACAGACTGGCACTGGCAGCAGGTCAAGCATGTTGGGACAACCCTGTATTCAATGAATATCAAGTAACCATCAAAAATATGTACAGATACTACAGCAACTCTGCAGTACGGTACAATGCCTTACATTTCATCCAGGAAACACTTGATGAAAATATCAGATACCTGTCCCTAAAATAACCTACAAGTTTTTGGTGGCTGTCATTGCATGCTGCAGTTCAAGCAATTCATAGATCATACCCTGCACTTTTACAGCCCTAGAGCATGATGCTACGGCAAAGGTGCGGCGAAGCAAAGGTCTTCACAAAACTGAAATCAGTCTGCTTTATCTTATGCACTTCTTTTTCAGGGATGTCTTAAATGTGGTGAATAAACTGTCTTTAGTCATGTAACGGGACAGTGTTGACATTTCGGTGGCCAGCAGCATGAGAGAAGCCACAGTTACTAGACTGCAACAGTTTAAACAGCAGAATTTGGTAGAGCTACAGAAGACATTTCAGGAACTTGACCAACATCTTGGCATGTGGCAGGATCAAAAAGTGAATGACAAGCCAGCACTGCGAATGCAGTTCCAGACGGCATCTCAGGAATATCTGACGTAACTCACTGAAAACATTCACACAAGATCTGAGACAACTTCAATGCAGCTGCTGCATAACTTAAATGTTCTTCTAAATCCAAAGTGTCTCCCAGATGACTCCAACATAATGGACCATGGACTGCAGGAACTCAATGATGTTTGCACTTTTTTTTCCAAGGAAACAACCTTCACAGAAGAAACACTTCCAGCACTTAGTGACAAAGACAGGGCTGAGAAAGATTACGGACAATTCAAACTTGTTCTGAAATCTAAAAAAAGACTGACTTTGTTCAGTTGTGTGTCTGCCAAGACTTAATTGAGAACGATTCAGATGTATTCCCAGATTTTGTCACAATGGCCAACATTTTACTTGTGTCACCTGTTGCATCAGTGGCATGTGAAAGAGGGTTTTCGGTCAAAAACAAAATAAAAGCAAAAGGTAGATGTTCCCTAAAGGCTGACACTGTGAGCAAACTCATGTGGATTGCTCAAGAAGGAGCTGAACTTGGAGACTATAACCCTCATCAGCACTTAAGAAATTTAAGGCCATAAGACTGCGGAAGAAAAAATTACTCACCTTAGTAATGTTGTTTCTTCTAATGGAGTCTTGCTATATTATAGACATTAGCAGTTTGTTCCAGCTCTAGAACTGCCCCCGAGTGAAATGGTTAAAACCATTCCAAAATAGAATTTTGACACGAGAGCAGCTCTATCTGTGTCATTTCAAACTTGAACTGTCAGATCTTTCACGAGCCAAACTCACTAAGGTCTGTGTGGAAGCTGTAACCTACACTAGCCAAATGGCTACCTAAATAATAACAACCATTGATGGTCCCAACACCCAAGACTCAAGTCAGGGGACCAGAAATACTAACACCATTCTAATAATATGAAAATGGAACATAAGTATAATAAAACACACACACGCATACACATACACCCCAAAGTCCCAAAGGGACAAAATGCTAACAGGACATAAGTAGTGCCCACACTAAGTTTCCCACTCCCACCAAGTAGAGGTTCTGAGAGGGGCAGGTTGGGGAGGTTCATAATATAGCAAAACTCCATTAGAAGAAACAACATTACTAAGGTGAGTAATTTTTTCTTCAAACAACATGAAGTCTTGCTATATTATAGACATTAGCAGAATACACAGCAGTACCTCCATGGAGGAGGGCAGAACCTACTTAGGAATAGGCTCTGAAGAACAGCTGTGCCAAGCGAGCATCTCCTGGCCTGGACATCCAGGGAGTAATGCTTGGTAAAGTGTGCACTGCTTCCAAGTAGCAGCTGGCAAATCTCTAATAAAGGGATATCTCTGGCAGCAGCTAGAGACGCAGCTGTACCCTGGTAGAATGAGCCCTCAAACCAGGGGGCTCTGCCCACTTTCTGATAACAAAATTGGATACAAGAGACAATCCACCTGGCTATTGATCTCTTAGTGGCAGGTTTACCTTTCCCAACTTCACCGTGGGTAAGGAAGGTTGGAGGGATTCAAACCTGTGACCTTTGGTACGCTCTATATAATAACTAAGAGCTCTCTAACATCCAGGCTATGCAACCTTCTCTCACCCAGAGGAGTGATCAGTGAAAAATACTGGAAGGAGATAGATTGATTAAGATGGAAATCTGAAACCACCTTAGGCAAAAACTTCCTATTAGTCCTAAGGACTACCTTATCCCTGTGGAAAGAAATAAAGTCAGTCTCCACTGACAAGGCTTGGAATTCACTTATGCGTCTGGCAGAAGTGATAGCCACTAGAAAAACAGTTTTCCAAGTTAGGTACTTAAGCTCTGCAGAAGACAGAGGTTCAAAAGGGGGTTGCATTAACTGGGCAATGCAAACATTAAGGTCCCAAGCAGGGGCCGGTTCCCGAAAGGGAGGATTAGTATGGAGTAATCCTTAAAAACTTGGAAAACACAGGATGAGAGGAAAGAGGATGACTTTCCTGCTGACACAAAGCAGACACAGCTGCCAATGAACTCTCAGGGTAGCTGGTCTGAGACCCAAGGAATTAAGATGTACCATGTAATCTAACAAAATGGGCGATTCAGCAGATTCTGGGGAAATATTTTTCCCAGCACACCAAATGGAAAACCTTTTCCATTTAGAACTACAAGTAGCCCTAGTGGAAGGCTTTCTGGAAGCCTTTAGGATCTCAAGAACACCCTGAGAGAGGTGTAAATCAGCAAACTCTAACTCCTCAAGAGCCAGGCCTTGAGGTTGAGGGATTTGAGGTCTGATACCAAACCCTTCCCTGGGCACAAGTCAACAGATTGTGATTCCTGGGAGGCACAGGGGAAGATGGACTGTCAGAGACAGAAGGAGGGTACCAGGGCTGCCTGGCTCATCCGGGCAATCAGAATCACCCTGCAAGGCTGAGATCTGATTTTGACTAGTACTTTGAATAGGAGAGGAAAGGGGGAAAGCATAGAGGAACTTCCCTCCCAATCCAGAAGAAGGGCATCCAGGGAACTGAGCCCAGCACTGGAGGCCTGCAACAGAACAGAGGAAGTCTGTGATTGTCTGGGGCTGCAAAAGATCTATCTAAGGATGCCCCACTTGGCAAAAACTATCCTCAGCACTTGAGGATCCAGGGACCATTCGTGATGGCCCTGGGAAATCCTGCTGAGGGCATCCGCTAGGACATTGTCCTTCCTGGAAGATGAACTGCTATGAGGGAAGTGTTCAGGGAATAGGCCAGTGACCACAACTTCACTGCCTCGGTGCACAAGGTCAAGACCGAGTGCCCCCTGTTTGTTGATGTACCACATTGTTGTGGTGTTGTCTGTTCTGACTTGCATCACCTTGTCGTGGACAGATGCAGAAAGCTTGAAGAGCTAAAAGACAGCTCTGAGTTCCAGCAAATTGATGTGGAGCAGAGATTCCTGGGGACCAAACTCCTGAGTGGAAAGGTCGCCCATGTGGCTCCCCAACCAGAAGGGAAGCATCTGTAGTGAGAGTCAAGTCGTGAGAAGGGAAATGAAGGGGACCCCGCTTTAATTGCTCTGATCCTGCCACCACTGGAGAGCTAGGATCAAGGTTCGAATCACTGGGACCAACTTGAAAGGGGTCTCTTCTCTGAGACCAAAAGGTTCTCAAGTGAACTGAATGTCTCTCATCTGAAATCTGGCTCCCTGCACAACAGCTGTGGATGCAGCCATGTGCCCCAGGAGCTGCAGAAAGTGTCTTGCTGGTCGAGAGACCTGCAAAGTGAAGGAAGAGGCCAGAGCCACTAAATTCCTTACCCTTTCTGGGGGAAGAAAGGCTCTAGCTGGCTTTGTGTCCAATTCTGCCCCTATAAAGGTGAGTACCTGGACTGGTTCCAGAACCGACTTTGGTAGGTTTAGCAGAAAACCCAGGAGGTGAGAAGCTGCTGGGTGACCTGCAGGTGAGATTTTACCTGTTCTGGGACTGGCCTACAATGAGCCAGTCGTCTAGATAGGGAAAACAGCAATCCTCTGCCACCTTAAGTGGGCCACTGCCACTGCTAGACACTTTGTGAATACCCTTGGAGCAGAGGTAAGGCCAAGGGCATTGTTCTGAACTGGTAATGACCTGAGGGCAGTTCGATCTGAGGTACTTTCGATGGGATCTTCTGATTAGGACATGGAAATAGGCATCCTTGAGGTCCAGGAAGCTAGCCAGTCCCTGGCCTTAGGGAAGGTAAAATCATTGCCAGAGTTACCATTTTGAACTTTGGTTTCAAAAGATGCTTGTTCAGATATCTGAGATCTAAAATGGCGCCATTCTCCTGTCTTTTTGGGGTAAGGAGTATCTGAATACAGACCCTGCCCTGATGCAGGGAGGAACCCTTTCTACTGCTCTGAGAACTAACAGGGATGAGACCTCTGTTTCCAGAGCGAGGGTCTCTGAAGCACTTGCACGTAGAAAAAGTCTGCTTCTCAACTTGGGAAACTTTTTGAAGCTGAGAACCAGACCCTGGCTTACTACTTCCAGAACCCACTTGTCTGAGGTTAAAGAAGCCCAATTCTGACTGAAGTAAGCCAGCCTGCCCCCCACTGGTACAGGAGAATCGGCCCTGTTTCGCAGGAGCTTTAGGCTGGGGGGTGGGAGCAGGTCTGCCCACCCCTCGTCTGCCCCTGCCTCTGAAGAAGCCCCTCTGAGCATAGGCAGAGGAGGCCTGAGTCTGGTAGAAAGGCCTGTGAAAGGCTCACCTCACCCTGGGGCATGCCTTGAGGAGTGGCTTGCCGCTCACTAGCCTGGGCACTCTTGTAAGTAGTCCCATATTCATCCATCTTCTTCATGTAATTCTCTGTCTGCTTTCCAAACAGAGAATTTCCCACCACAGGAAAATCCATAGCCTTAGTCTGGGTATCCTGTGACAAACTAGTACACCTGAGCCAGGCCAACCTACTAAAAGCTACAGATGTGGCCATGACCCTAGAGGAAACATCATTAACATCCACAGCAGCATGAAACTGAACCTTAGAGGCTTCAATGCCATCAGCAGCCACCTGTTCTAGTTCACTAGCCAGCTGGCCATGGGCCTGCTTGGCCAATTGCATAACAGTATCCCATCTAGATTTCTGATACCTAGCTACATAGCCATATAATTTGCTTGCCTGAGTCCCAGAGAGGCTGCCATATACTGTTTTTTTGCCATGGCATCAATCTTCCTGGAATCCTTGTCAGGAGGATGTGAAGCCAAGGGAATATTAGCTTTATCACAGGCAGCAGCCTGAACTACCCAACATGACTGTATTGTTGAGAAAGGAATTCTGTATCAGGGCCTGACAATGTATACCTTCTGTCCGCTTTTATCTACAGGAGGCACAGAATTAGGAGCTTTTAAAATTTTAATTGTTTGTTTCTAAAGACTTATGTAAAGGAATGGACAATCTCCTAGACTCTGGAATATCCATCATTTCTACAAAATCAGGCTCCTCTTGCTCATCCACAGCCTCTTCTAAAGGAAGCTGGAGGTTTCAGCAACTTTTTTTATAAAACATAAAATGAGATGGGGACTCAGACAGCATAGGGGAGATTCTAAAGGTCTGTCTGGGGAGATGTCCGGTTCAATGGGCACACCCAGACCTTCCCAGCCACATTCATACTGTTCATAATCCTCCTCCCCCTCCTCTGGTTCATAAAATTCCTCAATATCATAATCCTGAACCACTGGGACCGAACAAACTGACCTTTTACCAGATAGTGGTGGTTCGGACGGACCCTGAGACAGTGACTGGACAATTTGTATGGCTTTTGCTATCTCTGCAGCAGTTGGAGAAGGAATTTTGGACTCCAGACCTGCTGATTTTCTTGTTTTCTTTACTGGAATTGGTTCCTCAGAACCAGCTTTTCTTTTGCCCGAGGAAGTCTGGCCCTGGTCAGAGGGCACTCCCTCTGGTTCGGTTGGCACCGAACCGGCTGGCCATCCGGTCAGCGGACTTTTGCTTTTCGCTCCCTGAGCCTGCCCAATCTTTTTCCAGGGTGGCTGCAGGAAATTCTTACAACCTGGCAGTCTGACTGGAGGTGGTCAAACCCCAGACAATAAACACATGTGGTGTGTGGGTCAGCCTTGGCAAAGACTTCCCCACAAACATCACAGTGTTGAAACCCAGTGGGCCCGGTTTTTCTTTTGGGTTTCTCAGACATAATGCCAGCCTAACCAAAAACTTGCCCTTTTAACGGCAGTGCCAGGCAAGACACCCTTATCGGTTCCTAACCGTGTCACGGGTATTGGAAAAAAACGTAATACATCCGTTTTTTTTAGAACCGATAAGAACCGGGAACCGCACTCTAAAATAGTAACTTTTAGTTTTAAATGAGTTTTAAACCCACTGATCGGTTCAAAACCGAACCGATAACTTACAAGTTCCACACAGACAAACCTTCATTTACTTACGGTTACCACAGATAGAGCTTGAACCGAACGGTTTTGGCGGTTAAATAAAACTATTCTCGTTAAATCCAACCGAGAAAACACTTTTAAACCGAGAAATGAACCGGCAGAAGGAGAAATCTCTGAGCGACTGTTCACTGAGGCGGAGTAAAGAATCTGACAGTTCAAGTTTGAAATCACACAGATAGAGCTGCCTCGTGCAAAATTCTATTTTGGAATGGTTTTAACCATTTCACTCCGGGGCAGTTCTAGAGCTGGAACAAACTGCTAATGTCTATAATATAGCAAGACTTCATGTTGTTTGAAAATAATTATTTATTTTAAAATGTTTTAATAATTGTCTTTAATTGTCTTTTTTAGTTTCAAACAATTCTCAGGTGACTGACAATGACCCAGAGACAGGACGATGGAGGAACTCGCACAGGAGTACAATAAGACAATTATCAAAATGTTTTGTTCTAGCAAGGGTGGGGGCAATACAATTTTCAGCCCCTTAAGACCAATGCTACTTTTTGTGGGGTCCCGTCCAGGAACGGATCAAGATTTCAGTTTCCCAGTGGTTGGGGTGGTGGGTGGCTGGCCATTAATATCACCATTAATATCACTGTTCTGTTTTGTTTTGGTGGGGAGGATCACAGTCTAACAAGCTCAGATGATGGGGAGTGGGGGTGTAAACTATAAATAGGCTGAGTGCATTCTTTCTTTTTTTTTTTAGTGGGGGGACAGTCAATATTATTGTCAATGTACTGTAGTTACCTAACCCATTCTGCTTTTTTCACAGTCTGTCTGCAACAGTGGCTTCTATTGTCATTAACAGTACACACACACAAAACAGTTAAGAAATGTGCAGGATGGAGAGCTTGGAGGAGATTAGTTATAGAAGAAGTTATAGGCAGGAGGGTGTTAGGAGACATTATGGGCAGGAGGGTGTTAGGAGAAGTTATGGGCAGGAGGGTGTTAGGTGAAGTTAATGGGCAGGAGGGTGTTAGGAGAAGTTAATGGGCAGGAGGGTGTTAGGAGAAGTTAATGGGCAGGAGGGGTGTTAGGAGAAGTTATGGGCAGGAGAGAGATAGGAGAAGTTAATGGGCAGGAGGGTGTCAGGAAAAGTTATACGCATGAGGGTGTTAGGAGAAGTTATGGGCAGCAGGGTGTTAGGAGAAGTTATAGGCAGAAGGGTGTTAGGAGAAGTTATGGGCAGGAGGGTGTTAGGAGAAGTTAATGGGCAGGAGGGTGTTAGAAGTTATGGGCAGGAGGGTGTTAGGAGACGTTAATGGGCAGGAGGGTGTTAGGAGAAGTTATGGGCAGGAAGGTGTTAGGAGAAATTATGGGCAGGAGGGTATTAGGAGAAGTTAATGGGCAGGAGGTTGTTAGAAGTTATGGGCAGGAGGGTGTTAGGAGACGTTATGGGCAGGAGGGTGTTAGGAGACGTTATGGGCAGAAAGGTGTTAGGAGAAATTATGGGCAGGAGGGTGTTAGGAGAAGTTAATGGGCAGGAGGGTGTTAGGAGAAGTTAATGGGCAGGAGGCAGGAGGGTGTTAGGAAAGTTAATGGGCAGGAGGGTGTTAGGAGAGTTATGGGCAGGAGGGTGTTAGGATAAGTTAATGGGCAGGAGGCTGTTAGGGAGAAGTTATGGGCAGGAGGGTGTTAGAAGAAATTAATGGTCAAGAAAGTGTTAGGAGAAGTTAATGGGCAGGAGGGTGTTAGAAGTTATGGGCAGGAGGGTGTTAGGAGACCTTATGGGCAGGAGGGTGTTAGGAGAAGTTAATGGGCAGGAGGGTGTTAGGAGAAGTCATGGACAGGAGGGTGTTAGGAGAAGTTATGGGCAGGAGGGTGTTAGGAGACATTAATGGGCAGGAGGGTGTTAGGAGAAGTTATGGGCAGGAGGGTGTTAGACGTTAATGGGCAGGAGGGTGTTAGGAGAAGTTATGGGCAGGAAGGTGTTAGGAGAAATTATGGGCAGGAGGGTGTTAGGAGAAGGTATGAGCAGGAAGGTGTTAGGTGAAGTTAATGGGCAGGAGGGTGTTAGGAGAAGTTAATGGGCAGGAGGCAGGAGGGTGTTAGGAGAAGTTAATGGGCAGGAGGGTGTTAGGAGAAGTTATGGGCAGGAGGGTGTTAGGAGAAGTTAATGGGCAGGAGGGTGTTTGGAGAAGTTAATGGGCAGGAGGGTGTCAGGAGAAGTTAATGGGCAGAAGGGTGTTTTAGAAGTTATGGGCAGGTGGGTGTTAGGAGAAGTTTATGGGCAGGAGGATGTTAGGAGATGTTTATGGACAGGAGGGTGTTAGGAGAAGTTATGGGAGGTGTTAGGAGAAGTTATGGGCAGGAGGGTGTTGGGAGACGTTTGTGGGCAGGAGGGTGTTAGGAGAAGTTATGGGCAGGAAGGTGTTAGGAGAAATTATGGGCAGGAGGGTGTTAGGAAGGTATGGGCAGGAGGGTGTTAGGAGAGTTAATGGGCAGGAGGGTGTTTGGAAGTTAATGGGCAGGAGGATGTTGGGAGAATTTATGGACAGGAGGGTGTTAGGAGACATTAATGGGCAGGAGGGTGTTAGGAGAAGTTATGGGCAGGAGGTGGTAGGAGATGTTAATGGGCAGGAGGATGTTAGGAGAAGTTATGGGCAGGAAGGTGTTAGGAGAAATTATGGGAAGGAGGGTGTTAGGAGAAGGTATGGGCAGGAGGGTGTTAGGTGAAGTTAATGGGCAGGAGGGTGTTAGGAGAAGTTAATGGGCAGGAGGGTGTTAGGAGAAGTTAATGGGCAGGAGGGTGTTAGGAGAACTTATGAGCAGGAGGCTGTTAGAAGTTATGGGTGGGAGGGTGTTAGGAGAAGTTAATGGGCAGAATGGTGTTCGGAGAAGTTATGGGCAGGAGGGTGTTAGGAGAAGTTATGGGTAGGAGGGTGTTAGGAGAAGTTAATGGGCAGGAGGGTGTTAGGAGAAGTTTATGGGCAGGAGGGTGTTAGGAGACGTTTAAGGGCAGGAGGGTGTTAGGAGAAGTTATGGGAGGTGTTAGGAGAAGTTATGGGGAGGAGGGTGTTGGGAGGCGTTTATGGGCGGAGAGTGTTAGGAGAAGTTATTGAGGTGTTAGGAGAAGCTACGGGTAGGGAGATGTTAGAAACTACAGAAAAATAGCAATCAAAATGCCATGAAAAAAGAAGTTCACTAGAAAAGCAGACTGCAGATTTCATGCCACCAACCAGATTAGGTTGTGCCACTGTCTTAAACTGGACAGATCTGGGAGACCTGCTGAGACAAGACAGGTTGTGGGGTGGGTAAGAAATGTGCAGGAGGAGAGTCTGAGAAGTTAATGGGCAGCAGATTGTGTAAGGAGAAGTTAAAGGCAGCAGGAGTGTTAGTAGAAACTGGCAGCATAGAAGTATGCCATGAGAAGTACACACAGAAAGCAGACACATTGCAGACTGAGTTGTTCCATATCCACCAGCCTGTGCCACTGTCTTCTTAACAGCAGATTGTGACAGCTGTCGCCTGAAAAGGGTGTGGTTGGGTGGGTGGTAATGTGGGGGCTTTTTAGTTACCCCAGTCAAATCCATGTCTCTGGTACAGCCAGGTATTCTACGATTTAAGAAGACTTTGTGCAGGAGAGTAGCAGGGAGACGTTTTGGGCAGGAGGGTGTAGGCGAAGAAATAATCACTTTTATGCCAGGTCAAGACACAAAACAGCAATTATTTGCCACAGAAGGCACTTCTACCACCAAATTGTGCTAGGATGCAACAAGTTTGGGCAGAAGGCGATGTAAGGAGCCAGTCTGGTTTAGCCAGGTTAAAAAAATTTGCACTAAGGGGCAGCAACCACACAATCATGTTAGATTGTGTCATCTTTCTAAGCCTGAGTAATCACTGGTAGGTGGGAGCTGAGAGGGAGGTTTCTGCAATGTTTTATTAGAGTTGGGTGGTAGGTGGAAACTGGGAGTCTGAAACAGAGGTCGGGCTGTTAGATTATAATTGCAACTAAAATGTCAATGTGCTAGAGAGAACGAAGGAGAAGTATTTTGAGCAGACTGTGAGACATAGGTGACTCTCAGCAATGACTGTTAGTCATAAACAATGTTTACATCTTACTGTCAGTACCTAATCTAATGGCAAACTTTGTTTATAGCAGTTTGGCAAATACATTGGGCCACTGCACTCAACTGCAGCAGTAGAATTCCCAATTCAATCACTGTACCAAAACTGCAAAACTGTAAGTACATTTTTCTCATAATTGTTAAATTGTGACAGTGAACAAATGAATGAACAGTCATCACAGGTGAATTCTTTATTTGTAATTATGTGATCATTTACTGCTGTGGTTTTTAGCCATCTGGTACCTTTGTAAAAGAAATGCAAAAAACCACTGCTGAAAAAAAGAGACTTTTTGGCATTATTAGCAAAATAATGACTCAGGAATACAGAAACATAGAATCTGACAGCAGATAAGGACCGCTTGGCCCACCTAGTCTGCCCATTTCCCTACCTATTGGATAAGCTGCAGATCCTAGTTAACCAACAGCTTACTTCCTCCTACCCCCACCGCCTAGAATTGCCTTTTATCTGTCCTATGCATTCTTGAATTCCCTCACTGTTTTCGACTCCACAACCTCCTCAGGAAGGCAGTTCCATGCATCTACAACTCTTTCCGTGAAAAAAAACTTCCTCACATTACCTCTGAGCCGTCCCCCCTCTATCTTCAAATTGTGCCCCCTTGTTTTTGCACATCTCTTTTTCTGAAAGATGCTACCCTCTTGGACTTTGTTGATTCCTTGAGGTATTTGAAAGTTTCTATCATGCCCCCTTCCTCGAGGGTACACATATTAAGCTCCTTAAGTCTCTCTCTTCATTTGTCTTCTGGTGCAGACCCTGCACCATTTTAGCGTCTCCCCTGACTGCCCATCCTGTCTATGTCCTTGTGGCGATTGGATCTCCAGAACTGCATGCAGTACTCCAGATGGGGTCTCACCAGCTGTCTGTACAAAGGGATAACAACTTCCTGTATTCTACTAGCGATGCCTCTCCCTATGCATCCCAGTATCCCCCCAGCCCTCCTTACTGCCCCCTCACATTGCTTGCCCACCTTTAGGTCATCTGATATGACTACCCCCAGGTCCCTTTCCATTTCTGTTGTCGTTAGTATCTCACCTCCCATTGTGTACTCTTCCCCTGGGCTTTTGTTTCCCAGATGCATTACTTGCACTTCTTGCATTGAATCCAAGCTGCCATACATTTAAGCTGCCTCCAACTTTGCCAAGTCCCTTCTTATCCTTTCCACCCCACCTTGTGTATCAACCTGTTGCAGATCTTTGTGTCATCTGCAAAATATAAAAAATACATGGTATATTAATAAAACACACTGAAATGCACTTTCCAAACTTGTTCCATTCATTTCAATAGGGACCCCCAAAAATTTCACGAGGACTCCCGGATTTTCAGTCCGGACCCCCATTTTGTTTTCAAGAAGGTCCAGTACTCCTTAACAAAATATCCTACCAAGAGCCCTGTGTAGCGCCTCATGGTCAGCGGGACTATTCCTAGGAGGGAGTATAGATCGTGAGTGATGCATTCTGAGGGTGAGTTGGCAGCAAGCGGCAAAAGAATTCAGGAGGATGTCAAGCTTGGACAGGGTGAATGCAGAGACAGGGCAGTAGACCATGTCTGCATAATCAAAATGGGGAGGATCATTTGGTTACTATTTGAAATCTGGCAGGAAGTGGGAGGCAGTCTCTGTGCCGGTATACCAGGGAATAAAGTCTCCCTGGTGGTCCCTCCCCCACCCGATCCCTTGCCCAATGTAAAGACAAATGTCCCTGGTGACTAGTGGTCCCTCCCCCCACCCAATCCCTCGCTCAACATATCAAACTGTTTTCTGGTGGCTAGCGGTCCCTCCCCACCTGATCACCCACCCAGTATATAAAACAAGTGTCTCTGGTGTCCAGTGTAATCCCCCCATCCTGATCCCTGTATAGTCAAATGCAACATTTCCCTGGTGGTCTAGTGGACCGCCTCCTATCCCAAATCCTGTATAGTTAATGTAGCTTAATTTAATAATTTTATTTATTTATTTCAATCTAGGATTACAATACCTTTGAGCCAAGGCTTTTTACAAAGGTTCCACATCAGCGTGTGCAACAGTCATCATTTTTAGTTACAAACATATAGTCACTGACTTACAGACATGTAATAACCAGTACAAAGACTTGAGCTATGAGCATACAAGGGAATGAGGGGTGGGTGGGGAGGAAGTGAGGGTTGGAGATCGGGGGTAGGAGGTGCAGGGGTAAGGGGAGTACGGGAGGTGGGTGGGGGCAGGGGCAGGAGGGAGATATGGTGGGAGAGGTGGGCAAGGGTGAGAGACACTGCAGCCAGGGGGCCTTGTCGAGATGTGACAGATGGTGCTGGGGTGCAAAAGACTGTAAGTGCTGGGTCATGTGCAGCTGGAGCAGTGGAAATGTTAAGATGTGCAATGCATGGATACAAGCAGTGAGGCGCAGCTTGGACTTGAAGAGGCCAGTGTTGGAGGCGGTCATATGTGGCTGCCAAGACAGTTGAGCCAGTTGGATGCCCAATAGGTGAATGATCTTTGTCCTTGGGTCATGCGACATCGTGGGCTATGTAGTAGATGGAATTGGATCTCCTTGTTGTGACGCTCCTATGTCTAGGCTTAAGGAGGGCACAGACACCAGGTTGGGCAAGCCCCATTATAATTTTCTTGGCCGTGATGCAGGTTTGTATTTTATGCATTTGTCCAGTTGAAGCATCCAGATTGGGAATAAAGGTCACATGTGTGGGTGTGGCGATGTGAGCCAGTGATGAGACAACAGGCCTTATTCAGGGAGGTCGCATATGTTTGAGAGCAATGCTAGTTGCAGACCCATATATGATAAGACCATAGTCTATGATGCTGACGATGGAGCTCTGGATGGCCACTGACAGTGCTTCTGGGGTTAGGTGTTTCCTGTGCTGGAATAATATGCTAACCTCGCACTGGCAGACTGCAACACTGCTGATATGGACAGCGTGATGAGAGGGGGGATCAAGGGTGATGCAGAGGTACTTTGAACGATTGTGGATAAAATGTATACTTTAATTCACTAATACTAATAATACTAATAATTCACTAAAAATACCACCAACAGCTTAATCTGGTTCAAGGTCAGTTGGCATTCATCTGTATCCCTCCCAGCGTCGTGCCTGAAAATAGGCAGGATTTGTCTAGTGCACTTACCCGGTCAACAAAAGCTAAATAAATAAAATACTCTCCATTACTTCCCATGCTAGCGCTATTTTACAGAGTTTGCCTAAATGCCACGTGTGTGCCTGGTGACGGTTGCAGGCCTGTAAAGGGTCACTGATCATCCTACCAGTCATAGTGGGTTCCGTTTTCTCTCATTTTAGAGACGCTGGCATCGGGACCTAGTCCCTGACATCAGCAAGTATCCATGACGCTCACAACACACTGAGCAGTGTTTCCCTCCCTATGCCCACACTGTACCACCTGAATGTCTGCAGATGACAGTAGTGCAGTGGGACATTACCCGCTGGATGCTACACCTCATGCCACGCCCGGCTACCGGGTCAGGAACAAGCCTGGGCTGTCGGTGGGTCAGCAGGAACAAGCAAGGATTGAGCATCTGGAGGACTGTCGTCCTGCCGGCTGATCGCCCTCTAGCGATGGCTGAAGGGGGGGAATATGGGTCGGACGGCATGTCGCCGACATTCACCGTCAGACAGGGAGGGGGGACAGGAGTAAATGAGAAACTGAAGCTGGCAGGCTCCGTGATGGCCCCAACCGCGTGTGCGCCGAGCCCCTTGAGGTGGTCCGTAGCCATGGGCTCAAAGGGAGACTCCATGAGCTTGGCTATACACAGATTAAGGCTCCAAGGGGGGGAACAGGTTCCCTAACAGGAGGCTGAAGGTGTGAGAGGCCTTAAAAAAAATAGTTTGTACACCGGCTGGGAGTAAACAGATTTAGGCTCTCCTGCTGAGAGATAGGCCGACATAGCAGCCAAATGTAGTTTAAGTGAGAAGGTCTCAAGCCTGAGGCCTGGAGATGAACCAGATAGTCCAACAGAGTGGTGTCAGAGGCTGAGAAGAGACTGCCTTCTTGCCCTTACATCAGATGGAGAATCGCTCCATTTGGCTGCATAGGTCTTCTTTGTGTTAAGCTTTTTGCCATCCTCAGGATCTTAAGGACATGTTCTGAGTACTGAGAAGAAGGAAACTCTAACTCCTCAAGAGCCAGGCTTTGGAATGAAGAGACTACAGGTCTGTGCAGGTCACCCCTGAATGGGGAAGGGTCAGAAGTGAGTGGCTAAGGGGAAGGCGAATGGGCTTGCTGTGTCAGAGTGTTAGCAGCAGGGGATACAAAACTTGTCTTGGCCAATCTGGAGCCACCAGAATTGTTAGTGCTGGTTGGAGCCTGAGTTTTAGCAGGACTTTGAAAATTAGACGAAATGGAGGGAAGGCAAAAAGGAACTTCCCTGACCAATCCAACACCAGGGCATCTGCTGGGAGAGTTCCCAGGACTGGAGGCCTGCAGCAGAAGAGAGAAGCTGGTGATTAAGTGGAGGCAAGATCTATTTCTGGGGTCCCCATCTCCTGAACACCGTGGCTAGCAGTTGAGGCACCACTCTGTGTCCCTAACTTACGTGGCTGAGGGCATCCGCCAGGTGTTGTCTTTGCCTGGAAGGTAAATGGCTGATAAGAGTCACCTCAAGGAATATAGTGCAAATCTTCATGGTCTCTGTACAAAGGACTCCTGACCTTGTGCCACCCTGGTTGTTTTGTAGAACATGGCAGTGGTGTTGTCCGTCCGGACCTGCACCGAGTGGCCTTTGATGTGAGGAGCAAAGGATTTCAGTGCCTGATAAATGGCCCTGAGTTCCAGGAGACTCTTGTGTGACCTTGACTCCTTTGGGGTCCAAGTGCCCCTGAAAGAGGAACTGTCCAGATGTGCTCCCATCCCAGTAGGAAAGCATCTGTAGTGATGAGTTTTGTAGAGGGAGATCTGGAAAGGAATTACTACAGACAGGTTGGCACAGTCCTGCCACCAGCACAGAGCCTGAAGAAGAGTCTGTGTTACTAGCAGTAGTTTGGACAGAGTATTGCTCTTTGGGACCAGTGGGAGCGTAAGTGATACTGACTGTCCCTCATCCTCTGCCTGACTCCTGGGACTACAGCAGTAACAGATGCCATGTGTTCCAGGAGTTTTGAGTGTCTGACCAGCCTTAGTTGGCCCAGGACGAAAGAGTTTGCCACTGCTAAGTTTGGAACTGTCTGATTTTGAAAGCAGCGCAAGGGAAATCACAGAGTTTGGAACTGTCTGGTTTTGAAAGCAGCACAAGGGAAATCACAGAGTTTGGAACTGTTTGATTTTGAAAGCACAAAAAGGGGCACCATATATGGAAAATTATAGGCCAATCAGCCTTACTTCCATATCATGTAAATTATTAGAAAAACACATTAAACAGCTAATTGAAGAGGAGGTGAGGCACTGAACTTAATAGATATTTCACAACACGGTTTCAAATCTGGACATTCCTGCACAACTAACTTGTTAGCTTTTACAACCTAGTCAGCAGTAATTTAGATTCAAACATACCGGTGGATGTTATTTTGCTTGACTACAGCAAGGCTTGACAAGGTGTCACATTTCATATTAATAAATAAATTAATAACACTAGGCTTCTCTCATGGTATTGTATCTTGGGTTAACAACTGGCTCGATAATAGAACCCAGATAGTCAGAGTTAATGGGGAACTATCAGAAGAGAAACAGTGTTGCGGCTCCCTCAAGGTTCAGCTTGGTTCCCACGTTATTTAATATTTTCATTAGCGATCTCATTATTTCATCACATAATACCTTATCAAAATTTGCAGATGATACTAAATTAGGTGGACGAGTTGATAGTGAAATTAACCGGAGTTCCCTTATAAATGATCTTAAAAAAATTGAACTATGGGCAACAACCAATAAAATGCAGTTCAATGTGTCCAAATGTTCAGTACTACATCTTAGCAAAAAAAACCTAAAACAGACATATTGCCTCAACAATATAAAACTCAGGGAATCTCTTGTTGAAAAAGACCTGGGCATATTGGTAGATAATAGACTATCTTTCCTAAATCATTATAACAAGGTAGCAAATCAGGCCAATGCCCTCTTACGCAGGATCAACAATACTTTTACTCTTAAGTCTCGAGGAATGTATAATTGCTCTATATAAAACTCATGTTAGACCCTATTTGGATTACGGTTCACCACTGTGGAGTCCCTATCTCACAAAGATATTTTAAGAATTGAGAAAGTTCAAAAAGGGCTACTAAGATCATACCTCATCTCTGGTTATAATTACTGAAACTAGACTGTATAAAACAAAGTTATATTCGCTGGAATTCAGAAGATTAAGGGGAGATCTCCTTCAGCTATTTAAAATTCAAAAATCAGCCAAATTGATGAGTTCATGTGGCTTAGCATTTTCAACTAGGAAAATGGTACCCAGAATACATAACAAACAAATAGAAATTCAGACAGCAAGAACAAGCAAAAGGCAACATTTCTTTACAATTAGAGCCCCGAATATATGGAACTCTTTACCTCAGGAAATTGTGGACTGCACAAATATTAGCATATTTAAAACAAAAATCGATAATTGGCTTATTGAGAGGCTATAATCTACCAATGATCCACACTGTGTGGAGGACATTCTCGATGGGCTCTGGCCTTCTTATGTCCTAACTACCAAGTACCAAGTACCAAGTACCAAGTACCAAGCACATGGGAAGTCAAAGAGTTTGGAACTGATTTTGAAAGCAGCACAAGGGAAATCACAGAGTTTGGAGCTCTGTGCTTTGGCTTCTCAGAAGGAACTAGAAGGGGGACAAGATCAGATCTACAGTACAGTAGCTTCTTGTTGTTTTACATTGTTTCTTGTGGATTCTACTTGGTAGAAGGTTATTTCTTTCCTTTCTTACTACTAAGGGGCTAGCAGGGTATTGTTTGGGGCTGTTGGAATTTTGAAACCTGTTTTGGTAGCTATAAGAGGGCTCATTTGTTTGATTCACTGTGTGGCAGGCTGCATTTGTAGAGCCCTATTTCTTCTGTTTTAAAACATAATTGGTGTGATTTAACTGGGTCTGTTTCTTTGAATTGGAGACATATATCTTCTAATTCCAAGCCTATTTTGTTGTGTTGTTGGTGAAGCTGTTTGAATTGGAGTCCTGTTTCTTTGGGTAGCAAACTTATTTTGGGGGCTTTGAGCAGAATTGTGATTCATTGTTGCTGGCTTCACTAGTTGCAAAGTTTGAGTGCAGAGTGGGGGAAGGGTGCTAACGGTCTGACCAGAGGCCTCAGCTACCTGATTGTTTCTGGAAGACTTGGGCTGGTCCCAACTTGGTCCATTATTTCTTTATACCAGGGGTTCTGACATCACTTCCTCAAACAGGCAAAGGATATGCACCTGTCATAGCAAAAGCAGACATCCAGGAAAGGAACAGCAGCAAGTGAAGAGGTGACTGCTCTCTCAGTGGAAGGGGAGTAAATGCAAATCTAGGAGCTTTCATTATTACTTTTTCGCATTGATATTGCGTTGGGGAAAGGAGGAGTAGGAGTTTGAAGAAGGTTGTGCAATGGCTACTTAAAGTCTGTTTTTGAGTGTGGCTAGGAAGGATAGGAATATAAAAAGCAGTTGCTCAATATATCTAAACATGTGCAACAAAGGAGGTAAGGGAAATAAAGAAAATGTTTTGCACTGATAGAGGAGGGAGAGGGGAGACTTGGGGGAGTGTTTGGTATCCTGCATCTGGAAGGGTGGGGGGTCACTGGTGAGCGACAGCAATGGGTAGGGTGGTGCTGCAACTAATCATGTGCACCAGTCTTTCTAAAAATTGGTTGAGTGTGGAGGATGTTTAGTGTGCAACCACATAGAAAAACTTAGAAAGGAGATTGAGGGTCTGCAGGAGGAACTAAGACAGGCAAGGCAGATTGGGGTGGTTTAGCCCAATACTGGAGGGAGGAAGAAGGGAGATGAGGGAGGCGATTTAAGCCAACAGTGGTGAGGAGAGGGTCAGAAGAAGGAAGCAGAGACAAAGGGCCCAGGCCAGGAAGAACGATTGCCGGGAAACCAGGCCAGGAGACAAAAGACAAATGGAAGGAGGAGATAGGGACTTGTGAGGGAGGTGAAGAAGTGGCAAAAGTCATGGAGTGGAAAGGAGAGAACAGGTTACTATGAAGAGAGGGAGCGGCATTTGTGAAGGGTCTTCAGAAAATAGTTGTGCACTGCTAGAGGAAGAAGGTGGAGGAGGGAAATGATGAAATTAGAGGAGTAACTGATAAATGCCTGGACCAAACTGGAGCGGGGGAAGTTCTGTGGGAGAATTGCAAATAGGGTAAAAGGGGAAATAATGTGCAGGAGGAAGAAGAGGAGCTGGAAATGAGAGAGGAGATGAATGGAAGCAAGCAGGAGTAAGAGGGGTGGAATCTTAGTGCTGAGGGACTCAATACTAAGAGGAGTTAGGTGGGGTAGCAAGGGGAGAGGCATAGTCGCATTTGGGTGGAGGCCATGCCAAGAATGACAGCGGAAAGGGTGGGACAGTCTGTTCTGAAATATGCTAGAAGGGGTAGGGACAAGCCTCATTTAATTATACATCTTGGGACAAACGACCTGGCTGACAAGACAGCAGATACAGTCCAGAGGAGGTTTGAGGAACTAGCACAATTATGTGAGGGGGCAGAAAGATCAGTAACATTTTCAGAGATACTTCCTGTGCCAAAGGCAAGTACAACAAGAAAGCTGAGAACAGAGGAATTTAACGGATGGCTAAGAACCTGGTGTTGTGCTAAAGGGTTTGGGCTGTTGGGGGGTGGGAGGACGTGGGGGGACAGTAGTCTCTATGCCAAGGACAGACTACACTTAAGTGAGGAGGAAAGAAAGTGTTGAAACAGAGGATGGAGGAGTACAGAGGAAGTTGGGAATTTAAACTAGGAGTGAGGGTGGCAGTTGGGGAAGAGATATGCAGAGACCACAGGTTGGGAAACCATATGAGCTTACTCCCCATAACAGTGACAAAGGACAAATGGCAAGTACTGTTGGTGATGCTAGGAAAGGAGGGCAGGATGGGGGAGGGTGGAAGGTGGTTACCCTTGATGATAGGAGCCTTGGGAGGAAAACTGCAGAGTTACAGGTTCTCATGGCAGAGGGAGAGGTGGACATTGCAGTCATCACGAAACGTGGCACACCCAATACAATGACTGGGACCTGTCTGTACCAGGGTACAGATTATTTTGTAGGGACAGAGTGATTGGGAAAGGAGGGGTGGCACTATATGTGAAGGAAGGACTGAAGCGTGTAAGGGAGGAAGGGAGGAGGGTAGTATGGAGTCACTTTGGATGCAAATCCAGGATTCCAAGAATAGGATTCTTAGAATGGGAGTGGTGCAGGCCACCATCTCAGACGGAGAAGTTAGACAGGGAACTAGTGGGACAGATCAGGAGGACCTGCGAGAAGGGTAATGTGGTGATTGTGGGGGACTTCAACATGCCAGGAGTGGACTGGAGCACCCCAACAACCAGGAACAGAAGGGAGCAGGTACTGCTGGATGCCTTCCAGGACAGCTTCCTGCTGCAAATGGTCAGTGAACCAACCAGGTTAGGAAATACCCTTGACCTTGTGCTGGCAAATGGGGACTTTGTGAGAGAACTTACAGTGGAGGAACCGCTGTCAGGGAGTGACCACCGCTCAGTATGGCTCACATTGGATATGGGCAAGGAAGGAGTGGAATCTGGCACAACAGTGCTGGACTTCAGGAGGGCTGACTTTGGGAGGATGGGGAAGTGGTAAAAGGGTACCTCAGAATTCAATCTAGTATGGACACTAACCAGAGGTGGGAGCTCATAAAGCTGGGGATAGTGGAGGCAACCAAAACCTGCTGCAAAGCCCAGAGCAAGAAGGCTAGGGCTAGAAACCGATCTGGTTGAGCAAGGAGGTCATGGAAAGGTAAGGAGGAAAAGAGCTGCCTTTAGGAAGTACAAGAAAACAGGAGGAGGGAGGACAGGGAGGAGTACTTGACAGAATCAAGGAGGTGACAAGGGCAGTAAGGGGAGCCAAAGCATCTACGGAACTCAGGCTGGCACAAAGCATTAAGAAGGGGGAGAAGGACTTCTTTAAGTACATCAGGGAGAAAAGGAGCTGTAAGGACCACATAGTAAGGATTAGGAAGGAGGGGGGTTGGGTGGAAGCAGGGTGCGATAAGGCAGAAGCACTAAATGAGTACTTCTGCTCAGTATTTACTAAAGAGAAGAGGGGGATGACACCCAAGGTGGGAGAAATGGCAGAAGCAGGGGGGGGAAGTGGTGACAGATGGGGAAAGCATGGAGAGCAGAGTTCGAGAGGGTTTGAAGGCACTGAGGCGCCAGGCCCAGATGGCATCCACCCCAGGGTACTAAAGAAGCTGGCAGAGGTCCTTGCAGGACCTTTGGCAGACCTATTTAATGACTCACTACATTCAGGGTGTGTACCAGGACTGGAGGATGGCTCATGGTGCCCTCCACAAGAGTGGCCCCAAGGATGAACCGGGAAACTACAGACCAGTGAGCCTCACAACCATCGTGGGTAAGCTAATGGAGACTATCCTGAAGGAGAGGCTGGTGGCCCTCCTAAAGGCCAAAGGACTACAGGACAGCAGACAGCATGGCTTTCTCGTGGAGAGATCCTGCCAAACCAACCTGGTCGAGTTCTATGACTGGCAACTAGGCAACTGGACAGGGCCATGCAGTGGATGTCCTGTATCTGGACTTCAGTAAGGCATTCGACTCAGTGCCACATGGAAGGCTGGGAAGGAAGTTAGTAGGCACAGGGCGGTGCAAAGCTGGTGAGATGGGTAGGAAACTGGCTGCAGGAAGGCAACAGAGGGTGGTGGTGTGGGGAGTCACACCCAAGGGCAGTGATGAGCAGGTTCCACAGGGCTCAGTGTTGGGACCAGTGTTGTTTGGGATATTCACTGCAGACATATCATGGGACATCAAGAGCAAGATCAGTCTGTTTGCTGATGATACCAAGGTAGGCACGGTGGTAGATGACCCTGGGGGATGGCAGGCAGGATGATCTGGCAAAGCTTGAAACCTGGTCAGACACCTGGCAACTGGGCTTTAATGCCAAAAGTGCAAGGTGCTGCATTTTGGGATGAAGAACCCAAGGAGGAGTTACCAGCTAGGGGAGTGCAGCTAGCCCAGACAGAGGAGGAGAAGGATCTGGGTGTGTCATTACAGGGTCAATGAACAACTCGGCACAATGTAAGAAGGCAGCTGCAAAGGCCAACAAAATGCTGGGTTGTATTGCAGGGGTATATCCTCGAGGAGGAGGAGGTTATTCTGCCACTGTATAGGTCATTAGTTAGACCACACCAGGAGTACTGCGCAGTACTGGCATCCGATCTGAAGAGGGACATTAAGTTACTGGAGGGGGTGCAGCGCAGAGTGACAAAGATGGTCAAGGGGCTGGGGGACTTATCATACGACAGGAAGTTGAAGGAGTTGAACATGTACTCACTAGAGGAGAGGAGAGACAGAGGTGACATGATTGAAACCTTTAAATACATGAAAGGAATAAACAAGACGGGTACAGAGGGGCTGTTCAAAGTAAGGGAGGGGAGGGCCACCAGGGGCCATGATATGAGACTGGAGCGAGGAAGGTTCAGGAGGGAGATGAGGAGACACTTTTTTACAGAGAGGGTGGTGGCTGGGTGGAATGCGTTACCTGCTGAAGTGGTATGCAGTAGAACAGTGGACTGCTTCAAACGAGGATGGGACAGGACAAGGGGGAGGGTTAATGAAGGGGAAGGGTGGAAGGGAGGGGCAGCTGCAGAATAAGGGGTGCTAGCTGATAATTCGAGCAGACTTGATAGACCTCTAGGCCTTTATCTGCTGGCAAATTTCGTATGTTCGTACTCAGCAGGTCAGGCCTTCTGCTCCCACAGTGCCAACCTCCAAGTGCAGTCTTGTGAATAGGTAACAGAAACAGGGTAACCTCTGGTCTGTTTTGTGGGTTAGAATCAACCTCTGACCTCTTCAACAGGTCGCTTGAGACAGGGAGGGTACCTAGGGATTGGTGAGAGGCACATGTGGTACCAATCCATAAAGGGGGGTCGAGGAAGTACCAGGCAACTATGACCCATCAGTTTGACCTCGGTGGTGAGAAAATTAATGGAGAGTATACTAAAGGAACGATCGGGGTGTACTGGAGGAGGTGGAGGTCTGGATAGTCGGCAACATGGGTTTGTGCCAGGCAGATCATGTCAAACCAATCTTGTGGAGTTCTACAAATGGGTAACATCAGAACTGGACAGGGGAAAGCCTGTGGATACATTATTCTTGGACTTCAGCAAGGCATTTGACTCTGTCCCCCATAATGGTCTGGTGGAGTAATTGACGGGGTTGGGAGTAGACCCTTTGATGGTCAGATGGATTGAAAACTGGCTAGCTGGACACACCAAGAGAGTAGTGGTCGGTGGGGAGCTCTCAAACCCTAGAGAAGTCGGTAGTGGGGTACCGCAGGGCTTGGTCCTGGGTCTGATCCTATTTAATGCATACATATCGGACATCAGGGAAGGTATAGGGTGTGAAATGAGTCTCTTCACTGATGACTCCAAGATGGGAGCAGTAGTTGAGGGGGAAGAGGGGAGGCTGGCCCTGCAAGGGGACCTGGACACCCTGGAAAGCTGGGCTCAAGCATGGAAATTAAATTTCAATATCACCAAGTGCAAGGTGTTGCATCTTGGACGGGGAAACCCTAAACACAGGTACACCCTGGAAGGTGAGGCGTTCGAGGCCTCAACAGGGGGAAAAAGACCTAGGGGTCATGGTGGATGCATGTATGAATAACTCTGAGCAGTGCAGGAGAGCGGCTAGCAAGGCAAACAGGATGTTGGGATGCATTGTAAGGAGGATCACCTCTAGCAGCAGGGAAGTGATTCTGCCGCTGTACAATGGACTGATTAGACCACACCTCGAGTACTGTGTACAGTACTGGAGACCACACTTGAAGAGGGACATACAGCTCCTGGAGAGGGTACAGAGGAGGGCAACTAAGATGATACGAGGACTAGGATTTGACGATGAGGACAACCTTGAGGAGCTCTGCCTGTTTTCATTGCAGGAGAGGAGAGACGGGGGGACATGACTGAGGTCTTCAAGTACCTCAAGGGAATAAATAAGGTAAACATGGAGGGGATCTTTAGACTAAAGTAGGGAGGTATCACCAGAGGGCATGGTTTGAAGTTGGAAGGGTGAGGGGGGAAAAAAGGAGGAGAAGTTTTTTCACTGAGAGGGTGGTGGACCCATGGAATGCGCTGCCTGGAGAGCTGATTCAGAGATCCACAGTGGAGGGCTTCAAGAGAGAGTGGGACAGACACAGAAAGCGGATGTATCACATGATGGCCTGGCCCAGGGGGGTGGCAATGATGATAGGGGTTTCTGGAACACGGGGGGGGGGAGGGCCTCGGCACCCAACTAAGGATCTGAGGTTTGAACAGACTCGATAGACTGTAAGGCCTAATCTACTGGCAATTAGCATGTTAGTATGTAAGTTCTGGAGGGATTCAAACTGTGAACCTCTTGCTAGCGTACCCAATGTACAGGCTCAGATAATTCTGCTCTTCGGGGAAATGCCAGATATCTTTCGCCTACCGACACCTAACCAGGTATACAAAATGAACCCTTAAAAACTCTATGAAAGACCTCAGATAAACTCTTATTCTTTTCCCAGTTTGGTATTACCATAAAGCTTACGCACCTTGTCAACTTTAACCATATATGCTTCACTTGTCAAAGAAAGAATTTTGAAGGCACACCAAGCAGTCTCTTTAAAATAGAGGTTTACTTTAAATTAGATAAAAACAGGTAAAATGTAAATACAGAACAATTTATCACAAAACATACAATCACTTAAAAGAACAAAGTTTAAAGTGCAAACTCCTACCAGCCATACACTTAGACTTTTCTATCTAACATATTCTTATCTTCTTACAGTGCTGATAGATGTTGTAGCTCGGAGAGTCCAAACAAGAAATGTATCTAAATGTCAGCCACAGCATAATTAAAACACTGTCTTGAACCTGCCTTCTCCATGATGTCACCCAGCTCCTCCTCTGTTTATTAAAAATCATACAACCAGGATGTCTAATCATTCAGAAGGTAAATTAACTAAGGTGACATCAGCAAAAACCCATTTCCCAATGACCCTTTTGATCTAGTGTGTCTTCCCTTCACAGACATCAAAGGACCTTTATGACTTACTCTGCCAGGTTTCACTGAGGTGCAATGTGCTTTGTAACACCAGGTGAAATTAACGGTGTATCCTCTGAACATCATAAAAGTTTATGATCTATCCTGGCAGCTGGCAAGCAACAATTAGTCACATAAACAGAAGATCCTTAATTTATGTCTCTTCTAGCCTTTAATTATCTCCTGGCTTTTAGGGTAACATCTTGTAGCTGGAACCTGGGGGTCATCCCAGGAGCACAATATTTCTCATGACAGACAATCACACTACATTTTTTTATTTTACAAAAATCATAGAGTAATCAAAACCAGCTGTCCAAGTGTCACACTAAGAAATTCTGAATTCTTTCTGGTGGCAAGAAGGCCCTGCTCTGCTTTGTGCCCGACTGTGCCCCTATGAATGTTAGGAGCTGGGATGGCTCTAAGTGAGATTTCTTTAGGTCTTGAGGAAACCCAAGGGGAGCAGAGTGTTTTTTGTGATCGACAGGTACTCCTGGATCTGACCTGGGGATTTCCCTACTATCAGCCAGTCATCCAGGTAGGGATACACTGAAACTCCTTGTTTTCTGAGATGTGCTGCCACGACAGCCAGACATTTGGTAAATACCCTTGGTGTAGATGTTAGGTCGAAGGGCATGGCTGCGAATTGGTAATGCCCTGAAGGAAACCTGAACCTCAGGAATTTTCTGTGGGACTGTCTTACAGATATGTGAAAACAGGCGTCCTTGAGATTGAGAGAGACTAGCCAGTCTCCCTGTTGCAGAGACTGAATGACTACTTCTAGTGTCATCATCCTGAATTTTGGTTTCAGGAGGTGTCTGTTGAGATACCTGAGGTCTAGGATAGGTTGCCACACCCCGGTTTTCTTTTGGGTGAGGAAGTACCTGGAGTAAAGGCCTTTGTTTTTCTGTAAGGCTGGTACTCTTTCCACCACCTTTGATGCCAGCAGGTTGACCTCCAGCTCCAGTAGCAGTTTTTCTGATGGGGTTCGAGGCTTTAAAAACAGAGAACCCCTTAAAGGGGTTCAAAACAGTGGGGGCAATCACCAGGGCTGCTAAAACGCCAGATTAAAATAACCTACATGGTTTAGAATAAATGCAGTTAACCTTTCTTAACTTATTTAGTGTTTTAATGTTGCTCCTGGATCGCCATGTCAAAGTGCCTCGCAACCAGAAGATAGAGTGTGCCCCCAGCATCCTGTCCCAGCCGGAAGGCTTATAAAATGATGAGTGAGCGATACATAGGGAGAAAAGAAAACACTGTGCATGTTAATGAACCTCTAGAACTAATTCCGGTGAAAACAGAGCAGTGTAATGTACTTAAAATCGTTATTAAAGTTGCAGCCCAACTTTGGTCATGCGCAGTAGCACCTAACGCTAATGCACATGCTCGAACTCAAGCGCTTAGGAAGTATGACCAACTCTGAGCTGCAACTCTAATAACAATTTATACAATACACTGTCTGCTTTCACCAGGAATTGGTCTAAGTGGTTCAGTTAACAGACATGCCACAATGTTTCTTTTTCTCCCGTAAATACGCCTTTGCTTGTCCTTTTACAAGCTTTCCAGCACATGACAGGATGCCAGGGACACACTCCATCTTCCGGTGTGGCAGTACTTTTGACATGGTGCATCCAGCAGCAACACTAAATAACTCAAGAAAGGTTAGCTGCATTTATTTTAAACCAGATAGGTTGTTTTAATCGGGCATTTCTGCAGCCCTGCTGATTGCCCCCACTGTTTTGGACTGTTTTCCTTTAAGGCTGGCATTATTTTGAAGTGAAGAGGCAGGCCCTTTTTCACTACCTCCAGGACCCACTAGTCTGAAGTTACGTGGGTCCAAGCTTGGAGGTGTGGGAAAGCCTGCCCCCCTACTGGTGGAGGGGAACTGACCAAAGCATTTAAGTCAGAGCTTAGACTGAGATGCAGGGGCCTGGGAAGTAGCCGTTTCTCTCTGGCCTCTCCTGCCCCTTCCCCTATAGTACCCTCTTGTCTGAGAGTAGTTGTACTGAGGGGGAGGATAGGGGTAACAAGGCTTGGGAAAATAACCCCTTCCTCTGCCTGTCTAGGGCTGATACTTTTGGGTGGAAGCCCTTTGTTTAGCCGTATTGCTCTGGCAAGTGGACTTGTACTCATCCACCTTTTTCATGTGCTCTTCTGTCCTGGAGTCGAACAGAAGATTTTTGTCACAGAGGAAGTCCAGAGCTTTAGACTGGGTATCCTTTGTCAAGCTGGTTGTCCTCAGCCAGACAAACCTTCTGAGAGAGGATAGCCTCGGCCATAACTCTGGAAGCAGCATCACTGTTATCATTTGCCATATGGAACTGGTACTTAGTTGCTTCTAGGGCAGTCTTAGCAGTTTCAATAAGTCCTGGACCACAGACTCAAACTCTGATTGAGCGATGGCCAGTACAGAGTTCCACAAGGCCTTTTGGTACTTACAGTAGCAGCCACAGACACTGCCAGCTATTTCCTGAAATTTCTGTGATATTTCCAGAAGTATCACATGCTTTCTCCATTTCCACAGTAGGGGCAGCAGAGAGAAACTCTTTAGAAATTTCTCAAACTATCTAGAAATAGCTGGCAATGTCTGTAGCTACTACTGTAGCTGTATAGGCCAAATAGAACAGAGGCAGAAGCAAGAAGCAGAGGTGTAAGTTTTCTTGCAATGTAATCTATCTTCCTGGAGTCTTTGTCCGGAGGTAAAGAAGACAAAGGCACTCCAGCTTTATCACAGGCAGCCTGCTGCACTACTCCCTCGCACTCCAGGGTGGACAGACCAAAAGTCAGTGTCTGCTCTGGAGAGCTGGTATTTTTATTAATTCCTTTATCAACCCCGGCAAAGAAGATGGTGTCTGTAAAAGCTTCTGGTGTTTCTCCTGAAAGCTTTATAAATGGGGAGAACCATCTTTTTAGGAGGAGTGCAAGCTTTCATTTCCCTGTAGTCATCATTCTCCTCTTCTTCCTGTTTGGACTCCTAGCAGGGTATGTCCAGAGTATCTACCAGGTGCCGGAGAAAGGTTAGCTTAGAGGAACTTTCCTCCTGATCTGAAGGAGAAGCACCAAAATGAGGATCAGGGGAAATGTCAGGCTCCAGGGGGCTAAATCCTGAAAGGCTGTCCGGAGCATCAAAATTATCATCCTCATCCTCACCCCCATATGCCCCTGCATCAGAGGGGCTGCAGAAGGGTGTGTGTTTGACAGGGCAGAAAAAACAGACCCCATGCCTTGTAAGGTCTGGAAATCGTGCCAAGCCTTTGCCATATCTTCAGCCGAGGGCAGCTCCTTCTGGAAATCACGGAGACTGTCAGGCTGTGTGTGCTTAGACTTCTCCTTATGTTTCTTACCCCCTGTCTGATCACCCTTGCCATTACCAGAGGAACAGGAGGCAATTTTTCTTTGCACACTTTTTTTGGTGCCACTTCATCAGTGGCGGAATCTGGCTTCCTTTTACATCCGGGCACTTCATCAGTAGTCCTATTACTTTTTCTTTTTGAAGGAATTTTATCAGCCCCTTTGGAAGCGCTTGGTTTCGAAGGCACTTCATCAGCATCTGATTTATTTATTTTGTTCTCTTAAAGACACTTCATCAGAGCCTCTGTTGGGTTTAGAGGTAGTAGGTGCTTCATGAGCACCCCGTTCGTATTTTTTGAAGACCTCTCACTGGTAAGCCTGCATCTTTTTGGGACTGAAGAGGACCCTTCCTCAGCCATCTCTCTAAGCCGCTTTGCTCTGTTTCTCAAGGTTCTGGAACAAAATGTTGAGCAAAGTGAACAATAATGGCCTGGGCCCAAACACTTTAAGCACAGATCATGGTGCCAGCTTTGGACACAATCCTGTGACAATTTAGGCAATTTTAAATCCTGTGGGTCCAGTCCTCTGTTTTGGGATTTCTGATATGCCAATTGACAGAAACCGTTTAAACTGAATGGTTCCACTACTGTTAGTAATGGAATGCATTGGTTCCCTCGTGGTAAAGAACTACTATTTCTGAAGTTAAAAAACCCTAAAAGGTTTAAAAGGAACCATCGAAATACACAAATGTGATTAAAATAAATGAAAAGAAATATAGGAGGGAACCACGGAGGAACTGTGGAACCGACCGATAAACGCAGTTCCCGGGAACGGAGGGGAACCACGATAAAACAGCTAAATAATACTCAGCACAGTAAAATAAAAGTAAAATGAAAAGATTTTACCACAAAAGTTCAAGAAATGTTGTTTTCTTGGCCAATTGAGTGGAACACCTCAGAGGCAGCGTTGTTCAGTCAGCGGAGAAAAATTCTGTTGCCTTCTCAGGCAGTCTCACCTCAGCACACCCCAAAGTCTCTCTGATTGGCTGATGCTAGTTAATTACGCCTGCAATACTAACTGCCTATGGTGCCCTCTGTCTCTTATTGTTACCGCAGCCAGCTGCCTACTCAAGCTGCTCGTTATATGCATTATCTCAAAGTATGTTATAACTGAGTATTTTTACTTTTCTTTTAGTTGTTTTGGTTGTTTATTGTGCATTCTTTTACTACCTCTGTATGTATGTTGATCTCATCCTTTGCCGTGGAACCTTTGTAAACAAGCAGTTTCTGTTCAAGGTATTTGTAATCCGAGATTTTAATAAATAAAAAAATAAAAAATTAGCATAAACCACACCTCCAGGGCAGTACTACCTGGTCAGCTAGCTACATAAAGTTACTGATGCTAAAGGACCCTAGGGTAAGAAGCCGGTCATTTCCTTGGACTGCAGGTGACCCTTGTCTGCACCATGGGCACCCATCCTCCCTGACCAGTCGATTAATCCCTAGAAATTACCAGCTTCTGGTCATTATTGCTAATTATACAATGGCAGGAAAATTTCCAGGGCTCTGACTGATCAGTGTGTCTGAGACAGTGATGTTATTACACAATAACAGCACTGTATTGATTTGTTGGATTGTTCTTAGGCTCTCTCTTTAGAAAAAAAGATATATTGCTACACTATAAATCTACTGAAACCTTTTTAAACATTTTATTTTGTATAACATCGAGCCATTGTATAACTGCAATAAAGGCTCCAAGGTGTGGTGTTATTAGACACGTTACTCCTGGGTGGTGGAAGCACTAGCTCGCCTCGGTGCTTCAGCCCACCCCAGGAGTGACATTATTACACCCATAACGCACATCTTGTCATGCCTTATTGCTTAATTAACCTATCACCGACACTCTAATGGACTTACTGGTTATCCCCCACTTACACAGGACCACATCATGGTGAGTGCCTGCCACATTGGTCATGCATGAGCCTGCGGGGGGGGTTGGGGTGTAGGCATGGGCCAAACTGGGCTTTTTCTCCATTCTTTGGCTTCTATGGGGTACCGACAAGTAATGGCGCAAGTATGCTTGCAAGCAACGCCCCGCAAGCATGCCAGGCATCTGGTGTCTACCCCTCCCTGTTCTTGTGCTTCCCAGCTGTGCTCTCACTTGGTCTCCAGCAGGTGGCAGCCAAGCATATGCTTTCCAGCTATGTTCCCACCTGGTCTCCCGCAGGTGGCAGCCAGGCATCTGCTTCCCAGCTGTACTCCCATCTGGTTTCCTGCAGGTGGCAGCATGTGCTTCTGAGCTGTGCTTTCACATGGTCCTCAGCAGGTGGCGCCAAGCATCTGCTACCCAGCTGTAGTCCCATCTGGTCTCCAGCAAGTGGCAGCCAAACATCTGTTTCCCAGCTGTAGTCCCATCTGGTCTCCAGCAGGTGGCAGACAAGCATCTGCTACCCAGCTATAGTCCCATCTGGTCTCCAGCAGGTGGCAGCCAAGCATCTGCTTCCCAGCTGTACTCCACCTGATCTCCAGCAGGTGGCAGTCAAGCATCTGCTTCTGAGCAGTGCTCCCACCTGAGCTCCAGCAGGTGGCAGCCAAACATCTGATTCCCAGCTGTGCTCCCACCTAGTCTCCAACAGGTGGCAGCCAACATCTGCTTCCCAGCTGTAGTCCCAACTGGTCTAAGGCAGGTGGTAGCCAAGCATCTGGTTTCAGCTGTGCTCCCATCTGATCTCCAGCAGGTGGCAGCCAAGCATCTGATTCTCAGTTGTGCTCCCATCTAGTCTCCAGGAGGTGGCAGTCAAGCATCTGCTTCCCAGCTGTATTCCCACCTAGTCTCCAGTGGGTGGCAGCCAACATCTGTTTCCCAGTTGTACTCCCATCTGGTCTCCAGCAGGTGGCAGCTACATCTGTTCTCAGCTGTAGTCCCACCTGATCTATAGCAGGTGGCAGCCACATGTGCTTCCCAGCTGTACTCTCACCTGATCTCCAGCAGGTGGCAGCCAAGCATCTGATCCCCAGTAACAGGTGGCAGCCACATCTGCTTCCCAGCTGTACTCCCACCTGAACTCCCATAGGTGGCAGCCAAGCATGTGTTTCTCAGCTGTGCCCCCATCTAGTCTCCAGTGGGTGGCAGCCACATCTGCTTCCCAGCTGTACTCCCATCTGGTCTCCAGCAGGTGGCAGTCAAGCATCCGCCTCCCAGCTGTACTCCCATCTAGTTTCCTGCAGGTGGCAGCCAAGCATCTGCTTCCAACTGTCTCCTATCTGGTCTCCTGCAGGTGGCAGCCAAGCATCTACGTCCCAGCTGTACTCCCACCTGATCTCCAGCAGGCAGCAGTCAAGCATGTGCTTCCGAGCTGTGCTCCCACCTGATCTCCAGCAGGTGGCAGCCAAAAGTACAGTTACGTAAGAACTTACCGTAACAGTAGATCTTAGAGAGAGGCTCTTGCAGTAGGTAATTACATATAGGACTGACGCCGGCAAGCGGCAGGACCCCATGGAAAAATTTCTAGCTAGCAGTCCCTGGTGAGGGACCGCCCCCACGTCAGGTGACGGGCGTCCAGAAGGCGCGTGGGTATAATGGGGTGGTCCCAGACGCCCGCCTTCCAGTTCTTTCCTGCCACAGGCCAAAAGAGGCCAGACGAGAGAGGAGCGGATATTTCTCTATATGGAAAAGGAGCTGAAAAAGCCTAGGGGGATGGAGGGCGGGAAGGTATTACCTACTGCAAGAGCCTCTCTCAAAGATCTACTGTTACGGTAAGTTCTTACGTAACTGTACTATCTTACTTCGAAAGGTCTCTTAGTAGGTAATTACATATAGGACTGAATCCCAAGCAGTCTGGAACAAAGAAAGGCACCGGGAGGAGGAAACTACTCCAAGAAGTAGCTCAAGTCGTGCAAGCCTCAAGACAGGAGGCCTTGCAAAACAGCTAGCCCGAAGCCTGCTCTACGGCGAGAGGCAATATCCAAACTGTAGTGTTTCGTAAAGGTATGGACGGAAGTCCAGGTGGCGGCAGCTCATATGTCTGCTGCAGACACATTCTTGAAACAAGCCGCAGAGGCAGCTACTCCTCTTGTGGAGTGGCCTCTGACTTGACCCGGGAGGGTCTTGTGGTATTTGTCATAACAGAAAGTGATGCAATGAGCCAACACTTAGACAGGCATTGCTTGGAAACTGCATTGCCTTCCCTTTTGTGAGCAAAAGAGACGAACAACTGATCAGTCTTTCTGAGATCCTTTGTCCTGTTAGTGTAGTATCTCAGAATCTGGTAAACATCCATAGTATGGAGTAAATATTCCCCTTGATTAGAGTACTATAGAAAAAGGCAGGTAGCTCTATGGACTGATTTAAGGTAGACTCTGCTACTACTTTAGGTAGAAACTTAGGATTCATGAAGAGCAACTGCTCCTTGTGAAAAATCAAGTAGGGGATTTTACACACATCAGGGCCTGGAGTCAGAGATTCTTCGAGTCAAGTAATGGCCACCAAGAAGAGCGTCTTCCATGAAAGAAACTTCAAATCTGCAGAGGCTGCAGGTTCGAAAGGAGGAAGGGTAAGTTTCTCGAGATCAAAATTCAAGTCCCAAGGGGGGGCAGGAGTACGGATGGGGGGCCTCAGATGGAGAACCACTCTGAGAAAGGTCTTGGAGACCTCCAGTTGAGCAAAAGCCTTGTTTGCGAAGGGAACTTGATAGGGCGAGATGGCCGCCATGTGTACCTTCAAAGAGGAATGGCTGAGACCCAGGTCGAACAGATGACGTAGATACTCCAGCAGAAGCCCCGCTGAACAGGAGAAAGGTTCCACGTTCTTGGAGGTGGCCCAAATAGTGAATCTTTTCCACTTCATGGCATAAGTGGATCTGGTGGAGGGTTTTCTGGCCTCCACTAAAATCTCCGCAACTTTGGGAGACACACCAAAACGGGATTGGGCTAGGTCTGCAGGAGCCATCCATGCAGTTGAAGGGATTTGAGGCCTGGATGGACCAGGGTCCCCTGATCCTGGGTCAACAAACCTCGAGATAGAGGAAGAGGAAGAGGAGGATCCTCTGAATATTGCTGTAGAAGAGACAACCAGATTTGCCTGGGCCAGAAAGGAGCGATCAGAATCATTCTCGCTCCTTCTGAAGCTAGTTTCTGCAAGACTCGAGGGATAAGACGAATTGGGGGAAAGGCATAGATGAATCTGTCCTTCCAGTCTAGAGACAGAGCGTCGTTCCAGAAAGCGCCTAGCTCTGGAACGAGCGAGCAGAAGGTGGGAAGCTTTGCGTTTTGGGGGGATGCGAACAGATCGACCTGTGGTGTTCCCCAAAGTTGGAAGATATTGTCTAGGACCCCTTGGTCCAGTTCCCACTCGTGATTCAGAGCAGAAGAGCGCCTTAGCTTGTCTGCCAGGGTGTTGTCGACTCCTGGAACGTGAATCGCTGTGAGGTGAAGGTCGTGTTGTGTTGCCCAATCCCAAACCCTCATTGCCTCCCTGCATAGAGGGTAGGACCGAGTTCCTCCCTGCTTGTTGATGTACCACACTACGCACATGTTGTCCATCTGGACGGCTAGGTGGCCGGGAAAGATGTATTAGTGAAGGGCTTGAAGAGCATACAACACTGCCTGAAGCTCGAGCACACTGATGTGGAGAGCTTGTTCTAGCCTGGACCAGGAGCCCTGGGTCCTTCGCCTGAGGCGTCTGTGGTTAGAGTCTGGGAGGATGAAAGGAAAGGAACCCCCCGAAACAGGCTCTCTCGAACCATCCAACATTGTAAGTCTCGCATCATCGGCAATGAGATCAGAACTGAGTGATCTAGGTCGTCCACTAGTTGATCCCACTGAGAGCGTAGAGTCCACTGAGAGATCCTCATGTGGAGTCGAGCACGAGGGACCGTCAGGATAGCAGCTGCCATGTGCCCGAGAAGGCGAAGGACCGACCTCATCGAGACCATCCTGCGATCGGATAACAGACTTATCTAGGTCTGAAGGGAGGCCGCCCTGTCCGGAGGCAGGAAGGCCTTGCCCATGGTCGTATCGAGGATCGCCCCAATAAACTGTAGCCTCTGGGAAGGGTCCAGATGAGACTTGGAGTGGCTGATGGTAATACCCAGGCAGGCAAAAACCTGCTGGGTGAGGGAGAGGAAACGCAGGAGTTCCTCCCTGGACGATGCCGCCAGGAGCCAGTCGTCCAGGTAAGGGAACACCTGTACTCCCTTGGCACGCAGGTGGGCTGCCACCACTGCCAGGCATTTGGTAAATACTCGGGGGGCCTCGGATAGACCAAACGGGAGCGCCTTGAACTGGTAGTGGTCCCCCTGGAACGCAAAACAAAGGTATTTGCGATGAGATAGGCGAATGGGAATGTGCAGATAAGCATCTTTCATATCCAGGGCACAAAGCCATTGACCCGGCCGGAGGAGGGGCAGAAGGCTCTGCAGAGAGAGCATCCTGAACCTTTTGTACTCTACATAAATATTCAGGGAACTGAGATCTAAAATCGGTCTGAGATCTCCCGTCTTCTTTGGGACCAGGAAGAAATGGGAATAGTAATCCGTCCCCTGAAGATGATGGGGGACGGGCTCTATCGCTTGCTTCAGCAGAAGAGCCGAGATTTCCTCCTGGACCAAAGGAAGGTGTTCCCGTGAATACGACGACTTCAGAGGGGGGTGGCGGGGTAGTTTCTGAAGAAACTCTATGGAGTGTCCTTCTGCTATGAGTTGGAGCACCCAAGAATCTGTGGTTATCCTCTCCCATCCCAGAAGGTGGAGGGAAAACCTCCCTCCTACCAGTTCCTCCGGGGAGTCTGGAGGCAGTGGGAGAGGAAAGGAGTCAGGTGGTGTGGGCAGCGCGCAGCTGAAGCACCCGCTGCTTTTCGGGCGGGCGATGAAATGCAGGGGCCTAATGTTGGTAGGCCCGCCTTTCCTGGGCTTTACCACGTATCTCTGTCTGCAAAAGGACTACGCTGCTGATGGTACATAGAATCAACTGATTTCAGAGCCGTCCCTCTTCTTGCAAATCGGTAATGATGTCCTTGACATCACCCCCGAAAAGCACCGATCCCCGGAAAGGTGCTTCCTGGATAGCAGATTGCACCTCCGGGACCAGACCTGACACGCAGAGCCAAGCATGATGCTGTAGGCCTACGGCAAAAGTTGAGCACAGCCCAGCAGTGTCCACTGCATTGTCTGTCACACATAGCATGTGGCGAGCAGAGCGGACGAGATCAGCCAACTCCTGTTTGACTTGGGAGTCAGGCAAGGAGTCCAGCTTGGCTTCCACCTGAGTAAGGATGGCCTTCTGGTAGTCCCCCATGTGGCCAACATAGTTCAGGGCCCTAATCCCCAGTGTGGAGGAAGCATAAATCTTTCTCCCATACTGGTGCAGAAGGCGAGATTCCTTATCAGAAGGAGATGAGCTAAGATGTTTTGGTTTCACCGACCGGCCCTGAGCAGCGCTAATCACGACCGAGTCGGCACGAGGGTGAGAATCCAGGAAATCAACACCCTCTGGAGCCTGATATAGCCTGTTCGACTTCCTAGGAAGTGGGGCTAAGGCCGACAGCTGTTTCCATATCGTGGTCACAAGGTCGGCGTGAGGCTCTATCCAGGGTGGCACTAATGTAGGAGCTGTCATGGGCAGATCCAGATGTTCAGCGAGTTTCAGACGCTGAGGATCTGGTTCCAAAGAGTGCCACTGATGAACCTCCTGGATTTTTCTAAGCAACTCCGTAAAAGAAGGATTCTCCGGAGGAGACTTCGGAGGAGTCCTTGGCCGGGGTTTTGATGGAGAGCAAGGCTCATTGTCTCTCTCAGAACAGCCTTCGGAAGAGTCCGAGGAGTCCCAGAGTGAAGAGGAGGATGAAGAAGACTCCCTTTCCTGACCCGGGGGAGGAACGGGTCCCTTGGGGAGTCCCCGGGGACGCGTGTCCTACCCCTCTGGATACAGACGGAAGAACCCTGGAGTCCGGAGGTGGCAAGGGAGTGCCGCGATGGAGCGCATGGAACCTGGGACGGCACTGTCGCTGAAGGCGTCTCGACTCTTTTGGTGAGCTGAGCCTTGGCCTCAGCCCACCAGGAGGCCAGAGTCTCCTGCAGGTACACCAGCGGCCGCGAGGGCGGTGGAGGAGGAGGAGGCGGGGGATAAGAATATGGGCTATACCCATATGAAGCGTATCCAAAACCCGGCTACGGGTAACCTGGCGTCAGGTATTGAGGCGTCGAGTACTGCGGTGTCGGGAAGCCCAGCGCCGGGTACTGCGGCGCCGGATACGGCGTTCCTGGGTACACCGGCATCGAATAAGATGGCAGATACCCAGAAGCCAGGGGGGCTGCCTGAACAGATGGCCCGGCTGGGAACCTCACGGGCAGGTCCGTAGCGGAGAGCCCGGAGGGTGAAGGGCCCGACGGGAGCAGAAAATCTCCCTGAGTCGGTAAGGCCGACGTCAGAGCCGATGGCGGAGGCCCTGATGCCGGAGGTACCGACGTTGGAGGGGCCGGCGTTGGAGCCAGCGTCTGGGGAGCCGACATCAGGTCTGTCGCTCCAGATGGAGGAAGGACTGGCCGAGGCAAAAAATTCCCAGCTTCGCCCAGGGACGGAGGGGAAAAGTCCCCGGGTTCAGGTTGGAAGGACTCTGGCTCCCCACATGGCAGCGAAGGCTGCGGTGAACCAGGAACGACGGACGTTGGGTGGTCCATTGTCGATTCCCTCGCCGGCCGGACATCGGACGAGCTGATGTGAGGCGTAGAGGCAAGCTCTCAGCAGGCGCCGGAAGAGCCAACGTCCGACTTACGAGAGCCATCACCGGAGACAGGTCGAGAGGAGGGGTTGGCCTGGTCCGGTTGGGAAGAGGCCGCGCATCGCCCTGGAGGGTCGGACGTCTTACCAGCCCTCTCCAGGCGGACCTCAGAGGAGCCGATGCCCGGCTTACCGGAGTCGCCCACGATGATAGGCCACAAGCCTGCGGCCGAACCAGGGGCGGAGCCCTCCAACTGCCCGGAGGCGCCCCCAAGGCCCGCGCGCGAGCCAGGCGGGCAGGCCAGGCGCGCCTCACAGAGACCTCCGAGGCGGCCGCCGAGAGGCGATATCTCTGCGTGCTGCTGACTCCCAAGGGGAGCCGCGGTGGAGAAGTCTTCGCCCCGGTGCCTCTCCTTGTCCTTCTTCTTTCGATGGCCTTCGGGGGAAGTGGATGCCTGCCTTAGCTTTTTAAGCTCCCTTCTCCATAGAGCTCATTTTCTTCTTAAGAATATGGGCCCCCAAGGATTGCTGCCGTCTTTTTCGGGTAGCCTCGTTAAAGATAAGGCAATGCTGGCACTTCTCAACCTGATGATCAGGGCCTAGGCAGAACAGGCAGAGGGAGTGGCCGTCCTTGTGCGGTAGTTGGGCGCCGCACGAATCGCACTTGTTCTTGTGCTCAGAGGGTGTGGGGGATGACATACACCGGCGTTATTACTGGCGTTAGTCGAACAACTAAAGATTTTCGGTGAAAAAATGCAGCGAAGGTGAGGGCTGATCTTGAACTTTTCCGCAAAGCTGCCACGAGCTAACGCGCGGAAGAACTTGCAAGGGGTCCGGGACCGCCTTTATACCGACGCCTCCTGACGCCGGTACCTGACATGGGGCGGTCTCGCCAGGGACTGCTAGCTAGAAATTTTTCCGTGGGGTCCTGCCGCCTGCCCGCATCAGTCCTATATGTAATTACCTACAGCAAGAGCCCTCTCGAAGTAAGATCATCTGATTCCCAGTTGTGCTCCCACCTAGTCTCCAGTGGGTGGCAGCCAAGCATCTGCTTCCCAACTGTAGTCCCATCTGGTCTCTAACAGCTGGCAGCCAAGCATCTGCTTTCCACCTGTGCTCCCACCTGCTCTCTAGCAGGTGGCAACCAAGCATCTGCTTCCCAGCTGTACTCCCACCTGATCTCCAGTAGGTGGCAGTCAAGCATGTGCTTCCGAGCTGTGCCCCCACCTAGTCTCCAGTGGGTGGCAGCCAAGCATGTGCTTCCCAGCTGTACTCTCATCTGGTCTCTAGCAGGTGGCAGTCAAGCATCTGCTTCCCAGCTGTACTTCCACATGTTCTCCAGCAGGTGACAGCCAAGCAGAGGGACCAGTGCACCCCCCCCCAAGGAAGGAGAGCAGTCCTTGGTTCGCAGAACCCTTCCTCCCCAGCCAGCATCCCATAGCCTGCACTCATCGCATAGCCTGCACTCATCCCTAACACAAGTCACCAGCGTCACAAGCCGTAGCATCAACGCTATGCCAACAGCCTGTTCATTTGTGTTTACTGTTTTAAAAATTGTGCACACTTGGTAATGCTGTTTGTTTGACATTTCTGTCTTTTTTCAATGAAACTGTTACTGACTACATAATAAGTCTTAAAAACTATTTGTCAATGGACCATAAGTACAATACGTTATGGTTAAGGATTCTGTGACTTTAATTATTTTGTGCGAATGTAATATAAATCTACTGAGTGATCATACACACTGACTGTAGAGGCATATTTGTAGTTTACAAGTAAATGATCTTTACGTTAACGAATTTGGTCTCTGCCACTGGCATATTAGACATATCATTACTGATAAACTATTTACCTCTGTTAATTAATTGTTTAAATCGGTTAGCCTCTAAAAGAATTTAATAAATGAACGTAGGAGATATTATAGCTGACTGATTGCTATGTACGCAGGTATAGTAATGCTGGATAATTGCATCTTATATTGTATGAATGTCATCCTGATTGTTGTCATGTAATTTATTCATATTGGAAACTCAATAAACTTTTTAATGGAAAAAAGATAAACGATTAATGATTTTTTACCGTCCCCTGATGCCCTGGCCTTGGGTTACCCTGTCCTTTCATTTATACTGTATATTCTTTTTAAAATTTCCCCTATTTTCTATTATTGACAGCTGCTAAAATGTACATGTACAGGCCGTCCCGGTGGCGCTGAGGGTTGAGGCGCTGGACGCCTTACCTCAAGGGATGCCGGCGACCCGGGTTCGGGAATGAGCCCGGTCGCCGCAGGGGGGACGGGAGCTGGGATTGAGCAGCCAGCAGGCAGGCTCTCCTCTCGGGAGAGGATGCGGCACCCTCGGCCAATGGTGACCCCTAGTGGAGGCTAGGGTGGCAGGGCTCAGAGGGCAGTGCCTGAGCCTGGGGTGGGAAGGAGCCATAACCAGGGCCGTAGGGCGCATGGCGCCTCACATGCATGCGCTCCTACTCCTGGGGCTCCTGGATGAAACTGGAGGCAGAAAATGCGGTGGCAACAGAATGATGACCGACTCCCAGGCTCCACTCCTGGGCCGGGCTTAAAATGCGCCGCATATTCGGGACGGGGCTTTGGGGCGGTTGAATGGGGCTGCTGACGAGTGAGCAGAAAATATAGGAAAAAATGTACATGTACAACAGGCACTGAAAAAGTGATAAAGGCTGACCCAGTGGCTTGACGGTAGCGCTACCACTTGCCATGCAGAAGCCCCATGTGCTGGAGCCCACTTGGATTGCTGGGAAGCAGCCGGGGGGAGAGGACTGAGTGTACGACAGACTGCTCTCCTCTCACAGGGACGGCAGGCTTGCTGTCTCCGCGGACGACTGCCACATAAGGGATGCTAGGTGGTAGTACAGGTCGGACTGTCAAGGTGCACTGCTTGCCTCCACAAGCACATGCTGACATGCACACCCCAGCAGGTTTTGGTGAGAAAAGCAGGAAGAAAAATAGTGGAACAGGAATGGATGAAGCCCTGCTCGTCTGCCCTCTACCCGCCAGGACCCTGAGCCTGAATCTGAACAAGTATCACTGCGGGGGAGGATGGCCTTTCCCCTCCTGACCCCACCATGGGGGAGAAATTCGTGGGGGACTTGTGGGGCAGGTCAATCCTGGGGAGGTGGCTGCCGCTGGAGGGAGAGAGGGACAGGGTTGAACAGCAAGCTAGACCCAGTCACTGACGTATGCAATCTTTATTGGAAACAAAGGTGATAAACTTTGGAAAAACAAAAGCTCACACAAAACATGCCACCCCTATGACAAACGTCCTTTCAGACGCGATCCACTTGGCTCACACAGCTTCCATTGATTTCCTCTCTCCCCTTGGGTGACCTTTGGTGGGCCATGTGTTGTAATTCCCATGCAGTCTGAAAGGACAGCTACTGAGGGGGAAAGGCCTGTTTTCTTTATTAGAACTTCCAGGCACTGTCACCCCAGCTGAGCCCTCCAGGCCATCACTGATCTGGATTTCAATGGTGTCCCGCGCAGTCCCATTTTAGAGGTCTCAGGATCTACAGTATTTGGCACAGCAATGCAGCGTACTAGTGGTGTTTCCCACACTTCAGATCTGTGAGTCCAAACCCTGGCACCATGGGGAAGGTTGGGATTTGAAACATCAGTCCAGCTGTGCCCAGCTGCCACTGGAAAAAGCAACTCAGCACTCTTGTGCTTACCCATGCCGTGAAAAATGTCTACCACGAGTACAGCCCCAGTGGAGGGGAGCCGGTAGCTGACACCCCTATTGCTACCACGGGGCCTTGCTGTTCACTGGTAATGAGCACTATTACAAATCACATGATTTCAGCCAATCAACACACAGAGCCAGTCTATCACTTATCCTGCCTACAGTGGACTCTTGTACAGGAACTTTAGGAGTGAAGCGCTCCACCTTCCCAGCCGGAGAGCGGACGGCTTCATTTAACTTTTCGAATAAAAAAGTACTTAAAACATGTTATAAATTGCTCTAACTTGAGTGATTTATAAGAAGTTAATAGGGCCTCCGTGGGGGTGTCTCTTTCAGTATAAGAGACTCCTCTTGTGATGTTTGCGCAGCTAGAATTGCTAAGCTGCGCAATGCAGTCCTTTCACCCAAACGTCACACTTGAGGTCTCTTACACCATAAGAGACACCCTTGCAGAGGCCCTGTTATCAATGCATTTCTATTTTTTCCCTTATTCGAGGTCCCTTGTTAGTTTGCCTTTTTTCCTAATAGTGTATTTAATTTTCAACTACTTAGCAATTCCAGGACACAAGAACATCAGCTGAGTGGACGCCCTGCATGGAAAGCTTCGCTCCAAGGTTCCACTCAACTGGTATCTTTCAATTATGTTTTTGTTTTGTTTATCTGGTAGGCATGCTGGGATCAAATTCCTTTCTGTTCAGCAGTAACCTGGGTCAGGGTTCACACAGTGCAGATATGAATATCGCACTATGTCACCAGGATATTGCTGAAAATCTTCCATGAGGATCCTGCTTCATCAACAGTGAAGTTCCTACACTGTGACCTGATGACCGAGACACTCCCGAAGGAGATCTGCTTAGTAACTAAAAAATGAATACTGGATAGGAGAAAGGCAACACTGACAAGGAACCCTAAATCACCAAAAAATGAAAATGTCATACCTACAGTAATTCTTGATCTTCTACTATATCTTCACCATTCATCACTGGTGGGTGATTGCCCAGAGACAAGCACCCCACGAGACATTGGTTTTTCTAGGGGGACAAGCCAGCACCACCCGCACCGCCCATGAGGCAGACACACGGCGTGATGCTCTTGGACTGGCCAGTAACGACCTTTGGCTCCTCCTCCACCTCACTTCTACATGCCGGTTAGAAACAGAGGAAAAAAACAGAACAGAGAAAAAATGTGGGTGGGGCAAGGTATCCCGAGTGACAGGAAAAGGAAAGGATATAAACTGAAAAAGGAATAGGCCGACCAGAGGACAGAGAATGATCTGGGGATATGGGCCCTGAAGCTCCAGTTCCTGGATGGCCAGACAGATAGGAAAGGAGAGAAAAAAGGAAGACAGCGAAAAAGAGAGAATAGGGAGGGGCAGAGGCAGGAGACCTGACAGGGTCCGAATAGGCCTAGGAGACAGGGAGTGTCTCTAGAGGAAGCAGTGAATTTAAAACGAGAGCTTTGAAGCATTCAGCCACACTTATACCTCTCGGCTGAAGGGACATCAGGAAGGTCCCCCTGCTCTCCCCCTCCCTGGATGACCAGGGTGGATTTCCCCTGGATTTCGATTGCGGTGGGGGAGACAGGCAGAAGACTTGCACGTCCATGGTCCTAATACAGAGGTGGAAATCCGCAGCCTGGGATCTGAACTGCTTCCAGGTCAAGGGCCCCAAAGGACCCACGTGGCCTGGGAGCAGAGGGGCTGGACGCAGAGGCAGGGGAGAAAAACTGGTCATAACAAGTGATGTACCTCTGCCAGGGCTAGGAGACCCAGCAGGCAATCCCAAACGATGAGGAGAACCGCAGGTCTGCTCCAACAATCGCCGCTCAACCAGCCCGAAGAGGACTGAGCCCTGAATGGGAAACATCCCTATGAGTGGACTTGGGCTGCATGACCCCAAAAGGGCTGTCCCCAGAGCCACCCAATGAGGACCCCCTCGAAGGGGATGAGGGAGAGAACTTGGGCTCAGAGTTGTGGCTCCTCCCCAAGCCCCGAAGGGCTACGGAGGAGTGCCACAGCCCCTCGACCTGTCCCCTCAGCCTCACTGATTCCAAGGAGGATCTCTTCCTCACACCCTGCGCCAAAGGTCCCCGCAATTTCACAGGCCCCCTCCAAGGGGGTCTGCAGAGGAGGGGGCCCCAGCATCAGGGAGGGGGACGACACCGGGGATGGCAACCAACCTCTCTCCCAACGCCCGGATCACCACTCCCACAGCCCAGGACTGCTATCTTGCACCGTGCCGCCGGCGTCACAATCAGCACAGGGGCATGCGCTGACTGCAGTCACCGGAGCTGTGGGAAGGGGTACCTGTGAAGGTGCAAGGATTCTAGGCCCCAAAGAACCCACTGACTCCAAGGAGTCAGGTCGCCAGTCCAGGTCGGTCTCCCGATCATCCGGCTCCAGAGAGGAGGAGACCCAGACGACCTTCAGTCTGGCGACCCCAGAGGTTCTCCCACCCACTGCACCGCGAACGGTGTTGCTGGTGGGCCCAGTATCCCTCGCAGCGCCATCTTGATTCCGGAGCTGTGAACGGCTCCAGGATCTGAGACGGCACCGGTGGGTGGCACAGAGGAATGCCCCGCACCGGACCCAGTGATCGTGGACCCCAACAACAGGGGAGCCTGCACCTCCGAAGAGGCGACTGCCAGGGTGGTGCTCCCAGCCCAGCCTCAAGTCTGGTCCTCCGGCACCACAGTAGAAGCCTCCTCCACGGCAAGGCTGGAAGAGGAGGAGGCCTCTGCCTCAACAGACCATATAGATCTGGGAGGGGACTCGAAGAAAGAGCGAGGAGACCTACACTTGGACCGATGAGAGCGACGCCAACCCCCCAAATGTCGGCGGGGCCCTGCTGACTTTTAACGCGCAGTGCTTGAGAACATGGCAGTCCATTGAGAAGCAGGCATCGCAGTGGTCCATGTCATGCTGAGTTCCAAGGCAGGTAAGACAAACATCATGGCGGTCCAGAAAACTGCTGGCTGCAGGGACACCGACACATGGCAGGCAGCCCCCCTAGAAAAGCGCTTTCTGTCCCCTGAACCAGACATGATGCGAGCAAGAAATTAAAACACAATACAGAATAGACTTGGCGCCACTCGGGTAAAAATAAATGGAAAACCCTTACCGGATTCAGGAACGGCATCAAGTGACTTGATGGAAGAACCAAGGCGAAGACGAGGTGAATGGCACTGATGGTGTCAACAGGAACAGCTCCGAAGGTAGCAGTGCTGTGCTAACTAGGCCCCAGATGGAGTAGACTAGGCCACTGATGCAGTGGATAAGCAGAGCAGGAGCAAGGTGCTGTCTGTATGACGGGAGAAGCAGAACTGAGGTGGAGAAGGAGCCAATGGCTGTTACTGGCCAACCCATGAGCTTCATGCTGTGCGTTGGCCTCATGGGCGATGTTGTCGGCGCCAGCTCCTCCCCCTTAGAAAAAAAAAAAAAAACTCCCACGGGTTGCTCGTCTCTGGCCAATCACCCACCAGTGATGAATGGTGAAGACTGACACTGGAAGATCAGGACTATTTCCATACTGACACATGCTCACATTGCTAATAATATTAAAAAATATAAACAACAGGGTTTATGTTCCCTTTAAAAAGAGACAGACAAGGAAAAGATTGGGTACGTGCCTGTAAGCATTGTGCTAGGAGTGGTATACAGTTTGCATCTATACAGTGGCAGTTCCATCAGAAATGCTGATTTGTTGAAACATCTTTAAGTTAAGCTCCTCCCACCACCTGGGTGGTATATCCTCTGGCTCCACCCCATGTTGTCAGACCTCTACATGCAGGAAGCAGGAATTCATGTGCCACTTGCCAAGGGAGGCCAGGTGGGTGGTGTGGATGTAAATTATATACCACCCCTAGAAAGTACAGTTACGTAAAATCTTACCGTAAAAGTAGATCTTTGAGGAATGTCTCTTGCAGTAGGTAATTACTTCTGGGAGTTTCCAGCAGAGGGCGCTGTCGCACGGCAGCTTCTTCTAGCAGTTTTCACCAGGGACCACCCACACGTGACATCATCTTTCTGCTTCCTATATAAGTGTGGGTGGTCCCTGGTATCCTCAGTTCACCCGCTGGATTCAGCTCGCAAAAGCGAGGACCGAGGGGAAGCAGAGGTACCAAGGAGTCCCAATCCAAAGTCATTGGACCAGAATTTGCTCTGTTAGAGAAGGAGGGGGACGGAGGGTGGGATTGCACCTACTGCAAAAGATATTCCTCGAAGATCTACTGTTACAGTAAGATTTTATGTAACTGTACTATCTTCCATGGAATGGTCTCTTGCAGTAGGTAATTGTAACCCCCTTGTTACCCGGGGTTACTAGAATCCCAGTAAGACCTAGTGGTAGGCAGGGAAGGCAGCTTGTGAAACTCCAGTTAAATGGATTTCACACTGTCTCACTCTGTTCTCAGTCTCAGCTGAGACTGAGGGATGACATCACCAATAGAACTATCGCAGCTGCATGAGCCACAATGGAATCTGCAGCAAGGAAGTTGGAACAGAATGTTGGGAGGTTTGAACAGTAGTCTGTAGGTCAGTTGGTGTTGGGAGCTTGCTGTGAAAGCAGTACAGCAGCTCAGTGTAGGCTCTTGGAGCCTCAGCCCTGACAGAGGGATATTTTTAGGTAAAAAGGGTGTGTGTCTCCACCAAAAGAGAGACACAGAAGATAACTGAAGTGGTGGAGACCGCTGTTTCAGGTCTCAGTGCCCCCTCCCTCTGGGGATGGGGGCAGGAAAGGGTTTCCTGCATATTCCTGGGGCAATCCCCTAGTTCTGCTACTAATGGAGAAGCTGCCTATCTGTTCCAGAGTTTTTTTGGGAGAACAAGAAGATTTGTGAATCGCCTGTGGGGCACCTGCAACCGGAGGGTGAGTGTCTGCTCTTCCTGAAAGGGCCTATGTTTTTCACCCTGGGACTTGTGTGACGTGGGGACTGGACTACTGAAATAGTGGGAGGCCTAGAGTAATAGGCTTAGCCAAAGAGTACAAGTAGGTTCAAGTCCAGAGCTTATTGGGAGCAAAATGATATGTAGAGGAGATGTGATATATGTCTATCCAGGAATCTATATTGCCAAGCTTTCAGTAAAGGGATTGTTTAGTTTCCAGAGAAATGGCCGGGTATGGACTGTGGGAGCTGGAGGTGGGAGACCCCCCATCTTTAGTGACCAGGTCCACCTCTACAGATTTGCTCTGTGGATTTCTGCTTTGGCTCATGCACTTGGCCAGTGATGAGGGAAGTACCCAGACGTGGGATTGGAAGGAAAATTCCCTCTAGGAGTCGAAGGCTTTAGTGTGGTTTGGGGAGCCCCAACAGGATAATTGGTTCATTTCCCAAAATGGACCGTGGATCAAGTGGCCGACGGAGGAGCCGGGCCAGTGGGGAAAACCCAAGTAGTGTACAAGTCGGGCTGTGTACCCAAAGCTGCGTGCAAGTCCGGGCTGTGTGCCTGGTGGGTTCAGAACCTGAGGGCTGGAAATAGTGAAAAGTGTTCTGTTGTCTCTAATCTGCATTACCAGGAATGTAGCCCTGTGGGGGTCCGTCTATGCTTTGTTTGTTCAGTTTGGATGTGAATAAAAGCCACACTGAAGAATCCCATTCCTGGTTCTGGACATTACAGTTATTGCTTCCTGTGTTTGGATTTACTTGGGTGCCCCTGTGCAGAGTAGCCAAACCTAGGCCCCCTGTGCCGAGTAACCTAGTCCTCCCCGAACCCAGTCCCCACCAGGTACTGCTGTCAGCTTCAACAGCATGCCACCTGTTGTTCTGCAAAAAGGCAGGGGTGAGGGGTTACATAATTACTTTTTTTTTTTTTTTTTATTGTATTTTAATGATTTTCAGATATAATACACAGAACATACAGACAGTCAATAAAATACATCCATTTAAAATTAATCCATTAAAATAAAGCACACAAAGCAAAAAAGAGAAAAAAGGGGGGTGGACATAAAGACAATAAAAGGGATAATTACAATCAGATATTACATTTTCTTAGAAGGAGGGAGACCTGAAAACATACCTAATTGCTGCTGTCTAGAAATGTATCTGTCCCAGCAGGTAATTTAATTCCAATGGAAACCACTGCATTAACAGCTAGGTCAGTATAGGCAAAATGTATTTCATATCTCTGATTAAATAGTAGCTATGCAGCATGTATGCAGGATCTATTACTGTTGCTCAGCTAGAATTTCCAACATGCTTCTCTGGTGTATTTCTGCCAAATAATGAAAGTATGGAAGCCAATGACTAATATATCTGTCTTTCTATAGCCTTAACTTTGTTGTAAGGTGTTCCATCTCCATTAACTTAGATGTATTGGATAGCCAGGATTCCTTAGTAGGGATCTCTGGACTCCGCCATTTTTGAGTCACAGCTTTGAGCGCTGCTGCTATCAGGATGTTGAATAGATAAATATGGGCTTTGGTTTTTAATCCTGCAGGAGGTAATCCCAGACTGAAGGTGGAGAGATTTATACTAAGGTCACCTCCAGAATGATGCCACATTCCCCAGCTATTTCTGTCCAATATGGCTTCAGTCTAGGACAGGACCAAAAAATGTGTGTGTGGGTTCCCACACCAGAACACCCTCTCCAACACAGGTCTGAGGGGTGAGCTCCATAATGTTTAGTGATGACTGGGATATGAAAGTGGCGTGCCACCATTCTCCACCAGAAATCCCTCCCCGATGGCGAGGCTGAAGTAGAAAAAAATTCCCCTCCATATCCTTGCCCATTCAACCTCAGTCAGATCAATCTCTGCTTCTTGAGACCATTTTCCCTTTAAAGTGTCAGCTGGGTCTGGCTGTAAACCTGAAAGCAATTGTACGATCTGAGAGACTCTGCCCCTGCTTTGAGGGGTTCCCACCAAAGTACTCAGAAGTTTTGAGAGCTGGTTACTCTTGAACTGAAGTTGGACTTTATGAGAGTCATCTGTAAGATAATGTCTAAACTGTAGGAATCTAAAAAACTCCTTCGGTAATTGAAAATCCTGGGATAATTGTTGGAAGGATTTTAATACTCCTCCCTGAAAATATTGCCTGATGGTATCTAGATCGTACCTTTCCCACAGTTTAAGGTCCCTCTCTAATCTGAAGGGAAGAAAATCTATACATGCCCTTAAAGGTGTATTCAATGTTTGAATCACGGGCAGATTGTATTTTTTTACATGTCTCAGCCCACAACTGTATGATGTTCTGTGACCAGACACTACTAGAGGTAAACAACTGTATGTTCTGCTTATCCATAAATAATATGTCTCCCATGGTGGGTATGCCTTCTGCTCCCTGCTCCAGGTCTAACCAGAGAGTGTCTCTGTCCTATTTAGGTAAGGAATAAAATATTGTAATTGCGAAGCCCGGAAGTACAATTTAAAATCAGGTAATGCTAGCCCACCTTGTTTTTTGGGGGCCACCAGAACAGACCACCGTATTCTGTTTTTTTTTTCCCCGCCCCATACACATTTAGACAGCATGGATCTAAGTGATTTCCAAAAACTTACAGGTGGCTTAAGAGGGAGGACCGTGAATAGGAATAAAAATCTTGGTAGCAAGTTCATACGGATAGTTTCAATCTTGCCTGTTAAAGTTAGTGATGACTCCTTCCATCTCTTACAGTCCGCTCGCGCATCACTGAGCAATTTACAATGATTTTTTTTATATAACGGAGTTAAATCTTTGGGTATCCATGCTCCAAGGTAGCGGAAACCACCTGAAGGCCATCTCAAGCCACCCACAAGATGCGGAAGGGGGCCATCCCACCTCCCACAGAGAGCAGTTCTTTTTTAGACGCATTGATTTTGTACCCAGAGATAATCCCAAATGTTTTTAGCTTCTGCAGTACACCCTTGGATTGTATGGGCTGGGTCACTTATATATAGAAGGGTGTCATCTGCGTATAATGAAATGCGTATTTCTTCCCCTCCCACCCGAATCCCTTTGAAGTCCAGGGGTTGTCTGATATAAGCTGCCACGGGTTCTATACACAGGGCAAAAAGTAGATGAGAGCGGGGACAGCCCTGCCTCGTGCCTCTATGGATGCTGAAGGGGTTGACGGTCAATCCATTTACTCTGACCTGCGCTTTGGGGGCTCTGTATAAATTATTTATCCATGCCTCAAAGCGGGACCCGAAGCCAAAATGTTCCAGGGTCTTATCTAGGTAATACTGGCCTAGGCAGTCAAACTCCTTTTCAGCATCAACTGACATCACTGCATGTAATGCACCTTTGGGGAAAGATTCGGCCTCCACCATCATGTTCAGAAGAAGGCAAATGTTGTCTTGTATGTGGCGACCAGGTATAAATCCAGTATGGTCCGGGTGAATTACTTCAGTAATTAAGGACTGTAATCATATGCTAATTGCCTTAGCAAAAATCTTTACATCAAGATTAAGCAAGGAGATAGGACGGTAATTAGAACATACTGTAGGGTCCTTCCCTGGTTTTGGGAGGACAGTTATCAGGCCTCCATTCCATGAGTCTGGAATCTGTCCCTCCTCGTGTGCAGAGTTACAGACCCAAGTTAGTAGGGGAACAAGTTCCTTAGCACAAATGCTATAAAATTCGGCTGGAAAGCCATTGGGCCTGCTGCTGTACCCCCTTTGAAGGATTTCAGAGCTGTTGCAATCTGTGCATTACAGTAGGATGTTCCAGAAATTCTTGTTGTTCCTGGGAGAGGGTCGGAAGAGTGATTTGTCCCAAAAATTCTTCTACTTTTTTTTATTGGTCTGGTGGCCTTTCTTCACTATTTAAGTGGGAGTAATATCTTATGAATTCTTGAGCTATCTCCTCTGGGTTGTTTGTTGCTTCTTGTGGGTTTGAGTATTTGTATATTTTGGCTATGTGCCTTTCAGCTTCTTGCTTTTCTAGGCGCAACACTAAAAGGCAACCAGCCCTGTCTCCCCACTCATAATACTTTTGCTGCGTAAAACAGAGAGTGTTCTCCATCCTATGTAGTGATAGGGCACTAACTGTCTCTCTAGCTTGTTTGATTTTTTGGCAACAGATCAGCCGCCCTGGTATCTTTATGCTCTATTTCCAGTTGTCGCAGAGTGTACTCTGCCTTATCCTGTGCGGCTTTATGTTGTTTTACTTTATGGGCGGCAAATGATATCGCATGACCCCTTACCGCTGCCTTAAGGCAGTCCCAGATATACTTCAGCTATGTCTCTTGGGTATCATTTTCTTTCATAAAATTATTAATAACCTCTTTAATGGCAGTTATAAAAGTTTTATCATGTAGTAAAATAACACTGAATCTCCAAGTCCCTCTTGTTCTTGCATTACTGCACTGCATTTGATATACTATTAATGAGTGGTCTGACAAGACTATGGGATGGAAGTGTAAACCTTTAACTGTGTGGGCCCAGGTCTTTTGTGTATAAAGCCCATCTAGTCTGGAATAAGAATTATTAGCGGGTGAGAAGAAAGTATATTCTCTTCCAGTTGGGGAAGCCAGTCTCCAAGGGTCCACCAATCCAGATTCAGTTCTTAATGTATGTAATAGCTTAGAGCAAGCTCCCTGCCCGCCCCTGTCTGCTGGAGTATGGTCTAGCCATGTATCTTCGACGCAGTTCCAATCCCCTGTGCATATAATTTGTCCTTCAGGGAGTGAAGCAATTAGTTGAAAGACCCTCCTGAAGAATTCCCCAGTCGGAGGAGTTGGAGCATAAACTGAGATTATATGTAGGGGACGACCCCGGAGCTGCCCCAAAACCACTGCTAGCCTCCCAGAGCCCTCAGAATAAGTATTGGTTACACAAAAGGGGAGCCCTTACGAATCAAAACAGTGACCCCTGTTTTTTTTTGATTGCAGGTTGGAATCTGCAAATACATTTCCCACCCAGGATCTCTTTAATTTAAGGTGTTCGGTTGGGGATAGTCTGGTCTCCTGGAGACAGGCCATGTCACAATAAGCCCTATGTATTTCTGGCAACATCCTCGCCCTTTTAATAACACTGTTTATTCCTTTAACATTCCAAGAGCTGACTATCAAACTATCCATGATAAATCATCAAACGAAATAATCCTATCTGCTGTCCTGTCCTTGTTTCACCCATATATCCCAGTTCTTCCCTTATAAATGTGGTCCACTTGAATATGGAAAGACATGCAAACAAAATAAATAATAATAAGAAAAATCAAACCAAAATACAAGAACTCCTAACATGACATAACACTGCACTTGCAACCGTACCCAAAGGCAGTGCAGAATCACGAACACACATAGTAACATGTAAACAGATAATAAGTAGTAATTGCAACCTGGTAAAAGACACAAAGTCGACTATGTGTGCCGAGATAGAGGCTCGGCATTTGGAATTGAGAGTGCACCCTAAGCCAGGTATAGAGCGCAGGAGCCCCAACAGACACCCACTTCTCTTCCCTTGAATTGGACCACCGGGATCTCAGCTCGCCTCGTCCCCAGCAGTGTACCATTCAATGGCAGTGTTCCACTTAATTAATAAGTAATAGCAGCTTGCTGGTGCTACACAGAATTTGACCAGCGTGGGCTGCTTTGTATTTTACTTTTACTTTTTTTTCGTTGAGCGAACACTCCCCCCTTAAGACATTACAGCCATCAACTGCCAGAATATAAATACCTTTAAAGTCAAACTTGATAAATGGCTTCAGGAAAGAACATAACTTATCAATGATCCACAATGTGTGGAGGACATCCTCGATGGGCTTCGGCCTTCTTTTGTACATCTACTAAGTAACTGATTTGCCTAATGTGTTTTAAACACTTAAATGTGAAGTAGTGAAGAGAATGCCTTGTTTTTAGAGTTTAAAACCTTTCTTTTAAAGCACTAAGAAAGTCAGAACTATTAACTAGAGACTAATCTCCTGATGCCCTTCGATCTAGTGAGGATTCTGGTGGCTCCACAGCTAAGGTGTCATAGTTAGAACTCCCTAGAAAATTTTACTAGCAATCAGTCCTTCTGTGATGAACTTCTAGCAATCAGTCCTTCTGTGATGAATCCATATTTAAACTGGTCAAAAACTAAGAGTTTTCAAACTCCAACTTAAGCTTCGTGAGCTTGTTTTCTTTGAGGACCTATGCCTTGGTACTCTCCGTTGGGGTTGCAAATATCAGCTAAACGTGCAGGCTTAAACCAAACTGACTGTGATCACCAAATTAAAGTTCAATTAGAAGTCCAAAAGAAAACTGAAACTTTTCAAAATGATGTTACCTCAGTGAAATCATTCTTGGTAAGGTTTGTAGATCTGCCTGGAATTAAATGCTGCGATGAACACTCGCTGATTGGACAGTGAGGGGGACCAAAACAAAAAGAGCACCAAAGCAGTAGTGTCCCAAATCACTCATCAGGTAGAAACCAAAGTTCTCCCAGCTAAGTTCCATTACAGCACGTCATGTCTCTCAACTTGCCAAACAGAGTAATATCTTTAGCCAACACAGCTTCTCTTCTTAAAATCAAGGTTAGATTTGTTTTGTCTAAATTAAACACATCACCAAGGGAGAGACGTAATTATACTCATATTTCCACCACAGAAACCACAGCTTTTGGGTAAAAAGATTGTAGATGCTATTCAGGAATTCAGGTGTTTGAATATGTTATTTTCGACCACTTCGATAGTTCCATATGTAGAGAGAGTAGGTCTTGAGGTTTGCGTTTTACTGCAGATGAAGTTGGAGGAACCACCTTCCATAGCAAACTCTCAATTTGGGCCTCCGCTTCCTCTTCTTTCAGATCTGGTAGGGGTATTTCCAACTACTTCAAGAATGAGACGGCAGCTAGTAGATTTTCGAATACCTTGACAGAGTCCTTGACTTGCACTCATAGCCAAGTAGGGTAGCATATCTGGGCTTTGAGGCCCTTTTCTTTGAGCAGTTTGACCACCTGCAGCACTTTTTTTCTGCTTGGCTAATCGTACAGGAGGATAGTCTTGGTCAACATAGACACATTGACCATCTAGATTTAAGTTCTTTTTGGCCCATGCCATTCGTAGGACTCTTTCTTTTACCGGGAAGCTTAGAAATCTAATAATGATGGATCTTGGTGAGGCTACTGGCGCAGGTTTGGGGACCAGTGCCCGATGGACCCTCTCTATTCCCAGCTCCGAATCATCCGAGCGGTCCAACGCCTTCTGTAGCCATGTGGCAATAAAGCCAGCAGCATCAGCTTGTTCAGAGCCCTCCGGGACTCCGAAAACCCTGATGTTATTTCTACAGGATCTGGCCTCTGAGTCTTCGGCCCTGTTAGTGAGATCACGTTCCCGCCTGTAGAGGTAGACTAAGGAGCACCCAAAGGCCATATGTTCAGACTGAAGAGTTTCCAAGTGGGTTTCAGTATCTGTTGTTCTCTTTTCCAATTTTTGTAGATCTTGTCGAATTCCAGAGACCTTTCCGTCAATCCGATGCAACATATGCATGATGGCCTGTGAGTCAGCCTGTCCCTGTTGTGAACCCACATTCGAACCGTATTCTTCCTCTTCCTTTCCCGAGCCCACCGTATGTGCAGAGGTGATAGAGCTCACTGGGTTTCTGTCTCTACGCTACGGAGATGACTTAGCTTTGTTCTGCCGAGCCAAGGAGTTTTTCATTAAACTTTTCACATTTGCCATATTGCAGATGTTCGGACAATCAGCGGAATGGATTTAAAGTTGTTTATCTCGTGGGGATGAGGCCGATTAAAATTAACACCGCCGGGGACACAGCGCAATGAAATCAGGCTGCCATGCCAACACTTGCTTCACCAGAAGTCAGTAGGTAATTACTATTGGGAGAATCCCCAGCAGTTATGTCCATATGAGAGGACAATTATGACAGGAGACCTTCCAGGACTGCAGGGTCAAAGGCCATCCCACGTTGTGAGGCAATATCCAGATGGTAATGCCTTGTGAAAGTACGGACTGTAGATCAGGCAGCTGCATTGCAGATATCCGAAATGGAGGCTCCTTTAAAGCAAGCCGCAGTAGTGGCCATAGCTCTAGTGGAATGGGCTTGGACAGGTCTCAAAAAAGGCTTGTTGTAACAAAATGTAAAACAATTTGCCAACCAGGATGAAAGTGTGCATGTACCGATTGGGAGGCCATCACGACCCGGGACAAAAGAGACGAACAGTTGAGACGTCTGTCTAATCGATTGTGTCCAATTAGTGTAGTAGCATAGTATACGGTGGACATTGAAAGTATGTAGGAGATGTACACCCTGAGTGGAGTAGTCTGGATAGTAGACCAGAAGCTCCAAGGAGTAAGTTAAAGAATGTTTGGAGACTACTTTAGGAAGGAAGAAAGGAAGGGTTGGTGCAAAGGACCACCCAGGCCATGTGGAGAATCAAGTAAGGTTCTCTATACATGAGGGCATGGAGTTTGGAAATACATCGAGCGGAAGTGATAGCCACTAGAAATAGGGTTTTCCATGAAAGAAAACAGAGGTCACAAGTGGCAGCTGGCTCAAAAGGCTCAAGGGTCAATTTTTCTATCATAAATTGAGAGCCCACGGATAACTGGGTCTTCTAATAGAAGGTTTAATAGGTAACATCCCTTTCAAAAACATCTGAGCTAGATGACAGTAACGTGCCATCCAGAGGTTCATGGAAGCCCAAGATGGCAGCCGAGTGGACTTTGATGGAGAATAACTTGAACCAGACTCGGATAGTGAGGCCAGAACCTTCGTCTCTGGACAAGAGTAAGTGTCCAAAGATTGAGAGGCAGACCATATGGAAAAGCGTTTCCATTTGAAATGGTATAATTCTCTTGTTGCTGGCTTATGGGAGGCCAAGAGAAAACTGGTACCAGGAGAGGACGTTTGTAGACTAGTTATGAAAGCGTCCCCAGGAGCCCAGCGTGAAGGTGTAGAGCCTTCAGGTAGGGATGTAACAGGATTCTTTAAGTTTTAGTCAAGAGGTTGAAGACTGGAGCTCCTCCTTGATTGTTGAGGTAGAACACCACTACAATGTTGTCTGATTGGATCAGCAACAGTCTAGAGTCAAAAGAGGTTGGAATGCCAGAAGGGCTAAGCGGAACGCCCTCAGTTCTAGGAGATTGAGGTCGCCCAGCCCTGTGTCCAATAAGAATCCAGGCATGCGCTCCATCCTGCCAAGGATGCATCTGTGGTGGACACCTGCGGTGGAGGAGGGACTGAAAAAGGCATTCCTCGGCATAAATCAGTGTCTACTGACCAGCTATGCAGAGCCGATGTCAGAGAGAGAGCGACTCTGATCACGCCTTTCAAATATTTCTTGGGCTGTGAGACCATTGATTCTGGAGGGTTCACTGACTAGGTCTCATAAGAAGACGAGCGAGTGCTACCATAGGGATGGCAGTGACCATGGGACACAAGAGGCATAGCAGTAGTGTAGCTGTGACTACTTTTTACATCTGTATGCGTGATGCCAGAAACAAGGGTGAGGCCTTCTGGATGGCTGAACGGGAAGTTCTGGCTGAGACTATATCTAGGATGGCTTCAAGGTATTGGAGACCTAGTCGGGGTCAGGCTGGACTGTGGCCAACTGACTGATCCCTAGAGAGTGAAAATATTTGCAGGGTAACCTCTAGGTAAGAAAAGCAAAGCTGTTCCGCTTTGAGTGGCCAGCTGTTGCAACTACCGTTAGGTATTTGGTGAATACACTCAGGGCCGAGGAGAGGCCAAACTGGAGTGTGTGAAACTGTTTTTTAGTGTTAGCCTAACAGGCAGAAACAAAGAAACCTGCGATGAGCAGGATGGATAGGGATATGCAGGTAGGTACCCTTCATATCTAGGGCACAAAGCCAATCTCCCTGTTTCAGTATTGGCATGATGGAAGCCAAAGTTATCATGCAAAGCCTTTTGTACTGGATGTACAGGTCCATTTTTCTGAGGTCCAGTATCGGACTGAGGTCTCCAGTCCATTTGGGCACCCAAATGAAGTAGGAGTGGAGTCCCTGTTGATGTTAGGAGTGGGGTTCTGGAGAAACAGCCTGTGTTACCAGTAGAGTCCTCAAGTCCTCTTGAAGGAGAGGTACATGATCTGATTAGATAAATTCCAGATCAAGACCATGCTGTATAATCTGGAGTACCCATTTGTCTGAAGTGATTGGTCGTCTGGCCTCTAAATAAAGGGTAAAATGACTGCCCACAGTCTCAGAGGCCAGTGTCGAGAAAGTGGGGAAAAAAACTCTAGTGGGCCACTGGGTAGAGGGCTGTCCAGCCCATCCAGGAGGGTGGGGGTTGGAGCCACACGTGGCGGAGGAGTTGCCACATGTAGATTGAGTACGCCCTCGACAGCCGCCAGTATTGATATCTCTATATTTGCAATGTCTTTCAGGGTAGGAAGAGGATAGGGTACGGTAGGGGGTATGTGGAGTATGGGACATGCTATGAACTGTACAGAGAGCTCAGCCTGATGCCTGTAAGTCATCCAGTAAAGTTTGAGTACCTGGCCTGAAATCACTTGGACCCATGAAAAGAGGGGCATTAGTTACGTTATGTTGCACATCAGGCATAAAGCCTGAAAAAAGTGAAGCCAGGTGTGGCATCACAAATAAATGCCAATAGCTGACAGTTGGGCCAAGGTATCTATGGCATCATAACCCGAACTGGGTAGGTAACGGAAAATAACATTACTAGTTGACATAGTAGCCAAGAATCAGGTGAAGGAGGGGGCGAGTGATAATCTCAATGGCAGATGACTCAAGGGTATGTGGTATGTAATCATATGACCCATGTAAATTCGAATTTTGATATTCATGGTACTGGAGAAAAAGACCAGTTTCCCCAGACAGTGAAGTCTTCAGGATTTTTTATCAGGTGGTAAGGGGCTCATGTGATCATGAGTGGCAATACAGAGTCCACTTCTGGGAAGGCTTGAAAGGAAGGGAGGAACCAGAGGAGCTGGATAAATATGATCCATCGTAGAGAGGACCGCTGAAGGTTGATACCAAGCGACCAGCATGGCATTCTGGTAAGTTTAGGTTAGTGGGGAACAAACCACCAAGATGGGCTCCTCCGGCAGATCAAGGTATTCTGCCATATCCTTACCTTGTCATGTTGTTGAGGTAGAAAAACCCATGAGTTTTTGTACTTATATCATCATTTCATGGAATGAAGGGTCATCAGGAGGGGGAGCTGTGGATTCCAGGCAGGCCCACATCCAAAGAAGAGATTTTCGAAAAAAAGGAGACTGAAGGAGAAATTTCAGCTCCTGGAAATCCATGTGGCTAAGGTCACCGGTGAAGTCAACCAGGAGCACTTGTTCATCAGAAAAATAGTCTTCCATTTAAGGAAGAAGTGACCAGGGTGGAAATGGATCCAGGTCATCACGAAAATTCCTAGGCGGAAGAGGAGATCATGGAGGAGTCACTGGACGTGTAGTCTGAGCAGGTCTTGCCCCCTGGGTTGTAAAGTCCAGGGCTCCGATCTCCAGCCGCCTGACCCCTGTGATTGTCCACCAAGAGGGTGGAGGGGTAAAAACATGGCATAAGCCATTGCCACAAAGCCCCATTTACTAAGAAAGAATATGACAGCACACCACTGATGGAGGGACACCTGGAATGGTGGCCGTCGACCAGGCATGTGACTCTAATGGAACCCAGAAAGGGATATTCATGTGCCTTTTATAGTGCTGGAAGCTGTGTTGACAAGGGAGTGAAAAAACATCCTGCCAATGAGTAGGCAGCATAATGATGCAGCGTCCATGGGGGACAGACGTCGACGAGAAATACGGATGCCACATTGACAGGGATGGCCGTCAATGAGAATATGGAGGCATCGTCAACAGGTATGGTCATCAATGAGAACATAGATGCATCGACAACAGCAGTAGCTGTTGATGAGAAGACAGACGCATCGTCGACGGTGGTAGCCGTCGAGAGCACAGATGCATCGTGAACGGTGATAGCCGTTGATGAGACTATAGATGCATCGTTGACGGTGGTAGCTGTCGATGGGAGCATAGATGCATCGTCTATGGTGGTAGCCGTCGATGAAAATATAGATGCATCACCATCGACGAGAATACAGATGCATCGTCGACAGTGGTAGCCGTCAATGAAAATATAGATGCATCGTCAACCGTGGTAGCCATCGATGAGGATGCTGAAGGTTATAAGCCGTCAATAATTAGATGCATCGTTGATGGTGTGATGGCCATCAAGGAGTAAGAAAGTCATAGAGGATGCAGAGGGGTACTCCTGCTCTACGTGTCTCTGGAAATGTAGATCCGTAGATGGGGGAGCTCTTGTTGGATGAGTCCCCGGTTATGTAGAATCTTCAATGTTGTTTTCTCGTCGAGGACTGCTGTTTTCAGAAGTTGTTCTAGCTGTTTGCTAGCTGAAGACAGCGGGAAAATGAACTGAGAATACAACGGACCGCCCACACTTATATAGGAAGCAGGAAGATGATGTCATGCCTGGGCGATCACTGGTGAAAACTGTTTGAAGAAGCTGCCGTCTGACACAGCCCTCTGCTGGAAACTCCCAGAAGTAATTACCTACTGCAAGAGACCATTCCATGGAAGATCTACAGTTACAGGTGAGCGCTTCACCCATGCCACAGTGACAAACATTTTGCCAACGCTGATTATGGCACCGGCCAAAGATCACCAAGCACTGCAGTGCCAGGCATTTCATCTCCCGGGAGGTACAGCGTCAAAGTACCCTCCCAGGAAACGATTATCTTTTGCAGGGCAAAAAGGGGCAGGCATATCCCAGATGGGGGAGAAACCGAGTGGGGGAAAAGGGCAACAGGAGTGAGGGGCAATCCAAAATCAAGATCACCCCTTTCACTGTCACACTTGCCGCGACCAAATGTACTCGTCAACTTGACGGGACACGCTGAGCAACCTATCTTTCTAGGGGCATGGATACATTCACTATCCACAGACTGGCAGACCCATTCACTGGAGAAGTTCACCGGAGGAGGGGGCAAGGCATGCACCTCTAGCTGGCAAACAGAGACAGGAAAACCAAGGTCCTAAAAGCAGCATCCCAATGAGACTTGAGGTTGATGCTTGTAATGGGAAATGAAGATGTATGCTAACTTCCAGGTGGCAACCCTGCAGATTTCCTGGATAGGGATGTCCCTGGGAAGAAGCCATCAAGGCAGCAATATGTCTGGTGGAATGAGCCCTAAGCCCTACAGAAAGCTGCCTACCAGCCAACCTACATACGAACATATGAATTTGCCAGCAGATAAAGGCATTATGGTCTATCAAGTCTGCTTGAATATGCAGCTAGCAACTCTTACACTGCAGCTGCTCCTCCCTTCCCTCCTCTGACCCTCCATCTTACCCTATCCCATCCCATCCCCTTCTGAAGCAGTCCACTGTTCTACAGGATACCACTTCCGCAGGCAGCGTGTTCCACCCAGACACCAGTCTCTGTAAAAAAGTGTCTTCTCATTTCCCTCCTGAACCTCCCCCCTCCAATCTGAGATTGTGACCTTGAGTGTCCCTACCCCCCTTAGCTTGAATAGCCCCTCCATGCCTGCCTTATTTATTCCCTTCATGTACTTAAAGGTTTCAATCATATCACCCGTCTCTCCTCTCCTCCAGTGAGTACATGTTCAGCTCCCTCAGCCTGCTCACGTGGGGTATGTCCCCTAGTCCCTGGATCATCTTTGCTGTACTGCGCTGCACACCCTCCAGTAAACTTAATGTCCCTCTTCAGATATGGGTGCCAGTACTGCACGCAGTACTCCAGGTGTGGCCTAACCAGTGACATATACAACGGCAGGATCACCTCCCCTCTTCTTGAAGATATACCCCTGGCAATGCAACCCAGCATTTTGTTCGCCTTTGCAGCTGCCTGCCTGCATTGTGCTGAGTTGTTCATTGAGCCCATTATAATCACCGCCAGATCCTTCTCCTCCTCTGTCATGGCTAGCTGAACCCCGCCCCCCCCCTCAGCTAGTAGCTCCTCCTTGTTTTTTTGCCCTGAAATGTAGCACCTTGCACGTTTTGGCATTGAACCCCAACTGTCAGGTGTCTGACCAGGTCTCCAATTTTGACAGATCATCCTGCAACCCATGCTATCCTCCTAGGTCATCCACTACTGCTCCCATCTTGGTGTCATCTGCAAACAAACTGATCTTGTTCTTGATGCCCACTGAGATGTCTGATATGAACAACCCAAATAACACCGGTCCCAGCACTAAACGTTGCGGTACTCTGCTTGTCACTACCCTCGGAGATGAGAGCTCCCCTCCCACCACCACCACCACTGCTGCCTTCCCTGTAACCAGTTTACTACCATCCCACCATTTTTGCCCCGCACCTGTACCTACCAGCTTACTACCCCGCCTCCCACGCGGCACCAAGTCGAATGCCTTACTGAAGTCCAGAAACAGGACATCCACTGCATGGCCCTTGTCCAACTATCTTAGTTACCCAGTCATAGTAATCCACCAGGTTGGTCTGACAGGATCTGCCAAAGACAAACCCATGCCGCCTAACAGCCTGCAGCCCATTGGTCTCTGGAAGGGACACCAGCCTCTCCTTCAGGATTGTCTCCATCAGTTTTCCCACAATAGATGTGAGGCTTACCAGCCTGTGGTTTTCCGGTTCGTCTTTGGGACCGCTCTTATGGAGGGGTACCACGTGAGCCATCCTCCAGTTCTGAGGTACGCTTCCTGAGACCAGGTCTGCCAAGGGCCCTGCCAGGATTTCTGCCAGCTCTCTCAGTACCCTGGGGTATATGCCATCCGGCCCTGGTGCCTTGCCCACCCTCAGTGCCCTCAGGCCCTCCAGTAGCCTGCCCTCTGTGATTCCCCCATCTGTCACCTCCTCCCCCCAAGCCTCACCTTCCACCCCACCCTTGGTAGCGCCCCTCCTTTCTCCTTAGTAAACACTGAGCAGAAGTATTCATTAAGCGCTTCTGCCTGCTCTGCCCCTGTTTTCACCCACCCCCATCCCTCTTAATCCTTACTATTTTGTCCTCACGACTTTTCTCCCTGATGTACCTGAAGAATTCTTCTCCCCTTCTTGATGCCTTGCACCAGTCTGAACCCCTTAGATGTCTAGACTGTACTTACTGCCTTCATCACCTCCTTCGACTCCTTCAGGTAATCCTCTCTGTCCTCCCCTCTCTGTTTTTTTGAACCTCGTAAAAGCGACTTTTTTATTTCTTACTTTCTCCATGACCCCCTTGTTCAACCAGCTGGGTTTCTTGGCCCTAGCTCTCCTACTCTGGACCCTGATGCAGGTTTTGGTTGCCTCCTCAATCCACAGTTTTATGACCTCCACCTCTGGTTAGTGTCCATATTAGTTTGGATTCTAGCTAGATACCCTTTAACTACCTCCCCCATCCTCCCAAAGTTGGCCCTTCTGAAGTCCAACACTCTTGTACCTGTATCTACTCCCTTCTTACCCATTTTCAACCTGAACCACAGTGAGTGGTGGTCACTCCTTGCCAGCGTTTCTTCCACCCTCAGCTCCCTCACAAACTCCCCATTTACCAGCACAAGGTCTAGGGTGTTCCCTAACCTGGTTGGCTCGCTGACCATTTGCATTAGGAAGCTATCCTGGAATGTGTCCAGAAGTATCTGCTCCCTTCTATTCATGGTGGCTGGGGTACTCCAATCCACTCCTGGCAGGTTGAAGTCCCCCACAATCACCGTGCTACCATTTCCGCAGGCTCTTCTGATCTGTCCCGCTAGTTCCCTGTCTAACTCCTCTGTCTGAGATGGTGGCCTGTACACTACTCCCATGCTGAGAGTATTATTCTTGGAATCCTGGATTTGCATCCATAATAACTCTGTACTACCCTCCTCCCTCCTCATGAACATACTTCAGTCCTTCTCTCACATACAGTGCTGCCCCACCCACCCTTCCCATTTACCCTATCTCTCATGGAATATCTTATACCCTGGTACCACCAGGTCCCAGTCCTGGTAATGGGCTCTACAGCAGAGGTCGATGCAGGATGTATCCACCTGTCACTCTTTTGCTTTGCTGCTGGTCTACCAGGTGTGGCTTCAGTGTAAGTAACAAACAGCTGCTGAGCCTCACCCTGAACTCCAGCTGTCTGCTCCTTATAATAAGAGAGCACCCTCCACAGGTCCAGGGTATGAAGCCTGTGTTTGGCCTCCGAAGATGGATTCACAAAGTATACCATACAGTTAATCACCTGGTTAAGGTGAGTCTCCGATACTACCTTCATGAGAAACTTCAGCTGGAGGCAAAGGATGACCTTGTCCATGTGGAAGACCAGATATGGAGACGCCACCGAGACCATCTGGAGCTCACTGATCCTTCTGGCTGATGTGATGGCCACCGAGAAGGCCGTCTTCCACAACAGGTGTGATATCTCACACCTGTGCACAGGTTCAAATGGCTTGCCCATGAGCATAGGCAGTACCAGCAGTAGGTCCAACAATGGTGGTGGTTCATCACCAGAGAGGACAGGTGGTTGAGGTCCTTAAAAAAGTATCCAAACACCATATCCTGGACCACTGTCAGCATACCAGCACATGCTCAGTATGCAGAGATGGTGGTCAGGTGCACCTTGATGGTCATCACTTGCAGTCCCAACTGGGAGAGTGACCAAAGGTACTCAAGGATATGAGCCACAGGGCAGGCAAGGGGATCAAGTTCCTTCCCCTGTTGAGTAGACAGCAGGTCCAGATGAGGAAGCAACAGCCATGGAGACCTGCTGCTGAGACTGAGGAGATCCAGGTAACAGAACTGCCTCGGCCAGTCTGGAGCTATAAGGATCATCGCACCTTATCCTTTAGGGTTTTGAACAGCACGCTGTGGATCAAGGGGAAGAGAAGGAAGGCATACAAATGGCCTGAGGTAAAAGGCCTTGTGAATGCATCCCCAACAATTTCCCGGATTATGGGGCGTGGGCACAAAATAGCCTCAACATTCTGTTCTCTTAAGAGGCAAACAGATCCGTCAAAGGGTTCTCATTGGGAGAACAGGTGGCGTACCACCTCCTGATGCAGGGATCATGCATGCAACATCTTTTACATCCAGCTGACAGTGTCTGCCAGCTGACTATTCACTCCTGCAACATAAATCACCAGGAGATCTGCGCCCAGGCTGCACACGAGGGTACAGGTACAGAGGGCATCCTGACACAGGGGAAGGTAGTGAGTTTCTCCCTGCCTGTTCAGGTAGAACATGGTCGTGGTGTTGTCCATCGGGACATACTGTAGCAGTTACGTAAGAACTTACTGTAACAGTAGGTCTTTGAGAGAGATTCCTGCAGTAGGTCTCCACACATAGGACTGCGCCCTCTGGCGTCAGGTCCACACAGCAAACTTGTAGCTAGCAATCGTCAGCGAGGACTGCCCCACGTCGTCAGGCGACGTGACATCAGCCCAACTATAAAAGGGGGTGGTCCCACACCGGCCCTCCAGTTCTTTTCCACCAGAGACCCAGAGGAAGGGAGCAGAAAAATGGAGTAACAACTCATGGGACCCTGTGCCCTGGCTGAACCAGAGGACTAGTCAGGAGAAAGGAAATAACTCCAGGAGCTGGGGGATAGGTGGGTGGGAAACTAGACCTACTGCAAGAACCTCTCTTGAAGATCTACTGTTACGGTAAGTTCTTACATAACTGCTATATCTTACTTCGAGATGGTTCCTGCAGTAGGTCTTCACATATAGGTCTAAATTCCAAGCAGTCTAACAAAAAGAAGGAGTCAGAAGCAAGGTTCTAGGAGGAGGAAGATGTCTGCCAACTAAGGGTCTGCCTTAAGACAGAAGACCTTGCAAAACTGCAAGGCCGAAACCAGCTCTACGCCTAGAGGCAATGTCCTGACTGTAGTGCTTAGTGAAGGTGTGGACAGAAGACCAAGTGGCCGCTGCACAAATATCTGCAGTGGACACATTCCTGAAAAAGGCGGTAGAAGTGGCCACGCTCCTGGTGGAGTGACCTTTGACCGCCCCCGGAAGGAGTTTCACGTATTTCTGGTAAGTGTAATGGATACAGTTAGCCAGCCACCTAGAAAGAGTCTGTTTAGTGATAGCCTTGCCCTGACACTGGGAGGCAAAGGCCACAAAGAGTTGGTTCGAATTTCGAACTTCCTTAGTCCGCGAGATATAGTACCTCAGAATCCTGTGCACATCAAGGGTGTGCAAAAGATATTCCCCCTGTTGGAATGCTGTGGAAAGAAAACCAGCAGTTCAACACTCTGATTGAGAGTCATCTTCGAAACAACTTTTGGAAGAAAAGAAGGTTTAGTGAGCAGGACCACCCAGTCCTTGTGGAAAATTAAATAAGGCTCTCTACAAACAAGAGCCTGAATCTCTGAAACCCTTCGGACTGAAGTAACTACAACCAAAAACACTGTCTTCCAAGCCAGGAAGCACATTTCACAACTTGCTGTCAGTTCAAAAGGGGTCAAAGTACATTTTTCCAACATAAAATTAAGATCCCAGGGAGGATAAGGGTTCCGAACTGGAGGTTTGATGTGAAGGATCCCCTTCAAGAAAGTCTTGGAAACCTCTAGCTGGGCTAGGGTTTTGCCCTCCACTGGATGGTGGTAGGCCGACACTGCAGAGAGATGGACCTTAAGTGAGGAATAACTAAGGCCTAACTCTGAAAGATGTAAGAGGTACTCTAACATCTGGGAAGCCGAGCAAGAAAGAGGGTCCAAGCACTTAGCTGTGGCCCAAATAGAAAATCTCTTCCACGTCATGGCATAAGTAGATCTGGTAGAGGGTTTTCTGGCCGCCACCAAGACCTGGGCAAACTGCGAGGATACCCCATAGTGAGAAATCACTATGTCCACAGGTGCCATGCATGAAGATACAGAGACTTGAGACTCAGATGTACCAGGGTGCCCTGCCCCTAAGACAGAAGGTCGTGAGATAGCGGCAGAGGAACCGATGGTTCTAGAACTAGTTGTTGCAACAGCGGGAACCAAATCTGCCAGGGCCACAGAGGAGCGATCAAGATCATGTGAGCCCCCTCTGCCTGTAGTTTCAAAAGAACCTTCTGAATGAGAGGAAAGGGAGGAAACGCATACAGAAACCTCCCTGTCCAGGAGAGACACGGTGTGTCTCGCCAAAAAGCACCATGTCCGGGAACAGGCGAGCAAAAGCTGGGTAGTTTTACATTGGATGGGGATGCGAACAGATCTACTGTAGGTCTGGTCAACCCCATAGAAGAAACAAGTCTTCTACTACCTCCTGCTTTAGTTCCCACTCGTGAGCCCTGGCAACTGATCAGCGGAGACTGTCCGCCAGGAGGTTGTGAACTCCCGGCATGTGAACTGCTGTCAAGGTTAGGCCATGCTGAATAGCCCAATACCATACCTGCATCGCTTCTTTGCAGAGAGGATATGATCGGGTACCTCCCTGTTTGTTCAGAAACCAGACAGTGGCTATGTTGTCTGTCTGGATGAGAAGTGTTCCCGGACGAAGTAACGACTGGAAAGCCTGGAGAGCATAGAGAACTGCTCTTGTCTCCAGGATGTTGGTGTGAAAATTCTTCTCCGGGGAGACCAAGAACCTTGCGTTCTGTGATACCCCAAATGAGCTCCCCAACCCATACTGGAAGCATCTGAAGGGGTTTGGGAAGGAGCCTTGAAGTGGAAGGGAGCCCTCGCCAACAATTTGGTGAGATCCTGCCACCAGAGGAGATCTTTCTGTAGGCTGCTGGAGATCATGACCAGCTGGTCCATGTCGTCCAACCATTGGTCCCACTGGATTTGAAGAGACCACTGGATAACCCTCATTTGCAGCCTGGCCAGGGGGACAGTTGGAATGGCAGCTGCCAAAAGACCCAAAAGGCGAAGCACTGAGCAAGCCAGGGTCCACCGAGACTCGGTCACCAAGGTGGCCTGTGAGACCTGGGTCTCCGCTCAGTCTAGTGGTAGGAAGGCCTTGCTCTGGACCGTATCCAGACAATCAGACAATGGACAATCAGTTATAATTACTGACACCACCTCCTCTCCCCAAGCATACTGGTGTTCCCCAAGGGTCAGTACTCGTCCTCTTCTGTTCTCCATCTTTCTCAATAACCTCCCTCTAGAGTGCTCAAATGCATCTATTCATATGTATGCAGACAATACTGTCCTATTCACCTCTGGCTCCTCCCTGGATGAGGTAACAGCCAACCTCCAGTCTGATTTCAACAAAGTTCAGCTTTGGTTCAGCTCTCACTAGCTCTCACTTAACACTAAAAAAACGGTCAACATGATCTTCGGTACTCATCAACGTCTATTGAGGCTCCCCTCCCTCCCTGCCTTCCACACCCTTGATGGGACAATACTAGAGGATGCCACTTCTTTCCAGTACCTTGGGGTCCAGCTCTACTGTCATCTTTCCTTCTCTGACCACATCGATGCAATCATAAAAAACTTTGCCCTAAGCTCAGTGCCCTCTACAGGAATCGCCATAGTCTACTGCTAGGCGTGAACTAGTGCAGAAGATGATCGTTCTCTATTTCAGTTATTGTGACATAGTCTACAGTGCTGCTCCCAAATTCTCCCTAACAAGACTGGACCCCCTTTTCCACGCCTTCTGTTGCTTTGCTCTCGATGTCACCCCCCCGCACCCATCACTGCGACCTCTACCATTCCCTTGCATTCCCACCCCTCGAAAACTGCCGACTGCAGCACTGCGCAAAATTCGTCTCAAAATTTTGGAACGACATCTTCCCATCCTATCTCTCCTCACTACCTTCCCCTACTTCCATCCTTACTCATGCCCTTAGATCCCCAGATTACCGTCACTTACTAATCCCAAGGCGGAGGACCACGGTCGGGCAAGCTGCCTTCTCACATCGTTTCCCTAAACTCTGAAATAAGCTCCCTCCTCAAATTCACCACTCCACCTCTAACCACTCCCTATCTACAGTGCTGGCAAACTACCTCATGGTAAACTGCACCTGCACTTGATTCCTTCTATTGCCTCCTACCAGTCTGTCCCATCCCCTTCCCATTGCCTGACCAGCGGCACCTAGCACACACTATGGAAGCTGGCTTATTCAAAACCAACTATAGCAACACTTGGCTGTGTTTTTCTTGTCCTGTCCTATAGTGCACTTATTACTCTGTCTGTTCATCTCAGCGATATCGAATTCTATTGTGCTTCAGGCTAAACCATAACCAATGTGTTCTTTGTACTTCAAGCCAAACAGCATCCAGTGTTTACTGTCAATCATTATACTATAAGCTATGTGCCTTGTAATACTAGTTACACTACAACAATTCCTGTTTTTTCTTGTAATGTGCATAATTATCTCACCTACTGTATACCTGCCTAAATGTAAGACTCTTGATAACCTGCGTGTTATCTCCCTCTGTACCCCCTCCCCCCAGGTCGCACTGTCAGATGAGCATCTTCTTGCTCAGTGTGCCTTTCCTGGTGAAACAATTTCAATAAATAAATAAAAGTAAACAGCTCCAAAGTGAAGGAGAGGGACTTCTTCAGGCTGTCCGGAGATGGGGCTTAAAATAGCCAGTTTTCCAGGTATGGGAACACGTATATGCCCCTCCAGCGGAGAAACGCTGCTACCACCGCTGGGCACTTGGTGAAAACACGGGGCACTAAGGACAGGCCAAAGGGGAGTGCCTTGAATTGGAAATGGTTCTCCAGGAAGGAGAACTGGAGGAAGCGGCAGTGGGCCGGGAAGATAGGGATATAAAGGTAAGCATCTGGCATATCCAGGGAGCACAGCCAAGTGTTGGACAAGAGCAGGGGCAGGAGTCCCTGGAGAGTCAGCATGCGGAACCTCTTGTATTCTACGAAGAGGTTGAGCATGCTGAGATCTAGGATAGGTCTTAGATCTCCCGTCTTTCTTGGAACTAGGAAGAAATGGGAGTAGAATCCCTTTCCTATTTGTTCTGGAGGGACAGGCTCTATGGCAGCTTTTTGTAGCAGAGCCTGGATTTCTTGATGGACGATGGAGATCTGACCCAAAGGGTAGAAAGACCTTCCCCGAGGATTTGCTGGAGGTATCTCCAGGAACTCAACTGAATGACGTCTTTTTTGAGCTGAAGGACCCATACATCTGCGGTGATGGTCTTCCACCCTGCCAGGTGGAGGCTGAAACTCCCTCCTACCGGTTCCTCCGAGGGGGATGGAGGGAGCGGGAGGAGGGGAAGCGAGTCAGGACATGGAGGGGAGCTTCGGCTCCTGAGGCTGGTTTAGCGAACTTGGCCTGAGGAGTTTGGGCTCCAGAGCCAGTGGCACAACATTTGCTCTGACGTTTGCCCTGGTTCTTGTTCCATTTTCTTTGGTGATAAAAAGGCTGCTTCTTTTGCCCGGTACATGGAGTGCATGTCTCTAAGGCACCTACCGCTCTCTTGCAGCCCTGTGATAATATCCTTTGCGTCGGTGCCAAAAAGAACGAGGCCCCTGAATGGCATGTCCAACAAGGACGACTGAACATCCTGTACCAAACCTGCTAGGCGTAGCCAGGCTAGGCGCCTAAGGCAGATTCCTGAGGCTGCAGCCCGAGCCACGGAGTCCACTGAATCGTAAGTTGTCCGGAGTGCGTGACGGCAGGAAGATTTATTCATCTGCACTTTAGTAACTTAACCCTGAGTTGCTCATCAGGGATGTCCTGGAGGTCCTTCTCTAGTTCCGAGAGAGAGGACTTCTGGAATGCCACCATGTGAGAAACGTAGTTTAGGGACCTGATGGCACAGGTGGTAGAGGCATAAATCTTCCTACCATACTGATCCAGTTGCTTTGAGTCCTTGTATTCCATTTTCTTTGGCAACAAAAAGGCTGCTTCTTTTGTCTGGTACATGGAGCGTACGCCTCTAAGGGACCTACTGCTCGCTTGTAGCCCTGTGATAATATCCAACTTACCTGGAATGGATATCATTAACTGCAGGTACTGTGGAACACTTTTCAGAAGGGCAGTTTTACAGGATTTAGGACGCTGTCCTACATGATGGGCCATTGGAGATCTGAGGGCTCAGCTCCAAGTAGCATGGGCAGAGACTGCGGGCCTCAAATTGCGTATTCAAGAGGAAATATATTATAAGAACCACCCGCCATTTCCCGAACATCCAACAGAAGCACCTCGACTGCAGAGGGTAGTTGGTCCAGGAGGATGGCAGGTGGTTAGGAGGGGCAAATTGAGTGCCCCATCACTCAGTGCTCTCCAACATATCACCTCCACAAACAATATAAAAACTACAAATAGGTATCTGCCTCTATCTCCAAAATCAAACAAAGGGACAGAGGACACTGCAGAGCAGGACACTGCAGCACAGGAGCTAGCACAACAAAACGTGCCCAAAATAGGAACCAAAACAAAAAAGCAAAAAGGAAATCCAAAAAACCTCTGATCATAGGAGACTCCATGATTCGGGGAGTTGATACATATCTCCAGCCGGGGTAATGGTCAGATGTCTCCCAGGTACATCAGCGTGGAGAGACACTGACCGCATTGCTAAAATTGTTCAGGAAGCAGGAGAAAACATTGATGTCCTGGTACACGTAGGGACTAACGATCTTGCCAGGCGGTCAGTTGTGGAGACCAAGGAACACCTGACCAGGCTGGGTGACAAACTATCATCCATTTCGTCTGGCATCTCCTTCTCTGAGATCCTGCCAGTCTGGAAGAGGGGGACAGATGGACGGAAGGTCAGAGAAGGGGAGACAGGGGAGCTAAACATGTGGCTCAAGGGCTGGTGCCAGGAAAAAGGACACAAATTTGTAGGGAACTGACAACAGTTTTGGGAACGAAAGTTCTTTAAATTTGACAGACTGCATCTGATTAAGGAGGGAGTCAGTGCATTGGGGCAGAAGTTTGGTGTCTTTGCAGAATATTTAAACTAGCAAATGGGGAGAGGGGTGCAGCACCCGAAACATCGAATGGGAAGAACACCCCTCCCCCCCTCAGCTAGTGGTCAAACAGGAGTTCAGCATGTTTGTAGTTCATTTGCATCACCAGGTAAAGAAAAAGGTTCGGCTCCCCATATGATGCACAGGGGAAACACTGGACCTCGCTCAATAACTAACGCACCAAAATCATGTACACAAATGCTCGCAGTCTGGGAAACAAGATCCCAGACCTGCAGGCAATAATGACAGAGGCTAAACTGGACACAGTAGCCATTAGCGAGACATGGTTTACCAGTAACCACACTTGGGAGACTTCAGTACCCAGTTATGTACTGTTCAGAAGAGACCGAGGTGCAAAAGGGGGTGGCTCTTTATGTCAATGAAAATATCCAAGCTACAGAAATTCAGAATACACATAAGGAGCCAGAAGAACTGTGTCACCCTGGAAACAGGAAATGGGACAGCCATACGAACTGGGGTTGTGTACTGGCCTCCAGACCAGGGGGAGGACATAGACACGTTACTGTTAGAAGATGTACAAAACATGACAGCTAAAGGGGAGGTTCTGATAATGAGAGACTTCAACATGCCAGATACAGACTGGTCAATACCAGCAGGGACATCTGCCAGAACTAGACACATGGTGGATTCCCTGCAGGGGGAGGGCCTCAAACAACTGGTACAACAACCCACTAGAGACAGGGCTATCCTAGATCTAGTACTGACTAACAGGGAAAGGATCACAGATCTCCAGGTAGAAGGTCACTTGGTGCCAGTGACCATCACATGGTATGGTTCAATTTGTGCCACTAGAACAAAATCATCCCATTCCAAAGGCAAAATATGGGACTTCAGAGGAGCTGACTTTGATAAGATGGCCAACAGAGTCAAGCTAGCCCTGGCAAAAGAAATACAGGTGAGGGGGTACAGGCAAAGTGGGAAAGCATTAAAGATGCAATACTTGAAGCAACATCCCATTGTGTTAGTGAGAAAAGGAAGTACAAAAGAAGAAGGAAACCACTTTGGTTCTCAAACACAGTAGCAGAAAAGGTCAGAGCCAAAAGGCTGGCCTTCAGGAAATATAAAGGAACACAGCAGGATGAAGATAGGGAGGCATACCAAATTTCCCTAAGGGAAGCAGGGAAGGCAGTAAGGCGGGCAAAGGCCCAAACTGAGGAAACACTAGCATGAACAGTAAAGAAGGTGACTAGACTTTCTGTAGATACATTGGTGAAAGGAGAAAGTCCAGAGGTGTGCTAAGATAAAAGGGATAAGGGGGTGGAGGAGGACCATGTAAAAGCATCTATCCTAAATAGATACTTCTGCTCAGTATTTACTGAAGAGAAGGTAGGGCAGGGCCCACAGCTCTGCACCATGAACACAGGGGGGAGGGAGGTGTGCACTAGTCCCTTCACAAAAGAAAGGGTCCTACAAGAGCTTGATAAGCTCAAGGTGGACAAGGCAATGGGACCTGATGGCATACATCCCAGGGTACTAAAGGAGCTAAGGGTGGAACTAGCAGAGCCATTATCAGAACTGTTTAGTGAGTCTTTGAGCACAGGAGAGGTCCCAGAAGACTGGAGAAGGGCTCATGTGATCCCGCTCCACAAGAGTGGTAGCATGGAGGAGGCAGGGAACTACAGACCAGTCAGTCTTACCTCAGTAGTGGGCAAGATTATGGAGACATTCCTTAAGGAAAGGATAGTGCAACACCTGGAATCCATAGGAGTACAGGATCCTAGACAGCATGGGTTTACAAAAGGAAGGTCCTGTCAAACTAATCTCATAGATTTCTTTGACTGGGTAACCAGAGTGGTGAACCAAGGCGGAGCGGTTGATGTTGCCTACCTTGACTTCAGCAAAGCTTTCGATACTGTTCCACATAGAAGATTGATTAATAAGCTGGGTAGGCTTGGGGTGGGTCAGACGTTGGTCAACTGGATGGCAAACTGGTTGACAGGCAGAAAACAGAGAGTGGTAGTAAACGGTATACAGTCAGAAGAGATGCAAGCCACAAGTGGGTACCAGGGATCAGTCCTGGGGCCAGTCCTCTTCAATATCTTCATCAGTGACATTGCAGATGGACTGGAGGGTAAGGTTTGTCTGTTTGCAGATGACACCAAGATCTGCAACAGAGTAGATGATCCAGATGGTGTGGGCAGAATGAGAAGAGATCTGGATAAGCTAGCAAAATGGTTGGAAGAGTGCCAACTGGGGTTTAACGCAAAGAAGTGCAAGATCATGCACATAGGGAAAAGAAACCCTGAAGCCACCTATAGGCTGGGAGCGGAGTTGTTGGCAGTCACAAGGAAAGAAAGAGACTTGGGCGTCATCATCACCGATGACCTGAAATCATCCAAGCAGACCTCTAAAGCACTAGGTAAGGCTAGAGGGATGCTGGGGTGTATTAGTAGGGGTATCACAAGTCAGAAGAGGGAGGTAATAATCCCTCTTTACAAGACACTAGTTAGGCCCCTTCTGGAGTACTGCATGCAGTGCTGGAGGCCACACCTTCACAAAGACATTAACCAAACTGAGGCAGTCCAGAGAAGGGCAACCAAAATGGTGCAAGGACTGCATCAGAAAACATATGCGGACAGATTTACTGAACTCAATATGTATACCCTAAATCAAAGGAGGGAGAGAGGTGATATGATTGAAACATTCAAACACCTTAAGGGCATTAACAAGGTGAAAAAGTCTAACATGTTTCAATATAAGAAAAATATAGCAGGACAAGAAGACACAACGTGAGATTACAGGGAGGCCAATTAAGGGGTAATGTGAGGAAGTTATTTTTCACAGAAAGGGTGGTGGATGCATGGAACGGCCTACCTCAGGAAGTGGTAGATATGAATACAGTGCAGGGCTTCAAACAGGCATGGGATAGGCATAAGGGAGCAATACAGATGAGCATGAATAGATAGGCCATTGACAGAGCAAAGGCCGATGGCACATTCATAACGTAGAAAAAAAAATGGGCAGACTGGATGGGCCTTGCGGTCCTTATCTGCCGACAACTTTTATGTTTCTATGTTATCTGGAGGAGAAGAACTTAAATGTTTTGGTTGAGCCGAACGGTCATGAGCTGCCGTGATGACCATGGAATCAGCTTTTGCCTGGGAGGTAAGGTGAGAGATCCTTCCGGGTGGGGTGGGGGGGATTCTATCAGCTTTTCTGGAAACAGCTGAAATGGATGAAGGCTGTTGCCATACGGTGGATGCAAGATCCTCATGTGGGCCTATCCAAGGGGGAATGGAGAGAGGGTCCACAGTAGTCAGATTCAAATGCTCAGCGAGCCTCTTTCGCTGAGGGTCTAACTCCTTAGACGGCGAGCCACATGCCCTTTTTATAGTTCTCAACAGCTCCCCAAAGGAAAGGTCCTCCGGGGGCGATTTAGGGGACTCTTTCAGTTAGGGTTCGACTAGGGAATGTGGTTCTGAATGGCCGATATCTGATTCTTCATCCAATTCAGAAGAGTCCGGCCTGCTAGGCAGGGAGTGATCCATGCCAGTGTCACCCACGGGGAGAGAACCAGAGGCATGACCAGAAGCAGCTGGACTAAGGGGTGGTGGCCCTAGGAAAAGGGGTAACCCTAGAGACTGGGAGTGCTTAGGTTCAGTAAGGAGTTGAGTCCTGGCATCCTGCCACCATGCTGGGATGGCCTCATGGTTGGGCGGCAGTGGTGGATGAGGGGGAGGCTGGTACCCTGGAAACGATGGGTAACTGGGAGGGTGATGCCAGTATGAGTACTGATACCCTGAAAAACCAGATGGATATCCTGGCATCGGGTATCCAGAGGGCGGATAGCCCGGCATCGGGTAGCCTTATGTCAGGTAGCCTAGCAACGGTGGGTAACCCGGCATTGGCGGCACAAGGCCCGCCATCAGATGAGAAGGATCCGGCAGTGGCCACTCCAAGCGCAGAAAACTGAGATCAGGGCTCTGGAAAACCGCCAGAGGTTCCAGCAGCTGGGGCTGAAGGCCTGGTCGGGGAGGCGCTGAATGGCAGCTGGGCAGTGGCAATGGATCAGGCGGCGGACCCGAGGATCCCGCAGGAGGAGGGTCCATGCCTTGAAGATCCAAATCTGGCAACGAACCCCTGGGAAGAAAGGATTCCGGCCGCAGGATAGAATCTGGCAAAGGGGGGAGCTCTGGGAGGGACCCCAACGACAAGTCCTGTTACGTGCCTGATGGAAGGGAGAAGTCGGGAATGGGTGGCAAATCCCTTGGGGGTAGAGACTGGCAGGGATGATGGCTCCCCCATGAGCACATTCATTCTGGTGTCGGGGTCCTCGAGAGAGCCCAATGGGAGAGTAGATGCGGCTGCATGGTCGACGGAGGATCCATTGGCCGACTTATCAGTTGCAACGGGGCTGGCTGCAGTGGAAAGGCCACGGTCAGACTTACTGGTCAAGGCAGGGCGCCCAGTGGCGAAGCCAGAGGACGGCTTATCGGTGGCACTACGAGTGGGAGAACGAACAGAAACCTCCAAAGAGGCAACCTCTGGCTGCCTGCTTATCTCGGCAGTCAGGGGAGAAGACGTTCAGCCCGCCGGAGCAGACGAGGGCCCAGCAGGAGTGGTACTCATGGTTTTTGAGAGGGATCCACCCTGGTCATTGACTGAAGCTTGGCTGGTTTGCTCCTGTGGCGACGGGCTTCTCTCCCGGCGCTTCTCCTTATCCTTCTTCTTTTTTCTCTTTTCAGGGGCCGGCAATGATGACCTCTCCCTAAGCTCCAGAAGCTCCTTTTTCATCAAAGCTAGCCGCTGAGACAGAAGGTGGGCCTTGAGAGTCCTCTTGCGTGGGCTCAGGGTGGCCTGGTTGAACCCTTGGCAAACTGCACACTCAGCCGAGTTGTGCTTAGGCCCCAGGCAGAGGAGGCAGCAGGAGTGGTCGTCCCCATGCAGAATTTGGGCACTCGACTAGGAGCACTTTTTCTTGGGATGAGAAGACACACATTGCTGGTGTTTTAGAAAAGTTTTTAAGCAGAAAAAAGATGAAAAATGTAGAATAATAGTGGGCAATTGATCACTGTTCTACCACATCTGTTGGACAAACTGGTGTGACGGCAGGAAAGAACAGGAGGGCGGGAGCGGGACTGCCCTCTTTTATAGTCAGGCTGATGTCGCATCACCTGACGATGGCGGGTGGTCCCCACTGATGATTGCTAGCTACAAGTTTGCCTTGCGAACCTGACGCCAGGGGGCGCAGACCTATATGTGAAGACCTACTGCAGGAACCCTCTCGAAGTAAGATCTGCATGACCTGACCCCTGACTAGAGGAGCAAATTCTGTCAGAGCAAGCCATACTGCACAGAGCTCCAGCAGGTTGATGAGTTGACAGCCCTGAGGAAGACTCGCTTTGAGTCGAAGCGCTGGGGAGCTATGTAGTGTAATACTGCATACTGTTTAATTTTGAAGCTCTGTATTAAACAAGCTTTATTCAGTGAATTTGGAGTATTTATCTGGTTATTTCAACAGTCCGAGTGCAGCAACAGTCTCTGGCTACTGATGTGTTGACAGGCTTCCCTTGGTGACCAGAACCCGTGGGGGCTCTGTGGTCACCCAGGTGCGCTCCCCACCCCACCAGAGACACGTCCATCATTAGAGTGACAGTCGGCTGTGGGAAGAGAAATGGGATTCCTTCCTCCAGATGTTGAGGAACCAGCTACCACTGGATGGGATTCCACATTGGCTGGGTCACAAGGACCAGCTGGTCCAGGTGGCCTAGGTGCTGGGACTACTGATGGCCCAGCTCCCACTGCAGGTGGCATATACGCCTGCATGCCCAGTGCTGATGGTGAATGCCAGATACCACAGCAGCCACAGGAAATTTTGGGCAGTGCATGAGCGCCAACCTGAAATGATCAGGCAAAAGAGGTAAGGTCTTGAGCCCACTCCACAGAGAGATGAGCCTTGGTCTGCAGGTAGTATACCTCTGCCTCGATGATCTTGGTGACCTGTGAGGGAATCAGTTCGGACTTGTCCAGACTGACCAACAGGCCCCAGTCTCTGCAGGTCTGGAGGTCCAGATCTCTGGACCACTCTACGTCCCCCTAGATCAACCCAGCTATCAGCCAGTCATCCAGGCAGGAGTACACCCCGACACCTTTGTGCCACAGGAAGGCTGCCACCACTGCCATGCACTTTGTGAAGACCCATGGCATGGATAAGAGGCTGAAGGGCATGACTTGTAACTGATAAAGAACCCCTTCTGCATGGAGCCGAAGGTACCGACAGTGGGATGGAAGAACTGGGATATGGAAAAATGCATCCTGAAGATTCAGGGAGCAGAACTACATGCCCTGCTCCAGGGATGGTATGATCTGGTTCAGAGTGACCGTCCTGCAGCTGTGCTTCCGCATGAATTGATTCAAGTCAAGCAGATCCAGCATGGGGTACCAGTCTCCCTTCCCCTTCCATTTCGGGATCGTGAAATACCTGCACACATATCCCTGACTTGCCAGGGCACCTGGGACACAGGCTGAAGCCCGTTTTGCAAGGAGTTGCACAATGTCCTCCCTTACGGTGGACAGCATCTCCTGCGACACCAAGGACACCTGTGGAGCATGGGATTGGTACGACAGGAGAGCCTCGAAATCGAGAAGCAGCCCTTTGCCTACCACCTCAAATACCCACTTGTTTGTAGTGATGACAGACCAATGTGGACAGAAGTGTCACAGCTGACCCTCCACAGACTACTGTGTCAGGGACTTAATAGGTGGGAGTTTAACACCCTCCGACCCATCACTGGGCAACTTTGGAGCAGGCACTGGCTGCTGGGGCCAAAGGGGCACCACCTCCCCTACCTCTGCCACTTTTCAGCACCTGGCCAGAAAACTTGGCCTTCGGATGCCAGGCTTGGTACTGCCCGTGTTCAGGCTACTGCTGAGGCTGCTGTAGTAGAAAGGACTAAAACTGAATGGTCTTCTTTTTAGTCTTCTGGGCCTTAGGGTCCTTTTGGGATGAAGCCACAGAGTCCAGGATGGTGCTGGACTTCTCAATTTTGGTGAGGTGCTCTTGCACCTTGAGCCAAAGACATCCATGCCAAAGAAGGGAACATTGGCCAACTTGTGCTGAGTGTTTGCCGTGAAGGTGGGTAATCTCAGCAAGGCCATGTGACACATTGTGACAGCCGATGCCATGGCACAGGTGCAGGAGTCACACGTGTCCAAAGCCGTCTGGAACTGGTGTTTAGCCAGCACATGACCCTTATCTCTGACCAACTTAACCAACAGCTGCTTGTCAGCAGGAAGATGAGGAAGGATTTCATCCAGCACTCCCATGAGGAAGTGACCAAAATTGACCATCAGGATAGTGTAGCTGTCCTCATGCAGAACCAAGGAGGAAGCAGTGTACGCCTATGACTCCTTCTCGAGGGGTTTATCCATGTCCCCTTGGCCTCCCAATTTCTGGAAGACTGAGTCCAAGACCAATCCCTCGGGCCGAGGGATGGTTTGAGAACTCAGAAATAGACCCAACAGCCGGCCAAGTGGCACTGGAAGTTGAGGCGCTGGTCGCTACACCTCGCGCCACGCCCTCCTTCCTGGCCCTGCTCCGCTGGCCAATCTGCGGGGGATCAACTGGGAGTTGGCAATATGGGGATGCAAGGGGCCTAAGAGTGAGTCTCTCCATAACAGGAGGGAACGCAGCCACCTGCCAGGGCTCCCAGGAGGAAAATAGATAATAGAAAAAAAAAAAAGAAATAGACCCAGTAGGGAACATGTACTTACAGACCATACGGATGGAGTGAGCTCCCACCAAAGGCTGCAGTGGAAGCAGCTCTACCCTCAAGGGAGGCAAGAGAGTCGCCGGAGGCATCTGCCAAGGGTGGACCAGCATGAGCATTACTGGTGCCTGCCAGTCGACCACAGGTCCACAGAGTAGGACACTACCCCACCCTACAATGGTCCACTGCTGCCAGAAGAGTTGCTCATAATGCCCTGCATCCTGCGGTGTTGTCTCTCCTTGCCCAAGGACTTAAAGGTTGAGTAACACCAACAATAGTGCCTCCCAGTCAATCAGGATCAAGAGCACAAATAGCACCTCTTCCGCAACCTCGACCTATGACCCAAGCCCAGCATCGAGAAGAAGCCACCGAAGGGTAGGTATAGACCACATGCTGAGCCACACTGATTAGCATCAGCTTTGGTGACACAACCACTGTTGGAGGTTGGTCCCAAGTGGAGCCATTCGGGGACACCAACCAGTCCACCTCCTCCTCCTGGGAGAGAACTAGGAGAAGCAGGGACCTGGAGATCAATCACTCATCAAGTTCCTCCAACAACTGGTTAACAGGCTTGAGAAGGATCACAGCAGCCTGTTTGACCAGTGCTGAAGTCAATAAGTCTGACAGGGGGCACTGTGGAGTAGCAGACCAATCCCTCAACCAAGGGCAGCTCCACCAGAGTCAAACCGCTCAACACACATCGAGCAGTCAGGGGAGTCGAGGGAGGGGGAGGACTGTGATCTCTCCCAATCCCACAACTGGCTCCAACAGAACTTGTGATTCTTACAACAGTGGACAGGGCTCTCCTCAAAAGCTTGGAGGGCCCAACACATTTCCCGGAACTTCACTGAGAAAGACCCTCCAACGTTGGCCTCAACTGGGAACAGCACCAAGGCCGATGAGGTGCCCACCATGGCAGCTGATGCCTCTTCTTCCAGGGTTGCAAGCTGTGCAGCAGACCCTATCACAACACAGACAGACCTTTTTGTGACCCTTCACCCAGAGTGGTAGATTCCTGATGGCCAGAGTAGGGAAGCATCGCCTGACATAGGCCACACCGAGAAACATCATATGCTGCACCCAGGCAATAGAGACGTGACACATGCAGAGCTGTGTTTGACATCTTTTGCTGACACGTGACACAAAACTTGAAGCTGTGGGTTAACCTTGTTTCCTCTGTATCCATCTTTCATCGACCAAGGCAGTGCCGGGGTGAAGGAGAGTAGCAGTCTAAAAGCAAGTTGAATTTCCTGAAGAAATAGAAGAAATTGCCAACTGCGTACTATGGTAAACTACAACGCTGATCCAGAAACAGGCAGAGAGGGCTAGGAAGGCTTGGGGCCTCTATAGGTAGAGCTCCCAGGGGTTTGGGTCGTTGCCTTCCTCTTGAAGCTTCCTCTCTGCTGGAAGTAGTTGCAGGAATTTTGCCCTGAGGACTTCTGAAAAGACTTCTCATCCCGCCTTGTACATTCTGCAGATGGACTAGATAGATTTCCTGGACTCGTGGAGATGGGAGATCAGTTTTTCTCTGTCTCCTCCCCAAAAAGTACGGAACCCTGGAAGGGAAAGTCCAGGATACCAGACTGCAGAATCTAGAGACTCTGAGCCAGGCATGGTGCCTAAAACAAATGCCGGATGCCTCTGCCCTAGAAGCTACATCTGCAGTATTGTACAAGGCCCTCAGGGCATGAGTGCCTAAGTCCAATCCCAACTTGAGAATATCCAAGAGCTCGCTCTTCTGAGCAGTTTGGCAAGGCATGGGCTACCTTTAAGTCCTTTCTCTCACAGCGCATTCCGGTACTGGACCATGTGTGTGAGAAAATTTAAAGATCTGATACAGCAGGTGAAGACAGAATATTTTTTTTTTCCAATTGTTTAACCAGGAGAGACACACAAAGCTGAAAGCTTGTTTACAAGTGCAACTTGGGAGCACAGGGAAGTTAAGTGACTTGCTCAGGGTCACACAGTATGCAAGTGGGGTCTGTGGGATTCAAACCCAGGTCTCCAGATTTGCAGCTCAGAGCCTTAAACCACTGTGCTATACTGCCTCCCAACATATTCTTGCCCACCTGGTCTAGAAATCTTGACTCTGTGTCGGGAGGCCACGAGCTGAAGTGTTTCAGCTTCTTCAACTTATTGTGAGCTGTCGTGATAACCATTGAGTCCACCTGAGGGTGTTCCTCCGGGAAAGGTTTGTCATTCAGCGCCTGGTACAGCCTGTCCAACTTTTTGGAGACTGCTGAAGTGGTATAGAAATGCTTCCAGGTAATCCTGATAAGATCCTGGAATGTATCACTAAAGGAGGAATGACCAAGGGCTCTGGGGCTCCTTCTGCCTCAGGTACTTGCTCAATCTCCGGAGCTCTGAATCCAGATTCTCCATCTCCCATCCGTTGGAGGTCTGGATATGCCTCATAACTTCCATAAAGATAGGCTCGTCAGAAGGTGATCTAGGGGTGTCATAGAACATACGAATCTGCCAGCAGAAACAGGCCTCATGGTCTAGCAAGTCTGTTTGAATGCGCAGCTAGCACCCCTAGATTGCAGCTGCCTCACTCCCCCCCCCCGACCTCCAGGAAGTTCTTAGCACTACTTACCCAGACCCTCCATCACTCCCTGTCCCATGTCCTTTTAAAACTACCCACCGTCTTAGATGAAGTCACCCCCTCTGGTAGGGTGTTCCATTCTAACACCACCCTCTCCGTGAAGTAATGTATCCTCATCTCTCTTTCCTAAATCTGCCCCCTCTAATCTTAGCTCATGCTCTCTTGTGTCTGGGGTACTCCAATCTACCTTAGGCAGATTTAAGTCCCCCACAATCACCACACTCCCCTTCCCACATACCCTCCTAATCTGTTCTGCTTACTCCTTATCCAGCTCCTCGGACTGGGCTAGTGGTTTATACACAGCCCCCAGCCTCAGCTTTCTACCCTTTGAGTCTAGGAGCTGCATCCATAGCGCCTCTGTCCTTCTCCTCATGCAAGGTATGCCTCTCCTTAGAAGGAGATCGGTCAGAACCCGAGGCATTAAAAGTCCGATCTGGGATCTCTAGAAGAGAAGGTAGCAGATCTAGATCTGGAAGAAGACCTCTGCCCTTCGTCTGAACGCTGCCCACTAGATGACCAGCGACGGCTGTGGAACCAGTGACAGCTGGTGGAGTGCCAACACTGGCTGTCTGACTGTCATCGGCTGTCAGATTGCCTATGGCTGGAGGAGCAACGTTGGCAGGTACTCGGTGAGTGGGAGCGATGTCGGTGATGTTGGTGGCACTGTCCTCAGTGCATAGTCCTGCCGTGGGAGTCAGTGGGAATGTGAGAGTGGGACTTCAATTCTGGAATGGGTAAGGATGGTTTGTCCCCCCCCCCGCCCCGATCCTTGTCCACATCCGGATTTGGGGTGACGTCTGGCTGTGGGGGATGGATATCCTGTTTAACCTAGCTCCACCAGAACTAAAAGACCTCAGATACTTCTGCCTTGGAAAACAGGGGAACCACAGTGCCCTCTGGGAGCGAGGTGTTTTGTCACCTGGTGTGGGTAGAGCGACAGGAGTAGAAGGGTGATCCAGTTGATCCCGGGGGGAAGGGGCAGACCAGTCTCCTTGGGCGTCGGGGGTAGAGGGCTCTTGGACTGGTGAACTAGTGAGGTCCAGAGAGGCCTGGGCCGTCGACAGTCTGGAGCTCTCAGCTTTGTGGAATGTCATCGGCTTGGACGTAGTCTTTTGAAAGGCCGTGGTGTGGTGATCCGAGGTCGGTTTGGAGACTGACTCCCAACCCCGGTGCTCTTTGGTCTTACCCAGAGCCCTGGGAGAAATCGACAGCTGGGATCTTACGCAGAGGGACCGAGGTCCCCGTGCCAGTAGAAGAGGAGGTCCCAACCCCTGAAGCGGAGGGTGACCATATTTGTGTGGCCTTCGCCTGCAGGGTAACCAAGGCCAGGGTAACCCGTTTCCCACTCCCCAACACCAGGGTTTTGGCAGGAGTGAAGGAGTCCTGCCGCCCAAAGGAATGGCGAGAGTGGCGGGAGGAGTGATCTGAACCCCTGGAATTAGAGCCCGAGGAGGTCTTTTTGTGGTGCAGGGACCAGGAGCGCAAGTGCCACTTAGACCTACCCCGGTCCTTCTCACAGGACTTGTGCAAGTCTGAATCCTTTTTCTTATCCTTATGCTTGGAAGAATAGGAAGAAGAGGCAGACTTCTCGACTGGTGAGCTCTGCATGATGGTCAACTGCTGCTCCAGGATTTGTGCCTTCAGTGCCTTAAGGCGGATGCGAGTCCGGCCGGTAAAGCCACAACAGATGGGACAGGCCTTGGTGTCGTGGTCAAGCTCCAGGCAGTAGACACAGGCCTCATGCTTGTCCTTGACTGGGATCTGTCGAACACAGGCACACCTGGTCCTCCTCTGTAGCGGAGATCAACGACAGCAAAGAAGACGTAGGAGAGACAAAATTTTAAGGAAAGTGGACTTTTCTATGAGTAAACTAAGAAAAGATTACTGAAAACGGCAGTGGAGTTCTAGAAAGCGACCGAAGCGCCAAAGTAGACGGGTCGAAGGCGGGAAAAGAACTGGGGTGGGGCTGGGGACCACCAGCTAGAAGGTTTCCGTGGGGTCCTAGTAACTGGGTAGTCCTTATGGTAACAGCCTGCTGCAAGAGCTCCCACTCGAAGTAAGATCTATCTGACACAAGGGGCCATAAGGCTCACTATTAACAGTTCAAAACTGTCCGTTACTGATTATGGACTAACAGTGTGCAGTGTAGCCTTCCAAACAGCTTTAAAAAAAGCTAAGGTGGCACTAAATAAAGCATGCAGACTAGTTCTGGGTGCTGGGAAACTAACACACACCTGTGACCTTTATGCCCAATCCAACTGGCTCACACTCCATGGGAGACTCTTTTACCAACTATGCCTCCTTGGTAAAAAAGCATGCCTGGGACTTAGCCCCCCTCAATATACAAAAGCCCCTCCAGTATTCACACTACCTGCAGCTCACTAGGAGCACCGTCAGAAACCCCCTCCACGGGCCTTTCAGAAATACCTCTTCAGCCCAGCGCTCCTTCACCTACATGGCTCAATGGACTCCCTACTACTCTCACGACTGCAAAACAATGAAGGACCAAGCACTCGGTGTCAAATAAACAGCCGTAGACTTACTAGTCAATCAGGCAATAATCTTTTTTTATTTGTAAGCAAAAAAGGCTACGTGAAGAGCAGTGCAGCCCAGAGGTGGGTAGCCTCTCTGGGCTACACTGTTCCGTCATAGCTTTTTGCTCACGAATAAAAATATTATTGCCTGATTGACTGTCTCTGACTGTTAACACAAAGTACTGGTGCTTCATGTTTACACTTGGGAATTCAGGACTTGAAGCATTATCTCCTTGAGAGCGACCCTTAATTTCATATGTACTCTCCCAACTGCCCGGGGCGTTGGGCAGTTCAAAACGGAGCTCCATTGGCATCTGATTCTGATGGGTAAATGTCAGTGCACCAGTTAGCCTGCTTTACCTCTGCCTACAGCAAAGACCACCCCTGTGTGTCCTCCTCTGCCTCATAATACCTATACCCTTTACTCTCTCATCCTCGCCCCTTCCCAAATTTTCCCTCTTTTCCTATCTATGCTTGGTGCACCAAGAACAAACCTAACTGGAAAGGCCGGTTTCACCCCCATACCCTATCACCCTGCTCCTCCCTATTTGACAAGAATATATTTGGCTACCATTTCCTCCCCTTCCTTCTGACAGAGCCAACCAGGCGGTCACTTGTACTGAGTTTGGATTGGCCTACATTGTACTGTTCCTCACATTGTGTAACTCTGGAACTGACGGTGCATAGTTTAAATACCTCTGTATATCTCATTGTTTGTACCGGATGTGAGCTACTAGTTCAGAGGTTGTTGTATTCCGAAACATTAAATAAATAAATAAATACACATGATTCATGTGTTCTCACCTGACTATATTCAGGTGGGACAGTTTCTGCAGGAGGCTGATCTCTCGCACTATCACATCCTGGTCAACGTCATTCTTGTAAATTTTCACCACCATCACTTTGTTGGTAGTGGTGTGTGTCACCTAGAGTTAAAGGAACGAAAGCTTCAGGACGTAAAGAAATGGCTTCAGTCTGCAGCAACCTTTTCAATGTAAACAGCATAAAACAGACAGACACAGAAATCAAACTCTTCAACCCTAACTCGGCTGCCATGGCAAGCTCTGGTCAAATGAAACACCATTTTGCTTGATTTTCACAAGCCCATCCAAAGTAAACTAGTGTAGATGGGCCATTGCAGGAGTGCGTACCATCTCTTGTCTCTTAGTAACAACTGGGCAGCTGGAGTTCAGTGCCAAGAAGTGCAAAATCATCACGTAGGATGCAGAAGCCCAGGAGGTGAGGATAGGATAGGGGAGGTACTGACAGTCCTGAAGCAGAAAAGGGACCTTGGGTTATCATATCTGAGGACCTCAAAATGCCAGGGCAGTGTGACAACGCAGTGAGTAGGGTCAATGGGATGCTGGGATGCACTGGGAGAGTTATCTCCAGTGGAGGAGGGAGGTGGTGTTACCACTGTATCGCTCGCTGGTGAGACCCCACCTGGAGTGCTGTGTACAGTTCTGGAGGCCGCACCTCAGAAAGGACATAGAATGGAGACAGTCCAAAGGACGGCAACTAAAATGGTGAATAGGTTGGACCAAAAGCCCTGTGAGGGAAGACTGAGAGATCGTAACATGTACACCCTGGATGAGGGGAGAGCAAGAGGGGATAGGCTAGACACCTACAAGTACCTCATAGGGGTAAACAAGGTGCAGGAGGGAAATCTGTTTCCAATGAGAAAAAAGTACCAGGACCAGAGGGCATGCAATGAAGATGGGGGGTGGGAGAGGTAAGGAGGGATGTGAGGAAGCACTACTTCACTGAATGAGTGGTGCATGCCTGGAACAGACTGCCAGTAGAAGTGGTGGAAGCAAAAAACAGTAGGGGGCTTCAAGTTATTAGTAAACGTCTTATTAAAAATTAGTAAAAGGAGTAGAAAGCTAGTTAAGTGGCAGAACCTAGAGGGTGGGGGTGGGGGGTGAGTTGTCCAGTGCCAGGAAAGTTACGAGCAGGGTCCCACAAGGATCAGTGCTGGGACTGGTGCTGCTCAATGTCTTCATACAGTAAACGACACTGGGGAAGGCATTATGGGAAAGATATGCCTGTTTGCAGACAACATCAAATTTTGTGGAAGGGTGGACACGGTTGAAGGGATACAGCACCTACAGAAAGACTTCAGGAAACTTGAGAGATGGTTGGAGACTTGGCTTCAATGCCAAGAAGTGGGACATTGCCTTGTTGGAGAGGGTACAAAGGAGGGCAACCAAGATGATCACGGGTCAGCAAGGAAATCTTATGAAGAGAGGCTAGGAGCCCTGAGAAAGTGCTCCCTGGAGGAGAGAAGGGGGGGGGGGGTATGATAGAGACCTTTAAATACCGGAAGAGAATAAACAGTGTGGACAGGGAGGGCCTCTTCAAGCTAAGTAACAAGAGAACCACAAAGGGGCAAAGTCTGAAGTTGGTGGTGGTGGTGGGGTTAGGAGGGATGTTAGGAAATTTTTATTTTACGGAGAGGGTGGTGGACACATGGAAAGCACTGCCAGAGGAGGTGGTCTCACAGAAAACAGTGGATGGCTTTAAGAGGGCCTGGGATAGGCAAAAAGGGAACCCTGGGGACCATGGAGGTGGGGGTGGGGTGTTATGGAAGAGAGACTGACAAAGGAGGGGGACCCAGGGTCAATAGCGTAAGCCACGAACACTTCACTGCTAACGAGCAAACTCAACAGACTGATTTGGCCACCCTCTGCTGGCTCTTTCAAATGTTTGCAAACAGGCAGGAGGAGGGAGGGTCCTGGACCAGTTAGGGTCTGCGGAGACAGACTAGGCAGGGACCATCAGGGCAGACTGAGTGGACCCTATGTTTCTATATGTATTTGGCGAGTGCACCTTATTTGCCGATGTATTGAGCTATCAGCATCGCTCTGTTTTGTTTAACTCTTTAATGGACAATTATAACTACTCTGACAACTCTTCTCTAGGACATTTACAGAAATACATCTGTTTTTCAAACGCTGGGGCAAGGAATACGCCCAGACTGCTGGACCACCAAAAAGGTGATTTAACTTCTGGACACGATTACTGCAACTTGCACTAAATTTAGACACCCGTTCTCATATTTTTGCCCTAAATTGGGAAAAGTGTAGTGAATAGATCAGGACATTTGATAATAGGTTGGAAACGACCTGACACATTTAACTGGATGCAGCTTGCGTCACAAGAAATGACGTAAGCGTTGAATGCAGAGTTTTGAAAATCTGGCCCTGGGTGTTCTGCCTCAATGCTGTCCCTAGTGTGTGAAATGTGTAACTAAAATAGAGGCCCCTTGGCACTGCCTTCTCTTGGATCCAGACTCTTTAACAGCTTCATTCTTGTAAAAAATGCAAAAGCAAAGGCTCCACACTTTAGATCAGCAGTTGCCACCACCCATGTTTTGGTGGTTGTTCAGTATGGGGAAAGAACAATCTAAGGATGTTGTACGATACCAAAGCAAAGCACTTTTTATTGCACACTTGCCTGTTTTTTTAGCGCCTATGGCTCTAAAAAACCAGGGCGAGCGTGCAATAAAACCCACCTAACAGCATTACGAATGTGGACGGGCTCTGGCTGGTGGCAGGTGCAATATGTGTATAATGTATGGGTGGGATATTCAAAGGGGCTGAGCATGGCCCCACCAATGCACCCTGGCGCGATATTCAAAGGGGAAGGTTGTGCTGCGCAAACACTGATGCATCAGGGCACACCAGTAATGTATGCGGCACAAGTGCTGGGGGTGTGCCCATGCATATGCGGTACATCCCGATATTGAGCCCGGGATGTACGACGCATATGTAGGCACAACCCCGCCTTGTGCCGCTCAGGGGGGAGCAGAGCTGTGCCCGTTAAAACAGGGAACAAGTCGGGGACATCCACAGGCAGGCTGCCATATTGCTGGGCACAACACGGCAGCCACCTGCCGTGGGTGGCCACCCAACCTTCCAAAACACTGTCCCAAGCCCCCTGCCCAGGGAGCGCTGTGCCCCCCAATAGCCCGATAGTAGGCATAAGTAAATGATCTCCCTGGTGGTCCAGTGGACTGCTCTCTATAGCCCGATCATGGGCGTAAGCTCTAATTATCCCTGGTGGTCCAGCAGACCGCGTTCCATTGCCTGATCGTGGGCACATGTGTACAAATCCCTGGTGGTCCAGTGTACCACTTTCCAATGCCCGATCGTGGGCTTGGGTGTACGTTATCCCTGGTGGTCCAGTGGAAACCTCCCCTCCCAACGCCCGATCGCGGGCGGAATCACTGTAGCTAATACCTGGTGGTCCAGTGGTACCCCCTCCTCACCCACCACTGAGACCTCCGCCACCTACACCCCATCAGCGTGGCGGCGGCACCTGCCATAAGCCACCAACCGTCCGCCAGCTGACAGCGCATAGTAGGGCCGTACGCCTATTGGTCCACTGTGTGGGCCATCGCGCAGACCATACTGTACGCTACAGTCCCGGATTGTGGGGGTGCAGGGTGGTGGGGCCCTGTGGCAGTTGGGGAGGGGATACCACTGGACCACCAGGTATTAGCTACGGTGATTCCGCCCGTGATCGGGCATGGGGGGGGTCCACTGGACCACCAGGGATAACGTACACCTAAGTCCACGATCGGGCACTGGAAAGCAGTCCACTGGACTACCAGGGATAATTAGAGCTTATGCCCACAATCGGGCTATAGAGAGTGCTCGGCTGGACCAACAGGGATATTTCAACATATGCCGTGATCGGGCAATGGGGAGCGGTCCACTGGACCACCTGGGATTGATTGTATGCATGCCCGCGATCGGGCGAATGGGAGCGTAGCCTACCTAGGGGCAGCTGGGTGTCGGTCCCCAACGGCTGCAGCCTGGAAGGGCGCCAGGCGCAAGTCACCGTGGATCGGCACACCACATGCAAATGAGGCCATAATGACATGCAAATGGCCCCATTTGTGCCTAGCATGCATAATGGCCTCATTTGCATGCCCAGTGCTGAATATCGCGGTTGATGCGCCTAGCTAATCAAGACGGCGCTTGCACATCCCCAGCTCCCGGCCCTGCCATTTGCATTGGCGCAGTGCGTGCATGCTCAGTGCCATACTCAACGGTGCTGAGCCATGGCACAGCACCGCTGAATGTCGCCTGGTCCCTGCCCTGGCTGAATATCCCACCCAATGACTTCATTTTAGTGTTTTCTATGTGATGGCACTACAAAATAAATTTAAGTGACTTTTCGCACAAGAACTAAAGAGGTTTTTTTTTTTCCCCAGTAGTATAAACAGCATGTGGGGTGTTGGTACATAAGTGCTCTGCTTTGGCAGCACACAATACCCTCAGATTCAGTCCTGCCCCAGTCTCCAGAGTAGGGGAATCAGCCCAAGGCATGTAAGAGGGGTACTGCCTATGACTGCAGAGGAAACTGTGTGCCCACACTACCAGGGATGCCAAGGTTACAGGGGAAACAATGAAAAATACAGCAAAAACTACTCAGAAAGGATCCTGGGTTCATGCTATTCCATCCAAAGTCTGTCCATGCGCACAGGAAACCAGTAAGAAAGCAGCAGCCTGCAACTTCACACAGCTGTGGAGCAGTTTAGCAGATCTGTAATACAGTGGGTACAGAAATAAGCCCATGGTTCGCTCCACCAGGCATTTAGAAAGACCAACAATGGCAATTATGCTAACACAGTGACAAAGGTCACGTTCCTGTACAAGATAAAGACCAGTAGTCCAGGAAATTCAATAGTACGGTGAAGTCAGCTTTGGCTGCCTCATTAATTGAGACAGCGCTGCATAACCCTGTATAGAAACATCAAAGATGTCGACCCTACCTATTATTGTTTGAGAGGCCCCCAGTGGCCTTTCACTGATTTGTCTTCCCCACTGAGGTCTCCACTAGTCCCATGTGTCTTCCCCCCTCCCCCATGTTTGAATCGCACCACTGATTTCACAAAGACAACATCCTTGGTAGTCTCGTCTACACACACACACCACCCTTTCAGTGAAGAAATACTTCCCAATGTCCCAACTAAATCTCCTGCCCCTCCACCAGCTTTGTCAAATATGCACTAGTGTGCACTACTGTGCCACAGCACATGTTACAAGGGTTTTACAGGGAACACACGTAAACAGGAACATAAACCATTCTTTACATTTTCTTTTAATATACAGTAAATGGAAAGGCGGGTGTGTTTGTGCGGTCATGGGGGTGGGTGGCCATTGGTCCAATCCTTCAATGTATTACCAACTGGAGGGGATTTTTTCCCACTAAGTCCCTCACACTTCCCCAAAGTATTGGCTGTCTATGTGACTGCCCTGGGGGGAGGCCAGACGTTGCCTGTCACCCACGACATTACTGCCCCACCAGCTGGCCTCTCCTAGGTGTAACTGTGATAGCAGCACTCCGGAGCCTCTCTACCTCAGGGGGAGAACATCCATACAGACACTCTGTTCCTCCTCTGCTCCTAACATCATGGGTTCAGGGCTTAAATCCAGGTTGCTAGCATGTCAGAGACATCCCCCGCTACCCAGTGCCACCGTCACAGCCCATACACTTCAGTTTCTAAAATGCCAGCATCAGAAAATCTAGGTTACCCACCTCTAACCTTAGTTTTATTAGTGGTATTCAGCTCAAATCTACACTCTGACACTTCAATGTTAAGTTACAAAGCCCTTGTTCTTTGATTTTTTTATGAGTTGTCAGGAACTGAATTTTATTTTTTAATTACAACTAGTTAGCTGGGCAGCCTTTGATGGTGGTGGGAGGAGTTTTGCACAGTTTTCCTTTATGCCAAAGAGCAACCACTCAGTGAAGAGTAACTGACTCACCCCCTTCCCTTATGTCAGGTCCCCACCTGAGTGGTGGTGATAGCGTGACCCCCGAGACAGACTGCACTCACAGGAAGTGTCACTAAACTGGCTGCAGCTGCCAGCTTGTTTGTTTTTACGTTTATCAGCTGACATTTCCAGTGCCGTCAGTACTGCCCTGTACAGACAAGCAGAGTCCAATGTGTAAGTGCCACCTTGTTTAGTTTATGTAGCTAGGCCAGCCCGGTGGCACTGAGGGTTGAGGCGTTGGATGACACACCTCGCTGGCGACCCGGGTTCGGGAGGGGAGGGAAGAGACTGAGCATCCGGAGGACTGCTCTCTCTTCCCGGGAGGGTTAGGATAAGTGTTTCACTCAACGAGAGCTCTCTGGCAGAGGCTGGGGGGGTTGCCAAACATAGCGTCGCTGGCATATACCGGGGGTGCAGCCACGGCATGTGTTGCCTAGGTAGCCGGGCTCCACAGGGAATGTAGACATAGTACAAAAAGGGAAAAAAAACCTCGCCTCTGATAGGTGAAAGCACCTCCCTCACGGACCACACTCCCAGTCACGGGCTCGGTCCTCAGACTATCCCCCCCCTCCTCTCTGGCCCGGTGTCTCAACACTATGAGAAAGAGCGCCCTGGGCAGGGGCGGCCCTTCCCCGGAAGGTAGACCGGGAGGATGCCCGGAGCCGGAGAGGAGCCTGTGTTTTCCGAACCACGTGGGGAGGTAGAGACTGTGATCAGGAGGTAGCCGGAGAGAGTTCAGAGGTGAGCAAAGCATAAAAAACAAATTAAAAAAAAAATAGTTTATGTAGCTTCCACTCGTCCTCCGTTATTCACCCAGTCATTGTTTAATCAATGTGTGACTAAAAACTCTGACTGGGCCTCTGTGGGTCTGATAGATGTATTCAATATCTTGGAACCTGCTCTGTTCACGTGTTCTATGAAGGTCACAGAGTGCAGACAATGCTGTTTTTCTTTTATCAGTGAGCTCTGAAGTAGGTGGATATGACACAAACATAGTATACCTACGTCAAAGCCTGACTTCAACAACCTGTTGGTTTTTTTTTTGTAATTTTTAAAAGATGGTTTTCAAACTCTGTCTATTATTAATTAACTGAGAAAGGCACACTGAGCCAAGCCTTATTTCCAGGTTTGATCCAGGGAAGGGGTAGACAGCAGACAAGGTGCAGAAGTCTAAGATACAACAGATGCAATGGTACAAAGAAGAGCGTACAAGGTAGAAAAATACAGAGAAGTAAATAGTCCAACGTGTCAAAGGTGCAAAAAGAATACAGATTGCAAACCAAAGTACCAAACATACTGAAACGCACCACACTGTGCGTCTCTCCTCCTTCTGAGGGGAACTGAGGAGCTGCCACCACTGACTATAGATGTTCACTACCGCCTCCTACTGGGGGCAACCAGAAAAGTTACAGTCGATCGAGGCTATGCCAAATGTCCTCCTACTGAGGGAGACCGGAAGAGCTGCCACCATTGACTGCAGTTGTGTTATGTGTTTCCCTCCAACGGAGGGGGACTGGAGAAGCTTCCACTGCCGACAGCAGCTGTGCTGTGTGACCCCCTCCTATCAAAGGTCGTCAGAGTGCTTCTGCCGACGATCATGGCTGTGTCGTGCCCCCTCTTCTATTGACAGGGACTGACAAACTGCCACTGCCGATCACTGCTATGTTGAGTATCCCCCTCCTATTGAAGGGCACCAGAGAGCTGCCACCACCAACTGCAGGTGTATTGTGTATTCCCCTCCTACCGAGGGCTACCAATGAGCTGCCACCACCTATCATGGGTATACTGTGTGTCTCCTTACCAAGGGGGACTGGAGAGTGGCTACTGTTGATTGTGGGGGTGTTGCATGCTTACCTCCTACTGAGGAAGATCAGAGAGCTGCGCCACTAACTGCAGGTGTGTTATTTGTCCCCCTCCTACCGAGGGGAACCGGAGAGCTGCAGCCACTAATTTTGGATATGTTGAGTGTTCCCTTCCTACATCAGGGGGCAGGAGAGCTGCCAACGTGAATCGTAGCTGTGTTAAGTGCTCCTTTCTACCAAGGGAGAACAGAGAGAAGCCACCATCGATCAGGGCTGTACTGTGGTACTCTCCAACTACCCCACAGCAACCAGCACAGCTATCCACTCCCCCACGAGGCCCTCCAAAATGTCCCAAGTGTACCCCATCACACCTAACGCCCCCCTTTGATGTCAGTCACTATAGCCCTCCACTCCTCTCCAGCTGGCCTCCCAAAAAGTATCAAGAACTTCCTAGCTTCACGCAACTCCCCATGTAGTGGCAACGGGCTATGTACTTCTCAACACATTTATTTTATTTATTTCAAAAAGTTTTACCAGGAAAGTCATACTGAGTTGGTATCAGTGTGTTTCCAGATGCATCCTGGGGGGAGGGGAAAGAGTACAGAACAGAACAGATCTAAGGTACAGTGTACAATAACAATATAGCAGTACAGAAATAAGTAAAACAGTACATACAACTTACAAGAAAACACATCGGAATAAAATAATTGCCAGACAGTAAATTACAAAACAGGCACAAACATTAAACTGTGAGCAATAAAACAACAATATGGGGAGTAGGGAGTAGGGGACTGATGAAGTGGGGGAGAGGGGATAAGCTAGTGTCAGTGCAGGGAGGAAGGCTGGTGACAGAATTCCACCCCAGTATCAGACGCATCTGCAGAAGTGAATACAGAAACCAAGGAGGACAGATTTCAGAGTGAGAAGGGAAGGAGCAGAGTTAATGGAAGGGGGGAAGACGGTCCTAACTTTTAGGGAAGTGGAATGAGAAGGCAGCTTGGCCAGAGGTAGGTTTCACCGATGGGACAGCAAGACAGCGAAAGCAAGCCTTGCGAAGGGAATAAGAGGAATATGGGGAGGGGGGGTGACAGTAGTAAAGCAGGATATAAGGGGAGGGAGCCCAACCACAATTTGGAGATAAAGGAGGCCCAGTGGGTAAGGCACCAGGCATCAAGAGAGGTGAGAGGGAGGTAAAAGATTAATATATAAGTTAGCCAGCCTGGCAGTGGGTCCCAAGATGACAGCCTGGGTAAAGAATTGGCTGGAGAATAGGACACAGAGAGTAATAGTAAATGGAGTCCACTCAGAAGAAAGGAGGGTTACTAGCGGGGTACCGGAGGGTTCAGTATTAGGACCAGTCCTCTTCAATGTCTTTATAAGCGACATTGCAGAAGGACTGGAAGGAAAAGTATGTCTCTTTGCAGATGACACTAAGATCTGCAACAGAGTTGATGCACAGGGTGGGGTGGAAAGGATGAGAAGGGACTTGGCAAGGTTAGAGGAATGGTCAAATGTATGGCAGCTTAGATTCAATGCTAAGAATCAGTGGCTTACAATAGAGCAATGCAGAGTGACGTAGTTTTACTGTACCGTAAATAAGGCAGAAGGAGCAGGTAGCTCTAGGTAAACATTGGTAGTATATCAAGTGTATTTAAAAAAAAATAGTCTGTTGCACTATTTTATGTTTCAAGAATTGATGGTGTTACGCTGTAAAGAGACTATGCTAATTACCCCCAAGTGGTTAAATATTTCTAAGGTACCTTATTGCATTACATTATTTACGAGAAAGCCAAACATTTTTTTAAAAATGTTGGTTTGTGTTTGACGCTACCTAATCAACTCGGAGCCACTGTGATCCAGAAAAAAAGATGTTTTGATACCTTCTACTGGACCAACATGGAGCAGATGTACCAATAAGTGTCATTTCTGTGTTCCTTCGGTGGGAAAGACTTACAGGAGAGACCGTACTGGCAAGGCCAGTTTATTTGATGTTGGAGGGGGGATCACAGGACGAGCTGTATCAGCAAGGCAGGTTTCCTTCATTGACGTACAGGGGCAGAAAGGAGAAGCACAGGAGCTACTGCACCAGTAAGGCCAGTTTCATTGATAATGGGGCTTGGGGGAAGGGAGTGTCAGTGAATAAAACAATACAAGCATAAAGCAGAGTGATGGGTGCAGCAAACTTCTTTGCAGAATGTGCTTGCTAAGGAAATCATGTGGAATCAGAAAGGTCCAGCATAGATTATGTGTAGAGTCATTTCCAAGCCCATCACTGGCTCACAGCATTGACACATTCACAAAAGCCACTTTTTTTCCTTTCTAATGATCCCAATAGTTCTTACTTGCATTCTGCAAACATAAAACGGAATTTTATAAAAATCAATGGTACTTTGCTATAGCAAACACTGTGCTGTTTTCTACCAGCTGTGCAAGGTTTTGACCTGGAGGTCTGGGACACCAATATATGCCATTGCCATGTGGTAAGAATAGAGTTTTCTACTGGCAAGCATGAGATAAGTTGTTTATGTCAATATTTGTTGCCATTCATTACCAGCTAATATTTATCTATTTTTTTTAACAGGAAAAGCTCCATTGAGCACAGCTCATTTGCAAGGAGGTCCTGGGTAGGACAGCAAACAGTAGTAGTACACACAATTCAAAATACAAAGTTGAAAAATAGTAGTCATCAGAATAGTGTGTAAATATATATAATAAACAGAAGGCAAAACAACAGTGATATCACATAGCAGCGAGAGGGATATGACATGGGAAACCCAAAACGTTTCCCATTACTGAGCCAACATTCACTTTCTAGTGCATATAGCAATCAGCCAGGCAGAGACAAGGGAATAAACATGCACACACACACACACACACACACAAAACCTCAGAGATGCACATACATGTATTCATAGATGCAAACATACGTACATGCATTCTTGTGCTTTGTTTTTGTCACTTTTCTTTGCTTCTATAAAAAATGAAGCAGAAATGCAACATTTCCTGTACTATATAATGCGTACTTTGCCAAACATGATCACTCTTCTGCAGGCTCAAGAACACCACCCGAAGCTGAAAGATTTTCAACACACACACACAAAAAAACAAAAAACAGAAATGCCCCAAACTCCTACAAAACCTGATCTGCACTGCAGGTCCCAGCAAGTGGCTGTTATCAAAGGAGAGGATGAAGATGTGTGACATGGGGGGCACTGTGGAGCCTGGAGCTGAAGCGTCATAGTTCACTTCAGCTCCGTGACTAAATAACTTTCAACTTTAAAATTTATAACTTTTGACTTGTTGACCTAGCAAATCTTGCCTCCACAAACTCAAAGCTAGTTATTATGACAGGAAGAATTGACACAGTAGAACAAGCAGTAGACGCACTTCAGGGAGAGGTGGAGGAAGCAAAGCAGCACACCATGGTGTGCCAAAGCACAACATTACAGTGAGCTAAAGAGCAGCAGTTTACAAACAATTGGCTTGAAAATACTTGAAACCAGATCTGAAGCCAGAATTTGAGGATCGTGGGCTTGCCAGAAGGCTCTGAGGGGAACTCTACCCGACTATTGGTAAAGGACTGGCTGGTCGAATAGTTTCGTTCGCATCTTTTGGCTGAGGACATCATTAAAGCTTATCAATTGCCTCGCTGCTCTAAACCACCAGCCGAACTACTTAGGACACTGATGGTGGTATTAGATAGTATGGGTACTAGGGATCGATGGTTGAATCTGGCAAAGAGGTATGGGCCTTTAATGTTTGAAAGCGCATCGGTCCATTTGTTCCCCATCTCCCAAGCTACCTAACTTAGATGGAAAAGATTTAATGGAGTCCGAGCGAAACCTAGGGAGCTGGACATACCCCACACCATTCAATTTCCTGCAAAACTGAGAATTATTCAGGACAGTAAGATATATATTTTTACGGACCCGCCAGATGTGGGGAAATGGGCAGCAAAGGTGGCTGCCACCATAAAAGCCACGAGGGGCTCTACGATGGAAGACGGAGAAGAAGTTATCTGAAAAACTTAACTCTCTGTATTGTCTTTTCTCATAAGCAGCTGCTTAGCTGATGAGACATTAATATACAGTATTAAGGCAATGTTTGTGGTGTCTCTCCTATTATCCTCCGTTTTACGTTTTTATTAAGATTTGCTGGATAGAGGTCTTTTACAGTTTAAATAAGTTGAAAACTGAAGGCATGACTGGCCCGCCAGCACAGTGGTTGGATTTCCGCTTGCGACGCCAGCAACCCGGGTTCGGGAACAATCTTGGATCACTGGAGGGACGGCGGGGGGAGACAACAGCGTCCACGACTGCTTGTTGTCTCCAGGGAGGGAGGGGGGGGGCTCACGACCTGGTGTTGGGCAACCGCTGGTGGAGGCCAGGGGTAGGACAACACATCGGGTTCACTGTTGGGAGGTGCGTAGCGGACGTCGGCTCATGCCTAGATGTCCTGGACCTTACGCACCACAGGAGAAAACCATGGAAACATCGCTCCCATCCGGCCAGATGACGGCCTCCGGTACTCCGATGGCTCTGGGGCCCCTGAAACAGCCTGCGCCTTCCTCAGCAGCACCCAGACCAATCATAGAGTGCGCTAGCTTGTCCCCACCGGTGCCTTCTCCCCCTGGAGAGGGGGACCTGTCTGACGAAGGGAAACACCGGCATACCTGGGGGGCTGCAATCTGGGGTTGGAGGCTGTAGTAGGGAGGCAGGAGAGACAGAGTGTGCCTAGGAGACCTGAAGGGAAGACCGGGTGGGAGTGTGGGTAGGCGGATAAACAGATAACACACACAAAAAAAAAAAGTAAAGAAAATTGAAGGCAACTGCGCCAGAGGGGTAAGTGTACTTTCCTCATGAGAATAACGGGGGAGGTCTGTGTTTAGCGTTTATGTTAGTCTTGAGGGTAAACCCTCTATTTGATGCAGTGTTAAATTGGTCAGATTTAGTAACTTTATCCCTCCTGATGTTAGGCTACTTGAGTCACAAGAGCGGGGATGGCACCTGATGACTGTATAATCTACAATGATAATACTGCATTGCATATAGTGAATAACATGGCACCAAGTAACCCTTTCGGGTATGGGGAATCAGTTTCACATGCCAAGTTCTAAAATTAAAAGGCGATGGCCATGGGCTCTTGGGCTATTCATACACAGCAGCTAGAAATATGTATTTTGGATAAATGTACATTTTGTTAGTCCTCCTAATTAGGTTATAAGTAACGGATACTAATTTCTGTATAAAATGTCTTGCTTCTTTTGACAGAATGTACAACATGTGTTATTCCTTGCAAGGGATACTTGTATCAGTGTACAATATATTCTTACAAATGAATAAAATATAAGTATAAAAAAAAGGGAAAAAAAAGATGTGCGACATTACCCCCAGAGACGCAGCTCTGGCGACATCACTGGTTGTAAGTCATTGTCGAACGAAACAGATACCTGACACAACAAATAAGACTACTGTACCTGCACAGAAACCGTGGTATCAAGTTCTCTAGAAGCAAGTGCACAGGCAGATTTGAGTCCAAGTCAGCTTTCACCACACATACTGTGCAACACACTGGCACTAAATGAAATCAATCTGGTGAGTAACCCAGCATCACTGCGTGGCCAAACATTGAAATGAGTACATTGAAAAATGAGTACAAGTTGCCTTTTGATGGAGACTAGCTGCACCAAGGACTGACACTCTCAGAACTCACACATTTCCAGCAAAGACCTTGGGAGCTTTGAGAGATTTACACTTGGGCAAGATAACAAGAGAGCCAGAGAACTGAAACTTGTCGCTCCAGTAATTTACAACCATGGCTTGTTTCTGCTTTAAAAGGGAAAACGTATCTGTATCTTTCCTGACTCAGATTTAATTATAGCTGCCAAACATTTTGTGGGGGACATCAATGGTCACTTAAAAAATTGAGGGGATGTGTCCCCCTCATCCCTCCCCCCCGTGGATGCACCCATGATGTAAGACATGAATTTCATATTGTCTGTGTTCCCTTTAAGCACCCACTACAACAGATCTCAGTCCCATAACCACAGTGTCCAAGTATAACTAGCCCCTCTGCAACTCCTACTCTCATGAGCCCTTCTAAAGAAAACCACTTCATAAGAAGAGAAGAGAACAAAAATAGGCATTAACACGAATGCTCAGATAAGCCCTGAAACCAAAAAGCAGATTTCGTCGAGGATGTCTCCTCCATCAGGCCGCACCTTTGGAACTATAAGCTGTCAGTGTCAGGACCACTTGAAACTTGGCTAGCCTCAGTTCTTTTTCCAGCCGTCAATCATCCCTGTTGGACCTGCTGAAGGAAATGCCATCAACTCAGCCAAAGCCATTTCTTATTTTTCCTTTCCTTAGTGTTCTGTCGTTGTCTCTGTATGCCTCCAAAGTCAAAAGAGCCTTTCATTGGTATTGTAGGTGCGGAGATGAGATTTCTATGAACAGGACACATACAAGGACACATATGCAGATTGTGTGTGCCTTCGGGCCTGTCTCACAACGTGAAGACTTGTGAGATTTGCCAGAGTTTCATATAGGCTACAAGGCAACACCATAAGACAGCTCTAGAAAATGGCCTTGTATTAAAGATGCTGAAAGTCACGGAGAAGGAAAATGGTTCAAAATCTGATTCTCCCTCACCATTAGCTGAAAAATGGCTATCAAAGTCTCAGGATAGGAAAAAGGAATGGTCATCACAGTAGGACTCCTTGTCACCTGGCCATAAGCACAAACAGAGAAAAGGACAAGTCTGCTTCACTGGCAAGATCACGGTCACTGTTGACACAGGTAGGTAAAATCTTAACGCTCACTCCAACAGAACTGACAATGCCCACCCCCGACCGTTGCTAAGACACCAAGGTTGGGGCATGACTTACGCGCTGCCATACCTACTATGGATGGTATGATGCCATGATGATCAGGCTAAGGCCCTCTCAATACAGGTAGTCCTGGCTCCTTTGCAGGGCGCCGACAACTCACATGTTGTGCTAGTATCATTTTCTGAAATGATCTGATGCATTCTGCCAGGGCTGCCAGTGCAGGTAGTTATTCTGTCAATGGGGCCTTCTGGTATACAGCTCCCACTGATGGGTTTCAACAGCACGTCACAGATTCCTGCCTCTCAGCTGTCACTGGCATCATTAGTCTATTCTGTGGCTCCTCTTGTTGTTCACGTTGATGACAAAAGGGAATATAATAACTGGTTAGCAATTTCTCTCAATGTACTGACCGGGTTGATATTTTCCATAACAACCAGCTGGTTGTTATGACACTCATGAGCCATGCCAGTCAAACAATGCTGCTGCCTCATTGGCCAACATTCTGTATGTGGGCGGGGCCAAACAGTCTCACAGACTGTTGGAGAAAAATTGCTGGTCTGTTATTATAAAAAATAAAAGATGGGGAGGGTGTTTCATATGAGAATTTAATGCACACCCTCATTGTGGGATGCTTTGATAAATCCCTCGGGCTTCACCCTCGGGGTTTATGTAGCATCCCACAACTCGGGTGTGCATTAAATTCTCATATCAAACCCTTCCCCATCCATTATTCTCTATATAATCCAGACCTCATGGACTTAGAGGAGGAATAAAAGGGAGAACAATTCTGGAATGTCCCCCTCACGCTAGTTCTACCCTCTCGTCCTGTAGAGCGGACTCGATGGTTTATACCCAGATCTCCTCCTGAGGACCCATCTTTCCAAACCATGATGCAACAAATGCAGTCTGCCATGGGCTTTGATGCAGAACAGGAAGATTCCACTAAAAGGAATCTCATGGAATGTTTGGAGGTGTCCTGCTCTCCCTCCATTCTCATTCCACCTGTATATTCTGCGTTAGAGGATGCTGCTTTGGCTGCATGGTACAGAGCAAACTCACTGCCTGCAGTCCCTAGAGAGGCTGATAGGACGTATCCTGCACCATTGCCAAGCCTTATTATGCTAACCATCCATAAACTAACTCTGTGGTCATGATGGCTGCTCATGATAGGTCAAGAGCCCCTAGACACATAAGTACTCTGTCTCCTTATTAAGAATCTAGGAGACTGGGTGTGATGAGTGAACAAAATTCCACCTCTGCATCATCGGGCCTCAGGATTGCCAACTACCAGGGCCACATGATCAGGCATCAGAACAGCCTGTGGAAAGCTGCTCGTACTGTGGCTCAGGCTTTGGCTGAGGGCTCTGCCAAGACTGAACTGCTTAAAACACTGTCTGCTGGTGCTGAGGTTGGCAAACATTTGCTGCGCTTAGCTTATGATGTCCCTGATGCTTCTGACAGGGCTGCAGCTTCTGGCATTTGCGTGAGGAGATATTCTTGGCTTGGAGTTGCTGGCTTTGCCAATGATGTGCACCAGGCAGTTTTGAATACTCAATTAAAGGGTCAAAACTGTTTGGCTATGATGTTGAAGAGGCCCTACATGACCTTGTGACAGGGTGGAACAGGATCCTGTCCCAGTTGTTAGAGAAAGTGTTTAAATGCAAGGATCTGTTCTAGTCCTTTCCTGTCTTTTGTCTGGTTGCGCAACCAAATTTTCCTGTGAGACTTCGGACTTGATCAATCCGACAGGCTCGCAGTTCTTTGCCTCCCACTGTCTCTCAGCCCTCCCTTACTGTTTGTTTTTCCTCCCTTGCATATCTAGATCTGCTGATATAAAAATATGTGCAAATCATTGTATGGAAATGTAACTGATATTGGGATCCCTTGTGTTTGGAAAATATATAGCATTACTGTTGAAATGTATATAATTATAATTTGAGATGACTGCAAAAAGTTATTGGAAACTAGAGGTCACCTTAGTGCAAATTTTTGAGCCTTTTGCAAAAGCTGTGACAAAGGGGGCCTCAGCAAGCATACTGTCTTCTAGCAGCTCCTGCCTGATATTTACAAAAACAGGATGCTTGCTAAGAATGGGGGTTGAAAGGACTTATAAAGGAGCTAAGCTGCAAATGCAGAAGAAGAGAAAGGGACACAGAGACTGAAGGAAAACTTTATTTTGTGTTTGTACATAGTTATACTGAACAAGTTTATTTTTACTGCTACTGTAAATAAATATTTTTGGTGACTTTTACAACTGCTCCTGATTTTTCTGTGCTTCCTGACCGATGCCTCGACAACAGGCCTTTAAACTTCAAAAATGATAAACGTTTCCATATCCCACTCCAGCTAGAGGCAATGGTCAGGGACGCTTTCATCCAACTGCTACCTGTGGCGGCCGTGCTTACTATCAGCAAGGCCTCATCAGAGGAGGTGGTCCCCTTCGGGTCCCTTCCTTCCTGGTGTCATTACTAAAGCACCCAAAGGAATCTGTTGCAGTGACCCTGCCGCCCCTGGTACTGCCTCTTTTCCATTCTACCCCACCTCAGCTGTTACCTCCTGGGGTGAGTGGGGGGGGGCAGGATCCCCCTGCATCTACTACCATGGCAAGAGATCACTACAGATAAATGGGATCTAGAGATTAGTGTAAGCGGGCATGGGCTCTGAAACTGTTACAAATTCCTGCAGATGATACTCTGCCTCCTTCCTTTTGAATGGTATCCCTGAAAGTTCTGACTGCCCTTCTGCAAATGTAGGACTGCCTCTGTTCTCTGGACATGAAAGACGTATATCTTCATGTAAAGATCAGGAAATACCACAGATAATGCCTCCACTTTATGCTGGAGGGAGAACAGTATCAGTTCAAAGTATTGTCCTTTGGCTTGTCTTCTGTGCCATGAGTTTTTATCAAATGCTTGACAGCAGTTGCAGCAGCCCTTCGAGGGGAAGGCCTGTTTTCCCTTATCTGGATGATTAGCTCCCGGAGGCCAGCTCCAGGGAAGCTCTGCTACACACCCTGTCTTGGACACATCAGGTGTTCCACGACTTCGGTGTGTGTGTACTAAAGTCTGTACTGATCCCCTGCCAAAGACTGCAGTACAAAGCGATGATCTTGGACACACAGAAGGAATATGCTCTCCTGCCATAGAACAGGGCAGATACTTTGGTTGCTGTGGCACACTTGATATACAAGAGCCAGTAAGTCCCTGCAAGAAAAAAGTTATGTCTCCTGGGTCTCATGGCTGTGGCCATACTGACTGTGATACTAGCAAGTCTTCATATGTGACTCTCTCAGTGGTCACTCAAGGTTCAGTGGGGGTCAGTGGACTGACAAGCAGGACAACATGGTTCTCATCACGGAGAGTTGTTGTAGTAAGTGGATTGCAGCAACCTTCTGAAGGGTATTCTATTCCTTGTACCAGCTCCTGTACAGATCCTCACCACAGATGCTTCTAGCTGCAGCTGAGGTGCTCATCTTAGCGCTTACCAGACAGAGAGGTCATAAGCCAAGGTGGAGGCCAAGCTACACATAAAGGTCCTGGAAATGCGGGCTGTTCTGTACAGTTTCCAGGCTTTTCAAAACAATTTCTGCCCCAGTCCTCTGCTAATCCAGACAGAGGTATAGTACTGGGATCTGTCTCATGGCCTTCAGCTATCGGCCGAGTTTCTACCTGCTCTCCAAAATGTCTTGGCAGACAGTTTAACAGGTCCCAGTCGATCGGTCACGAATGGGAACTACTGTCTTCTGTGGCAAATGACCTCTTAGTAAGATGGTGTCATCCAGAGCTGGACCTTTATGTTTACCCACATAACGCAAAACTGTTGCGTTTCTACTTGCTCACACCAGCGCCTGGAGGTTTTTTTTTTTTGCAAGATGGGTTGTCCCTCTCACGAAAGGGAAATTCCTATATGCACATTTCCACCCCTTCCTCAAATACAGAGGGTTCTGCTATGGTTTCCACTCCTTCAGCATCTGGCGGTGGAGCCTTCTGTTCCCTTACCTCTGTGCCGGGGTCTGTTGTCGCAAGGCAAGGGATCCCTGGTCCATCTGGACCTTAAGTCCCTACATCTGCATGCATGTCTCCTGAAGGCATAGCCATTGCAAGTTTCAGGGTACTTCATAAGGTAGCTAACATCTTTACTGCAGCTAGGAAGCCTTCTACCAGGCGTACTTATTTCCTGAAATAGAACCACTTCACTTTGTGGGCTGCTTCACAGAATATGGACCGTTTTACATGTCCTGTGAATGCTGTGTTAGAATACTTGCTTTCCTTGTCTGATTCTGGTCTGCAGTATTCTTCACTTGGTCTACATTTGGCCGCTATATCAGCTTTCCATGCCCCTATTGATGGTTGTACGGTTGCCCAATTAGAGGTGTCATGTACATTTCTGAGAGATAATCTTTATATGAAACCTCCTATCCATAATCCAGTCCTGCGTTGGGGCTTAAATTTTGCGCTTAAGAAATTGACGTTGGCTCCTTTTGAGCCTGCCACGAGTTGTGGCTTACATTTCCTGTCAAGGAAATCATTGTTTTTGGTTGCGATGACTTCTGCTTAAAGGATTTCTGAGCTTCAGGTTCTAATGTGCGAGCCTTCTTAGTTGATTTGTCACAGAGTCTCTTCATGTATGAATCCTAAGTTTCTGTCGAAGGTGGCATCTGAATTTACACTGAATCAGACAATACACCTTCCTGTATATTATTCTGAGCATGCCAACTAGGGTGAGGAACTGCTCCGTACTTTGGATGTACACAGAATATTGCATTATTATATTACTCGCACCAAGGACTACAGAAAGTCCACTCAGCTTTTTGTTTCATTCATCCTTGGAAACAGGGCACTCCTGTGTCTAAACACTGCCTATCCAAATGGCTGGCTAATGGTATTATATTTTGTTATAGGAAATACGGTAAGGAACTTTCTGGTGCTGTTCGTGGTCCCCCCACTAGGGGTATGGCCACTTCTGTTGCTTATTTCAAAACTGTCCCTGCTGTTGACACACGTGCTGCAGACACATGGAGCGCTGTTCACATTTTCACTGAACATTACAGTCTGGACATCGTGTCTCGTGGCCGTGCTGACTTTGGGCTTGTGGTACTGCAAGGCCTTATGTCTTGATTACATATCAGACTGTGCCATCTTCCCAGCTCACTCTGTACTGCTTGAAAATCATTCCAAAGGTGTGGCCTAATGAAGGAGAGATCCTTGAAGAAGACAGAACACTTACGTATGAACTTACCATAACAGTACATCTTCAAGCAAATCTCCTCCATTAGGTCATGCCGTACCCTCTCCCCTTTCCCCTTTTTGCTTTCAGTGAGGGTCATATCAGATGCTGTGCCTAAAAGCTACTCCATGCATCCCACATCTAGCCCCATGCCTCTCCTTGCTTGCCTGATGCTGGTCTCATCTCCTGGTTCCCCATGGTTGTAGGTCCTCCAAGGCTAACCTCCTGCAGGGAACCGTGGAGTGATGGAGCCACCCATGTTTATATACACGCAGACACTGCACATCCTTGTGTAAAGCCCCCGCTAGTAAAAGTTTCCAAATCGTCCTAACGCTGATGGCTTATAGTTCCAAAGGTGTGGCCTAAGGGAGGAGATTCTCTCAAAGATCTACGTTATGGTACATTCTTATGTAACCGGTATTATGGATGATACTATAACCGATCCCCCCAGATATCACTCCATGGTGGCTACTACACTTCCCAAGCGAACAACCTCAGAAAACTCAATGAGAATGATCACTGCACACCCCAACACTGATGTAAAACTTCCTTCTTAACCGGCAAATAAAACAAAGCACAAAATGCAGTAATGCCGCAAAGGCAAATGTGGGAAAGGGGTGAAGCAGGGTATGAGGACCAGAGGAAGGATGCCTGGGGAGCAGGGGGCAAGCATGTGGCACCGATGACCCAGGTTCGGAAGCAAACTCGAGGTGTCAGAGGGTTGACCGGGGGGTGGGGGGATTAAGGCCGAGCATCCATGGTATTGCTCTTGGAAGGATGCAGAACCCAGCATATGTCTGACCCGTGGCAGAGGCTATGGGGAGAGTGGCTTGAGGCTGCTAGAGGTGTAGGGAGATGCACTGGCCATTGACGTACGTCGTGTGAGAATGCATGACATGAATCATGATGGCACTGTGCATCCGCATCTACTCAGGCAGGACACAGGAAAAACTCACGGCCGGCAGGATGACACAAGTCACACACAGGCGTCCCCTGGGCTAGCCAGGCCCAGAACAGCAAAACAGGATCCAGTTAGTTGGTGGGGGCTGGGTAACCCCACTGACCCCACGTGGGTGGGGGGCGCAAGCCCAGGGGCATACGTGGCCAAGTAAGCCCTGGAAGATGCCGCAGCTGGGGTGATCAGAGGAACGGAGTCGGTCAGACAGGCGAAGAAAGGGATTACAAAAAAAAAAAAATGGGAGGGGGAGAGTCATAACAAGGGGGAGCAGAGTAGACAGATTCCAGAAAAACATGGAAAGGAAATCCTATTGGTGTGGGATGGGAGGAGGAGGAGGAGGAGAGGAGGGGGAGGCAGAGGTGTAGGGGAGGCAGGGAAACAGGTGAGGAGAGGAGCAGCAGGAGGTTATTTACAAGCACAGAAGAAGCAGAAGTTCCTTAAGTGCGACAGCACCGAAAAGACTAAGTGGTCTAATGACTAGTACATTCATTGTGAAACAAGGACGTACAACTCTGAATCCCACTACGTGCACTAACCCCATGTGACCTTGAGCAAGCCACTCACTATGTGCACTAACCCCATGTGACCCTTGAGCAAGCCACTCACTATTTGCACTAACCCCATGTGACCTTGAGCAAGCCGCTCACTACGTGCACTAGCCCCATGTGACCTTGAGCAAGCCGCTCACTTCGTGCACTAGCCCCATGTGACCTTGAGCAAGCCGCTCACTACATGCACTAACCCCATGTGACCTTGAGCAAGCCGCTCACTACGTGCACTAGCCCCATGTGATCTTGAGCAAGCCGCTCACTACGTGCACTAGCCCCATGTGACCTTGAGCAAGCCGCTCACTGTGCACTAGCCCCATGTGACCTTGAGTAAGCCGCTCACTACGTGCACTAACCCCATGTGACCTTGAGCAAGCCGCTCACTACGTGCACTAGTCCCATGTGACCCTTGAGCAAGCCGCTCACTACGTGCACTAGTCCCATGTGACCCTTGAGCAAGCCGCTCACTACGTGCACTAACCCCATGTGACCTTCAGCAAGCCACTGAGCTTGACCTGTCTCTACATCAGTCGTTCCAGCCCTAACACCAGTCTGAAGCAAGGATGCCACTGAGAATGACATGCTGAAGCTCAGTCAGGTTCTAATGGGTGAATGATACATCTTCCTAACGAGTCAGGAGGCAGGCTTTAATGTGCAGGATGAGGTTCTTGCAGCTTATCCTCCTATACAGAGTGTGTTTTGTCTTTAGTTTTTGTGGAACTAGGGCGCTCCCTTTCTACAATGAGGTGAGGGGGTTGTTTTCCCCAAGCTGGCAGTGGGGAGAGGATGTATGTTACCCTGGCAGGATGAGTGCATGCAGCTCCTCGTGCCGGGATGGAGCAGGTGTGGACATGCAGTACATGTTGGGATAAAGGTGGCTGCAGTGTTTCGGCTTACCCCAGTATTAATGGCAGCAGTGACACATGCCTAAAAATGGACAGAAGAATAAATGGGATAACAATGGAAAATGAAGGAAGAAAGTGAGTGAGTGAGTGAGTGAGCAATGAGGACTTGAGAACGTGAATGTTTTTCTCATACTGTAACTGTCTCTCCTTTATTAGCCATCGCGCACTCCCTGATAATGTGTCTGTGGGTGGCAACTCACTCACGGCTTTAGAGGAGCTTCAAGCACCTTTGTCTGGTGCACGAAATAAACCCAGCTTCTGGGAAAGTGCTGAAGTACCAGCTCTGATGCTTCACAGAGAAGGGGAGAGCTGAACTGTACACAGCGAGGACTGTCTCTTAGGGTATAATGTGAGGCTTAATAACCAGTACTTGCTGCAGCTCAACCTGGGCATCACAGCTGCATCTTAATAAAGGTCCTGGTCCCACAGTCAAGGTAACAGAAGCCATGCAGCACTTTGACAGCTGCAGTCATTGGGTTTCCATGGTGATGCCTTAGCTTGTATGTTCTGTGATGCCCCATGTGTAGATTCCAAGAAGGGTGGTAGAGTACCCCAGAAAAGGAGGAGGAAGCAGCTTATCGTGCGGGACTTTCGATAATGTTCCACACAGATTGATTAACAAGCTGGGTAGGCTTGGGGTGGGTCAGATGTTGGTCAACTGGGTGGAAAACTGGTTGAAGGGCAGAAAACAGAGAGTGGTGGTAAATGGTATACAGTCAGAAGAGATGCAAGTCACAAGTGGGGTAGCTCAGGGATCAGTTCTGGGGCCAGTCCTCTTCAATATCTTCATCAGTGACATTGCAGATGGACTGGAGGGTAAGGTTTGTCTGTTTGCAGATGACACCAAGATCTGCAACAGAGTAGATGATCCAGATGGGGTGGGCAGAATGAGAAGAGATCTGGATAAAGTAGTAAAATGGTCAGAAGAGTGGCAACTGGGGTTTAATGCAAAGAAGTGCAAGATCATGCACATAGGGAAGAAAACCTGATGCCACCTATAACTGGAGGGAGTTGCTGGCAGTTACAAGGGAAGAAAGAGACTTGGGCATCATCATCACCGATGACCTGAAATCATCAAGCAGACCACTAAAGCAGTAGGTAAGGCTAGGGGATGTTGGGGTGTATTAGTAGGGGTATCACAGGTCGGGAAGAGGGAGGAAATAATCCTCTTTACAAGACACTGGTTAGGCTCCCATCTGGACTGCGCAGTACTGAGGCCATACCTTCACAAGGACATTAACCAAATTGAGGCAGCCCAGAGAGGGCAACCAAATGGTGCAGGGACTGCATCAGAAAACATATGAGGCCAGCCGGTGGCACTGAGGTTGAGGTGCTGGATGCCACACTTCGCTCCCTGGCGGCTGACCGAGGTTGTAAGCGAGCCCGGGTCATCGAAAGTCAGTGAGGGAGGACTAGGATTGAGCGTCCGATGACAGCACTCTAGTCCTGGGGATAAGGTGGTGCAGCGCCCGCGCTCTGGCGGTCCCTGGGGATGCCCAGAGGAACGCAAGCTGTGCGGGTGTTAAGTGAGAGACCGCAGACACATCCGCACGTTGTGCATGGATGTCATTACGCCATGCTCCCATTGGGAGAAAAGAAAAACAGCAGCATAGTCTCTGCGGCAGCTTGATGTATGCCTTGCGACGGCGATGCCTGAAATAAGAGCTTGTGCCAGTATTGGATCCTTGCCGGGCGCGGGGGCCCCTCTCGATGGATGTTGCTGCATATGCCAGCTGGGCACGTCGGCTTTGGGGTCGGCGGTGAAGGAGGAGCGGTGGTTGGATACTTAGCAGGACTGTGGCTGCAAAGGTGAGAAAAAGAGATGTGAAATAAAAAAGAAAACATAAGAGGACAGATTAACAGAGCTCAATATATATACCCTACAGCAAAGGAGGGAGAGAGGTGATATGATCAAAACATTCAAACCCCTTAAGGGCATTAACAAGGTGAAAAAGTCTAACATGTTTCAATATAAGAAAAATAGCAGGACAAGAGGACACAGCATGAGATTAGAGGGAGGCAGATTAAGGGGTAATGTGATTAAGTTCTTTTTCACAGAAAGGGTGGTGGATGCATGGAATGGCCTACCTCAGGAAGTGGTGAATAAGAATACAGTGCAGGGCTTCAAACAGGCATGGGATAGGCATAAGGGAGCAATACAGATGAGTATGAATAGATAGGTCATTGACAGAGTTAATGCCTATGGCACATTCATAAGGTAGAAAAAGAAATGGGCAGACTGGATGGGCCTTGCGGTGCTTATCTGCCGTCAACTTCTATGTTTCTATGTTACTTGATGTGAGGCAGGTTAGGTGCCTACTCAGCACCACAGCTAGAGGGATGGGAAGCGGACCCTGAGGATCGCTAGGACAGCAGGACAGGAGGGAGAGTTGGATGTCACTGTCCACCTGGGGACTAATGACCTGGTTATGGATGGGACTGGGATAGTGCAGGGGGAGTCTAGGGAAGGGGTCTTAAGACAGGTAGCTCACTCAGTGGCTTTTGCTGAGGTGCTGTCTGTCTAAGACAGGATGAGAGGAGAGGGATTTCCACACCAGGAGCTTCAACTCATAGCTAAAGGAATAGTGCAGAGAGGAAGGGTTCGAATACACTGGGGAGGATAAGGGTCTATACAGGGGTGATGGCCTGCATCCATCCAGGTGGGGAACCACAGTCCTAAGTGGATGGTTTAAATGTTACTCTGACGAACATTTAAACTAGCCAAGGGGAGTGGTGGAAGGAATCAGGGAAGTAGAAACTGCCTCCCTACAGGCTAAAGTAGAGAGAACTCGAGAGGCGAGGAATTACCCAGGGTGCAAATTAATAAAGGAAGCAGGGTGGTAGAGATGAAGGGGGAAAGGGAACAGGAAAATTAAAAAGAGAGGGGAGAAGGAAGGAGGGCACAAATGAAAAGCACAGTTACGCAATAACTTATCGTAACAGTAGATCTTCAAGAGAGATTCCTGCAGTAGGTCAGAACATGTAGGACTGCACCCCTGGTGTCAGGACCACATGGAATAATCTAGCTAGCAATGACTGCCAGGGGACCATCCACCCAAAATCACGTGATGTCAGAGTGACCCTATATAGTGGGTGGCCCCACGCCCACCCTCCAGTTCTCCCGCCAGAGACCCAGAGCTAGGTGCAACAGGAGAAAAGGAATGGGCTCCTGGAGCCCAGAAAAAAATAAGGTTCAAGAGAAGGAGATGCAGAAGGTGGGAGGTAAAAAGGTGACCTACTGCAGAAACCTCTCTCAAAGATCTACTGTTACGGTAAGTTCTTACGTAACTGTACTACCTTGCTTAGAAAGGGTTCCTGCAGTAGGTCATAACATATAGGACTAAATCCCAAGTAGTCAGAAATCAGTCAAGGACTGAAGGACGGGAGGCAGGAAAGGCCTGCCGAAAATGTAGGAGCAGTAAGACTGGGGCCCTGAAGGGGAGCCAGTCCAAAACCAGCCCTGAGCCTAGAAGCAATGTACAAACCGGAAGATTCAGTGAAGTATGGACAGACCTCCAAAAGGCCGTTGCGCAGATCTCAGTGGTTGGCATGCTCTGGGACCAGCAACAGAAAACGATCAAGCCTCTAGTAGAAAGTTTCTTAATCTTCCCCCTGGAAGCAGCTTATGTGTCTGTTAACAAAACAGACACAGATCACCAACAAAGTGGACACACACCGTGTGGACATAGCCACTCCTGTTACTAGGGTATAAACAAAACAAGCAACAGAACTGAGTAACAGATAAACTTAGTCCAGCTATCGCCGAGAAGCGAAGCTCTGCGTACGTACAGAGTAAGCAGCAAAATCTCCCCCTGATAAGAATGCTCAGGGTAAAGTGCCGGCAGTTGAGTGGTCTGTTAGAATGTAAACTCAAAACCAAATTGGGCAAAAACTTAGGATATTTACGCCGAACCACCCAGCCTCTGTAGAGTAAGTAAGACCCTGGACACAGGGCCAAGCTAAAATCTTGTTCCAAAATTTCTCCTGAGAAGACAGACTGAAGGGCTTGACTGTGGGCTGGGGAAAGAGGGAGATGCAGGAAAGCTTCCTGCAAGCCCAGTGCACAGAAACAGTGACCCTTAAAATGCCCTTGAAAGAAAATGGGAGGGGCCGACAGGATTGCCAGAACCCCCCCCCCCAAGGAATGTGATGGAGTAACCTCTAGCAATCAACTGGGGGACCCGTGGGTCCGTGGATAAATCCTGCCACCCTGGAAGGTGGAGGGAAAAACTTCCCCCCACAGGTTCCACCAGAGTATCAAGCAGTGGCAGGGGGATCCTTCGCTAGCCAGGAGGCCGAAGCATGAGGGCAGCGTTCCCTCGGAAGGTCCATGAGGTTCGGCCGGGGGGGTGGAGCCCTCTGACGCCAGAGTCCAGCACTTATTTCAGCGTCTGGCCGAAGACTGCTTCGTCTGACCGCTCTGCTGATGATGAAAAGGCTGTTAGGAGCGAGAACCCACATGACATCTGGAGCAGACCGAGTGCAACAGCATGCCGCTATCCCGGAACTCCGTAAGGATGTCCCTACTGCCACCGCCAAATAATACAGGCCCCCTGAAAGGGGCGTCTTGTATGGTGGACTGGATGCTCTGTTTCAAGCTAGATATCTGGAGCCATGAATGTCTCTGAAGATAGACGGCAGTGGCTGTAGACTGAGCCACCAAGTCTACGGAGTCATAGGCAGCCCGGAGGGTATGATGAGAGGAGATTTTAACCATACTCACTGCCCTTAGCTTTCTCGGCCCTAAGTTCGGAATCCTGGATGGCCTCAAGCTTGGACTCCAATTGGCCCAGGGTGGCGTTCTGGAAAAAAAACATATGCACCACATAGTTAAGGGATCTGAGGGCGCAAGTGGACGAAGAATAAATCTTGCACCCAAACTGATCCAGCTGCCTGGATTCTTTATCCGGAGGTGAGGACATGCATTCAGGTGGCATCGAGCAGTCCTGGGCAGCCTCTACAACAAAGGAGTCCATTTCGGGGTGAGAGGCCAAATAAAAGACCCCAATCGGGGAGTGGTACACCCTATCAGCCTTTTTGGGGACTGAGGGGACAGAAAAAGGTTGTAGCCAAATAGCGAATGCGAGGTCCTCGTGAGGAGCCATCCAGGGTGGAATAGGTGTAGGCGAAGATTCTGCCATATTTAGATGCTCTGCCTGACTTTTTCTCATGGGGTCCTGTTCCTCAGTGATCCAGCCACTGGCTGCATGGATCGTTTTGAGGAACTCCGAAAAAGAGGGATCCTCAGGAGACCTAGGGGACTCCATTGGCTGTGGCTCATCACAGGGGGTACAAAAGCCAGAGGTAATGGATGAAGGAGAGTCGAACTCCGTGTCCAATGAAAGGGCTTTTTCCGGCGACTGAATCCTAGGAAGGGGAATGTCCCAGATGTCATCCCTCACATGGATGTGGACAGTGGAAGAGTGGTGAGGCTGTCCTGCCACGGAAAGGTGGGAGTCAACTGGCGATGTGGGCTTACGAGCCAGCCGAGCTAGGGATAGTGCTGAGGCCTCCACCGGCTGCTGACAGTCCAAATCTGAGGCCAACTAAGTCTGGCCTCTTGCCACCAGGATTGGAAAGCCGATTGCAGGTCAGCCTGAAGGTGAGATGGAGGTTAAGGAGGAGGTGGGAGCTGGTAAAGTGGATATTTGGATGACTGATAATGATGTATTGGATATCCTGGTGCCTGATAAGCAAGGGGGAGCCCCGGAGCGGGGTAACCCGAAAAATGATGCCCTGACGCCGGGTAGCCCGGTAAGTGAGATAACGTCAGGCTTCCTGGCGCCAGACATCCCGGCGTTGGGTACGCCTGGCAACCCATTTGAGGACAGCTGGGAGTCGGGCCCGACAGAGGTGCCAAGGTGCCAGTGGGGAGCTGGAGGGAGGAACCAAATGGCCCGACATTGGACCCACTGGGGCATTCGATGGACCTGGGAAGGAGTCAGGAGTCAGAATACCTGGCGTAGGCCCAGGCATCTGATTCCCCAGGCATCTGTGGAAAAAAAAGACCAGTCGGAGGATTAGCTGACATCTAGTGATCCACTGACACAGATGGAGGAACCACTAGCACCTGGGGTTTATGAGGCCCAGACGGAGGAACCTGAGAGTCTGCAGGGTGCCGAGGAATCTGAGACCCCGACGGAAGACCCCCCCCCCGGAGGGATCCGAAGGCCCAGTGGGCAGAACTGTCAGTAAACGCCCTGGCGTGGGAACAGAGATGACCACATCCAGTGGGTTAGCATCCTCCTCCAGCCCTGGAGAGATGGGGAGAGCCGGACCGGCCACCTCAGGAGGTGGAGAAGAAGATTTTCAAGAGGGAGAGCCCTCTGGGGAAGGCTGCCATGGAGGCAGCAGGTGCTGCTCGACGTCGGGTGTAACGCAGGACCCCAGCAGGAGTGCTATGGCTGGACTTTCACCAGTCGAGCTGATGAGTGACTTATCAGGCGGGGCTAAGGAACTAGCCCTGACTGTGAGGACACCCGAGGAGCTTATGTCTGACTTACTGGCAGTGACCATGCAGATGCCAGCAGAGCTGGCGTCCAACCTACTGGCAGAAACCATGCAGGCGCCAGCAGGGCTGGCATCCGACTTACCGGCAGTGGCCATGCAGACACTAGCAGAGCTGGCATCTGACTGATCGACAGAGACCATGCAGGCACCAACAGGGCTGATGTCCGACTTACCCGCAGTGACCAGGAAGACAACAGCGGAGCTGGAATCCGACTTACTGGTCAGGGCTCTGTGCCAGCCAGCAGAGCCAGAGAACGACTTAGCGTCTTTGCCACCCTATTCAGACTCAGAGGTCAAGAGGCGTCTAAGGGCGGCAAGTGCTCTAGCATTGCCGGAGGAACCCACCTGGACCATTACCAGTTCAGGTGGGGAGGCCAAGGACGGATCCACTGCAGCAGGAGACGGCTAGCTAGAGTCACCAGACATTGCCAGCTAGAGTCTAGTCCTGACGCCAGGGGGCGCAGTCTTATATGTTATGACCTACTGCAGGAACCCTCTAGAAGTAAGATCAAGCATTTGTCAATGCTGAATGTTCGCCGCTGGTAAGGCATTGCTTTTGTACTGGTTTTTCAGATTTTTACCTCAAATTTTCCAACATAATGTTTTTATGAGCACTCCTGAGCATGGCAGGTGTCATTTATAAAACAATGACTGAAACATCATTGTGTACTGCAAGTGTTAAAACACATTTTGGGTAGGATCTGAGAAATGACAACTGCCACATTCATGAGGAGGTGTCAAAAAACGGCTATGTTGAAAAGTTGGGGTAGTTATGAGTGTGCATTGCAAAACTGCAACATAGACTCGTAACTTTATTGTTTTTTCATATGTTTACCCCAAATTTTCAACCTAGCTTTCTTATTACCACACATAGCCTGCTTATGAGCCCACCTCATGAACAAAAGTGGAGAACATTTTCAAATCCTGCCCAGGTGATTTTGTGCCACAAGTACAAAAATACAGGTTACTCACCTGTAACAGGAGTTCTAGGAATGGTATATGTTGTTCATCCACACTATCTGGCAGGTTCCTTGCCGCTTTAAATCTTGCCGGAAGGTCTTCAAGCTAGCTCCTCCCACCCACCCAGGTGGTAAAACTCTCGGCTCCGCCCCATGACGCCAGATCTGGCCCGCTGGAAGCTCAGGTTGTGCATCGAAGCCGGGGAGGTCGGGTGGGTTCGTGTGGATGAACAACATATACCATTCCTAGAACTCCTGTTACAGGTGAGTAACCTGTATTTCTAGGGACATGGATATGTTGTTCATCCACACTATCTGGCAGACTCCTAGCAGTTCTCCGGGAGGAGGGAGGCAAGGCACACCCCTATATACTTACTTGGGGAACAGAGATTGGAGACCGAGGCCCCAAAACCAGCATCCCGGCGTGACTCAAGGTCGATGTGGTAGTGGGTAATGAAGGTGTGTGCTGACTTCCAGGTAGCAGCCCTGCAGATTTCCTGGATAGGACATCCCTGGAAGCAGCCACCGATGCAGCAGTATGGTGGGTAGAATGAGCTCTTATCCTCTGGGAGCTCCATGCCCGCCAACTCACATGCAGAGATTTATGGGAGGTGACCCATCTGCCTATCGTCCGCTTGGCTGCAGGTCTGCCAGGTGCGGCTTCAGCGTGGGTGACAAACAGCTGGCGAACCTCTCCCGAATTTCAACCGTCGCTCCTTATAATAAGCGGCGCCCTTCTAGGGTCCAAAGTATGGAGCTTATATTCGGCCTCCAGGTGTGATTGGGGTAGAACACCGGCAAGTCAACACCTGATTAAGGTGAAACTCAACACCACCTTGGGAAGGAATTTGGTGGGAAGCGTGGGACAAATTTCTGTCCTGTGGAAGACCAGGTAAGGAGACTCGATGCTAAGCGCCTGGGTTCTCCCATTCTTCTGGCTGACGTGATAGCCACCAAGAAGGCGGTCTTCCACGACAGGTGGGGAGACCACACCTGTGCATTGGTTCGAATAAATGCCCGAAGAGCTGCCAATACCAGCCAGTAAATCCACGGAGGGGGTTCCCGCACTGGAGGAAATGTGATCAAGGCCTTTAAAGAGCGCCTGACCACTTTCTCCTGCGCCACTGACTGCCGACCGCCCGCCTGGTAGCAGAAATGGCTGCCAGGTGCACCTTAAGGGTCGTCGACCTAAGCCCTTGACTAGATAGGGACCATAGATAGTCCAAAATGCTTGCCACAGGACACGAGAAGGGTCCAAACCCTTATCCTGACACCAAATGGAGAACCTCTTCCATTTGAAGGCATAGCATTTCCTGGTCGACTCTTGCGGGACGCCTCAGCAGCGTTGAGGACCTCGTCGGAAAGACCCAAGGCCTGGAACTCCTGGCGGCTCAGGAACCAGGCCGTCAGGTGCAGGGATTGAAGGTCCGGATGGAACACCTTCCCCTGATTGACTGAGAGCAGGTCCGGGCGAGCTGGAAGCTGCCTCGGAGTCCTGGAGTTGAGACTGAGGAGATCTGGGTACCAGAACTGGCAAGGCCAGTCTGGGGCTATCAGAATCACCTGCGCCTTGTCCCTCCTTGCTTTCAGCAGGACCCTGTGAATCAGGGGCAGAGGAAAGGCGTAAAGAGACCGGGGTCCGCGGCCTCGAAGGCATCCTGCAGCGAGCCCTGCTGAGGGCGGGCATAAAACAGCCTCACCCGCGTTCTCCTGGAGGCAAACAGATCCACCAGAAGTGTGCTACGCGGAGAACAGGTCCTGTACTATCTCCGGCAGGAGAGACCACTCGTCTTGATGCAGCCCCTATCCGGCTCAGGGCATCGGCCAGGGTGTTGGAGGCTCCTGCCACATGAATAGCCAGGAGATCTGCCTCCAGGCTGCACTAGTGACAGATGCGAGGAGGCTTCCTTGCATAAGAGCATGGGCGGCACGTCCCGCCCTGGCCGGTTAGATAGTACATAGTCGTGGTACTGTCCGTCTGGACCGGACCACTTGACCCCGGAAAGCAGAGCAAAAGGCGGTGAGCTAGGCGGACCGCTTCCGGAGCTCCAGCAGGTTGATATGGCGGGACTCCGCGGGGACCAGGCCGTGCACGCAGTGTTCCCCAGATGGGCACCCCAACCCATCAAAGAGGCGTCGGTCATTAGAGACCGTCGGCTCAGAAGCGGTTACATGCGGATACCCTCCTGCAGATGGGGCGGAGCGGTCCACCACTGGAAGCGTTCCACATCTCCTGGGTCGTCCACACACAGCTGGTCAGAGGATCGCAGTGCTGTGACCACTGGCTGGCCAGTCCCACTGGGCGCATGTGCCAGCGTGCCCAACAACTCACAGCTGGTACAGGCCGCCATGAGACCCAGGAGTCGCAGAAAGTCCCGGGCGAGGCGGTTGCCCAACCAGAAATGATTGGGCAAGGAGGTGGAACCTCGGCCCTGTCCGCGGGGCCGTGCTCTGGCTCGAAGAGTCGAGCTCTGCCCGATAAGGATATCACCTGCTTGACTCGGTTCCGGACCTGCCTCGTTGACCAGGAGGCCTGGTTGAGAGCAAACCCGGAGGCCAGATCCTGGACGCTCCACCTCCGACCTGGAGGGCTGCTATCAGCCAATCGTCCAGGTAAAATTGCCGGACCCCTCAGCGCCGCAGAGATGCTGTCACCACTGCAATGCATTTGGTGAAGACCCTAGGAGCTGAAGAGGCCGAAGGGCATGGCCTGGAACTCGAGAGGATCCTCCGCCCTGAGCGGAGGATCTCTGATGAAGACGAGACGGATAGGGACGATGAAAGAGCCGGTCCTGGAAGTCCAGAGAGCAGAACACCGCCGTGTTCCAGAGATGGTATTATCTGAGCCAGAGTGACCATTCTGAAGGTTCGAGACCTTAGGAACTTGTTCAGGTGTGTAGGTCTAGTATGGAGCAACCCCCGTCCGTTTCGGGACCAGGAAGTACCTGGACACGAACCTGGTTCTGATGGTGGGTCCTCCTCTCTTTATCACCCCCTTTTGAAGAAGGAGGCGATGTCGGCTCGATGAGCCTCTAAAATTCTGGGACTCAGCCCCTCTTGCAGTCTGAAGGCGGCTCTGAAGGCGGAGCCTGCTCAATTCAGAGGCAGGCCTCTTCCACCACCTCAGAACCCACCTGTCCGTGGTAACAGCGGACCAGGCGGAAAGAAGTGTTGGAGCCGTCCCCCAGGGGGAACCAGAGGCGGGTGCGGGGATGGGCGACACCCTCAGCCCGTCACTGTGCAGGCTGGAGAAGGACGGCTGAGGACCACCAGGGGCCCTGTCTCACTTGCTTCTATTTGAAGAAGCTGGCTTGGGCTTGGAATCCAAGGTCTAGCCTGCTGGCCCTGACGTTGTTGTTGCTGGGCGGACGCTCAGCAGAACAGAGGACGAAGAGGGCTTAGGCTGGGGCCTTCGGCCCTTGTCCTCTCTGTGGAAGAGACCGAGTCCAAGGTGGCATTGGACTTTCGATCCTCTGGGTGGCCTTCACTCCAGGGCCGAAGAGTCTGTTCCCAGAGGAGAGCGATCCGCAACTTGCTGGGTATCCGAGGTGAAAGTGGATATCCTCAGCCCGCCCGCCGTCGCATGGCCACAGCGCCGCCACTGGCCGGGCAAAGAGTCCCCAATATCCAGAGCAGTCTGGAGCTGCTGTGGCTACTGCCTGCCTGGTCCCGCACCTGCTTAACTGTGGTCTGCAGGTCGGCAGGAAGATGAGTGACCTCATCCAGGGCCCAACAGGGCATGGGAAAAATAAGCCATGAGGACGGCCGAACTGGCCTGGCGAAGGCCAGTGAGAGGCAGCATACACTTTTAGCCCGCATGGTCCCACTACTTGGACTCTTTGTAGGCCGGTTTGTCCGATCCCTGGCATTGCCGGCCGCGGAAAACACTGTCCGAAACCAACCCCTCGGCCGAGGGGTGCTCGGGAGAAGCCGGACAGAGAGCCGTAGGGGCTGGCATACTTCAGGTCATCCTGGCCGAGGCGCAGGGCAGGAAGCCGGACTGCCATAATTCAGGGCCGGGCCGACAATGGCCTCGGCCACGGAAAACCTCCGTGGGAGAATCCTGGTCCAGAATCTCAGTGAGGGATATCTGGCCCGTTTGGACACGGGTTCAAGCTTCATCCCAGTGGATTCTGAGATGAGCCTAAAGTCCAAGGAAGGACGGAGGCTATCGTCCACTGACTGCCCCAGAGGACTCAAGTCAAGGCGTTGCAGAGCAGGGAGAGTCGTCCGATTCCGACGAATCGTCGAATAGCTGCCTGGAGCCTGAGCCTCCCCTCACGTGCCGAGGCTTATCGGGCATGAGTGACCGACAGCCTATGGGGGAGGCCATGGGCCGACCATGAACTTTTCGACGGTGCCCCAACTGTCGGCTGAGGCGGAGGCGGTTCCACCAGGATGGGTGGGGCAGCAGGAATAGGTCGAACAACCGGCCTGGGAACAGGCTTCTCGACCGCTGCGAGGGGTTGTTTCGGCCGCTCTGGTGACAACCATTTTATGGCCGGGGAAGAGGCCTGAGCCGGCTTACTACCGGCCAATAATAGTTGTTGCCACATCAGTTCCTCATACTTTTGGCGCAACTTACGCCGAAGCCTCCCCTTGTCTGAGGAGGAGGAAGATGAGGAAGAGCGGTGACGCCGCTTACCACGGTGCCGAGACCGAGACCGCCTGTGTCGACGGGATCGGCTGGACCGCGATGATGTCCGAGACCGAGAATCTCGCCTAGGCCGAGGTCGGGCGTGGCGGGAGCGAGGATCGGCAATCCCTGGCTCGATCCGACAAATCCGGCGGCTCGGGGCCGGGCGCAGATGAGCAGCGCGGTATCCTCAGACCTCACCCGGGGAACCGGGAGGAGGATTTCGGCTTCTCCAGCGACAACCCGTCCTAGCGGGTCGAAAAATCTCGACCACGTCGGTAGTGTCTCGGACACCTGGCCTGGCAGAAGTACCGTGAAGCCAGTGGCGAAGCGAAATTTCGACGAAGTGGAGCTGTCGACAAGGGAGGAGATCTTTCCCGCTCCCAGGAGCGTCGACGATGGGACTTACCCTACTTTCTTCGACCCGATGATACGGCCCAGAAGAAGTTGGACCCCGCCTTGGTTGAAGAGGGTCAGGCAAAACTCATAAAGGAAGCTGAATAGGAGGCCCCGGCGAGGCGGAGACTGAATGCCGCGGCCGAAAATGTCATGGCCTGGCCGCCTCCTCCTCGAGGCGACCATCTAGCTCGAGTTGTTCAGCGGATCCCGCAGCCCATAGAAACCGCCAGTCGGGCCTCATAGATTTGACGGAGGAAATCTCCTTCGGGCGCCAAGTTGGAGGCAGACGGCGCGATCCTCGGGGCGTGAGCCGAAGGAAGAGCACAGTTACTCGAGCCCTGCTGGTGGTGCTCCTGGCCAAGGCAATGCATACGTGGAGTGCGGGTCCGTCCGAGACATCTTCTGCCCACAGGGACATCTCCGAAATCCGGGAGTCGATTTGTCCATTGCAGCTGCGAGGGAAGAAGACCGAAGTGGCAAAAGTTTTGTTTTTGAAAATTTTTTTCAAAGTCGAAGATTTAGGCCCAAAGCTTAATCGCAGAGCGTTAAGGAGGGAACCTGAGCTTCCAAGCGGTAGGGAAAATCTGGCATCATGGGGCGGAGCCGAGAGTTTTACCACCCGGGTGGGTGGGAGGAGCTAGCTTGAAGACCTTCCGGCAAGATTTAAAGTGGCAAGGAACCTGCCAGATAGTGTGGATGAACAACATATCCATGTCCCTAGAAACACATTTTGGCAAAGATTTAAAAATGACAACTGTAACATTCAAAAGATGCTGCAAGAAATGGCTATGTTGAAAATTTGGAGCCAAAATACTGAAAATTACCAAAGTTAAGAGCCTGCGTTCGGAAATTTCAATGCAAGCTCATAACTTTGTTGTTTGTTAATATGTGTGGCCAAAATTTTCAACATATCATTCTTATGACCCCACCTCATGAACAAGTGCAGGGAAAATGTTCAACTCCTGCCCAAAAGTTGATTTCACGCAGTGACTGCAAAACCACCTTTAGGGATGCAAAAACGCATTTTGGCCAGGATTTGAAAAAAATGACAGCTATCATTGTGGAATCTGTGGAATGTCGGGAACTGTTTTAAAATGGTTCACTTCATTCCTTACTGGGAGATCACAAAGAGTTGTGTCAGGGGTTCATTCCTCCGGCCCAACTTCTTTGTTGTGCAGGGTGCCTCAGGGTTCAGTGCTGTCACCCATGCTATTCGCAGTGTATATGCTGCCCCTCGGAGACATTATAAGGCACGTGCGGCTGAGGTTTCATTGCTATGCAGATGATAACAGCTATACCTGTCTTTGCACCGACCAGGATGGAAGCTCTCTCGATGTTTAACAACTGTCTGGAAGAAACCAAGGGTGGATGGATTCTAGTTGGTTAAAGTTGAACTCAGAGAAGACAGAGGTGTTAGTGGTGGACCGGGTGGTCAGATAGTGAGGTCGCATGATGGCACGCCCTCTGGAATTTTTCTTGGTGGCATGACACTTCCGACCTCTGAACGGGTGCGCAACCTTGGGGTTGTCCTAGATGACAGGCTGACCCTTCAATTTCAAGTGTCGGCCGTTGTCAGGACTTCCTTTTATCATCTTAGGAATATTGCCAGGGTGCGCCTTGTTCCGTCTGACTCTTTGCCAACGCTGGTCCACGCCTTTGTGTCCTCGCGCTTGGACTACTGCAACGCCCTTACTTTGGGCTTTCTGGGGTTGAAATCCATCGCCTTCAGCTGGTGCAGAACGCTGCAGCCCGGGTTTTGAATGGGACAAGGAGATCCAGTCATATTACCCCGGTGCTGTGCAAACTGCCCTGGCTTCCTATACGGTGGCGGATCACCTTTAAAGTCATTTTATTGACTTTCAAAGCCCTTCATGATCAGGGTCCGACCTATCTGAAGAACTTTCTGGTGCCTTACTGCCCGGCGATTGCTCCGTGACTCGAAATTGTTAGAATTCAAGTGAGTTTAAAATCTTCCGGCAGTAGAGCATTTTCTTATGCCGCACCCACTCTTTGGAATTCTCTACCATGCCGGTTAAGGGAGTGCACCTCCGTGGAGGAATTTAAGAAAGATTTAAAAACTTACCTGTGGCATATGGCCTACTTAGAGGATTAATACAATGTGAATGCAAATATTGTGTTTTGATTTTATGAGATATTTTATTGCTTGTTTTTAATATGTGATGTTATGAAATCATTTTATTTATATATTTTATTAATTGGCATTGTATGTTGTGGTTTTGATAAGTTCAGCGCCTTGATATATTGAAAGGCGCTTTAAAAATAAAGTTATTATTATTATCACATTCATGAGGCACTGTGAAGAAATGGCAATGTTGAAAATCTGGGGTCAAACTATTGAAAATTACCATATGAGCTTGTGTTCACAATTTCAATGTATACTCATAACTTTGCTGTTTTTTTAATATTTTTATGCCAAATTTTCAACATAACCTTCTTATGACCCCACCTCATGAACACAAGTGGAGTAAATTTTCAACTGTTGTCCAAAAGGTGATTTTGTGCAGTGATCGCAAAATCACCTTTCAGGACACATTTGCCTAATGTCACATGCATTGTTCAGGAGATTGAGTCCCAAAAAGGCATGCTGAAAATCTGGGGCAAAAATATGCAAAAATGGCTAAGTTATGCCACTAACTTCAACCCCCCCACTAAAATACACTGAATTTCCTCAGTTTGCGGTCCAGCTTTGGAAAGTGAAGACGTGGCTGCGGTCCAGAGAAGATTACAGCGTCAGACCCCTGGTGGGTAAGGGCTTTGTGTGGGGTGCGGTGGTGGGTGCAGAGTGGGAGAGTCGGGTGGGGGTGGACTAACGGCACAACAGACATCGATGGACGTTTTTCTTTTTTACAGGGTTTACTAAAACAAAACAAAAAAATGCAGAGGGAAGGTTTTCTTTATTTCAGGTTTCAACACTGGGGGATTGGGTACCCTCAGTGTCAGTGTTATGTTTGGGGTAGGGTGGGGTGGTGGGTGTTGAGTGGGGGTGACAGTTACAGGGGGTGCCAGTGGGAGTGCCAGCAACAGACATTAATGGACCGTTTTCTTTTTTCCAGATGTAAGCCTCCAAAATTGGGTGGCAGAGAACCTTTCCCCCGAAGCTCGGAGGCTTTTCTGGATGTTCCCCGGCTCTGTTGCCTGCCCTGGAGCCGGGGATATTGGTTAATGCAGCAGCTGGGCGAAATGCCAAAACAGGGCCATGGCGCCTTTAAATTTTACCTGCCTGGTGGCCGCACATGCACACTGGGGCACAGCCGCCATGTTTGTTTACATCTCAGTGATCCAGCTTCTCAGAGCTCACCAGACCACTGAAACATCCCCCAAACACGCCAAAGGCATGAAACAGTAGTTGGACGTCGTCCACTCTCAGAACGTGGGCCGAGGTCACTGGACTGTAGCAGCTGAAGAGCACCAATGGGGCTGGCTGGCCCAATCCCACCAGGGACTACTGCTGTGGGACATTGCAGGAGAGAGGGACCATAGCCCTCACCAGGTAACCCCATTTTGGGAGGCTTACAGGGACGTTTTCATTTTAAAGGGTTTTAAAACAAACATTTTGGGACGGGGGTTGGGGGATATTCGCTGAGGAGAAGGTAAAGCGAGAAGAGGAGACACAGACGAAAGCCGCTCAGCTGTTTGCTGACATGGTTTCATGCAAATCAAAGGACCGAAGCCCTCTCTGATTAGAGTGGCTTCGATCTTTTAAAGTACACAAAGTTTCAGCTCACCAAGCAGAGAGTTGCGTCAGAATCACAGTGCATGGTCACTGGTATACACCGCTGAGCCCCAGGTATTTTGAACTGCAACGGGCTTGGCAGAGACACACCCCTCAAAAGTGCTCTATCACAGCAAGATGTTTTCTGCACATGCATGTACGATGAACATATAAAAGGGGGTAACAAGCAGAGTGGAAACAAAATCTGGAAGGCAACGTCTGTGAATGCTAGATATCTAGGAAATAACATTCTTAACCTAACGGCCATCCTGGCAGAGGCAGACCTGGATATTGTGGCCATTACTGAGTCACGGTGCACTGACAACTGTGACTGGGACATGGCCACTGCAGGCTATACTCTGTTCCAGAAGGACAGGGTGCAAAGGAAAAGAGGGCATGTGGTTCTTTATGTGAGAGAAAGCATAAAAGTAACAGAGATACAGGGGGCAGCAGAGGTACTGTTGGTCACCCCGGAGATGGGAACCAAACCACTATTTGCACTGGAGTGATCTATAGACCTAGTCAAGGCACTTACTTCATTCTCTCCTCTGTTTGTATGTGTTCCACAATATATGCACACTGCACTCGTGTGTTTCGATCAATGTAATTATTTGTGCAGCCACCAGGCTGTGCATTTGAGAAAGAGAAATGTTTTCGGGGACAACCCGGTTTCCAGTTGCCTTGGTGGTGCAGCTGGTAACACAATCGGAACTGTACTCTGGGCGACCTGGGTTCAAGTCCCAGTTGAGGCACTTACTTTTTTCTCGCCTCTGTTTGTATGTGTTCCATAATATATGCACACCGCACTCATGTGATTAAATAAATGGTCTACAGACCTCCAGCAGAGAGAGAAAAATTAGATAAGGTACTGGTGGAAGCCACTGGCATGATGGCAGAAAAAGGGGAGGTGCTCCTGGTGGCAGACTTCAACCTGTTGGATGTAGGTTCAAGCCTTCCAGCGGCGGTTTTAGCTAGAAGCAGGGACACCCTGGACTCTCTGCACGGGGTGTTCCTAAGGAAACTAGTCAGCAAATCCACTCATGATGGGGCACAACTGGTCCTGGTACTCACTAACAGGGACAGTGTTGCAGACGTCAAGGTGGGAGGCCACCTGGGGATCAGTGATCACCGTACAGTGTGGTTCAATATAAGGATGGCTGCAGAATCGAACCACAAAAGGGCGAGGGTCTTGGAATTCAAGACAGCAGATTTTATAAAGATGAGTGAATGCCTCAGGGATGACCTGACGGGGGGGTACCTCGGTGGGGTGGAGGAATAGTGGGCAAAGCTAAAAGGGAGCACAGTACAGACAACAAACTTCTGCGTCAAACAAGTGAACAAAAGCAAGTGGAAAAAGAGAGGGCTATGGTTCTTGAAACAGGTGGCTGAAAAGGTAAAGGCTAAAAGGGTGGCATTCCGAGGGTATAGGGAGACGTAGAGGGAGGAGGATAGAGAGGTGTATCAGGGGAAACAGAGGGAAACAGGAAAAGCAGTAAGGAGCGCAAAGGCACAAACTGAAGTGAGAATAGCCCAGGAAGTAATGAAAGGGGACAAGACATTCTTTAGGTATAAAAGTGAAAAGAGGAAGCCCAGAAATGAGACTGTATGGTTAAAATGGAAAGGGGAGAAACTGTGCAGAGAGGGACCAGAAAAAGGTAGACATCCTGAACAAATACTTTTCTTCAGTGCTCACAGAGGAAGGGGTGGATGCCACAAAAATGTAACAGGAGATTTGGAGGGAGGGAGGTGGACACAAGTTATTTTTTGGAGGCGAGAGTCCTGAAGGGACTCGCTAATCCGAAGGTGGACAAAGCAATGGGGCCAGATGGGGAGCATCCGGGGTGCTGAGGGAGCTCGAGGAGGTAGTGGCTGCACCTCTGACAGTTCTATTTAACAACTCACTGGAAACAGGAGTGGTTCCAGAGAACTGGAGGAGGGCAGATGTAGTCCAGTTCACAGATGTAGTAGCAGAGAGGAGGTTAGCAATTATAGGCCAGTCAGTTCCACACAAGTGGCGGGAATTACTGCTGAATGAAAGTATTGCAGAATAGCTTGAATCCAGTGAGTTACAAGACCTCAGACAGAATGGGTTCTTGGGGGGGGGGGTCGTGTCAAACGAATCTGATAAGAGTTCTCTGAATGAGTGACAAAGGATTTAGATAAGGGTGGAGTGCTGGACATGGCCTACCTAGATTTCAGTAAGGCTTTTGACACACTGTTGCACATAGGAGACTAACAATCAAGCCAGATAGCTTCGGAGTGGGTCCTAGGGTGGTAAACTAGATAACAACTTGGTTAGGGGATAGGTGACAGAAAGTGGTGGTAAACACAATTCACTCTGAGAAGGGAGAGTGACCAGCAGGGTATGCCTCAGGGATGAGTGCTGCAACAGGTCCTCTTTAATGTCTTTATAAGAGATGCTGCGGAGGAGCTGGAAGGAAAGGTCTGCCTGTTCACGGATGACACCAAAATCTGTAATAGGGTGGACGCTCTAGGTGGTGGTGGGGGATTAGCTGAGATCTAAGAAAAGTAGAGGCGTAGTCAAGGATATGGCAGCTGGGTTTCAATGAGAAAGAGTGCAAAATAATGCACTTAGGGCACAGAAACCCATGGGCAAAGTACAAAATGGGTGTAGTAGTACTGATGACTACTAAGCAGGATAGAGACCTGGGGCTATGATATATGTGACCTAAAGGTGGCCAGGCAGTGCAACAAGGCAGTCGGGAGGGCTAGTGGGATGCTGGAGTGCATAGGGAGGGGTATTACCAGCAGAGAGAGAGAGAGAGAGTTGGTGTTGCCTCTGTATAGATCACTGTTAAGACCCAACCTAGCCGGCCTGGTGGTGTGGATGGCTAAGGCACTGGGCACTTTACCTCCTGCCACACCAGCGACCTGGGGTCGGAAACAGACTCGGGTTCCTCTGGGGCCAGTAGGGAGAGGAAGGATACAGCGTCCCAAGGACAACTCTCCTTCATCGGGGAAGGGGGTTGTTGCCGCGTGTTGCTTGCCTGTCACCCAGCGGTGACTGGGTGGCAGCACTTGCACACCACAAAGCAGGGGAAGGGATCCCATGTTCAGGGCGCTGGAGCCATCTCCAAGGAGGCAAAGCCTGGATGATATGTCCACTGCACATCCGTGGGCCCAGGGAGAACAAATTGGAGGAAAAACCCCTCCAAACGGACAGGATGAAATACCGACCCCTCGCTGGCACTGCACCAGTGGCTGGGCACAACCATGGGTCCTGTGGCAGAGACCGTGATGCAGGTAAATCCTGGGGCAGTTGGGTGGTGGGGTGGGGTGGAGATTGGTCAGAAGGGCACCGCTGGAGGAAGCAACAGTAGTTAAATAAATAGCAAATAAATAAAAGACCCCCAACCCCTCGGGTATGTGTCCAGTTCTAGAGAACACATCACTGGAAGGACACAGGCAGAGTGGAGACACTGCAGAAGACAGCAACTAAAATGGTGCAGGGTCTGCATCAAAAGCCCTACTAGAAGAGACTAAAGGATCTCAGTATGTACAGCCAGGAAGAGAGGAGGGGGAGGGGTATATGACAGAGACCTTTAAACACCTCACGTGGGCCAGATAAGGTACAGAAAATAAGTATTTTTCAGATGAAAAGGTGCTCAAAAACAAGGGGACATGCTATGAAGCTGGAGAAGGGTAGATTAAGGAGAGAGATGTGAGGAAGTACTTCTTCACAGAAAGAGTGGTGGATTCCTGGAACAGCTTTCCAGTGGAGGTGGTGGCGGCAAAAACAAGGGAATCATAGTGGAAAGGAAGGGGGAGGGAGAAAGAGCTGCATATCAAGAAGAGTCTGCGATGATACTGTTGGTACGGAAAAATGGGCAGGTCCAAGCAGTCCTTATCTGCCATCAAATTCTGTTACGTTTCTATGCACACAGGATGCTGCCACAGCTGTTTTGACAGACTGCAGTGCATCCTTGGCTAACAGCCATCCATATGTGTTGAGGATCGAAAACACAATTCAGTTGGATTACTGCATGCAGGTGTGTTTTGGGGGGGGGGCTCTAGTACTCGCTGCCCCCCAACCATATAAGCTTGCACATCATAGAGCCATTTCAAAACGTTTTAGCTTCCACCCGGAGGAAGGTGCTGAGTGGTCCGCATGGGGCCATGTTAACACAAGAAGAAACATTTTCATGTAGAGATCGCAGCTCAGCCGCACAGCAGTGAGAGCTGGCCTCAGGCGCCCTCAGTCACAGCTGCAGATGAGACCCCCAATCCATAGTGGGTCCCCAGCCTGACCTTCTACACAACATTACCCTTGAAATCTACATGTATTTCAATGTATTTATTTTTTCTCGCTGGGCTCTCTGAAGATTGTTTCTAACGGACTAGGCTGAAACCTTCAAACTGGCATCATCATGACATGACATTGCTATGGAGGTACCACTCAACAGATCCAAGGCACACTATCCGAATGGGAAGGGGGTCCCTATGATTAACCTTGATGGGGTCCCCCTAAAACAATAAACTGACATTGGGAATAGGTCAAGTTTCTCTGTTTTTAGACTGGACAAGATGAATCTAGTTTCATAGTGACTCAGTCATGTAACTTGCACCTATAAGTTCAAACAACGGTGGTTCGTGTACAACATCGGGCACTTGGGCTCCAAACAAGTGCTGACAGTACTGGGAGCGAGGAACATGTTGCTGGGGCCAGCCTTTGGATCAGATATTAAACCAAAGTGCCTTCTGCCCAGATCATATGGCACATGTCGAGAAGAGCAGGCAACATCCCCAATGTCCTCACCAACATATCGTCCTAACAAAACAAGGTCTGCTGCAGTAACAAAACAAGCCATCATGCAGTAATGAAACAGGCTTTGCTGCAGTAAAAAAAAAAAGGGCTCTGCTGCAGTGACAAAACAGGCTCTGTCACAGTAATAAAACAGGTTCTGTTGCAGTAACAAAACAAGTCCTGCCACAGTAACAAAACAAGCTCTGCCACAGTAACAAAACAGGTTCTGTCACAGTAACAAAACAGGTTCTGTCACAGTAACAAAACAAGCTCTGCCACAGTAACAAAACAGGTTCTGTCACAGTAACAAAACAGGCTCTGCCACAGTAGCAAAACAGGTTCTGTCACAGTAACAAAACAGGCTCTGCCACAGTAAAAAAACAGGTTCTGTCAGAGTAACAAAACAGGCTCTGCCACAGTAACAAAACAGGTTCTGTCACGGTAACAAAACAAGCTCTGCCACAGTAACAAAACAAGTTCTGTCACGGTAACAAAACAAGCTCTGCCACAGTAACAAAACAGGATCTGTCACGGTAACAAAACAGGCTCTGCCACAGTAACAAAACAGGTTCTGTCACGGTAACAAAACAGGCTCTGCCACAGTAACAAAACAGGCTCTGCCACAGTAACAAAACAGGTTCTGTCACAGTAACAAAACAGGCTCTGCCACAGTAACAAAACAAGTTCTGTCACGGTAACAAAACAGGCTCTGCCACAGTAACAAAACAGGCTCTGCACAGTAACAAAACAGGCTCTGCTATAGTAACAAAACAGGCTCCTGCCACAGTAACAAAACAGTTTCTGCACAGTAACAAAACAGGTTCTGTCACGGTAACAAAACAAGGATCTGCCACAGTAACAAAACAAGGTTCTGTCACGAGTAACAAAACAGGCTCTGCCACAGTAACAAAACAAGTTCTGTCACAGTAACAAAACAAGCTCTGCCACAGTAATAAAACAGGATCTGTCACAGTAACAAAACAGGCTCTGCCACAGTAACAAAACAGGTTCTGTCACAGTAATAAAACAGTTCCTGCTGCAGTAACAAAACAGGCCCTGCTGTACTAACAAAATAGGCTCTGCTACAGTAACAAAACAGACACAGCTACAGTAACAAAACAAACTCTTCCGTAGTAACAAAACCGGCTCTGCTGCAGTAACAAAACAGGCACAGCTATAGTAACAAAACAGGCCCTGCTGAAGTAACAGAACAGTTTCTGATGCAGTAACAAAATAGTCCCTTCTGCAGCAACAAAACAGGATCTGCCACAGTAACAGAACAGTTTCTGCTGCAGTAACAAAACAGTCCCTGCTGCAGTAACAAAACAATCCCTGCTGCAGTAACAAAAGAGGCCCTGCTGCAGTAACAAATCAGGATCTTCCACAGTAACAAAACAAGTTCTGCTGCAGTAACAAACGGATTCTGCAGCAGTAATGAAACAGGCCATGTTGCAGTAACAAAACAGGCACTGTTGCAGTAACAGAACAGGATCTGCTGCAGTAACAAAACAGGATCTGCTGCAGTGATAAAACAGGACCTGCTGCACTGACAAAACAGGCCCTGCTGCAGTAACAAAACAGACTCTGCTGCAGTAACAAAACAGGCTCTGCCGCAGTAACAGAACAGACTCTGCCGCAGTAACAAAACAGGTTCTGCTGCAGTAATGAAACAGGACCTGCCTCAATAACAAAACAGTCCCTGCTACAGTAACGAATGGAGTTGTGTATGTAAACAATTGGCAAAGGCTAAAAACGCAGGCCACGGACACCTGTTTCATCATAGTTAGGACTCATCTGTGTACCACAGCCCAAATGGAGGGGGAGCTAGCCTGATGATAAAAATGGTTCAGGTCACAGAGAGCCCAAAATAGGAAAGCAATTTAAAAGACAAGAACTATGGTGTGAAAGGGATGCAGCCGTGGTTACCCTGGAAGGGCACTGGTAATAAAGACCATTTTCCAGTCAATCATGTAAGTAGACAGATACAACAGTGTGTGCATTAGATAGCTCTAATGCATGGCTAGGGGGTGCAGTGAGGCACAAGACTGCAAGCCAAGTGCATCCAGCCCCCTGGCTGTGCGATAGAACTGACTAATGCACAGCCCAGAGTGGCTTATTGCACTTATGAAATGACCATCCAAATTGCAAATGCATGTCACAATTAATATTATTAGGATTGGGCCAGTCCAGTAGCATGGAGAGCTGAGGCATCATGCCTTATCTCCTGCCATGCCGGCACCCTGTATTCACAGTGTGAGTAGGTTGCTGGGGGATGGCCAGGGAGGGAGAGGACTGAGCATCCAGAGGACAGCTCTCCTCTCCCAGAAAGGGTGGTTTGAGAGTCTTGTCGAATGACTGCTCCCAAGTAGACGCTTGAGGGTAGAACAGGACGGGGACGCCGCTGCAAAGGGAGGGTGCTGCAGGACTCCGCAGAGTGCGCACACCTCCATGTACCCACACTGACATGTCATGCCCCAGCAACAAGGGGGGGGTGGGGATGAAAGAAAATCAGTTGGAAAACCTACATAGGTGGCGGGATGAAAATCGACCCCCCGCAGGCTCTACACCAGTGGTTGAGCATGGCCATGGTCCTGTGGCAGAGGACACAATCAAAGGTAAGTCACAGAGAAGCCGGGTGATGGGATGGGGGGTCAATCAGATAGGGGCCGCCGGGGCGAACAAGGAGAGAATATATACATAAATTTATTAAGATCAAGTAGTAAAAAACTTACATTTTTGTCTTTATTTTAAATAGAATATGTTCCTCTGCGTGGATGTGTTCTGTGTGTTTTTTGTTTTGTTTTTCTTTTTAGTTGAGGACTTTTGTCCTAATGTGGCTCCTGTACTTGTATTCTTTTTGTACTGGTTGCCATGGTTCCCTCCCACCACAGAAATACAGACTTTTCTGTTATTTGGTGGCTATGAGGCATTTGGATGTGAAGAATGTCTTTTTTCATTCTATGTTTTGAACTGGAGCCGTGGAAGGTGTGAGCGAGTGTTCTGACCAGCGGGGACAAACTGCAACAAGTGAGCGTCTGTGCTGCGAGAACGGCAGCTACAAATGAGAACTAGAGTAGACAGTTCTGCAGATGTCAGTCTCTTATTTTTTTGTTTGTTTTTTATTTAAAGTAAGCATGAGGTGGGGGGTTAAGGGAGTCCATGGCTTGTATGTGACATACAAGCCACGGACTCTGGCAGCCACTAATCTGAGACCGCTACACAGCGAGTGGGCGATGGGAAGCGCCACGCTGTAGTGGAAATGAAATACAAGAAACTGTAGTAGTAGGTAGCAGTTTACTACATTTTTTCTGGATGTGGCCTGCTGGTTGAAGAGTTTCAGGGGCTATGAGGTGACTTTGAGAGTGTTATTTCTTTTATTAGACTGATTTTTTTTTAAGTTGTTAAGGTACAGTGTTGGCTACTGTGGCTAATGCGACCAATATGGCTGCCATGGGGAAGTGATACCGAAGGAAGGGTGAAACTGTTTGTGCTCTGATTCACTTCTCAGTGTGCAACTGGTAATAGGCATCATAAGAGAACAATAAGACACACAATGTCACTTAACAAAGGAAGAGTCAAGGGAAACATTGGGAAGCATTACTTCACTGAAAGAGTGGTGAACACATGGAACAGACAGCCAGAGCAGGCGGTAACAGCTTATACTATAACAGCATTTCTGCGCAGACTAGATAAGTTCTTTGAAGAATAGGGAGTGACTATTATATTATATGTAACAGTGTGTACGCCATGCATTCATTTGACTAGACACACGGTATAGTTTAGTGCTACTTTGCTAATAGATTATCGCCAGGCTAACTGCATGTCTGAATATAGCAGTAGGCACACACTATTCACACTTGGTGCCACACTGATTCTGTCCACGAGGCACTAGTTGAAAATCTGGGCCCAGTATATTTTGCTGTACTTGCTCTATCGTCTTGTTGCTGCTTATACATTTGCACTTCTATACACTCAATGCATCCTGTTGTCTCTGTGTTTTATTTTTACATGCTTAAACTTGCTGGATTTTGCCTTCATTTTATATTTTCTGTTCTGTGATGAAATGTTTTATAGCCTTGTAAAGCACTTTGAGATGCTTCTTTTATTTGGGCTGTATCAGTATCAGATAATTGTGACTGATTGATAACTCACAATCTTTCTACACAGCTGATCTGTGTGTTCCTGTTGTGCAGCTGTTTGGCAGGCTAATATATTATTAATAGCTTTAGACTGGCTGACAAGGCAGAATAAGCATGTTTCCCACAGGGCTAAGCACAAAATAAGCGCACACACTGCAGTTTCTCTCAAATATAGTTTCACAGTGGAAATGTTTGATTTACAACCCAAGTCTAGGCATAAGCAGCCGTGCCTGCCGGGCAGGGGAAGCTGTAGAAAATTAAGACACAGAAAATGCATGTTTAGAATACCCTATTTGCATACACTGAGTGGAGCACAGTTGTAGATGTACTCTCTGCACGGATTCATATGAATTAGAGCAGAAGCAGTGCACAGCCCATCCCTTATGTATGCTTTCATTTGCTGTGGTGGTGGAAATCTGAAACACTGCAGGCATTTACATGTTTGTATGGACGCTCCCAACCCCCTACAGGGATGTACCAATACAATGGGCACTCCCACCTCCCTGCCGAGATACACCAATGCAATAGATGCTCCCAACCCCTGCAGGGATGCACCACTGCAATGGATGCTCCCAACCCCCTGCAGGGATACACCAATGCAATGGACGCTCCCAACCCCCTGCAGGGATGCACCAATGTAAAGGACACTCCCAACCCCCTGCAGGGATGCACCAATGCAATGGATGCTCCCAACCCCCTGCAGGGATGCACCAATGTAAAGGACACTCCCAACCTCCTGCAGGGATGCACCAATGCAATGGATGCTCCCAACCCCCTGCAGGGATGCACCAATGCAAAGGACGCTCCCAACCCCCTGAAGGGATGCATCAATGCAATGGACGCTCCCAACCCCCTGAAGGGATGCATCAATGCAACAGATGCTCCCAACCCCTGCAGGGATGCACCAGTGCAATAGATGCTCCCAACCCCTGCACGGATGCACCAATGCAATGGATGCTCCCAACCCCCTGCAGGGGTGCACCAATGCAATGGATGCTCCCAACCCCCTGCAGGGATGCACCAATGCAAAGGACACTCCCAACTCCCTGCAGGGATGCACCACTGCAATGGATGCTCCAACCCCCTGCAGGGATGTACCAATGCAAAGGACGCTCCCAACCCCCTGCAGGGATGCATCAATGCAATGGACGCTCCCAACCCCCTGCATGGATTCATCAATGCAACTAACACCAGAGGCTCCCTTGTGGCTCCTAGATCAGAGGTCATGGAAGGAAGGCAGTGGGAGACAAACTAAAAAATATTATTTTATAGATATCATCCAAGATCTGGCTGGTTGGCTGGAGGAAGACAGGGAGGAAACATGCAAAGGAAGAGATTGGAAGGCAGTTTCTTTAATTTTTTTTTACGGCATCTGAGGGAGCATGCAGACATTTAGAGGTTGCTCCTGCCATTCCTCCCTCTGACATTGCTGAAATGTTGGGAGCAGTGGCATAGTTAGGGTTGAGGCAGCAGGCAGACTGCCCCCCTCAGATGTTCACAGCTCTCAGAACAGGGATTTTTTGTGAGTTACTGAGCTCAGTGCTTTCAGAGTGGGACTTTTAGTTATTGAAAAACTAAATATCCCACTCTGAAAGCTCTGCGTTGAGGGTTTTTTATGCCGTATTGGTCATGGTCAGGATTCGGGACTCACGACATGAGTTGAATTTTTGGGGGGGGGGGGTTGTTGATGGGTGGTGTGTGTTAAAGACTTTCCCACCCACCTATCAGTCTGCTGCCCTGACTTGCATTTTTTTAAATGTTTGGTTCCTTTACACACGACTGGCTGCATCAACTCCTGTTCCAGAGCTCAGCCTATTGAAGTGGCCAGTGGGTGGGTCATGCAAACTCGCGTGCCATGACGAGCGTTGGAGTGTGCCATTGAAACGCACCTTGGGCTCCATTTTGTTCTCTCTTGTTCCACAGCGTGCAAGAGAGTGGTGTGCTAGTTAGTGGCAGCGCCCTGAATGTGCCACCTGTTGCTGCATCGGTGCCACGCGGAGCTCCCACCTCAGTGACTGCTCCGGTCGACACAACAAATCTGCCACCTGAAGGCACCTGGAAGCCAGTATAGGGACCAAGGCATGTGCCAGTCAACACAGCTGTTTATCCGTTGCTTGAGGTTCACTACGTACTTGGCTGAGATCGAGGAGCGAGTTTTAGATACACTGAATGAACCAATTTAATGTATACTTCATTTACCTTGGATGATGATAAATACGTCTGGTAACAATTGCTAATGTATATGATTACTATTTCATATTAAAAAATCTTTACTTTGTGAAGGCCACTGTCTGCAGGCGCGTCAGCCGGTGTACTGCTATAAATCTCATGTAATAAATATTTTGGTGTTAAGAAAAACCAGAAGATCATGGAGCCACCATACCAGGCAAAGGATCTGCAGATCAAGGAAATGGAGTTTCCCTGCAGGTGAAAAAGACTGAAACAGTGTCAGTGTGTCAGGGAATGGGGCTATTGGATGATATGCAGTGGTAATTTATAACTTCATTGAACATTTCTGGGCGCTTACTTGACATATTTCTTGATTTTATCATGAGCAAGCCACCATGCCAGATACATACGTGTACTATGGCTTCTTTATAAAAATTCTTGATTTATCTGCCTTCCTTATATTTCTGAATGTGAATTAAGCCAATATATTTCTTCCACATGGAGTAAATATATGGTCGCTAGGACAAGCAGACTAAGACTGCATCCGCACTTATTGTCACTCTCATGGTCATTTCATCTCATGGTATCCTATTCGTCACACAATGTTCTTGTTCTTGTATTGTTAGAATTTATCTTCTTTGTCACTTCAACTCACAATATTAATCTTATGTTGATATATACACATTATCACTATCCTGCATTCTGTGTCACGAGTCCCTATTCATCGTGAGTTGATCTCAAAAATGATTCTACCAATTTTCTACTATGCTGATGTAGTATACGGAACTGCCCTGGCATCCTCACTCTCCAACTCGACACACTTCTAAACTCATTCTGTCTCTCTGTTACAAATGCCCCTCCTTGCACTCACCACTGCAGTCTTTACTCTTCTCTCTCCCCTTCCTCTCACTCCCCCTCAGCTGTTCTACCCATTCCCTAACTTTCATTGCAAAATTTTGGTTCCGTCTACTTCCTCCCTACCTCTCTTCCAAGTTGTCACCAGCTGCCCGTATCCTCCTACGATCTCCGTACCAAGGCCCCTCGCTCCTTCTCCTTCCATTCTTGCACCTCTACAGGTCAATCTGCCTTCTCTTACAGGCTCCCTTCCCTCTGGAACCTTCTCCCTCTTCAACTCCGTAATTCCTCCTTCCTTTCTTTAAACACTTCCGCCACCTCAATCCCCTTCCTTGCTCCTGCCCCACTTCCCTCTCACTCTTATCTCTTCTCTCCCCTCACCCTCCTCCTCTTCTATTTCCAGCCGTCTTCTCACAAATCTCACCCTAACTAGCCTGTGTGTTTATTTCCTGCCTACTCTTTTTACCTGTCCTCTCTTCCCCGCTGTAAGTTGTCTGTATCCAGTTACTAGCCTAATACCATGGTTGCCCCACGAATTCTTTATGTATTAAATTGCAAGATCTTCTTCAGGGGTATCTCAGTCGTCAGGTCACATCGTAGGAACTTCTTTGTAGATGAAGCGGAATCCACATGGAAGATTTTCAGCCGTACAACTGGAGCAGCCCATGCCGACATCATGTGATGACGTCACCTACTCTATAAAGGCGTTAGCGGCCCCGCTCCGCCTCCTCAGTTCTTTTCCGCTAGCGACTCAGTCTACACGGGTCTCCACGGAAGCTCCAGTGCAGTTTCCCGGCTTTTTGCCTGCAAACTTTTTATTTTATACCTACTTTGTGATCTGTTTTTCTACAGAGATTCCTTTATTTTGTTTATGTCGAGAACCACTCCTTCTATGTCTCTTTTCCGTCGCTGCTGCTGCGGAAAGAAGACTGCCTCCATAGACTAACATTCTTTAAGTGTCTGCTGTCTTGGGCCTGATCACGAAGTTTCTAACTGTGAGCTCTGCCAGAAGTTTAATCAAATGACCCTAAGGCGATGCAAGAAGGCTCTTAAAAATGTCCTAATGGAACATCAGGTAGCCAGTTCCAGGCAGGGGGTCCTCTGGGGCCCCAGCCTCTCAATCACCGGCAGGTTCATTGAGGTCTCAGGCCTCTGAGGCCCCGAGAAAAGTCTTCTGGGAAAAGTAAAAAAAGACTGAGATTGGGATCGCTCCCTCTGGTGGCGGTCCCCCTCCCCGATGGCATCCATCTTCTTCTCCTGGGGGAAAACTTCATTGATGACTGCAGCGTCGATGCAGAAATCTGCTGTCCATACCTCTGCATCTACCATGCCCATACCAACAGCTCCACCATCTAATTCTCAGGGCGTCTGGTCACCGGCCCCCTCCTCCGTCGATGACAAGCTTGTCATCGTCGACCATCCCAACCCAGCCTGAGGTATTGCCAGGCCCTGGAGCAACCACTTCTTCAGGCTGTCAGGGCCCTGCTGTCGCACCCCCCCCCCATGCGCTGTTGACAAGGGGTTCGACACTCGTTGATCTCAATGACATCCTTACCAAGTTCTCTTCAGTGATTGTGTAACAACTTGGTGCCTTCAGGCCTTCTTTGCCTGTGCCATCGATGGGCGCTTCATCATCGACACATCCCCATCAACCAAGAGATGATTCCCGCAGTTTGACACCAGTGCATCGCTCATCAGACCTAGAACTTCAGCAGGTCAACGTCAAAGAAGAGTACCACCCTGACCTAATTCTGTCTGATGATGAAGAAGAGCTCCTCTCCTCAGACAGGTCCACTGCTTCCTCTGTCAGTGAGGACTCAGTCAAACACACCCCAGATCTCCTCCACAGGACCCTTCCTTCTTCAATATAATGAAGACTCTGTCCTCTGCCATGGGGTTTCACACAGTGGAGGAGGATGTCACCAGGAAAGATGAGTGACTTCCTCGAAATCCCAGAGTCTCCTCCAAAGATAGTTTCTCCTATCCTGCCTGTTTTGAGGAATTCCACCACTGCTGCTTGGCACTGCCCAGATATGGTGCCAGCTATGCCCAGAAGGGCTGATAAGCTCTATAATACCCCCCCAAGGGTTCCCTTGCTATGCGGCTCAGCTTGAGACAGACTCAGTGGTCACTAAGGTTGCCTATGACAGGTCTAAGGCACCCGAGCACCTTAGTTCCCTCCCTCAGATAAGGAGTCTCACAGAGTCGATCTTTGGGATAAGAGGGTTAATGCTTCTTCCACCTTAGATTTAAAGATTGCAAATTACCTGTCCCATACGGGGAAATACCAGAACGCTAACTGGAAGAAGGGCAAGGCTGCTGCCCAGACTCCTCCAGAGGGCTCTCAGAAACAGGAGCTCCTTCAATGCTTGCAGACAGCCAAGGATGTCAGCGGGCACCTTCTGAGGGCACTTTATGATTTGGCTCACACTGTTGCCAGGGCTACTGCCAGGGGCATATGCCTACATAGACACTCCTGGTTGTGGGTTTCGGGCTGTGCCATGGATGTTCAGCAAAAGCTGCTGAATGCCCCTTTCAATGGAACCAAACTGTTTGGTCCTGATGTCCAGTACATTATTAATGACCTGCAGGCTTCGGGCAGAACCCTTAAGTCAGTCCACTCTCTGTATCATACTCAGCAGCAGAAGGGTAGACAGTGTCTTCCTTTTCTTAGGGCTCTTAACAGACAGGGAGTAGCCCCTAGGCCTCAAGGCAAGAGAAGGGCCTCTACTGCCCTGCCCGCCTCCTCCAATGCTGGAGCTGCAGGCAAGCGCCCCAGAAGTGATGGATCAGCCTCAGCTTGACTCCTTGCCAAATCACCCTCCTCTGGTTGCCGACCGGAAGGTGGTGGTCAGAGACTGGTTCTCCCTCCATTTAAATCAATGGAGAACCATAACTTCAGATGCCTGGATTCCATAGCTTATAAAAAAGGGTCATACCATGGAGCTTATGGAGTACCCTCCAGAGACCCCTCCAGCAGCCTCGCACTATTCACCAGCCCACTTGCCAGTGCTTCAGTACAGTCCCTTCTAGGCAAACAGGCCATAGAGCCTGTGCTGGGGGTAGGTGGGAGGGAAAATTACCTGCTGCAAGAGCCTCTCTTGAAGATCTACTGTTACAGTAAGTTCTGTACAGTAAGTAACTGTACTATCTTACTTTGAGAGTGCTCTTGCAGTAGGTAATAACCATTAGGACTGAGTCCCAAGCAGTGTAAATAAGACAAGTTGGAAGCACAGGAGGCAGAAAGATCAGCAGAGGCACAGAAAACTATAAAAGGAGCCCTGAAGGACAGCTAGTCCAAAGCCTACCCTGCGCCTAGAGGCAATGTCCAAACTGTAGTGTTTTGTGAAAGTGTGGATGGAGCTCCAAGTGGCCGCTGCACAAATGTTGGCAGCAGACACATTCTTGAAGCAAGCAGTAGATGCAGCCATGCCTCTGGCAGAATGCCCTTTGACTTCCCCCAGCAAAGGTTTGTTGTACTTCTGGTAACAGAACAGAATGCAGTTTGCCAACCACTTGGACAAACACTGTTTAGAAACAGCAGCGCCCTCTCTCGGGCATAAAGGAAACAAAAAGCTGATTCATTTTACGGACTGACTTCGTCTGATTCCTATAGTAATGCAAAATTCAGTGAACATCCAACGTGTGCAGAATTGCCTCCCCTTGGTTAGAATACTCAGGGTAATACACCGGCAGTTGAATGGTCTGATGCAACGTAAACTCAGACACCACTTTTGGTAAAAACTTAGGATTTGTATGCAGAGCCATACGGTCTCTGTGGAAAATCAAATAAGGCTCCTTACAAATCAGGGCCTGAAGCTCAGAAATCCTTCGAGCAGAAGTGACAGCAACTTAAAAGAACACTTTCCAAGACAGATAGTGCATGTCACAACTTGTGGCTGGTTCAAAAGGAGGCAAGGTGAGTTTCTCTAAAATAAAATTTAAATCCCACGGTGGAACAGGGCTACGCACCGGGGGTTTCAAGTGGAGAATTCCTTTTAGAAAAGTTTTGAGAACCTCCAACTGAGCAACAGTTTTGCCCTCCACGGGAATATGGCAGGTAGAAATCTTTTCCATTTCACAGAAAAAGTGGTCCTCGTGTAAGACTTTCTGGCCTCCACGAGGTCCTAGACTCCCCTAGAGGAAACTCCATAGCATGAAGCGGCTATGTCTGAAGGTGAAGGGACTTCAGTCCTGGGTGAATCAGCATGCCCTCTTCCTGGGTCAGGAGGTTGTGAAAGAGGGGCAGGGGAACCGGCGGTTCCACTACCAGCTGCTGGAGAAGTGGGAACCATATTTGGTGCAGCCAATGTGGAGCAACTAGGATCATATGAGCTTTTTCCACTTGCAGCTTGAGCTGTACTTTCTGCAGAATTGGTAAGGCGTATACGAACCTCCCTGTCCAGCAAAGAGATAGTGTCTCGCTAAAAAAACGCCAGGCCCTGGAACGAGCAAGCAAAACTTGGGTAGCTTTGCATTGTATGGGGAGGCAAACAGATCGAGAACTGGGCAACACCACAGGTCGAATATGTCTTCAACCACTGCTTGATTTAGCCCCCACTCCTGAGCCCTGGCCTGGGTGTAGCTGTCCGCTAGGACATTCTGGATGCCTGGAACATGAACTGCAGTAAGAGGAATCTGACGCTGGGCTGCCCAGTTCCAAACTCCCATGGCTTCCTTACAGAGGGGATACAGCCTAGTGCCCCCTTGTTTGTTCAGGTACTACACCACACACATTTCCATTTGCACAAGCAGAGGACCTGAATGTAGAAGATGCTGAAAGACCTGAAGAGCGTATATCACCGCCCGCATTTCCAACACGTTGATGTACAGGGACGGCTCTAACTGAGACCACATCCCCTGTGTTCTGTGGGTCTTCAGGTGTGCCCCCCAACTCAGCCCTGAAGCATCTGTGGTAAGGGTCTGGATGGGAGAAGGAGGCTGAAAAGGGACCCCTTTGCCGAGATTGCAGATATCCTGCCACTAAAGGAGATCCCGGCACATCAATTTGGAGATCATGATCTTGTGGTCCAGGTCATCCGATAACTGGTCCCACTGAACCCTGAGCGTCCACTGCGATATCCGCATGTGGAGCCTGGCCAGGGGAACAGCAGGAATGGCCACTGCCATAAGGCCAAGAAAGCGTGGCACTAACCTGGCCGAAACCCAGCAACTGGAAGCCACCGGCCGTCACAGGTGCTTCAAGGTTTCTGCCCTGTCCAGTGGTAGGAAAGCCTGACCCTGGGCTGTATCCAGCACTGCCCCAATGAACGGCAGGCGCTGGGAGGCGATAAGGTGAGATTTGAGATAGTTCACCATGACCCCCACTTGGCCAAATAGGTCCAGGGTAACCGAAAGGAAAAGCTCCAGCATTCCCCTCGATGGGGCTGAGATCAGCCAATCACTGAGGTACGGGAAGATGTAGTGGCCCTGACGCCTCAGAGCTGCTGCCACTACTGCCAGGCACTTGGTAAAAACCCTGGGTGCCGAGGACATGCCAAAAGGGAGGGCTTTGAACTGGTAGTGTTCCCCTGAAAGGAGAACCTGAGATAGCGGCAGTGGGCCTGAAAGACAAGTATGTGCAGGTAAGCATCCTGCACGTCCAGGGCACAGAGTCACTGTCCCTTGTGCAGTAGGGGCAACAGGCCTGGAAGGGTCATCATTCGAAACCTTTTGTACTCTCTGTACAGATTTAAGGTGCCAAGATCTAGAATTGGACGAAAATCTCCCGTCTTTTTGGGAACCAGTAAAAAGTGAAAGAAGTACCCTCTAGCTGCCTGGTTTAGAGGGACGTGCTCTATGGTTGCTTTTTGAAAGAAGCTCCTCTATCTCGTCGCTGATAAAGGGAATGTGCACCTTCGGGCAGTGGGATGGACCTGGGGGGGGGGTTGACTGGGGGTCTCTCCAGAAACTCTAACGTGTGGCCTTGAGAAACTAGTTCAAGAACCCACAAATCTGTGGTGATTGCCTCCCACCCTGCCAGATGAACAGCGAATCTTCCACCCACCAGCTCCTCCAACTGAAGAAGAGGAGGAAGAGAGGAGGCAGACCACGAGTCAAGAGGCTGAGGGAGGGCTGGGGAGGCCCGCCCCTGAAGCCCTCTGGTTCTTGGCTGCAGGAGTGGCCGAGGTTGAAGAGGCCCGATGTTTGGCCTGATGTCTGGCCTGTTGTTGCTGTTTCATCTGCCATTTCTGTTGGCAACGAAAGGGCTGCTTTGTCTTATAGCCAATGCAGTACATAGCTTGCACTCAGCATAGTGCCTTCCCCTAGCCTGGAGGTTTATGATGATGTCTTGCCCATCTCCTCCGAAGAGGACAGAACCCCGGAAGGGTGCATCTTGGATGGCAGCCCAAAGATCAGGTGCCAGCCCAGAAAATCTCAGCCAAGAATACCCCCTCAGACAGACAGCGGTAGCCGTGCCTCTAGCTGAGGAGTCAACAGCATCACAAGTTGCTCTCAGAGAGTGGCGACAGACGACTTCAGCTGACCTAATGGTGTCAGAGAGGGTTTCCTTTGCTTCAGAGTCTGGCATGGCCTCAATGACAGGCTCTGATTTGTGAAGAAGGGATTTTTGGTACACCAACATGTGCGCCACATAATTTAGGTTGCGTACAGCCAGGGTAGAGGATGAATAAAACTTCCGTCCAAACTGATCCAGTTGCCTCGACTCCTTATCAGGAGGAGAGGTGCTCATATGCTTAGGTTTAGTGGCTCTGTCATGTGCTGCATTAATGACCACCGAGTCCGCTTTACGGTGGATGCTAAGGTGATCCCTGCCCTCTGGTATACGGTAAGTCCTGTCCACCTTCTTGGCCATGGCAGGAATGGATGATGGCATTAACCAAATGTTAGAGATTAGGTCCTCGTAAGGCTCCAACCAGGGAGGCGTGAGGACTGGGGATAGTTCAGGCATGTCCAAATGCTCGGCCAACCTCTTACATTTGGGATCCTGATTGTCAGTCCTCCACTCATAGGCCTCCACAATCTTTTTGAGGAGATCTGTGAAGGAGGGATCCTCTGGAGGAGACTTCAGAGACTCCTTAGCCTTGGGTTCATCCGGTGGAGGTGTCTTGAAGCCAGAGGCATCAGAATCTGAGTCTGAGTCGTATGAATAAGCCAGGACTGGAGACATAACCCCGGGGCGGGGAACCTCCTTAAAGGGAGTAGGAGGCCTGTTCTTATCAGTAGTGGTAGTCGTGCCTTTCACCAGACCTGACATAGAAGGACGGGACTCCACCAGCAAAAAAGACTGACGAGTCGAATCCAGGCATGCCGTGGTACAGGCTGCTACCGGATGACAACTGGCCAATTCAGAGACTAACTGCGACTTAGTTTCAGACCACCAAGATGGAACACTCACCCTGAGGTCCATCTGAGGTTGAGGAGGTGGGGGTTGGGGCGGTGGAAGCTGGTAGGCCATCTGAAAACCAGATCCATAGCTTGGCATTGGGTATCCTAGCGTCTGGTACCCGGACAGTAGGGAGCCCAGTGCATGGTAGTTAGACACATTACCCAGTGACAGATACCCCAGCAAAGGGAGTTCTGGCACCTGGTACCCCGATGGAAGGTATCCGGGGTTAGGATAGAGCAGCATCTGGTAGCCATGCGTCTGAAAATCTGGCAGTGGCTCCAGTGGAGGATCTGTAGTGCTAGATGGGGGACCTCAAGGAGGAATGAAAGGCAGGTTAGAACCCAAGAGCATTGAATCAGACATTGGACTGCTAGGGGGTAAGCCATGCGTCAGCCTGGCAGGACCCTCAGGCAGAGGCAGAGGGCCCTACTGGGAGAGCCGGTGGTGAAGGGTCCTGAGGCCTGATTGTGACCCAGTAGTGGTATCATCATGCTGACAGCTCTCTAACTCCGGTTCCAGATGCTCGGGGGAGGCCAGAGGAGAAGGAAAAAGTACCCGGGTGGGGCGAACCCACCGGGGGAGACTGCAGGTGAAACAGCAGCGGGCACTGAGAGTCAACAGCAGGACTCTCGTCAGGGCCCAACGGAAGCGCCTGGGCTGAGTGGGCATCGGAAGATCTGATGTCCGGCGTATCAGCCATGGCTGAGTGTTCACTGGAGCCCCCAGTGCCAGACTTATCAGCCTGGGCTGGATGCTCGTTAGAGGTTCCAACGGGCGATTTATCAGCCGCACCAGCAGACTCAGACCCTTTGGGTTTAGGGGCCTAAGAGTGGAAGGAGCCTCAGACTCGGCCAAGGCGACTGCCACCACCATGACCAGTGGCAGCAGGGGGACCAAGGCTGCTCCTGAGAGACAGAAGCAGGCTTGTAAGAGGTGGCACTTTTCCCGGAGGAGGAAGAAGGCCGTTGATCATCTGCAGTCCCTGGAGGGATACAAGGGTGGGAAAGGGACCTATCCCGGTGCTTCTCTTTGTCCTTCCTTTTCTTGTTGCGGTGCGAGTCCCATGATGGGGAGGAAGAGGCACTCTTCATCTTCTGCAGCTCCTTCTCCATCGAGGTAATTTTTAGTTTTAAAACATGAGCCTCAAGGGCTTTTTGCCTGCGTTTCCGTGTGGCCTGATTGAAACTCAGGCAGGCCTCACAGTACCCTGTCCGGTGTTCCGGGCCCAGGTAGACACAGCAAAGGGAATGGTTGTCCTTATGTGGAGGTTGTGTGCTGCAGGAATCGCACTTATTCTTATGTGACTCGGAAGGCATCAGAGAAGACATGCACAAAAAATATTTTTTACTGGAACGGTAAAAAAGGGAAAGAAATTTAGGAGTATACTCATCCAAAATGGCAGTCGAACTGTAGCCGCCCTCCATGAGATCCAACGTGCACAGGTCAACGGCAGGAGAGAACTGGAAGGTGGGCTGGGGACCACCCACTATATAGGGTCACGCTGACGTCAGTCATGTGACATCGGTGGGTGGTCCCCAGCCAGAAACTGCTAGCTAAAGTTTTCCATATGGTCCTGACGCCAGGGGGTGCAGTCCTAATGGTTATCACCTACTGCAAGAGCCCTCAGGAAGTAAGATTAAAGAGTTTTACTCTAGGTTCTTTCTGGTTCCCAGAAAGACCGGAGATTTGAGGCCTATTCCGGATCTAAAAGATCTCAATCTGTATGTCCAGTACAAAAGGTTTTGCATCGTTACTTTGCCCGGTCTGTTGCCACTGCTCAAGCCAGGCAACTGGCTATGCTCACTGGGCATGCAGAATGCCTACCTGCACATAGCTATGTTCCCTCCTCACAGGTTTCTCTGGTTCCTATTTCAGGGTGAACACTACCAGTACAAAGTGCTGCCCTTTGGCTTGTCCTCTGCGCCATGAGTCTTTAGCAAGTGCTTAGCAGCAGTAGCTGCAGCCCTCAGGAGGAAGAGAATGTACGTCTTCCCTTATCTGGACAGTTGGCTCTTAAAAGCACCCTCCAGGGACAGCTTCTGGAGACCTTATGCAGGACTCTTCAGCTCTTCCATTCCCTGGGCATCACTGTCAATTTTCCCAAGTCAGTCCTGGTTCTGTCTCAGAGATTGCAGTACATAGGGGCGGTCCTTGACTCAGTACAGGGGAAAGCTTTCCTCCCTCGGAACAGGACGTAGTGCCTCATGGCCCAAGCTCAGGAGGCGGCCCAGGGTCAGCATATCCCTGCCAGGCTGTATTTAAGGCTTCTGGGACTAATGGCAGTTGCCATTCCCATGGTCCCTCTGGCCAGACTCCACATGCATATCCTTTGGTTTCTCTCACTAGATCCAGGGCCTGGAGTTTTCTAGAGAAACACATTATCCCTCTCCTGCAGCAGGAGGTTTCTTTACACCTTCCCTCTGTTTCCTCTCATCCAGGGGGATCTCATCAAGCTGCAGATGGAAGGGGCCATCATGATACTAGTACTGTAGCCCCATTCTGGCCCCGCCAGATATGGATTCCTTTTCTGCAGCAGTTGGTGGAAGAACCTCCAGTCCAGCTCCCCTCTGTAGAAATCTGCTGACTCAGGATTAAGGGATCCTGGTCCATCCCAACATCTGCAAGCTTGGCTCCTGAGGACATAGCCATCACCAGATTTGGGGTTTCCAACAGGGTGTCAGACCTCCTGGTGGCCGCCCGTAAGCCTTCCACTTGATCCACTTATACCTTGAAGTGGAAAGGGTCTGACATATGGGCTGCCAAACATAATCTGGACCCCTTCACCTGTCCAGTGAACCAGATTCTGGACTACCTGATCCCCCTGTCTGACGCAGGTCTCCAATACTCCTCTCGCAAGGTACACCTTTTAGTTATTTCTGCTTTCCACAAGCCCATGGGTTACTGCACTATAGCTCAGCTGGATGTCCCCTGCACCTTTCTGAGGGGCATCCTGCATCTGACACCTCCAATTCATTCTGCTGTCCCGGCTCAGGATTTCAACTTTGTTTTGGAGAAGATGACCCTGTCTCCTTTCGAGCCCGTCGCAACTTGTGACTTGCGCTTTCTTTCCTGGAAAGCACTCTTTCTGGTTGGCATTACTTCTGCTTGAAGAATCTCAGAGCTTCAGGCCCTCTGGTGCGAGGATCCTTATTTGACTGTTCACAAAGACAGGGTGTCTTTGTGCACTAAACCTAAATTTCTCCCTAAGGTGGTCTCTGAGTTTACACTGAATCAATCTAACCACCTTCCTGTTTGTTTTCCAGAGTGTGCCAATCCAGGGGAAACACTGCTCTACACTTCAGACGTGCACAGAGAAGTACTACCTGCTGTGCCCTAAGGACAGCAGGAAGTCAAAGCAGTTGTCTGTTTCCTTTGCCCCAGGCAGAGAGAGCGCCGCAGTTTCTAAGCAATGTTTATCCAAATGGTTGGCAAATTGCATTGTGTTCTACATAATAAGGCGCAAAGAACTGCCTGGTGCTTTTTAAGTTCATTCTGCCAGAGGCATGGCTACTTCTGTGGCTGGTTTCCAAGGGATTTTTGCCACTTACATTTGTGCGGCTGCCACCTGGAGCACCACCCATTCCTTTAACAAGCACTATAGTCCAGACATTTTCTCTGGAGCCCGTGCAGGATTTGGCAGGGCTGTGTTACAGGGCCTCCTGTCTTAAGCTTAAGGTTGGTCTTCCTCCCAGACTGGTTGTTTGCACTTGTAACTGCTTGGGACTCGTTCCTATGGTGTGACCTGACGACTGAGGTACCCCTGAAGAAGAGAGTACAGTTACATAAGAACTTACCGTAACAGTAGATCTTCGGGGGGATCTCATTCATCAGGTCTATTTCCCTCTCACCTTCCCCCTTTCTGGGGCTTCTTCCTGGAACTGGCTACTTGGTGTATCCAGCCTTCTTTATAGGCCTGGGCACCTCTCTTTCTCTCCTCAATCGCCTATGGCTGGGCTTTGTTCCCTTTGACTCCAGGGAAAGAACTAAGGAGGGAGTAGGGCCAATCATGCCTTTATAGAGTATGTGATGTCATCACATGACGTCGGCATGGGCGGCCCCAGTTGTACTGCTGAAAATCTTCTGTGTGGATTCCCCTTCACTAATGGTGAAGTTCCTACAGTGTGACTGGATGACTGAGATCCCCTCAAAGAGCTACTGTTAGGGTACGTTCTTACGTAACTGTTCTTTTTTCTGATTTCTCTGTCTGCCACCTAATCAAGTATGAATGCTCAGTCTTTTTGCATAGTTCTGCCCTATCCTCGCTTATTACACAAGCACCACATATGCCTAGCCTTCCCCAATAACTGTACTGTTTTCTTACATGTCTTGCTTATTACTGCCTCTTATACTTGTACCCCTGGGTCGCACCTGAAAACGAGCCTCAGCTCAGGTGCCTATCCCAGTTACCAAGTTTTTTTTTTTTTAATAATTTCTATTTTATCCCCACTTCAAACCCTGGCACTGTATCTGATGAACCACTGCAGCGCAAGCTCGGAGGGACAGCCCACAGAGCTGTGGCTTACTCCCCAGGTGGGGACAGAGTGGGTGCAGGCAGCCATGCCCCTCAAGCCACCCCTCCCGGTTCTGTACCTTAGTCCTCGTCAGGGTCCTCATTCCTGAGCTGCTCCAGCTGGTGGCGAGGGCCTACCTAGCCCTCTAGTCTGTGTCATGCCGGGCCTGGGCATTTTCAGGTGTACACCCCACCCCACAAGAGATATGACGTGCACTTTGACGCCAAGGCTAACGCTGGCGTCCGACATGCTCCACCCCTCTGTATGACTTGGGCATGCCAAACCTCCAGCTGCCACTACAGGTAGGACATGCACCAAGCCAAGGTTCCCCCCTCCCCCCGGAGGAGACAAGCAGTCTATGGGATGATCAGCCATCTCTCTCCCCCAGCTGGCCCTCCGGCAACCCAAGTCTGTTCCTAAACCAGGATCGCCAGCATTACAAGTGGTAACGCTTCATCTGCGTCGGTCCGGCCAGCATCACAAGTGGTAGCGCTTCCTCTCCACCGGTCCGGCCAGCATCACAAGTGGTAGTGCTTCCTCTGCGCCGGTCCGGCCAGCATCACAAGTGGTAGCGCTTCCGCTGCACCGGTCCGGCCAGCATCACAAGTGTAGCGCTCCGCCTGCACCGTCCGCCAGCATCACAAGTGGTAACGCTCGCTGCACCGTCCGCCAGCATCACAAGTGGTAGCATCTTCCCGCGCCGGTCCGCCAGCATCACAAGTGGTAGCGCCCACTGCACCGTCCGCCAGCATCACAGTGATAGTGTTCGCTGCACCGTCCGCCAGCATCACAAGTGGTAGCGCTTCGCTGCACCGGTCCACCAGCATCACAAGTGGTAGCGCTTCTTCTGCGCCGGTCCGGCCAGCATCACAAGTGGTAGCGCTTCCGCTGCACTGGTCCGGCCAGCATCACAAGTGGTAGTGCTTCTGCTGCACCGGTCCGCCAGCATCACAAGTGGTAGCGCTTCCTCTGCGCCGGTCTGGCCAGCATCACAAGTGGTAGCGCTTCCGCTGCGCTGGTCCGGCCAGCATCACAAGTGGTAGCGCTTCTGCTGCACCGGTCCCGCCAGCATCACAAGTGGTAGCGCTTCTGCTGCACCGGTCCGCCAGCATCACAAGTGGTAGCGCTTCCGCTGCGCTGGTCCGGCTACCAAAATTTTAAATAAATAAACAAATGGGTAGCAGGGTTTTAAAAAAGCCGGTATTGCATCGCATTTTGTGATGCAAATCACTAGGTTGTGCAAATCAAACTGTCGGGTGGATCACAAAGAAGTGTGATCCATTTTTAAGGCTCTCGATGTGACACTGTGTGCCTCACAATTATTAAAAAAAATAAAACAAGCATTTGTCAATGCTGAACATCTGATGCTTGGTAGCATTTTCTGAGGAAGACCTAGACAATAATACTAACATTTCACATTATTTGATAGTTAAAAATCTAAAATTCCAGCTCTTCATTGAAATAAATGTCAAATCTAGGTGGACCAAGGACATTTCAGAGTCAAAATCAGGGACAGTTAGAAGTGTGGGGAGGTTAGTACGTGCAAACATCCTTCTCTCACCTCACACAGGTTGGGAATGGGATCAGGATGCTGAGGTGAACTGTTGGCAATACCTTCTCTGTCTCACTGTGTGCAGCTCTCTGTTTAACCTTGTTTTTATGGCGCAGCCAATGCATCGTGCAAAGGTCCTATAATGTGCACTGTCCCCAATCTAAGGAGGAGGAGAGGGCTGAGCCGGACTCAGGTGGGGGCAGACAGCACACAGAGGGAGGGAGCGTGAGGGTTTAATTAAATGCCGGGTGCAGGGATGGGAAATGGAGGGTGAGGGTGGACAGCACACAGAGGGAGGGAGTGGGAGGGTTTCTTTAAAGGATATCGATGCCGGGACAGGGAATGGAGGGTGGGGCGGATGGCACACAAATGGAAGGAGTGGGAGGGTTTCCTTTCTTACAGGGCCTGACACAGCAGCTGCATACCAGTGACCTCCGTTGCAAACCTGCTGGTCAAAAGCCCTGCTGCTTTCCAGCCTTTTCAGCATCTGGTATTCTTTATGTGGCTCATTTTATTTTTTCATTGTACTGTCTACATATGTTCAGTGTTCGATTACTAATGCAACATACCAATTTATGTTTCTCCAGTTCATTATTTATTTTTTAAATTGCTTATTTCAGTTGTATAGAAATTATTGACAAGGCAGGTACATTGAGATTGTTGTCTGTTACCAGACAAACAGAGCCCAACCTGATCTCAGGTAATCGGTTCAATTGTAGTAGTGCACTCTGACCAGATTACAACACGTACATAGGATCCACGTTAGAAAGGGTTACGCCGACCCATCAGCAGAGCAGTAGCGCTACTACCCACAATGCTGGTGAACTCGTTCAGGAAGAAGTGCAGATCATCGAGGGCTGGCTGAGGGGGGGCGAGGGATTGAGCGTCCCATGGACTGCTCTCCTTCCTCAGGGCAGAGAAGACAAGACCCCCTGTAGAGACTAGATGGCAGCACAGCTGGGGCATATGTGAGGGGAGCGGCTACCATGGGATGTTCTGGCGTTGATGTGTGTCATAGCATGCAAGTGCCCTTGCACCATCACATGTGGCAACCTGGGGAAAAACGAGGGAAATGGATGGGCTTATCTATGACTGCACCCCCAGCAGGCGGTCACATGACTGACGCGGCTGGCCATTCACCACAGTGGGGTCCTGTGTTAGTGGCAGATAACTGGTAAGTCCACAAGAAGGTCAGTAAACTGTGCCCGAGATGATAAAATCTGGTGCAGTTGTGGTATTTGGCCTTGGCACAGCGGCAGTGATGCAAGGGTTTGCCGCAAACCCTACGTCAGTCTTTTAAAATCTGCCCCCGAGTTATTTTTTATTTTTCAATCCCAAACCTTGCCAGGTCTAAGCCAAATATGGCGCCATCTTTTTTCTTGAGAAAAAATAAATTTTAACATTTTTACAATATTTAAATTTTGGTGGAACTAGAAAATTCCTTCACCAAATAAAACTAGAAGATGCCAAGAATCTTTTACTGTGAAAAAAGGTAAGGTTAAATGTATTGCCCAATTTCCCATCCTTGCATTACCACCCGACTGCCTTACTGTCCATATTCTGAACAAGGAGAGGACATACAGTAAATGTGCCACAGCTCACAAACTGACCTAGCTGAAAGCTTGTTTCCAGGTGCGACCTGGGAGCACAAGGAAGTTAAGTGACTTGCTCAGGGTCACACAGTATGCAAGTAGGGGCTGTGAGATTCAAACCGAGGTCTCTAGGTTTGCAGCTCAGAGCCTTAAACCACTGCGTTATACTGCCACCTTCGCCTGTAACAGCTGCTGGGCTCAAGATCTGAACATATCCCTGGCATTCATCATAAGGCAAAAGCTCAATTTCAATTTTATTTCCTGTTGGCGAAATAAAAAAAAAAAAAAAAGGAAAGAGCCTTGTTCCACAGAGAACTGCACTTGGGGGAAGGAACCCCCTCCCCCCTTGCACCTGGTTTGCTCTGATAGATGGTAGAGTGGAGGTTTGTCCCACTGCTGACAGAGAGGATAGTAACAATCGAACCAGGCTGAATTCCCTGATAGTCAATGGAGCTGCGTGTTAATATTTGCGCCAGTGGCAACAAGATTATGTGCAGACCTTCCCCAACTTGGTGATTTTTTTTTTTTGGTGGCTATAAAGTTTGACACCTTTATTTTATTTGAGTCGAACATATTGTCATGTATCATTTCAAATCATTAAAAGAAATCTTATGCACAGAATGCAGTTTGCAGGAAACCATAGCCAGTTTCCATGTCAACTGGTGTGCGCCTGACTCCCTTACATTAACCCCATTCAAAATTTAAATAAGACATATTTGAGTCTCGTTAAACTACTGTATACTAGATTGCAGGATTTAATTCAGATCAGTGTCCAAAGTACGAAACCTCCGAGGAAACTTTATTTCAGTGTCTCTGGTAAATGTCATCTGTTCTTCAAAACCTTTGGTTAATAATTTATTTTAGTTTTGTTTATTTTGTTCACAGAGAAGGAAGGCTACACAGTCCTGCCTATTTTTAGTCTCGGTGGCGGGAGGAGGGCATATACATTTATATATATATATATATATATATACACACACACACAAACCAACTAAAATTGTACCAGACGAAGCTGTTGAGGGTATGTTTAGTGAATGGGGGAAATTTGGCCAGGACACTGGGGATATTCCTCTTCAGCATAACTCTGCACCCCGACTTCCTGGACCTGACCACTGCATGCCAGGGTGGCCACCCCCACTCTTCAGTACATTCCACCCTTGTGCACTCACACTGTAGTGCAACTGAAAACATTGGTTAAGCAATCACTTAACTTGGAGTCTGGAACATATGCTTCAAAACACTGTCTTTTTTAATTATTGCCAGAAGTCCCAAGAAAAATGCAAAATCAGCAGCTGTGCAAAGTATGTGATGGCTGCTTCTGCCTAACAGACCAACTACGTAGCTACAATGCCCCTGCACATTGCTCAGGAGAGCTTTCTCTGTGGGAGGATCTATTAGAGTTTATCTTTTGCTCTTTTAGTGGAACTTCTGCCAATAATAACAAGCATTTGCCAATGCCGATACTGAACCTGACATGGCAGAATGACTCAAATAGAAAGCAGTTCTTTAATTTAGGTAACTGTTCTAAATAAAAGGTATAATCTGTGTGGCTGACTTTAATATAATAGATTATTGGGGGGGGAAGGTAATTTAAAAGCTATGTCACTGAACTGAGTCAGGCAGAACTCCCCTGTAAAGTGCCAGCTTGTTGGAAGGGTGAACCATACACCATATTTAAATGTGAAAGCTTGTAGGCACGAAAAGCACAGGATTCTGAATGTACTTGCGTCATGATTCAGGGACTTTTAAAATACCCCCCTCCCAAATCAAGATGTGAGTACATTCAGAATCCTGTTCTTTTCGTGCCTACAAGCTTTCACATATACGGTGTATGGTTCACCCTGCCAACAAGTTGGGACTTGCAACGAGTTCTGTCTGACTCAGTCCATTGGCAGAGCTTTTAAATTTTCCACCGTGTAATCCACTGCATTTAAGCCTCTCATACAGTAACACAAATAATTACAGGTTACTCACCTGTAACAGGAGTTCTAGGAATGGTATATGTTGTTCATCCACACTGTCTGGCAAGTATCCTTGCCGCTTTAAATCTTGCCGGAAGGTCTTCAAGCTGGCTCCTCCCACCCATCTGGGTGGTAAAACTCTCGGCTCCACCCCATGACACCAGATCTGGCCTGCTGGAAGCTCAGGTTGTGCGTCGCCGGGAGGTCGGGTAGGTCGTGTGGATGAACAACATATACCATTCCTAGAACTCGTGTTACAGGTGAGTAACCTGTATTTCTAGGGACATGGATATGTTGTTCATCCACACTGTCTGGCAGACTCCTAGCAGTTCTCCGGGAGGAGGGAGGCAAGTGCACACCCCCTACTTAGGGAATAGAGACTGGAGAACCGAGGCCCCAAAACCAGCATCCCGGCGTGACTCAAGGTCGATGTGGTAATGGGTGATGAAGGTGTGTGCTGACTTCCAGGTAGCAGCCCTGCAGATTTCCTGGATAGGGACGTCCCTGGAAGCAGCCACCGATGCAGCAGTATGGCGGGTAGAATGAGCTCTTATCCCTCTGGGAGGCTCCATGCCCGCCAACTTATAGCAGAGATCTATGCAGGAGGTGACCCACCTGCCTATCATCCGCTTGGCTGCAGGTCTGCCAGGTGCGGATTCAGCATAGGTGACAAACAGCTGGCGAACCTCTCCCCGGATTTCAGCCGTGCGCTCCTTATAGTAAGCGAGCGCCCTTCTAGGGTCCAGAGTATGGAGCCTATATTCGCCTTCCGAGGTGTGATTGGGGTAGAACACCGGCAGAGTCAACACCTGATTAAGGTGAAACTCCGACACCACCCTCGGAAGGAATTTCGGTGGGGCGCAGGACAACTTTGTCTCTGTGGAAGACCAGGTAAGGAGACTCATGCAGAGCACCTGGAGCTCTCCCATCCTTCTGGCTGACGGATAGCCACCAAGAAGGCGTCTTCCACGACAGGTGAGAGAGTTCACACCTGTGCATTGGTTCAATGGCTTGCCCATGAGCTTTGCCAGTACCAGCAGTAGATCCCACGGAGGTGGAGGTTCTCAGACCGAGGGAAATGTGATCGAGGCCTTGAAAAGCACCAGACCACCTTCTCCGCGCGACCGACGCTTCCCGGCCCGCGCCCGTAAGCAGAGATGGCTGCCAGGTGCACCTTAAGGGTCATCGACCTAGGCCCTTGCTGAGAAAGGGACCACAGGTAGTCCAATATGCTCGCCAAGGAACAGGAGGAAGGGTCCAGGCCCTTGCCCTGACACCAAATGGAAAATCTTTTCCATTTGAAGGCGTAGCATTTTCTGGTCGACTCCTTACGGGACCCAACTACGTTGAGGACCTCGTCGGAAAGACCCAAGGCCTGGAACTCTACGCCAGGAACCAGGCCGTCAGGTGCAGGGATTGAAGGTCCGGATGGAATACTTTCCCTGACTAACTGAGAGCAGGTCCGGCAAGCTAGAAGCTGCCTCGGAGCCTGGAGCTGAGGCTGAGGAGATCTGGGTACCAGTACTGGCGGGGCCAGTCTGGGGCATCAGAATCACCTGCGCCTTGTCCCTCCTTGCCTTGAAAAGCACCTTGTGAATCAAGGGGAACGGGGGAAAGGCGTAGAAGAGGCCTGGGGTCCACGGCCTCGAGAAGGCATCCCCCTGCAGCGATCCCTGCTGAGGGGGACGGGCATGGAACAGCCTCAGCTTCGCATTCTCCCTGGAGGCAAACAGGTCCACCTGAGACGTGCCCCAATGGGAGAATAGATCTTGTACTACCTCCGGCAGGAGAGACCACTCGTGGGACGCAGCCCCTATCCGGCTTAGGGCATCAGCCAGGGTGTTGGAGGCTCCTGCCACATGAATGGCTAGGAGATCCGCCTCCAGGCTGCGCCACGGTGACCAGATGCGGAGCTCCCTCGCATAGGAAGCATGGAGTGCGTCCCGCCTGGCGTTTAGACAGTACATGGTCGTGGTGTTGTCCGCCTGACCCGACCACTTGACCCCCAAGAAACGGAGCAAAGACGGTGAGAGCTGTTAGGCAGACCGCCGGAGCTCCAGCAGGTTGATGGGCATCGGGACCCTCGGGACCAGAGGCCGTGCGCTCGGTGTTCCCCCAGATGGGCACCCCAACCCATCAGAGAGGCATCAGTCGATAGAGACACCGTCGGCTCGGGGCGGACAAACGGGATGCCCTCCAGCAGATGAACTGGAACGGTCCACCACTGGAGAGCGTTCCACATCCCCTGGGTCACCATCACTAGCTGGTCCAAAGGATCGCAACGTTGGGACCACTGGCTGGCCAGCCCCCACTGAAGGGGGCGCATGTTCCAACAGGCCCAATGGACCACGCTGGTACAGGCCGCCATGAGACCCAGGAGGCGCAGGAAGTCCCGGGCAGGGCGCAATTGCCCAACCAGAAATGATTGGGCAAAGGAGGAAAGAACCTCGACCCTGTCTGCCGGGAGCCGTGCCCTGGCTCAAAGAGAGTCGAGCTCTGCCCCAATGAAAAGAATCACCTGCTTCGTGTCGAGTTCCGACTTGGCCTCGTTGATGAGGAGGCCAACCTGAGAGCAAACCTGGAGGGCCAGATCTCTGGACTGCTCCACCTCCTGTCTGGAGGGGGCAATCAGCCAATCGTCCAGGTAAGGGTAAACCCGGACCCCTCGGCGCTGTAGGAATGCTGTCACCACTGCCATGCATTTGGTGAAGACCCTGAGCTGGAGATAAGTTTAAGGGCATGGCTTGAATCCTCAAGGATCCCTCCGCCGAAGCGAAGGAACCTTTGATGGACGGACGATAGGGACGGAAAGAACGCGTCCTGTAGGTCCAGAGAGCAGAACCACACGCCGTGTTCCAAGGATGGTATTATCTGAGCCAGAGTGACCATCCTGAAGATTTCAGACCTTAGGAACTTGTTTAGGTCGTGTAGGTCGAGAATGGGGCGCCAGCCCCCTGTCCGTTTCGGAACCAGGAAGTACCTGGACACGAACCCCGGGTTTGAGGGAGGGTCTGCCACCTCTCTTATCACCTTCTTCTCGAGGAGGAGAGCGATGTCGGCTCGGCGAGCTGACAGCGAGGCTTGATTCGAGCCTCCCGAGGTGCGACGTGCTCTGAAGGGTGGGGCCTGCTTGAACTCCAGAGGCAGGCCCTTTCCACCACTTCCAACACCCACTGGTCTGTGGTAATAGCAGACCAGGCGGAAAGGAAGAATTGGAGCCCCCACGGGGAACCTGGGTGAGGTGACGAGGTTAGGGCGACACCCCTCAACCCGTCACTGTGCAGGCTTGGAGGAGGGACCGGACGAGGGACCACCTGGGCCTTTACCTCCCTGCTTCCTGGAGGAGGAAGCCGCGAGCTTGGGTTTGGGATGCCAAGAGCGAGCCTACTGGCCCTGTGAAGCTGCAATGGACGTGCTCAGCAGGACGGGACTTAAAGGGCTTGGGTGCGGTCTGCGGCCCTTGTCCTCTGAGCGGATGAGACCGAGTCCAAGGTCATTGGACTTTTCAACTCCTCTGGAGGTGGCCTTCCACTCCAGGCCGAAGAGGTCTGTCCCCAGGAAGGGGACATCCGCCAATTTGTGCTGGGTATCCGCTGTGAAGGTGGATATCCTCAGCCATGCCCGACGGCGCATAGCCACTGCGGCCGCGACTGACCTGGCGCATGAGTCTCCAATGTCCAGAGCAGTCTGAAGTTGCTGCTTGGCCACTGCCCAGCCCCCGCACCTAACCGTGGTCTGCAGGTCAGCCGGGAGATGAGGGACTACCTCGTCCAGGGAGCCCAACAGGGCATGGGAGAAATGTGCCATAAGCCTAGCCGAGCTTGCCTGATTTAGGCCAAGGGAGGACGCAGCGTAGACTTTTCGCCTGGCATAGTCCAATTTCTTGGACTCCTTGTCGAGAGGTTTGTCCACGTCCCTAGCGTTTCCGGCACGCTGAAAACGCTGTCGGTAACTAACCCCTCAGCTGAGGGATGTTCCGAGAAACCGGACAGGGAACCGGTAGGGACTGCATACTTCCTGGCCATCCTGGCCGAAGGCGCAGGGCAGGAAGCAGGGCGCTGCCAGAGCTCCAAGGCCGGGCCCACAATGGCCTCAGCCACAGGAAAGGCCTCCGTAGGGGAATCCCCTCGGTCCAATATCTCCGTGAGGGGATACTTGGCCCACTTGGATACGGGCTCGAGCTGCATCCCGGTGGACTCCGAGATGAGCCTGAGCAACCCCAGGAACAACGAAGGGCTGTCGTCCAGCGACTGACCTCCAGAGGACTCCAAGTCCATTCGCTTGGAGAAAAGGGAGGAATCGTTGTCGGACTCAGAAGAGTCCGCAAAGAGCTGCCTCGGGCCTGAGCCACCCTCCACCTGCTGAGGGTGATCGGGAGTGAGGGTGACCGACAGCCTATGGGGCAGACCCTGAGCCGACCGAGAGTTCTTGGTGGGAGCCCCAAACAGCAGCTGTGGAGGCGGAGGTTCCACCGGAATCAGTGGGGCAGCTGGTTTTGGCCAAACAACCGGCCTGGGAATAGGCTCCTCAGGTAAAACGAGGGTTTGTTTCGGCTGCTCCGGTGACAGCCACTTAATGGCCGGGGAAGGCGACGGTGTTGGCTTGTTCCACGGTCAGAAGGAGCTGTTGTCACATGAGGTCCTCGTAACGCCGACGTAACTTACGTCGAAGCCTCCCTCATCCAAGGAGGAGGATAGGACGAGCGGCAGCGCCGGCTTATCACGTGCCTAAGACAGACCGCCCATGACGGGCGGGATTGGCTGGACCGCAAGAAGTCTGAGACCGAGAACCCCGGCCTTCCGAGGACGGTGCGGGAGGGACGGTGGAACCGCCCTCCCTCGGCTCGGAGGGTTCACCCGAGGGCCCGGAACCGGAGGCACTGGCAAGCCCGCAGGATCCTCAACTCCCACCGGGGGAACCGGGGAGAGGGGATTTTCAGCTTCCCCGGTCAACAACCCGTCCAACGGGTCGAGAAAGATCTCGACTGCGTCGACAGGAGTCTTGGTCAACTGACCTGACGGGGACACCGTGAGACCAGTGGCTGAAGCCGAACGATCGACCGAAGTCGAAGGCCGACCACTCGAGGAGAGGGACCTTTCCCGCTCCCAAGAGCGTCGACGGAGGGACTTACCCTTGTCTTTCCTTTTGGACCGAGAAGAAGGTCCAGCAGACGTTGGTCCCTCTCCTCTAGTGAGGGACAGACAAAGCTCCTTAAAGGAAGCTGTAAGAGGAACCCAGAGAGAGCGGGATAAATGCCGCAGTCGAGGAAGATGTGGCCAGGCCGTCTCCTTCGAGGGCCATCAATCTGCTCTAGCTGATCCGCCGAGCCCACCGCGGAAACCGCCGACCAGGCCTTTTGACTTTACCGAGGAACGCTTCGGGCGCCCAGTTGTAAACGGCAGCACGGCCCGAGGACGAGGCAGAGAAGGAAGAGCACAGGCTCTGAAGCCTACGGGTCGGCTCAAGGCCCAAACAGAGACACGGAATGTGGATCCGTCCAAGACACCTTCTGCCCGCAAGGGCACCGCCGAAAACCGGGAGTCGATCTGTCCATCGCAGCCGCGAGGGATAGATGACCGAAGTCTATAATGCAAAACACTTTTAAATTCGGAAAACTGAAGAATTAGGAACCAGTCTTATACGCAGAGTGTTAAGGAGGGAACCTGAGCTTCCAAGCGGTATGGAAGATCTGGCGTCATGGGGCGGAGCCGAGAGTTTTACCACCCGGGTGGGTGGGAGGAGCCAGCTTGAAGACCTTCCGGCAAGATTTAAAGCGGCAAGGATACCTGCCAGACAGTGTGGATGAACAACATATCCATGTCCCTAGAAATGGACTTACAGAGGTGGCACTGGAGACAGGCTCGAGGGGACAGGAGAGGTGTGACAGCACTGGACAGTAAGAGCGGCTCCTGGGGAAGGGCGTTCGATTGGACATGGGCGGTCAAGTGGAGCAGACGGGGCTTGCGGACATAATATCCTTTAGTGGAGAATGGAGAGGAGATTGTGGGCATTACATTAGTAGACGTGGAAAGGGCTCGTGGACACTGCGTTTCTCACTGAGTGCTAATGGGGTACCCATGGGCACTGCATTAGTGGGCAGGGAGAGGGACCCACAGACACCACATCTGGTGGAGTCGAAGTGATCATGGGGCATTCTATGGCAGGTGGGGAGGGACTTGCAGACACTGCCTTGCTTTGGAGCTAGTGGGGTCCATGAGAGAGAGAGAGTGAGAAAAAAACCAGAGGTGAGACAGTGCCTTCCTGTTTGTGTGGATCGAAGCTGTGAGGGGCGAGTCCTGACCATGGCTGAGAGCAGGAACGGGAGCCCCAAAGAGACAGGTTGCGCTGCAGGAAGAGGAGGAGCGGGACAGTCAAAGGATGCGGGAAGGGACCCTGGCGGCGGTGTGGCAGGGCAGGGGTTGTGTTTCATGCTGGGACAGGAACGGAGGATGGAGGCGGACAGCACACAGAGGGAGGGAGCAGAAGAGGGTTTAACTGAACACCAGATGCCAGGATGGGGAATGGAGGGTGGGGCCAGACAGCACACAGAGGGAGGCAGTGGGAGGGTTTAATTAAATATCGGGTGCCGGGACATGGAATAGAGGGTGGGGGCGGACAGCACACAGAGGGAGGGAGTGGGAGGGTTTAATTAAACACTGGATGCGGGGATGGGGAGTGGAGGGTGGGGCAGACAGCACACAGAGAGAGGGAGGAGGGAGTGAGGGTTTTTAAGAACATTGGTGCCGGACAGGAATAGAGGGAGGCAAGTAAGTAAATTTTATTTATATCAAGCGCCCTTCCCAAGCTCAGGGTGCTTTTACAATAATTCAAATCACTTAAAATCACATTTCAGAACAATAAATCAAACAATCATACAATACACTTACTTATTATGTTCCGGCAAATGCTAGGACAAAAAGGAAAGTCTTTAGTTGTTTTTTAAAACTTTCAACAGTTAGGCATTCTCGTATCTGATGAGGTAGAGAATTCCACAGGGTTGGTGCCATATAGGCAAAAGATCTACCTCCAGACATCTTTAGACGTACCCTGGGAATCTCTAGCAATCCCTCGTCAGAGGAGCAAAGAGAACGGGCAGGACAGTAAGGCACCACGAGCTCTTTCAGGTAGTGGGGTCCCAAATCATGTAGGGCCTTAAAGGTCAATAATGCGACCTTGAAGGTGATCCGCCACTGTATTGGCAGCCAGTGCAGATCACGCAGCACAGGTGTCATATGGCTAGAAGGTGAAACTCCCATCAACAGCCTGGCCGTCACGTTCTGCACAAGCTGCAAGTGGCGGATATCCACCCCCGGCAGCCCTAGATAGACGGCACTGCAGTAATCAAAACGGCTGGTGACAAAGGCGTGGACCAAGATGGGAAGATCTTCCCGTGGAACCAAGTGTTTCACCCGGGCAATGTTCCTCAGATGAAAGAAGTTAGATTTGACTACGGCCAACACCTGCATCTTCATAGTCGGGCCTTCGCAAAATCACGCCAAGGTTACGCTCACAGAGGCAAGAAGCCCCCCAAGATATAAACCCGAGGGTTTCCCAGTCCAAGCCCCTGTTGTCCTCCCTCCAGGGTTCACAACCAACACCTCAGTTTTCCCTGAATTCAACCTAAGCCAACTAGCACTCATCCAATCCTGAATCTCCAGGAGGCAGTTATTAAACATCATGATGGAATCCGACTCCTGATCAGGCATAAAAGACAGGTAGAGCTGTGAATCATCGGCATAACAATGAAAACTCAGCCCATACTGTCTTATAATGTCCCCCAATGGAAGCATATACACCACAAATAACATAGGGGACAGCACTGACCCCTGCAGTACCCCACAGGGCAGCCAATGAGGGCCGAGGTGTAGATTCCAGACACCACTCTCTGAGATCTGCCATCCAGAAAAGATCGAAACCAGCTGTGGACTGCTCCCCTCAGACCACAGAAAAACCACAGGGTGGGGCAGACAGCACACAGAGAGAGGGAGCGGGAGGGTTTAATTAAATGCCAGGTGCTGGGACAGGGAATGGAGGGTGGGGGCAGACAGCACACAGAGGGAGGAAGTGGGAGGGTTTCTTTAAAGAACATTGGTGCCGGGACAGGGAATAGAGGGTGGGGCAGACAGCATACAGAGAGAGGGAGCGGGAGGGTTTAATTAAATGCCAGGTGCTGGGACAGGGAACGGAGGGTGCGGGTGGACAGCACACAGAGTGAGGGAGTGGGAGGGTTTCTTTAAAGAACATTGGTGCTAGGACAGGGAATGGAGGGTGGGGCAGATGGCACACAGAGAGAGAGGGAGTGGGAGGATTTTTGTTGTTAACAGGGCGTGATGCAGCAACTGCATACCAGCGACCTCCATAGTAAGATTCCGGTGGTCACCGGTGTGCAGCTGTAACTGTTTTGAAAGTTGATCAGCTGTTTGCTGATGTAGCTTCATGCAAATCAAAAGACTAAAGCCCTCTCTGATTAGAGTGGTTTCGGTCCTTATAAGTACACAAAGTTTCTGCCCACCAAGCAGAGAGTTGTGTCAGGACCACTGTGAGTGGTCAGAGGTGTAGACTGCTGAGCCCCAGGTATTCTGAACTGCAATGGGCTCAGCAGTGACCCCCCCCCCAATATTCCATTCCACCTACAAAACATTTGGTGCATGGGCGCATCAAATGTAAACAAAAAAAAGAGGTGGGTTTCCTTCCTGTCATTAAGCAGTGTCAGTGGCTCAGTAGGTAGCACACTTGCCTCTGAGGCTGGGAGATCAGAGAGCTGTGGGTTCAGTTCCCACATCTGGCACTTGGGTTAATATCCCAATACTGACACTGTAGCGCAGCATGAGGGGGTGCTGCACTTCTGAGATGCCGTCTTTCGGATGAGAAGTTAAACCGAGGTCCCACCTGCATGTATTGGTGGTAGTTCAGGTGGATGCTAAAGATCCCATGACACTTATCGAAAAAGAGTAGGGGAATTTTTTTAGAAAGAATACACAGTACATCACAAAAAAAGAAGATAACAGGAGCAGTTCAAAGAGTACAATACATAACCAAAATACATTTCAAAAATTGATAATCAAGCAGGGTAACAATCAGACTAATCAGTTCATAAACATCATAACAGAAAAAAGTTCAAATCATTCTATCCATGTCATATGTTTCCAATAATCTAAAAAAAATTGTCTCTCAAGGTTGTCGTAATCCCTGAGTTTCTGTCTTACAATGGCTTGTTCAATTTGTTTTATTAAAACAATATTAGGAACAATAGAATGCTGTAGAGAAAACTGACACCTGGTTTGCCACATATAATATTTTATACAAGCAAATATCAAAGTTAATGTACTAGAGTGGTACCTCCCCAAGAGTAATCCCCTAAAATCAAACTTTGGTAGGAAATATGGCAAGCAATATTCCAGTTCCAACGAAAAGCTAAATCTGCCCAAAATCTAACAGCAACTGAACGCTGTAAAAAAAACTTTCTTGTGTTTCTATCAAACCAGTGCATTCTGGTCTAATGCACTGACGTTCAGCAGCAGGTTTATGCTTCAAATTGCCTTTAACCCCAAGCTTGCCATGACAGCTAAGCCATTGTACATCCCACATGCGTAATGGAAGTCTGCTATCAGTAAGGGTTCGTAAAGCCTGTGAAATTTTAGAACGAACACACATAGGAAAATCAAGCTGTACAAAAAAAATATTTCCCATAATCTCAGAATAGAAATATTTTCTAGAAATATCCTGTAGTTGAGCTTTACCTAATTTCCATTCTCGCAGTTTTTGAACGGCAGAGATTGCAAAACCTGGAATGTCTGACGTAGATGTCAGCTTTGGTATACCTACCCCTTCCCATTTACTCATAAAGGTTTGAAATAAATTTCGAGTACAAACAGTCCAGGGATGAGAATCAGTGGAATCAGAAATTTGAAAAGAAGACAACATAAAAAAGGAATGGTAAAACACCAAAGGGTTAATCATCCCTATTCCTCCCTGTGAAATGGGTAAATGAGTGAAAGCTTGCTTAATGGGGTTTAACCGACTTCCCCCAAACCATTTGAAAAAAGCAGCTAAACAATCTAGTTTGCAAATTAGTAGGACTAGGAAAAACATAACATATGTATAAAAAAAACAGGGAGTAGAAATTTTTTGATTATCATTAACTCTTTTCTTTTTTGAGAAAAACCATGATTTCCATTGCTGGACTTTTTGTTCTCCCTCCACTATCTGCCTTTCCCAGTTTCGGTAAACCATATCCTGTCCTCCAAAAGAAATTCCTAAAATCTGAGCTGTATTAGAAATTGAAACAATCCCAATAGTCAGGTCAGGTGTAGCACCACCTACTGTGAGGGCCACACATTTCTCAAAATTTACAATAGTACCGTTTATTTCAGAGAATGAGTCAAATTTCTGTAATGCAGCCTGTCCTGAAGAGACATCTTTAACTAATAAACACACATCATCTGCATAAGCTGATATCTTTTGCTCAGGAATAGATAAAGAGGGAGTCAACCTTTGTATGTGGTGATCAGAAACAATTTCTCTAATAATCGCCGGCCCGGTGGCGCTGAGGGTTGAGGTGCTGGACGCCACACCTCGCTCCATGCTGGCAACCCGGGTTCGGGAACGGACTCGTCAGCTGGGTTGCAGGGGCGGAGAGGGATTGAGTGCCCGAAGGCTGCCTCCTCTCCGGGAGGGGGTTTGGTGGTCGATGTGTTGGTGCCCCAGCGGAGGCTGGGGGGACATTGCACTGACGCTGTGCTAGGAGGGAGTGAGTCGAGGCATGACGCCAGGAGGGAGTGCATGCGGACGCGTGTGCATTCCCCCTCCTTGGTGTCACTGCATGCCTCACTCACGCAAGCCACTAGTAGAGGAGGAAAATGGTGACCGATCGTGGTGGCTTGATGGCCGTCCACGGGACGCTTGACCTCGGGAGCACTGCTGCGATGCTGGATCCTGTGCTGGCAGGAGTAAGGGGGACTCTCTGCCGCCCCGCCGAGGGCGTACTTGGCAGCGGGGGCTCCATAGGGGCTGGAGTGGACCAGATGGTGACTGGGGATGCCAAGATGTAATGTGCAGATCGGGAGCCACAAGGTAAAAAGTACTAAGAAGAAAAAAAAAACAAAAAAAAACCTATTTCTCTAATAATGGAGTCCAGTATGAAAGTATATAACAGAGGGCTAATGGGGCACCCTTGTCGGACTCCTTGCTTTAGTCTAACCCCTGTACCCATTAAATTATTCACAAAAGGGTAGAGCGTTGCATCAGCATACAATAATTTGATGTAATTAATAAAAACGGGGGAAATACCGTATATGGATAAAGTTTGAAATAAAAAAGCATGTGAAACCCTGTCAAAAGCCTTGGACTGATCCAAAGCCAACACATACCCAGACAGTTTATTTTGGTTCCCGTATTCACAAATGTCCCAAAGTAAGCGGACGTTCTGTTGTATTGATCTCTGAGGTATGGAACAGGTTTGGGCAGGATGAATCACTATCTGAGCAATGGCCTGTAACCATTTACAAAGAACTGAGGAAAGAATCTTGTAGTCAGTATTGAGGAAACTGATCAGTCTACAATTACCTAATGTAGTGCAATCGCCTTTTTTGTACAGAAATGTAAGTATGGCAGAATTAAAACTGTGAACCCCTGTTCCAAATTACAGGATATCATTAAAAAAGTAAAGCAAAATGTCACTTAGATCGCCTCTGAATACCTTATAAAACTAATTTGTAATGCCATCCTCTCCGGGTGATATTCCATTTTTTAAAGCATTTATGGCGGAAAGGACTTCAAGCCTAGAAACTGGGACATCCAATGTATGTAAAATTGAATCAGGAATGGTGGGAATGGAAAAATGAAAAACATCATTCCATGCAGCAGCTGAATAAAAAGGGGTACTAAAAAGTACCGTCAAATGTTGATCAATAAGAGCCAACATTTCTGCATCTGAAGTTCAAATTTGGCCAGTCGAATCTTTTAAACCTGTCATAAGATTTTTTCCAATTTCTGTTTACAAGCGACATATGGCTCTTTAAAAGGCTCTTGCTGTGTACCAAACCGCAACTCAGCAAACATAGAGACAGCCCTATAATATTGATATTGCCTCATTTTTTTTGGTGTCTTCCAATTGTTTTTGAATGTAGGGGTCTGCAACCTGAGGGTGCAACAGTAACTTATAAAACTGATTCCGAAACTAGATATTGTAAATAATCAGAATTGCTTTTACGTATGCCATACTTAATGAAGAAATCTTTTATAACAGATTTCGTGTCAAACCATCAGGAAGACCAGCTGTCATACATATCTGCAACTGACTTCCTGGAATGCAACAGATATTTCTATTGTGTTAAAACAGTCTCATTGTCCAAGAGCTGAGAATTCAATTTCCATCGTCTCTGATAAGATGGAAATCTAGGTGGGATATGGCTAAGTCCCAGCCGACAAATCAATACCTTATGATCAGAGAATTCACAAGGATGAAGTGAAAAATCCCGTGCTACCAAATGTTTAGAAAGAAAAAAGTAATCAATCCTAGCGGAAAAAGAAGCTCTCTGATAAGTGCTACCTCCGCTCTTATGTAAAGACCTAAAACCATCTACAAGACCTGCAACCGTGACAGTGTTCTTCAACGCATGAGAATCACAATACATTTTTGTTGCACATTATCCTTAATGCGCAAGTCTAAACTGTAATTCATATCACATAGATACATAGATACATAGACAGTGTCGGCAGATAAGGGCCTATGGCCCACCCAGTCTGCCCATTTAAGCTTGTAAATTCAGTTTGTTTTCATAGAAGTCTGTTGCCGCTTACCCCTGACCTCCAGAATTCCTTTATGTCTATCCCATGCATTCTTAAATCCCGTGATTGTTTCAGCCCCCACCACTTCCCCTGGCAGGGTGTTCCACTTGTCCACCACCCGTTCTGTGAAGAAATTCTTTCTCATGTTTCCTCTGAATCGTCCTCCCTCCAACTTCATCCCATGCCCTCTAGTCCTGGAACATCTTTTTCGCTTAAAAATACAGGTTACTCACCTGTAACAGGAGTTCTAGGAATCGTCTATGTTGTTCATCCACACTTATTGGCAGGTTCCTTGCCGCTTTAAATCTTGCCGGAAGGTCTTCAAGCTGGCTCCTCCCACCCACCTGGGTGGTAAAACTCTTGGCTCCGCCCCATGACGCCAGATCTGGCCCGCTGGAAGCTCAGGTTGTGCGTCGAAGCCAGGAGGTTGGAGTGTTGGATGAACAACATATACCATTCCTAGAACTCCTGTTACAGGTGAGTAACCTGTATTTCTAGGGACATGGATATGTTGTTCATCCACACTGTCTGGCAGACTCTAGCAGTTCTCCGGGAGGAGGAGGCAAGGCACACCCCTACTTAGGAAAGAGACTGGAGAACCGAGGCCCCAAAACCAGCATCCCGGCGTGACTCAAGGTCGATGTGGTAATGGGTAATAAGGTGTGTGCTGACTTCCAGGTAGCAGCCCTGCAGATTTCCTGGATAGGGACGTCCCTGGAAGCAGCCACCGATGCAGCAGTATGACGGGTAGAATGGGCTCTTATCCCTCTGGGAGGCTCCATGCCCGCCAACTTATAGCAGAGATCTATGCAGGAGGTGACCCACCTGCCTATCGTCCGCTTGGCTGCAGGTCTGCCAGGTGCGGCTTCAGCGTAGGTGACAAACAGCTGGCGAACCTCTCCCCGAATTTCAGCCGTGCGCTCCTTATAATAAGCGAGCGCCCTTCTAGGGTCCAGAGTATGGAGCCTGTATTCGGCCTCCGAGGTGTGACTGGGGTAGAACACCGGCAGAGTCAACACCTGGTTAAGGTGAAACTCCGACACCACCTTTGGAAGGAATTTCAGGGAGAGGACAACCTTGTCCCTGTGGAAGACCAGGTAAGGAGACTCAATGCAGAGCCTGGAGTTCTCCCATCCTTCTGGCTGACGTGATAGCCACCAAGAAGGCGGTCTTCCACGACAGGTGAGAGAGAGATCACACCTGTGCATTGGTTCGAATGGCTTGCCCATGAGCTTTGCCAGTACCAGCAGTAAATCCCACGGAGGTGGAGGTTCTCGCACCGGAAGGGAAATGTGATCAAGGCCTTTGAAAAAGCGCCAGACCACCTTCTCCTGCGCCACCGACTGCTCTCCAGCCCACGCCCAGTAAGCAGAGATGGCTGCCAGGTGCACCTTTAGGGTCGTCGACCTAAGCCCTTGACTAGAAAGGGACCATAAATAGTCCAAAATGCTTGCCACAGAACAGGAGGAAAGGTCCAAGCCCTTGCCCTGACACCAAATGGAAAATCTCTTCCATTTGAAGGCGTAGCATTTTCTGGTCGAATCCTTACGGGACGCCTCAACAACACTGAGGACCTCATCGGAAAGACCCAAGACTTGGAACTCTAGCCGCTCAGGAACCAGGCCATCAGGTGCAGGGATTGAAGGTCCGGATGGAACACCTTCCCCTGATTGACTGAGAGCAGGTCCGGGCGAGCTGGAAGCTGCCTCGGGAGCCTGGAGCTGAGGCTGAGGAGATCTTGGTACCAGAACCATGGGCCAGTCTGGGGCTATCAGAATCACCTGCGCCTTGTCCCTCCTTGCCTTGAGAAGCACCTCTGAATCAAGGAAATGGGGAAAGGCGAAAAGAGGCCCGGGGTCCAGAGCCTCGAGAAGGCATCCCTGCAGCGAGCCCTGCTGAGGGGGTGGGCATGAAACAGCTCAGCTGCTCTCCCTGAGGCAAACAGGTCCACCTGAGGTGTGCCCCAGTGGGAGAACAGATCTTGTACTACCTCCGCAGGAGAGACCACTGTGAGATGCAGCCTCTATCCGGCTCAGGGCATCGGCCAGGTGTTGGAGGCTCCCTGCCACATGAATGGCTAGGAGATCCGCCCAGGCTGCGCACGAGTGACCAGATGCAGAGAGCTTCCTGCATAGAAGCATGGAGCGCGCCCCGCCCTGGCGGTTCAGGTAGTACATGGTCGCGGGTATTGTCCGCCTGGACTCGACCACTTGACCCCGGAGAAACGGCAAAGGCGGTGAGAGCTAGGCGGACCGCCTGAGCTCCAGCAGGTTGATGTGGCATCGGGACTCTGGCGGGGACCAGAGGCCGGCACTCGTGTTCCCCAGATGGGCACCCAACCCATCAGTGAGGCGTCGGTCGATAGAGAGACCGTCGGCTCGGGCGGACAAACGGATGCCCTCCTGCAGATGGGATGGAACGTCCACCACTGAGAGCTGCTCACATTTTCAGTCACTATCACTAGCTGGTCCAATGGATCGCAGCGTGGGACCACTGGCTGGCCAGTCCCACTGAAGGGGCATGTGCCAGCGTGCCCAATGGACCATGCTGGTACAGGCCGCCATGAGACCCAGGAGGCGAGGAAGTCCCGGGTATGCTGATTGCCCAACCAGAAATGATTGGGCAAAGGAGGTAAGAACTCGGCCCTGTCCGCCGGGAGTCGTGTTTGCTCGAAGAGAGTCGAGCTCTGCCCCGAGAACAGGATCACCTGCCTGCCGAGTTCGACTTGGCCTCGTTGATGAGAAGGCCGACCTGAGAGCAAACCTGGAGGGCCAGATCTCTGGACCGCTCCACCTCCTGTCTGGAGGGGGCTGCTATCAGCCAATCATCCAGGTAAGGGTACACCCGGACCCCTAGGCGCCGCAGGAATGCTGTCACCACTGCCATGCATTTGGTGAACACCCTGGGAGCTGGAGATAAGCCGAAGGGCATGGCTTGGAACTCGAAGAGGGATCCCTCCGCTCGAAAACGAAGGAATCTCCGATGTCATGGATGGATAGGGACGTGAAAGAACGCGTCCTGTAGGTCCAGAGAGCAGAACCACATGCCGTGTTCCAGAGATGGTATTATCTGCGCCAGAGTGACCATGCTGAAGGTTCGAGACCTTAGGAACTTGTTCAGGTGGTGCAGGTCGAGAATGGGGCGCCAGCCCCCCGTCCGTTTCGGAACCAGGAAATACCTGGACACGAACCCCAGGTCTGTGGGGGAGTCCTCTACCTCCCTTATCACCTCCTTTTGGAGGAGGACAGCGATGTCGGCTCGACGAGCCGCCAGTGAGGCTGCGGACCCCGAGGCCCCCCGAGGTGCGACGGCTCTGAAGGGCGGGGCCTGCTCGAATTCTAGAGGCAGGTCTTTTCCCACCACCTTCAGTACCCACCTGTCCGTGGTAACAGCGGACCAGGTGGAAAGGAAGTGTCGAGCCGCCTCTACGGGGAACTAGGGTAAGGTGACGGGTTAGCAACACCCCTCAGCCCGCCACTGGGCAGGCTTGAGGAGGACCGCCGAGGACCTCCTGCCTTTTTCCTCCTGCTTCCTGTTGGCGGGAAGCCGACGGCTTGGGTTTGGGATGCCAAGCTCAAGCCTGCTGGCCCTGACGCTGCTGGGCGGGTGCGCAGGTGCAGGAGTGACGTAAAGGGCTTAGGCTGTGGCTTATGCCTTGTCCTTCTGAGCGAAGAGACCCGAGTCCAAGGTAGCATTGGACTCTCGATCCTCTGCAGTGACCTTCCACCCTAGGGCTCAAGAGGTCAGTTCCCAAAGGAACATCCGCCAACTTGTGCTGGGTATCCGAGGTAAAGTGGATATCCTCAGCCAAGCCCGATGACGCATGGCCACTGCGCCACCACCCACCTGGCACATGAGTCCTCGGCTGTTCTAAAGCAGTCTGGAGCTGCTGTTTGGCCACTGCCCTGCTCTGGTCCCGTGATCTGCCTGACCGTAGTCTGCAGATCCGCGGAAGATGAGGGACGACCTCATAGGGAGCCCAACAGGGCATGAGAAAATGTGCCATGAGGATGGCCGAACTGGCTTCTGGACGAAGGCCGAGAGAGGACGCATAGACTTTTCGCCCGCATAATCCACTTCTTGATTTTTGTCGGGAGGTTTGTCCACATCCCTCATGCGTCTCGCACGCTGGAAAACGCCGTGTCAAACCACAACCCCAGTTGAGGGTGTTCCAAAACCGACAGGGATCCGCTTAGGGACCGTATACTTTCCTTGGCCATTCTGGCCAAGGCGCAGGGCAGGAAGCAGGACGCTGCCAAAGTTCCAAGGCCGGACCCACTATGGCTTCGGCCACCGGAAAGGCCTCCGTAGGAGAATTCCCTCGGTCCAGAATCTCCATGAGGGGATACCTGGCCCGTTTAGAAACGGGTTCGAGCTTCATCCCGGTGGACTCCGAGATGAGCCGAAGCAACCCTAAGAAGGACAAAGGGCTATCGTCCACTGACTGTCCTCCAGAGGACTCCAAGTCCATGCGCTTGGAGAAGAGGGAGGAATCATCCTCGGACTTGGAAGAGTCCTCAAAGAGCTGCCACGGGCCTGAGCCACCCTCCACCTGCCGAGGTTTATCGGGAGTGAGGGTGACAGACAGCCTATGGGGCAAACCCAAAGCCGACTGAGAATTTTGGTCGGAGCCTCAACTAACGGCTGTGGAGGCGGAGGTTCCACCAGAATCGGTGGGGCAGCTGGAATTGGCCGAACAACCGTCCTGGGAACAGGCTCCTCGGCTACAACGAGGGGTTGTTTCGGCCGCCCGTGACAGCCACTTAATGGCCGGGGAAGACAACTGGTCGGCTTATTCCCGGTCAAAGGAGCTGTTGCTCCATGAGTTCCTCATACCTCCGCGCAACTTGTGCCAAGCCTCCGTCCCGAGGAGGAGGAAGAGCGGTGGATCAGCTTGTCATGCGGTGTCGAGACCGACGACCGCCTATGACGGGCGTGGATCGTCGGACCGCGAGGATGTCCCGAGACCGAGAGTCTTGGCTAGGCCGAGACGGCGAGGAAGCGGTCGGAATCGCCACCTCGGCTCGGACAATCCCACCGAAGGCTCCGGAACCGGAGGCACAGATGAGCCGACAGGATCCTCAACTCCCACCGGGGGAACCAGGGAGAGGGGATTCTCAGCTTCTCCAGCCGACAACCCGTCTAACGGGTCGAGAAAAATCTCGACCGCGTCGACGGGAGTCTCGGTCAACTGGCCTGACAGGGACACCGTGCAGCCAGTGGCCGAAGCTGAGGGGTCGACCGATGTCAACTGTCGACAAGAAGGGGAGGGGGATCTTTCCCGCTCCCAAGAGCGTCGACGGTGAGACTTACTTTTGCTCTTTTTGGACCTGGAAAAGGGTCCAGAAGAAGTTGGACCCTCACCTTTCGTCGAGAGGGTCAGACAAAGCTCCTTAAAAGAAGCTCTACAGGAGGCACCAGAGAAGCGGGACAAATGCCGCAGCCGAGGTAGAAGCGGCCCGCGCCGCCTCCTCTTCGAGGGCGATCATCTGCTCGAGCTGATCCGCCGAGCCCGCCGCCGCTGACACCGCCAACCGGGCCTCTTTAGATTTCACCGGTGGAATTCTTTTCGGGGCGCCCCAGTTGTAATCGGGCAGCACGGTCTTCAAGGACGTAGGCCGAAAAAGAAGAGCACAAGTCACAGGCCTGCGGGTCGTGCTCAAGGCCCAGGCAGTAGACGCACGTGGAGTGCGGATCCGTCCTAGACATCTTCTGCCCGCAAGGGCACCTCCGGAAACCTGGAGTCGATTTGTCCATCGCGCAGCCATGAGGAGAAGAAGACCAAGTCTTTTAGCAAAAACTTTTGATTTCAACTTGAAGAATTAGGAACCAGCCTTATACGCAGGGCGTTAAGGAGGGAACCTGAGCTTCCAAGCGGTAAGGAAGATCTGGCGTCATGGGGTGGAGCCGAGAGTTTTACCACCCGGGTGGGTGGGAGGAGCCAGCTTGAAGACCTTCCGGCAAGATTTAAAGCGGCAAGGAACCTGCCAATAAGTGTGGATGAACAACATATCCATGTCCCTAGAAATAGTGTTTTCCTGCACCCTGTTCCTCCCTGTAAGATACTTGTATGTCTCTATCATATCCCCTCTCTCCCTCCTCTCCTCCAGGGAGTACATGTTCAGTTCCTTCAACCTGTCTTCATAGGACTTGTGATGCAATCCATGCACCATCTTTGTTGCCCTCCTCTGAACCTTCTCTACCCTGTCTATGTCCTTACGTAGGTATGGTCTCCAGAACTGTACACTGTACTCGGTGGGGCCTCACTAGTGTCTTGTATAGCGGAATTATGACCTCCCTTTTCCTGCTGGTGATACCCCTGCCTATACATCCCAGCATCCTATTTGCTTTACCTGCTGCCTTGTCACACTGTTTCCTACCTTGAGGTCATCAGAGATGACAACCCCAAGATCCCTTTCCTGCTTGGTGCATGCTATATCCTCACCCCCAACTGATATATTGTGCCAGGGTTTTTGTGCCCCATATGCATTATCTGCACTTCTTTGCATTGAATTTCAACTGCCAAACCCTGACCATTCTTCAAGTTTCTGCAGGTCGCTTCTCATTCTGTCTACACCCTCTGGTGTGTCTACTCTGTTACAGAGCTTTGTGTCATCAGCAAACAGTGAAATTCTGCCTTCTAGGTCCTGCGCAATGTGACTGATGAAGATGTTGAATAGGACCGGTCCCAGCACTGATCCCTGTGGTACCCCACTGGTCACTCTTCCCTCTGTGGAGTGACAGCCATCTACCACCACCCTCTGTGTCCTGCCACCCAGCCAGTTACCTACCCACCACACTACTGTCCTGCCCACACCCATATTCCCTAGTTTGTGTAATAGTCTTCTATGTGGCACAGTGTCAAAGGCCTTGCTGAAGTCCAGATAGGCCATGTCCACTGCCCTCCCGATCCACCTCCCTAGTCACCCAGTCAAAAAATTCAATGAGGTTGGTCTGCCATGACCTCCCCTGGTGAAACCATGCTGCTTGGGTCCTGTAGTCCATTGACAACTAGATGTTCCACCAATCTCTCCTTCAGTAGTGCTTCCATGATCTTCCCCACTACCGAGGTGAGGCTGACTGGTCTGTAGTTCCCTGCTTCCTCTTTGTTCCCACTTTTGTATAAGGGGACTACATCTGCTGTCCTCCAGTCTTTGGGTACCTCCCCTGTTTCCAGTGATCACCTCCCCAAATGACATGTTTGGAGGTAAAAAGATAGGGTTTGATCAGGTGGAAGAGGTCGACCCTAGCCGTTTTAAGCTGCGGAGCTTACGTATCGATCAATCTAAGGGAATATCCGTTATAAACGCAATTGAGAACCAAAGCCCTGCCAGGCAACAAATCAACGAGCCTAGTGACCCAATGTGATTAAAGAGGATCCCCACCCCGTCTGCGCTATCTGGGCCAAAGGACCAAAAAGATGGGCCCTCCCACCAAGCTTTTTTGACTTGAGTGATGTCAGATAAGTTGGAAAATCTGGTTTCCTGTAAAAAAATGATATCCACTTGCAGGTTTTTGCAGTACATCAGACAAACCAATTTTCTTTTGTAGTTCTTGATGCTACAGCAATTTAAATATACCATTTTTAGACGGGCCATAGAAAATTAATGTGGCAGCAAGGGTTTGTCTTGTTTTCTTTTTTTACCTTTCTTTTTCTTAGTGTCAGGGAGGTCTCCGTCTCCCTCCTCTTCTAGCTCCATTTCAGATAAGACTTCTGACCTCGATGAGGCCTCAGAGCCAGAATCTCCATCCAGTTCTGCAAGGACTTGAAGAGCATTTTGAGTAGTAGTAGGTTTGCCCCCCTTTTAACCTACTGGCAGCCCTAGTCACTCATCTAGAGTAAGGTGTCTGAAAATCAGGAACAGGTGGAGGCACAATAGAAGTGTGGGACATTAACTGAGAGGGGCCTGGTATCGAATGTACGTCCTAGAAACATAGAAACATAGACTTTGACGGCAGATAAAGACCGCTAGGCCCATCTAGTCTGCCCATTTCCCTACCTACAGGATAGGCCGCAGATCCTAGTTAACCAACAGCCTATATCTTCCTGCCCCCCCCCAAGAATTGCCTTATGTCTGTCCCATGCATTCTTGAATTCTCCCACAGTTTTAGACCCACAACTTCCTCAGGAAGGCTGTTCCATGCATCCACTACCCTCTCTGTGAAATAATACTTCCTCACATTGCCCCTGAACGCCCTCCTTCTATCTTTAAATTGTGTCCCCTTGTTCTTGCAAGTCTCTTTTTCTGAAAGATGCTACCCTCTTGGACTTTGTTGATTCCCTTGAGGTACTTGAAAGTTTCTATCATGTCCCCCCTCTCCCTTCTTTCCTCAAGGGTATACATATTAAGCTCCTTTAGTCTCTCCTCAAACGGCTTCTCTTGCAGACCCTGCACCATTTTAGTTGCCCTCCTCTGGACTGCCTCTATCCTGTCTATGTCCTCAGGAGATGGGGTCTCCAGAACTGGACACAGTATTCCAGATGGGGTCTCACCAACTGTCTGTACAGAGGATAACAACTTCCTGTTTTCTGCTGCTGATGCCTCTCCTATACATCCCAGTATACCCCGGCCCTCCCTACTGCCTTCTCACATTGCTTGCTAACCTTAAGGTCATCTGATATGATTACCCCAGGTCCCTTTCCTGTTTTGTTGTTGTTACTACCTCCCCACCCATTGTGTATTCTTCCCTGGGTTCTTGTTTCCCAGGTGCATTATTTTGCACTTTTTGCATTGAATCCTAGCTGCCATACGCCTGACCATTCCTCCAACCTTGCCAAGTCCTTTTCATCCTTTCCACGCCTCGTATCAACCTCTGTTGCAGATCTTTCTGTCATCTGCAAAGGCATACTTTTCTTCCAGTCCCTCTGCAATGTCACTGATGAAGACATTAAAAGGACTGACCCAATACTGAACTGCACCCCAATTGGTAACCGCCTCTTTCTTCAGAGTGGACTCCATTTACAATTACCTTCTGTGTCCTGTTGTCCAGCTAATGTTTTACCTAGGCTACACCTGGGACCCACTCCCAGGCTGGTTAATTTGACTAATAATCTTTTGTGTGGGACTGTGTCAAATGCTTTGCTAAAGTCTAGGTAGGCCATGTCCACAGCCCTCCTGGTCTACTACTTTGGTCACCCAGTCAAAGAAATCTATTAGATTCGGTTTGACATGACCTTCCGCTGTGAACCCATGCTGCCTTGGATCCTGTGCTCCACTGACCTCTAGGTACTCAACTATTCTTTTCTTCAGAAGTGACTCCATCACTTTCCCTACCACAGAGGTCAGACTGACAGGTCTGTAGTTTCCTGCCTCTGTCTTGGTCCCACTTTTGTGAAGAGGAATCACATCCGCCTTCCTCCAGTCCTCGGTACCACACCATCCTCCCATGATTTATTAAAAAGTAGCAGTGGTTTCACTAGTTCCTTCCTTAATTCTTTTAAGAATTCTGGGTGAATTCCATCAGGACCCGTTGCTTTGTCACCTTCAGTTTTAGGAGTTCTTGCAGAACCCCTTTCTTTGTTGAAAGGACTGGGATCGACCCCCTATCAAGAGTGCTTCTGTTAATTGGATTAGGCACTTCCTCCTCTTTTAGAATACTGAGCAGAAATATTTGTTCAATATTCCTGCTTTTCACTGTCCCCTCTGCCCACCCACGTTTATTCTATTCAGCCTCACTATCCCTCCCTTTGTCTTTCTCGCTGGCTGATGTACCTATAAAGGTTTTATCCCCTTCTTAACTGAGTTGGCTATCTTTTCCTCAGTTTGGACCTTTGCTATTCTGACTTCCCCTCCCGCTTCTTTCTGCCTTAACTGGTACATCTCTGTCCTGCTCCTTCTGTGTTTCCTTACACTTCTGGAATGCTATCTTTTCTTCCTGACTTTCACAGCCACCTCTCTTGAGAACCATAGTGGCTTTTCTTTCATTTTGATTTGTTTATTTGCTTCACACAAAGGCTTGTTGCCTCTGTGATGGCAGTTTGATAATTCCCCATTGTTGCTCCACCTCCTTCTAGCCTGTTTGCTAGGTGCTTTTCTGAGGCACTCTCCATCTTGCCAAAGTCAGCCCTCCTAAAGTCCAGTACCCTCACTTTTGTATGGCTTGACTCTGTAGCTGAGTTTAACGTGAACCACACTGTTTGATGGTCACTTGTCCCCAGATGGCAACCCACTTCTAGATCTGAGATCCTCTCACTGCCCCGCTTTGAGAGTACGAGGGTCTAAGATTGCTCCCTCACGAGTGGGTTCAAACTAGGCTGTCTAATGCCTGCCACCTGTAGGGAGGGCCAAGAATGGCCCTGCTTTTGGATGTGGCTGCAGCAAATGTGCTTCAGTTAACATCTGGCATATTCAGGTCTCCCATCAACAGTATCTCCCTTCTCTGCCATTCTAAGAATGCCTTCTATCATATCCTTGTCCATTCCTTCCCCCTGACATGGGGGTCTGTACACAACCCCTGTGCGGATTGTGGTGCCCTTTCCAGTCTCCAAGGTGACCCACAGTGCCTCCTCTCCTCCCTGTTTACTCTTTTGTTCAGTTGCTTTTATCCCTTCCTTTACATAGAGAGCTACTCCTCCCCCTCGTCCTGATTTGGGGTATCAGTAGGTGTGTCTACCTGAGCTTGGGCCGCAGGACCAGGCCTTGGTAACTCCCCCCCATCCGGAGGTTGTGAAGTGGAATCATGAGAAGCATGTTCGGCACCTCTAGCCTTGTGACCCCCATGGTCTTGTTCCCTAGCTGAGCTATCTTGTGCCTGAGGCCTATGTCTCTCCTGGGCTTTATTTGTCAAATGCTCTTATCAAGGCCCCCCTGCCTATTCTGTCCTGCCCAGGGACACTGATGATAAGCATGACCTGTCTCGTCACACAAGTTACATTTAAAAACATTTCTGCTGACTTCACTGCCATGACCATTTCCCCACATAAGGCGCATTTAACTTCATCACAGGCACTGCTTAAATGGCGCCTGCTCCCACATTTATAGCAGGCCTTAGGTTGCCCAGGGTAAAAACATACACCTCTGTCCTTCCCTAGGAAAAAGCTACTGGGGATGTGAAGAACATCATTCTCAACTATGTGCAGCTTAACCTTAAAGCGCCAAGCCCCTGTCCCGATACCCTCTGTGTCAATAATGAGCTCAGGAGGCCCCAAAACAGTACCCTTTTTTTCTAGCCAATACTGTCTATCCCCCACACTGACCCCCTCATTACGGAACATCACACTAACTGTTTTAAATAAAGGTTTTGTTATGGGAATTGCCCAAAAAGGGAGCCATTAAGGCAAAGATTTTCAGGATTCATATTTATGCCAAAATCTGTCAAGACCTGAAAAATGTTTAAAACCCATGTCAAAAGTGTCCTCTCCCCGTATGTTGATTAATGCATAAACATCCGACGCCAGAAAGTTCATAGATTCTTTCAGGAGTTTTTTCGCAACATAAGCTCTATCAGAATGCTCTGACAAGCCGCCTTGATATCTCAGTCTGACAGCGTTCCGACGAGGAGCCTGCTCCAATTTGTTATTGCGAAAAAGGTCCGAGAATCTTGGGCCTCGCCTAGTATCATCCCACTGTGGGGAGAGAGGTGAGATGTTCATGGAAGGGCCTCAGAAGAGGGAAAGTTACTACAGTTTGGTGCCCCAGTAGGAGCAGAACCCACGTCATTTACATTAGGAGGAACAAAGTGCTGACCTGATGTGGATGCTTCTTGTTGCCCTTCCATAGGAACATGATTGTCCAAAGACGAAGGGGAAGAAAATGATATCAAATCTGGGTCTGGGACCCAGCGATCGTCAGTTTGCTGCATCCACCCTGCCTGTCTTAGTGTGGAGTGCTTCGACCAAGATTGTTGTGCGTCAGGAATAGGTGGTTGCGGTCAAACTCCGTCAGGGTTTTCGGGCAGTAAGCGAATTACCGCATTCCGACTATCACCTGTGAGTATGACACGCTCTGCATCAGAGTCCTGATGCTCGCTTGACAAGCGTATCAGTGGAGAATCCGAGGAAGTAGTAGCCCAATCCAGTGGTTCTTCAGGAGAAAATGAAACACCATCCACGGTCAGGATCTTGCCATCACTCAATTCAGTTTGCAAAGCTCCCGCTGCACGCTCTTGGGCATGCAAATCACTGGGTAGCTTCTCCGGCTCACTCTGAGGTAAGCAAACCACCGACAGCTCCATCTCGCTAACTTCAGCAATTTACAGAGCTTCAGTCTGCACAACCTTCTCCTCTGCTTTCCCAACACCGTCTGCCATCACTGCAAGCAGCACAGCCTCTCCCCCTACAGCACAGTAGGGGAATTTTTTACTGAAAAGAAATACAATACATCAATCTAAAAGGAAACACATAATAAATAAATCAAATTACAGAAATAAGGGCTCACATACAAATTGTGAAACAAAAAAATCACTTAACACCAGGTTCAAATACAACATAAACATGAAAAAGGAAAAAGCAGTTACCTCAAAAAAAAAAACAGAGAATTGAGATTATAACCAAAAATATGTTTCCACAAAATTCTAAACTTTGGTACAGTAAGGGGTGTTACTCCAAATCCTTCTGTTTAGTAACTGCATCCTCAATGTGTTTTATTAATATCTGAGTTGGCATAAGTAAATGTTGAATGGAATATTGACATCTTGCTTGCCACAAATACAATTTCATGCATGCAAACACTAAATTCAAAGTACTAGGATGATAATGTGACAAAAGCCCAGTATAATCCCCCAACACCAAACTTTCATAGGTAATATGGGTTGCTAAACCCCAGCGCCACCTAGTGGCCAAATCAATCCAAAACTGTTTAGTATATACACACTGGAAAAAAAAATGTTCCATTGTTTCTTCCAATCCATTACACTCAAGTCTAATACATTGACGCTTTAAGAGAGGCTTATGCTTAAGATTCCCCTTAACCCCTAATCGCCCATGACAACACAGCCACTGTATATCCCACATCTTATCCAGGATCCATTTATCAACAAGAGTACGTAATGCATTTCCTAGTTTCGTAGGTACACATTTAGGAAAATCTACCTGAGCAGCAGAATTCCTCCTCATGACATCAAAATATAGGGGTTTTCGCTGAAAAGGTACTAAATGCTCCTTAGTAACCCCCCACTGCTTCAATTTTCTTATAGCAGCTATAGCAAAATTTGGGACCATCAAAGAGGTCTGTAATTTAGGTATAGTATCCACCCATTTCTGTAAAAAAGGTTGGAACAATAGTTTTGTCCACGCAACCCATATGTGTTCATGCTCCATTGCTTCCGGTAATATGGTTTTAAAGAAAAAGGAAAAATAAAAAAACAAAGGCTTGTATCATCCCAAGCCCACCCTTTTTAACAGGTAAATAAGTAAAATCTCTTTTAACTGGATTAAGCCGACTTCCCCACAACATCTGGAAAAAAATACTAAATAATCTTGTCTCCAAGGTACCCGGTATGGGGAAAACAGTGCATACATACAAAAAAATAGGTAGCATAAACTTTTTTATATTCAGAACCCTCTTAGTTTTGGAAAGAGCCCATGCCTTCCAAATTAGAACCTTCTGCTCACCCACCCTTATTTTTTCTTCCCAGTTTATGTAGTCCAAAGGCCCATTACCAAAATGACAACCAAGGATCCTAACAGTATCAGTAGAGAGAACAATTTGCCCTACCCTAGACTCATGCACCCCACTGCCCACAGAAACCCCAGTGCTCTTTAGCATAGTTAAGTGCAGTACCTGCAAGACTGGCATACCCATCCAAAACCTGTAAAGCGGTCGTACCAGAGACTGAGTCCTTAACTACAATCACTAGATCATCGGCGTAAACTGCCAACCTTTGAGGTTCCAAAAATGGTGATGGAGACAAACCTTGTATAACACCATTGTGAAGAATTTCCCGGACAATAGGATCTAATGTAAACGTATATAATAGGGGACTGAGTGGACAACTCTGCCTCACTCCTCTCTGTAAGGATAGTGCATCTCCTATAAACCCATTGACTGTAGGTAACAACAAAGCCTTGTAATATAAAAGATTAATCCATGACCTGAATTCAAGAGGTATCCCATATTTCTCGAGAACTTGCAAAAGAAAAGCATGGGACACCTTGTCAAAGGCTTTTGTCTGATCTAAAGCCAGCAAATAACCTGACAATCTCCCTTGCCTACTGAATTCATAAACATTCCATAAGAAAGCCAGGTTTGCGAATGTTCCTCCTGGAATCGAGCAAGTCTGTACTGGGTGAATTAATTTAACAGCCACCTTTTGTAATCTATGACATAAAATAGCGGTAAATAATTTGTAATCGGTGTTTAATAGACTTATAGGCCTCCAATTACCCAGATCCGTTTTAACCCCCTTTTTTAAATAAATAAATAAATAAGCAAAGCAGTTGAAAGATCATTCGGCGTCTGCCCTCTGTTTAGTATTTCATTGAAGACACTGTACAAAATTTCACATAGATCGTCAGTATGGGATTTATAAAGTTCGTTTGTAAGACCATCTACACCTGGTGAGACACCCAAAGCTAAACTGGCAATCTCATGCTTTATTTCCTCTCCAGAAATAGGTTTAATCAAATCTCTACTGTCTGCCACAGATGATGCTGGCAATGCACATGTAATGATATCTTCCCACCTTACGAGTGTAGTAAAAGGTGTTCCCTAATGTTCCTGTAAAAATTCTCTAACTACGTCCAACATTTCAGTGTTAGAATTTTTCACAATCCCTGCTGTATTCATAAGACCTGCCATGAATTTTGTATCTAACCTATGTTTGCAAGCAGAAAAGGGGTCGGCAGAAGTTGTCCGTACAGTGCCATACTGCATCTCTGCCTGCAAGGATACTGCACGATCATATTGATAATGTCTCATATGATTTTTGATAATATCGAACTGTTTCTTAATATGAACATCAGAAACGTTTGGTAAAGAAGTTAATTTATAGTATTGGTATCGAAAATCTAAATATTTCAAATATTCGGAATTACTTTTACCCTTCCCAAAAGAAATACATAAACGCAGGGTTTTACTTAACTCCAAAAATTGATTAGCGTTTTGCTCATAAAAGTACTAAAACATTGTGAAAATGTATAGCACTTGCCTCACTGTGTTTAACAAACATAACACTTCTAGAAAACCTATATAAATAGTTTCTGTACAGTTAGCATTGTCCCAAAAAAAAAACTGCTAATCAGTTATTTAAAACCCTGAAACACCTAATATCGAGCTTCGTATCCACCCACCATTGTGCCCAGGAATCATAAAACACTTTTGTAGATTTTCTGGCAAAATAAAAAAGGAATTTAATTTTTTTTGTACTTTCAGATCTTGTAGCAAAGAAGAATTTAATTTCTACCTGGAGGCAAAAGCTGGAAACCGAGTTGGAAAACGGGACATATCAATAGTACAAAACAGAACTAGATGATCTGAGAATTCACAAGGTCTTAAAGTAAAGTTATGAGAAAAAAGAAATTTGGACAAAAAAAAAAATCTATTCTAGTGCAAAACGCACTACCCCTATAGGTGGCCCCAGCATCCTGGTAAAGTTCCCTGTAAGCATCTTTCAGAGAAGCTAACAACAACACCTTTTGTAAAGCATGTGAATCGCAATATACCTTTTGCAATTCATGTCACCCCCCCCACACACACACACACACACACACACACACATTATTTGCTTCTGGGTAAATAAATAAGGTTGGATACTATGAAATAAGTCAATCCTTAAAGATTTGATCTGAGATGCATATGTATTGATAAGCCGGAGAGGAAACGCCTGATAAATACAGTCCAACAAAAGAGCCCTCCCTGGATGTATATCGACTAATCGTGTAACCTGAACAGAGGTATTGTTAAACAAAATACCCAAATCATCTGCTGCGCCCTCCCCATAAGACCGAAAAGTAGGCCCTTTAGACCATAATTTAGTAGCATGTCGAAGATCAGCTAAGCAATTAAATCTTGTTTCCTGCAAAAAAATAATATCAACATTCAAAGTAATGCAGTAATGCAGGCATGCTATCCTTTTTTTATAATTTTTTATACTGCATGTATTTAACAAAACAAGTTTAATGCTAGCCATGAGCTGTGAAAAGAAATGGTCAGCCTAATGATTTCGGAACATCTTTCTTGTGTTTTTTCCCTTTCTTCTTCTTTACTGCACCTCCCCCCCCCCACCATCCTCCTCATACTCCATATCAGAAACTAAACCTGATTGTATGGATACATCAGACTCCGAACCACCCTCCTGGTCCTGAATTACCCGCAAAGAATTACCAAGAGGAATGTCTACAGGCTGATTGTTTTGTTTACAGGAAGCCCGGGTAACCCGTCTTGGGTGAGGGGTTTGGAATTCTGCTACAGAAGAAAGATGGCATAGAATCCTGCCTCTTAGAGGTTATAGGGATGGGGGGGTTCTAAATTTACAGCCGCTGACCCTTGAGGAAGAACTTTGGGAACAGTATCAGTAGAAGGATCCCTGGAATCCTGTCCTGAGGCCTTAGCAGTCCCTGAAAAACTCTGGGTCAGTAGCCAAGTGGCTGGGGGTAGTGGGCCCTGCATCAGATTTAGAAGCCTGGGGATTTGGGCCTGCATGGGGATGTCTCTGCTCTGATGCTTGTTTTGTGCAGAATTAATTAAATCTTCTTTATTTAATCCCCCTTGTTTGTTCTGTCCTGCCCAGGGGGACTGGTGATAGGTATGTTCATCACTAAGGTTGCAACAGAAAATGTTTCTACAGGTCCCGCTATCAGGATCCAGTTCACCACATAAAACACATTTTACCTTGTCACAGGCACTGCTAAGGTGTCTTGTGCTGCTACATTTATAGCAGGCCCTAGGTTGCCCAGGATAGAAACACACACCCCTATCTTTACCCAAAAAGAAACTATTGGGTATATGAACAACTTTGTTCCCTAGAACATGAAGTTTAACTTTAAACTTCCAACTTCCAGTCCAAACAACCTCCCCATCAATAATCGCTTCTGGAGGCCCCAACACCGTGCATTTGTGTTCCAACCAAAAGCAGATATCTCCCACATTCACCCCCTCATTTCTAAACATAACATTAACCACTTTATAGAGGGGTTTTGTGATGGGGATGGCCCAGAATGGCAACCACAAAGGCTGTTTCACAGTGCTCATAACGATGCCAGAACTTATCTAAGCCAGCAAATGTTTTAAAGCTAATGTCAAAATTATCTTCACCTCTAATGTTTATTAAGGCATAGATCTCATTAACTTGAAAATTCATGGAATCCTTCAGAAGCTGTCGGGCAACATTAAGTCTATCTGGATGTTCGTCAAGTCCCCCACAATATCTCAGGCGGACAGCATTACACCTGGATGCTTGCTCAAGCCTGTTGTTTCGAAATAAATCAGAAAACCGAGACCCAGGTCTCCGCTCCTGAGGTGGAGATATAGGGGGGGAGCGGTTCCGCGAGTCATTAGGCAAGTCAGTGTCAATGGGAGCCGTAAAAGTATCAGAAAGCCTCCTGCCCCGAGGAGCTGTATCAGAGGCTAAAACAGAGTCCTGACCTGTCTGTGAATCCATGGGGCCCCCAATTCAGTCAGCGTCATGGTCCAAGAAAAAGTTTTCCAGTTCCAATCTGAGATCCATTTACCATCCCACAGTATCCAACCTGCATCTGTCAGTGAACTGTCATTAGACCACTCATGGCCTGGAAAGGAGTCTTTTTGTGAGGTTTCCTTCCGCATTCCAGTGGCAAGCGCGTCAGTAGGACGAGTCATTTCATCAGAAACTGACAAGTCCACTCCACTCACCGATGCCTTTAAAGAAGTAAGTATAGGTTTTGTAGAACTTTTAGTCAACATATCTCGAGCTGCAGTCTGAGAGTGCATTTGAGACGTATCTTGTAGTAGCGGAGATACTGACAGTTGAACTAAAACACCTTCACTCAAATCTCCCGCCGCATGGTGTTCACCATGCAATTCACCAGCAGACTCAAAAAGCATGCCCAACATACTCGCATCGTCCCCTGTATCTGCCATAGCATGGGGAACGAGCTCGGACTGCACATCAGCTTTAACCTGTTGCTCCATCGACGGCTCAGAGGCGTCTGCCATGCAACACAGCAGCCGGACCCCCTACCTGCGAGTAGGGGAATTTCCCCGGTGTCCTGGCCAAATTTCTCCCATTCACTAAAAATACCACCAACAGCTTAATCTGGTTCAGTTGCTTACCATCTGTATCCCCGCCCCCGGTCGCCCCTGAAAAAGGGACTTCTAGGCCCAGTGGGCTTACCGGGTCAAGAAAATTCAATAAAGAAATAAATAAATGCTTCCTGACTGGTCCAGTGCAAATTCTTTCATAAGCAGGTAGGAAAACTAAAAGACATCTGAATCCTGTTTGTTGCCATAAAGTTCTCAATAGGTACGCTGCTTGCACTGCACAAGGATGGCAACAATTTGCGATATTAGTGAGCGGGAGGTGTACACATAGTGAGCTGTCAAAACTGCAGCTGTACAGTGAAGACAAGGTGGGTGAAAAAGGAGCTGAGTGATTTACTCTGATTTCTGTGTTCCTTAGGGAAAGTTCTTAGGTCTGGTATCTACCCTCTACCACATTTCTCTGCCCCGCAGTGAGCATTAGTAAGTGAATCAGGGACAAGGGCTGCGCTATTCTACTCCACAGGATGGCCCTATTAGTTTAATTTGAACTGACCTCCTGCCAGACTTGCCTCATACTGAGCAGCTCTGAACTAACCGCCTGTTTCTGGTTGCGGCCCACCAATTTCCTGACGCACCTAGGCTCGGAGCCGATGAGCTGCGCCACCTGAAGTTTTGATCAGCGTTATCTGGATGAGATGCCGACCAAATTATGTCCTCTTACCAATGCAGTGCTGCAACTGTGGAAAACGCACTGGATACAGGGCTACAGACAAGTGGTGTCAGTTTACTTTTCAAGCAGTGAATATCCGGTCATTCTCATCTCTGAGGTCGGGCCATCTTAAGGCAAGGTAATTAGGGCTAAAGCACGGGGAGGGGGGGGACTGCACAAGTTGTTCAGCTTAATGAGAACATCCTCAGTTTACCACACAAGAGGCTGATACTGATGAGATGCTGCGACTCAACCAAGGGGCACTGGTGCATTGGGGGGGGGCTGCGCATAAACTGCTGCTGCACTCATTCAGATCCACAGACAGGCGCATCGGGGGCACACAGTGTGTGAATGGCCTTAAGCTGGAGATGGCAGCAGGGTTCAGAGATGGATGGTGGGTAGGAATTCTCAAAGCTGGTTGTTAGCCACCATCCAACCAGTGGTTTTATTATGGGATTTTTTTTAAGGACAAGTGGACTGTTCACTGAAACTATGTCAGTAACAATGGGCCCTGCCTGGGTCAGGGGGCATTATCTGCACACTGATGGCCACCACCTGATGGTGTTTGATTCAGAGGCAAGTGCAGTTCAGTGACTCCAGTAACTCTGTGCCCTACCACGGGGGGGGGGGGGGTTGTTTTGCATTTTCACTGAACAAAACAGCAGAATGTCATGATGGCAGAGATTTGGGCCATGTGCCAAGCTTGCTAATCAGTTTGTTCCAGTTGCTACACATATGCTAAACTGATTATCACGTTCCCGTGTGAAAATGCTAATTGAAAATGTTTATTTTAAATGCTGTGTAGCATCCCATGGTCATTGAGACAGGTCACTGCATGTTGATACCGAATCTTTACACCAGTTATGTGTTACTTGACACAACAATGCATTCGTTTTTCTGGCCACCGATGAAATATTACAGTGATAATTTAGGTGGAATATCATGGTACTAGTATTAGTTTGTTTGGCTAACATAGGTCCAGCAATGTAGGCTAGATATTATTTTGGTAATATACTGCATGCCTGCATTCCTTACATAATGCTGGATTGCATTCCAGTTCATCTGTGGACATCAGAGTCCATGTTAATATGCTATATGCAATGTGACTATCTACAGTCATGTAGGTCATACAAATCAATTTGTACTTATTCCAGTAATGTATGCATGCATTCTTTACATAAACTTGAAACGTTTCCTAAGGTAAAATAAACTGTAACAAGCATTTGTCAATGCTGAATGTTGTCTTGCTGGCTTTGGCATTGGTAGTGCAGGAGTTAGAAAAGATGCACTATAGGAATGACAGTGAAGTATGGAAGTGAAGCCAACCCCACACCACGCTGCAGTGACTGACAGGCGTTGAGGTGTGCCTTTGGGTGTCGGCCATAACGCTCATGCCATTTCAGCTCACCCTACCATGCAGACTCTGACAAGTATCACGTTGTGCCTTGGGGTCCTTGGGCCTTATGCTTACCCCATTCCATAAGGAAATACGCTGAGATGGGTGCAGTATAGGAGAATGGGGTGAACTTTGGGGCCGAAGAGTTCAAGGCACACCTTGATGCCTGTCAGTGGCTTCAGGGTGGGGTTGGGAGGTGGAATAGGCGTGAGCATCCGGCACCGAGTCCAAAGTCACACCCTTGACGCCTGGTCAGTTCTACAGGGTGGGACGTTATGGTTAGAAATCCCTAACGCCGGGCGTTTGTTAGTATTTGTACTGCAAATTGTCAACATGGGCTTTTCATGACCCCACCTCATGAAAGAATTCGGACCTGTGCTCATGAACAGTGGCACTAGGATTTTGTTAATCTGTCCCGAATGTTGATGTCCCACAGTGACCGCGTCATTCTGCGCTAGATGTGCGAAACCACATTTTGGGCAGGAGGTGAAAAATGACAACTGTACTGTTCATAAGGAGGTGTGAAGAAATGGCAATGTTGAAAATCTGGAGTGAAAATATTAAAAATCCTCGAAGTTATGAGCGTGTGTGGAAACTGTGCAACCCATGCTCGTAACACAGTCATTGTGTGGAATTTTGTAACCACATTTTCAGCATAGGCATTTTGGGAACTCCGCTCATGAACAGTGTCACAGTGATTTTCTTAATCTGTCCCAAACATTGATTTTCCACAGCGATTGCGGCATTGTGCGTGAAAACACATTTCAGGCAGGTTGTGAAAAATGACAGCTGCACTGTTCATAAGGAGGTGTGAAAAAACAGCAACGCTGAAAATCTGGAGTGAAAATATTAAAAATTCTCGAAGTTACGAGCGTGTGTATAAACTGCGCGATGCGTGCTTGTAACACAGTCATTTCTTGAATTTTTTTCACCAAATTTGCAACATAGGCTTTTGGGAGCCCACCTCATGAACAGTGATGCTGTTGTTTCGTTAATCAGTCCCGAAAGGTGATTTCGCACAGTGACTGCAAAATCACCTTTCAGGACCAAATAACCAGATGACAGTCACTGAATTCATGAGATGGGGTCCCAAGAACCCAATGTTGAAAATTTGGTGCAAAAATTTACAAAATGGGCGAGATATTCATAAGTTGGAAAAAAAATTTATGCCATTATATAGCTTACCGGCATTTCTTCAGTTTGCGGTCGGCTTTGAAGAGTGCAGGCGTGTTCCCGGTCCACAAAGATCACGCTGGGCTCCGGAGGTAAGTATGGGGGGAGGTGTGGGGTGACAGAGGGTGGGTTCGGGTTGGGGAGGCACTGGACACAACGATGATGATGTTTTTCTTTCACAGGGGAAAAAAAAACATGGAGAAAGTTTCTCTTTTACAGGTACTTTTGCAGCTGGGTGGGCTCCCAGCGTGCCACCTGACTGTTTGTTGGAGGGGGTCTGTAGCCAACGGGGACTGGGTACCATATCGGCACATACAAAGTGTTGGGGGAGCACATGAGCCGAGGGGGATTGGGCACCCCCTTCAGCACACAACAAATGGGTGAGGCATTATGCTGATGGGGATTGGGCACCCCTGTCGGCAAATGAACTTGGGAGGGGCACCCCTCGTCGGCTTTCATGGGGACTGTGAGAGGCAGATGGTGATAGCCGCGCCACTTGTGTGAAACAAATCTCTGAGGACATTATGCCGACGGGGCTGGGCTACCCGTGAGCAAAAGAACTGGGGAGGGGGCATGCCGACAGGGGGATTGGGCACCCACGTTGGCTTTCATGGGGACTTTGAGAGACGGCGGCTGTCCGTCGGCTTCCATGGGGACTGTGAGAGGCGGACTGGGAAGCCGCCGCCATGTTTATTGAAATGGGACACCAAATAAGGCAAACTGTAATTCGATGCTGCAATCAGGAACCACCCCAGCAGCAAAAACAGCTGATACGCCAATGAAGGGGCGCTCCCTGATTGCAGCGGCGAATTTCTTTCAAGTTGGTGACAGGCTTCTCAACTGCTGTCAAAGACAGCGTGCTATGCCATTGGTGCCACAGAGCCCAGCCAGAAAAAGCAGTGGTGCTATTGGCCACAGCAGGACCGCACCTCCTAACCTGCTTCTCCACTCCAAGCTACCACAATATGTTGTCTGCGCTGCACGAACAAGACAACATAAAAAATACTCATGTGAGGTGTAAAATTACACCTCAAATGCACCAGAACACATCTTATACCATAGGACTTCTGGTGGCTTAGGCAGACCTCAGACTCTGGCCTGTTGCTTGACTTGATACATGAAACCCAAGACTTTTTTTGCACACACACACACACACACACACACACCATAAAAAAATAGCAACACCCCTGGTTGGAAGAGTGGACAATGCTGCAGTAGGCCCCAAGTGTGGATGCGCTACAATGTAATTGACTTGCTTTCGAATGCATGGTAAAAAATAGCACTACATATTGGACTAAGTAATGTAAACACACCATACTGTAAGAGCCCTGGTGGTTTTAGACTGACATCTTTAGACAGAAATCTTTATTTTTAGACAGGACCAGAACTGTTAGGACAACCACTGGCCTCTTTTCAAAGTTGTCCTATGATTAAGCATGTTATAGCTTAGTGAGAGAGACTTAGAGTTTCCAAAGACAGGCAATCAGGTGTATTTAGAGGAGATACATTCTAACGGGTGAGTCAAAAAAACTTTAATGAGAACCAAAACAAAAGCCAAGCCAAAGGAGCTGACAACAATACGCATGCACAGGTTTCAGGTTCCCACCACTGCACTAACCAGGCTCAGGTTTACAATAACAAATAGGCACAGGCTACAGGTTCCCACCACTGCACTAACCGAGCTCAGGCTGACAACAATACGCATGCATAGGCAATCCGCCAGGCAAGACTCCCCTATCAGTTCCTGACCGTGTTACGGGTCTTGGAAAAAAACGTAATTAAATCCGTTTTTTTTAGAACCGATACGGACCGGATACCACACTCTAATAAATTCAAAAATTTTTTTAAAACCAATCTGATCGGTTCAAACCAACCGATCCAATGTTTACAAGTTCCACACAGAAATTAAATGCAAAACCTATCTAGTACTCACGGTACCACAGACAGAGGCTTAAACCGACAGGTTCAGTAGCAGAAATTCGGGAGAAACCAAGCAAAAAAAACGACACTTTAACCGAATTTTGAACCAAGCAAAGGAGAAATCTCCAGAGCGACTGTTCAGTGAGGCGGAGTAAAGAATCTGATGGCTGGAGTTTAAACAACAGCAGACAGAGGCTTCAACCGAGCTTGCATTGAACGTTCCATGCTGTCCATGGAAAGTTAACTCTTTGTTCTCCGAGGCAGTTGAAAGGCAGAAGCTAACTGCAATAGTCAGAATACAGCAAGACTTCATGTTGTTTGAATACGCACACACAGCTTACAGGTTCCCACCACTGCACTAACCGTCTCAGACTGACAACAATACGCACGCACAGGTTACAGGTTCCCACCACTGCACTAACCAGCTCAGGCTGACAACAATACGCATGCACAGGTTACAGGTTCCCACCACTGCATTAACCGGCTCAGACTGACAACAATACGCACGCACAGGTTACAGGTTCCCACCACTGCACTAAGCGGCTCAGACTGACAACAATAAGCACGCACAGGTTACAGGTTCCCACCACTGCACTAAGCGGCTCAGACTGACAACAATACGCACGCACAGGTTACAGGTTCCCACCACTGCACTAAGCGGCTCAGACTGACAACAACGCGACGCGACAGGTTACAGGTTCCCACCACTGCACTAACCGGCTCAGACTGACAACAATATGCACGCACAGGTTACAGTGGTGTTCCCCCCAACCAAATCAGCAGTGTTACCCAACCACATCATCTGTGCTCCCCAGCTGTGTTAGCTGTGCTCCCTCCAGCCCCATCAGCTGTGCTCCCCAGCCCCATCAGCTGTGATCCAGCAGCCCCATCAGCTGTGCTCTCACACCACTGTCAGCTCTGTCCCCCAACCCCATTAACTGTGCTTCCCCCAGCCCCATCAGCTGTGTCCCTCAAGCTCCTTAGCTGTGTCCCCAAACCCCTTAGCTGTGCTTTCCAGCTCCCTCAGCTGTGCTGCCCCCAGCCACCTTGACTCTGCTCTCCCTAGCCCCTCAACTGTGCTCCCCTCAGTCTCATCAGCTGTGCTCCCCCACCCCATCAGCGGGGTATCCCCCAGCCCCGTCAGCTGTCTCCCCCCCAGCCCCATCAGCTGTGTCTCCCCCAGCACTGTCAGCTGTGTCTCCCCCCAGCCCTGTCAGCTGTGTCTTTCCCCAGCCCCATCAGCTGTGTCTCCCAGCCTCATCAGCTGTGTCTCCCCAGCCCTGTTAGCTGTGCTCTCCCAGCCCCATCAGCTGTGTCTCCCCAGCCCGTCAGCTGTGTCTCCCCCAGCCCCCTCAGTTGTAGTCCCCCAGCCCTGTCAGCTGTGCTCTCCAGCCCGTTCAGCTGTGCTCCCCCACCATCAACAGCCGTGCTCCCCCCAGACCCGTCAGCTGTGCTCTCCATCTCTGTCAGCTGTGCTCCCTCCAGCCCTGTCACTCACCTTCCACTAGGTCTTGCCTCTCTCTAATAGCCCCCATAGCTTATCCTCCATGGCAGGGCAGTAATAAGCAGACCTGAAATTCCTTCAAGTGAAGGAATTCTGCTGAATAAGAGAGGTTCTGTTGGCTGGGCTGTCCGCGCCTTGGTGGCCCTGCCACTCATGTCTCGGTCGACCTGGATTCAGGAATAAGTCAATGGTGCCGGCGAGGGGGGGAGGAGCATTAAGTTCCAGCAGATGCTCCCTTTCTGCAGTGGAAGATGAGCAGTGAGCTTCCCTGAAACACCCCAACCTGGGTGACCACAGGAGGCAGAGCAAGCAAGAGTCACTCGGGTGGGAGGAAGCTGCCTGACATTGATGTAATCACACATTCCGTGTGCGCATCAGTAATGTCCTCAGCTGGCAGCATCCAACAGGATAGGGAGTAACTGGAAACAGGGTTGCTGCACCATGATGTCGCCAGAGGTCTGCAGACTCTGCACCGCTGACCAAGGCGCCCACCTTCACACCAAGCTTGAGTTCAAGTGGGGATCATGCCACTCCACCGGTCCAACTTTGGGGGGTACACCAGAGAGGAACAAGAGGTGGGAGCATGTCCAGGAAGTGTGTGATAGGGCTGGGTGCGGAGGTATGGCCAACCGGGACAACTGGGTGCACAGGGGAGTAAAACATACTAAATTTTTCTTTTTAAAAAAGAGAAAAACTCCAGTTGGCAGGCCAGAGCCTGCAGGGAGGCCACATTATCCTGCAGGGAACATACCGAGCCGGTTCTCATGTTCTCCCCTCCTCTGGGGTGCCAGCATTAACATGTGACATTCATATGCAATGGGCATGCGCAGCACTGAACTGACTTTCCCATTCCTCCCACTGCCATGCCTGGACAGCCTGCACCACACAGTGGCTCCCAGATGGCTTTGCTGCAGCCGGGTATGGTCACAAGCATTCTGTGGGATACTCAACCCTCCTCCCACCACCAGCCCTCCAGCATCTCGAGTTAATTCTTGAACCTGGGTCACAAGCGGCAGCCTTGCCACTGTGCCAGTGTGGCTGGCCTGTGCTCTTGACTGCTTAAGAATTTACAGCTGAACTCAGCCAGAGACTGGTTAGGGGTTCTAGAGAGGCTGAAGACACCCTTGGCTTGCTCGCTTGTCTTCACCTCCAGTGAGATACTCTGCACTCTCTCCAGTAATTTGATGTCCTTTTTCAGATACGGGCACCAAAACTGCACATAGTACTCCAAGTGCAATCTCAACAAGGACCTGTACAATGGCAGACTGACCTCCCCTTTCCTGGAGGTGATTTCTCTGGTAGTGCATCACAGCATCCTGTTGGCTTTGGCTGCTGCTTTACTGCAATGCACAGAGTGCCTCAGGTCCCTTGTGATGACTGCCCCTAGGTCCTTCTCCTCCTCAGAACTGGACCCATGTATCCCTCCCAACCAGTAACTGTCCCCTGGGTTCTTAGCTCCCAGGTGCATGACCTTGCACTTCCTGGTGTTGAACCCCAGCTGCCAGATACCCAACCACTTTTTAAGCCTAGCCAGGACATCCCTGAGCTCCTATCTCCCCATGTCTGTGTCCACTCTCCCACAGAGCTTAGTGTCACCTGCGAATACGCAGATTTTACCTTTGATCCCATCTGCTATGTCACTAATAAAGATATTAAACAACACTGGACCAAGCACTAAACCCTGTGGGACCCCATTGGTTACAGGCCCAGGCTTCGAGAGTTACCTCCTACTACCACCCTCTGGTTTCTGTCATGTAGTTAGTTCTTGATCCACCCCGCCCACCTTCTCCCCAACTCCCAGGTCCTGCAGCTTATTGAGCAGTCTCCCATGTGGCACAGAGTCGAAGGCCTTGCTGAGGTCCAGATACAGAACTACCTGGCCCCTGTCCACACTCTCTGTAACCCAATCAAAAAAGACCATCAAGTTGGTCTGGCAGGATCTCCCTAAGACAACCCCGTGTTGCTTTTCATCCTGGAGACCATTAACTTCCAGAAAGTCCACTAGTCTCTCCTTTAGTATGGTCTCCATTAATTTACCCACAATGGAGGTAAGGCTAACTGGCCTGTAGTTATCTGATTCATCCCTGGGTCCACTCTTGTGGAGAGGTACCACATGTGCCATCCTCCAGTCCTGAAGCATGCACCCTGTCTCTAGCGAGGTGTTAAACAGGTCCACTAGGGGGCTAGCCAGGACTTCCGCCAAATTCCCTCACAACTCTTGGGTACACAACATCCAGTCCAGGAACTTTGCCCATCGTAAGGGTCCTAAGGCCCTTTAAAGCCTTGTCCTCCTGAATTGCTCCATCTGCTTCACCCCTCCACCCTTATTTTCCCCTGTGGCACAGGTCCATCCTTCTCCCTAGTGAAAACCAAGCTGAAGTACTCAGTCAGTGCCTCCACCTGTTCCTCACTACTTTTCATCCATCCTCCCTCCTGCCTTAATCTAACAATCGCATCCTCTATACTCCTTTTCTCCCTTATATACTTAAAAAAGTCCTTTTCCCCTACTTTTATCCCCTGAACTAGCTTTAATTCCTGCGTGGCCTTTGCTGCCCTAACCTCTCTGCTTGCCTCTCTTGACTTTACTGAGTAAACCTCCCTGTCTGCATCCCTCAGAGTACGTTTGTACTTATGAAAGGCTGCTCTCTCTTCCCTCACTTTTGCTGCCACCTCTCTGTCGAACCAGCTTGGTTTTTTGATCCTGGCTTTCTTGCTCTGGGTCTCTGTACACATACTAGTGGCCTCAATCAGACCCATCTTTATAATGGACCATTTCTGCTCCACTTCCATGTCCAGACTGATTCTGGCAAGATGCCCCTCTACAATTTCACCCATCTTTCCAAAGTCAACCTTCCTAAAGTCCACTACCCTCATCGTAGCCCTGGCTCTTTCCTTGCCAGATTTAGGTAGAACCACACCATGCTGTGGTCACTGCCTGCAAGAGGGTCTTCCACTTCTATTTCCTAGACATAGTCACAGTTGGACAGGAATAGGTCCAGTCTGGCTCCATCCCTGCTAGACTCTGTGACTCCCTGCACCAGGAAACTATCCTGAAAAGCCTCCAGGAGGACTTGTTTCCTGGAGCAGGAGGTAGCTGGAGTCCTCCAGTCCACTCCAGGTAGGTTAAAATCACCTGTTGTGACTATGTGTCCACTACTACATAATTCTTATCTGCTCCCCCAGTGCTCTGTCCAACTCATCCTGTGAAGGTGGTCTGTAAATCACCCCCATTCAAACCTTTCTCCCCTTTGTGGTCTGAGGCTGTACCCACAAGGCTTCAGTCTTACCCTCAGCCTCCTCCTCCTTGGTGCATGTGATCCCTTTCCTCATGAATAAAGCTACTCCTCCGCCCTCTCCCCGTCCTTCCGGAAAATTCTATACCAAAGGATCACAGGGTCCCAATCGTGGTATTGGGTGGCCCACGTCTCTGTAATGGCCGCTACGTATGTCCGTCTCTCCCTCAGTCATCAGTGCCTAAAGATCCGCCATCTTGTTTGCCAGGTTCCTTCCACCGTGACCCCAGTACACCATTACCACTGACCAGTCCTTTTTGTCTCCCCTCCCCCCATCACCTCTCCCTCATCCCTGCTCTTCACTCTCACTTCCGTCTGATGACTTAATGGGTGGGAGGCCTGTCGGTCTCCCCCACCTGGTGACTATAATTGCAGCGCACCCTATTGACCCCCCAGTTTCAATTAAGATTTGTTGACATGTAATCCTCCGTTTATCCTTTAAGACACTGGTGCCCTCTCTACATAAAGAGCTGATGATGCCTCAAAGAAAACTCTGAAAAACATAATATTTGTGTAGAATTCAGCTTGCAGTCCATATATATTCTTTAGATTCCTACTCCCCATTATGTATAAGTGAGGAAATTTGCATGAATACATGATCTTTATCCCTTAGAGTTCATCTGCCTCTAGTTTATTCCCTACTGTAGGTTATAATCATCTGTTATGACATCACAGCTTGTTGCCATGGGAGTAACTGTGATGTCACAAGCAGTGCATTATTACCTCATGTAGGGAGAAAGCAACAGGACTAGATTAACTCTTCAGGAGCAAAGATCCTGTTTTCCTGCCAATGACCTCATTAATAAATAATGGGGAAGAGAAATACAGAACTAATGTGAAATATAAGCTGAACAGTCTCTAAATATTATTTAAGCAATAATGCACGACAGGGTGTGGGTTGTGCTGGGATAACCTCACGACTGGGTGGTTGGGCACGAGGCCGCAGGTGGAGTGCATCCAACATCCAGAAGTGAGGTTATCCCAGCACAACCCACACCCTGGAGTGCATTATTGCTATTATACAATGGCTAGTTGTTATACAAAATAAAAAATATATATATATTTTTAGTAGATTTTATGGCAGCCAACTGCTTATCAATCAAATGCTCAGCATCCAAGGCAATACAGTGCTGTTGTGCTGGGATAACCTCACTGTGCCAGGGACACACTGACCAATCAGAGACCACGACATTTTCTTGCCATTGTATAATTTTTGTTAAAGTTCTCCTGAAGGCATCAGCTGCTCTTTAAATGCAGTCTATCCGGTGCATATAGGTCCTTATTATCCCAAGTCCCCGCCCCCACCAGCCTGCACTCATTTGATTTGCACCACCCCCTCAACCAACTGTTAAATTCTTCAATTCTCTGTTTCCTTACAGTACTCGCCCTTGGGACCGGGAGCACTTCAGAGAAGGCTGCTGACCTTCTGCCTCACTGCAGATTTTCCCTACCTCCCTAAACCTCTCCTGCACCACCTCTACCCCACTCCCCCAAGATAATTTTTTAGCCAGGTGTACTATGATGTGTGGTTTCTCATGTACCTGCCCTACACACTTAGTTATAAAAGGCCCCACCCTCCCCGCTACCATGCCTGGCATTCACTCCACCCACCTAGGGCTAGACCTTGCCCCCATATCTCCTCTTCTCACACCCTTCACTACTGAATCTCCCAGGATAATGACCCTCCCTCCTTTCTCTCGTCCCCCCACACACAGTCTGCCTTCCCTGCTGCACAACTCCCCCTGTTACTTCCATTTCCCTCAGACACCCCTCCCTTTCCACATGTCCAGCTTTCCCTGGCCCCCTGCATCTCCCCTGTGCTGCACCTCCCACTGGCCCTCCATCTTCCATCCGTTCAGACTCCCCACCTGGACTACCCCTCTCAACCCCCATGTAGCTATCCTTCCACTCACTCCTGCTCTCCACCCTCATTGCCTCCCCCCTCACTTTCCCTCTCATCCCCTTGCCACTATGTTTGATCTCTATGTTATCTCGATCCTCTACCTCCCTACCTGCCCCCTGTTCCTCCAATCTGGCCAGTACTATGAACCTGTTCAAAGAGGGCCCCCCTCCTGTATCAGGACATACCTCTGTTCTCCCTCCCTGTTCTTTTCCCCTTCCTCCTTGCGCTGTTTCCTTTACTCACCTACCCTTTCTTTTTACCTCCTGCCAAATTCCCACTCCGGTTCCCCTGGGTCCTTGAGGGGAGGATGTCCCTGGACACTCTGGCATCCTCCCTGGTTCCGTCCTGTGCCTACCATCCATTCGGCCCACAGCAGCCCTTACCTGCCCCTTCAGCCACTGTTCCTCTCCCATGCCCCCCCTTCCCAACTCTCATCTCTTCCATAATTTGCCCAAGGTGTCTGCACACTGGACAGCCCCCTGCTCTCCACATTGTTCCTAGAAAGACTGCAGACCCACACCCGCTGCAGCTGACCACCCACCCTTCCCCCCGCCCATGCCCTGTCTCTTCCATCCCCCTTCCTTTTCCATGCCTCCCAGCTGTCCTGTTGTCTGCGCCAGCTCCTAGGATCCCAAATCCTCCCTGGTTACTCTATATCCACCTTACTATATTACTGAGTTATTTCCTGCTAGTAGTTCCTCAACTAGGCTGACCACAGAGAGAGTTTTACTGCAATCCCCGTTTCCTACTGAAAGCCTCCCCTTGCTAGACAGACTAACTTATGTAGACCATACTATGTCTCCCATTCTCATTTCACAAATTGACTGACCCTAGATAGGGTTCTGTCACAGTCCCCTTTTTCTGCTGGCTCCCTTCCCTGTGCTAGATAGACAGACTTAGTCCCCTGTGAGAGCTAGACATACGTAGTTCCCCCAACTCCCCCCATGCCTTAACAGACTCTGTCTCCTTTCCCCTAATGTGCACTCTGTGACAGGGAGCTCCTGCCACTCTTGAGGACCAACCTTTCCTTAAATCTGTTGCAAAAGTTCTTCTATTTCTTAGCTTAATCTATCCTTTACAATTTCTAGTCCATAAGGTCGGCCACCTATAGGCACCCCCTTCCCTTTCTTGACTATGCTATAGTGTCCTCTTTAATTTTCCTTTTCCCTCTCAGGTCCTCGTACAGGGAGGTTACTGTGGTGACCTCCAGGCTGATATAAACCAGGCTGTGTTCCTTGCTGTTGGATTTAATATGCAATGGCACAATGTAATAAAATACTTTAATGTATATAATTATGTGTATAAAACCTGTAAATGTTGAAAATACCATAGTACTAGGTGTTTTTGATAAAGTTAAAAGTATTAGATGACTGTATAGTATAGAAATTAAGTTAGTTGTCCTATTTAAAATGCATGTAAATTGCTGTAAATTGAACAGGTCTGAAATGTCATGGTGATTTGCATATATCCCATGATGCTTTGCATTATGGAAGTATGTGTGATGTTGTGTTTCTTTGAAACCTGGCTTATTGTCCATGCCCTGTGGGGGTAACCCTTGTTTCAGTGCTTCTGCACGGAGGTTCTTAGGCCTTTTTTTTTTTTAATTTGAGCCCCCACCACCCAAGAAAACAAGGGGTGGAGGCTGAATCTCAACTGCTAAGTTAGATCAGAGATCAGTGAGTCAGCAGGTGCTGGCTAAGTGCAGAGAAAGGACATACATAGTCTGTTGCTGTAAACTGATGTCCTGAAGAAGGGATATGCCATTGTTTAAGCTTATCTTCTGCATTTTGAATAAACATCACACAGAGATTGCGTGTTGAACTTGAAGTTCACTCTCTGGTAAATCTGTTATCCCACAACCCCTCCACACACTCACCTACTGTGCCCTGACCAGCGTGGCCTGCAGTCTGTGGTCCTCCCCGTGGATGCCCTCAGATGCTACTTAGTCACAGACATCACACTCCTGCTTTGTGGCACTCACGCTTCAGGGTCACTTGGACCTATGGATAATGCATAGGGGAAGCAGGAACCATATTGGCTCTTTTCAGCCACATGGCCCTGCTCCCCTGCCAATGGTGCCGGCTGCTGCAGTGCGGTCCCACCTTCAGCCCTCCCTCTGCCGTTCACCTCCCACCTCCCCAATCACCACAGTCTCCTCATAATTTCAAAACATACTGCAGAGTTTAAAATGTACAAAGAACAAGTTCCTCCACAAAATGCACACTTATCTGAGTCCCCGCCATATATCCAGCAGGAGGACAGAGGTGGTGTTGCCTCTGTATTGTTCGTTGGGGAGACCCCACCTGGAGTATTATGTTCAGTTTTGGAGATCACACCTCGAAGGATGTAGGGTGGAGGCGGTTCAGAGGAGGGCAAATAAAATGGTGCAGAGGCTGAATGGGAAGCCCTACAAGGAGAGACTGAAGGATCTCAACGTGTAAACCCTGGAAGAGGGAAGAGGGAGCTAGAGACCTACAGGCACCTCATGGGGGTGAACAGGGTGCACGGGGGTCTTTTCAAATGATAAGAATTGCCAGTACCAGGGGGCATGTGATAAAGCTGGATGGGGGAGCTCAAAAGAGATGTGAGGAAACATTTCTTTACTGAAAGGGTGGTACACACCTGCAACAGACTGCCAGCAGAATTGTTGTGGAGGCAAAAGCAGCTGGGAGCTTCAAGCATGTGTGGGACAGACATAGGGTTATATCAGAAGAGAGGCAGGAAGGGAGGGAGGGTCACAGATCAGTTAGGGTCTATGACGGCAGATTAGGCAGGGAACACCTGGGCAGGTTGGGTGGGCTATGTGGTCCTTTTCTGCTAACAAATTCTATGTCTCTAGGTACTGAGACATGCTGTAAGTTAGCCAACCATCTGTAGGTACAGAAATAAATGTGCAGATTGGTGGTTTAATACCTAGTACCAGAAAAGCGCTGCAAGTCTGAAAAGCCTAACTGGCTGCTAACCCTTGAAGCTCGCTCTCCCCATGGGTCGACAGCTGGGCATCTGCTATCCACTGAAACTCCAGTCCCCACCCCTTAATCGTAGCCCCTCAAATTCATTCCTGACTATTCCTGGTGGGAGTGGAATGCAGGAGGTACATTGCTGTAGCAATATGCAAAACAAAGTTGGAGCGCAGTGGGAGTGTGGTGTGGGTGTGAAAAGCAACTGCCAAAAAAATAACAAGCAGTCACAGTCAGTCCTGCCCAGCTCAGGAGGCACACAGCGAGAGTGTTCACACTTCCTTGGCCGTCTGTGAAAGTTCCTCAAGCAGCCTACACATCTACTGTTGAGTGTTAAACAATCAGCAGCTGGCAGCTCTGTGCTCTGCCGTAATCGCTGTTCGAGGACTCTGGCTTTCACAGGGAGGGCAGGGCAATGAGGCGTAACATAAAAGGCAGACAACAGACTGTGAACAACCTCATTCTGCTGCAGTAAAGGGGAACAGTCCGGCCTAACAGCCCCACACTCAAGTGCGAGGGAGGTCCCAATCTGCACTTTGTGTGCAAAAACAATTTTTTTTTTTTACTTACTGTTTATTGCAGGATAGTCGATTATAAAACGGGTATAAAAATCCTGAACTCTTTATGGCTAAAACCAGTTACTTGGCCGTACACTAATGCAGCTTATAACACTTTTGACCATTTTACAAATCCGGGTGGGCATCATGCTGTAATAACCTCACTTCCTGGGTGGTTGAAGGCCCTCTGCAGTGCCCCGGGTCTCACAACCCACCCAGATATTTTAGTTATTATAATACTGCCACACTTCCAGCTGTGGATTATGCCTTACACACTGCACGGTCGGCCTGGTATTTAGCCTTATCACAAACCACTGTGCAGGTATGGAATAAAAAAAAAAAAAAAAGTGTTTGCCAGAAAGTGGTGCCCTCTCATTAAAGAAACAAACCAGAAACTACAAAACAGAGAGCAGTGTCTCTGATCACTAGCTGTGTTTTCTCTGTCTCACTTAATCCCCTAAAAGGACACATCTATATACGCTCATAAACATTCTCTCTTCTGTCCAGTTACTGTTTTTTAACTTGTGAATTATGACCTGAAACTCTGTCATTACTGTTGCTAACAAATGCACACCTACTCCTTGCTAATCATTTATTTAAACAAATAAAAGGTAAACTGACAGTTTTTCAAACTCCCAGAAGTACACGCCTGGTGGTTAACTAACATTATACAATGGCAAGAAAGAATCCTAGACTCTGATTGGTCAGTGTATGCCTGAGACAGCTGTATGGATGAGTGTATGCTTGAGCCATTTTTTTTAAGAAACAAAGATATACTGCCACACTAAAAATCTACTAAAAACATTTTTTTAAATGTTTTTTATTTTGTATAACAACGAGCCATTGTATAATAGCAATAAGGCACTCCAGTGTGTGTGTTATTGTGTAATAACGTCACTCCCGGGGTGGTGGAAGCACTCGGCTTCACCTCGTGTTTCAACCCACCACAGGAGTGATATTATTACACAATAACACACACCCTGTCGTGCCTTACTGCTTAAGTAACTGAACCACTGAACTGCCACCCTTCTCTCGATCAAGCCATCAGCGCGGTATCACAAGCAGAACAGTGGTATGGCTGAGCAGTGGTATTTTTCTCAATCGTGCTACTGCAGAAGGTAGCGTGCTGTCTGTGACATCACCCAGCTAGCCCTGGGGTGGGAAACGGGCCCTAAGTAGTGCACATAAGGTTCGGTTCCTGAGTGCGGAGCTACTGATTTTCACAACTGTATCTCAATTGTCAATCTATGTTCCCTTCACTAACCTACCAGCCAGGTCCAGTTCCACATACAGCAGGAGCACAACAGCCAACAGTAGCTTGCGAGATGGGAGTACCAAGGTAGGCGATCAGCTGCTGTCTTCTGGAACCTGGACCTCTGAATAATCAGACAGATGGATAGGCAGGCAGGTGTGGCGGGTGGACGCTACAGCATGTTACAGCAGCATTTACATCCATCAACCTGTCTGGGCACATCAAGGCCCCAAAACTCTCAAACAATTTAAAAGTGAAAGTGCATTTCCACTCATCATTCCGTCTTTCCGCCAACTTCATAGAAATGTAGAAACTGCCAGCAGAAGAGAACTGGTAGGCCTGGCGCTAGGTTATTAATTAGAAACTATATACAACGCAGACAAACACTTTGCACGAAAAACGGCGAAATGAATGGTAGTGCTCTGGGAAAAACACCTAGCAATACCATGCTGAAAAATCAAAACAAAAAGCTACATTGCATTCTGCTCCCCCCACCCCACCCCCCTTTACAGGGGTCTTTGCCCCGCAGCCCCTCCCCAACAACAGATAACCACCTCTGTGGGAGAGGTATCTCGTGGATGGGCAGGAACCTGGAGGGGGGAATCATAGTTGGGTGCAGGGGCAAAAACGCAAGGTTGGGGGTCGGGCAAATTTAAAATGAAAGTAGGCAGGGGGAACAAAAGAGTCACAGGACCAGGAGTCGAACCCTGGTCATCCGCATGTTCCACCACTCTAGCTGCTACCTGTCCCATCCCCTGCACCATGTGAGCAGCTCAGCCAAGCCCCACGCATCTCCCCTATTCTCCTTTTGCTCCTGCATGAGGACAGTTACAGGGATAGCGTTAACTGACTTGCGCTATGCTTTCCCTGAAGCCGAACTGTCTTACGCTATTTTTCCATTGCAGATTTTCCCGTGCTATAATCCTGGCAACTTATTGACCGGTAAGGGTAGGACCACCCAGTCTGCCCAGATTTTACTTGTCTGCTATGTCTCCAGCGATCCTCTTCCCTCCCTGCCTGTTTACCAGTATTACTTTATGCCTATCCCATGCATGTTTGAATCTCCTCACTGTTTTTGCTCCTACCACCCCTGCTGGCAGACTATTCCAGGCATCCACCACTCTTTCACTGAAGTACTACTTCCTCACATCCCTCTTAAACTTCCACCTTTCCAGCTTCATTGCATGCCCTTTTGCCCTGGTACACTTCCTCATCTGAAATAGACTCCCCTCCTGTACTCTGTTCACCCCTGTGAGGTACCTGTAGATATCTATCATGCCCCCCTCCCCCCCTTCCAAGGTGCACATGTTGAGATCCCCGAGTCTCTCCTCATAGGGCTTCTTGATCAATCCCTGCACCATTTTAATTGCCCTCCTCCAGACCTCTGTCCTTTCTGACATGTGGCTTCCAGAACTGGACACAGTACTCCAGGTGGGGCCTCACCCAGGACTAATACAGTGGTAACACCACCTCCCTCCTCCTACTGGTGATACCTCTCTGTATGCACCCCAATACCCCACTGGCCCTGCCCACTGCCTTGTCACACTGCCCCACACACTGAGGTCATCAGATGTGATTACCCCAAGGTCTCTTTCCTGCACAATGGCCATCAGTGTCTTCCCATCCCCATTTCATACTCCGCTCCTGGGTTGCTGTGCACTAGGTGCATGATTTTACACTTTTTTTATTTATTTAGTTTATTTAAGTCTTTGATTATCAAGTAAGTGCACTGCTCCAAGGGACCGTTTTCAGGCATGACTCGGGCCAAAATATGGCACAATAGGGATGCAAGACATGAACTAGATAACAACAGTACCATTTACAGTGAACTGGAGGATAGGGTATCAGACACACCGTAAGGATACAGAACATGTTGGTTAGTACAGAGCTTACAAAACAATTTACAATCCGGAAGGTCATTGGCAAATACAACAGTGGATGACAAGTTCAGAGGACAGATACAAAATAAGTGCTATATTGAGGCAGAATAGAGGGAAGAGCAGAGTAATAGTAGGGGGAAGCAGCGAGTCGAAAGGGATTACCCTGGTGAGCATAAGCGTCTGGCTTCTGAAATCACCCAGGTTTTGAGATGGGATTTGAAGGTGCAGTGCATTTCAGCTGAATGGATGGATGCAGGGAGTCTGTTCCATAGAGAAGGAGCAGCAACAGACAGGGCTTTACCACCTATTACTGCGGAGACTCTAGGGATCTCCGGGGGGGGGGCAGGGACTGAGGACACTCGGAAGACATCTGGGGGCCTGTAGTGGCAGCTACGGGTAATTTCGGTCGCGGTCCCCTTTGCATGGGTTTTGGTTCATGTAGTGGCATCATCTGGAGTGCGAGTGGGGATTCTTACTTCTTACTTACTACAGTCAGACCTTTTAAGTTTTATTTTGCTTAAAAATTTGGAAGGCAGTGAGAGTGCCCATTTCTTTGCTCAGACTCCCCCACATAGTAAGAGAACCTGGGGACTGAATTTCATCTGCAACAGAAATACTGTTTGGGTTTTCAGGTAGTGAGAGTACCTGTATCCTGCTGGCTGCCTTCGGCTGTGAGAGGGCCTTAGGGGGTTGATGACATTTATTTTCGAACTTCTTGGACTTGAGTTACAGTTTAAATAATGTTATTATTTATGTTATGTCCTGGACTTTGAAAATGAATTATTCGGGGGGAGGGGGGCGCTAATGAGCAGCTAACGAGGTAGACGCGTTTCTCGTCGCTCCGCTTTGGTCGCTGTAAAGTAATTAAAAATAAAAGTGATAAATACCTTTGGGCGGAGTCCGTATTGTAATACACGGGTACTGGGAAGCATAATGGAGGATACCTAACCCCAATCCTGGTAAGAGTCAGCATCTTGCAGGAAAAAATGGTAAAAAGTCGGTGGCGAGTAGTGCGGGAGAAAATACAGGCCTGGTGTCCATGTCGGCCGCAGAGGTTGCCGCGCTAGGTCGGGAGCTGACCGGCCAAGTAATAACGGCACTGGAGCCGAGGTTGGTCAAGTTAGAAGGTAAACTGGACTCTCGATTGCAGGAAGTCCTGGAGCAACAGACACAGCACTGCAATCGGATGGCAGAGGCAGAGGAACGAGTCTCTCACTTGGAGGATGAGCTGCTGTCGGTTCCCAGTCAAATGGCAGAGTTACAGAAGGAGCTAGAGAAGCTGAAAGAAGCTCACGATTATCAGGAAAACTACCATCGGCGCCTGAATTTGCACCTGAGAGGCCTGCCGGAAAGGAGTGAAGAAGAAGGAGCCCTAGACTTCTGTGGAAGGGTTCTGCCTGAGTTACTAGGGGTGCAGCTTGCGAAGGGCAAAATGAAGTTGGAGCGAGCTCATCGAGCTGTAATGCCGTGGCCGCCGGCAGGCCAACCCCTGTGGCAAATCATCATGCACTTCCACTATTTCCAAGACACAGAAGCAATCCTGAGGGCCTACAGAGCAAAAGGTTCCTTAAATTATGAAGGAAATCGGCTTTATATCTTGCAGGACTACTCTGCAAGGCTACTAGCGAAGAGAAAGAGGTTTAATGCAGTTATGGCCCAGCTGAGAAGCCTAAAAGTGGAGAATTTCCTGATATACCCGGCCACGCTTAAAATAAAGCATGGGGAGCCAGCCCGGTGGCGCTGAGGGTTGAGGTGCTGGACGCCACACCTCGCGCTACGCCGGTGACAAGGGTTCGGGAACAGACTCAGGCTGCCGTGGGTTGGCTGGGTAGGAAAGGGACTGAGCATCCATTGGACTGCTCTCCCTCTCCTGGGGAGGGGGGTTTCCAGTGTCTGTATGTTGCTGGCTCCTAGTAGAGGCTGGGGGGTGGTACACCACCACTGCACATAAGGGGCGAGTGAGAGGGCAGGTGCCGGAGGGAGTGCGTGCGGACACGTGTGCACTCCCCCCATGGGCGTCACTGCACGTCCCTCTCTCTCTGGGGGAGAAAACGGAAAATGGTGGCATCCCAGGTTGTGGCGGCTTAATGGCCATTCGATGGGTGCCCTGGCTTCAGGACATCGCCAAGCTGAACTGGCCTGGTGTTGGGAGTGGGGGGACTCTGACCACCCGCCGCTGGGGGCAAGCCGCGGGAGATTACTGGTGAAGGGTCCTAAGCAAGCCAGGGTTCCGGACGGTGGCGGGAACCAGAGAGATGCATGGACAGGGTAGCTGACCAGGACACCAGGTAGGAGAAAGTGAAATAACTGTAAAATAAAGCATGAGGGAGCGGCCTTTTCCTTTTGGGAGGCTGAGAAAGCTGAAGAATTCATCAAGACCCTGCGAAAGAAAATGGGTTGAAGAGCAAGGAAGAGACACGGCATTGGTTCTTGTTCCAGAGACAGAATAAAAAACAGTTTGTACTGTTTAACTGCTTTATTACTACAAGTTGAGAGGTTGGGTGAGGTTTGTTTTGTTTGCTGGCCACCTCCCTTAGAATTCTGAATTAAAGAATGGAGTATTTAACGGTTCTGTGAGGATAGAAACAAATGAATGATGGAACTTTAACATTGGATGAAGGGAGACGCTTCAAGTGTATTTCGTGCATATTCGTGGAATGAGCAGGACATTATTTACTGTTTTCGCCCTAATGTTTAAATGCTGCTCGACTAATGTGGCTAATGGCTTCTTGGATTCGAACGTTGGGGGAGCGGGCCTAGCATGTGAGAAAAAAGGCACGGCCTAGCCCCTCCCACTGGGGGTCTGTGGGAGACCGTCGGCACACACGGGCTCTCCTAGACAGAAGATGAAAGAATGTAATGGAACAGGGCGGAACCGGGACCTAGATTTACTGTGTGGAGGTCCTGTCCTGAATCTCGCCCTGGTGTCTTGGCTCGAGATTAATAGGCAAAGGGGAGTTGGAGTAAGGGAAGGATGACAGGGTACATGTTCCGTGCCAGGAGAGATGCGGGGGGGGGAGCTGATCTGATGGATGGGGTAATCGGAGGGACTGCTGACAGGCAGTAGGGGTAGAGGTGGCCTGTGGTCATTCCTTCCTCAGATGTTTAACCCTAAGGGGGCTGGCCTGGGTTTTTGCTCACCCACAAGGAACATAGGCAGAAGGGGAGAGAGTGTAATGGCTATCCCTCGTGCCGAGGCATTAGTCAGAATGATGTCATAGCAAAGGATTCCACTAGAAGGTGTAGGTGGCACACATTCAAAATTCCCGTCACTATGGGAGCTCAGCACAGACTCACAGATCGAAAGAAAGTCAAGACGATGATTGGGGGAAGGGAAATAAGGAAAGAGAGGAGGCACTGAGTTGTGTGAGAGAGAACAAAGCAGCCGCAGGGGCTATATGCTCCAAGGGGAGTTCAGCGGCTGGGCGGAGCGGCAGGATGCTCATGCCAGTTGAGGGGGAATTTTTCCAGACACTTGTGCCTTATAGGCGCTTAGTGTCAGTAAGGGGGTTGCATATTTCGAGGGTGGGATGGGGAGGGGAGCTTACTAGCTCAAAAGGACAGGATGCTTGGGAAGGAGGGGAGGGCATAGGTATCTCGACTTCTAGGAAAGCTAGATGACTTCTAACACTGGGAGATGCAGGGGGGACTATAAAGAAATGGGGGGGGAGTGGGAGGTAAAGGAAGACAGGGAAGGGCAAGGGAAGGATGTTCAAACTGTTAGTTATGTTGTTGTTAATATGTTATTAGCTGCAACTGATGATGCGAAGGGTATTGGTGCAGCACATTACAACAAGGATTGCAGGGGCTGGAACAGGAGTGCTCGGGGGTTGGGGCACAATGGGCAGCTACAAGACGTCGTTGGGACTGGAATATTTTTACGTGATAGTTATGAGTAATATGTCAAATATCAATGTTTCATGGAATGTTAAGGGAATAGCAAGTCCAGTAAAGAGGACCACACTTTTGACTGCGCTAAAGAAGGCTGGGGCGCAGGTGGCCATGTTGCAAGAAACCCACTTGACGGACGCAGAGCACACTAAGCTTGTGCGGAATTGGGTGGGGAAGTGCTATGCAGCTTCCTTCACATCCCACAAATGGTGGGGTCGCTATATTATTGCATAATATCTTACCCTTGGAAGTTCGTAGGGTGGTCCGTGACCCAGATGGGGGCAGATACATATTTATCACTGGATTGTTAAGGGGAGAAATGGTCACGTATGGATGTATATATGCTCCGGCGGTGCATGAACCACAGTTTTTCACCTCTTTGCTGGACTTGCTAATAAAAGAACAAGTCCCTGGGCTGATTATGGGGGGGGGGTTAACTGGACTATGGACGCATGTATGGACCACTCGGAGAGATGGGGAAGGGTGTCGGAAACTATGACCCAGTGGCAGCTGGGGATGGCGGATCTAGACTTGGTAGTTGGGTGGCGCACAACTAACCCAGGAGCAAGGGAATATACGTTCTACTCCAACCCACATAAAACCTGGTCCCACACAGACTATGTCTATATACCCAGGAGCTGGATAGGACGGATGCAAGATATATCTCACAGCCCTATTCACATATCTGATCATGCCATGGTAATTTTGAAAATGACTGGAGGGGGGTGAGGGAGATGCCCCCGCAGTGGAGGTTCCCCACATATATGATTAAAAATCAAGCGTTTAGGGACCACCTAGTGGAGCAATGACAGTACTATGAGGAGACTAACTCCTCCCCGGATATCTCTCAGACCACCTTCTGGGAAGCAGGGAAGGCATACATGAGGGGGGCAATCATTGCCTACATGGCAAAGCTGAAGCGACAGAAAGGGGAAAAAAGACTAGAGCTAGAAAGCCAATTAAAGGAATTAGAGAAAAGAGTGGCAAAGGGAGAACAGGGAGCGGCACCTAGAGTGATGATGACAACGAGGGAGGCTTTAAACATGTTGCTGCAAGAGGAGGCTGGCAGGACCTGGTTCTACTGTCAAAGACAGGTTTTTGAATGGGGGAATAAACCAGGCCATTGTTTTTACGGTTAATGAAAGGGGGCCGGGGCCAAACATGGGTTCTGGGGCTTGGGGACAGAGAAGGGAGAATCTGTATGGATCCGGGAGGTATAAGGGAACATTTTAGGATTTTCTATGAAGGTTTGTATAAAGCGGAACATAAAAGAGTGGGAAATCGGATGCAGGGATTCTTGGCAGGCCTACAGCTACCTGTAACTTCTAGATTACAGAAAGAGCAACTAAGCCAGCCAATAACAACAGCTGAAATTCTTGGGGGCATACAAAAATTACAACAGGAGAAGGCTAGTGGGCCAGATGGATTCCCAATAGAGTACTATAAGATCCTAGGGAATCAGGTGGTGAAAGCACTGTGTGGACTTTTTCAAATAGAGGAAGGAGGGGAGACCCCAGAATTGCCAGATATTTGTTACGATGCTAACATTTGTTTGATACCCAAACCCGGTAGGGATGGTATAGAATGTGCGGCATATAGACCTATCTCCCTGCTTAACTCAGACTTAAAGATCCTGGCCAAGATGCTAGCTATTAGGCTGGAGAATATACTGCCATATTTGATTCACCCAGACCAGACCGGGTTCATTAAAGGTCGTCAATCATACCATAATATGCGTAGGCTACTTAATGTAATATGGCGGGCGAATACAAAACATGAGAATGTGGGTGTTATATCAATTGACGCAGAAAAGGCGTTCGACAGGGTAGAATGGGAACACCTCTTTGAGGTGATGGCCCAGTTTGGTCTGGGTGAATCCTTTGTGGGTTGGATGAGGGCTATGTATACAAAACCAAGGGCCCAAATTCTGGTTAATGGGAGTCTCTCTGGGTGGTTTTCTTTAGAGAGGAGGACCAGACAGGGGCGTCCTCTCTTACCCCTCTTGTTTGCACTGGCGTTGGAGCCTCTGGCGCTGGCAGTACGGCAACAAGAACAAATTAGAGGGCTTGCTGGAGCCCAAGGACCTGAGCATAAGATCACTTTATATGCAGACGATATGCTATTATTTGTTAGGGATCCGCAAAGGTCCATGGTGCTACTGCTGTCCCTTATTGAAGAATGATCCAGTTTCTCTGGATACAAGGTGAACCTGGAGAAGTCGGAAATGATGTACTTCCCAGATGGGGATAAAACATTTGGGGGGTTAGGGCTTAAGGTTGTGCAGAATGGTTTCCGGTACCTGGGGGTGCAGATAGGGAGGAGACTGGGGGACTTGTACAATCTAAATTTTCCCTACTTGACCAGAACTGTGCTCGGAAACCTCAAGCAGTGGACGCAGCTCCCAATCTCTTGGTTGGGAAAGATCAATGTGATTAAAACGAACGTCCTTCCTAGGATTCTATACCCCTTGCAAATGCTACAGTTGGGACTAACAAAGGGGGATGCTAAACGCTTGGAAGCGGGATTTTCGGAGTTCATTTGGTGTGGAAGAAAGCCACAAATTAGTCTTAAGAGGCTCAAAAGAAGGAGGGGAGGCCTGAATTTCCCAGACTTAAATAATTACTATTCAGCCATACAGCAGAGAGGGATTGGGGACTGGGTGCACAGGCCACCAGTTGCTAGCTGGGTGGAGCTGGAACAGTGGGGGGTCCCAGGGAGGCTTACCGTGTATCTGCATAGTAAAGGGCCGCGGGCACATAGAGCATTGGGGAATGGCAACCCACTGGTGCAGGCAGCACTTGAGGCCTGGGCAAGGCTGGGGAGGCAAAGAGTACGCAGGCAAGGAGAAACCTTACTGCTGCCGGTGGCTAGGAATCCGTTCTTCTTACCGGGAATGGAGGACAAAGGTTTCAACGAATGGGAGACATGTGGCGTGGATACTGTGGGTAACTTAATAGAAAGAGGAAAGGTCTGTACTTATGAGGCAGTCAAACAGCGACTGCATTTAGAGGGCCCACATTTGTTTAGATACCTGCAGATTCGCACCTACATAGGGAAACTAGGTAGAGAGGCCCGTGAGGGTCTGAAACCAGATCCGGTAGAGCAGTTGGTGTATCATGCTGGAAAGGATTCTAAAGGAATGCTGGGTAAAGCTGCCAAACAAGGTAAGCAAGGCCTGCCAGACCTAACTGAAAATACAAGGGCGTTATGGGAAAGGGATCTCGAACAGCGCATCTTAGAAGAAAATTGGAGGGTGTTCGTAGAGATGCCGGGAGGTATAATGGTCTGTAACAAATATAAAGAGGCTTTCTACAAATTCCTACATAGACTATACTACCCCCCAGCAACTGTCCATAAAGCTCATCCTTGCGAGTTCCCATATATGTGGTAGATGTGGTAGAGAAACAGGTACTTGTATCCACTGTTTCTGGACCTGCCCAACTTTGGTAAAGTTTTGGGAGGATGTGGTCACAGAAGTGGCTCAAATGGCTGGCCTGCCACTGAGAAGGGATCCCTTGGCCTGTTTATTTGGAGTGGTAGTAGTGGGGGGGACTGGAATCCGCTCCCCAGGTGGATGAGGGTCCTGTTTGTTTTAGCCCGACACTGCATACAGAATACATGGGTGTCACATGCCAGGCCCACACTATCTGTTTGGCGCCAGGCAACCCTACAAGCACTGGCTTTGGAAAGACTGACGTATGCGGAGCGAGAATGGGAGGAGGCCTTCCTGAGAGAGTGGTCCCCTTTTCTCTCCTCACTAAGTTTGGCTGAGAGTATGGTGCTAAGATCTGGTATGACTATATAGAACATGAAGGGTGGGGGGTAGCTACTTCAGGGTTTTAGCATGTTATTCAGACCCAGCTGACCTGCACAAGAACAGAATATGTACAGGAGAAAAAGATAATAGAATGAGAATATGTGATTCTATTTTTTAACTTCTGTGAATGAGATTTAACTGATCTGATTGCATCTATTTGTTTGTTTTGTCCGTGTTTTGTTTGTCTCTGTTATGAAGAAACTTAATAAAGAGATTATTCAAAAAAAAAAAGAAAATGAATTATTCACACTGGACTGATTAATCTGTACTATGATTAGTTTTAATGTTTTTTATTATTTTGTTAAGTGTTATTAAGCAGTAATTTGTGGGGTTGTTGATTTGGGGGTTGGGGTGGTATCTTTTTGTTATATTGGGTTATTTTGTTTAAGTTACCTCCCAGTCTGTGAGAGAGATTGGTAGGGTGTGTTGTTGTTTTGTAATTTGTTTTTAGTGGTTTGTATTGAGTGGTGTAGTGTCGCTCAGGTCACCAAAATGTGTTGGAGACCTGCCCTCACGGTCGTACGCTGTTCATCCTCTGTACTTCACACTCTCAGCCCTCCCCCCCACTTCAGTTTACTACGTACCAGCGCTGTAGGGCGCTGGGTATTGTGCGTAGAGGTGGAAGGAGGGCGTGGGGTTGTGAACAGTGGAGAATGAATGAGGGGGGGCCACCGCATTAGGGCAGTGAGATCCAGAAAATGCCCCGGGGTGAAATGGAATCCGGAACGTGGCCCACCGTGTCTGGTTTCCATACCCAAGGGCACTATCAGTTGTGGTAGGTCGATAGTCCGGGTGGCCTGAGAGGTTCATCCTGCTCGAGCGGTGTTATGCAATGCTAGGCCCACTGAAAACAAGACTGCAACTGTTGCAGATCTTGTTAAATTGGTGGACCTGGCTTGCATCACCGAGACCTGGCTAGATGAGAACTCTGGCCCCGTTTTGGAGGCTGCAGTTCTGGCTGGGTACTCAGTGATACACCGCCCAAGATTGGATCACGGTGGGGTAGTGGTCTGTTTCAAGACCGAACTTAACCTCACGAATGTACCAGCTGGGGAGACTGAGTCATTTGAGTGTACTGTTGTAGCAGGTTTAGGGTGTCAGATCGCTCTCATCTACCGTCCACCAGGAGATGAGAAGTGATTCCTACAGGAAGTTGTGGACTTTGTCATGGATATGGCATCTGAGTTGCCCAGGCTGGTGGTCCTGGGCGATTTAAACGCCTGGATCGATGACAAACTCTCGCAATTTGGTCAGCACTTCCTCCAGTTGATGACATCTCTGGGCCTTACACAGACAGTTACCACTGCTACGCATAATTACGGTCACTCTCTTGATTTAGTCTTCCTGCTGAGGACTGAGGCCTCCAACTTGGGGGTGGAATCAGTTGGACGGTCTGATCACTACACCGTGGGGTTGAGTTTTAGTGCCCCCCTATGTAGGCCTACCCCTGTGGAGATGACTAGGTACCGTCCTTTGCAAGATTTAAGCTCTCAAAGCCTAGCGGCGGTGCTAGATCTCTCATCCCTCTCAGAGGCAAACAGTGACCCAGAGGCCCTCGTGATGGCTTATAATTTGGCCATTGCGGCAGCCCTGGACATCACTGCTCCCGTCAGTGTTCATCTTCTCCCCCTTCGCCCTCGATCCCCATGGTTTGATGGGACTTTGAGGGAGATGAGGTGACTAAGACGAAGGTTAGAGCATTGCTGGCGGAAATCCACCCTTGATGCCGACCACCCTTGATGGATCATTATCAAGTCTATCAATCTGCAATCACTCGTAAGAAGACAGAGTTCCTGTCCGGTGAGATTGCGGCTGCTCAAAATCAACCAACTCAGCTGTTCTGAACTGTGGACAGACTGTGCAACCCAGCCTGTCTACAAGTCCGGAAAGCTTTTTTGCAAAGAAAGTGCGATGAGCTTGCTCGATTCTTTGTGACTAAGGTGGCCGACATCAGGGCAGTGCTCCATCCAGCACACTCTGTGGGTGTTGTGGTGGGTCATCGAGGGGCCACTGTTCCTCGGTTTTGTTGGAGTACCTTTGACCATCCGGCTTTCATGGATGTCATGCGGATTATCCAGAGTGTGCACCCTACATGCTGTAGTTCGGATCCTGGACTTACTTCCCTGATTATGGGTTGTATTGATTCTATCAGTCCGGTCCTAGCTCAGATAGTCTGGTGCTCCTCGGAGACACGTGAGTTTCCAAGCTCACTGAAAGAGGCGGTGGTGACACCACTCTTGAAGAAAGCTTCTTTGGACACAGACTGCCTTGCAAACTACAGACTAGTCTCTAACCTCCCCTTTTTAGGGAAGGTGATTGAGAAAGTAGTGGCCAGCTGGAGGACCACTTGACCTTCCATGACATCTATGAACCTCTCCAGCCCGGATTTCGAAAGAGGAATAGTACCGAGACAGTGCTGGTTCGAGTGCTCAATGATCTCCTGATGGCTAGAGATCGGAGGAGCCGTTCTATTCTGGTTCTCCTAGATCTCTCATCAGCGTTCGACACTGTGGACCATGGCGTTCTGCTTGAACATCTGAGGTTCATCTGTGGACTGTCAGGTACAGTCCTCAGGTGGTTTACATCGTTCCTCATGGGAAGATCTCAGAGAGAGGTGTCCGGGGTTTATTCCTCGAATCCAGTTTCTCTATCATGTGGGGTTCCTCAGGGCTCAGTGCTGTCCCCATGTTGTTCGCAGTGTATATGCTGCCCCTCGGAGACACTGTAAAGAAGGTATGGGCTGAGGTTTCACTGCTATGCTGATGATACCCAGCTCTACCTTTCTTTTGCACCTGACCAGAATGGAGCTGTCTCTGTCTTTAATAGCTGCCTCACTGAAATCCAGGACTGGATGGATGCTAGTTGGCTGAAGTTGAACTCCAATAAGACTGAGGTATTGGTTGTGGATCCGGGTCGCCGGATAGGGGGTTGGGTGTGGGTTCGCCCTCTGGACTTTTTCTTGGGGGGCGTACCACTCCCGACCTCTGAACGGGTGCAAAACCTGGGGGTAATTTTTGATGAAGGCTGACCCTGCATTCACAGGTGTCAGCCATCGTGAAATCCTCATTTTACCATCTTAGGAATATCTCCAGGATTAAGCACCTTGTTCCGTCCGGCGACCTTTCTACTCTGATCCACGCCTTTGTGACCTCGCGTTTAGATTACTGCAACTCCCTGTACCTAGGCCTACCAGGGGTGGAAATCTGTTGCTTGCAGCTAGTGTAGAATGCAGCAGCCCAGCTTTTGACGGGATCATCTCGGTCCTGTCATATTTCGCCGGTGCTGCATGGACTGCACTGGCTGTCAGTTCAGTGGTGGATCACCTTTAAAGTCGGTCTTCTGACTTTTAAAGCCCTACATGGACTTGGTCCGAACTATCTGAAAGAGCTTCTGATTCCTTACTGCCCTGGGCGATTGCTCCGCTCAGCCGACGAGTGGTTGCTAGAGATTCCAAGGGTGTGTTTGAAATCTTCTGGGGCTAGAGCAGTTGGGCATGCCACCCCTACCCTTTGGAATTCTCCACCCCGTCGGTTACAAGAGTGCACGACCGTAGAAAGATTTAAGCAAGCATTAAAAAACCTTTTTATCAGACCAAGCTTTTGGTGACTAACTATTGGATGATATCAGTTTGATACACTCCTGCTGCTGAGATGTTTGTTTTGTTTACTTTGTGATTTTAATATTGTTAAGGCACCCTGGTTTTTGACAGGCACCATACAAATAAAGTATTATTATTATAATAATATCTGGGCGCAGCTCTGGCCTTAAGGAAAGCTGAGTATGGAGACGCTTCACCACTTCTAAGGGTGTTATTGACAATACAGCTGAGAGCATGGTCATATCGACCTGGGAGTGGGAGCCACTCTAGCAGCTGGTAAAGGTAGCATGTGATGTGTTGAGTAGAGTGCCAGGAGCATGAAACAACAGATGCTATTGTAAACTGAGGTGAGTCTTGTGCACAGGGCAGAGGACATGTGGGAGTACACAGTGGAGCAGTAGTCAATGATGGGGAGCAGGTTCCCTTGGGCGATAGCTAAGTGGGCCTAAATGGTCAAGAAATGCTTTAGCTGATAGTCAGCCCCCAGTTTCTGGTTTACCTGATGCACTATGATGTTGACGTGCTCCATGTAAGAGAGGGAGGGGTTGAAGATTACACCCAAGTATTTAAAATTGGGAACATTCTACAGGGTGGGGCCATCGGGAGTGAGCACAGAGAAAGAGTTGGTTTGGACCCGAGGAGCATTGCTTTGTTTGTTTTTTTTCTCCTTAACCAGGAGCCTATTTGATAGGACCCATTTATATGCAGAATCGTAGTTATGGGTCAGGATGGAGGATATATTTGTTAGGGACTTGTCACAGTGGAAGAGGACGAGATCGTCGGCGTATAGTAGCGCTTCGCAGGTGATGCTGTCTGTGGGAGGGGAGTTTATAAAGACTGAGAACAGCAGTGCTCCCAGGATGGAGCCCTGGGGGACACCCATAGAGAAGGGCAGGTCAGGGGAGGTAGCGGTGCCGATACTCACCAACTGGGATTGGCCCGTGAGATAGCTCTGGAACTACAAGGAGGTCTCCATGGAGCAGCCAAGTTGGTGGAGTTTGTCATGTAGAAGAGAGTGGTCAACAAGGTTGAAGGTCTTGGTCAGGTCCATGAATACAGCACCCATAGCATTCCTCCAGTGCATGTTCTAACAGACATGGTTTATAAGGTGGGCCAAGGCAGATGTGGTGCTGTGGTGTTTGCAGAACCCATGTTGTTGACTGCACAACAGGTAATAGTTCCCGATATGTTCGGATAGCTGGCAGTGAACAGTTTTTTCCAGGAGTTTGCTAAAGTGGGCTAGTAAGAAGACTGGCCTGTAGTTGTCTGGGGAAATGGGGTGCCCTGCTTTGAAAATCGGTATTGTCTGGCATGGCTGAGGTGGACAGTGCCAAATTAAAAATATAGTGAGGGGTTTGGAGATGGTGGGGCACAACCGGGCAGATTTGATAGACCTGTGGGCCTTTTTCTGCCAGCAATTTCGAATGTTCGTATAAAATGAGTTTGAACATTGAGGGGAAGAGACCATCATTGCCAGGGCTGCCCCTGCTAGGGAGACTCTTGAGGAATTTGGCTATAGCCTTATTTGTTGGCACTGAACCCCAGCCGTCATTCCCTCGACCACTCTTCAAGTTTTCTAAGGTCCCCACTCATTCTCTCCACCCCTTCCTGAGTATCTACCCTATTACAGATTTTCATGTCATCTGCAGAAATGCATATCTTTCCTTCAATTCCTTCTGCAGTGTTACTTGTTAAGACATTAAAGAGGACCGATCTCAGTACCAAGCCCTGTGGCACCACGCTGGTCACTCTCCCCTCATAAGAGTAAGTGCCATTTCCCACCACCCTCTGTCACCTATCCATTACCCAATTTTTCACCCAGTTCACCACTTTGGCTCCCACCCCCAGACTGCCCAATTTCTTTATCAGTCTCTCCTACATGACACAGCGTTGAAGGTCTTGCTAAAGTCCAAGCGGGCCACATCCACTGCCCTTCCATGATCTATTTCCCTGGTCATCCAAAGAAATGGGGCAGGGGAGAAGAGGGTGGTTGTTGTTAATAACTTCTTCTTTTCATAGGGCAGGAGGGTGGGTGCTAATTATTCCTTCTTTTTGTGGGGGAAGGGGAAAGGGTGGGTGGTGTTAATTGAAATATTCCTTCTTTTCGTGGGGAAGAGGGGTATTGGTAATTATTCCTTCTTTTTGTGGGGTGTTAGTGAAGTGCCAGCATCGCTTTACCTATGCATAGCTTGAAGTCTGGGACTTTGCTATCAATTCGCATATAAGACTTTCTTGTGTGCAATCTCTATAGGGGTATCCTTGGGCAGACAATAGGTGTATCGGGAATTTTAACTTCAGTGAAGTGCTGGAGAAATCCTAAACTTCACGCTACAATAGGCAGTGCAAAGTTGAACCTTCACCAGCAATTCACTGTGCAAGGTACCTTTTTAAAAAAAAAGCCCTAAAGTATCCACCCAACCTCCCCCCCAACTCCAACCATCATCAATAACTGTACCTGCTTTCCCACCCACTCAGCACCAGCCCATCCAAACCCTCATCCCCACAAAAAGATAATATCCCGCCCAGCCTACATACTCAACGCCCAGAACAGAAACAAAATTCATGTATCAACAAATGAGTAAACTGCAAAACCAAGTGCTTGTTTAATCTTGAACAAGTTAGATACTCCAGTTGTTCAGTCCTCAAGGGAATCTTCATCAGGGGTTAGTCAGCACCCACACTCTTCCCCCTAGCCCTGCAGAAAGTTTACACATAAACAGTACCCCCTTCCCCACTCACTCGGCACCCACAAAACTCTCCACAAACCCCATTCCGGGTAAGAAGTCAGTGGTGACGCCCACTAGTGTTGCCAAGGAAAGGATACTGTAGAAGGAGGAGGACGCCAACCAGCAAAAAACCTCCTCTCAGCATCCCAGTTGGTCGCTGTCTGAATGAACAGGGGCGTGCATTCACAGTAATCAGCTGATTAATATGCCACCTCTGCCTGCCTGGCATGGAGCGTGGAGGTCTGTGGGTGGCAGGTGCGGAGCAGACAGGTGGCAGGCAGGCATGGTTTTTTGTGTCTTAACTTTTTGCAGGACCGGGGAAGATAGTGGGTGCTGACCGAGTGGGTGGGTGGGCCAGGTGGGGTGTTTTCTTTTTTGCAGGGCTGGTGGCAGGGATGGAAACGGTGCTACTGAGTGGGTAGACAGGGAGGCACGTTGATAGCTAGAGCTGGGGAAGGTCAATTTATTTGCAGTTTTAAAGTGGGATAACAAAAAATTCAGCACAGCTCGATTGTAATGGGATCCCATAAATCACTTCAGTTATACAGTTAGAAGAAAAAATTACTCACCTTAGTAATGTTGTTTCTTCTAATGGAGTCTTGCTATATTATGACATATGCAGTATAACCCCAGGTTAGAACTGCTCCGGAGGTGAAAGAGTTAACTTTCCATGCAGGGCGTGGAATCTTGAGCGTGAGCTCGGTTAAACACTCTGTCTGTTGAAGCTCAAACTTAAACTGTCAGATCTTTACGAGCAAAAAAACTCACTAAGGTTCTGTGTGGAAGCCGTAAACCTACACTAGCCACTGGCTACTAACTACAAAAACACCTTTTTGTTCTTGATCCCAAAACAAAGACTCAAGTTGGGGATTCAAGAAAGAAAAATTAAGTATAACACCTAAGCACCCAGAAGGTGAAAATAAAGTGGGCATCAATGAAGTGCCAACATTGCACTGCCCACCCACATCCCAAAAATAGAGGTTCTGAGAGGGGCAGGCTGGGGAGGTCATAATGTAGCAAGACTCCATTAGAAGAAACAACATTACTAAGGTGAGTAATTTTTTTCTTCAAACAACATGAAGTCTTGCTATATTATGACATATGCAGACTACACAGCAGTACCTCCATGGAGGAGGGACAGAACCTACTTGGGAAATATGCTCTGAAGCACAGCTGTGCCAAATCGAGCATCACTCCTAGCCTGGATATCCAAGGAGTAATGCTTAGTAAAAGTGTGAACTGTTTTCCAGATAGCTGCTTGACATATCTCTAGGATAGGAATGTCCCTGGCAGCAGCCAGACACGCAGCTGTACCCCTGGTAGAGTGAGCCCTCAGGCCTGAGGGAGGAACCTTACCCAGTTTTTCATAACAGAATTGGATACAAGAGACAATCCACCTGGCAATGGATCTTTTAGTGGCAGGTTTCCCTTTACCAACCTCACCATAAGTGAGGAACAATTGGAGGGATTCGAACCTGTGACCCTTGGTACATTCTATATAGTAACTAAGGGCTCTTTTGACATTCTAAACTGTGCAATCTCCTCTCACCAGAGGAGGAATGGTCAGTGAAGTACACAAGAACAGACATGGATTGATTAAGGTGAAAGTCAGAAACCACCTTAGGCAAAAACTTTCTGTTAGTCCTGAGGACCACCTTATCTCTATGAAAGGAGATAAAATCAGGCTCCACTGACAAGGCTTGTAGCTCACTTATGAGCCTGGCAGAGGTGATGGCTACCAGGAACACAGTTTTCCAAGTCAAGTACTTGAGCTCTGCTGAAGACAATGGCTCAAAAGGGGGTTGCATAAGCTGGGCAATGCAAATATTAAGATCCCAAGCAGGGGCAGGGTCCCTGAACGGAGGGTTGGTGTGAAGCAACTCTTTAAAAAAACTTGGAGAACACAGGGTGAGCTGATAAAGAAGAGGGCTTACCTGCTGATAAGAAGACAGACACAGTTGCCAAGTGCACCTTTGGGGTAGCTGGTCTCAGCCCCAAGGAATTCAAATGCACCAAATAATCCAAGATCGTGGGCACGCCAGCAGATTCTGGTGAAATATGTTTACCAGCACACCATATGGAAAATCTCTTCCATTTTGAATTATAGGTAGCCCTAGTGGAAGGCTTCCTAGAGGCCTTCAAAATATCCAATACACCTTGTGAAAGGCGTAGGTCAGCAAACTCTAACTCTTCAAGAGCCAAGCTTTGAGATTGAGAGATTTGAGGTTCGGATACCAAACTCTCCCCTGGGCACAGGTTAACAGGTTGTGATTCCTGGGAAGACACAGGGGAGGGTGGACTGCTAAGGACATGAGGAGTGGGTACCAGGGCTGCCTGGCCCAATCTAGAGCAATCAGGATCATCTTGCAGGATTGAGATCTGATTCTGACTAGCACTTTGAAAAGAAGGGGAAGGGGGGAAAAGCAGAGAGAAACTTCCCTTCCCAACTGAGGAGGAAGGCATCCAGAGGGACTGAGCCCAACACTGGGGGCCTGCAGCTAAAAAGGGGAAGTTGGTGATTGTCTGGGGCTGCAAAGAGATCTATTTGCGGGGTGCCCCATCTGGCAAATACTACCTCCAGTACTAGGGAATCCAGTGCCCATTCGTGATGGCCCTTGGAAATCCTGCTGAGAGCATCCGCTAGGACATTGTCCTTGCCTGGGAGGTGAACTGCCGTAAGGGAGGCGTTCAGAGAATAAGCCAGAGACCACAACTTCATTGCTTCGGTGCACAAGGCCATAGACCGAGTGCCCCCTTGCTTGTTGATGTACCACATTGTAGTGGTATTGTCTGTTTTGACCTGAACCACCTTGTTCTGGACAGATGTGGAAAAAACCTGGAGTGCTAGAAAAACTGCTCTGAGTTCCAGCAAATTGATGTGGAGCAGAGATTCCTGAGGGGACCACAGCCCTGGGTGGAAAGGTCGCCCATGTGAGCTCCCCACCCCAAGAGGGATGCATCTGTAGTAAGGGTCAAGGAATGAGACTGGGGAGTGAAGGGAACCCCCTGTCTCAGATTGTTCTGATCCTGCCACCACTGAAGGGCCTGGATCAGGGTTCGAGTCACTGGAATCAATTTGGTTAGGGATCTGTCCTTTGAGACCAAAAGGCTCTCAAATGGAACTGAATGTCCCTCATCTGAAATCTCGCTCCCTGCACCACTGCTGTAGAAGCAGCCATGTGCCCCAGGAGCTGTAAAAAATGCTTTGCTGGTCGAGAGACCTGCAGGGTGAAAGAGGAGGCCAGAGACACCAGGGTCCTTGCTCTTTCCAGAGGAAGGAAGGCTCTGGCTGCTTTTGTGTTCAGTTCTGCGCCTATGAAGGTGAGAAGCTGGACAGGCTCCAGAACTGACTTTGGAAGACTGAGAAGGAAACCTAGAGATGTAAGCAGCTGCTGGGTTACTTGTAAATGTAGCTTGACCTGCTCTGGAGACTGGCCTACAATGAGCCAGTTGTCCAGATAAGGAAAGATGGCAATCTTTTGCCTTCTTAAATGAGCAACTGCTACTGCCAGGCATTTTGTGAACACCCTTGGGGCCGAGGTGAGGCCGAAGGGCATTGCTCTGAACTGGTAATGGCCTGAGGGCAGTTCGAATCTGAGGTACTTTCCATGGGAGCTTCTGATGAGAACACGGAAGTAGGCATCCTTGAGGTCCAGGGAGGCTAGCCAGTCCCCTGGCCTTAGAGAGGGTAAAATAATCCCCAGGGTCACCATTCTGAACTTTGGTTTTAAAAGGTGCTTGTTTAGATACCTGAGGTCCAGGATGGGCCGCCATTCTCCTGTCTTTTTTGGGGTAAGGAAGTACCTGGAGTACAACCCCTTGCCCTGGTGTATGGGTGGAACATTTTCCAAGGCTCTGAGAGCCAGGAGGGAAGAAACTTCTGCTTCCAGGGCAAGTGCCTCTGAAGGGTTTGCAGGTGGAAAAGACCTGGCTCTCATCTTCGGAAATTTTTTGAAGCTGAGAACCAGTCCCTGGCTTACTACTTCCAGGACCCACTTGTCTGATGTTAAAGACTTCCAGTCCTGGACAAAGTAAGCCAGCCTGCCCCTACCAGTAGTGGAGAATCGGCCCTGGCTACCCCATCAGGGAGCCTGTTTTGCAGGGGCTTTGGGTTGAGGGGTAGAAGCAGGCTTACTAGAACCCCTTCTGCCCCTTCCTCTAAAGAACCCCCTCTGGGCATAAGCAGAAGAGGAGGCCTGGGCTTGGTAAAACGGCCTATGAAAAGGCCTGCCCCTGCCCCTGACATGCTGCCTTTGAGGAGTGACTTGTCTTTCTTTGGCCTGTGCACTCCTATAGGTGGTCCTATACTCCTCCATTTCTTCATATAATTCTCTGTCTGCTCCCAAACAGAGAATTTCCCACAACAGGAAAATCCATAGCCTTAGACTGGGTATCCTGTGACAGGGCAGTACATCTGAGCCAGGCCATTCTGCGAAGAGACACAGATGTAGCCATGACTCTTGATGAAACATCATTAGAGTCTACTGCAGCATGAAATTGCACCTTGGATGCCTCAACACCATCCGCAGCCACCTGCTCCAGCTCCCTGGCAAGCTGGTCAGGGGCCTGTTTTGCAAGGGCCAGGACAGTATCCCACCTGGATTTCTGGTACCTAGCTGCGTAAGCCATATAATTTGCCTGTCTGAGTCCCAAAGATGCTGCCATGTACTGCTTTTTTTGCCATGGCATCCATCCTCCTGGAATCCTTTTCAGGAGAGTGAGAGGCTAGAGGAATATTAGCCTTGTCACAGGCTGCAGCCTGCACTACCCCCACATGGCTGCACTGCTGGGATAGGAACTCCGTATCAGAGCCTGATAAAGCATACCTCTTGTCCATCCTTTTATCCACAGGGAGGATAAAATGAGGAGTTTTCAGAATTTTTACTGTCTGTTTCGTAAAAGATTTATGCAAGGGAATAGACAGTCTCCTAGACTCTGGAATATCCATCATTTCCACAAAATCATCAACAGCTTCCTCAACAGGGAGCTGCAGAGTCTCAGCAACTTTCTTGTAAAACAAAAAGTGAGAAGGGGACTCAGATAGCCTGGGAGGGGACACTCCTGAGGGTCTGTCTGGAGAGATGTCCGGTTCAATGGGCACATCCAGACTTTCAAAATCACACTCACTCTCCTCTTACCCCTCCTCCCCTTCCCCTGGTTCATAAAAATCCTCAAAATCATAATCCTGAACCGGGGGAACCGACCAAACCGGGCGCTTCCCTAATGGTGCCAGTTCGGACGGAACTGGGGAAAGAGACTGGACAATTTGAATAGCTTTGGCTATTTCCTCAGCGGTTGGAGAAAGAACTTTCGGCCCCAAACTAGCTGACCTTCTAGTCCTTTTAGTTGGAACCGGTTCCTCAGAGCTGGCTCTTCGTTTGCCCCGAGGAAGTATCGCCCTGGTCAGAGGGCAGTCCCTCAGGTTCGTTTGGAACCGAACCGGGCTGGCCATCCGGGTCAGCGGACTTTTTGGCCTCCCTTTCCCTGAGCCTACCGACTCTTTTTTCCACGGTGGCAGCAGGAAAATTCTTACAAGTCTGGCAGTCTGCATTGAAGTGGTCAAACCCCAGACAATATACACAAGTGGTGTGTGGGTCAGCCTTAGCAAAGGCTTCCCCACAGAGGCCACAGTGCTGAAACCCAGTGGGTCCGTTTTCTTTGGGTTTCTCAGACATAGTGCCAGCCTAACAAACTTGCCCGTTAATGGCAATCCACCAAGCATGATTCTCTTTATCGTTCCCAACCGTGTCACGGGTCGTGGAAAAAAGCGTAATAAAATCCGTTCTTTTTTAGAACCGATAAGAACCGGGAACCGCACTCTAAAGGACTAGAAGGTAATTTTAAAACTCATCTGATCGGTTCAAACCGAACCGAAAAAGACGTTACAAGTTCCACACAGAAGAAAAAATAATAAATAAGCCTATCTATTACTTACAATACCACAGATAGAGCTTGAACCGACAATTGCGGTTAAATTTTGGTAAAATAAACCGAGAATTACACTTTAAAACCGACAAACGAACCGAGCAGCAGGAGGAATCTCCGGAGCGACTGTTCAGTGAGGCGGAGTAAAGAATCTGACAGTTTAAGTTTGAGCTTCAACAGACAGAGTGTTCGACCGAGCTCACGCTCAAGATTCCACACCCTGCATGGAAAGTTAACTCTTTCACCTCTGGAACAGTTCTAACCTGGGGTTATACTGCATATGTCATAATATAGCAAGACTTCATGTTGTTTGAAAAACACATTCATTACAATAATGAATGACATTGTATCGCAGTGTGTATAATTATTTGCATAACTAATACTCAGACACACAATGTACTGCATCACTGTACTTAATTCTACATTTCAGGTCAGGAGGGCATTGGGGGATGAGAACACCACAAAGTGGCACTCCGAGCTACTTCATGAGTATAGTGGTACTTCATGCAGTCCTCGAGCGACTTCGAAGGTGTAGTGAAGTTGTGGCCCTTCACATAGTGCTCTGCGTATCAAAGTTTATATACTTTGCATGGAACTAGCAGTCTGGCAGTGGCGGGGAGCATATACCTCTGTTTGCCACTCACACACAGAGATTGAAAATAACTTTAGTACATGCCATTTCTATGGGATATCCTTGGGCAGGCAGGCGGTGGCAGAGAGACACTCAAAGGTAGCCCATAATTCCCTGGGCAAATTTCCTACTTCTTTCTGGTCACTGAGCAATTTTCCTGCTTCCTCCTGGTATACCTCAGTCTTGTGCACCCGCAAGAAGTCTACTGGCTATGCCAAGCAGCCCTAAACATGGCAAAGGTTAGAAATGGAGGGAGGTGGCAAGACAGAGTAAAAAGGAAAAAATACTCACCGTAGTAATCTTGTTTCTTCAAAGGGATCACTCATTATGATTAAACTGATGTAGTCAGCCTCCTGTGTTGAACTGCCCAGAGAGAGATGGAATTATATGCAAATTATGGAACTCTCAATTGGCTCATACCACTTTCAAACCACTGGCCTAGCAACTGCTGCAGTCTGAGTGCTTCAGATTCTTACGGAGCCTAATTGGGTATAAGACCCATTAGCTAAAACTAATAACATTAAAAATAATATTTTTGTCCTTTCAGGTCAAACATCCTTAACAAACAAACCTAAGAAACTCGAGACCACCCGGACACCAACTGGTTAAACAAAGTGAGTCTCTACCTTAACCTATATAGGGAAAAAAACCTCTTAATGCAGGGATGCAGAGCAACTTCTATAGGTTCTAGTAGGGGAGGCAGGCAGGGTCTTTAAACATAATGAGTGATCCATTTGAAGAAACAAGATTACTATGGTGAGTATTTTTTTCTTCTAACCCCAGGAATCACTCATTATGACTAAACTGATGCAGACTACCAAGCAGTACCTTTGGAGGTTAGGCAGAGAACCTATTTTGGAAACAGGCTCTGCAGTACTGCTGTACCAAACCTAGCATCACCTCTGGATTGCAAATGCAGGCTGTAATACTGTGTGAAGGTGTGTACAGTTTTCCATGTAGCTGCTTTGCAGATTTCCAAGAGTGGGATATCCCTTGAAGATGCCACTGAAGCAGCTGTACCCCTGGTGGAGTGTGCTCTGAGGCCCAGGGGGCCTGTTTACCCACTTTACTATAACAAAACTGAATACGTGCCACTATCCAACGAGCAATTGTCAGTTTTGCGGCAGGTCTACCCTTACCTACCTCTCTGTAGGTAAGAAAGAGCTGTGTCTGGTCTGGTCTGTAAGACTTAGTTCTGTCAATATAGTGGCTAAGTGCCCTTTTGACATCAAAGGAGTGAAGCCTCCTTTCTGGAGAACTGGAGTTCTCTCTGTAAAAAAGATAGGTAGAGTGACAGACTGATTTAAGTGAAAATCAGATACCACCTTGGGAAGGAATTTTCTATTGATTGAGGACCACTTTATCCCTGTGGAAGGAAATGTAGTCCACATCTGTGCACAGGGCTTGTAATTCAGTGATCCTTCTGGCTAAAGTAACAGCAACCAGAAATACAGTTTTCCAAGTGATATACCTCAAATCTGCAGTTGCCATAAGTTTGAATGGTGCATCCATGAGCTTAGTAATGCAGATATTTAAATTCCAGGCCGGGACCGGTTATCTCAGGGGAGGGTGCAGAAGGTTGAGGCCTTTAAAATATTTTCTGAAGACTGGATGAGAGGCCATACATCCCTCTTTACCAGCTGACAGATAAGCAAAGACTGAAGCCAAGTGGACCTTGAGGGTCAAATGCTTCAGGCCTAAGGAATGTAGGTGCGTCAGGTAATCCAGGAGAATAGCCAAGTCAGCCCTGGAGGGGTCCATACCCTTACCTGCATACCATATGGAGAACCTCTTCCACTTAGAAGAATATGTTTTCTTAGTAGAAGTTTTCCTGGAACTCCTAAGCACTGTCAGCACCTGCTCTGATAGCTTAAGGTTAGCAAATTCTAAGTCCTCAAGAGCCATGCCTTGAGCCCCAGTGATCTGAGATTGGGGTACAGGATCCTGCCCTGAGAGGAGGTTAGCAGGTTGTGCCTCCTGGGCAAATGGACTGGGGGAACTACTGACAGAGTCAGCAGAAGACAGTACCGGTGCTGTCTTGCCCAATCCGGTGCCACCAGTATCAACTGTTGCTGGTTGGGACCACAATTTCAGCAGGGTCCTGAATGTGACGCTTGGCCAGCTGGTTATGATTACTGTATGGTATTTGTAATATAAAAATATAGTATGTGAATCTGTTCTCCATGGGTGCCACCCCTCCCCCCAGGTTTCAGTTACAGGAACTGACCAGGAGATCTCTGCAATGTAATTAACTTCCTTGAGACATTGCATTTTATGGCATTTTTATGACCTCCTGCCTCTGAAGTTGGGAAGCTAAATATACAGTTTATGGCAGAGTTGTAAAAACCTTTGATGTTCCTTGGGAAAATAAGAAACCAGCATCCAGTTCAAAGGAAAGGCTTGATTAAAGATTAAAGATTTGACACAGTCCCACACAAAAGATTAATATACAAGTTAGCCAGCCTGGGAGTGGGTCCCAAGATGACAGCCTGGGTAAAGAATTGGCTGGAGAATAGGACACAGAGAGTAACAGTAAATGGAGTCCATTCAGAAGAAAGGAGGGTTACTAGTGGGGTACCGCAGGGTTCAGTATTAGGACCGGTCCTCTTCAATGTCTTTATAAGCGACATCGCAGAAGGACTGGAAGGAAAAGTATGTCTCTTGCAGATGACACAAAGATCTGCAACACAGTTGATGCACCATGGGTGGAAAGGATGAGAAGGGACTTGGCAAGGTTAGAGGAATGGTCAAATGTATGGCAGCTTAGATTCAGTGCCAAGAAGTGCAAGGTAATGCACCTGGGAAACAAAACCCAGGGAAGAGTACACAATGAGGGTGAGATACTAACAACAACAAAATGGAAAGGGACCTGGGGTAGTCATATATCAGATGACCTAAAGGTGGGCAAGCAATGTGAAAGGGCAGCAAGGAGAGTTGGGGATACTGGGATGCATAGGAGAGGCATCACCAGTAGAAAACAGGAAGTTATTATCCTCTGTACAGACAGCTGGTGAGACCCCATCTGGAGTACTGTGTGCAGTTCTGGAGACCAGTCTCCACAAAGACATAGACAGGATGGAAGCTGTCCAGAGGAGGGCAGCTAAAATGGTGCAGGGTCTGCACCGGAAGACATATGAAGAGAGACTAAAGGAGCTTAATATGTATAGCCTCGAGGAAAGGAGGGAGAGGGGGGACATGATAGAAACGTTCAAGTACCTCAAGGGAATCAACAAAGTCCAAGAGGGTAGCATCTGTCAAGAACAAGAGGGCACAATTTGAAGATGGGGGGGGCGCCTCAGAGGTAATTTAAGGAAGTATTTTTTCACAGAGAGGGTTGTGGATGCGTGGAACGGCCTTCTGGACGAGGTTGTGGAGTCAAAATCAGTGGTGGAATTCAAGCATGCATGGGACAGTCATAAGGCAATTCTAAGGGGTGGGGGTAGGAAGAAGTAGGCTGCTGGTTAACTAGGTTAACTAGGATCTGCAGCTTATCCAGTAGGTAGGGAAATGGGAAGACTGGGTGGGCCAATTGGTCCTTATCTGCCATCAAATTCTATGTTTCTATGTCATAATTTGGGAAATTAGTTTTTGCTGAAGTCACATTATTTAAAATACCTCCTGATAGGACATCCTGTGTGTGTGTTTTTTTTTTTTTAATATTCTAAAAGGAGGAGCTAGATGACTCACAGAAGGGATGTGGAGAGACACAGTTTAAACTAACACTGGTGTCTGATCTTTTAGACATATCATTTTGGGGACTCTAGAAACACAGATCTAACTAACGCACTTATAGAGGTAATACATTAGATAGAAAAAGTCTTAACTGTATGTTGGTAGGAGTTTGTCTGTAGTTTTCTTTGCTTTTCTTTTAAGTGACTGTATGCTCTTTGATATATTGTTCTGTGTTTACATTTTACATATTTTTTTTATCCATTTTTAGTAAACCTTTTATTCAAAAGACTGCCTGGGTGTCTGCAAGTTCTTTTTTTTGGCATGTGACGTATAGATGGTTAAGTCTGACAACTGTTCAAAAGCTTGATGGTGTTACTAAACTGGGAAAAGGTAAGAATATGCCTAAGGTCTTTTACAGAGTTTTAAAGGGTTCATTTTGGATACCTGGTTAGGTGCTCTTAGGCGAAAGATATATTGCAATCCCCCGAAGAGAATATTATCTGAGCCTGTACATGTGGGTACACTAGCATAAGGTTCACATTTTGAATCCCCCCAGAACTTGAGACTAAAGGTGATTCGGACCCACAAGCAGACAGGAGGGTTACCCTGTCTGTTACCTGTTCACATTACTGCACTCCGAGGTTAGCACTGTGGGAGCAGAGGGCCTGACCTGCTGAGTACGTTTGACACTGAATATCATAAGAAAAGGAGGGAATGCATATAGAAATTTCCCTGTCCAATCCAGGGGAACTGTGCCCCTTAGAGGGGGGCCTGCGACAGTACACTGATAACTGATGATTTTCTACGGCAGCAAAGAGATCCACCTCTGAGTGCCCCACCTCCTGAAAATTCTACTGAATATCTGAGGGTTCAGGCACCACTCATGGTGGTCCTGACTTATCCTGCTGAGAGAGTCTGCCAATACACTGTCCTTCCCTGGAAGGTGTATGGCTGACAAGGATACTCCCATGGAGTATACCAGGGTCCACAATCGCATTGCATCTGTGCACAGTAGGGTGGACCTGGTACCCCTTGCTTGTTGATGTAATACACGGTTGTGGTGCTGTCTGTTCTGACCTGCACCACCTTGTTTTGAAGGCAAGGAGCAAATGCCTTTAGATCCAGATAGACATCTCTGAGCTCCAAAAGATTTATGTGCAACAGAGACTCTTAGGGGTACGATGTGCCACTTGCTGTGTGTTCCAACATGTAAGCCCCCAAACTTAAAAGAGAGGCATCTGTTGTGAGAATTAGTGAGGGTTGTTCCCTTATAAAAGGTATGCCCAATCTCAGGTTGTGCTCGTCCAGCCACCATTGCAATGCCTGGACTAAGCTGTTTGTGACTGGAACCAGTTTGGACAGAAAATCTGTCCTTTGAGACCAGTACTGTCTTAGGTGGAACTGAATATCTCTCATTTGAAATCTGGAACCCACTACCACTGAAGTGGCAGATGCCATGTGGCCCAGTAGCCTGAGAAGTTCTCTGGCTGGTTTGGGTCTCCCTAACATGAAGGAGCTTGCAATTTTCAGAATGCTATTCACCCTGTCTTGTGGCAGGAAGGCTCTGCCCTGTCTGGTGTTTAATTCTGCTCCAATAAACTCCAGCACCTGAAGTGGCACCTGCTCAGATTTCTCTTCGTCTATAAGAAATCCCAGGGACTCCAGTGTAGATTTTGTTAGTGCCACTGACTGAACTGCATGCTGCAGAGACTGTCCTACTACTAACTAGTCGTCCAGGTAGGGGAAGAATGTTACACCTTGTTTTCTCAGAAACTCTACCACGACTGCTAGGCACTTTGTAAAAGCCCTTGGTGCCGAAGTTAGTCCAAAAGGGAGTGCTGCAAACTGATAATGGCATGAAGCCAGCCTGAATCTCAAGAATTTTCTGTGAGATGGTCTGATGGGAATGTGAAAATAAGCATCCCTTAGATCTACGGAGGCCAGCCAGTCTCCCTTTTGCAATGAAGGAATGATTATTGACAGAGTGACCATTTTGAACTTTGGTTTCAAAATGTATTTGTCCAGAAGTCTTGGATCCAAAATAGATCGCCAATCCCCGTTTTTCTTCCTTATGAGGAAGTGCCTGGAATAAAAACCTTTGCCCTTGAGTATTAGAGGCACTGTCTCCACTGCTTTGATTGCCAACAGATGCTTTACCTCTGCTTCCAACAGAATCCTTTGTGCAGCTGTTACTGGAGCAAAGGTTCTTGTTCTCAGCTTTGGGAATGATTTGAAGCTGAGTGCCAGGCCCTGGCTCACTACCTCACTAGTGAGTAAAACGAAAGTGGGATGCATTCAAGTGCTGTAAATTTGGCAAACAACTGATCCTGTTGAATCACCAATTATGTTATGAAGCACTATTCTTTGGCGTGTGGAGTACTTACAAATGTTGGGTGAATACTGGTACTCATTTAAAAAATTTCTGAAGGGTATTTCCTAAAATGAGGCGAGTAAAATAGGCCGGTACACACCTTATCTGGAGCCCTGCCTCCATCCTTTTTATGGGAAGAGGAAGAAGCAGAATTATCCACACCCGTAGCTCTGTCAAGGCCACCTTTCTGGCGCCCAGAACCAAGACCTCACTAGCCCAGAGGTCCTTCCATTACTGAGCCCCTGCTTGGTTCAACTCCCTCCCACCCTGCATCACAAACATTGCCAAAATTGGTCCCTTCAAAATTGCCCTCCAGAATCATCTCTTTGACGCTCGTTGCTGTAGATTCACCTAATTAATCCCACTGTGGATCCTCCTGTCAGGCCTTTCTGACTTGACAACATCCTCCGGACAGCCTATCCTCTCCCCCTCCCTCCCATCCCATTACCCATCCCTACCTCCACCCTCTCCAGATATTATCTAGCTATGTTCAGGGCTGTACCCCCAATGTAACCCTTGGGTACCTTGTATTTGACTGTAACCTATTATAAATAACATTATTATGTAAACTATGTGTACTCTATGTTTAATGTTCTGCACCTGTACTGTTCTCACTGTTGTAACCACACTATGTAACTCTGTCCACCCCCCCTGCTATGAGGTGCCTTTGTAAATGAGTCCATGACTCAAAGGTTGTAAATTTGACTTTTCAAATAAATAAACAGAAGCAGAAACCATCTCTTCTAAAATCTTAGTCCTTTTCTTTAATGTTTTAGGACAAAAGGTCTTACAAATATCACAATTGGCAAAGATATGACTTGTACCCAAACAAGAAATACACAGAGAATGTCTCTCTGCTTTTGCTATAAGTTGCTCACAAGACTCGCAACATTTAAAACCAGTGGGTCCTGTGCATTTTTTAGGTTTATCTAAATGGACCTCTGACATTGAAGCTAGACAAAAAGATCACGCTTCAAAACCGTAATTCAAAATACCTTGGAACCGGAGGTTTCTTTTTAAATAACTACCGCTAACGGTTCCTGGAACCGAGCACTACTCGGTTCCTGAAAGAAAAGGGAACTGAGAAATACACTAAATTTAAACAAAACTAAAGTGGTTCAAGGAACCGACCGCTAAATATATAATTTATAAAGAAATATGAGGTAAACCTCACAAACAGACGCGGAACCCTCAGTTCCAAGAAACTGTGAGGGAACCACAAATCAGTACAAAAACTACTACAACACTAAATAAACTACACTAAACAAAGTTCTAAGGCAGCAATTTAAAATTAAATGAAAAATGAGTGCTTATCAAACAGACAACTTTAGTCTGAAGACAGTTCAGGGAGATTTCTCCGGGACGACCTTACTAGACAGGCAGAGTAAAGAATCTGAAACACTCAGAGTGCAGCAGTTTGAAAGTGGCATGAGCCAATTGAGAGTTTCATAATTTGTATACAGTATAATTTCATCTCTCCGGGCAGTTCAACACAGGAGGCTGACTGCATCAGTTTAATCATAATGAGTGCTTCCTGGGGTTAAAATGAGTAATTGGGGTGCATTAAGTGAGGCAGGGAACTACCAGTGAAACTGAAACACTAAGGCCCTGTCCACACTATGCCTCTGTAACGTTACAGAGGGCCCAAACTGTTACCGCAATGGTTTGCGTTTACACCTGTAACGTTACAGAAGGTGTTTTCGTAACCGTTGTTGAAACCACATATGAGGTGGTTTCTACAACTGTTATGAAACCGGTGACGCCTCGGTACCATTACCGGCCGTGGTGTGGACACGTGGTAACGGTCCCCTGCAGGGCCCGTAGCACAGCGCGAGGTGCATTGTGGAACCGGGTGCCGCTGTAATGGTCGCCCGGCTTCCGCAGTGTGGTCCGGTGGTACCGGTCCTGTGCCAGACACCACCGCAGTGTGGACACACTGTACCGCTCCCCGGCTGTAACGGTTTGCATCCGTTACCGGGCCTGAGTGGTGTAATGTGGATGGGGCCTAACTTGTGTCCGTATTCCCCCAGCACGTTGGCATGTAAGTTATTTGAGAAGTGACGGCCAAACAGCTCTCTCTCTGCTCTGACTCAAAGAGAGACCTCGCACTCATTAATCAGTGGTTCTCTCTCTCTCTCTCTCTCTCTCTCGCTAAGGGGATTCTATCTCAAAGAGAGACCTTGCACTCCATTAATCAATGGTTGTCTCCCCCCACCGAGGAGACTAATTCAAAGGGAGACCTTGCACTCCATTAATCAATGGTTGTCTCCCCCAGAAGACTCATTCAAAGGAGACCCTGCACTCCATTAATCAATGGTTGTCTCCCCGAGGAGACTAATTCAAAGGGAGACCTTGCACTCCATTAATCAGTGGTTGCCCCGAGGAGACTCTAATTCAAAGGGAGACCTTGCACTCCTTTAACCAACAGTACTGTTAATCAAGTGATGAGTTAAACATGAGCAAAAAAAGCCACAATGCACCAAAGGCATAAAGGGAGACACTGGCCATAAGCCAGAGGCTAACGCATCTGGTTTATGGCTCGTGTTTCTCTGTAATTTAGAAATAACTGGATTTATTCACCTGCCTTTGGTGTGTGCAACTCTTTTTCTTGTTCTTAGACCAAAATGAGCTTGCACTGCTCTACAAAAATCTTATTAGCCCAGTTTTTATTTATTTATTCAGATTAAACCTTTGAGACAAGCTCATTACACAGGTTCCATGTCACGGTACAAAACAAAACAGAAACAGCAACAGTACTACACAGAGATACATAGGCACAAGGAATACTTCAAACAGTACGGAAAAAAAAGCTTCAACAGTGAGTAACAGAGCAGTTGGCAAGTAAAGTGCAAACCATGGTTTACAAAAGTTATACAAATGAGGGCAGAAGCACAAAAGGGAGGGTACAACTACTTGGTAATACCCCAATATGGGGGTGGGAGAAAAGTAAAGGCAGTCATCAAGTCACAGGGGAGGGGAAAAATGGAACATCAGCCAAGGGCCTCGTCAGGGGTAATATGGTGGAGTTAGAGCTAAAGAGTGATTTGAGAGGCAGAAGCAAGGGGTGGCAGGGGGTTGGAGGGGGGAAGTGTGGAAAGGCACGAGGTAGGGAGAGAAGGCGGGGAGGCTGAGGAGGAGATGGTGGGATAAGTGCAGGACAATTGAGGAGGTGAAAGGTCAGGCTAATTGCTGGTCAACTGAGAGTGGTTATTGGAAGCAGTCACAACCGGCAGTTTTGGAAGATGCTTGCCCACTATGGCTCTTTGGCCTATGACCAAGTGAAACAAGGCTGTGAAAACAGCGTGTTGCCGGTCAAAAGGTCTCAGGGAGGCCCCCTCTGTTGAAATATTGAAAAGTGGACTGAAATTCCATCCCCCCCCCCCGGCTTTTTTTTTTTTCTTCTACCAAAGAATTTCCTGATTCTATGCCACGTTTATTGTTTATTATATTTATAGAAATATAGAAGAAAAAAACTACTCACTATGGTAATGTTGTTTCTTCTTAAGGATCACTACGTTTACACTTTATGCAGTCGTCTTGGCTGAGAGTGACGCTCCAGAGACAGAACCAAGTCTGCTTCAGTTTGTTTTTAAAATTCTATCTAAAAATGTATTAGTAGCCTTTTAGCTAGTTTCAGTAGCCACTCTGGCTTGGAAACAGATCTGAGCAACGGCCTGAGTGGAGCGTGGATCCAGAGTTTCTACATTCCAAATTCTACAATTTGCATAGGTTCTATCTCCAGAGCATCACTCTCGGTCGAGATAACTGAATAAAGTGTAAATATTAAGTGAGTTATTCCTGGGGTTCAAAAAGAACAGTTACGTTACAGAACTTACCTTAACAGCAGATCTTCGAGAGAATCTCTTAAAGCAGGTCACACCTTTGGAACTACAGCCGTGTTTACATGGCCGCAGCGCTCTGGCATTTGCGCTGCTCCCTTCTTGCTGTGGTGCCTGTTCTGCCAGCAATCCATCGTTTACACAACCCACCCTCACAGCACTGCAGGTTGCTCTGAGGAGGGGCTGTGAATGGCAGAAGGATGCCAGGAGACATGGGGAATGAAGGGGACCGAGCGCAGCAGTGTCCACACCACCGGTTGCTGCACTCATTCCGATATGGGCACCGACAACTGAGTCGGTACAGAAAATGGATCAGAGCCACACTTGTGGCACTCCAGAATATGTCCACACATCCGACTTTGCAGTGCATCAACCAGTGTGCATGGGTTGACACGCTGCAAAGTCATTGGTGTAAATGAGCCTTATAGCCACCAGGCACCAGGACTATACAGAAACTTTTCTAGTTAGCAGTCTACTGGGGCAGCCCATAGAGATATCATCATGCTGACATCCTCCCTATATAGCCATGGGTAGCCCCACGAACTCCTCAGTTCCCTGCCAGAGACCAGCTGCTTAGGAGCTACTCCCCAGGGAACCAAGGGAGAGCTATAGGTACTTACTGGTAGGCTAATGGAGAAACAGATTATAAGCCAGCATGGGGAGGGAGGGGAGAGAGAGAGAGAGAGAGAGGGAGGGAGGGGGAGAGGGAAGGAGGGAGGGAGGGAGGGAGGGAGGGAGGCGAGAGGGACAGAGACAGACGCCAGAGAGAAGAAAATCTAAGAGTAAGGGGGAAGGAAGGAGGAATGGCATGACCTGATGAAAGAGATTCTCTTTAAGGTCTACTGTTATGGTAAGTTTTTATGTACCTGTTGTATCTTCTTCGAGGGTATCTCTTTCAGCAGGTCACACCTTTAGAACAAGTCCCAGACAGTACCGCACAGGATCACAGTCTGGGTGGCCTGGAAGGCAGAGGCCTAGAAGAGGAGGCCCTGTAATACAGCTGGGCCAAACCCTGTCCCTCTTCCAGAGGCAGTGTCCAGACTGTAGTGTGTAGTGAAGTGTGGACAGTATTGCAAGTTGCAGCAGCACAAATCTCAGGAGCTGAAACACCCCCTGAAACAAGCAACAGAAGTGGCCGTGGCTCTGGTGGAAGGGCCCTTAACCATCCCAGGAAGTTCCTTACTGTACTGCCAGTAACCAAGAACAATACAGGTGGCCAACCCTGTGCACAAATAATGTTTAGAAACTAGAACGCCCTCGTTCCCAGAGACAAATAAAATAAGAACTGTAAAGACATCCTAAAGTCCTTCAGGTGGGGGGGAGTGTATATCATTTAAGTATTCTGTGCATATCTAAAGTACAGAGCAAAGCTTTCCCTGGATTAGCAAGCTCAGGATAAATTTAGGGCTATGCCCATAGTTAAATGGGGGTTGAGCTCCTCCCCCACATCCTATATAAACCTGCAGATGCGCATCCGCCCTGTTTAGAACAAGTCGCACTCATCGCGCTCGCTGGCTGGGTCTTGGTTCTTTTGTCTCGTCCCCCCCCCCCCCCACACACTCATGCCTCCAGTTCTGTTACTCGTTGCCTTGTTGTTTGCTTCCTTCCCCATTCCGTTGTTTGTTCCTTACTTTCTTTTTGTGGGGGGTCTGCTTCCTTGCTCCATTCTGCAGCCTCCCTCAATTTCTCTGCACTTCTCCAGTGGCCGCTCGCCAGCCGCTGCTGTTTCTGCTCCCCAGTTGTGCTCTGTTCTCTGCTTGCCTTGTTCGTATTTTCCTGCTCTAGCGACCGTTGCTCCATGCCGCCGCCACGTTCGCCGTTTTCAGCCACTACCTCTGGACTACTGATTTCTTGTTTACTTCGGCGTGCAGCTGCAGCCATCCACGCATATCGAACTGCTCCGTCGCTCCCTATGCTACTTCCCTAGTGTATACTGCATGCTGGGATGCCTACATTCCTCATTCACCTTTGACTATGTGTGTTAGCCCTCAGATTGTGGACACCTAACATTCCGGAAATGGCTGCCACGGCATTTCTTATTTGGTCTGAACTCGATGCTGCAGTCGGTACTAGCACTACAAGTTATCCTGTAAATACCTTGGGAATTCGACCGAACTGTGCTCAATGTACCTTACTTGATCACCTCTAAACAGTCATGGCACCTACAGATATTATTGCTACGGCACTCAACTTCTACCCTATAATACGGAGTCTTAAGTATTTCAGAATGGAACACTGTTTAATCGTAATTACCATTAACGGTCACCAGGTGGCTGTTAGCGTTTCTCACTATCTGGTAGCGTCGCACTGCTGAAAGCTGGCCAGTTCTAATTGGAATCTAACCAAGTTTGACTACTCCCTGTTCCTGCTAAAATGGTTGCTTCCTCCCTGTGCCATTGTGGAGAACTTTAGTTACTCGACTACGCTGCTGTCATGTAGTCCTACCCCACACTGTTCGACTGGCATCCTACATTTACGGGTCTGCGTGCTTTACCACAGCCTATTGGATTATATTCCATCATTGTACTTGGACTCATCGACATAATCTGACTCAACCAGTCATATGCTCCACCGTTACTTAATGATACCAGACGCTCAGATTTGGCATCTTATTACTGCTACACTCTGGAAGAAGCTGCATTTCTTTGCGGTCATTCGGACTATGGTACTAACAGACATTACATCTAACTACTCTACTTTGCATACTCCACCTCCACCATAGCTTCCATGTTCAGCTACTTATTTAAATCCCTGCTATGTCACTTCCTAAAACCATACATGCCTACGCCATTGCTGCTCATTGCCTACGCTATTAGTACTTGCCTACGGCCATCCCCTTCGGCCTTAGCCTTCGGATTCCAATGCACTCCTTTCTGTATTAAACCTTTTAAGGTCTCAGCACCCAACGCTCAGTACATTCCTACTGTATTGTACTCATTCAGCTCACAGGCTTCAGATTTCACTCACTTGTGCCTTGTTCGAATACATTCGCTACTCCATAATAGCCCTGCATGGGTTGCGGCCACTTGCCTACGTGGGGCCAAGCTGCTGCCTTCTACTCTTCTTCCAGCTAACCTACGTGGGGTCTAGCTGCGCATGCTAACCTTCGTGGGGTTTAGCTGCTACATTCTACTCATTTACTCACTGACCTACGTGTGGTCCAGACGCCAAGCTAGCCTTAGTGGCTTAGCTACCGCTCTCCACTCGCTTCACTTCTCAGGACTGGATGCACTGCCAGTTATTCCTCACCTTCAGTCATACTACTCGGAGCCTGGACTTGCAGCTCTCACCTTGCTGCTCACAATCACTTCCATTCATCATGATACCCTTCTACCTTCCATCGGATTTAATTCTGGATTACATCGGATATTCGCCTCAAGTTCCTAGGATGCTTCTTGCCATAATGCTTCAACTCCTTCGAATTTACTATCGTTACATAATGTCTTCCCTATTATAGCTTAAGCTTAAGACATAACCTACTACAGTTTTGGATGCTTTACTTCTGGTTGAGTCGCTGACTCATCCCAGGTCTATTTATTGCATTCTTACCATTGTCGATCATCCGGAAACGACAGTCTATAGCACCCCTCTACGGCTTCAAAAGTTTGCCTCGGCATATATTTCTATGCTGCACAAGATAGGCTCAGGATCATGCTACCATTTATTATACCATTACAATATATTCCTTACTACGTTGCTACTAATTCTGCATTGCATGCAGCTAGACATTACTATTACTCTATCTTCCACTGCTCTACAACCTGCCTCGCCCCGCAGGGCCGGAGGTTCACCACATCGCTCTCCAAGACCTGCTCCTCTATTGGAACCGGAGGTCCCTGAACTGATTTACTTCACCATATTCGCTTGCTTCTATGACCTGCTTCGCCACTCAGGCCAAGGGGTTTAACTATCCAACTCTACACCTGCCTCACCAGCTCGGGCCTGGAGGTTTGCATATTATACTATACACCTACTGGCTGCCACATCTGCCAGCCTTAGGAGTTCCCTTTCTATGAACTCCCTTCTGGATTCATCTAACCATTTGTCTATAATTTGGATGCTTCTGCCTTGCCAATTCAGTCACATAAATTACTACTACTACTCCTACTCCTACCAGGACACTAAGTTGAGCTTATCCAGAAGACTTCAATCTCATGATTTGTGCTCTAGGCTCTTGCACTCTATGTCAACGCTTCTTCACTCGACTCAGCCTCTTCAAGTTGTCATCATTTATCTTCTAAGCTCGACTATTCAGTACTCGTCAGAATATTCTTAACCAGTCACTTCTAGCTAAGGTATCATCTGGCCTTGAAACCATATGTCAACCTTAATTATGCAACCATCTGGATTCACACGAAGCTCTCCGATTCCCTTGCCAGTACCATTCTTCATACCTCTAGCTTACTGTACGTAATCTTGCACTATTACTTCCCAGATACTACGTCTGCATCATGCGGCTTTCCTTACTACTACAGCTGACCTACATACAGGTCCACTTATTTACATTACTTGCTCATAACTACCTGCTTCGCCCTCTCAGGGCCTAGAGGTCATCACGACTAACTCGCTATTACAATCTGTGCTCCCAGAGAGCTGGAAATACATCTGACCTATGTCTACCTATTCACCACGATCTCTACCTACTTCATATACTTGCTTCCCCTCTCCAGATTGGAGGTTCCTTCTGCTCCATCATCCCCATCACACAGCATATGCCAGTTTTTATGCTTCATCACCACGGCCTTCGTTTACTAATCTTCCCATGCGGAAACTTGACCTAACGATCCTCCTTTTGGACATGGATGCTGAACCTTGATTCCTGTATCTCCTCTGTGCAGTCATCCTCACCTGCTAGAGTGCTTCACCACCTGCAACTCATCACTTCAAATTCACATCAACCATGGATCCCACTCTACTTCAATCTGGCCTGCTCACGGAGTCTCAAACTTGGGGTTTACTAGATGAATGCTATTCCAGACATGTCACGATTCAATACGTCTTCAGTTCTCCGTTTCTATGGATAGGGTTCTACAACTTTTGGGTTCGGATGAGCTGATTAAAATAGTTAGGATTACTCTCCTTTAGTATGCCCAGAAGGATGGGCAGGTCAGTAGCCATGGGTCCTCAGAGGTTTCCCCCAAAGGGTTTTTTTCTTCTCCTGCGTGCTACTGGTCACACTCTCCGGAGTTGGAGGAGGTGATCATACTGCTACTCATTTCCTGGGGATGTCATCCTACTAGACTCCTTCAACAGTCGGATATAGAACACTCGTGGATATCTTTATTTTTTTTTGAGGGGGGGCCTCATAATACTGGACTAAGCATTCTCCCTACAGGTGGGATACAGAGAAAGGCCAAAGAAACTATCAAGTCATAACATGTGACTCATCAGTTCAAGCATCTAGGCACTTTGCATACTACCCAATTCATACGTACCATAATCACTGACTTGCTCATGTCTAGGCTAAGTACCTAAGCACGAATCATTCCATACTACTTCATACCTTACAAGCATTTTCCTACTTACTGGTCTGGCCTCTGTATCCAAGCACAACCTACAGTATTCAGCTGCAGTACGTAACATAAGCACTGAGCTCTGAACCACGGTTAATAATCAGGCAGGTGGATAGTTTGATGTATGGTAAACTCAGGCACCATGTCATAGAGGAAAAGCAAGCAAGGCTGCTCATACATGACAGCCTGTAGCTCAGAAATTCTTCCAGCAGAAGTAATAGCAACTAAAAATGGAACTTCCCACGAAAGAAAGCGTAGCTCGCAATTCATGGCTGGCTCCAATAGAGAGCCCCAAAAAAGCTTCTCCAGGATAACAATCACAGTCCCAGGCTGCAGATGGGAGGCTTCAAGTGCAGAAGACATCTCAGAAATGTACAGGCTATGTCCAACTGGGCCATCAGACGGCCCCAACAGGCATGTAAAGAAACCACAAGATTACCGTGTACACACCTATGGAGTCGGGTGCAGTGAAGAGACTGCAAGTCTCAGATAATTGTAACAAGCATCCAACAAACTCACTGCACTCCCAGTTGAAGAAGGACAAACACTGCTTGCCAAGTTCAAGTCCAAAATTTTTATTTGGTAGAAAATTCTTGACAGGTTTTCCTTACAGGTTCAAGTATGAAGTAACTCTCCAAACCAGTTAACCCAGCGCTTCGACCAAGGCGTGGTCTTCCCCTGAGGAACCTGTCAAGAATTTTCTACCAAATAAAAAGTTTTGGACTTGAACTTGGCAAGCAGTGTTTGTCCTTCTTCCACTGGGAGTGCAGTGAGTTTATTGGGTGCTTGTTCCAACAGGCATGTAAGGCAGATATAGCTGACAGGTGCCCTCTAAGAGAGGAGTATTTCAAGCCTGCATCAGCAAGCACAGGAGGTACTCTAGAATCTGATTCACTGGACAGGTGAAGAGGTCCAGGTGGGGCGAAGTGGCCCTCAAGCAAACTGTATCCCCAGCATAGAAGCAGTTGTCCTGGAGGAAGGTTTTCTAGCGACCAACAGGACATCAGCCAGTCTAGAGGATACAGTGAACCTTGCAATGGCTGTGTCCTCAGGATCCAGACATGAAAAGAGACCTGCAGTTGGGATGGACCATGGTTCCCTGCTCCTGAGACCACACGCCCATGCACAGAAGCTCCTCTGCTAACTGGTGCGGTAATGGAAACCATATCATCTGAGGCCAAAAGGGGATACCAGAATCAGAGTGACTCCCTCCATGTGGAGCTTGATTAACGTCCTCTGGAGCAGGGAGAAGGGAGGAAAGGCATAAAGGAACCTCCCTTGCCAAAAGAGGAACAATGCATCTCGCCAGAAAACTCCAGGTCCTGGGCTGAGCAAGCAGAAGGCGGCAGTGTTGCATAGAGTGAGAACGTTAAAAGGAGCATCTCTGGATGACCCAATCTGTCAAACATGTCTTTCACTACGGAAAGGAGTGTCTCCCATTCATGCCTTTGAGACTGTGGCCTGCTTAGATTGTCTGCCAGAATGTTTTGGACATCTGGAATATGGACGGACGTCAATTCCAGACCGTGCTCTAGAGCCCAGTACCAAACACTCATTGCTTCCCTGCACAGGGGGAAAGAATGGGTTCCCCCTTCACTTGATGATGTAGGGTATCACAGTGATATTGTCCATCTGCACTAGCAGAGGGCTGAGGGGTGGGAAGATCTACAAGGTCTACAGGCCATAGAGGACAGTTCGTGGCTCTAGAATACCAATGTGCAGAGACAGTTCCAATGTAAACCAGGTTCCCCGAGTCTGGAAATGGTCAAGACACACTCAACAGCCGGCCTCTGAGGCATCCATGGTGAGGAGCTGCTGAGAAGAACAAACAAGGAAAGGAACCCCCTTGAGCAAATTGCTGGGTAACCTCCACCACAGGAGTATATTCGGTACAGACGATGTGTCTGGGACCGTTTGGTCCAGAACGCCTATGCGTTGGTCCCATTGGGCCCTCAAGGTCCATTGGAGGATGCGCAAATGCAGTCTCACTAGGGAGACCGTGACAATGACGGCTGACGACAGGCCCAGAAGTCCCAGGAATATCCTTGCTGTGACAACATACCTGTGGTTGTAAAGTTCATGGGCCAGCACTATCCGGTGGTCCACCCTGTCCAGGGGAAGAAAAGCTGAGCCCTGGACAGTGCACAGTATAGCCCCAATGTACTTGAGGTGCTGGAGTGAGTCAAAACTGACCTGGACAGGGTGACTATGATGCCCCAATGCACTGAACAGTAGCCTGGTACATGACAGAGCAGGGACAGCTGCCCCTGGGACTGGGCTTGGAGTGACCAGTCATCCAGATAGGGGAAGACGTATAGCCTGTCCCTCCTGAGAGCTGCTGCCACCCCCGCTAAGCGTTAGGTAATGACCCGAGGTGCAGAGGACAAACCAAAGGGTAAGACTCCAAACTGGTAGTGCTCCCCTTGGAACAGGAAGCTAAGGTATTGCCCGTGGGTGAGACAGACCATGTTGTGCAGGTAGGCAGCAAGCATGTCGAGGGAGCGGAGCCATTACCCCTTTCATAGCAGAGGTAGCAGACCTAGCTGAAGAACCCTCCTGAACTGTACTGGATGAGGCAGTTCAGTGTTCTTAAATCCAGGAGGAGCCGCAAGTCCCCTGTTGATCTGGGGAAGAGGAAGAATTGGGAGTAGAACCACCTGTTCCTTTGAGACCTGGGGCAGGGTCATGGCTCCTTTGTGCAGCACAATAAAGATCACCTCCAGCAACACTGGGCAGTGGCCTGGAGGGTAAAAGAAAGGCTGTGGAGGAAGGGCTGGAGGCAGCTCCAGGAATTCCAGAGCATGGCCATGGTCACTAAGCTGCAGGACCCAGGCATCTGCTGTAACCTCCCTCCACACATCCAGAGGGAGGAAGAATTGACCCCCTACCCCCGCCTTGCACTGGGGGACAGGGCTGCGGTGGCCTGGTACATACCCAGAGTTCCAGTGCCTAGTTTAGGCCTACGGGAGGCACAACTAAAGGGCACCCCAGGCTACTGCTTGGTTGAATGTGGCAAGGGAGTGGAGTGATTGTAAGGTCCTGCCGGAGGTCTACATGGCAGGGACAAAGCCCTGTACATCTGTCCTGAAGAGGACATAGCCTCTGACTGGGACAGGAAGGACAAATCCAAACACTCTGAGCCAAAGGTGGCAACGCAGGCAGGAGCCAAACTGCAGCCACTCTGACAGAAGCATCAGCGGCACTGAAGACAGACCACAGCAGAGGTCTGCCCACATCAACCTCAGAGTGGAGGGCCATAAGCAAATCCTGCCTTTGGGGGCACTCTGGAAGGGCCTGGGGTAGCAGCCAGGGTTGTACTCCAGGGGTCAAAATCTAAGACTTGAATAAGAGGGCAATGCCACCGAATACTGTGTAGCAAAGGCAAAGGATGCGGCTCCCTAAGGGTTCGCTTGCTGGACACCTTATCCAGGGGCACGGGGGAAGAGAGGTATACAGGATCCCATTACTGGGATGCTGCTCTGAGGGAGTCCAGAACAGAACGGTCACTATCCTGCAGCACAGTAGGCATGAGTGGGGCCTGAATCAGATGACCACAGTGTATGCTGCCAAGGTGACCAGCTGAGGAGAAGGGAACCAAGGGGAGAATCTGGCAGTCCTGAATCTGTAGCTAGAGGCCTGCTGAGCACATCCCGTTACTAGGCAGTACCCCCACAGGCCTTAGACACTGCAGCAGCCCTGAGATGAAGTGCCCCCATAGCTGTAGGAAGAAAGAAAAAATTACTCACCTTAGTAATGTTGTTTCTTCTAATGGAGTCTTGCTATATTATGACAATTGCAGTTTGTCCCACTATTAGAACTGCTCCGGAGGTGAAAGAGTTAACTCCCATTCAAAGAATGGAACTTGGAGCGCGAGCTCGGTTAGAGAAGCTCTGTCTGGGTTATTTCAAACCTAAACTGTCAGATCTTCGAGCAAAACTCACTAAGGTCTGTGTAGAAGCTGTAACCTACACTAGCCAACTGGCTACCTGACTGTTAAGACATACCCTTGGTCCCAACACAAAGACTCAAGTCAGGGGACCAGAAGTAATAATATAATATAAGTAATAACATGACATAAAATAAAAACATCACACCCCAAAACCCCAAGAAGGGGTGGAAAACATATAATGGGCATAACTAGCGCCCACACTAGACTGCCCACCCCATACCCAAGTAGAAGTTCTGAGAGGGGCAGGCTGGGGGGGAGGTCATAATATAGCAAGACTCCATTAGAAGAAACAACATTACTAAGGTGAGTAATTTTTTCTTCAAACAACATGAAGTCTTGCTATATTATGACAATTGCAGAATACACAGCAGTACCTCCATGGAGGAGGGACAGAACCTACTTAGGGAATAGGCTCTGAAGCACAGCTGTGCCAAACCGAGCATCCCTCCTGGCCTGGACATCCAGGGAGTAATGCTTGGTGAAAGTGTGTACCGCTTTCCAGGTAGCTGCTTGACATATCTCTAAGATAGGGGATGTCTCTGGCAGCAACTAGGACGCAGCTGTACCTCTGAAGAATGAGCCTCAGGGCCTGAAGGGGAACTTTCCCTAGTTTTGATAACAAAATTGGATACAAGAGACAATCCACCTGGCAATGGATCTCTTAGTGGCAGGTTTCCCTTTTCCGACCTCACCATAAGTGAGAAAAAGTTGGAGGGATTCGAACCTGTGACCCTTGGTATGCTCTATATAGTAACTTCTAAACTGTGCAATCTCCTCTCACCAGAGGAAGAATGGTCAGTGAAAAACACTGGAAGGGAGATACATTGATTAAGATGGAAATCTGAAACCACTTTAGGCAAAAACTTCCTGTTAGTCCTGAGGACTACCTTATCCCTGTGGAAAGAAATAAAGTCAGTTTCTACTGACAGGGCTTGCAACTCACTTATGCGCCTGGCAGAAGTGATAGCCACTAGGAAAACAGTTTTCCAAGTTAGTACTTAAGCTCTGCAGAAGACAGAGGTTCAAAGGAGGTTGCATTAACTGAGCAATGCAAACATTAGTCCCAGGCAGGGGCCGGATCCTAAAAGGTGGATTAGAATGAAGTAATCCTTTAAAAAACTTGGAAAATACAGGGTGAGCGGAAAGAGAGGAGGGCTTTCCTGCTGAAACAAAAGCAGAGACAGCTGCCAAATGTACTTTCAGGGTAGCTGGTCTCAGTCCCAAGGAATTAAGGTGGACCATATAGTCCAAAACAATGGGCAAATCAGCAGATTCCGGGAAATATGTTTCCAGAACACCAAATGGAAAACCTTTCCACTTAGAATTGTAAGTAGCTCTAGTGAAAGGCTTCCTAGAAGCCTTTAGGATTTCAAGAACACCCTGAGAAAGGTGCAGGTCAGCAAATTCTAACTCCTCAAGAGCCAGGCCTTGAGGTTGAGGGATTTGAGGTTCGGATACCAAACTCTCCCCTGTGCACAGGTTAACAGGTTGTGATTCCTGGGGAGGCACAGGGGAAGATGGACTGCTAGTGACAGAAGGAGTGGGTACCAGGGCTGCCTGGCCCAATCTGGGGCAATCAGAATCATCCTGCAAGGCTGGGATCTGATTTTGACTAGCACCTTGAATAGGAGAGGGAAGGGGGAAAGGCATAAAGAAACTTCCCTTCCCAATCTAGGAGAAAGGCATCCAGGGGATTGAGCCCAACACTGGGGGCCTGCAACAGAACAGTGGAAGTTGGTGATTGTCTGGGGCTGAAAAAAGATCTATCTGAGGGGTGCCCCATCTGGCAAAAACTATCCTCAGTACTTGAGGATCCAGAGACCATCTGTGATGGCCCTGGGAAATCCTGCTGAGAGCATCTGCTAAGACATTGTCCTTTCCTGGAAGGTGAACTGCTATGAGGGAAGTGTTCAGGAATAGGCCAGAGACCACAACTTCATTGCCTTGGTGCACAAGGTCAAGACCGAGTGCCCCTGCTTGTTGATGTACCACATTGTTGTGGTGTTGTCTGTTCTGACTTGCACCACTTTGTTCTGAACAGACACAGAAAACACTTGAAGTGCTAAAGACAGCTCTGAGTTCCAGTAAATTGATGTGAGCAGAGATCCTTAGGGGACCACACTCCTGAGTGGAGAGACTCATGTGGGCTCCCCACCCCAGGAGGGAAGCATCTGTAGTGAGGGTCAAGGAGTGAGACAGAGGAATGAAGGGACCCCCAGTCTTAATTTGCTCTGATCCTGCCACCACTGGAGGCCTGGATCAGGGTTCGGGTCACTGGGACCAACTTGGAAAGGGGTCTCTTCTCTGAGACCAAAAGGCTCTCAAGTGAAACTGAATGTCCCTCATCTGAAATTTTGCTCCTTGCACTTATGGCTGTGGACGCAGCCATGTGCCCCAGGAGCTGCAAAAGTGTCTTGCTGGTCGAGACCTGCAGAGTGAAGGAGGAGGCCAGAGCCACCAAGTTCCTTACCCTCTCTAAGGGTAGGAAGGCTCTGGCCTGCTTTGTGTCCATTCTGCACCTATGAAGGTGAGCACCTGAACTGGTTCCAGAACTGATTTTGGAAGATTGAGCAGAAGCCAGGGAGGAGAGCAGCTGCTGGGTAACTTGCAGGTGAGATCTTACCTGTTCTGGGGACTGGCCTAAATGAGCCAGTTGTCCAGATAGGGAAAGACAGCAATCCTTTGCCTTCTTAAATGAGCCACTGCTACTGCCAGACATTTTGTGAATACCCTTGGGGCAGAGGTGAGGCTAAGGGCATTGCTCTGAACTGGTAGTGACATGAGGGCAGTTCGAATCTGAGGTACTTTCTGGGGAGCTTCTGATTAGGACGTGAAAATAGGCATCCTTGAGGTCCAGGGAGGCTAGCCAGTCCCTGGCCTTAGAGAGGTAAAATCATTGCCAGAGTTACCATTTTGAACTTTTGGTTTCAAAGGTGTTTGTACAGATATCTCAGGTCTAAAATGGGCCGCCATTCTCCTGTCTTTTGGGGTAAGGAAATATCTGGAGTACAGACCCTTGCCCTGGTGTAGGGAGAACCCTTTCTACAGCTCTGAGAGCCAGGAGGGTTGAGACCTCTGTTTCTAAAGTAAAGGTCTCTAAAGAGTTTGCAGGTGGGAAAGACCTGATTCTCATCTTTGGGAACTTTTGAAGCTGAGAACCAGACCCTGACTTACTACTTCCAGGACCCACTTGTCTGAAGTTAGAGACACCCAGTTCTGAACGAAGTAAGCCAACCTGCCCCTACAGGTAAAGGAGAATCGACCTGGGCACCCCATCAGGGTGTCTGTTTGGCAGGTGCTTTAGGCTGAGGGGTGGGAGCAGGCCTGCCCACATCCCGTCTGCCTCTCCCTCTGAAGAACCCCCTCTGAGCATAAGCAGAGGAGGCCTGGGTTTGGTCAAAAGGCCTGTGAAAAGACCTACCTCTACCCCTGGGGGCCTGCCTCTGAGGAGTGGCTTGCCGCTCCTTAGCCTGAGCACTCTAATAGGTAGTCCTATATTCATCCATTTTCCTCATATAATTCTCTGTCTGCTCCCCAAACAGAGAATTTCCAACCACAGGAAAATCCATAGCCTTAGTCTGGGTATCCTGTGACAAGCTAGTACACCTGAGCCAGGCCAACCTGCGAAAAAGCTACAGACGCAGCCATGACTCTAGAGGATACATCATTAAAATCCACAGCAGCATGAAACTGCACCTTAGATGCCTCAATGCCATCAGCAGCCACATGTTCCAGCTCACTAGCAAGCTGGCCAGAGGTCTGTTTGGCCAAGGCCATGACAGTGTCCCATCTAGATTTCTGATACCTTGCTACATAAGCCATGTAATTTGCTTGCCTGAGTCCCAAGGACGCTGCCATGTATTGTTTTTTAGCCACGGCATCAATCTTCCAGGAATCCTTGTCAGGAGGATGTGAAGCCAAAGGAATATTAGCTTTATCACAGGCTGCAGCCTGAACCACACCAACGTGGCTGCATTGCTGTGAAAGGAATTCTGTATCAGGACCTGACAGAGTGTACCTCCTGTCCATCTTTTTGTCCACAGGAGGCACAGAATTAGGAGTTTTAAAATCTTTATTGTCTGTTTCTAAATGATTTATGCAGGGAATAGACAATCTCTAGGACACTGGAATATCCATCATTTCTACAAAATCAGGTTCCTCTTGATTCATCCACAGCTTCCTCCAATGGAAGCTGGAGGGTTTCAGCAACTTTTTGTAAACATAAAGTGAGAGGGGACTCAGAAAGCAAAGGGAGATTCTAAAGGTCTGTCTGGGGAGATGTCCGTTCAATGGGCACACCCAGACCCTCAAAGTCACATTCATACTGTTCATAATCATCCTCCCCTCCTCTGGTTCATAAAATTCTTCAACAACATATTCTGAACCGTGTGGAACCGACCGAACCGACCTTTTATCAGACAGTGGTGATTCGGACGGAACCGGAGAAAGTGACTGGACAATCTGAATAGCTCTTGCTATCTCTGCAGCAGTTGGAGAAGGAATTTTGGGCTCCACACCTGCTGATTTTCTTGTTTTCTTTACTGGAACTGGCTCCTCCGAGCCAGCTTTATGTTTGCCCGAGGAAGTCTCGCCCTGGTCAGAGGGCACTCCCTCCGGTTCGGTTGGCACCGAACCGGGCTGACCATCCGGGTCAGCGGACTTTTTGGCCTCTCGTTCCTTGAGCCTGCCAACTCTCTTATCCAGGGTGGCTGCAGGGAAATTTTTACAAATCTGGCAGTCTGAACTGAGGTGGTCAAACCCCAGACAAATATACACATGTGGTGTGTGGGTCAGCCTTGGCAAAGACTTCCCACAGGCAACATGTGTTGAAACCCAGTGGGCCTGGTTTTTCTTTGGGTTTTCAGACATAATGCCAGCCTAACCAAAAACTTGCCCTTTTAAACGGGCAGTGCCAGGCAAGACACCCTTATCGGTTCCTAACCGTCACAGGTCTTGGAAAAACCGTGAATGAAATCCGTTTTTTGAACTGATAAGAACGAACCGCACTCTAAAACCTTCAATTCAAGTTTTAAATAAGCTGATGGGTTCAAAAACCGAACCGATAACATTTACAAGTTCCACACAGAAAATAAACTTAAATTACTTACTATACCACAGACAGAGCTTGAACCGAACGGTTTTGCGGTTAAAATAATAATATTCTCGGTTGATTTGAACCGAGAAAACACTGTTTAAACCGAGAAATGAACCGAGCAGTAGGAGAAATCTCCGGAGCGACTGTTCAGTGAGGCGGAGTAAAGAATCTGACAGTTTAGGTTTGAAATAACCCAGACAGAGCTTCTCTAACCGAGCTCGCGCTCCCAAGTTCCATTCTTTGAATGGGAGTTAACTCTTTCACCTCCGGAGCAGTTCTAATGGTGGGACAAACTGCAATTGTCATAATATAGCAAGACTTCATGTTGTTTGAACATCAGTACTGAGAGGATGGGGAGGGCCCCAGAGTAGGCTGAGCAAAGGCTGCACCACCAGAGAAGGCTGTGGAGGCAGTCATGGAGTGACTCCTGGCCCCAGCAGCTTTCTCTCAAATCCCCTTGTTCCCCCCTCTAAAGTGGCCTTTGAAGAGGGCAGCGTGGTATCATTCTCATCCCCTGGCTCTGAAGGGAACACAGGAGACAACAGCACGCAGGTTTCAAGGGAGGCACGTCACCATAGCAGGTGCCAAAGGGGACTGCACTAAAAGGCCCAGACGTCGCCAGGCCTGGGTGCGGAGGCTCCTGAAAGACAGGAAGCATAATGGGGGCACTGGTAGGCCAAGGCAGAGCTGGAGCACCTGGTGGCACCAACGGGAGGGTGTAAAATCCCTGAAATCGGAGAGACAGCCTGAAATGGCCAGGGCAGTGACTGGAGGGGGGCTCCCCATGAGACAGGCCAGTGCTAGCCAAAGCAGCACGGAGCAACACCCCACCTACTGTTCCAGATGAGGAGGGGTCCAAATGGCAGGGGAAGGCTAAACAGGCCCAGCGCCTGAGAAATTGTAGAAGCAGTGTCCACTGAAACAGGACCGGTGGAACTCCCTGTCAGGTGCCCCTGAGAAAGAGGGGTCCTGCAGCAGGGGAGGAGTGGTGCCAGGGTAAAAGGAGGCTCCACACTGACAAGCCTTCACCAGCCAAGAAAAGCTCAATGAGGCGCCAGTCAAAGCCCACCCTGAGTGAAGAGAGGGTGTGGCTGCATAGCGACGGATATGTTGGCCATGGAAAGACTGGTGGTAGAAGCTGCTAAAGCCATACCCTGTGTAGATAGAGGGTGTTGGTGGCACGGGGCATCACGGCACAGGGCTACGATGCAGCCATGGTCAGCTCCCATTTGGGAAGCAGCGACCGGGAAGACACCCAAGGAAGGGGAGTTCAAAACTGGAGCTAGAGATGGAGATCCAAGACCGTCCCTCGGGTACACATGGACTAGGGAGACCAGGGAGAAGATTGGCACCCCAGGAGACCAAGGAGAGGGTCGGCACCCCAGGAGAACTCTTCTCAAGACCCTCTCCCTCCACCCCAGACAGGTGGTCCACTTGCTCGGGTCATCCTGGCTGTTCGTTTTCATCTGGATAATTTGAGAAAATGGGAGGGTTGCTGGCCTAACCGTTGTAGGCCCACCCAAAGGGTGTACCGTGGCTAAGGGAAACTAAAGGAGGAGTGGCGAGAAATGGGTTTGCAATGAGAAAAAAAAAAAACAACACAAAACACACTTTGGAAGGGAAAAAAGAAATTAAAAGGCAAGTAAAAAAGTAAACAGTCTGGAGTCCGACGTGCACTGGTCGATGGTGGGAAAAGAAGTGAGGAGGGTGTGGGGCCACTCAGAGCTATATAGGGAGGATGTGAGCATAATGACGTTGCCGTGAGCAGCCCCAATAGACTGCTATCTAGAAAAGTTTCCATGTGGTCCTAGTGCCTGACAACTATAGTTCCAAAGGTTTGACCTGCTGAAAGAGATATTTGAAGAAGATCATAGAATTTGTCCGCAGAAAAAGACTGCCTGGATTGTCCAGTCTGCCCTGATGGTCCCTGTCTAGTCTGTCTCTGCAGACCCTAACCAGTCTTACAAGTGCTATAAGTTATTCCACAGTATATGCTGTACCGCTGTTGTACTGTTAGTTGTAAGGCGCCCACAGCCAGCGGGACTGGGCACCATATAACTAACTACTACCACTGCAAAGTCGAACCTAACTTGCAGGGCTGGGATTCACACCTGAGACCTACGGTGTGCCAGACAAGGATTCTCCTCATTTGGTCTCCCCCTCTTTTACTGTTTCTGTTTCTCTACTATCCATCAAAGCTGTTAACCTGTTGCACATGTGTTCAGCCTTACCTTATAAACCTTGGAGAAAAAGCCACTGCCTACCAACTCGGCATTAAAGTTTTCCCAGAATTCCAGTTTCCTGACAGCGGTTCGAAGTTTTTGCCAGCGATCTACATGGTAGTAGGCGTCTGAAGTCTCTCCACAGTACTGCGAGTATTGCGTTGGGCTGGTGGGCTCACTGCTTATGATCCCATTCTCACACATCATGGGACGACCTACAACAGAAACATCCCAGAAGAAGACAGGCTCAGAACAAAGTCAACATAAAACTTTATATCACTTCTTCCACTGCTCAGGAATGAAGACCCAGTGCCCTTTTAGGAACAGAAGGTACCCAAGTCACTCATGTGGAGAGCCATTTGAATGGCACCCCCTACACACACACACACACACACACACACACACACACAACCCACCCCCCACACACACAGCCCTTGAACCATTTCAGTTGCACCCCCTCCTATTTCCTCCAACACCATTTAAAAGGCAACTGAATTTGAGGATCTCCAACAGGTTTACTAGTTTCAGTTAAAGGAATTTGACAAGTTTTGCTCCAAGAGACACAGAGGTCCCCTTCGGAGAGAGTGAAGTTCCCCATCCTTCAAATCATTTTCATTCCCAGCAGTTCGATCAGGGAGCTGCTAGATCAACCGCTGACTGGAAGTGCTTCATCTTTTCCGCCCCCGTGTGACTTCACAGAAGAGCTGTTAGCCACAAGAATGGGGAGAGAGTCTATGGCCCACAGTGGTCCAGGTGGCAGTATGTGGGGTATTCTAATCCAAACACCCAATACCTCTCCTACCCCCCACACGTGAGACACACATGTGGAGTGGCAGCCAGCGAGGGGGTCCACTGGGTGGGTCAAGCCCATAACAATTATAGCGCAGCACTACTTAAAACTAGAGAATGGTAAGGACAGGTAAACACACAAAATCCATCCTGTCTGCCCTGTGCCTCTACCATGAAACCACTGCTCTTCTGTTCCCTCCATTTCATCCCCTTGACCAACCCTTTGAAACTATCCCAGCCAGCTTTGAAACCAGCGAGGTACCCACACTGACCACTGTCCTCAGCAGTCTATTCCATACTTTCACCACTCTCTCCATGAAGAACACCTGCATTTCCTTTCTGAATCTGTTCCCCACCCCCAATTATTTAAAATGATGCCCCCTTGTGAATGAATTCCCACCAACTTGAAAAAGTGTTGTCTACCCTACCATACCTTGGAAAACTTTTAAAGTCTCTATCATATCCCCCTGTTCCTCCAGTGGGTACCTATTTGTGCTTTTACAGTCTTTCTAGTTTTTAACTTTATGCTTCTTCTTCTTGTATCAATTAAGGTTCAGTTAGTTTCCTGGTACAGTGCATAAGGATACCATATACAGATACACTGAGGGTGCCACTCCACCTGATACTGACACAAATAAAATATACCGTATCAATAAGATACAGCTGAGGGGGAAAACAGGAAACTAGATCATCGCTCTAGTTGCAAAGTTAATAACATCGACAAAAATTGATCACTTTATGAACTGTATGAAACAGAACAGTCTTAAGAAATTACAGTAAGGCTTACTAATCTTTCTACATATGATTTTTCCTACTGCCCCTAAATAATCTTGGTGGCAGTCCTTCAGACAGTCTGTCCCTGTCCTTTTCTGAGCTGAAAGCTCCAGAACTGATCATATTACTCGTGGTCTGGCCTCACCAGAGACCTGAAGGTTTGGTAAAATCCTTGCCTTCCCGCAACAGATAGTGACTCGCCCAATACACCCCAGCAGTCTAGTGCCTTGCCCATATGACTCTGTTCTCCTACGTTGTATTTTGGCACCACCACCCCATTTTATGACCCCACCGTAGACCTTTGTTGTGCTTTTTCCAGTGCGGTTGCATTTTTTCATGGTCTGGGTTCCAAAAGTGCACTCTTGCTGGGGTCAGACAGAGGCCCTATGTAACAGTACAATAACTTCTTTTTTAATTACTTTAATTAACATACGATAATTGGCAGCAGAAAAAGGCCATTTGGAGTAACGAGTCTGCTCAATTTTGCAGCTGTCCCCCCCCTTGGATCCTCCCTCTTGCCCTGTCCCTGCCCCTCGTGAAGCAGTCCACTGTTATACAGGATACCACCTTCGCTGGTAACGCGTTCCACCCTGCCACCACCCTCGCCATAAAAACACGTATTTTAATTGTTATTAAAAGAGTATCATCCCATTACAAGGAATTCAGAATTTATCAAAAACATTTCAACAAACATAAAGGACAATGAAAAACAGGTTACAAGGTAAATCACAATACGCTTATTAAACATGCTAAAACTCAAAGCCAGCCCAGTGGCGTGGAGGGCTGAGGCATCCGTGCCTTATCTCATGCCACATCGGCGACCCATGTTCTCAGTGCGAGTGATCTGCTGGGGGTTGGCCAGGGAGGGAGAGGATCGAGCATCCAAAGGACAGCTTTCTCTCCCAGGAGGGGTAGGGATGGAGTCCGCTGCTTGCCTGTCCCTAGCCGGTGGTTGGGGGACGCCAATGGACCCATAGATGAAGGGGTGGATGTAGGCCAAATGCTCTGGCATGCCGTGGTGCAGCAGCGCGCAAGAGCCCGGCCACTGGCATCACTGTACGCATCCGCACCACACTCAGGGGACAGGAAGAAAAAGCGAGAAAAGATTCCAACCGGTGAGATGATGCCAGCCCCTCGCAGGCACCACACCCGGCTAGCTGGCACTTCGTAAGAGCCAGAAGGTGAGTCCAGTGTATGCTGGGGTGATGGGGCTAGGGGGGCTGGTGGAAGGGGGCCAGTCAGGAAGGGGGAGAAGTACAAGATAAAAAAAACCCTGCTAAAACTCAAACCCTAAGATGCTATCTGTTCTATAACAAATGAGTTACATACAACATACAGGGGGAACTCTAAAACAAACTAAGATGCTATCTGTTCTATAACAAATGAGTTACATACAACATACAGGGGGAACTCTAAAACAAACTAAGATGCTATCTGTTCTATAACAAATGAGTTACATACAACATACAGGGGGAACTCTAAAACAAACTAAGATGCTATCTGTTCTATAACAAATGAGTTACATACAACATACGGGGGGAACTCTAAAACAAACTAAGATGCTATCTGTTCTATAACAAATGAGTTACATACAACATACGGGGGGAACTCTAAAACAAACTAAGATGCTATCTGTTCTATAAGAAATTAGTCACTTAAATACAACATATGGGGGGTCCCCGGAGTTGTAACTAGGGGTACTTTAACATCCTACTTAACTCCAAAGGTAAAAGTGATCATTAGTCAGTGCAGGCTTTAGACTTAATCATGAGCTCAGGTCTACAGAATGTGGGAGGAGGGGGAGTGGAGGAAAGGGCAAGCAGAAGGATGGGGGAGAAGCAGGGTGTATGATGACTTTTATTTATCTACTCTGCATTCCCGTTTACACATCCAAACTGCAGCAGGGCAGTGAGGGGATGTTGTGTGCCACTGCAGGGACCCAGAATGGAACCCTCTTACAGGTGATGGGCTTCAGTGGAGAGATCCCATGGTGCTGCAGAGGCCCCGAGGTTGAACCCTCTCAGAGTTGTTCTTTAGTGAAGAGATCCTATGGTGATGCAGAGTGTCCCGGAGTTTGAACCCTCTCACAATTGGTGTTCTTTAGTGCAGAGATCCTATGGTGCTGCAGAGGCCCCCAGTTTGAATCCTCTCACAGTTGGTGTTCTTTAGTGAAGAGATCCTATGGTGTTGCAGAAGCCCCGAGTTTGAACCCTCTCATAGCTGCTGTTCTTTAGTGCAGAGATCCTATGGTGCTGCAGAGGCTCCGAGTTTGAACCCTCTCACGGCTGATGTGTTCTTCAGTGCAGAGATCATATGGAGCTGCAGAGGCCCCTAGGTTGAACCCTATCACAGCTGCTGTTCTTTAGTGCAGAGATCCTATGGTACTGAAGAGGCCGAGCATTTGAACCCTCTCAGAGTTGCTGTTCTTTACTGCAGAGATCCTACAGTGCTGCAGAGGCTCCATGTTTGAACCCTTTCACAGTCAGTGTTCTTTAGTGCAGAGATCCTATGGTGCTGCAGAGGCTCCGTGTTTGAACCCTCTCACAGTCGGTGTTCTTTAGTGCAGAGATCCTATGGTGCTGCAGTATCTGAGATTTGAACACTCTCACAGCTGCTGTTCTTTTACGCATAGATCCTATGGTGCTGCAGAGGCTCCGTGTTTAAACCCTCTCACAGTTCGAGTTCTTTAGTGCAGAGATCCTATGGTGCTACAGAGGATCCATGTTTGATCCCTCTCACAGTCTGTGTTCTTTAGTGAAGAGATCCTATGGTGCTGAAGAGGCTCTGACTTTGAACCCTCTCATAGTTCATGTTCTTTAGTGCAGAGGTCCTATGATGCTGCAGAGACTCCGTGTTTGATCCCTCTCACAGTCAGGGTTCTTTAGTGAAGAGATCCTATGGTGCTGCAGAGGCTCTGACTTCGAACCCTCTCACAGTTCATGTTCTTTAGTGCAGAGATCCTATGATGCTGCAGAGACTCCGAGATTTAGACCCTCTCAGAGTCTGTGTTCTTTAGAGCACAACTCCTATGGTGCTTTAGAGGCTCCGAGTTTGAACCCTCTCGTAGTCTGTGTTCCTTAGTGCAGAGATCGTATAGTGCTGCAAGGGCCCTGGGTTTAAATGACTTGGGCACAGTGGGGAAAAATACATGTATAATATTTCTGTAAATACTCACCAGCAGTAAAAGGATTCAAAAAATAAACAAGCAGATGGTTAAAAAATTAAAGAAACCCTGCTGTTGTTTGAGGAACTGCATTAACTGTTACAAACTTGCTATTATTGTTGTGTTCTAGTAAAGGCAGTAGGATCTAGTGGTTAGAGAAACACAGAAACATAGACTTTGACGGCAGATAAGGACCACTTGGCCCACCCAGTCTGCCCATTTCCCTACCTACTGGTTAAGCTGCAGATTCTAGTTAACCAACAGCCTACTTCCTGCAACCCCCAACTATAATTGCCTTGTGTCTGTCCCATGCATGTTTGAATTCCCCCACTGTTTTAGACCCAACGACCTCCACAGGAAGGCTGTTCCATGTAGCCACCATTCTCTACGTGAAAAAAAATTTCCTCATATTACCCCTGAGCCGTCCCCCCTCTATCTTTAAATTGTGCCCCCTTGTTCTTACACATCTCTTTTTCTGAAAGATGCTACCCTCCTGGACTTTGTTGATTCCCTTGAGGTACTTGAATGTTTCTATCATGTCCCCTGTCCCTCCTTTTCATCAAGAGTATACATATTAAGCTCTCTCAGTCTCTCTTCATATGGCTTCTGCTGCAGAGCCTGCACCATTTTAGTTGCCCTCCTCTGGACTGCTTCCATCCTGTCTATGTCCTTGCGTAGATGAGGTCTCCAAAACTGCACACAGTACTCCAGATGGGATCTCACCAACTGTCTGTACAGAGGGATAACAACTTCCCTTTTTCTACTTGTGATGCCTCTTCCTATGCATCCCAGTATCCCCCTGGCTCTCCTTACTGACTTTTCACATTGCTTACCCACCTTTAGGTCATCTGATATGACTATCCCCAGGTCCCTTTCCATTTTTGTTGTTGTTAGTACCTCCCCTGCTGTTGTGTACTCTTCTCCTGAGTTTTTGTTTCCCAGGTGTATTACTTTGCACTTCTTTGTATTGAATCTAAGTTGCCATATGTCTGACCATTCCTCCAACCTTGCCAAGTCTCTTCTCATCTTTTCTACCCCCCCTTGTGTATCAACTCTGTTACAAATCTTTGTGTCATCTGAAAAGAGGCATATCTTTCTCTCCAGACCCTCTGCAATGTCACCTATAAAGATGTTAAAGAGGACTGGACCCAGTACTGAGCCCTGAGGTACTCCACTAGTAACCCCTTTCTTGAATGTGTTCCATTCACTATTACCTTCTGTGTCCTGTTGTGCAGCCAGTTTGCTAACAGACTACCACCCTGGGACCCACTCCCAGGCTGGCTAACTTGATTATTAATCTTTTGTGCGGGACGTCAAATGCCTTGCTAAAGTCTAGGTAGGCCATATCCACAGCCCCTCCCTGGTCTATCACTTTGGTCACCCAGTCAAGAAATCAATTAGATTTCGCCTGACATGACCTTCCTGCTGTAAATCCATGCTGCTTTGGGTCCCGGCCCGCTGGCCTCTAGGTACTCAACAATTCTTTCTTTCAGAAGTGATTCCATCATTTTTCCTACCACTGAGGTCAAACTTACAGGTCTGTAGTTTCCCGCTTCTGCCTTGCTCCCACTTTTGCGAAGGGGAATCACATCTGCCCTCCTCCAGTCCTCAGGTACCACCCCATCCTCCCATGATTTGTTAAAGAGGGTAGTCAGTGGTGTCACTAGGTCCTCCCTTAGTTCCTTTAGGATTCTGGGGTGAATCCTGTCAGGCCCCATTGCTTTGTCCACCTTGAGTTTTAGGAGTTCTTTCAGGACTCTTTCTTCTGTGAATGGACTGGTGTCAACCCCCCTACCCAGAGTGCTTCTATTGTCTGGTTTAGGTAACTCCTCCTCATCTTCTTTTGTGAATACTGAGCAAAAGTATCCATTCAGTATCTCTGCCTTTTCACTGTCCCCTCTGCCTCCCTCTCCTTTATTAATCTTCACTATCCCTCCCTTTGTCTTCCTTCACTCCCTAATGTACCTATAAAAGGTTTTAACCCCCTTCTTAACTGAGTTGGCTATTTTTTCTTCGGTTTGGGCCTTTGCTAGTCTGACTGCCTTCCCCACTTCTTTCTGCTTTAATTGATACAGTTCCCTGTCATGCTCCTTCTGTGATTCCTTATACTTTATGAATGTAGCCTTTTTCTCCTTAACCTTCCCTGCCACCTCATTTGAAAACCAGAGTGTTTTTTTACTCCGATTTGTTTTCTTTATTTGCTTCACACAAAGGCTTGTTGCCTCTATGATGGCAATTTTGATTTTTCTCCATTGTTCTTCCACCCCTCCTTTTTGGTCATTTGCTAGTGCATTTTTCAGGTATTCACCCATTTTGCCAAAGTCAGCTCTTCTAAAGTCCAGTATCCTTGTTTTTGTATGGCTTATCTCCATGGTTGTGCTCGCTGTGAAGCACACTGTGCAGTGGTCGCTTGTTCCCAGATGTCTACTGACTTCTAAATTTGTGATCCTCTCTCCATTTGAGAGTACCAGGTCTAACATTGCTCCCTCCCGAGTGGGTTCCAACACAAGCTGTCTAAGGCCTGCCTCTGCAGGTACCTGTAGAATGACCCCGTTTTGGACGGGTTGCAGTACCTGTTATCCAGTTAACATCTGGCATATTCAGGTCCCCCATCAGCAGTATCTCCCTTTTCAGCCATTTTGAGAATGTCCTCTATCATTTTGTTGTCCATTTCTCCCTTGAGATAGGGTCTGTATACAACCTGTGCGGATTGTGATGCCATTCCCCATCTCCAAGGTGACCCAGAGTGCCTCTTGTCCTCCCCTTACTTTTTAGTTCTGTAGCTTTGATCCCTTCCCTTATGTATAGAGCTACTCCACCTCCTCTTTTACCGTCCCTGTACCTTCTGTAGATTGTGTACCCTGGTATGTTGACATCCCAGTCATGGTTCTCGGTGTACCATGTTTCCGTGACTGCTGCAATATCCAATTGTTCATCTTCCATCAGGGCTACTAGCTCAGGAAGCTTGTTTCCCAGACTACGGGCATTGGTACTCATTGCCCTCCATTTAATGTTGGCTTTATCCTTTTTTCCCCCAACCCTGCTCTTACTGTCCTTGTCTATTTTTCTATTTACCACTGTCCTGCCCTGTGTTGAGTTTTGTACCTCAGTGTTTACCTTACGACCTGCCATGTTTTGTGGGGGGAGGCTTGAAATTTCCTACCTTTTATCAGCGTTTCCCCCCTTGGCTAGTTTAAAAGCTTGCCAAGGAAGCATTTAAACCTATCACCTAGGAGCTTAGTTCCCTTCGTGGACAGATGCAGACCATCATGCCAGAACAGACCTTTATCTCTCCAGGTGGCCCCCCAGTCCCCAATGAAGCCAAAGCCCTGTGCTCTGCACCAGTTTTGCAACCATTCATTAAACTGCATGGTGTGCAGTACCCTAGCCTCACTCCTGCCATGGACTGGTAGCACCTCTGAGAAGGTTACCATGCTTGCTACCCGTCTGAGGCCCCTCCCCAACTCCACAAATTCATTCTGCACTGCACTGATCCCATGTCTAGCTAGGTCATTTGTCCCAAGGTGGACTATGACATCTAGTTCCCTCTCCTGCAATGCTGCTTCTGCAATCCTGAGGATTCACTTCCTGTCCCTCCAAGCCATGGCACCAGGCAGGCACCTTACTTCCTTCTCCTCTCCCTTTTCCAGGTTTACCCCCTAACAATAGAGTCTCCTATCAGAAGCTGTTTCTTCCCTGTGGTGTCCCTTGCCACCCTTTGTGGGTCTCCCTGTGGATGTCCTCAGCTTTCTTCTGGATCTCAACTGAGGGTGCCATCATAGAAGACCTTGCTCTGCCAGAATGGCATATGATTTGTGTAGAGGTACAACTAGGGGCTTCGCCTGGTCCACCACCCGCACCTCCCAGAACCCACTGTGGTCCAACTTCTCTTCATACTTGGAAACCCTGAGACAGTGGTTGTGGTAGTGGTGTTTTTGGAAGGGCAGGCCTCCTTAGTCCTTGCTAGTTCAGCCTGAGGTGGGCAACCTCCTCCTCAGCTGACAGTTGCCTGCAAATAGACAGCAATGCAGTTCCAGAATGTCTCCGAAAACTGCTGCCCCACAGCCAGTGCATTGCACCACTCCCCCATGTCCTCTCCTTATAATATACTATATATATATATATATATATATATATATATATATGTATCTTTTATTATTATTTGTGGTGTGTACCTACCCTTTTTGCACTGTGCTGGGTTATTAAGGATATGACAGTTCTGCCTCAAGACCTGTTGAGGAAATGATGTCAGAACTGTGGCTATAAAGGAAATGTCACGCCTGGGGGGGGCGGGTGTGGGGTAGGGCGGATGGGTAATCCACAGCCACTGGTGACTGATAGAAACAATCAAATACACAACTGCTCCACCACCCTGGTAAGTACTGCCCTTTATAGTACTTCAACTAACACCACAATTTACTTGACCATGTCTCCTGCACAAATCACTCTACTGAGTCCAGGGATAAAAATTAACTCACTCCTCAGCCAGGAGGACACTTTTAAAATGTTGCAAACATATCCTTCCAAATCCTAGGTTTCAACCCCAACAATCAGCAAATTCAGTTGTATCTCACTCCCTCTGGTTGTAAAATGACTACACTTTTAATGGAATCCTGCAATTCTCTGCTTAATGACAATAAGGAAAAACAAAATGAAACTTTTTGTAGAAAGCGTAGCTCCCTTTCTGTACAAGTATTATGCCTCACCAGCTTTCCAAGTCCTAAATGGAGTTATAGTTTGTTCTTTGCAGTGTAGCAAGGTTTTCAGCTTCCACAGACGACTCAAAGTCAGACTGACTGACTTCTAACTGTGAAGGATGCCTAAGACAGCAGTGATGAAACCCCACCCAGAGCCAATTGATTGACTAGTGACACCAGTGATGTAAGCAGGCCTTTCAATGTAGGCAGTCTGCTATGTCTGATTTCAATGCACAAAATCTGTCAGTGAAACCAGGGATGAAAACTTAACTTCTCAGCCAGCAGGACACTTTTAAAATGTTGCAAAAATATCCTTCCAAATCCTAGGTCTCAACCCCAACAATCAAGCAAACTCAGTTGTATCTCACTCCCTCTGGTTATAAAATTACTACAATTTTAATGGAATCCTGAAATTCTCTACTTAATGCCAATAAAGAAAAAAAAATGAAACTTTTGTAGAAAGCGTAGCTCCCTTTCTGTACAGGTATTATGCCTCTCCAGGTTTCCAGGTCCTAGAGCACCAATGACCAGCAAATTGCAAGTTCAAACCCCACGTAAGCCAAATACTCACTCTATGACCTTGAGCAAGTCAACAAGAAATTCTCAGGTTCAAATCAGACTACATCCACTATCTCTCTGCTAGACCCCAAGCAAGGCTGCTGAACCTCTTCCCATGTCTGTCCTCCCAGTTGGGACAAAGGACTGGGGCAGGAACTGAGAGGTAGAAATCACAACGGAATGTGTGCATGGGTGCATGTCTCCTCTGGGGAAATATCTGCAGAATGATGAGAACAGCTTAGAAACAAAAGTTTAACAGAAAGAACAACGCATCAAGCATTCACGTTATGCACCAGGGAACCTGCATCATGTGACTATGTTCCAATATTATCAGGGACATTAGGTGGAAACAGATTTGTCAAGACACACATAAAGTTACTTCCTTCCAGTCCGGGAGGGAATATAAGTGGAGTTGTTTGGTCAGGAATTTTTATACTCCAGTCCAGCAGGTGCACAGAAGTATGGCAGCCACGGCCCAGTGTTGAAGGGCCTGCAGTGAACTTAGGGTGACTCACTCCCACATTACGTGGCAGTGCCAGAAGTTGCTCCCATTTCACCAAGAGTTAGAGGCACTCTGCAGGAAATCTTTAACCCTGAGCTGGCCCTTTCAGACACTCTCTTTCTACTCGCACTGTACCCACAAGATTTTAGAGAGCCTGCAACAAAAGATACCCATTAGGCATTTTATTAGTTGCTACTAAGACATGTCTTACAAAACACTGACACACTCCGGTTTGCCCAATACAAGGGGACTGGACAGTGTAGGTGAACATTTATAGACCAGAATGTATGACATATAATCTCAGACAACAAGCAGAGCATGGCCCACAGCATGTGAAATCAAAAACACACCGGGGGCAGTCTGCTCCAGAAGAAAAGCTATCAATACTGCAACCATACCTCTCAACTGTCCCTGATTTTCAGGGATGTCCCTGATTTTGCCTCAAAAGTTTACTCTGTCCCTCCTAAAAATGGTGTTTCTGTGACCAAACAGTGGGGTTTGTAAGCACAAAATAATGTCAAACATTAAAGTTACAAACTTGTTCTTCCTTAGAAAATGCATTTTACACCAAGTCCTTTATTCTACCAGCTTCCTGAGTGAATATCTCCAATTTTGAAGAAGTGTCCCTAATTTTGGTCCTTTGTCCCTGATTTTTTTAAACCTTGTCCCTGATTTATGAGGCAGGAGGTTGAGAGGTATGACTGCAACCAGCACCTGGAGACAACAAACTCTAGCCAGAGCCAATATGGCTGCAGTGAGCTTTCAAAGCTCTGGAAAGCTAGTGCTGTCAGAGCCACTGAGTGCCATCTGCAAGATGGCAGCAGCGACACAACTGCACATATGTGGCATTCGTGCATGTGTAGTTGCGGTGAACGGCAATATGCCATTCGTCAGATGGTGGCACCAGCGGAACTGTTTTTGTACCAGAATACGGAAGTAATAGCCGAAACAGTGCAGCTGTTACTCCATAGCGGCTGATTGTGTACGGAGTGTTACAGTTTATTGGACTTTCGGAAGGATACTTCCGAAAGTCCAAAAGAAGGTGCCGCGATCAGCCATTTTGAGCTACACAAAGCAAAACGGCTATAGGCTCCGCCCACAGCCATAAAAAGACTCACCGTGAAATGTATCTTACTTTTTTATTTTTACCCTTGAAGTGACAGTACAGTATTTAAACCAGCCCACGTTTCAAAGAAAGACCCTCTTCTTCAGGGCTTTACAGTTACTACAAATTAAAATTAAAAAGATAAAAACATAACTCTCCATTTCTGTATGTATATATGTTTTCAGATTAACCTTACTGTAATTTCATCAGACAACATATATACTATGTACAGAACAACAAGCCTCACTACTATGCACTAAGTTAAACACTTTAAGTACAATCACAGCTGTATCTATGCTTTTAAACTACCACTCATTCTTTGTAACACCTTCTGTTTTTCCTGCATATTTATTGCACATTAATAGACAATACTTTGATCGGAACGCCTACCTGTACCCACGGTCTTTGTTCGGCTACTGTTCATAAATTAATTTCCTCTCTTTTATCTCCTCTGCAAATAACAAATAGGTGTCAACTTCTGCAGCCTCCACTCTTTTGCCTTACATAATCACGTGTGCAAATTCTCAGTGCAGTTTCCCTTCCTAGCATATCTTATGCCCGCATATATTTACTTTAGCAGTTAACCCCTTCACCACATGGTCTCCATTCAAACTTAATTCAAAAAGATACAGTGATGTATGTTTATGTGTACCTTAACAGCAAACTACCGCAGGCCTTGCTTGCATATCTTGGGAGAAACTCTCCTAGCTGCTATAGAGCGTTTATCTGCAACTGTAGCAATTAATGTATCTTTTAATTTTGCCCTTGTTACAAGCAAGCTTTTAAGTACTGAAAACTTTTCAGTGCCTTTAAAAAGGTACTTACCCTATCTCTGCTTGTCCCTTGTGGTACTGCATGTCAACTGTCCAGTGTCTGTTAGCAGCTTTTTCCACCTTTTGAAATCCATCAGAGAACGTAGTTATGCACATCAGGGGCTATGCACGAAATACACAGGTTACTCACTTGTAACAGGAGTTCTAGGAGTGGTATATGTTGTTCATCCACACTGTCTGGCAGGTTCCTTGCCACTTTAAATCTTGCCAGAAGGTCTTCAAGCTGGCTCCTCCCACCCACCCGGGTGGTAAACCACTTGACTCCGCCCCATGACACCAGATCTAGCCTGCTGGAAGTCAGGATGCGCGTCAAAGCCAGGGAGGTCGGGTGAGTCGTGTGGATGAACAACATATACTAACATACTAACATACTAAAATGCCAGCAGAATAGGCCTAACGGTCTTTCGTGTCTGTTCGTTTGGTCAGCCCCCACCCTGGGTGCTGACCTTGCTGGCCCCCTCGGCTTCTCTGGCTTCTCCCTTCCCAGTTCCGGATATTCTTGCTGCATTGGATTTTGCTTCCTGAACCCTTCCCCTGTACCTGTCCCACCCCCTCTTGAACCCCTCCACTGTCTCTGCCTCCATCAGCCCCCTAGGTAGTGCATTCCATGGCTCCACCACCCTCTCAGTGAAGTAGCACCTCCTCCTTTCTCCCCTGAATCTTCCCCCCTCCAGCTTCCACCCATGCCCTCTAGTGGCCCCTTCCTCCTTCCTTCAAAGCACCCTGACTGTTCCTCCCCTATTTACCCTCTTCATGTCCCCCCGGTCCCTTCTCTCTCTTCCAATGTGTACATATTTAGCTCTTCGAGCCTCTCCTCATGGGTCCTGTCCCCCAAGCCCCAAATCATTTTGGTTGCCCTCCTCTGGACCCTCTCCAGGAGGTTAATGTCCCTCTTTAAGTGTGGCCTCCAAAACTGCACACAGTACTCCAGGTGCGGCCTCACCAAGCAGTTATACAGAGGGAGTATCACTTCCCTTCTTCTGGAGGTGATCCCCCTAGTGATGCATCCCAGCATCCTGTTGGCCTTGGCTGCTGCCCTCCTACAAGTCTCAGAGTTGTTCATCTACTCCTATATCCTCATATACTACTCCTAGAACTCCTGTTACAGGTGAGTAACCTGTATTTCTAGGGACGTGAATATGTTGTTCAATCCACACTGTCTGGCAGACTCCTAGCAGTTCTCTGGGAGGAGGAAGGCAAGACGCGCACAGCCTACTAAGGGAATAAGGACTGGAGAACTGAGGCCCCAAAACCAGCATCCAGCATGACTCAAGGTCGATGTGGTAATGGGTGATGAAGGTGTGTGCTGACTTCCAGGTAGCAGTCCTGCAGATTTCCTGGATGGGGACGTTCCTGGATGCAACCTCCGAAGCAGCAGTACTGTGGGTAGAATGAGCTCTTATCCCTTTGGGAGGCTCCATGCCCGCCAACCTATAGCAGAAATCTATGCAGGAGGTGACCCACCTGCTTATCGTCTGCTTGGCTGCAGGTCTGCCAGGTGCGGCTTCAGCATAGGTGACAAACAGCTGGCGAACCTCTCCCCAAACTTCAGCCATTCGCTCCTTATAATAAGACAGCGCTCTTCTAGGGTCCAAAGTATGGAGCCTATATTCGGCCTCCGAGGCGTGACTGGGGTAGAACACCGGCAGAGTCAACACCTGATTCAGGTGAAACTCCGACACCACCTTCGGAAGGAATTTCGGGTTGGGGCAAAGGACAGCTCCATGTCAAAGGTCAAAATATAATAATAATGTTAATTATTTTTGTTGAATTACGTCTGGGTGGTGGTTGGCCTGTCTATATGCATCCTTTTTTTTTAATTTATATTGTATTCATTTTTAAATGAAAATGTAAAAAAGTACAGATTATTCCACACAAGGAACAGTGGTACAGACATAAAACAAGGGGATGTATAAACATCCCAAATATACAGAAGGGCAGAACCCCTTGCTTAATTCAATCAATCAATCAATCAATCAATCAATCATATCTTTATTTATCCAGGCGAACACCCCTGAGCAAGCTCATTTACAAGGTGGACCTCCATCACACAAGGTCAAGAACAAAGCAGTTAAGTAGAGTCAATGAAGATATATGCACATGATATTTGGGTAAAAGGTTATTACTTACTTTTCATATTCATGACATTCATATGCATAATTATAACATTTTCAGGGAGAGGATGGAGGTAGATAAGAAGGAAGACTGAAAAATGGATCAAATGCAATTTCAATTACAGGTGTGAGTTGGACAGGGACAGTTACATACTAGAAGCTCTAGGTTGATAGGCCGTGACACGATGGACGGACAAAGGTGAATGGGGTGGGTATGGACCCATGGATAAGGAAATAAATTAGAGATGATAGTGGTCAAAATGAGGTTTATGGATAGACATAGGAAGGTGGGCAGGAGGTAGTCAGCAAGCAAACTAAGGGTGATGGAAGCAGTTGCATACTTCAGTGACAGTTTTGGTATACAATGTCTTAAACACACCAAGACTAACCGGGGTTCTTAATTTTAATGATTTCTGAAGCTTATTCCAGAGCGAGGGCAGCACAAAGCTTATGGCCACTCTCCCAAATCGTGTGCTGACCCTCGCTCGGCACTTTCAAGGAAATCAATGAGCTGCTTCTCAAGGTATAGTTGCCTATCAAATTTAGAGGCGGACAGTCAGCAATGTACTGTGGGAGTTTATTGGTGATGGCTTTGAATGCCCAAAGTGTGGCATTTTTATGACGCCTGTGCTGAAGAGAGGTCCATCCCACAGCTGCATATAAAGAGCAGTGATGGGTGGAGAATGGAAGGCCAGTGATGAATCTCAGTGCTCTGTGATACAGTATATCCAATTTTCCAAAGCAGGAGGCAGTGCACGGACTATAAATAAAATCAGCATAGTCAATTAAGGAGAGGAACGTGGACTGAACTAGCTGCCTCTTAGCATCTGTGGTCATTAGGCATTTTATCCTGAAAAAGAGACCAAGCCTCTGCCTCAGTTTTTTAAGCAGGTCCTCTATGTGATCTGCAAAGGAGAGTTTATGGTCAAGTAAGACCCCAAGTACTTGAACTCTGTTACAAATTCCAGGTGCTCTCCTAATAAAGTGGTAATGGGGGGAAGCGTACCAATAGTAGCGGGGTGCGCGTACAATTGACTGGTGAGAGTAGCATCACTTTTGTTTTCTTATGCTAAGTAGAAGTTTTTGCTAATAAGCTGGTACTGCAGCAGATTAAAGTCATTTTGCAAGTCTTCGCGAGCAGCTTCAGGTGATGTACGGCTTATATACAGCACCGTATCATCTGCAAACAGGTGAATGTTTGCCTCTTTGATGCCAACATCTATACTGTTAAGATAGATAGAAAAGAGCAGTGGCCCTAAGATGCAGCCCTGTGGAACACCTCTTTTTAGTGGTTTGAGAGGGGAAATCTCTCCTCCAGCCTTGATCTGCTGTTGCCTATCAGTGAGGTAATCCTGAAACCAGCGAAGGGAGGATGGGTCCAGGCCAATCGCGTTTATTGCAGAAAGGAGAAGGCAATGGTCGACGGTATTGAAGGCCTTGCTAAGGTCCAAAAAAATGGCACAGACAATTTTTTTTGTTCTCTATCTCACATTGTCAATCATTTGTGACTTTTACCAGGGCTGAGGTAGTACTATGATTGGCTCTGAAACCAGACTACATTGGATTTAGGAGATTTGTGTTGTCTAGGAAGGTTCTCAGCTGGGCATTCACAATTTTTTCCAAGAGTTTTTACAATATGGGGAGAAGAGAAATCGGCCTATAGTTATTTAGATCGCTGGGATCCCCTGATTTGAACAGTGGAATAACAAGAGCAGTTTTCCATAGGTGAGGAAGGGACCCTTGTGATAGACAGATTGAACAGGTGGGTGATTGATACTGCAAGGACATGATAAGCAATCTTTAGAAAGAAGGGGTCAAAGGAATCTGCACCAGTGCTTTTCTTTGTGTCCAATTGTAGAAGAAGATCTTCAACATCTTTCAAGGAGGTAGGTGAAAAGGAGAAGACAGTATTCGAGGTACTAGGTACTGGCAGCTGTGCTCTAATCTGCGAGCGTAGCAAACATGCAGGTGAATTGTCAAATGCTAAACCAGCAGTGGCAAAGTGGTTACTGAAGGCCTGTAGTATCTCCATTCTATCATTAATAATACCATTGTCAGAGGTAATTTTTGAAGGGGGCACATTTCCTGCCGTATGACCAGACAAATCTTTTATTGTGGCCCAGAATTTGGTAGGGCATTTTGAGGCAGAGTCCAGTTCTGAGCGGTAGAAATTGGCCTTAGTCTCTCTGATCAGCTCAGTGCAGTGATTCCTGGCTGTTCTGAAATGGCATCAGTCTTCAGCAGAGTGTGACTTGCAAGCTTTTTTCCAAAGCTTATCTCTATTTAATAGTGCAGCCTTAAGGTCTACAGTAAACCAGTGATGAGGTCTAGTCTTTATACGGGCTTTTACCATCGAGGCGTTGGTATTAAGGGCACTTGTTACAATTCTGTGGAAGATGTCATATGCTGCGCTTACTGATTTGGCTAGGAGGAAGCTCTCCCAACGTTGGGAGGCTTTTAGCTCATTAATGTATGCAAGTGGATCAAAGTTCCATCTGGATCTTTTTACTCAGAGAGGGTACACTAAATAACATTAACGTGTGCTCTAAAAACATTTAATATCATACAACTGTATCCCAAGAGTGCAGGACAATAAATCGTAAATAGAATTGTCCAGAAATGTGAAACAAAACACCTGTGCCTGGTTGGGCTACAGGTGCCACACGGTAACAAGATGTTAACTTTAGCAACAGCTGGGGTTCTTAGTCATATTTACAACTTCCTCCCCCTCAGGCTTATACTTCATCAGTGGATATAGTCAAGGTACAGTTACACCTTCAAAACAGAAACAACTACATAAGATTATGCAATCTCAGAAAACATAAACCACATCAGATTAGAAGGACACTGGCAGCTCACTATTTATGAAAGAACTTCTAAGTATACTTAAAAGCCTGACACCACTAGGACTATCCGTTATTAGAGCTGACCCGAACATTATACTAAATGGCAACCACTTTCCTAAAGAAACAGCAACGCGCACTTACCAGCCTGATGTAGCCTTAATAAATATTAGTCATTTTAAAAATGGTTATCAAGAGACAAAAGGTAAAACCTCCAGAAACTAGAACATTCAGCAGGGAGAAAGAACATTTTTCTCAGCATGACAGTAAGTTAGGACGACAATAATCACACGAGGTCTGACTCTCAGGTGTCTTCCTCCTCAGTCACCGGCTCTGTGGGATTCCATGCAGCAACTACAGTATCTTCTATACCCATTTCCCAGCATCAATAGGATCTGTAAAAACGTAAATCTTGCTGTTGTGAACAATACGGAGTTTTGTGGGAAACTGAATGTTGTACGGAATGTTCAACTCCCTCAGTGTGTTACGAACTCCGTCAAACTTTTTTCCATGGTCTAGTAGCATAAGCAATGTTGGGAAACATGTGCACTGAGGCTCCCTCCACACTCAACGGCCCAAAACATTTAGCAAGATTCAAAAGTCTGTCCCTGGTGCCGACACTGTCCAGCACCACCATCACAACCCTGGGCAATTCGGCGGAAGCCTTGGATCGAGTTTGAATTCTGTGGGCCTTCACTATAATAACAGCAAGGTCCGGGATTTGCATTTTAACATGTTCCTTTAGCCAATCAGTTAGAAATAAAATAGCATGGTCTCCCTCAACACCCTCCGGTAAGCCTACCAGCCTTACATTCTTCCTGTGGATCTGATTTTTCAAAAAGCTGTAAACAATTCTGCATGTGCTAGGTCTCCTCGGCTCTCTGTGTTATAGCACTGTTACAAGAATCCAAGTGACGGCGCACCTCATTCATTTCAACGTGTAGCAGATCAACGGCTTTTTCCACAGTGGTGATGCAACCGGTTAGTAAGTCTAATTCAGGGAAGGCAGTCAGAACAGCAAAGGCCCAAACCAAGGAAACGATAGCCAACTCAGTTAAGAAGGGGGACACAACATTTTATAGGTACATCAGGGAGCGAAGAAAGACCAAGGGAGGGATAGTGAGGCTTAATAAAGGGGAGGGGGTGGGCAGAGGGTGACTGTGAAAAGGCAGAGATACTACACAAATATTTTTGCTCAGTATTTACAAATGAAGAGGGGAGGTACCTAAAACAAACAACAGAAACACTCTGGACACAGAAGTTGATACCAGCCCATTCTACAGAAGAAAGAGTTCTGAAAGAACTTTACAACTGAAGGTGGACGAAGCAATGGGGCCTGAGATGATTCATCCCAGAATTCTAAAAGAACTATGGTAGAACTATGGACACCACTGACTACCTCTTTAACAAATCATGGGAGGGTGGGGTGGTACCTGAGGACTGGAGGAGGGCAGATGTTATTCCACTTCACAAAAGTGGGAGCAAGACAGAGGCAGAAAACTACAAACCTGTTAGTTTGACCTCAGTGATGGGGAAAAGATGGAATCACTTCTGAAGGAAAGAACTGTTGAGTACCTAGAGGCCAGAGGGCACAGGACCCAAGGCAGCATGGATTCACATGGAAGGTCATGTCAGATGAATCTAATAGATTTCTTTGACTGGGTGACCAAAGTAGTAGATCAGGGAGGGGCTGTGGACATGGCCTACCTAGACTTTAGCAAGGCATTTGACACAATCCCACACAAAAGATTAATATACAAGTTAGCCAGCCTGGGAGTGGGTCCCAAGATGGTAGCCTGGGTAAAAAATTGGCTGGAGAACAGGACACAGAGAGTAATAGTAAAAGGAGTCCACTCTGAAGAAAGGTGGGTTACTAGTGAGGTACCGCAGGGTTCAGTCCTAGGACTGGTCCTCTTTAATGATTTTATAAGTGACATTGCAGAGGGACTAGAAGGAAAAGTATGTTTCTTTACAGTCGACACAAAGATCTGCAACAGGGTTGATGCACAAGGTGGGGTGGAAAGGATGAGAAGGGACTTAGCAAGGCTGGAGGACTGGTCAAATGTATGGCAGCTTAGATTCAATGCTAAGAAGTAGAAAGTAATGCACCTGGGAAACAAAAATGCAAAGGAAGAGTACATAATGGGGGGAGACACTAACAACAAAAATGGAAAGGGACCTGGGGTAGTCATATCAGATGACCTAAAGCTGGGCAAGCAATGTGAGAGGGCAGTAAGGAGGGCTGGGGGATACTGGGATGTATAGGGAGAGGCATCACCAGTAGAAAACAGGAAGTTGTTATCCCTCTGTACAGTCAGCTGGTGAGACCCCATCTGGAGTACTGCATCCAGTTCTGGAGACCTAATCTCCGCAAGGACATAGACAGGATGGAGGCAGTCCAGAGGAGGGCAACTAAAATGGTGCAGAGTCTGTACCAGAAGACATATAAAGAGAGACTTAAGGAGCTTAATATGTATATCTTCAAGGAAAGGAGGGTCAGGGGAGACATGACAGAAACTTTCAAGTACCTTAAGCCAATCAACAAAGTCCAAGAAGGTAGCATCTTTCAGAAAAAAGAGGTGTGCAAGAACAAGGGGCACAAATTGAAGCTAGAGGGGGGACGGCTCAGAGGTAATGTGAGGAAGTATTTTTCATGGAGAGGGTTGTGGATGCATGGAACGGCCTTCCTGAGGAGGTTGTGGAGTCAAAAACAGTGGGGGAATTCAAGAATGCATGGGACAGACATAAGGCAATTCTAGGGGGTGGGGGGTAGGAGGAAGTAGGCTGCTGGTTAACTAGGATCTGTGGCTTATCCATTAGGTAGGGAAATGGGAAGACTGGGGTGGGCCAAGCGGTCCTTATCTGCTGTCAAATTGAAATTCTATAATTTATGATTTACTGCATGAGAAGAAACAACTGGTGCATTTTTTGACCCAGACAGGTAATGTCCCCACTTCCATCTTTGTCGACCTTGCAAAGGTGTTCAACAATGTCTCCCACGTTCTCCTGCCAAACAAACTTGCTGGAGGTGGACTAACTGCCCTGGCAGTAAACTCGTTCAGTCTGTACCTACCGCACAGGCTCCAGTCGGTCTCATTAGGTAGTGGTCCTTTCTCCCCTCTCCTCATAGGGTCTGGGGTCCCACAAAACTTTGTCCTTGGCCCCATTTTGTTCTCATTTTTCCTAAATGACATACCCAAGACTTGAATGCTGTCACTCTCTACTATGCCCCAACCTGGAGTACTATGTCCAGTTCTGGAGACCACACCTCAGAAAGGATATAGGGTGGAGGCAGTCCAGAGAAGGGCAACGAAAATGGTGCAGGGGTTGCACAAGAAGCCCTACCAGAAGAGATTGAGGGGTCTCAACATATACACCTTGGAAGAGAGGAGAGAGTGAGTGGTGACATGATAGAGACCTATAAGTACCTCACACGGGTGAACAGGGTGCAGGAGGGGATCCTTTTCCAAATGAATCTGAGCTCCAGAACTAAGGAGCATGCAATTAAGCTGGGGGGTGGAGTTCGGGAGGGATGTGAGGAAATATTTCTTCACTGAAAGGGTCGTAGACACATGGAACCGACTGTCAGCCATGTTGTGGAGGCTGGAATGATGGAGGCCTTCAATCATGCATGGGATAAACACAGGAGTATATTAGAACATATTAGAACAAGGGTGGGGGGGGTCACCAGAGACCAAATAGGGTCTGTGGAGGCAGAGAACCCTTGGGCAGACTGGGTGGGCCAAGTGGTCCATTTCTGCTGACAGAGTCTGTTTTTATGTTCCTCTTGGTTCATACTGATGCTCTTCATGCCAAGCTCCTCCCTAAGCTAGGTGCGCTAGCTACATAGAAGCAAAGCCTGCATCCCTCCCCCGCCAGCTGAGAAGTCATCACAAAAACAGTTCTCCCTTGGCCTGCTCATCGGCGCAGCAGTAGTGCTACCGCTCATGATGCTGGTGACCCAGGACTGGCAGCGACCTTGGGTCATCGTGGAGCAGCTGGGGGGAGTAATCTTCTCGACCCCTACACTGCCACCTGGGTGACCACAAGCAGTAGTGAGAGTGGAGGACCCAGCAGCGGAAGAGGTAGACACAGACACTGATGTGCAGACATGCACAGCGTGCGTATGTCATGATGTCATTCAAGCCCTGCCTTGGGACTGGGGGAAGGAGGAGAAACCAGGAAAATGTGCCAAGGCACACGAGGCTACACAACCCCAGCATATCAGGCCCACCAACCCTCAACCCAGCTGTGCCAAAGAAGGGCCGGAAGAAACCCCATCAATGGGTGCTCCAACTCTTCACCCCACAAGGGGGGCTATCCGCAGTAGCAAAACAGCCTGGGATATGGATGGGCACAAATGGCAGAGACAAAAAGGGGGCATAAACAGAATGGGGAAAAACAGCTGGCCCAGTGGCATGGAAGGCTGGGGTGCTGGCACCTCACCTGCTGTCACACTGGTGACCTGGGTTCGAGACCAGACCAAGGTCCCTTAGGGGCCGGTGGGGAGAGGGGGGAGGATCGAACGTCCCAACAGATGCTCTACTCCTCTAGGGTGACCACAGGTGGTACAGCATACAGAGCCATACGGGGAAGGGGGATGGCTTCTGACTGGGACACATGCTTGTGTGCGTCCTCTCGACCCATGCCCACATGTAAGGAGAGGAGAAAAGAGGTGGAAAATGCGGAGGCCATGCAGAATGATGCTGTGCTCCTTTGCAGGCCCTGCACCATCCACTGGGCTGCCCGACGCCACACACCCATTACCTAGCCTCCTCCGTAGGGCTCTGAACAGCTGCAGGATGCAACTCCCAGAGACAGAGTACATGGCTGGGGAGGGTGCCAGGCAGAGCAGACCTGGCCAAGGAGAAGGGAAGAAAGAACTGGGGAAAAAATGCTCCTCCCTGTCTTTGACCTCAGGGATGTGGTCTATAGTGGTGTGAATAAATCCACCCTAGCCAGACTGGGCGGTGTATTCCATTCTTTCTGTCATTTTGCTGTGGACTGCTCCCTCTCCTTACCCATCACTGCTTCCTGTATTCCTCCTTCTCTCCTAAGGCTCAGCATCTCTCCACTGTCCCTCCATTATGTCTCAGTTATGGTTTTGTTTCCTCCCATGCTATCTTTCCTCCCTCTTGTTCTGTGCCCATCCAACTGCCTACTCCTTCAGCTCTGCTGACACTCGCATCTTTTCCATTCAGAAACAAGCCCGTCGTCCCAGAGGACGTTCCCTTCCAGAGATGAGGTCCATAAACTCTACTGCTATACTGCTGTCTGGGTGACCACAGGAGGCAGCATAAGCAAAGCCACAGTGGGTGGGTAGGGAGCCTCCTGACTGGAGCGTCTGTATGCATGTCCACACAGTCTACTCAGTCCCAGCCTGTGAGGCACCCAGGATAGGGGAGAAGAACAAGGGAAGGAAAACGCTTTGACCCACCTCTCTCCTCGCAGGTCCCACACCACTCACTGCGCTGCCGACCGCAACTGAGCTAAAAAAATCTCCCCCTGGGCTTGGGTAACCCAGAAGGCTCTGCCATGAGGGGTAAACCGTGGGGCACTGCTACGTCAGAGGTAAGCCCCAGGAACAGCAGGTGGCTGAGCTGGGGGGGAGAGAGAGAAACCCACGGGGGACAGGTCCAGACCATGAAAGCACAGTAAGTAAATTAAAAAAAAAAAAAAGAAATATAAAAACCAGAACTGTGGTGATACCAGGCTTCAAAGTTTTAAAGTGCTGTATTCACATGCCATTAAGTGCAAAGATAAGAAGACTTACATATCACGCTCAGCATGCAGAAATGAAACCAGCACCCCGTTTCTTATCACTTAGACAAAGCATCAACCAGTCCCTCAGTGGTCAAGACCTGAGCTCGTAATATGGTGCTCACACTGGCTGGCTCCTGGCCCGGAAGCGCGAGTGCCAGTGGCTCCCTCGTACCATAAGGGGCCCAGTGAAGGACACTACAGGACGGGACAGAAAGGAAAATTACGTACCTACCGTAATTCTTGATCTTCTCTGTATCTTCACCATTCATTACTTACTGGGTGTAAGCCGGAGGCGCCGTTAATTCGTCATAGAAGCTTTTTTTTAATGCCTGAATGGCCCCGGCCGAGAGCGACGGGCCATGCACATGCGCTTAGGGCGGCCGCTAGTAGCGATCACTCTCCTCCAACTCAGTTCTGTGAGCCGGAGAGGCAAAAGAGAAAGCAGAAAATATAGATAGCGAGGCAAGATAGCCGAGGGATAGCAAAAGCAAGGAAGAATGAACTGAAAAAGGAATAAGCCGATGGAGGAAGGACAGAGGAGATAAGAAACATCCCTAGTCTAGGGACTGCAGGGCCTCTACCTGGGCGACTCTAGGAGGAGAGATGAGTAAGGAATGAGAAAATAGAAGAAGAAGAAGAAGAAAGAGAAGAGAGAGATGGGATGTTGAAGGGACCAGAATGCCCCACACAGCATAGTTAGCTTGTAGCTGAAGGCTCGACTAAAGGGGAAGCAAGAACTCTGTAGATAGAGCTGGAAGAGAAGGTTCACCGAACCCGCTTAGACAGACTCAGGAGGCATAGTCTCATCTTCAACATGCCATTGTTCATGACACCCGCCTCGGCTCCTGGCCGCGGAAGGCCTTTAACTGGAGGACACCCGAGGAGGGAAGAATAAAACCCAGCAGCATGAGATGTGCTCAGGGTTTAGAAATGGAAATGCAAGCCTTTCAGGCGTTTCAAGACAGAAATGGGACTCAGACTGACTGGCTAAGGCAGGCCAAGGCTTAGGCTGGTTAGGATGGGATATGGTCAGCAGAGCTCTATTGTAAAAATTGCCCAGGAGGACACTTAAAGGGAGAAACCAATAGCAAAACAGCGAGAAGGAACGCCTACCTTCTCATTTGCCTTCTTGTTTGATTTCTCCTTTTTGACTAGATGCATGACCCAGATACCAAGATGCCTATAGCAGTCGGAGAGAGTTCCCTCAGCATTTTTTTTTTTTTTTTAAAGAAGAAAGGAACAGACGATTTGCCCTCTGCTCTGCAAGGCAAGAATAGAGGGGGAAAGATTTCAGGGCAACTATCTGAACACGGATTGCAGGATCAAAACTGAATAGCCTGAGCCAGACCAAAACCCCAGAGGTATCTTTGCCAGAAGAATAGCAGAGAAGTAGTGCAGTCTGATCGCCAATGCAATCCACTAGATGGCCCATGAATCTTAGAGTAAGTAATTTTTCTGGTGTAGGACCCTCCCCCTTAAGAAAGAACTTTTTTTTTATATTTATATATATTTTTTTTTTTGGAAGAATTAAGGAATTTTCCTCATATTTTATAAACAAAAGAGAAATGCAGAGAGAGGAAGGAGACGAGAGGTGGAGAAGCCACAGGAGGAGGCCACTGAGGGGATGGTAGGGTGGGAAATGAATGGTGAAGATACAAGAGAAGATCAAGAATTACGGCAGGTACGTACTTTTCCTATCTTCCCTTGTCAATCTTCACCATTCATTACTTCCTGGGTGAGTACTAGCCCTCTTCCCAGGAGGGGAAGAGGCCATACCCTGAGGGAACAAGACCCTCAGCCTTCTGCTGGTGAGAAACAGAAGGAGAAGACCCTGGCTTATTCAGAAAGCCTAAGGGGAGAAGAGCTAGGAGGTGCCTCCCGAGGACGAGGAGACGGATGGAGCCCCTGTAAAAGTCTCCTAGCTCTGATGAGAAAAGACGGGTCCCCGGAAGGCGGAGGCATCACCCCACGCCAGGCTAGGGTGACAACCTGGAGAGACGGGTTGCCGCCTGCCTGATGCAGATCGCTGTCCCCGAAGCCTGGAAGCCACTCACTGGCGCCATAAGATGCCCTTGCTTGGTGTCTTGCCAGCTCCAGGCCTACCGCCGGAGAGGGCAACGGCTTGTCTGGTTTGTCTGTCAGCATAGATGCCAGCAGCTGGGACATCATCGACCACAGATGCCGGTTGTAGGCAGCGGGTGAGCCTGATGTGATGCAACATGCACTCGCACGAGAAGAAGAGAACACTCTTCGCCCCAACGGTCGAATTGGAGAGAGTCCGAACTGTATGGTCGTGCGCCAGGCAACGGCGCCCAGAAGGAGTATCCAGGTATACCAAACCTGAGGACGGGTGGGAAGGGAACCTAGAGACTCAGAGGGGCACAATACCCACGCTGGCAGTCCGCCTGGCTGGAAGAAACGGCAGGGAACTGCCAGGACCGGATAGACGCCCCTGGAAGGGATAGGCCAGAAGGTACCACCAGATGCTGGGCACCGAATTCACCAAGGAATTCACGTGTCACCTGCTCGTATTGTCTCCGAACGAGGAAACCAAGATCCTCACCATCCTCGGAGGAAAATGCTGATATTCTGTGAAATCAGCATCGGAGGACAGATGAGTAGGTTCCTCTCTCAGAGGAGGGAGACGAGGATGATGGGGAACTGAATGTCCAGAGGATTCCTGGGCGGGCGGTGGGAGAGCCGAAAGACCCGCCCATGCATGTAACTAACATATGAGGGGAAGGTCAAGAGAACCTTGAACTGCTCCCAGGATAACGGACCAGAGGGACCGACATGGCCTGGGAGCGGGGTGGTGAAGGCAGAGAGATGGGAGAGGGGCACCTCCGGAGGGAGGCAACTGTTTCGCGAGGGCTCTGGAACCGGGAAGGAGCTCTAGTAGAGGGATCCCGGATATCAAACCAGGCCACAGAACGGAACCTGGGGAAGCGGAACCTGGAAGAGCCCTGGGGAGAAACTCCCGTGACGACGCCTGGACTGTATGGATCCAGAAGGGCAGTCCGCACAAACGCCGCCAGAGGACACCTAGGAACCCTGGGAGGGCGGGCTCTGCCATGGCTCCTGGCCACCCCCCTGAGGTGGCCAAAGAAGACCGAGCAGCAGGACGCCTGCCCCGCAACCCTCGGACCTCGAGAGGGCCCTCCCCGACTGCAACGCTCCCCTAACCTCAGAGGAGGTAACAGCACCCCGGGGGGTAGCTGTCACCGGGCCTCCAGAGAGGGGAGCCTCCCCCTCCGTCACCCCCACGTCTGCCCCCCGGGACTCTCGGCCACCCCGAGCCGAGGAACCCTCAGGAGACGACGGCAAGAGGGACAGAGGGAGGGGCCCGCTGCGCCGCCTGGTACCCCTAGCCACCGAGGACCCAGATTCCGAAGAATGGGGGTGCCAGGATGGGTCCACATCTGAGTCATCGTCCTCCGAGGAGGACGAGACCAGCAGGACCTTGATGCTGGCCACCCCAGGGGTCCCCGAGGCCACGGGGCCGCGAACGGCCCCGGTACGAGTGCGCGTGCCGCCGCCTCACCACGCCGGGCAGCATGAAGGCCCAACCCCACACCCCAGCGGCCCGCAGACCCGCACCACCCAGAGGAGGGAGACGCCGCCGACGCCGGCCGCGCCGGAGGCGAAGCGGCACCGCTGGCGGCGCCGCCAGGCTCATCGGCACCGCGGAACGCGCCTGCGCCAAAACGGACCGTTAACGGCGCCGCTTCGACACCGCGCCGCCAACGGCACTGGGATCCAAAGCGGCATTGCTGAACGGCGCCGCTTCGACACCGGCACCGAAGCGGCACGGATCTGGAACGCGCTGAACGGCGCCGCTGATCACCGCACCGCGAACGCGCCAGGATCCGAAACGGGCGCCGCTGAGGCGACGTTGAGGGTCCACCCGAGCCGGGCCCAGCCAAGGGCCTCGACATCGGGGAGCCTGCACCAAGAGGTGACTGCCGAGGCGGTGTCAGCGCTGCGGCCCCGAGGGGCTACAACGCCCCCAACACCAAGGAAGGGCCTCCCTCGCAAGAAGGGAAGAGGAGACCCTCCTCCTCGATCAGATAGGCCCGGAGGGACCCGGGAAAGGCTCAAGGATCTCGCCGAGATTCCGCGAGCGACGCCGTCTCGAAAGTCGGCAGGGCTTTGCCGAAGCTTGGTCAGCGGACTTCGAGGACGCCGACGTCCATCGAGAAACAAGCGCCGCATTTAATCCATATTATGGTTGGGTCCCAGGCAACGTAAGACAGACGTCATGCCGTCCGAGACGGAGAAATGCTGCCGCAGGAGCACCGACGATAGGGGCACGGCCCGTCTTAGAAGAACGCTTCCCAGAACCGGACATAACGCTAAATAAACAAGATTAAACATAGTCGGAAATACACCCGCGCTGCATAAAGGAAAGAAAAAGGAACAGTCTTACCGTAGGCGCTGAGGTAGAAAGGAGTCGGATACGCACTTTTCGTGTTAGCTACCGTATCAGGTGCTGCCTCGACGGCAGGAGAAACAGAACTGAGTTGGAGGAGGAGTCGGTCAAGATTAACGGCCGCCGCCGCATGACGCCGCTTTCGAGGGCGGCCGTAGGCATTTAAAAAAAAAAAAAAAAAGTTTCCTGACGGTGATCGCGCCCCGCTTACACCCAGGAAGTAATGAATGGTGAAGATTGACAAGGAAGATGTGGCAGTAACATCACCTAAAAGATCACATAAGCCAGCTTCAAGGTTGAAGCTGCCAAGATTGATGTGTATAGGAGATATGGTAAGACACCAGAGAGCAGTGTGCATGTGTAACATCAAAGAGAGGTGGCTGAAATGTAACATCGAAGTGCAAAGGTGTTAAAATACAAAGTGATGCCAGAAGGCATGCTGGTCACCTGACCCCTGCACTCTGGGCCTTAGAGCGACTGGATATGACATCTGTGATGGCTGGGAAGAGTTATAAGGAAAGGCTGTAGATTCTGTGAGCCATCCTGGAGACAGGCGATGGGGCTGCTATCTAAGAGTTGCCTGTAAGATCATACATTCACTCTATCTGAAATGAAGCATGCTGGGAGTAGTATGTGTGACAGATACTGTAAATTAAACGAGGGGTGCATGTGAGTAGCATCTATGCCATTGCGGAATTAATGCAGGTGAAACTGCCAGGTTTCTGACGAACTGAAGCGGAGAAGAAAATGTAAATAAACTTGAGGCACAGCTGATGCTTATGATTACAGCCGGGACAGGAATTTATTGTATTACAGCTGGAATGTGAAACCTGTTTAACTGCCCCCCCACCCCCACCACCCCTGATGTGCTGTCACCTCTGACTTTCTCCTATGAACCAGGGTGGCACCCTGGGGAAAGGGGGATATATGGAGAAGGACAACTGATGTTCTGGAGGACAGCCAATGATCAAAGGATCAGTAGTCTCTCTTCAAGAGGATCGTCCTACCGATTCTTGACACCTCAAACTTTTTTTTTTTCAATTACTCTGGAGTCCTCTCTATAGTGGCCCTCTAGTGGGACCTGTTTTTCTTTTTTTTAGCTTTTTCTTGCTGTCAGCACAAACACCAGTTTTCCCTCTGCTGCCCCTAGCAACAACCCAACCCCATCTTACACTAATCTGCAGCTACTTATTCTTCTATGGTTCCATGTAAAGTAGCTGAGACAGTGATGGGTGCTTTCCCAAGAATTCTGGAAAGTAGTATAGCATAGTGATTAAGAGGACTGAGCTGCAAACCTGGAGAACTGGCTTTAAAATCCTACAGCCACCTTTTGCATACTGTGTGACTATTACCAAGTCAAGTTAAACTCCTCCCTCACAGTATATACACCTGCAGGACCTCCACTTGAACAGGTCAACTCTTTCAAATATCTCGGCGTTATCCTAGACCCATCGCTCACCTATAATGATTACACAACCCTGACAGTAAATCGGATAAACCAGAAGCTAGGAGCAGCATACCATGCAAGCCACCTACTATCACCTGAAGCTCGTCTCACTATTGCGCAAGGAAACCTCCTCCCACTCCTTAACTACTGCTCCCCCATCTACTCACACATGCCCATAAAGCAACTTTCCCACCTCAACATGACATACAATGATATCTGTCCCTTTGTTCTCAAAGCCCCCTCCTTAACTCATCACTGTACACTCTACCAGTCCCTTGGATGGCTCCCTCTCCAGGCAGGCTTCGACTATACCGCAGGATGCCTAGTCGATAATGCCCTCATAAGTAACCAGCTGTCCCCTTATGCCCCCCTACTCATGAATAGAGCATCCATGAGACCTCTTAGAGCATCTTCCTTTCAACCTCTGGAAGTACCCCATGTCTCTACAGCAATAGGCAGTAATGCCTTCTCTGTCTCTGCCCCCTCCCTCTGGAATCGTTTTCCCGCGCTCGTTCGTATATCTACATCCCATGCATCTTTCAAGTCTAACCTAAAGGCCTGGCTTTTGAAAGGCTCCACCTGTACATGCTACACAGGGCAGTGCAGGAGACCGAAAGCCACCACAATCCTACCACTGTCTGGTGCCTTCCTGCCCCCCCCCCCACGTCCCCAAAGCACAAACACACATGCTTGACTCTCATACTGCCCCTCAAACCTACCTGGGATACCTCCTCCCACTCTACTGTACCAGGTCCAGGCCATGTCTCAAGGATGCACCAGGACTTGGTAGGCGAGTACATGACAATTCACTCCCTGTACACGCTTCCTACATATTCCGCTCCCAACAACTCGCCTCCGTCAAACTCGCCTCTCTAACTCGCTTCCTACTCAAACTCGCTTCCGCTTTGACCTTGCCTTGGAGACCGAAGCAGAAATCGTTTACCTGCTGCAGAATTTGTTCACTACTGTATTAAGCATTTAAGCAGTGAATGAAATAATTCTGCATCATAAGCAAAATCAGCAGCATTTAAATGCAAACGAAATCAGCAGCATTGGTAGCACTGTAATTCTGTGTGACAAGTAGTCTGCTGAAATTAATTTATTTTAAACAAAGTTGTGCTGCAGAAAATCCTCTGACCTTGCCTTGCTGACCAAAGCACTCTAATTGATTAATCGAGTAAGCTACAGTGCAATCAATTAACTAATCACTGTATAAGCTGTACTCATTTATTTAATTAGTATTGAATTAATGTAACCCTGCAAACAACCGCCTGCTGGTTTCTTCGTGTGTCCTGACAGTATGGCTTGCCATTTTCTAACGTCTGAACGACAGAAGAAGAAGCTTGTAGATGAGTGTCATTTTATTTTCATCAAGGTATGCAGAGCATACTCTCTGTGGCTCACCCAACAACGTGGAAGTTTGTCGATGATATCCGGAGAATACAGAAAAAAAGCGATCCAGAGATAGAACAGCTTATTGCTGGTAACCCACCTATAGGATCTCGCTGAGTATACAAGGACAGTGTTGACAGACTGAATTTTATTGTTGAAAAATGCGAGGATCGTATTACAGAGGAATCCCTCCGCGGTGTTGCACACTGCTTTGATTATTAATTTTGTTTTTAATAAAGTTTGACGCTTTTATGGATTACTTTGGAGTATATTAAATGCGATATTTTAATAAACAGACACCGATTTTAATATTGGACTGAATAAAGATTCCCAATCCACCGTCGCTAAAAAGGTAAGTCACCACTTCATCATTATTTCACATGCTTCGTTTTCTTTATTCACTGATTAAATGCTGCTGATTTTGTTTGTGATGCAGAATTATTTCGTTCACTGCTGAAATGCTTCGTTTTATTTATTCAATGCTTAAATCCTGCTGATTTCGTTTGTGATGCAGAATTATTTCGTTCACTGCTGAAATGCATACTATGAGTAATAACGAAATGCCACCTTTTGGTACTAGCTGCTGATTTCGTTTGCATTTAAATGCTGCTGATTTTTCTTGTAATCCCTCTCTATTTCATTCACTGCTTAAATGCTGCTGATTTCATTTGTGTTGCTTTTGGTCTGATGGTCAAAGTCCACATCTGCAGTTTAGGAATTATAGTGCTACCGAAGTGCTGTCAGGGAGCGTATTGTCAGGAGTGGGTAATTCTAGGAGCGAAATGACCCGGGGATGTATTGTCGGGAGTGTGATATCGGGGAGCGTATTGTCGTGCTCCCTGGTAGGGCACATCACTAACTATCCTGCTCTCCAGTTTACTCAGCCTATGCTCACTCACTTTCCAAACTCAGTGCACTGTCTTGTAGCCATGCTATACTTTTACCACAACATCCTCAGATCGGCCTACCCTCTTTCTCAGGACAGGCATGTTACCTAGACTAAGATATTGATAAGTCTGTTGCATTCAAACTGCTCCTTGTCAACCTGTGTAATACACATAACTCACTCCTTGTACTGCCACCGGTATCCTTATGGTACTTCACTCACCATGTTTGTATACCTTAAGTAAACATTGTCTGTTTGTTGTATATTGGTACTTGTACAGTATAATCAAATTGTATATCATGTCTACTGCTTGTATTTATGTAGCACCACCTTGTAGCCCAGGTCGTGACTGAAAATGGTCCTCTGGATCACAGCACTTACCTGGTTACCAAAAACGTAAATAAATAAACAAGTAACTTCTCTGTGCTCCCAGGATGCACACCTCATTTACTGTGTCTTTCCTGGCCAAAAACTGTAACCAAAAAGCAAATTTTCATTCCCTCTTAATTCAGAGGTGCAGGATCTCTTGTGCTGGGAGTACCTCAGATGCTTGGAAACCCTTCATGGAACAACAGGATCTTTGTTCTGCTTTTTAGAGGGGATGGAGGGATTTCAGATCAAAGGATGTGGTCATGCGTCTATTGAGGTTGAAGAGATCCCCAAGTTTAAGCTCCAGATCTCTGGATGAAGAAGACGGGGAGGCTGAAGAGGATGCTGGATGCGGGATGCTTTCCACTGCTGGAGCTCCTGGTTGTAATGGCAACTCATGTCATGGTTTCGAGCCCACTCCTGTAGATTTAATGGACAAATACAGCGCAAGACCCATCACCTGGCTCTCACTGCCCATGGCCACCCACTCCCAATGCTGCAGCCTGGCCTGAATGAAGTTCAACCTAAACTATTCTGAGGTGCCCAGTAGCAGCAGCGTGGGAGCTGAGTATGGGAAAGAAGAGATCCCATAGCTGCTTCCCAACTGTTTGCTTGCTTCGTGGTGATACAACGGTCTGGTTCCGACTCTGAGGGTTTGGTTACTTGGTGAGATAGGACAAAAGTAGGCCTTGACCCATCAGGATTGTCCCCTACAACTGTGGGTCGTTGTTCCTAGATGTGGTTGTATATGAGCCAATTATCTAATCTCTTTTTGAATGTGTTGAAGGTATTACAGTCCACTAGTTCTTGGGGGAGCCTATTCCATAATCTGGGAGCCCTAATGGTGTAGAAGTTAAGTCTCTTGTTGGTCCTAGCTTTGCTGACTTCTAGTTGCCTATTAGGTAATCTTGGCACTATTTTTCTTTGTGAAATAGTGATACCGCATTGTTACCTTGGTGTAGGTGACTGTAAAATGTTAAATATCAGGAGGAGGTCCCCTCTACTTCTTCTTCGTTCTAAGGAATGGAGGCCTGTCTTCTGAAGTCTCTCGGTGTAGTTTATATGAGCCAAGTGAGGGACCATCCTAGTTGCTCTATGCTGTATCTGCTCAATCCTACTAATATCTTTTGCCAGGTATGGGCTCCAGAAGGGTGACCCGTAGTCGGAGTAGGGTCAGGTGTGTGACCCATATAATGGAATTATACATTCTTCAGTTTTTGAAATGAATGTGCAATTTATCTTTCTTAGGAGTGCGTTGAAGAGATTTGCTACTTTGTTACATTGGTCAATTGATGGAAGCTTATTATTAACCATAATGCCTAGATCTCTCTCACAGTCAGATGTTTTTAAGGTGATGCTGTTGAGAGTATATATCTGTTTGGGATTATTCTTCCCAAGGTGCAAGATGGTGCATTTTTCTATGTTGAAGTGCATCCCATTAGTATAAACCCAATGTTCAATTGTAGCAAGATCCTTTGTGAGTGCACTCATGTTTAAGGAACAGTCGACCTTCTCCCCCTAACTTTGTGTCGTCTGCAAATTCTGATAGTATATTACATGGGCTAATCTTCATATCGCTGATGAAAATATTAAAAAGTGTAGGTCCAAGGACCGAGCCCTGGGGGACACCGCTGGCCACTTACCCAACCTCTGACAAGGTTCCATTTATTTTTACTCTCTGGGATCGTCCTCTTAGCCAGCTGTTTACCCATTTAACCACATTAAGGGAGAATCCCAGTTGGAGTAACTTGGTTATTAATTTGGCATGTGATAACTTATCAAAGGCTTTACTGTAATGTAGTAGAACTGTATCCATTGGTGTATTGGAGTCCAGCCCTTGGCTTATGTGGTTATAGCATGCAAGAAGGTTAGAGGGGCATGAGTGGCCCTGCTTAAACCCATGTTGGGAAGGATCTAGAATGTTCAAAGATAGCATTTATTTTTCAAATAAGGATTTAATCATTTTCTCCATTAGTTTACAAGGGATGGATGTAAGACTAATGGAACGATAATTTTCTGTTATTGATCGATTACCTTTTTATGTTTGTGCGCATGTGCAAGAAACATATTGCAGCAGCTTTCTCCACAAGCAGGTTGTGGAGGCGCGGCACTGTTGTAGCCAATGCCCCCACAGCCTTTAAAGGCATGTCCAGCATCCCCCAATGCTGTGGTACGCTGCAGATGACACAAGTTCAACCAGCGTGCCACCAACTTGTAAAAAATCAGCCGCTGCAAGCAGGGGCCGCCTCATCATTGCAGTGTAAGCCATTCGCTGCAATGAGCGAGCGACCTGTCATTGCAGGGCAGGATCTTGACTCACTGATATTGCTTGTGAACATGGCGGCGGTTTGCCGCCGTGTTCGCAAACAATATTAACCCCCCCCTATTTAATTGCCAACGGGCCCCTCCCCCATCGGCATTATGTAAACCCCACTTATATTGTCTACCGGACGGGTGCCCAATCCACGTCAGCATAATGTCACCCCCTTTCTGTTGTGGCCGACGGGTGTGCCCAATCCTCTGCCGGCTACAGCTTGCCCCCACAAAGAAAGACTGGTGGCACGCTGGGAGCCCACCCCAGCGTGCCACATGCCCCTGTAAATAAAAACAGTCCCGTGATGTCTTTTTTTTTTTTTAACCTGTAAAAGGAACTGTCCCTTGGACGTCTCCCCTGCCCCTCCCACCCCGCACCCACCCACTGCGCACCCTGCCTCCCCACACCCCCTCACCCCATACTTACCTCCGGAGCATGGCATGATGATCTTCGGTTGACCGGGAACACGCCTGCACTCTTCAAAGCCAACCACGAACTGAGGAAATGCCGTAAGCTGTATAATGGAATAAATGTTTTTCCAACTTTAATGCATATCTCAGTCATTTTTGGAATTTTGGCACCAAATTTTCAACATAGGTTTTAGGACCCCTCCTCATGAATTCTGGAACTGTCATGGTGTTAGGGCCCGAAAGGTGATTTGTGGTCACTGCGCGAATCACCTTTCAAGCGGATCGAAAACAACAGTGCCAGTGTTCATGAGGTGGGCTCTTAAAAAGCCTATGTTGCAAATTTGGTGGAAAAAATCAAAAAAATGACTGTTTTACAAGCATGTGTTGTACAGTTGCTACACACGCTCGTAACTTCGCAAATCTGTAATATTTTCATGCCAGATTTTCAACATTGGCATTTTTTCATACCTCCTTGTGAATAGTACAGCTGTCATTGTTCACATCCTGGCCGGAATGTAGTTTTGCACTTCCGGCGCAGAATAGCACGGTCGCTGTAGGAAATTACTGTTCAGGACAGATTAAAAAACTGACAGCGACACTGTTCATGAGTAGAGGTCCTAAAATGCCTATGTTGAAAATTTGGTGATAGCCCATCAAATGACTGTTACAAGTGTGCATTGTGCACTTTCCACGCACCCTTATAACTTCGCAGATTTGTAATATTGTCACGCCAGATTTTCAACACTGGCATTTTTTCATACCTCCTTATGAGCAGTACAGCTGTCATTTTTTACATCCTGACCGAAATGTGTCTTCACAGTTCTGGCGCAGAATGACGCGGTCGCTGTGGGAAATCAGTGTTCGGGACAGATTAAGAAAATGACAGAGGCACTGTTCATGAGCAGAGGTCCTAAAATCCCTATGCTGAAAATTTGGTGACAAAACTCCGTAACATGATTGTGTTGCAAGCGTACGTTGAACTGTTTCCACGCACCCTTGTAACTGCAAATTTGTAATATTTTCATGCCACATTTTCAACAGTGGCATTTTTTCACACCTCCTTATGAACAGTACAGATGTAATTTTTTCACATCCTGGCTAAAATATGTTTTTGCAATCCTGCTGAAGAATAGCATGGTCGCTGTGGGAAATCAGTGTTTGGGACAGATTAAGATCGAGCGAGTGAAAGGGAGGAGTGACCGAGCTCTGTCGGGATTGCTTCAGATTTCTCTGTGGCCAGAAAAAGCTGCCAACACAGGCAGGAGCCCAGTACAAAAGGGCAGCCTCCAGTGGCGGGAGACACAGAACGAGCGAGTGAGGGAGGGGGAGTGAGTGAGCTCAACAGAGCTCTGTTGGGACTGCTGCAGATTTCTTTGTGGGCAGAAAAAGGCAGCAACACAGGCAGGGGCCCAGTACAAAAGGCCAGCCTGCAGCGGCGGGAGAAGCAGTACGAGCGAGTGAGACGGGGGACTGAGTGAGCTCAACGTAGCTCTATCAGGACTGCTGCAGATTTCTTTGAGGGCAGAAAAAGGCGCCAATGCAGGCAGGAGCCCCGTACAAATGGGCAGCTTGCAGCGCCAGGACAAACAGAATGAGCATGTGAGAGAGAGAGACTGAGCGACCTCAACGGCACTCTGTCGGGACAGCTGCAGATTTCTTTGTGGACAGACAAAGGTGCCAATGCAGCCAGCAGCCCCGTACAAAAGTGCAGCCTGCAGCACCAAGAGAAACAGAACGAGCGAGTGACAGAGCGGTAGTGAGCGAGCTCAACGGCACTCTATTGTGACTGCTGCGGATTTCTTTGTGGGAAGAAAAAGGTGGCAATGCAGGCAGAAGCCCAGTACAAAAGGCCAGCTTGCAGTGCCGGCAGAAACGGAATGAGTGAGTGAGAGAGGGGGAGTGAGCAAGCTCAATGGAGCTGCGTTGGGACTGCTTCAGATTTCTTTGTGGCCAGAAAAAGCCGCCAACGCAGACAGGAGCCTAGTACAAAATGGCCACCTGTAGCGGCGGGAGACACAGAACGAGCAAGTGAGGGAGGGAGGGGGAGGAGCTCAATGGAGCTCTGTTGGGACTGCTGCAAATTTCTTTGTGGGCAGAAGAAGGCGGCAACTCAGGCAGGAGCCCAGTAGAAAATGGCAGCCTGCAGCGCTGAGAGAAACACAATGAGCGAGTGAGACGGGGGAGTGAGCGAACTCAACGGAACTTTGTCGGGACTGCTGCGGATTTCTTTGTTGGCAGAAAAAGGCGGCCATGCAGGCAGGAGTCCAGTACAAAAGGCCAGCCTGCAGCGCCGGCAGAAACGGAACGATGGAGTGAGAGAGGGAGAGTGAGCAGGCTCAACAGACCTGTGTCAGGACTGCTACAGATTTCTTTGTGGGCAAAAAAAGCCACCAACAGAGGCAGGAGCCCAGTACAAAAGGGCAGCCTGCAGCACCAGGAGAAACAAAATGAGTGAGTGAGAGAGGGGGAATGAGCCACCTCAACGGAGCTCCGTCGGGACAGCTGCGGATTTCTTAGTGGGCAGAAAAAGCTGCCAACGCAGGCAGGAGCCCAGTACAAAAGAGCAGCCTGCAGCACCGGGAGAAACAGACTGAGCAAGTGACAGAGAGGCAGTGAGCGAGCTCAACAGACCAACGTAATCAACATTCGGCATTGACAAATGCTTGTTTGAAAATTGGTATTACGGTAGCTGTAAGCCAGTCAAAAGGGACAGAGGTTTCACATAAAGATTTACTAAATATAGTGGTTAAAAGGAGGGTTAGTGCATCAGTTGTTTCAATTAGGAATTTAGAGTTTAATTGGTCAGGACCTGGACTTGTAGTTTTTTTAATGTTTTAATACATTATTGGTATCGGTTTTAGTGATTATATAATTTGCAGATTTATTTATGCAATCAGTGGAGGGTTTCTGTACTTCTTTTTTAGAAAAGACCGAGCAAAAGTAGTTATTAAATGCATCTGCAGATTCTTTATCTGATTTAATTAAGGAGTCATTTATCGTTATTGGGCCAATTAGTCTATTATTCCCTTTTTTTTGTTACGGTATGAAAATAGTGACTTGTGACAGTCTTTAGAGTGGGCTCTCAGTCTCCATGCAGCGGGTGCATAATAAACCAGTACTTGATGCATACAAGGACGTACTGCAGGCCGGGCATTCTGCTTCTCTCAAACTCTCCCTCTTGTCTGTCAGAATTAGGCACTGATCAATTCCACCGGCACTACTTCCGAACCACAAAATAAAACAGCAAAAGCTCAAGAGCAAAAATGGAACATTAGGGTGAGAAAGAGACAAAGTGAGGCCTTGAACCTTACACATACAGCAACTTCTATGAAAGCCCCAGCAGAGGGGTTAACATGGTCCACAATTGTGGGCCACGGAAGCACTCAACATGTACCAACAAACTATACCCAAATAACTTGAAGCTCTTGTGAACTACTAGACTCAGATGACACTAAATGCTAAACCAAACAACCAATGAATTGAAAACAGTAACATTTCATGTTATAAACAAGTACCCATGCTCAGCTAAGCTACTACCATGCAGGCATTCTGTGAGGGAGCCTGCTCCCCTCACACAGAGAAAAACAACTGGGCTTTGGACAGGAAAAGCATGCATAAGTAAGATGGAGACAAATCGGCTATCATTCATTTTACGTGTGTGTGCCTCTGGTTCCCGGGGGACAAAATGGATTATGAAGAGTGTGACTGCCACATGGAATGAAACAGGAAAATGGGGATACACTACAGAATTAGACAGACTAGAATGGCAATTAGTTTTCTTTCTGCTTCTTCCGCTCTAGGTATCTACACTTTCGGGCACTCCACAAGTGTCACCCCAGCTACCTGATGACGTTGTGCTGCTGGTCCCTACCACCAGGCCTCCAGTATCTCCATTATCAGGAGAGTTCAACTTCTTCCTATCAGGGGGCCTCCTGCTGCCACCAAGAAGGAAACACCTTAGTCTGGTCTGCAACAGTTGGAGATGGAAAGGCACGCCCACTTTGGGGTTTCGCTGTATGGGAGGGGCTCCGCCAGAGAGGCTGTCATCTAGGTTGTCCACGGCGACCTCTTTTTCCATTGATGGGGCCCCACCAACCAACCATGTACACATTGTCGCTGCAGGCGGATGGTTGGCTGTGTGTGGTCCATCACACAGTCAGGAGTGTCTGTATAAAACCACCACTAGGAACTGCTTTTGAAATGGAGCACCTCACCCCCGCTCTGAATCAGTCTCAGCCATCCTTCACTCCTGACGTTCTGGGCTCAAGTGTAGACCCTGGACACCAGCATGCTATGGGGATGCCTCAGTGCTGAGCTTCATGGAGCAAGCTAGCTAGGGTAACAAGTTTTAAAGTCACAGGCAGGACATATGCCCCCATGATGACATAAAAGGGTATTTATTCTTCTATAGAGGAAAAGAATTATGTGTGCCAGTGTATCAGAGCACTGCCTGGTTGTGGTCTTTCTAACTCTATGAGCTGCACAGGAAATGGTAACAATTGATCTATGCAAGGTTTCCAAGAAACAGAGTAGCAACCAGTTCCTGTCCAACCAAAGCTACCCATGCAGTGGGTGGCGGTGACTGGTGTCACCTTTGCAGATGAATCACAGTATGAATATTAAAAAGGACAGATAGCATTGGTATATGATGTTTGTGCTGCTGAGTGCAAGCACAATTAGAGGACAAATGGGGGGGAATACAAGTGGAAATGTTATAAAGAATTACTTCACGAAGAGGGTGGTTAACATCAGAACACCTACCCAGTGAGGATGTGAAAGCTAGCATGGTGCAGGCGTTCAAAGCAGGGCTAGACAGATGAGGGTTACACAGGATGAGTAGGCGTAACATAGGACTAGAGAGATTCCTGAGGGAGAATGGCATTGATGGTTAAACATCATGAGTAGGGGTAACACAGGACTAGATAGATTCCTGAGGGAGAAGGGCATTGATGGTTACACAGCATGAGTAGGGGTAACATAGGACTACACAGATTCCTGAGGGAGACATGGCATTGATGGTTACACAACACGAGTAGGGGTAACACAGGACTACACAGATTCCTGAGGGAGACATGGCATTGATGGTTACACAACACGAGTAGGGGTAACACAGGACTAGACAGATTCCTGAGGGAGACATGGCATTGATGATTACACAACATGAGTAGGGGTAACACAGGACTACACAGATTCCCGAGGGAGACATGGCATTGATGGTTACACAGCGTGAGTAGGGGTAACACAGGACTACACAGATTCCTGAGGGAGACATGGCATTGATGGTTACACAGCATGAGTAGGAGTAACACAGGACTACACAGATTCCTGAGGGAGACATGGCATTGATGGTTACACAGCATGAGTAGGAGTAACACAGTATTAGACAGATTTCTGAGGAAGAATGGCACTGGGGGTTACAAATTATAGGGCAGAATTCCAGCTGTTACATTTTGTGAGTGTTTATCAAGTTCTCAAACTCCATGAAGCCCTTATCTGCCGACACCTGCCATATTCTATGTAAAGGTGCTGACGGATGAAAGGATAGCCAAAGGGGTAGCAAACGGGTTCGGCTTTCTTCAGGGACATCAGTCAGAAGAGGAAAACAAGTGGAGGAATTAGTGAGGGTAAGGAGGGTATCAGAGGGAGACTGCGCAGAAGGGAACAAACAAAAAGCTGCCACCCTGAACAGGTGCTTCTGTGCAGTCTCCACAGTGGAGGAAACGGGGGGACAGGGACAGATCACAAGGGAGCAGCAGGAACCAAGGGGGTGGGAGGAGGATGCAATTCCATTTTCAGAGGAAAGAGTCCTGAAGGCACTTATAGCTCAGAAGGTGGACAATGCTATGGGATCAGATGGGATGAACCAAAGGGTACTAAAGGAACTCAGGGAGGTGCTAGCTGCCATTCTGATGGCCTAATTCAGCAGCTCACTGGAAACGAGCATGGTTCCAGAGGACTGGAGGACAGCAGATGTGGCCCCGCTACATAAGAGCGGCAGCAGGGAGGAGGAGGCTAGCAACTTAGGCCAGTCAGTTGCACTTTAGTGGTGGGGAAATTAATGGAAACTCTCCTGAAGGAAAAGCTGGTAAAGTATTGTTAATCCAGTGGGTTGCAAGACCACAGGCAGCACAGACTCATGGGGGGTCATGTCACATGAATCTGATTGATTAGTTTGACTGAGTGACCAGGGAAATAGATCAGGGGAGGGCAGTGGACATGGCCTATCCGGACTTTAGCAAGGCATCTGACACTGTGCCACACAGGAGACTGATTAAGAAACTGAGCAGCTTAGGGGTGGGATCCAAAGCGGTGAAATGGGTTAGAAACTGGCTGATGAGAGGGTGGTGGTTAAAGCAATCTCTCTAATGATGACAGAGTGACCAGTGAGGTGCTACAGGGCTCAGTACTGGGACCAAGACTCCGGTCCCCTATTACCCAGAAGGAAGAGCCTAGGGTCACTCTGTAAAGGGGTTAAGCTCTCCCTCTGCAGGAGCTCTCCTGCCACCTCCCAACAAGACCGCATGAAGATCAGTCAGGTTTCCCTCGGACAACTCCAGTGTCATCCATTTCGCTATATATCCTCTATTAAACCAGTATAATACTGTTCTAAGCTGGGCCACCTTATGGTATCATTTAAAATTGGGTAAAGTTAAACCTCCTCTTGCTTTCGGTATCTGAAGGACCGACAGGTGGACTCTTAGTCTTCGCAGGCCCCAAATAAACCGAGTGATCCTCTTATTAAGAATGTTATAAAAAGAGTCTGTGATTGAAGTGGGTAATGTCTGCTAAACACAGAAACCAGGGAAGGACCACCATTTTTACCATCTGGATCTTTTGTAATAAGGAAAGGGATACACCCTGCCATCTTTCAAGATCTGACCTAATTCTATCAATTAGTGGGGAATAGTGAAGTGCAAACAACTGGTTGCATTCAGGCCCCAGTTGTACCCCTAGGTACTTCAGATGTTTTAAGTTCCAATGAAAAGGGAACCATCTCCTAACCTCCTCAGAAGGTTCATAATTACTCTATAGTACCTCTGTCTTGGCTGTATTAACTTTATATCCTGCCATTTTACCAAACTCTTCCAGATTGCCCCATAGTTGAGGTAAGGCCCACTCAGGGTCCCCCAAGTATACCAACAGGTCGTTAACATAAAGTGCCAGTTTATGCTCTTCGCCACCCAGACTAATCCCCTCAACTTCTTTCTGCCTCCTGCTGAAAAGCGTCAGCCAATGGCTCCAGATACAGGGCAAAGAGAAGGGACAAGAGGGGGCACCCCTGCCTAGTACCCCTTAACAAAAGAAAAGTTTCCAAATCTTTGCCATTAATTTTAATATAGGCCTTAGGCTTACAATATATACTATTCATGGCTTTCACAAAGGACTCAGTGAAGCCAAAATGTCTCAATGTTGACCGAAGGAAATTCCATGCCACCCAGTCGAAAGCTTTCTCCGCATCCAAACTTAAAACTAGGAGGGAAGATCTTGACGGGTGGCATGGTATAAAATATGCAATGTTCGTCTGATGTTGTACTGGGTCTGCCTGCCCGGTACAAAGCCCATTTGGTCAAAGTCAATAAGGGAGGGTAATATTTCCTCCAACCTCTGTGCCAGGATTTTGGCATATATCTTATAATCTATAATAAGGACCGATATCGGTCTGTATGGTGCACACTGAGTGGTATCCCTCCCCGGCTTCGGAATACTGGAGATCAGTGCATAGTTCCATGTGTCAGGAAAACATTCTCTCAAGTGTGCCTCCCTACAAGATTCCAAGAATGGCCCTTCTATCTCTCCCTTAAAAAGTTAACAAAATTTGGGGGTATAACCATCAGGGCCTGGGGCCTTGCATGACTTTAGACCCATAATCGCTTGGCTTATTTCTAGCTGAGTGATAGGGCAGTCCAGCTTAATCCTGGTCTCTGGGCTCAGGGCCGGCAGTGTTAGTTTACACAAACAGGCCTCTCCACCTGAACATCCTCTGAGGAGCATTCTGGGATATGTAGTTTCTGGTAGTAAGTTCTGAAACAAGATAAAATATGTTCAGGTGATCTCACTGATTTACCTGATCCTGCATCTTTGTTCTGGGCTATAGTAAAATGCAGTGTTTGCTGCCTCAGATGGTGAGCTAAAAGTCTAGTTGCCCTAGGGCCCACCTCCCCGTGTCTCTGTCTTAGGCACTACAAGGCCTGCTCTGTTTTAATATCTATTTGTTTTTGAATTTGTTGTTTCAAGCTCAGGATCTTAGGCAGGCTGAGCTCTCCCCTCCTGCATGAAGCTCCCGTGTCTCTTTTAGCTATAGGTGGAGGGTTTCCATCAAAGCATTCTATTGTGTGTGAAAATGGGCCACAAACTTAATAACTTCCCCCCTCATGACCGTCTTCATCGTGTCCCATAGTGTGGCTCTGGAAATATCCGGTGAATTATTCTCCCTGACAATCTGTTGCAGTCTAAATTTAGCCATGTCAGTAAACTCTTTGAAATTTAAAAAGTAATTATTAAATTTCCATAATGTCTGACCTCGTTTAGTTTCCCAGGTAATGCACGGGGAGAGCTGTACGTGATCTGACAGGACCGAGGGGATCTGTTCACAGGCAGTTATCTGGTATTGATGCTCGCTTAATATTAAAAAGTAGTTAATACGAACATAAGCGCCAGGCATCCACCCAGCCGACCCCCTTCATAAATCAGGAAACAGTCTTGCCAGTAGGGGTGGGCCGAAAGGGCCTAATTCTGGAAGTGTCTAACTGATCCCATATCTGATTAAGGTCCCCCACCGCCACCACCAAGACTCCCCGATGATACTCTACAATCTTCTGGAACAACCCTCCTGCTGTCGCCCCCGCTGATCCCGGTTGGAGGTAGAGTGCCACCAAAGTGATAGGAGACCCCCCCCCAGTCACCCGATACCACAACCAGCCAACCCTCAGGATCAATATATTTCTCCTGCAGCTTAAATACAGACACCATAGGAATCAGGATGGTAGTGCCCCTTCTCTCCCCCACCACCTCAAAAGACAAAGCTATTACCTGAGAGAAGCCAAACCTTCCCAGGTTTGCATGTTTGGTTCTACTCAGATGCATCTCCTGGAAAAGCACAAATGATGGTTTCTGCTTTTGAAGGGCTGAAAGTACCTTACAGCGCTTCACAGGGTTATTTAAACCATTCACATTATGTGGCACTACCTTTATCCTATGTCTGTCAGCCATATTTGGTACTCATAAGGCAATCTTGTATGTTTTAACAGGTCCAGTCCACTGATAAAGCAACCTCCCCCCTCTCCAAGACTCTCATTCAATACATGTATTAATGTGCCCATATAAACAACAATACACACACATACAAACCAGTATAAAACAATACCATTAACTGTGGGACCAGTCCTCTTCAATGTCTTCATAAGTGGCACTGCAGAAGAACTGGAAGGGAAGGTGTGCCTTTTTGCAGATGACAATCTGTAATAGGATGGACACTCAGGAGGGGACAGAGAGAACATATAGGGATCTTGGTAAACTCAACGCACGGTCAGGAGCATGACAGTTAGGTTCCACTGCCAAACAGTTCAAAATCATGCACCTAGGGCACAGGAACCCAGGAGCTGAGTATAGGATGGGGAGGAGTACTGACAGTCACTAAGCAGGAAAAGGACCCTGGGATTATCATAACTGAGGACCTCAAAGTGGCAAGGCAGTGTGACAAAGCAGTGAGTAGGGCTAGTGGGATGCTGGGGTACACTGGAAGGGGCATCTCTAGCAGGAGAAAGGAGGTGATGTTGCCACTGTCTCACTCACTAGTGAAACCCCACCTGGAGTACTGTGTCCAGTTCTGGAGGCCATACTTCATAACGGATATAGACAGTGAAGAGGCAGTCCAAAGGAGGGCAACTAAAATGATGCAGGAGTTGCATCAAAAACCCTATGAAGACAGACTGAGGGATCTCAACATGTACACCCTGGAAGAGAGGAGAGCAAAAGGGGACATGATAGAGACACTGAAATTTGAATACCTGTAAATTTTCTTTCTCCGACTGCTGGTCTCTGGGCTCATAACTAGTGGGAGGTCCTTCCTGGAACCACGTGACAGGCAGGAAACTGATCTCTGCAGGGGAACCAGATCCTCCCCTTCGCATCCTGTAGCCCTCAGTTCGTTCCAAAACATGTCCTCTGAAGTAAAACATGACTGAGAAACAACAAGAAGAAATGTTAATATGTGCTCATGGCCTAGAATAGCCGACTTAAAACCCTCGGGCCAGATGGCCAGCATCCAATATTCTGGGAGGGGAGGAGCCCAGAAGAGACCAGCAGTCAGAGAAAGAAAATTTACAGGTATTTAAATTTCAATTTCTCTCTCCTAAGCTGGTCTCCGGGCTTATAACTAGTGGGATATACTAAAGCAGTATATCCCTTTGGTCCCGGGTGGGAAGAATATAAGCAGACCCTTACAGATCCCCTGCCTACGGAGGGGCCAGATCACCAAGGGATGCCTCAAAGAAGGCAGACCCATCCCTTCTATAGAACTTTGCTCCGGGATGGATGGACATACAAGTGGTCATTCTGTTAAAGACTGCTGGAAGGCTTCTCTGGATTCCGTTCAGGAGGTAGCTACCGCTGGAACTGAATATGCTCGAGCTGATTGGGTCCTCCATGGGCCCAGCATAGCCAGCCCCCACATTTGGAAGGTGACAGAAAAGAGAACAAATTCATGTGGTCCAAGAGGCTTTAAGGATTTTTCTTTTTAAACTCGGCCTAATGGCGAGGGTGAATAGACTAAGAGAGTCATATACGGGCTGCCGCTCTCCTGATGTAAGGCTCGAGTGCACGCCTGTAGTCCAGAGGGAGAATTTCCCTTTCCTTCTCACTCTTAAGGCCAGGACCGGGATATTCAATTCCTGGTAGCCAAGGAAGGGAGATAACACCTTCAGTAGGAAGGATGGCTATGTCTGGAGACTCACCGAGTTCTGGGGGAACATGGTGTGAGGTTCCTTGGAAAATCGAGCTCCTATCTGCTTATACAGTGGGCTGAAGTGAGTGCTGTGCGAAGACAGCCTTCATTGCGTGGAGGATGACAGATGTTTCCTTAATGAGCTTCAATGGGGTCTTGATGAGGGTTCTGAGGACCAGGCTGAGATTCCAAGGTCCGCAGATGGCTCCACGCCATCCCGAGAGCTTGTGTAGGAGCCTTGGAAGTAGTAGAAATGGATTCTTGAGATTAGCGGGAATTGAGGAAAGTCGTACCTGGAACTGCAGGGTCCCCAGTCTGGGAAGAAGGCATCCTATGCTACAGTTGGCTCTACCCTGATTAGGGAGCAGAACTGGGGAACTTTGCGTCTTCATCAGCCAATAAAGAACTACCTGGCAGGAGGTCCCCACCAAGGGGCTGACCTTTAGTGACTTAGCCAATTCTCCACACTGCACACCTGACCTGGTATGTATACTGCCACCGAGCTCACCCGGAGATGCTCCGACTTTTTCCCACTGGAAGAGAAATAGGGTTTTCTTGTAGTATCCATGAGTTCTTGTGCCTCCATTGTGATAGGTGCAGGCCACTGTGGTTCGCTTGACTGAGGATGAGGGCATCCTGGTTGGAAATCTGTGCTTCCAATAATGGAAATGTCAGGAGGTATCTCCAGTATGTTGATGTTGTAGTGGGTCTGAACCCTCGATCACTTGTTAGCCCTGAAGGCTGGTATCGGTAGTAATTCTCCCCTGGTAAGCATGCCCGCGCTTGAGAATCTTTATGAAGTTTGAGCAATGAGTTCCCCAATGCAGGAATGCTTCCTCCTGACAATAGCTTGACTCTGTGGGTTCGGACTGCCCCTTGGCTGGATCCTGACGGATCAGGTTTGACTCAGCATATGTTTGAATCAGCTGACCCGGACTGACCTTTGCATGGAACCCTTGCTGTAGGAGGTACGACTGCTGGGACCACCAGAGCCCAAGGCACGGAGACTGTCCAGGAGACCATCCTCCCCATAAGCTGTGTGAGGGAGCAGCCTGAAAGGCATTAGGCCACTTGGTCTTGCTGAAGAGAACCCTGAGACCTCTGAATTTAGCCACCATAGGGAAAGACTAATTTGTGAAGTTCAGAAGATTACCCCTGCATGAATCAGATGCTTGTATGGCGGAAGAGAGCTCTTTGGAGATCAGGAATCCTGTGGGTGAGAGGCATTGTGTGACCTCGGTCACTGCCAGAGTTGTTTGCTCGTACTGTGGGGCCTTGACCTGGGAGACCCCCAGACAGGAAACGTAAAAATGCCCCTGCAACTCTGCTGAGACCAACTGATCTCCCGATGGAATTCTGCTGAGGACAGATGCAATGGTACTCATCTGGAATGTCCCACGGTGGATGAATACAGGACAGTAGACAGCATGGTTTCATACATGGCAGATCCTGCCAAACCAACCTGATCGAGTTCTATGACTGGGTAACTAGGCAACTGGACAGGGGCCATGTAGTGGATGTCCTATATCTGGACTTCAGTAAGGCATTAGACTTGGTGCCACATGGAAGGCTGGGAAGGAAGTTAGTAGGCACAGGGGCGGGTGCAAAGCTGGTGAGATGGGTAGGAAACTAGCTGCAGGGAAGGCAACAGAGGGTGGTGGTGGATGGGGAGCTCTCACACCCAAGGGCAGTGATGAGCGGTGTCCCACAGGGCTCGGTGTTGGGACCAGTGTTGTTTGGGATATTCATTGCAGACATATCATGGGACATCAAGAGCAAGATCAGTCTGTTTGCTGATGATACCAAGGTTGGCACGGTGGTGGATGACCTAGGGGGATGGCAGGGGTTGCAGGATGATCTGGCAAAGCCTGAAACCTGGTCAGACACCTGGCAACTGGGATTTAATGCCAAAAAGTGCAAGGTGCTGCATTTTGGGATGAAGAACCCAAGGAGGAGTTACCAGCTAGGGGGAGTGCAGCTAGCCCGGACGGAGGAGGAGAAGGATCTGGGTGTGCTCATTACAGGGTCAATGAACAACTCGACACAATGTAGGAAGGCTGCTGCAAAGGCCAACAAAATGCTGGGTTGTATTGCAAGGGGTATATCCTCGAGGAGGGAGGAGGTGATTCTGCCACTGTATAGGTCATTAGTTAGACCACACCTGGAGTACTGAGTGCAGTACTGGCGCCTGTATCTGAAGAGGGACATTAAGTTACTGGAGGGGGTGCAGCGCAGGGCGACAAAGATGATCAAGGGGCTGGGGGACTTACCATATGAGAGGAGGTTGAAGGAGTTGAACATGTACTCACTGGAGGAGAGGAGAGACGGGTAACATGATTGAAACCTTTAAATACATGAAAGGAATAAACAAGACAGGTACAGAGGGGCTGTTCAAAGTAAGGGAGGGGAGGGCCACCAGGGGCCATGATATGAGACTGGAGCGAGGAAGGTTCAGGAGGGAGATGAGGAGACAGTCTTTTTACAGAGAGGGTGGTGGCTGGGTGGAATGCTTACCTGCAGAAGTGGTATGCAGTAGAACAGTGGACTGCTTCAAATGAGGATGGGACAGGACAAGGGGGAGGGTTAATGAAGGGGAAGGGTGGAAGGGAAGGGCAGCTGCAGAATAAGGGGTGCTAGCTGCACATTCAAGCAGACTTGATAGACCTCTAGGCCTTTATCTGCTGGTAAATTTCGTATGTTTGTATGAATTTGATCAGACATTTTAGGACCCATCCGGTTCTGAAAACTCCAGATCGATTTGAGACTATGATGAATCGAATGTAAATGTACTATGATGAATCGACTGTAAATGTACTATGATAAATCGACTGTAAATGTACTATGATGACTCGACTGTAAATGTACTATGCTGAATAGGCTGTAAATGTACTATGATGAATCGACTGTAAATGTACTATGATGAATCGACTGTAAATGTACTATGATGAATAGGCTGTAAATGTACTATGATGAATCGAATGCAAATGTACTATGATGACTCGACTGTAAACGTACTATGATGAATAGGCTGTAAATGTACTATGATGAATCGACTATAAATGTACTATGATGAATAGGCTGTAAATGTAATATGATGAATAGGCTGTAAATGTACTATGAGGACTCAACTGTAAATGTACTATGATGAATCGACTGTAAATGTACTATGATGAATAGGCTGTAAATGTACTATGATGAATCGACTGTAAATGTACTATGATGAATAGGCTGTAAATGTACTATGATGAATCGACTGTAAATGTACTATGATGACTCGAATGTAAATGTACTATGATGAATAGGCTGTAAATGTACTATGATGACTCGAATGTAAATGTACTATGATGAATCGACTGTAAATGTACTATGATGACTCGAATGTAAATGTACTATGATGAATAGGCTGTAAATGTACTATGATGACTCGACTGTGAATGTACTATGATGAATCGACTATAAATGTACTATGATGAATAGGCTGTAAATGTACTATGATGAATCGACAGTAAATTTACTATGATGAATAGGCTGTAAATGTACTATGATGAATCGACTGTAAATGTACTATGATGACTCGAATGTAAATGTACTATGATGACTCGAATGTAAATGTACTATGATGAATAGGCTGTAAATGTACTATGATGACTCGAATGTAAATGTACTATGATGAATCGAATGTAAATGTACTATGATGAATCGACTATAAATATACTATGATGAATAGGCTGTAAATGTACTGTGATGAATCAACTATAAATTTACTAGGCTGAACAGGTTGTAAATGCCCAATTACCTTTTGCGCAGGGCACTCACTGCTTGCTGCAGCCTGTAAGTGGCCTCTGAGTGTTTGAAGAACCAACTGATTTTGTGCCGATAAGGGTGAGGGCACCACATGCAGTGGAGGGGGGGATCCTGTTTAAAACCCTCTGGCACACCCTTGATCATGGCTATGCAGATCCATTCCTTGAGACAACTGGAAAGGGGCTAGGGCCTTTACTGTGAGCTTTCTAGCATCTCGTATGCTTCTTCCTCTGCTGGATGCAAGAGGTGACCCAGGACCGTCTGCCCCAGGCCGATTTAATGTGTCCCCTGAGTATGTATATGGGTTTGAATACTCTGACTGGATCCCTGTGGTAAGGGTCTGTACCTGCTTCCGAATTGTGGTACTTCGGTCTTCGTCGTTTCTCTGGATTCTTTAGAGATGATCTGAATGGCAGATCTCCCTTGTAGGGGGCATTCCCCTAGTGTGCCTTGGCGACCTGTCTGTCTGCCATGCCTGCAGCCTTTGGTATGTCGAGGCATGGTGGGATAAAGCATGGCCCTTGCTGCGCATCTAGCAGCCTCCTTCTAGACCTCAGCTGAGAATGTGGAGAATAGTCCCAAGCTGTAGTTGCTGTGGGGTTGGCTTGTTTATGTCTGGCTTGTCAGCCCTCTTGAATGGCAGGGCGGTGGCCCATGGAATTCCGGCTCATGCTGAAAACAGGCTGGATGGGCTTGCTTATATCTGGATAATCAGCACACTGGAATGGCAGGGCGGTGACCCATGGAATTGCGGCTCCTGGAGAAAACAGGTGGCTGTTCTTGTTTATATCTGGCTCATCGGCACGGTGGAATGCCAGGTCCGTGGCCCACGGCAGTGTGGCTCATGTTGAGAACAGATTGTGTGCCACTGCTTCAAGGGAGGTTGCGGAGGGCTAAAAGCATGTTTTCAAGGGATGCATCCGTGTTCGTATACCTTGGGTCCCACCGAGAAGCCCAACCCCCGGAAGTATATATACATATATATTATCTCTTTTGCTTGGCAGTTGCTGCCAGACTGAGTGCTTGATGGAGGTTTAGGAGTTGATAAGGTCTGCCTCACGGGAGACTCCTCACTCCCCCGTCTAATGACGTAAACTAGGTCAAACAAGGCTAAGTTTCTGGGTGGAGAGCCGTCCAGGACCGCAGCGTCCCCCAGTAGCCCCTCCTTCCTCGGGGGGGGGGACTAGCTGACCTTTGGCAGACTTGGTTTGTCCCCCTTGGCTGTTTTCCACAGAGGACATCCTTGGGTCTGCTACTAGTATGCGACCTCTTCCTCTCCTATGGTGCCGAGAGGGGGGATGTCCCTCCAGTCCGAAGATTAGGCATAGGAATAGGAGTGGGCTTCCCGTGGGCCCTATAATCCATGAGGGAGATTGAGGCATGATGGCCAGGGCATGATGGGCAGAGGGCAAAGGTCCTGTTAGGCTTGCCTATTACATCAAGGGCTAAGCTGGCTGATAAACCGCACTGCTCCCTGGATGCAGGAGGAGGGCTGATGGGTCTGCGCTGCCCTGGATTGACTGCAGGGTGGCAAGCATCCCTACTCTGATTGGATCCCTTGTCATGTATCCAGGGGTTTGATGGGTAGGAGACTCTGTAATGGCCTATAGAGTTGACTGCCTGAGCTCTCCTGGCCAAATAGGGACCGTAGCATGGCTCTCCTGAGCCGAATGAAACCCCTGCAACTGTGGAGCGCTACTAATCTGAAACGAGCCTCCTGAGCTCCAAGACTGTCCCCAATGAGGCTCTTCCTGAGCCAAAATGAAGCTCCTACTACTGTGAGTGGTCTCGCTAATGAAGCCCCTGCTACGGAGTGCTCCTGCTCCAGGCGCACCATCCAAGCTGCTGCAGCAGAGTGGCCCCTCCTGAGTCAAACTGATGCTCTTGCCCATCAAGCTAGAAAACAGCTTCCGGCTGGGCCTTCTCGGGGGCGGACAGTACCTGAGCCCCCATTGTGGAGAGGCTACTACTGCTCGGCGATGAGCCTGCAAGAATCGTTGCGGCAGCGGCCTGCGCAACAGGGCCACCGGCGAGGAATGAAGTGCTGCTCTCGGGCCGAGACGAGGAAGTAAAGGCTCTCCAGAGCTGAAAATGAATGGGCAGTGAGGCTCTCCAACGCCGCTCTCTAGAGCCGAAAATCATGCCAGAGCCGAAAATGAATGGGCAGCGAGGCTCTCCAAGATAAAACGCAGCTTGCCAAGATAAAGCGCGGCTCTCCAGAGCCGAAAATGAATGTGCCACGTGGTCCTCAAGTGCGGCTCTCGGGCCATCAATAAGGGAAATAAAGCGCAGCTCTCCAGAGCTGAAAACGAATGGGCAGCGAGGCTCTCCAAAATAAAGCGCGCCTTTCCAGAGCCGAAAATTAATGCGCAGCATGGCTCTCCAGACCCGAAGTGAATTCGCAGTGCAAGGGGCCCTGAGGCCTGCAATCTGACAGACTCGGCGGCTGGTGGCAGCAATCTAGAGCAGAAATAAGGAGCCAGACTGCCCAGTGCATAGTGTTGAAGCTAGGAGCCCATGGGAAGAGAAATCAGGAGTCCTTTTCCTCCCTCCCCGTAATGACCGTTGGCGGGGGGGGCATGCCTCAAAGTGCGGGAAAAAGTAGGACAAAAGGGGTCCAGTCTGTTCAGCATGCATGGCTGAGACTGGGGGCCCTCCATAATTTGTGAGGCAACGTTGTTTAAGTCTCCTCCTTGTAAATCCTCTTCTTAATATAAAATACACTGCACTTACAGTTCGTTGTCTTCAGCTCTGCCACCACAGTGGCAGAGCCCCTGCAGAGAACCTCCCTCATGGCAGGCAGGAAGTAAACTGAGGGCTACAGGGTGCAGAGGGGAGGATCTGGTTCCCCTGCAGAGATCAGTTTCCTGCCTGTCACGTGGTTCCAGGGAGGACCTACCACTAGTTATGAGCCCAGAGACCAGCTTAAGAGAGAGAACTACAACTACCTCACGGAGGTGAACAGGGTGCAGGAGGGAACCTCTTTCAAATGAAAAAGCACCAGGACCAGAGGTCATGCAATGAAGCCGGGGGTTGGGGTGGGGGCTGAGAGTTTAAGAGGGATGGGAGGAAGTACTACTTCACAGAAAGGGTGGTAGATGGCTGGAACAGACTGCCAATGGAAGTGGTGGGGGTACACAGTGGGAGAGGGCTTCAAGCATATGTGGGACAGACAAAGGGTAATATTAATAAATAGGCAGGGAGGAGGGAGGGATGGATGCTAGAGACCATTTAGCATCTGCGGAGATGGACTAGGCAGGGATCATCTGGGCAGACAGGGAATGCTAAGCAGTCCTTTTCCCACATCACATCTAAATGACAGCACTTCACACACACACACACACACACACACACACACACTACAGTATTAAGCATGACTCATAGTCCTACTGTGATTCTTGAACTCACAAATTTCTGACGCAGCACTGAGAAGGCCATTATTCAGTGGACAGTGCTCCATATTGTGTACTATGGGCCAACACTTTTCCAAGCCGAACTGCACGCCTCCATCCAGCCTGATGTGATGAGCTCTGGACACCTGCCACAACATGCCAGGCTGCCGTGTGGTGTTGAGTGTATGCTAGGCTAGGGTAATGCTGAGGGTCCTACCACAACATGCCATACTGCTATGTGGTGTTGAGTGTAGGTTAGGCTAGGGTAATACTGAGGGTCCTGCCACAACATGCCAGACTACTATGTGGTGTTGAGTGTATGTTAGGTTAGGGTAGTACTGAGGGTCCTGCCACAACATGCCAGGCTGCCATGTGGTGCTGAGTGTAAGTTAGGCTAGGGTAGTACTGAGTGTCCTGCGCCAACACGCCAGGCTGCCATGTGATGTTCAATGTACGTTAGGATAGGGTAGTACTGAGGGTCCTGCCACAACATGCCAGGCTGCCATGTAGTGTTGAGTGTATGTTAGGTTAGGGGTAATACTGAGGGTCCTGCCACAACACACCAGGCTACCAGGTGGTGCTGAGTGTAAGTTAGGCTAGGGTAGTACTGAGTGTCCTGCCGCAACACGCCAGGCTGCCATGTGATGTTCAATGTACGTTAGGATAGGGTAGTACTGAGGGTCCTGCCACAACATGCCAGGCTGCCATGTAGTGTTGAGTGTATGTTAGGCTAGGGGTAATACTGAGGGTCCTGCCACAACACACCAGGCTGCCAGGTGGTGTTGAGTGTATGTTAGGTTAGGGTAGTACTGAGGGTCCTGCCACAACACGCCAGGCTGCCGTGTGGTGTTCAATGTATGTTAGGATAGGGTAGTACTGAGGGTCCTGCCACAACACGCCAGGCTGCCGTGTGGTGTTCAGTGTATGTTAGGATAGAGTAGTACTGAGGGTCCTGCCGCAACACGCCAGGCTGCCGTGTGGTGTTGAGTGTATGTTAGGTTAGGGTAGTAGTGAGGGTCCTGCTACAACACGCCAGGCTGCCGTGTAGTGTTGAGTGTATGTTAGGCTAGGGTAATACTGAGGGTCCTGCCACAACACGCCAGGCTGCCATGTGGTGTTCAGTGTATGTTAGGTTAGGGTAGTACTGAGGGTCCTGCCACAACACGCCAGGCTGCCGTGTGGTGTTGAGTGTATGTTAGGTTAGGTTAGCACTGAGGGTCCTGCCGCAACATGCCTGGCTGCCGTGTAGTGTTGAGTGTATGTTAGGCTAGGGTAATACTGAGGGTCCTGCCACAACATGCCAGGCTGCCATGTGGTGTTGAGTGTATGTTAGGTTAGGGGTAATAGCCAACACGCCAGGCTGCCATGTAGTGTTGAGTGTATGTTAGGCTAGGGGTAATACTGAGGGTCCTGCCACAACACACCAGGCTGCCAGGTGGTGTTGAGTGTATGTTAGGTTAGGGTAGTACTGAGGGTCCTGCAACAACACGCCAGGCTGCCGTGTGGTGTTCAGTGTATGTTAGGATAGGGTAGTACTGAGGGTCCTGCCGCAACACGCCAGGCTGCCGTGTGGTGTTGAGTGTATTTTAGGTTAGGGTAGTACTGAGGGTCCTGCCGCAACACGCCAGGCTGCCGTGTGGTGTTGAGTGTATTTTAGGTTAGGGTAGTACTGAGGGTCCTGCCACAACACGCCAGGCTGCCATGTGGTGTTGAGTGTATGTTAGGTTAGGGTAGTACTGAGGGTCCTGCCACAACACGCCAGGCTGCCATGTGGTGTCGAGTGTATGTTAGGCTAGGGTAATACTGAGGGTCCTGCCACAACACGCCAGGCTGCCATGTGGTGTCGAGTGTATGTTAGGCTGGGGTAGTACTGAGGGTCCTGCCACAACACGCCAGGCTGCCGTGTGGTGTCGAGTGTATGTTAGGCTAGGGTAATGCTGAGGGTCCTGCCACAGCACGCCAGGCTGCCATGTGGTGTTGAGTGTATATTAGGCTAGGGTAGTACTGAGGGTCCTGCCACAACACGCCAGGCTGCCATGTGGAGTTGAGTGTATGTTAGGTTGGGGTAGTACTGAGGGTCCTGCCACAACACGCCAGGCTGTCATGTGGTGTCGAGTGTATGTTAGGCTAGGGATAGCAGGCTGCCATGTGGTGTTGAGTGTATGTTAGGCTAGGGTAGTACTGAGGGTCCTGCCACAACACGCCAGGCTGCCGTGTGGTGTCGAGTGTATGTTAGGCTAGGGTAATACTGAGGGTCCTGCCACAACACGCCAGGCTGCCGTGTGGTGTTCAATGTATGTTAGGATAGGGTAGTACTGAGGGTCCTGCCACAACACGCCAGGCTGCCATGTGGTGTTAAGTGTATGTAAGGTTAGGGTAGTACTGAGGGTCCTGCCACAACATGCCAGGCTGCCATATGCTGTTGCGTGTATGTTAGGTTAGGGTAGTACTGAGAGTCCTGCCACAACACGCCAGGCTGCCGTGTGGTGTTGAGTGTATGTTAGGCTAGGGTAATACTGAGGGTCCTGCCACAACACGCCAGGCTGCCATGTGGTGTTGAGTGTATGTTAGGTTAGGGTAGTACTGAGGGTCCTGCCACAACACGCCAGGCTGCCATGTGGTGTTGAGTGTATGTTAGGTTAGGGTAGTACTGAGGGTCCTGCCACAACACGCCAGGCTGCCATGTGGTGTCGAGTGTATGTTAGGTTAGGTTAGCACTGAGGGTCCTGCCACAACACGCCAGGCTGCCATGTGGTGTCGAGTGTATGTTAGGCTAGGGTAGTACTGAGGGTCCTGCCACAACACGCCAGGCTGCCGTGTGGTGTCGAGTGTATGTTAGGTTAGGGTAGTACTGAGGGTCCTGCCACAACACGCCAGGCTGCCGTGGTGGTGTCGAGTGTATGTTAGGCTAGGTATACTGAGGGTCCTGCCACAACACGCCAGGCTGCCGTGTGGTGTTGAGTGTATGTTAGGCTAGGGTAATACTGAGGGTCCTGCCACAAGCATGCCAGGCTGCCTGTGGTGTGAGTGTATGTTAGGCTAGGGTAGTACTGAGGGTCCTGCCACAACACGCCAGGCTGCCATGTGGAGTTGAGTGTATGTTAGGTTGGGGTAGTACTGAGGGTCCTGCCACAACACGCCAGGCTGTCATGTGGTGTTGACTGTATGTTAGGCTAGGGAAATACTGAGGGTCCTGCCGCAACACGCCAGGCTGCCATGGGGTGTTGAGTGTATGTTAGGCTAGGGTAATGCTGAGGGTCCTGCCGCAACACGCCAGGCTGCCGTGTGGTGTTGAGTGTATGTTAGGCTAGGGTAATACTGAGGGTCCTGCCACAACACGCCAGGCTGCCGTGTGGTGTTCAATGTATGTTAGGTAGGGTAGTACTGAGGGTCCTGCCACAACACGCCAGGCTGCCATGGTGTTGAGTGTATGTAAGGTTAGGGTAGTACTGAGGGTCCTGCCAAACATGCCAGGCTGCCATATGGTGTTGAGTGTATGTTAGGTTAGGTAGTACTGAGGGTCCTGCCACAACACGCCAGGCTGCCGTGGTGTTGTGTGTATGTTAGGCTAGGGTAATACTGAGGGTCCTGCCACAACATGCCAGGCTGCCGTGTGGTGTGAGTGTATGTTAGGTAGGTAGTCTGAGGTCCTGCACAACACGCCAGATTGCCATGTGGTGTTGAGTGTATGTTAGGTTAGGGTAGTCAACACGCCAGGTTGCCATGTGGTGTTGAGTGTATCTTAGGTTAGGGTAGTACTGAGGGTCCTGCCACAACACGTCAGGCTGCCATGGGGTGTTGAGTGTATGTTAGGTTAGGGTAGTACTGAGGGTCCTGCCACAACATGCCAGGCTGCCAAGTCATGTTGAGTGTACGTTAGGCTAGCGTAGTACTGAGGGTCCTGTCACAACACGCCAGGCTGCCATGTGGTGCTGGGTGTATGTTAGGATAGGGCAGTACTGAGGGTCCTGCCGCAACATGCCAGGCTGCCGTGTGGTGTTGAGTGTATGTTAGTTTAGAGTAGTACTGTGGGTCCTGCCACAACACGCCAGGCTGCCATGTGGTGTTGAGTGTATGTAAGGTTAGGGTAGTACTGAGGGTCCTGCCACAACATGCCAGGCTGCCATATGGTGTTGAGTGTATGTTAGGTTAGGGTAGTACTGAGGGTCCAGCCACAACACGCCAGGCTGCCATGTGGTGTTGAGTGTATGTTTGGATAGGGTATTACTGAGGATCCTGTCACAACATGCCAGGCTGCCATGTGGTGTTGAGTGCACGTTAGGTTAGGGTAGTCAACACGCCAGGTTGCCATGTGGTGTTGAGTGTATGTTAGGGTAGTCAACATGCCAGGCTGCCGTGTGGTGTTGAGTGTATGTTTGGATAGGGTAGTCAACACGCCAGGCTGCCATGTGGTGTTGAGTGTATGTTTGGTTAGGGTAGTCAACACGCCAGGTAGCCATGTGGTGTTGAGTGTATGTTAGGGTAGTCAACACGCCAGGCTGCAGTGTGGTGTTGAGTGTATGTTAGGTTAGGGTAGTCAACATGCCAGGTTGCCATATGGTGTTGAGTGTATGTTAGGGTAGTACTGTGGGTAGTCAACACGCCAGGCTGCCGTGTGCTGTTCACTGTATGTTTGGTTAGGGTAGTCAACACGCCAGGCTGCCATGTGGTGTTGAGTGTATGTTTGGTTAGGGTAGTCAACATGCCAGGTTGCCATGTGGTGTTGAGTGTATGTTAGGCTAGGGTAGTACTGAGGGTCCAGCCACAACATGCCAGGCTGCCATGTGGTGTTGAGTGTATGTTAGGCTAGGGTAGTCAACACGCCAGGCTGCCATGTGGTGTTGAGTGTGTGTTAGGTTAGAGTAATACTGAGGGTCCTGCCACAACATGCCAGGCTGCCATGTGGTGTTGAGTGTATGTTAGGTTAGGGTAGTACTGAGGGTCCTGCCACAACATGCCAGGCTGCCATGTGGTGTTGAGTGTATGTTAGGTTAGGGTAGTACTGAGGGTCCTGCCACAACATGCCAGGCTGCCATGTGGTGTTGAGTGTACGTTAGGTTAGGATAGTCAACACGCCAGGTTGCCATGTGGTGTTGAGTGTATGTTAGGCTAGGGTAGTACTGAGGGTCCTGCCACAACACGCCAGGCTGCCATGTGGTGTTGAGTGTATGTTAGGTTAGGGTAGTACTGAGGGTCCTGCCACAACATGCCAGGCTGCCATGTGGTGCTGAGTGTATGTTAGGCTAGGGTAGTACTGAGGGTCCTGCCACAACACGCCAGGCTGCCATGTGGTGTTTAGTGTACATTAGGCTAGGGTAGTCAACACGCCAGGCTGCCATGTGGTGTTGAGTGTATGTTAGGTTAGGGTAGTCAACACGCCAGATTGCCATGTGGTGTTGAGTGTATGTTAGGCTAGGGTAGAACTGAGGGTCCTGCCACAACATTCCAGGCTGCCATGTGGTGTTGAGTGTATGTTAGGTTAAGGTAGTACTGAGAGTCCTGCCACAACATGCCAGGCTGCCATGTGGTGTTGAGTGTATGTTAGGTTAGGGTAGTACTAGGTCCGCCAACACGCCAGGCTGCCATGTGGTGTTGAGTGTATGTAGTCAACACGCCAGGTTGCCATGTGGTGTTGAGTGTATGTTAGGTTAGGGTAGTACTGAGGGTCCTGCCACAACATGCCAGGCTGCCATGCGGTGTTGAGTGTATGTTAGGCTAGGGCAGTGCTGAGGGTCCTGCCACAACACGCTAGGTTGCCATGTGGTGTTGAGTGTACATTAGGTTAGGGTAGTACTGAGGGCCCTGCCGCAACATGCCAGGCTGCCATGTGGTGTTGAGTGTACGTTAGGTTAGGGTAGTACTGAGGGTCCTGCCGCAACACGCCAGGCTGCCATGTGGTGTTGAGTGTATGTTAGGTTAGGGCAGTACTGAGGGTCCTGCCGCAACACGCCAGGCTGCCCTGTGGTGTTGAGTGTACGTTAGGTTAGGGTAGTACTGAGGGTCCTGCCGCAACACGCCAGGCTGCTGTGTGGTGTTGGGTGTATGTTAGGTAAGGGTAGTACTGTGGGTCCTGCCGCAACATGCCAGGCTGCCATGTGGTGTTGAGTGTATGTTAGGTTAGGGTAGTACTGAGAGCCCTTCTGCAACACGCCAGGCTGCCGTGTGGTATTGAGTATATGTTAGGTTAGGGTAGTACTGAGGGTCCTGCCACAACACACCAGGCTGCCGTGTGGTGTTGAGTGTATGTTAGGTTAGGGTAGTACTGAGGGTCCTGCCACAACATGCCAGGCTTCCGTGTGGTGTTGAGTGTATGTTTGGTTAGAGTAGTCAACACGCCAGGCTGCCGTGTGGTGTTGAGTGTATGTTTGGTTAGAGTAGTCGACACGCCAGGCTGCCGTGTGGTGTTGAGTGTATGTTAGGCTAGGGTAGTACTGAGGGTCCTGCCACAACATGCCAGGCTGCCATGTGGTGTTGAGTGTATGTTAGGTTACGGTAATACTGAGGCTCCTGCCACAACATGCCAGGCTGCCGTGTGGTGTTGAGTGTACGTTAGGTTAGGGTAGTCAATACGCCAGGCTGCCATATGGTGTTGACTGTATGTTAGGTTAGGGTAGTACTGAGGGTCCTGCCACAACATGCCAGGCTACCATGTGGTGTTGAGTGTACGTTAGGCTAGGGTAGTCAACACGCCAGGCTGCCATATGGTGTTGATTGTATGTTAGGTTAGGGTAGTACTGAGGGGTCCACATGGTGAGGGAGGTATCATACAGGCAGTGTTTTGCATTTCAGGCAGCAGAGGGAAGGGATGGCCTTAGAGGAACTCAATTCCTAAATGAAACTATACATTCGACTCAGTTCCAGGAGCAAAATGGTAAAGGACTATATTCCTGGATCAAAAGTACCACCTAAAGGCATAAAACTGAGAAGTACAAAATTCAGCACGACGAGGAAACATGTCCCTATCCCCGTCACTTGTGCTGAATACTACATCAAAGGTGGTAGGTTCTCCAGTGAATTTTTTCCCCCACTTCCTTCTAGGTTCAAAGGTCTGTGGCAGATTATATTAGAAAGACATGTTTATCTTTAGTTACAATCCGAAACACCAAAATACTTTAAGAATGAAAAATGCAAAAAAGGCATACCGTTCTTTAGTAAATCACATTCTTTCGCAGGAGAAAACCAGTTGGAGAGCATTCACTGGCCACTTCCAGGTAGCACGCTAGATAAAGGGGTACGTATGCTAAAGCATTTTTACTATGGTTTTAAAATATCCCATAATTTAAGGGGGGGTGCTGGATCTTACATTATAGAAACAGTCCATGTTCCATCAACACGCCTCAACTCTACACTTCCTTGCTTTTGAAAAGCAAAAAAAATATATACAGTATATATACACATCACTTCATGTGTCATTTGTAAACCACTGGAAAAAACATTTTCTCCCTTTCGCTTATAAACTTCCAATGTCTATACACACGTGGCCAATGTTTAGTTGTAATAAGCTTTGTGCCATAGAAAGGTCTAGTAGCTTTTAAGCAATGAAGCATGAAAAAGGGTCATGTTAAGGGTCTGTTATCACCCTCTAGGGGTGTACGTTGCACAAGGCATAGCAGAGTGCCACATGTTATTAACTGACCATTAACATAACCCCTTGGAGTGCTATTATATTACAAATGTTTTTTAAATAGGGTTAAATCCAGGTCAGCATATGATTAAGCTCCACATGTATATTAATGAAAGAGTAACATAAGGCTGATAGAATGCGTCCAGCCAATCAGAAAGCTCTCCTTTTTTTTTTTCATTATTGTTTATCCCAGCGTTTTTCCTCCATTTCTTCCAGTCCTGTGCCTCAGCCACTCATTAGCGTGTGGAGACATGCATGTGCCACGGTTCCATGGCGCCCACCCTTGCATTGCCGCCGACCTGCCTGCGCTACCCTTAGGCCTCCATCTGGGGCAGTGGAACTACAGGGGGTGACGGAATCCCTCCCCCGGGAGAGGAAAGCTGCCTTGCGGCTGCTCAGTCCTGCTCCCTCCTCCTCCGCCGCCTCAAGACCCTGGCTCGTTCCTGAACCCAGGTCGCCAGCGTGATGCAAGGTAAGGCGTCCAGCACCTCAGCCCTCAGCACCACCGGGCCAGCATAAAGCTCTACTTCTCAGATCCTTTTTCTAATTCATGTTACCTGCAGCATGTGTTTAGGTCTGGGTACCTCACTACTGCAACAGTGACACAGGGGTACTGGGTCAATATCTCAAAACAAGAACTGTGCGGTAATAATTGCGCATGATAGAGTGCGCATGTATTTAAAGTGACAGGGGTATGATAGAAGGGAATTACCGCTACCCCTGCCGCTCTATGTGTTAGTAATGAAATGCTAATTTGTTGTGTGCTGGAGTCCTGGTTGAACCGCTCCTGTGGTGGAGTGGCTAAGGCTCCAGCAAGTGGCGGCACTGGAGACCTGGGACCGTGGTTTAGTCCCCCCCCCCGGTCTCATGGTATTGCTTCCTTTGGTGGCTGTGTTTTTTTTTTTTTTAAACAAAGTTTACCCCTTCCTCAAGTTTCTTCCTCCTCGAGTCCCCCGAGTTAGTTATTTGTTCGGGGGGGGGGGCAAAACCCCCAGCAAAAAAAATTGTATAAAGTCCCACTGTCTGCAATAGGCGAGCTGTTTATGTTTAGAACAGTGTTCTGTCCGACTGTTTGTGGTCGGTGCTGTGTTGCTTGCAGCATTTGCTTTTGTCCGTGGCGATTTAACCCCGTGCGTGATGCAGGCATGTTACAGAAAGATAAGGAAGGCAACAATTTATTGAGGGGATGGAAAATCTGACCTAGTGTAGGAGGAGAGACTCGATGACCTGGCACTCTTCGTCCCTGACAAAAGAGGGTTAGAGGGGACATGACTGGAATTACTATATTGCTTAAGAGAAGGAGATCATAACATCAAGTGCAACTACGGACTATTATCCCTATACGTGACTAGCGGCTATGCTGTGCCTCGACATCTAATTAGAGGAGGTGGGAGGCAGAAAACATATCAGGACAGCGTTGGCCTTACTGCCCCTAAGAAGAGTCAGTCATTGGGGGACTCTTGCATGTACCTCAGTTATTTCTTATGGCGTTATCATGCCTTTCCGGAATATTCTGCCAAGCCCTGTGCGGCCCCAGGTGTGCTATTTTAGCAGGGCACAGTGGGAGAATTACGAATTAAAAATGTAACATTTCATGGGTAACATGTACAGCTTTGGTTTGGGGCCCCTATGAGTAGAGGCTACCAGCAGCTGCTGAGATTTGCCGAGGAGGAGGGGGGCCTAAGGTCGACTGCATCAGGAAATGCACTTTCACGGAAAAGGATGCTAGATCTTTGATACCTGCTGCCAGATAAGAAGGTAGATTCAAAGATTACAGCTTTCAAACCCAGATGACATGCATTCGTAGCAGAGATTAACAGAACAAGGTATATGTCTGCTGAGTCGGTGGGAATGGGTGGTGGGCCAAGGGGAGGGCTCACTAGGTTATAGGTCATCATTCCTCTCTTTGTTCTCGTTATTAAATCTGATGAAAATGCTTTACTGCTCTTGAGCTGAGATGCCTCGAATCTCTCACATTCCTCTGGGCAAAGCAAAGACTGGTACAGCATCTCCACCTCTGCAGCCTGTAACTGAAATCCGGAGCTTTCTGGGCTCTTGGCTTGCAACACAGACATTTTCTGGGGCACTTCTACCAGCTTCTCAGGTTCTGTCACTCAGTGTGGCCCTTCCAGAAGCAGAAGGCCTTTGTTACTAACAACAAACACCACAGAGGCAACTTTGAAAAAAAATTTACTTTTAGTATACCAAAATGTAAACCGAATATTTTTTTTCTGGATTTATTTTTACTCACTATATATCAAACAAATATGCCACAGAGCAAGCATATTGATGGTACAAGTTATTGCAAGAAGTACAACATATCACTTCTTTTCACTCATGTTAGCAACCTGAGTCCATAAGTCCCTCAAATAATGGATTCAACCTGTGGGTTACCACGTGAACAATTTTCAAATCAGATTTCTTTAAAGGAAAGCCCAGGAACAGCTAACCAGCCTATAAGCTGTGTGATGTAAAAGCATGCTTACACGGTCACATTTGCACTGGAGTAACCTGAGCGCTTGGGTCGCTCCACTGCAAAGGTTTCTATGTAGAAACCTACAGGATCAGAGTAAACCGCTCATTACGGGGCTCCCAGATTCTCTGGCAAGCTGGGGGCGCCGAGTGGAGCGAGCAGCTTAAGCTGCAATCTAGACTGTCTGCACCGTGGTATGCCATCCGTTTCCTATGCCTCCTGCGATGCAGACCACGGCTCCGGAATGTGCACTGCTGTACTGATGCAGACTTGTGCACGAGGAGCGTCATTTTTTGGTAACTGCTGTGAGCCAAACAGTTTGCCGAACAGAAGGCAGTCTCGTGAGCCTGGCAAAGTAGCTAATATTAAAACCCAGTGCTGTAATATAGTTAACTTTCTTTTGAAATATCAAGCCGTGATGTCGGGCATGCGCATTTGCACCACCGCTCACGTCCGCACGCAGCCGTCTGGCCTCTAGATGCACAGCCCCTCACCAGCGCAGACTGTAGTGGCACAGAAAGGGTCTGTGTACCACGCATCGCAGGTGGTCGGGAACGCACTGTTGCCGCCTAGAATTTTATAGCAATCACTGTAACCACGGCTTAAAACATGTATAAGATGACAGGTAACCACATACCAGATGTCTAATGTGACACTCTGCAGTCACTGTTCCCACTAAACCTATATATTTTAGGTAAGCCTGGCTTTACTACCTCCACGTGAACAATCAGTCTAAACATTACTACCAGACCCCATAAACATAGCCTCAGATCAGTAACATCTTTAAACAGAAAACACAAAGGAATGCCTGAACTAAACTCCGTCAGTTAATAAAACCAGGCAAGCAGGTCACATCAACAGTGCTTTATACAAGTGCACATCACTTACAAAACAACTGCAGCCTCCTCACTGATTTTTTTCACCAGAAGTCCTTCCTATTTCCACCAAGGACCTCATGGTCGGCACCATTTCACGATACAGCAATCCTCAAAAACACAAGATCTCAGCGTTCAAATTGGATTACAAGGCCTCCCCTCAAGAATGCCTCTGAGGCAGTGCATATCCAGATGCTATTATTAGTATTACAACAAGTAGAACGTTGCCCCCCTCCCCAATCCCAATGCCTAGTACCGTCACCGTAATAGAAATAATAGTAAAGTTCAAGCCAGCTGCTCAGTGCTTAAGAGGAGATGTCTTCAGCCTCTTCACAACCATTCTGGATGTTGCTCCTAAACTCCACCTCAAGCTTGCCCACCTATGTTTGTGCCTCAGCGGGATCTGAAAACTTAAATTTTTTTTGCACTGTGTTTTAAACAGAGACGAGGTAAGCAAAGAATGCACAGTTCCCAGGCTACGGAGCTGCTGTCTTAGTGCATCAAACAGCTTCTGACGAGTACCCTATTAGTTGAGTACTGGCTTTCATTTTTTTTAACAGTAAGTCTAAAGTTTGTAAAATCATTCTGAAAATTAGCCCCATACACTTGTATGGGGCGCATCCCTGCGCACTCCCTGGTGACACGTCACAAAAAGTGGGAGTGCGGGGCTGGAGTGGGCAGACTAGGAAGTGGGAAGGGATCGTCTGGCTGGCCGTTCAGCCAGAATTACGATCCTTTCCCAAACTTTACAGAGCAAATTAAAATTAATTCTTTTAGCACAGAGGGGCTATCGCCACCCCAGGGTAGCAGGCTATGAAGCCCAAAATCTTACAAAAATGAAATCACACCTTTACTATAATTGAAATGCACATGTGCCAAAACGGCATTTTATTTTCTTAATTACTAAAAATCTATTAATTTCTCAGTAAAGTCAACTACAAAAGGATCATCCTTGGACCCCACCTTACGAAGCTGAAAGTTTCATGTTTCAACTTGCAGAGGTTTCTGTGCTATCGGAGAGTGTAAAAAATAAAAATAAAAAAAAAAAAAAGATTTCTACACCATATTTGTATGGATTTTCATCTTTCTAGAACACTTAAACCAACCACTACCAAACTTACAGACTCTGGAAGATCCCGGCACTGACTAGGTGCATGCCAAATTTCCTTTTAATCTATCCACAGACGGCCACACTATTAAGGTACAAAAGCTGGGGTTTAACATACAGGTGCCTTCTCAACCCTAATAAGTGTTGGGGTATAATATTTTCTCACTTTGAGATATTTTACAAATGCCAAAAGAAGCCAATGTTGGTATATTTAAAATACATTTTTCAATATACTGAAACGTTTTTGTTTTTTTTGCAGTGTGATAACATTACAACCCCAGATACAACATACACAGAATATGGCCAGTTTCTGCTCTGCTGCAGATTCACATACACAGCCTTAAGAGAGAAAACTAAAGTCGGCCTGTCGAAGCAGCAGTACTACTACACTTGCTATGCTAATGGCTCGGTTTCGGGAGCAAACTCAGTGCCATCAGAGGGCTGGCTGGGGTGGGGGGAGATGAGAGCCCTGAGGACTGTTGTCCTTCTCTGGGGTGGGGTGGAGCTGGGTACTGGCACCTGGAAGACAACGACCCCTGACGATGACTAGGAGTGAGTGGACCTGGGACCAGAGCTGAAGCATGGGATTGGGGTGGCAGGTGTCTGCATGTCAGGGGTTGGAAAATCCCTAACTTGTGATGACATCACTGCATGTCCACTCCCACCAGGGTCAGAAACCAAAGCAGAAACCCCCTCCCTCGTGAGCAGCTTGAAGCCAGGACATCACTGCAGTCTCTTCCTGAATGACGTCCAGTCCAGCTCACCATTCTCAGCTAGTGGATCTCAGTCTCTCTCCCGTCCCTCCCCCCCCCCAGGAGTCCCACCATAACAAATCAGTTATGGGGCCTTTCCTGAGCGGCTGGCTTGGGGGGAAGCCAGGTGGGGGGATGGTAGATGGCTGAAAGCGGCAGCTATGAGGTACGTCCCCGCCACAAGTGGAAGAGAAACAAAGAAAATACAGGTTACTCACCTGTACCAGGAGTTGTAGGAGTGGTATATGTTGTTCATCCACACTTACTGGCAGGTTCCTTGCCGCTTTAAATCTTGCTGGAAGGTCTTCAAGCCCACCCAGGTGGTAAAACTCTCGGCTCCGCCCCATGACACCAGATGTAGCCCGCAGGAAACCAGGTTGCGCGACAAAGCCGGGGAAGTCGGGTGGGTTGTGTGGATGAACAACATATACCACTCCTAGAACTCCTGCTACAGGTGAGTAACCTGTATTTCTAGGGACGTGGATATGTTGTTCAATCTACACTTACTGGCAGACTCCTAGTAGTTTTCCGGGAGGAGGGAGGCAAGGTGCGCACCCCCTACTTAGAGAATAAGGACTGGAGAACCGAGGTCCCAAAACCAGCATCCTGGTGTGACTCGAGGTCGATATAGTAGTGGGTAATGAAGGTGTGTGCTGACTTCCAGGTAGCAGCCCTGCAGATTTCCTGGATAGGGACATCCCTGGAAGCAGCCACCGAAGCACCGGTATGGCGGGTAGAATGAGCTCTTATCCCTTTGGGAGCCTCCATACCTGCCAACCTATGGCAGAGATCTATGTAGGAGGTGACCCACCTGCCTATCGTCCGCTGGGCTGCAGGTCTGCCAGGTGCGGCTTCAGCGTAGATGACAAACAGCTGGCGAACCTCTCCCTGAACTTCAGCCGTCTGCTCCTTATAATAAGACAGCACTCTTCTAGGGTCCAGAGTATGGAGCCCATATTCAGCCTCCGAGGTGTGATTTGGGTAGAACACCAGCAGAGTCAACACCTGGTTAAGGTGAAACTCCGACACCACCTTCGGAAGGAATTTCGGGTGAGGGCGTAGGACAACCTTGTCCCTGTGGAAGACCAGATAAGGAGATTCGATGGAAAGCACCTGGAGCTCTCCCATCCTTCTGGCTGACGTGATAGCCACCAAGAAGGTGGTCTTCCACGACAGGTGGGAGATATCGCACCTGTGCATCTGTTCGAATGGCTTGCCCATGAGCTTAACCAATACCAGCAGTAGATCCCACGGAGGCGGAGGTTCTCGCACCGGAGGGGATATGTGATCAAGACCTTTGAAAAAGCACCAGATCACCTTCTCCTGCACCACTGACTGCTTCCCGGCCTGTGCCCAGCAAGCAGAGATGGCTGCCAGGTGCACCTTAAGGGTCGTCGACTGAAGCCCTAGCTGAGAAAGGGACCACAGGTAATCCAGAATGCTAGCCAAAGAACAGGAGGAAGGGTCCAACCCCTTATCCTGACACCACATGGAGAATCTCTTCCATTTGAAAGCATAGCATTTTCTGGTCGACTCCTTACGGGATGCCTCAACAACATTGAGGACCTCGTTGGAAAGACCCAAGGCCTGGAACTCTAGCCACTCAGGAACTAGGCTGTCAAGTGCAGGGATTGAAGGTTGGGGTGGAATACCTTCCTCTTGTTGACTGAGATCAGGTCCGGGCAGGCTGGAAGCTGCCACGGGAGCCTGGAGCAGAGGCTGAGGAGATCTGGATACCAGTACTGGCGGGGCCAGTCTGGGGCTACCAGAATGACCTGCGTCTGGTCCCTCTTCACCTTGAGAAGCACCTTGTGGATGAAGGGGAATGGAGGGAAGGCGTAGAAGAGGCTCGGGGTCCACTGCCTCGAGAAAGCATCCTCTGCAGTGAGCCCTGCTGAGGGGGGGCGGGCATGAAACAGCCTCAGCTTCGCATTCTCCCTGGAGGCAAACAGTTCCACCTGAGGAGTGCCCCAATGGGAGAACAGATCTTGTACTACCTCCGGCAGGAGAGACCACATGTGAGATGCAGCACCTATCCAGCTGAGGGCATCGGCCAGAGTATTGGAGGCTCCTGCCACATGGATGGCTAGGAGATCCGCCTCCAGGCTGATCACGAGAGACCAAGTGTGGACAGCCTCCTTGCACAGAGGCAAGGAGCGCGTCCCGCCCTGACAGTTTAGGTAGTACATGGTCGTGGTGTTGTCCGTCTGGACCTGGACCACCTGACCCCATACAAACGGAGCAAAGGCCGTGAGGGCTAGTCAGACCGCTCGAAGCTCCAGCAGGTTGATGTGGCATCGAGACTCCTGAGGGGACCAGAGGCCGTGAGCTCTGAGCCCCCCCAGATGGGCACCCCAACCCATCAGAGGGGTGTCGGTCATCGGAGTGACTGTCGGCTCGGGGCGGACAAACAGGATACCCTCCTACAGATGAGCTGGAACGAGTCACCACTGAAGGCCATTCCACATCTCCTGGGTCACCGTCACTGGCTGGTCCAGAGGACCGGAGCGCCGCGACCATTGGCGGGCCAGCCCCCCTCTTGTAGGGGACACATATGCCAGCGGGCCAAATGGACCACACCGGTGCAGGCCGCCATGAGGCCCAGAATGCGCAGGAAGTCCCAGGCAGGGCGCAATTGCCCAACCAGAAATGACTGGGCAAAGGAGGAAAGGACCTCAGCCTTGTCCGCCGGGAGCCGTGCTCTGGCTCGAAGAGAGTCGAGCTCTGCCCCAATTAACTGAATCACCTGCACTGGCAAGAGTTTGGATTTGGCCTCATTGATGAGGAGGCCAATCTGAGAGCAGACCTGGAGGGTCAGATCCCTGGACCGCTCCACCTCCAACTTGGAGGGGGCTGCAATCAGCCAGTCATCCAGGTAAGGGTACACCTGGACCCTTCGGCGCCACAGGAATGCTGTCACCACTGCCATGCATTTGGTGAAGACCCTGGGAGCTGGAGAGAGGCTGAAGGGCATGGCCTGGAACTCGTAAAGGGATCTCTCTGCCCTGAAGCGGAGGAATCGCTGGTGAGACAGATGGATTGGGACGTGAAAGAATGCATCCTGAAGGTCCAGAGAACAGAACCACATGCCTCGTTCCAAGGATGGAATCATCTGAGTTAGAGTGACTATCCTGAAGGTTCGAGACCTTAGGAACCTGTTCAGGTTGTGTAGGTCGAGAATGGGGCACCAGCCCCCCATCCGTTTTGGGACCAGGAAGTACCTGGACACAAACCCTGGGTCTGAAGGAGGGTCCGCCATCTCCCAGGGCAATGTCGACTCGACGAGCCGACAGAGAGGCTTCGGAACCCGTAGCCCCCCATGGGACGACGGCTCCATAGGGTGGGGACTGCTCAAATTCCAGAGGCAGACCCTGCCGACCACTTCCAACACCCAGCGGTCCGTGGTGATAACGGACCAGGCGGACAGGAAGTGGCGGAGCCGTTCCCCCATGGGGGGAACCCGGGGAGGAGTGACGAGGTTGGAGACAACACCCCTCAACCCGTCACTGGGCAGGCTTGGAGGACGGGCCGGCTGAGGAGCCGCCTGGACCTTTCCCTCCCGGCTTCCTGCTGGAGGAAGCAGAAGGCTTGGCTTTGGGGTGCCAAGTGCGAGCCTGCTGATCCTGATGCTGGTGTTGCTGGGCCGGACGTGCCACAGGGGCTGAAGGATGAAAGGGCTTACGCTGCTGCTGGCGGCCTTTGTCCTTCTGGGCAGACGTGACCGAGTCCAAAGTGGCACTGGACTTCTCAATCTGTTGGAGATGGCCCTCCACCCCGGGCCCGAACAAGTCGGTACCCAAGAAGGGAACATCTGCCAGCTCGTGCTGGGTATCAGCCATGAAGATGGAGATCTGCAGCTAAGCTCTGCGGCGCATGGCCACTGTGGCCGCTACTGACCAGGCACACAAGTCAGCGATGTCCAAGGAAGTCTGGAGCTCCTGTTTGGCCACCGCCCTTCCCTGATCCCACACCTGCTTGACCATCGTCTGAAGGTCAGCCAGGAGATGAGGAATCACCTCATCCAGGGAGCCCAAAAGGGCATGTGAAAAGTGTGCCATCAGAACGGCCGAGCTAGCCTGACGAAGGCCTAGGGAGGAAGCGGCACAGACTTTCTACCCGGAGTAGTCCAATTTCTTGGACTCCTTATCGGGTGACTTGCCCACATCCCGAGCATTCCCAGAATGCTAGAAAACGCTGTCGGTCACTAACCCCTCCGCAGAGGGGTGCTCTGAAAAACCAGAGAGTGAACCGGTAGGGACAGCATACTTCCAAGCCACCCTGGCTGAAGGTGCTGGACAAAAAGCTGGCCGCTGCCATAGCTCCAAGGCTAGGCCAACAATGGCTTCGGCCACCGGGAAGGCCTCTGTAGGGGAATCCCCTCTGTCCAGTATCTCCATGAGGGGATACTTGGCCCATTTTGAAACGGGTTTGAGCTTCATCCCAGTGGACTCTGAGATGAGTTGAAGCATTGCAAGAAATGAGGATGGGCTCTCGTCCACTGACTGACCCCAGTGGACTCCACGTCCAGCGGCCTGGAGAACAAGGAGGAGTCGTCGTCAGACTCCGAGGAGTCTGCAAACAGCTGCCGAGCGCCTGAGCCACTCTTCACCTGCCGAGGACGTTCGGGAGTGAGGGTGATCGACAATCTAAGGGGCAAACCCTGACCTGACTGAGAATCCTTGGTCGGGGCCCCACTCTTCGGTTGTGGAGGCGGAGGTTCCACCACAATAGGTGGCGCAGCCGGTTTCAGCCGAACAACCGGTGCCGGCTTCGGCTCCTCAACTACTACGAGGGGTTGTTTAGAAGGAGCCGGCTTATTCCTGGACAATAAGAGCTGTTGCCACATTAAATCCTCATAGCGCCGACGCAACTTGCGCCGGAGTCAATCCTCCAAAGAGGACGATGAGGAGGAGCGGCACCGCCGCTTTCCATGGACCGAGACCACCGATGTCGGCGGGACCAGCTGGACCTGGAAGAGATCTGAGACCGAGACCTTTGGGGATTCTGAGGGTGGGTCAGAGAGGGGGCCGGGGAAACCCGCTCCTCCCTCGGCTCAGGGACCTTAACTGGGGACTCTGGCACAGGCGGCACAGGCAAGTCCTCGGTTTCCACTGGGGGAACCGGTGAAGAAGGGTTGTTGGCTTCTCCAGTAGACAAACCATCCGACGGGTCGAGAAAAATCTCGACTGCGTCAATGGGTGTCTCGGCCGGCTGACATGACGGGGACACCGTGAAGGCAGCGGCCTTAGCCGCAACCTCGACCGAAGTTGACTGTCGACTATCTGGGGAAGGGGACCTCTCCCACTCCCATGAACGTCGACGGTGGGACTTAACCTTTGGAGTCTTCTTTTTGGACCGAGAGGAATGCCCCAATGGCCCTTCTCCTTGGTGGAGAGAGATTGGCAAAGCTCCTTAAAAGAAGCTGTACAGGAGAAGCCCAAGGAGAGGGAGATAAATGCTGCGACCGAGGATGATGATGATGCGGCCTGGGCCGTCTCCTCCTCGAGTGCGATCATCTGCTACAGCTGTTCTGCTGAGCCCACAGCCACGGACACCACCCAACGGGCCTCCTTCGACTTGACCGGAGGATAACGTTTTTCAGGTTGCCCCAACAGCAATCGGGCAGCGTGGTCCTCCAAGACCGAAACTGAAAAGGATTTGCACAACTCACAGGCCTGTGAGTCATGGCCGAGTCCAAGGCAATCAACGCACGTGGAGCACGGATCGATTCGGGACATCTTCTGCCCACAGAGGCACCGATGAAATCTGGGAGTCGATTTGTCCATCGCAGCCGCGAAGGAAAAGGAAGACTGAAGTCTTTTAAACTTTAGAATGAGTATCGGTTTAACGGAAGAGTGTGGATCCAGGCCGAAAATGCAGAGTGCTAAGGAGGGAACCTGAGCTTCCAAACGGTAAGGAAGATCTGGCGTCATGGGGCGGAGCCGAGAGTTTTACCACCCGGGTGGGTGGGAAGAGCCAGCTTGAAGACCTTCCGACAAGATTTTAAGCGGCAAGGAACCTGCCAGTAAGTGTGGATTAAACAACATATCCACGTCCCTAGAAACAAGCATTTGTCAATGCTAAATGTTTGCTTGCTGGCATTGGCATTGGTAGTGTAGGAGTTACAGAGCTGCATAATAGGAATGGCAGTGAAGTACTTGAACTGAAGCCAAGCCCGTCACCACCCTGCAGACAGTGACAGGCACTGGGGTGTGCCTTTGGGTCATCAGGCATAACGGCCATGCCATTTCACCACACCCCACCCTGCAGACACCGACAAGTGTCACGGTGCGCCTTGGGGTCGTTGGCCCTTATGCGCACCCCATTCCATCAGGAAATACGGTGAGATGGGTGCAGTATAGGAGAATGGGGTGAACTTTGGGGCCGAAGTGTCCAAGGCACACCTTGATGCCTCTCACTGGCTGCAGGGTGTGGGTGGGGGTGGAATGGTATGAGCATTGCAGGCAACAATCCCAAATCACAGCCCTGATGCCTGTCATTCTGTACAGGGTGGGGCGTTCTGGTCGGAAACCCTAACACCTCACGTATTCGTTGGTATTTTCACTCCAAATTTTCAACATGGTTTTTTTGTGACCCCCACCTCACGAACATTGGCAATATCAGTTTGTTAGCTGAAAGCTGCTTTTGCACAGCGACTATGGCATTTGGCACCACAGGTGCAAAAACACATTCCGAACAGGATGTGAAAAATGACAGCTGTACTGTTCATGGGGAGGTGTAAAAAATGGCAAAGTTGAAAATCTGCTGTGAAAATATTAAAAAAACTGGTGAAGTCACGAGCATGCGTAGAAACTGTGCAACACACACCCGTAATGTAACTAGTTTGGGTTTTTTACAACAGATTGTTAACACAGGCATTTTAGGACCTCCGCTCATGAACAGTGTCACTGTATTTTCTTTATCTGTCCCAACAATGATTTCCCACAGCAACCACGCATTTCTGGCTTGAAAGTGTGAAAACACATTTCGCCATGTTGTGAAAATGACAGCTGTACTGTTCATAAGGAAGTGTGGAAAAATGCCACTGGCGAAAATCTGGACTGAAAATATTACAAAATTCATGAACTCACGGTGCGTGGAAACTGCGTAATGCTCACTCGTAACACGGTCATTTTATGGAGTTTGTCACCAAATTTTCAACATAGCCATTTTAAGACCTCTGTTCATGAACAGTGTAACTGTGATTTTCTTAATCTGTCCCAAACATTGTTTTCACACCGACTGCACCATTGTGTGCTACATGTGCAGAAACACATTTTGGGGAGATGTGAAAAATGGCAGCTGTACTGCTCATAAGGAAGTGTGGTAAAATGGCAATGTTGAAAATCTGGCGTGCAAATATTACAAATTCGCAAACTTGCCAGCATGCGTAGGAACTGCGCAATGTGCGCTCCTAAAACAGTCATTTTTGGGAATTTTTTCACCAAATTTTCAACATAGCCATTTTAACACCTCTGCTCATAACCAGTGTCACTGTGATTTTCTTAATCTGTCCCAAACATTGATTGCACACACCGACTGCGCCATTGTGCACTACATGCACGGAAACACATTTTGGGCGACATGTGAAAAATGACAGCTGTACTGCTCATAATGAGGTGTGGTAAAATGGCAATGTAGAAAATCTGGAGTGCAAATATTACAAATTCACGAACTTCGGCGTGCGTGAGGAAGTGCAATGCACGCTTCAGTAAAACAGTCACCTTTAGAATTTTTCACCAAATTTTCAACATAGCTATTTTAAGACCTCTGCTCATGAACACTGTCACTGTGATTTTCTTAATGTGTCCTATACATTGATTTCGCACCCGACTGCGTCATTTGTGGCCACATGCGTGGAAACACATTTTGGGCGACATGTGAAAATGACAGCTATACTGCTCATAAGGGAGATGTGTTAAAATGGTAATATTGAAAATCCGAATCTGAATATTAAAATTAGCGAACTTAGAGCATGCGACAGAACTGCGCAACGCACGCTCGTAAAGCAGTCTTTTTAAGGAATCTTTTCACCAAATTTTCAACATAGGCTTTTTGAGAGCCCACCTCATGAACACTGACACTGCTGTTCCGTTAATATGTCCTGAAAGGTGATTGCGCACAGTGACCGCGAAATCACCCTTCGGGCCCGAGTAACACCATGACAGTGACAGAATTCATGAGGAGGGGTTCCAAAAACCCCATGTTGAAAATTTGGTGCAAAAATTCCAAAAAATGCCTGAGATATGCATCAAAGTTGAAAAAACCCTATCTATTACATTATACAGCTTATCAGCATGTCCTCAGTTCGCGGTCGGCTTTGAAGAGTGCAGATGTGTTCCTGGTCCACCGAAGATCGTCACGCTGGAGTCCGGAGGTAAGTATGGGGTGAGAGGGGGTGTGGGGAGGCAGGGTGCACAGTGGTTGGGCGCGGGTGGGGGAGGGGCCAACAGACCGCAAGGGACCATTTTTTTCTTTCAGGGACTTTTTTTTTTTAAAGGAGGACGACGCGGGACATCTGCCTCGCTGGGGTGGGCTCCCAGCGTAGCATTGGAAGGCTGCTTGGGGGGGGGCTGGAGCCGACAGGGAATTGGGCACCCCCATCGGCCATTACAGTTTCTGCCACGCTGGGGTGGGCTCCCAGTGTGGCACCTGGAAACGTTTTGGGGAGGCCTGAAGACGTGGAGCCGATGGGGGATTTGGCACCCCCGTCAGCCATTACATTGTTTGCCACACTGGGGTGGGCTCCCAGCATGGCTCCAGGAAGCTTGTTTTTTTGTGGAGGACTTGGAGCCGATGGGCAACGAACGGCCATCCCATACAGTGTGTGCGTGGGGAGCGCGCATAGCACGCAAAATGCAGTGCTTGCGCGTCCGCGCAGCGTGGGGGAGCTCTGCTCACTGAAGCGGTGCTCTCCTTTTCAACTGTATGCCACTGCATCCGGTGTCTCGGACGATGGCACTATGTTTCTTGCACATGCGTGCAAGCAAACATAAAAAGAGAGAAAACCATCAGTGCATCTCGTTCCCACCGCCCACTACCTCAGTGGTGATATCTTGACTCCTGCTTCCCCCTAGCTCAGTGGTGATATCCTGACTCCCCATTCTCGCTAGTTCAATGGGGATATCCTGACTCCGCTTTCTGTTAGTTCAATGGGGATATCCTGACTCCCCCTTCCCGCTAGCTCAGCGGTGATATCCTGACTCCCCCTTCCCGCTAGCTCAGCGGTGATATCCTGACAACCCCTTCCCACTAGTTCAGTGGTGATATTCTGAGTCCCCCTTTTTCTACAAAGTACCTGTTGAGTCTGAGAATGAAGGCTGCTAGATTTTTAACTTATACCACCTGTTCTGGAAGTCAGTTCCACTGGGGCATTTATTCACAGAGTTTTTGTTGACCAGGACCGCAGGGCTGAATAGCAGTGCCTATTTTTTTGCCTCATCTGGTGTGTGTGTGGGGGGGGGGGGCTACAGATACAAACCAACTGAAACTGAACCAAATTAAGCTGTTGGTGGTTTTGTAGTGAATGGGTGAAATCCGGCAAAGACACCACGGAAAGTCCCATACTCCGCTCTGGAAGTGCCATCAGATCTTTAATGTCTGCCTGAACAACCACCATAAATAACAAAGGACCTCGTTTTAATGTCTCAAAGGACAGTCCACCCAGCATTTATGGTATGAGCCCAATCCCGGTGTGGGACTAGAACCCACAATCTCCCAACCCAGAGGCTGATATATTCCCAAGTGAGTCATGCTAACACCTTTAAGTGGTCACCGCCCATTTCCTTTAAACTGTCCTCCTTTCAGTGTCATCATGTGTTGCTGTTCCCCTTGTCCTTTTAAGGGGGAATTCTTGTAGTACCTTGGTGGGGGGCTTTTGCAGGAGAGAGGATTGTAATTCTGGGGAGCATATGCAAGCTCACAAGACTTTATGGTACTGCTGGAAGTCTTGTGCTTACAAGAACTTGTGGTAGTTCTAGGATGGTTATGGCACTTCTGTGGACTTGTGGTAAATCTAGGGGTGGGGAACCCTTTGGCACTCCAGGAGAAACTTGTGGTAAAGCCGGGGTGTCTTTGGGCACTTTTGGGGACTGCTGGTACTTCCTTGAGGCATCTGTTATTTCCAGTTTGTTTACAGCACTTCGGGGGGGGAGGGGGGTACCTCACAGGGGTTCATGGTAATTCTCAGGGCCTTGCAGAACCAGTGCTCCCAGATCAGGCAAAGCATTTTCCTGTAGTGCACCCCAATTTTCCCTGTATTTTCACTCTAAAACTGGGATGAAATTCCTATAGATTTTCCTGTATGCACAAATCAATGCAAGTACACAATTGGTGTCATTATGCCAGTCAATAAAATCACTAGGATAAATGTTTCAGGCTGTTTTATGTGTTCTTATTTATTTTAAATATAAAAAATCACCTACAACATATCACGTTAACAACTCTACAACTATAACAACTTTACATGTAACAATATAATTCCATCTTGAGGTTCTGGGGACATGTTGGAACGTATAAAGCTCAGTTTTCAAGGCTCACATGTCTCCAGAACCTCCTGAAGGTATTATAACCTTGTAATAATACAGTCCCTTATACAGTATTCTATTTATAGTATGAAATGCCTTAACTTCAAATTTACCCCTTAATCACAGACTGATACATTTTGAGTTCTGCTCACAATGCATGAAAGGGGCACAGGGATGCACAAAATGCGCATACCCCACCCTCGCCCCTGCACCCCGCAGACAGGTGCGCCCATACTGGCATTCACCAATGCCGATCACCTATCAACGGCTCCTCCCTCAATGCACAGGACTCTGCAGGGTGGCCGGGGGAGGAGTTGTCCCAGGCAGACATCCAATGGGATGCTCCCCGGGACCCATAGTGGATCCCACATGTAGGGTGGCATGGGTGTGGGGCTGTGCATGCCGACAGCATGCACCTGGACCAGCGCGGCACCCTCCAGTCCCAGTGCTGCCTCACATAAACTTTCTGGGCGCTCACCCATCCAGCTGTCCCTGCCGCTTCCTGCCGCCCAGCAGTCGGCAGCAGCACAGTGCGCACTGTCCTGGTCCCCCAGTGACCAAATACCTGCGTTCATGGGGGCATGCTGTGGGTTATGGCAGGGTCTCCCTGGTGTACCCTGCACTCTGCCCATGCATGCGCCAGCACTATGGGTTAGTGAATACACGAAGTGCTGGCATACCCCCAGAATGTCCCCATCGCAGAGCTGTCTGCAGACATGGGGAATCGGGTGCGGTGGGTCTGCATGCGCTCCCTTCGAGCATGCCATGCGGGGGGCACAGGGGGTGTGGAGTAGCTACTCGCCCCAGATATGCGTGCATAGCCACTGCACATCAATCGTGCATTGGGCCTACAGCTCTGTGTACCTGTAGTGTTCCATTAATAAACATTGTTTCAGTGTACTGTTGTGTTTTTCATTGGCATGCTTAAGCACCCCACACACACACACACACACACACACAGCTTTGTGCACTGAACTCTCAGAGGTAAAAACAAATATTCCCTTTTTTTTTTCATTTATTTTACTAACCTTAGGAGAGACCAGGGTCTATTGGTCCCTTCTGATCTCACACATATAATTCATAACTCCTGCTTATCTTGATGAAGACACCCCCATACCTTTCCCAGGCTCGCAATTAAATAGAAACACTGTCTAATTTTTTTTCAAATAACCTCAACCTCTAGGCTGGTCAGAAGAAGTGCTGCCTTAGTGATCTTTTTAAAAACACAACTCTGCTCTGTGCACCAAACAAGCCAAGTAGCACTTAAGCACTCTTTGTGTCCCCGTCACCCTTTAAAGCCCACCATCATCGAGTCTCTTTTGTATGGCTCACTTTTTGCACTTCATGTGTTTAAAATAGACACATTTGCAAAACAGAAGGTTTGTTTGCCTTGGTGGTTTGGGGCGCTGCTTCCTTCAAGCAACACTTAAGCACTGTTTCTTGCACCCCTTCCCAAAGCATATCCTTGTCAAGTGGTCAGTCTTTTGTATGACTTATTTTACACTTAAAATGAGTTTAAAATAGACTAACCTGAGGCTGCCCACAAGAAGGCTTGTTTACCTTCAGTGGCTTAGAAAGGCTCTGCCAGTCCAGAACAGTGGCATTTGAGATGCAGCTCGGCTGACTCAACGGTATTGCTGTTTTGAGTGGAGCCACATGGCAGGTGTTTGGATCATGCAGCAGCTCACTGGTTCCTGATCAGAAGATCTGAATTCATCCTCAGAAAGATGCACTGCCAACACATTACCTTACTACCCCAGAGAAACACAGACTGCAAATGGACCAAGAGAATTGCTCAGTGTAGCAAAGTCAGCAAACTGAGCACCAATTGGAGGACTCTGTCTGGATCTTGGCAGCCATGAGATTCATAGTGGGCATTTTCCCGTAGTGTTTGTCCATTTCCCCTGATATTTTAAAAATAAAAGATTTTCTTCCCGTATCCCGTTTTTGTAGTAAAAATTCCTTAAGATACAGGAATCCCTGTAGATCTGGGAGCATTGCAGAACTTCTTGGGGGCCTCACAGACTGTTAGCAACTTGAGAAATCCAAACCCTGGCCAGAGAAAACACAGATGAGACATAGCACTCCAACTTCCATCAATTCAAGCAAAACCTGGTATCCAGCATGGGGATACCACCCACCAGTACAGTGGATCCTGTAGTCTGCAACACCAGAGGGTCTGGAGCTTTTTTTACCAATTCAAGTTTTATTGGGTTTTGGAAACAACAATCCTAGCATCAACAACAACATCAACAATGTAACAGAAACAGTACTCTAAATGAATATTAAGAAAAAACAAGAAATTAATAATGCTAACTACACTAATATTAGAATACAGAAACATATCAGAAGGTAAGTATAACTTAGAGATATAAGATTAGGTGCTGGTACAACTATAAACCTTGCTGTGCTGCTGACATGTATACACGTCCTAAAAGCCTATACATTCTAAATCTTCTGGCAGCCTAAGGGTTAATCTAAAAGCTTAAATGGTAAACTTCAAAATCTTCTCACAATCTGAGGGACAAAAAGGGGCCCAAGTTATAGTAGGTTGTAGGTTTCAATCTGATTCAAAATGGTATACTCTAAAATGGAGACTCTCTCATTATATGCACGACAAACCATGATGTTATACCACTTGTCAAGAACTGGAGGAAGACCTGGGGCTAAAGAGCAGGCATGCTATAACAGATCCAGGCTGTCATAACCTAAGGAAACACTGCCACAAAAACGGCTACATTCATACTGCTCCCTGAAGCACGCTAAAACTCCCAGCCTCCATGGCTCTGGTTCAGTGAGTTCCAGGGAACCGCCTAGAGGAACTGGTTTAGCCTTTTGAAAGGACAGGCGTCCCCGCTGCGTAGAGCAAGTCAAACAAACATACACAGTGTGGCTCTCCTCTGCTATCAGCACGATTTCAATCTTCCCAGCAAACTTTCAGCACCTTCCCCATCAGCACAAGAGTGGGTTTCTGCTTGGTGAAATCATCAGCATCAGTGACTTAGGTAGCAAGCTCACCTCCTGGGCCGGAAGATTGGAAGGCTGTGAGTTCTATCCACACACCAGGAAGCTAGGGTAATACCCGTAGCTGACGCTGTAGTGCAGTACGAGGGGAAGCTGCACAACTGGGGTGCTGTCCTTCGGATGAGACTTGAAACTGAACTTCCTTCTGCTCATCTCTGGTCACATGTGGAAGTAAAACATCCCATGGCACTTATTACTAAAGAGTAGGGAAATTCTTATTGTAAGAAAGAAAATTATATCCAACACCAGACGTAAATCAGACACGCTGCACAAAACTCACAGTGATCATAACAAAAACAAAGCCAAGCAAACCCCTCCCCTTACAGACTTTGATGCCCACTGATTAACTCTTAGTTATTAAATAAAAATAATGCATTAATGCTGGAATTACACTGTAGTACCCTGGAGGATCAGTGTGTCATGTAAAGTTGTTGATCCACGTATAGTGCCTCCGTAGCTGTGGAAACTGGTGTAACAGTACCATGCATCTTTCACTCCTACATATTTTCTGTAGTGTTCTCTTCACTGTCAAAATGATTTCACTAGCTGGCGTCAATTTTTAATGTAACGTGCAGGTACACTTTGCTTGCCAGAGGTAGTACTTGCACAGGGTATAAATTTGGCGCAGTGTCTCTTATTATATTTCTGCATTCCGGGGGGGGGGGAGCCCAAACACCACCATTTCATAAGTGACTGCTGCCTTTATTACCCCATTGCCAAGGTACTGCATTCCACACGTCTCCCTGTGGTGGAGCATGCAAAAGCAAAATGCTTTTGTGTTTCCAGTTCCATAAGGCAGGTTGGTCCAGGGCATATCCGTTCATCCACTGCCTTAAATTTCAGCGAATTCCTGACAGTTGGTTTACCATGGCAGGACAGCCAATTAATATCCCACATATGAATGGGAATTCGCCTATCAGTTAACTAACAGAAAGCTTCCTCTTCCAAACCTGCTGGGCAAAATGGAAGCCGCAGAGGAGGAGGAGGACTAAAATTTGAGTTAATTGCCACACAGTACACGTGTTTCCCAGTTTGAGACATGCCCTGTGCAGCTGACATCTCGCATCCTAATCTTGCACACTACTAACCGAACACTTATGGGAATCCATCCTGTGCTGGATGCCTGTGATATTCTCAAGCATCCCTGTTCCCATTTTCCCCTCAAGGGAAGTAACCATTCAGTAGTTAATGAGTTTCATAGCTTAGACTGTCCTCTTAATACTGGGCCATAGTTAAATATTAAAAACTGACAACGGAAGAACACAATGGAGTTTATTCAGATTCCACCGCTACAATAATCTGGGTATGTGTGATCTCTTTTGAGGGGATTTAAATGACTGAATCATAATCCCTGGAAGAGCATACTATATAGTCCTGCTTCTGTCATTATTGGTGGTAAAAAATATGTTCCACATGTAAGAAGACTGGCAAAATTAGGGTTTTTAAAACCAACACTCTTTTGCGCCATGAAAGCAATTTATGCTTCCACAGATTAACTTTACTTGTGCCTGTGGCTAGAGTAGATTCCCAATTCTGGAAGTCATCATTATCGGTGCCAAATGCAATTCCCAGTAGCTTTTTTTTTTTGGGTAAAGCCTTTTACTTCACTGGTTGCTGCAGGCAGGCTGTCAGCCCTGTCTCCGCCTCCTCTCACCTGACCCGGCATTCACCTCCCTGAACCACCAAGCCTGAGATCCCCCACGGATTGTCCCCTGTGGCGGTACCAGGAAGGGAAGAGCTGTCCTCCTCCCGCCCGGTGACTCTCATCCAGATCTGAGTTGGTGGCCAGGCAATGGTGTGGGACGGACACACGCGAGCAGGACTTTATGAAGCCTGCGCCAACCAGTATATTCCATTTCCTCCCTCAATCCCCTGTTGTGGCATGTAATCACGTGTGCGTGGAGGCTACACATGCTACAGAACCACTACCCCTTCCTTCATGTCTCCTCCAGTGGCAGCGCTCTCTCCTTAGGGGGATTCCTGAGGTACCTTTAGCCATGCGAACTGTCCCATTGCACCTCAACGGGTGGAACCCTCTCTGAGAGTTCCTTGCTTTCGTACCCCTACAGGGTGGTAATTCCTCTGGAATAGAGGGTGCGAACGGACAAAACCACACTAACACAGTTGCACAAGCATAACACTATACTGGCTGTGTAGGTCAATGAAATAAGAAAACAGCTTTAACGTTCGAGTTAAAGTAACAGATTTTAAATTCCACAGATCTCAGCAACTGTCCGTCGTCTCTGTTTACTATCATGGAAAAGTTGTCCCTTCAAACAGCGGTAACAGTGCAAGAAATGTGTCACCCAATGCAAAACTAAAACTAAAGTTGGTGCAGGCTGCACAGCTGCAGTCTACCATAGCAGTTTTGTTAATACTGTTGCGTTCCATAAGTTCAGCTCCTATCAGGGGGTCGGGATGTGGACACTACTGCCTGGGTACACAGAATTACAGGTAGCCTGGCAGAGGCAGATACCTCCATGCTCCAAATTTATATACGAAACTTTAGTTACCCAGGTGAATACCTAAAAACTGAGCTGTACCAGCGTGTGTGACGTTTGCAGTAAAGACTTGGGCCCATAAAGCTGAGACAGTGGGTCCATCCCATCACAGGATTTAGCTACCCCCCATCTCTGTTGAACTCTTTCATTTGAGTTAAGGAAGAGTTAGTAGGGTTTTTTGTTTGTTTTTTTAAAGGAAAACACTGAAAGATACAGTTTTCCTTAGACACTACAGAAACTCTCAATTAGTGCTATGACAGTAACAACTTTTTATGTTTGCTTGCGCAAACATTATGCGGCAGCTTAGGAGAGAAGCGGGTTGTGGAGGTGGGGCACTGTGGCAGCCTACGGCGGTACTGCATTTGGGGGCTTGGCACTGGTGGACCAATGCAGGCACACTCTGCTGATGACACTGGTTTTTAAAAGTGTCACCAAGTTGAAACGATTTCGCCGCTGCAATCAGGGGCCGCCTCGTCACTGCAGCATCAGCCATTCTGCTGCAATGAGGGAGCGACCTGTCATTGCAGGGCGGTAACCTGCCCGGTGTAACATTCCCCTAAACATGGCGGCAGCTTATGCCGCTGCCTCACAGCCCCATGAAAGCCAACTGACGGGGGTACCCAATCCCACTGTCGTCATGCCCCCGACCCAGTTCATTTGCCGATGGGGGAGCCCACTCCCCATCGGCATTATGTAACCCCCTCTCCCATTTGTGTGCCGAGGGGGTACTCAATCTTCCTCGGCATCATGCCCCCCAAACAGCTGTTCTTTGCCGATGGGGGGCCCAATCCCCATCGGCTTACGTCCCCCTACCCCAAAAAAGGCAGGTGACACACTGGGAGCCCACCCCAGTGTGCTGAAAGCAAGCCTGAAAAAAAAAAAAAAAAATTCCCGTGACGTCTTTGTTTTTTTCTCCCTGAAAGAAAGGAAACGGTCCCAGCCAGTTGGGTCCCCTCCCCCAACTCGCACCCACCCACTGCGCACCCTACCTCCCCACACTCCCCCCTCACCCCATACTTACCTCTGGAGCCTGGCATGACGATCTTCGGTGGACCAGGAACACATCTGCACTCTTCAAAGCCGACCGCGAACTGAAGAAATGCCGGTAAGCTGTATAATGGAATAAATAGATTTTTTCAACTTTGGTGCATATCTCAGGCATTTATGGGAATTTTGGCACCAAATTTTCAACATGGGGTTATTGGGACCCCTCCTCATGAATTCATCCACTGCCATGGTGTTACTCGGTCCCAAAATGTGATTTCGTGGTCACATCGCGGAATCACCTTTTGGGACTGATTAACCAAACGAAAGTGCCAGTGTTCATGAGGTGGGCTCTCAGAAAGCCTATGTTGCAAATTTGGTGAAAAAAAAATCCCAAAAATGACTGTTTTACGAGCGTGTGTGGCGCAGTTTCCATGCACACTCGTAACTTCACAAATTTGTAATATTTTCACTCCAGTTTTTCAACATTGGCATTTTTCCACATCCTGACTGAAATATGTTTTCATATTTCTGGCGCAGAATAGCGTGGTCGCTGTGGGAAATCAGTGTTCGGGACACATTAAGAAAATCACAGTGACACTGCTCATGAGCAGAGGTTGTGCAGTTTCCACATATGCTCGGAAGTGCGAGCATTTTTAATATTCCCACTACAGATTTTCAACACTGCCATCTCTTCATACCTCCCTATGGATGGTACAGCTGTCATTCTTCATATCCTGCCCGATCTGTATTTTCATACATCTGGCACAGAATGGCACGGTCACTGCTGGAAGTCAAAATTCAGGACACATTACCAAAATCACACTGCCACTCTTCATGAGAAGAGGTACCAAATGCTTTCATGAGGTGGGGTCACAAAAAGGCCATGTTGAAAATTTGTAGTGCAAATACCAACAAACGCTCAGGGTGTTAGGGTTTCTAACCATAACGTCCCACCCTGTACAGACTGACAGGCATCGGGGTGTGCCTTTGGACTGCCAACTGTAATGCTCATTCCATCCCACCCCCAACCCCCAGCCAGTGACAGGCATCGAGGTGTTTCTTGGACTCTTCAGCTCCTGAGTTCGCCCCATTCTCCTATACTGCACCCATTTCAGCGTAAGTCCTTATGGAATGGGGTGACTGTAAAGCCGAACAGCCCAAGGCACACCTCAACACATGTCGGTGTCTGCAGGATAGGGTGAGGTGACATGGCACGAATATCATGGGCGACGACCCAAACACATACCCCAGTGCCTGTCCGTCTCTGCAGGATGGAGGTGGGGTTGGCGTGAAGTTCAATACTTCACTGCCATGCCTACTCTGCATCTGTCTAACTCCTGCATTTCCAATGCTAATACCAGCAAGCAAACATTTGGCCCTGACAAATGCTTGTTTAATGATTTAAAACAGCTACCCACAACTTCCATTTTCTTTTGCTGACAGCCACCATCCCACGAGCAGCAGTAAGCTACCTGAGCTCACTTTATGCTAATATGCCTGTTTGACCTCTGCTATTGGTTGGCAAGACATATTAGCATAAGGTGAGCTCAGGAAGCTCTCTGCTACTCATGAAATGGTGGCTGCCAACAACAGAAAGTGAAAGCTGAAGGCCATTGTTTTAATCACTAAAAAAGCAATTAGAGGGAATAAAAAAATATTACTGTCTGAAAGCACTAATTGAGCGTTTTTGTAGCACCTGGGTAAAGCTGTGCTTTTCCAGTGTTTCTCTTTAATACTTCCGGTGACATTACGGCCTGGGTAGCAGCCTAGCCGAGCGGTTCCCTGTCCTTCTTGGTGCTTTTCTTCTCCCTCGCAGCCAAGTCGCACTTACACTGGGGAAAATGTCGCAAGAAAGAGAGGGGGAGGACAGAGCAGCTAGATTCCAGTCCCAAAAGTCGCAGGCGGAAGGATGATATGGAGGATTTAGAGACGGGAGTGCAGAGCGCAGCCGCAGCAGGAGTGTCTCCCCAGCAAGTACACGCAGTTACCGCTACAACATGGATGGGGAGAGAGAAAGACTTACCCAAAATTACTTTGAACTGCTCCTGTGAGAACTTCAAGCTTCCAGAAAGGAGAACAGGGTAGATTTAAAAAAACTTCATAACCACCTAGCCGGAATACAGCGCCGCGTAGACAAGGTGGAACGGAGGATCATTGTGGTAAAGGATGGTTCCCCTCCAGTCAGGAGTAGCAGTAAACATCCTTCTGACTTACACTGAGGTTTTACAGACCTAATCTTGATGCTCGATTCCCAAAGAGACAAACTCCGCTTTACTAGCCTCCCGGAGGGTGCAGAGAAAAGCCACATGTGTGATTTTTCAGATGGACCTTTTCGGTGATGTGCTGACCCTCCCACCAACAGTGGATGTTAATACAGAGCAACCCCACTGAGTGCTGCTGCCCAAGCCAACTGACCCACCTGCCAGACCTAAGCCTAGACTTCTGAAATTCTCCAGTTACCAGTTTAAGGAGGAAGTGCTCAAAATAGATTGGCAACGGAAGGGAAAAAAATTTAACGGGGTGAGACTTTATTTAGATCAAGACTACTCCCATCCCCAAAATTCATCAGAAGAGACTGCAATATACTCATCATCCAAGCCCTATGCACTGAACAAAGTAAACTGCAAACCCCTTACCCTGCTCAGCTGAAATCTGTTTGAGAGGAAGGGGTTCAAATATACCATACCCTGGAGGAGGCAACCAGAACCCTAAAGGAGTGAGGTATTCCAACTAAACACCAAAAGCAGATTGGGACAACCTTCTGAAGCCTCCAAGGTCAAAAGGGTAAATGGTCAAACAGCGGCAGATCCAGAACACAGAACAGAAGAAGGCAAGCAGAGCCCTGTTGGAAATTCGGAATATACTACCAGCAGTGCAGGGAAAAGACACATCGTCGAAGGGAACAGATTCAGCAACCAGAAGAACAGTGAAGGAAATGGATATCCTTTTCATTAATACACGGTTTGTTGGGGGCTGACTTTGGGAGGGGGGGCTATGCTTTTCTCCACCACCACATACACCTACAGTTCCTGAGGGGGTCTAGAGTCTTAGGTTTACTTCCCTCCAATCCACCTATACATATTTGGCCCAGGGCCCTTCCTGTTCCCAGACTCTGACTACTGCTACATGTCGACATCGTGCTGGCGGGGGGCCCCCAGGGCTGCCTACATGAACACCCACGGCACTGTTTGCTTTGGCAGTAATGAAGTGAGAACTGCTTTTATCTCATTTGAGACTCTGAACCGTGCTGCGCATTTGTACCTGCTCTTCCATCCCAGTACCTTGTAGCTCTCCCTTGTTCTGGAACGTTCACTCAGCTGCTAGGAAATGCTACGGATCTGCTGTTTTTATGGATCTGGGATGGGGAGTCACACTGTATTATTTTGTTGCAGCTTGTCTATCTTCCTCCCAGCCCATGAGGAGATATAGGTGAAAATACATGGTGACTCGGCCCTGGTCCATACATAAAAATGTAGCTCACTTGCACAAAGCTTGAGCGACCGCACTCCGCACAGATATCGGAGAGCCTTGAGGATCTCAAGATGGCTGCCCAGTGGTACTGGGGCGGGGTGGTGTATTGGTGGGGGCTGCCTGTCAGGGTGTGGCTGGATAAGCTGCAGGTCTGGGCGTATACCCTTGGCCTCGCGGCCTGGTACTGCGCTTCAATTTTCTGCTTCATGCAACGGGAAACAGATGTGGCTTGCTCATACTTTGTTCAAGGTTCAACTGCTCACTCAGAGCAGGGCTCAGCGTGCCATCACCCCTGGGGAACGCTTTAATAACAAGAGGCATATAACAGTTCATTTTTAGTTTTTTTCCAACCTCTGCACCGGGGGGGGGGACGGACTAAGGGGCTCTGTATTTCTTTGAACCCGTTTGCTACTGAAGTTATGTATTCAGGTGGGGGTTCCACAGGGTCCAGTTCTGGGACTGTTTCTATTCAACACGTTTCTGAATTATCTAGAATCTGGGACTAGGTAGTCATTTAGTGGAGTCTGCAGGCGATACAGAGCTAGCAAGGGATGGTGAACAGCGAGGGGAGTGAAAGACTACAGCTGCAATTAGATAAACCTGGATGTTAAAGTGCAATGTAAGCCATCTGAAACAGAAAATGGGCTTACTAACTAATGAGGCAATGTCGGAAGTGACAGAGCAACAGTGCGACATGGGGATTTTTTCAACACTGCAGCAACCAGCAAGGCCAACAGAATGCCAGGCTCCATTAACGGGGGAGAGAGTGAAAAAAGGGAAAAATTAATTTGATCTGATACGTGGCACAAATCAAGTTTCACAAAATACCTGACCATTAAGAGAGGCAAGCATACTACTCAAAAGGGTGGTGGGGACTAAATTATTGTGCACTTTCCCTTAAATAATTTGAAGGCAAATAGCACAAGGAGAAAGTACAGTTAGAAGGCTGTCCATCTGATGTTTCAGTTTTGTTTTTTACAAAAAGAGAGTTCCCTCTAACAATGGTTATTCTCAGAAAAACAACATCATACTTGCTTGGAAGGGGTGATGTGTGGTTACTGTCTCTGCACAGAAAGCCGTCAGTATATTTTTAGAGAGGTTTGCTCTGCTGGCTCAGAATGAATGGCAAAGGAGAGGGGTTCTAAATTGCTTGCGGTCTTTTTAAAGAAGAGTGGCAGTCCTAAAGAACATGCTCTTTCAGACTCAAAAGATCTCCTGTGACTTTCCCACGTATTCCGTCACCCAGCCTGACCCCATTTCTCAAATACCACTTTAGTGCTTCTGTGAATCCTAATCAAAAGGTCACTCACAGAATGCCTTCAGTAGCAGCCCACTCCCCCGGAGTCCCTAGGTTTCGGAATGAAATTGTCTGCCTTTCACTTCCTGCAATCAGTGGTTTCATGTAAGAACACAGAATAGCTTCATTTATCTGAATGTTCCTTCAAAGCATGGCTGTCATGCCCAATGGGTCTGGGGGACAATCCCCCCTCCCAAATTTCCCATCCAAGAAGTGCCTCTTGAGCTGAAGAAACCCTATGATGGACTAATTTTGTGCTCCCCTTATAGTAATTTTTAATTGTGTGCCCCTTCCCGACACAAATACCCCTGGCATGACAGCTTACTTCAGAGTTTATTGTTTTTCCATCAAGCCTCATCATTCTACTACACCTATGAGTAGAAACAGGTCAGAACACAAAAGGCCCGATATGCAAAAGTTAGTGCAACCATTAACAGGGTTAGCGGTTGCACTAACCCAGGTTTGCACTGGCACTCCCGGTTACCTCATATTCAGAAGCCCCCGGAGTACCCCGCAAACATGGCAGTGCCAAACTGCTAACATACTGCCGCACCTATGCAAATGAGAGGGTTCCCCTCATGCATACCATCGCAGTGGTATATTGAATGGTTTTTGGCAGGGTTAAAGCGGCACAGTTTACCACTGCTGAAAACCACCTCTGAATGGGGCATTAAGCCTGTGCCCCCACCCCTGAAGGCAGGGTGGTTGTACTGCAGCCAAGGCAGGGTGGCTGTACTGCAGCCACCCACCCGAGATCACCCATCCACATACAGTAAAAGAAACCCTGGTGATCTAGTGTGTACCCCTACCCCCCAATCACCCATTCATACAAAGAATAACATCCCTAGCATCCAGTGGTACCCCACCCTAATCACCTGTTCACACACTGTATAAGAATCCCTGGTGGTGTAGTGTGACCGCCCACCCCTGATCACCCGTTCAAACTCCATAAAACAAACCCTGGTGTCTAGTGGTCCCCCCATCCCCCGTCCATACACTTCCAAGGTGACAGTGGTGGTCCAGTGTCCCCCCACCAAACCCGCCCGCTCACATACCACCTCCCTGCACCCCCCCACCTGGGTGTCTGGCAATCATCAAACCCCAATACGGCTACCAGCACAGCCCTCCTCTCACCTCCTTCGCTGGCCACTATATGAGCTGTCAGTGAGTGCGTACACAGTATAAATGCCAGTACTCATAAATACTAGGGTATTGAGGAGAGATTTCGTCCTAGACCAGGTTGTATTATAAAATTAGAAACAATATCTGTTTCTAGACTGACTGTACATGGTTTCATTTTAAACCCACTTGCTAGTTAGTTTGGCTGAACCATTATTCTCCGCTCTCACTTATGAGAATTTCGTTTTGGGTTTAGAGCTCCACAACTGGAAAAAATCTAACAAGATTACACTTCTTTTGATGTTTGCAGTTTTATACCATCATGTGTAGGTCAAAAGATGCAGCAGAATGTGGATCAGAAAGCCCTGCTTCATGTTTTTATAACTACAATGTGGATGATTTGTGATCCTGAGATTGGCACCCACTATCAAAACCAGAATCTGTATAGCGCAGTGGTTTAAGGCTCTGAGCTGCAAATCAGAGCCCTGGGTTTGAATCCCACATCCCCAATTTGCATACTGTGTGACCCTAAGCAAGTCACTTAACTTCCCTATGCTCCCAGGTTGCACCTGTAAACAAGCTTTCAGCTTAGTATGCTACTCCTGGTTAAACCATTAAAAAAAAAAAAAAAACCTGTGGGGGTTGGTGACCTGGCTGTAAGGGATACTGTCATTTTTTGTGACGTGTTTTTCCTTTTACATATTGTATAATAAGGGCTTTTCCCTGAATTGTGTATGATCTAAGATGTATGTAGGTGTTTTTGTTCCTTTGATTTTTTTTTTTTTAAAGAAGACATTCCTCTACTCTTGCGAAAAGTGCCTTGAGTTCTTTAACTTCCACCTGGGACACCCAGCAGGATGGCACCAGAGATAGGCAGAAGGAACCTCGGTTTAACGTCTCATCTAAAGACATCACACCCCAAAAGAACAACCCCCCCACCCCGGCAGTACTGCACTCAAGTTGGGGTCACCACCTTTGGATAAGGTGAAAACTGGATCTAAACCACACCCCAAACTCCGTCTCTGGCCTCACCCCCTTTTCATGAATGTTGAGTATATCGCTCCTCTTCCAAAGCCATCTGTAATGTCAGAACAGATTTTAAAAGTGATAGTAAATCATTTCTATACTGTTTTCTTTTTTTTACTGTTTGGCAACCAGATAACTCCCATTAGTCACAAGGTGCATTTAGAGGGGTGACCCAGGAGCACAGGGAGGTTAAGTGACTTGCTCAAGGTCACATAGTATGCAAGTGGAGGTTGCGGGAATCAAATCCAGGTCTGCTGAATATACCCAAGTTAATTCACTGCGTGTTGCTCTAACCTGTTAAACACTCTCCTATTTTTCTTTCCATATCAGTCATGTATTCTAATAATGCTTTGACCAGTTCTTGAAAAAATGAATTATTAATGTTTGTGCTACCGTAAATTCTGCATTATATAGCCGGCTCCATGGCAACGGGTGATTGGGGATTGTATGGCATGCTGGCGACCCGGGTTCACGTCCAACCCCAGGACGACAGGAGTGGAGACTGGCAGGGAGGGTTAGGAACATCTGCCCGAACGCTCTCCTCCCGGGGGGGGGGATGCAAGCCTGCCCTCTCTTGAGTGGCTCCTAGTGTCCCCCTGTGGAAGGGCACTTGGCGGCATGAGTGACCATGTGCCGCTGTGAGTTCTCCCAGGACGCTGCCGCATGCAGACAGCTGCACTGTGGGGGGACGGGAGAAAGTGGAAATCCACCCACCCGACCGGATGGATGGCGGCCGCCAGGCCGCTCATGCCACAAAGCCCTGGTATGCGGGCAGAGCTGATCCCCACCATGTGCCGGAATGGAATGGAACCTATCTCCCCTCCCGTGGGCCTCGGAAGGGGCCCCCCCCCCCGACAAAAGGATACGTCTGGGTCAATCGAGGCACAGCAGTTGGGGGATGGCGATGATGAAGACAAACCTGCTGGGTAGGGGGTCCCTTGGCGGCCCGAAGGAGTGGCCGGTCAGGGGACCTGGAGGAGGAAAAAAAATTCCACATTATGTTGCTTTTACCTCGGAAGCTACTGCCATTTCTTTTTGCATTTCTAAGACATTCCACAATTTCAGACACTCCATTCAATGCTATTCATCTGAATGACCTGTCATGGTGTTGCTTATATCACGGAATGTTCAGGTAGTATGACTGAGAGCAGTAGCTGCCGAGGAGTCAGGAGAGAAGTGATCCATGTAGAGATAAAGACAACAAAAATCAGAGGATTAATGTAACAAACATGGGTCTAAAACATTCAAAATATACGGCAAACAAAAGGGAACACACGACAGCATATAAAGTATAAAAAACGTTTCCTATGACATGCCTAAAATTCAGGGTTGAAAAGATTAGGCTGATTTACTACTAATGGTCTTAATCGCCATAGGTGACACCTCCCAGAACAACTGGTTTCACAAACAAAGTCCTGTGACATCAGAACTTCTTTGCAACCTGGACATGCAGCCAAAACAGTGAATTATTTGATACGTTCAGTTTTAAGAATATGTGAGCATTCAAAATGGCCCTAAAACTGGACTACATTTTAGCAAAACCGGATGAATGGATAAGGACCCTAAAAACTGTATAATCCAGTCAAAAACCAGACAGGTGACAACCATAGCTCAAGTGCCAGTGTTTAGGGTATGAGTCCAATCCTGGTGTGGGACTAGAACCCACAACCGTTTGGTCCAGAGGTGAATGTGCTACCAACTAAGCCTTGCTGACACCCAACTAAATAATCTTGCTGTCTAGAGTTTTCAAAGATTCAGATCCAAACACAACAGTTGCTGCACACAGAGAGTATACCATTTGAAGCTGGTCGTTGGCACAATGTAGTTTAGCTCCGTATCTGGATTTATTGTGTGCAAACCATTACACCAAAAAAAGACATCCATAAGCAGCAACCTGGTTTATAATTCAGACAGGAAATTGGTAAGCATCACCTGGGCTGCCTTTCACTCCAGTACGCTCCGGCACTCCGACTCTATCCGAGTCTTCCTGAGGAAGCCAAGAAAGATCTAGCCCTCATTTATAATGAAGGTTTGGTATCCTACTTAAATGTCGCTATACTCCATTAATAAGTTTGGTCATTCCTGGGTTCTCTTCTTCTGCCCCACACCTCTGTCTCAATGATGGCCCCACAGCCCCTGGATCAAGGTCTGCGGCTGTATACCTGCCGGTTAACATCGCAGCAGCAGCAGCTCTCCACAGTTGCTATGGTTTGGAGACTGAATGATGGTGCTAGGCCCATTGCGCCTCTGCTTACCAAGTCACGGTCTGATATGAAACCAGTCCAGATTGTTTTGCCACTTACGAAATGTTCTGCTAGACATTTTCTGTTAGTTTCTAGTGGCTACAAAGTTTAGTCTCCTTAGTTAACTGATTATGGACATATGAACATATGAAACATGCCCGCAGATACAGACTTAGTGATCTATCAAGTCTGCTGAGTGTGCAGCTATTAATCAGTATATTATACAGCAGCTGCCCCTCCCCCCATCAGTACAACTGTTTCCTTGCCCCCATTTGCTGACGCCCCCCCAATATCCTCACCATTATGACCCTCCCCCTGACTTTGTCCCACCTCCTCTTAAAGCTGCCCATCATTTTCAAGGCTACCACCTCCTCCGGCATCACATTCCTCTTTGCCACCACCCTCTCCCTGAAGCAGTGTCTTCTCATCTCCCTCTTGAATCTTCCACCTTCCAATTTCAGACTGTGCCCTCTAGTATGCCTCCCTCCTTTCAATCTAAATATTCCCTCTGTACCAGCCTGATTTATGCCTTTTACATATTGAACATTTCGATCTCATCACCTCTTTCCCTCCTATCCCCCAGTGAGTACACGTTGAGTTCAGCAAGTCTCTTCTCATATGGTTTGTCCTCCATTCCAAGGATCATCCTGGTTGCTAGATCTGGACTGGCTTCTATGGATAGCTTATATACTTAGCTTGCTCCACCATTGCTTCTTGCTATGTTAATCAAACTAGTTGTTTCTTTCAATGGATAGATGGATGGTATAGTTAGTGTCTAATATACTTCGTAAAGCTTCCCTACTTTGAAGAAAGGAGTGGAACTCTGTATAGGGTAATTTATATAGGCTTCTCAATTCAGTAAAGGATTGGAATATTCCCATCCTGTGATCTACCAGATCCCATACTGTTAAAACTATTCCCCTGCTCTCCCACAGTGGATTTGTCAGAGTGTGTCTCCCTGGGATAATATTAGGGTTTCTCCAGACAGCAGTAAATTCCATTGGGAAAAGAGTGTTTGCTAGGGAACTGCCCAACCATCTTATGTTCTTTGTGGTAGTTCTCAGGTATGGGTGTGACCATATCTTAGCTGGGAACACCCCTATCATACGGTGGTACAGCAATATGGGTGCACTACTTCAGCCTCATATTGAACCCAAAGGGGGGAGTTCCTATCCTGTTGAAACCAGTGGCAAAGGTTAAAGAAATATGGGACGAGAGACTAGGTCATGAGATAACTGAACAATCTTGGGATCTAATATGACAGAATGCTTATAAGATGAGTAAGGATCTGCAGGGCCGTTTAGTACAATATAAAATCCTGCACGATTGGTACTACACCCCGAAAATCTCTACAAATTGGGCCTGGCAGATAACAGCAAGTGTTGGAGATGCGGCTCGGTTGATGCAGGGCTGTTACACATGCTGTGAAATTGCCAATTAATTAGACCTGTCTGGCTAATCATCTGGAAATTATGTAACCAAGTCCTGGGTACGACCATTCCCTTTGAGGCCGAGATCTTTGTATTAGGAGACACAAACAGGGCTTACTCGCTGAGCTCCACAAGAAAGAAATGGCTGCAGTTAGCAGCCCTGTGATATAAGAGGCTGATTCTGAGATACTGGAAGAGCACTCACTTACCTGGGCTGGAAGAATGGGCTAAATATTTGACGAACCTTGCGATAAATGAGAGAGTTATCTAAATGCAGTAATGTTACATAAATATGAAGATATTTGGAATCCTTATTTTACATGGTCATCTGGAAACTGAAGGTTATAGGAATAGTAGCTGGTAATGATAACAGAATATATTTTAAGTGATAGTTAGGATAGTGGTATTGGTAAGATTGAGCAAAATGTAGAAAGATGTCCTATGTTTCGGATGGAACAGGATACTAATTATTTACTTATAATTATATTGTTTGGTTTTATTTAAATATCTAATTTATAAATACTTGTTTCAGTGTACTTTCATGATTTTATGGATTATACAATTTATAACTTTTTTCTGAAAACAAAAAAACAATAAAACTTTGTTTGAAAAAAAAAAATCCTGGTTGCTCTGCACTGGACCCTCTCCAAAAGTTTAACATCCTTCAATTGACAGGGGCACCAGAACTGCATGCAGTACTCCAGGTGCGGCCTCACCAGTGCTGTGTACAGCAGCAGGATGACCGCCTTCTTCCTGGAGGTGACACCTCTAGCAAATACACCCCAGCATCGTGTTCGCTTTAGGTACCGCCTTCCTGCACTGTGCGGAATGGTTCATATGACCTGTGATCTGCACCCAAGATTCTTCTCTTCCTCAGTAGTGGATAACTGCCCCCCAGCTGATAACAGCATCTTGGGTTACTGGTTCCCAAGTGCATGACTTTACTTCTTTGCATTGAACACCTGCTGCCATGTGTTTGACCAGCTCAAGTTCAGCCAGATCCTCCTGTAACCCCAGCCAACCCTCTTTGTCATTCATCACTGCACCAATCTAAGTGTCACTGGCAAATAGGCTGATCTTATTCTTAATCCCATCCGAGATGTCGGCAATAAAGATGCTAAACAACATGGGGCCTAATACCAAGCCTTGTGGTACTCTGCTAGTTACAGTTCTGGGAGTCAAGGGATCTCTCCCTACCACTACCCTCTGCTGTCTCTCAAGCAGCCAGTTCTTGACCCATCCCACCAGCTTTACCCAGACTCCCAGACAACCCAATTTGCTAATTAGCCTTCCATGTGGCACTGAATTGAAAGCCTTACTGAAATCCAGTACCCAACCTTCCAATCAATTAGTACCCAATGTTCTAATTATGCCGAGGAGAATTCATCTTTCTGTCCTTGGTAATGCCATTTCAGACCTTGCCCAGCACGTATGACAAGCTGACCAGCATGTAGTTGCCCAGGTCCAACCCTGGTCCCTTCTTTATGACAAGGATTGCATTGACCACAGTGCCTCACCTGTGCAGACAGACTTACAAGAAATGGTGGCAGCATGTCAAAAGGGCAAAGAAAGAACGGCGACTGCACTAAGGGCGAAGTCAATTCGGCTACAGTTAAAACGGAGATGGTAACTTACGGCTAGTGCAGTAACGTTGACAATGGAATTTCCCCCCCTCCCTGAGGTGCTACAACCTTGCAGTTGGTTATATAATAGTAAGGGGTGAGGGGAACCTCCGGCAATGGGGGCTGTAGGGGTGAGCCCTGCATAAACACAATTATCGCTTGTTACTGCAGTAGCCATAATTTACTTTGCCATTTTAATATACCAAATCTACTTCGCCCTTATTGCAGTTGCCATTCTTTCTTCGCCCTTTTGACATGGAGCCGAAATGACTGCACATGGCCAGTTACTCATTCCTTTAGCACCACTGTGATCCTGGAGTGTATCCCATCTTCATCTCTACACTCAAAATCCATTCACTAGTGTCCTAGTTATTCTCCGCAATTGTCCACACTCTTTCAAACTCCTGGCTTTCCTTTCTTTTTTTATATTATTTCTATTTATCCTCCTCCTCCTTGCAGAGCGGTCCCAGCAATCACCCGGCTGCCAGCACATGCACCCCAAGACCAGGACTGGCGCGTGAATTTACTCCCTTCCACACAGGCCGGCCAGTAAGCAGGACCGCCCCCCCCCCACGATGAGGACCTGTAGCACAGACACCCGGTGGATGCACCTCTCCTGTCCGGGGGCACAGGGCATGGCCATCAGCCACCGCGATCGCCCTGCAATTTTCCACCAGTTTTACTCCCCATAGGAGCCGGAGCCGGACATGCAGTGGCATCATTGCACAGCCATGCAGACACCCACCGCGCTCCTGTCCTAGCTGTGCATGCAACTGTAGTGCACCTAGCCTCCACCAAAAACCACTGCAGCATGATGCAGTTCACCCACCCACCCCAGAGGAAGGAGAGCAGTCATGGGATGCTCAATCTTTCCTCTCCCCTGCCAACCCCCAGAGACCGGAGTCCATTCCTGAACTCGGGTCGCCGGCATGGTGCGAGGTGTGGCGTTCAGTGCCTCAACCCTCAGCACCACTGGGCTGGCCTGGCTTTCCTTTCTACTTTCCAAAAGCCTTTCGCCAAGGCATCTCGAAGGAGGAGTGTAGGAAGGCATACTCCACGTACTCCAAGATGTACAATTTTATTGTAAGAGGGCAAAAAAGCTTTGTACTGCTGCCACTGGTCAGTGTAACACAACACCTGGACTGGCTGATTTTTTTATTTCTGGAAATTCATACTTGGGAGTCGAAACCAGAAGGACACACCACTGCGATTACCTTTCCATCACAAGGACAGTGGCTCTTTCAGTGGTATCTGGGTGTCTGAGGGAGAAATGGATGCCAACTGTATTTATCAGTGCTGGGATGGGGGCAACAAAGAGAGGCAAGGTGTACAGAAACTGTTTTAGGTGCAGCAACAAACATGGTGACGGTGTACCTATTTTCTGGCTACACCCCTGTCTCAGAGGACTTATCTGACCCCAGATTTCCTGACTGAAGCCATTTTTATTTTGGTGTGGTAGCACTTTTTATTTTTTATATACAGTTTTTCCCCGCTCCTGCCATCGGACGAGAGCTATACCCTTTAAGTCAGGGATATACCCTGTTCAGATTTGGAGCTGTTAAACAGATGGCAGGAATCCCCCTCCCCCAATTTCTCCTCTTAGATCCCTCCCTCCGTCTAGTGACAAAAGTGGTGCTTCCATTGGCCTTGAAATTACAGCATCCCTGCTGCGAGAAGCAAGCTTCCTGGCCCCACCCCAGGGGGTCATTGTGGTGCAGGAACTCACTGCCGAATGGCAAATACCTCAAGTCAGGCCCATCCTAAGACACAGCAACCCAAGTTCACTCCCAAAACCAGATCACCTAAAAGGAGGTGCAACACACTGCCACTGCAACCACTGGTGCCAATCTAGTGGCATTTTCCTGTTTGCGCCTTCCCCTGCACACACCCCCCCTCCCGACTCCTCAACATCCCTGTCTGTTCGCCAGTCTCGCCCTTCACTGCTGCTTCCTGCCATCTGGCTCCCCAAGCCATCCCCCCCCTCATCCTTGGAGGGCTTGTCCTATCCCTGCCAGTTGTTCTCCCCCCCCCGAGCAGTGTGCTAGGGGGACTGTGGCGTGGGGGAACTAGGCAGCCATCATCCGGCAGACCAAGACGGGTGCTAGTTCATTTCCTAGGTCCCTCCCCACACCCCAAAGGCATGCACCACAGTGATGCCCTGGAGGCAAAACCAGCCGACGTGGTCACCCACACTGGAAGGGCTCCACATACCACCAGGTATCACCCCCCCCCCCGAGCGGTGCTCCACAGCACCATCCCCCCAAAGAGAGTGGATGCTCTTTCACCCTCCCTGCTGGCATCCACTCCTGATGTTCCAGGCTTGAGGCTCGGACCCAGGTTACTAGTGTGCCAAGCAGGTGCACCACGTGGCACCACAGAGCCAGCTGGAGTAGCACTTTTAACACAAAGAACTCTGATGGATCACGTTAGCCTGGCAAATACTTTGATGCCCTGGACAACTATGCAAGCTCGGCTAGTAATCTGAAAAACACAGAAAACAAGAAAAATAACTTTGATCCAATTCCAGGACAAATAATGGTTACAGGCAGCATTGAAAATTCCTGGCTCAGGAGCAATCCCAGAAAATGAAGGACAGCTAGCTTGTACAGCGGACAACTCTGAACAAAAATTAGGGTGCCAAGCCTTTAGTAAGTCGTCTATATCTACAGTAGTTTGTTGTCCCAAGGATGCAGGCAGAATTCATGGGCATTTATCCCACTGTCACTGACTCCTCATTAATATGGTAGCCCGGCGGCTTTCTGAAGCTGTATCTTTCGTGTTCAACTTCAGGGCCAGCAGCTGGGCAGATCTCACGAGGACCGGCTCAGCACTGAAAATGTACTCACTGGAAGCCAGACGAGACAGGAGAGATACGATGGAGACCTTCAAGTTCCTGAAAGGAATGAACAAGATAAACTGTGAGGAACTATTTAGTAAAAGTGGTGGATCAAGAACATGGGGGCATGAGTGGAAACTGATGGTGGGTCAGGGGTCAAGAGGGAAAGTTTTATTTTACAGAAAGGGTGGTGGAGCCATGGAATACTCTGCCAGCTGATGGTGTGGGCACCAAAACTATCCATGGTTTCAGACACGGCTGGGACAGAGTGAAGGGCGCAATGGTTGCTCAAGGTGGTAGCGGTAGGGTGGGGGCATGGGGGTTGATAGTGTGGATTAGAACCCTGTGTGGACAATAGGTCACAGGTTTGTTTGGGTTTTATGGGCAGATTAGATGGACCCATGGCCTTTTTCTGCGGTCAGTGTCTATGTTTTTAACTTGTTCAAAGGAGCAGCCTGCTGCCCACTGCATAACTAATTTGCATTGCTGTAAAAAATCTGTTGCTCAAGTTGACACTTCCTTGCTACAGGTATGACATCCCAGGCATGCGTTATCTTCTTGGGTATACAAATTTCGTGGTGGGCTTATAGCCCTGTAGACTTGGTAGCCAGGCTGACTACCAGAGAGCAAAAGTTTCCACCTCTGTAATCAAATCATGGGATGTGTAAAAAGAAGTTTGTGGCTAGAGGCAGAGAGGCGATTCTGCCACTGTGTAGGGCTCCTCTAAGGTAACACTTTAGTGTACTGTGGGCAGCTTTGGTTCCTGTAGACAAATAGCTGTCAGGATGGAGGGGATACAGTGATGAGCAACGAAGATTACTAATGGCTTTAAGTAAAAAACGTGTAAAGAAATATTGAACGAGCTTGGACTTTTCTGTGATGTGGACACTGGCCTAGTAGGAACTAGACTAAGAAGACCCCCACAGTGGATGTCTGCATGTCAGTCAGTTTACAATAAAGCACTGTTAATGTTTGAATGCCACCTATGAACAAAGAGGCTGATTCACATCCACATCGTTGTCGTCACTTAAACAGCTTGAGCTGACTTAACCCTTAGTTTGAATGCTCTATAGTTGTAACCAAGGAGTGAAAATTCCGGTGGTCTCACATAGAAACACAGAAAGTGATGGCAGAAGGGGACTATACAGCACATCTAGTCTGCCCTCGCTCCTACCCCCCAACTGCTATTTAGTGACATGGTGCCCTTGTATCTATCCCAAGCATTTTTGAAAGTTCCCACTGTTTTTGCCCCCACCACTCCCTGTGGAAAGACATTCCATGCATCCACCACCCTCTCTGTAAAGAAGAACTTGCGTCTGTTGCCCCTGAATTTGCCCCCCTTCGGCCTTACAGTATATTGTGCCCCCTGGTTCTGGTGCGATTCTTGATCTGAAACAGGTCCCGAACATGAACCTTGTTTACTCCATTTGGGAATCTGAAGGTCTCTATCATGTCTCCCCTCTCCCTTCGCTGCTCCAGGGAATACATGCTCAGGTCCCACAGCCATTGGCCATATGTTTTGCTGTGCATTCCCTGTATCCTTTTTGTCGCTCTCCTTTGCACTGTTTCCAGTCTGTGCATATCCTTTTTAAGGTGTGGCCTCCAGAACTGGACGCTGTACTCCAGGTGTGGCCTCACCAGTGATCTACAGAGTGGCAGGATGATCTCTCTTTTTCTGCTGGTAATCCCCCTCCCTATGCAGCCCAGCATGCCATTTGCCCTTAGTGCTGCTTGTTCACATTGCTTGGACATTTTCAGGTCATCCGTTATAATTATTCCTAGATCTCTTTCCTGCTTAGTGGATTCCAGTTTTACTCCTCCTAGGTAGTCTTCTTCTCCTGGGCTTCCTCTTCCAAGGTGCACGATATTGAGTTTTTTTTTTTGCACTGAAGTTTAGTTGCCATGTTTTTGACCATAGTTCCAGAGTCCTTCGGTCAGCCTTCATCTTTTCTTCTCCTCCTGGAGTGTCTACTCTCTTGCCCATTTTCATATTGTCTACAAATAAGAAAAAATTACTTACCTAGCAATCTTATTTCTTCCAAGTGATACTCAGGTATTCATAACTGTATGCAGTCTGTCCCCTAAGTAGAACTGCCCAGAGAGAATTTGGAACATATGCAAATGATGGAATCTTTTGCATGAGCCATTTTTCAAATGCTGTCTTATACTAACTGCCTTAGTTCTAAACCCTTCAGATCTCCTGGATGCCTGAAAAGACAGGCCCACAGGGTCTAAGTGTAATAATTATAGTAATAATAACAACAATAAGAATAATAATAACAACAGAGGGCACTCCCTCAACACTAAGTGTAATAATAATAATTAAAGAACACTCCCTTAACCAGCAAAAAAGGGCCTCCAACTGGAGGGCATAACCTATGAACAAACACCCTAGAATGTCCAAATTACCCGAAAAAAGGGGAGGGGACAACAACAGGGAACCCAATCACAACATGTGTTGTCAGAAATGGCACTTATGCCCCTGAGAGCACAGTATTCAGGAGTGCAGAGGCTGAAGGTTCCAGAAAGGGAGGAGGGAGGGAGGGAGAGTTATGAATACCTGAGTATCACTTGGAAGAAACAAGATTACTAGGTAAGTAATTTTTTCTTCTAACCCCAGTAATACTCAGGTATTCATAACTGTATGCAGACTACCAAGCAGTACCTTTGGAGGTGGGCACAGAACCCCATCTTAGGAACAGACTTTGCAGGACTGCTGTGCCGAATCTGGCATCACCCCTGGACAGATTATCCACAGTGTAATGCTTCGTAAAGCTGTGTACTGTTTTCCAGGTAGCTGCTTTAGAGATTCACCAGTGAAACATCTGGCAGCTGCTATGGTAGCAGCTGTGCCCCTTGCGGAATGGCCCTCCACCCACAAGGGGCTCCTTTCCAACCTTAGAGTACCAAACTGGTTATACTGTACTATCCAGTATTAAGTGGACCTTCTTTGATGCTGGGTTAATGTTTCTCACGTTCCCATAGGTCGGGAACAGCTGCTTTCTGTCCTGACTAAGGGCTTTAGTGGATGTCAAAGAGTAGCTAAACTCCTTTGACGTCCAGACTATGAAGAGATTTTTTTTTCACCAGGACTAAATTGTTCAGTGAAAAAGATAAGTTAATGGTTTGGTTCAAATGATAATTAGAGGTCCTGTTGAAAAGGAAACTTCCTGTTTGTTTCCAGGACAACTTTGTGTCTGTGGAATGAAAGACAGACCTGTTCAATTCAGAGAGACTTGAACTCACTGATTCTTGTCAGAAGTGATTACTACAGGAAAACATTTTTTTTTTGACATACTTCAAATAAATTGAAAACATAGGGTCAAAAGGGGGCCCATGAGCCAAACTATACACACATCTAGGCCACATGCTGGCACCGTCCCTTGTGAGGGGGTGCAAATGGGGCAAGCCTTCAAAGAACCCCTTGAAGATAGGGTCAGGGGCCTGAAAAACATTCTGTCCAACTGAAGTGTAATATGCTGCGGCCAGGTGGACGTTCAAGGTACTGGACTGCAAGCCCAGTAAGAGCAAATAGGTAAGACAGACCAGCACAACAGGAACACCAGCCTGTGTTGACATGTGCTAGGCGGCCCATGAAGAGCCTTTTGTAGCTAGGATCTGAAGCAATAAAAACATTTTGTCCAACTAATATGCCAGCAGATGCTGCAACCAGGTGGACCTAAAGGCTACAGGAAAGCCAGTCCAATGACTAAAAATAGATAAAATAGTCAGACAGCTGGGACCCAGCATGTTCTGGGACCAATTTCCTGGTTTAACATCAATCATAAAACTTTTTTTTTTTTTTAAGCATAGATTTTCTTAGTTGAAAGCTTCCTGTGACCACATCACATGCTTAAGACACTTTGAGAAAGATGGAAACCTGCATATTGTACCACAGGTACTCAGGAGCCATGCCTTGAACGTGAGTGATCAGGGGTTTGGATACAGAAGCCCTCTGATAGGAGGTCAGCAGACTGTGCCTCTGAGGGAAGGTGTATTGGTTCGGTCTCAGGAATGGAGGGTAGCAAAGAGAGACATGTGTGTCTGTCTGGCCCATTCTAGTGCTATCAAGATTACTAATGCTGACTGGGACCTCAGCATGAGAAAACTGCTCTGTATATCAGAAGGAAGAAAGAAGAAAAATGCACTTGCTTCCCTTGCCAACTCAAAGCCAGAGCATCCAGGGGAATTGTTCCCAGATCTGGCTGTCTGTCATAGTACTAGCAGGTGGTGGTTGTGGTGGGATGTGAACAAGTCAACCTCTGTGGTGGCCCACCTGCTGAAGATAACTTGCACCACCTGACTGTTTAAGGCCCATTCATGATGGGACTGACTGATTTGAGTTGATGTATCTGCCAAGGTACTGTCCTTACCTGGCAGTGGCAGATGAATATCCTGAAAGGGCCCACTGAGCATGATAGATCCCATATTTTCAAGAATTTTGTGCGGGGAGGGCTTAACCTTGTCCATCCTGAAATGTTTGTGCAGTACACTGTGGTGGTACTGTCTGTTCTGACTTGTACCCCCCTCTTTGTAGTAGTTATGTAAAACCTTTACTGCCAGTAACACTACTCTTAGCCCCAGCAGGTTTATGTGCCATGGGAGGTATGAACCCCGAGCTGGGGCCACACGCCAGTCAAGACGCATCTGTTATCAGACAACTGATGAAGCTATTTGTTGAAAAATAAACTCCTATTAGATTGGTTTCATTTTGGAGACCTTAACAATATTTCTGCTACTAAAATTGGTTATGACAGAGCAGGGGTGTCATGCAGTCAGAAACTCTGAAGGGGCACAACATCTCAATGTCTCTAGGGGGGTCCAGGGGCATGCCCCCGGAAAATTTTGAAAAAGTGAAGTCAAATGGTGCATTTTGGTGACTTTAAGCAGTCCAGAAAGCTGTTCCCCAACAAGCTAAATGCCATTATACTGATACAGTTTAAAGTAATGATAAATTGTTTTTGTCCTTTACTCATTCTACTTACAGTGTTACCTTTCATATTAAAATTTTCTTTTTATGAGGGGCGGACATTTCAAGATAAAATGGAGGAGGAGGAGTGTGGGAAGGGAAGGGAAGGGGTAGAGAGCGAAGGCAGCAGCGGGAAATGTAATGGGGAGGTGATCATATGGCAGATGGGGAAGAAAGTTAATAAAGGTGAAATGAAAGTGGGGAAGAATGGATCATAGAGGGAAGAAAGGAAGGGGATGTGTGTATATAGTTATCTGTTTAAAATGCTGTTGAGAGTGTGTATGTTATTACGGTTTCTTGTTTTCTATGAACAAAGTGCAACCAAAGAAGTTAAATATTTAAACCTTCATGATACTGATGGAAAGATGACGATGAAAGGAAAATGAGGAATATGCATAGATGGCGACTAGTAAAAATGTGAATGTAATCACCTGGAATGTCAGGGGTATTACAAACCCAGCAAAGAGGTTTATGTTGTTGTCCGCACTTAAAAGAGGGGGAGCCCATGTAGCTTTGCTGCAAGAAACACACCTAACAGAAGTAAAGCATGCTAAACTGGCCAGGGGATGGGTGGGAAAATGCTATGCAGCTTCGGCCTCAGTGCGTAAAAGGGGGGTGGCGATATTAGTACATAAGGGGTTGAAATTAGAGGTGCAGAGAATAATCAGGGATACGAAGGAAGGTAGATACATTTTTGTTGTGGGGACCCTGGAGGGAGAACAGATTACCCTGGGCTCAGTATATGCCCCAGCAGTGTTTGAACACCAATTTTATGCCTCTTTGCTGGGTTTATTGGTGAGGGAGCAATTCCCAGGGCTAATAATGGGGGGGACTTGAACTGGGCCATGGACCCGGAAATGGACCATTCCGAGGGGAAGGGGAGAAGCTCAGGGGCAATGCAACAGTGGCAAGAGGGAATGGCGGAATTGGAAATGGTGGATGTATGGCAAACTGCGAATCCAGGAGCGAGGGAATATACATTTTTCTCGAACCCTCATAACGTATGGACACGGACAGACTACATATATGCTACAAGAGAATGGTACACGCGGGTGGGGGAGGTACAGCACAGTCCAATACATGTATCAGACCATGCTATGGTGATAGTGAGAATACAAGGTAGGGAAAGACGGGGGACTCCTCCTGCATGGAATTTTCCCATGTATCTGGCCCAGAATGAGGAATTTAGAAAGCACCTGGAAGATAGCTGGGATCTCTTCATGGCTACAAATGATAAGGAAGGCACCTCGAACAATATTTTATGGGAAACGGGCAAGATATTTATGAGGGGAGCAATTATTGAATATGTTTCCTGTGTAAAGAAAAAGAGATGTGCACAAAGGAAGGAGCTAGAATGTAAACTAAAGGAGTTAGAGAAATGAGTGGCCCGAGGGGAAAAGGGAGAGGCCTTTCGGGAATTGGGGGTAATCCGTGAGGCACTGAACGTGCATCTAAGGGCAGAAGGGGGAGGGCCAACCTGTTTAGTAGGAGATACATATTTGAATGGGGAAATAAACCGGGTCCAATGGTGGTTAACCTCATGAAGGGACACAGAAGGATGAATAGAATTTTGGGTGTGAGGGATGAGAAGGGCATTTTACAGAATAAAGAAAAGGAGATAGGGAATGCCTTTAGGGCCTTCTTTCAGAAGCTGTACCAGGCAGAGGACGAGGGAACAAAGGAGAGGATGGTAGATTTTTTAGAGAAAATAAAAGTACCGAAAGTTACACAGGTGCAGAGGGAAAGGCTGGGAAAACCAATCACAGAGGGTGAGGTGCAGAGAGCTATTCAAAAGTTGAAAGCGAGCAGCCCGGATGGGTATCCAGTGGAATATTACAAGCTGTTGGGGACCCGGGTTGCAAAAGTATTTGTGCAGAGTGTTTCAACAGGGGAAGGGTTGGAAGAGGTCAGTTTGCCAGAGACATGTTATGATGCTAGTATATGCCTCATACCAAAGGAGGGAAAGGACCCTGCCCTGTGTGCCTCATACAGGCCAATATCATTGTTGAATTGTGATCTGAAGATAATGGCTAAAGTTTTGGCCAGTAGGCTAGAGGAAATTTTGCTGGGGCTGGTTCACCCAGACCAAACGGGGTTTATCAAAGGACGACAGTCGTATCATAATATGAGGAGGCTACTTAACATGCTGTGGAGGGCAGGAAAGGAGAAAGAAGATATTGGGATCCTCTTAATGGACGCCGAAAAAGCGCTTGATAGGGTGGAGTGGAAGTATTTGTTTGAAATACTGGGGAGGTTTGGGCTGGGTGAAACGTTCCTAGGGTGGGTAAAGGTGATGTATAGAAAGCCCAGGGCGCAGGTAATTGTAAATGGGGGCAGGCTGGAGAGCTTCAATTTAGAGAGAGGTACGAGGCAGGGCTGCCTGCTCTCCCCGCTATTGTTTGCACTTGCTATAGAGCCTCTGGCAGTGGCAATTAGAGAAAGTAAGGACATACAGGGGGTTGGAGGAGAAGGTGGCTTGCAGCAGAGATTGGCACTATATGCGGACGACATGCTGTTGTTTATGAAGAATCCTAGGAGTTCGGTTCCTGCTCTCTTGGCCTTGATTGAGGAGTTTGGGAAATTTTCGGGTTATAAAGTTAATTTGGGAAAGTCACAAGTTATGTGGATTAAGGGTTCGGTGAGGAGATTAAATGTTGGGGGCTCAGCGGTGGGGGAGAGCATGACATATTTGGGGGTGCAGGTGGGTAGATCCTTGGGATCACTGTACAACTTAAACTATACCAAACTGATATAAATCATAGAAGCGGACCTGAGAAGATGGGAGCACTTGCCCGTGTCATGGTTGGGTAGAATCAATATAATAAAAATGAATGTTCTGCCTGGGATCCTGTATCCCTTACAAATGATACACCTGGGCCTGACCAAGGAGAATGTGAATAGGTTGGAGAAGGCCTTTACTGCTTTTATTTGGAGAGGGAAACGTCTGAGGTTGAGTCTAGAGAAGCTAAAGGCAGATAAGGGAAAAGGGGGGTTAAACTTTCCGGATTTGGAGAATTACTTTTTGGCTATACAGTAAAGGTATGTGGCAGACTGGGTACATAAACCTGAAGTAGCCAGATGGGTGGAACTGGAGCAGGGAGAGGCACGGGGGAAACCAACAGTATATCTTCATAGTAGAGGGTTAAGAGCGTATAAGAGGGGAACAGAAGTGAACCCTATGGTGGTACAGGTATTGATGGCCTGGAAAATGTTGAAGAGGAGAGGATGGACACAAGGGAAAGAGACACTCTTGTTGCTGGTGGCGGGGAATCCCTATTTTCTGCCAGGAATGGAGGATAGTGGATTTGAGAACTGGGAGTGAAAGGGAATAGGTAGCTTGGGGCACCTATTGGTGAATGGGCGGTTCTGCTCATTGCAGGAGTTGCAAGAAGTAGTAGGAAGGGACAAAAGGGATAGGTTCCGGTACTTCCAGACTAGGACATATGTGGGAAGTCTGAGAAAAGAAAATAAAGGTTTGTATGAAGTGGACCTGGTAGAGGGAATGATATATGCAGCTAGAAAGCAGGAAAAGGGGTTTATAGGTAGGGCTGCTAAGAGAGGGAAGGCTATATTACCAGATAGGACAATAAGGATCAGAAAATTATGGGAGAGGGACCTTGGGAGGGAGATATCGGACCAGAACTGGACGCTACTGCTACAGATGCACTCGGGAATAATGATATGCAACAAATATAAGGAGGCTTACTTTAAATTCATACACAGAATATACCTACCACCAGTGATAGTTCACAAGGCGCACCCTGAAGTGTTGCCCTTATGTGGAAGATGTGGTTCAGACAGGGGAACGTACGTGCACTGCTTCTGGGAATGCCCGATTCTGCAGAGATATTGGAGGGGAGTAGTGGATAGAGTGGGGAAAATAGCCGGAAGGGAGCTGCCAATGGACCCTCTAGGATATTTATTTGGAGTGGAGAATGGGAAGGAGGAGGAATGGGTACCACTTCCCAGGTGGATTAGGGTGCTGTTCATCCTGGCTCAACATGGGATCCAGAATACGTGGGTTTCGCAAGTGGCACCAACAGTGCAAGGGTGGTGGAGGATGGTGCTACAGACATTGGGACTTGCGAGGCTGACGTATGTGATGGGAGGAAAGGAAGAGGGATTTGAAAGGCACTGGGCCCCGTTCTTGGCCTCCCTAACGGAGGAAGAAAGTTGGATGTTATGGGAGGGCACGGGAGGTTGAGAAAGGAAAAAAAGGAAGTGAAGGAGGGTATGTGAAAGTAGTAAAGCTGAAGCGATGAAAGGGAGGATACATAATATGGAAAAGAAGGTTAAGAGAATGGATAGAAGTGAAGGATAGAAGAGTATGGAAAAGAGTGGATGGAGTTGAAGATTGAAGGTACCAGACAAGAGAGTAGTGGTTGCACTTTGGTTTGTTTTTTTCTTTTTTTTTTGATTGATTTGTCTTGATTTGATCTGACTTGATCTGATTGGATTTTATTTAATCTTATTTTATGATATATTAATAGATATAATTTTATACCAGTATAAATCAACGTAATGCAATTCTGCAGAAATCAACTGTAAAATAGCGTGGAATGAAGTGAAGAGATTGGTCTCTGTGAGTTATAATGGTAGTAACTGGATAAATAAGCTATGTGTTTGATTGTATGTAATAGCTTATTGGAAAAAAAAATAAAAATATTATACAAAAAAAAATTTTTCTTTTCAAGAATTAATCAGAACTTGTGCATTTTGTGAGTCTTTTATCATACATAATCAGATAACTACTTAGTCCACTCATAGCTGATCCATTAACTTCTAAATGACAGGAATTCACCATTTCAATTTTCATATCATTATAGTCAACTATAAATGTTATACTCGAATAATAATGACACGTCATCTGTTCTTGCTGTTTTTTTAATTATGTAAAATTCAGTACTTGGAGAAAAGCACAGTGTGACTGAACAGCAGCTCATTCCCAGGTTAGACCATGGGAATGGTAGATATGAATATATAGCAATTCAAAACAATAAAAGGTCCACAGTATACAATTCCAGTTACAGTGTTAAGTCAGAAAACATAAATAACTGAAAATACAGATACAGATTGAAAACAAAAATTTTGCAGTAGAACAGAGTTAAAATTACGGCTTGATATTTTCATTGTGTTACTTACATCAGTTAAAATAATCAGTCATCACTTTATAACTGATTAACAGGTAAGGCAGGTATGGTAAGCAGTATAAATATGGTAAAACAAGGTTTTTGACACCATCTCACATACTGTAAAACATTGCTCAACAAGATGGGTAGTCTGGCATGTTGCACAATGTGGTAAATTGGTGTAGGAATTGGCTGACAGGAAGCATATATATTTTCATCTTGAGACGCCCCAGGGTACCTTCTGTCCATGCGTTCCTCTAAGGTCCAAACTCTATGCCTACATCAGTGGATTGATACCCAGTTACTTCTTGTCTTGACAATTACTTTAGCTACACCCCCAAGATGGGTGTTTCCCCCAGGTCCATGCTGGGAAGGGGGTCCAGGACTGGCCTGGATCATTGCAGCATAGCAGACATCCATCTTGGGCAAAATCCATTGCTTCCCACTTCATATCCCCCCCTCACCTCTCTCAAATGGGTTGCCCCACCATTCCAGCCCTTGTGGGTGAACAGCAGTGACTGCTGACTCAGTTGCAACTTGCTCCCTGTTTCCATCCTAAGGAGAAAGTGTCATGGCAGCCGAAACCCGTCCCAAAATGTGGACTGATGAGTCACTGAATGACGACTCCTAGCAGAGCATGGTGTAAAGTAATTGTGGGTCTTTGGCGGGCTGGGTCATGATGGCTGTGAAGGGGGGCATTTGACAACAGTATTTTTGAGAGCAGCAGTCACAGCAAATCATTAAGCCTGCTCTGTGTGCTGGACTGCTGGTGGATAAAGTAGGTGGGGGTGTTTGTGAAAGAAATTCATCTCCTTCCCAAATGTAATTCCTATTTGTGCCTAAATATAATGAGGGCCTTCCTTGAGTCTGTTAGGCAAAAAGAGCAGACACCAGGTGGTGTGATGTAAGTAGGTAGCTCACAGGCTGGGATTCAGACCTGAAACTGTAAAGATTCAGTTCTATGATGTAAAACACTAGACCAAACTCTCTCTATGCAGACAGGATGTATAGGAGTCATCTTTGTCTAAATATCTATATTTAGAGAAGCAGAGAAATGCAAACATTTTATGGGTGTTTTTAGGACCAGGAATGTGGAAGTAGCCAGCCCAGCACCAGGCCCAGCCACAGTCCACACCCTCTGAGTTGGCTCACCTCCCACATGAGAGAATGCTGTTGTTGAACCTGTGTCCACTGATTTCTCTGTTATGTTTTCATTCTCAGGAGAATGACTTAAGCATTCACCCCACAGGGCCAGAGTCCAAAAGTCTGCTTTTACTACAGGTGAACATTTATCCCTCCATAGGATAATTTAACAGAGAACACAACACAGTCTCAAATTGCAGGGTGAACTACACACCTTAACCCTTAGGCTGCAGACAGAATTAGAATATACAGGAATTTGGGACTGATATATCAGTCCATATCCCTACAAGGGTTAATTTAAAGGCAATACTTTACATTTTAAGCAGTTTGACAGTCCTCAGCAAGCGTAACATTCCTCTGAGACCTCTAAGGTGCATTGTTGTCGATTTAGACATTCCCTAAAGCTTCCCACACAGACAGAACACCCCCCTCACAGATACTTCTTCACTTGCGAAAGAACTATTAGGTCCATCCCTTGCCTTAGCCAACAGGTGCTCATAGACTGGGGCTACCAACCTCTTCTGATGTCACCCACCGCCTAGAAGTCTGAAGCTAGGGGCCAATTACCTGAGCACACTGGCATTGGAGGCTAAGGGTCAATATACACTACCTCCCTGTGGATGTTACCTGGGGGCTATGCATACTAGAAATGTGGGATGCCCTCCCTAAATCTCGAGGAAAGGGGGTTGGGGGAAGCTTAGATTAAAACAATCTGTCAAACACCTCTACTTTCCCTCCCTCAGTTAAGTACTTTACTTTTTCTGCCACATAAAGTTGTTCTATTCCTCTTAAGAAAAATCCTGTTGAAAGGAGGCATGGTGGAAGTCCAGGGAGAAAATAGCCCCAACAAATCCAAATTAACTTTTCACATGCATAAAAACCTCTAGGCTGGTGAGCTCTTCACACACTACAGTTTAGGGCAAAACAGTCTCTTTTTCTTTCATTATAGATCGAAAGGGCGCTAAGAATTATGGCATTATTTATAATTGGTATTAAAAAAGGATCGTAGAATTAAAACAAGCTTTTCATGTTTCTTTAGTTCATTTACAGACTGGTGTATTACTGAGATTACTAACCACAGATGAAACTACCTATAGACCAATCAGCTTGCCAGATTTCTTCTGTCTTTTCACAAAGCAGCCGGTCAACAGGTTCAGTATAATAGCAACAGATGCCATCAATCAAATAATTTTATGAGAGGAAATCAGAAAGTAGACTAAACAGAATACACTCTGTGTACCACAAGTAATATAAGTAAAATAAATTAAATTAAATAACTAGTAATTATGTCAGCCACACTAGTACTCCTTTGTACTTACTGTATTAATGAAGCTTTGTAGCTTTAGTTTTGTTCTTTCTGAGTTGCCTGTTTGGGTGCCTGGCTGGTCACCTAAGAAGCTGCAACACAGGGTATCACATGAAACACTGTCTGAGAGAGTTCACAGTAGACTTCTGATTCCCACAACTCTAGAGCCCTGAGTTACACTAGTCCCCCTGAATCCTGAGTCCCAACCTCTGAGAGTCTGCTGTGGCCCTGCCCTGTGTACCGAATCCACAATGAGTCCTCCAAGTCTTGACCCCCAAGAACTGATTCCTGACTGAGACCCAATTTAAGAACCCCTCCCTGCCCCAGAGTCCTTAATCTTGAGACTCAATGCCCATATAGGCTCCCCACAGAATGGGCCGGAGGGGTCTTGTTCCGTCAGTACAGAACTGTTGTGCCCCACTGCCCATCACTACTAGTAATCAGCCACTGCTTCAGAACTGTTTTTTCCCAGACTCCAACTCCCAGCCCTGATCCTCACACATACTCACACTGTGACTCACAGGCAATTGAATTCAACAGCCGATTTTCCTTTACTGGCTGTCTGCTTGGGTCACCTCACCAGCTGCTGGGCACTGCTTCCTAGCCTTCCTTCCCCTGCTGTTGCCAGCTGCTTGATGGTAGACTTTTTCCTTTTCTTAAACTGGGAACTAACTTGTCTTCTGGTCTGGAACACCACGTTCTCTCATCTGACTCTCTGAAGGAATTGACCGACGACCGAGATGGCACTTAAATGAACAACAACAAATCAGTTTGCCACGTGAGCTATTTCTTTGCACCTCGGCTGTGATTGGCTGGCTGGCAGTGGCTCAAGGCAAGCAAAAAGGAGAAGTCATGATTGGGGCTGATTGTTATCAGCATGGTTGGACAACTACCGATCAACTGTCTCTGCTGTTTTTTACATTACTTACAGCCCCAAAGTCAGTCACCAGCAGGAGCAAGTACATTTTTTTAAAACTCCAGCGGCTCTACACGGCACCCAGTCCAATCCCACACACACCACACCAATCGAATTCAGAACCCCCACCCCCACCAAAAAGACTTTGAAAAACAGCATTGTTTTTTTTCTGCCCTCTGGAGAATAAAATAAAATAAAATCGTGACTCAGTTGGTAGCACATCCGCCTCTGGACCAGAAGGTCGTGGGTTCTCATCCCACACTGGGATTGGACTTGCACCTAAAAACTGCTGGCATCTGAGTGCAGTATTGGGAGCTGCTGTACTGCTGGGGTGTGCTGTCCTTCGGATGAGACGTTAAACCGAGGTCCCTTCTGCCCATCCTGGTGTTGTCCTAGTGGGTGTCCAGGTGGAAGTAAAAGAACCCAGGGCACTCTTCACAAAGAGCAGGGAGCATTCCCGGTTTCCTGGCCAACATTCCCCTTCCCATAAAATGGTTCATGCAATTATCCAGGCTGTGTGTGGGTGATGATGTGCGATATGGCCACCACCACACATTCAGTCACTTTACTACCAGTCTAGCATTGCTTGCAAAGCACTTTGGGATACTGTGTATGAAAAGTGCTATATAAATACTGATTCTTCTTCTTCTTCTAAATCAATTATTTTTTTAATAGACTGCACAACAATATTGGAGGGGCACATGCCCCCTCAGGCCCTATGGGCATGACACCACTGTGACAGAGGGTCCTTTCTCTGACACCAGCAAATGCTGAGATGAAACTGAATAGCACTTTTTAACCTGGATTCCAAAACTGTGCCAGCGGCAGGTGCCATGTGCAGTAGCTGAAGAGACTATTCTGAGTTTGTTTTGTTTTTTTTAATTTATTTAGTTATTCATTTCATCCAGGATGAATGGAAACACTATCAGTGGAATACCTCTTGCCCTGCTTGTAGGCAAATAGGCCCCATCTCACAGGGTATTAAGCTCTGCTTCCATGAACTGTAGAGGCCGAGAGACAACTGGCTCTAGATTTATCAGAAAAACCTAGGGACTCCATGAGCCCCTAGGTGAGTTACAGATCCACCTGCTGGGGTTGACTCGGCAACCACAGCTAAGCCTCTAGATATAGGAAGAACTTGTGAAGGTGCTACAACCACTGTGCACACTGTTATAGAATGACCTAATGGGGGGCTAAATCTGAGGTACTTTCTGTGCTGATGGGGATGTGGAAATACTTTAAGTCCAGTGATGCCAAACCTTCCCCTTTTCTTTGGAGTGTTGGCAGAATCAGTGCCAAAAAACACAATTTTAAACTTTGGCTTTGTCAGATGCCTACTTAGTACCCTCTAAGACAGGTTACCACTCCCCATCCTTTTTTGTAGTACCTTTTGCTATACCAAGACAGGCTCCTCTATCTTGACAGTAACAGGTTTTGAACCTCTTTTTCTTGAAATTTTCTTTCTCTACATCTGTAGATGGATTGAAAATGCCTTTTTTTTTGGGGGGGGGGGATTTGAACCCAGAGACAATCCCCGATCACTACATCCATGACCACTTTGTCTGTGGTGTCTGGAATATCCTTGGCTATAGGTATTGCTGATACTGAAGAACAGCCCTAGTCTGATACAACAAAAGGAGCTTACTGTGGTGTATTCATCCATTTTTAAACTTTTATCTTTTCTCTCAAGAAGAATTACCCTTGACTTGTAGTCCATAGCCTTGGTTTGGGAATACTGAGCTAGGTTTGTGACTCACAACCAGGCAAAACCCCTTTGAATCACTGTATTTGTCAACCATCTAGCAGCAGCCGTTGAAACTGTTATTTGGCTGCTCCCAAACCAAATTTAGCTGTTTCAGCTAGATCATCTGGTAGGGGAGTAACATGGACTTGAAAGTATGGCTCTGGTCCTGGGATCCGTGTTAGGAGAGTAGGATGCCACGGATCTCTTTGCCTTGTCACAGGCTGTTACTTCAACTACTCCTTGATGTATAGGATGAGGGAACAAACTTTGAGTTCCCTCCCTGTCTAGCTGATGTTTCTTATACATCCTCTTATCCGAGGGGAAACAGAGCTTGGAGTTTGTAAAATCTTTAAAGTGTCTTCCCCAATGAATTTATTCACAGGAAGGGGAAGCCTTTAGTGGCTGTCGGCCCAATCATCATCCACAAATGTGAAGAGTGAGGGATAATCTTTATTTTTGATAAAAACCCAAACATTCCATGAAATCACAGTCTTCCTCCAGATAATTGGGAAGACTGGTCAGAGGAGACAAGCTGCTGAGCAGAGGTCTGCTGATGAGAAGTACACAGCACTTGTAAGCTTAAAAGTGTTTTCTTAAGCCATTCCAGGCATATCTTCACACTTTTTTTTTGTTTTGTTTTAGGAAAGTTTACAAGTTTCACACCTTCATTCACAGTGAAAAACCACCACAATGAAGCACAGTGCTACACAATTCTGCAGTAAAGTTACTGCAGTAAATGATACCATTTCAGTGGGAATCAATCCCTTTAGTGATACAGTAAGCCTGAGACACTGTACCTCATCCTGGTGGGCTTCACCATGGGTAACAATCTGCAGGAATTGGCAGGCTTTCTAGCAGGCACAGAAGTCCCCATACACTGTCTAGCAGGGGGTTCTGTGTGCTTAGTTTTATTTGATTTCTTAGAGGGAACCAGGTAGTCAGCCAGTTCAGCAAGCCTCTCAAGAACTGCTTGTATACCCATCTCAGGGGTAGCAGTTTACAATAACTGTTGTGGTTTCACCTACAGTAATTTAGGGTGTCAGCTGGTTAGAGCTGGAGGGACCCTTAGATGGCGAAAGTTTTCCTTTTTTTTAGCCACATTCCAGGCATTTTTCAATAGTTTTCACAGTTTATTAGCCATATTCCAGGCATTTTTTTCAATAGTTATCACAGTTTATTAGCCATATTCCAGGCATTTCAATAGTTATTACAGGACATGAAATGCAGATTTCACTATGCTTTTAATGTTCTTGTCCAGATGGTTAGAAAAAAGGAACTTAACAGAATTTCACCACACAGAATACAGAGTTTGAAACCGGGATCACCAGTTTTCTTTTTAAATGACATTTTGAATGTAAAAGCAATAAAACTTGCAACCACTAAAAAGTATTTTAATTGAAAGATTATTTAGCAGTTGCGGTCGATTCCTGAACCAATGAGGTACCGATTGGGTCCCAGGAACCAAGGAAAATGAACCGAGACTATCTGTTAAAGAACTGGTGTTAGCGGTTCTTAAAACAAGGTAATTTAATAAAAATTAAACATAACTAGTGGAGTTTTCAGTCAAAAAACTCCGATAACTGTAATATAAACCTCGATTTGCCCCCGGTTAACACGAACCGAGAGAAACAGAGAAACTTACAATTTAAACACTAAAACTACAGGTTTACTAAAATTACAAAAAGTAAAAGGCAGCAAAATAAATATTAAATAATACTTATCATATTCTTGAAGGTTTCTCACGCCAGAAGAAGATGATGAAGAGGAGAAAATCTCTGAGCATCTAGACTTATCAGGCAGAGAGAGAAATCTGAAGGGTTTAGAACTAAGGCAGTTCATATAGGCAGCATTTGAAAAGTGGCTCATGCAAAAGATTCCATTATTTGCATATGTTCCAAATTCTCTCTGAGCAGTTCTACTTAGGGGACAGACTGCATACAGTTATGAATACCTGTGTATTACTGGGGTTAGAAACTCACCTTACCTTCCAGGCCTTCAGATATGTCACTAACAAAAATATTAAAGCATATCGGACCTAGCACCGACCCCTGTGGCACTCCACTATCTACCCCCTTTCTTCTGATAGGGAGTCGTTTACTAGTACCCTCTGGGTCCTTCCGCTAGGCCAGCTCTGCATCCAGTTCACCACTTGTTGCCCTACCCCCATGCTGTCTAACTTATTTAGTAGCCTTCTATGGTGGACCGAGTCGAAGGCTTTGCTGAAGTCCAGGTATACTACGTCTACTGCACTGCCCTGATCCACTATTTTGGTTACCTAGTTAAAAAAGACTATTAGATTAGTTTGGCATGATCTACTCGTGGGAACGCCATTCTGTTTTGTGTCTAATTTGCTGTTTTCTTTGAGAAAGGATATAATCATCTCCTTTAGAAAGGTTTCCATTATTTTGCCCACAAAGATCTGCAACAGGGTTAATACACAAGAGGGATGGGGTGGACAGTGTGAGAAGGGATTTGGCAACGTTGGAGGAATGGTCAAAAGTATGGCAACTTAGATTCAGTGCAAAGAAGTGCAAAGTAATGCACCTGAAAAACAAAAACCCACGGGAATAGTACAAAATGGGGGGGGGATAGTAACAACAACAAAAATGGAAAGGGACCTGGGGGTAGTCGTATCAGATGATCTAAATGTAGGCAAGCAATGTGAGAAGGCAGTAAAGAGGGCTGGGGGATACTGGGATGTACAGGGCGAGGCATCATCAGTAGAAACAGGAAGCTGATATCCCTCTGTACAGACAGTTGGTGAGATCTCATCTGGAGTATTGTGTGCAGTTCTGGAGACACCATCTCTGCAACAACACAGACAAGATGAAGGCAGTCCAAAGGACGGCAACTAAAATGGTGCAGGGTCTGCACCAGAAACCGTATGAAGAGAGACTAAAGGAGCTTAATATGTATACCCTTATGGAAAGGAGGGAGAGGAGGGACATGATAGAAACTTTCAGGTACCTTAAGGGAATCAAGAGGGTACATCATTTAGAAAAAGAGTTTTGCAAGAACAAGGGGGCACAATTTGAAGACAGAGGGGGATGGCTCAGAGGCAACGCGAGGAAGTATTATTTCACAGAGAAGGTGGTGAACGCATTGGAACGGCCCTCCTGAGGAGGTAGTGGGGTCAAAAACAGTGGGGGAATTCAAGAATGCATAGGACAGACATCAAGCAATTCCAGTGGGGACTAGGAGGAAGTAGACTGTTGGTTAACTAGGATCTGCAGCTTATCCAACAGGTAGGGAACTGGGCAGACTGGGTGGGCCAAGCGGTCCTTATCTGCCATCAAAGTCTGTTTCTATGTTACTATTGAGGTGGGGCTTACCGGTCTGTAGTTGCTTGCACTCTCTTTGCTCCCGTTTTTATGTAGCGGGATAACCGTGGCCTTTTTCCAATCCTGTGGGACCTCACCCAGCTCAAGTGATAAGTTAAAAAGGTCAGCCAGGGTGAGCCAGCCCAGTGGCGCTGAGGGTTGAGGTGCTGGATGTCACACCTTGCGGCACACCAACAGTCTGGGTTCAGGAGTGAGCTCGGGCCATCGGGGGTTGGCAGGGGCAGGAAAGAATTGTGCATCCGGAGGACTGCTCCTCTTTCCTGGGGGTGGAGGTAGCGCTTGTCACAGTGCTAGCGGCTCCTGGTGGCGGCGAACTCACAGCACACTCTTCAGGGGCTGGAGTAGCAGAGGGCACTTTACGGGTGGAACCACGCCCATGGTGAGCAGGGCATTACTGCACGTCCACACTCCCAGGGCAACTCCAACAGCAGCAAAGATCCCTGGCCCACGGAAAGGCAACAGCAACTTCCAGTGCCTGCCACCACACACCCAATGCAAAACTTGCATCGCCGACTCTCCTGATCCCCTGCCTTGCTTTGGGTCCAGTTTAGGCAGTCGCCGGCTGGGGGTATGGTGGTGAGTGTCTGTCCCCGAATCTCTCAGTGGTGCAAGGATCACGTGGGTGGTAGCATGGTTGCGGTGAGTGGGGTCTGCCAGAGAGAATTCCGTGGGTCCAGAGCAGAAATAAAGTCTACAAAAAAAAAAGGTCAGCCAGGGGAGCCCAGTGCTGGCCCTAGCTATTTTGGGGCCCTGTGCGAACCTTCTTGCTGAGGCCCAATATCAGAAGTCGTGATGCCACCAAGGAACATCCTCATCCCTATCATGCCCTCCCTGTAGCTTCCTTTTTAGCTAGTTTTGTGCCTTTTTTGCACTTTACTTAAATTAGTACATACAGAACCAGGAAGAAAGTGGGCAACTGGACAGCTGAGGTTTTTGGGAGGGCCCCTTTGCTCTTGGGGCCCTGTGCGAATGCACAGTTCGCAGCCCCCCTAAGGCCGGCTCTAAGGGAACTACTAGTTCCTTTATAGCTCTTTCAGCAGCCTCAGGTGTACTTCATCCGGTCCCATGGCATTATTTATATTGAGTTTCTCCAGTTCCTTTAGGACTCTTTCCTTTGTAAAAGGTCCTCAATATACTCCGCCGCGTCTGTGCTGCCCCTTGTAAGGGAGTGCCTGCAACCTTGGTAAAAACGGAGTAGAAATACCCGTTGAAGTTTCTGCTTTGTCCTTATACGTCCTCTATTGCCCCATCATCCTTGGCTAGTCTGACAATACCTCCTCTTGTCTTTCTCTTCTTGCTGACATACCTATGGACGGTGTTGTCTCCCTTCTTGACTTCCTAGTCTACTTTCTCCTCCATTGTTGCTTTTGCTGTTCTGATTTCTTTGCTTGCTTCCTTTAGTATCTCCTTGTAATCATCCCTGTCCTTGTCGGATCCAGTTTTCTTGTATTTTCTAAAAGTTGTTCTTTTTTCCCCTGACTTTGCTAACTACTTCCTTAGAAAACCAGAGTGGTTTTATTTTCTTCTTTGCTTTGCTTACCCTCTTCATGCAATAATCTGCAGCCTGCAGTAGAACTGTTTTGTTGTACTATCAACTAGGCCACTCAAAATTAAATTTTTCTGGCTCGGGGGCTGAACAGCTCATAGGATTGGCAGTGGATTACGTAACCTTTTACCTCTGGATCACCAAAACAAATCTGGCACAAGGTCAGTTAGTTTAATAAAAAAAATTAAAACTTTGTTTTTTTTTTGCACTGGTCTAGCTGGAAAACGGTCACCCAATTTGCACAGCCCCCACTCCAGCTCGCACAAATCCATTTATTACTATGCTTTGGGACACTGCGTCTCCTCCTTGTAAGTTTAGTTTTCTGATATATAATAAAAACCTTCTCCGGCACCCACTACAACCCCACCTATCTGCCTACCACCCAATTTAAGCTCTCCACCCATGTCTCCTTGTCAGTCACCTCTCTGTACTAAATTCTCCCCACCCATTTCCTCGCCTCCCCAGCCATTCACCCTTTCCACCCATGTCCTCCCATCAGTCACCTACAGTAAAACCTGCCTTCACACATCTCAGACCCTCAACATTCCCCACCCATGTCTCCCTTGCCATTCACCCATTGTAAAAACCTCTCCCAACTTATCTTGGCCCCTCCGCCCTTCCCAGCGTCAGCTACCCATCAGTAAAATCCAACCCCCACCAATCTCAACCCCGCCACCCTTCCAACCTATGTCCCCTTGGTCAGGTGTGTCCCCACGACAAGCTCCACAAGTAATATTCATTGGACGTAGAAGTCAGTGGAGTGTGCCATGAATACTACCCTAACAGGCTCACGCTGGGACCGCATGCCAGCAATCAGAAGTGCACTGTGACTGCACATGCGGGAGAAATTACTACCCTGTGGGTCAGAGTGTCAGGATGGCAACAGCAGCACACTGCTTTGGAGTTGTTTTTCTTGAATGTTGGTTTAGGAACTTGAGGTGAGTTTCTGACTAGGGGGACATTGCTATGGGGGTGGCGGGGTTGCAATGGGTGGAGGGAGGGTTTTATTAAACAATATATACATATTTTTTTTTAAACAGGAAAGTCAGGAGAGAGTCGCACTGTCCTGAGGCAGTTAGCACCAAGCCCTCGTCCAGTATATTAACGTTTAGATTGATCCCTAAATATCTCTTCTGACTGTTCAACAAACTCTTATGAAATGAGTCATGGTGTGTTATTAGTGGACTTGTGTCCACAGTGCAAAATCTCCAACACAAAAGGCAGTAATTATCAGTATGACACCCCTTTTTGGAATCCAGTGGCTGAATGGACAGCTGTCTCATACAAATCAGTAGGGTTATGTGAAGAGGACTGCATTGTGGCAGTAATATCAGTAGTCATGTGGACAGTCTTGAGTCAAACAGATCTGATAGCAGAAAAAATGCCCCTTGGCCCATGATGTCTGCCCATTCCTACCAAACTAATGTTGAATGAGAAAGTGAGATCCCACCCAGACAGAGTACTGTGTACAGTTCTGGAGGCAACACCTCCACAAGGACACTGACAGGGTTTAAACGATCCAGAAGAGGGCTACCAAAATGGTGCAGGTGTTGCATGAGAAATCATACAAGGAGAGGCTACAGGAACTCAACATGTTCTCCCTGGAGGAGAAAGGAGTGAGAGGGGACATAATTGAGACCTAAGAGTACCTCACAGGGGTGAACAAGGTGCAGGAGAAGAGTCCCATTCAGAGGAAAAGGACCACCAGAACACGGGGGCATGTGATACAGCTTTGGGGGGGGGGTTAAGAGGGATTTGAGGAAATACCACTTCACAGAAAGGGTGGTGGATACCTGGAACGGCCTGCCAGAGGAGGAGGAGGTGGGGGTGAAGACTGTGGAGGGTCTTCAAGCATGCATGGGATAGCACATGGGCATAATAAGTAGAGAACAGGGAGGGGGAGGGACACCTGAGACCAACTAGGGTCCAGGGAGTAGGAAAATGCAGGGAAATAGAGCAGACTAGATGGGCCTACTGGTCTTTTTCTACCAACAAATTTTATATTTCTGTGACTTTATGGTTTTTGAAATGAGAAGGCAGACAGGAGATCTAATTCTAGTATGCAACTGGCAACTAGAGATAGGAATCTCTGTGCTAACTTACACCTAATGTAGGGGCACAACTTCCAGCTCAAGGGTGAACACTGCAGATCGAAAAAGCATGGGGTGTGGTTTTCACAAAGAGTGGTATCAATCTGGAACAGTCTCCCAAAAGCAGTGCTGAAGAGCCCATCAGTAGAATCATTTAAGAAGACTCTAGATACTTATTTGATAAGCAAGGGAATCGAGGGTTATTTCTTTTGGAAACAGCAGACAAAAATTATGGGCTCTCTGCGTTCTTTTGTCTGTAATATCTATGTTCCTCTGTAGATAAAACATCTCCCAGTTAGTGGTATGTGGAGCTATTCTTGGAAGTCCATCCTCAGGCACCTGTTGACAGCTTGTGGACTAGAGCAAAAAGTATTTAACCTGAAACTCCTTGACTTGTGACATCACCGTTTTCAGTACGTGATGACGTTTCCCTTGTTTGTTTAGGCAATAACATACTGAGGATGGGGGGGGGCTGTCATAGAAAACTAACACCATATCTAGAGGGCAAATACTAGAGGAAAGGCTAAGGGATACCGTGTTAGCTCATATTACCACCCCAGTTTTAAGTGTCTTTTAGTGATAATAAAACTAAATTCTTCCTGAATTTTCTTTTCAGATAAATACTTAGTGGAGTAGACAGGGAAGACCTTAAAATAAGTTCATGTTTCCATTGCATACTTGTTCATCCCTGCTTCTGAAGTGGGGGCAGACATGATGGACCTAGAGTCCCTTCCAACCTTAAAGGAAAATGTTAGGACTGTGTTATTTAAAATGTTTCCCCTTTATTAGCATTAACTGTTACAATTACAGCAGGCAGTCACGTGACACCACAGGTGTGGCGTCATGGGAGAAATAAATAAAACTGCTTTTCACCAGTCATACAGCAGTCTCCCAAAAAGCTTTTTTATACTAAATATTTTAGAATGATATGTAGTTCATTGTCCAGGTTTAAATCTGAATTAAGTACATGTCAAAACAAGACGTACAGTATGTACCTGCAGACACTGAACTGGTTTCTGACAGTATACTCTGTGGCCCAGATATTCAAAAGGGTTGCGCCATGCGCAACAGGGTTGCGCCTGCGCAAGTCCGAAATTGCGCCATTCTGCGATATTCAGCAGGAGGCAGTTGCGCCACTGAAAACATGCTGAGCAACAGCGCAATGCTAATGAATGCATGCCGAACTGGAGGGGGAGGAACCATGCATAAACTGCACAGCCCGATATTCAGCCGGGCTGTGCAGAGTTGTGCAGGCGCCAACCCCCAACCTGCGCCTGCACAACTTTGAGCCCAAAAAAAGGATCAAGTCAGGGCCACCCACAGGTGAGCTGCCGCACTGCAGGCGCAACACAGCAGCTGCCACCTGTGGCTGGCCCTCAACCTACTCCTGTGCCCCCTGCAGCCCAATCGTGGACAAAAATTGCAAAAATCCCCACACACCCCGACTGGCCCGATCGGCGGGCTAAAGCAGAAAAGTCCCCCACTCCCTACTGGCCCGATACGGCGGGCATAAGCTTAAATCCCCCCCACCAGCCCAATCGCGGGCAGCAAAGTGCCCCCTCCCGAACATATCCTGGTGGCCCAGTGGACCGCTAAGTCCAATCCGGGCTGAAGAAGTGTAAACCCCCAAGCGGATCCCTGGTGGTCCAGTGGACCGCTAAGCCCGATCGCGGGCTGCATAATGTGAAAACCCCCGCCCCCAAGACCATATCCTGGTGATCTAGTGTCCCCCATCCCACCACCCACCCACAAGCCCCACTACCGCCCCCCCCAGCCCGGCAGCATCCCACCCACCTGCCGACTGACTGCCGATGAGGGCTGCACACCATTGGTGCACAGCAAGAGCCAATGGGCATGCAGCCCATACGATACAAAACAATCCAGATATGTGAATGAATGTTCACTCACATATCTGGACTGCCTTGCTCGCGGTATGGGCTCCACGCCCACTGGCTCTTGCTCTGCACCAATGGGCTGCAGGACGCCGATCAATCAGCCTGTGAGCGGCAGGTGGGTGGGATGCTGCCGCCGGCTGGCTGCGGGGGGGGGAGGCGGGTGGTGGGGCACCGTGGGTGGGTGGGGTGAGAGACACTAGATCACCAAGACATATCTTGAAGTGAGAGATTGCTCACGATATGCAGCCGCGATGGGCAAACGCGATCGACTGAACCACCGAGATATGTTCTGAGGGACACTGCTGCCAGCGATCGGGCTGAGGTGGGGGTTATTAGGCCTGTTGCCCGCGAGCGGGCCAGTCGGGAAGTTTGATGCTTTTTGCCCGCTGATCGGCCCAGTGAGGGTTGCTCACATTTGCCCGCGATCGGGCTGCAGGGAGCGCCGGCTGCTGCCTGGGCAGGGCTTCAGGCGCAAGTCCACGGGATCGGCACCTGCATGCTAATGGCATGCAAATGAGAATATAAACAGATGCAAATAAGCCCCCTGCACCTTGCATGAATTATGGCCCCATTTGCATGTCACCTTTTGAATATCGGAAATTTGCGCATGGCGCAATGGTACTTGCGCCACCGCAAGTTGAATGCTCCACTCTGACCACTTGCGGTGGCGCAAGTTCCACTGCGCCATGCACAGTGGCTGTGGCGGGGTGATATTCAAGGGTTGCTCAATGGCGCGGCTCCTTTGAATATCACTCCGGCCCCTCCCTCTTGTAACTATTTGGTCCGGCGCAGAACTGCGCCACAAAATAGCTAGTTTGAAATATCCGCCTCTGTGTCTATATATGTGAGTGTGTATCTGATAGTATATGTGTGCATACTGTATGTGTCTACCTGACAGTATGTATGTGTATCTGACACTATATGCGTATCTGACAGTATATGTGTATATCTGACAGTGTATGTGTGCATATGATAGTACATGTATGTATCTCATAATATGTGTATCCATCATAGTGTATGTGTGTGTGCATCTGATAGTGTATATGTGTATCTCGTAGTATATGTATATCTGATAGTATATGTGTATACAACAGTACATGTGTATCTGATAGTATGTGTGTATATCTGATAGTATGTGTGTGTATATTACATGCGTCTATCTGACTGGTATATAAAGGATGTGCGGGAGGTGAGTGTGTGATAACCCATTTATCTGTACAGTTGCCTGTGACCTCAAGTAACCTCACAAGTGGCAAAGCCACAAGTGAGGGTTACAAGAGGTCACAGGGAACTGTACAGATAAAGGGGTCATCACACACACACCTCCTGCATATTGCATTTATGCAACAGGTGTTTTTGTTAGTGTTGCTTTTGTGTAACTCTGAAGACGTTTTTCTTTTCCTTTTCTTGGTTTTCAGTGGTACTCTTTACTTCATCGTTGAATCTTCTGCGGCGGTTTCTTTCTTGTTTGTTTCTTGAAGGAATTTTGAGTGTGGGTAGTAGGATGCCAGCGTCATCGCTAGGGAAGCCAAGTCAATCATTTAGATCTCCTGGTGTGATTGGATGTTACTCTGCATGTGGCGGGCTGGACTGTTTAAAAAATATGGCATCTTTTTTCTGATTCACTGAGTAAGCGAGGTACACGTTCGTTTTTAAATAAAAACGCAAATAATATTTTGTGGTCTTTTCCATTTATTACGTAATAGAATCATTCAGGTCAAACTGCCCCACCACTTTCTCCCCTCCTAAAACTATTCTTCGACCATTCCTTGGGACACCACTGGAATGATTTAATTGGAAATCTATACAAAATGATGCGAGATCAAACTAAAGAATCAACAAGTTCAATATTGACATGTTGGAATAGGGATTTAGATCTCATTGTATCTATAGAAGAGTGGTCCTTTTCATTTCTGCGTTAAAATCACTCATTCGCATATTTGGAGAGAATACCCATGGAAGTGTAGATCTAGGTTTTTCAGGTCACCGGCAAGTTTGACGAAATACCTTCTGATTGAATTGGGGCTTGCTGGAGGGGATGTGGAGCCAAGATGACAGACCTTGCACATATCATGTGGCAATGTCCATGCTTGATGCCCTTCTGGATATAAGTCTACAAAAATAAATCAGTGACAGCCTTGGAGAGAACATCGAGCTCACAGCTGAAGTGGTACTTATGGCTGTCTACCCGGATCGTTCCCCCCCATGGACAAAAACCCTGCTCCCCATTTTTTTGTTGGCTGCAAAAAAATCCTTAACAAAGAAATGGATGACCAAAGACATCCCTACCATACACAATTGGAGGTGAATAGTCATATATATCAGATGGAAAATATCACTGCTAAACTTAATAACCAAACTGATAAGTTTGCCACACTTTGGCAGAAATAGTCATTTTATCAAGCAGGGGCTGCTCTTGATTTTTGCCCATAACATGTTGGCCACAGGGAAGAAGAAATGAGATTAGTGTGGTATTCTTGAGCTGCTAGATTTTAACAAAGAATATCAAAGCCTATCTCAATGCTAGACTGTATTTATTGCAAAGATCTCTATACATACTAGAATAATGTATATTTATACAACAACAAAACTGAAGTAAGTACAGAAAAAATCTTGATTGTAAAATGTCTCCTGATTTAAAAGAAAAAACTAAATAAAAATATATTTAAAAAAATATATATTTTGTGGTGTTTTCGCCATCTGTGCTTGGTGGTTAAAATTATATGTGCTGCTGTGTGTGAAGTTTCTTTCTTTTTTTTTTTTTTAAGTAAAGCGGCAGTATGTCAGAAGTGCAGGCACGCTGGCGGCCGATGTTGTAGAGTACAAATGGAGGTAGCAGAGGTTGCTGAAAAAAGATAAAAACCAGAAGTGAAAAGAGAAGTTGCAGTTAAAAGAAAGATGTTTTTGTGTACCGAGACTGTAGGCTGTCATACGCAGATGGCCGGAGAGTGTGTCTGCGGGGGGGGGATGCTGAATGGTGATGATTTTAAACCAGAGTTTGTTTAAAAGGGAAACAAAAACTAGAAGCTGCGGTACAAATTAGGATGCAGGGTAGGCAGGTAAGGGTGAGGAGTGCAGAAGTGGTGCTTGAACATGAAAAGGGCTCCACTGTGTATTCATTTTATTTATGCAATAAATGCAGACTCCCGAGCACTAGAATGAAAATGTGTAAGTGCTGGCTGGCGGGGGGTGTATATGATGTAATCACTATGGTAATAACTTTAAGTTATTACCATAATGATTACAACATACCCATTTATCTGGATAGTGACTCAGATAAATACAGGTTACTCACCTGTAACAGGAGTTCTAGGAATGGTATATGTTGTTCATCCACACTACCTGGCAGGTTCCTTGCGCTTTAAATCTTGCGGAAGGTCTTCAAGCTGGCTCCTCCACCCACCCACCGGGTGGTAAAACTCTCTGCTCCGCCCCATAACACCAGATCTAGCCCGCTGGAAGACAGGTTGTGCGTCGAAGCCGGGGAGGCTGGGTGGGTCGTGTGGATGAACAACATATACCATTCCTAGAACTCCTGTTACAGGTGAGTAACCTGTATTTCTAGGGACATGGATATGTTGTTCATCCACACTATCTGGCAGACTCCTAGCAGTTCTCCGGGAGGAGGGAGGCAAGGCGCACAGCCCCTACTTAGGGAATAATGACTGGAGAATCAAGGCCCCAAAACCAGCATCCCGGCATGACTCAAGGTCAATGTGGTAATGGGAAATGAAGGTGTGTGCTGATATCCAGGTAGCAACCCTGCAGATTTCCTGGATAGAGACGTCCCTGGAAGCAGCCACTGATACAGCGGTATGGCGGGTAGAATGAGCTCTTAACCCTCTGGGAGGCTCCATGCCCGCCAACCTATAGCAGAGATCTATGCAGAAGGTGACCCACCTGCCTATCGTCCGCTTGGCTGCAGGTCTGCCACGTGCGGCTTCAGCGTATGTGACAAACAGCTGGCGAACCTCTCCCCGAACTTCAGCCGTCCGCTCATTGTAATAAGCGAGCACTCTTCTAGGGTCCAACCCCTGGTTAAGGTGAAACTCCAACACCACCTTCGGAAGGAATTTCGGGTGGGGGCACAGGAAAACCTTGTCCCTGTGGAAGACCAGATAAGGAGACTTGATGGAAAGCGCCTGGAGCTCCCCCATCCTTCTGGCTGATGTGACAGCCACCAAGAAGATGGTCTTCCACGTCAGGTGAGATATGTCACACCTGTGCATCGGTTCGAATGGCCTGCCCATGAGCTCAGCCAATACCAGCAGTAGATCCCACGGAGGTGGAGGCTCTCGTAGCGGAGGGGATATGTGATCAAGGCCTTTGAAATAGCGCCCGACCACCTTATCCTGCGCCACCGACTGCTTCCCGGCCCACACCTGGTAAGCAGAGACTGTTGCCAGGTGCACCTTAAGGGTCGTCGACAGAAGCCCTTGCTGAGAAAGGGACCACAGGTAGTCCAGAATGCTTGCCAAGGAACAGGAGGAAGGGTCCAGGCCCTTGCCCTGACACCAAATGGAGAATCGCTTCCATTTGAAGGCGTAGCATTTTCTGTTCGACTCCTTACGGGAAGCCTCAACAACGTTGAGGACCTCGTCGGAAAGACCCAAGGCCTGGAACTCTAGCCACTCAGGAACCAGGCCATCAGGTGCAGGGATTGAAGGTCTGGATGGAATACCTTCCCCTGATTGACTGCGATCAGGTCCGGGCGGGCTGGAAGCCACCTCAGGAGCCTGGAGCTGAGACTGAAGAGATCTGGATACCAGAACTGGCAGGGCCAGTCTGGGGCTACCAGAATCACCTGCGCCTTGTCCCTCCTCGCCTTGAGGAGCACCTTGTGCATCAAGGGAAATGGGGGAAAGGCGCAGAAGAGGCCCGGGGTCCACGGCCTCGAGAAGGCATCCCCCTGCAGCAAGCCCTGCTGAGGGGGGTGGGCATGAAACAGTCTCAGCTTCGCATTCTCCCTGGAGGCAAACAGGTCCACCTGAGGCATGCCCCAGTGGGAGAACAGATCTTGTACTACCTCCGGGAGGAGGGACCACTCGTGGGACGTAGCCCCTATCCGGCTTAGGGCATCGGCCAGAATGTTGGAGGCTCCTGCCACATGGATGTCAAGGAGATCCGCCTCCAGACAGCACACGAGGGACCAAATGTGGAGAGCTTCCCTGCACAGGGGCATGGAGCGTGTCCCGCCCTGGCAGTTTAGGTAGTACATGGTCAAGTTATTGTCCGTCTAGACCTGGACTACTTGACCCCGTACAAACAGAACGCAGGCGGTGAGGGCTAGACGAACTGCTCGAAGCTCCAGCAGGTTGATGTGGCATCGGGACTCCCGAGGGGACCAGAGGCCATGCGCTCTGTGCTCCCCCAGATGGGCACCCCAACCCATCAGAGAGGCATCAGTCGACAGAGAGAGACCGTCGGCTCGGGGCGGACAAATGGGATGCCCTCCTGCAGATGAGCTGGAACGGTCCACCACTGGAGAGCGTTCCACATCTCCTGGGTCACTGTCACTAGCTGATCCAAAGGATCGGAGCGCTGTGACCATTGGCCGGTCAGTCCCCATTGTAGGGGACACATGTACCAACGGGCCCAATGGACCATGCTGATGCAGGCCGCCATGAGGTCCAGGAGGCGCAGGAAGTCCCGGGCAGGGCACAGTTGCCCAACCTGAAATGATTGGGCAAAGGAGGAAAGAACCTCGGCCCTGTCTGCCGGGAGCCGTGCTCTGGCTTGCAGACAGTCGAGCTCTGCCCCGATGAATTGTATTACCTGCTTTGGCACGAGTTCCGACTTGGCCTCGTTCATAAGGAGGCCAACTTGAGAGCAAACCTGGAGGGCCAGATCCCTGGACAGCTCCACCTCCATTCTGGAGGAGGACAGAATCAGCCAGTCATCCAGGCAGGGTACACTCGGACCCTTCAGCACCGCAGGAATGCTGTCACCACTGCTATGCATTTGGTGAAGACCCTGGGGGCTACAGAAAGGCTGAAGGGCATGGCCCAGAACTCGTAGAGGGACCCCTCTGCCCTGAAGCGGAGGAATCTCTGGTGGGACGGATGGATTGGGACGTGAAAGAACGCATCCTGGAGATCCAGAGAACAGAACCACATGCCTCGTTCCAAGGATGGAATGATCTGAGCCAGAGTGACCATCCTGAAGGTTCGAGACCTTAGGAACCTGTTCAGGTCATGCAGGTCTAGAATGGGGCGCCAGCTCCCCGTCTGTTTCGGGACCAGGAAGTACCTGGACACAAACCCTGGGTCTGGTGGAGGATCCGCCACCTTCCTGATCACCTCCTTTTTGAGGAGCAGGGCAATGTCGGCTTGACAAGCCGACAGGGAGGCTGCGGACCCCGTAGCCCCCTGCGGGGCAACGGCTCAGAAGGGCGGGACCTGCTCGAACTCCAGAGGCAGGCCCTTTCCTACCACCTCCAACACCCAGCGGTCCGTGGTGATAGCAGACCAGGCGGAAAGGAAGTGGCGGAGCCGTCCCCCCATGGGGGGAACCCAGGGGGGAGCGACGAGGCTGGGGGAGACACCCCTCAACCAGTCACTGGGCAGGCTTAGAGGAAGAACCGGCCAAGGGACCTCCTGGGCCTTTTCCTCCCTGCTTCCTGTTAGAGGAAGACACAGGCTTGGCTTTGGGGTGCCAAGCACGAGCCTGCTGGCCCTGGTGCTGGTGTTGCTTGGCCGGACATGCCACAGGGGCAGAAGGCCGAAAGGGCTTACACTGCTGCTAGTGGCCTTTGTCCTTCTGGGCAGACGTGACCGAGTCCAAGGCGGCATTGGACTTCTCGATCCTCTGCAAATGACCCTCCACCCCGGGACCAAACAAGTCGGTACCCAGGAAGGGTACGTCTGCTAGATTGTGCTGGGTATCCGCCGTGAAGGTGGAGATCAGCAGTCAAGCTCTGTGGCGCATGGCCACTGCGGCCGCTACTGACCAGGCACAGAAGTCTCCAATGTCAAGAGCAGTTTGGAGCTGCTGCTTCGCCACTGCCCTTCCCCGATCCCACACCTGCTTGACCGAAGTCTGGAGGTCAGCTGGGAGAGGAGAAATCACCTCATCCAGGGAGTCCAAAAGGGCGTGGGAAAAGTGTGCCATCAGTATGGCCAAACTGGCCTGACGAAGGCCTAAGGAGGATGCAGCATAGACTTTACGCTCGGCATAGTCCTGTTTCTTGGGACTCTTCGTCAGGAGGCTTGTCCACATCCCTAGCGTTTCCAGAACGCCAGAAAACACTGTCGGTCACTAGCCCCTCCGAAGAGGGGTGCTCCGAAAAACCAGAGAGTGAGCTGGTTGGGACCGCATACTTCCTGGCCATCCTGGCCGAAGGAGCAGGATAAGAAGCCGGCCGCTGCCATAACTCCAGAGCTGGGCCAAGAATGGCTTCAGCCACCGGAAAAGCCTCTGTGGGAGAATCCCCTCGGTCCAGTATCTCCGTGAGGGGATACTTGGCCCACTTTGACACAGGTTCGAGCTTCATCCCAGTAGACTCTGAGATGAACCGAAGCATACCCATGAACGAGGATGGGCTCTGCTCACTGACTGTCCTCCAGTGGACTCCAGGTCGAGGGGCCTGGAGAACAGGAAAGAGTCATCATCAGACTCTGAGGAGTCTGCAAACAGCTGCCGAGGGCCTGAGCCACCCTCCACCTGCCAAGGCCGATCGAGAGTGAGGGTGACCGACAACCGATGCGGCAGCCCCTGACCCGACCAAGAATCCTTGGTCGGAGCCCCAGTTTTAGGTTGTGGAGGCGGGAGTTCCACCACAATGGGTGGTGCAGCTGGTTTCGGCTGAACAACCGGCGCTGGCTTCGGCTCCTCGATGACCACGAGCGGTTGTTTCGGCTGCTCGGGTGACAGCCACTTAATGGCCGGGGAAGGCGACGGGGTTGGTTTATTCCCAGTCAAAAAGAGCTGCTGCCCCATCAAGTCCTCATAGCGCCAACGCGATCTGCGCCGGAGCCTATCTTCCGAGGAGGACCAGCGGTGCCGCCAATTCCCTCGGTGCCGAGACCGAGAACGCTGATGTTGGCGGGATCGGCTTGACCGAGAAGAGGTCCGAGACCGAGACCTTCGGTGTTTCCAAGGGTGGGTCTGGGAGGGAGCGGGGGAAACCCGTTCCTCCCTCAGCTCGGGAACCTTAACTGGGGACTCCGGCACAGCAGGCACAGGCAAGTCCTCGGTTTCCACCGGGGGAACAGGTGAAGAACGGTTGTCGGTTTCTCCAGTCGACAGCCCATCCGACAGGTCGAGAAAAATCTCGACTGTGTCGACAGGGGTCTCGGCCAGCTGACCTGACGGGGACACCGTGAAGCCAGCGGCCTTAGCCGCAACCTCGACCGAAGTCAAATGTCGACTATCCGGGCAAGGGGACCTCTCCCGCTCCCACGAACGTCAATGGTGGGACTTACCCTTCGAGTCCTTCTTCTTGGACCGAGAGGAATGTCCCGATGGACCCTCACCTTTTGTAGAGAGGGACTGACAAAGCTCCTTGAAAGAAGCTGTGTAGGAGGAGCCCAAGGACAGCAGGATAAATGCCACGACCGAGGAAGATGAAGATGCAGCCTGGGCCGCCTCCTCCTCGAGGGCGATCATCTGCTTAAGTTGCTCAGCTGAGCCCGCCGCCGCAGACACTGCCCAACGGGCCTCCTTCGACTTCACTGGAGGAATATGTCTCTCGGGGCGTCCAAGTTGAAGTCTGGCAGCATGGTCTTCGAGGATGTTGACCGAAAAGGACTTGCACAATTCGCAGGCCTGCGGATCATGCTCAAACCCAAGGCAATAAACGCACATGGAGTACGGATCGATATGAGACATCTTCTGCCGCAAGGGCACCACCGAAATCCGGGAGTCGATTTGTCCATCGCAGCCACGAAGGAAGAAACAGACCAAAGTCTAGAAAATTTAAGAATAAGTTTCGGTTTAACCGACGAGTGTGGATCCAGGCCTAAAACACAGAGCGCTAAGGAGGGAACCTGAGCTTCCAAGCGGTAAGGAAGATCTGGCATCATGGGGCGGAGCCGAGAGTTTTGTCACCCGGGTGGGAGGGAGGAGCCAGCTTGAAGACCTTCCGGCAAGTTTTAAAGCGGCAAGGAACCTGCCAAGAAGTGTGGATTGAACAACATATCCATGTCCCTAGAATTATCATCATTAACTGGGAAATGCATGTTGATTCTTCATTGATGAGACACCAACATAGAAACATAGACCTTGATGGCAGATAAGGACCGCTTGGCCCACGCTGCAGATCCTAGTTAACCAACAGCCTATTTCTTCCTACCCACCACAAAAATTGCCTTATGTCTATCCCATGCATTCTTGAATTCTCCCAGTTTTAGACCCCAAAACCTCCTCAGGAAGGCTGTTCCATGAGTCCACCACACTCTCTGTGAAAAAAATACTTCCTCACATTGCCCCTGAACCGCCCCCCCCCATCTTCAAATTGTGTCCCCTTGTTCTTGCACACCTCTTTTTCTGAAAGATGCTACCCTCTTGGACTTTGCTGATGCCACTGAGGTACTTAAAAGTTTCTATCATGCCTCCCCCCCTTTTCTCAAGGGTATACATATTAAGCTCCTTTAGTCTCTCCTTGTATGGCTTCGCTTGCAGACCCTGCGCCATTTTAGTTGCCCTCCTCTGGACTGCCTCTATCCTGTCTATGTCCTTGCCAAGATGGGGTCTCCAGAACCGGACGCAGTACTCCAGATGGGTCTCACCAACTGTCTGTACAGAGGGATAACAACTTCCTGTTTTCTGCTGCTGATGCCTCTCCCTATACATCCCAATATCCCCCCAGCCCTCCCTACTGCCTTCTCACATTGCTTGCTAACCTTAAGGTCATCTGATATGATTACCCACAGGTCCCTTTCCATTTTTGTTGTTGTTACTACCTCCACCTCATTGTGTACTCTTCCCCTTGGGTTTTGTTTCCCAGGTGCATTATTTTGCACTGAATCCAAGCTGTCATACTTCTGACCACTCCTCCAGCCTTGCCAAGTCCCTTCTCATCCTTTCCATGCCTCCTTGTGTATCAACCCTGTTGCAGATCTTTGTGTCATCTGCAAAGAAACTTACTTTTCCTTCCAGTCCCTCTGCAATGTCACTTATAAAGACATTAAAAAGGACTGGACCCAGTACTGAACCCTGCGGAACCCCACTAGTAACCCCTCTTTCTTCAGAATGGAATCCATTTACAATTACCTTCTGTGTCCTGTTGTCCAGCCAACGTTTTACCCAGGCTACCACCCTGGGACCCACTCCCAGGCTGGTTAATCTGACTATTAATCTTTTGTGTGGGACTGCGTCAAATGCCTTGCTAAAGTCTAGGTAGGCCATGTCCACAGCCCCTCCTTGGTCTACTACTTTGGTCACCCAGTCAAAGAAATCAGTTAGATTCATCTGACATAACCTTCCTGCTGTGCATCCATGCTGCCTTGGGTCCTGTGCCCTACTGGCCTCTAGGTACTCAACAATTCTTTCTTTCAGAAGTGATTCCATCACTTTCTCTACCACAGAGGTCAAACTGACAGGTCTGTAGTTTCCTGCCTCTGTCTTGCTCCCACTTTCGTGAAGGGGAATCACATCCACCTTCCTCCAGTCCTCAGGTACCACACCATCCTCCCATGATTTGTTAAAAAACATCATCCCATGCTCCTTGATTACTGTTATCAGTTACCTTTTACAACACATCAATGTTCTATCTGAAAACACATGTTCCATTTTACTGCTTATAATATTGATTTGAGTTTTGTTTTCATTAATTATTTCCTTCCCAACTTCCTTAATGAACATTTTTTTAAATAAGTACCTACAAACCATCTCTTTTCATAACACAGGAATTATGAATAAATTTTTTATTTTTATTAAACAAGGTTAAAAGCCAGTGCGCTCAGTACGATTACCCTTCTACGCATTCTGCCCACTGCTCTTCCATTCAACTGCTAGACAATTGGTGTTGACCAGCTGCGTGGACGTGTTCTAAGGATAGACATCTAAACAACAGTACATGCTGCTTGATCTAGATGCTTAGGTGTTTATGGACAGAAAAAAAAAATTCCCGTCTGTTAGGAAGGCTGTACAGTATAGTGGTTAAGAGCATTAAGCTGCAAACTTGGAGAACTGGGTCTGAATCACACAACCACCACTTGTGTACTGTGTGACCAAGAGCAAGTCACTTAACCTCCCTGTACTCCCAGAATGCACCTGAAAAAAGCCCCAGCTTAGTGTGTCTTTCCTGGTCAAAACTGTAAAATAAAATAAAGAATGTAACCCCTCTACCAATTTGGGGGCTTACCTTAGCCCAGATAGCTCCCGTTCCTGCTCTCCTCCTTAGCGTCTACAGAATGCTTGCTGGTTTTTTTGTCTTCTGTGTCTGGCCCAAGACTTCTTTCTGTGCCCCGTGTGCCCAAAAGCAAGCCCCAGTGTAAATTTAACCCTTTGGGGTGCTACCCGTTCAAACCATGATCACCCACGTTGCCAATGCATTCTGGTGCGGCAGGGATCGCACAGGCATGAGCGGCACCTTTGATCTTGTGATTGCTGACCTTGTGGTCAAACCGAGGAGTGTCCAGTGGTCCCGGTGTCCCCACCAGCTTAGTATGACCTGGTGACCACGGCAAGGGCCATGAGAGCCCGCTCCTCTAAGTGTTTTAAGAGATCCACAAGGTATCCAGATCGGGGCTCATGAATATTAATGAGCTGGAGCCCCGATCTATATGAATATGCATGAGGATCTGTTCTGCCCTCAGGGAAGCTGTGTTTCGGCAACTGCCGAAGGAAACAAGAGATTTGAAAATAAATATTGCTGCTGAATGTGTGGGAACAAATGTTTACAAGGGGGAAAGTGTTTGAAACAAATAAATACTTCGATCCTGGCTGCACCAGTAAATACTGAGACTCAGAAACAGCCTGCCTGCTGCAAAGGGAGCTAAAATATTGGCAGCAGCGACAGGCAAACAGACTGAGGGAATAATTAAAGCTGGGCAGCGATAGTAAGGACACACCAGTGGCTACTGAACTGTGGGGCATTTGGGCAATTTAAATAATTATTCTGGCTGCACCAGAACTTTATATGGGAGTGTATCCATTCTGCTTAAGGGACTGTGTGTTCAGCAGCCATTACAAAGCAGCCACAGCCAATCGGAAAGCTAGAATATTAAAGCCAGGAATTGTGGGACATTTGCCAAGACTCATGTGAAACTTCCAAGTGCTCATGGGGAACTGCAGGGACCTAATTTCAGGCGCCAAAACAGCACATCAACTGTGCATCGAGGAAGCTTTATGAATCACTCATTTTTCTAATTGACAAGTCTTCCAGCCAATCAGAGGCAAAGCAACTCCTAGCTTCAGCTAATGGGGAGCCTCAGGAGAGCCCGATAAAAAAACGTGTTTTCAGCAGATTTTAGATTCGAGCAGGAGCCCCCCACAGGGTGCTGCCATGCAACTGGGCCTGGTGATCCAGTTAAGCCCCTCCCATCTGGGGGGGGGGTAACTTCTTTGCAGTAAAGTTTAAAGTAATTTGGTTTAATGCAGAACCTACTAGCTTGGGGGTTGCCAGAATGTTCACCATGTACTAGCTTTCCCTTCCACACTGGGGAAAGACATGGACCTGCAACTTGACATCAAGCCAGCTGTGAGACAGCTGATCCTGCCTCAGTGGTGAGAGAACTGAAGACATCAGGAGCCTTCATTGCAGAGATCCTACCATGAGGAGCCTGAGTGAATTCTCTTGTACCCCCCGGTGCAAAAAAGAAAGACAAATGCTTAATGGGGCTGCCAATGCCCTAGAGACTGTTGCTGTTTAACACTTCCTGTTGGTCTGCACCCTGCAACCTGCCGCACCTAACCTTAGCACAGCGCGGGTGAACCCATTAGAGACTTTTGCCGGTTTAAGACTGTTCGTTTGGTCTGAAACTTGCACCTGCTGCACCCAAGCCTTGCCCAGCGCAGGTGGAGCCAAGTGCCTTACGGGATCCGATGTGGTCCAGCTTACATATAAATGCGCTGATACGTGTTTATCTGCTATGGAGCCCACAGGACTGGAAGGGGAGCACTCAGAACCAGGGGCTCATCCTGACTTCGCCTGGGAGGTCCAGTATGGCCGGTGGAGTTCCAAACTTCAGCCATGTGCCACTTTGGGACTGAGACCTCAAGTCTAAATCAGAAATGTCTGCTTTGTATTGGAAGTGACTGCTTTATTTGTCTGTCCATAAATGTAAAGAAGTAGGGTCCCCCAAGAATTGGGAACAAGTACCCTCAGTTTCAAGAGTGAAAAGACCAGGGTGGCCATGCGGGTCCCTGGTTGAAGAAGCTGCACCTTCTTTGAATATAAATGTGCTGAATGCACCAGAACATATAAATGTACTGGATGTTCAGAAATACGGATTAGATCCAAAATCCATATAACCAGTCGATTACATGATCTGACCCTTGTTCAGCCTACAAAATGCAGGGTCCTCCCTGCACCCGTGCATGAATTTAAATTACTGTAAATAGTTTAACTGCCTAACGCCTTCAAGTTCAAGTAATATATCTTTTTTCTTAAATCAAGCCAGACAATGAACAGCTGCAACTTTCAACAGGCCTGCACCCTCAAGGGACTTTTGGTAACTGAGTACCCAGGTTTAAATGTTGGGATTGTGGGGTTTTGATACAAAATTAGGGCACTGGTACCAGTGTGGGCAAGTGTAATACTGTGTTCCATCTGATTTCATGCAGTTTCAGTTTAGATAGCTAGGGCTCTGGTCATGTAGGTTGGCAAAATGTGTGATTGCATTTCTGATTTAAAAACCAGTGCACCTACCCAGCAGAGTTTTCACAAGCACAAACCAATCTAAACCAATTTGATGTAAATACTGTATATACTGCCTGCATAAATAGCAATTATGTAAGAACTTACCGTAACAGTAGATCTTCGAGAGAGGTTCCTGCAGGAGGTCTTCACAAGTAAGACTGTGCCCTGGACCCACGGCAAACCTTATAGCTTAATCATCATCAGCGGATCGCCCGCGTCAGGTGACGGACGTCAGCATGACTATAAATAGGGGCAGTCCCCCAACCACCCTCCTGTTCTCCCGGCGGAGACCTCGAAAGAGGAAGCAGGAGACAGGAGTGAAAACTCCTGATACCCTGAGCCCTGGATAAAACAAAGTCCTGGGAAGGGAATAAAGAGGGGAAAAAAAACACAGGAGCTGGGCGAAGGTGGGTGGGAAATCTAGGCCTCCTGCAGGAACCTCTCTCAAAGATCTACTGTTACGGTAAGTTCTTACGTAACTGCTATATCTTACTTTGAGAGGGTTCCTGCACTAGTTGTTCACAAGTAGGACTGAATATCAAGCAGTCAACTAAATAGAAAGAGTTGGAGACTAGGTTCCGGGAGGAGGAAAATGTCTGCCAATGACAGTCTGCTCATGACAGAAGTCCTTGCAGAACTGCTAGACCAAAGCCAGCCCTGCGCCTAGAAGCACTGTCCAGGCTGTAATGTTTCATGAAGGTGTGGACAGAGGACCAAGTGGCCACTGCGCAGATGTCTGCAGTGGACATGTTTCTAAGAAAGGCAGTGGAAGCGGCCACTCCCCTAGTCGAGTGGCCCTTGACTGCCCCCGGAAGGGGCTTCTCGTACTTCTGGTAAGTGTAAGAAATACAATTAGCCAGCCACCTAGACAAAGTCTGTTTGGAAATAGCCTTGCCTTGGCACTTGGGAGCAAAGGTGATGAAGAGTTGATCCGACTTACGAACTTCCTTAATCCTTGAGATATAGTATCTCAAGTTCCTATGCACATCCAGGGTGTGCAGTAGATACTCCCCCCTATTGCAGAACTCTGGGTAAAACACCGGCAGTTCGACATTCTGATTTAGGGTAAATTCTGAAACTACCTTTGGAAGAAAGGAAGGGTTAGTCTGCAGAGCCACCCGGTCTCTGTGGAAAATTAAATAAGGCTCTATACAAACTAGAGCCTGAAGCTCCAAAACTCTTCGCGCTTAAGTGATCGCGCCTAAAATGAGCGTTTTCCACGAAAGGTAACGCATATCACTACTTGCTACCGGCTCAAAAGGGGGGGGGGGCATGGTAAGTTTTTCTAAACTAAAATTAAGATCCCGGTGGGAACAGGAGTCCGGACCGGAGGTTTGAGGTGAAGGATCCCCTTCAGAAAAGTTCTGGAAACCTCTAGCTGAGCTAGGGTTTTGCCCTCCACCGGAAAGTGGTAGGCTGAGACCGCAGAGAGATGGACCTTCAGAGAGGAATAACTGAGGCCCAACTCTGATAGAAGCAAGAGGTATTCGAGGACCTGGGAAGCCGAGCAGGAAAAATGGGTCTAGGCCTTTGGCTGTGGCCCAGATCAAAAATCTTTTCCACTTCATAGCATACGTGGATCTAGTGAAGAGTTTCCTGGCCTCCACTAGGACCTGAGCGACTCTGGAGGAGATGCCATAGTGAAACCGCTATGTCCAAAAGTGCCACGCATGAAGGTGGAGTGATTTGAGGCTCAGATGTACCAGGGTACCCTGCTCCTGGGACAGAAGGTCGTGAGAAAGAGGTAGAGGTACTGGGGGTTCCATCACTAGCTGTTGTAGCAGAGGGACTCATATCTGCCAAAGACACAAAGGGGCAATGAGGATCATGCATGCCCCCTCTGCTTGTAGCTTCAACAGAACCTTCTGCAGAATAGGAAAGGGAGGGAAAGCGTACAGAAATCTCCCTGTCCAAGATAGAGACAGTGTGTCTTGCCAAAAAACACCACGCCTGGGAAAGAGCGAGCAAAAGCTGGGTAGTTTTGCGTTGGATGGGGAGGCGAAGAGGTCTATTTATGACCAACCCCACTGAAGAAAGAGATCTTTCACTACCTCCTGCTTTAGTTCCCACTAGTGAACCCAAGCGACCGAGCGGCTGCAACTATCCACCAGAATGTTGTGAACGCCTGGAACATGGACTTGTCAAGGATAGGCCGTGTTGAACAGCCCAGTACCACACCCGCATTTTCACCCTGCAAAGGGGGTATGAACGAGAGCCTCCCTGTTTGTTGATGTACCAGACCGTTGCCATGTTGTTGGTCTGAATAAGAAGTATTCCCGGAGCTAGGAGGGACTGAAAGGCTTGGAGAGCGTAGAGCACTGCTCTTGTCTCCAGGATGTTGATGTGTAGATACTCCTCCATGGAAGATCATGTTCCGTGTGTTCGATGGTCTCCCAGGTGGGCCCCCCATCCTTAGTTCGAAGCATCTGTCATAAGAGTCATGGAAGGGGATGGGGAGTGGAAGGGAACCCCCACTGAGAGGCTGGATGGGTCCTGCCACCAAAGGAGATCCCTCTTCAGACTGTTGGAGACTAGAACCTTCTGGTCCATGTTGTCCAAGCGTTGATCCCATTGGACCCTGAGGTACCACTGGGTCACACTCATATGCAGTCTGGCCAGTGGGATTGTGGGTATGGCGTCTGCCATCAGACCCAACAGTCAGAGGACGAAGCGCACTGTGGTTCAACAAGAGGAGGCCACCAGTGCTGCTTGCAGGATAAGGGTCTCTGCCCTGTCCGTGGGAAGGAAGGCCCTGCCCTGGACTGTGTCCAGCACCGCTCTTATGAACTGGAGGCACTGAAAGGGTGACAGTTGAGACTTGGGGTAACAGACCATAATGCCAAGTCTGGAGAAAAGATCCAGGGTGAATGAAAGGGAATCTTTCAGACTGTCCTGGGATGGAGCTGAAATCAGCCAATCGTCCAGGTATGGGAACAATCATCCAGGTATGGGAACACATAGATGCCCTTGCGATGCAAGGTCGCTGCTACCACTGCCAAGCACTTGGTGAAAATCAAGGTGCTGAAGAAAATGCTCCTCCTGGAAGGAGAATCTCAAAGTGGCGGAGGGCCGGCAGAATGGGGATGTGTAGGCAGGCATCCTGCATATCCAGGTAACACAGCCAATTGTTTAGTTGGAGCAGGAGCAAGAGTCCCTGGAGGGTCAACATGCGGAACCTCTTGTATTCTACGAAGAGGTTGAGCATGCTGAGATCTAGGATAGGTCTGAGATCTCCCGTCTTTTTGGGCACTAGGAAAAAAGTGGGAGTAAAATCCCCTTCCTATTTGCTCTGGTGGAACCCACTCCATGGCTGATTTTTGCAGTAGAGCTTGGATTTCCTGTAGGAAGAAACGGTGGTGTCCTGAAGGGTAATGAGACCTGCCCAGTGGGTTGCTCAGGGGTCTTTCCAGAAGCTCTATGGAGTGACCTCTTGCGACCAGTTTTAGAACCCACACATCTGCTGTTACAGCCTTCCACCCTTCCAGGTGGAGGCCAAATCTTCGTCCCACTCATTCCTCCACGGGAAGGGGAGGAAATTGGGGGGGGGCCCTTAAGTCAGGACACGTAGGGGAGGGGTGTCTTCCTCCCACTGGCTGCCTTGGGAAATTTAGCCTGGGGGGTCTGGGCGCAGGAACTAGTAATACAAAATCTGTTTTGGCACCTGCCCTGGCTCTGTTTGTTCCATTTCCACCGGGGGCGACGAAAATTCTGTTGGGTTTCTGACCTGAGCAATACATAGAGCAGACATCCTTCAGGGATTTGCCACATCCTTGCAGTTTGGTGATTATGTCATTGGCATCACCCCCAAACAGAACTGGACCCCTGAAGGGAGCGTCCAGAAGGATGCTCTATACATCTTGGCCAATTCTGCAAGACTGAGTCAGGCAAGGCGTCTTAGACAGATACCCGTAGCTGTGCAATGCGCCACCGAATCAACCGAGTCGTATGAGGCTCGCTAAGCATGGCGGCATGACGACTTCTTCAGTCTGATTTTGTCAAGAAGCTTATTCCTGAGCTGTTCGTCAGGAATTTCTTGGATGACCTTTTCCAGGTCGGACAAAGCCGACTTCTGGAAAGCCACCATGTGTGCTACGTAGTTGAGTAAATGTATGGTGCAGGTAGAGGAGGTATAGACCTTGCGGCCATATTGGTCCATCTATTTTGACTCCTTGTCAGGAGGAGAGGCACTGAGATGTTTGGGCTGGGCCGACCTATCATGAGCGGCAATGATGACGACACAGTCAGCCTTGGGTTGTGCCGTTAGGTGGGTAACCCCTTCCGGGGGGTGGTAAGTCCTGTCGGCTTTCTTACAAACCACAAGAATAGACAACGGTCATTGCCAAATCGTGGATGTCAGATCTTCATGTGGCCATGCCCAGGGTGGAATAGGGAAGGGGTCTGCATTAATGAGGTACAGATGCTCAGCTAGTCTTCTGCGCTTAGGGTCCAATTCCTGGGATGCCACACCACAGGCCTGTTGGATGGACCGGAGGAGTTCTGCAAAAGACGGATCCTCCGCTGGCGATTCTGGTGACTCCTTTGGCTGAGGCTCTATGGGAGAGTGGGGTTCTGAATGGTCCCCCGAATCGGAATCTCCTTCAGAATTGGAAGACTCCAGCCTGCTTGGCAAAGAAGTGACATCTGGAACTGTCTCCGTGACTCTGGCCTCTAGAGTGATCCCAGATGGCAGACCACCTGTGTCCCTGTCGGATACTTTGCTAGAAGGGGCAGGGATTCCTGGTGGCACCCCATGGGTTGGAGTAGCCCTAATGACCAAATGGGGCTGTAGTAGTTGGGACCTGGCATCTTTCCACCAAGCTAGTATAGATTCCTGAGGCTATGTGGGTGGAGGAGGAGAAGATGGTGGTGGTGGGTATTCTGAGTATCCCATACAATATATGGGGTAGCCAGGTGGTTGGTAACAGTAGGGGTACTGGTGGTAACCCTGATAAGGATGAGCCTGACCCAGTGTGGGGCACCCTGGCATCGGAGGCAGGTAATCCGGCGTCGGGGCCCCCCGGTGTCAGGTAATGGGGAAACTGTGGCGGTGCAGTATCCCATGCGGCCCGACAGAGGAGGGGTGAAAGGCCTGGAGGGTGGCAGTGCCGAGCGACCACTGGGGTCGGGGTCAGTCGGCAGACTGGGAGTCAAAGGTGGAAACCCAGAAGGGCCAGGAAGATCTAGATCCATGCTGCCTAGAAGGAGATCCGGCGAAAGACCCGGTGTAGGGGGCCTGAAGGCACCTGAGGGCGGAATCGAGATTGGCGAGGGAGGTAAGTCTGGGAGGACCCCCGTCGAGAGGTCTGTCAGTGAGGCAGGAGTCTCAGGAAGGAGGCCCAATGTGAGAGGCTCCTCTAGATCAGCCCCACTCAAAGCCTGGGAGACCAGGGAGAACGAGGCATCTCTCTGTCTTAGTGGGTCCTGGGAGGGAGAACCCCTGTGGGACTTGGGGGAACCTGTGAGCTCGCTCTGCTGGATGTTGGGGAACATGAGGGAGTCCGACAGGAGAGCAGTCACCACATGGTCGTCGAGCGAGCTGGCGACCAACTTGGACGGCAACAGTCTGGTGGGCGTCGGAGAAGCCGATGTCTGACTTACAGACTGCGGTCGGGCTGACAGAAGCCAAGAGGCTCAAGTCAGGCTAATCGACCTTACCGGGCGCCCGGTGGAGGAGCAGGAGGACGACTTACCGGCCGAGCTAGCGACAGGCTCCGAGATAACTTCCTCTGAAGATGAGACCCCCGATGGGCCACTGATCTCGGCGGGGGGGGGAGGTGAAGGTGTCTGATCCACCGGAGTGGAAGAAGACCCAGGAAGTGGGGTACTCACCGGAGTGGAGGCCCCACCCAATGTGGCATTGGCCGTCTGGCGACTTTTCCTCGAGGGAGAATGGCTCTGCTCCCAGTGCATCTCCTTCTCCTTCTTTTTTCTTTTCTCCATGGCAGGTGAAGATGATGCTCTTTTCCATCTATGCCAGACGTTGTTTAAATAAGCGGACATCGAGGGTCCTCTGGCGACGGGTGCACGTGGCCTGGTTGAAGGCCTGGCAGATTTGGCAATCTGCGACCTTATGCTTAGGGCCCAGGCAGAGGATGCAGTGGGAGTGGTTATCCCCATGTGGGATCTGCGCACCGCACTTGGAGCACTTTTCCTTGTGCCAACGTGAAGACATGCAGTGCTGGAAAGGACTGATGAAAAACGAACAGCAATTACACGAAAAAATGGCGGGTGACTGAAGCTGTTTCACCGCGTGGTCTGACGATTCAGGTCGACAGCGGGAAAGAACTGTAGGGCGGGTGGGGTACCGCCCTATTTATAGTCAAGGTGACATCCCGTCACCTGATGTCAGGGGGCAATCCCCTGCTGATGACTGCTAGCTACAAGTTTGCTGTGCGGTCCGGATGCCAGGGGGCGCAGTCCTACTTATGAAGACCTCCTGCAGGAACCCTCTCGAAGTAAGATCCTCTACTCCTCTCTTCCCCCCATTCCTTAGCTCTGTCCCCTTGTAAATTAAATTGTTGCTGTTGTTCTTGCAGATGCTCGTGTCATGAGCATATTATTAGGATCAAGCATGTAACTGGTACCAAGTATTGAAATGTGGGGAAATGTTATTGAGTCATGTTTTGGGGTGGCATATGTTTACCGTAGGTGGGTACAGCATCCCAGGGGGCTGTACCAGGTGAAAGCAGCCCACTTAAAAGTTAAACTTTTCCATACTGTTCCACATAGAAGATTGATTAATAAGCTGGGTAGGCTTGGGGTGGGTCACAAGTTGGTCAACTGGGTGGCAAACTGGTTGACGGGCAGAAAACAGAGAGTGGTGGTACACGGTATACCGTCAGAAGAGATGCACGTCACAAGTGGGGTACCTCAGGGATCACTCCTGGGACCAGTCCTCTTCAATATCTTCATCAGTGACACTGCAGATGGACTGGATGGTTAGAGTTGTTGTCTGCAGATGACACCAAGATCTGCAACAGAGTAGATGATCCAGATGGGGTGGGCAGAATGAGAAGAGAACTGGATAAACTGGCAAAATGGTCAGAATAGTGACAACTGGGGTTTAACGCAAAGAAATGCAAGATCATGCACACAGGGAAGAGAAATCCTGAAGCCACCTATAGGTTGGGAGGGGAGTTGCTGGCAATCACAAGGGAAGAAAGAGACTTGGGCATCATCATCACAGATTACCTGAAATCATGTAAGCAGACCACTAAAGCAGTAGGTAAGGATAGAGGGATGTTGGGGTGTATTAATAGAGGAATCACAAGTCATAAAAGGGAGGTAATAATCCCTCTTTACAAGACACCGGTTAGGCTACTTCTGGAGTACTGTGTGCAGTACTGAAGGCCGCACCTGCACAAGGACATTACAGATAGGAGGCAGTCCAGAGAAGGGCAACCAAAATGGTGCAGGAACTGCATCAGAAAACATATGAGGACAGATTAATGGAGCTCAATATGTATACCCTAGAGCAAAGGGGGGAAGAGAGGTGATATGATAGAAACATTCAAACACCTTAAGGGCATTAACAAGGTGAAAGCGTCTAACATGTTTCAATATAAGAAAAACAGCAGGACAAGAGGACACAGCATGAGATTAGAGGAAAGCCGATTAAGGGGTAATGTGAGGAAGTTCTTTTTCACAGAAAGGGTGGTGGATGCATGGAACAGCCTACCTCAGGAAGTGATGGGTATGAATACAGTGCAGGGCTTCAAACAGGCATGGGATAGGCATAAGGGAGCAATAAAGATGAGTATGAATAGATAGGCCATTGACAGAGTACAGACCTATGGCACATTCATAAGGTAGAAAAATTGGGCAGTCTGGATGGGCCTCGCGGTCCTCATCTGCCGTAAACTTCTATGTTTCTATGTTTCTAAACTCTGGGTGTAGGCACTGCGCCAATGCAATATCTAGGAAAGAAACAGTTTTAATGTAATCTTGGGAACCTAGGCCCCCTTAACCTTGGTCTGGCCAGGCTAGCCGGGGTAGTAAGTCTAGGAATGGGGCTGCCTAGGGGTTACAGGAAACAAAAATTAAAATTCTGTCTGCACAGTTCCTACCTGAACTCTCACTAGTCTAGCACTGGCTAGGCCTCTAGCAGATCAATCATCTTGCAGTTCCACTGAAACTAACCCCCACCCCAATGAGCCCCCTCATCTACTTCAGCAGTCTCATGTGTGTAGCCCGGCCCCCTCCTGAAACTTGCCACCATGCTGACACTGAGCAGCTCCACTGACTGATGGTTCCACTTTTCTACCCTCGTCCATGAAAATGTATTTCCTTGCGAACCACCTAAATCACCCCCCCCCCCAGCTTATGATTGGGGCCCTTGTGATAACCCTCTCTTAAGATAAAACTGTTGCTGGCTGTCCACCCTGTTTACACCTTTATGGTATCTGAAGGTTTCAATCATGTCCTCCTCTCTGTCTCTCTCCCTCCCTCCTCCCTCCTGTCCCTCCAGTGAATTCATACTGGCGTGTAACTAGGTCACTGTTGATGTTAGTGGTCAATACGCCTGCCTTGTGAGCCTAGGTTCAGTAAACTCCTGGTTACAGGTTCCTAGCCACGGCTGGAAATAAACAGCGCAGTGCCTCCACCGTTACTGAGATGGAAGCTGGCCTGATATTAGTATAGTACCACCCCCCTGGGTCGCTGCACCTCCCCGCCAGATTAACCTACCAGTGAACCTGCTCAGTGCAGTAACAATCCCTACTGAGCATGTAACGTATCACTTTAAATTAAGAAGCACTCAGACGGTTACTGCAAAGCAAAAAATAAATAAATAAACAAACAGGGGCTTTATTTAGGGTCACTGCAAGGCTCTAAAAAGAAAGGAGCTTTGCAATATGAGGTAGTGTGGAAAAGCCCAGGCTGGTTCTTCCCTACCCATCTCTACAGTAGCACAGGGTTGTTTTCGGGTGCCCGCACAGGCACAGGCTAATAATATATACCCTCTGGGCTGTGCTTCCAGTGCACCTCCAGGCTTAGCCCACTGTGTGGTAACCTGCTCCCAAACCACACAATGCACAGTCACTGCTTTCACCCAGCTGTACTGGTGGGCACTACCCTCTGTCCACTAGTACCAGTGGATACCCTTTAGGTATTACTAGTAGCTCCCAATGCTTCAGCAGATGCCCAGCCATGGACATGGTGTAAGCCTGATGACATTAATGTGGCTGGCCAATGGCGGTGCACTTTGACAGAATTTAAACGGGCTTTACTTTGTTATAAACTCAAACCCACAATTAAAATGCATTTACACCCACAGGGGTATCTGTAATCCCAGCCAGATGCATTTAAACCCACAAAGGTATCTGTAATCCCAGCCAGAAACACTTAAATCCACACGGGTATCTGTAATCCCAACCAGATGCCCTAGCCCCACAGGGGTATCTGTAATCCTAGCCAGATGCACTTAAACCCAAAGGGGTATCTGTAATCCCAGCCAGATGCACTTAAACCCAAAGGGGTATCTGTAATCCCAGCCAGATGCACTTAAACCTACTGGGGTATCTGTAATCCTAGCCAGATGCACTTAAACCCAAAGGGGTATCTGTAATCCCAGCCAGATGCACTTAAACCCAAAGAGGTATCTGTAATCCCAGCCAGATGCACTTAAACCCAAAGAGGTATCTATAATCCCAGCCAGATGCACTTAAACCCAAAGGGGTATCTGTAATCCCAACCAGATGCACTTAAACCCAAAGGGGTATCTGTAATCCCAACCAGATGCACTTAAACCTACAGGGGTAACTGTAATCCTAGCCAGATGCACTTAAACCCAAAGGGGTATCTGTAATCCCAGCCAGATGCACTTAAACCCACAAGGGTATCTGTAATACCAGACGGATGCATTTAAAACCATGGGGGTATCTGTAATCCCAGCCAGATGCACTTAAACCCAAATGGGTATCTGTAATCCCAGCCAGATACACTTAAACCCAAAGGAGTATCTGTAATCCCAGCCAGACGCATTTAAACCCACAAGGGTATCTGTAATACCAGACGGATGCATTTAAACCCATGGGGGCATCTGTAATCCCAGCCAGATGCACTTAAACCCACAGGGGTATCTATAATCTCAGCCAGATGTATAACCACTGCAGCGATTCTGGAGACACTGTGATGAACCATTTTAAGGTTTGGGAAATGGAATAGGCCCACTCATATCCCTCAAACCATAGCAAACCCCAGCCCCCAACCTTCCAGTGGGACCGTAATTTATTCCTACTATATCGCGATTTTTTTGTTCCCATAAATAATTCCCTAAGATTGCATCTATGGTCCAAAGCCACTTGAGAGGAGGAGCCAAAGGGATGTGAGAGAGGATATAGGATCTTAGGGGTTGATATCATTTTTAGGGCTGAGATTTTCCCTGGGAGGGTAAGATGGAGGGCTTTCCACCTGTCTAATTCAGTTTTGAGCTCAGATATGAGTAGCTTCAAATTAAGGTCCCACATTCTGGGAATATCTGGAGAAGTATGAATGCCAAAATAGACCAAAGAACCGGATGTCCATTTCAGTCCATAAGGAGCTACCAAGACTTGAGTGCATCTAGAGTTAAGGTGAAGTACTTCAATTCTGGATCTATTCATCTGAAGGCTAGATAAGCCCGCAAAATCTGCAAGGAGGGAAAGAAAGGCCGGGAGGGAGGTACTCACATCTTCCACTGGAACCAACACATCATCAGTGTACATGAGAGTATCATAAGAGTGGTTCCCAACTGGAACCCCTCGAATGGCGGGATGCTGTCTAATGGCAGCCGCCAGAGGTTCCACCGCCAGAACAAATAGTAGAGGGGAGATGGGACAGTCCTGCCTAGTGTCTCTTTCTAACCGACAGGGGGTGGACAGGACAGTGTTTGTATGCATTCTAGCCAGGGGATATAAGGCCCTCATCCAGTTCCTGAAGAGGTCTCCAAAGCCCAGCTGGGACAAAACCCACAGGAGATAATCCCACTCCAGGGAGTCAAAGGCTTTTTAAACTCTATGGCTGCAGCCGACACTGGAGTGCGAAGTGTCAGAGTCTGGTGCATGAGACTAAGCAAGGACCTAATATGCAGGGGACGAAGCCCACTTGCGATGGGTGGATAAGGGAAGGGAGTATCAGGTTTAACCTACAGGCCAGAACTTTGGCAAATAATTTGCTATCAGCATTAATAAGTGATACTGGTCGATAACTGAAGGGAAGCATTGGGTTTTTGCCCTTCTTAAGGAAGACGGTAATAACCACTTCTCAAAGAGTGCGAGGGAAGATACCATTTTTGAAGCGCCTCATTATACACAGTGCTTAGAGGAGAAATCTGGGGTGAAAGGAGTTGCCAGAGCTCTGCATGAAAGCCATCGCCCCAGAAGCTTTACCCGAGTTCAGGGACTTCAGTGCAGCTTCCACCTCCGTTAGGGCAATGGGCAAGTCTGCAGCCTGGGAAGCGGTAATTTTGGAAGCCAAAGGGAGGAGAGAAAGGCCTCAACCTTATCCGAATCCATAACCCTTAAAGAAGTATAAAGATGCATATAAAAGTGTTCCATTATAGAATTTATTTGTAACAGATTCATGCAGGTTTTGCCAAACTGGTCCTTCAGACCTGAAATATGTCACTCAGCCTGTTGCATCCGCAATCTGTAGGCAAGCACCTTGCCCCCTTTTTCTCCACCTTCCTAATACTGGTGCGGCAGCCTGAGTACAGCCACCTCTGCTTTGCAGGCTAGCAGATCATTAATCTCCATGCGGGTCTTGAGCATTTCTCTGCCCAGCACCAAGTTCATGCTAAAATTAGGGACTTGTTTAGACTGAGACTCAAACTTTTTCAGCTTAGTCTCCAGGGAGTCCAAGAGGTGCTCCCAAAGCTTCCTACACTTAGCTGCATACCCAATTACAGCTCCCTGAAGGGTGGCTTTTATTGCCTCCCACATATTGCTGGGGAATGTGTCCTGAGGTGGATCTTCTGCCAGGAAAAGGGCTGTCTTTTTGGATATCCACTGCACAAACTCTGGGTCTCTAGAAGAAGGGGGTCCAGCTTCCAGGAGAAGGATTTAGGGGGGTAGAGCCCCAGAGGATGAGCAAGTGGACTGGAGCATGATCAGAAAGAACCACCAGCATAATTTAGAAACATAGAAGCTGACGGCAAATAAGAACCGCTTGGCCCACCCAGTCTGCCCATTTCCCTACCTAATGGATAAACTGCAGATCCTAGCTAACCAATAGCCTGCATCTTCCAACCTCCACCCCCCATACCTCTCAACTGTCCCTGATTTTCAGGGATGTCCCTGATTTTGCCTCTGAAATTTCTTTTGTCCCTCCTAAATTTAGCATTTTTGTCACCGAGGAGTAGGGATTTGGATCACAAAATAATGCCAGCCATTGGTGTTACAGCCTAGTTCTCATTAAGAAGATGCTATTCACAATAAGAAGCATGTTGCACACAGCTTCTGAAACTAATATTACTATTTTTTTAGATGTGTCCCTGATTTTGGTCATTTGTCCCTGATCATTTTAAGCCTTGTCCCTGATTTGTGATGAGGGAGGTTGAGAGGTATGCCACCCCCTAGAATTGCCTTATGTCTGTCCCATGCATTCTTGAATTCCACCACCGTTTTTGACTCCACAACCTCCTCAGGAAGGCTGTTCCATGCATCCACAGCCCTCTCCATGAAAAATACTTCCTCCACATTATCTAGGCCATCCTCTGGCTAAATCGTGCCCCCTTGTTCTTGCACTCCTCTTTTCTGAAAGATGCTACCCTCTTGGACTTTGCTGATTCCCTTGAGGTATTTGAAAGTTTCTATGATGTCCCCCCCTCCTTGAGGCTATACATATTAAGATCCTTAAGTCTCTCTTGATATGTCTTCTGGTGCAGACCCTGCACCATTTTGGTTCCCCTCCTCTGGACTGCCTCCATCCTGTCTATGTCTTTGCGGAGATTGGGTCTCCAGAACTGCACACAGTACTCCAGATGGGGTTTCACCAGCTGTCTGTACAGAGGGATAACAACTTCCTGTTTTCTACTGGTGATGCCTCTTCCTATGCATCCCAGTATCCCCCCCCAGCCCCCCTTACTGCCTTCTCACATTGCTTGCCCACCTTTAGGTCATCTCACATGACTACCCCCACTTCCCTTTCCATTTTTGTTGTTGTTAGTACCTCACCCCCCATTGTGTACTCTTCCCCTGGGTTTCTGTTTCCCAGGTGCATTACTTTGCACTTCTTAGCATTGAATCTAAGGTGCCATACATTTGACCATTCCTCCAACCTTGCCAAGTCCCTTCTCATCCTTTCCACCCCACCTTGTGTATCAACTCTGTTGCAGATCTTTTTGTTGTCTGCAAAGAGACATGCTTTTCCTTCCAGTCCCTCTGCAATGTCGCTTATAAAGACATTAAAGAGGACCAGTTCTAGTACTGAACCCTGCGGTACCCCACTAGTAACCACCCCCCTTTCTTCAGAGTGGACTCCATTTGCTATTACTCTCTGTGTCCTGTTCTCCAGCCAATTTTTTACCCGGGCTACCATCTTGGGACCCACTCCCAGGCTGGCCAACTTATATATTAATCTTTTGTGTGGGACTGTTTCAAATGCCTTGCTAAAGTCTAGGTAGGCAATGTCCACAGCCCCTCCCTGATCTACTACTTTGGTCACCCAGTCAAAGAAATCTATTAGATTCGTCTGACTTGACCTTCCTGCTGTGAATCCATGCTGCCTTGGGTCCTGCGCTCTTCTGGCCTCTAGGTACTCAACAATTCTTTCCTTCAGAAGTGATTCCATCATTTTCCCAATCGCTGAGGTTAAACTAACAGGTCTGTAGTTTCCTGCTTCTGCTCTGCTCCCACTTTTGTGAAGTGGAATCACATCTGCCCTCCTCCAGTCTTCAGGTACCACCCCATCCTCCCATGATTTATTAAAGAGGGTAGTCAGTGGTGTCACTAGTTCACCCTTAGTTCTTTTAGAATTCTGGCAGATCCCATCAGGCCCCATTGCTTTGTCCACCTTCAGTTTTAAGAGTTCCTTCAGAACCCTTTCTTCTGTGGAAGGGCTAGTATCAACCCCCGTATCCAGCGTGATTCTATTGTCTGGTTTAGGTACCTCCCCCTCTTCATTTGTGAATACTGAGCAAAAGTATTTGTTTAGTATCTCTGCCTTTTCACAGCCACCCTCTGCCCACCCCCTTCCCTTTATTAAGCCTCACTACCATCCCTTGGTCTTCCTTCGCTCTCTGATGTACCTATAAAAGGTTTTATCCCCCTTCTTAACTGAGTTGGCAATCTTTTCCTCTGTTTGGGCCTTTGCTGTTCTGACTGCCTTTCCTGCTTCCCTTTGCTTTAACTGATACAATTCTCTGTCCTGCTCCTTCTGTGATTCCTTGTACTTCCTGAATGCTCTCTTTTTCTCCCTAACCTTCCCTGCCACCTCCTTTGAGAATCATAGTGGTTTCTTACATCGTTTTGTTTTGTTTATCTGCTTCACACAAAGACTTGTTGCCTCTATGATGGCAGTTTTGATTATTCCTCATTGTTCTTCCACTCCTCCTTCCTGCCCATTTGCTAGTGCATTCCTTAGGCACTCACCCATTTTGGCAAAGTCTGTCCTCCTGAAGTCCAGTACCTTTGCCTTTGTATGGTTTGACTCTACTGCTGTGTTTATCGTGAACCATACTGTTCGATGGTCACTAGTTCCCAGATGGCTACCCACTTCTACATCTGTGATCCTCTCGCCATCTCCGTTGAAAGTACTAGGTCTAAGATTGCTCCCTCTCGAGTGGGTTCCGATACTAGTTGTCTAAGACATGCCCCCTGTAGGGCATCTAAAATGACCCCCTCTTAGAAGTGGCTGCTACAACTGCACTCCAGTTAACATCTGGCATATTCAGATCCCCATTAGCAATATCTCCCCTTTATCTGCCATTCTAAGTATACTTTCTATCATTTCCCTGTCCATTTCCTCCCCCAGAGATGGGGGTCTGTATACAACCCCTGTGCAGATTGTGGTGCCATTGCCCATCTCCAAATTGACTCACAGTGCTTCCTCTCCTCCCTGCTCAGCCTTTTGTTCTGTTGCTTTGATGCTGTCCCTTATGTAGAGAGCTACTCCTCCTCCTCTTTCACCCTCCCTGTCCCTCCTGTAGATAGTGTATCCTGGTATGTTTATGTCCCAGTCATGGTTCTGTGTGTACCATGTTTCTGTGACTGCCACAATATCCAGATGTTCCTCTTCCATCAAGGCCACTAATTCAGCGTCAATTGCATACTGGTTGATCACCCCAGAAACCAGCCAGAAGTCTAGTCGGCTGTGAGAGCCATGGACTGGGGAGAAGAAGGAATAGTCCTTCTCCCTGGGGTGGGAGGTTCTCCAGATATCAGTTAGCCCCATATCATTCATCAGCTGCTGTAGGGCAACGCGGGCCTTAGGGTGCTGTACAGACGTCGAAGCACTGCAGTCCATTTGAGGCACCAGGGCTAAGTTCAAATCACCCCCCCCAGAATGATGGGAATTGGAGTATAAGGCAGGAAGCTTAATTTGCGGGCAATTTCGTGGTAAAAAATGGGGACATCCTCATTAGGGCCATATATATTACCTAGTATCAAAGAGCCTTCCGGGGTGTTCATTAAGGCAAATACCCATCTGCACCTGGAGCTCTCCCATCCTTCTGACTGATGTAATAGCCTCCATGAGAGGTGAGAGATGTCACACCTATGCATCTGTTCGAATGGCTTGCCCATGAGCTTAGCCAGTACCTGCAGTAGATCCCACGGAGCTGGAGGTTCTTGCACCACTGGGGATATGTGATCAAGGCCTTTGAAAAAGCGTATGACCACCTTCTCCTGCGCCACTGACTGCCTGCTGGCCTGTGCCCGGTAAGCAGAGATGGCTGCTAGGTGCACCATAAGGGTCATCAACTGAAGCCCTAGCTGAGAAAGGGACCACAGGAAGTCCAGAATGCTAGCCAATGAACAGGAGGAAAGGTCCAACCCCTTGCCCTGACACCAAATGGAGAATCTCTTCCATTTGAAGGCACAGCATTTTCTGGTTGACTCCTTACGGGAAGCCTCAACAAGGTTGAGGACCTCGTCGGAAAGACCCAAGGCCTGGAACTCTAGTCACTCAGGAACCAGGCCGTCAGGTGCAGGGATTGAAGGTCCGGATGGAGTACCTTCCCCTTGTTGACTGAGATCAGGTCCGGGTGGGCTGGAAGCTGCCTCGGGAGCCTGGAGCTGAGGCTGAGGAGATCTGCATACCAGAACTGGCAGGGCCAGTCTGGGGCTACCAGAATGACCTGCGCCTGGTCCCTCTTCACCTTGAGAAGCACCTTGTGGATGAAGGGGAATGGAGGGAAGGCACAGAAGAGGCTCGGGATCCACTGCCTCGAGAAGGCATCCCCCTGCAATGAGCCCTGCTGAGGGGGGCTGGTGTGAAACAGCCTCAGCTCCGCATTCTCCCTGGAGGTGAACAGGTCCACCTGAGGGGTGCCCCAGTGGGAGAACAGATCTTGTACTATCTCTGGCAGGAGAGACCACTCATGAGATGCAGCGCCTATCCAGCTTAGGGCATCGGCCAGACTGTTGGAGGCTCCTGCCACATGGATTGCTAGGAGATCCACCTCCAGGCTGATCACGAGAGACCAAGTGCGGAGAGCCTCCTTGCACAGGGGCAAAGAGTGTGTCCCGCCCTGCCGGTTGAGGTAGTACATTGTCGTGGTATTGTCCGTCTGGACCTGGACCACTTGACCCCGTACAAACGGAGCGAAGGCAGTGAGGGCTAGTCGGACTGCTCGAAGCTCCAGCAAGTTGATGTGGCATCAAGATTCCTGAGGGGACCAGAAGCCGTGGGCTCTGAGCTTCCCCAGATGGGCACCCCAACCCATCAGAGAGGCGTCGGTCGTCAGAGTGACCGTCGGCTCGGGGCAGACAAACGGGGTACCCTCCTGCAGATGAGCTGGAACGAACCACCAATGAAGGTTGTTCCACATCTCCTGGGTCACGGTCACTGGCTTGTCCAGAGGACCGGAGTGCTGTGACCATTGGCGGGCCAGCCTCCATTGCAGGGGACACATATGCCAGTGGGCCCAATGGACCACGCTGGTGCAGGCCGCCATGAGGCCCAGAAGGCGCAGGAAGTCCTGGGCAGGGCACAACTGCCCAACCAGAAATGACTGGGCAAAGCAGGAAAGGACCTCGGCCCTGTCAGCTGGGAGCCGTGCTCTGGCTTGAAGAGAGTCAAACTCTGCCCCGATGAACTGAATCACCTGCGATGGTATGAGTTCCGACTTGGCCTCGTTGATGAGGAGGCCAATCTGAGAGCAGACCTGGAAGGCCAGATCCCTGGACCGCTCCACCTCCAACTTGGAGGGGGCTGCAATCAGCCAGTCGTCCAGGTAAGGGTACACCCGGACCCTTCGGCACTGCAGGAATGCTGTCACCACTGCCATGCATTTGGTGAAGACCCTGGGAGCTGGAGAGAGGCCAAAGGGCATGGCCCAGAACTCATAAAGGGATCCCTCTGCCCTGAAGTGGAGAAATCGCTGGTGAGACGGACGGATTGGAACGTGAAAGAACGCATCCTGAAGGTCCAGAGAACAGAACCACACGCCTCGTTCCAAGTATGGAATGATCTGAGCCAGCGTGACCATCCTGAAGGTGCGAGACCTTAGGAACTTGTTCAGGTCGTGTAGGTCAAGAATGGGACGCCAGTCCCCCATCCGTTTTGGGACCAGGAAGTACCTGGACACAAACCCTGGGTCTGGAGGGGGGTCCGCCACCTCCCTGATCACCTCCTTCTGGAGGAGCAAGGCAATGTCGGCTCGACGAGCCGACAGAGAGGCTGCGGAACCCGCTGCCCCCCAGGGGGTGACGGCTCAATAGGAGGGGGACTGCTCGAATTCCAGAGGCAGACCCCTGCCTACCACTTCCAACACCCAGTGGTCCGTGGTGATAGCGGACCAGGCGGAAAGGAAGTGGCGGAGCCGTGCCCCCAAAGGGCGAACCCGGGGAGGAGTGACAAGGTTGGGGGGGCGACACCCCTCAACTCGTCACTGGGCAGGCTTGGAGGAAGGGCCGGCTGAGAAGCCGCCTGGGCCTTTTCCTCCCAGCATCCTGCTGGAGGAAGCAGCAGGCTTGGCTTTGGGGTGCTAAGTACGAGCCTGCTGGCCCTGATGCTGGTGTTGCTGGACCAGACGTGCTGCAGGGACTGAAGGACGAAAGGGCATATGCTGCTGCTGGCGGCCTTTGTCCTTCTGGGCAGACGTGACTGAGTCCAAGGTGGCGCTGGACTTCTCGATCCATTGGAGATGACCCTCCACCCCGGGCCTGAACAAGTCAGTACCCAGGAAGGGGACGTCTGCCAGCTTATGATCGGTATCCGCCGTAAAGGTGGAGATCCACAGCCAAGCTTTGCGGCGCATGGACACTGCAGCCGCTACTGACCAGGCACACAAATCAGCACTGTCCAACAAAGTTTGGAGCTGCTGTTTAGCTACCGCCCTTCTCTGATCCTGCACCTGCTTGACCCGTCGTTTGAAGGTCAGCCGGGAGATAAGGAATCACCTCATCCAGGGAGCCCAAAAGGCGTGTGAAAGTGTGCCATCAGAATGGCCAAGCTAGCCTGACGGAAGGCCCAGGGGAAGGAAGCATGATACCTTTCCATTTCTGGAGTAGTCCAATTTCTTGGACTCCTTATCGGGCGGTTTGTCCACATCCCGAGCATTCCCCGAATACCGAAAACGCTGTCGGTCACTAACCCTCTGCAGAGGGTGCTCCAAAAAATGGAGAGTGAACCTGTAGGGACCGTGATACTTTGAGCCATCCTGGCTGAAGGTGCGGGACAAGATGCTGGTCGCCACAGCGCCCAGGGGCCGGGCCAACAATGGCTTCGGCCACCGGAAAGGCCTCCATAGGGGAATCCCCTCGGTCCAGTATCTCTGTGAGGGGATACTTGGCCCGTTTTGAAATGGGTTCAAGCTTCATCCTAGTGGACTCTGAGATGAGTCGAAGCATTCCTAAAAATGAGGATGGGCTCTCGTCCACCGACTGACCCCCTTTAGACTCCAGGTTGAGCGGCCTGGAGAACAAGGAGGAGTCGTCGGCGGCGGGACCGGCTGGACCTGGAAGAGGTCAGAGACCAAGACCTTTGGGGATTCCAAGGGTGGGTCAGAGAGGGGACGGGGGAAACCCGCTCCTCCCTCAGTTCAGGGACCTTCACCAGGGACTCTGGCACAGGAGGCACTGGCAAGTCCTCGGTTTCCACCGGGGGAACCAGTGAAGTAGGGCTGTCGGCATCACCAGTCGTCAAACCGTCTGATGGGTCAAGAAAAATCTCGACTGCGTTGACGGGTGTCTCGGCCGGCTGACCTGATGGGGACACTGTGAAGCCAGCGGCCTTAGCCGCAACCTCGCCCGAAGTCAAAAGTCGACCATCCGGTGAAGGGGATCTCTCCCGCTCCCACGAACGTCGATGGTGGGACTTACCTTTGGAGTCCTTCTTCTTGGACCGACTGGAATGTCCTGATGATCCTTCTCCCTTGGTGGAGAGGGATTGGCAAAGCTCCTTAAAAGAGGCAGTATATGAAGAGCCCAAGGAGAGTGGGATAAATGCCGCGACCGAGGAGGAAGAAGATGTGGCCTGGGCCACCTCCTCCTTGAGGGCGATCATCTGCTTCAACTGTTCTGTGGAGCCCGCTGCCACGGACACCACCCAACAGGCCTCCTTCGACTTGACCGGTGGATACCGTTTTTCAGGGTGCCCCAGAAGAAGTCGAGCAGCGTGGTCCTCCAAGATCGAAGCCGAAAAGGATTTGCACAAATTGCAAGCCTGCGAATCGTGGCCGAGTCCTAGGCAGTAAATGGACATGGAGTGCGGGTCGGTCCAGGACATCTTCTGCCCACAGAAGCACTGACGATATCAGGGAGTTGATTTGTCCATCGCAGCTGTGAGGGAAAAAGAAGACCCAAGTCTTGTAAATTTGAGAATTAGTTTCGGATTAACCGAAAAGTGTGGATCCAGGCCTAAAACGCCGAGCGCTAAGGAGGGAACCTGAGCTTCCAAGCGGTAAGGAAGATCTGGCATCATGGGGCGGAGCCGAGAGTTTTACCACCCGGGTGGGTGGGAGGAGCCAGCTTGAAGACCTTCCGGCAAGAATTAAAGCGGCAAGGAACCTGCCAATAAGTATGGATTGAACAACATATCCACGTCCCTAGAACGCCTGTTTGCATTTTATCAGGGTATTTAATCCCTGCACGTTCCAGGTGTAACCGTGAAGGTCACCCATGGTCAAAACAGAGGGGAGTCATGCTAGTAGGCAGTAGGTGGCAAGCAAGATTAGAGGCTGAAGGTTCAGCTGTCTTCCCCCACAGGAAACTCATATTGAGGGTCTGCAAGAGAAGCCGTATGAGGAGAGACTAAAGGAGCTTAATATGTATACCCTTGAGGAAAGAAGGGAGAGGGGGGACATGATAGAAACTTTCAAGTACCTCAAGGGAATCAACAAAGTCCAAGAGGGTAGCATCTTTCAGAAAAGGAGACTTGCAAGAACAAGGGACACAATTTAAAGATAGAAGGAGGCGGTTCTAGGGCAATGTGAGGAAGTATTATTTCACAGAGAGGTAGTGGATGCATGGAACAGCCTTCCTGAGGAAGTTGTGGGGTCTAAAACTGTGGGAGAATTCAAGAATGCATGGGACAGACATAAGGCAATTCCTGTGGGGGGCAGGAAGATATAGGCTGTTGGTTAACTAGGATCTGCGGCCTATCCTGTAGGTAGGGAAATGGGCAGACTAGATGGGCCTAGCGGTCCTTATCTGCCGTCAAAGTCTACGTTTCTATGTTTGAGCCTTAGCAAGCCAGTACAGTAGTACCATCCAAAGTATTGTAAAGTAACAGAAGATGCTACCTGGTCACTAACCCAAAAACCTATAAAGCACAGGCAAATGGCCCATGAAAAACAACAACTATATACACCATGACCACGGTCCAATGGCAGACCTTTTCATGGAAGGGCATAGTAAGGCTGGCAAGCAGCCTGCCAAGGCCACCTAAGCCCTTCTTGCAGGGTGGGAACCTGAGGTAGGCAAGAAAAGCAAGGGGAAAAGGGGCATTTGTCCACCGAGTGTGACTACAGCATACACCTCCGCATCCCCTCATGGGAGGGAACAGTACAGGGAAAAGGGGGAGAGGGACAGACCTTCTCCAAAACAATGTCAGGAGGGGAGGCCTATTATATGTCTGTACTGATAACGAGTCAGGGAGAGTATGCTCACCTACAGGCCGGGAATAGGCACTAAATAAGCCTAAGAAAACTAAAGAAATGCAGCTCCACCAGAAGAGCAGAACTTGGCTGTTGTGGGTGGTGGGTGTCTGGCAAATTGAGAATTTGAATTATTGAGTGGGTTGTTTTGTTTTTGAAATGTGTTGGGGTTTGGGGCCTGTAAGGTGCAGCTACTCGGGTGATGACCTCCTGGGACTTCGTCCCTTCGAGCTCCCAGTACTGTCGTTGGAAGCCTACTTTAGACGTAGGGCTTTAGGGGTAGCTCGGGGGGGGGCCGGCAAGGTGTCCCCTGAGTGGCTGCCGGTGTGTCTGGGATTCAGGTGGTGAAGTCAAGGAGACACCCTGGGGCGAAATGGGGACTTGAATGGGGTGCGCCTTGTTTAGTCCCCATACCCAAGGGCTCCACCCTAGAGGATGGGCAGATGACTGGTCCAGTTGCTTCACCTCATCCTACTTGAGTTGTGATGTGCAATGCCAGATCGATAAAGAACAAGACTGCTATAATGGCGGACTTGATATCCTCTGTCGATCTGGCTTGCATCATGGAGACCTGGCTGGATGAAAATGCTGCCCCAATTTTGGAGGCAGTAGTGTCAGCCGAATACTCCATGATACACAGCCCGAGGAAGGATTGTAGGGGCCGGGTGGCTATTTGCTTTAAATCTAGCCTGAACCTCACGGTGCTGCCTGTGGGTCCAATCGGGTCCTTTGAATGTGTGGTTGCATGAGGAGGTATGGGTGTGGGCTTCAGTGTCCTTCTGCTCTATCGCCCCCAGGTAGCGATGGGGATTTTTTTGCAGGAGCTCATCGTGGGCCTGGTATTGGAGTCCCTCAGGTGGTTGATCCTGGGGGATTTCAATGCCTGGGTCGACGGGGGGCTGTCAAAATTTGGTAGAGATCTTCTTGGGAGCATGGGGGCACTGGGCCTGACACAAAAGATGATGAGAGTGACGCACTCGGGCAGCCACACACTGGATTTGTTTTTTCTTCTGAGCAGGATATTATGGACCTTAGTGTAGATCCGGTGGTTTGGTAGGATCATAGCACTGTGGGGTTCAGGTTTAGGGCCCCCCCAGATGGTTCTTCCCCTATGGAGATGGTTCAGTACCAGTCTTTAAGGGGGTTTCCCCAGAGGATCTTTTGGCGGTACTGGACCTATCAGGTGTTGAGGCAGCTTGTGCCATGTGGTCAGAGGAGGCAGTAGCAGCCTATAATGGGGCAGTTGGTGTGGCCTTTGACTCAATCGCACCCTTATGTGTCTGACCCCTGTCTACTCGTCAGAGATCTCCCTAGTATGATGAGAATCTCTGAGGTTTAAAGACTAGGGGTCCGAGGTTAGAGAGGTGCTGGAGGAGATCTGGCCTGGTGGAGGACAAATTGGCCCTGAGAGTACTTTATGTGGACTATCAGGGGGCAATCTCCCGTAAAAAGGTGGATTTTCTGCCTAGGGAGATTGCTACAGCGAGAAACAGACCGGCTCAGCTCTTCTGCACAGTGGACAGGTTATTACATCCTACCTGTCTGTGTGTTGGAGGGGTAAGTTTGAGCGTAAGGTGCGAGGAGCTGGCTCTGTTTTTCGATGACAAGGTGTCCTCCATCAGGACTGAGGTCTCATCGAACGTCTCTCGAAAGGGCTGCAGGATCTGGCCTGAGTTGAGTCGGAGCACTCCTCCTCCTGTGTGGGATGAGTCTGAGCTGATTGGGGTTGGGGAGGTGGTAGAGATAATCTCTAAGCTGCGGCCAACCTACTGTGATTTAGATCCGGGTCCAACTCACCTTTTGGTGGAATGTTTGGACCTGATTGGGCCTGTGATTGCTGGGGTAGTCTGGAGTTCTTTAGGGAGTGGGATTTTTCCTTTAGCCTTGAAAGAGGCTTTGGTTAGACCCCTGCTTGAAAAAAACATCTTTGGACCCGGACTGCCTCAGCAATTACAGACCTGTTTCGAACCTCCCATTTTTAGGTAAGGTTGCAGAAAAGGTGGTGGCCATTCAGCTGGAGAGACATCTCACTGCTTCCTCCGCCTATGAGCCTTTCCAGTCTGGGTTCCAAGCGGGGCACAGTACAGAGACGGCCCTGGTGAGGGTGCTTAATGACCTCCTGATGGCAAGGGATAGAAGGGACCGTACCATCTTGGTCCTCATAGACCTCTCTGGGGTGTTTGACACCGTGGACCAAGAGGTGTTACTTGACCAACTGCAGTTTTGGTGTGGCCTGTCCGGAAATGTCATCAACTGGTTTAGGTCATACCTGACAGCCAGAGTGCAGAGCATGACCATGGGAATTTTCTCATCAAACCCGAAGCCTCTGGGTTGTGGTGTTCCGCAGGGGTCAGTTTCATCACCTCTGTTGTTCACGGTGTATATGCTGCCACTGGGGGACATTATCAGGCAGTACGGGCTGGGTTTTCACTGCTATACAGATGATACACAGCTGTATCTGTCCTGTGCTCCCAATAGCCAGGTGTCACACTCTGTATTTAACAGCTGCCTTGAGGAAATACAGACATGGATGACTCACAATTGGCTTAAGCTTAACCCAGACAAGACTGAGGTACTGGTGGTGGAGTCGGGTCGTCTGGACGGGTGGGGGGGGATGACATTACCTCCTGAACTCGTGTTGGGGGGGGTGTGCCTTTAGCCCTCTCAAGGCAGGTGAAGAATCTGGGAGTAATCCTGGACGGTGGCCTGACACCTGAAGCACAGGTGTCAGCCGTGGTGAGAACTGAGTTTTACCATCTCAGGAATATTGCCCGAATTCAAGCCCTGACCCCGCCTGATGACCTGCCGACACTGGTGCATGCTTTCGTCACTTCAAGGTTAGACTACTGCAGCGCCCAGTACCCAGGGATATCTGGTGGCAACCTCCGCAGACTGCAGCTGGTGCAGAACGTGGCAGCAAGATTATTGTTGGGAGTGAAAAGATGTGAACATATCATCCCAGCGTTGCGCGAACTGCACTGGCTGCCAGTTCAGTGGAGGGTTGTCTTCAAGATAGGGCTGTTAACCTATAAATCCCTGCACAAGAGGGGCCCAGTCTATCTGCAAGAGCTCCTTGTGCCATACCGCCCGGCCCGGGCTCTCCGTTCAGCTGGGGGTGGCCTCTGGAGTTCCCAGGGTTAGGCTGCAGCATTCTGGTGATTGGGCGTTTGCAGCAGCTGCGCCTACCCTGTGGAACTCCTTGCCTGGTTATCTTAGGAAGGCTCCCACAGTGGAAGCCTTTAAGAAGGGCCTCAAATCATATCTATTTAATCAAGCTTTTAGCTGAAGGGGGTTTTATAAAAATAGTATATTTGAGATGGTTAGTTAAGCTGTTGTTTTTAGTTATATTTTGTATATTGCTGTAGTCAGTTTTAGATTTGTATTATTGTATGGTATATGTTATATGTGTCATATTGTACAGCACCCAGAGTCTCTGGAGATGGGTGCTATATAAATAAAATATCTATCTACATAGAAACATAGAATTTGACGGCAGATAAGGACCGCTTGGCCTACCTAGTCTGCCCATCTATCTATGTATCTATCTATCTATCTATTAACTCGAAGGGGGTAAAAACACCCACCATGGCTGGGCTCATCTTGTACGTGACATCAGAGGCCATGGAAAGGGGGGGCCATTGGAGTCTTACAATTATATAAAGAAGGGGGTAATACCCCAATAGTGCCATCTCGGGACTAGAGGCAGCTAAACAGGGCAAAGGGAGGAGCTATTCCAGACTGCCTAGCCTGCAGCATTAAGACAGTAAATTGGTGTATGCTAAATAAGCTAGAAGGAAGCTACCGGGATATACGCAGCACTTTGTGCCCTTCTAGCAATAGTTCTGAACACAGGAATATGAAAAAAAAGCAATGACAGGCTAAACATGTGTAGTAGTTATATAAGAAGGGGGCAACCCAGTAAAGGAAAACAGTACAGTAATGTCCATGTGCTGCTTTATACAGGTCGCTCAGTCCATGTATTAAGTCTCTATGACCACTATCTAGTCCGGTAAAATGAAAAGTGGTCCACCACCATTATGACTGAAATAGTGAGCTTCAAGATAGGCTCCGCTTGGGAGGAAACCATGAAAACAGACCACCCGTGGAGAAGAGGCATATGGGGGGGGGGGCGCCCAAACAAGCGGTGCAATAGGGGCACACCTATCGACAATCTCCCCCCTTCCCAAGACTCCCATAAGAAGTGAAATCAAAGTACTTAGCGTGATAGTTCAGGGAGGCACTGTCATCTCTGCCATGGGCCGCAGGGGTTGCTGAGAGGCTGGAATGTCCTGCTGCAAAGCAGTCACGGGAGCCGCTGGGGATTACCTCCATGAGGAGTCATGTTGCAACTCGACTGTGACCACTGCAGCCCATGTCTTCTGGCTGGAGGGACTCCCCGAATCTAGCGGGAAAGGTATAGGCAACTCCTCACTTTGAGATATAGACTCCGGTAAAGTTTGCAATGGTGCATAACGGTTGGGAGAATGAAAGCTGCTGAGATTTGTGGCATTGTGCTCCAGCACTGCATCTTCCTTCTGCCGATCCAGTGAGTGCTGGCATCTCTCATGCCAGTAAGATGTGTGGCATTTCTTGCTCCGAGGAGGGAGGCCTCAAAGATTTGAACATCGGGTCTGGCAAGACTTGGGGGCAGAACAGACAAGTCATCCATAACATGCGAGCAGGTCCGGGCATCCCCTTCTGTGACATTATGTAGCCCCCGGCCCCAAAAATCCTCCAGGAAGAGTTTGTGCAGGTAGTCCATCAGGCTTTCAGGGCTAGAAAACATAATGGGGGCACCATTATTGACCACCTGCATGGTAGCTGAATATTTTAAGGAGAAAGAAAGAAACATTGTGCTCATGAAGGATTCTGCGGCAGTCTGTATATGCCTTGCGGCGTTCAGAAAGCTCCCGGGAGTAGTCTTGAAATATCGGAAACTTCTTGCCATTCCAGGTGAGCAGTTCTTTGTCCCTGGCCACGGCGGTGATCCGCTCCTTCTGCCGAAAGTGTAAGAAGCAAGCCAGGACAGGGCGTGGGCATTCTCCCGGTTGTGGTGCGGGAGCCAGAGGGTGCGCTCGTTTAATCTGTAGAAGTGTGTCGGGCGGTAAGCCCAGGAGCTGAGGCAGAGCTTTTTGTAGAAAGCCAGCTGCATCCCATTGTTCAGCCCTCTCCGGAAAGACAATGAACTGAAGATTACTGCCGCGGCTGTGGTTTTCTAAATCATTCACTTTGTCCTGGAGTAAGTGGATCAAGCGAGTCTGTTCTCTGGTGGTAGCTGTGAGTTCTTGTAGTGCTGCATCATGTGGTTTAAGATGTCTTTTAGAGTGAAAAAGATGAACTTCAATGGCTTGTAAAGTTTGTGTGTTGGAATTCATGGCTGAAGTCATTTGTGCCATTTGGGCCATGAGCTGATTGAACACGTGTTCTGTTTTTGCAGAGTTGGCCGTGGCTGGGGTGGAGAACACCATCTTGCAGGCCTCAGACTTCTAAAGCAGTTCAGAATTTCAGCCAGAACTCCTTCCAGTGAAGAAAATAAGGACTTGAAAGTGGAGCAGGTAAGTCCCTCTTCAAAAGGCTGCAAATATAGGGTACTACACCATTTCCCCCCTGATGCCGCATGCCTTAGGATATACAATCCCACAGTAAGGTTGCTAAGCACTTAAGCTGCCATCCACTGTCCCAGGCTAAGCCGCCCCCCAAAGGTCTTTTTTTTTTTTGGGGGCTTCTTCCACCTACTGTATACTGTAATCAACTCCAAGTCGGAGTTGATTCGGGGAGGAGGTGTAAGTCTGCAAGAAAGCACTCCCACGGTCCCACAGATACATTACAGCGACATGGTTGATTTATCGCTGTGAGAGTTTCGCTGTGGCAACAGTATATGGTATGTGGGATCTCAAAATGTACTGTCTGAAGGAGAGGAGAACGAGAGCAAGTGCAAGAAAGGGACATGATAGAGACCTATAAGTACCTCACAAGGGCGAACATGGTGCAGGTAGGGAGTCTCTTTCAGAAGAGTAAATGCATCAGAACAAGGGGCACGTGGGGGAGGGGGATGTTTAAGAGGGATGTGAGGAAATACTTCACAGAAAGGGGGGTACATGCCTTGAACAGCCTGGCAGAAGAGATGGTGGGGGCAAAAACAGTGGGAAGTTTCAAGCATGCATGGGATAGGTACACAGGCATAATACGCAGAGGAGAAGAAGACAGGAGGGACACTGGTGACCAAATAGGGTCCCCAGAGTTGGAATAGGCAGGGAAAAAACAGGGCAGACTAGATGGGCCTACCGGTCCTTTTCTGCTGACAAATTCTATGTTTCTACAAATGTATATTTGATTCTACTTATGTGCATATGATAGTATATATGTGTATCTGCTACTATGTGTGTATCTGCTAGTATATGTGTGTATCTGATAGTATATGTGTGTATCTGATAGTATACGTGTGCATCTGATAGTATATGTGTGCATCTGATAGTATGTGTATATCTGATAGTATGTGTATATCTGATAGTATATAGGTGGATCTGATACTATGTGTGTATCTGATAGTATATGTGTATCTGATAGTATATATGTGTATCTGATACTATATGCGTGCATCTGATAGTATGTGTATATCTGATAGTATATATGTGTATCTGATAGTATATGTATCTGATACTACATGTGTGCATCTGATAGTATATGTGTGCATCTGATACTATATGTGTGCATCTGATAGTATATATGTGTACCTGATACTATATGTGTGCATCTGATAGTATATATGTGTACCTGATAGTATATGTGTGCGTCTGACAGTATATGTGTGTGTCTAATAGTATATATGTGCGTCTAATAGTATATGTGTGCGTCTGATAGTATATGTGTGTGTCTGATGGTATATGTGTATCTGATAGTATATGTGTGCATCTGATAGTATATATGTGTACTGATACTATATGTGTACATCTGATAGTATGTGTATATCTGATAGTATATATGTGTATCTGATAGTATATGTATCTGATACTATATGTGTGCATCTGATACTATGTGTGTGCAACTGATACTATATGTGTGCATCTGATACTATATGTGTGCATCTGATAGTATATATGTGTGCATCTGACAGTATATGTGTGCATCTGACAGTATATGTGTGTGTCTAATAGTATGTGTGTACGTCTGATAGTATATGTGTGCGTCTGATAGTATATGTGTGTCTAATAGTATATGTGTGTGTCTGATGGAATATGTGTATCTGATAGTATATGTGTGCATCTAATAGTATATATGTGTATCTGATACTGTATGTGTGCATCTGATAGTATGTGTATATCTGATAGTATATATGTGTATCTGATAGTATATGTATCTGATACTATATGTGTGCATCTGATACTATGTGTGTGCAACTGATGGTATATGCATGTGATACTATATGTGTGCAACTGATACTATATGTGTGCATCTGATACTATATGTATGCATCTGATAGTATATATGTGTGCATCTGACAGTATATGTGTGCATCTGACAGTATATGTGTGTGTCTAATAGTATATGTGTGCGTCTAATACTATATGTGTGCATCTGATAGTATATGTGTGTCTAATAGTATATGTGTGTGTCTGATGGAATATGTGTATCTGATAGTATATGTGTGCATCTGATAGTATATATGTGTATCTGATACTATATGTGTGCATCTGATAGTATGTGTATATCTGATAGTATATATGTGTATCTGATAGTATATGTATCTGATACTATATGTGTGCATCTAATACTATATATGTGTACCTGATAGTACATGTGTGTGTCTAATAGTATATGTGTGCGTCTGATAATATATGTGTGCGTCTGATAGTATATGTGTGCGTTTGATAGTATATGTGTGTATCTGATAGTATGTGTGCGTCCAATAGTACATGTGTGTGTCTGATAGTATATGTGTGTCTGATAGTATATGAGTGTATCTGATAATATACGTATTTGTTAGTACATATGTGTATCTAATTCTATATATGCGTATCTGATAGTGTTTGTGTGTATCTGATAGTATACATGTGTATCAAATAGTACTGTATATGTGTCTCTGATAGTACATCTATGTATCTGATAGTATATGTGCATACCTGACCGTATATGTGTGTGTATCTGATTAAGTTATGTGACAATATGTACTGATGTTATTCTGAAAGTAATTCTAGTGTCAGATGTTGTTTTCTCTATATTCCTTTCCCCTCACGGTAATGAAAAAGGGTCTTCTACTCAGCCCATACCTTGGCTACATGAATAAATGAATCAAACTTGCTGCCTTTACAACACGACAGGCAAGTCATGCTACCAGGCACAATACAACAGTATCCATCAGACACAGGACTGGACCAATAATTATCATCATTAACTGGGAAATGCATGTTGATTCTTCATTGACGAGACACCAACATCATCACGTGCTCCTTGATTACTGTTATCAGTCACCTTTTACAGCACATCAATGTTCTATCTGCAAACACGTTCCATTTTATTGCTTGTAATTAATACTGATTTGAGTTTTGTTTTCATTAATTACTTTCCTCCCAACTTCCTTAATGAATGAACAATTATTTTTTTCAAACAAGTACCTACAAACCATATCTTTTCATAACACAGGAATTATGAATACATTTTATTTTATTAAACAAGCTTGGAAGCCAGTGCACTCAGTGCGATTACCCTCCTCCGCATTCTGCCCACTGCTCTTCCATTCAACTGCTAGATAATTGGTGTTGGCCAGCTGCGTGGAAGTGTTCTAAGGGAGGACATCTCAACAACAGCACATGCTGCTTGATCTAGATGCTTAGGTGTTTATGGACAGAAAAAAAAAAATCCCTGTCTGTTAGGCAGACTGTATAGTGTAGTGGTTAAGAGCACTGAGCTGCAAACCTGGAGAACTGGGTTTGAATCCCACAGCCACCACTTGGGTACTGTGTGACCATAAGCAAGTCATTTAACGTCTCTGTACTCCCAGAATGCACCTGAAAAAAAAACCAGCTTAGACTGTCTTTCCTGGCCAAAACTGTAAAATAAATTAAAAAAAAAACAATAATTAAGTCTGCAAGGTTCCTACCTGGGCTCTCACCAGTCTAGCACTGTCTAGGCCTCTAGCAGATCAATCATCTTGCAGTTCCACTGGAACTAACCCCCACCACACTTACCCCCACCCCCCCATCTACTTCAGCAGTCTCATGTGTGTAGCCCGGCCTCTCTTGAAACTTGCCACCATGCTGACACTGAGCAGCTCCACTGACTGATGGTTCCACTTTTCTACCCCGTCCATGAAAATGTATTTCCTTGTGAACTTCCTAGGTCCCCTCCCCAGCTTATCATTGTAGCCCCTTGAGATGGCCCCCTCTTAAGATAAACCTGTTGCTGGCTGTCCACCCTGCTTATACCCTTATGGTATCTGAAGGTTTCAATCATATGTCTCTCTCTCTCTCTCGCTCTCTCCCCTCCCTCCCTCCCCTCCCCTCCCCCTCTCTCCCTCCCCCTCTCCCTCCTGTCCTCCTGTGAATTCATATTGACGTGTAACTAGGTCACGGTTGATGTTGCGGTCAATACACCTGCCTTGTGGGCCTAGGTTCAGTAAACTCCTGGTTATAGGTTCCTAGCCACGGTTGGAAATAAATAGCGCAGTGCCTCCACTGTTAGTGAGATGGAAGCTGGCCTGATATTAGTACAGTACCACCCCCTGGGTCGCTGCACCTCCCCGCCAGCTTAACCTACCAGTGAACCTGCTAAGTGCAGTACCAATCCCTACTGAGCATGTAACTTATCACTTTAAATTAATAAGCACTCAGACGGTTACTGCAAGCAAAAAATAAACAAACAGGGGCTTTATTTAGGGTCACTGCAAGGCCCTAAAAAGAAAGGAGCTTTGCAATAGGAGGTAGTGTGGAAAGGCCCCGGCTGGTTCTTCCCTACCCATCCTGGCCCAGTCTACAGTAACACAGGGTTGTTTTCGGGTGCCCTCACAGTCACAGGCTAATAATATACGCACTCTGGGCTGTGCTTCCAGTGCACCTCCAGGCTTAGCCCACTGTACGGTAATCTGCTCCCAAACCACACAATGCACAGTCACTGCTTTCACCCAGCTGTACTGGTGGGCACTACCCTCTGTCCACTGGTACCAGTGGATACCATTTAGGTATTACTAGTAGCTCCCAATGCTTCAGCAGATGCGCAGCCATGGACATGGTGTAAACCTGTTGATAATAATGTGGCTGGCCAGCGGCGGTGCACTTTGACAGAATTTAAACAGGCTTTACTTTGTTGTAAACTCAAACCCACAGTTCAAATGCACTTAAATCCACAGGGGTACCTGTAATCCCAGATAGATGCATTTAAACCCACAAAGGTAGCTGGAATTCCAGCCAGATACACTTAAACCCACACGGGTATCTGTAATCCCAACCAGATGCACTTAAACCTACAGTGGTATCTGTAATCCCAGCCAGATGCACTTAAACCTACAGGGGTATCTGTAATCCCAGTCAGATGCACTTAAACCTACAGGGGTATCTGTAATCCTAGCCAGATGCACTTAAACCCAAAGGGGTATCTATAATCCCAGCCAGATGCACTTAAACCCAAAGGGGTATCTGTAATCCCAGCCAGATGCACTTAAACCCAAAGGGGTATCTGTAATGCTAGCCAGATGCACTTAAACCCACAAGGGTATCTGTAATACCAGACTGATGCATTTAAACCCATGGGGGTATCTGTAAACCCAGCAAGATGCACTTAAACCCACAGGGTATCTATAATCTCAGCCAGATGTGTAACCACTGCAGCGATTCTGGAGACACTGGACAATGCATTTAAACCCACAAGGGTATCTGTAATACCAGACGGATGCATTTAAACCCATTGGAGTATCTGTAATCCCAGCCAGACGCACTTAAACCCACATGGGCATTTGTAATCCCAGCCAGATGCATTTAAACCCACTGAAGTATCTGTAATCCCAGTCAGATGCATTTAAATAGCCCAGACTTACCAGGATAGTCAAAGGTTCCTTAGTAACAAGGGTCTTTCCAGGACCCTTGAAGGAGGTGGTTGTCAAGCCACTCCTGAAAAAATCTTCAGTGGACCCTGACTGCCTGGCAAACTACAAACCCGTCTCTAACCTGCCTTTTTTAGGCAAGGTTATTGAGAAGATGGTAGCTGGGCAACTGGAGGCCTATTTAACATCTCAAGACATCTACGACCCTCTCCAGTCGGGCTTCAGAAAGAGGCACAGTACCAAGACTACCCTAGCTTGGGTGCTAAATAATCTCCTTGTGGTGAGGGATCGAGGAAGACATTCCATTCTGATTCTCCTCGATCTCTCAGCAGCGTTTGACACCGTGGACCATGGGGTTCTGATGGAGCGCCTGCGGGTGTGTTGTAGACTGTCAGGCACAGTCCTCAACTGGTTTTGATCATTCCTCACTGGCAGGTCACAGAGCAGTATCAGGGAAGTTCTCCTCGTCTTCTGTGCCCTTGCTATGTGGGGTCCCGAAGGGCTCTGTTTTGTCCCCCTTGTTGTTCACGGTATATATGCTGCCGCTGGGAGACATTATAAGACAGTATGGGCTGAGTCTTCACTGCTATGCAGATGATACTCAGCTATACCTGTCTTTTGTGCCCGAACAATAGAGGACGATCTCGGTCTTTAACAATTGCCTCGTTGAGATTCTGGGCTTGATGAGAGCCAACTGGTTGAAGCTAAATCCAGACAAGACTGAGATACTGGTTTTCGAGCCTGGCCACCAGGGGGGATGGTGTAATCTGGGCAAGTCTCAGGGCTTAGGCGTGGAGATTCCCAGTTGCTTACCTCTGACAGGGTGAGAGATATTGGCGTTGTTTTGGATTATGGTCTGACACTGAAAGCACAGGTGTCAGCCGTAGTCCAGAATTCCTTTTACCACCCGAGGAACATCGCCAGGATCAAGCATCTAGTACCTCCTGGTGATCTGCCGACACTGGTCCATGCTTTTGTGACTTCACGCTTGGATTACTGCAACACTCTGTACCTAGGTTTACCGGGGGCAGATCTCCACCGCCTGCAGCTAATGCAGAATGCGGCTGCCAGGTTGCTGACCAGCCTGACCAGGTTGTGACATATTACACCTGTGCTGTGCTCTCTGCAATGGCTGCCAGTGAGGTGGCGGGTCTCCTTAAAGGTCAGTTTGCTGACCTATAAAGCCCTACACGGTCAGTGGTTCAGCTGTTGGCAAGACCTTTTTTCTCTCCCTATCGCCCCCTCCGGTCCGCAGATGAGGGATTATTAGAGATTCCGAGGTTTGCATTGAAGTCATCAGGTGCATGGGCATTTTCTTGCGCTGCGCCCATCCTCTGGGACTCTCTCCCACAACACATCCAGGAGAGTCCCTCATTAGAGCTTTTTAAAAGGGAGCCAAAGACCCATTTGCTTAAAGAAGCATTTATGCTGTAAAATAACTGATTTAGAAGGCTGACATAATGTACTTACAGCATTTAAATTCAGAGTTGTGATTTTAGTTGATGTTTTTATTGTATGTAAAGCGCTTTGATTCTCAATGAAATCTGCTCTATAATAAATGAAATTTGAAACTGAAACCCACAGGGATATTTGTAATCCGAAACAAGTGCATTTAAAGTCACAGGGGTACCTGTAATCCCAAGCAGATGCACTTTTTTTTTTAATTTTTACATTTTTTATTTTATTCTTTGTTAACCGGGTAAGGCCCACTAGGAACAAGTGCCTGTTTTCAGAGGTGACCCAGGAGCACTGGGAGGTTAAGTGACTTGCTCAGAGTCACACAGTATGCAAGTGGAGGGTGTAGGAATCAAACCCAGGTCTGTCTACTGGATGTATCAAGCTCATTCACAGCGCATTACTCTAACCTCTAAACTATACTGCCAGCCCCTTAAACCATGGGGGAATCTGTAATCCCAGCCAGAAGTACTTAAAACACACAGGGGTATCTGTAATCCCAGCCAGATGCATTTAAACCCACAGGGGTATCCGTAATCCCAGCCAGATGCAATTAAATCCACAGAGGTATCTGCAAAATCCACGGGGGTATCTGCAATCCCAGCCAGATGCACTTGAACCCACAGGGGTATCTGTAATCCCAGGCAGATGCATTTAAACCCACAGGGGTATCTGTAATCCCAGCCAGATGCACTTAAACCCACGGGGTATCTGTAATCCCAGGCAGATGCATTTAAACCCACGGGGGTATCTGTAATCCCAGGCAGATGCATTTAAACCCACGGGGACATCTGTAATCCCAGGCAGATGCACTTAAACCCACAGGGGTATCTGTAATCCCAGGCAGATGCATTTAAACCCACGGGGGTATCTGTAATCCCAGGCAGATGCATTTAAACCCATGGGGGTATCTGTAATCCCAGGCAGATGCACTTAAACCCACAGGGGTATCTGTAATACCAGGCAGATGTATTTAAACCCACGGGGGTATCTGTAATCCCAGCCAGATGCACTTAAACCCACAGGGGTATTTGCAATCCCAGCCAAGTGGCCTAGTCAGATATGTGATTTTCCAATGAATTTATATACTGGGTAAGTGCTGATTTACTCACGGTTCTCCCCGACCAGGCAATCACTTTTGATGCGCATGGGAAATGTCCGGTTTGTTCGGGACAATGATGGGGAGAGGGGGATTCCTGATGCAGTCTGGAGCGATAATGCATCTGCTCCGCTGGGGGTGATAGAGGTCTTTGATGTAGGAGTACAGAGAGCTTTAAAGGTAAGCCCTTATTGGGGGGTTACAGAGGTCAGCCAGTCTTTCCTCATAAATCCTTCCATGCTGGCCGTGAATCTTTCTGGTTGTTCTCTTTTGGATCAACTCCAGGTGGTTTTTGCCCCTTTTTTTATGTGAGAGTTCCAGAACTGCTAGTCAACAGTCAGCATTTTATTCCATCAGGTTAGGAGTCAGACTGACAAATCCAAGTCAAATTTTGAAGACCACCAGGATGTAGGACATTGATTCTGAAATAGTCTGATTACAGCTGCTGGTTGGTGGGTAAATAGGAGGGGTAATTGGAACCCCAATTCAGGAGTATTTACATAGTTTCTGCTACAGTGTTTTCGAAAAAGTGCAGCTCCCTGCCTTGTGGATGTTCAGGAATCCCACAAAAGCTCTCAGGTCCCAGCCAAAGAAAATACCATATTTACAGTATATGGAGATAATGCAGTGGACAAGCATGGAGATGGCTGAGGTCATAATAAATGGGGCATCACTGGGCCTTCTGCTCTTTTGATCAAGAGTCTCAGGCAAAAGATGGCGGTCTGGCTGGAACCATTACTATGGGAATACAGACAGTCTAGCTGGGACCCTTACTGTGGGACAACAGACAGTCTAGTTGGGACCCCTACTACTGTAGGATAACACATGGCCCAGCTGGGACTTTTACTATGGGGTAAGAGATGGTCCGGCTGGGACCATTACTATGGGGTAACTGACGGCCCGGCTGGGACCCTTACTATGGGATAACAGATGTTCCAGCAGGGTCCCTTACTATGGGACAACAGACGATCCGTCTGGGACCCTTACTATGGGATAACAGACAGCCCGGCTGGAACTGTTACTTTGGGATAATAGATGGTTTGGCTGGGATCCTTACTATGAGATAACAGACAGTTCAGCTGGAACCATTACTATGGGATAACAGACAGTCTGGCTGGGACCCTTACTATGGGATAACAGACAGTCCAGCTGGGACTCTTACTATGAGATAACAGATGGAATGTCTGGAACCCCTACTAAGGGATAACAGACCGTCTGGCTGGGATCTTTACTATGGGATAACAGACCATCCAGCTGGGATCTTTACTATGGGATAACAGTCCAGCTGGGACCCTTACTACAGGATAACAGACAATCCTGCTGGGACCCTCAGTACTGGATAACGGACATCCAGATGGGACCCTTCCTATGGGATAACAGATGGTCCGGCTGGGACCCTTACTGTGTGATAAAAAAACAGCTCGACTGGAACCCTTACTATGGGATACGAGACAGTCCAACTGGGACCCTTACTATGGGATAACAGACAGTATGGCTGGAACCTTTACTGTGGGATAACAAATAGTCCAGTTGGGACCCTTACTATGGGACAACAGACAGTCCAACTGGACCTTTACTATGGCATAACAGACGTTCCGGCTGGGACCCTTACTATGGGATAACAGATGGCTCAGCTGAGACCCTTACTATGGATTAACAGACATCCAGTTTGGACCCCCTTCCTACAGGACAATAGATGGTCTGGCTGGGACCTTTACTGTGGGATAATGAACAGTCTGGCTGGAGCCATTATTCTGAGATAACACAGTCCAGCTGGGACCCTTATTATAGAATAAGAGATGGTCCGGCTGGGACCCTCACTGTGGGATAACAAACAGTCCGGCTGGGAACCTTACTCTAGGACAACAGACGGTCCAACTGGGACCCTTACCAGGGGATAACAAACAGTCCATCTGGGACCCTTACTCTGGAACAACAGACAGTCTAGCTGGGACCTTTACTATGGGATAACAGATGGTCCAGCTAGGACCCTTACTGTGGGATAACAGACAATCCGTCTGGGACCTTTACTGTAGGATAACAAACAGTCCGGCTGAGACCCTCACTATGGGATAACAGGCGGTCTGGCTGGGATCCTTACTATGGGACAACAGATGGTCCAGCTGGGACCCTTACTATGGCACAACAGACAGTCCAGCTGGGACCCTTACTGTGGGAAAACAGAACCTCTGATTCAGTAATTAATAAGCCGCTGCAACACACTCGAAGTACACCCACAAAGTGCTTTGTGCTCTTACAGCATAAACTGCCCAGACTGAAATGATAAGGAGCTGCTCCGTTCATCCCTTTATACTTGTTGGACCCTTTGGAGGGAGACTTCTATCTGATCCAGGATTTAGGCTCTGTGTCGTACCATTAGTGTATCTTCACTTTCCAGAAGGCGACTATAAATATGGGAAAGACCACGCCCTCAATGTTTTGTACAAATTTAGGGAGGCATCTCATGGGTCAGGGGCAGACGAATCTGACCAATAGGATAAACCCTGTACTTCATGGGATAACATGATGCATGCATGTTATTCTACAGACCTCTGCATTTAACTTAAAAAAAAGGCTTTAAAGTGTGGACTTTGGCAGTTTACCAACCCTTTTCAGTTAAGGGTGTGAATGCTACAGACCATGGAAAACACAATTTGTTCAGCAGTGTGCTTTGGGGTTTGATTTATTCTAAAACTGTATTGTGTGGGAAACTGCAAGCTTAGTAGTATAAACTACATTTAAACTTTCTATTTATTGGTTTTCAAACAAAGAACATCACATAATGACACAAACATATAGTGTATGTCCTATGCAGACAGGCTGAAGGACTTGAATATATACTCCCTGGAGGAGAGGAGGGAGAGAGGGGATATGATAGAGACATACAAGTACCTTACAGGGAGGAACAGGGTGCAGGTATATACTGTTTTCCGAAAAAAAGATGTTCCAGGACTAGAGGGCATGGGATGAAGTTAGAGGGAAGGCGATTCAGAGGAAAGGTGAGGAAGAATTTCTTCACAGAAAGGGTGGTGGACAAGTGGAACACCCTGCCAGAGGAAGTGGTGGGTGCTGAAACAATCACGGGATTTAAGAAAACATGGGATAGACATAAGGAAATTCTGGAGGTCAGGGGTAAGGCAACAAACTTTTAAAAACCTAAAGGGAACTAACAAGCTCAAAATTTTAAATTGGGGGGGGGGGCAGGTAAATGATAAAAAAAAGTATTCAAAATCTTGAAGGGGATTTAAAAAAAACTGGAGAAATGGGCCTTAGAGAACAAAATGCCTTTTGGCATAGAAAAATGCAAAGTATTGCATATGGGGAAAAAGAACCCTAGGCACACATATTATTTGAATGGTCAAGAAATGGAATGATCTGAAATGGAAAAGGACTGTGGGATACTGTTAGATGAAGGTATGACCTTTAGGCCACAGAGATCAGAGGTAATCAGGAAAACTAGTTATATGATTAGAAACATTAAATGGAATTTTATAAACAGATCAAAGGAATGCCTACTTGCATTGTATAGCACATTTGTAAGACCACATATTGATTACGGTTCATCTTTATGGAGTCCTTACACAAAAGGAGAAACAAACAGGATAGAAAGGATACAAAGGACCTTTACAAAAATGATATGGTCCATAAAAAAGTATAGTTATGAAGATAGGTTGAAGAAGCTGAGTTTATTTAGTCTGGAGAATGGAAGAAAGAGAGGGGATTTATTACAACTATTTAAAATTATGAAACAACCAGGATTAATAAATGAAATGGGTATAAAATTAAGAGAGAAACCGGAAGGTTTAAGAGCACATAAATTGTAAATAAAATTAGACACTGCAAGGACCAACGTAAAATACTATTTGTTTATACATAGAACGGCAAGAATATGGAATGCCTTACCAGAGTATGTTGTTCTAAGTGATAGTTTGGACATGTTTAAAAGGGAAATAGATCAATGGATATGTTTAAAGCGATAACATTGAGCCTGCTTTGTGGGGAACGGTAAAATGGGCAAATAATGCCTTCTCCCGTTCTACCTCCTAGAATAAGAACCTAGTATAAATGGGCAGACTGGGTGGGCCATAGACCCTTAGCTGCTGACAGTGTCAATGTATCTGTGTATGGGAGAGGGCCATTACCAATGGAATTCAAGGAATTTCTAGCATTGTTGTACCATCACTGTGTGTCAAGAGGCTGTTGTACCCTCGAGTATGTCACAACGATGGTACAACATCATCGCCCATGCATGTATCGCAAAGCTCCACTCTTCCAGAAATGGTCACAGCAGTGGGAAATGGCCCTGAAAGAGAGCAGTGCTGAACAGAACAGCAAAAGTAAGGCCACATTCCCGAATGTATTGTTGCCGCTGGAGTTTTAACGGATCTACGATGCCAGTTCAACAACACTTTTGTCGGCCAGCATCACAGCGACGGGATATATGTTGACCGTGAGTTGCGGTAGACATAAATCCCTAATGTCTCCCAGTCCTTTTTTGTTTTAAATCGGGGGGCTTTGCCCCAAGAACCGCCCATGCGGTGGGTGGGGTCTGCCCCCTGCACCACCCGTACTAAAGATTCTCAACTCCAAGTCAGAGTTAATTCGAAGAGGGGGTGCAGGACCGGGAGACAGTGTGCCCCTGTCTCAGGCACACCAAAATAGTGACCTGTCAGCAAACTATCTATTTTGTCGACAGTGACGTATGTCCCTGTGTTGGTGTCACTGCCGGGGGGGGGGCGCCATACCAGCTTTAAGTATTGCCCACACACTATAAAAAACACCGAATGGGCAACAGTAAACAACACTGCTGAGTTAACTTCTCAGAGTTTCATGACAATGGTAAAAATCTCCAATTTCACTTTGAAGGTTTACGTGGTTGTCATGACAACCTCTCAAAGTGAACACAGTGTTGTTGTTCACTGTTGTCTATCCATTATCCTCTATGGCATATGTACCATGATACAGAATACAGCAAACACAGAAGGACCAAATAAGCCCACTACTAGGTACAAACTTTTGTTACTGCATCAGTTAGGGATGAAGTGACAAAAGTAAGGAAATGAGGCATTAGGGTTGAGACCCTAACCCCCTATCCTACCATCCCACCCTCCACAGACCAACAGGCATCAGAGTGTGCCTTGAGGTCGTCTACCCTAACTCTCACCCCATCCCATTTGTAAGGAAGCTGAGATGGTACAGTATAGGAGAATGGGGTGACAGGCCCGATGACCTCAAGGCACACCTAGAGGCCAGTCGGTTGGCCAGGTCCTAAGAGTGCTGGGATTTCATCTTGTTTACTCTGGGGGTTTTCCTGTTTCCTAGATACACCCACAGAGTGTTGCCAACCTGAGGCTGTAAGGTGCATATGCGCTAGACTGCACAATAGAGTCAGGCAGCATCCCACCCTCCCAGCACTCCATGCCTGTTACACTTCCCCCCGTGGTCACCCACGTTGCTGTGTGGGAGCAGGAAGCACAATCCTGCCTCCTGTGAGAAAAAGAGTGTGTCCAATGGTACACTGGCTACACCTCCCCCTGGTGTGCCAGGCTCACATCCAAACCCAGGTCACCGGTGTCATGAGTGGTAGTGCTGCCACTGCACCAATGGGCTGGCAGGAGAGAAACGACCCTAACTGAAGGCTAACTAAAGTACTGCCACTTATACAGCAACCTTCAGTTCCCACACTCCCAGAGAGTCCTACACAAAACTCTAACACTAATTATTAATACATAAAAAATAATACCAGGAATCATGAATATCAGTTCTTCTATAATTTCTGTTTCATATGACTGTCTGTGTGTGCTTCACTCAATAAAAATGATTACAAAATAATAATAATGATGATACCAGGTATCAGCTGAGCTCAGACATACAGCTATGTAAAAAAAAAGATATTAAACTAAAGATTTAAGTCCAAGAAATATTTAGAAAATTATTACAGTCCAACAGAGTCCAACATTATTGAATCCAGTTTAAAATTTGAGGTCCATATCAATGGTGGAGCAAAGGACACTAGAGAAAAACAAGCATTTGTCAATGCCGAATGTTGTCTCGCTGGCATTGGCATCGGCAGTGCAGGAGTTAGAGAGATGCATAATAGGAATGGCAGTGAAGTACTGAACTGACACCCACTCCACCTCCACCCTGCAGAGACTGACAGGCATTGGGGGTGTGCCTTTGGGTTGTTGGGCATAACGCTCACGCCATTTCACTTCACCCCACCCTGCAGCCACTGACAGCACATTGTTCAGTCTGCAACAGCTCCTCTCCAGCCGATGCACGCTGGGCATCAACTGCAGCCTTTTCAGTCTCTTTCGTTAGCAGAGTCTGGTCTGTGGTCTGTCTGCTGAAGCGAGACCATTAGCCGCATGGTGGACAGGTCAGGGCTCACTGCTTGTAAGCTAGGCCGTAGCGGTGACGCTCGAAAAAAACTGTCCAGAGATTGTCCTGCGCTGCCAGGTGTTGATTCTGTTTGCTTCTTCAGTCCCAAACTTCCATTTCAAATGACTAAATACAAACCAAAGGATCGCAACAGTAGGCTCTCACGCTATACTTTCTTTCGAAATCAAATTCAAATGAAAAACTTGTTTTTATATATTTGTTGGATTTAGTTGGCAGGAGCTTGCTGAAAGAAATCCTAATCGATCAGCACTCAACAGCACCCTCTATGAACTGCATTTTATACTGTAGTTCAATAACTGTATAGATGTAGCAGAGAGTCATAGGAGGCTTATGCCTCTCCCAGTGGTAATGAAATGACAGTGGGAGATTAATCACACATCTGAAGGAAACTCTGTTTTCGAACCTGCCAGATGGTTTATCCTCGGAGATCCAAACTGTCAAACAATTTTTTTTTTTTTTGCTGCTTTCTTTCTCTCCTCCTGACAGGCCCCCCATCCACCGTCTCCCCCAGCCCTGTCACCCTGATACCTACTGAACTCACCTCTGGCTTCCACGAGATGCGGGTGCAGAACCTGCAAGGGTTCAGCATCACCTTGCAGGTCGGGATTTTTCTAAGTTTTTTACTTCCCGGCCCCAAGAACCGCCCATGCGGGGGGTGGGGTCTGACAACTATTACACATGGTCTTTCAAACTTTTGAGAAACGGGTCCTGTAAACTTGCTGACAGGAAATACTAGACTGTGAGGTCCCTAGATGACATCATCATGAGCTCATCACTTACACCTGCTTTTATTGCACAGGTAGTGCAATCAGGGTTACAAACTGGCTAATAACTTTAAAATGAACTAATGTAAAAATCTAGTTTTTGGTATGAGATTTACTGGGGGTATGCTTATTCAGACTGTGCAATGTAGGACTTTTGGCATCAGCGGCTCTTTAATTAAACTTCTAAAAACAAACTTTTTTCAATTGTTTGCTGCTTCCCCTCCTGTTACAGATTAAGATGGTATGGTCCGTCTCGCACACTCGAGGACGTATTCATGCTACTTACAAGACAGCCGGTTATACAGAGTGGCTAAGCAGTCTGAACAGTTCCACTTTTTTTTGCCAAATAACTTGGCAAAATAGCAAACGTCAAGTAAAATAACTTTGGGAGCATTTATAATAACTTTGAAGCTGCACCGGTTTCTGACAGAAGGGTATGCGAGATGACCGCATCAGCGCAGTGGGGAAACAGCTGAGCAGACAGAGCGAGGCACTAACTGTATGCTGCATAAGAGGTACCCAAAACTCAAATGCTGATTGGCTGTGGCAGTTAGACTGCTTTAATATACAGCATAAGCACTGAAATTAAAGGCACTAGAGAAGAATGCTTCCACGGCAAAAACTGCAGAGATGCATATTTAATTCACTCTGAACACAGCAGCAGAATAGCCACAGAAAGCCAACCGACAATAACACACAGAGCAACGGCAGTACTTTGAAAGGCATGACCCTTGGCTTCCTTTGAAGCTTCTGCTCGAGTGTGGGCGTGTGTGCAGAGTCTGAGGTGCTTGTTACCACTTATCAAACAGTAAATATGTTACTGACATTGGGCAGTGCTGGCTGCAGTGCAACAAAATTGAGCGAAAAAGTGACCCAACCTTTTTTGTTTTACTGTAAAAGATTCTACACACTTCCCAGTTTTATTTGGTGATAAAATGTTCTAATTCCACCAACATTTGAGTATTTTATAAATGTTTTAATTTAGTTTTTTTTAATTCAAGAAAAAAAAAGTTGCCACATTTATTTATTTATGACTTTGATAACTGGGTGGGTGCACTGATCCAATGGACTGTTTTCAGGCGCAACCCGGGCCATTTGCATGGCACACTGAGTAGAGCAAATACAAGTGACAGCAAATTAACAGGTATCATAATACAGTACTGAAACAAGGTGCATAATGACAATACATACAGTTAATTACAGTAGGGTACGTGGTCTGTAAGCAAGTCAGTAATCAGGTCAAGACTCTGTTGCGATACAAACATTTCAGAGAAGGGTTTACATGCCATCTACATAGAATAAGTGCTGTGGTAAAGGCAAGAAGGGGGGTACAGAACTAAGTAGGGTGAGGGTGCCTCCAGAAAGAGTATGACAACAGTACAGGGGAGGGGGAGCAGAGGAAGGAATAGCACTCATTACCCTGATGGGCAAATGCATCAGGCTTCTGACAGCAGCCAAGCTTTGAGGTGGGTTTGAAGGTGGGGTGAGAGTTGGTCGAGCAGAGTGATACAGGGAGCCTATTCCATAAGGTGGGGGCAGAGAAGGAAGAGCTTTACAGCCCATTGTAGAGTATATTCCTGGGATTTACGGGGGTGACAGATGATTCAGGTATGCACCTTAATGCCACTCTGCCCTTGAGGAGGGATAGTACGAGGACGGGTGGCCGCCTTTACGGGTGTTGTCTATAATACACCCAAAGGCATAGTCGAACTTTCCTTGTAGTGGGACCCATCCTAGCGACTGGTACAAGTCACAGTGGTGAGTAGAGTAAGGAGACTAACATGAAGTGATAAATGCTCTTGCATATGGAGTTTAGCCTGAACTGCAGAGCAGAGGACACCTGAGAATAGATGGGGGAACAGTAGTTTATAAGGGGAGAAGGTTGCCTTGAACAACTGCTAGGCATGCCTCTAAAGTCAAGAACTGCTTTTGGTGGTAGGCAGCCCCAAGTTTCTGGTTTACCCTGCTCAGGATGATGTTGACATGTTCAGTGAATGCAAGGGAGGGGTCAAGGGTGACACCTAAGTACTTGAAGCCGAGAACATTTTGGACGGGAAGGGCCTGCCGGTGTGCACACAAGGAGTGAGGAATTAGATTTGAAGATATTGGTAAGGAACTGTTTGGACCCGAGGAGCATAGCTTTTATTTTACTTTCATTGACCAAGAGCCTGTTGTATAGAAACCAATTGTGAGTTGCACTGTAGTTAAGGGTTAGTATGGAGGAAATCTTCGTGAGGGACTTGTCACTGCGGAACAGGACACGGTCGTCCGCGTAGAGAAGCGCCTCGCAGGATAGACTCTTGGTGGGGACAGTGTTCATGAAGATGGAAAATAGCAGTGGGCCAAGGATGGAGCCTTGAGGGACCCTAGTGGTGACAGGCAGGGTAGGGGAGGAGGCTGAACCAATATTGACCGATCAGGATCTGCCCAAGAGATAGCTCCGGAACCAAAAGGAGGTCTCAGTCGAGCAGCCAAGGTGGAGGAAAGTGGAGTGGAGAAGGAAGTGGTCGATGAGGTCAAAGGCCTTTGTCAGATCCACAAATACAGCACCAGTGGCCTTCCTGGAGACCATGTTTCTGAGGATGTGGTTTGTGAAGTGGGTCAAAGCTGATGTGGCACTATGGTGCTTACGGAACCCGTGTTTTTTGGGAGCACAGCGGGTTATAATTTCCGAGGTGCTCAGAGAGCTGGTAGTGCACAATTTTCTCCAGTAGTTTGCCCAGGTGGGGGAGAATGGAGATGGGTGGGTCTACAGTTGTCTGGAGAAAGGCAGTGACAGGCCATTGATATCGGCACTACTTTGGCATGTTTCCAGGAATCGAGCATGGAAGAAGTGGTCAGGGGCAGGTCAAAATGAAGGTGAGGGGTTCCATGATAGCAGGAGAGATGAGCCTATGCATTTTGCAAAGCAACAGCACTGTAGACCTGGCAAAGGTTAGGACAGAGAAAATATAAAAAGGCTCACAGTGCGCAGTATAGGAGGTATCTAGACAGGTGCATTTGACAGGTATGCTAATATTTGTACTAATTGTGGCTGAAACTAGTTTAAAAAAACAACAAAAGCAAAAAACATTTTTTCGTTGCACTGCTGCTTTAAAAGCAATACAAGTGAGTCTTTCTCCTACCAAGACACATACCTGCAGTGTGCATACAAAATGTTTGGAGCCCTACTGCAAAAGCCAAACCCTCAACCCCCCCCCCCCAACAATGCTTAAACAAAAGCAAGTACATTAGAACCTGTTGCATTTGCTTACTTCAGCCCTGGAAGAGCGGACGGACTGGTCCTGCCAATCGAGAACGTTTGACTAGCAGTCTCCCTTGCTGATACACAGCTGCACACCCCATCGACACCTTTACACAACTCTACGCCGAATGACAGGTACAGTATGGGCTGCACGCCCACTGATCCACACTGTGGACCAATGGGATTGCAGCCCCTACTGTACCTGTCATTTGGCAGGTGGCCGGGCGATATGCGGGTGGTTGCAGCCACCCAATCATGACGGGGGCGGGTGGCAAGGTTCAGTGGGGTGGGAGGGGTGGGGGGTGCCACTGGATCACCAGGGCGTATATTTCCAGTGGATTACCACGATCGCAGCAACAGGCGGGGGGGTGCCACTAGACCACCAGGGACAGACATTTATACCTGTCTCGAGGGAATCGGGTGGGAGGAGGGACCACTACACCACCAGGGATGGTCCTTTACTACATGTATTGGGATATTGGGGACTGGGGGGACCGCTAGACTACCAGGGATAGGTTTCATCTACCGTTACCACGATCGGGGAATCAGGAGGGAGGGGGGTACCGCTAGACCACCAGGGACAACATGTACATTTGTTTCCAGTCGATTGGGGACTCGGTAGGGAGTGGGGTGCCATGGGTGCATATGGAGGGTGTTCTGAGTGGGCGGGTGGCCACCCATGGGGGGCAGCTGCTGTGCTGAGCCATGCAATACAGCAGCCCACCTGTGGGTGGCCAGGATTTGTTCCTGCTTTCCAGGGGCTCAACTTTGAGCCCCCTATGTGGTGCAATGCACTTGTAGCGGTTGAAAAACCAACTTATCCCAGAGGCAAGGCGAGCAATTGCTTCCAGTATCCTCCTTCCTACATTAACGTATGCTGCTCCTGTAATCCAGGGTATGTCAAAGCACGAGGTCGACAGGCTTCAGGTTCTGTACAACAAGGTGGCTAGGTTTATACACTGAGTCACCCAAAGCCACCCCGCGCCTTGCTGGCCCAGCTTCAATGGCCTCCTTGAGGCCCGCCTTCAGTACCCCTGCCTGCCTTGCTTACAAACTGCAGCACCTGGCTGCCCCACCTAACCTTACAAGAATAATCATTCCTAAGTCTAACCCTCATATACTCAGGACCACCGGTCGGTCCCTACTAGCAATCCCCACAGTCAAGACTAACATGGGAGGCAAATCCTTCGCTCACACTGCCCCTAAGCTGTGGAACACTCTCCCACCTTTAGTACAGGAAGTCCCATCGCTGTTAAACTTTCGCACAAGGCTCAAGTCCCACCTACACAGGGCAAGCTTGTGCCATTGTCAGGGTATTGGATAGGCACCCCCGGTCCCACATCCTACACCAATCCCTCTCCTTTTCTCACCCAAAATGACTCCAAAAATATGCCTCAATTCCCTCAATTGTTGTACTTGTGTTCAATATATTGAAATATTGCCTTTATTGTAACCCTGAATTTCATGTCTACTTTCTCTGCACCCTGTACTACCTGACTGTATTGTACTGTTTCTGTCTCCTGGGTCACCTCTGAAAAAGGGACCTTCGAGGCTCAGTGGGCCTACCAGTCATCAAAATTCAACAATTAATTATGCGCCACACATCCCAGGCTGAATATTGGCATGTGCCGCATATGCATGGGCACGCCCCCTGCATCTGCACTGCATACATTATCATTGCGCCCCGGCGCATGGGGATTTGCACTGCGCCAGGCAGCCTTCTCAATATCCCGCCGGGGCGCAATGCCGGGTTGCGCCAGAACATCTCTGTTGCGCCAGGCACAACCCCTTTGAATATCCGGCCCACAGTGTGCAAAAAATGTTTGTAAAACACCAGGAGTCTGGGGGCCGGTAAGCCCCCAAAAGCTCTGGGATTTTAGGTGCTTTTTGGTGCATTTTAAGGCTTACACTGAAGACAAAACAAAGTTATGTTATCTTTCAAGGGCATCTTATACACTAAAGTGGGTGGAAGGAGGGAAGTACTGCACAGTGAAAATATCTGATTATGAAAAATTGTCGCAAACCCAGATACTGGAAAACCCATACCTCAGCAACACACATTTTTCCTTTAACAAAATAATTCAGTCACACAATACTACATTCTTTAATCCCAGCTAGATTCAGCAGGCTGGTTAGTGCTCATTTCTGTTTACTGAACTGCAACTTGCCTACAAGAGTTTGCATTTTGTTTTGTTTTGGGTCAAGTTTGCAGCAGGTAATAAACTTTCTGACATCAACCACACCAGGGAAAAAAAATTGTTTTTCCTTCCCCCTTTCTACCTGGCAGGGACTGATACAGCACTCACAACTGGGTCCTGCCACGTGGCACAGGTGGCTTTAATTTATTTTACACAAAGTACCATATAATCATCTTATACTGCACAGCGTTTCCACCAGGGGGAACTGGGGCAAGTCAGAACTGGGGCTGAGGGTCCACAGTCCAGGAAGTTCAGGAACAAGAAACAAAACATCAGGAAATTGCAATTTTTTGTTTTAGCTCCGCTGACTGGCTGCATCACTTCAGAATCATCACTTAGCTGTCACTGACCTTGTTAGACGAAATGGTCATCCTCTTGCCAAATTGCTGTTCTGCCAGTCTGGCTGCCCCTCAGGAAACAACATGACTGCCACCGGTCCAGGACCACATACATTCAGTGGACCCCGTGGGACCCCATGACTCCAACAATAGGCAGTTGTTGTTTTTTCCTCTGGTCAGAGTCTGGGATAAAATTCTCCTCCTCTGGGATGCCGGGGGGAGGGGGGGCACGGGTGGACTGCCAGTCTCCTCCACACAGCCAAATCCGGGCTGTTCCTGCTGCCTGGGCCTGCTCTACTCCCCCCCCCCCAACTGGCTGGCTGCTGCTCCCTCTCTCTCCAGTCACTGACCTGCAGGCCCTATTCAAGACTGGTAGTGGGTACTTTTACTTTATTCCCACCACTCCAGTCCCTGCTCTCGAGGGGTCTCTATTGACTTTTCCTACTGACTACCAGGCCACTCACTGCACAGCCCGGCACCGATGGTGTTGAGATACCACTCCTCGACTGCAAATCCACGATGGTCTGATACCAACCCATCACCCTTCATGCTAACCCCTCGGACCTTGTCCTCTTCCTGATCCTATCTTTAGGTAGGGAAACGGGCAGACTGGATGGGTCTTGTGGTCCTTACCATCAACTTCTATGTTTCTATGTTTCTATCTGGACTCGGCAAGTCCTGGCTGCTGCTGGCTCCCATCCCTCCAGTGTCACAGCGAGCCAACTCTGGTACCTTCAGCATCACAGCACCCCTGTGCCCTCCTCTCCAGTAGCTCCCCCTGCCCTACACACTGACCCCCAGACCTCTTTGGGGTTTGTCTCTTATTTTTTTGCAAGTTTAAAACCAAACTCAGCTCTTCCTCATCACTCACTAACACAGCTGTCATTCCCTTACTGACTCATGGTTGTCTGCACCCGTTACCAAAACTGATTATACCAAATGTCAGTCACTCTCAGTCCACACCACTCTGCGCATGCACTCCAGCCACTCTGGCGCCAAACATAAAACAGACAGCAGCAGAGCAGACATACAATAGAAACAGGAGTGGCTCTTTTATGGGTGGGTCAGGCAGGCAGGCATACAGCCAAAAATCTGATGGAAGGGTCTTCATCCCCTCCCCCCTCAAATGACACCAAATTTGGCCATGTTAAAGAGCTACTGACATCACAATGAAAACTTCAAAAAACATGATTATTAGGTACAATTCTACTTGCATTCCGTTTACATCCCTTAGATTTCTCCTCCATGTTATTTATTACTGTGGAAATTTGCATGAATATGTGGTCTTTATCCTTTAGAGTTCCTTTAGAGTCCATCTGCCTCTATGGCTGACTCCCTACTTCAAGTCATAATCCTCAGTTGTGACATCATAATCGGTTGCCATGAGAGTAACTGTCATGTCACAAGGAGTGCATTATGACCTCCGGTAGGGAGAAAGCAAAAGAAATAGATGTCTTCAGGAGCAAGGATCCAATTTTTCTGCACGTGACCTCAGTAATAAATAAGGGGGAGAAGAAATACAAACCTAATGTGAAAAACACGCTAAACTGTCTAAATATTTTGTTTTGTTAAAGTTCTCCTGAAGGTGTCAACTGCTCTTTAATTTTCATTCCATCCAGGTCACTTGCCAAAATAAAATAAATAACATTTTAAAATGTAACCTTGTTTGATGGTGATGGCGCCCCCTACTGAATGGCGCCCTAGGCGGCTGCATAGTTCGCCTATCCTTAAGGCCAGCTATGAGCACATGCACTTCCATAATGTGTAGAGATGCAAGGTACAGTACTTCAGAATGTGACGGGGGAGGGGGGTTAGAATGCAGCAGCAAACATTGCTTTAGAATGACAAACTTGTGTGCAATGTTTAGAATACTGCAGGTATGGGATTTGGAAATGTCACCAGGTTGCAACTGTGAGTGCAGCACTGACATAATCTCAGAAAGTAGCTGGAACACATCATTTTGGAATGTAGCGGTGACGCACAGGTTTGGAATGTGGTGTTGACACATAGGCTCAGAATGAGGCGGTGATGCACAATTTCGGAATGTGGCGGTGATGCACAGGTTTGGAATGTGGCAGTGACGCACAGGTTCGGAATGCGGCAGTGACGCACAGGTTTGGAATGTGGTGATGCACAGGTTCAGAATGCGGTGATGCACAGGTTCAGAATGCGGTGGTGAAGCACAATTTTGGAATGCAGTGGTGATGTGCAACTCTGGAATGCAGTGGTGACGCACAGGTTTGGAACGTGGCATTGACACACAGATTTGGAACGTGGTGGTGAGGCATAGTTTCAGAATGTGGCAGTGATACACAACTTGGCGGGGATGTGCAACTTTGGAATTTGGCAGGGATGTGCCACTTCAGAATGGGGCAGGGATGCACAATTTGGGAATAGGGGAGGGGTGTGCAATTTCAGAATGTGGCTGGGACACAAGGTTGCAATGTGGTGGGGATGTGATGCACAATTTTGAGACATGGTTGGTGCATACAATTCTGGAATGTGGGAGGGACAAGCAATTTCAGAATAACGTGGTATGTTCTGTCACATTTCCACAGCATGCGTCCCCATTATATTCCGAAATTGCCAGTCCCCACCAAATTCTTCAAAGCGTGTTCCTTTCGCATCCGAGACAGATCGTCCCACCACATCTTGAGATGGCACATCCCTGCCACATTCTGAGATAGCATGTCCTCCCCACCCAACATTTTAAAATTGTGCACCACCTTGACATTCTGCGCCTTAGTTCAGTGCTGCATTCCAAAACCACCTCCTGACGTGTTCTAATGTACAGTGCCATGCATCTGAATATTTTGGAAACGCAAGCACTGCAGCCAACCCTATGTCATTTTTTTTTAAAGGATTACTATAGCTACAGTTTCTTAAACTTTGGAGAAGCAGGTCCTATTAGGTCGCTGACAAGGAGGACTGGACTATGAGTTCAGAAGATGACATCAGTGACTCTTCACTGAAACTGGCTTTTTTGAAAAGGTAGTGAAATCAGGGTTACACAACAGCTCATAACTTTAAAATGAAGTAATGTAGAAACCTAATTTTTGGTATGAGGTTTATTGGGGGTATGCCGATACTAATTTTGCAATGTAGCATTTTTGGTGGGAGTCCCTTAAAGAGCAGCTTCCTAGTAGTTGCCTGTCCCAGCCCGTCTGATGCCTTACCTCATCAGTAGCAAGCTGCTGAAGTCTGGCATAAATAGTCCATGTGTGTTAAAAGTTATATCCCTCATAATGTTGTAAATCTGTAGGCTGTCCAAAAAAAAGACCAACTTCCCGGTCCGAAAAACACGCCCCCACGTTGGCCCACGCAGCCCTGTTATGTGATGTCATAAAATGAAGGTTGCGTTAGCGCGTCCCATTCAGTTCTATGGGGCCAGTATTTTCAAATATATTTATACCCTTTAGTGCTGGGATTTTATTATATCAAAGCAATCGATCGACTAATAGGGTCCCAATTAGTCAATCGATTAAAACATTTATTTAAACACTGTTTAAATAAATGTTTTCATGCTTCCCTCTCGTGGCTGGCAGCTTTATTTGTGGTGGTGAGTGCCTGGGTTTGTGTTTTTGTATATTGGATGTATATAATAGCCTGATTCAAAACAGGCGATTTATCAATTGTGAGTGGGCAGAACTTTCATAACTCACTAATGACTCTGCCACTCGTGAATTATGGTCCTGCCCCCTCACACTTGAAGATAAATTGCATATTTTGAGTCAGTCTACTGCAGATCCCCTTGGTTACCCATCACTTGAGCATTCATATAAAGGTTTTATAGTATATGGTCGAACTCTGTTCTGCATGGAAATCCATGACTGGAACAGCCTTGCTGTGCTGCAGCAGCGACGTCATGATGTTGTGCTGCACCAAGGACATCACTACAGCAGCGCAACAACATCGAACATCGTCACACAGCTGCCCCGTTCAAACTGCAGCTCTGATCGCTGCTGCAAAACAGCACTGGTGACTGTGGAAGCCGCAGTTATTTTTTCCATAGGTTTTCTGTTCCCTAGCAGGCTGGGCGGCTGTATCAGCCTGTTCCGCAAGCACCGGACATTCCGATCCCCCCTCGCCAATTCTGGGACCTGGTGGGCCGTTAGTGCCCTCTTGTGAAGGCATCATGTAGCCCAGCCTCCGCATTTTCCATCGGTTTTCTCCTCTGGGCCTGTGGACGTGCAATGGACATGATGTCCGAGCTCCACTTCCATGGAGACGGCCCCAGCATCCTCAATACAAGATCCTTTCCCTTGCATGGTGGCACTGCGTGTGCTGGTGGTGGTGCATGTGCTGGCATCCAGCCGCCGCTGGGTGTCAGGCAAGCAGCACGCCACGTTAACCTCCCCGAAGAAGGAGAGCTGTTTTAGGGATGCTCAATCCTTCCTCTCCCCGCCAGCCCCCGAGCAGCCCGAGTCTGTTCCCGACCTCAGGTCGCTGGCGTGGCAGGATATAAGGCACCCACCACCTCAGCCCTCCACAACACCGGGCCAAAAGCTGCGTTTTTGGACAGCCATGTGACCAACGGCTGTGACAGTGAGAATGACACATCCAGATGGGTGTCCATGCACTATAAAAGACTGTGTATTAGTCACCCATACACAGACAAGCCTGTGTCCCACTCTCAAGGTTGCCTTGGCAACCAGTGGACCTCTCGAGCTGCGTTCTCAAAGTCACTGGTTGCCACAGCAACCTCTCCAGCTAGACAGGCTTGTTGTGTGTGAGTGACCATACACAGCCCTCTGTATAGTCACTTTATGGATCTGTTCTTTCCTCTTGCTCCAGCACATGCCTGAAAATGAGTTAATTTTCATTCAGGGCACTTAAAGGGACACTGTCAGCCCCCTTAGGCCTCAGAGCATCTCTAGTGTAAATAAAACATTTAATGATTGATCACACTGCAGATGTAGCCGGTAGTTTCAGTCGGATTCCTTTTTATCTTTTCAAAAGTGAACATGCATTTGTCACCGCCAAGTGTTTGCTCGCTTGTATTTGCTGCAAGGTTGTTGGGCACAGATAGCCAGAGCAAGCTGGCAGGCAGAGAGAACACTAAGATATGGGCTCTGAGTAGGCACCTGGATACAGAAACACAGAAACAGGGCCTGTAGGCCCATCAAGTATGCCCCTTTTCCCTGCCTATTTCTAAGATATGTCTTTCCTCCCCATAACAGAAGCTGTATAGTTTAGTCCTATAAAGCAACTAGAGTGCTACAGTATCTTGTCATGTCAGCTTCTACTGAAGAGTGACCAGTGTCCTAATGCACTCTTTTCTGAAGTTGTGAAGAAGGCATGCATAAGGGTCACTTCACAACATCTCCACAGATGAGATGTAAAAGATGTTGCTTTACCAGGAAGCAGGTGTAAAGAACAGTTACATACAAACGTACCGGGACAGCAGGCTGAGAAAATCTCTTCCATTAGGCCACACCTTTGGAACTGTAAGCCTTCAGTTTCAGGACCACATGGAAACTTTCTGCTAGCCGGGGACCACCTACAATGATGTGCAGAGTCGATGCGTATATAACGTGGGCGGCCCCATCACTCCTCAGTTCCCTGCCAGAGATTAGCCTCAGAGGGTCTCTAATCATGAGGAACCAGGAGAGCAGACCAGTACCAGGCAAACATGGACAGGTACGGGACTGGAAAAAACTATGACGCATGCATTACGGCTTTAGGCACAGCATCTAATATAACCCTCAGGATATAGAATGGGGAAAGGAGGGAAGGTACAGCATGACAATGGAGCAGATTCTCTCTGAGATCCACTGTTACGGTAAGTTCTTACATAACTGTTCTATCTTCATCAAGGATATCTTCCTCCATTAGACCACACCTTTGGAATGACTCCCAAGCAGTACAAAGGAATTGGGAGGATGGTACAGTCTGGTGTGTAATCAGGACATAAGGCCTTGCAGTACAGCAAGCCCAAAGGCAGCACGTCTATGAGGGACGATATCCAGGTGTAATATTTAGTGAAAATGCAGACAGTGCTCCAACACACGTCAGTAGTAGGGGCATTTTTGAAACAAGCAACAGCAGTGGCCGTACCCTTGGGGAGTGACCGTGAACAGCACCAGGAAGTTCCTTACTGTACTTCCTATAACAGAATGTAATACAATGTGCCAACCATTTAGACAGCCATTGTTTAGACACAGACGCACCTTCTTTCCCAGTGCTAAACGGAACAAAAAGCTGAAAGGACTTGGTGTGAGCAATATGGTATCTCAGTATTCCATGTCCATCCAAAGTGTGGAGCAGCACCTCATCCTGGTTGAAATGCTCAGGATAATAAACAGGAAGGAGTATCGTATGGTTCAGTGTAAATTCTGATATCACCTTTGGTAGAAATGAAAGGGGAAAGAGGAAATTGTTTGACCAGGAAAGGCACACTAAGCCGGAGCTTGTTTCCAGGTGCGGCCTGGGCGCACGAGGAAGTTAAATGACTTGCTCAGGGTCACACAGTATGCAAGTGAGGACTGGTGGGATACAAACCCAGGTCTCCAGGTTTGTAGCTCAGTGCCCTTAACTACTACACTATCCTGCCTCCTCCTTCGGAGAAACTTACAACAACCCAGGTTTGGAAGCGAGCCCAAGGTGTCGGAGGGGCCAGCTGGGTGGGGGAGGGATCGAGTATCCATGAGACCAATCACCTCCTTCAGTGGGTGGGGAGTGCTTGGTGCTTGACTGGTCCCTGTCAGAAGCCAGGGGAAAGACAGCCCAAGCTAAAAGAAGCAGGGAGATATGGCAGATATCAGTGTGAGCGTCTTGACATCAACGCACGCCACAACCCACAGGATGAAAACAGAAAAAATCCCTGCCAGCAGGATGAGTAGGAGTGCCTGCAGACCCCGCACACGATCAGCTGGGTGCGCCAGCCCAAAACGGTTCCGTGCCTCAGTGGGACTTGGGGAACCCGCCAGGGGGGCAAGCCCTGGGGGAAGACAGCCGGATAAAGTAAGTCCTGGGTGACGTTGGGGTGACGGGGCTGGGGCGATCCTCCGAAGGAGGGCTGCCCAGGGATGGCACAGCATTAAAAAACAAACAAAAAAAAATTTCCATGAAAGGAAATGCAAGCCACAACTCATGGCAGGCTTAAAAGGAGCCAACGTCAATTTCTCAAGAATCAAATTCAAGTCCCCAGGGGGGCCTGGATTACGGACAGGAGGTTTCATGTGAAGAATGCCTCTCAGAAACATATGTGAATCCTCTAATTGGGGTATCGTACGACCATCAATAGGGGCATAATAAGCTGATATAGCAGCCAAATGCACCTTAACAGAAGAATAATGCTGGCCAGAGCCAGACAGGAAAAGCAAGTATTCCAATGCAGAATTCACAGGATATGTAAAAAGGTCCAAATTCGGCGAAGCAGACTATAAAGTGAAAGCGCTTCCATTTCAGGGAATAAATACAGTATGTCTGGTCAAGGCTTCACAGCCACAACAGAACATCAGCAACCTCAGGGGACACCCCAAAATGTGCAATGGCTATGTTTTGAGGAGCCAAGCATGCAGGCGTAGGGACTTCTGGACCAGGGATCCGACACAGAGGTAGAGGGACAAGAGGCTACACCGTCAGATGTTAAAGGAAAGGAAACCAAACCTGGCGAGGCCAGAATGGAGCAATGAGGATGAGAGTGGCGCTCTCCACCCGCAGTTTGAGTGGAACCCTCCGTATTAGAGGAACTGGGGGAATGCGTATAGAACTTTCCCTTTCCAAAAGGGGGCCAATGCATCTCAAAAAATTCCAGGCCTTGGTGCAAGCGAGAAGAAAAACAGCAGTTTTGTGTTGTGTGGGGATGCAAAAAGGTCCAGCTCTGGACAACCCCATCTTGCAATGCAGTCATTTACCACAGAGGTTAGTAGTTCCCATTCAAGAACCATGGACTGGGACCTGCTTAACCTGTCAGCCAAGATGTTTTGGAGACCTGGAAGGAACATGGCCTGCAGCTGAAGGCTGTGAGACAGAGCCCAGTACCATACTCTCATTGCTTCCCTGCATAGGGGATTGGAGTGAGTGCCCCCTTGTTTGTTGATGTAATGCATCACACTGATGTTATCTATCTGGATTAGCAAAGTACCAGGGCAGAGATGATTCTGAAAGGACAAGAGAGTGTACAGGGCAGTTCACATTTCCAGGAAATTTATATGCAGCTAGGCCACTACCTTGGTCCGTGATCCCTGTAGTTGGTAAGAACCAAGATGAGTACCTCAGCCAGAGCCCGAGGCATCCATGGTGAGGATCTGTAAGGAGCTGGTACAACGAATGGAACGCCTTTTGGCAGGTTGTTGCGATCCATCCACCATGACAACACTGTGCGAAAAAGGAGACGTGACGAGAGCCATTTGCTCCAGTTTGTCTGTCAACTGTTCCCACCGGACCCTGAGTAGCCATTGAGGTGTCCTCGTATGAAGATGTGCCAGTGGCAGTCACTATGGCCATAGTTATGAGGTCCAGGAGATATAACACTGTTCATGTAGACATGCAGTGGCTCCTATGTACCAAGTGTGCCTGAGCAATCCGAATGCCTGCCTTCTTCTGTGGCAGGAAAGCAAATCTCTTCCCTGTGTCCAGGACCGTCCCCATGTACTGCAGTCTCTGGCATGGAGCCAACACAGATTTTGACACATTTACTGTAACCCCCAGATCGCTGAACAACTGCCATGTCTGAGACAGGGTAAGTAGCAGAGCTTTCCTGGAGCTGGCCTACAGGGGCCTCATTTAGGGGTAGGGTTGCGGTTAACGCCCCTATGATTTCTTTGCAACTCTTATGATGTGTACTGCAACCCCTAAAACAAAGTTTTTCTAGCATTTTCATATGGAATGTTTAGTGGGCGAAGGAGCTTTGCAACCCCTATGATTCTACTGAAATGAGCTTCTGCAACCCCTGCGAGTCTGGTGAAATGATGCTACTGCTGGCCTTCAGAAGCCAGTTATCCAGATATGGGAAAACATACAGGCCTTCCCTGCAAAGTGCTGCTGCAACCACCACCAAGAATTTTGTAAAGACTTGCGGCACAGAGCACAAGCTAATGGGCAATATGCTGGACCAATAGTGTTCTCCCGCCAGCATAACGCGGAGGTACTGTCGGTGATATTTTTTAATCTTGGTACTGTCGGTGATATTTTTTTAATCTTTATATGAAGGTATGTATCCTTCCAGTCCAGAGAACAGAACCAGTCCCCCGTTTGCAGCAGGGGAATCAGAGTCTGCAGGATACCATTTGAAACTTTTTGCATTCGATGTATAGGTTGAAATTCCACAAATCAAACACAGGACGTGGATCTCCTGTCCATTTTAGGACTAGTAAGTATCTGGAACAGAACCCCTTGTTTCTCTCCTGAGGAGAAACTGGTTGTACGGTACGTTTTTGAAACAAAGTCTGAACTTCTTCCTTTAAAAGGACAAATGTCCTAGAGGATAAAAGGAAGGAGGTGGAGGATGATCTGGAGGGATTTGCAGCAGATCCCGAGGATATCCCCTTGCAATTATCTCTAGAGCCCACTCATCTGTAGTGATCTCATGCCGCTGTTTCAGCTGCAGGGAGCTCCAGCCCCCCCCTCACTCCTGGAGGTAACAGCTGAAGAGGGAGGGAGAAACGGACAAAAATCAGGCAGAACGGAGGGCGGCGGGTCCACCAGAACAGATTCCTTTAGGTTCCTTTAAATCAGCACCAGGGGACAGGGTCCTGAAGGGGACCACCACCTCAGCCACAGCCTTGCTGATAGTGGGCATGATTACCTTGGGAAGCAGGCCAACGAAAACAGCTCCAACCATGACCTCTAGTAGGACAGGGATACAGGAACATAAGTAGGCATTAAGCCATGACGAAGGTGGCATCTAATGGAGAATTAATGCATGGTTGGGACCGTTGTTGCATGAGGTTTGCGCTGAGTGCCTACAACGCCCAACCATACTAACATGTTTCAAATTTGCCAGCAGATAAAGGGCCCAGAGGTCTATCAAATTGTCAATGTGCAGCTAGCACCCTTATTCTGCAGCTGCCCTCCCTTCCACCCTTCCCCTTCATTAACCCTCCCTTGTCCTGTCCCATCTCCTTTTGAAGCAGTCCACTGTTCTACTGGATACCACTTCTGCAGGTAACGATTCCACCCAGCCACCTCTGTAAAAGTGTCTCCTCATCTCCCTCCTGAACCTTCCTCCTCCAGTCTCATATCATGGCCCCTGGTGGCCTCCCCTCCTTTACTTTGAACAGCCCCTCTGTACCCGCCTTGTTTTATTCCTTCATGTATTTAGTTGTTTCAATCATGTCACCCTGTCCCTCCTCTCCTCCAGTGAGTACATGTTCAACTCCTTTAACCTCCTCTCGATGATAAACCCAGCCCCTTGATCATCTTTGTCGCCTTGCGCTGCACTCCCTCCAGTAACTTAATGTCCCTCTTCAGATACGGGCGCCAGTACTGCATGCAGTACTCCAGGTGTGGTCTAACTAATGACCTATACAGTGGCAGAATCACTTCCTCCCTCCTCGAGGATATACCCCTTGCAATACAACCCAGCATTTTGTTGGCCTTTGCAGCTGCCTTCCTACATTGTGCCAAGTTGTTCATTGACCCTGTAATGAGCACACCCAGATCCTTCTCCTCCTCCTCTGTCTGGGCTAGCTGCACTCCCCCAGCTGGTAACTCCTCCTTGGGTTCTTCATCCCAAAATGCAGCACCTTGCACTTTTTGGCATTAAAGCCCAGTTGCCAGGTGTCTGACCAGGTTTCAAGCTTTGCCAGATCATCCTGCAACCACTGCCATCCCCCTAGGTCATCCACCACCGCGCCTACCTTGGTATCATCAGCAAACAGACTGATCTTGCCTTGATGTCCCATGATATGTGTGCAATGAATATCCTAAACAACAATGGTCCCAACACCGAGCCCTGTGGAACACCGCTCGTCACTGCCCTTGGGTATGAGAGCTCCCCACCCACCACCACCCTCTGTTGCCTTCCCTGAAGCCAGTTTCCTACCCATCTCACCAGCTTTGCACCCGCCCCTGTGCCTACTAACTTCCTTTCCAGCCTTCCATGCGGCACCAAGTCGAATGCCTTACTGAAGTCCAGATACAGGACATCCACTGCATGGCCCCTGTCCAGTTGCCCAGTTACCCAGTCATAGAACTCCACCAGGTTGGTTTGGCAGGATCTGCCACGTGAAGCCATGCTGTCTGCTGTCCTGTAGTCCTTTGGCCTCTAGGAGGGCCAACAGCCTCCTTCAGGATAGTCTCCATTAGCTTACCCACGATGGATGTGAGGCTCACTGGTCTGTAGTTTCGGTTCATCCTTGGGGCCACTCTTGTGAGGGGCACATGGAGCCATCCTCCAGTCCTGAGGTACACACCCGAATGTAGTGAGGCATTAAATAGGTCTGCCAAGGTCCTGCAAGACCTCTGCCAGCTCCTTCAGTACCCTGGGGTGGATGCCATCTGGGCCTGGCGCCTTGTCCACCCTCAGTACCTTCAAACCCTCTCGAACTCTGCCCTCCATGATTTCCCCATCTGTCACCCCTTCCCCCTGTTTCTGCCATTTCTCCACCTTGGGTGCCACCCCCTCTTCTATTTAGTAAATACTGAGCAAGTATTCATTTAGTGCTTCTGCCTTATCGCTCCACCCACCCAACCCCCTCCTTCCTAATCCTTACTATGGTCCTTACAGCTCCTTTTCTCCCTGATGTACTTAAAGAAGTCCTTCTCCCCTTCTTAATGCCTTGTGCCAGCCTGAGTTCCGTAGATGCTTTGGCTCCCCTTACTGCCCTTGTCACCTCCTTCGATTCTGTCAAGTACTCCTTCCTGTCCTCCCCACTCCCTGTTTTCTTGTACTTCCTAAAGGCAGCTCTTTTCTTCCTTACCTTTTCCATGACCTCCTTGCTCAACCAGCTCGGTTTCTTAGCCCTAGCCTTCTTGCTCTGGGCTTTGCAGCAGGTTTTGGTTGCCTCCACTATCCCCAGCTGTATGAGCTCCCACTTCTGGCTAGTGTCCATACTAGATTGAATTCTGGCCAGGTACCCTTTTACCACTTCCCCCATTCTCCCAAAGTCGGCCCTCCTGAAGTCCAGCACTCTTGAGCCAGATTCCACTCCTTCCTTGCTCATATCCAATGTGAGCCATACTGGGTGGTGGTCACTCCCTGACAGCGGTTCCTCCACCGTAAGTTCTCTCACAAAGTCCCCATTTGCCAGCACAAGGTCAAGGGTGTTCCCTAACCTGGTTGGTTCACTGACCATTTGCAGCAGGAAGCTGTCCTGAAGGCATCCAGCAGTACCTGCTCCCTTCTGTTCCTGGTTGTTGGGGTACTCCAGTCCACTCCTAGCATGTTGAAGTCCCCACAATCACCACATTACCCTTCTCGCAGGTCCTCCTGATCTGTCCCGCCAGTTCTCTGTCTAACTCCTCCGCCTGAGATGGTGGCCTGTACACCACTCCCATTCTAAGAATCCTATTCTTGGAATCCTGGATTTGCATCCAAAGTGACTCCGTACTACCCTCCTCCCCTTCCTCCCTTACACACTTCAGTCCTTCCTTCACATATAGTGCCACCCCCCCCCTTCCCAATCACCCTGTCCCTACGAAATAACCTGTACCCTGGTACAGACAGGTCCCAGTGACTGTATTGGGTGGCCCACGTTTCTGTGTTGGCTGCAATGTCCACCTCTCCCTCTGCCATGAGAACCTGTAACTCTGCAGTTTTCCTCCCAAGGCTCCTAGCATTAATGGTAACCACCTTCCACCCTTCCCCCCCTCCCATCCTGCCCCCCTTTCCTAGCATCACCAATAGTACTTGCCATTTGTCCTTTGTCACTGTTATGGGGGGGTAAGCTCATATGGTTTCCCAACCTGTGGTCTCTGCATATCTCTTCCCCAATTGCCACCCCAACTCCTAGTTTAAATTCCCAACTTCCTCTATGTACTCCTCCATCCTCTGTTTCAACACTTTCTTCCTCTCCTCACTCAAGTGTAGTCTGTCCTGGCATAGAGACTACTGTCCTCCCAGGTCCCTCCCCACCCCCCCAACAGCCCATACCCTTTAGCACAACACCAGGTTCTTAGCCATCCGTTAAATTTCTATTCTCAGCTTTTGTTGTGCTTGCCTTTGGCACCGGAAGTATCTCTGAAAAAGTTACTGATCTTCCTGCCCCTCATATAATTGTGCTAGTTCCTCAAACCTCCTCTGACTGTATCTACTGTCTTGTCAGCCAGGTCATTTGTCCCAAGATGTATAATTAAATGAGGCTTGTCCCTACCCCTTCTAGCATATTTCAGAACAGACTGTCCCACCCTTTCCGCTGTCATTCCTGGCATGACCTCCACCCAAATGCGACTACGCCCCTTCCCCTTGCTACCCCACCTGACTCCTCTTAGTATTGAGTTCCCCAGCACTAAGATTCCACCCCTCTTACTCCCTGCTTGCTTCCATTCATCTCTCTCTCTCATTTCCAGCTCCTCTTCTTCCTCCTGCACATTATTTCCCCCTTTTACCACTGTTGTAATTCTCCCAGCAGAACTTCCCCCCGCTCCAGTTTGGTCCAGGCATTTATCAATTACTCCTCTAATTTCATCATTTCCCTCCTCCACCTTCTTCCTGTCTAGCAGTGCAAAACTATTTTCTGAAGACCCTTCACAAATGCCCGCCTCTCTCTGCATAGTAACCTGTTCTCTCCTTCCACTCCATGACTTTTGCCACTTCTTCACCTCCCTCACAAGTCCCTATCTCCTCCTTCCATTTGTCTTTTGTCTCTGACCTGGTTCCCTGGCAATCGTTCTTCTCTGGCCAGGCCCTTTGTCTCTGCTTCCTTCTTCTGATCCTCTCCTCACCACTGTTGGCTTAAATCGCCTCCCTCATCTCCCTTCTTCCTCCCTCCAGTATTGGGCTAAGCCCACCCCAATCTGCCTTGCCTGTCTTAGTTCCTCCTGCAGACCCTCAATCTCCTTTCTAAGTTTTTCATGTGGTTGCACACTAAACATCCTCCCACACTCCAGGCAATTTTAGAAAGATTGGTGCACCGCAGTTGTTGCAGCCTACCACCCTACCCATTGCTGTAGTTGCTCACCAGCGACCCCCCACCCTTCCAGATGCAGGATACCAAACTCTCCCCAAGTCTCCTCTCCCTCCTCTATCAGTGCAAAACATTTTCTTTATTTCCTTACTCCTTTGTTGCACACGTTTAGATATATTGAGCAACTGCTTTTATATTCCTATCCTTCCTATCCACACTCAAAAGAGACTTTAAGTAGCCATTGCACAACCTTCTTCAAACTCCTACCCTCCTTTCCCCAATGCAATATTAATGTGAAAAGTAATAATGAAAGCTCCTAGATTTGCATTTACTTCCTTCCACTGAGATAGCAGTCACCTCTTCACTCGCTGCTGTTCCTTTCCTGGATGTCTGCTTCTGCTATGACAGGTGCATATCCTTTTGCCTGTTTGAGGAAGTGATGTCAGAACCCCTGTTACAAAGGAAATCATGGACCAGGGGTGGTGGGTGAGGGGTTTTGGGGTGGGACCAGCCAAGTCTTCCAGAAATAATCAGGTAGCTGAGTCCTCTGGTCAGACCATTAGCACCCTTCCCCCACTCTGCACTAAAACTTTGCAGCTAGTGAAGCCAGCAACAATGAATCATAATTCTGCTCAAAGCCCCCCCAAATAGGTTTGCTACCCAAAGAAACAGGACTCCAATTCAAACAGCTTCACCAACAACACATCAAAATAGGCTTGGAATTAGAAGATATAGGTCTCCAATTCAAAGAAACAGATCCAGTTAAATCACACCAATTATATTTTAAAACAGAAGAAATAGGCCTCACAAATGCAGCCTCCACACAGTGAATCATCAAACAAATGAGCCCACTTATAGCTACCCAAACAGGTTTCAAAATTCCAACAGCCCCAAACAATACCCTGCTAGCCCCTTAGTAGTAAGAAAGGGAAGAAATAACCTTCTACCAAGTAGAATCCACAAGAAACAATGTAAAAACAACAAGAAGCTACTGTACTGTAGCTCTGATCCTGTCCCCCTTCTAGATCCTTCCCATGCATTAATTCCCCATTAGATGCCACCTTCGGAGTGGCTTAATGCACTTGTAACGTGGCCTGTGCATTAGTAGGAGTGTGACACATGATTGTGCATCGTTCTAATGAATCACACAGTCACAGTATTTTAGTTACAAGGTCAAGTTTACTGCACTTTTGAGACGTTAAGGTGATGCTCTGTCACATACAGATGTGTTATTTTACAACTTTGGCATGGAACAAAACTTATGTATGCCTTAACTGTAACTGTAATTTTTTTCAGATTCCTGCTGGCTGTTAATGTTGCAGCACAGTCAGGAGGACCGCCGGCTCTGACTTCTCTTCAGTCGGCGTTGGGCTCTGTAAATGATTTGCATAGGGCGTCACCTGTCCTGACACATTTAGTGCTCCTTTGTACCTGCCGAGTTACTGTTCATGGTCCTGGTTCCCTTTTCAGCCTCTACATGCAGGGACCTACTTCTTACACTCGGTGTCACTGGATGGTCCGTGGAAGTTGACAGTGCCGTAGACGGTGAACGAGTGGAAGTAGAACAGATACATAGATACATAGACAGTGTCAGCAGATAAGGGCCTATGGCCCACCTAGTCTGCCCATTTGAGCTTGTAAGTTCAGTTTGTTTTCCTAGAAGTCTATTTCCCCTTACCCCTGACCTCTAGAATTCCTTTATGTCTATCCCATGCATTCTTAAATCCCGTGATTGTTTCAGCTCCCACCACTTCCTCTGGCAGGGTGTTCCACTTGTCCACCACCCGTTCTGTGAAGAAATTCTTTCTCATGTTTCCTCTGAATCGTCCTCCTCCAACTTCATCCCATGCCCTCTAGTCCTGAAACATCTTTTCCGCTTAAAATAGTGTTTTCCTGCACCCTGTTCCTCCCTGTAAGATACTTGTATGTCTCTATCATATCCCCTCTTCCTCCTCTCCTCCAGGGAGTACATGTTCAGTTCCTTCAACCTGTCTTCATGGGACTTGTGATGCAACCCATGCACAATCTTTGTGCCCTCCTCTGAACCTTCTCTACCCTGTCTATGTCCTTACGTAGGTATGGTCTCCAGAACTGTACACTGTACTCCAGGTGGGGCCTCACTAGTGTCTTGTATGCGGAATTATGACCTCCTTTTCCTGCTGGTGATGCCCCTGCCTATACATCCCAGCATCCTATTTGCTTTACCTGATGCCTTGTCACACTGTTTCCCTACCTTGAGGTCATCAGAGATGACAACCCAAGATCCCTTCCTGCTTGGTGCATGCTATCCTCACCCCCAACTGATATATTGTGCCAGGGTTTTTGTGCCCCATATGCATTATCTTGCACTTCTTTGCATTGAATTTCAACTGCCAAACCTTGACCATTCTTCAAGTTTCTGCAGGTCCCTTCTCATTCTGTCTACACCCTCTGGTGTGTCTACTCTGTTACAGAGCTTTGTGTCATCAGCGAACAGTGAAATTCTGCCTTCTAGATCCTGTGCAATGTCACTGATAAGATGTTGAATAGGACCGGTCCCAGCACTGATCCCTGTGGTACCCCACTGGTCACTCTTCCCTCTGTGGAGTGACAGCCATTTACCACCACCCTCTGTGTCCTGCCACCCAGCCAGTTACCTACCCACCACACTACTGTCCTGCCCACACCCATATTCCCCAGTTTGTGTAATAGTCTTCTATGTGGCACAGTGTCAAAGGCCTTGCTGAAGTCCAGATAGGCCATGTCCACTACCCTCCCCTGATCCACCTCCCTAGTCACCCAGTCAAAAAATTCAATGAGGTTGGTCTGACATGACCTCCCCCTGGTGAAACCATGCTGCCTTGGGTCCTGTAGTCCATTGACAACCAGATGTTCCACCAATCTCTCCTTCAGTAGTGCTTCCATGATCTTCCCCACTACCGAGGTGAGGCTGACTGGTCTGTAGTTCCCTGCTTCCTCTTTGTTCCCACTTTTGTATAAGGGGACTACATCTGCTGTCCTCCAGTCTTTGGGTACCTCCCTGTTTCCAGTGATTGGCTGAACAGGATAGCCAGAGGTTCAGCCACCACCTCTCTTAGTTCTTTAAGGACCCTGGGGTGCACCCATCTGGCCCCATTGCTTTATCAGCTCTTATTACTTCCAGTTCCTTCAGGACCCTTTCGTGTAAAGGGACTTGTGTCCATTTCTGCACCATTCTCACCCCTTGTACTTCCTTCAGACCCATTACCCCCTCTTCCTTAGTAAAGACTGAGCAGAAATACCTGTTCAATATGTCAGCTTTACTGTTGTCATCCTCCACGCGTCTCCATCCTCCCCTTCAGTCTCACTATCCTCCCTTTGTCCTTCTTTTTTTCACTTATGTACCTGTAAAAGGTTTTGTCCCCTTTAACCACTGATTTTGCAATGTGTTCTTCTGTCTGAGCTTTGGCTTCCTTACTGACTTCCCTGCCTCCCTTTGTTTCTCCTGGTACTTCTCCCTATCCCTTCTGCCTGTGTCTTTTGTATTGCCTGAATGCAATCTTTTGGCTTTCACTTTCTTTGCTACCTCTTGGAAAACCATAATGGTCTCCTCTTTCTTTTCCTCTTGCTAACCTGCTTAATGCATAATTCTGTTGTTCTTATAATCCCCATTTTAAATACTGCCCACTGTTCCTCAATCCCTGATTCCTGTCCCATTCCCTTAATGCCTCTTTCAAGCATCTCCCCATTTTCCCAAAGTCTGCCCCTAAAATCCAAGATAAGTGTTTTGTGTGGTTTGGTTCTGCTCTTTGTGATTTCAAACCACAATGACTGGTGGTCACTGTTACCCAGGTGCTCCCCACTGTTACCCCCATCACACTGTCCTGTTTGTGAGCACAAGGTCCAGTATTGCCTTCTGCCGAGTTGGTTCCATGACCAGTTGCTTGAGGAAGGCACCCTGAAGGGAGTCCAGGATAAATCTGCTCCTAGTTGATGCTGCTGCTGGGATGCTCCAGTCCACGTCTGGTATATTGAAGTCTCCAACCAGTACTACCTCACCCTTGTCTGCCATCCTTTGGATGGCTAGCATCAACTCCCTATCTGTTTCTTCCTCCTGGGCTGGTGGTCTATAGACCACACCTGTGCGGATGGCTGGCCCCATTTTCCTTTCCAGCTAACCCACAGTATCTCTCCCCATTTTGTTCCTCCTGGATCTGTGTGGCCCTTATGTCATTTTTCACATACAGTGCCACCTCCTCCCTTCCTGCCTGCTCTGTCTCTTCTGAATATGTTGTAGCCAGGTATGGCCATCTCCCAGTCATGGTTATCATTACACCAGGTTTCAGTGATGGCCACAATGTCCAGGTCTGACTGTACCATGACAGCCTCCAGATCTTCCATCTTGTTGCTAAGGCTCCTGGCATTTGCACACAGATTTCCAGGGCCTTCCTCACCTACCCTGTGCGCCACTGCGGCATCTGCTCTCACCCTATGTTCTGGTACAAGATGTTCCTGTCTTAGCTGTCCTTCTACTCCTGTAGGGCGACCTCTGGGTGGTTTGCCGGTTTCTGCTATCGCCGTGTTAACTTCTGGTGGTCCTGTGCTTCTCTCCTGCCATGCCGATCTTGTTTCACACTCCTCAGCAGCTGTCTCCCAGGGGTATCACATAATTCGGTCACATCTCCTATTCTGTTACTGTCTTCCTTCAGCACAGTGCTCCTTTACCGCCGCTGGCGTATTTGGGAACTTCACAAGCAACATGGCATTATCACTTCTATAATGCTGTGTTGCTCTACTCCCACCTGACGCAATTAGTTCAATTAGTGTGCCTGTCTACACATCTCTTACTTTTGCCATGTTACAACAGACCTTAGAGTCATTTTAGAAGTCTGAAGGCCACATAAAGATTCTTCGACATCAAAGGCACACAATTTGTAGCAGTAGTAAAAAGTTTTATTTTTATACAGGATATGATGGAAAATCATATCATTAGGACCGAAGTCCTATTTACAAGATGGTCCTGTTTTCATATAAATATAGAATTGCACATAAAACACCTGCAAAGACAATGGATACATTAAAACAACTACACCGTAAAACAATCGGCAGACACATGAGGCAGAAATATTTACTAACTAACCATTGCACATACATCTTGTCCTAAGTTCATATTTCAAATCCCTTATGAATAATTTAACAGTCATTTTCTATTTCTTTTGTTTTATTTATTGAATTCCATATTTCAAATGTAACAGCAACAAAATACATTCTATTGTACGTATTACTTAATCTAGGTGGTTTAAAACTACGTTTATTTGTCTCAAATTATATTAATGTTGAGTTTTTTTCTAATTTTTCATATAAATATACTGTTTTTTTTTAAATGCAAAACTTTAAAAAATTGGTTTGCCCATGCTATTCTTCTTTTTGTTTTCTGAAGTTAACCATCCCAATTCTTCATATAGTAAGCAATGGTGAGTTTTATAATCCTTAAGCAGAATAAACCTTGCAAGTCTATTATACATGATGTCTGTCTTAGACAGTAATCGCTTATTTGCGAAGCCATACACATGGCTACCATAATCAAGGACAGGCATCAGTAGCTGGTTAACCACTAGGACCCTCATCTGTTTCTTAATACAGAATTCAGATCGCCTAAAAGCCCCCAACCTTTTTTGTCTACTTTCATTAGTGTGTCTTCAATATGATATCCAAATCCTAAATTTTCATCAATCCAAACACCCAAGTATCTGCAGACACTTTCTTGGGCTATTGTTTCATCTTTATTTGTTTTTATTTTAATATCTAGAGCATTAGCGTCCCCTTTTCCTACCTGTATTTTTAAACACCATTAATTATATTTTTTAACTATTTAATACCAGGCCTGAGTTCGACATCCATGTACACAGACTCACAAACTCATTTTGAAGATTTTTCTCCAATTGGCTTAGGTTTTTCTCATGTACCACCATAACGGTGTCATCTGCGTATAGCCTAATATTTAAAAACCTTGTCAGTTCTGCTTGTTGGTTACAATAAATCAAAAATAATGTGGGCCCCAAAATGGAGCCATGTGGGACTCCTATCTGGACCATGGCCTCCCCTGACAGGTGTCCATCAACAAACACCTGCTGGGTATGTCCCTTCAGTTAAGATTTAAACCACCCACAAGCCTCCTCTGATAGGCCTATTTCCAGTAACCTTTCATACATCAAACTGTGGTCGATGGTGTTGAAGGCCTTTGAGAGATCCACGAATACCACTCTCACCAACCTACCGTCCCCCATCTGAGATGAAACAGGATCCACCAGGTCGGTGAGTGCTGTGCCTGTGGAATGTTCTTTTCCAAAAACCCAACTGCTACAGTACACGGAAAGCAAGGAGTACCGTTCCAAGTGGTCTCCCAGTTGCCGCTGCACTAGTCGCTCCAAGACCTTTGCCACAGTCTACAACAAAGCGATGGGTCTGTAATTGGTGGGTTCAGATATTGAGCCCCCCTTTTGTACCAGTATTATTTTTGCTTTTTTCCACAGGCATGGGAAGGTTCCCTCTGCCAGGCTCAAATTAAAAAGCTTAGTCAAACCTGGGGCTGTGCTGGCAATTGAATCCTTCAAAAATCTCATTTTTAATACCAACTATACCAGAGGACTTCCATGGATTTAGTTTCCCAATCTCTTCTTTCACCTGTTTACAGGTAATATATTTAAATCTAAATCTAGGTATGTGTTGTGGTAATGTTTTAACTTCAGTAAAATTACTGTTGTTGATAGGAATAGGAATAGGGGATCTGAATATCTGGGAGAGTCACAAAGTATTCATTAAGAATATCTGCAGATGACCTTGGGGGTTGATTTATTCAGTTTTTAATCGTTTGTATTAGGGAGTTTTGAATAACTGGATTTTCAAAGTTTTATCAAGTTCCAGTATTTTGCCTAGAATTAGCAGTTTCTTTACTTTTATTACTATAATATTTTGGTTTAGCTTTCTTCAGTTTTAATTTTAGATGGTTTCTCTCCAGTGTATATTTCTCCCAATCCAATGGGTCTAACATTTTTCCTGCCTTTTTCCATAGTCTATTCTTAACACATATTTGCTTTTTAGTTTGCATGTAATCCGAGGTGCATGTTTCTTTGAATTTGGTACTGAAAGGGAGCCAATTCATCACACACATCTCTAAACCAGTTTGTAAATTCTTGGATAGCCAATTTCAAAGTTGGCCTCAAAAATAATCTATCCCATCGTACAGCAGTTAATTTGGCTAGAAAAATTTCTGTTATATTTCTTGAATGACCTTCATCTAACTTTGAAGGGCACTGTTTTAGGTATTTGCCATTGTCTATCTAAAACTTCAAAGTTACAGCTTATAGAATTGTGATCTCCCAAAACAGGTTGATTTACTATAATTTGCAAGGGTGTTATGTTAGCAGTAATAAGTCCAGAATATTTCCTGGGCTTGTCAGACATGTATTCCTAGTTGAATCGCTAATTACTTGTGTTACCTGTAATGGTTTAAAACTTTGTTCCAAAGATCTTCCCCTTGGGCTTCCCCAAGGTGCATTAAAGTCACCCGTAATTATTAAATCTAATTCTAATGTTTTTTCTTGTATGGTCTGGGAAAGGTTTTCAAAATCACACGTTTTAGTTCTAGGAGGTGCACAGATTACCCCAATAGTAAATTTTAACTAACAATCAATTAGTCCTATGTTTCCTGAATAGATTATGTCAGTTTGTCCCAGGTCCCATCTAGAGAACAGCAGACCCCCGTCTACCCACTCTGTCCAGTCTGTGACTAAAAAGTCCTTCTATTTCTACTTTTCTGTATTAATTTTAGGCCTTAACCATGTCTCCGTTAGTGAAATCAAATCAGGGGTTTCAGTGGCAATCTAAGTTCTAAACCAGTGATATCCACACTGCGGCTCACAAGCCACATGTGACTCTTTAACACTAGTCTTGTGGCTCCCACAGAGCCATAACGTTATCCATACAATGCGGCTCTTTATTTGCCCCCGCCCCCCGTCTGAATCGGAAAAATGAAAAAAACTGCAATGTATTGTTTCCGTGCTGCTTGGGGACAAATACAACATACATTGCAGGGAACAAATGGAGAGGGATCGAGTGAAGACATGGCTGAGAGAGACATTTCCCTCACAGTCAGGTTCAGGATTTTAAATGAGCGAGCATGATGGTGTATTATTTTACATTCTGCAGTCTTTAACAAATGGGGACAGAGTACAGCGTACATCGCAGGGAACAAATGGAGAGGGATTTAAAAGGTGGGTGTGTTTTTTAGCAAGGTTCAGGCTTTTCATTTACTCCCCCCCCCAACCACACCACCACTACATCGGTGACTTCCCTATTGTAAAATGTGCCACAATCTGGCTTTCAATTGACAAACTGAAAATCTACTGTGGGGGAGCTTTAACTTCTATGTAATCTGCAGCTCCCGTAAAAGTGATCTCGACCCCACCACTGCTACCAGTGTTGAAGATTCATTCTCCCTCCTCCCCCCATTGCAAACAGTTGGCTTTTACATACACTTTTTTATGCTGAATTAAAAAAAAACTGTGATTGGAGTTGTGGTCTTCCCTGACTAGGCACTGCTAGTGCTGCAGGAGGGTGCTTTGAAGCTGATCGCAAAGACGACTGGATACATTCTTAAGGGCAGGGTTGTTCTTTACCCTTTTGCCAGTACCAGCCAATGTTCCTAGACTGGGGGAGTGTTGGAGAAACACTGGTGGCTTAAACTTTGCATCTCTGCTGTTTGGTAGGGGGGACTGGGAAGGAGACGTCATAGTGGCACACGGCAGTTTAAAATTCTACTGAGCACGTTGGTATTAAGGGGCTTTCACATACTTTTTTCATATTAAAAATAAAAATACAGTGTATTCCCTCTGGAGCTTTAAAGTGGAAACTTCAATAAACATAATATTGCAAAATGGCATAATTGAGACTTGTCATGTCAGCTGTGGGCTACTTTGGCATGCCATATTCAGTGAGGTCATTCAGTCAGGCCAGTTATATGTTGCGGCTCCTTGGTCAACGCTGACTGCTCATGTGGCTTCCAGGCACGTCAAGACTGAGTATCATGTTCTAAACAAATCAATCTTAGACTCAATACTCCTAGCATTGTCACCTACTCATTTTAGCCTGCACAGGGATTTGGGTCCAGGATTCGTTTCAATGTCTCCTCCAAGGACCAAAATCATGGCAAGACAGTTTATACATTTTTGAGGTGCAATGTTTGTAGTGAATTTACCTTTTACATAACTATTTAATTGTAAACGGATTTTACCAAATAAGTTTCTTCTCTTATGTGAATTAAATAGATATATGTATAGTTTAGACCCTTTCAAGGGAGCATTCAAAACTGCCTGCTGCACATTATTGGCAAAGCCAGCAACTTTGAGTCAAGAATACTTTCTCATGCACATGCGAGAAGCTGCAGCCCTGGCAGAAGCAGATACATCGTACGCTGAGTATCTATGTATGTACTTATTTTATTTATTCTATCATAAAAAAGATCATTACAAAACAATTAATTAAATAGACAAAAATGGACAATAAATGGGCAATAAATTATACCTTACTAATTGCATATAATTTGTGCAAAACAAAATAATTCTAGCAGCAGTAAAGCAGGGAAATTAGCCCTGAATGGTACACATTATCCATTTCCTTATTTTCTGTATATTACATAAGAAGAGAGCAGTATTTCCACTAATATAACCATCCCCTGCGACAAAAAGTGTCCTTAATATTACCTTCATTTGAGCAGTCTGTAAAGGAGGCAAGAATAGAACTCAGCCATCTCTGTCTGGCTGCCCTATACCACTGACATTTCAGAACTACATGTTCCAAGTCTTCCCTCCCATTATTACCACAGAAACAATGAGTATACTCTTGGTCATAGTTCTTATTAAATCTACACACAAGAACATTAGATAAAAAACAACAATCCAAAATCTTGCATAGATTCGGCGCATCTCAGGACACTCCAGGTACTCCAGATAACAGCGAAAGTAATGATAACAATCATTCCGAGCATACCAGATTGCAAATCTTGAGTTCTTCCTATACTGTAAGTCATAGAACCTATACTTCTCAATAATCAAATGCTTGAGACATGGACCATAACTCTCAGAAATACCAATTTGTTGAGTTGTCAATTCGAACAAATAGAAAAGACCAACCAATTTCAAGATATCTTTAACCAAAGACAACCACTTTGATTTTTTGCAGTGCAAAAGTTCCCACAGCATTTTTTCAAGTAAACATTTTTTGGCATAACGTTGGTTTGGTAGAAGATTAAGCCTGATCCAGAAATTAACTGTACGTGACTCAGCCAAAGCAATCAGATTGGGAAAACCCAATTCGGCCCTAACAAAATGGGCAGGAGTTGTTTTAGGAAAGCCAGTGGCTCTTCTAAGAGTCTGTATTGCTGGTTTTTCCAGCTTAGTAATATATTTGTGATGTGATCCCATATTTCGCTCCCATAGAGAACTTGGGAATTGTATTTGGCTTCAATAGTCCTTAAAAGGGGAACAAGAGAATTACCACCATATTTGTAGTTAAAGATATTCAGGGCTACGATGGTTCTCTCAGTTTTCACTGAGATGGCCTCACAGTGCTTGTTCCAGTTAAAGGAGGGAGATACCACAATTCCCAAATACTGATATTCATTCACAAGTTCCATCTTTTCAGACTTTATAAACCAATTAAATTTACAGGTAGTACCACCCAGTATCATGACCTTTGCTTTGTTCATATTTATTCTGAGAAAGTTCTGATCTGCAAAAATAGCCAGCTCGTTTAACTTTATCTGACGACCTTGTGGAGTCAGTGACAGCAGCAATAAATCATTAGCATAAGTGAGGATTCCACATATATCCCTTCCTAGTTTTGGAGACTCAGTACGTAGTTTGTTTATATTTTCCAAGAAGTCATTCATGTAAATTGAGAAAAGCGAAGGAGCAAGGATGCAGCCCTGTCTCATGCCGCAGCTGGTGTGAAAACGTTCAGTTAATCTCCTCCCACTATTCCTAACCTGAGCCCAAGTGTTGGTATATAGTAGCTTAATTGCATTAATAAGAGCAGGATCAATTCCTTCACTTCTCATAGTACACCACATTATTTCTCTATTTATGGTGTCAAAAGCTGACACAATAAGCTGAGTGATCAAATGTTTGCCAACCTCAGCACCAGCAGGCAATGTTTCAAGCAAAATAGTCATGGCAGAGCCATCAGCCAAAGCCTGAGCAACAGCACGAGCAGCTTTCCACAGGCTGTTCTGGTATCTGATCATGTGGGCATGGTAGTTTGCAGTTCTAAGGCCCAGTGATGCAGATGCATAAGTACGCTTGCCCATCACATCCAGCCTCCTAGATTCCTTATCAGAAGGCAAAGTATTCATATGTCTAGGGGCTCTAAACCCATCATGAACAGCCATGATGACCACAGAGTCAGTTTCTGGCTGGTTAGCATAATAAGGCTTAGCAATGGTGCAGGATACTGCTCTTCAGCCTTTCTAGGGACTGCAAGCAGTGAGTATGGTCTGTACCATGCAGCACAAGTAACATCCTTTAATGCAGGACATATAGGTGGAATTATAATGGAAAGGGAATAGGGTGGCTACAAAAATTGCATGAGATTCCTTATAGTGGAACCTTCCTGTTCTACATTAAAACCCGTGGCAGACTGCATTTGCTGCACCATGGCTTGGACAGATAGGTCCTCAGCAGAAGACTTCAGAGTATAAACCACCGAGTCCTCACTACAGAACAAGAGGGTAGAACTAGAGTGAGAGGAACACTCTACAAATTGTTCTTCACCCTCATATTTCTCCTCTAAATCCAACTCTAAATCCATGATGTCAAGAATTCTATCTCATTATGTTGTCATCACAAGCTACGACTGGAGCTGCAGAAGGGGCCTGCAATGCTGGCTGATAGGCAGGAATTTGTGGTGTGCAAAAGGAATCCATCGACGGGGGCCGAGAACCAGAAGGCACCATCGTCGGAGTAACTGCTTGCAATGGCAGAATGAGTCGAATCATTTCAGAGAATGATGCTAGCACAACATGGGAGTTGACGTTACCCTGAAAAGGAGGCAGGACTACCTGAGTCAATGGGCCTGGGCCCGACAATGATGGCTTCATACCATCCACCGTAGGTACAGAAGCACCTAAGCCAAGCCCCGACCCTGGTGTCTCAACAACGGTCATGGGGGCTGTAGTTGGCACTGTCGGAGCAGAAGCTGATGAGGACAAACCTTTTTTCCAGGACCTAGCTGGCAAAGCAGACTTGTCCTTATCTCTGAGTTTATGCTTATGGCAGGACAAGGAGGAGGCTTGTGATGATGACCTTTCCTTGTTCTTATCTTTAGACTTCAACTATTTCTCAGCAGACAACAAGGGAGAAGCAGATTCTGAGCCCTTTTCCTTCTCAATGGCTTTCAATGCTTTTTAAGACAAGGACATTTTCCAGAGCCTTCTTATGGCGTCACCATGTAACCTGGATGAAGCTCTGACAAATCTCAAGTTCTCATGTTGTGAGACAGGCCCAGTCAGCACAAATAACCCACATTGTGTGTTCCTTGTAAATGTTATATCCGCACTTACAATATTAAAATAAAGGCTCTTTAAACTTCAGCGGTATACAGAGACAACAACAGTAAACTACATAAAGCATAATTACAAACGGCAATGGCTTGGTTGACAATTCCTTCAGCAGGTCTGATGAGGATGATCGTGGGCTAGAGAGAGAAAGAACTGAGGAGTGATGGGGCTGCCCATATCATATACGCATTGACAATGCACGTCACTGTAGGTGGCCCCCAGCTAGCATAAAGTTTCTCAGTGGTCCTGATGCAGACAGTTTACAGTTCCAAAGGTGTGGTCTAATACACAGCCAGCCCCTACACACACAGCCAGCTCCCTCCACACACACTGCCAGCTCCCCCACACACACACAGCCAGCTCCCCCCACACACACACTGCGGGCTCCTCCCACACACAGCTATCTCCCTCCACACACAGCCAGCTCCCCCAGATACACAGCCAGCCCCTACATGCACAGCCAGCTCCCCCACACACACACTGCCAGCTACCCCACACACACAGCCAGCTCCCCCCACACACAATAATAGAGGAGATATCCTCAATGAAGATCTAATTTTGTTCCTCCCACTACATCATCAGCATGTGACCTCTCGTTGAGGCACAGGTCAGGAAGCATAATCAATAAAAGTAAAATTAAAAATAAAATTATTCACTATAACTATTTACAAAGGCAATACAAACAGAGAAAACCAAGTCCTTCATCTGAGGGTATCACTAATTCTAAGCTTCAGTCTCTCCCCCTAACAAAAGATTATTACTCTTTTTATAACAAGTCTTTGTCAGGCAATTAACTTCTGCAACCTCATCTCGCTAAGAAGCTTCCTGTTTCTCCCAAAATGTATCAGAACTTTGTCAATTTCCTTGCAGGTGCAACAAAATAGAACACTGTGTCCCAAACCTAATCTCCTGTTGACAACTCTGCAAAAGAGCTTCTGCTGCATCTCAAGGTTAACCCTCTGAGTTCCAAATAGCTTTTTTTCCCTATATGTATTTTATGCTTTTACCTCTGTCCCCACCCCGCACCCCCGCTGAAAGTCCGGGACCCCGGCACACACAGTAGTGCATGCACGTGGAGGCGCACACATAGTCTCCGGGTACCAGCTTGGCTCCTTCCACACCACACCCGGCTACCGCCAGGCCTCCGTAGCCCAAACTGCCATCCGTCCTCCACCGGGTGGCAGCCAAGGGCTGGGAAAAAAACCTCATTCCTAACCTGGGAGCGGAGAGCCACCTTGTGGCAGTTCAATCCTGCTCCACACCCTCCCCCCCCATTGACCCACAACAACCTGGGCTCATTCCTGAACCCGGGTTGCCGGAGTGGCACGAGGTGTGGCGTCCACGCCTCAACCCTCAGCGCCACCGGGCCACCCAGTTCCAAATAGCTTTTTGCAATTGATTCAACAGTATAACTATATACATTTTCAAACCAAGGGATCCCAGTTTCATGTATATTTTTACAACCACAGATATGCACAGAGGAAGAAAAGATAGGAACAGCAAGAAACAGCAAGTGAAGGCAAGGAGATAGCGGGAGCTGGAGAATCGCAAGACTGTCAGAGTGATCAGTTCCTAGGTCTCATAAGAAAATGTAATTGTGCAATCAGACAGAAAATGAGAGGACAGAAGAGATCCTTGTGCATAACTCTACTACTGCATAACAAATGGGACAGGGCCTTATTCAACCCACAGCCTCACTGACTTTTACATCACAAGCCCTGCTGTCTCACTTGTAACATCTATCGTAAGTTACTAATCGAGCAACAGGAGATTGGCTCTTCTTGATTACTAGTGATGCCACAGTCAGTGAGGTCACAGTGCTGATACTGTGTAGGGAGGAACAGAACTGACCATGTCAGTCTCCAGGCAGAATGCTGTTCCACACATCACACCCAGTACTGTCAGGTAGAAGATCTTCTAGTTAATGAAGCAGTCAGCAGACACTTTCAAAAGTTAGGGTGTATGGGCAGACTGGATGGGACTGGCGGTCCTTGTCTGCCGACAATTTCTATGTTTCAATGTTAAAAACAAACAGATATAAAATGTGATATCTGAACACTTCTGAAAGTTTAAGTACAATAGCTTTTAAAATATCAAACCTACACTTGATCTGTATATAGGGAGCAATAACAGGCAGGCACTATAGCTTAGAGGTTAGAGTAATGAGCTGAGAATAAGCTTGGTACATCCAGCAGACTTGGGTTTGATTCCCACAATCTCCACTTGCATACTGTGTGAACCTGACCAAGTAACTTAACATCCTCAGTGCTCCGGGGTTGAGCCTGTACAGGGGCCTTGTGCCTAGTGGGCCCTACCTGGTCACCAAAGAATAAAAAATAAATAATACAATGGACACTACAGAGTCACGCCTTGCAGAGACCAGACTGGCGAGGGGAGATATGATAGAGACCTTCAAGTTCCTGAACAAAAATAAATTATTTAGCGCTATTTCTGCCCCTAAGATCAGTGCCATTAGTGTTTGTTGTTGGTCCTGGCTAAGCTTGGGGAGTTTTAATGTCTCGAGGAAGTGTTTAGCCTCTTCTGGGAATGTTACCTTTTGTGGGTGGTACAGTGCCTTGTAGTAGGTGACAAAGGATTCTACTATCCTGTCCCGTGTGTGTGTGTGTGATGTGGTCCCCTCAGTCGGGTGTCTAATGGTTGTGATATTGGCCCTAGCTGCCCTTTGCTTAAGTTTGTAAGCCAGTAGCTTAGTTGCCCGTGATCCCCCCTCATAAAAGGATTGTTTTAAATATTGAAGGGCCTTCTCAGTTTCATTTTTGCTTATATTTTGCTTTTAATAGTCTTGATCTCTGTTTCTCTGGCCTTATCCCATTTCCGTTTCTGCTGACCCTCTAATTCTCTAAGCTGTTCGTATAGGGTAGTCATCTGTTTCTGTCTTTCTTTCTTTTTATGAGAGCCATGGACACTATTTTCCCCCGAACTGTTGTTTTGATTGTACCCCAAAGTATCTGGGTTGTTGCCCCTGGCCTATCATTTATTTCCAGTGTTTGTTTGATTACTTTCTTAATTTCCTCTATGACGTCCTTGTCCCCTAGTAAGCTAGTATTTAATCTCCATTGGGTAAGCTTCCTCAGCAACTTCAGTTCAACCTCCATTAGTGTCGTGTTGCCTTCTGATGTGGCATGAAACTGAATTTTAGCTGCAATATGCACTTCTGATGTTGCTTGTGCACTCAGCCACTTAGCAATTCCTCAGAGCCGACAGTATAGTCTAGAGGTTAGAATAACAAACTGTGAATGAGCTTGGTGCATCCAGCAGACCCGGGTTTGATTCCCACAACCTCTAACTGCATATTGTGCGACTCTGAGCAAGTCACCTAACCTCCCCAGCGCTCCCAACTCATCCCTGAAAACAGACACTTGTGCCTAGTGGGCCTTGCCTGGTTAGCAAAGAATAAACACACAAAAAGGTTATTTTTGAGCAATTCCTTAAGTGCCCTTTCTTTTGTGTCTTGGGTCTCTAACTGCCTTGGATGTTATTTGGGGGAGGTTCTGAGAGGGAAGCAGAGTATCTGCCAAGAAACTAACACAAATTCTGTTTTGTCCAATCATGTTACTATTGTACAATATTTACCTTCTACCTCTGTATTTACATGGAAACGTGTGACATCTGCCAGACTGTACTTTGACACTGCAATTACCAAAGAAATCAAATCAGTGGCACGCGGTTCCTTCCTGACTAAATATTTTTCAGTTCATGAAACATAAAGAGGAGACCTGTACAAACCATCAAAGTCAACAGTAACACCAAACGATGACAGGGCTCCGTGCAGCAGGTGGCTACTGCTAGCCCCTGAAAGTGTTACTAGCCAGGCAAACATTCTGCAACATTTTTATTCTTGAAAGCTGTTTTTTTAAAACTTTTAATTAATTGAGTTTTTAAGCAAAGCTTATAAAACAATGAATACACAGGCAGATAGCAAAATTCAACATTTAGCCACACATTCACTTACAAAGAAGCTCTACAGGACACCTCCTCTTGAGTTACAGCATGGGGGGGGGGATACCTTTAGGAAACGACAGAAAAATGCCATCACATGCAGCCATGGAAGGACAAAGGGAATCAGAAATACGAGGAATTGCGTGATGTTATCATGGACCAGTATGACTAAATGCTGTTTTATGTATTTATTCATTCGAATGTAGATGACCGGGTAGGCCCGCTGAGATACTCGTATCCCTTTTTCTGGGGTGACCCGTGGGAAATATAATTCCAGTAACAGAGGATTAATTGTAAAACAGGATGAGAGAATACATAAAATAAATGAAAATCTGACTAACAGTTGACTTGTGGTTCTACAGAACCACGGGGAATTAATTCATGCGTAACTAGGACAGGTATTATAAAATAGAAGGTGGCGTGTCATACTGTGTCTAATGTTTTATTATTTCTTCCAAATGTTTTGCCCTCTGCTTCTCCCAGCTTGGCCCTTATTCACCGTAACTGGGTTAGTGCCATGCCAACCTGGATTAGCACTGGCACTCTGGGCGGGGCCACATTCAGAGGCCCCTGGAGCACCACCCAAAACTAGTAGTGTGATCACATTAACTGTTCCACTATGTCAATGCAAATGAGGGCTCCCTCATGCATAATGATGCAGTGAAGCCCTGTTTACCGCCGCCAAAACCTAGTTTTATCTGGGCACTAAGGCCACGCCCCCCACCCCTATGGCAGAGTGGATGCACTGCAACTAACCTTCATGGCAGTCTAGTGGACCCCCTCTGCCCCCCCCCATCACCTCTGTCTGTACAGTTTACTACCTGATAATATTGTACCCCCTCCCCTGAACACATGAAAGTAATCTCCCCAATAGTCTAGTGGACCCCTCTTCCCTTGATCAGCCCCTGTAAAATATAAAAATAACCTACCTGGTGTCTAACCCCCCAGTTCTGCCTCCCCACAATCAAGTGTCCTCCCCACCCGGCCACCTGCTGAGGACCCCCACCTCACAATCCCCACCCACCACAGTCACCAGGTCTGCATCGAAAGACAGCAACCAGCACAACTATCCACTCACCTCCTCGGCCATCTGCCGTCTGCTATTCAGAGTGCAAACACAAGTACTGTAGAACAGCTATCTCATAGTAGTTGCATTCGTGCTCTGTAAATAGCAGGCAGCTGAGAAATGAGCAGAGAAGGCTATGCTAGTGCTAGAACACTGTGCTTAGATGCAGACTCAGTCACAAGAGGAGGGGGTGCAGGGCGGGTCCGCCAGAGAGGCGGACGGGTTGGGGGTAACACCTGATCGGGTGGGAGAGGCACTTGGAGGGGGGTGCTAAACACCAGGGAAGTTACTTTCATATTTTACAGGGGCAACCTGGGAGGGTCAACTAGACCACCAGGGATATCACTTTCATATTTTACAGGGGCAATCGAGGAGGAGGGGGAACACTAGACTACCAGATAATATTAAGCTATACAGACAGGAGTGATCAGGGGAACTTTAAACTACCAGGGACTCCTTCCGCCTACCACACAGCACAGGCATGAAGGGACTGCTGTACACATGAAAGTGGCCCCATAGCACCATTTATGCCCACTGCGCTCATCTGCATGCTAGGGCTGAATATGGCCCACAAAACCCCAGGCACTATTCCTGTTTGTGTGCATTATCTCCTATAGGCAATATGCAGCCTTGGGCCATGTCGGTGCAGACCGTATTCACTTAGCACTGTGCTGGCATGACACAAGATTCAGTCAGTTACTGCACTCCGCTAGGGCATGCTAACCGGCTGAATATAGCTCAGAGCCAGCCATGCGCTATTTTCAGCACAGTGCTACAGGCTGCGCAGCATTATCCGCCAGCTCTGAATATGGAGGCCTACATCCACAGACAGTATATACTTATCTGTCTGTCTGTCTATCTACAGACAGTATCTATCTATCTACTAACAGTCTCTATCTAACTATCTGTCTACTGACAGTATCAATCTGCTGACATTATCTGTCTATCTACAGACAGTATCTCTATCTATCTATCTATCTATCTATCTATCTATCTATCTATCTATCCATCCAACTGTCTATTTACTGACAGCCTCTATTTATGAGCTGCAAAGGCTCAGAAGGTTAGACTAGCACAGGGGATCGGGGATGGGAGAAATAATTTTTCAGATACATCAGTGAGCGTAAAAAAGGGTGGCGGGCAGATCAGTATGCTAAGGAAGGAGGGGGGATGGGTAGAGGGAGTGGCAGAGCAGGCTGAAGTATTAAATGATTACCTCAGCTTGGTCTTTACGAGGGAAAGGGATGGGCCACTGCCTCAGGGAGGGGGTAGGATTGGGGGCACGGGAGGAGAAGCACTCACTGATGGGGAAATAGGGGAAGGGAGGGCGAGGGAGGCCCTCATGACATTGAGGGTGGATAAGGCTCCAGGTCCAGATGGCATACACCCTGGGGTTCTACGAGGAACTGGTGGAAGTCCTGGCAGCCCCACTGGCAGATTTATTCAATTCCTTCCTCCAATCAGGTAGCATTCTGCACGATTGGAGGATGGCATACACAGTGCCCCTCCACAAGAGTGGGCCTAGGGATGAACTGGGAAACTACAGACCGGTCAGCCTAACCTCCATAGTGGGGAAAGTGATGAAGTCCATCTTAAAAGAAAGGATGTTGGAGTTTCTAGAGGCTTCTGGGGTGCAGGACGACAACCAACACAGGTCTGTCCAGAGGCGGTCATGTCAAACAAACCTGACTGAATTCTTTGACTGGGTGACAAGATCCCTGGATAACGGAAAGCCTGTTGATGTTCTATATTTGGACTTCAGCAAGGCTTTCGACTCAGTACTGCATGGGAGGCTGATTTGGAAATTGTGAAACCTAGGGATGGGGGAAAGTTGGTGGGGTGGGTGGCAAACTGGCTTGCAGACAGAGGGCAAAAGGTGGTGGTGGGGGGGAGAGACTTCGACCCACAGAAGAGTCCCACAGCGCTCAGTGTTGGGACCATCCTCTTCACCTTGTACACTGCAGACATAGGAGTGGGAGTTGGGAATAAGATGAGTCTGTCTGCTGATGATTCCAAGGTGGGGGCGAATGTGGACAGTGAGGATGGTAGAAGGGCATTACAGGGCGATTTAACGAGGCTGGAAGAATGGGCATACACATGGCAACTGGGGTTTAATATGTGTAAATGTAGCTTTCCGCATCTGGGCAATAAAAACCCTGGGTTTAGCTGCCAGCTGGGGGGAGTTCAGTTGGAAGTCTCCATGACGGAGAAGGATCTGGGGGTGGTGACTGACACCAAAGGAAACAATTCTGAGCAGCACAGGAGGGCAGCAGCTAAGGCGAATAGAATGCTGGGGTGTATATCTAGGGGTATAATGTCCAGGAGCAGGGAGGTTATTGGGCCTCCCTGTACAACTCACTGGTGAGGCCACACATGGAGTACTGCATACAGTTCTGGCGTCCTTACCTAAAGCGGGACATAGCAATGCTGGAGAGAGAATAGAGAAGGGCTACAAAGATGATTAGTGGGTTGGGGGATATGGCATATGGTGACAGACTGAGTGAGCTGTACATGTACTCCCTGGAGGACAGGAGGGACGGGGGGACATGATAGAGACCTTCAAATATCTGAAGGGAGCCAAGAGAGTGAAAACGGACAGTCTGATAAAACTGAAGGGGGGGGGGACTCCGAGAGGACACAATCTAAAACTGGTAGGTGGACAGTATAGAGGGGAGCTGAGGGGGCATTACTTCACAGAGAGGGTGGTGGCACCCTGGGATGCACTTCCTGATGCGCTGGTAAAGTTAGATAGCATGGATGGGTTCAAGAGAGGATGGGACAGACATAAGGGCTTGGTGAAGGTGGAAGTTAAGAAGAAGGGCAGGGATGGGGGGCGTCAGAGAGCCGATCTCCAGGCAGGAAGCTTTCCTGGGCACGCTACACTTCAGTGCTACCTTTATTATAAATTAACACTTCAAAACTTATCACACTTAAAAACTTTCCAGCAGATTCGCTACAAGAATTCAGCGGCTTTCATTTGAGCTTAAATTTGTCATGGGGTAGAAACGGGGCTCGACACCAGCAGCTTCCAAATCCAGTGTTGCTAAATTGGGGAAGGCCGAGGAGACCTCGTGTGTGGAAACAGATGCTACTGCAGGGTCCTCAACGGGTCCGTCATGGAGCAGATGCTGGCAACCATGAAATCTATGGACGCCAAAATGGAAAAAAAACCTGACCAGACTGGAAAAGCATGATGCTACATTAATGGAATTAACGGGCACTGTCGAAGAGTGTGAAAAAAGATCTCTGTCCACTCAAGTGACAGTCGCCACGATGTCACAGGAAAACACGCAGCTTCGAGGCAGGTTGGAGGCCCTCGAAAACGAAGTAAGGGCAGGCAATCTCCGTTCTGTTGGTGTACCCCGAAGGGGCTGTGGGACTTCAGTTATTAACATTCATGGTGGAGTGGCTACAGGCTTCAATATCGACCCCCCAGTGATTTAGAGTGGAGTAACCTCAGGTGTGTCTACCGGGTCAATCCAAGAATCAGGCCCATGGACACAAACATCCCCATACTATTCTAGTGAGGACAACGGGAGCAGATATCAGAGACATGATTTCATCTGCAGTTCGAGCAGCTTACCAGTTCACCATCAATGACTCGGATGTAAAATGCTTCCCAGACCTCTCATTTCAGGCCAGGGCCCAAAGAAAGCATTTTGACGGAGTCAAGCAGAAATTAAGGGCACTCGGCATCATCCATTCCTTTTTTGCTGCCAGCAAGGATCACATATGCGGCAAAGTCATGGCAGTTTTCAGAGCCGAAGGAGGCTGGAAGGTGGCTGGAGAGGACCGAGAAGGAGTTTGCTTCATGGGAGAGCCCCAGCGTGGAAGAATATGTCAGTGGAGAGGGGTCTGGTGAAGACTGACCAAACTGGGCAAAATGTAATTCTCTGTTACCAATGAGCTCAATTGGGACTATCAGGTCATTGAAATGGAGCCTGGCTCATTTCCATTGACTTTTCAATGTTTACAGAATGTTTCTTTCCCTAGGGAGGAGAAAAGTAGGACCTTTTGATAATTTTTGGCAGGGGGCCTTAGTGCAGGACACTTAGGTCCTCGTGGTGACAGGCACCATTCTTGGGTAATTCCCTTGCCTTCCCCGGGCTCAGGGGTGGGGAGTGTTAATGTCTCAATACAAAGCTCACCTTTTTGAGTCGACTAGCCTGTTGCACCGACTTGAATTTAAGTTTTGAAGTAGTGTATTAAGGTTACCGAAAGTTTGATAGGGATAATGCTGTGTAGTAGTAGGCTTAAGACAGCACATAACTCCTAATCTGTAACATGAAACTGAAACTTGGATAACTAACAGTTCAGTGTGACTGCAGCTAACATGTCTGTATAAGTTCTATCTAAATCAGGGACTTTCCAGAGCCGTGGAGATGGCTGGCATTACAAGTAATATGTGGTTTAAATATAATTTAATGGAACCCCCACTTCCTATTGTAACAGATTACAGGGGATGCATAATTGTTTATCGAATGTTTGATCAGCTGTATTGCTATAAATGCATATTTTTATAGTCCTATATGAGGTACTGTGTGTTTGCTTTATTTTTAAAATACACATAAATAAAAAAAAAAAGAAGGGCAGGGGCGGGTGGGGGGTGAGTGGGGGTGATGGGTTAAAGATGGGAGGTAAAGCAGCTACTGTACTGTATCAGTGAGCTGCGTTTGGTCAGACAGCGGAGATTGCCTCCAGATAGCCCCAGGTACAAGGTATTGCAGTAGTCCAACCTGGACATGATGAAGGCGTGCACACCAGGGTGGTCAGGTCCTCAGCTGGTATTATGGCCCGGATCCGGGCAACGTTCCTCAGATGGTAGAAACCGCTTTTGATGCTGGCTGACACCGGTGCATTATGGGTCAAGGTGTCATAGAGCACCATGCCCAGATCCTTAACCCGAATGGATAGGGACAGGGGAACATCTCCCCCCCCCCCAACTACTAGACCAGGGGGACTCTCCAGATCCTCCCTCCATCACATCGACGGCCTGGATCCACCACCAGTACCTCCATCTTGTCTGGGTTGAGTCATAGCCAGTTACGAGGCATCCTGTTCTGGATTTCCTCCACGTAGCTGTTAAACACTGAGGCCGCCATCTGGTTTCCAGGTGCGCAGGACAGGTACAGCTGGGTATCATCAGCATGACAATGAAAACTCAGCCCATACCGCCTGATCTCTCCCAATGGCAGCATGTACACCGTGAACAACAAGGTCTGACCCCTGCGGAACTCCACAATGTTGAGGCATCACGTTAGAGGAGGATAACCCCATCGTCACTCTTTGCATGCTACCCGTAAGGTAGGACCTAAACCAGTTGATGACATTAACGGTTAGTCCACACCAGTTCTGCAAGCGGTCCAGCAGCATCTCACGGTCTATGGTGTCAAAATGCTGCCAAGAGATCCAGGAGAACTAAGATGTTATGCTCTCTCCTACCTCTCGCCATTAGATCATTTAGCACCTTCACCAGGGCAGTCTCCATGCTATGCCCGGATCTAAACCCACAATGGAAACACTTATAAGTGACGGAGAAAGCAAGACGTGTCTCGAGCTGGATGGCCACCACTTTCTCTAAAACCTTCCCTTAAAATGGGAGGTTTGGGACTGGTCTGTAGCTACTGAGACACCCCGGGTCCATTGAGGTTTTCTTCAGTAGGGGTCTACCAAAGGCCTCTTTCAGTGCCATGAGAAAGACTCCACTTCCCAAGGAACTCTGAACAATCACAGCAACCACAGACCCTATCAGGTCCACACTTCCAACCAAAAGTCGGGTTGGGCCCAGGTCAAGGTCACAATATGCTGGTCACAATCGAGACTATCTCAGCCACCTCATCCACTCTTAACTGAATCGAACTCAGCCCATACAAGAGGGGTACCCTGGCACGTCTCCGGTCGAGCCCCACAAGCCCTTTGAGCGACACTGGAAGAGATCTTGGCCCTGATAGAGGATACTTTGTCGGCAAAGAACAGAGCAAACTCTTCACACCTTGTGCTTGAACCTGCTCCTCCCGCCCGGAGATAGGCTGGATGTAACAGCCCGTCCACCATCCTGAAGAGCTGAGCTGGTCTGTTTCTTGCTGCAGCAATCTCCCTTGACAAAAAATCTACTTTCTTTCGGGAGATTGCCCCGATAGTCACCATAATGTGACCTCAAGGCCAATTTGTCCTCCATCAGTTCAGATCTCCTCTAGCGCCGCTCCAACCTTCAACCCTTTATCTTTAACTCCCTGAGCTCCCCATCAAACCAAGGGGGCCTCCAGCGAGTAGATATGTGTTTGACACAGATGGGTGCGATCGAGTCGAAAGCTGCATTGATAGCCCTATTATAGGCCGCCACTGCCTCCTCTGGCCCAGTCACACACACACAGACTCCACTCTCTATCTAACTATCTAATGACAGTCGCCTATCTATCTATCTATCTATCTATCTATCTATCTATCCATCCATCTATCTATCCACAGACAGTATCTATCTATTTTATCTAGCTACAGACAGTATCTATCTATCTAGTGGCAGTCTCTATCTGTCTGTCTGTCTGTATCTATCGACAGTATCTATCAATCTGTCTACTGACAGTATCTAGCTATCTGTCTATCTACTGACAGTCTCTATCTACCTATCTGAGAGTGTCTATCTACAGACAGTATCTATCTATCTATCTAGCTATCATTATGTCCCTCTATGTGTATGTACCTATAGCTAGTAACAACTACCACCAACAGCTTAATCTGGTTCAAGGTCAGTTGACATTCATCTGTATCCCCCTCCCCAGGTCGTGCCTGAAAATAAATACGCAGGATTTGTCTAGTGCAGTTACCCGGTCAACAAAAACTAAATAAATAAATAAATAAGACAAAACAAAGTTGCTTGCCGCTGGTTTGAATACAATACACTTTTATATAGCATATTTCATACAGAAAGATACAGAGTGATTGATGTGTCAGGAAAAAAACTCTTGATAACATTTTAGACACCATTCTGCAGACACTTGGTAACAAAGAACGAGGGAGAAAAACAGATTACTCACCTGTAACAGTAGTTCTAGGAGTGGTATATGTTGTTCATCCACACAATCTGGCAGTGTCCTTTCCCTTTAAGATGTGCTGGAAAGTCTTCAAGCTGGCTCCTCCCACCGACCTGGGTGGTAACTCCCCTAGCACCGCCCAGTGACACCAGTTCTTGCTCACTGGAAGCATACCTGTGCACCACTACCAGGGGAGGTCGGGTGGGTCTGTGTGGATGAACAACATACAGTATATCACTCCTAGAACTACTGTTACAGGTGAGTAACCTGTTTTTCTAGGGACATGGATATGATGTTCTATCCACACAATCTGGCAGATTCCTAGCAGTTCTCTGGGTGGGGGGAGGCATGGCACACACACCCTACTTCAGGAACAGTGATTGGAGAACTGGGACCCCAAAACCAGCATCCCGGCGTGACTCTAAATCAGTGTGGTAATGGGAATTGAATGTGTGTGCTGACCTTCAGGTAGCAGTCCTGCAGATTTCCTGGATAGGGACGTCCCTGGAAGCAGCCACCGACGCAGCGGTATGGCGGGTGGAATGAGCCCTTAGCCTTCCAGGAGGCTCCCTATCCACCAACCTATAGCAGATATCAATGCAGGATACTATCCACCTGCCAATTGTCCTCTTGGCTGCAGGTCTGCCAGGTGCAACTTCAGCATAAGTGACAAACAGCTGGCAAACCTCTCCCCAAACTCCAGCCATACGCTCCTTCTAGTAAGCGAGCGCTTGCTTCAGGTCCAGAGTATGGAGCCTGTGCTCAGCCTCTGAGCTGCGACTGGTGAAGTACACTAGGAGATTAATCACCTGGTTAAGGTGAAAATCCAACACAACCTTCAAGAGGAACTTCAAGTTGGGTCGCAGGACAACCTTGTCCCTGTGGAAGACCAAATAAGGAGACTCCACTGAAAGCGCATGGAGCTCACCGATCCTTCTAGCTGCCATGATAGCCACCAAGAAGGTGGTCTTCCACGACAGGTGTGACATCTCACGCCTGTGCACTGGTTCGAATGACTTGCCCATGAGCTGTGCCAAAACCAGCAGCAGATCCCAAGGTGGTGGTGGTTCATGCACCGGAGGGAAAAATGTGGTCCAAGCCCTTAAAGAAGCACCAGACCACCTTCTCCTGTGCCACCAACTGCTAACCAGCCCTCACCCGGTAAGCAGAGATGACAGTCAGGTGCACCTTAAGGGCTGTTGACTGAAAGCCCCCCCTTGGAGAGGGACCACAAGTAATCGAGAATGTCGGCCACAGGGCAAGCCAAAGGGTCCAGCCCTTTGCTCTGACACCAAATGGAGAACATCTTCCATTTGAAAACATAGCATTTCTGAGTCGACTCCTTCCGAGATGCTTCAACAACATTGAGGACATCTTCAGAGAGACCCAAAGCCTGGAACTCTAGCCACTCAGGAACCAAGCTGTCAAGAGCAGGGATTGAAGGTCCAGGTGGAGTACCTTCTCCTGACTAATGGAGAGCAGGTCCAGGCATAGCAGGAGATGTCTCGGAAGCCTGTTGCTGAGGCTGAGGAGATCAGGGTACCAGAACTGGCGTGGCCAGTCTGGAGACACCAGGATCACCTGTGCCTTGTCCCTCCTGATCTTCAGCAACACTTTGTGGATCAGGGGAAATGGGAGGAAGGCATAGGAGAGGCCCGGGGTCCAGGGCCTCAAGAAGGCATCCTCCTGCAGCGTTCCCTGCTGAGAGGGGTGGGTGCAAACAGCCTTAGCTTGGCGTTCTTCATGGAGGCAAACAGGTCCACCAGAGGTTTGCCCTAGTAGGAGAACAGGAGCTGTACTACCTTGGGATGAAGAGACCACTCATGTGATGCCTCGCCCACCCAGCTGAGGGCATCCGCAAGCTGGCTGGAGGCACCGGCCACATGGATGGCCACAAGGTCTGCCTATAGACTGCGCACACATGTCCAGATGCGGAGGGCTTCCCTACACAGTGGAAGGGAGTGCATTTTGCCGTTTGTTGAGGTAGTACATGTTCGTGGTGTTGTCCGTCTGGACCTGCACCACTTGACCCCTGAGATGTGGAGCAAAAGCAGTCAGCACCAGCTGAATCGCCCTGAGCCCCAGCAGGTTGATGTGACATCGGGACTCCTCGGGGGACCAGAGCCCATGGACAACGTGGTCCCCCAGGTGGGCTCCTCAGCCCACGAGGGAGGCGTTGGTCATCAGAATGACCATCGGCTCTGGAAGGACAAATGGGATACCCTCCTGCAGATGTTCCGGGGTTAGCAAACACTGTAGAGCATCCCACATCCACTGGGTTATCGTGACCAACTGGTTGAAGTGATCCCTGCACTGAGACCACTGGTCAGCCAGCTCCCACTGCAGGGGGTGCATTCTCCAGTGGGCCCAATGGACCACGCTGGTACAAGCCACCATGTAGCCCAGGAAACGCAGGAGGTCCTGAGCAGGGCACAATTGCCCAACCTGAAATGATCAGGCAAAGGAGGTAAGAACCTCCATCCTGTCCTTCGGGAGCCGAGCCCTGGCTCTGCAGAGTCGAGCTCTGCCCCGATGAGTTGATCACCTGTGAGGGCAGGAGTTACAATCTGGCCTCATTTACCAGGTGGCCCAAAGAAACGCAGGTCTGGAGGGCCAGATCTCTGGATCGCTCCACCTCCTGCCTGGAGGGACCTGCTATAAGCCAGTCGTCCAGGAAGGGGTACACCCAGACTCCCCAACGCTGCAGGTGTGCAGCCACCAATGCAATGCATTTGGTGAAGGCCCTGGGCACAGAGGACAGGCCAAATGGCATGGCCTGGAACTCGTAGCGGTGCCCTCTGCTCAGAAGCGGAGGAACTGCCGATGAGACGGACGGATCAGGATGTGGAAGATCCAGGGAGCAGAACCACATGTCCTGCTCTAGGGGTGAGATTATCTGAGACAGAGTGACCATCCTGAAAGTGCAAGACCTGAGAAACTTGTTCAGGTCGTGCAGATCTAGAATGGTGCACCAGCCCCCCGTCCATTTAGGTACCAGGAAATACCTGGACACAAACCCTGGCTGCTGTGGACAGTCCGAAACAGGAGTCACCACTACTTCCTTGCACAGTACCTGGGCGATATCATCCCAAAGAGCTGACTGAACGTCGGCTGACAGCATACCCTCCCGTGGGGTGTGGGCTCAGCTGGGCGTGTACTGCTCAAATTCCAGAGGCAGACCCTGGACGACCACCTTGAGGACCCACCTGTGCATGGTAACAGTGGACCAGGCAGAAATGAAGTGGCGGAGCCGACCTCCCCCCGGGAGGACCCAGAGGGTTCAGAACGGGAGAGGGGGCACCCCCCCATCTCGTCACTGGGCAGGATTGGAAGCAGGGGAGGGTCCAGGGATGGAACCCCCAGAGCCTCACCCCCCCAAGCTTCCAGGTGTTAGAGGTCCATGGCTTGGGCCTCAGGCCTGCTGCCAACCAGCCTGAGACTGGGCAGGTTGGCCGCAGGGGCTGAGGAGGGCTGAAAGGGCTTCTTCTTTGCGGACTTGGAGCCCTTCTGGTCCTTCTGGGCGGACATCACCGAATCCAGGGTGGTATTGGCTTTCTCTATTCTGGTGAGATGCCTTTCCACACCAGGGCCGAACAGGTCAGTCCCTAAGAAGGGCATGTCTGCTAATTTGTGCTGCATATCAGCAGTGAAGGTGGAGATATGCAGCCAAGCCCTGTGACGCATGGCAACTGCCGCAGCCACAGACCTGGCGTGGAAGTCACCAACGTCCATGGCCGTTTGGAACTGCTGCTTCGCCATGGCACAGCCCTAATCTCGGACTTCCTTGACTGTGGTTTACAGGTCAGCAGGGAGGTGAGAGAGCGCCTCAGCCAAGGACCCTAGGAGGGCATACATAAAATGTGCCATCGGAAGAGCTGAACTAGCCTGTCTGAGGCCAAGCGAAGAAGAAGCAGCAGACACCTTTTTGGCAGAGTGGTCCACTTTCTTGGACTCTCTGTTAGGAGTTTTCTTCATGTTTCCTGTGTTGCTCGTGAGTCGAAAGACAGAATTGGCCACTAACCCCTTAGCTGAGGGGTGTTTGGAGAAGCCTAAAAGGGAACAAGTAGGAACCACATATCTGTGGGCCATCCGAGCCTAAGGAGCTGGGCAAGAGGCCGGGTGCTGCCAAAGGTTCAGAGCAGGCCCGAGAATAGCCTCCTGAACTGGAAAGGCCTCCACAGGGGATTCGTCCCAGTCCAGAATCTTGGTCAAGGAGTATCTCTCCCGTTTCTGAATGGGCTCCAGCTGGAGAGCCATGGATTCTGAAATGAGCCGAAGCAAGTCCAAACAGGAAGTAGGGCCTTGCTCCGCAGAGATATCCTCGGATGGCTCCAAATCCACTGGACGGGAGCAGAGCGAGGAACCCTCATAATCCGAGGACTCTTGAAAGAGTGGCCTACCACTCAAGTCAACACCCACCCTCCGGGGACAGTCAGGGGTAAGGGTGACTTTCAGCCAATGGGGAAGCCCTTTGGCGGGTCAAGCATCCTTGATAGGGATGCCATCCTTCGGCAGAGAGGGCGGTGGCTCCACCACAATTGGTGGAGAAGACTGAAGGGGCTGAGTCTCGACCACTGGTACTGGCACCTGCCGGGGTGGGGTCTGCTGCAGCTCTGGTGATGGCAGCACCGTAATCACCGGGTTGAGTGCCAGGGGCAGCTTCACCCAGGTAAAGAGGAGCTGCTGCCACATGAATTCCTCATAGCGTTGACGCAGTTTACACTGGTGCCTCTTTTCACCAGAGGAGGACAAGGAAGAGTAGCGGTGACGCCACTTGCCCAAGCGCCTGGAGCGCGAATACTGAGAACAGTGCGGGCTACTCGAGTCTGGGCTGACAGAGCGAGACCTCGACCGACGCACGGGGGACAAACAGGGTCTAACAGGGAGGGTCGAAGGCTGCTGACCGACCCCTTGGTCCAGAAGCTCTGGAGTGGGAGGCAACGGGACAGCGAACTGCCCCGTCCCTCCCAAGAGGACCGGAGTCCGAGAGAGAGAGAGAGAGAGCGAGATGTCTACTCCCTCTGAAAACAGGATTGGCTCGACTGGCTCAAGAATAAGCTCAGTCGGAGAGTCGGACCTCTCTTCAGCCAACTGGTTCGATGGGGTAACCATGGAGCCAACAGCCGGTTACTAAGCCTCAGCCGAAGTCGAGGGCTCCAGAGAGGCACAGGAATCAAGCTGGTTGGAGGCACCTGCAGTGGAGACCAAGGAGGATGCTGGGAACCTTCATAAAGGAGACCCACAGGAGGGTGGCATGGGACCCCACAGGGGGAAAGGAAACAACTCCTGGTGGGGGACTCAATCATTAGGGGGGTAGAAATGGGGGAGGAAGGGGAGAGGGAGGTAAGGTGCCTGCCTGGCGCCACGGCTTGGAGGGACAGGAAGCGAATCCTCAGGATCGTGGGAGCAGCTGCACAAGGGAGGGAGCTGGATGTCATTGTCCACCTAGGGACAAATGACCTGGCTAGGAATGGGATCAGAGCAGTGCAAGAGGAGTTTGTAGAGTTGGGGAGGGGCCTTAGACAAGTAGCACATATGGTAACCTTCTCGGAGGTGCTGCCTGTCTCCGGCAAGGGTGATGCTAGGGTACTCCTCACCAGAGAATTCAATGAATGGTTGAAAAACTGGTGTGGAGCTCAGGGTTTTGGCTTCATTGAGGACTGGGGAGCCACCTGGAGGGATGCAGAACTATACTGGCACGATGGTCTGCATCTGTCCGGGGCGGGACCAGGATCCTAGGTGAGAGGTTTAAATGCTTCATTGGCAAGCATTTAAACTAGCCAAGGGGGGAGCACTGAAAAGGAGCAGGGAAATCCCAGCCTCCCCCCACAAAACACAGTAATTAGTGGGGTAAACACCAAGGCAGAGAAGTCATTAGGGAGCAGGACAGAGGTAAATGTAAAAAAGGCAAAGGCAGTAAGGACAGGGATGGGCTAAAAGGGGTAAGGCCATCAAAAAGTGGAGGGTGATGAGTACCAATGCCCGTAGTCTGTGTAACAAGCTCCCTGAACTAGTGGCCTTGATGGAAGAGGGTTGCCTGGATATTGTGGCAGTCTCACAGAAACATGGTACACAGAGAACCATGATTGGGATGTCAACATACCAGGATACACAATCTACAGGAGGGACAGGGGAGGGTAAAGGGAGGAGGAGTAGCCCTCTATGTAAAGGAAGGGATCAAGCAACAGAACTAAAGAGTAAACAGGGAGCAGATGAGGCACTCTGGGTCACCCGGAGACAGGAAATGACACCACAATCGCATGGGGTTGTATACAGACCCCATCTCAGGGGAGGAATGGACAAGGAAATGATAGAAGGCCTCCTTAGAATGGCAGAAAAAGGGGAGATATTGTTGATGGGGGACCTGAATATGCCAGATGTTAACTGGAGCACCTTTGCTGCAGGCACATCCAAGAGCAGGGCCATTCTTGATGCCCTACAGGGGGTATGCCTCAGACAGCCAGTATTGGAAACCACTCGGGAGGGAGCGATTTTAGACCTGGTACTCTCAAATGGGGACGGAGAAAGAATCCCAGATTTAGAAGTGGGTTGCCATCTGGGAACAAGCGACCACCAAACAGTGTGGTTCATGATAAACACAGCCATACAATCAAGCCATACAAAAGCAAGAGTATTGGACTTTAGGAGGGCTGACTTTGGGCAAATGACAGAGTGCCTCAGAAAAGCACTAGCAAACAGGCAAGAAGGAAGGGTGCAGGAACAATGGGGAGTAATCAAAACAGCCATCACAGAGGCAACAAGCCTTTCTGTAAAGCAAATCAACAAAACACAACGAAGGAAAAAAACGCTATGGTTCTCAAAAGAGGTGGCAGGGAAGGTTAAGGAGAAAAGGACAGCATTCAGAAAATATAAGGAAACACAGAAGGAGCAGGACAGAGAACTTTATCAGTTAAAGCAGAAAAAGGCTGGGAAGGCAGTTAGAATAGCAAAGGCCCAAACTGAGGAAAGGATAGCCAACTCTGTTAAGAAGGGGGATAAGACCTTTTATAGGTACATTAAGGAGCAAAGAAAGACCAAAGGAGGGATACTGAGGTTTAATAAAGGGGAGGGAATGTGGGTAGAGGGTGACAATGAAAAAGCAGGGATACTGAACGAATATTTCTGCTCAGTATTCACAAAGGAAGAGGAGGGGGAGGTACCTAAACCAAACAAGAGAAACACTCTGAAGGCAGTCGATACCAGTCCATTTACAGAAGAAAGGGTTCTGAAAGAACTAATAAAATTGAAGGTGGACAAAGCAATGGGGCCTGATGGGATTCACCCAAGAATTCTAAAAGAACTAAGAGTAGAACTAGTGACACCGCTGACTACTCTCTTTAGCAAATCATGGGAGGATGGGGTGGTACCAGAGGACTGGAGGAGGGTGGATGTGATTCCTCTTCACAAAAGTGGGAGCAGGACAGAGGCAGGAAACTACAGACCAGTTAGTTTGACCTCATTGGTAGGGAAAATGATGGAATCACTTCTGAAGGAAAGAACTGTTGAGTACCTAGAGGCCAGTGGGGCACAGGACCCAAGGCAGCATGGATTTATGATGGGAAGGTCATGTCAGACGAATCTAATAGATTTCTTTGACTGGGTGACCAAAGTAGTAGACCAGGGAGGGGCTGTGGACATGGCCTACCTAGATATTAGCAAGGCATTTGATACAGTCCCACACAAAAGATTAATACACAAGTTAGCCAGCCTTGGAGTGGGTCCCAAGGTGGTAGCCTGGATAAAAAATTGGCTAGACAACAGGACGCAAAGAGTAGTAGTAAATGGAGTCCACAGTGAAGAAAGGAGGGTCACTAGCGGGGTACCGCAAGGTTCAGTACTGGGACCGGTCCTTTTTAATGTCTTTATAAGTGACACTGCAGAGGAACTGGAAGGAAAAGTATGTCTCTTTGCAGACGACACAAAGATCTACAACAGGGTTGATACACAAGATGGAGTGGAAAGGATGAGAAGGGACTTGGCAAGGTTGGAGCAATGTATGGCAGCTCAGATTCAATGCAAAGAAGTGCAAGGTAATGCACCTGGGAAACAAAAACCCAAGGGAAGCATACACAATGGGGGGTGAGATACTGACAACAGTAGAAATGGAAAGGGACCTGGGGGTAATTATATCAGATGACCTAAAGGTGGGCAAGCAATGTGAGAAGGCAGTAAGGAAGAGCTGGGGGGATACTGGGATGCAAAGGGAGAGGCATCAATAGTAGAAAACAGGAAGTTGTTATCCCTCTGTACAGACAGTTGGTGAGACCCCACCTGGAGTACTGTGTCTAGTTCTGGAGAGCCCATCTCCGCAAATACATAGACAGAGTGGAGGCTGTCCAGAGGAGGGCAACCAAAATGGTGCAGGGTCTGCACCAGAAGACATACGAAGAAAGACTAAAGGAGCTTAATATGTATACCCTTGAGGAAAGAAGGGAGAGAGGGGACATGATAGAAACTTTCCAAGTACTTCAAGGAATCAACGAAGTCCAAGAAAGTAGCATCTTTCAGAAAAAGAGATGTGCAAGAAAAAGGGGGCACAATTTGAAGATAGAGGGGAGACGGCTCAGAGTTAACGCGAGGAAGTATTTTTTCACAGAGAGGGTCATGGATGCATGGAACAGCCTCCCTGAGGAGGTCGTGGATTCAAGAACAGTGGGGGAATTCAAGAATGCATGGGACAGACATAAGGCAGTCAAGTAAGCTGTTGGTTAACTAGGCTCTGCAGCTTATCTGTTAGGTAGGAAAATGGGCAGACTAGGTGGGCCAAGTGGTCCTTATCCGCCATCAAATTCTATGTTTCTATGTTCGGCCTTGCAGTTTTTCAAGGTCTTCTGTCTTAAGGCAGATCTTTAGTTGGCAGAATCTTCCTCCTCCAGGAAACTCGTCTCTGACTCCTTTTTTTGTTAGACTGCTTGGAATTCAGTCCTGTATGTGAAGACCTACTGCAGGAGCCCTCTCGAAGTAAGATATAGCAGTTACGTAAGAACTTACCGTAACAGTAGCTTTTCGCGAGAGGTTCCTGCAGTAGGTCTAGTTTCCCACCCACCTTCCCCAAGTTCCTGGAAATTTTCCTTTTTTATTCTGTCTAGTCCCCGGGTCTAGCCAGGGCACAGGGTCCCAGGAGTTGTTACTCCTTTCTTTCTGCTATTCTCTCTCTAAGTCTCCGGTGGAATAGAACTGGAGGGCGGACACGGGACCGCCCCTTTTATAGTTGGGCTGATGTCGCGTCACCTGACATTGGGGGGCGGTCCCCGCTGATGATTGCTAGCTACAAGTTTGCCGTTCGAACCTGACGCCAGGGGGCACAGTCCTATATGTGAAGACCTACTGCAGGAACCCTCTCGAAGTAAGATCAACATATCCACATCCCTAGAAATATTGTCTATTTGCATGAATGCCAAATCGTTCCCCACCTTGGGCTTCCCCTGCTCCTGCTGCTTACCTACATGTGCTCATTTCCATACAACAGAATGCAATACACTACATAAGGCAGTCAGAACGCAATGTGCAGACAAGCAGCAGGATGAGAGGCAGTCTAAGGTACAAAGATTGGCTTTTCATGCACTTCCCTAATAGATAAGGTCTGCAGGGATGAGGACTCCAGAAAGCATTCAGCCTAGCTGATTGGAAACCAATGTGTTCCAAGAGATATCACTGAGACACCAAGTGTGAGGTTTGGGAGAGATGACCGAGAAGTGAAGCTGAGCAAGTTCTGTCTGCCAAAACCTCATGAGTGGTGTCTCTTATACTATGAAAGACACCCCACAGAGGCCCTGTTAACTTATTATAAATCAATCAAGCTTAGCTCAAGTGACTTACAATAGGTTTAGTGTTTTTTTTTTTAAATTAACGTATGCCTCCCCCCCCCCCATCGCTGAAGTGGCGCACTCCCCACGAACGCTCCTACATGAGAGCACACAACAGCACACTGCACACAGGATAAGAGGTACAGTGGCCCTGCGTGCTGATTGGCCAAAACCACTGTACTGATTTATAACAAGCATTCTGTCCCCTGGCCACTGCAGGCTCATTCAGCTCTCTGCTGCTGTCCGTCCCCGTTACAACCATCCCAGGGACTTATCAGGCTCTCAGTAATCCCCCCATGGAATACCCCCCCATGGCAGGATGAGAGGAGAGGGACATCCTCTCCCCCACCCGAACACATCCAGGTCCTGAAGCAGTGTCCAGTAGTTGGTGTGGGGCCAGCAACAGCAGCGAGGCATCATCTTGCCACTGCAGTGGTTTTCTTTCTATTTTTCGTCCCGCTCCCTCTTCAAAGTCAGGAGGAATCCCACCAGACCTCGCACATATGGTGGGATACCCCTGTTGGAAAGGCATGCTTCCTGGCCCAATGCAAGGCTAGACCAGTGTAACCTGATACCATCCATCCCTGCGCTGAGAATGCATTCCCAGACCTTGGGCCGCCTGGATGGCTCACAAGCTCATTCCTGAACTTTGGTCACCAACATGGGAGTGTTAGCGCTATGCACTGCACCATTGGGTGGTGCAGGTATCCACACAAACAGAGGAGAGAAAGTAGTAATTGCCTTAGCGAGGACTTGAACCCAGGCTACCCGTAATACCTTTCCGACTGCGCTACCAACTGCGCTACCAAGGTAACTGTCTGTGCCGCCCCAGGTTTTGCATTAGAGAAAGAGTAATGTGCTTCGGGATGGCCCAGTTTCCAGTTGCTTTGGTGGCACAGCTGGTAGCGCAACCAGGACGGTACTCCGAGTGGCCTGAGTTCAAGTCCCAGCTGAGGCACTTACTTCTTTCTCTCCTCTGTTTGTATGCATTTCATATATACTTACCACACTCTTGTGATTGAAGGTGCAGGTTATCAGTAGTTTTTTTTAATTATTCATTAGACAAGGCTGGAGGCCAGCAGGCTAGTGAGAATAAACATAATAAGCAAAAAAAGATATTATTCATTAGCCAAGAACCAGTTTTATTAGCCTAGGTGCATTAAGTCTTTCCTGCAATTGGAAGGAGTTGGCTGGGACAGAATATATTCAATATAACCTTCTCCCTCCCAAAGTAGCTGATGTCAAACCCAAATTGTCACCATTGTTGAAATGTCAAGCCATCCAGAATGGCACACTATGAAAAAATAGAGTTCTGGTATTGTACAGCTGCCAGCTGAGAAAACAACGATCAAGGTCTCTGAATGCCTCACTGAAATGCACTGTAACTCATTATTTTCAAAATGTCACTGCTTAAAGCCGAGGCTTAAGAATGTCCTGAAATCATCAAAATGCACTGGTGTGAAAGGGCAGAGAGCTGGATATGCCAGTAGGAGCAGTTACGTCATCCATGGCTCACCACTGTTGCTTATTAGGCGAGACAAACACTGAACTCGTTACACAAGCTCCCCCTCTGTCCCATGCAGAGTCCTGCTCCTTCATGGTACACATATGGACATCAGCAACAGAAGAGCTCTCTTCTGCTCTCCATTCTGGGCTGCTGTGCTGCCCTCACCACAGGAGCTTGGAACCCACCTTCTGCGTCCAATCTACAGTACCCCTATAATTAAGGCCAGCAGAGTCTGGTTCATGACAAAGGCCGAAAACTAAAGCATACATGAGTCTGGAGTTTAAACATAAAGCACCAATTTTCTTATAATTAAACACCTGGGTGGTAGTTTCAACCAAGAATGCCGAAGTAATTCTTTTTTTGTCTTCTCCTGGTCTACTGACTGCATGGATTCTCAGCCAAAAGGGTGAGAGAGTGGCTGGCTACCTTCCCCACAGATGGCAATGCTACATTTTTGGCTGTGTATGGGCGGTGCTCACCTGCCAATATGTCAGCGCCTTCTAGTCAAGAGACTGAGCCTCATGTAGACCAAATCAGGTATAAGTCTGTGCCGAGCTGGGTCTCAAAGAGGACTGTCAGAAAGGAACTGCCGATGGCATAGCATTCCAGCCCATCTCATGCGGGTGGGTGGGGGGCTTCAGATGCTAGGCAGCACTGAACTTTAAGAGACCAGAGCATTAAGGCTAATGATTTCAGAATGTAGCTGGGAAACCCTGCGGTACTACAAGTATAAAAAAGGCAGAAATCCCACACAATGACTCCACAGAGTGAGTAATCCTCTCCTGTACTGCATTGTAAAAGCTCAGTTGATGGTCACCTTGACTGCCCGGAATCGTTCGCAGCCAGAGGTTGGGCTCAGTCATCCTGGAAATACAGTGTTACACAAAACTCCCACCCCCAACCAGAGGCCTTCCTGGTGTCTGATAAGATTAGGGATTTCAGCCCCCAACCCTCTAGCACAGTGAAAAAAAACAATTATACAATGTGGTAAATCCAAAGTCCCAAATCCTGCATCCTGATTGGTTGGCTGGCACAATTACCACCGTGATAAATCCTCCAGTGTACCCACGGGAAGAAGTGCCAGCCAACTTTATAGCCTGCTAATCCGGTCGCTTTCACTTCAAACGAAACAACCGCGGTTTGTCCTGTCGCCGCTTCGCTAAAATACCGCGGTAAATTGTTTACAAAATTACCTCCTCTTTCGAAGTGTAGGGACCTCAGTCAGTTAGAACATAGTTAAAAAACATTAAAGAAACAACATTCGGCATTGTATAATAAAAATTTGTCCTCCAGGGTGTGGGTACACTGGAGGATTTACCTGACTGGTGTGATTGGGTCACTCTGCTCGCCTCGCGGACAATCACACCAGTCAGGTAAATCCTCCAGTGTACCCAACCCTGGAGGGATAAATTGCTTAAGTAAACCAGGACAGTTTTAGGAATCTTTTATGAGGGACTGATGGATAAAGATTGGAGCTCCAGCCCATAATACCCACCCCAGTAACGCCCCTGCCCCCAACTACATACATGTAATTATGGGTTAAACTCAGGATTCATCAAACTACAACTTCTGTTTATAAACAGACTTCATCTTCGGATCTATCCCCCCCCACACCCCCACCCCTCATACCTCCACACCACCACATCCTACTGTGCTGCACTGAATGAATTTTAACCCAGATTGTATTTATTTATTTAGTTTTTGCTGACCGGGAAGCAGGACTAGCCTTGTGCCTGGGGGAAGGGAATACAGATGGATGCCAACTGACACTGAACCAGATTAAGCCGTTAGTGGTATTTTTTAGTGAATTTTACTGGATTCCCATTGGACAACAAACAGCTGGCGACTCTGTAGCTCAGGACAGCAATTTGATTAAATCCTTTTTCTTTTGGTTTATTTATTTTATTTATTGGAATTTTGGAAACAACCTTTGAGTAAGAACTCTTTTACAAAGGGTCCACGTCGGTTAAACAGTACAAATACAGACATAATTGAATTCACAGTACAAATACATAGTTGAATTATCAGTATATAACTGAATTCACAATGCAAATACACACAAAGTTGAATTATCAGTACAGGAAGTAAAAAAAAAAAACAGAAAACAGCTAAGAGTTTCTTATGAGTTTTATTAAGGGTTTAATACTAAGTGTTATATGGCATAAGGAAGTATATGTGTGAGAGAGAGGAAAATGTAGGCTAGGGAGAGGGTGGTTAGTGAATAGAGCAGCCCAGAAAGAGAATTGTCACATTGTAATACAGCTTTGCAGCCGAGGAGCTGGGGGTGGTGCATGTGAGAGTGTGTCATAAGGTGGGAGAAGGTGGTAGAGAGAGAGAGAGACGGGAGGGAAGGGGGACAGAGGGAGACAGCAAGCGGGGAGGGGTGGTATCATGAGAGTGGAGACTGATGGAGAAAGGGGAGGTGGGAGGGGTGCAGGGAGGGGGGACAGTGAGAGAGAGGGGCGATGAGGTGCGAGACGAGACGGCGCAACTACTAGTGGAATAAGAGTTACGGAGAATGAGGTGCCAGAGTCTGGGGAGCAGGGGTAGGGAGGGTAACTGGGTAAGGCCCACTAGGCTCAAGCCTGTTTTCAGGGGTGACCTGGGAGCAACTGGGGAGGTTAAGTGACTTGCTCAGGGTCACAAAGTATGCAAGTGAAGGTTGTAGGAATCAAACTCAGGTGTGCTTGATATACTAAGCTCATTCCACAGCTTGTTACTCTAACCTGTAGGCTATATTGCCTGACCAAGCAATTACAGCCGAATAACTGGGCATTTTCCTGGAGTTGAATGCCCAGCTGCAAGCACGGATGGCCTGCAGTGTAGCTTATTTTTGTTTTGTTTACTGCCACAGGGTCTGGCTTTTAGTTTTGTTTACCAAGGCAGGGTCTGGCAGAGAGCAGCAAGTGGAAGGATGCAGCTACTAGAATTCTACTACTCTACTACTGGGACTAAAGAACTAGAATTCCACTACTGTCTGGGACCTTCAATTAGGTTAAAAAAAAAAAGTTAGTGTGCTTGTCTGAGCTAGGGAAGGGAAGGGAACTGTTATCTGTGCTGTTAGCTAGGTGAAGAGGAGCGTTGTAAATTAGGGGTGCGTGTATTAGGCAGCAGATAGCCAGGTGTCTGCACTTAAAACTTCCCTAGTTAGCTTTTGGCAGAGTGCAGCAAGAGTAGGGAGGCAGCTGCTAGAACTCTACTACTGGGACTATATAGCGCCCCCCCTTCCCCGCTTAGCCAGTTCCACTTTTATAGGCACTGGATTTGACTGACAACAGAAACTTCTCACCCCAGGAGTCCTTTAGCATCAGTAAGTTTTTTGTACTTAGCAGGCTAGGTGCACCTGCCCCGGAGGTGTGCCTTTAAGAGATATTTAAATGAGCCTAGGGCCAAGCCACTCAAAAGACAGGAAGGCATGTGAACTGAGTGAGACCTGTTGAAGGCTTCAGAATTTTTTCTCCACTGGACTGAGCAACATTGCCCCTGAGGTGTCTCTCAACCTTCCTTGTTGACAGCCTCCTAGTGCTTATCTGGGTAAAGTTTTCCTCATAAATTATTTCTATTTGTGTACTGAGTGAAAGTTTTATTTTTTTTTATTAGTGCCATGCTAATTTTTTTGTTTTTACCGTGACTTTCGTTTAGAACCTAATTTTATCGCAGATGCTTGCTTATTTTCGATGGTTCCCTTCATTTTTGGGCAAATTCTTGTGGGAACTGTCAAATTAGGGACAGTTGCCTTGTTTTTTACCTCAGACCTCACGGGGTTTACCACAAGGTATCTGCAGTGGATTTCAGTTTTAAACAGTGCCTGGGGGTTTTCTCTCTAAACTGGCAATTATGAGGAAACCTTTTTTGTTATATTACTGGAACTTGGTATCATCTGTGTCAGGACTGTCCATAAGGGTCCAGCAGCCACCTGTGCACAGTTGAGTATTACTGGGTTTCTGTTAAGATTGGCACTGGTATAGATCCCACTTCTACAGCCACACACAAAAAATAAGGCACTAGTAATAGAGTTTATCAACTGGGGCAGGACTGGCCGGTGGCATTTTCATAGAAACCTGCTCTCAGTTCGAAGGTCCAGGACTGGTTTGATGTGCTTAAATTGGCAAACATAGCAGACAAACCTTTGATTATTATGGCTGAGGATAAAAGAAAGGCTTCAGACGAGGGGCCACCCAAAAGTACTAATACAGTACTAAAAGCAGAGGTGCTGAGGAACCCTCCAGATCCCAGCCAAAAAATAAGGCTTCCAAAGATGAAGTTCCTCACAGATTAAAAAATAATAAGCGTGACGAAAAAAGGAAGCTTGATCAAGCCTCTGATGAAGTGGCTAAAAAGAAACTCTGTCAAGACAGATATGCTCCTGTTGCTCCTGGGAAAGCCAATAGCGAGACAACAGGCAGCTTAAAGCATACAGAAAAAACAAAACACTAACAAACCAAGTCTGCGCAGGTTCTTCCGTCAGTGCAAGATACGGAAAAAGCATGGTACCTGTTTCAGACCCTTCAAAAGATGGGTCCTCTATTTACTAGAGCTGGCAAGCACTCTTCCACAGTTCTCTCTTCTGTAGACTGTGAGGGTGACGCAGATGATGATCAATTTTATGATGCCCCTGACATGGATTTTGAGGGCCTAGCCCCAGGAGTCCCTGGGCCCTCATCTTGGGGAATCCCCCAGGTGACTACAAGGATCCTTCCTCTATGTTTATATTTACACAAAATATGCTGGACACCCTGGACTTCCCTACACAGGAGCCCAACCAGGATGTCGATGAAGATGAAGATTATAGGGAGATGAAAGCTCTTTCATCCTCAAAGACCCTGCTCGTCCCTATCTATAATGCATTTAGAAAAAATACCATGAAGGTGCTTCAACACCCCACTTCAGTATCAGGGAATAAGCGGCTTGAGAGAAAATATAAATTGTCTGAAAATGGTACCGAGTTCCTGCCTGCATACCCTAGCCACGAAAGTACAGTGCAGCAGGCAGCTTGTGAGAAAGCTGGCGTCTACTTGTCCCCCTCTCCCCCTGACAAGGATTCCAAGAGAACTGACTTTATAGCAAATAAAATGTATGCAACAGCTTCCCTACTTCTCAGACTTTCTTCTTACATGGCATTCACAGCCAAATATCAGAAAGCCCTTTGGAAATCTGTCCATGCTATTGCCCACAACGGATCAGATTCTATGGTGCAGGAGCTGGTGGATATGTCAAAAACTGCCCTGGAAGCTACTATGTACCAATTCCACATGGCAGACAACAATGATGCAGCCTCTACAGCGATGGACCATGCCATCTCTCTGAGACACTTCACCTAGCTTAGAACAACCAGTCTGACCACAGACACTCAGAACAAGGCCATGGATTTTCCATGTGATCAAAATATGTTGTTTGATTACAGAACCACTGACTACGTGAAAAAAGTCGATGAGTGCAAGGCGTCCTGGCAGAGCCACTCATCCAAACCTAAGCCCACCACCCCTCAGAGATCCCGTCCCAGGGGTGGGAGGAGCAGAAATTTTTCTCCCAGGCCTTACGGTCTCTATCCCCAATCTGACTTCGGCCAGTACATGGGGTCTTTCACAGGCAGAGGCAGAAGGGGCCAAAGAAGAGCCACCTCTACCTAGCCATCTGCCTCTCAGTCTAATTCCTGATGTAAGTGTCCAGGTCATCTCCCTGCTTCTGGTTGGAGGCAGACTCTCCCACTATCTTCAGCACTGGTCCCTCATCACATTGGACAAGTGGGTGCTGGAGACAGTGGAGAAGAGTTTGTCATTACAGTTGAAGCAGATACCAGACCTCAAGCATACCCAGGTGTCAAGACATCTGTCCCGAACACAGATACCGCTGCTGGACTTGGAGGTACAAAACCTTCTGGCTTTACGAGCAGTGGAGAGGGTCCCCGCCCACAGGAAGGGAAAGGGCCTCTACTCCAGGTATTTTCTGACACAAAAGAAAACTGGGGAGTGGCGACCTATCTTAGATCTCAGATATTTAAACAAACATCTGAAAAAAACAAACAAATTCAAAATGGTCACTCTGTTACTGGTCATATAGTCCTTACAGCAGGGAAACTGGCTAGCCTCCCTAGACATAAAGGACGCCTACTTCCACATACCCATAAGGAGACCTCACAGGAAGTTTCTCAGGTTCAAATTTCCTTCTGATCACTATCAATTCGCTGCAATGTCCCTCAGTCCCAAGAGTCTTTACCAAGTGTCCCGCAGTAGTAGCAGCACATCTCAGGAGACTGGGTGTCACTCTATACCCCTATCTGGATGACTGGCTCATAGTAGCAAAGTCTCCATGCCAATTCAAATAATCTCTTTCCCTCACAGAACGCACTCTGGAGTCTCTGGGTTTCCTGATAAATCTAAAGAAATCTCACCTGGAACCCACCCAGCTGCTCACCTACATAGGGGCCCAGCTGGACACTCAGAAGGAATATGCTTTCCTCTCGCAGGAAAGAATTCAGAGTTTCTTTTCAGTTGCAGATTCTTTCACCCAGGGGCAGCCAAGACCAGCCAGACATTTCTTCAAACTTCTGGGACATATGGCCTCCATGACTACAGTAGTCCCAGGGGTCAGGTACAGAATGCGACTCCTGCAAGCCTACCTCAGAGCTCGCTGGTCTCAGAGAAGCAACACATTTTCAAAGTTGATACCTGTGTCGGAGCAGTTCCTCCAAAACTTGTTATGGTGGAAGAACCCTGCAAATTTGCAGGCAGGGGTTCCCTTTCAAGCTCCTCTTCCCACACAGGTGATCACCACAGATGCTTCCCTTTTGGGCTGGGGAGCTCATTTGGACAGTGCGTCAGTAAGCAGCAACTGGACTCCTGAAGAGTCACAGTTGCACATAAATCTTTTGGAACTCAGAGCAGTCACCGGCCCAGTGGTGTGGAGGGTTGAGGCAGCATTGCCCTACCTCCTGCCACGCCAGCGACCCGTCTGTGCAGTGCAAGTGGGTCATCGGGGGTCGGCCAGGGAGGGAGAGGAACGAGCGTCCGGAGGACAGCTCTCCTCTCCTGGGGATGGGTGGGGATGGAGTCCGCTGCCTGACTGCCCCTAGTGGTGGCTGGGGGCCAGCGCAATGAACCCACATAAGGGGGGCAGAGCTGAGCTAGACGCCCGGCGTGCCATGTACAGAAGTGTCACTGTACGCCTTGGCTCCGCGCTTGGGGGTGGGATAAAACGGAGGTGAAAAGAAGCCGATCGGCAGGATAAAGACAGTCTCCCTGCTGCACTGGGTCAGCTGGTGCCTCAAATTGGCAAGAGGCAATGGCCGGTAAGTAGCCCGCTGAGGGTGATGGGGGCCGGTGGAAGGGGGGCCGATCGGAGGGGGATACATAAGGCATCAAAAAAAAAAGGAACTCAGAGCAGTCTTCCTAGCTCTCAAAGCTTTCGTCCCAGCATAGAAAGGTAGGCGGTTCAAATTCGAACAGACAGCACCACTGCAATGTTCTATATAAACAAGCAGGGTGGTACCAGATCAGGAATACTCTGTTTGGAAGCTCTGAAGCTCTGGTCTCTAGCATTCTCCCTGGGAGTCAGCCTCTCAGCTATTCGCCTCCCAGGCAAACTCAATACTCTGGCGGATGCTCTAAGCCGCATCAGTCAAGGCCAGAGCAAATGGACACTGAACAAGCAAGTACTAGTCACAGTATTCAGGCGGTGGGGCACACCAGACATGGAATCTGTTTGCCTCTCCTCTCAATTTTCAGCTTCCTCAGTACTGTTGCAGGCCCCCAGTTCCGGGAACATTTCCTCTGTATGCCCTGATCCTGGGCTGGTCAGGGAGGTTCCTATACGCATTTCCTCCCTTTCCCCTGATATTCAGGGTTTTGTTGAAACTCAGACAGCAGCCTGCATCGATGATCCTAGTGGCTCCAGACTGGCCCAGGCAAGCCTGGTACCCTCTCCTTCTCTCAATGTACTGCAGCAGGCCCATTCGCCTGCTTCCAACTGACTCCCTGCTGACCCTTCCTCAGACGGGAGTGTAGTAGCCAGACATACACTCTCTTCACTTCAAGGTCTGGTTCTTGAGGAGTTAAGAGTTTCCATCCTCACAGTACTCTGAACAGGCCCTTAAGATACTGAGGATGGCTGAAAAACCAAACACTAAGAAGACTTATGCAGCGAAATGGAAAAGGTTTTCCCTGTGGTGCAAGAGTGAAAAGGTCGAACTCCTCTCAGCTTCAGACCCTCAGCTGCTAGACTACCTGGTACATCTACAGGGGTCAGGCTTGAAACCATCTTCCCTCAAGCTACATCTGGCGGTAATTTCCGCCTACCTTTCGGTGGGAAACAAAAAATCAGTTTTTTCCCCCACGACAGTTTTAAACAGTTTTTCAAAGGCCTCTTGCACCTCCAGCCTCCAACCAGGGAGCCTGTTCCTCCTTGGAGCCTGAACCTTTGTATAGACGGGCTTATGAATCCACCCTTCGAGCCTATGTCCACGGCCCACATCTAGTTTATAACTCGGAAGACCATCTTCCTGTTAGCCATTACGTCTGCCAGGAGGAGTTCAGAGCTACAGGCCCTGTGTACTGAGCCAAATTACATCATCCCTCACACTGACAATGTTCCGCTCAGGACAAATAGGAAATTCTGCCAAAGGTGATTTCAGAGTTTCACTTGAACCAGTCCATTACTCTGCCTGTCTTCTTTACTGAGCTATCCACTCCTGGCGAGCAAAAGCTCCACAGCTTGGATGTCAAAGGAGTCATCTTTCACTATCTAGAGCAAACTAGACAGTCCAGTGGCTCTTCCACTCAGTTGTTCCTCACCTACAGGGATGTAGGCAGAGGAAGACCAGCGACCAAGAGAACTATTTCTCATTGGTTGGTCTCTTGTATTAGATTCTGCTATGAGAAAGTTGGTCAACAACCTCCAGTGGAGCTCAGGGCACACTCTGCCAGGGGTACTGCTGCTTCGCTTGCAGCAGCAAGGGACATTCCCCTACTGAATGTCTGCAAAGCAGCTACCTCGAAATCTGTGCACACCTTTGTGAAACACTACAGTTTGGATGTGCAGACCAGATCTGATGTCAGATTTGGCAGGGTAGTTCTGCAGTGTCTATTTCCTAAGTAGGTTCTCTGCCCACCTCCCACTTGGTACTGCTCGGTAGTCTGCAAAAAAAGTTACTGATGCTAAAGGACATCTGGGGTAAGAAGATAAAATTACTCACCGCAGTAATTTTCTTTCTTCCAAGGGGTCCTTTAGCATCAGTAAGTTCCCACCCTTCCTCCCTGGTTCACCTGTCGGAGAAGGGCTCTTTATGTCACCTTTTACCAAATTTGGAGTTTCTTATTGAAGAGTTTTTAGCTTGTGTTGCTGCTGTTTCTATTTTTTGAATCCTGTTGATTCTCTTTCAGGGCATTTGCCCTCGTTTTTTTCTCGAAAAAATTCAGAAGCCTTCAACAGCTTTTACTCAGCCCACACCCCTTCCTGTCTTTTGACTGGCTTGGCCCTAAGCTCATTTAAATATCTCTTAAAGGCACACCTCTGGGGAAGCTGCACCTAGCCAGCTAAGTGCAAAAAAGTTACTGATGCTAAAGGACCCCCTGGAAGAAAGAAGATTACTGCAGTGAGTAATTTTTTCTTACTGTTTAGGAGCAGGAAGGGAGTGATAACAGAGGCACAAAAAGTCAGCATCCTAGAAGGAAAAGAATAGCTCACCCTCACCCCCTAGTTGCTGGAGGTCTATCTCAGAGCAAGTAAGAAGGAGACTACTGAGGAATACAGGAACTTCCTGTCCCAGAACAGGAAGGGCTGGAGCTGTAAGGACATGAAGGCAGTAGGAGAGTAGGGAGAAAAAAAGAAAAAAAAAAAAAGTAAAACAGAGAAAGGAAAGAGTAAGCATACAAAAACAACAGTCAAGGGGGGCCACAATTAAAACATAATGGGAGTGGTGCAATGCAGTGGCTGTGGAGCGGCAGTCTTCCGGGAGATGTTCTGGAGGATGCGGTGTTGTCCCATCTGCAGGCACCTCTCTGGGCTGAGGGAGGAGGTTGCTCATCTCCAGGTTGAGTTGGCCAGAATTCGAGGGACCTCTACTCCCACTCAGGGACCACAAGGGCTGCCAAGAAAAAGGAGTGATTGGACCACGGTAGGCTCAAGGAGGGTGAGGGTGGCGGAACAGAGGTGCATCCCTCCAGTTGTACCTCTCCACAATTCATATGCCATTCTGGCAGAGTGTGGTTCCTCTATGGGGGCACCCACAGTGGAGACCAAGGAGGATACTGGGAACCTCCATAAAGGAGACCCACAGGAGGGTAGCATGGGGAACAGAATGGGCCACAGGGGGAAGAAAACAACTCCTGGTGGGGTCTTAATTGTTAGGGGGGTAGAACTGGGGGAGAGAGGGGAGAGGGAGGTAAGGTGCCTGCCCCGGTGTCATGGCCTGGAGGGACAGGGAGCGAATCCTCAGGATCGCGGGAGCAGCTGCACGTGGGAGGGAGCTGGACATCATTGTCCACCTAGGGACAAATGACCTGGCTGGGAATGGGATAAGACCAGTGTAGGAGGAGGAGTTTGTGGAGATGGGGAGGTGCCTTTGACAAGTAGCACGCATGGTAACCTTCTCGGAGATGTTGCCTGTCTATGGCATGGGTGAGGTTAGGGTGCCCTGCACCATGGGATTCAATTAATGGTTGAAAAACTGGTGCAGAGCTCAGGGTTTTGGCTTCGTTGGGGACTGGAAGTCCACTTGGAGGGATACAGGCCTATACTGGTGCGATGGTCTGAATCTGTCCAGGAGTGGAACCAGAATCCTAGGTGATAGGTTTAAATGCTTCATTGGCAAGCATTTAAACTAGCCAACAGGGGAGGCACTGAAAAGGAGTGGGGAAATCACAGCCCCCAAAAAAATAGGGTAGTTAGTGAGATAAATACCAAGACAGAGAAATTGATAGGGAGAAAGGCAGGGATAAATGGAGAAAAAGGCAAAGGTAGTAAGGACAGGGATGAGGCTAAAAGGGGTAAGGCCATCAAAAAGTGGAGGGTAGTGAGTACCAATGCCCATAGTCTGGGTGACAAGCTCCCTGAACTAGTGGCCTTGATGGAAGAGGAACACCTGGATATCATGGCAGTCACAGAAACGTGGTACACAGAGAACTATGACTGGGATGTCAACATACCAGGGTACACAAACTACGGGAGGGACAGGGAGAGTAGAAGAGGAGGAGTAGTAGCTTTCTACGTAAAGGAAGGGATCAAAGCAACGGAACTAAAGGGTAAACAGGGAGGAGAGGCGGCACTGTGGGTCACCCTAGAAACAGGAAATGGCACTACAATCTGCACGGGGGTCGTATACAGACCCCCGACTCAGAGGGAGGAGATGGACAAGGAAATGATAGAAGGCATCCTTAGGATGGCAGAAAAGAGGAGATATTGTTGATGGGGGACCTGAATATCCCAGATGTTAACTGAAGCACCTTTGCTGCAGCCACATTCAAGAGCATGGTCATTCTAGATGCCCTACAGGGGGCATGCCTCAGACAGCTAGTGTTGGAACCCACTCAGGAGGGAGAAATCGTAGACCTACTACTCTCAAACGGGGTTGGAAAGAGGATCTCAGATTTAGAAGTGGGTAGCCATCTGGAAACAAGTGACCATCAAACAGTGTGGTTCACAATAAACACAGCCGTAGAATCAAGCCACATACAAGTGAGGGTACTGGACTTTAGGAGGGCTGACTTTGGCAAACTGGGAGAGTGCCTTAGAAAAGCACTAGAAAATGTGCAAGAAGGAGGGGTGGAGGAACAATGGGGAAAAATCAACACTGCCGTCACACACGCAACAAATGCCTTTGTATGAAGCAAATAAATCAAAATGAAGGAAAAATCCACTATGGTTCTCAAAAGAGGTGGCGGGGAAGGTTAGCGAGAAAAAGATAGCATTCAGGATGTGTAAGGAAGCACAGAAGGAGCAGGACAGGGAACTGTACCAGTTAACGCAGAAGGAAGCGGGGAAGGCAGTCAGAATAGCAAAGGCCCAAACCGAGGAAAAGACAACCAATTCGGTTAAGAAGGGGGATAAAACCTTGTATAGGTATATTAGGGAGCAAAGAAAGACCAAGGAAGGGACAGTGAGGCTTAATAAAAGGGGGAGGTGGGTGGGCAGAGGTTACAGTGAAAAAGCAGGGATACTGAACAAATACTTCTGCTCAGTATTCACAAAAGAACAGGAGGGGGAGATACCTAACCCAGTAAACAGAAGCACTTGGGGGGGGGGGGTCAATACCAGTCCATTCACAGAAGAAAAGGTTCTAAAAGAACTCATAAAACTGAAGGTGGACAAAGCAATGGGGCATGACGGGATTCAACCCAGAATTCTAAAAGAACTAAGGGAAGAACTAGTGACACCACTGACTACCTTTTTTAACAAATCATGGGAGGATGGGGTAGTACCCGAGGACTGGAGGAGGGCGGATGTGCTTCCCCTTCACAAAAGTGGGAGCAAAGCAGAGGCAGGAAACTACAGACCTGTTAGTTTGACCTCAGCGGTAGGGAAAATGATGGAATCACTTCTGAAAGAAAGAATTGTTGAGTATCCCTATTACCCTCTGTATGCTCGCTACAGATGTAGTTATGCCCAGCATATGGTACTCTCAGTTTAGCAAGGTATACAGTATACAGTGCTGAAAGGGACACTGTATTCCCATAGTTTCCTCTTACTCTCTTTGAAACTTTTCTGATGCTGGCAAATCCTGAAGCTAAGTCAGGAAAAAACTAAACTCTTTGGTTGTCCACTTCCAAGTCCCATACCCTCCGGACTGTTCGCAGGATGGTGTCTCTTTGTAACACTAAGCGCATGTTTACTAAAAGTGTTCTGGGGATCCTGTTGGATGTCGTTTTTTGAGGAATGACCCTGCAGCACTTCTCTACTGTAAGCAGCATCTCCAGTTCGAGATCCAGTGCCTCCCTTAACCTAGTGATGGTCGTCCCGATCACAACCTCCCCTTCAAACCCTTCTGTAAGTCAATTTGTTCTGACATTTCTCTGTCTCGTAGCTAGTTTTCCTGTATGTTCCAGTCTGGCCCTCATCACGTGGTTCTCTTTTACAGGGCCTGTTGAAACAGATAGCGCCTTTCCTGCACTACTCGTTGCCCCTGCAAGCTCCGTCATGTGGGTCTCAACCCGTTGCTCCATAGTCTGTAAGCACTGAGTGAATGACTCAAACTCTGAACTCAGCACTTGACTGCTGTGTGCAGCTTCTGCATCACAACATTCAGGAATATGGGGGCGGAGCAGTCTAGCCAGAAGCAGCAAAATTTTAGAGCTCCTAAGAAGAGCCTTCTTTTACTTCTAAAAAAACAATATTTTCACCTCCATATTGCTACTGGACCCTAATCAACCTCTGGGACAACACTGTCCACATCATTTGAAGTACCAGTCTTGCCATTTTGGGGAAAACTAAACCAACTAAATAGGACTTTTTTCAACTGCGTGCTCCCATTTCTAAACCACCAGAGCAAGATGACGGAGCATCTGCTTTACCTGCTGCAGAGAAAACTTCAGCCTCACTGCAATCTCTCCAAATTGCAGTAAATGCCCTTACGAAAACTGTACAAGGGATACACCACAAGTTGGACTCATTTTCATCAAGATTCCAGGCTACTGAAACTTGACTTGATGCCATGGGGGAACCCACCAAAACTGCCGTGGCAACGACGGGGAAGGCCCTTGCAGCTACAGCTACCTCAATTAAGGAACAAGCTGCCTTACAGAGCCACGTCGAGCAGCTCAAAAATGCAGTGCAGGCAGCCAACGTTTGAATTCTTGGCCTTCCTGAAGGTGCTGAAGGGGATAACCTTGTGGCATATCTTGGCTCGTGGCTTATCAACATAACAGGCCTGAGTACAGTGTATATATATCTCATGGGCATACAGAATTACCCTCCATAGGTCATCCTCTAATCTAGAAAACCCTCGTACAATTTTGGCCACCCTATCTTCGGCAGCAGAACGTGACCTGGTCCTGGGAGCTCTCCGAGATATAAGCTCTATTCACCATGAAGACTGGTCCAGATACTGTCCGAGCCATCAAGAAAGAGGCAGAGACAATGACCAGGAGCTCCACAAGATGGATACCATGCCCCCTCCAGAGGATGCCCACATGCAGCAGCCTAGGCATGGACCCCCCCCCCATGCAACCGCTGCCGACAAATGCAAACCCTTGAGATCCCGCACCCAAAAAGTGGCAGAGCCACAAAAAGAAACAGCTACATGGGAGAAAAACACACAGAGTTGCCCAACCGACGTGCAGAAGTCACAGTGGCAGCAGGGGGGTCTCCCTCCTCTTCTGACATTAACTCCTGGCTAATTGGGAAAAACCTTGCTTCAGTCTCCCCCGAGGACCAACACTCCACCCAGGCACCCCAACCCAAACAACCTGCCTCTTCAGATCCTCTGGTTAGGCCTAAGTCCTGGGCAGAGGCAGTGAGTTTAGCTGCTGCTGTGACACACCTTCCCTCAGGAGACTCCAGCACTGACAAGCAGCACCTGATCCCTCCTGCCCTGGCACCTCCGGAAGACGACTCTCCTCTACCGACCAGACCCAGCACCCTGGCTCCATAGACATACTTCCACCTTAAACACCCCCCAGATAATGGGCGCTTGTTCTGCAGCAAGTGCAGAACTTTGATACCACCGTCGCACTGAAGTAAGCAGCCCCTTTTGGGACTGGGACTATCAGGACACCACATCAATTAAGGCCCCGACTGTCCTAAAGGGCAAATGGATTTTTGCACCCAGCATATCCTTTGTGACTATGAATTTGTAGGTTTATTGTCTCAATTAATGCTGACTTTGCTTTTGCAGGTTTAGTCCACTCCACCCCGCCCTCCCGAGAACAAGGGCCTTTCAACCCTGCTTACAGTGGGCGCCCCCCCCAGCCATAATGATTGTACAACAGTTCTGCAGATTCCCAGAGTGGATTAGCTCCAGGGCCCTCACCCACCGGAATGTTTTTTTATTCTATGGGCACACAGCATGGACCATCTGGGAGGATCTGCCACTTACCAAACTACCTACCAGACATATCTACCTCCCTGCTATAGCCGAAAATGTTGCATTTTCTAATCTGCATACGTAGCTCATGAACTAGGAACTGAGGACCCTTCCCTCAACTAAACCCTGCCCCCAGCCAACTCCCCACACCTCCTGATGCCCAGGCCCTCCCCCGTTCTTTTCTGTGCAGCACATCAGTAAAGCTGACCTTAAAATCTCTCCTCCCCTAGGCCACTTGGACTGAGTAAGTTCACCAGATACAGGTATGCCTCCCCCCTCCCTCAACAAATGTGACGGAAGGGCCTGTTTACTCCTGGCTTATTCCACACATCTCATGGATTTGTGCCACAAGACCCCTGTCGAACTAGTGGTTAACTGCAATGGTGCAGCAAAGCGTGCATACAAGGAGTTGCGCAGTGTTGCTGTTTGCTTCGTCTGCTCCTGTGCCCATCCTGGCACCCTTGCATGCAGTCCAGCTGTTGGACTGTGCTGTTAAGCGTGAGTATGATGATACCGATAGTTCTGGATAGTATGGGGAGGGTGCAGTTGGGGAGGAGGGAGTATAGGGGTTTTCAGGTTAGCGCTGCCCCTGTTGTGCTTTGTTTTATATTTAGATATGCCAGCTAGACTGTACTACTCTACTGCGTTACTTATATATCCCCCGTCAGAATGATCAGCATCCCGCGTGTCTATACAGTCACCCCTGAAACAAGCAGTTGTGCCTACTGGGTCTTACCTGGTCAACAAAGAAAAAAATAAAAAATATAGCTAGCCTGTATTGCTCATGGTATAACCCCCCCCCATTATTATCACCCCACACTTTATTTTTTGGGAACAATTTTTATTTTTGCACTAATTTACCAAATACTGCTCCACTGACTTGCGTCATGTACTATACTGCTGCTCCTCCTGTTTACGTCCCATGGGTCACACCTGGCATTGAGCCTCGGCTCAGTATGCCTCTCCCGGTTACCAGCTTTCAAATTTCGGATATTTCTCGGGTTGCACCTGAAAAAATAGGTAATCCTTGTCTAGTGTACTTACCCGGTAAACAAAAACTAATAAATAAATAAATGAATTATAAGGGTATCCTAACTACTCACTGTGACTGAGCTGAGAGCCATCAGCTGGAATGTGCAACACCTAAATACGCCTGTCAAGCTAAAAAAAAAGCCCTGCAGCACCTTAAGCGCCTCCATGCCCACACAGCCCTCCTCCACGAGACACACCTGTCCAAGGAGGAAGCCAAAAACTCAGAAGGGATAAGACTGTTGTTTTTGACCTGTATGTTATCTCAGCAGTTAGACTTCAGTGGGCACAGAGATATTCTTCCGATAACTTACCTGGGAGGAGGTGGATTTCACCCTGTGCCAGGACCCTGCTGTGCTTGTCTTGCTGGACAGGCTCAGGACGGGGTGGGGGGGGCGTCCTCTGATCCCCAGGCCAGTATGTACTGCTTGTTTGGTGACCCTGCCCTTCAGACAGTACAGTATTAACTCATTATACCCTGGGCGGCCGTTTTGTATCAGGAGAATCAGTGGATGGTTCGGACTTCATACGGAGCTACTGGGTACAATGGCAATGTAGGTGCCAATATGCCCACAACACCAGTTACAGAGTTGTCCCAGAACATAAACAGCCTTAATAACCCAGTCAAGTGGGCCAAAGTTTTTTACACGTTACAGAGGCATCCATAGGATGTCATCTTTCTTCAGGAGGCACACCTTTCTTCTTTGGAACATCAGAAACTGTCATGCGGGCAGTCAGTACAAGTTGTATTCTTCCTCCTGTCCCAAGGGAAAGAGGCAGGGAGCAACGATTTTAATCCCAGCCTCCACACCCTTTCTACTGCAAAAGGAGTTCATGGAGCCCCAAGGTCATTTTGTACTGCTGACAGCTACACTCTACAATACTGAGGTTACTTTAGCAAATGTTTATTTCCCTGCTGACTCTACAACTAGGGTTTTCCAGCAGTTCCTGGAAAGGCTTCTGAAGCTTTTTTGATGGACAGCTAATCTTGGGTGGAGATTTTAGTTTAACCTTGCCCACAGAACTGGACACTTCCAACCCTACTAACTATCAGGCATCTGCTGCCCAGAAATACTTTCTTACAAATTTCGCACACCTTGGTTTTTGCAGTACATGGTGGTGATTGTTTCCTTCTGGTCGGGAGTATTTCCATCCCCCCCGGCATCACAGTTACGCCAGGCTTGATTATTTTTTTGCTACCTGCAAACATTTCTCCATGGTTAGGGGTCTTACCTATTCTCCCCAACTTCTTCTGGACAACCATTCCCTACTTCTTAAATCAGATTTGGTTAAGGAGTGAAAATCATGGTTTTGGAGGTTTAATACCTCCTTACATAAGGATGACTCCTTCTGCAAACTGATTCATGACCATATTGCTCAGATACTCAGAGAATGCTGGTGAGGACATGGAAGGCCACAATTCTTTGGGAGACTTTGAAAATGGTCCTCTGGGGTGACATAATCTCCTGTGCCTCACCTCAGTGGTGACTGCAAATGGATGAAAATGATTCTCTTCAGGACCAGTTTCATACTCTTCATCAGCTACAAAAGTCATAGCAAACTGTAAAAAAGCAGTAAAGCAGAAACTCCAGGCAATGCAGGATGAACGGGTCCAGCAAGCCCTATAGTATCGTAAACAGTCTCATTATGACTCATTATGGTTTCTAGATAACCACCTAATCCTCAACATCAACAAAACCAAATGCATGATGTTCTCCAATCCCTCCTCGCCTCAACCCCACCCCCCTCTTGCGATACTCTCCCATAATGGTGGTGCCCTTGAATCTGTCCCATCCTTTAAATATCTGGGTATCACCTTAGATTACTCACTTCCCTGAACACTCATGTCACCCTCCTAACCAAAGCTCTAAGCCAAAAACTGGGTCTGCTCTACTGCACATGACCCTTCCTCAAATCGGCTTCATGCCACAAGATCACGGCCTCCTTACATATGGTGCTCCGCTACTACTTACAACCAACACAACCATCCTATCTCGCCTTAAACAGGCCTATCATAGGGTGGGAAGGTTTGCCTTAGGGGCCCGTGCCCGTCACCACCACTGCGATGTCCTCTCCTCCCTGGGTTGGCTAACGTACAAATCCAAACTCCAGTACACCATGCAGAGTCTAGTGCACACACTTTTCCACCATTACACCCCTCCTTGCCTTTACTGAATTTATTCAGCTCTGGCAACCTCTGCATGCTCTTAGATCTGCCTCCCTCCCTCTCTCTTCTTGTACTACACAAACGTCGGTTAAAAGTGGCCTGAAGATCTTTTGCCTTCTCGGCGGTGTCTAGCTGGAACTCACTACTACACTCTACCTTATCCTGCACCTCCCTCGCTAAGTTCCATTTCTCCCTATTACACCATCTCAACGCCTCACCACTTTGCTCCTGCTTCCATGGACTCTTGATCCGGCTTCCATAATGCTGTGCATAAATTTTCCCTGCTCGCTGATCCTCTTATATCTAAGCATCCCTGCTCCCTGACCCCTTCTGTTTATGTAAATATTTGACGTAAGTGTATCTGTAAATTGTGCATTCTGTAAATCTACGAATGATGTAAATAGAACCACTGTAACTGCCATGTCTTTGTAATCTGTAAATGTTTAATCTGTGAATGTTTCTATAAATGATTAATTTTAGTGAATGATGTAAATGCATCCACTGCTACTGCCATGTCATTGTCTATGTTCTGAACTTTCAGGGTCGCGCCCTGAAAAAGGGACTGTAATGTCTCAGTGGGCTCACTCAGTTGCCGAAATTCAAATAAATAAATGAATTGGGGGGGGGGGGGCAGAGACACCCATTTCTTGGCCTGCCTGGCTTTGGGCCTGTCGGCAGGCAGCCTGTGTCCTTAGTCTATGGGTCCCGGCTACTGGTTTTAATACTCACAACCAAGGTAGACTATGGCTCATATTCAGAGAATGTTACCAGAACTTGTACTCAGAAACCTCTCCACCAGATCACATGGCTCTCTACTTTTCTTTCACAACTCTCGCTCCCCACCCTATTGAAGTCTCAGCAGGCTCTGCTTACTGCTCCGATAGACCTCGACGAACTACTTGTAGTCTTGGTAGCGGCTAAAACCCAGAAGTGCCCTGGTCCTGATGGATACCCTGTTGAGCAGTACAAGGAATTTTCTGACCAGTTTCTTCCCTACGTGCACCAGGCACTTCTAGCAGTGATGGATGGGTGGCCTCCTCCCTTGTCCTTGTGCCATTCCACCTTATTGGCAATATTCTAACCTGATAAGGATCCCACCTGTCCATCTTCTTATCACCCAACATCCACATTGAATGTGTGCTACAAAATATTTATGGCAGTCTCTGCACTTCAAGTTATCTGGATCCTTCCAGCTTTGACACATCCTAAACAGACCGGTTTCACCGGACAATGCCAGACTATGGACAACATCTGTATACCCCTCACTTTGCTAAAATATGTCACACAGTGTGTCATCCCCTCTGCCTTTCTTAGCCTTTTTTTAATTTCATTTTTACTGAGAGACATTACAGTTCCATCCAAATTATGTTTAAAAGATCATTTTCACATTCATCAGACTTAGAGGGTTGTCTTATTTTTAGAATCAATTACATAAAATAAATATATAGTAATTTCTTAGGTCCTCCTCGAAAAATCTTTGTGAGTAGATACTTCCACAAAAATCCATACAACAGAGTTCTATCATAGTTTATTATTCTCCCCTTATCGCCACCTATCCTAACAGGAGCAGTCCTCTCCCCTAGAGACACGCCCCCTCATGGGACAAATGAGTCAGCTACATTAGCCATGTACCATACCCACTGCTGCCATCATGTGGTGAAGGTCGGAACTCGGTCCAGTAAACCTACGGATAACCTCTCAAGCTGGTAGATGGAGAGTACAATCTGTCGCCAATCAGACACTGTAGGGACAATCGACTTCCTCCATCTTCTCATCACAGCTTTCTTCGCTGCTAGCCAATAAAACTGGCAACAGTGTTTTATGCCAAGGAGGAGAATGATGGGGCAGAATGGTTAACAGGACCATGCCATCAGTCAGTTCCACATTTTCTGCCAAGCAATCATTTAGCTCCCACTGTATGGAACACCCAAAATGGGATTAAATGGGGGCATGACCAAAATACATGTGACAGATCAGCAAATCTCCATCCACGGTTCCTCCAGCAATGGCCACATTGTGGTGGCAAATATTTGGTGAGAGTTGCTGGTGCCTTGAAAACCCAACTACGGCATTTCCAAGTAAACTCCCGCCAAGGGATTAAAGTTGTAACTTTAACTGTAAGGAGTGCTGAATCGAGCCATTCATCTTGGGAGACCCGGAATCCCATGTCTCCATTTCAGCTTTCTAAGATTGGGGCTGGCAGTATAGCCTAGAGGTTACAGTAACGAGCTGTGAATGAGCTTGGTACATCCAGCAGACTGGGTTCGAATCCCACAGCCTTCACTTGCATACTGTGCGACTCTGAGCAAGTCACTTAACCAGCCCAGTGCTCCTGGGTTGCCCCTGAAAACAGGCACTTGTGCCTAGTGGGTCTTCACCGGTTACCAAAAAAAAGATTGAAAAGGTAGAATCCCCAGAAATATTCAGGCAGTATCCTATATATCTGCCCTATTAAATGTGTGCCTATATGTTCATCACTACGTTGAGACAGTAATTCAAAAAGAGGGTGTCTTGGGGCTGGAAGTTTAGTGTTTCTCTCAGGTTGTTTTTGTCTATATCCTTTCACCTGGCTACATTGGTAACGATCTCTTGAGGTCAACCCGTAACTTTTTTGCAAAACCTCAAAGGGAATTACTCCTTCCTTGTTCATAAATTGATAAAGAAAATGTAACCCTATGCGGCGCCATTGTTTAAAGGTTGTATCCCATTGGTTTGGTAAGAAGGTTGTGTCCACAGTAAGTAACCACATGTAAAAGAAAACCTCCATAAATTTAGCGTTTCTCTTAAATTTACACCAGACCTTAATAACTTGGGAGGTTATGTCTGTGAAATTCCTAAGGGGGGGGCCTCCTCCTCCTCTGAGGCCAACAACACTCAGGAGATATCGAATAAGTCATTCAGTGAAAATTCTATTCCATTCCAGGGTGCTCTGAAGTTTTCAGCTAGCCACTGGAATGCTTTCTTAAGGAAAGCCAATATGACATATGCCTTTCTCAGTCTTTGTGCCAAAAAAGGCATTTGACAAGGTATCTTGAGGATTTCTCTGGGGCATCTAGTCTGCCTTTGGGTTCTCCAAAGCCTTTTTTGACCTGGCTCCAAAATGTATACCGTAATCCTTTGACTTACGTTCAGGTTAATGGTTCTTATGCCTCCTCGATACATTTACAACACAGCATAAGGCAGGGATGCCCACTGTCCCCCTCTTGTTAATCCTTTACATCAAGCTGTTGGTGACTGCACTTAGACTTCACCCGGGGTGGAGTGAATTCCATTGGGGGATTCTGAATATAAGATCGTGTTACATGCAGATGACAGTCTCCTTCATAATAATAGATGAGGCAGCCAATATTTACAAGCGAAAGGATTCAGAAAGGGCTGGCATCCCTACAAACAGGTAAGACCCTGGGACCATATGAGTTGCATTTGAGGTTACTCTGGGAGTGGGCAGCAGAGCTGGCTAAACTCCTGGTAGGTCTATTCAGTGCCTCTCTAAGGATGGAGGATAGCTCTGAAGGACTAGAGGGTGGCAAACGTAGTCCGTTCCATAAGGGGGAGACAAGGAGTATGCAGAGAACTACAGACCGGTTAGTCTTACCTGTACTGCAGGGAAGCTGATGAAGTCATTGGTCAAAGAGGACCCCAAGGACTACTTGGAGAGCAATGGGCTCCAGGATAGTAAACAGCACGGATTCATGGCAGGAAGGTCTTGTCAGACTAACCTGACAGATTTCTCTGACTGCAGTGTTCCCACATCCACAGGGATTCCTGTATTTTAAGGGATTTTTACTACAAAAACGGGATACGGGAAGGAAATCTTTATTTTTAAAATATCAGGGGAAATCGACAAACACTACGGGAAAATGCCCACTATGAATCTCATGGCTGCCAAGATCCAGACAGAACCCTCCAACTGGTGCTCAGTTTGCTGACTTTGCTACACTAAGCAATTCTGTTGGTCCATTTGCAGCCTCCGTTTCTCTGGGGTAGTAAGGTAATATGCTGGTAGTGCATCTGTTTGAGGATGAATTCAGATCTTCTGATCAGGAACCAGTGAGCTGCTGCATGATCCAAACACCTGCCATGTGGCCCCACTCAAAACAGCAACACCGTTGAGTCAGCCGAACTGCATCTCAAATGCCACTGTTCTGGACTAGCAGAGCCTTTCTACGCCACTGAAGGTAAACAAGCCTTCTTGTGGGCAGCCTCAGGCTAGTCTATTTTAAACTCATTTTAAGTGCAAAATGAGTCAGACAAAAGACTGACCACTTGATGGTGTTATGCTTTGGTGGGGGAGGTGCAAGAAAGAGTGCTCAAGTGTTGCTTGAGGGAAGCAGCGCCCTGAACCACCAAGGCAAACAAACCTTCTGTTTTGCAAATTTGTCTATTTTAAACACATGAAGTGCAAAAAGCGAGCCAGACAAAATAGACTCGATGATGGTGGGCTTTAAAGGGTGACGGGGACACAAAGAGTGCTTAAGTGCTACTTGGCTTGTTTGGTGCACAGAGCAGAGTTGTGTTTTTAAAAAGATCACTGAGGCAGCACTTCTTCTGACCAGCCTAGAGGTTGAGGTTATTTGAAAAAAATTAGACAGTGTTTCTATTTAATTGTGAGCCTAGGAAAGGTATGGGGGTGTCTTCATCAAGATAAGCAGGAGTTATGAATTATATGTGTGAGATCAGAAGGGACCCATAGACCCTGGTCTGGCCTAAGGTTAGTAAAATAAATGAAAAAAAAGGGAATATTTGTTTTTACCTCAGAGTTTGGTGTACAAAGCTGTGTGTGTGTGTGTGTGTGTGTGTGTGTGTGTGTGTGGATGCTTAAGCATGCTAATGAAAAACACAACAATACACTGAAACAATGTTTATTAATGGAGCGCTACAGGTACACAGAGCTGTAGGCCCAATGCAAGACTGGTGTGGAGTGGCTATGCACGAGTATCTGGGGCAAGTAGCTACTCCACACCCCCTGTGCCCCCTGTATGGCATGCACAAAGGGGCATATACAGACCCACTGCACCCGATCCCCCATGTCTGTAGACAGCTCCGCGATGGGGATGTTCCGGGGGCGTGCCAGCACTACGTGTATTCACTAACCCGCGTAGTGCTGGCCACATGAAGCACTGAAGGGTGGTGCAGGAGACACTAGGAGACCCTGCCATAACCACAGCATGCCCCCATGAACACAGGCATTCGGTCACCGGGGACCAGGACAGGGCACACTGTGTTGCTCCCGACTGCTGGGCAGCAGGAGGTGGCAGGGGCAGCTGGATGGGCGAGCGCCCAGAAAGTTTATGTGAGGCAGCACTGGGACTGGAGAGCACCGCACTGGTCTGGGTGCGTGCCATCAGCATGCACAGCCCCAGACCCATGCCACCCTACGTGTGGGATCCACTATGGGTCCCAGGGGCATCCCATTGGATGTCTGCCTGGGACGACTCCTCCCCCGGCCACCCTGCAGAGTCCTGTGCATTGAGGGAGGAGCCATGGATAGGTGATCGGCTTTGGTGAATGCCGGTATGGGCGCACCTGTCCGTGGGCTGCAGGGGCGAGGGTGGGGTATGCGCATTTTGTGCATCCCTATGCCCCCTTACATGCATTATGAGCAGAACACAAAATGTATCAGTCTGTGATTAAGGGATAAATTTGAAGTTAAGGCATTTCATACTATAAATAGAATACTGTAAAAGGGACTGTATTATTACAAAGTTATAATACCTTCAGGAGGTTCTGGAGACATGTGAACCTTGAGAACTGAGCTTTATACGTTCCAACATGTCCCCAGAACCTCAAGATGGTATTATGTTGTTACATATAAAGTTCTTATCGTTGTAGAGTAGTTATGTGATACGTTGTAGGTGATTTTTATATTTAAAATAAATAAGAACACATAAAACAGCCTGAACATTTGTCCTAGTGATTTTATTGACTGGCACAATGACACCAATAGCGTACTCACATTGATTTGTGCATACAGGAAAATCTACAGGAATTTCATCCCAGTTTTACAGTGAAAATACAGGGAAAATTAGGGTGCACTACAGGAAAACGCTTTGCCTGATCTGGGAGCACTGTGACTGGTTGACAAGGGAAGTGGATAGGGGCCGTGCTACAGATTTGTTCTACTTCAACTTCAGCAAGGCTTTTGACTCAGTGCCTCACAGACGCTTGCTAGCTAAAGAAGACAGAGGATCTGGGTGCGACTAAGGTCATAGTAAAATAGGTAAGTAACTGGCTATAGGGCAAGCAGCAGAGGGTTGTAGTCAACGGGGTCAAGTCAGTAGAGTGGGAGGTCACGAGCAGAACACTACAGGGATCTGTTCTGAGACCAGTGCTCTTCAATAAGTTCATTAGTGACACTGGTGAGGGTGTCTGGGGCATGCTGTGTCACTAGATAACACTATGCTCTGTGGGAGGGTGGACAGTGATGTGGGAATCGGGCAAATTCAGAGTAATGTATGAAAGCTAGAGGGGTGGTCTAAAGGTTTGGCAATTTAAATTCAATGCCAGAAAGGGCAAGGCAATGCACCTAGGGAACAAGAACCCCAAGACAGAGAACTGGAGAGGTGGGGTGAGACTTGGCACTATGGCTGAGGAATTGGACCTTGGAGTTATCATCAGTGACTCCCTAAAACAACTGAGTCAGTACAACAAGGCATACAGCAAAGTGAGTAGGATGCTGGGATATATTGGGAGGGATACTGATAGCAGAACTTAAGAAGTAATACTTCCCCATACAGATTCTTACTGAGGCCACACCTGGAGTACTGCGCCCAGTTCTGGAGTCCTCATTTCAGGAAGGATAGAGATAGGGTGGAGATGCTGAAATGCAGGGTAACAAAAATTATTTAAGGCCAACAGGGCAGGTCCTATGATGAGCGCCTCAAGGCACTGAACATGTACTCACTGGAGACCAGAAGGGAAAGGAGAGATATGATCGAGACCTTCAAGCTCCTGAAGGGAATTAATAGAGTGAACTGTGAGAAACATTTAACTTGAATACTAGTTTATGGTCACGTGGACACGAATGGAAACGGACAGGAGGGAGGCTCCGAAGGGACATGAGGAAGTATTATTTTACAGAAAGGGTGGTGGAGCCATGGAACAGTCTGCCTGCTGATGTGGTGGGTGCTAAAACTGCTGGTGAGTTCAAGTACAGTTGGGACAGAATGGAGGGTATAGTGGTCGCTCAGGGCCGCAGAAGCTGGGAAAGGAATGGGGGGAAGATGGGGAGTCTACAACCCTGGAGGGACAGTAGGTCTAAGGGCTAAATGGGGAGCTCAGGCAGACTGGATGGACCATCTGTCTTTTTCTGCTATCACTGATTATGTTTTTATAAGTCCTGAAACCTCTCTCTCTGCAGCTTTGGAAATTCTCGACAAGTTTGGAGAACCTGCAGGCTTATACCTGAACATCTGGAAGACGGAGGTCTTGCTTCAGAATTTCCAACCTATGGGACACTGAAAAGGTGCTTTCCTGTCAAGTGCCATGGCACTAAATTTAAATATCTCAGTAACCACACACGGAAGACTTGGGTAACCTTAAATTGCTTAATTATGAACCCCTTAATGTTTACATTAACTGAAGACCTTATCTGTTGGAATTACCTGCCTCTTTCATTCTTTTCTCGCCTGGAGACGATTCAAATGAATATTCTGGCACGTCTTTTGTATCTCTTACAAACCTCCCTTTATTTCCCGCCCCTTCTTATTTTTCCTCCTGGAATAAACTAATTTCGCAATTTTTTTGGGAAGGATATCAACAGCATATTCGATTCTCTCTGTTGCAATTATCAGCCCAACAGGAAGATGTCAATCTTCTGAACCTACCTGACTGTAAGAGGGCCTGTCATCTCCATATGATATGCATCCGGCTGCATCCACACACTGACCCACCTTAGAAATTATTAGAATTCATCCTTCATGAACTCTACAGTATCGATCGTTTTCTACTTTCTTCTCCCTCCCAGTGCCTACGTCTGGCGGATCTCACTACCTTTACAGCCAACACCTTTAAGGTCTGGTTCTAGCTGAAATCCCTCCCAAGACTCACTCTCATCTTGTATTTCTTCAGGGTGTAGAGCTTCTTCCCTCACAAACTGACCACACATTTGCCCGATAGTGGTGTTCAGGTCTTACATATATCTTTCCTTTCCTGGATTCACAGGGAGTCGTTTCATTTGAGTATGCACAGGCTAAGTTTGGTCTTATGGGGCAGGAACACTTTTGGCATTTGCATGTACTTACAGCATAAATTGGAGGAGTGAACTAGGATCTCAGATCTGGCTCCTCTGCTGCTCACCCTATTTACTGGATCAATTCATGGTACAATGTGGAGCCACTTAAAGAGATTTTCCAACTTAGCTGAGGGCAGCTACCAGTCACATATTGTGGTAGCTGCCCTCAGCGATAGTTATTCTAGCCAAGATTGAAGTAGAAATAGCAGCCCATTGTGACAGGGTGACCCCTGTCATAGTAGACACCACTGGGACAAACTGAAACCCTTTACCCAAGCAGTTTATATGTTTTGTATAATGTCCAACTTGCTGGTTGACTGGTTATAAATGATGTGCTGAAGGGCATATAAAGCTTTCTGTGCATATTAACCTAAAACAAAGAGTACAGTTACAAAATGAGAGGACAGTTTTACAGCAGCAGTACTACGAAAAAAAAATGTGTGCTTTTTTGACAGTTTATTCCCTGTGCCCTGCTAATCATATACATGGTACTCATTCTCACCGGCATTGTACTATCGCCAAGTAATTTGCTCAGTTATTCTCTGCTTTTGTTTACATTTCTGCCACTAAGCATGTTGCACTGGAACCCCCTCTGCTACCAACTGCACATGTGAATGACTTGCAGGGACATCGGGAATGGTCAGCAGGGGTCCCTCTGCTGTTGTCAAAAGACGTGATGCGACCTGTAGAAAAAGTGCAGCTGAAAATTAGTCAGCCGCCATATTTGTTGTAGCGCTACAACAATTCAAATAAATTACAAAGATCTAAAAAACTAAAGACGACTGGAAAAAAAACATTTACAGGCATGGAAACTGGAACTTTGGTCGCATGCTTACAGCCAAAAAGTAGAATTTTGATAGATCACTTCCTGATTCCGTAGTATTGCTGCTTTAATATTAGAATAACAAAAGTTTGTGTCTGCTTTTTCTAGATGGTAGCAGCCCCCTTCTAAGATATATTTTGCAGCAGACAGCATGAGGTAATTTGACCCTGCAGGAGAGTTTAAGAGAGCACAGAATGTTGTGACCTCGGCTCTGACTTTTAACAATGGTGTAAACAAGTTATGGAATGTGCTCCAGGTGGCTGCCAAATAACTGTTCTCTATGGAGCAACAGTGGCCCCTAGTGGCTAGTTTTTATGTTATGTCTGTTGTTAATCAAAAGGCAGGGGAAATTGTTTCTTCAACTCCTAGTGAGCTTATCAAAAGCCCTACCTCAGTGTTGAGAGAAGACAGAGAAGATAGCTAAGGTGGTTAGCTGAGTACTGACTGAGGAAGGTGAAAGACTTCCTTGTAGTGTGTGCTTTCACACTGTGTGATTCATGTTAGGAGAAAAGCCTTAGAAACTGTTGAAGCTAAGCAGTTGTCTGACTTACCATTTTGCTTTCTGTATATTTTATTTGATGAAAATAAAATGATAAACGCAACCATGCATTTTTTATGCACCTGACTTGTGGTCTGCCAGAAACTGTGTTATCCTAAACCCACGCCTGGTTTCACCCATACCTTAGTTATAGCCTTCGTAACTGTCATTTACAGATGGGCTGCCCAATCATTTCTGAGTCTCCCGGTCTTGCTGACACCCCCTTCGCTCAAGCACATAATGATATGTGACCAGGAAGAGTGCCTCATTAAAATGAATGGGGCTTGATTTTCCTTCCGTTTTTAGCTCATGAATGGCTTTTAAGAGATTAATGAAGGGCACTGCTCAACTAACAAGGCCCTTGTTAGTCGAGCGGCGCCCTTCATTAATCTCTAGAAAGCCATTCATGAGCTAAAAAATGGAAGGGAAATCGAGCCCCGTTCATTTCAATGGGGCACGCCGCTGCACTCTCCCTGGTCACACATTACGTGCTTGAGCGCAGGGGGTGTCAGCAAGACCGGGAGACTCAGAAATGATTGAGCAGCCCATCTGTAAATGACAGTTACGAAGGATATAACTAAGGTATTTGCTTTTCAATCTTGGCTAGAATAACTATCGCTGAGGGTGGCTACCACAGTATGTGAGTAGGTCCCTTACATCGGAAATTTACTTTAATTGACAACTTGTACAGGGCACTGCAGGACTTCCCAGGGAACTCCACAAGTACAGTCCCGACAAAACAGAACCAGGAAATGGAGACTGAGACATAATATGATATCTGGCTCCGTTACACCCTTTCAGCATTGAAGGTTGCCTCATCCATGAAGTGGAGAGAATCGGCCTGGAAATGCAGGTATATATTCTTTTAGACACCAGCACTCCTGGCACATTTTCTGCCATCAGAATTTGCTAACTAAGAGCAGATGATAGCCACTCATTCTCATGTTTTCTGGTTCTGCCTGGTATTACAGGATTTTTGGCAAGAAGTGGCTCAGCAATTTGGAGAGCTGTCTCTCCTGCAGGTTCTGGTATTGGCATCTGTGGTTCTCTTATCTATTCCACCACAGGACTGCTGACTGTGCAGCCAAGTTTTAGCCTATCTGTGTATATTTGCAGCAAAAAAAGCAATTACTTGACTCTGGAGGCAAACAGCTCCCCTTCCCCTTCCATATACTGTACAATTGGTGAACTACAGTACTATAAATGTATTATATGGAATACCTTACTGCCTCCATCCATGGCCAATAGGAGTAGTTCCCAAACTAGGTGACTGAGATGGACGTGATACTTACTGACAGTGGACTCCTTGCATGTGCCTTAAATTTCCCTAGCTTGTTCTTGGTGGTTGATTGTAGTTGTGGGACTTCCTTCTATTTTTAGGGACCTATGGGTCTGGTACGCATCTACATTCTTTATAATTACTACTCTGTAGCACTTCCCCTGATACTGCTTATTACATTTTGTACCAAATTTGTTTCTAAGAGTATTTGGCTTCACTATTCCTGTCTGAGATGTACAACTGCTGGAATACCAGCCGTCTCAAAATAAACTTTAAATTAACAAAAAGAACTAAAAAGGGAATGGGTAGAGTAGAGGCCCACAGTGAGGGCAAAGAAGGAGGGTCTCTACCTCCTTCATAAATCCTCGGGTTGGTCACTTACACGGACAGCTGCCAATACAGAAGGACAGTGGCTGATGGCAGAAGCGTATACGCCAGACGTCCCTCTCCATCTAGTGTACATTTATGCTCCCAATCAAGATGACCCTTAGTTTTTCCACAAGGTGAACCAGCAGATCTCCACTTTCACCCCTCCCCCATACCTATCTTGCTTGGAGGAGATTTCAGTCTAGCCGTGGTGGCCTTGCTAGACCGCAGCCCCTCATCATGTGAGCCACAGAGCAAACCCGTCATGGCTCTTGGGGAACTGCTTAACAAACACACCCTGATGGAAATCTGCTGACTGCAGTATCCCTCCACCAGGGATTATACTTACCTTCTCCACCGTGCACTCCACCTTAAGCAGGATGGATATGTGGTTCACTTCTCCACATATGACTTGAAAGACCATGGACGCAACAATCCATCCCATAATCTTCTCAGATCATGCTCCATTTGCCCTTACTATGCTTTGGGGCCCTAAAAAGCCCCCATGCCAGCCTGGAGATTAGACCCTCTTCTACTTAGAGATCCTAAATTTGTGGCTTGGCTCAAAACAGAGATCCAACAGCTGGTCCCACAGCGCAGCGGTAGAGCTACCGCCCGTGACATTGACAACCTGGGTTTGTAAACTAACCTGAGTTGTCAGAGGTCTGGGGGAGGTGAGCAGAGCTTTCCACCTCGGGTAGGGAGGGTGAATGGACACTGATGCACCACCATCACCTGGGTGACCACAGGTGGCGCTGCAGTTGGCGCTGAGGAACTGGTTGGGACGACATCGACTCCGCGTACACTGGAGCTCAGCATCCTACAGTGGGGGAAACTGAAAGAGAAAATCCCCAACCACTGCAGGAGGACATCTGCCCCTCACCACAGGACCCACACCACCGACCGCAGCTCTCACTCCATGATGTACCAACCAAATCTCCATCAGAGGGGAAGGGTCCACTACCGATGGCCCTTCCCGGGGGGGAAGGGGGACAAGCTAGGGTGCTATGGAGCTGAAGTCAGTCCCAAAGAAGGCGAGTGAAATGAGGCTGAGTGAGAGAGCCAGGACCTATGGGGGCCGGACGGCTGTAGGGGGCAAAAGCACACTAAATTTACAAAAAAAATTAGAAAAAAACAGAGTCCCAACACTGGCTCTCCATTAATGATACAGGGGAGATACCGAAAGCTATGGTATGGGAGGCCTATAATGCCTCCATGAGGGGCCTTACTATCAACTATTTGGCCAATACAAGAAAGGAGAGTAAGGCCAAACTGCGCCCCTTTGAGGCTGCCCCCTAAGCACTCTAAGACAAGTATAAGATGCACCCTCTCCTGTCTGCAGCCCTCCTGGCTTGGCTGGTCAGCACCATACTTACAAAAAAAAAAATTCTAGGCCCAGAAAGCCGAACTGGCCATTTTCCAGCTTAAGCATGCACACGTGGGAAGGGGGGTGTGTGTGTGTGGAGGGGGGAGATGAGTAGGCTCCTAGCCTTTCGTATCAAAAAACGACAAGCAGAGAAACACATTCCTGGACTTAAGGATCTGCAATGGGTGACTCACACCAACACAAAAAGAATTAACCAGATTATGAGCTCCTCCTACATGAACCTTCACTCCTCAAACAGCACTATAAACAAGGATTCTCTCGCGCATTTTCTGGATAACCTCCTCTCCAATACTTAACTACACTTACTCTCGCCACAAAACTGGGCCGCCCCATCTCCACTCAGGAAATTAGGTCCGCAATATGATCACTTAACAGGGGTAAGACCCCAGGGCAAGATGGCTTCCCGGCAGATTTCTTCTAACAAGTGAGCAACAACATCTGCCCGCTGTTATAGGACTTATTCCAATCTGCCTTAACATCTGTCTCCCTCAGGGTTTTAAATCGCAGGTATAGCACAGCAAAACGCTCAGCAAAACAGGGGGGTAATGCAAACCATTTTCAGAAATGCTTAGCAGTAGACTGCTATCCATTTATTGAGTGAGTCAGTGACACAATACACAACATTAATAAAACTATATATTTTTTTGAATTTGGTAATTGATCTGTGCCAAGTGCTATGCATTTTCACAACTGATTAGCACTTCCATGCGTCAAAATTCTAACCAGCTTTATCAGCTTATTTAAAACCCTGCTCCCTGTCCCCCCACTCTTAGGGAAGCCATAATCCTGGTAATATCCAAAGACACCACTTTACCTGGGAATTACAGACCCATCTCCCCACATCAACACAGATGCCAAGATCCACCTTCACCCGACTGCACACCCTTTTCAACTCCTTTTTTCACTTTGCCCTAAACTGTCCCCCACGTACACATCACTGAGACCTTTACTCTGCCCTCTCCTTCCCTCCTCTTGGGGACAGACGCCTTTCCCATTGTGCCTCATTAGTTGGGAAGTTCTGGCTTAGCTCCCTTCCATCATACCTAAATGCCCTACTCTCTGCCCCCCCTTCTCCCAGCTATACCCCCCGTAACTACCCTTATAGGACTCTTGCCCTCCCTGCCCGAACTTCAGTTTCAGGACGGGCTGCCTTCTCCTACCATTTCCCAAATATCTGGAACTCCTCCCTTTAAATATCCACTCTGCCCCATCCTCTAACTCATTGTCCTATCTTCTCTGTAATCACATTTCCCCTTCCTGCTCCTAAACACGTGCCTTTCCCTAATACTCATTTCCCTTAATTCTTCACCTTCTCCCCCACCTAATCCCTTACCCTATTCTCTATGTTTTTTCTTTCACCTTTTTTATTCTATATCACTGTCCCCTTCAATCCCTCCACCTCCTTAGATAGACTCTTCCCCATTGGCTAAGTGGGTTCATGTTGTTTACTCAGTTGTGTGGTTCTACCGCAGAGTATCACAGTTTCTGTCCTTTATCATGCAGTGTATATATTTTGTCCTTAGCATTACTGACTTTCAGTAAATGTCGTAATAATCGTTTATTAGCTACAGTTTGATTTTGTTCATTGCCCTTCATGTTTTAATTATTGTCTTATGTACGAATTTCATGTTTATTTTAGCTTTTTATCATACTTCATATTCTGAATGTATCCCAGTTTCCCCCTTCCCCTAGGACGCAGCTGGAAACAAGCTATTGCAGCTCTGTCTGTCTTTCCTGGTGAAATGTTTTCAAATAAATAAATAAAATAAAAATGTAGCGTAGGGCTAGCCACATGGCTGGAGAGAGTCCTCCCTTGGATTATCCATCCAGCACAGGTGGGTTCTCTGAAGGGATGCCACAGAATGGACTACCTTAGGACCATTCTCACTGCCATTCAGGCAGCACAACTGAACCGCACACCAGCAGTAGCAACAGCAGTAGACTTTGAAAAGGCCTTTGACTATAATGCAACATATGGGAATGGCCCCCGGTTTCATACACACTGGGTCCAGCTTCAGTATGCACTCCCGACAGCCAGCATTCTGACTAATGGCCTGAAATTGAAGCCTCTTCCCCTGCAACAGGGGACCAGACAGAGGTGCCCCTTTCCCTGTTACTTTTTTTAATGGCTATTAAACCACTGGCAACAGCCATTATACAACACCCTTCCCTACAGGGAATCAAGGTGGGAGGTCTTGATACCTGGGCACTCCTGTATGTGGATGACGTCCTGCTACTACAGGAAGATGGCCTGTCTGCAGTGGATCCCTTACTCTGGCTATTGGGACACATTTAGACATATCCAGACTCAAAATCAACAACAGTAAAACGGAGGTCCTCCCCTTGAAACCCGGCAGTAAACCAGACCCCTACATGACCAGAGGCCTCAGATGGACCAAAGACAGGTTAAAATATGTGGAGATTATAATACACCCCACTATAACTAAAATGCTTGGTCTAAACCTATCGCTGGCCCCATCTGGAAGCAGCTAGGGCTGAGCTTGATAGATGGAAACTTCTCAGTCTCTGTTTAGCAAGAAAATTGGAGGCGTTCCGAATGATGCTGGCACCAAAGCTTGCCCATATAACTGGTTCATCTCCCTATTCCTATTTCCAATATATGATTCTGCAAGATAGACACCCTTATTGGGAACTATCTCTGGGAAGGAAAGCAACTTTGTTACAGTTGGACTAAACTGTGGGGACACTGGAGTAGAGAAGGGTGGAAACTCTCTTGGTTCAAAGCCTACAATGCAGCTTTTTTAGCCACTTGGGTACTGTACTGGTTCTCCCACCTCACAGACCTCACCCCAAGGGTTACTGCTCAAACAGCAGAAAGTGGACAATTTCCTTCCAGCCATTCTCCTTTACAATAAGGCCCTCACAGATGTCAAGGACCACCCAGTGTTGAAAGCCTCTATATCCACATGGACTTTCTTCCACAAACAGCACAAAGCAGATCCTGTCCTACTTGCTCCATGCTGCTTTGTGGGGTAATGATTCTTTACACATAGGCCATGCACCCCTAACTAGAGGAGGTCGCAACAACTAGGCATCCATTCAGTCCTAGATCTACTTACACTTGATGGCACTGATCTGGGATTCTTTGAAATTCTGCAGACTAAATTCTCCATTCCCAGAGGTGACTTCTGAGGTATCTTCAGATTAGAAGCCTCCTAGGCCCTAAACTGGCTGCCAACAGGTCTCAGCCACACATTTGGAGACTATCTCCATTAGAGCACGAGAGAGCAGATGCTCCTTGGGCAGAACAAGTTTCTTTTTGTTTGATATTTCTCTTTATCCCTCCTACCTCCCCATCAGAGCCATGCCATCAGGAGTCGCCTATTAAGCCTGCCCCTGCCAGTGCCTTACCTGACAGTCTCTGGTCCCTCCATCCTGCCGTGGAAACTCCCTGGGTGGGATCGGGGGGCAGACCCCCAACTCTTGCATTCATCATCAGGGTCCGAGGCTGCAGGCAGGCACCGGCACACTGGGACCTGGCTCGGCACGCCATCTTCCTAGCTCCAATGGGGTGTTTTTCCTGTGTTCCAGTGGGACGTGGCAGGCCCATACATCATGGCACGTACGCCGACGTCCGCAACATCCCTCCCACTCCTTCCTCAGAGGAATAGCCCCTGAAGCTGACTGGCCTCCGGCCTACGCCTGCAGCCAATCATACCCCAGTGACTCCAGCTTGCTGTTGCGCCCCTAGCCTCTGCCAGGAGTCGCCACTTGCCGGGCTGAAAGACCCTCCCTCCCCCGGAGAAGGCGAGCTGTCATTGGACGCTCCAACCTATCTCCCCCCAGCCAACCCCCAGTGGCCCGAACCCAGGTCGCTGGTGTGGTGCGATGTGTGGTGTCCAGCCCCTCAACCCTCAGCACCACTGGGCTGACTGGGCAGAACAAGTTTCATCTACAAGTTCCTAAGTGATGCCCAACCCAACCAATCCTTCCCCTCTCCTGAGGGCTTGGGAGACTGAACTCGACATACCTATTACAGAAAAATCCTGGGCTACCTGCCTCTTACATGTGCATAAGGTCTGTAAGGATGGATACAGTCACTTTATCCAAAACAAAACACTAATGAGGTGGTACAGTACCACAGCAGTTCTTAACAAACTAGGCTTACTTCCCACTGACTCCTGCTGGCACTGCCAGCAGCCGGGAGGCTATCTCACCCACATCACGTGGTCCTGTCCCAAGATACAAGGGTTCTGGGAAGCCATCAAAAAGTCCTGCACTGTCATTATAGGGACTGCAACACCCCAGAAGCACCCTTATTTTTGCTTGGCTGGACACCAGGGGGTAGCCCTAAACATTCGCCCAGGGCCAAATGGCTGGTAGCAGCAAGTGTGATTGCCAAGCATTTCCTTCTTTGCAAATAGGAAACCCAAGATGTTCCCACAGTCTCTGAATGACTACACACCATGGGGTAGCTAGCCACCCTGAAAGGGGTATCCCACCTTAATACCTCCACCACATATACTTATACAATAGTCTGGGACCCTTTTCTCGATTCCCCCTACTGCAAGTCCCACCTGACATAGCTAATACTTAGTAGGGACATGGGTTCCCTGAGTCGGAACAGTTTGACACTAGCCCAGCCTTGTGAATAGTCTGGAGCTACCTACCCTATAGAGCTGCAGTAGCCCGGCTCCACAACCCTGGGACTGTTTTTGCACGTTCAGAATTGCTACTGTTCTTCAGTGTTTGTTTTGTAGTACCATGCTCTTGGTTTATGTTTTGTCTTACCCAATTGTGGCCCTGAGCTGTGAAACCACCAGGGTCCACAGGGGCACAGCGAACCTTCTGACAAATGACTGCAACCTTTTACCTTGTTATGTATGTCTGTAAATGAAAATTTTCAATACAGAGATCAAAGTGGGAAAAAAAACTGAAGCATAAAAATTATTCATGTACATCATTTACACAGGAACAAATTTATAGACGTGACAGGGGCTCTCCATGCTTCGTAATGTACACACCAGCAAACCAGAACGGGCCGCTTGGCTCAGATTTCTGTATTTTTAGCAACCCAATGATATGCCAGTTACTTAAAGGGGAGATACCATGTCCTCATGCTGTAGAGTCAGCAAGGGAGATAAAAAGTATCTGATTTATACTTGGCAAATTCATCTGTCTAGTGTCCTCTGATTTCCAAGGAGGAATGTTAGCAGTATAGTAGTCAGTTTCACTATTTAATAGCAGCAATGCTATTTATACAATGTAGGTGAAAATCAACCCTTAAAGATAACCAATTTATTTTAACCAGTGAAACATTCTACAGAAAAATAAATAATTTATTTCAATATTACGTGTGTCATCAGCACTTTCCACTTCAGGTTGATCACAAAGCAGCTCTTAGCCAATGGGAGGGCAGCTTGCACAATGCCCAATGACATCACAATGGCCTCTGCTGCACTCAAAACAAAGCAGTGAAATCAAACAGAACCGGTTAAGTCTTTATTTAAAAGAGTCAATCTAAAAGCAGTACAGTTTAAAATATAGTGTATAAATTGGCCACACAATGGCCTGAGTCAGAATATGACATTTTTCATGACTTGTGAGGGGGCAGGGCTTCAATAACTCACTCGTGGCTCAGCTGTCGCTCGTGAGTTATGGTCCTGCCCCCTCACTCATGAAAAGTCAGGTCACTGTTTATCCCATATTTACAGAGCGTTCTTCCAGAGTTCTGAGTGCGTAAGAAATCAACAGTTCCACAGAGAAACATGGGAAAACACAAGTGCAAATACCTGGACAAATTACAGCTGTATAAAGTGCAGACAGACTGTGCCGATCAACATCAATTAAAATAAATCAACTGATAATAAAAATAATTTTTTTGTAGCTGTATTTATTTTCCAGGAAGAAGCTCCACTGAGCAAAGCTCATTTACAAGAAGGTCCTGGTTAGGACGGGTAACGTTACAGCAGACAAGAAAGCAAACAACATGATGCAGGTACTACAGCTGACATATACAACACGATGCAGGTACTATAGCTGACATATACAACATGATGCAGGTACTGCAGCTGACATATACAACACGATGCAGGTACTACAGCTGACATATACAACATGATGCAGGTACTGCAGCTGACATATACAACACGATGCAGGTACTGCAGCTGACATATACAACACGATGCAGGTACTGCAGCTGACATTCTAACACGACTGCGGGTACTGCAGCTGACATATAAACACAATGCAGGTACTGCAGCTGATATATACAACACGATGCAGGTACCGAGCTGACATATACAACACATACGGCTAGTAACAGCTGACATATAAACATGATGCAGGTACTGCAGCTGATATATACAACACGATGCAGGTACTGCAGCTGACATATACAACACGATGCAGGTACTGCAGCTGACATATACAACATGATGTAGGTACTGCAGCTGACATATACAACATGATGCAGGTACTATAGCTGACATATACAACATGATGCAGGTACTGCAGCTGACATATACAACACGATGCAGGTACTACAGCTGACATATACAACATGATGCAGGTACTATAGCTGACATATACAACATGATGCAGGTACTGCAGCTGACATATACAACATGATGCAGGGATTGCAATTAACAAATAAAGCAACCTGATGAACAGGAGGGGAAAAAAGATCTCACTCTATATAAAAATTATACAAAGGCAAGAACAGGAACAAGGCATACAGATGATTAAGACAATTACAATTTTTTAACAGTTTAGTGAAGAACAGAGTTTACAAAGCAATTAGTGGCATCCGCATTTGTCTACACAGTGTTAACCAACAAGATATTTGGAAGTTTAACTTTAAAAAAAATAAAAAAAGTCCGGCCCGCCAGCTCAGCGGTTGGATTTCCGTTTGCAATGCCAACAACCCGGGTTCAGGAACGGACCTGGGTTGTTGGAGGGGCATCTGGGGGAGAGGATCAAGCGTCCCATGGACTGCTCTCCTTCTCCGGGAGGAGGGTGCGGGGCATGTCCGGTGTTGGAGGGACCCCTGGTATAGGCTAGGGGTGCCACAGCAGCCGGCGTCAGCAAGTTCCTGAAGGGTGGGATGGACGCAGGCGTCACTGCACGCCACACTGCATTTATAATCGCACATATGGCAAATACCTGGACAGGATTTTGCCATCGTGATATTTCAGATATCAAGACCTCCGTGGAAGTAATAAAATAAGTAAATTAGGTTACTGCCACTTCTGCTACAATAAGGAGTGAGTGGTGTTAGAAACGTCACAAAAAGGATGGATTGCCCATAATTACTTGCGCCCACTGCATCAGGACCCGCACGGCGCTTCCGTGTTCGCCGAAAAATTTCGGCATTTTGTTTAAATATGTGGATTGCACCAAAAATTATGTTCACAGCAGCCCCAGACTCCCGCAGCTGTTTTTAAAGGTAGGTGAGGACGGGAGCGGGCTAGGAATTGTCTTTGCAGGTCACCTTTAATCCCCAAGCCTCAAATACACACAAGATGGAAAAATGCATCCCTCAGCCCAGGATTAACCACAAGGGGATGTTAGCGATGATATATGAAGTCCCCAAGAATGGATCCCTAGACCTATCGCAGAAATTAGAAACATCTAGGGGAATGATATCTGCAATGCCAGATTCCAGAGACGGCATGGAGTGTTCTAAACGAGTTCCCCGAGGGCTTTTGGTCTGTAACAAGTACAAAGAAGCCCAACATAAGTTTCCACACTGGCTCTATATGCTCCCAGATACAGTTAATAAATTCAACAGACAGGTCTCATCCATCTGTGGTCAGTGCAAAGGGCACATACTTTAATTAATTTTGGGAGTGCCCCGCTCTCCAACCCTTCTGGCCCAAGGTTTCACAAAAAGTCACACAGACAGGTAAGATGACCATGCCAGTGAATCCCCTAGCCCTTCTATTGGGGGAAGGATCTAGGGAGGATGAGGAGGGTGATCTAGTCCCTAGAACTTTCAGAATCATGCTGCTTATGATATGAAAATGTATACGGAATACTTGGGTGTTGTGCAACTCACCCAGTATAGAAACGTGGCAGGAGCTAACAGTGCAGGTCTAGCCTCTGGCACATCTAGCCTACAGACTCAAGGGCTGGGAGAAGGTTTGAAACACAATGGAGTGGATACATACAGGCACTGATCCCAAACGAGGCAGCTGTAATCAGACTGGGTGGGTGGATTAACCCCTTCAGGGGCTGGCAGGAGCACTAATGGGATGAAAAACAGTTACCAGTGTATGTAATGCAACCGATCTCACTGAATAACAGAGCGAGTAGCAAAAGTGAACAGTAGTATGTTTCTCTGGCATGTTAAAGTTGAGTTATGACAGTGTTAGACATATGCTAAACAGTGCAAGCTCTCAAACTAAAAATGGCTAATGAAACTGATGAAATTGTTATGTGATAGACACTGCCATGTATTTTGATACTGATGCAAATGTATGTTTTGTTGTATATGAAATGAAAACAAATCTTAATAAACAGAATAAAAAAAGGAATAAGGGCGGACTAGAGAACTCAGTTAAAGCGATTCTTGCAATTTGTTCGAGAGTGGGGGCGAGCCAACTAAAAGTAATTTTTTTAGAAGCCTGTGGAATGCCTTGTGACTTTGAAAAGAATACTACTGTTTTTTTCTTAGATTGTTCAGTCCAGTAGACCTCTTAAGAAGATCTGAATTATATGGTGGTAGTACGTTCCGTAGGGCTGCCTTGCAGGACCACATACATGCATGGTATGTAGGTTTATGAGCCTTCAAATAGCAAGTGAAGTCCAAGTGACTGTTGCATAGAGGGAGAAATGGTGTGTTGTAGCAGACAGACCAGAGATGAAATGGTAGTCCCTATGGTAGAGTATGTCTAATTTGATCAGATGTGAAATGGAGGTACCTCTGTATAGAATATCGCCATGGTTGAGCAAGGGAAGGAATGTCACCTGCGCTAGCCCTTTTTAATTTTTTGCCTCCATACCAAAACAGAATTTGTTCCTAAAACTGACACACAGCCTCAAATGCAGCGCCTTACAGAACATGTCAAAATGCACACTGAAGGATAGTTTGCTATCCAGCCACAGACCAAGATACTTGAATGACTGTACATATATAGCAGGCAGTATTGTGCAGTGAATAAGGGCACTGAGCTGCAAAGCTGGAGACTCGGTTTTGAATCCCACAGCCCCCACTTGCATACTGTGTGACCGTGAGCAAGTCACTTAACTTCCTTGTGCTTCCAGGTCGTATCTGGAAACAAACTTTGGTTTAGTGAGCCCTTCCTGCTTAAATAATTTCCCCTTTCCCTATTCCATTTTGTCACCCAATAGGGTGGTGATGCCCCGACAGAGGAGTGCAGATGCTGTTTAGAGGAGAATACCATACACTTGGTTTTGAAACCATTTCAAAGAAGCTCGGAGGTACATAAATTGATCTAAAATTGGTCAACACACTTCGTAGGTCATCCATAGTAATAGACAGAGTAGGGCTGGTAACATACCAGTGGCATCGGCATAAAAATGTAACTTAGCATTTACAGTGTTTGACTCTAGGTCACGGTTGTAAATTATAAAAAAGAGCGGCCTCAGGATAGAATCTTGTGGCACTCCTTTACAGACAGGGACACAGGAGGATGTGACGCCTTCTAGCTTTAGCTTCTATGGTCGCCCCAAGAGACAGTCATTAAACCAAGCCACAGAGTAGTGCTGATACAAATATACTTGGAAGGATGTCACGATCAACAGTATCAAAGGTCTTACTGAGACCAAAGAAGACTGCTGCTTTGGTAAGTTTGTGATTAAGGGGCATAAGCCAGTCATTAATAACATTAACCAAAGCAGCTGATGTGCTATTCTGAGCTCAGAAGCCAGATTGTGCTTGGTGATAATGTTAAAGTTATCAAGAGACTCCCGGTGCTGGGTCATTCACCAGTTTTTCAAGCAATTTAACCAGGACAGGGAGTATAGAGATAGACCGATAACTGCTTAAAGATCAAATGCCAACGTTTTACAGATTTACAATAAACACAGGAATTCAAGTCCCTAGTGTCCTGATTAGTGCTTTCTGAACATCATGCTGTTTGGTTTTGTGGTTTTCTTTAAATCAACATATTTTAATGTGCTCTACGGTACCTGAAAACAGTAAAGAGTTTTCTGTCCCTATCAGTGAGTGATGACATCATTCCTGTCCAGCCTGTTGCTGCAGCAATGAAGTCCTTAATTGCCTGTAGCAGCTGTTGCACTTCCCAGTCAGAACATCTGTAGAGCTAATTGTCTTTACACCAAATATGTTACTAACCCACCTGGTTTATGTCGAGATAGATTAGTTTACAATCTATCATTCTGTTCTCATAAAGAGTTGGTCATTTGTGTAGTATAAATTAATGTTTGTGAGAAATCTGTCCGCATCACAGCTGAGTGCTTTCACATCAAAACTCTGCATTGTTTTTGGCTATATAAACCCAGGGTTGTTTAATGGATATAAAATAAATCTAAAGTTTAAGTCATAGAAGTAGTGTGTCCTTGATGTAGCCTCCATGCATACAACATGTTATTGTGCAATATTGTTGGTATGTCTGCTTGAGAAACAGATGACTGCCACGCTTTGCTATTTCAGGAACATGCTCTGTATGAACTCACAGAATTCAGTTCTCGGAGGGATTCAGTGTGGAAATACATCATGTATGTGTGTAACTAGACAGATTATATGTCAGTCTGATGCACCTGTCTCTTATCCCTCAGTTGAAGCTGCTGTACCTTGCTTCCCTCTGCCCCCCCCCCCAGGCATAGCCAATGCCACCTGCTGCCCCTGTTCCATTCTCCAAAGACAGGACTCCTGTGCTCTGCTAAACCCTAGAGTCCCAGGGCCTCTGCTTCCACAGTTGGAGTTGCTGCACCGTGCTTCACAAGGCCACCAAAAGGTGAGGACTTTGCTGCATCATGCACTGCCCCAAATGGGCAGGGCGGCTGCAGCACACGCACCTTCTCTCAGTCAGGGCTGCTGTACCCTGATGCTCCACTACATCCTGCCCCACAGTCAAAACATCTGCACCATGCTGTACTCTGCCCCCTGCCACCACTGTGCCCTGCTGCACCACAGAGCCTCTTGCTTCCACAGTTACGGTTGTTGCACCATGCTGCTCGCTGCCACCAGAGTCAGATCCTTCGGTACACTACTCAAGCTGATTGAAAGAAAAAAAACACTTTCATCTTGTGTTATAGGGTGGGGACAGAGGATAGCAGGGTGCAGCAGTCCTACCTGTGGAGGCATGGGGTTCTAGGGCACAGCAGCCCACAGCAGCCTTGGCTGTGTCAACATGGTTTCAGGGTGCAGCTGCCTGGGATGGGGTGGCAGAGACAGAGGACTGCACAGTGCAGATGCCTTGACCTTGTGGTAGGACAAAGCATGACATCAGGGTACAGCAGCCCTGACTATGAGACAGTGCACATAATGCAGCAGCTCTGCCCATTTGGGGGCAGTGGAAGGGGGTAGCAGGGTGCAGCAAAAGCCCCACCTTTGGTGGCCTTGGTCAGCATGGTACAGCAGCCCCAACTGTGGAGACAGCGAGGCCCTGGGATTATAGGGTCTAGCAGAGCACAGCAGTCCTGTCTGTGGAGACTGGAACAGGGGGCAACAGGTGGCACTGCCCTGACTGGGGGGGGGGGCGCAGAGGGAAGCAGGGTGCAGTAGCCTCACTTGAGGGGCAAGAGACAGGTGCATCAGGATGACATATGGTATGTCTAGTTATATACATACATGATGTATTTCCCCTCAGAGAACTGAATTTTGTGAGTTCATACAGTACATGTTCCTGAAATAGCAAAGTGTGGCAGACACCTGTTTGTCAATCTGACATAATATCAATACTGTTCTAACTTGAATAAATGTATGGAGGCTACATCAAGGACACACTACTTCTATAACTTAACAAACTTTAGATTTATTTTATACCCATTAAACAACCCTGGGTTTATAAGGCTAAACAACAAAGCAGAGTTTTGATGTGAAAGAACTCAGCTGTGATGCAGACAGGAGATTTCTCACACACATTCATTTATATCACTTCAGTTACCCACTGAAACACAAATGAGCAACTCTCTATCAGAACAGAATGATAGATTGTAAATTATACAATGGGCATAGAAATGAAGCACAAATCCTCTAATCTCATTGGCTACCTGTCACACCTCTCCCTTGCAAAAGCTACAATCACCCCACGGGAAGAGGTGCCAGCCACCAGTAAGCCACATCAGGGCCCCCCTGAAATCAATGCGACCATCACAAACACAAAACCGGCAAAAACACCGACAGTTGCAGGGCAAAACCCCCACAAAGCCACAATGTTGCTATCGGAGTAAACAATATGAAAAATCCCGCAAGTTTAAAAAACTCCAAATCACAGGAAATTCATTTTTTTTCTTTTCTGGCTTTCAGAGGAAAAACAAAAGAAACATGTTGCTCTTTCCCCGGACCCTCTCTTTCCGTTTCACTTTCAGAACTCTGTTCTTACAGTTTGTCAGCAACACTGTAAAAAACATCCCACAACAAAATTACCTCTCTTCGTTTTTGCTCCATTTAAATATGCACTAGTACAGCTTACATTGCTGTACTCCGGACCTGCGGTTTCCTCGAGCCTCTGTTTTCCCCAAACTGTAACCATTAAGGGTATCTCCTCGCCCGCTTGCTGGCACCACTGCACATGCGCATACCTACCAACAAAGCACTGTTTTTCCAAGTGTAACAACAAATCTAATAAAAACTAATAAAACATTTAAACCAACTTAGTTTTTCCTTATTTTTTCACACACAAAATATACAGATGTCCATTGTATAATCGTAATATGCCACTCGAGAATGTTGGTGATGCCAGGATTTACCCATGCCCTGGGGTGTTTTGGCCACTTGGTTGCACCTCGTGGCCAAACAACACCCCAGGGCATGGGTAAATCCTGGCATCACCAACACCCTCTTGTGGTATACTGCTTAACTAATCTATCTAGACACAAACCAGATGGGTTAGTAACACACTTGGAGTAAAGACAATTAGCCCTACAGATTGCTCTGACTGGGAAGTACAACAGCTACTACAGGCAATTAAGGACTCCACTGCTGTAGCAACAGGCTGGACAGGAATTATGACATCACACACTAATAGAGACAGAAAAATCTTCACTGTTTTCAGTTACTGCAGAGCACATTAACAGATGCTGATTTAAAGAAAACCACAAAACCAAACAGCGTGACATTTTTCAGAAAACGCTAATCATGACACAGGGCCTTGAATTCCTGTGTTTATTGTAAATCTGTAAAACACTGGCATTTGATCTTTAAGGCAGCTCTATATCCCGATTTAAACAGAGGAATTATGTGAGCAGTTGTCCACAGCAGGGGATTTCGCTATTTGCTATCGACAGATTAACAAGATAAGGTATAGAAGTGGTTAGGGTAAGATAACCTTGAGTCACTGTTTCTAAAAATAGTTTATCAGTTCCAGCTCTTTTCTCGGGATCATGATTCTGAAGTAAGCGTTCCACCTGCAAAAAGGAGAACGGCTGAAACTGTAAACGGGACTGCTGGATGTCAAGCTAGGCGAACGCGGGACGGTTAAAGTAATACTGGCTAGAGGGGACTTATCAAACGCCACTCCTGCAGAGGCAAAATCCTCTGCAATCAACTGTTTGTCTGCGATTGTCTTCTTGTCAGTTTGGATCTGTTTGGGTACGGTTGAAGGAAATGCCCCTCCTTCCAATTTTTATAGCCCTTCCAAAATTTCCAAGAATTATTTCCATCTTCTTCTAGGAGATTCAAATAAAAATGTGCTTTAGCCAAGTTCATTAATTTGGTACACTGGTTCCTCTTTTGCCTGAAGGTTGTCCAGTCATGTGTCGATTTAGTGGTTAGGGCATTATCTGAGTGTAAGTCTTGTTCCCTTAGGGCTTGTTTTATTTCTGTAGTAAACCAGAGGGAACTCCTCTTTTTTGATCTACGTTTAACAAGAGGGAAATGCAGATTTAGATCTTTCAGCAGTTGGTGTATGAAGATTTCAGTCGTTGCACGTACTGAAGGGGTTAAGCAGAAGTTCTGCCAATTTATACCAGCCAGGTGACATTATGAATTTGTGTCCACAGAAATGCATGTATGATTGTTTAAAGAGAATCCATACGTTTCCTTATGAAATTAGTGTGAGAGTTACTATGAGGATCCAGTATGTAAATTGCTAGGTTATACAGTATTTAGAAAATGCTTTCAGTAAGACAGACAAATACTTTTAAAATTGTGATGTGGAGGCATTAATTTTGTCGAAAGGAAGGGTGCTGTGATTATGTCACTGCCTCACCAGCTCTAACAGTATGCAATTAAGCAGGTTAAAACAAACTGTTCCTACAGACAGGGATCCTGTTCTATGATGAAGAGAAGCAATGGATTCTTCAAACAACATGAAGTCTTGCTGTATTCTGACTAATACAATATGACCAACCAGTTCAGCTGCTCCGGAGAACAAAGAGTTAACCTCTATGCAAATGCACAGAACGTTGAGCTTCAGCTCGATTTTCAAACCACCATCCTCGGTACGTTCTAGTAACTGATCAGATTCTTTACTCCGCCTGCTAGTGAAAACGCCTTGGAGATTGCTCCTCTTCTTCTCGGTTAACTAGAGTAAACAATCGTCAGTTTTACCGTCCGTTATTATTTGTTTTCAGTGTTCTTCAAACCTCTGTCCTCGGTATAGCGATAGTGTTACTGGTTGGATAAGTGGTTCGGTTTCTGATCGGTTCCGCGACCATGAGGAAACTGAACAGCATTTTTTCCTTTAAAACTTAGTTTTTTTCCCTCTTGTTTAAGGGTACCGGTGTGGGTTCCTGACTAAACCAAGTTTTTTCTCAGTTTCTTCTACCGGCGCTAAACCGCTGGTCACCAGGTCTCGTTCTTCTCTTTACCTGGCCTGACTAAGCCACCAGGGGTAAATAAATTCTTGTTTATCCGGGCCTGACTAAGCCACTTCGGATAATTAGCTTAACTGGCCTAACTAAGCCTCAGGGTTAAGCCTTAAATTAAAGGGCATGTCACTGAAACCCAAGAGAAAAACTGGTCCCACTGGGTTTCAACGTTGCACCGAGTGTGGTGAACAATTTGCTAAGGCCGACCCACACTTAATTTGTCTCTACTGCTTGGGTTTTGATCACCTGCAAGCAGATTGTGACATTTTCAAAAACGTTCCTCAATCTACCCTCGACAGGAGACTGGGTAAGTTAAAGGAAAGGATGGAAAAATGGCCCCAGATGTCGGGTCCGGTTCAACCGAACCGGGCGAACTGATCTTAGATCCTTTGGATCAGGGTGAACCTTTGTCCTCCAAAAGACAGTCGGATTCAAGCCCGGATACCGCACCGTCTAAGAAATCCAAAAAATCCAGTTCGGAACTGCACTAACAGCCGGTTTCAGTTACAACTGCAGATGAGATTGCCAAGGCTATAAGAATTGTTCAGTCCCTGCAGCCCGGTTTCGGTGAACCGGCTCAAAGACTGGTTGGGCAGTCACCGGTTCAGGTCACTGCCGGTTCAGCTCCTTCTGGTCCCTTAGACCCTGAGGAGTATTATGAATCACAGTATGAGTATGAGGAGGATGAGGATGAAGGGGAACCAACTGAACCTGAGGTTTCCCCTGAGCATCCTCAGTATGAGTGTCCTCCTAGGGCCCCCTCTGAAGCCACCTCCCATTTTGCCTTCATGAGGCAGGTGTCAGAGACCCTACAACTCCCTGCCCAGGAAACTAGACAGGATGAGGAGAACGATTATAGAGAGATGATGGACCTCCCTGCTTCTTCTCATGGTCTCTCCATCCCCATACACAAGTCTTTAAAAAAGACAAACCCTTAAGGTCCTGCAGACCCCCTTCTCTGTCCCTCCTTTGGACAAAAAGATGGACAGGAAGTATGCTCTGGCTGGCAATGGCACCAAGTTTTTATCTTCCTATTGCAGTCATGTGGGGGTTGTACAGACTGCAGCCTGTGAGAAGGCTGGTGTTCCCTTGGCTTCCCATCCTCCGGACAAGGACTCCAGGAGAATTGACTCACTAGCCTAAAAGACATATTTGGCTTCCTCCCTGGGTATAAGGCAGGCCTCTCACATGGCCTATGCCTCCAGATACCAGAAAACATTCTGGGAATCTGTGCAGCAGTTAGCCCAGGAAAACTTCTCCTGAGTTGACAGCTGACCTTCAGGAGATTGTTAACAAGGAAATTCAGGCATCTAAGGCACAGTTCCATATGGCTGTGGACTTGAATGATGCAGCCTCCAGGGCTATGGCTTCTGCCATTTCCCTCAGGCGGTTCTCCTGGTTAAGATGTACCAACCTCTCCCAGGATACCCAGAACAATGCTCTGGACATTCCCCGACACAGAACACACTGTCTGGGGAACAGACAGAAGCATACATGAAAAAGATGAACGATTATAGGGTGAAATACAAGAGTGCTTCTGCTAAACACAGAGCAGCCACCCCACAGAAACAACAGCCAGAGGGGGCAGGGGCAGACCTTATCCTAGGTCCTTCCATCAGGCTATGGCTTTCCCTTCATCTCAGCAACCCATGGGGTTCTTCAGGGGGTCGAGGAAGGAGGGGTGCAGGCCGTGCAGCTCCCATCCCACTTCCCTCCATTCCTGCCAAGCAGACACCCTGAGAAGTCTGCTCAGGCCGCCTCCCCTACCCCTGTAGGAGAAAGGCTGACAGACTATCTTAAGGCTTGGCAAGCCATCACCTCAGGCAGGTGGGTCCTGGAGATAGAGGGTCAGGGTCTTGCCCTCAATTTCAAATCCTTTCCCAGATTGGGGGCAGACCCCTCAGGCCTTGCCCTCCCTCAGGAACAGCTCTGCTAGAGGCAGAGGTCTCCACTCTCCTCCTCTCAAGGGCAGTGGAACCACTGCCACTACTACACAGGGGAAAGGGGCTGTACTCAAAGTACTTCCTTGCCTTAAAGAAAAATGGGGAGTGGCGGCCCATTCTGGATCTCAGATACCTAAACAGGCATCTGGCAAAGCCAAAGTATAAAATGACAACTCTGGCTACAATTTTACCCATTCTGCGAAAAGGAGACTGGTTGGCATCCCTGGAACTCAAGAATGCCTACTTCCACATACCTATCAGAAAATTTCATAGAAGATACCTCAGGTTCAGATTACCTTCAGGCCACTACCAGTTCAGGCCATGCCTTTCGGGTTGACCTCTGCCCCAAGGGTGTTTACAAAATGCCTAACAGTGGTGGTGACATTTCTCAGAAGGCAAGGGGTTTCGGTTTAACCCTATCTGGACGACTCGCTGCTAGTAGGCCAGTCCTGTCTGCAGGTTCAACAGTTGTTGCAACTCACTCAAGGGACCCTTCAGTCTCGGGGGTTCCTAATAAACCCGAAAAAGTCAGTGCTGACCCCTGTTCAAGTCTTGGACTTCATAGGGGCAAAACTGGACACAGTCAGGGCAAGGGCCTTTCTGCCCCTAGGAAGGGCTCAGGTACTCATACAGTTGGCAGATTCCTTTCAACTCAGAGTTCCTCGCCCAGCAAGGCATTTTCTACAACTATTGGGCCACACGGCATCCACTACTGCTGTGGTCCCAGGGGCAAGGTTTCAGATGAGGGACATTCAGTTTCACCTCAGGTCCTTCTGGTCCCAGAGAAGGGACTCACTGCCCAAACTCATTCCAGTATCATCCACTCTCCTGCAAGCCCTCCAGTGGTGGCAGGAGCTGGACAGTCTCAGGGTGGGAATTCCCTTCCTTCCAGAAGCACCATCCCTGGTACTGACCACAGATGTCTCCCTCTTGGGGTGGGTGGCACATCTGGGGGAGCACACAGCTCATGGAACTTGGCTGCCTCAGGAGTCCCTGTCACACATCAACCTCCTGGAGCTCAGAGCAGTGTTCCTAGCTATTCAGACATTTGCCATTCATCTCAAGAGACAGGTGGTTCAGGTCAGGACCAACAACACCACCACAATGTACTATATCAACAAGCAGGTGGGAACAAGGTCCTCCCTACTCTGTATGGAATCAGGGAAAATTTGGTCTTTGGCCTACTCCCTGGGAATTTCCCTGTCAGCAGTTCACCTACCAGGGAAGAGTGATGTCCTTGCAGATGCTCTCAGCAGAATAAGTCAGGGCCTTCACAAATGGACCCTCAACAGACAAGTCCTCCTGACAGTGTTCAGGAGGTGGAGGGTTCCAGAGATGGACCTCTTTGCAGCCCCAGACAACCATCAGTTGCCTCTGTATTGCTGCAGGCCTCCTGTTTGGAGGTCAGTGCCTCTGGGGGCCCTGCTGCTGGACTGGACAAACAGGTTTTTGTATGCCTTTCCTCCCTTTCCCCTGATTCTCAGGGTACTAGTCAAGTTCAGGTCTCAGCCTACAACCATGATTCTCATAGCCCCAGACTGGCCAGGCAACCATGGTATCCAATGCTTCTGTCTCTGTCAGTGGCCAGCCCCATTCCTCTTCCCAGGAGGCACAACCTGCTGACATCATCTCAGGGGAGAATCCTCTACCCCAATCTACAGTCCCTTCGTCTCAAGGCTTGGCTCTTGAAGAATTAGAGTATTCAGGCCTGCATCTCTCTGAGAGAGAGTGTCCTGGACATCTTGAGGGTGTCTAGGAAGACTTCCACTAGGAAGACTTATTCTTCAAAGTGCAGGAGGTTCTCTATTTGGTGTTCTCACAAGGAGTTGCATCCCCAACATGCTGGGCTTCCAGTTCTTCTGGATTACCTAGTGCATTTGTAATCCCTCCATTTGCAACCTTCTACCCTAAAGGTACATTTGGCAGCAGTCTCTGCATACTTGTCAGCAGGGAAGGGCCCTTCCCTTGCTGCTCACCCTATATTCAAGAAATTCTTTAAGGGGCTCTCTCATCTTCACCCTCCTCACAGAGAGCCCACCCCAGCTTGGGACCTCAATATCTGCATAGGCCAGCTTATGCAGTCCCTCTTTGAACCCATGTCTTCAGCACAGCTTAAATTCCTGACTTGGAAGACAGTGTTTTTGGTAGCTATCACTTCTGCCAGAAGGATTAGTGAGCTCCAAGCTTTGTCTGTGGAGCCCATTTACATTACCCCTCATAGGGATAAGACTGTCCTTCGGACTAACAGGAAGTTTCTCCCTAATGCAGTCTCTGACTTCCATTTCAATCAGTCCATTACCCTTCCTGTTTTCTTCACAAACCATTCCAGTTCAGGTGAACGCAGGTTACATAGCCTAGATGTAAAAAGGGCTATTAGCTACTACATGGATAGGACAAAGGAACACAGGCAGGGCTCCAACCAGTTGTTCCTTGCCTATGGGGGAGTAGGTAAATGTAAGCCAGCCACAAAAGGGACCATAGCCAGATGAATTGTGGCTTGTATTCAGTTCTGCTATGGCAAGTTGGGAAAGGACGCCCCTCCAGGTTTGAGGGCCCATTCCACTAGGGGTACTGAAGCCTCAGTGGCAGCGTACAGGGATATTCCCCTGCTAGAAATCTGCAAAGCAGCCACCTGGAAAACTTCACACATTCACTAAGCACTACTGCCTGGACACCCAGGCCGGGAGTGATGCCAGGTTTGGCACAGCAGTGTTGCAGAGCCTATTTCCTATGTAGGTTCTGTGCCCACCTCCCAAGGGGCACTGCTTGGTAGTCTGCATTAGTCAGAATACAGCAAGACGTCATGTTGTTTGAAGAAAAAATTACTCACCATAGTAATGTTTCTTCTAATGGAGTCTTACTGTATTCTGACATCCCTTCCAGCCTCCCCTACAGAACCAGGGGATCTTTAGGCTGGCTCTGACTTCAGACTTGGTTTACCAACCTATGGGTAAGGTATTGTTCTTGGGCATCAGTGGCTTGAGCCTTCCTTTTCTTGCCCTTTTTGAGTTGTGTTGCCCCGGGTGGCTTTATAGGGTTAGAAAATAGTTTTTTCCTGTTGCTATATGTTAGCTTCGTAAGAATCTGATCAGTTACTAGAACGTACCGAGGATGGTGGTTTGAAAACCGAGCTCGAGATCAACGTTCTATGCATTTGCATAGAGGTTAACTCTTTGTTCTCTGGGGCAGCTGAACCGGTCGGTCATACTGCATTAGTCAGAATACAGCAAGACTCCATTAGGAAAAACAACATTACTACGGTATCTTTTTCTTTTCTTGCACTCTGTCAAACATAACATCCTGGGTGTTCCTCAGAATATAATAGAATCCCTGATATCACAGTCAAACTGTTCTCAAGTTCAAGTTTATTGGCAGGAAAAAAACTCCATTGAGCAGGCTCATTTACAAGGAGGTCCTGATTAACAAGAGGGACATTACACAAGCATATACAAAGTAATATGCAATAAACACACAAATAATCCATGAGCAGAAAATAGGACAATAATATTTATATCATATATACATAGGCACACTAAAGCTAGGAGTTAAAACAATGGTTAGCTCTGGGTAACAAGATAGTACCTCGTGAGGGAAGTAGAATTACAAGGCCAGCAAGAAAGTAAAGACAGTGGCACAGGCAGGGTGGGATAAGGTCAGAGGGAAGGGGAGGGACAGAGGATGGTAGGATGGAGGTAGGAGGGGGCAGACAACAAGGTGGAGGGGGTGGGAAAAACTAATATAATAGGGTGACTATTGGCTGGGATAAGGCCACTATGGAGGTGGCGGGAGAGGAGGTAGAGACAGAAGGTAAAGAAAGGATACCTGTAGATAAGGGCGGGGACTGTTGAGTGACGATAGTGTGGGATACAGGCTAGGGGTTGATTGTGTGGTGATTGTAGTGTAACATGGAGAGAGGAAAGGGGAGAGGAGGAAGGGGGAATGGAAGTATAATGGAAAGTCACTTGGGGGAGGGGGGTGGACAAGAGGACAGAGCTGTCACTGCAATAGACCAGGCAGGGAGAAGGTGCTTTATCACCTGCTGCACTCCACACTGTTAACACAGGTGAGGCAGTGACATCATCACAACACCCTTCTGTCCACAAAATGGATGCCTCCACGTCCCTATTTAAAAAGGATTTTTCTGTCTTACTGAAAACATTTTCTAAATATAACCCAGGGATTTAAATACTGGATCATCATAGTTACCTTTACAATAATTTCATAAGGAAACGTACGGATTCCCTTTAAATACAAATGAGGACTTACTACATGGCTTTTTTGTATTTCTGACACAAACCATCACATTATACATGTTTATATATATTGTATATGCTGATTAGCCTGTTATTTAAGTGCTTAATCTTGCTGTACCTGATCACTGGATGTGTCTTCTATACAACCCTTGCACAACTGTATGACATGATAAGTTGGCCCCTGCGAGGCCCCTTGTTTTAATGTATATTGTATCTGTTTGTAAACTGTTTCGAGGTCCACCTTGTAAATGAGTTCACCTCAATGGTGTTTCACCTGGTTAAATAAAGAATTGATTGATTGTGATCGCTGAAGACATTATCATAGACAGTTGTAACAGTAATCTTCTGGGGTATATTAGTAAGGACGATAGCTGGGATGGAAACTAGGCTTCAGCGGCCAAAAAATGCAAACTTATGCACATGGGACACAGAAAATCAAGGGCAATGTATTATTTGGGGGGTGATAACCACAAAATAGGAAAGGGACCTGGAGGGTTCATGATATCTGATGACCTGAAGGTAGCAAAGCAATGTAATAAGGCAGTGAGAAACATTAGTAGAATGCCGGAGTGCATAGGGAGGGGTATCACCAGCAGAAAGAGGGAGGTAGTGCTTGCCCTGTACGGATCGATGGTGAGGCCCCACCTGGAGTACTGTGTCCAGCACTGGACGCCTCGTCTCTGAAAATACATATATCAGGTGGAGGTGGTACAGAGAACGGCAACCAGAATGGTGCATGGCCTACATCAGAAGCCCTACAAGGAAAGACTCAAGGAATTAAATACGTACTCCCTAGAGGAAAGGAGAGAAAGGGGAGACATGATAGAAGCATTCAAATACTGCAGAGGTATTAACAAGATACAGGAGGGTGGCATTCTGCACAGAAAGAGATGCTCAAGAACAAGGGGGCATGATATGAAGCCGGAAGGGAGGGAGACTTAGAAGGGATATGAAGAAATACTTCTTCATGGAAAGGGTGGTGGACATCTGGAACAGCCTCCCAGCAGAGGTGGTGGGTATGGAAATGGTAGCAGGATTCAAACATGCATGGGATAGATACAGGGGGGCCTTACTAACAGGGTTGGGGGGGGTAAGCCCGGAGATCGAATATGGTCTACAGTAGCACAGTAGGTAGAGGGACTTTAGGGTAGACTAGGTGGGTCAAGAGGTCCTTTTCTGCAGACAGCTTCTGTGTTTCTATGTTTATATGAATTCACTGTATTTTTAGAACAGAGTCTGGTGGGTTCTGAAACCATCTGGGTAGATTTAGGTCACTTGACTTAGTCGTATGCCAATCAAAGGGGACTGTGAGGTGTGGGGACCCTGTGAACTTTGGCCAGAGGGTCCTGGACTTAGGTGTTATAGCTGGGCAAAATAATTAGTACTGTGGTGCCTCCACCTGTGGAAGCCATTAAAGTGCCAGCCAGTACTCAAGATGTTACCCCCCCCAGGAAACAAAAGTTATTCCCATACAGTGCCACAGTACCATGCCATAGCAATGACCATGCAACAATAAGGCTTGAGTACACCCAGGATAAAAAGCAAACAAGGTACCGGGGGAGGGAACGGCTAAATGTTGAACAAGCAAAGAAATGAATAACTGTGCAATGACATTCCCGCACATGCCCCCTCTGATCTGTCCCACAGCAGTTCCTCCATCTGGTGCACCAGTGATTCAGCCCTCAGGTTCCAGCAAGTTCCCTTCAAAGGTAATGTGGTACTTTAGCAGTTAAATCGCTGCAGGCCTGACATAAGGTAGCCAAAGACTGTGCGTGCAGAGATACAAATGCAGAGAATCAAATAACCCGATCAACAACAAACCATTTGTAATCCAGAGGCCTGATGACCTAAGTGCTGGCTTTTTGCCCAGGTTACACAAACACTGTCTTAGCCAGGGGCTTACGACACTCGACCAGCCCTAATTAGCAAAACAGCCATTCCAAAGCCTAGGCCCTGACCCATATTCACAGTTCCAGGCGCCCCTTGGACACTCACATGCTGCTGCTTCGTAGACACCCCTTTGTCGTGTGTCATTCGCCTCCAAGTCCAGAGAGTTTCACCAAACCAACACACTACCCCCAAAGCCCTTTGTCACCTCCTCTTTTTTCCTCTACTCCGAACAACTGGGGGTCTTTGGGAACTAGAGATTTATATGGCTCTCCCCCTCCTGTTTTCAGGCTTTCGTGGGCCTGTGGGACTCAACCAAGTCACACAGCTCCCCAAAGCCCTTGACTCACCCTCTTCGCTCTATGCCTTCATGGCAGAAACAAGTGCAACTTCTAGCTGAACAGTCTGACGAGCATTCGCCCTGGGACTTATCAGACTCTCCAGACACCGTGATCCTCTGGCCACACATATGATGCTGCCCCCTCTGGCTCCGTCCACTCTCTCTCTCTCTCTCTCCGAGTGGACAAATTGCTGGGCTCTGGCACCCACAAAAGCCCTTCTCAAGGCTGCAGCCTTGTGTAATCTCAGCCTCTTCTGCTCTTACCTACCTCTTATCCTGAAAGGACAAATGATCAGATTGGCTCTGGTATGGAACTCTACAATAACTTCTGTCTCCAGACAGTTACTTAGCAAAGAAAGAGAGGGAATTGGGGGGGGGGGGGGTGCTAGTCAGTGGTCAACAGGAATAACACGAGAGGTTACAGAGGAGAGCTTTGAATTAGAAGAGCAAGTTGAGAATTGAAACGTGGGAGGGAGGGAGTGTGTCCTAGAGGGCTGGGAAGATGAGAGGAGGAGGCAGATTGCCCGAAGGAGGTTTCACATCTGGGATCAGAGAGATAACGGAAATCAGAGGTGGGAAGGGATAAGGATAAGAGGAGGGAAGGGGAATGGAGACAGGAAAGAAAGCACGGAGACAACCAAACCAGAATTTGGTGAGAAAGGTGGCACAGCGTGAGGGACAGAAAGAAGTCGGAGTAGAGGAAACAGTGGTCAGCACTAGGAGTGTAGTTAACAGTTAAATGACAGACAAAGTGCAAGAGGGGCTCCAGCCTGGGCTAAGGGAGGACTGGGGCAGTACAGTAAACCCCATCCACATAGTCAAACACCAGCAGGAACATCTTAAAAACAGACACTTTCTGCTCCCTCTATTCCTTCCTCCTATTCTCTCCACTCCTCCGATGTCTGCATTTCAGCTCTTACTGCCAAACATCTGTGGAACAGTCGGCCCTCTGTCCATTTCCGAAACATCTGGAACAGCCTCACTCTGCCAATACATCTCTCCTCCTCTATCTCCACTCTCAAGCCTCTTCTAAATGCTCATTTTGCACATCCTGCTCCTACAGCTAGCTTCCTCTCACTTCTGCTACTCTTCTATTTCCTCCCCCATACTACCAGTCCACCTCATTTCACCCTTTACTTACATTTTTTCATGCCCCCCTTCCAGTTACCAGCACTTGATTCCCGCCAGAGTTCCCAGGCACAGCCGAGCACCTGCATTTCTCTCTCCGGTGAACACACCTCCACAGAGTCGTGGTGTACCCCGCAGGCACATTGAGGGTGGTGGGGCTCTACACCGAGTATTCAAGTTTGTCAGACTGTGTTATATTGGAGCCCTTGTCTGTGGGCGCCAAGGCCATTTTACTGGTTGTCTCGCACTCTACAGGATGTTGGCATGCTTAGGGGGGCAGGTCAGGGGCACGAATAGCAGTGAGCCGACCACAGGCTCAACTGACATCCTCACTCCCATGCTAGCCTACCTGACACTGTGGTGCCTCCCACGGTCAGCAGGTGACAGCACTACACTCCCTCACATGCTAACCTACCTGACACTGCGCTGCCATCCATAGTTACCAGGTAACAGAACTGCACTCTCTCCCATGTTAGCCTACCTGACACTGTGCTGCCACCTGTGGTCACTAGGTGACAGCACTGCACTCCCTCCCATGCTAGCCTATCTGACACTGCGCTGCCATCCATAGTTACCAGGTGACAGCACTGCACTCTCTCCCATGCTAGCCTACCTGACACTGCGCTGCCATCCATAGTTACCAGGTGACAGCACTGCACTCTCTCCCATGCTAGCCTACCTGATACTGCGCTGCCATCCATAGTTACCAGGTGACAGCACTGCACTCTCTCCCATGCTAGCCTACCTGACACTGCGCTACCATCCATAGTTACCAGGTAACAGAACTGCACTCTCTCCCATGCTAGCCTACCTGACACTGTGCTGCCACCTGTGGTCACCAGGTGACAGCACTGCACTCCCTCCCATGCTAGCCTACCTGACACTGCGCTGCCATCCATAGTTACCAGGTGACAGCACTGCACTCTCTCCCATGCTAGCCTACCTGACACTGTGCTGCCATCCATAGTTACCAGGTGACAGCACTGCACTCTCTCCCATGGTAGCCTACCTGACACTGCGCTGCCATCCATACTTACCAGGTGACAGCACTGCACTCTCTCCCATGCTAGCCTACCTGACACTGCGCTGCCATCCATAGTTACCAGGTGACAGCACTGCACTCCCTCCCATGCTAGCCTATCTGACACTGCGCTGCCATCCATAGTTACCAGGTGACAGCACTGCACTCCTTCCCATGCTAGCCTACCTGACACTGCGCTGCCATCCATAGTTACCAGGTGACAGCACTGCACTCTCTCCCATGGTAGCCTACCTGACACTGTGCTGCCATCCATAGTTACCAGGTGACAGCACTGCACTCCCTCCCATGCTAGCCTACCTGACACTGCGCTGCCATCCATAGTTACCAGGTGACAGCACTGCACTCTCTCCCATGTTAGCCTAGCTGACACTGCGCTGCCATCCATAGTTACCAGGTGACAGCACTGCACTCCCTCCCATGCTAGCCTACCTGACACTGCGCTGCCATCCATAGTTACCAGGTGACAGCACTGCACTCTCTCCCATGTTAGCCTACCTGACACTGTGCTGCCATCCATAGTTACCAGGTGACAGCACTGCACTCCCTCCCATGCTAGCCTACCTGACACTGCGCTGCCATCCATAGTTACCAGGTGACAGCATTGCACTCTCTCCCATGTTAGCCTAGCTGACACTGCGCTGCCATCCATAGTTACCAGGTGACAGCACTGCACTCCCTCCCATGCTAGCCTACCCGACACTGTGCTGCCACCTGTGGTCACCAGGTGACAGCACTGCATTCCCTCACATGCTAGCCTACCTGACACTGCGCTGCCATCCATAGTTACCAGGTGACAGCACTGCACTCTCTCCCATGCTAGCCTGACACTGTGCTGCCACGTGTGGTCACCAGGTGACAGCACTGCATTCCTCACATGCTAGCCTACCTGACACTGCGCTGCCATCCATGCTCATGCATGTGGCAGTACAGCAGCACAGACAGTGACCCTCGCTCCCCTGAGGTGGAGCGTGTCTTCGGGGATATGAGAATCAGAATTTGCGTTTAATAACAGGTCTAAACCTCAACAAACTACTCCCATGACCTGGCCCAGGGCTGTCCATCTAATACCCCTACTCACCTCTCTCTTTCCTCCCTGTCTACCCCTTCCTATGCTCTCCCTCCCCCTGCCTCCCCGCTCCATCTTCCACACTCCTGTGGTCCACCAGCCACCACCGATGCTCTACCTGCTTTCTAGCCCCCGGTTACTGTCTACAAAGCCTCCGGCCGGAGACCACCTGCCACCCCCCAGTCCCCCCCCCACATGGGGAAGACCTTGCCTGTCTCACTGATAGTACCTCCGGGCCTGCTTCTGTACCGCTAAACTCTCAACCTATCTGACAACTGATGGTGCTTAAATAAATTTGTAACAATGTTTAAGATCTGATCAAGACTTATAACTTTGCTTAATATTTGTAATATTTTACATGTGTCTAACTTTGTACCTGTATTGTCTTATGTGCCTGATGCTGTCCCATGACAAGGAACCTTTGTAAAAGAGCCTTTGGCTCAAAAGTTATAAATAAAAAATAATTGTGGCATATTAAAATAAAAGATACAATCCCCCTAAAAAGCCAATGTTGTGAAATGTTGGAGTAGTTAAAAGAACAACTCTGGCGCTTAATCTTGTGTCTGATGGATTTGTTTAAGAAGCAGAGTGACAGCCCCATCTAGCAACACAGTCTTGGGATAATGTTCACAAAAGCACATCCCACAGGTGCTTGACAACAAGGTGGGGGTATTCAGGTGACTGCTAGAAATCAAAGCTGAGACAACATAAGGTGAGGTGAAAACTTTGCTTGACAAAGGGGACACGGCTATGCTATCTACAACCACCCGGGATAAAGTGAGCATTGTAGGCCATCAGAAATGCGGGGATTTGAAGAGCAGAGTCTGAGCAAATAATGTTCCAGTACCTGGGGCAGCTGGAGGGTACAGACCCAAAGGCATCTGTGGCTACACGGCTTAAAGAAGATCTTTAATTAGACCATCAGGCCCATGTTGGCAGAACCTACTGGATCACTCCTTGGAAATCCATTTTGATGGGCACAACAAACTGCACACTGCTCTTGGTGTTGGGTGATCTTGGGGAAGGAAACTGACTACTGCAAAACAGCATCGTTCCCCGCAATTTGAGATGTCAGTGTTCATCTGTATCCTGGTCTGAGCTACAACACAAGGACAAAACGAATGGGCTTTGAGGCGGTAAGAGACCAGCTCTGGGAGCCAGGCAGAGATAATTTCTTTATGCTCCCAGCTTGTTTCAGACTGGGCGGGGGATGGGGGAGGTGGAGACCTTTTCTCAGGCCCGGGAAAACCTGGTAAATTTCTGGTTGAGATTAGAAAGGACTCACCCATCAAAATTCAGAAGCCTCAGACCAGGATTAATATTTGTAATCTGTAATTCAAAAAAAGGAGTGAACCCACAACTCTGGCAACAATAGTAACTGGTGCCGATGTGGGGTGGCTAACCCCAGGCTTGACAGAAACACTCCCACAATCAGACGAAGTTCTAACGAACGAAGCAGCAGGCACCTACTCTGTGTCCTCTCGGTAGCTGACCTTTTACTGGTGACTTAATAAATGAATTTTTCAGCATATCTTGGCATCTGAGCCTCATTTCTTTTAAGATTAGACATAGTCTTGCCTTGTTTGAGTGCAGTGATTTTTGGTGAGTTAATATCTGTAATTCCTGCCTGCACTGATGCTGTTATGACAATGAACCCAGGATTTAGGGCTGACACTGCTGAGCAGACTGTTCCGTCCCGATGGGGTTCTGTTTTCACGTGGAAATTTGAAATGGAGGCTCCACGCAACCTGGATAAGAAGCTCAGCTTCTTCCCACGATACCTGAGCTGGCCGGCCTGTTTCTGCCATTTGACTGCAAGGCTGATAACGGTCCTGCACTTTAGGAGGGCAGATTCCAAAGAAATGGAAGACTGCTTAAGAAACAGCCTCATAGAGGGGGGGGGACTGCCAGGAAGGAATAGAGGTATACAGTGGGAAAAATAAGGGAGCGCATAATTAAGGCAACCAACCTCTGTGTGAAGGAAATGAGTAAGCACAAAGAAAAAGAGACTGTTATGGTTTTCTAGGGATGTGGCCAAGGTGGTGAAGGAAAAAAGGGTGGAATTCAGGAGGTATTAAGAAACCCAGAGGGAGGGAGACAGGAAGATGTTCCAAGTAAAACAGAGGGAAGCAGGAAAGGCAGTGAGGGAAGCAAAAGGTGCAGGCAAAGGAAAGGATAGCCAAAGGGTAGCTAAAGGGGATAAGACATTCTTGACGTGAGAAGAGGAAGGAAAGGGGAGGGACAGTAAGAATAAGGAGGGTGGTGGTGGCGAACTGTGCAGAAAAGGTTCAAGAAAAAGCAGACATCCTGAACAGGTACTTCTGCTCAGTCTTCACAGTGTGGTGGTGGGGGGAGAACAGACCACCAGGGAGCAGCAGGAACAAAGAGGGGGTGGACACAAGTCCATTTTCACAGGAAAGAGTCCTGAAGGACTTGCAGCTCTGAAAGTGGATGAAGCTATGGGACCAGATGAGATACACAAAAGGGTACAAAAGAAACACAAGGAGGCGTTAGCTGCCCCACTGATGGCCTTATTCAACAGCTGTCTGGAAACAGGTGTGGTTCTGGAGGACTGGAGAAGAGCATATGTGGTCCCTTCACATAATAAGCCAGTCAATCTCACCTCAGTGGTGTTAAAGGATAGAATGGTACAGTATCTTAAATCTGATGGCCTTCTAGATCACAGACAGCATGGATTCATTGGTGGTGGTGGGGGGTCATGCCAAATAAATCTCACTGATTTCTTTGACTTGGTGACCGGAGAAATAGATCAGGGGAGGGTAGTGGACATGGCCTATCTGGACTTTAGCAAGACCTTCAACACTGTGCTACACAGGAGACTGATAACGAAACTGAGCAGCCTTCGGTCTGGTGGCGCCAAGGGTTGAGGTGCTGGACGCCACTCTGGGGACCCATGTTCAGGAACAAGCATGGGCCGCCGGGGGTTGGCAGGAGAAGGAGAGGATCAAGCATCTGATGACAGCTCTCCTCTCCTGGGGAAGGGTGGGCATGCTGTCCTGCTCCTAGGCTGCCCCCGATGGAGACTGGGGGTAGCACCAGAGTCAGGGAGGATTGTAGTGTGGCATCGTGGCACGCACGTGCACTCACGGTCACAGGGGAGGGACCTAGAAAACCTGAAAGAATCGACAGCTGGCTCCATGGAAGCCCGTCCACTGCTCCTATGTCGCAGCTTCATGGAGCTCCCAGGCCCACTCTAGATATGAGTTCGGAAGGGGGGTGGCCCTTCCGCCCCACCATGGGGGGTAATCTGTGGGGGATACAGGGCCTGGGAGGTGCTGGGGAGGCAACAATGGCCGGCGGGGGGAGTCAGAGGAGGAGAGAGAAATCCCAGCAGGGCGAAGGAAGATAAACACATAATGGAAAAAAAAAGAAACTGAGCAGCCTAGGGATGGGATACAAAGTGAACTGGGCTAGAAAAGTACAGTTACTAAGAACTTACCGTAACAGTAGATCTTCAAGAGGAGCTCTTGCAGCAGGCTATAACCATTAGGACCAGTGCCGCAGGCATTAGGACCCACCAGAAAAGATTCTCAGCCAGCAGTACCCAGCAGGGACCACCCCCAACGTCGGCTCCACCCCAGTGTCAGCCACAGTACAAAAGGGGGCGGACCCAGCTTCACCCCAGTTCCCTCGCCAAGACCCGTGAACGGGCCCTGATGAGAGAAAGGAGCGAAGCCTGCAGATGAAGTTCTGTACACCTCTTTCAGGGAATGGAGGGCGGGAAAGCAGCGCCTGCTGCAAGAGCTCCTCTCGAAGATCTACTGTTACGGTAAGTTCTTACGTAACTGTACTATCTTACTTCGAGTGGGAGCTCTTGCAGCAGGCTATAACCAGAGCCCCGAGTTTTCCGCGATTTCGGCCAAACCGCGAAAATATCCACGGAATTTGTCGTCACCCACGGAATTCGCGGCCGCCCACGGAACAACGTCCTTTGTCGACAGGGGTGCCCAATCCCCCATCGGCTTCACTGCCCCCCAAATGTCTGTATGCCACGCTGGGAGCCCACCCCAGCATGGCAAAGCTCTTTGCCGACAGGGTGCCCAATCCTCATTGGCTTCATTGCCCCCAACAGCTCTGTATGCCACGCTGGGAGACCACCCCAGCGTGGCAGAAGTTTCCTTGCTGATGGGTGCCCAATCCCCATCGGCTTCACTGTCGCCCCTGCTACCTGGTGCCATGCTGAGAGCCCACCCCAGCGTGGCAAAAGCTTCCTTTGCCGACGGGGTGCCCAATCCCTGTCAGCTTCACTGTCGCCTAAGCTACTGGTGCCACGCTGGAGCCCACCCCAGCCTGGCAAAGCTTCCAGTTGCTGACGGGGTGCCCAATCCTGCTGGCTTCATGTCCCCCTGCTTGTTGCGTCACGCTGGGAGCCCACCCCAGCATGGCAAAAGTCCTCATTGAGTCTCCAAAAAAAAAAAATGAAACAAAAACCTTCCTCATTGATTCTTTTGCCCCACCCAACCCACACCCACCCTCTGGCGTACTCCACCTCCCCACACCCCACCTCATCCCATACTTACCTCCGAGCCCAGCGCGACAATCTTGGTGGACTGGGAACAAGTCTGCACTCTTCAAAGCCGACCGCAAACTGAAGAAATGCCGGTAAGCTGTATAATGGCATAAATGGATTTTTTCAACTTTAGTGTATATCTCAGTTATTTCTGGAATTTTTCACCAAATTAACATGGGGTTTTGTCTCACCATGAACTCAGACACTGTTATTTCATTAATCAGTCTCGAAAGGTGGTTCCAGTCACAGCAGCGGAACCACCTTTCCGGAATGATTAATGAAATGACAGTGTCACAGTTCATGAGGTAGGCTCCCAAAACCCTATGTTGAAAATTTGGTGAAAATATTCCCCAAAATGACTGTTTTACGAGCGTGCGTTGTGCAGTTCCTACGCACGCTCGTAACTTCGAGCATTTTTAATATTTTCACTCCAGATTTTCAGTATTGCCATTTTACCACACCTCCTTATGAACAGTACAACTGTCATTTTTCACATCTCACCTGAAATGTGTTTTCGCACATGTAGCGCACAATGGCGCGGTCGGTGTGCGAAATCAATGTTCGGACAGATTAAGAAAATCACAGTGATACTGTTCATGAGCAGAGGTCTTAAACTGGCTATGTTGAAAATTTGGTGATAAACGCCCATAAAATGACTGTTTTATGAGCGTGCATTGCGCAGTTCCTACGCACGCTCGTAACTTCGAGCATTTTTAATATTTTCACTCCAGATTTTCAGTATTGCCATTTTACCACACCTCCTTAAGAACAGTACTACTGTCATTTTTCTCATCTCACCCAAAATGTGATTCTGCACATGTAGCGCACAATGGCGCGGTCAGTGTGCGAAATCAATGTTCGGGACAGATAAAGAAAATCACAGTGATACTGTTCATGAGCAGAGGTCTTAAACTGGCTATGTTGAAAATTTGGTGACAAACGCCCATAAAATGACTGTGTTACGAGCGTGCATTGTGTCAGAAATGGCAAAAAAAAAAAAAGGGAAAAATAAGGGTAAAAATGTGCTGCAGAATTGCCGCAGAAATTGGTGTTGAGTGCCGCAGAAGTTCTGCGGCAAATGAGAACCCTGCCGCAGAACTTTGCTCTGATGTGCCGCAGAAAAATCGGGGCCCTGGCTATAACCATTAGGACTGAATCCCAAGCAGTCCTGCACCAAGGAGGTGCCTGATCCCGGGAGGTGGAAGATGGGATGATGCTGGAAAACAGCAAGCCATGATAGAAGTCCCTAAAGGACTGCCAGGCCAAAGCCGGCAAAGCATCTGGATGCAATGTCCAGGCTACAGTGCTTCACAAAAGTGTGCACTGAATCCCAGGTGGCAGCAGCGCATATGTCTCCAATAGATACATTCTTCAATGCGACAAATGAAGCCGAGACTACCCTGAGGAGTGACCCCCTAACCGGGCCTGGAAGGGGTTTATTGTGCTTTTCATAGCAAAACACAATGCAGTGGACAAGCCACTTTGAAATATTCTGTTTAGACACCAGGTTGCCCAAGTGTTGTGGCGTAAAGGCCACAAACAGTTGCTCCGATTTACGGTGTGCAGCTGTGCGCTTAAGGTAGTACCTCAGCACCCTGTGAACATCCAGAGTGTGAAGGAGAGCTTCTCCCCTATTAAAGGGAGAAGAAAAATAAACTGGAAGGTCAACCGACTGGTTGAGGGTCAACTCTGAGACCACTTTAGGAAGGAACTTAGGATTCGTTCTGAGAGAAACCCTTTCCCTATGAAATATTAAATACAGCTCTTTACACATCAGAGCCTGGAGCTCGGAAACTGTTCAAGCTGAACAAATTTTCCAGGAAAGGTAACGTAGCTCACAGTCAGCCGCTGGTTCAAGGGGGGACAGTGTGAGCTTTTCCAAGACAAACAGGAGGTCCCAGGCTGGGATAGGATCCCTAATGGGAGGTCTCATGTATAGAATTCCTCGAAAAAAGGTGTGGGCCACATTCAGTTGGGCTAAGATTTTGTCCCCAAAAAGGGTGTGATATGCAGAAATGACCCACATGTGCACCTTTATGGAGGAGTAGCTCAAGCCTTGTTGATATAAGGAGAGGAGATACTGCAATGCTGAGTTCACCGGACAGGTTAGGGGGTCCAGACGGTGAGACGATGCTCATAAGCAAAAGCACTGCCACTTCATAGCATAAGTGGAGCGAGCAGAGGGCTTCCTTGTTGAGACGAGGACGTCCGCCACCTCCTGGGAGACCCCGTACCTGGACTTTGCTATGTCTGTAGGAGCCAAGCATGAAGGTGCAAAGACCTGAGATCAGGATGGACCAGTGAGCCCTGATCCTGGGACAGCAACTGCGAGCATACTGGTAGCGGAATTGGAGGTTCCAAGGACAACCGCTGAAGTAGTGGGAACCAAATCTGCCGAGACCACAATAGGGCGATTAGAATCATCCGAGCCCCTTCGGCCTGTATCTTCAATAGCACTATCTGAATGAGAGAGAAGGCATAAAGAAACCTCCCTGCCCAACAAAGAGACAACGCGTCTGGCCAGAAAACACCAGGCACGGGCTCTCGCGAGCAGAAAATCGGCAGTTTGGCGTTACATGGGGACGCAAAGAAGTCCAGATCTGGTCAACCCCATGTGTCAAAGAGCTGGCTCACTACTAATTGCAGTTGCTCCCACTCATGCGCCTTCGACTGAGACCTGCTCAGACTGTCTGTCAAGTTGTTTAGGATGCCTGGAACGTGAACTGCGGACAGAGAGATGTGACACTCCAGCGCCCAGTACCAGACCCTCATCGGCTCCCTGCACAGGGGATAGGAATGGGTGCCCCCTTGCTTGTTGATGTAGAAGACGACCACCATGTTGTCCGTCTGAACAAGGAGAGAGCCTGGGACAAGGTCCTCTTGAAAGGCATGCAGCGCATTGAAGACCGCTCGCATTTCCAAAACACTGATGTGGAGATTGCGCTTCATAGGAGTCCAGACTCCTTATGTTTGGCGGGCCCCTAGGTGCGCCCCCCCCCCCAACCGAAATCTGATGCATCTGTCGTTAGAGTCTGATTTGGAGGCTCCTGATGGAAAGGGACCCCTTTCTCTAAATTCAGAGGGTCCAGCCACCAAAGTAGTATACTCTTGACTGGCTCTGTGACCCTGACCATGTGGTCTAGGTCGTCTGAGCTTTGATCCCACTGCACCCTGAGCATTCACTGTGGGATTCCCATGTGGAGACGATCCAGAGGAGTGACAGGAATGGCTGCCACTATTGTGCCCCAGAAGTCTGAGGAAGGTCCTGGCCTGGACCTGAGGGGTTACAAGGACCGATCTGGCATTCTCCCGCAAGCAATCGCCCCTCTCTGGGGGGTAGAAAAGCCATGCCCTGGACCGAATCTAGGACCGCCCCTATGAAGACGAGTCTTTGGCTGGGCTCTGGGGAAGACTTTGGAAGGTTCAGGGTGATCCCCACCTCTCGGAATAGAGTATAGGTGTCTCCGAGAGCCTGAAGGAGGCGCGTCCTTGATGAGGCCACAAGCAGCCAATCGTCGAGGTAAGGGAAGATATAATGTCCCTGGCGTCTTACAGCCACAGCCACCACTGAAAAGCATTTGGTGAAGACTCGAGGAGCGGAGGAGAAGCCGAATGGGAGAACCCAAAACTGATAATGCGCCCCCTGGAAGTGGAACCTCAGGTACTTCCTGTGGGGAGGAAAAACCCCTATGTGCATGTACGCATCTTGCATGTCTAGGGAGCAGAGCCAGTCTCCCTGATGCAGCAGAGGAATAAGCCCTGGAACAGTCACCATCCGGAACCTTCGGTATTCAATATAGTTGTTTAAAGAGCTGAGGTCCAGAATGGGATGAAGATCCTGCGTCTTCTTTGGGACAAGGAAGAAACTGGAGTAATATCCCTTTTCCCGCTGCTGCAGAGTGACTGGTTCTATCGTCCTTTTCTGCAAGAGGGCCTGAATTTCTCCTTCTGTGAGAGGAATGTGAGAAGGAGGATATCTTGAGGACCTTGGTGGAGTATCTGGGGGGATCTTGGTGAACTCCAGCGTATGTCCCCTCCTTATAATATCTAGGACTCACTGGTCCACAGTTATTGAGCTTCAACCCTTCATGTGAAGGGAGAAGCGACCCCCTACTGCCTCCACTGGTACCTCCGGAGGAGGGGAAGGGGTCAGAAGGGAGTCATTGGGTGGAGCCGGGAGTGGGCAGAGAGGCTTGGGAGGACTTGGGGCCATGAAAAGGAGCACCTCCAGGTTGCTGGTTTCCGGCTCTCCTTTTAAAGTCACCCCTCTGGCCCTGTTGGTTGCCATGGGCTTGGGTACCTGAGGGCTTCCGAAATGGCCGCCTTTTCACTTTCTTCTGGTCCCCTCTGTACATCTGACGGATGGACCAGATGGATTTCCCTGACTCCTGGAGACGAGAGATAAGTGACTCTGTCTCCTGCCCAAATAAGACGGAACCCTGGAACGGGAAGTCCCGGATTCTGGACTGCAGAGCTTGGTGAAAGCTGGAGACTCTCAACCAACCATGGCACCTGAGGCAGACACCTGATGCTGCCGCTCTGGCTGCCGTATCTGCAGTATCGTACGAGGCATGGAGAACATGCGTGCCTACGTCCGAGCCTAACTTAAGGACATCCAGAAGCTCCGTCTTCTGTGCGGAGTCTGGAAAGGCATTTCATTTATTTATTTGTAAATTGGTTTACAACCTTTGAGCCAGAGGCTCATTTCCAAAGGTACCTCGTCACATTGAGGACAGATAGAACAAATTTAGGTTACAGAATACAGGTCACTGACTTAGAGTTACACAGAATGATTTCATACATTATACAATAAAAAATACAGCATTAACAAGCTCCTGTCCCCTCTCCCAGAGCGCATTCTGGTATTGAACCATATGCATGAGTAAATTATGGGACCTAATGGAGCAGGTGGAGGCAGAATAGACTTTCTTGCACACCTGGTCCAAATAGCAAGACTCTGGGTCAGGAGGCTGGGAGCTAAGGTGTTTTGGCTGCTCGGACTTATCATGGGCAGCCATGATCACAGAGGAGTCCGCCTGAGGGTGCTCTGCCAGGAAAGGCTCATCCCTCGGGGCTCTGTACAGCCTGTCTGACGTCTTAGGAACCGCCGGGACTGAAGCTGGACATTTCCAAGTAATTCTAGTAAGGTCTTGGAAGGTGTCCACTAAAGGAAGTACCACCAGAGGTTTGGGCTCCTTTTGCCTCAGGTATCGGGCTAGTCGATGGTGTTCCGTATCCAGGTCCTCCGTATCCCATAAAGTTTGGATCATCAGGAGGCGAGCGGGGTTTGTCCTTTTCTCCTGGGGAATCCCCGATCCCCGAGAGGGAAGAGTAAGAGAAGAAGGCGACTGGCTACTGGGTGTACAGTAGCCGGATCTGTCCCTAGGACTTGCCCCGCTCGAACGTCGGTGGTTATCGGACCGACGTTAGTTGCCACGAAACCGACGACGGAGCGATGATGGGTGTCGGTCAGGGGACCGACATCGGGAGCGGGCCCGCCCAACAGAGCGGGAATGGCTCTTGGAATTTGACCTGGGCTGGCGGCGGCTACCTGACCTAGAGGAACGCTGGCGGCGGTCTGGAAACCGCGATTAGGAATGGAACCTAGAAGATAAGTGAGGCAGCAGCCTCTCAGGAGGTCTTCTTAGGCAAAGGTGTGGGAACACCCTCTGGTCGTGGTTTGCCCGATGGATCTGGAACTGGTGACGGGGCCGGCTTCGGGGGAGTCTGTTTTTGTTCTTGACCCCACCAAAATGAAAAAACTCCTGAGCTCCTCCCTGGAAAATACAGAAGCTGCTGTCCCAGGAAAGGGGCTAAGGGATCCAAAGGATCAAGCAGCCCTGAGGGAGAACCTCCCAGAGAGCCCAGTGGGAAGGAAGACTTAGGAGATGCAGATGCTGCTCCTTCTGCGGTAGCGTCTGTCACTGGCGACCCTTCTGCCAGCATCGGTACCGGGACCAATGACAGCTTCTTCCGGGGTGGCGCTGGAGTGTGTTCTGACTCCAGTGGCTTACCCTTGTCAGGTGAAGCCAGGACCTTAGCAGGCAGGGCTGAAGCTTGTGCCATGGAGGTCTTGGGGGTGACCCTAAGCAGCATCACCTTAGGCTTAGCAGGTTTCTCCCCTGACGTACCTGCTTTGGCCTAAGTCTTCTTAGCTGGAATGGAATCCTTACGGGGACGATGATCTCCAGAGCCTGAGGAAGAGCAGGGCTTCTTGGTGGAGGACCGAGAATGCGACCGAGACCTACACCGATGATGGGACCGACTACGGTCCTTGTCCCGGAACTGCTTGCTGGACTTGTCCTTGTGTTTGGCCTTCTCCCCAGAGTTGTGCAGGACATCCATCTTTTGTTCCAAAAGGTAAGCTTTAAGAGCCTTCAGGCGATGGATTCTAGTCCTGCTGGTGAAGCCCTGGCAGGTGGAACAGGCCGCGGTGTCATGGTCTGAACCCAGGCAAAACACACACTTGGTGTGGCCTTCCTTCGATGGGATCTGGTGGCCACAGCTACACTTGTTCCTGTGAGGCCTGGAGGAGGATACCGATGATGGGGACAACATACGTCAGCTGGAGTCGGTAAAAAACAACCGTTAGACTATCGAAAGAAACAAAAAAAAGTTTTGTTGGCAACTGACAAGTCAAGATCTTCCCCAACGTGAGCAGGTCGTGGTGGGAAAAAACTGGGGTGGAGCTGGGTCTACCCCCTTTTGTACCGTGGCTGACGTTGGGGTGGAGCCAACGTCAGGGGCGGTCCCTGCTGGCTGAGAATTTTTTCCGACGGGTCCTAATGCCTGCGACGTTGGTCCTAATGGTTATAGCCTGCTGCAAGAGCTCCCACTCGAAGTAAGATCTGTAGGAGACTGGCCAGTCAGCCAGCGCAGTGGTAGAGTTACCGCTTGCCATCCAGATGACCTAGTTCGCACCCCGAGTCCAGGATGTCTGGTGCTGACCAGTGAGGCAGGGTTGGGTGTCCTTTGGACGCCTCCTGCCCCAGGGAGGGAGGGCACCTCCTTCCATTGCATGACTGTCCCCTGGTGACCCAGGGAAGGGGTGGGTTGTCGTGCAGGAAGGAATAAATGGTCCCTCTGGGAAGACCTCCTGTCAGCACATATCCAATCGCCTTTCAGGTGATATGAAGGCATCGTTCGCCCAGAGTAGGAGCCGGCAGGGGAGCACCGAAGGTGGGGTGGGGCTTACCCACTCTTCCAATGGCCCTGACAGGCAGACTGCCGGGTCACCTCTCAGGACCACGTGCTGCAGTGGGGTAAGCAAAGGGGCACAACAGGGGACAAAAATTCCCCCAGCAGCACTGGGCAGATGAAGCTACCCTGCCCCCCACACCACAGCAGGGTCACTTTGACTCCTCACATGCCTCGGCGGCTCCTCCTCACAGGCCCCAACCATCAAGTGAAATATTTCGTCCTGGCTTGGGTAACAGAGGCATCCCACCCATTGGGAACACGTCATGGGTTAAGGTCAGGGTGTCCGGGGGAGGTTGTAGAGTGAAGACTTGTGGTGGGCAGTGTGACGTGGACAGCCAGTTCTGAGTGCTGTATGATTTTTTTGTAAAATAAAAAAATGTGTTATGAACTGACTCTCATGAGAAAATGCTAAAACAGCATGTGAGAACACACACACACACACAGGTTTTAGATACAAGGTGTTACATGGCAGGCCATAAGCTAATTACAGACTTTTCTAAGTTAATTATAGCTTTAGCTGCTAAAGGGGAAATCAGCATTCATTTTATGATGTTTCAAGAGAAGGAAACCAGGTTTAGTAAACTGGTGCAAAATCATAAATGCTGATGTCTGTGTGAGAGGGGAAACTGATCAATAGATCAAAGAAATGTCATTTGAAGAACATGAGTCACGCTGAGGTTGAGAATTTAATACTTGGAAAAGACATCCTGTTTTTATATAGATATATTTTTTTATGTATTCTGACAGGGAGGAGCTAGGTGACCTCATGCAAATAGGTGGGGAAAACCAGCTTTTTAAACATTATTCTGTTTTCTTTCAGAGACACTTCTATCTAGACTCTGACAAAGAAACATCTTTGGAGCACTTTAAGCAGGTATTTAGAGACAGAGACAAAGCTAAATACTGTAGTAGGAATTGCACTGTTAAAACCTCGTTCTTGTAAAAGATTTGTATGTCTTGTGATATAATAGTTCTGTATTTTATGTTACATATTTTTATATATTTTAGTAAAAACTCAAATTTTAGAGCCTGCTTGGTCTGTCTTTGATTTCTTTCATTTGCAAGAAAAGTATATATGGTTATAGCTGACACTAGGCATAAGCTTGAATGGTGATACCAAACTGGAAAGAGAAGCGTTTTAAATCTGAGGTCTTTATAAAAGTTTTTAAGGGTTCATTTCTGTACACCTGGTTAGGTGCCCGTAGGCAAAGATATGTGGCCCCCCCCAAAGACAGAATTATCTGAGCCTGTGCATTGGGTACGCTTAGCAAGAGGTTCACAGTTTGAATCCCTCCAAGACTGGAGACCAAAGGTTGATCCGAACTCACAAAACAGACAAGAGGGTTACCCCGTTCTGTTAAACTGTTCACAAGACTGCGCTCAGAGGTTGGCACTTTGGGAGTAGAGGGCTGACCTGCTGAGTGGGTTTGTGACAGGCAGAACCACTGAAGGACTCCTACAGCAGGTGTAAGGGCTTGGATAGGTGGAAGGAGGTCCCAACAGCTGGCGAGGCAAAAATGGGGGACAAAAATAGTAAGTAAAAAAAAACCAACCAGAAACTGTAGGAAACAGAGGGTGATGGTCGTGGTGGTGAATGGTACTCACTCTAACCATGGGAGACTGACCAGTGGGGTGCTACAGGGCTCAGTACTGGGACCGATCCTCTTCAGTCTCTTCACACGTGACACTGCAGAAGAACTGGAAGGGAAGGTATGCCTTTTTGCAGATTATATTAAAATCTGTAATAGGGTGGACACTCAAGATAGGGTGGAGAGAATGTGTAGTGACCTTGGGATACTCAAGGAGTGGTCAACAGCACGGCGGTTGGGTTTCAATGCCAAAAAAAATGCTAAATCCCATTCCTAGGGCATAGGAACTGACAATCACTAAGCAGGAAAAGGACCTGCCCCATAACAAGAAAAATCTAGTCCTCTATCCATCTTAAGTCAGACAGGAGACACCCTACAACAAGTAACTTCCTTCAAATACTTAGGCACTCTCCTGGACGACACTCTATCCTACGCATCACACACAGATTATGTAAACAAATCAGCTAACACCAAGCTTGGTATACAGTACTTTACCATCACAGGCAAGCTATGTCTCAAACGGCCCTGAACCTTGTCACTCAGCGTTCGATACTCTGAACTATCGACTATGGGCTCATCATTTACGGCACTGCTGCAGAAACCACTCTGAAAAGAATTAAAGTGCTACTAAACAAGGCCTGCAGGCTAGTCTTAGGGGCGCACAGACTGACTCATTCCTGTAGTCTTTATTCCAAAACAGGTTGGTTCCCGCTGCATCTCCGGATCAAATGCCAGGCCTGTCTAATTCGGAAGAAAGCACTGCTCAGTTTAACCCCTATCTCAATTGCAGCACTTTTCCAACGCTCTATAACTTCACAGACTACAAGAAGTACTTCCAAAGGTGCCCTCAAAAATCCCCTTTAAACACACCTCATTTGTCCATCATGCCCTAGCATATCATGATCCCCAGTGGATAAATGAACTTCCGGCCCCACTCATTTAATATGGGAAAATTGGCCCCTTTAAAAGATGCCTCCAGCCAGCTCCATGGCGCCGGGCGACGAAGGATTGCCCAGCACGCTGGCGACCTGGGTTTGCAACCGAGCCCGGGGCATCAGGAGTGGAGGCCGGCAGGGAGGGCTCTCTCCGGGGAGGATTGTGGATGCACCACCCTTCAGTGGCTCAGAGGGGATTCGCCTGCGCTTGCAAGACTCTCATTTCAGTGGAGGGAGTGGACATTGCAGCCATCACAGAAGTGTGGGCCACCTAGTATCAGGACTGGGATATGATGATCCCAGGGTTCAGGTTATTCAGAAAACATAGGGCTAACAGGAATTGGGGGGGAGAGAGGCAATCTATGTAAGGGAGGGAATAAAGTGCGAAAGGGAGGAAGGGGAAGAGGGGAAGACTATGAATGCAGTTCCAAGACGCAAAGAATAGGATACTGAGGATGGGGGTGGTGTACAGGCCACCAGCTTAGGGGAGTGACCTGGATATGGAATTAGCTGAACAAATTAGGAAGGTCTGCAGGAAGGAGAACACAGTGGTGGTCGAGGACTTCAGCCTATGGGGTGGAGTGGGGCACCCCATCCACCACAAATGCAAGGGAGTGGGTCGTGTTAGAAGCTTTTCAAGACAGCTTATTGACACAGCTGGTCCAGGGGCCAACTCATTTAGAAAGGACTCTGGACCTTGTACTGGATAACGGGGAAGCTGTAAGGAATCTGAAAGTGGAAGAACCACTGGCTGGGAGTGACCACTATTCGGTGTGGTTCACGCTCAACATGGGGAGGGAAATGGGGCACGGGTACAGGGGTGATTGAGTTCAGGGGGCAGACTTTAAGAAGATGAGAGAAATTTGGGGCAGGCACCTGGCAGGTATGCAACCTCACATGGATGCAGAACAGAAATGGGACACCATAAAGGAAGGGCTGGCAGAGGCTATGGAGTCTTGCACTAGGAAGAAATGCAAGAAGGGAATGGCAAAGTAACCCAGTTGGCGGACATAGGAGGTTATGGAAGGGGGTGAGGGCCAAGAGGGCAGCATTTCAAAAGTACAGGAAATCGGGGAGAGGTGAAAATAAGGATACGTACATGGAGAGGTCCAGGAAGATTACCAGACTGGTCAGGGTAGCCAAGACATCCAGGGAGCTGAGACTGGCACAGGGAATCAAAAGTGGAGATAAAGACTTCTGCTACATCAGAGAGAGAAGAATAAGCAAGGATCAGCTGGTGAGGATTAAGAAGAACAGGGGGGTGGGTGGAGAAAGGGGCGGAGCAGGCAAAGGCACTGAACAAATACTTCTGCTCTATATTTATGCAGAAAAAGTGGGGGTGGGTGGGTGGAAGGAGGAGACAACAGATGTAGGGATAGAGAGGTAGAGAGCAGGGTACTAGATGGGTTTATGGTATTAAGGGTGGACAAAGCATCTGGACCTGATGGCATTCACCCTAGGGTACTAAGGGAGTTGGCGAAGGTCCTGGCAGGGCCACTGGCTGACCTGTTCAATACCTCTCTGGACACGGGATGTGTACCACAGGACTGGAGAATGGCCCATGTGGTGCCCATCCACAAAAATGGCCCAAAGGATGAACCAGGAAACTATAGGCCAGTGAACCTCACATCGATTGTGGGAAAGCTCATGAAGGCGCTCCTAAAAGAGAGACTAGTGAGCTTCTTGGAGGAATACGGTCTCCAGGATGGTCAACAGCACGGGTTTGTAGTTGGCAGATCCTGCCAGACAAACCTTGTAGAGTACTACGACTGGGTGACATGGGAACTGGACAAGGGCCATGTACTGATATCCTGTATTTAGACTTCAGCAAGGCCTTTGATTCAGTGCCGCATGGGAGGTTGGGGGGAACATGGAATATATGGGGGCGGGACCAAAAATGGTGAAATGGATCACAAACTGGCTAAAGGGAAGGCAGCAAAGGGTGGTAGTTGGGTGGAAGAACCTCTCGTCACTGGGGAGAGGTTGTGGGATAACAGCTGGACCAGACACCGAACTTCAGGTTCAACACAATCTCTGTGTGATGTTTATTCAAAATACAGAAAATAAGCTTCAGCAATGGCATATTCCTTCTTCAATACATCAGTTTGCAGCAACAGACTATAAATGTCCTTTCTCAGCACTTAGCCAGCACCTGCTGACACTGATCACTAATCTAAACATTTTTAGTGAAAACCCTTCATTCCTATGTGGGCCTTGTGAACTTGGGTAGTGGGGGGGCTCAAAAAGAAAAAAAAACAACAACAAAAAAAGCTATAGACAAAGAACCTCATGCAGAATCACTGAAAAAAGGGTTACCCCAAAGGGCACTGGCAACAAATTAAGTTTCAAAGAAATACAACATCATACGTATTTCCACAATACAAAGTATCACGGGATATATGCACATCACCATGACATTTCAGACTTGTTCAGTTGACAGCAATTTACATGCATTTTAAATAGCAAAACTAACTTAATTTCTATAATAGTCACCTAGTACTTTTTACCATTATCCAAAACACCTAGTGCCATGGTATTTTCAACATTTACAGGTTTCATAAACATAAGGTATATACATCAAGGTATTTTATGACATAGTGCTATTACATACTAAATCCAACGACAATAAATACAGCCTGTTTTACATATCCTTGGAGGTCACCACGATAACCTCCCTGTACGAGGACCTGACAGGGAAAAGGAAAATTAAAGAGGACACTATAGCATAGTGAAGAAAGGGAAGGGGGTGCCCATTAGGTGGCCAACCTCATGGACTAGAAATCTGTAAAGGATAGATTAGGCTAAGAAATATTCAATTCAATATTTTATTGTTCGACTTATATTAAGTCATTACAAACAATACATACAGAATACAAAAACATAAAACATCTCAAATTTATAGTTCAATACCTTAAAACCATAGAAATTCCTATAAATATCACTGAATCCCCATCTTTCTAATGATTTGATACTGTAATATCAATTCTCACGAATATAAAGCTTTTTACTTTCAATTATATTCAGTAGGGAAACCACAGGTATTAAAATATCCTTTCTACTTGCTTTTAAAAGATAGGTTGTCAGATGTACCGGTTCGTAATCCAGATCCCCTAAAATATTCCCTATAAATTTCTTCCTATATTCATTTTACGAAGGACATGAAATGAGTAGATGTACCAAATTATCCTGCCCATATCTGCATTTATGTAATCCAGCTGTGTCTTCTTTAGTCTTTACATACCTATTTCTATTACACTGACTACTAAAACATTCAAATCTAAAGTGTGTATAAATCAGCCTTAGACTGGGGTTTGTCAATATATACAAATATTTTTCCATTCTATTATTTCTTTTATTATGTTTTAACCAATTACATACCTTATATTGTCTACACTTTTTCAAATCCTGTTGCGCAAAGACATCTCTTATTCTGTTTCTAACCTCCATATTTAAATATCCATTTGGATATCTAAAAGTATCTGGGATGCACGTTAATAAACCATGGCCCGGATATTCAAAAGGGCTGCGCCATGCGCAATCGGGTTGCACCAGCACAAGTCCGAAAATGCGCCATTCCGCGATATTCAGCGGGAGGCAGTTGCGCCACTGAAAACATGCTGAGCAACAGCGCAATACAAATGAAGGCATGCGCAACCAAGGGGTGGATCCATGCATAAAGAGCGCAATGCGATATTCAGGCTTGCGCAATGCGCACAGTGGATTAGCTGAAGGCGCTTGACGGCGAAATGAGCCAAAATAAAAAGGCTCAAGGATGAGGCGCAAGAACCGACAGGGAATGCCATGAGGCAGCAACAGAGAGCAGGCCACAGCAGCAACCAGTGCAGGCCAGGGAGTAGGCAGGACAGAATAATGGCAGCCAAGGCGTGAGGGGCCACAGAGTTCGGAGGCCAGTAGGTGTACCCGGTGCAGTGGAGGTAGCAGTCAGGACAGCGAGGGGAACAGAACAACAACAGCTGGGGGGGGGACACAAGCCAGGGAGATGGACAGTGCCAGCTTCCACATGGAAGCTGTAGTGAGGGGGGTGAGAAGGCATGTTGCAGGGGGACGTGGCCGTGGAAGGGCCCGTCGGCGGTACACCCCCAACAGGCAGTACCGAGCCCACATCAGCTTTAAGCTGTATTCGGATGTCGAGATTGTGGGCTGGTACCGCCTGAACAGGGCAATACTGAGGCGGCTCTGTGAGCTGTGCAGTGATGTGATGCAGGCACCCTCATGACAGAGTCACGCTCTGTCAGTGGAGACAAAGGTAACAGCCTGCATGTGCTTGCTCGCCACGGGTACCTTCCAGAGGCCAACAGGGGACACCACAGGCATAACACAGTCGGCCACGTCACGCATCCTCACCCAATTCCTCAGCGCACTGCTGCCACATGCTGTGGAGTACATCCATTTCCCCAGCACCGCAGCAGAGCGTACAGCAAACATACAGGAGTTCCACAGGGTAGCACGTATGCCTGGCGTGCTAGGAGCGATAGACTGCACCCATGTGGCTATTCGCACGCCACCTGGCCCCGATGGGGCCGCATATCACAACCGGAAGGGGTACTCCAGTGTCAACTGCCAGGTGGTGTGTGATGCCAGTGGGCGCATCATCAATGTCTGTGCCACGCACCCTGGTGGAGCACATGGTTCATTCACATGGTACCAGTCTGCACTGTGCCATCGATTCGAGAGTAGGGACATCCCCACAGGACACCTAGTAGGTGAGTATGCATGTAGGAGCGGCAAAGTTGGGAGACGGGTGGGCAAGCCACAGGTGTCATGGGAGTGGCACACAGGGCTAGGGACAATATGGACCTGAACATGACATTAACCTCCACTATCTCCACACAGGTGACAGTGGATACCCACTCCGTCCCTGGCTGCTCACACCCTACCGGCGCCTCACGACCCCATCGCAGCGACGCTTCAACAAGGCACATGCCGCCACACGCAACATCATCAAGCGGGTGTTTGGGATGCTGAAGGCACGCTTCCGATGCCTAGACACCTCCGGCGGTGCCCTACAGTACAGCCCCCCAAAGGCCTGTGGGATATTCCTGGCCTGTTGTATCCTGCACAACATGGCCAAAGACTGTGGGATAGCCGTACAGGTCAAGGAGGGGGACAGCAATGGGGACGCCGGTGACGATGGGGGATGAGCAGCCCTTGGACGGCGTGACCTCCGACTGATCCGGCTGGCCCAGCTGCACCGGGACACCATCACAGAGGAGCACTTCAACAATACAGGTAAGTCATGGGGCCATGCAACCAACACTGTCTAGGCGCAACCCACATACACACAGGGTAACACACCAGGGGTGCATGACGGCAAGGGGAGTGGAAGGGTACAGGCGCACAAACACACCACCAGGGAGGGGTGAATACTTACACGCTACATGGACACACACACACACACACACACCAGGCACACAGAGCACAGGGGCAGTTGCACAGCAGAGCAGGAACAGACATGTCAAACACACAGATCCACAGACCACCCCCACCACCTGTACTGTCCATGTACATGTGTCAGATGCTGGGCACCCTTGCACCTTGGTGTACAGTGCAATGCAGGCATCATCATGCACACGCACCTGTGGACAGCAGTCGGGTGGGTGTGCAGGTGGTCCGTGTGTTGGCGTGTTGGGCAGAGCACCCACCGGTGCACTGCCCACCATGATACACATTGCACACAGGGCAGCACCAGACAGGGCCCACACTGGGAGACAGGTCAGTCAGGTGGCACTGAGCCACAGCCACCACGGATACGTGGGCGGCCCCGCCGAGACCCAGCCGCACTGGCAGGCTGAGCATGGGCCACATGGGGTGGCACCAATGGACCACCAGGGGTCCCACTGCGCGAGCGCGACCCTGTCCGCACAGGGGTCTGCAGCATGCTGAACATACCTGCACCGGGGTGCTTGGGATGCCCACAGCAGAACCCGGCGTCGACAGGCTGGGTGTCGCACGATGCCAGGAACGTGGAGTGGAGAGTGTACTGCGTGGGGTGCGCAGTACAGGGGCACCTGACTGTGTGCCCAATGCGGCCACGACAGCGACCAATGCCTGGGTCAGCCTGTCAATGGCGGCGGTCACATCCATCCGCATTTGGACCATCTCTGCAAGGATCAGAGCACAGTCCCTGCTGTGCCGCTCCACAGCCACACACAGTGCCTCCACGGACATTGCAACCCGCATTTGCTGCTGTACTGATGCCCGCAGCAGGTGGGTGTGCTCGTCAAACGGGTCATCTGCCAAATCGGCAACCTGTCCCCCAGGGTATGGAAGGGCCTGATGCTCAACACCTCTTGAGGGTGGGCGCCGTTCACCAGGACCAGGTATGGGAAAGTCAACAGGCGGTGTGCATACGCCACCACTGAACCCTGTACCCCCAGACCTGGTGGGTGACTGCTGCTGCTGCCCCTCTGCCTGCTGTGCCCAAGGCACCAGTCGTTCCAATGCTGTGTCCACAACAGTGCCAGGGACCTGCACAGCCACCAGTGCTGCCCCAACGGTGCTGACAGGCACAGCCTGGGACTGTGCTGACGTGCTGGCACACATGTTGGAACCAGCCAGGTCCAGGGGCACGTGCTGTCCTGCTGTGTGTCCGTTATGAGACACACATGTGTCACTGCCCATAGCAGTCGTTGCATCGTCAGTGGTGCAGGTTCGTGCCACAGCGTGCTGGCATGCTTGCATGCCAGACTGCTGGGACACAGGAAGGGCACCCCCCACACCTGACTCACCAACATCGGAGATGGCGGCCAGGCGTGCACACTGGTGCAATGCATGCCGGCTACCAGCAGAGGTGGATGGACCCTCCTCCAACTCTGGCTGCAGTGCACGGGCCCTCCACCACTGTCCTGCAGGCGCACAGGATCTGTAACAGAAAGTGAGAACATGTTAGTGCATGGGATCAACCTCCCCACCCCCACCATGTCATACCATGCAGTGATGGGCTTCCACCTGTCTAAAAGCCACCTCCTGGAACGCCCTCGATGGCACTGCGCTGCATGGATGCAGCAAGACGGTCCTCCGCCGGGGTCAGCTGTGCCACCTCTGGCTGGCCCCCGCCTGTGGCAGCGCGTGCCGCCCTGAGGGCTGCCACTTTCTCCTTAACCCGTCTCCTGTCGGTCCTCACCTTCTTCTTACATTCCCGCATGGAGCGCTGGTGGCTTCCTTGCAGGTTCACGGTGCGAGCTACCCCCTCCCATGCAGCAGCACGGGCCTGAGGGGTGCCCCGCCGTCCACTGAGTAGTGGCTCCTCATCCAGGTAGGCCTCATAGAGTGCCTCTGTTTCAGCCTTTGTGAAGTTGGGCCTCCTCTTCCACCCACCATCATCCTCCTCACCCAGTCCTTGCTCGGCCATGTCACAGTCTGTATGGGTGGAAGTGGACACCTGTCACTGTGCAGTATACAGCATTATCCCATGACCACTGCCCAGAACATCACACAGCATGCAACCCACCAATCACCTGCAGTAACCGAATATGGCCACTGCAGATCACTGTCGCACATTTAGAGCGCAATGCATGCAAATTAGGAGTGGAGCAACTTTAATGGGATACAAATCGTGCCGCTGTGCCTTTGAATGGCTGATCAGCTGATCTGCATATGACGGCTGAATATCGCGTTGTTGCGCTTTGCGCAATACGGTTGAGCCGGCTGAGCCTATGGCGCAGTTCTGTGACTGCGTAGTACACCGCACCGCACATACCCAGGTACCTTACGCAGGCGTCTGCCACGCTGATTACGTGCTGTGTGCGGTCAGCTATTCAGGACATAGCCACCACTGTGCCAGTGGCGCTACAGCGCTGGTCACCACATGGCGCTGTGGCACAACTGCGCAGTAGTCCACTGTGGCACTGGCACACAGGCGACCACTCGCGCTGGATGTGTAGATGTCCGATGGCACCGTGCATGGGCTTGCGCCAGAGACATGACCTTGTGCCCAACCTTTGCCCCCTTGGCGCTGTACGTCTGGCATGTGTGCAGCTCTATTGTGCTGTTCGGTAACAGCGCGATAGGGACAGACGGGGTTGTATTGCGCAACATTTCCATGTGGGGTTGCCACGCTGCAGAGCGCCATATTGCCTACTATCAAGTTGTTGACATGGCACGCAGGAGAGCTCCCCAGTGGAGTGGCTTGGAGGTGGCCAACCTAGTGGCTGTGGTGGAGCCTCACTATGGGCCACTGTTTGGGGGGGAACCCCTAGACGTGGCCCGCACCCAAGTGTGGCAGCAGGTGGCCACCGAGCTGGAGCAGGTCACAGGGCGGCGCAGGACAGCGGAGCAGTGCAGGCACCGCTACAGTGACCTGCACAGGAGGGAGCAGGCACTGCTGGCACGCCTCAGGTCCCGTGCCAGGAGGGGCATTGTGCCTAGGCCAGGTGGGTGAGCCATCTATGCACCTGTATTGTCCGCAGGGGTATAACTGTGTATTGGGGCCAGAGCATTGGGGAGGGCTGTTCCATGGTTGGCTGTGTCAGTGTTTGCAGGTGTGTGATGTATGGGTCTGGCTGCGTGGGCAGGCACACTCATTGGGGCAGGGGGCTGTCTGCGTTTGGATCTCACTAATGTGTTTCTCAACATTTGTTTCCCATAGGCATGGAGGAGCGGAGGAAGGCCCGGGCTGAGGCACACAGGGGTGCTGCAGAAGTGGCCGGCAGAGGAGGCAGCGGTATGGGCCCACAACAGCAGCAGCAGCATCAGCAGCCGCCGCAGCAGCAGCAGCGGCTTGATGAGGGTGAGTGTCATTATATCATGGATGCTCTTGCGTGCTATGGGGGGGAAGGGCATGGCCACCATCCATGGACAACACTGCCATGCACGCGACGTGTGATGGTCAGCACTGTCCAGTGGCACTGCATGTCTGTGAGTGCGTCACTGGTGGTCCATGCATGCACTGGGCACATGGCTGTGGCACTATCTTCCCACCATGTAGCCATGTCACTGTACTGCCTTGGTTGTGCTGTGCTGGGTATGGGGGTGTGTGTGTGTAGTGGCACACATGGCTGTTGCTGCCTGGTTGGGCTTGGCCCGTGCACGGTCACTGTGAGTGTCTGCAGTCCATCACAGGGGCAGGGCACTTGGCTGTATGCCATGCATACTGGGTGGGCTTCAGGGTTGTGTACAGTCCTAGCCATTGAGTCTGTTCCCTTGCCCTAGGTGTCCGGGTCCTGCGCAGGATAGAGCAGGCCATCCACCGCCTGATGGAGATGTCGCAGGAATCGCTCAGCATCCTCAGGGAGATGAACCAGAGGGGTGTGCGACGCTGGAGGAGGACACGGGGTCCGAGCCGGCCTGCAGATCTGCAGCCTGGGGGGCAGTAGCTGCCCCACAACTACACCCTTTACCCTTCCCTCACACCCTGCCTTCCCTCACCAAGTTCTTCACCCCTACCCCACACCCACCCCTACCTTGTACCCGTACCCCTACCCCTGTATTGTATATATTTGTAAATAGTGTTATTGTTGTTCCTGTTGTTGTTGTTGTTCTGTTATTCATTTTATATATATATCTATTTTGTTATGAATACTGTGGTGGTCTCTGATTTGCAGCTGGCTATAGGTGCTCAGTGTGCATGGCATCTGGTGTGGTGTGGTCCTGGGATTGTGTGTGTGTCTGCGTGGGGGGTGTCCCTGGTGTGGTGGTGGCTGCCAGCCGGTCTCGCCGTGTGCTGCCACACACCACTGTGGACTCCAGGTGGGTCTGGCTTGTATGATTCTGTGGTACACACGGTTGCATTGTGCCAGGTGGGGGGGGGCATGGTGGTTCCGGCAGCGCCAGTCACAGTCACTGCTCATGGGTGGTGTCTTGGGGTTCCAGAGCAGGGTGTGCTGTGCACAGTGGGGGCTGTGGTACACCTGGGTTGTCCAGCTCCTTTATGTGACAGTATTTGCTTGCCAGTGGGTGTGCTGGGGTGCCGTGGCCCAGCTGTGCTTTGTAGGCTTGTCCCCATGGGCCAGTGGATATTCTGTCCCTCCACCGGTGATGGTGTGCTTCGGGTGTAGGGGTATGTTGTTAGTTCTACAGTGTGTTCCTGTCCCTGTCTGTGGCATGGGTGGTGGGCCCCTGCCTACCTCCCTGGTTGTGCAGTTCCATTGCTCTGCTGCTGGGGGGGGCTCCCTGCTTGTGCTATGGCGCATCTCGACTGCTCAGCTGGGCTGGCCTTGTTGCGCTATGGTGCGACATATGTGCTCAGCTTCCCCTACCTGGTTGCACTATGGCGCAGATTGTGCGATATTCAGACGTTGGCTGGTTGCGCAATTTGACTTGCTCCACGTTTGAATAGCACGTCTGTTGCGCATATGCGCAATTGACTTGTGTTTGCTCCTGCTATTGCGCACATTTTGGGCGCAGTTTGAATATCTGGGCCCATGTGTTCTACTATGTTTTTCTACCGTCCACATACTTGGGAAAAGTATTTTCCTGTTTGAATGTGAAATTGCCTCATCAAGGCATAATCTTGGATACCTGTAAGTTTCCATACTAAATACTTTTAACCAGTAAACAGGACCTGTCCTAATTCTGCCCGAACCATTGCTGACGGTGTACTGACTGGTAAACCTAACATCTTTTTGTAAAATTTGTTTAAGCAAGGTTCAGTCATAATTCCGCAATAATTACCCCACATCTCTGCACCGTATAGAATCTGATTTGTATGTTGGCGTGCTTGCGCAGCCAACATCGTGGGACAGTGCAGCTTTGGAGGCGTGGTCACTGTTGGGCAAATGCAGGGCATGCATCAGTAGGTGCGTCCCTCATTCCCCAATCAGCCTGCATGCCGGCGCCACACCATGCATACATAGTAATAGTGACACATCTAGAAAGGTCCACTGCAATCCGAGCAAAGCTCGTCGCATACAGCGGACCCTTCCTACGGTTCGCCGACATTATGAGCATGTCGGCCAACTAGTGGCCGCCTCAACTACTGCCAACTTGGGGTGCCCAATCCCCTGTCGGTTAACCCCGCTTGCTTTGTTGCCGATGGGGGGCCCACTCCCGTCAGCATAACCCCCAATTGTTGAATGCCGAGGAGGGTTCCCAATCCCCTCGGCTCGCTTCCCTTTCTTTTGTGTGCGATGGGGTGCCCAATCTCCATCGGCATTACTTCCTCATCCCCTGTGTGTGCCGACGAGGGTGCCCATTCCCCCATCGCTACAGACATCCCCCCAACAGTTAGGTGTGGCACGCTGGGAGCCCACCCCAGCATGCCAAATCCCTGCAAAAAACCTGTCCTGTGATGTTTTTTTCTGTAAAATGAAACGGTCCTTGTAGTCTCGATGCTCCCTCCCCACCCGCACTCCACCCTCTGCACCTGCCTCCTCACCCCCCACCCCATACTTACCTGTGGAGTCCGGCGCAATGATCTGTGGTGGACCAGGAACACGTCTGCACTCTTCAAAGTCGACCGTAACTGAAGAAATGCCGGCAAGCTGTATAATGGAATGAACAGGGGTTTCTCAACTTTAATGCATATCTCAGGCATTTTTGCGAATTTTGGCCCCAAATTGTCAACATGGGGTTTTTGGGGCCCCTTCTCATGAATTCTTGCACTGTCATGGCGTTATTCGGTCCCAAAAGGTGATTTCGCAGTCACTGCGCGGAATCACCTTTCAGGACCGAATAACGAAATGACAGTGCCACTGTTCATCAGAGGGGCTCTCAAAAAGCCTATGTTGCAAGTTTGGTGGGAAAAATCCAAAAAATGACTGTTTTATGAGAGGTCTTAAAATGCCTGTGTTGAAAATTTGGTGACAATACTCCATAAAATGACTGTTTTACGAGCATGCGTAGCAACTGCGCAATGCACGCTCGTAAGTTAGCACATTTGCAATATTTTCAAGCCACATTCTCAACATTGGCATTTTACCTCACCTTCTTGTGAACCGTACAGCTGTCATTTTTCACATCCTTGCTGAAATGTGTTTTCGCACTTCCAGCGCAGAATAGCGCAGTTGCTGTGAGAAATCACTGTTCGGGACACATTACTAAAATGACAGTGACACTGTTCATGAGCAGAGGTCCTAAAATGCCTGTCTTGAAAATTTGGTGACAATACTCCATAAAATGACTGTGTTACGAGTGTGCGTTGCGCAGTTTGCACACACGCTCGTAAGTTCGCAAAGTTATATTTTCACTCCACATTTTCAACAGTGCCATTGTTCTACACCTCCTAATGAACAACACAGCTGTTATTTTTCACATCCTGACCAAAATCTGTTTTTGCAGTTCCGGCGCACAATAGCGCGGTCGCTGTGGAAAGCCCGTGTTCCAGACACATTATGAAAATGGCAGTGACGCTGTTCCTTAGCAAATGTCCTAAAATGCCTATGTTGAAAATTTAGGGACAAAAGTCAATAAAATTAGTGTTTTACGAGCGCGCGTTGCGCAGTTTGCACACACGCTCATGACTTTGTGAATCTGTAATACTTTCACTCCAGCTGTTCATCATTGGCATTTTTCCATATCTCCTGATCAACCATACAGCTGGCTGAAATGTGTTTTCGCACGTCTGGTGCAGAATTGCACGGTCACTGTGCAAAATCACTTTTCGGGACACTTTGAGGAAATAACGGTGACACTATTCATCAGCAGAGATCCTAAAATACCTATGTTGAAAATTTGGTGGTGAAAGTTCAGACAATGACTGTGTTGCACGCGTGCATTGCGTAGTTTCCTCGAACCCTTGTAACTTCGTCAATCTGCAATATTTTTATGCCACGTTTTCACCACTGGCGTTTGTGCACACCTCATTATCAACATTCCAGCTGCCATTTTCCACAGCCTGCCCAAAACGCTGCTTTCCGCAGCTCTGCCGCACAGTGGCGTGCACTTCGCCAGCAAAATCACCTTTTGGGACATATTAACAAACTCACGGCGCTATGCCTCTCCACCTCCGCCACTGCCAATGCCAGCGTGACAACATGCAGCATTGACAAATGCTTGTTTGTTTTAGCAGGCTAAGAAACAGAAGAACTGCAACAGATTTAAGAAAAGGTCAGTCGTCAAGAGTGGCAGGAGCTCCCTGTCACGGTCACCAACAGCAGTGACAAGCGGGGTACCACAAGGATCGGTACTGGGACCGGTGCTGTTTGGGATTTTTATTGAAGATACCTCACACGGGATCCGGAGCAGTATTAGTCTATTCGCAGACGATGCAAAGATGGGAGCTGTGGTTGATGATGCTTAGTGGTGGAAGGGGATGCAGGAGGACCTGACTAAGCTGCAGGAGTGGACAGAAACATGGCACTTAGGGTTCAACGCTAAGAAGTGCAAGGTTCTGTACTTTGGAGCCAGGAACCAGGGGAGGGATTATCACTTAAATGGGGTACAGCTGGGGAGCTCCACAGAGGAGAAGGACCTAGGAGTGATCATTATGGGGAACATGAACAATTCTGCTCAGTGCCAGAATGCGGCAGCAAAAGTCAACAAAATGCTGGAGTGTATTGCAAGAGGGATTTCCTCCAGAAGGACGTAGGTGATCCTTCCCCTGTATAGGTCATTGGTCAGGCCCCACCTGGAGTACTACATGCAGTACTGGCGCCCATTCCTGAAGAAGGATATCAGATTGTTGGAGGGGGTGCAGCAAAGAGTCACAAAGATGATCCAGGGATTAGAGAGCAAGCTCTACGAGGACAGGCTGGGAGACTTGAATATGTATTAGATGGAGGAGAGGAGGGATGGGCGGATATGATCGAGACCTTTAAGTATCTGAAGGGAATAAACAAGACCAACACAGAAGGAATTTTCCAGATGAGAAAGGGAGGGACACGAGAGGGCATGGACTGAGATTGATGTTGGGGAGGAGATTCAGGAGGGAGATGAGGAGACATTTTTCACTGAAAGAGTGGTGGACAAATAGAACACCTTAACAGACGACATAGTGTCCTGTAAAACGGTGGGCAGTTTCAAAAGGGGTTGGGACAGGGGAAGGGATACTGGGAAGACGGGGGGGGGGCAGGAAGGGCAGCTTCGAGATGAGGTGCTAGCTGCATACTCGAGCAGACTCGATAGACCAGGAGGCCTGTTTCTGCTGGCAATTTTGTGTGTTCGTAGGGTGAGACTTGGCTGCCCGAAGGAGTGGGCAGCCGGGTTAGAAGGGGGATAAAAAGAGTATGTAAACAAAAAAAAGAGGCCTCTGCCTCCTTCTAGTCGGGGCCAGTCACTGTGACTGCACACCTTAGACAGTTGCTCTCTCTCCACTGGCTTGCTCACCCCCCACATTTTCACTACTCTTCCCCTCTCCCACTCCCACCCCCATTTTAAGAATGCCCACTGGGCTGCTGTAACCTCAGCTTCCCATCCTTCCCCTCGCTGCTTCACAATCCCCTCTCCTACCACCTCTCCACTCCTCCCTATTTTAAACAATGCATGCATGAGTTGCAACTTCCCCACCCCCTCACACCCTCTATACAGCTACCTCTGCCCTCACCTCTCCTGTCCTCCTCCTAGACTACGCCTGCTTGGGCGGCTACACTCACCACTTCTTGCACTTAGCAACACAATTGGTGTCCACCTAGAAATGGAACTGTTATGAAGCTTTTACCAAAATCCTGCACTTACTGTACTGGACTGTGTACTTGTTTTGTTTTTCTTACCTGTCAGACTGGGGCATCTCTCAGGCTGGCTTGCTCGGCTTTCCACCCCTAACCGCCTGCCTGAACCACTCCTCCGACCAAAGCTTCCGTATCCGGATCCCCTCCTCTCCCGCTGACCATACAGGAGCAGGCCGAGGATCCCCTGGGGTAAGGTCGGGATCATGGCTGGCACTGGGCATGTGGAGTGTCAGCCGTAAGAGACCCATCGTTGCCTCAACCAGCTGCCAGGGGTTTTTCATGTTTGGGTCCCCTCAAAGCGCAGCATGCAATGACATCTGCGCATGGTTGCCCCACTAATGACTGCCGCACTCTGTCCCATACATCGACTGGTGTACCTGCACTACCCCGATCTCCATCGGAGGTCATCAGAACACCGAGCAGTCCCCAGCTCCCTTCCCAGGGAGAGGAGAGCTGTCCTCCAGATGCTCCATCCTCTCTCTCTCTCCCCTGCCGACCCCCGGCTACGTAAGTCCGTCACCGAACCCAGATCACTGGTGTGGCATCCAGCGCCTCAACCCTCAGCGCCACTGGCCGGCATGGATTGTGTACTTGTTGTACTGCCTAATATCTGTAACACTCTTTGTATATCCTTTATACTGTCTAATGTGTTTTGTCTTCTTGACTTGGAACCTTTGTAAAGGAGCTTCATGGCTCAAAGGTTGTAATCTGAAACTGAAATAAATAAACAAATTACCACCAATCCAAAAAAATCCAAACAACTTCTGATCATAGGAGAGACTCCATGATTCGGGGAGTTGATACCTATCTCCAGCCAAGGGTAATGATCAGATGTCTCCCAGGTACATCAGCATGGAGAGACACTGACCGCAGTGCTAAAACTGTACAGGAAGCAGGAGAAAACACTGACATCCTGGTACATAATAGGGATTAATGATCTTGCCAGCCGGTCAGTTGAGGAGACCAAGGAACACCTGACCAGGCTGGGTGAAAAACTATCATCCATTTCATCCGGCATCTCCTTGTCTGAGATCCTGCCAGTCTGGGAGAGGGGGGCAGATGGACAGAAGGTCAGAGAAGGGAAGATAGGGAAGCTAAACATGTGGCTCAAGGGCTGGTGCCAGGAAAAAGGACAGAAATTTGTAGGGAACTGGCAACAGTTTTGGGAGCGAAAGTTCTTTAAATTTGATGGACTGCATCTGACTAAGGAGGGAGTCAGTCCATTGGGGCACAAGTTTGATGTCTTTGCAGACTATTTAAACTAGCAAATGGGGAGAGGGGTGCAGCACCCGATACGTCGAATTGGAAGAACACCCCTCTCCATCAGCTAGTGATCAAACAGGAGTTCAGCATCTTTGTAGTTCATTTGCATCACCAGGTAAGGAAAAATTTCCGGCTCCCCGGAAGCACCAAGTTTTCCCATCAGCGAAAATGCCGACCTCCCCCACAGCGACGGCACAATACCGATGCAGGTACTGTGCCGCCTATGGAGTCCTTGTTTTCTGTGGGGGACTGCGCCCCACACCCCCAGACTCTAAGATTCCAACTCCAGGTTGGAGTTGGTCCGGAGAGGGGGTGGAACACTGGGGGAAGGCGAAACAAGGAAAATGTACCATTACTGCGAATGTTGCCATAATGGTCCTTTTCCTTGTTTCGCTGTCGGGTGTCGATGAAAAGGGGTGATATGCCGGCTCCCCATACGATGCACTGGGGAAACGCCAGACCTCGCCCAACAACTAACACACCGAAATCTGGCCAATGGAAAATCATGTACACAAATGCTCGCAGTCTGGGAAACAAGACCCCAGACCTGCAGGCAATAATGACAGAAGCTAAACTGGACACAGTAGCCATTAGCGAGACATGGTTTACCATAACCACGCTAGAGACTTCAGTACATGGCTATGTACTGTTCAGAAGAGACTCGAGGTGCAAAAAGGTGGAGTGGAGTGGCTCTTTATGTCAATGAAAATATCAAAGCTACAGAAATTCAGAATACATAAGGAGCCAGAAGAACTATGGGTCACCCTGGAAACAGGAAATGGGACAGCCATACGAATCGGGGTTGTCTACAGGCCTCCAGACCAGGGGGAGGACATAGACACATTACTGTTAGAAGATATACAAAACATGACAGCTAAAGGGGAGGTTCTGCTAATAGGAGACTTCAACATGCCAGATACAGATTGGTCAATACCAGCAGGAACATCTGCTATAACTAGACACATAGTGGATTCTTTGCAGGGGGAAGGCCTCAAACAACTGGTACAACAACCCACAAGAGACAGGGCTATCCTAGATCTAGTACTGACTAACAGGGAAAGGATCACAGACCTCCAGGTAGAAGGTCATCTGAGGGCCAGTGACCATCACATGGTATGGTTCAATTTGGCCACTAGAACTAAATCATCCCATTCCAAGGCAAAAATATGGGACTTCAGAGGAGCTGACTTTGATAAGATGGCCAACAGAGTTAAGCTAGCCCTGGCAAAAAGAAATACAGGTGAAGGGGGTACAGGCAAAGTGGGCAAGCATTAAGGATGCGATACTTGAAGCAATATCCCATTGTGTTAGACAGAAAAGGAAGTGCAAAAGAAGAAGGAAACCACTTTGGTTCTCAAAAACAGTAGCAGAAAATGTCAGAGCCAAAAGGCTGGCCTTCAGGAAATATAAGGAAACGCAGCTGGATTAAGATAGGAAAGCATACCAAACTTCCCTAAGGGAAGCAGGGAAGGCAGTTAGGCAGGCAAAGGCCCAAACCGAGGAAACACTAGCACAAACAGTAAAAGAAGGTGACAAGACTTTCTGTAGATACATTAGTGAAAGGAGAAAGTACAGAGGGGGTATTGCTAAGATCAAAGGAGGTAAGGGGGCATGTGATGAGGAGAACCATGTAGAAGCATCTCTCCCAAATAGATACTTCTGCTCAGTATTTACTGAAGAGAAGGTAGGGCAGGACCCACAGCTCAGCACCATGGACTCAGGGAGGAGGGAAGTGTGTACTAATCCCTTCACAAAAGAAGGGGTCCTACAAGAGCTCGATAAGCTCAGGGTGGACAACGCAATGGGACCTGATAGCATACATCCCTCGGTACTAAAGGAGCTAAGGGTAGAACTAAGCAGAGCCATTATCAGGACTGTTTAGTGAGTCTCTGTGCACAGGAGAGGTCCCAGAAGACTGGAGAGGGGCTCATGTGATCCCGCTCCACAAGAGTGGTAGCAGGGAGGAGGCAGGGAACTACAGACCAGTCAGTCTTACCTCAGTAGTGGTCAAAATTATGGAGGCATTCCTTAAGGAAAGGATAGTGCAACACCTGGAATCCATAGGAGCACAGGATCCAAGACAGCATGGGTTTACAACAGGAAGGTCCTGTCAAACTAATCTCATAGATTTCTTTGACTGGGTAACCAGAGTGGTGAACCAAGGGGGAGCAGTTGATGTCACCTACTTTGACTTCAGCAAAGCTTTCAATATTGTTCCACATAGAAGATTGATTAATAAGCTGGGTAGGCTAGGGGTGGGTCAGAAGTTGGCAACTGGGTGACAAACTGGTTGATGGGCAGAAAACAGAGAGTGGTGGTAAATGGTATACAGACAGAAGAGATGCAAGTTACAAGTGGGGTACCTCAGGGATCAGTCCTGGGGTCAGTCCTCTTCAATATCTTCATCAGTGACATTGCAGATGGACTGGAGGGTAAGGCTTGTCTGTTTGCAGATGACACCAAGATCTGCAACAGAGTAGATGATCCAGATGGGGTGGGCAGAATGAGAAGAGATCTGGATAAACTGGCAAAATGGTCGGAAGAGTGTCAACTGGGGTTTAATGCAAAGAACTGCAAGATCACGCACATGGGGAGGAGAAACCCTGAAGCCACCTATAGGCTGGGAGGGGAGTTGCTGGCAGTCACAAGGGAAGAAAGAGACTTGGGCATCATCATCACAGGTGAATTGAAATCATCCAAGCAGACCACTAAAGCAGTGGGTAAGGCTAGGGGGATGTTGGGGTGTATTAGTAGGGGTATCACAAGTTGTAAGAGAGAGGTAGTAATCCCTCTTTACAAGACACTGGTTAGGCCCCATCTGGAGTACTGCATGCAGTACTGGAGGCCACAACTTCACAAGGACATCAACTAAATTGAGGCAGTCCAGAGAAGGGCAACCAAAATGGTGCAGGGACTGCATCAGAAAACATATGAGGACAGATTAACGGAGCTCAATATGTATACCCTAGAGCAAAGGAAGGAGAGAGGTGATATAATTGAAACATTCAAACACCTTAAGGGCATTAACAAGGTGAAAGAGTCTAACATGTTTCAATATAGGAAAAATAGCAGGACAAGAGGACACAGCATGAGATTAGAGGGAGGCCGATTAAGGGGTAATGTGAGAAAGTTCTTTTCCACAGAAAGGGTGGTGGATGCATGGAACGGCCTACCTCAGGAAGTGATGGATATGAATGCAGTGCAGGGCTTCAAACAGGCATGGGATAGGCATAAGGGAGCAATACAGATGAGTATGAATAGATAGGCCATTGACAGAGCAAAGGCCGATGGCACATTCATAAGGTAGAAAAAGAAACGGCAGACTGGATGGGCTTTGCAGTCCTTATCTGCCGTCAACTTCTATGTTTCTACATCATGGTGGCAGGACATTGTTTGATAAAGCAGTGGGTAAGGCCAGTGGGATGCTGGGATGCATAGGGACAGGTATCTCCAGCAGGAGGAGGGAGAGTGTCGTTGCCACAGTATTGCTCACTGATGAGACCCCACCTGGAGTACTGTGTCTAGTTCTGAAGGCTTTACCTCAGAAAGGACATAGACAGGGTGGAGGCAGTGCAGAGAAGGAGAACTAAAATGGTGCTGGGGTTGCATGAGAAGCCCTATGAGGAGAGACTGATGGATCTCAACATCTACATCCTCAAAGACAGAAGAGCAAGCCGGGACAAGATACAGACCTACAAGTACCTCAGAGGGGTAAACAGGCTGCAGGAGGGGAGTCTCTTTCAAATGAGAAATAGCACCAGGACCAGAGGGAATGTGATGAAGCTGGTTGGGGGGAGTTTAAGAGGGATGTGAGGAAGCACTACTTCACTAAAAAAGTTGTAAATGTCTGCAGCAGTCTGCCAGTGGAGATGGGGTAGGTGAAAACAATGGGGGGATTCAATCATGCTTGGGACAGACATAGAGAATATTAATACATAGGCAGGGAGGAGGGAGGGTCACCAGAGAGCAGTAAGGGTCTGTGAAGACAGGCTAGATAAGGCCCATCCAGGAAGACTGGATGGGCCAAGTGGTTCTTTTTTGCCGACAAATTCTATGTTTCTATGCAATCAGTTACTAAAATGCTATTCATATAGCTCCACTGGGGGGTGGTGGGGGGAGAAAGGGTCATTGCACTCCCAGATCAAATGTTTACTGCCCTTATGTACTTATTTTACACTGTCTGATGGTTTTGACGTATGTAACGTCATGCCTAGTAAGCAATTTATAATTTAGTTGAGCGAGTCATGACTTGTATACTTAGCTAATTATAAGACAAAGTGTTGATGTTGAGAATTTAACGCTGCACAGACAGCTGAAGATTTTGGCAGGAATGTTCAGACTTGCCCTACCGCCTTGACTGCAACTGCTGATGATGAGCAAGTTATACTGCAATATGGCTAACACTAGACTCCCAAACATGACCTGATACATCACATGGAAGGTCCTTTAAACTGGACAACATTGAAAAAAAGGTCAATTTTGGCAGTAATGGTGAAATTCAGAATAGACACACAGAAACATAGTGAAAAAAAGATGTCAAAAGGAGACCAAGAGTCTGTCTAGTCTGCCCACGTGTTGTTTCTTGGACCTTCTCAGATCCCAGGACCAAAACCCCTCTTCTGCTTGCCTCCTACTGCTCCTGTTACTTCTGATTGCACTTTAGCCTTGTCCCACCCCAGCTTGACTGATGTCACAGACTTTGCTTCCACTACCTCAGATGGCAGTTTATTCCATGGCTGCACGAGTCTTTCTGTAAACTAGTGTTTCCTAAACTTCCTCCTGAAGCCGCCCCCCCCAACTTCCACACGTGCCCTCTAGTGTTAGATTCGGAGACTCTTTTCAACAGGTCTGAGGACGGCACCTTATTTATTCCTTTCAGGAATGAACGTGTATGTTTTATTCACATCTCCCCTCCTTGTCTCCAGTGAAAACATAACTTTCAGACGCTCCTCATACGAGTGCCCTTGAAAGCCCTGGATCATTTTTGTTATATATTTAGTATACTGTTTCTTGCTCAGGTCGTCGGAATTCAGCCCTTGGTCACGACTCCCCTGTACCTCCACCTCTGGCAATCCCCATGCTCTCCACAGTCACCCCTGGCTTGCCCCCCCCAGAGGGTGGGGTTGCAGCACTGCTCCCCTACCAGCGCCACACTACTAATATCTGGTCCAGGAGGCCGGTGCCGTAGGGCTAATCGGAGGCCCAGGGAAGGTGCCATGGAGACGCACTCCAGAGCAGCATTTTTTCCCCTGTAGGCAGGCGGAGACGGCAGTGACAGCCAATGTCCTTTCACCCCGCCCCTGAGGTCTTGACGGCGGCAGGTGCATTGCAGTGAACCCAGCCTCCACTGGGTGCTGCTCTGCGCACCTGACACTCAACCCCCTCCCGCCCGGAGAAGAGAGTAGTCCTAGGGATGCTCGATCCTTCTCCCCTCAGCCACCCTCTCATTACCCGGGTCCATTCCGAACCTGTGTCGCTGGCATTGCAAGCGGAAATCCAACTGCTGCGCCGACGGGCCAGCCCGCCCTGGATCATTTTGGTCACTATTCTCTGAACAGCCTTTAACATGTTTATACCCTTTTTCAGATGTGGACTCCAAAACTGGACACAGTGCTCCAGATGGGGCCTTATCAGGGACCTGCAGAGTGGCAGTATGACCTCCTTCCTCCTGCTGTCGAATCCCCTTCCTGTGCACCCCAGCATTTTGTTGGCCTTGCTGTAAGCTTTGTTGCATTGGTTTGTCTGTTTACGTGTGCTACTTATGATGACACCTAGGTCCCGTTGTTCCTGCGTGGCGCTGAGCTGGACTCCGCTGAGGTGGTACTCTGTCCTTGGGTCTCCTTTACCCAAGTGCATCACCTAACATTTTTTTGTGTTCGATAAAAATAAAGATTTTACCTACCTACCTCTTCCACACAGAAAAAGCCACTGAATGTGTCCCATTATTTAATGCTACTTAAAGAGCTATTCATGCCTCAATCAAAACTTAAAAAAACACATACTAATTAGGTACAATTCTGCTTACCCTCCATATATATTCTGCATATTTCTCTCCCTCATTACGTAATACTGAGAGCACCTGCATGAATGCATGATCTTTGTCTCGTAAGAGTTTCTTTAGATTTCATCTGCTTTTATAGCTTACTCCCTACGTCAAGGCATAGTACGCTGTTGGACATCACTGTTTGTTGCCATGGGGTGACAGTGATGTCACAAGCAGTGCATTATAACCTCAGGTAGGGAGAAAGTAACTGGAATGGATGAACTCTTCAGGAGCAGAGATCTTGTTTTCATGCAAATTACCTCAGTAATAAATAATGGAAAGGAGGACTACAGAACTAATGTGAAATACAAGCTGAACTGTGTCCAAGTCTTATGTCTTGTTAAACTGCTCCCGAAGGCTTCAGCTGCTCTTTAAATACCATATACAGAAACAAACCCATCCTGATGGCCTGGTGGCACTGAGGGCTGAGGCGCTGGATGCCACACCGGTGACCCGAGTTCAGGAAGGGACTCGGGTTGCTTGGGAGTCGGCAGGGTAAAGAAGGATTGAGTGCCTGTAGACAGCTCTCCTTCCTCAGCAGAGGCGGGATTGCGCGGTGCGATGTAGACTGACACCCAGCAGTAGCTGACTGTCAGCACAGGCACACTGCCAAGTATGGGGAAGGGCCCACATCCAGGGTGTTAGGCTGCCTCCGCGGAGGCAGAGACAGCTCGTCTGCCCACTGCACGGTCGTGGACCCGGGGGAAAAAAGCAGCACAAAATTGGTAGCCGACAGAGTCCATGATGACCCGACTACCAGGTCGAAGAACGAGTCCCTCTGAGGGAGGGAGGGACTGGAACTCCCTGTCAGTACCCCCCCCAAAAAAATAAATAAAAAAGAAACATACCCATCCTATCCAATACACGCCTATGTCTACCCCATGCATGGTTGAAGCCCCCCACTGTTCTGGATTCCACCACTTCTACAGCAATCTATTCCAGGTATCAACTACTCTTTTAGTGAAGAAATACTTTCTCACATCACTTCTGAATTTACCCCCTTCCCCAGCTTCATTGGATGCCCCAGTCCTGGTGCTTACTCTCATTTGAAAGAGGCCCCCCACCTGTTCCCTGTTTACTGCCTTTAGGTGCCACTGGGTCCAGTGAGCGCCGACAAGAATAGCATCCGCATGGTGCGTGTGGCACAAAAGGCGCCCTTTTTTCAGAGGGCCCTTGCCTCCTGCACCACGTCCCCATGCACGACCTGGACTTAAGGATACCATTCCGGGGTTGGAGCAGACCACAGGGCAAGTTAAATTTCAAGGGCAGTGGAATACTGTTTCCACAGCCCCTTGTAAGAAAAAGACCAAAGTCCCAATGCTGGCAAAAGCCGGGAGATCAGGATTAGAACCCTGGTCTCCATTGCCACTAGCTGAGTTACTCCATGCCCCAGCCCTCCATGCCACGGGAGCAGCTTGGCCAGCCTCCTGTTCCCTGCAGCCCTTGTCCTGTGTACAGGACCACAGGCAGCGGCTAGGGGAGCACTTACAGCAAGCGCTGTAAAAACCCAGTCACTGTCCTTCTGAGCGCTTATCAGACTAGCACCATACAGTGCAGTGTTATTCTGGTAGCGCTCACTTGACGGGGTACCCTTTTAGGTATCTGTAGGCCTTTATCATATCCCCCCCTTTCCCCTACGGTGGAAATGTTGAACTCACACAGATCTCTTCGTAGGGTTTCTTGTGCAAGCCATGAATCATTTTTAGTTGCCCTCTTCTGGACCGCCTCCACTCTGTCTTTGTCCTTTCTGAGGTGCAGTCTCCAAAACTTGAACACAGTATTCCAGGTGTGGACATACCAGCAAACAACATAATGGCATAATGGCAGAACCACCTAACTCCTACTGCTGGAGATTCCCCTACTTATTCCCAGCATTCCACTAGCCTTACCCACTGCCTTATCACACCGCCTTATCAAGTTGCCCTGCCACCCTGTGGTCCTCAAATATGAGCACTCCTAGATCCCTTTCTTGCTTAGTGTCTATTAGTACTCCCCTGCCCATATTATACTCAGCACTAGGGGGGTTATGTCCCAGGTGCACTGGCTTGCACTTTTTTGGCACTGAACTGCAACTGCCATGCTTTTGACCATCCCCTGAGTTTTTCAAGATCCCTTTGCATTTTTTCTACCTCCTTTTTCTTTTTTTGTAAAATCTTTTTATTATGCTTCAAGTATAACCTTACAAAACTGTTGCAGACAACCACCCAGTAAGCAAAGTTTAGAACATGACAGCAGTTCTTACAGCAGGATGCTAGACGCAGTTCTCCAGGTAGGAATCCATTGTGAGGGTTAAGCGCACGACGCTCACTGTAAAGCAATGATAAAATCCACATATATGCAACTACACAGCCTGCGCCACGGCTATAGGAAGAACCTTACTGCTCAGCTAACAGACACAGTTCAATCCAGGCTGGTAAACAACTATGATGTCCCATACTGAAAATTAAGGCAGTGATAAATACTAACATACTAAAAGCCAGCAGAATAGGCCAAATGGTCTGTCTTGTCTGCTCGAAAGCCAGCAAGCTAGTGGTTGCTCGCCTTACCACCCCCCCAGCCCCCAAGAGGGTCTTCTTTAGTTTCAGTTTCCCCTTGTATCTGTCCCACCCCTTCTTGAAAACCTCCACTGTGCCTTCCTCCACCAGTCTCCCCGGAAGCGCATTCCACTGCATCCCATCTCATTCTGCGTAGTCCGCACTTTTGAAGATACAACATTTAAGCTCGCACATGGCGGCCAGGGGACTGATTCAAACCAGCCCTGGAATCCTACATACCAAATCTTTCACTGTTAACTGATGATGTGAAACCACATTACACATCACACACGAACACTGTGGGGCTGAAATAACTTAAAACTGAGAAATATGGACCAACATTAGCCAACAAATGCAACTATGATTCCTCCCCCTGTGCACTAGTGCCCTAGTGGCTCTGAGGCAACTTGGTGCCATCTTGAGTGTCTAACTCTAAGGGAGAACAAGCCAGCCAGTGCTCTAACCAGCACTTATACAGACTCATGCATTAGGCTAAAAGATATAATTTCCTTGCTAAAAGGCATATAGCCCACTACCTGGGTACCTCCAGCCCGCCTGACAGGGACTCCCACCCTTCCCCATAAACAGGCTGGCAGTATAGCCTAGAAGTTAGAGTAACGAGCTGTGAACAAGCTTGGCACATCCAGCAGACCAGACCTTGGTTTGATTCTCACAACCTCCACTTGCATACTGTGTGACTCTGAGCAAGTCACTTAACCGCCCAGTGCTCCCAGGTCACCCCTGAAGACAGACACTTGTGTCTAGTGGGCCTTATCCAGTTACCAAAGACTTAAATAAAAAAATTAAAAAACTACCCCACTCACGAGACCACAGGATAGAGAGACAAGGAACACAGATCACATTTAGCTATATAGATACACAGAAAACGATGGCAGAAGGAGACCGTGGGTCCACTGAGTCTGCCTATGAGAAACCCAGGACCTGTTAGTGATCCTGAGAGCAACTCTCCACCCCGATTACATTGCTTGTACCTACTTTATTGAGCCTTGTGTTTGTCCCACTCATGTTTGAAAGTCATCACGGTTCTTGCTCCCAATACCTCCGCCAGTCGTTCCATGTCAAGATAACGAAAATAAGTGAGCGATTCACAAAACAGCGAGTGCACCCTGCCGAAATACAATTCAGCACACAACAAATGCCGAACGCCAACTCAGCGAACTTTTCAATCAGTGTTTTATGTGGGGGGCTATGCCCCCTGCACCCCCCTTTGTGGGGGGCAAGCACCCCGCACCCACCCATACTTAAATAATCACCTTCAAGGGGGGCAGACACTGGAGGAAAAAAGAGAGAGACTGAGGACAGCAATACTTAACAAAACAAACATGAACGCCTGACAAAAAAAAAACCTGTACCTCTGTACAGTCCCGAATCCAGGACCACCAGCACTGCAGTCCACGTCCTGACCGGCTACACTAGGCGAGTAGCTCATCAGAGTGATGCTCCACAAACCCATTTAGCCCATCCCACTACTCCCTTTCATCGCTATTCCCTTCCCTCGCCGCTGATCTTCTCTTCCCTCGCTATTCCCTCCCTATGCCATTCCTTTCCCATCGCCGATCCGAACGCGACCAAACTGAAGCACTCAGTTGTGAGTCATTCAGTCTGGTGCGCTATTATCACGGGATACCCCGTTGGTAGACCATTCCAGGGCTCTACCACTCTTTTGGTGAAGTGGTGCTTCCTTAGACCCCTAATGAAACTTCCCCCTCTCAGTTTCCACTCACGTCCCCAAATCACTGGGCTGGTGTTCCTCTGGAATAGCGACTCTGTGTCTGGCAACTTGTTTATGTGTAACCACCTAGTCCCCTGGGGTTACTAGAATCCCATCAGTGTCAGCGCTAGGTAGGGAAAGGCAGCTGGTGAATAACTAGTTAAATGGGTTTTTTACCTATTCACTCTCTTGTTTACTTGGCCTCAGCCGAGATGAGAGAGATGAGCTGAGCTCATTTAGAACTCTCGCAGCAGCATAAGCCATGGCGGCAATCTTGGGTCAGTCAGTCAGTGGTAGTCTGTGAAGTCAGTTCCAGCCTGTGGTCAGAGGAGTGAGAACTGCTCAGCTGAGGGCTCTGAGTGGAGAGCCTGCGTTCTCACCCTAGTCCTGGTATTCTCCAGCCTGACAACAGAAGTGGTGGAAACCGCTGTCTACAGCAGGATCTCCTGATTTTCATCCCCGGAAGGGTGAAAAGGACTGCTAGGGAATGGATCCTAGGGGCAATCCCCTTTTTGATCCAGGACATTTTGAAGCTGCCTGAAATGTTCTAACAGTGAGTAAGATCTGACTTTGTGCTGCCAAAAGTAAGTACCCCGTGTTGTGGCGTTTCTCTAAGAAGGAAATGTACACCTGTTCTGTTCAGAAGTTTGAGACTGTTCTCAGTTTAAAGTTGGCTGAAGTGGGGTCCAGATGTATGCCTAATTCACACTGTTCGTGCCTTTAGTTCTCCCACTACCAGTGTAGTGCTTCTTAAATGCTGGATGCAAAAGTTCATTCAATGATGCATTTACCCAAATGTGTTCAAGATGTTTAAGGTGTAGCTCTGAAAGAATGGCTGGGTATGGATTTGGGAGCAAAGGGTAGGCAGACCCCCATCTGGAGTAACCAGTTCAGGACTACAGGTTCAGTAAAGGCACCTGGTTGTTTTGGACATGTGACCAATGTCTGAAGAGTGGGTTGTGCTAATAATTAGCCAATGTATGTTCAAGTGTGGCCTGTGTCACTAGAAGTATGTCCAGTTGTGGCCAGTGCCACTGGATGAAATGTAATTTGTCCTATGAAAAATGAGAACACAAGGTGAAAGAGTTCTGCCAGTAAATGTGTGTTCAGTTGTGGCCAGCGCCACTAGAAGAAATGTTCATGTTGTGGCCAGTGCCACTGAGAGAGTGTGTAAAAGTCCTTTGCCATATGGGAATGCCAGTGTAAGATGTACAATGTCCTATGAAATATAGGAATACACAGAGTTTCTGTCAGATTTCAGTTATTTTGTTGTTCTGCAAGTTCCTAGTGCCACGATGTGTAAACCTTGGGGGTCCACCCCTTGCTTTAGAGAGCATCTTTTGGAATAAAGTCATACTCTAGAACCCCATCTATGGTTTGGACAGTTACATTATTGTTTCCTGTGTGTGGAGTTACTGGGTACCCCTCCAGAAGTATAGGTCTAGCACAGCCCTAGCAAAAAGTTCTCTCCTCAGGACTTGGTTTTGTAAATACCCTATAGGTCATATTTTGCTTTTGTAAACCCCACCCCTTTTGCCCTCTAGAAGTAATGAGCCTGGTATACATTCCCAAAGCTAGGGAGGGATGGTACCATTTCTAAATGTACGTCCGAGAGTCTGTGCCCAGTGAAGGGTGCGGGGTAGCTGTGTAAAGTAGCGGGGAGGTTACATATGCTTTCAGGAACTTAAATGTCTCGATCATGTCTCCTTTCTCCCTCCTCGTTTCCAGGGAATACATATTCAATGAAGCAAGCCAATCCTCATAGGTGAGTCCCTGTAGCTCCTGGATTATTTTTGTCGCTCTTCGCTGCACCACCTCTAGTCTGTCTTTGTCCTTCTTCAGGTGCAGCCTCCAAAACTGAACATAGTACTCCAGATGCGGTCTCACCAGAGATCTGTGGAGGGGGACAATCACTTCTCTATTCCTGCTATCGATCCTCTGCCTATGCATCCCAGCATTCTGTTTGCCTTGCTGTATGCTTTATTGCATTGGCTTGTTTGTTTCATGGTGTCAGCATTGATGATCCCCAGGTCCCTCTCCTCCACAGCGGTACTCAGCCTAATCCCATTCAGCCAGAATTCCCTCCTAGGGTTCCCTTTTTCCAGGTGCATAACCTTGCACTTCTTTCCATTAAATTTCAGCTGCCACAGACTAGACCATCTTTCTAATTTTTCGAGGTCCTTTTGCAGGTCCCTAGCCCCTTCCTGACTGTGCACTCACCCTCCCAGCTTGGTGTCATCTGTGAACAGGGCAATTTTGCCCTGGATTCCATCACCAATGTCTCCAAGGAATATGTTGAATAGGACAGTGCTCAACACCAAACCCTGAGAGACTCCACTTGTAGCCTCTACTTCATTGATCGCGCCACATTTATCACCACCCAGCTGCATCCTGAACTCTTTTAGTTGTTAGCATATGGGGCAGTGACCCATCCTCCGAAGTAGTCCCCTGGAGACTAGGGCCCAACACCCATTGCAATTCACTATCCCCATTTGGTAAGCTCCGACTTTACTTCTTACACTTACCTGTTTAAGTAGTGCTGTGTTGCTTACCCTGGAACAGCTCCCTCTCTAACCAGTATTCTCACACAAATGGTCACAACTACAACCCCCTTTTCACAGCTGCAGTGGGCACAGCCCTACAGCCGTTTTGAGATTGTTGAGAAAAAGGAGCTGACTGGATACCGTCTGCTCCTTTTTCTTTGGAGTTCAGGTAGTGGAGGCGGACGTGCGTCCACTGCTCTACTTTGTTCGGCGGCCGGTGGGCAAGGCAGAGTCTGCCGTGTCCAATATGGCTGCCTGAGTTATCTGCGCATGCACGTGAAGTCGCGCATGCACAGTAAGCAACAGGGGCCATATTGGGCATGGCGGACTCTGCCGCCGCCATGCCCACGGAGTCCACCGTGCCCAACGGAGTTACCAGACAGTGACACTGCTCCACAGACCTCAGACAACCCCACACGGACAGCAGTCGAGGATCGGTACAGGACAGCAAGCAGGACAACACAATGAGGGTCAGTCACCCGGGAGGACCAGGACCTACAACAGGTACAGCTTGGACTATGAGAATAATAAGGACAGTGACTCATGCTACTCGGGCGATTGCAATGAGGAGGATACCGTCCATACCAGCTTGTATGTGTCCAATGACAAAGCGCACAGTCCGAGCATTGTATCCCGCTCCTCCAGCCCCAGAAAAGTCTACATGAAGAGGACCTCCACGACCCCTGGGCACATTAATCAGAGTTAGTGTGTATTTATATAAAGTTGGCTGTGCTATGCTATTTTAATGAAGAAAACTAAAGCAAACAGGAACCAAGTCGGGGATTCAGTTTGTGCAGCTGTGACTGTACTCCTTTAAATGTAAACGTTCTTACCCAGGAGTTGCCGGACAGTGCCGCTACAGCTGTGCTGGCTCTGGCCAGAGTTTTTTTTTTTTTTTTAGTTTTTGCTTAGCTTTTAGCCCAGGGAAAGGTCCGAACACAGTACGCAAGTCCCTAGTGCCCACAAAATGACTCACTGATCCCTAGCACCAAAGTAAAGAAACAAACAGGCACACAGTTTATTTATTTATTTTTTCCAATTATTTAACCAGGTGAGACACACTAAGCTGAAAGCTTGTTTACAGGTGCAACCTGGGAGCACAAGGAAGTTAAGTGACTTGCTCAGGGTCACACAGTATGCAAGTGGGGGCTGTGGGATTCAAACCCAGGTCTCCACATTTGTAGCTCAGAGCCTTAAACCACTGCACCCCTGCAGAGCAATAGCAACAGCTATGTTTTGCAGTTACATTCAATGCAGCTCAGTGGTCACAATATAATCCTTGGCACCAATAAAGTCAATAACCAAAACTCAAACCTGCTAGAACAGCAGAAATGCAGTTCAGTGATTACACTTTAATCCTGGTCGGCAACGAATTCACAGCTAAAACCCAAGCCTGACAAAGCAGCAGCAATGAAGTCCAGTCAGCAGTCAGAAAAAACAACATAAATGAACTGAAAATTAATTCACAGCTAAAACCCAAGCCTGACAGAGCAACAGCAATGAAGTCCAGTCAGCAGAAAGAAAAAAAAAAGCAATTAAAAATTCAGTGAATACGAGCCCCCCAGGACACACAGGAATCGCTAGCAGCTTATAGTCAAGGCCACCTGACTAGTCTGCTTCAGTCTCCCCCTCCATATACGAAGTGCCACAGTCCTCCTGAACGGTGTCCATTAAATTTTTAGTATCCTGTGGGTCACTGAATACATGTATATATTAATGTATGTATGTATATACACATACACACACATATAGTTAGCCTACCATTACCACATAAATCGGGCGGTACTGTAACACATGGGTCACTCCAAAATCTTTTTGGTGCCCAACCGGAAGGCTCAGCCCTCGCACCCCAGTCCCCAACTTATCCCCTGGGACTTACCTCAGGTGGTGATCCCCAGGGAGGGGCTGTCAAGCGAGCGTGTCTCTCAACGGAAGTCTGAACCAGGTCCTCTGCTACCAACATGCCTCCCTGACTTGCCCACCAGAGCAGGGCAGCAGGATCTAGCTGCCTAACAGAACCGCGTCACTCAGTCACCAGATGAGGTGCTACGAGAGCAGAGCAGGACCAGGAGCAAGGCATCCAGCATGGGGCCGGCATTTTGGAGATGCTTTTAACCCCAATGGGGAGGCAGCAGGTGTGCAAATAAGGTGGCCAGCGTGGCCCAACATCTGTACGTCTTCCCCACCGCGTAGGCACCAGCAGCTGCTCCCCGGTTTTGCCAGAGGTCAGTCATGTACCAGCCACTCACCCACCCTCCCCGGGGAAGGAGAGCAGTCCCTAGGACACCTGTTCCCCAACCCCGCCGTGGCCAGCCCTCCCAACTCCCTGGTCCATTCCCGAACCTGGGAGACTGGGCATCACTAGTGGAAGTCTTACCACTGCACTGGTGGACCATCTCTCACTCCAAAAGTTCTTTTTTTTTTTTTTTTTATTTCCTTCCGGTCGCGGCTTGTTGGACCTTCTCTCAGGCATCCCATCCTTTTTCCTGCCCGCTGTGGCTCCCTCAGTCTGTGCCTCCCCCCCTCAGCCAGCACCCCCGGTTTCACCTGCCCAGGCAGGGTCGCCCTCACCTCTTGGGCTCACTTGTAAGTCAGACTCTGGCTGCAGGTGGGGCCCAGGTGGAGGAACAGGAAGGCCAGCAGAGGAGAACCCAGCGGAGGGCAAGGGGGACAGGTGCCGTCGCCTGTCCCACGAAGCCGGTGTTTTCCCTGTTCTGCGCTAGACCACCCACCCTGTGTGGGCACGCCCCAACACACTGGTGCACGGCAACCCTGCCAGCATCAGCAACACTGTTCTCGTGCTGCCCAGCTTGCTGCAATGTCCCCTGGTCTCCACCGGGAGTCGCTGGCATGCTGAGCAGTTCCACCCCATTCTCCCGGGGAAGAGAGCACCACAAGGGCACTCTGTTCTCAACCCGCCCTCAACCCGCCCCTGCTGACCCACCGGCGCCCAAGCTCGCTCCCGAACCCGGGTCACCGGTGTAGCATGAGGTGTGGCCTCCAGCGCCTCAGCCCTCAGTGCCACGAGGCCAGCTCACTCCAAAAGTTCTTAACGGAGTTCAGGGAGCATCAAAAGGTTTGTGGCACTACCAGGTGACAAAACTAAAATCGGAATGTAGTGATAACTTCTTCCCGTCACCAGACTCCAGGGGTCCCATTTTTCTAGTGGCCTCCATCACCCAATCTCTTTCCTGCAAGTATCCCAGGATAATTAACAACATTTGTGGTCCACTGTTCAAATTCATCCTCTGGCGTGAGGTTATTTTATATGCCTTTACACGCTTGGGGCTGGTTCTAGTTTTAAACTGTGGGCTAGCTATTACAAGGCAGAGTCTCCTGGGCTCTCTCCTTCTACTGATTCCGGGAGACTCAGAAGTCTGATATAATTTGCCATCACATGGTTCTCCACTGCTTCTAGGCGGTAGCGAAGGGCCTTGTTTTTTTATCAGCCCCGACATCGCTGTCAAGGCTTTCATGACAGCAGTTGCCGCTTCTTTTGAATTGGAGGCAGCTGCCACTGACCACACCCTGCTGTCTGTTGGGAAAGTCGGCAACCTTCTGGCCAAGAACAATCATGCGGGTTTTCAACACCACCAGGAGTATGTCATCATTGGTGGCAGATGATAACACGCCTCCTATTCTAAGCCCAGGTTGCTGCAAGCCTTTCTTCCTTCCTCCTTCAGATGCCATTTTCCTCAGATTCCTAATCGGAAGACAATATTAAAAGACATCGCCTGCTGCACTCGGAAGCTAGGATGGATATTTGGTAGATCACTGTACTTTTCCAGCAGTGCTTTAAACCAATTACATAAAATTAAAAAAAATCTGACTCTGGGGAGCAGACCGAAGCACATCTGATCCCACCAGTGACTAGTTCCATCACACCTTTTCTACCCCCTCCTGAATGTCTACCCTACTGCAGATTTAGGCATAATCTGCAAAAAGGCACACCTTTCTTTCCAGCTCCTCTGCAATGTCCCCTATAAAGATATTGAAAATACATTATCCCAGTACTGAGCCTTGCGGTACCCCACTCACATGCCCCTCTTTAGAATGAGTGCCATTAACTACCACCCTCTACCTCCTTTCCTTTAGCCAGTTTCTAACCCAGTCTACCACAACTGATCCTACTCCTACGCTTCCTAATTAGGGTTCTACGTGGCACCGTGTCAGAGGCTTTGCTGAAATCAAAATAGGCCATGTTCACTGCTCTACCACGAGCAATTTCCCTGGTCCCACAGTCAAAGAAATCTATTAGAGTCGTTTAGCATGAGCTTCCCTCCCTCATGAATTCATGTTGTCTGCGGTCTTGCAGCCCATTAGACTCACGATATTCTATTATCTTTTCCTTTAGCAGTGTTACCATCAACGTCCCCATCACAGAAGTGAGGCTGACCTGCCTGCAGTTGCCAGCCTCCTCCCTGCTACCGCTCTCCTGTAGAGGGACAACTTCTGCTCTTCTCCAGTCCCCTGGCACTACTCCTGTTTTCAGTGAGCTGTTGAACAAGAGTGTCAGTAAGGCAACTAGACTCTCCCTCAGTTCTTTAATTAAGTAAGAAACATAGGAACATACATAGAAACACAGAATTTGTCCATAGATAAGGACCGCTTGGCCCACCCAATCTGCTCATTTTTCCCTGCCTACACTTTCACCACAGACTCTACTAGATCTCCTGCTGCACCCAACCCCCCTTCCCAACTAAAGATTCCCTTGTGCCTATCCCATGCAAGCTTGAAGCCCATCACTGTTCTCGCCCACCTACCTCTGCTGGTTCACCATTCCAGGCATCCTCCACTCTTTTAGTACAGAAGTACTTCCTCGCATACCTCCTAAATGCCCCCCTTCCAACTTCATAGCATGTCCCCTTTTTCTCATGCACCTTCTCCTCTGAGAAGGGGCACAAGAACAAGTACCCCAGGGTTAAGTTCATCCCACAGCCTTATCCACCTTCAGGTTTTCAAGTCGTTTCAGTACAGCCTCCTCTGAAAACAGACCTGTGTCCAGCCCCCTCCCCAACTTATCACTGTTGCTCCCTGGTGATCTATCCCCTCCACGCTCCAATGTAAAGACTGAGCAGAAGCAGCTGTTTAAAAGTGTCAGCTTTTTCATGTTTTTTTGCTCTGCACAGTCTTTCCCTTCCGCCCATTTAATTCTCACTATCCTCCCCCGCCTTGTTTTCTTCTTCTCACTTATGTACCTGAAGAAGGTCTTCTCTCCTGTAACAGCCCGATGGGGCAATTCTTTCCTCTGTGCCTCTTCACTCCTAATGGCCATGCCTGCTTCCCTTTGCTTTTCTACAATGTATCTCCCTGTGTTTCCTTATCCTTTTTGAATGCAACCCTTTTTGTCTTTTAAAACCTTTGCCCCTTCCTTGGAGAACCATAATGGTCTCTTTTCCTTCTGTTTTTGCTTACTTCCTTCAGGCACAGGTTGGATGCTTTAGTTATGCCCTCATTTTCTCCCACTGTGCCTCTACCCCTCCCTGGCACTCCCTCCCCCCCCGAAGCTCCTGAAACAGTTACCCATTTCTCTAAAATTTGCCCTCTTAAAGACCAGAACCCTTGTCCTTGTGAGGTTCGCCTGTGCTCCTGTCTTTATGTTGCACCACACTGTACAGTGATCACTAGTACCAGTGGGACTGCCAGCTGTGACGTCTTCAATGCTGTCCCTGTCTGTAAGCATTAAGTCCAGCTCTGCACCATCCCTAACTGGTTCGCTGACTGTCTAAGAAAAGTCCCCTGAAGGGCATCAAGGATGGCCCTGCTCCTTGCTGCTGTTGGAAGACTCCACTCCATGTCTGGCAGAGTGAAGTCACCAACAATCATCACCTTCCCCTTACCTGCCATTCTGATTATAGCTTTGCCTGGTGCCCGATCCATTTCTTCACCCTATGCTGGGGGGTCTGCACACTACTCCAGCTCAGACAGCGTACCCAAAGTCTGTATCCAGACTAATTCACAGTAACTCCAGCCCTTCACTGTCCTTCTCATGTCCTTGTACCTCTGTTGCCTTGATACCCCCCTCCTCCTTTCCTCCCCTCTCTGTCCCTCCTGAGCGGAGTATATCCTGGGATATTAATTTCCCATTTATGGTGCTCAGTACACCACAACTCCATTACAGCCAGTATATCTCAATTAACCTCTGCCATGGTGACTCCTAGCTCTGGAATTTTATTTCCAAGACTCCTAATATTAGTGCACCTCACTTTGCAAATCCTTCTTCCTCCCTCTCTTCACTAAATCTTCCTCCCACTCCTGCCTGCTTTGCTCCCTGCCTTATCCTTTAAAGAGCAGCTGACACCTTTGGGAAAACTTTGTAAAACATATTATTTAGACACAATTCAGCATCAATTTCATGTACCGTATATACACTCGCGTATTAGCCAATCCACGTATAAGCCAGCCCCCCAAACCTGAGATGCATTTTTTGTAAACAACATTGACCCGCGTATAAGCTGACCCAGAAAAAGTATGTTAGATTGTTTGATTTATGCCCCTTTCTTGGGTTATTTTACTGTGTGCTGCTGGTACTGTTTGTGGGCTTTCCTAGCCCAAATGTGGTCTCCTTTTCTTCCCCCCAGTTCACTACTGCGGCCCCCTAAGCGCTTGCACACAGCCATGGTGTGGACCTTTTATTAAATGGCTCCTCCTCGAGGAGTGCTTCCTTTCTTTGCCTGTGTCCTGTCATATTAAGCCCACTGGCTCTCACTACTGCTACCTTCTTGCTCTTTTACATTGTTGCAAGTGCGGCTTCTTCACTGGCATCTCCTGCCACCAAGCACACTCCTCCCTTGCTCTAAACATTCTCCCCCCCCCCAGCTCTACTAATGCCAGCTGAGTGGCTTCACTTACACTGCAGCTCCTTTGCTGTTTCTGTCTCTCTAGCTGCCTTTTTCATTTCTGACATGACCCGCGTATAAGCCGAGGTACTATAAACAGGAATGAAAAAGAAGGATAAAAAACTTGGCTTATACGTGACTATATACGGTATCTTCCATATATTTCTCCTCTCCATTATTTTTTTACTGAAGAATTCCCCATAAAAACAGGATCTTTATCCCAAAGAGTTCATCTGCCTCTACAACGTATTCCCTACTTGACATCATAAATCTCTGTTGTGACAACACAGTTACCATGGGAATAACTATGATGTCACAAGCAGAGTATTGTGACATCAGGATGGGAAGAAGCAATAGGAAGCCGATGGACCCTCAAGAACTATCCTGTTTTCAAGCATATAATCTCAGTAAAAAAACAGAGTTAATGACAAATATAAACTGCTTTGGTTCCAAATATTACGTTTTTCAAAGTTTGTCTTTAGGCGTCAGTGGCTCTTTAAATGGAAACGTCCACCTAAAATCGGGCCCCTTTCTCACAGTGACGCAGGGCCTGATTAGCATTTTCCCAAATTTTTTTTTTTTTTACTTAAGGTGCCTTGTGTTATTTAGAATTTATCTGCTTGATCTTGCATCCCTCCCTACCAGAATTCTAAATCCAAGAGCCCCTAGCGGCATGCCCACAACGTCCCGTGGCTGGCCAAGAATGACATATCACGTGAGGAGCAGCTGTAGGAGTATCCATAGGTTAACTGTATAGTCGGAGCTTTTAATAGCTCCAGTCTCGAATGTACATGTCTCGGTGCTATACCAAGACCAGGTATAGACTGGCAGCCACCAAGCGGAACAAATGACCCACCCAATCCGAGGAAGGACAGCTGTCCTTGGAACACTCAGTCCTCCCTCCCTCAGCCAATCCCCAAGCGACCTGCATCCATGAACCCGGAACACAGCAGTAACCAGTTTTTTTTCCCCCTCCGGTCATCCTGTCCCGCCCCCAACGGAGCTTTCGGACCCAACTCTGCATGCCGACCCACTATGCCCAGGATTATCCTCCTGCGCAGGACTGCCGGGCAGGTGCCCCTCCCCGCCAGAGCGGTGGTGGCTAGCCCTGGCTTACCCTCTGGGGTGGGGCCAGGCGGGACCCCCGCAAGTGAGACACTGGTGGGCAGCAGGAGCGGCAGCGGAAGGAGGCATCATGGTCGGGGGTTGGGAGATTGTTTCAACAGTACTTGGGGGCGGGACGTGCAACAACATCCCATGCCTGCCCCGCCCCCCGAAGTGAAGGCGCCGCCATGGTAGGACTCCCCAGCTTTCGCCAGAGGCCGGACATTCTACCCACTCCCCCGGACAAGGAAAGCAGTCTGTAAGACACTCAATCTTTCTCCCCCTGGCCAGCCCTCCGACGTTCCGAGTCCATTTCCGAACCCGGGTCATCGGTGTCGCAGACGGATGCTAGCAGCAGCTGTAACCAGTTTAACTCTACACACAAAAAAAAACTATCAAATGAACACCACAAAAAATATAAAATCACCCATGTAAACAACTGCACAGCTCCCAACTACAAACACCCACTCCCATTTCCCCCAACACAGAGCACCACTAAAATGCTGCCTACTGTCTACAGGCATGACACATCCCAAACAGAAAAGGAAAACTCCAAAATCATTCTGAAAAACAACACTATTTACAAGCTTCAATGTCAATGCAATCCAGCTAAACAGAAAAACTTTTTAAAGCCCTGCAAAAGAAAGACGCTAAACAAACTCACACTCCAACCACCTGATGCATGCAGTGTTCTCGACAACAAATCCAACACAGCATGCAAGAGGCTGCCCCAACTGCTTATTAATATCAGAACTGCCAACGGTCACTCACACAGTAGCACATACATAGCGCATACACAGCTGCGCATATATACAGTACATGCATGTGATTTGTGCAAATGCTATGTGCACAACAGCACACACAGACACCTGTATGTGAACGCCCACAATGTCGCACATGCTTGCAAACAAAAAAAAGCTTGGGGTATGAACCATTCTACTGCAATATTAAGAAAAACAACCAATAGCAATGTCCCTTACGCTTATGAACATTACCATCTCTGGACCTAATAAGCTCATGAAGCCTTCCAACCCTTTGTTTTCCCCTCAAAGGTATTTGTATATGTCACTTTGTTATCAGATAGTCTCTATGCATTAAATTTTTATTGAAGAAGTTTCACCTACAGCCTTTCTGCCCTCGATAATTCCCTAATTTTGTACTAACTGATTTGATTATCTGTATTGTATCCTACTATTGTCTTGTTTTGTACTGTATATCCGTCATCTTTCATGTACAAAGTGGTTGTAACCTCCCAGGTCATTTCTATGTCTAGCAAACCTCACCCGGTATCAAAAACAAAATAAATAAATACATTTTAACAAACATCACCTACAGTCAATGAAAAACAACAAGTGTACGTAATCTTTACAAATGGTAAAGGTCTTTTAGCATTTTCTATAATACTGTATATAACCAGCGAAATAAATACTGCATTCACAATCGTGGACCACTCTTAAAATGTCATAGCCAAGACTCCATTTCATGAGGACTTATGTGACGTCGTATATTTGTGACAGTTGAATAAGACCCTGTCCAATTTGTTATGCAAAGAGTTAAAAGCAAGGACCGGTTTTGTCCTTTTCTTTTCTGCTACTTGTTTCTCCCTCTCTCTCTCTGTCCTATCTGATTGTGTAATCAACTTTTCTTGTGGCACTGAGGAACTGGTAACTCCAAAGGTTCTATGCTTTCCCCTTGCTATCTCCCTGTCTTCACTTGCTGTTTCTATCTTTTCTTTCCCCCTTGCTTCTCTGTGGTTAAAAAAATATATGTGGATCTTTATGTGAAACTGGGATCCTTTGTTTTGCAAATGTATGTAATTATATTGTTGAAATACTGCAGATAGCTATTTATTAGGAAAGATAGCAAGCTAAAACACAAGGGGTTTGACCTTCAATCAATCAATCAATCAATCAAGTCTTTATTTAACCAGGCGTTCATCGTTGAGCAGAAGCTCATTTGCAAGATGGACCTGGGTGGAGCATGAACAATTGTATATACAGGTCAACACAGGTATTTACAAGGCAATACAGATAATACTTTTTACAGAGAGGAAGAAAAAGAAGTTCATATGTACATAGAATTATACAGATATTGTACAGATTACACGGTATTTACATACATAGAAGTGTCTATAGGAAGATAAAGCAGGTTATCTAAGGTTGCAGGAGGAAGTAACGGAAGAAAAAATAAAAATAAAATATACACCAGGTAGAGGTGAAGGTAGGAGGAAGAGAGGGAGGGAAGTAGGGAGAAAGTCTAGGAGGCACGGTGCACAGAAAGGAGTTGGTAAAGCTGGATGTAGAGAAGGTGGATGGAGAAAAGGGGTATGTGTGAGCCCGGATTGAATTCTATAAAGTACGGGCATGGTAGGATGTCACAACCCAGGGTAGTGAGCTCCTATCCGAGGTTGGGAAAGGAAGAATAAGGATGGATGGGCCTAGTGTTGATAAGACAGGGGATAAGAGAGAGAACAATTAGGCTGGTGAGGAGCAAGCTGGGGGTCAGTACTATAAATTGGTCTAGGCGTGGCTATATACCAGTGCAGACACCAGTACTGGGTCTGAGTGGGTGAAGCAGTTACATACTTCTCTGATTGTACTGAAATAAAGCATCTTGAAAGCATTTATACCGATTAGAGTGCTTAATTTGAGGGTTTTTGAGATCGTTCCATAAGGTAGGTAGCACGGCGCTTATGGCTGCCCTGGCCAAGCGGATTTTGCTTTGGGTACTTTAAGTGTAATAGCTGAGTAACTTCTAATGCGTATTTCCCAATTATACTCAGGTGAAGACAGCAGGAGATATAGTAAGGCAGCTTATTAGAGATGGCTCATAGGTCCAGAGAGCAGCGTTCTGTGGCGCCTGAACTTTAGTGATGTCCATCCCACTGCCATATAGGTGCAGTGATGTGTGTCGAAGGGGAGTCCTGTTATAAACCTCAGTGCTCGATGGTAGAGTGTGTCCAGTTTAGCCATGTAAGAGTTGGGGCATTGGCTGTAGAGGAAGTCAGCATAATCAACCAATGATAGGAAAATGGATTGGACCAGTTGTTTCTTGGCATCTCTGGTGAGAAATTGGCCGATTCTAAAAAACAGTCCAAGCCTTTGCGAAGTCGTTTTAGAAGTCCTCGATATGTTCAATGAAGGAGAGTCTTTGGTCTATCAAACTCCCAGATACTTGAATTTTGTAACAAATTCTAGTTTTCACCTAGAACTGTGGTAATTTGGGAACTGTCCACTGGACACAGGGTTAGCTGCACGGATAAAGGAGAGAGGACCATTGCTTTAGTTTTTTGGCATTAAGGAGTAGCTTTTTTGGAGAGTTGGCTTTGCAAAGGTTGAATTCTGACTGTAGGTCATTGCAGGCAGCTTCAGGTGTTGGGCGACTCACATGAGAACTGTATCATCTGCAAACAGATGGATGTTGGCTTCTTTTATACAGTAGTCGATGTTATTAATGTAGATTGCAAAAAGTAAGGGCCCTAATATAGAACCTTGAGGTACCCCTCTTTGCAGAGTTTTTAAGGGGGACAGGCCTCCTTCGGCTTTAACTTGTTGAAGGCGCCCTGTAAGATAGTCAGTCAACCAACGAGAGGAGGGGTCCACCTATGGTTTGAAGGGCGGAGAGGAGCAGACTATGGTCGACGGTGTCGAAAGCCTTGCTTAGATCAAGGAAAACAGCACAAATAAAGTTTTGCTCTCAAGATTACGCTGCCAGTTGTTAGTAACTTGGCGAGGGCTGAGATAGTGCTATGTTTAGCTCTGAATCCGGACTGCATAGGATTTAGCAGTTCCCTAGACTCAAGGTGAGTCCTCAGCTGTGCATTTACAATTTCTCTAGGAGCTTGGACAGGACTGGAAGGAGGAAATTGGCCTGTAGTTATTGAGATCGCACGGTCACCTGATTTGAACAGTGGTATGACATGTGCTGTCTTCCTATAGGTGGTAAGGTGCCCTGAGACAGGGATAAGTTAAAAGGTGGGTGACGGGTATTGCTAGTACGTGGTAGGCAATTTTAGGAAGTAAGGGTCAAGGAGTCCCCAGCACTTTTTCTAGTATCCAACTGAAGCAAGAGGTCTCTCACGTCTTTCAGTGTGGCAGGTTGAAGTGAGAAAGGCGGGAAGCTATCGGAGTTCCAGGCAGTTGGCTGGCAGTCTGGGAGCGAAGTATGTTTGCAGGAAAGTTATCAAATGCCATGCCTGCAGTAGCAAAGTGGTTATTGAATGCGCCAAGTATATCCATCTTTCGGTTATAGTCAAGTTGCCAGAGGTAATCTCGGTCGGGAGTGAATTTCCTTGGGAGTGGCCTAGCAGATCACTGATTGTGTTCCAGAGCTTGATTGGGCTCTTTGTGGCAGAGTCCAGTTCGGATTTGAAGAAGGTGGCCTTCGAGTCTCTGATTGTTTTGGTACATAAATTTCGTAGTCTCCTGAACTGGTTCCCATCTTCTGCAGTGTACAGTCTGCATGCTTTTTTCCAGAGCTTATCTCTTTCTAGAAGCAAGGACTTGATCTGAGGGGTGAACCATTTACAGGTTTTGGTCCTAGTTCGAACTTTAATAAGGGGAGCATACTTATTAAGGGCCCTTGATAGAATGTTGTGGAAGATATTGTAGCTGACGTGTCGTTTGGCCAGGTAGAAATCTTGCCACTCAGGGGTACTTAAGCTCGTTTAGGTAGGCATGTTCATTGAAGTTGCTCCTGGATCTCTTCATAGAGAACTTGCTGATGGGTGCTGGGTTGTTGGTGGATCTTACTCCGTAATAAAACAATGTCGCTGGCGTCTGAGAAGAAGACATCAGCGTGGAGAAGAGATGAGGTTTGCTCACCATTAGCACATCCAAAAGTGTACTTTACTGGGGTTCTTCACATTTGGGCGTGTTGGTTCAGTAATAAGTTGCGTCAGCCCATGTTCATCACAGAAGGATGCAAGGGGCAGCTGTGTTAGAGAGCCAGTCAAAGTTGAGGTCTCCTAAAATAATAGTTTCTGGCAGCCCTGTCCCAACTTGTCACTTAGATATGACAAAGCTGTAGGCCAGCAGGCGGTGGTCTGTAGCATCCTATTACGCAGAGTGCAGTAGTCTGTGTAATTTCCACTTTGAGAATTAGGCATTCGAATTCGCTGGCGACAGATGCCGAGGATAAGCAGGAGGCAGAAAATTTGTCTTTAACGTAGACAGCTACCCCTCTTCCTCTGGCATGCCTATCAGCTCTGAACAAGGCATAGTTGAGTATGTTTACTTCTCTATCAGTGGTGCTGGGTCTAAGCCAAGTTTTGGAAATCACAAGTATGTCAGGAGAGGCATGATTTACCCAGGTTTGTATTAAGGTTATCTTTTTAAGGAGGCTACATACGTTAATATGCAAGAAGCTTATTCCTTTTAAATTTGCTAGTTCTGCTGGCAAAGCAATAGCTTCTGGGGGGCCAGGGTTGAGTTCTACGTTGCCTGAACAAAGCAGGAGGATAAGTAGGATTTTTCTAAGAGCGCTAATTATAAGCTTGTAATTCCTGCCTTTCTCCCTTCTAGTAGATCTGATGTTTTTAGGGACTGGAAAGTAGCCACCATAGAAGAGCTGATCTGTTGTAGCAAGAGCTAGTACCCCTACCACAATAGGCGGGGAGGAGATAGAAGTCTGTGTGGTGGGAGGTGGGCCTTGTGGTGGGGGAGTGTTATAAGTACTACTGGTATGTGTGGTCCAAGAGCAAGGTTCGAGGTACTGGTACTTGGAATCACGGAGGCAATTAAAGGATAAGTTGCCATGTGGGATACAGCACAAGGTGCCGTTGTAGACCAAACATGATGGTAGTTCAGGTGTCCAATGCTGGGCAGCTGGTATCAGTAGAAGAAGGGGCAGTAAAAGGAGCCATATAGGGCCCGACATGATGGTACCTCAAAAAGGAGCCACTCAATTAGCCCAGGGGCCAGTGGGGTTGCTGGATTAATGCAGCTTATCAGTAGCTTTCCGATCCAGGTCGACCCAAATTTGATAGCATTAAAGATATTTAGTGGTGAAGGCACAGCCAAGGAGAGCCTATGTGTTTTAGTAAGGCGAGGTCCTGAGAGTTGGATCCCGTAGGCTGGATAGAGAAGAGGGGGATCACGAGCTAAGTCTCTATTGGTGGGGCACTGCGCCAGGGGACGTGGACTAATATTTTGGCAGGAGCTACTGTATTTAATAATCAGCGGAGGTGGGGAGGGCGGTCGAAAAAGTTCTGTTGCCGATTCTTGGAGACCTTGGGTCTGTGTCTGCGGTCTCGACATCGGCTAGAGGCGCCGACCCAGGCTCAGTGGAATCCGCAAGCTAGGAGCTGGGAGCCTGGGCGGCAGTTTCTCGCTGAGGGAGAGAAGGAGAGTGAGGGTTAATAAAGTGGATTCACATAAAGGGTTAGACAGAACAGCGGGGAGTCCAAATTTGCAGAACAAAAGGACGTGTATGGTACCAGCAATGCCAAAAGAGGTAGTGACTAGTAGTAGTAGGTGGTTGCACCCAAGGTAGTTTGTTTGGTGTTGCAGGCCTGCTTAACTGCAAGCTGGTTTATAGTTGAAAGGTATATAGTCGAATTAGGGTGAGGTCCCTAACAATAGGGAGGTAGAGCAGTAATTGAGAGGAGCCAGATGGAGGCTGGAGAAAAGGTTGAGAGGAAATGTGGGATCCTGTGGGTGGGACTGCTTTAAAAGGGGCGTAAGAAAGTGGGTCAAGTCTGGTATTGAAGACAGGGAGGCCAATAGCATGAAAATGTGCAGCAGTGGAGTGACCTATCTGCTGCTAGGCTGAGGAAGGGTGGAGTAAGGGTCTATTTAATACTGTGACGAGGGGGAAGGGGTGGGCGAAAAATTCAGTCCAGAACAAAGCACAGAAAGAGATTTCCTGAGACCAGGAAGCACCAGGCGTTGGAAAATCAGCCAAGGAGTACAGCTGCCAGTCAGTGCCTGGTTCCTCCACTGGGCATCCAGTCAAAACAGTGGCATTCAAAACCACGAGTTTTGGAGGTCCGGTGCGTACCTGAATCTGTCCGGGGGTCAGTCGGGTGGTCTGTTAGCTGTGGCCTGCTCGGAGAGAGCCAAGGCCACAGGAGCAGCTTGGGAAGCCCACAGATGGGCTGTCTGTGGAACAAGGAGGGAAACACAGAGGATTAAATACAGCTAGAGTACAATAGCAAGCTCAGTGGGGGGCAGGCAATGGGGAAAGACAAAGCATGAGGTAAAGAGGTGGTAAATGCAGGGCAATTATTTGGAGCTAGAAGAGGAGTTAATGGGGGCTGTCTGTGCTTTTGGCACCGGATGTCTGAGGAGGACAGCAGCAGCATCAGCATGGGGGGTGTAAGGAAAGGGTTTGTAGGTAAGGCAGAGAAGAAAGTAAGGTGTTTAGAGAGACAGCATTACAAGTGGGGCAGAGAAATTAATAACTGGCAGAGTGACCAGTGTGGGGAAGGGGCAGAGTTCGTCAGTAGGGCAGAAATGGAAAACTGCAGCAGTCTTGCTCAGTAGCTAGTTCAAGCAGTCAAACCTCATAAGTGGTTTCAACAATGGTTACGAAAACGCTTCCTGTAACGTTACAGGTGTAAACGCAAACCATTGCGATAATGGTTTGGACCCTCTGTAACGTTACAGAGGGGAGTGCCTGCCCCCCACTGAGCTTGTGGTGTGACCTTGAGAAACCTTTTGACCTCCTCAAGCTTGTTCGCAAATTTGTCAACAGGAGATCAGCCCCCGACAGAGGCCCTGTCCACACTACACTGAAAACTCAACAACGGTTACGAAAACAGTTCAGCCTCTGTAACGTTACCAGCTGTAGTGTGGACGCGTGAGTGTGTAGCCCCAGCACTGCCCTCAGTGCAGCACAAACTGCAGTGTGGGATAGGGTGCCAACCATAACAGTCACCCATCACCCACACCCACAATGTGGACCGGCTGTAACGGTTCCGAACCGTTATCATAATGGTTCACTGGCAGTGTGGACTCACTGTAACGTTTACTGTCTGTAATGGTTTTAAACCGCTACAGGGTTTTAGTGGTGTAGTGTGGACGGGGCCAGAATGTTCTATAGCTTAAGGAGGACAGGATGCAAAGTTAAAAACTGTCAGGCAAAGGCATCTTATAAAGAAGCAATGTTTTGGTTTTCTAGTTTTAGAGACTCAGATGAAGGACTTTGTTTGAACTGACTATATTAAATGCCATCTTGAACAATTTTATTTTTTTCATGTTATTGACAATAATATACTACTTGAGACTTTTATAACCGCTCCCGGTTTGCCTGTGCATCCTGACCTTTGTGTCTATGATAATACTATCAACTACAATCAAGTGTGTTTTAAAAACAAATGTGATTGCCATAAACCCACAGTGCACCATTCCCCTGTCTGCCTCTAGTAAGGGAGTGTGCAATTCAGCCGCCACGCTCATTTCGCTCTTGGCATCTGTGAAGCTACCACGGGTTACCAACTGTGATAGTCGATTTGTGCTATGTTGACACCTATCCACCAGGAACTACACCGAGACCACTGCAGTCCATTTCCCCAAAGGCCCCCAAAAAGCCTTTGAATGAGAACAACTTGCACTCACTACAAACCCAGGCTGCATTTGAACCAGTGACCTGGAGAGCAAAGACTCACAGAAACATAAGCCGTGTTTACACAGTTTCAGCGCTGTTTCACGTGGAGCCAATTCTTCCCCCAATGTGCTGGCTGCTTCCCTGTTTATACAGCTCGCCCTTGCAGCATTGCAGGTCGCTCAGAGAAGGGGCTACAAGTTCATCGGAGGCTGATGAAAAGAAGCCTTTGTAGCAGAACGAGCGCAGCAAAGCGTCTACATTGCCATTAAAAGCGCTCGCTCCGCTACTGATACCCACAACTGAGTTGGATCAAAAAATAATCCAACATGCACTTAATACGCTCCTGACAGTGTTTACACCGCCAACTTTGCAGCACATCAACCCATGCTCATGGGTTGATGCGCTGCAAAGTCGGCAGTGTAAACCAGGCTCTAGAATTTACTGGTAGATAAGGACCCCTTGGCTCACCTAGTCTGCTCATTTTTTTCCCAGCATGTAGTATCATCACAGATCCTACATGATCTCCACCCCACCCACCAACCCCTCTTCCCTTTCCCCAAGATCTCCTTACACCTGTCCCACGCACTATTGAACCCCACCACTGTTTTCGCCCCCCACCACCACCTGTTCTGGAAGACAGTTCAGGAATCCACCACTCTTTCTGTGAAGAACTACTTCTTTGCATCTCTTCTGAATCTAGCCCCCTCCAGCTTATCATGCACCCCCGTTCTTCAGTACCTATTTTCTGAAAAATACTTCCCTTCTGTACCTTATTTACCCCCTTGAGGTATTTGAAGTTCTCTATCATATCCCGACTATCTCACCTCTCTCTCCTAGGGTGTACCTATTTAGGTCCTTAAGTCTCTCCTCGTTGGGCTTCGATGCAGGCCCTGCACCATTTTAGCTCTGTCTATGTCCTTTCCGAGAGGTTTTCTCCAGAACTGGGCACAGTACTCTAGGAGGGTCTTACTAGCGATCTTTATAGAGGCAACACCACCTCTTTCTTTCTGCTGGCGATACACCTCCCTATGTACCTCAGTACCCTACTAGCCTTCCCAGCTGCCTTGGTCCACTGCCTGGCCACATTTTGGTCATCCAATATGATCACCCCCAAGTCTTTTTGCTTGGTGGTTATCAGTATCATTCCCTCATTTCTGTACTCTGTCCCAGGGCTTCTGTGCCTTAAGGGCATTATTTTTCATTTTTCATTTTTCGCATTGAAAACCAGTTGCCATACCCTGACCACTCCTCTACTTCTCTCTGGTCTCTGTTCATCCTCCCCCCTCCAAAAGTGTCAACCCTATCGCAAATTCTGGTGTTATCCACAAAGAGGCAGACTTTCCATTCCAGCTCCTCTACAATATAATTTATAAAGACATTGAAGAGAACTGGCCCCAGCAGTGATCTACGAGGCACTTCACTGATCACCCTCCCTTCCTCCACATGAACTCAGTTTACCACCACCTTCTGTGCCTGTCCTCTAACCAACTTCTTACCCAGTTTACCACCTTTGCAGCTACTGCTAAGCTATCCAGCTTGCTTACTGGCCTATGTGGAACAGTATGGAAAGCCTCACTGAACTCTAGGAAGGCCACATTCAATGGTACACCCTGGTCTCTATCAGATTTGTTTGACACGTCCTCATCCTCTGTGAATCCGTGCTGCCTTGAATCTTGTAACTCACTGGATTCAGGATATCCCACATTCCTTTCATTCAGAAGTGACTCCATTAAGTTTTCCACCCCTGAAGCCAGGCTGACTGGCCTACAATTGCCAGCCTTTTACCTGTTACCACTTTTGTGAAGTGGGACTACATCTGCCCTCCTTCAGACCTCCAGAACCACTCCTGTTTCAAATGGGCTGTTAAAAAGGACTGTCAGAGGTGCAGTCAGTACCTCCCTGAGTTCCCTCAATGCCCTTGGATGCACCCCATCTGGCCCCATTGCTTTGCCCACTTTCAGATTAACAAGTCCCTTCAGGACTCTCCTCTGAAAACGGACTGGAGTCTACCTCCCTACTTCCAATGCTCCTGTTACTTTTTGCAGCCCCCCCTTCTCTTTCCTTTGCGAATACTGAACAGAAACATTTGTTCAGGATGTCTGCCTTTTCTGGTCCCCATGCACAGTCCCCCTTTGTATCTGCAGTCCAACCCCTGGTCTTCCCCTTCACTCACGTGCCTAAAAATGCTTGTCCCCTTTTGCTCGGCTGGGCTAGTCTCTCTTCAGTTTGAGCCTTTGCGCTCCTCACTGCTCTCCCTGCTCCCCTCTGTATCTGCCCCCCTGCCCCTCTGCCCCTCTCTGCGTCTCCTTACACCTTCTGAATGTTATCCTTTTAGCCTTTACCTTTTCCGCCACTTCCTGCAAGAATCATAGTGGTCTCTTTTTCCTCTTGCATTTGCTCACTTGACACAGAGGTTTGTTGTCTTCCCTATGGCCTTTTTTAGCTTCGCCCACTGTTCCTCCACACCACCCAGGTCATCCGCCCACCTCCACCCCCATCTGGTCATTCTTGAGGCATTCACCCATCTTTTTAAAATCTGCCCTCCTGAAGTCCAGGACCCTCGCCCTTGTGTTGTTCGATTTCACAGCCATCCTTATATTGAACCCCACCATACGGTGATCCCACCTTGACGTCTGCAGTATCGTCCCTGTTAGTAAGTACCAAGTTCAGTATTGCCCCATTACGAGTGGGTTCATGGACTAGTTGCTTGAGGAACACCCGCTGCAGGGAGTCCAAGATGTCCCTGCTTCTAGCTCAACCCGCAGCTGGAAGGCTCCTATCTACATGCCTTGCCTTGGACCTGGGTAGACCAGTGGATGTCCTCTTTCTAGACTTCAGCAAGGCATTTGACTCTGTTCCTCACGTGGGCCTGTTGGATAAACTAGGAGAAATGGGGGTTGGAAACCAGATGATCCGATGGATAGGCAATTGGCTCCAGGACCGGACCCAGAGGGTCGTAGTTGGTGGGATAGTCTCTTCCCCAAGGAGGGTCATTAGTGGGGTCCCACAGGATCAGTCCTGGGCCCTTCTGTTCAACGCCTACGTATCTGACATAAAGGACAGGAATCAGGAGAGATGAGTCTCTTTGCAGATGACTCTGAAACTGGGGGTGTGGTGGATGGGGGAGAGGGGAGGTGGCCCTGCAGGGGACCTGAGGCTCTGGAAGATGGTCTAGAAAGTGGAAGCTGAGGTTTAATGTAGAAATGCAAGGTACTCCACCTGGGTGGGGCCAGAAACCAGGCCAAGTGTACACCCTGGGGGGAAATACTACACAAGTCTCAATGGCTGAGAGGGACCTGGGGTGGTGGTGGATGTCAAGATGAACAACTCTGAGACTTGTAGGAGGGGGCAGCAAGGCCAACAGGATGCTGGGATGCATCGCTAGGGGGATCACCTCCAGAAGGAGGGAAGTGATACTCTCTCTGTATAACTGCTTGGTGAGGCCGCAGACTCTGGAGTATCATGCGCAGTTTTGAGGCCGCACTTAAAGAGGGGACATTAACCTCCTGGAGAGGGTCCAGAGGAGGGCAACACAATGATTTGGGGCTTGGGGACAGGACCTATGAGGAGAGGTCAAGAGCTAAATATGTACACTTTGGAGGAGAGAAGGACCGGGGGGACATGATAGAGGCTCTTCAGGTACATGAAGAGGTAAATAGGGGAGGAACAGTGAGGGTGCTTGAAGGAAGGAGGAGGGGCCACTGAGGGCATGGGTGGAAGCTGGAGGGGAAGATTCAGGGAAGAAAGGAGGAGGTGCTACTTCACTGAGAGGGTGGTAGAGCCATGGAATGCACTACCTAGGGGCTGGGTGGAGGCAGAGACAGTGGAGGGGTTCAAGAGGAGGTGGGACAGGTACAGGGGAAGGGTTCAGGAAGCAAAATCCAATGCAGCAAAAATATCCGGAACTGGGAAGGGAGAAGCCAGAAAAGGCGAGGGGGAAAGCAAGGTCAGCACCCAGGGTGGGGGCTGACCAAACGAGCAGACACGAAAGACCATTAGACCTATTCTGCTGGCATTTTAGTATGTTAGTAGTATGTTAGTACATCTGGCAGGTTAAAGTCCCCCACCAGTAGCACCTCCCCCTTTTCTATCATACTGCCATCAGCTTCCATAAGTACTTTATCTAACTCCTCTCCCTGTTCCAGAGGTACGTAGATCACTCCAGTGTAAACAGAGGCTCCATTCCCCATCTCTAGAGTGGCCACAATACCTCTGCTCCCCTGTATTTCCTGTATCTCTACTGCTTCTATGCCTTTCCTCACATAAAGTACCATACTGCATAACCAACTAGCAATGTACTGAGCCAGCCAGTCCCCAGCCTTCCCTCACAAAAAGCACCACACTCCATAACCAACTAGCAATGCCCTGAGCCAGCCAATCCCCAGCCTTCCCTCACACAAAGCACCACTCCATAACCAACTAGCAATGCCCTGAGCCAGCCAGTCCCCAGCCTTCCTCACACAAGCACCACACTCCATAACCAACTAGCAATGTACTGAGCCAGCCAGTCCCCAGCCTTCCCTCACAAAAAGCACCACACTCCATAACCAACTAGCAATGCCCTGAGCCAGCCAGTCCCCAGCCTTCCCTCACACAAAGCACCACACTCCATAACCAACTAGCAATGCCCTGAGCCAGACAGTCCCCAGCCTTCCCTCACGTAAAGCACCACACTCCATAACCAACTAGCAATGCCCTGAGCCAGACAGTCCCCAGCCTTCCCTCACACAAAGCACCGCACTCCATAACCAACTAGCAATGCCCTGAGCCAGCCAGTCCCCAGCCTTCCCTCACACAAAGCACCACACTCCATAACCAACTAGCAATGCCCTGAGCCAGCCAGTCCCCAGCCTTCCTCACACAAAGCACCACTCCATAACCAACTAGCAATGCCCTGAGCCAGCCAGTCCCCAGCCTTCCCTCACACAAAGCACCGCACCATAACCAACTAGCAATGCCCTGAGCCAGACAGTCCCCAGCCTTCCCCACACAAAGCACCCACTCCATAACCAACTAGCAATGCCTGAGCCAGACAGTCCCCAGCCTCACACAAGCACCACACTCCATAACCAACTAGCAATGCCCTGAGCCAGCCAGTCCCCAGCCTTCCCTCACACGAAGCACCACACTCCATAACCAACTAGCAATGCCCTGAGCCAGCCAGTCTCCAGTCTTCCCTCACACAAAGCACCGCACTCCATAACCAACTAGCAATGCCCTGAGCCAGCCAGTCCCCAGCCTTCCCTCACACGAAGCACCACACTCCATAACCAACTAGCAATGCCCTGAGCCAGACAGTCCCCAGTCTTCCCTCACATAAAGCACCGCACTCCATAACCAACTAGCAATGCCCTGAGCCAGCCAGTCCCCAGCCTTCCCTCACACAAAGCACCACACTCCATAACCAACTAGCAATGCCCTGAGCCAGCCAGTCCCCAGCCTTCCCTCACACAAAGCACCACACTCCATAACCAACTAGCAATGCCCTGAGCCAGACAGTCCCCAGCCTTCCCTCACACAAAGCACCACACTCCATAACCAACTAGCAATGCCCTGAGCCAGCCAGTCCCCAGCCTTCCCTCACACAAAGCACCACACTCCATAACCAACTAGCAATGCCCTGAGCCAGCCAGTCCCCAGCCTTCCCTCACACGAAGCACCACACTCCATAACCAACTAGCAACGCCCTGAGCCAGACAGTCCCCAGCCTTCCCTCACATAAAGCACTGCACTCCATAACCAACTAGCAATGCCCTGAGCCAGCCAATCCCCAGCCTTCCCTCACACAAAGCACCGCACTCCATATCCATCAAGCAATGCCCTGAGCCAGCCAATCCCCAGCCTTCCCTCACACGAAGCACCACACTCCATAACCAACTAGCAATGCCCTGAGCCAGCCAGTCCCCAGCCTTCCCTCACACAAAGCACCACACTCCATAACCAACTAGCAATGCCCTGAGCCAGACAGTCCCCAGCCTTCCCTCACACAAAGCACCGCACTCCATAACAAACTAGCAATGCCCTGAGCCAGCCAGTCCCCAGCCTTCCCTCACACAAAGCACCACACTCCATAACCAACTAGCAGTGCCCTGAGCCACAGTCCCCAGCCTTCCGTCACACAAAGCACCGCACTCCATAACCAACTAGCAATGCCCTGAGCCAGACAGTCCCCACCCTTCCCTTACACAAAGCACCACACTCCATAACCAACTAGCAATGCCCTGAGCCAGACAGTCCCCAGCCTTCCCTCACACAAAGCACCACACTCCATAACCAACTAGCAATGCCCTGAGCCAGCCAGTCCCCAGCCTTCCTCACACAAGCACACTCCATAACCAACTAGCAATGCCCTGAGCCAGCCAGTCCCCAGCCTTCCTCACACAAAGCGCCACCCCAACCAACTAGCAATGCCCTGAGCCAGCAGTCCCCAGCCTTCCCACACAAAGCACCGCACTCCATAACCAACTAGCAATGCCCTGAGCCAGCCAGTCCCCAGCCTTCCTCACACAAAGCACCGCACTCCATAACCAACTAGCAATGCCCTGAGCCAGCCAGTCCCCAGCCTTCCTCACACAAAGCACCACACCCATAACCAACTAGCAATGCCCTGAGCCAGCCAGTCCCCAGCCTTCCCTCACACAAAGCACTCACTCCATAACCAACTAGCAATGCCCTGAGCCAGCCAGTCCCCAGCCTTCCCTCACACAAAGCACCACACTCCATAACCAACTAGCAGTGCCCTGAGCCACAGTCCCCACCCTTCCCTCACACACAGCACAACACTCCATAACCAACTAGCAATGCCCTGAGCCAGCCAGTCCCCAGCCTTCCCTCACATAAAGCACTGCACTCCATAACCAACTAGCAATGCCCTGAGCCAGCCAGTCCCCAGCCTTCCCTCACACAAAGCACCGCACTCCATAACCAACTAGCAATGCCCTGAGCCAGCCAGTCCCCAGCCTCCTCACAAGCACCCACTCCATAACCAACTAGCAATGCCCTGAGCCAGCCAGTCCCCAGCCTTCCCTCACACAAAGCACCGCACTCCATAACCAACTAGCAATGCCCTGAGCCAGCCAGTCCCCAGCCTTCCCTCACATAAAGCACCACACTCCATAACCAACTAGCAATGCCCTGAGCCAGCCAGTCCCCAGCCTTCCCTCACACAAAGCACCACACTCCATAACCAACTAGCAATGCCCTGAGCCAGCCAGTCCCCAGCCTTCCCTCACACAAAGCACTGCACTCCATAACCAACTAGCAATGCCCTGAGCCAGCCAGTCCCCAGCCTTCCCTCACACAAAGCACCGCACTCCATAACCAACTAGCAATGCCCTGAGCCAGCCAGTCCCCAGCCTTCCTCACAGCACCACACTCCATAACCAACTAGCAATGCCCTGAGCCAGCCAGTCCCCAGCCTTCCTCACACAAAGCACCACTCCATAACCAACTAGCAATGCCCTGAGCCAGCCAGTCCCCAGCCTTCCTCACACAAGCACTCGCACTCCACAACCAACAAGCAATGCCCTGAGCCAGCCAGTCCCCAGCCTTCCTCACACAAAGCACCACACTCCATAACCAACTAGCAATGCCCTGAGCCAGCCAGTCCCAAGCCTTCCCTCACACAAGCACGACACTCCATAACCAACTAGCAATGCCCTGAGCCAGCCAATCCCCAGCCTTCCCTCACACAAAGCACCACACTCCATAACCAACTAGCAATGCCCTGAGCCAGCCAGTCCCCAGCCTTCCCTCACATAAAGCACCACACTCCATAACCAACTAGCAATGCCCTGAGCCACAGTCCCCAGCCTTCATTCACACACAGCACCACACTCCATAACCAACTAGCAATGCCCTGAGCCAGCCAGTCCCCAGTCTTCCCTCACACAAAGCACTGCACTCCATAACCAACTAGCAATGCCCTGAGCCACAGTCCCCAGCCTTTCCTCACATAAAGCACTGCACTCCATAACCAACTAGCAATGCCCTGAGCCAACCAATCCCCAGCCTTCCCTCACATAAAGCACTGCACTCCATAACCAACTAGCAATGCCCTGAGCCAGCCAGTCCCCGCCTTCCCTCACAAAAAGCACACTCCATAACCAATAAGCAATGCCCTGAGCCAGATAGTCCCCAGCCTTCCCTGATACACAGCACTGCACTCCATAACCAACTAGCAATGCCCTGAGCCACAGTCCCCAGCCTTCCCTCACACAAAGCACCACACTCCATAACCAACTAGCAATGCCTTGAGCCAGCCAGTCCCCAGCCTTCCCTCACACACAGCACCACACTCCATAACCAACTAGCAATGCCCTGAGCCAGCCAGTCCCCAGCCTTCCCTCACACAAAGCACCGCACTCCATAACTAACTAGCAATGTCCTGAGCCAGCCAGTCCCCAGCCTTCCCTCATATAAAGCACCGCACTCCATAACCAACTAGCAATGCCCTGAGCCAGCCAATCCCCAGCCTTCCCTCACACAAAGCACTCTCCACAACCAACAAGCAATGCCCTGAGCCAGCCAGTCCCCTGCCTTCTGGGTGGGCAGAATGAGAAGAGATCTGGATAAACTGGCAAAATGGTTGGAATAGTGGCAACTGGGGTTTAATGCAAAGAAGTGCAAGATCATGCACATAGGGAAGAGAAACCCTGAAGCCACCTATAGGCTGGGAGGGGAGTTGCTGGCAGTCACAAGGGAAGAAAGAGACTTGGGCATCATCATCACCGATGACCTGAAAACATCCAAGCAGACCTCTAAAGCAGTAGAGTAAGGCTAGAGGGATGTTGGGGGTGTATTAGTAGGGTATCACAAGTCGAAGAGGGAGGTAATAACCCTCTTACAAGACACTGGTTAGGCCCCATCTGGAGTACTGTGTGCAGTACTGGAGGCTGCACCTGCACAAGACAGTAACCAAACTGAGGCAGTCCAGAGAAGGGAAACCAAAATGGTGCAGGGACTGCATCAGAAAACATATGAGGACAGATTAATGGAGCTCAATATGTATACCCTAGAGCAAAGGAGGGAGAGAGGTGATATGATCGAAACATTCAAACACCTTAAGGGCATTAACAAGGTGAAAGAGTCTAACATGTTTCAATATAAGAAAAATAGCAGGACAAGAGGACACAGCATGAGACTGGGGAGGCCGATTAAGGGGTAATGTGAGGAAGTTCTTTTTCACAGAAAGGGTGGTGGATGCATGGAGCGGACCTACCTCAGGAAGTGGTGGCTATGAATACAGTGCAGGGCTTCAAACAGGCATGGGATAGGCATGAGGGGCAATACAGATGAGTATGAATAAATAGGCCATTGACAGAGTAAAGGCCAATGGCACATTCATAAGTTAGAAAAAGAAATGGGCAGACTGGATGGACCTTGCAGTCCTTATCTGCCGTCAACTTCTATGTTTCTATGTTTCTCTCAGGTAAAGCACCACACTCCATAACCAACTAGCAATGCCCTGAGCCACCCAGTCCCCAGACATGTTCATTTCAGTGCAATGCAATCTGACTCCGTTTAAAATACATATTACACCTTGTAGTTGCAGCATACCCGGTACTGGGTTACACTTTCCAGTGGTATCATCTCTCTTCATGGCATAAGCAGAGTTCAGAGAGGTCCCTCTCTGGGAGAGGAGAGGATGGTGCAATTTTAAGGATAGTTGCTCACATTATTTACAACAGCAGTGTGTCCTTTTAATTTTTTGTGTTTACAAATCTTACTGTCAGCTTCAATAACTCAGGACCTGATCCAAGTTTCAGAGCACCCTGATCTAAATGATTTAACTACAAGACCAGCTGTGAATTTAAACACATGACTGCTAAGCAGGGGCCTGAGAGGTCAACAGCTGGCCAATTATGAACTTCCTCTAGGTCACTGTACAGCAACAGAAGATCTGTTGCAACATAATGACTTCAGGAGAGCTTTCTCAGGGAACACAAACTGGCATTTCCCAGCTGCATGGTGTCATTCAAGCCCACCTGAGCAGCTATGTCATGCTCCTACTTAAGGAGGAAGACTGTCCCAACCACACAGAACAGTCATTTTAACTCCTTTCATCACAAGAATTAGGGCATCGAGTTCACTGCCTCCTGGAAAGACTTACTACCTTTTTGGCTTTCAATACCCTCCATATTTACGAATGTTTCATATCGATATCGATCTACGTAGACATTTTCATACAATAATTGAAAAACAATGCAAACATAGAAACCATAAAGTTTACAGACAAAAGTAGGCAATGCACCCCTCTAATTAGCCTGTCGCTGCACAGCGATTTATATCTGTTACGCCCACTGCTGTTCACCTGTCAGTCTAGGCTATCCCTAACACAGGTCAAAGTTTTAGTTTTTTGGACCTCTTGGGGGAACTCTCTGAAACTGCCCACTGTGTGAACTAATTGTCTTCTTTGCTCAGTTCTGTTATATTCCTTTACTAACTGGTACTGATGCCCTCTGATCTCTCCCAGAAGTAGTATTTGTTAGTGGAAAATTTTCATCATGTAGTTTTTTTTTTTGTTTTTTTTTAGTAATAACGTGTTTCTGGCACATCATTAATATACAGTAACCATTTTTATTTTCATTGCATACTACTGCTGAACTGAGACAGAGAAATACAGACAGTGATGGCAGAAAAAGACCAACTTTGGGTCCATCTAGTCTGCCCCGGACATGTGGTCTTGAAGTTTTCAAAAGTCCCTGTTTTCTGGCCACGCCCACTATAAATCAATTAAACCTTTTAGCGTTGTGCTGTTCTGTTTCCCATTGGAAATGTGTGTGTGTGTGTGCACCCTCCGAATACACCCACAGTATTAACCCAGTATGCAAAGACAAAAAGGAATCTCGAGGGAGAGAACTTTTAAAAACTTTCTCGTGGCAGTCGTCTACATCCTACGTATTCTCTGCCACTAGCATTGATACAGCCGTCAGTTCATTTACCAGCATTTTTACTAAGGTTTAGAACATTCACGCACCCCTGAAAAAAGCATGAATAAAGCACATCCACACCCGTTGGATCAACAGAACCCCAACTGCCCAGTGTAAACTGTGAGATCGAGCATAGGCCACTTTCAAAACCACCTTGTCACAGGCAGACTTCCAGGCATATAGGTCCCTGAGAAACAAATGTACAAAGGCAGTCCATATAGCCAAAGCAGATTATTTCAAGGAACTCCTCCAGTCTACCCAAAGTTTTCCTTCAAAATATTGGAAAAACCATCCACTCCCTTGTTGACCCCCCACCCCATTAACCACTCCAGCCCTCTCTGTAGAAGGTTCCATTGTCTCAGACCCCGCTTCAGTGACTGATACCCTTAATAAGTATTTCATCTCATGTTCACTTCCTGACACCCCTACTACGATGCCCCCCCATGCTCTCCCAGTGGTCACCATTTCCCCCCTTCTCCAAGCACGAAGTCTACAATGCCTTATTGTCACTAAACCCAGCTAAAAGTAGCCCTGACGGCATTGACCCTAAGTTCCTACATACAGTATCTCTGCCCCTCAAATGTACTCCCCCTTACACACCTTCTCTATTTCTCCCTTTCCTCAGGTAAAATCCCCTTGGTCTGGAAAATGGCTAAGATCCTCCCCCTCCATAAAGGCGGCGACCTGTCCAATCCAGGGAATTAATGCCTCATCTCCCTACTCCCCTTCCTTGCAAAGCTCAAGGAATCCCTAATCTACTCTAGGGTCACTGATTTCCTCACAGTCACCAACACCCTCTCCCCTCACCAAGCCAGTTTTAGAAAGAACCACTCCTCCACAAATAGAACTCAAGTGGTGAAATTTAATTCCTCTCTATCGAACAGTACCACCATTAACATTGGTGTACCTCAGGGCTCCATCCTAGGCCCCCTCCTATTCTCTCTTTATATAAATAACATTGGAGCTGCTCTAAAATCCTGCTCTGCTATTCTATATGCTGATGATCTTGTCATCTATACAAGTTCTACTAATATAGACACTATCAACACAACCCTTTCCTCTGACTTTAACAATATCCAAAACTGGCTATACGATCACAAACTGGCTGTCAACACTAGCAAAACTAAAGCCATGCTGCTTGGATCAGCCCCAAAGCTCCGGGCTTGCACAACAGCACTGATGGTGCAGGACTTAGAAGGTCAATTACTGGAATGTGTGATCTCTTTCAAGTACCTGGGCATCCTGCTAGATCAATCTCTTGATCTTAATCTTTATGTACAGTCTGTTTGCAGAGCTGTCAACTCCAAACTGGGTGTTGCATATAAGACTAGTTATATGCTCATGCCATCGGCTAAAATGGCCATTGCGAGGGGGATTCTGCTCCCCACCCTAACCTATGGGGCTTCCTTATTTGGGGTTGCTCATAAAACTGACCTACTCAGATGGGATATTACGTATAACAACATATGTCGCTATGCCTCTTCTGCTCCTCGGCTTAAACACCACTGTCAGCTTTATAATGATCTTGGTTGGCTGTCTCCGTTAGCTAGTAGGAAATACTACTTTGGCTCTCTTATTGATGTGATAATTGGAAATCAAACCCCTAGGTGTCTTGCAACTATGCTTGTTCCTCAGGACACACTCCATGGTCTACGATCAGCTGATAAATCCTTTTTGAATTTGCCAAGGTGCCGCACTAGGAAAGGAACTGTTGCATTTGAGCATGTGGCTCCACAGCTGTGGAATTCCCTTCCCCTCAACATTAGACTTTCTAGCTCCCACACATGCGTTAAGAGAAAACTGCGCTCGAATCTGCTGATTGCTGATACATAGATACATAGACAGTGTCGGCAGATAAGGGCCTATGGCCCACCTAGTCTGCCCATTTGAGCTTGTAAGTTCAGTTTGTTTTCCTAGAAGTCTATTTCCCCTTACCCCTGACCTCTAGAATTCCTTTATGTCTATCCCATGCATTCTTAAATCCCGTGATTGTTTCAGCCCCCACCACCTCCTCTGGCAGGGTGTTCCACTTGTCCACCACCCGTTCTGTGAAGAAATTCTTTCTCATGTTTCCTCTGAATCGCCCTCCGTCCAACTTCATCCCATGCCCTCTAGTCCTGAAACATCTTTTTCGCTTAAAAATAGTGTTTTCCTGCACCCTGTTCCTCCCTGTAAGATACTTGTATGTCTCTATCATATCCCCTCTCTCCCTCCTCCTCCTCCAGGGAGTACATGTTCAGTTCCTTCAACCTGTCTTCATAGGACTTGTGATGCAACCCACGCACCATCTTTGTTGCCCTCCTCTGAACCTTCTCTACCCTGTCTATGTCCTTACGTAGGTATGGTCTCCAGAACTGTACACTGTACTCCAGGTGGGGCCTCACTAGTGTCTTGTATAGCGGAATTATGACCTCCCTTTTCCTGCTGGTGATGCCCTGCCTATACATCCCAGCATCCTATTTGCTTTACCTGATGCCTTGTCACACTGTTTCCTACCTTGAGGTCATCAGAGATGACAACCCCAAGATCCCTTTCCTGCTTGGTGCATGCTATATCCTCACCCCCCAACTGATATATTGTGCCAGGGTTTTGTGCCCCATATGCATTATCTTGCACTTACTTTGCATTGAATTTCAACTGCCAAACCCTTGACCATTCTTCAAGTTTCTGCAGGTCCTTCTCATTCTGTCTACACCTCTGGTGTGTCTACTCTGTTACAGAGCTTTGTGTCATCAGCGAACAGTGAAATTCTGCCTTCTAGATCCTGTGCAATGTCACTGATGAAGATGTTGAATAGGACCGTCCCAGCACTGATCCTGTGGTACCCACTGGTCACTCTTCCCTCTGTGGAGTGACAGCCATTTACCACCACCCTCTGTGTCCTGCCACCCAGCCAGTTACCTACCCACCACACACTGTCCTGCCCACACCCATATTCCCCAGTTTGTGTAATAGTCTTCTATGTGGCACAGTGTTAAAGGCCTTGCTGAAGTCCAGATAGGCCATGTCCACTGCCCTCCCTGATCCACCTCCCTAGTCACCCAGATAAAAATTCAATGAGGTTGGTCTGACATGACCTCCCCTGGTGAAACCATGCTGCCTTGGGTCCTGTAGTCCATTGACAACCAGATGTTCCACCAATCTCTCCTTCAGTAGTGCTTCCATGATCTTTCCCACTACCGAGGTGAGGCTGACTGGTCTGTAGTTCCCTGCTTCCTCTTTGTTCCCACTTTTGTATAAAGGACTACATCTGCTGTCCTCCAGTCTTTGGGTACCTCCCTGTTTCCAGTGATTGGCTGAACAGGATAGCCAGAGGTTCAGCCACCACCTCTCTTAGTTCTTTAAGGACCCTAGGAGTTTCCCCATCTGGCCCCATTGCTTTATCAGCTCTTATTACTTCCAGTTCCTTCAGGACCCTTTCTCGTGTAAAGGGACTTGTGTCCATTTCTGCACCATTCTCACCCTTGTACTCCCTTCAGACCCATTACCCTCTTCCTTAGTAAAGACTGAGCAGAAATACCTGTTCAATATGTCAGCTTTACTGTTGTCATCCTCCACGCTCCCATCCTCCCCTTCAGTCTCACTATCCCTCCCTTTGTCTTTCTTTTTCACTTATGTACCTGTAAAGGTTTTGTCCCTTTACCCACTGATTTTGCAATGTGTTCTGTCTGAGCTTTGGCTTCCTTACTGACTTCCCTGCCTCCCTTTGTTTCTCCTGGTACTTCTCCCTCATCCCTTCTGCCTGTGTCTTTTTGTATTGCCTGAATGCAATCTTTTGGCTTTCACTTTCTTTGCTGCCTCTTTGGAAAACCATAATGGTCTCTTCCTTTTCCTCTTGCTAACCTGCTTAATGCATAATTCTGTTGTTCTTATAATCTCCATTTTAAATACTGCCCACTGTTCCTCAACCCCTGATTCCTGTCCCATTCCCCTTAATGCCTCTTTCAAGTATCTCCCCATTTTCCCAAAGTCTGCCCCCCTAAAATCCAGGATACGTGTTTTTGTGTGGTTTGGTTCTGCTCTTTCTGTGATTTCAAACCACAATGACTGGTGGTCACTGTTACCCAGGTGCTCCCCCACTGTTACCCCCATCACACTGTCCCTGTTTGTGAGCAGAAGGTCCAGTATTGCCTTCCGCCGAGTTGGTTCCATGACCAGTTGCTTGAGGAAGGCACCCTGAAGGGAGTCCAGGATAAATCTGCTCCTAGTTGATGCTGCTGCTGGGATGCTCCAGTCCACGTCTGGTATATTGAAATCTCCAACCAGTACTACCTCACCCTTGTCTGCCATCCTTTGGATGGCTAGCATCAGCTCCCTATCTGTTTCTTCCTCCTGGGCTGGTGGTCTATAGACCACACCTGTGCGGATGGCTGGCCCCATTTTCCTTTCCAGCTTAACCCACAGTATCTCTCCCCCATTTTGTTCCTTCTGGATCTGTGTGGCCCTTATGTCATTTAAATACCTGTTCCTGCTTTCACCCTACCTAATGACTGATGTCTCTGGCCATACAATAGTATTTCCTCACCTCTATATAACCCTCTTACTGCCTCAGCCTGTCCCAGCTCCCTTTCCCTGCCTTATACAATCTTGCACTGCAGGCATCTCCCTTACACTTATATACACTCATACAATCTAATTTCATGGCTTGCTCCCCTCTTCCTCACTTACCGACCTTTTCCTTAATGACACCTCCTGCACTCAATGGTTATTTCTTCCTTTTGTATTACCTGTTTTTGTGTAACTTGTTCTGTTCATAAGATACGTCACCTGGTAATTTATTGTCCAAGGTCCTCTCTATTCATTGCATAGGTAGGCACCTATGAACCATTGAATGGTCTACTCTATATGTCTCTGATATACTGTATCCTCTTTAACTCGTATGTAAAGCACTTATAATTTGTTATCCTGTTAAGTTTCTGCACGTCTGTACTCTCCCGGGTCGTGCCTGAAAATAGTCATTTTATGACTAGTGCACTTACCCAGTTAACAAAAGTTAAATAAAATAAAAATAAACATCTTCCCTACAGCGTGTCACAGATACCATTCTCTCAGGAATGGATCTGGTCACATTGCTGCTGAAATCTTCATCAGCCTGGTAAAAGCTTTCGAATGTGTCCCACCCACTCCTGCTCAATAAGCTCCGCTCAGTTGGCTTAACGGCACCAGCAGTGAATTGTTCAGTTCCTACCTCTCAAATACGACACAGTCAGTGCAGATCGGATCCACCCTGTCCTCTCCCCGCCCAATCCTTGCTGGGGTTCCCCAAGGCTCCATCCTAGGCCCCGTCCTGTTCTTCCTGTTTAACAATAACCTCCCCTCAGCCTGCTCTCACGCACAAATTCACATGTACGAGGATGACACAGTCATCTGTACAACTGGTCCCTCTACCCTAGATGTAGAGGCCCCTCTCCAATGCAATTGCTACAGTGTCCTAAAATGGTTCCAGGCCAGCAACTTGAGGGTAAACACTAAGAAAACAGTCTCCATGACCTTTGGGTCAAGACAAAAACTATCAACACTCTCATCTCCCCTGTCTTCTCCACCCATGATGGTTCTCCGCTAGAAGCTGTCTCTGTATTTAAATACCTCGGGGTATGGCTCGACAACAAGCTAAGCCAGACTACTCAGTGCATACAGACACCCTGCACTCCAAGCTCCGCCCTAAACTAGATGTAATATACCAAAATAAGGACAGCCTCTCCCCTTCTGTGAGACGAGAGCTGGTTACTAAAACCATTCTCCCTGTGCTTGACTACACAGACATCATTTACGGCGCTTCACCCGCTTCTACCCTCACCAGACTTGACAACCTACTCAATGCCTTCTGCCGCTTGCCTCAACGCTTTTCCTGGACTTACCACTACTTCCTCTACTGCCACCAGTTATCCCCACCTCTCACTCCCACTGCCGGATGCACACCCTTAGCTTTTATCACCAAATATTGGTTTGGACAACTCCTCTCCTACCTTCCCTTCCTCCCTCCTAGCCCCAGTCCAACCCTCTCTGCTCCAGGTTGTTCTGGTCTTTCTCCCTGCCCATCCTTCACTCTAATGCAGGACAACTAGCTTTCTCCTTTCATCTACCCTCCCTTCCTCTGGAACCAACTTTCTTCTACTTTCCAGCAAACCACCTCACTCCCAGCACTCAAGCACCTACTCCAGCATGCTCCAGTTGCTCTGTGCCAATGCCCTTAACTTCTCCCCAAATTTGCCCTGGTTTGTTTTCTATGCTCCTTCTCTCATCCTCTTTATGCTAATCATAATTCTGTACCACCCAAATGCACTGTGTTTGGTACTGCACTTGTAAATTACGTAACTTCTGGCTGTAGTAGATTGTGTTCACGTTTATGCTGAATATCGTTCTTTTATATCCTGTACCCCAGGTCGCACCTGGAAATGAGTCCTGGCTCAGTGTGCCTTTCCCGGTTACCAAAGTTTAAATAAAATAAAATAAATAAATCTTTAATGACTTGAGTCATTATAGGAGGCAGTATAGCACAGTGGTCTAAGGCTCTGAGCTGGAAACCTGGAGACCGGAGTTTGAATCCCACAGCCCCCACTTGCATACTGTATGACCCTGACTAAGTCACTTAACTTCCTTGTGCTCCCAGGTTGCACCTGGAAACAATCTTTCAGCTTAGTGTATCTCTCCTGGCAAAATAAAAACAATAAAATAAAACAAATAATGAAAAACTATCTTAAAAAGACCTGTGACAAATAAAAATATACTGATGATGCAACTAATTATGTTAAAAATAAAGTAATGCTAAAGAACTCTATGATGAAATGTTTGCCAACTAATAAATACTGCTACTTCAAGCTTAGCTATCTGAAGAGCTTAGAGTCCCTCACAGCTTCGTAAATCCATATCATGCCCCCCACCTTATTTTCCTCCGTGCCCGTGAGACAGAAAGAGAGACATCTTCATTTCCTCAAACTTTTCATCATAATTTATCCCCTCAGTACCCCTAACTGTCCTTGTCAGCCTGCAGTAGAAACACAGAAACATAGAATCTGTCGGCAGATTGGCACTGCTTAAGCCATCCTGTCTGTCCACTGAACCCCCTCTGGTCTTGGTACATCTCTCTCCTTTTATATGGGGACCGGTACTGTACACAATAATCTATGTGGGGCCTCCTCACTTTCTTTGTCTGATGACCACAATACTTCCCATTTAGACTGTATTCCACTCTTAGTTTTTGTACCCATGCACTTCTAAACACTGAATTTCATTCTTTTTTTTTTTTTTTTTAATTTTCTCTTTATCCTCCTCCCTACTTGCAGCCCCCTCCTCTTCGGGAGACACCTATGGGCTTATCAGCCTTCGCTCACCTACCTGGAGCCGGTGCAGTCCATGCCCCATGGAGCCGTGGCTACACCCCCTGCGGAGGTACGAGGCGGACACCCTTCCACCCCGACGCTCCGCTAATCTGTCGGCATGCTGTCTCCGGGCAGGTAGGGGCATTGAAGGTCGGGCCCTGGTGCTCCGTCTACCAGGAGGCTGCAAGGGTTTCCTGGTGTTTCTCGCGTGCCAGGTCCGATGGCGTCAAGGCGCGGCGCCGGCGTCTGCATGCGTCGCTCCCCTCTGTTGGAGCATCGGGCTTGCTGTACTCAGGTCTCCACCTGGGGTCAGACAAGCACCGAGCTCAGGTACTCCTCCCCGGAGAGGACGAGCAGTCCTTGGGACGCCCAAGTCCTCCCCTCCCGTCAGCCCTCCAGCTCCCGGTCTGCTCTGAACCCGGTCGCTGATGCAGTTGAAATCCAACTGCCATACGGCGGCCGCTCCTGAATTTATTCTTCACTGTAGGACCCTGAGCAAGTGACTTAAAGGAAAACTACACCCTCATATTTTGTAAATTTTGTTTTCATGTTAACAGACAACTCTTGTTGTGTAGCTTTTGGGGGTTACGTGTTTGCTTTAGTTTGTTTTCACTGTTCATACTAGTCCCTTTAACTATTCTGGGGGGTGGTCTCCATTTATGGTTGTTGAAATCACATTGTTCATGAGAGCTGCATTAGCATATGAGAACATGATGAAGAAGAAGAAAAAGAATCAGCATTTATAGTGCTTTTCATACACAGTATCCCAAAGTGCTTTACAAGCAATGCTAGACTGGTAGTGAAGTGACTGAATGTGTGGTGGCGGCCATATCGCACATCATCACCCACAGCCTGGATAATTGAGTGAACTGGTTTATGGGAAAGGGAATGTTGGCCAGGACACCGGGAATGTTCCTTGCTCTCTTGCGAAGAGTGCCCTGGGTTCTTTTACTTCCACCTGGACACCCACCAGGATGGGCAGAAGGGACCTCGGTTTAACGTCTCATCCGAAGGACAGCACACCCCAGCAGTACAGCACCCCCCAATACTGCACTCGGATGGCAGTGATTTTTAGGTGCAAGTTCAATCCTAGTGTGGGACGAGAACCCACGACCTTCTGGTCCAGAGGCGGATGTGCTAACAACTGAGACACGATGTCACACACACCAACCATTTATACCATGTATCTCTATGCTGGAAGTACAAATATCCAAAAAATGAACGCTCTGGAAACACACAAACTGAATGCAATTTAAAGAGCCCTACCAATCTCAGCCGCTGCACCCAATATATAGGTGCTTTACCTGCATGGCATGCTGGCAGTGTGAAGATGGCACCAAATAATCCAGTTGGAAAAAAACTGTTACGCTCATAAAATTAAGTAAACCAGGTCCCAAGGACTTCCCGGTTACATGTGACGCCCAGGCTCCACCCCCGCGCTCACTAATGTGATGACGAGATGCTACGGAAAGCTCAGGGGGCGCACCCCCTTATAGTCAATGGGCAGTAGGTATCCGATCAGTTTTTAATATTCTAAGGGCCATTTGGTAATGAAATGTGGGCACTGGCCAACTAACAAGGCCCACCATGCTAGTTACAGGGGCTGGTGTGAACAGTGAAAACGAAAGCAAGCACATACAGTATATCCCTAATAGCCAAACAACGAGTTATCTTTTGAAATGAAAGAAATAAAATTTACAAATATGAGGGTGTCGTTTTCCTTTAACCTCTCTGCGCTTCAACGCAGCCCAGCTGTGAACACAGGTAAAAGTAGGACCTCACGGAAAACAAGATATTGCATTTCAGCTGAGCTATTCTGAGTAAATAATTTGTAAAACAAAATGAAAGGACATTGTTGCTTTGTGTCATTAGAGCATATCCATTGAATGAAGACAATCAAATAGATCAAAGAGCAGTGCCAGCAGAGACACTCACTGCTTCCTTTGTATGTAAGAACGTTCACACAATCGAGCTGTGGGTGCAGCAGGCAGTGGTGGGAGGTCCTGGACAATTCCTGGTGACCTTGACAGAGTGTGTGAAGACACATTCTTGTCAGCTGTCATGTACAATGGCAAAAAATGACACTGCACTACTAAGAAGTGAAAGGGAAACAGGGGGATTTATTGAGGTGAGGTGAATCAGTCCAGGGACACAGCCCACCTCTAGGTCGTTGTTCCCTCAGTGATAGCCAGTCCTGCCTTGGATTACTCCCCAGCGAAGTTATACGCTTCCCCTGGCAGTGGACCAGTATAAGAGAGGTTCTGTGATAACCTGTCTTGGTAGCCAGAAGCCTGGGAGACTAAACAAAATAATCAAGAAAAACAAACTCTTGTATGTACACTTGCACAGCTGGATAAGACAGTATGGTCTAGTGGTTAGGGCACTGATCTGTGGAACAGGAAGTCTCATGTTCGAATCCCACCACAGCCACTTACTTGCTGTGTGACTTTCAACAGGTCATTTGACATCCCTATGACAGTACTTGGACACAGACTGCTTCTAAACTGGGTATTCTCTGGCACAGATTCATCTACAGCCATGCACTATGCTGGTTACAAGCAGTGCCCAAGGGGAGGAGTGAGTTAGTGCTCACTTGGAAAACAGGCTTTTTCACAGCTATGGCTGAAAACTGGACTGCTGGAATGTGAAGCTGTGTGACTTTTGCCAGCCTCTCTTTTACTGATCTGCTCCAGTCTGGTTCTGGCAATCCAGTTTCCACCAGGTCCATGGTATGGTTGAAAACTGGGCAGTCAGTACCAGACCAGATCGGTAAACGCCATACTTCATTTCATTTCATTTTATTAAATGGGTTAGACCATTGCGTAAAACTCATATAAAATGGTGAGCCTTGGTTACACAAAATTACAGTTACAACAATTACAATAAATACAGGCATACAAAAATACATACATTAACATACAATTCTAATAATTATAACCAGTTAACCACAGCAAGCCTTTTTTTGTGCAAAAAGTGATTCCAAGAACCAAGTTTTAACAACTGTTCGTGACGGAATTTTTCTGTTGTACGATTTTTCTATTATACTGGCCAGACCAGCAAAAGTCATGCTACTTGTACCCAGTCCTGCCGGTCTGACTGGACTGGCCCATCTAGCTTTTACCAATCTGGTCCTGTCCCGTTCCAGCAGTTTGACTTAACACTGCACTTTTAATTGTCCTTCCTAAACTCCAGCTGCAGGAGCCCAGAGCTCTCTTAAAGAGACTTCGACACCAAGGGGATAACACTGAAAACATGTAAATTAGTAGAGACTTTAGTTCACATTTAATACACTGACCACCCCCTCATACTTTTTACATGAAAATGGGATCTCCGTCACTTGGTGCTCAGGTGCTCTTGCTGCTTGTCTACAAGTCACATCATAATCCCGTTTGTGACAGGGCTGCTGTAACTGTTATGATGTGACAAGTAAAGGATGATGTCACTTGTGTAACCCCCTTGCAAATGGGGGTTCCTAAAAGCTCCCCGGAACCCGTTTAAATGTTCCCTGCCTAGCTGGTATTCGGCGCTTAAGCCATTTTTAATGGGTAGCCTGTGAGTGCCTGTGTGGCCTCCGTGTACTGTCTCTTTAAGGGCTGCCTGTTTTGCAGTCGTAATTAATCCGAAGGGGGGACTGTGCCTTTTCATGCCCGAGTCCTGCCCGGGCTGCGGGATATTTGCTCCGTTGCTGCCATCGTTACTTGTGCAGAGGGAGCCCTGCTGAAAGATTTAACTGTTTGATGGACATTGCTTAGAGTAGTAATGATAAAGTGGTTGTTCTAACCTGCCTTCTTTGCAGCAAAGGACTGTTCTGTTGGGTTCCACCATCTTGGTCCTGAACTGTTAAATTGGACCAATCAGTATCTCGGGACTCCCTGGAGTCGGCTGACCAATGGGAGAACTGCTTGCCATTTGGAGAAAGGTATTATGGGCTATGGCGCTTTTTCACACCAGTGAGAAAAGGAGAACATGACTGGCATGTGCAGACAGCCTATGGAATCGGGACGCGCCCGAACTGTAAGGTGTGCCCCATGCTGCTAGGGGCAGATGCATTGTGGCTGAGCAGAAGAGAGGCGCCTGTAGGCTTCAAGCGCCAGGTGAGTGTTCGCTGGAAGCGCGTGAAGGCCTGAGGCGGCGCTTTTCACCGCTTAAACTGAGTCGGACTAAATCCGCAGGGGCGCGGTCAGAGGAGGCTGGTGCCAGCCCAGCTACCTACCAGGCTCAACCTCAGAGGACTGGAGAAAATTGCTGAATCGCGCTCGGTCCACCCGTGAGGTTGAAGTTGCCATTTATTGCCCGAGTCTACTGCAAGTGTGTGTGGGATCTAGCAGCTGCGGCCTGGTATGGTACCCCTCTGTTATTTGCCATATAAATGTGTGTGGAGGCTGGTGAACCTCAGGCTTAACCCTGCCAGAGGTAAAGAACTCGGTGCTTGCTGGAGTCGTGAGTACTGAACCAGGGTAGCTCCCTGCTAAGTTTGCAATCAGTGGCCTTCCATTGCCTCAGCAGACTGCTGACTGTCTATTTGACTTTTTTTTATTTCTCATTCTGACTCATTCAGTATCGCCAAGGCTATCTGTGTCAGGGCCCCAACCAGCTGCCACGGTGGACTAGCCATTAGGGCTTGGGTACCCAGGGACAGTAGATATTAGGTTCAGGCCTATGCACAGAGCCCTAGGTAGATAAGCATAGTGATAAGCCAATTAGCTTGATTTTCCCCCTGTCCTAGTTACTTCCCTTTGAATAAATCAGATTGTTTGTTCTGCAACTACACTCTGGCTACTGTGTGCATTGCTGGTGAACTGCTGCATAGTGACTGTGATAAAACTGTACCTTACTTTACAGGGGGTCCCCGGAGTGAGCTGAGAGATACTAGCCGGGGGGGTAAGTGAACTGGGGAAAAGGCTTGTGGGTACACTGTGTGAGCCACTAGCAGGACCAAAAGGGGGTTGCAGCAACCCAGAGGGCTGTAACCGAGGCAATCTCGACAGTATTAACCCTGACCTCTGGGTGGAGGCACCCGTCAACGGATCTGGGCCCCTCATCCTGTCCCAGAGGAGGCAGGCAGGGGTAGTAACCCTAAGGGTAGCTCCCCTAGGGGTTACACTTGTAGACAAACAGATTAGGATCAAGTGGCAGAGATCCTGTTTTCATGCAAATGTCCTCAGTAATAAAGAATAAAGAGAATGTGAATAAGGATATATCTGAATTATCTACGGAATGGTGTCTACACTGTTTGTGTTTAAAGTTCCCAATGCAGAGTCACGTGATACGGCCTGCTTGAAAGGACGACTCTGAAGCGTCTCCACTGAAGACCGCATTCAAATGTGGCTTTTAACTGTAAATGGTGCTGTTTAATTAGTGCAAACAGTTTAGCGAGGCTCCTAACAATGTCAGGTATCTACTGTTAAAAATGCAGCCATTTCAGAAGAGTCTGACAGCACAGAAATGGAACTTAATGAGGCACCACCACTCCCAGCCAGACCTCAACTGCCCAAATGAAACTGCTACCGGAATGACCCCCCGAAGCTTGAGGGGGTGAGTGAAAGGCTGGACCACTTCTTTGCCAAAATTGCCTCAAAGTAACCCTTTTGGAGGTGCAGAGGACTTATGGTGTTTCAAGCTCTGCCTTGTAAAACTTTAACCAGCGCTTGGGAGATGTGGAGGCAAGAAACAGTTCACTCGAAGACATCTGTCAGAGAGAGGAACAAGAAATCAGAGAACTGAGGAAAACGCTGAACAAGCTACAAGCTCTACAGAAGGCCCGGAGGAGAGGAGAAATAATCTCATGCTGGAGGGCCATCCCTGAGAAGACTGAAGGATAGGACATGACGGGGTTCATTCAGTGGTTATAATGGTATGTGGCAAGGTTCCCCCCACCCAAATGATAGCAGATACATCATTGAGCATGACCACCAGTCCCTCAAACCTCTCCCCCTCCAAACAGAAACCCCAGAGCTATCATTTATAAATATCTCAATTTCCAGAACTAAATCTACAAACAAGCTGGAGCAAGGGAGAAGCAAACTCTTGCGTGGAATGGACACAAGTTCTTCCTATTTAGTCACATTACACCAGCGGAGTGGGACAAACAAATCACCTACAAGGACATCAAGAAATCACTACATGCCACTCAAGTTAAATTTTGAATGCTACAGCCAGTTAGATTAGTCATACGGAAGAACAAGGACAGCACAGCGCTCCCCTCAGCCGAGTCAGCAGGCCTGGAATGTCCCATGCTTGTCCTGGGACCTCAGTCCGGATCGACTCACAAAATGGATCATAACCAAAGTCAGCAAAGTGAGTGCTAACAAATGGCCCAGTCCCTGAAAACTAGGACAAATTGACTATATAGCCATGTCTTACCCGGTTATCAAAAATGAAATAACTAAAAACTAAATATGCAGTTCACCATTTTGGAACTCTGTGGCCCTGTTTGACTGGCAATACAGAAGGAGATTTCTGTGCACTACATATACGCTAGCTGGATAACCCCCTCCTCACATGGCAACAAAGATGGCGACAGGGCTGAGTGGCCCACAGCGGAGGAGTCATACCTAAAGCTCTTCATCTCCATGGACATTCCTGCCAGTCTCATCAGCAGAGCCTTCGCAGAACAGAATATGTGGAGAGCGGCACTGCTTCCACCTCGAATCTTCTTTTTTTTTGTATTTTAATTTTTATTGAGACAATTCTATACAGTTTTACAATTTTCTCATCATCGCATAGGTACAATAGTCTTCATTATATTATTCTAGTGCTTTCAGTCTTTCAGCATATAATTTTTTCTACTGCAGGTCATAGACCGTGCTAAGTTTCTGTAAATAATTCTAGTTATCAGATCACTGTTCATCTGTGGTTCTGCTTAAACCTTCTGAATGGGGCTGCACCCGTTTCCTGGACACCTCCCCATGGGAGCAGCAAGTCACCCCCCAAGGGTCCTATCACTAAAGGGCAGTCTCAGCACTGTCCCTCCACCCCAACAAGTATCCGCCGTTCTTCAGTCATGTCTGCTGTTCCTCTTTTGGCCTTCTTTGACAATCTACTGCTACTGTATCCCCCGTTTGTTTTTTTTGCTTTTACCTCCCATTCTCTCCCTACTCCCCACGGTTTGTTAGATAACTTTTTACGGCACAAATTCTGGGCAGTGTTCTGATACATATAGTATCCACTTCTGCCATTTTTGTCTGTGTTGGTCTTCCCTGTCTCGAACCCTGGCCACGAATCCCTCCATATAACAGATGTCATTCATTATTGTTCTCCAATTCTCAACCGCGGAGGAGGGGGGTCCACCTTCATTCAGTTTTTTTTTCCCGCTAGTAGGTATCGCCATATAGGAGAGCTGGGCGACTACCAGAACTAGCTGTGGGGTAAGATCTAGAGGGGCTCCCTCCAATGTCTCCATCTGCTCCCAGAACATCTGTATTCTCAAGCACAACCAGAACACATGGCTATGATCCGCAGAAACCTCCCCACCTTCCCTCCAGTATGTCCCATATCTGCTAGGCATGAATTTTGCCAGTATCGCTGGGGTCCTAAAGTATCTGTATCTCACCTTCCATGCAAACTCTCTCCACTGGGTGGTGGATGTAATTTTTACTGCAATAGTGGCGTATTTGAGTCATTCTTCATATTCTATATTTGAATTTAGTTCCTTATTCCAATTGGCCAGTACTGTTTTAGTATTATCTCCAATTTGTTGTTGTAGTGCTTGTATGCATTACCTATAAGATGTCCCCACAGTGATCCTGTCATTGTGTCTATTATCACTGTCATTAGTATTGGGGGCTGTGGGGGTCTTATGGTCAGTGGTTTGCATTTGTGCAGTAAATACGTTTTAAACTGTAGATATCCAAAGTGGTCCCTACCTACTAGGTTGTAGGTTTTCTGTAATTCCTCAAAGGGTCGTATCCCATATTGATCTAAAAAGTGTATATAGGATAAGCCTAGCTGTCTCCACTGGTGAAACACCAGGTCTATTCTTGGTAACATAAATTCCTCATCTGTTTCGAGGATTCTGATCCTCTGCAGTAACAGAATATTTCCCGGAATGCCGGGTGCTGTTTATTTGTTTGCCACACTTGGAGGGTGTTTCGGGTTAATGGTGTAAAATGTTTCAGTGGGATCGAAGAGCGAGATATGGATAGAAGTATGCTGACTATGTCGTGTAGGTCATCAAGGTGGAATTCAATCTGTTTCCAAATTGCATTTACTTGTGGGGAGAGCCAGAGGAGAGCTGTACGCACGTGGGCTGCTCTGGTGTATTCTCTAAGATTTGGTAGATTAATTCCTCCCTGGCTAAGGCAGAGCTGTAATATACTTATTCTAACTCTTGGTCTCTGTCCCGCCCATAAGAATTTCAGTATCATTTTCTGCCATGACCTAAAGTAAGCAGGTGAGGGAAACAGTGGAAGAGTTTGGAATGGGTATAATAGTCATGGAAGTATGTTCATTTGCACAGTCTCGGCCCTTGCAAAAAAGGAAAGTGGTAGTAGGGTCCATCTGTCCAGATCTGACTGTATTTGGTTGGTTAGTGGTTCATAGTTTACAAATTCTAGATGCCACCTCGAATCTTCTGATCAATCGAGAGGGAGAAAACGTGACAGCAGTCAATCAGAATGTTTGTCAGAAGCCACCATACAGGAAACAAACACGAATGACTCATGATGTTGCTCTGTATGACTTGGAACACTGGGGGCACGGAAACGACCCGTAGGGCTGTTGGGGGCTGCAGCTTGCACCTCAGTCTCCATTGTTTGCTTTACCGGAGTTGATGAGATCTGCTCAACATGGCAATTTCAGAAGCACAGACTTCACAGCTTGTCTCAAACAGACAAAACTCCAGACTAATAAAACACCCCAGATAACGGTATGAGCTCATACACCAAACGTTAGGATCGACGTTTTTCTGCTTAGGTTTCTTGGACTATGGCTCGCCCCTTTACCTTTTTATTCACTGGGACTAGAGACTATATAAAATGTTATTCTCTCTTTACTGCCATTTGGAGATGGGTTCCATGCGGACTGATTTAGGTAAGGGGATGTCATGTTTTAACCAAACTGCAGTTCAACCGCATAAATACTACTGAAAAATCCACCGGAGGGTATAACAGACATGAGATGCTGAATGTAGATGGCATACATAAACCCTCCCCCAATTCACTGATACATTCATACATCAGGGATTCTCCCTTTCCCTTCTTTCTCACTACATCTACAGCCTGAATGTTTGAATACAGGCTATTTCTCTACACGCAATCCTGAAGTCCTTCGGATAGAGCCATGAGGTAGCCCTCTCCAACTGTATGCCCCATGGACAGAACGAAACCCAATGGCAGTCAATGCCTACTCGGTGTACCCCATACCTGCACTCCCATGGCAGAGGGAACACAATTACGGTCATGGGGCAATATCCATTTGATGCCCCTCTTACAAGGGACAGATTATTTGTCACCCGAATCGCACTAAAGTGACAGAAAATGAGCCAGCTCAGGGATTAACATACTACCTCCGAGCTAAGAGCTGCCCTCGTAGGAGGGCAGATGTCCAGGAAGCATTACTTCCAATGGGAGAGACTCTGACTTGACTGTACTGTTAAACTGATAAATGTACTGTTACACTGATACCATTGTTTGTTCAGTTTCTATTCCTGGTCTTCTATGGTAGATGCGATAAAATGTGGTTTGGGACTAATGCACAGACTAAAATGAAGTCTGACACCACAGTTTTCATGTTTGCACCATTCTTGTTGGGTTATTTGTTATTACCTAATAATAGATCTCACCATAGGCTAACGGTCAGTTGTCAAGGGTCTCCATGGTCCATGAAATCAGATAACCTAGACAGTAGGGTGCATCATGTAGGGATGTTAGCTGAGTACTATCTGATGTTTCTAAACATGGGATTACCAGCCAGTACCTTCAACAAACACAACAATGGCAGGGACAGGCTATAACATCACATCCTGGAACATTTAAGGGGGCGCAGACTAAAGAAAAGCATCATCAAATACTCAGACACCTCAAATCTGTTGGGGCTCAGCTAGCTATGCTACAAGAGGCACACAAGAAGGGAAAGCAGAGCCATTTATGGTGAAGGGAGTGGGCTGGGCAGGCTTTTGCAGCAGGTAACAGTAAGGCCAGAGTGGTTACGCTGCTTGCCAGAGCTATCCCCTTCAAATTTACAAAAAAACACAGCGATCCAGAAGGCAGATTTCTGGTTCTGTGAGGTATGCTCAGACTAGCTGACACTAGCCTAGGATGTGCATATGGCGCAAACAGGGATGATCCTGTATCTTTTACCAACTTACTCCACGTGTTTCATGGTAAGCAAGGTTCCAACATTGCAATGGTGGGCAACTGAAACGCTGTTCAAGATACCACCCTAGACAGAACAAACACCAATAAAAGGGGACACTCCCCACCACAAAGGGCTCTAATAGAACTAACGGATATTCTAGGAGTGATAGACCCATGAAGGATGTTGTATCCCACCTCCAGAGAGTAAAGGTATCGCTCTCTAGTCCAAGGTTCAGAATCCCATATTAAGTCCTTTCTAAGAACACAGGGCGTTAATAGAAGGGCAGCACAGTTGTGAAATAAAAGCCACAGTGGTGTCTGACCATGCCCCGTCTCCTTAAGGCGAGAGACAAGTCTTGGAGTGCAAATTATCATATCCTAAAAGACACACAGACTTAAGTAGAGGTGGGCAAGCCACAGCCGGCTCGAGCCTGTCTCGGCTCGGCCACTATAAGAAAGTGAGAGCCAGATATGGTCAAGGTGAGCATTTTTATCAGCCTGAGCAGTTAGGGTAATGTCTGAAATGTGCTACTCCTATGGGGAGGCCAGCCTGCAATAACCAGGGCTCGGCTCATATTTTGGCTGATAAGAGTCCAGCCAGATCCCTGGCTCTACTCTGGCTTGGCTCTAGGTGAAAAATTCCTGGATTGCACACCTCTACTCTTAAGATTATCAATGAACTAACAAAATTGTTCTTCCAGTCTAACAAGGGGACAGTGGCAGACTTTAATAATCTGTAGGGCGCTTTTACATGCATGACGAGAGGGGAGCTGATAGCGGCTAGAAAATGTGAGCATGTACAGGATCAGAGGAACAGGAGAAAAAAATTAAAACTGTCAGCACCTGAGCCGGAATGGCTTCGCCTCACAACAAAATGGAAGAAACAGGCTGAATCATTATGGGAGGAGGGTAGAACAAGCAATTTTTAGGGCTAAGCTAAATTATGTAGACCAAGGTGAGAAAGCAGGTAAGCTATTAGCCTTGCACCTTAGGCAAACTGAAGCTATGAAAGCGGTACCTGTCAAAATGAAAGTGCATGGGGATCCCCTCATAGTGAACCCTTGGGGAATTGTTCATTCTTTTGGGAAATTTTTTATGAGAATTTATATAACGTTGAAGCCCTGGGTAGGAAGGAGGATAAACAAGCCTTCCTGACAGCGGCCAGCCTGTCGCAGATACCAGAATACAAGAGGGTAGCCCTGTGCAGACCTATTACACTAGAGAAGGTATGTCTGGCAATCAAAGACTTGAAGCTGGATAAAATCACCTGGGCCAGATGGCTTTTTTCCCAATTTCTAAAAAGCTGTCAGAGAAAAAATAGCCCACACCTAGCGGATCTCTATAACACAAGTTATGAACAAAATTATTTAGACTCGGTCCTGCAGCAGCCTCTAAGTCAACTGATTCCTAAACCCGGTAAAGAACTACAGGTCAATAGATATGCCATCTCCTGCCATCTCTACTTATGCAGATGTTATTACGCTCCACCTGGAACATCTTTGCCTGCAATCTCTGAAATGCTTACTCATTTTGCCACAATTGCAGATTACAAACTAAATTTGTTTAAAAACAGTAATTGTGCCCTTAAATGTTTATACAAATAAAGTATGCCCCTAAATGTCTGGAACAAATAAAAGCAGAAGTTACGAGACCGCGATCTAGTCTCCATCACCCACTTACTTGGGCAATGAGATTAGTAAGGATAAACGCTTGATGATGAACCGTAATATAACACAGCTGATGAAGCAAATTAAGGGGGACAGGTGATCCACACCATCCCTGACACTATGAGCCAAGATTAATATAGTAAAAATGAACATTCTGCTCTACCCAATGAGTATGTCTGACCAGTTTCTGTCAAAAGTATGGTTCAGTAAACTGAGAGCCAAACTTTCCTCCTACCTGTGGAGTGGCAACCTCCAAGAAGGGCATATACGAATCCACTACCAGCTAAAACAAGAGGTGGCTTGCAGTTCCCAGAGCTCTATCTATGTTATCTGGCGTCCCATGCCTATCATTATTTGGGGCAGAAGAAGGGAGCACCTTCCGGAGAAGTGCCATATATTTTGCCCTCATAAAGCGATAGAAGCCCACTTGTACAAACATTGTAATATTATCCTTGAGGCACTTAACAACTGCAAACTCTCACAGATCCCCCTACCACTGAGAAAATATCTACTGGGGACACCCATCCAGATCTGCGGACAACGACACAAATTCCTGGGTACTAACTGAAGATTTGATGTACAGCAGACACTCGGACACAACCCAAGCTACACCACCGAAGGACAGATGACTGGGGAGAACTTCCTACGGAGAGGGGGGACCAATCTATCCAAACTGGCGCTCCCCCTAGACAGGGAAATACGTGTCATTTTCGACACTTTCAGGACTAGAAACCAGTTAGGGAAGAAACAGATATTTCAATTCCTTCTGCTTTAGCACTTGAGTTGCCACCAGTTAGGACCCAGACCATGGCCTGCAATGGGCGAAGATAGGTTTTATTTTATTTATTTAAAAGTTGCATAAAGCACAGTATAAAGTCTATGAGAAACAAGTTTCCGTTTACAGAACGTCCCAAGTCATGAGAATAACAGGACGACAAAGACAGAAATATACAAAATCAGCTAGTACCATGTAACAATTGCTAACGGATTGTTCCTGCAGCAGCAAACTTTTTAAACCATGTTTAAAGATCCCGAGGGCGGCGAGTGTCTAAGCTGAGGAGACAAACTGTTCCAAGAGAAAGGGGCCCCACATGAGAAACATTCTTCGCCAAAGTGTTTGTCAGACTTGGTCTGAACTTTGCAACTGTGCTGAATGGAGAGAGACCATATCCCTCCTGTTCCAAAAACTGAAAGACTGGGCACCTGACACTTTAAATCTACATTTAGACTGCTGGCAGACAGAGTTCCTGGAATTCAGAGCCATGTAGAGCGTAAGCAAAGTATGGCAGATAATGTACAAATAGGTTACATTTGATAGGGTTAGACTGGCACGATATAAGTTACTGAATTACATGTATTTCACCCCAGTTAAGTTGCTATAAATGAACAAGCTCGCATCGGACTTGTGGGCCAAATTACAGTCAGATAGGGGTATGCGCTAGCATATATTCCGGGACTGCCCTGCCTCTAAAAAACTGTTTGACGAAATTCAAAATAGGCTGGACTCTCTAGTAGGCCTTCAGGCTTGGGTTTAGATGAATTAATTGATCAGCAAAGGTAACAAAAGGCACTAATTACAGCAACCGCCGAAAGGGCTATAGCCAGACACTGGAAGGATGACCAGTTTTCCAGTTACTGAGAATGACACGCCTCTATTTTAGAAGTTCTGAGAATGGAAAAAATGCTAGCAAGTGTAAATCATAGGCTTAAACGTTCTCATATGGGAGAAAGCTACAAGCGCTGTGCAGCTCCCCAGAGGGGAACACCTAGGGAACAGTTAAGTACAAAGACAGAATGGCATTCCCCAGGGTGCTATGAAGATATACTTGCCAGAGATTTTTAACTTCATTGTAAGACAGAGGACGATTTTCTAATACTTATCTTCTATCCCCCCCTCCCCCTCATTATCTGTTTTTGCTCCCTTGGAACCTGGCAGGTCGCTTTGGCCCTCCCTTGGAGGGACTCATCCTCTGGCCCATGCATCCCCTGCTCAGACCGACCCCCGGTAATTCCCCCACAACGGAGCCAGGGAGGAGAGCATGGCCCCCCCAAAAGAGCATTATCCAGAAGCCGGAGGCAGCCAAGGACATGATTGCCATCATGGAGCCTGCCAGCTCCCTTTCCATGTTTTCTCCCAGCCCCCGGACGTGAAATGCCAGTATGTGCCTTATGACCTGCACTGCCCCTCCAGCCATCGCAAGAGGCCAGTCAACGTGCGGGATGACAAAACCTCCCTCCCCGAAAGAGAAGAGCAGTCTTCCGGAGGCTCAATCCTCTCTCGCCCCTGCCAACCCCCAGCGGTCTGGGTTCATTCCCGAACCCGGGTCGCTAGCGTGGCGTGAGGTGTAGCAACCAGTGCCTCAACCTCCAGTGCCACCGGGCTGGCTATTTCTGATACTTGTCTACATGCCTAGGTCTCACCCAAGCTACCTGAATGGAGACATCGGATAATGAAATACAACATACTTCTAGTTTCTCATTCCAATTCAACAGCCATTGATTGCTGCTGTTCTTATAATCAATGTCTTGTTATGTTATCTTTCTATGTGTTCAGTTTTGTGTATGAATCCTTTGTAAACAGAACATGAACTGGAGGTACTACTGCAATACCTTCTGCCACTCTGCTACCAACTCACCCTCTTGTACTCCATTTACTCCTCACTATCCATCCTCCCTCTCCCCTCACGTCGCCAGACTCACTGTGCTTCCCTCGTATCTAAATACTGATCTGGGTCCCTCCCCCCCATACCCATCTCACCTCCTCTCCCCCCATCCCTTCGTCCTACTCCTTGCGCTCAAGAGAACCATACATGTTCTCCCTTCCCCACCATCACTCCTCAGACTGGAAATCTGCTTTCTCATATTGCCTCCTCCTCCCTCTGAAACCACCTACCCTCCTCCAACTGTCTCTCCCCCTCCCCTTCCCTCCCTCAATCAGGCACCAGTTAAAACTCCTCCCCCCACCTCCCTGCCAACCTTCTTTCTGAATCTTTCCCTATCCTTGCCTGGCTTTTGACCTCCCTTACCTCTCCTTCCCCCTAACCCCATAGTTCCGGCAACCTCGTTGAAGTTTATCAACCTGTTCAGACTCCTACTTTCAGCACCAGCTCAACCTCCCTTCACTCTGCCACTGTGCACTTTGAGTTTGCTCAATCTGCACAAATGATTTGTATGCTAATTCAATATTTTGCCATTTTGTCTGTTCTGCACTCGGCTTTTGCTCTTTGTCTTCCTCACTGTAACCATATCACCCAACCTGGCTGTATTTTGTCCGTAATTGAGCTTCTCCCTTCCTCTTCCCCTGGGTCATACCTGAAAACGAGCCTTGGTTCAGTGTGCCTCTCCCGGTTGCCAATTTTAAATAAATACCTAAATAATGGTAGCTATTATGAAATGTTAATAAAATTCACTAAATTTAAAAAAATAATAAAGTTCCAATTGCAGTCAGAGGCTCTTTAGGACCCAGATGATGCAGAGATGCCTCACCCTAGTTGGTGTGAGGTTTAGGGAAGAAAATCAGGAGTGAAATGGCCTGTTTTTTTGTAAAATTCTGAGTTCATCTTGGGAAGAAAACACAGGTTACACACCTGCAACAGTAGTTCTAGGAGTTGTATATGTTGTTCATCCACACTATCTGGCATTGTCCTTTCCCCTTTAAATCTTGCTGGAAGTCTTCAAGTAGGCTCCTCCCACCCACCTGGGTGGTATAACCCTTGGCTCCGCCCCATGACACCAGATATTTGCCAGCTGAAAGCAGTGTTGTGTGCCTGAGCCAGGGGAGGTCGGGAGGGTCCATGTGGATGAACAACATATACCACTCCTAGAACTACTGTTACAGGTAAGCAACCTGTGTTTCTAGGGACGTGGATATGTTGTTCAATCCACACTGTCTGGCAGACTCCTAGCAGTTCTCCAGGAGGAGGGAGGCAAGGCGCACACCCCCTACTTAGGAAATAAGGATTGGAGAACTGAGGCCTCAAAACCAGCATCCCGGCGTGACTCAAGGTCAATGTGGTAATGGGAAATGAAGGTGTGTGCTGATATCCAGGTAGCAACCCTGCAGATTTCTGGGATAGGGACATCCCTAGAAGCAGCCATCGATGCAGCGGTATGGTGGGTGGAATAAGCCCTAAGCCCTCCGGGAGGCTCCCAACCTGCCAACCTATAGCAGAGATCAATGCAGGAAGTGATCCACCTGCCAATCATCTGCTTGGCTGCAGGTCTGGCAGGTGCAGCTTCAGCGTAGGTGACAAACAGCTGGCAAACCTCTCCCCGAACTCCAGCTGTGCGCTCTTTGTAGTAAGCGAGCACTCGCCTCAAGTCCAGAGTATGGAGCCTGTGTTCGGCCTCCAAGGTGTGATTCGGGAAGAACACCAGAAGAGTCATCACCTGGTTCACGTGAAAATCCGACACAACCTTCAGGAGGAACTTCAGGTTGGGGCGCAAGACAACCTTGTCCCTGTGGAAGACCAGGTAAGGAGACTCCACCGAGAGCGCCTAGAACTCACTGATCCTTCTAGCTGACGTAAAAGCCACCAGGAAGGCGGTCTTCCATGAGAGGTGAGACATATCAGATCTGTGCATCGGTTCGAATGGCTTGCCCATGAGCTTTGCCAAAAACCAGCAACAAGTCCCATGGTGGTGGTTGTTCACGCACCAGAGGGGAAATGTGATCTATGCCTTTGAAAAGGCACCAGACCACCTTCTCCTGTGACCCCGACTGCTGACCGGCCCATGCTCGGTAAGCAGAGATGGCTGCCAGGTGCACCTTAAGGGTCATCGACCACAGTCCCCTTTGGGAGAGAGACCACAGATAGTCCAAAATGCTTACCACCAGACAGGTCGAAGGGTCCAACCTCTTGCCCTGATACCAAATGGAGAATCTCTTCCATTTGAAGGCATAGCATTTTCTTGTCGATTCCTTCCTAGATGCCTCCATGACAGTGAGGACATCTTCAGACAGACCCAAAGCCTGGAACTCTAGCCACTCATGAACCAGGCTATCAGGTGCAGGGATTGAAGGTTCGGATGGAGTACTTTCCCTTGACTGATTGAGAGTAGGTCCGGGCATATGGGAAGACGCCTCGGGAGGCTGCTGCTGAGGCTAAGCAGATCGGGGTACTAAAACTGGCAGGGCCAGTCCGGAGCAACCAGGATCACCTGTGCCTTGTCCCTCCTGACCTTGAGTAGCACCTTGTGGATCAAAGGAAGTGGAGGGAAGGCACAGAAGGCATCTCCGTGCAGTGTTCCCTGCTGAGGGGGGTGGGCACAATACAGCCTCAGCTTTGCATTCACCTTGGAGGCAAACAGGGCCACCTGAGGGGTGCCTCATTGGGAGAACAGACAGTGAACCACCTCCAGATGGAGAGATCACTCGTGAGACGCCTCGCCCACCCGGCTGAGAGTGTCTACCAGCTGATTAGAGGCTCCTGCTACATGGATGGCTAGGAGATTCACCTCCAGGCTGTGCACGAGAGTCCAAATGCAGAGGGCTTCCTTGCATGGGGCAGGGGAGTGCATTTTGCCTTGTTTGTTGAGGTAGTACATAGTTGTGATGTTGTCCATCTGGACTTGAACCACTTGACCACAAACAAATGGAGCGAAGGCAGTCAGCACCAGCCAGACTGCTCGGAGCTCCAGCAGGTTGGTGTGACATCAGGACTCCTCGGGGGTCCAAAGCCCATGAACACTGTGTCCCCCCAGTTGGGCACCCCAGCCCGTGAGAGAGGCGTCAGTCATCAGGATGACCATCGGCTCAGGGCAGACAAACGGGATCCCTTCCTGCAGATGCTCTGGGACTAACCACCACTGAAGGGTGTCTCACATCCTCTGGGTCACAGTGACCAGCTGGTCAAAGTGACCTTTGCGCTGAGACCACTGGCTGGCCAGCTCCCATTACAGGGAGCGCATATGCCAACGGGCCCATCGGACCATGCTGGTGCAGGCCACCGTGTAACCCAGAAGGTTCAGGAAGTCCCGGGCAGGGCACAAGTGCCCAACCAGAAATAATCACGCAAAGGAGGAGAGAACCTCCGCTCTATCCCTAAAAGCTGGGCTCTGGCTCAGCAAGAGTCGAGCTCTGCCCCGATGAAGCTGATCACCTGCGAGGGCACGATCTCCGATTTGGCCTCGATAACCAACCAGGAGGCCAAGGTCGATGTAGGTCTGGAGGGCCAGGTCCCTGGACCACTCCACCTCCAACCTGGAGGCACCTGCTATCAGCCAGTCATCCAGGTAGGTGTACACCCAGATCCCTCAGTGCCTCAGGTAAGCTACCACCACTGCTATGCATTTGGTGAAGACCCTGGAGGCAGAGAAAAGGCCGAAATGCATTGCCTGAAACTTGTAGAGGATTCCCTCGGCTTGGAAGCGGAGGAACATTCAGTGGGACGAATGGATCGGGACATGAAAGAACGCATCCTGAAGATCCAGAGAGCAAAACCACATGACTTGCTCCAGAGATGGTATGATCTGGGACACAGTTACCATCCTGAAGGTGTGGGACCTGAGGAATTTGTTCAGGTTATGCAGATCTAGAATGGGGCATTAGCTCCCCATCCGCTTTGGCACCAGGAAGTACCTGGAGACAAACCCTGGATGTTCTGGAGGATCCGCAACTCTGACCATGACCTCCTTGCGGAGAAGTTGGGTGACGTTGGCTCAAAGAGCCAACCGAGTGTCTGCGGATACCAAATACTCCCCTGGGGTGCGGGCTCAACTGGGAGGGTACTGCTCGAACTCTAGAAGCAGACTCTGACCAATCACTTCTAGAACCCACCTGTCCGTGGTGACAATGGACCAGGCGGAAAGAAAGTGGCGGAGCCAACCCCCCCACAGGAGGACCCAGGGGAGGTGTGACAGGCATGAGGGTGGCACCCCCCCATCCTGTCACTGAGCAGGCTTGGAGGAGGAGGATCCAGCTGAAGAGTGGCCCGGGTTTTTTTCCCTCTGGGCTTTCGGACCACTGAGGCCATGGACTTGGAGCTTGGTTGCCAAGACTGAGCTTGCTGGCCAGACTGATGCTGGGCTGGTTTCACCGCAGGAGTGGAGGGCTGAAAAGACTTATGCTTCTGCTGCCTGGAGCCCTTGGGATCCGTCCGGGCGGACGTCATGGAGTCCAAGATGGCACTGGACTTCTCGATACACTGGGGGTGACCCTCCACACCGGGGACCAAACAGGTTGGTGCCCAGAAATGGGACATCTGCCAGCTTGTGCTGAATGTTGGCCGTAAAGGTCGAGATCCGCAGTCAAGCCCTACAGGGCATGGCAATTGCAGCCGCCACCAAGCAAGCACTGGAATCTCTGATATCCAGAGCCCTCTGAAGTTGCTGTTTGGCCGCAGCTTGACCCTGGTCCTGGACCTGCTTGATCGTAGTCTGAAGATCCACAGGAAGATAAGGATTCATCTCATCCAGAGAGCCCAGAAGGGCATGGGAGAAGTGTGCCATCACAACGGCCGAGCTCGCCTGACGGAAGCCGAGCAAGGAGGCAGAATAGACCTTTTTTGTTGAGTGGTCCAATTTCTTGGACTCCTTATCCGGCGGTCTGTCGATATCCTCCGAATTGCCCGCGTGCTTAAACATGGAATCAGCCACCAACCCTTCGGCCAAAGGGTGCTCCGTAAACTCCGAGAGGGTACTGGTGGGCACTGCATATTTGCAGGCCATCCGGGCCAAGGGCAGGAGGCGGGGCACAGCCAGAGCTCCAGGGCAGGGCTGACAATGGCCTTGGCCACTGGGAAAGCCTCCATCGGACAGTCCCCTTTATCCAAAATCTCTGTGAGGGGATTGTGAGCCCACTTCTGGACGGGCTCCAATTTCATCCCCATAGACCTGCAGATGAGACAGAGGATGCCCATGAAGGACGTGGGTCCTTTCTCTATCGAGAGGTCCCCCACTGACTCCACACTGATTGGACACAAGTGCAGTGAGGAATCCTTGGACTCTGAGCAGTCCACATAGAGCGGCCTACCACCTGAGCCACTCTGGACCCGCCGCGGGCGGTCAAGTGTAAGAATTAACGACAGCCAATGGGGAAGTTCCTGAGCCGGCCAAGACTCCTTGGTTGGAACTCTGGTCAGCGGCTGTTGGTGAAGAGGCCAACTTCAGCCAAATCGAGGTGGTGTGTACCAGCTCCGTAGGTGGAGAAACACTGTTGGCTGGCCCCGCTGGGGGCATCGGTGTCGGCCTGTCGGGCGACAGCCATGTGACGGCCGGTGTGGGAGCCGAGGTCGGCTTTGGACAAGATAACACCAACTGTTGCCACATCAGGTCTTTGTAGCATCGACGCAGTTTGCACTGAAGCCTCTCCTCACCCGAGGAGGATGACGATGAGGAGCAGCGGTGCCGCTTCCCACGGTGCTGAGAGCAACACCACCGACACCAGCGGGACCTGCTCAATCCAGAGGATGAGGAAGACCTAGATCTCGACCACTGGGTGTGCCACCAGGGGATCTTAGAGGGAGCCGCGGCTCCTCCTGGTCTAGGTCGGCGACCAGAGGGTCCGGCTCAGCAGGCTAAGCCAACTTCAGTGGTCACTGGCAGGACCAGAGTCCTGAACAAGGAGTTGTTGGCCTCTTCGGATGACAACCGGTAGGCTGGGTTGAGAAAAATCTGGGCCTCATCGTCGGCCAGCAACTCGACTGGCTGGCCTGATGGAGGCACAGTAAAGCCATCGGCCAAGGCTGCGGTTTCGACAGTGATCAAAACCTGAGATTCCTAAGACTGAGAATGTTCCCAGGTCCAAGAACGTCGACAGTGAATTTTCTTTCTTTCCTGGACTCCTCCTTGTGGAAGTGAGAGCTGTGCGAACCCAAAGGGCCCACTCCTTTGGTCAGAAGAGACTGGCACAGCTCCTTGAAGGAGCCTGAATAAGTGGAGCCCAACTTAAGCGGACCAAAGGCCAAAGCCAAGGAGAACTGGGCGGCGGCCTGAGCCACCTCCTCTTCAAAGGCCTTAAGCTACTCCAGCTGCTCGGCGGTCCCCGCAGCCGTGGAGACCACTCAACAGGCATCCTCGGATTTGACCGGCGGATGTCGTCTTTCCAAGCGGCCCAACTTAATGCGCGGGTGAGGCAACTCGATGATCGAGGCATGAAACGACCAGCAGACATCGCAAGCTTGGATCGTGCTCGCGGCCCAGGCAGTAAACACAAGTGGCATGCGGGTCGGTACGCAACATCTTCTGCCCACATGGACACTGGCGAAATCTGGGCGAGGACTGGTCCTCCATCGCAGTCGCGATTGATGATCAAGCTGAAAATGAAACTCTGACGAGTTTAAGTTTTGGAAGTAAATCCAAAGATTTGAGTGCGAGGGCCTACTCAACGTGGAAGCGGTAAGGAGGGAATCTGCTTCTTCCAATGGAAAGGAAGATCTGGCGTCAAGGGGCAGAGCCAAGGGTTATACCACCCAGGTGGGTGGGAGGAGCTAGCAAGATTTAAAGGGGAAAGAACAATTCCAGATAGTGTGGACCGGACAATATATTCACGTCCCTAGAATCAGCAGTTTTTCCTGAGGCTCACCATTCCTTTATCAAATATCTCCTCCTGGTCAATACATTGAGCAAGAGCCTGGACTTCACTGACCCTTCTGGTCAACGTGATGGCCACTAGAAAAGCTACTTTCCAGGACAAATACTGTAGAATGACCAGTATTTATGGGCTAAAGTAGAGGGTCTGTTAATTCTACAAAGACAGGATGAAGCCAAGGCTATGATAGGAGGAAACATGTGACGTATCCCCTTGAAAAATCTTTTGAACACCATATCAGTGCAAGCATGTGGGAACTGTCTTGACCTAAAGATACAAAAGATAGCCAACATGTGTATCTTAAGGGAGGATAGGCACAGTCCTGCAGAAGCTAGGAAGAACAGGTAGTCTAGAATGTTCTCTACCAGCTATGACTCCACGGTGAGGGAATAATACTTGCACCAGGTGCAAAACCTCTCCCATTTGGCGAAGTACTGTAGGTCTTATGAATTACCTATTTCCTGGAGGCTGTGAGTTTGCCCAACACTTCCAAAGAGAGTTGCAAGGACTCAAACTCTAGCCTTTCAGTAACCAGGCTTCAGATAAAGGGTCCAGAGTTCAGATGGAGACCTGCCTGGAAAAAGGAACAGAATGACCAGCCTCCGTGGAAGGCAGACCAGTTTCCATAAGGCAGTGTTATGCCGATCCTTGTACTATATCAGTCTGGGCCAATCCAAGGTTTCATGGATCACCCTAGCCTTGTCCTTCTTGACTATCAGTATCCCTCTCTGTAGAAAGGGGGGTGGACAGGGGAAATGCATGAAAGAGACCCTTTCCCCTGTGGAAGTCGAGGACTTTATTCAGAACTGTGCCCATTCTTGGAAGATAGGTGCTGTACAGTGAGAGTTTGTGACTCTCCCTTGACACAAAGAAGTCTGTGGAGTTGCCCATTTGAGAATATTTCCTGTAGAACCTCTTTGTGTAAGACACTCATGAGTAGGCAAACCCTGTGGCTGTGACTGTCTTTCAGAGAGTCCTCTTTTCCCATCACATGGACTGTGAACAGACGGGTCCATGTGGAGAAAGCCATCTCACACATCTGGAGAACCTCTACACAGCTGGGAGGACCAAATACCTGTACTGTACTGCTTTTTTGTTTTTTTTATGTAATCCTTTCTGCAGGTGTATCAATTCGTATTTCGCGGTTGCTGGGAAAAGTCAAGCTTTTTTATCAGTGTCTTTCAAAAGAAAACAGACCAACTGGCTCTGTTGACAATTTATGGTTGGGCTTAACAAGAGTCTTTTGATGTCATGAAGTGGCTAGCTAACCCAAACATTCTGCTACAGGGGCTCATGCCTTTGGGCAGAATACAGATTATTTGTCCAACTGGCTGGACCAAATTGGTTTTCCCAACCCCAGCTCCCGATAAAGGATTCTGAATCTATGATGACAGAATGACATACTGGATGACGTATCATGGGGGTCAACTGGATGTCTTTTAAGTCTGGCAGGGCCTGAAAGCGTCCGTCTAGCTTGGAACTACAATCAGTTGCCATCTAAGGGTTCAAGTCTGCCCTGATTCAGAGTGTCTTTTGGTAAGCCAATCTACTTTGCTAGAGAGAACGAGAGACAGCGTGAGAGAGAGGGGAGAGAGAGTTTTTTTCTGTGTGAAATCTGCTGTTTACATTTTCTTTTCCATTTCTTCAGAATTGCTGTTCCTCATAGTCTGTGTGTGTGTAGTATTCTCTATTATATGTGTAATATCTTGGAAGTATTAAACATTAATATCTTCATACACTTCAGGTTTCTGTGGCCAACTTCTTTGAGGTACAGCAAATTTATAACTGACAAAACTGTATTTCGATCTCTAAAAAGGAAGGCTACCATTCTCATAATTTATTTCTAAAGTAAGGTGCTCTCAGCTGTGACAGAGAGGGTGGGTCATGTGTCCTTGAGCATGGAGCATTACACTGGGTAAGCAAGTGGCTCCGTAGGGATTCAGACCTAGAAATACCCCCAAAAGAATGTCTGAGCTTATTGGTGGCAGCTACTGAAGTATTGCGAAAGCTGGTAACAGTGACACAGGCCGAGTCTGGGAAAGACCATTTGGCCACTAGGTAAAACATAGCAATGGTGTGTTGAGTGTGTTTACCTACATGGATCATTCCCAGCGAGAGGGGTGAAGGCCTGAAGGACTAGCCTTATGACCCAGAGTTCCAGTATACAGATGTGCAGATTGGTCTTCAGAAGGGACTAGACAGTATGTACCTACCATCCATTGCCGATTCAAGATCAGCTCCTAAACCTAACAGAAGCATCCATTGTCACATGTATGGATGGCGGAATGGCCACAAAAGGGACTTCAAGGTCCCAAAGTGGAATTAAACTCGTATCAAAAACACTGGTACCCGGGTGCAGAACTAAGGATGCTGTGCTGACAGGGTGTGCCCTCCTTCAGATGAGATATTAAAACGAGGTTCCTTCTACCTATCTCTGGTGCAGTCCTGGTGGAAGTAAAAGAATCCTTCAAGTTCCAAGGAGGCAGTGTAGCTCAGTGGTTTACGCCTCTGAGCTGCAAACCTGGAGACTTGGGTTTGAATCCCACGGCCCCCACTTGCATACTGTGTGACCCTGAGCAAGTCACTTAACTTCCTTGTCCTCCCAGGTCGCACCTGTAAACAAGCTTCAGCTTAGTGTTTCTCTCCTGGTTAAAAAATAATAATAAAAATAAACCTGTAGTGCTTTTAGCAGTAGTAGGGTATTTTCCCCAGTGTCCTGGCCAGAATTCACCTTCCCATAAAACCAGTTCAGGCTATTTCCAAGGCTGTTTGTGGGACTTGATGTGCAAAACAGCTGCCAGTACATGTTTACAGTCACTTCAGTACCAGTCTCTCGTTGTTTGTAAACCACTTTGGAATATAATGTGTATGAAAATCACTACATTAATGTTGATTCTTCTTCATCATAGAGACTGGACAGCTCCTGCCACCAAGGGCTAATGTCAGTATCCACAGCATTGGAACTTTGCAAAACTGGGACCACCTTTCTTTGAGATAAAATTGGACTGGTCTCATGTAAAGTCAGGAACAAGGTACCACTGTGGTGATTGAAACCGTCAGGCCCAAAAGCTAGGGACTTGTTTTACCCTGAATGATTTTAAACAAGAAATTAGACCCTGGGCTCTTTGTAGGGGAAAAACACCTGACTTAGACAAAATCTAGAAAAGTATGCTCTGGGTCGGGTGATGTTAGATTTCTCCATATTTAGAAGGAATCCAAGTGTGACAAGAGTGTGGACTGCTTCTTCCGGAGAGCGAGCTGCCGCTGAACTGGGCCTGGCTTTTTCAATCAAGTCATCCAAACAGGAGTACTCTAACCGCTAATCTGTGCAGGTGAGCAGCCAGTACCCCACTGGTGTAATCAGGATTTCAAAAACTGAGCCCAAGCATAGGTGCATGCTGTTTAGGGTACAGGGGTATCCATGGACAGCAGAGGTAAGGCATATTTGGTCAAACTGCTGGAATCCAAATGAAGGCCTAGACCTTCAGGCTATGGCCTGAGTACTCCCCTGACTGCAGGCAGGCATTGGGAACCAAATGACAGCCTAAAGGTGAGTACTGTGTACTGGGAAACCATGTTTCTAAAGTAGAAAACAGTTTTTTAAAACAATTTATTTTTTATTGGAATGTGAAAATAAGCATCTTTGAGGTCCACAGAATAGGACCAATCTCCTCCCCTACCCCCTCCAGCCCATGCTAGCACAAACCATTGAAAGATATGCACTTCAACCAAGGCTAGGAAGCCCCTTCCTGTGACTTCTTAAAGTCTGGACTGCTGGACTTCGTGCAACCTGTGCACAGGCTCTTCCAGCCTGACCAGTTGGTCCTTTTTTACCATTTTTGTCCTACCATTCCCATTGGTCCGGATTTCAGCTAGGTGAAGTTATGGGTGAAATCCAGACCACCAGACCTGGACCAGACCTTTAACCGTTATGTTCCGGTCCGAGTCCAGCAGTCTAGGTGTCAGGAAGGGTTGGTAATGTCAGATCAATCTGATTTCCTTTTATAATAAGATCAGTGAATAATTAGATATGGGAATACCTTCGGATGTGTTTTTGCTTGACTTTGCCAAAGCGCCACATATAAGACTTATTGATAAACTATTGGGTTTAGATTTTAATAAAACATCGTTATTTGGATAAGAGCATGGCTCACTGACAGATCTCAGTGTGTAAGAATACAGAATTGTATTTCATCTGAATGTAGGGTGGGAAGTGGTGTGCCACAGGGGTCCGTTTTGGGCCCGGTCCTTTTTAACATCTTTGTTAGTGATATGCATCTGGGAATTCAGAATCATTTAATTAAGTTTGCAGATGATACCAAACTGCGTGGTGAAGTTTGTAATTTTGGTAACTATCTATCATTAGTGAATGATTTGGCCCCAATAGAAAATTAGGCACTTACTAATGGAATGACATTAAACTCAGATAAATGTACAGTTTTACACTTTGGTATAAATAATCCTAATTATTCATATATATGAAAAGCTGTTAAAACATTCAACTAGGGAACTGGACCTAGGTGTTATGGTTAATAACTAACTGACCTCTGGGGATCACTGCCTTATTACATCTGTAAACGCAATGAACCAGGTATACAAAGTAAAGAGATCTTTCATAAACAAAAATACACAGACAATTATTCCTATCTATAGGGGTTATAGACGACCAGTACTTGATTATGGGTCATAACTACAGTTACCAGCAATCAAGAAGGATGTACAATCGGTAGAAAAAGTACAAAGGGCTGTAACCAGGATAATACCAAATAATAATGAGAAAACATACCCTGAAAGGTTGCATAGTTTGGGTCTTCATTCTTTAGAAGCACGAAGACAAAGGGGGTCTTCTTTTTCTTTATAAAATGTTAAATTCTAAACAACTTATGGAAGAATGTGGTATTGAATTCTGTAATCCGCATTATAATCTAAGGTCTCATAATAAACAACTGAAGCTACCAATAATAAACTCTAACGAAAGATGTAACTTTTTTTTACTGTTCGAGCAGCTAAGGCTCGGAACATGCTCCCTCAGCAATTGGTAGATACACCAACGCTAAGTTTGTTTAAAAACAAATTGGATGAGATCTTTTATAATAATCAAAGAAAGGTATAGTTACCCATATGTGTGGAAGACATTCACGATGGGCCACGTGGCTCCCTTATGTCTATGAATACCTACTAAACCCATACTCTCCAAACAAGTAAAAAAATGGACCAGTCAGACCAGGAGCAGCTTGCATGGTCTGGCTATTCTGGCCAGGCCAGTCAGTCTGTATTTTTACCATTTTATTCCAGCCGTTCCTGCTGGTCCGACTTTCATCTGGGGTGAGAGTATGGGTGAAATATGGACCACAGGACTCGGACCAGACAAAAATGGTAAAGGATCTGGTCTGGGTCCAGTGGTCCGTATTTCACTCATACCCTCACCCTAGATGAAATCCAGACCAGCCAGCGTGGACAAACCAAAATGGTTAACAACTGGACTAGTATGGACAGAACAGCTGAACTGTGCAAGTAATGTATAGTCAGATGTTGTTTTGTATAGAAATCAGAGCCTTTCCAAATGTTGTTGTACCACAGTTCAAAAGGTCATGGAATGTGATTGTAGTACACTGTAGTACAACAACGTTTGGAAAAGCTCTAGAGGTTCTATCAGAACTGTAAACGGCCGTGAGCCCTCCTGGCAGCAGCAACAGCAGCGTTGGCGGCAAGATCCCCAGAACCAGAGACGCGAACATGAGCAGGCACATAAGCCAAAAACAAATGCAGGATCAACCAGATAACCTCAGCTTCATCAAAACTAGAACCAGATATTTAAATAACTTACAAGTAATCGTTTCCTCTAAGCCCACATCCTCTCACTAACCGAGACATACGCCATGTTTTTTTAGTTGAAAATCCCCCACATCCCATTGACAGCCAATAGAAGGCTACGCAATAAACGTAGGGATGTCCGCCTTCTAGCAACCACACATGTAAACAAAGCAACCAGCCCCAACTCCCAGAACGCGCCAGAGCAACAAATACATTTTTTTTTCATTTCAAAATTTAAAACAAAAAACTTTTGGCAATGGGGATACACTATAAAATAGTGCATGGGCAACCATATGTTAGTCCAGCATTAGCCACTCGGTCTCTGATTACCACAGACTTCTGAGGTAATCAAACCCCTGTGGTACAGTAAGAGTTGGTTGCGATGGTTGCCCACAATTATTCTCTATGTTTCGCCTGGTCAAGGCAAACCAATCGGCTGATTTTTACATTCTGGGTCCAGTCCAGAGGTCAAGATTTTACCAAGTCCTGGCTGGAGCAGCCAAATCACGCAAGTTGCGTCCAGTCCATTTGGTTTGGATTTTACGGTCTAGGGTTACCACCTGTCCTGAGTTTCGCAGGACAGTCCTGATTTGGGCAGCTGTGTCCTGCAAAAAAACAGGAAAATACTACATGTCATGAGGTTATAGTAGAAAAATTATTTTCTAACTTTCCACTAAATGTTGCAAAAAAACATAATACTTTAACTAAAATATATTAAAATTATATTAAACCATAGAAGCAACCAAGAAACTACAATACTTAACCTTAATTCTGATTATATAGAGAAAACAAGTCTGTTGCACTAGTCAAGGTTACATACTGTCCTGTGAAAAATCATGTTTCAGCAAGAAATGTCCCACTTTCGGCTTCTTAAAAGGTGGTAACCCTAATTTTGCCCTATTCCCAACCAGCTTGGTAATGACACAATGCAAACCCTATTGTCTCTTACAACCCCTAAAATTAGGTTTCCCCAAAAGCTTGATCCTACAGAATTTGGCTGGCGTGGAAGCTTTGCAAAGCCCTGTAATTCTGTGCAAATGACACACTTTTTGCAAGCTGCAACCACCATGGTTCTTATGAAACGACGCAAGTTACGCAAGTGAACAAAATGTCCTGCACAGAAAGCAAAAGAGACAGGGGGTTGGGCGCGTCAGCAGATCTCTGATGTTTTTCTTTCACTGGGGGCTCAACCAATGCACTTTGACCACTCACATTTCAATCAATGGAGTAGGATTACGGTAAAATAAAGGAGCCTGGTTGAAACGGTAAGGGAAGCAGTCAGGCTGCGTTTGACAATGCTCCTACTCATTATGCAGAGAATCCAGACAACAAAAAGTGTAATTCTGAAAACAAATCATACTACATTTTGTTTTACAATTGAGCGAGCTGCACTGTATAGTTATCTGGGCTTCACTGCCTCTTTCAAAACTCTCTAGAAGTTACTCATCTTGACCCCGTTCTAGTCTGAATTTCGTAAAATAAAGTTATGTGAATAGACAATTGATTATTATGCCATATTTGTGAATTCCTTGGGATTACAAAAAGCCAGGTAACTAAAGAACAGTCAAGAACTCAACTGTTTTCCCAGTGACTTGGGCTAAAGTGTAACACGGGTTCGCCTCCCGGTACCTGGCAGTTCCGAGCCGAAGTTTTTGGCACGCTCCACAGCCACTGGTTCCGCAGACACATTTCTGCCCCAGCGACCTGCTAAATGCCGGCGTGCAGGCAGACCTGCGTACCCCCACCCCGCCCCCGAGATGTAACCAACCTGAAGGCTGCGGGGACCTGCGGATCCAAAGTGCAGCTAGAAGGAACAATCAGCTGAACGGAGCAGCTGTACACGAAAGTTGAAAAGTCAAGCTCGGAAACCGAAGTGAAAGTCCCTTACAAATCGGGACCGCAGAAGTTGGGATGCTTTCTGCAAGCACTCACACCAGCTCCGCAACGTGTTTTCTTGCTAATGCTAAATTAAAGTCCCACGAAACAATACACAACCCCAACAAGTAACAATATGTGCTGAAATACACACAGGTCTCGATCTTACGGCATGAAAGGAGTGGAAGGTGATGGCTTCAGGTCTCACGGCTGCGCTCCAAGGTGCTCCGAGGTCTCGGGTGGCGCAGCAGCGCCCAGCAAACCTTGATGCAATGGCCAAGGAGCCCCAGTCGCCCGCTGCACAGGGAATGCAGACCAATTCATTAATTAAATTATCTACTTACGTGAGAGTGGGTTGTGCACCCTTAGAAGAGCTTGCGAAGCAGCCTGAGTTTCTCCTTTTCTCTCCCCGTGTAGCTGACGACTTAACTCGGGTTGCACTGCCTGACAGATGCGGGAGCTGCAGTTGCTCCGAGTTTAATTTTTTGCTTATTTATTAGGCTGCTGGGTGCATTGCGGCGTCGGCGACTGCAGTTGGTTCCTTCCCGTCCCTTTCTCTTGTCCGAATGCACTGACTGCAGGCACTTGCTAGGTGCTTCAGTACCCCGATCCTTCCGTCATCTATGGTGCCCGGACCTGGCGGCTGCACATTGAGCTGTCTGGCTAGACTTCCACCATATGCTCGCAGCGCCTCGGCACAGTTGTCTTAGAAACCAGTGACCAGCAAAAAGGTGTGTGTGTGGTTGTGGCGGGCTGCCTTCCTCCCCATTCACAACTAACTACTCTCAGTAGTGGAGCCTTGTTCTCTCTCTCTCCGAAACTAGCGTCTAATACTTGTTCTAGTACTGCCCCAGCCCCACTCAATAACCGCGCTAATCCTTTACCCAGGTGGGTATACTACTGTATGGGGGCAGAGATCTTGCGGTAACGGAACAAGAAAGGGACCTAGGCATCACTATATCGGGGATCTGAAGGTGGAAAGGCAGTGCAGGAGGGCAGTGGCTAGGGGGAATGGAATGCTGGGATGCATCCGAAGGGGGATCACCAGTAGAAACAGGGAGGTCATAGTACCCTTGTACACACATCTAGTTAGACCGCATTTGGAATATGGAGTCCAGTTCTGGAGGCCATACCTCAAAAAGGATGTGGGGAGGCTGGAGCAAGTTCAGAGGAGAGTGACAAAGACAAATAGTTAAGCCACCTGTCCTATGAAGAAAGGCTGAGAGATCCGAACATGTACTCCCTGGAACAGAGGAGGGAGAGGGGGGACATGATCGAGACCTTCAAGTACCTTAAGGGTATAAACAGAGTGCCAGTGGAAAGCATCTTCCAGATGAAGGGTAATCAGAGGATGAGGGGGCATGGCCTGCAGGTGGAGGAGGGGGCAGTTCAAGGGTAACATTAGGAAATACTATTTCACAGAGAGAGTGGTGGTAAAGTGGAACAGACTCTCAGAGGCAGTCGTTGGAGAAGAAACAGTGGAGGGATTCAAAAGGGCATGGGACAACCACAGGGGAGTGTTAAGACTTGGGGGGGGCGCAGGTCCAAGCAGATAGCTGGAAAAATGGGCATACTCGGTGGACCTTGTCGGTCCTTTTCTGCCGTCACACTTCAATGCATCTATGAATCTGTCCTACCTTGGGACCTACTGTCTAGTTGGGGCTATGACCCTCACCTCCTCCCTCCTCTAGCCCTGCTGCTTCTCCCTCTGTACCTATTTAAGCAATTTACCATGGCAAGGGTGTGGGTTACAGTAGGATTTACAACACCTGGGGCAGGATTCACAAAAGAAATGCACCCAGCGCATCCGAGATGTGCCAGGGCATCCCCAACATGCACCTAAAGGCGATTCTGGCAGGGGACCGATGCACCGCATACGGCCAGTAATGCTATGCGGTGCATCTGGAGGGGCTGTGAAGGGGGCGTGCCCATGCGAACCAGGCGTATTCCCATTCACAGCCCTATTCTATGGTGCATCCCCGGGGCAAGTCCGGGGATGTGCCACAGAAAAATAAGTTTAGTAATACCAGACTTAAGTGGGTGGCCACCCACAGGGAGGCTGCCGTACTTATGGTAGCAGCACGGCAGTTTGCCCACCCTGGCAGTCCAGTGACCCCCCAAGCCCGGTACATACCGCTCCTTGCAGTAGTATTACAAGAAGCAACAAACCCCGTACATCGCTCCTTGCGGCAGTATCCTAAAAACTGATGACCCCAAGTGTCAGGATGTCGGTAGCTGTCATTTGTCGCTCTGTCGGTAGGCGGCCGTGGTGAGCTCTTGGTGGGCTGAGCTGTCCCGCTGACAGTGGGACCCTGCTGGGGTGGGGAGAGGGGTGGGTCCGTTCCGTAACAGGCGGCCGCCACTGAGGCGGCTTCAATGTGGGGCAGGGCAGGAGGGGATCTGCATTTTTGCCTGCTACCGCCCGCAGAAGAGCTTACCTGGGGGCTTAGGGCTGGGGGGGTACATCATGTTTCCTACCGCCGCAGAGGGTGGATTTACCGGGGGCTTGGGAGGGGTGTTCTGCAGTTCAGTTACTGCCGCCGGAAGCGGCATTCTACAATGGCTTGGGGCGGGGATGGGGCATGCTTGTGCGACGGGGGTCTACTGTTTGGCGCATTCTGCCGGGGCATCCCTGCAGGCGCAATGCAAATGGGGCCATAATGGCATGCTAATGGCCCCACTGCGCCATGCATGCCTAATGGATCATTTGCATGCCCCTGGCTGTGAGTCGTGTTTTGGGGCACAGGGCATCTTGAGATGCCCTGCCCCGAAGGGTTCACAGCCTGACATGGGGGATGCGCCGGAGCATCCTGGGCGGGGCACACCTGTGCTATTCACAGAGGTGATGCGCTGGGGGCATCTCCCTGCGCCTCCTTTGTGGATCATCCATTTTCTACTCAGTGCATCTCATCTGCCCCGGCGCAAGGGAGATGCACTGAGTGCACAATGCAAAATCTTCTTTGTGAATCCCGCCCCAGGTGTGTTGTTTGGTCACGATGCCAATAGGCTGAGTGAGCAAAACACAACAGGCTGTTGTAAATCCTAGTATGACCCACACCCTTGCTGTGGCAAATTGCTATTATACAATTGTTTCTATTTTTTTGTAGTTTTTTTAGAGGGGATTTATATATGTTTAGATAGGATTTTATGTGTTTTTTTCTGGTAGTGTTCGTCCGCTAGGAAAAGAAGTTACCTGGTACTTTTCAGTGTAGTGAGAAATAATGTCGATAGTTTCATTAGTATTTTTTTTTTTTTGAATTAGTAACAGGTATTTCTTAGTATTTTAAACCTTTTTTTATGTTTTTAAACTTTTTTTATGTAACCCCCCCCTGCAAATGGGGGTTCCCAAAAAGTCTTCCAGGAGCTTGCTTGAATGCTCCAAGCCTGAATGGTGTTTGGCGTTTAGGCCGTTTATCTGTGAGTGCTTTTAGAGCCTCTGGTACTGTCTCTTTAAGAGCTGTCTGCTTGCAGACATAATTAGTTTATATAGGGGACTGTGTGTTTTCTGCTTGAGTCCCGCCGAAGCATTACTATCGCCTCCGCTTTCTGCCATCGCTAAGTGGGCAGAAGGAGCACTCTTCAAAGATGTAATTGTTTGCTTGTAACCTGTTAGAGTAATAATGAAAATGCAGTTTGATGTAACCTGCTTTCTTGTAAAGGACAGTGCAGAGTAGCTCCCTCATGTTGGTTCTGAACTGCTGAATTGGACCAATCATGGTGGGGATCCTTTAAAATGGAGCCTGCTCTGGCTAATCAGAACTTGACCTCCTCTGGAGCCTGCTGTAAGGGATTGTAAGGGCAGTGACTCTGGGAAATGTAGTTTTGACTTTGGCGCCTTTTTTTCCACCAACAGGGGGAGTTTACTGTGAGTGACAGCCAAACCAGCCAACTGAACTGGGAGGAACGCAAAGGAAATGCCCGGCTCTGTCTACTGGAAAGATCAGATCAGTTTGGGCAGTGAAGAGACAAGGAGCTGGGTGCTTCTTCGGTGTGTAGTTTTATGGCGGGAATCACGTGTAAGGCCCTAAGTTTTGGTCTGCAGCTTGTGCAAGCACCTGTTCGGACTGAATCCAACCTGTGAAGAGAATCAGTGAGATCTGAAGAGTAGAAACCAGGCTCACCCTGTAGAAGACTGGAGAAATTGCTGAATCGCGCTCGGTCTGTCAGGAACTGAATCTGCTGTGTGTTCTCCCGGGAATTGTGCAATAATTGAGATCGGAATAGAGAAGCAGCCTGCCTGGTATAGTACTTTCCTTTTACATATAAATGTGTGTAGTGCTTGTGGGGAATCGCGTTTCAAATCCCCTGTACAGTGAATTGAGTACATGAAGCTGGAAGTAAACCCCAGCTTAATCCAGACTACATCCATTTGCTCTAAACTGCAGTGGGGTCCAGTCACAAGGACCTTGTCAACATGGTCTGCTCCTCCTGGCAATCCAGGACAATCTGCCTTCCAGCCAGTTCCCAGCATTGAGTTTGTGAGAACAAAGCAGGGTAGCTCCCTGCCATCTGTTTATCGAATTGCAAGTGTGTCATCTAATTGTGTTTTTTTTTTTCCATTTCTTCACGAACTGAGCCAACCGGTTCCGGATTACAATTTGGGTATTGTGCCAGTGTTTTTTCATCACAGGGCCCCAACCAGCTGCACCGATCCTAGCTAGCCCTCATCCTGGGTACCCAGTGAAAGTGACAATTTTGGACTCTGAATATGCACACAGTACTGTGATTATTAATGTGTTTAACCTAATTAACCTGATTTCCCCTTCCTTGTTACAGCTCCTTAAATAAATCAGATCTGTTGGTTTCAGCAAAGTTACACTGGCTGAGGTATTCGTTTATGTTAAAGTATTGTACTGTGGCTTTTGCACTGTATCATCTTGTTTTGCAGGGGGTTCCCGGGGTCCAGTCGACAGAGCCAGTCCCGGGGGGTAAGTGTACATTGTGAAGATATTCCTGATGCATTGTGTGGGCCACTAGTGGGAAGAAAGGGGGGTTACAGTGTCCCAGAGGGCTGTGACCAAGTTAGTTTAACTACTGCAAACCCTGACCTCTGGGTGGAGGCACCCGCCATTGGACCTAGGCCCCTCAACCTGTTAGTAGTTAAGCAGGCAGGGGTAGTAGCCCTTGGGATAGCGCCACCTAGGGGTTACATTTATGTTTATTGTTATAGGAATGTCATTTATATCATTGTTTTCCGTATTGGAGCTGTCAGCTGGTACAGCGAATACTTGCTCGAGTTTGTGTAAGTCAATTAGACAGAACGAGTTTTTTTTTATATATTTACCTGCGGTTTTGTGTATCTTTGGTCGGTGACTTGAAAGTAGGTATAGCGTTTGTTGTACGAGTGTGGCTGCGTTGCATTGATACGTGCCAGGTGGCTAGGTGGTACAGTTGGTTGGCACTTCTTCCCATTGGTACTAGTCAGGATTTACAACGGGTTCGAAATGGCAACCAGCCAATTGGAGAACAGCGTTTTTGGGACACATTGTATAGTAATGTTTTTACTCAGTTCCTGCCCTGCTTGAAACCATTAATGGTTCTTGCAGCCACCACCTCTGCTTTCCACAGCTCGACCACTCTCTGTAAAATAAAACTTTCTCTCATCCATCCTGACTCTCCCACCTGTTAACAGCCACCTCTGTCCCCGTATTCTTGATTCTCCAGTCCTGCTGAATATTCCCTTGCAATCTGTCTTGTTCATTCTTTTAAGGAACTTGAAGGTCTCCATCATATGGCCCCTCTCTCTTCTGGTCTCCAGCAAATACATGTTCAGGGCCTTAACAGGAGCTGATCTAGAATTTGTTCAAGGAAGTGGCAATCTTGTCAAGGTGGTAGCACTTTCCTCAAAAATGTAAAATATTCCCTTTCCATGCTCATAGTAGGCTAAAATAGCTGCTATTTGCCGGGCTAAGGGGGTAGCAGATGCTACAGCGCTAAACAGCTGGTTCCACTAGTGGGCCTTAAGATGATTCTCATAGGATTTGCTCTGCTGGCCCTGAATCATTCTGTTACCCTATGCTGCACCATCTCTAGCCTATTTTTGTTAGGTAGGGGCTCCAGAACTGAGCACGGTATTCCAGAAGTGGCCTCACCTGTGATCTGTAGAGAGACAGGGTCACCTTCCTCCTGCTCCTGCTGTCACACCCCTCCCTATACGCCACGACATCCTTGTTGCCTTGCTATAGGTCTTATTACAATGCCAGGATTGTTTCAGTGAGTCACTCGTGATAACTTCAGGTTCCCTTTCCTCTGTGGTACTGTCCAACTCAGCCGCTCCGATCCAGTATTCTCTCCTGAGGTTCTTGTTCATCATGTGTATCACACTGCAATTCTAGGCACTGAATTTCAACCGCCAAACTCTGGAGCACTTCTCTAATCATACTGATGGCCTGTGTCCCACACATTTTTACACATTCTTAGTGCCAGTGTCCCACATTTCAATGACACTAGGTTGAGAACTATGGTGGGAAAAGGAGGAAAAATGGATAGAATATTTTAAAACATAGGATTTGTCACCAGAAAAGGGCCTCTTGGCCCACACAGTCTGCCCAGATGGTCCCTGCCTAGTCTGTCTGTGAAGATCCTAACTGGTCTCCGGTGACTCTTTCCTCCTCCCTGCTTATTTACTAATATTCCACTATGTCTAACCCACGCATGCTTGAAGCCCCTACTGTTTTCACTTCCACCACCTCTGCTGGCAGTCTGTTCCAGAGGTCCACAACTCTTTAAGTGAAGTAGTACTACCTCACATCCCCCTTAAACACCCCTCCCCCCTCCACCTTCATCACATGCCCTCTGGTCCTGGTGCTCTTTCTGATTTGAAAGAGGTTTTTCTCCTGCAACCTGTTCACCCCCTATGCAGTACTTATTGGGGACCTGGGTTCAAGCCCTGAGCCCGGGACATCAGGAGCAGAGGCCCGCAGGGAGGACACAGTGTGTCTGTCTGGATGCTCTCCTCACAGGATGTGTGTGTGTCACAATGCATGGGGACCAACACCTGAAGCAGGTGTGGTGAAGCACCCGTGGCGAAGTTGGTGACCACACGTTACCAGACACCTCCCTCCAGGTCTGTTGCATGCATGTGACAGAGTGGTGGGCAGATAGCAGCAGCATGACAGGGCTGGTCCAATCACGGCCCATGTCCATCGAGCACATGGAACTGCTGTTCCCTCTCCAGCTGGGTTTGTGGCCTCGTCACAGTACACAGATGGCACTCATGAGGGTTACTAATGATCTCCTCATGGTGAGGAGTTGAGGATTATGTAGTATCCTGGTTCTCTTGGTTCTCTCATCTGCATTTGACACAGTTGGCCATAGAGTGTTATTGGATCAGCTGAGGAACTTCATGCACTCTACAAAATGGCCCAGAACTCCCTGCTCTCCACCCGCTTATGCCTGTCTACCTGCCATGCACCCCTTGCTCCTCTCACCTTCTCCCTAACGAGCCCTCACCTACCTACCACCATACACCACCTACTCTTGAGCCTACCTCCATTCCCTCTTCAGAGTCCTCTTCTTCTACCTAATCCTGATTAGTTTCCCTCTACCCTGATTGACTACTACGGCTGTGCTGACTCCACTGGCTGTAGCCTAGTAACCATTAGGAATCAGTAATGATGAACAGCTACATTCCTGTTTCCTCCCTACAAGATCCTCGTCTCTGAGGCCGGGAGATCAGAGGGCTGTGGGTTCAGTTCCCACATCTGCCACTTGGGTTAAGATCCCAGTACTGACACTGTAGTGCAGCATGAGAGGGTGCTGCACTTCTGAGGTGCCGTCTTTCCGATGAGACGTTAAACCGAGGTCCCATCTGCCAGGATTGGTGGTAGTTCAGGTGGATGTTAAAGATCCCACGGCACTTATCGAAAAGAGTAGGGGAATTTCCCCGGTGTCCTGACCAAATTCCCCTCATTCACTAAAAATACCACCAACAGCTTAATCTGGTTCAAGGTCAGTTGACATTCATCTATATCCCCCTCCCCCGGGTCGTGCCTGAAAATAGGCAGGATTTGTCTAGTGCACTTACCCGGTCAACAAAAACTAAATAAAAAATAAAATAAAATCCTGCTTAGCTTCAACCTCTGATTTTCCCCCAACTAGTACTTAACTCTACTTAAGCACTTAATTGTCTGCCATGCTGTGTGAACCTTATCCCCATATACTATGTACCCATGTTTTGGTTACAGTGTGTGTTACTATTGCCTATGTTGTCCTATATTGTGATGCTATTGACAATGTTACTGATTGCTACTGATTACATTATCTTACTATTAGATGTTCTTGACAATGCCTTTTAAGCTGCTACTGACTCCCAAACTTATGTACTTCCCCCTCCCCTTTTGACGAGGATCCTTTGTAAATGAGCTTTTAGCTCAAAGGGTGTAATTCCGATTGCTCAATAAATAAAACTATGTAGGTCTCTGCAGCGCAGTTTGTATGTAGGTCTCTGCAGCGCAGTTTGCATGTAGGTCTCTGCAGCACTCTGTATGTAGGTCTCTGCAGCACTCTGTATGTAGGTCTCTGCAGCGCAGTTTGCATGTAGGTCTCTGCAGCACTCTGTATGTAGGTCTCTGCAGCACAGTTTGTATGTAGGTCTCTGCAGCACTCTGTATGTAGGTCTCTGCAGCACAGTTTGCATGTAGGTCTCTGCAGCACTCTGTATGTAGGTCTCTGCAGCACAGTTTGTATGTAGGTCTCTGCAGCGCAGTTTGCACGTAGGTCTCTGCAGCACTCTTTGCATGTAGGTCTCTGCAGCACTCTGTATGTAGGTCTCTGCAGCACAGTTTGTATGTAGGTCTCTGCAGCACAGTTTGTATGTAGGTCTCTGCAGCACTCTTTGCATGTAGGTCTCTGCAGCGCAGTTTGCATGTAGGTCTCTGCAGTGCAGTTTGCATGTAGGTCTCTGCAGCGCAGTTTGCATGTAGGTCTCTGCAGCGCAGTTTTGTGCTGGATTGAGTCCTGTGTAACAGGCAGAACACAGCAGGTGGCCCCCGGTAAATACAGTACATCTCTGGTGTGTCTGTACTCTCCTGTGGTGTTTCTGGTGAGGCTCAAGTTGCTTTTTGCTGGATTCTTGCCCCTGTTGTATTTTTGTGAACATGTTGCCATTGTGTGAGATCATTAGACAGTATGGTGTTGAATTTCACTGCTATGCACATGATACTTAACTATACCTGTCTGCACTCTGGGCAACGCTCAGGCTTTTTCTGTGTTGGGGCAATGTCTTGCTGAAATAATGACCGGGTGGCCTCAAACTGGCTATGTCTCAACCCAGGGAAGGCATGGGTCATGATGATTGAGCCAGGTCAGTGTGGCTCAGTGATGACAGATGGTTTGGCAATACTTCCCTCACTGGGTGGCCAATCACTCAGAAGCTGTGGATGCAGTAAAGAATCTGGAGGTGATTTTGGACTGCAAGCTGACGCAAAAACAGCTAGTGTCAGCAGTGGTATGATCTGGCTTTTACCATCTTTGTAACATCACTCGGATCAAACCACATCTGGTGCCAGCTGATCTGGTAATGAATTTGGTGATGCACACTACTTGGCCCAATAATAAAGCAGCCTGAGACCTATGGGTCTCATTTTTAATGTGCCCCTACTTATGGATTCTCAACTCCATGGTGGTACATGTTGGGGGTGAAAAAAAAATATAAAGCTGCCTGCCAGCAAAAAAAACCCTGCACCGTGCCGGATCCTAACCCTGTACCCTGCTCCTCACAGATGGCCACCCTCCCCACCACACTAGTGGATCAGCTCAGCAGCTGCCCGCCAACCCCCCATGTGTGCGCATGCGAATACCCACTATTTTCCATCATGGTATTTCATCCACCCCAGTATCTGGTTGCCCCCCTGCTTGGTAGCCGTGAACACAGGCACCATAATTGAGCCACCGTTTTTGTAGGCACCCAATTTCGGTTGTCTTGTTCACTGGATACCAGAGGGATCACATTACTCAGGGTCTGCGTGTGATGCACTGGCTGCCTGTGCGGTAGCGCTTCACTTTCAAGATATGCCTGATGACCTTCAAGGCCCTCCCCTGTCTGGAACCTGACTACTTAAAAGATTTCCTTTTTTTTGTTTTGTTTTTTCGAATTGTTTAACCAGGTGAGTTCTGGTTCCTTACTGCTCAACTCACCCTTTCCGCTTCTGTGATGTGGGCTTGGTTGTTGCCCCACTTTTCCATCTGAAACAATCTGGGGACAGGGCTTTTGATGTGGTGGCTCCCACATTCTGCAACACACTATCTGTGAGCGTCCACTCTGCCTGTCCAGTGGAGGCCTTCAAAGCCTCTTTGAAAACATTTATTTATTCAGGCATTTCCCAGTTAATTTTAATATAAAAGTAAGTGTTATTTTTACATTTTTTGATGTTACTTATGACGTTTGGTACTGATGCGTTGCACAATTTATTTTATTGTTTTTGACTGTACAGTGCACTGAGCCTATACAAAAGGGTGCTTATAAATAACATTTGCCTTGATGCAGCAGAAAATAGGAAAATTTCTTAGCCTTTCTTCACAGTCAGCAAAAATAATGAATGAATACATAAAGAAAGACAGACAGACGCCTGGAGCATCTTTTACACTTGCACTTGCTGTTGTTGGTGCGTGTTGTAAGTGTCTGCGATTCTGGACAGGTCACCCCTGTGAAGAATTTTCCCAGATTAAAAAAAAAAAAGAATTTTAAATAAAATAAATACTGTAAAAAGCTGTCCTGTTTTCATTTTTGTATTTTCTTTTCTTGCACCTATAAACAAATTAAAAAGTCTGCTTATGCAAATTCCAACTGGAGTACTGAATTTCCTTAGTGTGAGTTTGCCATTGCAACATTAGGAGCGCCATCTACTGTTAGCATTATCAAATAACAGTTCATTTCAAAGGATGTCAGTTTTCTTCCAGATTTACTGTAGATAAACGTATGCAAGTTTAGGAAAGAAAAGAAGACAGACCATCAGTATATCAAGTTCTTTCCCTGCACCACTTCAGTGGGACTACCCTGCCCCCCCCTTTCAAAATACTTGTCAAGTCCAAGTTCGTTTTTTTAATATTTTTATTGGATTTTCATAAAGGCAAACAAGCAATCACAGACAGAATGAAAACATTACTTACCATAGTAATCTTGTTTCTTTTAAGGGAATCTTACTGTATATTAACAAATGCAGTATGGTCTCACCATAGGACTGCCCCAGAGCCGAAATGGTTAATTGAACCTATGCTAATGGTGGAATATTAGGCTCGAGTTCGGTTTTCAAATCACTGTCCCTGGTTGCACCTCCTGCAACTGTCAGATTCTTACGAAGCATGCAGAAGCTAAAAACTCTAAGCTTACTTAAGTATAGCTAAATACCCCAAACAGGGTAAGAACAAATACCCTCAAATAACAAGGGCTTCACTAAGACTCAAGTCAGCAGATGCCCAACAAACTACTAGGTACCCACAGGTTTCCAACATAACAAACAGCAGTGTACAGGATCCTGAAGGTCCTAGCAGGGGAGGAAGGGTGGGAGCTCAGACTACAGTAAGATTCCCTTAGAAGAAACAAGATTACTATAGTAAGTAATGTTTTCTTCAAACCCCAGGAAATCTTACTGTATTCTGATAAATGTACACTACCCTAGCACTGCCTTTGGAGGTGGGCAGAGGACCTATTTAGGAAACAGGCTCTGCAAAACTGCTGTGCCAAACCTGGCATCACTCCTGGCTTGTGTGTCCAGACAATAGTGCTTCGTGAATGTATGGACTGTCTTCCAGGTAGCTGCTTTATGGATTTCTAGCAGAGGGATATCTCTTGAAGCTGCTAAAGATGCAGCTGTCCCCCTGGTAGAGTGGGCCCCGAGCCCTTGAGGGGGCTGCTTGCCCACCTTGCTATAACAGAACTGAATACATGCTACAATCCATCTTGCTATGGACCTTTTTGTGGCAGGTTTGCCTTTCCCAACTTCCCCATAAGTCAGAAAAAGCTGGGTCTTATCCCCTCAATTACTTTTTGTATGCTCCAAGTAGCAGCCGATAGCCCTCTTAACATCCAAGCTATGCAGCCTACGTTCTCCTGAAGTAGAAAGGTCAGTAAAGAAGACTGGAAGTGTGATGGACTGATTAATGTGAAAATCTGAAACCACTTTTGGAAGGAATTTATTATTAGTCCTGAGGACCAGCTTATCCCTATGGAACGACACATAATCAGACTCCATGGACAAAGCTTGGAGTTCACTGATCCTTCTAGCAGAAGTAATGGCAACCAAAAACACAGTCTTCCAAGTCACATACTTAAGATCAGCTGTTGCCATAGGTTCGAAAGGTGGTTGCATAAGCTGTGCTATGCAAATACTGAGATCCCGTACTGGAGTGGGAGTTCTGTGGGGTGGGTGCAAGTGCATCAATCCCTTGAAGAATCTCCTAAACACTGGATTAGAGGCCAGGGATGATGACTTACCTACTGATAGGTAAGCTGAGACTGAGGCCAAGTGCACCTTCAGTGTGGAAGGCAATAAGCCTAGAGAATGCAGGTGAGTAAGGTAGTCCAGAACCACAGGTAGTCCTGCCTGATTGTGGTTCAGCTTTCTATTTTTGCACCATACAGAAAATCTTTTCCACTTGGAAGAATAAATCTTTCTGGTAGAAAGTTTTCTAGAAACCCTGAGGACCTGCATAACACTCTCTGAGAGGTGTAAATTGGCATACTCTAGGTCCTCAAGAGCCAGGCCTTGAGTCTGAGAGACCGAAGGTTCAGGTACAAGATCCTGCCTTGGGATGAGGTCAGTAGGTTGTGCCTCATGGGAAGGCTGACCAGTTTGGCTATTGACATGTCCAGTACCATGAAGTACCAAGGTTGCCTGGCCCAATCTGGAGCAATTAGGATCACTGTGGCAGGCTGGGATCTGAGCTTGATCAGAACCTTTAGTAGTAATGGAAATGAAGGGAAAACATACAGAAACTTCATCGACCAATCCAGGACTAGGGCATCCAGTGGTACTGACCCTGTCACTGGTGGTCTGCAACAATACCTTGATAGCTGGTGGTTTTCTGGTGAGGCAAAGAGATCTATCTCTGGAGTCCCCCACCTTTTGAAAACTACTTGTAATACATGACTGTTCAGGGACCATTCGTGGTGGCCCTGATATATTCTGCTTAGTGCATCTGCCAGAACATTGTCCTTGCCTGGCAAATGAACAGCTGACAACTGGATATTTAGTGAGTAGGCCAGGGTCCATATTGACATAACCTCTGTGCACAGAGGAGTGGACCTTGTGCCCCGCTGTTTGTCGATATAGCACATTGTGGTAGTGTTGTCTATCTGGACCTGTACCACCTGCCCTTGAAGCACGCTGGCAAATGCCTGCAGTGCTAACAAGACCGCCATGAGTTCCAGCAGATTGATGTGAAGCAGGGACTCCTGCCTGGACAACGAACCATGGATGGTATGCTCCTCTAAGTGTGTTCCCCAACCTAGGAGGGATGCATCCATGGTAAGCACCTGGAGGATTGTATTTGCAGGAAGGGAACCCCTTACCTGACGTTCTGTTCTTCTAGCCACCACTGCAGAGCCTGTACAAGTGTTTTGGTCACTGGAATCAGCTTTGACAGGAAATCCTTCTTTTGGAGCCAGTACTGTTTCAAATTATACTGAATGTCTCTCATTTGAAACCTTGCTTCTCGCACTGTAGCTGTTGATGCTGCCATATGGCCCAGCAGCTGCAGAAAGTGCCTGGCTGGCCTGAGACTGCAGGGTTGGAGGAGCTTGCCAACTGCACTAAGTTGCTTGCTCTTTCCTGTGGAAGGAAAGCGTTCCCTTTTACTGAATCCAGTTGAGCCCCTATCAACTCTAGGAGCTGCACTGGTTGCAGCACTGACTTTTTCTGATTTATTAAGAACCCCAGGGAATGTAGGAATTCCTGTGCAAGTGCCAGGGACTGTTTGATCTGGTGAGGATTTTTCCCTACCAGTAACCAATTGTCTAGGTAGGGAAATACTGTCACTCCTATTCTCCTTAGGTGTGCCACAACCACAGCCAAGCATTTTGTGAACACCCTTGGAGCAGAAATGAGACTGAAAGGCATTGCCTTGAACTGGCAATGGTCTGAGGGCAGCTTGAACCCGAGAAATTTTCTGTGTGACTGCGTTATTGGGAAGTGGAAGTAAGCATCCTTGAGATCTAGGGATGCAAACCACTCCCCTTGCTTTAAAATGGGCAGAATTGTAGCCAGAGTGACCATTTTGAATTCTGGCTTCAGTAAATGCTTGTTCAGATACCTGAGATCCAGTATGGGTCGCCACTCCCTTGTTTTTTTGATGGTGAGAAAGTACCTTGAATAGAGGCCTTTCCCCCTCTGTTGCAGAGGAACTGGCTCTATTGCCCCTAGAGAAAGTAGGTTTAATACCTTCCTCTCCAGCAACAGGTTTTCTGCTGGGGAGGAGGGTTGAAAAACTCTTGCCCTCAGCCTTGGTTTTAATTTGAAGCTGAGGGCCAGGCCCTGGCCCACTACCTCCAGGACCCACTTGTCTGTAGCGATTGGATTTCCATTCCTGAAGGTAGTGGGCCAACCTGCCTCCTACTGGTACTGCGGCGGCAACCCGAGCAGACTCCTCAGGGGTCTGCTTAGGTTGTGAAGCTGGCTGAGTGCTAGGGGCTATCCAGTTACCATCCCTTCTGCCCCTGCCTCTGAAGTAGCCCCTCTGGTGCTGGTACTGCTGATACTGAGGAAAAGCTTGGGGCTGAAAGAATGGCCTATAGGGCCTACCTCTGGAACCCCTGGCTTGCTGCATGTGGGGTGTAGAGGATTTCTCTTTTGCAGCAGCACTTTGATAAGCTGTCTTGTAATTGTCCATTTTTTTCATGTAAGCCTCTGTCTGCTGACCAAACAGAGAAGACGCTCACAGGGAAAGTCCATTGCTTTGGACTGAGTGTCCTGCATCAGGTTAGTTGTCCTGAGCTATGCAAACCTGCGTAAAGATATAGAAGAGGCCATCTGCCTGGCAGCAGTATCGTTAGTGTCTACTGCCATTCTAAATTGCACCTTAGATGCCTCTATGCCCCTCTTTGCAGCCTCCTCCAAATCTGCTGCCATGGGAGCTGGCACTGACTTTGTGATCTCCAAAACAGTGTTCTACAAAGTTCTTTGATACCTTGCCACATAGGTCATATAAGAAACCTGTCTTATTGCAAGAGAAGACCCAAGATACTGCTTTTTGGCGATAGAATCCATCCTTCTGGAGTCTTTGTCAGGCAGCTGTGAGGATAAAGGAATGCCAGCCCTATCACAGGCTGCAGTCTGTAGCACTCCTTCATGGCTAGGGTGGCCAAACAAAAATTCTGCCCCACCCTTAGCTACCCAGTACTTAACATACTAACATACTATCTGCCAGCAGATTAGGCCTTATGGTCTATTGAGTCTGCTCGAACCTTAGATCCTTAGTTGGGTGCCGAGACCCTCCCATCCCTTGTGCTCCAGAAACTCCTATCATCCATCCCCACCCCCCTGGGACAGGCCATCATCTGATACATCCACTTTCTGTGTCTGTCCCACCCTCTCTTGAAGCCCTCCACTGTGGATCTCTGAACCAGCTTACCAGGCAGTGCATTCCAGGGTCCACCACCCTCTCAGTGAAAAACTCCTCCTCTTTCCCCCTCACCCTTCCACCTTCCAACTTCAATCCATGCCCTCTGGTGATACCTCCTGCTTTAGTCTAAAGATCCCTCCATGTTTACCCTATTTATTCCTTGAGGTACTTGAAGATCTCAATCATGTCCCCCTGTCTCTCCTCTCCTCCAATGAAAACAGGCAGAGCTACTGAGTCTGTCCTCATACGTCAAATCCCCAGCCTCGTGATCATTCTTTGTTGCCCTCCTGTACCCTCTCCAGGAGCTGTATGTCCTCTTCAAGTGTGGTCTCCAGTACTGTACACAGTACTCAAGGTGTGGTCTAACCAGTCCATTGTACAGTGGCAGAATCACTTCCTTGCTCCTAGAGGTGATCCCCTTACAATGCATCCCAACATCCTGTTTGCCTTGCTAGCCGCTCTCCTGCACTGCTCAGAGTTATTCATACATGCATCCACCATGACCCCTAGGTCTTTTTCCCATATTGAGGCCTCCAGCGCCTCCCCCAGGGTGTACCTGTGTTTAGGGTTTCCCCGCCCAAGATGCAACACCTTGCACTTGGTGATATTGAAATTTAATTTCCATGTGTGAGCCCAGCTTTCCAGGGTGTCCAGGTCCCCTTGCAGGGCCAACCTCCCTTCTTCTCCCTCAACTACTGCTCCCATCTTGGAGTCATCCGCGAAGAGACTCATTTCACACCCTGTACCCTCCCTGATGTCCGATATGTATGCATTAAACAGGATCGGATCCAGGACCGAGCCCTGTGGTAGCCCACTACCAACCTCTCTAGGGTTTGAGAGCTCCCCACAGACCACTACTCTCTGAGTGCGTCCAGCTAGTCAGTTTTCAATCCATCTGACCATCAAAGGCCTACTCCTAACCCCATCAGTTTCTCCACCAGACCATTGTGGGGACAGAGTCAAGCGCCTTGCTGAAGTCCAAGAATAATACATCCACAGGGCTTACCCCTGTCCAGTTCCGATGTTACCCATTCAAAGAACTCCACAAGGTTGGTTTGACATGATCTACCTAGCACAAACCCATGTTGCCGATATCCAGACCTCCCATCTCTCCAAGTACACCCCAATCGTTCCTTTAGTATACTCTCCATTAATTTTCCCACCACGAGGTCAAACTGATGGGTCTATAGTTACCTGATACTTCCCTCGACCCCGCTTTGGATTGGTACCACATGTGCCTCTCGCCAATCCCTAGGTACCTCCCTGTCTCAAGTGACCTGCTGAAAAGCTCCACCAGGGGTGCAGCCAGTATGTCCGCCAATTCCCATAGTACTCTTGGATGAATGCCATCTGGCCCAGGAGATTTGTCTTTCTTTAGGGCCTTGAGGGCTAACCACACCCTTTTGGCAGAGATAGCATCATCCGTCCTCCACTTACTGGCCTTTTATCCTTACCCAAATGTGACACCCTGGGGTACCTCTCCCTCCCTCTTGCTCCATTTTGTTGCTCCTGATCCCACTTACTGATGCTTCTATCCCTTCGTGCCTTGCTTTGTAGATATCCCATCCCCCTCCATAGTGAACACAGAGGCAAAGTACTCGTTAAATACCTCAGCCTGGTCCCTCGCCTCTTTCACCCACCCTCCTTCTGATCTCAATCTGCTGAGATGGCCCTTAGTTTTTCTCTGCTCCCCAATGCACCGGAAGAACCCTTTTCCCTCATGTATCCCTGTGCCAGCCGCTGCTCCTTACTGGACTTTGCTCCCCTCACCATACGGGTGACTTTTCTAGATGCAAGCTGGTACATTTCCTTATCCCTATCCCCTCTTTTTGTTTTATATTTTTTGTAGGCTGCCTTCTTTTCTCTGACCACTACCTGTACCTCACTGGACCACCAGCATGGTTTACGTGACCTTGCTCCCTTACGTTTCAATTTAGCACAAATCCTGACTGCTTCATGAAGTCCCCGTCTTATGACCTCCCATCTCCTTTCCACACTTGTCATTGATATAACCCCCTTCAAATGATCCTTGAGAATTTCCCATGCCCACAAAGTCTGCTTCCCTGAAGTCCACTGCCAGTGTCCTACTTATCCACCTTGTTTTCCAAGGGTGGAATGGAAGTGGGTCTATGCAGTACTTTCAATACCTGTTTCTTTAAAACCTGTGGATGGGCAACTGGACTCTTTTTGGAGTTGGTACAGCCATCATTTCTCTGTAATCTTGCTCCTCCTCCTCATCATCAGTAGATTCCTGAGTGGGGAGGTCCAAGGGCAGAGCCACCTGTCTAATAAATTGAAAATGGGATGTATAATCCTCAGTTCCCTTATCAGAGGAATCAGGTCTGTGAGGATCCGGGGAAATATCCGGTTCAAAAGGTTCCCCATAGTCATCCCCGCCATCATCGTGGTCATCATCATCATCATCATCACCAAAATAATCCCCTGTTCCAACATCCCCTTCAAGTTCCCCTGAACTGGGAACCGAAGCAGGACCTGCAGAAACCAACCGCGGTCTCTTTTCAACCGGAACTGGGTTGGTTTGTAGGGACTGAACAATGCAAATCATGTTCACTATCTCCTCAGCGGTTGGAACCGATGCCTTCGGTTGCGGTTCAACCGCTGAGTGTTTCTCTTTCTTCTTTCTTTTGCTGGCATGAGCCCGGTCAGCGGCCGGTTCGGCAAGTCTTTTTCTTGTAGTGGAGGAGTCACCATTGTCAGAGGGCTGGTTCCCCGGTTCCTTATGAGTGTCTGCTACCGGGTCAGCAGTTTTCTCAGACATTTTCTCATGCAGTCGTCTAAGTCGCCTATCAAGCATCGGCTGAGGGAACTTTTTACAAATCTCAGAATTCTCCTTGAGGTGGTCAAGCCTCAAACAAATAACACAAACTAAATGAGGATCTGCTTTAGCGAACGGTTCCCCACACTCTGAACAATGTTGGAAACCTGTGGGGCCCATTTGTTTCTTAGGCTGTGACATTTATCAGTTGGTTAGAACTGAAATGAACCAAGAATTACCTTGGTTAAAAAACAAGAACTAAATTTAACTAAACTGCCTTACCAGATGGTAAAAATGCTGTAATTAAACAATTACAAACCAAATAAAGGCTTGGTTCCCTCCCTGTTAGGGAGAACAGGAAAGGGACCAAGAAAACGTACCAATTGACACTATCCAACTAAATCTACCTGTGAACCAAGGACAGAGCGTCAAAAATCGAATAAAATAACAAAGACTTTAAATTTGAACCAAGAAATAAACTTCTTCAGATAAAGTGAAGGAGAGCTCTCCAGAGACGTCTTACTGAGGCAAGCAGAGTAAAGAATCTGACGGTTGCAGGAGGTGCAAACAGGGACAGTGATTTGAAAACCAAGCTCCAGCCTAACATTCCATCATTAGCATAGGTTCTATTAACCATTTCAGCTCTGGGGCAGTCCTATGGTGAGACCATACTGCATTTGTCAGAATATAGTAAAATTTCCTGGGGTTTGAAAGTGAAGCAACAGAACACTCACAACATTTCATTATACTGGAGCAGTAACAGTAACATGCACACAGAACAATATGACAGAAACCTTACACATTTCATATCACAGAACATTAAGCACTAAGCAACAGCTGGTGCTAATGCTATAATGGGATGCTAGACCCAAGTGTGAATATGGTAGGGGGATCTGCTAAGAAGCATGGGATGGCAGCACCCCTAGTGGACCAATGCCAGCTGAACTACCCCCCCCCCCCCAACTCAAACCTCAAACTGGACACTTAAGCCCACCTGGGAGACTCTAAATGGTACCCAGTTAATGTGATCTGATCAGATGAGGGTCACGTCCATGACCAGCAGACAATTGAGAAAAGGAGCCCATTGCCATTCAAACCTGTCCGCTTATCTGATATCAAATGTGAGACTTTCAAGGGAACAGTTTTAACCATCGGGTTCCACCATATCTTAATCGTAAGTGCTTCACATGAACCTATGTATGCTGGATACCCTTCCTACTAGCTAGCCTTTAAACTGTGCTCACCCCCCCAACAGTCCAGCAGCAACCAGGTTTGGAATCAGACATGGGTCACTGTGACAGGAGACAGGCCAGGCTGGAGTAGCTGCCATGCAGTAGCGTGCCTCAGCTGGAAGGGTAATCAATGAGATCTACCACCATAGCGACCCCTGTGGACAGGTCAGGGAGCATGATCCTGGCACAGGGATGTGCAATGTGTGTGCATGAGGCCACGAGGATGGCTGTGCTCACATCAGGGGATGGTGGAAGGAACTACAGGGAAGAAAAACACCAGCTGCCACCTATATGATGATCGGTACATTTAGGCCCCATGCCATGGACACCAGCCTCCACTTCTGGATCTGGGCTGCTTGTAGGAGAGGTCGTCCCTTTCCCAGAAACCTGTCATGGAGGGAAGAACCGTGGGGGACAGCAGAGGTGCCAAGTGTATAGTAGATGGGGCTGGGTGATATCTGAAACATGAACAGGGTAAATCTCTGAAACCAGAAGGCATCTGGGCAGGCGAGAAAACAATCTATGTGAAAAAACACAAAACTGCTCTCCCCAACCTGGAGTAAAGTGCCCTATACTCTGAGTCCCCACCATCAAGGTGAAGCAACAGTGAACTGGGAACATCTATGATACAATTAAAAATCTTAGTGACTTTGCCTGCTACTTTCATCCAGAAATGTCACAGCTGGGCACACCCCAGAAGTAATGGAAATATGTTCCCCTCTCCCTTTTGCACCTCTTACAGATGGGCTAAAGTTCAGCAGGAAATGTACATGCTGTAGCCAGTGGGAGGTATAGTCTGTTTATAAACTTGCATTGAGCTTCTTTAAATGTGTTACACACTAACAGACACATGTGGTTCTCACAAGTAAGGGACCAATTCTCCTGGTGAATATTATGCTCCATGTCTTGGATCCAATGATGCTTAACCTGCAGCAAGGGTACTGTCCCACCCCACAAAGGCATGGTAATCATCCCTTTGAGTCGTAGCTGATTATTCATAATAATAAGCTCTAAGGGTGCTACACCCAACTGCTGGGAGGGGGGCACCTGTGCAGAGTCCGCACCAAGTCCCTCACTTGGAAAAACTTCTAGAAGTGCCCTGGAGGGATGTCCACCTTATGCCTCAACTTCTCACGCCTCTAGGCTAACTAAAGGATTTCTTGTTTTGGTATAGTCCTGTTCACTCACTCCACTATACCGAGGAGTTGTTACTAGCCATCCTGAGAGCTTGCCTGAAACAGGTTGACGACCAGGCATTCGCAGTGGCAGCTCCAGCTATTTGGAACTCATTGCCTTTCCATCTGAAGGGTTACCCCTTAGTGGAGGCATTTAATAAGAGACTAAATTATTCCATATTTTGTACATGCTTTCGGCACTGACTGTTGTACCTCTGTTATTCTAATTTATTAATTTTTTTATTTAAAAATAGGCTTGTTTTCTGCTTGCATCTTAAATCATTGTATGTTTCAGTGAAATGAACTCCAACGGAAGAGAGAAGGGAGAGGAGAGGGGAGATTTGATAGAGACATATAAATACCTGACGGAGGCAGATGAGGTACAGGAGTGAAGCATTTTTCCGAGGAAACATTTTTCTGAGGGGACAAGCAATGAAACTGGATGGGGGCAAATTCAAGAAAGATTTGAGGAAGTACTTCTTCACTGAAAGAGTTTTGGATGCCTGGAACAGTCTTCCAGAGGAACTGGTCGGTGCAAAAACAGTGGTGGGCTTCAAGCATGCATGGGATAGGCATAAGGGAATCTTAGTGGAATTCAATTAAATTTGTCTATTTCTAAAAAGCACTATTCATGCTGATCATAGCGCTTGTACAATAAAATCACATAAAAATATTTAAAACTGTAAAACCATTCACATAATCCATCAACATCTCAATTACTCAGTAAGCAGGAAATGCCAGATCAAACAAATATGTTTTTAGGGCTGTCTTGAAGCTCTCCACCATCAGGCTCTCACGTATCGGACGAGGTAGAGAGTTCCACAGGGTGGGGGCCACGAATGCAAAAGCCCGGGCCCCATATGTCTTCAACCGAACCCTGGGAACCTCTAGCAATCCCTCGGTGGAGCAGAGTGGTCGGAGGGGGCAGTAGGGATGCAAGAGCTCTTGCAGGTAACTCGGACCCTGCAAGGAGGTGGGGGAGGCAGAGACAGTGTAATGCCTGTGGTGACAGCATAGGCAGGAAAAAAAAATGAGCAGACTGAGTAGGCCAAACGGTCCTTATCTACCATCAAAATCTATGTTTCTGTGTGAGCCTCAGGGACAAGGCATTACATCAATACAATTGCCTTGCCTTCTGTATTCTGAGTTGAAGGTAGGAATGCTATTCACGGATTCCACCTCCTCATTGAGTCTCTCCCATGTTTTCACAACTTGTTCTGGGAAGTAGTTGAAGTTGTTCATTCCTGGAATCCTTCTCCATTCAATTACACTGTGTTTCCATTTGTTCAACATTCTGAAGATCTGTATTTGCTCTGACAGTGTTATCTCTTGCTGGTATTTTTTTTTAAACCCTAAATTTATCCATGTCACTGCTGACCTGTCATCTGCCCCACCTCCTCGGCCCTGTCATCCATTTTCTCTTTTCACCCTAATCCTTTCTATTTACCCTGGCATCCTGTTCCCCCATGGTTAGGTCTCCGAGAGTACAGATTCCTCAACAGGGGTTGTCCTGCCGCTCCGGGTTTACCCAGCATTGTCATCTCATTGCGAGAGTTGCCAATCTATGATGATGCAGATGCACATGTTAGCTGCTGCTGGTGGCTGCCCCTTCCCCAACACATATCTCTGCTGTGCTACGACCCAGATTCGGCCAGGTGTTGAACAGGGAGGATGTAAACCCCCCCCCAAACAAAAAAGGAGAGCTGTCTACAGGACGCTGCTTCTTCTTTCCCCTAACCCCCAGCAACCTGTGTTCATTCCTGAACCCTGGTCACCAGAGTAGCAAGCGGAAGTGTTATTATGCTACCTGGCCTGCCCCCTTTCAGGTACAGTCATTGTGTCCCTCTCCTGAGTCCTCTCTTTTTTACAGAAAACAGAATCAGTTCTGTCAGCTAGTCTTCATAGCTCTTGTTTTATAAGCCTTCAACCCCCTTGGTCATTCTGTTCAGCACTTTTTTTCATCATGAATATCTAAAGTTGCAGTGAAATATTGTCTTTTTTCATGGGACTATGGAGCACCAGCTGGGTGGGTTTTCACTTTGCACTGCTAATTGTCTGTGTTTCCTCTTTCCCCTGTTACTACCCAGGAAACCTTTCTTGCCCTTTACACCCTCAACCTGCACAAATCCAGTCATTTCCTAAACTACTCCATATCTGCACCTGCCATAGCACATCCTCTGACTCACCTATCCTTCTCCCTTAGTGCAGTCCCTCTGTCCTGGAAGTTGGCCAAGGTTCTTCCACTCCACTCCTTCCTCCCTTCCCTTGCTAACCTGCAAGAGAAGCTAGCCTACACGCAACTCTCTCATTTTCTATCTTTCACTGATTTTCTCTTCCCCTTCCAGTCTGACTTCCGGAAGCATCACTCCTCCATCTCCTCCCTGCTGGGTGTAACTGATTCTGTCTTCTCAGGGATGGATAGGGGGCTCATCACTGTTGCCATTTTCACTGATCTGGCCTAGGCCTTCGACTTGGTGTCCTACCCACTCCTCCTGGATAAGCTGAGTTCTGCTAGCCTCTCAGCTCCTACTGTAGACTGGTTCTGTTCCTACCTCTCGGGCCATCTGCAGACAGTACAGGTTGGCAGCGCCCTGCCACTTCCACTTTCCATTCTGGCCAGGGTCCCACAGGGCTCCATCCCGGGGCCCATCCTGTTCTCCATCTTTCTTAAAGGAGATAGGAAATTATTTTTACATAGTTAACTGCCCTTCCATCTTCCTTGCCATGCCAGTTATGTATTCTGATATGCTTTGATGATTTTCTGATAAATAAATAATGTAGCTCTGAAGTGCCTTCAGATCTACATTGAGTTCCACTCTCCTCACCAGCTACTGCTCTTGATTTTTCTATTTCGAAGACATTCCATGACATCAGAAACTCACATTCCATGCTATTCATATGAATGGCCTGGAATGGGTGTTTCTGATGTCATAGGATGTTCAGGCAGTATGAAAACAGAGAGCAGCAACTGCTGGGCACAAAGGGATTCAGGGTAGTTACAAAGGCAACAAAATTAGATAATTAATTTAACAAAGAAGGTAAAAAACATATCAGTTTGTTCGGGATGAAGGTATCAGCAGAGGAAGAATGGGAAATATATCCAAGAACAGTTAGAGTATTACTTACCTTAGCACAGGGGTTCTCAAATGGTGAGGTCAGCCTCCCTTGGGAGGCCCCAAACTGTTCCAGGGGAGGCTCAAGCAAGCCTTGAAAAAGTATTATATTTCAATTTTGAACTTTATAGATTTTGTGTGAAGGGATAAGGCAAACTTAAAGAGGATAATAGTAGGTGAATTTATGTATTTATTCACAAGTCTGTGATCAGGGAAGGTACTGTACACTGAGCCATGGCTTATTTCAGGTGTACCCAGGAAGGGTAGTGAGAGACTACAATTCAAAATGTAACTGCAAAACACTCAAGAAATACAAAATGAATAAAAGTACAAATTCAGAACAATAAAGTAACAATGTGAGGAACAATTGATCAATTAGACTGGCAGCAGAACTGTCTAAATACAAGAGTTAACCATACAGGTACTAGGAAGAAGAGCAGGAGGGAGCAAAATGATCCCTGAGAAGTTGCTTAAGAGCAGGGTGAGGGGGGAGATGCAGAGGTCGGCAGGAAGGTTATTCCAGTTGGAGGGGAAACAGAAAAAGCAGTCTGACCCATGAAGGTATGGCAGTAAGGGGTAACAATGGTTCAAGAGTCAAAATATTGGAGCACGTAGGTTGTCCTGTTGGGGGGGGGGGTTACAATAAGCTTAATAACATGAGAGCCAGCTATGCAAAGAGGTTTCAATTTATTCCTGATGTACTGTGAAAAGTAAGCTATTTTTCTATGGGGAGGCCCAAAAATATTTCAGTATTTTGGGGGAGGCTCAAGATCTTTTCCATGACTTAGGAGAGGCTCACTATGACAAAGTTTGAGAACTTTTGCCTTAGCAAGACACTGTATTCAGAATACATGGGTTTCCCATGTTAAACCATCCATAGGGCAATGTAAAACCATGGTTATTGATAATCTAGCACTGGAAAGGCTAACATACCAAAGATATGGCAAGGAGGAGGAGTTATTTCTGAGTAAATGGGGAGCATATATTAATTCTCTGCCAATGGGCGAAGCCATGGCATTGAGACAAGGAATAACATAGATGTCTGGGGCTTTGCTTTCTCCTAGCCACGAGAGTGGGGGGGAGCTTATCTTGGATTGACCAAGAAGGTCTGGACTGCCAACTGTGGGCAAAAGCACACACATGAGGCAGGGACACTGCGGAACTGCACAGGTAAGGGAAGTCTTGTTACACTTATGAATTGAGGAAGGGGAAATGGCAGAGGTAATGTAAAACCTTAATATGGATAAGCCCTGTAGGTGCACATAATACACAATATTACAGGGTGGAAGCAGGATATACAATACTGTTGTAGATAGAATTGCTGCTGGATAATAGATGTATGGGGTGTAAATAGTTGGAGGACTGTTAATTTTAATAAAAAGGAGAAGCAGACATATCAGCAAGGACATAAGTAGATAATGGATGTTTTTTTCTTTCTGATAACAAATGTACTGATGTGACGAGGCAGATTCCTTAATGCTGGAAAAGGGTACTGCGGAATGTATGTAAAACTGATATGCATACGGTATGTCTGTCCTCAATAAAAAGATTTTAAACATAAAAAACATATCAGAAAAGTGGGTAGCCAATAAAAGAACAACTAGAGGGTATCTAGAGGTCTAAAAACTGTTTCCTGTCACCTTTAATGACTTCCCCATGGCTTCTGCCAACCCAAATATCCACATGTATGCAGATAACACAGTAATTTACACTTCTGATCCCTCCACTTCTGCCATGGAAGATCTGCTCCAGCAAGACTTCCACCATTTCCTGTACTTGTTCCAATCTAACCAATTCCAGGTCAACACAAGAAAAAACAAACAAAAAAAACCCAACAGCCTTGTGTTCATAACCTTTGGCACCAGCCAAAAATTCACCAGACTCCAAACTGTGCCTATCTTCTCCGCCTTGGATGGCAACCCCTCTTGAAGTGGTTCATTCATTCAAATACCTCAGTGTGTGGCTAGTCAGAAAACTTGACTTCTCTGCCCACACTGACACCATCCATGCCAAACTCTGCCCTAAACTAGGTGCCTTGTACTGCAAGAAAAAAATGACTCACCATAGTAATGTTTCTTCCAGGGGATCCCTCATTATGCTTAACTAATGCAGAAGCCTGCCAAGTCTTGGCACCCCAGAGTACATGGAACAGTAGAATATGGAACGCTATTCAAATTCTGTTCTCACGGAGGTGCTGCACTCTGCTGCTCAAAAGCAGATCTTTTTCAAAGGCATAGAAGGCAATAGTTATGAACCTATTATCCTATGCTATATAGTTAAAAAGGACAAATACCAACCATCAGCACAGAAATTGGCATCTCAGGCCAAGCAATGGCAGATTAAAACAAAACTACAGTAAACTGATTGTGGATGAACAACAATAAATGCCCAAGCAGTAAATATTAACCAAAAAACACCGATTTTTGTAGAACCTTTTCCAGGTCCTGGAAGGGGAGGCAAGGTGGGAGATTTAAGCATAATGAGGGATTCCCTGGAAGAAACAATATTACTATGGTAAGTAATTTCTTCTTTAAACCCCAGGAAAACATCATTATACTTAACTAATGTACTGCAGACTACAAAGCAATACCTTGGGAGGCCGAGTACAGAACCTATTTGGGGAAAAGGTTCCTCAAGACAGCAGTGCCAAACCAGGCATCTGTTTGGATTGCAAGTCTAGACAATAGTGCTTTGTAAAGGAGGAAAAACTTACTCACTGCAGTAATCTTCTTTCTTCCAAGGGGTTCTTTAGCACCAGTAACTTTAGCAGTTAGCTGGCTAGGTGCAACTGCCCCAGAGGTGTGCTTTTAAGAGAAATTTAAATGAGCTTAGGGCCATAGCCAATCAGAAAACAGGAAGGGTAGTGAGCTGAGTGAGAGCCACTGAAGGCTTCAGAATTTTTTGAAGAAAAAAAGAGAGCACATGCCTCAAAAAGAATTGACAGGATTCAAAAAGCATGCAAATGTCCACAAAAGTGGAAACAGAAACAACAACGCGAGTTAAAAACTCATCAATAAGAAACCCCAGATTTGGTAAGAGATGTGATAAAGAGCCCTTCTCCGACAGGTGAACCGTGGAGGAAGGGTGAGAGCTTACTGATGCTAAAGGACCCCTTGGAAGAAAGAAGATTACTGTGGTGAGTAATTTTTTCCTTTTACTCCAGGAGTCCTTTAGCATCAGTAACTTTAGCAGACTACCGAGCAGTACCAAGTGGGAGGTGGGCAGAGAACCTACTAGGAAAGAGGCTCTGCAGAACCGCCCTGCCAAATTTGGCATCAGATCTGGTCTGCACATCCAAACTGTAGTGATTCACAAAGGTGTGTACAGATTTCCAGGTAGCTGCTTTTCAGACATCCAGTAGAGGAATGTCCCTTGTTGCTGCAAGCGAGGCTGCTGTGCCCCTGGTGTAGTGGACCCTGAGCCCCACTGGAGGTTGGTGACCAGTTTTTTCAGAACAGAATCTAATACAAGAGACCTACCACAGGAAATAGTTCTCTTGGTATCTGGTCTTCCCCTGCTTACATACCCATAGGTGGGGAAAACTGAGAGGAAGAGCCTCTGGACTGTCTAGTATGCCCTAGGTAGTAGAAGACGGCTCTTTGACATCCAAGCTGTGGAGATCTTGATCGCCTGGAGTGGATTTCTCAGTAAAGAAGACAGGCAGAGTAATGGAGTGATCCAAGTGGAACTCTGAACCCACCTTTGCAGAACTTCCTATTTGTCCTGAGCCCAACTTTATTGTTGTGAGGGAAGATGTACAGTGGCTCAGTGCACCGGGTCTGTAGCTCTGAAAACCTCCTGGCAGAGGAAATGGTTACCAGGAAGCCTGTCTTCCAAGTTACAAACTTAATGTGGGCCGTGGACATAGGCTCGAAGGGTAGCTTCGTAAGCCTGTTTGTGCAAAGGTTAGGGCTCCGAGGAAGAACAGGCTCCCAGATTGGAGGCTGGGGATGCAAGAGGCCTTTGAAAAACTGTTTAAATATGGCATGGGAAAAAAATGATTTTTTCTTTCCCACTGAAAGGTATGCCGAAATTGCTGGCAGGTGTAGCTTGGGGGAAGTTGGTTTGAAGCCTGATGCCTGTAAGAGTACCAGGCAATCTAGCAACTGAGGGTCTGAAACTGAATAGGATTCAACCTTTTTACTCTTGCACCAGAGGGAAAACCTTTACATTTGGCTGCACAAGTCTTCTTAGTGTTTGATTTTTCAACCACCCTCAGTATCCTAAGCACCTGTTAAGAGTACTGTGAGGATGCAGACTCTAACTGTTCCAGAACCAGGCCTTGAGGTGAAAGGAATGTATGCCTGGATACTGCACTCCTGTCTGAGGAAAGGTCAGCAGGGAGTGAGTTGGAGGCAGGTGAATGGACTGCTGTAGACATTGAGAGAAGGACAGAGTACCAAGCTTTGCTTGGGCCAATCCAGAGCCACCAGGATCCTAGATGCAGGCTATTGTAAGAGTTTCAGAAATACCCTGAGAATCAGGGGAAAAGGAGAGAATGGGTACAAGAACCTCCCTGACCAGACCAGAATCAAGGCACCCAGAGGGGATTCCAGGACTGGAGCCTGTAACAGAACTGAGGAAACTGGAAGCTGAGGGGAGAGGCAAACAGATTCACTTCTGCGTGCCCAACCACCTGAACACCATGGCTAGTACTTGTTTGTTCAGAGTCCATTAACTCTGGCCCTGGCTGATGCGACTAGAGCTTCTGCCAGAGCATTGTGTTTGCCTGGGATGTGAATAGCTGAAAGGCTGACTCCCAGGTAGAAGGCAAGAGTCCAATTTTTAGTGCCTGCAAACAGAGTACTCCTGATCTGGCCATTGCAGTAGTGTCTGTTTGACTCTATAAGTCTGTCCTTTTATGACAGGAGCAAATGCTTTGAGCTAGAAAGATTTCTCTGAGTTACAAAAGAAATATGATTAACTGTGACTCTTGGAGAGTCTAGGTGCCACTTACTGAGGCACTGTCCAGATGCGCTTCCCACCATAGGGGAAAGTGTCTGTGGAACTGCTCTGTTAGAGTTTTCAGCTTTGAAGATTGTTGCTTTCTGAAAGCAGCAAGCTACAAGACTTGCAGGTGACGAATCCTGTATCTGAACCTTGGGACCACTGCAGGCACTGAAGCCATGTGTCCCAAAAGCCTAAGGAAATGTCAAAGTTACACGATTTGCTCAGGACCGCATTGTTTACTGAACCAGTGAGGGTTAATGGCTGGTCTCGCTGTCCCTGGATGAAGAAAACTGCCAATGAGGGACATCTTGAATTCTTGCCTGCGGAAGGAAGGCATATCCTTCCTGGATGCTGGGAGGGTTCCAGGTGAGACTTTGTTTAGATTTACCTGGGAACCCCAAAACTACAGATAGAGTCCTGTAAGGGGGAAAAAGGGACTCCTTGACCTGACAAGGAGACTTTGGCAGGCTAATCAGCAGCTTAGGTGTAGCCAGAGGTGCCCAGATTCCTGAGGCATGCTGCTACCACTGTCCAGCACTTTGTAAAGACTCTTGGGGCTCAGGAAGGCCGAAGGGCCGCAGTGAGCCCACCCTTGCGTGAGACCTCATTAAAGGCATATGGAAAAAAGGGGGCCTTTTTTGCACCAGGGAGGCTAGCCCATCTCCCTATTGTAAGGGCTGTATGAATAGTAACAGAGTGACCATCTTGAATTTGAGTTTTTTAACAGCAAGATGGGAAGCTACTCCCCAGTTGTTTTTTGTGTCAGGAATTATGTGGAGTAGAGGCCCTTGTTCTTTTCATGCCCTATGACCCTCTCCACCATTCACAAGGCTAGAATGATTTTTGCCTCCCACTCTAACAGAAATGTCTGTGTTGGCGAAGAGGCTTAGACACCTGGGTACACATGAGGTCTGCCCACACTAACGTCAGACTTTAGACTGAGAAAACATCCCTGTACTGAGAGAAGGCTGGGGAAAAAAACTCTGCTCCAATGCCCTTGGGAGGAAGTTCCCTGGGGCAGGGGGCCTTGTTTGAGATGTTCTGGAATCGAACAGTATGTTTTGATCACAAGGAAAGTCCATGGCCTTAAACTGGGGGTCTGAGGGTAGATCAGTAGTTCTAGGCCAGACAAAATGCCTCAGAGATGGCATCAGCCGTAACTTTGGAGGCGGCATCCTTTTTTTTTTTTAAATTCAAGTTTATTGCATATTTTGGCACAGGTTTACACTGATCAGAGATTATTTCCATCACATTTAGTTTAAAAAGTACATACATTTTACATGAAGGATATCTTAATACATAGTTTCATTTCATCTGTTGAAACTTCTTTCACTGTACTGAGTTTACTTTACTTTACAGAGAACAATCTAGAAGTTCTAATTCTCTAATATTCTTTTAGTAAGGGTCTCACATCTTTATACCCCTTCCCAAGTTTTTCTACCTTAGTCAACTCCCCCTATCTCTGGCAGCATCAGCCATGGAGACCATCTCCTCACAAAACTCTGTGTCCTCAAATTTATTCTGTATGTGATTTCCTCCATGCCTTTAATTTCATTTATAACTGAAAGCCAATCCTGACTTGTCGGGGGACATGGAGAAAGCCACCTTCTGGTTAGAGCCTTGTGGGAAGCTGTAAGGAAAATGTTCCACATATAGGTTTTGTCTACTTCCTTAACTTTGTCTGGTTTCATTCCCAGTATCAGGTTCCTGGGACCCAATATGGATTGTATAGAAAGTACTGGTGTTATCTCCTGCTCTGTTTCTGTACAATAGTTTATAAGGGTTGGGCATGACCAAAATACATACAGGTAATCTGCTCTGATTGTCCAACATCCCCGCCAGCACTCCCCGGAGCAGTTCCTGTCCCATTTACACTGAACCACTTGTGCAATAAAGAATCTCATTTTTACTTTCCACTCGAACTCCCTCCACATCGGGGAGGATGTGGTCCTGAGAGCCAGTGCCAGAGCAGAAGTCCATTCCCCTTCCTCAAAGCATTCCCCCATCTCCCGTTCCCACCTATTCTTAATTTGGGTAGTCCTGTTCCCTCCTCTATCTCTCAAGGCTCCATAAATGGCGGAGACCAGCCCTTTAACTTTTGTTGAATTCAGTATTTCCACTATGATACCCATCAGCCCTACTGAAAATTTGGTTTGTTTATAAAGAGTTTGCAAGCTGTGTATATAGGTTCTTATTTGCAAATATCTAAAGTAATCTGCCTGTCTCAGAGAGTATTCCTCTTTAATCTGGGTAAATTCCAGGACAGTGTTTCCATTCAGGAACTGACTCAGGGAATATAGGCCCAGTCTGCCCCAGTTCTTAAAAGTGAGATCCTGTCTAGGTGGGGAGAATCCTGCGTCCCAAGCGAACCATCTTAGTGGCCAAACCTCCTCATCTAGTCTATGTTTAGTCCACAGACGTCTTAAGGACCCCAGAGTATTTTTTGCGGACATCAGTGAGATATTCCCATCTCTAATCTGGGTCCCTGGTGTCACTACTCTTGCCCCTAATGGCACCCCATCTGTCAGAGCCTCCTCGATTGTCTTCCATCGGGCCTTATGTGCTTTAACCGACCACAGGAGAGCCCATCTTAGCTGGGTGGCTAAAAAGTAGTCCTCCAGATTAGGGACATTTCGGCCCCCATACTTTTTGTTTGTCTGCAGTACTATATTTTTAAGTCTAGGTCTTCTATTGTTCCAGATGTATTTTACAAGCATCTTTTGCCATATTTGAAATTGTTTTTTATGGATTTTTATTGGGAGACACTGGAAGAGGTATAGATATTTCGGGAGAATGTTCACTGATACTGACTGTATCCTCGAATATAGGGGTAGGTTTAAAGCTTCCCACCTTTTAATGTCTTGCCTGATCTGGGTTATTATTGGTTCAAAGTTAGTTGAGTATAACATTGCTAAGTTTTTTGGGATTTGGGTGCCCAGATATTTTATTTTCCCCCTATTCCAGTTCGTGTCCAGCAGCTGCGTTATATTAGTGGGAGGGTTGTAGTGAAATTTCAGAACTTCTGTTTTATTTTTATTTAGTGTATATCCTGAATATTGACTAAATTTGTCTACAAGGGGCCATATTTTAGGAATGGATCTATCCGGGTTGGTTATGTATAGGAGGACGTCATCCGTGTATAGGGATATTTTATACTCTTCCCCTTCTACGTCCACTCCTTTTACCTCCTCTGCTTCCCTTATCGCCTGAGCTAGGGGTTCTATATATAAATCAAAAAGGAGAGGTGACAATGGACAGCCCTGTCTTGTACCCTGCCCCAGGTCAAACCTCCGTGAGATGCCCCTGTTTACCCTCACAAAAGCCTGTGGGGAGGCATATAAAGCTTTAATCACCTCCAGAAATGTTGATGGGAAACTCATTCTTCTAAGGACCAGAAAGAGAAAATTCCAGATGACTTTATCAAACGCTTTTTCTGCGTTGAGACTCATAAGGCAGGCGGGAATACGCTTTTTATTAATATCAGTCATGCTGATGGTCCTTCTTACTCCTTCAGGGGCCTGCCTGCCCTCCACAAAACCCATTTGATCTGGATGAATTAGGCCTGCAAGAAAAGACTGGAGTCTTTTGGCTATTATAGACGTGAAGATTTTATAGTCTACGTTAAGGAGGGAAATTGGTCTATAGGATCCACACTCTTTTGGGTCCTTACCTTCTTTCAGGATCACCGTTATTTATTTATTTTATTTATTAGCTTTTGGTAACCGGGTAAGTGCATTAGACAAACAATTCTGCCTATTTTCAAGCACGACCCGAGAGAGTACAAGACAACGAGCAACAAATTACAGTGAAACATCAAGACATGATAACAATAGAGATAAAACAGGATCGATTGCAAGCAGTCACATAACATTTTCAGGTACAATCCGGTGGAGTACAAGACAAAGGTGCAACAGATTAGAATGATACATCATGACGTAATGACATTAAAGTAAAACAATGGTGGTATAATTCCATGACAGAGGGACTGTGTCCCCCTCCAGCCAGACCTGATTGTATACCGTTTTCAGAATAGGGGTCAGATCCGCCACAAACATTTTATATAGCTCACCCCCAAACTCACCGGGGCCCGGACATTTACCTACCTTAAGTTCCCCCACCGTACCCAAAATCTCCTGATGCGTAATTGGCCATTCCAAAATTTGCCTCTGAGTCTCTGTAAGCCTGGGTAGCTTTAAAGTTTCTAGGAATCCCGAGGCTTCCTCTGGACACGAATCTGGTTGGGGATGATATAACTGTTTATAATAGGTGACGAATGTTTCGGCTATCTGCTCCCATTTATAGAAGATACAGCCAGTGGCTGGATTTCGAAGACCAGTGACATTTGCCCTGGTCGACTGTTGTTTCAGCCGGTATGCCAGAAAGCGTGTGGCCCTTGGTCCCCTTCATAATAGGTCTGTTTTGTGTATAAGAGAGCTTTCTCAGTCTCCAAAAGCTGCAGCCTCTGGAGCCATAGTTTAAGCTCCTTTATCTCCCTCTCCCTTTCTCTACAGAATTTTATTTTCTGTTGCCCTTCCAGGGCTTTAAGTTCCTGACTTAACCGCTCCCTTTGTTTACCCCTTTCCTTTTTTTTATATGTGGCTATTGAAATCAGCCTCCCCCTAATCATTGTTTTAACCATGTCCCAAAGAATTTGGGGCATGGTATCTGGGCCCTCATTCGACTGAATGGTCTGTTTTATTATTTCCCGGATTTCCTGTCTCACCTTTTCATCCCTGAGCAGACTAACGTTTAACCTTCATTGTGTTGGCTTTCTAGGGAGCTGGAGATCAATCTGTGCGTGTATTGGTTTGTGGTCTGATAAGCTTTCATAGCCCACCCACACAGACTCAAAGACTGATAAGTCCCTACCATATGTGAAGAACATATCTAATCTTGAATAGATTTTGTATCTTGGGGAGTAATATGTATAGCCCCGTGCTAGGGGGTACTTTTCCCTCCATACATCCGTCAAACCCGTGTCCCTCATGAGTCTCTTCAGTGGTTTGGAGACCCTCTCATTAGGTGCCAGGATATCTGAAGTAGTATTCAGGGACCTGTTCATGACGACATTCCAGTCCCCCCCCCGCGATCACCACCTCCTTTGCCCTTTCCGCCAGTAACTTAAATAAATCTGCAAAAAAAGCTATGTTTGAGCCTGGGGGGAGCATACACATTTAATAGCGTTACCTGTAGATCCTGAATGCGTCCCACTACCATCACATACTGAGTCCCTGCATCCGCTATTACCTCCTCCTCTACGAATGGGAGGGAGGCCGAGAGTAGTATCACCACACCCCTCTTTCTCCCCTTTGTGAGGGATGTGTGATAGAAAGTCGGGAACTCCCTACTTTTTAACTCTAGGGCTTCTTTAGGGGACAAATGTGTCTCCTGTAGAAACTGAATTTCACATTTCTGTCTCTTTAAGAATTTTTGGAGCTGTTTTCTTTTAATAGGATGGTTTATACCATTAACATTTAGAGATGCAATTTTAGATTTGACCTTATCCATATTTGAGATTCTCAGCCTTTTCTAGTGTTTTATGCCCTTTCATACTTTTAGTACACCCAGTCTTCTTCCCCAGGCCCCCACCCCCGCTTGAGATCGCTCTCTGTTCCATCTTTTCCCCTTTAATTAGGGTATGCACTTGTCTACAGCCATCCCTGTGCCATGCATGGTGTCTATTTAATAATAACAACTTGTTGGCTTTAAACCACCAGCCAATCTGTATGTAATTAAGAATATTTAAAACTCCATCCCCCTCTAATGGGGGTACAATCCTTTTAACAGTATGAAACCATGAAATCATTAACTCATGAACCACAAGTTTCAAAAACATATAAGTAAACATTTTTAAACAGTTAGGAAATATCCCTCCCTTTGCCTTCCTTTCCTTGAGTATTCTTCTTTTCTGAGGCATATATCGCAAGAGGGATATAATAGATCTATATTGAAGACCCCAACTTCCTAGGTCAGTCCAACTCCAGACCGTTGAACTGGTTTGTGCCTCATTTGGGACACTTGGCCCTGTATGATGTCGTGGGCTAAACCTCTTCGGAGCACTCTTTTTGGGTTTCAACCCATTGCTCTGAGGTATTACTGACGTCAGCAGAACCAATAAGCAGGCGATAATCATTTCCAATTCCAGACTCTTGGTCCGTCGTCCCCCCTCGCCCTTTATTTTAATTCAGTGTAGAGAGGTCCACCTCTTCCCGATCTATCTAAGAATAAGGCAATCATTATTAAATCTCCCCCCTCCCCGTTAGGAGGCGGTTCAGGGAGAAAAAAGAAAGTCCACAAGTGAAATTATTGCCCTCCAACTGACTGAATGCAGAGGTCAAATCATTACACATAAACACAGTATTCTCGGACACCCCAGATCAACTTTTCATTGTTCCTTACTTCAAGCCATGTCCCCCCCCCCCTTCTCCCCATAGCAATTTTACACTGTGGAGTGAGGCCTCCGCACCCCCCCACAGTATACATTTAGTGTTCTTTTAAATGTCTGTATCTCTGCAGCGTTTTTATCAGAGCACCCATCAGGACAAACACATGAAGAGAGGAGAGACCCCCCCCCCACACCAGGGCCATCTGTATTTGAAATGGTCAAATCTCTGCAGCATTCTTCTCGAAGCTCTGATCGGGACATGCGTGGGGAGAAAGGAGAACCCCCCCTTCACCTTAGAGCCATCCACATAAGTATGTCCAAGTCTCTGAAGCGTTTTCCCATCGTCCCAATCAGGGTGGACGTGAGAAGAGAGGTGAGCCCCCCCCCCAGAGCTGTCCAGATTTGTAATATCCAAGTCTCTGCAGTGTTTGTATCAAGGCCCCAGTCAAGGCATATGCAGGGCAAATAGAGGAGCCCCCAGAGCCATCCCTTATTTCAACAAGGGCCCACACCAGGCCGCTTTATGTCAGGAGCCATAACCCCCTCCATTCCCTCTAATTGTAAACCCACGGGTTGACTACATGTCTCTAATTGTCCAATTCTTTGGTTGCGCTTTGTGCAGCAATTCCCCAGCAGTAAATACTCACTCTGTAACACAGCCCAAAAGCATGTAAGTTAACGCTCAGTCCACCGAGGCTCTGTCTGATGGGGGGAACCGCCACCTGGTCTTGTGTCTCACTTGCAGGGGCATCTTGTGGGGCCAACCCAGCCAATTGTACTGCCGAAACACAGGGCCTGAGGAGTGCAGAAATATCTGCTCGCAAGTTAGTAGTGTGAGGGTGAGAGTGGCGGGTCAGTCCCTTACGCGTCACCGACCATGCCGAGCACCGCAGTTCCTTTTCCATCCTCTTCTTCTCTAAACCTGGGACTGATATTCCGGATTCCTCAAGGAAAGCTTTAGCCTCCAACTGGTCCTCGTATACTTTAGTACTCTGACTGGTCTCCACCCGTAAGCACGTGGGAAACAACATCTGTGCCTTTAAATTTCGAGACCTGAGCTGCTTCAGGATGGGCCACATGGTGCGACGTGCCTCTTGAGCCCCCGCAGTGTAGTCGTTGTCTATCGTGATACGATGGGACCCAAACATAATTTTCTTCAACTTCCATGGTTGTTTGAGAATCTCCTCTTTAGAGGCGTAGCTGGTCAGCTGTACCACAAAGGATCGTGTGCAGGAGTCAGGAGCTGAGGGGCGCTGGGCGAGGGAGCAGTGAGCCCGATCCATGGAGACATCTAACTCTGGAGGTAATTTTAATAGATCCTTTAGTAGTTCTGGAGAAAGGTGATCACATCAGAGGTTCCATCTTCAGCTCCCTCAGGGATACCATAGATCCGGAGGTTTTGTCACCTGCTCCGTCCCTCGATGTCATCTATCTTGGCCCGTAGCTCCCTCTCTCTGGCCATCAGAAATAACAAGAGGCGATCGTGGCGGTCCGCTTGCTCCAAGACTGTTTTAAGTCCCAGCTCCAATTTATCTGTTCTGTGTTCGATTCTCCCAATGTCCGATCGTAGTTCGGTTAGTGAGGTATCTATTTTCTGCACAGTTTTGGCTGTCTGTAAGATCGAGGCTATTAACTGAGGGTATTCATCATCTGGCCCAGTCTCCACTGCCGTAGTGTCCTCATCATCGGTAGGCCCCGAAGTTCACGATGTTTTTTCTCCTTGTAACAAGAGGTGCAGCTTCTGAGCTGGGGTCTGAATGCTCCTGGTAGACCCTGCTTTCGACCTGGTTATTTTGGCTGACGATTGCATATTTAGCTGGTATAGATGCCTATCAATTCAATTTGGGCTGGGAGACTCGCTAGCTTATGCTGCCATTCAGGCTGCTGACGTCACCGGAAGTCGGAGGTGGCATCCTTGTCATCGTCCTGTGGAACTGGTACTACATAGCTTCCAGAGCAGGTTAGCCATATCCACTGGCTCCTGCACCAAGAACCAGGACAGAGTTTCACAGTGCCTTTTTTTTTTTTGATATTTGGCCAAAAAGTCAAGTAGGTAAAAATTTTGACAAGCATCTGCGGGTAACTAAGAAATCTATTTCTGGAGTCCTTATCCGGGGGGGGGGGTAAGGAGGACAAGGAGACCCCAGCTTTCTCGCAAGCTGCCTGATGCACTATACTCACATGGCTGGGATATACAGACAGGCACTCAGTATTGTTAAACAATTGATATATTTATGTATTTATTTATTAACACTTCTAGGTCACTTGTAAACTTCTGCCACAGAAGCGGGGGTTTGAAGCAGTTTCTTGGTATTGTTATACATATCTATATAGATATATATATATATACACACACACACATTTTCATGATAGACAGGGCTTTTAGGATTTCATCTCCCTATAAGCTTTTCTTTTCTTATCCTTATCCTCACCTTGGAAGGACTCCTGAGAAGGGAGGTCCAGGGTGACCAATGTGTTTTGGATAAATGAACGCATAGAGGGAGAACTTCCTTGGATACATAGGGTTCTAGACCCTCTACATCATAAACATTCTCATATCATCTGTATCACCCTCACAGTCTCTAGGGTGAGAACTGTGGAAGAGTGTTAACAGCCTCTGTAGGCAGGGGCATCATAAAATTATTTATCATCACCCTCCTAGTCTATGGGAGGAGAACTGTGGAAGAGTGATTGCCAGCCCCAGCAAAGAAAGGACCCATCTTTTGTAGGGGCTGAAACAGTTGCCATGTTTTTTCCATATTTTGCACAGATGGAATACTGCGCAGACTTTTGCAAGTACTTTGTTTTTTTCTGTATGCTTTAAGCTGCCTGTTGTCTCGCTATTGGCTTTCCCAGGAGCAACGGGAGCATTTATGTCTAGACAAAGTTTATTTTTTAGCCACTTCATCAGTGGCTTGATAAAGCTTCCTTCCTTCGTCACTTCTTTTATTTTGGAAGCTTATTTTTGGCTGGGATCTGGAGGGTTCCTCAGCACCTCCTTACTTTTGTACTACTTTTGGAAGGCTCCTAGTTAGAAGGAAGCCTTTGATATGTCCTCAGCCATAATATTCAAAGGATTGTCTGCGATGTTTGCCAATTTAAGCAAAGCAAACCAGTCCTGGGCCTTACGAACTGAGTGCAGGTTTCTGTGAAAATGCCACCGGCCAGTCCTGCCCCAGTTAATTAACTCTGTCTGTTGCCAGTGACTTTTTTTTTTTTTGTGTGGTTGTAGAACTGGGATCTATACCAGTGCCAGTCTAAATAGAAAACCCAACAATACTTGTCAACTGCCACAGGTGGCTGCAGGACCCTTATAGACAGTCCTGCAACAGATGATACCCCAGTTCCTTTATGTATATAAATTATGGCAGCATGGTAATGCTACCATAGTTAGGGTTGAGGAGCCATTTCTATGTTAAACCCAAAATTTTGCACCTTAATAACTTTGCAACCGTTTGACGGATTTGCCTGAAAGTTGGAATACACGATCAAGACCCATACGCCTTGGGATCTGCCAAGTTTCGTACCGGTCACACAGCTACGGAGTTATTAAGCGTGATCTGCGCGTGCATTTCACGCTTTTCTGGAATTCTACGGTTTATACTACAGGTCGCAGTTTGCTATGCGATCGACCAAAATCTTCAGGGAACGTATGCCGGGTCCCTGATGTGCCTTTTGAAGATTTTGTGAAAAAATATTAAACGGTTCAAAAGTTATTCAAAAAACAATTTCCCATTATAAGTCAATGAGAAAAGTTAACAAAAAGTTTGACAGTGTCGCAAATGCATTTTTACTTTCGCAAATGGTCCTGTTACTTTCACAGATCTGCCATCTTGTTTTCAGTCAGTGATCAGAAAAATGCTTGCCATATAAATTTGGGACCCTCTAGCAACCTAATTATTTTTGTATTCACCTAGTCATCATCATCATCATCAAATCTTTATTTATTCAGGCGAACATCATTGAGCAAGGCTCATTTACAAGATGGACCTGATAAGGTCAAGGTTCAATAGTTGATACACAACAGATACATCATACACTTATATAAGACAGTTATACATACAGGGGAAAATAACGTTTATCAACACAGTGATGTACAGTAAATTCACATGATAAAAAACGGTTACAGGAAAGTTAAGCTAATATTTACAGTATGTACAGTATATACATATCCCAGTGGGGGGGCATGGCAGACACTCAACATAATGTAATACTAGGATGGTGAAGGTATTACTGGGTGCCAAAAGATGGGGTGTCTGTCTGGAAGGAATATGCCATATATGGTTTGGAAGGGAGATTTGTGAGATGACAATGCTAGCTCTAGTGGTAGCAATTGCATTTCTCTTTGAAGACCCTCAGTCTTAGTCAGACCCTGAGGATGCTAGCCATGTCTTTATTTTGGAGTAAAACACCCCAGAAATATGTTTTTCAAATTTCTGGAAAAAGGACTTTCGCAAAGTACTTTCGTGCTCACGAAAGTGTCGCAAATTCTACAGCTTTACATAGATGCGACAGTACTTTTCTAGTCTGTGGGAAAATGACAGCAATTCTTTGGCACTCCGCTGCAAAAGAACGGTTTGTTAGGAGGGAACGTAGCCGACATCCTTTCAGTGTTTCATTGAAAAAAATATTGCATGGCGGCAAAGTTACGGTACTCCAAAGTTGACGCTTTTGCCCATAGGATAACATTATGGCGCCCGACGTATTACAGGAATCCTTTGGCACCCTGCTGCAAAATAACAGTTTGGTTTTTTTTCCTGAAATTTGGAAGGAACACAGCCAACAGCCCACAGATGTGCCTTTCAGTGGTTTGGTGAAAAAATATTACAGGGAGGCAAAGTTATGGCACTCCGAACTTCTCTTTTTTTCCCATAGGATAACATTACAGCGTTCCATGGCGTTTTCAGGGCCCGTGATCTCGGAAATGGTGTGAGATACGGACTTTCTCAGAAAAATGCTTAGCCCCCGCACAAAACTAGCCAGGACAGTCATAAATCATATGACTTTTAAATTTTTTTTCCACGTTGTACGGTTCCTGAGATATAACCTATTTAGTACTAATGACCTGGCAAATGGGGAGCCAAAGGAAGTTCAGGAAGAGTTTAGGAAACTGGGGAAGGGTCTCAAGCAAGTAGCTACTTCTGTCACTTTCTCTGAAGTACTACCTGTGAGAGGCAAGGGAGAGCATAGGAGTGCATGCACCAGGAACTTTAACTCATGGTTGAAGAATTGGTGCTGTGAGGAAGGGTTTGGATTCATTGGTGACTGGGGACCCACCTGGAGGGATGGAGGTTTGTTCAAGCCTGACGGCCTGCATCCTTCCTGGAGGGGAATCCAAGCACTCGATAAGTTTAAATGCTACATTGACAAGCAATTAAACTAGCAAAGGGGGGCGGCAGGCCAGCAAGGAAGGTACCTACTTGCTCACCCCCACAGCTAGCAGTGGAACCAATGAACCAGAGGAGTGGCTATCTCTGCAAAGCAGTGTGCAAAAGATGGAGATTAGTGCCCAAGAGGTGGATAAACAGAAAAGGGGCAAAATGCAGCAGAAGGGCAGACAGCAAGGAGAACCAGGGATAAATGACAACCAAGGAAGGGGCTGGAGTAGAACAGTGAAACAGTCTAGGGAGGTCAAATCATGGAAAGCCATGTGTACAAATGCCAGGAGCCTTAGCAACAAGATGGAAGATCTGGAGGCTGTCATGGTGCAGTCAGACCTGGACATTGTGGCCATCAATGAAACCTGGTGTAATGATAACCACGACTGGGAGATGGCCATACCTGGCTACAACATATTCAGAAGAGAGAGCAGGCAGGAAGGGAGGAGGAGTGGCACTGTATGTGAAAAATGACATAAGGGCCACAGAGATCCAGGAGGAACAAAATGGGGGAGAGATACTGTGGGTTAAGCTGGAAAGGAAAATTGGGACAGCCATCCGCACAGGTGTGGTCTATAGACCACCAGCCCAGGAGGAAGAAACAGATAGGAGTTGATGCTAGCCATCCAAAGGATGGCAGACAAGGGTGAGGTAGTACTGGTTGGAGACTTCAATATTCCAGATGTGGACTGAGCATCCCAGCAGCAGCAGCATCAACTAGGAGCAGATTTATCCTAGACTCCTTCAGGGTGCCTCAAGCAACTGGTCATGGAACCAACTCGGCAGAAGGCAATACTGGACCTTGTGCTCACAAACAGGGAGAGTGTGATGGGGGTAACAGTGGGGGAGCACCTGGGAAACAGTGACCACCAGTCATTGTGGTTTGAAATCACAGAAAGAGCGGACCCAAACCACACAAAAACACGTATCCTGGATTTTAGGGGGGCAGACTTTGGGAAAATGGGGAGATACTTGAAAGATGCATTAAGGGGAATGGGACAGGAATTCAGGGGTTGAGGAACAGTGGGCAGTATTTAAAATGGGGATTACAAGAACAACAGAATTATGCATTAAGCAGGTTAGCAAGAGGAAAAGGAAGAGGAGACCATTATGGTTTTCCAAAGAAGTAGCAAAGAAAGTGAAAGCCAAAAGACTGCATTCAGGCAATACAAAAGACACAGGCAGAAGGGATAGGGAGAAGTACCAGGAGAAGCAAAGGGAGGCAGGGAGGTCAGTAAGGAAGCCAAAGCTCAGACAGAAGAACACATTGCAAAATCAGTGGGAGAGGGGACAAAACCTTTTACAGATACATAAGTGAAAAAAGAAAGACAAAGGGAGGGATAGTGAGACTGAAGGAGGATGATGGGGGCCGCGTGGAGGATGACAACAGTAAAGCTGACATACTGAACAGGTATTTCTGCTCAGTCTTTACTGAGGAAGAGGAGGGTAATGGGTCTGAAGGGAGTACAAGGGGTGAGAATGGTGCAGAAATGGACACAAGTCCCTTTACACGAGAAAGAGTCCTGAAGGAACTGGAAGTAATAAGAGTTGATAAAGCAATGGGGCCAGATGGGGTGCACCCAGGGTCCTTAAAGAACTAAGAGAGGTGGTGGCTGAACCTCTGGCTATCCTATTTAGCCGATCACTGGAAACAGGGGAGGTACCCAAAGACTGGAGGACAGCAGATGTAGTCCCCTTATACAAAAGTGGGAACAAAGAGGAAGCAGGGAACTACAGACCAGTCAGCCTCACCTGCGTAGTGGGGAAGGTCATGGAAGCACTACTGAAGGAGAGATTGGTGGAACATCTGGTTGTCAATGGACTACAGGACCCAAGGCAGCATTGTTTCACCAGGGGGAGGTCATGTCAGACCAACCTCGTTGATTTTTTGACTGGGTGACTAGGGAGGTGGATCAGGGGAGGGCAGTGGACATGGCCTATCTGGACTTCAGCAAGGCCTTTGACACTGTGCCACACAGAAGACTATTACACAAACTGGGGAATATGGGTGTGGGCAGGACAGTAGTGTGGTGGGTAGGTAACTGGCTGGGTGGCAGGACACAGAGGGTGGTGTTAAATGGCTGTCACTCCACAGAGGGAAAAGTGACCAGTGGGGTACCACAGGGATCAGTGCTGGGACCGGTCCTATTCAACATCTTCATCAGTGACATTGCGCAGGACCTAGAAGGCAGAATTTCACTGTTCGCTGATGACACAAAGCTCTGTAACAGAGTAGACACACCAGAGGGTGTAGACAGAATGAGAAGCGACCTGCAGAAACTTGAAGAATGGTCAGGGTTTGGCAGTTGAAATTCAATGCAAAGAAGTGCAAGATAATGCATATGGGGCACAAAAACCCTGGCACAATATATCAGTTGGGGGGTGAGGATATAGCATGCACCAAGCAGGAAAGGGATCTTGGGGTTATCATCTCTGATGACCTCAAGGTAGGGAAACAGTGTGACAAGGCAGCAGGTAAAGAAAATAGGATGCTGGGATGTATAGGCAGGGGCATCACCAGCAGGAAAAGGGAGGTCATAATTCCGCTATACAAGGCACTAGTGAGGCCCCACCTGAAGTACAGTGTACAGTTCTGGAGACCATACCTATGTAAGGACATAGACAGGGTAGAGAAGGTTCAGAGGAGGGCAACAAAGATGGTGCATGGATTGCATCACAAGTCCTATGAAGACAGGTTGAAGAAACTGAACATGTACTCCTGGAGGACAGGAGGGAGAGAGGGGATATGATAGAGACATACAAGTATCTTACAGGGAGGAACAGGGTGCAGGAAAACACTATTTTAAGCTGAAAAGATGTTCCAGGACTAGAGGGCATGGGATGAAGTTGGAGGGAGGACGATTCAGAGGAAACATGAGAAAGAATTTCTTCACAGAATGGGTGGTGGACAAGTGGAACACCCTGCCAGAGGAAGTGGTGGGGGCTGGAAACAATCAGGATTTAAGAATGCATGGGACAGACATAAAGGAATTCTGGAGGTCAGGGGTATGGGGCAACAGACTTCTAGGAAAACAAACTGAACTAACAAGCTCAAATGGGCAGACTGGGTGGGCCATAGGCCCTTATCTGCCGACACTGTCTATGTATCTATGTAGTATTCCAAGTCCTCATTTTCTGCTCCGATACCCATTATTATGCATACATTCTTTGTACTCACTGTCCTTCTCTATGCAGCTTTTGGGGAAAACCAGCCTGTGCGCTTACATTACTGTTACTGTTGCCCTTTCCACTTGCAGTTCCGTACCAGTTTCACTTACCGTTGACATCTACGCCACCATGTGCGTTATCCTTTGCGTTTTCCTTTGCACTTGCGTTTCTGTTATTTTTTGCCATTTGTGTCTACAGTACTGTTTCTCTTTCTGTTTCACTTTGCGTCACCATGCCCATTGACATTTCCCTTTGCAGGCACCATGTTACTATGTGACAACACATCACTTGGCAGACCATTCCCGTCTACGCCATTGTGTGCGTTACCCTTTCTGTTCTCATTTGCGCTTGCATTACCATATGCGCCACTGTTAGTGCTTCTGTTTGCGTTGCTGTTCCTGTTACTATGCCACAAGACATCACGTGCAGAAGCGCAGGCCCGCCACTACCGCGATTACATTCACTATTTCTCGCTATCATTCTCAAAAAGAAGGAAAATTAGAGGCAAAAACTCAGTTTAATGCATTAGTTAGGTTGTTCACAGCGACAAAAGTGAGGAAATTCAGTGTTAGGGTTGAAAACCCCCCTTGGACCCCAGCTCACCCCTAACGGCATTGGGGTGTGCATTGGAATCGTCAGTCTAACTCTCACCCCATTCTCCTATACTTCTGCTGCTTTACACATATGATGGGGTGAGAGTTAGGCCGACGACCCAATGCACCCCAATGCCGGTTGGGGTGTGGGCTAGGGGGCCAAGGGGGGTTTTCAAACCTAACACCGAATTTCCTCACTTTTGTCGCTGTGGAACAACCCTAACTAATGCATTAAATGGAGTTTTTTGCCTCTAAAATATATATATATATATAAAGATGGGTTTCTCTTAAGATGCCGATCCTGAGAGAACCCCCCAGGCACTGTTAAGATTTGAATTCCAATGGGGTGCCTTGAGGTAAAACCCACGAGGTCTGAGGTAAAAAAAAAAAAAAGGGCAGCTGTCCCTAATTCGATGGTTCCCACAAGAATTTGGTCAGGAAAGAGAGAAACCATCGAAATTAAGCACCCACAATAAATTTAACATTTAAAATGAACAGTCGTGGTAAAAATAAAGTCAAAATAGCATGGTTACACTAAAAATAAATATTTAGCATGGCGCTAACGAATTTTTAATACTTTCATTCAGCACAGTATTAAAATGGAAATATGAGGAAAACTTTACCCAGATAAGCACTAGGAAGCTGTCAACAAGGAAAGTTAAGAGACACCTCGGGGCAATGTTGCTCAGTCCAGTGGAGAAAAAATTCTGAAGCCTTCAGCAGCTCTCACTCAACTCACTGCCCTTCCTGTTTTCTGATTGGCTACGGCCCTAAGCTCATTTAAATTTCTCTTAAAGGCACACATCCGGGGCAGTTGCACCTAGCCAGCTAACTGCTAAAGTTACTGATGCTAAAGGACTCCTGGGGTAAGAATGTACAGTTTTCCAGGTAGCTGCTTTACAGATCTCTAACAAGGAGAAATCCCTTGCAGCTGCCACAGGGGCAGCAGTGCCATGAGTGGAGTGTGCCCTGAGGTCTTGATGTGGCAGCTTGCCAGCTTTGAAGTAACAGAACTGAATGCAGGAGACTATCCAGCAGGAAGTGGCTATCTCCAAAGCTGGCCAGCCCTTCCCCACTTCACCATATGGGAGTAACAGCTGTGAATGGGAGGACCTGAGATCCTTAATGAGGTCCAGATAATAACTGAGTGCTCTCTTAGCATCCAGACTGTGAAGTCCCCGTTTGCTACAGCTGGACTTTCCTGTAAAAGGGACTGGGAAAGTTATGGAGTGGTTCATATGAACTTAGACATTATTTTGGGAAGGAAATTCCTGTTATTCCTAGGAACTATCTTCTCCTTGTGGAAAACAGTATAATTTGGGTCTGTGCAGAGAGCCTGCAGCTCATACACACCCCTAACAGAGTTTATAGCCACCAGGAAGGCTGCCTTCCAGGTGACATACTTTTTTTTCATTACATATTTTATGTGTTTTTTTCCCATTTTTCGTCCACCCCCAGTCCTGGACACGCATGTGTGGAGGCACTCGTGCACTGTGTTCTGAGACGCCCTCCTGACTTGCTGCCCCCTCCCACCTATGCTGCCACCAGACCTCCACCCAGTGGCAGCAGAACTATGGGGGGTGACAACCACCCCAGTAGAGGAGAGCTGCCATTAGGCACTCGATCATGCTCCCCCAGTGCTGGCACCCTGACAACCTGAGGTCGTTCGCAAACCTGGGTCGCTGGTGTGGTGCGAGGTGTGGTGTCCAGCACCTCAACCCTCAGCACCACCAGGCCAGCCTCAAGCGACATACTTTAAGTCAGTAACAGCCATGGGCTCAAAGAGAGAATCCATGAACTTGGCTTTGCACAGGTTCAAATCCCATGGAGGGACTGGTTCCCTAACAGGAGGATACAGCTGCAGAAGACTCTTGAAGAATTTCTTGAAAATGGGGTGTGAAGTCACCGTTTTCTCATTACCTGCCAAAATGTAGGGAGAAATAGCTGCCAGGCATACTTTAAGGGTTTAGGAACTGAGAACCCAGGCCTGTAAGTGGACCAAATAGTCCAGCAGTATAGGCAAATTCCCCAGTAAAGAATATAACTGCTTAGGAATGCACCACAGGGAAAAACCTTTTTCCATTTGGAAGCATATTTCATTCTGGTAGCAGGCTTCCTGGAACCCCTGAGGACTCTAAAGACCTTTTCCAAAAGTGAAAATCAGAGTACTCTAACGACAAGAACCACACTTTGAGGCTCAGTGACTTGAGGTTCGGAAAGATTACTCTGCCCTGAGACATGGTCAGTAGGTTGTGTCTCTGTGGCAGATGGATGGGAAGTTTGGTGGAAAGGGCCAGAAGCAGGGAATACCAGGGCTGTCTGGCCCAATCTGGGGCCACTAGTATCATGGTTGCAGGCTAGCTCCTCAATTTTAGGAGAACTCTTAGCAGTTCAGGGAATGGAGGGAAGGCATGCAGGAACCTTCCCAACCAGACCAGGGTCAGAGTGTCCTTGGGGATGAAATCCAATGTTGGAGGCCTGCAACAGAAGAGAGGGAGCTGGTAGTTTTCTTAGGAAGCAAACGGGTCTAATTCCAGTGTTCCCCATCTCCTGAAGAGTGTGACCAGCATCTACTTGTTCAGAGACCATTCAAATGGCCCTGGCTGATCTTGCTGAGGGAATTCCCTGAAAGATGGATTGTAAAAGCCACACTTCCAAGGAGTAAGCCAGATTCCAGATCTTCATAACTCCTGTGCCCAATTTTGAGGATCTCAAGCCTCTCTGTCTGTTGATGTAGTACATGGTAGAAATATTGTCTTTCCTGATTCGGACTGACTGACCTTTTACTTGAGGGGAGAAGGCCTGACGGGTAAGAAAAACTGCCCTTAACTCCAGGGGGTTTATATGGTCCCTGAATCCCCATAGAAACCACACTTCACTTACTGTTGTTCACCGAGGTGAGCTCCCCAGCTTGTAAGAGAGGCATCTGCTGCCACTGTGAGGATCTGCTACTGAAAAAAACATTCCCTCCCTGAGGTTGTCCTTTTCTTTCCAGCAATCCAGAGCTTGTAACAGAGTTTTTGTTACAGGCACCTGCTGTGACAGGGGATGTCGCTTTTGAGACCAAAGGGCCCTTAAGTGATACCAGCTGTTACTCATTTGAATCTTGTCAGTGCCTGGAACCATGACTGTGGTAGAGGCCATATGACCCAGGGGTTGCAGAAAAAGCCTTACTGAGCTGGGCTGACCAAGGATGGAGGTGTTTGCCAGGTTTAGAAGGCTTTCCATTCTCTCTCTCTTGTGGTAGTAAAAACCTTGCCCTGTAGGGTATCAAGCTCTGCTCTGATGACTCCCACAGCTGGACTGGTTCTGTTTGGTACTTTTTGGTATTTATGAGAAACCCCAGTGTCCCCATGACACTGTGGATTAGCTAAAGAGACTCTTTGAATTGTGTATGTACTGCTCTTCGACCAACCAGTCATCCGAGTGAGGGAAGACCATCACTACTGAGGTGTGTTGCCACTACGGCTAAGCATTCTGTGAACACCCTGGGAGCAGATGAAAGGCCAGAAGGGAGAGTTGCAAACTGGTAGTGACCAGAAAGTAACCTGAGCCTTAAGTACTTCCTGTGACTTGTCCTGAATGGGCTGCAGAAATAAGCATACTTCAGGTTCCGAGATGCCTGTTGCAGGAGTGGAATCAGTATAGACAGGGTGATTTTGAACTTCTTGTGAGTGAAGAAGTATCTTGAATAGAGACCTTTCCCTGCTGAGGGGTGGTGGTGGTGGTGGGGTGGGGTGAAGTCTTTCTGTTCCATCTGACGCAGTAACTTTTTGACTTCCAACTCCAGAAGAATCCTTTCTGTTGGAGTGGGATGTATGATGTTCATGCGAACTTGCAGGCTGGGAAATCATTCCATTCCTGGAGGAAGTCAGCCAGCCTTCCTCCCACTGGCGGGTGACCTGGACAGACCTGTCAGGGGTTCTGTTTGGACTGAGTCCTAGGAGCTGGGGTTGGGCCAGCCCATTCAGAATCTCTTCTGCCCCAGCCCTAAAGTAACCTCTCATCTGAGGGTAATCATAGGGCATGGATATGAAAGCATGGGCATATACCTCCTACCTCTACCTCCCCTTCCATGAAGCCTGTAGGAAGTGGAGGCCTTCTCCTTCTCAGCATTGCTATTGTAGGTGGTTTTGTATTCATCCACCTTTTTATGTTGGCTTGTGCGCACGCACAAACAACATATTGGGGTAGTAGCACTTTCAGAGGTGTGTCAGTGTTGTGGCGAATCCAGGGGATGCTTTAGTCAATGTGTCCCTCAGCCGCCAACTAGTGAGCATGCTGCCAATGACAGCAATTTCAGAGTGCCACCAACTTGAAATGCTGCAATCAGAGACAGGCTCGTCATTGCAGCAGCAGATGGCATGCCTCCATTATGTGCCTTTCCTGGTGAAACATTTAAATACATATGGCAGCTCCACTACATAATCCCGATATCGGGTTGCCCAATCCCCATGTTGGCATGCCCCCCCATTATGTGGCACACTTAAGATGGTGTCTCCTGCCGCCCACCACACACTCCTGAAAAGCCGACATCAAGGTGCCCAATCCCCGTAATAGCATCTCCCCCACTCAGTGTGTCTTTCCTGGTTAAACAGCTTCCCCTTTCTGATACTGGGATGCCCACTCCTGGTGTCAGATGCGGCTCCCCCCAACCCATCTATTTGGCTTGCCGACATCAGGGTGCCCAATCCCTGTGTTGGCATGCCCCCTCCCCCTGAATTGTGGCACACTGGGAGCCCACCCCAGTGTGCCAATTATTTTGTGTGTGTAAGTGGTGTAACCAGTAAATAAAGAAAACCTTCCCTCACGGTCTGTTTTTTTCCCCTGCAAAGCAGAAAACGGTCCACATTGCCTCCCTTGTCCCCTTCCCAATCCCCACCCTCCTCTGCGCACCCACCTCCATGCACCCCCCTCACCCATATTTACCCTCCGGAGGTCAGGAGCCACGATCTTCTCTGAACCGGGACACGTCTGCACTCTTCAAAGCCGAACAGCAAGCAGAAGAAATGATGGTAAGCTTTATAATGGGGATTTCAACTTAGGTTGATATCTCAGCCATTATTAGGAATTTTGGCCCAAAATCTTCAACATGGGATTCATGGGACCCCACCTCGTGAACACGTAACTGTCATTTCATTTCTCGATACCGAAAGGTGATTTCACCGTTGCTGCGCAGAGTCACCTTTCGGGACCGATTAATGAAAAGACAGTGCCACTGTTCATGAGAGGAGGTCCCAAAAAGCCCATGTTGCAAATTTGGTGAAAAAATTCCAAAAAATTACTGCGTTACCAGTGTGCATTGCACAGTTTCTATGCACGCTCGTAACTTTGCCAATTTTTAATATTTTCACTCCAGATTTTCAACATTGCCATTTTTTTTACACCTCCTTATGAACAGTATAGCTGTCATTTTTCACCTCCTGCCTAAAACATGTTTTTGCACCTGTGGTGCATAATGGGCGCGGTCGCTGTGCGAAATCAACTTTTGGGACAGATGAACAAAAATCACAGTGCCATTGTTCATGAGGGAGGTCCCAAATGCCCATGTTGAAGATTTGGTGAAAAAATTCCCCAAAAATGACTGCATTATGGGTGTGCGTTGCGCAATATCAACGCACGCTTGTAAGTCTGCAAATTGTTCATATTTTCTCTCCAGATTTTCAACATTGCCATTTTTCACACCTCCTCATGGATAGTACAGCTGTCATTTTTTGCATCCTGCCCAAAATGTGTTTCCATACCTGTGGCTCCCAATGGCACAGTTGCTGTGCGAAATCACCTTTCAGGATCGAGTAACAAAATGATAGTGCCACTGTTCATAAGGTGGGGTCCCAAAAAACCAATGTTGAAAATCTGAAGTGAAAATACCAACAAACACCCAGGGTGTTACGGTTTCCAGCCATACACCCACCCTTTAGAGACTGACAGGCGTAAGGGGCGTAACTTGGGTTCGTCGGTCATAATGTTCACAGCATTCTACCCGCCCACACTCTACAGCCACTGACAGGCATTGAGGTGTGCCTTGGGTTCCATCGCTGTAACATTCACTCCATTCTATATTGCACCCATCTCAGTTTATTTCTCTATGGAATTGGGTGAGCATAAGGGCCGAAGACCCCAAAGCACCCTGCGACACCTGTCGATGTCTGCAGGGTGAGGTGAGGTGGAATGGCATAAGCATTATGGCCGAAGACCCAAAGCCACACTCCCAATGCCTTTCAGTCTCTGCCGGTGGGGGGGGGGTTGGCGTTCGTTCGATACTTCACTGCCATTCCTATTATGCATCTCTAACTCCTGCACTACCAATGCCAATGCCAGCAAGCCAACATTCGGCATTGACAAATGCTTGTTCATATATGCCCGTCTTGTCACCAAATAGGGAATTATTTTTAGAAGGAAAATCCACTGCTTTTGCCTGGGTATTTTGGAACAGGTTAGTGGTCCTCATCCAAGCACATCTTCCCAAGGCGATGGCATGGGTCATCTCCCTAGAGGCAGTGACACTGGTATCCACTGCCCATGGAACTGGTATTTGGTAGCATCAAGGGCCATTTTGGAAGTATCCACCAAAACTTGTGCCAGGTCCCCTGAGGTTTTTCTCATTCATGGCCAGCACAGAGTTGCAGAGGGCTTTCTGGTACTGAGCAGTGTAGGCCAGGTATGTCGCCTGCCTCAGCAATAATGAGACAGAGGAATATACTTTCTTCCCCATGCTGTCCAGATTCTCGGTTAGGCCTTTATCTGGAGGCTGGGTACAGAGGGGAACCTTAGCTTAGTCACAGGTTTATGGTGGGAGGTAACCCCATCATGTCCAAAACTTCAGCCTCTTCCTCAACCTCCACAGTTTCTTTTTTTTTTTTTTTTGAAATTTGCTCTTTATTTCACGCCCCACGTCCGTCCTCAGCCTGGTCACGGACTCCGGGATCCCCGGCCACCGGACATTGCCGACGCCCCAGTCATCCCTGGCTTCCCCCCCAGAGAGTGGGGCCGCGGTTCCGACCCCCGATATCGGACCGTGGAACTAGTAACTGGTCGGGGAACGGCTCCGGTGGCCAATCAGGGCGTCCCGGAGTAAAGCATCATATAGACGCTGGGCGTGGCTTTTACCCCCATTAGCCCACTCCCTGAGGGAGGCGGGGACGTGCAATGACGCTTGAGCGCCTGCCCCGCCTCACTCCCTCCCTGACGGCACGGCCGCTGGGTGTTCCTAGCTCCGCTTAGGGGTCCCTTCATGCTGACTGCTACCCCAGCCTCCCGAGAAGGAGAGCAGTCCGTGGACGCTCGATCCTTCTCCCCCTGGCCAGCCCTCCGACGACCCGAGTCCGTTTCCGAACCCGGGTCGCCGGCGTCGCAAGTGCTCCACAGTTTCCTGAGAGGAGAGGCTGAAAGTGCTGACCATTTTCCCAATAAAAGCACAATTGGAGGAAAAATCCTCTGACCCCCAAGAAGAACTGAAATCCTGTTCAGGGGAACAGATGGGTTTCATGAGCTCTCCTTCAGCCTCCTCCTCATCACAGAAAAAATTGGTTCCCTGGACCTCAGGAATTGCGGGGGGAACAGGAGCTGGAGGGGGAACCAGCTTTGGTCATGTCCTCTGCAGAGGACATTTTTGTTGTGTCCACTGGCAGCTCCTTTGCTTCTTCAGCAGGAGGGGCAGTGACGTTCTTTCTTTTTTTTTTTTTTTTTTAACTCGGTTCCCTGGACCACCAGAGGGGAACAGAAGCCGGAGGGCATATGTGAATACAGGAACCCATAACCTGAACAAATGTGGTCATGTCCTCCATAGAGGCATTTTTATTGTGTCCACTGCTAGATCCTTTGCTTCTTCAGCAGAAGAGTCAGTGGCTTTTTTTTTTCAGGAACTCTTGACAATCTTTTATGTTTTAGCACATTAGGGTTCCCATTTTTTTTTACCTTAGAGTCAGGAGAATCTTAGGGAGTCCCTCCCATGAAAGTTATAAGAGGAATGACCCCGGCCCCGAGTATGCTTTGGTGCCCAGACTGGGAAGCCACAATAAATTCAAATTTCTTTGCCCTCTTATTAATACTGGCAAAGCCTACTGGACCTAGGCACCTCAAACACAACTTGCGGCAATCCACCATCACCAAGAGTTGAAAACATCTCATACACTTTTTAAAGCCAGACGGTCTTGTTTTCGGTTTGGGTCTGTCTGACATGCCAAACACAGACGCAGAATACGGTTCCAAAAAGAAAAGATATACAAATGCAGTCCCATCTTACAATGGCAGGACCACTAATCAGCAAGACAAATATGTTGTTTTGTTCATTTTTTTAAGTGCCCAGAAGGAAAACAAATGGCTCAGGTACGAGGAGTCACTAACAGCAATAACTGCAGCCAATTAATAACCCAGCTGCAAAAAAGAAAACATAAAGAAAATAAGTTGCAAAAGGTGCAGTTTAAAATGAACCACTAAGTAAAAGAAGTTCTCTGGTTCCTGGGAACTGCATGGGACTGAAAAAAAACCAAAAACAAAAACAAACCTAAAACACTAACAGGCTAATTAAATTAAACACAGCAGAGCACAAGGAATATATATATATATATATATATATATATATATATATATATATATATATATATATGTGTGTGAACTTATACTTGAATTTTCCAGGAAAAAAAAACAGAAAACCTGGAATGAGTAGGAGAGAGCTCTTGGTGTGACCTGCTTGCTCGGGCGGAGAAATAGATTGCTGTTGAGCAGCAGAGCACAGAGCCACTGCAAGGACAGAATTTGAATAGTGTTCCACATTCTACTGCTCCATGGGCAGCAAGACGCGGGCTTCTGCATTAGTTACGTATAATTCAAGAGAGCATGGGATACTCATATGGGACTGAACATGAGAGGCAATGGTATGAAAGAAGGGAACAAGGTCAGGATGGCAAAAGAGCCATGGGGAGAAAAAAGGGTAGACTAGATGGGCCAAGTGGTCATTATCTGCCAACAAAAATTCTATGTTTCTATAATGAGGGATACCTTGAATTTAAATAAAGACTGTCTGTCTCCACAGGTATGCCATGAGCTTGTCATTAAAATGGTGCTACTGGTGTTTGACTATAAGGATGAGGTCTATGGCACCACTCCCTCCACCTCCTTGGCCAGAATGGACACCCTCTGCAATGCCTTCTGCCATTTTGCTACGAACTCCCCCTCTCATACCTACCACTGCTCACTCTACTCTTCCATATCCATTCTTCCTCTGCCTTCATGTTGCTAGAACCACTGTGCCTCATTCATATCCAGATACTGGTTTGAGTCCCTTTCCTCCTACCTCTCCTCACTCCTCTCCTCCACCCCCTTCGCCTCCTCCTCCTCCTCTCTCCATTCCAGGATCCTCGCATGTTTGCCATTCTTCATCCTGCTCCTCTGCTGGGCAATCAGCCTTTTCCAATCATCTCCCTTCACTCTGGAACCTTCTCCCACCCTCCCTCTGCTTCAGTACTTCCCCTGCTTACCTCGGGTACCAGCTGAAATTCCTGTCCTTCCACTCCCGTTTTCCCCCTACCTGACTGCTCCCCCTTCAAATGCCCCCTACCCCAGTGTAGGTGCAGCTGAAATGCTTGATGTTGCTGTTTGCCCTTATTGCACTTGCTCCTGCTTTAAATCATGTACTCTATTGCACTTCACTATAACTGGAAACTTTGTCAGTGCTATGTATTTGTATCCCCTGCTCCCTTCCCCAGGGTCACACCTGGAAATGAGCCTTGGCTTAGTGTGCCTTTCCCAACACCAATTTTCAAATAAATTAATCAATTTCAATTTCCTTGCAGTGCACTGTGTAGGTTGCATCTAAGAAAAAATGACTCGCCTTAGTAATCTTGTTTCTTCTTAGGGAATCTTACTGTATTCTGACTAATGCACTATGGTGTCACCATAGAACTGCACCAGAGCTGAAATGGTTATTAGAACATATGCAAATGATGGAATGCAAGGCTAGAGCTCGGTTTTCAAACCACTGTACCTGGTAAACAATCTCTAACCGTGAGATTCTTACGAAGCATGCACTAAGCAGTTTCCTCTTAATGAAGGATAATGATAATAATAATAGTAATAATATTAACAATCTTAAAAACCTCCCTGCACCAGAAATGGCAGGAGAAACATATGTGGGAATTACCAGTTTCAAATACCTCCAAAAACCCCAGGCATCCCAGAAGACTCAAGTCACAGATGCCCAAAATAGAAACAGCATATGCTCCCCAGGTTTGCAACAACTGTAGCACAGCTGTAATGCAGTGACCACAGTTATCAGAAGGGGTGGGAGGGAACTCACAATACAGTACGATTCCCTTAGAAGAAACAAGATTACTAAGGTGAGTAATTTTTTCTTCAAACCCCAGGAAATCTTACTGTATTCTGACTAATGCAGATTACCAAGCAGTGCCTTTGGAGGTGGGCCTATAACCTATCTAGGAAACAAGCTCTGCAAGACTGTTGTGCCAAACCTGGCATCACCTCTGGCTTGGATGTCCAAACAATAATGCTTTATAAATGTGTGGACTGTTTTCCAAGTTGCAGCCTTGCAGATATCTTCTAGAGGGATGTCCCTAGCAGTTGCTAGGGAGGCTGTAGTACTCCTAGTTGAATGGGCCCTGAGGTCTGCAGGTGGCTCCTTACCCACCTTGCTATAACAGAACTGGATATAGGTTACAATCCATCTGGCAATGGATCATTTTGTGGCAGGTTTTCCTTTCCTTTCCCTACCTCTCCAAAGGTAAGGAAGAGCTGGGTTTGGTTCTGTCTGTGACCCTTTGTGTGGTCGAGATAGTAGCTGACTGCCCTCTTTACATCAAGTCTGTGCAGCCTACGTTCACCTGAAGTGGAATGATCTGTAAAGAAGACTGGCAGGGTAATTGACTGGTTAAGGTGGAAATCTGATACCACCTTAGGCAAAAACTTTCTGTTAGTTCTAAGGACCATCTTGTCCCTATGAACTGCGATATATCATGGTTCTGTGAATAAAGCCTGGAGTTCACTGATCCTCCTGGCAGAGGTAATGGCAACCAGAAATACAGTTTTCCAAGTCACATATTTCAAGTCTGCTGATGACATGGGTTCGAATGGAGGTTGCATGAGCTGAGCAATGCAAATATTCAAATCCCACATGGGAGTGGGCTCTCTGTGTAGTGGGTGTAAGTGTAGCAGCCCTTTAAATAATTTTTTGAACACTGGCTTTGAAACCAAAGAGGAGGAAGAAGAAGCTTTCCCTGCTGATAAATATGCTGAAACAGCTGCTAAATGCACCCTCAGAGTGGAAATAGTTAAACCTGTGGAGTGCAAATGAGCCATGTAGTCCAAGACAACAGAAATGTCAGCTTGAGAATGATCCAGGCCTCTTCCCTGGCACCAGAAGGAAAATCTTTTCCATTTAGAGGCATATGTTTTCTTAGTGGAGGGTTTTCTGGAAACCCTCAGTATGTCCATAACCCCTTCTGAAAGATACAAGTCCGCATACTCTAGGTCCTCAAGAGCCATGCCTTGAGTCTGAGGGATAATAAGTTGGGGTACATGATTCTGCCCTGAGAGGAGGTCAGTAGACTGTACCTCCTGGGAAGACTGACTGGCTTGGCTACTGACACTGAGAGAAGTATGGAGTACCAAAGCTGCCTGGCCCAGTCTGGGGCAATGAGAATCATTGAGGCAGGTTAAAGCCTGAGCTTGTTCTGTACTTTCCGCAGTAGAGGGAATGGAGGGAAAGCATACAGGAATTTCCCTGTCCAATCCAACAGGAGTGCATCCAAAGGAATTGTGCCCCTGCTGGGGTCTGCAGCAATACTCTGGCAGCTGGTAATTGTCTGGGGCTGAAAAAAAAAATCCACTTCTGGGGTGCCCCACCTCCTGAAAACGGTCTGTAAGACCTGCCTGTTCAGTGACCATTCGTGGTGATTCTGGTTTATCCTGCTGAGGGAATCTGCCAGGACATTGTCCTTGCCCAGGAGATGAACAGCTGAAAGGGACATCTTTAGAGAGCATGCTAGTGTCCAAATTTTCATAGCTTCTATGCAAAGAGTGGTTGACCTTGTGCCTCCTTGTTTGTTTATGTAGTACATGGTAGTTTTGTTGTCTGTTCTGACCTGTACCACCTTCCCTACCACCTGAGAGGCAAAGGACTGAAGGGCCAGAAAAACTGCTCTGAGCTCCAGAAGATTGATGTGCAGAAGGAATTCCTGCTTCCCCCATGTGCCGTGGGTAGTATGATCCCCTAGATGTGCTCCCCACCCTAGAAGGGAAGCATCTGTGGTAAGCACCAGAGAAGGGGACTGCTGTAGGAAAGGTACCCCATGTCTGAGGTTTTCCCTCACCTGCCACCACTGCAGAGCTTGAATAAGGGTAGCTGTGACTGGGACCAGCTTTGATATGGAGTCTTTCTTTTGGGACCAGTACTCTCTGAGATGAAACTGAATGTCTCTTATCTGAAACCTGGCTTCTGGGACAGTTACAGTGGAGGCTGCCATGTGCCCTAACAGCTGCAGGAAATGCCTTGCTGGTCTGGAAAAATGTAGCGAGAAAGACCTGGCTATTTGAATAAGGCTGTCAACCCTATCCTGAGGAAGGTAAGCCATTCCTGTCCTTGTATCCAATTCTGCCCCTATGAACTGGAGCAACTGCACAGGTTCTAGAACAGACTTCTTTTGATTGACTAGGAATCCCAGGGAGGACAAGGTGGTCTGAGTGATTGAGAGTGCCTCTCTCACTTGTTGCTGTGACTGGCCTACAATGAGCCAGTCGTCCAGATAGGGAAACACTGACACCCCTAGCCACCTTAGGTGTGCCACCACAACTAGGCATTTTGTGAACACCTTTTGAGCAGATGTAAGTCTGAGGGGCATTGCTCTGAATTGATAATGGCCTGATGGCAACCTGAATCTGAGGTACCTTCTGTGAGACCTTCTGATTGGAATATGGAAGTAAGCATCTTTTAGGACCAGGGATGCTAGCCAGTCTCGTCTTAGAGTAGGTATAATGGTAAATAGAGTAATCATCCTGAATTTTGATTTTGCCAAGTGCTTGTTCAGGTGTTTGAGGTCCAGAATGGGACGCCACTCCCCCTGTTTTCTTTAATGTAAGGAAATATCTGGAATATAGACCTTTGCTTTTTGAATGGCAGGGACTGGTTCTACTGCCTGAAGCAGCAGAAGGGATGACACTTCCTTTTCCTGTAGGGCTGTTTCTGATGGGGAAGAGAGCTTGAAAGCCTTTGACCTCAGCCTTGGTTTGGCTTTGAAGCCGAGGACCAACCCCTGGCCCACTACTTCCAGGACCCACTTGTCTGAGGTGATGCTTTTCCATTCCTGTAAGTAGTGGGCCAGTCTGCCCCCGACTGGTAGTGGGGAGGCAACCCAGACATTCTGCTCAGGGAGTCTGCTTTGATTGAGCTACTGGTTGGACAGTGGAGCTAGTGTGGCCAGTGCCTCTCCTGCCCCACCCCTGCCCCTAAAGTATCCCATAGGCTGATACTGGGGAAAAAATTGGGGCTGAAAATAAGGCCTGTAAGGAGTCCTGCCCGTCACCCCTCAAATGGTGTCTCTGGGGGGCTGGCAGATCTCTCCTTTACTGCTGTACTTTTATAACCAGATTTGTAATCATCCATTTTCATATATGACTCTGTTTGTTGTCGAAACAGAGACACAGGGTCACAGGGGAAAATCCAGGGCCTTGCTGTGTGTGTCCTGTGAGAGGTTAGTGGTTCTCAGCCATGCAAACCTTCTCAAGGACACTTAAGCCATTTGCCTAGATGCAGTGTCATTTGTATCCACTTCCATCCTAAACTGGTTTTTTGAAGCTTCAATGCCCCCTCTTAACTGTTTCCTCCAGGTCAGCAGCCACTGGAGGGGGAACAGACTTGACAATTTCTAGTACTGTAGACCACACAGATTTTTGATATCTGGCTAAATATGCCATATAGGATGCCTGCCTAATGGCTAGGGAGGATCCCAAATAAACCTTTTTTGCTACTGAATCCATCCTCCTGGAATCTTTCTCAGGGGGTGGGATGCCAGCTTTGTCACAAGCTGCAGCCTGAACCACACTTTCATGGCTGGGGTGCCCAAACAGAAATTCAGCCCCAGACTTATTCACCCAATACCTCCTGTCCACTTTCTTATCAGTTGGGACAGAAGTGGGAGTCTCCAAAATGTTCATGGTCTGCCTCCTCAAAGACTTGTGCAGAGGGAGAAGCAGCCTTTTTAATGGAAGAACATCAATCATTTCCTTATAGTCTTCTTCCTCCTCATCTTCCAGAGACTCATGGGATGGGAGGTCAAGAGACTGGGCAACTTGCTTCATAAAACCAAAGCATGAGGAAAAGTCCTCAGTTCCCTTATTAGGGGAATCAGGCCTGTGAGGGTCAGGAGAGATGTCTGGTTCTATAGGCTCATCATAATCATCATTTCCATAATCCTCCTCTGGGTCTTCAGCAAGACCATTATCCTCAAACTGTTCCCCACCTTGGTCTATTAAACTGGGGACTTGTGAACTGGGAGTTCGCAGAACTGGCTGTTTATCAACCGGAACCGGAGACTGCAAAAACTGAAAAATTCTGATTGCGTACGCGATCTCTTCAGCATAAGGAACTGCTGTTGGGACCGGTTGCGGTTCCTGGTGCTTTTCTTTATGCTTTTTCTTAACCATAATGGCCGGTTCAGCAGCCTTATCCGTGGTTCTCTTTTTTTGTGGACCTATCGCCCTATCACAGGGCAGTCCCTCCGTTTTGGCAGACTGTTCGGTAGCTGGGTTAGTGGCCTTATCCAACATTTTTTCTCTTAGTCTCTTTAACCATCTAACAAGGGTGGACCGAGAAAAATTAGTGCAGATCTCACAGTCTGTCTGAAGGTGGTCAAACCCCAGACAGAACAGACAAATTAAGTGAGGATCAGCCTTTGCAAACAGTTCCCCACACTCCGTGCAGTGCTGGAAACCTGTGGGTCCTGTTCTTTTTTTTGGTTTCTGTAACATAAAAAAAGGTATACAGAAAGACTAAATAAACCTTTTATTATTTATTTATTTTTTTTGTCGGTTGTTACACCGAAAAAGAAACCAGTTTTTAAAAGTATAAATCCAGGAGTTACCCCGGTTGAAATAAGGGACCCACAAACCGGAAAATGACTCCGATTTAAGTTTTTAGATAACTACCGACTATACCGAGTCGGAAATTCTTAAATTTTCTTTATATTGTATTTGTTAGTTTTAAGGGAACTGTTGGTTTTCCCTCAGTTAGGGAACCGGGCAGAAAAATGACTAATTACCTTTTACAAACTAAAATCTAAACAATTACTACCTGAAAACCAAGGGCAGTGATAACACCAAATAAAATACATTTACTGGTATGAAAAACGAAAAAATAAACTTTCTTCAAGAGATGAAGGAGAGCTCTCCGGAGACGTCTTACTGAGGCAAGTGGAGTAAAGAATCTGACGGTTAGAGATTGTTTACCAGGGACAGTGGTTTGAAAACCGAGCTCGAGTCTAGCATTCCATCGTTTGCATAGGTTCTATTAACCATTTCAGCTCCGGGGCAGTCCTACGGTGAGACCATACTGCATTAGTCAGAATACAGTAAGATTTCCTGGGGTTTGAACCAGGTGCATTATCTATTTGGAAGTATCTGTGCATGTGTGGAAGGGACATTCCTCTTTTAGGTTTAAAGTAACTGCAGTTTTCAGTAAGCTATTCTAGGTTGGGAATTAGCTCAGATAAATCTTGAGATGTGTTTGTCCTAGGTTTTGAAGTCAGATAACTGGTGGTGCTGGAGGGTTGGAAATAGATACAAGAGCCACAGAAAAATATTCATACAAATCACTTTGATGTGGTTGCAAAAGAAGAGTGATAACACCATCCACTGAATGAGATAAGCTGTAAAGGCATGTGTTAATGGGAGATAATTCTGCTCATAAATCTTATTTAGATCTTGGGAATGTATCAGGTCAGTATCTCAGCAGGTTGCAGACTCGCCTCTGAGGCTGGAATATCGCAAGGCTGTGGGTTCTATCCCCACACAAGGCACTTGGGTTAAATCCCAATACTGACACTGCAGTGTGGCATGGGACGGGGTGCTGCACTTCTGAGGTGCTGTCTTTCAGATGAAACATTAAACCGAGGTCCCATCTGCCTGTTCTGGTGGTAGTTTAGGTGGATGTTAAAAATCCCATGGCACTTCTCGAAAAGAGTAGGGGAATTGTATTGAAGAAGACAAAACAACCGTAAAACAATATCATAAAAGAAAGATACATAATCACATTTGCATCGAGGAAATCCTTTAAACAAAAGAGATCAAATGTTTATACATTCCATAATACATATGAAGAGTAAAGACAGGAACAAATAATTTAAGTAGTCTATGCTATCTGCCATGTTTTTCCCAAAATTTGAATAACCCTGCATCCTTACAGTACTTTCTGTACAGTTGATTCTATTTGATTTAACTATCATCAAATTAGTGACTTGAATATGCTGTAATGAATACTGACATCTTGCCTGGCACATAAAAACAGAATGGTGGCAAATATCACATGTAATGTACTTGGATGAAACTTTTTAAGAGAACCTGTATAATCTCCAAAAATTAAACATTCAACAGTCCCAGGGCCTCTGCCTTCACAGTTTGGGTTGCCGCACCATGCTGCCTCAGGCCACTAGAGTCGGATCCTTTGCTACACTGCCCAAAACTACCCAACAGAAAATACAAAAAAATACTTTCATCTTGTGTTATAGGGTGGGGCACAGAGGGTAGCAGGGTGCGGCAGCCTAAACTGTTTGTGTAGGAGACAACAGAGTGCACCAGCCCTGACTGTGTATAGGAGACAGTGGACAGCAGGTTGCAGCAGCCTCATATGAGGGCAGGAGACAGGGTTGGGGCAAGGAAAAGGGGGAAGCGGAGAGCTGCTGTCTCAACCGTTGGACAGGAGACAGGGGCATCAGGATGCCATATAGTATTTCAAGTTATACACATACATGATGTATTTGCACACAGAAACCCTCAAAGAACTGAATTTTATGAGTTCATACAGTACATGTTCCTGAAACAGCATAGTGTGCAGACACAGGTTTTTCAATCTGACATGTAAACAACATTGTTATCACATGAACACATTTATTGAGGCTTCATCAAAGACACACCACTTCTATGAATGGAATGTAGATTTATTTTACATCCATTAAACAACCCTGTGTTATATAGCCAGAATAGAATGCACAGTTTTGATGGTAGAGAACTGACATCTGTGATACAGACAAGGTAATATCTCACAGACATTAATAATAATTATTATTTATTGTGCGCCTTTCAGGCATCAAGGCAAAGTACAATAAGAAAATAAAATACAGCAAAGTCAACGTCATAAAAACAATACAGATCAGCAAGTAATACAGCCATAAGCTTTTACCCAAAGGTAAGATTTCAAGGCCTGTTTAAAACTCCCCATGGTAGTGCACTCCCTAATCCGACGGGGTAGAGAATTCCAAAGGGAAGGGGCCACAAACATAAAAGCATGGGCCCCAGCAGATTTTAAAGTCACCCTTGGAATCTCTAGCAACCCCTTGTCAGCTGAGCGGAGCGGTCTCACAGGGTGGTAAGGGATCAGGATTCATTCATTCATACCCCTTCAGTTCAGCACTGAACTCCAAATGATCAACTGTTTATGAGAACAGAAAGATAGATTTTAAGCTAATTTCTCTATACACAAACCAGATGGGTTAGTAATAAACTGAGTGAAAACAATTAGCTCTGCAGACTGCTCTAACTAGGAACTGCAGCAGCTTATTCAATCAATCAGGGGCTTAACTGATGAAGCAGCAGGCTGGACAAGTATGTCATTGCTCACTGACAGGGACAGAAACATCTTCACCGTTTCAGCTACTGCAGAGCACATTAACAGATGCTGATTTAAAGAAAACCACAAAACCTAGCAGCATGCTATTTTTAGCAAACACTAATCATGACACAGGGACGTGTATTCAAGAAAATTTAAGCTTTTTATGAAATAGGTGTGCATTTGATCTTTAAGGGCCTAAATAGCACTTGTGTCCATCCCTGCCAAGTATGTAAGGCTGTCTTCCAGCCCTCCTGTAATGTAGAACACATGAAAAAGGTGTGATAAAAGATCAGGGGATTAATCACACTAAGACCCCCTTTTTTCCGCCTGTAAGTATATAAAATCCCTTTTCACAGGGTTCAACCTACTTCCTCATACCATGTGAAAAAACTGCTGAATAAATCTCGTCTTCAAGCTAACAGGGAACAGGTATATCCTAACAACATATAAAAAAAATAGGTAAAAGACATTTTTTAACGAGAAGTACTCTTTTTTTTCTTTGACATTGCCCAAGATTTCCATGCCATAACCTTATTTTCACACATCTGTATTCTGGTCTCCCAGTTAATATGTGCTAAATTACCTTGGCCGTAGGTGTGGCATAGTACATTAATTGGGTTCTTTGAAATGGGTATATCAGTCACTTTATTCACATGAGTATTATCTTTCCCTAGACAAATGTCTATGCTTTTTTCTATATTAATTTCAGTGCCTGATAATTTAGAAAAGTCCTGAAAAACTCCTAATGCTTGTCTTCCCGAGTCTTGATTTTATACAAAGATGCAGACATCATCCACATATGCAGCTATTTTCTGAGGTGCTATATCCACGCGGAGAAATACCCTTGATGCTTCTATCCCAGATAATTTGTCTAATAGTAGGTCAAGTGTAAATGTGTATAATAGTGGACTTATGGGACAACCATGCCTTACTCCTCTATGTAGGGCCAATCTTTCTCTGAATAGCCCATTAGAAAAAGGGGGAATTGTTTAACCAGGAAAGGCACATTAAGCCGAAGTTTGTTTCCAGGTGCGACGTGGGAGCACAAGGAAATTAAGTGACTTGCTCAGGGTCACACAGTGTGCAAGTGGGGGCTGTGGATTCAAACTTTGGTCTCCAGGTTTGCAGCTCAGAGCCTTAAACCACTGCATTACACTACCTCCTAAAATCATTAACCAAAGGTATACTAATTGCATTGGTATAAAGAGCCTGAATCCAAGATAGAAATGTCTGTGGGAGTCCATACCAGTGTAATATCTGAAAAAGAAAGGTGTGGGAAACTCTATCAAAAGCCTTGGACTAATCTAAGGCAAGCACATATCCATTCAATGTATGCTTGTTACTGTACTGAAAAATATCCCATTAATAATGCTAGATTTTGAGAGATGTTTCTATGAGGAACTGAACAAGTCTGTACTGGGCAGATAATCTCCTCAGCAGCTTTTTGTAACCTCTTACATAAAATGATGGAAAATATTTTATAATCTGCGTTTGGGAAGCTGATGGGTCTCCAGTTTTGTAGGTTGAATTTATCCCCTTTTTTAAACTTAAACATTACAATAGCAATAGCAAATGCCGGCTCGTGGCATAGAGGGCTGAGGTGCTTGCGCCTTACCTCTTACCACGCTGATGACCCAGGGTCGGGAGCAACCTCAGATGTCGGCCAGAGGAAGGAGGATCAACCATCCCATGGACTGCTGCTCTCCTCCTCTGGGGAGGGTGGGAAGGACAACCATTGATGTACTGGCTCCTGGTGGAGGCTGGTGTATGCTCGGGGGGGTGTTACAGTGTGGGTCGACGTGGTCCACCGGACGTGCAGTGTGGAAGCATGCATAGCAGCATCCCTGACATCAGTTCACACCCACGCAATGGGGGGTAGTACGGGGACCAAATAATCCTCCAGCACACGTGAAGGCTGGTCCACAAGGTGCCACAGCGGATGCACTCAAGTTAGCTCCCCCCAAGCCCAGCCCCTAGGTCTTCTGCAGTGCATGTGGTAAGTGTCCACTGTGAAGTGGCCTGGGGTGGGCAGGGCAAGGGGTCAGAGCTCTGACTGCAGGGGCCGAGGAGTCCATGCTGGATAGGGGGAACCAAAGGACCACCCACCAGCTGAGGAGGTACATAAAGAAATCAAGTAAAAAAAAAAAAAAATTCACAGTAGCAAACTCTTTAAAAGTTGCAGGGAAATTTACAAGTTCATTGTAAATCTCCACTAGGAACGGGCCTAATTCCTGACTAAATGTTTATAAAATTCATAAGAAAGACCATCAATACCTGGGGAAATACCTGGTTTTAGGTGTTGAATTACTTCTAGTACTTCAGCTTTAGTGATTGGGGCTTCTAGAAATTGATACGTATTATTTGAAATGTTTGGTACTGTAAATTGAATCAAATCATCCCAAATATAGCTAGGATCATACATATTACCGAAAATTGATTTTAAGAAATCGTGTACTATATTCAACATGCTAGCTTCAGATGATTTCAAAGCCCCATTGGTATCATATACCCCGTCCATAATTATTTGAGCTAAATGCTGTTTACAAACCTGAAATGGGTCCAAAAATGGCTGTTTCTCAAGGCCATATCTCATTTCTGCTTCTAACGAAGAAGCCCTGTTGTACTGAAATTAGAACATCTGGGCTTTAACCTGATCAATTTGATCCTTAAACTGTGTAGCATTTGTGTTTGCACATGATAAACACTTATAGTACTGGTTTCTAAGGTCCAGATATTGTAAATATTCAGTGTTTGCTTTGGATTTCCCATACTGGGTAAAGACATTTTTTATATCGGTCTATCTGTCAGCCAAGACCCCCCGTCATCATACAGGCAAATAGCCAAAGTTCTTGCCTGCAATAAAGTTAATATGTCTTGTTTCAGTTCCTCTGACTGAAGCAAAGATGAATTTAGTTTCCACCTTTTGGTTATGGCAGGGAACTTATGAGGAACGTTATGGAAACCAATATGACATACCAGCAATGAGTGATCCGAAAGTTCACATAGAAACAAGGTAAATTTACCTGGCACTAAAAATTTTGATAAAAATATAAACTCCATTCTGGTAGCAAAGGTACTCCTTCTATATGCAAATCCTGGATCCTTATTTAATACCCTATAAGAATTTTTTAGATTAGCTGATGTAACTGTATTGTGCAAAGCGCATGAGAATCACAATAAACTTTTTTTAGATGCTGTCTTTAATTTTAATGTCCAGACTACAATTCATGCCCCCCCCCACCCCAAATGACTTGCCTAGAGGTATATAAATAGGGCCTAATCTTATTGAAAAGTTCTACCCTAGCAGTTTTGCTCTGAGGGGCATAGGTATAAATTAGCCTCAATGAGAACCCCTTATGAATACAATCTATTAAAAGTGCCCTTCCTGGCATAATGTCCACTGGATTGTAATTCCAATTTTCTCAATAAATAAATAAATATTCAAAACACTTTCAGATTTTGTCCCTTACACAAAATACCTAGTCCATCAGTAACATCTGGGCCGAAAGATCAACAGGATGGTCCACACATTCATCTTCTCTTTCTCACCGCCACTGACTGGCCATCCCCAACCCCGTTACCCACTGGAACTTACTTCTTGGCATGTTGAGGTGCCAGCTGGCTGGGTGCAGTGCCTGTGAGGGGCCGGTATCATCCCACCGGTTGGTGAATTTTCAGCCATTTTTCTCCTGTCCTCTAGTGCGGAGCCGTTGCATGCAATGATGCCAATGGCCCGAGCCATGCACACTTCCGCATGCGGCACGCCAGGAGTCTGCTCCATCTCTGCCCCCTATCATTTGGAGCCAGTGTGCCAGCCTCCAGCCGCCGCTAGGGGCCAGACATGCACTGGTCTGTGGTCCCACCCCTCCCTGGGAGAGGAGAGCTGTCCTCCGGATGCTCGATCCTCTCCCTCCCCAGCTGACCCCCAGCGACTTGCTCACACCGCAAACATGGGTCACCGGTGTGGCAGGAGGCAAGGCAGTGATGCCTCAGCCCTCCACGCCAATGGGCCGGCTCATCCAGCCTCTCTTGGTTTGAGAAATGTTTAATAAAGAATTTAATCTAGTGTCTTGTAAAAAAAATTATCTCATACGGAATATGTTTAAAATACTACAAACATTAAGATACTACAAACAAGATACGTGCCACCCTTGATAATTGCAAACTAGCCCAACTCATCTCTGATCCAACAAGACTCAACGCAAAAACGGGCAACCACTCACTGCTTGATTGGATTATCACCAACTGTGCACCCAAGGTTAAATCACTGGGCATACTCCCTGATAGCATCAGCGATCACTCCCCAACTTTTTGCATCTGGTGAAATAGCTTCCCCAACCACCCACCCACCTAAGGTCACATCTCGATCCTAGTGCTTTTCTTGCTTCTATCTTTGAGACCAATTGGGATCCTATAAATGCACTACCGGATGTCCTCCAATCACTTGATTTCTTTGTAACCACCTGCACAAATACAGTCGATCATCATGCCCCCATGAAGAGGTGCAGATCAAAGGGACTTAAAGATCCCATGATTTCCAAGGATCTGAGAAAACTCATGACCGCACGTGATCGGGCCTGGAGAACCTTCAAATGTAGTGGGCTTCCTATGAACTGGCAAACTTATAGGCAGCTCAGGAATTCATGTAACAACTCCATTCAAAAAGCCAAGCACACCCACTTTAGGTCATTCCAAATAGAACATCTTTGCAATCCAAAAGAATTCTGGAGACAGGTGAACTCCCTAATCAAAGGTCAGTTGGCCGAGGTCCCTAGCTCTCTCACAGCCCAAGGCTTTGTCCTCTCTGACTCCTGAAAGATCGCTGCTGAATTCAATGATTTCTTTACCGACCTGCATAGGTACACGTCGCTCTTTACCAACTCCCCTTCCCCATTCCCCTCTGCATCCACTCCTGTTGACATTAATGACCGCCCAAACTTCCACCTTAAACTTGTCACCCTCAAAGAAGTTTGCTGGCTTCTCGCTAACCTAAAAGAGGCTAGCTCCCCAGGTCATGACACCCTTGAACTAAAAATTTCTCAAACTGGGGGCTTCAGCCCTCGCTCGCCCTGTCCGCGTCCTGTTCAACCGTTCCGTCCTCACGAGGACTGTCCCAGACAAATGGAAGGTTCCAGTGGTTGTCCTCATTCACAAGGACAGATCTACCACCACAACTGAAACTTTTAGACCCATCTCTGTCCTCTGTCCACTGGCAAAAGTCCAAAAGCATATACTCTACAACTACCTTCAGGATTACCTGGACTGCCACCACCTCCTTTCAAAATTCCAACCTGGGTTTAGAAAAGGCCATAGCACCCTCACTGCCTTAATAAAAGTTACCTCTGGCCTGTTCTAGGCTATGGACCAAGGTGCTGCTATCTTTGTTGCCTTGGCCAAGGCATGTGACTTGGTCAACCACAACCTACTACTCCGGCAATTATACTCTGTTGACCTCAACACCAGTGCTTAACCTGGCTCCAAAATTACCTCACAAGCTGCACACAAAGGGTCAAATGTTCTGGAGCCCTCTTGGACCTTAGACCCATTACCCACGGCATCCCTCAGGGCTCCATACTGGGTCCGTTATTGTTCTCACACTTTATTAACGAACTGCCAAATAACTGCGGTGGGGCCTCTGTTCACCTCTACATCGATGGCGCCATCATCTACTGCACTTGATGTTGGGTGGCTCAACAGTACACTAGCCTGGACTACTGAACCCTTGAGGGCTGGCTCCTAGAGTACAAACTGGTCCTCAACACCAAAAAAAACAAAATGCATGTTGTTTGCCAACCCCTCCCCAGCAACACATGCTTACCCACCTCTTGTGATTTGCTCAAACACAGGGGATACCCTTCAGTCAGTCCAATCCTTTAAATATCTGGGTATTACCTTGGATACATCACTTTCCCTGGACCACCATGTCACTCAACTGACTAAAACACTAAACCAAAAGCTGGGCCTTCTTTATTGTATACGTCCTTTCCTCTCTTCGGCTTCTTGCCTTAAAACAGCCTCCGCCACACTCCTTTCTTATGGTGCACTGTTATTATTCACAACCAATGCTTCCATCATTTCTCACCTCAAACAAGCCTATCACAGGGTGGGAAGATTTGCCTTAGGCATCAATGCCTGTAGTCACCACTGGGTCTGTTCATGAAAAAGGGTTACCAATGCCAACCATACCGTGCATAGCACATTTTTAAAAATCAAGAACTGTCAGTCATATATTTTTGACTAAATCTGAAAGCTGGGTGTATGTGCAGATAAATAACATAACTGTAGAATTCTAGGGTATCCATATATTTTTTTAAATATATTTTTATTGAGTTAAAAAAAAAAAACGAAAACACACCACTGAATCATACAATGTGGAATGGTATGACTGTATCCCATCCACTTACAATTATTAGAATAGAGATACTTCATTGTACATTTAACATCTGAGGTCAATATTTTTTCATAAAATAAAAGACATTAAAATTCAGACATTTTCACACTTATTTCTCAATTTTCTGGGTCTCAGAGTCTTATTACTGCGTGGGCGGCACGTCTTACTTTCTCCCGCAGCAGAAGTCCTCCTATGGGATAACATTCATGTCAATTTGAACCATACAGTATACCATACCCATTTTTGCATTTAAGACCAAACTGGGTTGTTTTATCATGCAAGGCTGCTGTTAGTTTCTCTAACTGATATATATTCATTACTATAGACCTCCAGTCTTCCACTTTTGGGATTATCTTGGACATCCATTTTCTTGTTATTGGCTTTTTTGCTGCTAATAAATAAATGGGCAACAGGGTACGTTCCCTTTTCAGACTCCATGCTGGCATCACTGACAAGAACCATTTCTGCTGATAGTTCTACATTCTCACCATACGCTCCTGTAACTCAACCTGCACAGAACACCAAAAGGGCGTCAGGAGAGGACAGTTCCATAGTATATGCCCTAAGTCGCCTAATACACAGTTATAGCCTCTCCAACAGTTTCCATAACTTATTGGCAAATACTTAGAGAGTACTGCTGGCGAACGAAAGTATCTACTGCGGCACTTCCATGCGAATTCTCTCCAGGTCTGTGAAAGAGTGATTTTGACTGCTGGAAGAGCATTTTTACACCATTCTTCTAAGTTTATTTGTATCTCTAAGTCTAAATTCCATTTATTGAGAATTGAAGTTGTGTTATCTACTAGTGTTTCTCTCAAAATGTTACATACCTGACCAATTATATGTAATACTTGATTCCCTTTAGTAGATCCATCAAAGGAGGATTTGGGTTAGGGAGTTTTGCTCTATCTAGAGTATGTCCCTGAATATAAGATCTTAACTGAAGATATCTAAAATGGTCCTGGTGTGGAAGCCCATAGGCCTCCCTTATTTCTTCAGATGAGGTCACTCCCCCATTGTTTAGTACTTGATAAATATAGTGGATACCAATCTGTCTCCACTTAGTGAAAGCAGGGTCTGAAGCCAAAGGTTTAAAGTTCTCATCTCTAGAAATTAGTCTCAAATAATTAAATGTCTCTGAAAATTTAGAATTACTCTTTATTGAGGTCCATATTTTGATAAGTACCCTTGTAAATTTAGTCAGGTGCCCCTGTGGAATGGAATGTCTCTTGGTAGAGAATACTACTCTAGGGATGTCATGCAAGTCATTTATTGTTAGTTCAATGTCTTTCCAGGGTGCCTGATAAGTCGGATTTGCCCATTGTACCATTGTATTATTAACTTAAGAAATGTCACCTTAGCATACCATACCAGGTTTGGTAGATTTGCTTCTCCTGGTTCCAGAGGTAAATTTAATATTGAGGTTCGAATTCTTGGTTGCTTCCCTTCCCAAATGAAACTGGAAATAATTTTATTCAGCTATTAAAGTAGAACTGGGGTGGCCACATTGGAACATTCTGAAATAAGTAGAGTAAACGGGGCAAAAGATTCTTTCTTATAATTTCTATTCTCTCGAAAAAGGATAGATGCATTTCACTTCAAACCCTTAAATCTTCCTGTATTTGAAGGGTAAGGGGCTCGTAATAGACAAGATCAATATTATTAAGATTTTGTGGGTTGGCGCAGCGGTTGGATTTCCACTTACGATGCCGGTGACCCGTGTTCGGGAGCGAGCTCGGGTCGCTGGTGGGCCAGCCATGGGGAGGCAGCTTGAGCATCCCACAACTGCTCACTGTCTTCAGGGAGGGAAGGGGCTGCGACCCAGTGTTGAAGCGACCACTGGTGGAAGCCAGGGGTAGAGCAACATGTCAGGGTCATTGGGGTGGTACATGACAGACGTCGGCTCTTGCCTTGATGTCCGGACGTCACGCACCTTAAGAAAGCCAGGAAAATCACTTGCTGGCAGCCAGATTATGGCTCTCTGTTCCCTGAGGGCCTCCAGCACCTTCCCAGGGCCTCCTGTTCCTCGGCAGCATCCCCGGGCCCTAGGAGTATGTGCTGGGGTCACACCTCTCCCCCGGTGCCTTCCCCCTCGGAGGAGGGGGACCTGCCTGGCGAAGGGATATGCCAGGATATCCCGGGGGTCAGCTGCAATATGAGGACCACAGGAGGGCTGGGTAAGGACAGTAGGGGCTGGGGGGGAACTTGGTAGAGCCTGAAGGAGTGGTTTTCCACCGGTTCAGTGGGATATTGGCTCTTAATGTTGAAGAAGGCACAAAGTTATAAGAAAGCACTCCTGTTTTAGTCATGTTAAGTTTGAATCCCGCATATTGCTGAAAGGTATCTAGGATTTCCCACATTTTGGGGATCAAGGTCTCAGGTGTAAGGGTCAGAATTAACATGTCATCAGCAAACAATGCCACTTTATGTTGCCTTTGTCCCAGTGGGATCCCCTCTAGTTCTGTCTCTCTTCCGATTGCTGTTGTTAGTGGCTCCATGTAAAGAGCAAAAAGCAAGGGGGATAAGGGGCAGCCCTGCCTTGTGCCTCTCTGCATGGTAATATGGGGTGGGGTTAGTGCACCGTTCACTCTAATATGTGCTTTTGGTTCTGAGTAGATATTTTTAAGCCCTTTCTTGAGAGAGTCTGGACAATCAAAAGCTGTTAAGGTTTCCCACAGAAACTCCCAGGACACTCTGTCGAATGCCTTCCTGCATCTAAATTTAAAAGTGCCGACGGAATCTCTCTTGTAGAAGCAACATCGTTTGACGTATATTATCTGTAGTGTTTCTGGATTTTATGAAGTCAGATTGGTCTGGGTGAATGATTTTCGGCATCACTTGTTCTAACCGATGGGCCCAGACTCCCATAAAGAGTTTATAGTCGTTATTTAATATCGAGATTGGTCGGAAGGAGGCAGGGTTAGTTAAATCTTTACCCTGCTTTGGCACTGCTGCTAGTGTCGCGTACAACCATGAGCGAGGTGGGGGCCCTCCCTTCCACAACTTCCCCGAACACTTTTGCCAAGGTAGGTAGCAAAAGACCCAAACATTTACTATACCATTTGGCCATGAGCCTGTCTGAGCCAGGGCACTTGTTCAGTTTAGCATTTTTAACTTGGAATAAAATTTCTGGGACTGTTATTGGGGCCTCTAGAATCAATTTTTGACTCTCTGACAGTTTGGGTAGGTTTAGTTGATTTAGGAATTGTTGACTTGTTCCTTCCTCTGTACCTAGGTCTTTTGTATAGAGGGACTGGTAATATTTTTCCAAAATTACCTGTATACCTTTCTCTGCGTGTATCATTTTCTGTGTTATGGGGTCACGCAGCTTCATTACTCTGGCTGACCATTTCCTTGCTCTCAATCTATGCGCTAAATTGTGCATCCCACGAGAGCCCCCTTCATAGTTATTTTGTTTGAGGTAGAGCAAAGTTTGTTGTACCCTATAATCCATTATTTTGCGGATTTCTTGTTTTGTTTCCCTAACTTTTTGCAAATGTTCCCGGTCCCCCTCTCTATATGGCTGCTGGCAGGCCAGAAGGCTCTCTGTTAGCTGATGATATCTAGTCTCATTCTGTCTATATTTTCTGGCGGCGTATGCCAATATTTCGCCTCGCAGAACTGCCTTTAGAGTGTCCCAGATTATTGTTTTTGGCATTTCTGGGGTCTCGTTTTCCCTTAGCATCTGTGGGATTCTTTAGCATCTGTGGGATTCTTGTTTGTATTAATTTTATTAATTGAGGATCCCTCAATAATGACTCGTTTAGATGCAATAAAGTCAATTTTTTTCTGTTTTCCTAAATGTATTTTTAATATCATTGAATGATGGTCCAAGAGTATTCTGGGGCCATATGATATATCTTGTACATACTGAATGTCTTCACATGATATAAAGAAGTAATCTAATTGTACATAAGACTTCAAATAAGGGTAATAACATGCATATGCTTTTTGCATTGGGTATAAGTTCATCCAGCCATCCACCAGACCCAACTGGTCAAACGAACCTCTGAGAAAGTGCAACGCATTAGTAGTTCTGTGTGACTGAGGTCATATTTAAATCCCCCCCCCCAAGTATGATCCTCCCTTTAAGTAATTCAAGTAATTTATTAATGAAGGACCGAGCCACATTAACTGTGGTGGGAGGTAGACATTAACCAGGGTTACATCTTTAGCATATAGTTTACTTTGAAGAATTACATATCGACCCTGAAGATCCATATACATGGCCTTAATTTCCAGTGGTGTTGCTTGTGGGATCAGTATTGCTGCACCTCTCTTTTTTCGCAGAGGGGTGGGATGAGGCATACACCATATACCTACCTCGCCATTTAAGTTTAGCATGTTCACTTTCTGATAAGTGAGTTTCTTGTATATAATAGATATCTGCTGGATTTTTCTGTAGGTATTGCATAACTCTCGTTCTTTTTATTGGGTTGTTCAAGCCATTGATATTTTGTGAAAATATCTTTATAGGTACTGATGACATAATTTCCATCTAAACAGAGGGTGCCGCCCATACCACCCAGATCTACGTCCATGGACCGGACTCCTCTCTGGACGTCCCTCAGGACCCAGAGCAGCAGACTCGAAAAAGAATCAAGCCCTGTAGGCCAAAACTAAAGCAGTTTGTCTGGAGCAGCTATCCTTTTTCTTTCCAACAATAAAGTCTTCTCTTAGTTCTTTTGTTTGTGTGCGTGTTTTTTTCATTAACAAAAACCTATAACTATGATAAACTATGTCCTCCTTCAAACCTCTCGGGGGGAGGGGGGTAACTATACACAACAATAGTAACTATATTACACTTTGACTTCCAAGTTTGAGGTAAAAAACCCTTTACCTCCTGTTTCCCAGTGGGAAATAAAATTATTCCACCTGGGGAAGAAGGTCTGACCCACCAGCTGAGTGGGTAAGGCCCTCTGCGGGATTAAAAAATCCCAATTTAAGATAAGAAGACAAAACATAACTGTTATTGAACTAGGGAATTAAATTGATGAGAGCATGTCTGTCCTGAACCCCAAAAGAAAGAGCTCCCCTAGTGTATTATTCTGTAATATCTTGTCAGACATATCCCTTCTAGTTAGATAAGACTCTTATAGGTCTGTTAGAGCTCTACTATTCAAATAATGAGGATGCTGAAAATGGACATCCCAAGCCATCCTTAGTTATGTGGGGTTTGCTTCTTGAAACTTAATTAACATTTATTTATCCCTCTCAGGGATATGGTAACCCTTTTAGTACTCCCTTCTCCGAGCTTTCATCTGCTTAGTTAAAAGGGAACCCCCCATCTTATTTATATCTCCCCTCTTTTTACTTTTGTAGACCCCTATCTCCTCTCCATCTACATTGCCTCCAATACTTTTAAGTTTTTATAGGAGAGCCCTCCTCTCATAACCCATCTAAGTTTCTCTTCTTTATACCTCTAGATTCCCCCCCATGCACCAGTCGGGTTACATTCGAAATATTCCAAAATATATTTTCTTACCCAGAGGAGATCTAGGACGTCAATTCTTAAGACCCCCACAGCACTTATCAAGTATCCCTTTCCACACACCCCCAACCTTAATTCCAGAGCCGGGTGGGAGAACCACTCAGCTCATTTAGTGCAGCACCCAAACACATTTCCAAATTTTCATGGACACCTGTAAAGGTATCCATGTTTATTTATGTAGTTGTAGCAACCTTTAACCTGGTCTTGTTGACTTAATAGTCAAAGTTTTCTCTGTCAAACCTAGTTGGGGGAACACAGAGAGAGAGGTGGTGAGGGAGAACATCTATAGGAGGGGGGTCAGAGACCAGGGCCCAGTGCTTCCCCCAGGGCAAACCGCTATACGCCAGGCCTGGGCTGAATACCCCACCATTGGGAGGAGCCTGGGCATAAGGAAAAACCTCATCCCATCGGAGTGACCCCGAACCGGAGGAGCGAAACTCCGGACCCCAGCCTCCAAACCTGTCCCCCTCTCCTCAACACAACTCCAGTCCCCGAAAAAATCCTACAAGTTTAACTTGTCATTTGTAAGATTACATACAGTTCTGGATATTTTTAAAATCTTCAAGATGTGGGGAGATATGCATGGAACTGCTGAAGTTGCTCAAGGATTTCCTGCAAAGATGCTTCTGGTTAACTGTCTCTCCCTCTCTCTTTCTGAGTCAAACGACCTCTTCCACCCCTGGTTAGCATTAATTTCAAGTTCTTTCATTCCATGAGGATGGACTGAATATAAACCTCTTGCTTGCAGGTCTTTTGTGACTTCAACTGCAGTAGTATAGGTCTTCTGGACCTCCGGGAAGTGTACCACCAATTTTGCTGGGTACAGAGTTTTAAATTTCAAATTATTGGATCTCAGGCAAGGGAATAAGGGGATGTAGTCCCTTCTTTGCTTTTGTGTCAGTGCAGTGTAATCATTGTCCACAAATATTCTTTTCCCTTTGTATTGTTAGATCTTCTTAGCCCAAGCCTTCTGTAAAAGTTCATCTTTTATACAAAATTTAGAAAGGACGCCACTATGGAGTGTGGGCATGAATCCAGAGCTGTCGGCTTTGGGCCTAACGCCCTATGTGCATGCTCGATGTCTAAAGGATATTCAGGGCCCAAATCCAGGAGAGAGTGCAACCACCAAGAAAGACCACCACATCCCATCCCTCTTTATTCTCAGGAACACCGTAAAATCTTAGATTATTCCTCCTGCTTCTATTTTCAGCATCCTCCTGTCGTGCTAGAATATTTAACTGGGAGTTTGCCAGTTCAACCATCGAGGTGTGCAAGAACTTGATTTGTGCACTGTTGTAGGTTATCTGGTTATCCGCTTCTTCTACCCTGCTCTGGAGCACTCCCAGGTCTGACCGGAGCCCCTGGATTGAATGCTGCATCACAGCCCGAAAGTCAACTATGGCGTGCAGGATTGCACTTGTTTTATTCAGCTGTTGGCAGGCTTGTTCTTTTCTTGAGATTTTTTTTTTGTTGTTGGGTGGTCCGATTCTGCCTTGGATCTTCCAACTGCATATTTTTGGAATCCTTTTGCTGGGTCGCTACGACCTTTTGCTCTGGGTCTTCTGCGAGAGGTAGGAATCTATTATAGAGAACCAGCGCCAGTATTTTCTTCTTCTTCACGTTATTGCCTCGGAATCCTCAAATTATTGTCCTTTTCAGGTTTGTTTCTGTTTTTTTCCAAGCTTATGTCTGTTTTATAAAATTAAAAGGTTTTATGCTAGTTTAAGTATGTTTTAGCTATTTTTTAAAGGGAAAGCTCTTACCTCAAGTTGCACACCCAATCATGGCGCCACCGGAAGTCCCCATATTTCTTTTTGATGGAGTATCCTGCTCCATTTTACTGCTTTTTTTTTACCTGAAAAAGTGTGACACGCAAAAACACATTTTACTAATAGTTTTTGCAAGCTTTATTTACTGTTTTCCCTTAAAGTAAATCTGTTTACTAATCTGGAGTTGTGTTTTTTTATCTGTACTCTTTAGCCCATCGTAATGCTCCATTTTTAATTTGTGCAGCTTTGTATTTAGTGTGATGAATGTAACAGTTGGTGTCACAGCATGTAACATTCACACACATGGCCCCCAAATCTGTAATTATGTTATTCAAACAACATGAAGTCTTGCTGTATTCTGACTATTGCAGTGATATCCAACCTTTGAACTGCCCCGGAGAGGAAAGAGTTAACTTTCCATGCAAGGCATGGAACGCTGAGCTCGAGCTCGGTTGAGACTCTGTCTGTTGTTGTTTAAACCCAAACCGCCAGATTCTTTACTCCGCCTCACTGAACAGTCGCTCCGGAGATTCCTCCTTTGCTCGGTTCAATTTAGTCGGTTAAAGTGTCGTCTTTTTCCTTGGTTTCAACCGAATTTATCCATCTAACTTGTCGGTTCAGTCTCTGTCTGTGGTACCGTGAGTACTAGATAGGTTTATTATTGTTTGCTTCTGTGTGGAACTTGTAAACGTTGGATCGGTTTGGTTTGAACCGATCAGGTTTGTTTAAAAAAAAAAAAAAAAGAAAAGTTTGTTCTACTTTTAGAGTGTGGTAACCGGTCCTTATCGGTTCTAAAAAAAAACGGATTTCATTACGGTTTTTTCCACGACTGGTAACACGGTCAGGAACCGATAAAGAGTTGTCTTGCCTGGCGGATTGCGAAAAAAGGGTAAGATTTGGTTAGGACTGGCTATGTTCATGAAACCCAAGAGAAAACTGGGCCCACTGGGTTTCAACATTGTAGTGTGTGTGGGAAGCCTTTGCTAAGGCTGACCCCACACCACCTGTGTTATTGTCTGGGGTTTGACCACCTGGATTCAGACTGCCAGATTTGCAAAATTTTCCCTCAGCTACCCTGGAAAGAGAGTTGGTAGGCTGAGGAAAGGGGGCCAAAAGTCCACTGACCCGGATGGCCAGCCGGTTCGGTTCCAACCAACCAGAAGGAGTGCCTCTGACCAGGGCTAAACTTCTTTGGCAAAGGAGAACCGACTCTGAGAGTCTGTTCGTTAAAAGAAAAGAAGGGATAAGTCGGCGGTTCGGATCTGCAAGTTCTTTCTCAAACCGCTGATGAAATAGCCAAAGCAATAAGGATTGTTCAATCGCTAACTCTACCAACCCGAACCGCACCATCGGTTAGGCTCGGTTCGGTCGGTTCCCCGTTCCCGGATTATAATTTAGAGGATTTTTATGAACCGGAGGAGGAGAAGGAAGGGGAGAGTATGAGGATAGTGATGGTGATTATGAAAGTCTGGATGTGCCCATTGACCTGGACATCTCCCCAGACAGACCTTCAGGGGTTTCTCCTCCTAGGCTTTCTGAGTCCCCTTCCCATTTTATGTTTTACAAAAAAGTGGCTGAAACTCTTCAGCTTCCTATGGAGGAAGCAGTGGAGGATCAGAAGGAGCCTGATTATGTTGAGATGATGGACATCCCAGAGTCCAGGAGGCTGTCTATTCCCCTCCACAAGTCTTTTGGGAAACAGACAAAAATTTTAAAGACTCCTAATTCTATACCTCCTGTGGACAAGAGAATGCACAAGAGGTATACTCTTTCAGGCTCAGATATGGAGTTCCTTTCCCAGCAATGCAGCCATGTTGGGGTAGTGCAGGCTGCTGCCTGTGATAAGGCAAATATACTCTTGGCATCACACCCCCCAGATAAGGACTCCAGGAGGACTGATGCCATGGCAAAGAAACAGTACATGGCAGCATCTTTGGGACTCAGGCAGGCTAATTATATGGCCTATACAGCTAGATACCAGCAGTCTAGATGGGACACTGTAATGGCTCTAACTAAACAGGTCCCTGGCCAGCTTGCCAAGGAGCTGGAGCAGGTGGCTGCAGATGGTATTGAGGCATCCAAGGTGCAATTGCATGCTGCAGTAGACTCCAATGATGTTTCATCTAGAGTCATGGCTGCATCTGTGGCCCTTCATAGGATGGCTTGGCTCAGATGTACTAGCCTGTCTCAGGATACCCAGACTAAGGACATGGATTTTCCTGTTGTTGGTAATTCTCTGTTTGGGGAGCAAACAGAGAACTACATGAAGAAAATGGATGAATACAGGACCACCTATAGGAGTGCTCAGGCCAAGGAAAGGCAAGCCACTCCTCAGAGGCAGCATTCCAGGGGCAGGGGCAGGCCTTTTCATAGGCCTTTCTACCAGGCCCAGGCCCCTCTTTTCGCCTTTTGCCCAGAGGGGTTTCTTCAGAGGGAGAGGCAGACGGGGTACAAGCAGGCCTGCTTCCACCCCTCAGCCTAAAGTCGCTAGCCAAACAGGCACCCTGGATGGGTTTGCCCAGGCGATTCTCCACCACCTGTAGGGGGCAGGCTGGCTTACTTTGTCCAGGACTGGATGTCTTTAACATCAGACAAATGGGTCCTGGAAGTAGTAAGCCAGGGACTGGTTCTCAGCTTCAAAAAATTTCCCAAGATGAGAACCAGATCCTTTCCACCTGCAAATCCTTCAGAGGCACTTGCCCTAGAGGCAGAGGTCTCTTCCCTCTTGGCTCTGAGAGCCATAGAAAGGGTTCCATCCCTACACAAGGGAAAAGGATTGTACTCCAGGTACTTCTTAACTCCCAAAAAGACAGGAGAATGGCAGCCCATCCTGGATCTCAGATACTTAAACAAGCAAAAGTTCAAAATGGTGACTCTGGGAATAATTCTACCCTCTCTAAGGCCAGGAGACTGGCTAGTTTCCCTGGACCTCAAGGATGCCTATTTCCACATTCTCATTAGAAGCTCCCACCGAAAGTACCTCAGGTTCGAGTTGCCCTCAGGCCACTATCAATTCAGAGCAATGCCCTTTGGCCTAACTTCAGCTCCAAGGGTGTTCACAAAATGCCTGGCAGTGGTGGTTGCTTTCCTAAGGAGAAAAGAGATCTCCATCTTTCCATACCTGGACGACTGGCTCATAGTAGGTCAGTCTCCAGACCAAGTCAAGTCACACCTACAGATAACTCAGCAACTGCTCACTTCTCTAGGATTCCTTCTGAATCTTTCAAAGTCAGTTCTAGAGCCAGTGCAGCTCCTCACCTTCACAGGGGCAGAGCTGGATATAATAAAGGCAAGAGCCTTCCTTCCCCTGGACGGGGCAAGGACCCTTGTTACACTGGCCTCTTCATTCACCCACCAGGTGTCTCGACCAGCACGGCAATTTCTGCAGCTCCTGGGCCACATGGCTGCCTCTACAGCAGTGGTCCAAGGAGCAAGATTTCAGATGAGGGACATTCAGTTCCACTTAAGAGCCTTTCTGGTCCCAGAGAAAGGATTCTCTGACCAAACTAATCCCAGTGACTGAACCCTGATCCAGGTTTGCAATGGTGGCAGGATCAGGACAACCAATAAGGCAAGGAGTTCCTTTGTCACTCAATCTCATTCTCTAATCTTACCACAGATGCCTCCCTCTTGGGCTGGGAGCCCACTTGGGGATCTGACCACCCAAGGGTTGTGGTCACCTCAAGAATCTCTGCTTCACATCAATCTCTTAGAACTTAGAGCAGTGTTTCTAGCACTTCAAGCTTTTTCCAAGTCTGTTCAGAACAAAGTAGTTCAGATCAGGACAGACAATACCACCACAATGTGGTACATCAACAAGCAAGGGGGCACTCAGTCTACGGACTTGTGCACAGAGGCAATGAAGTTGTGGTCTCTGGCCTATTCCCTGAATACCTCTCTGATAGCAGTGCACCTCCCAGGGAAGGACAATGTCCTGGCAGATGCTCTCAGCAGGATATCTCAGGGCCATCACGAATGGTCCCTAGATCCCTTGATTTTGAAGGTGATCTTCTCCAGATGGGGCACCCCACAGATAGATCTTTTTGCAGCCCCAGACAATCACCAACTTCCTCTTTTTTGCTGCAGGCCCCCAGTGTTGGGCTCAGTCCCCCTGGATGCCCTAGTTCTCAATTGGGAAGGGAAGTTCCTGTATGCTTCCCCCCCTTCCCTCTCCTGTTCAAGGTACTAGTCAAAATCAGGTCTCAACCCTGCAAAGTGATTCTGATTGCTCCAGACTGGGCCAGACAGCCCTGGTACCCTCTCTTGCTGTCCTTAGCAGTCCACCTTCCCCTGTCTCTTCCCAGGAATTACAACCTGTTAACATGTTCTCAGGGGAGGGTCTGGTATCCGAATCTCAAATCTCTCAATCTCAAGGCCTGGCTCTTGAAGAGTTAGAGTTTGCTGATTTGCATCTCTCTCAAGGTGTTCTGGATATTTTAAAGGCTTCTCGAAAGCCTTCCACCAGAAAGACTTACAACTCCAACTGGAAAAGGTTTACTATTTGGTGCTCTGGGAAGCATATTTCTCCAGAGTCTGCTGGGTTGCCTACAGTCCTTGACTATATGGTTCATCTCAATAGTTTGGGACTCAGACCAGCTACACTTAGAGTGCATCTGGTAGCTGTCTCTGCCTGCTTGTCAGCAGGCAAACACTCTTCCCTTTCAGCTCATCCTGTATTCTGTAAATTCTTCAAGGGATTGCTGCATACCAATCCTCCCTTCAGGGACCCTGCCCCTGCTTGGGACCTTAATGTTTGCATTGCTCAGCTTATGCAACCCCCTTTTGAGCCTTTGTCCTCAGCAGAGCTTAAGTACTTGACTTGGAAAACTGTGTTCTTGGTAGCACATTCTTGCGCCAGACGCATAAGTGAGTTACAGGCCCTGTCAGTGGAGCCTGATTTTATCTCCTTCCATAGAGATAAGGTGATCCTCAGGACTAATAGGAAGTTTTTGCCTAAGGTGGTTTCAGATTTCCACCTTAATCAGTCTATGTCTCTTCCTGTTTTCTTCACTAACCATTCCTCCTCTGGGGAGAGGAGGCTGCACAGCCTGGATGTGAAAAGGGCCCTTAGCTACTACATAGAGCGCACCAAGGGTCACAGGTTTGACTCCCTCCAACTATTCCTCACTTATGGTGAGGTTGGTAAGGGAAAACCTGACACTAAGAGATCTATTGCCAGGTGGATTGTCTCTTGTATACAATTTTGCTATGAAAAATTAGGTAGGATCCCACCCTCAGGCCTGAGGGCTCACTCTACCAGAGGTACAGCTGCTTCCCTGACTGCTGCCAGGGATATTCCTATCTTAGAGATTTGTCAAGCAGCCACCTGGAAAACAGTACATACTTTCACCAAGCATTACTCTCTGGATATCCAGGCTAGGAGTGATGCTCGGTTTGGCACAACTGTGCTTCAGAGCCTATTTCCTAAGTAGGTTCTGTCCCTCCTCCATGGAGGTACTGCTTGGTAGTCTGCTATTGTCAGAATACAGCAAGACTTCATGTTGTTTGAAGAAAAAATTACTCACCTTAGTAATGTTGTTTCTTCTAATGGAGTCTTGCTGTATTCTGACTCCCCTGCCTCCCCTCTGAGAACCTGGGTTTTGGGATGTGGGTGGGCAGCAACAGTGTTGGCACCCTAGAGGTGCCCCCTTTTTCTCACCCTCTTAATTTGGGTGTGTGTGTGTTGTGTTTTGTTTTGTTTTTGGGTTTCCTGACTTGAGTCTTTGCCTTGGAACCAAAAAATCTTTTTATTATATTTAGTAGCCAATTGGCTAGTGTGAGTTTACAGTTTCCATACAGGACACCCAGTGAGTATAGCTCGTAAAGATCTGGCGGTTTGGGTTTAAACAACAACAGACAGAGTCTCAACCGAGCTCGAGCTCAGCGTTCCATGCCTTGCATGGAAAGTTAACTCTTTCCTCTCCGGGGCAGTTCAAAGGTTGGATATCACTGCAATAGTCAGAATACAGCAAGACTCCATTAGAAGAAACAACATTACTAAGGTAATTTTTTCTTACCACTTTAAATGATTTTCAGGCTGCTCTCCCAGTTTGCCTCCTTGTGATAATTGACTGTGTTACTGCCTGATCTAGCACTCTCACAGAAGCATGGCTGCAAAGTCATAACCTGCCCCTCAGAACCAAGCAGCAGCCATAGAGGGAGGAGCTAACCTGTGATTTAAAACCCATTGTTTCCATGTGGCTCCTCCAATTTATAGTGCTACATTCCATGAAGATAAGAAAAAATGACTCACCATAGTAATCTTGTTTCTTCAAAGGGATCACTCATTATGATTAAACGAATGCAGTCAACCTCCTGTGTTGGACTGCCTGGAGAGATGGAATTATATGCAAATGTTGGAACTCTCAATTGGCTAATGCCACTTTCAAACTGCTGCCCTAGCAACTGTTGCACTCTGAGCGCTTCAGATTCTTACGTAGCCTAAACTGGGTGTAAGACCCATTAACTATGATAACATTTATATAAATAATAATTTGTAGTCCTCTCAGGTCAAAAAGCATCCCAATAGGTAAACCTAAAAAGAAAAAACTTGAGACCACAAAGAAACCAACTGGTTAATAAAAAGGTGAGTCTCTAATCTAACCTATATGGCAAAAATATCCCAAAACAGGGATGCAGAACAAAGATCACAGGTTTTTTAGTAGGGGAGATAGGGAGGGAGCTTTAATCATAATGAGTGATCCCTTTGAAAAAACAAGATTACTATGGTGAGTAATTTTTTCTTCTAACCCCAAGAATCACTCATTGTGATTAAACGAATGCAGACTACCAAGCAGTACCTTTGGAGGTTGGGCAGAGAACCTATTTAGGAAACAGGTTCTGCAGCACTACTGTACCAAACCTGGCATCACTTCTGGATTGCAGACCCAGGCTGTAATGTTTTGTGAAGATGTGTACTGTTTTCTATGTAGCTGCTTTGCAGATTTCCAAGAGTGGGATATCCCTTGAAGCTGCCACTGAAGCAGCTGTGCCCCTGGTGGAGTGTGCTCTGAGGCCCAGGGGGAACGGTTTACCGACTTTACTATAGCAAAACTGAATAGATGCCACTATCCAATGAGCAATTGTCCGTTTTGCGGCAGGTCTACCCTTACCTACTTCTCTGTAGGTGAGAAAGAGCTGTCTCTGGTCTGGTCTGTAAGACTTAGTTCTGTCAATATAGTGGCTAAGTGCCCTTTTGACATCAAGGGAGTGAAGCCTCCTTTCTGGAGAACTGGAGTTCTCTGTGAAAAAGACAGGTAAAGTGATGGACTGGTTTAAATGGAAATCAGACACCGCTTTGGGAAGAAATTTTCTGTTGGTCCTGAGGATCACTTTATCCCTGTGGAATGAGATGTAATCTACATCTGTACACAGGGCTTGTAACTCACCGATTCTTCTGGCTGAAGTAATAGCAACCAAAAACACAGTTTTCCAAGCGATATACTTCAGGTCTGCTGTTGCCATTGGTTCAAATGGGACATCCATGAGCTTGGCAATGCAGATATTCAGATTACAGGCCGAAACTGGTTCCCTCAAGGGAGGTACAAAAGGTTAAGGCCTTTAAACTATTTCCTGAAAACTGGATGAGAAGCCATGGACCTCTCTTTACCTGCTGACAGGTAAGCTGAAACTGAAGCCAAATGAACCTTGAGTGTCGAAGGCTTCAGAGCTAAAGAATGCAGGTGTGTCAGGTAATCCAAGAGAATGGCTAAATCAGCCCTGGATGGGTCGATACCCTTACCTGCACACCACATGGAGAACCTCTTCCACTTGGCAGAGTATGTCTTTTTAGTGGAAGGTTTCCTGGAACCCATAAGTACTGTCAAAACTTGTTCTGACAGTTTAAGATCTGCATACTCTTAAGTCCTCAAGAGCCAGGCCTTGAGCCTTAGAGATTTCAGGAAGTCAGCAGGTTGTGCTTCCTGGGCAGATGAATTTGAGGTGCCACTGACAGAGTCAACAGAAGTGAGTACCAGTGCTGCCTTGCCCAATCTGGTGCCACCAGTATCATTCTTGCTGATTGGGACCTCAATTTCAGTAGGGTCCTGAATAACAGTGGGAAAGGAGGGAAGGCATACAGAAACTTCCCTGTCCAATCCAGTGCCAACGCATCCAGGGGTAACGTGCCCCTGAGAGGAGGACTGCAGCAATAAACTGGCAACTGCTGATTTTCTGCAGAGGGGACGAGATCTATCTCTGGAGTGCCCCAATGTCTGAAAATTGAAATGAGAATCTGAGGATTCAGACACCACTCATGGTGATCCTGACTTATCCTGCTGAGAGAGTCTGCCAGTACATTGTCCTTTCCTGGAAGGTGTATGGCTGAAAAGGATACCTTCATGAAGTGGGCCAGGGACCACAGCCTCATTGCTTCTGTGCACAGTGGGGCTGACCTGGTTCCTCCTTGTTTGTTTACGTGATACATAGTAGTGGTGTTGTCTGTTCTGACCTGCACCATGTTGTTTTGAAGATGTGGAGCAAATGCCTGCAGGGCTAGGTACACTGCCCTGAGCTCCAAAAGATTTATGTGCAATATGGATTCTTGAGTAGACCATGTGCCACTTGCTGTATAATCCAACATGGGTGCTCCCCAACCCAGAAGGGATGCATCTGTTGTAAGAAGCAAAGAAGGTTGTTCCTTTGTGAAAGGAACCCCTACCTGAAGGTTTTGTTTGTCCAGCCACCACTGCAGTGCCTGTAGGAGAGTGTGTGTGACTGGCATCAACTTGGACAAAGACTCTGTCCTCTGTGACCAGCACTGTCTCAGGTGGAACTGGATGTCCCTCATTTGGAATCTGGATCCTATTACCACTGTGGTGGCAGCTGCCATGTGGCCCAAAAGCCTGAGGAAATCTCTGGCTGGTTTGGGTTTTCCTGGTACAAATGAGTTTGCAATTCGTAAAATACTGTTTACCCTGTCCTGTGGCAAGAAAGCTCTGCCCAGACTGGTGTTCAGTTCTGCTCCAATGAACTCAAGCACCTGAACTGGTGCTTGCTGAGACTTCTGCTTATTTATGAGGAAACCCAGGGACCCTCGAGTAGACTTTGTTAGTGCCAAGGCCTGCGCTGCCAGATGTAGAGGTGGACCCACCACTAACCAGTCGTCCAGGTAAGGAAAGACTGACACTCCTTGTTTTCGCAGAAACTCCACTACCACAGCCAAACACTTTGTGAATGCCCTTGGTGCAGAAGTCAGGCCAAAAGGAAGGGCTGCAAACTGATAATGGCCTGAGGCCAATCTGAACCTCAGAAACTTTCTGTGAGAAGGTCTGATGAGGATGTGAAAATAAGTGTCCTTTAAGTCTAGGAAGGCTAGCCCTTTTGTAAAGTGGGAATGATCAGAGCAAGAGTGACCATTTTGAATTTTGGTTTCAGAATATGTCTGTTTAGAAGTCTTAAATCCAGGATAGGTCGCCAATCCCCATTTTTCTTCTTTGTAAGGAAGTATCTAGAGTAGAAGCCTTTGCCCCGCTGGTTTACGGGCACGGGCTCCACTGCCTTGATGGCTAGCAGATGTTTTACTTCTGTATCCAGTAGCATCCTGCCAGCAGATGTGACTGGTGCAAATGTTCTTGCTCTCAGCTTGGGAAGGGATTTGAAGCGGAGTGCTAAACCCTGGCTCACCACCTCCAGAACCCACTTGTCCGTGGTGATGGTATACCAATACTGGAGAAACTGAGGCAGTCTGCCACCCACTGGTGGATTTTTGGAAAGGGATGCGACCTGTACTAGCCCATCAGGGGTTCTGAATGGGCTGTGCTTGAATCACTGGGGAGGGAGAAACTCTCCTCATTAGTTCTCCTTCCCTTTCCTCGGAAGTACCCTCTAGGCTGTTGTTGCAGCTGAGAGGCCTGAGCTTGGAAAAAGGTCTGGAGTAGGATCCCCTACCCCTACCTCCCCTGGTCTGGGTCCTATAGGATGAGGAAGGCCAATTCTTAGAATTGTTTCTGTCGGTGGCCTTATATTCCTCTACCTTCTTCTTATAGGCCTCTGTTTTATCTCCAAACAGAGATTTTTTTCTCAAAAGGAAAGTCCATAGCTTTAGCCTGGGTATCAAGGGTCAGGTTTGTGGTCCTGAGCTAAGCAAATCTTCTAAGGGAGACAGAAAGTGCCATCAACTTGGCTGCGGAGTCATTAGTATCCACAGCCATGTGAAACTGATATTTTGTGACATCTAAAGCAGCCCTTGCTGTATCCTGCAAGTCCACTGCCACCTCACCAGGCACTTTGTCTGCCAGAGCTAGCACTGCATTCCAGAGTGCCTCTGTTGAAAAGAAGAGGAGGGGGCCTGAGCTTGGTAAAAAGGCCTATAAAAAGGCCAGCCCCTGCCCCTAAACTGCTGCCGCTGAGGAGTGGTCTGCTTCTCTTTTGCTGCAGCACTCCTATAGGTGGTCCTGTACTCGTCCATTTTTTTCATGTAATTCTCTGTCTGGTCCCCAAAGAGAGAATTACCAGTTACAGGAAAATCCATGGTCTTAGCCTGGGTATCCTGTGAGAGGTTGGTACACCTAAGCCAAGCAAATCTCCTCATGGAGACAGATGTAGCCATGACCCTGGAATGAACATCACTGGAATCAACAGCAGCGTAGAATTGCACCTTGGATGCCTCTATACCACCATTTGCAGCCACCTGCTCCAGCTACTTAGCTAGCTGAGGAGGGGCATTCTTAGCCAGTGCCAGAACCGTATCCCACATAGATTTCTGGTACCTGGCTGTGTATGCCATGTAATTAGATAGTCTGAGCCCCACAGAGGATGACAGTACTGTTTTTTTGCCATGGTATCCACTTTCCTGGAATCCTTATCTGGGGGGTGAGATGCCAGGGGAACATCAGCCTTGTCACAGGCTGCAGCTTGTACTACCCCAACATGGATGCTATGATTTGAAAGGAATTCCATCCCTGGACCTGACAAAGCATACCTCCTGTCCATTCTTTTTTCCCCAGGAGGAATGGATGTAGGAAACTGTAAAATTTTTTGTGTCTGCTTCCCCAAGGATTTGTGTAAGGGGACAGACACCCTCTTTGACTCTGGGACACCCATCATTTCCAGGTAGTCAGGTTCTTCCTGATCCTGTTCAGCCTCTTCCATAGGAAGCTGAAGAGTCTCAGCCAGTTTCTTGTAAAACAAGAAATGGGAAGGGGACTCAGAAAGCCTGGGAGGAGAAGCCTAAGCAGGCCTGTCTGGGGAGATGTCAGGCTCTACTGGCTCATCTAGGCCCTCATCTTCATCCTCCTCCCAATCGCCCTCATAGTATGCTTCAGGATCTATATCTGAAGCCAATACTTCCGACTGAACCGGACCCGGTTCGGTCAGAACCGGGCAAAGTGACTGAACTATTGAAATTGCTTTCGCTATCTCATCAGCGGTCGGACCATGGGAAGCGGGATCCGAACTGGCCAATTTCCTCTTTCTTTTGCTCGGAACCGATTCCGTAGAATCGGCTCTCTGTTTGCCCGAGGAGGTATAACCCAGGTCAGTGGGCACCTCTTCAGGTTTCGGCCGCAACTGAACCAGGCTAGCCATCCAGGTCAGCAGACTTCTCCCTCTCCCTCAGCCTACTCAAACGTTTATCGAGAGTGGCTTTGGGAAAGTTCTTACATATCTGTCAGTCTTCTTTGAGGTGGTCAAACCCCAGACAATACACACAGATGAGGTGAGGGTCGGCCTTGGCAAAGGCATCCTTACACTTGGTACAGTGCTGAAACCCAGTGGGTCCAGTTTTCTTTCTGGGTTTCTCAGACATGCCTTAACCAGAAAGAAAATCACCTTACACAGCAGTTAAGCCAGGCGATTGCAAACTCAACGGTTCCAACCGTGTCACAGGTTGGTTAAAAAAATCCTAAAATATCGGTTTCTTTTTTTTAGGAACCGATGAGTACCGGAAAAAAAACACACACACACACACACACACACACAGTTGTAATAATCAATAAAGAGAATAAGCTTCGGTTCTGAACTGGACCGACCGGCAAAGAACCGAAATAAAACAACTTCTTAGCAAATAACACAGAAAATAACCACTACCTATAGCTACCACTTACTGTACCAGGTCAGAGGTAAAAATACCAAATGCAGAAAACCACGGTTTGAAAAAACCAACCGATTCGAACTAGACCAAACCGAAGCGCAGGAGGACTCTCCGGATCGTCTTCACAGTAAGGCGGAGTAAAGAATCTGACTGTTACACTTCAGAGTACCACAGACAGAGGTTTGAAAACCAAGCTCAAGCTCACCTTTCCATGCCTTTGCACAAAGTTAACCCTTTACTCTCCAGAGCAGTTCAAGTGCTGGGGCTAACTGCATATAGTCAGAATACAGCAAGACTTCATGTTGTTTGAAGACTGGAAGTGTGATGGACTGATTAATGTGAAAATCTGAAACCACCTTTGGAAGGAATTTATTAGTCCTGAGGACCACCTTATCCCTATGGAATGCCACATAATCAGACTCCATGGACAAAGCCTGGAGTTCACTGATTCTTCTGGCAGAAGTAATGGCAACCAAAAACACAGTCTTCCAAGTCATATACTTAAGATCAGCTGTTGCCATAGGTTCAAAAGGTGGTTGCATAAGCTGTGCTATGCAAATACTGAGATCCCATACCGGAGTGGGAGTTCTGTGGGGTGGGTGCAAATGCATCAATCTCTTGAAGAATCTCCTAAACACTGGATTAGAGGTCAGGGATGATGACTTACCTGCTGATAGGTAAGCTGAGACTGCGGCCAAGTGCACCTTCAGTGTGGAAGGCAATAAGCCTAGAGAATGCAGGTGAGTAAGGTAGTCCAGAACCACAGGTAGTCCTGTCTGATTGTGGTTCAGCTTTCTATTTTTGTACCATATAGAAAATCTTTTCTACTTGGAAGAATAAATCTTTCTGGTAGAAAGTTTTCTAGAAACCCTGAGGACTTGCATAACACTCTCTGAAAAGTGTAGACTGGCATAATCTAGGTCCTCAAGAGCCAGGCCTCGAGTCCGAGAGACCGAAGGTTCGGGTACAGGATCCTGCCCTGGGATGAGGTCAGCAGGTTGTGCCTTGTGGTAAGGCTGACTGGTTTGGCTATCGACATGTCCAGTACCATGGAGTACCAAGGCTGTAATGCATGGCTAATAATAGGAGGGGATCTTAACCTATGGCTTAACCCTGCCAGGGACTCGTCCACGCAGGTAATCAGAAAAGAAAATGGAGTGGCCAAAAAGGTGTCGAAGTTAATGGGGGAACTAGGTTTAATAGATGTTTGGAGGAACATGCACAAAGACAACAGACAGTATACCTTTTTCTCACAGGTCCACCAGTCCTATTCTAGACTGGACTACTTTGTGGTACCTCGAGATTCCCTGGGGGTATGAGCCTCATCATGGTTAGGGGACATAATGTTATCTGACCACTCCCCTATTTTTTTTTGAAAGTAGCACTTGGACCTATTAGACGCACAACATTTTGGAGGTTAAATATCTCCTTGATACAAAATAAAGATATCTAAAAAACAATACAAGAAACCATAGAGCAAGCAGTAAAAGGAAATGACACTCCCGAGGTCTCCCCTGGGATTCTTCGGGATATCATAAAAGCCATATTGAGAGGCAAATTTATTGACATTTCTTCTAGGTTAAGAAAACAGAGAGAAAATAAAATAGTACAGCTGCAAAATCAGAATAAAGAATTAGAACAAAAACAACAAAAAATAGATAGGACTGGGGAAAATTATTAACCAAGTATAAAAAGGAGCTACTAGGTAGAGCAGAAGTTACTATATCTGAGACAAAGATTTTATGAGGGTGGTCCACGCGCCCTTAGGCTACTAACTAGCAGACTTCGTCAAAATAAAGTAAGAGCTAGTATACCAAAGATTTTAGATCCCAAGAATAAGGTGTGGAAGCATAAGGTAGAGGAGATGGCAGATATTTTCAGATCTTTTTACAAGAACTTAAATAATTTCTGTCTTCCCAAAACCAGCCGGGGACCCTACAATTTGTTCTTCATACCTTCCAGTCTCTATTTTAAATACGGACTATAAAATACTCACAGGCATATTAGCTAGGAGACTGGAGCAATTATTTCCAGAAATAATTCACCTGGACCAGATGAGCTTTGTACCTGGTAGACAAACGGTGGATAATATCAGGAAGTCGGTGGATACCATAGAACACTTGAAAAGAAATTCTCAGCCTGCTTATTTGATGAGTTCGGACGCAGAAAAGGCATTTGACCAGGCTTCCTGGGCCTTTTTGTGGGGAGTCCTGGCCGGCTTTGGTTCCCCCATGAATTTATATTCAAGCTATATTCCTCTCCCATGGCCTATATTAGGGCCAATGGCCACATATCAAGTGCTTTTGATCTAGCTAGGAAAACCCGACAGGGATGTCCACTGCCCCTCCCTTCTTTTTGCGGTTTACACTGAAACTTTGGCTCAAAGTACAAGGCAGAACACAAAGATAATAGGGGATGGATTGGGAAATACAGAACATAAACTTGCTCTTTACGCGGATGATATGATGTTGTTTTTAATAAACCTAGGAACATCCTTGCCACGAGTATTTGCACAAATAGAACTCTTTTCTAATATATCAGGTTATACTTTAAACTGCTCAAAAAATAGAGGTATTACGAATGGAAGCACATGTCCCCCAAGTATTCAGGACAAAATACCCTATGAAATGGGAATGCTCTACCATTAAATACCTGGGAGTCAAGTTAGGTAAAGACCCAGCTACCTTTTTTAAAGATAACATTTCTCTACTCATTGAACAAATTCAAGCGGATTTATGAAGGTGGTGATCTGTATGCCCAGGTGGGTTGGCTTCCTTTACACAGTTGCATACAATACCAAACCTGCCTGTTAGCCAAAAAGGCACTCCTCAGGCTCATGCCCTCAGGGGTTGAAAAGCTCCTTACAGCCCATAACAGTACTCAGCATACATGCAGTTCCCAACAGATAATCTTCCAGGTTCCCAGGTGCAGGAATACAATGGGCCGGAGGGCATTCATGCACAGGGCACCTCAGTGGTACAACACCCTCAACAAGGAAGCACTTTTTTCTACTTTGCTTGGACCCTTCAAAAGGATTCTCTGACTATCTCACCTCAACCACGCATTGTGACTGCTTCTCCTAAGTAACTGGCTCTCCGTCCCCCTGGTCATTTTCTACCTGTGACCTGTAACCCTTAACAGCTAACCTTCCTATGGCACCTGCCTTCCTACCCTATTCATGCTCTCCCCCCCACCACCTCACTCCTGCCCCTCCCCTTCTTTCACACCACCTCCCTCCACCTATGCACCCTCAAGCATCTGCCCCCCTCTTCTCCAAAACTGCTTTCACTACTTCCAACCACCCTACACTCCAACAGGGGCACCACTGCCTGCCAACCTGTTCCGGTTTCCCCACTACCCTGCACACCCAAACTGTCCCTCAGATCGCTTCTTTTTTTGTGTTACCCTGAAACTTTATTTAAGCTGCCCTCTGTATTTTAGCAACAGATATGACTGTAACTGTAATTAGTGTTAGACTGTAAACTGTTTGCCTTTGTATGTATGTATGTTACCCTTCATCCTCTGGCATGGAACCTTTGTAAACGAGCAGTTCTTGCAAAAAAGGCATTTGTAATCCTAGAGTTTAATAAAATAAAATAATAAATTACATGCCCTTCCCCTTCTATTCGAGACTACAATTAATTAAAACTAATGTTTTACCCAGATTACTGTATCTATTTCAAAGTGTGCCCTGTTTAATTCCACATAAGGACATGAAGGAATGGCAGGGACGGGGGACGCCTAGAATATCCAAGGGAACTTTATATTTGCAAAACAGGAGGGGGGCAGAGCCTGCCCTAATTTTCAGGACTACTGGACAGCTACACACATGAAAATAGCATTGCTTTGGTCACACCCTACATATAAGGCACACTGGCATCAAACAGAATTGAACCATTATAAAAGATATCCCACTCAGAGCTATAATGTTTAACCCACAGATGCAAATTCATAAAAATACAAATTTACTAACATCGGTTAGGGCCACAATGTTGGGATGGAATTGTGGTAACAGAAGAAAAAAATTACTCGCCACAGTAATCTTCTTTCTTCCAAGGGGTCCTTTAGCATCAGTAACATTTTTGCACTTAGCTGGCTAGGTGCAACTGCCCCGGAGGTGTTGCCTTTAAGAGATATTTAAATGAGCTTCGGGCTGAGCCAATCAAAACACAGGAGGGGATGTGATCTGAGTGAGAGCTGTTGAAGGTTTCAGAATAATTTTTTCAACGAAAAATGAAGGCAAATACCCCGAAAAAGAATCAAAGGATTCAAAAAACATGCAAATGTCCACAAAAGTAGACATAGAAACAACAGCAACAAGAGCTAAAAACTCATCAATAAGAAACTCCAAATTTGGTAAAAGGTGACATAAAGAGCCCTTCTTTGACAGGTGAACCGAGTAGCAATGGGTGGGAGCTTACTGATGCTAAAGGACCCCTTGAAAGAAAGAAGATTACTGTGGTGAGTAATTTTTTCTTCTTACCCCAGGAGTCCTTTAGCATCAGTAACTTTTTGCAGACTACCAAGCAGTACCAAGTGGGAGTTGGAAAATAACCTACTTAGGAAAGAGGCTCTGCAGAACTACCTTGCCAAATTTGGCATCAGATCTGGTCTGCACATCCAAACTGTAGTGTTTCACAACGGTGTGCACAGATTTCCGGGTAGCTGCTTTGCAGACATCCAGTAGGGGAACGTCCCTTACTGCTGTAAGCGAGGCTGCACTGCCCCTGGTGGAGTGGGCCCTGAGCCCCACTGGAGGTTGTTGACTAGCTTTCTCATAGCAGAATCTAATACAAGAGACCAACCAATGAGAAACAGTTCTCTTGGTAGCTGGTCTTCATCTGCCTACATCCCCGCAGATGAGGAACAACTGAGTGGAAGAGCCTCTGAACTGTCTAGTATGCTCTAGGTAGTGAAAGATGGCTCTTTTGATATCCAAGATGTGGAGCCTTTGCTCGCCAGGAGTGGATGGCTCAGTACAAAGACAGGCAGAGTAATGGACTGGTTCATATGAAACTCTGAAACCACCTTTAGCAGAAATTTCCTATTTGTCCTGAGCTCAACTTTATCATTACATACTTACATAGACAGTGTTGGCAGATAAGGGCCTATGGCCCACCCAGTCTGCCCATTTGAGCTTGTAAGTTCAGTTTATGTTTTCCAAGAAGTCTGTTGCCCCTTACCCCGACCTCCAGAATTCCTTTATGTCTATCCCATGCATTCTTAAATCCCGTGATTGTTTCAGCCCCCACCACTTCCTCTGGCAGGGTGTTCCACTTGTCCACTACCCATTCTGTGAAGAAATTCTTCCTCATGTTTCCTCTGAATCGTCCTCCCTCCAACTTCATCCCATGCCCTCTAGTCCTGGAACATCTTTTTTGCTTAAAAAATAGTGTATTCCTGCACCCTGTTCCTCCCTGTAAGATACTTGTATGTCTCTATCATATCCCCTCTCTCCCTCCTCTCCTCCAGGGAGTACATGTTCAGTTCCTTCAGCCTGTCCTCATAGGACTTGTGATGCAATCCATGCACCATCTTTGTTGCCCTCCTCTGAACCTTCTCTACGCTATGTCCTTATGTAGGTAAGGTCTCCAGAACTGTACAGTGTACTCCAGGTGGGGCCTCACTACTGTCTTGTATAGTGGAATTATGACCTCCCTTTTCCTGCTGGTGATGCCCCTGCCTATGCATCCCAGCATCCTATTTGCTTTACCTGCTGCCTTGTCACACTGTTTCCTGCCTTGAGGTCATCAGAGATGATAACCCCAAGATCCCTTTCCTGCTTGGTGCATGCTATATCCTCACCCCCAACTGATATATTGTGCCAGGGTTTTTGTTCTCATATGCATTATCTTGCACTTCCTTGCATTGAATTTCTACTGCCAAACCCCTGACCATTCTTCAAGTTTCTGCAGGTCCCTTCTCATTATGTCTACACCCTCTGGTGTGTCTACTCTGTTACAGAGCTTTGTGTCATCAGTGAACAGTGAAATTCTGCCTTCTAGGTCCCATGCATGTCACTGATGAAGATATTGAATAGGACCGGTCCAGCACTGATCCCTGTGGTACCCCACTGGTCACTCTTCCTCTGTGGAGTGACAGCCATTTACCACCACCCTCTGTGTCCTGCCACCCAGCCAGTTACCTACCCACCACACTACTGTCCTGCCCACACCCATATTCCCCAGTATGTGCAATAGTCTTCTATGTGGCACAGTGTCAAAGGCCTTGCCGAAGTCCAGATAGGCCTTGTCCACTGCCCTCCCCTGATCCACCTCCCTAGTCACCCAGTCAAAAAATTCAATGAGGTTGGTCTGACACGACCTCCCCCTGTTGAAACCATGCTGCCTTGGGTCCTGTAGTCCATTGACAATCAGATGTTCCACCAATTTCTCCTTCAGTAGTGCTTCCATGATCTTCCCCACTACCGAGGTGAGGCTGACTGGTCTGTAGTTCCCTGCCTCCTTTTTGTTCCCACTTTTGTATAAGGGGACTACATCTGCGATCCTCCAGTCTTTGGGTACCTCCGCTTCCAGTGATCGTCTAAACAGGATAGCCAGAGGTTCAGCCACCACCTCTCTGAGTTCTTTAAGGACCCTGGGGTGCACCCCATCTGGCACCATTGCTTTATCAACTCTTATTACTTCCAGTTCCTTCAGGACCCTTTCTCGTGTAAAGGGACTTGTGTCCATTTCTGCACCATTCTCACCCCTTGTACTGCGTTTAGACCCATTACCCTCCTCTTCCTCAGTAAAGACTGAGCAGAAATACCTGTTCAATATGTCAGCTTTACTGCTGTCATCCTCCACACAGCCCCCATCCTCCCCCTTCAGTCTCACTATCCCTCCCTTTGCCTTTCTTTTTTCACTTATATACCTGTAAAAGGTTTTGTCCCCTCTACCCACTGATTTTGCAATGTCTTCTTCTGCCTAAGCTTTGGCTTCCCTTATTGACCTCCCTGCCTCCCTTTGCTTCTCCTGGTACTTCTCCCTATCCCCTTCTGCCTGTGTCTTTTTGTATTGCCTGAATGCAATCATTGTGAGGGATGATGTAATTCAGCTCAGTGCACAGGGACTGTAGCTCTGAAATCCTCCTGACAGATGTAATGGCTACCAGGAAGACGGTCTTCCAAGTTACAAACTTAATGTGGGCCGTGGACATAGGCTCAAAAGGTGGATTCATGAGCCCATCTATGCAAAGGTTCAGGCTCCAAGGAGGCACAGGTTCCCTGGTTGGAGGCTGGAGGTGCAAAAGGCCTTTGAAAAACTGTTTAAAAATGTTGTGGGGAAAAAAATGATTTCTTTCCCACCAAAAGGTAGGCCGAAACTGCCACCAGGTGTAGCTTGAGTGAAGATGGTTTCAAGCCTGACACCTGTAGATGTACCAAGTAGTCTAGCAACTAAGGGTCTGAAACTGATAGAGGTTTGACCTTTTCGCTCTTGCACCAGAGGGAAAACCTTTTCCATTTGGCTGCATAAGTCTTCTTAGTGTTCGTTTTTTTAGCCATCCTCAGTATCTTAAGGATCTGTTCAGAGTACTGTGAGTACGGAAACTCTAACTCCTCAAGAACCAGGCCCTGAGGTGAAGACAGTGTATGTCTGGGTACTGCACTCCCATCTGAGAAAGGGTCAGCAAGGAGTGAGTTGGAGGCAGGCGAATGAGCCTGCTGCAGGACACTGACAGAAGAAGAGGATACCAGGCTTGCCTGGGCCAGTCCGGAGCCACTAGGATCATCGATGCAGCCTGCTGTCCGAGTTTCAGCAAAACCCTGAACATCAGGGGAAAGGAAGAAAATGCGTATAGGAACCTCCCTGACCAGTCCAGGATCAGGGCATCCAGAGGAAGTGTTCCTGGAACTGAGGGTCTGCAACAGTACTGAGGAAGCTGAAAATTGAGAGGAGAGGCAAACAGATCCACTTCTGGTGTGCCTCACCGCCTGAACACTGTGGCTAGTACTTGCTTGTTCAGTGTCCATTCACTCTGGCCTTGACTGATGTGGCTTAGAGCATCTGCCAGAGTACTGAGTTTCCCAGGGAGGCGAATAGCTGAGAGGCAGACTCCCAGGGAGAATGTTAGAGACCAGAGCTTCAGAGCTTACAGAGTATTCCTGATGTGGTACCACCCTGCTTGTTTATGTAGAACATTGTAGTGGTGTTGTCCGTTTGAATTTGAACTGCCTGCCCTTCTATGTTGGGAGCGAAAGCTTTGAGAGCTACTAAGACTGCTCCAAGTTCCAAAAGATTTATGTGCAACTGTGACTCTTCAGGAGCCAGCTGCCGCTTACTGAGGCACTGTCTAAATGTGCTCCCCGCCCAAAAGGGAGACATCTGTGGTGATCACCTATGTGGGAAGAGGAGCTTGAAAGGGAACCCCTGCCTGTAAATTTGCAGGGTTCTTCCACCACAGCAAGTTTTAGAGGTACTGCTCAGACACAGGTATCAACTTTGAAAATGTGTTGCTTCTCTGGGACCAGCGAGCTCTGAGTAGGCTTACAGGAGTCTCACCCTGTACCTGATGCCTGGGACTACTGCAGTCATAGAGGCCATATGTCCCAGAAGTTTGAGGAAATGTCTGGCTGGTCTTGGCTGTCCCTGGGTGAAAGAATCTGCCACTGAAAGGAAACTCTGAATTCTTTTCTGCAGGAGGAAAGCATATCCTTTCTGAGTATCAAGCTAGGCCCCTATGAAGGTGAGCACCTGGGTGGGTTCTGGGTGAGATTTTCTTTAAATTTACCAGGAAACCCAGAGACTCCAGAATGCATTCTGTGAGGGAAAGAGATTCCTTGACCTGGCAAGGAGACTTTGCTACTATGAGCCAGTCATCCAGATAGGGGTAGAGAGCGACACCCAGTCTCCTGAGATGTGCGGCTACCACTGCGAGACACTTAGTAAAGACTCTTGGGGCCGAAGTCAGACCGAAGGGCATTGGGGTTGAGGACAGACCAAAGGGCATTGGGGTTAACCGATAGTGACACGAAGGAAGTTTTAGCCTGAGAAACTTCCTGTGAGATCTCCTTATGGGTATTTGGAAGTAGGCGTCCTTTAAGTCTTGGGAGGCTAGCCAGTCTCCCTGCTGTAAGGACTGTATGACCAGTGACAGAGTGACCATTTTGAATTTTTTTTTTCAGATGTTTGTTTAAATATCCGAGATCTAAGATAAGTCGCCACTCCCCACTTTTCTTTTGTGTCAGAAAATACCTGGAGTAGAGGCCCTTGCCCTTCTCGTGGGTGGGGACCCTCTCCACTGCTCGTAAAGCCAGAAGGTTTTGTACCTCCATTTCCAACAGCAGTATCTGTGTTGGGGACAGAGGTCTGGACACCTGGGTACGCTTGAGGTCTGGCAACTCTTGAACTATAATGACAGACCCTTCTCCACTGTCTCCAGCACCCACTTGTCCGACGTAATAATAATAATAATAATAATAATTTTATTTATATAGCGCCTTTCACAATATCAAGGCGCTGAACAAGGGACCAGTGCTGAAGATAGTGGGAGAGTCTGCCTCCAACCGGAAATGGGGAGGTGACCTGGACACTCACATCAGGACTTAGACTGAGAGGCAGGTGACTGAGTAGAGGTGGCTCTTTTGCCTTTTCTGCCCATGCTTCTGAAAGGCCCCCTGTACTGGCCGAAGTCAGATTGGAGATAGGGATTGTAAGGCCTGGGAACAAAACTCCTGCCCCTGCCGCCCTTGGGACGGGATCTCTGAGGGTTGGCAGGCTTAGGCTGGGATGAGTGGCTCTGCCAGGAGGCCTCATACTCATCAACTTTCTTCATGTAGTCAGTGGTTCTGTAATCAAACAACATATTTTGATCACGGCCCTCATCTGTCTGTGGTCAGACTGGTTGTTCTAAGTCAGGTGAAGCATCTCAGAGAGATAGCATGGGCCATCGCCCTAGAGACTGCATCACTGTTGTCGTCTGCCATGTGGAATTGGTACACAGTAGCTTCCAGGACAGTTTTTGACATATCCACCAGCTCCTGCACCATAGAATCTGATCTGTTGCGGGCGATAACCTGGACTGATTCCAAAGGGCTTTCTGATATTTGGCTGTGAATGCCATGCAATAAGAAGGTCTGAGAAGCAGGGAAGCTGTGGCATACATTTTCTTTGCTATAAAGCCAATTTTCTTGGAATCCTTGTCAGGGGAGGAGTGGGACAAGGAGACTCCAGCTTTCTCACAAGCTGCCTGCTGCACTATACTCTCGTGGCTAGGGTGTGCAGACAGGAACGCGGTACCATTTTTAGACAATTTATATTTTCTCTCAAGCCGCTTATCAACCCCTTATACTAAAGTGGGGTGTTGAAGCACCTTCATAGTATTTTTTTCTAAATGCATTATAGACAGGGACGACCAGGGTCTTTGAGGATGAAAGGCCCTTCATCTCCCTATAATCTTCGTCTTCATCGACATCCTGGTAGGGCTCCTGCGTAGGGAGGTCCAGGGTATCCAGTATATTTTATATAAATGTAAACATAGAGGAAGGATCCTCGTGGTCATCCAGGGGATCCCCAAGATGAGGGTCCGGGGGCTCAAGGCCCTCAAAATCCATGTCAGGGGCATCATAAAATTGATCATCATCTACGTCACCCTCACAGTCTACAGAAGATAGAACTGTGGAAGAGTGCTTGCCAGCCCCAGTAAATCGAGGTCCTATCTTTTGAAGGGCCTAAAACAGTTGCCATGCTTTTGCCATATTTTGCACTGATGGAAGAACCTGTGCAGTTTGTAAGTGTTTTGTTTTTTCTGTATGCTTTAAGCTGTCTGTTGTCTCGCTACTGGCTTTCCCAGGAGCAACGGGAGCATATCTGTCTTGACAGAGTTTCTTTTTAGCCACTTCATCAGAGGCTTGATCAAGCTTCCTTTTTTGTCGCTCTTATTATTTTTCAATTTGTGAGGAACTTCATCTTTGGAAGCTTTATTTTTTGGCTGGGATATGGAGGGTTCCTCGGCACCTCCGCTTTTGGTATTAGTACTTTTGACTGGCCCCTCGTCAGAAGCCTCCGATTTATCCTCAGCCATAATAATAAAAGGTTTGTCTGCTATGTTTGCCAATTTAAGCAAAGCAAACCAGTCCTGGACCTACGAACTGAGTGCAGGTTTCTGTGAAAATGCCACCAGCCAGTCCTGTCCCAGTTAATAACTAACATACTATTTGCCAGCAGATTAGGCCTTACGGTCTATCGAGTCTGCTCGAACCTTAGATCCTTAGTTGGGTGCCGAGGCCCTCCCATCCCTTGTGCTCCAGAAACCCCTATCATCCATCCCCACCCCCCCCTGGGACAGGCAATCATCTGATACATCCACTTTCTGTGTCTGTCCCACCCTCTCTTGAAGCCCTCCACTGTGGATCTCTGAACCAGCTCACCAGGCAGTGCATTCCAAGGGTCCACCACCCTCTCAGTGAAAAACCTCCTCCTCTTTTCCCCCCTCACCCTTCCACCTTCCAACTTCAAACCATGCCCTCTGGTGATACCTCCCTGCTTTAGTCTAAAGATCCCCTCCATGTTTACCCTATTTATTCCCTTGAGGTACTTGAAGACCTCAATCATGTCCCCCCGTCTCTCCTCTCCTCCAATGAAAACAGGCAGAGCTCCTGAAGTCTGTCCTCATACGTCAAATCCCCCTAGCCCTCGTATCATCTTAGTTGCCCTCCTCTGTACCCTCTCCAGGAGCTGTATGTCCCTCTTCAAGTGTGGTCTCCAGTACTGTACACAGTCTCTTAAATTAGGGATAACTCTGTCTATTACTAGTGCCTTTTTTTTTTTTTTGGTTGTAGAACTAGGATCTATACCAGTGCCAATCTCAACAGAAACCCAGTAATACTCAACTGCGCACAGGCGGCTGCTGGACCCTCATGGACAGTCCAGACACAGATGATACCAAGGTCCAGTAATATAACAAAAAATGCTTCCCCATAATTGGCAATCTAGAGAGAAAACCCCAGGCACTGTTTAAATTTGAAATCCACTGCAGGTGCCTCGCAGTAATCCCAGCGAGGTACGAGGTAAAAAACAAGGCAACTGTCCCTAATTCAACGGTTCCCACAAGAATTTGCCCCAAAAATGAAGGAAACCATTGAAACAGTCGCAGTAAAAATAAAGTCAAAATAGCGTTGTTGCGCTAAAAATAAAAAATGTGCGCAGTGCTAATGACAAAGTAAAACCTTCACTCAGCACACTAAAGGAAATAATTTATGAGGAAAACTTTACCAAGATAAGCACTAGAAGGCTGTCAACAAGGAAAGTTGGAAGACACCTCAGAGGCAATATTGCTCAATCCAGCGGAGAAAAAATTGTGAAGCCTTCAACGGCTCTCACTCAGCTCACACACACTTCTGTCTTTTGATTGGCTTTGCCCTAAGCTAATTTAAATATATCTTAAAGGCACACCTCTGGGGCAGTTGCACCTAGCCAGCTAAGTGCAAAAAAGTTACTGATGCTAAAGGACTCCTGAGGTAAGAAGGGGGATATACTACCAGATATAACCGGAAATACATGTGGTGGACTTATGATAAAGAATTCCTTTCACCCACTCAATATCAATGGTTTCAAAGGCAAGCGAGTAGAGGAATTTTTGCCCCATGGCAGTTACTGCAAGGCAGCACCATTATATCTTTTGAGACAACCAGGGTAAGGTTTGGCTGGACACAAGCCGATCTAATACTCTACTATCAGCTTAAGAGATTTTATAAATAATAAGTTACGAAGTATGGCAATATTAGAGGCCCATTTCCAGCAGTAATCGAGTTACTCTGGGGATCTGCACATGGTAAGGGAGCCATCACCATGCTTTATCGGAACTTGGTGACAGATAGGGTCCACAATTTGCAATCTCTAAAACATAAGCGGGAAACAGAATTAGGGATAACTCTAGACAACTTTAAACGGAAACTGGTCTTTCGGAGCTGTTGGAAAACCACCTCCTCACCAAACTGGCAAGAATATGCCAGGAAAATCAAAATCAGATATTTTCTAACACTAACAAGGCAAGCCAAGATGGGCATTTTAACGCAAGGAAAGTGTTGGAGAGGCTGCGACTGCCTACAAGCTGACCAAGCACATATACTATGGCACTGCCCTATGATTGAAAACATCTGGAGAGAAGTACATCATTTGGTGGGGCTATTTGGACTAGCCTCTGGGATAGGTCCAGAAAATCTGGTACTGAGAATTTTTCCATCTGAAATTAAAGGGAGGGAAGGGCAATATTTATGACTATAGCTGCCCTGAAAGCAATTACCAAGAGATGGCTCCACCAGATATCTCAGAATGGGTTTTGTTGACTGAAAAAGTACAAACAATGGAGAAAATGACTTTTGCAGCAAATCATAAAAAAAGAGCAATACATGAACAGTTGGACTAGATGGGAATTATATAGGGATAAAGTACAGTGACCCCCCCCCCTTTTCTGGCATGATTAATAAGGAGTAATTATTTCCTCCCCCTAAAGTTTTTTCTTTTTTTAGTTCTAATACTCCATTCATGTTTATAAGAAGGGCATCAATTGATGCACCCAGAAGAGAGCAGGTTTATATGTAGGATAATATTCGATTACAAGATAATTAATTAACATATAGTGTATGGTGGAACGTCGTTCTCCACCGAAATCCATAGTTGTCGAAACCTTGTAGTCACACACTAGTGATGTTCGCAGTGCAGCAGAACGATTTTTTCTACTGCACTGCGAACGTCACACAGTGTGTCCTCGAGCAGCATTTGACAGTTAGGGCTCACTCCACAGACAAGACACATAGGGAAAGCAGCAATGTCGGCGGCAGTACTAATGTTTAGCATGAAAACGTTCATAATGTAAAGTTCTTTTTTTCCTTCTAGTAACCCAGTAAAAATGTTTTGAAGCAGAAACATGCTGTAGTGACCCCCCCCAAAAAAACGACGTTCCACCATACACTATAAAGAAAAGTGCATGGGGAACAGTTGACAACAGGGTATCTTTCACCTCGTTGGCACTATGACGACTGATTACCTCTCGAGCTGCGCTCTCGAGGTAATCCGTTGTCATAGTGCCAACTCGGTGAAAGAATAGCCCTGTTGTCAACTGTTCCCCATGCACTATCCTATATGTAATCGATTTTACCCTGCATGTAAATGGGGTACAAGTTTACTGATTGTGCGTGCAGGATCGATTCCAGCTCTGCTCACATCTACATGAAATTTAAAAATTGACGTTCCTGGAATCGGTGCACTTCAATCAGTTCCAGGACCGATCCTTTGATCCTCGGTGCTCTTATTTACATGCAGACTCACAATCGGTTATACAGAGTTGAATACCTAATAATCAATTCCAAGCCTGCTCGTAAATAGAGTAAGTCACAAAGTAACTGATTACTTTTTAATTGACACTAACCCTGTATGTAAACAGAGTAACTGCTTGCTTGACTGTTACTCTTAGAACCTTAGTTGATTGACATAAAAGTCTATATTACAAGAAACTTTACAGGCGTTGGTATTGGATGATTATTTAAGCAATAATGCATGTCAAGTCATGAGCTGTACTGGGATAAGCTGATGCCTTGAGTTGCTGGACACAAGCCCACAGCGAGTGCGTGCAACACCCAAGAAGTTTATTTATTTATTTATTAGCTTTTGGTAACTGGGTAAGTGCACTAGGCAACAATCCTGCCTATTTTCAGGCACGACCCGGGACAGTACAAGACGGAATACAAAATAAGCACAATTGTACAAGTTTATACATAAAACAACAACATAGTGCAAACAATATAATACAGGTAAGAGTACATTTTACCACTAGGACAATTTCCGGCCAGGAGACCTAGTGGTGATTAAGTCTAGGTGCATTTGCAGTTATCAAGGGTGTAAAGGTGAGAGAACAGTGAGCTCTTAAAGACACTGTGGGAGGCAGAATTTTTAACCTGCAGGGGTAGCGAGTTCCAGAACTTAGGAGCAAAACTGGAGAACGCCTGTTCACCCATTTTTGTAGGACAGGGTCTAAGAGAGAGCCTTGGGACGGAAGAGGACCTAAGGAAGCGGGAGTGGGAGACGGGATAAGAAGGTCAGCCAGAGAGTCCGGACGTGGTGGTCTAGTAAGTGAGTCAATAAGACACCCGAGGAAGTAAGCCCGGAGTCCCTGAGGTGATAGCCAGTTTAGGCCGGAGTATAGGAGGCAATGATGAGTTAGGCGAGGGGCAGATAAGGCAAACCTACAGATATTGTTGTAGGAAGTGTCCCATTTATCGAGCACACTGGCAGAGGCAGGGAAAAGAACTGGGAGTGCACATAGGAGCTGTGTAAGAAGTACTCCTCTAGCTACTGATAGTCTAGCTGAAGGAGTGAGGGAGTGGCGAACATGGTAAGCAGACCAATTTTTGCATTAACAGCCCAACAGACCTCGTTAACATGGGCTGTAAAGTCAAGAGCAGGGTCGAGTGTAACCCCGAGATATTTAAAAGAAGAGGTATTGATGACCAAGGTTCCATCACTGCAGCGAACCAGGAGCTTGGGAGCCTCAGAGGGAAATTTCTTTGAGGATCCAAAAAGCATAGCCTGAGTTTTGTCTATGTTTAGGATTTGGTGGTTGTCCGAGAGCCATAATTGCAGGGACTGGAAGTTATGTGAAAGGCTGTGGTTGATTTCGTCCATTGATTTAGATGAGGAATAAAGAACCAGGTCATCGGCACACATGAGCATGCTACTGTTATGAGAAGGACTGGGAATATCATTAATAAATATAAAAAAGAGGAAAGGACCAAGTATGGACCCCTATGGAACACCACGGGTGATAGGTATGGGGGAGGAGAGAGCTTTATGAAAGGCAACAGCCTGGGTTCAATTATCCAAGTAACTGCGGAACCAGGATAAGGTAGAGTCAGTGGCTCCTATGGTACGTAGCTTCGTCTGCAGAAGTGGGTGGTAGACCATATCAAATGCTTTGGACAGGTCGATGAAAACCGCACCAGTGAGTAAGCCCTTGTCCATATAACCTTTGACATCGCTGGTTAGTTGGCTCAGAGCAGTGGTGGTACTGTGCCCCGCCCTAAAGCCGTGTTGGCAAGGGGTTTGGAATTTGAACTTGGTAAGGTGCTTAGAGAGCTGTCGATGGACTAATTTCTCTAGAAGCTTGCTGAGAGTGGGGAGAAGAGAGAGATGGAGCAGTAGTTGGACAGTTGTTTATCATCTCCCTTCTTAAATATGGGTATTGTTCTAGCCGTTTTCCAGACCGGGGGGACTGAGGAAGTGCAGATGGATAGGTTGAAAAGTCAAGTAACGGGCCTAGCAAGCCAGGTAGCAAACTAAGTATCCCAGGATGAATACCATCGGGGCCCCGGCCCGCATAAGCCGGAATGGTTTTGAGAAGTTTAAGTACTTCATAGTATGAGACCTGATCAAGTACCAGTGTAGAGGGAGTAGGGGTGTTGGAAGAGGCAGCTCGCCAGGCTTTTTGAAATCCAGCGGATGAGGGAGAAGGTAGCGAGGAAAAGAGGGAGTTGAAAGTGTTGGCAATTGTGAGTGAAAGGTTACAGTGTGTCACCTTTATGTACATATCAGTAGGCGTCTAAGGCTTGTGGTTTCCAAGAATTTCCTTGATTTGGGCCCAGTACCTTTTAGGGTTGGAGGCAGAGGACATAAGGAGATTCCTGTAATAAGAACTTTTTGCATGGCACAGTTCCTTTTTACAGTTGTTCCATGCAGCTCTATAGACTTCAAAGTCTGTCCGTAGATGTGAGATCTTCCAAGCAGACCACAGCTTGTCCCTACGTTTCAGTAGTTGAAGTAGGGGACGCGTGAACCATTTGGTAACCTTCCCTTTTACCCTATGCGTGGTGACTGGGATGTGTTTGTTTTGCAGTGAGAGTAGTACCGAGTTGAAGTACCCCGTGGCAAAGTTAATGTCCTCAGAATAGTTGAGAGGAGACCAGTTAATTAGGCCGAGATCATGAGCGAAGGCATCGACATTAAGGTGGGAGAGGTTAGAAGGTTATCACTTTTGAAGGGAAGGAGGAGGTATCCCATATACCATAAACTGGATAATGATCACTAATGGTGTCAGGGAGTACTCCTGCGGTTCACAATTCCTTCCTATTCGTAAGAATCCAATCAAGTAGGGTGGCACATGCGCCCCCATGGGAGATCCTAGTGGGTTCCTGAATAATCTGAGAGAGGTTAGCCTTGCTAACCATGGAGGATAGGTGAGAGGAGCTAGGTCCTGCCCAGTCTAGGTTAAACTCACCAAGACAGATGATGTCACTTTTTCCTGTGACTGATATCAGATAATCAATGAATTCACTAAGCCCTTGCCTGGAGTTCCTGGGAGGAATATAAATACAGAAAATATGGATTTTTTTTTAACTCCACCAAGTAGAAGTAGAGAATGAAGGACCTCACAGTTGGACAGCGGGGGGTCGTGCATTAAGGTGATGTTCAGGTGGGATTTATGGTACCACGCCAGGCCACCGCCTCTTTTTAAAGCAGTGCAATCCACCCGAAGCATTTTATATCCATGAAAGGAGCATTGTGAGTCAATAATTAAGGGTTTAAGCCAAGTTTCGGAGATGGCTAAGATATCAGGGCTGTTTACCCTGATCCAAGCCTCGAGATCAGGGAGATTGGCAAGAAGGCTCCTGGTGTTGATGTGTGCAAAGGTGAGACCATCTGTTTGTGGCAGACAGCGAGCAGGGAGAGCCTGTGTGTGATTGGGTACCTTTGTAGGACCAGGATTAGTCTTGACATCCCCAGCAAGTGTAAGGGATAGGGTAAATATCCAGAGTGAGGCAATAATGTAAGCCCTTGCTGCGCAACTAGGGGATACAGAGAACCTTAAATGGATGTGACTAATTAATAAGCACATATGCTTGACGATAAGCCCTGATGGAGGAAAAGGCATAGGAAAGGGGTTACTAGTAGGTTGGAGAAGCAAAAATTGCCAGGAGAGCATACATTGGAGTGTGTAGTGATTATGGCAGGACAGGTGAGAGCTGAGAGTGAAAATAACATAAGCGTCCCAGCGAGAGGGGTAAGTAAAGACGTGGAAGTCATAGTAACAAAAGGAGAACCAGGGTAAAGAGGGAGAGAGACGACACAAAGAAAATAGGGGGGAGAGTAAGGGCAGAAGGTGGAAAGATGGGTGGATGTTCACCAGGACAGAGAACAGGTAGCTTGAAAGATTGAAGTGCAGGCGACCGCTAGTGGCAACCAGCTATAACGAGCAGATGGAAAACAAGGTATTTAAAAAACAAAACAAAACAAAACAAAAAAACACCAGAGGAGGAACCATCATGGGATTTCACTCTATAAAAATAACACCAACCAAGGGTGGGAGGTATGGGGGCGGGCAGGGGCAGTTGCGCGGTGACTACGGGGCTGCGCTACTGCTGGCAGCAGCTCTCTTTGTCCGTGAGGCGCAGCCACAGTTCGTACCTGCCATCTGCTTCAGGAGGTGGGGGGGGGAGCCTTCCTTGATGCCCTCTCGACCTGGAGTCCCGCGGTGCTTCTGTGAAAAGAAACAGAAAAGGTACATCTATTTCAAACCTGGTCGTATGGTAATTCAAATTGTGGAGCCGCGTAACTGAAAATGCAGCCAGGCAATGCGTGGTCCAATTGAACTATGCAACATCGAAAAAGCAATCTCAATCACTGTTTAGAGTTTAGAGCAAAAGCTATAATGTGGACCACTTAACACAGATTACAGGCTTGCTCTTAAGGTGCACAAAGGCAATGCAGTAAATTATAGTTCAATCACTGTTTAGAGGGCACGCTCTTAAGGTGCACAAAGGCAACGCTGTAAAATATAGTTAAATCACTGTATAGAGGGATCGCTCTTAAGGTGCACAAGGCAACGCTGTAAAATATAGTTAAATCACTGTATAGAGAGATCGCTCTTAAGGTGCACAAGGCAACGCTGTAAAATATGGTTAAATCGCCGAAAGTCCATTAAGGTGACTGGCCAAAAGGTCCCAAAAAAGCTTAGAAATGCTAGCAGCGGACTTCTGGTTCCGCCACGGCACCAAGTAGAAGCTAAACCTTCGGTGCTCTGCCTCGACCACTGAAATAACCTCCAAAAAAACAGAACAAGAAATCCAAGTACCTAAAAATGTCGGGAGGAGGTTCACAGAGAGATCGAGGAGTAAGGTCTAAGATGCTGCAGTCCAGATTTGAAAGGGACGGTGAGGATTCGAGAGCAAGCTCCCCTACACACACATCCACCCAATCTAGGGCCGCCATGAATGCCAAAAACTATGAGACTGATGATGAAGTGGAGCATTTGTCGAGAAACCGCTATGAAGCCCTAATGAAAGAGCTGAGAGAAATGCGAGTGGAAAATAAGGCGGAATTTAAACAGCTCAACCAAAAGCTTTCGATGGTAGAGGGTCGGGTCCAAGAAGCAGAGGACCGTATTTCCAATGCGGAGGATGGCCTGCAAACATTAGGCCATGCAGTATTTGCTTTTTGCAATCACGCTATATACACGGAACAAAAATGTGTAGACCTGGAAAGTCGATCAAGACGAGACAATTTATGTCTATATGGATTGAAGGAAGTGGCAGAGGAAGGAGATATGGTGGAATTTATTACTGACCTGTTAAAAGATGTACTGGATCTTCCACAGGACTATAAGGTGAAAATTGAGCGTGCCCATTGAGTGCTACTGCCCAAACCCAAAGACCTGACTACCAGACCTAGATCTATAATTATTAAATCTCGAGCTACCGTACAAGAAGATATTCTCCCTGCAGGGCAAAAAAGAGGTCAAATATCTTGACTCCGCGCCTATTTTTTCACCAAGATTACCCACCTACTATACAGAAGCAACGATGGAATATATACCAATCATCAAACTTTAGAAATAAACAACTGTGGATTCAAACACCCTATCCGGCGAAATTGAGAGTTTTCTGGAAGGAGGGAGCTGAGCTGTACGATTCTCCCCAGAAAGCTGGTGAAGCATTGCAAAAGCGGGGATTTACGGTCCCAGCACCTGTAAAGGTCACAAAGTCAAAGAGAAAGGAGCCTACAGAGGAATGGCAAATCGTTCCCCTGCGGAAAAATAGGGCAGTAGGCGGTAATATTATGTCTCCAGTTCTACACGAGTTTAAGGCATTAATGAAGAAACTGCCTGGAATCTCAGAAAGGGATCTCGAATCTGCAGATGGGTGAGAAGTTACCTATATATACTGTTCTCTTTTGAATCTTGGACTGTTTCACAGAGAAGTACTAATTTACAATCCTGTTACACCTATCCTCGGAGTGAGACATTTCCACTGCCCAGATCTCTGATTTTTCAGGTGGAAAATTGTCAATGCCTCTTGATCCAGACTTGGATCCTGGACATTGCTCTGGGAATGTTCCTGGCCCTTTCCCTCGCTCTCTGATCTGCTGAGGGGCATATGGGTTTGGCTGGGAGATGGCGAGATGAATGCACCAGTACCTATCCCATGTCCCGTTTTAAAATATATAGAAGATGATCAGGAGTCTGTAATGGTACTGTGACAAGGGACATAATCTACAAGGCTCCAGCCTAGCGACTCGCATGCTCATATGTCCCAGGGAATTTAAAACTGCAGCACGTGAAACCCAGTCTGATCCCAGAGTGTCTCTCTTATTAATAGTGTGAACGAATTATGGACTTGATGTATATTTTGAAGTGTTTATTTTCGGGGGGACGAGGACTGTTTATATACTGCTGAACGGGGCCGACCTTTTGAATTCTAGGTTTGAGGACCCCCAACAGATCATGGAACCATCGAAATCGCCATCTGAATATTTTTATATGTTTAAGTTCCCCTACAAAGCGCTTCATGTGGGTGAGACCTGTATAAACACCATGGTAAAGTAACTTTTGGAGTGGGGGAAACAAGGGTGACATGTCTCCGGGGAGGTGGGAGGATGACTGGGGAGGGTGAGAGGTGAGGGGAAATGATCTGGGATTTGTATGGGCATATGTGGAAGGACATCATTTACCTACATATTAGCCTCGGGAGAGATGCTACAACCAAGATGGCCGTAAATGTGGCGAATATCATAATTCAGGAGCCCAACAAAGCAAGGGCTCAGGAGGAGTCTCCCTCTTATGTGAGGGACTCCTCCCCCCACCAATACCATCCGATAGGTGGGAAAAGAGGTCACTTCATTTGTTTGACCTCCTACCTTGGAAGCCAGTTAAAAATGATTATCTTAGTGCACTGTTTGCACAAACAGTTAAGGTTTCTTGCTGTGATCAATCATATATACTATGTTGCTGTTGTTATATCTTTTTATTTCGGTCAGCAAAGAAAACATTTATAAGTTGCTATGTATCGAGAGAGGGGGTTGATGCTATAAGGACTGGGCTATTGTCAAATAGTCAATATGGGTTATACTATATGTTCATATAATGTGCATGGCCTTTCTGGGCCGATCAAGCGCTCCAAGGTATTATCTTACCTGAAGCGTTCCGGATCTGATATCTCTCTACTTCAGGAAACCCATTTGTCACATGGGGAACATGAGAAGTTTAGACGTCTGGGTTTCTCCCAGGTTTATTCTTCTTCCTTCAAGGTGGGGCGTAGGAGAGGAACAGCTATATTAATACCTGCCAAGGTGCCATTTGAGTATCAAGACCAATTGTGTGACAAGGAGGGGCGATACGTAATGATAAAGGGGAAATTAAATGGGAGGCTCGCCACCTTTGTCTCAGTATACTTTCCACCAGCCACGGAGTTTATAACCTATCGGTCATTCTTCCTTCTTCTGTCGCAGTGGGCGGAGGGTACAACAGTATGTGGAGGAGACTTTAATTTAGATCTTTCAGTGGCTGGGAGTGAAGGAAGGTCAGTGGGGAAAAAAACAAGAGAATGATTTAAAATTGCTTGGTGAGTTAGGATTCGTGGACACATGGAAATATTTAAATGGATCAACTAAACATGTTACCTTTTTCTCACAGGTCCACTCTAGTTATACCACAACAGACTATATGTTAATCTCACAAGAGCATTTGGGGTCAGCGGGTAAGACATGGATGGGTGATTTTATTCTGTCCGATCATGCCTCGTTTTTTTTTAGACTAGATTCAGATAATTTTAGGAAAAATACGATGTGGAGGCTCAACCTCTCCCTACTCCACAGTAAGGATAACATTCATACCATGGAAGAGATTAACAAACAGGCTGTGAAGGAAAATGACTGCCCTGAGACTGATATTTCAGTCTTATGGGACACTATCAAGGCGATTTGCAGGGGCAAATTTATCGAAATATCAGCCCGAAACAAACGAGAGAGGGAACAAAAACAAAGTACCCTGACGGCCCAAATACAAAATCTAGAGCTTCAACAGATATCCCATCCCAATTCTAAAATTTTAAAAGCTTAAACAAGAACTGAATACTATACTAGACTACAAAATTGAGCAGAAGCTACTGTTTCTAAGACAGAAGTATTACGATGGGGGCCCCCGCTCACTGAAATTGTTGGCTGGACGTCTCAGGCAACACAGGGCCAAAACATTAATATCAACTTTAAGGTTGTCCCCCCAACATCTGCCCTGTCATACATAGATACATAGACAGTGTCGGCAGATAAGGGCCTATGGCCCACCCAGTCTGCCCATTTGAGCTTGTAAGTTCAGTTTGTTTTCCTAGAAGTCTGTTGCACCTTACCCCTGACCTCCAGAATTCCTTTATGTCTATCCCATGCATTCTTAAATCCCGTGATTGTTTCAGCCCCCACCACTTCCTCTGGCAGGGTGTTCCACTTGTCCACCACCCGTTCTGTGAAGAAATTCTTTCTCATGTTTCCTCTGAATCGTCCTCCCTCCAACTTCATCCCATGCCCTCTAGTCCTGGAACATCTTTTTCGCTTAAAAATAGTGTTTTCCTGCACCCTGTTCCTCCCTGTAAGATACTTGTATGTCTCTATCATATCCCTCTCTCTCCTCCTCCTCCAGGAGTACATGTTCAGTTCCTTCAACCTGTCTTCATAGGACTTGTGATGCAAGCCATGCACCATCTTTGTTGCCTCCTCTGAACCTTCTCTACCCTGTCTATGTCCTTACGTAGGTATGGTCTCCAGAACTGTACACTGTACTCCAGGTGGGGCCTCACTAGTGTCTTGTATAGCGGAATTATGACCTCCCTTTTCCTGCTGGTAATGCCCTGCCTATACATCCCAGTATCCTATTTGCTTTACCTGCTGCCTTGTCACACTGTTTCCTACCTTGAGGTCATCAGGAGATGATAACCCCAAGATCCCTTTCCTGCTTGGTGCATGCTATATCCTCACCCCCAACTGATATATTGTGCCAGGGTTTTGTGCCCCATATGCATTATCTTGCACTTCTTTGCATTGAATTTCTACTGCCAAACCCTGACCATTCTTCAAGTTTCTGCAGGTCGCTTCTCATTCTGTCTACACCCTCTGGTGTCTACTCTGTTACAGAGCTTTGTGTCATCAGTGAACAGTGAAATTCTGCCTTCTAGGTCCTGCGCCATGTCACTGATGAAGATGTTGAATAGGACCGGTCCCAGCACTGATCCCTGTGGTACCCCACTGGTCACTCTTCCCTCTGTGGAGTGACAGCCATTTACCACCACCCTCTGTGTCCTGCCACCCAGCCAGTTACCTACCCACCACACTACTGTCCTGCCCACACCCATATTCCCCAGTTTGTGTAATAGTCTTCTATGTGGCACAGTGTCAAAGGCCTTGCTGAAGTCCAGATAGGCCATGTCCACTGCCCTCCCCTGATCCACCTCCCTAGTCACCCAGTCAAAAAATTCAATGAGGTTGGTCTGACATGACCTCCCCCTGGTGAAACCATGCTGCCTTGGCTCCTGTAGTCCATTGACAACCAGATGTTCCACCAATCTCTCCTTCAGTAGTGGAGAAAATATCAAACACCTTTGTTCAATACTACATACAGTTATATGCTGCTCCCCCCCCCGACCCAGGTGAAGGAGGAGCAAATAAATATGTTCTTGGAAACCCCCAAATTACCAAAAATGCCTAAGCATCTGGCTGAAGGTTTGGTCGCTCCCATAACAACCAGGGAAATAGATGCAGAGATAAGGAGGTTAAAAACATTAAAGTGCCCGGGGACGGATGGCCTTCCTGGCGAATTTTACAAATCTTTCAAAGAAATAGTTACTCCCTTGCTCTCCAGACTGTATACTAATATCCAAAGTCTTGAAGGAAAAATTCCCCCATCCTGGGACCAGGCAATTATATCTGTCATCCCAAAGGCAGGTAGGGACCCTACTCTTCCAAGCTCCTATTGCCCGATCTCAGTGTTAAACACAGACTATAAAATATTAACCTCTGTGTTAACGCAGAGATTAAAGCAAATGATCCCCACCCTAATCCAATTGGATCAGTGCGGGTTTATCCCAGGCCGTCAAGCCTCGGATAACATTCGGGCGACCGTGATACCTGATCAACATGCACAAAACTATAAAATCCCGGTGACTATCATAAGTCTAGATGCTGAAAAAGCATTCGACAGAGTGTCATGGCAGTTTTTAAGAGGGGTCCTTGCCGCTTTTGGCTTTCCCCAGAAATTTATCAACCTTATTTTCAAATTTTATTCAAACCCACAGGCGTATATCCGATCAAACGGTCATGTTTCCCAGGGTTTCCCCCTGTATAGAGAGACCAGACAGGGCTGCCCAATTTCTCCCGTTATTCGCCCTGTATATAGAGCCTCTAGCCCAGTATATCAGGTCGGCGGATGACGTGGAGGGTATTAATTTGGGGGATAAAGAACACAAGTTGGTTCTTTTTGCAGACGATGTATTGGTATATCTTACAAACCCAACCGAGGCCCTCCCCGCCCTGTTCCGCAAGATTGAAAGGTTTTCCTCCCTAGCAGATTATTCCTTGAACACAACCAAAACTGAGGTGCTCCCTTTTAACTATCCTGTTCCAATGTCTATACGTAAGCAATTTCCATTTAAATGGGATCTCCCCTCAATAAAATATTTAGGAACCCAAATACCAGCAGATCTTAATCAACTATATAAAAGCAACTATACCTCGCTGATCAATAATATTAAAAAAGACATTAAAAAATGGAACATAATTCCACTGTCATTCTATGCTAGGTCCCAGGCAATAAAGTTAAATGTTCTGCCACGTCTGTTATACTTTTTCCAATCAATACCATGTATTATCCCTTTAAGAGATCTTAAGGCCTGGCAGCAAATGTCTTCAACCTTTATATGGCAAGGCAGAAAACCACGATTTAAACTCCAGGCATTGCACCTTCCTAAGGCGCGGGGTGGCATTGCATTTCCTAATTTTTCCACATACTGGAACTCTGCGCAAATGCGATGCGCACTGATATGGGGCAACAAGCATTGTGATGCATACTGGAAACAAATTGATGTAACTAGAGGTTTTTGCTACCCCTTGCCCGCTATAATATTTTCAGGTGCCCTAGTGAAACAGGCCTTACGAGACACTCAGGGGAGTATCTGTTCCATCTTGGAGGGATGGAGGAGAGGGAACCCCTGGAGAAACATTAGGGAACACATATGGAAATACAAATGGTTTATCACTAACCCAGAATTCCCACCTGCTAGGGACTCCGCATGGTATACAATCCAAGCAAATAAGGGCTTTTTCGCCCCTTGGCAGCTCATTCGGCAAAATGCCATAATATCGTTTGAGGAAGCTAAGATCAAATTTAGATGGGGCGAGAGAGAAAGACTACGTTACTTTCAAATCAAAGATTTTATAAATTCCCAGTATAGGTGTGTTCAATCCCGCTCCCAGATATTGGAAGATACATCCCCATATATTCAAATTTTTAATGCCAAAGGGGATGATCATGCAATATTCTATATATATAAATACTCGGTGTCATTGCGAGAACACTTACTAGAACCCCTTAAGGTCAAATGGGAACAGGATCTTCGCCTTCTGTTATTGCAGCCACAATGGGCTAAAATTTGGCAGATGACGTGGTCTACCACTTCATCTCCGAATTGGCGTGAATACGCCTGGAAGGTCCATACAAGGTTTTTCTTAACACCCCAGTTACAGGCCAAAAGAAACCCAACCCTCTCTCCAAAGTGTTGGAGGGTTTGTGAGACACAGGTGGCAACCCACGCACACATATTCTATGGCTGCCCGAAGCTCCAGCCCTTCTGGTCATCTGTCACTCAGCATATTTCAAAGATTTTAAGTCTTGATGTTCTCCTGACAACACAGAATTTGGTGTTGGACATCCCCAGTCTCTCAAACAAAAGATATGAAATACATGTGGTCTATATTACTGGTGGCTGCCTATAAGGCTATTACTAGGAGATGGCTACAAGAGGAACCCCCTTCCATTTCTGAATGGAAGAGTATTGTAGATCAAATCAGAACATTTGAGAATATCTCCCATAATTTACAAGATAAATCTGTAACCTATGTGAACAGATGGACCAGGTGGATTATGTATGAGCAGGAAGTTCGGACGGGAGCAACCTGAAAGTAGTGGGGAGATATACCCCTTTACCTGGGTGCAGGTGTACGGAATTAGACCTTATTTGTAAACGGGGAAGTACTGCTGAGGGTTAGACCTTAATTGCATATAGTGTGTCCGTCAATGTATGAGGTTCATACCTTTCTCTTTCAGATCTAGGGGCAATTAGGAACAAAATCTAAATGATGAACAAATGCTGGCCTACCAAATTTTTATTTTTTCTTTAGTTTTGAGTCCTTCTTTTCTTTCCAAGACTGTAAGAAGAGATTCTCTATAAACTTTTAAAATTTTCCCTTTTTTCTCTATATTAAATTTTAAGCACTGAAAGCCATTAATGCTATTAAAACCAAAACCTAGCGAAGTTGGCTATCAGGTGGCAGTGGAACTATGAACAATATGAACCTTATAAACTGATGGGCTCTTCCCCTACACCTGAACTTACTATGTAGTGCTTAAAACGGAAAAATAACATGGGATTTTTTAAGTATATATTGTGAAATGTTAAGACATTAACTGTACTGAACATAAAAAAAAAATGATGGAATATACTGTTTTAAAGTACTGTTTCTAACAAGTGCTTAAATAAAATGAAGTATAAAAAGAAATGCTATGGCGGCGCTCTCTTTTCTGCGGGCGCGGCCACAGTTCTTACCTGCCGTCCGCTTCGGGAGGCAGGAGGAGAGCTACTCGATGCCCTCGATCTGATCCAGCGGAGCTTCTGCCGTCCGCTTGGGAGGTTGGGAGACCCTTCCTCGATGCCCTCGACCTGGAGTCCCATGGAGCTTCTGACAGTTACTTAGTATGCTACAACCCATGACAGACCGTGGGTGTATCGGGGCATTAATGCATACCCATGTGCACTGTGAGGCACGAGGGCTTGCCTGAGCGACTTCAACCTGCCGGGAAGTGCATTAATGCCCTGATACACCCATTGCCTGGAGTGGGTTACTGCACTTTTAAAATGGTATGTTTTGCAAGTGTTTTAACTAATCAAAACATTTTGAAATAATTTAAAATTGTATTTTTTGTGTACTACGTCTGCCCTAAAGACGTTCTCTTTTTTTTAATTTTTTTTTTTAAGTTTTTCTCATCTAGCTCTGGCTCTCACTGGTTGCCAGTAGCGTGGGCAGGTTTTTGTAAAAAAAAAAAACAAAAAAAAACATGGTGGTTGTATTTCTTGTTAAGCGAGAGAGTTTACACAGGAACTGTCGGTTGTAACTATTTTAGTCATCAGACCTTCAAAAATGTCAAATTCTGTGCATATTTCTTGTGCTTGCTCCATCTTTTCACGTTTTCTCGCTTCACCTGCTATTGTCAATGGCGGTGGTTAAAGCGGGAGAATGTGAAGGCATTGATTTTTATGTTTGCTTGCACGCATGTGCAAGAAACATAGTGCCATCATCCGAGTTTTCGGAGGTGTGGCAGCTGTCTTCCAATTCAGTCAGTGTGTTTGCAGGCGCGGTTGCAGTTCTCCAATCAACGCTGCAGCTGTCTACGACAGCAGTTGAAAATGCAGTGCTGTACAGTTGAAAGGGAGATCTCTGCTTCAGTGAGCAGCGCTCCCCTCCTGCACGCTGAATACGTGATCATACGCTCCCCCCCCCACGCACACACTGTATGGCCGACGGGGGTGCCCAATCCCCCATCGGCTCCGGGCCCCCCCTCAAACAGCCTTCCAGCTGCCATGCTGGGAGCCCACCCCAGCGTAGCAAAGGCCCCACATAATCAGCTTTCCAGGTGCCACGCTGGGAGCCCACCCCAGCGTGGCAAAAATGGTTATGGCCGATCCCCTGTCTGCTCTAGGCCCCCCCAACCAGCCTTCCAGCTGCCACGCTGGCAAACGTCCCGTGTCATCCAATAAAAAATAAAAAAACCTGTAAAGAAAAAAAAAACGTTCCCTCGGTGGTCTCCCTGCCTACCTGCGGCCACCCTACCTCTCCACACCCCCACCTCACCCCATACTTACCTCTGGAGCTTGGCGCGATGACCTTCTGTGGACCAGGAACACGTCTGCACTCTTCAAAGCTGACTGCGAACTGAGGAAATGCTGGTAAGCTGTATAATGCAATAAAGAGGGTTTTTCCAACTTTAATGCATATCTCGGGCATTTATTGGAATTTTTGCACCAAATTTTCAACATGGGTATTTTGGGACCCCTCCTCATGAATTCTCTCACTGTCATGGCGTTAATCGGGCCCGAAGGGTGATTTCGCAGTCACTATGCGAAATCACCTTTCGGGACCAATTAACGAAACGACAGTGCCAGTGTTCATAAAGTGAACTCTCATAAAGCTTATGTTGTAAATTTGGTGAAAAATTCCTAAAATTGACTGTTTTGAGCTTGTGTTGCGCAGTTCCTACACACGCCGTAAGTTTGCAGGTGCTTTAATATTTTTCCAATTCAATTTTCAACATTACCATTTTACCACATCTCCTTATGAGCAGTACAGCTGTCATTTTTCACATCTCGCCCAAAAATGTGTTTCCATGTATGTAGCAGAATGGCGAGTCGGTGCTAAATTAATGATCAAAGGCACACCCCAATGCCTGTCAAGTCTCTGCAGGGTGGTGGCGAAGTCGGGTGCAAAATCAATGTAGGGACACATTAAGAAATCACAGTGACAGTGTTCATGAGCAGAGGTCTTAAAATGGCTATGTTGAAAATTGGAGAAGAAATTCTAAAATGACTGTTTTAGGAGCCACCGTTCTAGCCAGCTCTATGCACATGCTTGCAAGTTTGCGAATTTTAATATTTGCCGCCAGATTTTCAACATTGCCTTTTAATTTGCTTCCTTATGAGCAGCACAGCTGCCATTTTTCCCATCTCTCCCAAAATGTGTTTCCGCACATGTAGCGCACAATAGTGCAGCTGGTGTGCAAAAGCAATGTTTGGGACAGATTAAGAAAATCACAGTGGCACTGTTCATGAGCAGAGGTCTTAAAATGGCTATGTTGAAAATTTGGTGAAAAAAGTCCATAAAATGACTGTGTTATGAGTGAGCATTGCGCAATTTCCATGCACCCTCATAAGTTCATGAATTTGTGATATTTTCATTCCAGATTTTCACCAGTGGCATTTTTCCACACTTCCTTATGAACAGTACAGCTGTCATTTTTCACAATATGGCCGAAATGTGTTTTCACACTTTCAGCGCAGGCATGTGTGGTCGCTGTGGGAAATCATTGTTCAGGACAGATAAAAAAAATCACAGTGACACTGTTCATGATCGGAGGCACCAAAATGCCTGTGTTGACAATCTGCTGTAAAAAATCCCCAACCTAATTACATTACAGGTGTGCGTTGCACAATTTCTATGCACGCTAGTGACTTCACCAGTTTTTTTTTTTATATTTTCACTGCAGATTTTCAACATTGCCATTTTTTTACACCTCCCCATGAACGGTACAGCTGTCATTTTTCACATCCTGTTCGGAATGTGTTTTTGCACCTGTGGTGCCAAATGTCGTAGTTGCTGTGCAAAAGCAGCTTTCGGCTAACAAACTGATATTACCACTGTTCATGAGGTGGGGGTCACAAAAAAACCATGTTGAAAATTTAGAGTGAAAATACCAACGAATGCCTGAGGTGTTATGGTTGGAAACCCTAACGCCCCACCCTGTAGAGAATGACAGGGATCAGGGGTGTGACTTGGGGTTCTCGCCTGTAATGCTCATACCATTCCACACCCTGCAGCCAGTGAGAGGCATCGAGGTGTGCCTTGGACTCTTCGGCCCCAAAGTTCACCCCATTCTCTTATACCACACCCATCTCACCATATTTCCTGAAGGAATGGGGTGTGCATAAGGGCCGAAGACCTCAAGGCACATCGTGACACTTGTCGGTGTCTGCAGGGTAGGGTGTGGTGAAATGGTGTGGCCGTTATGCCTGACGACCCAAAGGCACACCCCATTGCCTGTCAGTCTCTGCAGGGTGGTGGTGGGGTTGGCTTCAGTTCCATACTTCACTGCCATTCCTATTACGCAGCTCTGTAACTTGTACACTACCAATGCCAATGCCAGCAAGCAAACATTCGGCATTGACAAATGCCTGTTATATTTTGACAACATTCAGCTTTATGTTTCAGCCAAAAAAGATCCTAATGTCAACTGTTCCGCCAACAGGGCATTAATGATCAGCTAACAAGTTCTGACCAATAGCATGTCAGCATTTGACCTTTCATTAACGCCCATGTTATAAATCCCCATGACACATGCCCTGGAGTGCATTACTGCAATTATAACATGGCTTGCAGTTTCCTCTCCTGCGGAAGGATGTGGGGTTTCCCTGGTTCTTGGCTGCCACCACATGGTGGCTTGATGGCAGCACCAAGCCTTGGGGGGGGGGACCAGGCACTAGGCAGGGTGGGAGGAAGACACCATCATCAGACCTTCAGAGAGCATGCACACCTCCATGCCCATGTGTGTCTGTGTATCGGAGTCTCAGGTTAACAGGGAGAAAGCAGGAAAAAAGGAGCACCGGGACAGGAAGGATGATGCCCTGAGCTACGGGTGCTAGATGCAAAATTGAGCAGACTCGATAGACCAAATGGCCTTTTTCTGCTGGCAGTTTCATATGTTTGTATGAGCAGGGGGCGGATGAATGAGTCTTCTTGAAGAGAGGACCCGAGTGGAATCTGCCCGGTGCCCCGACAGAAAAACCTGTATGAATAAAAAAGTGAAAAAATCTTTTTTGTATATTTTCCATGTCTCCCTATTTTCAGAGTGTTTCCAGATTTTGCCATCTTTTGAGATTCTCCCTGTTTTTTATGGCACCAGTTCGTGTCACTAAAAACAAAAGAATCAAAGAACAGCCTACTACTCCTGTCTTTAATTGACTTTAGCAATGCACTTCTAGCACTACACTCAGTCATATACAATGGGGCCCTGTGAAAAGCGCCCCAATTTTAGTGGTCAAAATCAGGAGCTCTCCCTCATTTGAGGAGCAGAGGCGTGAAAGCTGTTTTGAGAAGGCCTAATGTTGTGATGGGATAATAAACATCACTGGTGAAGTTCAGCATAGACCAATCAGAGCCCAGGATTTTTTGTCATTTTATATGGTTCCTTTCACAACTACCTAATTTTTTGCACTGAATATTAAAACAAAAATGTTACTGACATAAAAAACAACAACTTTGCACCTGTTATGGCGATTCGGGTTTACACCACTCGCCATACCTTTAAACCTCGCAGCATTAAAAATCGTAACACTGGTCTTCAGAAATCAGCAAATGGCCAGAATGTGTAGCACTTTTTTTTTTGAAGTTAAACATTTTTTATTGTTTAATTAGAAATGGTACTTATAAGCATACATCATATATAACCTTCGGTTACAGCAAGATGTCATGCAGGTTAGATTGAATAGATTACAAGGCATTATTTGATATAGTATGACATCCTAAAGTTGAATGGAGACAGCCAGCAGGCTGTTGTGTTTATTACAGTAAAATGTTCTTTATTTCAACAAATAATCTTACTCTTACCACTGTAAATGGCTAGACTGCCTTTATAACTGTGTGGTGTATTCTGACTTAAAAGAAAAAATTTCTCACCACAGTAATCTTCTTTCTTCCAAGGAGTCCTTCAGCATCAGTAACTTTTTTTGTACTTAGCTGGCTAGGTGCAACTGCCCCGGAGGTGTGCCTTTAAGAGGTATTTAAATCAGTGTAGGGCCAAGCCAATCAAAAGACAGGAGGGGGTGTGAGCTGAGTGAGAGCTGTTGAATGCTTCAGAATTTTTTCAAGGAAAAACGAGGGAAAACGCCCCGTAAAAAATCAACAGGATTCAAAAAACATGCAAATGTCCACAAAAGCGGAAATAGAAACAACAGCAACACAAGCTAAAAACTCATCAATAAGAAACTCCAAATTTGGTAAAAGGTGATGTAAGAGCCCTTTTCAGACAGGTGAACCGGGAAGGGAGGCTGGGAGCTTACTGATGCTAAAGGACCCCTTGAAAGAAAGAAGATTACTGGGGTGAGTAATTTTTTCTTCTTACCCCAGGAGTCCTTTAGCATCAGTAACTTTTTTTGCAGAATATCCAGCAGTACCAAGTGGGAGGCAGGCAGAGAACCTACTTAGGAAAGAGGCTCTACAGAACCGCTCTGCCAAATCTGGCATCAGATCTGGTCTGCACATCCAAACTGTAGTGCTTCACAAAGGTATGCACAGATTTCCAGGTAGCTGCTTTGCAGACATCCAGTAGGGGAATGTCCCTTGCTGCTGCAAGCGAGGCTGCAGTGCCCCTGGTGGAGTGGGCACTGAGCCCCACTGGAGGTTGTTGACCAGCTTTCTCATAGCAGAATCTAATACAAGAGACCAACCAACAAGAAATAGTTCTCTTGGTAGCTGGTCTTCCTCTGCCTACATCCCTGAGGAACAACTGAGTGGAAGAGCCTCTGGACTGTCTAGTATGCTCTAGGTAGTGAAAGATGGCTCTTTTGACATCCAAGCTGTGGATCCTTTGCTCACCAGGAGTGGATGGCTCAGTAAAGAAGACAGGCAGAGTAATGGACTGGTTCAAGTGAAACTCTGAAACCACCTTTGGCAGAAATTTCCTACTTGTCCTGAGCTCAACTTTATTATTGTGAAGGATGATGTAATTCGGTTCAGTGCACAGGGCCTGTAGCTCTGAAATCCTCCTGACAGATGTAATGGCTACCAGGAAGATGGTCTTCCACGTTACAAACTTAATGTGGGCCGTGGACATAGGCTCAAAAGGTGGACTCATGAGCCCATCTATGCAAAGGTTCAGGCTCCAAGGAGGAACAGGCTCCCTGGTTGGAGGCTGGAGGTGCAAGAGGACTTTGAAAAACAGTTTAAAAATGTCGTGGGAGAAAAATGATTTCTTCTTTCCCACCGGAAGGTAGGCTGAAATTGACACCAGGTGTAGCTTGAGTGAAGATGGTTTCAAGCCTGACGCCAGTAGGTGTACCAGGTAGTCTAGCAGCTGAGGGTCTGAAGCTGATAGTGGTTCGACCTTTTCACTCTTGCACCAGAGGGAAAACCTTTTCCATTTGGCTGCATAAGTCTTCCTAGTGTTCATTTTTTAGCCATCCTCAGTACCTTTAGGACCTGTTCAGAGTACTGTGAGTACGGAAACTCTAACTCCTCAAGAACCAGGCCTTGAGGAGAAGAAAGTGTATGTCTAGGTACTGCACTCCCATCTGAGGAATGGGCTGCAGGGAGCGAGTTGGAGGCAGGCGAATGGGCCTGTTGCAGGACACTGAGAGAAGGAGAGGGTACCAGGCTTGCCTGGGCCAGTCCGGAGCCACTAGGATCATCGATGCATGCTGCTGTCTGAGTTTCAGCAAAACCCTGAATATCAGCGGAAAGGGAGGAAATGCGTATAGGAACCTCCCTGACCAGTCCAGGATCAGGGCATCCAGAGGAAGTGTTTCGGGAACTGGGGGCCTGCAACAGTAATGAGGAAGCTGAAAATTGAGAGGAGAGGCAAAAAGATCCACGTCTGGTGTGTCCCACCGCCTGAACACTGTGGCTAGTACTTGTTTGTTCAGTGTCCATTTGCTCTGACCTTGACTGATATGGCTTACAGCATCCGCCAGAGTATTGAGTTTCCCTGGGAGTTGAATAGCTGAGAGGCTGACTCCCAGGGAGAATGCTAGAGATGAGAGCTTCAGAGCTTCCATACAGAGTATTTTTGATCTGATACCACCCTGCTTGTTTATGTAGAACATTGCAGTGGTGTTGTCTGTTCACATTTGAACCGGCTGCCCTTCTATGCTGGGAGCGAAAGCTTTGAGAGCTACTAAGACTGCTCTGAGTTCCAAAAGATTTATGTGCAACTGTGACTCTTCGAGAGTCCAGTTGCCGCTTACTGAAGCGCTGTCTAAATGAGCTCCCGAGCCCAAAAGGGAGGCATCTGTGGTGATCACCTTTGTGGGAAGAGGAGCTTGAAAGAGAACCCCTACCTGCAAATTTGCAGGGTTCTTCCACCACAGCAAGTTTTGGAGGAACTGCCCCGACACAGGTATCAACTTTGAAAATGTGTTGCTTCTCTGAGACCAGCAAGCTCTGCAGTAGGCTTGCAGGAGTCTCATCCTGTACCTGACCCCTGGGACTACTGCAGTCATAGAGTCCATATGTCCCAGAAGTTTGAGGAAATGTCTGGCTGGTTTTGATTGTCCCTGGGCAAAAGAATCTGTCACTGAAAGGAAACTCTGAATTCTTTCCTGCGGGAGGAAAGCATATCCCTTCTGAGTGTCCAGCTGGGCTCCTATGAAGGTGAGCAGCTGGGTGGGTTCCGGGTGAGATTTCTTTAGATTTACCAGGAAACCCAGAGACTACAGAGTGAGTTCTGTGAGGAAAAGAGATTCCTTGACCTGGCAAGGAGACTTTGTTACTATAAGCCAGTCGTCCAGACAGGGGTAGAGAGCGACACCCAGTCTTCTGAGATGTGCTGCTACCACTGCAAGGCACTTGGTAAAGACTTTTGGGGCCAAGGACAGACTGAAGGGCACTGCAGTGAACTGATAGTGACACGAAGGAAGTTTGAACCTGAGAAACTTCCTGTGAGATCTCCTTATGGGCATGTGGAAGTAGGCGTCCTTTAAGTCGAGGGAGGCTAGCCAGTCTCCCTGCTGTAAAGACTGTATGACCAGTGACATAGTGATCATTTTGAATTTGGGTTTTTCTAGATGTTTGTTTAAATATCTGAGATCTAAGATAGGTCGCCACTCCCCCGTTTTCTTGTGTCAGAAAATACCTGGAGTAGAGGCCCTTGCCCTTCTCATGGGTGGGGACCTTCTCCACTGCTCGTAAAGCCAGAAGGTTTTGTACCTCCATTTCCAACAGCGGCATCTGTGTTGGGGCTAGAGGTCTTGACACCTGGGTACGCTTGAAGTCTGGCAACTCTTGAACTGTAATGACAGACCCTTCTCCACTATCTCCAGCACCCACTTGTCCGACGTGATGAGGGACCAGTGCTGAAGCTAGTGAGAGAGTCTGCCACCAACCGGAAATGGGGAGGCGATCTGGACACTCACATCAGGACTTAGACTGAGAGGCAGATGGCTGGGTAGAGATGGCTCTTCTTCAGCCCCTTCTGCCCCTGCCTCTGAAAGACCCCCTGTACTAGTTAAAGTCAGACTGGGGATAGGGATTGTTAAGGCCTGAGAACAAAACTTCTGCCTCTGCCACCCCCTGGACGGGATCACTGAGGAGTGGCGGGCTTAGGCTTGGATGAGCAGCTCTGACAGGAAGTTTTGTACTCATCGACTTTTTTCATGTAGTCCGTGGTTCTGTAATCAAACAACATATTTTGATCACAGGGAAAATCCATGGCCTTGTTCTGAGTGTCTGTGGTCAGGCTAGTTGTTCTAAGCCAGGCGAAGCGTCTCAGAGAGATGGCATGGGCCACTGCCCTAGAGGCTGCATCACTGTTGTCGTCTGCCATGTGGAATTGGTACATAGTAGCTTCCAGGGCAGTTTCTGACGTATCCACCAGCTCCTGCACCATAGAATCTGATCTGTTGCGGGCTATAGCCTAGACAGATTTCCAAAGGGCTTTCTGATATTTGGCTGTGAATGCCATGTAAAAAGAAAGCCTGAGAAGCAGGGAAGCTGTGGCATACATTTTCTTTGCTATAAAGTCAATTTTCTTGGAATCCTTGTCAGGGGGAGAGGGCGACAAGGAGACTCCAGCTTTCTCACAGGCTGCCTGCTGCACTATACTTTCATAGCTAGGGTGTGCAGACAGGAACTCGGTACCAGTTTTAGACAAGAACTTGGTACCATTTTTAGACAATTTATATTTTCTCTCAAGCCGATTATCAACCCCTGATACTGAAGTGGGGTGTTGAAGCACCTTCATGGTATTTTTTCTAAATGCATTATAGATAGGGACGACCAGGATCTTTGAGGATGAAAGACCCTTCTTCTCCCTATAATCTTCGTCGACATTCTGGTTGGGATCCTGCGTAGGGAGGTCAAGGGTATCCAGCATATTTTTATAAATGTAGACACAGAGGAAGGATCCTCATGGTCACCCAGGGAATCCCCACAGTAAGGGGACTCCTGGGGCTCAAGGCCCTCAAAATCCATGTCAGGGGCATCATAAAATTGATCATCTGCGTCACCCTCACAGTCTACAGAAGAGAAAACTGTGGAAGAGTGCTTGCCAGCCCCAGTAAATCAAGGACCCATCTTTTGAAGGGTCTGAAACAGTTGCCATGCTTTTTCCAGATCTTGCACTGACGGAAGAACCTGCATAGTTTGTAAGAGTTTTGTTTTGTCTGTATGCTTTAAGCTGCCTGTTGTCTCGCTATTGGTTTTACCAAGAGCAACGGGAGCATAACTGTCTTGACAGAATTTCTTTTTAGCCACTTCATTAGAGGATTGATCAAGCTTCCTTTTTTCGTCACTCTTATTATTTTTCAATTTGTGAGGAACTTCATCTTTGGAAGCTTTATTTTTTGACTGGAATCTGGAGGGTTCCTCAGCACCTCTGCTTTTGGTATTAGTACTTTTGAATGGCCCCTCGTCAGAAGCCTTTGATTAATCCTTAGCGATAATAATCAAAGGTTTGCCCTGAGTCCCTTGTATGCATGCAGCACACTGCAGCGGTAAGGGCATCTCCTTAGAACCCTCCCCCGCATCCCTGGTTGAATGCTGCTCCCTGCGGCAGATGTCCTGTAGGATACGCAGATCCCACCACCCTGCCCGTATCCCCCATAGTAGGCTGCTTTGCACCCTCTGTAGATCTCTGTGAATGACAGAGTACAGTATACACTGAGCTGTAGGGTGTACAGAAGCTGTGATTTGCAAACAGGTCTGTCGGCTGGCAGCCGTGGCAGTATGCATGTGGGATGTGCTGCTCACTGCACTTCGGGACCTGCTGGGATGGAAGAAGCAGGGTGGGAGGATGGTGCATGAGTGAGTGGGGGGGGGTCCACTGGACCACCAGGGAGTTATCGATGGAACTGGTCAGTCTGCGAACGGGTTGGGGTGGGGAGCAGTGCAATATAAACATATGAAATTGCCAGCAGATACAGGCCATTTGGTCTATCTAGTCTGCTCGTGTGTGCAGCACTTCAGTTCATTAGACTGCAGTTGCCCCATTTCCCACCCACTCCCGATTTGTACCCTCCCCTTGAATCTGTCCCACCCCCTCCTGAAGCCCCCAACACTCTGCAATGATACAACTTCCTCTGGTAGAGTATTCCACCCTGCCACGACCCTTTCTGTGAAATAGTGCCTCCTCAGTTCCCTCTTGAACCTGCCCCCTTCCAGCTTCATAGAGTGTCCCATGGTTTCCCTTCCGCCTTTCAGATTGAACATACACTTGGGCCCAGATATTCAAACTGCGCCATTCTGAGGCGCAAGCCCCTGCGCTGCTCAAAATAGTTGCGCCGGGGCGATATTCAAAGGAGTTGCGCAATGAGCAACTCCCTTTGAATATCACCCCTGTTACAAGATGGCGTTAGTGGAACTTGGCGCCTAATCGCTAAGTTGCCAGAGTTGAGCATTAAACTTGCGGTGGCGCAAGTACCATTGCGCCATGCGCAAATTTCCGATATTCAAAAGGTGACATGCAAATGGGGCCATAATTTATGCAAGGAGCGGGGGGGCCATTTGCATCTATTTATGGCCCCATTTGCATGCCATTAGCATGTAGGTGCGCCGATCCCCGAGGACTTGCGCCTGGCCGCCCTGCCAGGCAGCAGCCGTCGGGGACCGACGCACCCTGCAGCCCGATCGCGGGCAGTATCTGTGTATACATTCCCCCCCCACACAGCTCCCGAAGCCCGATCGCGGGCAGAAAGTATCATGAACCCCCACACACATCTCCCGAAGCCCGATCGCGGGCAGAAAGTATCATGAACCCCCCACACATCTCGAAGCCCGATCGCGGGCATAAGTAACATGACCCCCACACATCTCCCGAAGCCCGATCCACGGGCATAAATAACATGACCCCCACACATCTCTAAAGCCCGATCGCGGGCAATAAAGTAACATGACCCCCCGCCCACATCTCCGATGCCGATCGCGGGCAGAAGCGTGTATCAACCCCCTCAGTGCCTGATCGGGCAGAATGTAAAAGCCCCCCAACCGAATATCTCCCTGGTTGGTCCAGTGGACCGTAATGCCTGATCGCGGGCAGAATGTCAAATTACAACCCCCAAACATCTCCCTGGTGTCTAGTGTCCCCCACCCACCCCGAAGCCCCTCACCGCTCCCCGGTGAGCGGCAGCATCCACCACGCCTGCCCGCCCGACTGTCGGTAGGGCTGCCGCCCATTGGTGCAGAGCTACAGCCAATGGGCGTGCAGCCAGCCCGTACAAGACAGTCCAGATTTGTCGAATGATGTTCATTCACCGTCTGGACATCATGTCTGATATGGGCTGCGCTATGAACCAACAGCTCTGCACCAATGCGCACAGTACGATCAGTCAGGCGGGCGGGTGGCAGGTGGGTGGATACTGCCGCTCACCGCCGCCGGGGGAGCAGGGTTGAGGGGCTTCGGTGGGTGGGGGGACATTAGACACCAGGGAGATGTTTGGGGTTGTAATCTGACACATTCTGCCCGCTGATCGGCATTACGGTCCACTGGACCACCAGGAGATATTCGGGTTGGGGGCTTTTTACATTCTGCCCGCGATCAGGCACTGGGGTTGATATCGCTCTGCCCGCTGATCGGGCATCAGGAGATGTGTGGGCGGGGGTCATAGTTACTTTATGCCCGCGACGGCATCGGGAGATGTGTGTGGGGGTTCATGTTACTTAATGCCCGCGATCGGGCTTCGGGAGATGTGTGGGCGGGGGGTCATGTTACTTTATGCCCGCGATCGGGCTTCGGGAGATGTGTGCGGGGGGTCATGTTACTTTATGCCTGTGATCGGGCTGGTGGGAGGGCACAGGGACCGAGTTGGGGGCCAGCCAGGGGTGGCAGCTGCTGTGTTGCACCCTGCAATACAGCAGCTCACCTGTGGGTGGCCCTCAACTTGATCTTTTTTTTGGCTCAAAGTTGTGCAGGCGCAGGTTGGGGGTTGCGCATGCACAACCTGACTGAATATCGGGTTGTGCAGTTTATGCATGGTTCCTCCGCCTCCTGTTGAGCATGCATTCATTTGCATTGCGCTGTTGCGCAACCTGTTGTCAGTGGTGTAACTGCCTCCTGCTGAATATCGCAGAATGGCGCAATGTAGGACTTGCGCATGGCACAACCCTTTTAAATATCTGGGCCTTGGTGTCTACTTTGTTCAACCCTTCAGGTACTTGAAAGTCTCAATCACATCCCCGCTCTCCCTTCTTTCCTCCAGGGTATACATATTGGGCTCTCTCTGTCTCTCCTCATATCGTCTCTCCCCCAACCCCAGGATCATTTTTGTTGCCCTGTGCTCTACCCCCTCCAGTAGTTTGATATCCCTTTTTAAGCAGGGGCGCCAGAACTGCACACAGTACTCTAGGTGCAATCTCACCAGGGATCTGCACCGGGGCAAGATGACCTCCCACTCCTAGAAGTAATCCCCCTTGCTATGCACCCTAGCATCCCGTTTGCCTTCACTGCTGCCTTCCTGCACTGAGCAGAGTGGTTCATCTCCCTGGTTACCAGCGCTCCCAGATCTTCTCCTCCTTGGATTTTGTTAAAGAGGACACACTCCAGCCAGTAATTGTGTCCTGGGTTCTTGCCTCCTAAATGCATCACTTTGCACTTCTTGGCACTGAAACCAAGCTGCCACGTGTAAGACCATTCCTCCAGTTTTACCAAATCCTCCTGAAGTACTTTTGCCCCCCCCCCCAATCTATCTTGGCACAAATGTTTGTGTCATCTGCAAAGAAACTGATCTTACTCTTAATGCCCACTGCAATGTCGGCTATGAAAATGTTAAACAGAACCAGTCCCAGCACTGAGCCCTGTGGTACACCATTTGTTACTGCCCTGGGTTTAGATGCGCTAACCCCCCCCAAACTACCACCTTCTGCTGTCTACCCTGTGGCCAGTTCTTGACCCATGTGACCAGTTTCCTCCCTGCTCTCAGACTCTTCAACTTTCAGGTCAGCCTACGCAGTGTAGCACATGTCTGGCGCGGTGTGCAGGAGTCTCGGGCAGGAGGGGGGTTCATGGTTACTGTCTCTACCGTCGCAGTGTGCGGCTGTTTCACGGAGGCTTGGGGGGGGGGGGTCTCGGTTTCTTGCTCTACCACCGCAGTGTGCGGCATATTAATGGGGATGGAACTTACCCAACAGTGGTGGTGGGAATGTGGCTGTACTGCTGCACATGCAGGGTGCCTGGCACATTCCACCGGGCACAGCCCTGTACGGCGCATGCAAATGGGGCCATAATGACATGCAAACCGCCCCACTGTGCCTTGCATGCCTAACAGCCCCATTTGCGTGCTGTTGGTTTTGAATGACACATTTGGGTGCAGTGCATCCTGAGATGCGCTGCCCCATTACTTTCCCAGCCTGCCCGGGGGTTGCGCTGGCGCATCCAGGGCAGGGCGCAACTGTGGTATTCACAGAGGGGATGCGCTGAGAGCATGCCCGGCGCATGATCTGTGAATACCACAGTTGGTACTCGGTGCATCTTATCTGCGCCGGGGCATCCCAGATGCGCCGAGCACAAACTCTTTTGTGAATCCTGCCCTAGATGTTTGGGATTCACTCCATCACCGGCAGAGCGCAAGGTAAAGCTACCAACAGTCCCTATTTTCCCAGGACAGTCCCTATTTCAGGCAGCATGTCCCAGTGTCCCCACAAGTTTTACAAAATGTCACTTTTGTTCTGGTTTTTGCGTACGTCCCAGTTTTGTTCCCCCCTTTTTTTTGTTGTTGTTGACTGCTAATCCGCGACTGAGTTATTTCAGCACCACTATGTTGCTGCTCAGACTGGACAGCAGTTTGCAACTTCAACCCTTGCGCCTGTGTTGCACAGGGTATCTCAATGACAACCCCTCCCCCATACCTCAACCTAAGAACAGCACTTTCTTACATACCTCTCAGCATTAAAAATAATAGCACTTACCTTCAAAAATCATAGCAAGTGGCCAAAATGTGTAGCACTTTCTTATTTTAAGCAATAATATGTTTACAAATAGTGGGCCCCATAAAGGTAGTGATAATGTTTCTATCAACTTAGTTCAATGATTTAATAGTTTGCGTGTCCAGAAATAGCTCTAAAATTATTAAGAACATCAGTAAGTCTGTGCGGAGCAAGGGTAAAATTGAGGGTGAAAACCATAGCGCTATGCGAAATTCATAGCAGTTGAGAGATATGTTTACAAATAGTGGGCCACATACAGTTAGGGATAAGAAATGTTTCCATCAATTAAGTTCAATGATTTGCTAGTTTGTGTGTGTGGAAATCTCGCTCACATTATTCTGAACTTCAGTAAACCTATGCAGAGCAAAAGGCAGATCTGAGTGTGAGAGTCACGGCAGTTGAGAGCTATGCCCTGCGCCTAACTCCGACGTTCCGGGGGGACCGGCGGCCGCACAGAACCCTGTTTTCGCGTGTCGTGAGTCCGGGAGCTCCCGGTTCGTTTCGATCACCTGACGGCTTGCGTGTAACGGCCGCCCTGGTTTTAAACGCTGCTCTCCGGCGGCGCGTGACCCGGAAGAGGGAGCTGAGGAGAAGATGAAGTTGGAGCAGCTGTGGCTGTTGTTCGGGGTTCTCGCTGTCGCGGGGTTGCACCGCTCGCACGGGGCGCCCCCGCCCGATGCACCCGAGACCGTCCTGGAGAAAGCGCGGGAGCTGGTAGAGGCGCCGGTGCGCGCGGAGATGCGGCTGCTTGAGGTACCGGTCGGCGAGCCGAACGGTACAGAGATGTCGCTGTCTCCCGACAGACTGCAGTATAAACTCCCGGGGCTATCGCAGCAGGGTGCGACGGTAGTGGACAGGGGGGTTCACCGGGGAAGCGGGCCGGCCCGAGCCCGAGGAGAAGCGGGCGCCCAATGTTGTCTACGATGCAGAACCCCATTCCTCGGAGGGGGCAGTGCGGTCTGAGACGGCAGACCCCGCCCCGAGAAACCCCGACGGGCGTCATGCCGGTCCCCAGTCTTTGACAAGGGTCGTGGCTCAAGAAGAACCCCGAGGTACGGTGACTTCAGCGGGCAGCTCGAGAAGCAAACGGCCGCAGCAGGAGAAAACCCAGCCCCATGGGGGAGGGCACCAGCCAGTGAGCTCCACCTTCCAGGAGAAGTATTTCCAGCAATGTGTGGACCACTTCGATTTTACCAGGCACGGCAATGACACTTACCCCCAGAGGTACCTCATCTCAGGTGTGTGATGCTTGTGTGTCCTACTCGGGCAAATGGTACTCCAGGCTTATATTTCAAATCGGGCTCAGTGTTTAAAGACGACATAGATAAAGCGTCAGATTTAGGCATCATAAATAGCTATGTCAGTTAAAGGTGGCAGACACACAAATAGTAGTTCACGGGGAATCATACTTGTACAGGTAGGGCACCCTGTCCCGTGCCCACTGCCTGTTTGAATACGGGACTGTGTTAGTGCATATGCTCGGCTGTAGCACAGACCTCTGCTGGCAGCAGATTCCCAGTAACAGAGGGAGATAGATCAACAGTCTTGGGACAGGACCATAAAATGTGGAAAAGGTCTCCATGTGGTTCACCACATCTCCAACATGGCTTTATGGAAACAAGCACACAATTTATTACAACAAATGCTAAACTCTAAGCTTCCACTAGTGGCAGACTTGTATCAATTGGGTCAAAAGCCTCTAGTGCAGACCTCCCTCTCTCAAAAAGTTGGTGGGATTCCTGATCCTTGTTAGTGTACAAGTCAGAAGACTCATAGTATGTAAATGGCGATCCACAATGATTCCTACCCTTAAAGAATTACTTGATAACATTACTATACTAGCTAATTATGAAGGGCTATCCCACATCTCCTCAGACACTCTAGCTAAATTTGATAAGACCTAGACACCGTTTTTCCAATACATACAACATGAACACCCCCAGGCTCTATCCACCTGGAACCCAGTGGGTAAACAGCCAAGAAGGGGCATAGGCTAGCCATAAACCATACACAATCCACTTCATCACCTGCAAAATATACAGTACAGGGTCAACCACTGACCCCCCACACCCCAACTGCAATAACACTTCGTTACAGGCCATACACCATAGCTTTAATAGTCACAATATGAGGCTTACAACCTCTCACTTAACCACTTGCATCCATTGTAAATAGTTTGTATTACTTATCAACAGAATGCTAGATGTTTGAACACTACTTTGTCTGGCCTTTGGCCCTTAACTGGTGCTGCTTACAGTGGATATCCGGACCACCTTTGAGACACAAAACACAGGTCACACAACTGCAATTAAAGGATTAAAAAAAATACTGTCGCCGGCTGACCGGGTTGGAGCCGGACTCGGGTCGCTTGGTGGGTCGGGTTGGGGGAGATAGACTTTGAGCCATTCAACTACAGCTCGCTTTCTCCGGGGAGTGGATTCCGCCGATGCCCGGACACTTGCATGACTCCTCGGTGCCGGAGGCGCGAGGAACTGCAAGCTCCACTTGGGATGGGCGCCATTGAGCAGCATGGATGTTGCGCGGCGCGCAGGACGCCGGGAGGTTGCCTGCTGCTCGGGAGGGAGAAAAACGCTGAAACAAGCCTGCCTCAGCCGGGAAGATGGGAGGACCATGGCCGCGCTCATCGATTGCATGTGCCCACCCAGCAGACCTCAGACCGTGAAACGTAAGTAACAGGGTTTGAGCCCCCCGCCTCGTCCCCGCCCGTGGGGTAATCCGCGGCTCCATGGGGCCAGGGGTCTGCTTGGGTAGGGTTCCGGGCAGTGGGATGTCCAGTTGTCCCCACTGAAGGGTCGGAGGTGGCAGGCTGGGGAGGAGGAATAAACAGAAATTTCAAAAAAAAAAAACCAATGCACACAATGCATGATATGCAAAAAGAGAACGGTATTGTTTTGATGCTAGCTAAATCAAACTTAAAAGAAAACATACCCCCAACACCTTACACCCAAAAGAAACACCCTATGCAGTAATAAAGACACAGGACAGAGATATCAGATGACCATTTTATTTAATTATAATGTATGGTAAGTGCCTATTAACCACCATAATCAGCAGTCACACAGCTTTGTTATGCACTGTTTAGAATTTTAAAAGTTGTTAACCACGCTTCCGAACTCCCAAACAGTGGCATAACAAAAAAGAATGCACCAGAGTTCCATAATTCTCACACATAGAATGCAAACAGTGTTTTTTTGACCACACACTATAAAAGATGATGGCTGGGGATCGGGTGACAACCACGCTGAAATCACCTCTCGTGGTTGCTAGGGCTACAGTAAACCCCTTGAGCTGCGCTTTCGGGGTTTACCGTGTTGCCTAACAGCACTAAAGACGACCATAGAGGATAATGTGGTCCTCTACAGGTTGCAGGTCAGTTAACTGTCGAGAGAGGTTGCCAGGCGACCATGTAAACCTCGAGGCTGACTCAGAAGCTTCGTCGCCATGGCAACCGAAACGGCTAACATTGACCATTGCACGATAGAGGGACCATACATTATTTTATAGTGCAGGTCTCACGTGAAAAGGCTGCTTACTTTTTGCTAACTAGTCACCGCCGCGGCCGTTCAGTCCTTCCCAACCGCTGCTGTTCATCCGTCAGTTCCCCGTTGGAAAAAAAAAGCGCGCACATGCATTATAATCACATTCTGAGTGTGTAGAATACTAAATTACACTGGCATTCCATTTTGTAAACCCACTATGACATAGATGAGATAGGTTTATAAGGTTCTTACAACACAACAGTGGGATTACATAGAGGATAATGGCTGGGGATCAGGTGATAACCACACTATAATGTATGGTAGAACGCTGTTAACCTTAGGAAATCATCATTTCCTAAGGTTGTTAACCTATCGATGTGACGTAGAAATGTTGTGAACCTATCGATGCTCGTCCACATCGATAGGTTAACAACAGCGATCGGTCTCGCTTCAGCGCCGCTTCTTTTTTTTTTTTTTTGACAGGAACCGACGGATGAATGCGGCAAGTTAGGGAAGGACTGAAGGGTCATGTGGTGACTTTTAAAAAGTAACAGCCGTTTTACTTTTAAGTGGGACCATACACTATAAAAAATAATGTATGGTCCCTCTATTGGCAACCGGTCACTGTTAACTGTCTCGAGGTTGCCTTGACGACGTAAACCTCCCTTCGCTCTCGAGGTTTACACGGTCGCCCTGGCAACCTATCGACAGTTAACAGACCGGTTACCGATAGAGGACCATACATTATCCTCTATGTTAGCCTCAGTACAGTATTCAAATAACATTCCAATTGTTTCAGTGTACTGTTACTGAGTCTAGCAATCTGTCTGATAGAGATTTTAACTCTGGTGCTATTTTGGTCCGCTGCCATTCAGTCTGTGTTTCCTAATAGATTGTTTTCCTACACAATCATGTGGCCATAGTACAGATTCATTAATAAGGTAAGGCTAAATTACTTGTGTTCGGGAGGGAGGGGGTAACTTCTCATATCGAGTCCCATATACTATAAATGACAATACCTGATGTACAGGTGATAGCCATGGTGTGATCATCTCTCGTAGTTGCTAGGGCAATTGTAAACCTCTCGAGCTGTGCTCTCGAGGTTTACTGATGCCCTAGCAACCACTCGAGATGATTACACCATGGTTATCACCTGTACATCAGGCATTACCCTCTATGTTGCAGATCATTTTCACAATGGGATCAGCATATTAAAATATATGCACATAAAAATGAATCACAGGTGAACAACCGTAATGCAACTTACAGGGGTTCAGCCATACTGCTACATAGAAGTGCAGCTTGCCTACTAAAACAGAGAAAATGACTTTTAATAAAATAATAATCAAAAATGAGTCTCATGGATATCGTGGCAGTCACAGAAACATGGTACACACAAAACCATGACTGGGACATAAACATACCAGGATACACTGTCTACAGGAGGGACAGGGAGGGTAAAAGAGGAGGAGGAGTAGTTCTTTACATAAGGGAAGGAATAAAAGCAACAGAACAAAAGGGTAAACAGGGAGGAGAAGAAGCACTGTGGGTAAATTTGGAGACCGGCAATGGCACCACAATACACACAGGGGTTATATCTGAACCACCTTCTCATGGGAGGAAATGGACAGGAAATGATAGAAAGTATACTTAGAATGGCAGAAAAAGGGAGATATTGCTGATGGGTGATCTGAATATGCCAGATGTTAACTGGAGTGCAGTTGCAGCTGCCACTTGAAGAGTGCAGTTATTCTAGATGCCCTACAGGGGCATGCCTTAGACAACTAGTACTGGAGCCCACTCGAGAGGAGCAATATTAGACTTGATTCTCTCAAATGGAGATGGAGAGAGCTTACAGATGTGGAAGTGGGTAGCCATCTGGGAACTAGCGACCATCGAACAGTATAGTTCACAATAAACACAGCAATAGAGTCAAGCCATACAAAGACAAAAGTACTGGACTTTAGGAGGGCTGACTTTGCCAAAATAGGTGAGTGCCTAAGGAATGCACTAGCAAATGGGCAGGAAGGAGGGGTGGAAGAACAATGGGGAATAATAAAAACTGCCATCACAGAGGTAACGAGCCTTTGTGTGAAGCAAATAAACAAAACAAGACGATGTAAGAAACCACTATGGTTCTCAAAGGAAGTGGCAGTGAAGGTTCAAGAGAAAAAGAAAGCATTCAGGAAGTACAAGGAATCACAGAAGAAGCAGGACAGAGAACTGTATCAGTTAAAGCAAAAGGAGGCTGGGAAGGCAGTCAGAACAGCAAAGGCCCAAACCGAGGAAAAGATAGCCAACTCAGTTAAGAAGGGGGATAAAACCTTTTATAGGTACATCAGGGAGCGAAGGAAGACCAAGGGAGGGATAGTGAGGCTTAATAAAGGGAGGGAGGGTGGGCAGAGGGAGACTGTGAAAAGGCAGAGATACTAAACAAATATTTTTGCTCAGTATTTACAAAGGAAGAGGGGAGGTACATAAAACAAACAGTAGTAACACGCTGGATAAAGAAGTTGATACCGCCCATTTACAGAAGAAAGGGTTCTGAAAGAACTCTTAAAACTGAAGGTGGACAAAGCAATGGGGCCTGATGGGATTCATCCCAGAATTTAAAGAACCTAAGGGTAGAACTAGTGACACCACTGACTACCCTTTAACAAATCATGGGAGGATGGGGTGGTACCCGAGGACTGGAGGAGGGCAGATGTGATTCCCCTTCACAAAAGTGGAGCAAGGCAGAAGCAGGAAACTATAGACCTGTTAGTTTAACCTCAGTGATGGGGAAATGATGAATCACTTCTAAAGGAAAGAATTATCGAGTATCTAGAGGCCAGAGGGCACAGGACCCTAGGCAGCATGGATTCACAGCGGAAGGTCATGCCAGACAATCTGATAGATTTCTTTGACTGGGTGACCAAAGTAGTAGATCAGGGAGGGGCTGTGGACATGGCCTACCTAGACTTTAGCAAGGCATTTGACACAGTCCCACACAAAAGATTAATATACAAGTTAGCCAGCCTGGGTGTGGGTCCCAAGATGACAGCCTGGGTAAAGAATTGGCTGGAGAATAGGACACAGAGAGTAATAGTAAATGGAGTCCACTCCAGAAGAAAGGAGGGTTACTAGTGGGGTACGCAGGGTTCAGTATTAGGACCGGTCCTCTTCAATGTCTTTATAAGCGTACATTGCAGAAGGACTGGAAGAAAAATATGTCTCTTTGCAGATGACACTAAGATCTGCAACAGAGTTGATGCACAGGGTGGGGTGGAAAGGATGAGAGGGACTTGGCAAGGTTAGAGGAATGGTCAAATGTATGGCAGCTTAGATTCAATGCTAAGAAGTGCAAGGTAATGCACCTGGGAAACAAAACCCAGGGAAGAGTACATAATGGGGTGAGATACTAACAACAACAAAAATGGAAAGGGACCTGGGGGTAGTCATATCAGATGACCTAAAGATGGGCAAGCAATGTGAGAGGGCAGCAAGGAGGACTGGGGATACTGGGATGCATAGGAGAGGCATCACCAGTAGAAAACAGGAAGTTATTATCCCTCTGTACAGACAGCTGGTGAGACCCCATCTGAGTACTGTGTGCAGTTCTGGAGATGCAATCTCCATAAAGACATAGACAGGATGGAAGCTGTCCAGAGGAAGGCAACTAAAATGGTGCAGGGTCTGCACCGGAAGACATATTAAGAGAGACTTAAGGAGCTTTATATGTATAGCCTCGAGGAAAGGAGGGAGAGGGGGGACATGATAGAAACGTTCAAGTACCTCAAGGGAATCAACAAAGTCCTAGAGGGTAGCATCTTTCAACAAAAGAGGTGTGCAAGAACAAGAGGGCACAATTTGAAGATAATGGGGGGGCGGCTCAGAGGTAATTTAAGGAAGTATTTTTTCACAGAGAGGGTTGTGGATGCATGGAACGGCCTTCCGGAGGAGGTTGTGGAGTCAAAATCAGTGGTGGAATTCAAGCATGCATGGGATAGTCATAAGGCAGTTCTGGGTGGGTGGGGGTAGGAAGAAGTAGGCTGCTGGTTAACTAGGATCTGCAGCTTATCCAGTAGGTAGGGAAATGGGCAGACTGGGTTGGCCAAGCGGTCCTTATCTGCCGTCAAATTCTATGTTTCTATTTAACACAACAGCATGCTGGCTGTTTTTCCATCCAACTTTGGGACGTGTCACTTCATGAAATGTGTACCTGCTATCCTGTTTAGTATGAATTGTATGACAATTACCACATAACTGCAGATTACATCTGATGTATTTGTACCCATATGTATGCACCTTTATTTCATTCAAACAATAAAATTGTTTAACTTCAAACAAAGGGAGATAGATGCAAATAGGATAGCATCGTTGCTTCTGGGAACCATGTTCAGCAGCTGTCATGTTAGTGACTACATGCACGGTGTGTGCTAGGAGTTTATTTGCTATGTTTACATGTAGTGGGACTTAATTACTTTGTAATCAGTTCTTTTCATACATATTGTAATCTTTTTTTGGTTTACATGGTGTTGGATTGATGAGGATGAGCAACCAGATTCAAAATCCTCAGTTGTTGTGTGTTTACATGTAATGGGAATCGGTCAACTTGTAATCAGTATGTACAAATGTACTTGTAGTACTGTACAATGCCACTGTATTTAGTCCATGTACTGTCATCCTCTGTACCTGTCGTCGTTCTCTGTGTGACGTGGAGCCTTTGTAAATGAGTCCCTGACTCAAAGGGTTGTAATTCCTAGACTTTAAATAAATAAAAATAAAAATCACTTTAAACTGGATTGATTACAAGATGACTGATTCCCATTGCATGTAAACACATAGCAATTGAGGATTTTGAATCTGATTGCATTTGTTTTGCAGCAGTTTCAACAGTGAGTATAACAGAATCAATTCAGGAATCAGGTTTACATGTACAAAGTAACCGGGTTCAAAATAATCGATGCTTCTTACCCCAGGAGTCCTTTAGCATCAGTAACTTTTCTTTGCACTTAGCTGGCTAGGTGCAACTGCCCCAGAGGTGTGCCTTTAAGAGATATTTAAATGAGCATAGGGCCAAGCCAATCAAGACAGGAGGGGGTGTGAACTGAGTGAGACCTGTTGAAGGCTTCGGAATTTTTTCTCCGCTGGACTGAGCAATATTGCCTCTGAGGTGTTTCCCAACTTTCCTTGTTGACAGCCTCCTAGTGCTTATCTTGGTAAAGTTTTCCTCATGTATTATTTCCTTTAGTGTGCTGAGTGAAAGTTTTACTTTTTCATTAGTGCATTGCAAATGTTTTATTTTTCACGTGACTGCGCTATTTTGACTTTATTTTTACCACAACTATTTAGTTTAAAACCTAATTTTATCGCGGGTGCTTAATTTCATCAGTTTCCTTCATTTTTGGGCAAATTCTTATGAGAACTGTTGAATTAGGGACAATTGCCTTGTGTTTTACCTCAGACCTCGCAGGGTTTACCACGAGGCACCTGCAGTGGATTTCAGATTTGTGCAGTGCTTGGGGGTTTCTCTCTAGAAATTACGAGGAAACCTTTTTTGTTATATTACTGGACCTTGGTGGTATCGTCTGTGTCAGGACTGTCCATAAAGGTCCAGCAGCCACCTGTGCGTGGTTGAATATTACTGAGTTTCTGTGAAGATTGGTACTGGTATAGATCCCAGTTCTACAACCAAAAAAAAAGGCGCTAGTAATGGACTGTTTCTTACCCCAGGAGTCCTTTACCATCAGTAACTTTTTTGCACTTAGCTGGCTAGGTGCAACTGCCCAGGAGGTTTACCTTTAACAGATATTTAAATGAGCGTAGGGCCATGCCAGTCAAAAGACAGGCGGGGATGTGAGTTGAGTGAGAGCTGTTGGATGCTTCAGAATTTTTTCTCCACTGGACTGAGCAAAATTGCCTCTGAGGTGTCTCCCAACTTTCCTTGTTGACAGCCTCCTAGTCCTTATCTGGGTAAAGTTTTCCTCACAAATTACTTCCTTTAGTGTGCTAAGTGAAGGTATTACTTTTTCATTAGCGCTGCGCAAATTTTTTTATTTCTGGCGCGATGGCACTATTTTGACTTTATTTTTAGCGTGACTATTTAGTTTAAAGCCTAATTTTATCACGGGTGCTTATTTTCGACGGTTTCCTTCATTTGTCAGGCAAATTCTTGCGGGAACCGTCGAATTAGGGACAGTTGTCTTGTTTTTTTTACCTCAGACCTCGCGGGGTTTACCGCAAGGCACCTGCAGTAGATTTCAAATTTAAACAGTGCCTAAGGGATTTCTCTCTAGATTAGCAATTAAGAGGAAACCTTTTTTTTTGTTATTACTGGACCTTGGTATCACCTGTGTCAGGACTGTCCATAAGGGTCCAGCAGCCACCTGTGCATGGTTGAGTATTACTGGGTTTCTATTAAGATTGGCACTGGTATAGATCTCAGTTTTACAACCAAAAAAAAAAAAGGCACTGGTTATAGATAGAGTTTATTAACTGGGGCAGGACTGGCCGGTGGCATTTTCACAGAGACCTTCACTCAGTTCATAGGTCCAGAACTGGTTTGCTGTGCTTAAATTGGCAAACATAGAGACAAACCTTTGATTATTATGGCTGAGGATAAATCAAAGGCTTCTGACGAGAGGCCGTTCAAAAGTACTAATGGCAAAAGCAGAGGTACTGAGGAACCCACCAGATCCCAGCCAAAAAATGAAGCTTCCAGAGATGAAGTTCCTCACAAATTGAAAAATAATAAGAGTGACGAGAAAAGGAAGCTTGATCAAGCCTCTGATGAAGTGGCTAAAAACAAACTCTGTCAAGACAGATATGCTCCCGTTGCTCCTGGGAAAGCCAATAGCGAGACAACAGGCAGCTTAAAGCATACAGAAAAAACAAAACAGTTACAAACTGTGCAGGTTCTTCCATCAGTGCAAGATATGGAAAAAGCGTGGCAACTGTTTCAGATCCTTCAAAAGATGGGTCCTTGATTTACTGGGGCTGGCAAGCACTCTTCCACAGTTCTCTCTTCTGTAGACAGTGAGGGTGATGCAGATGATGATCAATTTTATGATGCCCCTGACATGGATTTTGAGGGCCTTCAGCCCCAGGAGTCCCCGGACCCTCACCTTGGGGATCCCCCGGATGACCACGAGGATCCTTCCTCTATGTTTATATTTATACAGAATATACTGGATACCCTGGACCTCCATATGCAGGAGCCCAACCAGGATGTCGATGAAGATTGTAGAGAGATGGAAGGGTCTTTCATCCTCAAAGACCCTGGTCGTCCCTATCTATAATGCATTTAGAAAAAATACCATGAAGGTGCTTCAACACCCCACTTCAGTATCGGGGGTTGATAAGCGGCTTAGGAGAAAATATAAATTGTCTAAAAAATGATATACAGCGCCCTGTGTACATACTCTAGCCACGAAAGTATAGTGCAGCAGGCAACTTGTGAGAAAGCTGGAGTCTCCTTGTCGCCCTCTTCCCCCTGACAAGGATTCCAAGAAAATTGACTTTATAGCAAAGAAAATGTATGCCACAGCTTCCCTGCTTCTCAGACCTTCTTCTTGCATGGCATTCAAATATCAGAAAGCCCTTTGGAAATCTGTCCAGGCTGTTGCCCACAGCGGATCAGATTCTGTGGTGCAGGAGCTGGTGGATATGTGAAAAACTGCCCTGGAAGCTACTATGTACCAGTTCCACATGACAGACAACAATGATGCAGCCTCTAGGGTGATGGCCCATGCCATCTATCTGAGACGCTTTGCCTGGCTTAGAACAACCAGTCTGACCACGGACACTCAGAACAAGGACATGGATTTTTCCTATGATCAAAATATGATGTTTGATTACAGAACCACTGACTGCATGAGAAAAGTCTGAGTACAAGGCCACCTGGCAGAGCTGCTCATCCAAGCCTAAGCCCGCCACCCCTCAATGATCCCGTCCCAGGGATGGTAGGGGGAGAAGTTGTTTTTTTTTTTTTTACTTTCTCTTTATGCTCCCCTCCTCGCAGCTCTCCTCATCTTCGGGAGACACCTACGGCCTTATCAGCCCTCGCTCACCTACCTGGTGACCAGTGCAGTCCGTGCCCGATGGAGCCGTGGTTGTACCCCCCCAGTCGGGTACGGGGTGGGAGCCCTTACACCCCAATGCTTCTCTGTGTTTCGTTGGCAAGCTGTCTCCGGGCAGGTAGGGGCATTGAAGGTCGGGGCCTGGTGCTCTGTCTACTGGGAGGCTGCAAGGCTTTTTCCCTGATGTTCTCTCGATGTGCCAGGTCCCCGGACATCAAGGCGCTGAAGCGCCGACGTCTGGCACGTCACCCCCTCTGTTGGAGTATCGGTCTTTCTGTACCTCAGGTCTCCACCCGGGGTCAGACAAGAGCCAAACTCTGGTACCCTCCTCCCCCTGGAGAGGACGAGTGGTCCTTGGGACGCTCAAGTCCTCCCCTTCCTGCCGGCCCTCCAGCTCCTGGACCCATTCCCGAACCCGGGTCGCTGGCGTCGCAAGCTGAAATCCAACTCGCTTGCGCCAAGGGCCGCAGGGGCAGAAGTTTTGTTTGCAGGCCTTACAGTCCCTATCCTTAATCGGACTTTGGCCAGTCCAGGGGATCTTTCAGAGGCTGGGGCAGAAGGGGCCAAAGAAGAGCCACTTCTACCCAGCCATCTGCCTCTCAGTCTTAAGTTCTGATGTGAGTGTCCAGGTTGCCTCCCCGTTTCTGGTTGGAGGCAGACTCTCTCACTATCTTCAGCACTGGTCCCTCATCATGTCGGACAAGTGGATGCTGGAGATAGTGAAGAAGGGTCTGTCATTACAGTTCAAGCAGCTGCCAGACCTCAAGCGTACCCAGGTGTCAAGACCTCTATCCCCAACACAGATACTGCTGTTGGAAATTGAGGTACAAAACCTTCTGGCTTTACGAGCAGTGGGGAGGGTCCCCGCCCACGAGAAGGGCAAGGGCCTGTACTCCAGGTATTTTCTGACACAAAAGAAAACTGGGGAGTGGTGACCTATCTTGATCTCAGATATTTTAAACAAACATCTGAAAAAAAAAACCAAATTCAAAATAGTCACTCTGTCACTGGTCATACAGTTCTTACAGCAGGGAGACTAGCTAGCCTCCCTTGACTTAAAGGACGCCTACTTCCACATACCCATAAGGAGATCTCTCAGGAAGTTTCTCCAGTTCAAACTTCCTTCTGGTCGCTATCAGTTCACGACAGTGCACTTCGATCTGTCCTCGGCCCCAAGTATCTCGCAGCGGTAGTGGCACATCTCAGGAGACTGGGTGTCCCTCTCTACCCCTATCTGGACTAGGGATGTCACGATAATGCGATAAAATGATATATCACGATAATTACCACTGATAATAATTTATCATTGTAAAAAAACAATATCGTGATTATCCTCCTGCACTATGCACTAATATACTGACACAATATACGGTGATGAAGTGCTTCAGCTTGCTTTTCCGCAGAACATCCCTTTCCTGGTACAGTCACGTTTCCTGATTCTCCACCATCCTCCTATCAGTTTTTTAATTTTTTTTTCTTAAAATTAGAAATGTAGTGCTGGGTTTTAGAGGCTGGGCGCCTCACCTGTCACCACGCCGGTAAACCAGGTTCAGGAATAGGCCTGGGTTGCTCGAGGGCTGACTGCATGAAGGAGGACTAAGCATTCATTGATGGCTCTCCTTCTTTGGGGAGGGGCGACAGCACAAGCCACTGCTTGGTTGCCATCTAGCAAAGGCTGGATGATGCAGCAGTAACAGCCTTCTGACTGTCTGAGTGCAGGGGAGGAGTTCATGAAACAACTTTATGTCACACACCCGCACCATCGCACATGTGCCAGCCTGAGGGACAGGAAAAAGAAATGGGGGTAAAGTATGTGCACTAGTCGATTTACATACAAACATAGAAACTGACGGCAGATAAGGACCTCTTGGCTTACCTAGTCCGCCCATTTTCCCTACCTGCTGTAATACTGCAGTCCCTACTTTGTCTCAGACATTACTCTCCCTTTCCTAATTAATATGGTTCCCTTATGCTTATCCTATACATTCTTGAATCCCGTTACAGTTTTTGGCCTAACCGCTTCCTCTGGGAGGCTGTTTCAGGTTATGTTCCACTCTTTCTATGAAGAAGTACTTCCTCACATTTCCCCTGAATTGACCCCCTCCAGCTTCATAGCATGCCCCCTTGTTCTTGAACATCTTTTTTTCTGAAAAATGCTTTCCTTTTGTACTCAGTTTATACCCGTGAGGTATTTGAAAGTCTCTGTCCTATCCCCCTTTTCCTCTTTTTCTCCAGGGTGCACATATTGAGGTTGTTTAACCTCTCCTCATAGGACTTTTAATGCAGGCCCTGCACCACTTTAGTTGCTCTCCTCTGGACTGCCTCTACTCTGTGTTCTTCTGGACACGTGGTCTCCAGAAATGTGCACAGTACTCTAGGTGAGGTCTCACCAATGATTTATACAGCGATATAACCACCTCCCTGTTTTTGTTGGCGATACCCCTCACTATACACCCTAGCATCCCATGAGCTCTCCTCACCGCCTTGTCATATTGTTTGGCCACCGTTAGGTCGTCAGATATGATTACCCTCAGGTCTCTTTCCAGCTTAGTCGTCGTCGGTTCTACTCCCCCTATCTTGTACTCTGCCCTGTGTTTCTGTGTCCCAAGTGCATGATTTTGCACTTCTTCGCATGCAGTTTTAATTGCCACACTTTTGACCACTCATCAAGCTTTCTTGGATCTCTATTCATTTCTTCCACCCCCCAGAGTGTCTACCATATTGCAGATCTTTGTGTCATCTGCAAAAAAGCTTAACTTCTAACCCCAGTAATGCTCAGGATATTGATAACTTTATATAGTAAGCCTGGAGGGTTGGACTGCCCGGAGAGATGGAACACATGCAAATGAGTAGAATTATTTGCACGTAAGCATCTTTTAAATACTGCCTCTACCAACTGTGGTGTTCTAACCTCTTCAAATTTTTCTCTCCGCCTGAAAGTCTGATCGCTCAGAGTGGTCGTCTTACTCTTTCGCGTGAAAAAAGATTCAAAACCTTAAAAAAAAAAAAAATTAAGTATTTTCTTTTTCTTTTATTGCCTCTACTGATTGTTAGCGTAAATCTTGTTTATTAATTAAATTATACATTTTTTTCTGGTTCCTCGCGGTTCAGGATAACCATGGGGGAACCGGGTTAGTTGTTTGTCATCGGGGTTCTCTGATTAAAGAGCCTTGTATTTTGTCTATTATTAGTTTCGTTTTTTAGTGCATTTCATTTTTTTTGTAACCGCTTTCTATCGGTTACAGAACTGCTGAACCGGTTCATCTGTCATCTCCTTGGTTCGGTTCCTATCAGTTCCGGAACCGACTGGGGAAAAAAAAAAAAAAAAAAAAGTATAATAATTAAATAACCTCATTTACTCTTTTATTAGCGATTGTTTTTTCTCATTTTTAGACATTACCATGTCAGAGAAACCCAAAAAGAAAACTGGAGAACCCGGTTTTAAGAATTTTATAAACTATGGAGATGTATTTGCTAAAGCAGACAAGCACATCTTATGTGTGGCTTGTCTGGGATTTGAACATCTGGATCAGGATTGTGAAGTATGTAAAACTTTCCCGGAAAAAAAAGTGGGAAAAACACCTTGAATGGCTAAACAAAAGATTTCCTAGGGGTCCCTCCGGCTCTGACCAGCTGACACCCCAATCTGCTGTAGCTGAACCCACAAGTTTGCTTACCCCTGCCCCTGATACGGGTGAAAAAGGGGCAAAGAGAGGTAAAGAACCATCTAACCATCTGACTCCCCGGTTCCCTCAAAGAAACTCAAAAAAAAAAAAAAAAAAACTAAGCATGCAGAATCTTCCCCTGCTAAACCAGGGACTTCTGCGCAGCTGCCTGCTATGCCCTTGGCTCAGGAGATAGCCCAGGCTTTTAAAATTATCCCGGTAGTGCAAAATATTGTTCCCCAGCAGCTTGCCCCTACCCAGGGTCCCCAGGCTAGCAGTGGTGTGTTGCCCTCTTTACAGGAGAACAATATTATGAGGAGGAAGATGATCCGTTTCAAGATGATGAACCAAATCCTCCAGAGGTAGCTCCTGAGCAGGATTTTGGTTCTCCTCCCAGGGTGTCAGAGGATTACTCCTCACATTTCACGTTTGTGAGGAGAATGGCAGATGCACTTGATAGTGCTACCACAGAGCAGATAGATGATGAGGAAGACATTTAATATTTAAATATGATGGGTTTAACACCCACAAACGCTCTCCTCTTGCCAGTATACAAATTTTTCAAAAAAGACACCCTAAAACTTTTACAGACCCCTAATTCTGTTCCTCCTATTGATAGGAGAATAGATAAAAAATTATCAGTTGGACAGGATGGGAGCTTATTTCCTTTTCTCCCATCCTGACCATCAAGGGGTTATACAGCAGGCAGCTTCCTTGGCCATGAGACAGGCTACTTTTCAAGCTTATGCAGCCCAGTACCAAATATCCTTGTGTCAGTCTGTACTGGACATGTCCATGAAACCTTCTTCGCCCTGGTCTGAAGACCTGGCTGATACTGCCAGGTTTGGGCTAGAGGCGGCTAAGTACCAGTTCCAGATGGCTGCTGATTCCAGTGACACTGCAGCCAGATGGATGGCTAACACCATGGCACAGAGAAGGTTTGCTTGGCTCAGGACCACTAACGTTACTCAGGATACTCAATCCAAGGCCCTGGATTTTCCTTTAGAGGGAAACTCTCTCTTTGGGGAATCAACAGTTGCATACATGAAAAAAGTGGATGAGTATAAGGCAATCTATAGAAGCAATTCTGCCAAGGAGCGTGCTTCTCCATCCACTAGGCCCTATGGGGGGGGGGGGCGCGGAGGAAGGTCTTTTTTGATCATACCCTTTTTCCAGCCAGTAGCTGTGCCCCAGTACCAGCAGTATCCACAACAGGGATACTCTAGGGGTAGGGGTAGAATGGGCTCCTCCAGCAGGGGCTCTCAGACCCAACCAAAGCAAAATCCCTGAGGCTCAGGCCACCTCCTCCCTCCCTGTCGGAGGCAGACTCTCCCACTTCCTCCAGGCTTGGCTAAGCATCACCACAGACAAGTGGGTGCTGGAGGTAATGGGTCGGAGTCTGTCTCTGGACTTCAAATCTTTTCCTCCACAGAAGACCAGGGTTTACTGCTCACCTCTTCTAGCAGAGAGGACATTACTAGAAGCAAAGGTTCAGAAATTGTTACAACTCAGAGCAGTGGAATTAGTCCCTACCACCCTGAGAGGAAAGGGTTTTTACTCTAGATACTTCCTAACAACAAAGAAAAGTGGGGAGTGGCGGCCAGTATTGGATCTCAGAGCTTTGAACAAGCATCTGAAAAAAAACAAAGTTCAAAATGGTAACTTTGGCTTGAATATTGCCAACAATCCAAAAAGGGGACTGGCTGGCATCACTAGACTTGAAAGATGCCTATTTCCACATCCCCATAAAGGAATCTTACAGAAAATATCTCAGATTCAGACTCCCTTCAGGCCACTATCAGTTTTCAACTCTTCCTTTTGGTCTCTCCTCAGCACCAAGGGTATTCACAAAGTGCCTAGTTGCTGCAGTGGCATATCTACGAAGACAGGGAGTGACCGTCTTCCCTTACCTAGACGATTGGCTGGTGGTGGGAAACTCACCAGACCAAGTAAGGAATTCCCTAAGAATCACCCAAGCCCTCTTAGAGTCTCTGGGTTTTATAATAAACCAAAAGAAATTGGTTCCAACTCCTGCTCAAACTTTGCAGTTTATAGGGGCAGAAATCAACACACTTCAGGGCAGAGCCTTTTTACCCTTAGACGGTGCAGAGTCTTCAATCAATAGCAAATTCCTTCATCCTGAACAGGTCAAAAACTGCAAGACAGTTTCTGCAGCTACTAGGCCATATGGCTGCATCCACAGGCACAGTGCAAGGATCCAGGTTCCATATGCGAGACATCCAGTTTCACCTCAGGGCTCACTGGAGTCAGAAAAAAGATCCCTTTTCAAAGCTTATACCAGTGACAAGGGCACTATTAAGGGCCCTCTTGTGGTGGAAACAGGAATCCAATTTAAGGCAGGGAGTGCCTCTTCAGAGAGAGAACGCCTCTCTGGTACTCACAACAGATGCATCTCTATTGGGCTGGGGCACCCATTTAGGAAAGCGCACAACTCGGGGCACCTGGTCAGCAGCAGAGTCCCTTCAGCACATAAACTTACTGGAGCTAAGAGCAGTGTTCCTAGCCCTAAAGGCTTTTTCTTCACTGATATTGGACAGGGTGGTACAGATCAGAACAGACAATACCACCACAATGTATTACATAAACAAGGAGGCACCAGGTCAGGCCTCCTATTCACAGAGTCCATGAAAATTTGGACACTGGCGTAGCCTCTGAAGGTGCTTTACAGGCAATTCACTTGCCAGGAAAGGACAGTACCTTGGCAGATGCACTAAGCCGCATTAACCAGGCCCATCACGAATGGACTCTGAACAAGCAGGTGGTACAAGTTATTTTCAGAAGGTGGGGCACTCCAGAGGTAGACTTGTTTGCATCCCACCAGAACCACCAGCTACCTCAATATTGCTGCAGACCACAAGCACAGGGAACAATTCCTCTGGATGCCGTGGTTCTGGATTGGACAGGCAGGCACCTGTATGCCTTCCCCCTTTCCCTTTGGTTTTCAGGGTGTTACTGAAGCTAAAATTCCTTTCAGCATCTCTGATCTTGATAGCTCCAGGTTGGCCCAGGCAGCCATGTTACTCTCTTTTGCTCTCCATGTCTGTCAGCAAACCGATACAATTGCCCCTCAGACCCAATCTCCTGACTTCCAATCAGGGAACATTGTTGTACCCGAATCTCAAGTCCCTTCATCTCAAAGCATGGCTCTTGAGGAATTAGAGTATGCAGATTTAAGTCTTTCAGAAGCTGTGCTAAATATTTTAAAAGGTTATAGAAAACCCTCCACGCAGAAAACTTATTCTTCCAAATGGAAGAGATTTTCTCTCTGGTGTTCCAGCATGAACCTTATGCCACAAAAGGCTGGAGTTTCGGTTGTCCTGGGCTACCTCACTCATTTGCACTCACAAGGATTGCAACCCAGTTCCCTTAAGGTTCATTTAGCAGCGGCATCTGCCTACCTTTCTGTGGGAACCAAGGTGTCAGTAGCATCTGATAAACTTTTCAAAAGATTTTTTTAAAGGACTGATGCATTTACACTCGCCTCACAGGGCAACAGTGCTTGCTTGGGATTTGAATGTGTGTATAGCCAAGCTCATGGGCCCTCCTTTTGAGCCCATGGCTATTGCCCACTTGAAATACCTTACTTGGAAAACAGTCTTCCTAGTGGCTATTACTTCTGCAAGGAGAATTAGCGAGCTCCAGGCTCTTTGCATTGACCAAGACTATATTTCATTTCACAGAGATAAGGTAGTCCTCAGAACTAACAAACAGTTTCTTCCTAAAGTGGTTTCAGACTTTCATCTGAACCAATCAGTCACTCTACCTGTCTTTTTCACAGACAATACCAGTTCTGGTGAAAGAAGATTACACAGTCTGGATGTGAAAAGGGCTATCAGCTATTACATGACAGCCACTAAAGACCATAGGAAGAATGGATAACAACTTTTTCTTACATATGGGGATGTAGGAAAGGGTAAAACGGCCTCAAAAAAGATCCATCTCTTGGTGGATAGTCCAGTGTATTCAGTTCTGCAACACTAAGGCAGGTAAAGAGCCCCCAGCTGGATTGAGGGCACATTCTACAAGAGGAACAGCTGCTACCCTTGCAGATGCCAGGGAGGTTCCCTTGGTGGACATTTGCAAAGCAACTACCTGGAAAACAATACATATCTTTACAAAACACTATAACCTGGATATTTTATCCAGGGGTGATGCTAGGTTTGGCACGGCAGTCCTGCAGAGCTTGTTTCCAAAATAAGTTCTATGCCCACCTCCAGTGGTACTGCTTGGTAGTCTGCATAAAGTTATGACTATCCTGAGGATTACTGGGGTTATAAGAAAAAATTACTTACCATGGTCTTCAAACCTAAGGGGGAGGTGAAACAGACTGGGGGTGGAGGTTTCAGGAGGAGCAGAGGGAGGATGGAAGTATAAGGAACCTGGGTGGGGTTCGAAAAAGGATCAAGGATAGGGGTGGGGGTTGGTGTTAGTAAATGCCAGGAGCTTGGGAAACAAGTTGCCAGAGTTCCAGGCCATGCTGTTCGGGGGGGGGGGGTGGATGTGGCAGCGGTCACAGAGACGTGGGCCAACAAAAACCATGACTGGGACCTAAACGTGCGGGGGTACACAATGCTTAGGAAGGATAGAAAGGAGGGCAGAGGGGGTGGAGTCTCTATGTTCATTAGAGATGACATAGAAATTGCTAGGGTAGAAGAGGCAGAGGGAAACGTGGAGGCCTTATGGGTCACCTTACGATCCCCAGCAGGAGATAAGGTCAAGCTGGGTGTAGTATATAGGCCCCCCGGGATGAGTGATGTTCTAGAGGATGGTTTGCTGGACAACATCATTGCCCAATGTGGACCAAAAGGGGAAGGAGTGGTGTTGATGGGGGACCTTAATGTGCCAGGTACTAACTGGGGAACCATGTCCTCTACGGTGGCCAAGGAGCAGAGGCTGCTGGACGGCTTCCAGGATGTGTTCTTAACACAGCATGTGATGGAGCCCACAAGGAAGGGCATGTCCTGGATGTGGTTCTGGCAGATGGGGATCTGGTAAGGGACCTGGTTGTGAGGACCCCCTGACTGGAAGCGACCACAATACTGTCTGGTTTCAAATAAGCATGGGGGGGGGGAGATCTAGGACACTGGCAGTGGACTTCAGGGGGGCAGACTTTGTGAGCATGGGAAATTCTCAAGGATCACTTGAAGGGGATTACATCAATGACAAGTGTGGAAGGGAGATGGGAGGTCATAAAATGGGGACTTCATGAGGCAGTCAGGATCTGCGCTAAGTTGAAGCGTAAGGGAGCAAGGTCACATAAACCATGCTGGTGGTCCAGTGAGGTACAGGTAGTGGTCAGAGAAAAGAAGGCGGCCTACAAAAAATATAAAACAAGAGGGGATAGGGATAAGGAAATGTACCATCTTGCATCTAGAAAAGTCACCCGGATGGCGAGGGGAGCAAAGTCCAGTAAAGAGCAGAGGCTGGCACAGGGGATACATGGAGGGGAAAAGGGGTTCTTCTGGTACATTGGGGAGAGGAGAAAATCTAAGAGCCATCTCAGCAGATTGAGATCAGAAGGAGGGTGGGTGGAAGAGGCGAGAGACCAGGCAGAGGTATTTAACAAGCAGTTTGCCTCTGTGTTCACTAGGGAGGGGGATGGGATATCTACAAAGCAAGGCACGATGGGGATAGAAGCGGCAGTGAGTGGGATCAGGGGAGCAACAGAAATGGAGCAAGAGGGAGGGAGAGGTACCCCAGGGGTGTCACATCTGGACAAGGATAAAAAGGCCAGTAAGGTGGAGGGGACGGATGATGCTATCTCCGCCAAAAGGGTGTGGTTAGCCCTCAAAGCCCTAAAGAAAGACAAATCTCCTGGGCCAGATGGCATTCAACCGAGAGTACTGTGGGAATTGGTGGACATACTGGCTGCACCCTGGCGGAGCTCTTCAACAGGTCACTTGAGACAGGGAGGGTACCTAGGGATTGGCGAGAGGCACATGTGCCAATCCATAAAGGGGGGTCGAGGGAAGTACCAGGTAACTATAGACCCATCAGTTTGACCTCGGTGGTGGGAAAATTAATGGAGGGTATACTAAAGGAACGATTGGGGGTGTACTTGGAGGAGGTGGGAGGTCTGGATAGTCGGCAACATGGGTTTGTGCCAGGTAGAGCATGTCAAACCAATCTTATGGAATTCTACAAATGGGTAACATCAGAACTGGACAGGGGAAAGCCTGTGGATGTATCATTCTTGGACTTTAGCAAGGCGTTTGACTCTGTCCCCCACAATGGTCTGGTTGAGAAACTGATGGGGTTAGGAGTAGGCCCTTTGATGGTCAGATGGATTGAAAACTGGCTAGCTGGACGCACCCAGAGAGTAGTGGTCTGTGGGGAGCGCTCGAACCCTAGAGAGGTTGGTAGTGGGGTACCACAGGGCTCGGTCCTGGGTCCGATCCTGTTTAATGCATACATATCTGACATCAGGGAGAGTATAGGGTGTGAAATGAGTCTCTTTGCTGATGACTCCAAGATGGGAGCAGTAGTTGAGGCAGAAGAGGGGAGGTTGGCCCTGCAAGGAGACCTGGACACCCTGGAAAGCTGGGCTCACACATGGAAATTAAATTTCAATATCACCAAGTGCAAGGTGTTGCATCTTGGGCGGGGAAACCCTAAACACAGGTACACCCTGGGAGGGGAGGCGCTGGAGGCCTCATTAGGGAAAAAGACCTAGGGGTCATGGTGGATGCATGTATGAATAACTCTGAGCAGTGCAGGAGAGCGCTAGCAAGGCAAACAGGATGTTGGGATGCATCGTGAGGGGGATCACCTCTAGGAGCAAGGAGTGATTTTGCCGCTGTACAATGGACTGGTTAGACCACACCTTGAGTACTGTGTGTAGTACTGGAGACCACACTTGAAGAGGGACACAGGCTCCTGGAGGGTACAGAGGAGGGCAACTAAGATGATACGAGGGCTAAGGGATTTGACGATGAGGACAGACTTGAGGAGCTCTGCCTGTTTTCATTGGAGGAGTGGAGAGACGGGGACATGATTGAGGTCTTCAAGCACCCCAAGGGAATAAATAGGGTAAACATGGAGGGATCTTTAGACCAAAGCAGGGAGGTATTACCAGAGGGCATGGTTTGAAGTTGGAAGGAGGAAGGTGAGGGGGAAGAGGAGGAGGTTTTCACTGAGAGGGTGGTGGACCCTTGGAATGCACTGCCTGGCGAGCTGGTTCAGAGATCCACAGTGGAGGGCTTCAGGAGAGGGTGGGACAGACACAGAAAGTGGATGTATCAGATGATGGCCTGTCCCAGGGGGGTGGGGATGGATGATAAGGGTTTCTGGAACACAAGGGAGGGGAGGGCCTCGGCACCCAACTAGGGATCTGAGGTTCGAGCAGACTCGATAGACCGTAAGGCCTAATCTGCTGGCAAATAGTATGTTAGTATTTTTAACCGGTGATGCTCAGGTATTCATAACTCCCTTCCTTCCTCCCCTTCCAGAACTTCAGCCTCTGCACTATGCATGCTGGTGCCACCGAGCCATATTGATTTTGTTGCATTTCTCTGTTTTGATCATTTTTAAACTGGAGTTTTTCAATGTTCTTCTTTTTTGGAGCTTTATTTGATGTGGTTTTGTCAAGAGTTATCCTCCCTTTAGAGTTTTTTTTCTAAATTCTATGCTTTAATTAGGGGACACCCCTCTTTTTTTATAGAATATTAGTTACATTAGTTCCTAATGCCTGACTTCCAGGCCTCTCATAAATCTGAAGAGGTTAGAACACAGTTGGTAGAGGCAGTATTTGAAAGATGCTCATGTGCAAAGAAGTCTACTCATAGCACATTTGCTGGAGCTGGAAGGATACTGCTTTCTTCAACTGCGAGCTGTGTGAGAAATTCTATATTGCACTTGATATCTGCAACAAACGTGCACTTTTGCTTAATTCTGTGGGAGGTGAAACTAACTACCCTTGGTAATTGCTTTTTATTCACATATTTATTTAGGGTTTAACCAAGAAGGGGCTTGTAAACTATGTTTATCTTGTTAGTAACTTCAGAAGGATTTAAATACTGCATTTGGGTAGGTCCTTGAGGTAGCTAGATTGTCTACTAGGATTTGCTGACAGTTAAACTATTTTAAATTTCAGGTGGCTGAGCAGTTGAAAAAGAAACTTGCAAACTCTGCTTATCTTGGAAGTAACCTCATAAGTGTTTAAATACTTCATTCTGGTTGTCCCTTGGGGGTAGCTGGATTGACTACTAGGCTTTTGGGACTGAAACTATTTTTAAATAATTAAATACTTCATTCTGGTTGTCCCTTGGGGTAGCTGGATTACTAGGCTTTTGGGACTGAAACTATTTTTAAATAATTTACTGGTGCGTAGGAGTTTGTGATAGTTAAACTCTTTTTAAACAGAGTTACTGGGGTTAAGGAGTGGTCACAGAAAAACCGGCAGTGTGAAACAGGAAAAGACTGTCTTTCAAGCAACAGAGGGTGGTGGATTAAGGTTTATGTTTTTGTTACAATTCTTAAGATTTTCAGTGCAGGAAGAGTTTAAAGCACAGCTGACTTATTTTGGGGCGGACAGCTCTCAGAGCACAAACCACCAGGCCTGTTTTGGGGCTGGAAGGTTTACCTGTGTCTGACTTGGATGTGTGGATTTTCTCTGATTGATTAGCAGGGTATTTCTCTATCAAATTGTTGTGTAGGGCATCTTCCTGACAGGAAGGCACTCATTGCAGCAGTGGGTCAGAGCTTCTAGTTGATTGTTTTGCGAGGGCACAGTTTAGGCCCAACCCTTCCCCCTCACCCCACCCACCCTGGAAATAGTTCCTTTATACCTGGGGTTCTGACATCATTTCCTCAAGAGTGCAAGGTGCATGTCACTGTCATATCCTCTCTAGCACACTGCACTGACAATATAAGCATAAACATTGTATAAAATAAATATATATTTCTACATTACAAACCAATCACACAAAAAAAAAAAATGTGGGGAGTAGTGCAATGTAATGGCTGTGGGGCAGCAGTCTTCCGGGAGTCTTTCTGGAGGCTGAGATGCTGCCCTATTTGCAGACAACTGTCTGCCCTGAGGGAGGAAGTTGCCCGTCTTCAGGCCACACTGGACAGTAGTACGGGGACCTTCCCCCAGGCCACAATGGACAGTAGGAAGGGAACCTCCCCCATCCAGGGAGCACCAGAACCACCACCACTACCTCAGAGGTTGCAAAGAAAGCACAGCAGTTGGACCACAGTGGGCTCAGGGAGGATGAGGATGGTAAAACAGAGGCACACCCAGTCACATGTTACACACCACAATCCATACGCCATTCTGGGGGAGCATAGCTCCCCTATAGATACACCCACAGAGGAGACTAAGGAGGCTGAGGACAACTGTCACAAGGGAGGCCCACAGGAAGGAGGCAGAGGACACCACAAGGAAAGGAAGCAGCTCCTGGTGGGGGACCCAATTATTGGGGATAGAACTGGGAGGAGCTGGGAAATCTGAAGTAAGGTGCCTGCCTGGTGCCATGGCTTGGAGGACAGGGCGCATCCTCAGGATCACAACAACAGCTGCAAGGGATTCTGAGCTGGGACGTAATGTCCACCTAGGGACAAATGACTTGGCTCATCATGAGGTTAGAGCAGTGCAGGAGGACATTGCAGAGTTGGGTAGGGGCCTAAGACAAGTAGCAAACACAGTATCCTTCTCAGAGGTGCTGCCTGTCAAAGGCATGGGGGAGGCGAGGGTAATTGGCACCATGCAGTTTAATGTATGGTTGAAAAAATGGTGCGGAGCACAGGGGTTTGGCTTCATTGAGGACTGGGGTTCCACCTGGAGGGACACCAGCCTATACTGGCAGGATGGTCTGCATCTGTCCAGGAAGGAACAAGTCTTTGAGCAATCGGTTTAAATGCTTCATTGGCAAGCTTTTAAACTAGTCAATGGGGAGGCACTGACAAGCAGAACAAAATCCCAGCCTCTCCTACAAAACAGGGTACTAAATGAGAAAAAGACCAAGGTAGAACGGTCAGTGGGGATGCTGCAACAGAAGGTAAGGCCATCAAAAATGGAGAGCAATGAGTACCAATGCCCGTAGTCTAGGTAACAAGCTTCCTGAATTAGTGGCCTTGATGGAGGAGGAACATCTGGATATCGTGGCAGTCACAGAAACATGGTACACACAAAACCATGACTGGGACGTAAACATACCAGGATACACTATCTACAGGAGGGACAGGAGGGTAAAAGAGGGGAGGAGTAGTTCTTTACATAAGGGAAGGAATAAAAGCAACAGAACAAAAGGGTAAACAAGGAGGAGAAGAAGCACTGTGGGTAAATTTGGAGACAGGCAATGGCACCACAATCCGCACAGGGGTTGTATACAGACTCCCTTCTCAGGGGGAGGAAATGGACAAGGAAATGATAGAAAGTATACTTAGAATGGCAGAAAAAGGGGAGATATTGCTGATGGGTGATCTGAATATGCCAGATGTTAACTGGAGCGCAGTTGCAGCAGCCACTTCGAAGAGTGCAGTTATTCTAGATGCCCTACAGGGGGCATGCCTTAGACAACTAGTACTGGAGCCCACTCGAGAGGGAGCAATATTAGACTTGATACTCTCAAATGGAGATGGAGAGGATCACAGATGTAGAAGTGGGTAGCCATCTGGGAACTAGCGACCATCGAACAGTATGGTTCACAATAAACACAGTAATAGAGTCAAGCCATACAAAGACAAAAGTACTGGACTTTAGGAGGCTGACTTTGCCAAAATAGGTGAGTGCCTAAGGAATGCACTAGCAAATGGGTGGGAAGGAGGGTGGAAGAACAATGGGAATAATAAAACTGCCATCACAGAGGTAATGAGCCTTTGTGTGAAGCAAATAAACAAAACAAGACGATGTAAGAAACCACTATGGTTCTCAAAGGAAGTGGCAGTGAAGGTTCAAGAGAAAAGAAAGCATTCAGGAAGTACAAGGAATCGCAGCAGGAGCAGGACAGAGAACTGTATCAGTTAAAGCAAAGGAGGCTGGGAAGGCAGTCAGAACAGCAAAGGCCCAAACCGAGGAAAAGATAGCCAACTCAGTTAAGAAGGAATAAAACCTTTATAGGTACATCAGGAGCAAAGGAAGACCAAGGAGGGATAGTGAGGCTTAATAAAGGGGAGGGAGGGTGGGCAGAGGGAGACTGTGAAAAGGCAGAGATACTAAACAAATATTTTGCTCAGTATTTACAAAGGAAGAGGGGAGGTACATAAAACAAACAGTAGTAACACTCTGGATACAGAAGTTGATACCAGCCCATTTACAGAAGAAAGGGTTCTGAAAGAACTCTTAAAACTGAAGTGGACAAAGCAATGGGGCCTGATGGGATTCATCCCAGAATTCTAAAAGAACTAAGGGTAGAACTAGTGACACCACTGACTACCCTTTTTAACAAATCATGGGAGGATGGGGTGGTACCCGAGGACTGGAGGAGGGCAGATGTGATTCCCTTCACAAAAGTGGAGCAAGGTAGAAGCAGGAAACTATAGACCTGTTAGTTTAACCTCAGTGATAGGAAAATGATGGAATCACTTCTAAAGGAAAGAATTGTCGAGTATCTAGAGGCCAGAGGGCACAAGACCCTAGGCAGCATGGATTCACAGTGTGAAGGTCATGCCAGACAGAATCTGATAGATTTCTTTGACTGGGTGACCAAAGTAGTAGATCAGGGAGGGCTGTGGACATGGCCTACCTAGACTTTAGCAAGGCATTTGACACAGTCCCACACAAAAGATTAATATATAAGTTAGCCAGCCTGGGAGTGGGTCCCAAGATGACAGCCTGGGTAAAAATTGGCTGGAGAATAGGACACAGAGGTAATAGTAAATGGGTCCACTCAGAAGAAAGGAGGGTTACTAGCGGAGTACCGCAGGGTTCAGTATTAGGACCAGTCTTCTTCAATGTCTTTATAAGCGACATTGCAGAAGGACTGGAAGGAAAAGTATGTCTCTTTGCAGATGACACTAAGATCTGCAACAGAGTTGATGCTCAGGGTGGGGTGGAAAGGATGAGAAGGGACTTGGCAAGGTTAGAGGAATGGTCAAATGTATGGCAGCTTAGATTCAATGCTAAGAAGTGCAAGGTAATGCACCTGGGAAACAAAAACCCAAGGGAAGAGTACACAATGGGGGGTGAGATACTAACAACAACAAAAATGGAAAGGGACCTGGGGGTAGTCATATCAGATGACCTAAAGGTGGGCAAGCAATGTGAGAAGGCAGCAAGGAGGGCTGGGGGATACTGGGATGCATAGGAGAGGCATCACCAGTAGAAACAGAAGTTATTATCCTCTGTACAGACAGCTGGTGAGACCCTATCTGAGTACTGTGTGCAGTTCTGGAGACCCAATCTCTGCAAAGACATAGACAGGATGGAAGCTGTCCAGAGGAGGGCAACTAAAATGGTGCAGGGTCTGCACGGAGGACATATGAAGAGACTTAAGGAGCTTAATATGTATAGCCTTGAGGAAAGGAGGAGAGGGGGACATGATAGAAACTTTCAAGTACCTCAAGGAATCAACAAAGTCCAAGAGGGTAGCATCTTTCAAAACAAGAGGTGTGCAAGAACAAGAGGGCACAATTTGAAGATAGAGGGCGGCTCAGAGGTAATTTAAGGAAGTATTTTTCACAGAGGGTTGTGGATGCATGGAATGGCCTTCCGGAGGAGGTTGTGGAGTCAAAATCAGTGGTGGAATTCAAGCATGCATGGGATAGTCATAAGGCAATTCTGGGGGGTGGGGGTAGAAAGAAGTAGGCTGCTGGTTAACTAGGATCTGCAGCTTATCCAGTAGGTAGGGAAATGGGCAGACTGGGTGGGCCAAGCGGTCCTTATCTGCCGTCAAATTCTATGTTTCTATGTTTCTATTTGCATGTGTTCCATCTCTCCGGGCAGTCCGACCCTCCAGGCTTACTGCATAAAGTTATGAATACCTGAGCATCACTGGGAAGAAATAAGATTACTTATAAGTAATTTTTTCTTCCCTTTTAGCCTCTCTGCAGTGTTGCTAATAAAGACATTAAAAAGAGGACCAGTCCCAGAACTGATCTTTGTGTCACCCCGCTGGTCACCCTCCCTTCCTTGGAGTGAGCTTCGTTTACCACCACCCTCTGTCTATCCCCCAACCAATTTCTTACCCAGTTTACTACCTTTGGACCAACTCCCAGACTGCCTGAGTTGTTTACAAGTTTCCTATGTGGAACGGTGTTGAAGGTTTAGTGACATCTAGGTAGGCCACATCCAAGGCTCCACCCTGATCTAATTTCCCTAGTCACCCAGTCGAAGGAATCTATCAGATTTGTTTGATATGACCTCCCTGTTGTGAATCCATGCTGCCTTGGATCTTGTAAGCCACTGGATTCAAGATATTCCACAATCCTTTCCTTCAGTAGTGAATTCCTTCAGTAGTACTTAACAGTGGCTGGTGCCACTGCTTTTCTGGGTAGTCTTTCATTTTCCCGCCTGCCCTTACCACATGAGTTTCATGCCTATTTGTAACATGGCAATAATGTGAATGCTGGAATGGGCACCCGTGATTGGTCAAACGGCATCACGGGGTCTAACTTGGAGCGGGTATTAATCCACGATAGATGCCGTGTTCAAAATGGTAGTACCAATGTCAGCCAGACAGCTAGCTTAGCAGCACTGGGCACAGGTGGGGAGCGAGTGTTAGAGGGGCAAGACTGACACAGCCACAAGGAGACCAGCTAGATGCAAAATACCTGGACACAGGAAGGAGCACACTGGAGAGGTACCACCAGCACCGCAGCGAGGGCGCAGGCACCGGCGTGAAGACGAGACTACGAAGGCAAGAAGGGAAGTGACCGGGCTCCATGTAAATTTGCATCGCGATCGCACACCGTGCCGGGCGAAGTGAGCAGGCACCGGAGACCTCCAGCGCCTGGTATGAATCAAATACCTGTGCAGATCGGCAGAATTTCCGGACTGGGATGTGAGCCGCACTATGTTCTTTACTTACACATACTGATTATGTTCACCGCATCAGCATGTTGATGCTCGTTTGTAACAAGATTTCAAACTGCAGTAAAAATGTTTCCTCACGGCTCCGACTCCTGTGTTATGTTCTTGTATACAGAGGCAGGCTCCTGGCGACTATTGTCGTGTAGCGGCCCGATGTTACAGTGCATTGTTGCTTCTCTGGCGGTGGCATCTAATGCAATTAATGCATGGTTGGGCGGTTGTTCGCCCTCTGCCTCGGGCCACAACCCTCCCAACCATGCATTAATCCAGCATTTAGATACCACCTTCGTCGTGGCTTAATGCTTACACATCTCCCTTTGTAAATCCGCCAATGCCCCTTCCTCTCCCACCCCTTCCCCTCTCCTTCCCTCTACTAGCCCCACCTTATCCATTTTGTGCTACTCCAGAGGAACATTGATTATCTCCTATGCAACTTGCGGTATATCGATTTCATGTGTATGTATTTCTCTTAACTATGTATATGCACATCAGATTTATGTACTATGTAACCTTGTATCATGCGGATTTATGCATTTTTGCTACCCTGTAATCTGTGTACTAGTGTAACCTTTTATTATTTATCAAACTGTCTACTGTTCTGTGCATTGTTGTTTATGTTTAACTCTATGGCACTTTATGTGACCCGGGTCGTGCCTGAAAACAGTCCCTAGGATCAGCGCACCTACCCGCTTATCGAAGTAATAAATAAAATTAACAGCGAACAGGAGGCCTCGGACATTTCCCCGTGTTGATACCCACTGGTGAGACAGCAGGGAGAGTGGCGGTTGGGGGCACTAGGAAGCTCGAAGGCTGGAAATGGAGGCAACCAGGTCCAAACAGCAATATGGGAATTTATATTTTTTTTAAGTTCTGCTGATTATCATGATAAGCAACATATCGTGATAATTTTTACCCAAATATTGTGATACTAAAAATTTGATGATATGACATCCCGAATGTGGACGACTGGCTCATAGTGGCAAAGTCTCCTTACCAAGTCAAGGAATCTCTTTTCCTCACAGAACGCACTCTGGAGTCTCTGGGTTTCCTAGTAAATCTAAAGAAATCTCACCCGGAACCCACCCAGCTGCTCACCTTCATAGGGACCCAGCTGGACACTCGGAAGGGATATGCTTTCCTCCTGCAGGAAAGAATTCAGAGTTTCCTTTCAGTGACAGATTCTTTTGCCCAGGGACAGCCAAGACCAGACAGACATTTCCTCAAACTTCTGGGACATATGGCCTCTATGACTGCAGTTGTCCCAGGGGTCAGGTACAGGATGAGACCCCTGCAAGCCTACCTCAGAGCTCGCTGGTCTCAGAACCAACACATTTTCAAAGTTGATACCTGTGTCAGAGCAGTTCCTCCAAAACTTGCTGTGGTGGAAGAACCCTGCAAATTTGCAGGCAAGGGTTGCCTTACAAGCTCATCTGCCCACAAAGGTGATCACCACAGATGCCTCCCTTTTGGGCGGGGAGCTCAATTAGACAGTTCCTCAGCAAGCGGCAGCTGGACTCCCAGAGAGTCACAGTTGCACATACATCTTTTGGAACTCAGAGCAGTCTTACTAGCTCTCAAAGCTTTCGCTCCCAGCATAGAAGGGCAGGTGGTTCAAATTCAAACAGACAACACCACTGCAGTGTTCTATATAAACAAGCAGGGTGGTATCAGATCAGGAATCCTCTGGAAGCTCTGAAGCTCTGGTCTCTAGCATTCTCCCTGGAAGTCCGCCTCTCGGCTATTCATCTCACAGACAAACTCAGTACTCTGGCAGATGCTCTAAGCCGCATCAGTCAAGGTCAGAGCGAATGGAAACTGAACAAGCAAGTACTAGCTATAGTGTTCAGGTGGTGGCGCACACCAGGCATGGATCTGTTTGCCTCTCCTCTCAATTTTCAGCTTCCTCAGTACTGTTGCAGGCCCTCAGTTCTGGGAACACTTCTTCTGGATGCCCTGATCCTGGACTGGTCAGGGAGGTTCCTATACGTATTTCCTCCCTTTCCCCCTGATATTCAGGGTTTTGTTGAAACTCGGATAGCAGCCTGTATTGATGATCCTAGTGGCTCTGAACTGGCCCAGGCAAGCGTGGCACCCTCTCCTTCTCTGTGTCCTAAAACAGGCCCATTCGCCTGCCTCCAACTCACTCCCTGCTGACCCTTTCTCAGACGGGAGTGCAGTACCCAGACTTACACTCTCTTTTCCTCATAGCCTGGTTCTTGAGGAGTTAGAATTTTCATCCTCACAGTACTCTGAACAGGTCCTGAAGATACTGAGGATGGCTAAAGAAACCTAACACTAAGAAGATTTATGCAGCCAAATGGAAAAGGTCAGACCCCCATCAGCTTCAGACCCTCAGCTGCTAGACTACCTGGTACACCTACAGGCGTCTGGCTTGAAACCATCTTCACTCAAGCTACACCTGGCGGCAGTTTCAGCCTACCTTTCGATGGGGAAAAAATAAATCATTTTTTTCCCCACAACATTTTTCAACAGTTTTTCAAAGGCCTCTTGCACCTTCAGCCTCCAATCAGGGATCCCATTCCTCCTTGGAGCCTGAACCTTTGCATAGATGGGCTCATGAATCCACCATTTGAGCCTACAGTATGTCCATGGCCCACATCAAGTTTATAACTTGGAAGACTGTCTTCCTGGTAGCCATTACGTCTGCCAGGAGGATTTCAGAGCTACAGGCCCTGCACACTGAGCCAAATTACATCATCCCTCACAATGATAAAGTTGAGCTCAGGACAAATTAGGAAATTTGTGCCAAAGGTGGTTTCAGAGTTTCACTTGCTCCAGTCCATTACTCTGTGTTCTTTACTGAGCCACCCACTCCTGGTAAGCAAAAGCTCCACAGCTTGGATGTCAAAATAGCCATCTTTGACTACCTAGATCATACTAGACAGTCCAGAGGCTCTTCCACTCAGTTGTTCCTCACCTACGGGGATGTAGGCAGAGGAAGACCAGCTACCAAGGCAACTGTTTCTCATTGGTTGGTCTCTTGTGTTAGATTCTACTATGAGGAAGCTGGTCAACAACCTCCAGTGGGGCTCAGGGCCCACTCCACCAGGGGCACTGCAGCCTCGCTTGCAGCAGCAAGGAACATTCCCTTACTGGATGTCTGCAAAACAGCTACCTGGAAATCTGTGCACACCTTTTTGAAACACTACAGTTTGGATGTGCACACCAGATCTGATGCCAAATTTGGCAGGGTGATTCTGCAGAGCCTCTTTCCTAAGTTGGTTCTCTGCCCACCTCCCACTTAGTACTGCTCGGTAGCCTGCAAAAAAGTTACTGATGCTAAAGGACTCCTGGGGTAAGAAGAAAAATTACTCACCGCAGTAATTTTTGTTCTTCCAAGGGGTCCTTTAGCATCAGTTAGCTCCCACCGTTCCTCCCTGGTTCATCTGTCAGAGAAGGGCTCTTTATGTCACCGTTTAGCAAATTTGGAGTTTCTTATTGATGAGTTTTTAGCTTGTGTTGCTGCTGTTTCTATTTCTACTTTTGTGGACATTTGCATGTTTTTTGAATCCTGTTGATTCTTTTTCGGGGCATTTGCCCTAGTTTTTCCTCGAAAAAAATTCTGAAGCCTTCAACAGCTCTCACTCAGCTCACATCCCCTCCTGTCTTTTGATTGGCTTGGCCCTAAGCTCATTTAAATATTTCTTAAAGGCACACCTCCGGGGCAGTTGCACTTAGCCAGCTAAGTGCAAAAAAGTTACTGATGCTAAAGGACCCCTTGGAAGAAAGAAGATTACTGCAGTGAGTAAATTTTTCTTTCGAACCACTGCAGTTGAACCCAGTTCCGACTGAAACAGGAACCCAACTCAGAATGAGTTTGTATGAACTTCCAAATGAGGAATGCAGCATTGATTCCACTGAAATTGGAGTTTGAACCCAGTTCCTGTGTGCATGTAAACAAGGCAAATGTGTCGCTGTTATCTGATCTACACAATGCCTTACTCACAAATGGCTGGAAACATTTTGCAGAGCCACGGCCATTGGTCCCACCCTCACCCTATCCTCGCTAAGTACCCTCCCTCCTGATCCCAGATAATGTCAGAGTATCCCTGGTAGTCTAGCAGATACCCCCAGTTGTATTTATCCCCAGTAGACTAGCAGCATCCCAGAGTTGCGCTCATAATTATCCCTGGTAGTCTAGTGCCCCGATCTGAGTCGTGACAGATGTATCCCTGATAGTGTAGTGGTCCACCCCTGATGGTTGAATTATGTCCTATAGATACTGGGTAGTGTAGTAGTGCCCCTTGTCCCCAGTTATGTTTTATGTAAATCTGGTAGTCTAGTTGCACCCCCAATCCCTGAGTTATGTCCAATGTACCTCTGGTAGTGTAGCAGCCCCCTTCCGATCCCAGAGTTGTATCAAACGTATCCATGGTAGTCTAGTGGCCCCTCAGTCTGAGAGTTGTGCCCTGCGTATCTCTGATAGTTCAGTTGTCCCCTAAATTATACATATCCCTGCTAGTCTATTGGTCCCCTCTGATCCCTGAATTATGTCATACGTATTCCTGGTAGTCTAGTGGTTCTCACCCTGTCTGAGCTGTATCACATGTACTCCTTGTAGTCTAGTGGAACCCCCCTGATCCCAGAGTTATGTATCCCTGTCATACTTCTCAACTGCTTTTTATTTTCAGGGTTGCCCCCAATTTTGCCTCAGAATTTTCCTCTGTTACTCCTATAATTTTCTTGACAGAACCATGGAAATTATCAACACAAAATAAGGTCAAACATTAGAGTTAGAGTTGTTCTTTCTCAGAAAATGCATTTACACTGTAAATTTTAAAGGGCAAAGGGCCTAAATCGGAGACAAATCTTAAAAATGTGTTTTATCCTCGGAGAGACTAGCACAGTAGGAAGATTACTGTAACAGTAATCTTCCTATTATGCTAACCTCCTGAGAAGGATAAAACACATTCTAGGTATCTCCAATTAAACCTTTACTTTAAAAGGCACATAAACAATGTTTTCATTTTGAATATAATAGTAAATGTGGGCATGTTAGTCTGTTTCACCACTGTTGTGTATTTTTTTGTTTTTTTTGTTTTGAAATTATCCTTTTTTTTTTTTTTCTTCTTTAGGGCCTCATATTAATGCAGCCTTTTTCTTGCCACAGGCAGTGCTAGAACTCTGTGACATCAGTTGAGTGGAAGACTACAGTGAAATAGAACACAGTGATATAAGTAATAGATAACCCACTCTTAGGTGTGCGATCGTGCTCTGATATATGCACGAGGCCGCAGGCTGAGTGCGTCAACCACCCAAGGCATGTGTATATCAGAGCACGACCGCACATCCTAGAGTGGGTTATCTATCTTATAAAATGGCAAAATTGTTTTTTTGGGGGGGAAGGGCAGGTGTGCGGTCACGCTCTAATGTATGCATGGTCATGTGATGATGATTGTCCACTAGATGAGCTACCTTTTTTCTACCCATTTTATAAGTAAACTATAACTCACAACAGGCTATAGGAATACTAGGCATTAATGCACGCCCCAGGTGCGTTGTAAGGCACAAGGGTGCAGCCCGAGTGACCTCCAACTAACTGGGAAGTGCATTAATGCCCAGTATACCCATGGGCGTGGAGTGGGTTATTGCACTTATAACATGGGATATGTTTAAACAACAAACAAATATCAAAAAATTTTTTTTACTGTTTAGGTGCTGTTTGCTGCCACCTTCAAAAAATAGTCCCCAGCTCGCTGTATGACTGAACTGCGCGTCTTTCTCTGCTTACTCATGGACCCCTGATTGCTCGCTCTGTATAAGAAATTGAGACAGAGACGTACAGAGTGGAGAGTCCACCAAGTTGTATGATTCAACACTGTCTCTCTGCGGCCCTCTCACTCTCTGGTGCTCCCTGCAGCTTACTTGCTCATCCTCTGTCCCCGTTGCACTGTGCTGTAACACTGCTGCCAAATTTCCCACTATAAAGATCAGAGTGGGACAGACAGCGGATAGTCCAGCAATTTTTTATTGAACACTGTTGGCGCATCCCTCTGTCTGGTATTCCCTGCAAATCAGTTGCCCCATCCTCTGTTTCGCTCTGCTGGACTGTCACACCGCCAGCAACTCCCCCGCAGAGACTGGCATCGCAAACTATGCCAGACCCTCACTGTTTGTTTTCTGTTTCTTGGCGGTAACATCAGTGGCGAGGAAGGGGACGTGGATCCACAACAAAGTGCATCTCGCTTTCTGTACTACAGAGTTTCTTTCTCTCTGTGGGGGGGGGGGAACGACACACATGAGTTTTTCCTTGGTTCAGGGAGGTCCACGGGGTGGGTGAGTTGACTGAGATAGTTGGGGTATTGCTTACTGACATAACTCTCTCCCTATGCTGTGCGGTCTGTCTGTTTCCTAAACTCACTTGGTGAAGCAAGGCAGGGCTATGGCATACTCAGCGGCTGGGACAGTGGACATCTGTAGAGCAGGTGGGTGGGTAGCCCTGAAATTCAGTGGGCAGAATGACTCTTTCTGTCCGGGACAGTGGCCTGTCACGCTGTCCCTCTGGTGACAGCTGTCACTATTGCTTGCAGCTGCAACAGCCGATGGGGATCTCTTGCTTCCCCAAAGTTACAGATGGCTGCTGTTGCCGGCCAGGTGGCGCTGAAGGTTGAGGCGCTGGACACAACACCTCAGGCCACGCTAGCGACCCGAGTTTGGGAACAAGCCTGTGCCGTCGGGGGTTGGCCGGGGAGGACTGGGATCGCGCGTCCGCAGACTGCTCTCCTAGTCCTGGGGTGGGCTGGGGAATTTCACCACCCTGTAGCCGCGCCTTGGGATGCCCGGGGGCACTACTAGCGTCAGTGACAATAGAGGGGGAGCATGGCGGACGTCAGCACTTCGTGCCCGGACGTCATTGCATGTTCACACTCCAGGGGCCAATAGGAGCAAAATGGCTGGGTGCAACTGTGCAGCTTGATGGCTGCGCTCCGAGCCACCCGGAGGACTTTGGTGGAGTCCTGTTGGGGAGGGTCCAGGGCTGTTTTGGCTGGTAGAGGCAGAGGGGGAGCCCTCCAGCAGGATGGTATGACTGCTGCCCTGGATCCTCCTGGGTGCAGTTTGAGCTTCCCAGCTCTGTGGGTGGAGCTGGCGGCTGGATGCCCCGAGCTGGAGTGTGCCACAGCAGGGGAGAAAATATGACAGGATTAAAAAAAAAAAAAAATGGTTGCTGTTCACTTTTGCCATCTGATGACTATAATGAGAGCCACTCTGCCCACGGATACTGCTGGCCGCCCCTTCACACTAAATGTGTGTATACTGGGGATTAATCAGCGGTCATGCACAGGGACTTAACCAGTGGGAGTTGACATTTTCACTAACTTTCAGCAATCCATGTTATAAGCTCAGTCGATGTCACTTTGTTCAGCTTCATTGTAGTGTTCAGCTCAGCTGATGTTAGTAGGTTTATAAGGGACAGATTTTGTTAAACAAGCTTGGGAGGTGGACGAGGGCAGGGCAGTTAGATACTTGCCTTGTTTACATGCATCATGCAGCTCTATTACTGAGGTGTTTGTTACCTAGTATTAGAAAATGGGCAAAGGGAAAGCTGCACACTGATTGGCTGAAAAACCCTGGCACTGGTGGTATAATTTAACGCCCAATTTGGGATGCCCTATTACTCACAATATTATTGGGTACCCCAAATTTTGAAATCAAGCAGCTGCCATTTTTTCTCCCGACTAGTGTTTCTCCCCCATGCCCGTCCTGTCACCAATCCTCCACCTCCTTTTTAAAAAAAAAAATTTGACTCAAAAGTCACAAATTTACTTTTTCCTTTTCCTCCTGCTCCATTAATACATCCTGTCTCTACTGCAGCTCTTGATTTGTGCTCTGGTTTCTGCTTTCTCCACGCTGTGGCTAGGCTGCCCGCCACCATTCCAGCACTGTCCAATTGAAACTATCGCACTCATCAAACGGAAACCCAGGATCCCTACTAAGCTGACCAAGCCCATGCATTCTCATTCACACAAATAACATGAAAAAAAAATAAGCCAAACCGTGTTTTTTTCTTTTCATGGTGGCCTTCCAGGCAAACGGCAGCTTCAGCCACTCTCCCAGACCGCTTCACCTCTCACTTCCTGTCACAGACTGCACACCAGCATCCCTGACGGTGTCCCCCATAGGTCAAAAAGCCATAGTGGCAGAGGAACTACTTTGTTACAGACTTATCACAAAACTTATTTTAAACTAACGTTTAACTTTTTTAGTTTTGTTTTTTTCCTTTACAGTGCCCATTTTCTAAGTAAAATACCGTCCAGGTGGGCGTTATTGGGATATAATGGACCTTCCAGGGGCTATAAGGCCCTCGGGCCTCATTGCGCCCCTGGGCGATCTGTTGTATCCCAATAATGCCCACCTTGTTGAGTATTATTACTTACATTGAGTTGTGGGTGCATGCAAATGCAGAATGGGTGGTGGGGTAGATTCGGTGAGCAAATTCAAGAGGGCTTAGGACAACTACATGGGACTAAATAAAAGTTCAAATGGCATGGAATGGAGGGGGTAAGATAAACCGGACAGGGGGTATTGGGCAGGCTGGACGGGCCAATGGGTCCTTTCCTCCTAGCAGATTTCTATGTTTCTGTGTAAATCCTTCAAACAAGGGCAGTCGATTCAGATCAGAATCTGGTTTGAGTGCAGCAGTACAAGTCACTCAGTAACCTGGAACTGGGTCAGGATTGCAGTGGTTCAGATAAACTAGTAACTTGGAATCCAGTCAAGATCTGTTTTATAAACTTGATTGAGGTCTATTCTGATCTTATACGCTGGCACAGAAAGATTTGGTAGTCTTCATTTGAAGGATTTACATGCACTTGTAACCCGGTTACTAGGTAACTGTGTATAGAGAATAAATAATCCCCTTCCGTTCAGAATGAGCAGATTCTTGGTGCCAAGTTAGTTCCGTGACATCGAGGCTTGAGAGCAAAGCTCGAGTGCCTTACTGATGTTACGGAACTAACAAGGCATTGATAATCTGCGAGTTCTCAATGGAGGGTATGGTTACTTTATTTTATATAATGTAATTTGAGATTGATTTTCAGCACAAAAAAAAATCACGCTTACATTTGTCCATAACTTTCTTACATTGCTGGATTTTCTGTTTTACCTCACAGTTGGAAAACCCTAACTTTTTTTCCTTTTTTTTTTTTTGAAAACTGTACACATGTATGCTGCAATTCAGACAATTTACTTGGATTGGGAGTCCCAAGTAAAAGTCATACTGGCTCTTGTATGACTTCATTGATGGCCCCCAGTTAATGTAAGTAGTAAAAATACACGCACAACAGCTTATTTACGTGCCGCCCCATGTCTGGGACTGGGTTACTAACTAGGCACTGGTCCCTTGTGCCACCGACCTGGCACAAGCACTGGCCTTAGAACTAAGCTGTGGTAAATACCATATGCCTGCTTGCTAAGGGAGATGCTGCCTTGTCCAAAATAACTTGTTCAACTCAGCATTCCCCCCCCCCACTCGCACAATAATTTCTGACTGCTGCCCCTGCCCATTTCACCCTGCTTACTACCTCGAGTGACCACCCCTAAAAAAGGCTTCAAAAAATGTTTGTTTTCTGCATTCTGCCCTAAATCCTTGAAAGGACTTTATTGCTAGAACCCCAAGCCCTGAAAATCATTGATTTATTTTGCCTGCCCCGGAGTAGGAATAGGATAACCTGTGTCTTTAGCCCAAGCATCCCTGTAAAGCAGCCTTTTTAAAATTATATTCCCAATCACCTGTCCATCTTAACTGCAGTGGTACTATACCACCAATCCCTGAATAGGGCTTTTTACAATGATTTTCCTTTTCCTTCCTGCCTGCACACCCCAAGTCCTTATTCCCAAGCCTTTGAAAGGGCTTTTTTTTTTTAATTGTAAAATATTTTTAACCCCATTTCCCTACAAGTTCTTAACAAGCATTTGTCAATGTCGAACGTTGCATGCTTGTATTGAAAGTACATAGTTTTGGGACATCTGGGTGCTGGTGTCATGCGAGATCGGACAAGCAGGAGAACACTGACTTCACCACAGAAGCGGAATGTGGATCCGACATGGGAACGGGCATGTGGCTGGCTGCCACCTCTCTGACCTACACAGATGAGCATGCGACCAGGGGAGAGAGAGCACATTTTGCCACCGTGACAGTTGCTGCCGACATGTCTTGAATGCTGTGTGTGTGTGGGGGGGTGGAGTTTGCCTGCCACAGTAACATTGACAGTCTGTCACTGTCTCACTCCCTGGACCACGCACATTTCCACAGCACTCTCGCTGTTCCCTGTCACACTCGCTGTCTCTCGGAGACATGCTGGGGAACAGAGCGCACCTGCTCAGCGGCTGTACTTCACATCCCTGACCGCTGCAAGAGAGCGTCATACATTGTCACTCCTGGGGACTGGGAGCAGACACCATTTCAAGGGGGAGCGGAGGTTTCCCCACTGGTTGGGGTGGCCATGAGCCTTAGGGTGGGTGGATGAGCAGTAGCGGTGCTATGTGTGTCCCTGGCTGAGCCCGTTCTCCATTTCTCACCACTTCTCCCACCCGTGCTGCCTGTCACTCACTTGCCTCACTCGCTGGCTCTCTCCCACTGTCCCTATCACTTGCTCCCCCCTTCCCCGTCTCTTACTCGCTCTCTCGTGGTGCAGGGGTCAGAGCTTCTCAATCAGTGCGTTTATATGCGCATTGGTTGAGAGTAAATGGCCATGGATGGACAGTGTGTGTGGGAGGGAGCGCCCACCCAGGAGGATTATACTAATAGAGACCAACTAAGGGCACCTGAGAGGAGTCCCACCGGACCAACTGAATTAGTGCTCAAACTCTCAGCCAGCAGCAGCATGTCGGAGAAGAAAAAAGATGGCAAGGGGAAGAAAGGGAAAGGTAACAAGGACCGGAACAAGGAGAAGCCAGGTGCAAATAAGCCAGAGGCAGGAGGTATGGAGATAAGCCCGAGGCAGGAGGTACAGAACAGCAGCCACGTAAGCAGCTCACAGTAACTTGTGGCAGACAAACGCAGAGCACGTTGAACAGTACTTAGTCATTGTGAAAGCTGCATTAACCCCGGCCCATTCAAACGAATGAAGCGCTCCAATGAGAGAGCACTTGGCCCTTTCATTCATAAAGCTGCAAACGAAAGGGCAAAGTGCTGTCACTGGAACGGTTCATTCATTTCAGCTACACACAGTTTCAGCCCATAAACTGTGAACCACTGTCATACTTGGCATTGGGCTAGTCAGTGACACACTTCTGAAATGCCACCTGTAGGAAGACATTTCTTGCGCAAGCAATGTAAAAAGTACTGTAGAGCCCCCCCCAGCCCTGAAAAGGGATGTTTTTTGGCTCCTTCTGCAGCCTCCCGCAGCCTCAATCATTTGGGCTCCCATGTTGGCACCCCTCAGTGCGCCACGGGCCCATCCCTCACTGCCACATCTGTCTCGGGCTCCCCGGTGCTCTGCCGACAATCCCCTGTGTTCTGGCATATCCCTGTCTGGGACAACCCCACCATGGAAGCGGCGGGGGAGTCTACCATGACACTAGGGATGTCATTCGGGGTCAGGCATGGTGTGCTGGGTGCTTGGCGGCAGGAAGGGTCCTACAAAAGGGCCATCATCCGGTGCTATGGGAGGCCATTTTCCGGGACACTCACCTTTCTACCACAGTGTGTGCAGCAGCAGCAACGTCCTGGGGTGGGGACGCACAGCAGCGTGTGGTCACCCATGCCGCCAAGCACGCCACCGGGAAGCACCACCAGGAATCTTCATGAAAACAGCCCGTCACGCTCCACCTCCAGGGAAGGAAGCATCTGTAGGACACTCTTAACTTCCTCCCTGCTGGACTGTGCTTTTTAATGATTTAACTGCCTGCCTACATGTCTTTAGAAGTCCTTAGCAGGACTTCTCCCCAAAGCCCTTAAAAGAGCTTTTAATGTTACTGCTGGTTCCTAATCAGTAATCATTATGACTTGAGTTTTTTTTTTTTTTTTTTTAAGTGTGTTAGCCCTTAAGAGGACTTACTGTTCTTGTTTTTGCCTGTTTTTGCTGCGACCAATTTGACTCCCAAGATGCGTTCTGGCAGGCTGAACTGCACTTGACCAGCAGTGTTTTGTGGGGGAGGGATCATTTCATTTCATTTTATTAAGAAGACCATTGAGCAAAACTCATTTAAAATGGTGACCCCAACATCTTAGTAAAACAATTACATTACACATAAGTTTCACATATACACAAAATACATAAATAACACGCAGTACAATAAATCATATTAGTGCATTCAATATACAATATCATCTGAATCCGCCACAACAACCTGAAACTAGATTTGCTGTCTTATCTAGAAACCTATTGCTTTACAACATTTAAAGATGGGAATTTAGCATCCAGCAGTCAAAATTTAGGAGGTAAACTGTTCCAATATGAAGGAAACAGATGACTTAAAAAATACATCGATCTTTTTAGTTTTATCTTTGGAACAACTAATTCACAATAAGCAGAAGTTGTAAGTGAAGCATTTATTTTTCTAACCTGCAGTTTTTCAGTCAAATAGGTAGGGATTTCACCTGAAACACTTTTATATGCCAGTATAAATTTATGAAGTTGGCGTCTCTCTAACAGAGACAGCCATCCTAGATGGTTGTACATTTGGCAGTGGTGTGTCCTTGGGGCATTGGAGAATTACCCAAGCGATTGTACAAAATATCTAATTTGTGCAGTTGTAGTATTATTGGCATCGTCCTAGAACGTCACCATAATCTAGTATGGGAAACATCTGGGACTCAATCTTTTTAATCATGTTACTACCCAAGCAATTTTTATTACAATATAATATCCAAACCACTTTCCCAATTGCTAGAAACATAGAAGTTGACGGCAGAAGGAGACTGCTAGGTCCATCTAGTCTGCCCATTTGTTTTAGACCTATTTTGACATTCTTGTTGCTCTTTGTAGTCTGGGCTCCCTTGTGTCTATCCCATGCATTCTTGAATCCCCCCCACAACCTCTTGGGGCAGGCTGTTCTAGGCCTCCACCACTCTTTCTGTGAAGAAACACTTCCTGGTGTTTGTAGAGAACCTCTCTCCTTGCAGCCTGAGGTCATGTCCCCTGGTCCTGGAGCCCTTCTTGAAGTGAAAAAGTTCCTGTACCCTGTTAATGCCTTTTATGTACTTGAATGTTTCAGTCTTGTCCCATCTTTCTCTTTCTTCTCTGCTCCAGGGAGTACGTATTCAGTTCCCCAAGTTTTTCCTCGTAGGACATATACTGCAGACCCTGAATCATTTTTGTCGGCTTTCTCTGTACTGTTTCCACCCAGTCAGTGTCCTTCCTGAGGTGAGGCCTCCAGAATTGGACTCCGTATTTCAGGTGAGGCCTGACTAGCGTTCTATATAGTGGTAGTACCACCTCCCTCCTCATGATTCCCCTCCCAGTGTAGCCCAGCATTCTGTTGGCCTTCAGTGTTGCCTTCTCACACTGCTTACTAACCTTCAAGTCGCCTAAGATTGAGTCCCAGATATCGTTCCTGGTTTCAGGCCGCCAGTCTTTCGCCTCCTAGGTAATACTCCATCTTGGATTTTCTTTCCGATGTGCATGACCTTGCACTTTTGATTTTACTTCTATAAGGTTATCCATATGGACATTGCCCAAACCCGAGGAGTTCATCCAGTAACTCAGGTATTTGTAAGACACCACAGACTCCAACCTGGCTCCTTCTGTGTCAACAATTTTTAGTTCAGCACTGTTTTTTAATTTACAGTTTGTGCCAAAAACCATACATTTTGTTTGCCTATATTCATTTTAAGTTTTGATTTTATAAAAAAGTCTTATAAGCCATTAAAACCTACTTGTAAAGTTGTCTGAACTCCAGGCAAGGTTAGAGCTGAGGTATATAATATAGAGTCATTGGCATATAAATGGTATGCCATACCTGAGATACTGTCCCCAAAACTATTTGAGCAAACCAGAACAACAAGGATCCAAGCACTGAGCACTGGGGACACCTGGGACTATAGGCAATGGAGTGGAAACCGTATCATTCACCTTAGTAGTCTTTATACGGTCACTCAAATCGGACCAGAACCATTTTAAAGCACTAGGTGACATCCCTAAGTTTACCAATCTGTGCAAAAGAATCTGGTGGTCAACTATGTTGAAGACCTTGGAGAGGTCAAAAAAGATGGCCCTGGGCAAATGACCAGAGTCCATAGCTTTGTTGATGTCATCCAAGTCCCTTGTCGGGGAGACCACCATACCATGAGATTTACGAAATCCCGACTGGTATTTATCACATAAATCATTCTGATGCAAAAAAATTTGTCAGTTGTTTAGTTATAAGTTTTTCAAACACTTTTGAAAACCTGTGACAATAGAGAAATAGGTCTGTAATTGATTAGTTGTCCAGGGGTACCCCCTTTAAAAATGGGGATAACCCTGGCCAGCTTCCAATCACCTGGTAACATTCTCTCAGATATAGACCAGTTAAACAAGTAAGCAAGGGAGAATAACTGAAGGGCTGAACATTTTATGGGGTCGCTCATCTGGGCCACCGCCTATTGGTTTTCAGGTCTAACAATAAATCAGTAACTTCGTATTTATCAGTCTTATTAAAATTAAAGGAGAATCCTCTGATTTAAACCACAATCCATTCTCTCCAGTGTCAGTCAGAGTTAAAAAAAAAAAAAAAAAAAAAAAAAAAAATTCTGCATTCACCAAATATTTATTGAAAACATCAGCCATTGATTCCTCACCTGTACCCTTTGGTACCTCAGTATTATTTGGGCAAGCTGTCTTTTTTGTCTGACAGTTCAAACTGTTATTTATTTATTTTGTTCTATTTTTTGTTAACCAGGTAAGGCCCACTAGGCACAGGTGCCTATTTTCAGAAGCAACCTGGGAACACTGGGGAGGTTAAGTGACTTGCTCAAGAGTCACACAGTATGCAGGTGGAGGTTGTGGGAATCAAACCCAAATCTGTCTACCGGATGTACCAAGCACATTCACAGCTTGTTACTCTAACCTTTAGACTATACTGCCAGCCCAAGACATTACACAAGTACCCTCATCCAGGATCAAACCCCTGACCCTCTGCTTGTAAAGCCAAGATACATCCAGTGTGCCACTGAGAATTATGTTACAAAATTTTGATGGGTCTTCATTAGTTTCCTCAAGTTTTGAATTATAAAAGGATCGCTTCGCTTCTCTAACTACCACAACGCAAGAATTCCTTAACCTTCTATAATATTCCCAGTCTTATTTCTGACTAGATTTACGTGCATACTCCCAAGCTTGCCTTTTTAACCTTTTTAATTCCCATAACTTATGGGAAAACTAGGGGGCAGAATTTTATTTTACCTTCTTTGTTTTAATGGGCATATGTACATTATATACTTGCATTAGCTCTGACACAAAATGGCTCAAATCCAGGTCTATATCTGGAATTAGTTTAAGCCTCTCTCATTTTATATTACCCAGATCTCTTGAGAATGCCAGGTAGTCAAAATTTTCAGTAGAGTGAAAAATAATTAATCTAGGTTGACTATGTATAGGATTTTTACAGCTGATGCAAAAATAGTGTTATGATCGCTGTTCATATCTTCAGCAGTCCTGCCACTAAGCAATTATATGGAGCCTGTGTCAGGGCTAAATCAAGCAGGGAAGAATCAATAGGCTTTTTAACATTTGTATGTGTGGGGTCTTTTATCAGTTGTTCCAGTCCTAGGTTACGTGCCAGTGTGGAGGTGGTTGTGGGATAGCAGATGGACCAGACACCAAACTTCAGGTTCAACACACAATCGCTGTGTGATGTTTATTCAAAATACAGGAAATAAGCTTCTACAATGCCATATTCCTTCTTCAGTACATCAGTTTGCAGCAACAAACTATGTATGTCCTTTCTCTGCACTTAGCCAGCACCTATTGACACTGATCTAACCATTTTTTAGTGAAAGCCCTTCATCCCTGTGTGGGCCCCGTTTGCTTGGGTAGTGGGGGCTAAAAAAGAAAAAAAAACCAAAGAATCACTGAAAAAAAGGGTTACCCCAAAGGGCATTGGCAACAAATCAGGTTTTCAAAGAAATGCAACATCATACATCCATCCATAATGCAAAGCATCATGGGATATATGCAGATCACAATGACATTTGACTTGTTCAGTTTACAGCAATTTACATGCATTTTAAATAGCACAACTAACTTAATTTTAATAACAGTCACCTAGTACTTTTTACCCTTATCAAAAACACTTAATGCCATGGTATTTTCAACATTTACAGGTTTAATAAACGTAAGAAATATACTGTACATCAAGGTATTTTATGACACAGTGCTATTACATACTAAATCCAACAATGATAAACACAACCTGTTTTACGTACACTTGGAGGTCACCACAATAACCTCCCTGTACGAGAATCTGAGCGGGAAAAGGAAAATTAAAGAGGACATATCATAAACATAGCGGATATCATCATTCTTTACCCTGAGGCATTAACACATTTCTCAACAGAGACCAACGGTACCTTTTCTGAACTATTTCCTTTTAAGGAAAGTATGTCACATTTCTTAACCAAAAAGTCTGGACGGCTGTAAAGTCTGGTACCATAGAAACAATTTCTCTGGAGTTAAGTAATTACCTGCTCCAACCCCACCACACATGTCAGTTTTAAGCAGGGGGCCCAGTCCTAGGTGCAACCCATCTACGTCTCTTGATTCATTTCATTCGCTACTGATACGGACACCTGAGGGTAGACACTCTTGGCGTCACCCCAACACAGGTTCCAATCCATTTTCCACCCACCTCCTCTTTTGTATGTTTTTCATAAAAAAAATAAAACACATGTACCACCTACTTGATCTTAACATGTTGTAATATTTTTGACAATATTAGCATCTTTAGCCTGCAGTATACCCCAGTCAGTACTCTTAATAGATTTAGCTGCATCAATACAAGGAACAAGGTCCCTTTGGCCTCATAGGCTTCTTCTTGCTTGCTTGGAGTCTTCAACTCCAGCACAGTATTGCTAGGCAGTCTTACCTGGGGTCTCACATTCAAGTTCCATACTTGCATCGCCAACCTCCAATAGATAACAAAGGAATATCCTGCTCAGTTAGGGGGTCCTCCTCAAACTGAGCCCATGAAAAATCCTCCAACTCTTTATCCGAACTTTCCAGCAGGAACCTGTCGAGCACCTGGCACCAGTGTTCAGCCTCTCTGTGTAGTTGGTCTGCCTCCAGCCATTGCCCACTCATCCAGTGGCTCATCCTCATCAGGGTCTCCACCTCCTAGGTGTTGTCTCTCGCACCTCCAGTCTGTCTCATCTTGCATCTCTTCGTCATCTTCAGGCTTGGCCTTCCTTCGAGTTGCAGGTCTAGTCTAGGCAGCAGCTTCTCTCCAACTGTCAGCCATAGTTCTGGTCAGAACTCTGCAGACTTTCTTCTCTGGGTTCTTCTCTGGCAACTCTTGGTACATCAGTCCACCTGGGATATCTGGTTGATATTCACCAGAAAATGTCCCTCTTCAGCCAGTCCAGATGCTTCCAGCAAGTTATCCCACTCCTGATACCAAATCTCTGGAGGGGTTGTGGGATAACAGATGGACCAGACACCGAACTTCATGTTCAACATACAATCTCTGTGTGATGTTTATTCAAAATACAGGAAATAAACTTCTGCAATGCCATATCCCTTTTTTCAGTACATCAGTTTGCAGCAACAGACTATGTATGTCTTTTCTCTGCACTTAGCCAGCACCTACTGAGACTGATCTCTGATCCAACCACTTTTCAGTGAAAACCCTTCATCCCTATGTGGGCCATGTTTGCTTGGGTAGTGGGGGCTCAAAAAGGAAAAAAAAAAAAAAAAAAAAATAAACAAAACAAGCTATAAACAAAAAACCTCAGTGCAGAATCACAGAAAAAGGGTTACCCCGTAGGGCATTGGCAACAAATCAAGTTTTCAATGAAATACAACATCATACATACTTCCATAATGCAAAGCATCATGGGATATATGCAAATCACAATTACATTTCAAACTTGTTCAGTTTACAGCAATTTAAATAGCACAACTAACTTAATTTCTACAGTTGTCACCTAGTACTTTTTACCATTATCAAAAACACCTAGTGCCATGGTATTTTCAACATTTACAGGTTTCATGAACATAAGAAATATACATCAAGGTATTTTATGACATAGTGCTGTTACATACTAAATCCAACAACGATAAATACAACCTGTTTTACATACGCTTGGAGGTCACCACAATAACCTCCCTGTACGAGGACCTGAGAGGGAAAAGGAAAATTAAAGAGGACACTATAGCATAGTGAAGAAAGGGAAGGGGGTGCCCATAGGTGGCCAACCTTATGGACTAGAAATTGTAAAGGATAGATTAGGCTAAGAAATAGAAGAACTGTTGCAACAGATTTAAGGAAAGGTCGGTCCTCAAGAGTGGCAGGAGCTCCCTGTCACAGCAAGATTTTTCATTGCACTAGTATCTCCTGATGTCAACTAGTCTTCATTAAAGTCCCCTAATAGAAGCTATTCATGAGTTTCTGAATAGGTAAGTAAAATGTTGACTAGTTGCATCTTACATTTTTAATTTTTGGGCAGCGATAGCTACCGCGCAGCAATAAGGACTTCCTAACTGAAAATCTAATTTCTAGAGGTAAATGCTTGCGACAATCTGTGCCCAAATTTAAAGAGAGTCATTTGGAGCAAAATTTATCTAATGCATAGTTCAGTACCTCCTCCCCTTTTATTCCTATCTGCTCTAAGTAAATTATAACCCTATACTGAAACGTCTGAGTCACTAACTTTGTCACTTAACCATGTTTCAGTGAATACCATCAAATTGGAATGGTACTCCACAGAAAACTCCCTTATTAAATCAAATTTTGACATAAGACTCCTTACATTGGAGTGTGTAATAAGAATACCCTTTCTTTGTTTAGATACGTTAGTGACTGGGCCTGGGTTTGGATTAATGTTCTCCACATTGTAACAAACTGAGGGCAATAGATAACCCATTTATCATCTCCTCCCGTATACTATCCAGTCCAGAATAGAGTACAAACTTCAAAAATATCCAATTTCTGTCATTTTGTTTAAGCATGTGAAATATCTGCCTCCTAATCAGCACCACTAACAATTATAGTGAGGTCATAAGGTCATTTGTTAGAGGTACTTCTTTTGCACTGTTGTCCACTGGAAATGGCCAAGTGTCCTAGAAGGTAGCCATTGCTGGACTAATTAATATTTTATTATTCTGTTCACCCTCCCACCATTCTGGATTCCCAAGGACACACAAACTAGCTAATATTCTTTAAAACATACCCATTTTGTAATACAAATTGTTCTCAGTCGTGTACATATTCAGTCTTGTCCTACCTGTGTTATTTCCAGTAATTGTGATTAGTTACAGCAGTTAACCCCTATTACCTATTAACTAAACTATTACCATATTAAGATTTAAAACATAGGAATTGGTAATTTGACACAGATAGAGTACATCCGCTGAAATATAACGTCGCTAGCATTCAGAGCATTGGGCTTAATAATGCAACTAATCCCTTTTTTCTTGGGCACCCCTCATAAGTCTGTCTCTCGCCTCCTATCCAAGCTGGAGACCTTTGGAGAGTTGTCTGGCTATAAACTAAATTATGCCAAATCAGAGGCCCTTAAGTTAAGTGGAACAGTTCGTTGGGGCTTCCACAACTGCTTCCCTTTCTCCTGGGCTAAGAATAACCAGATTTGTTATTTAGGCATTCAGGTCCAAGTGGATACCATCAAACTGTTTGAAATGAACTATAATAAGTTATGGGGTGTGGCACAGCAAGACTTAACCAGGTGGTCCCTGCTACCTCTGACAGTCGTGGGGAAAATAGATTCTATCAAAATGAACCTGCTCCCCCGGTTTTTGTTCCTATTTGATAATCTCCCAATACCGATTCCTCCGACATTCTGGCATGAGGTCACAGTAGGGTTGTCTAGGTTTATATGGGGGGGGTCACTGCCCACGAATATCCAGACAGATACTATCCCTACCATGTGATGGTGGTGGTGGGGGGTTAGGACTGCCTGACCTCTATTCATATTATTTGGCCTGTCAACTTCAAGTGGTTCACACCTGGGTCATAGGTTGGACATGGAGAAACAGGATGTGGCGGAGGTCTCTCTGCGTTCCCTGGCCCACTTAGTGCCATCAACTCCAGTCTCTGCACTGTCAAGCAACCCATGGATCCAGCACACCTTGAGAGTCCTAAAGAGTGTTAGACGGAGGATGGCTTCAGGGGAGACCCTGGGCCCTCTTTCCCTAATTCGTCAACATACAGACTTTCTTCCTTCTCACCGCTTGGATGGTGCTTACGCCAGGTGGGACTTAAGGGGTCTGGAGCGATTTTCCCAACTGATAGACGAGGGAAGGTGTCTCTCATTTGCCCAGCTAAAAGATCAGTTCAGCTTACAGGACTCTGACTTCCATAGATATCTACAGGTATGCCATTTTATTACTATCCCAGACAATCAGAAGGAACTTACACGCCAACCAAACCCCCTGGGAAAACATTGTACTACTGGTACAGCAATCAGAAAATAAAGTTATATAAACTTATAGGGCCAGGGAAACAATACCCTCTCAGGAGCATAGGACTTGCGTGGGAGAAGGAAATGTCAGAGAGCATCCCAGAGGAATTATGGCTCCAGAGAGTGAAGAAGGGATGGAGGGTGATGTCCTTCCCTACCTGGAGGGAATTCTTTTGGAGAATTTTAGATCTTACTTCGAGAGGGCTCTTGCAGTAGGTAACTGCATATGGGACTGAAGCCGGCAGGCGTCAGGACCCCATGGAAAAATTTCTAGCTAGCATTCCCTGGCGGGGGACCGCCCCCACGTCAGGTGAGCGGCGTCGGGTGATGTCAGTATAAAGGGGCGGTCCCCCACGCCCGCCCTCCAGTTCTTTCCCACTGTTTGCTTGTGAAAGAGCCTCACGGTTAAGTTCCTTTGCTTCGTCAGTCTGTCGGTCTCATTAACCAAATTTTTTCACGGTTTTCCGAGTTTTCTCTTCAAATTGCCGTGTATGTCATCCTCTATCCCCTCTGATTCGCGTAAGAACAAGTGCGGCTCACAGTTCCGCATAAGGACGGTCATTCCCTGTGCCTCTTCTGTCTAGGCCCGGATCAATCCCTGGAGAAGTGCCAGCACTGCCAGCAATTCAACGCCGCCACCCGTAAATGGAGGCAGCAGTCTCTGGAGGCCATATTTTAAAGAAAAAAGATGATCTCCATGGAGAAGGCGCTGAAGAAGCATAGGCAGGCCTCCACTTCACCCGAGGGACACCATAAGAAGCAGCAGGACCGGGACTCCACTTCCATGGCCATTACGACTCCGGCTAGAGTCGCCGTGCTACAGGTAAAGTCCCCCCTTCCCCCGCGACCCTAGACGGCCCTCCTGTCGGGCTCGGGCCCCTCGGGTGCCTCCAGGAGAAAGGCGGCAACTGCTCCTGGGAAGGCTGCTGCCATGTGGCCCTCCGGGTCAAGCGGGTCCATTAAGTCAGACGCCGGTGCCACCGACGTCTGCCCGGATAGGGCTGATAAGACACCAGCCCGTTCGGGGGAGCGCACGGTCCCCAAGATGCTCGCCAAGGCCGCTCTTTCCACGTGCCCTTCAGGCGTTGGATCTGATAAGTCGGACACCGGCGACGACGCCCGCCCGGATCTCGCTGGTAAGGCGGACGTCGGCTCCTCCGACAAACGCACGGCAATGGAGCCGCCGCCAGACCCTGTCGACAAGTCCGCCGTCCCCGGCTCACCGCAGCGCTTGCCGCTGCTAACCAGGGCTCCAGTGTCTCCCCTGCTGGACCCTGGGGATTTCAGTCCTCCTTCCCCGGGTGACGCAGAGGACGCCGGTGTGCTGCCGTCAGGTCTCCCTCCCATAGGGCCGGATCCCCTGACGCCGGACCCTCGGATGCTGGCGACATTCTTTTTGCTGGGCCTTGCGTCCCAGCGCTGAACCCGATGCTTTCGCGGGCCTCCTGTTCCGCCCGCCTGCTGGGCCTCCTCCAGGGCCTTCTGCTCAGACTTATCCCTGGTTCCCAGGTACCCAGACTCCATCCTATCAGGCGCCGTCCTACTCAGGGCCACAGTACTCCCGACGGCAAGTACCAGACGACGGGCTTCCCACTGTCGCCACAGATACTCGCCCTACGGATACCCTCAATATCCGTATCCCCCTCCTCCTCCTCCACCGCTCCCCCAAGCCGCCGGTGGATTTGAAGGAGACTGTGGCTGCCTGGTGGGCTGAGGTCAAGGCTCTGCTCACCAGGGAGGTGGAGAGCAGTCTGCTGACGATGGACCGGTTCCGGATCCCCTTCGCCGGAGACTAGAGACTCACTTTCCCCCCACCCGACACCAAAGGTGAGCCCTCGGGTGCCAGGACCGGAGAGGATATGCTTCCCCGAGGGTTACCCAAGGGGTCTGTTCCTCCCCCGCGCCGGGAGGAGTCTTCATCCTCCTCTTCGGAGACCTCTGACTTAGACTCAGGGGGGTGCTCCGATCCTGATGACAAGCCACGCACTCCAGACCGTCCCAGGCCATGGACCCTTCCGAAATCTCCTCCGGAAGATCCTTCTTTTCTGGAGCTGCTGAAAAAGATCCAGGATGTCTACCAGTGGCAAACTCTGGAGCAAGATCCACAGCGGATGAATTTCGCTGCCCAATTGGATCTGCCCGAAACTGCTCAGACATTGATTCCACCCTGGATCGAGCCTCAAGCAGACCTTGTTTCCACTATTTGGAAACAATACGTCCGCACTAGTCCTCCTTCCAAGGAAGGCGAATAGGCTATACCAGGCTTCTGGTGGTGTGGATTCGGATGTGTGGAACACACATCCGAAGGCCGACTCAGTCATGATTAGTGCTGTTCACGGCCGGTCGGCAAACCCAAAACACCTCAGCTCGTCTCCACCAGACAAGGAATCCTGTCTTTTGGACCAGTATGGGAAGAAGGTGTACACTTCTTCCACACCGGGGATTAGGGCCCTGAACTGTCGCACATATGGGGGACTACCAGAAGACTATCCTGAGTCAAGTGGAATCCAAGTTGGACTCCCTTGCTGAGTCTGAAAACCAAACAGGAAGAGACTGACCTCGTCTGGTCTGCTCGTTCGGCCAGTTGGCACATGCTCTGTGCCACTTACGATGCAGTGGATGCAGCAGGTCGGAGCTCGGCTTTCGCCGTAGGTCTTCGGCGTCATGCCTGGCTCTGGGTGTCAGGTTTAGTCCCTGAAGTGCAATCTGCCATTCAGGATGTGCCCTTCAGGGGTTCGGTGCTGTTTGGTGGGGATGTCAAGGACATCATCACCGACCTGCAAGAGAAGGGCACTGCACTTAAGTCTGTTGACTCTTTGTACAGGCCCCCTCAGGGACAGCAGCGCCCTTTTCGCAGACGTTCTCGGCCTAAAGTGAAACCTCGGGCCAACAAACGTCTGGCCCTCCGGCTGCCAAGCCCCGCCGCCCCGCTTCAGCCGTGACGTTGCCCCACACTTCCTGATTCCTTTCCTCTCCCACAGCCTCTGGATCCCCCAGAGGAACCAGTAGGAGGGAGGTTCTCCTTCCATCTACAGGGTTGGGAGAGGATCACATCAGATGCTTGGGTGCTTCAACTGATAACAGCAGGACACTCAATTGAGTTTCTTCAGAAACCACCCAGAAAACCACCCCCCAAGTCGACTTACTCCCAGGAACATCTTCCTCTGGTTCGGGAAGAAATTTCCTCCCTTCTCTTGAAGGCTGTGATAGCGCCTGTCCCGGCTCACCTTTGGGGGACAGATTACTATTTCCATTTCTTCCTGGTTCCAAAGAAATCGGGAGACATGAGGCCTGTTTTAGACCTCAGCTTCCTGAACATGTTTGTGGAGTACAAAAGGTTCAGAATGTTCTCCCTGCAGAGCCTTCTGCCATTACTTCGGCAGGGTCAGTGGCTGTGCGCTTTGGATATGCAGGATGCTTACCTGCATATCCCCATATGCCCTTCCCACCACAAATTCCTTCGGTTTTCGTTCCAGGGGGACCACTGCTAGTTCAAGGCCCTCCCATTTGGTCTTTCCTTGGCGCCCCGAGTGTTCATCAAATGCCCTTCTGTGGTAGCGGCTCACCTGCGTACCCAGGGAGTGCAGGTATTCCCGTACCTGGATGACTGGCTCCTGGTGGCCCTGTCCAGGGAGGATCTTCAGTGCTCTCTTTCCCTTACCCTGCAGGTCTTTTCCAGCCTAGATATCACCATCAACCAGGCCAAGTCCCATTGGTCCCTTGCCAAAGACTGCAGTTCATAGGGGCGATCCTGGACACGACCATCTGCATGGCTTTTCTGTCTCTGGACAGGGTGGATACCCTCCATGCTCATGCAAGTCTGCTGTCCAGTTGCAGACGGCTCAGCGCCAGGTCAGTCTTTCGCCTTGTCGGGCTCATGGTGGCTGCTATTCAGACAGTCCCTTGCTCTCGGTTCCATATGAGAATCTCTCAGTGGACGCTTTGGTCTCATTGTTACCAGATGTTGGACGACCTAGACCAGGAAGTTCTGGTGTCCAACCCCATGGTCTGGGACTTGGAATGGTGGCTGGTGCAAGAGAACCTTTGCCGGGGAGTTCCCTTTTGCTTCAAACTCCCCCTCCCAAACATTGACAACAGACGCCTCGGGAGAGGGCTGGGGAGCCTATCTAGGGTTTCACAGGACTCAGGGCTCCTGGTCCAGACTCGAGCAGACTCTCCATATAAATGTGCTTGAGCTCAGGGCTGTTCTGTATGCTCTCCAGGCTCTGAACTCTTATGTGCTTCCCGGTCATCTGAATATCTCAGTCCTCCTCAGCAAAAACTGGGGGTCCTCTAAAGGGTTCTGGAACACACTAAAATCCCTTACTGGAAGGACCTCCAGGGCATCACTGGACCTATTAACCACTGGCTCTCTGGGTCTCTCCAGGAACCACTACTGATTGCCAGCGAGTTCAATACCACTTTCCCTGACCTAGCAGGGGTGCTTCCTAGTGAGTTCTTAAACCCAATGGATAACCAACCTCACGGAAACACCGTACCCTCTTTGGAGAGGGAAGGGCTGCCACTCTTCTATTTTAGGTAAGTCTCAATCTCTGAAACCATCAAGCAAGTAAAGAGGGTCCTCTGAAACTCCACAAGGAGGAGTGATCTGATAGATATGAAGTTGGTTGCTATAATGTTTGATGTACTAGCAGACCCAATCTCCAAGGTTTTTAATGCCTCCCTAAAATCGGGTGTGTTCCCAGACACCTGGAAATCCGCCCTGGTTACACCAGTTTTCAAATCCGGGGATGAAACACTCACTGCTAAATATAGGCCAATATCCATCCTCCCACCCCTCTCCAAAGCTCTAGAGAGAATAGTCTCTGAACAACTTACTGACTTCCTGGACAGTCACCAACTACTCTGCAGCAATCAGCATGGTTTTTGCAAAAAACTCTCTACCATCACCGCACAGGTGGACTACATCACTCGGCTCTACAATGCCTTTGACCTAGGGATGGCGGTGGGGTCAGTCTTCGTTGACCTTACAAAAGTGTTTGACTCAGTTAATCAGCAGCTATTACTAAACACACTGTTGTCCACGGGACTGGCTCCTGATACAGTCACCTGGTTTCGTAACTATCTGACGCAAAGAACTCAATGCGTTAGAATGGGCGACTCACTCTCTGACCCTAAGGTAGTGGCCCTTGGAGTACCGCAAGGGTCTATACTTGGACCACTCCTTTTCAGCCTGTTCATTAACCGCCTCCCTGAAGCCTGCCCAGTTAGCATCATTTTTATATGCAGATGATGCCGTTATATTGGTTCCAGGTAGGGACCACTTGACCATCAAGGAAGGCCTATTCGATAGTTTCCACAAACTTGAAACCTGGTTCTGTCAACATAAACTGCTACTAAACCATAAAAAAAAAAAACAAAAGCATGCTGTTCTCAGTCCCACAGAACAAAAGGAAGTTCGTCCCCCTTTGAATTTTGAACCAAAAGGGCGTCACACTTGAACAAGTCTCCTTGTTTAAATATCTGGGTGTTTACCTTGATGACACTCTCAATTTCTCCCACCATGTTGATCAAGTTATCAAAACCACCAGCATGAAACTGGGCATCCTCTACAGAAACAAGCACTCAATGACACCTGCGGCCCTCAAATTAGCCACAGGCAGCACAGTATTATCAGCTGTTGATTATGGCTTACCAATATACATCGCAGGGTCAGACACTGCCCTAAACAGGATACAAAAACCCGTGAATAGGGCTTGTCGTCTGGCACTTGGGGCAGATTGATGGACTCACACCTGTACACTCTACTCTGAGACGGGCTGGCTCCCACTGCACCCAAGAGCCCAATACCAAACATGCCTGATCATAAAAAAAGCACAACTAGGCCTTATGTCGGAATCCATAAGTAGTCTGTTCAAGAAAACTATGCACACTAAACAAACAAGAAATGCGATAAAAGGACTATAAGTCCCTTTCAAGCACACATCACTGGCCCAAAAATCCATTACTTTGTGCAAGAAACATAGTGCCATCATCCGAGATTTCGGAGGTGTGTCACCCCCTCTTCCAATTCAGTCAGTGTGTTGGCAGGCGCGGCCCCTGTAAGCCAATGCATGCTGGAGCTGTCTATGACAAGCTCCAAAATGTAGTGGCATACAGTTCAAAGGGGGAGCTACGCTTGAGTGAGCAGCGATAAGATATCGCCTGCTCATGCGCAGCTCCCCCCCCCACACACGCCCACGCAGGCATGCGCCCCGCACGCACAGTGTAAGGCAGCCAACGGGGTGCCCAATCCTCGCCGGCGCCCCCGCCTAAAGTTTTCCAATGCCACGCTGGGTGCCCACCCCAGTGTGGCAACTAATGATCAGTAGCGATGGGGTGCCCAACTCTGCCGGCCCCACTGTCCTCCCCGCAGTACTAGGTGCCACGCTGGGAGCCCACCCCCAGCGTCGGGCAATCGACGTTTTGGCCAACGGGTGCCTAACTCCCGCGGGCTGAATGCCCCCTAAGCGTTTTGTGCCACGCTGGGAGCCACCCCAGCGTGGGCAAACATCCCGCGTAGTCAAAAAAAAAACCTGTAAAGAAAAAGCGTCCCACGGAGTCTCCCTGGCCCCTCCCACAACCCGCACTCACCCACTGCGCACTTCGCCTCCCACACCCTCACCCCATACTTACCTCCGGACCTCAGCACGTCGGTATCTTCGGTGGACTGGGAACACGCCAGCACTCTTCAAAGCCAACCGTGAACTGAGGAAATGCCGTTAGCTGTATAATGGGCTAGATAGGGTTTTCAACTTTGTTGCATATCTCAGGCATTTTTGGAATTTTTGCACCAAATTTTCAACATGGGGTTTTGGGACCTTCTCATGAATGATGTCACTGTCATGGCATTATGGCTCAAGGGTGATTTCGCATTCACTGTACCTAAATCACCTTTCGACCAATTAATTTAAACGACACTGCCAGTGTTCATAAGGTGGGCTCTCAAGAAGCCTATTTTGAAAATTTAGTGGAAAAATTCCAAAACGACTGTTTTACGTAGCGCAGCATTGTGCAGTTCCTACGCACGTAAAGTTCGCGAATTTTCAATATTTTCACTCCAGATTTTCAACTTTGCCATTTTACCACACCTTCTTATGAGTAGTACAGCTGTCATTTTTACATCTCACCTAAATGTGCTTCACTTCATGTAGCACACAATGGCGAGTCGTTAAGTAAACCAATGTAATGGACAAATTAAGAAAACCACAGTGACACTGTTCATGAGCAGAGGTCTTAAATGGCTATGTTGAAAATTTGGTGAAAAAATTCCTAACAATCGTTGAGCAGTTCCTATGCACGTTCGTAAGTTCACAAATTTTCAATATTTTCACTCCAGATTTTCAACATTGCCATTTTACCACACCTTCTTATGAGTAGTACAGCTGTCATTTTTCACATCTCACCCAAAACGTGTTTCCGCCCATGTAGCGCACAATGGCGCAGTCGGTGTGCGAAACCAATGTACGGGACAAATTAAGAAAACCGCAGTGACACTGTTCATGAGCAGAGGTCTTAAAATGGCTATGTTGAAAATTTGGTGAAAAAATTCCTAACAATCATTGCGCAGTTCCTATGCACGTTCGTAAGTTCACAAATTTTCAATATTTTCACTCCAGATTTTCAACATTGCCATTTTACCACACCTTCTTATGAGTAGTACAGCTGTCATTTTTCACATCTCACCCAAAACGTGTTTCCCCCATGTAGCGCATAAATGGCGAGTCGGTAAAAGTAAAACCAATGTACGGGACAAATTAAGAAACCGCAGTGACACTGTTCATGAGCAGAGGTCTTAAATGGCTATGTTGAAAATTTGGTGAAAAAATTCCTAACAATGACTGTTTTACGAGCGTGCGTTGTGCAGTTCCTACGCATGCTCGTAGGTTCGCGAATTTTCAATATTTACACTCCAGATTTTCAACATTGCCATTTTACCACACCTTCTTATGAATAGTACAGCTGCCATTTTTCATATGCCGCCCAAAATGTGTTTTCACACATGTAGCGCACAATGGTGCTGTTGGTGTGTGAAAGCAGTGTTTGGGACAGATTAAGAAAATCAGTTACACTGTTCATGAGCAGAGGTCTTAAAATGGCTATGTTGAAAATTTGGTGAAAAAAGTCCATAAAATGACTGTGTTACGAGTGAGCATTGTGCAGTTTCCACGCACCCTCGTAAGTTCATGACTTTGTAATATTTTAAGTCCAGATTTTCACCAGTGGCATTTTTCCACACTTCCTTATGAACAGTACAGCTGTCATTTTTCACAACATGGCCAAAGTGTGTTTTCACACTTTCAGCGCAGAGATGCGTGGTCGCCGTGAGAAATCATTGTTCGGGACAGATAAAGAAAATCACAGTGACACTGTTCATGATCGGAGGCACCAAAATGCCTGAGTTGACAATCTGTTGTAAAAAAAACCCAACCTAATTATATTACAGGTGTGCGCGTAATAGTTTCTATGTACGCCATGACTTCACCATTTTTTTTTATATTTTACTGCAGATTTGCAACATTGCCATTTTTTACACCTCCCATGAACAGTACAGCTGTCATTTTTACATCCTGTTTGAATGTTTTGCACCTGTGGGCAAATGCCGAAGTCGCTGTGCATAAGCAGCCGTTAAGAAACTGATATTCCCCTGTTCATGAGGTGGGGTCACAAAAACCATGTTGAACATTTGGAGTGAAAATACCAACGAATGTGTGAGGTATTAGGGTTTCCAACCATAACGCCCAACCCTGTAGAGAATGACAGGCATCAGGGGTGTGACTTGGGATTCTTGCCTGTAATGCTCATACCATTCCACACCCTGCAGCCAGTGAGAAGCATCGAGGTATGCCTTGGACTCTTCGGCCCCAAAGTTTACCCCATTCTCCTATATCGCACCCATCTCTCTGTATTTCCTAATGGAATGGGGTGTGCATAAGGACCAAAGACCCCAAGGAACACCGTGACACTTGCCAGTGTCTGCAGGGTAGGGTGTGGTGAAATGGCGTGGCCGTTATGCCTGACGACCCAAAGGCACACCCCAATGCCTGTCACTCTCTGCAGGGTGGTGGTGGGGTTGGCTTCAGTTCAATACTTCACTGCCATTACTATTACGCAGCTCTGTAACTTCTACACTACCACTTCCAATGCCAGCAAGCAAACATTTGGCATTGACAAATACTTGTTTGGATTTATTTCACTTACATTTCTGTGCAGGAAGGTGCCGTTCGAATGGAGAGCTGTGCAAGCATGCAGCACTGTAACTTTAGTAGCTGAAACATAGTGTGACCGAGCAGTGTGCATACCAGCAATTGACAACCCTTGGAACTTGAAAGTAAACCCGCTGTGCTCAGAAAATAAGCAAAGCATGTCCCTTGCGTTAGCTTTAGTTAAGTTTTCTGTAACAGAAGCTGTAGAGTGTAAGCAGAGGCAGCAAGCACAGAGGGAGAGAGTTGGCAGCTGTAGAAAGGTAGATGGAAGCCAGAGCACGTGTTGCTATAGCAACGTCCGCTCTGGGTTCCAGCTCCCTTTCCAAAGCTACTGACTTGCTCCCTCTGTCCTCTTCATACACTGTACAGTTTCTGCTACTGAAAACTAACTAAAGCTAACATGAGGGACATGCTTTGCTTAATTTCTGAGCACAGAGGGGTTTACTTTCAAGTTCTAAGGGTGGTCGGTTTCTGGTATACACACCACTTGGTCACGCTGTGTTTCGGCTATTACAGTTAAAGTGCTCCACACTCACTCTGGTCTTCATTTGAACAGCACCTTCCTGCACAGAAATGTAAGTGAAATAAATACAAAAGAGCAAAGTTTGCTTTCATTTTATACATGGAAAGACTTGTTAAACCTCTTCCAGCATTTTATTCTGCAGTATTGAGACTGCTCAGTCATGCTACATTAAATTAATCTAAGTGTAAGTGCTGCCATAGTAAGACAGTAAAAATGACAGTCAACCACAAAAGATTTTAAAATAAAATTTTATTTAAAAAATATGGCAGGATCAACCAGATAACTATTACCTACAAGTTAAACATATCAGAATTATAACAGGATCATGACTTAATTTATGCCAAACAGGGACTACCTTTTCCACCCCCAAAAAAAAAAAAAAACAGTTGTGGCCATTTTATAAAATAGATAATCCACTCTAGGGTGTACGGTTGCACACTAATATACACACACACACACCTTAGGTGGTTGAACGCACTCGACATGCGGCCTTGTGCATCACAACGCACACCAAGCCATGTGTATATCAGAGCATGACCGCAAACCCCAGAGTGGGCTATCTAGTACTTATATGTTATATTGTAGTGGCAATATAGTTGGGGTTCAGTCTTTACTCCTATGTTAAACCCAAACTTTTGCACTTTAATAACTTTGCAACCATTCGACTGTTTCGCATGCAATTTTGCATGCACCATTGGGGACAAAGATCTCTTTTAATGTGCCAAGTTTCATTCTGGTCAGATGTGCGGTTGCAGTGATGTGTAATGCCAAAAAACGTGAAAATTACCATTTCAAACCCCAGGAAATCTTACTGTATTCTGACAAATGCAGTATGGTCTCACCATAGGACTGCCCCGGAGCCAAAATGGTTACTAGAACCTGTGCTAATGATGGAATGTTAGGCTTGAGCTCAGTTTTCAGACCAATGTCCCTAGTTACACTTCCTGCAACTGTCAGATTCTTTACTCTGCTTGCCTTAGTAAGACGTCTCCGGAGAGCTCTCCTTCACTTCGACTGAAGAAGTTATTTTCTTGTTTATTTTAAAAGTCCGTTTCTTTTATTCTATTTTTGAAGCGCTGTCCTTGATTCACAGGTAGAATCTGTCTATAGACAGTGTTAGTTTGATAAGTTTTGTCAGTTCCTCCTCGGTTATTCCAACCGGGAGGGAACCGATAGCTCTATCTTGTTTACTGAATAAATTTAACAATTTGTACCGTCCGGTAAGGCTGTTTTATTTGGTCTAAATTTTGAGTCTTTTTTTTACCAGGGTAATTCTAGGTTAATTTTCGGTTCTAACCAACTCATAAATGTCACAGACCAAGAAACTAACGGGCCCCACAGGTTTCCAGCATTGTACAGAGTATGTGGAACTGTTCGCTAAGGCAGATCTTAATCTTATTTGTGTAATTTGTCAGGGGTTTGACCGCCTCAAAGAGGACTGCAAAATGTGTAAGAACTTCCCTCAGTCGACGCTTGATAGGTGATTTAAAACAACTGCAGGAGAAGATGTCTGAAAAAGCCACTGAATCTGCAGCAGACAGCCATAAAGAATCGTAAGACCAGCCCTCTGACAAGGGTAACTCTTCTACTACTAAGAAAAGACCTGCCGAACCGGCCGCTAACCCAGCACATACAGGCAAAATAAAAAAGAAAAACATTCAGTGACTGAACTGCAACCGAAGGCATCTGTTCCAACCGCTGAAGACCTGGCGAACGTGATTTGCGTTATCCAGTCTCTTCAGGCCAGCCCCGGTTCCAGTTGAAAAGTGACTGCGTCTGGCTACCACATGCTCTACTTCGGTTCCTGGTTCATTGGAACCTGAAACAGACTTTTGGAGAAGAATATGATGAGGATGCTGACAATGATGACGAAGAGGACTATGGGGAGCTGATTGAACCAGACATTTCCTCAGATCCTCACCGACCTGATTCCACTGATAAGGGAACTGAAGATTATACTTCTTATTTTCAGTTCATTAGGCAAGTGGCTCAGTCCTTGGATCTCCCCACTCAGGTTTCTAGTGATGAGGAGGAGGAGGAGGAACAGGACTATAGAGAATTGATGGGTGTGCCAACCTCTAAAAGGGTTTTGTTGCCCATCCATAAATCTTTGAAGAAACAGGTCTTAAAGGTGCTGCATACCCCTACTTCTATTCCACCCCTGGAGAAAAAGGTGGACAAAAAGTATTGTGTGGCTAAGGGTGGAGCAGAATATTTGTTTGGGCACCCTAGCCATGAGGGAGTGGTACAGGCTGCAGCCTGTGATAAGGCTGGCATCACACCCTCCTGACAAGGACTCCAGGAGAATAGACTCAGTTGCTAAAAAAGCAATACCTGGGGTCCTCTCTTGCTATCGGACATGCCTCCTATATGGCCTATGTTGCTAGATATCAGAAGACATTGTGTAACACTGTGATGAAAATCACAAAGTCGGTTCCAGCCCCTTGGCAGCAGATCTGGAAGAAGCTGCAATAAGAGGCATAGAAGCTTCTAAAGTCCCATTTCGCATGGCAGTGGACAGTATTGACACTGCTGCCAGACAGATGGCCTCTTCTGTATCCTTAAGGAGGTTTGCTTGGCTCAGGACTACTAATCTGACACAAGACACCCAGTCCAAGGCCATGGATTTTCCTTGTGAGCCTCTGTCTCTTTTTGGTGAGCAGACAGAGGCCTACATGGAAAAAATGAATGAGTACAAGGCAGCATACCAAAGTGCTGCTGCAAAGGACAAGACCTCTACACCCCATAAGCAGCAAGCCAGGGGTCATAGAGGCAGGCCTTATAGGCCATTCTTCCAGCCCCAAGCTTATCCACAGTACCAGCAGCAGAGGGGCTACTTTAGAGGCAGGGGCAGAAGAGGTGGTAACCATACAAGCCCCAGCACTCCGCCAGCATCCCAATCTAAGCAGACATCCTGAGAGGTCTGCCCGGGTCGCCTCCCCAGTACAGGTAGGAGGCAGGTTGGCCCACTACCTCCAGGAATGGCAGTCCATTACCACAGACAAGTGGGTCCTGGAGGTAGTGGGCCAAGGTCTGGCTCTGTTTCAAACTTGGACCAAAACTGAGGGCAATGTTTTTCGACCTTCCTCCCAGCAGAAGCTCTGCTAGAAAACAAAGTATTGAGTCTCCTATCCTTGGGGGCAATAGAGCCAGTGCCACTGCCACAGAGAGGGAAAGGCCTCTATTCAAGATACTTCCTCACTACCAAGAAAATAGGAGTGGCGAGACCCATAGTGGATCTCAGACACCTAAACAGGCATTTTTTTTTTTTTTTTTAACTTTATCGCCTCTGAACCTCCCCGGGGCATCCTTCGGGAGTGCCTTCTCGGATGTGCCTCTACTCCCGGCCTGAACCCCCACATTCCCCCGGATGACATCAGCAAGCCCGATTTTCGGATCACCTCTGGGACTGGGTCTGCCCCCCCTTGGCGGCTCTTTGTAGCTGAGTGTGAAGGACCTGCCTTCGTCGCCAGGTCAGCTTTGGAGAACCTGGGTGCACTGGGCTGGCGTAGGGATGTGTGTGCTCTACCAGGGCCTCCGTCATTTCACCGGGTGGCCAGAGGGTTTTTTCCATTTTTTTATCCCTTCCTCCTTGGAATGCGGCGTAGCAAGGCAACGTCATGCTGCAATTCTGCCCCTACGTCCGCCGCGTTGTCCACCGGAGGTCACTCCAGGAGCGGACGCTTCGATCCACCCTCCCTGGGAAGAGAGAGCAGTCCTCCAGACACTTGCTCTCCTGCCCCCTTGTCGACCCCCAGTGGCTGGGGCTCGTTCCCAAACCCGGATCGCTGCATGGCGCGAGGTGTAGCGTCCAGTGCCTCAACCCTCAGCGCCACCGGGCTGGCTTTAAACGGGCATTTACTGAAACAAAAATTCAAAATGGTCACTCTGTCTACAATTCTGCCCACATTAAAGCAAGGGGACTGGTTGGCATACCTAGATTTAAAAGATGCCTACCTTCGCATCCCAGTGAGACAGTAGCACAGAAAGTTTCTGCAGTTCAGACTGCCTTCAGGCCATTATCAGTTCAGAGCAATGCCTTTCGGTCTCACTTCTGCTCCAGGGGTGTTCACAAAATGTTTGGCTGTAGTTGTGGCACACCTAAGGAGAGGGGGTGGCAGTATTTCCCTACCTGGTCGACTGGCTAGTTGTAGGGCAGTCTCCTCAACAGGTCAGGCATTCCCTGGTGGTCGCACAGGATCTCCTACAGTCTCTGGGGTTTCTGATAAACCAGAAAGTCAGTATTACAATCAGTGCAGCTCCTCGAATTCATAGGGGCTCAACTGGATTCAGTAAAAGGAAAAGCCTTTCTTCCACAGGAAAGAGTAAGCACCTTGGTATAGTTGCCAAGCTCTTTCAAGCTTCACAGTCTTAGACCTACCAGGCACTTCCTGCAGTTATTGGGCTGCATGGCAGCATCAACAGCTACAGTGCTGGGTGCAAAGTTTCAGATGAGAGATGTTCAATATCATCTAAAGCAGTACTGGCTCCAGAAGAAAGATTCACTACCAAAGCTTGTCCCTGTAACTCAAACCCTCCCGTGGGCTCTGCAGTGGTGGTCAGAGGAGGAAAACCTCAGATAGGGAGTCCCTTTCTTACCAGAGCAACCCTCCCTGGTGCTCACCACAGATGCATCCCTTCTAGGGTGGGGAGCACATCTAGGGGAGCATACTGTTCATGGTTCATGGTCCAGATAAGAGTCTCTGCTGCACATCAGTCTGCTGGAACTTGGGGCAGCCTTGCTACCACTGCAGGCATTTGCCAGCATGCTTGAAGTGAATGTGGTCCAGGTCAGAACAGTCAACACGACCACAATGTACTATATCAACAAGCAGAGAGGCACAAGGTCCATGCCCCTGTGCACAGAGGCCATGAGAATATGGAGTCTGGCTTACTCACTGAATGTTCGGTTGTCAGCAGTTCATCTGCCAAGCAAAGACAAATGTGTTGGCAGATGCACTGAGCAGGATTCATCAGAACCTTCACGAATGGTCCCTGAACAGTTGGGTACTACAGGTGGTTTTCAAAAGGAGGGAAACTCCAGAGATAGATCTCTTCGTCTCACCAGACAACCACCAACTCCCAAAGTATTGCTGCAGGCTCCCAGTGACAGGTTCAGTGCCACTGGATGCACTAATTCTAGATTGGACAGGGACATTCCTGTGTGCTTTCCCCCCATTTCCCTTGTTGTTGAGGGTTCTGATCAAACTCGGATCCCAGTCAGCTACAGTGATCCTAATTGCTCCAGATTGGGCCAGGCAGCCACGGTACTCCCTGGCACTGGAACTTTCGGTAGCCAAGCCAGTTAGCCTCCCCAGGAGGCATAATTTGCTAACTTCATCCCAGGGCAGGATTCTGTACCCAAACCTTCAGTCTCTCGGCTCAAGGCCTGGCTTTTGAGGACCTAGAGTATGCCAACCTGCTCCTCTCAGAAAGTGTCGTGGAGGTCCTTAGGGTTTCTAGAAAACCCTCCATCAGGAAGATTTATACTTAGAAATGGAAAACATTTTCTGTTTGGTGTTGGAATAAAAACCTGGACCATAATCAGGCAGGATTGCCTGTGGTTTTGGATTACCTAACCCATCTTGATTCTCTGGGTTTAAGGCCCTACACATTGAAGATGCATCTGGCTGCAGTCTCAGCTTACCTGTCAGCAGGTAAGACATCATCCTTGGCCTCTAATCCTGTGTTTAGGAGGTTCTTTAAGGGATTGCTGCGTTTGCACCTACCTCATAGAACTCCCACTCCAGTGTTGGATGTGAACATTTGCAAAGCACAGCTTATGCAGTCACCTTTTGAACCCATGTCAACAGCTGATCTCAAGTATGTAACTTGGAAGACTGTGTTCCTGGTTTCTATTACCTCTGCCAGATGGATTAGTGAACTTCAGGCCTTGTCCATGGAAGCTGAGTACATGGCTTTCCATAGGGACAAAGTGGTCCTTAGGACCAATAACAAATTCCTTCCTAAGGTGGTTTCAGATTTTCGTATTAATCAGTCCATCACACTTCCAGTTTTCTTTACTGACCATTCCACTTCAGGTGAGCGTAGACTGCATAGCTTGGATGTTAAAAGGGTTATCAGCTACTACCTGGAGCATACAAAAAGTCATGGGGATACGACCCAACTCTTTCTGACTTATGGAGAAGTGGGAAAAGGAAAACCTGCCACTAGGAGATCCATAGCAAGATGGATTGTGGCATGTATCCAGTTTTATTATGGCAAACTGGGCAAACAGCCCCCTCAAGGGCTCAGGGCCCATTCCACAAGGGGGGGGCAGCTGTTTCGATACCAGCTTCAAGAGATATCCCTTTATTGGAAATCTGTAAGGCAGCTACCTGGAAAACAGTTCATACATTCACTAAACATTACTGCCTGGATACCCAGGCCAGGAGTGATGCCAGATTTGTCACAGCAGTTTTGCAGAGTTTGTTTCCTAAATAGGTCCTCTGCCTGCCTCCAAAGGCACTGCTTGGGTAGTCTGCATTTGTGAGAATACAGTAAGATTTCCTGGGGTTTGAAGAAAACATTACTTACCATAGTAATTTTGTTTCTTCTAAGGGAATCTTACTGTATTCTGAGCTCCCACCTCCCCTGCTAGGACCTACAGGGCACTGCACACTTCCTGTATATTGATGTTGGATACCTGTGGGTATCTATTATTTTCTTGGACATCTGTTGACCCAAGTCTTAGAAATACCCTATGTTGTTTGAGAGGTGTTTTTTTACCCTAGTTAGAGCAATTAGGATTAGTTAAGTTTAGATTAGTTGATTAGTATTATTAGCTTCTGCATGCTTCATAAGAATCTGACGGTTGCAGGAAGTGCAACCAGGGACAGTGGTTTGAAAACAGAGCTCGAGCCTAACATTCCATCATTAGCATAGGTTCTAGTAACCATTTCGGCTCTGGGGCAGTCCTATGGTGAGAGCATTCTGCATTTGTCAGAAATCAGTAAGGTTCCCTTAGAAGAAACAAGATTACTGTGGTAAGTAGTGATCTTACTTCAAGAGGGCTGTTGCAGTAGGTAATTACATATAGGACCGACGCCGGTTGGCGGCAGGACCCCACGGAAAAATTTCTAGCTAGCAGTCCCTGGCGGACACTTCCGCGATCAGGTGACCCGGCGTCAAGCAGCGTTATTATAAAGGTGCGGTCCCGGATGCCCGCCTTCCAGTTCTTTCCCGCTGTTAGCTTGTGCAGCGCCTCGCGGTAAAGTTCGTGCTTCGTCAGCCCTGTCTTTTGTCATTTTTTTTAACGAAAATTAGTTGTTCTTTTTCAGTCATCAGGTACATCGTCTGTGTATGTCGTCCCCTACACCCTCAGAGCACAACAACAAGTGCGACTCGTGCGGCGCCCAACTGCCACACAAGGACGGTCATTCCCTGTGCCTTTTCTGCCTAGGCCCCGATCACCCGGTCGATAAGTGCCAGCATTGCCTCAGCTTCAACACAGCTACCCATAAACGGCTCCAGCAGTCCCTGGAAGCCCATCTCCTCAAGAAAAAGATGTCTTCTATGGAAAAAGAGTTGAAAAAGTTGAGGCAGGGGTCCACTTCCCCGGAAGGACATCGGAAAAAGAAGGACAAGGAGAGGCATCAGGAGAAGTCCTCCTCTACCGCGTCTCCTGCTGGAGTTATGGCCTGGGTGACATCCCCTCCGGGGGACCGTTCGGCAGCCTCCAAGGGTTTGGAGGAGGCGTCGGCCCACCCGTCTGGCTCGCGCTCGGGCCTTGCGGGCACCTCCGGCGAATGCAGGTTTCCCGCCAGTTCGCCGCCGCAGGTCTGCGCCAACCTGGTGTGGGCGACCTCTCAAGTCGGACATCGGCTCCTCTGACATCCGCATGGAGAGGGTCGATAAGACGCCTGACTCTTGGGGTGGCGATGACCACTTCCCCATCGGACTGGCGCCCCTTCCCTTCGCCCGCCCGTGAGGCTCTAAACCGGACGCCAGCTCCTCCGGCCCGCCGATCTCGCCTGCTGCACATCGGCCTCCGACGCGCACCGGTGATGGAACTGACGACTGACCCCCCACGTCCGGGTAGACCGGTTCCCCGCAGCCTTTGCTGCCCTCTGGGGAGCCAGAGTCACCCCAGCCTGACCCCGGGGATTTCTCTCCTTCTTCCCTGGGCGATGCGGGGGATCTTCCACCTCCATCAGACCCTCCTCCAATGGAACCGGATCTGATGTCTGCCCCCCGGACGCCGGCACCTCCGACGCCGGTACCGCCGACTCCGGCAGGGGATGTTCCCCTTCCGTCGGGCCCTCTGCCCCTGGGCCCATTTACATGGATCCGCTCGTGGGGCCGCCGACCGGGCCGTCTGCTCCGGCAGCTCCCCCGGCTCCTGGGTACCCGCCGTCTTATCAGACGCCGTCGTACCTGGGACCGCAGTATCCAGCGCCACAGTACCCGACGCCGGGTTTCCCACAGCCGGGTTATGGATACTCGCCTTACGGGTACAACCCATACACTTTCCCCCTCCACCTCCACCACCCCCCCCCCCGGCCGCTGGTGGATCTGCAGGAGACTCTGGCCTCTTGGTGGGCTAAGACCAAGGCTCAGCTCACCAAGGAGGTGGAGAGCCGCCTTACGATGACGGTGCCACCCCCGGCTCCCGCCGTCCAAGGCGGCACTCCCTCACCGCCTCAGGGCTCCTCCCTCTGATCCAGAGGGCAGGATACGTTTCACGGGTACCACCCATGAACCTGCCTCCCCTAGTCGGTGAGGGAGTCTTATTCTTCTTCTGCTTCTTCTTCCGTCTCGGATTCCTCGGATTCTTCCGAAGGATGTTCCGAGAGAGACGATGAGCCCTGCTCTCCGTCTAAGCCCCGGCCGAGGACCCCTCCGAAGTCTCCTCCAGAGGATCCATCCTTCACGGAGTTGCTTAGAAAAATCCAGGAAATTCACCAGTGGCGCTCTTTGGAACCAGATCCCCAGCATCTCAAACTCGCTGAGCATCTGGACCTGCCGTGACAGCTCCAACCTTAGTGTCTGGACTTAGTCCCTGGATTGAGCCTCACGCCCACCTTGTTACCACGATTTGGAAACCGTGTGCTAGGCCCCACTTCCCAGGAAGTCCAACAGGCTATACCAGGCTCCCGAGGGTGTAGACTATCTTGACTCTCACCCTCGTGCCGATTCAGTTGTGATTAGCGCCGCTCATGGCCGGTCGGCACATCCAAAACATCTGAGCTCGTCTCCTCTGGATAAGGAATCTCACCTCCTGGACCAGTATGGAAGAAAGATTTAGGCCTCTTCCACACTGGGAATTCGGGCCCTGAATTACGTCGCCCACATGGGGATTACCAGAAGGCCATCCTTACCCAGGTGGAATCTAAACTAGACTCCTTACCTGACTCTCAAGTCAAACAGGAGTTAGCAGATCTTGTCCGTTCTGCTCGTTCGGCCAGTCGCCACATTTTACGGGCGACATACGATGCAGTGGACACTGCCGAGCGGAGCTCTGCTTTCGCCGTAAGTCTACGGCGCCATGCCTGGCTCCGTGTCAGGTTTGGTCCCGGAGGTGCAATTTCACCACAGAGGCACCTTTCGGGGTCGGTAAGCTCGGGGTGATGTCAAAGACATCATCACCGACTTAGAAGAGAAGGGGACGGCCCTGAAATCCGTGGATTCCATGTACCGTCCCCATCCCCAGCAGCGCCGTCCTTTTCGCAGACGGACTCGGCCACAAGCGAAACCCCAAGGAAGGCGGGCCACTAAACGTCGGGTCCCCGCAGCTTCCAGGCCCCCTCCGCCCCAAAAAGCAGCAGGTGCCTCGGCTGTGGCGCTGCCCCACACCACCCGACTCCTTTCCTCTCCCACCGCCTCCAGATCCACCGGAGGAACTGGTAGGAGGGAGATTTTCCCTCCACCTTCTGGGTTGGGAGAGGATAACCATGGATTCTTGGGTGCTCCAGCTTATAGCGGAGGGACACTCCATAGAGTTTCTTCAGAAGAAAGCAGGAGGGTTCCGGCGAAGTCGGTCCTCCGTCTTCTGGGGCTCATGGCGGCCTCTATTCCGATGGTTCCCCGAGCTCGACTCCATATGAGGATCTCTCAGTGGACTCTTTGCTCCCAGTGGGATCAACTTATAGATGACCTAGATCAACTAATTCTGATCCCCTCACCGATGGCACGGGACTTGCAATGGTGGATGGTTCGAGACAACCTATTTCGGGGGGTTCCCTTCTTTCATCCTCCCCCCTCCCAGACTCTGACCACGGACGCATCAGGTGAAGGTTGGGGAGCACATCTGGGCCCTCATCGGACTCAGGGCTTATGGTCCAGACTGGAACTATCTCTTCACATCAACGTGCTCGAGCTTCGAGCTGTGCTATACGCTCTCCAAGCCTTTCACCAATAAATTCTTCCCAGCCACCTAGCCATCCAGACGGACAATATGTGCGTGGTGTGGTTCATCAACAAGCAGGGAGGAACTCGTTCCTACCCTCTATGCAGGGAAGCAATGAGGGTTTGGGATTGGGCAACTCATCACAACCTTCACCCTCACGGCGATTCATGTTCCAGGAGTCGACAACACCCTGGCAGACAAGCTAAGCTGCTCCTCTGCCCAGGCTCACGAGTGGGAATTGGATCAAAGGGTGCTCGATGATATCTTTCAGCTTTGGGGAACTCCGCAGGTAGACCTCTTTGCCTCCCCCAAAATGCAAAACTTCCCAGCTTTTGCTCGCTCGTTCCAAAGCGAGGCGCTTTCTGGAGTGATGCTCTGTCTCTAGACTGGAAGGACAGATTCGTCTATGCTTTTCCCCAATTCCTCTGATCCCTAGAGTTTTGCAGAAACTATCCACAGAAGGAGCTAGAATGATTCTGATTGCTCCTTTCAAACAACATGAAGTCTTGCTATATTATGACATATGCAGTGAGTCCCAACCTTCGAACTGCTCCAGAGGTGAAAGAGTTAACTTTCCATGCCAGGCATGGAACGCTGAGCTCGAGCTCGGTTGAAACTCTGTCTGTTGTTCTTCAAACTCAAACTGTCAGATTCTTTACTCTGCCTCACTGAACAGTCGCTCCAGAGATTTCTCCTTCTGCTCGGTTCATTTTGTCTGTTAAAGTATTGTTTTTCTCGGTTTTCGACCGAATTTAAACCGCAACCGGTCGGCTCAGACTCTCTGTGGTATTTGTGAGTACTAGACAGGTTTTACATTCATTTCTATTCTGTGTGGAACTTGTAAATGGTTTATCGGTTCGGTTTGAACCGATCAGGTTGTTTAAAATATCTTAATCTGTCATTTAGAGTGTGGTTACCGGTTCTTATCGGTTCTAAAAAAAAAACTGATTATTACGTTTTTTTCCACGACCCGTGACACGGTTGGAAACCGATAAGAGGGTCTTACCTGGCGGATTGCCATAAATGGGTAAGTTTGGTTAGGACTGGCACTATGTCTGAGAAATCCAAAGAAAAACCGGGCACTGGGTTTCAACACTGCAGTGTGTGTGTGTGGGGAAGTCTTCCAGGCTGACCCCACACCACCTGTGTTTATTGTCTGGGGTTTGACCACCTCAATGCAGACTGCCAGATTTGTAAAAATGTTCCTGCAGCTACCCTGGAAAAGAGAGTTGGTAGGCTCAGGGAAAGGGAGGCCAAAAAGTTCGCTGAACCAGACGGCCAGCCCGGTTCGGTTCCAACCGAACCAGAGGGAGTGCCCTCTGACCAGGGCGAGACTTCCTTGGGCAAAAGGAGATCCGACTCTGAGGAGTCTGTTCCAGCAAAAAGGACTAGGAAATCAGCTGGTGTGGAGCTAAAACTTTCCTCTCCAACCGCTGAAGAGATAGCCAAAGTGATTAAAATTGTCCAGTCGCTTTCCCCGGTTCCGACCGAACTGGCACCATCAGGTAAGCGTCCGGTTCGGCCGGTTCCACTGGTTCAAGAGTATGATTTAGAGGAATATTATGAACCGGAGGTGGGGGAAGAGTAGTATGAGGAGAGTGAATGTGGATTTGAAAGTCTGGATGTGCCCATTGACCCAGACATCTCCCCAGACAGACCTTCAGGAGTGTCTCCTCCTAGGCTTTCTGAGTCCCCTTCTCATTTTATGTTTTATAGGAAGGTGGCTGAAACCCTCCAGCTCCCTATGGAGGAAGCTGTGGATGATCAAGAGGAGCCTGACTATGTGGAAATGATGGATATCCGAGAGTCTAGGAGACTGTCTATTCCTTTGCATAAATCTTTTGGGAAACAGACAGTTAAAATTCTAAAAACTCCTCACACTATACCTCCTGTGGATAAGAGAATGGACAAGAGGTACACATTGTCAGGCTCTGATACGGAGTTCCTTACACAACAATGCAGTCATGTTGGGGTAGTGCAGGCTGCAGCCTGTGACAAGGCAAATATTCCTTGACTTACACCCCCTGACAAGGACTCCAGGAGGATTGATGCCATGGCAAAGAAACAGCATGGCAGCATCCTTGGGACTCAGACAGGCAAATTATATGGCTTATGTTGCTAGATATCAGAAATCCAGATGGGATACTGTTATGGCTCTAGCAAAACAGGTCCATGGCCAGCTTGCCAAGGAGCTGGAGCAGGTGGCTGCTGATGGTATTGAGGCATCCAAGGTGCAATTCCATGCTGCAGTGGACTCTAATGATGTGTCATCAAGAGTCATGGCTACATCTGTGGCACTTCGCAGAATGGCTTGGCTCAGATGTATTAGCCTGTCACGGGATACCCAGACTAAGGCCATGGATTTTCCTGTTGTGGGCAATTCTCTGGGGAGCAGACAGAGAATTACATGAAGAAAATGGATGAGTATAGGACCACCTATAGGAGTGTACAGGCCAAGGAAAGGCAGGCCACTCCTCAAAGGCAGCTTTCAGGGCAGGGTAGGCCTTTTCATAGGCCTTTTACCAAGCCAGGCCTCCTCTTCTGCTTATGCCCAGAGGGGTTCTTTAGAGGAGAGGCAGACGGTGCAACAGGCCTGCTTCCACCCCTCAGCCCAAAGCCCTGCCAAACAGGCACCCTGATGGGGTTGCCAGGGCCAATTCTCACCTACCTGTAGGGAGCAGGCTGGCTTACTTTGTCCAGGACTGGGAGTCTCTGGCATCAGACAAGTGGGTCCTGGAAGTAGTAAGCCAGGGACTGGTTCTCAGCTTCAAAAAATTTCCAAAGATGAGAACCAGATCCTTTCCACTTGCAAATCCACCAGAGGCACTTGCCCTAGAGGCAGAGGTCTCTACCCTCCTGGCTCTCAGAGCTGTGGAAAGGGTTCCACCCCTACACCAGGGCAAAGGGTTGTACTCCAGGTACTTCTTTACCCCAAAAAGACAGGAGAATGGCGCCCATCCTGGATCTCAGATATTTAAACAAGCACCTTTAAACCAAAATTCAAAATGGTGACTCTGGGAATTATTCTACCCTCTCTAAGGCCAGGGGACTGGCTAGCGTCCCTGGACTTCAAGGATGCCTACTTCCATATTCTCATCAGAAGCTCCCATCGAAAGTACCTCAGGTTCGAGCTGCCCTCAGGCCATTACCAGTTCAGAGCAATGCCCTTTGGCCTCACCTCTGCTCCAAGGGTATTCACAAAATGCCTGGCAGTAGCAGTTGCTTCCTAAGAAGGCAAAAAATTGCCATCTTCCCTTACCTGGACGACTGGCTCATAGTAGGCCAGTCTCCAGACCAAGTCAAGTTACATCTACAGATAACTCAGCAACTGCTCACCTCTCTAGGTTTCCTCCTGAATCTTTCAAAGTCAGTTCTAGAGCCTGTCAGCTCCTCACCTTCATAGGCGCAGAGCTGAACACAGAAAGCCAGAGCCTTCCTTCCTTTGGACAGGGGCAAGGACCCTGGTCCTCTGGCTCCTCATTCACCCTGCAGGTCTCTCGACCAGCAAGGCATTTTCTACAGCTCCTGGGGCACATGGCTGCTTCTACAGCAGTAGTGCAGGGACAAGGTTTCAGATGAGGGACATCCAGTTCCATTTGAGAGCCTTTTGGTCTCAAAGGAAAGACCCTCTAATCAAATTGATCCCAGTGACTCAAACCCTGATCCAGGCCCTTCAGTGGTGGCAGGATCAGAGCAATTTGAGACAAGGGGTTCCTTTTGTCACTCAGTCTCACTCCTTAATCCTTACTACAGATGCATCCCTCTTGGGGTGGGGAGCTCACATGGGCGACCTCACTACCCAGGGATTGTGGTCCCCTCAGGAATCTCTGCCCCATATCAATCTGTTGGAACGCAGAGCAGTTTTTCTAACACTTCAGGCTTTTTCCAAGTCTGTTCAGAACAAAGTTGTACAGGTCAGAACAGACAACACCACCACAATGTGGTACATCAACAAGCAAGGGGGCACTTGGTCTATGGCCTTGTGCACCGAAGCAATGAAGTTGTGGTCTCTGGCTTACTCCCTGAACACCTCCCTTACGGCAGTTCACCTCCCAGGCAAGGACAATGTCCTGGCAGATGCTCTCAGCAGGATTTCCCAGGGCCATCACGAATGGTCACTGGACCCCCTGGTCTTGGAGGTGATATTTGCCAGATGGGGCACCCCGCAGATGGATCTTTTTGCAGCCCCAGACAATCACCAACTTCCCCTTTTTTGCTGCAGGCCCCCAGTGTTGGGCTCAGTCCCTCTGGATGCCTTAGTTCTCAATTGGGAAGGGAAGTTTCTCTATGCTTTCCCCCCTTCCCTCTCCTGTTCAAAGTGCTAGTCAAAATCAGATCTCAACCCTGCAAGATGATCCTGATTGCTCCAGATTGGGCTAGACAACCCTGGTATCCACTCCTACTGTCCTTAGCAGTCCATCTTCCCCTGTGTCTTCCCAGGAATCACAACCTGTTAACCTGTGCTCAGGGGAGGGTTTGGTACCCGAACCTCAAATCTCTCAATCTCAAGGCCTGGCTCTTGAAGAGTTAGTTTGCTGATCTACACCTCTCCCAAGGTGTGATGGATATCCTGAAGGCTTCTAGGAAACCTTCCACCAGAGCTACTTATAATTCCAAATGGAAGGGGTTTTCCATATGGTGCTCTGGAAAGCATATTTCCCAGAATCTGCTGATTTACCCACAGTCCTGGATTATGGTCCCTTAAATACTGTGGGGCTGAGACCAGCTACCTAAAAGTGCATCTGGCAGCTGTGTCTGCTTTTTATTTCAGCAGGTAAGCCCTCTCTCTCTCAGCTCATCCTGTATTCTCCAGTTTTTTCAAGGATTGCTTCACCAACCCTCCATTCAGGGACCCTGCCCCTGCCTGGGATCTTAATGTTTGCATTCCTCAACATGCAACCCCCTTTGAGCCTTTGTCTTCAGCAGAGCTTAAGTACTTGACTTGGAAAACTGTGTTTCTGGTAGCCATCACTTCTGCCAGACGCATAACTGAATTACAAGCTTTGTCAGTGGAGCCTGATTTTTATCTTCTTTCATAGAGATAAGGTGGTCCTCAGGACTAACAGGAAGTTCTTGCCTAAGGTGGTTTCAGATTTCCACCTTAATCTATATCTCTTCCAGTGTACTTCACTGACCATTCCTCCTCTGGTGAGGAGGCTGCACAGCAGATGTGAAGAGGCCCTTAGTTACTACATAGGCGTACCAAGGGTCACAGGTTTGACTCCTCCAACTGTTCCTCACTTATGGTGAGGTTGGTAAAGGAAACCTGCCACTAAAAGATCCATTGCCAGGTGGATTGTCTCTTGTATCCAATTCTGTTATGAAAAGCTGGGTAGGTTCCTCCCTCAGGCCTGAGGGCTCACTCTACCAGAGGTACAGCTGCTTCCCTGGCTGCTGCCAGGGACATCCCTATTCTAGAGATATGTCAAGCAGCTACCTGGAAAACAGTTCACACTTTTTGCAAGCATTACTCCTGGACATCCAGGCTAGGAGTGATGCTTGGTTCTAGCACAGCTGTGCTTCAGAGCCTGTTTCCAAGTAGGTTCTATCCCTCCTCCATGGAGGTACTGCTGTGTAGTCTGCATATGTCATAATATAGCAAGACTTCATGTTGTTTGAAGAAAAAATTACTCACCTTAGTAATGTTGTTTCTTCTAATGGAGTCTTGTTATATTATGACCTTCCCCCCACCTGCCCCCTCAGAACCTCTGTTTTTGGGGTGTGGGTGGGCAGTGCAGTGTTGGCACTTAGTAGATGCCCACCTTGTTGTTTTCACCCCTCCTTTTTTGGGGTGACTTGGTATTGTGTTTTCATTTTTTGGGTCTCCTGACTTGAGTCTTTGTTTTGGGACCAAAAAATGTGTTCTTATGTTTAGTAGCCAGTTGGCTAGTGTAGGTTTGCAGCTTCCACACAGGACCTCAGTGAGTTTAGCTCGTAAAGATCTGACGGTTTGAGTTTGAAGAACAACAGACAGAGTTTCAACCGAGCTCGAGCTCAGTGTTCCATGCATGGAAAGTTAACTCTTTCACCTCCGGAGCAGTTCGAAGGTTGGGACTCGCTGAGTATGTCATAATATAGCAAGACTCCATTAGAAAAAACATTACTAAGGTGAGTAATTTTTTTCTTCTGACCCAGGCAAATCTGGTTCTCTCTCCTACAACAATACTCAGAGGTTCCTCCTCTTCCTCTTCCTTTATCTCGGGGTTTGCTGACCCAGGATCGGGGACCCTGGCCCATCCAGGTCTCAAGTCCCTTCAACTTCATGAATGGCTCCTGCAGACCTAGCCCAATCCCATTCTGGCGTCTCTCCAAAAGTGGCGGAGATTTTGGTGGAGGCTAGAAAACCCTCCACCAGGTCCACTTATGCCATGAAGTGGAAGAGATTCTCTATTTGGGTCACCTCTAGGAACGTGGAGCCTTTCTCCTGTTCAGTGGCTGTTCTGCTGGAATACTTGAGTCATTTCTTCGACCTGGGTCTCAGCCATTCCTCCTTGAAGGTGCACATGGCTGCTATCTCAGCCTACCACGTTCCCTTCGCAGATTAAGCTGTCACTCAACTGGAGGTCTCTAAGACCTTTCTCAGAGGGGTCCTCCATCTGAGGCCCCCCCATCCGAGCTCCTGCTCCCCCTTGGGACTTGAACTTTGTTCTCAAGAAACTTACTCTTCCTCCCTTTGAACCTGCAGCTTCTGCAGATCTGAAGTTTCTTTCATGAAAGACGCTGTTCTTGGTGGCCATCACTTTGGCTCGAAGAATTTCCCTTGCTCCAGGCCCTTATGTGTAAAATCCTCTATTTGATTTTTCAGAAAGAACGAGTTGCTCTTCGTACGAATCCTAAGTTTCTACCTAAAGTAGTAGCAGAGTCTACCTTAAATCAGTCCATAGAGTTACCTGCCTTTTTCACGCAGTACTCCAACCAAGGGGAATATTTACTCCATACCATGGATGTTCACCGGATTCTGAGATACTACACCAACAGGACAAAGGATCTCAGAAAGACTGATCAATTGTTTGTCTCTTTTGCTCACAAAAGGGAAGGCAATGCCGTTTTCCAAGCAGTGCCTGTCGAAGTGTTTGGCTCATTGCATCACTTTCTGTTATGACAAGTACAACAAGACCCTTCCGGGTCAGGTCAGAGGTCACTCCACCCGAGGAGTAGCTGCCTCTGCGTCTTGTTTCAAGAATGTGTCTGCGGCAGACATCTGCGCTGCCACCACCTGGACTTCCGTCCATACCTTTATGAAACACTACAGTTTGGACAGTGCCTCTCGCCGTAGAGCAGGCTTCGGGCTAGCTGTTTTGCAAGGTCTCCTGTCTTGAGGCTTACACGACTACTGCTATTTTCTGGAGTAGTTTCCTCCTCCCGGTGCCTTTTATTTGTTCCAGACTGCTTGGGATTCAGTCCTATATGTAATTACCTACTGCAAGAGCCCTCTCGAAGTAAGATAGTACAGTTACGTAAGAACTTACCGTAACAGTAGATCTTCGAGAGAGGCTCTTGCAGTAGGTAATACCTTCCCGCCCTCCATCCCCCTAGGCTTTTTCAGCTCCTTTTCCATATAGAGAAATATCCGCTTCTCTCATCCAGCCTCTTTTGGCCTGTAGTAGGAAAAGAACTGGAAGGCAGGCGTCCGAGACTGCCTTTATACTTACATTGCTTGGCGCGGTCACCTGATGTAGGGGAGGGTCCTCGCCAGGGACTGCTAGCTACAAATTTTTCTCAGGTCCGTCTCACACCGCGCCAGTCCTGTATGTAATTACCTACTGCAGAGCTACTGTTAAGTAAGTTCTTACGTAACTGTACTTTTTCCTTTATGTAAATTCTTTGTCATGCTGTTTCTCAGAAGTGTCTGGGGGTGGGGTTTGGTCTGAAACTTTCAGGGTATATGAGGCTTGGGTCACAGATGTGCCTTTTGAAGGTTTGGTGAGAAAATATTAATTCATTAAAAAGTTATTAAAATTTCAAGTTTCCCATTATTTCCTATGGGAAAAATTAGACGTGCCGTGCAAAAGCACGGTTTTGCTTTCATAAATGCTGCGAGGATTTTCGTACTTCTGCCGTCTTGTTTTCAGTTAAACTCAAAAAATACTGCCCTTTGGTAAACACCAACAGTTGTGTTTACCTAATCGGGGCCCGAGGAACACGGTTCTGTGGTTAGTTTTTTAAAATAGTGTCTAGAAATATGTTTTTTTAATCTGCGGATTTTAATGTCGCAAATTTGCGACACTACTGCCGCAAATTGAGGCACTATTTCACAAAACACCTGCGACAGTGCCACAAATTGCGGCACAATTTCGTGCAACAGAGTTGTGCTGCAGTTTGCGGCACTAACAGCTGCGTCGCTCCAAAAACATTTCTAGACATTTCTGGGGCTAACTGATCCCAGAATCGGATTCCTCTGCCCCCAATAAGTTAAACACTTGTGGTGTTTACCTAAATGAAGTAGTTTTTACATTTAAAAACTTCCCAGGGGAAGGGGGCCAAGGTATGATGAGAGAATACATAAAATGGTGTTTCATTCAGGTGACTTCATTTGCCTATGCTGTGCCTTCACATGCATCTGCACACCGAGGGTCCCAATCCCTGGTGGCGGTGTGTTTATTTTTGTGATAATTTATTTAGCAGTGTGGGACACTGGCGAGCCCACCCCCAGTGTCCTGATAGAGTGTAATAAATTATTTTCTATGATCTGACACCGGTATTCCCACTCCCGGTCTCGGATGGCCCCCCCCCCCGCAGCTTGTTCATTTACTAATTTTTGTCAACATCGGGGGTCCAGTCCCCGTGTCGTCACTAGGAAACCGCCCTCCCTCTACTGTGGGACACTGAGGAGCCCACTCCCAGTGTCCTTACATATGTATTCCCCTACCCACCCAGCGGTCTGGGACACTGGGGAGCCCACTCCCAGTGTCCCTACATATGTATCCCCCTCCAGCAGTCTGGGACACTGGGGAGCCCACTTCCAGTGTTCTTACATATGTATCCCCCTCCAGCAGTCTGGGACACTGGGGAGCCCACTCCCAGTGTCCCTACATATGTATCCCCCTTCGGCAGTCTAGGACACTGGGGAGCCCACTTCCAGTGTCCTTACATATGTATCCCCCTCCAGCAGTCTGGGACACTGGGGAGCCCACTCCCAGTGTCCTTACATATGTATCCCCCCCCAACCAGCAGTCTGGGACACTGGGGAGCCCACTCCCAGTGTCCCGGAATATGTCTTTCAAAACCTGTCAAAAAAGAAATCTATCTTTTTTTAATCTTTTTTTTTAATTCTTTTTATTAAAGAAATCTATAGTTACAGAGTATGACATGTCACTTTCTCAACATTACATATTTAGTATTGCTATTTTCAGATTTAAACCATCAGTGACATTCTTGTTAAGCCTTCCACATTCCAGTCTATCACTCCTCCCCACCTTCATACCACCCATTAACTCCTTTTTCCATTTTCATTTCCCTTCTCCCCCCCCGGCAGGTGGCCGGTCACTCACCGCCCCCCAATTTGTATTTAAAGAACCCTCCCACCTTTACCCTCCTCCCTAATATGTTTAATTCTGAAAGTAAAGTATCAAGTCGAATACCCGTGGCTACTCCATATAAGATTATTCATCTAAGGTACAAAATCCGGGTCTTTCGAAGATATATGAAGCACCCATTTGCGACATTTTATCTGAAAAGCTGATAGCTTATTGTTTAACCTGGCAGTCAAATGTTCCAGTTGATATATGCCTATTATTATACGTCACCATTGTTCTATGGTTGGTGTTAGGTTAGTCATCCACCTTCTAGTTATGGCCTTTCTGGCTGCCAGTATATACAAGGGAAGCAATGTTGTATGCCAACCCGGTCTATGAGGGGGGTAAATAGAGTCGCCATTTCTACTGTGAGTTCAATGTTTTCGACTAGGCATTCCCCCAGTTCAATTTGTAGAACATGCCAAAAGGGTGTTAACCTGGGGCAAAACCAAAATATATGGCCCAAGTCAGCCAGAGCACAGTTACAATCCCCTCCAACATACCCTATATGAGGGAGGAAGATACTTTGCAAGTACAGCTGGATGACGGAAATATCTGGATCTGGATTTCCAAGCAAATTCCCACCATATGTTAGAAAAAGTGATTTTAATAGCTTTCAAAGTAGTCTCCTTCCACAGTGAAAACGGAATTTCCAAATCCAGATCCCTAATTCAGGCCTCTAATATAGAGATTAAAGCATCTCCCAGAGATTCTCTTAGAGCTCTATATATTATGGACAATTAAAGTCCCCAAAATTTTACCATCCAAAGTATCCTTTAGCAATTTCCAGAATGCTGGGAGAGGGGAAGGCAGACTAGCTGTAACCTCCCTTTGCCTTAATATATAGTTTCTCACTTGGGTATAATGGAACACTTCTCTTTCTGGGAGGGAACATTTGTTTTTGTAATACTGAGAAAGAACAAATGCCAACGTCATTAAGAAATTGGTGGTAATAGCTAAGACCCAATCTTCTCCATGAATTAAAGGTGACATCAAAACTGGCTGGAAAAAAAGTTAATCAGCTGATAGTAGTGTAAAGGGAAAAATTATATGCCTCAAATTTTTTTTTTTGTTTAATCTTTTGCCATATTCTAAGTACTTGAGAGGTAAATTTAGTAAAATTCCTTAGAGGAGGGGTAAGTGTTGTAATTACGAAAACTATTTTTTCAATGTCATAAAGGTAATTTAATTAAGAATTCAATATCCTTCCAATCTCGGTGTCTTGTCGGTGATAACCATATGAACAAGATTTTTAGGAAGGCTGCCATTGCATAAAATCTCAAATTAGGCACGTTGAAACCCCCTTTCCTGGTCCAGGGAAAGGTTCAATAGAGAAAAACGTACTCTCGGTCTTTGGCCGTCCCAAAGAAAAGAAGAAATGTCCTTATTCCAAGACTTAAAGTAATATTCAGCTGGAAAGATGGGGACATTTTGAAAAATGTATAATAATCTAGGAAGAATATTGATACGTATTGTTTCTAAACGCTGAAAGAATGTAAGTTTTAGTCGTCCCCATTTCCTCGGGTCTTCCTGAATTTGAATGGATATGGGTTCGTAATTGACCAATTTAGATGCATCATATTGATGGGAATATTTATTCCCAAGTATTTAATCTTGGTACTACGCCATTTCAAGGGAAGGGAGCTTCTTAAAGCGTGGGAAGGTTGGTAATAAAGCATAAGTGCTTCTGTTTGAGGTGCTTATTTTGATCTTTTTTAATCCTGAAGAAAAGAAAACTGTCCCTTGTCTCCCCTGTCCCCCACTGCATCCCGACCCTCCCGCTGAGCACCCACCACCCCACACCCTCCCTTGCCCTGTTCTTACCACTGGAGGGCGTCAGCTGTCATCTTCTGTGTACTGGGACACATCTTCACTCTTCAAAGATGAACCACGAACTGAAGAATCAAGGTAAATGCCGTATAATGCTTTTCAGTGACATTTTGAAGTTATGTTAGTATCTTAGGCATTTTTAGGTATTTTTTTCACCAAATTTTCAACATGGCCTTTTTGGGACCCCCACCTCATGAACACTGTCACTGTCGTTTTCGTTAATCGGGCCCGGAAGGTGATTTCACAATAGCAGAAAATCGCCTTTCAGGACCAGTTAACGAAATGACAGTGCCAGTGTTCATTAGGTGGGGTCACAGAAAGCCCTAGTTGAAAATTTGGTGGAAAAAAAAACAAACTAAAAGTGGCCGAGTTATGAAATGATTGTATGCACACACGACTTTGGTAATTTGTAATATTTTGACTCCAAATTTTCAACATAGCCATTTTTTCACACCACCTCATGAACAGTACAGCTGGCATTTTTCACATCCTGCCCGAAACATGTTTTTGCACCTGTGGCGCGGAATGGAATTTTGCCACAGATATGAACATTTTCACCTCTGGGGTTTATGAGCTGGGGTCATAAGAAGACTACGCTCAAAATTTGGGGTCAAAATATGAAAAAATACCAAAGTTATGCCCATTTGTTACAGTTTCACTATGGGCACTCATAACTATGGAAATATTAAATATTTTGACCCCAGATTGTCAACGTAGCCTTCTTATTACCTGACCTCATGTATGTCACAGCTGTGATTTTTCAAATTCTGTCCAAAATGTGTTTTTGCACCTGCAACTTGGAATGGTGTTGCAGTTGCGCAGAATAATGTTTTGGCGTGGATTTGAACTTTCTGTGCCGGGGCACATGAGGTGGGGTAATAAGATGGCTGTGCTTACAACTTGGTCACTGTTGTCCTATAAATGGAAGTGCAGGGCCCAGAGGGCCCTGTACTTCCACAACTACATACATATACACATCTATGGAGGGATGGGAGGGCCCTGCGCTCCCACTGACAAATAAGGATAGTATTAGTCTATCTGAAAAAGTAAGGAAATTCATTGCAAAAAAATGTAATGCATCAGTTAGGGTTCTTACTAAAGCGTCAAAAGCAGGGAAATGTGGAGTTAGGGTTTCCAACCCTAGCACCCCGCCCCACCCTGCAGACACTGATAGGTGTCGGGGGTGTGCCTTGGGATTGTGCCCATTGGCTTATTTACTTATGGAATGGGGTGAGCGTTACGGGCGATGACTCCAAGGAACACCCCCGACACCTGTCAGTGTCTGGAGGGTGAGCATTTCCCTGCTTTTGTCACTTTAGTAAGAATCCTAACTGATGCATTAATGACGTGTTTTGCAATGTGTAATATATATACATGTATGTGTGGGGGGGGGAAAAGGGTTAGAGATGGGTGAAGACATGGCAGTTTACTTGGTGAAGAACTTCCCAAAGTTTCCTCAACTTCTCAAAATTCATGGCTACACTTTGCATAGTTTTCGCCTGGTGAGGTGCCCATCTTTTTTTGGCAAAGAGTATGTGTAGTGGCACTTGGGTGCATGTGTCTGCTAAGTGCCACTATGTGTAATTTTGGCAGGTGAAAACTAAGCAAAGTGTTTCGTTTAACAAAATAATTTTTTTTACATTGTTTAACCACCATGATTTTTTTCCCCACCACTCCCTCCATCCAGACGCTTTAAAGCACACTACCTCACCCTCTATTACTTATCTATCTCCCTCCTTGCCCACACAGTCCCGGAGAAGTTAAGTAACATCATACAAATCCCTTCCCCCACCCACAGCACATCAGTATAAGTTGTATACAATACAACACCCCTCACCTTCCCCATCCTGTACCTGTCTTCCCCCCACCAAGTCATCGAAATAGCAATTGACCCCCCTCCCACTCTACCATTCTTGCATCTAGCCTTCCTCAACCAAGCCAAAAATTGGGCAACTGATTAATGATGCAGGAGAGCCAACTTCTAAAACAAGGGAACGTCCAGCTGTGGAGCTGGATTCCCTCTTCGCTCTGAGTCCTGCTGGAGAATGAATGAACGATTATGTCCTCTTTCTTCCATGGGCTAGACCTCCTCTTCCACTCTTTTTTTTTTTTTTTTAAACTTTGTGTTTATTGTTTTAACAAAAACATTATACTCATTTCCTCATACAAGGCAATAAGAAATATAGGAGCAAAAAATCCAAGTAAGTTGATAAACATAATTATCTCTTGTAATCTGTGACAGTAGAAGTAGGGGGTATCCAAAAGTCAGTTATAGTCCATTAGTAGATCCAGTAGTGCCAGCCGTCTCAATGGCTGTGTAATGTCCAGAAACGGGGAGAATACACAGAGAAATGTTAGCCGCAGTCACAGTGAATTGCTATTTATCCAAGTCTATAAGAAATGAAGAAAAACATGAAACGCAATGCTTTTCTAAGCAACCTCCACACAGAGCAAGTATAACAGTCCTTACTTTATAAATTTCAGAAATACTTGCTGCTAAGAAATGGAATGAAGATAAAATGGTAATAAATTGAACAGGCAAACAGTAAAATACAGAGTTAAGCTGCAGTAGCTGGACTAGATGCGTCAGTCCCGTGCCACTCGTAGCAGAGAAACGACAGTAGTGGTGTAAGCCCCCACAGTGATCTGAACTACCTGCATTCAGAAATTATCACAAAATAGTATACTACACATTCTCTAAAATAGGGAGGAGAGACAGCAATTGAGGGACATTATACAGCTGTTAAAAGTACGAGTACTCGACATTAAAAACAGAGTGAGACTCTGTGTCAACAGAGCAAGACTCAGTGTCTCAAAACGAGCCAGCTAATGGTGCTAGTCTTTGCACAAGAGTTTAATACTAGGAAATATTAAACCATTCAATTCGTTGCTGGTTTATTTCTACTCTGATACAGCAGCGTCTTTAGCTACAAATTACTGTTCAGTTTTTTTTCAAGCCTGCGCCCAGCATCTTTAGGGTTGTTAAATTGCCAGGCCCCCCCCCAAAATATGTCATTGTTAGATGTGCTGGTAACAAAAACTGAATGGATCATTCAGAGTACTCTGAGCCGCTGTCTGACCCCGTCAAACCTTTTGCGGCAGACCAGAGTTTGAAAAGACAGGTCCCGGAAAAGTTTAATGTCCGTTTCAGAAATAGAAAGTGGGTACGCCGCCCTTGCTGCTGCCAGAAGTTGGTCACTGATCTCCAATCTTGATGTCCGCACCAGAACCATGTGAGGCTGATTAATATTGGCAGGGCACACCCTAGGGTTAACACTGTAGGTTCTCCGGAGGACGCTTCAGTCAAAATCTTCTGGCATAGGGATCTTCGATTTTGTCCATTCCATAAGAAAAACAGTTGATGCTGTTGGAAATTACTAAATGGATCCTTGTAATATTGGGTACGGAACAGACACTGACATGGGAACTCATTATAGTATTTATCTTTACTGACACCAAAGCAGCGTAAGTGCACAGATGAAAAGCACAAAACACATTAGCATTTGTGTTCTTCTATAACATGCCTAACCACCTAAGCTAATGCAGTCCTAAGGAGAACGTCTGTACTTGTGACTGGGCTACCCAGCGGGGATCAGGTGACATCATTATGCCAGGGTCTGAGTAGCAAAAGTCTTTCAAAAATCTCCTACTTATATAGAGTAGTTGTTTGCAACACTGTTGGATAGTACCCGCCTTCAGCAGGATGTTTCTCATGAGAACATGTACTGTCTCAGCAATATTTTATCCACCTTATCTTATACATAAAAGGACATACGCAAACACAGATAGTCTTACATCATAAAGTACTGATATCTTGTTCACAAAAAGGCATTCTATTTCAAGGTATATCGTTTCTCATAACCTTGCAGCTGTGCTGCACAAAACATCCCTTCTCACAAATGTAGTATTTTGCTTATCTACAAGCCCAGTACTAAACAATGCTGAATAGTTTGTCAAGCTAAAAAGTTAAAGACTTGATACTCCAATAGCCAAGGCCACAATTGTATGCATTTTTCAGAGTTTTAGTATTCTGGCTAAAGCTATAAACCCTTCTGTGTTCCAACAGATGCCCTCCGCACCCTCAGGTATGCCAACCAAGCAAAGATTCCCGGCCTGAACCTAATTTTGTAAGGCCTCAAGCTGGCCCCGGAGCTTCGTATTTTTTTGAGTTAGCTTGGTAACAGCAGCCTGCGTAGTGATGGAATGTTTGTTAGTCTCGGCTACTGCATCAGACAATTTAATAGCAGCATCATCGTTTTCTAGCTTTGTCAGTGTTTTTTCCATTTTAGCCTCCATTGACTTCATGGTAGCTGGCATTTGTTGCCAGGTGAAGTCTGTGATGATTCTGGTGTACTATCAACCTTGTGGTTTTACTCTCTGGCCTTTCCTGATTTTTGAGCTGGTGGCTTAGAAGGCCCTGGAGTCATATTCTTTTGTTTACTCATGACAGATTTTAGATAGAAAGAAAATGTTTTCAGGAACACAAATCTTAGAATACTTTTCAAAAGTATCTGGCCAAAAGTAAAATATTAGTTATATAACGAAGCTGATGTGAAGAGCTGTTTAGCAAAGCTTCATGCTTGGAGATTGGCTCTGTAGCACGCCCCCTCTTCCACTCTGTCTGTTTGACCTTGGCTGCACTCCCTGCACCCACAACTCCTCTCTATGGTGGCCTCTCTACAGTGACCTCTCCTTCTCCTCCTCCCTCGATTCCAGGGATCAGTCTCACTGTTCCTCTCTATATTCTGGTTCAGCTGCCTTCCTCATTACCTTTCCCCTTTCCTCCTCCTCACTCTGATCTTCGGACTTGCATTCCTTAGCTGTTCCTACCCCCCAAACCCCTGTTGGACAGTCTTTCTCCTCCCAGTTTCCCCTTCTCTGGAGCGGCCTCTCTCTGCCTCTCTTCACCTCTCCTTCCTAGGTCTCCTTCAGAGTCCTTATTCGTGACTTCCCCACCCCTTTTTGCTCCTGCAGTTAACCTTCCCGTCTGCCTCCTCCCTGTTCCTCAGCTACGATTCCTCAGTTTCTTGTTCTCCATTTACCACCTTTTGCCTCTTTAGTTCCACAGTGACTGCTTCTGTTTGCCTGCTGTTGTTCCCTTCAGTGTGCAAGCGCTCTTGCCACCTGCCAGATGGGACTTTCTGTGCTCCCTAGTACCCATCTCTGGTACCTTACCTGGTAGCAACACTTTCTTCCCTTGTAGCAGTCATACGTTCCCTATCATACCCCAAAGACCTTTTGTCAGTACGGGGTCTTTGTCTACACTGTCCACCCCCCTTGCTCCCTGTTTTACTGCTACCCTCCTTGAGTACCTACTCTAAGCCCTTAACTCTGTCCCAACCACGCTGGAAACCATTAGAGAGCAAGTCTGCACTTTAGCATGTGTTTTTATAAGTGAGATGTGGTAGCTATTATAATTTAATAGACGATTCATTTTTTTTTTTTATTTTCAGTATTCGTTTCCAAGATTTATAGCACATCTTGGTAGTCCATCTAAAAAGTCTGTATCGAATTCTCCCCCGTTAACCTCACAATGCCCTTGTTTATGACATCATGGTGGTCACCATGACAACAGACTGTGAGGTCACAAACACCAATTGTGTGGTTAGTAAGGCAGAGTCGGATACATTTTGAAAGACTCGGTGAAGTAATTGATGCGTGATCTACAATATTTAGTAGAGCAGCAACAAAGGAAGTTAAAAAAAAAAAAAAAAACAAAAACAATCGTGTTCAAACATAATTGGTGTAAATCTAGTATTTTTAATATTTTTATTATAACAGAGAGTTGCTCTTTAAGGGTTTTGGTGCCCACAACCTCCACTGACAGACTTCCATGGGTCAACCACTCTCTGTAAAATAAAATGTTATCATGTCCCTCCTGAACCTTCACCTCCCAGCTTCCATTTGTGACTTCATGTTTTTCCTTACTCTTGTTGAATAAAAGCATAGAAACATAGACTTTGACGGCAGATAAGGACCGCTTGGCCCACCTAGTCTGCCCCTTTCCCTACCTACAGGATAAGCTGCAGATCCTAGTTAACCAACAGCCTATTTCTTCTTACCCCCCACAAGAATTGCCTTATGTCTGTCCCATGCATTCTTGAATTCTCCCACAATTTTAAACCCCACAACCTCCTCAGGAAGGCTGTTCCATGCGTCTGCCACCCTCTCTGTGAAATAATACTTCCTCACATAGCCCCTTAGCTGTCCCCCCTATATCTTCAGATTGTGTCCCCTTGTTCTTGCACATCTTTTTCTGAAAGGTGCTACCCTCTTGGACTTTATTTATTCCACTGAGGTACTTAAAAGTTTCCATCATATCCCCCCCCCCTTTCCTCAAGGGTATCAAATCAAATCACTATTTATAAAAAAGGCGCCTTTCTAGAAACCAAGGTGCCTGTACAACTTCTGATTAAAAGATCAATAAATAACCAATTAAAAAAGATAAAACTAATAATAAATCAAGATAACAGCTTCATTTAAAAATCGGGAAATGCTAGACTGAAAAGGTAGGTTTTCAAAGCCTCCTTAAAACTTTGTATGGTCAGACAGTCTTGTACCCGATGAAGTAGAGAATTCCACAGGGTTGGGGCCATAAAACTAAATGCCCTTGCCCCGGATGTGTGCAAACAAACCCTGGGAATCTCTAGCAATCCCTCATCTGTGGATTGGAGAGGGTGGAGGGGACAGTAAGGGTGAAGAAGATCTTGCAGGTAACCAGGTCCCTGATCATGTAGGGCCTTATAGGTCAGCAAACCGACCTTGAAGGTGATCCGCCACTGAACTGGCAGCCAGTGCAGAGCACGGAGCACAGGCGTTATATGATTGCTCCTAGAGGTACTAGTCAGTGGCCTGGCTGCTGCATTCTGCACCAGCTGCAGGGACGGATATCAACTTCCGGTAGCCCAAGGTAAAGGGCATTGCAGTAGTCAAGGCAGAAGGTAATGAAGGTGTGAACCAAAGTTGGAAGATCGTCAGGGAGAACCAGGTGCATTACCCGGGCGATATTTCTCCGATGATAAAAAGAGGTTTTGACAACTGCTGACACCTGTGATTTAAGGGTCAGACAGTTATCAAACATAACGCCCAGGTTCCGAACATGGTCTGAAGTAGTCAGCTGGGCACCTTCAAGCCAAAGACCCGAGTGTGAACCTGTCAACAAACTCGCCTCCCAATGACCCGGGTCCACAACCAACACCTCAGTTTTTTCTGGGTTTAACCGCAGCCAGCTCACATTCATCCAGTCCTGGATCACGGCAAGACAGCTGTTAAAGACCAAAACAGCATCATTCTGGCCAGGCACAAAAGACATGTACAGCTGAGTATCATCTGCATAGCAGTGAAAACTCAAGCCGTACCGCCTAATATTCGCTCCTAACAGCAGCATATACACCGCAAACAACATAGGCACCAAGATGGAGCCCTGCGGCACCCCACAGGATAGGGAGAATGGAGCTGAAGAAAAAATCCCAGACACCACCCTCTGAGTCCTACCCCCAAGGAAAGATCGAAACCATCTGAGGACCGTCCCCGAAAGTCCACAGATGAACTGCAGGTGCTCCAACAATACACCATGGTCTATAGTGTCAAAAGCTGCAGAGAGATCTAGAAGGACCAAGATGGAACAGGTCTTCCGATCTCTCGCTATTAGGAGGTCATTTAATACCTGGACAAGGGCTGTCTCGGTACTGTGTCTCTTCCTAAATCCGGACTGGAGAGAATCATAGACATCGTTGCTGGTCAAATAGTCATCCAACTGCAACGCAACCACCTTCTCGATAACCTTACCCACAAAGGGCAGGTTGGAGACAGGTCTGTAGTTAGCCAGACAGTCCGGGTCCAAGGAGGACTTTTTAAGGAGCAGTCGAACCACAGCCTCCTTCAGGGGATCCGGAAAGATCCCCCCTCTCCAAGGACATCCAGACTATCTCAGCATGGACAGGGCTGATTTCATCCACACAACCTACCAAAAGGCGCGTAGGGCCCGGGTCCAAACTACAGTTGGTCGGAAGCAAAGATTGGATGACCATCACAATGTTATTGATTGTGGGCCAGCCGAAGTCACACCACACAAACTGGGCATCTGACATCTCCTGCCGACCACCCCAACTCCCAATGGGGAGGGACAGACGGATCGCGGACCTGATTGTGGCAACCTTATCTGCAAAGAATCGAGCAACCTCCTCACACTGTTCTTGTGAAAAAGCAGTTACAGGCTGAAGACAGATTGGATTGCACAATCTGTCCACAGTCCAGAAAAGCTGGGCTGGTCAATTCTGCGCAGCAGCAATTTCCCTGGACGGGAATTCTGCATTCTTACGGGTAATTGCTGATTGATAAACCCGATAGTGGTCCATCAAATTAAGTCTGTCACCCTCCAGACTTGATTTCCGCCAGTACCTCTCTAGCCTTTGTCCCACTCTGCTAAACTTCCTCAGAGCCCCATCAAACCAAGGAGACCTGGGGCATCAAGTGAGGGGACAAACACGAACAGGAGCAATGGAATCCAGGGCCTTAGTCACCACCTTATTATAGGCAAGTACCAGGTCCCCTGGATCCAAGCATTCACTCGGTATACCCGATAGGTCCAACACCACCATCAGGCCATCAGGGGAAACACCCCTCAAAGAGTGGTACTGGGCCATCTCCGTAGGGACAGGTCTACTGGGGGGGCCAGGAAATGGAACTCAATGGTATGATGGTCAGACCACCTGACTGGTTCCACCAAGTCAGATATCTCCATCCCCATAAAGAACACCAAGTCCAAAGAATGGCCACCAATATGGGTCGAGGAGGAAATGACCTGTGTGAAGCCAGCAAAATCATTAACTGGAGGAAGTCCTGACCAGATTGCGAGAGTTCATTGTTGACCCAAGCATTGAAGTCCCTCAGGATCAGCCATCTGGGAGACTCCAATGTCAGGTCGACAGTGAAGTCCGTGACTTCGTGCAGGAAAACATTCCCACCTCTTGGTGGACGGTAGATGAGAAGGATCCTGCACCCCACACCCTCGCCCATGATACAGTCAAAGGAGTTGGTGGTCCCTAATGGTACCTCCATCAGGTTCAGTTCCGATCTAAAACAGATGGCAACATCCCCGCCCCTACGATCCAACCTCTGGCAGTGTATCACCGAGTACCCGGCTGGAATTGCTGATGCCAAAATGGGACCAGCATTCTCATCCAGCCAGGTCTCGGTGATGCAAGCAAGATCAGATGATCCAACAAGATCTGCTATTATAGCGGTCTTTTTCTTAATAGATCTAGCATTGCACGACACCGCCCGAGTAGTATGAGTCACCGAGGAAGACCCTATTACCTGCCTGCTGTAAGCAGAGCCCTTGGGTATGGGAACCAGACAGGGAAAACCCCTTTCCTGAGCACATTTCGCCCCAGGGCGTCTCCTTGGCCCTACTATCCCATTCTTTCCATTCCCCCACCAGGTCATGCCCGCGCTTTCGTCTGCTTAACAATCCCCAGAGCCCGGCATCTTCTGTATACCTCTGGGGATAGCAAGGGACAAGAAAAAGGGTGGAGGTCCCTAAGTCTGGAAGGGGAATAATGCCTGACCGTCGTTACACCACCCCAACACAACTTCACCACACTACGCAGTAGCCAAACACGCAACATTCAAATCAAACTGTCAGTCTTTCACACCACTCCCACCATACAATAATCAATAAACCAACACCCCCAACCCCACAATACAAACAATATACAATAATATTCTATCACAAAATAAAGTAATTTCAAAAAAGGAAAAAGAAAAGGCACAGAAGCTCTCCAAATACAAAACCATTAACCTCTGAGGAGCTCTCACCTCCCCAGAGAAAATAATAATAATTGCCTCCCGGCCCCATCTCACACCTAGGTCGGGAGAACAGTCAACAGTTTAAACAAGTAATCAGTTCAAACAGGGAACTCGCACTGTGCACCAGTTTCAAGACAATAACAGAGAAAGAGTCTAACAGCCCATCAAGTGCTGCAAAATGTCCAAATGTCTTAATAGGACAAAGCTTCCCTTGGCACCGCTGCAATTCCTAGGATCCTAGGAAGACTCCCCTTGATCCACACTGCTTAGCCACCTGGCTGTCCCTTGAGGAATCACCGCCAGTGGCTTTTGACTGCAAATAGGCTTCTGGGTAGAGCCAGCTCTCCAGCCTGTCTCCCCCAGAAACCATGGTGCTACCGGGTGCCACAGTGCACGCTCTCCAGTGGCCCCAGTCCCAGGCACCAAACAGCCAATTACCCCCAGCGATTTCTCCCCTGGGTTCAGGTCAGTGCCACCATATAACTTGCCACATAGGTCGCAGACCAAAATCCAGGAAGAATTTCCAGTAACCTCGTTCGTCGGACAAAAAGTACAGATGAGATTATTCAGGTCCCAGTCCTAGTAGGAACTGCTGAAACCAAACCCCTGCAAGAATGTTCAGCAGTCCAGTAGTCAAGAAACCAGGCAGCTCCACCAAAGGCTTCAAGCTCAAAATCCTCAGGGCAGATCTGGACACATGGATGGAAACGACCCTCCTAAATCTTCGTCCTTGATCCTGGCACCAGGTAGGAAAGACAGTAACATTCTCTGCCAAACTTAATAAATAAAATGTCCCACGACAACTGTTAGCTGCTCAGGAAAAACAGATCAAAATGTAATGCAAGTATAAATATAGTGTGGCTCTACACAAACACTTCGATTTTTACTTTAACCTAACCCGATACGCTCTACAATAGCGAACTCACTCCTTCACCCGTATCTGACTACTAAATAAGATAACAGAACTAAATACAATAAACGAATAAACTCAAAAATAATAACGAACACAGAAACCAGCAAACATACATACACTGCGTCTTGTGGCTAGCGCAGCGTGGCCATCTTAGAGAATCCATATACCTGTTTAGTCTCTCCTTGTATGGCTTCTCTTTCAGACCCTGCATCATTTTAGTTGCCACCCTTTGGACTGCCTCCATCTTGTCTATGTCCTTGCGGAGATGGGGTCTCCAGAACGGGACACAGTACTCCAGATGGGGTCTTGACAACTGTCTGTACAGAGGGAGAACAACTTCCTGTTTTCTGCTGGTGATGCCTCTCCCTATACATCCCAGTATCCCCCCAGTCCTCTCTACTGCCTTCTCACATTGCTTGCTAACCTTAAGGTCATCTGATATGATTACCCCCAGGTCCCTTTCCATTTTTATTGTTGTTACTACCCCCCATTGTGTAATCTTCCCCTGGGTTTTTATTTCCCAGGTGCATTATTTAGCAATTTTTTGCATTGAATCCAAGCTGCCATACTTCTGACCATTCCTCCAACCTTGCCATGGAGGAAGCAGTAGAGGATCAGGAGGAGCCTGATTATGTTGAGATGATGGACATCCCAGAGTCCAGGAGACTGTCTGTTCTCCTCCACAAATCCTTTGGGAAACAGACACATAAAATTCTTAAGACTCCTAATTCATACCTCCTGTGGACAGACGAATGGACAAGAAGTATACTCTTTCAGGCTCAGACACTGAGTTCCTTTCCCAGCAATGCAGCCATGTTGGGGTAGTGCAGGCTGCTGCCTGTGATAAGGCAAATATCCCCTTGGCATCACACCCCCAAGATAAGGACTCCAGGAAGATTGATGCCATGGCAAAGAAACCGTACATGGCAGCATCTTTGGGACTCGGGCAGGCTAACTATATGGTCTACACAGCTAGATACCAGAAGTCCTGGTGGGACACTGTGCTGGCTGTGGCTAAACAGGCCCCTGACCAGCTTGCCAAGGAGCTGGAGCAGGTGGCTGCAGATGGGATTGAGGCATCCAAAGTGCAATTTCATGCTGCTGTGGACTCCAGTGATGTTTCTTCAAGAGTCATGGCTACATCTGTGGCTCTTTGGAGGATGGCTTGGCTCAGATGTACTGGCCTATCACAGGATACCCAGGCTAAGGCCATGGATTTCTCTGTTATTGGTAATTCTCTGTTTGGGGAGCAGACAGAAACATAGAAACATAGACTTTGACGGCAGATAAGGACCGCTAGGCCCATCTAGTCTGCCCATTTCCCTACCTACAGGATAGGCTGCAGATCCTAGTTAACCAACAGCCTATTTCTTCCTACCCCCCACAAGAATTGCCTTATGTCTGTCCTATGCATTCTTGAATTCTCCCACAGTTTGACCCCACAACCTCCTCAGGAAGGCTGTTCCATGCATCCACTACCTCTCTGTGAAATAATACTTCCTCACATTGCCCCTGAACCGCCTCCTTCTATCTTTAAATTGTGTCCCTTGTTCTTGCAAGTCTCTTTTTCTGAAAGATGCTACCCTCTTGACTTTGTTGATTCCACTGAGGTACTTAAAGTTTCTATCATGTCCCTCTCCTTCTTTCCTCAAGGGTATACATGTTAAGCTCCTTTAGTCTCTCCTCATACGGCTTCTCTTGCAGACCCTGCACCATTTTAGTTGCCCTCCTCTGGACTGCCTCTATCCTGTCTATGTCCTTGCGGAGATGGGGTCTCCAGAACTGGACGCAGTACTCCAGATGGGGTCTCACCAACTGTCTGTACAGAGGGATAACAGCTTCCTGTTTTCTGCTGATGATTCCAACCCTATACATCCCAGTATACCCCCAGCCCTCCCTACTGCCTTCTCACATTGCTTGCTAACCTTAAGGTCGTCTGATATGATTACCCCCAGGTCCCTTTCCTTTTTTGTTGTTACTACCTCCCACCCATTGTGTATTCTTCCCTGGGTTCTTGTTTCCCAGGTGCATTATTTTGCACTTCTTTGCATTGAATCCTAGCTGCCATACTTCTGACCATTCCTCCAACCTTGCCAAGTCCCTTTTCATCCTTTCCACCTCCTTGTGTATCAACCCTGTTGCAGATCTTTGTGTCATCTGCAAAAAGGCATACTTTTCCTTCCAGTTCCTCTGCAATGTCACTGATGAAGACATTAAAAAGGACTGGACCCAATACTGAACCCTGCGGTACCCCACTAGTAACCCCCTTTCTTCAGAGTGGACTCCATTTACAGTTACCTTCTGTGTCCTGTTGTCCAGCCAATGTTTTACCCAGGCTACCACCCTGGGTCCCACTCCCAGGCTGGTTAATTTGACTATTAATCTTTTGTGTGGGACAGTGTCAAATGCCTTGCTAAAGTCTAGGTAGGCCATGTCCACAGCCCCTCCCTGGTCTACTACTTTGGTCACCCAGTCAAAGAAATCTATTAGATTCGTCTGACATGACCTTCCCGCTGTGAACCCATGCTGCCTACATGAAAAAGATGGACGAGTACAGGAACACTTACAGGAGTGCTCAAGCCAAAGAAGGGCAAACTACTTCTCAAAGGCAGCAGTACAGGGGCAGACCTTTCCAAAGGCCTTTTTACCAAGCTCAGGCCTCCTCCTCTTCTTACTCTCAGAGGGGGTTCTTTGGAGGGAGAGGCAGACGGGGGATGAGCAGGCCTGCATCCACCCCTCAGTCTAAAGCCCCTGCCAAGCAGACACCCTGATGGGTCTGCCCGGGTCGATTCTCCAATACCAGTAGGGGGCAGGCTGGCTTACTTTGTCCAGGACTGGAAGTCTCTGACATCAGACAAGTGAGTCCTGGAAGTAGTAAGCCAGGGACTGGTTCTCAGCTTCAAAAAATTTTCCAAGATGAGAACCAGTTCTAACCCCAGTAATGCTCAGTATTTTCATAACTTTATGCAGTAGCCTTCTAAGGTAGAACTGCCCGGAGAGATGGAACACATGCAAATGATGGAATCTTTTGCATGAGCCACTTTTCAAATGCTGCATTCTACTAACTGCCTTTGCTCTAAACCCTCAGATTTTTCTTTCCGCCTGTCAAGACTAGACGCTCGGAGATCCTCTCCTCATCATCTTGTTCTGACGTGAGAAAATTTATAAAATGTATACAAGTATTCTTTACATTTCATTTGCTGCTTTCTTACTTTTGTAGTTTTAAGTAAACCTGTAGTTTTAGTGTTTAAATTGTAAGTTTATCTGTTTCTTCCGGTTCGGTTTAACCAGGGGGAAACCGAAGTGTATTTTACATTTATCGGAGTTTTCTGACTAAAAAACTCCATTAGTTATGTTTAATTTTATTAATTTAGCTTGTTTTAGAACCGCTAATACTGGGTTTTGAACCGATAGCCTCGGTTCATTTTACTGGCCCGATGGGTTCCTCATTGGTTGTCAACCGACCGCAAATGTTAAATAAAGTTTAAATAAATACATTTCTTTTAGCGGTTACAACTTCTATCGGTTTTATTAGAAAATGTCAGAAAAACCGAGTAAGAAAACTGGTGATCCCGGTTTTAAATCGTGTATTGAGAGTGGTGATATTTGTTAAGGCAAAATGTCTTTGTTTGCTCTCTGGGCATGTTCATTTCCAAGCAGAGTGAAATCTGCATTACATGTCCTCAGAAAACGATTTAAACATGCCTGGATAAGGCTAAAAAAACAAAAAAAAAAAAAAAAGATATCACCACCTAAGGGTCCCTCTAGCTCTGACCAGCAGACACCCTAAATTACTGTGGCTGAAACCACAATTATTGTAACTGCTGCCCCTGAGACTGGTATACAAGCAGTTTTTGAGAGGCTTGCTGAACTGGCTGACTACCTGGTTCCCTCTAAGAAATAAAATAAAACTGAGCACACTGAAGCCCCTGCTAGACAGCGTATGGGAACTTCTGTGCCTGCTAGACTTATTGAACTGGATGACTCCCTGGTTCTCTTAAATAAATCAAACACAGAACCTCCTGCTGGACAGCATTTGGGGACTTCTGTGTCTGCTATAAAGCCTAACAACTCCTGCAGAAATTGTAAAGCTTTCTAGGAGAAAGTGTTGAAAAATGCCTTTAATGGTTTAAAAAAAAAAAAAAAAAACTTTTAAGCTTGCAAGGGCTGTCTGTTTCTCAACAGCAGACGACTGCAAAGTAATCTTTCTCCTCTGATCAGTCTTCCTGTTATTAAGAGGAAGAATGCATGTTTATGATTAAATAGAAGAAAGGGGAACCTATTAAACTGAGGTTTTCCCTGAACAGGAGTTGGGCTATTCCCACAGAGCATTTGAGGATTGTTCCTCACTTTTCATATATTGTGAGAAATGATTGGGCTGACACCCACTAAAAGCTTTTTCTTCCTGTGAATACATTCTTCAGGAAAGATACTTTAAGTATTTCTACTAATTCAAAGCTCTTTCTTCACCTCTTGAAAAGAGGCTGGATAAGAAATATCAGCTGGACAGGGAGGGAGCTGAATTTTCATTCTCCCACCCTGTTCACCAAGGCAAGTGACAGCCTGTAACAAGGCAAAGATACCCTGGCATTCCTCCTAACAAGGATTTTAGGGAAATTAACAGCACAGCTTTCAAGCCTTTGATGCTTAATACCAAAAGTCACTATGGCAGTCTATCCATGCTGTGGCAGTCAAGGCTCAGACTTCCCTGTCAGATGATCTTGCTGAAACAGTTAAGTTGGGTTTGGGAGCAGCCAAATAAATCATATGACTGCTGCTTTTTCAGGCACTACTGCCAGATAAATGGCAGATTAAGTAGCTCAATGGGGTTTGCCGGGCTGAGAGTAACAGACCTCATTCAGGATACATTTTTTCCAGTTGAGGGTCATCCCCTCTTGGAAGAAAGATAAAGGCTTACATGACAAAGGTGGATGTATACAAAAACCGCCTATAGTTGCAGTTCTGCCAAAGAAAGCTTCCCCTTCACTAAAACATATGGAAGGGGAGGCAGAGACAGATCATTTCACATTAAGCCTTTCTTTTATCAGGCTAGAGTTGTGCCTCAGTATCAGCAGTACCCACACCAGGGGTACTTCAGGCTCCACAGTGGGTTAGGGATTGGCTCAGAGTTCAAATCCTGCCAAAAAAAAAAAAGATTCAAAACATGTTACTGTCACAAAGTGGAGCCTGTCCTAGCACAGCAAAAGGTACCACAAAGAGAATGGTGTGTGCTGGCCTGTCTTCGACTTCACAGTACTAAACAGGCTTTTTAACAAGGCCAAAGTTCAAAATGATAACTTTGTCACTGATTCTGCCAACACTCCAGACAAAGGAAAGGTTGCCATCACTGGTCTTAAAGGGTGCTCATTTCCTCACCTTCATAAGCGAATTTCACAGAAAGTGCCTCAGGTGCATACTCCCATCGGGTCACTATCCAAGAGTCTGCATGAAGTGTTTCACAGGGTTTCTGACACACCTTCAAAGACAAGGTGTCAGTTTTTCCCATAACTGGATGGCTGGCTAGGGGTTGTAAAATCAACCCAGCAAGTGGCTTAGGGGCTCCTGGAGTCACTAGGGTCCCTGATAATCTAAAGAAGTTATGTCCTTCAGCCTGCTTAGACACTACGGTTCATAGGAGCAGAGTTAGATAGCTTGCAAGGCAGGGCCTGCCTGCCTCTCAGCAGGGCAAGATGAATCCCACTGACAGTGGGCTCATTCAGCCTGAACAAACAAAAAGCCAAAAGACAGTTTCTTCAGCTACTGGCCCCATGACACCTGTCACAGGCATAGTCCTGGAATCCAGGTCATGGATGAGGGACATTCAGTTTCACCTCTGGGTTCACTATTTCTTTCTTTCTTTCTTTATTTATTTATTTAGCTTTTGTTGACCGGGTAAGTGCACTAGACAAATCCTGCCTATTTTCAGGCACGACCCGGGGGAAGGGGTCCTTCCTTTAAAACTAATTCTGATAACAACAAATAGTGTTACAGGTCACCCAAGGGTGGAAAGAAGAAACCAACCTGAGGAAAGGGGTCCCCCTTTTTCAGCAAGAGTCCCCATCAATTGCTCAGTCAACAGATGCATCTCTGCTAGTGTGTAACTCCCATCTGGGGGTTCACACCATCCCAGCACAGAGTCACTTCTGTACACAAACCTGCTGGAGCCAAGATTAGTGTCACTGGTACTAAGAGTTTCCACAGAAGGTGGTACGGGTCAGAAGAGACAGTACCACCGCAATGTATTACACAAACAAGCAGGGATGGATAAAGTCAAGCCCTGCCCGCAGAAGACTGTTGATAATGAGTCAGTATAAGATGCTCCATGGGGGCTAGTCATCTGCCAGGCAAGGACAATACCTGGGCAGATACCCTGACTCAAATCAGCTAGTCCAATCGTAGATGGGATTTGCACAGTCAGGTGGTGCAAGAAACTTTAGGAGGTGGGGCATCCCAGAGGTATACTTGTTTGTGTCCCACCAGAACCACCACCTGACATTGTACTATGGCAGACCAGCAGATACGGGAACAATCCCCTCTTGATGCTCTGGCTCTGGATTAGTCAGAGAAGCATCTACATGCTTTTCCTCTTTCCCTCTGGTGTACAGAGTATTTCTTAAGCTCAGGTGCCAGTCAGCATCAGTGCTCTTGATAGCACCAGACTGGGCCAGGCAGCCATGGTACTCTCTGCTGCTCTCCATGTCTGGGTTTGAACCAATGCACCTTCCTTGGAGGTACAATGTGCTAACCCCCAACCAAGGGAGGCTCCTGTTCCTAAAACTTGGGCTCAAGGCATGGCTCTTGGGGGCTTACATATGTGGAATTGCATTTTTCTGAAAATGTCTTGGACATTTTATTTATTTATTTTTTTTATACTTCCTTTATTTAATTTAATGGTTGCATATTTCCCATTACATTCTTGTACATAATTACACATTCTCAAGTTTAACAACTTATTATTATTCTGGAATGTAGTTCGTTATATAGACATATTTTGTTGATCATAACAGATATGTACAGACAGTAAGCCTTTATATAATAAAAAGAACATACAATATATTCAAATAATTGAGTGCTAACTTACTGAATTAATAGGATTATATTTGGAATGAAGACAGAGATTGGGCTTTAAGAATCAGACCTAGAAGGCGTTGAAAGCATATTCTGTTATTCAAAATGATAAGGAAAGAAGAACATTTTCAATTCTCTATTTCATTTCCTATCTATCATGTGTAAGGGTTTCTAGGAGGAGGATGGCCGCATCAAGATTGTCGATTTGCCAATAACTTCTTTTCCCATCTTGTCACACACACAAAAAAAAAAGGAGAAACCTCAATGTTGATCTACAAAATCTATTCCTGAATTAATTCCCATCTGGTCCATCTTGTAGTATAAATTTCCATTCTATTATTTAGAGCATATGTTATTTGTTCGTTGTGTTATATGTTCTGTATTAGGGATTTCCATTCCCTTACAGTTGGTGGGGTTGTTTGGAGCCATTTTTTAGTAATTGTTTTGTATGCTGCTCCCAATAAAATAGCCCACAAGTATAGGGTGTGCTTATCCGTCATTCCTGCTAGAGGAATACCTAACAATAGATTAATCTCTGTCACTTGTAGGTGGTTACCAAAGATCTTTTTTATGTGACCCGAGATTAGGGACCAAAAGGTATTTATTAATGGGCAATCATAGAATATATGTTTATATGCGGCCCTATTCTCTCCACATAGCCTCCAACAACTTTCCGGTAGCCCCGGATTTCTCCGAGCTAGAATTGCGGGTACTAAAAAATATCTTGTTCTAACCTTCCACATAAATTCCCTCCACATGGGAGAGGAGGTAGTAGACCAAGTGTTTCTCCATACTTTAGGCCAATCTTTAACACTAACACTAATTGCTTGTTTAAATTCTTTTTTCCAGTTTGCCTTGACTGGATCCATAGAGTGCTTATGTAACAGAATTAAGAATTTATAAATTATTGAGATGGCCTTCTCTCCAGTGGGAGAGGACCAAATCTGCAAAAACGGGGTCTGGTCCTCATAAAGTTGTGACACTCTCCCCTTTGCTCTAAGTTGAGTTCTGGTGTAATCCCTCATTTGGTAAAAGAATAACCTGTCTTTTTCCGTCCAGGAGAATCTCTCTTGGGCCTCCTCAAAGGTTATAGGGGCATTCCCTTTCAATATTTGCCAAGGAGCTACTATGCCCTTCCTCATCTGAGAGCTATACCAAGGCCCAACCTCAGGGGAATCAAATTGTTTCTTTGTTATAAACCATTGATATTTCCAGAAATGGATTAGTATCTGTTTATTTTTTGTTCCTCTCCTCCAGCTTTCCAGTATAGTGGAAGTAGCTTTCGACATGTTGTGCAGGTCTTGTTGCAACAAGGGGAGGGAGAAAAGTGACGCAGATAAGGGAGGGGATTGTTCCCTAGATAAGTCTATTTGTTTCCAAGCTGCCTGGTATGTATGGGTTCCCCAAAGCAGCGCCAGGTGCATTTGAGCAGCAGCCCAGTAATCAGCTAAAGAAGGGAATGATATTCCCCCATTATTTTAGGAAGGGAGAGTTTCCTAAGATTAAGACGAGGTTTCTGTGGTTCCATTGGTAGGCCACAAATGCTTTTTGCCATGATAGTATTTATTTCGAATCAACAATACAGGGAACGCACTGAAAAAGATATAGGAGACGGGGCAGTGCATTCATCTTCAAGGCCATCGTGCGAGTATAGAAGGAGGTTGGGTAAAGATCCCATCTCCTCATGTCGTTCTGTAACGTATCTATTAAGGGGATATAGTTCTGTTTATACAATTGGGATAGATCTCTAGGGATTCGTATTCCTAGATGCTTCAGGGAGGAGCCATCCCATTTAATTGGGAATTTATCTCGCAATTCGAGTGAGGGTTCATATTTAACCTTAAGGGCCTCTGTCTTATTAATATTTAGAGTGTAGCCTGATACAGATGAGAAAACTTGGATTTTCTGCATGACCGCTGGTAATGAGGATTCTGGGTTAGTTAAATATAATAGAAGGTCGTCCGCAAACAACGCCAGTTTATGTTCCACTTTAGAAAAGGTTATGCCGTCGACGTCTGGGGATTGTCGTATATATTGCGCTTAGGGCTCAATATAGTAGGCAAATCAAAGTGGGGATAAGGGGCAGCCTTGCCTGGTTCCCCCTGAAAAGGGAAAGTCGTTCAGTTAGGTGCCCATTTACACGGATATATCCACCAGGATTTTTATAAAATCTGAATACCGTTTCTATAAACTGGTCTGGGAATCTAAAGCGGGCAAGGACCTCCCTCAGAAATCTCCATGATACCATGTCGAACGCTTTTTCTGCGTCTAATCCTAAGAAAAGGGTTGGTTCGTTCTGGGTTTGTGAGTGTTCCAGTAGGTATACCGTGCATCTTACGTTCTCTTGGGCCTGACGTCCTGGGATAAATCCACATTGGTCCATATGTATTTTACTAGGGGAAAATTGTATAAGCCTCTTAGCCAGAATAGATGTTAAAATTTTGTAATCCGTGTTTAGTATGGATATAGGTCTGTATGACGCACAGTAGGAGAGGTCCTTTCCCGGCTTCGGAATGACCGAGAGAATAGCCTCGTTCCACGAGGGAGGGGTATCTCCCTCTTCAGCTGTGACATGTACATAAACTCTATTGAGTAGGGGGTTTAGAATTTTGGAAAATGCTTTGTAAAACTCCCCTGGGAGTCTGTCGGATCCCGGACATTTCCCTGTTTTTAAGCCGCCTATTGCAGTTTCAGTTTCTTTCAGTGTTATCGGGGTAGTCAGTTGAGAGCTTTGTTGTTTTGTAAGAGTCGGAAGGTTTAACGTATTTAAAAAGTTTCTTATTTCCTGTACTGACGAGGAGTCCTTGGATTTATATAGCTTTGAGTAGTAATTTAGGAAAGCCTCGGCTATTCCATTTGTTGTGTTGTGGATTTTACCTGTTTGTGGGTGCCTAATTTTCATTATGTTCGACTGTTTTTTGTGTTCTCAACCTCGTGTATTAATCTGAGGGATCGAGACCCCATCATAATAGCTGTGCCTTAAGAACAATAGTTTCTGCTCTATCGAGTAATCTAAAATTTTGTTAAGTTCACTCTTTAATTCGACCAGCTCTTTACCTCTAGCTTTGGTCTTTTTGGCAGTCTGTAATTCCTCCATTTCTTTTATCTTGTTTTCAAGAGATATTCGTCTGGCCTCCCTAAGTTATTTCTTGTTCGCTGAAATACTAATCAGTTTACCCCTTGTAATTGCCCTAATAGTATCCCAAAGGATTGATACTGATGTGTCTGATGTATCGTTCTGCTCTAGAGCCTGAGTTATTGTGTCCTCTATAACTTCAAGGACCTGTTTGTCTCTTAAAAGGGAGAGATTCAGTCTCCAGAAAGTTACTTTCCTCATCGCTTGCGGACAAAACTGAAAAAAAATCGGGGCATGGTCAGATAATACAAAATCTCCTGACCAAATCTTTACTATGTCTCCCATTTGTTCTTTAGGGGCTATAAAAAAGTCTATGCAGGAGTAGACATCGTGGGCCTGAGAATAGTAGGTATGTCTGGGGGCCGTGCCATGAAAATGTCTCCAGATATCCTGCAAACCTAGTTCTTGCAGTAGTTTCTTAACTTGGCTTGTAGTTTTCTTCCTTTTCCCTTGATTTTGCGGTATAGAATGATTCTTAGCTATATTCAAGTTTAGATCTCCCCCACAAATCATCTGGCCCTCAGCCCATTCCGCTAATTTCAAAAAAAAAAATCTATAAACCTCATATCCTGAAGCAGGGGGAATGTAAATGGATGCCAAGGTTATTAACTGACCATCTAAAAAACCCTTAACCATGGCGTATTTCCCTTCTTTATCAATTACTTTATCTTTAATTTCAAATTGTGTTCCCTGCTTGATTAGTATTGCTGTTCCCCTTCTTCTACCCCCCTTATAGGAAGAGGCCACGACATGCGAGAAACCCAACCTTTCAAATTTTTTGTGTTCTGACTGAGAGAGGTGTGTTTCTTGTAGTAAAACTATATTTGCCCCAGCCCTTTTCATACTCTGAATAATTTTACTTCTTTTAATAGGGTTGGTGATTGTCTTGGACATTTTAAGTGGTTACAGGAGTCCCTCTATTAAGGAAATCTATGCTTCAAATGGAAAGGGTTTTTTCTATTGTTCAACTAGAAACCGGTACCAGCACCTGCTGGGGTCCCAGCTGTGTCTGATTATTTTTTTATTTACATTCATTGGACTTGCAGTCCAGCACCCTTAAGGTCCACCTAGCTGTAGCATCAGCCTGCATATCAGCTGGATAAGATGTTTCAAGTCACTCCAGATCCTATCTCCAACAGGGCTCTTTAAGGGCTTCACACATAACAGTACAGGTTGGTGCCCCATCTGTGCTGGACTGTCTTACCTATTGCATTTACTGGACTTGCAGTTCAGTACCTTAGAAGCATATACTTATATTTCAGTGGACAGAATGTTCCTCTATTCTCTGTGCCCCAGACCCTGTTTTCAAAAGGTTCTTTAAAGGCCTGTCCTATTTGCACACACCCTCACAAGGAACCGATGCCAGCATGGTACTTAAATGTGTGTATGGTTAGGCTCATGGGTTCCCCTTTTGAGCCTGTGCTTTCAGTTTATTGGAGATATACCACATGAAAATTGTTCTTTCCTTATGGTAATTTCTGTCAGAGAAATCAGTGAGCCCCAGTCTCACTGCATTGAACATGGTTACATTTCATTCCACAGAGACAAAGTGGTCCTGAAAATAAACAGGAAGTTCCTTCCTAAAATGGATTTTAATTTCCATTTGAACCAAGCCATTACCTTACTTGTCTTTTCACTGATCACTTTGGTTCAAGTGAAAGGAGTCTTCATTGTTTGGACGTCAAAGAGCTTTTAGCTACTACTTGGCAACCATTACAGTCCATAGGCAGGATAGGAAACACCTGTTCAAACAACATGAAGTCTTGCTATATTATAGACATTAGCAGTTTGATCCAGCTCTAGAACTGCCCTGGAGTGAAATGGTTAAAACTATTCCAAAATAGAATTTTGGCACGAGAGCAGCTCTATCTGTGTCATTTCAAACTTGAACTGTCAGATTCTTTACTCCGCCTCAGTGAACAGTCGCTCCGGAGATTTCTCCTTCTGCTCGGTTCATTCTCGGTTTAAAAAGTGTTTTCTCGGTTGGATTTAACCGAGAATAGTTTTATTTTAACTGCAAAACCGTTCGGTTCAAGCTCTATCTGTGGTAACCGTAAGTAAATGAAGGTTTTGTCTGTGTGGAACTTGTAAGTTATCGGTCGGTTTTGAACCGATCAGTGGGTTTAAAACTCATTTAAAACTAAAAGTTACTATTTTAGAGTGCGGTTCCCGGTTCTTATCGGTTCTAAAAAAAACGGATTTATTACGTTTTTTTCCAATACCCGTGACACGGTTAGGAACCGATAAGGATGTCTTGCCTGGCACTGCCGTTAAAAGGGCAAGTTTTTGGTTAGGCTGGCATTATGTCTGAGAAACCCAAAAGGAAAACCGGGCCCACTGGGTTTCAACACTGTGATGTTTGTGGGGAAGTCTTTGCCAAGGCTGACCCATACACCACATGTGTTTATTGTCTGGGGTTTGACCACCTCCAGTCACACTGCCAGGTATGTAGGAATTTCCCTGCAGCCACCCTGGAAAAAAGATTGGGCAGGCTCAGGGAACGAGAGGCCAAAAAGTCCGCTGACCCGGATGGCCAGCCCGGTTCGGTGCCAACCGAACCAGAGGGAGTGCCCTCTGACCAGGACCAGACTTCCTCGGGCAAAAGAAAAGCTGGTTCTGAGGAACCAATTCCAGTAAAGAAAACAAGAAAATCAGCAGGTCTGGAGTCCAAAATTCCTTCTCCAACTGCTGCAGAGATAGCAAAAGCCATACAAATTGTCCAGTCACTGTCTCAGGGTCCGTCCGAACCACCACTATCTGGTAAAAGGTTGGTTCGTCTGGTCCCAGTGGTTCAGGATTACGATATTGAGGAATTTTATGAACCAGAGGAGGGGGAGGAGGATTATGAACAGTATGAATGTGGCTGGGAAGGTCTGGGTGTGCCCATTGAACCGGACATCTCCCCAGACAGACCTTCAGAATCTCCTCCTATGCTGTCTGAGTCCCCATCTCATTTTATGTTTTATAAAAAAGTTGCTGAAACCCACCAGCTTCCTTTAGAAGAGGCTGTGGATGAGCAAGAGGAGCCTGATTTTGTAGAAATGATGGATATTCCAGAGTCTAGGAGATTGTCTATTCCTTTACATAAGTCTTTTAGGAAACAAACAATTAAAATTTTAAAAGCTCCTAATTCTGTGCCTCCTGTAGATAAAAAGATGGACAGAAGGTATACATTGTCAGGCCCTGATACAGAATTCCTTTCTCAGCAATGCAGTCATGTTAGGTAGTTCAGGCTGCTGCCTGTGATAAAGCTAATATTCCTTGGCTTCACATCCTCCTGACAAGGATTCCAGGAAGATTGATGGCAAAAACAGTATATGGCAGCCTCTCTGGGACTCAGGCAAGCAAATTATATGGCTTATGTAGCTAGGTATCAGAAATCTAGATGGGATACTGTTATGCAGTTGGCCAAGCAGGCCCATGGCCAGCTGGCTAGTGAACTAGAGCAGGTGGCTGCTGATGGCATTGAAGCCTCTAAGGTTCAGTTTCATGCTGCTGTGGATGTTAATGATGTTTCCTCTAGGGTCATGGCCACATCTGTAGCTCCATGAGTTGGCCTGGCTCAGGTGTACTAGTTTGTCACAGGATACCCAGACTAAGGCTATGGATTTTCCTGTGGTGGGAAATTCTCTGTTTGGAGAGCAGACAGAGAATTACATGAAGAAGATGGATGAATATAGGACTACTTACAAGAGTGCCCAGGCTAAGGAGCGGCAAGCCACCTCAAAGGCATGCCCCAGGGGTAGGGGTAGGCCTTTTCACAGGCCTTTCTACCAGACTCAGGCCTCCTCTGCCTATGCTCAGAGGGCTTCTTCAGAGGCAGGGGAGACGAGGGTGGGCAGACCTGCTCCCACCCCCAGCCTAAAGCTCCTCTTGAAACAGGCACCCTGATGGGGTGCCCAGGGCCGATTCTCCTGTACCAGTGGGGGGCAGGCTGGTTACTTCAGTCAGAATTGGGCTTCTTTAACCCTCAGACAAGTGGGTTCTGGAATTAGTAAGCCAGGGTCTGGTTCTCAGCTTCAAAAGTTCCCAAGTTGAGAAGCAGACTTTTTCTACCTGCAAGTGCTTCAGAGACCCTCGCTCTGGAAACAGAGGTCTCATCCCGTTAGCTCTCAGACAGTAGAAAGGGTTCCTCCTGTATCAGGGCAGGGTCTGTATTCAGATACTTCCTTACCCCAAAAAGACAGGAGAATGGCGGCCCATTTTAGATCTCAGATATCTGAATAAGCATCTTTGAAACATGTACTCCTGGAGGAGAGGAGGGAGAGGGGATATGATAGAGACATACAAGTATCTTACAGGAGGAACAGGGTGCAGGAAAACACTATTTTTAAGCGAAAAGATGTTTCAGGACTAGAGGGCATGGGATGAAGTTGGAGGGAGGACGATTCAGAGGAAACATGAGAAAGAATTCTTCACAGAACGTGGTGGACAAGTGAACACCCGCCAGAGGAAGTGGTGGGAGCTGAAACAATCACGGGATTTAAGAATGCATGGGATAGACATAAAGGAATTCTAGAGGTCAGGGGTAAGGGGAAATAGACTTCTAGGAAAACAAACTGAACTTACAAGCTCAAATGGGCAGACTAGGTGGGCCATAGGCCCTTATCTGCCGACACTGTCTATGTATCTATGCATCTATGTATGTATGAAACCAAAGTTCAAAATGGTAACTCTGGCAATGATTTTACCTTCCCTAAGGCCAGGGGACTGGCTAGCCTCCCTGGACCTCAAGGATGCCTATTTCCATGTCCTAATCAGAAGATCCCATTGAAAGTACCTCAGATTCGAACTGCCCTCAGGTCATTACCAGTTCAGAACAATGCCCTTCCGCCTTACCTCTGCTCCAAGGGTATTCACAAAGTGTCTAGCAGTGGCAGTGGCCCACTTAAGGAAGCAGAGGATTGCTGTTTTTCCCCTATCTAGACGACTGGCTCATTGTAGGCCAGTCCCCAAAACAGGTAAAATCTCACCTGCAGGTCACCCAGCAGCTTCTCACCTCCCTGGGTTTTCTGCCAAACCTACCAAAGTCGGTTCTGGAACCAGTCCAGGTACTCACCTTTATAAGGGCAGAATTGGACACAAAGCTAGCCAGAGCCTTTCTTCCCTCAGAAAGGGTAAGGAATTTAGTGGCTCTGGCCTCTTCCTTCACTCTGCAGGTCTCTCGACCAGCAAGACACTTTCTGCAGCTCCTGGGGCACATGGCTGCATCCACAGCTGTTGTGCAGGGTGCCAGATTTCAGATGAGAGACATTCAGTTTCACTTGAGAACCTTTTGGTCTCAGAGAAGAGACCCCCCTTTCCAAGTTGGTCCCAGTGACTCGAACCTTGATCCTAGCTCTCCAGTGGTGGCAGGATCAGAGCAATTTAAGAGCGGGGGTCCCCTTCATTTCCCCTTCTCATGACTTGACTCTCACTACAGATGCTTCCCTTCTGGGTTAGGGAGCCCACATGGGCGACCTTTCCACTCAGGGAGTTTGGTCCCCAGGAATCTCTGCTCCACATCAATTTGCTGGAACTCAGAGCTGTCTTTTAGCTCTTCAAGCTTTTCTGCATCTGTCCACGACAAGGTGATACAAGTCAGAACAGACAACACCACAACAATGTGGTACATCAACAAACAGGGGCACTCGGTCTTCGGCCTTGTGTACCGAGGCAATGAAGTTGTGATCTCTGGCCTATTCCCTGAACACTTCCCTCATAGCAGTTCATCTTCCAGGGAAGGACAATGTCCTAGCGGATGCCCTCAGCAGGATTTCCCAGGGCCATCACGAATGGTCCCTGGATCCTCAAGTGCTGGGGATAGTTTTTGCCAGGTGGGGCATCCCTCAGATAGATCTTTTTGCAGCCCCAGACAATCACAAACTTCCTCTGTTCTGTTGCAGGCCTCCAGTGCTGGGCACAGTTCCCCTGGATGGCCTTCTTCTGGATTGGGAGGGGAAGTTCCTCTATGCTTCCCCCCTTTCCTCTCCTATTCAAAGTACTAGTCAAAATCAGATCTCAGCCTTGTAGGGTGATTCTGATTGTCCCGGATTGGGCCAGGCAGCCCTGGTACCCACTCCTTCTGTCTCTGACAGTCCATCTTCCCCTGTGCCTCCCCAGGAATCACAGTCTGTTGACTTGTGCCCAGGGAAGGGTTTGGTATCCGGACCTCAAATCCTCAACCTCAAGGCCTGGCTCTTGAGGAGTTAGAATTTGCTGATTTACACCTCTCTCAGGGTGTTCTTGAGATCCTAAAGGCTTCAGAAAGCCTTCCACTAGGCTACTTATAATTCTAAATGGAAAAGGTTTCCATTTGGTGTGCTGGGAAAAGTATTTCCCAGAATCTGCTGAATTGCCCATTTTGTTAGATTACATGGTACATCTTAATTCCTTGGGTCTCAGACCAGCTACCCTGAGAGTTCATTTGGCAGCTGTGTCTGCTTTTGTGTCAGCAGGAAAGTCATCCTCTTTCCTCTCATCCTGTGTTTTCCAAGTTTTTAAGGATTACTCCATACTAATCCTCCTTTTGGGAACCGGCCCTCTTGGGACCTTAATGTTTGCATTGCTCAGTTAATGCAACCCCTTCTGAACCCTCTGTCTTCTGCAGAGCTTAAGTACTAACTTGGAAAACTGTTTTTCTAGTGGCTATCACTTCTGCCAGATGCATAAGTGAATTGCAAGCCTTGTCAGTGGAGACTGACTTTATTTCTTTCCACAGGGATAAGGTAGTCCTTAGGACTAATAGGAAGTTTTTGCCTAAGGTGGTTTCAGATTTCCATCTTAATCAATCTATCTCCTTCCAGTATTTTCACTGATCACCCTCTTCGGTGAGAGTAGGTTGCACAGCATGGATGTTAAGAGAGCTCTTAGTTATTATATAGAGCTGCACTAAAGGTCACAGGTTCGAATCCTCCAACTTTTCCTTACCTATGGTGAAGTTGGGAAAGGCAAACCTGCCACTAAGAGATCAATAGCCAGGTGGATTGTCTCTTGTATCCAATTTTGTTATCAGAAAGTGGGCAGAGCGCCCCCCCTGGTTTGAGGGCTCATTCTACCAGGGGTACAGCTGCATCTCTAGCTGCTGCCAGAGATATCCCTTTATTATGGGATGCATTGCTAGGGGGATCACCTCCAGAAGGAGGGAAGTGATACTCCCTCTGTATAACTGCTTGGTGAGGCCGCACCTTGAGTACTGCGTGCAGTTTTGGAGGCCACACTTAAAGCGGGACATTAACCTCCTGGAGAGGGTCCAGAGGAGGGCAACCAAAATGATTTGGGGCTTGGGGACAGGACCTGTGAGGAGAGGCTCAAGAGCTAAATATGTACACATTGGAAGAGAGAGGACCTGGGACATGATAGAGGTCTTTAGGTACATGAAGAGGGTAAATAGGGAGGAACAGTCAGGGTGCTTCAAGGAAGGAGGAAGGGGCCACTAGAGGGCATGGCTGGAAGCTGAGGGGAAGATTCAGGGAGAAAGGAGGAGGTGCTACTTCACTGAGAGGGTGGTGGAGCCATGGAATGCACTGCCTAGGGGCTGGTGGAGGCAGAGACAGTGGAGGGGTTCAAGAGGGGGTGGGACAGGTACAGGGGAAGGGTTCTGGAAGCAAAATCCAATGCAGCAAGAATATCCGGAACTGGGAAGGGAGAAGCCAGAGAAGGCGAGGGGGACAGCAAGGTCAGCACCCAGGTTGGGGACTGACCAAACGAGCAGACACGAAAGACCGTTAGGCCTATTCTGCTGGCATTTTAGTATGTTAGTATGTTAGTATTAGAGATTTGCCAGGCTGCTACTTGGAAAACGGTACACACTTTTACCAAGCATTACTCCCTGGATGTCCAGGCCAGGAGAGATGCTCGGTTTGGCACAGCTGTTCTTCAGAGCCTATTCCCTAAGTAGGTTCTGCCCCTCCTCCATGGAGGTACTGCTGTGTATTCTGCTAATGTCTATAATATAGCAAGACTTCATGTTGTTTGAAGAAAAAATTACTCACCTTAGTAATGTTGTTTCTTCTAATTAAGTCTTGTTATATTATAGACCTCCCCCCCAACCTGCCCCTCTCAGAACCTCTACTTGGGGTGCGGGCAACTTAGTGTGGGCACTACTTATGTTCTGTTAGCATCTTGTCCCCTTTGGGACTTTGGGGGTGTGTATGTGTACGCGTGTGTGTGTTTTATTATACTTATGTTCCATTTTCATATTATTAGAATGGTGTTAGTATTTCTGGTCCCCTGACTTGAGTCTTGGGTGTTGGGACCATCAATGGTTGTTATTATTTAGGTAGCTATTTGGCTAGTGTAGGTTACAGCTTCCACACAGACCTTAGTGAGTTTGGCTCGTAAAGATCTGACAGTTCAAGTTTGAAATGACACAGATAGAGCTGCTCTCGTGCCAAAATTCTATTTTGGAATGGTTTTAACCATTTCACTCCGGGGCAGTTCTAGAGCTGGATCAAACTGCTAATGTCTATAATATAGCAAGACTCCATTAGAAGAAACAACATTACTAAGGTGAGTAATTTTTTCCTCCTGACCTATGAAATGTGGGAAAGGCTAATCCAGCATCAAAAGGTTAATTTCTCGATGGATAGTCCTGTGTATCCAGCTTTGCTACACAAAGGCTGGTAAGGAGCCCCCATCAGGTTTGAGGGCTCATTTCACAAGAGGGACAGCTGCTACATTAGCAGCTGCCAGGGATGTTCCATTACTGGACATTTGTAAAGCAGCTACCTGGAAAACAGTACACATCTTTACAAAGCATTACAATCTGGATATTTTATCTAGTGGCGATGCTAGGTTTGGCACAGCAGTCCTGCAAAGTCTGTCTCCAAATTAGAGTTCTGTACTCACCTCCAGGGGTACTGCTTGGTAGTCTGCATAAAGTTATGAATATACTGAGCATTACTGGGGTTAAAAGAAAAAATTACTTACCATAGTAATCTTCTTTCTTCCCAGTGATGCTCAGATATTCGTAACTTCCCTCCCTACCTCACCCTTCCAGAACTTCAGCCTCTGCACTCCTGTATACTGTGCTCTCAGGGGTATAAATGCCATGTGTGGCACATATGTTGTGATTGCGTTCACTGTTGTTATTCCCCCCTTGCCAGGTGATTCTACCATTGAGGGGTATTCTTTCACATGCTATGCCCTCCTGTTGGAGGCCCTTTTTCTGGGTGTTAGTGTTCCTACTATGATTATTATTATTATTTTTATTATTGTTATGCTCAATAATTGTCATCATTGTCCCACTTGGTCCTCGTGAGCCTGTCTTTCCAGGCTTCTAGGCAATCTGAGGGTTTAGAGCAAAGGCAGTTAGTAGAATGCAGCATTTGAAAAGTGGCTCATGCAAAAGATTCCATCATTTGCATGTGTTCCATCTCTCCGGGCAGTTCTACCTTAGAAGGCTACTGCATAAAGTTATGAATATCTGAGCATCACTGGGAAGAAAGAAGATTACTATGGTAAGTAATTTTTTCATCCTTTCCACCTTCAATTCCATCAGAGACCCTTGCCTTAGAGGCAGATGTTTCTTCTCTCCTAGCTCTCAGAGCTGTAGAGAGGGTTCCCACCCTATGCAAGGGCAAAGGATTGTACTCCAGGTACTTCCTAACCCCCAAAAAGACAGGAGAATGGCGGCTCATGCTGGACCCAAGATATCTGAACAAACACCTTTTAAAACCAAAGTTCAAAATGGTGACTCTGGGAATAATCCTTCCCTCTCTAAGGCCAGGGGACTGGCTAGCCTCCCTGGACCTCAAAGATGCCTATTTTCACATTCCCATCAGGTGCTCCCACAGAAGGTACCTCAGGTTCGAGTTGCCCTCAGGCCACTATCAATTCAGAGCAATGCCCTTTGGCCTAACATCAGCCCCAAGGGTTTTCACAAAGTGCCTGGCAGTAGTGGTTGCTTTCCTAAAGAGAAAAAAAGATCTCCATCTTCCTCTACTTGGACCACTGGCTCATAGTAGGTCAGTCTCCAGACCAAGTCAAGTCACATTTGCAGATAACTCAGCAAGTGCTCACTTCCTTAGGATTCCTTCTCAACCTTCCAAAGTCAGTTCTCGAACCAGTACAGCTCCTCACCTTCATAGGGGCGGAGCTTGATACAATAAAGGCAAGAGCCTTCCCTCCCTTGGACAGGGCAAGGACCCTTATGGAACTGGCCTCTTCATTCACCCTGCAGGTGTCTCGACCAGCAAGGCATTTCCTTCAGCTTCTGGGCCACATGGCAGCTTCCACAGCAGTGGTCCAAGGAGCAAGATTCCAGATAAGGGTCATTCAGTTCCACTTAAGAGCCTTCTGGTCCCAAAGAAAAGATTCCCTTACCAGACTAGTCCCAGTGACTCGAACCCTGATCCAGGCCTTGCAATGGTGGCAGGATCAGGACAATTTGAGACAAGGGGTTCCTTTTGTCACTCAGTCTCATTCAGTGATACTCACCACAGATGCTTCCCAGCTGGGCTGGGGAGCCCATCTGGGGGATCTTACCAGCCAAGGGCTGTGGTCACGTCAGGAATCTCTGCTTCACATCACTCTCATGGAACTCAGAGCAGTGTTTCTGGCACTGCAAGCTTTTTCCAAATCTGTACAGAACAAGGTGGTACAGGTCAGAACAGACAACACCACCACCATGTGGTACATCAACAAGCAGGGAGGCACTTGGTCTACGGCCTTGTGCACAGAAGCAATGAAGTTGTGGTCCCTGGCCTATTCCCTGCAAACCTCTCTTATAGCAGTTCACCTCCCAGGGAAGGACAATGTCCTAGCAGATGCTCTGAGCAGAATATCCCAGGGCCATCACGAATGGACCCTAGATCCCCTAGTTTTGAAAGTGATTTTCTCGAGATGGGGCACTCCACAGATAGATCTTTTTGCAGCCCCAGACAATCACCAACTTCCTCTCTTTTGTTGCAGACCCCCAGTCTTGGGCTCAGCCCCCCTGGATGCTCTGATCCTGATTTGGGAAGGGACATTTCTGTATGCTCCCCGTTCAAAGTGTTAGTCAAGATAAGGTCACAACCATGCAAAGTGATTCTGATTGCTCCAGACTGGGCCAGACAGCCCTGGTATCCCCTGTTGCTGTCCTTAGCAGTCCACCTTCCCCTGTCTCTTCCCAGGAATTACAACCTGTTGGCATCCTCTCAGGGGAGCATTTGGTACCCGAAACTTCGATCTCTCAATCTCAAGGCATGGCTCTTGAAGAGTTAGAGTTTGCTGACCTGCATCTTTCCCAAGGGATTCTGGATATCATTAAGGTTTCTCAAAAGCCTTCCACCAGAAAGATTTACAACTCCAAATGGAAAAGGTTCACTATTTGGTGTTCTAAGAAGAATATTTCTCCAGATTCTGCTGGGTTGCCTACGGTTCTGGACTATGAGGTCCATCTCAATGGCCTAGGCCTTAGGCCAGCTACACTCAAAGTGCATTTGGAAGCTGTTTCTGCCTTCCTGTCAGTAGGCAAGCCTTCTCCTCTGTCAGCCCATCCTGTGTTTTGCAAGTTCTTCAAGGGATTGCTGCACACCAATCCCCGCTTTAGGGATCCTGCTCCTGCTTGGGACCTTGATGTTTGCATTGCTTAGCTTATGCAACCCCCCTTTGAGCTTTTGTCCTCTGCAGAGCTGAAGTACTTGACTTGGAAAACTGTGTTTGGTGGCCATTACCTCTGCCAGGCGTATCAGTGAATTGCAAGCCCTGTCAGTGGAACCTGATTTCATCTCTTTCCATAGAGATAAAGTGGGCCTAAGAACTAACAGAAAGTTTTTGCCTAAAGTGGTTTCAGATTTCCACCTCAACCAGTCTATGTCTCTCCCTGTTTTCTTCACTGACCAGTCCTCCTCTGGAGAGAGGAGGCTACACAGCTTGGATGTTAAAAGGGCCCTCAGCTACTACATAGAGCGCACCAAGGGTCACAAGTTTGAATCCCTCCAGTTGTTCCTCACGTATGGAGAGTTTGGTAAAGGCAAACCTGCCACTAAGAGATCTATTGCCAGGTGGATTGTTTCTTGTATACAGTTCTGCTGTGAGAAATTGGGTAGAACTCCACCCTCAGGCCTGAGGGCTCACTCCACTAGAGGTACAGCTGCTTCCCTGGCTGCTGCCAGATATATTCATATCTTAGAAATCTGTCAAGCAGCCACCTGGAAAACAGTCCATACATTCACCAAGCATTACTCTCTGGATATCCAGGCTAGGAGTGATGCTGATTTTGGCACAGCAGTACTTCAGAGCCTGTTTCCAAAGTAGGTTCTGTCCCTCCTCCATGGAGGTACTGCTTGGTAGTCTGCAATAGTCAGAACACAGCAAGACTTCATGTTGTTTGAAGAAAAAATTACTCACCTTAGTAATGTTGTTTCTTCTAATGGAGTCTTGCTGTATTCTGACCTCCCCCCTGCCTCCCCTCTCAGAACCTAGTTTTTGGGATGTGGGTGGGCAGGAGCAGTGTTGGCACCCTAGGGGTGTCCCTTTTTCACCCTCCTTTATTTGGGTGAGTGTTGTGTTTTGAGATGTGTTTTATTTTTTGGGTTTCCTGACTTGAGTCTTTTCTTTGAAACCAAAAAAACCTTTTATATAGATATAGTTGCCAGTTGGCTAGTTTTTAGTTTTACAGTTTCCACACAGAACTTCTAGTGAGTATTGCTTGTAAAGATCTGACGGTTGGAGTTTAAACAGCAGACAGGGGCTTCAACCGAGCTCGAGGTGGACATTCCATGATGGCCATGGAAAGTTTAACTCTTTGTTCTCCAGGTCAGTTGAAAGGCAGGACCTAACTGCATATGTCAGAATACAACAAGACTCCATTAGAAGATACAACATTACTAAGGTGAGTAATTTTTTCTTATCCACCTTCAGTTTTAGGAGTTCTTTCAGAACCCTTTCTTCTGTGAAAGGACTAGGATCGTCTCCCCACCCCCATCCAAAGTGCTTCTGTTAATTGAATTAGGCACCTGCCCTCCTCCTCCTTTTGTGAATACTGAGCAGAAGTATTCGTTCAGTATCCCTGCTTTTTCACTGTCCCTGTCTGCCCACCCATTGTCCATTCTATTCTGCTTCACTATCACTCCCTTTGTCTTTCTACGCTCCCTGATGTACCTTTAAAAGGTTTTATCCCACTTCTTAATCGAGTTGGCTGTCTTTTCCTCAGTTTAGGCCTTTGCTGTTCTGACTTCCCTCCCTGCTTTCTTCTGCCTTAACTGGTACAGTTCTCTGTCCTGCTCCTTCTGTGTTTCCTCATGCTTCCTAAATGCTATCTTTTTCTCCCTAATCTTCCCCCGCCACCTCTTTTGAGAACCATGGTGGCTTTTTCTTTCATTTTGATTCATTTTCTTCACACAAAGGCCTGTTGCCTCTGTCATGGCAGTTTTGATGTTTCCCCATTGTTGCTCCACCCCTCCTTCTAGCCCGTTTGCTAGTGCTTTTCTGAGGCATTCTCCCATTTTGCCAAAGTCAGCCCTCCTGAAGTCCAGTACCCTCACTTTTGTATGGTGGCTTGACTCTGTAGCTGAGTTTATCGTGAACCACACTATTTGGTGGTCACTTGTTCCCAGATAGCTACTTACTTCTAGATTTGAGATTCTCTCACTGTCCCTATTTGAGAGTATAAGGTCTAAGATTGCTCCCTCATGAGTGGGTTCCAAAACTAGCTGTCTGAGGCATGCCACCTGTAGGGCATTGAGAATGTCCCTGCTCTTGGATGTGGCTGCAGCAAAGGTGCTCCATTTAACATCTGGCATATTCAGGTGCCCCATCAACAGTATCTCCCCCTTTCTCTGCCATCCTAAGGGTGCCTTCTATCATATCCTTGTCCAGTTCCCCCGCAGTTCATCTTGTTAATTTCTTTCAGGAACTTGAACTCTTCATCATATCACCTCACTCTTGTCTGGCTAGTACGTGTTCAGTGCCCTATGCTGATCTGCATAGAATCTGCCCTTCTGGCCCTGAATACTTTTAATTACACTAAAATGCACTGTCTCTAGCCTTTTTCTATCCTTCCCTAGGTGAGGACTCCAGAACTCTGTACAATACTCTAGATGTGTTTTCACCAGTGAGTAAAGGTAATGCCTCTTTCCTCCTGCTTTCAGAACCACTTCCAATACACCCAAGCATCCTACTTGCCTTACTGTAAGCCTCGTTACACTGGCTAGATTTAATAAGGGAGTAATTGGGGGGGGGCGCGTTAGAAAGCCTGAGCAAGGCAGTTGTCTGAAACTGCGGCTCTAAAACAAATAAAAATAAGTTATTTTTTGGTGGCGTCGACCAACGAGGAATATAAAACTGAAAATTGGAAACTCCCGAGATTAACGATGGGGAATCCAAAGAAAGAAAAAGGAGCAGAAGACTGAACAAGAAGTAAGAATACCCCTGGCCCCCCTGCCATGAGGTGGGCACAAGGCTGTAATCCCACGGAGGAGGATACAAACTGGGAAGAGACATTACAAACTCTGGGCCATAAAATAAATAGACTAATCAGTTCTGTGTCTGGACTAGCAGAAAAATTCGACTTGTTAACTACCAGGGTAAATACAATGGAAGTGGAGGTTAACGTGGTTAGGATCGTAGCGTCGGAATCACAAAAAGTGCTCTGAAGCAGCCATGGGGACTGCTGCCAACCTAGTAAAAGAAAACATTCACCTGAGGAGCTGTCTTGAAATGCATGAAAATCAAGCCAGGGCCGCAAACCTTCGAATCTTTGGGATACCTGAACGTAGCGAGGGTGACCACTTAATCTTGTTCCTTACCGAGTGGCTGGAACAGCAGCTGGGGCAACCTTACATTGATCTGCGCATCCAAATTCAAAAGGCCTACCGCATTGCTTCGAGGGGCAGGCAATCCAATACAGAAGCCCCCAGAGCCATAGTGGCAATCCTTGATGCCATCGGCTCCAGGGATCTCATTCTGACGCTGGCTAGACAGAAAAGAGTACTACTCCACAAGGGGATTCAAGTGCAGCTATATCCGGACTTGAGTTTTGCCACCCGGCAAAAGAAGAAGCAGTATGATGGAGTAAGGGCTCTCCTCCGTGAAGCACAAATTCCTCATAACATGCTTTTTCCTGTATGACTGCGAATCCTTCATTTTTTTTTCGGTCCCTCGTGAAGCTCTAAAATGGGCTCAGAAGCACAAACCATCACAGAGACGCAGAGACTCCATGGATCAGTCGGAGGTGGAAGACATCGAAGACTGAGATACCTGATCGTGGTATTGATAGCCTAAACAGCTGGTTCATAGTGAGAGACATTACATGATGGGTCAGAGTAGAATTGATCCCAAACTTGCGTTTATTTAATGCTAAGCATCTAAACCTAACATTACATTCTCTAATATTCTGTACAAATCTGTTTATAAGATGCAGTTTCTGTATAAATCACTTTATAATGTTATAAGTTTGTAGATGCTAGGTGGATTTAAAGTTGTGGTATTCAGTTGAGACCAGGGGTGTTTTTCTGTGTTCCTTGTTAAGATATTATTAATCAGTGTTAATTAATGTGAGTTCCCAGTTATAGCCCCAAGGTATCTTTATAAGGGCTTATAGCAGTTTCAGGCTAATTACACAAATTAAGGCCACCAGATAGGTGCCATTAAACGATAAATGCATGAACACTCCTCTCCTTTGTTAAGGAGTTATTGATTTGTAATCCATTTTGGATTTCTGTAATAGAGGTTAAATAACGTGCAGTTCATGGGCTTGTTAAATAGCAATAACGACTAGACTACACTTTGCTGTAAAATGTTCATACTGTAAACCCTCCAGGGATGTATCTAATAGACCCAGTCATTTAATATGCATGTATTAAGAGGGGTGGCGCCCTCCTGTGGAACATTTATATATGACTCCTAATGCACTGTATCAGGAATAATATTTTACTGTATGCTTATTGTAAGACCAATAAACATAAAGTAAAAAAAAAATTAAAAGGGAGTAATTTCTGATGACCCTAGGTTCCTTAACTCAGAAGTGGTGTCCAGCTTAACCCTTCCTATCCAGTGCTCTGTTCTGGGGTTCTTGTTCTCTATGTGCATCACCTTACACTTTGTGGCATTAAATTTCAGCTGCTAAACCTTGGACCACCTCTCCAACCTTTGCAGGTCCCACTGCATTTCTCTTACCCCCTCCTCATCGTCTTCCCAATCACAGAGGTTAAGGACTGGACCCAGCACTGATCCCTGTGGCACTCCACTGGTGACATCCCTCTCCTTGGATCTGACTCCGTTTACCACTACTGTCTGTTGCCTCCCTTCTAACCAACTACTCACCCATCTTACTATGTCTTTTGCTGCAACCAGATCCCTTAGCTTCTTCAGCAGCCTTCTTTGTGGCACAGAATTGAATTCCCTGCAAAAGGTCGAAGTAGAGTAAATCCACTATGTGACCTTTGTCCCCTGTCCTAGTTACCCAAAGTGTACTCTCAGATTAGAGGCTGGCCTGGTGGCACTGAGGCACCTTACCTCACGTCACGCTGGCGACCCCGGATTTGGGAACGAGCCTGGGTTGTCGGAGAGCTGGCACGAGGGGGAGGCAGGATTGAGCAACTGCAAGGTAGCTTTCCTCTCACGGGGAGGACCTGTCGCCCGTCGTAGTTCCACTGCCCTTGGATGGCGGTCCATGGGCGGCAAAGCAGTGTTAGGGTGTCCCGGTACAGTGGCGTGCGAGTGCCTCCACACGCGCGCGGCCAGGTCAGTGGGCTGGGAGAAAACGCGGGAAAATCCGGGGCAAAAAATCTAAATTAAAAAAAAAAAAAAAAAAGTATACTATGAAATTGATTTGATAAGACCTTCCTGCTGTGAACCTCTGCTGTTTACTAGCCTGTTTTTCTCCACATAGTCCACTAGGTCCTCTTGAACTAGTGTCTCTCTTACAGTGCCTTTGTTTTTTGACATAATAGTGCCTTTCACTTGATGTCACAAACAGAAATTGTGTGATCAGTTCGGAGCTACTCAGAAGCATTTTTGAAAGACCAAGCAAAAGAAGTGCTGCATTATCCAAACTATTTCTAAGCCCAGTCTTCCCCAGGATTGGCCGCACCTCCAGGGGCAGGGCGTATCCCAGCCAGTTGTCTGCACTGTAGCACAACGTATCACCATTGAGCCATCTGGCACCCCCCACACTACTGGAGGTTATGTGCTTGAGTTTGCTGCTTGATTGTAGACTACAAATGAAAGGTTTAAAAGCAATTTGTATTTGAGTGATGATTGTTAGTCCTGCAAACAGTTCAAGTTCAAGTTTATTGCAGGAAAACTCCATTGAGCAAGCTCATTCACAAGGAGGTCCTGTGACATAAACACTTAAAGTACAAACACAGATAGGTAATAACAGTATATACATGAAATACACGTTACATGATGCAGGCTGGATATACATACAAGGGTACCACACAGGGTGACCGCAGGTGGTAAACGTTGATATGAGACAGGGAAGCGACTTATAGGTCGCATACTGATAAATGAAACATGATGACTGGTGTGATTAGATTTAATCAAATCAAATATACAGTATTTTGGCAGCTAGAACAAACAGTCTACAACTGATATGGGAGGAGGAGATTTGATAGAGTAGCAGTGGAGCGTAAGCAAAGATAAAGCCAGGAGTAGAAGGGAAGGAAAGCAGTTAATATGACAACTCAATTATACCTTACCAGTGGATAAATATGGCACATGGGGAAGGAAGAGACTTAATGACAGTTACAGGTGTCTTTTATTTTGGCTGAACTTAGCGATTGTAGAAGTTTATTGAAACTGTGCTAGTTAGTTTTCAGTATGGTTTGTAATTGGTTCCAAATGGAGGAAGGGCATATGCAATAGCACGTTTACCAAAGAAGTCCAGCCCTTGGTATGTCAAGCATAATAAAGTCAGATTTTCTTAACGAGTATGCACTATGTGAGATACTAATAAGGGAAGAGAGATAGCTTGGCAATTTCTGCAGGAGCAGTTTAAGAGTCCATAGCCCAGCATGGAGCAGGCGTCTAGTAGTAAGGGATGTCCAACCAACAGCTGCATATAAGTCACAGTGATGCGAGCGGTAAGGAGTTGGTAATGAACCGTAGCATGCGGTGATAAAGGATGTCCAGTTTACTTAGATTTGCAAGAGTGGTGGAGGAATAGATTACATCGCCATAGTCGAGTAGAGGGAGAAAAGTGGCCTGTACAAGCTTGTTTCGAGTTTTAAGGGGAAAAAGGGGCCTATTTCTGTAGAAGAAACCTAACCTTGCTTTTAACCTTCTAGAGACATCTTCGATGTGGTCACTGAAAGATAATTTATTGTCGATCCAGATACCTAGATATTTAAATTTGGTTACAACTTCCAAATTTCCAACTTTCGACAATACAAACAGTGCCGAAAACCATATGGGACATTCTGCAAATGCTTTCCGAATCCTAGTTGCAGTGATGCAGGTTATGTCCAGCCTTTAAATGATTTGTACTCCAATACTGTGCTGCACACACTGTATATTGGGAGCAGTTCCCACCTCTTCAGTCTTGTGAGTCTATCCCCAACAATGCAGCAATGCTCGTTGTCCTTATTGTCAGTGTTTTTGATATGATGCCTACATAACCTGCCCACTTTTATTCATTAATAAACACTGCCTTGGGACCATCTTGTCAGCTGCCATGTCACTGACCTTTGTTTGCAAGTGAACTCTGGACGCCAGCAAATGGGAGCCGATGATCGAGAAGTGCTGCTGGTGGTGGTGTGTCCTTGATTGGTTGGGTTGGTACTCCGCTTCTCTGGTGGCAGTGACCCCTGCAATAGGGTTACCTTCCAAGTACATGGGAAGCTGCCTGTGTGACTCATAGTGGCCGTTTGGTCACCCCAGGGTGAAGGGAGGTGAACTACAGGGGGAAAACCATAGCCGTTCTGCAAGTGTGATGACTGAATGGTACACTGGGGGACTACTTTAATCAGTCCACCCCCGACACTGGATTCTGATAAGGTTGCCGGGGAGAATACCCCAGCCCCCCAGTAGGCCCTTGCCACCGAGGGAAGACCTGTTGGAGACTGCAACTGTGGTCTGGTTAGTGACAGATAGTTGGTTGAGTGCAGCATCCAGAACAGGTGACTGACAGTGGCTGGCCAGGGAGAAAACCTAAAAATAATTTCTTATGGTCACCATATGCACAGATGTAGCTTTTCACAATACCATGCTAGGAACTCTGGTTCAGAAGGAAGCCCAGGATGCTGGCAAGCAGAAGGGTGTAGCCATGCACCCTCAACCAGGCTGGGAGGTGTGTCCAAGGCATCCGTGTGAGCCCTGTAGTGGGGCCCTTGAGGGTTCACATTCCAGCTACAGGGGAGGCTAATGTTAGCAAGGTCTCCAGTACTTGCAGAGAGGTACCACATCAGGGAGATTGGAGTGGGGGACGGTTGGGAGACGACGATGCAAACCCCACAGTGCTGTTTTGAGGATGGCTGCTGGTACTATTAAGCCTGTGCAGTGTTGACCCCAGTGGGGAGGGGGAATGGTTGTCGGCGCTGGGACATTGCTGACTGTGCAGACTAGCTGAGGGCTTGGGGGACTGGCAGGAGAATTGTAACTTCTAATAATTTCTTAATGTTGCATTTACAGATAAATACTGGGATAAAGGTTTTGGTCCAATCTTCGTTTACACTGGAAATGAAGGAGACATTTGGGCGTTTGCCAACAACTCCGGCTTCATTATGGAACTGGCAGCAGAACAGCAGGCATTGGTCATTTTTGCTGAACATGTAAGATTAAACCTATTCAGTTTACACTCTTTAGAAGCCATCTTGAGGGAGTGACCTCTGGTCCAGTTTAGTGGTGCAGCAGCGTTCAGTGCTGACCATGTGGGGGATGTAAAGCCTAGTGTCTGATATTGGGACATCTTCCACACTGAAAGAGTTTGAGATGCATCTTTGAGGTGTTCTGCTCGGTTTTACGTAGGAAGGAGGGTATTTCAGCCACATGATATGGGAGTACCTCCTACTGGCCAGTCTCTGGATACCATTTGTTGCTGGAAATGCTTACTGCACCTCCCAGAAGGGAGAATGATTTCTCAAAAGAAGCCCATCCCAAAATGAAGACCAGCTTTGCACTCAACACTGCAACTGAGGGCAGCTGGTGCCCCCCTTGTACAGCTGCATAGTTTGGAAGGGGGTTATGATTCTGTATTTGAAGAGTGTGTGTGTCTCTTAGGGGACCTTCCCTTTGATTTCATGTTCATAAGCAGGCCAGATATAAATGAAACGAGGTGGAGATAAAAAAAAAAAAAAAAAAAAGTCAATTATTTGTAGGTCTGCAGTTCATGTGTTTGAATTCTTGTCCCAAACAAGAAAGTGAAAAAGCTCTTCTGCTGGCTCATCTGCTAGATAGATATTTGAGGCAGATGTAGCAACAGCAAAGGTGTTAGATTACAGAAGTGCAAATATTTCAGCTAACAGACTTGGCTCAAAACTTATTTACAAATGCCTCAGTATGCATATAATTTATAAACTTCAGAAATAGTCTAGAATTATATTTCATGCAGGTGTTGCCTGTCCACAGGCTAGTATAATCACTTGTAAATGCAGAAGCACTGTTAAGAACTGTTGTACCCAGGGCTCCAGATAAGGGGAGTATCGACCTCTTTTACTCGCCTCGTTTTAGGAAATACTCTTCAGAAAATGTTTTTAACGAATACCAGTACTTGCCCAACATTTGCAAATACTCCACACCAAACAATAGTGCTTCATAACATAACTGGTGATTCAAAAGGAGCAATTTTTTTTTGTTACAGATTTACAGCACTCCTATGTATCCCAATTTTGTTTTACTCAGTATATTTTAAAATTGTGAGTAAATCACTCCTACCTGCCAACATCATCTGGAGCATTGTTTCCGCTTGAACAATTCTTAGCTAGAAAAAAACTACATTGTTTTTAAAAGTGTACTCCTCACTCCACTCTGTCCAGACATTTGTATGCATCTGAATTTGGTTTTACTCACTTCGCTTTCAAAATAATGAGGAGTACAGTACTCTTTCCAGAAAATCTTACCTGGAGTCCTTTTTGTACTTCAGATTAATATTTACCTGAAGGTAGAATAGGCAGGGACACTTTATCAGACTGGGTGGGCCATGCGGTCCTTTTCTGCCAACAGTCTGTTTCAACTCTATAAGCCCTCTCAATTGCATTTTTATGTTGCAGTTGTTGAATTTATTTTATTTTCAAAGAACACATTTGGCATTACTCTTTGTCTTGTTGCGTTGTATTATGTCAAGTGACTGATATGATTAACATTCTTCAACCTTGACAGCACTGTGAAAAATAATTGCAGATTTATTAAAGAATGTTGCTCAAGAGAAACCGAAAGAATTTTACTAGGCGTACAAGGGAGGAGCAAATTCAGTATTCTTGCCACTAGAACCACCAGTGTTCTGTGATATTTCACAGGCCACTCAAGCTTGCAGATGTCTTGTGCAACCCTCTGTCTCATACAGTGGTTTGGCTCTGAAACTTTGCCAACCAAAATGAAAGGCTGTGTCATGGACGGTCCTTATTATGTCACCATACAGTGCTGCAATGTAAGATCTTACTTCGAGAGGGTTCCTGCAGTAGGTCTTCACATATAGCACTGCGCCCCCTGGCGTCAGGTTTCAATGGCAAACTTGTAGCTAGCAATCAACAACGGGGACCGCCCCCGACTTCAGGTGACGTGACGTCAGTCAGACTATAAAAGGGGCCGGTCCTGCGCCCGCCCTCCAGTTCTTTCCCGCCATCACCTCAGTTCGTTCGTCTCTCATGTAAGAACAGCGATCAGACGCCCACGATTCATTCAAAGTTTTTTCAACTTCTACAGCGTTTTTTTTTTCTCTCAACATCTGACCGATTGTATGTCGGTTCACCCTAAAAAGAAGTGCTCTAAGTGCGGAGCTCAAATCCCGCACGGGGACGACCATTCCCGCTGTCTTTTGTGTCTAGGCCCCAAATATAACTCTGTGTGCCATTTGTCTGGCCTTTAATCAAGCCACCCGGACCAGATGCAAGCGGACCCTCGAGGCCCACCTTCTCACCTGATGGCTGGTGTCGATGGAAAAGGAGCTTCAGGAGTTAAGGGAAAGGTAGTTGTCGCCGGCCCCGAGGAAAAAGAAGGATAAGGAGAAGTACCGGGAGAGGAGTCTGTCACCATGTGGAAGACCGGCCTCCAAAACTGTGAGTATTTCTTCAGGTACCCTGTATGCTTCTTTAGGCCAGGCACCTTCTCCCCGTCCTGCCGAGGTGAGTGGGCAGCCAAGGGTAGCCTCTCTCGAGGTCTCTGTTACGTCTCTTCCTCCCAGCACTGCCGATAAGTCGCCCTCTGGGTGCATGGCCGTGGCCGGTAAGCCTAGCGGCGGCCTTTCATCTACTGTCAGCCCGGTCAGGTCTGATAAGTTGGGCGACGGAGCCTCTGTCGTCCGCTCGGACCCTCTGTCTTGCCTGTCGGGCTCCCATGAAGCCTCCAATTGTAGGTTTGAGCGTGCTGCGTGGAGGCTCTTCATCCCTTCGGGTCCTTCACTCTAGGGATTCACCACCCGATCGTGCTTTGTTTCTTCCCTCAGGATAGTTTTTGGACCTTTCGTTGGGGTCTCTTCCCGAATTCCCCCCTTTGCCTGGTCTCTTGCCGCCCACGGACAGGAGTCCGTCGCCGACCCGGGATCCTATCATGGAACCTCCTCCTTCGGGACCTTCAGGGGTTCTTCCTAATCCCTTGCCACCTTGTGGCCCTCAGGCACCCCCCCCGGTTGATCCAGTTGAACCCCCAAGCGGTTTTCCGGGGCCAGATCCCCATTTTGCACCGCTGGGCGGGCCTCCATCGGCACCACTTTACCTGACGCCAGGCTCTGTGCCTCCGATGCCGGGATACCCTGGGTACCCTTCCTATGGCTACAACCCGAGATTGCCAGGGTTCGAGTACCCCACTTGGCACCACCCACAATACCCAGGCTACCAGCCGACGCCTCCTCCTCCTCAGCCGTCAACTGACCGGGAAATGATCATGGTTTGGTGGCAGGACGCCAGGACCCAGCTTCTTTCGGAGTTAAGGCATCCAGTGGGTAACATTCCCCTGCCTAGGGCACCTCCCCCACTGATTCCCTCCGGACAGGCTTCGGGTTCCCTGTCGGTGGGCTCCTCTGGGGTGGACCCTTCCATCCCTCAGTGGTTCAGAACCTTCTGACTTGGACGTCGATACCGATGCTTCGGACATTTGATCTCCTGTTGAGGTCCCACCTCAGGAATCTCCTGAATCTCCCCCAGAAGATCCCTCCTTCGGTGACCTTCTGAGGATGATCCAGGCTGCAGGAGGCTTAGATCTGACCACTACAGATCCTCTTCTCCATACCCCCCCCCAGATGGGCCCTCATCAGGATCTGGTCACCACCATCTGGCAACAGCCTTCCTCTATCTCAGCTGTGTCCAGAAAGGCAGATCGTACTTACTTTCACCTGGAAGGGATCCAACATCTTGCATCTCATCCGAAGGCCGACTCAATGGTCATTAGGGCTGCCCATGACCAGTCGGCACAACCCAAGCATTTGAGCTCCTTGCCCCCTGACAAGGACTCAAGGCAATTGGACCAGTTTGGCAGAAAAGTATATTCCTCTACTTCTTTTGCCATTCATGCTCAGAAACAAGCTTCTGGACAGGGTCCGTATGAGCAAGTCTTCGTGTCGTCATGTTCTTCGAGCAACATACGATTCGGTAGACTCAGTGGCTAGGGTGGCAGCTACAGGATATGCATCCGACGTCTTTCCTGGCTCAGGATTCCAGGTTTGGCACAGGACGTCCAGTCTTCCCTCCTGGACACCCCTTTAAGGGATTCTGTCCTTTTTGGCGGTGATGCCAAGGACATAGTGCAGGGGCTGCAGGAAGCGGTGGCTCATTGGGGCGTGTGCTCCATGTATGGGGCGGGCAAGAAGCAGCCTTTTTCATTAAAGATGATGGAATAAGACCCAGGGAAACGTCGGCAAACGACCAAGCCCCTGGATCTAGAGCCCAAACCCCCCAGGCCAAATTTCCCAAATAGGCCTCTGGGGCTAAAGCTCCACTCCCCTCCGCGTCCTGACTCCTTCACCTTCCTTCCTCTACCTCCAGTCGTCAAGGAGGAACCGGTAGGAGGGAGGTTCGGCCTCCACTAGGGGGAATGGAGGGCCGTCACTGCAGATCAGTGGGTACTACAACTCATTCAACGAGGTCACTTGATAGGGTTCATGGAGATACCTGTCCCTCACACTCCGGGACAATCTTTTTATCCACGGGATCAGATCCCCATAGTCTTCCAGGAGATTCGGGCCCTCCTGCAAAAAGTGACCATAGAACCCGTCCCTCAAGACCAAATAGGAAGGGGATTTTACTCCCACTTCTTCCTTGTTCCAAAGAAGACTGGAGATCTGAGACTGATCCTGGATCTCAGCATGCTCGACCTCTTTGTCGAGTACAAGAGGTTTCGCATGCTGACCCTTCAGGGTCTTCTCCCCCCTGTTCCAACCAAATTCTTCGCTGTGCTCCCTGGATATGCAGGATGCTTACCTACATATCTCTATCCTCCCGGCTCACTGCCGCTTCCTCCGTTTCTCCTTCCAGGAGAATCATTTTCAATTCCGAGCACTACCCTTTGGCCTTTCCTCAGCACTCCGGGTGTTCACCAAGTGTTTAGCGGTGGTTGCGGCTTTTCTTCGTCGCAAGGGCATTTATGTGTTCCCGGACCTGGACAACTGGCTTCTCTCGGCACCCTCTCCAGACAGCCTGAAAGAGTCGCTCACTTTCATTCTGAACTTGTTTGTCCTTCTGGGCATCACTATCAGTTTTCCCAAGTCCAAGCTAGCACCTTCGCAATGCGTCCAATTCATTGGGGCAGTACTAGACACAGTTCAGAGCAATGCATTTCTGCCACAAGATCGAGCTGAGAATTTAGTTGCTCAAGCCACCTTAGTGGCCCAGGCTGTCTGGGTCCCAGCACACGCTGTGCTCTGTCTTCTGGGACTTATGGCAGTGGTCATTTCTACGGTTCCCCTGGCCAGACTACATATCAGGGTCACCCAGTGGTCTCTCCGAGTCCAGTGGGACCAGAGGATGGACGACATGAACAGACAGGTCATGATCTCCAACAGCCACCAGAAAGATCTTTGCTGGTGGCAAAATCTTTCCAATCTACTAGGGGGAGTCCCCTCTCACTCCCCGAACCCTTCCCAGATCCTTACCACAGACGCTTTGGACGTGGGGGGGGGCCCTTGTGGGGGACCACATGACGCAAGAGTCTTGGTCCGACCAGGGGCTTCTGCTCCACATCAACATTCTGGAGAAGAGCGCAGTCCTGCATGCTCTCCAGGCGTTCCTGTCACTTCTCCTGCCAGGATCACTTCTCATCCAGATGGACAACATGTCCACAGTCTGGTACATCAACAAACAGGGAGGAACTCACTCGTACCCTCTCTGCAGGGAAGCAATGAGGGTTTGGTACTAGGCGATTCAGCACAGCCTTTTCTTGACAGCAGTCCACGTTCCAGGCGTAAGCAACGTCCTGGCGGACAGTCTCAGCCGATCGGTGGCCCTGGCCCACGAGTGGGAATTAAAGCAGGAGGTAGTCGAAGACCTCTTTCTTCGAAGGGGTTGGCCAGAAGTAGATCTATTCGTCTCCCCATTCAACGCAAAACTACCCAGCTTTTGCTTGCTCGTTCCAAGGCGTGGTGCTTTTTGGCGAGATGCACTGTCTCTCTCTTGGACAGGAAGGTTTCTTTACGCTTTTCCTCCACAACAGCGTTGAATGGGGAGGCGAATAGATCTACATCTAGCCGACCCCTTAGAAGAAAGAGGTCTTTGACTACCTCCTGCTTTAATTCCCACTCGTGGGCCTGGGCCACCGATTGGCTGAGACTGTCCGCCAGGACGTTGCTTATGCCTGGAACGTAGACTGCTGTCAAAGACATACCTTCTAGAGCTAGGCCTCTATGCATGCCACCACTGAGGATAGAAAACAGCACTCCACCTCTGATACTAAAAACCTGCCTCCTAACAGGTTGGTATCCTATTTCAGTTGAATCTTATCACTTCTGAAACACTTGAAATTGTAACCCGTAAAACTGACCTGATAAAAGAACCTTATGTAACTGCCACTCTTGTGAAACTAGTGTTTACCCCATGTTGTTCTAAACGTTACCTAACCTGCCTGTGATTGTACTATATGTTCTGATTTTAATGTTTGTATATGCGCACTTTCCCCTTGAATTGTTCCTACTTCTTTTTGTACTGTTGACTGTAACCCCTGGTTGCCCCTGAAAAAGGGACCATTACGGTCTCAGTGGGCCTACCCGATCACCAAAATTTAAATAAAATAAATAAAAATTTCCTCTTATTCAAAAGGTTCTGGTGAAAATCTAGGAGGAAGGGGCCCATTTAATTCTGATTGCCCCTCTTTGGCCACGTCAGATTTGATTCCCACTGTTACAACAGCTGGTGCTATACCCTCCAGTCCTCCTGCCATTGTCTCACGACCTTCTGACACAGAAGCAGGGCTCCCTGGTGCATCCGAGTCTTCAGTCTCTCCACCTTCATGCGTGGCACCTGTGGACATAGCGGATTCCCACTATGGAGTTTCTTCCCAGGTTGCTTATATCTTTGTGGAAGCCAGAAAACCTTCTACCAGATCCACCTATGCCATGAAGTGGAAGAGATTTTTGATCTGGGCCCAAGCCAGGAGTTTGGACCCCCTTTCGTGCTCGGCCGCCCAGGTGTTAGAGTACCTTGTACATTTATCGGAGACAGGCCTTAGTTATTCCTCCATCAAGGTCCATCTCTCTGCAGTGTCTGCCTACCACCTCCCGGTGGAGGGCAAAACTCTGGCTCAACTGGAGGTCGCCAAAACCTTTTTAAAAGGTATTGTCCATCTTAAACCTCCAGTATGGAACCCCTGTCCTCCCTGGGACCTTAACTTTAAGTTAGAAAAACTTACCCTGCCCACCTTTGAACTGGCTTCAAATTGTGACATGCGCTTCCTTTCCTGGAAGATCTTATTTTTAGTTGCTGTCACTTTGGCCCGAAGAGTTTCAGAACTTCAGGCATTTGTCTGTAAGGAGCCCGGTTTGATTTTTCATACGGACAGAGTCGTCCTTAGGACTAACCCATCCTTTCTTCCTAAGGTAGTTTCGGAAACCACTCTGAGTATGGAATTGCTGGTCTGTTATCCTCAGCATTCCAACAGGGGGGGAATATCTTTTGCACACTCTGGATGTGCACTGGATCTTGAGGTATTACACTAACTACATCCGTAAGTCCAATCAGCTCTTTGTGGCCTTTGCCCCCCAGAGCCAGGGTAAGGCCATTTCTAAGTAGACCATCACTAGATGGCTGGCTAACTGCATCTACTTCACTTAGCAAAACATGTCAAGTCCCTTCCGGGGGCGGTAAAAGGTCACTCCACTAGGAGTGTTGCCACCTCTACCGCCTTTTTCAGGAATGTGTCCTCGGCAGAGATTTGTGCAGCGGCCACTTGGTCGTCTGTACATACCTTCACTAAGCACTACAGTCTGGACATTGCTTCTAGGCGTAGGACTGGTTTTGGCCTTGAGGTACTGCAAGGACTCTTGTCATAATACAGTACTCAGTCTGGCAAACGATTCCTCCTCCCGGAACTTGGTCTCCGTATTTTTCTTTTGGACTGCTGGGTATTCAGTCCTATATGTGAAGACCTACTGCAGGAACCCTCTTAAAGTAAGATATTGCAGTTGCATAAGAACTTACCGTAACAGTAGATCTTCGAGAGAGGTTCCAGCAGTAGGTCTAGTTTTATTGCAATTTGTCTGTATTGAATTTCTAGCAGAGTTTGGCTACCCTTTGTTTGCCATACCGAATATTGTGTGTCGGTGTTGGGCAGCCAAGGTACAAGCACTTCATGCTTTTATGGACACTAAAGCAAAATGTGTTGAAAGCACATAACCCCCCCCCTCCGAGCCAAAAGGTAGAGGGTATAAATCAAGTCGCTGCAGACCTAGGCACCTTTCTCATGCTGACAGGGCTGTTCTAGAGCTGGGGTATTGGTGGGTTTTAGTTCCTTGCTGGGGACTGAGGCTGCTATCTAACAGACAGTGCAGTACTAGAGCTGTAGTGTTAGTATAATATCTCACTGAAGACCTAGGCTCCTATCTAACGTTGATGGCACAATACTAGAGCCGAGGTGTTAGTGGGTATAAGTCCCTCACTGGGGACAGAGGCTCAAATCTTTTTTGTTTTTTTAATTATTCTTGTTTATCTTCTGGGGAGCCTGGCAGGTGGTTCCGGTCCCTCCCGTGGAAGGACTCTGTCTTCAGCCCCACTCCTCCCCACCCCACGCAACTATCCCATGATCCCCCATGGGTTACCTCCCATGACCAGGCCGGGGCGAGGAGTGCCAACTCCCCCCCCCAACCCGGAGACCACATCCAGATTCTGGGTGTTGGGATGAGCGCTGGCGGAGCCATCATGGAACCTTCCAGCTCCATTTTTCCTGAATTTTTTCCCTCCCCTCCCGCCATCGTCGGATGTTGGCTTGAGCTACCAACCGTATCTCCCTCTAGGCTTCGTTGGAGGGTGAACAACAGCCGGGACAGCTATCCCTCCCTCCTGAGAGAGGAGAGCAGTCCTCGGATGCTCGATCCTTTCTCCCCCGCCGATCCTGGCGGCCCAGGCTCGCTCCAACCTGGGTCACCGGGTGGCACGAGGTGTAGTGTCCAGTGTGTCAACCTCCAGCGCCACCGGGCCAGCAGAGGCTCCTATCTAACGCTGATAGGCCAATATTAGCGCCGAGGTGTTTAGCAGGTATAAATCCCTCACTGGGGATTGAGGCTCCTGTCTAATGCTGACAGGCAAATACTAGAGCCGAGGTGTTTAATGGATACAAGTCCCTCACTGGGGACCGAGGCTCCTATCTAACACTGACGTGTCAATACTAGAGCCAGGGTGTGTGTTTATTTTTTTTAATTTATTTTTATTTATACATGACAACATACACATCATCGGAGAATATAACTGCATAACATAACTCAATTGGTTCGTGTAGACATTCAGACAGTTACAGTTGAAATACATGGAACATACACAATTCATTGTATCTAAAAGGAAATTCATACTGGGCCACTTACAGATGCAGACCTCTACCCACAGAAAGATGAGTATGTATTGAGCCTATCACCCAGGAGACTCCATATCTTCGCAACCTCCCCAGATCACTCCGTCCATCCACCATCAGTCCCATCCCCAGTGAGTCTGTGTAATCGTATAAAATGCTCAGAAATATCAAGACTTCCCATTAGGGGACAAACTCGGGATACCTATCTAGCTAATGCATGACCTTTCTTTCTCCACTTGAGTTCGAAAGCTTCTTTTTTATCCAGCAGACTAGCCGAAAGTTGCTCCAGAAGGTAGGTTTCCCGCACTATTTTCACCCGGGCCAGTTTGGAAGGGATATCTGGAATCAATCACATTCGGGTTATGGTCTTATGTGCAGCCGCAACCAGGAGGGTTATTTGCGTACGGGCCATGGGATCTATTTTCACCCCTACCGGCAGAGTGAAAGTCAGAAGGAATACTGGGTTATCGAAATCCTGTATCTCCTAAATCTCCCTAAGTTCTTCTATGACCTCCTGCCAAAAACCCTTCAAAAGGGGGCATGACCACAGGACATGGGAGTGTCCCACCTGGTGGGCCCTGCAGCCTCTCCAACAGTCCCCCCTGGGGCCCCCAACATATCTGGAGGTTACCACAGGGGATCTGAAATAGCGGGATGTAAGCTTCTAGATATATTCCCTCCAATATGGGGACCGGACTACCTCCGTGGCTGACTCCGCAGATATATCCCAGGCTGGGCAAGGTATATCTGTTTGCAACTCCCTGGCCCAAATCAATCTTAGAGTCTCCAGGTCGCTCCCTAAGAGCTTTATATAACATACTAACATCATGTGCAGAATGCACCCCCCCCCCCAGTATAAAGTACCATTAGTTGAACCGTGGTTGGGGTCTTTTCTGCTAGATCTGCTAGGTAATTCTCATATTTTTTCAGATAAGATCTCAACTGCATATACCCGTGGAACTCCTTGTTAAGGAGTGCATATGACACCTGGAGTGTTACAAAAGGCAGCATACCAGTGGGTCCCACTACCTGGTATACATATACCTTAGCCCTCCGGCCCACCAGACCTGTGCCCTGCCACCTAACTTGTTAGTGGGAAATGAGTTATCCCCTGATATTGCCCTCATATAAAGTAATTCATGCTGAGTGAAATAGTGTTCCACCATCCACAGCCAGACTTTAAAGGGTTCCCTTGCATAAGTAGAATATTTACTTAAAGGAGTACAAGCAAGGGGATTAGCAAAAATACAGCCTGGCATGTCCTCTAAACCGTTATATACTGTTTATACTTGTTTCCAGTAGGCGGTGTATTATGGGTTAAGCCAACTGATCAATATACAGAGTTGGGTAGCCCTAAAATAATTCCTAAAACTGGGGAGGTTACAGCCCCCTCTCTCCCGTGGGAGCTGTAGAACAATGTATCTGATTCGAGGAGGCCTTCCAGCCCATACAAATCTAGATATTAATCTATCCCATTCCCTGAAGTAAGTATTGGTCGGTGGCTGGGGTAGGATCTGTAAGAAGAATATACGGGGCAATACATTCTGTTTTATGGCCTCTGTTCCACGAAGAAAATTTGGATGAGCCTGAGACACCTGGTAATATCAATAGTAAACTACGTTGTTAGTGGCTCATAAGTCTATATATATATATATATATATATATATATATAACCTCCAGGCTGGTGACTAATTTCACCCCTAGGTACCTCACTGTAACCTTATTCCATCTAAAGGGATAGGACAATTTTAGTTGGGTCATAGGCCGAAAATTAAAGAGTAGGGCCTCAGTGTTTTTGTCATTTATCTTGTACCAGCCAGGGCTGCGAATCTTTTGAGCTGCAGCCACACTGCTGGGATTGACGTTTCTGGGTTTGTTATGGTAATTAGTATGTCGTCCGCAAACAGGGACAGTTTGAATGTTCTACCCCATAGGTAGTCCCTCAGTAGTCGGCGTTTGCCTGATTGCCACAGCCAGGGGTTCCAGATAAAGGACAAATAAGGTGGAGAGGGGACAGCCCTGACGAGTGCCCCGAGAGAGTTTACTAGGGTCTGACTTAACATAGGCACTGGGGGACTGGTAGATTTTTTTGTAGCTGGTGAATAAGCTCCCCAGGAAAACCAAAATCAGACGGAGTCGCCCAGAGAAAAGACCAGGCCACCCTGTCAAACGCTTTTTCAGCATCTAATCCCAGTGTGACCAATGGAATCCCACGGGTCTTAGCATAATCAGTCAGTAGAAAGGTCCGTCGTATGGCATCATGTGCCTGCCGACCCTTAACAAAACCGACCTGATAAGGGTCTATCAAACTGGGTACTAGGTCCTCTAGTCTGTGGGCTATTATGGACATGGAAATTTTATAATCAAAATTCAACGTAGAGCTTGGTCTATAGGATGCTGCATGTTTTAAATCTTTAAAAAAAATTTTGGACCACCGCAATTGTGGCATATTGCCATGCGGGGGGTCTTCCCCCTGCTGGAGGACCTGTAGAGCTGGCAAAAGGATGGGGACCAGGGAGCCTTTATAAACTTTATAAAATTTGGCCGGGTAGCCATCAGGCCCCGGAGCCTTTAAGGTTTTTGCCCCAGAAATAACCCGGTCAACCTCTTGCCTACTGATAGGGCTATTCAAAGCTTGTGCCTGGTTCTCAGTTAGCTTAGGAAGGGATAGGGAGCCAAGGTATTCCAAAATTTCAGTAGGTGAAGGGTCGTGGTCCTGGATATATAAGGTCTGGTAATATTTGGCAAATATTTGTCTAGTCTTTTGAGAATGGATATATAAAAACTCTGTTTTCCAGATCGTACAGCAAGGAAACTGTTACCTGTGCTTTTTGTTCCCGTAATTTTCTGGCTAACTTTCTGGTCCCTCTAGGCCTACCCTCATAATGATAGTGTTTAAGGTAAAATAGCTGCTGTTCAACCTGTTGGTCCAAGCACTTCTGGAGTTGCTGTTTAACCTGAAGAATACTTGGCTTGACAGTGTGGTCTCCCTGATCCCGCATCATCTGGAGGGTATGTAGCTCATCTTTAAGATCACTGTATTTCTTATCCCTATATTTTTTCCTTCTGGTGGAGGCCTTAATAATCAGTCCACGTAGGACCGTCTTCAGGGTGTCCCAGAGGATCCCCGGAGACATCTCAGGTCCTCTATTATCCCCTGATATATCTGGGATCAGATCCAGTATTTCTTGCCTAAATTCAGGGTCCCGGAGATGTCACATTTAGCCTCCAATGGGAAGGTTTATAAACGTTTCCTAGACAGACCTTCATACAAACCGGGGAGTGATCCGACAGCAGGGGAGCCCCATGCCAAACATCAGCCACTGAATCATAGTGTTCTATGGTGGTATATAAATAGTTCAGTCTGGTCGCAACCCCCGTGCTGGCAGATACATGGGTGAAACTTTTTGAGGTAGGGAAGGTATGCTGCCAGACATCAATAAATCCCAAACTGGCCATGTTAATCTTTATATACTTTTTGTAGCAGATTAACCCTATGTAGTAGGTTCCTAGAGACATCTAGCGCAGGGTCTAAAACAATGTTCAGATCCCCTGTAAATAGAGAGAAGGTCCGCCATAAACTTTTGAGCAATTGATTTTGGGGAACCGAGTGGGAAATATATGGAGGAGAGAGTGGCCTCTCTGTTATAGAGGAGGCCAGATATTATAACATATTGCACCTCAGTATCCTCCCGTCTCTACCCATGCCGCTGTCCTAGCTAATAACAATGCCACATCCCTTCTCCTCCCTGACCTATGTGACGCAGATGCCAGAAGGACATGGCCCTTATTTTGTAGTTTTTTATGCTCATTTTGAGACAAATGTATTTCCTGGAGGGCCACTAATTCCGGTCGTTCCTTTCCCAAGAATTGATGGAGTTTAGACCTCTTGATCAGGGAGTGAATCCCGTTAATATTTAGTGATATTATCAATGCAGACTTATCCATTCTTATAAATACCATAAGAAATATACCCCTGAAATCGGTCCGGCTGTTTCCTTACAACAGTCCCACGTTCCCATCCATCGCCTGCCCCAACTCCCAGTATAATTATCCCAGTAGTAATCATTATTTCCAATTTCCATATCCATTGCACCCAAATCTCCTCGAATCAGCAACCCCACATATCATTCAGCCAACTACTATATGTCATGTCGTGTGCAAGACTAAGTTTTTTGAAAGATTTTAAACAAATTGTTAAAAAAAAAATCACAGTAAACAAATAAACCAACTAGAAATGCAACTGTGTACTCTGCCCCAATACTAGGGGAAAACGCATACTGGACTACCAACCGTGCTGCCCAGGTAACTAACTGTGCAACAGTGTATGCACTGAAGACTGAATACATCATGACTTCCAAGGTCAGGAGGAGAATTAAATCTCTTCCTCCTCCATATGCAGTAAGAACTTCAGCCTGGGGGAGTAATCCAGCTTGGTTAACAATCAGGCTCCCAGGGCCACATATGCCCCTAATTTCAGGTAACCAAGGTAACAATGTATGGAGAAATTCCCCCAACATTTGGTCCAGATTTATAGGACCAAAATAAAAAAACAAAAGGAAATTAAAACAATAGGGTTTGGAAACGCTTCAGCTTGTCCCTGTAGCTGTAGCCGTGGCTGTGGTGCCCAGATGACAGTCTGTATAGCTTCTAAAATTAGGGCAACCCATTTTTCTTAGAGGATCTCCCAAGAGAAACCCCAGGGGCCCTCATTAAAGGCTAAGCATGAGGAAGGAGAGGAGAGCATGCAACGACTCGCATTACCATGAGGCCTCCGGGGTTATAAAGTTATAATCAAAAACACCATCTGGTGCAGGGGGAAGGGGAGCAAACAATAACGGGTATCCCCATGAAACGTTATGCATTCAGGCTGCCCCACCTTACGAGGTGAGCACCGAAGGAAAATAGCAGGGAGCAAGACATTCTCAGCATAGATTCCCCCCCCGGCCCCAGTTTTAAATACAGACCAGCCCCTCTAAGAAAACTCCCATAAGTTGTAGATACACTGATTAATGTCTGTATGACCTCCTTCAGATCTAAGCCATATAGAAAGGGTGGGTGAAAGTATTCTCCCACTAGAGAAGTCAGAGCAGTCTCTGATCACCATACGAAATCCAGGGAGGAGGCCCATGCATGCCAAACGGAAATGTTCTTGAAGCAGGTTACTCCATATAGTGTCACAGACCCCACAAAAGTCCTGAGGAGACACTGCCACCTCCACTCCTCTGGGCCAATCCAGGACAACCACACCCTGTAACAGTCTTATGCAGGACCCATCTGCCCCAGAGAAGAGCAGCTGAAATCATTGTAAATGCATTAGCTCACCATATTTACAGCGTGGGAGCAAAGAGAGAGTCAGGTACTCGCCACAGTGCGTCTGAAAGAGGCCAGGGTCTTGACCAGTTCATTGAAAGTTTTTTTTTTTTTTTTTTTCACATCTGTTCTTTAAAAAACTTGAAGTCTTGCTGTATTCTGACAAGTGCAGTTAGCCCCAGCCTTTAAACTGCCCCGGAGAACAAAGGGTTAACTTTCTATGCAGAGCATAGAATGCTGAGCTCGAGCTCGGTTGATGTCTCTGTCTGTTTCCCTTTGAAACCTAACCGTCAGATTCTTTACTCTGCGTCACTGAACAGTCGCTCTGGAGATTTCTCCTGCAGCTCGGTTCAAAAGTCAGTTGAAGTGTTGGTTTTTCGTCGGTTTCTAACCGTAAAATTATTCCGCATAGTCGGTTCAGTCTCTGCCTGTGGTACCGTGAGTACTAGATAGGTTTTGTACTGTATATTCTGTGTGGAACTTGTAAAAAGTGTGGATCGGTTCGGCTGAACCAATCATTTGTTTAAATATTTGTGTGGTTACTGGTCCTTATCGGTTCTAAAAAAAAAAGTGTTTTTATCAGTTTTTTTCCAAAACCCGTGACACGGCTAGGAACTGATAAGGGAGTCTTGCCTGCCGGTTGCCAAAAAGGGTAAGTTTGGTTTGCTACGCGTCTGAGAAACCAAGATAAAAATGGGCCCATTGCAGGAGTGTGGGGAGGTCTTGCCAGGGCCGATCCTCACACCACCTGTGTTTATTGTCTGGGGTTTGAACACCTCGATTCAGACTGCCAATTTGCAAAAGTTTCCCAAATCTACCCTTGAAAAGAGATTAGGTAGACTGAGGAAAAGGAGGCTGAGAAGTCCAGCTGACCCGGATGGCCAGCCGGTTCGGTTCCGACCAACAGAAGAGTGCCCTCTGACCAGGCGATACTACCGGCCAGACGGAGAGATGATCCCGAGGGTCGGTTCCGACTAAAGAAAGCGCAAGAAAATCATTCCGTTCGGATCCAGAAGTCCATGTTCTGACCGCCGAAGAAATAGCCAAAGCGATTCGGATTGTGGAATCGCTTCGCCCTGTTCCAACCGATCCGGCATTTTTTGGCAGGGGCTTGGTTCGGTCGGTTTCTCCGTTTCACGACTATAACCCTGAAGAATTTTATGAACCGGAGTTTGAGGAGGAAGGGGAGTTTGAAGATGATGATGATGGCGATGGTGAAAGTCTAGATGTGCTTGTGGAACCAGACATCTTCCCAGACAGACCTTCAGGTGTATCCTCTCCTAGGCTTTGGGTCCCCTTCCCACTTTATGTTGTACAGAAAAGTGGCTGAGACCCTCCAGCTTCCTATGGAAGAGGCAATGGAGGATCAGGAGGAGCCTGATTTTGTAGAAATTATGGACATCCCAGAGTCCAGGAGACTGTCTATTCCCCTACACAGATCTTTTGGGAAACAGACACAAAAAATTCTGAAGTCTCCTAATTCTATGCCTCCTGTGGACAGAAGAATGGAAAAGAGGTATACTCTCTCAGACTCAGATATGGAGTTTTTATATCAACAATGCAGCCATATAGGGGTCGTGCAGGCTGCTGCCTGTGATAAGGCAAGCATTCCCTTGGTTCTCCCCCACCCCCAGACAAAGATGATTGATGTCATGGCAAAAAAGTTGTACATGGCATCTTCCTTGGGACTCAGACAGGTGAATTATATGGCCTATACAGCCAGGTACCAGAAGTCTAGGTGGGACACTGTACTGGCACTGGCTAAACAGGCCTCCCCCCCCCCCCCAAGCTAGCCAAGGAGCTGGAGGGGGTGGCTGCAGATAGGATTGAGGCATCTAAAGTTCAGTTTCATGCTGCTGTGGACTCCAGTGATGTTTCATCAAGAGTCATGGCTACGTCTGTGGCTCTTCGGAGAATGGCTTGGCTCAGATGTACTAGCCTCTCGTAGGATACCCAGGCTAAGGTCATGGATTTTTCTGTAGTGGGTAATTCTTTGTTTAGGGAGCAGACAGAGAATTACATGAAGAAAATGGATGAGTACAGGACCACCTACAGGAGTGCTCAGGCCAAGGAGAGGCAGGCAACTCCTCAAAGACAGCAGTCTAGGGGCAGGGGCAGGCCTTTTCATAGGCCTTTTTACCAAGCACAGGCCTCTTCTCCCTTTTCACAGAGGGGGTTCTTCAGAGGGAGAGGCAGAAGGGAGATGAGCAGGGCTGCATCCACTCCTCAGCCTAAGGCCCCTGCCAAGCAGACACCCTGATGGGCCTGGCTGGGTCGACTCCCCTATTCCATTAGGGGGCAGGCTGGCTTACTTTGTCCAGGACTGGATGTCTGTTACATCAGACAAGTGGGTCCTGGAAGTAGTAGGCCAGGGACTGGTTCTCAGCTTCAGAAAATTTCCAAAGATGAGAGCCAGGTCTTTTCCACCTGCGAATCTCTTGGAAACCCTTGCCCTAGAGGCAGAGGTTTCATCTCTGCTGGCCTCAAGAGCCAAAGAGAGAGTACCTACCCTACACTGGGGCAAAGGACTGCACTCCATGTACTTCCTTACCCAAAAAGAGAGAGGGGAGTGGCGACCCATCCTAGACCTAAGATACCTGAACAAACATTTTCTAAAACCAAAGTTCAAGATGGTAACTCTGGGAATAATCCTTCCCTCTCTAAGGCCAGGGGACTGGCTAGCCTCCCTGGACCTCAGAGATGCCTACTTTCACATTCCCATCAGGTGCTCCCACAGAAAGTACCTCGGGTTCGAGTTGCCCTCAGGCCACTATCAGTTCAGGGTAATGCCCATTTGGCTTAACCTCAGCCCCAAGGGTTTTCACAAAATGCCTGGCAGTAGTAGGTGCCTTTCTAAGAAGGCAAAAGATTTCCATTTTTCCTTATCTGGACTATTGGCTAATAGTGGGTCAGTCTCCAGACCATGTCAGGTCTCACCTGCAAGTGACCCAGCAAGTGCTCACTTCTCTAGGATTTCTTCTTAACCTTCCCAAGTCAGTTCTTGAACCAGTCCAGCTTCTTACCTTTATAGGGGCAGAACTGGACACAGTCAGAGCAAGAGCCTTTCTTCCCCTGGAAAGGGCAAGGGTTCTTATAGAACTGGCATCTTCCTTCAGCCTTCAGGTATCTCGACCAGCAAGGCATTTCCTCCAGCTCTTGGGACACATGGCAGCTTCAACAGCAGTGGTCCAAGGGGCAAGATTCCAGATGAGGGATATTCAGTTCCATTTGAGGGCTTTTTGGTCTCAGAGGAAGGATCCCCTTACCAAACTGATCCCAGTGACTCTGACCTTGATCCAGGCCCTTCAATGGTGTCAGGATCAGGACAATTTAAGACAAGGGGTCCCATTTGCCACCCAGTCTCATTCAGTGGTCCTTACTGCGGATGCTTCTCTTCTGGGCTGGGGAGCCCATCTGGGGCCCTCACTGCCCAGGGACTGTGGTTCCCCCCAAGAATCCCTTCTCCATATCAATCTCCTAGAACTCGGGGCAGTTTTTCTGGCCCTGAAGAAAAAATGACTCACCTTAGTAATGTTGTTTCTTCTAATTGAGTCTTGCTGTAGTCTGACTATTGTAGTTAGGTCCTGCCTTTCAACTGCCCCGGAGAACAAAGAGTTAACTTTCCGTGGCCTTCATGGAACGTTCAGCGCGAGCTCAGTTGAAGCCCCTGTCTGCTGTTGTTTAAACTCCAACCGTCAAATCTTTACGAGCAATACTCACTAGAAGTTCTGTGTGGAAACTGTAAAACTCACACTAGCCAACTGGCAACTAAATTTATTAAAAAAAGGGTTTTTTGGTTTCAAAGCAAAGACTCAAGTCAGGAAACCCAAAAAACAAAACACAACACACACCCAAAGTAAAGGAGGGTGAAAAAGGGGCACCTCTAGGGTGCCAACACTGCTGCTGCCAACCCACATCCCAAAAACCAGGTTCTGAGAGGGAGGTGGGGAGGTCAGAAACAGCAAGACTCCATTAGAAGAAACAACATTACTAAGGTGAGTAATTTTTTCTTCAAACATGAAGTCTTGCTGTATCCTGACTATTGCAGACTATCTAAGTAGTACCTCCATGGAGGAGGTACAGAACCTACTTTGGGAATAGGCTCTGAAGTACTGCTGTGCCAAACCGAGCATCACTCCTAGCCTGGATATCCAGAGAGTAATGCTTGGTGAATGTATGGACTGTTTTCCAGGTGCCTGCTTGACAAATTTCTAAGATAGGAATATCCCTGGCAGCAGCCAGGGAAGCAGCTGTACCTCTAGTAAAGTGAGCCCTCAGGCCTGAGGATGGGTTCTACCCAGCTTTTCATAGCAGAATTGTATACAAGAAACAATCCACCTAGCAATAGATCTCTTAGTAGCAGGTTTGCCCTTACCGACCTCTCCATATGTGAGGAACAACTGAGGGACTTGAACCTGTGACCTTGGTGCTTATGTAGTAGCTGAGGCCTCTTAACATCCAGCTGTGCAGCCTCTCTCCAGAGGAGGAAATGGTCAGTGAAGAAAACAGGGAGAGACATAGACTGATTAAGGTGGAAATCTGAAACACCTTAGGCAAAAACTTCTTGTTAGTTCTTAGGACCACGTTATCTCTATGGAAAGAGATGAAATCAGGCTCCACTGACAGGGCTTGCAATTCACTGATACGCCTGGCAGAGGTAATGGCTACCAAAAACACGGTTTACCAAGTCAAGTACTTAAGCTCTGCAGAGGACAAAGGCTCAAAGGGCGGTTGCATTAGCTGAGCAATGCAAAAATTAAGGTCCCAAGCAGGAGCAGGGTCCCTAAAGGGGGGATTGGTGTGCAGCAATCCCTTGAAGAACTTACAAAACACAGGATGGGCTGACAGAGGAGAAGGCTTGCCTACTGACAGGAAAGCAGAAACAGCTGCCAAATGCACTTTAAGTGTAGCTGGCCTAAGGCTTAGGCCATTAAGATGAACCATATAGTCCAGGACTGTAGGCACCCAGCAGGTTCTGGAGAAACATGCTTATTAGAGCACCAAATAGTGAACCTTTTCCATTTGGAGTTGTAAGTTTTTCTGGTGGAAGGCTTTGGAGAAGCCTTAAGGCTATCCAGAACCCCTTGAGAAAGGTGCAGATCAGCAAACTCTAACTCTTCAAGAGCCATGCCTTGAGATTGAGAGATTTGAGGTTCAGATACCAAATCCTCCCCTGAGAGGATGTCAACAGGTTGTAATTCCTGGGAAGAGACAGGGGAAGGTGGACTGCTAAGGACAGCAACAGTGGGTACCAGGGCCATCTGGCCCAGTCTGGAGCAATCAGAATCACTTTGCATGGTTGAGACCTGATTTTGACTAGCACTTTGAACAGGAGAGGGAAGGGGAGAAAAGCATACAGAAGTTGGTGATTGTCTGGGGCTGCAAAGAGATCCATCTGTGGAGTGCCCCATCTCGAGAAAATCACTTTCAAAACTAGGGGATCTGGGGTCCATTCGTAATGACCCTGGGATATCCTGCTGAGAGCATCTGCTAGGACATTATCCTTCCCTGGGAGGTGAACTGCTATCAGAGAGGTTTGCAGGGAATAGGCCAGGGACCACAACCTCATTGCTTCTGTGCACAAGGCCGTAGACAGAGTGCCTCCTTGCTTGTTGATGTACCACATTGTGGTGGTATTGTCTGTTCTGATCTGGACCACCTTGTTCTGTACAGATTTGGAAAAGGCTTGCAGTGCCAGAAACACTGCTCTGAAGTTCCAAGAGATTGATGTGAAGCAGAGATTCTTGAGGTGACCACAGCCCTTGGGTGGTAAGATCCCCCAGGTGGGCTCCCCAGCCCAGCAGTGAGGCATCTGTGGTGAGTATCACTGAATGAGACTGAGTGACAAAAGGAACTCCTTGTTTCAAATTGTGCTGATCCTGCCACCATTGCAAAGCCTGGATCAGGGTTTGAGTCACTGAGACTAGTTTGGTAAGGGAATCCTTTCTTTGGGACCAGAAGGCTCTTAAGTGGAACTGAATGTCCCTCATCTGAAATCTTGCTCCCTGGACCACTGCTGTAGAGGCTGCCATATGGCCCAGGAGCTGCAGGAAATGCCTTGCTGGTCGAGACACCTGAAGGGTGAATGAAGAGGCCAGTTCCATAAGGGTCCTTGCCCTGTCCAGGGGAAGGAAGGCTCTTGCCCTTATTGTATCTAGCTCTGCCCCTTTGAAGGTGAGGAGCTGTACTGGCTCGAGAACTGACTTTGGAAGGTGTGATGGCAAGGGAATATTTGGCTTATCACAGGCAGCAGCCTGCACTACCCCAACATGGCTGCATTGCTGACTACTGCCAGGCACTTTGTGAACACCCTTGGGGCTGATGGTAGGCCAAAGGGCATTGCTCTGAATTGATAGTGGCCTGAAGGCAACTCGAACCTGAGGTACTTTCTGTGGGAGCACCTGATGGGAATGTGAAAATAGGCATCTTTGAGGTCTAGGGAGGCTAGCCAGTCCCCTGGCCTTAGAGAGGGCAGAATTATTCCCAGAGTCACCATTTTGAACTTTGGTTTTAAAAGGTGCTTGTTCAGATATCTTAGATCCAGGATGAGCCGCCATTCTCCTGTTTTTGGGGTTAGGAAGCACCTGGAGTACAATCCTTTGCCCTTGTGTGGGTAGGAACTCCTTTCTATGGCTCTGAGAGCCAGGAGGAAGAAACCTCTGCCTCTAGGGCAAGGGTCTCTGATGGATTTGTGGTGGAAAGGATCTGGTTCTCATCTTGGGAAATTTTTGAAGCTGAGAACCAGTCCTGGCTTACTACTCCAGGACCCACTTGTCTGATGTCAGAGACTTCAGTCCTGGACAAAGTAAGCCAGCCTGCCTCCACAGGTATTGGAGAGTTGGCTCCAGGCAGACCCATCAGGGTGTCTGCTTGGCAGGGGCTTTAGGCTGAGGGTTGAAGCAGGCCTGCTCATTCCCCCATCTGCCTATCGCCTGAAGAACCCCTCTGAGCATAAGCAGAAGAGGAGGCCTGGGCTTGGTAAAAGGCCTTTGAAAGGGCTTGCCCCTGCCCCTGGAGTGCTGTCTCTGAGGAGTGGCTTGCCTTTCTTTGGCCTGAGCACTCCTGTAGGTGGTCCTGTACTCGTCCATCTTTTTCATGTAATTCTCTGTCTGCTCCCCAAACAGAGAATTACCAATGACAGAGAAATCCATGGCCTTAGCCTGGGTATCCTGTGGTAGGCTAGTACATCTGAGCCAAGCCATCCTCCTTAGGGCCACAGATGTAGCCATGACTCTAGATGAAACATCATTGGATTCCACAGCAGCATGAAATTGCACCTTGGATGCTTCAGTCCCATCCACAGCCACCTGCTCCAGCTCCTTGGCAAGCTGGTCAGGGTCCTGTTTAGCCAGAGCCAGCACAGTGTCCCACCTTGACTTCTAGTATCTAGCTGTGTAGGCCATGTAGTTAGCCTGCCTGTGTCCCAAAGATGCTGCCATGTACTGCTTCTTTGCCATGGCATCAATCCTCCTGGAGCCCTTATCTGGGGGGGGAAGGAACTCCGTGTCTGAGCCTGAAAGTGTATACCTCTTGTCCATTCGTCTGTCCACAGGCGGTATGGAGTTAGGAGTCTTTAGAATTTTAAATGTCTGTTTCCCAAAAGATTTATGGAGGGAAATAGACAGTCTCCTGGACTCTGGGATGTCCATCATTTCAACAAAATCAGGCTCCTCCTGATCCTCTACTGCTTCTTCCATTGGAAGCTGGAGGGTTTCAGCCACTTTCTTGTATAACATAAAGTGGGAAGGGTCTCAGAAAGGCTAGGAGGAGAAACACCTGAAGGTCTGTCTGGGGAGATGTCCAGGTCAATAGGCACATCCAGATTTTCATAATCACCATCATCATCATTATCCTCATACTCTCCCTCCTCCTCCTCCTCCGGTTCATAAAATTCTTCTAAAGTATAATCCGGAACCGGGGGAACCGACCGAACCGAGCCCCTGCCAGATGGTGCCGGTTCGACCGGAACCGAAGTTAGCGATTGAACTATCCTTATTGCTTTGGCTATTTCATCAGCGGTCGGAGAAAGAATTTGTGGATCCGAACTGGATGATTTTTCTTTTCTCTTTCTTTTAACTGAAACAGACTCCTCAGAATCGGCTCTCCCTTTGCCCGAAGAAGTTTTGCCCTGGTCAGAGGGCATTCCTTGTGGTTCGGTTGGAACCGAACCGGGCTGGCCATCTGGGTCAGCGGACTTCTCGGCCTCCCTTTCCCTCAGTCTACCTACTCTCTTATCCAGGGTAGCTTTGGGTAAACTTTTACAAATTTGGCAGTCTGAATTGAGGTGGTCAAACCCCAGACAATAAACACAGGTGGTGTGGGGATCAGCCTTAGCAAAGGCTTCCCCACACACACTGCAGTGTTGAAACCCAATGGGCCCAGTTTTTTTCTTGGGTTTCTCAGACATGGCCAATCCTATCCAAAACTTACCCTTTTTTCGGCAATCTGCCAGGCAAGACACCCTTATCGGTTCCTGACCGTGTTATGGGTCTTGGAAAAAAATGTAATTAAATCAGTTTTTTTTAGAACCGATATGGACCGGTTACCACACTCTAATAAATTCAAAACTTTAAGACCAATCTGATCGGTTCAAACTGAACCGATCCCAAATTTACAAGTTCCACACAGAAACTAAATGTAAAACCTATCTAGTACTCACGGTACCACAGACAGAGACTTAAACTGACAGATTCGGTAGCAGAAATTCTGTAGAAACCAAAAAAAAACGACACTTTAACCGACTTTTTCGAACCAAGCAAAGGAGAAATCTCCAGAGCGACTGTTCAGTGAGGCGGAGTAAAGAATCTGACGGTTGGAGTTTAAACAACAGCAGACGGGGGCTTCAACCGAGCTCACGATGAACGTTCCATGCTGGCCATGGAATGTTAACTCTCTGTTCTCCGGGGCAGTTGAAAGGCAGGACCTAACTGCAATAGTCAGAATACAGCAAGAATTCATGTTATTTGAAAGCTTTCTCTCAGTCAGTGCAGAACAAGATGGTTCAGGTCAGAACAGACAACACCACTACCATGTGGTACATCAACAAGCAGGGAGGCACTCAGTCCACGGTCTTGTGCACGGAAGCCATGAAATTGTGGTCCCTGGCTTATTCCCTGCAAACCTCTTTGACAGCAGTTCACCTTCCAGGCAAGGACAATGTGCTAGCGGATGCACTGAGCAGGATCTCTCAGGGCCATCACGAATGGTCCCTGGACCCTCTGTTGTTGAAAGTGATTTTTTCAAGGTGGGGCACTCCAGAGATAGATCTCTTTGCAGCCCCAGACAATCACCAACTTCCTCTCTTTTGTTGCAGACCCCCAGACTTGGGCTCAGTCCCCCTGGATGCTCTGATTCTGAATTGGGAAGGGAAATTTCTGTATGCCTTCCCTCCCTTCCCACTCCTGTTCAAAGTTTTAGTCAAGATAAGGTCTCAGCTTTGCAAAGTGATTCTGATTACTCCAGATTGGGCAAGACAGCCTTTGTATCCCCTGTTGTCCCTAGCAGTCCATCTTCCCCTGTCTCTCCCCAGGAATTACAACCTGTTAACCTTCTCTCAGGGGAGGATTTGGTATCCCAATCTTCAGTCTGTCAGTCTCAAGGCATGGCTCTTGAAGAGTTAGAGTTTGCAGATTTGCATCTTTCTCAGGAGGTTCTGGATATTCTCAAAGCCGCTCGAAAGCCCTCCACCAGAAAGGCTTATAACTCCAAATAGAAGAGATTCAGCATTTGGTGTTTCAAGAAGCATATTTCCCCAGATACTGCTGAGTTGCCTACGGTTCTGGATTTTCAAACAACATGATGTCTTGCTGTAGTCTGACATATTGCAGTGATGTCCAACCTTTGAACTGCCCCGGAGATGAAAGAGTTAACTTTCCATGCCAGGCATGGAACGCTGAGCTCGAGCTTGGTTGAGACTCTGTCTGTTGCTGTTTGAAGTCAAACTGTCAGATTCTTTACTCCGCCTCACTGAACAGTCGCTCCGGAGATTTCTCCTTTGCTCGGTTCAAGTTTGTCGGTTAAAGTGCCGTTTTTCTCGGTTTTCGACTGAATTTAACCCATTAACTTGTCGGTTCAGTTTCTGTCTGTGATATCGTGAGTACTAGATAGGTTTATTTTCTTGTTCTTCTGTGTGGAACTTGAAAACGTGGGATCGGTTCGGTTTGAACCGATCAGGTTGTTCAAAAAACTTTATTCTACTTTTAGAGTGTGGTTTAGAGACTGGTCCTTATCGGTTCTAAAAAAAAAACGGATTTCATTACGTTTTTTTCCACGACCCGTAACACGGTCAGGAACCGATAAGGGTGTCTTGCCTGGCGGATTGCCGAAAAAAGGGCAAGTTTTGTTAGGACTGGCCATGTCTGAGAAACCCAAAAGAAAAACCGGGCCCACTGGGTTTCAACACTGTAGTGTGTGTGGGGAAGCCTTTGCTAAGGCTGACCCCACACCACCTGTGTTTATTGTCTGGGGTTTGACCACCTCGATTCAGACTGCCAGATTTGCAAGAATTTTCCTGCAGCTACCCTGGAAAAGAGAGTTGGTAGGCTCAGGGAAAGGGAGGCCAAGAAGTCCGCTGACCCGGATGGCCAGCCCGGTTCGGTTCCAACCGAACCAGAAGGAGTGCCCTCTGACCAGGGCGAAACTTCTTCGGGCAAAAGGAGAACCGACTCCAAGGAGTCAGTTCCGGTTAAAAGACAAAGAAGGGATAAATCAGCCAGTGCGGATCCACAAATTCTTTCTCCGACCGCTGATGAAATAGCCAAAGCGATAAGGATTGTTCAGTCGCTAACCCCGGTTCCGACCGAACCAGCACCATCAGGAAGGGGTTCTCGTCCCCCGGTTCCAGATTATAATTTAGAAGATTTTTATGAACCTGAGGAGGAGGAAGGAGAGTATGAGGATAGTGATGGTGATTACGAAAGTCTGGATGTGCCTATTGACCCGGACATCTCCCCAGACAGACCTTCAGGGTTTTTCCTCCTAGGCTTTCCGAGTCCCCTTCCCATTTTATGTTCTACAAAAAGTGGCTGAAACTCTTCAGCTTCCTATGGAAGAAGCTGTGATGACCAGGAGGAGCCTGACTATGTTGAAATGATGGATATCCCAGAGTCCAGGAGGCTGTCTATTCCTCTTCATAAGTCCTTTGGGAAACAGACAATAAAATTTTAAAGACTCCTAATTCTAGTCCTCAGGGGTATAGAATTAGAATGGACAAGAGGCATACTCTCTCAGGCTCAGATATGGAGTTCCTTATCCAGCAATGCAGCCATGTTGGGGTAGTGCAGGCTGCTGCCTGTGATAAGGCAAATATACCCTTGGCTTCACACCCCCCAGATAAGGACTCCAGGAGGATTGATGCCATGGCAAAGAAACAGTACATGGCAGCATCCTTGGGACTCAGGCAGGCTAATTATATGGCCTATACAGCTAGATATCAGAAATCTAGATGGGACACTGTAATGGCTTTAGCTAAACAGGTCCCTGGCCAGCTTGCCAAGGAGCTGGAGCAGGTGGCTGTGGATGGTATTGAGGCATCCAAGGTGCAATTCCATGCTGCAGTGGACTCCAATGATGTTTCATCTAGAGTCATGGCTACATCTGTGGCCCTTCAGAGGATGGCTTGGCTCAGATGTACTAGCCTGTCTCAGGATACCCAGACTAAGGCCATGGATTTTCCTGTTGTGGGTAATTCTCTGTTTGGGGAGCAAACAGAGAACTACATGAAGAAAATGGATGAATACAGGACCACCTATAGGAGTGCTCAGGCCAAGGAAAGGCAAGCCACTCCCCAGAGGCAGCATTCCAGGGGCAGGGGCAGGCCTTTTCATAGGCCTTTCTACCAAGCCCAGGCCTCTTCTGCTTATGCTCATAGGGTTCTTCAGAGGGAGAGGCAGACGGGGTACAAGCAGGCCTGCTTCCACCCCTCAGCCTAAAGCCCCTGCCAAACAGGCACCCTGATGGGTTTGCCCAGGCCGATTCTCCACCACCTGTAGGGGGCAGGCTGGCTTACTTTGTCCAGGACTGGATGTCTTTAACATCAGACACATGGATCCTGGAAGTAGTAAGCCAGGGACTGGTTCTCAGCTTCAAAAAATTTCCAAAGATGAGAACCAGATCCTTTCCAACCGCAAATCCTTCAGAGGCACTTGGCCTAGAGGCAGAGGTCTCTTCCCTCTTGGCTCTGAGAGCCATAGAGTGGGTTCCACCCCTACACAAAGGGAAAGGATTGTACTCCAGGTACTTCCTAACCCCAAAAAAGACAGGAGAATGGCGTCATCCTGATCTCAGATATTTAAACAAGCACCTTTAAAGCCAAAGTTCAAAATGGTGACTCTGGGAATAATTCTTCCCTTTCTAAGGCCAGGAGACTGGCTAGTCTCCCTGGACCTCAAGGATGCCTATTTCCATATTCTCATCAGAAGCTCCCACCGAAAGTACCTCAGGTTCAAGCTGCCCTCAGGCCATTACCAATTCACAGCAATGCCCTTCGGCCTAACTTCTGCTCCAAGGGGTTCACAGAATGACTGGCAGTAATAGTTGCCTTCCTAAGGAGAAAAAGGATCTCCATCTTTCCATACCTGGACGACTGGCTCATAATAGGCCAGTCTCCAGACCAAGTCAAGTTACACCTACAGATAACTCAGCAACTGCTCACTTCTCTAGGTTTCCTTCTGAATCTTTCAAAGTCAGTTCTAGAGCCTGTTCAGCTCCTCACCTTCATGGGGCAGGGCTAGATACAGTAAGGGCAAGAGCCTTCCTTCCCCTGGACAGGGCAAGGACCCTTGTTTCTCTGGCCTCTTCATTCACCCTCCAGATGTCTCGACCAGCAAGCATTTTCTGCAGCTCCTGGGGCACATGGCTGCTTCTACAGCAGTGGTGCAGGGAGCAAGATTTCAGATGAGGGACATTCAGTTCCACTTGAGAGCCTTCTGGTTTCAGAAAAAGGACCCTCTGACCAAACTGATTCCAGTGACTTGAACCCTGATCCAGGCATTACAGTGGTGGCAGGATGAGGACAATCTTAAGACAGGGAGTTCCCTTTGTCACTCAGTCTCATTCTCTAATCCTTATTACAGATGCCTCCCTCTTGGGCTGGGGAGCCCACTTGGGGGACCTGACCACCCAAGGGTTGTGGTCTCCTCAAGAATCTCTGCTTCACATCAATCTATTAGAACTCAGAGCAGTGTTTCTAGCACTTCAAGCTTTTTCCAAGTCTGTTCAGAACAAAGTAGTTCAGATCAGGACAGACAAGACCACCACTATGTGGTATAGCGACAAGCAAGGGGGCACTCGGTCTACAGCCTTGTGCACAGAGGCAATGAAGTTATGGTCTCTGGCCTATTCCCTGAACACCTCTCTTACAGCAGTACACCTCCCAGGCAAAGACAGTGTCCTTGCAGATGTTCTCAGCAGGATATCTCAGGGCCATCATGAATGGTCCCTGGATGCCATGGTTTTGAAGGTGATCTTCTCCAGATGGGGCACTCCACAGATGGATCTTTTTGCGGCCCCAGACAATCACCAACTTCCTCTCTATTGCTCAGGCCCCCAGTGTTGGGCTCAGTCCCCCTGGATGCCCTAGTTCTCAATTGGGAAGGGAAGTTCCTGTATGCTTTTCCCCCCTTCCCTCTCCTGTTCAAGGTGTTAGTCAAAATCAGGTCTCAACCCTGCAAGGTGATTCTGATTGCTCCAGACTGGGCCAGACAGCCCTGGTACCCTCTCTTGTTGTCCTTAGCAGTCCACCTTCCCCTGTCTCTTCCCAGGAATTACAACCTGTTAACATGTGCTCAGGGGAGGGTTTGGTATCCGAATCTCAAATCTCTCAACCTCAAGGCCTGGCTCTTGAAGAGTTAGTTTGCTGATTTACACCTCTCTCAAAGTGTTCTGGATATCTTGAAGGCTTCTCGTAAGTCTTCCACCAGAAACGCTTACAACTCTAAGTGGAAAATATTTACTATATGGTGCTCTGGGAAGCATATTTCTCCAGAGTCTGCTGGCCTGCCCACAGTTCTTGACTACATGGTTCATCTTAATAGCTTGGGACTCAGACCAGCTACACTAAGAGTGCATCTGGCAGCTGTCTCTGCCTTCCTTTCAGCAGGCAAACACTCTTCCCTTTCAGCTCATCCTGTATTTTCTAAATTTTTCAAGGGATTACTTCATACCAATCCTCCCTTCAGGGACCCTGCCCCTGCTTGGGACCTTAATGTTTGCATTGTTCAGCTTATGCTACCCCCTTTTGAGCCTTTGTCCTCAACAGAGCTTAAGTACTTGACTTGGAAAACTGTTTTCTTGGTGGCCATCACTTTTGCCAGATGCATAAGTGAGTTACAAGCCCTGTCAGTTGAGCCTGATTTTATCTCTTTCCATAGGGATAAGGTGGTCCTCAGGACTAACAGGAAGTTCTTGCCTAAGGTGGTTTCAGATTTCCACCTTAACCAGTCTGTCCCTTCCTGTTTTCTTCACTGACCATTCCTCCCCTGGGGAGAGGAGGCTGCACAGTTTGGATATGAAAAGGGCCCTTAGCTACTACATAGAGCGCACCAAGGGTCACAGGTTTGACTCCCTCCAACTGTTCCTCCCTTATGGTGAGGTTGGTAAGGGAAAACCTGCCACTAAGAGATCTATTGCCAGGTGGATTGTCTCTAGCATTCAATTTTGCTATGGAAAACTAGGTAGGATCCCACCCTCAGGCCTGAGGGCTCACTCTACCAGAGGTACAGCTGCTTCCCTGGCTGCTGCCAGGGATATTCCTATCTTAGAGATTTGTCAAGCAGCCACTTGGAAAACAGTACACACTTTTACCAAGCGTTACTCTCTGGATATCCAGGCTAGGAGTGATGCTTGGTTTGGCACAGCAGTGCTTCAGAGCCTATTTCCTAAGTAGGTTCTGTCCCTCCTCCATGGAGGTACTGCTTGGTAGTCTGCAATATGTCAGAATACAGCAAGACTTCATGTTGTTTGAAGAAAAAATTACTCACCTTAGTAATGTTGTTTCTTCTAATGAGTCTTGCTGTATTCTGACCTCCCCCCCGCCTCCCCTCTCAGAACCTTGGTTTTTGGGATGTGGGTGGGCAGTAGCAGTGTTGGCACTCGGGGGTGCCCCCCAACCTTTCTCTTCTCACCCCTTTAGTTTGGGTGTGTGGGTGTTTTGTTTTGTTTTGTTTTTTGAGTTTCCTGACTTGAGTCTTTGTTTTGGGACCCAAAAATCTTTTTATTATATTCAGTAGCCAGTTGGCTAGTGTAAGTTTACAGTTTCCACACAGGGCACCCAGTGAGTTTAGCTCGTAAAGATCTGATGGTTTGACTTCAAACAGCAACAGACAGAGTCTCAACCGAGCTCGAGCTCAGCGTTCCATGCCTGGCATGGAAAGTTAACTCTTTCATCTCCGGGGCAGTTCAAAGGTTGGACATCACTGCAATATGTCAGAATACAGCAAGACTCCATTAGAAGGAACAACATTTCTAAGGTGAGTAATTTTTTCATATGGTCCATCTTAATGGCCTAGGCCTCAGACCAGCTACTCTCAAGGTACACTTGTCAGCTGTTTCTGCTTTTTTGTTGGTGGGAAAGTGTTCCTCACTGTCATCTCATCCTGTGTTCTGTACATTTTTTAAAGGATTGCTTCACACTAATCCTCCCTTTAGAGACCCTGCCCCTGCCTGGGATTTGAATGTTTGCATTGCTCAACTTATGCAACCTCCTTTTGAGCCTATGTCCTCAGCAGAGCTTAAGTACTTGACTTGGAAAACTGTGTTCTTGGTAGCCATTACCTCTGCCAGGCGTATCAGTGAATTGCAGGCCCTGTCAGTGGAACCTGATTTTTATCTCCTTTCACAGGGATGAAGTGGTCCTTAGAACCAATAGAAGGTTCTTGCCCAAAGTGGTTTCAGACATCCATTTGAATCAGCCTATGTTGCTCCCTGTTTTCTTCACTGATCATTCTTCCTCAGGAGAGAGGAGGCTACACAGTTTAGATGTTAAAAGAGCCCTTAGTTACTACATGGAGCATACCAAGGGTCACAGGTTTGACTCACTCCAGTTGTTCCTCACTTATGGAAAAGTGGGAAAGGGCTAACCTGCCACCAAGAGAACTGTTGCCAGGTGGATTGTGTCTTGTATACAATTCTACTATGAAAAACTGGGAAAGATTCCGCCCTCAGGCCTGAGGGCTCACTCTGCAAGAGGTACAGCTGCTTCCAGGGATATCCCTCTCTTAGAAATTGGTCAAGCAGCCACCTAGAAAACAGTCCATACTTTTACCAAGCATTACTGTCTGGATATCTAGGCTAGGAGTGATGCTCGGTTTGGCACAGCAGTACTTCAGAGCCTATTCCCAAAGTAGGTTCTATCCCTCCTCCATGGTGGTACTGCTTGGTAGTCTGCACTTGTCAGAATACAGCAAGACTTCAAGTTGTTTGAAGAAAAAATTACTCGCCTTAGTAATTATGTTTCTTCTAGTGGAGTCTTGCTGTATTCTGACCTTCCTCCCTGCCTCCCCTCTCAGAACCTGGTTTTGGGAAGTGGGTGGGCAGGTGCAGTGTTGCACCTCAGTGGTGCTCCTTTTACACCCTCTTCTTCTGTTTGGTTGTCGTTTGATTACTATTCTTGTTTGGTTTGGGTTTTAAGTTTTGGGTTTCCTGACTTGAGTCTTCCTTTGGGGATCCAAAACTTTTTGCCAGTTGGCTATTAAAATTTTTTTTATAATTTCTACATAGAATAGCTATTAGGGTTTTGCTCGTAAGAATCTGATGGTTAGGTTTCAAAGGGAAACGGACAGAGACATCAACCGAGCTCGAGCTCAGCATTCTATGCTCTGCATAGAAAGTTAACCCTTTGTTCTGTGGGGCAGTTTAAAGGCTGGGGCTAACTGCACTGGTCAGAATACCGCAAGATTCCAGTAGAAGAAACAGAATTACTAAGGTGAGTCATTTTTCCTTTTAGTTCTGGACTGCGTCACTTCTTGCCAACACTCTGCTCTCTGTGAATTACCTCATTCCGTTAGCCTCTCCTGGACTTGTATTCCACGCTGCAACACTTCAGCCTTAGCCTCCTCCGTCGTCTAAAACTCGCTTCTGCTATTAGAAAATTGAATGATCATACGTGCTGGGTATGGAGTTGAACATTTAATCTTTTGCTCTTTTAGAGGGGTGAACAGGGGCTGGTACTCTCTGCGGGCCTTAAGTATATCCGGGGCATAATCGTTGTCTATGTACAGTCTATCTTGTCCATAAAATATCTTTCATTTCCTCCATGCTGTTGTAAGGACACGCTCCTTTGTGGTGAACTTAAGGAAGCGTGCTGTAATTGAGCACAGGTGGGCGTCAGGCTTGTTCGGCTTTTGGGCCTAAGGCTCTCAAACTCTAACTCCTGGTTATCGGGCAATTCAAGGGCTGTTTTAAGTACAGCAGTCAAAAATTCTGTAATGTCCTGGCCCTCCACACCTTCCTGGATACCATAAATCCTTATATTCTTTCTACATGCATGGTTCTAGGGACATGGATGTGTTGTTCAATCCACACTTCTTGGCAGTTCCTTGCCGCTTTTAATCTTGCCGGAAGGTCTTCAATCTGGCTCCTCCCACCCACCCGGGTGATAAAACTCTCGGCTCCGTCCCATGACGCCAGATCTTCCTTACCGCTTGGAAGCTCAGGTTCCCTCCTTAGTGCTCTGCGTTTTAGGCCTGGATCCATACTCGTCGGTTAAACCGAAACTTATTCTCAAATTTTCAATACTTCGTCCGCTTCTCCTCGTGGCTGCTGGCGGATAAGTCAACTCCGGATTTCGCGGCGCCCATGGGTAGAAGATCTCGGACCTCATCCGCACTCCACATGCGCTTATTGCCTTGGGCTCTATCACGATCCTCAGGCTGCGACTTGTGCAAGTCCTTCTCGGTCAGTGTCCTCGAAGACCGTGCTGCCAGACTCCAACTTGAAGCCAGAGATATTCCTCCGAGAAGTCAAAGAGGCTCCGCGGCGTGAAGTTCACAAGGGCTCGCTCAGCAACTTGAGCAGATGACGCCTCGGAATGAGTATGCCCAGGCCATAATCTTTCTTTTCCTCGGTCGCGCATTTATCCCGCTCTCCTGGGCTCCTCCTACATGGCTTCTTTTAAGGAGCTTTTTCAGTCCCTCTCTACAAAAGGTGAGAGTCCATTGGGACATTCGTCTCGGTTCAAGAAGAAGGATTCGAAGGGTAAGTCCCACCGTCGGCATTCGTGGGAGCGGGAGAGGTCCCCTTCCCTGGACAGTCGATACTCTACTTCGATCTAGGTTGCGGCTAAGGCCGCTGGCTTCACGGTGTCCCCCATCAGGTCAGCCGGCCGAGACAGCCTTCGATGCGGTTGAGATTTTTCTCGACCCGTCGGACGGGCTGTCGACTGGAGAAGCTGACAACACTTCTTCACTGGTCCCCCTGGTGCAAACCGAGGACTTGCCTGCGCCTCCTGTGCCGGAGTCCCCGCTTACGGTTCCCGAGCCGAGGGAGCAGTGGGTTTCCCCCGCATACCCATGAACGAGGATGGGCTGTTGTCCACCGACTGCCCCCGAGAGGACTTCAGGTCGAGGGGCCTGGAGAACAGGGAATAGTCATCATCAGACTCCGAGGAGTCTGCAAATAGCTGCCTAGGGCCGGAGCCACCCTCCACCTGCCGAGGCTGATCGGGAGTGAGGGTGACTGACAACCGATGGGGCAGCCCCTGACCCGACCGAGAGTCCTTGGTCGAAGCCCTAGATTTAGATTGTGGAGGTTGGGGTTCCACCACAATGGGTGGCGCAGCTGATTTTGGCCGAACAACTGGCGCCGGCTTGGGCTCCTCGATAACCACGAGGGGTTGTTTTGGCCGCTCTGGTGACAGCCACTTAATGGCCGGGGAAGGCGACGGTGTCGGCTTGTTCCCAGTCAGAAGGAGCTGCTGTCACATCAAGTCATGTGGAGCCTCCAGTACTTTGGCCGATGCCCTAAGCCGGATAGGGGCTGCATCTCACGAGTGGTTTCTCCTGCCGGAGGTGGTACACCATCTGTTCTCCCACTGGGGCACTCCTCAGGTGGACCTGTTTGCCTCCAGGGGGAATGCGAAGCTGAGGCTGTTTCATGCACCCCTCCCCCGCGCAGCAGGGCTCACTGCAGGGGGATGCCTTCTCGAGGCTGTGTACCCCGGGCCTCTTCTACGCCTTTCACCCATTTCCCTTGATCCACAAGGTGCTTCTCAAGGTGCAGGTGATTCTGGTAGCCCCAGACTGGCCCCGCCAGTTCTGATATCCAGATCTCCTCTGGCTCCCGAGGCGGCACCCAGCCCGACCGGACCTGATCTCAGTCTGTCAGAGGAAGGTACTCCACCTGGACCTTCAATCCCTGCACCTGACGGCCTGGTTCCTGAGCGGCTAGAGTTCCAGGCCTTGGGTCTTTCCGACGAGGTCCTCAGCGTTGTTGAGGCATCCCGTAAGGAGTCGACCAGAAAATACTATGCCTTCAAATGGAAGAGATTCTCCATTTGGTGTCAGGATAAGGGGTTGGACCCTTCCTCCTGTTCCTTGGCTAGCATTCTGGACTACCTGTGGTCCCTTTCTCAGCTAGGGCTTCAGTCAACTACCTTTAAGGTGCACTTGGCAGCCATTTCTGCTTACTGGGTGTGGGCCCTGAAGCAGTCGTGGCGCAGGAGAAGGTGGTCGGGCGCTTTTTCAAAGGCCTTGATCACATATCCCCTTCAGTGTGAGATCCTCCACCTCCGTGGGATCTACTGCTGGTATTGGCTAAGCTCATGTGCAAGCCATTCGAACCGATGCACAGGTGTGACATCTCTCACCTGTCGTGGAAGACCACCTTCTTGGTGGCTATCACGTCAGCCAGAAGGATGGGAGAGCTCCAGGCGCTTTTCATCGAATCTCTCTATCTGGTCTTCCACAGGGACAGGGTTGTCCTGCGCTCCCACCCGAAATTCCTTCCGAAGGTGGTGTCGGAGCTTCACCTTAACCAGGTGTTGACTCTGCCGGTGTTCTACCCCATTCGCACCTCGGAGGCCGAATATAGGCTTCATACTCTCAACCCTAGAAGAGCGCTCTCTTATTATAAGGAGCGGACGGCTGAAGTTCGGGGGGAGGTTCACCAGCTGTTTGTCACCTACGCTGAAGCCGCACCTGGCAGACCTGCAGCCAAGCGGACGATAGGCAGGTGGGTCACCTCCTGCATAGATCTCTGCTATAGGTTGGCAGGCATGGAGCCTCCCAAAGGGATAAGAGCTCATTCTACCCGCCATACCGCTGCTCCGGTGGCTGCTTCCAGGGATGTCCCTATCCAGGAAATCTGCCGGGCTGCGACCTGGAAGTCAGCACACACCTTCATTACCCATTACCACATCAACCTTGAGTCACGGGATGCTGGTTTTGGGACCTCAGTTCTCCAGTCCTTGTTCCCTAAGTAGGGGGTGTGCGCCTTGCCTCCCTCCTCCCGGAGAACTGCTAGGAGTCTGCCAAGAAGTGTGGATTGAACAACATATCCATGTCCCTAGAAATACAGGTTACTCACCTGTAACAGGAGTTCTAGGAATGGTATATGTTCATCCACATGACCCACCCGACCTCCCCGGCTTCGACGCACAACCTGGCTTCCAGCGGGCTAGATCTGGCGTCATGGGGCGGAGCCGAGAGTTTTATCACCCGGGTGGGTGAGAGGAGCCAGCTTGAAGACCTTCCGGCAAGATTTAAAGCAGAAAGGAACTGCCAAGAAGTGTGGATGAACAACATATACCATTCCTAGAACTCCTGTTACAGGTGAGTAACCTGTATTTCTCTGCATCTTCTTGTCGCCACTGGATTTGCAATTGAGTGTCCTGTATTGCCTGCATTGCCAGTTCTATATTGTCAACTCTGTTCTCCGCCGAGGTAATTTGACATTCTGAATCATCCACCCTCTGTTCTGGCAGCTCCACATCTTTTTTAAGTTCCCCATACAGTTGTTTCATTTCGGCAAGAAAACTCAATAGCTCAGTATAAATCGTATCTAATTTGACCCGTTTCCTGGGGGTATGCATTGAATTGATCGGTCTGGAGGCTGAATTAAGCTGGGTCGCTTCAGCTGAGGCCTGGGAAAGTTCCGAATCCGAGGCCTCTGAACACAATCTTCTTCCCTCCGGCTCTATCTGTTGTCATTTTTCAGGTTAGTGAGCGCCCTTTATACCGGTTCCCCTTCGGCATTGACTTTTCTGATTGTATTTTCAAGATTATAGGCACTGATTAGGGGATTTTAGTTGTCCTAGGCATGGAGCTTAGGATTCATGCTGCCATATAGGCTGATGACGCAACCAGAAGTTCCCGCCAGGGTGTTTAATGGGTATAAGTCCCTCACTGGGGACTGAGGCTCCTATCTAACGTTGGCAGGTCAATGCTAGAGTCGGAGTGTTTAGTGGATATAATTCCCTCACTGGGAACTGAGGCTTCTGTCACTGACAGGTCAATATTAGAGCTGGGGTGATGGTGAATATAAGTTTGTCACGGGACTGGGACTCCTGTCTCACACTAATGATGCAGTACTAGAGCTAAGGTGTTAGTGGGTATAAGTTCCTCACTGAGACCGAGGCTCCTGTGCAGCATTGATGGAGCAGTAGTAGAGTTCGGGTGTTTGTGAGTATAAGTTCTGGACTAGGGCTCCTGTCTAATGCTGATGATACAGTATCAGAAGCGGGGTGTTAGTGGTTGTAGGTTCCTCACTGGGGACCAGGCTGCTATGTAACGTTGATGGTATATTACTAGAGCCAAGGTGTTAGTGAGCATAAGTTCTTCAATGGGAACTGAAGCTGCTCTCTAATACTGATGATGATGCAATACTAGAGCCAGAGTGTTGGTGAGTAGAAGTCCCTCACTGGGGACTGAGGCATCTCTCCAGTGCTGATGGTGCAGTACTAGAGCCAGAGTGTTAGTGAGTACTAGCCCCTCACTGGGGACTGAGGCTCCTGTCTAATGCTGATAATACAGTACTAGAACTGGGTTGTTAGTGGTTGTAGGTCCCTCACGGGGACTGAGGCTCCTATGTAACGCTGACAGTATATTACTAGAGCTCCGTGGAGTGTTAGTGACTACAAGCCTCTCACTGGGGTCTGAGGCTGCAATCTAATGCTGACAGTGCAATACTAGAACCAGGAGTGTTAGTGAGTACAAGTCCCTCACTGGGGTGCGAGGCTCCTAACACTGATGGTGCAATACTAGAACCAGGGTGTTAATGAGTATAGCTCCATCACTGGTGACCAAGGCTCCTAGCTAACGTGGATGGTGCAATAACAGAGTCAGGGTGTGAGTGAGGATAGATTTCACTTGGGAAGGAGAGATGAAAAGCCAACAACTGTTTTAAAAAATTGTAAAATCACACAGAAGACCGCAGTAGTGCAAACATGTAAAAAGCAGTTTTGTTGCTGAAAGAAGTCTCTGTCTCTTTTGAAAAAGAAAAATATCTTTAATTTTTCATTGAAATACATTGGGCTTCTAAGTAGTCTGCAGTTTCTGATATCACAGTACCGGAATTATTTTGAATTCTTTTGTTTCTAGCAGGGTGAGAAGCAAAGGTGAAAACCCACTTTTTCACTGCACAACTATTTTATTATAAAAGTAGAAAGTGATAACTAACACAAAAACACAGTAAATAAAATAGTTGTTTATATATTACAAGCAGCGATTATTGTTGCTGTTGAATGGCACTTTTGGAAAAGAGCAAGGATTATTTTGGTGATATGGTCAAACATCTCCTCTAAAAACAATCATAACAGCACTACTGCAGTTGTCTAGGGCTCTGAGTGTATTTGTTGGGTACTGTGATGGCTGCAGTGTTTTACTTGTATTTATAAAAATGTTTAGGCAGATTGAACAATTTAATTGACTAATGAACATTCCAACACAGCTAGAAAAGATCTTCTAAACCAAAAAATGCAGCTTTTAAAATGTATTCTGTACTTCTATTTCTAAAAGCCATTTTATAATTGCAGTAAAACTTTTTTGAGATGTGCAGTGATTTCAGTTCTTGGGTGGTGTTTTTTTTTTTTTTGGCAGCTATTTTCTGTTCTGCTTGCTTGTTTTCAGGAGGGCGCCCCCAGCCCCGTCCCAGTGCTTGCTCCCCCGGCGGGGTCAGCTGGGTTCCCCAACGAGGTTCGGATTTTGAGGGCCAGCGCCTTGGCTAGCCGGGAGCGGAGCCTGTGAGGTGTCCTCCGCCATTGTGCTGCAGCAGTATTTTCTCTTGTTCTCTCCAGGAGCGTGCAATGCCACCAGCAGAGGAGAGCACGCACGCGCTTCCTCCAGGCATCTGTCCCCCCCGACTCCTCCCCATCTTGTAGTGTGGTGCCTTGTCCCCCTAGCCTCTGCTGGGGGCGACCAAGTGCCGACCACTGGGAACCCCCCTCCCCGGGGAAGGAGAGCAGTCCATCGGACGCTCAGCTCTTTTCCTCCCCTGCCGACCCCCGGCGGCCCGTGCTCGTTCCTGAACATGGGTCACTGGTGTAGCGCGAGGTAAGGCGTCCAGCACCTCGGCCCTCAGCACCACTGGGCCGGCTAGTTCTTGGGTGTGTTTTAACACAAGGCACCCTGATGCCACATTATTGGCCCATAAGTACACCCCTTGTCATGACTAATTGCCAATCTAACTTAGTGCCCGTGGTATGTAAAGTACTTTGAGTTACAGTATAAATTAAAGTCTCTCTGCAATCCTTAACTTTTTTCTGTTCCCCTGGTAAATTCTGTTCCTGAATAGCATACCACCTACTGACAAACTCCATCCTCTAATATATTCCTCTCATCCCTCCCTCTTCCTACCTCTGCATTGTCCCTCCTGCCCTCATCTCCCCTTCCCTCCTTCTCTTTCTCTTTCCTCTTCTACTCTGTCTTGTCATTACCGCATCAATGTAATTCACCATTAGTCTGTACTCTCCAGTACGCAGCTCATAGGTCATATAGATCCCGTCATTTTACAGCTATGCAAATCTTCATGTAATCTTCATTTAATGTGCTTAAAACTGTGTCTACATGTACTAAGTCATTGACTTTCCTAAGAGTTTATGTATATAGCTTGCTAGTGACTCTTAGCCTCTTGCATTTTAAATGTACTTCCTTGTCCTTGTCTGCCTTGTACAATTATACTGTCATTATATTTGCTTACTACATGTCTTAGGTTATAGCCCATCAGGCTACTGTATTGTTCCCAGGTCCATCTTGTAAATGAGCGTGTCTCAATGGTGTTTCGCCTGGCAAAATAAAGATGTTGACTGACTGATCGATAGATTGAAATAAATCTATTGACATCTCTCTCATTCTACTCTATTTCTCCATCAGCCCAGCTATTCCCCTTCCTCTGCTGTTTCCCCATTTGGCCGCTGTCACCAGCATCTTACTGCCTAAGCTGTGTATCACTTTAGACTTGCACCTGTCCTAGTTCTTTGCATTTCCTGTTTACTGTACCTATTCTGCACTTCCCATACCATTTACTAATTTGTTATATAACTATCTGGTCATTGGACCTTGTGTGCTCTGTATATGTTGTACATATGTGACACGTCCATGCTATTTGTTGATTGTTTTATATCTATGCTGTTAATTACTCCACCGCTGTCCTCACAGCATTATGATACTGTATGTATAAGATTGTAAATACCTCCACTACCCCGAATGCACCGGGAGGCGAGCAGCTTCAGGGATTTATTTAACTCTAAAAATTGATTAGCGTTTTGCTCATAAAAGAGCTAAATCTTTGTGAAAATGCATAGCTCTTGCCTCACTGTGTTCAACAAACACAGCACTTTTAGAAAATCTATATAAATACTTTCTGTACAGTTAGTATAGTCCCAAGAAAAAAACTGCTAATCAATTATTTAAAACCCTGAGCTTGTTGCTCAGTGTGCCTTTCCTGGTGAATCATTTCAATAAATAAAGGTGTTATACAAATTTTGTATCTGGGAGTGTAGGTTTGTTAAGCAATATACCACAACAGGGTGTGGCCATATGACAGGATTTAACACGCCTGGTGTGGTTTGGTCACGAGGCCGCAGTGTACCCACACCCTGGAGTGGTATATTGCAATTATACAATGTCCCTCCCCTTTTTTAGATGGAAAAATAATAAAGAAAAAAGTTTTGGGGGCATTTTTATTATGTTTGTTAGTCCGCCAGAAAAAATAGTTTGGGGTTAGTAGGATTGTTGCTATGGATGCAGTGCTGGTGTCCAGTCTTGCTGTCTGCATCTGTAGTACAGTGCCACATAGAGTTACATGCTGTTATTTTCTTTCTTCAGAGGATCTCAGAGTCTATGGGCTACTTATTGAAGTTTTCTTAGAGAGAGACAGACTGTGTGGTAAGTGTTAGTGTGCGATGCAGAGTGCTAACGGGGAGCGGTCACGGAGTGTGTGCTTCCAGGTTTAAGTAGGTTCAGTGACTGTGCCACTCGATGGAATTTGTTTTTCATGTTTTTTTTTGGTTAGATTCCTGGCCAAGTTATGATGAACAGAGAGAGTGTGACTGCAGACAGGAACTGAGTGGCGACTAAGAGCAAGCGGGAGTAGACTGCACAGAGCGCGAGAAGTGAGATGGGTGCAGTGGTCTGTTAAGGTATTGAGATGTAAAATAACTTTATTGATTGCCCAATAGTGGGATTGAAGTGGACAACGAATCACAGTGGCTGTAGTTTGAGGGTTCACCTTTTTTTCCTGATGTGCCTATCCTTTCACAGTGTATAGAACCCGACTTACGAGGCTTCAGAGCGAGACCGGCCAGTACTGTTAAGAGCAGCAAGGGTGGTACCTGTAGGGACCTTCCCTTGTCAATCTTCACCATTCATTCAAACACCATGAAGTCTTGCTATATTATAACAATAGCAGTCAGCCACTGCAGCTGAACTGCCCCGGAGAGGAAGGAGTTAACTCCAGAGGATCTGGAGTTCTACAGCCGGAGGGCGCTGTGCCAAAGCTCTATCTGGCCAGTTTCAAATGAAACTGTCAGATTCTTTACTCCGCTCCACTGAACAGTCGCTCCGGAGATCAGCTCCTTCAGCTCGGTTCATTCTCGGTTCAAGCGAGTATTTTTCGGTTCATTTGAACCGGCAAAAAGTATTTATTTTACCGCATTTCGGTTAAAAGCTCTATCTGGTAAACCGTAAGTACAAATTTAAAGTCTGTGTGGAAATTCAATTATCGGTTCGGTTTTGAACTGATCGGTTTGCTGATTTTAACGTTTTGAAGTGTTTGGTTGGGCTTTTAGAGTGCGGTTCCCGGTTCTTATCGGTTCTAAAAAAACCTGGTTTTGAAATAGGTTTTTTCAAATACCCGTGACACGGTTAGGAACTGATAAGGGTGTTTTGCCTGGCACTGCCATCAAAAGGGCAAGTTTTTGGATAGGCTGGCATTATGTCTGAGAAACCCAAAAGAAAAACCGGGCCCACTGGGTTTCAACACTGTGATGTCTGTGGGGAAGCCTTTGCCAAGGCTGACCCACACACCACTTGTGTCTTGTCTGGGGGCTGACCACCTCCTGTCAGACTGCCAGGTGTGTAAAAATTTCCCTGCAGCCACCCTGGAAAGAGATTGGGCGGCTCAGAGCGAGAGGAAAAAGTCCGCTGACCGGTTGGCCAGCCGGGTCCAGCACCCACTGGACCAGAGGGAGTGCCCTCTGACCAGAGGCGAGACTTCCTCGGCAAAGAAAGGCTGGTTCAGATGAACCAGTCCCAGTTAAAAGACAAAGAAATCAGTAGGTTTGGAGTCCAAAATTGTCTCTCCAACTGCTGCAGAGATAGCTAAAGCCATTCAGATTGTCCAGTCACTGTCTCAGGGACCTGTCGAACCACCAACAGTTGGTAAAAGGTTGGTTCGTTCAGTTCCAGTGGTTCAGGAGTATGATGTTGAGGAATTTTATGAACCACAGGAGGGGAGGAGGAATTTGATCAATATATGTGTGGCTGGGAGGGTCTGGACGTGCCCATTGAACGGACATTTCTCCAGACAGACCTTTAGAATCTCCTCCTATTCTGTCTGAGTCACCTTCTCATTTTATGTTTTACAAAAGGTTGCAGAAACCTCCAGCTTCCTTTAGAGGAGGCTGTGGATGAGACAAGAGGAGCCTGATTTTGTAGAAATGATGGATATACCAGAGTCTAGGAGGTTGTCTATTCCTTTGCATAAGTCATTTAGGAAGCAAACAACAAAGATTTTAAAAAATCCTCATTCTGTCCCTCCTGTAGATAAAAAAATGGACAGAAGGTATACTTTGTCAGGCTCTGATACAGACTTCCTCACTGAACAGTGTAGTCATGTAGGTGTGGTACAAGCTGCAGCCTGTGACAAGGCTAATATTCCCCTGGCCTCACATCCTCCTGATAAGGATTCCAGGAAGATTCATGCCATGGCAAAAAAACAGTATATGGCAGCTTCTTTGGGACTCAGGCAGGCAAATTATATGGCTTATGTAGCTAGATATCAGAAATCTAGATGGGACACAATATTGCAGTTAGCCAAGCAGGCCCATGGCCAGCTGGCTAGTGAGTTGGAACAGGTGGCTGCTGATGGCATTGAAGCCTCTAAAGTTCAATTTCATACTGCTGTTGATGTTAATGATGTCCTATAGGGTCATGGCCACTTCTGTAGCTTTCCGTGGAGGTTGGCATGGCTCAGATGCACTAATCTGTCCCAGGATACTCAGTCAAAAGCTATAGATTTTCCTGTAGTGGGAAATTCTCTGTTTGGGGAACAAACAGAAAACTATATGAAAAGATGGATGAATACAGAACTACCTACAAAGTGCCCAGGCTAAGGAGAGGCATGCCACTCCACAAAGGCACGCTCCCAGAAGTAGGGGCAGGCCTTTCCACAGGCCTTTTACCAATTTCAAGCCTCCTGCTTTGGCATGAGGGGTTTCTTCAGAGGCAGGGGTAGGCGAGGCACAAGTAACCGTCCCCTCCCTCAGCCTAGGCTGCTGCCAAGCAGGCACCCTGATGGGGTGCCCAGGGCCGATTCTCCTGTACCAGTGGGGGCAGGTTGGCTTATTTCAGCCAGAACTGGCTGTCCTTAACTCGGACAGATGGGTTCTGGAGGTAATAAGCCAGGGTCTGATTCTCAGCTTCAAACAGTTTCCAAAGATGAGAGCCAGACATTTTCCACCTGCAAATCCTTCAGAAGCCCTTGCTTTGGAAGCAGAGGTTTCTTCTCTTCTGGACTGCAAAGCAGTGGAAAGGGTCCCTCCTTGCCATCAGGGCAAGGGGCTATATTCAAGATACTTTCTTACCCCAAAAAAGACAGGAGAATGGCGGCCCATTCTAGAGTTAAGGTACCTGAACAAGCATCTTTTGAAACCAAAGTTCAAAATGTTGACTCTGGCAATGATATTGCCTTCTCTAAGGCCAGGGGACTGGCTAGCTTCCCTGGACCTCAAGGATGCCTAGTTTCATGTTCTGATCAGGCCTTCTCACCGAAAGTACCTCAGGTTTGAACTGCCCTCAGGCCACTACCAGTTCAGGGCAATGCCTTTCGGCCTTACCTCTGCGCCAAGGGTATTCACAAAATGTCTAGCTGTGGTAGTGGCTCACTTAAGAAGGCAAGGGGTTGCTGTGTTTCCCTACCTGGACGACTGGCTCATTGTGGGTCAGTCTCCAGATCAGGTGAAATCCCACTTGCAAGTCACCCAGCAGCTTCTCACTTCCCTGGGATTCCTGCTAAATTTACCAAAGTCAGTTCTGGAACCAGTTCAGGTCCTAACTTTCATAGGTGCAGAATTGAACACAAAGTTAGCCAGGGCATTTCTTCCCTCGGAAAGGGTAGACAGACTCATTGCCCTGGCATCCTCCTTTACCCCTGAGTCTCGACCAGCAAGGCATTTTCTGCAACTCCTGGGGCACATGGCTGCTTCCACAGCTGTAGTGCAAGGAGCAAGATTCCAGATGAAGGACATTCAGTTCCATTTGAGGGCCTATTGGTCTCAAAGGAAGGACCCCCTTTCCAAATTGGTCCCAGTGACTCAAACTCTGATCCTGGCCCTCCACTGGTGGCAGGACCGAAGCAATCTAAAACAAGGGGTTCCTTTCATTCCCATTTCCTACTCCCTCACCCTCACCACGGATGCCTCCCTGTTAGGGTGGGGAGCTCACTTGGGCGACCTGTCCACTCAGGGAGTGTGGTCTCCTCAGGAATCTCTGCTCCACATCAATCTTTTGGAACTCAGAGCTGTCTTTTTAGCTCTTCAGGTATTTTCAGTTTCTGTCCAGAACAAAGTGGTTCAAGTCAGGACAGACAACACCACCACAATGTGGTACATCAACAAGCAAGGGGGCACTCGGTCATCAGCCTTGTGCACCGAAGCAATGAAGTTGTGGTCTCTGGCCTACTCCCTGAACACCTCCCTGATAGCAGTTCACCTCCCAGGGAAGGACAATGTCCTGGCGGATGCCCTCAGCAGAATTTCTCAGGGCCATCACGAATGGGCTCTGAATCCACAGGTGCTGGGGTCTGTCTTTGCCAGATGGGGCACCCCTCAGATAGATCTTTTCGCAGCCCCAGACAACCACCAACTTCCTCTGTTTTGTTGCAGGCCTCCAGTGCTGGGCTCAGTCCCCCTGGACGCCTTTCTGTTGGACTGGAAAGGGAAGTTCCTGTATGCCTTTCCCCCCTTTCCTCCTCTTTTCAGGGTACTAGTGAAAATCAGATCTCAACCCTGCAAAGTGATTCTGATTGCCCCAGATTGGGCCAGACAGCCCTGGTACCCTCTGCTTCTGTCCTGGACAGTCCACCCTGCCCTGAGCCTGCCCAGAGTCCACGACTTGCTGGCCTGTGCACAGGGGAGAGTGTGGTATCCGGACCTCAAATCCCTTCATCTCAAGGCCTGGCTCTTGAGGAGTTAGAATTGCTGATTTTACCTTTCTCAAGGTGTCCTGGATATTTAAAGGCTTCAAGGAAGCCTTCCACTAGGAGCCACTTACAATTCTAAGTGGAAGAGGTTTTCCATCTGGTGCTCTGAGAGGCAGATTATTCCAGATCCGCTGATCTTCCCATTTTATTGGACTACTTGGTCCATTTAAATTCCTCAGGCCTTAGGCCAGCTACCTTGAAGGTTCATCTGGCAGCTGTCTCTTGCTTTTGTGTCAGCAGGAAGCCTGCCTCCCTTTCTTCTCACCCTGTGTTTTCCAAGTTTTTTAAAGGGTTACTTCATACTAACCCCCCTTTTCGGGAACCAGCTCCTGCCTGGGACCTGAATGTTTGCATTGCTCAGTTAATGCAACCTCCCTTTGAGCCTCTGTCCTCAGCAGAGCTCAAGTATCTAACTTGGAAAACTGTTTTCCTAGTGGCTATCACTTCTGTCAGACGCATAAGTGAATTACAGGCCCTGTCAGTGGAAGAAGATTTTATTTCTTTCCACAGAGATAAGGTAGTCCTCAGGACTAATAGAAAGTTTTTGCCTAAGGTGGTTTCAGATTTCCACCTGAACCAATCCATCTCTCTCCCAGTATTTTCACTGAGCATTCTTCCTCAGGTGAGAGGAGACTGCACAGCTTGGACATCAAAAGAGCCTTAAGCTACTATTTGGAGCAGCACCAAGGTCACAGGTTGAATCCTCCAACTCTTCCTTACTTATGGCGAGGTTGGCAGGGAAACCTGCCACTAAGAGGACAATGCAAGGTGGATTGTCTCTTGTATCCAATTTTGTTACCAAAGCTAGGTAGAGAACCCCCTCAGGACTGAGGGCCTCACACCAGAAGGTACAGCTGCGTCTCTAGCGGCTGCTAGAGACATTCCCATTCTGGAAATTTGTCAAGCTGCTACCTGGAAGACAGTTCACACTTTTACCAAGCATTATTCCCTGGATGTCCAGTCCAGGAGAGATGCTCGGTTTGGTACAGCTGTGCTTCAGAGCCTATTTCCTAAGTAGGTCCTGACCCTCCTCCATGGAGGTACTGCTGTGTAATCTGCTATTGTTATAATATAGCAAGACTTCATGGTGTTTGAAGAAAAATTACTCACCTTAGTAATTGCTTTTCTTCTCATGGAGTCTTGCTATATTATAATCACCTCCCTCCTGCCCTCTCAGAACTTCTACTTGGGTAGGGTGGCAAATTAGTGCAAGCACTGTGTCATGCCATTGTAGTTTTTTCCTTTTCCCTCTTTCTTTTAGGGTTAGGGAACTAAGTTGTTCGTTTAGGTAATATATTGGCCCCTTCCTGGACTTGAGTCTTTGGGGAAGGGGGGTCCTAATGGTGCTTGTCAAAGGGGGAAAACTAACAATAATAATACCATTATTCATTGTTATTATGGTTATTGGTGTTTCTATTGTTGTTTATATTGTTGTTATTACTACTAGTAGGTAGCCATTTGGCTAGTGTAGAGCTTTCCACACAGACTTGTTGCTTAGTGTTAGCTTCGTAAAGATCTGACAGTTTCATTTGAAACTGGCCAGATAGAGCTTTGGCACAGTGCCCTCGCGCTGTAGAACTCCAGATCCTCTGAGTTAACTCCTTCCTCTCCGGGGCAGTTCAGCTGCAGTGGCTGACTGCTATTGTTATAATATAGCAAGACTCCATGAGAAGAAAAGCAATTACTAAGGTGAGTAATTTTTTCTTACCGCTGGGTGTAAGCGAGATGCACACACCCGCCACGGGAGTTTTTTTTTTTTTTTGGGGGAGGAGTCTGCACTGACGGCACAGCCCATGAGCGGAACGCACTATGTAGTGTGCGAGGGGCGGCTGTTGGGCGCCGCAGACTCCTCCTCCTCCATCCCAGTTGTGTTTCTCCTCCCGTCGAGGCTGCACCTGCTGTGCGAGTTCATGCATTCGTAGTACGCCATTAGGCCTGTTGCTTTGTTGACGCCATTTTTCGGCGACGACTCATCCTGGTTCTCCATCCCAATGCTGTTGAAGCTTGTAAGACCATTTCATTATTATTTCGGCAGCGCTGGGATCTATTTCTGTTTATTAGATTATTTTCGCATCATGTCCGATTTGGGAGCTAAATGTAAGTCAAAAGTGGGCTGCGCCCCCATGCATCAGTGCTCCTGTGGCCGGCACTTATCTGTTACGGACCAGCATGATGTTAGTCTCTGGTGCCTGGGACCCAACCATGATATGGATAGATGTGATGCCAGTTTTTCCATGGACCACCGTGTACTGGAAATCTGCGTGTTCAAAGTCGGCAGGGCTTTGCCAACTTTCGGCGGGCGACGTTGCCCTCGGGCCTCCCAGGCCAGGACTCTAGACTCTTCCTCCATGTCCCCTCCCAGGTCTGTACAGCCCGGTGAAGAGGTGACAACATCAGCTTCTAGCCTTGCTGAGGAGGAGGCCTCTTCCGCGGTGTAGGAGGAGCGGTGCAGCTCCTCCCAGGGTCACGTCACTAACACCGCCCCGGCAGTCACCTCTTTTAAGGTGCAGGCTCCCCCATCGTTGTGGCCCATGGTTGCTGGGTACGACACTGGCGGACCCTCGACGCTGCCTCACGGTGCCGTTTCGGATTCTGGTGCCATTCGCAGCGCCGGTGATCGAGGCGGTACCATGTGCGGTGCAGGTTCGGGTCTCTACGTCGTCTGCGGTGCCAGTGTTCTGGGCGACTCCTCTGGCAGTGCCGGCGATTCAGCTGGGGCCGTCGGGTTGGCGCTGGACTTCGGCGTTGTGGGCGGTGTGGTAGACCTGACTGACGCCGATGGTGATGCCGCATCCCAGGATGGTGCCGTTCGCAGTGCCGTCTCCAGAGACACTCCGGGGTGGCTAGTATTGAGGTCCTTCTGGTCGCCTCCTCTTCAGAAGGGGATGACTCTGACTTGGATCTGGACTGGTTACCCAATTCTTCGGGATCGGAAGTCTCTGTGGGACATGGTGTCAGGCGGCCCAGTGCACCCATTCCTGAGTCTCCGGAGCAGTCTACTCCTGAGGATCCCTTGGCCGGGGGTGGCCTGGGGTCTCTTGGGGGTGGTGGCTCTGAGACTGGGGAGGGGGTTCTGTCCCCTGAGGGAGCTGCGGCAGCTGCCAGTGTTGGTGCTGCTGCACCCCCCCCCGGGGGGGGTTGGAGACCGTTATTTCTGTGGTCTCCCTCGGGGGACCTGTGGACCAGGGTGCTCCCTCGCTGGTGTCGAGGAAGAGGGCAGCCTCAGAATCTGAGAGGTTGAGTCGCCGAGGTGAGGGGCGGCGGCGCTCTACTACCATCCTGCAGGGAGGAGCCGCAGCGCTGAACCTCATCTCTCCATCTCGAGCTTCAGTGTACCCTCGGGTGGCAGTGCTGAGGGTTGCCCTTCTGGACACATGCAACTCCAGGCACATCACAGGGGAGATTCCCCATCTGGGCTCTTCTGGAGTTCGCATCTTCAGCTTTCCTGTCTGCAACCTGGTCTGATCTCAGGGACCCCTTTAGTGCGGCCTCCGTTCCCTGGATTCCAGAGCCCCAGCAGAGGTCAGGCTCTTCCCTACAGGTGCCCATCTCCCATCCCTCTGCAGCCACCCCCCCAGGCCATATGGGTCCTGTGGGACCCTTAACCTGGGAGACGTTCAGAGCCACTGCGGTGGCGGCCTTCCCATCATATGTCAGGGCCATGGATGAGTGAGTCTTTCGCGTGTCCCCTCCTCCGCAGGAGTCTTCTGGACAATTGAGTTCCTTGTCCTCCTCAACTCCCTCTTCGGAGGCTCGAGGAACCTAACGTCCATTCATCCTCCGATGCTGATTTCACTGAATATCATCGCTTCCTTTCAAGGATGGTTCGTGATCTCCATATCTCCTACATTCTCAGAGATGATACCGAACGACAGATGCGCGAGTTCCTCAACGAATTCGGTGCCTACCACCTGGTGGTGCCATCCTGGCTTATTCCCTTCCAGGAAGTGTCTATCCGCACCTGGCAGTCTCCAGCCGACCATTTTCCAGCCCCGGCAGACTGCAGGAGAAGGCGGTATTGTGCCCCTCAGGAGTCTCTAGGTTCTCTTCCTCACCCTCCTTCGGGCCTGAGGTCCCTAGACTATCCATCCGGGCTTTGGCACCTGGCGCACGACCGACCACTGGATCTGGATTCCTTACAATTCGACCGGTGGGGGGCGAAGAGTTTTCTTTTCCTCTCGTATGTTGATGTGTATCATGTCACATCAGGCACACCATGCTCCCTACAACAGGCACTTGTGGTCAATACTAGCTCAAGCACTTGCATTGCTGCCTGATTCGGAGCAATCTCGACAGGCCATTGCCCTCTCCGCTATAGGTCTGGAATTGGCAAGGCACCAAGCAAGGGAATCTTATGACGCCAATGAGGTGGCTTCCAGACTTGCGGGGACAGCGATCTGTATTAGATGGACGGCATGGCTTCATCTATCAAGATTGTCACCCCTGGCCCGGCGTATGTTGATCCACTCTGCCTTCTGAGGGACCCATCTTTTTTTCCAGCAGGGCTAGGTAGGAGGCTTCTTCAGGGGCTTCTTCCATCCACTCATCTTCAGGGGACATCTTCTAGCTCTCCTCAGCCTTAGACTGGTCAGTCTAGCTCGGCTAGGGTCTCCTCCTCCTCCTCCTCTTTTCCACCAGCAGGAGGCTGAGGGTCATGTTCCCTCAGTGCAATCGCTCTGCTCGGTTTCGACCGACACTGAAAGGTAGACTATTGGTTTGGTTGGTTCCAGCTTCTTCAGACTATGAACCGGAGGAGTACTATGAGTTAGATAGGGAGGGGGATCTCGAGGCTGAGTATGAAGATGATTATGAAGGCCTAGATAAGCCAGTGGAGCCTGACATCTCCCTAGACAGGCCTACCAATGTTTCTCCTCCCAGACTTCGAGTTCCCTTCACACTTTTTATTTTATAAAAAGGTGGCAGAAACTCTCCAGCTATCAGCAGTGGAAGCTGTTGAGGAGGCAGAAGAACCTGACTTTGTGGAGATGATGTATGTCCCAGAGTCAAAGAGACCGTCAATTCCCCTGCATAAATCTTTAGGGAAACAGACTCAAAAAATATTACAGATGCCATCTTCCATACCTCCTGTGGTTAAGAGAATGGACAAGAGGTATATGTTGTCAGATTTTGGGACGGAATTTCTCTATTCTCATTGCAGCCATGTTGGGGTAGTGCAGGCTACAGCCTGTGACAAGGCTAACATCCCCTTGGCTTCACACACACCCAGATAAGGATTCCAGGAAGGGGATGCCATGGCAAAGAAACAATACTTGGCATCTTCCTTGGGACTCAGACAAGCTTCTTATATGGCTTATGCTGCTAGGTACCAGAAATCTAGGTGGGATACAGTTTTGGAGCTAGCTAAAAATGCCCCTCCCTAGCTGGCCAAGGAGCTGGAGCAGGTGGCTGCAGATGGTATAGAGGCATCCAGGATACAGTTCCGTGCTGCTGTGGACTGCAATGATGTGGCATCAAGAGTCATGGCTACATCTATCTCCTTAAGGAGGTTTGCTTGGCTCAGATGTACTAGTCTATCACAGGATGCCCAGGCTAAGGCCATGGATTTCCCTGTCACTGACAATTCCCTGTTTGGAGAGCAAACAGACACATATATGAAGAAGATGGATGAATACAGGACCACCTCCTTCCCTGTGGTCAACTTACCCATCTTAAACAGTACCTATCCTTGCAAGACTGGCTGCCCATCTACAAGGTGACGGATGTTAACCTTGCCCTCAGCTACTTCATCACTGCCTTCAGTAAGGCCTGTGACCTCTTCGCTCCTTCAAAAAAATGCAAAAACAAAAGCCCTCTGTAATCCTTGGATAACTGTGGAGCTCCTTTCCCAGCTGAAATCTAGGGACCACCTGTGGGTAGTGGCTAAAGCCACAGGCAAACAATCTGACATCCAAAAATACAAACATGCCCGTAATGCCTGCACAAAATCCATTTGTCTCACGAAAAGCTCATATTATAAGGATGTCCTCACCAACATCTGGGGAAATGGTCGTGCTTTCTGGGACAATATCAAGGACATTACTGGGAAACGATCAAAGTCCCCTCCGGCCATGTTAATTGTTGAAGGGTCCACTACCCTTGATCCCATGGTCATTGCAAATACCTTTAACACGTCTTTTACTGACCTCAGTACTGTTCTGCCACCTGATTTCTTCACAGTCAGTCACGCCCCCTCTAACACACCCTGCACTCTGTCAAACCACCCTCATTTCTACTTAGGGAGATTAAGATGAATGAAGCTCACCGCCACATCGCCTCTGCCATCTCCACTTCCAGAATCAGCAGTGACACCCTGGACCTTAAGCTTCTATCACTTACACTTGACGAGGTCCTCAGTCCCCTAACTAAAATTCTTAACCTCTCTCTCCATACCAGTACATTCCCTGAAATATTGCCACTGTGACCCCGGTCCACAAAACTAGGGATAAGACCTGCCACTCTATCGCCCGATCTCCATATTGCCACCACTGTCCAAGGCCCTAGAGCGTATTGTTGCAGACCAGCTCACTGATTATTTGGACAAATGTAATATTCTGTGCACACAACAGCACGGTTTTAGAAAAGGGCATAGTACCACCACTGCCCTGCTTGAATTTACCAGTGCAGTGCATAGTTCCCTTGATAAAGGACTTGTTACAGGGGCTGTCTTCATCGACCTCTCGAAGGCATTTGACGCGATCCATCATCGGCTGCTGTATGACCAACTACTCCTTGCTGGCCTTGCACCGGACTCAGCCCGCTGCTTCAGAAGCTACCTTGACAACTGCTCTCAAAGAGTAAAAATTGCCATTGCTATCTCAGACACCTTGCCTGTCCACTCCAGAGTACCTCAGGGGTCCATACGGGGCCCCTCTCCTTTTCAGCCTCTTTTTAAACTCCCTACGACAATCCTGCTCAGAACAAATCATCCTGTATGCGGATGATGCTGTTGTCTTTTCTACGCACAAGGACCTTTCACCACTACAACACAGCCTCCAACTCTGATTCAGTGCCGTTGGAACATGGTTCTCCAATCATAAACTAGTCCTCAATCACAAGAAAACCAAGTCATTGCTATTCTGCAGTTCACATAACTGTTACAAGCAACACCCCCTTGCCATCTCCACCAAGCGGGGGACTCTCCTCGAACAAGTTTACTCTTTCAAATACCTAGGGATTCTGCTTGACCCCAATTTCTCCTGTATGGCTCACATTGACAACGTGGCTAAAGCTGCCAGCACACGCCTTGGATTACTCTACAAGCACAGGCAGCACCTCACCCCAGAGGCCCTGAAGATTGCCGTCCATGGCTCTGTGGTGTCAATTATTGATTATGGCCTCATTATCTATAGCTCCGCCACGACGTCCGCTCTCCGACGTATAACAACTGCTCTTAACAAAGCATGCCGACTCACAACTGGTGCCCACCGCCTCACCCACACCTCTGCCCTTTATGAACAATCTGGATGGCTCCAACTCTCCAACCGTATAAAGTATCTCACATGTGCTATGGTGGGAAAAATCAACCTTGGCCTCACACCCCCGGTGTTACTGCCTTGTTACATCAGAACACCAACCGACAGAACACCAGGAGCTCAACAACCCAGATTCTACAAGTTTCTTACTGTTGAACTGCGCAGGGCCAACGCTCCTTCGCCTGTAGGGCTCCTCTGTGGATGAATAGTCTCAGCCACACCATCTCCTCTGCCTCAACACTAGGACTGTTCAAAACCAGGCTCTGTACCCATCTCATTGCCTCTAGCTCCTGTGACTGCCTCTCCTAGATGATGACCTACACAGCTTTAATCCTAACTTATATATTGCTTAACCCCAGGCCCCCCAATCCCCCTCCTCCCAGCTCCTGAGGCACAACTTCAAATCTCAGGTCTTCATACCCTCATTAGTCTCTCCTGCCCCATTACAGCACTTATCCCCCCACCCTGCCCCCTTTTTCTTCTATCACTCCTTCCCATTTATTTTTGACAAATGCCTCCGGCTGCATCTTCATCCTCCCCTCTCCTCTCATCCCTGTTTCTCTGCCACCCCCGGGCACCTGACCCTACCCATTCCTTGTCGGCATATGTGTCCTAGCTGTGTTCACCATTTTACTATAGCTGCCTGTGTTAACTGCCTGCACTTCTCCTCCTCCTCCTCTACACCTTACTCTTCCTATAATTGACCCCTTTCAACAGCACTGTTGTACGTGAATTGTTTACTGTTATTTCACTGTTGCTTCCTTGTTGTTTGTTATTTCTGACGTGGAACCTTTGTAAAAGAGCCTTGGCTCAAAGGTACTTGTAATCCTAGAATAAATAAATAAAATAAATAAAATACAGGACCACCTACAGGAGTGCAGTGGCCAAGGAGGAGCAGACCACTCATCAGAAGCAGCAGTCTAGGGCTGGCAGGGGCAGGCATTTTCAAATGCCTTTTTACCAAGCCCAGGCTTCCTCTTCCTTACAACAGAGGTTTTTTTCAGAGGGAGAGGCAGAAGGGGAGTGAGCAGGGCTGTATCCTCTTCTCAGCCTAGGGCTGCTGCCAAACAGTCACCATGATGTGTCAGTCCGGGTTGCCTCCCCTGTTCCAGTGGGGGCAGGTTAGCTTATTTCTTCCAGGCTTGGAAGTCTGTCACTTTGGACAAGTGGGTTCTCGAAATAATAGGCCAGGGACTTGCTCTCAGTTTCAAAAGATTTTCCAAAATCAGAGCAAGGTCCTTCAGACCTACCTTCCCATCAGAAACAATTGCTTTAGAGCAGGGGTTGACCTTAACTTTTTTTTGCACTAGCCAGCAGGACAAGTCAGTCCAAAATTGCACTAGCCCGCAGTAGTTTGCACTAGTCCGCACTCATGACACCACGCACTTTTGACACACAATGAAAAATGACACAAATCACTGTAGTTTAAACATTTATTTACATTTCTATAATGAAAGCCAGAATGTGCTGCAGCAAAATAGGTGCACAACGGCACACTTTCGATCCCCCTCATGCCCCCACACAACCTCAGAAGAATTGTAATTACTAACACTTGACTTACCTGAGTACATTGGTGTGTTCAAGCAGTAATCCAAAGAGAAAACAGCTACAGAAATGTCTGCCAAGGCCCCACAACAAGCCACAAACCTCCCCCCCCAAGAGGCAACAGAACACAATATAAGCAGAGCAGTGGCAGACATGCCCAGCCTGGCAGCCCAGCCCCACAACAAATCACCATTGGCAGTCAAACCAAGCAGAAAAATAATCCCTAATTGTCTTTCTACAGAAGGATTGCCAGAGTACACAGCAAGCTCTCTAGTCTCTTAGCATTAACAATCCCATGACATGACACTGTGACTTACCAAGGCTGCATGACTGTGAGTAAATCTCGGCCTCGGTCCCTGACAGCGAAGGATCTTCTAATTATGCTCACTTCAAAATCAAAATGCAGTTTTTCACAAGGGCAGACTGTTTCAGTACTACTCCTAGTAGTGGCCCCATTAAAATCCCCCATAGAACCAGCATTCACACTCACATACTGCAGTGTACACAATAAAAAGAAAAGCAAACTGCATTGTGGGCTCCATGAGGTTCAGGCACAGATTTGTAGGTGTTTGGCACTATTCAAAGAGAGCTCCTAATGGAGCGAACAGCCCTAAAATCACTAATTCACTTACTGAGCTAATTTACCATAGAATACTGCAGGTTAGAGCAGCAAAGATGAGCCATAGACACACAAGGCAAAATTTACTCACTGTGCCAGCAAGACACTCAGAAGACCCCCCGCCCCACATAACTGGTGACCATAACCGGCATTTTTATGAATGCCACGTGGCACTGCCTCACCTGAGCTGGCGTTTTTGGTGTCTAGAATTCGGGTGATCCAGCTCTGATTGCTTTGCTGTAGTTGTTGCAGTCTGCTCAACAAATGCAAAGAAGATGTCCGACAGTCCTCAGCTTCGATCCCCACCAAGACCGCTGCAGCACCCACCGTACTGAAACCGTCCAAACCGCCCAAACTCCCAAGCTCCGGTCCTCACACACACAACAGTTCCTCCAGCCTTTCGGCAATACACAGCTTCTACCAAATTTTAAATAATCCGCACTTTTTTGAATGAAAAACAGCTCCTTAAATGAAAAGTTAGGCATCCGAAGCCATACTCCCACAGCACTAACCACCAATGGCTTCAGCCGGTCTGCCTCCTTCTTACACACCCACGCTATCTTTTGCCCAATCAGTGCTAGGGTGATGTTGGTGCTGTTCCCACCTCTTGCTGCCTCCCCCCACGACTTGTGTATTGAACTGGCCAATTGGGAAAACAAGCAATGAGTGACAGTCCACATACCCGCCCTCTAGGAGGAACTCCAAACAACAAGGAAGTCAGAAGCGCTAGTTCGGTTCTCGGAAAGTACCCACTGGCTATGTCTGCTCTTTGCAGCTGCTCCAGAATTCCAGGGGATCGGTATGATTTTGCTCTGTTGACCGCTACCACCGCCGGAAGTACTGCCGACTCTGGTGACTGCACTAGCCCATGCGGACAGGTAGGGAGGTATCCGCACTAGCCCGAGGCAATCTGCACTATGCCCTGGGCTAGTAAATGTATGTTAAGGTCGAACCCTGCTTTAGAGGCAGAGGTTTCTCAGTTGTTGCTCCTAAAGGCTGTGGAGCAGGTACAGTACCTCTGCCACACAGGGGGAAAGACTTGTATTCAAGATACTTCCTTACCCCAAAGAAGACAGGGGAGTAGTGACCCATCCTAGACCTGAGATATCTGAACAGACATATTACAAAACCAGAATTCAAAATGGTGACCCTGGGAATCATTCTTTTCTCTCTGCGGCCAGGAGACTGGCTAGCTTCCCTGGACCTCAAGGATGCCTATTTTCACATCCCCATCAGGTACTCCCAAAGAAAGTACCTCAGGTTCGAGTTGCCTTCAGGTCACTACCAGTTCAGAGCAATGCCCTTTGGCCTGACATCTGCACCCAGGGTGTTCACAAAATGTCTGGCAGTGGTGGTAACCTTCCTCCGAAGGCAGAGCATTTCAGTATTTCCTTACCTAGATGACTGGCTCATTGTAGGCCAGTCTTCGGACCAAGTCAAATCAGCTCTGGCTGTTACGCAGAGGCTTCTGGGTTCTCTAGGATTTCTTCTCAACCTGACCAAATCAGTTCTGGAACCTGTCATTTCTGACTCTATTCTAACAAATCTCCGCCCCAAGCTCGGAGCTTTATCTCGGAACCATTCTAGCCTCCCCTATCCGGTCTGTCATGAGCTTATCCAGAAGATGATACTTCCCTCCTTCGATTTATTGTAATATTGTTTACAGTGCTGCCCACAAGTCAGTTTTATCCAAAGTGGATACCCTTTTTAATGCTTTCTGCTGGTTCGCTCTTGACGCTCCTCCTTGCACCCATCGCTGCGAGCAATACCGCTCCCTTGCTGTCCCCTCACTTGAGAAATGCCACCTAATACACTGTGTCAAGTTTATCTCGAAAAACTGGTTTGGTACATTCCCAGTGTATCTGACCTCTGTACTATTGCCCCCTCTGGCACCCACCTATGCTCTGAGGTCCCTAGACTCCTGGCTCTTGTTAGTCCCCAGACGTTGGACCCAGGCTGGCCAGGCCATCTTCTCTCACCACTTCCTTCAACTCTGTAACTCTTTTCTCTCTGAAATTTGCCACTCTTCCTTTATCCGCTCACTATCCTATGCCCTTGCCAACCACTGCTCAGTAAACTGCTCCTGCAGTTAACTTTCTAATCTATTCTACTTCAAACACTCCTATATTTCTTCTCCCAGTAGGCCCAATGGTGCAACTCCGCTAACCACACCCCAGCTACTGCACTTGATCCCATCAGAGCCTGGAGTTCCAAAACCTTTCAAGATCAACTTTTGAGCTAGCTAGCTTGCACTTACCCCTATCTCATTATATACCACAACCCAATACCTTAGCAGGATTTCCTCATTGTAACTGTTACTCTCAACTATTAGGGTATATGTATTAATTCACACTCACCTATTCCTGTCAAACATATGCAGCTGTATTATCTATATGTTTTCAAGGTATAAAGCATGACTTCCCCATGTAATTGCTACTATACATAAGGATAAATTATCTACGCCCAACTATTTCTGTCAAATGTTTTCAACTGTATTGTAATTGTATGTATATATGTCAGGACCTGGACTACCCTTGTCCTCTTCCCCACTGTACCCTTCCCCCCAGGTCGCACTGGGAGATGAGCAGTTCTTGCTCAGTTTGCTTTTCCTGGTGAAACAATTTCAATAAATAAAATTTCACCACACCTTACCCTGCAGACACCGACAAGTGTTAGTGTGGCTTGGGGTCTTTGGCCCTTAAGTTAACCACATTCCATGAGGAAATACGGTGAGATGGGTGCTGTATAGGAGAACAGGGTGAACTTTGGGGCTGAAGAGTCCAAGGCACACCTCGATGCCTCTCACTGGCTGCAGGGTGGGGGTGGAATGGTATGAGCATTACAGGCGACAATTCCGAGTCACACCCGATGCCTGTCAGTCTCTACAGGGTGGGGCGTTATGGTCGGAAACCCTAACGCCTCAGGCGTTCATTGGTATCTTCACTCCAAATTTTCAACATGTTTTTTTTTTTTGTGACCCCCACCCCATGAAACAGTGGCAATATCAGTTCGTTAGCCGAAAGCTGATTTTGGACAGTTTACTACGCCATTTGGCAAATTACAGGTGCGTAAACGTGATTTTGAACAGGATGTGAAAAATGACAGCTGTACTGTTCATGGGGAGGTGTAAAAAATGGCAATGTTGAAAATCTGCAGTGAAAATATTAAAAAAAAAAAAAAAACTGGTGAAGTCATGAGCGTGCGTAGAAACTGTGCAATGCACACCCGTAATGTAATTAGTTTGGGGATTTTTTACAGCAGATTGTCAACAGAAGCATTTTGGGACCTCCGCTCATGAACAGTGTCACTGTGATTTTCTGAATTTGTCCCGAACAGTGATTTCCCACAGCGACCACACATTTCTGCGCTTGAAGTGCGAAAACACATTTTGGCCATGTTGTGAAAAATGACAGCGTACTGTTCAAAAGGAAGTGTGGAAAAATGCCAGTGGTGAAAATTTGACTGAAAATGTTACAAATTCATGAACTTAAGAGGGTTCGTGGAAACTGCACAATGCTCGCTCGTAACAGTCATTTTATGGACTTTTGTCACCAAATTTTTAACATAGCCATTTTAAGACCTCTGCTCACGAACAGTGTCACTGATTTTCTTAATCTGTCCCGAACATTAATTTCGCACACCGACTGCGCCATTGTGTGGTACATGTGCGGAAGCACATTTTGGGTGAGATGTGAAAAATGACAGCTGTACTGCTCATAAGGAGGTGTGGTAAAATGGCAATGTTGAGAATCAGGAGTGAGAATATTAAAAATTTGTGAACTTATGAACGTGTGTAGGAACTGCGTAATGCACGCTTGTAAATTGGTCATTTTTGGGAATTTTTTCACCAAATTTTCAACATAGGGTTTTTGGGGGCCTACCTCATGAACTGTGTCACTGTCGTTTCGTAATCGATCCCGAAAGGTGGTTCCGCGCAGTGACCGAGAAATCACCTTTCCGGGCTGATTAACGCCATGACAGTGCCAGAATTCATGAGGAGGGGTCCCAAAAACCCCATGTTGAAAATTTGGTACCAGAATTCAAAAAAATGCCTGAGATGTGCATCAAAGTTGAAAAAACCTATTTATTCCATTATACAGCTTACCGCATTTCCTCAGTTCGTGGTCGGCTTTGAAGAGTGCAGACGTGTTCCAGTCCACTGAAGATCGTCGCGCCGATTCGGAGGTAAGTATGGGGTGAGAAGGGGTGTGGGGAGGCAGGTGTGCAGAGGGTGGGCGCAGGTGGGGAGACGAGCAACGAGGGACCATTTCTAGGGACATGGATATGTTGTTCAATCCACACTGTCTGGCAGGTTCCTTACCGCTTTAAATCTTGCCAGAAGGTCTTCAAGCTAGCTCCTTCCACCCACCCGGGTGGTAAAACTCTCGGCTTCGCCCCATGACGCCAGATCTTCCTTACCGCTTGGAAGCTCAGGTTCCCTCCTTAGCGGACGATAGGCAGGTGGGTCACCTCCTGCATAGATCTCTGCTATAGGTTGGCGGGCATGGAGCCTCCCAAAGGGATAAGAGCTCATTCTACCCGCCATACCGCTGCTTCGGTGGCTACTTCCAGGGATGTCCTTATCCAGGAAATCTGCAGGGCTGCTACCTGGAAGTCAGCAGACGCCTTCATTACCCACTACCACATCGACCTTGAGTCACGCCGGGATGCTGGTTTTGGGACCTCGGTTCTCCAGTCCTTATTCCCTAAGTAGGGGGTGTGTGCCTTGCCTCCCTCCTCCCGGAGAACTGCTAGGAGTCTGCCAGACAGTGTGGATTGAACAACATATCCATGTCCCTAGAAATACAGGTTACTCACCTGTAACAGGAGTTCTAGGAATGGTATATGTTGTTGATCCACACAACCCTCCCGGCCTCCCTGGCTTCCATGCTCAACCTGTCTTTCAGCGGGCTAGATCTGGCGTCATGGGGCAGAGCTGAGAGTTTTACCACCCGGATGGGTGGGAGGAGCCAGCTTGAAGACCTTCTGGCAAGATTTAAAGCAGCAAGGAACCTGCCAGACAGTGTGAATGAACAACATATACCATTCCTAGAACTCCTGTTACAGGTGAGTAACCTGTATTTTTTGTTTTTAGGTCTTTTTTTTCTTTTAGGAAGATGATGCGGGACTTTTGCCACGCTGGGGTGGGCTCCCAGCATGGCAGCTGGAACTTTTGGGGGTAGTGGAGCCAACTGGGGATAGGGCACCCCATTGGCCATGAGAGGTTTGCCACGCTGGGGTGGGCTCCCAGCGTGGCACCTGGAAGTGTGGTTGGGGGGGGCCAGCAGACTGACATTTGCTACGCTGGGGTGGGCTCCCAGCACGGCACCTGGAAGTGTGTTTGGGGGGGGTCACTGAGCCGATGGTGGATTCGGCACCCTTGTTGGCCGTAGTTCACTTCAAACTGAATTTATGTTCCAGGAAGCAAAGCAGAGACTTATACAAGCAGGATTGCTGGCAATATGCTAATCAACACTATCTTATCGCTGCTCACTGAAGTGGTCTCTCCCTTTCAATTGTACGCCACTGCATTCAAACAACATGAAGTCTTGCTGTATTCTGACTATATGCAGTTAGCCCCAGCACTTGAACTACTTCGGAGAGGAAAGCGATAACTCTATGCCAAGGCATAGAATGTTGAGCTCGAGCTCGGTTTTCAAACCTCTGTCCCAGGTACTCTTCAGTGTAACCGTCAGATTCTTTACTCCGCCTTACTGTGAAGTCGCTCCGGAGATTCTCTCCTTCACTTCGGTTCGGTTGTGGTAAATATCGGTTGGTTTAGTAAACTGCTTCTTTATTTTTCTCGGTCTTTACATCTCTGTCCCGGTACAGTAAGTGTATTAGTAGATAGTAGTGTGGTTTGTAAAGAAATTGTTTTTGTTTTCGGTTTCTTCCTGGTCGGTACGGTTGGGAACCGAAACGATTTGTTCTGTTTTTTTACAGGTGTTTTAGTGTGGTTTTCCGGTATATATCGGTTCCTGAAAAAAAAAACATTGATTTCTCCGGTTCTTTCATCCGAACCGTGACACGGTTGGAACCGATAGATTTGGTAGTCGCCTGGCTTGAACGCTGGTAAGGGTGACTTTGTGTTTAAAGGCATGTCTGAGAAACCCAAAAAGAAAACCGGGCCCACTGGGTTTCAACACTGAACTGAGTGTGGGGAGGCCTTTGCCAAGGCTGATCCCCTCCTCATCTGTGTGTATTGTCTGGGGTTTGACCACCTCAGAGAAGACTGCCAAATCTGCAGGAACTTTCCTAAGGCCACTGTTGATAAACGTTCAATAGGTTGAAGGAAAGGGAGGCCGAAAAATCCGCTGACCTGGATAGCCAGCCCGGTTCGGTTCCGACCGAACCTTAGTGGGTGCCCACTGACCTGGGCGATACCTCCTTAGGCAAAAGGAGAGCCGATTCCGTGGAATCGGTCCCTGTAAAAAGAAAGCACAAGTCAGCTGGTTCGGATCCCGGCTGCCATGGTCCAACCGCTGACGAGATGGCCAAAGTGATCGCTATTGCGCAGTCGCTTTGCCCGGTTCCAACCGAGCCGACACAGAGACGGTCAGTTCGGTCGGACTTGTCTGCTTCTGAGTATGACCCTGAAGCATTTTATGAGGGCGAGTGGGAAGTAGACGAAGATGATGAAGAGGAGGATTATGAAGACCTAGATGAGCCTATTGAGCCTGACACCTCCTCAGACAGGCCTTCTAATGTGTCTCCTCTCAGGCTTTCCGAGTCCCCCTTCCACTTCTTGTTTTACAAGAAGGTGGCTGAGACTCTTAAGGTTCCAGTGGAAGAAGCTGAACAGGATCAGGAGGAGCCTGACTATGTTGAAATGATGGATGCCCCAGAGTCAAAAATGGTGTATATCCCTCTGCACAAGCCTCTGGGGAAACAGACCCAAAAAATATTAGTTTCCAACATCCATACCTCCTGTGGATAAGAAAATGGACAGGAGGTATGCTCTGTCAGGCCCTGGTATGGATTTCCTTGTTAACCATTGCAGCCATGTTGGGGTAGGGCAAGCTGCAGCCTGTGACAAGGCTAATATTCCTCTGGCATCTCACCCCCCAGATAAGGATTCCAGGAAAGTGGATGCCCTGGCAAAGAAGCAATACTTGGCATCCTCTTTGGGACTTGGGCAATCCAATTATATTGCATATACAGCGAGATACCAGAAGTCCAGGTGGGATATGGTTCTGGAGCTGGCTAAGAATGACCCTTCCCAGCTGGCCAAGGAGCGGAAGCAGGTGGCTGTGGATGGCATCGAAGCTTCTAAGGTACAGTCTCATGCTGCTGTGGACTCAAATGATGTTCATTATAGGGTTATGGCTACATCTGTTTCTATGAGGAGATTTGCCTGGCTCAGGTGTACCAATTTATCTCAGGATACCCAGACCAAGGCCATGGATTTTCCTGTCACTGGTAACTCTCTGTTTGGGGAACAAACAGAGACGTACATGAAAAAGATGGATGAATACAGAACCACGTACAGGAGTGCTGCAGCCAAAGAAAAGCAGACCACTCCTCAGAGACAGCAATCCAGGGCTGACAGGGGCAGGCCTTTTCACAGGCCTTTCTACCAGGCCCAGGCCTCCTCTTCTTTCCAGCAGAGGGGGTTCTTTGGGGGAAAAGGCAGGAGGGGAATGACAAGGGCTGCATCCTCCTATCAGTCTAAGCCCCCTGCCAAACAGACACCTGATGTGTCAGCCAGGGTCGCTTCCCCAATTCCTGTAGGGGCAGACTGGCTTACTTTTTCCAGGCCTGAAAGTCTGTCACTTCAGACAAGTGGGTCCTAGAAGTAGTGAGCCAGGGTCTTGCTCTCAGCTTCAGCAGAGGAAGAGGAAGAGGAAACACAGGCCTTAAAAACAGAGGTTTCTTCTCTATTGCTTCTTCAGGCAGTGGAGAGTGTACCTCTCATTCACAGGGGAAAAGGATTGTACTCCAGGTACTTCCTTACCCTAAAAAAGACAGGGGAGTGGTGACCCATCCTGGATCTACGGTACCTAAACAAACACATACTAAAGCCAAAGTTCAAGATGTTGACTCTGGGAATTATTCTTCCCTCTCTGAGACCAGGAGACTGGCTAACCTCTCTGGATCTCAAGGATGCCTATTTCCACATACCTATTAGGCAGTCCCACAGAAAGTACCTCCGGTTCGAACTGCCCTCAGGCCATTACCAGTTCAGAGCAATGCCTTTCCGCCTAACATCTGCCCCAAGAGTATTCACCAAATGCCTAGCAGTAGTGGTGGCCTTCCTCAGAAGACAAGGCATCCTATTGTTCCCTTACCTGGACAACAGGCTCATAGTCGGTCCGTCCTGAAACCTAGTCAGATCAGCTCTAGGGGTCACTCAGAATCTTCTGCACTCCCTAGGATTCATCCTAAATCTGGAAAAGTCTGTTCTGGAGCCAGTTCAGCTTCTCACATTCATAGGAGTGGAGCCGGAAACTGTTCAGGCCAGGGCCTTCCTTCCTCTATCAAGGGTCCAATCCCTCACCTCTCTGGCCTCCTCTTCAAACAACATGAAGTCTTGCTGTATTCTGACATATGCAGTGATGTCCAACCTTTGAACTGCCTCGGAGATGAGAGTTAACTTTCCATGCCAGGCATGGAACGCTGAGTTCGAGCTCGGTTGAGACTGTCTGTTGCTGTTTGAACTCAAACCGTCAAATTCTTTACTCCGCTTCACTGAACAGTCGCTCCGGAGATTTCTCCTTTGCTCGGTTCAAGTTTGTCGGTTAAAGTGCCGTTTTCCTCGGTTTCTAACTAAATTTAATCCGTTAACCTGTCTGTTCAGTCTCTGTCTGTGGTATTGTGAGTACTAGATAGGTTTATTTTCTTGTTCTTCTGTGTGGAACTTGTGAACGTGGGATCGGTTCGGTTTGAACCGATCAGGTTTGTTTAAAAAAAAGTGGCTGAAACTCTTTAGCTTCCTATGGAAGAAGCTGTAGACGACCAGGAGGAGCCTGACTATGTTGAAATGATGGATATCCCAGAGTCCAGGAGGCTGTTTATTCCCCTTCATAAGTCCTTTGGGAAACAGACAAAAATTTTAAAGACTCCTAATTCTATACCTCCTGTGGACAAGAGAATGGACAAGAGGTATGCTCTGACAGGCTCAGATACGGAGTTCCTTACCCAGCAATGCAGCCATGTTGGGGTAGTGCAGGCAGCTGCCTGTGATAAGGCAAATATACCCTTGGCTTCACACCCCCCAGATAAGGACTCCAGGAGGATTGATGCCATGGCAAAGAAACAGTACATGGCAGCATCCTTGGGACTCAGGCAGGCTAATTATATGGCCTGTACAGCTAGATATCAGAAATCTAGATGGGACACTGTAATGGCCTTAGCTAAACAGGTCCCTGGCCAGCTTGCCTAGGAGCTGGAGCAGGTGGCTGCGGATGGTATTGAGGCATCCAAGGTGCAATTCCATGCTGCAGTGGACTCAATGATGTTTCATCTAGAGTCATGGCTACATCTGTGGCCCTTCGTAGGATGGCTTCGGCTCAGATGTACTAGCCTGTCTCAGGATACCCAGACTAAGGCCATGGATTTTCCTGTTAGGTAATTCTCGTTTGGGGAGCAAACAGAGAACTACATGAAGAAAATGGATGAATACAGGACCACCTATAGGAGTGCTCAGGCCAAGGAAAGGCAAGCCACTCCCAGAGGCAGCATTCCAGGGCAGGGGCAGGCCTTTCATAGGCCTTCTACCAAGCCCAGGCCTCCTCTTCTACTTATGCTCATAGGGGGTTCTTCAGAGGGAGAGGCAGACGGGTACAAGCAGGCCTGCTTCCACCCCTCAGCCTAAAGCCCCTGCCAAACAGGTACCCTGTTGGGTTTGCCAGGCTGATTCTCCACCACCTGTAGGGGGGCAGGCTGGCTTACTTTGTCCAGGACTGGATGTCTTTAACATCAGACAAATGGGTCCTGGAAGTAGTAAGCCAGGGACTGGTTCTCAGCTTCAAAAAATTTCCAACGATGAGAACCAGATCCTTTCCACCTGCAAGTCCTTCAGAGGCACTTGCTCTAGAGGCAGAAGTCTCTTCCCTCTTGGCTCTGAGAGCCATAGAGAGGGTTCCACCCCTACACAAGGGAAAGGGATTGTACTCCAGGTACTTCCTAACCCCCAAAAAGACAGGAGAATGGTGGCCCATCCTGGATCTCAGATATTTAAACAAGCACCTTTTAAAGCCAAAGTTCAAAATGGTGACTCTGAGAATAATTCTACCCTCTCTAAGGCCAGGGGACTGGCTAGTTTCCCTGGACCTCAAGGATGCCTATTTCCATATTCTCATCAGAGGCTCCCACCGAAAGTACCTCAGGTTCGAGCTGCCCTCAGGCCATTACCAATTCAGAGCAATACCCTTCGGCCTAACTTCTGCTCCAAGGGTGTTCACAAAATGCCTGGCAGTAGTGGTTGCCTTCCTAAGGAGAAAAAAGATCTCCATCTTTCCAGACCTGGACGACTGGCTCATAGTAGGCCAGTCTCCAGACCAAGTCAAGTCACACCTACAGATAACTCAGCAACTGCTCACTTCTCTAGGTTTCCTTCTGAATCTTTCAAAGTCAGTTCTAGAGCCTGTGCAGCTCCTCACCTTCATAGGGGCAGAGCTGGATACAGTAAAGGCAAGAGCCTTCCTTCCCCTGGACAGGGCAAGGACCCTTATCTCACTGGCCTCTTCATTCACTCTCCAGGTGTCTCGACCAGCAAGGCATTTTCTGCAGCTCCTGGGACACATGGCTACCTCTACAGCAGTGATCCAGGGAGCAAGATTTCAAATGAGGGACATTCAGTTCCACTTGAGAGCCTTCTGGTCTCAGAAAAAGGAACCTCTGACCAAACTAATCCCAGTGACTCGAACCCTGATCCAGGTGTTACAGTGGTGGCAGGATCAGGACAATCTAAGGCAGGGAGTTCCTTTTGTCAGTCTCATTCTCTAATCCTTACTACAGATGCCTCCCTCTTGGGGTGGGGAGCCCACTTGGGGGACCTGACCATCCAAGGGTTGTGGTCTCCTCAGGAATCTCTGCTTCACATCAATCTATTAGAACTCAGAGCAGTGTTTCTAGCACTTCAAGCTTTTTCCAAGTCTGCTCAGAACAAAGTAGTTCAAATCAGGACAGACAATACCACCATAATGTGGTATATCAACAAGCAAGGGGGCACTCGGTCTACGGACTTGTGCACAGAGGCAATGAAGTTGTGGTCTCTGGCCTATTCCCTGAACGCCTCTCTTACAGCGGTGCACCTCCCAGGGAAGGACAATGTCCTGGCAGATGCTGTCAGCAGGATATCTCAGGGCCATCACGAATGGTCCTTGGATCCCCTGGTTTTGAAGGTGATCTTCTCCAGATGGGGCACTCCACAGATAGATCTTTTTGCAGCCCCAGACAATCACCAACTTCCTCTCTATTGCTGCAGACCCCCAGTGTTGGGTTCAGTCCCCCTGGATGCCCTAGTTCTCACTTGGGAAGGGAAGTTCCTGTATGCTTTTCCCCCCTTCCCTCTCCTGTTCAAGGTGCTAGTCAAAATCAGATCTCAACCCTGCAAGGTGATTCTGATTGCTCCAGACTGGGCCAGACAGCCCTGGTACCTCTCTGTTGTCCTTAGCAGTCCACCTTCCCTGTCTCTTCCCAGGAATTACAACCTGTTAACATGTGCTCAGGGGAGGGTTTGGTATCCGAATCTCAAATCTCTCAATCTCAAGGCCTGGCTCTTGAAGAGTTCGAGTTTGCTGATTTGCACCTCTCTCAAGGTGTTCTGGATATCTTAAAGGCTTCTTGAAAGCCTTCCACCAGAAACACTTACAATTCCAAGTGGAAAAGATTTACTATATGGTGCTCTGGGAAGCATATTTCTCCAGATTCTGCTGGCCTGCCCACAGTCCTTGACTATATGGTTTATCTTAATAGCTTGGGACTCAGACCAGCTACACTGAGTGCATCTGGCAGCTATCTCTGCCTTCCTTTCAGCAGGCAGGCACTCTTCCCTTTCAGCTCATCCTGTATTTTCAAAATTTTTCAAGGGATTGCTGCATACCAATCCTCCCTTCAGGGACCCGGCCCCTGCTTGGGACCTTAATGTTTGCATTGCTCAGCTTATGTAACCCCCTTTTGAGCCTTTGTCCTCAGCAGAGCTTAAGTACTTGACTTGGAAAACTGTTTTCTTGGTGGCCATCACTTCTGCCAGACGCATAAGTGAGTTACAGGCCCTGTCAGTGGAGCCTGATTTTATCTCTTTCCATAGAGATAAGGTGGTCCTCAGGACTAAAAGGAAGTTTTTGCCTAAGGTGGTTTCAGATTTCCACCTTAACCAGTCTATGTCTCTTCCTGTTTTCTTCACTGACCATTCCTCCTCTGAGGAGAGGAGGCTGCACAGTTTGGATGTGAAAAAGGTCCTTAGCTACTACATAGAGCGCACCAAGGGTCACAGGTTTGACTCCCTCCAACTGTTCCTCACTTATGGTGAGGTTGGTAAGGGAAAACCTGCCACTAAGAGATCTATTGCGAGGTGGATTGTCTCTTGCATTCAATTATGCTATGAAAAACTAGGTAGGATCCCACCCTCAGGCCTGAGGGCTCACTCTACCAGAGGTACAGCTGCTTCCCTGGCTGCTGCCAGGGATATTCCTATCTTAGAGATTTGTCAAGCAGCCACCTGGAAAACAGTACATCTTTTACCAAGCATTACCTCTGGATATCCAGGCTAGGAGTGATGCTCGGTTTGGCACAGCAGTGCTTCAGAGCCTATTTCAAAGTAGGTTCTGTCCCTCCTCCATGGAGGTACTGCTTGGTAGTCTGCATATGTCAGAATACAGCAAGACTTCATGTTGTTTGAAGAAAAAATTACTCATCTTAGTAATGTTGTTTCTTCTAATGGAGTCTTGCTGTATTCTGGCCTCCCCCCCTGCCTCCCCTCTCAGAACCTGTTTTTTGGGATGTGGGTCTGCAGTAGCAGTGTTGGCACTCAGGAGGTGCCCCCAACCCTTCTTTTCTCATCCCTTTAGTTTGGGTGTGTGGGTGTTGTGTTTTGTTTTATTTTTTGGGTTTCCTGACTTGAGTCTTTGTTTTGGGACCAAAAAATCTTTTTATTATATTTAGTAGCCAGTTGGCTAGTGTAAGTTTACAGTTTCCACACAGGACACCCAGTGAGTATAGCTCGAAAAGACCTGACGGTTTGAGTTCAAACAGCAACAGACAGAGTCTCAACTGAGCTCGAGCTCAGCGTTCCATGCCTGGCATGGAAAGTTAACTCTTTCATCTCTGGGGCAGTTCAAAGGTTGGACATCACTGCATATGTCAGAATACAGCAAGACTCCATTAGAAGAAACAACATTACTAAGTTGAGAAATTTTTTCTTTTCGTCCACTTGTGTCTCGGCCAACCAGACATTTCTTGCAGTTGCTAGGCCACATGTCAGCCTGCACTGCAGTAGTGTAAGGGGCAAAGTTTCAGATGAGGGACATCCAGTTTCACCTAAGCGCCTTTTGGTCTCAGAAAAAAGATCCCCTCTCCAAGTTGGTTCCAGTGTCTCTAACTTTGGTTCAGGCCCTCCAGTGGTGGCTGGAAGAGGACAGTTTGAGGCAAGGGGTTGCTTTCCTCAGTCAGGCTCCCACAGTGACTCGCACCACAGATGCTTCTCTGCTGGGATGGGGAGCCCACATGGATCAGCATACTGCTCAGGGGACTTGGTCCCATGAGGAGTCTCTCCTTCACATAAATCTGCTCAAACTTAGGGCTATCTTTCTGGCCCTTCAGACAGTTTAGAGTTTAATTCAGAGGAAAGTGGTGCAGATCAGGACAGACAACACCACAACCACGTGGTAGATCAACAAGCAGGGGGGCACTTGGTCCTCGGCCTTGTGCACCGAGGCCAGGAAAATATGGTCACTAGCTTATTCCCTGCAGGCTTCCCTGATTGCTGTACATCTTCCAGGGAAGGACAGTGTACTTGCAGATGCTCTTAGCAGGATTTCTCAAGGTCACCATGAATGGGCCCTGAATCCTCTCATCCATCAGACCATTTTCAAGAGATGGGGCACTCCAGAGATAGATCTCTTTGCAGCCCCGGACAACCATCAGCTCCCTCTATTCTGCTGCAGGCCCCCTCTGCTGGGGTCTCTTCCTCTAGATGCCCTCCTGCTGGATTGGACCAACAGGTTTCTCTATGCTTTTCCTCCCTTTCCTCTGATATTCAGGGTTCTAGTCAAGATCAGGTCCCAACCCTGCACTGTGATTCTGATGGCCCCGGACTGGGCCAGACAGCGTTGATGTCCTCTACTATTGTCACTATCAGTGACAATCCTCCGTGCCTTCCCAGACAGTTCAACCTCCTCACCTCAGCTCAGGGGAGGATATTGTACCCCAGCCTTCACACCCTCGGGCTCAAGGCTTGGTTCTTGAGGAGCTAGATTATGCAGACCTGCGTCTCTCATAATTAGCTCTGGATATCCTTAAGGCCTGTAGGAAACCTGCTACTAGGAAAACTTGCGATTCTAAATGAAAGAGGTTTGGGTTCTGGTGTTCCCAGAGTCACATTCAGCCACATTCAGCTGATATTGCCACTGCCCTAGATTATTTGGTATATCTTAACAGTTTAGGCCTTCGGCCTACCACGCTCAAGGTACATTTAGCAGCTATTTCTGCTTTTCTTTCGTCTGGGAAGTGCTCTTTTCTAGCTTCCCACCCAGTTTTCAAGGAGTTCTTTAGAGGTTTGGTTCACATCAGTCCTCCCTTCAGGGATCCGACTCCTTTGTGGGACCTGAATATCTGTATTGCACAGCTGATGCAGCCTCCCTTTGAACCCCTTTGCTCAGCTGAGCTCAAGTATCTGACTTGGTAAACTGTATTCCTGGTTGCTATTACCTCTGCCAGGAGAATCGGTGAGTTACAGGCTTTATCAGTGGAACCTGATTTCATCTCATTCCATAGGGATAAGGTGGTCCTTCGTACAAATAGGAAATTCCTCCCTAAAGTGGTATCAGACTTCCATCTGAACCAATCTATGACATTGCCTGTATTTTTCACTGATCTGTCCTCCTCTGAAGAGAGGAAATTACACAATCTCAATGTAAAGAGGGTTCCGAATTACTACTTAAAATCCACTAAGCCCCATAGAAACGACTGCTCCCAGCTGTTTCTCACTTATGGGGAGGTGGGTAAAGGCAAGCCAGCCACCAAGAGAACTGTTGCTAGGTGGATTGTCTCTTGCATACAGTTCTGCTACTCAAAATTGGGGAAAGAGCCACCCTCAGGCCTGAGAGCTTACTCCACAAGAGGTACAGCTGCTTCGGTCGCAGCAGCTAGAGAATACCCTTGGTGGAAATCTGTTAAGCAGCCACCTGGAAGACTGTTTACACATTCACCAAGCATTACTACCTGGACATTCAGGCTAGAAGTGATGCTAGGTTTGGTACTGCAGAGCTTGTTCCCAAAATAGGTTCTGTAGTTCCCTCCTCCTTGGGGATACTGCTTGGTAGTCTGCATATAGTTAGAATACAGCAAGACTTCATGTTTGAAGAAAAAAATTACTCGCCTTAGAAATTGTGTTTCTTCTAATGGAGTCTTGCTGTATTCTGACCTCCCTCCCTGCCTCCCCTCCTATAACCTAGTAGCTTTGGGATGTGGTTTGGTAGGCGCAGTGTTCACCCCAAGGGTATACCTGGGTGCCTCTTCTTAATTGAAGATTGTTTCTTGTTCCTTTGTTTTATACCTGCTTGGATTCTTTTTGGGGGTCTCGACTTCAGCCTTTGGACCCTAAAATTGATGTCTTTTGCCCTTTGGCACAAAAGTTTTAAAAACAATTTCTGGGTTGTTAGTTGCTTAGTATAGGGCTCATAAGCATCTGACGGTTACACTGAAGAGCACCTGGGACAGTGGTTTGAAAACTGAGCTTGAGCTCAATGTTCTATGCCTTGGCATAGTTAACTGTTTGCTCTCTGGAGCAGTTCAAGTGCTGTGGCTAACTGCATATAGTCAGAATACAGCAAGAATCCATTAGAAGAAACACAATTACTAAGGTGAGTAATTTTTTCTTTGCTAGCGTTGTTTTCATACTGTTGACATTTTAACCTGTCTGCTTTTCTTTCAGCCATCGGCATTTATCTCTTCATTTCCAAATAAGGCTGTTTCTTTTAGTCATGCTTCTGTACACTTAAATACATCTTCCTACACTACCGGTCAAAAGTTTTGAACACCCCCATTTTACCAGTTTTTATTGAAATTTATGCAGGTTAATGTCTCAATGTACTCTGAATTAAAGCATAGAACAAATAAGCAATTGGAGATAAAAAAGAAATCATAGAATCATTTTGTTTAACAAAATTTAATCTAAATTTTTGGCTCATCAAAGTTGCCACCTTTTGCAGATATACTGTAACCGACGATCACACTCGTGGCATTCTTCCTACAATGGACATCAAATATTGTTCGGGAAGTTCTTTCCAACACTGTTGCAGAAGTTTTCACAAATGTGTTGCACTTGTAGGTTGCTTTGCTTTCACCCTTCTGTCCAGTTCATCCCAAACCAGCTCGATGGGGTTTAAGTCTGAGACTATGCTGGCTATTCCATGATTTGAAGCTCACCGTCTTGTTCTTTTCTTGAAGATAGTTCTGACATAGCCTGGAGGTATGTTTTGGGTCATTATCTTGCTGTAGGATGAACCTGACCCACTAGGGCGTAGACCAGAGGGTATTGCATGGCGCTGCAAATGCTGTAGCCTTTTGGTTTAGGGTGCCAGCCACTCTGTGCTGCTGTCCTGTGAGCCGCCTATCACGCTAGCTGTTGACTCTCAGAAACTTGTCTTCTGATTCTGTTGTGGCTTTGGGTCTGCTAGACCTCTTCCTGTCAGAGTTTCCTCCAGTTTCCAAGTGCCTTTTGATGGTGTAGGAAACTGTACTCACTGACACCTTGGCTTTCTTTGCAATTTCTCTAAAGTAGTTTTTGCTAACGTAAACTTTTTTTTAACCTCTAGCAGTTTACCGTGTACCTTTGTACCATTTCAGGTTATTCACTGGACTGGATTTGCTTAAATTTCAATAAAAGCTGGAAAAATGGGGGTGTTCTAAAACTTTTGACCGGTAGTGTACAAGCCTCACTACAAGCCTGCAAACTATCACACAAGTATGGGCATTTACTTAAAAAAGGAAGATTTACTTATTCTTTTTCGGCAAGAGCGAGCGGCTGAAGGGAGTGTGTACTGCTTCCATGGCAACAGCCCGCTCGTTCCGTGTCGCAGCTTTGGACCACGCTTGCTTCTCAGCTTTATTTCTAGCAAGTGGTCCATTTCTGACAAGCTCTATGGCTTTTCTTGCTTTGCTGGCTCAGAATGATGGCACAGTTCCTACATGAGTGTGCGATCGTGTACACATCTCCCGCTCGACTGTGCGGTCGTGCGCACATCTACCGAATAGCGAGCGGTTGCAAGCACAGTAGTGCTACCTCTACATACTGTACTATTAACATTTATTCTGCATTTTTACAGAGGAAAAAAAACAACTCCTTGGGGAAGAAATTAATGGGCAGATTTGAATATAACTCCTAAGAAGTTATATTAAAAGGGATAGAACAGAATAAGAAAAATGACAGTTTGGCCACCCTGGCATGAAATTTAAGGATAGTCCGAAAAAGAAGACAGAGTGAGTATAGCATGAAGAGAAGTATAGGACTGAGTTCTAGGGTATTATCTCATCCTGTCACAAGGACGTTTACTTGCATATACCCATAAGAAAGTCTCACAGGAAGTTTCTCAGAGTAAAACTTCCTTCGAGCCACTACCAGTTCGCTGCAGTGCCCTTCAGCCTGTCCTTGGCTCCAAGAGTTTTTAACAAGTGCCTTGCAGTGGTAGCAGCACACCTCAAGAATCTGGGTGTCTTTCTTCCCCTATTTGGACGTTTGGCTCATTGTGGCAGTCTCCTTGTCAGGTGAAGGAGTCCCGTTTCCTCACAGAGCACACACAAATCCCTGGGCTTCCTGGTAAATCTAATGAAATCTCACCTGGAGCACACTATTACTCACTTTCATAGGAGCTCAGCTGACCACCCCGAAAGGATATGCCTTCCTCCCACAAGAGAGAATTCAAAGATCTTGCTTCGAGAGGGTTCCTTCAGTAGGTCATCACATATAGGACTGGTGCCACCTGCGTCGGGCCGCACGGCAGACTTTCTAGCAATACCTGACGAGGGACCGCCCACAGACGTCAACATGACTGTATATAGTCGGCGGTCCCCACACCCGCCCTCCAGTTCTTTCCTGCCGTCTCCTCATGTCAGTCGCATACCAGACTTCCATATAGCAATCGTCGAGAAAGTGTCTTGCGTCGGATTTTCCTTAGCTAATTTTCTTACTAAGTTTGTGTTTCTTATTGATGTCTTCTCCAAAGAAGTGCTTGTACTGTGGCACGCAGATCCCGCACAAAGACAGTCACCTCAAGTGCGTCCTTTGTCTAGGCCCGGACCATCCAGTCTCCTCTTGCCCTGAGTGCCAGACCTTCAATCAGGCTACAAAAAAGAGGAGACAGCAGGCTTTGGAGGCCCATCTGCTTAAAGCCCGTTTGGCTTCTCTTGAAAAGAAAATGGATAGGCTTAGACATTCTTTGTTCAAAAAGGCCTCTCCTTCTAAAAAAACATGAGAAATCTAGGGAGCGGGAGCGCTCCGCGGACGACGCCAGGCCCTCGACTAGCAAGACCCAGCCGCCACCCAGCAAGGATGGTAAGTCTGATAAATCTACCGCGGGTCAGTCGGCTGACGGCTCCTCCGGCAACCGCACCGCTTCGGCCGATAAGTCTGCCCCCGGCTCCTCCGGGGACCGCGTGGCGGACGGTAAGACGGCTACCCAGGCTGTGGGTACTTGCCCAGCTCCAGTCGATAAGCCGGCCGGAGGCTCCTCCCCCCCGCCCGACTCCTCCTGATAAGTTTGCCGTCCCTGACGACTGCATGGATACGGTTTCCCCGTCTGGGCCTGACTGTGCCTCACCCGACATCCGGCGGGACCAGAGGGAGAAAGCCCCTCTCCCTCCTTCCTCGCCTGTACCCTCCAATTCACCGGCGGGTACCTCTGGCGATGACAACGGAGAACCTCTCGAGTCTGTCGATGCCTCGGGGTCTGCTGCACTCTCTCCTCTCAGGGTCAAGGAGAAAGAGGCTACTCTCCGGCCATCCGCCTTGGTTGTAGACCCTCCTCTGCTTTGGAGGCGGGCTTCGCGCCTCCCACGTCATTGTCCTGGTGACTGTTCTGCAGCTGTACGGTTGTCTGGCCTCGCTCAGGCTTTGACGCCAATCAGGTCCCACTAGGCTTCTTTGTCCATCCTACGCTGGCCCTTCAACGCCAGATCGGTGGTGCTGTCCACGCCTGTTCTCCTGATGGGCTGTCTCGTGCCAGACCCTTTGCCCATTTAGACAATGGCCGGGTCTGGCGTGGAAACCTTGACGCCAGATCTGGCAGTGGGGATTTATTCCAGACCCCAAACTGTCCCAGAAACCACGAGGGTATACTGGGGCTACTACCGGGGCCACCGGAATGGAGCAATTTTGGGCAGTTCTACCCTGAATCCAATCCCTATTTAAGTTTCCAGGGATTCCAGGGTTATTATCCCCCTCCGGTTCCTGCTCCTCCTCCTCCTCCTCAGCCTACTCCTCCACCCCCCCCCCTTCCGGTCACCCCGGATTTCAAGGCCATAATCCAGTCTTGGTGGCAGGGGACACAGTTGGAGTTGGTCTCGGACCTGGAGACTAGGCTCCCACAACCGCGGTCTCCCAGATCTCCTTCCCCAAGCAGCTCTTCCATTACCACCGTACACATCTTGGGGAAGACTCAGCAGGACGTTTCCCTCCCAGATACCAGATGTGCTGTTGAGGAGGTGGACGATGATGGTTCAGAAGGGGCGGACGATTCTTCTGAGGAGGTTCTGGAGGACACCGAGGATACGAAAGGCAAGGAGTCTCCAAAGTCCCCACCAGAGGATCCTGCCTTTTTCAGATCTGTTGAGGTCCATGAAGGAGTATTTCGACTGGGAGTCGGAGGAACATGACCCCATGAGACAGAGACTGGCGGAGCATCTCGACCTAGAATCTCGGTCTCCGGTCCCTATTCCTCCCTGGATGGCACCTCACCAAGACCTCACCACTACCATCTGGCAGATGCCTCACACCCTCCCAGCTGTGCCCAAATGGGCGGACAGGCTTTACCGGGTGCTGAAAGATGCCCCGTTTCTGAAGGTTCATCCCAACGCTGACTCTGTGGTCATCTCTGCGGCTCATGATTGCCCCTCTGCACCAAAGCACATGAGCACCTCTCCTTCTGACAAAGAGTCGAGGCAGATGGACCAGTTCGGCAAGAAGATTTACTCGTCGGCCACGTGTGCTCTTCGGTCCCTCAATTATGTGGCCCACATGGTGTCCCACCAGAAGGCTGCCTTGGCCAGCCTAGAAGCGCGAGTCCAGTCCATGGACCCCTCGCCTTTGAAAGAGGAACCTGCCAAGGATCTCCGCTTCTCCAAAGTTTCTTGGCTCGCACCTCGGCAATGGGCATTGCCCTTAGACGGCATTCCTGGCTTTTTCTTTCTGGACTCGCCAATGAAGTCCTGTCGGCGATTCAGGGTGCCCCTTTTAGGGGCTCGGTGCTTTTTGATGGGGACACCAAAGATATCATCACAGACCTACAGGACAAAGGACTTGCCCTTAGGTCCGTGAGGCTGATGTACTGATTGGGCTCTCAACAACAGCAGCAGCAACCCTTTTGGAAAAGGACCTGGAGGCAGAGGAAGAACGCTCAGGTGCGCCGCCAAGGGAAGTGTAAGGCCACTGGTACAGCCACCCCTGCTGCCCCCAAAAACCAGAGACGTTCAGGAGGCCCTCCCCCTGAACGTCCCGCTACTTCTTGACTCCCCGGCCCTACTGCCTCCTCAGTCTCGCGACGGGGAGCAGGTGTGGGGGAGGTTCACCCTCCACGAGCAGAAGTGGAGAGCGATCACCTCCGATGAATGGGTCCTGCAACTAGTGTCTGTAGGATACACCATAGAATTTCTGGAAATCCCTCCGGAAACTCTTTCTCGGAAGCCCTCCTATTCTCGGAACCAGACCCTCCTAGTTCGAGAGGAGGCAAACTTGCTCTTGCTCAAGGGAGCAATCGAGCGGGTCCCCTGCTGGCAAAGGGGAAAGGGACTTTACTCCCATTTTTTCCTGGTTCCAAAAAAGATGGTGACTTCAGACCCATACTCAACTTAAGTCAACTAAACCAGTTTGTCAAGTACAAAAAATTCCGGATGCTGACACTCCAGAGACTCCTCCCTCTCCTCATGGAGAACCATTGGCTGTGTGTCCTGGATATGCAGGATGCCTACCTGCACATCTCCGTCTTCCCCAACCACCGCTGGTTCCTGCATTTTCGCTTCCAAGGGGAACACTTCCAGTTCCGAGCACTCCCTTTTGGTCTGTCCTTGGCACCACGGGTTTTTACCAAGTGCCTGGTGGTGGTCGCTGCATTCTTACGCCGCAGGGGTATTGCGGTTTTCCCTTACCTGGACAATTGGTTGATTTTGGCTCCGTCCAGGGATTTTCTGTTGGAGGCTCTTGCCTTTACCCTGGACGTTTTCAACAGACTAGAGATCATAGTTAGTGTTCCCAAGTCATCCCTTATCCCTCACTAGCTACCCTCACTATGGATGCCTCGAGTATGGGGTGGGGAGCTCATCTTGGGGAGCACCAAGCCCAGGGATTGTGGTCCAGCGTGGAGTCTCCTTTGCATATCAGTGTTCTGGAGTTGAGGGCTGTCCTATACGCCTTACAGGCATTTCAGGCCCTACTCCCAAAGGGATCACTGCTAATCGAAACAGACAACATGTCGGTAGTTTGGTATCTCAACAAACAAGGAGGAACCTGGTCATACCCCCTGTGCAGGGAGGCGATGCGGGTGTGGAACTGGGCAGTCCAACACCATCTGGTCCTCGTGGCCGTGCACGTTCCGGATGTTTTAAACGTCCTGGCGGACAGTCTCAGCAGATCTCTGACCCTAGCTCACGAGTGGAAACTACTTCAGGAGGTGGCGGAATCCATCTTCCAACATTGGGGGCATCCGGAAATAGACCTCCTCGCCTCCGAATCAAACGTAGAGCTTCCCAGGTTTTGCTTGCTTGTTCCAGGGCATGGTGCTTTCTGCAATGACGCATTGTCCCTATCTTGGACAGGGAAATTTGTGTACGCATTCCCTCTGTTTCCCATTCTGCAGAGAGTTCTGCTCAAGCTTGAAGCGGAGAAGGCAAGGATGATTCTCATTGCTCCTCTCTGATCGAGACAAATCTAGTTCCCACTGCTGCAGCAGCAGCTTTCCAGGGAACCACCGGCTCCACTTCCAGTGACTCACAACCTTCTGACTCAGGATCAAGGTTGACTGTTGCACGCAGTGCTCAGGACACTGCATCTCCATGCGTGGCTCCTGCAGACATAGCAATTTCCCATTTCGGGGTTTCCTCCAGGGTTGCTCAAGTCTTCACAGAGGCTAGAAAGCCCTCTACCCGTTCCACTTATGCCATGAATCATAGAATCATAGAAAGTAACGAGCTTGGGAGACAAAGCCCTTTAAGAGCTCACCACCAATATGGTGGTTAAAATTCTATTTTAGGTAAGTAGTTTTTTTTTACTGCCCATATAATTGTCCAGTTGACTTTTAAATGTAGCCATGGTGTCACACTCTACTATTTCTCTTGGAAGGGTACTCCATTCAGTCACCACCCTTTGAGTGAACCAATGGTTTCTTTTCTGAGTTTTATAATTATGTCTTCTTAATTTGAGGCTATGAGTTCTAGTAATAGTATGTGAATCATTCCTTATAAGTCACAAGGTTTCAAATAAAAGTGGATCTTTAATAGCTTTATAAGTCAAGCATAGATCATCTCGAAGTTGTCTGTAGTCCAAGGAAAAAAGATTTAATACTTGAAGCTGTGCCTTGTATTCTAGGCAGCTCATACCTCTGATATGTATAGTTACTTTTCTTTGTACTCCCTCTATAATTTTTTTCCCTTTATTGTAATTGGTGCACAAAAAGGGAGCAATAGCCTAGATGTGGTCTAACTAGACTAGTGTAAAGTGGAAGAATCACTCTAGCATCCCTGCTTTTAACATGTTTAAGAATGCAACCAATGATTCTGTGGCACTTTTTGACCTTAGCCATATTATGGTTATCAAAGGAAAGTTTGTGATCCACTAAAACTCCCAGATCTCTTTCATTGGTTGTTTCAGAATCTTGGACATTATTTATTTTATAAATGAAGTTTTGATTGTTGTGACCCAGATGCATAACTTTACACTTTTGTTTGTTAAAGTACATTTTATTGTTTTTTGCCCAGGTACCCAACTTATTCAATTCATTTTGAAATTGATTTGCAGCTTGTGCATTATTAATTATGCATCCTAGTTTATAATCATCTGCGTATTTTGTCATCCATACATTACTTGATGGTTGCATTGTAGAAATCAATATGTTAAAAAGGACAGGTCCTAATACAGAACCGTGCGGGACCCCACTGCCAACCCTTTCCCATTGAGAACAATGTCCTCTAATGACAACATGTTGGCGTCTGTTCTGCAACCATGATGAAACACAATTAATTGTATTATTCTTATCTCCCACTCTGTCCACCATGGAGTAGTTCAAGTGATAGCCTGTGACAAGGCAAAGATACCCCTGGCATCCTATCCTCCTAACAAGGATCCCAGAAAAATTGACAACATGGCAAAAAAAGGGATATTTATCAGCTTCCTTGGCCATCAGGCAGGCATACTTTCACGCCTATGCTGCTCAGTACCAAAAGGCACTGTGGCAGTCTGTCCTTGCTATGGCAGTCAAGGCCCAGCCTCCCCTGTCAGATGATCTAGCTGAAACAGCTAAATTTGGTTTGGGAGCAGCCAAATACCAGTTCATATGGCTGCTGACTCTGACACTGCTGCCAGATGGATGGCAAATACAGTTGTTCAGAGGAGGTTTGTCTGGCTGCGAGTCACAAAGCTCACTCAGGATACCCAAACCAAGGCTATGGATTCCCAGTCAAAGGTAATTCCCTCTTGGGAGAAAGATAAAGGCTTACATGAAAAAAGTGGATAAATACAAAACCACCTACAGTTGAAATTCTACAAAAGAAAGCTTCCCCGTCCACTAAAACATATGGAAGGGGAGGCAGTGGCAGATCATTTCACAGCAAGCCTTTCTTTTATCAGGGCAGGGCTGTACCTCAGTATCAGCAGTACCCACGGCAGGGGCAATTCAGGCACCACAGTGAGTCAGGGATTATCTCAGTTCAAATTCTTTCCAGCAGTAAAAAAACAAAAGTTTCCAAACCATTTACAGATGTAGAGAGATAACTCCTGGAAAAAGAGGTTCAAAATCTGCTACTGTCAAAGACAGTGAAGCCTGTCCTAGTACAGCAAAAGGTACCACAAATAAAATGGGGAGTGGTGGCCTGTCTTAGACTTCAGGGTACTAAACAGGCACTTAACATGGCCAAAGTTCAAAATGATACCTTTGTCACTGATTGTGCCAACACTCCAAAAACGGGAATGGTTGGCATCACTGGACTTAAAGGACGCTTATTTCCACATCCCCATAAGGGAGACTCACAGAAAGTACCTCTGGTTCAGACTCTCATCAGGTCTCTCTCCAAGAGTGTACACAAGGTGCTTGGTAGGGGTTGTAGCACACCTTCGAAGACAAAGTGTCACAGTTTTCCCATACCTAGATGACTGGCTGGTGGTTGTAAAATCAACCCAGCAAGTGGGAGCATCTGCTGCTCACCCAAAAGCTCCTGGAGTCACTAGGGTTCCTGATAAATCTAAAGAAAGTCTGTCCTTCAGTCTGCTAAGGCACTACAGTTCATAGAAGCAGAGCTAAATACCCTGCAAGGCAGGGCCTACCTGCCTCCAGGCAGGGCAAGACGTATTCCACTGATAGGAGTCTCATTCAGCCTGAACAAACCAAAAACTGCAAGGCAGTTTCTTCTTCTACTGGCTACATGGTACCTGCCACTGGCATAGTCCTGGAATCCAGGTTGATGAGGCACATTCAATTTTACCTCGGGCACTGGGAGAAAGGACCCTCTTTCAAAACTAATTCTAGTAACAAAAAATATTGTTACAGGCCCTCCAAGGGTGAAAAGAGGAAACCAACCTAAGGGAAGGGGTTCCTTTTTTCAGCAATAGTCCCCATCAGTTGTTCTGGCAACAGATGCATCTCTACTAGAGTGGGGCTCCCATCTGGAGGTTCACACCACCCAAGGCACACGGTCAAGTGTAGAGTCGCTCCTGCACATAAACCTGCTGGAGCTAAGAGTAGTGTTATTGGCGCAAAAGGCTTTCACACAACTAGTACAGGAAAGGTGGTACACGTCAAAACAGACAACACCACCACAATGTACTACAGAAACAAGCAGTGATGGATAAGGTCAAGCCCTCCCAGCACAGGACTCATGATAATATGGAGTCTAGGTTGCTCCATGGGGGTTCCCCTGCAGGTTATTCATCTGCCAGGCAAGGACAATACCTTGGCAGATACTCTGACTTAAATCAACTAATCCCATCATGAATGGGCCCTGGACTGTCAGGTGGTGCAAGTAATCTTCAGGAGGTAGGGCACCCCAGAGGTAGGCTTATTCGTGTCCCACCAGAACCACCACCTGCTACAGTACCATGGTAGACCACCAGATCTGGGAATAACCCCCCTGGATGCTCTGGCTCTGGATTGGTCAGGGAAGCACCTGCATGCTTTTCTTTCTTCCCTCTGTGTACAGAGCATTTCTCAAGCTCGGGTCCCAATCAGCATCAATTATCTTGATAGGACCAGACAGCCATGGGACTCTCTGCTACTCTCCATGGCTGGGTCCGAACCAATTCACCTTCTTCGGAGGCACAGTCTGCTAACCTCCAACCAAGGGAGGCTCCTGTACCCAAACCTCAGGTCACTCAGGCTCAAGGCATGGCTCTTGAGGGCCTACAGTATGCAGGCTTGCATCTTTCTGAAAGTGTATTGGACATTTTAAGTGGTTACAGGAAGCCCTCCTCTAAGAAAATCTATGCTTCAAAATGGAAAAGATTTGCTATTTGGTGTTCAACTAGGAAACTGGTACCAGCACATGTTGGGGTCCCAGCTGTGTTTGACTGTCTTACCTATTTACATTCATTGGACTTGGAGTCCAGCACCCTTAAGATCTAGCTAGCTGCAGCATCTGGTTGCATATCAGTTGGACAAAATGTTTCAGTGGGTCCATATCCTATCTTCAAAAGGCTCTTTAAGGGCCTGGCCCATATCAGCACAACCTGGTGTCCCAGCTGTGCTGGACTATTTTACCTATGTGCATTCACTGGGCTTGCAGTCCAGTACCTTAAAACCATCTGCTTACATTTCAGTTGGACAGAATGTTTCTCTGGCCTCAGACCCCATCTTCAAAAAGTTCTTTAAAGGCCTAGCCTATTGCACCCCCTACCCCTTCACAGGAAACCGGTGCCGGCATGATACCTAAATGTGTGTATAGTTAGGCTCATGGGTCCTCCTTTTGAGCCTATGTCTTCAGCTTATTTGAAATATGTCACATGAAAAATTGTTTTCCTTGTGGTAATGACTTCTGCTAGAAGAATCGGTGGGCTCCAGTCTTCCTGCATTGAACAGGACTACATTTCATTCGACAGAGACAAAGTGGTCCTGAGAACAAACAGGAAGTTTCTTCTTGAAATGGTTTCTGATTTCCATTTGAACCAAACCATTACTTTACCTGTCTTTTTCACTGAACACTTTAGTTCGGGTGAAAGAAGTCTTCATAGTCTGGATGTCAAAAGAGCTCTTGGCTACTATCTGACAGTCATTAAAGTCCATAGGCAGGACAGAAAACAGCTGTTCCTGACCTATGAAATGTGGGGAAGGGTAACCCAGCATCAAAAAGGTCAATTTCTTGCTGGGTAGTATCCAGTTTTTAGTTACTCTAAGGCTGGAAAGGAGCCGCCAACAAGGTTGAGGGCCCATTCCACAAGGGGCACAGCTGCTACTATAGCAGCTGTCGAGGATATTCCCATTGGTTGACATCTGTAAAGCAGCTACCTGGAGAACGGTACACACCTTTACGAAGCACTATAAAATGGTTGTTCAATCCAGGGGTGATGCTAAGTTTGGCACAGCAGTCCTGCAAAGTCTGTTTCCAAAATAAATTCTGTGCCCACCTCCAGTGATGCTGCTTTGTAGTCTGCAGAAAGTTATGAATACCTGAGTATTAGAAGAAAAAATTACTTACCACAGTAATCTTGTTTCTTCCCAGTGATACTCTGGTATTCATAACTTCCCACCCTGCCTCCCCTTCCAGAAATTTTAGCCTCTGCACTCCTGCATACTATGCTGTCTGGGTATAAATGCCACTTCTAGGGACATGGATATGTTGTTCATCCACACTGTCTGGCAGGTTCCTTGCCGCTTTAAATCTTGCTGGAAGGTCTTCAAGCTGGCTCCTTCCACCCACACGGGTGGTAAAATTCTCAGCTTCACCCCATGACGCCAGATCTTCCTTACCGCTTGGAAGCTCAGGTTCCCTCCTTAACGCTCTGCGTATAGACTGGATCCGAACTCTTCGGTTCACCCGAAAATAATTTTAAAGTTTTCAAGACTTCGGTCAAATTCTTCACGGCTGCGATGGACAGATCGACTCCCGGTTTTTGGTGGTGCCCATGCGGGTAGATATCCAGGACGGATCCGCACTCCATGTGCGTCTACTGCCTCGGGCTTGACCATGACCCGCAGGCCTGCGAGTTATGCAGGTCTTTTTTGGCCAACGTCCTTGAAGACCACGCTGCCCAGCTACAACTTGGGCGCCCCGAGAAACGTTATCCGCCGGTGAAGTCCAAGGATGCCTGTTGGGCGGTGTCCGCAGCGGCTGGCTCGGCTGAGCAACTCGAGCAGATGATCGCCCTCAAGGAGGAGGTGGCCCAGGCTGCATCCTCAACTTCCTCGGTCGCGGCATTTATCCCGCTCTCTTTGGGATCCTCCTACACAGCTTCTTTTAAGGAGCTTTGCCAGTCCCTCTCCATGAAGGGTGAGGGGCCATCGGGACACTCTTCTCTGTCAAAAAAGAAGGACTCGAAGGGTAAGTCCCACCGTCTATGTTCGTGGGAGCGGGAGAGGTCCCCTTCCCCGAACAGTCAACACTCTACTTCAGTCGAGGTTGCGGCTAAGGCTGCTGGCTTCACAGTGTCCCCATCAGGTCAGCCGGGCGAGACACCTGGCCGACGCGTCGAGATTTTCGACCCGTCAGACGGGCTGTCGACTGGTGAAGCCGACAGCCCTTCTTCACCGGTTCCCCCGGTGGAAACAGAGGACGTGCCTGCACCTCCTGTGCTGGAGTCCCCGGTCAAGGCTCCCGAGCCGAGGGAGGAGCGGGTGTCCCTCGCTCCCTCCCAGACCCACCCTCTGAAACACCGAGGGTCTCGGTCTCGGCACTGAGGAAAGCGGCGGCGCCGCTCGTCCTCGTCTTCCTCCTCGGAGAAAGGAGAGGCTTCGGCACAAATTGAGTCGACGCTACAAGGACTTAATGTGGCAGCAGCTCCTTTTGTCCAGGAACAAGCCGACGCCGTTGCCTTCCCCGGCCATTAAGTGGCTATCACCCGAAAGGCGAAACAACCCCTCGCGGTGGTCAAGGTGCCCGTTGTTCGGCGAAACCAGCTGCCCACCGATTGTGGTGGAACCTCCGCCTCCACAAGGCGAGTGGGGCCCGACTATGATTCTCGGTCGGGTCAGGGTCTGCCCACTGTTGTTGGTCACCCTCACTCCTGTCTGTCCTCGGCAGGTGGAGGGTGGCTTAGGCCCCAGGCAGCTCTTCGCAGACTCCTCTGAGTCTGACGACGACTCCTCCCTGTTTTCCAGGCCCCTTGACCTGGAGCCCTCCGGGGGGGGGGCAGTCGATGAACGAGAGCCCATCGTCGTTCATGGGTCTGCTTTGGCTCATCTCGGAGTCCACCAGGATGCAGCTTGAGCCCGTATCCAAGCGGGCCAAGTATCCCCTCACGGAGATACTGGACTGAGGGGATTCTCCCACGGAGGCCTCTCCGGTGGCTGAAGCCATTGTTGGCCCAGCCTTGGAGCTTTGGCAGCGGCCGGCTTCCTGCCCTGCGCCTTCGGCCAGGATGGCCAGGAAGTACGCTGTCCCTACCGGCTCTTTGTCTGGTTTTTCAGAACACCCCTCTGCAGAGGGGTTGGTCACCGATAGCGTTTTCTAGCACTCCAGGAATGCTAGGGATGTGGATAAGCCCCTCGACAAGGAGTCCAAAAGCTGGACTATGCCAGGCATGCGGATACGCTAGCGCCTCCCTGGCCTCGCCAGGGCAGCTCGCCATACTGATGGCGACTTCTCCCACGCCTGTGGCTCCCTGGATGAGGTGATCCTCATCTTCGCTGACCTGCAGACTACAGTCACAGGTGCGGATCAGGAAGGCAGTAGCGAAACAGCAGCTCCAAACGGCTCTAGATATCTGAGACTCCTGTGCATGGTCAGTAGCGCGCGGTGGCCATGCGCCGCAGAGCCTGGCTGAGGATATCCACCTTTACGGCGGATACCCAGCACAAATTGGTGGACGTCCCCTTCTTGGGGACCGACCTGTTTGGCCCTGGAGTGGAAGGCCGCCTCCAGAGGATTGAAAAGTCCAACGCCACCTTGGACTCTATCACGTCCGTTCAGAAGGATAAGGGCCGTTGTCAGCAACATAAGTCCTTTCGACCTTCTGCCCCTGCGGCATGTCCGGCCCAGCAACACCAGCATCAGGGCCAGCAGGCTCGCGCTTGGCACTCCAAAGCCAAGCCTGCAGCTTCCTCCAACAGGAAGCAAGGAGGAAAAGGCGCTGGAGGTTCCTTGGCCGGTCTTTCCTCCAAGCCTGCCCGTGACTGGTTGAGGGGTGTCGCCCCCAGCCTCGTTGCTCCCCCCCTGGATTACCCCCCATGGGGAGACGTCTCTGCCACTTCCTTTCCGCCTGGTCCGCTATCCCTCGAAAAGGAGGTGATCAGGAAGGTGGTGGAACCTCCACCAGACCCAGGGTTTGTGTCCAGGTACTTCCTGGTCCTGAAATGGACGGGGGGGGCTGGCTCCCCATTCTAGACCTACACGACCTGAACAGGTTCCTAAGGTCTCGAACCTTCAGGATGGTCACTCTCGCTCAGACCATTCCATCCTTGGAACGAGGCTTGTGGTTCTGTTCTCTAGACCTCCAGGACGCATTCTTTCACGTCCCAATCCGTCCGTCCCACCAGCGATTCCTCCGCTTCAGGGCAGAGGGGTCTCTCTACGAGTTCCGTGCCATGCTTTTCGGACTTCCTCTAGCTCCCAGGGTCTTCACCAAATGTACGGCAGTGGTGACAGCATTCCTGCGGCGCCGAAGGGTCGGGGTGTACCCCTACCTGGACGACTGGCTGATGGCGGCCTCCTCCAGAATGGAGGTGGAGCGGTCCAAGGATCTGGCCCTCCAAGTTTGCGCTCAGATTGGCCTCCTTGTCAACGAGGCCAAATCAGAACTCGTGCCAAAGCAGGTGATCCAATTCACTGGGGCAGAGCTCGACTCTCTGCGAGCCAGAGCAAGGCTCCCGGCGGACAGGGCTGAGGTTCTTTCCTCCTTTGCCCAGTCATTTCAGGTTGGGCAATTGCGCCCTGCCCGGGACTTCCTGCACCAGTGTAGTCCGTTGGCACATGCGTCCCCTACAGTGGGGACTGGCCAGCCAATGGTCACAGCGCTCTGATCCTTTGGATCAGCCAGTGACAGTGACCCAGGAGATGTGGAACGCTCTCCAGTGGTGGACCATTCCAGCTCCTCTGCAGGAGGGCATCCCGTTTGTCCGCCTCGAGCCGATGGTCTCTCTATCGATCGATGCCTCTCTGATGGGTTGGGGTGCCCATCTGGGGAGCAGAGAGCGCACGGCCTGTGGTCCCCTCAGGAGCCTTGATGCCACATCAACCTGCTGGAGCTTCGAGTGGTTGGTCTAGCCCTCACTGCCTTCGCTCCGTTTGTACGGGGTCAAATGGTCCGGGTCCAGACGGACATTACCACGACCATGTACTACCTGAACCGCCAGGGCGGGACACGCTCCATGCCTTTGTGCAGGGAAGCTCTCTGCATTTGGTCCCTCGTGAGCAGCCTGGAGGCGGATCTCCTTGCCATCCATGTGGCAGGAGCCTCCATATTCTGGCTGATACCTAGCCGGATAGGAGCTGTGTCCCACGAGTGATCCTCTCCTGCCGGAGGTAGTACAAGATCTGTTCTCCCACTGGGGCATGCCTCAGGTGGACCTGTTTGCGTCTAGGGAGAATGCGATGCTGAGGCTGTTTCATGCCTGCCCCCTCAGCAGGGCTTGCTGCAGGGGGATGCTTCTCGAGGCCGTGGACCCTGGGCCTCTTTTATGCCTTTCCCCCATTTCCTTTGATACACAAGGAGCTTCTCAAGGTGAGGAGGGACATGGTGCAGGTGATTCTGGTACCCCAGACTGGCCCCTCCAGTTCTGGTATCCACATCTCCTCAGCCTCGGCTCCAGGCTCCCGAGGCAGCTTCCAGCCCGTCCGGACCTTATCTCAGTCAATCAGGGGAAGGTATTCCATCTGGACCTTCAGTCCCTGCACCTGATGGCCTGGTTTCTGAGCGGCTAGAGTTCCAGGCCTTGGGTCTTTCCGACGAGGTCCTCAACGTTGTTGAGGCTTCCCGTAAGGAGTTGACCAGAAAAATGCTACACCTCTAAATGGAAGAGATTCTCCATTTGGTGTCAGGGCAAGGGCCTGGATCCTTCCTCCTGCTCCTTGGCAAGCATTCTGGACTACCTATGGTCCCTTTCAAACAACATGAAGTCTTGCTATATTATGACATATGCAGTGAGTCCCAACCTTCGAACTGCTCCGGAGGTGAAAGAGTTAACTTTCCATGCCAGGCATGGAACGTTGAGCTCGAGTTCGGTTGAAACTCTGTCTGTTGTTCTTCAAACTCAAACCGTCAGATTCTTTACTCCGCTTCACTGAACAGTCGCTCCGGAGATTTCTCCTTCTGCTCGGTTCATTTTTCGGTTAAAGTATTGTTTTTCTCGGTTTTCGAGCGAAATTAAACCGCAACTGGTCAGTTCAGACTCTGTCTGTGGTATTTGTGAGTACTAGATAGGTTTTACATTGATTTCTTTCTGTGTGGAACTTGTAAACGGTTTATCGGTTCGGTTTGAACCAATCAGGTTGTTTAAAATATAATAATCTGTCATTTAGAGTGTGGTTACCGGTTCTTATCGGTTCTAAAAAAAACGGATTTTATTACGGTTTTTTCCACGACCCGTGACACGGTTGGGAACCGATAAGAGGGTCTTACCTGGCGGATTCTCATAAACGGGTAAGTTTGGTTAGGACTGGCACTATGTCTGAGAAACCCAAAAGAAAAACCGGCTCCACTGGGTTTCAACACTGCAGTGTCTGTGGGGAAGTCTTTGCCAAGGCCGACCCCCACACCACCTGTGTTTATTGTCTGGGGTTTGACCACCTCAATGCAGACTGCCAGATTTGTAAAAATTTTCCTGCAGCTACCCTGGAAAAGAGAGTTGGTAGGCTCAGGGAAAGGGAGGCCAAAAAGTCCGCTGATCCGGATGGCCAGGCCGGTTCGGTTTCAGCTGAACCGGAGGGAGTGCCCTCTGACCAGGGCGAGACTTCCTCGGGCAAACAGAGATCTGACTCCGAGGAGTGAGTTCCAGCAAAAAGGACTAGGAAATCAGCTGGTGTGGAGCCAAAACTTTCCTCTCCAACCGCTGAAGAAATAGCCAAAGCGATTAAAATTGTCCAGTCGCTTTCCCCGGTTCCGACCGAACCAGCACCATTCAGGTAAGCGTCCTGTTCGCCGGGTTCCACCAATTCAAGAGTATGATGTAGAGGAATATTATGAACCGGGAGGAGGGGGAGAGGAGTATGAAGAGAGTGAATGTGGATTTCAAAGTCTGGATGTGCCCATTGACCCGGACATCTCCCCAGACAGACCTTCAGGAGTGTCTCCTCCTAGGCTTTCTGAGTCCCCTTCTCATTTTATGTTTTATAAGAAAGTGGCTGAAATCCTCCAGCTCCCTATGGAGGAAGCTGTGGATGATCAAGAGGAGCCTGACTCTGGAAATGATGGATATCCCAGAGTCAAGGAGGCTGTCTATTCCTTTGCATTAATCTTTTGGGAAACAGACAGTAAAAATTCTAAAAACTCCTCACACTATACCTCCTGTCGATAAGAGAATGGACAAGAGGTACACATTGTCAGGCTCTGACACGGGAGTTCCTTGCACAACAATGCAGCCATGTTAGTAGGTGCAGCTGCAGCCTGTGACAAGGCAAATATTCCCTTTGGCTTCACACCCCTGACTAGGACTCCAGGAGGATTGATGCCATGGCAAAGAAACAGTACATGGCAGCATCCTTGGGACTCAGACAGGCAAATTATATGGCTTATGTTGCTAGATATCAGAAATCCAGATGGGATACTGTTATGGCTCTAGCAAAACAGGTCCCTGGCCAGCTTGCCAAGAAGATAGAGCAGGTGGCTGCTGATGGTATTGAGGCATCCAAGGTGCAGTTCCATGCTGCAGTGGACTCTAATAACGTGTCATCAAGAGTCATGGCTACATCTGTGGCACTTTGCAGAATGGCTTGGCTCAGATGTACTAGCCTGTCACAGCATACCCAGACTAAGGCCATGGATTTTCCTGTTGTGGGTAATTCTTTGTTTGGGGAGCAGACAGAGAATTACATGAAGAAAATGGATGAGTATAGGACCACCTATAGGAGTGCACAGGCCAAGGAAAGGCAGGCCACTCCTCAAAGGCAGCTTCCTAGGGGCAGGCCTTTTCATAGGTCTTTACCAGCCCAGGCCTCCTTTTCTGCTTATGCCCAGAGGGGTTCTTTAGAGGGAGAGGCAGACGGGCACAGCAGGCTCAAGCTTCCCACCCCTCAGCCCAAAGCCCTGCCAAGCAGGCACCCTGATGGGGCTGCCAGGGCCGATTCTCCTCAGCTACCTGTAGGGGCAGGCTGGCTTACTTTGTCCAGGACTGGAAGTCTCTGACATCAGACAAGTGGGTCCTGGAAGTAGTAAGCCAGGGACTGGTTCTCAGCTTCAAAAAATTTCAAAAGATGAGAACCAGATCCTTTCCACCTGCAAATCCACCAGAGGTACTTGCCCTAGAGGCAGAGGTCTCTTCTCTCCTGGCTCTCAGAACTGTGGAAAGGGTTCCATCCCTACACCAGGGCAAAGGGTTGTACTCCAGGTACTTCCTTACCCCAAAAAAGACAGGAGAATGGCGGCCCATCCTAGATCTCAGATATTTAAACAAGCACCTTTTAAAACCAAAATTCAAAATGGTGACTCTGGGAATGATTCTACCTCTCTCTAAGGCCATGGGACTGGCTAAGCGTCCCTGGACCTCAAGGATGCCTGCTTCCATATTCTCATCAGAAGCTCCCACCTAAAGTACCTCAGGTTCGAGCTGCCCTCAGGCCATTACCAGTTCAGAGCAATGCCCTTGGCCTCACCTCTGCTCCAAGGGTATTCACAAAATGCCTGGCAGTAGCAGTTGCTTCCCTAAGAAGGCAAAAAATTGCCATCTTCCCTTATCTGGACTACTGGCTCATAGTAGGCCAGTCTCTAGACCAAGTCAAGTTACATCTACAGATAACTCAGCAAGTGCTCACCTCTCTAGGTTTCTTTCTGAATCTTTCGAAGTCAGTTCTAGAACCTGTCCAGCTCCTCACCTTCATAGGCGCAGAGCTGAACACAGAGAAAGCCAGAGCCTTCCTTCCTTTGGACAGGGCAAGGACCCTGGTCTCCTCATTCACCCTGCAGGTCTCTCGACCAGCAAGGCATTTTCTACAGCTCCTGGGGCACATGGCTGCTTCTACAGCAGTAGTGCAGGGAGCAAGATTTCAGATGAGGGACATCCAGTTCCATTTGAGAGCCTTTTGGTCTCAAAGGAAAGACCCTCTAACCAAATTGATCCCAGTAACTCGAACCCTGATCCAGACCCAGGTGGTGGCAGGATCAGAGCAATCTGAGACAAGTGGTTCCTTTGTCACTCAGTCTCACTCCTTAATCCTTACTACAGATGCATCCCTCTTGGGGTGGGAGTCACATGGGCTACCTCACTACCCAGGGATTGTGGTCCCCTCAGGAATCTCTGCTCCACATCAATCTGTTGGAACTCAGAGCAGTTTTTCTAGCACTTCAAGCTTTTTCCAAATCTGTTCAGAACAAAGTTGTACGGGTCAGAACAGACACCACCACCACAATGTGGTACATCAACAAGCAAGGGGGCACTCGGTCTACGGCCTTGTGCACCAAAGCAATGAAGTTGTGGTCTCTGGTTTACTCCCTGAACACCTCCCTTATGGCAGTTCACCTCCCAGGCAAGGACAATGTCCTGGCAGATGCTGTCAGCAGGATTTCCCAGGGCCATCACGAATGGTCACTGGACCCCCTGGTCCTGGAGGTGATATTTGCCAGATGTGGCACCCCGCAGATAGATCTTTTTGCAGACCCAGACAATCACCAACTTCCCCTTTTTTGCTGCAGGCCCCCAGTGTTGGGCTCAGTCCCTCTGGATACCTTAGTTCTCAATTCGGAAGGGAAGTTTCTCTATGCTCCCCCAACCCTTCCCTCTCCTGTTCAGTTTTAGTCAAAATCAGATCTCAATCCTGCAAGATGATCCTGATTGCTCCAGATTGGGCCAGACAACCCTGGTATCCACTCCTACTGTCCTTAGCAGTCCATCTTCCCCTGTGTCTTCCCAGGAATCACAACCTGTTAACCTGTGCTCAGGGGAGGGTTTGGTACCCGAACCTCAAATCTCTCAATCTCAAGGCCTGGCTCTTGAAGAGTTAGAGTTTGCTGATCTTCACCTCTCCCAAGGTGTAATGGATATACTAAAGGCTTCTAGGAAGCCTTCCACCAGGGCTACCTATAATTCCAAATGAAAGAGGTTTTCCATATGGTGCTCTGGGAAGCATATTTCCCCAGAATCTGCTGCTTTACCCACAGTCCTGGATTTTATGGTCCATTTAAATACTTTGGGTCTGAGACCAGCTACCCTAAAAGTACATTTGGCAGCTGTGTCTGCTTTTATTTCAGCAGGTAAACCCTCTTCTCTTTCAGCTCATCCTGTGTTCTCCAAGTTTTTTAAGGGATTGCTTCACACCAACCCTCCATTCAGGGACCCTGCCCCTGCCTGGGTTCTTAATGTTTGCATTGCTCAGCTTATGCAACTCCCCTTTGAGCCTTTGTCTTCAGCAGAGCTTAAGTACTTGACTTGGAATACTGTTTCTGGTAGCCATCACTTCTGCCAGACGCACAAGTGAATTACAAGCTTTGTCAGTGGAGCCTGATTTTATCTCCTTTCATAGAGATAAGGTGGTCCTCAGGACTAACAGGAAGTTCTTGCCTAAGGTGGTTTCAGATTTCCACCTTAATCAATCTATGTCTCTTCCAGTGTACTTCACTGACCATTCCTCCGTTGGTGAGAGGAGGCTGCACAGCTTGGATGTGAAGAGAGCCCTTAGCTACTACATAGACCGTGCCAAGGGTCACAGGTTTGACTCCCTCCAACTGTTCCTCACTTATGGTGAGGTTGGCAAAGGGAAACCTGCCACTAAAAGATCCATTGCCAGGTGGATTGTCTCTTGTATCCAATTTTGTTATGAAAAACTGAGTAAGGTTCCTCTCTCAGGCCTGAGGGCTCACTCTGCAAGAGGTACAGCTGCTTCCCTGCTGCTGTCAGGTGACCGGCGTCATGCGACGTCGGTATAAAGGGGCGGTCCCGGACGCCTGCCTTCCAGTTCTTTCCCGCCGTTAGCTCGTGCAGCACCTCGCAGAAAAGTTTGTGCTTTGTCAGCCCTGCTGTTTCGTCGGTTTTACCGAAAATTAAAATTATTTTTCCTTATATCGTCAGGTCATCGTAGGTGTATGTCATCCCCTACACCCTCCGAGCACAAAAACAAGTGCAACTCGTGTGGCGCCCAACTGCCACAAAAGGACGGCCATTCCCTCTGCCTCTTCTGCCTAGGCCCCCGACCACCCGGTCGACAAGTGCCCGCATTGCCTCAACTTCAACGCGGCTACCCGCAGACGACGCCAACAGTCCCTGGAAGCCCATCTTCTCAAGAAAAAGATGTCTTCGATGGAGAAAGAACTGAAAAAGCTCAGGCAGGCATCCACTTCTCTGGAAGGACATCCCAAAAAGCGGGACAAGGAGAGGCACCGGGAGAAGGCCTCCTCATCCGTGACTCCGGCCGGAGTCGCAGCCCAGGTAACATCCCGTCCGGGGGAACGTCTGACGGCAGCCTCCAAGGGTTTGGAGGAGGCGTTGGCTCGCTCTCTGGCCTTGCGGGCACCTCCGGGCAAAAGGAGGCCTCCGCCCCTGGTTCGGCCGCAGGCTTGCAGCCTACTGGTGCGGACGACTCCCATAAGTCAGACGTCGGCTCCTCCGACGTCCGCCGGGAGAAGGTCGATAAGATGCCCGACCCTTCGGGGCGGCGCACAACCTCGTCTCCCTCAGACCGGGCCTCTCCCCCTCCTCGGCCCGCCTCTGATGTGGGACCCCATAAGATGGACGCCGGCTCCCCCGACGCCCACTGGGAACTAGCCCCTAAGCTGCACGTCGGCTCCCCCGACATGCGTGGGGTGACGGAACCTACGACGGACCCTCCCACACCCGTTGTACCCGGTTCCCCGCGGCCTTCACTGCCGTCCAGGGAGCCCGAGTCACACCAGCCTGACCCTGGGGATTCCCCCCCCATCCCGGGCGATGTAGGGGATGTTCCACCTCCGTCAGAGCCTCCTCCTAAGGAACCGGATCTGACACCGGCCCCGCCGGCCCCACTGACGCCATTGGGGGATTTTCCCCTTCCGTCGGGCCCTGCACCCCCCAGGCCTCTCAATGTTGACCCGCCCGTGGGACAACCTTCCGGGCCGTCTGCTCCGGCAGCTCCTCCGGCGCCCGGGTACCCGCCGTCTTATCTGACGCCGTTGTACCCGGGACCGCAGTATCCAGCGCCGCAGTACCCAATGCTGGTCCCTCCGACGCCACAGTACCCAACGCCACAGTAACCGGCGACGGTTTTCCCAAAGCCGGGCTTCGGATACTCTCCTTACGGGTACAACCCGTATTCCTTTCCCTCTCCTCCTCCACCGCCCCCTTGGCCGCCGGTGGATCTGCAGGAGACTCTGGCTTCCTGGTAGGCTGAGGCCAAGGCTCAGCTCACCAAGGAAGTAGAGAGCTGCCTTACGGCGATGGTGCCGCCCCCGGATCCTGTTTGCCTGAGATGGCACACTCCCTCACTGCCGCCGGACTCCGGGGCCCTTCCCTCTGGATCCCGAGAGTTCAGGACACGCGTCCAGGGATCCCCCCTAAAGAACCCGTTCCTGCCCCCAGCCATGTTAGGGAGTCTTATTCTGCTTCAGATTCTTTTTCTTCCCCCCTCGGATTCTTCCGACGGATGCTCCGAGAGAGATGACGAGCCTCGCTCTCCGTCCAAGCCCCGGCCGAGGACTCCTCCGAAGTCTCCTCCGGAGGATCCTTCCTTTACGGAGTTGCTCAGAAAAATCCAGGAAGTACATCAGTGGCACTCCTTGGAACCAGATCCTCAGCGGGTAAAACTCACCGAACATCTGGACCTGCCCCTGACAACTCCAACTATAGTGCCACCCTGGATCGAGCCTCACGCCCAACTTGTTTCCACTATTTGGAAACAACCGTCGGCATTAGCCCCGCTTCCTAGGAAGTCTAACAGGCTATACGAGGCTTCAGAGGGTGTAGACTATTTGGACTCTCACCCTCGTGCAGATTCGGTGGTGATTAGCGCCGCCACGGACGTAACGATCCTAAACATCTAAGCCCTTCCTCCGGATAAGGAATCTCTCCAGACCAGTATGGAAGAAAAATTTATGCCTCTTCCACACTGGGAATTCGGGCCCTGAATTATTTTGCTCATATGGGGGATTACCAGAAGGCCGTCCTTACCCAGGCGGAATCTAAGAGACTCCTTACCTGACTCTCAAGTCAAGCAGGAGTTAGCCGATTTAGTCCGTTCTGCTCGTTCGGCCAGTCGCCACATTCTGTGGACGACATGCGATGCAGAGGACACTGCCGGGCAGAGCTCCGCTTTCGCCGTGAGTCTACGGCGTCATGCCCTGCTCCGCATGTCAGGTTTGGTCCCGGAGGTGCAGTCCGCGATCCAGGAAGCACCTTTCAGGGGTTCGGTGCTTTTTGGTGGTGATGTCAAGGACATCATCACCCACTTGCAGGAGAAGGGGACGGCTCTGAAATCCGTGGATTCCATGTACCGTCCCCATCACCCACAGTGCCGTCCTTTTCGCAGACGCAGCCGGCCACAAGCGAAACCCCAAGGAAGGCGGGCCACTAAACGTTGGGCCCCAGCAGCTGCCAGGCCCCCCCACCCAAAAAAGCAGCGGGTGCCCGAGCTGCGGTGCTGCCCCATACCACCTGACTCCTCCCCTCTCCCACCGCCTCCGGACACACTGGAGGAATCGGTAGGAGGGAGATTCTCCCTCCACCTTCCGGGTTGGGAGAGGATAACAATGGATTCTTGGGTGCTCCAGATTATAGCGGAAGGGCACTCTATAGAGTTTCTACAGAAACCACCCCGCCACCCACCTCTGAAGTTGTCCTATGCAAGGGACCATCTTCCTTTGGTCCAGGAAGAAATCTCTGCCCTCCTCACAAAGAAGGCCATAGAACCCATTCCCCTTCATCTTCAAGGGACGGGTTACTATTCACATTTCTTCCTGGTCCCAAAGAAGATGGGAGATCTCAGACCCATTCTCGATCTCAGCTCCTTGAACCTTTACGTGGCATACAAAAGGTTCAGGATGCTCTCCCTACAGACCCTTCTCCCCCTCCTTCGGCTGGGTCAATGGCTTTGTGCGCTGGATATGCAGGATGCATATCTGCACATCCCCACTTGCCCTTCTCACCGCAAGTATATGAAAATTACATACCTACCGTAATTCTGATCCTTTTGTGTTTCTTCACCATTCATCACAGATGGGTACTGGCTGGAGATCAGGACCCTGCGGGAGCTTTTTTTTTTTTTAAAGGGTAGGCGGAGCCGACACAGCATCTGCCGCCCGCCTCGAGGCCGACGACTATGTGGAGCGCCGAGGGCTGGCAGTTATTGTGTTGACTCTGCCTGCCTACCAGTTCTGAGTCACCGGAGAGGTAAGAAGGGATGGAGGGTGGGACAAGAGAGTCCAAGGGACAGAAAAGGAAAGGATAACTGAACTAAAAGGAGAAATAACGACTGAGAGGACAGCAAAGAAGAGATAAGACTAAGGGGATTGGGTAGGGGCCCCAATCTCTGGAAGCGGAAGAAGGGAGGGTAAGGAGGGGAGAGAATTTAGGAGAGAGTGAGAGGTATCGAGGTATCCAAGACCCTTGTCCGTCACCAGATTGTATAGGAACTCCAAGAAGTAGCAAAGCTCTCTGCCAGAATTCAAGGCACAGAATACCTGGCAAATACCACAGAAGCAGAGTCTGCTATTCTGGAAGAAGGACAGGGTACAGGGATTTAGTACTCTCTCAGGAAAAAAATGTTTTTTTTTTTTTTTTTTTAGACAGTTGGATGGAAACCAGAAGGAGAACAGGAGGAGGGCAACCACCAACTCCCACCCCATTGGGGTGGAAACATGTAGTAGAGAAGGAGTGCCGCTCGAGCTGTACCCTTTAAAGGAGAATACCCCCCTGTGTGTCCCTACTTTACTCCGCTCCTACTGAGGAGAGGGGGAGCCTCAGAGAGGAGGGGACCCAGAGACTGAGGCCCCAGGGGGATGGTGGGTGGGGTTGTGATGAATGGTGAAGATACACAGAAAGATCAGAATTACGTTTTTTTTTTTTTTTTATTTTAACATCAGTTTAACAACCTTTGAGCCAGGGGCTCATTTACAAAGGTACCTCGTCAAAAGATTGGACAACGAAAAACATACACTAGACAAGTTGCAGGTCAGCAGTACAGTTCAACAGTATGGTACAGTCAGATTACAGGTATAGCGGGACATAACATTGAATTAACAGCAGGTAGGTATGTAATTTTCATATCTTATCTGTGTCAATCTTCACCATTCATCACAGATGGGTGAGTACCAAGCCCCCTCGAAGGGGGTTGTTTTTTTACACCCTAAGGGACAGAGTCCCTTAGCCCTCAGTGGGTGACACACTAAGGGGGGGGACTTTCCGGGCCTGTGGAGGCCCAAGAGTGGGAGAGAGCAGGGGTCCCCAGAGAAGGAAGCTGCCCGACAGGCGCCGATCTCGCTCTCACGGGAGAAAGGTAGGTTCCCTGTGTGCGGAGCAAATCACTCCTATGCCGGCCTGGGCGGTGACAACCGGGAAAGACGAGCCACCATCTCCTAGTGCAGATCGCTGTCCCTACGACTCTGGTAGCTACCTCGTTGGCGTCGTAAGATGCCCTCGCTTGGTGCCTTGCTAGCTCCAGGCCACGTGCAGAGAGCGCGATGGCTTGTCTGGTTTGCTCCGAGTCAGGCAAAGAAGCTAGGACCTGACCTAGCCTGGACCACAGGAACCTGTTGTAGGCTGCATAGTGGGCCTGGTGAGCAGAAATGGAAAGGAGCAACCGTGCCGGGTAGAAGGTCCTCCTCCCCCAAAAATCAAAATCCGAGGAGTCTTGATCCGGGGGGCCGGTCACAGTGGAGGGCGCAAAGACCATCAGGAGTGTCCAGATGTGTCAAGCCAGACTGCGGATGAGGCATAGAACCTGGAGACTCCGGGGGAGCGCAGTACCTCTGGCTGAGGTCCCTAGGGGCAGGAACTCCGGAGAAGGGCCTCTGCCAGAAATGCAAGGACGCCTCCCGAAAAGGAGCAGGCCAGGGCAGCACCACAAGGGTGGCCTCGCACCGCTTAGAAAGGCGTAAGCTGCATGCTCAGGATTGCTAACAGTAGAGGGTGAAAGGTGCAAGTCTCCAACATCCTCACGAGGAAGCGCTGATACTCTGAGAGATCAGCAGCCAGAGAGATGTGGATAGAAGGTTCCTCTCCCCCAGAAGAGGGGGATGAGGAGCTGGAGGTCACCATATGTTCCAAGGGTGGCTGCACGGGGGGAGGTTGAAAAACCTGGCTGTCCATAGCCCTAACATAGGCAGGGAACCGGGCAGCCACCGCTCTGAACTGCTCCCTGGTGAGAGGGCCGCTAGGACCAAGAATGCCTGGGAGCACAGGAGAATGTGCCAGAGGGATAGGGGCAGAGCCGAGAAAAGTCAGCTGACCTCCGCCAGGGCTAGGGAGGCGGACCATGAGCACCCGAGGAGGGTGCCCCGGAAGACTCCACAGCTGACAGCTGTACAACCATGTTGGTACTGCCTTGGCTGCGCCCAGAAGAATCCCCCAGTGAGGCGACCGGGGCCGTAAAAGTCTAGAAGAACGGTCCCCTGCCTCAAAAGAATGGGACTCCCTCAAGGAACCCGAGGGGGAAGGGTGGAGATCCGCAGTTCCGCTCCGTCCAGGGCCCGAGTGGTCCCCAGAGAAAGGCCAACACGCCGACTCCACACCCCTCGACCCCTCAGAGTCCGAGAGAGTCTTCTTTCTCGAGAGGGCCAACCTAGGTAGCTGGCATCTCTGGGCAGCCCCCGAAGGGGAGACCCAAGGAACAGTACCCTTCCCTTCTGTAGGTTTCTCGATGGGCCCCAAACTTGGGCGATCAAGACACACCACTGGAGGGGGTACCACCACCGAGGGGTCGATGAAACCCCCAAGGCCAGGTTGCAGAGCAGTGGTGGCTCGCACCACTGTCTGCTGGTCAGCACCCCTGACCCTAGTCTCGGGGGCCACCTGACTCTCCTCAGTAGGGGTCTGGCTTCGACTCGTCAACGAGACCACAGGAGCGCCCTTCTCTGCAGTCAACCCCAAAGGGTGTGACTGCACGTCTGACTCTGAGCTCGACTCCGAAGAGGTAGAGTCCGAAGCTCTGAGCCAAACAGTAGGAGGGCCGGCAGAACCAACCTTGACAGCGGACCCGGCAGCCAGAGCTGTGGCCGAGACGGCACCCGTGCCCTCCGCAACCCTGCGGGCGGCACCTGCAGGAGGCACCAGGGTAGCTCGAGCCAAAGGTCCAGAGCCAGGGCCAGACGCAGCGCTGTCAAGTCCACCAGCACTGGGGGTGGTACCAGGGACAGGGACGGCGCTGACAGCAGCCCCAGCAGCAACCTTGGCGCCGACAATGACACCGCCGAGCCCCACGGCACCGCGAGCGGCACCGAGGACCGAAGCGGCACCGATGACGGCCCCTAGGGCAGACCCTGCACCGAACACGGCACCGACTGGCCCATAGCGCCGTGAGCAGCACAGAGAGTGTGGACGGCGCTGAGGACGGCACCGACAGCCAGAATCGAAGGCCCTATGGCGCCGAACCACGAAGGCACGGCGCCGTGCTCAACCTTGGAGCCGAGGCGAGACATGGCAAAAGAGGATGCCGGATCTTGTCCCATGGCACCGCGAGCAGCACCGCGAATGGCGTCGACAGGGCCCACAGCGACGAGTTGACGTCAGCACCAACAGGGCCGACTGCGTCAAGGACGGCGCCGACCTGGGCCTTCCGAGCCACGGAAGTGATACCGGGTAGCCTTCACCCCCAAAGGGGCGATTGCCGTGGCGGCGCCTCCTGCCCGCTCCCGGTAGGAAGCGGGACGGGCCTCCTGCGCTGCAGGAGGAGCCTCGGCAATGGCCAGGCTACAAGTAGCCGAGTGCCCTCCTCCTCGGTCCAGATAGAACCGGAGGGGACCCGGAGGAAGGGCCGAGAGCTCAGCTTGGTCCGACGAGTGTGAACCCTACCCGAAGTCGGGCGGAGCTCGCTTCACTTTCAACGCTCTGTTGGAGGACCCGCGTCCATGGAGAAGCAGCGCGTACTCCAGTCCATGTCGTGAAGCGGGCCAAGACACGCAAGACACCGTCGCGTTGGTCGCGACGGAAACTTCGCCGCACGGGCACCGATGCATGGGGGGCCGACCCGTCTTTGAAGACTTTTTGCCCTCCGACCGAGACATGACCTACGGAGAAAAAAACACCACAAACAGACTCGACGTCGCATAATTTCAAATAAAAGGAAAGATCTTACCGGCGACGTCGAGTGGAGGCAGAACGCAGAACCGGTAGACGACCGATGGACTGAACGTCGATTTCAAACAGGCTGAAGGCCTAGAAACTGGAGACAAGCTTCCCACGAGGCGACCTCGACAGCGGGAGACGAAGAACTGGCAGTCAGGCAGAGTCGACACAGCCTAGCCCGCCAACCTCGAGCCATGCAGTACATCGGCCTCGAAAATGGCGCTGATGCTGTGTCGGCTCCGCTGCGCACTTTAAAAACTCCGGCGGGTCCTGATCTCCGGCCAGTACCCATCTGTGATGAATGGTGAAAACTGACACGGATAAGATCTTCGTTTATGCTTCAGGGGACCATTACCAATTCCGGGCGCTCCCATTTGGTCTTTCCTCGGCACACCGAGTATTTACCAAATGCCTGGCTGTGGTAGCGGCCCACCTGCGTACGATGGGAGTTCAGGTGTTCCCTTAGCTGGACGACTGGCTCCTGGCGGCCTCGTCCAGGGAGGAGCTCCTGCATTTTCTCTCCCTCACCCAGCAGGTTTTTACTTGCCTGGGTATTACCTTCAACCTTTCCAAGTCTCATCTGGACCCCTCCCAGAGACTACAGTTCATCTGGGCTATCCTCGATATGACGGTGAGCAAGGCCTTCCTGCCTCCGGACAGGGCGGCCTCTCTTCAGTCACAGATTTCCCTGCTATTAGAACGCAGGAGGGTTCCGGTGAGGTCGGTTCTACGTCTCCTGGGGCTCATGGCAGCCGCTATTCCGACAGTTCTCTGGGCTCGGCTCCACATGAGGATCTCTTGGTGGACTCTTCGCTTCCAGTGGGATCAACTTGTAGATGACCTAGATCATCTAGTTCTGATCTCCTCGCCGATGGCACGGGACTTGCAATTGTGGATGGTTCGAGAGAACTTGTTTCAGGGGTCCCCTTCTGTCATCCTCCCCCCTCCCAGACTCTGACCATAGGAGCATCAGGCGAAGGTTGGGGAGCCCATCTGGGTACCCACCGAACCCAGGGATTATGGTCCAGATTGGAACTAGCTCTCCACATCAATGTGCTCGAGCTTCGAGCAGTACTATATGCTCTCCAAGCCCTTCACCAGTACATTCTTCCCGGTCACCTAGCCGTCCAGACGGACAACATGTGCGTGGTGTGGTACATCAACAAGCAGGGAGGGACTCGATCCTACCCTCTGTGCAGGGAAGCAATGAGGGTTTGGGACTGGGCAACTCAACACAACCTTCACCTCACTGCAATTCATGTTCCAGGAGTCGACAATACCCTGGCAGACAAGGTAAGCTGCTCCTCTACCCTACCACACGAGTGGGAATTGGACCAAAAAGGTGCTAGGCGATATCGTTCAGCTTTGGGGACTCCACAGGTAGACCTGTTCGCCTCTCCCAAACGCAAAACTTCCCACCTTTGCCTGCTGTCCAGAGCAGGCGCTGGAGCGACATTCTGTCTCTAGACTGGAAGGACAGATTCGTTTATGCTTTTCCCCCAATTCCTCTGGTCCCTCGTGTATTACAGAAACTAGCCACAGAAGGAGAGAGAATGATTCTGATCGTTCCTTTCTGGCCCAGGCAAATCTGGTTCTCTCTTCTACAACAATTCTCAGAGGTTCCTCCTCTTCCTCTTCCTTTATCTCGAGGTTTGCTGACCCAGGATCAGGGGACCCTGGTCCATCTGGGCCTCAAGTCCCTGCAACTTCATGCATGGCTCCTGCAGACCTAGCTCAATCTCGTTTTGGTGTCTCTCCAAAAGTGGCGGAGATTCTGGTGGAGGCTAGAAAACCCTCCACTAGGTCCACTTATGTCATGAAATGGAAGAGATTTTCTGTTTGGGCCGCCTCTAGGAACGTGGAGCCTTTCTCCTGTTCAGTGGCCGTTCTGCTAGAATATTTACGTCATCTCTTCGACCTGGGTCTCAGTCATTCCTCCTTAAAAGTACACATGGCCGCTGTTTTGGCGTACCATGTTCCTTTCGCAGATAAAACCTTTGCCCAATTAGAGGTCTCTAAGATCTTTCTTAGAGGGGTCCTTCACCGAGGCCCCGCCGGACTCCTACTCCCCCTTGGGACTTAACTTTGTTCTGGAAGCTTACCCTTCCTCCCTTGAACCTGCGGCATCCATGAATCTGATTTCTTTTCGTGGAAGATGCTCTTCTTGGTAGCCATTACTTCCACGCTCGAAGAATTTCCGAGCTCCAGGCCCTTATGTAAAATACCCTATTTGATTTTCACAAAGAGCAGTGGCTCTTCGTACGAACCCTAAGTTTCTACACAAGTGGTAGCAGAGTCTACCTTAAATCAGTCTATAGAGTTACCTGCTTTTTCATGCAGTACTCCAACCAAGGAGAATACTTACTCCATACCATGGATGTTCACGGATTCTGAGATACTACACCAACAGGACAAAGGATCTCAGAAAGACTGATCAGTTGTTCGCTCTTTGCTCAAAAGGAAGGCAATGCTGTTTCCAAGCAATGCCTGTCAAGTGGTTGGCTCATTGCATCACTTTTGTTATGACAAGTACAACAAGACCCTTCGGGTCAAGTCAGAAGTCCTCCACTCGTGGAGTAGCGGCTTCTACAGCTTGTTTCAAAATGTGTCGGCGGCAGACATCTGTGCTGCATACCTGGACTTCACGTCCACACCTTTACAAACACTACAGTTTGACATTGCCTCTCACGAGAGCAGGCTTCGGGCTAGCTGTTTTGCAAGGCTCTCCTGTCTTGAGGATTGCAAGGCTTTACTATTTTCTGGAGAAGTTCCTCCTCCCGATGCCTTTCATTTGTTCCAGACTGCTTGGAACTCAGTCCTATATGTAATTACCTACTGCAAGAGCCCTCTCGAAGTAAGATAGTACAGTTACGTAAGAACTTAACGTAACAGTAGATCTTCGAGAGAGGCTCTTGCAGTAGGTAACACCGTCCCGCCCTCCATCCCCCTAGGTTTTTTCAGCTCTTTTTCCAGGAATGGAAACATCTGCTTCTCTCTCGTCCGGGCTTGTGGCGGGAAAGAACTGGAAGGCGGGCGTCCGGGACCACCCCTTTATACCGGCGATACGCTGGCCTGGTCTCACCTGATGGGCGGTCCTCAGCCAGGGACTGCTTGCTAGAAATTTTTCCGTGGGGTCCTGCTGCCTGCTGGCGTCGGTCCTATATGTAATTACCTACTGCAAGAGCCTCTCTCGAAGATCTACTGTTACAGTAAGTTCTTACGTAACTGTACTTTTCTGGCACACATGTTGTGATTGTTCACTATTGTTGTCCCCCCTCCTTTTTCAGGTGATTCTGACATTTGAGCGTATTCTTTCATATGTTATGCCCTCCAGTTGGAGGCCTTTCTGGGTGTTAAGGGAGTTCCTGTTGTCATTATTATTATGAATAATGCCGTTATTATTATTTCACTTCATCCTCGTGGGCCTGTCTTTCCAGGCTTCTAGGAAATCTGGGGGGTTTAGAACTAAGGCGGTTAGTAGAATGCAGCATTTCAGAAGTGGCTTATGCAAAAGAGTGAGTCATTTGCATATGTTCCATCTCTTCGGGCAGTTCTGCCTAGAATGCTTACTGCAGAAAGTTATGAATACCGGAGTATCACTGGGAAGAAACAAGATTACTATGGTAAGTAATTTTTTTCTTGCAGCTTCAGATTCTTAGCTGCTGGATTACCTTGTACTGGTATATCTACAGGCTTCAACTTAAAACCCTCCTCTCTCAAGCTGCACCTGGCTGCAATTTCGGCCTACCTTTCAGTGGGGAAGAAAGTCATTTTTTCCCCAACTCTGTGTTCAGTTTTTCAAAGGCCTCTTGCATCTCTAGCCTCCAGTCAGGGAGCTAGTTCCTGCTTGGAGCCTGAATCTCTGCATTGCTAGGCTCATGGAACCACCCTTTGAGCCTATGGCCACTGCCCATCTTAAGTTTGTAACCTAGAAATCTGTTTTTCTAGTGGCCAGTACCTCTGCTGGAAGGATTTCAGAATTACAGGCCCTGTGCTCTAAGCCTAATTATATCATTCCTCACAAAAAGAAAATTGAGCTCAGGACAAATAGAAAGTTCCTGCCTAAGGTGGTTTCAGAGTTTCACCTTAACCAGTCTATTACTCTACCTGTTTTCTTCACTGAAAAATCCACTCCTGGCGAGCACAAGCTCCACAGTCTGTACATGAAAAGAGCCCTCTTTTACTGCCTGGAGCATACTAGGCAGTTTAGAGGTTCTTCCACTGAGCTGTTCCTCACCTATGGGGAAGTAGGCAGGGGAAGGCTAGCTACCAAGAGAACTATTTCCCGCTGGTTAGTGTCTTGTAGATTCTGCTATGAAAAAGCTAATCATCAACCTCCTGTGGGGCTCAGAGCCCATTCTACTAGGAGCACTGCAGCCTCTGTGGCAGCTGCAAGAAACATACCCCTTCTGGATGTCTGTAAATCAGCTACCTGGAAATATGTTCATACTTTCATTAAACATAGCAGTTTGAATGTGCTGTCCAGATCTGATGCCAAATTTAACAGGGCAGTTCTGCAGAGCCTCTTTCCTAAGTAGGTTCTTTGCCCACCTCCCACTTGGTATTGCTCGGTAATCTGCTAGTTACTGATGCTGAAGGACTCCTGGTGTGAGAAGAAAAAATTACTCACCGTAGTAATCTTCTTTTTTCCAAGGGGTCCTTTAGTATCAGTAAGCTCCCATCCTTCCTCCCTGGTTCACATGTTAGGAGAAGGGCTCTGTTCCAGTTTTATTACTAAAATTTGTCTCTTACTAAAGAGATTTTTTGCTCTGGTTGTTATCTGTTTTTCTGGTTTTGGACATTTTCATGTTTTTTTGAATCGTGTCGGTTCATTTTTAGGGCATGTGACCATTTATCTTCCAAAAAAATTCTGAAGCCCTATAGGCTGCTCCCTCTCAGCACACTCCAGTACACTTTTCTGATTGGCTGATGCCTAAACTCATTATCCTAATTATCTTAAAGGCATACCTCCGGGGCAGTTACACCTAGCCAGCTAACTGCTATAGTTGCTGATGCTAAAGGACCCCTTGGAAGAAAGAAGTTTACTACGGTGAGTAATTTTTTATTTGATGTCATTCTTTGTAGGAAAGGTGTGACAAAAAATATAATTTGGTTTGAAATTATAACCTTTCATACCCACATGGGCATTGCTATCTTGCAGTATTACCAAGACGTTACTCATAGAATAAACAACTATGGGCCTCGGGAGCTTTGCCGTAACTTGTGCCCCGTACTCAGTCAATTGTACTGGATTGTTAACCAAAGGTTTAGTATTAATCTGTTCTGTAAAGGTACAAACTAAAAGCTCATTGCCATCAGCAAAAATAGAATCTCCATTGCAAAAAAGAACTCCATTTGTTGTTCTGCTTCTAAATTCAGTATTGCATTGCTCAAATGAACTGGTCTGTAAATAAGTTATTCCAAGCCTTAGACTGGATGGGTCAGGACTCAAGAGTTGAGATTACAAAGGATTTTGAGATGGTGCCATACCAAAGCAGAGATTTGGTTCGTTCCTTGGGGTGAGAGGGGACCTAATCGTTTTAAAAAGACCGGATATGAAACTTGATAAGTTAGAGTGCCTGATTTTTATAAATGTATTTTTTGAATTGATTTTACTCTGTTTTATGAGACTGCTAATTTTTACTCATGTCAGTTTCGATAATACTCCAGAGCTTATGAGACAACATTTCTCTTTCAGAGATATTATGGCATGTCACTTCCTTTCGGCAAGACGTCAGTAGAAAAGCCCACAGTTGGACTGCTAACAGTGGAGCAAGCCTTGGCAGACTATAGTGTTCTAATTAAAGCACTTAAAAGGCAGTACAATGCTGACAGCTGCCCTGTAATTGTATTTGGTGGGAGGTAAGGCAACAGTCCATATTTCTACATCTTTTACCTAACATACATTCTGATTGACTGCCTAAATATATTGAACTAGTGTACCGTAATAAAGACCAATGGTAAAGAATGAATATCTAATTTGGAATACATCTGAGAAAAAAGACAATTAAGGCCCAAATGAAGTTTTTGTTTCTAAAAACTCTGTGTTAAACTGGTTGACAAGGGTGCCATTTTAGAAGTGATAGTCATATTCCTGAATGGCCCGTATATAATTTTACTTCAACAAGAATTTGAGAAAAATGTATTACTTATTGTGTTTTTGTGTGCACATTTACAGTTCTATTCATGGAACAAGCCATTTGGAGTTCCAACTATGTTCCAATTTGTGTACAGAAATCTAAGCACTCCAGTAAGTCAACAGCTCACGTTTAGCATTCTGTACCCAAATGGAGACGAAGTGAGGACTCTACTGGTTCCATGAGGAGACCCATATAGAAGGATATCCATGATGCGTCACATCAGGTACAGTTTGATATATATCATTTGAAGGCATAAATATTGGTAAACAAGAACAATACAAGCTCGGGGTAGAAGGTGGAAATTTGAAACTTGTAGTTTTTTGGTGAATCGCTACTGAAATTACAGTATGTACTAAAATTCCCAAATCTGTAGCCAAACCCAGACCTTTCATTTAGACACATACAGAGCAGCCATGAGGATCACAATTTGGCGATTCACAGCCCAGAAAAAAATAGATAAATCCAGAAATTATTAGCAAAATGCGATTTTGCGAGTGGCCATTTAAACACTTTAAGTTGCTGCCAGTTAACACAGATTTCCTGTTCTCTTCAATTATATCCCTTATATTACAGTATAGGCTACTTACAGCACATTTATTCTTTTAACGGCTTTGTTCCATTATCGGATGTTCATTTAAAAGGGCTTGTCTTTACCTAGAAGATACAAATTAATCTGTGCACAGTGAAAGTAGTCAACAGACTTATTATTCGATATTTGAGTTGGTCCCACTGTACTTGGTTGAGTGCATGTATACTCTGTGTTTAATGGGCTTTTAATTGGGATCCTGTACTTTGATAGTGTATACACTTAACTTTGGAGTGACTTGCTTTTGATTGCAATTGAAATAAACTGAAATGCTGAACTTGAAACATACAGAGTGGTGGTTGTTGCAAATTATGAAATAAATTACATTATTTTTTCCCCAGTTATGGAGGAATGCTGAGCGCCTACATGAGAATACGGTATCCCAACATAGTGACTGGGGCATTAGCTTCTAGTGCACCAGTATTGTCTACTGCCGGTCTAGGAGACTCCAATCAGTTCTTCAAAGATGTCACAGCAGTGAGTTCAAATGTTTTGATTTGTAGTCATCATTGTTTCATGTGGACAACACATAGTATATAGGCATATTCCTGTCATTCCTGATTTACCATTTATATGCACAGAGTAAATAATAAGTAGTCTAACTTCTCAACAGTCAGTCAGCGCTGAGAATGAGCTGACCTCTTATGCATCATACAGATGCCACCTCGTGCTGACCACTCTCTCAGTTGTGTACTGCATGCCTACTGACTTGTCATCTTACATAGTGTCATACATTAGAAATTTAAGTGCTGCATTGTAGATCCTCTAATTACCTCTTGTTATATGCTGTTTTTGGTAAAGTTTAATTTGTAGACTTTTAAAATGGGGAAAAAAAAAACAAATGGATAAACTGTTTACCACTCTGCATAAATCGCTGTCAGTTTGAGTGGCATCAGCACGTTCTCCATTCTGAGATAAGCCATACCATTTCAGACAGTAACCACAGTGGGACTAAAAAACTTTGTTTTGCAAGGTTTGAAACACCTGTCTGGTGTTTTCTTTTAATTCAAAGCAGTTAGGCTGCTTCATGTAGCGAATAATACATGGTGTGTGTAACCAGGATTTCGTACACACCTGAGGTGTGAAATGCTACATAAACCCTGAGAGCGACGCTCGAGGGGTTTATTAAGCATATTGCCCTGAGAGTATGTATTCAATTTGAGTAAGCACAACACCCTGGGATTTATTTTATATAAGTCTAACCCCAGGAATCACTTGTGTAGTGTTTACACTTTATGCAGTTATCTTGGCTGAGAGTGGTGCCCCAGAGATAGAAACCTATGCAAATTTTGGAAGTTTGAATGTAGGTTCAAACTGTGCATCCATGCTCCACTCTGGCCATTGTTCCGATGTGTTTCTCTGCCTGAAGAGAGCAGTTGCCCCGTAGTGAACTCTAGTAATGGCTGGATCTCCAATCAGTTTGATTAATTTGTAATTTGTTTAACATCTTTATTTTAGTTAGTTTTTAGATTACTCTGCATTAACTAGGGGTCTTTTTAATTAATTATTTTATCTCTGGTGTCCCATCAATTCACAGCGACCGGCCTAACTGGATACCATTTTGTTTTCTAAATATTTTTGGCTAACTAAACCAATTTTTTTACTTTATTTAATAAGTGGTTTAGTATATTAATTGAGCAGGTTACAGAAAACAGAACGCTTTCACTTTCCATTTCTGTTTGTGCCCTTTCACCTTAAATGGTTCTAACCTCAGGAGGTCCCTCACTTGGTGTTTACACTTCAGCAGTCATCGTGCCTGAGCGTTATACCCTGGAGATAGAACCTATGCAGATTTTTAGAATTTGGAATGTAGGTTCAAACTCTGCATCTGTGCTCCTCCATGGTCAGTGCTTAGATCTGTTTATCCACCTGAAGAGTGCAGTAGTCTCCTTGTGAACTTTGGTAACGGCTGGTTCTCTAGTTGGGTTATTTATTTTGTAGTTTATTTAAAAAGTGTAATCTTGGTTCGTTTTTCGATTACTCTGTATTAGCTAAGATTTTTCATCAATTTATGGTTTCTCAGTTCCTGATCGATTCCTAGGAACTGAAGAATATCCTAGCTGGCTACCATTTCACCTTTTTCCTATTTTTGGCTACTAAACCACTTTTTATTGTAATTAGGAGTGGTTTAGTATTTATTTATTTTTTTTTAACTATTCAAGGTACAGAAAATGGCGTGCTTCCACTTTTTCTGTCTGTGCCCTTTCACCTTAATTAATTGATTACTATTTCAGTAACCGCAGTTTGACCTTTGGCAGTTTCCTCAGTACAAATGCTGTTTACTTTTGGGCTCTCGTACTGCACTGTGTTTGGGAATAGTTTTTCTTTAATTTTAACTCATTATATCCTGGGCCGTCATTTTGTATCAGGAGAATCAATGGATGCTTCGGACTTCATATGGAGCTATTGGGTACATTGATGCTTTCAAGTTGTATATGTACCTTCAAAAAATTGTAAAATTGTTTCCAGCGCTTGGCAAGGGCAGACTATCATGAACTTTGTTTAAAGTGCATGGGTCCACAACATAACTTTATAAATTATGAATCCTGTTATATTTTTTGCTCAGAAACCTAATTAAAAATGGGTAGAAATTTTAAAAAGAAGAAAAAATTACTCACCTTAGTAATGTTGTTTCTTCTAATGGAGTCTTGCTATATTATGACATATGCAGTATAACCCCAGGTTAGAACTGCTCCGGAGGTGAAAGAGTTAACTTTCCATGCCAGGCATGGAACCTTGAGCGCGAGCTCGGTTGAAAACTCTGTCTGTTGTTGCTCAAACTTAAACTGTCAGATCTTTACAAGCAAAACTCACTAAGGTTCTGTGCGGAAGTCAGAACCCACACTCAGCCTCATTGGCTACTAACTCAAAACACATTTGTGTTCTTGATCCCAAAACAAAGACTCAAGTCAGGGAATTAAGAAAGAAAATTAAAACATAACACCGGGCACCTAAAGAAAGGGTGAAACAAAGTGAGCATCTATGAGTGCCAACATTGCTGCCCACCCACATCCCAAAAATAGAGGTTCTGAGAGGGGCAGGCTGGGAGGTTAATATAGCAAGACTCCATTAGAAGAAACAACATTACTAAGGTGAGTAATTTTTTCTTCAAACAACATGAAGTCTTGCTATATTCAAACAACATGAAGTCTTGCTATATTATGACTATTGCAGTTTGCCCCAGCCTTAGAACTGCTCTGGAGGTGAAAGAGTTAACTTCCATGCAGAGCATGGAGCTTAGAGCGAAACTCGGTTCAGAAGCTCTGTTTGGCTGGTTTCAAACCGAAACCGTCAGATTCTTTACTCCGCCTCACTGAACAGTCGCTCCGGAGATTCCTCCTGTTGCTCGGTTCATTTCTTCGGTTTAAAGCGCTATTTCTCGGTTTAATTTAACCGCGATTTCATTATTTTAACCGCAAAACCGATCGGTTCAGGCTCTGTCTATGGTAATCGTAAGTAATAGATAGGGTTTTTTCTGTGTGGAACTTGTAAAAGTATTATCGGTTCGGTTGAACCGATCGAGTTGTATTTAAATATAAGTTTAAAGCCTTTTAAGGCTTTTTAGAGTGCGGTTCCCGGTTCTTATCGGTTCTAAAAAAAACGGATTTCATTACGGTTTTTTCCACGACCCGTGACACGGTTTGGAACCGATAAGGGTGTCTTGCCTGGCACTGCCATCAAAAGGGCAAGTTGGTTGGTTAGGCTGGCATCATGTCTGAGAAACCCAAAAGAAAAACCGGGCCCACTGGGTTTCAACACTGTAGTGTCTGTGGGAAGCCTTTGCCAAGGCTGACCCACACACTACATGTGTCTAGTGTCTGGGGTTTGACCACCTCAATTCAGACTGCCAGATTTGTAAAAATTTCCCTGCAGCCACCCTGGACAAGAGAGTGGGCAGGCTCAGGGAACGAGAGGCCAAAAAGTCCGCTGACCCGGATGGCCAGCCCGGTTCGGTGCCAACCGAACCGGAGGGAGTGCCCTCTGACCAGGGCGAGACTTCCTCTGGCAAACGAAAAGCTGGCTCTGAGGAGCCAGTTCCAGCAAAGAAATCTAAAAAATCAGCAGGTTTGGAGTCCAAAATTCCTTCTCCAACTGCTGCTGAGTTAGCCAGGGCAATACAGATTGTCCAGTCCCTGTCCCCGGTTCCCTCCGAACCGCCACTGTCTGGCAAAAGGTTGGTTCGGTCGGTTCCAGTGGTTCAGGATTATGATATAGAAGAGTTCTATGAACCAGAGGAGGAGGATGAGGATTATGATCAGTGTGAATGTGACTTTGAAAGTCTGGATGTGCCCATTGAACCGGACATCTCCCCAGACAGACCTTCAGGTGAGTCTCCCCCTAGGCTTTCTGAGTCCCCTTCTCATTTTTTGTTTTATAAAAAAGTTGCTGAGACCCTCCAGCTTCCCTTAGAGGAGGCTTTGGACGAGCAAGAGGAGCCTGACTATGTGGAGATGATGGATATCCCAGAGTCCAGGAGGTTGTCCATCCCTTTACATAAATCTTTTAGAAAACAAACAATAAAAATTTTAAAAGCTCCTAATTCAAACATGAAGTCTTGCTATATTATAGACATTAGCAGTTTGATCCAGCTCTAGAACTGCCCCGGAGTGAAATGGTTAAAACCATTCCAAAATAGAATTTTGGCACGAGAGCAGCTCTATCTGTGTCATTTCAAACTTTAACTGTCAGATTCTTTACTCCGCCTCAGTGAACAGTCGCTCCGGAGATTCCTCCTTCTGCTCGGTTCATTTCTCGGTTTAAAAAGTGTTTTCTCGGTTGGATTTACCCGAGAATAGTTTTATTTAACCAAAAACCGTCGTTCAAGCTCTATCTGTGGTAACCGTAAGTAAATGAAGGTTTTGTCTGTGTGGAACTTGTAGTTATCGGTTCGGTTTTGAACCGATCAGTGGGTTTAAAACTCATTTAAAACTAAAAGTTACTATTTTAGAGTGCGGTTCCGGTTCTTATCAGTTCTAAAAAACGGATTTATTACGTTTTTTCAATACCTTGACAGTTGGGAACCGATAAGGGTGTCTTGCCTGGCACTGCCGTTAAAGGGCAAGTTTTTGGTTAGGCTGGCATTATATCTGAGAAACCCAAAAGAAAACCGGCCCACTGGTTTCAACACTGTGATGTTTGTGGGGAAGTCTTTGCAGGCTGACCCACACACCACATGTGTTTATTGTCTGGGGTTTGACCACCTCCAGTCAGACTGCCAGGTATGTAAGAATTTCCCTGCAGCTACCCTGGAAAAAGATTGGGCAGGCTCAGGGAACGAGGGCTAAAAAGTCCGCTGACCTGGATGACAGCCCGGTCGGTGCCAACCGAACTAGAGGTAGTGCCCTCTGACCAGGGCCAGACTTCCTCGGGCCAAAGAAAAGCTGGTTCTGAGGAACCAATTCCAGTAAAGAAAACAAGAAAATCAGCAGGTCTGGAGTTCAAAATTCCTTCTCCAACTGCTGCAGAGATAGCAAAAGCCATACAAATTGTCCAGTCACTGTCTCACGGTCCGTCTGAACCACCCCTATCTGTTAAAAGGTCCTTTCGTCCGGTCCCAGTGGTTCAGGATTATGATATTGAGGAATTTTATGAACCAGAGGAGGGGGAGGAGGATTATGAACAGTATGAATGTGGCTGGGAAGGTCTGGGTGTGCTCATTGAACGGACATCTCCCAGAAGACCTTTAGAATCTCCCCTATGCTGTCTGAGTCCCTTCTCATTTTATATGTTTTAAAAAGTTGCTGAAACCCTCCAGCTTCCTTTAGAAGAGGCTGTGGATGAGCAAGAGGAGCCTGATTTTGTAGAAATGATGGATATTCCAGAGTCTAGGAGATTGTCTATTCCTTTACATAAATCTTTTAGGAAACAAACAATTAAAATTTTAAAAGCTCCTAATTCTGTGCCTCCTGTAGATAAAAAGATGGACAGAAGGTATACATTGTCAGGCCCTGATACAGAATTCCTTTCTCAGCAATGCAGTCATGCTGGGGTAGTTCAGGCTGCTGCCTGTGATAAAGCTAATATTCCTTGGCTTCACATCCTCCTGACAAGGATTCCAGGAAGATTGATGCCATGGCAAAAACAGTATATGGCAGCCTCTCTGGGACTCAGGCAAGCAAATTATATGGCTTATGTAGCTAGGTATCAGAAATCTAGATGGGATACTGTTATGCAATTGGCCAAGCAGGCCCATGGCCAGCTGGCTAGTGAACTAGAACAGGTGGCTGCTGATGGCATTGAAGCCTCTAAGGTTCAGTTTCATGCTGCTGTGGATGTTAATGATGTTTCCTCTAGGGTCATGGCCACATCTGTAGCTTTTCGTAGGTTGGCCTGGCTCGGGTGTACTAGTTTGTCACAGGATACCCAGACTAAGGCTATGGATTTTCCTGTGGTGGGAAATTCTCTGTTTGGAGAGCAGACAGAGAATTACATGAAGAAGATGGATGAATATAGGACTACTTACAAGGTGCCCAGGCTAAGGAGGCGGCAAGCCACTCCTCAAAGGCATGCCCCCAGGGGTGGGGTAGGCCTTTCACAGGCCTTTCTACCAGACTCAGGTCTCCTCTGCCTATGCTCAGAGGGGCTTCTTCAGAGGCAGGGGCAGACGACGGGTGGGCAGACCTGCTCCCACCCCCCAGCCTAAAGCTCCTGCGAAACAGGCACCCTGATGGGGTGCCCAGGGCCGATTCTTCTGTACCAGTGGGGGGCAGGCTGGCTTACTTCAGTCAGAATTGGGCTTCTTTAACCTCAGACAAGAGGGTTCTGGAAGTAGTAAGCCAGGGTCTGGTTCTCAGGTTCAAAAGTTTCCCAAGTTGAGAAGCAGACTTTTCTACCTGCAAGTGCTTCGAGACCCTCGCTCTGGAAACAGAGGTCTCATCCCTGTTAGCTCTCAGAGCAGTGAAAGGTTCCTCCCTGCATCAGGGCAGGGGTCTGTATTCAGATACTTTCTTACCCCAAAAAGACAGGAGAATGGCGCCCATTTTAGATCTCAGATATCTGAACAAGCATCTTTTGAAACCAAAGTTCAAAATGGTAACTCTTGGCAATGATTTTTACTTTCCCTAAGGCCAGGGGACTGCTAGCCTCCTGGACCTCAAGGATGCCTATTTCATGTCCTAATCAGAAGATCCCACCGAAAGTACCTCAGATTCGAACTGCCCTCAGGTCGTTACCAGTTCAGAGCAATGCCCTTCGGCCTTACCTCTGCTCCAAGGGTATTCACAAAGTGTCTAGCAGTGGCAGTGGCCCACTTAAGGAGGCAGAGGATTGCTGTTTTCCCTATCTAGACGACTGGCTCATTGTAGGCCAGTCCCCAGAACAGGTAAAATCACCTGCAGGTCACCCAGCAGCTCTCACCTCCCTGGGTTTTCTGCTAAACCTACTAAAGTCGGTTCTGGAACCAGTCCAGGTACTCACCTTTTAGGGGCAGAATTGGACACAAGCTAGCCAGAGCCTTTCTTCTCCCAGAAAGGTAAGGAATTTAGTGGTTCTGGCCTCTTCCTTCACTCTGCAGGTCTCTTGACCAGCGTAGACACTTTTGCAGCTCCTGGGAGCACATGGCTGCATCCACAGCTGTTGTGCAGGGAGCCAGATTTCAGATGAGAGACATTCAGTTTCACTTGAGAACCTTTTGGTCTCAGAGAAGAGACCCCTTCCAAGTTGGTCCCAGTGACTGAACCTTGATCCCTAGCTCTCCAGTGGTGGCAGGATCAGAGCAATTAAGAGCGGGGTCCTTCATTTCCCCTTCTCACGACTTGACTCTCACTACAGATGCTTCCCTTCTGGGTTGGGAGCCCACATGGCGACCTTTCCACTCAGGGGAGTTTGGTCCCCAGGAATCTCTGCTCCACATCAATTTGCTGGAACTCAGAGCTGTCTTTTAGCTCTTCAAGCTTTTTCTGCATCTGTCCACGACAAGGTGATACAAGTCAGAACAGACAACACCACAACAATGTGGTACATCAACAAACGGGGGCACTCGGTCTTGAGCCTTGTGCACGAGCAATGAAGTTGTGGTCTCGGCCTATTCCCTGAACACTTCCCTCATGCAGTTCATCTTCCAGGGAAGGACAATGTCCTAGCGGATGCCCTCAGAGGATTTCCCAGGGCCATCACAATGGTCCCTGGATCCTCAAGTGCTGGGGATAGTTTTTGCCAGGTGGGGCATCCTCAGATAGATCTTTTGCAGCCCAGACAATCACAAACTTCCTCTGTTCTGTTGCAGGCCTCCAGTGCTGGGCTCAGTTCCCTGGATGCCCTTCTTCTGGATTGGGAGGGAAGTTCCTCTGTGCTTTCCCCTTTCCTCTCCTATTCAAGTACTAGTCAAAATCAGATCTCAGCCTTGCAGGGTGATTCTGATTGCCCCGATTGGGCCAGGCAGCCTGGTACCCACTCCTTCTGTCTCTGACAGTCCATCTTCCCTTGCCTCCCCAGGAATCACAATCTGTTGACTTGTGCCCAGGAAGGGTTTGGTATCCGGACCTCAACCTCTCAAGGCCTGGCTCTTGAGGAGTTAGGAGTTTGCTGATTTACAGCCTCTCAGGGTGTTCTTGAGATCCTAAAGGCTTCCAGAAAGCCTTCCACTAGGCTACTTATAGTTCTAAATGGAAAAGGTTTTCCATTTGGTGTGCTGGAAAAATATTTCCCAGAATCTGCTGAATTGCCCATTTGTTAGATTACATGGTACATCTTAATTCCTTGGGTCTCAGACCAGCTACCCTGAGAGTTCATTTGGCAGCTGTGTCTGCTTTTGTGTCAACAGGAAAGTCATCCCTCTTTCCTCTCATCCTGTGTTTTCCAAGTTTTTAAGGGATTACTCCATACTAATCCTCCTTTCGGAACCCGGCCCTGCTTGGGACCTTAATGTTTGCATTGCCCAGTTAATGCAACCCCTTGAACCTCTGTCTTCTGCAGAGCTTAAGTACCTAACTTGGAAAACTGTTTTCTAGTGGCTATCACTTCTGCCAGGACGTGATAAGTGAATTGCAAGCCTTGTCAGTGGAGACTGACTTTATTTCTTTCCACAGGATAAGGTAGTCCTTAGGACTAATAGGAAGTTTTTGCCTAAGGTGGTTTCAGATTTCCATCTTAATCAATCTATCTCCCTTCCAGTATTTTCACTGATCACTCCTCTTCGGTGAGAGGAGGTTGCACAGCCTGGATGTTAAGAGAGCTCTTAGTTATTATATAGAGCGTACTAAAGGTCACAGGTTGAATCCTCCAACTTTTCCTTACCTATGGTGAAGTTGGGAAGGCAGACCTGCCACTAAGAGATCAGTAGCCAGGTGGATTGTCTCTTGTATCCAATTTTGTTATCAGAAAGTGGCAGAGCCCCACCCCCCGGTTTGAGGGTTCATTCTACCAGGGTACATAGCTGCTGCTCTAGTTGCTGCCAGAGATATCCCTTTATTAGAGATTTGCCAGGCTGCTACTTGAAAACGGCACACTTTTACCAAGCATTACTCCCTGGATGTCCAGGCCAGAGAGATGCTCGGTTTGGCACAGCTGTTCTTCAGAGCCTATTCCCTAAGTAGGTTCTGCCTCCTCCATGGAGGTACTGCTGTGTATTCTGCTAATGTCTATATATAGCAAGACTTCATGTTGTTTGAAGAAAAATTACTCACCTTAGTAATGTTGTTTCTTCTAATGGAGTCTTGCATATTATAGACCTCCCCAACCTGCCCCTCTCAGAACTCTACTTGGTGGCGTGGGGCAACTTAGTGTGGGCACTACTTATGTCCTGTTAGCATTTTGTCCCCTTTGGGACTTTGGGGGTGTGTATGTATCGCGTGTGTTTTATTATACTTATGTTCCATTTTCATATTATTAGAATGGTGTTAGTATTTCTGGTCCCCTGACTTGAGTCTTGGGTGTTGGGACCATCAATGGTTGTTATTATTTAGGTAGCCATTTGGCTAGTGTAGGTTACAGCTTCCACACAGACCTTAGTGAGTTTGGCTCGTAAAGATCTGACAGTTCAAGTTTGAAATGACACAGATAGAGCTGCTCTCGTGCCAAAATTCTAGTTTGGAATGGTTTTAACCATTTAACTCCGGGGCAGTTCTAGAGCTGGATCAAACTGCTAATGTTTATAATATAGCAAGACTCCATTAGAAGAAACAACATTACTAAGGTGAGTAATTTTTTCTTCTGTGCCTCCTGTGGATAAAAAGATGGACAGGAGGTACTTTGTCCGGTCCTGATACAGATTTTCTTTCACAACAATGCAGTCATGTTGGGGTAGTTCAGGCTGCAGCCTGTGATAAAGCTAATATTCCACTGGCTTCACATCCTCCTGACAAGGATTCCAGGAAGATTGATGCCATGGCCAAAAAACAATACATGGCAGCATCCTTGGGACTCAGACAAGCTAACTATATGGCTTATGTTGCAAGATACCAGAAATCTAGATGGCATACTGTCATGGCCTTAGCCAAACAGGTCCCTGGCCAGCTCGCAAAGGAGCTGGAGCAGGTGGCTCTTGATGGTATTGAGGCATCTAAGGTGCAATTCCATGCTGCAGTGGATTCTAACGATGTATCCTCTAGAGTCATGGCTACATCTGTGGTTTTTTGGAGATTGGCCTGGCTCAGGTGTACTACTTTGTCACAGGATACCCAGTCTAAGGCTATGGATTTTCCTGTGGTGGGAAATTCTCTGTTTGGGGAGCAGACAGAGAATTATATGAAGAAAATGGATGAATATAGAACCACTTACAGGAGTGCACAAGCCAAGGAACGGCAAGCCACTCCTCAGAGGCAGCCCCCCAAGGGTAGGCCTTTTCACAGGCCTTTTTACCAGACTCAGGCCCTCTCCTCTTCAGCCTATGTACAGAAGGGGTTCTTCAGAGAGAGAGGCAGACGGGGTTCGAGCAGACCTGCTCCCAACCCTCAGCCTAAAGCCCCTGCCAAACAGGCACCCTGATGGGATGCCCAGGGTTCGACTCTCCACTACCTGTAGGGGGAGGTTGGTCACTTCGTCCAGGACTGGCAGTCTTTAACTTCAGACAGGTGGGTCCTGGAGTAGTGACCAGGGTCTGGTTCTCAGCTTCAAGAAATTTCCAAAGATGAGGCGAGATCTTTCCACCTACAAACCCTTTAGAGACTCTTGCTTTGGAAACAGAAGTCTCAACCCTCCTGGCTCTCAGAGCTGTAGAAAAGTTTCTCCCTTTCACCAGGGCAAGGGTCTGTACTCCAGGTACTTCCTTACCCCAAAAGATAGGAGAGTGGCGCTATCCTGGATCTAAGATATCTAAACAAGCACCTTTTTAAAGCCAAAGTTCAAAATGGTGACACTAGGAATGATTTTACCTCCCTAGGCCAGGGGACTGGCTAGCCTCCTGGACCTCAAAGATGCCTACTTCCATGTTCTTATCAGAAGCTCCCATCAGAAAGTACCTCAGATTAACTGCCCTCAGGCCATTATCAGTTCAGAGCAATGCCCTTCGGCCTCACTTCTGACCCAAGGGTGTTCACAAAGTGTCTGGCAGTAGCAGTCACTCACCTAAGAAGGCAAAAGATTGCCATTTTTCCCTACCTGGATGACTGGCTCATTGTGGGTCAGTCTCCAGACCAGGTCAAATCACACCTGCTAGTTACCCAGCAGCTGCTTACCTCTCTGGGATTTCTTCTCAGTCTTCCAAAGTCAGTTTTGGAAGCTGTCCAGGTACTCACCTTTATAGGCGCAGAACTGAATACAAAGCAGGCCAGAGCCTTCCTTCCCTTGGAAAGGGTAAGGACCTTAGTGGCCCTGGCCGCCTCCTTCACTCTGCAGGTGTCTCGACCAGCAAGGCATTTCTGCAGCTCGAGGGCACATGGCTGCCTCCACAGCTGTGGTGCAAGGAGCAAGATTTCAGATGAGGGACATTCAGTTCCATTTGAGAGCTTTCTGGTCTCAAAGAAGAGGTCCTCTATCCAAGTTAATCCCAGTGACTCGAACCCTGATCCAGGCCCTTCAGTGGTGGCAGGATCAGAGCAATCTGAGACAGGGGGTGCCTTTCATCCCTCTGTCCCATTCCTTGACCCTTACTACAGATGCATCCCTCTTGGGATGGGGAGCTCACATGGGCGACTTCTCCACCCAGGGATTATGGTCCCCTCAGGAATCTCTGCTCCACATCAATCTGTTGGAACTCAGAGCTGTTTTCTAGCACTTCAGGTTTTCTCTGCATCTGTTCAGAACAAGTTGGTACAGGTCAGAACAGACAACACCACTACAATGTGGTACATCAACAAACAAGGGGCACTCGGTCTTGACCTTGTGCACCGAGGCGATGAAGTGTGGTCTCTGGCTTACTCCCTGAACACTTCCCTCATAGCAGTTCACCTCCCAGGCAAGGACAATGTCCTGGCAGATGCCCTCAGCAGGATTTCTCAGGGCCATCACGAATGGTCGCTGGATCCCCTAGTACTGGGGATAGTGTTTGCCAGATGGGGCACTCCTCAGATAGATCTTTTCGCAGTCCCAGACAATTATCAACTTCCACTGTTTTGTTGCAGGCCCCCAGTGTTGGGCTCAGTTCCCCTGGATGCCTTTCTCCTCAATTGGGAAGGGAAGTTTCTTTATGCCTTTCCCCCCTTCCCTCTCCTGTTCAAAGTACTAGTCAGAATCGGGTCTCAGCCCTGCAAAATGACCCTGATTGCTCCAGACTGGGCCAGGCAGCCCTGGTACCCACTCCTTCTGTCCTTAGCAGTCCATCTTCCCCTGTGTCTCCCCAGGAACCACAATCTGTTAACCTGTACTCAGGGGAGAGTTTGGTATCCGAATCTCAAATCCCTCAACCTCAAGGCTTGGCTCTTGAGCAGTTAGAGTTTGCTGATTTGCAACTTTCTCAGTGTTCTCGAAATCCTGAAGGCTGCTAGGAAGCCTTCCACCAGGGCTACCTATAACTCCAAGTGGAAAAGGTTTTCCATATGGTGTTCTGGGAAGCATGTTTCACCAGAATCTGCTGATCTACCCACTGTATTGGACTACATGGTCCATCTTAATTCTTTGGGACTGAGACCAGCCACCCTGAAAGTGCACTTGGCTGCTGTCTCTGCCTTCATTTCAGCAGGGAAGCCTCTTCTCTTTCTGCTCATCCTGTATTTTCCAGGTTTTTAAAGGATTGCTTCACACCAATCCTCCATTCAGGGACCCGCCCGGATTGGGATCTTAATGTATGCATTGCTCAGCTAATGCAACCCGCTGAGCCTCTGTCTTCGGCAGAGCTTAAGTATTTGACTTGGAAACTGTATTTCTGGTAGCCATCACTTGCCAGGCGTATAAGTGAGTTACAGGTTTTATCAGTAGAAACTGACTTTATTTCCTTTCACAGGGATAAAGTGGTCCTCAGGACTAACAGGAAGTTTTGCCTAAGGTGGTTTCAGATTTCCACCTTAACCAATCTTATTTCACTTCCAGTGTTGTTCACTGACCATTCCTCCTCTGGTGAGAGGAGGCTGCTCAGCTTAGATTTTAAGAGGGCCCTAAGTTACTACATAGAGAGTAGCAAGGGTCACAGGTTTGACTCCCTCCAACTGTTTCTCACTTATGGTGAGGTTGAGAAAGGGAGACCTGCCACTAAGAGATCCATTGCCAGGTGGATCGTTTCTTGTATCCAATTTTGCTATCAAAAGCTGGGTAAGGTTCCCCCCTCAGGCCTGAGGGCTCACTCTACCAGAGGTACAGCTGCATCTCTAGCTGCTGCTAGAGACATCCTTATCTTGGAGATATGTCAGGCAGCTACTTGGAAGACAGTACACACTTTCACCAAGCATTACTCCCTGGATATTCAGGCCAGGAGGGATGCTCGGTTGCTACAGCCGCTGTTTCAGAGCAGGAGTGTAGCCAGAAATTTCCATTTTGTACACAATCTCCAACAGTTACACCCTCCCATTAAAAATGTACACATCCTTTCCAAATGGCACCCCTTCCAAACAAGTCAGATTGTTGTCAGATGACTCTACTCTCTAAAGAGGTTATACATGTATTGGACACTCCTCAGTGGCCTACACTAACCCAAATACTACAGATTAGAATGATAATATTAACAGAGTGGCTTATGGTTTGTGGCAGGCACTCAACAAAACTGTACACAAATGTGTACAGTGAGTATGCCTGTCTACACCCTTGCTTCAGAGCCTATTCCCTAAGTAGGTTCTGTCCCCTCCTCCATGGAGGTACTGCTGTGTAGTCTGCATATGTCATAAGAAAAAATTACTCACCTTAGTAATGTTGTTTCTTCTAATGGAGTCTTGCTATATTATGACCTCCCCCCCAGCCTGCCCCTCTCAGAACTCCTACTTTGGGATATGGGGTGGGTAGTCCTCTGTTGGCATTTGTTGATGCCCTCTTTCTTGTTTGGGTGTTGTGTTTATTTAGTTATTCTATCTTAATTTTCTGGTCCACTGACTTGAGTCTTTGTGTTGGGACCAGCAAAAATGTGTTAATATATTAGTGGCCAGTTGGCTAATGTAGGTTACAGCTTCCACACAGAACCTTAGTGAGTTTTTTTGCTCATAAAGATCTGACGGTTTCGGTTTGAAACCAGCCAAACAGAGCTTCTGAACCGAGCTTGCGCTCTAAGCTCCATGCTCCGCATGGAAGTTAACTCTTTCACCTCCGGAGCAGTTCTAAGGCTGGGGCAAACTGCAATAATCATAATATAGCAAGACTCCATTAGAAGAAACAACATTACTAAGGTGAGTAATTTTTTCTTATGACATATGCAGACTACACAGCAGTACCTCCATGGAGGAGGGACAGAACCTACTTAGGAAATAGGCTCTGAAGCACGGCTGTGCCAAATCGAGCATCACTCCTAGCCTGGATGTCCAGGGAGTAATGCTTAGTGAAAGTGTGAACTGTTTTCCAGGTAGCTGCTTGACAAATCTCTAGAATGGGGATGTCCCTGGCAGCAGCCAGGGGAAGCAGCTGTACCTCTGGTAGAGTGAGCCCTCAGGCCTGAGGGAGGAACCTGACCCAGTTTTCATAGCAAAATTGGTTACAAGAGACAATCCACCTGGCAATGGATCTTTTAGTGGCAGGTTTTCCTTTTCCAACCTCACCATAGGTGAGGAACAATTGGAAGGAGTCAAACCTGTGACCCTTAGTACGTTCTATGTAGTAACTAAGGGCTCTTTTGACATCTAAACTGTGCAATCTCCTCTCGCCAGATGAGGAATGGTCAGTGAAATACACAGGAAGGACATGGATTGATTAAGGTGGAAGTCTGAAACCACCTTAGGCAAAAACTTTCTGTTAGTCCTGAGGACCACCTTATCCCTGTGAAAGGAGATAAAATCAGGTTCCACTGACAATGCTTGCAACTCACTTATGCGCCTGGCAAGTGATGGCTACCAAAAACACAATTTTCCAAGTCAAGTACTTGAGCTCTGCTGAAGACAACGGCTCAAAAGGGGGTTGCATAAGCTGGGCAATGCAAATATTAAGATCCCAAGCAGGGCAGGGTCCCTGAATGGAGGGTTGGTGTGAAGCAACCCCTTGAAAAACTTGGAGAATACAGGGTGAGCTGAAAAAGAAGGTGGTTTACCTGCTGATAAGAAAGCAGACACGGCTGCCAGGTGCACTTTTAGGGTAGCTGGTCTCAGCCCCAAAGAATTCAAATGCACCAAATAATCCAGGATTGTGGGCAAGTCAGCAGATTCTGGTGGAATATGCTTGCCAGAGCACCATATGGAAAATCTCTTCCATTTGGAATTATAAGTAGTCCTGGTGGAAGGCTTCCTAGAGGCCTTCAAGATATCCAATACACCTTGGGAGAGGTGTAGGTCAGGAAACTCTAACTCTTCAAGAACCATGCCTTGAGATTGAGAGATTTGAGGATCGGATACCAAACCCTCCCCTTGGCACAGGTTAACAGATTGTGATTCCTGGGGAAGTGCAGGGGAGGGTGGACTGCTAAGGACATGAGGAGTGGGTACCAGGGCTGTCTGGCCCAATCTGGAGCAATCAGAATCATCTTGCCGGGTTGAGATCTCATTTTGACTAGCACCTTGAACAGAAGAGGGAAGGGGGGGGGAGCATAGAGAAACTTCCCTTCCCAACTGAGAAGGAAGGCATCCAGGGAGAATGAGCCCAACACTGGGGGGCCTGCAGCAAAAAAGGGGAAGTTGGTGATTGTCTGGGGCTGCAAAAAGATCTATCTGCGGGGTGCCCTATCTGGCAAATACCCTCTCTAGTACTAGGGGATCCAGTGCCCATTCGTGATGGCCCTGGGAAATCCTGCTGAGAGCATCTGCCAGGACATTGTCCTTGCCTGGGAGGTGAACTGCCGTAAGGGAGGCGTCCAGGGAAAAAGCCAGAGACCACAACTTCATTGCTTCAATGCACAAGGCTGTAGACCGAGTGCCTCCTTGCTTGTTGATGTACCACGTTGGAGGGGTGTTGTCTGTTCTGACCTGTAGAACCTTGTTCTGAACAGATGTGGAAAAAACTTGAAGTGCTAGAAAAACTGCTCTGAGCTCCAACAGGTTGATGTGGAGCAGAGATTCCTGTGGGGACCACAATCCCTGGGTAGTGAGGTCGCCCATGTGAGCTCCCCAACCCAAGAGGGATGCATCTGTAGTAAGGGTTAAGGAATGAGACTGGGGAGTGAAGGGTACCCCCTGTCTCAGATTGCTCTGGTCCTGCCACCCCTGAAGGGCCTAAATCAGGGTTCGAGTCACTGGGATCAATTTGGTGAGAGGGTCTCTCCTTTGAGACCAAAAGGCTCTCAAATGGAACTGGACATCCCTCATCTGAAATCTTGCTCCTGGCACTACTGCTGTAGAAGCAGCCATGTGCCCCAGGAGCTGTAGAAAAATGTCTTGCAGGTCGAGAGACCTGCAGGGTAAAGGAGGAGGCCAGAGAGACCAGGGTCCTTGCTCTGTCCAGAGGAAGGAAGGCTCTGGCCTCTTTTGTGTTCAGTTCTGCTCCTATGAAGGTAAGAAGCTGGACAGGCTCTAGAACTGTCTTTGGAAGATTGAGAAGGAAACCTAGAGATGTGAGCAGTTGCTGAGTTACCCGAAGGTGAAGTTTGACCTGGTCTGGAGACTGGCCTACTATGAGCCAGTCGTCCAGATAAGGAAAGATGGCAATCTTTTGCCTTCCTATGTGGGCAACTGCTACTGCCAGGCATTTTGTGAATACCCTCGAGGCCGAGGTAAGGCCGAAGGGCATTGCTCTGAACTGGTAATGGCCTGAAGGCAGTTCGAATCTGAGGTACTTTCGATAAGAACATGGAAGTAGTCATCCTTGAGGTCCAGGGAGGCTAGCCAGTGTCCTGGCCTTAGAGAGGGTAAAATAATTCCCAGAGTCACCATTTTGAACTTTGGTTCTAAAAGGTGCTTGTTTAGATACCTAAGATCCAGGATGGGCCGCCATTCTCCTGTCTTTTTTGGGGGTAAGGAAGTACCTGGAGTACAACCCTTTGCCCTGGTGTAGGGGTGGAACCCTTTCCACAGATCTGAGAGCCAGGAGGGCAGAAACTTCTGTTTCTAGGGCAAGTGCCTCTGATGGATTTGCAGGTGGAAAGGACCTGGCTCTCACCTTCGGAAATTTTTTGAAGCTGAGAACCAGTCCCTGGCTTACTACTTCCAGGACCCACTTGTCTGATGTTAAAGACTTCTAGTCCTGGACAACGTAAGCCAGCCTGCCCCCTACAGGTAGTGGAGAATCGGCCCTTGCCACCCCATCAGGGAGCCTGTTTTGCTGGGGCTTTGGGCTGAGAGGTAGAAGCAGGCTTACTTGAACCCCTTCTGTCTCTTCCTCTAAAGAACCCCCTCTGGGCATAAGCAGAAGAGGAGGCCTGGGCTTGGTAAAGAGGCCTGGGCTTGGTAAAAAGGCCTATGAAAAGGCCTGCCCCTGCCTCTGACATGCTGCCGTTGAGGAGTGGCTTGCCTTTCCTTGGCCTGTGCACTCCTATAGGTGGTCCTATACTCATCCATTTTCTTCATGTAATTCTCTGTCTGCTCCCCAAACAGAGAATTGCCCACAACAGGAAAATCCATAGCCTTAGACTGGGTATCCTGTGACAGGGCAGTACATCTGAGCCAGGCCATTCTGCGAAGAGGCACAGATGTAGCCATGACTCTTGATGAAACATCATTACAGTCTACTGCAGCATGAAATTGCACCTTGGATGCCTCAATACCATCCGCAGCCACCTGCTCCAGCTCCCTGGCAAGCTGTTCAGGGGCCTGTTTTGCTAGGGCCAGCACAGTATCCCATCTGGATTTCTGGTACCTAGCAGTATAAGCTATATAATTTGCCTAAAGATGCTGCCATGTACTGTTTCTTTGCCATGGCATCCATCCTCCTGGAATCCTTTTCAGGAGGGTGAGAAGCTAAAGGAATATTAGCCTTGTCACAGGCTGCAGCCTGCACTACCCCCACATGGCTGCATTGCTGAGAGAGGAACTCCGTATCGGGGCCTGATAATGTATACCTCTTGTCCATCCTTTTATCAACAGGAAGGATAGAGTGAGGAGTTTTTAGAATTTTTACTGTCTGTTTCCTAAAGGATTTGTGCAAGGGAATAGACAGTCTCCTAGACTCTGGAATATCCATCATTTCTACATAATCAGGCTCTTCAAACAACATGAAGTCTTGCTATATTATAGACAGTAGCAGTTTGTTCCAGCTCTAGAACTGCCCCGGAGTGAAATGGTTAAAACCATTCCAAAATAGAATTTTGGCACGAGAGCAGCTCTATCTGTGTCATTTCAAACTTGAACTGTCAGATTCTTTACTCCGCCTCAGTGAACAGTCGCTCCGGAGATTTCTCCTTCTGCTCGGTTCATTTCTCGGTTTAAAAAGTGTTTTCTCGGTTGGATTTAACTGAGAATAGTTTTATTTTAACACAAAACCGTTCGGTTCAAGCTCTCATCTGTGGTAACCGTAAGTAAATGAAGGTTTTGTCTGTGTGGAACTTGTAAGTTATCGGTTCGGTTTGAACCGATCAGTGGGTTTAAAACTCATTTAAAACTAAAAGTTACTATTTTAGAGTGCGGTTCCCGGTTCTTATCGGTTCTAAAAAAAACAGATTTATTACGTTTTTTTCCAATACCCGTGACACGGTTAGGAACCGATAAGGGTGTCTTGCCTGGCACTGCCGTTAAAAGGGCAAGTTTTTGGTTAGGCTGGCATTATGTCTGAGAAACCCAAAGAAAACCGGGTCCACTGGTTTCAACACTGTGATGTTTGTGGGGAAGTCTTTACAAGGCTGACCCACACACCACATGTGTTTATTGTCTGGGGTTTGACCACCTCAGTCAGACTGCCAGGTATAGAAATTTCCCTGCAGCCACCTTGGAAAAAAGATTGGGCAGGCTCAGGGGAGCGGAGGCCAAAAATCCATGACCCAGATGGCCAGCCCGGTTCGGTCTCGAACCGAACAGAGATGTGCCTCTGACCAGGGCCAGACTTCCTCGGGCAAAAGAAAAGCTGGTTCTGAGGAACCAATTCCAGTAAAGAAAACAAGAAAATCAGCAGGTCTGGAGTCCAAATTCTTCTCCAGCTGCTGCAGAGATAGCAAAAGCCATACAAATTGTCCAGTCACTGTCTCAGGGTCCGTCCGAACCACCACTATCTGGTAAAAGGTCGGTTCGTCCGGTTCCAGTGGTTCAGGATTATGATATTGAGGAATTTTATGAACCAGAGGAGGGGAGGAGGATTATGAACAGTATGAATGTGGCTGGGAAGGTCTGGGTGTGCCATTGAACGGACATCTCCCCAGACAGACCTTTAGAATCTCCCCATGCTGTCTGAGTCCCCATCTCATTTTATGTTTTATAAAAAGTTGCTGAAACCCTCCAGCTTCCTTTAGAAGAGGCTGTGGATGAGCAAGAGAGCCTGATTTTGTAGAAATGATGGATATTCCAGAGTCTAGGAGATTGTCTATTCCTTTACATAAGTCTTTTAGGAAACAATTAAAATTTTAAAAGCTCCTAATTCTGTGCCTCCTGTAGATAAAAGATGGACAGAAGGTATACATTGTCTGGCCCTGATACAGAATTCTTTCTCAGCAATGCAGTCATGTTGGGAGTAGTTCAGGCTGCTGCCTGTGATAAAGCTAATATTCCCTTGGCTTCACATCCTCCTGACAAGGATTCCAGGAAGATTGATGCCATGGCAAAAAAACAGTATGTGGCAGCCTCTCTGGGACTCAGGCAAGCAAATTATATGGCTTATGTAGCTAGGTATCAGAAATCTAGATGGGATACTGTTATGCAATTGGCCAAGCAGGCCCATGGCCAGCTGGCTAGTGAACTAGAACAGGTGACTGCTGATGGCATTGAAGCCTCTCAGGTTCAGTTTCATGCTGCTGTGGATGTTAATGATGTTTCCTCTAGGGTCATGGCCACATCTGTAGCTTTTCGTAGGTTGGCCTGGCTCAGGTGTACTAGTTTGTCACAGGATACCCAGACTAAGGCTATGGATTTTCCTGTGGTGGGAAATTCTCTGTTTGGAGAGCAGACAGAGAATTACATGAAGAAGATGGATGAATATAGGACTACTTACAAGAGTGCCCAGGCTAAGGAGCGGCATGCCCCCAGGGGTAGGGGTAGGCCTTTTCACAGGCCTTTCTACCAGACTCAGGCCTCCTCTGCCTATGCTCAGAGGGGCTTCTTCAGAGGCAGGGGCAGACGAGGGGTGGGCAGACCTGCTCCCACCCCCCAGCCTAAAGCTCCTGCGAAACAGGCACCCTGATGGGGTGCCCAGGGCCGATTCTCCTGTACCAGTGGGGGGCAGGCTGGCTTACTTCAGTCAGAATTGGGCTTCTTTAACCTCAGACAAGTGGGTTCTGGAATAGTAAAGCCAGGGTCTGGTTCTCAGCTTCAAAAGTTTCCCAAGTTGAGAAGCAGACTTTTTCTACCTAGCAAGTGCTTCAGAGACCTCGCTCTGGAAACAAAGGTCTCATCCCTGTTAGCTCTCAGAGCAGTAGAAGGTTCCTCCCTGCATCAGGGCAGGGGTCTGTATTCAGATACTTCCTTACCCCAAAAAGACAGGAGAATGGCGCCCATTTTAGATCTCAGATATCTGAACAAGCATCTTTTGAAACCAAAGTTCAAAATGGTAACTCTGGCAATGATTTTACCTTCCCTAAGGCCAGGGACTGGCTAGCCTCCCTGGACCTCAAGGATGCCTATTTCCATGTCCTAATCAGAAGATCCCATTGAAAGTACCTCAGATTCGAACTGCCCTCAGGTCATTACCAGTTCAGAGCAATGCCCTTTGGCCTTACCTCTTCTCCAAGGGTATTCACAAAGTGTCTAGCAGTGGCAGTGGCCCACTTAAGGCGGCAGAGGATTGCTGTTTTTCCCTATCTAGACGACTGGCTGATTGTAGGCCAGTCCCCAGAACAGGTAAAATCTCACCTGCAGGTCACCCAGCAGCTTCTCACCTCCCTGGGTTTTCTGCTAAACCTACCAAAGTCGGTTCTGGAACCAGTCCAGGTACTCACCTTTATAGGGGCAGAATTGGACACAAAGCTAGCCAGAGCCTTTCTTCCCCCAGAAAGGGTAAGGAATTTAGTGGCTCTGGCCTCTTTCTTCACTCTGCAGGTCTCTCAACCAGCAAGACACTTTCTGCAGCTCCTGGGGCACATGGCTGCATCCACAGCTGTTGTGCATGGAGCCAGATTTCAGATGAGAGACATTCAGTTTCACTTGAGAACCTTTTGGTCTCAGAGAAGAGACCCCCTTTCCAAGTTGGTCCTAGTGACTCGAACCTTGATCCTAGCTCTCCAGTGGTGGCAGGATCAGAGCAATTTAAGAGCGAGGGTCCCCTTCTTTTCCCCTTCTCACGACTTGACTCTCACTACAGATGCTTCCCTTCTGGGTTGGGGAGCCCACATGGGCGACCTTTCCACTCAGGGAGTTTGGTCCCCCCCAGGAATCTCTGCTCCACATCAATTTGCTGGAACTCAGAGCTGTCTTTTTAGCTCTTCAAGCTTTTTCTGCATCTGTCCACGACAAGGTGATTCAAGTCAGAACAGACAACACCACAACAATGTGGTACATCAACAAACATGAGGGCACTCGGTCTTCGGCCTTGTGCACCGAAGCAATGAAGTTGTGGTCTCTGCCCTATTCCCTGAACACTTCCCTCATAGCAGTTCATCTTCCAGGGAAGGACAATGTCCTAGCGGATGCCCTCAGTAGGATTTCCCAGGGCCATCACGATGGTCCCTGGATCCTCAAGTGCTGGGGATAGTTTTTGCCAGGTGGGCATCCCTCAGATAGATCTTTTGCAGCCCCAGACAATCACAAACTTCCTCTGTTCTGTTGCAGGCCTCCAGTGCTGGGCTCAGTTCCCCTGGATGCCCGTTCTTCTGGATTGGGAGGGAAGTTCCTCTATGCTTTCCCTCCTTTCCTCTCCTATTCAGTACTAGTCAAATCAGATCTCAGCCTTGCAGGGTGATTCTGATTTCCCGGATTGGCCAGGCAGCCCTGGTACCACTCCTTCTGTCTCTGACAGTCCATCTTCCCTGTGCCTCCCCAGGAATCACAATCTGTTGACTTGTGCCCAGGGAAGGGTTTGGTATCTGGACCTCAAATCCCTCAACCTCAAGGCCTGGCTCTTGAGGGGTTAGAGTTTGCTGATTTACAGCTCTCTCAGGGTGTTCTTGAGATCCTAAAGGCTTCCAGAAAGCCTTCCACTAGGCTACTTATAGTTCTAAATGGAAAAGGTTTTCCATTTGGTGTGCTGAAAAATATTTCCCCAGAATCTGCTGAATTGCCCATTTTGTTAGATTACATGGTACATCTTAATTCCTTGGGTCTCAGACCAGCTACCCTGAGAGTTCATTTGGCAGCTGTGTCTGCTTTTGTGTCAGCAGGAAAGTCATCCCCTCTTTCCTCTCATCCTGTGTTTTCCAAGTTTTTTAAGGGGTTACTCCATACTAATCCTCCCTTTCGGGAACCGGCCCCTGCTTGGGACCTTAATTTGCATTGCCCAGTTAATGCAACCCCTTTTTGAACTTCTGTCTTCTGCAGAGCTTAAGTACCTAACTTGGAAAACTGTTTTTCTAGTGGCTATCACTTCTGCCAGACGCATAAGTGAATTGCAAGCCTTGTCAGTGGAGACTGACTTTATTTCTATCCACAGGGATAAGGTAGTCCTTAGGACTAATAGGAAGTTTTTGCCTAAGGTGGTTTCAGATTTCCATCTTAATCAATCTATCTCCCTTCCAGTATTTTTCACTGATCACTCCTCTTCGGGTGAGAGGAGGTTGCATAGCCTGGATGTTAAGAGAGCTCTTAGTTATTATATAGAGCGTACCAAAGGTCACAGGTTCGAATCCCTCCAACATTTCCTTACCTATGGTGAAGTTGGGAAAGGCAAACCTGCCACTAAGAGATCAATAGCCAGGTGGATTGTCTCTTGTATCCAATTTTGTTATCAGAAAGTGGGCAGAGCCCCGGTTTGAGGGCTCATTCTTACAGGGGTATAGCTGCGCTCTAGCTGCTGCCAGAGATATCCCTTTATTAGAGATTTGCCAGGCTGCTACTTGGAAAACGGTATACACTTTTACCAAGCATTACTCCTGGATGTCCAGGCCAGGAGAGATGCTCGGTTTGGCACAGCTGTTCTTCAGAGCCTATTCCCAAAGTAGGTTCTGCCCTCCTCCATGGAGGTACTGCTGTGTATTCTGCTAATGTCTATAATATAGCAAGACTTCATGTTGTTTGAAGAAAAAATTACTCACCTTAGTAATGTTGTTTCTTCTAATGGAGTCTTGCTATATTATAGACCTCCCCCCCAACCTGCCCCTCTCAGAACCTCTACTTGGTGGGGTGCGGGCAACTTAGTGTGGGCACTACTTATGTCCTGTTAGCATTTTGTCCCCTTTGGGACTTTGGGGGTGTGTATGTCTACGCTGTGTGTGTGTTTTTATTATACTTATGTTCCATTTTCATATTATTAGAATGGTGTTAGTATTTCTGGTCCCTGACTTGAGTCTTGGGTGTTGGGACCATCAATGGTTGTTATTATTTAGGTAGCCATTTGGCTAGTGTAGGTTACAGCTTCCACACAGACCTTAGTGAGTTTGGCTCGTAAAGATCTGACAGTTCAAGTTTGAAATGACACAGATAGAGCTGCTCGTGCAAAATTCTATTTTGGAATGGTTTTAACCATTTCACTCCGGGCAGTTCTAGAGCTGGAACAAACTGCTAATGTCTATAATATAGCAAGACTCCATTAGAAGAAACAACATTACTAAGGTGAGTAATTTTTTCTTCTTGGTCATCTACAGCTTCCTCAACAGGGAGTTGGAGAGTTTCAGCAACTTTCTTATAGAACATAAAATGAGAAGGGGACTCAGATAGCCTGGGGGACCCCTAATGGTCTGTCTAGAGAGATGTCTGGTTCAATGGGCACATCCAGACCTTCAAAATCACATTCACCCTCCTCCCCTTCCTCCGGTTCGTAAAAATCCTCAAAATTATAATCTTGAACAGGTGGAACTGGCCGAACCGAGCGCTTCCCTGATGGTGTCGGTTCGGACGGAACCGGGGAAAGAGACTGGACAATTTGAATAGCTTTAGCTATTTCCTCAGCGGTTGGAGAAAGAACTTTTAGCTCCACACTAGCTGACTTTCTAGCCCTTTTAGTTGGAACTGGCTCCTCAGAGCTGGCTCTTTGTTTGCCCGAGGAAGTATCGCCCTGGTCAGAGGGCACTCCCTCAGGTTCGGTTGGAACCGAACTGGGCTGGCCATCTCGGTCAGCGGACTTTTTGGCCTCCCTTTCCCTGAGCCTACCAACTCTCTTTTCCACGGTGGCAGCAGGAAAATTCTTACAAATCTGGCAGTCTGCATTGAGGTGGTCAAACCCCAGACAATATACACAGGTGGTGTATGGGTCAGCCTTAGCAAAGGCTTCCCCACAGAGGCCACAGTGCTGAAACCCAGTGGGTCCGGTTTTTCTTTTGGGTTTCTCAGACATAGTGCCAGCCTAACCAAAACTTGCCCGTTAGTGGCAATCCGCTAAGCAAGACTCTCTTATTGGTTCTAGGGACATGGATATGTTGTTCATCCACACTCATTGGCAGGTATCCTTGCCGCTTTAAATCTTGCCGGAAGGTCTTCAAGCTTGCTCCTCCCACCCACCCGGGTGGTATAACTCTAGGCTCCGCCCCATGGCGTAGATCTTCCTTACGGCTTGAAGCTCAGGTTCCTCCCTTAACGCTCTGCGTTTGTGACTAGTTCTATTTCTCCGTTTGCGATTTAAAAATAAATTTTGCAAAAAGACTTTGATCTTCTATCCCTCATGACTGCGATGGACAAATCGACTCCAGTTGGAGATGCCCATGCGGGCAGAAGATGTCTCAGACGGATCCACACTCCGTGTGTCTACTGCTTAGGCCTTGAGCACGACCGCGAGCTTCGACCTGTGCTCATCTTTTCTGACCTCGTCCTCGAAGACCGTGCTGCCCAATTGCAACTGGGCCGTCCGAAGCGTTTCCCTCCGGTGAAGTCCAAGGAGGCCCGGTTGGCGGTGTCCGTGGCGGCGGGCTCGGCGGATCAGCTCGAGCAGATGGTCGCCCTCGAAGAGGAGGCGGCGCGGGCCGTATCTTCCTCGGCCGCGGCATTTATCCCGCTCTCTCTGGGTTCTTCCTACACGGCTTCTTTTAAGGAGCTTTGTCTGTCCCTCTCCACTAAAGGAGAAGGGCCTGCGTCTGCTGGACCTTATTCTCGGTCCAAAAAGAGGGACAGGGGTAAGTCCCTCCGTCGACGCTCTTGGGAGCGGGAAAGGTCCCTCTCCCCGGGCCGTCGACCGTCGGCTTCGGTCGACCGCTCGGCTTCGGCCACTGGCCTCACGGTGTCCCGTCAGGTCAGTTGACCGAGACTCCCACCGATGAAGTCGAGATTTTTCTTGACCCATTGGACGGGCTGTCGCCTTTAGCAGCGAGATTCCTCTCCCGGTTCCCCGGGAGGAGTTGAGGATCCGTGGGCTCGCCTGTGCCTCGGTTCCGAGGCCCTCGGATGGACCATCCGAGCGAAGGGAGTGCGGTTCGGCCGACACCTCCCGCACCGACCTCGGAAATTCCGGGACTCGGTCTGGGTCTCCGGACCTCTTCGCGGTCCAGCCGATCCCACCGTCATGGGCGGTCTCGAATGCCGGCACCGCGTGTCGGCGTCGCCGCTCGTCCTCGTCCTCCTCCTCGGATGAGGGGCTTCGGCGTAAGTACGTCGGCATGCACGAGCACCTTATGTTGCAACAGCTCCTCCTGGCCGGGAATAAGCCGACCCCGTCGCCTTCCCCGGCCATTAAGTGGCTGTCACCGGAACGGCCGACACAACCCCTCGACTTATCCGAGGAGCCTATACCCAGGCCGGTTGTTCGGCCAAAACCAGCTGCTCCACCGATTCCGGTGGAACCTCCGCCTCCACAGCCACCAATTGGGGCTCCGACCAAGGATTCTCGGTCGGCTAAGGGTCTACCCCATCGGCTGTCAGTTACCCTCACTCCCGACCGACCTCGGCAGGTGAAGGGTGGCTCAGGCCAGAGGCAGCTCTTCGAGGACTCTTCCGAGTCCGAAGATGATTCCTCCTTTTTCTCCAAGCGACTGGACTTGGAGTCTTCAGGAGGTCAGTCAATGGACGATAGCCCGTCGTCCTTCCTAGGACTGCTTCGGCTCATCTCGGAGTCCACCGGGATGGAGCTCGAACCCGTTTCCAAGCGGGCCAGGTATCCCCTCACGGAGATTCTGGACCGAGGGGATTCTCCGGCGGAGGCCTTTCGGTGGCGCGAGGCCATAGTGGGTCCGGCACTGGAGCTTTGGCAGCGCCTGCTTCCTGCCCTGCGCCTTGCCAGGATGGCCAGGAAGTATCGCGGTCCCTACGGTTCCTTGTCGGTTTTGGAACACCCTCTGCTGAGGGTTGGTTACCGACAGCGTTTTCGGCGTGCCGGCTAGCGCCAGGGATGTGGACAAACCTCCTGACAAGGAGTCCAAGAAATGGACTACGTCGGGCGAAAAGTCACGCTGCGTCCTCTCTCTCTCGCCCGTCAGGCCAGTTCGGCCGTCCTCATGGCACATTTTTCTCATGCCCTGTTGGGCTCCCTGGATGAGGTCATCCCTCATCTTCCCGCCGATCTGCAGACTACGGTTAAGCAGGTGCGGGACCAGGGCAGGGCAGTGGCCAAACAGCAGCTCCAGACTGCTTTGGATATAGGGGACTCATGTGCCAGATCGGTGGCGGCCGCAATGGCTATGCGTCGGCGGGCTTGGCTGAGGATATCCACCTTTACTCCGGATACCCAGCACAAGTTGGCGGATGTTCCCTTTTTGGGGACTGACCTCTTCGGCCCTGGGGTGGAAGGTCACCTGCAGAGGATCGAGAAGTCCAATGCCACCTTGGACTCGGTCTCTTCCGCTCAGAAGGACAAAGGCCGCAAACCACAGCCTAAGCCCTTTCGTCCTTCTGTGCCCCCGGCGCGCCCGGCCCAGCACCGTCAGGGCCAGCAGGCTCGGCCTTGTCATCCCAAACCCAAGCCGCCGGCTTCCTCTAACAGGAGGCAGGGAGGAAAGGGCCAGGAGGTCCCTCGGCCGGTCCCTCCTCCAAGCCTGCCCAGTGACGGGCTGAGGGGTGTCGCCCCCATCCCCGTCACCTTACCCCTGGGTCCCCCCGTGGGGGGACGGCTCCGGCACTTCCGTTCCGCCTGGTCCGCTGTTACCACGGACAGGTGGGTCTTGGAGGTGGTGGGAAGAGGCCTGCCTCTGGAATTCGAGCAGGCACCACCCTTCAGAGCCGTGCCCTCGGGCCCGGGATCCCCAGCCTCACTGGCGGCTCGTCGAGCCGACATCGCTCTCCTCCTCCAGAAGGAGGTGGTAAGAGAGGTGGTGGACCCTCCTTCAGACCCAGGGTTTGTGTCCAGGTACTTCCTGGTTCCGAAACGGACGGGGGGCTGGCGCCCCATTCTCGACCTACACGACCTAAACAAGTTCCTAAGGTCTCGAACCTTCAGGATGGTCACTCTGGCTCAGATAATACCATCCTTGGAACGCGGCGTGTGGTTCTGCTCTCTGGACTTGCAGGACGCGTTTTTTCACGTCCCTATCCGTCCGTCTCACCAGAGATTCCTTCGCTTCCGAGCGGAAGGATCCCTCTTCGAGTTCCAAGCCATGCCCTTCGGCTTGTCTCCAGCTCCCAGGGTCTTCACCAAATGCATGGCAGTGGTGACAGCATTCCCTGGCGCGAGGGTCGGGTGTCACCTTACCTGGACGACTGGCTGATAGCAGCTCCCTCCAGGAAGGAGGCGGAGTGGTCCAGAGATCTGGCCCTCCAGGTCTGCTCTCAACTGGGCCTCCTTATCAAGCGAGGCCAAGTCGAACTCGAGCCGAAGCAGGTGATTCTATTCATCGAGCGCAGCTCGACTCTCTTGAGCCAGAGCGGCTCCCGACGGACAGGGCGAGGTTCTTTCCTCCTTTGCCCGATCATTTCTGGTTGGGCAACTGCGCCTGCCGGGACTTCCTGCGCCTCCTGGGTCTCATGGCGGCCTGCACCAGCGTGGTCCGTTGGGCCCGCTGGAACATCGTCCCCTTCAGTGGGGACTGGCCAGCCAGTGGTCCTGGCGCTGCGATCCCTTGGACCAGCTTGTGTCGGTGACACAGGGGATGTGGAGGCAGCTCTCCAGTGGTGGACCGTTCCAGATCATTTGCAGGAGGGCATCCCGTTACGTCCGCCCGAGCCGACAGTCTCTCTATCGACCGATGCCTCTCTGATGGGTTGGGGTGCCCATCTGGGGAACACGGCTCATGGCCTCTGGTCCCCGTGGTGTCCGATGCCACATCAACCTGCTGGAGCTCGGCGGTCCGCTAGCTCTCACCGCCTTTGCTCCGTTCCTCCGGGTCAAGTGGTCCGAGTCCAGGCGGACAATACCACGACCATGTATTATCTAAAACGCCAGAGGCGGGGCGCGCTCCATGCTTCTATGCAAGGAAGCTCTCCGCATTTGGTCACTCGTCTCGCAGCCTGGAGGCGGATCTCCTAGCCATTCACGTGGCAGGAGCCTCCAACACCCTGGCCCGATGCCCTGGGCGGATAGGGCTGCATCCCGTGGTCTCTCCTGCTGGAGTAGTACAGCATCTGTTCTCCCTTTGGGGCACACCTCAGGTGGACCTGTTTGCCTCCATGGAGGCAGCGAGCTGAGTCTGTTCCATGCCCGCCCCCTCAGCGGGGCTCGCTGCAGGGATGCCTTCTCAGGCAATGGACCCCGGGCCTCTTTTCGCCTTTCCCCATTTCCCTTGATCCACAAGGTGCTTCTCAAGGCGAGGAGGGACAAGGCGCGGGTGATTCTGATAGCCCCAGACTGGCCTGCCAGTTCTGGTACCAGATCTCCTCAGTCTCAGCTCCAGGACTCGCGGCAGCTTCCAGCTCGCCGGACCTGCTCTCAGTCAATCAGGGAAGGTGTTCCATCCGGACCTTCAATCCCTGCACCTGCGGCCTGGTTCCTGGCGGCTAGAGTTCCAGGCCTTGGGTCTTTCCGACGAGGTCCTCAATGTAGTTAGGCGTCCCGTAAAGTCGACCAGAAAATGCTATGCCTTCAAATGGAAAAGGTTTTCCATTTGGTGTCAGAACAGGGCTTGGATCCTTCCTCCTGTTCCTTGGCAAGCATCTTGGACTATTTATGGTCCCTTTCTAGTCAAGGGCTTAGGTCGGCGACCCTAAGGGTGCACCTGGCAGCCATCTCTGCTTACGGTAGCGGGCCGGGAAGCAGTCGGTGGCGCAGGAGAAGGTGGTCTGGCGCTTTTTCAAAGGCCTTGATCACATTTCCCCTCCAGTGCGGGAACCCCCACCTCCGTGGGATCTACTGCTGGTACTGGCAAAGCTCATGGGCAAGCCATTCGAACATATGCACAGGTGTGCTCTCTCTCACCTGTCGTGGAAGACCGCCTTCTTGGTGGCTATCACGTCAGCCAGAAGGATGGGAGAGCTCCAGGCGCTTTCCATCGAGTCTCCTTACCTGGTCTTCCACAGGGACAAGGTTGTCCTCGCCCCACCGAAATTCCTTCGAAGGTGGTGTCGGAGTTTCACCTTAACCAGGTGTTGACTCTGCGGTGTTCTACCCCAATCACACCTCGGAGGCGAATATAGGCTCCATACTCTGGACCCTAGAAGGGCACTCGCTTATTATAAGGAGGCGCCGCAGCTGAAGAGTCGAGGAGAGGTTAGCCAGCTGTTTGTCACCTACGCTGAAGCCGCATCTGGCAGACCTGCAGCCAAGCGGACGATAAGCAGGTGGGTAACCTCCTGCATAGATCTCTGCTATAAGTTGGCGGGCATGGAGCCTCCCAGAGGATAAGAGCTCATTCTACCGCCATACTGCTGCTTGATGGCTGCTTCCAGGGACGTCCTATCCAGGAAATCTGCAGGGCTGCTACCTGAAGTCAGCAAACACCTTCATTACCCACTACCACATCGACCTTGAGTCACGCCGGGATGCTGGTTTTGGGGCCTCGGTTCTCCAGTCTCTCTTTCCCAAGTAAGTATATGGGGTGTCGTCTTGCCTCCCTCCTCCCGGAGAACTGCTAGGAGTCTGCCAATGAGTGTGGATGAACAACATATCCATGTCCCTAGAAATACAGGTTACTCACCTGTAACAGGAGTTCTAGGAATGGTATATGTTGTTCATCCCCACCCGACCTCCGGCTCGACGCACAACCTGAGCTTCCAGCGGGCCAGATCTGCCATGGGGCGGAGCAGAGTTATACCACCCGGTGGGTGGGAGGAGCAAGCTTGAAGACCTTCCGGCAAGATTTAAAGCGGCAAGGATACCTGCCAATGAGTGTGGATGAACAACATATACCATTCCTAGAACTCCTGTTACAGGTGAGTAACCTGTATTTCCCAACCGTGTCATGGGTCGTGGAAAAAACCGTAATGAAATCCGGTTTTTTTTTTAGAACTGATAAGAACCAGGAACCGCACTCTAAAGGACTAGAAAGTTATTTTAAACCAATCTGATCGGTTCAAACCGAACCGAAAAAGACATTTTCAAGTTCCACACAGAAAAATAAACGTAAGCCTATCTATTACTTACAATACCACAGACAGAGCTTGAACCGACCGATTGCAGTTTAATTTCGGTCAATAAACCGAAAATTGCAACTTTTTAACCGACAAACGAACCGAGCAGCAGGAGAAATCTCCGGAGCGACTGTTCAGTGAGGCGGAGTAAAGAATCTGACAGTTTAAGTTTGAGCAACATCAGACAGTTTTCAACCGAGCTCGCGCTCAAGGTTCCATGCCTGGCATGGAAAGTTAACTCTTTCACCTCTGGAGCAGTTCTAATCTGGGGTTATACTGCATATGTCATAATATAGCAAGACTTCATGTTGTTTGAAGCATGCGTTCCGAGTCTTCAGTGTGTCACCTAAAAATAATAAAAAAGCTCTGAGGGAGTATCCAGCTATGGTGGAAAGCACCCATATGAAGGGTCCATCTCCTGTTCAGCAGGAAATAATGTTAAAGGTGACTTGGAAATGTATTACTGCAGCCCGCTCCCATCCCACATACCTTTGTTAGCGGCGGCAGGAGTCCGGGACTGCTTTTGGTAAAATTTTCTGACTAATCCTTACATTTTAAAATACTACCGAAACTTTTTGACGAATAAGGAAGTGTCGGACGGTTCCCGATTGAACGGGCGTAAGTGTACCTGGGTAGTCCACCCAGTTTTGTGATGTTGCAAACACCATAGCTCTCTATGGAGCAGCAGGGGAAGGGGCTTAAAATGCTTACGTTATTACTTTTGCCGGGGTCTTGATGCTTAAGTTAATATCTGAAGCAGCACTAGAACAGGCCGTTGCTGTAGATATTAATTTAAGCATCAAGACCCCCGCAAAAGTAATAAATTAAGCATTTTAAGCCCCCCCTGCTGATCCATAGAGTGCTATGGTGTTTGCAATGCCACAAAACTAGGTGGAGTACCCAGGTACACTTGTGCCCCCCTCAATCAGGAACCGGCCAACACGTCCTTATTTCCCAAAAGTTTGGGCAGTATTTTAAAATGTAAAGAGTCAGAATTTTACCGAAAGCAGCCCCAGAATCCCGCCGCCGGTAACATAGGTATGTGAGACAGGAGCGGGGGCAGTAATACATTTGCAGGACACCTTTAAAGGTGGCAGAAAACGCACAAAGCTGCACAGCCATCAGATAGGTTTAGTAAAGATGGGTCAGCCATCAGGGTGTCCTACACAGGGAACCTGGAATCCATTGATGACAAAAATATTAATAAAAGAGCCTCAGAGCAGACACTGGCAACTAGAGATGTGTGAAATTGGCAAATTTCGTTACGCAAAATATTTTGTGAAATTCTCCTGTTTCGTGAAATTTTTCGCAGAAGTGAAATTCCGAATTTCACCTGTAGAGTGCAAAATTTCGCCTGTGGAAGGTGAAATATCACCTGCGTAATGTGAAATTTTGCTGTGGAATGCAGAATTTTTGCCTCTTTAACGGTGAAATTTCACATACAAAATTCCGCATTACACATCTGGTGAAATATTTTGTATAATGGGTGAATTTCGCAAAATATTTTGTACAGCGAAATTGCCTATTTCGTGGGAATTTCATCAGCAAAATATAATTTCATATCTCCTCTACTGGCAATGGTGTCTCTCAGAAAGAAATTTAAAGAAAATGATTATTCACCTGCACCCCTGGAGTCTGCCCTTGAACCCGGATTACCCGCAGAGTAGTGCACGGGCAGCGGGGGAGGGGAACTGGGAAGCAGAGTTATGAGCAGCATTATTCCTTAGCCCCACGCCCCCACAAGTCCTGAGTCTGTTCCTGAGCCCAGATCATTTAGCACAGTAAACATAGAAGCATAGACTTTGATGGCAGATGAGGGCTGCTTGGCACACCCAGTCTGCCCAGTTCCCTACCTGTTGGATAAGCTGCAGATCCTAGTTAACCAACAGCCTACTTCCTCCTAACCCCTTCTAGAACTGCCTTGTGTGTCCCATGCATTCTTGAATTCTCTCACTGTTTTTGACTAAGACCTCCTCAGGAAGGCTGTTCAAGCATCCACCACCCTCTCCATGAAAAAAAACTTCCTCACATTGCCCCTGAGCAGTCCCCCATTATCTTCAAATTGTGCCCCTTTTGTTCTTGCACATCTCTTTTTCTGAAAGATGCTACCCTCTTGGACTTTGTTGATTCCCTTGAGGTACTTAAATGTTCTATCATGTCCCTCCTTTCCTTGAGGGTATACATATTAAGCTCTTTTAATCTCTCTTCATATGGCTTCTGGTGCAGATCCTGCGCCATTTTAGTTCCCCATCTCTGGACTGCCTCCATCCTGTCTATGTCCTTGCGGCGATTGGGTCTCCAGAACTGTATGCAGTATTCTAGATGGTGTCTCACCAACTGTCTGTACAGAGGGGTAACAACTTCCTGTTTTCTACTGGTGATGCCTCTCCTTATACATACCAGTATCCCCCCCATCCCTCCATACTGCCTTCTCACATTGCTTGCCTACCTTTAGGTCATCTGATATGACTACCCCCGGGTCCCTTTCCATTTTTGCAGTTGTTAGTACCTCCCCCCATTGTGTACTCTTCCCCTGGGTTTTTGTTTCCCATGTGCATTACTTTGCACTGAATCTAAGCTGCCATACTTTTGACCATTCCTTCAACCTTGCCAAGTCCCCTCATCCTTTCCACTTTCCCTTGTGTGTCAGCCCTGTTGTAGATCTTTGTGTAGTCTGCAAAGAGGCATACTTTAAAAAGTAACAGTAGTGCATGGGAGCTGGGAAGTGGTGCTGCCAGCAGCATTATTTCTCAGCCTCCTCACGAGTGCTGAATCTGCTCCTGAACCCAGGTCATCAGCACAGTGGGGGGTGGGGTAGGGGGGCGGCTGGTAGCACTACAGTCAGCAGCATTATTTGCCAGCCCCACTTCGCCATTACGTCCGAGTCTGCTTTTGAACCCAAGGTGTCTGTACAGTACTGCATAGGGGGACTGGGAGCTGCCATCAGCAGCATTATTTTCCATCCCTGTCCACTCGCGACCTGAGTCTGCTACTAACTCCAGTTTGTCTGCATAGCAGTGCATGGGCAGTGGGGTGAGGGGGGTCGGGTATGGGAAGCGCTGCCGTCTGCAGCATTATTTGCAAGCGGGCAGTGTCAGGAGTGGAGATGGATCTGAGGATGGCATTGAACCTGGCATAGAGGGTGGTGCTGGCTGTAGCAGCGCCAAAGGGGAATCTGTGTCCAGGCCAGTCCCAGGCCCTGGGCCTGGTTCTGGAGGTAGCACTGGCTCGGGGCCGAAGGAAGACCAGGGCATGGTGTTCTCTCTGGACACAGAGGCTGAGGTCACCACTCGTGAGGACTGGAGCTGCCCCGAGTGGACAAGTATGGCTCTGCTGACTCACCTGGTGGTCTCCTTCCATGTGCACTGACTTGGTTGTTCAGCTTCTGTAGGTTAACCTTGTTTGGGCGTTTTTGCCAAGTCCTACCCTCGAGCAAAGTCCTCTGAGCATCCCCACAGCTCAGATATAGGTCCTGGAGCCTCTAGCTCCCACTTCACTCTTGGGCCTACATCGCCGCTGCCTGAACTTCCAGTGATCATTGTACCCCCCCTCCCCCGGTCGCACCGGTAGATGAGTGACTTGTCGCTCAGTGTGCCTTCCTGGTGAAACATTTAGGGTCAGCATGGAAGTGCAGCTGGTGCCTTGTTCCAGTTCCATAGACCTACCGACTGGGTTCAGTGCCATCCTGGCCTCCCCCCAAGTATCATCCATTTCCATGTCCAGCATCTCCTCTTCATCAACATCCCTCCTCTGAGGGCATGGAGATCTCCCTTTACATGTCCTTACACTCTGAGTACACTGTGTATCCGAGATTCCTTGTAGACATATTGCAGGCACTGGACATTGGCACAGTTGCCACTCGCTGTTCCATGTCTTTGCAACTGGGACTACTGGGAAGTAAAGTGATGCCAACTCTCTCAGCCCCCAGAGCCTTTGAGGAATGGGGAGACATGATTGAAACTTCTGAGGAAGACTAGGTTTCTAGGGACATGGATATGTCGTTCATCCACACTCTCTGGCAGGTATCCTTGCCGCTTTAAATCTTGCTGGAAGGTCTTCAAGCTGGCTCCTCCCACCCACCCGGGTGGTAAAACTCTCGGCTCCGCCCCATGACGCCAGATCTTCAAACAACATGAAGTCTTGCTATATTATGACATATGCAGTGAGTCCCAACCTTCGAACTGCTCCAGAGGTGAAAGAGTTAACTTTCCATGCCAGGCATGGAATGCTGAGCTCGAGCTCGGTTGAAACTCTGTCTGTTGTTCTTCAAACTCAAACTGTCAGATTCTTTACTCTGCCTCACTGAACAGTCGCTCCGGAGATTTTCTCCTTCTGCTCGGTTCATTTTGTCGGTTAAAGTATTATTTTCTCATTTTTTTGACCGAATTTAAACTGCAACCGGTCAGTTCAAGCTCTGTCTGTGGTATTGTAAGTACTAGATAGCGTTTACATTTAATTCTTCTGTGTGGAACTTGTAAACTGTTATCGGTTCGGTTTGAACCGATCAGGTTGTTTTGAAATATATTAATCTGTCTTTTAGAGTGTGGTTACCGGTTCTTATCGGTTCTAAAAAAACCTGATTTTATTACGTTTTTTTCCACGACCCGTGACACGGTTGGGAACCGATAAGAGGGTCTTGCTTGGCGGATTGCCATAAACGGGCAAGTTTGGTTAGGACTGGCACTATGTCTGAGAAACCCAAAAGAAAAACCGGGCCCACTGGGTTTCAGCACTGCAGTGTCTGTGGGGAAGCCTTTGCCAAGGCTGACCCCCACACCACCTGTGTTTATTGTCTGGGGTTTGACCACCTCAATTCAGACTGCCAGATTTGCAAAATTTTCCTGCAGCTACCCTGGATAAGAGAGGTGGTAGGCTCAGGGAAAGGAGACCAAGAAGTCCACGCTGACCGGGTGGCCAGCCAGTTCGTTCAACCGAACCTGAGGGAGTGCCCTCTGACCAGGGCGAGACTTCCTCGGGGAAAAGGAGAGCCGACTCTGAGGAATCGGTTCCAGCAAAAAGGACAAGGAAATCAGCTGGTGTGGAGCCATAACTTTCCTCTCCAACCGCTGAAGAAATAGCCAAAGCGATTAAAATTGTCCAGTCGCTTTCCCCGGTTCCGACCGAACCGGCACCGTCAGGTAAGCGTACGGTTCGGCTGGTTCCACCGGTTCAAGAGTATGATTTAGAGGAGTTTTATGAACCGGAGGAGGGGGAAGAGGAGTATGAGGAGAGTGAATGTGGATTCGAAAGTCTGGATGTCCCCTTCTCATTTTATTTTTAAAAAAAAAAAAAAAAAAAAAAAGTGGCTGAAACCCTCCAGCTCCCTATGGAGGAAGCTGTGGATGATCAAGAGGAACCTGACTATGTGGAAATGATGGATATCCCAGAGTCCAGGAGGCTGTCTATTCCCTTGCATAAATCTTCTGGAGAACAGACAGTAAAAATTCTAAAAACTCCTCACACTATACCTCCTGTTGATAAGAGAATGGACAAGAGGTACACATTGTCAGGCTCTGATACGGAGTTCCTTACACAACAATGCAGCCATGTTGGGGTAGTGCAGGCTGCAGCCTGTGACAAGGCAAATATTCCCTTGGCCTCATATCCCCCTGACAAGGACTCCAGGAGGATTGATGCCATGGCAAAGAAACAGTACATGGCAGCATCCTTGGGACTCAGACAGGCAAATTATATGGCTTATGTTGCTAGATATCAGAAATCCAGATGGGATACTGTTATGGCTCTAGCAAAACAGGTCCCTGGCCAGCTTGCCAGGAGCTGGAGCAGGTGGCTGCTGATGGTATTGAGGCATCTAAGGTGCAATTCCATGCTGCAGTGGACTCTAATGATGTGTCATCAAGAGTCATGGCTACATCTGTGGCACTGGCAGAATGGCTTGGGTCAGATGTACTAGCCTGTCTGGGATACGCAGACTAAGGCCATGGATTTTCCTGTTGTGGGTAATTCTCTGTTTGGGAGACAGAGAATTACATGAAGAAAATGGATGAGTATAGGACCACCTATAGGAGTGCACAGGCCAAGGAAAGGCAGGCCACTCCTCAAAGGCAGCCTTCCAGGGGCAGGGGCAGGCCTTTTCATAGGCCTTTTTACCAAGCCCAGGCCTCCTCTTCAGCTTACGCCCAGAGGGTGTTCTTTAGAGGGAAAGGCAGACGGGGTACAAGCAGGCCTGCTTCCACCCCTCAGCCTAAAGCCCCTGTCAAGCAGGCACCCTGATGGGGTAGCCAGGGCCGATTCTCCACTACCTGTAGGGGGCAGGCTGGCTTACTTTGTCCAGGACTGGAAGTCTGTGACATCAGACAAGTAGGTCCTGGAAGTAGTAAGCCAGGGACTGGTTCTCAGCTTCAAAAAATTTCCCAAGATGTGAACCAGATCCTTTCCACCTGTAAATCCATCAGAGGCACTTGCCCTAGAGGCAGAAGTCTCTACCCTCCTGGCTCTCAGAGCCGTGGAAAGGGTTCCACCTCTATACCAGGGCAAAGGATTGTACTCCAGGTACTTCCTTACCCCAAAAAAGACAGGAGAATGGCGGCCCATCCTGGATCTCAGATACTTAAACAAGCACCTTTTAAAACCAAAATTCAAAATGGTGACTCTGGGAATTATTCTGCCCTCTCTAAGGCCAGGGGACTGGCTAGTGTCCCTGGACCTCAAGGATGCCTACTTCTATATTCTCATCAAGCTCCCATTGAAAGTACCTCAGGTTGAGCTGCCCTCAGGCCATTACCAGTTCAGAGCAATGCCCTTTGGCCTCACCTCTGCTCCAAGGGTATTCACAAAATGCCTGGCAGTAGCAGTTGCCCACCTAAGAAGGCAAAAAATTGCCATCTTCCCTTACCTGGATGACTGGCTCATAGTAGGCCAGTCTCCAGACCAAGTCAAGTTACATCTTCAGATAACTCAGCAACTGCTCACCTCTCTAGGTTTCCTTCTGAATCTTCCAAAGTCAGTTCTATAGCCTGTCCAGCTCCTCACCTTCATAGGCGCAGAACTGAACACAGAGGAAGCCAGAGCCTTCCTGCCTTTGGGCAGGGCAAGGACCCTGGTCTCTCTGGCCTCCTCATTCACCCTGCAGGTCTCTCGACCAGCAAGGCATTTTCTACAGCTCCTAGGGCACATGGCTGCTTCTACAGCAGTAGTGCAAGGAGCCAGATTTCAGATGAGGGACATCCAGTTCCATTTGAGAGCCTTTTGGTCTCAAGAAAGGACCCTCTAACCAAATTGATCCCAGTGACTCGAACCTGATCCAAGCCCTACAATGGTGGCAGGATCAGAGCAATCTGAGACAGGGGTTCCTTTGTCACTCAGTCTCGCTCTTTAATCCTTACTACAGATGCATTCCTCTTGGGTGGGAAGCTCACTTGAGCGACCTCACTGCACGGACTGTGATCCCCTCAGGAATCTCTGCTCCACATCAACCTGTTGGAGCTCAGAGCAGTTTTCTAGCACTTAAGCTTTTCCAAATCTGTTCAGAACAAAGTTGTACAGGTCAGAACAGACAACACCACTACAATGTGGTACATCAACAAACAAGGAGGCACTAATCGGCCTTGTGCTGAAGCAATGAAGTTGTGGTCTCTGGCTTATTCCCTGAACACCTCCCTTACGGCAGTTCACCTCCCAGGCAAGGACAATGTCCTGGCAGATGCTCTCAGCAGGATTTCCCAGGGCCATCACGAATGGTCACTGGATCCCCTGGTCATGGAGGTAATATTTGCCAGATGGGGCACCCCGCAGATGGATCTTTTTGCAGCCCCAGACAATCACCAACTTCCCCTTTTTTGCTGCAGGCCCCCAGTGTTGGGCTCAGTCCCTCTGGATGCCTTAGTTCTCAACTGGGAAGGAAGTTTCTCTATGCTTTTCCCCCCTTCCCTCTCCTGTTCAAAGTGTTGGTCAAAATCAGATCTCAATCCTGCAAAGTGATTCTGATTGCTCCAGATTAGGCCAGACAACCCTGGTATCCTCCTGCTGTCCTTAGCAGTCCATCTTCCCCTGTGTCTTCCCAGGAATCACAACTGTTAACCTGTGCTCAGGGAGGGTTTGGTACCGAACCTCAGATCTCTAATCTCAAGGCCTGGCTCTTGAAGAGTTGGAATTTGCTGATTTACACCTCTCCCAGGGTGTAATGGATATATTGAAGGATTCTAGGAAGCCTTCCACCAGGGCTACTTACAATTCCAAATGGAAGAGGTTTTCCATATGGTGCTCTGGGAAGCATATTTCCCTAGAATCTGCTGATTTACCCACAGTACTGGATTATATGGTCCATTTGAACACTTTGGGGCTCAGACCAGCTACCCTAAAGGTGCATTTGGCAGCTATGTCTGCTTTCATTTCAGCAGGTAAACCCTCTTCTCTTTCAGCTCATCCTGTATTCTCTTAAGTTTTTTAAGGGATTGCTTCTCACCAACCCTCCATTCAGGGACCCGGCCCCTGCCTGGGATCTTAATGTTTGCATTGCTCAGCCTATGCAAACTCCCTCTGAGCCCTTGTCTTCAGCAGACCTCAAGTATTTGACCTGGAAGACTGTGTTTCTGGTAGCTAACACTTCTGCCAGACGCATAAGCGAATTACAAGCTTTGTCAGTGGAGCCTGATTTTATCTCCTTTCATAGAGATAAGGTGGTCCTCAGGACTAACAGGAAGTTCTTGCCTAAGGTGGTTTCAGATTTCCACCTTAATCAATCTATTCTCTTCAGTGTACTTCACTGACCATTCCTCCTCTGGCGAGGAGGAGGCTGCACAACAGATGTGAAGAGGCCCTTAGTTACTACATTGGGCGTACCAAGGGTCATAGGGTTGACTCCCTCCAACTGTTCCTCACTTTTGGTGAGGCTGGTAAAGGGAAACCTGCCACTAAACGATCCATTGCCAGGTGGATTGTCTCTTGTATCCAATTCTGTTATGAAAAGCTGGGTAAGGTTCCTCCCTCAGGCCTGAGGGCTCACTCTACCAGAGGTACAGCTGCTTCCTGGCTGCTGCCAGGGACATCCCATTCTAGAGATTTGTCAAGCAGCTACCTGGAAAACAGTTCACACTTTTGCCAAGCATTACTCTCTGGACACCCAGGCTAGGAGTGATGCTCGGTTTAACACAACTGTGCTTCAGAGCCTATTTCCTAAGTAGGTTCTGTCCCTCCTCCATGGAGGTACTGCTGTGTAGTCTGCATATGTCATAATATAGCAAGACTTCATGTTGTTTGAAGAAAAAATTACTCACCTTAGTAATGTTTCTTCTAATGGAGTCTTGCTATATTATGACTCCCCCCCTGCCCTCTCAGAACCTCTGCTTTTGGGATGTGGGTGGGCAGTGCAGTGTTGGCACTTAGTAGATGCCCACCTTGTTTTTTCACCCCTCTCTTTTTCTGGGGTGACTGGTTGTTGTGTTTTCAATTTTTGGGTCTCCTGACTTGAGTCTTTGTTTTGGGACCAAAAAATGTGTTGTTATATTTAGTAGCCAGTTGGCTAGTGTAGGTTTACAGCTTCCATACAGGTTCTTAGTGAGTTTAGCTCGTAAAGATCTGACAGTTTGAGTTTGAAGAACAACAGACAGAGTTTTCAACCAAGCTCGAGCTCAGCGTTCCATGCCTGGCATGGGAAGTTAACTCTTTCACCTCTGGAGCAGTTTGAAGGTTGGGACTCACTGCATATGTCATAATATAGCAAGACTCCATTAGAAGAAACAACATTACTAAGGTGAGTAATTTTTTCTTCCTTACCGCTTGGAAGCTCAGGTTCCCTCCTTAATGTTCTGCATGTAAGACTGGTTTGTAATTCTTCGGTTTACCCGAAATAAAGTTTAAGGTTTTCAAGACTTCGGTCAATTATTTCCCTCACAGCTGCAATGGACAAATCGACTCCTGGTTTTCGGAGGTGCCCATGCGGGGCTGAAGATGTCTCGGACGGATCCGCACTCCACGTGCGTCTACTGCTTAGGCCTTGAGCATGACCCGCAGGCCTGCAGCCTGTGCTCTTCCTTCTGGTCCCGTCCTGGAGGACCGCGCCGCCCGTTACAACGGCGAAGCGTTACCCGCCCGGTGAAGTTGAAGGAGGCCCGTTTGGCGGTTTCCGCGGCAGCTGGCTTGGCGGAACAGCTCGAGCAGATTATCGCCCTTGAGGAGGAGGCAGCGCAGGCTGCATCTTTGTCTTCCTCGGCCGCGGCCTTTATCCCGCTCTCCTTGGGATCCTCCTATTCAGCTTCTTTTAAGGAGCTCTGTCAGTCCCTTTCCACCAAGGGAGAGGAGCCATCAGGACTTTCCTCTCGGTCCAAGAAGGACTGTAAAGGTAAGTCCCTCTGTCGATGCTCTTGGGAGCGGGAGAGGTCCCCGTCCCCGAGTAGTCGACCCTCGACTTTGGTCGATCCTTCAGCTTCGGCCACTGGCCTCACGGTGTTCCCATCAGGTCAGTTGACCGAGACACCCGTCGACGCAGTCGAGATTTTTCTCGACCCGTTGGACGGGTTGTCGACCAGTGAAGCCGACAGCCCTCACTCCCCGGTTCCCCCGGTGGAGATCGAGGTTACCGTGGACTTGCCTGTGCCTCCGGTTCCGGAGTCCACGGTCGAAACTGCCGAGCCGAGGGGAGAGCGGGTCTCCCCCGCCCTGCCCCGAACCCTCCTCGGAAACGCTGAGGTTCTTGGACTCTGACATCTTCACGGTCCAGCCGATCCCGCCGACATAGGCGGTCTCGGTCTCGGTACCATCGTAAGCGGCGTCACCGCTCGTCCTAGTCTTCCTCTTAGGATGAGGAGAAGCTTTGACGCAAGTTGCGTCTGCGCTACGAGGACCTCATGTGGCAACAGCTCCTTCTGTCCGGGAGCAAGCCGATGTCGTTGCCTTCCCCGGCCATCAAGTGACTGTCACCGGAGCGGCCGAAGCAACCCCTCGCCCTAGCCGAGGCGCCTGCCCCCGGGACTGTTGCTCGACCGAAACCGGCTGCCCCACCGATTCTGGTGGAACCTCCACAGCCGAAATTTGGGGCCCCGACCAAGAATTCTCAGTCGGGCCAGGGCCTGCCCCATAGGCTGTCTGTCACCCTCACTCCCGACCGCCCTCTGCAGGTGGAGGGTGGCTCAGGCCCAAGGCAGCTCTTTGTAGACTCGTCCGAGTCAGACGACGAATCCTCCCTGTTCTCCAGGCAGGTCGACCTGGAGTCCTCCGGAGGTCAGTTGCTGGGCGATAGCCCATCGTCCTTCATGGGTTTGCTTAGGCTCATCTCGGAGTCCACCGGGATGCAGCTTGAGCCTGTATCCAAGCGGGCCAAGTATCCCCTAACACAGATATTGGACCGAGGGGATTCTCCCATGGAAACCTTTCCGGTGGCTGAGGCCATTGTTGGCCTGGCCTTGGAGATCTGGCAGCGTCCTGCTTCCTGCTCTGCGCCTTTGGCCAGGATGGCGAGGAAGTACACGGTCCCTACTGGTTCCCTAGTCCGGTTTTTCGGAATACCCCTCAGCCGAGGGGTTGGTTACCGACAGCGTCTTCCTGCATGCCGGAAGCGCCAGGGACGTGGACAAGCCTCCTGACAAGGGGTCCAAGAAGTTGGACTTCGCTGGGTGCAAAGTCTACGCTGCGTCCTCTCTTGGTCTTCGTCAGGCCAGCTCGGCCGTGCTGATGGCACACTTCTCTCACGCCCTGTTGGGCTCCCTGGACGAGGTAGTCCCTCATCTCCTGGCTGACCTGCAGACCACGGTCAAGCAGGTGCGGGACCAGGTCAGGGCAGTGGCCAAGCAGCAACTTCAGACTGCTCTGTTCATCGGCGACTCATGTGCCAGGTCAGTCGCAGCCGCAGTGGCTATCGCCGTCTGGCATGGCTGAGGATATCCACCTTCACAGCGGATACCCAGCACAAATTGGCGGATGTCCCCTTCTTGGGGACCGACCTCTTCGGCCCTGGAGTGGAGGGTCACCTCCAGAGGATCAAAAAGTCCAATGCCACTCTGGACTGGTCTCCTCCGCCCAGAGGGACAAGGGCCGCAGATCGCAACCCAAGCCCTTTCGTCCGTCTGCGCCCATGGCACGTCCGGCCCAGCAGCATCAGGACCAGCAGGCTCGCGCTTGGCATCCCAAAGCCAAGCCTGGGCTTCCTCTTCCAGGAAGCAGGGAGGTAAAGGCCCAGGAGGTCCCTCGGCGGTCCCTCCTCCAAGCCTGCCCAGTGGCGGGTTGAGGGTGTCGCCCCAACCTCGTCACTCCACCCAGGTTCCCCCATGAGAGCTGGCTCCGTCACTTCCTTTCCGCCTGGTCACTATCACCACAGACCGGTGGGTGCTGGAAGGTGGTAGGAAAGGGCCTGCCTCTGGAGTTCGAGCAGGCCCGCCCTTCCAGAGCCGTCGCCCGGGCCGGAGTCCGCAGCCTCGCTTTTCGGCTCGCTGAGCCGACATCGCTCTGCTCCTCGAGAAGGAGGTGATCAGAGAGGTGGCGGACCCTCCCTCAGACCCGGGGTTTGTGTCCAGGTACTTCCTGGTCCCAAAACGGACGGGGGGCTGGCGCCCCATTCTCGACCTGCATGACCTAAACAAGTTCCTAAGGTCTCAGACCTTCAGGATGGTCACTCTGGCTCAGATAATACCATCCCTGGAATGAGGCATGTGGTTCTGCTCTCTGGACCTACAGGACGCGTTCTTTCACGTCCTATCCGTCGTCTCACAGAGATTCCTCCGCTTTCGGCGGAGGGATCCCTTCTGATTCCGAGCCATGCCCTTGACCTTTCTCTTGCTCCCAGGGTCTTCACCAAATGCATGGCAGTGGTGACAGCATTCCCTCTTGGGCGCGAGGGTCGGGTGTACCCTTACCTGGACGATTGGCTGATAGCAGCCCTCCAGACAGGAGGTGGGCGGTCAGAGATCTGGCCCTCCAGGTTCGCTCTCAGATCAGGCCTTCTCATCAACAAGGCCAAGTCGGAACTCGGACCGAAGCAGGTGATTCTTTCATCGGGCAGGCTCGGCTCTCTTAAGCCAGAGCGGCTCCCGGCGGACAGGGCCGAGGTTCTTTCCTCCTTTGCCCAATCATTTCTGGTTGGGCAATGGCGCCCTGCCGGGACTTCCTCGCCTCCTGGGTCTCATGGCGGCCTGTACCAGCGTGGTCCGTTGGGCCGCTGGCACATCGTCCCCTTCAGTGGGGACTGGCCAGCCAGTGGTCTAGCGCTGCGATCCAGTTGGACCAGCTAGTGGCGGTGACCCAGGGGATGTGGGCAGCTCTCCAGTGGTGGACTGTTCCAGCCCGTTTGCAGGAGGGCATCCCGTTTGTCCGTCCCGAGCCGGCGGTCTCTCTATCGACCGATGCCTCTCTGATGGGTTGGGGTGCCCATCTGGGGGAGCAAAGAGCGCATGGCCCTGGTCCCCTCGGGAGTCCCGATGCCATATCAACCTGCTGGAGCTTCGTGCGGTCCTCTAGCTCTCACCGCCTTTGCTCCGTTTCTACGGGGTCAAGTGGTTCAGGTCCAGACGGACAATACCACGACCATGTACTACCTAAACCGCCAGGGCGGGACGCGCTCCATGCCTCTGTGCAAGGAAGCTCTCCGCATTTGGTCACTCATGCGCAGCCTGGGTGGATCTCCTAGCCATCCATGTGGCAGGAGCCTCCAACACCCTGGCGATGCCCTAAGCCGGATAGGGGCTGTGTCCACAGTGGTCTCTCCTGCCGAGGTAGTACAAGATCTGTTCTCCCACTGGGGCACACCTCAGGTGGACCTGTTTGCCTCCAGGAGAATACGAAGCTGAGGCTGTTTCATGCCGCCCCTCAGCAGGGCTCTGCGGGGATCCTTCTTGCTTGGACCCGCCTTTCCCCATTTCCCTTGATCCACAAGGTGCTTCTCAAGGCGAGGAGGACAAGGCGCAGGTGATTCTGATAGCCCCAGACTGGCCCGCCAATGCTGGTACCAGATCTCCTCAGCCTCAGCTCCAGGCTCCGAGGCAGCTTCCAGCTCGCCCGGACCTGCTCTCAGTCAATCAGGGAAGGTGTTCCATCCGGACCTTCAATCCCTGCACCTGACGGCCTGGTTCCTGAGCGGCTAGAGTTCCAGGCCTTGGGTCTTTCCGACGAGGTCCTCAATGTAGTTGAGGCGTCCCGTAGAGTCGACCAGAAAATGCTATGCCTTCAAATGGAAGAGATTCTCCATTTGGTGTCAGAAAGAGCCTGGACCCTTCCTCCTGTTCCTTGGCAAGCATATTGGACTATCTTGGTCCCTTTCTCAGCAAGGGCTTAGGTCGACGACCCTAAAGGTGCACCTGGCAGCCATCTCTGCTTACCGGGTGCGGGCCGAGAAGCAGTCTGTGGCACAGGAGAAGGTGGTCGGGCACTTTTTCCAAGGACTGGATCACATATCCCCTTCGGCGCGTGAACCTCCACCTCCGTGGGATCTACTGCTGGTATTGGCAAAGCTCATGGGCAAGCCATTCGAACCGATGCACAGGTGTGACATCTCTCACCTGTCGTGGAAGACTGCCTTCTTGGTGGCTATCACGTCAGCCAGAAGGATGGGAGAGCTCAGGTGCTTTCCATCGAGTCTCCTTACCTGGTCTTCCACAGGGACAAGGTTGTCCTCTTGCACCAAATTCCTTCGAAGGTGGTGTCGGAGTTTCACCTTAACCAGGTGTTGACTCTGCGGTGTTCTACCCCAATCACCTCGGAGGCCGAATATAGGCTCCATACTCTGGACCCTAGAAGGCGCTCGCTTACTATAAGAGTCGCCGGCTGAAATTGGGAGAGGTTCGCCAGCTGTTTGTCACCTACGCTGAAACCGCACCTGGCAGACCTGCAGCCAAGCAGGACGATAAGCAGGTGGGTCACCTCCTGCATAGATCTCTGCTATAAGTTGGCGGGCATGGAGCCTCCCAGAGGATAAGAGCTCATTCTACCCGCCATACTGCATCGGTGGCTGCTTCCAGGGGCGTCCCTATCCAGGAAATCTGCAGGGCTGCTACCTGGAAGTCAGCACATACCTTATTACCCACTACCACATCGACCTTGAGTCACGCCGGGATGCTGGTTTTGGGGCCTCGTTCTCAGTCTCTTTTCCTAAGTAGGGGGTGTGCGCCTTGCCTCCCTCCTCCCGGAGAACTGCTAGGAGTCTGCCAGAAAGTGTGGATGAACAACATATCCATGTCCCTAGAAATACAGGTTACTCACCTGTAACAGGAGTTCTAGGAATGGTATATGTTGTTCATCCCATAACCCGACCTCCCGGCTTGACGCACAACCTGAGCTTCCAGCGGGCCAGATCTGGCGTCATGGGGCGGAGCCAGAGTTTTACCACCGGGTGGGTGGGAGGAGCCAGCTTGAAGACCTTCGGCAAGATTTAAAGCGGCAAAGATACCTGCCAGAAAGTGTGGATGAACAACATATACCATTCCTAGAACTCCTATTACAGGTGAGTAACCTGTATTTGCTGGCAAAGGTATTTAGCTTCACCTGAGCTCTTTTCTTCTAGGTTTGCTTGTAAGGACAGAGCAAGGAACATTATTAGAGCAAGAAAAAAGATTAAGGCTTCTTTTGGCTAGGCAGATTTACTGTGTGATATTTTCTTTTGTACCCACAGGGTTTGTTATTGTCTTTTGCTAACATTTTACTGCTTTATTGTTCTCTGATTTCAAATTGCTGTTGCAGGGTATACTTTGTGCTGTATGAGGGTGTGCCTACATGTTTATTACTGTTTTGTGCTTACAGATTACTGCTGTAATCTCTGATTCAAATTGTTTTTGCAAGGTATATCTTCTATTTCTGCTTTATTTTTTTCTGTAGCAAAGTGTTTTTTTGCAGGGTATATCTTCTGTGAAATTGTTACAGGTAGTGCTTTACTGATTTTACAGTTTTATGTATCATTAGGCTAAGGTTTCAGGGCTACTGCAGTTGTTAGTGGTTGATTGTTTCTGCTCTTACCGCCTTATTTCTTTCTTCCGTGGTTCTTCTTTTTCAGCAGGGGAAGGGCCCAGTCTTCCACCCCATCCCCAACCACCCCAAGCTACACTCCTTTTATAGAGTAGCACAGTCGTGACATTTCCTGTAGCAAAGCAGGAAGGGGAGGATCAGAGGGGTATCCACACAGTGACCTCACTTACAGGGGCACAAGTAATTTAACTCGTTATAACAAGTTATACGAAAACAAACAAACAAAATCAAAAATCAAACTTTTGCTTTCATTTTCCTCCTTCTAATTAATCTGACCAGGTTATACACCCAGCAACTCATCTGGAATGGATATTATTAACTGCAGGTACTGCAGGGACACTTTTCAAAAGGGCAGTTATACAGGATTTAGGACGCTGTCTACATGCTGGACCATTGGAGATCTAAGGGCTCAGCTCCAGGCAGCATGGGCAGAGATTGCATGCCTCAAATTGTATATTCAGGAGGAAATATATTATAAGAACCACCGCCATTTCTCCCAACATCCAACTGAAGCACCTCAGCGCAGAGGGTAGTTGGTCGGGAGGTTGGCAGGTGGTTAGGAGGGACAAATCGGTGCCCCATCACTCAGTGCTCTCCAACATATCACCTCCAAAACCATATAAAAACTACAAACAGGTATCTGCCTCTATCTGAAATCAAACAAAGGGCAGAGGACACTGCAAAGCAGGACACTGCAGCACAGGAGCTAGCACAACAAAACTTGCCCAAAACAGGGACCAAAACAAAAAATGCAAAAAGGAAATCCAAAACACTTCTGATCATAGGAGACTCCATGATTCTAGGAGTTGATACCTACCTCCAGCCGGGGTAATGGTCAGATGTCTCCCAGGTACATCAGCGTGGAGAGACACTGACTGCATTGCTAAAATTGTTCAGGAAGCAGGAGAAAACATTGATGCCTGGTACACATAGGGACTAATGATCTCGCCAGCTAGTCAGTTGTGGAGACCAAGGAACACCTGACCAGGCTGGGTGACAAACTATCATCCATTTCATATGGCATCTCCTTCTCTGAGATCCTGCCAGTCTGGGAGAGGGGCAGATGGACGGAAGGTCAGAGAAGGGGAGATAGGGGAGCTAAACATGTGGCTCAAGGGCTGGTGCCAGGAAAAAGGACACACATTTGTAGGGAACTGGCAACAGTTTTGGGAGCAAAAGTTCTTTAAATTTGATGGACTGCATCTGACTAAGGAGGGAGTCAGTGCATTGGGGCAGAAGTTTGATGTCTTTGCAGAATATTTAAACTAGCAAATGGGGAGAGGGGTGCAGCACCTGATATGTCGAATGGGAAGAACACCCCTCCCCTCAGCTAGTGATCAAACAGGAGTTCTAGCATGTTTGTAGTTCATTTGCATCACCAGGTAAGGAAAAGGTCTGCTCCCATACGATGCACAGGAAACGCAGACCTCACCCAACAACTACACACACGAAATCTGGCCAATGGAAAATCATGTACACAAATGCTCACAGTCTGGGAAACAAGATCCCAGACCTGCAGGCAATAATGACAGAGGCTAAACTGGACATAGTAGCCATTAGCGAGACATGGTTCACCAGTAACCACACTTGGGAGACTTCAGTACCCAGCTATGTACTGTTCAGAAGAGACCAGGGTGCAAAAGGGGTGGGGGTGGGCACTTTATGTCAATGAAAATATCAAAGCTACAGAAATTCAGAATACACATAAGGAGCCAGAAGAACTGTGGGTCACCCTGGAAACAGGAAATGGGACAGCCATACGAACTGGGGTTGTCTACAGGCCTCCAGACCAGGGGAGGACATAGACACATTACTGTTAGAAGATATACAAAACATGACAGCTAAAGGGAGGTTCAACATGCCAGATACAGATTGGTCAATACCAGCAGGAACATCTGCCAGAACTAGACACATGGTGGATTCCCTGCAGGGGGAAGGCCTCAAACAACTGGTACAACAACCCACAAGAGACAGGGCTATCCTAGATCTAGTACTGACTAACAGGGAAAGGATCACAGATCTCCAGGTAGAAGGTCACCTGGGGCCAGTGACCATCACATGGTATGGTTCAATTTGGCCACTAGAACTAAATCATCCCATTCCAAGGCAAAAATATGGGACTTCAGAGGAGCTGACTTTGATAAGATGGCCAACAGAGTTAAGCTAGCCCTGGCAAGAAGAAATACAGGTGAGGGGTACAGGCAAAGTGGGCAAGCATTAAGGATGCAATACTTGAAGCAACATCCCATTGTGTTAGAGAGAAAAGGAAGTGCAAAAGAAGAAGGAAACCACTTTGGTTCTCAAAAACAGTAGCAGAAAAGGTCAGAGCCAAAAGGCTGGCCTTCAGGAAATATAAGGGAACGCAGCAGGATGAAGATAGGGAGGCATACCAAACTTCCCTAAGGGAAGCAGGGAAGGCAGTAAGGTAGGCAAAGGCCCAAACCGAGGAAACACTAGCATGAACAGTAAAAGAAGGTGACAAGACTTTCTATAGATACATTAGTGAAAGGAGAAAGTCCAGAGGGGGTATTGCTAAGATCATAGGGGATAAGGGGGCGTCTGAGAAGGAGGACCATGTAAAAGCATCTATCCTAAATAGATACTTCTGCTCAGTATTTACTGAGGAGAAGGTAGGGCAGGGCCCACAGCTCAGCACCATGGACACGGGGAGGTTGTCACTAGTCCCTTCACAAAAGAAAGGGTCCTACAAGAGCTCGATAAGCTCAGGGTGGACAAGGCAATGGGACCTGATGGCATACATCCCAGGGTACTAAAGGAGCTAAGGGTGGAACTAGCAGAGCCATTATCAGAACTGTTTAGTGAGTCTCTGAGCACAGGAGAGGTCCCAGAAGACTGGAGAAGGGCTCATGTGATCCCACTCCACAAGAGTGGTAGCAGGGAGGAGGCAGGGAACTACAGACCAGTCAGTCTTACCTCAGTAGTGGGCAAGATTATGGAGGCACTCCTTAAGGAAAGGATAGTGCAACACCTGGAATCCATAGGAGCACATGATCCAAGACAGCATGGGTTTACAACAGGAAGGTCCTGTCAAACTAATCTCATAGATTTCTTTGACTGGGTAACCAGAGTGGTGGACCAAGGGGGAGCAGTTGATGTCGCCTACCTTGACTTCAGCAAAGCTTTCGATACTGTTCCACATAGAAGATTGATTAATAAGCTGGGTAGGCTCGGGGTGGGTCAGAAGTTGGTCAACTGGGTGGCAAACTGGTTGATGGGCAGAAAACAGAGAGTGGTGGTAAATAGTATACAGTCAGAAGAGATGCAAGTCACAAGTGGGGTACCTCAGGGATCAGTCCTGGGGCCAGTCCTCTTCAATATCTTCATCAGTGACATTGCAGATGGACTGGAGGGTAAGGTTTGTCTGTTTGCAGATGACACCAAGATCTGCAACAGAGTAGATGATCCAGATGGGGTGGGCAGAATGAGAAGAGATCTGGATAAACTAGCAAATGGTCGAAGAGTGGCAACTGGGGTTTAACGCAAAGAAGTGCAAGATCATGCACATAGGGAAGAAAACCTGAAGCCACCTATAGGTTGGGAGGAGTTGCTGGCAGTCACAAGGGAAGAAAGAGACTTGGGCATCATCATCACAGATGACCTGAAATCATCCAACAGACACTAATAGTAGGTAAGGCTAGGGGATATTGGGGTGTATTAGTAGGGTATCACAAGTCGTAAGAGGAGGTAATAATCCTCTTTCAAACAACATGAAGTCTTGCTATATTATAGACATTAGCAGTTTGATCCAGCTCTAGAACTGCCCGGAGTGAAATGGTTAAAACCATTCCAAAATAGAATTTTGGCACGAGAGCTCTATCTGTGTCATTTCAAACTTGAACTGTCAGATTCTTTTACTCGCCTCAGTGAACAGTCGCTCCGGAGATTTCTCCTTCTCGGGTTCATTTCTCGGTTTAGAAAGTGTTTTCGGTTGGATTTAACCGAGAATAGTTTTATTTTAACCAAAAACCGTTCGGTTCAAGCTCTATCTGTGGTAACCGTAAGTAAATGAAGGTTTTGTCTGTGTGGAACTTGTAAGTTATCGGTTCGGTTTTGAACCGATCAGTGGGTTTAAAACTCATTTAAAACTAAAGTTACTATTTTAGAGTCACGGTTCCCGTTATCGGTTCTAAAAACTGGATTTATTACGTTTTTCCAATACCCGTGACACGGTTAGGAACCGATAAGGGTGTCTTGCCTGGCACTGCCGTTAAAAAGGGCAAGTTTTTGGTTAGGCTGGCATTATGTCTGAGAAACCCAAAAGAAAACCCGGGCCCACTGGGTTTCAACACTTGATGTTTGTGGAAGTCTTTGCCAAGGCTGACCCACACACCACATGTTTATTGTCTGGGGTTTGACCACCTCCAGTCAGACTGCCAGGTATGCAAGAATTTCCCTGCAGCCACCCTGGAAAAAAGATTGGGCAGGCTCAGGGAACGAGAGGCCAAAAAGTCCGCTGACCCGGATGGCCAGCCCGGTTCGGTGCCAACCGAACCAGAGGGAGTGCCCTCTGACCAGGGCCAGACTTCCTCGGGCAAAAGAAAAGCTGGTTCTGAGGAACCAATTCCAGTAAAGAAAACAAGAAAATCAGCAGGTCTGGAGTCCAAAATTCCTTCTCCAACTGCTGCAGAGATAGTAAAAGCCATACAAATTGTCCAGTCACTGTCTCAGGGTCCGTCCGAACCACCACTATCTGGTAAAAGGTCGGTTCGTCCGGTCCCAGTGGTTCAGGATTATGATATTGAGGAATTTTATGAACCAGAGGAGGGGGAGGAGGATTATGAACAGTATGAATGTGGCTGGGAAGGTCTGGGTGTGCCCATTGAACCGGACATCTCCCCAGACAGACCTTTAGAATCTCCCCCTATGCTGTCTGAGTCCCCATCTCATTTTATGTTTTATAAAAAAGTTGCTGAAACCCTCCAGCTTCCTTTAGAAGAGGCTGTGGATGAGCAAGAGGAGCCTGATTTTGTAGAAATGATGGATATTCCAGAGTCTAGGAGATTGTCTATTCCTTTACATAAGTCTTTTAGGAAACAAACAATTAAAATTTTAAAAGCTCCTAATTCTGTGCCTCCTGTAGATAAAAAGATTGACAGAAGGTATACATTGTCAGGCCCTGATACAGAATTCCTTTCTCAGCAATGCAGTCATGTTGGAGTAGTTCAGGCTGCTGCCTGTGATAAAGCTAATATTCCTTGGCTTACATCCTCCTGACAAGGATTCCAGGAAGATTGATGGCATGGCAAAAAAACAAAAAAACAGTATGTGGCAGCCTCTCTGGGACTCAGGCAAGCAAATTATGTATGGCTTATGTAGCTAGGTATCAGAAATCTAGATGGGATACTGTTATCAACTGGCTGAAGCAGGCCCATGGCCAGCTGGCTAGTGAACTAGAACAGGTGGCTGCTGATGGCATTGAAGCCTCTAAGGTTCAGTTTCATGCTGCTGTGGATGTTAATGATGTTTCCTCTAGGGTCATGGCCACATCTGTAGCTTTTGTAGGTTGGCTGGCTCAGGTGTACTAGTTTGTCACAGGATACCCAGACTAAGGCTATGGATTTTCCTGTGGTGGGAAATTCTCTGTTTGGAGAGCAGACAGAGAATTACATGAAGAAGATGGATGAATATAAGACTACTTACAAGAGTGCCCAGGCTAAGTAGCGGCAAGCCACTCCTCAAAGGCATGCCTCCCAGGGTAGGGGTGGCCTTTTCACAGGCCTTTCTACCAGACTCAGGCCTCCTCTGCCTATGCTCAGAGGGGTTTCTTCAGAGGCAGGGGCAGGCGAGGTGGGCAGACCTGCTCCCACCCCCAGCCTAAAACTCCTGCAGAAACAGGCACCCTGATGGGGTGCCCAGGGCCATTCTCCTGTACCAGTGGGGCAGGCTGGCTTACTTCAGTCAGAATTGGGCTTCTTTAACCTCAGACAAGTGGGTTCTGGAAGTAGTAAGCCAGGGTCTGGTTCTCAGCTTCAAAAAGTTTCCCAAGTTGAGAAGCAGACTTTTCTACCTCAAGTGCTTCAGAGACCCTCGCTCTGGAAACAGAGGTCTCATCCTGTTAGCTCTCAGAGCAGTAGAAGGGTTCCTCCCTGCATCAGGGCAGGGGTCTGTATTCAGATACTTCCTTCCCCAAAAAGACAGGAGAATGGCGGCCCATTTTAGATCTCAGATATCTGAACAAGCATCTTTGAAACCAAAGTTCAAAATGGTAACTCTGGCAATGATTTTACTTCCCTAAGGCCAGGGACTGGCTAGCCTCCTGGACCTCAAGGATGCCTATTTCCATGTCCTAATCAGAAGATCCCATCGAAAGTACCTCAGATTGAACTGGTCTCAGGTCATTACCAGTTCAGAGCAATGCCCTTGCGCCTTACTTCTGCTCAAGGTCTTCACAAAGTATCTAGCAGTGGCAGTGGCCCACTTAAGGAGGCAGAGGATTGCTGTTTTCCTTATCTAGACGACTGGCTGATTGTAGGCCAGTCCCAGAACAGGTAAAATCTCACCTGCAGGTCACCCAGCAGCTTCGCCTCCCTGGGTTTTCTGCTAAACCTACAAAGTCGGTTCTGGAACCAGTCCAGGTACTCACCTTTATAGGGGCAGAATTGACACAAGCTAGCCAGAGCCTTTCTTCCCCAGAAAGGGTAAGAATTTAGTGGCTCTGGCCTCTTCCTTCACTCTGCAGGCTCTCGACCAGCAAGACAATTTCTGCAGCTCCTGGGGCACATGGCTGCATCCACAGCTGTTGTGCAGGGAGCCAGATTTCAGATGAGAGACATTCAGTTTCACTTGAGAACCTTTTGGTCTCAGAGAAGAGACCCCCTTTCCAAGTTGGTCCCAGTGACTCGAACCTTGATGCTAGCTCTCCAGTGGTGGCAGGATCAGAGCAATCTAAGGGCGGGGGTCCCCTTCATTTCCCCTTCTCACAACTTGACTCTCACTACAGATGCTTCCCTTCTGGGTTGGGGAGCCCACATGGGCGACCTTTCCACTCAGGAGTTTGGTCCCCCAGGAATCTCTGCTCCACATCAGTTTGCTGGAACTCCGAGCTGTCTTTTAGCTCTTCAAGCTTTTCTGCATCTGTCCACGACAAGGTGATACAAGTCAGAACAGACAACACCACAACAATGTGGTACATCAACAAACAGGGGCACTTGGTCTTGGCCTTGTGCACCGAGGCAATAAGTTGTGGTCTCTGGCTATTCCCTGAACACTTCCCTCATAGCAGTTCATCTTCCAAGGAAGGACAATGTCCTAGCGGATGCCCTCAGCAGGATTTCCCAGGGCCATCACGAATGGTACCTGGATCCTCAAGTGCTGGGGATAGTTTTTGCCAGGTGGGGCATCCCTCAGATAGATCTTTTTTCAGCCCCAGACAATCACAAACTTCCTCTGTTCTGTTGCAGGCCTCCAGTGCTGGGCTCAGTTCCCCTGGATGCCCTTCTTCTGGATTGGGAGGGAAGTTCTCTCATGCTTTCCCCTTTCCTCTCCTATTCAAAGTACTAGTCAAAATCAGATCTCAGCCTTGCAGGGTGATTCTGATTGCCCCGGATTGGGCCAGGCAGCCCTGGTACCCACTCCTTCTGTCTCTGACAGTCCATCTTCCCTGTGCCTCCCAAGGAATCACAATCTGTTGACTTGTGCCCAGGAAGGGTTTGGTATCCGGACCTTAAATCCCTCAACCTCAAGGCCTGGCTCTTGAGGAGTTAGAGTTTGCTGATTTACACCTCTCTCAGGGTGTTCTTGAGATCCTAAAGGCTTCCAAGCCTTCCACTAGAGCTACTTATAGTTCTAAATGGAAAAGGTTTTCCATTTGGTGTGCTGGGAAAATATTTCCCAGAATCTGCTGAATTGCCCATTTTGTTAGATTACATGGTACATCTTAATTCCTTGGGTCTCAGACCAGATACCCTGAGAGTTCATTTGGCAGCTGTGTCTGCTTTTGTGTCAGCAGGAAAGTCATCCCCTCTTTCCTCTCATCCTGTGTTTTCTAAGTTTTTTAAGGGATTACTCCATACTAATCCTCCCTTTCGGGAACCGGCCCCTGCTTGGGACCTTAATGTTTGCATTGCCCAGTTAATGCAACCCCCTTTTGAACCTCTGTCTTCTGCAGAGCTTAAGTACCTAACTTGGAAAACTGTTTTCTAGTGGCTATCACTTCTGCCAGGCATAAGTGAATTGCAAGCCTTGTCAGTGGAGACTGACTTTATTTCTTTCCACAAGGATAAGGTAGTCCTTAGGACTAATAGGAAGTTTTGCCCAAGGTGGTTTCAGATTTCCATCTTAATCAATCTATCTCCCTTCCAGTATTTTTCACTGATCACTCCTCTTGGTGAGAGGAGGTTGCACAACCTGGATGTTAAGAGAGCTCTTAGTTATTATATAGGCGTACCAAAGGTCACAGGTTCGAATCCCTCCAACTTTTCCTTACCTATGGTGAAGTTGGGAAAGGCAAACCTGCCACTAAGAGATCAGTAGCCAGGTGGATTGTCTCTTGTATCCAATTTTGTTATCAGAAAGTGGGCAGAGCCCCCCCCGGTTTGAGGGCTCATTCTACCAGGGGTACAGCTGCGTCTCTAGCTGCTGCCAGAGATATCCCTTTATTAGAGATTTGCCAGGCTGCTACTTGGAAAACGGTACACACTTTTTACCAAGCATTACTCCCTGGATGTCCAGGCCAGGAGAGATGCTCGGTTTAGCACAGCTGTTCTTCAGAGCCTATTCCCTAAGTAGGTTCTGCCCTCCTCCATGGAGGTACTGCTGTGTTTCTGCTAATGTCTATAATATAGCAAGACTTCATGTTGTTTGAAAAAAATTACTCACCTTAGTAATGTTGTTTCTTCTAATGGAGTCTTGCTATTATAGACCTCCCCCCCAACCTGCCCCTCTCAGAACCTCTACTTGGTGGGGTGCGGGCAACTTAGTGTGGGCACTACTTATGTCCTGTTAGCATTTTGTCCCCTTTGGGACTTTGGGGGTGTGTGTGTGTATGTGTACGCGTGTGTGTGTTTTATTATACTTATGTTCCATTTTCATATTATTAGAATGGTGTTAGTATTTCTGGTCCCCTGACTTGAGTCTTGGGTGTTGGGACCATCAATGGTTGTTATTATTTAGGTAGCCATTTGGCTAGTGTAGGTTACAGCTTCCACACAGACCTTAGTGAGTTTGGCTCGTAAAGATCTGACAGTTCAAGTTTGAAATGACACAGATAGAGCTGCTCTCGTGCCAAAATTCTATTTTGGAATGGTTTTAACCATTTCACTCCGGGGCAGTTCTAGAGCTGGAACAAACCGCTAATGTCTATAATATAGCAAGACTCCATTAGAAGAAACAACATTACTAAGGTGAGTAATTTTTTTCTCTCGAAGATCTACTGTTACGGTAATTTTTTATATAACTGTACTTTCCGAGACTAGAGGGCATGGGATGACGGAGGGAGGGCGATTCAGAGGAAACGTGAGGAAGAATTTCTCCACAGAAAGGATGGTGGACAAGTGGAATGTCCTGCCAGAGGAAGTGATGGAGGCTGAAACAATCATAGGATTTAAGATCGCATGGTATAGACATGGGAATCCTGGAGGTCGGGTAAGTGGCAACAGACCTCTAGAAAATCATAAAGGGAACTTACAAGCTCAAATAGGCAGACTGGGTGGGCCAAAGGCCCTTATCTGCCAACATTGTCTATGTATCTATATCCTTGAAGAAGACAGAACAGTTACATATCTACCACAACAGCAGATCTTACTTCGTGAGGGTTCCTTCAGTAGGTTTTCACATAAAGGACTAGCACCACCTGGCGTCTGGGCCATACGGCAGACCTTTCCTGCAATATCTGATGGGGGACCGCTCACCCGACGTCAGCGTGACCCAATATAGTGGGCGGTTCCCATGCCCGCCCTCCGTTTGTTTTCCCACTGTCACCTGGCAGTAGACTTACTCAGCGTTCACCATGAAAGTTTCGTCGGTAGTTAATATTTTCTACCTTCCTTTTCTGCTTACTCTGTCTTCTCCGAAGAAGTGTCAGTGGCACGTAAATTCCACACAAAGACGGCCACGTGAAGTGCATTCTCTGTTTGGGCCTGGACCATCCAACCTCGTCCTGCCCGGGCTGCCAACCCTTTAGCCAGGCCACATGCAAGAGAAGGCAACAGACTCCTGGAGTCCCATCTCTTGAAGACCCGGCTGGCGTCTCTAGAGAAACAAATGGAACGCATTCATGATTCCTCTTCTTCTCCCCCCCCCCCCCAACACACCTCAAGGAAAAGTATATGGAGCAGGAGTGCTCCGCGGATGGTTCTCAGGCCAAGTCTTCTAGGCCCTCTACCAGCAAGGCCTCTCCCCCACTGCCTCTGCCTAAGCAACAATCGGCAGCAGGGGATCTAAGTAAGTCTGGGAAATCCTCCACAGCGGGTAAGTTGGCCCCCGGCTCCTCTGGGGACCGCCCAACCAACGGTAAGTTGGCTCCCCAAGCCTCGGGGACCCGTCCGGCCTCAGCCGTTAAGTCTGCAGGGGGCTCCTCCCCCTCCTGCCTGGCTACGTATGGTCAGACGGCCACCTCCGACAACCGCACAGACACGGCTTTCCCGTCAGGGCCTAATGGCCACCCACCTAAATCCCGGATGAGCCCGGGGAGACTGCCCCTCTCCCTTCTTCTTCCCTGCCGGTAGCCAGTCCTTCTATGGCCACTGCATCGGGCGAAGTTAGTGCAGGCCCTCTGGATGTAGAACACACCTCATGTCTACTCCCCGCTCACCTTCCGGGGTCTCTGGGACGGAGGTCCCTCCTCAGCCATCTGGTCCTCCACTGGAGGCTCCTCCTTTCCCTTCAGGGAGGAATGATTCTGTTCCAGTGTTTGTTCCTATGCTGGACACCCTTCCTCCATCGGATCCGGCAAGACCTATCCTAACGCAGACCTCCCGATGACTGTCTCCATGCCAGTACCCTCACATCTGCCTCCGCCATTGGCCCCTTTGGCAGACCAGATTCCCTCCCCCATTGAATCCCCTTCCTCGGGTCCCGACGCCGGACCCTGTTCCGATGCTGGACTTGGTGGTGCCAGTTCAGACGGCGGCCTTGACGCTGGCACCTCCGACGCCGGACCTGCTGCCTATTTATTTTTCTGTAAGGGCCTACGTGGCTTCCCCCACCATCAGGTCCCCTGACGTGTTGGGACTCTATTCGAGACCCTGCACTGTGCCGCATTACCCTTCAGGGTATCTCTTGGACCATCCCCTGGCAGGACCTCCAGATTGGAGTGGTGCGGAACATTACTTCCTGGGCTACACCCTGTACCCGGGATATGGTTATATGGGATACCAAGGGTACCACTACCCTCCTCCCCAGGCTGTCCCTCCTTCTCCCCCTTCTGCGGCGCCACAACCAGATTTCAAGACCCTTATCCAGTCTTGGTGGCAGGAGGCACGTTTACAGTTGGTGACAGACCTAGAAAGCGGACTCCCACTTCCCGCTCTCCTGAATCCCAGTCCCCGGTGAGCTTGTCCCCATCCACCGTTCACGTCATGGGGACTACCTCCAGGACATAGTTCTTCCGGATTAGGAGACAATCCGTCTCGGGGAGATAGTCATTGGAGGAGCCATCGACCATGAGTCCCAGGTCCCAAGGGTAAGGATTCTCCCAAGTCTTCCCCGAGGATCCTTCCTTTTCTGACCTATTGAGGTCCATTCAACAACACTTTGACTGGGAGTTGGAAGAACAGGATCCCATGCATCAGTGACTCACTGAACATCTGGACCTGGAGTCTCTGTCCCCGATCCTTGTTCCTCCCTGGATCGGACCTCACCACTACAGTCTGGCAGATGCCTCACTCAATCTTGGCTGTCCCCAAGAGAGCGGACAGGACTTATCGGGCGCCCAAGGATGCCCCCTTCCTCAATGCGCATCCAAATTCTGACTCTGTAGTAATCTCAGCTGCTCATAATCACTCCACAGCACCTAAGCAGATGAGCACTTCTCCTCCAGATAAGAAGTTGAAACAGATGAATCAGTTCGGGAAGAAAGTATTCTCATCAGCCACATGCGCATTACGATCCCTTAATTATGTGGCTCATGTGGTGTTTCACGAGAAAGCCACCTTGGCCAGGCTCGAGGCCTGTGTCCAGTCCATGGACCCTTCAGACCTAAATGAGGAGCTCGCCAAGGACCTCTGCCTGCCCAGGATTTCTTGCAGGCATGCGTTGCAGGCTACCTACAACTCCGTCGATTCCGTAGCCCTTACCTTGGCGACTGCCATCTCCCTTCGATGGCAGGCCTGGTTTCGCATCTCTGGCTTCACTGCCGAGGTCCAGACTGCGATTTAGGATGCCCCCTTTAGGGGCTCAGTGCTTTTTGGTGGTGACACCTGGGACATCATCACCAACCTACAGGACCGAGGTCAAGCCCTGAGGTCCATGCGGCCCATGTACCGATCAGGCGCCCACCAGCAGCAGCCCATTTGGAAAAGGACCCGGAGGCAGAGGAAGCAAGCCTAGGCCCGGTGCCAGGGCAAGCATAAATCCACGGGTGCCGCTATACCATAGAGTTCCTGGAGTTTCCTCCAGATTCAAACAACATGAAGTCTTGCTGTATTCTGACTACTGCAGTGAGCCCCAACATTCAAACTGCTCCGGAGAGTAGAGGGCTAATTTTCTATGCAGAGCATAGAACGTTGAGCTCGAGCTCGGTTCAAACCTCTGTCTGCTACATTTTGAAGCGCAACTGCCAGATTCTTTACTCCACCTTACTGAACAGCCGCTCCAGAGACTTCTCCTTTGCTCATGGTTCATAAGTTGAAGTCCTCGGTTTCACCGATTATTTTTCGCAAGTTTCGGTTCAAATCTCTGTCTGTGGTACAGTAAGTACTAGGTAGTGAACTAGACATAGTAAACTTGTGGAAATTGTAAAAATTGATTTTTCGACTGGTTTGGCTGAACCGGCTGTTTAGTGATTTATATATTCTGTTTTTGTTTTTAAACTTAGAGTGTGGTTACTGGTCCTTATCGGTTTTAAAAAAACCTGCATTTTCTTGTGTTTTTTTTTCAATACCCGCAACACGGTTAGAAACCGATAAGGGTGTCTTGCCTGGTTGTTTGCCATAAAAAGGGTAAGTTTGTGGTTAGGATGGCTATGTCTGAGAAACCCAAAAGAAAAACCAGGCCCACTGGGTTTCAACACTGCAGTGTGTGTGGGGAGGTCATTGCTAAGGCTGATCACCCACACCACCTGTGTTTATTGTCTGGGGTTTGACCACCTCGATTCAGACTGCCAAATCTGTAAAAGAAAAATTTTCCTAAGTCTACCCTGGAAAAAAGATTAGGTAGGCTCAGGGATAAGGAGGCCTTGAAGTCCGCTGACCCAGATGGCCAGCCCGTTTCGATTCCGACCGAACCTGAGGGGGTGCCCTCTGACCAGAGCGATACTTCTTCGGGCAAGAGGAGAGCTGATCCTGAGGGATCGGTTCCTACAAAAAGAAAAAGAAAAGAAAAATCGTCCGGTTTGGATCCAGAGACCCATTTTCCGACCGCCAAAGAGATTGCCAGTGCGATAAGGATTGTAGAATTGCTTCGTCCAGTTCTGTCTGATCCGGCGCCTTCTGGCAGGCGCTCGGATCGGTGGGTTCCTCTGGTTCAAGATTGTGCCCCTGAAGATTTCTGTGAACTGGATTTGGAGGGGGATGAAGATTATGATGATGACGATGGTGTGGGAGGTCTGGTTGAGCCCATTGAACCGGACATCTCCCCAGACAGGCCTTCTGGTGTTTCCCCTCCTAGGTTTTCTGAGTCCCCTTCCCACTACATGTTTTACAGGAAAGTGGCAGAAACCTTCCAGCTCCCTGTGGAAGAAGCTGTTGAGGAACAAGAGGAACCTGATTATGTGGAGATGATGGACATCCCAGAGTCCACAAGACTGTCTATTCCCCTTCATAAGTCTTTTGGGAAACGGACACAAAAGATTTTAAAAACTCCAAATTCTGTACCTCCTGTCGACAGAAGGATGGACAAAAGGTACACCTTATCAGGTTCTGGTACAGTTCTCGAGCCTGTACAGCTCCTCACCTTCATAGGGGCAGAGTTGGATACAGTCAAAGCAAGAGCTTTTCTTCCCCTGGAAAGGGCAAGGGCTATTGTAGAGCTGGCTTCTTCATTCCACCTTCTGGTCTCTCGGCCAGCAAGGCACTTCCTTCAACTTCTGGGCCACATGTCAGCTTCTACAGCAGTGGTCCAAGAGGCCAGATTTCATATGAGGGACATTCAGTTTCACCTGAGGGCCTTTTGGTCTCAGAAGAAAGATTCTCTAACCAAACTAGTTCCAGTGACCCAGACTCTGATCCAGGCTGTCCAATGGTGGCAGGATCAGGGCAACCTCAGGCAAGGGAGTCCCATTCATCATTCAGTCTTACTGTGTGGTCCTAACCACGGATGCTTCTCTATTGGGGTGGGGAGCCCATCCGGTCCTTGTCGTCCGCCGTTCAGAAAGATTTGAATTGGTGGAAGGATCCCTTCAATCTGTCATTGGGTCTCCCTTTCAGGAGCCAAGTCCCCCTGGCATCTCTGACTTTGGATGCCTTGAATACGGGTTAGAGGGCGCACTTGGGGGGACACCAAGCCCTGGGACTCTGGTCCAGCTTGGAGATGTCTTTACACATCAACATATTGGAGATGACAGCGGTCTTGTACACACTGCAGGCGTTCCAGACTCTTCTTCCTCGAGGATCACTGCTCATCCAGATGGACAACATGTTGGTAGTTTGGTACATCAACAAACAAGGAGGAACTCGCTCGTACCCCCTTTGTTGGGAGGCAATGAGTGTGGAACTGGGTAGTCCAGCACGATCTGTCTCTGACAGCCGTGCACGTTCCAGGAATGCTCAATGTCCTGGCAGACAATCTCAGCAGGTCTCAGACCCTCAGCCACAAATGGGAACTAAATCAGGAAGCGGCAGATTCTCTCTTCTTAAAGTGGGGGCGTCCTCTTTGCCTCCTCATACAACACAAAACTTCACAGTTTTTGCATGCTTGTTCCAGGGCATGGTGCTTTCTGGCACGACGCATTGTCTCTCTCTCTCTCTCTCTCTCTCTCTCTCTGTCTCTTGGACAGGGAAATTTTTGTACACCTTCCCTCCATTTCCCATTCTCCAGAGTGTCCTCTTCAGGCAGAGAAGGCGCAAATTATTCTCATCGCCCACCTCTGGCCGAGACAGATTTGGTTCCCGCTTATGCAGCAGCTAGCAGAGGAACCCCCAGTTCCGCTTCCATTGACACACAACCTCTTGACGCAGGATCAAGGCCAGCTCATGCATCCAGGGCCCAGGACCCTGCACTTGCATGTGTGGCTCCTGCAGACATAGCGATTTCTTGCTTTGGGGTTTTCAACAGAGTTATCCAAGTCCTGGTCGAGACTAAAAAGCCCTCTACCCGGTCCACTTATGCCATGAAGTGAAAACGTTTTTCCATTTGGGCGGCTTACAAAGATTGGAACCCCTTTTCTTGTTTTGTCCCATAGGTCTTGGAATATCTTCTCCATCTTTCAGATTCGGGCCTTTCCGATTCCTCTTTAAAGGTCCACTTATCGGACATTTCAGCGTACCACGAGCTGGTGGATGGCAAACCCGTGGCTCAGGTGGAAGTCTCCAAAACCTTTCTGAAAGGGATTCTCCATCTGAAACCCCCCATCTGCAGCCCTACACCACCTTGGGATTTAAATTTTGTATTGGAGAAGCTGACTCTCCCTCCTTTTGAACCAGCGACGAGCTGCAATTTGCACTATCTTTCGTGGAAAGCACTATTTTTGGTTGCGGTTTCTTCCACTTGAAACTTCAGGCTCTCCTGTGCAAGGTGCCTTATTTAATTTTCCATAGGGACCGGGCGTTCCTCCGAACAAATCCTAAGTTCTTGCCTATGGTGGTGTTGGAGTTCACACTGAACTAGACAGTGGAACTTCCGGTTTACTATCCGTCTCCTGCGAATAGAGGTGAGGCACTCTTGCACACAGTGGATATGCACCGTATTCTCCGGTGCTATATACCCATCGATCCAAAGATTTCAGGAAGGATGATCAGCTCTTTATTTTGTTTGCCCCCAAATCCTTGGGGAATGCTGTCTCTAAGCAGTGCCTATCCAAGTGGTTAGCCAACTGCATTTGCTTCTGTTATCACAAGTATGACAAACCTCTGCCAGGGTCTGTGAGAGGTCATTCCACTAGGGGCATGGCTGCATCTGCAGCTTTTCTGCATAATGTTTCTGCAGCAGATATTTGTGCAACAGCAACATGGAGTTCTGTCCATACCTTTACTAAGCACTACAGTCTGGACATTACTTCTAGGTGGAGGGGCAGGTTTTGGCCTAGCTGTGCTGCAGGGTCTTCTGTCCTAGACTGGTTCCACTCTGTCCCTTTTTGTTGGAGTTTCTCCTCTTGTGTTTCTCTTGTGCTCTCTTAGGAGGGACTGCTTGGCACTCGGTCCTATATGTGATGACCTACTGAAGGAACCCTCTCAAAGTAAGATAGTACAGTTACGTAAGAACTTACAGTAACAGTAGATCTTCGAGAGAAGTTCTTCAGTAGGTCATATTTTTCAAACAACATGAAGTCTTGCTGTATTCTGACAATAGCAGTGCAGGTCTTGCGTTGGGGTCGGAAATCAAGGGGTCAGTCTGCCCCCCTGCTTCTAAAGTAGGGGGTCAGAAGCCAAAAGTTTGGGGTTACTGCACCAAAATTATAAATGTCCATGAAAAACAAAAATAACTTATTTAAAAGGCTTATACAGTATATCAGCTTGCCAGAAGGTATAAATATAGTTTTTTTTTTTTTACCGAAAATTTAACCTGTACTGTCAGCAGTATATATTGTTTGTTTTTAAGAACTCTGAGACCCCCAATAACAGCTGAAGTAGATAATTATGTTTTAAAGTCAAAATGTAGAAGCAGTACACAAGGAATAATTTTTAGACCACCTGAGCCCCCCAAAACAGCAAGCTGGGCTCTTAGTGAGCAGAGACTAGAATATTTTGTAAATCAAAATGCAGTGGTAATAGTAGAAAGATAGACTGTTAAACCTGAGCCCCCAACAGCAAGCTGAGCACTTAATGAGAATTATTTATAAGACTGAGCAAGCTAGTACAACTAGTGCTACCAAGTTGAAGTTGGTAAATAAACTATTAATTTGTCAGAAGGTGGTTTCAGCAACGGTTATGAAACCGGTTACACCTTGGTAACGTTACTGGCCATAGTGTGGACATGCGACAATGGTCCCCTAGCTCAGCGTGAGCTGCATTGTGCTGCCATAATGGTCACCCAGCTCCTGCAGTATGGACCAGCGGTACCGGTCCCGTAATGGACACCGCCGCAGTGTGGTCACACTGCACCGCTCCCCAGCCATAATAGTTTGCATCTGTTACCGGGCCTCAGCGGTATAGTGTGAACGGGGCCTTAGAACCCTTCCACCATGTTCCCCAAGATTGCAGCAGTTATATCCGGTTAGTCACTGCCCTGCTATAGCTGCAAAGGCAAGCAGTGCTATTTAATTCAAATTCAGAAGAAAAATTGAAAGCAGTGTCCTGTTTCGCCACTGGCCCACAGTAGTACTGAGTTGCTGAGCTGAAACCAAATTTTCAAGGCAGACTGAAGCTGAGCGCTCTCTCAGATATTCAAGATTTCTTGTATTCCCCTCCCCCTACCAAAAAAATGGCCTGAGATAGGTTTTTGTTGGGTACTATCTGCTGCTTGCACTCTGCAGTAATGATATTCAGGGCCGAAATCTGTAGCCACAAGTGTTTTTTCTAGTTTGTATTTTTTTTTTAATTGCAGATTAGTTAACGCCAGATGGTCCTCGAGAGAAATACAGCCCTCTAGCCCCACAGACCGCGTGGCTCTTTCAGGCTGTGTAGCTGGACAAACTAACTGCTCCTTTCTCCTTCAAAAGCTCACTCTGCCCCACCAGAAATTAGTAATAATGAAGATACAACATAGTTCTCCACAACTGGAGAATGTTTCATCAAAACAAAGGTTTTTTTAAATGGTCTGTAAGTTGTGAACAAGTACAACACAAAGTAGATCAAAGCCACTCGACTATCCAAACTGTCTGTCTGCCAGTAACTGACTGATATCTCGTGCTCTGAACAGCAGTATTAAGTTCCAGATCAGTGTACCACGTGTGCAACATAAGAACACACTATGTGGTACACTGATCCGAGTTATAGGCAGGCTGAATGATGGGAGATTGAGGTGGATGCTTAGATGCCTCATTTGTACTCTCAATACTGTTAGGAGGCCTTCCCCACCACTAAACTGCCTTTATAGTAACAAAACACAAGTCACTGCCATGCCTCATCAGTACAGTAGTACTCTGCCCTGCATGGCATGGAAAAGTGATACGAGAGACCTCCCTGTGTTTTCAGTTGTGTGTCAGGCTGTCGAGGAATAAAAAAAAATACAAGTTACCGGCTGTTAGATGTAAATGCATGCAGCTGCCACATCATATTAGTAAAAGTGGAGGTACAATCTCTGTTTGCCTTGGCTACCCGACTGATCCACAGACTGAATCGGATTCCATGCGAGGCGGTCTGTGGAGCAGTCTACCAAAACAAAATGCTGTTTTTGGTTACCAGGTCAAACAGAGAAAGTATCCCTACTTTTCCTAAAGATGATGGGGCAGCCATAGGCATTCATCTAGCAGCCATAACAAATGCAGGAAGTTAGTCTCTCAATCACCACTTTTCCATCATGCAGCAGGGGAGGGTTGTACTACTGTAGTCACTGAGTAGAGTGACTGAATCCTTGGCTTTACTCTCCCCCCCCACCTCGCTACAGTAACTGTTAGTCTGTCTCCCTCTGAATTAATGTCGACAATCTATGACCATCACCCAGTCTCCAATACGGCACTATCCTGACACACTCCCCAAACCAGCAGACCCACACACAGAAGGAACACAGGTTCCTTTTCTTCGTCTGACCCCATTACCTCTTAGGTGGGATCCGCCGAACTGGGCACCGTCTTCAGCTACTGCTCCTCAAAGCCACTGTCACGCCAGTCACCCTGGCTCCTCCATACTCAGTTCACCCATTTCGACGGCTCTTCTCCCTGACCCACACAGACAAGGGCTACAGACTTTTCCTCGCTGATTCAGCCGCCACAGATCATGTCAACAAGCAAAGTAATGCCAGCCCACATGCTCCTCCCCAGACTTAACAAATCGCTACCCATGCTGATTACTTGGCCACTCCTACTCAGCTGGGTCCCCCACCCCCTTACTAATGCCTCACCAATCACAGCTCGCCTCCGATATACGTTTAAAAAAAAAAAAAAGGGGGACGCTCATCACAGCCCCTCTCACTGTGTCCCATGGAGAAGCTTAGGACAGTGCGTTTGAAGTGACAGCAGCACCAATTAAGTCAAGAAGGACTGAATCAAAGCTTTCAAAATAGTGCATCAAAAATGGGATTTTTGGCCGAGGGGGACGTCAGTAGTGCGTTAACGCAAGCCCTGGCAGTGAGTCCCAACCTTCGAACTGCCCCGGCGATAAGAGTTAACTTTCCATGCCAGGCATGGAACGCTGCGCTCGAGCTCGGTTGAGACTCTGTCTGTTGCTGTTTGAACTCAAACCATCAGATTCTTTACTCCGCCTCACTGAACAGTCGCTCCGGAGATTTCTCCTTTGCTCGGTTCATTTTGTCGGTTAAAGTACTGCTTTTCTCGGTTTTCAACCGAATTTAAACCGCAACCTGTCGGTTCAGTCTCTGTCTGTGGTATTCGTGAGTACTAGATAGGTTTATATTGTTTTCTATTCTGTGTGGAACTTGTAAACGGTTCATCCGTTCGGTTTGAACCGATCAAGTTGTTGTAAAATTGTTATTTCTACTTTTAGAGTGTGGTTACCGGTTCTTATCGGTTCTAAAAAAACGGATTTTATTAAGTTTTTTTCCATGACTCGTAACACGGTCAGGAACTGATAAGAGTGTCTTGCCTGGTGGATTGCCATTAAAAGGGTAAGTTTGGATAGGACTGGCACCATGTCTGAGAAACCCAAAAGAAAAACCGGGCCCACTGGGTTTCAACACTGTAGTGTGTGTGGCGAAGTCTTTGCTAAGGCTGACCCCCACACCACCTGTGTTTATTGCCTGGGGTTTTACCACCTCTGTGCAGACTGCCAGATTTGTAAAAATTTTCCTGCAGCTACCCTAGAGAAGAGAGTTGGTAGGCTCAGGGAAAGGGAGGCCAAAAAGTCCGCTAACCCGGATGGCCAGCCTGGTCCGGTTCAAACCGAACCAGAAGGAGTGCCCACTGACTAGGGTGAAACTTCTTCGGGCAAAAGGAAAACTGATTCCGAGGAGTCAGTTCTGGCTAAGAGAACAAGAAAGGAAAAATCAGCTGGTGTGGATCCAAAAGTTTCTTCTCCAGCCGCTGATGAAATAGCCAAAGCGATAAAAATTGTGCAGTCGCTTTCCCCGGTTCTGACCGAACCGGCACCATCAGGAAGGCGCTTGGTTCGGCCGGTTCCACCGGTTCAAGATTATGATTTAGAGGAGTATTATGAACCGGAGGAGGAGGAAGAGGAGTATGAGGAAAGTGAATGTGGTTTTGAAAGTCTGGATGTGCCCATTGACCCGGACATCTCCCCAGACAGACCTTCAGGAGTGTCTCCTCCTAGGCTTTCTGAGTCCCCCTCCCATTTCATGTTTTATAAGAAAGTGGCCGAAACCCCTCAGCTTCCTATGGAAGAAGCTGTGGATGACCAGGAAGAGCCTGACTGACTGATGCCACGGCAAAGAAACAGTACATGGCAGCATCCTTGGGACTCAGGCAGGCCAATTATATGGCCTATACAGCTGGGTATCAGAAATCCAGATGGGACACTGTCATGGCTTTATCAAAACAGGTCCCTGGCCAGCTTGCCAAGGAGCTGGAGCAGGTGGCTGCTGATGGTATTGAGGCATCCAAGGTGCAGTTCCATGCTGCAGTGGACTCCAATGATGTTTCATCTAGAGTCATGGCTACATCTGTGGCACTTCGTAGAATGGCTTGGCTCAGATGTACTAGCCTGTCACAGGATACCCAGACTAAGGCCATGGATTTTCCTGTTGTGGGTAATTCTCTGTTTGGGGAGCAAACAGAGAATTACATGAAGAAAATGGATGAATACAGGACCACCTATAGGAGTGCCCAGGCCAAGGAAAGGCAAGCCACTCCTCAGAGGCAGCATCCCAGGGGCAGGGGCAGGCCTTTTCATAGGCCTTTCTACCAAGCCCAGGCCTCCTCTTCTGCTTATGCTCAGAGGGGGTTCTTTAGAGGGAGAGGCAGACAGGGTACAAGCAGACCTGCTTCCACCCCTCAGCCTAAACCCCCTGCCAAACAGGCACCCTGATGGGTTTGCCAGGGCCGATTCTCCACCACCTGTAGGGGGCAGGCTGGCTTACTTTGTCCAGGACTGGATGTCTTTAACATCAGACAAATGGGTCCTGGAAGTAGTAAGCCAGGGACTGGTTCTCAGCTTCAAAAGATTTCCAAAGTTGAGAATCAGATCCTTTCGACCTGCAAATCCTTCAGAGGCACTTGCCCTAGAGGCAGAGGTCTCTTCCCTCTTGGCTCTCAGAGCTGTAGAAAGGGTTCCACCCCTACACAAAGGGAAAGGATTGTTCTCCAGGTACTTCCTCACCCCCAAAAAGACAGGAGAATGGTGGTCCATCCTGGATCTCGGATATTTAAACAAGCACCTTTTAAAGCCAAAGTTCAAAATGGTGACTCTGGGAATAATTCTACCCTCTGTAAGGCCAGGGGACTGGCTCGTCTCCCTGGATCTCAAGGATTCCTATTTCCATATTCTCATCAGAAGCTCCCATCGAAAATACCTCAGGTTCGAGCTGCCCTCAGGCCATTACCAATTCAGAGCAATGCCCTTCGGCCTAACCTCTGCTCCAAGGGTGTTCACAAAATGCCTGGCAGTAGTAGTTGCTTTCCTAAGAAGGAAAAGGATTTCCATCTTCCCGTACCTGGATGACTGGCTCATAGTAGGCCAGTCCCCAGACCAAGTCAGGTCACACCTGCAGATAACTCAGCAACTGCTCACTTCTCTAGGTTTCCTTCTGAACCTTTCAAAGTCAGTTCTAGAGCCTGTACAGCTCCTCACCTTCATAGGCGCAGAGCTAGATACAGAAAAGGCAAGAGCCTTCCTTCCCCTGGACAGGGCAAGGACCCTTATCACACTGGCCTCTTCATTCACCCTACAGGTGTCTCGACCAGTAAGGCATTTTCTGCAGCTCCTGGGGCACATGGCTGCTTCTACAGCAGTGGTGCAGGGAGCAAGATTTCAGATGAGGGACATTCAGTTCCACTTGAGAGCCTTTTGGTCTCAGAAAAAGGATCCTCTGACCAAACTGATCCCAGTGACTCGAACCCTGATCCAGGCTTTGCAGTGGTGGCAGGATCAGGACAATCTAAGACAGGGAGTTCCTTTTGTCACTCAGTCTCACTCCTTAATCCTTACTACAGATGCCTCCCTCTGGGGGTGGGGGGCCCACTTGGGGGACCTGACCACCCATGGGTTGTGGTCTCGTCAGGAATCTCTGCTTCACATCAATCTGTTAGAACTCAGAGCAGTGTTTCTAGCACTTCAAGCTTTTTCCAAGTCTGTTCAGAACAAAGTAGTTCAGATCAGGACAGACAATACCACCACAATGTGGTATATCAACAAGCAAGGGGGCACTCGGTCTACGGCCTTATGCACAGAAGCAATGAAGTTGTGGTCTCTGGCCTATTCCCTGAACACCTCTCTTACAGCAGTACACCTCCCAGGCAAGGACAATGTCCTGGCAGATGCCTTCAGCAGGATATCTCTGGGCCTTCACGAATGGTCACTGGATCCCCTGGTTTTGGAGGTGATCTTCTCCAGATGGGGCAACCTACAGATAGATCTTTTTTGCAGTTCCAGACAATCACTAACTTCCCCTGTTTTGCTGCAGGCCCCCAGTGTTGGGCTCAGTCCCCCTGGATGCCCTAGTTCTCAATTGGGAAGGGAAGTTCCTATATGCTTCCCCCCCTTCCCTCTCCTGTTCAAGGTGCTAGTCAAAATCAGGTCTCAACCCTGCATGGTGATTCTGATTGCTCCAGACTGGGCCAGACAGCCCTGGTACCCTCTCCTGTTGTCCTTAGCAGTCCACCTTCCCTTGTCTCTTCCCAGGAATTACAACCTGTTAACCTGTGCTCAGGGGAGGGTACCCAAATCTCAAATCTCTCATCTCTCAATCTCAAGGCCTGGCTCTTGAAGAGTTAGGGTTTGCTGATTTACACCTCTCTCAAGGTGTTATGGATATCCTAAAGGCTTCTAAGGAAGCCTTCCACCAGAACCACTTATAATTCCAAATGGAAAAGATTCTCCATATGGTGCTCTGGGAAGCATATTTCTCCAGAGTCTGCTGGCCTGCCCACAGTCCTTGACTATATGGTTCATCTGAATAGCTTGGGACTCAGACCAGCTACACTAAGAGTGCATCTGCCAGCTGTCTCTGCTTTTCTTTCAGCAGGTAAGCCTTCTTCCCTTTCAGCTCATCCTGTGTTCTCCAAGTTTTTCAAGGGATTGCTTCATACCAATCCGCCATTCAGGGACCTTGCCCCTGCTTGGGACCTTAATGTTTGCATTGCTCAGCTTATGCAACCCCCTTTTGAGCCCTTGTCCTCAGTAGAGCTTAAGTACTTGACTTGGAAAACTGTTTTCTTGGTGGACATCACTTCTGCCAGGCGCATAAGCAAGTTACAAGCCCTGTCAGTGGAGCCTGATTTTTATCTCTTTCCATAGAGATAAGGTGGTCCTCAGGACTAACAGGAAGTTTTTACCTAAGGTGGTTTCAGACTTCCACCGTAACCAATCTATGTCTCTTCCTGTGTTCTTCACTGACCATTCCTCCTCTGGTGAGAGGAGGCTGCACAGTTTGGATGTGAAAAGAGCCCTTAGCTACTATATAGGGCGTACCAAGGGTCACAGGTTTGACTCCCTCCAACTGTTCCTCACATATGGTGAGGTTGGTAAAGGAAAACCTGCCACTAAAAGATCCATTGCCAGGTGGATTGTCTCTTGCATTCAATTTTGCTATGAGAAACTAGGTAGGATTCCACCCTCAGACCTGAGGGCTCACTCTGCCAGAGGTACAGCTGCTTCCCTGGCTGCTGCCAGGTATATTCCTATCTTAGAGATATGTCAAGCAGCTACCTGGAAAACAGTTCACACTTTTACCAAACATTACCCTCTGGATATCCAGGCTAGGAGTGATGCTCGGTTTGGCACAGCAGTGCTTCAGAGCCTATTTCCTAAGTAGGTTCTGTCCCTCCTCCATGGAAGTACTGCTTGGTAGTCTACAATTTGTCAGAATACAGCAAGACTTGATGTTTGAAGAAAAAATTACTCGCCTTAGTAATGTTGTTTCTTCTAATGGAGTGTTGCTGTATTCTGACCTCCCCCCCCCGCCTTCCCCTCTCAGAACCTTTTGTTTTTGGGATGTGGGTGGGCAGTAGCAGTGTTGGCACTCAGGAGGTGCCCCACCTTTTTATTATCACCCTCTTTTCTTTGGGTGAGTGGGTGCTGTGTTTTTCATTTTTTGGGTTTCCTGACTTGAGTCTTTGTTTTGGGACCAAAAAATGTGTTTTATTTTATTTAGTAGCCAGTTGGCTAGTGTAGGTTTACAGCTTCCACACAGGACACTCAGTGAGTTCAGTTCGAAAAGATCTGACGGTTTGAGTTCAAACAGCAACAGACAGAGAATCAACCGAGCTTGAGCTCAACGTTCCATGCCTGGCATGGAAAGTTAACTCTTTCATCTACGGGGCAGTTCGAAGGTTGGACCTCACTGCTATTTGTCAGAATACAGCAAGACTCCATTAGAAGAAACAACATTACTAAGGTGAGTAATTTTTTCATATGTAACTCTTATTTCTAGGAGTGGTATATTGTTCACATCCACACCACCCACCCGGCCTACCCTGGCAAGTGGGACATGGATCCCTGCTTCAGGGTGCAAGATCTGATGTCACAGGGTGGAACTAGAGGGTATACTGCCTGGGTGGTTGGAGGAGCTTAGCTGGACGATGTTCTGGCAAATCATCACTTCCAGTGGAACTGCCTGTGTGTGGATGTGAATTATATACCACTCCCAGAACTACGTTTACAGGTGAGTAACCTATTTTTTTGCTTTGTTTTTTTCCTGTGAAGTGGGTAGGTGGCCCCCTTCTCTCTATTTTTTCCCCCGATTCTCCTCCTCCTCCCCCCTGCCCATGGTATATCCCCTCGAGGGTATGTCCCTGTTAGTTGCTGTGTGCAGCACGTGCCTTGTGTACTATCCAGTCTGACTCCACTGAACAGATACTGTGTCTCTGGAGAGATGCTGTGCACTTTGTTTTAGATCAGTGTGCTAGCTTCGCACGTGGTATATAGAAACATAGACAATGTCAGCAGAGAAAGACCAGTGGTTTATCTAGTTTGTTCGTGGTGTGCTATCTATGCCTGTGACCTAATGATCTTTCCTGTGTCAATCTTCCTTCATCACTGGTGGGGTGATTGGCTGGAGACAAGCACTTTGCGGGAAGTGGAAGGCAGAACTGAGGCAGAGTTGAGCAGGGCCCTGAAGTTCAGCATCAAGGATGACTGTTCAGAGGAGAGACGACTCAGAGGCTTCAAAGGATTGAACCATTGAACTAGGCTGCAATGGCGCAGAAGCAAAAGCGAGCTGCAGGTGAGGTATCATCTCTACGGTAGAAGCAGAACCGAGGAGGAGCAGGAGCCAAGAGTCGTTACTGGCCAGTCCACGAGTGCCACGCAGTACGTCGGCCTCATGGGCAGCGCCAGTGGTGCCGGCTCCTCCCTCCTACAAAAAGAAAAAAGCTCCCACAGGATGCTCGTCTCCGGCCAGTCACCCCACCGTTGATGAATGGTGAAGATACACAGGAAGATCAAGAATTCCGGTAGGTATGTCATTTTCATTTATCCAGGGTACTAGTCCCAGTGGTTGCAGGGAGACGCAGGGCATCTTCATTCTCTCATGCTGGAATGTTTGGTTGGAATCCATTGTTGCTTCTTTCTGTGCTTTGCCCACTCTTCCTGGTGCATGCCAGGGGAGATAACCATATCTTGCCTCCCTAGGACTGTTAGTCTTGCAACTCCTATGCTCTTCATCCCTATTTTTCTCCTACCTGTCATAGCGGAATGAGTGTTATGGGTTGACTCTTGAGTTCGCTCAGATTCTATCTGGAAGCATGGAGCTACTACTTTTTGATAATCCAGATGTCAGTTTTCCATTTTGGCATTTTTGCCATTTCATTTGCAAGGGGGTCCCAATTGGGACTTTTTTTTTTTGCTGCTTCTGCCTGAGTCATCTGAGCAGGGCTGCTTCCCTACCTTTTTGCTATCACTATCCATGTTTTGTGTGTTTAAATCTTTATTTTTTAGAACCGATAAGTACGCTTATGAACCGCTAATCCCGGTCTGTTCCTATCAGTTTCCGGTTCCGCTTGGTTTCTTCAATTTCTGAACAGACCGCAACCGATAAATTAGTTGTTTTTTTCTTTTAAAACTTGCAGTGCTTTGCGGTTGCATTTTTTTTTCCATTATATCAGAAAAATCTAAAAAGAGAACCAGGAAGCCCAGTTTTAAAAATTGTTCTGTGTGTGGTGAGGTCTTTGCCAAGGCAGATAAGCACTCTGTCTGTGTTTTCTGCCTCGGTTTTGACCATCTAAAGACTGATTGTGTCATTTGTAAATCTTTTCGAGACAAAACATTGGAAAAAAATGTCTGGACAGATTGAATAAGAGATTCAAGGGTCCCTCTGGCTCTGATCAGCCGAAACCCTCAGGGTCTGTGGGTGACACCACAATTTCTACTATTTTTACCCCTGATATGGGTAAAAAGAGACCCTCTGAACCAGCTTGCTCTCTGGTTCCAGTTAAAAAACTAAAGATAAAGCACACTGAAACCCCCCTGTGGAAAAGGGGACTTCTGTGATGCTTGCCACAGTGCCTACTCCCTCTTAGATTGCACAAGCAATAAAAATAATGCAAACCTTGCAGGGTCTGCTGCCTGTGCTCTCACAGTCTCCAGTCCAGACTTCTGCACCTTCCAACCCACCCTCTTTTCCTGAGCAGCATGGTGAGGAAGAGGAAGAGGAGGAGGAGGAAGAAGGTAAGCCTATAGAGCCTGAGGTCTCCCCTGTACTGGAGTTTGGTTCCCCTCCCAGGACCACAGAAGATTATTCTTCCCATTTTTCCTTCATTAGGAAAATTGCTGATGAGTTGGAAATCCCTACCACTGAAGCTGTAGAGGATGAGGATGAATTATCTGGAAATGATGGGGCTGACTCCTACTAAAAAACTGTCACTCTCTGTCAACAAGTTTTTTAAAAGAGATATTTTAAAACTCCTCCAAGCTCTTGGGTCTGTCCATCCTTTGGATAAACGGTTGAATAAAAAGTATCAGCTTGACAGAACAGGGGCTAAATTCTTATTTTCACACCCTGACTACCAAGGAGTGGTGCAAGCTGCAGCTTGTGACAAGGCTAAAGTCTGTCTGGCTCCCCACCCTCCAGAGAAGGACTCCTGGAAAATTGAAAGTATGGCCAAGAAAGGTTACCTGTCAGCCTCTCTGGCCATTAGGCAAGCTAATTATCAGGCCTATGCAGCCCAGTACCAGAAGGCTCTCTGGCAGTCTGTTCTGGACATGGCTGAAAAAGCATCTTCTCCTCTTTCAGCAGACCTCGCTGAAACTGCTAGGTTTGGCCTGGAAGCTGCCAAATACCAGTTCCGGATGGCAGCACACAGTAATGAGACTTCAGCAAGGTGTATAGCAAATACCATCGCACAGAGAAGGTTTGCTTGGTCGAAAGCCACAAACCTCACACAGGATACCCAGAATAAGATCCTGGATTTTCCTATAGAGGGCAGTTCCCTATCTGGCAGCTATACAGAGGCCTACATGAAGAAGGTGGATGAGTATAAGGCCACCTTTCGTAGCAGTTCTGCAAAGGAAAGACCCTCCACCTCCTCTAGACCCTTCAGTAGGGAAGGAAGAGGCAGACAATTTCATTCCAGGCCTTTTTGCCAGGCCATGGTACTTCCTCAGGCACCCCAATGCCCATAGCAAGGGTATTTCAGAGGTAGGGGTAGAAAAGGTGCCAGACGTGGTGGCCAGTCTCACCCCCAATCCAAGCAGGACTCGTGACTTCATCGAGCAGGCTGCCTCCCCTTTGTCAGTAGGGGGCAGGCTGACCCATTTTTTCCAGAACTGGAAAACCATTACCACAGACAAGTGGGTTCTGGAGATAGTGGGTCAGGGCCTGTCTCTAAGTTTCAAGTCCTCCCCATTCAAAAAACCAGAGGTTTCAAACCAGCTTCCCTTCTGGAAAGCAAAAGGCGGAAAAAGAGATGAAACACCTAATTTCACTAAAAGCAGTGGAACCAGTGCCTCTGAATCAAAGGGGAAAAGGACTTTACTGAAGGTATTTTCTCACACCAAAGAAAAATGGAGAGCTGTGGCCTATCTTGGATCTCGGGGTCCTCAACAGGTTCCTAGTAAAACCAAAGTTCAAAATGGCAACTTTTGTCTCTGATTCTGCCAGCACTCCAAAAAGGAGATTGGCTGGCATCATTGGACCTAAAAGATGCTTATTTCCACATCCCCATAAGGGAGTCTCACAGAAAGTTTCTCAGATTCAGACTCCTATCAGGGCTCAGCTTTTCCCTTCGGTCTCACTTCAGCACCAAGGGTGTTCACAAAGTGTCTGGCTGTGGTAGTGGCATACTTACGAAGGCAAGGTGTCTCAGTATTCCCTTATCTAGATGACTGGTTGGTGGTGGAAAAGTCACTACAACAGTTAACAGAGCATCTCCAATTCACTCAGTAACTTCTGGAGTCTCTGGGGTTCATTTTAAACCTAGAGAAGTCGGTTCTAATTCCCTCTCAAATTCTGCAATTCATAGGAGCAGAATTGAATGCCAAAGTGGGCAGAGCATTTCTACCCAGAGACAGGGTAAAAAGTATCCTGCAGTTGGCAGACTCTTTCAGTCTCAATGTCCCAAGGCCTGCAGGGCATTTTCTTCAACTCCTGGGCCACATGGCAGCTACAACAGGCACAGTGTTGGGTTCCAGGTTTCAGATGAGGGACATCCATTTTCACTTAAGAGCTCATTGGTGCCAATGAAAGGATTCCCTGTCAAAGCTTGTTCCTGTAACAAAAACATTTATCCAAGCTCTTCAGTGGTGGAAAGAGGAAGCCAACCTCCGAAAAGGGATCCCTTTCCAAAAATAACTTTCTTCAATGATTCTCACAACAGATGCATCCCTCCTGGGCTTGGGGGTCTCATCTAGCAGAGCACACTACCCAGGGCTCTTGGTCAAGTGCAGACTCTTTTACACATAAACTTGTTAGAGCTGAGGGCAGTATTTCTGGCAATGCAAGCTCTCAAGCCACTGATACAGGGAAAGGTAGTGCAAGTCAGGACAGACAACACTACCACCATGTACTACATAAACAAGCAAGGGGGAACAAGGTCAAGCCTCCTTTGCACGGAGGCTATGAGAATTTGGACCCTGGCTTACTCACTGTACTCCTCACTTCAGGCTGTTCATCTGCCAGGCAAGGACAATGTTCTGGCAGATGCCCTGAGTCTAATCATCCAGGACCATCATGGAATATCCTTGAACAGGCAAGTGGTGCAGACCTTATTCAGGAGGTGGGGCACCCCAGAAATAGATCTCTTTACCTCTCATCAGAGTCACTTACCTCAGTTCTGTTGCAGACCTCCAGTAGTGGGCATGGTTCCTCTAGATGCCCTTATTCTGGATTGATCAGGGAAATTCCTGTATGCATTCCCTCGGTATACAGGGTGCTGTTGAAACTCGGGTCTCAGACAGCAACAATGATTCTAATAGCCCCTCAAAGATCCTGACCCAGGGGCAGTAGGGACAGATGTTTTTTTCCCCAGGCCTTAAAATCCTTATCCCCAGTCTGACTTCGGTCAGTACAGGGGATCTTTCAGAGCAGGGGTAGAAGGGCCAGCTGTACCCAGCTGGCAGCCTCACAGTCTAAGTCCTGATGTGAGTGTCCAGGTCGCCTCCCAGCTTCGGGTGGGAGGCAGACTCTCCCACTATCTTAAGAACTGGTCCCCCATTACATCGGACAAGTGGGTTCTGGAGATAGTGGAGAAAGGTCTGCCACTACAGTTTAAGCAGATGCTAGACCTCAAGCGTACCCAGGTGTCAAGACCTCTGTCCCCAACACAGGTTCCACTGTTGGAATTGGAGGTACAGAACTTTATAGCTCTACAAGCAGTGGATAGGGTCCCAGCCCACAAGAGGGGCAAGGGCCTGTGTTCCAGATACTTTCTGACACAAAAGAAAACTGGGGAATGACGAGCTATTCTAGACCTCAGATATTTAAACAATCATCTGAAAAAAACCAAATTCAGAATGGTCAATCCATCACTAGTCTTAGTCTTTACAGCAGGGAGACTGGCTAGCCTCCCTGGACTTAAAGGATGCTTACTTCCACATACCCATAAGAAGGTCTCACAGGACGTTTTCGGATTCACAGTTCCTTCGGGCCACTATCAGTTTGCCACAATGCCCTTTGGCCTGTCCTCGGCTCCAAGAGTCTTTACCATGTGCCTCAGGAGACTGGGTGTCGCTCTCTATCCCTATCCCTATCTGGACGACTGGCTCATAGTAGTGAAGTCTTCTTGCCAGATCAAGGCGTCCATTTCCCTTACAGAATGCAGTCTGGACTCTCTGGGTTTCCTGGTAAATCTATATAAATCTGACCTGGAACCTACTCAACTGCCCACCTTCATAGGGGCCCAGGAGGACCCTCAGAAAGGATATGCCTTTGTCCTGTAGGAAAGAATTCAGAGTTTCCTTTCAGTGGCAAATTCTTTCACTCGGGGACAGCTAAGACATTTTCTCAGACTCCTGGGACACATGGCTTCAATGACTGCAGTGGTCCCAGGAATCGGGTACAGGATGCGACTCCTGCAAGCATACCTCAGAGCTCTCTGGTCTCAAAGCAACAACTTTTCAAAGCTGACACCTGTGATGGAGCAGTTCCTCCAGAACCTGCTGTGGTTGAAGAACCCTACAAATTTGCAAGCATGGGTACCCTTCCAAGCTCCACTACCCACAGAGGTGATCACCACAGACGTCTCCCTCCTGGGGTGGGGAGCACATCTGGACAGTGCCTCAGTAAGTGACACCAGGACTCTCGAAGAGTCATAGTTGCACATAAATCTGTTGGAACTCAGAGCAATCTTTCTAGCTCTCAAAGCTTTCACTCCCAGCATAGAAGGCCAGGCGGTTCAAATTCGAAGAGACAACACCACTGCAGTGTTTTACATAAACAAGCAGGGTGGTACCAGATCAGGAATACTCTCTTTGGAAGCCCTGTCTCTAGCCTTCTCTCTGGGAGTCAGCCTTTCAGCTGTTCACCTCCCTGGTAAACATAATACCCTGGCAGATGCTGCAAGTCTCATCAGTCAAGGCCAGAGCGAATGGACTCTGAACAAACAAGTACTAAACACAGTGTTCAGACGATGGGGCACACCAGAAGTGGATCTGTTTGCCTCTCCCCTCAACTTTCAGCTTCCTCAGTACTGTTGCAGGCCCCCAGTTCTGGGAACACTTCCAGTAGATGCTTTGATTCTGGACTGGTCAGCGAGGTTCCTATACGCATTCCCTCCTTTTCCCCTGATACTCAGGGTATTGCTGAAACTCAGCCTGCATAGATGATTCAAACAACATGAAGTCTTGCTATATTATGACATATGCAGTTTGTCCCAGCCTTAGAACTGCTCCGAAGGTGAAAGAGTTAACTTCTATGCCAGGCATGGAATCTTGAGCGCGAGCTCGGTTGAAAAAACTCTGTCTGTTGATCTTCAAACTGAAACTGTCAGATTCTTTACTCCGCCTCACTGAACAGTTGCTCCGGAGATTCCTCCTACTGCTAGGATTTCATTTGTCGGTTAAAAAGTGTTGATTTCTCGGTTTTCTAAACCGCAAGTATATATTTTAACACGCAACCGTCGGTTCAAGCTCTGTCTGTGGTATCGTAAGTAATAGACAGGTTTTACTTTTCTGTGTGGAACTTGCAAACATTGTTATTGGTCTGGTTTGAACCGATCAGGTGGTTAGTAAAACTTATTAAATTACATTTAGAGTGCGGTTCCCGGTTCTTATCGGTTCTAAAAAACCGATTTCATTACGGTTTTCACGATCCGTGACACGGTTGGGAACCGATAAGGGTGTCTTGCTTGCTGATTTGCCGAAAAGGGAAGTTTTTGGTTAGGCTGGCATTATGTCTGAGAAACCCAAAAGAAAAACCGGGCCCACTGGGTTTCAGCACTGTAGTGTCTGTGGGGAAGCCTTTGCCAAGGCTGACCCACACACCACATGTTTATTGTCTGGGGTTTGACCACCTCAATGCAGACTGCCAGATTTGCAAGAATTTCCCTGCAGCTACCCTGGATAAGAGAGTTGGTAGGCTCAGGGAACGAGAGGCCAAAAAGTCCGCTGACCCGGATGGCCAGCCCGGTTCGGTGCCAACCGAACCGGAGGGAGTGCCCTCTGACCAGGGCGATACTTCCTCGGGCTAACTAAGAGCTGACTCGGAGGAGCCAGTTCCAGCAAAGAGGACTAGAAAATCAGCAGGTGTGGAGCCAAAATTTCCTTCTCCAACCGCTGTAGAGATAGCCAAAGCGATCCAAATTGTCCAGTCGCTTTCCCCGGTTCCGTCCGAACCGACACCAGCAGGTAAACGGTCGGTTCGACCGGTTCCACCGGTTCAAGAATATGATATAGAAGAATTTTATGAACCGAAGAGGGGAGGAGGATTATGAAGAGAGTGAATGTGATTTTGAAAGTCTGGATGTGCCCATTGAACCGGACATCTCCCCAGACAGACCTACAGGAGTATCCCCCCCAGGCTTTCTGAGTCCCCTTCTCATTTTCTGTTTTATAAAAAAGTTGCTGAAACCCTCCAGCTCCCTTTGGAAGAAGCTGTGGATGAACAGGAGGAGCCTGACTATGTGGAAATGATGGATATCCCAGTGTCTAGGAGATTGTCTATTCCTCTACATAAATCTTTTAGGAAACAGACAATAAAGATTTTAAAAGCTCCTAATTCTTTACCTCCTGTGGATAAAAAGATGGACAGGAGGTATACATTGTCAGGCTCTGATACGGACTTCCTTTCACAACAATGCTGCAATGTTGGGGTAGTGCAGGCTGCAGCCTGTGATAAGGCAAATATTCCCTTGGCTTCACACCCCCCTGACAAGGACTCCAGGAGGATTGATGCCATGGCAAAGAAACAATACATGGCAGCATCCTTGGGACTCAGACAGGCAAATTATATGGCCTATGTTGCAAGATACAGAAATCCAGATGGGATACTGTTATGGCTTTAGCGAAACAGGTCCCTGGCCAGCTGCCAAGGAGCTGGAACAGGTGGCTGCTGATGGTATTGAGGCATCCAAGGTGCAATTCCATGCTGCAGTGGACTCTAATGATGTATCTTCAAGAGTCATGGCTCGTCTGTGGCTTTTCATAGAATGGCTTGGCTCAGGTGTACGAGCCTGTCACAGGATACCCAGGCTAAGGCCATGGATTTTCCTGTTGTGGGTAATTCCTCTGTTTGGGGAGCAGACGAAGTTACATGAAAAAATGGATGAGTATAGGACCACTTATGGAGGCACAGGCCAAGGAGAGGCAAGCCACTCCTCAGAGGCAGCTTTCCAGGGGCAGGGCAGGCCTTTTCATAGGCCTTTTACCAAGCCAGGCCTCCTCTTCAGCTTATGCCCAGAGGGGTTCTTCAGAGGAGAGGCAGACTGGAGTGCGAGCAGGCCTGCTCCACCCTCAACCTAAGCTCTTGCCAAACAGGCACCCTGATGGGATGCCAGGGCCGATTCTCCATTATCTGTAGGGGCAGGCTTGCTTCGTGCCAGGACTGGGAGTCTTTAACATCAGACAAGTGGGTCCTGGAAGTAGTAAGCCAGGGACTGGTTCTCAGCTTCAAAAATTTCCAAAGATGAGAACCAGATCCTTTCCACCTGCAAATCCATCAGAGGCTCTTGCTTTGAAACAGAGTCTCAACCCTCCTGGCTCTCAGAGCTGTAGAAAGGGTTCCTCTCCTACACAGGGCAAAGGTCTGTACTCCAGGTACTTCCTTACCCCAAAAAGACAGAGAATGGCGTGCCCATCCTGGATCTAAGATACCTAAACAAGCACCTTTAAAACCAAAATTCAAAATGGTGACTCTGGGAATTATTTTACCTCCCTAAGGCCAGGGGACTGGCTAGCGTCCCTGGACCTCAAGGATGCCTACTTCCATGTTCTCATCAGAAGCTCCCACCAAAGTACCTTGATTGAACTGCCCTCAGGCCATTACCAGTTCAGAGCAATGCCCTTGGCCTCACCTCTGCCCCAAGGGTATTCACCAAATGCCTGGCAGTAGCAGTTGCTCACTTAAGAAGGCAAAGATTGCCATCTTTCCTTACCTGGACGACTGGCTCATAGTGGGTCAGTCTCCAGACCAAGTCAAATCACACCTTCAGGGTACCCAGCAGCTGCTTATCTCTAGGTTTTCTTCTCAATCTTCCAAAGTCAGTTCTAGAGCCTGTTCAGCTACTCACTTTCATAGGCGCAGAACTGGACACAAAGCAGGCCAGAGCTTTCCTTCCTCTAGAAAGAGTAAAGACCCTGGTGGCTCCTCTGGCCTCCTCCTTCACTCTGCAGGTCCTCGACCAGCAAGGCATCTTCTACAGCTCCTTGGCCACATGGCTGCTTCCACAGCTGTAGTGCAAGGAGCAAGATTTCAGATGAGGACATTCAGTTCCATTTGAGAGCCTTCTGGTCTCAAAGGAGAGATCCTCTAACCAAATTGGTCCCAGTAACTGAACCCTGATCCAGGCCCTGCAGTGGTGGCAGGATCAGAGCAATCTGAGACAGGGGTTCCTTTCATCCTCAGTCTCACTCCTTGTGACCACTACAGATACGTCCCTCTTGGGATGGGGGAGCTCATGGGCGACCTCACCACCCAGGATTGTGGTCCTCAGGAATCTCTGCTCACATCAATATGTTGGAACTCAGAGCTGTTTGTCTAGCATCAGGTTTTTCTGCATCTGTTCAGAACAAAGTGGTACAGATCAGAACAGACAACACCACTACAATGTGGTACATCAGCAAGCAAGGGGCACTCTATCTTCGGCCTTGTGCACCGAGGCGATGAAGTTGTGGTCTCTGGCTTATTCCTGAACACCTCTCTCATGGCAGTTCACCTCCCAGGCAAAGACAATGTCCTGGCAAATGCTCTCAGCAGGATTTCCCAGGGCCATCACGAATGGTCACTGGATCCCCTAGTATTGGGGTTAGTATTTGCCGGGTCGGGCACCCCTCAGATAGATCTTTTTGCAGCCCCAGACAATCACCAGCTTCCGCTTTTTGTTGCAGGCCCCAGTGTTGGGCTCAGTCCCTCTGGATGCCTTCCTTCTCGATTGGGAAGGAAGTTCCTCTGCCTTCCCCTTCCTCTCTTGTTCAGGTGCTAGTCAAAATCAGATCTCAACCTTGCAAGATGATTCTGATTGCTCCAGATTGGGCCAGACAGCCCTGGTATCCCTCCTTCTGTCCTTAGCAGTCCACCTTCCCTGTCTCTCCCAGGAATCACAATCTGTTAATCTGTGCGCGGGAGAGTTTGATATCCGAATCTCAAATCCTCAACCTCAAGGCCTGGCTCTTGAGGAGTTAGAGTTTGTTGACCTGCACCTTTCTCAAGGTGTACTGATATCTTGAAAGCTTCTAGAAGCCTTCCACCAGGGCTACTTATAATTCTAAATGGAAAAGGTTTTCCATATGGTGCTCTGGAAAGCATGTTTCCCAGAATCTGCTGATTTGCCCACAGTCCTGGACTATATGGTCCATCTAAATACTTTGGGGCTGAGGCCAGCTACCCTGAAAGTGCATTTGGCAGCTGTCTCTGCTTTTATTTCAGCAGAAGCCCCTCTCTCTTTCTGCTCACCCTGTATTTCCAAGTTTTTCAGGGTTTTTTCATCAACCCTCCATTCAGGTACCCTGCTCCTGTCTGGGATCTTAATGTTTGCATTGCTCAGCTAATACAGCGATTTGAGACTTTGTCTTCAGTGAGCTTAAGTACTTGACTTGAAAACTGTATTTCTAGTAGCCATCACTTCTGCCAGGCGCATAGTGAATTGCAAGCTTTGTCAGTGGAGCCTGATTTTATCTCCTTTCACAGAGATAAGGTGGTCCTCAGGACTAACAGGAAGTTCTTGCCTAAGGTGGTTTCAGATTTCCACTAATCAATCTATATCTTTCCAGTGTCTTCACTGACCATTCTCCTCTGGTGAGGAGGCTGCACAGTTTAGATGTAAAGAGAGCCCTTAGTTAACTACATAGAGCGTACCAAGGGTCACAGGTTTGACTCCTCCACTGTTCCTCACTTATGGTGAGGTTGGTAAGGAAACCTGCCACTAAAAGATCTATTGCCAGGTGGATTGTCTCTTGTATCAATTTTTGCTATCAAAAACTGGGTAAGGTTCCCTTCAGGCCTGAGGGCTCACTCTACCAGAGGTACAGCTGCATCTAGCTGCTTGCCAGGGACATCCCTATCTTAGAGATATGTCAAGCAGCTACCTGGAAAACAGTACACACTTTCACTAAGCATTACTCTCTGGACATCCAGGCTGGGGTGATGCTCGGTTTAACACAGCTGTGCTTCAGAGCCTATTTCCTAAGTAGGTTCTGTCCCTCCTCCATGGAGGTACTGCTGTAGTCTGCATATGTCATAATATAGCAAGACTTCATGTTGTTTGAAAAAAAAATTACTCACCTTAGTAATGTTGTTTCTTCTAATGGAGTCTTGCTATATTATGACCTCCCCCCCCGTCTGCCCCTCTCGGAACCTCTGCTCTTGGGATGTGGGAGGGCAGTGCAGTGTTGGCACTTAATGATGCCCACCTTGTGTTTTCAACCCTTTTTTGGGGTGTTTGGGTGTTGTATTTTATTTTCTTTTATTTTTTGGATCCCCTGACTTGAGTCTTTGTTTTGGGACCAGAAAAATCTGTTAATATTTTAGTAGCCATTTGGCTAGTGTAGGTTTACAGCTTCCAAACAGAACCTTAGTGAGTTTTGCTCGTAAAGATCTGACGGTTTCAGTTTGAAGATCAACAGACAGAGTTTTTTCAACTGAGCTCGTGCTCAAGATTCCATGCCTGGCATGGAAGTTAACTCTTTCACCTCCGGAGCAGTTCTAAGGCTGGGACAAACTGCGTATGTCATAATATAGCAAGACTCCATTAGAAGAAACAACATTACTAAGGTGAGTAATTTTTTCTTCTGGTGGCTCCAGATTGGCACAGGCAAGCCTGGTACCCTCTGCTTGTCTCACTGACTTGCAACAGCCCCATTCGCCTGCCACCAACTCACTCTCTGCTAACCCTTCCCCAGACAGGAGTGAATTATCCAGACATACACTCTCTTCACCTCAAGGCCTGGCTCTTGAGGAGCTAGAGTTCCCAGCATCTCAGTACTCTGAATGGGTCCTTAAGATCCTGAGGATAGCTAAAAAACTGAACTCTAAGAAGACTTGTGCAGCCAAATGGAAAAGGTTTTCCCTTTGGTGCAAGAGCAAAAAGGTCAACCCCCTTTCAACTTCAGACCCTCAGCTGCTGGATTACTTCGTACACTTGCAGATGTCAGGCTTGAAACCATCTTCCCTTAAGCTACACCTAGCTGCAATTTCAGCCTATCTTTCGGTGGGAAAGAAGTAAATCCATTTTTTTTTCCCCACACCGTATTTAAACAGTTTTTCAAAGGCCTCTTGCACCTTCAGCATCCGGTCAGGGAGCCGGTTCCCCCTTGGAGCCTGAACCTCTGCATAGACAGGCTCATGAACCCACCCTTTGAGTCTGTGCCCACTACTCATATCAAGCTCGTGACTTGGAGTCAGTCTTCCTGGTGACCATTACCTCTGCCAGGAGGATTTCAGAGCTACAGGCCCTGTGCACTGAGCCAAATTTATCATCCCTCACAACGATAAAGTTGAGCTCAGACAAATAGGAAATTTCTGCCAAAGGTGGTTTCAGAGTTCCACATAAACCAGTCCATTACTCTTCCTGTCTTCTTTACTGAGAAATCCACTCCTGGTGAGCAGAAGCTCCACAGTTTGGATATCAAAAGAGCCCTCTTTCACTACATAGAGCATACTAAACAACCAGAGGCTTTTCCACTCAGTTGTTCCTCACCTGCGGGGATGTAGGCAGAGGAGTACCAGCTACCAAGAGAACTATTTACTGATGGTTGGTCTCTTGTATTAGATTCTGCTATGAAAAAGCTGGTCACCAACCTCCAGTGGGTCTCAGGGCCCACTCCACCAGGGGCACTGCAGCAGCAAGGGACATTCCCCTTCTGGATGTCTGCAAAGCAGCTACCTGGAAATCTGTGCACTCCTTTGTGAAACACTACAGTTTGGATGTGCAGACCAGATCAAACGGCAAATCTGGCAGGGTGGTTCTGCAGAGCCTCTTTCCTAAGTAGGTTCTCTGCCCACCTCCCACTTGGTACTGCTTGGTAGTCTGCAAAAAAGTTACTGATGCTAAAGGACTCCTGGGGTAAGAAGAAAAAAAATTACTTGCCGCAGTAATCTTCTTCTTCCAAAGGGGTCCTTTAGCATCAGTAAGCTCCCACCCTTCCTCCCCGGTTCACCTGTCAGGAGAAGGGCTCTGTTATCAGATCTCTTACCAAATTTTTTTTTTTTTTTTTTTTATTGATGAGTTTCTAACTCATGTTCTTGTTTCCATTTCCACTTTTGTGGACATTTGCGTGTTTTTTTGAATCCTGTTGATTCATTTTCAGGGCATGTGCCCTCTTTTTCCTTCGAAAAAATTCTGAAACCTTCAGGCTGCTCTCACTCAGCTGAGCTCACTCCCCTCCTCTTTTTTGACTGGCTATTGGCCAAAGGTCATTTAAATAAAATGTTCTTGAAGGCTTACCTCCGGAGCAGTTGCACCTAGCCAGCTAACTGCTAAAGTTACTGATGCTGAAGAACCCCTTGGAAGAAAGAAGATTACTGCAGTGAGTAATTTTTTCTTATTTCCTATATCCTTTTATTGTCCCTTTGGGCTAGAAAGTGTCTAGTCCACTCTTTTATTCTCTCCACTTTGTTTTTCTCCTGGTGGGCAGAACTGAGGTGCGTGAGGGAGCCAATGACAGTTATTGGCTAGCGTGCTGCCCCACATGAGGTATGTTCGTTGTGCAAACGACATCAGTAGCCGACGTGGCCTCCCTCCCTGTAGGAAAAAAGCTCCCGCAGAGTCCTAGTGCTTCCAGCCTTAGACACAGAAGTGTGAATCAATGGTGAAGATATACTAGAAGATCAGCAATTACGGTAAGTAGGTGATTTTCATTTTTATGTTTGCTTGCACGCATGTGCAAGAAACATAGTGCCATCATCCGAGTTTTCCAGAGGTGTGTCAGCCTCTTCCAATTCAGTCAGTGTGTTTGCAGGCGCGGTCGCAGTGCGCCAGTCACTGCTCCCGCTGTCTGACAGCTGAAAATGCAGTGGCATACAGTTGAGAGGGAGAGCTCCGCTTCAGTGAGCAGAGCTCCCCCCCCCAACACGCACGCACACATATTGCATGCTGATGTGCTCCTCCCCACGCGCAACATGGCAGGCTGGGGTTGCCTAATCCCCGTCAGGCTCACCTCCCCAAAGCTGTCCAGGTGCCACGCTGGGAGCCCACCCCAGCGTGGGGGAAAATTTTATAGCCAACGGGATTCCCAACTTCCGTCGGCTGCACACCCCCAAAATCTTTTCCAGGTGCCACGCTGGAAGCCCACACCAGCGGCACATCTTGTTATAGCCGATGGTGGCCAAACCCCCATCAGCTCCAGCCCACCCCAAACAGCCTTTCCAGCTGCCATGCTGGAGTCCACCCAGCGTGACACAGCCCGTATGGCGACGGGTGCCCAATCCCCTATCGGCTCCAGCCCCCAACCAGCTTTCCAGCTACCACACTGAGCCCACTAACGTGGCAAATGTCCCGTGTCTTCTTAATTTAAAAAAAGGCACATAAATAAAAACCGGTCCCTCGCAGTCTCACTGCCCCCCACCGCACCCACACACTGCGTGCCCTGCCTACCCACACCCCCACCCCATACTTACCTCCTGAGTCCAGCGACGCATCTTGATGGACTGGGAACACGTCTGCACTCTTCAAAGCCAACCGTCAAACTGAGGAAATGCCGGTAAGCTGTATAATGGAATAAATAGGGTTTTTCAACTTTGCTGCATATCTCGGGCATTTTTGAATTTTTGCACCAAATTTTCAACATGGGGTTTTGGGATCCCTTCTCATGATGCTGTCACTGTCATGGTATTAGTCTGGCCAGAAGGAGTGATTTGGCAACCATGGCGAAATCACCTTTCGAGAATAAAATATGAAAATGACACTGCCAGTGTTCATAAGGTGGGCTCTCAAAACTATTTTGAAAATTTGGTGAAAAATTCTAAAATGACTGTTTTACTTGTACATGCATTACAGTTCCTACACACGCCAGAAGTTTGCTAATTTTAATATTTTCACTCCAGATTTTCAACATTGCCATTTTACCACACCTTCTTATGAGCAGTACAGCTGTCATTTTCACATCTCACCCAAAAGCGTGTTACGAACATACAAAATGCCAGCAGATAAAGGCCTAGAGGTCTATCAAGTCTGCTCGAATGTGCAGCTAGCTCCCCTTATTCTGCAGCTGCCCCTCCTTCCACTTCATTAACCCTCCCCTTGTCCTGTCCATCCCTTTGAAGCAGTCCACTGTTCTACTGGATACCACTTCTGCAGGTAACGCATTCCACCCAGCCACCACCCTCTCTGTAAAAGTGTCTCCTCATCTCCCTCCTGAACCTTCCTCCCTCCAGTCTCATATCATGGCCCCTGGTGGCCCTCCCCTTCCTTACTTTGAACAGCCCCTCTGTACCTGTCTTGTGTATTCCTTTCATGTATTTAAAGGTTTCAATCATGTCACCTCTGTCCCTCCTCTTCTCCAGTGAGTACATGTTCAACTCCTTCAACCTCCTCTCGTATAAGTCCCCTAGCCCCTTGATCATCTTTGTTGTCCTGCGCTGCACCCCTTCCAGTAACTTAATGTCCCTCTTCAGATACGGGCGCCAGTACTGCATGCAGTACTCCAGGTGTGGTCTAACTAATGACATATACAGTGGCAGAATCACCTCCTCCCTCCTTGAGGATATACCCATTGCCATACATCCCAGCATTTTGTTGGCCTTTGCAGCTGCCTTCCTATATTGTGCCGAGTTGTTCATTGACCCTGTAATGAGCACACCCAGATCCTTCTCCTCTGTCTGGGCTAGCTGCATTCCCCCTAGCTGGTAACTCCTCCTTGGGTTCTTCATCCCAAAATGCAGCACCTTGCACTTTTTGGCATTAAACCCCTGTTGCCAGGTGTCTGACCAGGTTTCAAGCTTTGCCAGATCATCCTGCAACCACTGCCATCCCCCTAGGTCATCCACCACCGCGCCTACCTTGGTATCATCAGCAAACAGATTGATCTTGCTCTTGATGTCCCATGAGATGTCTGCAGTGAATATCCCAAACACTGGTCCCAACACCGAGCCATGTGGAACACCGCTCGTCACTGCCCTTGGGTGTGAGAGCTCCCCACTCACCACCACCCTCTGTTGCCTTCCTTGAAGCCAATTTCCTACCCATCTCACCAGCTTTGCACCAGCCCATGTGCCTACTAGCTTCCTTCCCAGCCTTCCATGTGGCACAGAGTCGAATGCCTTACTGAAGTCCAGATACAGGACATCCACTGCATGGCCCCTGTCCAGTTGCCTAGTTACCCAGTCATAGAACTCCACCAGGTTGGTTTGGCAGGATCTGCCATGTGTTTCCACCCATGTAGTGCACAATGGCGCAGTTGGTGTGCGAAATCAATGTACGGGACACATTAAGAAAATCACAGTGACACTGTTCATGAGCAGAGGTCTTAAAATGGCTATGTTGAAAATTTGGTGAAAAAATTCCTAAAAATGACTGTTTTATGAGCGTGCGTTGCAGAGTTCTTACGCACGCTTGTAAGTTCGCAAATTTTCAATATTTTCACTCCAGATTTTCAACATTGCTATTTTACCACACTCCTTATGAGCAGTACAGCTGTCATTTTTCACATCTACTTACAATGTTTCTGCCCATATGGCGCACAATGGCGCCAGTAAACATCTTGAAATCAATGTATGGGACACGTTAAGAAAATCACAGTGACACTGGTCATGAGCAGAGGTGTTAAAATGGCTATGTTGAAAATTTGGTGAAAAAATTCCAAAAATGTCTGTTTTAGGGCGTCGTTACGCAGTTCCTACATGCAGCTGGCAAGTTTGCAAATTTGTAAAATTTGTACCAGATTTTCAACAGTGCCATTTACCACACTTCCTTATGAGCAGTACAGCTATCATTTTCATCTACGCCCAAAATGTGTTTCTGCACGTATGGCGCACAATGGTACACAGTGTGCGAAAACAATGTTTGGGACAGATTAAGAAAATCACAGTGACACTGGTCATGAGCAGAGGTCTTAAAATGGCCATGTTGAAAATTTGGTGACAAACTCCATAAAATGATTGTGTTATGAGTGAGCATTGCACAGTTTACATCACCCTCATAAGTTCATGAATTTGTAATATTTTCAGTCCAGATTTTCACCAGTGGCATTTTTCCACACCTCCTTATGAACAGTACAGCTGTCATTTTCTACAACATGGCCGAAATGTGTTTTCACACTTTCAGCACAGAAATGCGTGGTCGCTGTGGGAAATCATTGTTCGGGACAGATAAAGAAAATCACACTGACACTGTTCATGATCGGAGGTCCCAAAATGCCTGTGTTAACAATCTGCTGTAAAAAAAAAAAACCCTAAACTAGTTACATTACGGGTGTGCGTTGCACACTTTCTATGCACGCTCATGACTTCACCAGTTTTTTTAAGATTTTCACAGCAGATTTTCAACATTGCCATTTTTTACACCTCCCCATGAACAGTACCGCTGTCATTTTTCACATCCTGTTCAGAATGTGTTTTTGCACCTGTGGTGCCAAATGCCATAGTCGCTGTGCAAAAGCAGTTTTCGGCTAACAAACTGATATTGCCACTGTTCATGAGGTGGGGGTCACAAAAAATCATGTTGAAAATTTGCAGTGAAAATACCAGCGAATGCCTGAGGCATTGGGTTTCCTGACCATAACGCCCCACCTGTGAAAATGACAGGCATCAGTGGTGTGACTTGGGATTCTTGCCATCATTCTCATACCATTCCACCCCACCCACACCCTGCAGCCAGTGAGAGGCATCAAGGTGTGCCCACGGACTCTTGAACCCAAACTTCACCCATTCTCCTATACCGCACCCATCTCCCGTATTTCCTGATGGAATGGGATGAACATAAGGGCCAAGGACCCGAAGGCACACCGTGACACTTGTCAGTGTCTGCAGGGTAGGGTGTGGTGAAATGTCGTGGTCGTTATGCCTGACGACCCAAAGGCACACCCCAATGCCTGTCACTCTCTGCAGGGTGGTGGTGGGGTTGGCTTCAGTTCAATACTTTGCTGCCATTCCTGTTATGCAGCTCTGTAACTTCTACACTACCAATGCCAGTGACAGCAAGCAAACATTTGGCATTGACAAATGCTTGTTGTTCTTGCCTTTAGTCAGAACATCACGTTGTAAAGGCATCGCCCCTGAAAAAGGGACCTCTGGGGCTCAGTGGGCTTACCTGGTCATAAAATTGAATAAACAAATAATTTTCACACACTCGTGGTTTCAGTGTCTGAGGTATATGAATGTTGCTGATTTCCTGAGCTGCTATTTTTACTTTGTTTGCTTTGCTCCTTTCCACCAAAAACGTTTTTTTTTTTTTAAACAGGATTTCTATCGCTACAGTCCTCTTTGTGTTGATGCAGTACGTGGTGCCTTCCACCAAATTAAAACTTTCTATGAACAACAAGGTATGCATTTTGGGAGATGTGATTGATTCAAACAATTTTACGTACGTTTTAATTTAGGTTTTCGGGAAACTGTTTTAGACAAAAAAATATGGCCATTCCTGAGCTGCTTGGTGTGTGTGTGGTATTCCTTATGTTGGCTACCATTGCAGCAGTTTCCTTGTCCAGAGAGTTGTACTGAAACTAGATGAGGGCACCTCAGTCGTCTGACACAAGGGAAGATTTGGTTGCATTTCAGCCACACTTATCTCTTCGGGGGGGGAAGGGGATGTCAGTGGAATCAACAAAGTCCAAGAGGGTAGCATCTTTCAGAAAAAGAGATGTGCAAGAACAAGGGGCACAATTTGAAGATAGAGGGGGGACAGCTCAGGGGCAATGTGAGGAAGTTATTTTTCACAGAGAGGGTGGTGGATGCATGGAACAGCCTTCCTGAGGAGGTTGTGAGGTCTAAAACTGTGGGAGAATTCAAGAATGCATGGGACAGACATAAGGCAATTCTTGTGGGAGGCAAGAAGAAATAGGCTGCTGGTTAACTAGGATCTGCAGCTTATCCAGTAGGTAGGGAAATGGGCAGACTAGGTGGGCCAAGCAGTCCTTATCTGCTGTCAAAGTCTGTGTTTCTGTGAGATAGTGGACAGTGCGTTCTGGAAGTGCCAGTGAGAAGCTGCTAATTTTGTAATGTCAGTGTTACCTCGAACCCTTTAAAATTATCAGTATGGCTGAGCTTTTTGTTGGATATATTTTGTCTACAAAATACAGATGTAGCTCCCATTTTCGTTTATATGTCCCATTCAAAGGAAACTATTTGGAGTCCAGTTAGCTATGTCAAAAAAACTTGGTATGTTGCAGCAGCAGCTATCAGGAGAACCTTTGTTTTACTGAAAATGTGAAGCTGTGTTTATATCTTAAGGGGTTGGTATTGGAACTAGCCCACTGGCTGATATCGGGCTAATGGCATTTTTCTTTAACTAGCCCTGCTGGGTTCTGTTAGACTAACATGTCAATAAGCACACTTTCTAACCCCAGTAATGGGTGTTTACTCACCTGGTAAAGGTGATTGTGTTGGTTGGCATCCATGGCACTCCAGACATTACCTCATGGGTTACAGCCCACCTGATAGGCTAATGATGCACATGAACCAGATCAGATTTCCAGTATATCCAGGTCCCAGGAACCCCTGCTCACCAGTTTGAATTTTCCATAGCTGAAAGGAAGAAAGTAGGAACACAAGCAAGCAATGCACACAATAGAGACTAGCAAGATGAGATATGCAACGACAGGGTAAAATAATGGGGCCAGAGGCCTGAATTTATTGCCTATTCTGTACACACTACCTCGAACCGTGGTTAGACTTGAGCTTTCTTTGCAGCGGGATTGAGGGTCTGAAGGAGTAAAGGGACCTCCTGTTTTTTTTTTTTTTTTTTGGCGGGGCGCTCCGATCATTCGAGGAGGGCTTGGGGTGTATGGATGCCAACCAACACAATCACCTTTACCAGGTGAGTAAACACCCATTGTGATTGGTTGGCATCCCATGGCACTCAGACATTACCTCATGGGAGATAAGAAGCAGTTTAAGCCTCGGGTGAGGATCGGATGGATCGGAGGGACCAAGAGATGGGGCCGCTGCGAGGCGTGAGGGCGAGGCCGGCCTGAAATCCTGGAGTTGCTCCAGCCTGTAGTGCCTCGCAAGGTGTGTAGGGAGCTCCAGGTGGCGGCCCTACAGATGTCCTCGGAAGATACCAGTGCTCGTTCCGCCCAGGAGGTGGATACTGCCCTGGTGGAGTGTGCTCTGATCCCCTGTGGCGGAGTCAGATGCTTTGCCGTATAGGCGTGGAGCATGACCCGTCTGATCCACCCTGCGACGGTGGTCTTGGACGCCGCGAGCCCCTGTCGTTGACCCTTCGAGACGATGAAGAGTCTCTCCGTCTTGCGGATGGGTTGAGTCCTGGCCAGATAGACCGAGAGGGCTGATCCAACGTCCAGAGAGTCTGGGGCACTGTTCCCGTCCTGTACAGCAGAGCGGGTCAGGGTGGGTAGGTCTATGGGTTGTTCCCTATGGAACTTCGTGGGGATCTTCGGTTGGAAGGCCGGAACTGTCCGAGGCCGTACTCCTTCGGGGGTGAAGGTGGTGTAGGGTGGTGCGCAGGACAGTGCACCGAGCTCCCCTATTCTTCTGGCCGAGCAGATGGCCACAAGAAAGGCGGTCTTCAGACCTACCCAGAAGAGGTCTGCTTCGGCGAGGGGTTCGTATGGTGGTGCTCTTAGGGAGTCCAATACCAGAGGTAGGTCCCAAGGTGCGATGCCAGGTCTGACCCTGGGCCGCATGAGGTCCACGGCCCTTAGGAAGCGAATTGTGTCCGGATGAGCTCCCGGTGGGTGTCCCTCGACGAGGCCTCTGGCCACCCCTATGGCTGCCAGCTGCACCCTTAGAGAGGAGGGTGCCAGCCCCTTATCCACCCCCTGCTGTAGGAACAACAGGATAGTGGGAAGATCGGCTTGTTCCGGTATCGAGCCTCGGTGGCACCACTGTGAGAAGACGGCCCATTGTCTCTCGTAGGTGGAGGTGGTGGAGGCGCGACGAGACCGGAGGAGCGTGCCTATGACCGACTCGTGATACCCGGTGGCCGATAGTCGTTCCCTCTCAGGAGCCAGGCCGTGAGCTTTAGTGTTCGAGGGGACGGGTGCATCACTGGCCCCTGCGACAGCATGTCTGGCCGGGTCGGAATCCGGAAGCTGGCTAAAGACATTTTTGTGATCGCGGTGAACCACGATCTGCGGGGCCAGTATGGAGCCACCAGGATGATGGTGGCTCTGGATTTCCGGATTTTGTCCAAAACTTGAGGGATGAGGGGGAGCGGAGGGAACACGTATGCGCCATCCTGAGGCCATGCCTGGGACAGGGCATCCGTGCCTTGGGATTGCGTGTCCTTGAACCTGGACAAGTACCTGTCCACCTGGGCGTTGTCCCTCGATGCCAGTAGGTCTATGGACACTGGGCCCCACGTCGCCTGGATTAACCGAAATAGGTCTGGGTGCAGGCGCCATTCTCCGGGATGGATCTGTTGGCGGCTGAGCCAATCCGCCCTTATGTTCAGCTTTCCGGCCAAATGGACCGCCCCCAGGTGGGATAGGTGTGTTTTTGCCCAGTTCATTACCCTTGAGGTTTCCCGTGACATGGCCTTGCTTCTGATACCCCCTTGTTTTGCTATGTATGCCACCGTCACGCGGTTGTCTGATTTGATCAGAACCGACTGTCCCTGTATGATGTGACGGAAGGCCCCTAGCGCGTGGAACACTGCTCTCATTTCCAGCACGTTGATTGAGAGTAGAGCCTCTGCTGGGGACCAGGTGCCCTGCGCTGACTCGTCCCCCAGGCAGGCTCCCCAACCGGAGAGACTCGCGTCCGTCTCAATGGGAATCGGGGGCTTCCAAGGGAACTCCTCTTGTCAGATTTCCCGGAGTGACCCACCACCTCAGGGAAGATCTCACTTCTGCGGGCAGCTGGACCGGGCAGCGCAGGTTGAGCTCGTTTGGCGCTCCGCTTGCCAGGATGAAATTTTGGAGTGGACGCATGTGCCACCTGGCCCAAGGGACGAGGTCGATGCAGGAGGCCATGCATCCCAGGAGTTTCGTGACCTTTGCCACTGTAGTGCGGTGGTGTGACCTTAACTGCCCGGCCAGTTTACGGAGACTGCGGATCCGTGCTGGGGCCGGCCTCGCCCCAGCCGTCCGCTGAGTTGATGATGGCCCGAGGTGCCTGATCTGCTGGGTTGGACGGAGCTGGCTCTTCTCCTTGTTCACCACCCAACCGTGGTCCTTGAGTGCCCGTATGGCGAGTTCTCAATGAGCGCACGCCTGATCCCTGGATCGGGCGCAGATGAGCTCAGTCGTCCAGATACGGTACTATGTCCAGCCCTTGTTCCCTGAGCCTGGCCACCAAGGTGATGGAGACCTTGGTGAAGACCTGGGGCTGAGGACAGCCCGAATGGAAGCGCCCGGTATTGGAAATGCTGTCCCATGATGTGGAAGCGTAGGAACCTTCTGTGGTTCTTGATGATAGGGATATGTAGGTAGGCGTCCTTTAGATCGATGGAGGTTAGGAAGTCGCCTACTCTGATACCCTGGAGGGTGGACCGGACCGTCTCCATTTTGAACCAACGTGGGATCACGTATCGGTTCAGGCGTTTTAGGTCCAGGATGGGCCTGAGCTCCCCCGACTTTTTGGGGACCAGGAAGAAGATGGAGTACATGCCTTCCCCCTGCTCCTGAACTGGGACTGGTTGGATGGCCCTGTTCTGGATCAGATCTGCCAGGATTCCTTGTACCTGGTGTGGTGAGGCCCTCCTTCTGGAGATGGGAGACGAGACGAACCGTTGGGGTATTGACTGGTGCGTCAGTTCTATGGTGTATCCCCTGGAGACCACGTCTCGGACCCACCTGTCCGACGTGGTGGCCTCCCAGCGGTGGGCGAACAGGGCCAACCGTGGGTCGACAGGGGTTACTGAGGGAGGCCTGGAAACAGAGTCACTGTTTTCCCTGAACCCTCTTCCACGGCCTCCGGACCTTTGACCCCGGGGTCTGAAGGAGGAGGGGACTTATGGCTGTTGAAGGCGGGGTGCGTGTGAAGGATGTGGAGACCCTACTCCGAAAGGAGTGGTTTTAAGTAGAGGTTCCTGTGGTTTTGGCTTTTGGTTCCGGGCGAAACCTCGTGCCTAGCAGCTGGTAGATGTCAGGGTCTTGACCTATTCCTTAAGAGGTCCCTACCACTTCCCTCTGTTTTAGATAAGCCTGGAGACCTTCCCCAAATACGTGACTCCCTTAAGGGGTAAATTCTGAAGCAAAGTCTTAGATTCTGAATCGGCGTCCCAGAGCTTGAGCCATAGTGCTCTGCGGGCCCGATTTATGATGGCGGCCGCCCTGGCCTGGAGGCGTAAAGAGTCCACTGCCATGTCTGCCAGGTACTTGGCTGCGTCCGAGGGTACAGTCTAATAGTTCAGCCTCCCGACTTTGGGCTTGCCTGCTCTGGAGTTCCTCCAGCCAGTGGATCTGGGCCCTCGAGGTATAGATCGCCGCGTCCATTGCCTTGGCCATGGTACCCTCGATTTCAAATGTCTTTTCAGCATATCTTCAATTTTCTTGTCGGTAGGGTCCTTGAGTGCTATGGTGCCGCATGGCAGCACAGTCTTCTTACTCAAGGCCGCCACTTGGGGATCGATGGAAGGGGCCTTGCACCAGGCGTCTGACTTGTCGCCCTGAATCGGGTACATCTTGAGTAAGTTCCTTCGGTTCGGCATTCTGCCCGGATCCGTGGATTGCCATTCGGTGTGAATCAGTTCCTCAATGGCCGGGCAGACTGGGAAGGTCTCTGGGGTGGTGGTCCTTAGCTGGATCATAGGATCTAGCTTCGATTCCGTCTTCTCCTCTTCCTGTTCCTCCGTAGCCAGGCCCATGGTGGCCTTGATGACCTTCATAAGGCCGGGAATTGTCTCGAACGCACACAGTTTAGAGGTCAGAGATGGGGTTGCCTGTTGATCGAGGTCCTCTATGTCCGATTCCAGGCCATGCTCCTCCTCCTCCTCCTCCTCGTCGAATTCGTCCTCTTTTTCTCTCTCCTCAGTGTTGCCATCCTGGGGAATGCTGGGGAGCAGATCCTCTGGTGCCGGGGGCTCTTCTGGAGGGTCTCCCTGACGGGGAGGCTCCGTGCTGGGTGGTCTTGCTCTGTTTTGTGTAAGGGCCTCCAGCTTCTCCATGATCTTCAGCATGAAGTTCTGCTGACTCTCCATCATGGCCGCTGCAGCTGGTTGGTTTTGAATCAGTAGGGAGCCCGGGTCCACCCGTCGCGTTGCTGGGGCGAGGGAGAGAAGGAGCTGGGGAGTTCTTCCATTGAAGATAGCTAGTCACGTCCATGAGGCAGGCTGCGTGCATAGAGGGCCTGGGGTTTGAGGGAGGAGGTGGCGCTGCACGCGTGCATTTCTTTGCTTTAACCATCTGCAAGATAAGAGAGAGAGAGGTCTGAGCTTAAGAGAGAAGACTCCGCGCCCCTAGACCCCATTAGAAGGTGTGGATGGGGTGAGACGGAGGCTGCTGTGGTAAGGGCGCTGTGTGAGGGCCCTTAGCCCGAGCGTAAGGGTGAGACTTCTTCCCAATAACCTTTACCACCTATCCCCAGACTGGCAATCCTACTCGGGAAGGCGGGCCTGCTGGGGAGGGGGCCACGACCCCGAGAGATGGGGATGGAGATCGAGGACCTACTTGGGTCGCTATGAGGTACCCGGCAGTAGCTCATGGTGTCCTACTGGGTCGCTATGAGAGGACCCTGAGTGGAACCATGGAAGTCTCCCAAGTTGTCTCTCTTTATTGCCCTTCTGGCTGATCTCTTTTATTTTTTTTTTTTAAACCAGGATAGCAGAAACAAACTGGAGAAAAAGAACTTATCCGAGCAGTCTGGGAGGCACCAGGAGACACCAGATTGCAGCCCAGGAGTCGGACCACCCGTTACTGGAAGCACAGGAAGTTAAGTGACTGCTCAGGGTCCACAGTAGCAAGTGGAAGCTGTGGGATTCAAGCCCAGGAGTAGTCTGCTGGGTGGACCAGATTTTGCACCTCAGAGCCTAAAACCACTGCGCTATACTGCCTCCCAGCTTGCTGAGAGGGAAGGAAGGAGGTAGGAGGGCCTCCCGGCATGCCTGTAGGCCCGCGCGAGCAGGCCCGCCGTCGCGTAACGGGGGGGAAGAGATGGAGTCTGCCCTGTGGCATCCCCGGCCTCGCTCCGTTAGAGGCCTGGGAGGGAGGAAGGAGGAGCGCCCCTCCGTGGAGCGACAGGCCGGGAGGCGACCGGGGTGGGCCCCAGCAACTGAAGAGGCGGCCCAGGAGCGTCGCGCAGGAGGAGGTAGGCCCGAGGGGGGGGGAGCTCCTAGGAGTGCGCCGGGAGGCGTGAAAACGCCGTCGAGAGACCGCGGAGTTGCGGGGAGCAGAGGCGACTCGCGGTTTGCGTAGGCAGGCCGAGGCCTGCTAGCTGGGATGGCCAGGAGGCGGGGAGGCACTGAGCCCGCAGAGTCGCGGGGAGCAGAGGCGACTCATGGGGAGAGCAGGCCGAGGCCTGCGTAGTTGGATTCAGGGCCGCGTGGCGGCCGTTGCCGCAGGAAAGATGGGCCAGGGGCCCAGGAAAACAAGGCGGCGTGTCGACGGCCGGGGGTCCTAATCAGGCCGCGGAGTCGCGGGGAGCAGAGGCGCTCAAGGGGAGATCTAAACAGGCCGCGGAGTCGCGGGAGCAGAGGCGACTTCATGGAAGGAATCCCGAGAGGGAAGGCCTCTGAGGGGTAGCGGAGGCTCAGGAGGACCGCAGGAGTCGGGGGGCAGAGGCGACTCATGAACGTTTCTAGAGGCGGAGGCCTGCTAGAGGAGCCGCGATGCCGCGGGTCTTATGGAGTGGCAGCACGCTGCCTGGCCTGAAGGTCTGGCTGCTGGCCAGAAACGCGAGGAATTTGCTCAGGTAAAGACTAAACGCCTCGAGAGGTCTCAGAGGATAGAAAAATATATAAACTGATTAGAACGCTCCCATAACACACAATAGAGTTTGAAACAATGATGGAATTTTGGGAGCCAGAAGCTCCTTCTTAAACAAGAAAGAATAAATTCCTATCCATAATCCATGAGTACCAGCACATGAAAAGGCTAAAATATAACACATTTCCTACCTTAAAAGATAAAGAGCAGACAGGGGTTCTCTGGATGCTTCTTGCCTATTCAGATGCACAAATTACAACTGGAGAGCAGGGGTTCCTGGGACCTGGATATACTGGAAATCTGATCTGGGTCATGTGCATCATTAGCCTATCAGGTGGGCTGTAACCCATGAGGTAATGTCTGGAGTGCCATGGGATGCCAACCAATCACAATGCTGAGTATATTCATAACTTTATGCAGTCAGCCTGAGGGGTTGGACTGCCTGGAGAGATGGAACACATGCAAATGATGGAACACTTTGCACATGAGCATCTTTCAAACACTGCCTCAACTAACTGCCTGTGTTCTAACCTCTTCAGATTTTTCTCTCTGCCTGAAAAGTCTGGTTGCTCGGAGTCCCGTTTGTTCACTTTCTCCTGCGTGAAGAAAACAACAAACGCTGACCATAAGTCTATTTTTGTTTTCATTTACTGCCTTTACTAGTTGTTTTGTATAGTTAATCTTATTTACGTTAAATTTATTGTTTTTCTTGGTTCGGAATAACTGGGGGGGAACCGGGATAGTTTTGTTTAAAATCGAGGTTCTTTGACTAAAGAACCACCTATATTTGTCTTAAAGTTAAATTTATTTACTTTTTGCAACCGATAAACCTCGGTTACTGAACCGCTAACCCGGTTTCATTTTAGCAAACGATCTGGTTCCATTGGTTCCTGAACCGATTTTAAAAAAAAAAAAAAAAAAAAAAGGAAAACTGGTGAGCCCGGTTTCAAAAACTGTACTCAGTGTGGAGAGGTGTTTGCAAAAGTAGACAAACACACACTTTGTGTAGTTTGTCTGGGCTTTGATCGTTTAAAAGAGGAATGTGATGTGTGTAAAATATTCCCTGAGAAGACCATTTAAAAATGCCTTGAAAGGGTAAAAAAGAATATTCCAAGGGGTCCTTCTGGCTCTGACCAGCCGATACCCCAAGATATTGTGACTGAACCCACATCATCTTCTGTTCCTGCCCCTGAGACGGTCACAAAGGGAACAAAAAGAGCTACTGTACCAGCTGACTCCCCAGTTTCTGCTTAAAAAAAAAAAAGGCAAAAAATTGAAACACACAGAACGCTCGCCTGTTAAGCCGGGGTCTTCTGTGACTTCCTTGCCTGTACCTACAGCCCAAGAGATTGCTCAGGCCTTTAAAAATATTCAGTCCCTGTCGGCAATAGTTCCTCCTCAACAGCCTCCTGCCCCCCTGGTCCCCAGGTTGGCAGTAATGTGCATCCTCTCCCCTAAGGAGGAGTGGATACTTTTGGTGATGATGATGACGACTATGATGAGGAGGAGGGACCAATAGAACCAGAAGTGTCCCCTGAACAGGACTTTGGTTCTCCTCCAAGGATGTCTGAGGATTTTTCATCCCACTTCACTTTTTTCAGGAGGATGGCAGATGCCCTTGACATCTCCACCACTGAACAAATCAAAGACGTGGAGGAGTTGGAGTACCTAGAGATGATGGGGTTAACACTCACAAAGGCTCTACTCCTCCCTATCTATAAATCCTTTAAAAAGGATGTATTAAAGATTTTACAGGTACCAAATTCCACTTCTCCCATAGACAGGATGGACAAGTACCAGCTGGAAAGGGAGGGAGCTGATTTTCTTTTCTCCCATCCCGACCACCAGGGGGTCATACAGGAGGCTGCCTGTGACCAGGCTAGGGTCCCTCTGTCCTCACATCCTCTGGACAAGGATTCTAGAAAAATAGAGAGTATGGCCAAAAAAGGGTACCTGTCAGGCTATCCTCTGGGGATATGCTGCCCAGTACCAAAAATCCCTGTGGCAGTCGGTCCTTGCCATGGCTCAGAAAGCTCCTTCGCCCTTGTCTGATGACCTGGCTGATACTGCCAGGTTTGGGTTAGAGGCAGCTCAGTACCAGTTCCAGATGGCTGCTGACACTAATGATACTGCAGCCAGATGGATGGCAAACACGGTGGCACAGAGGAGGTTTGCTTGGCTTAGAGCCACAAACCTTACTCAGAATACACAGTCAGAGACTTTGGATTTTCCCCTAGAGAGAAATTCCTCTCTTTGGGGAGTCCACTGTGACATACATGAAGAAGGTGGATGAATGTAAGGCCATTTACAGAAGCAACTCTGCTAAGGAGAGAACTTCAAACAACATGAAGTCTTGCTATATTGTAGACATTAGCAGTTTGATCCAGCTCTAGAACTGCCCCGGAGTGAAATAGTTAAAACCATTCCAAAATAGAATTTTGGCATGAGAGCAGCTCTATCTGTGTCATTTCAAACTTGAACTGTCAGATTCTTTACTCCGCCTCAGTGAACAGTCGCTCCGGAGATTTCTCCTTCTGCTCGGTTCATTTCTTGGTTTAAAAAGTGCTTTCTCGGTTGGATTTAACCGAGAATAGTTTTATTTTAACCGCAAAACTGTTCGGTTCAAGCTCTATCTGTGGTAACCGCAAGTAAATGAAGGTTTTGTCTGTGTGGAACTTGTAAGTTATCGGTTCGGTTTTGAACCAATCAGTGGGTTTAAAACTCATTTAAAACTAAAAGTTACTATTTTAGAGTGCGGTTCCCGGTTCTTATCGGTTCTAAAAAAAACGGATTTATTACGTTTTTTTCCAATACCCGTGACACGGTTAGGAACCGATAAGGGTGTCTTGCCTGGCACTGCCGTTAAAAGGGCAAGTTTTTGGTTAGGCTGGCATTATGTCTGAGAAACCCAAAAGAAAAACCGGGCCCACTGGGTTTCAACACTGTGATGTCTGTGGGAAGTCTTTGCCAAGGCTGACCCACACACCACATGTGTTTATTGTCTGGGGTTTGACCACCTCCAGTCAGACTGCCAGGTATGTAAGAATTTCCTGCAGCCACCCTGGAAAAAGATTGGGCAGGCTCAGGGAACGAGAGGCCAAAACGTCCGCTGACCCGGATGGCCAGCCCGGTTCGGTGCCAACCGAACCAGAGGGAGTGCCCTCTGACTAGGGCCAGACTTCCTCGGGCCAAAGAAAAGCTGGTTCTGAGGAACCAATTCCAGGAGGAGGATTATGAACAGTATGAATGTGGCTGGGAAGGTCTGGGTGTGCCCATTGAACCGGACATCTCCCCAGGCAGACCTTTAGAATCTCCCCCTATGCTGTCTGAGTCCCCATCTCATTTTATGTTTTATAAAAAAGTTGCTGAAACCCTCCAGCTTCCTTTAGAAGAGGCTGTGGATGAGCAAGAGGAGCCTGATTTTGTAGAAATGATGGATATTCCAGAGTCTAGGAGATTGTCTATTCCTTTACATAAGTCTTTTAGGAAACAAACAATTAAAATTTTAAAAGCTCCTAATTCTGTTTCTCCTGTAGATAAAAGATGGACAGAAGGTATACATTGTCAGGCCCTGATACAGAATTCCTTCTCAGCAATGCAGTCATGTTGGGGTAGTTCAGGCTGCTGCCTGTGATAAAGCTAATATTCCCTTGGCTTCACATCCTCCTGACAAGGATTCCAGGAAGATTGATGCCATGGCAAAAACAGTATATGGCAGCCTCTCTGGGACTCAGGCAAGCAAATTATATGGCTTATGTAGCTAGGTATCAGAAATCTAGATGGGATACTGTTATGCAATTGGCCAAAGCAGGCCCATGGCCAGCTGGCTAGTGAACTAGAACAGGTGGCTGCTGATGGCATTGAAGCCTCTAAGGTTCAGTTTCATGCTGCTGTGGATGTTAATGATGTTTCCTCTAGGGTCATGGCCACATCTGTAGCTTTTTAAGTAGGTTGGCCTGGCTCAGGTGTACTAGTTTGTCACAGGATACCCAGACTAAGGCTATGGATTTTCCTGTGGTGGGAAATTCTCTGTTTGGGAGCAGACAGAGAATTACATGAAGAAGATGGATGAATATAGGACTACTTACAAGAGTGCCCAGGCTAAGGAGCGGCAAGCCACTCCTCAAAGGCATGCCCCCAGGGGTAGGGGAGGCCTTTTCACAGCCTTTCTACCAGACTCGAGGCCTCCTCTGCCTATGCTCAGAGGGGCTTCTTCAGAGGCAGGGGCAGGCGAGGGGTGGGCAGACCTGCTCCCACCCCCAGCCTAAAGCTTCTTGAAACAGGCACCCTGATGGGGTGCCCAGGGCTGATTCTCCTGTACCAGTGGGGGCAGGCTGGCTTACTTCAGTCAGAATTGGGCTTCTTTAACCTCAGACAAGTGGGTTCTGGAAGTAGTAAGCCAGGGTCTGGTTCTCAGCTTCAAAAGTTTCCCAAGTTGAGAAGCAGACTTTTCTACCTGCAAGTGCTTCAGAGACCCTCGCTCTGGAAACAGAGGTCTCATCCCTGTTAGCTCTCAGAGCAGTAGAAAGGGTTCCTCCCCTGCATCAGGGCAGGGGTCTGTATTCCAGATACTTCCTTACCCCAAAAAAGACAGGAGAATGGCGGCCCATTTTAGATCTCAGATATCTGAACAAGCATCTTTTGAAACCAAGGTTCAAAATGGTAACTCTGGCAATGATTTTACCTTCCCTAAGGCCAGGGGACTGGCTAGCCTCCCTGGACCTCAAGGATGCCTATTTCCATGTCCTAATCAGAAGATCCCATCGAAAGTACCTCAGATTCGAACTGCCCTCAGGTCATTACCAGTTCAGAGCAATGCCCTTCGGCCTTACCTGTGCTCCAAGGGTATTCACAAAGTGTCTAGCAGTGGCAGTGGCCCACTTAGAGGAGGCAGAGGATTGCTGTTTTCCCTATCTAGACGACTGGCTCATTGTAGGCCAGTCCCCAGAACAGGTAAAATCTCACCTGCAGGTCACCCAGCAGCTTCTCACCTCCCTGGGTTTTCTGCTAAACCTACCAAAGTTGGTTCTGGAACCAGTCCAGGTACTCACCTTTATAGGGGCAGAATTGGACACAAAGCTAGCCAGAGCCTTTCTTCCCCAGAAAGGGTAAGAATTTAGTGGCTGTGGCCTCTTCCTTCACTCTGCAGGTCTCTCGACCAGCAAGGCACTTTCTGCAGCTCCTGGGGCACATGGCTGCATCCACAGTTGTTGTGCAGGGGAGCCAGATTTCAGATGAGACATTCAGTTTCACTTGAGAACCTTTTGGTCTCAGAGAAGAGACCCCTTTCCAAGTTGGTCCCAGTGACTCGAACCTTGATCCTAGCTCTCCAGTGGTGGCAGGATCAGAGCAATTAAGACGGGGTCCCCTTCATTTCCCCTTCTCACGACTTGACTCTCACTACAGATGCTTCCCTTCTGGGTTGGGGAGCCCACATGGGCGACCTTTCCACTCAGGGAGTTTGGTCCCCCCAGGAATCTCTGCTCCACATCAATTTGCTGGAACTCAGAGCTGTCTTTTTAGCTCTTCAAGCTTTTTCTGCATCTGTCCACGACAAGGTGATACAAGTCAGAACAGACACCACCACAACAATGTGGTACATCAACAAACAGGGGGCACTCGGTCTTCGGCCTTGTGCACCGAGGCAATGAAGTTGTGGTCTCTGGCCTATTCCCTGAACACTTCCCTCATAGCAGTTCATCTTCCAGGGAAGGACAATGTCCTAGCGGATGCCCTCAGCAGGATTTCCCAGGGCCATCACGAATGGTCCCTGGATCCTCAAGTGCTGGGGATAGTTTTTGCCAGGTGGGGCATCCCTCAGATAGATCTTTTTGCAGCCCCAGACAATCATAAACTTCCTCTGTTCTGTTGCAGGCCTCCAGTGCTGGCTCAGTTCCCCTGGATGCCCTTCTTCTGGATTGGGAGGGGAAGTTCCTCTATGCTTTCCCTCCTTTCCTCTCCTATTCAAAGTACTAGTCAAAATCAGATCTCAGCCTTGCAGGGTGATTCTGATTGCCCGGATAGGCCAGGCAGCCCTGGTACCCACTCCTTCTGTCTCTGACAGTCCATCTTCCCTTGCCTCCCCAGGAATCACAATCTGTGACTTGTGCCCAGGGAAGGGTTTGGTATCCGGACCTCAAATCCCTCAACCTCAAGGCCTGGCTCTTGAGGAGTTAGAGTTGCTGATTTACAGCTCTCTCAGGGTGTCCTTGAGATCCTAAAGGCTTCAGAAAGCCTTCCACTAGGAGCTACTTATAGTTCTAAATGGAAAAGGTTTTCCATTTGGTGTGCTGGGAAAAATATTTCCCCAGAATCTGCTGAATTGCCCATTCTGTTAGATTACATGGTACATCTTAATTCCTTGGGTCTCAGACTAGCTACCCTGAGAGTTCATTTGGCAGCTGTGTCTGCTTTTGTGTCAGCAGGAAAGTCATCCCCTCTTTCCTCTCATCCTGTGTTTTCCAAGTTTTTTAAGGGATTACTCCATACTAATCCTCCCTTTCGGGAACCGGCCCCTGCTTGGGACCTTAATGTTTGCATTGCCCAGTTAATGCAACCCCCTTTTGAACCTCTGTCTTCTGCAGAGCTTAAGTACCTAACTTGGAAAACTGTTTTTCTAGTGGCTATCACTTCTGCCAGACGCATAAGTGAATTGTGCATTCTGTTAGTGGAGACTGACTTTATTTCTTTCCACAGGGATAAGGTAGTCCTTAGGACTAATAGGAAGTTTTACCTAAGGTGGTTTCAGATTTCCATCTTAATCAATCTGTCTCCTTCCAGTATTTTTCACTGATCACTCCTCTTCGGTGAGAGGAGGTTGCACAAGCCTGGATGTTAGAGAGCTCTTAGTTATTATATAGAGCATACCAAGGGTCACAGGTTCGAATCCCTCCAACTTTTCCTTACCTATGGTGAAGTTGGGAAAGGCAAACCTGCCACTAAGAGATCAATAGCCAGGTGGATTGTCTCTTGTATCCAATTTTGTTATCAGAAAGTGGGCAGAGCCCCCGGTTTGAGGGCTCATTCTACCAGGGGTACAGCTGCGTCTCTAGCTGCTGCCAGAGTTATCCCTTTATTAGAGATTTGCCAGGCTGCTACTTGGAAAACGGTACACACTTTTACCAAGCATTACTCCCTGGATGTCCAGGCCAGGAGAGATGCTCGGTTTGGCACAGCTGTTCTTCAGAGCCTATTCCCTAAGTAGGTTCTGCCCCTCCTCCATGGAGGTACTGCTGTGTATTCTGCTAATGTCTATAATATAGCAAGACTTCATGTTGTTTGAAGAAAAAATTACTCACCTTAGTAATGTTGTTTCTTCTAATGGAGTCTTGCTATATTATAGACCTCCCCCCCAACCTGCCCCTCTCAGAACCTCTACTTGGTGGGGTGCGGGCAGCTTAGTGTGGGCACTACTTATGTCCTGTTAGCATTTTGTCCCCTTTGGGACTTTGGGGTGTGTGTGTGTATGCAGCGTGTGTATGTTTTATTATACTTATGTTCCATTTTCATATTATTAGAATGGTGTTAGTATTTCTGGTCCCCTGACTTGAGTCTTGGGTGTTGGGACCATCAATGGTTGTTATTATTAGGTAGCCATTTGGCTGGTGTAGGTTACAGCTTCCACACAGACCTTAGTGAGTTTGGCTCGTAAAGATCTGACAGTTCAAGTTTGAAATGACACAGATAGAGCTGCTCTCGTGCCAAAATTCTATTTTGGAATGGTTTTAACCATTTCACTCCGGGGCAGTTCTAGAGCTGGATCAAACTGCTAATGTCTATAATATAGCAAGACTCCATTAGAAGAAACAACATTACTAAGGCGAGTAATTTTTTTCTTTCTGTGTATACTGTGTGTACTGTTTCAAAAATGTAAAAAAGTACAGTGTAATGAAACATGAAAATAATCTGTAAATTTGATAGACTTTTCTCTTGTGATCTTCATAGCTTATGACCAAATCAGCAGTAAGATGTCTCTTTGTTCGCCGCCCATTTCCAGTGAAGATATTAATCAACTGTATCAGTTAGTGCGAAATGCATTCACTGTTTTGGCAATGATGGACTATCCATATAGCACTGACCTGCTCGTTCCTCTCCCTGCCAAACCAGTGGAGGTAAGTACGCATTTTTGTATGCTGCCTTAAAGTGTCTGTCTGCCTGTTTTCCCAGTTACCGCTAAAAAAATTGCTAGTACCCAGTGGGCTTACCTGGTTATTGAAATTAAATACATATGTACATATATACATAGATATTTTTCAGTGATTGTGTAGTAGTCTAGAGTGTGACTTCTGTCATGTAAAATGTAATAGAACTGTATTATGTATTACTGCTTAAGGTTCATATCTACCTTTAGAGACTCTGAAGATATCTGACATTTCACAGAATGCAAGAGTTTATAAACACTGTCGTAATCCCTTGGTCGGACAGTTGTGTACTAATTGCTGATAGGTTAAACATGATATGGGGATGCTGACTACTGTAACTGTCTTCTTCGAGGATATATCTTCCATGACGTCACACCTTCAGAACTATAGGAGTCGGGCACTAGGACCACATGGAAACTTGCTAGCCGGAGTCCGCCACGACTATGTTGTGCGTCAGCATCTACAAAAACATGGGCGGCCCCATCACTCCTTAGTTCTTTTCCCGCTGTCAATCACTGTCATTGGACCTGCTGAGGAAACGCCATTGACTAGCCGTTGTCGTTTACCCCTTTTTGTTTCACCTTCACTAAACACTACAGTTTGGATATTGTCTCTCATAGACATGCTGGCTTTGGGCTTGCTGTACTGAAAGGCCTCATGTCTTAAATGTATCAGACTATGCCAACCTCCCAGTGCCTTTTGGGACTGCTTGGGACTTGTTCCAAAAATGTGGCCTAATTTATTTATTTACTTAAAAGTTTAACCAGGAAAGACATACTGAGCAGACATGCTCGTTTCCAGATGCGTCCTGGGAGAGAGGGGGGAAAAGGATACATAGCAATACAGCAGCAAAAGTCAAGACCATGCATAATGGAAATTAGAATACAAAGATCTTACTTCAAGTGGGAGCTCTTGCAGCAGGCTATTACCATTAGGACTGTGCCGCCAGGCAGTAGGACCCCATGACAGACTTCTAGCTGGCAGTTTCCAGTGGGGACCGCCCCCGACGACGGTTGATGGTATATATCAGGGGGCGGTCCCCAGCCCCACCTCAGTTCTTTTCCTGCTGCAGACCCGTTGCCTCAGCTCGTCAGTAGACTTTTAGAAGAACTAGTGGTAGTCTCCTACAATTTCCGCCTGCCTGAAAGAGCTGTCTCCCTACTGCCCCGAGCGATCGCTCTACTCGGCTGACGAGGGGTTGCTAGAGATTCCAAGGGTATCTTTAAAATCTTCAAGGTCCCGTGCATTTATGTACGCGACCCCAGCCCTTTGGAATTCTCTACCCAATCAGCTACGGGAGTGCGCGACCTTGGGGGGTTTCAAACAGGCATTAAAAACATACATGTGGCACCAAGCCTATCCCGCCTGACCATATTGTATTTTGAATTCTAATGACTGTGTTTTAAACTTCTGTTCCGTTTTATTCTGTGTTGTTTATTTTATGTAAAGTGCCTTGCCAAATTTGAAAGGCACTTAAATCAAATGATTATTATTTCCTTGGTCGAAAAGTCCGCTTTTCGTCTCTTCGATTGCTGTAAGTCATCTTCACCATCATCCATCTCTTCCATCAAGAAGAATACTAAGTGCGCCTGTGGCCGCCCGATACTGGCAAAGGATAAACACAAGGCCTGCATCTTTTGCCTGGGGCTTGACCATGACACCAAGGCCTGCTTGGTGTACAGAGGCTTTAGTGGCTGGACTAGGATTTGCCACCTGAAGGTACTCGGAGCTCATCTTCTAGAGTAGCAGGTGGCCGTGATGCAGGCCTCACCAGCAGGGAAATCTTCTTCTTCCTCCTCTTCTTGGCCCAAACGTGAAGATAAGAAAAAGCACTTTGATCAATGGAAGTACAGAGAAAAGGACTGGGGTCGGTCCAAGGGGCATTTGTGCTTTGATCACCACACTGAAAGAAGCCCTCCTGGGGGTCAAACTCGGGAGGGTCTGACCATTCTTACCGCCACACTCAACATTCTACAGGCTGGCAAGAGGCTTCCATTCTTGCCCAAACACTGACGTTGGGGGAATGGCAAGCAGGGCTCAGGTACTCGTATAGCCCACACTTCACTGAAGGTGTAGGCTATGCCCTTGTGGACGTCCTCCACCACAAGGGTTGGGACCTCTACTTTGTCCACGGGGACTCCAGTCCCACAGCGCAAGGTCCCAGCGCGCCCCCCCATATGCTAGGTAAGGCCTTTGACTCTAGGGATCGGGATTCGGTATCTCAGCTCACCAATACTCAGCGGTGGCGGTCACAGCCTCTAAACAGACATTGGCCTCCAAGTCAGCCAAGATCCGGGCCATCGTTGGTCCAGGAAAAGGAGTGTTTGTCGGGCAATGCCTCCTCGGTACCGGAACTTTCTCCAGTCCACAGGGCGTCCATGCTGGAGGACCAGGGGGATCAGTCCACTCCCTCGCCTAGGGACCTGCTGGACCCCCCCCTCGTCCCTTATCGCTCCTCCCATGCCAGAGAAGCCTCCTCCTTTGGAGGGGTCGGCAGCTGCGCAATTCACAAAAGAACTGACTGAACTTTTCCAGTTCTGGTGGGGCAGGTCAAAAAAGATGTTGTTCCACTGCAGCCAGACCCAGAACCTGCTCTGGCTAAGGAAAAGGACCAAAGCTCGGCTGGGAAACCTTCGTCTCCCATGCCTAAGCCATCTTCCCCTAAGCCAAGAACAAAGTCTCGCTCATGCAGCAACACAGACTGTCGTAGACAGACTCTACACAAAAAGAGGTAGCATCGACATCGCTCACGTTTGCTTAGTACTAACCGCCATCGCTCCTATAGCTGTCACCCGTCCCACACCTGTTGACAATCCTATAGCTGTTGATGGTCCTCCAGGTTGTCCCTCCTCTTGTGGATACGAACATACCAAATTTGCCAGCAGATAAAGGCCTAGAGGTCTATCAAGTCTGCTCGAATGTGCAGCTAGCACCCCTTATTCTGCAGCTGCCCCACCCTTCCCCTTGTCCTGTCCCATCCTCGTTTGAAGCAGTCCACTGTTCTACTGCATACCACTTCAGCAGGTAACACATTCCACCCAGCCACCACCCTCTCTGTAAAAAAAAGTGTCTCCTCATCTCCCTCCTGAACCTTCCTCGCTCCAGTCTCATATCATGGCCCCTGGTGGCCCTCCCCTTCCTTACTTTGAACAGCCCCTCTGTACCCGTCTTGTTTATTCCTTTCATGTATTTAAAGGTTTCAATCATGTCACCCCTGTCTCTCCTCTCTCTCCAGTGAGTACATGTTCAACTCCTTCAACCTCCTCTCGTATGATAGTCCCCAGTCCTTCCTTGATCATCTTTGTCGCTCTGCGCCTGCACCCTCCAGTAACTTAATGTCCTCTTCAGATACGGACGCCAGTACTGCACGCAGTACCCAGGTGTGGTCTAACTAAGGACCTATACAGTGGCAGAATCACCTCCTCCCTCCTCGAGGATATACCCTTTGCAATACAACCCAGCATTTTGTTGGCCTTTGCAGCTGCCTTCCTACATTGTGCCGAGTTGTTCATTGACCCTGTAATGAGCACACCCAGATCCTTCTCCTCCTCTGTCTGGGCTAGGTGCACTCCCCCTAGCTGTTAACTCCTCCTTGGGTTCTTCATCCTAAAATGCAGCACCTTGCACTTTTTGGCATTAAAGCCCAGTTGCCAGGTGTCTGACCAGGTTTCAAGCTTTGCCAGATCATCCTGCAACCCCTGCCATCCTCCTAGGTCATCCACCACTGCGCCTACCTTGGTATCATCAGCAAACAGACTGATCTTGCTCTTGATGTCCCATGATATGTCTGCAATGAATATCCCAAACGACACTGGTCCCAACACTGAGCCCTGTGGAACACCGCTTGTCACTGCCCTTGGGTGTGTGAGCTCCCCACCCACCACCACCCTCTGTTGCCTTCCCTGCAGCCAGTTTCCTACCCATCTCACCAGCTTTGCACCCGCCCCTGTGCCTACTAACTTCCTTCACAGCCTTCCATGTGGCACTGAGTCGAATGCCTTACTGAAGTCCAGATACAGGACATCCACTGCATGGCCTTTGTCCAGTTGCCTAGTTACCCAGTCATAGAACTTGACCAGGTTGGTTTGGCAGGATCTGCCTCGTATGAAGCCATGCTGTCTGCTGTCCTGTAGTCCTTTGGCCTCTAGGAGGGCCACCAGCCTCTCCTTCAGCATAGTCTCCATTAGCTTACCCGCGATGGTTGTGAGGCTCACTGGTCTGTAGTTTCCCAGTTCATCCTTGGGGCCACTCTTGTGGAGGGGCACCACATGAGCCATCCTCCAGTCCTGAGGTACACACCCCGAATGTAGTGAGGCATTAAATAGGTCTGCCAAAGGTCCTGCAAGGACCTCTGCCAGCTCCTTCAGTACCCTGGGGTGGATGCCATCTGGGCCTGGCACCTTGTCCACCCTCAGTGCCTTCAAACCCTCTCGAACTGTGCTCTCCATGATTTCCCATCTGTCCCACTTCCCCCCCTCTGCCATTTCTCCCACCTTGGGTGTCACCCCCCTTCTCTTTAGTAAATACTGAGCAGAAGTACTCATTTAGTGCTTCCGCTTATCGCACCTGCTTCCACCCAACCCCCTCCTTCCTAATCCTTACTATGTGGTCCTTACAGCTCCTTTTCTTCCTGATGTACTTAAAGAAGTCCTTCTCCCCTTATGCCTTGTGCCAGCCTGAGTTCCGTAGAGATGCTTTGTTTCTACGTCTCTTGTCACCTTCTTCGATTCTGTCAAGTACTCCTCCCTTCTCCCCTCCTCCCTGTTTTCTTGTACTTCCTAAAGGCAGCTCTTTTCCTCCTTACCTTTTCCATGACCTCCTTGCTCAACCAGATCGATTAATTAATTTATTTATTTATTTATTTATTTAGTTAGTTAGTTAGTTAGTTAGTTTTTGTTTACCGGGTAAGTACACTAGACAAGTTTTATGCCTATTTTCAGGAACGACCCAGGAGAGTACAATAGGGTATAACAGGTACATCAATACAGCAATAGGGTATGACGAGTACATTAAATTAAGTTCTTAGCCCTAGCCTTCTTGGTCTGGGCTTTGCAGCAGGTTTTGGTTGCCTCCACTATCCCCAGCTTTATGAGCTCCCACCTCTGGTTAGTGTCCACACTAGATTGAATTCTGGCCAGGTACCCTTTTACCACTTCCCCCATCCTCCCAAAGTCGGCCCTTCTGAAGTCCAGCACTATTGTGCCAGATTCCACTCCTTCCTTGCCCATATCCAATGTGAGCCATACTGAGCGGTGGTCACTCCCTGACAGCGGTTCCTCCACTGTAAGTTCTCTCACAAAGTCCCCATTTGCCAGCACAAGGTCAAGGTATTTCCTAACCTGGTTGGTTCACTGACCATTTGCAGCAGGAAGCTGTCCTGAAGGCATCCAGCATACCTGCTCCCTTCTGTTCCTGGTTGTTGGGGTGCTCCAGTCCACTCCTGGCATGTTGAAGTCCCCACAATCACCACACTACCCTTCCATGAGTCCTCCTGATCTGTCCCGCTAGTTCCCTGTCTAACTCCTCTGTCTGAGATGGTGGCCTGTACACCACTCCCATTCTAAGAATCCTATTCTTGGAATCCTGGATTTGCATCCAAAGTGACTCCGTACTACCTTCCTCCCTTACACACTTCAGTCCTTCCTTCACATATAGTGCCACCCCCCCCTTTCCCAATCACCCTGTCCCTGCGAAATAATCTGTACCCTGGTACAGACAGGTCCCAGTCATTGTATTGGGTGGCCCATGTTTCCGTGATGACTGCAGTGTCCACCTCTGCCTCTGCCATGAGAACCTGTAACTCTGCAGTTTTCCTCCCAAGGCTCCTAGCATTAAGAGTAACCACCTTCCACCCTTCCCCCACCATCCTGCCCTCCTTTCCTAGCATCACCAACAGTACTTGCCATTTGTCCTTTGTCACTGTTATGGGGGGTAAGCTCATATGGTTTCTCAACCTGTGGTCTCTGCATATCTCTTCCCAACTGCCACCCCACTCTCTAGTTTAAATTCCCAACTTCCTCTATGTACTCCTCCATCCTCTATTTCAACACTTTCTTTCCTCCTCACTCAAGTGTAGTCTGTCCTTGGCATAGAGACTACTGTCCTCCCAGGTCCCTCCCCACCCCCCAACAGCCCATACCCTTTAGCACAACACCAGGTTCTTAGCCATCCGTTAAATTCCTCTATTCTCAGCTCTCTTGTTGTGCTTGCCTTTTGCACGGGAAGTATCTCTGAAAAAGTTACTGATCTTCCTGCCCCCTCACATAATTGTGCTAGTTCCTCAAACCTCCTCTGGACTGTATCTACTGTCTTGTCAGCCAGGTTGTTTGTCCCAAGATGTATAATTAAATGAGGCTTGTCCCTACCCCTTATAGCATACTTCAGAACAGACTGTCCCACCCTTTCCGCTGTCATTCCTGGCATGGCCTCCACTCAAACGCGACTATGCCTCTCCGCTGCCCCACCTAACTCCTCTTAGTATTGAGTCCCCCAGCACTAAGATTCCACCCCTCTTACTCCCTGCTTGCTTCCATTCATCTCCCTCTCTCATTTCCAGCTCCTCTTCTTTCTCCTGCACATTATTTCCCCCTTTTACCCCTGTTGCAATTCTCCTAGCAGAACTTCCCCCTGCTCCAGTTTGGTCCAGGCATTTATCAATTACTCCTCTAATTTCATAATTTCCCTCCTCCACCTTCTTCCTCTCTAGCAGTGCATAACTATTTTCTGAAGGCCTTGCCTGTCTTAGTTCCTCCTGCAGACCCTCAATCTCCTTTCTAAGTTTTTCTATGTGGTTGCACACTAAACATCCTCCCACACTCCAGGCAATTTTTAGAAAGAGTGGTGCACCACAGTTGTTGCAGCCTACCACCCTACCCATTGCTGTTGTGCCCTGGCACCTTACCCCTTCCAGATGCAGGATACAAACACTCCCCAAGTCTCCCTCTCCTCCTCTATTAGTGCAAAACATTTTCTTTATTTCCTTACCTCCTTTGCTACACGTTTAGATATATTGAGAAACTGCTTTTATATTCCTATCTTTCCTATCCACACTCAAAACAGACTTTAAGTAGCCATTGCACAACTTTCTTCAAACTCCTACTCCTCTTTCCCCAACGCAATATCAATGCTAAAAAGTAATAAGAAAGCTCCTAGATTTGCATTTATTTCCTTCCACTGAGAGAGCAGTCACCTCTTCACTTGCTGCTGTTCCTTTCCTGGATGTCTGCTTTTGCTATGACAGGTGCATATCCTTTGCCTGTTTGAGGAAGTGATGTCAGAACCCTGGTATAAAGGAAATAATGGACCAAGGGTGGGACCAGCCCAAGTCTTCCAGAAACAATCAGGTAGCTGAGGCCTCTGGTCAGACCATTAGAACCCTTCCCCACTCTGCACTCAAACTTTGCAGCTAGTGAAGCCAGCAACAATGAATCACAATTCTACTCAAAGCCCCCAAAATAGGTTTGCTACCCAAAGAAACAGGACTCCAATTCAAACAGCTTCACCAACAACACATCAAAATAGGCTTGGAATTAGAAGATATATGTCTCCAATTCAAAGAAACAGACCCAGTTAAATCACACCAATTATGTTTTAAAACAGAAGAAATAGGTCTCTACAAATGCAGCCTGCCACACAGTGAATCAAACAAATGAGCCCACTTATAGCTACCAAAACAGGTTTCAAAATTCCAACAGAAATAACCTTCTACCAAGTAGAATCCACAAGAAACAATGTAAAACAACAAGAAGCTCTACTGTACTGTAGATCTGATCTTGTCCCCCTTCTAGTTCCTTCTGAGAAGCCAAAGCACTGAGTTCCAAACTCTGATTTCCCTTGTGCTGCTTTCAAAATCAGACAGTTCCAAACTCTGTGATTTCCCTTGTGCTGCTTTCAAAATCACAGTTCCAAGCTCTGTGATTTCCCTTGTGCTGCTTTCAAAATCAGACAGCTCCAAACTCTGTGATTTCCCTTGTGCTGCTTTCAAAATCAGACAGTTCCAAACTCTGTGACTTCCCATGTGCTGCTTTCAAAGTCAAACAGTTCCAAACTCTGATTTCCCTTGTGCTGCTTTCAAAATCGTACAGTTCCAAGCTCTGTGATTTCCCTTGTGCTGCTTTCAAAATCGTTATTGGATACGTTACATGCTCTTAGGCAGATCACTTGGAAGCATCATTTCTCTATTTCGGCAGTCTTGAAAAAATCAGACAGGCTGTACAAGCCGCCGAGGGATGAGCAGATCTTACTTCGAGACACAGCTCTTGCAGCAGGTTACACCATTAGGACTGAAGCCGGCAGGCGTCAGGACCCCACGGAAAAATTCTAGCTAGCTATCTTCAGCGGGGACCGCCCCGGATGTCGGTCCCGCCTCCGACATCAGGCGTAGTATATAAAGGGGCGGTCCCGCTAGATTCTCCAGTTCTTTCCCGCTGTCGACTTGCATGTCTCGACCCTTCGGTTCGGTTTCTAGCGCGTGAGGCGTGGTAAAGTGCTTTCCTACGGGAAATTTGTTCTCGAGTTCAGTTTTTCTCTGATGTCCTCCCGACCTCCGGTCACTCCTCGAAGTGCGCCTGTGGGAAGCAGATCCCATTCAAGGATCCGCGCAGCGCCTGTGTCCGGTGCCTAGGCTCGAACCGACACCTGGTCCTGCTCCTTTGCCAGGGTTTCAACAGCGGACCGGATCCGTCGCCAGAAGGCCCTACAGGCGTTCCTGTTAGAGGAGCAACTCAAGACCATGGCTTCCAAGGGGGATTCTTCGCAGAAGGCCCGCAAGCATGCTGAGAAGCACAGAGAGAAGGCCCCTTCCAGGTCCCCGTCTAGGGCCTCCGACTCGCGCAGCTCTGGCTCCAGGTCCGACCGCTCTCCTTCCCGAGCCAACTCTCAGCCTCCCCCCGCTGCGGTGACAAAATCTTCGTCCTCTTCTCAGGCCAAGACTCCCAGGCCTTCCTCGTCCTCCAAGGCCCTTGCTAAGTCGGGGGATCGCCACCATCACCACAAGTCGGGTTCCCGCCATTCTGAACCCGATGTCAGGTCTGCTTCCTTGCCTCCTCCTCTTTACCGGAAAACCAAGGAGCTCACCTCACTTAAGAGGCTGCAGGACCTGACGCCGGTTCGTCCGACGTCGGCCTCTCGCCACAGGTCCCCAGAGCCGTCGCCGGCCAGGCCTACTCATCACCGGACGCCGGTAGGGGGAACGGCGCCCGCTCCAATTGAGAAGAGGACCCTGATGCCTCCGACCGACGTCGATCAGGAGACCATCACTGAGGAGGAGTTAACCCAGCCCGAGGACCAGACGGGCGACCCCAGTCTGTTGAGACTCCCAGGAACCCTCGCCCCCTGTGGAGCCGACGCCGGGTCCCGACGACCGTCCACCGGCGCCCGGACCGTCGTCGGGCCTTTCCTTTTCAGAGGTGAAGGAGCTTTTCACTTACTAGTGGGATACCATCAAAAAGGACATGGTCCCCACTCCACCTCCGCTTCCTCCTCCTCCTCCTCCTTCTACACCGGTTGCTCCTCTGGTTCCTGCGCCCCCGTCTCCGTCTGGGTCTGCAGGCCGGTTACCTCCTCCCGGGGCCAGGACCCCTCAAGGGGAGACTCGATAAAGGAGACCTCCGTCAGATCCTCTTCTAGGTCACCCAGTCCCAAGAGACCCAGAAGACGCCGCCGTTCGCCTTCGACGGAGGACACGGGATCAGAGTTTTCTACATCTAGATCCCCATCTCCCCTCTCCATCCCTTTTCCGGACCCACGTGAGCCGACAAAGTCTCCTCCGGATGATCCTTCATTCTCGGATATCATGAGACACATCCAGGAGAAGATGGGATGGGATGCGGAAGAGTTAGACTCCGAAAGGCTGCGCCTTGCGAAGTATCTTTGGCAGAAGGACCCCAAGCCTGTGGTGGTGCCACCCTTGGTAGACACTTTCGTGGACGTCACCAAGGCAGCGTGGAAGCGTCCACATTCGCTCCCGGCGATGCCGAAGAAAGCTGACCGCTTGTACAAGGCTCCAAGAGAAGACCAGTACTTGACCCAGCATCCTCAGGCCGACTCTCTGGTCATAACAGCCTCTCATGACCGGTCCCAGAGACCACAATATCTGAGCACCCTGCCACCGGACCCAGAGTCCAAACAGCTGGACTCCATGGGTAGGCGCACGTATGCTTCCGCTACCTGCGCCATCAGATCCCTGAATTTTTTGACCCACTTGGTGCAGTTCCAAAATGCCCTGTGGGAGCAGGGTCTGGATGCGGCCGAGAAATTGCCGGAAATTGAGCAGAAGGAGGAGATGTTACAGCTCCTCCGTACGGGTTCGGACGTGGGAACCGAGGTGCTACGAGCCGCGTACGACTCCGCGGACTCCTCGGCCCGAGCAGCAGCTTCAGGCGTATGCCTCCGGAGGCACTCTTGGCTCCGTGTCTCTGGTTTTACACCGGATGTCCAGAAAAACATCATGGACGCCCCATTCGAAGGAGAAGTTTTGTTTGGTAAACCCTCAGAGAAGATAATTACCAAACTCCAAGAGGCCGGGAAGGCGGTGAGGTCGTTCAGGCCATGTACCGACCAAGCTTAGTTCCTTTCATAGGAACCAAAACCCGATTTGACGTGGCGCAGAGACAACAGTCCGCCCGTTCCACAAAGAGGGCTCCGGTTTCGCAGAGCCAGGAAAACAACCCGCGGGTCGAACCAGCGCACTCCTAAGCGGTCAAGCCAGCGGGACCCTCAGCTGCCACAGCCTGACTCCTTCCGGCCCCGCCCTCAGGATCAATGGGACGTCATGGTCGAGGTCGCATGCAATTTCCTGCCGGGATGGCAGACTATAACCACCGACAGGTGGGTTCTGATTAGTCGGAAGAGGCCACCTTATAGAATTCACGGAAAAGCCACCCTCGAGGCCTCCATTGCTCTCCGGTACCGGGTCAGCACAAGTCATTGATCAGACAAGAAGTGCTCGCGCTCCTACAAAAGGGAGCGATAGAGTATGTCCCAGAGAACCAGAGAGGACACGGCTACTATTCCACTTCTTCCTGGTTCCAAAGAAGACAGGGGACCTCCGTCCGATTCTGGACCTCAGCGACCTCAATTTGTCGTTGCCTATAAAAGATTCCGCATGGTAACTCTTCCGGGTCTTATTCCCATGCTGAAGCAGGATGCCTTTTTAGCGTCTCTAGATATGCAGGACGCTTACCTGCACATCCCTATAGCTCAAGCGCACAAGAGGTTCCTGCGCTTCGAGTTTCTCAGCCATCATCTTCAGTTCCGAGCCCTTCCATTCGGGTTGTCATCGGCACCCAGGGTCTTTACCAAATGCATGGCAGTCGTGGCAGTGTCTCTAAGGAGACAGGGCCATTATGTGTTCCCGTACCTGGACGATTGGCTTCTCATGGCCGCCTCCAGAGAGGCGTTGTTACGGGCGATCCAGAGCACCCAGGACCTGTTTCAATCTCTGGGTATCCTAATCAACCACAAGAAGTCCCTCCTGGTACCGTCGCAGAAACTGCAGTTCATAGGCGCAGTACTGGACACCGTTCAGGGAAGAGCATTTCTTCCAGACGACAGAGCGGAGCGCATCAGATCCCTCATCAGGGAGCTTTCGTCGAACAAGACCGCCCCAGCCAGGTCGGTTCTTAAACACTCCAGACACATGGCTGCGGCCATTCCTACTGTCCTTCGCAATGCTCCACGTAGTGGTAACTCAGTGGATGCTCAAGGTGCAATGGGACCAAAGGCGAACCACATGCAGCATCCGGTCAGAATCACGAGTACCGCGATTCGAGACTGGCAGTGGTGGCTAGACCCAGGGACACTCTCTATGGGCGTCACGTTCATAGCGCGCCGTCGGGTAATCACCCCTCACCACAGGCGCTCAGGTCTGGTGGGGAGCACACCTGGATGGGGTGAAGTCCCAGAATGCGTGGACCCTCTGGAGCCCACCTCCATATCAACGTCCTAGAGATGAGGCGGTCCTTTATGCCCTGCAGGCCTTTCAGTCAGAAATCCCTCGAGTACTCTCCTGCTTCAGACAGACAACACGGCGGTGATGTATTACCTCAACAAACAAGGCGCACTCTTGCCCCTTTGCAGGAGGCCATGAGGGTGTGGGATTGGTAATCCGACACAGGCGAACCTGATCACAGTACATGTTCCCGGGGTGGGCGACACAATTGCAGGCGGCCTGAGTCGCTCCCAGGCCAGAGTCACGAGGGAACTTCTCCAGGAGGTAGCAGAGGATCTGTTTCTTCGATGGGGAACTCCAGAATGGACTTATTCGCCTCCCATCCAGCATAAAACTGCCCAATTTTTGCTCGCTAGATCCAGGGCCTGGTGTTTTCTGGCGAGACGCGTTGTCCCTCTCCTGGGCGGACAGATTCCTCTACGCTTTCCCTCCCTTCCCGTTGATCCAGAGAGTTCTTCTCAAACTGCGCAGGGAGCATGCAACAATGATCTTGGTGGCCCCATTCTGGCCCAGGCAGATCTGGTTCCCTTTGCTAATTCAGCTGTCCCGGGAACCTCCGCTCCCGTTGCCATTCAGCTCCCACCTCTTGTCTCAGGAGAAGGGTTCACTGGTCCACCCGGACTTCGCTCACTGAACCTGCGCATGGCTCCTAGAGACATAGCCATCTTGCGTCACGGGTCTCCGCATGAGGTTCGCGAAGTCCTTTCTGCAGCCAGAAAGCGGCAGCGCATGTTGACGTATGCCATGAAATGGCGCCGTTTTTGTCTATGGTCGCAAGCACGCGGCCTTTCCCTTTAGGTTGTCCGGTGAAAGCGGTGTTAGAGTACCTGCTCTCCCTTTTCCGTTCAGGTCTCGCCTACTCCTCTATTAAAGTGCACCTCTGTGCCATTTCAGCTTATCACCTCCTGGTGGGAGCGGGCGCACAGTGGCACAATTAGATGCCTGTCGGGGAATTCCTTGAGAGGGTGTCACCTTAGGCCGCCCAGTAAGGACCCAGTGCCTCCATGGGACTTGCTCTTTGTCCTGGAGCAACTCACGCTCCCCCTCTTTGAACCTGCTGCGGATTGCGAGCTGCGTTTTCTGTCGTGGAAAACGTTGTTTTTGGTTGCTGTTACGTCAGCGAGAAGAGTTTCTGAGCTTCAGGCTCTCATGTGCAAAGAGCCTTATTTAATTTTTCATCGGGACAGAGTATCCCTGAGGACGAATCCTAAATTCTTGCCTAAGGTGGTTTCCACACTCACTCTCAATCAGGATATTGACCTGCGGTCTACTTCCTGATTATTCTAACAGAGGAGGCGCTGCTTCACACCTGGATGTTCACGCAGCTAAGGTACTACCTGAGCAGAACTAAGCAGCCGTGCCGGAGCAGCTTTGGGTTTCCTTTACTGAAAGGCTGATTGGCCAACCAGTATCCAAACAGTCCCTGTCTCGCTGGCTTGTCCAGTGCATCTCATACTGTTATGATATCAAACGAAAGCCCCTCCCAGGAGCAGTCCGGGGCCATTCCACTAGGGGTGTGGCCACCTCCTTTGCAGCACTTCGAAACGTCTCCACCTCTGCCATTTGTGCTGCAGCCACTTGGAGCTCTGTTCATACCTTTATCAGGCAGTATAGCCTGGACATCACTTCACGGCGAAGAGCAGGCTTCGGCCTGGCAGTGCTACAGGATCTCCTGTCCTAGATTCAGGACCTGGAACATTCTTTCTAATTTCCTCCTCCCAGAGTGTTTGCAAGCGCTACTGCTTTGGAATCAGTCCTAATGGTGTAACCTGCTGCAAGAGCTGTGTCTCGAAGTAAGATAGTACAGTTACGTAAGAACTTACCTTAACAGTAGATCTTCGAGAACAGCTCTTGCAGCAGGTACCTTCCCGCCCACCTTCCCCCTTGGAGGAGGCATGGCTTAAGCCTTTAACAGGGAATTTTCCCGTTTGTCTTCTGACGGTGGATCCTCGGTCTCCCATTTCCATGTCAGCCTGCGGCCAGAAGTCTCAATGGAGAACTGGGAATCTGGCCGGGACGCCCCTTATGTACTCGCCTGGCGTAATAGAAGCGGGACCGGCCGTCAGGGCGGTCCCCTGAAGATAGCTAGCTAGACTTTTCCGTGGGGTCCTGACGCCTGCCGGCTTCAGTCCTAAAGGTGTAACCTGCTGCAAGAGCTGTTTTCGAAGATCTACTGTTACGATAAGTTCTTACGTAACTGTACTTTTCTGGAGGAACACCCTCAGGCAGATGCCATGGTGATCACGGCTGCCCATGACAAGTCCAAGCAGCCGAAGCACCTTAGATCTTCCTGGACATAAAGACTGTACTACTCATTCACACTAATGGGACTACGCCAGAGGCGCTAGGACCGAGCGGGAGCCAAAAATCTTCAGGAGGGCCGGCACCAAGGTAGGGCCGCGCAGAAGTGGTGCTGCAAGACCGGCTCGCGCCATATAGGCTGCCTCGGCGTCAACCCTCCAACCACCTCAGTTCCTTTTTTCCCCCGCCGAGTGCACTTCAGGGACGATGTCGCTCACCCAACGGGAGTCAGATCTTCACGTCTATACAACAGCAGCTTTAGTCGTTCAGTTTTGATTTGTAATATTATTTATTTATTATTTTTCATCGAAAGAACACAGAAGTCCTCTTCAGCCCACCTTCGACGGGGTCGACCATGAACGAGGCCGGTGACTGTAGGGAGACTGCATGAAAGCTACGTTTCCAGCAGGGCTGAGTCCGGTCCAACACCCTCTACAGAGGTGCGGTTTGACTACGGGCAGTCTGATGCTCGGGAGGAAGGGCGGTCCTCCCAAAAGCACAAAAAGAAGCTGGTCCTGATCTTCCTGGACTAAGTCCCCATTGACCAGAAGGACAGGGAGAGACTCATCTAGATGCCTTTCTACCACAGAAGGACCCCAAAAACAGGTCTAGTTTAGAGCCACTAGAGACTCCGCCACCAGAAAGGGTGTCGAGGAGCTTGGCACCACGTAGGGGGCTGAGAAAGTGCTGGATGAGGAGATCCGATGCAGACCGCCACCCACTAAAATGTGTGGAAAAATAATCCGCAGAATAGGACTTCATTCCATGGAAACATCCCAACACAAGTCCTGCAGAAGAGAGGTCTGCAAAAAGAGATCTTTCCCTAGTTCTGTCAGACAGCACCAGCTGGCACCCCTGTGGCACCAGCGTCACTCATGGCACAGGAGGGCACCATGCAGTACCCATGCCAACCTGAGAGACACCAGAGGGCACCCACGGCGGAACCCGCCGGTATCCTTGGTACCAGCGGCAGCAATGGCATGCAAGGGCACCCCCGATGCCCATGGCACCCATGGTACCATGGCACCTAAGAAAACCATGGCACCCATGGTACCCTGGCACCAAAAATCCATGGCACCATGGCCCCGCATGCCCACCATGAGTGCCAGGTGCCGCCTGCGGTGTACGGCGCCGCCTGCGGCACCTGCGGAGTTACTGCAACATGTACAGCGACACCCATGGGGACACCTCTGGTGCCCGGCACCACCCACGACCCCACCTGCGGGTGCCGGTGGGCATCTGTCGCACCGTGAGACACCCACAGCACCGCTAGTGGCACCGGCAATGAAGCACCCATGGAGCCGAGCACGGCGCCGAGCGCAGCGTGAGCCACACGGCACAGAGTATGGTGCCGACCATGGCTCCAATCCACGGCGCCGAGCATAGCACCGAGCACGGCACCGAGCCATGGCGCCGAGTCCCGGCGCCGACCCAAACACCAGCGGTGCCGCCTATGGCATAAATGCCAAACCAGTGGCATGGCATCGGTCCTGCAGTGCCACCAAGGTGTCGGGCACAGCCCCAGGAAAAACACCGTGGAAAGCCAATGGAAAAGATGGAGAAAGGTGGTGCCCATGCCAGCCCCAGCATGGAAAAGGAAGAGGGGGGTAGGCACGAGAGGCTGACACGATGTCGAAGGCACCAAGAGGGCACCGCGCTCATTCTGATCCAATTGACCCGGCTCCGGTCCAATGGCTCCGAGGACCAGAGGCCCCGAAACATGGAACACAACCAGGAAAAAAGGAGTCAAAGCCCCTGCTCCACAGGAGCGGCCCAGAAGTGAAACTGCTCACGGAACTCCAACGAGGATAGAGATGGAGTCAGGTCAAGTGTCACAGCTGTTAGGAGTGGGGCCAGGGAACCCGCAGAGAGTCGGTTCAGGCCTATCGCCCCTACCAACGAACAGTCCTCGTGCAGACATACCAACGGGCAACCTCAAGCGGCACCAATTCTTCTTCCCCAAACGAAGAAGAGCTCGAGACTAAGTGGAGCTGGATGCCCGGCGCCGCCAGATTCGTGCTTCTGTGGACTGTCCTCCCTGCCGAGCACAGGACTGTCCGTAGTCAGACCCCTCCCTCCCGTTACTTAAGGGTGGCGGACCGGGCACAGCCCCTCTGCCATAACAACTTTCAAACAAAGTCTTCCTACTGTCACCGCTACCGTCTAAGGATGACTCCGTGGATGGCAGGAAAGAATTTCTTCATAATCTTCTTGTTCGTAAACTAAAAAAATTACCACTAAATAGTTAAATTAAAATGTTTAAATTAAACACTAAAAGCTGCTGTCGTATAGACGAAATCTTTGACTCCGGCAGACGAGCGACGTCGACATCCAAGTGCACTCGACAGCGGGAGAAAGGAACTGAGGCGGTTGGAGGTGGCGCTCCGAGATAGCCTACACAGGCGTGAGTCAGTCTCGCTGCGGCGGGTCCTACCTCGCCCGGCCCTTCAGAAAATGTTTGGCTCCCGCTTGATCCTAGCGCCTCCGGCGCTATCCCACTAGTGTGAATGAGTGATGGAGACTGTCCAAGAAGATCAATAATTACGGTAAGTACGTAATTTCCATTTCTCTATCCTGGTTGAGTACCTGGCCTCGGCCTCGAGCTCTTCTTCATCCCACTGGTTGAAGAAGAAACAGTACCGCTCAAGGTCGCCCTCTAGTATGTCTGCATGACGATCGTCTGTAACGGGAGATAGAAGGCCGACTCTGTTAGGGTCACCTGCGGCGACTGTTCCTGGTGGCCAGCATCCTCGACTCCGTAGTCCCACCCCACCCCCGGGGGGTCCTCCAGTGAGCAGTTTCATCATTGGGCCGCTCTTATGGAGCAGTGGATTTGGCAGTTGTCCTGTCTTTCCAAGCCTGCAGAGTCAGCCTTGGGGCTTCAAACTCGTGGGCAGGACGGTTGGATCTTCCTAGTCACGTGGCATTTTCTCCAGTGCTGTCAACACCGCCTTTTGTGCTTTTCCTCCTCACATGTCTGCAGCGCAGGGGCCAGCATAGGTACCATTTTCTCCTACTCATGATCTTATCTGTGTCAGTCTTCACCATTCATCACTGTTGGGTACATGGCCGGAGGTCATGCCCCGCAGCAGCTCTTTTTTTTTTTTGGTAGGCGGAACCGACGCACCATCGGCACCGCCCTCGAGGCCGACTCATTGCGTGGTGCTCGTGGGTTGGCCGTTGGGCGCTGTCGACTCCGCCTGCCTGCCAGTTCTTCGTCTCCCATCGTAGAGGTCACCTCGTGGGAAGCAAGCTGTGATTTGAGGCCTACCGCCTATGCAGTTTTTCACCGCTATTTCCCATGCAGCAGTCCGTCGGTGCCGTGTCCTGTTAGTTCTAGTTGCTTACTCGACATCGCTGGTAAGATCTTTCCATATATTTTATTTCTTGGCGACGCTGAGTCTGTTTCTAGTGTTTTTTTTTCTCCGTATGTCATGTCTGGGTTGGAGGGCAAGAAAACTTCCAGGATGGGTCGGCCCCCCCATGCAACGGTGCCCATGCGGCCGAAAATATTCAGTCACCTACCAGCATGACCGTTGCCTTTTGTGTCTTGGCCACTTCACAACATGGATTCGTGCAACGCCTGTTTCTCCATGGACCGCCGGATCATCACCGACCCTTCCCCACTCTCTACCCATCATTGCTCACTATAGGTCTCCCTTCAATACAGGCACAACATGAATGCGGCAGTCTGGACACTCTGAGCCAATAGTGGCAAACTCCCCTAATACATAGCTGACTGCCTGACTCTGATTGTGGCCAGAAACTATACCCTCAGAAGCTGCTCCCTGATCTCGCTATACATACCTAGGGCTCACACACACTTCGGGAGAGCCGCCATAGGCTTCTCACTCTGGAACAAAATCCAGAAATTCGTAAAGCTGAGGTCTCCAGTTAGTATTCGCTTATTCAAAACTCTTTATCGTGATGGCATAACGGAAACCTGCAACGTACGACGCCTGTTTCTCCATGGACCGCCGGATCATCACCGACCTCCCCCTCTCGGTGCTAGCTAACCGTCTTCCCCCTACATGGTAGCACCTTCGCTATACTTTTACTGTCTCTTGTGCTTCAAACAACATGAAGTCTTGCTGTATTCTTTTTTTTATTTTTATTTATTTTTATTAGTTGTTGGTTACTTCATACTGTACAATTACTTTCATACATTCAATGATGATCTTAAAACAGGTATAGATCATATATAGATGTAACATTTTGTATTGCTTTAAAGTAATATGGTAATTTGCCTGGGTTAGGGACCTCCCAACCTGCCAGTCAGAAATCCTTCCATGGGACCCCGGTTGTCTATGAGGAAATACCCACGCTCCACCACATATTTTTCCCCCTTCTTTTCTTTTTTTCTTTTCTTTCCTTTTCCTTCCCCTTACCCCCTTTTTTCTTTTTTTTCCTTTTCCCCTTTTTTCTCCCTTCCTCTCCTCCTTCTTCCCCCCTTCCCTTCTCTCCCTTCTTCCCCCTCTTTTCTTAGAAAAAGAGAAAAAAAAAATGTTTTTTCTTTCTTTCTTCCTTCCTTCTCTCCTTCTTTCCCCTTCCTCCTTTCTTTCTCTTCCCTTTTCCCTTCCAAACTTCTCCCTTTCCCCTTTCAATTAACTCACCCCTATAATATGGAAATAGCCTTAAGGCCCAAAGTCAGTTTCACATTGTGAGTAGAATATAACCCACGGTCTCCATAAAGGTTCTATTAAGGGTTGTTTATTATGGATTTTAGCCGTTAAAGTTTCCATATGATAAATATCCACCATTTGCCTCCTCCAATCATGTACCGATGGGATAATTGGAGAGTACCATCTTTTCGTTATAGCTTTTTTGGCTGCTAATATGAAAACAGGTAATAAAGTCAGATGCCACGAAGGGCTATGATATAGATATATTGAAAGCAGCACTATCTCTGCTGTGAGCTCCACTATCTTCCCCGTACACTCTGAAATTTCTTGTTGTAAGGTATACCAGAATGGCATCAGTAAGGGACATGACCAAAAAATATGGCCTTGATCTGCCAATTTACATGAACACTTTCTCCAACATTCCCCGAATGGTTGAGGAAGGTATTTGGACTGAACCGCTGGGGTATGAAAGAAACGGCTTCTACACTTCCAAGCAAATTCATGCCATCTAGTAGCATGAGTAACTTTATACGCTTGAATAGATGCATGAAGCCGTTCCTGTTCCTGTACCTCCATTTCAAGGTCTCTATTCCAACTGTTTAATATGGAAATAGAGAAGTCTCCCATTCCCTCTCTCAAAATTTTATAAAGAAAGCCTATTTGATGGGGCCATAACTTGCCATTGATATTGTCTTCAATATATTTCCAGGCCAAAGGGAGGGGAGTTGGGAGCCTAACCTGTACCTCTCTTTGTCGTAGTAAGTAGTTCTTGACCTGGTTATATCTGAAGAAATTATTATCTGTTAAGCTGAAATTAGTCTGGAGTGTTTCAAATGGGATTATCCCTGTTTGGGAGAGAAACTGTTTAAAAAAATTGGAGTCCTACTTGTCTCCATCTGGAGAAAGTGTGGTCTAGAGATGGTGAAAGAAACCGGTCATCTTCTGAAATTAAGGTGTGAAAAAAAGAGAGTTCTCTAAAGGCCTTGTGTTGTTTCATTTTATGCCGTATTTTTAATATATGGGCTGTAAATGTGGTAAAGTTGTGAAATGGGGGTAGATTCATGGCCAAGGTCAATGTAATCTTTATAATATCGTATAAATCATTTATTGCAAACTCCAACTCCTTCCAGGGGGATTGGTAAGCTGGAGTGAGCCACAAGGACACAATTCTCAAAAATGATGCCAGAGCATACAACTTTAAGTTTGGAAGGTTAACACCTCCTATTGAGCCTGGGAGTTGAAGAAGAGAAAGCCTTATTCTTGGTTTTTGACCATTCCAAATAAAGTTAGATATGAGCTTGTCCCATGATTTGAAGTAAAAGCCTGATGGTAGGGTAGGGATATTCTGAAAAAGATATAGTAACTTAGGAAGAACTATCAACCGGATTGTCTCAATTCTCTGAAAAAAAGATGGTGGTAATGGAGACCATGTGGACAAATCTTTTTGTATTTGATTGGATGAGGGCTCATAATTTAATAATTCTAGCATATCCAAATTTTTAGGAACTGTAATACCTAAATATTTAAATTTAGTTTTATGCCATTTAATTGGATATTTATCTTTTAAATCTTGAGTTGGAGTAAAAAATAAGGACATCAGGTCTGTTTTGGTTATATTTAATTGAAACCCTGCTATTTCTTTGAAATTGTCTAATGTTTGCCAGAGGGCAGGCAGGGACTTCTCTGGGGAGAGGGCAGTTATCAGGATATCATCAGCAAATAATGCTATCTTGTATTCTCTTTGACACACCGAGACCCCCTCTATCTCCGTATTTTTTCTAATCATTTCCGCCAATGGTTCTACGTAGAGGGAAAATAGTAATGGAGAAAGAGGACATCCCCTGCCTTGTTCCCCTCTGATTTTGGATTGGTTGAGATAACAATCCATTCATGCGGATATAAGCTTTAGAATGCTCATATAAATTTTTTATACAACAAATAATAGATTCTGGGAAAGAGAAATTTGACAGGGTAGTCCAAAGATATTCCCAGCTTACCCTGTCAAACGCTTTATCAGCATCTAGACTGAGAATGGTGGATGGGATTTTTCTAGTATGTATGTATTCTAGGAGAAGTGTAAAACGGCGCAGATTATCAAATGTATTTCTTTGTTTTATAAAGCCCGATTAGTCTTGATGTATTAATGTGGTAAGAACTGTTTCTAATCTTTTGGCCCATATGGCCGTAAATATTTTATAATCTACATTTAATATTGAAATAGGGCGATAAGATAATGGGAGGGAAGGGTCCTTGTCAGGCTTTAGCAATGGGGAAAGAACTGCATAATTCCATGGGGGGGGGTTCTCCTCTCTTCACCTCCAGGTAGGTAGATAATAAACTTGGGAGAAGCTGAGAACTGAATGTCTTGTACCACTCCGGACCAAATTCGTCTGGGCCTGGGCATTTTAAGGGTTTTAGCTGTTTTATATGGAGGAGGATCTCTTCCGGACTTATGGGTCGTTCTAGTCTTCTCTTCAGGGGATCCGTCAACATAGGTAACTTGAGATTTTAAAAAAAGGCTGTGATTAGTTCTTCCTGATTCTGAGAAGGGAGAGGGGCAGTATATAAGGCTTTGTAAAACTGTTGAAATGCCTGTTTTTTTAAGTCTTGCTGTATTCTGACATATGCAGTTAGGTCCTGCCTTTCAACTGCCCCAGAGAACAAAGAGTTAAACTTTCCATGGCCAGCATGGAATATTCACCATGAGCTTGGTTGAAGCCCCTGTCTGCTGTTGTTTAAACTGCAACCATCAGACTCTTTACTCCGCCACACTGAACAGTCGCTCTGGAGATTTCTCCTGCTACTGGGTTCAAAAAGTCAGTTGAAGTGTTGGTTTTCGGTCGGTTTCTACTGAACTGCTGTTACCGTTTAGTCGGTTCGAGTCTCTGTCTGTGGTACCGTGAGTACTAGATAGGTTTTTTGTTTTGTTTCTTTGTGGAACTTGTAAATTGTGGATCGGTTCGGTTGAACCGATCAGTTTCAGGTAAAAGTCTGTGCTTAATTTAGAGCGTGGTAACCGGTTTGTATTGGTTCTAAAAAAAAAAAACAGATTTAATTACGTTTTTTTCCAAGACCCGTGACACGGTCAGGAACTGATAGAGGAGTCTTGCCTGACGGATTGCCAAAGAAAGGGTAAGTTTTTCGATAGGATTGGCCATGTCTGAGAAACCCAAGAAAAAAAACGGGCCCACTGGGTTTCAACACTGCAGTGTGTGTGGGGAAGTCTTTGCCAAGGCTGATCCCCACACCACCTGTGTTTATTGTCTGTGTTTTTACCACCTTGATTCAGACTGCCAAATTTGCAAGAATTTTCCCAAATCTACCCTGGAAAAGAGATTAGGTAGACTGAGGGAAAGGGAGGCCGAGAAGTCCGCTGACCCGGATGGCCAGCCCGGCTTGGTTCCGACCGAACCAGAAGGAGTGCCTTCTGACCAGGGCGATACTTCTTTGGGCAAAGGGAGAGCCGATTCTGAGGAGTCGGTTCCGGTGAAAAGAAAGAGAAAAGATGAATCGTCCGGTTCGGACCCAGAAATTCATACTCCAACCACCGATGAGATAGCCAAGGCGATAAGGATTGTGCAATCGCTTAGTTCGGTTCCGACCAAATCTGCACCATCTGGCAGGGGCTCGGTTCGGTCAGTTCCCTCGGTTCTGCATTATACTTTGGAAGAATTTTATGAACCGGAGGAGGAGGAGGAGGGAGAGTATGAGGATGATTATGGTGATTATGAAAGTCTGGATGTGCCTATTGACCCGGACATCTCCCCAGACAGACCTTCAGGTGTTTCTCCTCCTAGGCATTCTGAGCTCCCCCTCTCGCTATACGTTCTACAGAAAAGTGACTGAGACTCTCCAGCTTCCTGTGGAGGAAGCAGTAGAGGATCAAGAAGAGCCTGATTATGTTGAGATGATGGACATCCCAGAGTCCAGGAGACTGTCTATTCTCCTCCACAAATCCTTTGGGAAACAGACACATAAAATTCTTAAGTCTCCTAATTCTATACCTCCTGTGGACAGACAAATGGACAAGAGGTACACTCTCTCAGGCTCAGACACGGAGTTCCTTTTCCAGCAATGCAGCCATGTTGGGGTCGTGCAGGCTGCTGCCTGTGATAAGGCAAATATTCCCTTGGCATCACACCCCCAGACAAGGACTCCAGGAAGATTGATGCCATGGCAAAGAAACAATACATGGCAGCATCTTTGGGACTCAGACAGGCTAACTATATGGCCTATACAGCTAGATACCAGAAGTCCAGGTGTGACACTGTGCTGGCTCTGACTAAACAGGCCCCTGACCAGCTTGCCAAGGAGCTGGAGCTGGAGCAGGTGGCTGCAGATGGGACTGAGGCATCGAAAGTACAGTTTCATGCTGCTGTGGACTCCAGTGATGTTTCTGCAAGAGTCATGGCTACATCTGTGGCTCTTCGGAGAATGGCTTGGCTCAGATGTACTAGCCTCTCACAGGATACCCAGACTAAGGCCTTGGATTTTCCTGTAATTGGTAATTCTCTGTTTGGGGAGCAGACAGAGAACTACATGAAAAAGATGGATGAGTACAGGACCACTTACAGGAGTGCTCGGGCCAAAGAAAGGCAAGCAACTCCTCAGAGGCAGCAGTCCAGGGGCAGGCCTTTTCAAAGGCCTTTTTACCATGCTGAGGCCTCCTCCTCTTCCTTTTCACAGAGGGGGTTCTTTAGAGGGAGAGGCAGAAGGGGGATGAGCAGGCCTGCATCCACTCCTCAGCCTAAAGCCCCTGCCAAGCAGACACACTGATGGGGTCTGCCTGGGCCGATTCTCCCATACCAGTAGGGGGCAGGCTGGCTTACTTTGTCCATGACTGGAAGTCTGACATCAAACAAGTGGGTCCTGGAAGTAGTAAGCCAGGGACTGGTTCTCAGCTTCAAAAAAAATTCCCAAGATGAGAACCAGATCCTTTCCACCTGCAAATCTCTGAGACCCTTACCTTGGAGGCAGAGGTTTCTTCTCTCCTAGCTCTCAGAGCTATAGAGAGGGTTCCCACCCTACACAAGGGCAAAGGATTGTACTCCAGGTACTTCCTAACCCCCAAAAAGACATTAGAATGGCGGCCCATCCTGGACCTAAGATATCTGAACAAACACCTTTTGAAACCAAAGTTCAAAATGGTAACTCTGGGAATTATCCTTCCCTCTCTAAGGCCAGGGGACTGGCTAGCCTCCCTGGACCTCAAAGATGCCTGCTTTCACATTCCCATCAGGTGCTCCCACAAAAAGTGCCTCAGGTTCGAGTTGCCCTCAGGCCACTATCCGTTCAGAGCAATGCTCTTTGACCTAACATCAGCCCCAAGAGTTTTCACAAAGTGCCTGGCAGTAGTTGTTGCTTTCCTAAGAAAAAAAAAGATCTCCATCTTCCCATACTTGGATGACTGGCTTATAGTAGGTCAGTCTCCAGACCAAGTCAAGTCACATCTGTAAGTGACCCAGCAAGTGCTCACTTCCTTCCGAAGTCAGTTCTCGAACCAGTATAGCTCCTCACCTTCATAGGTGCAGAACTGGATACAGTAAAGGCAAGAGCCTTCCTTCCCCTGGAGAGGGCAAGGACCCTTATAGAACTGGCCTCTTCATTCACCTTTCAGGTATCTCGACCGGCAAGGCATTTCCTTCAGCTTCTGGGCCACATGGCAGCTTCCACAGCAGTGGTCCAAGGGCAAGATTCCAGATGAGGGACATTCAGTTCCACTTAAGAGCCTTCTGGTCCCAAAGAAAGGATTCCCTTACCAAACTAGTCCCAGTGACTCGAACCCTAATCTAAGCCTTGCAGTGGTGGCAGGATCAGGACAATTTGAGACAAGGGGGTTCCATTTGTCACTCAGTCTCATTCAGTGATACTCATCACAGATGCTTCCCTGCTGGGCTTGGGAGCCCATTTGGGGGATCTTACCACCCAAGGACTGTAGTCACCTCAGGAATCTCTGCTTCACATCAGTCTTTAGGAACTCAGAGCAGTGTTTCTGGCACTACAAGCCTTTTCCAGATCTGTACAGAACAAGGTGGTCCAGATCAGAACAGACAACACCAGCACCATGTAGTACATCAACAAGCAAGGAGGCACTCTGTCTATGGCCTTGTGCACAGAAGCAATGAAGTTGTGGTCCCTGGCCTATTCCCCTGCAAACCTCTCTGATAGCAGTTCACCTCCCAGGGAAGGACAATGTCCTAGCAGATGCACTGAGCAGAATATCCCAGGGCCATCACAAATGGGCCCTTGATCCTCTACAGTAGTTTTGAAAGTGATTTTCTCGAGATGGGGCACACCAGAGATAGATCTTTTTGCAGCCCCAGACAATCACCAACTTCCTTTTTTGTTGCAGACCCCCAGTCTTGGGCTCAGTCCCCCTGGATGCTCTGATTCTGAACTGGGAAGGGAAATTTCTGTATGCTTTTCTCCCTTCCCTCTCCTGTTCAAAGTTAGTCAAGATAAGGTCACAACCATGCAAAGTGATTCTGATTGCTCCAGACTGGGCCAGACAGCCCTGGTACCCCCTGTTGCTGTCCCTAGCAGTCCACCTTCCCCTGTCTCTTCCCAGGAATTACAACCTGTTGACATCCTCTCGGGAGGATTTGGTACCCGAATCTTCAGTCTCTCAATCTCAAGGCATGGCTCTTGAAGAGTTAAAGTTTACTGATATGCATCTTTCTCAAGGGGTTCTGGATATCCTTAAAGCTTCTCGAAAGCCTTCCACTAGTAAGACTTACAATTCCAAATGGAAAAGGTCCACTATTTGGTGTGCTAATAAGGATATTTCTCCAGAATCTACTGAGTTGCCTACGGTTCTGGACTATACAGTCCATCTCAATGGCCTAGGCCTTAGGCCAGCCACACTTAAAGTGCATTTGGCTGCTGTTTCTGCCTTCTTGTCAGTTGGCTAGCGCCCTCCTCTGTCAGCCCATCCTGTGTTTTGTAAGTTCTTCAAGGGATTGCTGCACACCAGTCCCCCCTTTCGGGAGTTAGTTTGCAGATCTGCATCTTTCCCAGAGGGGTTCTGAATATCCTTAAGGCTTCTCGAAAGCCTTCCACCAAGAAGACTTACAACTCCAAATGGAAAAGATTCAGCATTTAGTGTTCTAAGAAGAATATTTCTCCAGAGTCTGCTGGATTGCCTACGGTTCTGGACTATATGGTCCATCTTAATGATCTAGGCCTCAGACCAGCTACCCTTAAAGTACACTTGGCAGCTGTTTCTGCTTTCTTGTCAGTAGGCAAACCTTCCTCTCTATCATCCCATCCTGTATTTTGTAAATTCTTCAAGGGATTGCTTTACACCAATCCACCCCTTTAGGGATCCTGCTCCTGCTTGGGACCTTAATGTTTGCATTGCTCAGCTTATGCAACCTCCCTTTGTTGAGCCTTTGTCCTCAGCAGAGCTTAAGTACTTGACTTGGAAAACTGTTTTTGGTAGCCATTACTTCTGCCAGGTGTATCAGTGAATTGCAAGCCCTGTCAGCGGAATCTGATTTCATCTCTTTCCGTAAAGTGGTCCTTAGAACTAACAGAAAGTTCTTACCTAAAGTGGTTTCAGATTTCCACCTCAACCAGTCTATCTCTCTCTCTCTCTGTTTTCTTCACTGACCATTCCTCCTTGGGAGAGAGGAGGCTACACAGCTTGGATGTTAAAAGAGCCCTTAGCTACTACATAGAGTGTACCGAGGGTCACAGGTTTGAATCCCTCCAGTTGTTCCTTACGTATGGAGAAGTTGGTAAGGGCAAACCTGCCACTAGGAGAGCTATTGCCAGGTGGATTGTATCTTCCTGGACATAAGTCTCCACCACTCATTCACACTAGTGGGATTGGCGCCGGGGGCACTAAGACCCATCGGGAGCAAACTTTTTGCTGGAGGGTCGGCGCGAGAGACGGCGCCGTGAGACACAGCGCCGCGAGCAGCGGCTCGAGCGGTAATGACCATCTCGGCGACGACCCTCCAACCGCCTCAGTTCCTTTTTTCCCGCCGTCGAGTGCGCTTCAGTGACGACTTCGCTCGCCTGTCGGGAGTCAAACTTCAAACAAGCGCATAGTTTTCAGTTTGTTTTTTTGTAACATTATCACGATAGTAGTATCGCTTAGTTTTATTCTATTTTTCGTAAAATTTTTCTAATATTTAAATTTAACTTACTTGAAGAAGTCTCGGCCTACTGAATGAGTCGACCATGAGCAGGTCAGGTGCGGTAGGGAGACTTCGTATGAAAAGCTGTTCAGTCAGCGGGCTGGGTCGGTCAGCCTCCTTCTCCTCAGTGGGGTTCCGACTACGGTCAGTCCGATGCCGGGGATGGCGGTCCCCGCCGGCATAAAATAAGCAGTCGCATTCTCGGCGCCGTTGGCCTCGACTCTTCTTGACCCACAGGTCAAAAAGAAGGCATCACTCGAGGTCGCCCTCTGGTACTCTCGCGTTGGCGGTCGGTTATCGTTGCTAGTTGCGGTCTCCTTCTTGGTCGCCAACTTCCGATAATTGTCGTCCTCGACATCGGAGCCCCTCCCCGCCTATAGGTAGGGCTCCAGATGAGCAGTTTCATCAGTGGGCCGCTCTTATGGAGCGATGGGCTTGGAGGTTGGTTCTTCTGCCTGGCTCGGTTACCTCCGAGCCCTCGGGCTCCTCCGGCGATCAGGTAGGCGGTTGGACCCCTTCCCTAGTCGTATGGCGTACCTGCCGGTGCTAAGCGACTCGTGCCTAGGTGTTTCCCCCCTCACATGGCTGCGGCGCGGGGGCCTCACCGATGCCCTTATCTCCTGGTTTTTCCTTCTCTTGCTTTCCAGGTTCCGGGGCTTTTCGGCGCCTTCTGCAGGGTCTGTGGCGTGTTCAGCCGTTTAGAACGCCGAGCTTGCGGCGCCGTTGGCTGCGTGCCTCTCCGGCGCCGTGCACCTCCTCGGTGCCGTCTTCAGCCCGTTTTGCCGTCTCGGTGCCGGCAGCCCTTGGGGACTCTCCTTGTTTTTCTGCCATTTCCTCCTCTCCTAATTTTCTCTCCTTTCCTGTCCAAACAGTCCTTTCTGGACCATCAGGAGATGATCTTGAGCCTGACCCAGACCTTCGGTTGGGTGATGAAGTGGAGGAAACAGGATATTTCTTTACTACAGAGCCTGTGGTCGAGGACCTGTCCTTTAAGTCTCTGTTGAAGAACCTGGGATCCACTCTTTCTCTCCAGACTACAGACATCGATCCTGGGAAGATATTAAGACTCCAGTATCTTCATGCTTCGGAGATCCCTACGGATTTGACTCCTCCGATTCAGCCTTCCTTCGAGACGCTGTCTCAAATGGTATGGAATAACCCTGCTCTTATTCCCTCAGTGGCCAAATCCATTGATAAGAAGTATTCAGCTCCCAAGGATCGTCCCATTTTGGCATCCCAAGCCTCTGCGGATCCTATTGTAGTCCTGGCAGAGAATGACAAGGTCGTTCTTCCTCAAACTACTACAGCTCGACCTATTAACAAAGAGGTCTCGTAAATTGATACATTAGGTAAGAGAGTCTTTGCTGCCTCCACTCTAAGTATCGTATTGCCAGTTATCAAGGCTATTTTTCTCAGTATGAGTATATCCTGTGGCACTCTATGAAAAGAATGGTTGAAGCTCTTCCAGATTGAGTTCCAACTCAGAGCTTCTTCTGACCGTTATTAGAGGTATTGAGTCCAATAACCAACAGGTCAAAGCCGCCATGGATGCTTTCGACACTGCTTCCGCTCAGCAGCCGCGGATTTGTACTCGGCGCCATTCCTGGCTGCGTACTTCTGGCTTCACGAATGATGCTCAGCAGCAGGTGATGGCGCTGCCTTTTGATGGCTCCTTTCTTTTTGGCCCTCAGGTGGAGCAAGCCTTAGAGGCCACTCAGAAGACTAGATCGGCCATTAAGTTGGCCAGACCTCCGCCTGCCCCCTCTCGGGGGCATGTGAACAGACGTCAGTTTCATAGTTGTCAGTCCTTTCGAGGCAGAGGCAGGGGAAGCTTCCATAAAAGCCAACCTGCCCTACCTCAAAAGAAGACGCAGCAGAAAGCGCAGGGACCTAAAGCTCCCAGCGCTACCTTATGAGTCGTTGGCCCAAGTTCCATCCACTCTGCCCGGGTGGAACTTCTCCTCCGTGGGAGGTCGCCTGATGTACTTCTACAACCAGTGGAAGTCCATAACCTCAGACAAATGGGTCCTTGGATAATTCGCGAGGTTATTCTCTCAATTTCTTGGAAACCCCGAATTGTCCTCCCATCTGACAACCCAGGTTGTCGGCCTCTCAGTCAGACCTCCTCACCGCGGAGATCCAGGGCCTTCTGAACAACAGGGCAATAGAACTGGTGCCCCGCATCTCTGAAACACAGGGTTCTACTCCATTACTTTCTGGTTCCAAAGCAATCTGGGATGCGCCCATTCTAAACCTCAGAAAGTTAAACAAATTCCTCCCAGGAGAAATTCAAGATGATTTCCTAGGTACCCTGTTACCCTTGCTGCATCAGCACGACTGGCTGGCCTCTCTCGATATGCAGGATGCTTACCAGCATATCCCCGTCCACCCGACCCACCGCAAATTCCTCAGGTTTGTAGCTTTGGGTCAGCATTATCAGTTCAGAGTCCTGCCCTTTGGGCTATCCTCGGCGCCGCGAGTTTTTACAAAGTGTTGTGCAGTTCTTGCGGCGCATCTCAGGAAAGTCGGACTCCGAGTGTTTCCCTACCTGGACGATTGGCTTCTAGCAAGCCCTTCCGGCCAAGGGACTTTGGAAGCCGTGCAAACGACTTCTCGTCTTCTCACGTCCATGGGAGTTCTGCTGAATTTGAAAAAATCTCAACTGCAACCCTCCCAGAGGCTCCTTTTCATAGGGACGCTTCTAGACACCTCCTCAGCGAAGGCTTTCCTTCCAGAGGACAGAAGACTCGACATCCTTCGTATGGCCCGTTACATCAGGGAGAACCAATCGGTTACAGCTCTCTCGATGCAACGCATGTTGGGTCTCATGGCGTCCTCGGTCTTCACTGTCCCTCTGGCCCGACTGCACATGAGAACCACCCAATGGATGCTCTCCACTCAGTGGTCCCCGACCTCTCACCCCCAGTCTTATCCCATCAAGGTGACTGAGCCCCTTTGAAGGTCTCTCACCTGGTGGTCTCAAGAGAGCAATCTCCTGGAAGGATTCCCCTTTGCTCCCCCGGATCATCAGATCTCCATCACCACAGATGCATCGCTAATGGGATGGGGAGCTCACTGTCTCTCCCTCCACACTCAAGGTGTATGGACTCAGTTCGAAACTCATCTCCACATAAATGTCCTGGAGATGAGAGCGGTCCTCTATGCAATCCGAGCTCTGAAGGATGTCCTTTGTCACAAGAACATTCTCCTTGAGCGGACAACAAAGCAGTGATGTATTACATCAACAAGCAAGGCGGTGCTCATTCTTATCCCTTTGCAGGGAAGCAATGAGGGTGTGGGAGTGGTGCTTGGAGCACAAGTCTCTGATTCAAGCGGTTTATCTGCCAGGTATACAAAACGACCTAGCAGATCACCTCAGCAGAACGGAGGCAGACCCTCATGAGTGGTCCCTCGATCCAGCCGTAGCTCGGTCCCTGTTCAAGAGTGGGGACTCCAGACCTGGACCTTTTGCATCCCCACTCAGCATAAAACTGCCTCTCTTCTGCTCCAGAAATCCAGGGCCTGGCATTTTCTGTCAGGATCGTTCAGGCTGCGGTGGACAAAGCAGCTTTCTTCGCCTTTCCACCACTTCCTCTAATCCAGAGTACTCCTCAAGTTCGAATCTCAGGGGACCAAGATGATTCTCATTGCTCCTTCCTGGCCTCGGCAACTATGGTTTCCTCTACTCAACAGTATGTTGGCAGCCTCTCGAGACCACTTCCTTTACAAATCAGTCTTTTGACTCAGGGTTCGTTGGTCCATCCCAACCTGAAATCACTTCACCTTCATGCTTGGCTCCTGAAGAGATAGAAGTGAATCGGTTCAACGCTCTCGTAGAGTCTCAGACATCCTTCTGGCTGCTCGGAAGCCAGCCACCAACGTCACGCTTCCAAATGGAAACGTTTTTCTCTCTAGTGTCACAAAATCCTCTTGGAATCCCTTTTCCTGTCCTCTTGGCAGGGTTCTGGTATCTTTTGGACCTATCAAACTTAGGGTCTTCAGTACTCCACAGTTAAAGTTCACCTTAGTGCCATCTCAGCGTTCCATGAGCGGTTTCTTCCTTAACTCTGGCTCAGTTACCTATGGTGAAGAGATTTCTTAAGAGATTCTCCATACCAGACCCCTGTTAAGCGTCCAGTTGCAGCCTGGGACATTAACCTGGTGCTGGACATGCTCACTCGGAAGCCTTTCGAACCCTTAGCTACCTGTGAGCTAAAATTTCTTACCTGGAAGACTGCCTTCCTGGTGGCCATTACCTCAGCCCGCAGGGTCTCTGAGATACATGCCCTGGTTACGGACCCTCCATATACTGTATTCCATAAGGACAAGGTAGTTCTCCGAACTCATCCTAAATTTCTTCCCAAGGTTGTGTCAGAATTCCATCTGAACCAACCTCTGGTACTCCCGCTTACTTAGCTAATTTCCAAAATGAAGAGAGCGAGCTCTTCATTCCTTGGATGTTAAGAGAGCCTTGCGGTTCTATTTAGATAGAACCAAGGATGTTCATAGACTCAGCAACTGTTCGTTTCTTTCAGCGACACCGGCTGGGTCAACCTGTCGCTATTAGATGCATCTCTTCATGGTTAGGTGGCATGCCTTCGTCATTGCTATTCCATGGCTCAAGTTAAATTAGAAGGTGAGTGTACGCTCACTCTACTAAGGCAGTCGTGACATCCCTAGCGGAAATCGCAATGTTCCAATTGCAGATATACTGCGCCGCCACCTGGAGCTCAGTGCATACTTGTTAAGCACTATGCACTGGATGTTCATGCCAGGCGACATTCCGCATTCGGCAGAACTATCTTAATGGGCTTCTATCTTAGGCGCGTGAGCTCTGGCTCTCCTGCCGCCCTTTTGGGGATTATCAGCTTGGTACTCTCCACTAGTGTGAATGAGTGGTGGAGACTTATGTCCAGGAAGATAGGAAAATTACGTACCTACACGTAATTCTTGATCTTCTTGGGCGAGTCTCCACCCACATCATACCTCCCTCCATCCCCCGAGCTCACCGCTGTATTGGTCTTCACTCCCTCAAATCTTTAGGCCGTGAGGACTTCTTTGCTGACCCTTCTTACACGGGTCATACGGACTATCTTATGTCCGTTTTTTAATGTTGAGTTTACTCTTTACGTTAGTTGCGCTGCACCTCCTTGGTAAAAAAGGTACTGAGGCGGTTGGAGGGTCGTCGCCGAGATGGTCATTACCGCTCGAGCCGCTGCTCGCGGCGCCGTGTCTCGCGGCGCCGTCTCTCGCGCCGACCCTCCAGCAAAAAGTTTGCTCCCGATGGGTCTTAGTGCCTCCGGCGCCAATCCCACTAGTGTGAATGAGTGGTGGAGACTCGTCCAAGAAGATCAAGAATTACGGTAGGTACGTAATTTTCCTTTCTTGTATACAATTCTGCTATGAAAAACTGGGTAGAACTCCACCCTCAGGCCTGAGGGCTCATTCCACTAGAGGTACAGCTGCTTCCAGGAATATTCCTATCTTAGAAATTTGTCAAGCAGTCACCTGGAAAACAGTCCATAAGTTCCCCAAGCATTACTCTCTGGCTATCCAGGCTAGGAGTGATGCTCGGTTTGACACAGCTGTGCTTCAGAGCCTTTTCCCAAAGTAGGTTCTGTCCCTCCTCCTTGGAGGTACTGCTTGGTTGTCTGCATATGTCGGAATACAGCAAGACTTCATGTTGTTTGAAGAAAAAAAATACTCACCTTAGTAATGTTGTTTCTTCTAATGGAGTTTTGCTGAATTCTGACCTCCACCCTGCCTCCCCTCTCAGAACCTAGATTTTGGGATGTGGGTGTGCAGGAGCAGTGTTGGCACCCTAGGTGTGTCCTTTCTTTACCCTGTTTTGGTTTGGGTCAGGAGTTGTGTATTGGATGGGTTTTGTTTTTGGGTTTCCTGACTTGAGTCTTCCTTTTGAAACCAAAAAACCTTTTATATAGATATATTTGCCAGTTGGCTAGTAAAAATGTTAGTTTCCACACAGAACATCTAGTGAGTCTTTGCTCGTAAAGATCTGACGGTTGCAGTTTAAACAACAGCAGACAGGGGCTTCAACCGAACTCGTGGTGAACATTCCATGCAGGCCATGGAAAGTTTAACTCTTTGTTCTCCGGGGCAGTAGAAAGGCAGGACCTAACTGCATATGTCAGAATACAGCAAGACTCCATTAGAAGAAACAACATTACTAAGGTGAGTAATTTTTTCTTCTGCCTCAAGTTATTCGTATGTTCACCAATCCTCCCGTGGTTCCCACTGCCAACCAGCGCTACCCCAACTGGTCGCGTACAGCACATAAAAATCATGCAGCTCGTACCCCCGATGCTGCAGCGGGTATCAGTCAGCTTGTATTCTCTCCCCGGCAGTTCTTTGCTTGCCCCTCTTTCTTTCTATCCCAGCCCTCAGCCTGCCATACTCAATTCACCTTGACTACCTGCCCTCTGACATTATACAGTACTTGCCTCTTTTTATCCCGAGTGCCTGCCAATTCCTTAACAAATTCTCTCAAAGTTGCACACTTTTGAGCACGGATCCAGCACAAGCACTATACAGATGTCTGTTTTGTGACTTATGTATGATGTCTATCTGTATATGCGTATAATTACTGTAAAAGCTAGCATCTTTACTGCTCCATATGTCTGTAATTTGTCCAACTGTATTATTGTTTGTACGCTGCAGGTCCACCTTGTAAATGAACTTGCTCAAGTGGTGTCCATCTGGATAAATAGATATTGATTTAACAATGCGCATGGAAAGTGGGGTGAGCTCCGCTGACTTTCGGGGGTCGGGTGCTCTTTCGTTGGGCCAACCCGGCGTGCTAAAGTGGCCTTTCTCTGGGTCCCCTCCGGTTCTATACAGACCGAGGAGAAGGAGCCTCAGCTACTAGTAGCCTGGCGTTGCTGAGGCACCTTCCATGGTGCAGGAGGCCCGTCCCGCTTGTTTAGGGGCGGGCAGGGCGCTATAAACAAGCGCCCTCTGTGGGTGAAGGCTCCTAGTGTCGGCCCAGCATTTCGCTGAAGCCGGGTCAGCGCCATCCCGGCGCTGTCTGTTGGTGCCGTTATGGCCTTGGCGCCGTGGGCTCTGATGGAGCCGTCGTCCGCACTGGTTTGTTGCGCGGTGCCGTGGCTGCTGTTGGTGCTGTGGGAGTCTCTATGGTGCCGTCTTTGTCTGAGTCTCGCCTCGGCACCGTGTCCTCGGGACCCGGCACTGTGGGGAAGTCGGATTCCGCTGTCAGGGCCGTTGTCTGCGCCACCTCTGCCCTCTGCGCCATATGCGGCTGCCATGGAGCTGGGTGGCACCGTGGCTGGCCCTCACTCTGGAGCTGCTGTTCAGGCTGGGGCCGTGCCCTCTGCGAATTCTGCTCGCGGAGCTGTGGAGGGCACTGGCACTGGCTCGGGCATGGTTTCGGTTTCTGGCACTCCCTTTGGCAAAGATGGCTCTGGGCGCCCTCCTTCGGTCTGGCACAGGGCCTTGGCCTCTACCTCTTCGAAGGTGGAGTCGGGTTCTGAGTTAGATGAGCAGTCTGACTACTTGGGGTTAACTGTTGGGCTGGGCAGCCCTGTAGTATCTTCGGTAGGGTCGGTGACTGCCGAGACTGGGGTCAGGGGTACTGACCAGCGGGCAGTGGTGCAGGCCACCATTGCTCTGCAGCCCGGTCTTGGTGGGTTCACTGACCCCTCAACAGTGGTACCCCCCGCCTGTGGTATGCCTGGATCACCCAACTTTGGGACCGATCAGAGCACCTATGGGAGGGGAGGGTACTGTACCCTGGATAGCTCCTTTGGGTGCTGGTCATGGTTGTCAGCTATGTAGGCTGGCCCTCTCGAGGAGGAGGGCTCTTTTGGACTCTGAGGGGTCGAGAGGCATGGGGTCTGCACGACTACCTTTTTCGGGGGCCCACCCGGACTCTGGAAGAAGCCGTAGTGTGGATCTCCACTCTTCCTCCTTGGTCTCTTTGAGAGAGCCCCATTCTTTTGAGCTAGGGGACCATACTTCTGGACCTATATGGCACCGGTTGCCTCACGGGGGATTCTTCTGGGCACAGCCAAGGCAGTACCGAAATGGTTGTTCAGCTGTCTGCTGTGGAGTCTTCCGGGGCCCCTTCTTTCTTGGGTGCTTCTGGTCCGCTCTTTAGCCCAGGCGGAGGTCAGCCGACTTTTCTTCAAACAAGATGAAGTCTTGCTGTATTCTGACAAGTGCAGTTAGCCCCAGCCTTTAAACTGCCCCCGGAGAATAATGGGTTAACTTTTCTATGCAGGGCATAGAATTTCAAGCTCGGTTGATGTCTCTGCCTGTTGTATTTTGAACTGCAACCGTCAGATTCTTTACTCCGCCTCACTGAACAGTCGCTCTGGAGATTTCTCCTGCAGCTCGGTTCGAAGTCGGTTGAAGTGTCTGTTTTCGGTCCGTTTTCTACCGAAATTTAGTTTCCGCACAGTCGGTTCAAGTCTCTGTCTGTGGTACCATGAGTACTAGATAGGTTTTGTTCTGTTTTCTGTGTGGAAATTGTAAAAAGTGTGGATCGGTTCGGCTGAACCGATTGTTCAGGTAATTTTTGTATCTTACTTTAGTGTGTGGTTACTGGTCCGTATCGGTTCTAAAAGCAAAAACAAAAAAAAACAGGTTTTAGTATGTTTTTCCCCAAAGACCCATGACACGGTCAGGAACCCGATAAAGAGTCTTGCTTGGCGGTTGCCGGAAAAAGGGTAAGCTTGGTTAGGCTGGCCATGTCTGAGAAACCCAAGAAAAAAACTGGGCCCACTGGGTTTCAACACTGCAGTGAGTGTGGGGAGGTCTTTGCTAAGGCCGATCCCCACACCACCTGTGTTTATTGTCTAGGGTTTAACCACCTCGAATCAGACTGCCAAATTTGTAAACATTTTCCCAAATCTACCCTTGAAAAGAGATTAGGTAGACTGAGGGAAAGGGAGGCCGAGAAGTCCACTGACCCGGATGGCCAGCTCGGTTCGGTTTCGACCGAACCAGAAGGAGTGCCCTCTGACCAGGGCGATACTACTTAGGGCAAAAGGAGAGCCAATCCCGAGAGGTCGGTTCCGGCAAAAAAGAAACACAAAGAAAAATCATCCGGTTCGGATCCAGAATCTCATATTCCGACCACCGAAGAAATAGCCAAAGCGATTAGTATTGTGGAATCGCTTCGCCCGGTTCCGACTGATCCGGCACCTTTTGGCAGGGGCTTGGTTTGGTCGGTTCCCCCGGTTCACGATTATACCCTGGAAGAATTTTATGAACCGGAGTTTGAGGAGGAAGGAGAGTTGGAAGATGAATATGGTGATGGTGAAAGTCTGGATGTGCCTATTGATCCAGACATCTCCCCAGACAGACCTTCAGGTGTTTCTCCTCCTAGGCTTTCTGAGTCTCCTTCCCACTTTATGTTTTACAGAAAGGTGGCTGAGACCCTCCAGCTTCCTATGGAGGAGGCAGTGGAGGATCAGGAGGAGCCTGACTATGTAGAGATGATGGACATCCCAGAGTCCAGGAGACTGTCTATTCCCCTCCTCACATCTTTTGGGAAACAGACACAAAAAATTCTGAAGTCTCCCCATTCCATACCTCCTGTGGATAGAAGAATGGACAAGAGGTATACAGTTTCAGGCTCCGATATGGAGTTCCTTTATCAGCAATGCAGCCATGTTGGGGTTGTACAGGCTGCTGCCTGCGATAAGGCAAACATTCCCTTGGCTTCACACTCCCCAGACAAGGACTCCAGGAAGATTGATGCCATGGCAAAAAGCAGTACATGGCAGCATCTTTGGGACTCAGGCAGGTGAATTATATGGCCTATACAGCCAGATACCAGAAGTCCAGGTGGGACACTGTACTGGCACTGGCTAAACAGGCTTCCCCCCAGCTTGCCAAGGAGCTGGAGTAGATGGCTGCAGATGGGATTGAGGCATCAAAAGTTCAGTTCTAGGGACATTAATATGTTGTTCATCCACACTGTCTGGCGGGTTCCTTGATGCTTTAAATCTTGCCGGAAGGTCTTCAAGCTCGCTGCTCCCACCCACTTAGGTGGTAAAACCCTCTGCTCCGCCCCATGACGCCAGATCTTCCTTACCACTTGGAAGCTCGGGTTCCCTCCTTAACGCTCTGCGTATAGACTGGATCCTAATTCTTTGGTTCGCCCGAAAATAATTTTTTTTTAAACTTTATATTTATTATTTCATTATAAACAGAAAGCTGTACATTTCCAGCAGAGACATAACACATGTTAGGAAAAAAGACACACTAAGGGCGCCACTCCTCATATTATACAGTATAAAGGCTTAGTCTACTGCAAAAGATACGTCTGTGGGGGATACTTAATATAAAAAGTCCTTATAAGTCCTTTAATCCTTTTTAGGCTGTTTTGAAAAGCCCAATAGCTGCATGGAAAAACTAAAACATTATATTCTATATATTGATCATGTGTCTTCTCTCCTCAAAAGAGGGGATACTGAGGTCCATGCTTTAACATTTATGAGTGCACACATATGATGCTAAATGCACAGTAAATAATGCTACAACTTCTATACCTTTACTCTAGATCAATTAGCTCATAATGTTATTTAAAACTTTATAACGAGTTAAACATGGTCAACGTTATAGAAACAGATACCCTTACATACGACTGCAATTATTAGAAACAGCGCTATAAAATATAGTGCTGGGGTTGTAAAGTGATTTACAAAATTAAAGTTCAAGTTCCTCATTACAGTCTAGGTGTTTACTCACGCACTCTCTCAGGAGGAAACAAAACAATCAAACAACATATTCCTATGCTTTCTCATCTCAGGTCTGGCAATCCAAACTCATTTTCATGACTCGTCGCCATCAGAAGAGAATTCATCCTGGTCTCTCGAGTGCCTTCTTCTTGGTACCTGCTTCTGAATCCAGCGGCTAGCATCCTTCGGGTCTGAAAAGACAAAAATTTTGCCCTGGTGGATAATCCTCAAACGAACCGGGAATATCACATTATGCTGGATCCCTACCTCCCATAGGAGTGCTCTAGAGCTGTCAGACAATTTGCGCCTTTGCCTGGTGGCATAGCTAATATCTGGGTAAACTTGAACTGTCTCTCCTTCACACAGCAAAGTTTTATGTTGTCTAGCTAAGGCCAGAAGATTGTCCCTTGTTGCCACGCCATCCGTCACTGCCAAGACTGCTCGTGGGGCTTCCGCGTTGTCTGGTTTTCTCCGTCTGGTAATCCGATAGGCTTTCTGTATATTCTGTACACGTTCCCTGGCTTCTTCCCCAAACTGAAGTGTTAACCATTCTTGTAGAAATAGAACCAAATGGTCCCCTTCACACCCTTCCGGGATACAAAGCAGCCGAATATTGGAAGCCCTAGTTTGGTTTTCCAAAGTCTCCAGCCTCATACGAAGATGCCCATTCTCTTTCAACACTGTAGTACTGACCCCCATAGCTGCATCAGAACGTTTTTAGCTTCAGCTGATTCGGCTGTTACTAGGTCCATGGAGGTTTCTAAATTAGTCACCCTGTTGGCAGTACCATCAATTTTATCTGCCATACTCGAAACAGAGTCTATAAACTGGTTTATTTTTATGCCAAGAGATTGAAGGGTTTCCTCTCCTGTGTTCTCAGAGTCTGGGGCCTGCAAAGTAGAGCTAGACCACATGGCAGAAGTTGCGAGAGCATTTTTAGCTTTTGCTCCGTCAGGGTGATTACGATCCTTTCGAGGATTTCCCATCCTGAGACAGAGGACTTCCGATTTGAGTTGCTGTTTAAAAGTTTGCAAGTTGTGACCAAAAATACTCGGTTTTTAAGCTTTGAAACCGAGCGATTTAGAGGAGCATTATTAAAAAGCGGCCATCTTGCTCGGGCTCAACATCGCCCCCGGAAAATAGTTTTAAAATTCTCAAGACTTAGGTCAAATTCCTCCCTCGCGGCTGCGATGGACAAATCAACTCCCGGATTTCGGCGGTGCCCATGCGGGCAGAAAATGTCCAGGACTGGATCCGCACTCACGGCGCTCACTGCCTCTGCCTTGACCACGACTCCGCAGACCCGCGAGTTATGTAGGTCGCCGTCAACGCCCTGAAGACCATGCTGCCCGGTTACAGCTTGGTGCCCTGAGCAAGACCCGCCAGTGAAGTCCAAGGAGGTCTGTTGGGCCGGTGTCCGTGGCGGCTGGCTCGGCTGAGCAACTCGAGCAGATGATTGCTCTCAAGGAGGAGGCGGCCCAGGCCGCATCCTCCTCTTCCTCGGTTGCGGCATTTATCCCGCTCTCTCTGGGATCCTCCTACACAGCTTCTTTTAAGGAGCTTTGCCAATCCCTTTCCACGAAGGGAGAGGGGCCATTGGGACACTCTTCTCAGTCAAAAAAGAAGGACTTGAAGGGTAAGTCCCACCATCGACGTTCGTGGGAGCGGGAGGTCCCTTCCCGGACAGTCGACACTCTACTTGGTCAGGTTGCGGCTAAGGCCGCTGGCTTCCGATGTCCCGTCAGGTCAACCGGCCGAGACACCCGTCGGCCGTGGTCGAGATTTTCTCGACCCGTCCGGACAGCTATCAACTGGTGAAGCCGACAACCCTTCTTCACCGTTCCCCGGTGGAAACCAAGACTTCCCTCGCCCTGTGCGGAGTCCCCGATCAAGGCTTCTGAGCTGATGGAGGAGCGGGTGTCCACGCTCCCTCCCAGACCCCGGAAACACCGAGGGTCTCGGTCTTGGTCTCGGACCTCGTCTCGGTCCAGCTGATCCACGTCCGACATCAGGCGGTCTCGGCCACCAGTAGCGGCGGCGCCCACTGGTCCCATCTTCCTCTCGAGAGAGGCTTCCGATACAATTAAGTCAACCGCAGAGGGACTTAATGTGGCAGCAGCTCCTTTTGTCCGGAATAAGCCAGCACGCCGCCTTCCGGCCATAGTGGCTGTCCCGAGCCGAAACAACCTCGCGGTGGTCGAGGTGCCCAAGCCTGGGCGGTTGTTTGGACAAAGCAGCTACCCACGATTGTGGTGGAACCTCCTGCCTCCCCAGCGAAATGCATCCAGGCACCGACCAAAAGACTCTCCAGTTGGGTCAGGGTCTGCCCTACCAGTTGTCGGTCACCCTCACTTCCGACCATCCTCGACAGGTGGAGGGTGGCTCAGGCCCCAGGCAGCTCTTCGCAGACTCCTCGGAGTCTGACGACTCCTCCCTGTTTTCCAGGCCCCTTGACCTGGAGTCCTCTGGGGGGCAGTCGAAGAACGAGAGCCGATCGTTGTTCATGGGTCTGCTTCGGCTCATCTTGGCATCCACCGGGATGCAGCTCGAGCCTGTATCCAAGCGGGCCAAGTATCCCGTCATGGAGATACTGGATCGAGAGGATTCGCCCACGGAGGCCTTTCCGGTGGCTGAAGCCATTGTTGGCCCAGCCTTGGAGCTTTGGCAGCGGCCGGCTTCCTGTCGCCGCCTTTGGCCAGAAGTATGTGGTCCCCGTCTCTTTGTCCAGTTTTGGAGCACCCTCTGCGGAGGGGTTGGTCACAAATAGTTTTTCGCGTTCCGGGCGTAGGGATGTGGATAAGCCCCCGACTAGGAGTCAAAAAGCTGGACTATGCGGACGCGGAAGGTGTCGCTCCGTCTCCCTGAGCCTCCGCCATGCCAGCTCGGCCATGCTGATGGCACACTTCTCCCACGCCCTCATGGGCTCCTGGATGAGTGATCCCTCATCTTCGACCAACCTGCAGAGGGCAGGTCAAGCTGGAAATCTTGGGATCAGGAAGGGCAGTGGCGAAACAGCAGCTCCAAGCGGCTCTAGACATTTGGAGACTCCTGTGCCCGATCAGTAGCGGACGCGGGGCATGGCTGAGGATATCCACCTTCATGGCGGATACCCAGCACAAATTGGCGGACGTCCCCTTCTTGGGGACTGACATGTTCGGCCCTGGAGTGGAAGGCCACCTCAGCAGATCGAAAAGTCCAACGCTATCCCGGACTTGGTCACCTCCGCCCAGAAGGACAAGGGCCGTCATCAGCAACATAAGTCCTTTCACCCTTCTGCGCCTGTGGCACATCTGGCCCAGCAACACCAGCATCAGGGCCAGCAGGCTCGTGCTTGGCACCCCAAAGCCTAGCCTGCGGCTTCCTCTAATAGGAAGCCGGGAGGTAAAGGCCCAGGAGGTCCCTCGGCCGGTCCCTCCTCCAAACCTGCCCAGTGACGGGTTGAGGGGTGCCGCCCTCAGCCTCCTTCACTCCCCCTGTGGGGGGACAGCTCCGCCACTTCCTTTCCGCCTGGTCCGCTATCACTACGGACCGCTGGGTGTTGGAGGTGGTAGGAAAGGAGCCTGCCTCTGGAGTTCAAGCAGGCCCGCCCTTCGACCACGTCACCCCTTGGGGGCCTGACGTCTGCTGCCTCTCTCTCGGCTTGCAGGCCAGTGCCCTGCTCCCCGAAAAGAGGTGGTCAGGAAGGTGGCGGATCTCCACCAGACCCAGGGTTTGTGTCCAGGTAATTCCTGGTCCCGAATGAGCACGGGGCTGGTGCCCATTCTAGACCTGTATGACCTGAACAGGTTCCTAAGGTCTCGAACCTTCAGGATGGTCACTCTGGCTCAGATCATTCCATCCTTGGAACGAGACGTGTGGTTCTGTTCTCTGGACATCCAGGACGTGTTCTTTCACGTCCCAATCCGTCCGTCCCACCAGAGATTCGTCCATTTCAGGGCAGAGGATCCCTCTGAGTTCCAGGCCATGCCCTTGGCCTTCTCTCTAGCTCCCAGAGTCTTCACCAAATGCATGGCAGTGGTGACAGCATTCCTATAGGCACGAAGGGTCGGTGTACCCTCCTGGACGTGACTGGCTGATTGACAGCCTCCTCCAGAATAAAGAGGTGGGCGCGGTCAGGGATCTAGCCTCAGGTTTGCTCTCAGGTTGGCCTCCTCATCATGAGGCCAAGTCGGACTTGTGCCAAAGCAGGTGATACAATTCATCGGGCAGAGCTCTCACTCTCTACGAGCCAGAGCACGTCTCCCGGCGGACAGGGCCGAGGTTATTTCCTCCTTTGCCCAGTCATTTCAGGTTGGGCAATTGTGCCCTGCCCGGGACTTCCTGCGCCTCCTGGGCCTCATGGCGGCCTGCACCAGCATGGTCCATTGTGCCCGTTGGTACATGCGCCCCCTACAATGGGGGCTGGCCAGCCAGTGGTCACAGCACTCCGATCCCTTGGATCAGCTAGTGACAGTGACCCAGGGGATGTGGAACGCCTCCAGTGGTGGACTGTTCCAGCACATCTGCAGGAAGGCATCCTGTTCGTCCGCCTCGAGCCGGCGGTCTCTCTCGACCGATGCCTCTGATGGGTTATGGTGCCCATCTGAGACACAAACACCTGACCTCTGGTACCCTCGGGGTCCCGATGCGCATCAACCTGCTGCAGCTTGAATAGTTCATCTAGCTTTCACCTTAAGCTCCGTTTGTACGGGTCAAGTGACAGATTCGGTCCAGATGGACAATACCACGACCATGTACTACCTAAACCGCCAGGCGCGGGGCCTGCTCCATGCCTCTGTGCAGGAACTCTCCGCATTTGATCCTCATGCGCAGCCTGGGCGGATCTCCTGCCATCCATGTGGCAGGAGCCTCCAACATTCTGGCCCGATGCCTAAGCCAGATAGGGGCTCGTCCCAGTGGTCTCTCCTGCGGTAATAAAGATCAGTTCTACCACTGGGGCATGTCTCAAGTGGACCTGTTTGCCTCCAGAATCACGAAGCTAGACTGTTTCATGCCCGCCCCCCTCAGCAGGGCTCGCTGCAGGGAGATGCCTTCTCGAGGCCGTGGACCCCAGGCCTCTTCTACGCCTTTCCCCCATTTCCCTTGATCTACAAGGTGCTCCTCAAGGTGAGGAGTGACAAGGCGCAGGTGATTCTGGTAGCCCCAGACCTGGCCCCGCCAGTCCTGGTATCCAGATCTCCTCAGTCTCGGCTCCAGGCTCCCGAAGCGGCTTCCAGCCCGCCCAGACATGATCTCAGTCGATCAGGGGAAAGTATTCCATCCGGACCTTCAATCCCTGCACCTGACGGCCTGGTTACTGAGCGGCTAGAGGTCCAGGCCTTGGGTCTTTCCGACGAGGTCCTCAACGTTGTTGAGGTGTCCCGTAGGTCGACCAGGAACTATGCCTTTAAATGGAAGAGATTCTCCATTTGGTGTCAGGGAAAGGCCTGGACCCTTCCTCCTATTCATTGGCAAGCCTTTTGGACTACCCTATGGTCCTTTCTCAGCAAGGCTTCGGTCGATGAACCTTAGGTGCACCTGGCAGCCATCTCTGCTTACTGGGCGCGAGCAGGCAGTCGGTGGTGCAGAGAAGGTGGTCGGGTGCTTTCAAAACCATGATCACATATCCCCTCCGGTCGCGAGAGTACCTCCACCTCCGTGGGATCTACTGCTGGTATTAGCTAGCTCAAGGCAAGCCATTGAACCGATGCACAGGTGTGACATCTCTCACCTGTCTTGAAAGACCCCACTCTTGGTGGCTATCATGTCAGCCAGAAGGATGGAAGCTCAAGTGCTTTCCATTCAGTCTCCTTATCTGGTCTTCCACAGGGACAGGGTTGTCCTGCACCCCCACCAAATTCCTTCGAAGGTGGTGTTGGAGTTTCACCTTAACCAAGTGTTGACTCTGCAGAATCTACCCCAATCACACCTCCCGGAGGCGAATAAACTCCTATACTTTGGACCTAGAAGGCGCACATATTACAAGGTGGACGGCTGAGTTTACAGGAGGGTTGCCAGCTGGCCCATCACCTAAACTGAGACCGCACCTAGCAGACCTGCAGCCAAGCGGACCCGATAGGCAGTGGGTCACCTCTGCATGAATCTCTACTATGGGTTGGCAGACATGGGCCTCCCAGAGGATGAGCTCATTCTACCCGCCATACAGACTGCATAGAGTGGCTGCTTCCAGTGGCGTCCCTCCCGGAAATCATGTGGGCTGCTACCTGGAAGTCAGCACACACCTTCATTACCCATTACCACATCCACTGAGTCACGCCAGGATGCTGGTTTTGGGGCCTCGGTTCTCCAGTCCTTATTCCCTAATGGGGGTGTGTGCCTTGCCTCCCTCCTCCCAGAGAACTGCCAGAGTCTGCCAGACAGTGTGGATAACAACATATCCATGTCCTAAATACAGGAATTACTCACCTGTAACAGGAGTTCTAGGAATGGTATATATTGTTCATCCCATGAACCCTCGACTTCCCGGCCGGACGCTTAAAACTGGCTTCCAGCGGGCTAGATCTGGCGTCATGGCGGAGCACGAAGTTTTACCACCGGGTGGGTGGGAGGAGCCAACGAAGACCTTCCGGCAAGATTTAAAGCAAACGAACCTGCCGTGAGCGTGGATGAACAACATATACCATTCCTAGAACTCCATGTTACAGGTGAGTAACCTGTATTTCATGCTGCTGTGCACTCAATGATGTGTCATATGCAAGAGTCATGGCACATCTGTAGCTCTTAGAATAACTTAGCTCAGATGTGCTAGCCTTTCACAGGACACCCAGGCTGGGCCATGGACTTTCCTGTAGTGGGTAATTCTCTGTTTGGGGCAGACGAGAATTACATGAAAACTGGACAGTACAGGACCACTTGCAGGGTGTTCAGCATGAGAAAGGTGACAACTATCAAGGCAACAGTGGTCTTGGGGCAGGGCAGGCCTTTCAAAGAGCCTTTACAAACACAGGCCTCTTCTTTTTACGCTGAGGGGCTTCAGAGGAGAGCAGAGGGATTGTGAGCCTGCATCACCCCTCAGCCTAAAGCCCCTGCCAAGCAGACACCCTGATGGGTCTGCCGAATCGACTCTCCTATCCCAGTAGGAGGCAGGCTGGCTTACTTTGTCAGGACTGGATGTCTATTACATCAGACAAGTGGGTCCTGGAAGTAGTAAACCAGGGACTGATTCTCAGCTTAAAAATTTCAAAGATGAGAGCCAGATCTTTTCCATCTACAAATCTTGGAAACCTTGCCCTAGAGCGAGTTTCTTCTCTCCCATTTAAGAGCTATGAAGTACCTACCTACACTGAGGCAAGGACTGTAATCCAGGTACTTCTGACCCCCAAAAGACAGGAGAGTGGCGACCCATCCTGGACTTAAGATATCTGAACAAACATCTTTTAAAGCAAAGTTCAAGATGATAACTCTGGGAATTATCCTTCCTCTCTAAGGCCAGGGGACTGGCTAGCCTCTGGACCTCAAAGATGCCTACTTTCAATTTCCCATCAGGTGCTCCCACAGCAAGTACCTCAGGTTCAGTTGCCCTCAGGCCACTATCAGTTCTGAGCAATGCACTGGCTAACCTCAGCTCAAGGGTTTTCACAAAGTGCTGGCAGTAGTTGTGCCTTCCTGAGAGATAAAAGATTTCCATTTTTTATATTTGAATGACTGGTTCTTAGTGGGCCAGTCTCCAGACCAAGTCACAGTCAGACCTGCAAGTTGCAGCAGTGCTCATACTGGGATTTCTTCTCAGCCTACTAAGTCTGTTCTCAGAGCCATTGCGCTCCTACCTTCATAGGGCATAGATACATAGATACATAGACAGTGTCGAAAGATAAGGGCCTATAGCCCACCCAGTCTACCATTGAGCTTGTAAGTTCAGTTTGTTTCCTAAATGTTGCCCCTTACCCGACCTCCATTCCTCTGTCTATCCCATGCATTCTTAAATCCAAGTGATTGTTTCAGCCACCACCTCCCGCTGTGCAGGGTGTTCCACTTGTCCTCACACCGTTCTGTCAAAATTCTTCCTCATGTTCCTCTGAATGCGTCTTCCTCAACTTCATCCCATGCCCTCTAGTCTAGTACATCTTTTAAACCCAAAAATAGTGTATTCCTGCACCCTGTTCCTCCTGTGAGATATTTGTATGTCTCTATCATATCCCCTCTCTCCTCCTCCTCCAGGAGTACATGTTCCAGTTCCTTCAACCTGTCTTCATGGGACTTGTGATGCAATCCATACCACTTTGTTGCCCTCCTCTGAACCTTCTCTACACCTGTCTATGTCCTGCACGTGGTATGGTCTCAGAACTGTACACTGTACTCCCAGGTGAGACCACCACTAGTGTCTTGTATAAGCGGAATGATGACCTCCCTTTTCCTGCTGGTGATGCCCCTGCCTATACCCAGCATCCTATTTGCTCTACCTGCTGCCTTGTCACACTGTTTCCTACCTTGAGGGTCATCAGGATAGTAACCCAAGATCCCTTTCCTATTTGGTGCATCATGCTCCTCACCCCCTATTTGATATATTGTGCCAGGGTTTTGTGCCCCATATGCATTATCTTGCTTCTTTGCATGAATTTCAACTGCCAAACCCATGACCATTCTTCAGGTTTCTGCAGGTCCTTCTCATTCTGTCTACACCCTCTGGTGTGTCTACTCTGTTGCAGAGCTTTGTGTCATCAAGCCGAACAGTGAAATTCTGCCTTCTAGGTCCCTGTAATGTCACTGATGAAGATGTTGAATAGGACCGGTCCCCAGCTGATCCCTGTGGTGCCCCGCTGGTCCTCTTCCCTCTCTGGGTGACCCATTTACCACAACACCCTCTGTGTCCTTCCACACAGCCAATTACCTACCCACCACACTACTGTCCTGCTCACCCATATTCCCCAGTTTGTGTAGTAGTCTTCTATGGCCTGATGTCAAGGCCTTGCTGAAGTCCAGATAGGCCATGTCCTACCCTCCTGATCCACCTCCTAGTCACCCAGTCAAAAAATTCAGCGAGTTGGTCTGACATGACTTCCCCGGGTGAAACATGCTGTCTTAGGTCCTGGTCCATTGACAACAGATGTTCTAATCTCTCCTTTAGTAGTGCTTCCATGATCTTCCCCACTACGAGTGAGGCTGACTGATTAGTTTCCTGCTTCCTCTTTGTTCCCACTTTGTATCAAGGGACTACATCTGCTGTCCTCCGGTCTTTGGGTACCTCCCTGTTTCCAGTGATCGGCTAAACAGGATAGCCAGGATTGACCACCACCTCTCTTGATTCTTTAAGGACCCTGGGGTGCACCCCATCTGGCCCCATTGCTTTATCAGCTCTTATTACTTCCAGTTCCTTCAGGACCCTTTCTCGTGTAAAGGGACTTGTGTCCATTTCTGCACCATTATCACCTTGTACTCCTTCAGACCCATTGCCCTCTTCTTCCTCCAGTAAAGCTGAGCAAAAAATACCTGTTAAATATGTCAGCTTTACTGTTGTCATCTCACAGCTCCATCCTCCTTCAGTCTCACTATCCTCCTTTGTCATCTTTTTTCATATGTACCTGTAAAGGTTTGTCCCCTCTACCCACTGATTTTGCAATGTGTTCTTCTTTCTGAGCTTTGGCTTCCCTTACTGACCTCCATGCCTCCCTTGCTTCTCCTGGTACCTCCCTGCCCCTTCTGCCTGTGTCTTTTGTATTGCCCTGAATGCAGTCTTTTTGGCTTTCACTTTCTTTGCAACACCTTTAGAAAACCATAATGGTCTCCTCTTCCTTTTTCTCTTGCTAACCTGCTTAATGCATAATTCTGATGATCTTCCTGGACATAAGTCTCACACACTCATGTCCACTATTGGATCTGGGAGCACTAGGACCCCGGAGCAAACTTTTGCTGGAGGTCGGGCGCCAGAGATGGCGCCCGTGAGGAATCGCGCCACGAGAGCCTAGCTCGTCTGATAGCAACTATCTCTGTCGACCCTCAACCGCCTCAGTTCCTTTCCCGCCGTCGGTTCACTTCAGCGGCAAAAACACCTGTCGAGTCGAACTTCAACTAGCTGCATAGTTTTCGGTTTATTATTTTGTAGTATTATCTTGATACAGCGCTTAATTATTCTTATTTTTAAAATAAATAATAAAGTCTCAGCCTACCTAAAGGTTGCCAGGCAGGTCAGGTGGCCAGGAGACTTCGTATAACTGTTCAGTCAGTGGGGCAGGTCGGTCCGCCGCTACTCCGAGAGGGAGGGTCCCACAGCAGTCAGTCCAATGCCCGGGGGCTAAGTCCCGAGCTTATAAAAATAGCAGTGCCTCTCGGCACGTTGACCTCGACTCTTCTTGACTGGGTCTAAAATGAAGGCATCACCTGCGGTCGCCCTCTGATATGTCTGCGTGGCGGCTCGGTTATCGAGACAGTTGCGGTCTCCTCCTTGGTAGCAACTTCTGCCCTGGTAGCGGCAGCTTAAACCCTACCCGACAGGTAGATTCAGATGAGCAGTTTCATCAGTGAGCGCTCTTGTGTAAAACAATGGGCTTTCGGAGTTTGGTTGACTACTGGCTCGATGCGCTCGTGGGCCTTGGCGGGCTCTCTGGGCTCAGGTAGAAGCAGTTGGAACTTCCTGGTCGTGTGGCACCTTCTTGATTGCATCGACTCCTAAACAGATGTCCCCCCACATGGCTCTGTGCAGGGCTACGTGCCTTATCTCCTCTCTTCTTCCTTAAAACCTGTTTTTAGTCTAGAGTGTTTTCGGCACCCTCAGCGTCAGCTCGGCGCCGTCCTCGGCGTCGGTGCTGCGCTGGCGCCGTCCACCGACACGTCCGGCTTCTGGCGCATCCGCCGTGCGTCGCATCCTCGGCGCTAAGCGCTCAGGGCTCCTCTTTTCATGACTTCCTTCTTCCTCCTCTTTAATTCCATTCCTTTCCTGTCACACAGTCCCTCCTGGACTGTCAGGAAATCACGTTGAGCCTGACCCAGACCGGGTTGGGTGATGAGTAGACGACAGGATCTACTGCTACAGAGCCTGGCTCGAGGACTTATCCTTAAGTCTCTGTTGAAAATCAGTTCACACTTTCTCTCCGACTACAGACTTGATCCTAGGTGTGAGACTCAATATCTTCATCTCGGGATCAATGATTGACTCCTCCGATTCAGCCTTCATCGAGACGCTGTCTCAGTGGTTTAGAATAATCCTCTTTCCCCTTGATGGCTAAATCCATGATGAATATTAGCCAAGGATCGTCCCATTTGGCATCTCAAGCCTTTCGCGGATCTATTGTAGTCCTGGCAGAATGATAGGTTGCTGCCTCAGCTACTAAGCTCGACCTATTAACAAAGAATCTAATAAGATAGACACCTTAGGTAAGAGGTCTTGCTGCTTTACTCTAAATATGTGTGGACAGCCACCAAGGCTATTTTTCTCAATATGAGTATATCTGTGGCATTCTATTAACAGATAGTTGAAGCCCTACCGGTCAGTTCAAAGCCAGAGCTGCACAAACCATTACCAAAGGTATTAAATCTAATAACCAGCAGGTTAAAGCAGCCATGGATGCTTCAGCACTGCTTCAGTCAGCGGCTGCAGTATTGCAATCATTCCTGGCTGCGCCGAACGACGAGAAGACGGCGCGCAGGTGATGGCAATTACCCCTGACAGTGCATATCTTTGGTCCAGGTAGAGCAAGCTCTGAAGCGACACAAAAGACTAGGTCAGCCATTAAGTTACTCGGCCTCCTGCCCCTAGGGCATGCCAGTAGCGACAGTTTCATAATCGCCAGTCCTTTGGTGAGAGAATTTCCATAGAACCAACCTGCCTAACCTCAAAAAGAAGGCGCAACAGAAAGCGCAAACCCAAGCGCCCGCTGCCATTATAGTGCGCCCAAGTTCCATCTCAGCTGCGGTGCGTTTTCCTCTCGGTGGGAGGTCGTCGATACTTCTACAACCAATGGATCCGTGACATCAGAAAAGTCATTCGGATAATTAGCGGTATTCACTCAATCTTGTGGAGACCCCCAGTCGTCCCAAGCGACAGCCCAGGTTGTCACCCTTCAGTCAAACTTCCTGTGAGATTAAGGGCCTTCTGAACAACAGGGCGGTAAGTGGTGCCACTGACCAGCGACAAGGTTCTACCATTACTTGGTTCAAAGAACTAGAAAGCTTCATTCTAGATCTAGAAGCTAACAAGTTTCTCCCAAGGAGAAATTCAAATGATTTCTCTGGAATCTATTCATCTGCTCCACCAACGACTGGCCTCCCTGGATATGCTGGACAACACCAGCACATTCCTGTTCACCGAGCATCACAATTCTAAGGTTTGTGGCTCTGGGAACACCATCAGTTCAGAGTCTGCCCTTTGGGCATCCAGGCCCAGCGAGTTTTTAAAATGTGCAGTTCATAGCGCACCTCAAAGTCGAATTCAGGTCTTCCTTATCACAACGATTGGCTTCCAGCAAGTCTTTCAGGCGGGACTCTGGGCATGAAGACGACCTCGCCTTCCTCACGTCCATGACAATACGTAACTCCCCTGTTCTGTTACACTTGGTACCGTGCCCCCTGTTCTGTTACACTTGGTACCGTGCCCTCTGTTCTGTTACACTTGGTACCGTGCCCCTGTTCTGTTCTGTGTCTCTTCTGTTACACTTGGTACCGTGCCCCTGTTCTGTTGCACTTGGTACCATGCCCCCTGTTCTGTTACACTTGGTACTGTGCCCCTGTTCTCTTACACTTGGTACCATGCCCCCTGTTCTGTTACACTTGGTACCATGTCCCCTCTGCTGGTACTGTGCTCTCTGTTCTGTTGCACTTGGTAACGTGCCCCCCGTTCTGTTGCACTTGGTACCGTGCCCCCTGTTCTGTTACACTTGGTACCATGTCACCTCTGCTGGTACTGTGCTCTCTGTTCTGTTACACTTGGTACCGTGCCCCTGTTCTGTTACACTTGGTACCATGTCCCCTCTGCTGGTACTGTGCTCTCTGTTCTGTTACACTTGGTACTGCCCCTGTTCTGTTGCACTTGGTACCGTGCCCCCTGTTCTGTTACACTTGGTACCGTGCCCCCTGTTCTGTTGCACTTGGTACCGTGCCCCCTGTTCAGTTGCACTTGGTACTGTGCCCCCTCTGCTGTTTCACTTAGTACCTGCCCCTGTTCTGTTACACTTGGTACCATGTCCCCTCTGCTGGTACTGTGCTCTCTGTTCTGTTACACTTGGTACTGTGCCCTCTGTTCTGTTACACTTGGTACCATGTTCCCTCTGCTGGTACTGTGCTCTCTGTTCTGTTACACTTGGTACCGTGCCCCTGTTCTGTTACACTTGGTACCGTGCCCCTGTTCTGTTACACTTGGTACCGTGCCCCTGTTCTGTTACACTTGGTACTGTGCCCCCTGTTCTGTTACACTTGGTACCGTGCCCTCTGTTCTGTTACACTTGGTACCATGCCCTGTTCTGTTACACTTGGTACGTGCCCCCTGTTCTGTTACACTTGGTACCGTGCCCTCTGTTCTGTTACACCTGGTACTATGCCCTCTGTTCTGTTACACTTGGTACCGTGCCCCTGTTCTGTTACACTTGGTACCATGCCCTCTGTTCTGTTACACTTGGTACCATGCCCCTGTTCTGTTACACTTGGTACCGTGCCCCCTGTTCTGTTACACTTGGTACCGTGCCCTGTTCTGTTACACTTGGTACTGTGCCCTCTGTTCTGTTACACTTGGTACCATGCCCTCTGTTCTGTTACACTTGGTACTGTGCCTCTGTTCTGTTACACTTGGTACCATGCCCCTCTGCTGGTACTGTGCTCTCTGTTCTGTTACACTTGGTACCGTGCCCCCTGTTCTGTTACACTTGGTACCATGCCCTGTTCTGTTACACTTGGTACCGTGCCCTCTGTTCTGTTACACTTGGTACTGTGCCCCCTGTTCTGTTACACTTGGTACCATGTCCCCTCTGCTGGTACTGTGCTCTCTGTTCTGTTACACATGATACCATATCCCCTCTGGTGATTCGTACCCCCTGTTCTGTTGCACTTGGTACCATGCCCCCTGTTCTGTTTCACTTCGTACTGTGCCCCCTGTTCTGTTACACATGATGCCATGTCCCCTCTGTTGGTACTGTGCCCCCTGTTCTGTTGCACTTGGTTCCATGCCCCCTGTTCTGTTACACTTGGTACCGTGCCCCTGTTCTGTTGCTCTTGGTACCGTGCCCCCTCTGCTATTTCACTTAGTACCGTGACCCCTGTTCTGTTACACTTGGTACCATGTCCCCTTCTGCTGTTTCACTTAGTACGTGCCCTCTTCTGTTACACTTGGTACCATGTCCCTCTGCTGGTACTGTGCTCTCTGTTCTGTTACACTTGGTACCATGCCTCTGTTCTGTTACACTTGGTACCGTGCCCCTGTTCTGTTACACTTGGTACTGTGCCCTCTGTTCTGTTACACTTTGACGTGCCCCCTGTTCTGTTACACTTGGTACCATGTCCCCTCTGCTGGTACTGTGCTTTCTGTTCTGTTGCACTTGGTACCGTGCCCCCTGTTCTGTTACACTTGGTACCGTGCCCCCTGTTCTGTTACACTTGGTACTGTGCCTCTGTTCTGTTACACTTGGTACTGTGCCCCTGTTCTGTTACACTGGTACCATGTCCCTGTGCTTTACTTGGTACCGTGCCCTGTTCTGTTACACTTGGTACCATGTCCCTCTGCTGGTACTGTGCTCTCTGTTCTGTTACACTTGGTACCGTGCCCCTGTTCTGTTACACTTGGTACCATGTCCCCACTGCTGGTACTGTGCTCTCCGTTCTTTTACACTTGGGACCATGCCCGCTGTTCTGTTACACTTGGTACCATGTCATCTCTGCTGGTACTGTGCTCTCTGTTCTGTTACACTTGGTACTGTGCCCCCTGTTCTGTTACACTTGGTATTATGCCCCCTGTTCTGTTACACTTGGTACCATGCCCTGTGTTCTGTTACACTTGGTACCGTGCCCTCTGTTCTGTTACACTTGGTACCGTGCCCCCTGTTCTGTTACACTTGGTACTGTGCTCCCTGTTCTGTTACACTTGGTACCGTGCCCCTGTTCTGTTACACTTGGTACCGTGCCCTCTGTTCTGTTACATTTGGTACCGCGCCCTCTGTTCTGTTGCACCTGGTATCTTGCCCTCTTTTCTGTTACACTTAGTACTGTGCCCCCTGTTCTGTTGCACTTGGTACCATGACCCCTGTTCTGTTACACTTGGTACTGTGCCCCCTGTTCTCTTGCACTTGGTACCGTGCCCCCTCTGCTCTTTCACTTAGTACCGTGCCCCCTGTTCTGTTACACTTGGTACCATGTCCCCTCTGCTGGTACTCTGCTCCCTGTTCTGTTACACTTGGTACCGTGCCTCCTGTTCTGTTACACTTGGTACCATGTCCCCTCTGCTGGTACTGTGCTCCCTGTTCTGTTACACTTGGTACTGTGCCCCCTGTTCTGTTACACTTGGTACCATGTCCCTTCTGCTAGTACTGTGCTCCCTGTTCTGTTACACTTGGTACCGTGCCTCCTGTTCTGTTACACTTCGTACCGTTCCCCCTGTTCTGTTACATTTGGTACCAAGCCCTCTGTTCTGTTACACTTGGTACCGTGCGCCCTGTTCTGGTACACTTGGTACCATGCCCCCTTTTCTGTTTCACTTGGTACTTTGTCCTCTTTTCTGTTACACTTGGTACTGTACGCCCTGTTCTGTTACACTTGGTACTAAGCCGTCTTTTCTGTTACACTTGGTGTTATGCCCCCTGTTCTGCTACGCTTGGTAGCAAACCCTCTGTTCTGTTACACTTGGTACCAAGCCCTCTGTTCTGTTACACTTGGTACCGTGCCCCCTGTTCTGTTACACTTTGGTACCGTGCCCCTGTTCTGTTACACTTGGTACCATGTCCCCTCTGCTGGTACTGTGCTCTCTGTTCTGTTACACTTGGTACCGTGCCCCTGTTCTGTTACTTGGTACCATGCCCCTCTGCTGGTACTGTGCCTCTGTTCTGTTACACTTGGTACCATGTCCCCATTCTGTTACACTTGGTACCATGCCCCTTGCTGTTTCACTTAGTACTGTGCCCCTGTTCTGTTACACTTGGTACCATGTCCCTCTGCTGGTACTTGTTCTAGTTCTGTTCCCTTGGTACTGTGCCCTGTTCTGTTACACTTGGTACCATGCCCCCTGTTCTGTTACACTTGGTACCATGTCCCTCTCTGTTGGTACTGTGCTCTCTGTTCTGTTACACTTGGTACCGTGCCCTCTGTTCTGTTACACTTGGTACTATGCCCCCTGTTCTGTTACACTTGGTACCATGCCCTCTCTGTTACACTGTGCTCCTCTGTTCTGTTACACTTGGTACCGTGCTCCTGTTCTGTTACACTTGGTACCATGCCCCTCTGCTGGTACTTGTCCTGCCCTGTTCTGTTACACTTGGTACCGTGCCTCTGTTCTGTTACACTTGGTACCATGCCCCTGTTCTGTTACACTTGGTACTGTGCCCCTGTTCTGTTACACTGGTACCGTGCCCTCTGTTCTGTTACATTTGGTACCGTGCCCCTGTTCTGTTACACCTTGGTACTTGCCCTCTGTTCTGTTACACTAGTACCGTGCCCCTGTTCTGTTACACTTGGTACCGTGCCCCCTGTTCTGTTACACTTGGTACCATGCCCCCTTTGCTGGTACTGTGCTCTCTGTTCTGTTACACTTGATACCGTGCCCCCTGTTCTGTTGCACTTGGTACCATGGCCCCTGTTCTGTTACAGTTGGTACTGTGCCCCCTGTTCTCTTGCACTTGGTACCATGCCCCCTCTGCTCTTTCACTTAGTACTGTGCCCCCTGTTCTGTTACACTTGGTACCATGTCCCCTCTGCTGGTACTGTGCTCCCTGTTCTGTTACACTTGGTACCGTGCCTCCTGTTCTGTTACACTTGGTACCATGTCCCCTCTGCTGGTACTGTGCTCCCTGTTCTGTTACATTTGGTTCTGTGCCCCCTGTTCTGTTACACTTGGTACCATGCCCCTTCTGCTGGTACTGTGCTCCCTGTTCTGTTACACTTGGTACCGTGCCCCTGTTCTGTTACACTTGGTACCATGTCCCCTCTGCTGGTACTGTGCTCTCTGTTCTGTTACACTTGGTACCTGCCCCTGTTCTGTTACACTTGGTACCGTGCCCCTGTTCTGTTACACTTGGTACCATGCCCTCTGTTCTGTTACACTTGGTACCATGCCTCCTCACTTGGTACTGTGCTCCTGTTCTGTTACACTTGGTACCTGCCCCTGTTCTGTTACACTTGGTACCATGCCTCTGTTCTGTTACACTTGGTACCGTCCCCTCTGTTCTGTTGCACCTGGTACTTGCCCTCTGTTCTGTTACACTTGGTACTGTGCCCCTGTTCTGTACACTTGGTACCATGCCCCTTTGTATGGTACTGTGCTCTCTGTTCTGTTACACTTGGTACCGTGCCCCCTGTTCTGTTGCACTTGGTACCATGCCCCTGTTCTGTTACACTTGGTACTGTGCCCCCTGTTCTGTTACACTTGGTACCATGTCCCCTCTGCTGGTACTGTGCTCTCTGTTCTGTTACACTTGGTACTGTGCCCCTGTTCTGTTACACTTGGTACCATGTCACCTCTGCTGGTACTGTGCTCTCTGTTCTGTTACACTTGGTACTGTGCCCCTGTTCTGTTACACTTGGTACCATGTCCCCTCTGCTGGTACTGTGCTCTCTGTTCTGTTACACTTGGTACCGTGCCCCCTGTTCTGTTGCACTTGGTACCGTGCCCCTGTTCTGTTACACTTGGTACCGTGCCCCCTGTTCTGTTACACTTGGTACCGTGCCCCCTGTTCTGTTACACTTGGTACTGTGCCCCCTCTGCTGTTTCACTTGGTACTGTGCCTCGCTCTGTTACACTTGGTACCAGCCTCTGCTGGTACTGTGCTCCCTGTTCTGTTACACTTGGTACTGTGCCCTCTGTTCTGTTACACTTGGTACCATGTCCCTCTGCTGGTACTGTGCTATCTGTTCTGTTACCTCTGGTATGCTCGTTCTGTTACACTTGGTACCGTGCCCCCTGTTCTGTTACACTTGGTACCTGTGCCTCTGTTCTGTTACTTGGTACTGTTCTGTTACACTTGGTACCATGCCCCCTGTTCTGTTACACTTGGTACCGTGCCCCCTGTTCTGTTACACTTGGTACTGTGCCTCTGTTCTGTTACACTTGGTACCGTGCCCCTCTGCTTGGTACTGTGCCCCTGTTCTGTTACACTTGGTACAGTGCCCCTGTTCTGTTACACTTGGTACCGTGCCCCTGTTCTGTCCCTGTTCTGTTACACTTGGTACCATGTCCCCTCTGCTGGTACTGTGCTCTCTGTTCTGTTACACTTGGTACTGTGCCCCTGTTCTGTTACACTTGGTACCATGTCCCCTCTGCTGGTACTGTGCTCTCTGTTCTGTTACACTTGGTACCGTGCCCCTGTTCTGTTACACTTGGTACCGTGCCCCTGTTCTGTTACACTTGGTACCGTGCCCCCTGTTCTGTTACACTTGGTACCATGCCCCCTGTTCTGTTTCACTTGGTACTGTCCCCTGTTCTGTTACACTTGGTACGTGCCCTCTGCTGTTTCACTTGGTACTGTGCCCCTGTTCTGTTACACTTGGTACCATGTCCCTCTGCTGGTACTGTGCTCTGTTCTGTTACACTGTACCTATCCTCTGGTGATACTGTGCCCCCTGTTCTGTTACACTTGGTACCATGCCCCTGTTCTGTTACACTTGGTACTGTGCCCCCTGTTCTGTTACACTGATGCCATCCCTCTGCTGTTACTGTGCTCCCCTGTTCTGTACACTTGGTACCGTGCCCCTGTTCTGTTACACTTGATACCATGTCCTCTCTGTCTACCCTCTGCTATTTCACTTAGTACGTGCCCCTGTTCTGTTACACTTGGTACCATGTCCCTCTGCTGGTACTGTGTTCTCTGTTCTGTTACACTTGGTACTGTGCCCCCTGTTCTGTTACACTTGGTAACATGTCCCCTCTGCTGGTACTGTGCTTTCTGTTCTGTTGCACTTGGTACCATGCCCCTGTTCTGTTACACTTGGTACGTGCCCCCTGTTCTGTTACACTTGGTACTGTGCCCTGTGTTCTGTTACACTTGGTACTGTGCCCCCTGTTCTGTTACACTTGGTACCATGTCCCCTCTGCTGGTACCGTGCTTTCTGTTCTGTTGCACTTGGTACCGTGCCCCCTGTTCTGTTACACTTGGTTCCGTGCCCCCTGTTCTGTTACACTTGGTACTGTGCCTCTGTTCTGTTACACTTGGTACTGTGCCCCCTGTTCTGTTACACTTGGTACCATGTTCCCTGTGCTGGTACTGTGCTCTCTGTTCTGTTACACTTGATATCGTGCCCCCTGTTCTGTTGCACTTGGTACCATGCTCCCTCTGCTGTTTCACTTAGTACCATGCCCTCTGTTCTGTTACACTTGGTACCATGTCCCCACTGCTGGTACTGTGCTCTCCGTTCTTTTACACTTGGGACCATGCCCGCTGTTCTGTTACACTTGGTACCATGTCATCTCTGCTGGTACTGTGCTCTCTGTTCTGTTACACTTGGTACTGTGCCCCCTGTTCTGTTACACTTGGTATTATGCCCCCTGTTCTGTTACACTTGGTACCATGCCCTGTGTTCTGTTACACTTGGTACCGTGCCCTCTGTTCTGTTACAGTTGGTACCGTGCCCCCTGTTCTGTTACACTTGGTACTGTGCTCCCTGTTCTGTTACACTTGGTACCATTCCCCCTGTTCTGTTACACTTGGTACCGTGCCCTCTGTTCTGTTACATTTGGTACCGTGCCCTCTGTTCTGTTGCACCTGGTATCTTGCCCTCTGTTCTGTTACACTTGGTACCGTGCCCCCTGTTCTGTTGCACTTGGTACCATGCCCCCTGTTCTGTTACACTTGGTACTGTGCCCCCTGTTCTCTTGCACTTGGTACTGTGCCCCCTCTGCTCTTTCACTTAGTACCGTGCCCCCTGTTCTGTTACACTTGGTACCATGTCCCCTCTGCTGGTACTGTGCTCCCTGTTCTGTTACACTTGGTACCGTGCCTCCTGTTCTGTTACACTTGGTACCATGTCCCCTCTGCTGGTACTGTGCTCCCTGTTCTGTTACACTTGGTACTGTGCCCCTGTTCTGTTACACTTGGTACCATGTCCTCTGCTGGTACTGTGCTCCCTGTTCTGTTACACTTGGTACCGTGCCCCTGTTCTGTTACACTTGGTACCTGTGCCCCTGTTCTGTTACACTTGGTACCATGCCCTCTGCTGTTTCACTTGGTACCGTGCCCCTGTTCTGTTACACTTGGTACCATGTCCCCTCTGCTGGTACTGTGCTCTCTGTTCTGTTACACTTGGTACCGTGCCCCCTGTTCTGTTACACTTGGTACCATGCCCCTGTTCTGTTACACTTGGTACCGTGCCCTCTGTTCTGTTACACTTGGTACTGTGCCCTCTGTTCTGTTACACTTGGTACCATGCCCCTGTTCTGTTACACTTGGTACCATGCCCTCTGTTCTGTTACACTTGGTACCGTGCCCTCTGTTCTGTTACACTTGGTACTGTGCCCCTCTGTTCTGTTACACTTGGTACTGTGCCCTGTTCTGTTACACTTGGTACTGTCCCCTGTTCTGTTACACTTGGTACCATGCCTCTGTTCTGTTACACTTGGTACCGTGCCTCTGTTCTGTTACACTTGGTACTGTGCCCCTGTTCTGTTACACTTGGTACCATGCCCCTCTGCTGTTTCACTTAGTACTGTGCCCCTGTTCTGTTACACTTGGTACCATGCCCCTCTGTTCTGTTACACTTGGTACTGTGCCCCTGTTCTGTTACACTTGGTACCATGTCCCTTCTGCTGGTACTGTGCCTCTGTTCTGTTACACTTGGTACTCCCTGTGGTCTGTGCCTCTGTTCTGTTACACTTGGTACTGTGCCCCTGTTCTGTTACACTTGGTACCATGTCCTCTGCTGGTACTGTGCTCTCTGTTCTGTCACTTGTTCTGTTACACTTGGTACCGTGCCCCCTGTTCTGTTACACTTGGTACCATGCCCCCTGTTCTGTTACACTTGGTACCGTGCCCCTGTTCTGTTACACTTGGTACCGTGCCCTCTGTTCTGTTACATTTGGTACTGTGCCCTCTGTTCTGTTGCACCTGGTATCCTGCCCTCTGTTCTGTTACACTTGGTACCATGCCCCCTGTTCTGTTACACTTGGTACCATGCCCCCTGTTCTGTTACACTTGGTACCATTCCCCCTTTGCTGGTACTGTGCTCTCTGTTCTGTTACACTTGATACCGTGCCCCCTGTTCTGTTGCACTTGGTACCATGGCCCTGTTCTGTTACACTTGGTACTGTGCCCCCTGTTCTCTTGCACTTGGTACTGTGCCCTCTGCTCTTTCACTTAGTACCGTGCCCCCTGTTCTGTTACACTTGGTACCATGTCCTCTGCTGGTACTTGTGCTCCTGTTCTGTTACACTTGGTACCGTGCCCCTGTTCTGTTACACTTGGTACCATGTCCCCTCTGCTGGTACTGTGCTCCCTGTTCTGTTACACTTGGTACCGTGCCCCCTGTTCTGTTACACTTGGTACCATGCCCCTGTTCTGTTACACTTGGTACCGTGCCCCCTGTTCTGTTACACTTAGTACTGTGTCCCCTGTTCTGTTACACTTGGTACCATGCCCTCTGTTCTGTTACACTTGGTACCGTGCCCTCTGTTCTTTTACACTTGGTACCGTGCCCCCTGTTCTGTTACACTTGGTACCTTGCCCCTGTTCTGTTACACTTGGTACAATCCTCTGTTCTGTTACACTTAGTACGCTCCTGTTCTGTTACACTTGGTACCAGCCCCTGTTCTGTTACACTTGGTACTGTGCCCCTATTCTGTTACACTTGGTACCATGCCCCTTGTTCTGTTACACTTGGTACCGATGCCCCTGTTCTGTTACACTTGGTACCATGCCCCCTGTTCTGTTACACTTGGTACCGTGCCCTCTGTTCTGTTACACTTGGTACCATGCCCCCTGTTCTGTTACACTTGGTACCGTGCCCTCTGTTCTGTTACACTTGGTACTGTGCCCCTGTTCTGTTACACTTGGTACCGTGCCCCTGTTCTGTTACACTTGGTACCATGCCCCCTGTTCTGTTACACTTGGTACCGTGCCCCTGTTCTGTTACACTTGGTACCGTGCCCCTGTTCTGTTACACTTGGTACCGTGCCCCCTGTTCTGTTACACTTGGTACCGTGCCCCCATTCTGTTACACTTGGTACCGTGCCCTCCCTGTTCTGTTACACTTGGTACCGTGCCCTCTGTTCTGTTACACTTGGTACCAAGCCCTCTGTTCTGTTACACTTGGTACTGTGCCCCCTGTTCTGTTACACTTGGTACCGTGCTCCCTGTTCTGTTACATTTGGTACCAAGCCCTCTGTTCTGTTACACTTGGTACCGTGCCCCTGTTCTGGTACACTTGGTACCATGCCCCCTTTTCTGTTTCACTTGGTACTGTGCCCTCTGTTCTGTTACACTTGGTACTGTGCCCCCTGTTCTGTTACATTTGGTACTAAGCCCTCTGTTCTGTTACACTTGGTACTGTGCCCCCTGTTCTGTTACACATGGTACCATGTCCCCTCTGGTGGTACTGTGCCCCCTGTTCTGTTATACTTGGTACCGTACCCCCTGTTGTGTTACACTTGGTACCATGTCCCCTCTGGTACTGTGCTCTCTGTTCTGTTACACTTGGTACCGTGCCCCCTGTTCTGTTGCACTTGGCACTGTGCCCCCTGTTCTGTTACATTTGGTACTGTGCCCCCTGTTCTGTTGCACTTGGTACCATGCCCCCTCTGCTGTTTCACTTAGTACCATGCCCCCGTTCTGTTACTCTTGGTACCATGTCCCCTCTGCTGGTACTGTGCTCTCTGTTCTGTTTCACTTGGTACTGTGCCCCCTGTTCTGTTACACTTGGTACCATGTCCCCTCTGCTGGTACTGTGCTCTCTGTTCTGTTACACTTGGTACCATGCCCCCTGTTCTGTTACACTTGGTACCATGTCCCCTCTGCTGGTACTGTGCTCTCTGTTCTGTTTCACTTGGTACTGTGTCCCCTGTTCTGTTACACTTGGTACCATGTCCCCTCTGCTGGTACTGTGCTCTCTGTTCTGTTGCACTTGGTACCGTGCCCCCTGTTCTGTTACACTTGGTACCGTGCCCTCTGTTGTTACACTTGGTACTGTGCCCCCTGTTCTGGTACACTTGGTACCGTGCCCCCTGTTCTGTTACACTTGGTTCCATGTTCCCTCTGCTGGTACTGTGCTCTTTGTTCTGTTACACTTGGTACCATGTCCCCTCTGCTGGTACTGTGCTCTCTGTTCTGTTACACTTGGTGCCGTGCCCCCTGTTCTGTTACACTTGGTACCAAGCCCTCTGTTCTGTTACACTTGGTACCGTGCCCCTGTTCTGTTACACTTGGTACTGTGCCCCCTGTTCTGTTACACTTGGTACCATGCCCTCTGTTCTGTTACACTTGGTATTGTGCCCCTGTTCTGTTACACTTGGTACCAATGCCCTCTGTTCTGTTCACTTGGTACCATGCCCCTGTTCTGTTACACTTGGTACCATGCCCCTGTTCTGTTACACTTGGTACTGTGCCCCTTCTGTTGCACTTGGTACCGTGCCCTGTTCTGTTACACTTGGTACCGTGCTCCCCTGTTCTGTTACACTTGGTACCGTGCCCCTGTTCTGTTACACTTGGTACCGTGCCCCCTGTTCTGTTACACTTGGTACCATGCCCCCTGTTCTGTTACACTTGGTACCATGCCCTCTGTTCTGTTACACTTGGTACCGTGCCCCTGTTCTGTTACACTTGGTACCGTGCCCTGTTCTGTTACACTTGGTACCGTGCCCCTGCTGGTACTGTGCTCCCCTGTTCTGTTACACTTGGTACCGTGCCCCTGTTCTGTTGCACTTGGTACCATGCCCCCTGTTCTGTTACACTTGGTACTGTGCCCCCTGTTCTCTTGCACTTGGTACTGTGCCCCCTCTGCTCTTTCACTTAGTACCATGCCCCCTGTTCTGTTACACTTGGTACCATGTCCCCTCTGCTGGTACTGTGCTCCCTGTTCTGTTACACTTGGTACCGTGCCTCCTGTTCTGTTACACTTGGTACCATGTCCCCTCTGCTGGTACTGTGCTCCCTGTTCTGTTACACTTGTACATGCTCTTGTTCTGTTACACTTGGTACTATGCCCCTGTTCTGTTACACTTGGTACCGTGCCCTCTGTTCTGTTACACTTGGTACCATGTCCCTGTTCTGTTACACTTGGTACCATGTCCCTCTGCTGGTACTGTGCTCTCTGTTCTGTTACACTTGGTACCGTGCCCCTGTTCTGTTACACTTGGTACCATGTCCTCTGCTGGTACTGTGCCTGTTCTGTTACACTTGGTACCGTGCCCCTGTTCTGTTACACTTGGTACTATGCCCTGTTCTGTTACACTTGGTACCGTGCCTCTGTTCTGTTACACTTGGTACCGTGCCCCTGTTCTGTTACACTTGGTACCGTGCCCCTGTTCTGTTACACTTGGTACCATGCCCCCTGTTCTGTTACACTTGGTACCAAGCCCTCTGTTCTGTTACACTTGGTACCATGCCCCTGTTCTGTTACACTTGGTACCATGCCTCTGTTCTGTTACACTTGTTACCGTGCCCCCGTTCTGTTACACTTGGTACTGTGCCTCTGTTCTGTTACACTTGGTATCGTGTCCTCTATTCTGTTACACTTGGTACCAAGCCCTCTGTTCTGTTACACTTTGTACCGTGCCCCCTGTTCTGTTGCACTTGGTACCCATGCCCCCTGTTCTGTTACACTTGGTACCAAGCCCACTGTTCTGTTACACTTGGTACCAAGTCCTCTGTTCTGTTACACTTGGTACCGTGCCCCTGTTCTGTTACACTTGGTACCATGCCCCTGTTCTGTTACACTTGGTACCAAGCCCTCTGTTCTGTTACACTTGGTACTGTGCCCCCTGTTCTGTTACACTTGGTACCGTGCCCCCTGTTCTGTTACACTTGGTACCGTGCCCCCTGTTCTGTTACACTTGGTACCGTGCCCCTGTTCTGTTATACTTGGTACCCGTGCCCCCTGTTCTGTTACACTTGGTACCATGCCCCCTGTTCTGTTACACTTGGTACTGTGCCCCCATTCTGTTACACTTAGTACCGTGCCCTCTGTTCTGTTACACTTGGTACTGTGCCCCCTGTTCTGTTACACTTGGTACCAAGCCCTCTGTTCTGTTACACTTGGTACTGTGCCCCCTGTTCTGTTACACTTGGTACCATGCCCTCTGTTCTGTTACACTTGTACGTGCCCCTGTTCTGTTACACTTTGGTACCGTGCCCTCTATTCTGTTACACTTGGTACTAAGCCCTCTGTTCTGTTACACTTGGTACAGTGCCCTCTGTTCTGTTACACTTGGTACTGTGCTCCCTGTTCTGTTACACTTGGTACTGTGCTCCCTGTTCTGTTACACTTGGTACCAAGCCCTCTGTTCTGTTACACTTGGTACCATGCTCCCTGTTCTGTTACACTTGGTACCATGCCCCTGTTCTGTTACACTTGGTACCAAGCCCTCTGTTCTGTTACACTTGGTACCGTGCCCCCTGTTCTGTTACACTTGGTACTGTGCCCCCTGTTCTGTTACACTTGGTACCAAGCCTCTGTTCTGTTATTTGGTACTGTGCCCTCTGTTCTGTTACACTTGGTACCATGCCCCTGTTCTGTTACATTTGGTACCAAGCTCTCTGTTCTGTTACACTTGGTACCATTCCCCCTGTTCTGTTACACTTGGTACCGTGCCCTCTGTTCTGTTACACTTGGTATCGTGTCCTCTATTCTGTTACACTTGGTACCAAGCCCTCTGTTCTGTTACACTTGGTACCGTGCCCCCTGTTCTGTTGCACTTGGTACCGTGCCCTGTTCTGTTACACTTGGTACCATGCCCCTGTTCTGTTACACTTGGTACCAAGCCCTCTGTTCTGTTACACTTGGTACCATACCCCTGTTCTGTTACACTTGGTACTGTGCCCCCTGTTCTGTTACACTTTGTACCAAGCCCTCTGTTCTGTTACACTTGGTACCATACCCCTGTTCTGTTACACTTGGTACCAAGTCCTCTGTTCTGTTACAGTTGGTACCGTGCCCCCTGTTCTGTTACACTTGGTACCGTGCCCTCTGTTTTTTTACACTTGGTACCATGCCATCTGTTCTGTTACACTTGGTACCGTACTCTGTTCTGTTACACTTGGTACTGCCCTCGTTCTGTTACACTTGGTACCGTGCCTTCTGTTCTGTTAAACTTGGTACTGTGGCCCCTCTTCTGTTGTGGAACCATGCCGTGTGTTCTATTACACTTGATGCCATGCCATTGGTTCTGTTACTCTTGGTACCAGGCCCTGTGTTCTGTTACACTTGGTACCAGGCCCTGTGTTCTGTTACACTTGGTATCTTGCTCTCTTTTCTGTCACCCTTGGTACCATGGCCTCTGTTCTGTTACATCTGTACTGTGTCCTCTGTATGGATTAAAGATTTAATAACATGCAGTAGTAGTGGGGTAGTTCACCTCTTAAAATGTAGTTGAGGGGCTTATTACGTGGGCAGAACCACACAAACATTTAGGGTATGAATTGGGAAACATGAGAGCAGTGGACAGAGGAGATACATCATATGCGACTGTGAAGCATCTCCTCGAACGTAAGACCAAACAACATAATTTTAGCTTTACAGGAATCGAGTTGGTCACATCGGGAGCTGGGGGCGGATTTTAAGAAGATAATAGGACAGGAAGAAAGTTATTGGATACTCGAATTAGGGACTCACCACAATAAGGGATTAAATGACAGCATTAATCTGCCAACATTTCTTAAGAAATATAGATGTTAGGAAATCAGAAGAAAGGCAACAGTGATGCTGTTGATTATAGTTGTTCCACACTATATATTGTATGGTCCTCTATAACCAGAAACCAGTAGGATTTAGTACCTTGAGCAGAATGAAAGGAAATGAGATTTATGGTGCCTGGGACAACAAATATGCACATGTATATTAGACTCTAGGGCATAAAATGAAGGAATATTTGTTCATGACTTTTTTCATGATATTGATAATTAGAGGCACAATGTTTAGTTGTTAAAAAAGTACTGATATGGATCAAAAACGAATCTGGATAAACTGTTAATTTAGTAATCATGATACAGGCTGTGTGCATATTTGGCAGGAATAGTTCCAAGAACGTGAAAAATTTTTTATTGTATGTTAGTTATTATCATAGAATGTGTTTCATAGTTTGTTATACTAATTGATTTAGCACTGATCACTTTAAAAATGGTGGTAGGTTGACATGAATCATGTGATGTTAACCTGATTAGTATAAATTGAGCACTTTTTCAACCTGACAAACTACTCTGAAGAAGCCTAGCAGCATGCTAGGAGAAACGTCAGTGTCTATTTCATTTTAGCCACCTTGGCCAGTGTTTTATGAGCACTTTTGCACATATAAAGGACTGAACAATTCGATTGTTATTGTCCCTGTCATCTGTTCGGAGTGTGGGTGCTTATTATCTTTGCTTGTGGTATATTTGTTGTTGACAAGCACCACGTGTTACCCTGGTGCTTTATGTTTACTCCGCTCAGGGAATAATCAATACAATCTGGGTACAAGGCTAAAAGGGAAGGAGTAACACTCTGTATCAGAGCAGGAATATAAGCTACGGAGGATGGGAGGGGGGAAGACAGCCTGCCTGTGCAGCGGTAGCGCTACCGCTTGCAATGCTGATGACCTGGGTTCGAGAATAAGGCCAAGTCATTGGAGAGCGCTGGCCAGGGGAGGTGAGCTGAGCAACCCAGTGGATGCGCTCCACCTTGTGGAAGGAGGGAGGGAGGGAGGCTGTTCAGACTCCTCTGCACTACGGCCACTTAGGTGACCACAGGTGGTGCTGCAGTCAGAGCCGAGGAACTGGGTGGGAGGATGTCGATACGCTTCAATGCACGGGCACACATACTGTGTACGCGTGCATCGGGAGTTTGGCACCCTGGGGGCGGGGGCAGTAGAACACCAGGAAAAACCCTGACTGCTGCAGGTGAGCATCTGCCCCTCACTGCAGAACCCACACCGCCAACTGTGGCTCTCTCTTCACTCGCACCTACCCAGTCTTCGTCAGGGACTAGGGCCCACTCCCAATGGCCCTGCCTTGGGGGGCAAGCCAGGGTTGATTGGACATGAGATAAGTCCCGGAGAAGGAGGGTGATGAGGCTAGATGAGGGGACCAGAACCTACAGGGGCTGGCCATATAGTGGGAGAAGAAGCATGCTAAATAAAAAAAAAAAGGAATGGGGAGTGAAATCGCTATGGGTACAACTGACTTCCACTGCAGGAAAAAAGATTAGCATGCAGGTGGTCTGCGCCACAGTACTCCACACTTGCTTCAAAAAAATGGTGCAGTACTGCAAGGGTATAAACAAAGTCCAAGAGGGGAGCATCTTTCAGAAAAAGAGATGTGCAAGAACAAGGGGGTGCAATTTGAAGAAAGAGGGGGGACGACTCAGGGGCAACGTGAGGAAGTATTTTTTCATGAAGAGGGTGGTGGACACATGGAACCGCCTTCTTGAGGAGGCTGTGGGGTCAAAAACAGTGGGGGAATTCAAGAATGCATGGGACAGACATAAGGCTTTTATAGTGGGGGGTGGGAGGCAGTGGGCTGTTGGGTAACTAGGATCTGCAGCTTATCCAGTAGGTAGGGAAATGGGCAGACTAGGTGGGCCAAGCGGTCCTTATCTGCCGTCAAAGTCTGTGTTTCTATGGATTCCTTTTCAATGGGAATTAGGGCTGACCTGGAAGGTTATGGATCTATACAGAGGTGATGGCCCGCAGCCATCTGTGAAGGGGACCACAGTCCTCAGTGGAAGGTTTAAATGTTACTTTGATGAAAATGTAAAGTAGCTGAGGGGGGCAGGTAATAAATACAAAGTGAGGCATAAACTACTCCCCCACAGATTGAAGTAACAGGAAGAGAGGGCCTGAGGGGAGGAAACTCCCCCAGGGCACAAGTTAAAGAAAGTAGAAGCATAGTAGGGGCCAAAGGGGGCAAGATCAGAAGAGAGGGGAGGTTAGGTATAGAGGAAGCAAGTCATGAAGAATTTATTGAGGGGGATGGGGGAAGAGACGGATGTTCCTAGTTGCAACAAAGACAGAATGAGGGGAACGTTTTTTTCTCAATTATTTGATAGAAACATAGAAACGTAGAATTTGACGGCAGATAAGTATCACTTGGCCCACCTAGTCTTCCCATTTTCCTACCTAACAGATAAGCTGCAGATCGTAGTTAACCAACAGCCTACTTAATAATATAACTTGATAACTGGGTAAAGCCCTTTAAGCCTAAGGCTTGTTTTCCGAGGTGATCCAGGATTGCTGAATTGGTTATGTGACTTGCTCAGTGCCGTACCATATGCAATTGAAGGTTGTGAGAATCAAACCCAGGGCTACTGGATGTGCCAAGCGCATTCACAGCTCATTACTCTTACATCTAGACTATACTACCAGCCCAAGGTTGCAGGCAGAGTGGGAGCAAGGAGTGGAGAGTCATGTGTACCAAAGCAAGGAGTCTTGGAAATCAAATTCCAGACCTGGCGGCCATCTTGGTGGAGGCAGACCTGGATGCTGTGTCCATTATCGAGTCATGGTGCGCAGGGAGGCATGAACGGGACATGGCCATACCAGGCTACACTCAGTTCAAGAAGGATAGGGAGGGGAGGAAGGGCAGAGGGGTTGTGCTGTATGTGAAGGAGGGTATCAGAGCGACACAAATCCAAGAGAACCTAAGGGCAAGAGATAGGTTGGAGGCACTCTGGGTCACCCTGGAGACAGGGGTCAGCCACTTTTTGCAATGGAGTGATATACAGATCTCCAGTACAAGGGCAAGAATTAGATAAGGCACTGGGCAAAGCCATCAGCATGATGGCAAGAAAGGGGGAGGTGCTGCTGGTGGGGGACTTCAATCTGCAGGATGCAGATTGGAGGATCACAACAGCAGCCTTAGCTAGATGTAGGGTCATCCTAGACTCCCTGCAGGGGGCATTTCTTAGGCAACTAGTTAGAAAGCCCACTTGAGATGGGGCAAAACTAGACCTAGTTCTGATAAACAGGGTCAGTATTTCAGACATTATGGTGGGATGCCATGTGGGAACCAGCGATCACCGTACAGTGTGGTTTAATATAAGAAAGGTGGCAGAGATAAACCACAGAAGGACAATGGTTCTTGACTTCAGGAGCACAGATTAAAACACGCATTTGTCAATGTCGAATGTTGTTTGCTTGTATGTGCTGTTTAGGTATTTGGAAGTGATAGTTCCATGCCTTCCTCCCAAGACATCTACTGTGTCTTTCTGTTCAGTATTCACAGAAGAGTGGGAGGAGCGAGGGCCACAGCAGTACAGCAGTTGCCAAGAGGTTGAAGAGGTGGACAATAGTCCATTCAAAGGCAAAGAGTCCTGCAGGAGCTTCTAAATTGAAGGTGAACAAAGCGATGGAACCAGATGGCATACTCCCAAGGATATTAAGAAAACTACGAAGGGAGATAGCAGTACCTCTGGCAGCCATGTTCACTGAGTCATTCAACACGAGTGAATTGGAGGAGGGCACATGTGGTCCCTCTACACAAGTCTGGCAGGGAAGAGGCAGGGTCAACAGGCCGTTCAGCCTCAACGCAGTAGTGGGAAGATCATGGAGACATTACTTTAAAGAAAGGATAGTGGGGCATCTCAGAAGCCATCAGGCCCAGGACCATAGACAACATGGATTCACAGTGGGGACATCATGTCAGACAAATCTGGTTGATTTCTTTAACTGGGTGACAAAGGAAGTGAATCAGAGTGGGGCAGTGGACAACGCTTACCTTGATTTCAGCAAAGCCTTTGACACCATCCCATATAGGAGGTTGATAACCTAGCTGGGTAGGCTGGGCTTGGGGGAAAGGGTGGTAAACTGGGTTAGAAACTAGCTAACAGACAGGAGGCAGAGTGTGGTGGTAAATGGTATGCAGTCTAGGGAGAGGGGGTGACCAGTGGGGTGCTGCAGGGATTGGTACTGGGGCCAGTCCTATTCAATGTCTTCATTAGTAACACTGCAGAACGCCTGAAGGGAATTTTTTCACCAAATTTTCAACATAGCCATTTTAAGAACTCTACTCATGAACAGTGTCACTGTGATTTTCTTAATCTTTCCCAAACATTGATTTTGCACACCGACTGTACCATTGCCCGCTACATGTGCGGAAACACATTTTGGGCAAGATGTGAAAAATGGCAGCTGTACTGCTCATAAGGAGGTGTGGTAAAATGGCAATGTTGAAAATCTGGAGTGAAAATATTGAAAATTCGCAAACTTGTGAGTGTGTGTAGGAACTGCGCAACGTACGCTCCTAAAACAGTCATTTTGGGGAATTTTTTCACCAACTTTTCAACATAGCCATTTAAGACCTCTGCTCATGAACAGTGTCACTGTAATTTTCTTACTCTGTCCCAAACATTGATCGCATCACGACTGCGCCATTGTATCTATCTTGCATGGAAATACATTTTGGGTGACATGTGAAAATGACAGCTGTACTGCTCTAGGAGGTGTGGTAAAATGGCAATGTTGAAAATCTGGAATGAAATATTAAAATTCACGAACTTACGGACGTCGTAGGAATTTCTGCTTGCCTTTCATCAAAAACAGTCATTTTGGAATTTTTTCACCAAATTTTCAACATAGCCATTTTAAGACATCTGCTCATGAATAGTGTCACTGTGATTTTCTTAATGTGTCCCATGCATTGATTTTGCACCGACTGCTCCATTGTGCGCTATATGCACGGAAACACATTTTGGCGAGATGTGAAAAATGACAGCTGTACTGCTCATAAGGAGGTGTGTTAAAATGGCAATGTTGAAAATCCAGAGTGCAAATATTAAAAATTCGTGAACTTACGAGCATGCGTAGGAACAGTCGTTGTTAGGAATTTTTTCACAAAATGTTTCACATAGGCTTTCTGAGAGCCCACCGTATGAATACTGGCACTGTCATTTCATTAATTGGTCCCGAAAAGTGATTTCGCGCAGTGACTGTGAAATCGTCCTTGGAGCCCGATTAACGCCATGACAGTGACAGAATTCATGAGGCGGGGTCCCAGAAACCCCATGTTGAAAATGTGGAGCCAAAATTCCAAAAAATGCCTAAGATATGCAGCAAAGTTGAAAAAACCCTATCTATCCCATTATACAGCTTACATGCATTTCCTCAGTTTGCAGTTGGCTTTGAAGAGTGTAGACGTGTTCCCAGTCCACCGAAGATCATCGCGCTGAGGTCTGGAGGCAAGTATGGGGTGAAGGGGGGTGTGGGGAGGCAGGGTGTGCAGTGGGTGGGTGCGGTTGTGGGAGGGGGCAGGGAGAAGCGCTGAGGACAGTTTTTGTATTTGCAGGTTATTTTTTTTTTTAATAAGACGATGAGGATGTTTGCCATGCTGGGGTGCTCCAGTGTGGCAGCTGGAAGGCTGTTTGGGGGTCGCGGAGCCGATAGGGATTGGGCATCCCCATTGGCCATAACACATTTTGCCACGCTGGGGTGGGCTCCCAGCGTGGCACCTGAAGCTTTCAGGGGGATGTGGAGCCGACAGAGATTGGGCACCTCCGACGGCTGTACAGTGTGTGCTTGGGGGGAAGGCGAGGAGCATCGAGGAAGTGCGGGCAAGCACGCATGTGTGTGTGGAGGGGAGCTCTGCTCATTGAAGCGGAGCTCTCCCTTTCAACTGTATGCCACTGTATTTTTAACTGGTGTCACAGACGGCTGGAGCAGTGATTGGGGAACTGGGGCCGTGCCGCAAACACACTGACTGAATTGGAAGACGGGTGCCACACCTCTGAAAACTCGGTTGATGGCACTATACGAACATACGTATACTATACTACATATGTTCATAGGAAGACAAGGGGAAGGATTGTGAGGTTAACAATTGCAGGGAGAGACTGTGCAGAGAAGGATCAGGAAAAAGCAGATACCAGTATCCTCAACAGAGACTTTATTTATTGTATTTTTTATTTGAGTTTTGGTGATTGGGTAGGACCACTGAGACAATTACAGTCCCTTTTTCAGGGTCGACCCGGGGACGTACATGGTACAGTAGAGCAGAGCAATTGTACAAGGAGTCAGTACAGTCCAGTCCAGTATCAAATTTTACATACATTGTGCAGTGGATACAATAATGTAGAGCTAGTTATGTACACCAAATCTACACACCTATAAATTCTATATACATTAGGATTTTAACTATACAGTACATAGGCAATAGATGTCACATTTTGAGCACGAAAAGAAAGAGAAGAGTAGGGCTGACGAAGGGGGGTGGGGAGGGAAGGGGAGAGGTGTGGGTCAACACAGCACACTTCAGCACAGTCCTCACAGTGGAGGGAGAGGGGAATGGAGCACATAGAAGCAGCAAGAATACTGGGGAAAGGGAGGTAGACACAAATCCATTTACAGAGGAAAGAGTCCAAAGAAGACTTGAAACTCTGAAATTGGACAAGGCAATGGACAGTAACCCAGTACAGCACCTCTTGTCTTGCTGGACACAACGTAACAGAGATCCATGAATAAGTGATATTGGACTGGAGAGACAGACCAACAGAGGGTCCTGACAATAGCCCAGTACAACGCCTTGTGTCTCACAACACAACTTGGCAAGACAGATCAATCAAAAATGATATTGGGCTGGAGAAATACACAAAGAGAGGGGATGGACAGTAGCCCAATACAACACTTCATGTCTCACTGCACACACAGCATGACATCGGAGTTCCATGGAAAGCTATATTGGGCTGGAGAAATACACCAGTGGAGGGTATGACATACCCAAGACAACGCCTTCTGCCTAACTGCACGTGCACATGACAATAGAGATCCATGGAAAGTGGTACTGGACTGGAGACATGCAAGAACAGAAGATATGGACAGTAACCCAGTACAATGTCTCAGCGCAGACAGAACATGACAGCAGAGATCTACGGAAAGTGATAATGGGCTTCAGGAATGTACTCCCAGAGGGTATAGACAGTAGCCCAGTACAATCCTCATGTCTTGCCACACATGTAACAACAGAGACCCATGGAAAGGGATAATGAGCTGGAGAAATACACCAACAAGGGGTACGGGCAGTACCCAGTGCAGTGCCTCATGTCTCACTGCACATGACATGACAACAGAGACCCATGGAAAGTGATACTAGACTGGAGAAATACATCAACAGGAGGTACGGATAGTACCCAGTACAACACCTCATGTTTCACAGCACACAACGTGAGAGATCTATGGAAAGTGATACTGGGATGGAGATATACACCAACAGAGAATACAGATGGCGACCCAGTACAATGCCTCTTATCTCAGTGCACAACATACATCACTACCCACACAACAAAAATCCTTAAACTGGCAGCAGTCGACAGTGTTGCAGAATAAATAAAGCCATGGTGTAGGCAAGCCAAATACTACTATTATTTTTTTCCATCAAGGTTTTTATCCATGGGAGCATCACAGGTGGCTTTCTCTGCCCCGTCACTGTCCCCCTGCCCAGCGACTTGCCTCCCTGGTCCACCAAGCCCCATATCTCCCACGGATTCCCCCCATGGTGGGACCAGGAAGGGCAGGGCCATCCTCCCCCACCCAGAGACCCAGCGTCCAGATTTGTGGGTCGGCAGACCAGCAGCAGCGTGGAGCGAGGGCGGGCAGGCAGGGCTTCATGGAGCCTGTTACCGCTGTTTTTCCCTTTTTCTCCCCTTACATCCTGGGGCCTCAGCAACATGGTGGCGCATGTGTGTGGAGGCTGGCATGCACTCCGGAACCAGTGGCCCCATCCACCCACCTGGCCTAGTGTCAGCCCCCCCCATTTGCCCAAGGCTACCACCGTACCACTGAGCCTCCACTTGGTGGCAGCCAAGAGCCAGGAAGGGCTTACCTCCAAATCCTATTGGCTGCTCAATCCTCTCTCAGCCCTCCCCACTGGCCAATCCCAGGCTGCCCGAGCTTGTTCCCAAACGCGAGTCACTGGTGTGGGAGAGGTAAGGCACTTGAAGCGTCTCACCCTCTGCACCACCAGGCAGACTACTTAAATACTACTATTACTGTATAAAGGTGTGAACGAACTCCCGGAACGTCCAGATGCAAGAATATGTAAGGGTTTAACCAACACCCTAGGATAAAAACAAATGGTGGCTAGTAGGTATATGTGTGAAACAGGTTGCAACAAGGTCATACGCAGTAGGGGTAGAAGGGCAACTCTACTGTAGAAACCATTGTTTCATAACAGCTGCCAAGGAATAATCCACACAACCTCAAATTATAACAGACTCAGCAAATTAGAACGCTTTCCGTCAGAGACAATAACAGAAATATTGGGTGACTGAGAAATAACCTCTGCTACTGGTGATATATCTAGGCTGACACAGGGAATGCCTGACAGTCAGCAAATATGGAAGGTGAAATCTCCTGAATGTGGCCGCCAAAAGAGAACATGCCAGTGAGGTCAACAAACAGGAACCGCACAAAATAGAGTTATAAGGCTTCCTGGAAATCGCAAAGAATTTATTGTTAGTTAATGAAAAGAAAAACTGTACCCTGAGTAAATGTTTAAGTTCTTGAGTTGTACAGTCATAACCTGTTTAATCAATCATTAGGAAGAGAGATTTTACGACAGCTGTAATTGATGTTTAGCTAGTATGCTGTAACAGTGCCACCATGTGGCTTAACTCAGCCAGCACAGTGTAATCCTAATATTTCGCCATGGTCCACAGTGCTGTTAACACTGTTGTTCATGTTTAAAGTTTAATGTAGTTACCCTGAATCAGGTTAGCTGTTGATAAACAAGAAAGACAGTTTTACAGTGAAAAGGACAGCGATGGAGTATGAGATTTTAAACATGTAAGTGAAGATATCTATTTATTTCATATGTTTCAGAAGGAAAGACATACTGAGCTGATAACAGCTCATTTCCAGATATGTCCTGGTGGGAGGGGGAAGGGGGACAATGAGGAACACTAGGAACAATAATACAGTAATAACAATAATACAGTAATAGGTGAATAAGCATCTTAAATAACAATTGTGAAAAGAAAAGGACTGCAGGAAGTAAAATCCGTAACTATACAGTAAAGCACTGGAGGATAACATTTGCAATTATAATACAATAAAGCACTGGAAGACAACATTCACAATGTGCAGAGGGAATAATAAGTTAAGGGTGAGAAAAAAAGTTGTTGAATGGGGAGGGGTAAGAGGGGACTACACTAGAGTAGGTGTGTGGCAAAGGTAGAGCAGAGGTAGGAGGGTGGTGGGCAGAAGCCCTGGGATCAGCATCAGGGGCAACTGGGGGAGGTAGTAATGAAGCGTGGAGGAAGGAGAAAAGTAAGTGCAGAGAAGAGGTAGAGTGGATGGTAAGGGGGAGAGAATGCCATTCTATGGAGAAATTGAAGAAGGCAACTTTACCAGAATTGGATTTCCTTGACGGAAGTGTAAGAGACCAATAGCCAGAGTTGTGAAGGGGTAAGAAGTGGTTGGGGTTGTCACAACCTGTCCACACTCAGAACATTGACTGCAACAGGTTGCCAACTTTCTCAGGCCTCTACACTTGTAAGGGTGCCTCAATAGCGGCCACAGTTCAGGGGTGATTTTCTTACCTGGGGATTTTCTTGGTTCAAATCCCACCAGAGCCACTGCTCACCCAGTACACTGCTTCTTTGCAGGAGGCAGTATGGTACAGTGGGTTAAGGCTCTGAGCTGCAGATCTGGAGACCTGGGTTTGAATCCCATAGCCACCTAGGTGCATACTGTGTGATCCTGAGCAAGTCACTTAACTTCCTTGTGCTCCCAGGTTGCATCTGGAAACAAGCTTCAGCTTAGTGTGCTACTCCTGGTTAAACAATGTTCCTCCTTTCCCTTTGGCTAAGGGCAAATGATCTTCCCCTGTCACGCACTCCTGAGAAACACTTTTCTGGAATATGGTAACTATAGCCTTCTCCCTTCGGAGTCGGATCATGGATTTGTCAATACCAGTGGTTAACTATTCCCTCAAAAAACTCAATTACAGAGGCATGACGTATATAAAAATAATATTTACTACTTCACAATATTTACACAAGCTTCGTGATATTACAATTACACAAAAACTATGGGAATTACAGGGTTACTACAGAAATGAAAAATAAATAGTTTGCACACAGCAGAAGAAGCACATAGAAAAACCTTCCTATAGCTTCTTAACTCTAACAAAGTAGAAAGATTCTTAACCACACAGGACCTTACTGAGCCATGGCAGACTCTCTTTATTTTTCATTGATTTATTTTACAGTTTTTGGCCAGGATACACGTACTAAGGTGAAGCTTGTTTCCAGGTGCATCCTGGGACCATAGGGAAGTTAATTAAATTGCTCATGGCCACACAGTATTGAAGTGGCGGCTGTGGGATTCAAACCCAGTTTTCCAGGTTTGCAGCTCAGTGCTCTTAACCACTATGTTATACTGCCTCTTAAATGTTGTAAGTCTAGAGTCCCAACAATGACTGAGTTGCCAGGATCTTGCAAGACCTCAGAAGCTTTCTGCAGCCAGTCCCACCATTCCACATCATCAAATATGTCACTCTGACATCATGGATATGACTCTCCCTTTGTCTTCTGTGGGTACCACCTCTCTGGGAAACTAGACTAAACTGAAACCTTCAGTTGTGCAGACTCAGAAACCCTCCGTTTTGTTCTGAGCCATGCCTGCCCCCGTAGGTGGTGGTTGCATGGCCAGGACAGTTTTTTTGATGTGAAAGACCTTGGGCTCTTTGAAACTCCCTCATCAACTGATGAGGGGGTTCCTTAATTACAGGACAAAGGAACTGTAATTACCTTTCAGGGATGGCTGCGTCTGCCTCAGAAACAATTTTAATCGAATTTCCCCAGCACATCTCTGTCCCCTCAGCAGGCAGAGTTAATAAAAAAAAAAGTGCTAACTTATTGTTACCGGGGGAAGGGGAGATAGCAAAGTGGCATAGGAGGAGAGGGAGCCAAGCTACTGTTTAGAGATGAAGGACACACAATGGGTGAGGCATCTGGCCTCAAGGGAGGGGAAGGAGAGGGAGGAGTACAGCAGGAAGCACTGGTGGGTGTGGAGGTAGCAATCCAGAACAAAGCGGTAAAAGGGGTGAAAGAAGGGATACAGTCTGGCCAGGGTGGACTTGGGAGCAGCACTGTATACTGCGTCACCATAGTCGAAGATGGGGAGTATCATCTTTGAGATGATCTCTTGACATGCAGAAAGCGGGATACACTCTTTATTCTTGTAAAGTGCATGAAGTTTGGGGAGCAGCCTTTTGTGAAAGGCATCCATGTACCCAAAGAAATCGAGGTGTTGGTCCAGCCAGACCCTGAGGTACTTGAATGAGGGAAATCCTTAATTGCTGCAGCATTGAGGGTATTGAAGAAAGGGGAGAGAGGTGACCCTAGCGAGCCTCTGCCTATAGCCAAAGGTCATAGAGACCATTTTCTTGGCATTGAGGGACAGCTAGTTTGCTGGGAATCAGTGCTGCATGTTAGCAAAGTCTACTTGGAGTCTGACCATGAGGTTGGAGGCAGAGGAGCTGGAAGCAAAGGGTACTGTGACATCTGTGTACATATGGTTGGATGTTGAGGAGCAGAGAGTGGGGAAGTCATTCAGGATGATGCAGAAAAGTATTGTGCCAAGGACAGACCCTTGGGGATGACTGAGCTGATAGGGAGTGAGGGTATGAATGCTCTAATATGAGCAGCTTGAAACCTGCCCTCAAGGTAGACGTAGAACCAACCAAATGAGGAGTCTAAAAACTCCAAAGCCTTGAGTTGTCCAGGAGGAGGTGGGCAGCAGTTCTGAAGGCTTTGGCCAAGCCTTTACAAATGGTGGAGGTGATCAAACCCTGATCCATGCCAGATAAAATGAATCAGTATTCTGGAGGATGGAGGTGGAGTGGGACTTCTGGAATCCAGACTGGAAAGAAATATAAAAACAGAGAATTCGACAGTAGATAAGGACTGCTAGGCCCAACCAGTCTGACCATTTTTTCCCTACCTACAGTATCACCATAGACCCTAATTGGTCTCTGCCTCTCCAGAGTGAAGAAGGAGGATGAATCAAGGAAGGGGGAAAAGTGGAGATACTACAAGGTGTTCTTGGATCTTAGCCTGAGGGGGGAATTGGGAGATAGGGTGGTAGTCACCAGGAGAGGTGGAGTTGTCCCCCTTTAGGAAAGGATGACTGGCCTGTTTCCAAATGTCAGAGATGGGGGCTAAGGAAAACAACAGGTTGAGAAGGGAGGTAATAGAGCAATAGCAGGGGTGGAAAGATGGAGGAGTTTGGGGTTAAGACCATCAGGGCTCACACCCTTGTGAAAGTTAAGAGCCAAGAAGGCCTTAAAGGAAGCAAGAGGAGTGGTAGGAGAGAAGAAGAAGAGGTGGTGTGCTATGAAAGGAGGGGAAGGGGAGGAGAGGAGGGAGCCGGTACAGGAGGTGAAGAATGGGTTGAAAAACTGAGGTGACAGAAGAGGGGTCAGAAATAGGAGCTTCACCCACCTTGAGGGCCTGGGGAGGGGACTGAGTTGGAGAGAGAAGAGGGCATGGATTACCTTCCAGAACTTAGAAGGGGGATTATTATTGTTCTGGAGAGTTGATGCAAAGTATTCGGACTTGGCAAGTCTGGTAGCTCTGACACAGGTGATATTCAGGGTCTGGTACTTGATTAGGTCTGCAGGGGAGCCGGAGGACTTGTACATCTGCCAGACAAGGTCACATGCACAGAGGCAGGCCAGCAACTCAGCCAAGATCCATGGAAGTTGGCAACGATGGACTGTTTTTTTTTTTTATTATATTTTTATTGAATTTTTCAGTAACATGAGGTAAAAACAAGACATTCACAATAAAACTATAAGTTTATATATGGACTGTGGTTTTTCTAAGGGGGCACAGAGATCCTAGACTAACATAAACTTGGCATTGAAATAATGGAGGGCAGTATTTGTGCTGCTGGCTGTAAAGATGGGTATAGCCGCCAGGTCGATATGGAGGGAGGACAAGTCCAAGGATCTGAAGGACTGGATCCAAATGAATTCAAGGGGGACTTTGGGACGGTGAATCGTGCACATGCAGTACGCCATGTGGTGGTCACTGAGGGCATTGGGAAGGGTACCAGCAGCAGGATATGGTGGGGGTGTGAGGTAAACACCCAGTCCAGAAAGGAGGGATTGAGGGATCTGAGATTGTGCCAGGCTGGGTGAGTGATTGGTTGGATAAGTTGGAGGGACGTGATATTTTGTTACAGTTTATTCAGAGAGGTGGAGAGCCAACTGAGGTAAAAGTAATCAAGGATGAGCAGCTCACTAGAGGAGGCATGGGAGGAGACAGTGGTGAGGAGCTTGGTGACTGAAGATGGAGACATGCCAGGGCCGCAGTAGGCACCAGCCATGGAAACAGGAGCAGAGAAGGGGAGGTAGAGCTTGAGAAGGAGCAACTCAGAGGCAGAGGGGGAGGTGACAGAGAATACAGGCTGAAACTGGATGTTGGAGGAGAGGTAGTCTACAACTCCACTGTCCTCTTGGTGCAATCCTCCTGGATGATGGTGTACGCAGCGATGGCAACTGCAATATCAGGAATCTTGGGGGTAGGCAAGACTCGGAGATCAACAGCACCTCAGACTTGAGATTAAGCATGAGCAGTGGCAGGAGATTAATCTTTGGGAATAGGCTTCGGATGTTGATGTGAGTCACTCTCAGTCCTTTGGGGAGATGAGGGGAAGATGACTGGGTAGGGCCGGGATTGAACTCAGTATCATCTGCTACTAAAAGCAACAAGTAGACAAGGTGCATGAGGGAGTGTATGAGTCGCTTATCGGGGGGATGAGAGGGGGTAAGAGGGAGGTGGCACCTGAGGAGAAGGGGCAGTCTGCAATTAGGATGCCAAGGAATCGGATAAGTAGGCAAGCTTGGAGGAAGGGAGGTGGGAGAGGGGGAAGGGTGTTTCAGAGAAAAGGGAAGCATAAGCAATGGGGGGAGACAGGTGAGGGGAAAACAGGAGGGGAAGGAGTTCTAAGGTTAGAAGCAGCATTATTGGAGTGAGAATAAGCAATTGTCACCATATATTTTGTCAGTTTAAGTGGCGAGAGAGTAAACTTCACCCCAGAAGGGAGGAAGCCGATTTAATAATTTGGGAGGGGGATATGGGTTTCACCCAAATAGGGAGGAAACAAAATTTAACAATTTTGGGAATGCGAGTGTAACCCCTAGGTGGCGCTATCCCAAGGGCTACTACCCCTGCCTGCTTGGCTAGTAGCAGGTTAAGGGGCCTGAGTTCTGAAATGGGTGCCTCCACCTGGAGGTCAGGGTTGGTAGTGGTCAAGCTAACCTGGGCACAGCCCTCCAGGACACTGTAACCCCCTCTCTTTCCCCTCTAGTGGCTGGAACAATACACAATAATCACTTTCACAATACCCCTGATACACTACACAAGTACCCACACTGTTTGCACTTGCCACCAGGGCTTTCCTCTGGCACGGCCCTGGGGACCCTCTGTATAACAAGGCTGTACACAGCAAATAACAGCAGTATAGTACTCTTACACAAACTGGAACCACAGTCAGGGTAAATGCAAAAAATAGTTAGATCTGATTTATTTAAGGGGCTTGAACAAGGGAGGGGTGTAATCAGGTTAATTTGCTTAAAGGCTCTATCATTCAAACAGTTATGCATGTACTTCAGGGTCCATAAACAGTCACACATTCTGGGTACCCACATGGAGAATAGTGGACTAACCAGGAACATTGTAGCTGGTTGGGGCCCTGTGATGGAACAAACCAGCATTCGCAACACACACTATTTGTAATCCGGAGCCAGAAGGCTCAATTCGTGAAAAGAAAGCAACAAGACAATCAGATGACACACTTTTAGATTAGGTTGTTGATGCAGGGAGCTACCCTGATGATTACTCACGATACCCAAGACTGGACACAGGCTGGATGAAAATCGAGACATCAGGTGGTTGATCTGGAGTGCCAGGAGAAGCAGGGCCCACACGATTTGCCAAGGCGTTGTTCCTGTTCAAGTGTGGAGCAGGGGGCTGATCCCCAGGCAGGTCTCTCATCGGTGGCTTTCTCTGTGCAGTGGGGTAGTCTCGCAGGGCCAGCGTGGCATGGCCCAGGCCGAATGGAGATGAACACAGATTCAGTTTGATTAGGCTGGATAAAGCTTCCAGCAAGCAGAACACAGTTCACACAGCGGGGAACCAAATCACGAACCACTTTCAGTACACAGCACATTTGCATGTAAAGGATTCTAAGATACTAGCAAGCAGAACACAGTTCACACAGTGGGGAACCAAATCACGACCCACTTTCAATACACAGCACATTTACATGTAAGGAAATTCTACTATACCATGCAAACCGCTCTCCGGTCACGATTGCAAAGTCTCTGCACAAACCAGTGATTCAAAAGCAGCTGGAAATCCTGACAGGCCGATCGCATTCAGCAATTTTTTTGTCTTCTTCATGTTAAATCCTGGTCACAGTCCAGTGGCTTAAATAGTCCTCACAACTTGGATTCTGTCCGAATAAACTCTTATTTTCCATCTCAGGGACAGCAGGCAGACAGGCAGGTCAAACTCAGCCCTTTCACAGTTCTCCCATGCAAAACTACACAGAACTGCTGCTCAACATCACTTGAGCTGTTACTTCTTCACTTCTCAGCTCAAAACTGAAACTAGCTGCAGCAGCCTGGGAAATTCCCCAAGATCCAAAAGGTTTGGTTGGCTGATCCTCTTGTCAGTCACAACAAAGGCTTCCCTTCAGGTGCAAAAAGGCGCAAAAAGCCCAAAACTACAATTCCTACAGATTTTGACTCCAGACAGCTCCTGTAGTCTGGCTCCATTTAGGTCTCACCAGTACTGATTGGTCCAATTTGCAGTCCAGGACCAAGATAGTGGAGATAAACAAAACAGTCCTTGCTGCAAAGAAGCAGGTTAGACAAACTACATTATCATTATCACTCTAAATGATTTTCAGCAAATAGTTACATCTTTCAACAGAGCTCCCTCTCAGATTACTTATGACTGCAATCCAGGCAACTCTTAAAGAGACAGTACACAGAAGCTATACAGGCACTCTCTGGCAATCACATTTAAACTGCTAAAACGCAGGACACCAGCCTGACAGTGAGCACTTAAGCAAGCTTGAGGAAGACTTTTCAGGAACCCCCATTTGTAGGGGGGTTACACGAGTGTCACACAGCTAGGGAGGGAGTCTAATTAAACAGTTAGGGGGAAGGATGTGGGCTGAACTCAGATAATTAAGTAGGTAGGGGAGGGAGGTAGCACACGATGCAGTGGGCCTCTGTTACTCCATATAGGAGCTCAAGCAGAAGGCCGATTACCCTCTGGAGAAGGCCTAAATGCTAGCATGCAACAGTACAACACTCAATAGGCCCATCAAGAAGCAGGAAAGTAAAGCAGGGGTGCCAACTGTTCAAGAGTACACCATATGTAATAGGTAGTACAAGTCAATGCCGCTTATAACAGTTGCAAGTGTACAAAGTAGTTTTGCCTGTTATAGACAGCAGATGGGAAAATCAAAAGCTTCAGAATGCTGCAAAAATACCATGACCTGTTACCTGCACTTAAAGCCCCAGGGAAGGGGGACCAGGAACCAAAAGCCAGGAGCTGGGAAATGGTGCAGCAATGGAGCCCCGGAGAGAGAGAGAGAGAGACTAGAAGGAGAGAGAGGAATAGAGTGGCGTCTGAAGACCGAACCACCAAGGTGAGGGAGGGAGCTCCATTAGGTGAACACTGTCCGGCCACATTGCTTTCATTCTTTCAGGTTTTTTTAAGACAGCTAGGGGTGGGGCTGCAAGGCAGAGGAGAGAAACAGATCAGCCAGCAGAGAACAGAGTGGCATCTGATGATCTAATTGCAGAGGTGAGGAAGAGAGAGTCCTAGACAAAGACCGGGAGAAGGTGGAGGAGCAGGAATGGAAGAAAAGGAAAGAGTAGAAAAAAGAACACTGGGGGAAAAAAGGTAGCACTGCTGCAGCCTTGACGAGGAAATAACTGATGACAGGTGATTTAAGAGCGCCAGTGATGACACCTTAACACCTTAACAGAGTGTGAACAAGGTGCAAACAGATGGCTACTGCCTGAAGTAGATGGAGTGCTTAAAATGGTATAAGCGTTATCTTTAATATGAAAACCCTATGGGAATGGCAAACAGCAGACAAAAAGTGCCCGTTGTAAACATTTGCCTGTATAAACCATGGACGGTATAAGTGGAGGTAGCAGAATAACTACACTTATGGTTAGCAAGGTGGACATTGGGCAGTGTCCTCTGGCATCCCAGTGTCTGTTGTGGGTAGACATATAGGATGATTTATTTAAAAGTTTCACCAGGAAGGCATACTGAGCAGAGTTGCTCATTTCCAGATGTGTCCTGGGGGAAAGGAGGGGAGAGGGAACAGAATGTACAGTTCATATACAATAACAATAAACAACAGCACTAATTAGCAACAACCCAGAGAATACATTCAACTTACAGTGTGAACAACCCAGTTTACAATAACTATAAAGGTTGAAAGGTATGGAAAGGTTGAAAGGTCTCAAAATCAGTAGTAGAGAAGGTCAGAGCCAAAAGACTGACCTTCAGGAAATAGAAGGGAATGCAGCGGGATGAAGTTAGGGAGGCATACCAAACTTCCCTAAGGGAAGCAGGGAAGGCAGTAAGCATGCATGAAACTGAAGAAGCACTAGCACAGGCAGTAAAAGAAGGGGATAATACTTTCTATAGATACATTAGTGAAAGGAGAAAGTCCAGTGGGGGTATTGCTAAGATCAAAGGGGATAAGTGGGAGTGTGTGGAGGAGGAACAAGGACAAACATCTATCCTAAATAGATACTTCTGCTCAGTATTTACTGAGGAGAAGGTAGGGCAGGGCCCACAGCTCAGCACCATGGACACAGGGGGAAGGATGGTGTGCACAAGTCCCTTCACAAAAGAAAGAGTCCTACAAGTGCTTGCTAAGCTCAGGGTGGACAAGGCAATGGGACTGGATGGCATACATCCCAGGGTACTAAAGGAGCTAAGGGTGGAACTAGCAGAGCCATTATCAGAACTGTTTAGTGAGTCTCTGAGCACAGGAGAGGTCCCAGAAGACTGGAGAAGGGCTCATGTGGTCCCAATCCACAAGAGTGAAAGCAGGGAGGCAGCAGGGAACTACAGACCAGTCAGTCTTACCTCAGTAGTGGGCAAGATTATGGAGGCACTCCTTAAGAAAAGGATAGTGCAACACCTGGAATCCATAGGAGCACAGGATCCAAGACAGCATGGGTTTACAACAGGAAGGTTCTGTCAAACTAATCTCATAGATTTCTTTGACTGGGTAACCAGAGTGGTGGACCAAGGGGGTGCAGTTGATGTTGCCTACCTTGACTTCAGCAAAGCTTTCAATACTGCTCCACACAGAAGATTGATTAATAAGCTGGGTAGGATCGGGGTGGGTCAGATATTGGCCAACTGGGTGGCAAACTGGTTGGTGGGCAGAAAACAGAGAGTGGTGGTAAACGGTATACAGTCAGAAGAGATGCAAGACACAAGTGGTATACCTCAGGGATCAGTCCAGGGGCCAGTCTTCATTAACATCTTCATCAGTGACATTACAGACGGACTGGAGGGTATGGTTTGTCTGTGTGCGGATGACACCAAGATCTGCAACAGAGTAGGTGATTCAGATGGGCTGGGCAGAATGAGAAGAGATCTGGATAAACTGGCAAAATGGTCAGAAGAGTGGCAACTGGGGTTTAATGCAAAGAAATGCAAGATCATGCACATAGGGAAGAGAAACCCTGAAGCTACCTATAGGTTGGGAGGGGAGTTGCTGTAATGACAAGGGAAGAAAGAGACTTGGGCATCATCATCACAGATGACCTGAAATCATCCAAGCAGACCACTAAAGTAGTAGGTAAGGCTAGGGGGATGTTAGGGTGTATTAGTAGGGGTATCACAAGTCGTAAGAGGGAGGTAATAACCCTTCTTTACAAGACACTGGTTAGGCCCCATCTGAAGTACTGTGTGCAGTACTGGAGGCTGCACTTTCACAAAGACATTAACAAAATGGAGGCAGTCCAGAAAAGGGCAACCATAATTGTGCAGGGACTGCATCAGAAAACATATGAGGACAGATTAATGGAGCTCAATATGTATACCCTAGCGCAAAGGAGGGAGAGAGGTTGATATGATTGAAACATTCAAACACGTTAAGGGCATTAACAAGGTGAAAGAGTCTAATATGCTTCAATATAAGAAAAATAGCAGGATAAGAGGACACAGCATGAGATTAGAGGGAGGTTGATTAAGGGGTAATGTGAGGAAGTTCTTTTCCACAGAAAGGGTGGTGGATGCATGGAACGGCCTACCCCAGGAAGAGGTGGATATGAATACAGTGCAGGGCTTTAAACAGGCATGGGATAGGCATAAGGGAGCAATACAGATGAGTATGAATAGATAGGCCATTGACAGAGTAAAGGCCTAGGGCACATTCATAAGGCAGAAAACAAAATGGGCAGACTGGATGGACCTTGTGGTCTTTATCTTTCGTCAACTTCCATGTTTCTATGTTTCTTTAACATCACAATACAGCATTACTGGTAATGATACAGAAAATGTAGAACAATTGCAGTGGGTACATCCCAGGTGCATAGTGGGTAGAACAGAACTGAGTCAAGGTGCGGTGTGTAGACTAACAGTGTAGCAGAAGGTATGGAAGGGTTGAAAGGCCTGACAGGTGGATTGGTCCTAGATGTAGTGGTAGGCTGGTTATGGGGAGGTACAGATTGGGAGATGTAGTCATGGAGTAGGTAGGAAAGGGATGCGGGGGTGGGTGCATCTCAGATGAAGGGTGGAGGGCATTCCACAGTTTAGAGCAATGATATGAGACATTGGACTGACCAGCAGTGGTGTACGTTTGGGGAGAGCCAGGGATCTGTGTCCAGTGTTGCGTAAGGAGTAGCACGAAAAGGTGGGGGTAGAGAGAGAGAGAGAGAGTAGAGGTGAGGTAGGAGGGGAGTGACCAGAAACCAGTATATGGCCACAAAGCCAGCAAAGTGGGCAAGTCATCTGGCTTCAAGAGATGGGAAGGAGAAGGATTTGTAGAGATCACAGTGATGAGTCCAAGGAGGGCAAGATAGAGTGAAATGAGAGAAAGAGTGAAAGAAGGTGTCTAATCTGGCAAGGGTGGCCTTGGGAGTGGCATTGTAGACTATATCGCCCTAATCAAATGTGGGGATGATCATTTTCTGTATGTAGCCCTGACATCATTATACCAAGGGCTACTGCCTCTGCCTGCTTCCCTGCCTGCAGATTGAGAGGCCAGGGTTCATTATCAGAGGTCACTACGGTGTCACTACCAATAGTAAAACTACAATTATGGTGCCTCCACCCAGAGTAGTGGTTTAGTGGGTTAGATCTTAAACTGATACAGCCCTCTTGGGAAGCTATACCTACCCACAGTCCCACCTAGTGACCCCACACTTGAAATTACAATAACCACCTTGCTTTGCATTCAATTCACAATTAATGGAGAGTGCTAATAATATGCTCACCATGACCACTTACCAATAGGGTCTAGAACTCTGCATTCACCCTGTGCACCTGTAAAGAGCAGTTACCAGCAATAACGCAAAACACAAAACCTTTCAGTTGTTTGCATTAAACCAGCACTCAGTAATAATATGCTAATGGACCAGAATAACATTTAAACAACAAACAGGTTTATTTAGGGGTTTAAATAAGGGGTAGGGGATGTAAATTAAAGCTTGATCAATTGGCACCTTTGGTTTTAGCAGTATTTTGATTTTGTATAAACATTCAACCTTTGGACTGTCCAGTTAACCTCACTGGGCACCCAGAATGATCTATGCTGCAGGCCTGAAGCCGTGCTGCAGGTTGGCCAGCGTTGCAGCTGGTTGGGGCCCTTAAACAAAGAAATAGTTAAGGCTTTAATTTGTACTTGGCTACAGAAATCATAAGCACCTTTTTGAAACCCAGAAATTTATAATCCTCAGGCCCGATGGCCTGCAAAGACAGTCTAAACCAAAGTGCAGACTTGAAAGGCAAATCAGTTGGAACAAACAGGTTAATCGGTGTTGCAGAGTAAAACCTTGAGGTACTCCCTGAACCTTGGACCTCTGGATCTGGGCTGATTTCCAGGATGGCTCTCCTCGAGGCAGGATGTGGCTGCAGGACTTCGTTCTTTCTGGCAAGGACCAGGATACAGGGACTTGAGCTAGCACGACGCACCCCCTTGTCAAGGCATAGCCCCCAAGGGTGGCCACAACCCATGATGAACTTCTCTGCAGGGGCTGATTCCCTTCTCTGGTCATTTGGCAGCTTGGTTTTTATAGGCAGCAATAGTCTTTTAGGCACGTTACTTGGCATGACCAGTTCAGCTTGGATACAGTTCAGTAATAGGCCACACAGCTTACTCACTTGCAAGTTGCAGTCCTGGAAATGTAAGCTGGCACACAGCAATTCAGACCTCCCCCTGGCAAATTGGTTGGAGACAATTCCGGTGACCACAGGCATTTACTTTAGTCGCAGTCCCTGAGAAAAAAGCATCTCTCACCGGATTGCAGATTTGGGATCTTTCAGTAACTCTGACCCCAATTTCGAGCTGGCAATTTACTCTGTGGAATTCTCCCTTTTTGGAGGATTGCAGGTTGCTCTGGAAACTTGGCAGTCCCAACACTTACTCAGCAGTGGTTTTGGCCGAGAAGAGGCAAGGCAGGCCTCTCCCCAAGTTCCCCGAGCTGCGGGAGCCTCCTTTCCTTTCAGGAGCTCCAGACTGACCCCTGGAACTGCTGCCTGAACTCCCTCTGGACTGACTAGATTCAAACAGTCCCTCCTTTTATAAAGCAAAAAAGTCCTCTAATCTGATTGGCTGTCCAGGCTGATGGTCACAGTCCCAGTCCTTTAAATGGACAGCATTTTTTTGGCACCTAGATTTTGTCCCTGCTTTTTCCCACAAGTCTCTGGCAATGCTCCAGAAGTCCCTTTGTTTAATCCTGGCTTCCAATTGGCAGATAGGCACACAGATGGTGGCTGCTGATACAGTGTTATGCAGTCTATTTAGTGTCCCCACTCATAAAGTCCTGGTGCAGCCAACAACATTATTTTTGTTAAGCAATGTCCCCACCGTTACATAGCTCCAACAGTGCTCTCTTTCATACATTTATTTATTTGATTTCATTTTGCTCCCCTAAGCTGTCACTGCCACTGAAACATACACCCCCTAGGCGACAGGCAGCTACTCTAATATTCATGTGGGGCTCATTAATATGCATGAGCCTCGCTTTTAGCCCCACGTTAATTTTCCTTCCTTTGGGACTTTTCTTGAACCCCATGAGGTCGCTGGTCTCCATTCAGCCTAGCGGGGCATCGGGACCAAGGAAAACCCTTTTGGTTTGACCACAACCCAAGTGGTCGGTAGATGAAAGCACCACAGGGACATGCGCGAGTGACAGTGGCACAGAAACATGCCGGCAGCTCGTGATTTAAGTTTTAAGCCCAAACTGGGCTGAATTAAAGATCTGGGCTGCTGCGGAGGACAAGAAGAAACCTGTGGCACCAGGGGACAAGCAGCAAGTGGTGCCGGAAGGAAGCAGGAATGCCAGAGGCAGTGGGAGAACACCTGGAGGCATTAAGGTAAGTCCCCCAAATGGGGGGGGGGGCATTACATGTACAAATGTGTGGTGACCCAGCAGGGGAATGCAATCATGGTTTCTATATAATGTGTCAAGCTTGAGGTGCAGTTTCTTTTGGATTGCATTCACATGTGCGGAAGTGTTCCAGGTGCTGTTCTAGCCAGACCCAGAGATACCTAAAGGAGGTGAATTTCTCTAAAGTTGTCCCATCCAGGGTGTGGAAGATAGTGGGATAGTGGGGTCTAGAGTCTCTGCCTAGTGCCAAAGGTCATGGAGACAGTATTTTTGGCATTTAGGACAGCTGGTTGGAGTGGAACCAGTGCCGAATCTTATCGAAATCATGTTGAAGTCTAGCTGCCACATCTGAATGGGGAGGAACAGAGGTGTAAAGGATGACATCATCTGAGTACATGTGTATGGCAGCTGAAGAACAGACAGCAGTTAGGTAATTTAAGAAAACCAAAAATAGGACTAGGCCAAGTATTACATCCTGTGGGACTCCAGTATTATTGGGAAGGGGGCACAAAGGGAGTCGCTTAGCTTGAGTGATTGTGACCTACCTTCCAGGTAGGAGCAGAACCAGGTGGTAGTGGAAGCAGAGAGTCTGGTGACATATAGTTTGTGTAGGAGAGGGAGTCAGATACTGTGTCAAAGGCCTTGGCCAGGTCGACAAACATATTGAGGAAGTGATATGGCCCTGATCTATACTTGTGAGTGTGGAGTCAGTAAGCTACAGGAGTGAGGTTGTGGTAAAGTGTGACTTCCGGAAGCCAGACTGGAAAGGGTTGAAAAAGGAGGAGGAGTCAAGACAGGGAGAGAGTTAGGATGCACAGTCTGCTCCTGGAATTTAGCTAAGATGGGAAGTAGGAAGACTGTGCGGTATTGCAAGGGTTTAGGAATAGGAGGGCTTTAAGGGCCTCAGCTGGGGAGATAGGTGAAAAGGAGAAAAGGGTGACTATGGGAGGTTGGGGGGAGCGGGGAGGTAGAGGTGGAAGAGGAAGGGGGGAGAGAGAGGAAAGTAGAAATAAAGCCCAGTAGGTGAAAAGGTGTTGAAGCCATGGTGGGGGGGGGGGAGTGGCTGACAGGGTGGAATTACATACCTTGAGGAGTGGCGGGGGCTGAGTAAGAGGGAGAAGACGGATTGTGCAACTTTCCAAAGTTTGGAAGTAGCTGAGAATGTCAGTCAGGAGGCAGTGGAAATAGGTGACCAGTCTGTATGAGCTAATTCAGCTAAGAGAGTCAGCAATGGGTGGTTGGGGGTTGGAGTTCAGCACCCTCTCAACCATGTCTGTGTCCTGAGGCTGAGGTAGAGTCATTGGAGGTGGCATTTTCTACTCGATGATATTTTATTGAATGTTATGAACCTAGTATTTACTGTATCTGAGTTATATTCTATTGTTTTTATGTGAAGTTCGTTGTTAAGGCCTTGGTTTTAGAAAGGCTCAGTAAAAATAAAGAATATTATTATATTATTATTAATATATCCTCTATGCAGTGTCAACAATGGGGGGGGGGGTGCTAGAGTTCAGCACCCTCTTGACCCTGTCTGTGTCCTGAGGCTGAAGAAGATTTATTTATTTAGGAACTCGGAATTACAACCCTTCGAGTCATAGACTCGTTTCCAAAGGCTCCACGTCAGAATAAAACAGAGACATTCATACAGTACATACATAGAATAAATGTGGGTGAGCAATCATACAGAGTATAAGTACAGTGAGCACGGGTTAATGCCTATACATTTGGTAGCTAAGACAGGGCAGAGCTATTGACATATTTACCTAATGAGCGGTTAAGACCTATACAATTGGTAGCTAAAGCAATGCATGATATGAGTTGGTAGTAAGCCGCCTCAGGGAGGCCTTGTCTTATACGCAATACAGTGCATTCATAGTCCAGTGCAACTATATGGTAACCGAGGGAGGTGAGGAGCCAGCAGGCTAGAAACAGTGAGGGCTCTCCACTGCCAGGCCAAGGGCGGGTGCATGGCCTAGTGGCGTGGTGCAGGATCACAGGTTACCGTATACACTGGCATTGACATGAGGAGAGGATATGGGCCCTTAACACAGCTTTAAAAGGACCTAGATTGGTGATTGATGTGACAGCCGGAGGGAGGGCATTGTACCAGGATGGTGGTCTAAGGGGGAAGAATCGCTGGGCCAGGGTGGTCCTGACCCCAGGCACCTTCCAGATAGTTTTTGGGGCAGCCCTTGTAGACGCTGAGATGGTGGCTGCCTGAAGAGAAGCCATGACACCTATTGGGGTTAAACCCAGGTGGATTTTTTTGGTGAAGAGACAGGTCTAGTATAATAGTCTTTCCTCAAGGGAGAGGATATTGGTGAGTGTGTATAGGGTGCAAGTGTGTATATTTCTGTTGGCACCAGAGAGGAGCCGGCAGGCCTTATTGATGACTACTTGTATTTGATGAAGCACCGTAGGGTCGGCGGCAGCATAGATTGTGAGGCCATAGGCCACCAGCGATAAGACTGAGGAGGTAATGGCTAGGTGAAGTGCTTCAGGTGGCAGGCAGTCTTTATGTCTGTACAGGAGACCAATGTGGGTGTTGGTGGCAGAGGTGAGGACTGTTATACGTTCGTGGAATGAGAGGGAAGAGTCAAATGTAATACCTAGATACTTATACTTTTGGACCTGTTCCAGTGGGATTAGAGAGGCGGAGAGTATTTCCAGGGGGAAATCCTTTGATCTGTTTCGGCGGTGGGCATAGAGCATCATTTTAGAGTTTTTTTAATGTTGACCACCGATCTGTGTTCAGCAAACCAGTGTTCAATCTGAGAGAAGGAGTTTTGTAAGGTACGCTGTAGAGAGAGAGGATCAGGATGTGCGGCATAAAGAACTGCGTCATCCATGTAGAGGAGAAGGTTGCTGGGGCAGGATTTAGGCAGGACGTTGAGGTAGATGCTGAATAGCAGGGGACCCAGGATAGATCCCTGGGAAACTCCTGAGTGCACAGGCAGCATAGTAGATATGGTATTATTAATTTTAACACATTGGGTTCGGTTGTAATTCCTAGACCTTAAATAAATAAATAAATAAATAGATGAAAGATAGCGGGAGAACCATGAGAGTGGACAATGAGAAACCCCAATTTGTTGTAATGTGTTAAGAAGGAGGGGATGAGAAACCGTGTCGAAGGCCTTTGAGAGGTCTATAAACACGGCCCATGCGAGGTGCCCCTTGTCAAGCGTGGAGTGCAGGGAGTTAGCGAATTCTGTGAGGGCAGTCATAGTGCTATGATCAGCTCTGAAACCATGCTGCTCCCTACATAAGAGGTTGTGTGTGAGGAGGTAGTCAGTGAGCTGATTGGCCATGATCTTTTCAAGAGCTTTAGAGAGTGGGGGGAGAATCGAGATGGGCCGGTAGTTGTTTGGGAGGGAGCTGCCACCACATTCCAGTATCGGTGTTATCACTGCCATTTTCCATGAGGTTGGGAACTGGCCCAGGCGCAGGGACAGATTTAGAAGGTCTGTGAGTGGGGAGATAACTGAGTCTAGTGCAAGGTATAGGATACGTATATCGAAGGTTTCTTTGCAGTAATTGGAGCTCTGGAGTGCTTTGGACAGGTAGGCTTTCGCTTCTGTGGGGTAATGACTCTGAGTTTGAAGGGAGGGTGGAGGAGCTCAGGTGGTGGGGTAGGCTGAATTGGATCAAAAAGTTGCTAGGGAGGATTGAGCTGAGGTCTGAGAAGGTGGAGGTGAGGCAGTTAGCTATGTCAAGTGTGTTTGTGGTGGTAGTACCATTAACACTAAGTTGTGGGGGGGGGAGCAGGATTTACCATTAAGCTACTTGAAGTTATCCCAGAACTTTCTTGTGCTACCCCAGGAGTTGGCTAGGGCAGTTCTGTAGTGCTCCGCCTTGGCCTTGCGGATTGCCCAGGTACACTGATTGCGGGCAGCATTATAGGCCTGCCTATTGCTTAGGAAACTGCAGGCAGTGGCACAATGTCAGAGGTTGTCATGCATTTTGAACTGTTGTAGGGGTTCTGGAGTGATCTAGGGGGCACTACGTTTCTTAGTGGTCACTTTGATGGTCGGTGCAAAAGCATTGCAGGCGGTATTAAAGGTGGTGGTGAAGTAGTGCAATGCATCATCTGTGTGCTGGGCTTGGGAAATAGGGGACCAGTCACAGTTAATTAGATATTGTTTAAGTTTGGCTATGCCTTCTGGGCGTAATCGATGACGAAAGGTGATATTTGGTGGTGGTTTAGGTCGCTGACAGGACCAGCTGAAGATGATTGGGGAGTGGTCGCTTAAGGCGTTGGGTAGGACACCCAGGTCGGTAATATGGTGGGGATGATTAGTGAGCAAGATTCAGTGGAGGTGGCTGTTTCTTAAATGTGGTGTCAGTGATGGGTGACGGGGGTGGTGGTGGTGGAGGACTGGAGTTCAGCACCCTCTTGACCCTATGTGTGTCATGAGGCTGAGGAAGATTCAATGGATGTGGCTTTTTCTTCCATGCGGTGTCAGCAATGGGCGATGGAGGTGGGGGGTGGGGAGGCTGGAATTCAGTGATGGGTGCGGAGGTGGGAGCTGGGTTTCAGTGCTCCCTCTTGACCCTGTCTGTGTCCTCAGGCTGAGGAAAATTCAAGCATAAGTCCTGCCCGTAGAAAAATGCTCCTGGGTTTGACTGGCTTGACCAGTTCCTGGTGCAGTCGAGCTGCCTGGCATTCGGAACCGGGGAGCCTCTGCAAATAATAACTCACAACCCCCTGGGCAAGATGGTGACTATGGCAGGAGAGCCTTGACTGGGCTACAAAGCCAGCAGAATCTGGTAGCAAAATGTAGCAGCTGAGAGGTAAGGTAAGGTAAACTTTATTTTTTAAGTGCCTTTCAAAAACCAAGGTGCTGTACAACAAAAATCAAACCATACAGTTAGATAAACATACATAAACGTTATTAACAAGCATTTGTCAATGCCGAATGTTGCTTGCTTCTATGTGCTGTTTAGGTATTTGGAAGTCATTGGAGTGCAAATATTGAAAATTTGCGAACTTATGAGCATGCATAGGAACTGCGCAACGCACGCTCGCAAAACAGTCATTTTTAGGCATGTTTTCACCAAATTTTCAACATAGCCATTTTAAGACCTCTGCTCATGAACAGTGTCACTGTGATTTTGTTAATGTGTCCCATGCATTGAGTTTGCACACCGACTGCGCCATTGTGCGCTACATGGGCGGAAACACATTTTGGGAAGGATGTGAAAAATGACAGCTGTACTGCTCATAAGGAGGTGTGGTAAAATGGCAATGTTGAAAATCTGGAGTGAAAATATTGAAAATTTGCGAACTTATGAGCCTGCGTAGGAACTGCGCAACGACGTCAGAAACAGTCATTTTAGGAGTTTTTCACCAAATTTTCAGCATAGCCATTTTAAGACCTCTGCTCATGAACAGTGTCACTGTGATTTTCTTAATTTGTCCTGAACATTGATTTCGAGACAACCGACTCGCCCATTCTGCCTACATGGGCGGAAACACATTTTGGGTGAGATGTGAAAATGACAGCTCTACTACTCATAAGAAGGTGTGGTAAAATGGCAATGTTGAAAATCTGGAGGAAAATATTGAAATTTTATGAACTTACGAGCCTCGTGAGGAACTGCGCAACGAAAAGCCAGAAACAGTTATTTTTGATTTATATCAATTATGGGGTTTAGATCTTTCATATGATGTCACTGTCATGGTAGGTTTGGGCCCAAAGGGTGATTTCGAGTCACCGCGTGAAATCACCCTTCGGCCCGACTAACGCCATGACAGTGACATCATTCATGAGAAGGGGTCCCAAAACCCCATGTTGAAAATTTGGTGCAAAATTCCAATAATGCCTGAGATATGCAACAAGTTGAAACCCCCTATCTAGCCCATTATACAGCTTACCGCATTTCTCAGTTCGCGGTCGGCTTTGAAGAGTGCAGACATGTTCCCGTCCACCGAAGATCGCCATGCCGGAGTCCGGAGGTAAGTATGGGGGTGAGGGGCGGGGAGGCTGGGTGCGCAGTGGGTGGGTGCGGGTTGTGGGGGGGTCGGGAGGCCCTCTGCAGGACGTTTCGTTTTCAGGAAAAAAAAAGAGCGTTGTGGGACGTTTGCCATGCTGGGGTGGGCTCCCAGCGTGGCACAAGGATGTTAAGGGTTTAGCCGACGGGGATTGGGCACCTCACGCCAAAGGACTGATTGCCACACTGGAGTGGGCTCCCTCAGCGTGGCACCTACAACTGGGGAGACGAGCTCAGCCGACGATTGGGCACCCTGGCTACACAGTAGGTGGGGCACGCACACCTGCGCGTGGGGGAGCTACGCTTCTATCGGTGCTCACTGGAAACGTAGCTCCCTTTCAATCAGACAACATTGCATTTTGGAGCGGTACAGACAGCCCAAAATGCATTGGCTTGGGGCGGCTCAGCTCACTGACTGAACTGGAGGAGGAGGTGACACACCTCCGAAATCTCCGATGATGGCACTATGTTTCTTGCACATGCGTGCAAGCAACATAAAAACCTTCAGAAAAAGCTTTAAAAAACAGATAGGTTTTGAGCTCAGATTTAAAACTCGAGACAGTCAGGCATTCTCTTATCGGACAAGGTAGAGGATTCCAAAGGGAAGGGGTGGCAAAAGAAAATGCACGCGCCCCAGATGTTTGTAACCAAACCCTGGGAATCTCTAGCAATCCCTTATTGGCGGATCGGAGTTAGCGGGAGGGGCAGTAGGGAGTAAGAAGATCTTGCAGATACTGGGGTCCCTGTTCGTGAAGGGCTTTATAGGTCAGTAACCCGACCTTAAAGGTGATCTGCCACTGAACCGGCAGCCAGTGCAGTCCGCGCAGCACAGGCGTAATACGACTAGTCCTGGATGTACCAGTCTGGCCGCCACGTTCTGCACTAGCTGCAAGCAACAGATATCAACCCCTGGTAGCCCTAGGTAGAGGGCATTGCAGTAATCAAGGCGGGTGGTTACGAAGGTGGGACCAATGTAGGAAGGTCAGCCAGAGGAACCAGGTGTTTCACCCGGGCGATATTCCTAAGATGATAAAAGGAAGATTTGACAATGGCAGACACCTGCGATTTCAGGGTCAAACCGTCATCCAAAATAATGCTCAGGTTATGCACCCGGTCTAAAGTCAAGAGCTGGACATCATCAAGCCATAAGCCTGATGAAAGCCCAGCCCTAAGACCCACCTCAGGGTGACCCGGGTCCACAACCAACACTTCGGTCTTATCCGGATTTAACCTCAGCCAACTAGTGCTCATCCAATCTCTGATCTCGGCTAGACAGCTGTTAAGCACGGAGATCGCATCATTCTGTCCAGGAATAAAGGACAGATACAGTTTGGGCATTCACTGCTATGCAGATGATACCCAGCTGTATCTCCTAATGATATCTCCCAATGGCAGCAAATAAACTGCGGATAACATGGGTGCCAAAATGGAGCCCTGCAGCAGCCCACAGGACAGAGAGATGGCGTCAGAGGAATAAATTCCAATGACAACCTTCTGTGTCCTGTCTGTAAGGAAAGATCGAAACCAGCATACAACTGTACCAGACAGTCCACAGAGAAGCCACAGGCACTCCAAAAGCACACCATGGTCCACAGTATCAAATGCCGCAGAGATCGAGAAGGACTAGAATAGTACAAGCCTTTCAATATCTCACAATTAGGAGATCATTTAAAACCCAGACTAGGGTGGTCTCAGTGCTATATATTTTCCTAAACCCAGATTGGAGAACATCATAGACATTGTGGATTGTAAGATGGTCATCCAGCTGCAACGCAACCACCTTCTCAATAACCTTACCCACAAAGGGTAGGTTAGAGACAGGTCTATAGGTAGCTAGACAGTCTGGGTCCAGGGAGGGTTTTTTAAGGAGTGGTCGAACGACCGCCTCCTTGAGGGGATCAGGAAAGACCCCCTGCTCCAAGGACTTCCAGACAATTTCAGCAAGGATCAGGCAGATAACATCTACACAACCTAACAATAGTGGTGTAGGGCCCGGATCCAAACTACAGCTGGTTGGTAGTACAATCTGAACAATCCTCACAATGTCCATGACTTCTGGCCTACTAAAGTCAAACCAGGTAGCACTGGTGCTTGCCACCTCCCACTGATCTCCACAATCCCTTAAAGAGAGAGCTGGACCGATACCCGACCTAATGCTGGCAATCTTATCTGAGAAGAATTGAGCAAGCTCGTCACACTTTATTTGTGAAAAATCTCTTCCAGACTGAAGACAGACTGGATTGCACAGTCTGTCCACAGTCCAGAAGAGCTGAGCCGGTTGATTCTGAGCAGCAGCAATCGCCCTGGACAGGAATTCTGCCTTCTTATTGGTGATTGCTGATTGATAGGCCACATGATGGTCCATCAACCTAAGCCTGTCAGCATCCAGACCAGATTTCCGCCAAGCTCTCTCTAGCTTTCGCCCCACTCTTCTCAGCTCCTTCAAGGACCCATCAAACCAAGGGGTCCTCGGGCGCAGAGTGAGTGGACGAACACAAATAGGAGCAATTAAGTCCAGGGCATCTACTACTTTTTGATTAACTCCTTAATGGAAAGCTTTAAGTGCCTTCTATACATATTTGTAATACTGAATTTTGGGTCACTACAGATATCAGAGCTAATGTAGTTCTTATTTCTTATTGTTTGGTGTTTCAGACAGATGAACAGCTACATGTCTTGTTAAATGTATTTTGCAGAAAATGTATTAGTTCCAAAAGAATTCTCAATCTGATTTCAAAAACTTGTATTCGAGTACATTCCCACATGCAGTGCAGTAGTGAGACATCCGTTGGTATCTATTTATTTATTTAATTTTGGTAACCAGGTAGGGCTAGTGAGACTATAACAGTCCCTTCTTCAGGGGTGACCTGGAATAATTACAGATAATAAAACTTTTACAAATTACAACATACACATACAGTAATTTTTCAGATCAGCAGCATGGCTCAGTTGGTAGCACATCTGCCTCTGGACCAGAAGGTCGTGGGTTCTCATCCCACACCGGGATTGGACTTGCACCTCAAACGCTGGCATCCGATTGCAGTATTAGGGGGTGCTGTACTGCTGGGGTGTGCCATCCTTCAGATGAGACGTTAAACCGAGGTCCCTTCTACCCATCCTGGTGTTGTCCTGGTGGGTGTCCAGGTGGAAGTAGAAGAACCCAGGGCACTCTTCGCAAAGAGTAGGGGACATTCCCGGTGTCCTGGCCAACATTCCCCTTCCCATAAACTGGTTTGTGCAATTGTCCAGGTTGTGTGTGGGTTTTGATGTGCAATATGGCCACCACACATTCAGTCACTTCACTACCAGTCTAGCATTGCTATTAAAGCGCTTTGGGATACACTGTGTATGAAAAGGCTATATAAATTCGTCTTCTTCTTCTTCTTCATTCGACTATTGTTAATTAATTCTAGTCTAGACATTTTTCGTTACGGACATTCTCATTGTAAACAACTGGTATGATAATGGCTGTTTGAGTTGTCTGTCTTAAGCCTTTCCTGTGCAGATTATGAGGGGTATAATGCAAGTTGTGGATAATGCGGAATTATGCTAATTTAGTTTATAAAATGACTTAGATAAACAAAGCTATCTGACTGGATAATAAGTGTTTGAACCTGTATATCTCTTTCAGTAATAACACATGCTGGATCTCATTCTGCTGATCACTATATTACCATACAGCGACAAATATATCTGAAAAGAAGCCGTACATTTCTTGTTCGTTCTCGAAACAAGCTCCATTCAAAACTTTCACACGTCTTATTTATTTATTTATTCATTCATTCATTTCTCCAACTGGAATACCCCATAAAATACAACATTTTGTTTTCATGGGATCTCAGGAGGATAGCAGCAGTCAACAGATTAAAACAGTCCAGCAGGAATAGCTACAGACAGGCTAAAATATATACAGGAAAAAATAAACTAACATTAAGTATTATACAAACAGTAATCAACGCAGTTAAAGTGATGTCGCAGGAAATAAAGAGCGTAAGATTTGTTGTGCAACATGATCATGTTGAGGGATGGGGAGGGGTATATGGGACAATAGTGGACTAAAACAAATGCAGGGAGTTCTAAGGTGGCTGGGAAGACTGAACTTGAACACCTGCAAGCTAGAAACATTCCTCACCTGGAGAGGAAGTTTATCCCAGGTGTCTGGTGCTGCAAGTGCAAAGGACTTTCTACCTAATTCCCACTTCATCCTGGGAACTGAGAAGGTACCTGCTGCTGCTGCTGAAAAGATGAGTAGACACTGCTTGACTGTGTGAGGAGGTCTAGGAGATGATTAGGGGCTTTTCCTTCTGCACAGATGTACAACAAAGAAAGCCAGTGGTAGTCATGCCTGATTGAGAGACTTGGCCAGTTAGATTGGTCATACAGTAGACAATGATGGGTAGACCAGTCACAGGAGAGGATGAACCTACACAACCTGTACAAAAGACAATGATGGGTAGACCAGTCACAGGAGAGGATGAACCTGCACAACCTGTACAAACGATCCAGGGGCAGCAGAGACGTTGAGTTGGCACAACGTTATATGATGTCTCTATAGTCAATGGAAGTGAGCAGGAAGTGGGAGACCACTTGCTTCCTCACATCAGCACTACGAGTGTTTGGACCTGTAAAGAAAGTTGAGTTTGGGCCCTACAGTTGGTAACATGTGATCTATGTATGGCCGGCCCAGTGGCATGTAGGGCTGAGGTGCTGGGTGCCTTACCTCCTGCCACACTGGTGGCCCAGGGTCAGGAACAGGAACGGACTCAGGTCGCTCAGGGGCCGGTGGGGAAAGGAAGAATTGAGCATCCCAAGATAGCTCTCTTTCCTTGGGGAAGGGGATTAGCGTGGCATGCTGCTTGCCTGCCACCCAGCGACGGCTAGATGGCAGCACATGTGTGTCATCATGAAAAGGAAGGTGAACCTGTGTTTAGGGTGCCGGAGCTGTCTCCATGGAGGTGGAGCTTGGACATCATGTCCACTGCACGTCCGGGGCCTCCTGAGAAAAAAGTGGAAAATACGGAGGCTGGGCTTAATGAAGCCCTCCCTAAGAGCTCTAGTGGCCTGCCCAGTCCTGGGAAGAAGGAATGGGATGGCCGGTGATCACAGAACAGGATGATTCAACCGTACAGCCACCAGGGAGCAGTAAAAACCTATACAGAAAGATATGATCGATGTGCCCACTGTATGTAAGGGATACATCGAGTAGGGATGTGCTAATACCTTATTTCAAACATTCAGCTGAGTATTCATATTCAGGGGCCAACTTATTCATTTTTCATGCTTCATTATTCATTATTCAGCCACTGGAACAGCATGTGAGACTTCAAGATCTCCTGAGATTTCATCTCCAATCAGAGGCCACTTTGGAAGTTTATGGAAGGCAACTCGTGACCCAGCATTAGCCAAAAAGCAGAAATCTTGACAGTTTTTGTCCCTTTTCTAAATCCGAAGCTAGAAAGGGTAATTTTTCCCAAGCACTTTTATGCAAAGGGTAATTTTTCCTCCTACACTTTTGTGTGATAATTTTCGGTACTTCTCATGAGAAATGCTAGGAGTGTTTTTCTTCCAACAAGTGAAAAATAATTAGTATTACTGAGCCCGTTTCTGCTCTGCAAGCAGCCACAGGTGCGCGTTAAAAGCACCCAAGTTTTTTGTGCGCTTTTCTTATTACATGGCAAGTGGCAAGCTAGATTTTAGAAATAAATAGGTCCTTTTTGTCAGACTTTTGTATGATAAAACAACAACTTTTTAATAAAAATAAATTAAAAAAACACTTTTGTGTGATACATTCAGCAGCTTAAAGGAGTGCTTATTTCTGTGGAGCTTTTTTCTTTCCTCAGTGACGTCTGGCAGCCCAGGGCTGAGATACAGATATGGCACACTGATGACTCCTAATAAGGACAAAACACATGTCTGCTGTGCTCAGCCTTTGCTGGTTGCATTGTGAGGCCGTTCGGCACCATGCAATTCTGCTTAAAGTTGAACCAGTGGGGGTTTGCATATGCTTCCCATGATGCTTTGCATTATTGGGGTGTGTGCAATTGTATTTCTGTTTCAAATTTGGCAGTATGACCCATACCCTTCCAGCGTAACCCTTGCCTCAGGGCACTTGCTCTGGGGTTCTTGTCTTTTGTAAATTAAAATTATATTATTATGAAATGTAGTAGTCACTCACTGCAGCAATGCCAGTGAGCTGACAACTTAGACTCAGACAAGCCTGACAAGTAAATACATTCTCAGAAAAAAAATTAATTTCTTGTTTGGCATAAATGTACACACTTAGAACAATGTCTTTCTTGACTGTGTACTGCAAACACACAGAACCCAATGGCAGCTAGATGCCCAGAAGCAGTGGAAGTCTCCTGACTAGTCCCACCCCACCATTTAACAGCTGTATATGGCGATGCACTTCGAGTAGCACAAGTGGATGTGGGGGAATTGAGCCTGTGTTCCTCATAGAAAGATGTCTGATATTAAATATAAATTACATTATTATGTTAAACATAGTGCCATCATCCGAGTTTTCGGAGGTGTGGCAGCCGTCTTCCAATTCAGTCAGTGTGTTTGCAGGTGCGGCCCCAGTTCTCCAATGAATGCTGCTGCTGTCTATGACAGCAGTTGAAAATGCAGTGGCATACAGTTAAAAGGGAGAGCTCTGCTTCAGTGAGCAGGGCTCCCCCCCACATGCACGCACGCACGCATATAGCGTGCTCATGCACTCCCCCCCACGCACACTCTGTATGGCCGACGGGGGTGCCCAATCCCCTGTTTGCTCCACGCCCCCCAAAAGCCTTCCAGGTGCCACGCTGGGAGCCCACCCCAGTGTGGCAGAAATTGTTATGGCCGACAGGGGTGCTCAATCCCACGTCGGCTCCACGCCCCCCCCCCAAAAAGTTTTCCAGGTGCCACGCTGGGAGCCCACCCCAGCATGGCAAATATTTGTTATGGCTGACGGGGGTGCCCAATCCCCCATCAGCTCTAGGACCCCTCCAAACAACCTTCCAGCTGCCATGCTGGGAGCCCACCCCAGCGTGGCAAACGTCCCACGTCATCTTCCTAAAAAAAACCCCATAAAACCTGTATACAAAAAAACCTTCCCTCAGCGACAGTCTCCGTGTCCTCCTCCCCACCCTCTGTGCACTCTGCCTCCCCACACCCCCACCTCACCCCATACTTACCTCCGGAGTCCAGCGCGACGATCTTCGGTGGACCGGGAACACGCCTGCATCCTTCAAAGCCGACCGCGAACTGAAGAAATGCCGGTAAGCTGTATAATGGAATAAATAGAGTTTTTTTAAACTTTGATGCATATCTCAGGCATTTTTTGGAATTTTGGCACCAAATTTTTAACATGGGGTTTTGGGACCCTCCTCATGAATTCTGAAACTGCCATGGCATTAATTGGGTTCAAGGGTGATTTCCTCACAAGTACTGCGCAAATCACCTTCAGGACTGATTAACAAACGTACAGTGCCAGTGTTCATAAGGTGGGCTCTCAAAAAGCCTATATTGCAAATTTGGTAAAAAAATTCAAAAAAATGACTGTTTTACGAGCATGCGTAACACAGTTCTTACGCACGCTTGTAAGTTCGCAAATTTTTAGTATTTTCACTCTGGATTTTCAACATTGCCATTTTACCACACCTCCTTATGAGCAGTACAGCTGTCATTTTTCACATCTCACCCAAAATGTGTTTCCGCACATGTAGCGCACAATGGCGCAGTCGGTGTGCGAAATCAATGTATGGGACACATTAAGAAAATCACAGTGACACTGTTCATGAGCAGAGTTCTTAAAATGGCTATGTTGAAAATTTGGTGAAAAAATTCCTAAAAATGACAGTTTTACGAGCGTGCGTTGCACAGTTCTTACGCATGCTCATAAGTTCGCAAATTTTTAATATTTGCACTCCAGATTTTCAACATTGCCATTTTACCACACCTCCTTATGAGCAGTATAGCTGTCATTTTTCACATGTTGTCCAAAATGTGTTTCCACGCATGTAGCGCACAATGGCGCAGTCAGTGTGCGCAATCAATGTTTGGGACAGATTAAGAAAATCACACACTGTTCATGAGCAGAGGTCTTAAAATGGCTATGTTGAAAATTTGGTGAAAAAAGTCCATAAAATGACTGTTACGAGTGAGAATTGCGCAGTTTCCACGCACCCTTGTAAGGTCATGAATTTGTAATATTTTTCAGTTCAGATTTTCACCAGTGGCATTTTTCCACACTTCCTTATGAACAGTACAACTGTTATTAGACACAGTGGATGTCTTGGGAGGAAGGCATGAAACTATCACTTCCAAATACCTAAACAAAACATACAAGCAAGCAACATTCGGCATTGACAAATGCTTGTTATGAAACATAGACACTCTCTGCCACAATGCCAGTGATCTGACAAGTCTCCTTCACTAATAGCCAAGCCTGACTAAAACAATATCTTTTTTCAATTTCTACTTTGGCACAAAGCCACGAACAAGCTGAGTGCACAAGTGTACACAGCACACACTACTACAAAAAAGCACAGGACAAAACAGCAGCCGCACAGAAGCAGTGATGCTGGGAGTAAGCTGACTCTGGCCTCCACAAAAAAAAAATAATAATTTCTTCCGGGCAGTTGTGCACTTCACTTCACTTCAGTTAGACTACTATGAATTTAAATCCTTAGTTTGCCTGGTTCTTTGTTGCAGACAAGTCCAACTAGGTTACAAACAACCCTTATATTTCTATTCATTAAATAAACCACTTCAAAATCTCCCTTACTTACTAAAGCTGACAAAAGTTGTTTAAAACATGGCAGTTTTAAATTGTTTTTTGGTTTTAGTATACACACAGGCTGTTTGTCTTCTCACTGGACCCTGCCTGTCTCTCTTGACAAACAGCCCTAGTTTAGTTTCACTTTGTTCTCACTCTAGCAGTTCTCCTGGAAAAAGCCTAATTTTCACACTACAAGTGTAACAAATGACTCTCTCAGCTTGGGATTTAAAAAGGGAACAAAAATTGTCAAGATTTCTGCTTTTTGGCTAATTTTAACATTCGGATGGCAGTAGATTGCTCTTTCACAGCAGCTTAGACATCTGTATCTCTTGCCTGTACCTTCTCCAAGTACTGAGTCACATGGGCTACCTTCAGTGAGCTTCCAAAGTGGCCCCTGATTGGACCAAAAGTCTTGGGAGTTCTTGAACTCCTGCCAAATAGCAAAATGCAGAAAAGCCCTGAATAGTGCCGATTATTAATTTTTCTTCCCGAGTAACAAATAGCTTAATATTTGTGTAGGGCCAATGATTTCCATTTTCAATGGAAAACACAGGCAAAAATTGAATTTGTCAGCACTTGGGAGTCAATTTTTCATGAACAACTCTATTTACACCATTTTATCACACAAAACCCCCACTTTGCACCAGCTTTTTTGGCAAACCCTTCCATATGAGACACATTTTTGTTAAAAACATGTTGATTTGTCTTCAGTTTTAGGGAAAAAATGAAAAAGAAATTAGATTTTAATATTTTTCCAAACGGAACTGGCCATTTTTGAAAATGGAATCTCATTAGCTGTATTCATAGCATACGAGAAATACTGTTCGTAACTCGCATACCTTTTACTTCAAGCCAGATTCTGAGATATTTAAATATATCTGATGTTATTACTGGAAGTGGATCTGATGAATGAGTTAGCAAGTTCTGGGATCCAAACACCGTAGAGTTAATTTTGGTTGCAGTAAGGATCAGACGGTTGTTGATGACGTAGAAACACAGAAACATAGAAACATAGAAGTTGATGGCAAATAAGGACCACAAGGCCCATCCAGTCTGCCAATTTTTTTCTACCTTATGAATGTGCCATAGGCCTTTACTCTGTCAATTGCCTATCTATTCATACTCATCTGTATTGCTCCCTTATGCCTATCCCATGCCTGTTTGAAGCCCTGCACTGTATTCATATCAACCACTTCCTGAGGTAGGCTGTTCCATGCATCCACCACCCTTTCTGTGAAAAAGAACTTCCTCATATTGCCTCTTAATCGGCTTCCCTCCAATCTCATACTGTATTCTTTTGTCCTGCTATTTTATGTTATCTTGTGCACGTGCAAGCAACATTTTGTGGTAGTAGGAGAAATGCAGAGGTGTGTCCGTGTTGGAGAGTGCAGGGCATGCTTTAGAAGGTGCGTCCCTCATTCTCCAATGAGCCAGCATGCTAGCACTGACACAAGTTTGCAAAGTGCCACCAACTTCAAAGAAATGTGCCGCTGCAATCTGAGACAAGCTCGTCATGCAGCAGCACAGAAGACACGCCTCAATTACATGCCTTGCCTGATGAAACATTTCAAATAAACATAATGGCGGCTGCTGCCATCCACCACACAATACCAAAACAAAGCCGACTTCAGGGGTGCCCAGTCCCCCTGTTGTCATGTCCACCACCCCATCTACACACACACAGATTGTGTGGCACACTGGGAGCCCGCCCCAGTGTGCCTCCATTTAACAGAAAGCCGACCACGTCAGCATGTTCCTGCCACCACCCCCATTGTGTGGCCCAATATCACCCCCCTCCCGCAAGTCATGGGTCACACTGGGAGCCTATCCTAGTGTGCCCAACATTTGTTTTATTTAACCTGTAAAGAGAGAAAACCGTCCTGCAGGGCAATGTCCTTTTTTTTTTTTCGTTCTTGAAAAAAAAGAAAACGGTCCGTTGTCGGTGGCATCCCCCAACCCGCACCCACCTCTGGGCACCCCACCTCCCCTCACCCCATACTTACCTCTGGAGGGCTGGTGCTGCGATCTTCAGTGGAGCAGGAACACATCTGCACTTTTCAAAGCTGACCGTGAACTGAAGAAATGCCGGTAAACTGTTTCAACTTAGGTGGTTTATTTCAGCTACTTTTTTGAAGTTTGTCTCCAAATTTTCAACATGGGATTCTTGACACCCCACCTCATTTCATGGTCACTGCGTGGAATCACCTTTTGGGACTGATTAAGGAAACAGCAGTTTAATATCGTGGCAGTCACAGAAACATGGTACACAGAGAACCATGACTGGGATGTCAACATACCAGGGTACACAGTCTATAGGAGGGACAGGGAGGGTAGAAGAAGAGGAGGAGTAGCTCTCTATGTAAGGGAAGGGATCAAAGCAATTGAACTAAAGGGTAAGCAGGGAGGAGAGAAGGCTCTGTGGGTCACCCAGGAGACTGGAAATGGCACCACAATCCACACAGGGGTTGTATACAGATCCCCGTCTCAGAGGGAGGAAATGGACAAGGAAATGATAGAAGGCATCCTTAGGATAGCAGAGAAAGGGGAGATATTGCGGATGGGGGACCTGAATATGCCAGATGTTAACTGGAGCACCTTTGCTGCAGCCATATCCAAGCACAGGGCCATTCTCGATGCCCTACAGGGGGCATGACTCAGACAGCTAATGTTGGAACCCATTCGGGAGGGATCAATCTTAGACCTGGTATTCTCAAATGGGGATGGAGAGAGGATCTCAGATCTAGAAGTGGGAAGCCATCTGGGAACACGTGACCACCAAACAGTGTGGTTCACGATAAACTCAGCTGTAGAGTCAAGCCATACAAAAGTGAAGGTACTGGACTTCAGGAGGGCTGATTTTGTCAAAATGGCAGAGTGCCTTAGAAAAGCACTAGCAGGGGGGCGTGGCCAGCAACCAAACGGGGCAGACGCACAGAACAGAAGCTCCGCTAAATTTCAAAAAAAGGCAATCCAAAACAGAAATATTTAATCTCTTTTGCTGGCAGAGGAAGGAATTGAGACCCTGGCAGGATCGGAGAGCAACTTTTGCCGACTAGAATGGGTAAAACACGCCATATGACCCAGCAAGACCCGAACAAGTTGAGAGCGCACGTTGAGATCCCACACGGCAGCAGCCTAGCAGCTGAGGCATCCAAGGCCCCAGATCCATCGATCAATACAGTCCTGCAAGCAATTTGGGACCTAGATAAGAAAGTAGATGACTTAGGTACCAGGTTCACTGTTATGGAATCCCGCATGAACGCGGTGGCTGCGGATGCTAAGACAGCGGTTGACTCTGCGAACACGACAGCGGCGGCAATGGCTGGGATTCTGGCTGAAAACAAGAACACATGGCTTCGACTGGAAATGCTGGAAAATAATATGAGGGCTAGCAACTTGCGATTACTTGGGGTCCCAGAGACCCAGGAAGGTAAAGCACTCCAGGAATTTGTAACAGACCTGCTACTGAACCAGCTACATCTGGACCTACATGGTCAGTTGATCAAAACCTACTGTCTGAATCCACGAAGGAAACCGGCTGCAAAGACACCCCGGACCATCATGATCACTACAGCAGGGGCACATATACGGGACACGGTGTTAGAGGCGGCCAAATCCTTGGGTCCTCTGAATCTTGAGACGGGAGAGCGAATGTATTTTTTTCCGGATCTAAGTTATGCTACTAGGCAGAGACGTAAAAGTTTTGACGCGGTTCGTGATGGACTCAGAGCGCTGGGGTTTAATCATTCCTTACAACTGCCAGCTCGACTGAGACTTCATTATGCTGGCAAGACCTACATTTTCTCAGACCCGACAGAAGCAGACAAGAGACTTGAACTAATTAAGCAAGACTTTGTACAGCGCTCCAGATCTCTGGAAGATGAAGAAAATGAGGGCTGGAAACTCAGTAACTTTTTTGTAGTAACTTAAAACTGAGGGACAAGTTGTTAATTGCTTTAAAGTTATGAGACATGGCAGCCTTTGAGATTGTTCCATTTGCCTCTGTTTTCATATGCTCATCTGTTAGAGCCTGTTAACAGTCTACTTAACTGTTAGTTGCTTAAAGCTATATTTGAGAGGCTACCTAGACTTATTTGGTCTTGGATAACTATATAATTTTATAAAACTAAGCAAAAGAGCCTCACTATGATAACTGCAAGATAAATATTCATTAGTAGCACAGTTTCTTTCAAGAAGGGATGCCTGTTTTGATATAGAAAAGTTTTGTAAGGTTCTATTAGAAGTTAATTCTGTTTTAATGCTGTCGAGTACTTATAAGCTGTAAGAATTTTTTCGATCCTACATGGACTTATATAACACAAGATGTATTAAAAGGTGTTTTTTACACCTGGGCAGATTATAGAAATCTATTATCGATTTAGTCCATGAGTCTGTTGCAATGGTCTCTTCTTAGATATCAATCGATATTAATGTTAATTTGAAAAATGAGACCCCCACATATGAGGTCACTATAGTAATAGTACACAAATCCTGACTTTGTATTGCTAAATAGCTGTATTTTCTGAGATTGCTATTACTCGAATATATTTGTATTGTGTGAAATGCACAATGGAAAAATGAATAAAAATAAAGTTAAAAAAAAAAAAAAGGAAAGCACTAGCAAACAGGCAAGAAAGAGGGGTGGAGCAACAATGGGGAAACATCAAAACTGCCATCACAGAGGCAACAAGCCTGTGTGTGAAGGAAATAAACAAATCAAAACGAAAGAAAAAAACACTATGGTTCTCAAAAGAAGTGGCATGGAAAGTTAAGGAGAAAAAGATAGCATTCAGGAAGTATAAGGAAACACAGAAGGAGCAGGACAGAGAACTGTACCAGTTAAGGCAGAAGGATGCGGGGAAGGCAGTCAGAATAGCAAAGACCCAAATCAAGGAAAAGATAGGCAACTGTGTTAAGAAGGGGGGATAAAACCTTTTATAGGTACATTAGGGAGCGAAGAACGATGAAGGGAGGGATAAAGAGGCTGAATAAAGAGGAGGGTGGGTGGGCAGAAAGGGACAGTAAAAAAGCAGGGATACCGAACAAATACTTCGGCTCAGTATTCACAAAGGAAGAGCAGGGGGAGATACCTTATCCAGTCAATAGAAGCACTCTGGATAGGGTTGTCAATATCAGTCCTTTCGCAGAAGAAAGGGTTCTGAAAGAACTCCTAAAACTGAAGGTGGACAAAGCAATGGGGCCCGAAGGGATTCACCCAAGAATTCTAAAAGAACTAAGGGGAGAACTAGTAACACCATTGACTACCCTTTTTAAGAAATCATGGGAGGATGATGTGGAACCTGAGGACTGGAGGAGGGTGGATGTGTTTCCTCTTCACAAAACTGGGAGATAGACAGAGGCAATAAACTACAGACCTGTCAGTTTGACCTCAGTGGTAGGAAAAATGATGGAATCACTTCTGAAGGAAAGAATTGTTGAGTACCTAGAGCCAAGTGGGGCACAGGGCTCAAGGCAGCATGGATTCACAGTGGAAAGGTAATGTCAGAGGAATCTAATCTATTTCTTTGACTGGGTGACCAAAGTAGTAGACCAGGGAGTGGCTGTGGACATCGCCTTCCTAGACTTTAGCAAGGCATTTGACACAGTCCCACACAAAAGATTAATAAACCAATTAGCCAGCCTGGGAGTGGGTCCCAGGGTGGTAGCCTGGGTAAAACACTGGCTGGACAACAGGACACAGAGGGTAATAGTAAACGGAGTCCACAGTAAAGTAAGGAGGTTACTAGTGGGGTACTGCAGGGTTCAGTACTGGGTCCGGGTCCTTTTTTAATGTCTTTATAAGTGACATTGCAGAGGGACTAGAAGGAAAAGTATGTCTCTTTGCAGATGACACAAAGATCTGCAACAGGGCTGATACACAAGGTGGGGTGGAAAGGATGAAAAGGGACTTGGCAAGGTTGGAGGAATGGTCAAATGTATGGCAGCCTAGATTCAACGCAAAGAAGTGCAAAGTAATGCACCTGGGAAACATAAACCTTGGGGAAGAGTACACAGTGGGGGGGGGGTGAGATACTGACAACAACAACAATGGAAAGGGACCTGGGCTGGGGGTAGTTATATCAGATGACCTAAATGTGGGCAAACAATGTGAGAAGGCAGTAAGGAGGGCTGGGGGGATACTGGGATGCATAGGGGAGAGGCATCACCAGTAGAAAACATGACGTTGTTATCCCTCTGTACAGACAGTTGACGAGACCCTATCTGGAGTACTGCATGCAGTTCTGGAGACCCCAACTCTGCAGAGACATAGACAGGATGGAGGCTGTCCAGAGGAGGGCAACCAAAATGGTGCAGGGTCTGCACCAGAAGACATACGAAGAGAGACTAAAGAAGCTTAATAAATATACCCTTGAGGAAAGGCGGGAGAGGGGGCATGATAGAAACTTTCAAGTACCTCAAGGGAATCAACAGAGTCCAAGAGGGTAGCATCTTTCAGAAAAAGAGAAGTGCAAGAACAAGGGGGCACAATTTGAAGATAGAGGGGGATGGCTCAGAGGTAATGTGAGGAAGTATTTTTTCACGGAGAGTGTTGTGGATGCATGGAACAGCCTTCCTGAGGAGGTTGTGGAGTCAAAAACAGTGGGGAAATTCAAGAATGTATGGGACAGACATAAGGCAATTCTAGTGGGGGTTGGAGGAAGTAGGCTGTTGGTTAACTAGGATCTGCAACTTATCCATTAAGTAAGGAAATGGGCAGACTAGGTGGGCCAAGCGGTTCTTCTCTGCCATCAAATTCTCCGTTTCTATGTTTCAGTGCCACTGTTCAAGAGGTAGGGGTTCCAAGAAGCTTATACTGAAAATCTGGTGAAAAAATTCAAAACAAATGACTGTTACGAGCATGCGTTGCACAGTTTCCATGCACGCTCGTAACTTTGACAATTTGAAATATTTTCACTCCAGATTTTCAACATTGCCATTTTTTCACTCCTCCTTATGAACAGTACAGCTGTCATGTTTTACATCCTGCCCAAAATGTGTTTTCGCACATGTAGCGCACAATGGCACGGTCACTGTGGGAAATCAATGTTTGGGACAGAGTAACAAAATCACAGTGACACTATTCATGAGCAGAGGTCCCAAAATGCCTATGTTGAAAATTTAGCTAAAATAATGCCCAATATAATTGCATTACGGGCATGTGTTGCGCAGTTTCTATACAAGCTCAAGACTTCACCAATTTTTCATATTTTCACTCCAGATTTTCAATGTTGCAATTTTTTACACCTCCTTATGAGCAGTATAGCTGTCATTTTTCACATCCTGCCCAAAATGTGTTTTTGCACATTTTACGTACAATGGTGCAGTTGCTGTGGGAAATCAATGTTCGGGACAGTGTAACAATATCACAGTGACACTGTTCATGACCAGAGGTCCCAAAATGCCTATGTTGAAAATCTGGTTAAAACAATTCCCCAAATAATTGTGTTACGGGGGTGCATTGCGCAGTTTCTATGCACGCTCGTGACTTCACAATTTTTTATATTTTCACTCCCAGATTTTCAACATTGCCATTTTATTACACCTCCTCATGAAGAGTACAGCTGTCATTTTTCACATCCTGCCCAAAATGTGTTTTCGCACCAGTGATGCCAAACAGTGCAGTCACTGTGCAAAATCACCTTTTGGCTAACAAACTGATAGTGCCACTGTTCATGAGGTAGGGTTACAAAAAGCCCATGTTGAAAATTTGGAGTGAAAATACCAACAAACAACCGGGGCGTTAGGGTTTCCAACCGTAATGCCCCAACCTGTAGAGACTGACAGGCATCAGGGGTTTGACTTGGGATTGTCGGCTGTAATGCTGACGCCACTCCACCCCCATCCCCACCCTGCAGCCAGTGACAGGCATCGAGGTGTGCCTTGGAGTCTTCAGTTCCAAAGCTCACCCCATTCTCCTATACTGCACCCATCTCGGCATATTTTCTTGTGAAATGGGGTGAGCATAAGGCCTGAAGACCCCAAGGCACACCACGGCACTTGTCGGTGTCTGCAGGGCAGGGTGAGGTAAAATGATGTGAGCATTATAGCTGATGACCCAAAGGCACACCCCAATGCCTGTCAGTCTCTGCAGGGTGGGGGTTGGGTTGGCTTCAGTTCGCTACTTCACTGCCATTCCTATTCTGCATCTCTCTAGCTCCTGCACTACCAGTGCCAATGCCAGCAAGACAACATTCGGCATTGACAAATGCTTGTTCTTATATTGACAAATGTTAGACTCTTTCACCTTGTTAATGCCCTTAAGATGTTTGATTGTTTCGGTCATATCACCTCTCTCCCTCCTTTGCTCTAGGGTATACATATTGAGCTACTTTAATCTGCCCTCATATGTTTTCTGATGCAGTCCCTGCACCATTTTGGTCGCCCTTCTCTGGACTGCCTCAATTTTGTTAATGTCCTTTTGCAGCTGTGGCCTCCAGTACTGCATGCAGTACTCCAGATGGGGCCTAACCAGTGTCTTGTAAAGAGGGATCATTACCTCCCCCTTACGACTTGTGATACCCCTACTAATACACCCCAACATCCCCCTAGCCTTACCTACTGCTTTAGTGGTCTGTTCGGATGATTTCAGGTCATCGGTGATGATGATGCCCAAGTCTCTTTCTTCCCTTGTGATTGCCAGCAACTTCCCTCCCAGCCTATAGGTGGCTTCAGGTTTTTCTTCCCTATCTGCATGATATTGCACTTCTTTCCGTTACACCCCAGTTGCCACTCTTCCAATCATTTTGCCAGTTTATCCAGATCTCTCCTCATTCTTCCCACCCCATCTGGATCATCTACGCTGTTGCAGATCTTGGTGTCATCTGCTAACAGACAAACCTTACCCTCCATTACATCTGTAATGTCACTGATGAAGATATTGAAAAGGACTGGCCCCAGGCTGATCCCTGAGATACCCCACTTGTGACTTGCATCTCTTTTGACTGTATACTGTTTACCATCACTCTCTGTTTTCTGCCCGCCAACCAGTTTGCCACCCAGCTGACCAACCTCTGACCCACCCCGAGCCTACCCAGCTTATTAATCAATCTTCCATGTATAACAGTATCGAAAGCTTTGCTGAAGTCAAGGTAGGCGACATCAACTGCACCCCATGGTCCACCACTCTGGTTACCCAGTCAAAGAAATCTATGAGATTAGTTTGACAGGACCTTCCTGTTGTAAACCCATGCTGTCTTGGATCCTGTGCTCCTATGGATTCCAGGTGTTGCACTATCCTTTCCTTAAGGAGTGCCTCCATAATCTTGCCCACTACTGAGGTAAGACTGACTGGTCTGTAGTTCCCTGCCTTCTCCCTGCTACCACTCTTGTGGAGTGGGATCACATGAGCCCTTCTCCAGTCTTCTGGACCTCTCCTGTGCTCAGAGACTCACTAAACAGTTCTGATAATGGCTCTGCTAGTTCCACCCTTAGCTCCTTTAGTACCCTGGGATGTATGCCATCAGGTCCTATTGCCTTGTCCACCCTGAGCTTAGTGAGCTCTTGTAGGACCCTTTCTTTTGTGAAGGGACTTGTGCACACCTCCCTTTCTCCCATGTCCATGGTGCAGAGCTGTGGGCCCTGCCTTACCTTCTCCTCAGTAAATACTGTGCAGAAGTATCTATTTAAGAGGGATGCTTTTTGGTCCTCCTCCACACACTTCCCCTTATCCCCTTTAATCTTAGCAATACCCCTTCTGGACTTTCTTCTTTCACTAATGTATCTATGGAAAGTCTTGTCTCTTTCTTTTACTGTTCATGCTAGTGTTTCCTTGGTTTGGGCCTTTGCCTGCCTCACTGCCTTCCCTGCTTCCCTTAGGAAAGTTTGGTATACCTCCCTATCTTTGTCCCACTGCGTTCCCTTATGTTTCCTGAAGGCCAACCTTTTGGCTCTGACCTTTTCTGCTACTGTTTTTGAGAACCAAAGTGGTTTCCTCCTTCTTTTGTTATTGCTTTTCTCTCGAACACAGTGGGATGTTGCTTCAAGTATTGCATCCTTAATGCTTGCCCACTTTGCCTATACCCCCTCACCTGTATTTCTTCTTGCCGGGGCTAGCTTAACTCTGTTGCCCATCTTATCAAAGTCAGATCCTCCGAAGTCCCATATTTTTGTGCCTTGGAATGGGATGATTTAGTTCTAGTGGCCAAATTGAACCATACCATGTGATTGTAACTGGCCCCCAGGTGACTTTCTACCTGGAGATCTGTGATCCTTTCCCCAATAGTCAGTACTAGATCTAGGATAGCCCTGTCTCTTGTGGGTTATTGTACCAGTTGTTTGAGGCCCTCCCCTGCAGGGAATCTACTATGTGTCTAGTTCTGGTGGATGTTCCTGCTGGTATTGACCAATCTGTATCTGGCATGTTGAAGTCTCCCATTATCAGAACCTCCCCTTTAGCTATCATGTTTTGTATATCTTCTAACAGTAATATGTCTATGTCTTCCCCCTGGTCTGGAGGCCTGTAGACAACTCCAGTTCGTATGGCTGTCTCATTTCTTGTTTCCAGGGTGACCCACAGTTCTTCTGGCTCCTGATGTGTATTCTGAATTTCTGTAGCTTTGATATTTTCATTGACAAAAAGGGCCACTCCTCCTCCCCCTTTTTGCACCTCGGTCTCTTCTGAACTGTACATAGCCGGGTACTGAAGTCTCCCAAGTGTGGTTACTGGGAACCATGTCTCCCTAATAGCTATTATGTCCAGTTTAGCCTCTGTCATTGTTGCCTGCAGGTCTGGGATCTTGCTTCCCAGACTGCGGACATTTGTGTACAGGATTTTCCATTGGTCAGATTTCAGTGCATTAGTTGTTGGGTGACGTCTGGCGTTTCCCCTGCGTGTCATATGGAGAGCTGGACTTTTTTCGTTACCTGGTGATTCAAATGGACTACAAACACGATGAACTCCTGTTTGATCAGTAGCTTAGGGGCGAGGGGGGTTCTTCCCGTTCGATGTATCTGGTGCTGCACCCCTCTCCCCATTTGCTAGTTTAAATAGTCTGCAAATACATCAAACGTCTGCTCCAATGCACTGACTCCCTCCTTAGTCAGATGCAGTCCATCGAATTTAAAGAACTTTCACTCCCAAAACTTCGCCAGTTACCTACAAATTTGTGTCCTTTTTCCTTGCACCAGCTCTTGAGCAACATGTTTAGCTCCCCTATCTCCCCTTCTCTGACCGTCTGTCCATCTGCCTCCCTCTCCCAGACTGGCAGGATCTCAGAGAAGGAGATGCTGGACGAAATGGATGAGTTTGTCTCCCAGCCTGGTCAGATGTTCCTTGGTCTCCACAACTGACTGGCTGGGGAGATCATTAGTCCCTATGTGTACCAGGATGTCATTGTTTTCTCCTGCTTCCTGCACAATTTTAGCACTGCTGTCAGTGTCTCTCCAAGCTGATGTACCTGAGAGACATCTGACCATTACCCCCGGCTGGAGGTAGGTATCAACTCCCCGAATCATGGAGTCTCCTATGACCCAGGAGGACAGTGAGTTGAAATCAGATTGGAGAACTGAATTAATCTCGGACATTGTCATTGCACTGTAGTAGAGTATGGTGTCATCTGCGTACATATGTAGATTACACCTCCTGCTTTGCTTCAGGAAGTCATTAACAAAAATAGGGAACAGCAGATGGCCAAGGATTGAGCATTGAGGGACCCCATGATTTAAGGCAACAAGGTCGGAACTAATGCCTTGTATTGTCACCAGCTGGGTTCAGTTACTCAGGTAGTTTTTGAAATATTTGATAACTGGTTATCTGAGCTCTAGGGTCTTGAGCTTGATAAGGAGTATGGCATGATCTGTCAAGCTGACGGCCTTGGAGAGGTCCATGAAGACAGCTCCAGTGAGAAGACCATTATCCATGACTATATGGAGATTGTTGGTGACTGTGGGCAATGCAGATATGGTGGAATGCCCCTTCCTGGAGCTAGATTGCTTAGGGGAGAGCAGATTGTGCAGATTGAGAAGCTTAGTCAGCTGTGAGTGAACACACTTTTCAAGAACCTTGGAGAGGAGAGGAAAGGAAGGACCAAAATAGATCTGCACTGATTCAGATCTTGTTTAACTCCTATGTGGAAGGGCACAACTCTGGCACATTTTCAGACAGTGTACATCTCACCAGAGATGATTCACCCCTCCCCAATATTTGCACCCCTATTCCAATCCCATTAGGATTTCTTTTCCCTCCCAATATTTGCATCCCTTGTCCCTCTTAAAATTTGTATCCCACACACCTCATAACATTTTCACCTCACACCCTCTGAAAATGCAAACCCTCAAATTTGCACTTTTCACCCCTTCTGAAATGTGAACCCCTTACTCCTCCTAAAATTTGAGTACCTATCCCTCCCAAAATGTGAAACCCTTGCCTCTACAGAAATGCATACTCCACACTTCCTGAAATTTTTAACCCTCATATAATTTACACCCCATACTTCCTGAACTTTTAAACATTTGAACCCTTAACCTATCCCCAAATCTGCACCTTTCTCCCCTCCCAAAATTTGTATCCCACTGTTCCCAAAACTGTTCCCCTCAACTTCCCAAAATGTGCGTACTTCCCCCTCACTAAACTTGTACTCATCACCACTCCCAAACATTTCAAACTCTCACCTTTCATGAAATCTGCAGTCCATACCAATACCAAAAATTGGCACTCATCACAGTGTACACCTTACCATACCATACCTAGCCCCTTCTGATATTTTCACCCTTCTCCCTCTAAAATATGTACTCCTCAACTCCTCTGAAATTTTCGCCACTTAACCATACCAAAATGTACTCCCTTCACCCTACTCAAAAGTTTGAACTCTTACCCTTCCCAAAGTTTGCATGGTTCACCCCTCCTAAAAACTATATTCCTCACCTCTCCTGAAAATGGTGCCTCATACACTTCCTAAAAATTCTACTCCTCACCCTAAAATTGATGCCCCCTTACCTTCCTAAATGTGTACTCCTTATCTGTCCTGAAAATTGTGCCCCTCAGCATTCTCAAAATTGGGCTCCCTGCCTTTCTCTTAAATTTCCACCACTAACCTCCTTCTAGAATTTGCACCCTTCTCCCTCCCAAAATGTGCCCCCCTTTACTTTTCCCAAAATATGTGCCTCTTACCCCTTCCAAAATGTGCACCCCTTCTGAAATGCATGATTTTTACCTCTCCCAAAATTTGTATCCTGCACTCCTGTAAGAGTGTATCCTAACCTCTCCCTAAATGGGCACCTTTTACCCTTCCCAAAATGTGTACCCTTACCCCTTCCAAAATTGTCATCCTTTTCTTGCACTACAATTTGGGTCCCTTTCCTGTCCCAAAATGTCCATTCCATGCACCTCTCAAAATTTGTTACCCTCACCCCTCCCTGAATTTGTAGTCATTGCTGTTTTGAAGTTTGTGTGCTTGTAGCAAAGTCAGTGTTACCAGCTTTCTCAACACTCCAGTAACTGCCACCACTCAGCTTAGACACTCACTCAGGGTATTTCTAGATCTGAATCTCACAGTACAGTGCTCCTTGCTCAAGGACACACAGCCCACCCCCTGTCACAGTTGGGAACCCTACTTTGGACATAAAGTATGGTAATTGTAGCCTCCTCTTCAGTGGCGGAAACACAATTATTGTCAGGTATAAATCCATTAGCTATATCTCAGAGGATTCAGTCGCAGAAACATAAAGTATATGAAAATAATAATTTGTAATACTGCAAGATATTTGCACATATAATACAGGATACTACACATACAGGCTACGGAGAAAAGTAATTCTACAGAAATGGGAAGAAAATGGTTTTGAACAATGGGTTACACACAGGACCCCCCACCCCACCTCCTTTCTCTCTCTCTATTTAGCAAGGTAGTATAGCTTACCAGGCGAGACACTTCGGTGAATCAGGGCAGACTCAAACAGTTAGATGGCAACTGTTCGTAGTCCTAAACTGACTGTTTCTTTTAGGCTCTGCCAGATCTCAACACCCTCCAGCTGCCCCCCATGACACTTCCTCTAGTATGTCACTCTGACATCATAGATTCAACATTCTTTGTGTCTAGAGAGTTGTGTACTAAAAAAACTGGTTTGAGCTGGCCATCAGACTTGGTATACACCAAGACATCTGTTTCATGTCCTGAATCTCGTCCGGCCCAGCTGAACTGACTTCTGCACTCCTGAACCCATGCCCTTCATGAAACATGAAAAAGACATTTAACTACTGGCCCAAGAGATTTTTATCACTCTCCAGAGCCCTTTGGCAATGGCATATCTCTGATCTGTCATGCCTCTGGGAGTTAACTTTATCAGTCTCTATTTCAGCTCAAATACTGACAAGACATGACAGAAACAGAAAAAAAAGAAATTACACCAAAGTTGTTACAGTGCCCTTTACTCTCCCAAACTTGCAACCCAAATACCGTTTGAAATGTGCTCCCCTGTACCCCTCCCAATATTCATACCCATCGGTTCCACTATGCCGCGGTGACAGGAATATCGGTGACCTCCCCTACAGTGACACATGATCGCCAACATCCCTGGCACCACCGACTCCAGTCCCTGACAGGAGAATGCGCCGACACCTGATCGGTGTTTATGCAGGGAGGGGCTGTGCCCCCTACTCAGACTTAAGGATTCCAAATCCAGGAGGTTGGATGTCAGGGGAGAGCAGCCAAACTACAGAGTCGATGACTCGGTCATTGCTCCAGCAACCCAATTGGTGTCACTGTAATAGCTTTGCTGTAAGAGCATTGCTGTTACAACGGTATACCGCACCCATCACCCCTCTTGCAATATGTACCTCTTACCTCTCCTGGAACTTGCACTTCTCTCTTCTCCCAAAGGTTATACCCTCACCTCTCTTGAAATTTGCACCTCTTAGCCCTCTCAAATTTTCCACATCTTACCTCTCCAAAAATGTACACCCTGGGGGCGTGGCCTGGCCTGCAGCAAGATGGATGTCTAATTCCCCCTAACATCCAGGGCTTCAATGTAAAATTCTTCAAGAAATTCTCTAACAGCAAGCCTAGCTGCAACTTTTCTGTGAGTTATTTGGCATTTAATTACTTTGAACCCGCTAATATTTACCAATATACAAGACTCTTTCTACTCTCCAGTTACCAGGCCTGCAATCATGGCTGAGTCTGCCTTCCAATCTTCTTCCCTTCTGAAAGTGGAAGCTATGTTTTCCAAACTTGTGTGTGATATGAAAGATCTCAAACTGTCATCCGAACAAAATAATATCACCTTAAAAACGATATTCTCGACTAGCAACAACGGAAAACAAAATTAAGATTAATGAAACTTCTGTGCATGAACTACAGGCCACGGAGAGGGAACAAGATCGCACCATCAAGTTCCTACAATCTAAAATAGATGACATCAAAAACCGCAGTCGCAGAAATAACCTGAGATTTCTTGGTTTCCCGGAAGGTGTAGAGATCAAAGATACCTCAGCCTTTCTTTTGCATGTACTTCCTGGTTTGCTGCACCTACCTCTGGATCACAATCTAATCATAGAGTGGTTACACCAGTCCTTAGGCCCCAAACCCATTGCTGACCAAAGACCCAGACCGATTCTTGCAAAATTCCTAAACTTTGCCCAGACTGAGCTTATCTTACAGAAAGCAAGGAAAATCGGCATACTTATCTGGCAAGATTACCGTATTTATATTTACAGGGACTTTTCGAAAGAGCTTACCATGACACATTGCACATATGCTCCTGCTAAACGCATCTTGCACCAAATGGACATAAAATTTGCTCTACGATATCCTGCTATTATGCGACTGTACCTGCATAACACCACTGAAGATTTTAACTCCCCCGATGCTCTGATGTCCTATTTGGAAAGCCTGCAGCACAAAGTCACTTGTAGCCTACAAGAAGTCTCATCCCCATCGGGAGTTGCGACCGAAGTTTCCACAAGCGACAGCTTACCTACCCTTTCTGCTCTTGAAAGCAACCCTGTACTTGATCCTGCAGCCAGAATTACCCCCCCCCCGAGGACTTACTCCCCCCAGACAATCTGCACGGATTGAAATAAAGATTGCCTCTGGGTCCACTGCACACAGGAATACATGCTGCTCCTGGAAAGGCACACATAATGGACGGATGCCGACTGCTCATGCAGACAACTTTATTTCCTCTATCCCCCTACACAATAAATATGCACTGCTGTGAGATGCTAGTCCCTCTTTCCACGAAGATCCTTCTCGTGATGAGTCTGCCTTTGCTGACACAAATGCTAATAATCTTGTAACTGGAAATATCTCGGCAGACTCCTCCTGGGCTGAAGTAGTAGCTAGCTTCCTCATGAAAAACATGGAGCCTCCAAAATAGAAATGTAGAAGCAAAGCCAAAAAATAATGTTTTGCTGATTTCTTTTCTCTGTAACTCACAGATGTAATATCTTAACAACATCTAGCTAGGACTTGTAATCTCACTAGAATCCTCACTGTTGGTTTTATCTAGTTCTTGTGCAGTATGATCTTGTGGGGGTATGCACACTTCCATTGCTATTTATCTGTAATCCCGCTTGTTATGATACTTTTGCTCTCAGCAGGTATGGAATCATAATGCTGTACATCAGATATGGTACTACCTTTGTTGTTTTTTACTGTTTTAGCTAACTTCAATCAATCAATCAATCAATTCTTTATTTGTAAAAAGGCATCTTTCTAAAACCAAGGCACCTGTACAATAAAATCGAACACATTAATAAATAACAAAATAAAATTAAAACTAATAAATACAATAGCGGCTTTAAAAATCGGAAAATGCCAGGCTAAAAAGATACGTTTTTAGGGCAACTTTAAAACTTTGGACAGTCAGGCAGTCTTGCACCCGGCAAGGCAGAGAATTACACAAGGTCGGGGCCATAAAACTAAATGACCTTGTTCCGGATGTTTGTAAAAGAACCCTGGGAATCTCTAGCAATCCTTCATTGGTGGAACAGAGAGCATTGGGGGGGAGAGTAAGGGTGAAGGAGATCTTGCAGGTAACTGGGTTCCTTATCATGTAGGGCCTTATAGGTCAGTAAACCAACCTTGAAAGTGATCTGCCACTGTATTGGCAGCCAGTGCAGTCCACGGAGCACAGGAGTTATATGACTGGTCCTAGAGGTACCAGTCAAAAGCCTGGCTGCCGCATTCTGCACCAGCTGCAAGCGGCAGATATCAAACCCCGGTAGCCCAAGGTAAAGGGCATTGCAGTAGTCAAGGTGGGAGGTAACGAAGGCGTGGACCAAAGTTGTAAGATCATCGGGAGGAACCAGGTGTTTTACCCAGGCGATATTCCTCAGATGGTAAAAAGAGGTTTTGACAGCTGCCGACACCTTCAATTTTAGGGTCAGGCAGTCATCAAACATAATGCCCAAGTTCCGCACCCAGTCTTAGCTGGACACCTCCAAGCCATAAACCCAAAGGAGATCCCACCAACACACCTGCCTCTCGATAATCTGAGTCCACAACAAACACCTCAGTTTTTTCTGGGTTTAACATTCATCCAGTCCTGGATCTCGGCTAGACAGCTGTTAAAGACTGAGACAGAATCATCCTGGCCAGGCACAAAGGACATGTACAGCTGAGTATCATCTGCATAGCAGTGAAACCTCAAGCCGTACCACCTAATAATCGCTCCTACTGGTAGCATATACACCGCAAACAACATGGTGCCAAGATGGAGCCCTGTGGCACCCCACAGGATAGGGAGAATGGAGCTGAGGAAAAAAAAACAGACACCACCCTCTGAGTCCTACCCTTGAGGAATGATTGAAACCATCTGTGGATCGACCCCGAAAGTCCATAGATGAACCGCAGGTGCTCCAACAGCACACCATGGTCCATGGTGTCAAATGCCGCAGAGAGATCTAGAAGGACCAAGATGGAACGGGTCTTTCGATCTCTTGCTATTAGGAGGTCATTTAGTACCCAGACAAGGGCTGTCTCAGTACTGTGTCTCTTCCTAAATCTGGACTGGAGAGAATCATGGACACTGTGGCTGGTCAAGTGGTCATCCAGCTGTGATGCAACCACCTTTTCAATAACCTTACCCACAAAGGGCAGGTTAGAGACAGACCTGTAGTTAGCCAGACAGTCCGGGTCCAAGGAGGGCTTTTTAAGAAGGGGCTGAACCACAGCCTCCTTCAGGGGATCTGGAAAGATCCTCCTCTCGAAAGATATCCAGACTATCTTGGCAAGGACCGGATCGATATTATCCACACAGCCTACTAAAAGGCGTGAGGGGTCTGGGTCCAAACTACAGTTGGTCAGATGCAACAACTGGATAACCATCACAATATCATTGATTGTGGGCCGGCCGAAGTCACACCACACAAACTGGGCATCCGACATCTCCTGCCGACCACCACAACTCCCTTGAGAGAGGGTCAGGCAGACGCCGGACCTGATTGTGGCAACCTTATCCGAGAAGAATCAAGCAATCTCCTCACAACGCTCTTGTGAAAAAGCATTTCCAGGCTGGAGACAGAGTAGATTGCATAATCTGTCCACAATCTGGAAAAGCTGGGCTGGTCGATTCTGCGCAGCAGCAATTTCCCTTGACAAGAATTCTGCCTTCTTACGGGTAATTGCTGATTGATAGACCACATAGTAGTCCGTCAAACTAAGTCTGTCACACTCTGGCCCGACCTCCGCCAGCACCTCTCTAACCTTCATCCCACTCTCCTCAACTCCCTCAAGGCCTCATCAAACCAAGGAGACCTGGGACGAAGAGTGAGGGGATGAACACTAACAGGAGCAATGGAATCCAGGGCCTCTGTCACCGCCTTATTATAGGCTAATACCAGATCCCCTGGATCCGTGCATTCACTTGGTATACCCGATAGGTCCAGTACCGCCATCAGGCCATCAGGTGACACACCCCTCAAAGGGTGGTACTGGACCATCTCCATAGGGGCAGGCCTATTGGGGGAGCCAGGAAACTGAACCTGATGGTGTGATGGTCAGACCAGCCGACTGGTTCCACCACCAAGTCAGATATCTCCAACCCCAGGAGAAACACCAAGTCCAATGAATGACCACCAGTATGGGCCAAGGAGGAAATAACCTGTGTGAAGTCCAGTGAATTCATTAACTGGAGGAAGTCCTGTCCAAACTGAGAAAGTTCATCGTCGACCCAGGCATTTAAATCCCCCAGGATCAGCCATCTGGGAGATCCCAATGTCAGGTCGACAATGAAGTTCGCGAGTTCCTGCAGGAAAATATTCCCATCTCTTGGTGGACGGTAGACGAGAAGAATCCTGCACCCCACACCTTTGCCCAAGATACATTCAAAAGAGTTGGTGGCTCCCACTGGTGCCTCCATCAGGTTCAGTTCCGATCTAAAACAAATGGCCACACCCCCGCCCCTATGATCCCTCCTCGGGCGATGCATCTCCAAATACCCAGCCAGAATTGCTGATGACAAAATGGGGCCAGCATTCTCATCCAGCCAGGTCTCGGTGATGCAAGCCAGGTCAGATGAGTCAACAAGATCCGCTACTATAGCAGTCTTGTTTTTAATGGACCTGGCATTGCATAACACCGCCCGAGTAGGATGAGCAACCGAGGAAGACCGAGTTACCTGCCTGCTGTAAGCAGAGCCCTTGGGTATGGGAACCAGATGGGGAGGGCCCCTTTCCTAAACCCATTTTGCCCCAGGGCATCTTCTTGTCCCCACTATCCCAATCCGCCCACTCCTTTCCATTCTCCCACCAGGTCGAGCCCCCGCCCTTAACCTCCTGACTATCCCCAGAGCCTTACACTGTCTATACACCTCTGGGGACAGAGAGGGGCAACAAAAAAGGTGGAGGTCCCTCAGCCTGGAGGGGGAATAATGCCTGACCGTCATTTTGCCTGCCCAACACATCTTCGCCACAGTTCGCAAACACCCAATCACACAACACTCAACTCAAACTCTCAAACATCTACACCACTCCACACCACAACCACACCACAACCACACATACAACAAACAATCAACCAAAACCACGACCCCAAATACAACAATATAAAATAAATTCTATTACAAAGTGTGAAGGTGATTTCAATAAAAAGAAAAGTCATACAGATTCTCCAGGTTGAGTAGTTATTTCCCCTCTGGGGAGCTCCCACCTCTCCAGAGATAAACGTTATTGTCCCTCCTGACACTATCTCCCACACAGGCCGGGAGAGCAGTCAGCAGATTATCCACAAAATCAGATTAAACAGGGCACTCTCACTGCCCACCAGGGTTCAATATATTAGGAAAGAAAAGGAAGAGTCTGACCGTCACTGAACAAGTTGAATGCAATCCAAATTTTAGATCTTCCACAAAAAGCTTCTCTAGCACGGCTGTCTCTCCCAGGATCCTGGAAAAACTCTCTTCAAACCAGGTTACTCAACCGCCCGGCCGTCCCCAAACAGTCATTGCCAAAACTTGGTTGTGTTTAGGAGCGAATAGACCTGGCATTATACTTCTATGCTCCACTTATTATCAGCTATACATATTATTGATGTTACAGTTGGCATACTATGGCAATTTATGACTCCCAACAACCGCTACATCTAAACAAGGATCACTTATGGCATAAATGTCACTAACTCATACTCCCCATGATAGAATCTTTGCAAATTTCTCTTTCTTTTTATCCCCGCTTTCCATACTCCCCAATTTCACTTCTTAGACCTTTATAACAATCTCATTCCCTTCTACTTGCCACGCCTTGCAGGCAGTATTCAAACTACTTGGTGCACCTTGTCATACGTAATTTAATATGATACAACTTTGCACTGCCCCATATGGTGCTACTGCTCGAAGCCTAAATAATAATAATATTACAATTAAATACATCTTCTTTTGCTACAGAACTTCCTGGGCTTATCTCTATAAATCCCATAATCCCGTTCTCTCTTTTTATATTAGGCAATATTCAAGCAACTATCCCCCCACCTTAAAATGCTCCCCTCTCACATACCTAACTCGCACCTTTTTGTTCAACGCCTGATTTCATTACCCATCTAATAAATATTAATCATGTTTTCCCCTATGCAATAATGTATGTATATACATATGTATACATATACAGGTACGTGTATATATGTAGCTATATGTAAATATATATATAAACATATATAATTTAATTTAAACAATATATAGCTGCTGTTTTGGAGAGCCATATGGCAGGTTTATATCCAGTGTGATATTAGTCCGAAATGTAAGGAGACTGCTTGCAGGTCTAACACTTGCTCCTTAAAAGTTCTTCACATTTAAAGGAATAGCACAACTACTTAGCTTTACAGTAACTTGCTGACTTTCCTATATAAATAATTCCTTGTCCATGCTGGTTATAACTCCCACTTTCATATATATTTGCTCTGTACCTGCTGTACATGCATAAGCTCAATATGGTTGTAGTGGCATGGTTCATGCCCCCTAACTATCTTAGTTGCTTAGGAACTTATTACCAACAATACTCGCAGATGATCACCAAACCTAAATCTGTCACAAACACACTACACAGGTCAGGCCCTCTGAAACATAGAAACATAGAAACATAGACTTTGACGGCAGATAAGGACCACTTGGCCCACCCAGTCTGCCCATTTCCCTACCTAATGGATAAGTTGCAGATTCTAGTTAACCAACAGCCCACTTCCTGCAACCCCCCCCACTATAATTACCTTATGTTTGTCCCATGCATGTTTGAATTCCCCCACTGTTTTAGACCCCACAACCTCTTCAGGAAGGTGGTTCTATGCATCCACCACTCTCTCCGTGAAAAAAAATGTCCTCACATTACCCCTGAGCCGTCCCCCCATCTTTAAATTGTGCCCCCTTGTTCTTACACATCTCTTTTTCTGAAAGATGCTACCCTCCTGGACTTTATTGATTTCCTTGAGGTACTTAAAAGTTTCCATCTGCTCCCACAGTGCCAACCTCGATGCGTAATAATGTGAACAGGGGACGGATAAGATAACCCTCCTGTCTGTTTTGGGTCTGAATCACCTACCAGCCTCAAGTTCTGGGGGGGGTCAAAATGTGAACCTCATGCTAGTGCAACCAATGAACAGGCTCACATATATATTCTCTGCGGGGAAATGCAATATAATCGTTCATCCAGTGTCACCCAGCCAGGCTTCCAAAACGTACCCTTACAACTCTATATGAGACCTAGGTATATTCTTACCTTTAAGCACACTTAGCAACACATTCAAGCCCTTAACAGCTGTCATACTTAAACACAGGTTCATCAATCACATGTAAAATAACTGAGAAAAAGCACAGGCAGTATTTTAAAGAAAATGTTGTTTACTATCTGCAACAGGATTGATACACAAGGAGGTGTGGAAAGGATGAGAAAGGACTTGGCAGGGTTGGAGACATGGCAGCTTGGATTCAATGCAAAGAAGTGCAAAGTAATGCACCTGTGAAACAAAAACCCAGGGAAAGATTACACAATGGGGGAGGTAGTAACAACAACAAAAATGGAAAGGGACCTGAGGGTAAACATATCAGATGACCTTAAGGTTGGCAAGCAATGTGAGAAGGTGGTAGGGAGGACTGGGGGGATACTGGGATGTATAGGGAGAGGCATCATCAGCAGAAAACAGGAAGTTGTTATCCCCCTGTACAGACAGTTGGTGAGACCCCATCTGGAGTACTGTGTCCAGTTCTGGAGACCCCATCTCTGCAAGGACATAGACAGAATGGAGGCAGTTCAGAGGAGGGCAACTAAAATGGTGCAGGATCTGCAAGAGAAGCCATACGAGGAGAGGCTAAATGAGCTTAATATGTATACCCTTGAGGAAAGGAGGGAGAGGGGGGACATGATAGAAATGTTTAAGTACCTCAGTGGAATCAACAAAGTCCAAGAGGGTAGCATCTTTCAGAAAAAGAGATGTGCAAGAACAAGGGGTCACAATTTGAAGATAGAAGGGGACGGCTCAGGGGCAATGTGAGGAAGTATTTTTTCACAGAGAGGGTGGTGGACGCATGGAACAGCCTTCCTGAGGAGGTTGTGGGGTCTAAAACCGTGGGAGAATTCAAGAATGCATGGGACAGACATAAGGCAATTCTTGTGGGGGGTAGGAAGAAATAGGCTGTTGATTAAATAGGATCTGCAGCTTATCCTCTAGGTAGGGAAATTGGCAGACTAGGTGGGCCAAGCGGTCCTTATCTGCCGACAAAGTCTATGTTTCTATGTTACTAAAAATTGCAAAACAGGTAAAATCAAACACAGAACAATTATATCACTAACTTACAGGCACATAAAAAAATGGGAAGTTACAGAACACAAATATGCCTACCACAAATACTTAGGTTCTTGCCTACCTAGATATTACCATTAAGTGCCTTCAAGTCCAGAGAGTTAATTCTCTCTCTGAGTCCAGAATAATATGCTCTGTCTCCCTCTGATAGCTGTTCATTTCAGGATCCATCTCCCCACCCGTTTTGGTGAGGTCACAGTTAGATCCTCCCATAGATTTTATTTCTACTGGGGAACTTGACAGTCAGCAATTTTTAAAATATGAGTCTCATCAAAACATCCTCTTTGATGTTTCCTAGCTGATTTCCTGTTTTGCTAGAGTGATCTCAGGTTTTATGACTGATAACACAGTGCTGCGACTAAATGGCCTCTTCCTGCAGGAATCATAAAATGTTATGAGGTCCTATCTCCTGGCAGATGACCAGGCCTGGCTCTGCTAACAGCAACTATTCTCAGCACAAGACAGAAGCCACCCTCCCACATGCTCCTTGACAATGCCTCTGAATCACTCTAAGGGGCTGCTTCTGTACTCCCCTCACCCCCCTCTCTCCCACGCTAGGATGGGTCTCTGCCTCCCCAGCCTCAGTCCTGCCTCCTTGACCACTTTTATTAGAGGCCCCCCTCCTCCCCTACCAAAATCCTGTCCTTAGTGACTAGTGCCTCACCTTACCTGCACTTGTAATCAACTAAAGTTGCTGTCCATATGCTGTAAAGTATTTTAAATGTCTAAGAAACTCTGTAACCTTTTCCTGATTGTTGTGCTGTTCAGTGTCTCAAATGTTCTAAAACTCTGTAACCTTCTTGATTGAATGTCTATACTCTGTTCACATGACGTGGAACCTTTGTAAAAGAGTCTTGGCTCAAAAGTTATTTTCCGAATATCAAATAAATAAATAAATCCGGATATGTTAATCTACCCATTTACCTACAAGGTATTTGGTGTGATATAGGTAATACTCTGGAATTTAATAACATTGCCTTAATCAGTAACTAAGAGTCCTTTATCTGCACTATTTGCTCAGTTAAGAGATACTGAGTGAATAGAAGTGTGGATCCCGCACTTTCTGAAATATCTATCCTATAAACTCACCCTGATATGTGGTGAGAGGGTCATGGTACCCATTTACCGAACCATATCTCCTGACATGTCTAAGAGGATATTGTTGTGTTATAAAGTTATTTACTGGTTTATAACGTTAATGGTTCTACTTATAGTTCACATCTTAGAGTGACACATATGTTGGTACCTTGGAACTTTTAGGGTTACTATTGGTTATTGTTTCTGTCAATCTTTATACTGTCACTCTGACTATAAGTATAAAATAACAATCAATGTTTGGCCTGTGGCTATCCTCTGCTCTAGCCCACTTTACTTTTTCCTTTTTTGCTTGGTGTATTGGGTCCTAGTCTCTTACTAAAACCTAATATCTCTATTCTTTACCCCACCACCATGACTGACTTATTATTTCATACATGGAATGTAAAAGGACTCTATGCACCTAGCAAATGCAAACAAGTACTAAACCATCTTAAAAAAACATAAAGCTAAATTAGCTTTTTTGCAAGAAACTAGGCTATTGGTGGAGGATAATGACAGGCTAAAACGTGATTGGGTCAGCCAACTATATGCTTCTTCTTTCTCTTCTAAAAAGCACAGGGTTGCAATATTATTACACAAAAGTCTTAAATGGTCCCTTTTGAATTCCATTAGTGATACAGAAGGTAGATGGGTGATTGTCTCCTTTGATACTCATACTGATCCACTAACTCTTGTCAATGTATTTGCTCCAAACTCTGATAATCCCAATTTCTTTCACAATCTACAGTAGCCTGACACTTATCCCTACACAATCTAAACAACCTCCTATACTCATGGGTGGTGATTTCAATCTGGCAATAGATGCTTGCTTAGACAGAAGTAATACATCTTCTGATGCACACCCCAGAAGTTCTAAGGCTCTTTCACTTTTATTGAAGGATTTTGGTTTGTCAGATGCTTGGAGACTTTTGCACCCTAGAGACCGAGAATTTACATTCTGTTCTGCTCTACATAAATCCTACAGTAGAATTGACTACTGGTCTCATCACCCACTATTACTGAAAATATAATTGAATCTTCTATTTTGCCCTTACTCATATCTGATTACTCCCCTGTAAAACTGCATCTTATCTGGGGCCCTCCCTCTCTTAAATCTCCTTCATGGTGATTAGATCCACTGTTACTTAAAGATCCTGAATTTTTACCCTAGGTTAAATTACAAATACAGGATTTCCCATTCCACAATAACCCCACGGATACCTCTATGAGCACTTATTGGAAAGCACTCAAAGCCACAATTAGGGGGAAAATCATAAGCTATGCAGCACATAGGAAAAAGTTAAGAGAGCAACAACTTCTTGATTTAGAAACTCAATTAAAAAATAAAGAAACTCAGTAGTTTAATATACCTCACCCTAGCCCTAATTCCCCTCTTCACCTAGAAATCCTACAATTATGCATAAAAATTAACAAACTTATTTCCCAAAAAACATAACTTGCTTTATTCAAACTTAAACATAAATTCTGGGAACAAGGAGACAAAACCGGGAAACTGTTAGTTTATCATCTAAAATCTCAACAAATGGAAAGGCACATTGCAGGTTTGAAAGATAACCTTAACCAAACACATACTGACAGTTTGACTGTAAACAAGATTATGATGTCTTATTATCAAAAATTATTTTCGCCTTCTACCTTGGCGCACACTGCCCAAATTCAGAAATTCCTGGATAAGATTTCACTCCCTCAATTATCTAAACACGAATCAGAATTACTAGATAAACCTTTTACTTTATAAGAAATTCAAGCTGCATTAGCATCTCTCAAATCTGGCAGATCCCCTTGGGGAGATGGTTTCCCTATTGACTTTTATAAACCTGTCACAGATATTCTCTCCCCTTTACTCTGCAAGGTTTTCCAAGAAGCTACCCAGCTTGATAAATTACCTCTCACTATGACTGAAGCAATTATAACAGTACTTCCTTAGAAAGATAAGGATACTTCCCAGCAGGCCAACTATCGTCCCTGGTAAAATTTTTGCCAAGCTTTTGACTCTTCATCTCGATCCCCTCAACCCTAAAATTATTCATCGTTCCCAAGCAGGTTTCATTAAAAATAGAAATGGATCAGATCACTTATGTTCTCTATTTAATCTTATGTATAAAGCCAAATCATTAAAATCTCCAGCAGCATCAATTGCTATTGATTTTGAAAAAGCTTTCGATTCTCTCAATTGGAATTATTTATATCAGATTCTTGCATACTTCGGTATTGGTGATCGTTTCTGTTCCTGTATCAAATTGCTATATACCTCCCCTTCTGCCAAAATTCTTACTAATGCCATACTCTCCCCATCTTTTTCTTTGGCTAGAGGGACTAGACAATGCTGTCCTTTATCCTTCCCTATTTATTTTAGCCATGGAACCCCTGACAGCTGCCCCAGGCAATTTAATGATATTACAGGTATTCCGATAGGCGGCACTAGATACACATCACTATCTTATGCTGATGATCTTTTAATTCTGTTAGAAAACTTAGAAACTGCTGCCCAACCTCTTCTCAATCTATTTAACAATTTCACTAAACTTTCAGGATTATCATTAAACTATAGTAAGCCTGAAATCCTCCCCTAAACTCTTTTTGTAAACCCTCTATGAATATTTCCTTAGGCTTTTGATGGGCCCCTCAAGGCATTTCATACCTAGATATAAAAATCACCCCAAACCTAGACAAGGTATGGGAGGTGAATCTCAACCCTTTACTCACAAATATTAAAACTACCTTAGACAGATGGAAACTATTAAACCTATATTTCATGGGCAAGATAGCCACAATCAAAATGTCTATAACTTCTAAAATACTCTATCTTTTTGCTAACATTCCTCTAAACTTACCCTCTCCCCTTTTAGTTAAAATAGACAAATTAGTTAGTGGCTTCATATGGGAAGGCAATATCCCAAAATTTAGTTGAAATAAGCTCTGCTCTCATTGGTCTAGAGGTGGCTTTGGGTTGCCTTGGGAGTGGTCAGCAGTGTTTACTAATATAAAAACTGCTCTGGTGATGTCATCACCAGATTTTGATTGGTCCAAGTCACTAGAAAGGTAGGGCATTTTAGAAGATAAATGGTGACATATAGACATGCCTCTTTAAGACAGCCCCTTCTTCTCAAACCTATTTTTGGGTCAAAATTATTTTTTTAAATAAAAGTCTTATTTAACCTAATTTGAACATTAAACTTGCATATTCATTGTTTTATATTAAGCCAAACATTTTTGAAAAAGTCTGATATCTGTAGTATGGATACTTTTTAAATTACACTATTAAGGTTTGGATTGGTGGTAGTTCAGGTGGATGTTAAAGATCCCAAGGCACTTCTCGAAAAGAGTAGGGGAATTTCCTTAGTGTCCTGGCCAAATTTCCCTCATTCACTAAAAATACCACCAACAGCTTAATCTGGTTCAAGGTCAGTTGGCATTCATCTGTATCCCCCTCCCCTGGGTCGTGCCAAAAATAGGCAGGATTTGTCTAGTGCACTTACCCGGTCAACAAAAACTAAATAAAAAATAAATAAATAAAAGGTTATAACTTCATAATTTTAATAGAACTTCTCAAAACAAAATAATAGTTTTACTCTTAATAGTCTAAGCTACAGAATTATATATGATTTGTAAGAAAAATCCATTCCTAAAGTCCTTAAAACATTACTTTTTGTAGAGACACACAAGATCATTTGTTCTTTTCTTAAAGACATCAATCACCGTCAGAAAAGTTAATTCACTATAAACTTTTAGACGGTATTTCTCTCTATAGCAACAAACTACAAATTTAATATTCATCTTGTTAGAACTTCCTAAGATGTGAGCTATCACAAGATACTAGATTTGTCTAGTTCTCTAATAAGAAAATTACATTAAATAAATGATATTCATAACTTTTGAATGCTTCATTCTGCAACTATAAAACTTGGTAAGCTTATTTATCATACTATTGTCCAATAACTGTCCAATTTTCATAGCGGCAGTACATTGCATCTTTAAACTACGAATAAAACTTCTTATTTCTATACAGGATAATGGGACTTTTAAAGTCTAAGACTTTTGTTTCCTTCTTGATGCTACCAGTCACATGATCTCTTATCTTGATAGTAGTCATGGATACCTAGCTTTAGCCAAGGCTTTTCCATACAGACATCTATAAATCTGTCATGCAAGGCTTGGACATCACAGAGATTGTCCTGGAATGTGGCAGGGCCCCCTTAAAACAACATAGCACTACATGCTTAGCTTGGAAGGTGTCCGCGTATATCATGGCTTAAAAAACAAAATGGAGTTTCATCTCTATTCCCTTAGACCTCCTCTAGCATGTGGCAAAGTGCTGCTTATGGAACAGAAATATTTTCCTTTAAAGCATTAATGCCAGATACCTTGTCTTAAGGTTTAATTAACTAACACTTTTTGTTTTCTCTTAGGAATTTATGCAAACAATACTCTTAACCAGAAATTAGTCCCATATAAAAATCAGATAAAATAATAATTAAAATTCATTTTTGAAAATAAAAATAAAATAATTTTTCCATTAAGGGTTTTGTCTCTACATTCCCTACTTTTGAAATAAAATGCACCCCAAAAATGCATTTGCAATTCAATACAATAATTTTACTATATATGGGTATATAGGTTTAAGCATTGCAGAGAACATGAAACATGAAAGACAAAGCTGTGTCATCATGCAGTAACTTATGACATCATCAGCACATTACATCATTACCTATGACATCATAGATGTGACATCACTAGATGACATCAGTAGAGACATACTATTTTGCATAGATGTGTGTACAGTACTACATGAACTAACATGATTAAACATGATTACAACTATGTACACTTTTAAAATACAAAAAATGTTCTTTGTTCATTAGCTTCAAAGATTAGCATTAGTTAATATTTTAGTCTAATTCTTGTTCATCATTTCCATTGTTTTTAAATTCTTATACCTTTTTAAATCTTTAGTATTGCAGTACAAATAAGGCTAGTAGTTACTTCTTATTACATTTCATAAGTTCTGTCCCCACTATGTCCTGAAGGCACTACTAAACTGGCACCTGTAACTTTTATCAGTGTTTACCAAGATATCATTCCTTGACTGGAAGTTACCTTTGAAATTACACATATTTAAATTTAAGCTCTATTTGTAGTTTACCTTTATAGCAATCATAGTTACATTGGGATTACTTAAATGAAATTACAAAAGTTTTTCTTACCTTTTTGTTACCTTATTATACTTGTACTAGATCAAAATTAAAATCAAACTTTTATTAGTTCTTTGTCCATTTCTTTTATCAAAATTAACATCAATAAAAAGTTTTCTATCTGAATTGATCATATTTCCCAACATTTTATTCTTCTCATTGTCAACTACTTTAGTTTTACATTATCAACTACACATGCTTCTTTAAAACAATTCCTCTCTTTTATGATAATACTTATGTGTCTCCCCAATAACTGGAACAACAAATATCTGAACTGTAAAGTTTTAAGCATACTTATAAATAGCATGACCTTTTCCTTTTACTATGAGAACTTGCCACTCATTACACTAGTGTTTCAGAATATCCTGGTATGATACTTGTTTAAACTTTATAGTATGTAAAAGGTATTTTCTTTAGATTTAAATTCTAGCTTAACCATATAACCAAGGTTTGAAGCTAAAATGCACTAAGTTACCACCCCAGATAGCCAAATAAGTACTAAAAGTAGGATAAAGGAATACTTATGTTTTAGTTATCTGTAGATGGGGTCTTCTACTTTTTAATTTTCAAAGTCTTGGTGAGAACTTTTGGTTTTGGATGACAAATGTCTTTGGTGGAGAGTTTGGCTTTAGTCTGCTGTCTTTTTCCCTTGAACCTGGAACTGTAGAGTCTTTTGACATCAATGAAGCAATGCAGGCTGGATCCTTCTTGCTTAACATCACAAATCATCGAAAGTCACTTCAGGATTTAGTGGGAAAAATCAGACAACAAGATTTTAGAAGTTCAGCACAGTCTGTAGAAAGAGTTCTCCCTGTGGACAGCAATGTTGTTTTGGGTAACTGGACTCTGTGACTCTTTTCTGTTTCAGTTCATTTCTGCTTTTGAACCTGCAACTCTGGACTCACTGCTATTTAACAGCACTGGAGGCTTGCTGGCTGGTGAATTCCAAAGTCAGTCTCTTGTTCAAGCTTTTAACAGAAATTCTAAAACATTACTTTTAGTCCAAATTCTCAGTATGCAAAACATAAGCCTTGCTTAATCCAATACTGGAAGAAAGTCCTTTCTGTAACAGTCAGTTTCAGCAGCTGGACCTGTGGCAGAGTTGTGCAAGCTTTCAGGCTGGTTTAGCACTCCTTGTGGTGGCAATGTTCATGCCCAAATAATGTTCCAAGCAGGTGTGGCTTCAGGCTTTTGGCCTAGTACAAGTCCAAGCTCATCCAAAATTGTCAGGACATCCAACACAGGTCTTCACACACCAAAGAATTAAGTAGTTCATTTAAGTTTTTCAAGGCAGCAATGCCAGTCTTTAAGTTGATTAATACACAGTCTCCATCAGATATTTTCAGATTACTTATATCTAACTGTGTTTTGAGCAATTGCATCTGGCCTGCAAGTCTACTACATTTGTGAGATCTCTCACCTAGCTGTTGGTTTAACTGTTTTGCATCATTACATAACCTTAATTCGTCTATGCACAGCTTCTCAATCATATGAACATACTCTGTATTCTGTTCATTTAATTCTTCAGTTACTTCTTCTGGCCTACAACTTGGATGCAGAGGTATCAATGGTGTCTCCTTGATGACAGGTATTGGCAACTCTAAAAGTGTTGCCCCTGCATCTGCATGAACCATACCTACAGTTGCAATAGCAGCTGCTATGTCTGAAGTTCTTGTTACTAAACTTTAACAACAATTACCATGAAATGTCAATAACCTTTTATCTAACACAATTTAAACAAAGAACCAAATCTTTACTTGAGATACTTCAAAAGTCCTTTTCCTTGCAGCTTTACTGCCAGATAATTACTTCTTTTGGTCTTTTTCTCGCTGTCTAGGGTTAATTCTAGTTTTAAATCCTCGAGAAACAAGAACAGGAAAGTATTACTTATTCCATTTAGCAACTTGCAAACAATAACAGTAATAATATTTATTTCTCATGCAACCTAAGTGTGGGCTGTTATTCACTAACAATCATCTCGTGAACGAGAACTATCCGTAGCGCAGATTGAACTCTTAATGGTAATCCCTATTGACTTTTGTTATATTGATTGATAAAAAATGGCTTAGGAGGGGCTAACAGTAACTCCCTCAAAGAGTACTTAGACCAATCATAACTTGATGGTGATGTCGCCCAGTAAATGGGACATTAAAAAGGTACAAGAATTTAAAAAGATTGGCAATGATAAGAGAATAAAATGTTGTATTTTTTTGTTGCAAGTTCTCATGCCTTACCCAAAAATTATTTCATAAATTACCCAAAATAATGACAATTCACATGTGATATTATTCTATGCTCTCCAGATTCAAGTATAATGGTAAATGACACTGCTTACCCCACATATAGTTATATGAAAAATATATATATTTTATTTACACCTCTACAATGGTTCTAAATATTCCTCATTAGTATAAATATCCAGCATAATCTTGTAAACATCAACAAAATTGTTTCAGGTAATCCAGCAACTAACAAACAAATTCTAGCAAATAAACAATATAAAGAAATAAGCAATACTCAGCATAATAAATGGTAACAGTTATACTACATTTATCATACTCAGTATTTAACATAAACTTTATGCATAAGAACATATACTTATAAGATCAAAGTCTTAGATTATTTCTGTATAAAACTTGTTTTAAAACTTTATTGCATGTAAAATGTATTTTCTATGAGAACTAGCAACAGCTCATAACATTAGTGATTTGAACTGTACTTTCATAAAACTCAAGTTTAACTTTTCAAATCATACAAAATTCTTTAGTTTAAAGCTTTTAAGCTATATATACAGATTCTATAGTTAAAAGTAGATTCCCTCTTACTTTCTCAGATAAGCCAATTTAAATTACCAAGACTATTAATCAAAATTAGTGAAAGTAATTAAAAAGGAATACTTATATTTTTGGTTGTAGAAGTGTTTTTTCTCTTCTCCACTTAGAACGCTGGCTGAGTCTGGCTTTTGATGAAAAGGTTTCTTTGTCAGCTAACTTCGACCCTGGAACTTCTTTTAGCATGGATACACTCTGCAAGCTAAACTTTTGCTAAAATCAGTTCTTGGATTTGTAGAACACAGCTTCAATCTGCAGTATATCAAAAATAGTTTTTCAGGATGAGGTCATATTGATGGCAGAATAGAATTACTGACTAACAGTAAAGCAACAAGAAAAAGAAAAAGAACTTTTAAAGCCTCAAAAAGAAAAAGAGACTGTTTAAATTGTTGCGTAAGACATTATTGCTGTTTCATCAGTTTTTCAAAAGAATACTTAATTGTTGTTAAAGTCTGTAAGCACTATTGCATAGCCATGACAACATTAGATGTCGGAACAAAGGCTTATAATATCACTTTTTATAATGATGCACTTAGATTCACCTTGGGCCTTACCCAAAAATTATTTCATAAATTGCCCAAAATAATAACAATTCACATGTGATATTATCCTATACTCTCCAGATTCAAGTATAATGGCAAATAACACTGCTTACCCCATGTATAGTTATATGAAAAATACATATATTTTATTTACACCTCTACAATGGTTCTAAAAATTCCTCATTAGCATAAATATTAAACCTAATCTTGTAAACATCAACAAAATTGTTTCAGACAATCCAGCAACTAATTTGAATAGTTTGTAAGTGAAATTAGCTCTATGTGTTAAAAAGTATTACCTTGAATTAGAACTGTTACTTGGGCTGTGATATTGTAACTTTGGAGGCTTGGGGACTGTTGTTTGTCAGGGTTAATTAGAGGGAAATTTAAATGTGTTGTTTGCCTGGTGTTAGGGGGAAGGGACATTAGCTGCAATTACCTTGTCTTTAAACAGGAATTACCCTGGCCTCCATTGTTCACTTGGGAACTCAAGCAGCAGGCTGGTAGGACAGAGGTCTGGGGTTATATTCTGTTTTAACTGAAATATTTGAATAGTTTGTAAGTGAAATTAGCTCTATGTGTTAAAAAGTATTACCTTGAATTAGAACTGTTACTTGGGCTGTGATATTGTAACTTTGGAGGCTTGGGGACTGTTGTTTGTCAGGGTTAATTAGAGGGAAATTTAAATGTGTTGTTTGCCTGGTATTTGGTAAGAGCCCTCCCACCCACCATGTTTTGTAGGCTTTCTTAAATACTGAAAAACCACTGGGGGTTGGGATTGAAGGGCTGAGTATTTCTGTTTTGGGACTGAAATTTGAAGCAACAGGAGCTGGTGGGCCTGTGACATCATACGGTACCTGATGTCTGCTTACACACACTGTTAGTGGGACCGAACACACACTAGACTGTATGTGTTTGTGAGACTTTGGAACTTTATTGGTGGGGTTGAAATTGGGTTTGTAAATAACTACAGTCAGTATAGAGTTAAACTGTATTCCAGGGGAAAGGGACTGAGAAAAGGGGGTGTGCCATTATAAACAGAGGGGGATAAACAGGGTGGCCATATTCCACCATGGCAGGCATCTTCGGAAGGGTTGTAGGCTGCACAGGCTGTGGGATGGCAATAATTCTAAATTGGGCCTGAAGAGAGGGAGGCTGCCCACTCTGTAGACATCTATCTTGTATCAGGAGTGAGGTATATTGGTTAAGGAGTAAGCTGGGGGGGGTGTCCAAGAATAAGGGGTGTGGATATGGGCAGCAGAAGGGTGGGGCGAGGGGAGGCAGGGCAACACTCTGAAATTACAGGACATTATGTTACAGTGCAGGAGGGGGATATTAGGGACAGAGGACCCTTAGATAGGAAGTTGATGCTAAGGGAAAGCGTGACGTGGGTACCATGCTGAATACAAAGAGAGTGGAGGGGAAGAGTCAGGAGGGCTGTTGTGCTGGAAGCCTAAAACAGCAGACTGGGAAGGAGCCCTAAGATGAACAGAGCAAGAGGGGAAGAAGAGGCAGCTTAGAGGTGCAGTCAGGGGAAACTGGGTTACTTGATGGAGGCTGACATAGAGTGTCACAATAAATTTGAGCTACTAAACAACCTAGAGGGGGAGGAAGGGGTTGGTGGAAATGAGGAAACTTATACAGAGGCCGGGGGGAGGGAGTCGGATACCCATAGGGCATCACAGACCGCTATGGAATGGATAGAAATAGTCCCAGAGGGAGAAGGGGAAACATATATGTTAAGCAAATGGGGGAGATGCAACATATTCCAGACGTGAGGGAGGAGAGCATGATTGGAGAGAAACTGGGAGACAAGGAGGTGGGAGAGGAGCCCCCCTTCAGCAGGGGGGTCAGTACCAAGGATGGGGCCCTAGCTAAAGGGGACCCACAGAGAGCCTCTGGAGGCAGGGGTACTATTACAAGGGGGGAGGATAGCGGTGTGGGGGAAGGGGAAACCATCTGGGCCAGGATAAATGGTTCGGATAAGAGAGGGTTAATGGGGACACCTATTCAGAGGGGGTTTGAGTTAAGTGGGAAAAATAGCAAGGGAGGCAGAAAGGGGAGGGTGACAAGGGGGTCTCTAATAAGGCAGGAAGACTCCCACGAAATTGAGATCATGAATAAAGGGGGGGAAGGGGGCTGAGAGGGCATAGTGTGAAAACTATACATGATGGTGGTGTTAAGGTTCTGTTATTGGGAGACTCATGATTAGGGGTATCCAGTGGGAGGGACAGGGGTGGATGCCATAGCCAGGTGAAGGTAGTGAGTATCTCTGGGCTGACAGTGCACAGAGCAAAGTTCATGGTGTATGAAATGGTTAGGATTGTGGAGGAAACCAGATTTCCTGGTGCATTTGGGAACTAATGATCTAGAGGAAATAGCATTTTGGAAATCCAAGCAAGGTTCCAAGAACTTGCCAGAGTCTGTTGGGATAATGGATGCAACATTTCCTTTTCAGAGATATTGCCAGTACCAAAGGCCTCAGTGGACAAAAATGAAGCCACAGAGGTTAATGACTGGCTCAGGAAGTGGGTGAAGAGAGTGGGTTGGGGTGTTAGGAACTGGAATGGAGTTTGGGAGGATAGGACTATATGCCAAGGACAGGTTTCATCTTGCCCCATTAGGGAAGGAAGTCCTTAAACAGGGGATGGCTGACTACATACAAGAAAGGTGGGGTTTAAACTTGTGAGGGGAAGGATAAGGAGGGGCTGACCAGAGCCTCTCCTCCAGATGAGGGAGTAGCCTCTGCCCAAGGGGAGGGAAACAGATTGGGGTGGAGGTTTCAGGAGGAGCAGAGGAGGATGGAAGTATAAGGAATCTGGGTGGGGTTTGACAAAGAGGATCAGGGATAAGGGTGGGGTTGAGTGTTAGTAAATGCCAGGAGCTTGGGAAACAAGTTGCCAGGAGTTCCAGGCCATGCTGTTCGAGGGGGTGGATGTGGCGGGCGGTCACGGAGACATGGGCCAACAAAACCATGACTGGGACCTAAACGCATAGGGGACACTATGCTTAGGAAGGATAGAAAGGAGGGCAAAGGGTGGAGTGGCTATGTTCATTAGAGATGACATAGAAATTGCTAGGGTAGAAGAGGCAGAGGGAAACATGGAGGCCTTATGGGTCACCTACGATCCCCAGCAGGAGATAAGGTCAAGCTGGGTGTAGCTATAGGCCCCCGGGATGAGTGATGTTCTAGAGGATGGTTTGCTGGACAACATCATTGCCCAGTGTGGACCAAAAGGGAAGGAGTGGTGTTGATGGGGACCTAATATGCCAGGTACAAACTGGGGAACCATGTCCTCTAAGGTGGCCAAGGAGCAGAGGCTGTGATGGCTTCCAGGATGTGTTCTTAACACAGCATGTGATGGAGTCCACAAGGGAGGGCATGTCCTGGATGTGGTTCTGGTAGATGGGGATCTGGTAAGGGACATGGTTGTACAAGACCCCTGACTGGGAGTGACCACAATACTGTCTGGTTTCAAATAAGCATGGGGGAGGGGGGGTGAGATCTAGGACACTGGCAGTGGACTTCAGGGGGGCAGACTTTATGGGCATGGGAAATATTCTCAAGGATCACTTGATGGGGATTACCTCATTGACAAGTGTGGAAAGGAGATGGGAGGTCATAAAACGGGGACTTCATGAGGCAGTCAGGATCTGCGCTAAGTTGAAACGTATGAGCAAGGTCACATAAACCATGCTGGTGGTCCAGTGAGGTACAGGTAGCAGTCAGAGAAAAGAAGGCCTACAAAAATATAAAACAACAAGAGGGATAGGGATAAGAAAATGTACCAGCTTGCATCTAGAAAAGTCACCCAGTATGGTGAGGGAGCAAAGTCCAGTAAAGAGCAGTGGCTGGCACAGGGGATACATGGAGGGGAAAAGGGGTTCTTCCTGTACATTGGGGAGCAGAGAAAAACTAAGGGCCATCTCAGCAGATTGAGATCAGAAGGAGGGTGGGTGGAAGAGGCGAGGGACCAGGCAGAGGTATTTAATGAGTACTTTGCCTCTGTGTTCACTAGGGAGGGGGATGGGATATCTACAAAGCAAGGCATGAAGGGGATAGAAATTTCAGTAAGTGGGATCAGGGGAGCAACAGAAATGGAGCAAGAGGGAGAGAGAGGTACCCCAGGGGTGTCACATCTGGGTAAGGATAAAAAGGCCAGTAAGGTGGAGGGGACAGATGATGCTATCTCTGCCAAAAGGGTGTGGTTAGCCCTCAAGGCCCTAAAGAAAGACAAATCTCCTGGGCTGGATGGCATTCATCCGAGAGTACTATGGGAATTGGTGGACATACTGGCTGCACTCCTGGCGGAGCTTTTCAGCAGGTCACTTGAGACAGGGAGGGTACCTAGGGATTGGCAAGAGGCACATGTGGTACCAATCCATAAAGGGGGGTCGAGGAAGTACCAGGTAACTATAGACCCATCGGTTTGACCTTGGTGGTGGGAAAATTAATGGAGAGTATACTAAAGGAACAATTGGGGTGTACTTGAGGAGGTGGGAGGTCTGGATAGTCGGCAACATGGGTTTGTGCCAGGTAGATCATGTCAAACCAACCTTGTGGAGTTCTATGAATGGGTAACATCAGAACTGGACAGGGTAAGCCTGTGGATGTATTATTCTTGGACTTCAGCAAGACGTTTGACTCTGTCCCCACAATGGTCTGGTGGAGAAACTGATGGGGTTAGGAGTAGGCCTTTGATGGTCAGATGGATTGAAAACTGGCTAGCTGGATGCACTCCAGAGAGTAGTGGTCTGTGGGGAGCTCTCAAACCCTAGAGAGGTTGGTAGTGGGTACGCAGAGGCTCGGTCCTGGGTCTGATCCTGTTTAATGCATACATATCGGACATCAGGGAGGGTATAGGGGTGAAATGAGTCTCTTTGTGGATGACTCCAAGATGGGAGCAGTAGTTGAGGGAGAAGAGGGAGGTTGGCCCTGGAAGGGACCTGGACACCCTGGAAAGCTGGGCTCACACATGGAAATTAAATTTCAATATCACCAAGTGCAAGGTGTTGCATCTTGGTCGGGAAACCCTAAACACAGGTACACCCTGGGAGGGGAGGCGCTGGAGGCCTCAATAGGGGAAAAAGACCTAGGGGTCATAGTGGATGCATGTATGAATAACTCTGAGCAGTGCAGGAGAGCGGCTAGCAAGGCAAACAGGATGTTGGGATGCATCGTAAGGGGGATCACCTCTAGGAGCAAGGAAGTGATTCTGCCGCTGTACAATGGACTGGTTAGACCACACCTTGAGTACTGTGTACAGTACTGGAGACCACACTTGAAGAGGGACATAGAGCTCCTGGAGAGGGTACAGATGAGGGCAACAAAGATGATACAAGGGCTAGGGGATTTGACGTATGAGGACAGACTTAAGGAGCTCTGCCTGTTTTCATTGGAGGAGAGGAGAGACAGGGCGGACATGATTGAGGTCTTCAAGTACCTCAAGGGAATAAACATGGAGGGGTTCTTTAGACTAAAGCAGGGAGGTATCACCAGAGGGCATGGTTTGAATTTGGAAGGTGGAAGGGTGAGGGGGGAAAAGAGGAGGAGGTTTTTCACTGAGAGGGTGGTGGACCCTTGGAATGCACTGCCTGGTGAGCTGGTTCAGAGATCCACTGTGGAGGGCTTCAAGAGAGGGTGGGACAGACACAGAAAGTGGATGTATCAGATGATGGCCTGTCCCAGGGGGGTGGGGATGGATGATACGGGTTTCTGGAGCACAAGGTATGGGAGGGTCTCGGCACCCAACTAATGATCTAAGGTTCGAGCAGACTCGATAGACCATAAAGCCTAATCTGCTGGCAAATAGTATGTTAGTATGTTAATTAAACAAATTCTAGCAAATAAACAATGTAAAGAAATAAGCAACACTTAGCATAATAAATGGTAACAGTTATACTACTTTTATTGTACTCAGTATTTAACATAACCTTTATGCATAGGAACATATACTTATAAGATCAATATATCAGATTACTTCTGTACAAAACTTGTTTTAAAACGTCATTGCATGTAACATATATTTTCTATGAGAACTGGCAGCAACTCATTACATTAGTGATTTGTACTATACTTTCCTAAAACTCAGTTTCAACTTTTCAAATCATGCAAACTATTTCTTAGTTCAAAGCTTTTAAGCTATTTACCCAGATACTATGGTTAAAAGTAGATTCCCTCTTACTTTCCCAGATAAGTCAATTTAAATTACCAAGACTATTAATTAAAATTAGTGAAAGTAATTAAAAGGAATACTTATATTTCTAGCTGTAGAAGTGGTTCTTCTCTTCTCTGCTTAGAACTCTGGCTGAGTCTGGCTTTTGATGAAAATGTTTCTTTGTCAGTTAACTTTGACCCTGGAACTTTTTTTTTAGCATGGATACACTCTGCAAGTTAAACTTTTGCTAAAAATCAGTTTTTGGATCTGTAGAACACAGCTTTAATCTGCACATCCATAGCAATACTGGATTCAAAGAACTTTCTTGTGAATAGCAAGCTGTTTCAACAGCTGGAACTTCATGACTGTTTATGTTTCATCTGTTTTAAAACCTTAGGACACTAGACCTTTTCCTCACATCGCTGTATAGCTTGTGTGAGTTTTAAAAATAAGTCTGTGTCTGGTTAACAACAGGCAACATTACTTCAGTCAAGGTTCAGCAAAAAAAACACAGACCTTGCTTTATACACAATGAGAATGTCCTTGCATTTCTTTCTTGCCTCTGGATATCTTCAGCAGCACTGAGCTCTGGCTCTCCCTAGGCTGACCCCTGCATTTCAAACAGGTGTGGCCCAAAGTTATTTGTCCTAGCATCAGTATAAACCATCAAATTCTTAGTTAACCAAACATAGGTCTTCCTACATCGATAGTTAGCTCAGACCGAGGAGTGGTCAGCAGTGTTTACTAATATAAAAATTGCTCTGGTGATGTCATCACCAGATCTCAATTGTTTTGAGTCACTAGAAAGGTAGAGCATCTTAGAAAATAAATGGTGACATATAGGCATGCCTCTTGAAGATAGCCCCTTCTCCTCAAATCTATTTTTGGGTCAAAATTATTTCTTTAAATAAAAGTCTTATTTAACATAATTTGAACATTAAACTTGCATATTCAGGTGTTTTACATTAAGCCAAACATTATTGAAAAAGTCTGATGTCTGTAGTATGGATACTTTTTAAACTACACTATTAAGGTTATAACTTCCTAATTTCAATAAAACTTTTTAAAACAAAATGATAGTATTACTCTACACTACAGAATGACATACGATTTGTAAGAAAAATCCATTTCTGAAGTCCTTAAAAAATTACTTTTTTGTAGAGACACACAAGATAATTTGTTCTTTTCTTAAAGACATCAATCACTGTCAGAAAAGTTAATTCACTATAAACTTTTAGATGGTATTTTTCTTTATAGCAACAAACTACAGATTTAATATTCATCTTGTTAGACTTCCTAAGATGTGAGCTATCACAAGATATTAGATTTGTCTAGTTTTGAAATAAGAAAATGATATTAAATAAATTATATTTATAACTTGTGAATGCTTCATTCTGCAACCATAAAACTTGGTAAGCTTAGTTATCATACTATTGTCCTATAACTGTCCAAATTTTGTGGCAGCAGTGCATTGCATCTTTTAACTATGAATAAAACAACTTATTTTAATGTAAAGTAATGGAACTGTTACTCAATTTTTTTCCTCATCTTCTAAGACTACTCAGTGTACCAGTCACTGGTTTCTTATCTGATTGTAGCCATGGATACCCAGCTCAAGCTAGGATTTCCTTGTATCAAACCATAATCACAAAGATGGTGCTGGAATGTGTCTGTGCACCCCTTAGAACAACATTGCACTACATGCTTAGCTTGGAAGGTGTCCGCTTATATCTTGGCTTAAAAAAAAACAAAATGGAGTCTCATCTCTATTCCCTTAGACCTCATCTAGCATATGGCAAAGTGCTGCTTAGGGAACAGAGATATTTTCCTTCTAAGCATTAAAGCCAGCTACCTTGTCTTAAGGTTTAATGAACTAACACTTTTTGATTTCTCTTAGGAATTTATGCAAACAATAATCTTAACCAGAAAGTAGTCCCATATAAAAATCAGATAAAATAATAATTAAAATCAATTCTTGAAGCTAAAAATAAAATAATTTTTCAATTAAGGGTTTTGTCCCTACATTTCCCCCTTTTTGAATTAAAATGCACCCCACAATGCATTTGTAATTCAAAAAGATAATCCTACTATACATGGGTATATAGTTTTAAGCATTGCAGGGAAAATGAAACATAAAAGACAAAGTTGCGTCATCATGTGGTAACGTATGACATCATTAGCACATTACATCATTACATATGACATCATAGGATGTGACATCATAGATGTGACATCACTAGATGACATCAGTGGAGACATAACTTTTTGCATAGATTTGTGTACAGTACTACATGAACTAACATGATTAAACATGATTACAACTATCCACACTTTCAAAATAACAGTTTTTACATTGTTTTAAACATTTCAAATACAACAAATTCTCTTTGTTTATCAACTTTAAAGATCAGCAATACAACTGACATTTTATTCTCTTGTTTATCATTTCCAATCTTTTTAAATTCTTGTACCTTTTTAAATCTTTAGTATTGCAGTACAAATAAGGCTAGTAGTTACTTATTGTTAAATTTCATAAGTTTTATCCCCCTACATGCTGAAGGCACTACTTAACTGGTACCTGTAACGTTTACCTGTGTTTACCAAAATATCATTCCTTGACTGGAAGTTACCTTTGGTATTACACATATTTAAGTTTAGGCTCTATTTGTAGTTTACCTTTATAGCAATCATAGTTACATTGGGATTACTTAAATGAAATTACAAAAGTTTTCCTTACCATTTTGTTACCTTATCATATTTTACTAAATCAAAATTAAAATCAAATTTTCACTAGTTCTTTGTCCATTTCTTTTAACAAAATTAACATCAATCAAAAGTTTTCTATCTGAATTTATCATATTTCCCATCATTTTATTCTTCTCATTGTCAACTACTTTAGTTTTACATCACCAACTACACATGCTTCTTTAAAACTTTTTCCCTCACTTTTAAGGTAATGCTTCTGTTAGCCTCCCCAATAATCGGAGCAACAAATATCTGAACTGTAAAGTATTTCCCTCTTTCACTTTTTGCCAACCACAGTTAGTTTTAAAAGTGACCGGCTCTGTTTTTGGATTTAGGTACTAGGGAAAAACATGCATCACTCTAGTGCACATACCTAGGCACAGTGTGGAATGAATTCTCAAATCCATGCTACTACTGCAGGTTAGGCACAAACAATACAGTTTATAACACCTTCCCATTAACCGTAACAGAAAATTCATTTACTTTATCTGAGGTTGTTGCAGTAAGCACCTCACCATTTGGCACACTTGAAGGATAATTTATCCAGACCTCAAAGCTGGTGATGTCACTTTATTGGGTAAGGGTTTTCTCTTAATTGTGGCCACAGAATTTTATTGGCTAGGTTTGTATACACACCCAGTTGTACAAGTGTATCAATCCCAAGGCATGGGAGATGGCAAACCTTGTATCACATACAGGATATAGTATATGTTTCCTATCTGGAGTTTCAAGGCAAGTGCCTATACTTTTCAAACTTTATTTGTGGTTTGGAACATTTGTGACCATTCATTCTAAAACTGGGTAAACCTGTGCACTGCTTGGACAATACAGGACTTTACCGGCTCTGTTGTTGCCTTGCATTTTGTCTTTACCTCTGGTTTTATTGAGTGGCACCTCTTTTTCCACAGTCCTCAGTGGGTCTGGTACTTAAGAGTTCAATGTTTTTGTCAAATACAGGATGGCACTGGGAAAAAAACAGAACATGCTTTCTTTGTGAAGAAAGCCAGGCATCTGTTTTAATTACAGATTTATCACATCTTGTTTTGACACACAAGCCACATAAGTTTTACTTGTCCATTTAATTTTTTTTTAAATTACCAAAACTACATACATTAATTACTTCTTTTAAATTCTACAGTATTCAGTTTAATCATTAAATCATTTTCTTCACAGTAGCATGGATTTCATTGTTTAGAAACGTTAGTGACTCTTTCTAAATGGAATAGGCCTCTTCACCTGTGACCATAAGATTTTCTGGCCATAGTCTAGAATAGGTTTAAACCTCCTTAGAAGATCATTTTCAATCAAGAAATCATTACCTGTTTTGTTTGTAACATACACTGGATGTTTAATCACCATTTTCCAAAATCTCAATTTTAACCAAACTTTACCTAAGGTCTTTCGAGCTTCCTCTCCATAACCTACAATTTGTAAGTTGTCAGGAAGGGTTTCCAGCTTCTTGGAGTCACCTAAGGCATCAGTCACTTTATCATACAGACTTTTAGACATGAGACTTACTTCAGCCCCAGAATCATGCAAAGCCTTATGATTTAGACTGTTTTTAATATTTATGCCACAGTAAAATCTTCCTGCTTTTCCTTTGGGAATTAAGTTGCTCAGGCAGAATTTGTCTTTCTTGTCTGGCAACACAGCAGTTTATTTTCTTTAAGTGACATTATACAGTGGTCAATACTAGTTCAGGAACCTTTTGAGAAAGGTTAAGCACAGAGATAGCATTTTTAACTTCACTTGGCATCTCATTTTTAAATCTCATCCCAATCTCATCATCATTTTTAACAACAGCAGTTTCTGTAACTGTGTCAGCAACAGTGTGAACAGGATCCACAAGTCACATAGCACTACTAGTCTCATCTGTATAGGGTACAGTTGAGGAGGCATTTTTCACAGACAAATGAAAGTAAAGAGATGACCGAAGAGCTTGGATCAATCTTTCAGAATGAGTGTTTAACTCTTTAGGCTTTTCGGTTGTTTCCTCTACTTCCTTCTGTGAATTATTAATCATTTCCTCGTGTCTTGTACAACTATGTGTAGACTTGTTTTGAGTTGCACTATTATTTTGCTGATCATAGTCAGAATAGTGGTGCCCCCTGTGGTCAGTTTTATTACTATACTCACAGACATACCTTGCACCTGGACCTCCCCCCTTGTGAGAGGGACTCCAGTGTTGGTAGTGGTTTGAGTCTTGATAAGGCTGCCAATCTCCAGGTGGACCAAGCATGGGCTTAGATTGTTTTTCTTTGTTAGACAGAGGTAAATTCTCTCCCCCCTTAGCTGGAGTATTAGAGGTGGTAGCCTCCAACACTTTAGCTTGAGGTACAGAGGTCTTTCTCCTTTTTCTAATCTTGTGCTTTTTCTTGTATTTCTTAAATGCTTTATGCTCTGAATCAGAATACAAATTCCCTCACTGTCTAGGGGAAATTATATTTTTGCTCTGAGGCAATTCATTTTCTGAGTCAGAGGACACACTCAATGAAAAGATGAAGATCATAGAGGTTAATGACTGGCTCTGGAAGTGGGGTGAAGAGAGTGGGTTGGGGGTGTTAGGGAACTGGAAAGGAGTTTGGGAGGATAAAGGACTGTATGCCAAGGACAGGCTTCATCTTGCCCCATTAGGGAAGGAAGTCCTCAAACAGGGGATGGCTGACTACATTCAAGAAAGGTGGGGTTTAAACTTGTGAGGGGGAAGGGATAGGGAGGGCTGACCAGAACCCTCCCCTCCAGTTGAGGGAGTAGCCTTCAAACCTGCAGGGGAGGGGAAACAGACTGGGATGGAGGTTTCAGGAGGAGCAGAGGGAGGATGGAAGTATAAGGAACCTGGGTGGGGTCTGACAAAGGGATCAGGGATAGCGGTGGGGATTGGTGTTAGTAAATGCCAGGAGCTTGGGAAGCAAGTTTCAGAGTTCCAGGCCATGCTGTTCAAGGGGGTGGATGTGGCGGTGGTCACGGGCATTGAGCCAACAAAAAACCATGACTGGGACCTAAACGTACAGGGTACACTATGCTTAGGAAGGATAGAAAGGAGGGGTGGAGTGGCTATGTTCATTAGAGATGACATAGAAATTGCTAGGGTAGAAGAGGCAGAGGAAACATGGAGGCCTTATGGGTCATTCTTTATGATCCCCAGCAGGAGATAAGGTCAAGCTGGGTGCAGTATAGGCCCCCGGGATGAGTGATGTTCTGAGGATGGTTTGCTGGACAACATCATTGCCCAGTGTGGACCAAAGGGGAAGGAGTGGTGTTGATGGGGACCTTAATATACCAGGTACAAACTGGGTAACCATGTCCTCTAAGGTGGCCAGGAGCAGAGGTGCTGGATGGCTTCCAGGATGTGTTCTTAACACAGCATGTGATTGAACCCAAGCGAGGGCATGTCCTGGACATGGTTCTGGCAGATGGGGATCTGTAAGGGACCTGGTTGTAGAGGACCCCTGACTGGGAGTGACCACAATACTGTCTGGTTTCAAATAAGTATGGGGGGTGAGATCTAGGACACTGGCAGTGGACTTTGAGGAGCAGACTTTGTGGGCATGGAAAATATTCTCAAGGATCACTTGAAGGGGATTACATCAATGACAAGTGTGGAAAGGAGATGGGAGGTCATAAAACGGGGACTTCATGAGGCAGTCAGGCTCTGCGCTAAGTTGAAACATAAGGGAGCAAGGTCACATAAACCATGCTGGTGGTCCAGTGAGGTACAGGTAGCAGTCAGAGAAAAGAGGGCAGCCTACAAAAAATATAAAACAACAAGAGGGGATAGGGATAAGGAAATGTACCATCTTGCGTCTAGAAAAGCCACCCGGATGGTGAGGGGAGCAAAGTCCAATAAAGAGCAGCAGCTGGCACAGGGGATACATGGAGGGGAAAAAGGGTTCTTCTGGTACATTGGGGAGCGGAGAAGAACTAAGGGCCATCTCAGCAGATTGAGATCAGAAGGAATGTGGGTGGAAGAGGTAAGGGACCAGGCAGAGGTATTTAACGAGTACTTTGCCTTTGTGTTCACTAGGGAGGGGGATGGGATATCTACAAAGTAAGGCATGATGGGGATAGAAGCAGCAGTGAGTGGGATCAGGGGAGCTACAGAAATGGAGCAAGAGGGAGGGAAAGGTACCCCAGGGATGCCACATCTGGATAAGGATAAAAAGGCCAGTAAGGTGGAGGGGACAGATGTTGCTATCTCCACCAACAGGGTGTGGTTAGCCGTCAAGGCCCTAAAGAAAGATAAATCTCCTGGGCTGGATGGCATTCATCCAAGAGTACTATGGGTATTGGCTGACATACTGGCTGCACCCCTGGCGGAGCTCTTCAACAGGTCACTTGAGACAGGGAGGGTACCTAGGGATTGGCGAGAGGCACTTGTGGTGCCAATCTATAAAGGGGGGTCGAGGGAAGTACCAGGTAACTATAGACCCATCAGTTTGACCTCGGTGGTGGGAAAATTAATGGAGAATATACTAAAGGAACGATTGGGGGTGTACTTGGAGGAGGTGGGAGGTCTGGATAGTCGGCAACATGGGTTTGTGCCAGGTAGATCATGTCAAACCAATCTTGTGGAGTTCTATGAATGGGTAACATCAGAACTGGACAGGGAAAGCCTGTGGATGTATTATTCTGACTTCAGCAAGGGTTTGACTCTGTCCCCCCACAATGGTCTGGTGGAGAAACTGATGGGGTTAGGAGTAGGCCCTTTGATGGTCAGATGGATTGAAAACTGGCTAGCTGGATGCACCCAGAGAGTAGTGGTCTGTGGGGAGCTCTCGAACCCTAGAGAGGTTGGTAGTGGGGCACCGCAGGGCTCGGTCCTGGGTCTGATCCTGTTTAATGCAGGGAGGGTATAGGGTGTGAAATGAGTCTATTCGTTGATGACTCCAAGATGGGAGCAGTAGTTGAGGGAGAAGAGGGGAGGTTGGCCCTGGAAGGGGACCTGGACACCCTGGAAAGCTGGGCTCACACATGGAAATTAAATTTCAATATCACCAAGTGCAAGGTGTTACATCTTGGGTGGGGAAACCCTAAACACAGGTACACCCTGGGAGGGGAGGCACTGGAGGCCTCAATAGGGGAAAAAGACCTAAGGGTCATAGTGGATGCATGTATGAATAACTCTGAGCAGTGCAGGAGAGCGGCTAGCAAGGCAAACAGGATGTTGGGATGCATCATAAGGGGGATTACCTCTAAGAGCAAGGAAGTGATTCTGCCACTGTACAATGGACTGGTTAGCCCACACCTTGAGTACTGTGTACAGTACTGGAGACCACACTTGAAGAGGGACATACAGCTCCTGGAGATGGTACAGAGGAGGACAACTAAGATGATACGAGGGCTAGGGGATTTGATGTATGAGGACAGACTTGAGGAGCTCTGCCTGTTTTCATTGGAGGAGAGGATAGACAGGGGGGACATGATTGAGGTCTTCAAGTACCTCAAGGGAATAAATAGGGTAAAAATGGAGGGGATCTTTAGACTAAAGCAGGGAGATATCACCAGAAGGCATGGTTTGAAGTTGGAAGGTGGAAGGGTGAGGGGGGAAAGAGGAGGAGGTTTTTCACTGAGAGGGTGGTGGACCCTTGGAATGCACTGCCTGGTGAGCTGGTTCAGAGATCCACAGTGGAGGGCTTCAAGAGAGGGTGGGACAGACACAGAAAGTGGATGTATCAGAAGATGGCCTGTCCCAGGGGGGTGGGGATGAATGATAGGGGTTTCTGGAGCACAAGAGGGGGAGGGCCTCGGCACCCAACTAGGGATCTGAGGTTCAAGCAAACTCAATAGACTGTAAGGCCTAATCTGCTGGCATATAGTATGTTAGTATGTAAATACCAGAATCAGTCAAGCAATCTAACCTTTTGAATGATTTTATGTTTTCTTTAACTTGACTTTTACTTTGTAAACTTTCATACTTTTGTCTTAATTCAACCAAATCCTTGTTAACTTGCATATAAGCATCTGTTAGTTCAAAATTTTCTGTTTTCAAGTTCAAACACTGTTTTTGACATTGTTGTAATTCACTTTGCAACTCAGCATTTTTAACATTTAGCTTGACTAAGTTACATTTTTTCCAGCTGTTGTATCCTTTCATTTTTACTTTCAATAAAAGTTAGCTGTGCTGGGGTATGAACTACTGTCTCAGTGTTAAGCATATCTGCAGTTACAGCTAATGTTGTCATGGCCATGCAATAGTGCTTACAGACTTTAACAACAACAATTAAGTATTCTTTTGAAAAACTGATGAAACAGCAATAACGTCTTACACAACAATTTAAACAAAGTCTCTTTTTCTTTCTTGAGGCTTTAAAAGTTTTATCTTTTTCTTGTTGCTTTACTGTTAGTCAGTGATTCTATTCTGTTCACTTGAATGCTTTAGCTTCCCTTCTCTTTTGTTTAAGGTAACGTCAGACTCAGAAAAACAAAACAGAAAGTATTATTTCTACAATTTAGAAATCTTGCAAGTACTAACAATAATAACAACATTTATTTTTCATACACTGTAAGTGTGGATTGTCATTTACTAACAATTATATCCCACAGATGAGAACCCCATGATGTAGGATAAAGGAATACTTATGTTTTAGTTATCTGTAGATGGGGTCTTCTACTTTTTAATTTTGAAAGTCTTGGTGAGAACTTTTGGTTTTGGATGACAAATGTCCTTGGTGGAGAGTTTGGCTTTAGTCTGCTGTCTTTTTCCCTTGAACCTGGAACTGTAGAGTCTTTTGACATCAATGAAGCAATGCAGGCTGGATCCTTCTTGCTTGACATCACAAATCATCGAAAGTCACTTCAGGATTTAGTGGGGAAAATCAGACAACAAGATTTTAGAAGTTCAGCACAGTCTCTAGAAAGATCTCTCCCTGTGGACAGCAATGTTGTTTTGGGTAACTGGACTCTGTGACTCTTTTCTGTTTCAGTTCATTTCTGCTTTTGAACCTGCAACTCTGGACTCATTGCTATTTAACAGCACTGCAGGCTTGCTGGCTGCTAAATTCCAAAGTCAGTCTCTTGTTCAGGCTTTTAACAGAAATTCTAAAACATTACTTTTAGTCCAAATTCTCAGTATGCAAAACATAGACCTTGCTTAATCCAATACTGGAAGAAAGTCCTTTCTATAACAGTCAGTTTCAGCAGCTGGTCCTGTGGCAGAGTTGTGCAAGCTTTCAGGCTGGTTTAGCACTCCTTGTGGTGGCAATGTTCATGCCAAAATAATGTTCTAAGCAGGTGTGGCTTCAGGCTTTTGGCCTAGTGCAAGTCCAAGCTCATCCAAAATTGTCAGGACATCCAACACAGGTCTTCACACACCAAATAATTAAACAGTTCTGGGCCGGCTTTACCAGCATCCCAGTTATGTCCCACTTACTGGGCGATATACCAATCAAGTTATGATTGGTCTGAGTACTCTTTGAGGGTGTTACTGTTAGCCCCTCCTAAGCAATTTTTTATCAATATGACCTCATCCTGAAAAAATATTTTTGATGTAAAACAACTTTTCTTTCTTGCATCTATGTGCACCTTTGTACATACATAAGACTCAGATTTTTAGATGCAACTGAAGGAGAGGATTCATTTGAGACCAAACATGATGGTGTCAATTCTAATATAGAATATATAATTTATAAAAGCATTATAAAACTTTTTCCTTTATAGTTCTTTAAAAAGTATTTACAGATTTCAGAAGTACATTTTTTCCTGTTTAAAATAATATTAGTTTGGCATACTTGCTATCATTAGAACTGTGTAAATTTAATAAAACTTCTTTAAGACAGGGATCTTCTTTGTTTAAAGTAAATGAAGCATGACTTCATGTTGCTATCCAGAGGCTTATAATCCACCCGACTAGTTGTTTCTATTAGAAAAACACTTCAACTCTCATTTTATTGAAAATGTGACAAGGTCAGTTTACTATAGATACCAAACTTGTCAATATATTTTAAACAGTTTTGGGGCTACAGATTTGTGTAAATAGCTCACAGTGCACTTTGTTGATGGGTTTAAAACTTACTCACTGGACAGGTAAATGCATTTCCAATAACCTGTATAATTTTGAAATGTATCAGAGTTTTTGTATATTTTCTATAAATAAAAGTCTTAATTTCTTAAAGCCAGTCTGAATCTATGTTAACCTCTAAGATTTGCTTGGGCTGGTACTGAAAAACAAAATTGTAAATTATGTCAAGTTCCCAGCTCTTCTGCTACTAATTGGAAGAGGCCATTCAATTTAAACAGACTATCCCTGAAAAAACTTTCTTTTTTCCTTGGGGTTGACCATGTATGCTGTATTCCCTTTTCATGACATCATTCCTCCATTTCAGTATTCAAGCCTTAAGCAGCATTGCCCTTGTTTTAAAGATTAATTTAGACAGTAATTTGGCCAGAAACATTTATAGGACTTAATAGTTAAGCCAATATAAGGGTATAGAATAACAGTTAAGAATATAATAATATTATAATAAAATATTTAACTCAAATTAGTTCTGTTCCTACTTTCTCTAGACATTCTTGACCACTGTGCTCGAGGATCATCAACAGACCACCTAATCACAAAACTCTTTTCTCCCTTATCAGTTATGCACACAGATTCAAAACACTCTTTTAGTTTTTGAATATGCTGCTTAATGCCTTCTTTCACAGATTTAGAATTATACCTCTCACCTACCAGTTCCAAAGCTTGTGTAACAGTTTTTGATTTCAAATACCCCTGTTCCTTTTCAGAAATCTTTTTATTTTTCCTGGACGCATCAGATGAGTTACCTTCAGAATCAGAGCTTCCTTTTTGCCTAATTTTATATCTCTTTTTATTCTTATCATGTGGTTCCTCTTCTGAACAGAAATATTCCATTTCAGGGGAGGAGTCATCTGGGTCAGATTCCTCAAATGCATTTATTCTTACATGATTTTTACTTTTGCTTTTGGTATCACCATTTTGGGCCTGTAAATATCTAACTTCTTTTCCTAGTTTATAGAAGTGTTGCTCCAAAAGGGTACACCACTCTTTCCATTGGCTATCCTCCTTTTCTGTTTGTGCACTGATCTCTCTGTCTTTATGTATTTTCTCTTTTTGCACTATTTCTTGTTTTAACTCTTTTTCAACACTAGAATGAACAGGTGAGTGTGGTTGGCCAGGGACTGTTCCATTTGTGTGTCCTGCACCATGGAAATCCCAAGAAGGACAAGCCTCTTGTTCATTACCCTGGGGTAGATACCCTAGGGGTGAACAGCTTATGTTTCTTTGTTCTGAGGTTTCCTCTTTCCATTTGGCTAAGAGGTGTCTTTCCCTGTCTGCCCATTGTTTCTTATCACTTTTATATTGCTCCCTTACATCATTATACATTTGTACCATTGTATTCAGCTCCTTGGTAACCTATTCATTAGCATGCTCTAATTTTTCTTTTTTTCTTTCCAAAGCCATGCCCCATTCTTTAAGCTTCTGATTAGCCTTTAATATTTTGGCCTTCTCTGCCTCAGCAGCTGAGCACTGCTCTTTTAGCTGTTCATTTAAGTTTTTCAAGGCAGCAATGTCAGTCTTTAAGTTGGTTAGGACACAGTCTCCATCAGATATTTTCAGATTACTTGCATCTAACTGTGTTTTGAGCAATTGCATCTGGCCTGCAAGTCTACTACATTCATGAGATCTCTCACCTAGTTGTTGGTTTAACTGTTTTACATCATTACATAACCTTAATTTGTCTATACACAGCTTCTCAATCATATGAACATACTCTTTATTCTGTTAATTTAATTCTTTAATTACTTCTTCTGGCCTACAACTTGGATGCGAAGGTATCAATGGCTCCTCCTTGATGACAGGTATTGGGAACTCTAGAAGTGTTGCCCCTGCATCTGCATGATCCATACCTATAGTTGCTATAGCAGCTGCCATGTCTGAAGTTCTTGTTACTAAACTTTAACAACAATTACCATGAAATGTCAATAACCTTTTAATAACATTTATTTTTCATACACTGTAAGTGTGTATTATTTTATTTTTATTATCAAGAATTGATTTTTAATTATTTTATTATTATTATTATTATTTTATCTGATGTTTATAAGGGACTAATTTCTGGTTAAAATTATTGTTTGCATAAGTTCCTAAGAGAAAACAAAAAGTGTTAGTTAATTAAACCTTAAGACAAGGTATCTGGCTTTAATGCTTAGAAGGAAAATATCTCTGTTACCTCAGCAGGACTTTGCCATATGCTAGATGAGGTCTAAGGGAATAGAGATGAGACTCCATTTTGTTTTTTTTAAGCCATGATATAAGTGGACACCTTCCAAGCTAAGCATGTAGTGCAATGTTGTTCTAAGGGGGGCCAGACACATTCCAGGACCATCTATGTGATGTCCAAGCCTTGCATGACAGATTTATGGTTTGGTACAAGGAAATCCTAGCTTGAGCTGGGTATCCATGGCTACAATCAGATAAGAAACCAGTGACTGGTACACTGAGTAGTCTTAGGAGATGAGAAAAAAAAATTGAGTAAAAGTTCCATTACTTTACATTAAAATAAGTTGTTTTATTCATAGTTTAAAGATGCAATGTACTGCCATCACAAAAACTGGAAAGCTATAGGACAACAGTATGATAAATAAGTTTATCAAGTTTTATGGTTGCAGAATGAGGCATTCAGTTATGAATATAATTTATTTAATATCATTTTCTTATTTCAAAACTAGACAAATCTAGTATCTTGTGATAGCTCACATCTTAGGAAGTCTAATAAGATAAATATTACATCTGTAGTTTGTTGCTATAGAGAGAAATACCGTCTAAAAATGTATAGTGAATTAACTTTTCTGAAAGTGATTGATGTCTTTAAGAAAAGAACAAAGGATCTTATGTGTCTCTACAAAAAGTAATGTTTTAAGGACTCTAGGAATGGATTTTTCTTACAAATCGTATACCATTCTGTAGCTTAGACTACTAAGAGTAAAAATATTATTTTTGTTTTGAGAAGTTCTATTAAAATTATGAAGTTATAACCTTAATAGTGTAGTTTAAAAAGTATCGATATTACAGATATCAGACTTTTTCAAGAATGTTTTGCTTAATATAAAACACTTGAATATGCAAGTTCAATGTTCAAATTACGTTAAATAAGACTTTTATTTAAAGAAATAATTTTGACCCAAAAATAGGTTTGAGGAGAAGGGGCTGTCTTAAAGAGGCATGTCTATATGTCACCATTTATCTTCTAAGATGCCCTACCTTTCTAGTGACTCAAACCAATCAAAATCTAGTGATGACATCACCAGAGTAGTTTTTATATTAGTAAACACTGCTGACCACTCCTCCGTCTGAGCTAACTATCGATGTAGGAAGACCTATGTTCAGTTAACTAAGAATTTTATGGCTTTATATTGATGCTAGGCCAAAGAACTTTGGGCCACACTTGTTTGAAATGCAGGTACCAGCCTAAGGATAGCCAAAAGTGTGTGTGTGCTGCCAGACGATATCCAGGTGCAAGAAAGAAATGCAAGGACATTCTCATTGTGTATAAAGCAAGGTCTGTGTTTTGTCTGCTGAACCTTGACTGAAGCAATGTTGCCTGTTGTTAACCAGACACAGACTTATTTTTAAAACTCACACAAGCTTTACAGCGTTGTGAGGAAAAGGTCTAGTGTCTTAAGGTTTTAAAACAGATGAAACATAAACAGTCATAAAGTTCCAGTTGTTGAAACAACTTGCTATTCACAAGAAAGTTCTTTGAATCCAGTATTACTATGGACTGTGCAGATTAAAGCTGTGTTCTGCAACTCTAAGAACTGACATTTGGTAAAGTGACGTTCAGCAAAGGTTTAAGTTGCAGAGTGTATCCATGCTAAAAGAAGTTCCAGGGTCAAAGTTAACTGACAAAGAAACCTTTTCATCAAAAGCCAGACTCAGACAGAGTTCTAAGTGGAGAAAAGAAGACCCACTTCTACAACTAGAAATATAAGTATTCCTTTTTAATTACTTTCATTAATTTTAAGTAATAGTCTTGGAACTTTAAATTGGCTTATCTGGGAAAGTAAGAGAAAATCAACTTTTAACTATAGCATCTGGGTATATAGCTTAAAAGCTTTGAACTAAGAAATATTGCATGATCTAAAAAGTTAAAACTGAGTTTTATGAACGTACAGCACACATCACTAATGTAATGAGTTATTGCTAGTTCTCATAGAAAATACATTTTACATACAATAAAGTTTTAAAACAAGTTTTATATAGAAATAATCTGAGATAGTGATCTGATAAGTACTGTATATGTTCTTATGCATGAAGGTTATGTTAAATACTAAGTATGATAAACGTAGTATAACCGTTACCATTTATTATGCTAAGTATTGCTTATTTCTTTACATTGTTTATTTGCTAGAAATTGTTTATTAGCTGCCGGATCATCTGAGACAATTTTGTTGATGTTTGCAAGATTAGACTTGATATTTATGCTAATGAGGAATATTTAGAACCATTGTATAGGTGTAAATAAAATATTTATTTTGCATGTAACTATACGTGGGGTAGGCAGTGTCATTTACTGTTATACTTGAATCTGGAGAGCAAAGGATAATATCACATGTGAATTGTTATTATTTTGGTAATTTATGAAAGAAGGACTGGTTGGTCCAAAAGCTAGAGCAGTTTGTTCTTATTGTTACATCTATGTTGGTCCATTAAAAGGTATCAAATCATTTGCTTCTGGATCTAGCCTATTTATGGGCATTTCGTGCCTCCCAGACCATTAGATGGTTTGTTAAACCTACTGTACAACTCAAACGCCCTTATGGGTAGATATGGAATCTTTACTATCAACTGATAATATTCCTACTTGTTTCATCTACAGTAAGTTAACCTCTAAGTTAAAAAGTCACCCCATCATCTCCTCATCAGTTTACTATTGGTTTAAAACTCACAAATGGCTAAAATCTAACCCCTATCCTCCTTTCTATATCCCCATTTGGGGAAATAGTAATATTTCCCTTGATAATCATCCACTTTTTTGCCACTCTTGGAAAAATAAAGGTATTTTCTTTCTGGGTGATATTCTCAGTAACAACTCTCTATATTTCAACTCCTTCTCTGTATTATTCAACAAATGGAATATTTCCAAACACAATTTTTGGAATTTTTTACAATTTTGTTGTGCATGCTCCACTCTTTTAAAAAACTTTCAACCCAGTCTCCTTTTGATTACTATATCTCTCAGCAGACCAACAATCTATCTAGCTTAACCAGTAGAGTTTATAATGACATTAGAGACAATCTACCCAACCAATCCCATGCAGCCCAATTTAAATGGAGTACAGCTCTGAAATGCAATATAACAGATTCTCAATGGAACAATTGCTGGACTTTTTGCCATAACACTTTCAAGGATGCTCGCAGTTTGCTTACCCAACTCAAAATTCTCCATCTCTGGTATAGAACGCCATCAGTATTATATCGTTTCGGCCTAATAAATAATGATCACTGCTGGCGTTGCAACTCTTCAGGAGGTGACTTACTCCATATCCTATGGCAATGTAAACCTATTTACAAATTATGTCAAACAGTTTACCAATTTGCATCTAATATAGTAGGCCACAAATTCACCTTCGACCCTAAATCTTTATTGCTTGGTGTTATTAACCCCACCAGTCAAATATTGTCCAAATTTCAACATAGATGGTTAAATATATTTTTCTTACAAGTCAAACGACTTATTCTAATGCATTGGAAATCCACAACTATTCTTAATATAAGTGACATCTTTAAAAGTTTAACCCAACTAGCATCTTTAGAGCGTCTTTCCTACTCTGCTGCCAACCGAATGCATGAATAAAATTTGTGCCGGCAGGACTTTTTAACTTACTTGCAATCAGGATGACCTCATAATATATATATAAATATATATATATATATATATATATATATATATATATGTTGTACTTACCTAGATATATCCTATTCAGTAGCCACATTTTATACTTCCTTGTAAGGATGATGTCTCTCTCCAATTAATTGTTTTTTATATTTATTGTTATTGTTATATTGTTAAATTCTTTTTTCTTTCACATGCACGCATATACTTTACAACAATATGGATATAAACTTTGTGTTAGTACAGGGCTACGTCCTTTTTCCTCTCCTCTATCCTTGGATTTATTATTCCATTTTGGATTTGCACTTACAGTTCCGAGGATTCCCTTTGGTAAATATGAACTAATGCAAATGTTGTAATGTCTTGTTTCTTAATATTGTTGTATCAATCCATATGTTGTTAAACTGTGCAACTGTATCTATATAATTATGTGTTTTAAAAAAGTAATAAAAAGATTAACTGCAAACATTTATACCCCCTCCAACCTTACAATTTGTACCCCTCACCTCTCCTGTAATTTGCACCCCTCACCTTTCCTGTAATTTTCCCTTCTTACCCCACCAAATTTTCACCCCTCATCCCTCCCATAAGTAATGACCCTTTCCCACCCCAACATTTCCATCCCTTGAGCCTTTCAAAATTTGTACATCTCAGCCTTCCTAAACTTTGCACCTCTCACCTTTCCCAAATTATACACTCATCAGTATTGTACAACATGGTGTCCCTCACCCCCATTACAATTTGCAATACTAACCCCTCTTTTTCACTTTTTTTATTATAGATCGAGGGAACACTCCCAACCAATTGGAGTGCTCCTTTCCTCTGTCTGAGAGACTCTCTTATTCTGTAAAGAGTGTCTCATGCACAGCTGCCCTGAAAATGGGCACATATGGGTAAGGTTTTCTAAAAAAATTAATATACAGGTGTGTCAGCCATGATGACATGCAGTAACTTCTTTTTAATTTAGTATGCTTTATTGGAGCCACCTCCAAGGCCCATCCCATGCCCCTCCTGAACCCCATCACTCCCGAGACTTACCTTGGAGCTGAAGATACCCCCTGGGTTACCCCCCAGGGTGGGGCCAATGCCTCCAAAATGAACCTGCATGAGACAGAGGAAGAATTCTGCTAGAGAAGCCTACCAGTATTGCCTCTCTGGCTTAACCCCCAGGGTGGGGCATGGAGTCAGGCCTGCACATTGGGAGCTGTAATAGGTCAACACTCCCGAGTGCTATGATGGAGTGAATGGAGCTGGGAGAGTGGAGCCTCAGAGAGGTGGCAGCTATTTTTAATGTTATTGTGGATGGGGAAGTGGCATGCAATGAAGCAAGTGATGCAAGGCATCAGTGTCCGGCACATCCCCCAGAAGAGTCCGGGCATCACGGAACCCCCCATATCCACAAGGGATGATAGAAGCCAGTTGCACAACTCCTCCCACCCTCCCCAGGAGAGGAGAGCTGCCATATGATGGCTGAATCCAGCTCCTGCCCTCCCCCGGCTGATCCCCAACAACACTGGTCCATTCCCAAACCCAGGTCACTGGCGTAGTGTGAGGTATGGCATCCAGCACCCCAACCCTCAGTGCCACCTCAGTGCCACCAGGCTGACAGAAGCACAATAACTTGCAGTAATGATATGTCACAAAATCCAGCATGAAAAAAAGGGCTTAATTGCCATTGACGTACAATGGCCCCCACAGTAAACTGCAGTATTCTGTGGTATTCTGCAGCATTTTTGTGCTTCATCCTGGCTTGACACACCTGTATTACTGATAAAGCTGAATCAATAACAATACCACCACTGAGACCCCCCAGGGTTGTAAGAGTGGTCTCACACACATTGTTAGGATATTACAGCTGCTTACCTTCAGTTCACAGTTCTCATACCATAAGAATGTGTGAGACCACTCTTACAACTGGAAGACTGGCCTTGGCAGCAGTATTAACATACAAATTATAAATGTATTGGAACTTAGGTGAGAATCAGCACAATGTTAAACATGCATTGGCCAGCACCCACCATGTTCCCTTGCTGTATGGTAATACCGCTGCCTAAATTTGATAAAAGTGAATACTCTGATGGAAAATACTATATCCTATGCAGATGTTACTCATGGGGTTCACTAGGGCTGACAGGCACAGGTTAAAGGCAGCTTGTTCCAGGTTCCCCTGCAGGGCACACGCCAAGAGCTAGCCTGAATAGGCTGAAATGGAATGATTCACATGGTGCTCTCAAATTCTTGGATGTACACCAATATTATTTAGCAGCCCAGATGAGACTGCTGCAGGATTTGTCACAGTGTATTAGGACCCAATGGTTTCACTTGGAATGTGATGGGGCCCCATATCCCCCTCACAACTATACTGTGTTGGATGTGCTCAGAGCCTATAGGGGATTAAGGAAGAAGAATCCTCTGGAGAAGTGGACTCTCAGTGCCTAACTGCAACAGTAGATGGGGGGAGCACACTTTGCTGGCTCCTCTGAAAGATACCCCACACTTCCTCCCAAGTTGGGGGGTGGGGTAAATAAAGGATGGTAGGACAGAGACATACAGTGCCTGGGGGACATGATGACAGGGGAAGGGATATGCTCCTTTGAGGACATCAAGCAGCACAGGAGGGGGCAACAACCAATTATATTTTTGTCTTCAACTGAGACACTACACTGGGGGCTTGACAAGAAAGACTCGATGTCTGCAAATATAGGAACATTTGATCAGAGCATCTTTAGTAAGCTCCAAAACCTGAAAAGACTGATTCCAGCCATGATAAAACAGAGTAGATAATTGGGCCAAGACTGTTCTGTCAAGACCCTGTTAAGATGGGAAGCTGATCAGACATTCCCAGTGCCAGAGAAGGCCTGGCAGACAATTTGCTCCTCTCTTTCTGCGTAATAAATAGCAGGAAGCATGATATAAGTTCCTCAACTGACTGTGCTGCACTTCTGAAATAGTTCATAAATTTCATCCTAAAGTCTTCCCTGTGTGTGGGAGTTGCACTAAGGAAATGGGCATGCACTTCCACTATTGCTGGGGATGTGAGAAGCTATAGCCATTTTGGACAGAGCTGGCAGAAAAGGTGGGGCAGAGTCATAAATGTTACATCCCAGTCACCCCAACTGCCTTGCTGCTAGGAATTGAAGACCAGGAGGAGAAGGAGGACTGGTTATTATTTAATAGAAATGTAAGGCTCCTACTTTTGCTGACAAAACACTGTATCCAAATGCAGTACCTGGGTCTCCCATCAGACTCCCACAATCTCACAATTTGGAGATTACATTCTCAAAGTGTTACCTCTAGAAAGCTTGACTTATACCCTTAGGGATAGAGGAGATATTTTTCAAAGGGTATGGGGTCCCTACCTTGACTCAATCCCAGTACCCTGTGCAGCATCAGACCATGCAGAGATATGCTCAGGATGGCATCTTGGCTTCTGCCCACCTGGGAACAACCTCCCTCCAACTCTTCCCAAGCTGTGACACAATGTGCTAATGTATGGGCTCTTCTTTTAGAATGCTTTAAGTCTGACCTGGGTTTGGGAATGAGCCTTCAAATTGGATCAGATTCACATGGAGAATGAAATTACTGGATTAAGCATTTAGTTCCCTGGGTAAAGGTACATTCCTCATAAGGAATTAGAATGCTTGGGAGTAAGGGAAAGTCAGAACTAGTGGCCTTGGATTCCAAGAGGTCTTCTTCTCTGGCAGCTTTCCTCTCCACAGTGCCCATGTTCCCAAAATGTACTGGTGGCATACCTCATTATACAAACTCTAGCCAGAGCCTATACGGCTGTGGCGAGCTGCTAAATGACCAAAGTTACACACGTGCATAGAAAAGTTTGAACGCCCAGGTGTGCCTCAGCCATTTTTTGGAGTCATTTCTCCAAATTTTTAACATGGCCTTTTTGGGACCCCACCTCATGAATAGTGCCACTGTCATTTTGTTCATGACAGCTATACTGTTAATAAGGAGGTGTGCCAAAATGGCAATGCTGAAAATCTGGAGTGAAAATATTAAAAATTGGCAAAGTTAGGAGCATGCGTAGAAACTGTGCAATGCATGCTCATAATACAGTCATTTTTTGGAAGTTTGCCATCAAATCTGCCACATAGGCTTTTTGGGACCCCACCTCATGAGCAGTGGCACTGTTGTTTCATTAATTGGTCCTGAAAGGTGATTCTGCGCAGCAACAGCGAAATCACCTTTTGGGACTGAGTAATGAAATGACAGTGACAATGTTCATGAGGTGGGGTCCCAAGAACCCCATGTTGAAAATTTGGGGCCAAAATTCCTAAAAATGGCTGAGATATCAACATAAGTTGAAAATACCATTAACTGGCATTATAACACGCTTACCTTTGATTCTTCAGTTTGCGGTTCAGCTTTGAAGTGTACAGACGTGTTCCGGTCCAGAGAAGATGACAGCACCAACCTCCTGAGGTAAGTATGGGGAAGGGGGGTGCGGGGAGGTGGGTGCTCAGTGGAAGGGTGGAGATGGCAGATGGGGGACTGCGGAGACAATATGGGACTGTTTTCTTTTTTACAGGGAGAAAAAGCATCGGGGGGATGGTTTTCTTTATTTACAGTGAGAAAAGAAATAAAACATAAATTTGGGCACCCTGGGTGGTCTCCAAGAGTGCTACATGAGTTGGGGGGATATGATGCTGACACGGGGACTGGGCACCCTGATGTTGGCGTGGGGACAGGGAATGGAGGGAACAGAGAGGAGAGGAGAGCAGCAGTGGGAGGGAATGGGAGGGTTTTTCTGCTGTTGCTGGGAGGGAATGGGAGCTCTTGCAGATAGACTAGACCCCTTACTTTATTTAATTTAATGGACCTTTATTTTTAGGGCCTAGTTGAAGTTTTTTTACATATGAGTAAATGCTATAGCCATGTTTATGATGGAAACTAGGAAGTAGGTGGCTGATGAATTCTGTGAGTTGCCCTGTTGACAGGGACTTGTTTTAGCCAGAAGTGGCACTCTCTTACTGCATGGCTAGAACCAAGTATCAGCCAATCATGACACAGGAATTTCTTTGCCCCTTTTATATGCTGGGATTTACCGATGCCTGGTATGGTTTCATCGCGAGGAGGCAGGCTGAGTGAATAAACCTCACAAGAAGTGGATAAATCCCAGCATAACCCACACCCTGGAGTGGGTTATTGTGATTGTACAATGTCCCCCTTTACTTTTTGTGAGAAAAAAATAAAGAAAAATAGTTTTTTGCCATTTTAAATGTTTTTTATTTAATTTATTCTTATGCCAAAAAAATTAGTTCCCTGTTGCTAGGTAGAATCCCACACATATATTTTCCAAAAAATATATGGCTAAAGGCTTCATGTTTTTTTTTTATTCCACTCTCACATACCTCAGAACTCATTCAGTGCTATGGGTACACAAAGTGAGTTCCTGACTGCCTCAATCTATATTTATTTAGTGTTTTAAAACTGACAGACTGAGAGCAAGCCAGCCCCATCTGTGGTGAAGCTCTAGGATGCTGTTGTACACTACCTACCATCTTCATTTAGCTAAATACATATTTTAAGAGTTTGGAGGATTTCTGTACTGGGGAAAGTGTTTGTCAAGTAAAAATGATGGCTAAGACTTACAAAAATCACATCGAAAAATGGAGTCCTGATACCGGGCATGCCTCTACGCGCACACTCATCCACTGGGATTCGCATATGGACATGGGCAGGATCACGGCTCGGCTTTTTGGCCATGTTTTCTTTAACTTTTAGCCCTCAGTTTAGCTTGACAAAGACATTACACAATACAGCACTCCTCAAACACTTAAGATATATATTTAGGTGAATGGGCATGGTGAGAGGTGTGAACGACACTCCTGTTGGTTTAGCATGGTGGCAGCTGACGATGTGCTATTTTGATACTCCTACAGGTCCCTGTCTTTGGCACTGCACTCTGTTGGATTGAACAGTGGAAACATCAGTAGGAGAAGGTAGACAGTGATTTAAAAAAAAAAAATACGTATGATATATATCTTTTTTTAACTGCTACATTCAGGGTAGTGCGGTCTGTTTTGAAGATTGAGTTGCGAGTGCGCCAGCATCTTTCAGCTGTGGTTCTGGGGTGAATATGGGTTTTCTGGTTAGGAGGAAGTAAGAGTTTCAGTCAGATAAGTCCGATGCCGGAAAGATGATCAGCGGCACCTCAGAGAACATCTTTTTCAAACGGCAAGGAATTGTATTATGAGGGAGGAGGAGCTAGCAGTTTCAACAGCTGTGACACTTTTGGAAACATGGCAACGGAACCGAGCACACTGTTAAAAACGGTTGTCAGGTGAGCTGAGTGGAAATGGTTATGGAGAAATAATGTAAAAACTGATTTTGCTTTCATGTATGTTTTCGGACTGTTACAAGAAGTCATTCTAATTTATTTTGCTGCATCGGGAGTTGTGCTTTAGCCAGGATTTAGCATGGTAGATTTCATTTCTAAATGTTTGAGGGAGTTGCACTGATTGTTGTTAGGGCTTTCCTTGGTGAAACGGCTGACTGGCACTTTTTCCTGTGGGTAATGCTAGGATTTACCATGGGTAAAATGTGCCAGTCAGACAATCACATTGTAACTTTTTTGACTCCATTGTATAATTTTTAGTAGTTTACCTGTAGCAAAAAAAAAATGGCTGTTTGTATTAAAAAACAATTTTTTTTAATTTTTTAAATTTTCTCAGTGTAACCATTTTATAAGTGCAATAAGACACTTCAGGTGTGTGCATTATGCTGATCTAACTGCAATTCCAGGTGCTGAAGGCACTCTACCTGTGGTGTCGTCCTTCACTACGCCCCTGGCTGTGCAGTTAGATCAGCATAATACATGTCCTGTTGTGTTTTATTGCTTACAAAAGCAGTGGCTGCAAGTATTTATGTTTGTAATTTCCTTTTTTTTTTTGCTGCTCCTCCCGGACACCTGGCTGGCCACTCCTTTGGGCCACCTAAGGACCCCGCTTACCACCCTGGCCCAACACCAGCCACCACCCCACATTGTAACCCCCCCCCGGGTAACTCAGTGTAACCCTTTGCCAGATGGGTCCCTCTTCTCTGAGGGAGAAAGCGTGGGTGGGATGCACTCAGTCTTGGCCTGGGTGCTGCTGAGGTGGTCTTGGGTTGTCCAGGACTTCTGTGGCAATGGAGGCCAATGACCATCATCTGGCTGACCAGGGAGCATTTTCCTGTTTTCTCCTTGGGGGCGTGGCTTGCCACTAGTGTCAAGGCGCATGCTGACGTTCATCATGCCCCCCCCAGTCAGCAGGACCCAGCTTGTTGTTTTTTTGGCCTCTGCTAGGAGTCAGCAAGCACTGGGTCACATCCCCACCCTCCCCCCGGGAGAAGGTGAGCAGTTATCAGACACTCAAGCCTTCTCCCCCTGACTGGCCCTCTGGCGCCCCAGGTCCGTTCCCGAACCTGGGTCGCCAGCATCACAAGCAGAAATCCAACCACTGCGCTGATGGGCCAGCACTGTCATTTACTTTTTATTAAATTGTTTCAACATCTGGTTACAAAGCTCTAAATATGTCTTAGATATAGACTAAACAGATGACGTACAAGTCAGACTTTGTTGAAATATATACATTTCTAAGTATACAGGGGTGCTGGCCAGTGTCTCAAAGTTATGCATAACAAAAGAGATTAACTGCCAGTGAAACTGCCTTGTTTACTGCAGTAACTCTGTTGCAGTATACTGCAGTTTTGTGTTGCATTTTGGCCAGCACCGTTGTATATAGTACATTACCCTTGATAGTCTGAATAAACGGCACCGATCAAGGAGTCACATCTTCAGCCCACATGTCATTTACATATAACTAAGCTAACTCCAGCAAAGTAATGTCAAATAAAGGATTGCGTTGGTTATGACACATAAAGTAGTCCATCAGACATTGACAAGCCACAAGAAGGTGTGCATTATAGGGTTTTAATTAATGGGTCGCGTTTTTTCCCATACAAAGATCCATGTATAAAATACCATAATACACAAGTGTTAATTAAAAGTTCACGGCATCTTTATATGAGAAAAAAACGTGAGCCGAAAACACTGCCTCGCGGACAAAAAAAGTTGTTCTCCCTGCCAGCACGAGCCACTGCTTTCCACACAACAGCCTCCGAAAAACCACTCACCTCACAAACAGCCACATCATTCGGAAAATCCTAGCAAAGCAAATCTGCCAACCCCACAAACCATCCTTAACTAATCACGCTCTCTTCTCGTCCCCCTTCCTCTGCAGGTCACATGTCACCAGCGTGACCAGTCGCACAGCAGCAACAGCCATCAGGAAACCACATGAACTGTTAAACTTAATTAAATTTAAATAAACAAGTTAACGTTAATGTTATTTTTAAATATTTCTACTTCCAATTCCAGTTCAGTCGTAAAAGAGCAAGTTAATTACGTGTTCCATCGCACCGCAAAGGTAAGCTTGTTTTTTTTGTCCAGCAGACTCACAGTTTCAGATCTAAACCGGTGAAAAAATGTGACCCCTTAACTAAATAAAACAAAGTATGGGGTGCATTGTGTAAAACTTGAATTTTACCCACACCCCTGTAGTTGGATGGCTGCATAAACCCCTTGGGGTTTATGTGCCATTCAACAACTTGGGTGTGTGTAAAATCTTGTAACACACTACACCCCATACTTTATCCTATATTTAATGCATGCACCAGGGGTTTAGTAAGTCACAAGGCCAAAGGCCAAGTATCCTCACACCCCTGAGAAGTGCATTAAAATCCTATGATGCACACCCTGGAGGGGCTTATTACACTTATAAAACTGCTTTATGTAGGTGTTTTTTGGAAGGAAAATGAAATTTGACACCTGACTGTACATTTATGGAGATTTAATGCATGGTCAGGAGACATCTCTCAGCAAGTGAAATTTCTGGATTTTTTTCTTGCCGTTTTGTAAATGATAATAATATAAGAATAGCATATACTTTTTTTTGTTTTGGTAGTCTTTTTCTCCCCAAGGACCCCAGCCATCTCTCTCTCTCTCCAGTTATGCTGTCCTCCAGCGCTGTTACCCGAGCATCGGACCCCCTCCCCTCGTGCCTCCATGAGTTACCCTTCATGGCAGGGTGGTGGGGAGTGACTCAACCCACCTGAACGGATCCAGCTCTGGGGAGTTGCCATCTCGGGGCAGCACCCGCGCAGGATGGTTTCATGCCGCTTGACCGTTATCTCTATTTTCCACTTTTCTTGTGGAGGGGGAGCATGCTGTGCTGACAATGGCACTCAGAGCACACATCCGCACACTGCACGCCAGTCAGCTGCTCCCTCTCCGTGCCCCAACATGTGGGACTCGGCATGCCAACACCTAGCCCCTGCTAGGTGTCAGGTTAGTGCTGGTCCGTGGTCCCCACCCTCCCCGGGAGAAGAGAGCTGTCCCCGGATGCTCAATCCTCTCCCTCCCTCCCTGGCCAACCCCCGGCAACCCGCTCACATTGTGAACATGAGTTGCCGGCATGGCAGGAGGAAAGCCATCGCTACCTCAGCCCTCCACGCCACTGGGCCAATGAAGAATAGCATATTCAACAATAAAATATTTATTTTATTATTGAGAAATTATCCTGACCTGTGTGCATCACCTGTGGCATGGTTCTTGGAGTTAAATGAGTTTTATGAGTTAAAGGTAGCAAGTACAAAAGGAGGATTTCAGAAACTAAGAACCAAATGTCTGTTATAACAGAGTTTGCTTATATTAATAGCCCCACATAGGTGGCACGAAGAGACAGATAACTTAACCACTCTGCTAGTTTGGGAGGGTCTGATTCTTGCCAGTGTTTTAGCATAATATTCTTCACTGTGTTCAAGGCTGCAGTGAGCCATAAAACACCATTCGTGTGGTATAACAGTTGTCGCTGGAGATGGACCAGGTTAGGAATTTGTACCTTTAGGGTTCTGGCACATACAATATGGCCGTGGGTATTTCACTACAGTCCATCGTGGACCACCAGTCTTCTTTTGCTTAGCATTGCTGCTAATGCCTCTTAACCCTTCAGTACCAAATAGGGGATGTGCATCCTCAATAAATATTGATTTCTGGTTTATTTCTTGATCTATTGATTGATTTTTTAAACGTTTTTCACAAGGAATAGTACTCTGAGCTGAGAACAGCTCTTTTCCAGATGCGTCCAAGAGGAAGGGAGTACAGCAGTATTTACATGTAGATACAGCAAATGAGGTGCAGAATGAAAAGTAATCATGTACAGGGCAGGGAGTTTTGTCGGACAGCACCCTGTCCATGTGGAATGGGGGCTGCAGATGGCTAAAGTAGGGATGACGTATCAAGGGACAGCTAGATAAAATAATAAGGATAACAAAAATAAAAAAAATACATAAAATGCTTCCATCACATTGTATGATACAGTCCAAGGTAACACTGCATGGAAAAGAAGAAACTCTAGGTAATGAAAAGCAAAGGTGGAAGCCAAGCCAAAAAAATGCTAGAAAATTGAGATACTCAGCTGTCCCGCTGGCGCAGTGGTAGCACTACCACTTGAGACGCCGGTGACCTGGGATTGGGAATGAGCCGGGGTTGCTGGAGGGCTGGCTGTGGAAAGATGGTGGAGTGTCCCATGGATGCTTGCCTCCTTGGGGGAGGGAGGACTTCTCATCTCTGCCGCAACACTGCAGTCTGGGTGACCTCAGGTGACAGTGCAGGCTGGAGCCAGTATCAGGGAGGGGTGTGTTGTCACTGAGGCATCAGCTGCAGTTCTCCCACAATGCTTGAGGGTGGGGAGAAACAGTGGAAAATCCCCTGCCCATACAGGATGCCATCTTGCCGCCCTACTGCAGGCCCCGTACTGCCAGTGGTTGCTCTTGCTCCCCAATCAAAATACAGTTCTGTCCTGGGGTAAGGGGTCAGCCCCAGGCACCCCTTCCCATGGTGGGGGTCATCCACAGGGAACCAAAGAGTGAGGTAAGTCTCAGGGAAGGTGGGCGATGGTGCTGGACTGGGTGGCAGACCAAAAGGGGCTGGTCGGGAACTCAGGGGAAAATGATTACAATGATAAACAAAAAAGAAAATCGAGATACTCACATGCCAGTAAACAAATGAAACATACCACTAAATGTCAGAAAAATGAGACGCTCATGTGCAGTGCACAAACCATAGCACCAAATATCACAGAGTTGAGACACTGACTTGCCAACACACAAACAAAACTTATCGTCAATTGACAGAAAGTTGGGCCACCCTACGAGTGCAGCGGTAGTGTTACTGCTCACGATGCCAGTGACCTGGGTTCAGGAACAAGCCTGGGTTGTTCGAGGCCAGCTGGGGGAGCAGGATTGAGCATTCTGGGGAGGGAAGGAGGGCAGCTTGCTCTACTGCCACCTGGCTGACAACGGGTGGCAGTGCAATTGGAGCAGCTACAGATCTGAGAGACTCTGGCTGTGACGCAATCCACATGTAGTGCGCGGGCTTGCACAGACTGCACATCAGCATCCCCATGGGAGTAAAGTGGAGGTATATCCCCGGCCTGTCATGATGATGGGTTAGCCCCCCACAGGTCCTGTGCCAGCGCCGAGGCCCTTCTCCGAATTTGGATTCATTCCATGGTGTGGTGTTGGGGAGAGCCCACTACCTCTGCTATGGGGGATAGGTCATTGGGAAGATGTAGTTGAGCCAAGCCTTCAAACCTCGAGAAGCCGGGTGATGGCGCTGGTGGGGGACATGGAGGTGGGGGCAAGACTGGCAGTGGGAGAATAAAGATGAGTAGCATGCAAAAAAAAGAGAGCATTAAGAAACATGTGGTGCCAGCATACAAATGAACTATACTGCCTAAATTCAAAAAGTTGTGACAATCACGTGCCAGCGCACAAATGTCAGAAAGCTGAGACACTCGTTTGCCATTGGACAAGTGTGCCATATTGCACTGTCCTTTTGACATCTACGTGATGGTGTAATCCAGGATATATCAATAGAAATCTACCACACCAGCTCAGAGCTCACAAATTATACAGTGAGATGGTCCTCACCATAGCCCCCCCGAATGCTCTGTCTGAGAATATTAAAAACACCAACAAGCAACATACCTTCAAAAAGGCAATGTTTCATTATCTATCCAGTCCCCATGTCTGGTAACCCCCTTCTCACCTCCTCTTCCTTATAATCTACTGGTACTACTTGCACTGCCAATAATACCTGCACTACCTTCACTACCTGTGCTACCTGCGCTACCTGCACTACCTATACTACCTGTACTACCTGCACTACTGTACCTGTACTACCTGCACTATCTGCACTACCTGCACTACCTGCACTACCTACACTACCTGCACTACCTGTACTACCTGCACTACCTGCAGTACCTGTACTACCTGTACTGCCTTTATTTCCTGTACTACCTGTAATACCATCACTACCTGTATTACCTTCACTACCTGCACTACCTGCACTACCTTCACTACCTGTACTACCTGCACTACTTGTACTACCAGTACTACCTGCACTACCTGTACTACTTGCACTACCTGCACTACCTACACTACCTGCACTACCTTCACTATCTGTACTACCTGCACTACCTGTAATACCATCACTACCTGTACTACCTTCACTATCTGTACTACCTGCACTACCTGCACTACCTTCACTACCTGTACTACCTGTACTACCTGCACTACTTGTACTACCAGTACTACCTGCACTACCTGTACTACCTGCACTACCTTCACTACCTGTATTACCTGCACTACCTGTACTACCTGTACTGCCTTCATTTCCTGTACTACCTGTACTACCTTCACTACCTGTACTACCTGCATTACCTTCACTACCTGTACTACCTGTACTACCTGCACTACTTGTACTACCAGTACTACCTGCACTACCTTCACTACCTGTACTACCTGCACTACCTACACTACCAGCACTACCTGTACTACCTGCACTACCTGTACTACCTGCACTGCCTGCACTACCTGCACTACCTGCAGTACCTGTACTACCTGTACTGCCTTCATTTCCTGTACTACCTGTAATACCTTCATTACCTGTACTACCTGCACTACCTGCACTACCTACACTACCTGCACTACCTGTACTACCTGCACTACCTGCAGTACCTGTACTACCTGTACTGCCATCACTACCTGTACTACCTTCACTACCTGTACTACCTGCACTACCTGCACTACCTTCACTACCTGTACTACCTGTACTACATGCACTACTTGTACTACCAGTACTACCTGCACTACTGGCATTACCTGCACTACCTACATTACCTGCACTACCTTCACTACCTGCACTACCTGTACTACCTGCACTACCTTCACCACCTGTACTATCTATACTACCTATATTACCTGCACTACCTATACTACCTGCACTGCCTGCACTACCTGCACTGCCTGCAATACCTGTACTACCTGCGCTACCTGCACTACCTGTATTGCCTGCACTACTTGCACTACCTGTACTACCTGCATTACCTGAACTACCTGTACTACCTGTACTACTTGCACTACCTGTGCTACCTACAGTGTTGGGTAAGTTACATTTTCTATTACTTTCTAATATGTTTGGAAACTTGTTCCAGGAAGCTCTGTGCAGTCACTAGCAAGGATGGAGAAGTACTAGAAAAAGTAATCACCTTACAATTATAGTTACTTATTTCTTTTTATACAAAAACAATACAAAAATAATAAATAACAATAACAGATTACATTTTTTGAAAGTAATAGGTAAGTTACTAGTTACTTTCAAATAAATATAATCAGTTACAGTTACATATTTCGCTTGCATAAAAAGACATAAGTAATTATAACAGTAAGGTGTATTACTTTTTCCAGTACTTCTCCATCCTTGCTAGTGACTGCACAGTGCATTCTAGAACAAGTTTCAAATAATAAGTAATAAAAGTAACTTACCAGCACTAACTACCTATTACTACCTGTACTACCTGCTCTATCTGTACTACCTGCACTACCTGTACTAACTGCTCTACCTGTGCTTCCTGTACTACCTGCACTACTTTTATGTTTGGTCAGGCTTTCGGCCCACAGAGCTGTTCGTAATTCTGTGCTACTCATTGAACTGATAGATAGATCTCTGATGTACTAGTGTTGATTTAATTGTGGTATTTATCTACTCTGCAATGTGTTTTATTGATATTCTTCTGCCATTTTTTTAATTTGTTGTTTTGAATTTGGCAGCACTCTGAGCCTCCAGAAAGGAGTGCTATAAGAATAAAATATCTATCAATCTATCTAACACTGGGCAAGCCTCCTCCTTCCCCTCCCCTCTCCCTCTTTCCTTTGTACTCAACTTGTCCTCACCTAAATCTGTCCTCTGTCTGGATTCTTAGCACCCTGACGGTATCTACTCTCAGGTAAGTTTCTTTCCTCCCTCCTTTTTTCTTTTCCTATTATATCCCCCCATTCCCTCTGCCCAACTTGTCCTCACCTAATTCTATCCCCTGGTATGGTTTTCTGCATTCTGGAGGGGGCCAGCACTGGGCGATTACTCTTCCTTCGCTCCCCCTCCCCATTATCCTTTTTACTCAATTAATCCTCACCTGATTCTGCACTCTGGCAGGGTTCTCAGCATCCTGGAGTGGCCTAGTCTTAGGCAAGCTTCTTCTTTCCCTCCTCTTCCCTCCTTTCCCTTCATCCTTTCTTTTCTCTCTTCCCAACTTTTCCTCACCTAATTCTGCCCCCGGCAGGGTTTTCAGCAACTAGGAGGAGTCCAGCACTGGGAAATGACTCTTCCTTCCCTCCCCTTTCCCCTCCATCCTCTCTACCTAACTCTGCTCTCTGGCAGGGTTCTCAGCATCCTGGAGAGGCCTAGTCTTAGACACGTTTCTCCCACCCTTCCTCCTCCTCCTTCCCTTTACCATCCCTTCTACTATCTCTGCCCAACTTGTCCTTGCCTACTCCTGTCTCTTATTCTAAGTCGTCACCTCATTCCTCCACTGGCAGCGATCTCCGCACTCTGAAGGGGGCCAGTTCTAGGTATGACTCATCCTTCCCTTCCCTATCTCTTACCCCCACCTCTCTCCTGCCCCCTCTCCACCCCCTGCACTTAATCAAAGGAATTAGTTCACCTGAGCTAATAATTTGCACTTTTTGTTCTGTCTGAGGTGCTCCCAGACTACACTAGCCCTGTGTTAACTTGCCCCCCATAATTGATTTTTTTTTTGGTTACTTTTCTCCGGTATTGTTCCCCCATCTTTATCCTTTCCTTCCCCCAGCTAGTTTCCCCTGTCTGCCCCCTACACTCCTTGTTGTCCCCCCAGTGTACCTCATTTATTCAATAATTGCTAAATAATCCGCCTCTTAACCATGACCCATTCCTGCAAAGAGTTGGCTCCAAAGCTACATTAAATTTCTGTACTATGTTCCTCAGATATGCCACTTGTAATTAAATACATATTCCACAGGTATGATATATTTAACTATATGTTATGTCACAAATGCGATTGTATGATTATTTATGATACTTTGTAACTGTATGTCTTGTTACAAATGTAATTGAATGTTTAATCTCTCGGACATGTTAAATGTGAAACTGCATGTCTAAATTCTTCATCCAGTTGTACCCCCCCTCCCCGGTCGCACTGTGAGGCAAGCAACTTATTGTTCAGTGTGCCTTCCTGGTGAAACATTTCAATAAATAAAATCTCTCTCTCTCTCTGTCTGTCTGTCTGTCTGTCTATCCATCCATCTATCCATCTCTCTGTCTCTCTCTCTATCCATCAATCCATCGATCTATCTATCTGTATTTCTGTCGGTCTATCTAGCTATATCTATCTGACAATCTATCTATCTGTATCTATCTATCTATCTATCTATCTATCTATCTATCTATCTATCTATCTATCTGTATTAGTCTGTCTGTCTGCCTGCCTGCCTGCCTGCCTATCTATCTACCAAGCTACCTATCTAACCATCCATTCATCTATCCATCTATCTACCTACACTACCTTCACTACCTGTACTACCATCACTACCTGTACTACCTATATTGCCTGTACTACCTGCACTACCTTCACTACCTGTACTACCTTCACTACCGTATTACCTGTGCTTCCTGCACTATCTGTAATACCATCGCTATCTGCACTACTTTCACTACCCGTAATACCATCACTACCTGTACTATCTGCACTACTTTCACTATCTGTATTACCTGTGCTGCCTGCACTACCTGCACTACCTGTACTACCTGTACTATCTGCACTACCTGTACTACCTGCACTACCTTCACTACCTGCACTACCTGCACTACCTATACTATCTGCACTACCTGCACTACCTATACTACCTGCGCTACCTGCACTACCTGCACTACCTGTACTATCTGTACTACCTGCACTACCTTCACTACCTGCACTACGTGCACTACCTATACTATCTACACTACCTGCACTACCTGTACTACCTGCACTACCTTCACTACCTGTACTACCTGTACCACCTGCACTACCTTTACTACCTTCACTACCTGTATTGCCAGTACTTACCTGTACTACCTGCACTACTGTACCTATACTACCGGCACTACTGTACCTGTACTACCTGCACTACTTGCACTACCTGCACTACTGTACCTGTACTACCTGCACTACTTGCACTACTGAACCTGTACTACATGCACTACCTGCACTACTGTACCTGTACTCGCTGCACTACTGTACCTGTACTACATGCACTACTTGCACTGCTGTACCTGTACTACCTACACTACTGTACCTGTACTACCTGCACTACTTGCACTACCTGCACTACTGTACCTGTACTACCTGCACTACTTGCACTACCTGCACTACTGTACCTGTACTACCTGCACTACCTGCACTACTGTACCTGTACTACCTGCACTACTTGCACAACTGTACCTGTACTATGTGCACTACCTGCACTACTGTTCCTGTACTACCTGCACTACTGTACCTGTAATACCTGCAATACCAGCATTACTGTACCTGTACTACCTGCACTACTTGCACTACTGTACCTGTACTACCTGCACTACTGGTACCTGTACTACGTGCACTACCTGCACTACTGTATCTGTAATACCTGCACTACCTGCACTACTGTACCTGTACTACCTGTACTACTGTACCTGTACTACCTGCACTAACCTGCACCACTGTACCTGTACTACCTGCACTACTGTACCTGTACTACCTGCACTAACCTGCACTACTGTACCTGTACTACCTGCACTACTGTACCTGTACTACCTGCACTACTTGCACTACTGTACCTGTACTACGTGCACTAGCTGCACTACTGTACCTGTACTACCTGCACTACATGTACTACCTGCATCTTTGCAGCTCTTTTCCTTTTTATTTTGAATTTACTGCACTTTACTCCCTTCCAGCCTGACTGGCCCCCATTAGACCTGCTTACCTATCCAGCCCCATCAACTATCATCTCTGGGACTCATCATCACTTGCAGTTCCCCCATGAATAACTCCTCCTGGGAACAGCTGCCAGGGGGCTGGCTCTTACTCTCCCCGGACACAGGTTTAGTGTTGGTTGGTGAGGGAGAACCCAGTCAGTGGTGTGGGGCCTGCAGCATGCAGTGGGTGGTGGATAGCATCCTGCTGCAGTCGGGATGTTTTTCCGTAGTTTCTGTCCCATCCCCTGATATCAGCAAGGCCTTGCTGACGCAGCGTGTCATGTCACTAACGTTTTTCTCCCTCAGTTCATAGCTGCAGCTGCACCATCACCGGTGGTCACCAAGGTGATTGAGTGATAGCGGATACCATACTCCTTCCCTCCCTGGAGGAGGTGAGCATCAATGGGACACTCAGCTGACCCCTCTGTGGCCGGCCTTCTGATGACCCAGGCTCATTGCCGAACCCGGGTCATTGGCATTTCAAGTGGTAGTGCTACAGCTACAGCAGCGGGTCAATCTTTTGCAGCGCTTTTCAAATCAATGCATGTACCCTTCCCCTCTATCCGTTTCTAATCCCCGTTAGTAGGACTATGACTGTATTCCTACGTGATGGAGATTTCACCTTCTGCTTTGTTTTGTGAATATGTAATAACCTGATTTTGTGTTGTACGCATTATAACTCGAATGTAGTACTAGATACCTATCATTTTCTCAGCCTGTATGTATTCAACTCTGCTGCTGTGGTTACTGTCCCCCAGGTCCTGTTGAAAAGTGGGTGCCACTTAACCAGTGCTATCCTGGTGTGGACATCAGAGCCAGCCTTAGCATGGTGTGAACTATGCATTTGCACAGGGCCCCAAGAACAGATGCTCCCCCCAAAAGCCTCAGCTGTAAACTTGGCCTCCTTTCTTCCTGGTCCTCTATGCTCTAATTCAAGCAAAGTGCAAAAATGGCACAAAACTAGGTGAAAATGAAGATACAAAGAGGCCATGGTAGGGATGGGAATGTTCCTCGGGGGCTTCACAACTTCTGATATAAAGATAGCTAGGGCCAGTGCTTTTAAATAAATAAATAAATAAGTCAGTAAATAAATACATCAATAAATGAATTAAGAAATAAATAAACCAACAAGCAGGCAGATATAGCCCAAACTGGCTAACTACTGGGGCTCAGAAAATTGCTTCATTGTCAAGGGCTGCCACTGGTGCGCCCTGTAGACAACACGCTCCCCTGTAAACAACACGCTCCCCTGCCACCTGTTATACAACTTCTGCTCTGGTAGTTCAACTGGCCAGTGACCACCAGGCAAGCAAGTTCAGCTGCTTACCGTGGCTCACGGAGAGACATGTCGTCTGTCAGTTTTGTTTTCATTTTTGCAGAAGAGGCTTCCCCTGCTTCATTGTGAACAGGTTGTTCACAGGTGCTCATCATTACGCCATTATTCGCATTGTGCTGAATAGAAAGGCAGTTGCTATGGGAGTGGACTGGTTTCATAACATCATTAAAATAGAAGCGAGTGAGGCCTCTGAATGGGACTACAGGCTGGATGAGCCCTTCTCTGATGTCGACTCAATGCCTGAGCGCCCTGCTTTTGTTAGGAGCACCAGGCTAGACAGCCGTAGGCGCCAGCTGGGTTCAGCTTACGAGACATGTGGCCATCACTGGCAGACAGTAGTACAAATATGGCAAACCCCAGTTGTTATACGGCTCTTGTTTATAAGGTCTCCCTCCTCTGGCAAAAGTTTAGTATGCCCGGGCTTCCCCAATTACAGCACACTGCAATCCTCCTTGCTACAAATGGTCCTCCGAGTGGTTCTTTACAGGGAGGTTTCACATCAATGACCAGTGCTGCTATACCGCTCAGTGCATCCCTTTACATACATTTCTGGATAGCGTATACCATAAAAATAAAAGAAACCTAGATAGCGTTGGCAGAAAAAGACCATTTCTCCTTCCAGTCTGCTCAGTTTTAACCTATTGTACCCTGGCTGTGACTATTGTTTAGACAGGGTTTTCACCTTCCCACTCATGTACACCTTGCCTTTCTGCTATCCCCCTAAGTAACTATTAAGCCTTGCTCAAGAACAACGGGACATGCTATGAAGCTGGAGGGGGGGTAGATTCAGGAGATATGTGAGGAAGTACTTCTTCACAGAAAGAGAACAGTATTTCAGCGAAGGTGGTTTTAGTGAAAACAGTGGTGGAGTTCAAGAATGCATGGGATAAGCACAAGGGGATCATAGTGGAGAGGACGGGGGAGGGAAAAAGAGCTGTACATCTGGCACGATCTGCGGTAATAGAGTAGGTAGGGAGAAATGGGCAGACTGGATGGACCAAGTGGTCCTTACTGTATCTGCCACCAAATTCTACATTTCTGTGTAAGACCATTATGCTGCCAAAGGCATGTCTGAACTCACTAATGGTTCTTGCACCCAACACCTCTGCCAGTAGGCTTTTCCATGGCTCAGCCACTCCCTCCTTAAAGTAAAACTTCTTACATCCCTCCCAAATCCACTCCCCGCCAGCTCTCATTCACGTAACCCTTTTTTCAGCCTGCCATTCTTGCTAAATAATTCCTCTCAAATTCAGTGGCCAGATGGCCAAGGGCTGCTTCCAGATCACCAGTGGTTGCAGAATATTATGTTTCGGGAGCCTATACAGGAAGACAACTCAAAACATTTGCCGGTGTTGGATTTACTGCTACTTTAGAATCTTGGTTCCGTGAGCACCTGGCTAGCAAATAAAAAGGATATTTTTACTTGTCCCTGAGTCTCTGAATAGTGGAAGTACATTTTCATTTATTGAATTTTTAGCAATCGATACAACATTGTAGTCACAGAGAATATACACCTTACACCTGAACACGGGTAACATTACAGTAGGGTACAGTACGTATACTAAGCAGCTGTCACAAGTGCTGTCATAAGACGGACCGTAAACCAAGATACAAGTATTCAAAATTTCATTCAGTGAACTGAGTGGCGCCAGAGCTATGTTACAGAGCGATGGCAACGAGTCCAACATAATATTTTATTTGAAAATGTTTTGTTTTACCAGGAAAGGTATACTTAAGCTAAGAACTCATTTCCAGCTGTTACCAATGTCTGCAACCAGCTTAAAGCAGCAGTGCAACGAAATTGGGCAAAAAATGTGATCCTATCTTTTTTCATTATAAAACATTCTAGGCATGTTCCAGTTTTATCTGCTGGTAAAATGTTTTATTTCCACCAAAATATGAGAATTTTATTAATGTTTTGATTTATTTTTTTCTTATACAGAAAAAAAATGGCACATTTGGCTTCAATGTAGACCTGGCAAGGGTCACGACTGAGAAAATAAAAAAACTCATGGGACTTGGTTTTCAAAGAGTGGCGCATGACTTGTGCCAAACCCTGCATCAGCCGTATACTTTAACTCAGTTGTATTGATCCCCTTTGCCGCAATTGCACCTGATTATGGTTGTTTGAACTCAGTTGCAACAGTCCACCCAGTTTACAGCAGCTTGTGCCAACTCTTTGGCAGAAGCACAGTACAACACACCCTTGGTATTGCCACAAGCTGTGTGGCAGTTGCTACATGGGATCAGAAATCCTGCTCGCCTGCTGGGAGATTGCTGCAAGCCCCGTGTGTCATGTGATCAGCAGGGCACCTGGGGCAGGTGGCAATCTTCAGGTTCTGAAAACCGAACCCTTGGTGCGCACCATGGGAGACTCCTCGAAAAGCAGATCTGACGGGAATGCTAGTACTTTTATCAGTTGTAGCAGAAACTTGCTTTTTTTGGAAAACATTTTTCATGGCACTGCTGTGTTAAGAAAGCTTGACTGAACCAGATCAGAGCTGAAAGTCTCTGCTGTGAAATATTCAAAGTCCATGCAGCTAAACACGCACTTTTTTTTTACACCCCTGCATGCTCCATGACCCACCACGCCTTCGAGCCACCAAGGTCCTCGACCCACCTCTATCCCTATCAAGCCTCCTACCTCATATGGCAGCCATCCCTGGGTAACCCGGCATAACCCTTCGCTGGCTGGGTCCCTCTCTTCCGGGGGGAAGGCGCTGGTGGCAGGGGCCAGCGCAATGACTTGGCCCCAGGTGCTACTGAGGCAGACGTGGCTCCTCTGGGGCTTCGATGGTGTTGGAGGACTGGTAACCATCATCTGGCCAGTTATGGTGCCGTTTCTGTCTTTCTGGTGGTTTTCCCAGAATGTGTCACTCATGCAGTGCTCCCGGTATCCACTGGGGGCTGCTGCCAAATGATGCTACACCGCTACCCCCCCAGGAGATGAGAGCAGTCCTACAGACACTCAATCCTCTCCTTCCTCTGCCAGCTCCCGGCATCCCAAGTTCATTCCTGAACCTGGGTCGCTGGCATGGCCAAAGTGTGGAGTCCACGCCTCAACCCTCAGCACCACTGGGCCGGCTAAACACACACTTTACCAGAAACAGAGGCCATTAAAAGTGGTGCTTAATTTCAGTCGTACATCAAACAGCTGTAGTAACAGCAACAGCAGCATGCAGCGAATGTTACTCATTTATTTTACCAGGTGTACCATATCCATGTAGCTGTGCACGAAACCAGTTGCAAGCTGGCACAATATGATAATACAGTACACGCAACAAAACCTGCGGGTGTACAAGGGAAGCCCCCCTGGTACATATTTTTTTCTGCCTGGGCACACAGCGCATTCCAAATTATAATAAATATACGAAAAAGTGTTTTATTCATGCACAGACAAGAACTCCAGCAGGAGTATTCCCCGGTGCTTTGAGGGCTCATGAATGAAGAGCCAGTGAGCCCTCCAAGATCCAGGAAATATTCCTGGTGGAGTTCTGTGCATGAATAAAGCACCTTTTTATATTTTTATAAATTTGGAATGCACTGTACTTTTTTGTTACCAGAGGCATTTACCTGCTTTGCTGTACTGCAGCACCCACACGTTATGGGATGCGCATGGCGTGCTGTGAGTAAGGGGCCCCAGCACTTTACCTGGAGACTGACATATCTGGGGGCTTGTAGCAGAACAGCACATAAAAATAGGGTTGTGGTCCAAACTGGGCTAGGGGAAGGAACAGTAGCGAGGGGGAACACAAAGTGTGCAATCACCACAACAAACAAGAAACTAAAAATCAGTGAAGAAAAGAGGAGAAAGGCAGGCAAATAGCAAAAAAGGGTCCAGTAGTTAGATGGAAGGGAGTCTGCCTTAACACCAGAAGCCTGGGTAATGAAATCAGTGATATCCAGGCAATGATGGCAGACACGGAGATGGACCTTGTGGCCAACACAGAAACTGGGCCTCAGAAAATGATGACTGTGACCTGACAGTTCCTGGGTACACAGTGTTCAGGAGGGATAAAGGAACAGGTAGAGGAGGAGGAGGTGTAGCCTTTTATGTCTGGGATTGCACCGAGGTGGAAGATGGGTGACTCAGTTGTAGTAATGTGGAGACTGTGGGTGTCGCTTATGGCAGCAGGAAGCTACAGCTGGGGGTGATCTATAGCCTACCAGGGCAAGTGGAAGAGAGGGCCAAGGAAACTCAGGGAAGAAACAGAATGGGGAGCAGCAAATGGGGAGGTAGTGGTAGTGGGTAATCTGAACCTGCCGGATATCGATTGGGATGTTCCAGTGGCCAGGAGCACCTGGTTAAGGAATCCACCAGGCAGGCTGCCATTCTCGATGTGGTGCTCACCAATTCAGAGGTGGTAGGGGCTGTGAGAGTATGTGAACCACTAGGGAACAACAACCACAACTCCATTTGGTTCGAACTGGCCTTTGGGACTGGAAAACCCCAACCAAGAGTTGAGGTCCTTAATTTCAGATGGGTGGCTTTCAACAGGTTCAGGCAGTTGGTCCGGGACAAGTTAATTGGGATAGGCAGCACAGAAGGTGTGGAAGAGAGATGGGGCCAATAAAGGGGCCCATTCTTGAGTCATCTAAGTTACACATGAAAACAGTAACCAAACATAACAAGCACAAGAGACCATTATAGTTCAGGGAAGCAGTGAGGGCCCAAAAAAGGGCTTTCACCAGGTGCAAAGAAAAGCAGGGGAAGGAAGAACAGGGAGAATGCCTACTGAGAAATATGGAGGCAAAAGCAGACACTTAGGAAAAAAGGAAGAAAGGAGGGGGAGTGTTAGGCTATTGGGGGGGTAATAGAGGAGAATGCACAAAAAGGTTGCCATCCTTAATGATTAATTTTGCTCTCTCTTCACAAGGGAAGACAGTGAGCCCTTGCCAGAAAGTAGCATTAGATCAGCAACAATCCTCACCAACAAGCCTAATAATCTCTCCCAAATCAAAGTGCTCCCAGACTCAGTAAGTGATCACTCACCAGTGTCCTGCCTGTAGTCCACTAAAATTCCTCCTACCTCCTCTAAAGTCTCTGTCTAAAGACGTCTGAAAAAAGGTACCCTTGCATGGCTCAAGTCACTTCTTGCCTTGTGACTGGTCCCCTATTCACACTGCCCAGTCAGTTGACGCTGCCCTTACCTACTTTATTGCCATCTTCAGCTCGGCCTGTGACATATTTGCACCTTTCTCCAAACAACTTGTAAAACACAGAAACACTCCCTGGATCACCCAAGCACTGCTAGACCAAATGCACTAGAGGGATAATCTATGGTATAAGGCCCTTGACTCCCAACTTTTGGAGGACAGACAACGGTATAGAGAAGCTAGAAACAGATGCATATGGGCTACCCGGCAAGCCAAAGCTGCATACTATAAACAAATCCACAACTCGTCTCCTGGTCGCTACCTGGATCCACTCTGATGGATCCTGAGCCCCTGATCAGGCTGCACCTGCCCCGAAGGCACGACCACGGCTACGGAACCTGCCGCTCTGCAACTCAGCTCCTGGCCACTACCTGGATCCACTCTGATAGATCCTGAGCCCCTGATCAGGCTGCATCTTCCCTGAAGGCGCGCCCATGGCTACAGAACCTGCCGCTCCGCAACTCGTCTCCTGGCCGCTACCTGGATCCACTCTGACAGATCCTGAGCCCCTGATTGGGCTGCACCTGCCCCGAAGGTGTGGCCACAGCTACGGAACCTGCCGCCCCGCAACTCGTCTCCTGGCTGCTACCTGGATCCACTCTGACGGATCCTGAGTCCCTGATTGGGCTGCACCTGTCTCGAAGGCGACCGTGGCTATGGAGCCTGCCACCCTGCAGCTCATTTCCTGGCCGCTACCTGGATCCACTCTGATGGATCCTGAGCCCCTGATCAGGCTGCACCTGCCCCGGAGGTGTGGCCACGGCTACGGAACCTGCCGCCCCTCAGCTCGTCTCCTGGCCGCTACCTGGATCCACTCTGATGGATCCTGAGTCCCTGATTGGGCTGCACCTGCCCCGACGGTGCGGCCGCCCCGCAACTCATCTCCTGGCCACTACCTGGAAACACTCTGACGGGTATGAAGCCCTCCTCGGACCGGGAAAGCCGTGTGTGCCGCCATTGGCCCAGCACGCTCAGGGCTCTACCCTAATTGGACCCTGCCCACTCTGCTGAGCCCTGATTGACTGCAGCGCTCGCTGACTTACCGACGGAGCTCAGGGCCATTGCGCCAATTAACTTAAACGGAGCTCTGCTGAAGTTTTTTTCTCGGCACCCACTTTTCCTATCTTTCTGTCTCCTGCAGATCCGGGGGGCCTGTGTGTAATTTGCCTTGAAGTAGCTGCCTAGCAGAGGCTGAATATATTTGTGATTGTTTTACTGTTTGCTGCCAAATCCAATTACTGTACATGCTTGCTTAGATATCCTGCCTAACTGCCCTCTTGTGACTCTCCCAATTCTCTGCACTCAGGGCCTGAACTGCCACCCCCTCCTCCTGCCTAATCTCCCTTTCACTTGTTCGCCTGCCTAATTTCCTCTGTCTCTTCTCACCCCCCCAACCCCACAGGCGCCAGGCCAAGTTCCTGCATTCACTTGCCTGGTAGCCCCCCAGCTCCACGCCCGATTCAGTGCTCTGCACTGTGTCACTGCCTTTGTTTGCTCCTCTCATCCCCCTTTTAATCTCTGCTCTCCTCTTCCTCCTCCCAGATCCTGAGCCCCTGATTGAGCTGCATCTGCCCCGAAGGCCTGGCCGCGGCTTCCTGAACCTGTCTTGCCAACTTCGTCTCCTGGCGCTACCTGATCCACTCTGATGGGTAAGAAGCCCTCCTCAGACTAGGAAAGCTGTGTGTGCCGCCATTGGCCCAGCACGCTCAGGGCTCTATCCTGATTGGACCCTGCCCACTCTGCTGAGCCCTGATTGGCTGCAGTGCCCACTGACTTTCCGACTGAGCTCAGGGCCTTTGCGCCCACTGACTTAAATGGAGCTCTGCCGAAGTTTTTCACCCACTCCCCTCCCCCACCTCCGCCATTTATTAAATAGCCTTCTTGCCACACCCCTTGTACCTGCCTCTCCCCCCTTCTACTCCCATTGGGCCCTGTCTCTCTCCTCCTCTCTCTCTCCATGCCCCCTTCAGCTCATCTTTCTACTGCAGCTTCTACTGCCTTCTTCAGCTTCCTTTCCCCTTTACTTTAAATTATGCATACCTTCCCCACTATCCCCTACTTACCACTCCTCCTATTTGCCCTCACCCCACTGCTCCAGCTTCCCACATCCTGCTTCCTATCCCCTCTACAAAGCGACAAGCTGAGTCACTCATACAGCCACACTGGCAACCTTCATAATGAAAACATTCTTGCCCTTAGGGGTCACCCCAGCACTATGCACCTACACCTTCATGCACGAGTACGGTGGGCCCTGCTGTCACCCCAGCTCACAAGGCTCCTTCTGTACACATACAAAATTACCTCAACCTACTCCTCCTCAATAAAGATCTGCAAGTTCTCCCGCAGGGAATTACGACTGGCCACCCTGAAACTCCTACTCCTCCTCCTGCTGCTATCAGGAAACATTCACCCCGACCCAGGCCCTAAGTCAGCTATGAACTCCACCCAAACCAAGCGCGTTGGCTCCCTCTCCATTATCTGCCCGAACATCTGCAGCTTACTACCTAAACTGGATCAACTGCAAGCCTTCGCAAATGCCCACCAGCCCGATATTCTGGTGGTGGTAGAAACCTAGCTCACCCCCTCGGTTCCCGATCAAGCAATCTCCCTCCCTGGCTATACTATCTTTAGGCTTGATCATAAATCCAAAAGAGGAGGAGGAGGTTGCGCCCTATATCTAAAAGACAATCTGATGGGGCACACTACCCACACTAACCTACCAACACCAAATGCCCAACTACTGCACATCAAAATTCTACTTGGAGCACAGAATAAAGCCCTCTCGGTCATCACTGGGTATATCCCTCCTAAAGAACAGGGACCGAGCCCCCACGTGGTACTGGATTACATCAAAACACTCCCACCTGTCTCAGAAATCATCATACTTGGTGATTTCAACATTAACTGGTTGGGAGCTGAGGCAGACGATGCCAAGGACACGGTCACATCGGCTAACCTCGCCCAGATACTGGACTCCCCAACCAGAAGGAACTATAAAACTGGCACCAGCACCCTACTGGACTGGATCCTGGCTACTCACCCCTCCCGGATCTCTAGCTACGCCGTACTGCCTGACTCTCTCAGTGATCACTCCCCCGTCAGCTGCACCTGGTCAAATAAATTCTGCAAACTGCCACCTAAAGTCATCCTCAGCAGAGTCCTACCCCGTGGGCAGCTAATCCACCTAAAACGACACCTACTAAATCAAGACTGGTCCCCCATCGACTGGGCCACAGACATGAACACAGCCCTCGACCAATTCATACGCATCTTCAGTGAAGCCTGTAACATCTTTGCCCCACTAAAAAAGCAGAAGTTAAAGCCCTCTGCAAACCCTTGGCTCACGGGCTCCCTCTTAAAGAAGCTAAAACACAGGGACCACCTCTGGGAACTGGCCAGAACAACTGGAAACCAGGCAGACACCCAAAATTACAAAAGGGCAAGGAATGATTGAACCAAATCCATATGCCAACAGGAATCTGAATACTACAAGAAAGCACCCTCCGACTCATGGGGAAATGGGAGAGCTTTCTAGAATAACATTAAAAATGTTACTGGGAAGGACTCCAAATCACCCCCGACTGCTCTCAGAATAAACAGGAGTACTACATTGGACCTAAAAGTCATAGCCAACACTTTCAATGATGCCTTCACTGACCTCAGCAGCATCCTCCCCCCCGCCAGACTTTTTCAATGACAGTGACACTCCTCTTCCCACCCATCAGACTTCACTCAAAAACTGCCCCCCTTTCAACTTCAGAGCAGTAAACAAAAATACTGTCAGAAAATACATCTAAGCCATCAGCAACACCAGAGCAAATGCTGACACACTGGACATCAAACTTCTGTTCCTCACTCTTGAGGAAGGACTGGGACCTCTCACCAGGATCTTTAATTTCTCCCTCTCTCTCAGCCAGTCCCCAGATAAATGGAAGTCAGCAACAGTCACACCAATCCATAAAAGCGGTGACAGGCCCACCCATGGGAATTACCGCCCTATCTCTATCCTTCCACCCCTCTCTAAAGCCCTGGAACGGATAGTAGCGGACCAGCTCACTGATCATCTGGGCAAATACAACATCCTTTGCCAGCAGCAACATGGTTTTAGAAAAGGACACAGCATTGCCACGGCCCTTCTTGAGTTCACGGGAGCCATCCACAACTCCCTTGACCATGGTCTCCTAACCGGAGCTATATTCATAGACCTGTCAAAGGCTTTTGCCACTGTCCATGGTCGCCTCCTGCTTCATCAGCTACTGAACACTGGCCTCTCTGCAGAATTGGTGGCATGGTTCAATAGCTATCTTGACAACAGGACCCAATGTGTAAAAATAGCAGACGTGCTCTCCGACACTAAAGAGGTATGCTCTACATCCCCCAAGTCTCCATCCTGGGCCCACTGCTTTTCAGCTTGTTCCTCAACTCTCTCCCGACTCCAGTCCTCAGCAAGTTATACTCTATGCAGATGATGCTGTGATTCTTGCCTCCCGTCATGACCCAAGCCACCTGCAACAAACCCCCCAACATGGTTTCACCTCAGTCGAAAACTGGTTCCAAGAACATAAGTTAATCCTTAACCAGAAAAAATCCAAGACCATGATTTTCACCAGCCACCAAAACAAGCACAAACATCTCCAACTCTTCTTATACACCTGCCTAGGCAGCTCCCTGGAGCAGGTTGACTCCTTCAAATATCTAGGAATCACCTTAGACCCTCACCTGTCCTACGCAACCCACATAACTAATGTCGCAAAAACAGTGAACGCCAGACTCCGCCTACAGCGGCTCCTGACAAAAGAGGCCCTCGCTGCCGCTGTTCAAAGCTCCATCATCTCCCAGATTGATTATGGCCTTGTCATCTATGGCACTGCCACTATCTTGACACTCAGAAGGATAACCACCACCCTAAACAAGGCCTGTCGACTCATCACTGGGGCTAAGCGTCTTACACACACACACACACCTGTGACCTCTACATACAAGCAAACTGGCTTCGACTTGAAAATGGAATCCAGTACCAAACCTATGTGGTTGCAAAGAAAATCCAGTTGGGAATCGCCCCTCCCGGAGTCTGTTCACTTCTTCAAACAAAAACCAGCTCCAGAATCACCAGGGGATCAAAGCCACAACTGTTTCACATCCCCCGCTGCCGCACAACCCTAGGCCAACGATCATTCACCTACAGGGCCCCCACTTGGTTTAATGGTCTTGCCTATGATACTAACACTACCACTGGTCTACGTGCCTTCAAATCCAGGCTCCGTAACACCCTTGTCGCTTCCAGCACCTGTGACTGCCATGGATAACTACTCTACACCACTCCTCCACTGCTCTCCTCTACCAGGCCCTGTACCCATTGCACTTGCCCTATCAGGCCTCCTCCCCTTCCGCACTTCTGCAACTGACAATGCCGCCTGGCTGCCTCTCACCCACCCCTTGCCCCCCCCTTCCAATTCCCCCCTACTCTCCTCCCTACTCCTCCTTGACCACCTGTTACTGCCCTCTTATCCTCCTACCCTCCTTCGATTTCCACCCATGTCTCTTCCATGCAACATGTGTTATTGTAACCTATCATGTGAAACCAATGTTATGATGTGGAATCTTTGTAAAAGAGCCCTGGGCTCAAAGGTAAACTTGTAATCCTAGAACTAATAAATAAAAATAAAATAAACCCTCACCGCCTCCTGGGGCTCTGGAAAAAATTTCTGGAGCAATATTAAGGAGCTCTGTGGGAAAACTGTATCCCCTACCCCAGTCCAGCTTCTAGTTGATGGTGCTACCACCCAGGACCCAAATCTTATCGCTGATGCACTTAATACCTCCAACTCCGACCTCATGCACATCCTCCCACCCTGCTTCTTTGATTCTGTCACTGACTGTCCCTCTGACATTTCTGACACTGCCATCCCTACAGGCTAAGAGCCATCTCCTGTAATGAGGCCAAACGCTATCTCACCAAAGCTCTGGCGAACTCCCACTATAGTAGTAATTCCGTGGACCTCAAACTCATTTGACTTACGCTGGATGTGACACTACCCCATATCACCAAGATTCTCAATCTGTCCTTATGCCTCAACCAATTTCCCACCACTTGGAAAAGAGCATTAATAACCCCTATACTAAAGAGTGGCAACCCCACCTCCACTAACAATTACAGACCAATATCAATCCTGCCCCCTCTCTCAAAGGCCCTTGAAAAAATAGTCAGACCAACTAACAGACTATCTGTCCCAACACAACCTGCTCTGCCATGAACAACACGGATTCCGGAAGGGACACAGCACCTCCACAGCCCTCACCGAATTTACAACATATTTACATGAAGCACTAGAACAGGGATCTGTAGCAGGGGCTCTCTACATTGATCTGACCAAAGCATTTGATACCGTCAGTCACGTTCTACTTCTCCACACCCTTCCATCCCTAAATTTTGCACCGGAGGTTACCACCTGGTTCAAAGATTATCTCTCAGGTCGGACACAACAAGTCAAAATCAATACAACTATCTCCTCAAGCAGACCGGTCCGAGCTGGTGTACCGCAAGGGTCAATACTAGGTCCATTACTCTTCACCCTCTTTCTAAACTCCCTTCCTAAATCCTGCAGTGGTAAGATGCTGCTTTATGCTGATGATGCACTAGTCTTCTGGAAACATCCTCATCCCAATTCACTACAAACTGCTCTACAGGGCTTCTTTAGAGAGCTGGAAACCTGGTTCGCTGGACACCGCCTAATAATTAACTACAAGAAAACCTAAACCATGATATTTGCCCACCACCAGAACCCTCTATGTCATGCACCCTTAATTGTCTTAAGCTCCCAAGGCCATGCGCTTGAACAGGTCCCATATTTCAAATACCTCAGACTCACGTTGGACATTTCCCTCTCCTACCACTCACACATACAACAAGTCTCCTCCTCCTCTATCAACACTAGACTAGGGATCCTGTACAGACATAAGCACTGCCTACCCCCACAGGCCATGCACCTGGCAGTGTCATCATCTATTCTAACCTTGGTGGACTACGGAATAGTGATTTACGGGTCCGCTGATCAAACTGCCCTCTGCAGCATAAACCTTGCCTTCAATAAAGCCTGCCAGTTGGTCTCTGGATGTGACAGGTTAACCCACACTTGTGAGCTTTATAGGTGCTCTGGCTGGCTAAACTTCCAAGGCAGACTCAAGTACCACACCTGCTTACTAGCTAAAAAGATACAACTTAAGCAGGCTCCAGTTGGCCTACACCCACTTATACACACAGCCCCACATAAGAGGTCCCATAGGCACTCTGCAAACTCCACTCTCCTAGTCCCTCACTGTAGAACATCCCTTGGACAAAGATCCTTCCGATAGCGTGCTCCTTTATAGCTAAACAGCCTCCCATCCTCCATCTCCCAGGCCCACAGCCCCAACCTATTCAAATCAAGTCTAAAAGCACTACTCCTTGACTCCGCAATCTGTGACTGTAAATAAACTCCCTCTCTTGTCCCTCCTGACTTGTATCATGTCTTATCTCTGACCCAGGACCTTCTTTATGCTCTCTGATGATATAACCCTCCAATTTGTAAAATCATGCGTTGTATAACTAACTTGAAAAATCATGTGATGTATGACTATGTATTACTTGATATTAGTTATGTATGTGTACTATATGTTTTTCCTCTGTATTTGTATTTTACTTTTAACAGACGTGGAGACTTTGCAAAAGAGTCTATGACTCAAAGGGTTGTAATTCTGAATCCGATTCTATAAATAAATAAAAAATAAATAACAAAGGGGGTTCCGGAGATGAGGCAGCAGTATTTACATGCAAAAGGGTCCAGAAAGTGCTAGCATAACATATACATAAGGCCCCAGGACTGTATGGGACGCATCCATGGATGCTCAGGGAACTGGCTGAACCCCTGGTCGAATTACTCAGTAGCTCATTACAGACAGGGGTAGTTCTGACGGACTGGAGGATGGTGGATGTAGTTCCACTCCATAATGGGGGGGGGAATCGAGGAACAAGCAGGAAACTACAGACCTGTCAGTCTTACCTCTGTAGTAGGGAAGCTGGTGGAGGTGGAGTCACTGGTCAAAGAGGACCTCATGGACTACCTGGAGAGCTGTGGTCTCCAGGATAGTAAACAGCATGGTTTCATGGTAGGGAGGTCTTGTCAGACTAACCTGATAGTTTTCTTTGACTGCATGGTGAGGGAATTGGGTAGAGGCCATGCTGTGGAGTTACTGTACTTCAACTTCAGCAAGGCTTTCAACTCAGTGTCCCACAGATGATAGCTGAAGAAGATGAAGGATCTGGGTGTAACTAGGGACATAATAAGATGGATAGGTAACTCACTAAAGGCAGCAGAGGGTTGTGGTTAATGGTGTCAAATCAGGAGAGAAGGAGGTCATGAGTGGGGTACCACAGGGGTCTTTCAGGGCCCCGTCCTCTTCAATATGTTCATTAGTGACATTTGAGAAGGAATCCGGGGCAGGTTTTGTCTCTTTGCAGATGACACTAAGCTCTGTGGGAGGGTGGGTAGCGACAAGGGAATCAAGGAAATGCAGAGTGACCTGGAAAGACTAGAGAGGTGGTCTAGGATTTGGCAGTTGAAATTCAATGCCACAAAGTACAGAGTAATGCACCTAGGTAGCAACAACCCCAGGCAGAATACTGGATGGGTGGGGTAAGACTTAGCACTATGGCTGAGGAATGGGACCTAGGAGTTATCATTAGTGACTCCCTCAAACAGTCAAGCCAGTAGAACAAGGCCTATAGTAGGCAAATAGGATGCTAGGATGTATTGGGAGGGGTACTGTCGGCAGAAGAAAAGAGGTAATACTACCTCTTTATAGATCTTTACTGAGGTCACACCTGGTGTACTGTGCACAGTTCTGGCATCCTAACCTCAGGAAAGTTAAGGATAGGTTGGAGATGGTACAGCAAAAAGTGACAAAGATAATTAAGGAACAACATGGCAGGTCTTAAGAAGATTGGCTTAAGGCACTGAACATGTACTTGCTGGAGACCAGAAGGGAAATGGGGGACATGATGATGACCTTCACGTTCCTGAAAGGAATAAACATGGTGAACTGCAGGGAATTATTTAGCATGAATAACAGTTCGGGGTCACAAGGGCACAAGTAGAAACTGACAGGAGGGAGGCTGAAGAGGGATATGAGAAAGTATTTGTAGGAAGGCAGCTGCTAAGGCCAACAAGATGCTGGGTTGTATAGCCAGGGGTATATCCTCCAGGAGAGGGTTGGTGGTTCTGTCACTGAATAGGTTGTTGGTTAGGCTGCACCTGGAGTACTGTGTGCAGTACTGGTGCCTGTGCCTGAGGAAGGATATTAAGCTACTGGAGGGGGTGCAGAGCAGGGTGACAAGGATGATCTGGGATGAGGGGACATACCATACCGGAGCAGGCTGAGGGAGTTGAACATGTACTCACTGGAGGAAAGGAGGGACAGGAGAGATATGATTGAAACCTTCAAGTACATGGAAGGAAATAAACAAGACAGGCACGGAGGGGTTTTTCAAGTTAAGGGTGGGAGGGACACTCAAGGGCATGATCTGAGATTGGAGGGGAGAAGGTCCAGGAGAGAGAGATGAGAAGACACTTTTTCACAGAGAGGGTGTTGTCTGGGTGGAGTGCATTGCCTACGGAAGTGGTATCCTGTAAAACAGCTGGCGGCTTCAAAAGAGGATGGGACAGGGTAAGGGGGAGGGTCACAGGAGGGTGAGAGGGGCAGCTAGCTGCACAAATGAGCAGACTCAATAGACCATAAGGCCTTTATCTGCTGGCAATTTCATATGTTCGTATGTTCGTACAGAAAGGGTGGTGGAACCATGGGACAGGCTACCAGCTGAGGTGATAGGTACCAAAACCATAAAAGGTTCTGAACATAGCTGGGATAGAGTGCAGGGTTTAGCGGTTACTCAGGGCAGCAGCACTGGGAGGAGAGGAGGGGGGTTGGTAGTGAAGGCTAGAACCCTGTAAAGACAATAGGTCCTGGGGCAGGTAGGGAGCTATGGGCAGACTGGATGGACCCTTGTTTTTTTTCTACCATCATTGTCTATGTTTCTAGGTTTCTATATCTAGCTCTGTTCCACTTCATGCGGTATCAGGGTTGTGAGCTCACTTACTGTGACACCGCAAGTGACCCATGTGGCAGCAAGGGATTGGCTCTTCTTGGTTAGCTGTGACATCACAGTCAATGAGGTCATAGTGCTGATAATTTATGAAGAGGAACAGGACTAGCTATGTCAGCCTTCAAGCAGAGAGTAGTGTTCCACACGTCACACCAAGTATTGTCATGCAGAACATTTTTTAATAAGCAAAAGGGAAAAGAAAAAGAGTGAAGAAGCACTAGTTCACTACTTTTGAAAGTTAATATTAATTTCAGGCAGTACACTAGCTCTTTGAGGGAACGTAGCAATTTTCAAAACATGATGTTTTAATAGTTTTTCTTATTTAGAGATTTTTGACGGGAAAAGCCAGTGAAGTATCCCTGGCTTTATTGATATAAATAAACCCAGTGATACTCAGGCCTTGCTGTACTGGCTTGACTGTTTGAGGGAGTCACTAATGATAGCTCCTAGGTCCCGTTCCTCATCCATAGTGCTAATATGAATAATATTCCATTGTAGTTTTAATTACTTCATTTATCGATGTGATGAAATTTTATGGTTTTATTCTCATATGAATGTTTCTGCCTAATCTCAGTTTTATATAGAGAATAATCGCTAGTCTCCTATCAGTAACAAGCCAGTTAGTGCTTCAAGACGTTGCCTTGGTGACCACAGTAATCTCGAGAGCGAAGCTCAAGAGGTTCGGTTGCCAATGGTAACCTTGAGATGCCCTAACCGAGCTTGTTACCGAAAGGTGACTAGTGATTGTTTTTTATAGGAAAAAGGTAGGTCAGAAGTCATTTGGATACAACTCCATGTCCCAAAGGGGGCTAGGGTCGATTGGGGGTTGTTTATAGGCCCCCAACCCAGAAAGAGGACGTGTATAGGGAGCTAGGGGAGCAGCTAAGGAGACTCTGGCAAAGGGATCACTGTGGTGGTGGGAGACTTCAGTTTACCAGGGGTGGATTGGAGCGTCCCAGCCACCACATGTGCCAGGGAGCAGATCCTCCTGGAAGCAATCCAGGATGGTTTCCTGACCCAAAGGTTGACAGTGCCAACAAGGGAAGGAAATATTCTAGACCTGGTGCTGGAGGATGGAGAACAGGTCACAGATGTAAGAGTGGAGGAACCACTGGCTGGTAGCGATCACCACACAGTGTGGTTCTCTCTCAGTTTGGGTATAGAGATCCACAATACAAAAACAAAGGTCCTGGACTTCAGAAAGGCAGACTTTGGTAGATGGGGCAATTAATGAGATCACACATAGATAGCATCCACCCTAATATGGATGCAGAGCAGAAATGGGAGATCATAAAACTAGGGCTGATTGAATTCACTAAAGCTCATGTCAAGAGCCACCAATAGCAATCAAGGACCAAGCATCCAAGTTGGATGACCAGAGAGGTAACGGAGAAGGTGAGGGATAAGAGAAGGGTCTTCCGAACCTACAAGAGAACCAACAGGGCAGAGGATAGGCAGAACTATGCGAGGAAATCCAGGGAAGTGAGCAGAGCGGTCAGGACTGCAAAGGCAGCCAGGGAAAGGAAATTAGCACAGGGGATTAAGGGAGGAGAAAAGGATTTCTTCAGGTATATCAGAGAAAAGAGGAAGTGCAAGGATCAAATAGTTAGGATCAGGAAAGGCAGTGGGTGAGTAGATAAAGGGGCTGAGAAGGCAGAAGTACTTAATGAATTACTTCTGTTCATTACAAGGAGGAATGGACCACGTTCCGCAATATGAAATAGAGGCGCAGGCGTGGGGGTGAGACAACCACAGATGGGGTCATCAAGGTGGAAAGGATGCTGGACGGTCTTAGGCCCCTGAGGGTGGACAAGGCATCAGAGCCAGACAGGGTACATCCCAGGGTGCTGAGGGGGCTGGCAGAGGTCCTGGCAGAGCCACTGGTGGAACTATTCAACACCTCGCGTAAGACTGGATGTAACCCCCAAGGGGTGCTACCCTTAAGGCTACTACCTCTGCCTGCCCCCACAGAGACAGGGTAAAGGGCCCAGATCCATTGATGGGTGCCTCCACCCAGAGGTCGGGGTCAATATTGTTGAGATTGCCTCGGTCACAGCCCTCTGGGTTACTGCAGCCCCCCGTTCGTCCCACTAGTGGCTCACACTGGGTACAAATAACACTTTGCACCGACACACGCACCCCCCGGCTAATATCTCTCCACTTCCTCCGGAGACCCCCTGTAAAATAAGGCACAGTTATATTGCAGTCACCAGGCAGCAGTTCACCAGTAATGTACACAATAGCCAGGGTGTAGTTGCACAAAGAACAATCTGATTTATTAAGGGGAAAAATAACAAGGACAGGGGGAATCAAGTTAATTAGCTTATCACTATACTTATCCACCTAGGGCTCTGTGCACAGGCCTGAACCTAGTCTTTACCATCCATGGGTACCCAAGCCCTAACAGCTAGTTCAAACATAGCAGCTAGTTGGGGCCCTTAATACAGATAAACATTACAATCCTGAGCAAGCCAGAATAGGAGGAAAGTTTAATTAGACAGTCAGCAGTATAATAATACACTGGAAACCACAGTGTACACCTCTGCAGGGAGCTACCCTGACTCAGTACTCACAACCCCAGCAAATAACGATTCCTTCAATGCTGTCAGGACGGAGCCTGAACTTCACCAGCCTTCTCACACATTTATATGGCTACAACAGAGGGGTACCATACCAGGCAGCTGCTCTCAAACCTTCACAACCTTGCAGAAGAACACGGACAGCAAATGGCAGCTTCAACATTACAGGTGGACCGAGCGCGACTCAGCAATTCTCTCCAGTCCTCTCAGGTTGAGCCTGGTAGGTAGCTGGGCTGGCACCAGCCTCCTCCGACCGCATGCCGGCGGATTTATTCCGACTCGCTTGAAAGGGCAAAAATGGCCGCCTAGGCCTTCCTGCGCTTCCCGCGTGAACACTCACACAGCGCAGAAGCACAAAGCTCCTCTCCTCTCCTCAGCCACAATGCCTCTAACCCCCAACAGCAAGGGGCTCTTCCTTCAGTTCGGGTGCTACCCGCTTCCATTGGCTGGCTGAACATGCCAGTCATTTCCTCCTGTCTTCAGTGGTGCGTAAAAGTGCCATAGCCCATAATGCCTTTCCCAAAATACAAGCAGTCCCTCTATTGGTCAGCCAACTCTGTAGGGTCCTGAGGTACTGATTGACCCAATTCAGCAGTTCTGGAGCAAGATGGAGGAAACAGTCGAAACAGTCTTTGCTGCAAAGGAAGGCAGGTTAGCACAGCTGCATTATCATTATAACTTTACATTATTTCCAGCAAACAATTACATCTCCTAATAGAGCTCCCTCTGCACCTCTAATGATGGCAGAGGGGAGATATTTTTCAGTGTCCTGGGCGGGACTCGTGCATACAACCACACAGCCCCCGGCTAATCTCAGGTAATTACGACTGCAACAGGCAGCCCTTAAAGAGACAGCTTACGGAGGTTTCTTAAAGCGCTCACTGACTACAGTTTTAAACGGCTTTATGCTGATTGCCAGCTAGGCATGGAGCCTGGGGACAAACTCTGGGAAAACTTTCTGGAACCCCCATTTGCAAGGGGGTTACACTGGATGTGTGCCCAGAGATTGAAGGGAGGCACATGTGGTACCTCTACACAAAAGTGGGCCCAACGATGAACCAGGGAACTACAGACCAGTGAGCCTCACCGTAATTGTGAGAAAACTGATGGAATCTATCCTCAAAGAAAGGCTGGTGCAGTTTCTTGTGGATAATGATCTGCAAGATGACAGACAGCATGGGTTCATTGCTGGCAGATCCTGTCAGACAAACTTGGTTGATTTTTTTGACTGGGTCACGAGGGCACTGGACAAGGGCCATGTGGTAGATGTAATCTACCTGGATTTCAGCAAGGTCTTCGATTCAGTGTCACATGGAAGGTTGACCTGCAATTTGAGGAGTTTTGGTATAGGGTGGAAGCTAGCATGATGGGTAGAAAACTGGCTGAGGAACAGGCAACAGAGGGTAGTTGTGGGGGTAGAAGCATCGGAGCCCAGGGCAGTGACAAGTGGTGTCCTGCAGTGATAAGTACTGGGACCAGTCCTGTTTAACATTTTCATCGCAGACATAGTGGTTGGGATCAAGAATAAGATCAGCCTCTTCGTTGATGACACCAAGATCTGTGCTAAGGTGGATGGGGAGGAGGGTGGCAAATTTCTGTAGGAGGACTTGGCAAGACTCAAGGAATGGTCCCACACCTGGTAGCTTGGGTTCAACACCAAGAAGTGCAAGGTGATACATTTCGGAGCCAAAAACACAGGATACAACTACTGGATGGATGGTATCAAGCTGCCCACATCCAACAAGGAGAAGGATCTGGAAGTGCTGGTGACCAGGGAATTAAACCACTCGGCTCAGTGTAGGAAGACAGTGGCTAAGACTAACAGGATGCTAGGATGCATAGCAAAGGGGATTACATCCAGATGTAGTGAAGTCATGTTGCCCCTGTACAGGTCCCTGGTGAGGCCGCACTTGGAGTACAGCGTGCAGTTCTGGCGCCCATACTTGAAAAGGGATATCAAATCACTGGAGGCAGTGCAGAGAAGAGCAACAAAGATGATCCAGGGGTTGGGGGATAGAATTTATGAGGAAAGACTAATAGAGCTCAACATGTATACCCTGGAGAATAGAAGAGAGAGAGGGGACATGATCAAGACCTTCAAGTACCTGAAGGGGATGAACAGAGTGGGCTTCCAGGGTGGGTTCACTCTCCAGAACAGAAGAGATACCAGAGGACACTCCCTGAAGTTCAAGGGGGGGGGGAGATTCAGGAGGGAAAGGAGGAGGCACTACTTCACTGAAAGAGTGGTAACAGGGTGGAATGCACTGCCTGAGCAACTCATATCAGTACAGACTGTGGGGTGCTTCAAGAAGGGGTGGGACAAATTTAAGGGAAAAGTACATACTGGGGGGCAGTTGGGGGAAGGAAGAGTTAATGAGGGGGGCAGCTGCAGTCTAGTGGGCTGAAGTGTTGCACATTCGAGCAGACTAGATAGACTACATGGCCTGTATCTGCTGGCAATTTCGTACGTCCGTATGTTCGTATATTTATATAGTATATGATTTATTTTTTGCTTTGTCATTGATGACAGGATGCAAGCAGAACAGGAATGGATGTCACTTGGGGATCTTGTTGCTCCGCCCTGACGCCCTCATGTTGATCACTGCCATAGTCCCACTTGTCAGCAGTGCTGCCACCTGTTTTTTTTTGTTTTTTGCAGCCGCTTTAGATTTAAAACAGATGGTGCTACACAGAGAGCACTCACAGCAGCCACCGGATCCCTACTGCCATCCACCGACACTGGAGACTACTGTTTACCGGACTGCCACCACAGGAGGGGACCTGCTGAATGCCTCACTTCAGGAGAGTATTTTATTCTTTTTAAATGGTAGAGCATGAGAGGGAATGCATTCGATGTTGTTATGCTGCAGTAGCTACGTAGCTAGTGCAGCATAACGGCTGTGATGACATAACTACTGTAGCATAACATTTAGAAAGTGATGGATTTCTATCGGTTACAGCGATCCATCATACACTATACTGTAATTACGTTCTACTTATGCATTGTAATCTTTGTTCATACTGTATGTTGTATGTATTTATTGTCTACTGTACAATTTGTACACGGGGTTGTACGTGTAAAAGGTACCTTTGGCACTAGTGTATCTCACCTAGTCAACAAAATAAAAACAAACAAAGATGTCACATAACCAAACAAGTTGTAGCTGTGTGATGCTTTACTTGTCTGAGACTTACCTGATGCAAGGCGTGTCGATAATGTTTCATGTGAGACTTATATCAATAAGTCACAGTGCTACCTTTCATGTACATTGACTCATTACTGCAGCCACTTCTGGTTACTTGTCCACTGTCCAAAGATATGGGGGGGGGCACTCAACACCCATCAGTGTTTTTTGTTTAGTAAAGGAATAGCACCAAGGAGGATTGGCAAGGGATGGAGGAAAGGTTTGCTGCTTGAGGAGGAGGGTCACTCAACACCCAGGATGGCTTTGCAGAGGACTTGGGGATGTACAATTCAAGAGCCTGGACTGCTTAGCACAGTACATGAGGGGAGTACAACTCAACAGCCAGGACTGCTTAGCACAGTACATGAGAGGAGTACAACTCAACAGGCAGGACTGCTTAGCACAGTACATGAGAGGAGTACAACTCAACAGCCAGGATTGCTTAGCACAGGACATGAGGGGGGTTAAACTCAACAGCCAGGAATGCTTTGTGCAGGACTTGAGGGGGTACAACTCAATAGCCAGGAGGGCTTTTCACAGAACTTGGTAGTGGGGGTGTCACAATAGGCCTATATCCTTTATTAATGTTCCTATGGATGTGCTGTAAGGCACCCCGGAGTTAAGACACTGACTTTTTAAGAAGGCCTTTTAACAGCTAAGCAAATAACAAGAATTTCTGTTAAAGCCAGCTTAGGCCTGGCACTCATCTAGATAAGGAACAGACAGGTTTATGGCCATAAAAGTCATAAGTCTTAGATAAAACTGGGCATTTAGTTTCCAATAACAAAAAGAGGCTAGGTAGATCACCTGGGGTCAGGGGCTCAAGCCAAATGCATTGACCAGATGTTACAGGGGTTTGACATGGAACTACAGTGACACCTGCAGGATATGGGTAAACTGTTGCACCCCAATCTCTGTATAGCTAGAGTATACACCCCATCACAAAAGTGAAAGGTGAGACTTGAAAATGACCAGACTTTATCTAATAGACCCATCTTGAAATCAAGGCATTCTCCTGAAGGTTTTCAGAGGAGAAGGTACATTAACTTAAAGTTAAAACCCCAAGAAGGACTTTTTCCTTAGACATCTCAGAGCTGAGAGAACTTAAGCTGTTTTTATACTTGTGTTGAAGTATATGATAGGTCTTGGACATACTTTTAGAACAAGACCTGTGTTTTTTGGAAAACTGATTTTTCACATGCTAAACGGAAATTCTGATTTTAAGTCAGAATTTGGGAACAAGGACTTCACTCTTCAAGGTAAACACTGTTTTTTTTTTAAAAAAAGGACATTCAGAGACTGATTTTTAATTCCAAGAAATCTTGTGTTTTCCAAAAAACTTTCCTACACCTACACAGAGAGAAGGTTATTCTCAAAAAGGACACTTTTCTGGACATTGAAACCTTAGAATAAGGTATAGTTTAGAACAGCAGTATATAGTGTTTTCTGTAAACTGTCCAGTGTTATTTTCAGTATTGTCTGCAGTTCAAAGATCTTTCAAACTGTAGAATTTACTGTGTTGTTTTTAGTTAAGTAAACTTTTATGATTTTCTTATCAACTGTGCCTGGGGTTTGATTGTGTAATCTAACATTTTCACAGAAGGGTTTTGTAAAGACTGTATGCCTTGTTAACGAAGATAGTGACCACTTGGCTATCCTACAAAACTACTTAGGCAAGAGGCTGCCAGTGGCAGTGGTGGGATTCAAACCCAAACATAGTACAGAGTCAAGGGGACTCGAAACTACAGTTTTCACCCTCCCACTGGGAAAAAGGAAGGTTGATAATGCTTCCTGAACCCTACAACTGCTCACCAGTTCTGTAAAAATTGGGATCCTCCCTGCTAACAGGAGATCCTGCCCCACCCCTGAGGTTGGGCTTGTGACAGACTTGGTGCCAGCTAGTGGAATTTTGAATGGTCTTACAAAACCATCACAGAATCAAGGGCAGAATTTGGAAAGGGGAAAAAGAAATTTGTTTGCAGGCAATATACCCTATCCTGTTTGAATTTTAGTTTTGAGCAGAGTAGTATAGTATAGAAGAACGTCTTCCCAGTACAGCATTATGAATCTGGAACAGCTGAGGAAGATCTGTGTGGAGAAGGGCATTCCTAGTGAGAACAAAAATAAAAAGCAACTCACAGAGGCCCTTATGGCAGTTGAGACTCAGGACGCTCCACCATGCTTAGAGCCACAGGTGGTGACTTCAGAGGCCCAGAGCCCAGAGGAGAAAGAGCCATCCACAGACAAGGAGCTGGAGCTGAGGAGGCTGCGGATGCAGGAGAAACAGCTTGAGAATGAGCACAAAAGGTCTGAGATGCAGAAAAAAGGTTCGAGATGGAACTACAGGAAAGGCAGCTCCAGAGAGAGGCAGAAGAAAAACAGCCCCAGGCAGAAGCCGAAGAAAGGCAGCCCCAGAGAGAGAGAGAGAGAGAGAGAGAGAGACTGAAGAAAGGCAGCACCAGGCGGAGGCCTAAGAAAGGCAGCGACGGAGAGAGTTCGAGCTGAAAAAGCTGAATCTCCGACAGACAACCACTCCAACGACACATGAGCAGGTAAGTGGTGGGGGTGGGTCTGAAACTCCAGGCCTGGAATACAAGTTAAATTCAAAATTAATGGCTGAGTTTAAAGAGGGGGAGGATATGGACATGTTTGTGAATTCATTTGAAAAGGTCTGTATCCAGGCCAATCTGCCCAAAGAGACCTGGAGCTTTCAACTGTCTCCACTGCTTACTGGCAAGGGGAAGGGAGGCATTGGGGCAGATGGACAATGTCGAAAGTAAAGATTTTGATAAAGTAAAAACTGCTTTATTAAAAAAATATGATTTGCATACAAAGCAAAGTTCTGGAAGCTCTGAAAGGGGCTGGTAATGAGTGTTGAAGAAGTAGCCACTAAACAACATCAATATTTAAAACATTGGTGGGAGGGGTAAAAGCAGATTCTGTTGAAGCTATTGAAGGGGTGGTATTGCTTGAACAGGATTGGATTTGCTCACCTGAACTAAAGCTTTGGGTAGAGGACCGAGATCCTAACACTGCCAAAGAGGCTGCAGAGCTGGCAGATTGCAATGCTCAAAACAGGGCTGCTCCCAAAGGGAATGCAGTGGCAAAGGGGAAAAGTGGACATTTTGGACAACCAAAAAAAGAAGGGACCCACTAGGTGCCCAAAAGGGAGATTTGGGACAGGAAAAATGATGAATGCTGGTATTGTAAACAGCCAGGCCATCTGTCTAGGCAGTGTCCTAAGAAAGCCTAGAAGGTAAAAGGGCCTGTGCAAACGGAGACAATTGCCCACTGTATCTCTGACGCTATCCTGGCTGAAGGGGTAAGGAAGGTGGCTGTAGCTGACAAACTCATTATGGATGTTGTTGTGGTGAATGATTTTCCACAGGGAGTGGTTTGTGTTGTGACCTGGAGCCCAAAGAATAGAGGCTCCTGTGATCTTTGGGACCCCACAGAAATTCAGACAGGAGAGGTTGGGAGACAGGACAGCTAGTCTGTGGCTCTTGAAAAAGAGGGCAATAACAGGGGGATGGAGCTTCCCCTAGGGGCAGTTAACCCAACTGCTACTGGAGTGTGCTCTCAGGAAGGAGGGGTGACACGTAGCCTGGGGAGGGGGAAGGTTGTCATACGGAGTCCCCTTCTGCCACAGCTATGGATCTCAGCCTGGGAAATGATGGGGACATGCCCCATGCTCTGGGTAAGTGGGCAGACTTAGCAGCAGCACAATGGACAGACCCTGGATTAGAGAAACTGAAGACCTGTGCAGAGTCTGCTGGGACACAGGGAGGTGACAGAAAGCACAGGGTGTATTGGGACAATGGACTGTTATACACACAGGACAAAAGTGTAGGAGGAGAGTAACCAAAATGGTGCAGGGTCTGCACCAGAAGACATACGAAGAAAGACTAAAGGAGCTTAATATGTATACCCTTGAGGAAAGAAGGGAGAGAGGGGACATGATAGAAACTTTCAAGTACCTCAAGGGAATTAATAAAGTCCAAGAGGGTAGCATCTTCCAGAAAAAGAGATGTGCAAGAACAAGAGGGCACAATTTGAAGATAGAGGGGGGACGGCTCAGAGGTAATGTGAGGAAGTATTTTTTCACTGAGAGGGTTGTGGATGTGTGGAATAGCCTCCCTGAGGAGGTCGTGGAGTCAAGAACAGTGGGGGACTTCAAGAATGCATGGGACAGGCATAAGGCAGTCCTAGTGGGGGGTAGGAGGAAGTAAGCTGTTGGTTAACTAGGATCTGCAGCTTATCTGTTAGGTAGGAAAATGGGCAGACTAGGTGGGCCAAGCGGTCCTTATCTGCCATCAAATTCTATGTTTCTATGTTTCAGGACAGAAGGAGGGGTGAAGGACAGGCAGAATGTTGTTCCCCAGGAGTATCGCGGGTTATTGCTCAAGGTAACTCATGATATTCCCATGTCCGGACATTTGGGCATTGTTCGTACTATGCAGCACTTAGCCCACAATTTTTATTGGCCCAATATTATCAAGCAGGTGAAGGAATACTGCAACTCCTATCACCAGTGTCAGGAAATAGGGAAAGCCGGAAGCAAAGCCAAGGCTGCTCTGATTCCCTTACCACTTGTGGAGGAGCCATTTCAGAAGGTTGGAATGGATATTGTGGGTCCTTTGAATACCCCAAGTTCCTCAGGAAAAAGGTATATATTGACAGTCGTCAATTATGCTACCTGCTACCCCGAAGCCACCGTGTTGTCCTCCAGTAAGATGGACAAGGTGGCAGATGCTTTGTTGGGGATTTTCTCCCATGTTGGGTTTCCACAGGAGGTTCTCTGATCGAGGGGGTAACTTCATTTCAGACCTGATGAAGTGTTTGTGGAAGAAGTGTGGTGTCATACAGAGGCACACAACGCCTTACCACCCACAAGCCAGTGGTCTCGTAGAGAGATTTAATTGGACCCTAAAAGCTATGCTTATGGTATGTGCAGAATGGTATGGGCAGGACTTGGAGAAATACCTGCCCCAGCTGCTGTTTGCCTACAGGAAAGTGCCACAAGAGTTGACCAAGTTTTCACCCTTCAAGCTCTTGTATGGACACAGGGTGAGGGGGCCCCTAGATTTAATGTGAGAGGACTGGGAAGGTAAGCATGCCACCCAGGGCACTCCCATAGTAGAGTATGTGTTAAAATTCAGGGAGACGCTGAAGGAGCTTATGGGTGTGGCCTAGAGCCACCTGGCAGCTGCTCAGAAAAAAAAAAGAAGTGGTACGATTGTGGAGCCAGAGCTCACTCGTACAGGGTAGGACAGGAGGTAATGGTTCTGATCCCGGTCCAGAAGAACAAGCTGCAAGCAGAGTGGTGGGGCCATACAAGGTAGTCCGGCAGGTAAACAACGTTAATTATATTGTAGTTCCCTGACTGAAAACACATTCCCAGGATGTATCGTGAACACGATGAAGCCATATTTTAATAGGGATGACATTGACATGGTACTTGTGGTTTGCAGTCCTGGGGAGGAGCTAGGTGGGGAAGACCCCCTTCTTGACTTGTTAGCTGAGAGCAAGCAGGTGTGACCTGTGGAGATCATCACACTGCCACCCCAGTTGACACCTGGACAGGCCCAAGAATTGAGGACTGTTTTGCGAGACTTTGCCCCTTTATTTACAGCAAAGTCTGGATGGACACTGCTAGCAGTGCGTAACATAGACACAGGGACCCAAGCACCCATACATAGGACAGCTTATTGAATGTCAGAGACAGTCCTCAAGGACATTAGGAGGGAGGTGGGGGAGATGCTGGATCTAGGAGTGATCCAGAAATCCCACAGCCCCTGGGCCTCACCTGTAGTCCTTGTACCAAAACCGGATGGGATTACACAGTTCTGCGTAGATTATCGTGGGTTTAATGCCATCATGAAATCTGATGCCCACCCAATGCCACGCACAGATGAACTGCTTGACAAACTGGGAGGGGCGACATACTTGACTACAGTAGACCTGACAAAGGAGCACTGGCAGGTGGAACTGACTGACAGAGCTAGGGAAAGGTCAGCATTCATCACCCCAATCTGTCTGTTTGAGTTCAAGGTCATATCCTTTGGGATGAAGAATGCCCATGCTACCTTCCAGTGGTTAGAAATCAGGTGTTACAGGGTACAGAGGACTTTGCAGTCGCCTACTTGGATGATATTGCTATCTTCAGCAATAGCTGGGACAAACACCTGATACACCTGAAGGAGGTGTTTGGTTGAATACAGACGGCAGGTTTGACTATTAAGGCAGAAAAGTGCCAGGTGGCCATGGCAGAGGTCGCTTATTTGGGACATGTGGTGGGGCGAGGCCAACTCTGCCCAAATCAAGCAAAAATAGAGGTGATTGCATCATGGCCCATGCCTGAAACCCAGAGACAAGTCAGGAGTTTTCTTGGGACAGCAGGGTATTATAGAAAATTTGTTCCCAGCTACAGCTTCCTGGCCACTCCTTTATCTGGGTTGTTGACAAAGTTGCCTAAGAGGGTAAAATGGGATGCAGACTGTGAGCAGGCCTTCAGACAGCTGAAAACCTTGCTGCGTAGGGCCCCAGTACTGACTAGCCCAGGCTACAGCCAGCCATTTGTGGTACAGACGGACACCTCAGATGTGGGAATAGGGGCAGTCCTCAGCCAAGTATCCAGTCAGGGGAAAGAGCACACCATTGTATACGTAAGCAAGAAGCTGCTTCCACGGGAGCATGCCTGTGTGACAGTAGAAAAGGAATGTCTCGCCTTAGTTTGGGCATTAAAAAAAACTGGAACCATACCTTTATGGGAGGCATTTTAAGGTCCAAACAGATCACAGCCCGTTAGTATGGTTGGGCCAAATGGAGAAAACAAATGGAAAACTTCTGAGATGGAGTATTGCCTTGCAGGCTTATGACATGGACATTTTGTATAGGACTGGGTCTAAGAATGAGAACGAAGACAGCCTATCTCACATACTGGATCTATAACAGAACTGGAAAGACGTACCATTAATAGAGGCGTGTTCCCCCAGGTTCTGTTTTAGGAGGGAGGGATGTGAAAAGATAGGCCTATATCCTTTATTAATGTTCCTATAGATATGCTGTAAGGCACCCCGGAGTTAAGACACTGTCTCATTAAGAAGGCCTTTTAACAGCTAAGCAAATAACAAGGATTTATGTTAAAGCCAGCTTAGGTCTGGCACTCATCTAGATAAGGAACAGACAGGTTTATGACCACAGAAGTCATTACTCTTAGATAAAACTGGGCATTTAGTTTCCAATAGCAAAAAGAGGTCAGGAAGATGGCCTAGGGTCAGGGGCTCAAGCCAAATACATAGACCAGATGTTACAGGAGCTTGACATGGAACCACGGTGACACCTGCAGGATATGGGTAAACTGTTGCACCACAATCTCTTTATAGCTAGAGTACACACCCCATCACAAAAGTGAAGGGTGGGGCTTAAAAATGGCCAGACTTTATCTAATAGACCCATCTTGAAATCAAGGCATTCTCCTGAAGGTTTTCAGAGGAGAAGGTACATTATCTTAAAGTTAAAACCCTCAGGAGGACCTTTTCGTTAGACATCTCTGAGCTGAGAGAACTTAGGCTGTTTTTATACTTGCGTTGAAGTATATGATAGGTCTTGGACATACTTTTAGAACAAGACCTGTGTATTTTTTGAAAACTGATTTTTCACATGCTAAACGGAAATTCTGATTTTAAGTCAGAATTTGGGAACAAGGACTTCACTCTTCAAGATAAACCCTGAGTTATTTAAAAAGGACATTCAGAGACTGATTTTTAATTCCAAGAAATCTTGTGTTTTCCAAAGAACTTTTCTTCACCTACACAGAGAGAAGGTTATTCTCAAAAAGGACACTTTTCTGGACTTTGAAACCTTAGAATAAGGTATAGTTTAGAGCAACAGTATATTGTGTTTTCTATAAACCATGCAGTGTTATTTTTGGTATTATATGTAGTTCAAAGATCTTCCAAATTGTAGAATTTACTGTGTTGTTTTTATCTAAGTAAACTTTTATGATTTTCTTATCAACTCTGCCCGGGGTCTGATTGTGTGCTCTAACATTTTAACAGAAGGGTTTTGCAAAGACTGTACACCTTGTTAACGAAGATAGTGACTGCTTGGCTATCCTACAAAACTACTTAGGCAAGAGGCTGCCAGTGGCAGTGGTGGGATTCAAATACAAACATAGTACAGAGTCAAGGGTACTCGAAACTAGTTTTCACCCTCCCACTGAGAAAAATGAAAGTTGGTAATGCTTCCTGAACCCTACAACTGCTCACAAGTTCTGTAAAAAGGGGGATCCTCCCAGCAAACAGGGTACAACTCAAAATCCAAGAATGATGGACTTGAGGGGGTTACAACTCAACTACCAGAAGGGCTTTGCACAGGACTTGGGGGGGGGTACAACTCAACAGCCAGGAGGGCTTTTCACAGAACTTGAGGGGGGTACAACTCAACAGAAATTTCTAAAGTAACCTAGGCCCTGAGGTCCTTGTGAGAGTATGGACTCAGTTGGGGTTTAGAGTTTCTAGAAGAAGGACTTGGCCAGTTACAGCTCTTGGAATGAAATGTCACCAGATATGGTAGGCGCTGAGCCCACCAGCACAGCTCCTCCCCTTAGGGCAATTCTTTGTAATACCAGGTCCATCAGCAATAAGACTGCAATAACAGCAGATTTTGTCACAGATTCCTCGGTGGACCTGGTGTGCATCACTGAGACCTGGCTGATGGACGACTCTGGCCTGGTGCTTGAGGCCACCATTCTGCTGGGCTATACAGTGATGCACTGCCCTAAGTGGGAGTGTGGGGGGTGGGCATCTGTTTTAGATCTGGCCTGAGAATTGCAACCTACCCAGGGGGCCAAATCCGGTAACTTGAACTTGTGGCTGTTAAGGGTGATGTAGGTGTGTGTGGGGGGGCAGGATCCTTCTTGTCTACTGTCCCCCTGGTTGTGAGAGTGGATTCCTGCAGGAATTTGGAGAGTTTGTTGCTGGCCTGATGTTGGAGTATCCCAGGGGGCCTGTGTGTGTGTGTGGGGGGTTCAATATCTGAGCTGATGATGAATCCCTTTTGCCTGTTCAGCCATTCCTCCAAACAGAGGAAACTGTCGGGCTTCACACAGGTTGTTATCTCTATGGCTCACAAATCTGTTCACACCTTGGACCTCGTTTTCCCACTGTGCCTCAAGTTCGAGTTGTTTACTGTTGAGGTTGGTCCCATCAGTTGGTTGGATCATCATGCTCTTAGTTTTCAAACTAGGAACCTCCCAAGGCGTGTAAACCCCCCCGTGGAGTTAGTTCAGTATCAATCTTTAAGAAATGTGGAATCTAGCCAGCCCAGTGGCATGGAGCACTGAGGCATCCGTGCCTTACCTCCTGTCATTCTGACGACCCATGTTTGTGGTGTGAATGGGCCGTCAGGAGTCGGACGGGGAAGGAGAGGATAGAGTATTTGCAGGACTGCTCTCCTCTCTGGGTGAGGGAGGACTGGCTTTCCCGCCGAATGACTGACCCCCAGGTGGAGGCATGCGGGTAGTGCGGTACTGTTCGGTGCCAACAAGGGGAGCTGCGGGACTTCTACAGTGTGCGTGCACCTCCACGCGCACACTTTGACATATGTGCCCTTGCAACAGGGAAGAGAAGGGAGAAAAAAGAGGAAAAAACACCCCAGGCTGCAGATGATGACCGACTCCCTGCAGGCTTCACACTTGGTGGCTGGGCACCGCCACAACCCTGTGGCAGAAGGCATAGGTGAAGGTACGTCTCGGAGGAGCCGGGTTGATGGGACTGGGGGGTTGGTTACAAGGGGGCAACCAAGGTAGATCAGGTGATAAACTGTATATAACGAAAGAAAAAAAAAAAGAAAAATATAAAAAAAAAAAAAGAAAAGTGAAATCTTACAGATTCCTGTTGGTATTGAGCTGCTCGAGCCTGTTGCAGGTGTGTGCTAATAGGGTTGAGAGTGTTGTGAAAGCTTATAACAGGGCAATTATGGTGGCCTGTGACTCGTTTGCACCACTTTGCATATGCTGGAGAGTCTCCCGACAGAGCGTCCCCTGGTTTTGCAAGGAGCTCCGATGATTGAAGACCAAAGGGTGGAGACTGGGGCATTCTTGGTGTAGATTGGGTTCACTGGAGGATAAACTAACCCTGAGAACTCATTATAAGGAGTATCGGGGCAATCACTCTGAGAAAGGCCGCGCTTCTGTCACGGGTGAGTGCTGCAGGGGCAAGCAGACCAGCTCAGCTCTTCCGCACCGTGGGCAGGATATTGCATGTGGCCTGTCTGTAGGACTTTTGACATGCGAGTGATGCGAGGAGTTTGCTCAGTTCTGCCTTAATAGGGTATCTTCTTTTTGCTCCTCAGTCTCCTCAAGGGGGATGTTGGGGCCCAGCATGGCCTGGTGTGTGATAAACAGAAACTTTTAGTTTGTCTGGAGGAATTCCACCCTATGCCTACCGATGAGGTTCTCTGGGTGATCATGAAACGGCATCTCATCTTCTGTTCACTGGACCCTGGAGCTACTCGGCTGTTGTCAGACTGTGAGAGTCTATTGGCACAGTTATTGCTGAAACTGTTCAATGTTCTTTTGGGGAGGGTGTGTTCCCGATGACCTTGAAGAGGGCTATTGTGCTGCCCCTTTTCAAGACGCTATCATTAGACCTGGATATCCTAGCAAACTACAGGCCTGTCTCGACTGTTCCCTATTTGGGGAAGGTGATTGAGTGGGTTGTGGTGACGCAGTTTGAGATGCATCTGGTGGCTTTATCTATTTATGAGCCATTCCAGTCTGGATTCAGAGGGTGTCATAGCATGAAGACTGTGCTCATCAGAGTGCAAAATGATCTCCTAGCAACAGATAGAGGAAAATGTTTCATGTTAGTTCTCTACCACTGGTCAGCATTTGACACTGTAGCTCATGGGATAATCAGAACTTGACTGAGGAACCAGGGGCTTGGAGGGCACCATGTTGAGGGGGATTTGAGTCCTTCTTCTCCAGTAGGGTGCAGCAGGCTGCAAGGTGGACATTTTCTCTCATGCCCAGCTGCCCTGACCTGTGGAGTCCCACAGTGTTTGATTTTGTTGCCCATGCTATTTGCGGTGTACATTCTGCTGCTGTGAGAGATAGTTCATAGATGCAGTTTGCAGTTTCACGGTTGTGCAGACGATACTCAGCTGTACCTATTGTTTGCTCCTTGGAAAAGAAACGCAGTGTGCATGCTCAGTGACTGCCTGACTGTGATCGATGACTGGATGGCCTTCAGCTGGCTGCAGTGGGCATGCTCAGTGACTGCCTGACTGTGATCGATGACTGGATGGCCTTCAGCTGGCTGCAGTGGGCACGCTCAGTGACTGCCTGACTGTGAACGATGACTGGATGGCCTTCAGCTGGCTGCAGTGGGCACGCTCAGTGACTGCCTGACTGTGATCAATGACTGGATGGCCTCCAGCTGGCTGCAGGGCACGCCAGTGACCGCCTGACTGTGAACGATGACTGGATGGCCTTCAGCTGGCTGCAGTGGGCACGCTCAGTGACTGCCTGACTGTGATCAATGACTGGATGGCCTTCAGCTGGCTGCAGTGGACATGCTCAGTGACTGCCTGACTGTGATCGATGACTGGATGGCCTTCAGCTGGCTGCAGTGGGCATGCTCAGTGACTGCCTGACTGTGAACGATGACTGGATGGCCTTCAGCTGGCTGCAGTGGGCATGCTCAGTGACTGCCTGACTGTGATCAATGACTGGATGGCCTCCAGCTGGCTGCAGGGCACGCCAGTGACCGCCTGACTGTGATCAATGACTGGATGGCCTTCAGCTGGCTGCAGTGGGCACGCTCAGTGACTGCCTGACTGTGATCGATGACTGGATGGCCTTCAGCTGGCTGCAGTGGGCATGCTCAGTGACTGCCTGACTGTGAACGATGACTGGATGGCCTTCAGCTGGCTGCAGTGGGCATGCTCAGTGACTGCCTGACTGTGATCAATGACTGGATGGCCTCCAGCTGGCTGCAGTGGGCATGCTCAGTGACTGCCTGACTGTGATCAATGACTGGATGGCCTCCAGCTGGCTGCAGTGGGCACGCTCAGTGACTGCCTGACTGTGATCAATGACTGGATGGCCTTCAGCTGGCTGCAGTGGGCATGCTCAGTGACTGCCTATCTGTGACCATTGACTGGATGGCCTTCAGCTGGCTGCAGTTGGCATGCTCAGTGACTGCCTGACTGTGATCAATGACTGGATGGCCTCCAGCTGGCTCAGGGTGAACTTGGACAAGACTGAAGTGCTACTGGTGGACTTGGGTATCCAGAGGGTGGCTGGATTGGGTGGGATGGTGGCTGGATTACATCTTAGCCCCACTCAGTTTATACCCACAGATAGAGTGAAGAATCTGGGTGTCATCGTGGACCATAGGCTGACACTAGAACATCAGCTGTCGGCAATGGTAGTTTCTTTCATCTTAGGAACATTGCTCAAATCGAGCACTTTCTTATTTCTCAGGACCTGAAGACCCTGGTGTCACAAACGCACTCCGCAGGTCAGGCCCTCTACTCCCACCGTGCCAAATCTTGAAGTGCTATATGTGAATAGGAGACAAACAGGGTAACCCTCCTGTCTGTTTTGGGTCCAAAACACCTACCAGTCTCGAGTCCTGAGATCAAATATGAACCCTTTTTCGCTAGCACACCCAATCAACAGGATCAGATATCACACCCTCTTCCGGGAAATGCAGTGCAATACTTAACCCAGCGGGCACCCAATCTGGTTCACAATCCCTCTTTGACTCAATTGAGACCTAAGTACCTTTCATACCTTGTTTTAAAATGGTAACACACTATAAGCGCTTAACAATTTGCAAATAGGATGCTGGGATGTATAGGCAGGGGCATCACCAGCAGGAAAAGGGAGGTCATAATTCCACTATACAAGACACTAGTGAGGCCCCACCTAGAGTACAGTGTACATTCTGGAGACCATACCTACGTAAGGACATAGACAGGGTAGAGAAGGTTCAGAGGAGGGCAACAAAGATGGTGCATGGATTGCATCACAAGTCCTATGAAGACAGGTTGAAGGAACTGAACATGTACTCCCTGGAGGAGAGGAGGGAGAGAGGAGATATGATAGACATACAAGTATCTTACAGGGAGGAACAGGGTGCAGGAATACACTATTTTTAAGTGAAAAGATGTTCCAGGACTAGAGGCATGGGATGAAGTTGGAGGGAGGACGATTCAGAGGAAACGTGAGGAAGAATTTCTTCACAGAACGGGTGGTGGACAGGTGGAACACCCTGCCAGAGGAAGTGGTGGGGGCTGAAACAATCACAGGATTTAAGAATGCATGGGATATACATAAAGGAATTCTGGAGGTCGGGGGTAAGGGGCAACAGACTTCTAGGAAAACATAAACTGAACTTACAAGCTCAAATGGGCAGACTGGGTGGGCTATGGGCCCTTATCTGCCGACACTGTCTATGTATCTATGTAATTCTGTCAGATCTCTCAATGACTGTCCCAGTATTCACATTAAAAATGAGAAAAGAATCAGGCAGAATTAAGGAAAACAAAAAAAAAATTTACTAAAATTAAAGATGGTAAATAAATACAAAACATCGAACATATATACATTAATGCTTACAGTCAAAAGAAACGGAAATTACAAAAACAAAACGCCTTGTAACTGAATTTCTAGTTCTAACCCAGTTTTCAGTTGGGTATTACCTAGTCTTGACAGAAGTGCCCCTAAGTCCAGAACACAAGGGTGTGTTCTCTTTTTAAAGTTGAAATAAGAGTGAGCCACCGTCCCCTCAGACAACTTGGCAATATTCAAAGTTCAAAGTCTCAACCTTCTTGTGATATCACAGCACATGAGGTCACTGTTAGGCCTGTAATTAATTTGTAATATAACCAAGTATACCCAAAAGGGTGTCATTTTACTGATTGCTTGAAATCTGCAAAGATAGCTATATTAAATTATAACAGTCTCTTTCCTCATCAGCATTCCCCCTTTGAGCTTCAGAAAACATCCTGAAAACCATTTTCGCTTAGCTGTGTGAAATGTCACAGGCATCCAGCAGAACTGTTTTCCCTTCTGATGTCGTAAAAATGCAGTCTAGTTTCCTAGATTCAAAGTAGTTGTCATTTTACAACCTGTTACAGCCTGGTGTATAGCAGCTAACACAGGCACGACAGATAGATGTAAAAAAGAAGCTCTTAATTTATCCACGGGGTCAGTTTTACTACAGCCAGCTGTTCCAGCAAACAGGAGTCTTTGGGGTCAACAGGTCAGGCCCTTCAAAAGCTAGTCTTTCCCATGGGCCTGCTGTCATATTTTCCCAGCAGACATTCACAGAATATACATTTATATCACAAATAAGATACAATATAATAACATGCAAATAGGCGGAGCGTCACATCCAGTACTTGCCTTTGTAACATCCAGACTGAACTATTATAATGCAATTTATCTCGGGCTGTATGGAGGTTTGATGCATTGCCTGCAGATGGATCAGAATGCCATGGCTCAACCGATTGCAGAAGTTTCCTGCTTCGAGCATATCTCTTCTGCTTTGTGGACGTTGCACTGGCTGACTGTGAAATGGCGCATCTACATCTAGATAGGCTTGTTAACATACGAAGCGCTACATGATCTGGGTCTAGGATGCCTGAAAGAGCTCCTGTGTTCAAATGCTCCTGTCTACCCTCGCTGCTCTTTGGAGGTGGGCCTCTTGAAGGTTCCCAGATCCTGCCTAAAGTTGTCTGGGGACTGTGCTATTGCGGTGGCAGCTCCAGTTTTCTGCAACCAATTGCTGTGAGAGCTTTGTGAGGCCCCCTGGGTTGATAGTTTCAAGTAGGGTTAAAACATTTTCCTTTTATAAAGTCCTGCTTTTTTTGCTGACAGGACTTGGGTGGGGGTACACCTCAACAGCCGGGAGTGCTTTGCACAGGACCAGAATGGGTTACAACTCTACAGCCAGGAGTGCTTTGCACAGGACCTGAGGGGGTTACAGCTCAACAGCCAGGAGTGATTAGCACGGGATTTGAAGGGGCTACAACTCAACAGGCAGGAGTGCTTGATACAGGATGGTGCGTGGGTGGGAGGGGCCAGTCAACACAAGGTCCTGTGGGAGGTACCACTTGTGCCACAACAGAGTGCTTTGCATGGTATGGGGTAAAGAGGGTTGCCACTTGACATCCAGAATTAATGCATTAGGGTGTGCTTGGCATACAGTAGGGTGAGGGGTAGCCAGTCAACACCAAGGAGTGCTTGGCACAGGATGGGATAAAAGAAAAGAGTGCCACTGGACACCAGGGAGTGCATGGCAGGGGATGGACTGAGGGGGAAAGTAAGTACGACCCCACACCCAGGACTGCTAGTCACAGGATTAGGTGAGGTGTGGTTGCCACTTGACACAAAGGAGTGCTTGTCATGGGATGAGGTAAGGGCAGGGGGTGCCACAGTATACCATGGAGTGCTAGGCAGGGGGTGGGGTGTTGGAGGATGGGGTTCCACTGGACACTAGAGAGTGCTTGGCAGAGCATAAGGTGGGATAGGGTGCTACTCAATGCCCCGCATCTTGGATTTCCAGTTATGTGGACATCATCCCCTGAGGGCAGTTCACCATTCAATGTCAGAGCTACCCATCCACCTGTTTTATTTATTTATTTGAGATATCTGAATTACAATTCTTTGTGTGAGAGACTCCTTTACAAAGGCTCCATGTCAAAACAGTGCAGGAGTAACAGCAGGCAAAAAAGTCATTACATACTTACAGGTAAGTTATATACAGTATACAAAGCCAGCTAGATACAAAAAGCAGTGTAACATGTAGTTGAAACAGTCAAATGCGTAGTAAATATTATACCATGTTATACCATGTGTATGAACAAATAATACTACATACTGTTGTGAAATGCTGAAATGAGTGTCAAAGAGTACCTTACCACTTGTAATATGCTGACTAGTACTTTAGTGTGAACACACACACATTGCTGTTATATTGGATCAAATTTTGAACTTTAAACACGTTGTGGGGTGCCAAGGGAAGCAGGGTATTGAGTGCAGAGAGGAAGGGTACAAGTGTATAGGGAACTTCACATAAATCTTGCCTGCCAGGAGAGACAGGTGTATATCTGCACTGTGTTACACTACAGTCCTGAGCAAAAGAGTGCCTAACACTAACACTAAGGAGCACTGGTGAAATGATTTACATGGGTGGGGGTAGGGAGAATGGGGTATTTGCAGGATTGTTGGAGTGGAGGGAATTAATGTACCGCAGGGGCTGTGGTGCAGCCATCTTCCGATAGGTGGTCTGGAGGCATGGCTATTGCCCAGTGTGGAGCAGGTCAGAGCACATGATAGAGACCTACAAGTACCTCATGAGGGCAAACACGGTGCAGGAGGGGAGTCTCTTTCTAATGAGGAAGTGTACCAGGACAAGAGGGCATGCGATGAAGCTGGGGGAGTTTAAGAGGATGTGAGGCAGTTCTACTTCACTGAAAGAGTAGTACATACCTGGAATTTGCTGCCAGCAGAAGTGTTGGAGGTGAAAACAGTAGAGGTCTTCAAGCATGCATGGGATAGACACAGGGTTACGTACATGCAAACTTGCCAGTCAAAACAGGCTGTGACGGTCTATCAAGTCCGCTCGAGTGTGCAGCTTGTTTTTATACCATGGAGCCCCCCCACTCCTCCTGGAGTTGTACTTCACCCATCTCAGTCCCATCCTGCAACCCCCAACCTCCAGGGTCCCCTGCTGTCCTAACCAGAAGGATCTCTACGCTGTCCCACCCCATCTTGAAACTGGTCACTGTCCTTACCACCACAACCTATTCCAGTAACTTGTTCCACCCCTTTATCACTCTTTCTGTGAAAAAGTGCCTCCTCATTTCCTTCTTAAATCTACCCCCCACCAATTTCAGGCTATGACCCTTAGCTGTTCCTTCTATCCTTAAGTTACAGATGCTCTCTGTGTTCACCCTGTTTATGGCCTTTAGGTACTTGAAGGTCTCAATCATATCCCCCCCTTCCTCCTGTCCTCCAGGGAGTACATGTTCAGTGCCCTCAGCCGCTCCTCATATGTTCTGTCCCTCATGCCATGGATCATTTTGGTCGCCCTCCATTGGACCCCCTCCAGCAGTTTAATATCCTTCTTCAGGTAAGGGCAACAGAACTGAACACAATACTCCAGGTGTGGCCTCACCAGTGACCTGTACAGCGGGAGAATAACTTCCTCCCTTCTTGAGGTGATTCCCCTGGTGATGCAGCCCAGCATTTTATTTGCTTTGGCTGTTGCCTTTTAGCACTGCGCAGTGTGCTTCATGTGCCCTCTAACCATTACACCCAGGTCCTTTCCTTCCTCTAATGCTGCTACCTTAATTCCCCAAGCCAGCAACTAGGCTTCGGGTTTCTGGTTCCCACGTGCATCGCCTGGCACTTCTTGGCATTAAAACACAACTGCCAGACGCCAGACCATTTCTCCAGGTTAGCTCGGTCCTCCCTTAAATCCTATATCCCCTCCTCCATGTCCACCCTCCCACAGAGCTTAGTATCATCAGCGAACAGGCAGATTTTGCTCCTGACCCCCTCTGCTGTGTCACCAATAAACTCGTTGAACAGCACTGGTCCCAGTACTGAGCCCTGTGGAACACCACTAGTTACAGGTCTTGGTTTGGTTAGCTCTCCTCCCACCACCACTTTCTGGTTCCTGTCCCATAGTCACTTCTTGACCCACCCCAGCAGTTTCTCCCCTACTCCTAGGTCCCTCAGCTTGCTGATCAACTTACCATGTGGCACTGAATCAAACACCCTGCTGAAGTCCAGGTATAGTTTATTGCCTGCCCCTTGCCCAAGGTCTTCGTAAACCAGTTGAAGACCTCTATTATATTGGTTTGATACAGCCTTCCCTAACAAACCCATGTTGTCTTTCATCCTGAAGACCATTTTTCTCAAAGAAGGACACCAGCCTTTCTTTTAGAGTGGTCTTCATTAACTTACCTACTGTGGAGGTTAAGGTAACTGGCCTGTAATTACATGGCTCATCCTTGGGACCACTCTTATGGAGTGGTACCACGTGAGCTGTCCTCCAGTCCTGAGGTACACACCCTGTCTCCAGTGAGGTGTTAAACAGGTCTGTCAGTGGTGTCACCAATACCCCTGCCAATTTCCTCAGGACCCTCAAGTGTATGCCCTCTGGGCCAGGTGCCATGTCCACCCGCAGTTCCCTTAGTCCTCTTAATACTCTATCCATATCAATCTCCCCCTTATATTCCTTCCCCCCCTCATGGGACACCCCAATCCTCCCCTGTGGCATAGGTCCGCTAGCCTCCCTGGTGAAGGCAGAGCAGAAGTACTCATTTAGTGCCTCAGCTTGCTCCTCACTCTTTTCTACCCAGCCACCCTCCCTTTCCAACCTAACTATCCCATCCCTTCTCCTTCTCTCCTTAAAGAGCCACTGACATGTGCTCTTTACCTGTCTTTGTTCAAGTGGCAGCATCTTTAAATCCTCTGCAGTGTTTTTGCCAAGTAAATTAAAAAAAAATTAAATCCTTTGCTTTTATTTGAAAAATTAATTCCTGTCCATGACTGCGCAACCCCCATGCTTTCCTGAAGCACGTGCTGCCTATGACGCATATCTACGACGTGCTGTGTGGGACGGAAGTCGTGCTCTCGAACTGTACTACTGGGATCGGTTCTGGTGCCCATTATATTATTTGGAAGTTGTAGCGTGGTGCAGTCCTCTGTTTTTTTTATCTGTGAATGTCCTTATTAGTTTTATACATTTGCCCTGTGAGTCTGGATAAGCTATTTTTTTGTGTGCACATAGTAGGCGATCCCCCTGAGCTGGCAATTGCGGAGAATATTTATTAACTGCTGAGGCTTTTATGTCTGCGAGACGTGTTCAGTGTTTGCAGGGTGGTAGCATGAGTAAATGTGTGGATACTGCATCTTGTGCCTCAGAGTAAAGGATGCAGTTGTTTTTCAGAGTAGTGTGCTTTGTAGCAGTGACATTGGTGGTTCTGCAAGTAGTTCAGCAAGGGGAAGCAATTATCCCAGTCCAAATGCTAGTATGGTGCACTGTGAAACTGGCAGCCTGCTTCGTGATGGTGTTTAAATTGTTCAGTTAGTGGGTCACAGCGAGCCTCTTGCTAGTGGTATGTGGTATGGGCATATCGTTGTCACATGCATCTGTGTTAGCTGAGGACAGTTCATTTCAAGCTTGTACAGCTATCAGCAGCTGTAGTCGTGACAGGGGATCTACATTGCTGTCCGGGGCAGAGGTAATAGGCAATGACAAAGTGTGTGATGATAGTATGATAGCCTTTCTACCAGATACCCATGGTGTCTTGGGAAGAGATGTTCTGTCTCATGATTCTGTCTTGAATCCTGTGCATGGTAGCTTAAGTGTGAGTCATGATAATACTGTCATTAGGTGCAATGATTTGACAGTTTCAAATCACATTGCTGCTGACAGTAGGCACGCTTCATGCACCTTTGGAGGCAGTGTAGTGCAGTGGTTTAAGGCTCTGAGCTGCAAATCTGGAGACCTGGGTTTGAATTCTACAGCCTTCCTTGCATATACTGTGTGACCCTGAGCAAGTCTCTTAACTTCCCTGTGCTCCCAGGTTGTACCTGTAAACAAGCTTTCAGCTTAGTGTGTCTCACCTGGTTAAACAATTGGAAAAAAAAAAAAAAAAAAAACCCTTTGAAGCAGTGAGTGGACTGTCTGCGGATTTGTCTCAACTTGAGTTTGTCAGTAGTTACATTGGCTGTGGGGTATGCAGTAAAGATGACAGTGTTAATAATAATAATAATAATAACATGTATTTGATTAAGCGCCTATGAACTTTCAAAGCGCTGTACAATATATATAAAAAACAAAACACATGCAAATACATACAATATAAAATCAAGATAAAATTATTGGTAGTAGTGTGGTTGAGCCATGTTCAAATACTGGTGTTTGCTCCGATTCCTGTAGAGTGGCAGCACTAAGTGGTGTGTATGTGTGTTTGTGTGTGTGTGTGTGTGTGTGGTGTGTGTGTGTGTGTGTGTGTGTATGTGTGTGCGTACGTTTCTGAGTCTGAGAGTGAAAGTGTATATATGATGTGAGGTGCGTATGGTGAACCAAAAGAGATGAATGCTGCAACTGTTCATGTTGGTGAAAATCCTGTTATGCCCACTGCACAGCTGGATATAGTTCCTGGCATTAATTCGATAATGTCAGACAGTGATTCCACAAGTCATGGGGAAGATGACTCATTTGATGATGATGGTAGTGACCCATTGTCGCATGATCAGACAGAATATGAGGATGAGGGTGATTCAGGTGCCACAGCTGCCCCAGTCATGAATTTAAGAAATGTTCAACCCTACCTGTTCGAACCGTATCTGCCTGAGGATGACAGTCAAGACCAAGGAAGGAGTGATGCGCCACCACAGCAGGAAGATCGAGCTAGACTTGGCAACACTGAATGGTAAGTACATGATTTTTTATTACAACTTTTTAATCTAAGCGCCAGCCTGGTGGCATAGAGGGTTTAGACACTGGTGTCTTACCTCTTCCCATGCCGATGACTTGGGGTTGTTAGCGACCTTGTGTCTTGGACGGACGGCCGTGGGGGAGGAGGATCAAGTGTCCCATGGAGTGCTCTCCTCTACCGGCGATGGAGGGTGTGGATGATTGCTGAGGAGCTGGCTTCTGGCGGTGGCCTGTGGCTTGTGCAGGCTCGAGGATCAAGAAGAAGAAGAATCAGCATTTATATAGTGCTTTTCATACAGTGTATCCCAAAGTGCTTTACAGGCAATGCAAGAGCGGTAGTGAAGTGGCTGAATGTGTGGTGACAGACATATCGCACATCATCACCCACACACAGCCTGGATAATTGCATGAACAGGTTTATGGGAGGGGGAATGTTGGCTAGGACACTGGGAATGTCCCCTACTCTTTGTGAAGAGTGCCCTGGGTTCTTTTACTTCCACCTGGACACCATCAGGATGGATTGAAGGGACTTCAGTTTAATGTCTCATCCGAAGGCGGCACACCCCAGCAGTACAGCACCCCCCCAATACTGCACTCGGATTCCAGCGATTTTTTAGGTGCAAGCCCAATCCCGGTGTGTGATGAGAACCCACGACCTTCTGGTCCAGAGGCAGATGTGCTACCAACTGAGCCATGCTGACATCAATGTGCGTGATCTTGCTAGTGCTGTCATTGGGTGTGTTGCATGCAAGAGTGTGCGCAGCAGTGTCCTTGACACCATTTCACTCCTGCACCAAGGGGTGACTGAGGGACTCAAAAAAAACATTCCTCTGGTGCGAGTGAAGGCCGGCTTCAATAGCCCTGTGGTGTACCCACTTAAACTACCTTCCCTTCAGCCACTGGCCTCTAGGTCTTCTGCAATGTGCAGGATAACTCCCTGATGTGAAGTGAGCTGGTATGGCAGAGCTCTCACTGGGTTCTGAGCAGCAGACGAAATGATGCTGTCGGAACAGGGGAAACCATAGGACCACCCCCATCCAAGGAGGTAACTAAAAGAAATAATAATAAAAAAAAATGTTTTATTGTTACTGATGTCATTAATTCAAAGCTTGGACTTTAGTATCTCTTCCCACCCATTGTCAGCGTTTAGCAATTTTCTATAGTGAGCTGATCTCATACAGTAGGTTTCATAGGTTGTCCTGAGCTCTTTAAAGACCAAAGTCCATTTGGCTCGCCTTAATATTAATTTAATAAATCAATAAAATTAGTACCCTTTTATGTTCTTACTCTTCAATAATAATCAAGAGAGTGCTTAAAGGCTAACATAGATGGACTACCCACAACCCCAAGTGGTAGTGTATTCCAAATTTTAACAACTCTTAGTGAAAACCAGTGCCTTCGTGTCTGTGCATTAAACGTTTCCATCTTAAGTTGTAGATGATGGGCACGTGTGTTATGGGACTGATGTCTAAAAATTAATCTCAGTTGTTTCCAAAGCTGGTTATCAGATAATGCCTGATAGATAAGACACACATCTCCTCTTAACCTCCGATACTCCAGAGAATAAAGGTCCAAGCTCATCAATCTTTCCCCATAATTCATGCCGTGTACGTCCTTAAGTCTTTTTGTAGCCCTGCGTTGAACCCTCTCCAGGGCATCTATGTCCTGCTTATGGCCTGGAGCCCAGAATTGCACACAGTACTCCACATGAGGGCACACCAAGGAGGTATAAAGAGGAAGTAAAACCTCCCTTTTCCTACTTTTGATGTGCCTATGTATGCAACTCAAAATGCAATTAGACCTCTTAACCACGTGGTTACAGTGCAAATGGGATTTAAGGTCGTTACTAACCATAATACCCAAATCTCTTTTCTTCCTTTACTACCCTGAGTATCTGACCATCTAAACTGTAATCCACTTCTGGATTTTTTTTCCCCCAAGTGCATTACCATACACTTATCAATGATAAAGTACGCCATGTTCTCTTTAGCCCAGGTCTCTAATTCTGCAAGAGCCTTCTGCAATTTTAATGCATCCATCTGACTATTTACTGCAGAACCTATGCATGTGTCATCCACAAATTTGGACAACCAAATATTTGTTGTAACCTGCATGGTAGAGATATATTAAGATTAAACAAGCATGGTCCCAAAACAGATCCCTGAGGGACCTCACTCGTAACTGGGACCTATTCTGACAATTCCCCAAGGACACATACCCTTTGTTTTCATTCAAGCAACCAGTCACTTATCCAATATACCAGTTTTTGGTGTATCCCAAGCTTAAGAATAGTTTTTATCAATTGTTCACGTGGGACTTTATCGAATGCCTTTGCGAAGTCCTGAAATATCACATCCACAGAACTACCCTCATCAAGGGTTTTACTTATTCTGCCATAGAATTCGATTAGGTTAGTTTGGCATGAACGTCCCTTTGTAAATCCATGTTGTGTCATATCCCTAACCCCAGCTGATTCTACATAATTCATAATAAAATCCTTGATAATGCCCTCCAGAATTTTACCAAGATTAGAGGTTAGGCTAACTGGCTTATAGTTCCCCACACTTTCGAACCCTTTTTATGAATAGGGATCACTATTGCCTGCCTCCAAGCCTCAATAATTTGGCCTGCTTCCAAGGATTTTTGAAAAATCAATGTTACAGGCCCTGCCAAATTATCTGCCAATCCCTTCAATAGTCTCGGATGTTAACCATCTGGTCCATATGCCTTGTTTTCATTCAAATTTCTTAATCTAGTTCTGACTTCTTCAATCTCTATTATTAAATCTGATGCTCCCTTAGATGGTTGGTTCTCTGTCATAGATGCTTTCCTACATTAAACACTGACGAAAAATATGTGTTAAACATATCAGCCATGTCCTTGTTACCTGTTACCAGTATCATCCTTTAATGGGCCAACAGTACGTCCTTGTCCCTTTTTATTATTAATATAAGCATAGAAGCTTTTGTAATTATCTTGCATTTTGGTGGCTAAATTAAGCTCATGTTTCCTTTTTGCCATAACTATAGCTATTTTTACCCTTTTTAAATGATATTTATAAACCTCCCATGATTTAGGCTCACCACAATGTTTGGCCCTAGTGTATGCCTAATTTTTTTTCTTAATTAGCTTTTTAATCAATACTGTCATCCGGGGGGGGGGGGGACTTCTAGTTTTATGATATTTTTTGTTAGTTGGGATGTACTTATGAATCAGACTGCTTAATTTAGTAACAAACATATCCCACATTTCGTGTAGTGTATGATTACTTAGTTCCTGTTTCCAATTCCATTTATCCAGTTCAGTTTTTAAGAGTACAGCAATCCACCCTATTAAAGTCATACAATACTGTACTTCCACTAATACTATGGTAGCCCTTGTTATATTGAAAACTGACCATAGATTGGTCACTATTAACTAAAGGTACATCATGCTTACAATTTTGAATATTGTCAATCAAATTGGTTAACACCAAATCTAAAATATGACTCCTACTGGAGTAGACCATATTGCGCATACCCCCATAAAAAAACTGGATGGTAAATGTTGCCTAACCTGTGTGTTCTGTCACGTAGGTGCTCTGGTCTTCTTTGAGTTCAAGAGCAATGCTTGCGATATCATGGTGGTCTCAACCCTGTGGTGCTAGTACACACTTGTTATGCGTTCCAAAATTGGTATGCAAAGTGTGGGGTCCTTAGTATGTACTGCGCTTGTTTTAACGTGTGTGTTTTATCTGCCTCCATTCACTGATTTTTACATCTGTTGAAACATAGCAATATATTATGCTTTAAATGTGTTTATTAAAAATTAAACCCATTGTCGACTGACATTGAGGGCTGAGGATTCCATGTCTTACCTCCTGTCACCACCACGTCGCAAGTTCTTTGCATCGGTTCACTTCTGGTTGACGTTCTTGATGGGATACACTTCAGCGTCCATTGGATAACTATCTTCTTCTGTTTTGGGTGGGAATTTGGGGCCGCTGCATGCATGGCGCATACTGTGTCACTGTCATGTTACAGGGGAGGGGGCAGCAGCAGTAGTCAGCATCTTCTCTAGGGACCCCATACTAAGGACTTTTAAACTAGTCAAGGGGGGAGGCACTGATAAGCAGCAGGAAAATCCCAGCCTCTCCCTACAAAACAGGGTACTAAATGAGAAAAAGACCGCGGTAGAAAGGTCAGTGGGGGATGCTGCAACAGAAGGTAAAGCCATCAGAAAATGGAAAGCAATGAGTACCAATGCCCGTAGTCTGAGTAACAAGCTTCCTGAATTAGTGGCCTTGATGGAGGAGGAACATCTGGATATCGTGGCAGTCACAGAAACATGGTTCGCACAAAACCATGACTGGGACGTAAACATACCAGGATACACTATCTACAGGAGGGACAGAGAGGGTAAAAGAGGAGGAGGAGGAGGAGGAGGAGGAGTAGCTCTTTACATAAGGAAGGAATCAAAGCAACAGAACAAAGGGAAAACAGGGAGGAGAAAAGCACTGTGGGTAAATTTGGAGACTGGCAGTAGCACCACAATCCGCACAGGGGTTTATACAGACCCCTTCTCAGGGAGGGAAATGGACAAGAAATGATAGAAAGTATACTTAGTAAGGCAGAAAAAGGAGATATTGCTGATGGGCGATCTGAATATGCCAGATGTTAACTGGAGTGCAGTTGCAGCAGCCACTTGAAGAGTGGAGTTATTCTAGATGCCCTACAGGGGGCATGCCTTAGACAACTAGTATTGGAGCCCACTCGAGAGGGAGCAATCTTAGACCTGGTTCTCTCAAATGGAGATGAAGAGAGGATCACAGATGTAGAACTGGGTAGCCATCTGGGAACTAGCGACCATCGAACAGTATGGTTCACAATAAACACAGCAATAGAGTCAAGCCATACAAAGGCAAAGGTACTGGACTTTAGGAGGGCTGACTTTGCCAAAATGGGTGAGTGCCTAAGGAATGCACTAGCAAATGGGCAGGAAGGAGGGGTGAAAGAACAATGGGGAATAATAAAAACTGCCATCACAGAGGTAACAAGCCTTTGTGTGAAGCAAATGAACAAAACTAAACGATGTAAGAAACCACTATGGTTCTCAAAGGAAGTGGCAGTGAAGGTTCAAGAGAAAAAGAAAGCTTTCAGGAAGTACAAGGAATCACAGAAGGAGCAGGACAGAGAACTGTATCAGTTAAAGCAGGGGTTCTCAGACCTTCTCAGGTTGAGCCTCCCCTATGTCACTTTGGACAAGCCTGGGCCTCCCCATGTCTCAAGCACAGTAGAACACACTCAAAAGGATATGAAATTTCATGCGCGATTTCATGCGCAATCACGAAACAGGCAAAATATACTATGATAGTGTTTTATTTACAAAGTGAAGCACTGTGCATTGTAAATACAGTGCAAATGACTAATTAAAAGTCAACTGAAAGGCAGTTTACCACTGCACACCAGATACCATGCAAAGCAGCAATAAAAGTCAACTGATAAAAATGTGCTGTACATCCAGTGCTGTTTAAGTCAGTCAGCTGAAGACAGCCTGTACGCCTGTTTTTCATGATGGTTAAAGGCACCCCCACCACCAAATCTAGCATCTGAAAGTTTTAAAAATCATTCAGCTGAAGGAGCCTGTGAGCCTGCTTTTTGGCAGTCAGTTGCTGGATTAAGTGGCTGCACTGTTGAGAGGTAGAGCAAGTCATCTTCAACCCTGAGCGGGACCTATACTTTGTCTTTATGGCAGCCAGTGCAGAGAACCCAGACTCACAGAGATAGGTTGAAGCAAAAGGCAGTAACACTTTGCCGCTCGTTGTTTTAATTCTGGAAATTCACACCCAGTGACAGCCAAAACTTAGCCAGTGGCAACTGTCCAAAAGAGACCTTCAGTGCTGGGTCTGTAGCCATATCTATAAGGCTTTCTTGCTCTCTTAATGGCAGGTTGTCCACAGACCTCGGTTTAAAATGAGCGGATTCTAACCCACTGGTTACACTCCTCCTGCTGGTATTCAGGGAAGTACTCACAGAGTTTTCATGCAGTCCACTTAAATGTTCTGAAATTGGCATCTGGACACTGTCAATGGAAAGCTCATTTCCTGCAGAAAATCCTCCAGTGTGGGGAAGGAGAAACCAATCCCTGCTGCAGTCTTGAAGACCATAATTGTAGTTTCTGACAAAATGCCTCAATCCTGTCCTTACAATGAACATGTTGGTGTCCCGACCTTGAAGTGAGGCATTGGGTGTGTTAGTCTGTCAAAAACATCCGCTAAATATACCAGCAATACAAGCCACCGTGAATCATGGAAATTTTCCACAAGTGCAGAGCCACAGTCAGCAAGGAAAATCGCACTTCATCACGCAATTCAAAGAGGCGTGTTAGTACTTTTCCCTGGACAGCAGCGGACCTCTGTGTGCAGCAGTAGTTGTTTGTGGTTTGCTCCATCTCCTCACAGCACAGCAAAGGTCTTGCATTTACTGGCGTGCCTTGATAAAGTTCACGACTTTCACAGCATCTGCCAAGACTTTGTGAAGATCAGCTGGCATCCTCTTGGCACTGAGTGCTTCCCTGTGGATCATGCAGTGATTCACACAGCACTAAGAGCCACTGCTAACCTTGTCACCATGCCACTGTGTCTGCCAGTCATTGCCGTGCTCCATCACTACAAATTCCCACACATTGGCTCCAGGCAAGATCTTCTTCTGTAATGAATTTATTGAGCATGTGGAACAGCTCCTCCCCAGTTGCTCGTGCAGGCAGTGGTTGGCAAAACAAGAATTCTTCTGAGACTTCAGTCTCCATGGCATAACGGACATAGACAAGGAGCTGTGCAGCATGGGCAATGTCAGTGGACTCATCAATTTGTAATGCAAAGTATGGACTTTGCGAACAGAGTCCAGTATCTGTTTCTTGACATCAACAGACAACTCCTCAATGCGTGGCAAACTGTGTCATTGGAGAGGGATGACATCTAGCTTGCTGCTGCTTTGTCTCCCAGCATTATTGCACACATTTCTTTTGCAGCAGGAAAAGTAATTGCTCACCAATGCTGTGTGGTTTTCCTGCTTTGGCAATTCGCAATGCCACACAATACTGAGGCTTCCACAGCTTTGCTAGGCACAGTGCCATGCCTTTCCACCAGTTTCTTTTGGCCCCTCAGTTCTTGTAGCTTTGAAGAAAAATTCCAGAGGTTTGGAAACTAGGCTGGGATGCTTTGTCTCCAAATGCCGTCGCAGCTTGCAGGGTCGCATGCTGTCTTGTGCCAGAACATCAGCACATACCACACACACTGTGGCGGGGTGCTTCACTGGTCCCAGTCAGGTGAATCCATCTTCAAGTATTCATCATCATACCGTCTGGCCTTGCGCTTTGCTTGAAGGCCTGCAGCTCCTTCATTGGCGTCAGCAACAGCTACTTCTCCATGCAGCGTTTTCTTCCAGTCACCAGAAAGCGATCCATTATCTGGTACATCAATGTTGGAAATTGTCAAACAATGTAACCAAAATCCTCCTGGACATGCACATACTTGCATGTCCAACAACAATCGAGCATTCAAAAGAGAAAACAATGATTGCAGAAAAGCGCGGTACCCCAAACTGCATGTCAATTTGAAAAGAAGGCGAGCATCATAAACAGACCAACAAATAAAAACACTGTTCCCTCGATAGTTTAGCTGTGCATCCATGAGACCAAAAACCAAGCAATGAGATGTTTTAAGAGACGATTCACAATCCATTTCTATCCAGAACAAACTTTCCCATTTGTCACTTTGGCATGCCAGGCCAACACTGCTTCACTCACAGTTCCCAAGCTAGCCAGTCCTGTGTTTCACTCCTCCAGCTCAAGCCAGACCAGCACACCAACCACAGATTCCATTCACCTTCTTTGACCTCAACATGGCAACTCCTGTCTGCTTGCTTCCTGATCTGCACAGCAAGGTGACTCACAGAGGGAGTGTACTGTAACTGTGCAGTCAGCTCAATGTCTTAATTTAAGTGCACATAAACACTTACGCTGTGACAAAAGGGTTGAGGTACACCTCAGCCAATCCTAGCACAAATTAGTATGCAAGGGCCTTGGGAAATGGATCCAAGTGCTTGTCTGTGCTCAGAGGCAGATGCAGTTGAAGTAGGGACCCAGCTGATGGGAGGTCTACCTCAGCGTGGTAGCTGGGTGACTTCACAGCAGGGCCCTGCTGTGAATACCAAGACCCCACTCCACTGAGCCTATTTTGGGCTGATGCACCCCATGTAAAGTAAGCCATGAGCACAGCCTTCACTCCATGTCCAACACACAGGCAAGACACAGGGGTTGGGGGCAGGGGAGCAAAGTAGAATTCCTTCATACTTACCACGATTTTCTTATCAGTTAGTTCCAGCATGTCAGTGGGGTATTCATGTGGGATCTTCACTCCAAAGCCTCCCAACCCACCCAAATATGCAGACACAAGATTACAACACACATTTGAACCCCACAGCACACATAGGTAAGGCAAATAATGCTTTTTACAGTGAAGGGTCTTGGATGGGTTTGGGGTAGAACACTCCTGAAAACCTGAAGAAGCCTCTCACCACAAGCTACACCAGCAGACCCTTCACTCACAAAAACGAACATAACAGCACCATTTGATACCCACGGCACACAAGAAAGGAAATTATGCCTACCGAAGGGTCTCGTTTGGGTTGGAGGGCCATTCCTTAAGACCTGAAGAAGCACCTCATGTCCAAGGTACACCTGCAGCCCACCCCAAAAAGGCACCATTTAGTACCAAAAACAATCATATATATGCCCAAGCTACACCCACAGCTCTAGTCTCAGCCTCACTGTGAACCAGTGTAGATGGCATTATGTACCGTGCATCTCTCGTTTTCATCTCCTCTTAAGAAACAAAAATATTTGTTCACACTAATAAAAACATTCTTTAAAATATTTTTTTATATATAACAATGAGCCATTGTATAATCGGAATAATGCACTCCAGGGTGTGTGTCGCTGGGATAACGTCACTTCTGGGGTGATTAATCACACTCGGCCTGTGGCCTCGTGCCTAATCACCCCAGGCATGATGTTATGCTGGGACGACACACACCCTGTCGTGCAGTATTACACCCCCTTCAAGTAAAACCACCAGGTCCATCACTTCAAAACAGTAGCAGACACAACTGTGCATCTTCCCACAGAACAGAAGCATCCAAAGTCTCCACAGCCCGAGCCCAAGATGCAGATCCATCATTGTAGCATTGACCACCCCAGTCACCACAAGACTTCCTTTTGTGGCATTTCAACCATACCCCTCCCATAAATACAAATAGAGTAGACCAGACATAAAAACGAACCAGAAGCAATCCTTCCTGTGAAATAGTCAGCTCTGTCTATGTACACTCCCTTGTTTCCAGTAACAATATTCATGGAACCTACTGGCTGAGAGTCCCATTTTCACAGCAGCAGATAGATGGGGAACATTTTTACCAACTGTACAACTCCTTCCTTAGAACCCTCAAGATGAGGGAGGGCAGAACATTTTTTAGCAGCAGGTAAAACCCCAACCTTACAGACCCTTCCTTACTCCATCCTATGAAGGCCATCCATGGGGGTCAAATGAACTTTGCACATTAAAGACCCAACCTTACAGACCCTCAATGGGGGTGAAATAAATGTTTTTAAGAGGCATATTTAAAACACCAGCCTTGCAGCCCCCAGGCCCTGCAGCAAAAACCCTGAGTTGACCAGCCCCTTCAGCAAAACAACTAAAAATCAGTAACACCAGCCCCTTCAGCAACAGACGTAGGAGAGTTCAGTTCTACACTCCAGGTGGCAGCTGGCAGCTTCAACGAGATGAACTGTGAATGCACGGACGATCGGTCGGCGACTCGAGCAGTGGCGAAGAAGCAGTGGCAAAATGAACACAGACGATCGGGGTCGGCGACTCGAGCAGTGGCTTGAAACAGCGGGTCCCGGTTGAAATTTCAGCGCAGATCTTTCCGATTCAGCAGCTGTGAGAAAAAAAGCATCCGGGCATGCTGCTTTATTGCGGAACTGTTCTGCAGCACAGGGTAAGCAGCAGCTGATTGGCGAAGAAGTCTGCCAGCCATTGGCTGGAAATGTAAGACATCGATTGGTTGCATTTCCTCCCTTCTCATTGGCTGTTAGTTGCCTGCTCCTCATTGGTCCAGTACATATGAAATTCGGCCTCTTGATTGGTTGGCTTGTGACACCTCCTAGCCCCTCTAGGTCCTATGCCTTTCTCGTTTCTCCGGCACTGGCAGAAGAAGTTGGCGCCTCTCATCAAGGTGCTATTAGCACCTCACCGAGTCATCAAGGGACAACTGGGACTGAAGACAAAGGTAGGGAGAGGGGGATGATGTGTTTGTGAAGAATGGATGGGGGATGTGCGCGTTTACAGTCCGCGGAGGCGCTGTTTTGCTGTTTTCAGTTTGGCTGCTTGTTTGCTTCCTGGTTTCACAAGCAAGCCTCCGCGCCTCCCCTGGAAGCAGCTCGCGCCTCCCCAGGGAGGCGCGCCTCACCATTTGAGAACCGCTGAGTTAAAGCAAAAGGAAACTGGGAAGGCAGTCAGAACAGCAAAGGCCCAAACCAAGGAAAAGATAGTCAACTCAGTTAAGAAGGGGGATAAAACCTTTTATAGCAGCGGTTCTCAAATGGTGAGGCGCGCCTCCCTGGGGAGGCGCGAGCTGCTTCCAGGGGACGCGCGGAGGCTTGCTTGTGAAACCAGGAAGCAAACAAGCAGCCAAACTGAAAACAGCAAAACAGCGCCTCCGCGGACTGTAAACGCGCACATCCCCCATCCATTCTTCACAAACACATCATCCCCCCTCTCCCCTACCTTTGTCTTCAGTCCCAGTTGTCCCTTGATGACTGATGAGGTGCTAATAGCACCTTGATGAGAGGCGCCAACTTCTTTTCTGCCAGTGCCGGAGAAACGAGAAAGGCATAGGACCTAGAGGGGCTAGGAGGGTGTCACAAGCCAACCAATCAAGAGGCCGAATTTCATATGTACTGGACCAATGAGGAGCAGGCAAATAACAGCCAATGAGAAGGGAGGAAATGCAACCAATCGTATGCCTCACATTTCCAGCCAATGGCTGGCAGACTTCTTCGGCCAATCAGCTGCTGCTTACCCTGTGCTGCAGAACAGTTCCGGCAATAAAGCAGCATGCCCGGGATGCTTTTTTTTCTCACAGCTGCTGAATCGGAAAGATCTGCGCTGAAATTTCAACCGGGGACCCGCTGCTTCAAGCCACTGCTCGAGTCGCCGACTCCGATCGTCCGTGTTCATTTTGCCACTGCTTCTTCAAGCCACTGCTCGAGTCGCCGACTCCGATCGTCCGTGCATTCACAGTTCATCTCGTTGAAGCTGCCAGCTGCCACCTGGAGTGTAGAACTGAACTCTCCTACGTCTGTTGCTGAAGGGGCTGGTAAGCATTGATTTTTTAGTTGTTTTTGCTGAAGGGGCTGGTCAACTCAGGGTTTTTGCTGCAGGGGCCTGGGGGCTGCAAGGCTGGTGTTTTAAATATGCCTCTTAAAAAACATTTATTTCACCCCCCCATTGAGGGTCTGTAAGGTTGGGTCTTTAATGTGCAAAAAAAGTTCATTTGACCCCATGGATGGCCTTCAAGGATGGAGTAAGGAAGGGTCTGTAAGGTTGGGGTTTTACCTGCTGCTAAAAAAATGTTCTTGCCCTCCCCTCATCTTGGAGGGTTCTAAGGAAGGAGTTGTACAGTTGGTAAAAATGTTCTCCCCATCTATCTGCTGCTGGAAAATGGGACTCTCAGCCAGTAGGTTCCATGAATATTGTTACTGAAACAAGGGAGTGTACATAGACAGAGCTGACTATTTCACAGGAAGGATTGCTTCTGGTTCGTTTTTATGTCTGGTCTACTCTATTTGTATTTATGGGAGGGTATGGTTGAAATCCTAAAAGGAAGTCTTGTGGTGACTGGGGTGCTACAATGCTACAATGATGGATCTGCATCTTTGGGCTCGGCTGTGGAGACTTTTGGATGCTTCTGTTCTGTGAGAAGATGCACAGTTGTGTCTGCTACTGTTTTTGAAGTGATGGACCTGGTGGTTTTACTTGGAGGGGGTGTAATACTGCACGACAGGGTGTGTGTCGTCCCAGCATAACATCATGCCTGGGGTGATTAGGCACGAGGCCACAGGCCGAGTGTGATTAATCACCCCAGAAGTGACGTTATCCCAGCCGACACACACCCTGGAGTGCATTATTCCGATTATACAATGGCTCATTGTTATATATAAAAAAAATATTTTAAAGAATGTTTTTATTAGTGTGAACAAATATTTTGTTTCTTAAGAGAGATGAAAACGAGATGCACGGTACATAATGCCATCTACACTGGTTCACAGTGAGGCTGAGACTAGAGCTGTGGGTGTAGCTTGGAGCATATATGATTGTTTTTGGTACTAAAATGGTGCCCTTTTGGGGGTGGGCTGCAGGTGTACCTTGGACATGAGGTGCTTCTTCAGGTCTTAAGGAATGGCCCCTCCAACCCAAACGAGACCCTTCGGTAGGCATAATTTCCCTTTCTTGTGTGCCGTGGGTATCAAATGGTGCTGGTTATGTTCGTTTTTGTGAGTGAAGGGTCTGCTGGTGTAGCTTGTGGGGGTGAGAGGCTTCTTCAGGTTTTCAGGAGTGTTCCCTACCCCAAACCCATCCAAGACCCTTCACTGTAAAAAGCATTATTTGCCTTACCTATGTGTGCTGTGGGGTTCAAAATGTGTGTTGTAATCTTGTGTCTGCATATTTGGGTGGGTTGGGAGGCTTTGGAGTGAAGATCCCACATGAATACCCCACTGACATGCTGGAACTAACTGATAAGAAAATCGTGGTAAGTATGAAGGAATTTCTACTTTGCTCCCCCCGTCCCCCAACCCCCTGTGTCTTGCCTGTGTGTTGGACAGCGTGGAGTGAAGGCTGTGCTCATGGCTTACCTTTACATGGGGTGCATCAGCCCAAAATAGGCTCAGTGGAGTGGGGGTCTTTTGGTATTCACAGCAGGGCCCTGCTGTGAAGTCACCCAGCTACCACGTTGAGGTAGACCTCCCATCAGCTGGGTCCCTACTCTAAACTGCATCTGCCTCTGAGCACAGACAAGCACTTGGATCCATTTCCAAGGCCCTTGCATACTAATTTGTGCTAGATTGGCTGAGGTGTCCTCAACCCTTTGTCACAGCGTAAGTGTTTATGTGCACTAAATTAAGACATTGAGCTGACTGCACAGTTACAGTACACTCCCTCTGTGAGTCACCTTTTGCTGTGCAGATCAGGAAGCAAGCAGACAGGAGTTGCCATGTTGAGGTCAAAGAAGGTGAATGGAATCTGTGGTGGTGTGCTGGTCTGGCTTGAGAGCTGGAGGAGTGAAACACAGGACTGGCTAGCTTGGGAACTGTGAGTGAAGCAGTGTTGGCCTGGCATGCCAAAGTGACAAATGGGAAAGTTTGGTTCTGGATAGAAATGGATTGTGAATCGTTCTTTAAACATCTCATTGCTTGGTTTTGGTCTCATGGATGCACAGCGAAACTATCGTAGGGAACAGTGTTTTATTTGTTGGTCTGTTTATGATGCTCGTCTTCTTTTCAAATTGACATGCAGTTTGGGGTACTCGTTTTCTGCAATCATTGTTTTCCTCTTTTGGAATGCCCGACTGTTGTTGGACATGCAAATATGCATGTCCAGGAGGATTTAGTTACATTGTTTGACAATTTCCAACATTGATGTACCGTGAGATAATGGATCGCTTTCTGGTGACTGGAAGAAGCGTGCATGGAGAAGTAGCTGTTGCTGGCGCATAATGAAGGAGCTGCAGGCCTTCAAGCAAAGCGCAAGGCCAGACGGTATGATGATGAATACTTGAAGATGGGATTCACCTGGACTGGGACCAGTGAAGCACCTCGGCCACAGTGTGTGGTATGTGCTGACGTTCTGGCACAAGACAGCATGCGACCCTGCAAGCTGCGACGGCATTTGGAGACAAAGCATCCCAGCCTAGTTTCCAAACCTCTGGAATTCTTTCTTCGAAAGCTACAAGAACTGAGGGGCCAAAAGAAACTGGTGGAAAGGCATGGCACTGTGCCTAGCAAAGCTGTGGAAGCCTCGTATTGTGTGGCATTGCGAATTGCCAAAGCAGGAAAACCACACAGCATTGGTGAGCAATTACTTCTTCCTGCTGCAAAAGAAATGTGTGCAATAATGCTGGGAGACAAAGCAGCAGCACAGCTAGATGTCATCCCCCCCTCTCCAATGACACAGTTTGCCGGCGCATTGAGGAGTTGTCTGTTGATGTCAAGAAACAGATACTGGACTCTGTTCGGCAAAGTCCATACTTTGCATTACAAATTGATGAGTCCACTGACATTGCCCATGCTGCACAGCTCCTTGTCTATGTCCGTTATGCCATGGAGACTGAAGTCTCAGAAGAATTCCTGTTTTGCCAACCACTGCCTGCACGAGCAACTGGGGAGGAGCTGTTCCACATGCTCAATAAATTCATTACAGAAGAAGATCTTGCCTGGAGCCAATGTGTGGAATTTGTAGTGATGGAGCACGGGCAATGACTGGCGAACACAGTGGCATGGTGACAAGGTTGCAAGCAGTGGCTCCTTAGTGCTGTGTGGAATCACTGCATGATCCACAGGAAGCACTAGCAGCCAAGAGGATGCCAGCTGATCTTCACAAAGTCTTGGCAGATGCTGTGAAAGTCGTGAACTTTATCAAGGCACGCCAGTAAATGCAAGACTCTTTGCTGTGCTGTGTGAGGAGATGGAGCAAACCACAAACAACTACTGCTGCACACAGAGGTCCGTTGGCTGTCCAGGGGAAAAGTACTAACACGTCTCTTTGAATTGCGTGATGAAGTGCGTATTTTCCTTGCTGACTGTGGCTCTGCACTTGTGGAAAATTTCCATGATTCACGGTGGCTTGCATTGCTGGCATATTTAGCGGATGTTTTTGACAGACTGAACACACTCAATGCCTCACTTCAAGGTCGGGACACCAACATGTTCATTGTAAGGGACAGGATTGAGGCATTTTGTCAGAAACTACAATTATGGTCTTCAAGACTGCAGCAGGATTGGTTTCCTCCTTCCCCACACTGGAGGATTTCCTGCAGGAAAATGAGCTTTCCATTGACAGTGTCCAGATGCCAATTTCAGAACATTTAAGTGGACTGCATGAAAAACTCTGTGAGTACTTCCCTGAATACCAGCAGGAGGAGTGTAACCAGTGGGTTAGGAATCCGTTCATTTTTAAACCGAGGTCTGTGGACAACCTGCCATTAAGAGAGCAAGAAAGCCTTATAGATATGGCTACAGACCCAGCACTGAAGGTCTCTTTTGGACAGTTGCCACTGGCTAAGTTTTGGCTGTCACTGGGTGTGAATTTCCAGAATTAAAACAACGGCGCTTAAAGTGTTACTGCCTTTTGCTTCAACCTATCTCTGTGAGTCTGGGTTCTCTGCACTGGCTGCCATAAAGACAAAGTAGGTCCCGCCTCAGGGTTGAAGATGACTTCGCTCTACCTCTCAACAGTGCAGCCACAGAATCCAGCAACTGACTGCCAAAAAGCAGGCTCACAGGCTCCCTTCAGCTGAATGATTTTTTAAAACTTTCAGATGCTAGATTTGGTGGTGGGGGTGCCTTTTAACGACTGCGAAAAACAGGCGTACAGGCTGTCTTCAGCTGACTGACTTAAACAGCACTGGATGTACAGCACATTTTTTATCAGTTGACTTTTATTGCTGCTTTGCATGGTATCTGGTGTGCAGTGGTAAACTGCCTTTCAGTTGACTTTTAATTAGTCATTTGCACTGTATTTACAATGCACAGTGCTTCACTTTGTAAATAAAACACTATCATAGTATATTTTGCCTGTTTCGTGATTGCGCATGAAATCGCGCATGAAATTTCATATCCTTTTGAGTGTGTTCTACTGTGCTTGAGACATGGGGAGGCCCAGGCTTGTCCAAAGTGACATAGGGGAGGCTCAACCTGAGAAGGTCTGAGAACCCCTGTTTTATAGGTACATCAGGGAGCGAAGGAAGACCAAGGGCGGGATAGTGAGGCTTAATAAAGGGGAGGGTGGGCAGAGGGTGACTGTGAAAAGGCAGAGATACTAAACAAATATTTTTGCTCAGTATTTACAAAAGAAGAGGGGGAGGTACCTAAAACAAACAGTAGAAACACTCTGGATACAGAAATTGATACCAGCCCATTTACAAAAGAAAGGGTTCTGAAAGAACTCTTAAAACTGAAGGTGGACAAAGCAATGGGGCCTGATGGGATTCATCCCAGAATTCTAAAAGAACTAAGGGTAGAATTAGTGACACCACTGACTACCCTGTTTAACAAATCATGGGAGGATGGGGTGGTACCTGAGGACTGTAGGAGAGCAGATGTGATTCCCCTTCGCAAAGTGGGAGCAAGGCAGAAGCAGGAAACTACAGACCTGTTAGTTTAACCTCAGTGGTAGGAAAATGATGGAATCACTTCTGAAGGAAAGAATTGTTGAGTATCTAGAGGCCAGAGGGCACAGGACCCAAGGCAGCATGGATTCACAGCAGGAAGGTCATGCCAGACAAATCTGATAGATTTCTTTGACTGGGTGACCAAAGTAGTAGATCAGGGAGGGCTGTGGACATGGCCTACCTAGACTTTAGCAAGGCATTTGACACAGTCCCACAAAAGATTAATATACAAGTTAGCTAGCCTGGGAGTGGGTCCCAAGATGACAGCCTGGGTAAAAATTGGCTGGAGAATAGGACACAGAAGTAATAGTAAATGGAGTCCACTCTGAAGAAGAGGGTTACTAGTGGGGTACCACAGGGTTCAGTATTAGGACCGGTCCTCTTCAATGTCTTTATAAGCGACATTGCAGAGGGACTGGAAGGAAAAGTATGTCTCTTTGCAGATGACACAAAGATCTGCAACAGAGTTGATGCACAAGGTGGGGTGGAAAGGATGAAAAGGGCTTGGCAAGGTTAGAGGAATGGTCAAATGTATGGCAGCTTAGATTCAAAGCTAAGAAGTGCAAGGTAATGCACCTGGAAACAAAACCAGGGAAGAGTACACAATGGGGGTGAGATACTAACAACAACAAAATGGAAAGGGACCTGGGGTAGTCATATCAGATGACCTAAAGGTGGGCAAGCAATGTGAGAGGGGCAGCAAGGAGGGCTGGGGGATACTGGGATGCATAGGAGAGGCATCACCAGTAGAAAACAGGAAGTTATTATCCCTCTGTACAGACAGCTGGTCAGACCCACCTGGAGTACTGTGTGCAGTTCTGGAGACCCAGTCTTCGCAAAGACATAGACAGGATGGAAGCTGTCCAGAGGAGGCAACTAAAATGGTGCAGGGTCTGCACGGAAGACATATGAAGAGAAACTTAAGAGCTTAATATGTATAGCCTCGAGGAAAGGAGGAGAGGGGGACATGATAGAAACTTTCAAGTACCTCAAGGGAATCAACAAAGTCCAAGAGGGTAGCATATTTCAAAAAGAGGTGTGCAAGAACAAGGGGGCACAATTTGAAGATGGAGGCGGCGGCTCAGAGATAATTTAAGGAAGTATTTTTTCACAGAGAGGGTTGTGGATGCATGGAACGGCCTTCCGGAGGAGGTCGTGGAGTCAAAAACAGTGGTGGAATTCAAGCATGCATGGGACAGTCATAAGGCAATTCTAGGGGGTGGGGGTAGGAAGAAGTAGGCTGCTGGTTAACTAGGATCTGCAGCTTATCCAGTAGGCAGGGAAATGGACAGACTGGGTGGGCCAAGCGGTCCTTATCTGCCGTCAAATTCTATGTTCTATGTTTGACCCCGTATCCCCTAATGTAAAGATATAGAGGATAATGGTTGGGGATCAGGTGATAACCACGCTGTAATCACCTCGAGTGGTTGCTAGGGCAACATAGTAAACCTCGAGGCGCAGCTCGAGAGGTTTGCACCAGCAACCTAGCAACCCACCCAGGCTTCAGTGTGGTCACCCAGTCTGTATCCATCATCTATAGTGTATGGTCAAAAAACACTGTTTGCATTCTATGTGTGAGAATTATGGAACTGTGGTGCATTCTTTTTTGTTTTGCCACTGTTTGGAAGTTTCAAAGTGTGGTTAACAACTTTTAAAATTCTAAACAGTGCATAACAAAGCTGTGTAACTACTGATTGTGGTGGTTAATAAGCACTTACCATACATTATATCATTTTTTTCCTAATGAGTTTTTCTAGTTTCATTTGTGCATATAGAAACATATTTACTGCTTTTTTTATTGTTTATTCTGTTTTTGTCTTTCAGGCGTCTTTGCGGTTCTTGTTCAGCCATGCCCACGGTCACGGAGTGTATATGCTGAAAGGGGCACAAAAAAAAGTAGCAGATAAAAGTGTTGATGACTCTGCATTTGGGATTTTCAGCAGTATGTTTGGATGTGTTTGTCCTAGAGGCTGCCTACTACGCTTTTTGCCAGTATTATGGGAGGCTGCGAAACACATCCCTACATGAGTATGTATAAATATTTCATTTTTTTGTTCAATTGCATAAGCAATAAGCCACAACAGGTTGTGCAGTTATTTAAGCAACATACCACAACAGGGCATGGTTATATGGGTGGATTTACCACACCTTGTGTGGTTCAGTCACGAGGCCACAGGCCGATTGACTTAACAACACCAGAAGTGGTAAATCCACCCATATACCCACACACTGAAGTAGTATATTGCTCTTATACAATGGGCCTTTTTTGGTGATGGAAAAAAAAAATAAAGTACTAGTTGTGTTGTTGTCCTTTTACTTTTATATTTTGGGTATTTGTTACTCCGCCAGAAAACAAATTGTACCTGGTTACTAGGGTGTCCTTGGTTGCTATGGTATTGCTGTGGCTGCAGAGTTCCTGCCACGTAGATTAATGCAGCACTTCTTTTTGTTTTTTTTTTGTTTTTTTATGAATGAGAGGGCTGCAGTTCATCTGGGAGTGAGTTATTTTTCTTGGTGTTGAATTATATTGGTATTGAGAAGTAGCTGTCACCATGTGGAGTTCTGTGAGCCATCAAGCCATAACGGCTTGCCGTCAGAAAACTTCAGGTTAAATTTTGTGATCTGGAGCTGGACTGGGGGTGGGATTTATATTTTGCCTTTTTTCTTCCTGCTGGTTTCACCAATCAAGAATGGGACTGCCTGTTTTACACAGAGAAACGGAATGTATCGGAGCAGGGGCGGACTGGAGACTGAATGAGAGGTGAGTTGAGAAGGCTGCGAGAGGATGTTGTGAAGCAGCGATGGTGGGTGATAGTGGACAATACTGGACCACACCAATGAGCTTTTGAGGTGGAATTTAGTTAATAAAAGAAAATAATTGTAGCAGTAGACAGGCAAGAGGTGTGTTTGATTATTTTGTTCTTTTTTTTTTTTAAGTTGTTTGGGCAGAGCTGATTGCCAATGTTTAGGCTGGACATAATGAGGTGGGTCATCTACTACTTGGTGTCAGTCTTCTCCTCATTCAAAAAAAAAATTTTTTTAACATTAATTTATTTATTTATTTTATATTTCAGAGAACACCTTTGAGCCAAGGCTCTTTTACAAAGGTTCCAAATAAATAACAGATAAAACATAACAGGACAGCACAGCATAGTACTGTGAAATACAAAATCACACATGCCCCCACAATGCAAAGCATCATGGGCTGCATATGCAAATCACCACAGAATATTATGCTGGTTCAACTTTGTGCAGAAATGCATTTCTGCTTAAGTTGAACCAACCTCTTTCTGTATTATTCATATGCTACTGTGTTGTACGGGGCTATGTGATTTTATTTTGAAACTTGGCTTCCCAGCCAAATGCCCTTCCGGGTAACCATTGCCTCAGTGCTTGCACACAGATGTTCTTTGTCTTTTAAATAGTACTGTGTGTCTGTTGTTAGTGGGTAGGTGGGGGGGGGGCTGGATTAGACATTCAGGAGCACCAGGAAGACACTTCGCAGAGACGGCACCTGTTAGCATTCATACCACACAGACTGTCACCTCCTGGTTAGTTGCATGCTGTCCCTGTCAAGAAAATAAATGCAAGCAATAAAACAGGACATCACACCATTGTGTGTGTGTTTGGGGGGGGGGAGCATGCGCTGTATTAGTACCTGGACAGCACTTCTACCTTCTGCCTAGCAACAGGGGAATATTTAATATGGAGGAAGGATACCACACCTTAACATCAATTAAAAAAGTATTTTTTTTTGTTTGTTTGTTTTTTACTTTTTAATATATTTTTTAATCCTTCACTTCCTTTCCCATTATATAATTGCAATAAAGCACTCCATGGTGTGGGTCATGCTTTGATTTACCCAGTTCTGGTGTGGATTTTGTCATGTGGCCATAACACACCTGGCATTGGTAAATCCCAGCATAACACACACCCCTGAGTGTTTTATTGCTTAAGCAACTGCACAACATGTCCTGGGTTGTTACTAAAACACTACTTGTGATGTTTAAACAACAAAAATAAAGCTATCTGGTCTCCAGATATTTTACACCTGAAATCCCTCTGGAGATGTGGTTGACCACGGCATCAATGCATACTCTGATGTCTTGCCACGCTCACAACACATAATGTGAAGCACAGGTCTTGTTGTTCCTCGTGTTTCCAACAGAGGCCACACATCACTGGGCCATCATCCCCCCCCCCCCCGGTGGATGAGCTCTCACTTGGATGCTCAACCTCCCCTTCCCATCTGGTCAAGTGTGTTAAGTATAATGTCATCATTCCATGTCTGATCCTTAAATCAATATCTCTTACACTGTTTAGTGCATTTACAGTCCCCTGCTTTAAATTTTAGCTTGTGACTACTTTCTGTGGCATAATGTTTTTTTAACCAAAATGTAATAAATTCATTGTTTTTTCATCCAGTTCTATACTGCTTGTATTTTTTTACAATAGAAGCCCATTTTATGTAATCAATAACTCATGACAGGGTGTATGGTTATTGTGGATTAATCCACATCCCAGGTGTGTTGTGAGGCATGAGGCCGCAGGCATACTGTCCTCACATCGCCCGGGGTGTTGATTACTTCACATTAACCAAACACCAGGTCCTGGGTTATTGTGTATTAATCCACACCCTGGGTGTGTTGTGAGGCACAAGGCCACAGGCATATTGTCTCAACATTGTCTGTGGTGTTGAATACTTCACAGTAACTGCACAACATGTCCTGTGTTATTACTAATAAATCACTGGTGATGTTTCATGAACCCAAACATACCCAGAAAAGTATTTATTTGCATTTTAAAGAGCAGAAAAGGTTATATAGTGTATGGTATAGCATTGTTATACAGTATGTAGAAATACATTCTATTCAAAATACTGGTATGCCACATGTTTATTTGTTTATTTTTATTTGTTTATTGTATTCTAGAAATTAATACCTTTGAGCCAAGGCTCTTTTACAAAGGTTCCGCGTTAAATTAGGTACAAACAATGGGGTTACAATGGGTTGCACATTTAGGTTACATTGTGTAAATAAACAGAGACATAAAACAGTTAAACATCAAAGACATTTATGAATGAGCAGATAATTACCAATTAAACACTTTCATCATTTAGAAAACATATGGAAAGGGAAAGATAGGTAAAGGAAGTGTGATAAGTAGTGTAAGAGAGAGAAAAAGGGGTGGGAGGAGCAGACCATAGTTAGAGAAGAGGATCCTCTACCAGGGACATGTCGAAGGACATGTACTGTGATTGTACTCTTCTTTGGTAGAACGGCATTCTAGAACCTGGAGAGAATGCATACGTCAGTTTCACTGCGAAAGACAAAACAACATAATGCACACATTTCACATAATACTATACACAATAAAAAATGCAGGATGAGCAACGTTGTGCATAGCCATTATGCTCTGCCACCTCGGGGTTCTGATTCCTATGGACCTCTCGAGCTTTGCTGTCAATGGCAGAGGGAATCAGAACCACTCTGTGGCAGAACACACTGGTTGTGAATAGTTGACCATCCAGTATTCTCTACGTATTCTGTCACGTTGTCAAACAGTCTAATAAGAAACATGTATACTGAAATTTTTTATGCACATAGAAATGCTTGTTTTATTCACTTGCTCTTTTTCCACCTGGGAGTTTTGGCGACTTATCCATGTCCTAACCAGAGTCGCGCTCCGCCAGTCTGACTCCCATTTATCAGTGGAAATTTTCCATAAGGTGTGGCTGTGGTTGCGGGACCCCGATTCCTTCCTATTGAATCATGACACCATTACAGCCTCGCATGCTGGTCACTGAGGGGTGCCTCCTCTGTCGGTGTTACTGTTAGCGGGACTCCAGATTTGTTTCCCTGAAATTGCTATGGAGACATGGTTAGCCATGATGTCAAGGCTTCTGCTCACATCTTGCCATGGTCAAACCACATAATGTAAGTCACAGAACATGTCGTTCCTCCATCTTCCACCAAAGGCCACACATGCACAAGTCCATCATCCACCCTCCCTCACAGTGTCGACGAGCTTTCCCTTGGACAATCTCTCTCTCTCTCTCTCTCTGTCTTGAGTAAAGATCCTATCTACAAGCTCTCTTTCCTGTGGCCCTTCAACACTTGCTTTGTGATCAACAGAGATTAATGAATGTTCATGTGGTGGCCTTATACGAATCACGTGACCGATTTCTTGCTGCCTAAGTTAAAAAAGCAATTAAATCACTGTGCTATCTTAAGTAGACCACAGGTGTTCACATAAACTGACAGATCTTGGTGTATTCTTCAGATAGCAATACCTGGTATGGGGACAATCGGTAAAACCATTCCCTCTATCTCCCCTGCAATGTTACTAATAAAGACATTAATCTGATCAGGTCTCATGACTGATGCATTGGGTACGCCACTGGTCGCTACCATCTCAATTAAATGTATCCCACTTAACACCACCCTCTGTATCTTGTCTGTTATCCAGTTATTAATGATGTTTACCAACTTGCTCAACATTCTCATAATACACATCTGGTTAACCAGTCTCTTGTGGATGACAGCGTAGAATGCTTTGCTAAAATCTAAGCATTTTACATCTACAGCCCCCCACATGATTTATTTCCCTTGGCATCAAATCTTCAAAATCTAACCAGTTTGTCGGACACAATCTACCTGTCCATGACCCATGTTGTCTTTCATCATGTGGGCCCGCTGGTTTCCAAGAGTGCCGCTATTATTTCTTTAAGCAAATTTTCTATGCTCTTACCCAGCACTGAGTTGAGGTGGAATGGCCTACAACTACCTGCCTCCTCCTAAGTCTTAGTCTTGTGCTTGAGACTTCGCCTTTGCCCAACTCCTATCCCTCAGCAGTACTCCAGTATTGTGTTTGTGAACATGGATATCAGAGTTGCTGCAAACTACCTTCACATTTCCCTCACTATCAGTGTGTGTATGCCATCTGCTGTCATTGTTATGTGTACTGTTATGTTTTTTGCACTCATGCGGGACTCTCTCCATTGGTAATGGACTTGTGTCTACATCCTGCCCCCCCAGTGTTCATTACAAATATGTGGGCCCTGTTCCTCACCTTCTACATTTCATACTCTTCAGCAGTATTTGTTAAATATATATGCCAAACAAAGCATTGTATATATAAAATTGAGTGTTTTTCTGTACGAAGGTGTTATCTAGAGTGTAAAAAAGTTACTATTATGTACTTGTAAAATCTTATTTATATTTAATTTCTTTTCTTTGTATTCCAGGCGCTCTAGATACATCGCTTATCACCAGTTTGTCTACTTCTGTTGGGGTTTTCTTGGATGACATGCATGTGTTGCTGTACCATCTTGTGTAGTTAATTGCATCTGTGACCACTTCCCTTCTGCGCTGGCTTTCAGTATCCTCCTCTGTGAGAGTGCAAAGTTTTGCAATAATTCAATAATGTTTCATGGTTTTTAGATTTAATAGTTATAACATTGCATGTTATCATTGTTGCCTCACACATAATGAATTCATCACCAATGAGTTTTTTGCAGTTTTTGCACGTGCACATAAGACACACATTGCTAGGTGATGATACAAAAGATTCTGCCAATGTAATTTAAAGACACCCAGATGCCTAAAGAAGAACTTTGAGAAATGTAATATCTAAGTATCATGTTTTTAAATGTTTTCCCAAAGGCATCAACTACTCTTTAATGAGCACTGATGCATGTATCGATCAGATAACATAGCTGTTTCTCTTCGCTTTGATGGCAAGTGTTTGCTCTGCTCTGCCACCTCCGTAAGTCAATTTCTATTACACAGTATGGGATGCTTAATTGTTTACGAGTGTGCTGTTTTTATGTCACTACGACATTTAGGCAGTGATATAAAGTAATTTTATACAGCCAAAAAACAAACAGTGTTACTGACTACTACAATGGCACACCTCGTGCAATTATCATAAACGCTACCTTTACTATGGTGACAGTGTTAACTGAAATTTCTTGCTTGTTTTTGATTGTCAGTCAAATTAAATCACAATTATGCACCCACATACAATTCTTTTAATTGCATATGGTGCTGCTGATGTGTAGAGTGTAGTACATGGACATGGTTGTGCTGTTAAGTGGCATTGCATCTCATTGGCCCAAGTATCATTTTCACAATATACAATGGCCATTAATTGTCCATTTCAATAAAATTAGTATGTCTTTTGTATTGTCTCTATTATAACGAGTCGCAATTCCTTGCCTTGCAGTTGAGCATGCAGTACCAAGCATTATTCACACGCCACTTACTGCCTGTGTTGCACGCATTTCATTTTTGTGGCTCTTTGTGCCTTGATGCAGTGCTGACATGACAACTGACTCAGCGGGTAAGTTTAGTTAACTCAGCATTTCATTATTTAGTTCTATGGCATCACATTTTATCAGTTGGCAAAATATGCATGAATTTGCCGATTTGAAACAGTACATTTGGTTTCCTCTTTTACATTTGTAAATGTGTGTGTTATATATATATATATATATATATATATATATATATATAGTACAGAGGTATAGCACAGATTTCAGTGCATGCTCATAACAATAGCAAGAATATAAACGTTTCGATCAGCCTTTCATAAATATTGTGATACTTAGTGTCATGACATATAAATAAAGAAGTTTTAAAAAAAAGACTTTCGAGTCTGGGGTCATTCTTTAATTTTTTTCTTTAGTTGTTTACAATTGTACTGTCACACAGGTAACAAGCTGGTCATGCAGTGAAAGCAGAGGTAATGAACGAGAACAGTTAGTTAAAGTAAATACATTAGGTAAAGGGGAATGAAACCGTGGTTATCGACACAACATATTTTGGTGATAAATGATGTTCCAACAAATTAATATAAACTTTAGGTATTCTAAAAACAGTATACCTTACATTTAATGCACTTAAATAAATTGACACATAACCAGTAAATGGTTGTTTAATGCCAGCAATATATAAATTCTCCAACTGACATTGTATATTGTATGTGATATGTCTCAAGTCCAGAGACTGTACTGACCCAAAAGTAATGTGTCCTGTTGCATTGACAGATTAATGAACATTTGTGGAATTCCATTAAAGCTCACTGCATCCATATTTTACCATCAACCTATAATGCTCACAGTTATGCAAACAGGTAGTGATACATTATTTGAATCTGGAAATGTGCCTGTCAATGGCTTCCTTCTTATCAGGGTGCAGAAACGATGAACAGAGTGGTTCCGGTGTGATATCTAGGGTGGACTCAGATGTGCCAACGTTAATGAAATGTTCACATAAAGAAATCACTTCTTCCATCAGGTCATACGCGTTATCTGTAATAAATCGCAGGTAATGATATGCGTTATCTGTAAAAAATCACAGGTAATGAGGATTCCGCATACGCATTATCTGTAATAAATCACAGGTAATGAGGATTCCGCATACGCGTTATCTGTAATAAATCACAGGCAATGAGGATTCCACATATGTGTTATCTGTAAGAAATCACAGGCAATGAGGATTCCACATACGCGTTATCTGTAATACTGTAAATCACAGGCAATGAGGATTCCACATACGCATTATCTATAATAAATTACAAGTAATGAGGATTCCACATACGCATTATCTATAATAAATCACAGGCAATGAGGATTCCACATGTGCATTATCTATAATAAATCACAGACAATGAGGATTCCACATATGCGTAATCTGTAATAAATCACAGGCAATGAGGGTTCCACATATGCGTAATCTGTAATAAATCACAGGCAATGAGGATTCCACATACACGTAATCTGTAATAAATCACAGGCAATGAGGATTCCACATATGCGTAATCTGTAATAAATCACAGGCAATGAGGATTCCACATACACGTAATCTGTAATAAATCACAGGCAATGAGGATTCCACATATGCGTTATCTGTAATACTGTAAATCACAGGCAATGAGGATTCCACATACACATTATCTATAATAAATTACAGGTAATGAGGGTTCCACATATGCGTAATCTGTAATAAATCACAGGCAATGAGGATTCCACATACACGTAATCTGTAATAAATCACAGGCAATGAGGGTTCCACATATGCGTAATCTGTAATAAATCACAGGCAATGAGGATTCCACATACGTGCAATCTGTAATAAATCACAGGCAATGAGGGTTCCACATATGCGTAATCTGTAATAAATCACAGGCAATGAGGATTCCACATACGTGCAATCTGTAATAAATCACAGGCAATAAGGGTTCCACATATGTGCAATCTGTAATAAATCACAGGCAATGAGGGTTCCACATACATGTAATCTGTAATAAATCACAGGCAATGAGGATTCCACATACGCGTAATCTGTAATAAATCACAGGCAGTGAGGATTCCACATATGCGTAATCTGTAATAAATCACAGGCAATGAGGATTCCACATACGTGCAATCTATAATAAATCACAGGCAATGAGGGTTCCACATATGCGTAATCTGTAATAAATCACAGGCAATGAGGATTCCACATACGTGCAATCTGTAATAAATCACAGGCAATGAGGGTTCCACATATGTGCAATCTGTAATAAATCACAGGCAATGAGGATTCCACATACGCGTAATCTGTAATAAATCACAGGCAGTGAGGATTCCACATATGCGTAATCTGTAATAAATCACAGGCAATGAGGATTCCATATACACGTAATCTGTAATAAATCACAGGCAATGAGGATTCCACATATGCGTAATCTGTAATAAATCACAGGCAATGAGGGTTCCACATATGCATAATCTGTAATAAATCACAGGCAATGAGGATTCCACATGCGTAATCTGTAATAAATCACAGGCAATGAGGATTCCACATACACGTAATCTGTAATAAATCACAGGCAATGAGGATTCCACATATGTGTTATCTGTAAGAAATCACAGGCAATGAGGATTCCACATATGCGTAATCTGTAATAAATCACAGGCAATGAGGGTTCCACATATGCATAATCTGTAATAAATCACAGGCAATGAGGATTCCACATACACGTAATCTGTAATAAATCTCAGGCAATGAGGATTCCACATACACGTAATCTGTAATAAATCACAGGCAATGAGAATTCCACAATTCTCCATAAATTGTATTTCTGCAGTATAATTGCAAACTTAAATTATGACAGGAACTCAGAAACATGGTTTTCAGATTGGCTGTAAAAGCAACTGCTTTTAAAGAAAATATTGATTTTGAGAACAAAAACAGTAATAATGCACTCTATGTTACCAGGTGCATATGTGTGTGTGGGGGTGGGTGGGTGGGGGCATTCTACAACTGGAATAATGCTAAACTTTGAATTCTTCTGTTCCATGGTAAACAATCACACAATGTATAGGGTGTGAAGAAAGACAGATGACTGAGAGGTGAAAACATCTTTAGAAGGACTACTTTACATTCTTTAGCAATATTTTATTATATTTGTTTGTGACGTAGAAAACTTTTAGAATAATTTTTTTTTCAAGGTTACCTACATGACCATTTTATATAAGCAGTAAGACATGGCTTGGTGTTGGTAATACTGATATACTCACAAACCCAGATGATGATGATGGAACGGTCTTGTATAAAAGTAGAGTTCTGGGTGTGCGGGTCTCTCAGTACTACCAACACCCAGCAATGTCTTATTACTGATGGATAGGTCCAGTCGTTATATAATTCTGTATCTTGCTGTACTTAATAACAATTATGTAAAACAGAAGAAAAAAGTTGTACACTAAAGTGTTTTTAGAATCACGCTGGTATGCCCTTGACGTGGCTTGCGATCACCCCATGTGTTCCATAATGAGCTGGAACTCCAAGGAGGTCCACATTTTCCCACCGTGGTGATCACCTTAAATAATGAAAGACAAAAATAGCACTACAAATGGGGCACCGACATTGAACCGAGAAAGAAAATGCCCCAATAAGTCAATCAGTAATGCCAGACCAGGGTTAAATTAACACTCTGCTAATCACGCCCTATGGGTGTAGTTTTGCACGACGAGCAGCCAATTGCCATATTTCCCCTAAAGGGCGATTAACTGACTGTTAATGTAAGTCATGGTAGTGCATTATTTCTATTGGTAAATAAAACATTCTAAAAGAAAACTGTTATAAGTATACTTTTAGAATGCTTTATCATTTAGAGGGATATTTTTATAAAACATTGCTTTTACCAACATTTTAAAAATTCTGCTGCAAAAATCAGACTGCACCATTACAGCACTTCAGCAGGGCTACAGGATGGAATTCTAATATGAAGAATCCATGTGTCATTATGTGTAGCAGTAAACTTACCGTATGTTGCTTGCACAGGTGTCTTACAAATTATGTAGCCTCCCTTTTTGAATTTAGGGTAGTGTATTGAATACCGGAGTTCTCCATTCATTGTTGTTGCATGTTCTCTTTGTGAGTTTTCATTGTAGTGCAGTATAATCACTCTGTGTATAAAACAGCACAACAAAACGTTACTATTGAAGTCAGACAATAAAGATCATTTTATCAAATAACTATACACAAGTACGGCTTTCACAAATAGAAGGCTTTGGATTTTGTGACAAATAAAACTATATACTATTCAATTTGACTAACATGTACATTTCATTTCTACATATTACACATTATTTATTAGTAAGTTAATATGCATGACTACATGATCTTTATAAAATGAGTATAGAAAATATATCAAACATGTTGGGCAAGCAATATCAGCTGGCTGTACTTCACACACACACACACACACACAGTCATACTGGTCCTCGACCACATCCCAGAGTGACCAAACCAGTCATCATGCAACCAGTACTGTCCTCCAGTAGTCCCCCTACCACCAGAACTGATCTTGCATCACAAATATGGCTGCTAGTTGTAATCTGTAACACCTTTAACTGGAGTTTATTACATAGAGAATAATGCATATGTAGGTGTGTGATATGCACTTTTTTTATACACCCACAGTGTGTGATAATATCTAAACCTCAAGGGTGTGTAAAAAAAAAAAATGTAGATCACACACCTACATGTGTGTTATTTGTTATAATAACTGGTGCTAAATAAACAAAGGTCAGAGTGTTTCATGGATAAATGTGATGCACACAACCCAGCACGAGACAGTAAAAGCTGTATCAGCTTGGTGGTTGATATGACTTTGCCATATCAACTGGCAAGTTGATATGATGTTTTTACTGGTCTCAAAAAACAGGTTAATATCTGGGGTCACCAGTTAGTACAACTGTTTCTTTGCTAACAGTGGGAAATAGTCAATAAGTGTTGCTCACTATCAAAGTTAATCAAACTAATTCTGGTGTGATGGTTACCAATTTTATAAAAAAGTGCTAAGTCAATACAGGGTGTAGACTAAAGGTTTTAATGCACTCACATGGGGTGAAAGGCCAGTCGGCCTTCAGACTCGTGTATTAGCTGTACCATGGTGTATGCATTTCAATTCTTTGAGTCATACTGTGTGGTGGATTATCAAGTACTGTCACACAAAGAGTTCCTTTAGAGTACACATTATTCTTAAAACTATGATTTTTATTGAACATCAATACAAGTGTACAATACTTGCACTTCATCCCATTATGAGAGAACACAATCGATTTTGGGGCAAACTGGATTAGGAGGCAGTGGAATGCCTCCAGTTTGGAGGTCTGATAATGGCCTGACAGTTTAAGAATGTCCATCTTGAGTCTATTGTCAGTCAGGATGTGTTCAGCACAAACAGCCACGTTAGATTCTAGAACAGAACAGAAGTAATATATGGTATTACTTCTCCCACCAGTTTTTTTCCTCTTATTAGATTATCTTCCTTTAAGAAAAGTGAATTATTGTACTAACATGGTACAATCCACTGCTTGCGATGTTTGTCCTCCTGTAACTCATCATGAACACAGTTTCTAAACAGTGCATTTTCATGCATGTAGGTGTTCTGTATGTGCGTTGCTACACTCAGCCACTTTGTTAACACTATCTCTGTGTCACCTGATGTAGTTGACCCAACTGCCCAGTACATATGGTTCACTATACTTTGTAACCATGGTCATAGCATCTGGCATTTGAGGCCGACAATAACTTCTTCTTGACTCCTTAAAGAGCATCACAGAATAGTCAAGGAATAATGAGATACTTAATATTGTAGTATTTTAGCAGCATATCATCCTGGAATGCTTCCACCCATATGCGAACATGCATTTACCCCTTGCTTCGTACTCTGATCCCTTTCAGAATTTAATTCCCCAGCAATAGGTTCCAACACCTGTTTTCATTTTCTGCTATCCTTTATCCCGTTCCCCTTCAAGACACTCAGCCTCCAGCGCAGTTGTTCCCCCAACCCTCCTTTTGGTCTTACTTCAAATAAATTTAAAATGATTACTTTACCATCATTTTTTTACCACTAAACTGTTACGGCATAACACAAAGTTACCTTTGGCAACATGCCACACATCGAATAGGCGAGTGGTCCCCTCCATGTTTTCTCCCACCCATTTTGCTACCTCTGGATGCCTGTCTGTCACCAACTCATCTGCTTGAAGGTCCCAGTCTGTTACTGCCATAATGCTCCTCTTTAGCCCTTCGAGATCCATATTGCCGCATCCTCCACGTTCATTGTTCTTCGAGCAAACGGAGTTAACAGTCATGCCTAATAACTCTGCTCATCAAGGGGTAATCTTTTTTTTTTTTTTTAATTTTGCTTTTTACTCCCCCGAGCTACCTGCCGCCTTATTATCCGCTCGGTCACGGGCGCTGGCCTCTGCACCCCAAATCAGCCACAGCCCTGATACCCATTGACACTTGCAATTGGGGCCTCGGCACCCCGGCATATGCCGCAGGCACTGGGATTAGGTCAGGGGCTTGGCCTGGGGAGCACATTGAGGCCGCGGCGAGCTTCATTCATGGCGGCAGGCAGCTCCTCCATTTTCTGCTTTTCTGGGGAGGCGGGGTCGTGCCATGATGTCACCATCCGCTCCGCCTCCTATGAGTTGTCAAGCGTCGGCTGAGTGGGAACTCCCAGCCTCCGCCAGGGGTCCCCAACACACCGATCACTACCCACACCCTTCTCCCGGAGAAGGAGAGCTGCCCAGAGGACGCTCGCTCCTACTCCCCCCGGCCGGCCCTCCGACGACCCGGATTCGTTCCCGAACCCGGGTCGCTGGCATCGCAAGTGGAAATCCCACCGCTGCGCCGGCCCATCAAGGGGTAATCTTAATAGTAAGTTAATCAGCCTCTGTGGGGGAGGGGCAGGTTGCACTATTCAGTCACCATATGTGTTCTGTGTCTAACCCCCAGCCCTAACTCTCAGGCAATGCACCCCTCATCCCAGATCAACACCCAACAGTCCAACAGACTTTTACTTATACTACCTTGACCAAAAACACAGAGTCAGTGCAGTATATGGGAATATGTCTGTGATGGCAGTAATGTTGTCATTTAGTACCTGCACCAACTGAACATCCAATATGACGCCATTTTGCAGCTTCATCAGGGAGTATGTCCCATATTTGGCTGAATGCCCAGGACTGTCTGCATGTCCGTCCCCTCCACATATCAAACCTCATCCCTCAGCCTGTAATGAAACAGCCAACCACTCCTGCCATTCTTTCCATATGTTCTTGACAGCAGCAAGCAGTAGTTGTGACTGATGTTGGAAAAAAGTTCTAACATCGTAACAACAAATGCCCACTATGTTGAAAAGCTTAGTAATCCTGGACACAGTTGCACCTGCAGAGAGTATTAATGCAGAAAGCAATAGATTTCCGACTGGTGTCCACCCACAATGTGGCTGACTGTTTCAGATGGATGTCTTTGAGCGTCCGGCGCAATCAATATGGATAGCATGGTTCCACACACTGTAGTGCGATACAGGCGAACAGGTTCACCACAAGATGGGCGATGACACCATTTCAGCAACCCTTCCAAAGTGCCATGGAACACTATGTATTTCTGTCATCAAATTATATCATTCCGAGTGTTATCATCAACAGTGACATTAAAGACTTCATCATCTGAATCGCAGCTGATGGATGAAGAAGACTGATAGCCAGGGTCATCTTCCACTTCTACTTCATTATCAGAACATTCATCGTCACTATAATCTACTGGTATGTCATCATCCTTTATGGGTGAAGGCATGTGATTATCTCTTGTACTGGTGAAAGAAGGTTACATTTGACGCCCATGTCTTTTGTCGACCTAAATGTCTTTGTTACTAGGAGTTGAAATGACACAGCAATAAATACACAGTAAATGACAATAAGACACATAATAAATATATGGCAATAATCAATCATACCAGATGTCGTTGGTGATATTGCACTATGCCGTACCTCACAGTGGTGTCATGTCACCCAGTGCATAACTTGGAGGGCCTTTCAGCTCTACGAAAGGCATGGTACAGCTTAACACAGCCAATCAGGTTTGATAGTATTGTGCTTTGAAAATGTGCTTCATTGTCTAATAGATGCCAGACTTTACTTGGATATCAGCTAAGTAGAGCACAGGAATTTCGTAGCACATTTTCTAAGTAATCAAGAAGGCATGTCTATGGGGTTTGATTTAAAGCACGTTAATCAGCACTTAGGCATGTAACATTACAACAGGCACATTCATGTGCAAAATGAAACAAAGCAAGCTTGGGTTATTTACTAATCATTATTCTAGCTGTTGGAATGCTTTCTTGATATGGGGAAAAATGAATTCAGTACAAAGTTGAAGTACCCTGTACGCTATAACCCATGACAGACCATGGATGTATCTGGCCATTAATGCACACACTGGGTACATTGTGCGGAAACAATGGCTTGCCCAAGTGACTTCAACCAGTCGTGAAATGCATTAATTACCTGATACACCCATGAACTGGAGTGGGTTATTGCACTCATGAAACGGGATAGCAAATTGTAAAAATCAAAAAATCAAAAGCTTTTACAATTGGCATGCCAACTGTTGGTGAACTGGAGCAATAATGAATGGTCAGGTGACACTTTCTGCCCAATGGCAAGTCATCACTTGACCTATCATTATTGCCCATTTTCTAATATTTGATTGCAGTAGTTCATAGTAAAAATCATTAAGCAAAATATATAAATTTCACAAAAGATATTAAATATCAAAATGCGTCATCACAGTCATGCATAAATTAGAGTATAACTGATGATGACATGAATAATTCATGTGCATCATTGATCAGGTTGAATATGGCAGGGTAACAGAGTGACCTTGCAGCCAATTAGATTGTATATGTTGGTAGAAGCTAACTTAAATCAGGATTGCCCAGCCATAATGGTGAAGTGGTTCAAGGGTTCCTGGAGAGAACTGGTACAAGGGAAATGGACAAAGGGCAGGTGGTAGATGTCCTGTACCTGGACTTCAGTAAGGCATTCGACTTGGTGCCACATGGGAGACTAGCATGTAAGCTAAAGGGCACGGGGCGGGGGAAAAATTGGTGGGATGGGTGGAGAACTGGCTGCAGGGATGGCAGCAGAGGGTGGTGGTGGGAGGAGAACTACTGTATACAGTACTGGTGCCCAAACCTTAAAAAGGATGTGAGATTACTGGAGGGGATGCAGCGTAGGGCTACAAAAATGATCATGGGACTAGGGGAGTTGCCTTACGAGGAAAGGTTGAAAGATCTCAACATGTACTCACTGGAAGACAGAAGGGTAAGAGGGGACATGATAGAGATCTTAAAGTACTTGAAAGGAATAAACAAAGTCAGGGAGGGAGGATTGTTCCGCTTAAAGGGGGGGAACGGTCACTAGGTGGCACAGTCTGGAGTTGGAAGGGGGAAGGCTTAGGAGGGAGATGAGGAGGCACTACTTCGCAGAAAGAGTGGTGTCAGGTTGGAATGCACTGCCGGAGGAGTTAATTGCTCAAAGGACAGTGGATAGCTTTAAGCGGAGATGGGATAGAGTCATGATCAGGGTTAATACAGACAAAAACACAAAGAGGGGAAGGACCAGAAAAGAGGAGGAAGAGAGAGGCTTGGGTGGTGGTGGGGCAGCGGTCATGATTTGAAACTAAGAGCTGCACAATTGGGAAGACTTGATAGACCTGTGGACCTATTTCTGCTGGCAATTTTGTATGTTCGTATGTTCGTAATTATCATCCCCAAAGGCAGTGATGAGCGGGGTACCACAGGGGTCAGTGCTTGGGACCGGTGTTATTTGGGGGTATTTATTGCACACATCTTGGTAGGCATAAATAGAAAGATCAGTCTATTTGTGGATGACACCAAGATGGGAACAGTGGTGGATGACCAAAGTGGGGTGACAGGGTTTCCAGATCTAACAAGGCTGGAGACCCAGGCTGACACCTGGCAACTTGGTTTCAACACCAAAAAATGCAAGGTGCTGCATTTCAGGGCAAAGAATTCCAAGAGGAGCTACCATCGGGGGGGGGGGTGCAGCTAACTGTGACTGAGGGGGAGAAAGATCTGGGGATGCTCATTACGTGAGCAATGAACAACTCTGCACAGTGTAGGAAAACAGCAGCAGGTGGCTAACAAAATGCTGGGTTGCATTGCAAGGGGTATTACCTCTAGGAGGAAGGAGGTGATTCTGCCGTTATACAGATCGCTGGTCAGACCCCACCTGGAGTACTGTGTTCAGTTTTGGCACCCTTGCCTAAAAAGGGACATTAGAATGCTGGAAGGGGTGCAGAGCAACAAAGATGATCCAGGGTCTGGGGGGGAGTTAACATATGATGTTCGACTGAGGGAGTTGAACATGTACTCTTTGGAGGAGAGGAGGGACAGGGGGATATGACTGACACCTTTAAGTACATGATAGGAATAAACAGGACAGGCATGGAGGATTGTTCAGTGGGAGGGTGGGGAGAGACACTCTGTGTCATGACATGAGACTGGAGGGTGGAAGATTTAGGAGGGAAATGAGAAGGCATTTCTTTATGGAAGAATGGTAGCAGAGTGGAATGCACTACCAGCAGAGGTGGTGGCCTGTAAAACAGTGAATGCTTCAAGAGGGGCTGGGATAGGGCAAACATGAAGGTCATGGGGGATAGGTGGGAGGGGCAGCTGCATAGTAGGGGTGCTAGCTGCAAAATCGAGTGGACTCGATAGACCAAATGGCTTTTTTCTGCTAGCAGTTTCGTATGTTCGTATATCACATCAACTTTCCATAACAAATTCCTGCACAGGTATTATACTTATGTAATAGTGGCGTGTTATTGTAGGATAATGGCCTGCCTTGTGTGGGTTGAAGCACAAGGTTAAGCCGAGTGCTTCCACCACCTGACAATTTCCATTAGCCGGGTGCCGGCATGGGGTGGGGGGAGGGTAGGAGTAGGACTGCGCAGCCGGAAGGGAACTTGCCTCACCTGATGTGGTAGCTGCCCTTCAGTAGTCATGCTGCCTGCAGGCAGAGGTCCAGTGGCTAGTGTAGGCATAGTCTGCAACATGTATGGATGATGCCTTGAGACGCAGCATGCACATGCCTCTACATTCGCACGCACTTCCGAGGCAGGGGATCGGGATCTAGGAGAAAAAAAAAAATGTGAAAAACACAATAAAGTGTATACAGAAAAAACAAGCATTTGTCAATACCGAACGTTCGCTTGCAGGTATTTGCAGTGGTGTTTGGCACGTATGGTGCTTTACCCTAATGCCCTGTGCGATTGCTGGTATTTGCACAATAAATTTTCAGCATGACCTTTTTGTTACCCCATTATATATACACTTAAGCGGAAACACGTTTTGGGCAGGATGTGAAAAATGACAGCTGTACTGCTCATAAGGAGGTGTGGTAAAATGGCAATGTTGAAAATCTGAGTGAAAATATTGAAAATTCGCAAACTTATGAGCGTGCGTAGGAACTGCACAATGCATGCTCGTAAAAGTTATTTTTAGGAATTTGTTCACCAAATTTTCAACATAGCCATTTTAAGACCTCTGCTCATGAACAGTGTCACTGTTATTTTCTTAATGTGTCCCTATGATTAAGTTCGCATACCGGCCTAGCCATTGTGCGCCACATGGTGAAACACATTTTGGGCAGGATGTGAAAAATGACAGCTCTACTGCTCATGAGGTGTGGTAAAATGGCAATGTTGAAAATCTGGAGTGAAAATATTGAAAATTCGCAAACTTACGAGCGTGCGTAGGAACTGCGCAACACACGCTCGTAAAACAGTCATTTTTATGAATTTTTTTGCCAAATGTTCAACACAGCCATTTTAAGACCTCTGCTCATGACCAGTGTCACTGTGATTTTCTTAATGTGTCCCATACATTGATTTCGAACACCGACTGCGCCATTGTGCACTACATGGGCGGAAACATGTTTTGGGCAGGATGTGAAAATGACAGCTGTACTGCTCATGAGGAAGTATGGTAAAATGCCAATGTTGAAAATCTAGAGTGCAAATATTGAAAATTCGCAAACATACGAGCGTGCGTGGGAACTGTGCAACGCATGCTCATAAAACAGTCATTTTTAGGAATTTTTTCACCAAATTTTCAACACAGCCATTTTAAGACCTCTGCTCATGAACAGTGTCACTGTGATTTTCTCAATGTGTCCCATACATTGATTTCACACACCGACTGCGCCATTGTGCGCTACATGGGCGGAAACACGTTTTGGGTGAGATGTGAAAAATGACAGCAGTACTACTCATAAGAAGGTATGGTAAAATGGCAATGTTGAAAATCTGGAGTGGAAATCTTGAAAATTCGCAAACCTATGAGCATGTGTAGGAACTGTGCAACGCACGCTCGTAAAACAGTCATTTTTAGGAATTTTTTCACCAAATTTTCAACACTGCCATTTTAAGACCTCTGCTAATGAACAGTGTCACCATGATTTTCTTAATGTGTCCCATATATTGATTTCACACACCGACTGCGCCATTGTGTGCTACATGGGTGGAAACAAGTTTTGAGCAGGATGTGAAAAAATGACAGCTGTACTGCTGATAAGGAGGTGTGGTAAAATGGCAATGTTGAAAATCTGGAGTGAAAATATTGAAAATTCGTGAACTTACGAGCCTGCGTAGGAACTGCACAACACACGCTCGTAAAACAGTCATTATTTGGAACTTTTGCACCAAATTTTCAACATGGGGTTTTTGGGACCCCTTCTCATGAATGATGTCACTGTCATTGTGTTATTCAGGCCTGAAGGGTGATTTCGCGCAGTGACTGCAAAATCACTCTTTGGGCCCGAATAACGCCATGACTGTGACATCATTCATGAGAAGGGGTCCCAAAAACCCCATGTTGAAATTTGGTGCAAAAATTACAAAAATGCCTGAGATATGCAATAAAGTTGAAATCGATCTAGCCATTATACAGCTTACCGGCATTTCCTCTCAGTTCGCGGTCGTTTAAAAGTGCAGGCGTGTTCGGTCACGAAGATCATCATGCCGAGCTCCGGAGGTAAGTATGGGGTGAGGGGGTGTGGGAAGGCTGGGTGCGCAGTGGGTGGGTGCAGGTTGTGGGAGGGGGGACTGCGCTGTGGGACCATTTTCGCTTTACAGGTGAGAAAAAAAAAACACTACGTGGGACGTTTGCCACACTGGGGTGGGCTCCCAGTGTGGCAGAAGGATGGCTGGGGGGGCCGAGGAGCCAACGGGGGATTGGGCACCCCGTCGGCAAACAACGGCAGGATGTTTGCCACGCTGTGTGGCTCCCCAGTGTGCAGAAGGATGGCTTGGGGCCGTGGGAGCCGACTGGGGATTGGGAACCCCGTCGGCAAACAACGCGGGACGTTTGCCATGCTGGGGTGGGCTCCCAGCGTGGCACCAAAGCTTTGGGGGGTGGCGTGACGCGGTGCTCTGTATGACAGCGGTAGTTTTCTTTGAAGCAAAGACCACCGCTGTCATACACAGCTCCCGCACCCATTGGTGCAGGACCGCCACGCCTGCTCAACGGAGCAGTGGATTGCAAGGGAGAGGCACACCTCCAAAGTGTGCTACTCTCCCAAAACGTTCCTTGCGCATGTGTGCAAACGAACGTTAAAATAAGTGCCATTAGCACACCATAACGTAGCACCTTGCATGCTTTATTGCAATTCTGAATGGGTACGTTTAGAGAACGTGATTAATTTAAGTAAACATATTACTGTCAGCTGGGCCGTTGTGCTGTGATAACAGCCCCGCTGAAAGAAGCTCTCAGCCAATCAAGAATTAGCATTCTTGACAAACATTTCATGATGACTATCAATGTATGAGGAGCAATGGTTCGCAGGATTTGATTAGTGTGAGCAGTTAAGCAGTTCAGGCACCAGAAGGTACACATTACAGACTGCAGCAAGCATATTACTTTTACGAGGTGTAATGTGATGATACCTGTAGTATGTAAACATGGGCATGTTTGAGTAGACTTTGAGAACATGGACTTCAGATGCCTAGTAAGCACTTGCACAGCGCAATCTTTCATCTCAGTTCTGACCGTCCGTGTTTCAGCTGAAGTACCGGCACAGTCTGGGACAGGTGTTGTTGCATCATCATCAGAAGCACCCATCGGGTTGTGAGATTCTAAATTTTTAATAGTCTACTCAACTAACCATGGATACAAATAGTGATAAATCTACTTTTAGTAATTTTGTTCGAAGAGCATAGCATGTCCAAATAAAACTAGTAGTGCACATTTCAGAATGGGAGGGCTTAGCACTGGGTTCAATATGGGGAATAGCTCCTCCCACAAACTCTGTTTAAAGTCCACCACTCACATGCCTCCTTGCTTAGGGTGTGTTTTTACCCTGAGCTCCCTGTGTGGCTTGTGTGGCTGTGCTGTCTCCTGCGCCTCCTGCTGCTCTGTCTGGTTTGTTTTCCATACCTTGTGTGTCTTCCCCTTCCCTCTTGTTGTTTCATTTTCTCCCGTTTTTTGTGTTTTATACCTTTTGTCCTGTGTCTTGGCTGGTCTCCCCTCTCTCAGCAGCTCTGTTCCACCTCCCCACTCCTTTTCCCTGCTCGCCTTCATCTCCTACTTGTGTCTGGGTGTTCCCCTCTAGTTTCTTCTTTGGGCTTCTCCACACGTCTTTCATCTCTTCCTCCACCAGCCTTCTGTCGCCTTCTCTTGTACATTGGCACCTTCACTGTATCTCCCACTCCCTTACTGTGCATTCCCCCAGGACTTGCTTCCCAGGCCCCTCTGGAAGCGTGCCCACTTCCTGTCCTTCTCCTGTGGGCCTCTGCTCTCCCTCATCAGCTCCCCAGTTCCCCTTCAGCTCCACAAGCACGCTGTCTGCTCCAGGCAGCTCAGCGCATTCATTCTCGCCAGGCACTTCTTTCTCCTCCTCGACCCAAGCTACTAGCTGCCTCCTTCCTCCATAGCCTTGCCGATTCCTCAGTTCAGCATGTAGGCTTCTGCCTAGTGGATGGCATGCGGTGATCTCCTGTACGTGAGTACTACTTTACTCTGCCTCTCCCTACATTGAACGGCCTATATGCATTGGCAGCTACCCCGATTTCATACTTAAGCAATAAGGCATAACAGGGGGTGTGTTATGGTGGGATAAAGTCCCATCTCAGGTAGGGTTGAAGCATGAGGCATAGACGAGTGCTTCCACCACCTGAGAAGGGTCGTTAGCCCACTATAACACATCCCCTTGAGTGCCTTATTGTGATTACTAAAATGGGTAATTTTTAGTAAATGTTATGTCTTTTTTTAAACATTTTACTTTTAGCTGGGCTGTTGTGCTGGGATAACGGCCCCGTTGAGAGCTGCTCTTGGCCAATCAGGAGCCAGCATTCTTTCTACCCATTTCATAATAAATTATAAAACTGGGTTTTATACATCATGGACGCAGATGATTAATTTGTGCCCTGGTTGTGGTTATTATTGACTTCACATTTTATCTGCTCACATGCCCACTCAGCCTGATTTTGCTACTTCTTTTCTTATAAAATATCAACTGCCAGATTACCCGAGTGGATCAGCCCTGGCGACCTCCATTTTTCTAATAGTTTAACGGGAGACCATATCAGTGGGTGGAGGGGGTTAGCTCACACATTGAACTGTAGACCTTACAGCAATACAGCGATGCAGCTGTCATTCAATCTGTGCTCACATTCTGGCAACGCTCAACAATTACCTGCTCGGCTAGTGGCTGACTTTCATCACTACGGCAAGCTGACTGTCCTCTGCAGTCACTTGCTACTGATACTCCTGATGGCTGTTTACAAGGTTATTATGTTGGAATATGAATTTTGGCAGTACCTGACTGACTGAAGCTCACTCCCATTTCTTCTCGGTGAGGAAACTGGCCTACATGATCACGCCCGAGCACAGCATGCAGCAGTTAAATAATTTTCTTCGGGGGAGAGCTACCTCATGCAGGTATCGGTAGTGCAATCACAGTTGTTTACTTTCCTGCACTGTTTCCCTGCTACTTGCTGCTTCCTTCTCCTCATGGGGCTGTTGACTGAATGTTTTAGCTTTCCTCTGGCACTCTGCCTATCTGATCTCTTGTATTAAGGCACCTGCGGTACTGGCATAACAAGTCTAAAGTACTACACAGTCTATGTGGTAGTTTGTTGTTCTATTTTATTTCTGAAGAATTTTCTTGTTTCTTTGCTCATTAGACCATCTTCACACGTTGAGAGACATTTTGCGCTACAGCTCCTGTTCTCCGGGATAATACCGAGGGGAGGGGGTTACACCCAATCTACCATCCCTGGGGTTGTGTCCACTTTACCTCCCTGCTACCTACGACCTCAATCACCTACACTCACATCAGTACTCCTCCCTGGTACGTGCGTCCGTTTACACTGGGGTCCTCCTCTCCAACCCATTGTCATTACTTCCAAAGGCAGCCCCTCCTTTCTACAGTTCACTCCTGTTGTGTGCCCTCCATTCCATCTTTCCTCAGTCTATCCTACCATACCTATATGACATTCGTTCATCCTGTCTACAATGCAGTTTCCTCATATACTCTCTCTCTACAGCAGCATTCTGTGCTTTCTGCCAGCCCATACCAGCAGTACTCCGGAATCCATCCCTAACTCGCACCTTCTGAGGTGCTGAGTGAAGGTAGGCTTCCCTGTCTACCGGGGATGGGATTTTGTTACAATTGCTACCTCCTACTACTTACCAAACTGACATCCTCTATCCCTAATTCTGCTGAGCAGCATTGAGTACTGGTTAGCTTACCCCAACTACCAGGGATGGGAGCCATGTCTACAATCTACTGTGTCAATCCATGCCTTCTCCACTTTATACCGGTTGCCGCTTCCCTTCGGGAGTGGAACTTCTTCACCCATGTGCCCTCATCATCCTACCCACGCCTAGCTGCCTCAAGTCAAGATCATCCCACCTCAGCCATCATGGATGGGTGTCTGAATCTACATTCCACTGCTTCAACCTTACGCATTCTCATCCTGATACCCAGATGCTGCTTCCCCTCTGGAACTAGACCTCATTCTATTTGTCTTCTCCATCCTAACTTGACTGCGGCCTTGAATCAAGGTCCTGTCATCTGACTTCTACGGCTGGGAGCCTGAGTCTCATTCCACCTTCTGCATCCTCTACGTGTTACGGGTTGCCACTTCCCTTTGGGAACAGGACCTCTACACCCCATTTGCCTTCCATCTCCCAACTCTGCCTGACGGCATCCTACCTCTACCTGGCGGTATCGACTGAAAGTCATCTCGCCTCGGTTGCCAGGACTGGAAGCTCATATCTGTAATCTACTGTTTCAACCTTATTCACTCTCTACCAGACCTCCAATTGCTGCTTCCCTCCAGGGCTGGAACTATTGACCTATGTAGCTTTCACCTTCTTACATTATCTGGTGTGTTGTGTCAGAGTCTTCCCACCTCAGTTACTTTGGTTAGGAGCCTGTATCTGCAAACTGACTGTTCATCTGTATGCATTTTCTACATACTACCTGACTGACACACCCTCCAGGAATGGGACCCATATACCCCAAATTGCCTTACATCCTTTCTCAGCAGTCTCCATCCTGCACTTCCATGGACCATCATACTCGACCCCACCTTGGCATCCTTTCCTCCTTGATTTGGATCATGTCAGCTCAATCCAGTTCAACTGCCTCATGGACTTCCTTGCTGTGGGTTACCTCTTCCAACTACTGTGCAAGTTTGTTTCCTCCTTCGGACATGGGAACCTCACCCTTCTTGCTGCGGCACCTTCTGTCCTCTCCACTTGTCGCATGATGCCTTCGTCAGTTGTGGGACTCATGTATCTCAACTCCATTGCTCTTCGTACTTGCCTTTACTCCTTGGCCTTCCATGGATCATTCTCTCATAGCTTGCTACAGCCTTCACACATTTCCGCTTCTGTTTGCTGAGGAGCTGACCCAGTCCTGTTCCCTTCCACACTTGCAATGTCATCCTGCTTCGCCTAGGCCATTTCTTCCCTGGATCATTCACGCAACCGTTAAGATTCACTCTGGACCTCCCTTCCATCATTGGATAGCTGCCTTGTCATCTCCGCCTTGACTGCTTTGGGCTTTGTCCTGTTTGCTGTGGCTCTTTTGGGCTTATTACCCTATCTCCAGCCAGTATTCCTACCTGGTTGACTACTCCTCCCATTTCTCCATCTCAGATTCCTACTCTGGCCATTCTAACAGCTCACATCCACTACTCGATGGAATACTTGTTCATTTCACCTGAGGAAAACTACTTCCAGCAAACATCCCTTGGATAACATGCCTCGTAGACTCTTACATCACCATAGAGCATTCTATACTGCCCAATCATCTCCTCACAATCAGTCTTGGAATCCCATTCGATTGGACGATAGAAAGATCTCATATGTCTCTATTGGATACTCCCTACATATCCTGTCTATTCAACCACTATGGCTTCCCTATCTACCATGTCTCACAGGCTATCCTCATACATGGAAAGGACTCAAGTCCTTCTGGTATGCTCCAACTCTGGAACCATTATCATTGCTATGGATACTAGAAACCACACAACACCTCATACCTCTACTGACATAATCCATTTTAACTTCTGCAGCCTCTCCTACCAACACTGACTATGTTGACCATGTTACTTGACTCCTACTTTCTCAACAGCCATTGCTTGTCCTAAGACTTTCGCAGCTGCCTTCCCAGAACTTCCATCATTGGATCTCCCATGCATAGCTGCCTTACTACCATTATACTGTCCAAATTACTGCTGTCTAGCTCCTGGACATCACCATACCGGGTTAGGTACGATCTCCCGACTGTTGCTTTCCCGACTCCCGATGTCCTGTCCCCGATCTCCCGTTAACTGCTCTCCCAACTACTATTTAATCCTGAATCGAGCGTTCCCGACATGTTTATCTTTGCTGATTAACTGCTTCAAGACTGCATGAAATAAAAGTTTTCAAGCTTACCTTCCGATTTCATTATTTCGTTCCCATGTTCTGTAGACAGAATCTGTGTGGCGCACAGCAAACACGTCACAGAGCTTGTTTCAATTCAGTTTCAGTTCAGGGGGAAACACAGAGCAGTTGTCAGCTTCGTTTTCAGTGCAAATCACTTGCTGATTACCGTTAAAATCAAATTTTATTTACATTTTTAAAATGAAAGTCCTGTACAGTACTCGATTGTTGGATTCCAGAGTGCAGAGCGGAGCTAATAAGGTAATGATTTCTGTTATATATGCAAGTTGGGTGCAATTCCTCTTAAGTACTCGGTCACAGATCTTGCATGTCTGTCTTTTACAATGGAATCTGTTGTGACAAGCTGTTCCTTTTGGAGCTCCGTTACAAATCTGTGTATGCCAACATGCGGAGCTCCAATTAATGCTGCTAGACGATGCCAAGCCTCCACATTATTTTGAGTCCTCGGATAACCCTGTGACATTTGGTGGTGAATGGACCAAAAGGAAAGGTGAAATAGAGGGGGGGATTATTAGTAGCTGTAAGCAGAAAGAAAGGTGGCGCTGTGGCATAAATCTGAACTTGTTTTAAAAAGCATACACTCGCTAAAAGTAAAAAGTATCATTTCATTCACTGCAATTATTCAAAACCCAACACATAATTCTGCATAATTCAGCAATTATTCATCTATTAGTAGCTGTAGCAGAAAGATAGGTGGCGTTGTGGCTTACATCATTATTTTAAAATGAACACACTTGCATACACTCGCTAAAGGGTTAACAGTCACAGTTAAACTGATTTCGGGAGACTGTTAGTCAGGAACTCGTTCAGACGGGTGGGTAAAGATTCAGGATTTCTTATTGCGGGAAAGTAATGCAGTCGGGAAATCGGAGTCGGGACTTTAAATTATGGGAGTTTAACAGTCGGGAAATCGAACAGATCCCACCATACCTTATACAATCATCTGCATTCCTTTATCTTATTACCACCAGTTAGGTTAGCTACCCATCCAGTGGTCCTTCTAGTCCAGCCTTCGCGATTTATCTCCATTACTCTCTCTCCAGTGAAGACTTTCACCGAGAGCAGGCTCCTTAGGTTCTCAATCCGGAAATCCGCAACCCATATGGTGAATTCATTATCCCAGTCTTGCCTCCCAACAGATCTTAATCGATCATAGCACTAGGCTCCTCTGATGTTCCACACTACTCTCGACTCCATTGCCACCCCAGCCTATACTCCTGCTTCAAGGCTTCCCACAAGTCTTTGGACATCAGATTATCAGTAAAGCTAACCAGACATATCCACCTCAGTGAATATCATGGGCAATTGCGCCACCGATATACCAACAGTATTTCAGCCAATGAAACTGCAAGAGCCTGTTTAAGTATAATTATGACATCAATACCCTAATCAATTATCGAATTCCCTGTACTGAACTTCCAATCATTCTTTATATATATTCAGTTACCATCTAGACTGCATATGCCAATCTTCCCGTATTGGTCTACAACTCACTTACGTCATTTCTCCTATCAGGCACTCAAGACTCTGCTTGACTCCTTCATCCACTTCATGGATGCTTACTTAGCAACCTATCCCTCACCACTGAACTCCTCACCTCCAGACTCTACCATGAATGTCAAACCTACAAGTTGGATCATTTACCTATGACTTCATAAACCATCGCATTCCTGCCATTCTCAGTCTGGTAGCATATTAATCAACTCATGCTGTCCCTGCTCATTCATCCCTGTAATCCTTTGAACAATCATCCATCATCACCTTGGAAACATGGACTTCATTTGCCCTTCTTCAGATGGATCTGTTTCACTCTCAGGATTCTACTGCACTTGCAGAAAATACCTACTTCCTCAACCTCAGTATCGTCCTTCCAAATTACAACATCCATGGATCGAGAATGGACCATCATCTCTCCAAGCAGCTCACCTTCCTCAAAAAAAAAATAGCTATGGTTGCTAGAACCTAGATCCATCTCCTCTTAATATGCCCAGAGGACAGGCAGACCAATGACCATGTGTCCTCTGAGGTTTCCTCCACCTGGGATGTTTTCCTGTCCTGAGTGCTAGTGGCTATACTCTCCGTGGGTTGGAGGAGGTATCTTTTTGGGCCTTTTATTCCCTACAAAATTCTACCTACATACCTCCTACTCAAGGGTGGGAATAGAGTAAAGCCACAAAAAGTACTACACGTTACACAAGCACTAATGTCCCATTGCTAGTCCCCAAACATTAAATGGGAGGGCTTAGCCTGAGGTTCAATGTGGGGAATAGCTCCTCCCATAAACTCTACTTAAAGTCCATCACTCACACACCTCCTTGCTTAGGGTATGTTTTTTGTCCACCTCCTCCTTCTCTGGCGTTCTTCTCACCCTTGTTCGTGGACCTTCTGTTCCCTACAAATTCCTACCTACATACCTACCACTCAAGGGTGGGAATAAAGTAAAGCCACAAAAAGTTCTACAAGTTACACAAGCACTAATACTCCATCCCTATTCCCCAAACACTGAACTGTACTTTATTACAATCACTAACATTAAACGACATTCAGTTTAAACATTACAGTTTTTAAAAGTAGATCTGGGCAAGTCAAGTGTCTCACCACAACATGCTATGACACAGTTGAACATGAACACAGGTGTTGTACCGGGACAACAGTTCCGGATAAACATTGAAAGTCTGGGGCATGAAGTCAAAATAAATATTAAAATGCTTTTAGTGGAAGAAAAAATGATGGAGAACAAGAAGTTAAAACAAGCATTTGTCAATGCCGAATGTTTTCTTGCTGTCATTAGCAGTGGAAGTACAGGAGTTAGAGAGATGCAGTATAGAAATGGCAGTGATGTATTGAACTGACGTTAACTCCACCCCACCCTGTAGAAATGGACAAGCATTGGGGTGTGCCTTTGGGTTATCGCCCATAATGGTCATGACATTTCACCTCACCCAACCCTGCAGACACTGACAAGTGTCGAGGTGTGCTTTGGGGTGTTCGGCCTTTACTCTCATCTCATTCCATAAGGAAATACACTGAAATAGGTACAGTATAGGAGAATGGTGTGAACTCAGGGGCCAAAGAGTCCAAGGTGCACCTCAATGTCTGTCACTGGCTGCAGGGTGGGGGTTGAATGGCGTGAACATTACTGTTCACAATCCCAAGTCACACCCCTGATGCTTGTCAGTCCCTACAGGGTAGGGCGTTATGGTCAGAAACCCTAACACCCCGGGTGTTTCTTGGTATTTTTACTCAAGTTTTCAACATGGTGTTTTTGTGACCCCACCGCATGAACAGTGACACTATCAGTTTGTTAGTGGAAAGGTGATTTTGCACAGTGACTGCACCATTTGGCGCCACAGGGGCGAAAACACATTTCAAACACAATGTGAAAAATGACAGCTGTACTGCTCATGAGGAGGTGTAAAAAATAGTAATGTTGAAAATCTGGAGTGAAAATGTAAGAAACTGGTGAAGTCACGAGTGTACATAGAAACTGCACAATGCACACCTGTAACGCAATTATTGTGGGGATATTTTGTACCAGATTTTCAAAACAGGCATTTTGGGACCTCTGTTCATGAACAGTGTTACCGTGATTTTATTAATCTGATCGGAACACTGATCTCCCACAGCGACTGTGCTATTCTGCGCCAGAAGGCGAAAACACATTTCGGCCAGGATGTGAAAAATGACAGCTGTACTGTTCATAAGGAGGTGTGAAAAAATGCCAATGTTGAAAATCTGGAGTGAAAATATTACAAATTCATGAACTTATGAGTGTACGTGGAAACTACGCAATGCACGCTCGTAAAACAGTCATTTTTGAGAATTATTTCACCAAATTTGCAACATAGGCTTTTTGAGAGCCCATCTCATGAACAGTGACACTGTAATTTCGTTAATCAGTCCTGAAAAGTGATTCCATGCAGAGACCGCAAAATCATCTTTCGGACTGAATAACCAGGTGACAGTGATTGAATTCATGAGATAAGTTCCCAAGAACCCCATGTTGAACATTTGGCGCAAAATTCAAAAAAATGACTGAGATATGAACCAAAGTTGATAAAACCCTATTTATGCCATTATACAGCTTATCAACATTTCTTCAGTTTGCGGTTGGCTTTAAAGAGCGCAGACATGTTCCCTGTCCACTGAAGATTGTTGCCCCGGCCTCCAGAGGTAAGTATGGGGTGAGGGGGGGTGTGATGAGGTGGGATGCGCAGAGGTGGGTGCAGGTTGGGGGAGAGGGGCAAGAGAGTCAACAAGGGACTGTTTTCTTTTGTTACAGGTTTTTTTTTAAAAAAGATGATGCAAGACTTTTGCCACGCTGGGGTGGGCTCCCAGCATGGCACCTGGAAGTTTGTTTGGGGAGGCAGTGGAGCCAATGGGGGACTGGGCACCCTCTGTTGGCCATACAGTGAGTGGGGGGAGCATGTGATGATGCAGGACTTTTGTCACGCTGGGGTGGGCTCCCAGCATGGCACCTTGAAGTTTGTTTTTGGGGGGCACAGGATCCAATGGGGATTGGGCACCCTGTAAGGCACACAGTGTGCTGGGGGGTAGAGTGTGCATGTGCCAAGGGGGATTGGGCACCCCCTTAGCACACAATAAATCGGGGGGGGTGCATCATGCCGATGGAACCAGGTGCAGTGGTGTACAGTTGAAAATCGACTGCTAAGGTGGTGATGTGTAGGTAATTTGCATACTGCTGATGGCATGGCAGTATGCAAATTGCCTACACGTGACCACCACAGATTATAGTGGTCGTTCTCTTTCAACTGCACACCACTGCATCTGAACTTCTGTCATAGATAGCTCAGACATTCATTGATGTAGTGCGACCCTGCCTGCAAAAATGATCAGGGCATTGGAAGCGGGGGTGCCACACTCACGAAAACTCATATAGTGGCACTATGTTTCTTGCACATGCATGCAAGCATAAAAATGAAATGACATGTTTAAAAATGTACACATCATGGGCACTGAAATCAAATCCTGAGTGGAGATGACACTACAGGCAGACATGGACAAATCAGAAATAACAGAGACCTTAAGTGTTCAGTGTTGTAGAGTAATAGAGATTAATAAAGTTGGTGATAATTGGAAGGCTGAGCCTGTAGTTGAATGGACAAGCAGCCAGCCACTCCTACTTCCTGAGCTATATAAGCAGTTTCTCTCAGTCTCCTTCTGAAGCATTTTTTCTTTGCAGCCGAAGGCTCTGTCCTCTGAGCTGGTTGGGGCCTACCCCCCCCGGCTGCTCCTGCCTGTCTGTCTGCTGGATTTCTGTGTTTATTTCCTGCTTTTGGTTTGTATTATGCCTTGGGCTGTGTGTGCTTCTTCTGTCTTTGTTCCCTATTTTCTGTGTTTGGTTGTGTGTTGTTGGTTTTGTCTTTTTTGGGTTTTTTTCATTTCTAAGCTCCTAGCATATCACTCCAGGGCTCCACCTATTAACTCTGTTACTCTCAAACTAGCGCAATGCAACTGCAATCATTATCTGTGTGTTTCAGCTCAACCATAGCTGCTCCATGTTGCATACTCAGTTGTTTTCACCTGACTCAGATTTACACTGAACCTAGCTATGCAGCTTAATCATGCTCTCATTCTACTTACCTCATTGCAGCAGCTTCTTGCATTGCTTGTTTTTTTTCTTTAGTTGTTTAACCAGGTATAGCACACTAAGCTGAAAGCTTTTTTACAGGAGCAACCTGGGAGCACAAAGAGGTTAAGTGACTTGCTCAAGGTCACACAGTATGCAAGTGGAAGCTGTGGGATTCAAACCCAGGTCTGGTCTGCTGGATGTCACCAAATTTGCAGCTCAGAGCCTTAGACCACTGCGCTATACTGCCTCCCTTTCAGGGAGCATTGTGTCTCCTTCTTTGCTTTGTTTTTTTCCTTTTTTAGTTTTTGTTTTTTTTGCAGTTTGCAACTCCGTGTACTCTAGTCAGATGTTGCTTCTATGTTTATTCACCCAGTTATACTCAGAGGTCAACTAAAAGCTACTGCTGTGGCTGTTAAACTAGCTTTAATATCTGCATGAGGTTCTCGGTCCTTCCATCACTTTCTTGTTTGTCCTACGGCAGGGACTGGGAAGTGTTTGGGGAGTCATGGCCCCATGTGGCTAATTATTTCTGTTCTAAATCCTGCCTTTGCTGCCGAAAATCCTCAGAGTATTTGTCATCTTTTTTTTTTAACTTTATTCATCTCCAACCCTGGAGAACTTCTTCTAGCGACCTCGGGGGCTTCTAACCTCTACCTCCCACTGTGACCACTCCTCTCCCCTCTTGTCACCAAGCACCACCTCCGGATCTAAACCCTCCAAAGGTAGGGCTGCCCAATCCACCCAGGGTGTTCTATCTTATAGGGCAAAGTGCCCAGCACACACGGGTCTGGTAGTGGAGAAGAGATGACCCGGAGTTGGGAGTGTGGGCTGTAGAAGGTCAAGGTGCCTTCATCTATCCCCAGGATTGGGGTATTTCTTTCTTTTTTCTGTTCCCCCCTCCGCTGCGGAACTTGGCCAGTGAGGCAACGTAGTGCTGTAGCTCTACCCACCCCTGGCATATGCCGTGCTACTCAGTCGGCGAACCTCCAGCTGCCACCAGAGGTCACTCTATGAGCAAGTGTCTCCCATACCCTCCCCAGGAAGAGAGAGCAGTCCTCCAGATGCTCGATCTCCCCCCCCCACTGACCCCTGGCGACTCCCGGCTTATTCCCGAACCCGGGTCACCAGCGTGGTGCGAGGTGTGGCATTCAGTGCCTCAACCCTCAGCACCACCGGGCCAGCTTGGAGTATTTGTCATCTTGATTTGGCTTTTAAATACCTGGCTGGCTTGCCCCAATATTCAGTGCTGTTTCATTGCTACTATGTCATGCAGACCTATTTGCAGGTCCACCTATAACTACTACTGTTTACTGACCTATGTGCAGGTCCACTCTTGCTTGCGCAATCATTGCTTCATGCCTACCACATCCCCTCAGCTTCAGCTTCTGGGATGTCTGCTGCATTCAATCTGCATTTGACCTGCAAGATCTCAGCACTCACCATTCATTATGTTTCAGCATACCCGTGCTCATTCAGCTGATTAACAGCTTTTCAGCTATCGGTTTTTGGGGAATGCCAGCCATACCATTCTGGTTCAGGTTCCCTGCAGCCGATGGTTTCACTCTGCATTAAGTCTGCATCTTGGGCATATCTGACGTGTGGTGGGGTCCTTCTCGCCCGGCTCATAGCTGGGAATGTCCTCGCTCCGGGCTTGGCTTTAGCTGTCCGCTATGCAACAGCAGCTCCTGGTGTAGAATTTAAGACTAGTTGTGAAGGGTGGTTATTCCCATCTCCTTTGGCTCTAGTGTTCCACTATAGCGGTTATCCATTGGTTTTTGTGGTTTCCCAGCAAGGCACCTTCACCGCATTCTCCCCACGACTGCCTCTGGTTCACCTGGTTTGAGTTTAGGGTGAGTAGGCCAGGTGAGTGCCTCAGCGATCATTGCTCTCCTCTTCCCACCTTGGTTGTCTATTCATGTTGCAGAGAATGCTCGCAACCTTCCACAGTGTTCCCTCCAGAGGGATTTGAGTGAGAGCCTTCCTCCAAATGGGAATATTTTCTACCTCCCTTAATTGGGTTTTCCAAATTGCAGCTGCAGAGCCGTCACTAAATAAAATATCCCAAGCCTAGAGGGAAGGTGACCTAGGCCTTGGATCCCCAGAGAATTCCTCCTCAAAGGTTTTTTTTCTCCACTCCATTGCCTCAAGTCAAAACTGTTAATTAGCGCAGTAGTGTCCCTTAGTTTCTTTAGGTAGGTTCCGCTGTTGGACAGAGGTGGATGGTGTCCCTGCCATTCCCTCTCTCCTTAGAGGATCCCCTCGTTCTTATGAAAACCATTGGAATCATGCCATGCAAACCTGGCTTTCATCCGTTATAAACTTAAGCATCTCATTACGTTATCAAACTGTCTGATGCTTATTTACTACTACGTCACAGTTACAGCTTGCTTATGTGCTTCGTTCTTCATTCTTTTTGGGGATACTTCCTAAGGTACGTTTAGCTACGGGAATCATTCCATGGCACCTCTAGGGGTGGAACCCTCTTCGAGGGTTCCTTGCCTTTGGTACCCCTACAGGGTGGTAACTCCTCTGGTATAGAAAGAGCGAACGCCCAAAACCAAACTCACAGCTGCACAAGCATAACACTATACTGGCTGCGCAGAACATTGAATTGGAAGGCTGGGCCTGTAGTTCAATGGACAAGCAGCCAGCCACTCCCACTTCCTGAGCTATATAAGCAGTTCCTCTCAGCCTCCTTCTGAAGCACTTTTTCTTTGCCCCATCCTCCTCCTCCAGCAGCAGAACCTCTCCTTGGGATCCTTCCTAAGGAACCTTTAGCCACGGGAATCATCCTGTGGCACCTCTAGGTGTAGAACCCTCTTCAAGAGTTCCTTGCCTTTTGTACCCCTACAGGCTGGTATTTCCTTTGGAATAGACAGTGCGAATGGCCAAAACCAAACCAACACAGTTGCACAAGCATAGCACTATACTGGCTGCGTCGGCCATTGAATGAACATTAATGAGAGTCAAGGTATAAATGATACAGTAATATAATGTGCATTTGAGTAAAGGTTGGAACAGTGGAAGGCAAAGGTGTAAGAGGCAATGAACAAGTGCTTCAAGGTGATCATGAAAGGTAGGATAGAAGCATAGACCCTGGGCTAGTTTAAATGATTGACAATGAAGAATTTAAACCTATCACCCAGGATCCTGGTTCCAGTCCAGGACAGATGCAGACCATCACTCAAGTACAGGCCTGCATCACTCAAGGGGGACATCTAGTCTCCAATGAAGCCAAACACCTGTGCTCTGAACGTGATTTTCAGTCATTCATTGAATCACATGGTGTGGAGTACCCTAGCCTCAACCACGCCTTAGACAGACAGCACCTACAAGGAGGTCACAGTGTGTGTTACTGGTCTAAGGCCACTCTCCAACTCTGCCGACTCCTCCTGCACTGCCCTGTTCCCATTCCCAGCCAGATCTTTTGTACCCAGTTGGCCAATGACATACAGCTCCATCTACCATACTGCCGCTCCCATGATACTGAGAATTTGCACCCTGTCCCTCCAAGTCATGGCACAGGGGAGGTACATTATCTACCTCTCCCCTCCACCACCCATTTCTATCCTCCTAATTACAGAGTCCCCCACCAGCAGTTGGTTCCTTCCCTTGTGAGGTCTTGTTTCATCCTCCTCTGGGTCTCCTTTGTGTAGGCTCCCAGCATCTGAAGTGGTCTTTAGAGCTTGGCACCTCCAGAGAGGAACCACACTGTGTCAGGAAAGCATATGAATTGTGGAGAGGTACAACTGGGGTGATGTGCCCCTGATCCATCACCTTCACCTTACATAGGCCCAACATGGTTCAGTCACTCCTCTTACTTGGCAACCTCTGATGCTGCTGCAGTGGCCTTGGTGTCCCCAAGGTGAGGGAGGAGTTTTTAGAATCCTCGCCTGGTCAGCATGGAGACAGGCAACCTCCTCACTCAATCCAGAGAGGTGCCAGCAAATGGGGCAGGTGACATTGGGTATGGGAACAGATAGCAGTAATGAGATGGAGTTTATGTACCTTGGAAGAGGAAACTCTCTGATGGAGGGGAGTGTATATGTAGGATCAGTAATGTGGAAAACAGATGAGGGCTGGAGTCATTGTCCACATGGGAGCAAATGACCTATCTAAGGACAGGGAATGCATAGAGCAGGTGCAGGAAGAATTTAGAAAATTGGTAAGTGGCATGTAGAAGTTATCATGCTCCGTGACTTGATAGGACGCGATGCCAGTGCACGGCATGGGGGAGGATAGTACTACTGGTATCAGTGGCTTCAGCTAATTATTGAAGTGCTGATGTAACATGAATTGGTAAGAGTTCATAGGGAGGAGTACAAACACCAGAAACACTGCATCCGTGTTTTTATTTCTTTTTGATTTTAGTCTTTGGTAACTGGGCAAGGCCCACTAGGCACAAGTGGCTGTCTTCAGGGGTGACCTGGAAGCACTGGGTGGTTAAGTGACTTGATCAGAGTCACACAGTATGCAAGTGGAGGTTGTGAGAATCAAACCCAGGTCTGGTCTGCTGGATGTTCCAAGCTCGTTCACAGCTCATTACTCTAAACTCTAGGCTATACTGCCAGCCCAAAGTCTGTGGACTGGCTCCTTAAAAGACAAGAGAATTATATGTCCTATGATTCATAAACAAACGCTTCACATGGCCAGGGAGGGGAGGGCATGGAAACGTCTGTAAGTAGATCAACACAAATATGTTTAAACAAATTCATCAAAATTACTAAAAAAGAACACATTTGTCAGCCCAGTGGCATGGAGGGCTGAGGTATCTGTGCTTTACCTCCAGTCATGCCAACAACTCATGTTCATGGTGTGAGCTGGACATCGGGGGTCAGCAGGGGAGGGAAGGGATCAAGCATCTGTAGGACAGCTCTCCTCTACCAGGGAGGGGGGATGGGTACTAGGTCGGTACCGCCCTGACACCTAGTAGAGGCTGGGTGGTAGCACACCATAAAGCCTATACTCAAGCAAAGGGGGCAGAACACTCGGCTGGCGTGCTGTGGCCGGAAGTGCACACAGCTCACCCATTTCTGACATTGCACACTCCACCTGGTGGAACAAATGGAAAACCAGGAAAAGAGGTCCCAGGTTGAGTAGAATGAATAGTCACCCACTGCAGGCCCTGACTCATAATGGCCCTTACCTGGAGTCTCGATCCTATGAGAAGTGAGAGGTGAGTAGAGTTGGGGGCTCCTTGCCAACTGGCCACAGAGGGGGAAACCATGGAGAAGACAGGGACAGCTGCCTGATGTCATGTGCGGGGCTGGGTGTGTAGCTGTGAGGAATGCCAACCGGTGTGGACCTAATGAGAAGTAGATACACACACAAAAAAAGGAACTCATTTCATAAATGCAATACAGCAGTATGTGGAGTGTATCATGGTGGGGTAAGGGCCATTCACAGTTGGTAGAATCACTCAACGTTTTCTCATGCTTTACCCCACTCGAGGTGGGACATTATCCCACCATAACCCACTACCTGTCAGTCATGCCTTAGTGCTCAAAAAAGTAGACTGAACAGTCAGTGACAGCTCTGCTGAATTCTGTCATCATGGGTGATTTCACACATAAATACTCAGTTGTCACCATGTTGGTACATCTAGTGAGACATAACTTTTTGATATTCACTACATAGCTCTTTATGTTCCCTTTTGCAACAGCTGTGGACATTTATGGACATTTTGGTTTCACACCAAGTTTTCCAGGGGCCGCTGGCTTCTTAAAACTGAATTCGGGGATTGCCAGAGCCTGTAAGAGGTAAAGTGTCCTCCACTACAGCCTGACTGTTGTGAGGCACTTCCCACCCACCCAGGGTCGGTGCTTCATTTATTGCTGCTGGCAGGTCACGTGTCACATCACATGACCTACCTTTCTATTTATTAAGTGTCCACTTTCCCATTTGCAGCTTATAGACACCAACCACTAGGGGTCGCTGCACTCTCCACTCTAGCTCCTCTTTCAACTCTCTACCCCTCCTAGGGACTGTTTGAAAGCCAACCCACTAGAGGTCACTGCAGTTCCCTTTGAATCCTTCTACCACCTACTTTCCTCACTCCTCCCATCAGCCTACCACTAAGCACCAGGCAGCATTTAACCTGGTACCCTTTTGTCCAAAGTCTACTGAGCCAATGAACCAAGCCAACATCTTCCTCTACTTTCAAACTCTTAACCCTTCCTCCCTCCTTTTCTGAATTAAAAAAAAAAAACTTTCTATACTCTGTCCCTAAGCTGTGCTCAAACCCAGTACCCTTGCAGTCAAAGTCAGCAGCTCTACTTCTGGACCACATTGCCTACCTATTTTATGCCTACTTTCTATGCCTTTTAGTCTCTTACCCCTCACCTGCCAAAACATAAGTTTACCACTTCTCTCTTGCTGCCTTTGCAGGCTTTAAACCCTGCACCCTCACTGTCAAAGTCAGCAGTTCCACCACTCAGCTAGCACACATGTCTATTATTACTGCAGGATTTCAAAACTCTAAAAAACGCTCTAACCCTGCTAAAGTGTTATCTGAGTGCTTCTGCAGACCTCGAACCCAACTCCCTGCTGCTACAGCCACTGGCTGGGCTCCTTCCTGCTACCCTGGGCAAGGCTTGAACCTAGTACCCTGTGTACCAGCCCTGCCACTACACCATAGCAGTAACTAGGCTTAGAGGTGACCTCTCACTACCATCTCCCCTCTATCATCCTAGTTTCCCCCAATTTTTCTTCACTTCAGCTCCCCCACCCTTACCAACTATGCATGTGCACCCCCTGCTCACCAGCCTCTCTCTTCTCCTCCTCCTTCTTTTGCCTTCCACCAACCCTATTGTCCCTATTAACCCTCAGCCTCACTACTCCAGTGTTCCTACCTACCCTCCTGTCTTCCCCTCCTCCTCTACCTCTGCTCCTCCCCCTCCCTCCTCCTCCACGCACCCCATATGCTCCTCTCCACCTCACCCCCCTTCCAGACATTACCTTTCCTCCCCCAGCTCCCTTGCGCTTCTGATCACGCAAGCCTTCTCTGCCTGTGCTGCCCTACCCACCCCTGTGCTACAAAACCCCTTCCTCATCCTATCGCCTCCCGTGTAAACTCTCCATCTGCCACCCTCTGACCAGAGCAGTTCTCCTCCTTCTACTCCTAACAGGGAACACACATCCCAACCCAGGCCCTGCCCCTCCACCCACCCACCCAGCCCACTGGTCTTCAAGTAGCCTCCATGAACATATGCAGCCTGCTGAAAAAATTTGGCGCCCTACAGTGCTGGGCCTTGGCTCATCAACCAGACATCATAGCCCTGGTTGAAACCTGGCTGTCCAAATCCACTCTGACTCATTTGTTTCCTCCCAGGCTATACCTTATACCGGGAGGACGAGTAAACAAGCAGGGGAGGCTGTGCAATCTACTAGGGACACAATACTTGGACACGCACTCCCACCCCTGCCCTTGTAAATGGGGCCCAGGCTCTTACCCTCAAACTCACCCCGGACCCCTCTAGGAGCCCTCTCTATCTCACCACAGCCTACGTTCCCCCAAAGAACCAGCACCCGGCCCTGGTATCTTTAACGGACTACCTGGCCACCCTCCACCATAAGGCGGAACAAATCCTAGTTGGGGACCTTAATGTAAATTGGCTCAGCACCTCCTCATCCGCGATCAGAGACTCATTTGCCGCCCAAGACCTGACGCAACTTGTCACCCAGCCCACAAGAATAAACCCTAAGAAAGGTACCAGCACCCTTCTGGATGTTATTATAACTAACCGACCCCATAAAATCCAAAACATCCAGGTCCTCCCAGACTCCCTAAGTGACCACTCCCCTATCCTATTTCATTGGGCAGTCCCCAATCCCAAACCCAAAGCCCAGACCACCCTCCACAGGCGCCTCCGCCCTGGTGGGCTGAAAAAAACTTAAAGTATTCCTCACCCAGATAAACTGGTCCCCCATTCATCGTGCAACCGACATTGACACTGCCCTCGCCTTCTTCACTCACACCTTCAACATGGCCTGTGATCTCTTTGCACCCTTCACCAAAATCCGGTCCAAAAAACAGAATGCACCCTGGGTTAGCCCGGACCTTCTACAATTACTAAGAAATCGGGATAACCTCTGGCACCTTGCCACTGAAACAGGTCGTCTGTCTGATAGGCAGGCTTACAATGCAGCCCGGAATAAGTGCTCATGGGCCATCAGGAAAGCCAAGGCTGACCATTACCAGGCCTCCCTTACCTCCTCCTGGGGCTGGGCCGGACTTTCTGGGATAATATTAAGCAACTACGGGCTTCATCTCCCTGCCCCATCCCAGCTCACTAGAAATGGCACTACCACCACCGAGCCTGCCACCATAGCTAACTGGTTCAACACCGCTTTCACTGACCTTAGCTCAGTCCTCCCTAGTAATTTCTTTGACCCTTCCCCCAACCAACCTCCCCCTGTCCTCCAGCACCCCAGCTTCCACCTGCGCAAGATTTCCACCCGGGAAGCCAGACCCATCCTAATCAAAGCTTTGAATGGCAACAGTCCCGGCAGTGACTCACTGGACCCCAGTATCCTCAGGCTGGTGCTAGATGAAGTCCTTGCCCCACTCACCAGCCTAATTAACCAGTCACTCTGCCTGGGACAATTTTCCACAGCTTGGAAAACAGCCATAATCACACCAATTCATAAAGGGGGCGACAGGTCGTCGGCCAACAACTACCGGCCAATCTCCATCCTCCCTTCCCTCTCTAAAGCCCTGGAGAAAGTGGTGGCCATTCAAATCACTGATTATCTGGCTAAGCATAACATCTTATGCCCAGAGCAACATGGCTTCCATGCTGGTCACAGTACCAGCACTGCCTAATTGAATTCTCCAACTTCCACACTCCTCCTTGGATACCAGCTCCTAGCTGGTGCAGTGTTCATCGACTTCTCAAAGGCTTTGACACTGTCTCCCATCCACTTCTGCTGAATGCACTCTGCCACACTGGTCTCTCGGCTGGCCCCTAGCATGGTGCACAAGCTATCTTGACACTCGATCACAGTGTGTAAAATCAATAGCACACTCTCCGATACCCGTCCCATTCACTCTGGGGTCCCCAAGGCCCATCCTGGGCCCCTTCTCTCTCGCTCTATCTGAACACCCTGCCCAGTGCATGCCCTGGCAAAATTCTACTGTATGCAGATGGCGCTGTCCTTTTGCCACCACATGCAATCCCGTCTCCCTCCAGGACACCCTACAGCAGTCTTTCAACAGTGCCGAAGCTTGGTTTAAGGAGCGCAGACTCATCATCAATCTTAAAAAGACCAAAGCTATGCTCTTTTCCCACCCCCAAAACAAAGCTAGCAACCACCCACTCTATATCCTTCCAAGTACCAGTCAGCCACCGGAACAAGTCTGCTCCTACAAATACCTTGGGGTTACCTTCGACTCAGCCCTCACATTTCACAACCACATCGGTGCCCTAACATCCGCCACTAACACACAGCTTGGCATCCTCTTCCGCCATAGAACCTGTCTTCCCCCAAATGCTCTCCGGCTCGCTGTTACATCATCTGTTCTGTCCCTTGTAGACTATGGTCTACCAGTCTATGGTGCTGCCGACACCACTGCACTCAAAAAAATTCACTTAACCCTGAATAAAGCCTGCAGATTGATTACTGGTGCCCCCAGGCTCACACACACCTGTCAGCTGTATGTCGAGGCTAAACTGCTTGCCCTGGATAAACGGCTCCGATACCAAACCTGTCTCCTCACAAAAAAAACCCTACTCGGGCTCTTCCCCCCCTGGGGTAACGGCATCCATCCACCAGAGCCCTCCCACTATTGCAACACGGTCTTCCAACAGGACCACTCTATGGTCCCCAGATCAAGAACCAGCCGTGGCCAGAGGTCCTTCTGCTATAGAGCCCCAACCTGGTTTAACTCTCTCCCTGCCCCCATCACCAATGCCACCACCATCTCCAAGTTCAAAACCACCCTTCTAAACCACATCATCAACACTCGTAACTGCTCCTGTCTCTGAAAGTAGCCTCCACCTCTACTTCTCTTGACAACGCCCTCCGGGCGGCTCTCCACCTAGCCATCCCCACCACCACTTCCCTGTACACCATGCCTATATTTAACCTGGCCAGTGCCAGCTGTGTCAGTGTTTACCTATTAGATTGCTTGCTATTGATACCAACTTGTGTAACACCTGTTCTCAATTACATGCACCCTGTAACCTAAATGTATTTGTCTGACCACAGTGTGACGTGGCGCCTCTGTTGAACGCCTATTGTTTTGCAAACCTATGCTATGTAACCAAAAACACTATGTATGTCTTTATGTGACGAAGTACCTTTGGAAACGAGCCTCTGGCTCAAAGGTTGTAAACTGATTTTTACAAATAAATAAATAAATAAATAAAAATACTGGGTACAGAATCAGGCTTCAGATGGGGGCACACGCAGCCTGTATGAAAGCCAGACTGCTTCTGTAGAATATATCCTGTCTCGTATGCTTCCTCAGTAAAATGGGCACCACATAAACAGCTAGTGTTCGATACTCCCTTCCAGTCAAGACGAATACGTCTGATAGCCTGATCCCATAGCTGTCCCATCGCTGGGTCACTAGGGAACGTGTGTAGACTAACTCCTTCTGTGTGCGTGTATATTGCTGCACCCATACGTCACACATCAATTTATCATTTTTTAAGTATGTCAATAAAAACACAACTATGGCATGATATGTTTTGACAGATATAAAACTTTTACAGTTTTGACAGTAACCGATTAGTGTACAGTGATGATAGTAACTGCGATTAGTATACAATTAACAAGTTATGTCTGCTGAATAGCTCTGCATAAAATGTCATTGGAACTCCAAGGAGCAGAGTGAACAATAATGTTGCTAACTTTCACCGGTTAATGTAAATGAACACTTATTATACACTGTCAAATGGTAATGGACTAGCCAATGAAGTGAACATGCAGACATAAAATTTGTTTCAACAGGACTACTAGATGCAGTAACAATAACTCATGGACGTACTGTATGTTCCATGAAATTTTGAGAAAAGACTAATTTGTTTTGGTATCAGGGTTGGGAATGTACAGCAACCACTTTATATAATAACAGTGCTGTAATTCGCAGATGGTGAACAAAACTATGTCTCAGTAACTCAGTGGTTTTACACATTTGTGAAAATTAGCAGAACACAATGGGTAGGATAAAAATCAGATAACAAACGGATACACAACATACATCCAATCAGTTATAACAGAATACACCTGTCTATTTTGACAGCATGCTAAGCAGCTTGTAAAACAAAACTGTACAAAAAGCAATTAGTTATACTGACAGCACCAGCAAGCAGTGTGCAGAATGTAATAAAAACATCACAAACAGAACAATGACGTAGCTGGTTACAGGCTGTGCATTTGGTCATAACAATTTATTTTTTATGGTTCAGCCTATAATTAATTTGAACATCTATCAAGTAAAATTAAGTTTTGTTCGGTCAGAATACACAATATTGACTATATATAAAAGCAATTGGGACCCTACTAGGTACATGCAAGGTATAGGGACCAATATATATATATATATATATATGTGTTTTAACACAGCACATTACTAATGTACAAAACTGTCATTTTCAATGTGGAATTGGTCTGTTGGAATGCAGTGTTCCACCTCTAAAAATACCTATGCCAAATGACAGACAGCAGTGAGGTCACAATATTTTATAAATTATTAGCAGTGCACATCTAAGGGATTATTAGCCTGCCAAATAATCAGTACAGAAAATTAAATAACTCTTTATGATATTTAAGTACTAGTATGCTGTCATTCACTATGTGAGCTGTCAAAAATTCACATCAGAATGACAGAGATTTATATTTTAAAATAAACATGGCGAGATATTACAATACACTATTATCATTTGGCAACACACATTTTGACATCTGAAATGGTAAAGAGATGCTTGACAGTGAAGAAAGGAGGGTTACTAGTGGGGTACCACAGGGTTCAGTACTGGGACCGGTCCTTTTTAATGTCTTTATAAGTAACATTGCAGAGGAACTGGAAGGAAAAATATGTCTCTTTGCAGATGACACAAAGATCTGCAACAGGGTTGATATACAAGATGGAGTGGAAAGGATGAGAAGGGACTTGGCAAGGTTGGAGGAATGGTCAAATGTATGGCAGCTCAGATTCAATGCAAAGAAGTACAAGGTAATGCACATGGGAAACAAAAACCCACGGGAAGCGTACAAAATGGGGGGTGAGATACCGACAACAGTAAAAATAGAAAGGGACCTGGAGGTAATTATATCAGATGACCTAAAGGTGGGCAAGCAATGTGAGAAGGCAGTAAGGAAAGCTGGGGGGATACTGGGATGCATAGGAAGAGGCATCAATAGTTGAAAACAAGACGTTGTTATCCCTCTGTACAGACAGTTGGTGAGACCCCATCTGGAGTACTGTGTACAATTCTGGAGACCCCATCTCTGCAAAGACATAGACAGAGTGGAGGCTGTCCAGAGGAGGGCAACCAAAATGGTGCAGGGTCTGCACCAGAAGACATACGAAGAAAGACTAAAGGAGCTTAATATGTATAGCCTTGAGGAAAGGAGGGAGAGGCTAGAAACTTTTAAGTACCTCAAGAGAATTAACAAAGTCCAAGAGGGTAGCATCTTCCAGAAAAAGGGACGTGCAAGAACAAGGGGGCACAATTTGAAGATAGAGGGGGGACGGCTCAGAGGTAATGTGAGGAAGTATTTTTTCACAGAGAGGGTTGTGGATGCATGAAACAGCCTCCCTGAGGAGGTCGTGGAGTCAAGAACAGAGAGGGACTTCAAGAATGCATGGGACAGACATAAGGCAGTCCTAGGGGCAGGTAAGAGGAAGGAAGCTGTTGGTTAACTAGGATCTGCCGCTTATCTGTTAAGTAGGAAAATGGGCAGACTGGGTTGGCCAAGAGGTCCTCATCTGCCGTCAAATTCTATGTTTCTATGTTTCTAACGAGAACCATTTGCTATTTTGTTTCCAATTGTTATTTTCAAAGTTCTTTTTGAGGTGTTGGTGGCTGTTTAAGAGGGTGGTGGCAACAAAGAGGAAAGGGGAACTAGGAAGGTTCTAGTTAAAGGCAACTCCTTCATAAGGGGGGGTCAGAGAGGGTAGTGTGTGTAGATAGACCAGGGAGGATAATTAGATGGCTTCTGGGTACATCAGCTGGGAAATTTTGATCAGGATAGAAAGGATCATATGTGTGAGGGTAATGGGGCAATGGGGGGGGCAACACCAAATGGTCTGGCTGACAGGACATTGTAGGAGGTCAAGGGTAGCCTTAGGGAGTTAAGCCGATGGCAGAAGTTGTCAGTGGCCTCAGCAGTGCTCTCGGAGGTCCTGCCACAGTGGTACCAAGGCAAGCAAGGCAATAATTAATATAACTCCTTACTGCGAGGGCTCAGAACACATCACAGAAAGGGAAATGTTTCAATATAATCATAAAAACAATAGATACAGAAATACATAACTAAATGAATAAATAACCGTGTCTTACAGAGGTACAGCTTATAAATAGCGCCAATAACCTGGTAAAAAGAAAGCATTTTAGACCCTACTTATAACGCCCCCATGGAGGTGGAACTCCATATCTGGAGCCCCGTAGACTGCATAATTATTTTGCTCTAATGTGACAGTAAGCATCATAAATGTAGCAAAACATTTAACGTTAGAATTCAAATGTTTATCTGTATTAAGGAAGATGTGGGCACAGCCCACATTTGGGTATTGCATTTGCATCATTGTGGCTGAAAATTAGAGGTGGGCAAACACCTTAATCTGAATATTTGGCCAAATATTTATATTTGGGTCACCTGATATTTGGTATTAGTTATTTGATATTCAGATCCTAAATAAGTGCTATTTTTTGAATAAAACATGGTAACACAGTTAAAGTTCAGTACTTCCTTCTCATTTGAGATACAACAGTTAATTCTGCCATGAACACCCCCTAACAGACTTTTGCTAGCCCAAAAAGGCAACAAACTACGATGCTGGTCAGTGGTCAGGTGACAGACAGTCATCATAGATTGACCAAAGCTGTAGGTGAGACCTTGTGTCTTTCTGAGGGCAAGTAAACTGTCACTGTTGTAAGTGCATTATAGGTATGCCCTGGAAGAGAGGAGAGCGAGCTGTGTCATGATAGAGACCTACAAGTACCTCACAAGAGGGCACATAAGGGGAGTATCTTTTAAATGAGAAACAGCACCAGTAGCAGGGGGCAATGGGGGCGTGTGATGAAACTGAAGAGGGGATTTCAAGAGAGATGTGAAGAAATAGTAATTCACTGAAGGCATGGTAGATGCCTGGAACAGACTGGCAGTACAAGTGATGGTGACAAAAACAGTGTGGGGCTTCAAGCATGCGCGGGATAGGCATGGGGTGAATTTCAAAATGGGCAGAGAGGTGGGGGGGGGAGTCGCTGAAGACCTGTTAGGGTCTGCAGAGACCAATAAGGCAGGGATGAATAATCTAGGCAGACTGTGTGGGCCAAGGGGTCCTCTTCTGCCAACAAATGATGTTTCTATGATTGTTCTTCTTTGGCTTCTGTCATCTATCAGTTCTCATTACATAACTGGATCCTTTTCACATATGCATGTCATCACCAGCAGCTAGCATTTGTCATCCCGATCTAGGGCTGGAATCATGAAGCAGCGGCATCCATCATCGTCCCTCTGATACATACCTACAAAACAAGAAAAGAAAAGAAAAAAAATGTGTTCAAGAGGCTGTCAAGTTAAACCTTTACCAACCATAAGTAACCCAACCCCAACCCCCACAAAGAAAAAAAATTCCCTTTCAATACTTACCTTTGCCAGTAGAACACAGCGTGTTACTCTAAGATCACTGTTAGCCAGCAGGTGAAGAAGAAGAAGAAGTGTGACAGGTTGCTGAATACTTGAGACAGAGACTGGCTTCAGGCATGGTGTGCCATGCTTCTTTCAAGAGAATGGACACGTAGGGGCTGCTGAGGGAGAAGATGACAACATGACAATTACTGCTCTTCAAGATAGTTTTTCCAAACTTGAATCTTGGTTCTCACATAACAGGCTCCTCCTAAACTACAAGAAAACCAAATCCATGCACTTCACTTGTCTGCGCTCTAAAAAGAATGCTGATCCTCTGATCCTCCATCGCCATAAAGGTGATGCCATTGAACAAGTCTCTACTTTCAAATATCTTGGCATCCGCCTTGTTAATGTCCTCTCTTTCATCCTCCATATCGATCACATCGCTAAAGCTGCCAATATCAGACTGGGAACCCCATTCCAGCACAGGAAAGCCATGATACCGGACAGATTGAACCTGGCCAATCGGAGTTCTGTACTATCAGTTATTGACTATGGCCTAATTATTTATGGAGCTGCCACTGAAACCACGCTAAATTGGGTAAAACTACTCCTCAGCAAGGTTTGCCAGCTTGTGCTAGTTGCGGACCACCTTACACATACATGCAGTCTTTATTCCTCCACTGGTTGGCTCCCCCTTCACCTCAGGGCTCAGTATCAAGCATGTCTAACTGGCAAGAAAGCACTTCTAGGGCTAGCACCTGAAACTACAATGGCCCAATTCTACCGCCATCATACCTCCAAAACCACCAGAGGTTCGGCTAAGGGCATGTCACCTGTCCCTTTTAAGAGAACCACAATTGCCCAGCGGTCACTCTCGTATCGAGGTCCTCTCTGGATGAATGACCTGTCCCCTACTCTCTTACAATGTGAAAAAATAGGCCTCTTTAAAAAAGACTTTCACACCCATTTGGCCAAATCCAACTCCTGTGATTGCTATACTTAAGATTTGCTTTCCATCTCTGACCCCTTGTTTTCCCCGCATTCCTAACTCCTCTCTTTCCTCCCCTTACTCCTTACAGCCCATCTTACCCCTGTTCCTAATCCTCACTGCCTATCTCCTTGCTTTTACCCATCTCCCCTTGTCCCCTGACTACTACTACGCCTTACTCCTGCCTTCGTCCCTCTTCCTCCCCTCTTTACCACCCTTGCTGACAATGCCATGCTGACTGCTATCTGCCACCCTCCACCAAATCCTGTCCTATCTTTCTCTTCTTTCTGACATAGCCTCTCTGGCTGCCACTCCCCTCACTTACTGCACTTAGTTATAGAATTGTTTGACAGTAGCCACTTCTTGATTTTGTTCTGTTTCACTTTTACCTTGAGTACCTGACTTTTCTTTTAAACAGTTTATCTCTATTGTAAGTTGCCTCGGCCTTTTGCTGATACAACCTTTTCCAATCTGTACCACCACTGGCTGCATACCTTAACAAAATTGCCTTTTGTAGTTTGTTCTCTGTATTGTACTGTTTGTGTTCTAATTGATGAGGCTCAAAGGCTGTAATTCTGAAACAGAAACAAATAAATAAAAAAATAAATGACAGGTGTCTGAACACTCGGAGATGGAGACTAGCTTCAGGCATGGTGTGCCATGCTTCTTTCAAGAGAATGAACACGCGAAGGCTGCTTGAGGGCTGAGAAGAGGAATGCCCAGTGCATGGGATGGTACAACCTATGTACCAAATGTCCAGTTTGCAAAGAAAGATGGCATGTCTTGCTTTAGTGTCATGTGCACAATTGTACAGGAGAAGTTTTGTGCTTGTGAATATGATTTGCTTATGCATGAACAAGTGGAGAGGAGAGAGGAGAGAACATTATGTACATTTATGCATAAATTGTAGGAGAATGCACAGCGAAATTTTAGAGCACAGTGTCCAATGTGTTCATGCAAGAGGTCTTACTTGCAGCCCAGATGTTATAGCATCATCCTCGTATAGAAAGTAACAGTGACATTGCAGAGGGGCTGGAGGAGAAGGTGCACTTCTCTGCACACGACACAAAGATCTGCAACAGGGTGGACACTTCAAGTGGTGTGGAGAGAACGAGGAGGGACCTAGCTAAAATGGAGGGATGGTCCAAAGTGTGGCAACTAGGGTTCAATATGAAGAAGTGCAAAATCATGCCCTTAGGGTGCAGGAACCCAGGGGAGGAATACATGATGAAGGGGGAGATATTAGCAGCCACAAAACAGGAATGGGATCTGGGGGTCGTCCTATCAGATGACCTGAAAGTGGCCAACAGTGTGCTAAGGTAGTGAGGAGAGCCAGTGGGATGCTGGGGTGCATAGAGAGAGGTATCACCAGCAGAAAAAGGAAGTCATAATGCCACTGCACAGGTCATTCTTGAGACCTCATCTGGAGTACTGTGTCCAGTTCTGGAGGCCACATCTCAGGAAGGACACAGACAGGGTGGAAACTGTTCGGAGAAGGGCAACAAAAATGGTGCAGGGCCTGCATCCTCAGGTCACACTTGGCGAGATTGGTGGAATTCATTATGTACACCCTGGAGGAGAGGAGAGAGAGGGGAGACGAGATAGAGACCTTCAAGTACCTCATGGGGATTAATACGGTACAGGAGGGCAGCATCTTTCAGAAGAGAAGCTGCCCTAGAACAAGAGGATATGACATGAGACTGGAAGGGAGTAGACTAAGAAGCAATGTCAGAAACACTTTTTCACAGAAAGGGTGGTGGATGCATGGCATGGCCTACACCAGGAGGTGGTGGGGGCAAACACAGTGGAGGAATTCAAACAGGCCTGGGATAGGCATAATAGAACCCTAGAGGTGAAAGTAAGGCAGCAGCCAGGGAACAGTAGGGTCAGCGGCAGTAATTTAAAGGTAGGGTATATGGGCAGACTGGATGGGCCTAGTAGCCCTTATCTGCCATCAATTTCTATGTTTCTGTGTTTATAAAACAAATGTATGAACAGCACTGGTGTGCTACAGGACAAAAGGAAAGGTGAACTCATTCTCACTATAAGTTCCCCTACAGAAATGATGCAGGACTGTGAGGTCCTAATCAAAACACAATTAAATATAATTGTTTATTGCAATCACTTATGTGCAGTGTTTTTCTTCTGGTTGATCCTGTGCCCCCCCCCCCCACCATGTCCCTTAACTCAAGTTCCCAGTGTCCCCCACTGCCGGTACCCTGATGATGTAACCAATGGGCTAAGTCACTGAGGATGTACATGTGCCTGCAATCTTGCTTTTGTTTAATATTTTAATAAAATGCATGGCTGTGCTTATTATACCGGTACCAATCATGCTGCCCCAAGACGGTATAAGTATGGGTACAATCTCTAAGCATGGTCATGTGCTCTATTAAACTATTATACAGTAAACATCCTTGCAGACGCGTATACATCCCCAGACCCCCACGGCTTCGCCCATAATTTGCGTCATCTGGGGGCTTGCCGCATGGTGCACTAAGAACTTGAGTTTACGGGCGTGGCAGGGGGGTTACAGGATCAGCCAGATAATTAATAATCTAAAGTACACAACAGTAAGTGCACACACACATTATACAGTATTTAATTGTGTCTAGTTTAAAAGGGGCTTCATGGGCCTACAGCATATATGCAGGGGAGTGGAGAGTTACCTTTTAAATTATATATTTAATGTGATAGAAAGAAAAAGGGCATGCTAAAATCTCATAACATTAGGGAGATTGACAATAGTATTGTACCACCCATTTTATGTGGGCAGATCCTACTTGTAGCCAATGACTGGTAAGTTTAGCTTAGCGGACACTAGCTGTTCAACATGCTGAGGGCCCAGCTTGGAATGGTGTAGCTCAACAACATCTCCAGCAGTGCTACACACCCTCTCAGATGGCACACTTGTCGGGGGCAGCTTACGTATTTTAAAGCAAGTTGTGCCGGGCGAGGAGAGGAATTCATTTTCCAAATCCAGTAGTCCAGTGAATCATCTTCGAATGGCCCAACTGAGTCTGCAAAGTAGCCATTAAGTAAATGTTCTGCAGAGAGAGGCTGAGACTGTGAGCATTTGTGTTGCTGTTTATGCACTGATGTGCTGAGTAATGCCCAGTCACTCTCCTCTGCACTGCCACTATTCTGTCTTTCCTTAACTCCACCAGCACCATCCAAATCACCACATGGCTTTTCCTGTCCCTCAGGAACATGAACTGGAGCATCCTTCTCCCCATCTGCATGTCCCACTGCCACCATGGCACTATTTAACTCTGCACACAGCTGTTGCCTAAAATGAGTCACCCTGGGGCTGTCCATGGCTATATGAAGGATCTCGCATTTGAACCTAGGATCCATCATTGTAGCAAATATGTTGTTGTTACCCATGACTGTGGCGAACCTTGCATCACGTTCTACATCAGGATGATTGACAAGCACAATGACCTCTTGTGTAATCCTTGTATTGTCAGCCAAGAACCATTATAATGATTTTTTGAGAATATGCATAGCCGGGATAACCTGCCTAAGTAAGGCTGTAGTAGCACGTAGATAATTTATACGCCTCTCAAATGGCGCAAGAACCTTCACCATGCCCTCAAGAGCTACCAATCATGATGTCCTAGGACTCCTCCAACATCTGCCTCTATAGACGTTTTGTGTAGTGCCTGCTTTTGCTCCAGCAGTCTCGAGAGCATCAGGTATGATGAATTCCACCGAGTGCTAACATCCTGTATTACACGTTGTTGGGGCAGACCAAGACATTCCTGAACTTCTTGTAATTTGTTAATAGCTTTTGCAGAGTAATGGAAATGGCTGCATATGGAATGGGCTGTGGATAGTATGTTGTTGGTCCTACTACTGCTATGCAGTGTGTGAGTCACCACTAAATTCAGTGTGTGTGCAAAGCAACACATCTTCACAAAAAGGCCATCACTGATAGCTTTCACCATGTTTGTGTCATTTTCAGTAACAACAAAAAAAACTTCTAAACTCATGTTAACACCAGTCCAGGACCACAACATATCTTGCAGGCATGCAAGAATATTATGCGCTCTGTGGTCTTCCTCCATTAGTCGGATGTTCAGCAAAGCTGACATAATAAGACTGCTAAATTGTGGGGGGGCCAAGCGTGAGCCACAAGACGATGCCTTGGAAACAGCAGCAGCAGGCTGTTGCACACGCCAACGTGCAGTTAAAGAGAGATAGGCATGCAGGGAGTTATTGCTAGTCCAGATATCTGATGTGCAATGAAAACCACCACCAACAGCCTCTGCACACAGAGCAGTAACAGCAGATCGCACACCATCATACAGTTGTGGCAATACACTCCTTGAAAATGTGGTACAAGACAGCATCTCATAATGTGTGTGCAAACAGTGGAGAAGCCGTTGAAAGCCAGTATCTTCCACAACTGACATAGGCTGGAGATCCATCATCATCATCTTAGCAAGCAGCTGTGTGATTTGCTGTGCTGTTGGATGTGAGGCACGATACTTTGTTCGTGCATGCAATGCATCCATTATTGGAACTGCCACGGGAGACGTCAATGTTGACCGCTTCACCAGTGGTGTGTGAACTACTGATGACGGTCTCTGCCTTGTAGTATCACTGGAATCACTAGACGTGACCAGAGTAAGGGGACTCTGTGTTGGTGAGGGGGAAGGAGTGCCATGACCACTAGGTTGCTCAAAATCAGATGTGTTGGTACCACCACCACTGCCAAGAGTACTTGCCTATCCACTGGACGGGTTTGGTCACGGTGAAACCAAGGGTGCTGACCCAGATGAGTTTCGTTATAGTTGAGGGTGCTTAAGCTTCACGTGGTTCTGTGATGATATTGTGGTTAAGTTAGAGAGTGGTTTCCCTCACCTTAAAGTGCTGTTGCCAAAAGAAAAGACTGCCTTCCTTGCGTCCTCCTTTAACACAGTGAAATGCAGCCACACCGCACTCTTACCAACGCGGTTACCGGTGCTTCTGGTAGTACCAAATTTCCCTGTTCTGTTTTTAAGAGATGTGCCTGTCTTGTCCCGATGTTGTTGCCCTGTGACCACTGACCCTGAAGGTGCCACACAAGTGCTGCCATCACTCAGCTATTCTTCGAGGTGTGACAGAGCCTGACGAACAAATATCACGATTCCTTGTTTGGTTTTCTTAGGGGGAGGGGGACCCCTATGCTTACTGCTGATTCTACCACCCTGGGTACTAGTGCTATTGCTAAAGGCTCTTTTGCCAGCCACCTTTTTCCATTTTCTGCTCTCAAGGTATTGTATATACCATACTCTGCCTCATCCTCAAAGTCACTCACATTTGCCTCTGATGAAGATGATGTGTCACTGGGCAATTCATGTGGAGGGAAACACTCAGAGTCAGATGAGTGCTTCTCCTCTGCAACTAGAAGCTGAGAAGCAGGAGGCATAACTGAATCAACTGTAGTGGTCATACTGGTAATATTCAGTGTGGCATGGATAACAGACTGTGGTGATAGTGTTACAGTGGCAGTAGTGGCAGGGTTCAGAGTGTCAGTAGTGGCTGGAGTCACAGTTGCAGGACTGGCTGGAGTAGTCATGCTACCAGTTGTTGTGGAAGGCAGAGTCTCTCTGGTGGTGGTGGTGGTGGTGACAACAGATGTAACAGTACTGGTGAGAGATGGGGATACATTGGTGGTTGTAGGCGTCAAGAACGGTGTCCTTCTGTTTGTGCTTGTACCACTTTCCTCTGTGCCAACCACAGTACTACTACTGATGGAAGAACTATGCTTCGAAGGGGTAAACATTAATTTTGGGTGTCAAATATGACCTGGCCATCACTCACATTCAGGTTACATAGAAACATAGACATTGATGGCAGATAAGGACTGCTAGGCCTATCTAGTCCGTCCATTTTCCCTGCCTACTGTAAAAGCCGCAGACCCTACCTGAACTCCGGCTTCACCTCTTCATTCCTATCGCTAGGGTTCCCCCATGCCTGTCCCATGCATGTTTGAATTCCCCTACTGTGTTTGCACTCACCACCTCCACTGGGAGTCTACTCCATGCATCCACCACCCTTTCCATGAAAAAATACTTCCCCACATTACCCTTTGGTCTACCCCCTTCCAACCTCATGTCCACCGACCTGTTCCTCAATTGTAGGTTTGCTGGGGTGGGACCAAGCATATTTTTACCACCGGTCACTGTATTACAACAGGGTTTTAAATAATTGATTAGCACTTTTTTCCTTGGGGCAATACTAACTGTACAGAAAGCATTTATATAGGTTTTCTAGAAGTGTTACATTTGTTAAACACAGTGAGGCAAGTACTGTGCATTTTCACAATGTTTTAGAACTTTTATGAGCAAAACGCTAATCAATTTTTAGAGTTAAATAAAACCCTGTTACAAGATGGCAACAATTTCTAAACACTGCAGACCATTGCAATACTTTTATAATTTACTGAAGTACTCATTTCTTTTACCACAAAAAAAGTCTTGCAAGTGACGTGCAGGCAAGTGGCCCACGTGCGGATGTGCAGCATCATCACCTGGCCCTAATCTGCGGGCGGTGGGAGTGGAGTCAGTTGACTGCCCTCTGAGGTTGCTGCTACTGGCTTTGGTGAAACCCAAGCCTGGATAACCTCACTAGTAGTAAAGACAGCTTTTTAACTACAGCAATCAAACCAGAACTACTGTAATACTTGTATTATTTACTGAAGCGCCAATTTATTTTAGTACAAATACATTCTTGCAAATGGCGTGCAGGCAAGTGGCGTGCATGTAACTGGGCAGCATCCCTACCTGACTCTAAGCTGTGGGCGGTGGGAGTGGAGTCAGCCGACTGTCCTCTCAAGTTGCTGCTACTGGCTTTGGTGACACCTGAGCCCAGATTAGGCCCCCAGTGTTAAAGACAGATTTTTAACTACAGCAGTCAAGCCAGAACTACTGTAGTATTATTTACTGAAGTACTGCTTTATTTTAGCACAAAAAAAAATCCCAGATGTCACCCAGGCAGGAGGTGCGTGGCATTGGTGTGCTACCATGCACGGCAGCATCTACCAATAAATTGTGAGAGAAGGATTCAGCCAGATCCCCTCCCTAATGAAAGTGGAACTTGAGCATGGATTTTTCCACCAAAAATAGTTCCACTTTCTTCTCACAGTCACTCTTCCACCTTCGCACAGTAAAAGGCGTGTGTGAGTTTGCGAATGTGAACGTACTGCAACACAGCAGCTGTGGCTAAATCAACAGATTAGACGATTGGTCTGAAAAAAAAATCCTAGTAGCAGGCACTAATACAGTGCACACACGTTAACAAAAATAATTTTTTTTTGCACAATAATGTAATAAAGTATGAAATCAAGCGGCATGCATTCATTGTATGCAAGATGTGCATTACAGGCCTATAAATTTGTGTGCTCTTTTGTTTTCTAATTTTTTCTATTTTGTTCAATCAGAGTTAATGATAGGTTGCCCCACCCATTCTATGGAGATCAGGGCTTCAGTGGGGCTGACCTTGGCTGTCCTACTGGCAATGGAATACAATGCTTCAAGTTGCATCCCGTTGCCTAGCCGACGATGATGCTTCCCTCTCTGCCGGCATTACCTTGTAAAAAGTGGTCAAGGCATGCACGATGTGAACTGAATTGGGGAGGGGGAGATGGAGAACAAGGGAGGAGAAGCGGGACATCACCTCTGGCAGTACAACCAGAGTTATGAGCGCTCAAAGTTGGCCATGGACCAGGCTACAAGAGCTAAAAGAGTGGCAGGTATTATTTTAAAAATTTCAGTCCCAGTGATGGGGTTGTGCTTGTGATGAGCAGCAGTGCTGCGATCAGACTGGGGTGTAATTATGGGGGCGGGAGGCGAAGTCCCCCAACATTTGAGCAGCCTCAGGTTGGTACTTTTTTTTATCTCATCCTTATTTTTGTGCCTCTGCAGCACTACCGGCGGGAGTATCCAGCCATCAGCCCCCACCGACCCGGAGAGCAGCAGGCTCACTCGCATGATGGGGGTCCAGTGTGGCTGCCCCAACCCGCCAGAGGGTCTCTCCTTACCTCTCTGCATCGGGCTGGACTGGACCCCCCAGCGCAATTCCATGACAGTCTTCTGGGTTGGCGGGAGCACGGCCGTCAAACTGCTCAGTCTCGCCCAGCCTTTTCCTCCATGATTGTCCCTGGAGCCGGCAGTGCAATGATGTACTGTACGTATGCAGACATCTTGCTGTGTGCCTCCCTACTTGACACTGCAACTGTGCTGCACCTGGTTATCACCTGGGATCGCTCCAACGCGACGTACTCCCCAAACCCACCCCAGAGGGAGAAGAGCAGTCCTGGGATGCACAATCCACCCTCTCCCCTGCCAACCCTTGGTGCCCCGAGTCTGTTTCTGGACCCCGGTAGCCAGTGTGGTGTGAGGTTTGGCGTCCAGTGCCTCAACCCTCAGTGCCACCAGGCCGGCTTCAGGTTGGTACTTTTGTCCCTCTCCCCCAAGTTTCAAACTGCAAGTCACTCAGTTCAAAGCAGCGATAAGAGCAAGAGGTCAGCTATCAGTTTAGGCAATTGGGGATGGGTCTCAAGCAAGTGGCTACTTCTGTCACCTTCTCAGAAGTACTACCTGCGAGAGGCATGAGAGAGTTAGGGGTGCATGCACCAGGACTTTAACTCATGGTTGAAGAACTGGTGCTGTGAGGAAGGGTTTGGATTCATTGGTGACTGGGGACCCACCTGTAGGGATGGAGGTTTGTTCAAGCCTGACGGCCTGCATTCATCCTGGAGGGGAGTCCAAGCACTCAATGATAAGTTTAAATGCTACATTGACAAGCATTTAAACTAGCAAAGGGGGGTGGCAGGCCAGCAAGGAGGGTACCTACTTGCTCAACCCCCACAGCTAGCAGTGGAACCAGTGAACCGGAGGAGTGGATATCTCAACAAAGCAGTGTGCAAAAGATGGAGATTAGTGCCCAAGAGGTGGATAGACAGAAAAGGGGTAAAAATCAGCAGAAGGGCAGACAGCAAAGAGAACCAGGGATAAAGGACAACCAAGGAAGGGGCTGGAGTAGAACAGCTAAACAGTCTAGGGAGGTCAAATCATGGAAATCCATGTGTGCAAATGCCAGGAGCCTTAGCAACAAGATGGAAGATCTGGAGGCTGTCATGGTACAGTCAGACCTGGACATTGTGGCCATCACTGAAACCTGGTGTAATGATAACCACAACTGGGAGATGGCCATACCTGGCTACAACATATTCAGAAGAGACAGAGCAGGCAGGAAGGGAGGAGGAGTGGCACTGTATGTGAAAAATGACATAAGGGCCACAGCGATCCAGGAGGAACAAAATGGGGGAGAAATACTGTGGGTTAAGCTGGAAAGGAAAATGGGGCCAGTCATCCGCACAGGTGTGGTCTATAGACCACCAGCCCAGGAGGAAGAGACAGATAGGGAGCTGATGCTAGCTATCCAAAGGATGGCAGACAAGGGTGAGGTAGTACTGGTTGGAGACTTCAGTATTCCAGACGTGGACTGGAGCATCCCAGCAGCAGCATCAACTAGGAGCAGATTTGTCCTGGACTCTCTTCAGGGTGCCTTCCTCAAGCAACTGGTCATGGAACCAACTTGGCAGAAGGCAATACTGGACCTTGTGCTCACAAATAGTGACAGTGTGATGGGGGTAACAGTGGGGGAGCACCTGGGGGAACAGTGACCATCAGTCATTGTGGTTTGAAATCACAGAAGGAGCAGAACCAAACCACACAAAAACACGTATCCTGGATTTTAGGGGGGCAGACTTTGGGAAAATGGGGAGATACTTGAAAAAGGCATTAAGGGGAATGGGGCAGGAATCAGGGGTTGAGGAACAGTGGGCAGTATTTAAAACGGGGATTACAAGAGCAACAGAATTATGCATTAAACAGGTTAGCAAGAGGAAAAGGAAGAGGAGGCCATTATGGTTTTCCAAAGAGGTAGCAAAGAAAGTGAAAGCCAAAAAGATTGCATTCAGGCAGTACAAAAAGACACAGGCAGAAGGAGATAAGGAGAAGTACCAGGAGAAGCAAAGGGAGGCAGGGAGGTCAGTAAGGGAAGCCAAAGCTCAGACAGAAGAGCACATTGCAAAATCAGTAGGTAGAGGGGACGAAACCTTTTACAGGTACATAAGTGAAAAAAGAAAGGCAAAGGGAGGGATAGTGAGACTGAAGAGGGAGGATGGGGGCCGCGTGGAGGATGAGAACAGTAAAGCTGACATACTGAACAGGTATTTCTGCTCAGTCTTTACTGAGGAAGAGGAGGGTAATGGGTCTGAAGGGAGTACAAGAGGTGAGAATGGTGCAGAAATGGACACAAGTCCCTTTACACGAGAAAGGGTCCTGAAGGAACTGGAAGTAATGAGTTGATAAAGCAATGGGGCCAGATGGGGTACCCTAGGGTCCTTAAAGAACTAAGAGAGGTGGTGGCTGAACCTCTGGCTATCCTGTTTAGCCAATCACTGGAAACAGGGAGGTACCCAAAGACTGGAGGACAGCAGACGTAGTCCCTTATACAAAGTGGGAACAAAGAGGAAGCAGGAAACTACAGACCAGTCAGCCTCACCTCGGTAGTGGGAAGATCATGGAAGCACTACTGAAGGAGAGATTGGTGGAACATCTAGTTGTCAATGGACTACAGGACCCAAGGCAGCATGGTTTCACCAGGGGGAGGTCATGTCAGACCAACCTCATTGAATTTTTTGACTGGGTGACTAGGGAGGTGGATCAGGGGAGGGCAGTGGACATGGCCTATCTGGACTTCAGCAAGGCCTTTGACACTGTGCCACATAGAAGACTATTACACAAACTAGGAAATATGGATGTGAAAGTAGTGTGGCGGGTAGGTAACTGGCTGGGCAGCAGGACACAGAGGGTGGTGGTAAATGGCTGTCACTCCACAGAGGGAAGAGTGACCAGTGGGGTACCACAGGGATCAGTGCTGGGACCAGTCCTATTCAACATCTTCATCAGTGACATTGCGCAGGGGTTTGGCAATTGAAATTCAATGCAAAGAAGTGCAAGGTAATGCATATGGGGCACAAAAACCCTGGCACACTATATCAGTTGGGGGGTGAGTATATAGCATGCACCAAGCAGGAAAAGGATCTTGGGGTTATCATCTCTGATGACCCCAAGGAAGGGAAACAGTGTGACAAGGTATCAGGTAAAGCAAATAGGATGCTGGGATGCATAGGCAGAGGCATCACCAGTAGGAAAAGGGAGGTCATAATTCCACTATACAAGACACTAGTGAGGCCCCACCTGGAGTACAGTGTACAGTTCTGGAGACCTTACCTACGTAAAGACATAGACAGGGTAGAGAAGGTTCAGAGGAGGGCAACAAAGATGGTACATGGATTGCATCACATGTCTTATGAGGACAGGTTGAAGGAATTCAATATGTACTCCCTGGAGGAGAGGAGGGAGAGAGGGGACATGATAGAGACATACAAGTATCTTACAGGGAAGAACAGGGTGCAGGAATACACTATTTTTAAGCGAAAAAGATGTTCCAGGACTAGAGGGCATGGGATGAAGTTGGAGGGAGGACGATTCAGAGGAAATGTGAGGAAGAATTTCTTCACAGAACAGGTGGTGGACAAGTGGAACACCCTGCCAGAGGAAGCGGTGGGGGCTGAAACAATCACAGGATTTAAGAATGCATGGGATAGACATAAAGGAATTCTGGAGGTCGGGGGTAAGGGGCAACAGACTTCTAGGAAAACATAAACTGAACTTACAAGCTCAAATGGGCAGACTGGGTGGGCCGCAGGCCCTTATCTGCCGACACTGTCTATGTATCTATGTATCAGCATGGTGACAGTGTATACAGGCTTTCCGCGGCATGTAGAGCCCTAGAGCTGGCTCTGGCCACCAAGCCACTGCTGGGCTGGGAGCGACAGTGATTCGCAGGAAAGAGAGCACTGCAGTACGGACTGAGACTGTGAGCTGACAGCCGATGAGCAGGGCTGAAGCTTTCAAAGCCTTTTGCTTTCTGTCTTTTACAGGCACAGCAGCGAGATTGTGTCCGATCATGGAGGATTTCAATTGCGCACATCAGATCTGCTACAGCGTCGGTAATCGAATCCAGGGCTAGACAGCAAATGTAAGAATATACCACAGGTTTGTTTCAGTTTAATTTGACATATTCTGGTGACATGATGTGAAGTATGTTTTCTACAACGGAACCCTGAGTTACTCTTTGTTAAAGCTGCTTTCCTCCTACTCCCATTGAAGCAAGCACATTCGCACCTTTTCCAACTGACTTACCACAGAGTCCATTTGCAGACATTCAGTAAATACCTGTCATGTCTCAATAGTGTTGCATTGTAACACAAATTAAACATATACTGCTCGTCTTCCCCCACAGATGGACAATATACTTTAATCATGCAACACAGAGGCAAGGTTATTTCTTTTCAATGATAATAGATCTGCACAAAAACTCGCGATAGCCTGTGCCCATAGGAGTCACATGTTCAATTCGCAGTTAATGTATTTGATGCTGTTTCTTTCTAGTCCTTTAACTGGGTTCTTGAGGCTGTTACGAATTAAAATAAGATGTTTAAATGCAAGTATAATGAATAATAAGGCATGAGTACATACAGCATGTTAAATATTCAATTCTTTCTAGTCAAGCTGCCAGACAGATATTTTTTTTAATTCTTTTAAAGGATCAAAGAGATTTTAAACCTGATGCAAAGGTGCACAATAGGGTAATAGCTTATTATGTGTTAGTCTCTGCCCATGCTGGCATAGTACTCGAAGGACGTATTTTAGAAAAAATATTTTAGTTTTCCCCAAGTGCGGTAAAATGTTACAAGGACATGATGTATACTTGTAAGAATGAGTTATTAAATTGTAACCCCCCTGCAAATGGGGGTTCCCAAAAGACTTCCAGGAGCTTGCTTGAATGCTCCAAGCCTGAATGGTGTTTGGCGTTTAAGCCATTTATCAGTGAGTATTTTTAGAGCCTCTGGTACTGTCTCTTTAAGAGCTGTCTGCTTGCAGACATAATTAGTTTGTATGGGGGACTGTGTGCTTCTCTGCTTGAGTACCACTCGAGCTGCTGCCAATTCACTCCATTTTTGCAGTCACTAGGAGTGCAAAGGGAACCTATCTGAAAGATGTAACTGTTTGCCAGAAATCATTTAGAGTAATAATGAAAATACAGTTTGTCTAACCTGCTTTCTTTGCAGTCAGAACTGTGTTTGCCTAGTTCCCCATTCTAGTTTTGAACTGCTGAACTGGACCAATCAGTGTGGGTTAAGGTAGCTCTAAAATGGTGCCTTGGACGAATCAGAACTTGGACTCGTAATCTGAGCCAGCCACAAGAGGATTGTATGGGCAGTGACTCTGGGAGATGTAGTTTGGACTTCAGCGCCTTTTTGGACCAACAGGGGCAGTCTATTGTGAGTGACAGCCAATCCAGCCAAGAACTGGGAGGAACTCAAAGGAAGTGCCCGGTTTTGTCTGCTGGAATTTCAGTTGAGCTCTGGCAGTGAAGAGGAAGGAGCCCTGTGCTTTTCGGTGTGCAGTTTTAGTCGGGAAACACGTAAGGCCCCGAGTTCCGGTCTGCAGCTTGTGTAACTGCTTGTTAGGACTGAATCTGTCCTGTGAAGAGAATCAAAGGATATCTGAAGAGTAGAAACCAGGCTCACCCTGTAGAAGACTGGAGAAATTGCTGAATTGCACTCGGTCTGTCAGGAACTGAATCTGCTGTGTGTTCTCTCGGGTATTGTGCAGTAATTACGATTGGGATAGAGAAGCAGCCTGCCTGGTATAGTACTTTCTTTTTACCATATAAATGTGTGAGGAGGCTTGTGTAGCTCAAGTGAATCCTGCTGCCATTAAAGGACTTTTGCCTGTTACTGTTTACCATATAAATGTGTGAGGAGGCTTGTGTAGCTCAAGTGAATCCTGCTGCCATTAAAGGACTTTTGCCTGTTACTGTTTACCATATAAATGTGTGAGGAGGCTTGTGTAGCTCGAGTGAATCCTGCTGCCATTAAAGGACTTTTGCCTGTTGCAGTTTGTCATATAAATGTGTGAGGAGTCTCGTGGAGCTCAAGAGTAGCCCTGCTGACGTTGAAGGACCCTATCTTGTTTGGAGGTCATGAGTACTAATTCAGGGTTGCTCCCTGTTGAATTGCCACATTGAATCCAAATGGAATTACTGTACTGCTGACTGTTTAACTAATTTTTATTTTCTCTGTGTGAAAGGGCCCCTACCAGCTGCCATGGTTTGGACTAGCCACTAGGGCTTGGGTACTCAGGGACAGTAACTGGTAGGGATAGGCCTGTGCACAGAGCCATAGGTAGATGAGTAAAGTGATAAGCTAATTAACCTGATTTCCCCCTGTCCTTGTTATATCCCCCTAAATAAATCAGAGCTGCTTGTTTCAGCAAAGTTATACTGCCTGAGGTATTTGTCTATGTTAAAGTATTGTACTGTGATTGTTGCACTGTATCTTATTTTACAGGGGTCCCAGTGCCTGAACCAGTCCTGGGGGTAAGTGTATACTGTGAAGGTAATTTGATATATTGTGTGGGCCACTAGTGGGAAGAAAGGGGGGTTGCAGTGTCCCAGAGGGCTGTGACCAAGTTAGTTTAACTATTGCAAACCCTGACCTCTGGGTGGAGGCACTCGCCATCGGATCCAGGCCCCTCAACCTGTTAGTGGCAAATCAGGCAGGGGTAGTAGCCCCTGGGATAGCGCCATCTAGGGGTTACAAAATGTAATCCATTGTTCTATGCAACTAATAAATTAAAAAAAAATGAATTACTTTGGCTTGGCATGCCTGTCATAACTGGGTCCTTCCCTTTTTACTTGGTCAACTGTTAGAGTGTCTCCATGATCCTTCCATTCCTCCTTCTCCGAACCTGCAGGTACCAATGGGATGGGGGTCAGATGAGACATGCCAGACATGCGCCTAGAGCAATACCTCTGGACAAAGAAGAAAGAAGAGGGTACTACACCAGATAAATATTGTCACTAAAGCCCTCAGAGAACTAATGCATTTGACTCGTCCCTACTCTTGCCTAAAATGCTGAGCAGAAAAGGTGAGGGGTGGGTGGGTGGTCTGGAGAAAAGGAGTAGGTCCGGTGTTAGGTTTCTCTCCATAGACTACTTCCACGATGTCTGGACCATGTGAATTGCACAAGGTGAAGGGGCGGGAAGCCATCAGTTTGATTGGCTGTGCAGGCTGCACAACAGAACACTTACGTGATGCAGCATTTGCTCCACACAACAGGGCACAAGCTATTGACCCCTTTAAACTGATTTTTGGGATATGTGGGTCATTTTGGGGCAGGATAAAAAGCCCTGCAATCTTCGGCCTACTACTGCTGATGCCCCCTCCCAACCTTTAAACCAAAATTACTCCTATGATTAGGTGTGATGGTCTCGCTAAGTAAGAGAATCAGTCTCCGAATGTGAAAGCAGCAACAGCCCTGGGGAATTTCGAGGAGCTGCACAGAGACACTACAATAGTTTACCAAGAAAGTGGTGAGAGGGGCTGGAGGCCAATGGGGATAGGAGGTCCTGGCACCAACTATGGAGAAAGTTGTTGAAGTGAACAGTACGGTACCCTGTGCTATGCAGGCAGTTCTATGATAGCAGAGTGGATGGACCCTGGTCCACGTTCAAAGTTTATTCCACTAATACCACAGAATTGTGACCTTCTGAAATCTGATCAGCTAAATACAAGTATACTATAAAGCTTCACAGATACCAGTCGCCTCAGGGAGGAGAGGAGAATTAACAGTGAATACCTCTTGAGCCTTTCCACTGTATTATTAAATAGGTGCTCTGACTGTTATCATTTACAGAACTGATTAACACCACTGGGATGGTAACTTTTTCAGGGCGGGGGGGTGGCACAGGACTAGGCAAAACAATCAAGGCTAAACTTTAGATTAAATACATATAGAAATGTTATATTGCACACATACTGTCATCATGTTAGGTTTAAGGTTAATTAGTTAGCGGAGTTGCATCAGTTGTAACAGCTGTGATAGGTACACCAAGTAAACAGTTTTGATCAAGTAACTCATTCCCATTAGGAACAATTTCAGTAAATGAGCAGATCACACTGAAACAAAAGACAAGTATTTCAACATAAATAAGACACCGTGTGGAGTGGTGGCAGTGTAACCTGCAATCCATATCAGGGCATGCGTGCAGCTGGTGCATGCGCTTGTGCAGTCGTGTTACTGACCGCCATAGCATGTGGAACTGACCCCTACTGCGGCAGGATGATGCTGGTCTCCTGGAGGCCTCACACCATCGACCTTTGCCCCCCACACTTGGAAGAGCAAACCTCGGCAGACAGAGTTAAGGGGGTAAGGTCAGGTGGAGATGGGTGATGGAGCTGGGGAGGCCAGCAGAATTGAGCAGATCAATGAGAGAAAGGGAATAAACATTTTTTTGTATTTACCGTATACTGTCGTTATAACTCTGTACCCTATCCTACACTGTATTACTTGTATGTACTTAATACATCTAGTGCCATACATCTATCTACCGCAAATATTGTATTCTGTAAATGTGATGTGCACAACCGCCCTCTTCCATGAAAACTTTATACTGTTATTGTAATCCTGTATGATATATCCAACACTGTATTACTTGCCTGTATGTACAAACTATATGCAACTAACTCTGGGACGCCCCTAAAAAGGGACCTTTGGGGCAAAGTGGGCTTACCCGGTTAACAAAATTTTATAAATATAAAAATAAATAAATTTAAAATTTTGGTAACCAGAAAAGGTACACTGAGCCAAGGCCCATTTCCAAATCCGACCTGGAATAAGGAATTAATAACTGTGCATTAAAGACCTCCATTCTTGTAGGCAATGGAAAACAGACAGGGCTTGAAGAGGGTAAGGTCAGCGGACCACTTTTTTAGGGGCATGTTTTTGGTGCTGCATAGGATAGCGTGTGTGTATCCTGACTGTTACCGGGTAAGAAACAGGAACTGAAAGAAGGCTGCAGTTAGTAGAACATGTAAGAAGAAAATCAAATTGACAAGGTGTTTATTTTTATTTTATTTTTACTTTTTCATCAGGAATGGCACACTAAGCTGTGATAGCTTGTTTTCAAGTATGTGATGGGGGCTGGGTTACAGCGATCTGTTTGATTGACAGGGGAAATGTTGGCCATGACACTGGAGAAACTTTCCTACGCTTCTTTGATAAGTACTATGGGATCTTTTTTTTTAATCACAAAATTCTTCAACATTATCGTTACAGCTTCCTAAACTGGCATGCCCAACATGGGCACCATACAGTATAGTAGAAAACACAGATATCTACATCTGACACAGATGGGTCATAGAGCCATGGGATCTTTAACTTCCACGTGGACAGTAACCAGACATGGACAGAAGGGACCTTGGTTTAATATCTCATCTGAAGGATGACACTTTACATGTGCAGCACCCCATCATACTGCACTACAGTGTCAGTTATGGGTATTCCCCCACATACCTGCTGTGAGGTTCAAACCCACAACCTTCTGGTCTTCCAGACCCATAGGGGAGCCTGTTACCTACTCAGCCACTGACACTGACTGAAAAATAGGCAGGAGTGAGATCATGAAGGGCCTTGCATGTTAGGGAGCAATCTGGTACTGAATGTTTCTCTATTCTCTAGTCTTTCCCTCTTTCTGCTGTTCTGATTTTTGTTCTCTTTCTGTATAGATTGAGAGTGTTATATTTTCTAGTTGCCTTCATTTGCTATTTTTGGCTTTCATTGTTATGATTCTGCTTGTAATTACTATATAATTGTATTTTACCTTATTTATTGTGAGTGATCTCATTATCCCCCTCTCCCCCAGGACTCGTTTGGAAATTAGCTGTTGTCAGCTCAGTACGTATTTCCTGGTTAAACTTTTCAACAAATAAATAAAATGTGTTGTGTACAGGAGTCATGTAATTGCTCAGCTTGTGATTCCTCACAAGGAGACAAGCTGCAGGTTTTGTGCTCTGAAGCTTATAGACAAGGGAGGAAGGTAGACCACACCCTAAGAGGCTTTTGATATAGTGAGGGGTCAACTGCTACAGATTAACTCTGCACCCCTCCGAAGGGCATCTTTTGAATGATGAAAAGGGCAGCAGCACAGTCTGATCCCATGAATCCGCTATTATCACAGGACACAGCTGACTGTCTCCAGTGCAGTTCAAGTCAGAGGAGTCGGCTATTCTTGGAAGAAATGGTGGGTGTATAAAATGTGTTTTTAAAGCATAAATAGTTCAACCCATAAGTGCAGAAAACTGATTCATAGCTGTCAACCTCAAATCAGCCAACTGAAAGAAATGTGATAAATATAGACTTTAAACAATTTAATATCATTCCGTTGGAACACAGTCTGCAGATCACTTTAATTCAGAAAAGCCAAAAAAGAGAACAAGGTCTGATAGGTTTAAACAGCTTGTAAATAACATAGCAACAAAATATATTTAGGCTGGAAGGGAATCTAGGTTCATCAAGTCTACCCCCTCCCCATTTACAAGTGTTTCCTACCCACACATTACTACCTGAGATATTTAGTTCAGCTGACATGTGGCCATGTTTACCATGATGACCTGTACTGTCTTCATGTGCGCTGCCTCCACAGGCAAGTTGTTCAATAGGTTCACCCCCCTCTGGGAAACAAAGTGCTTCCTAACAGTACCCTTGCATTTGACCCCCTGAGCTTCAGGGCATATCCTCATGTCCTGCTGAAGGACACTAGTGGGGCCAGCCTTGTGGCACTGAGGGTTGAGGCACTGAATGCTACACTTTGCACCACGCCAGTGACCCGGGTTTGGAACAAGCCTGGGTGATCAGGGGTCAGCTGGGGGGGGGGAGGGCAGGACCTGGACTGAGTTGCCCCTGCTGCATGACTGCCACCAAGTGGAGGCCTGGGACAGTACAGGATGGAGGGCGGCATGAAGGGAGGGTGTTTCAGGACCACAGCATGCATGGATTCCATGTCATAATGGTGATTTTTTTTAAGGGAAAAAATAATGTCGGCAAGTGCACGATGATGAAAACAAATACAGCTGTGAACTCTGCCGGCCACCACCTTAGTGACACCCTCGGGGACCCCCAAAGATACAATACTGTATATTTTACGCAGGAGGGGCTATGCCCCCGCACCCTCCTTCAATTTATAATCAGCTCCAAGGGGGGGCTGACTCTAGTACAGGCAAACCCTCTGGAGGGGCTGTTGGTGGGGGGCTGCGACCGGGGCACAACTCCAGGGGGGTCGGGAATGGGGCAGCAAAAAAAAATCAAATGACAGAAGTTCCACACATGCTAAAATATAACATTTTTACCCACTCCTGAACCCAGTACCTTGAACTCCACAGTCAGCCAAGGGAACCACAGCACCAAGCGAGCAGCTTGGTGGCACTGCCCACACTCCCTCCCATATCTTACTTTATGTCACACTCTCCCGCAATCGCACCCTCTCTTGCTCGCCGTTATGTTCATCGGATGGTTGCTTAAACCCCGTTGGTGAACCCTGCCCATTGCTCTCTTCCCAGGTGCTGCAAATGACTCATGCAAAACACAAGCACTCATTTGCAGTCGCCCATTTGAAGGGTTACCGTGTGTGTGTACCTCGACAGGCACACATGCGGCCACAGCAAGGGCTAGAGAGGAAACAGAAAATGGAGTTGGCAGGCTCTGTGATGGTTCTGGCTAAGATCCCAGTGACTGGGATGCAGACCATGGACAAATGTGAGCCCCCTTCCTGAGGGGGGGTGTAGCCCTGCCTGCCAGCTCCAGGAGGAGGGAGAAACACAATATAGAACAAAAAAGCCCACGGACACTTAGCAATAAGCCTCAGCACTTCAGGGTTGCTTCGTCCCATCCTCAGGAAGCTATGCGTGGTTTCCACACATTGTCTAGGGTAAAGGTACAAAGGAGCTAAGCAAACAAGAAAAGGGAAAACTAGTAACCCCCTATCAGGGGTAAGGCTATAAAAATAGTTCCAAGTGACATAGGGGATTAGAAATTGGAAATGAGGGGAGAGGTGCAGGGCAGTAGTTGTTAAGAGGCAGTTTTCAGTGAGGCCTTCTGGAGACTGCAGTGCTGCCCCATTTGCACACACCTCTATGGGCTGAGGGAGGAGGTTGCTTGGCTCCAGGCTGTGTTGGCTAAGATTTGGGGGTCCTCTTTCCACACCCTTGGGCCACTGAGTCTGCCACTGTTACCCCAGGGGATGTCAGGGAGGAGGAATGGCTGAACTCTGGTGGGCTCCAGAAGGGTGGGGGTGGTGTGTCGGGGCCCATTCCTCACCTGGTACCACTACATAATTAATTCATTCACAGTTCTGGCAGGATGGGACTGCTGGGAGGAGCAGCTGTGGCAATGACCAGGGAGGATGTGGGAGTCCTCCATATTTGAGACCCCAAGGAGGGTAGCAGATGGCCCCAGCAGAGAAGGAAGCAGTTTCTGGTAGGGGACTCGATTGTAAAGAGGGTAGATTTTGGACTCGGAAGGGAGGAAAGGTATTTACGCAGTACTATGGCCCAGAGGGATGGAAAGCAGATCCTAAGGATCACTAGGGTGGCAGGGTCGGAGGGAGAACTGGATGTCATTGTCCACTTAGAGACTAATGACCTGCCTGGGGATGAGGCTGGGATAGTGCAGGAGGAATATGGAGAGCTGGGGAGAGGTCTTAGACAGATGGTGAGCTCAGTGACTTTCGATAAGGTGCTGATGGGAGAGGACAAGGATCTGTGCACCAGGAGCTTCAACTCATGTTTGAAGGAATGGTGCAGAGAGGAGAGGTTTGGCTACGTTAGGGATTGGAGACCAACCTGGAGGGATACAGAACTATAAAGGGATGATGGCGGGCATCCATCCATGAGGGAAGTGCAGTCCATAGTGGATGGTTTTAAATGTTACTTTGATGAACATTTAAACTAGCTGGGGGGTGAAAGGGATCAGGAAAGCATACCCCCCTCAGACAGAAGTAGGGAGGACTTGAGAGAAGACAAATACCCCAGGGTGCAAATCAAAAAAGGAGCAGGGTGGTAGAAATGAAAGGGGATGGGAACACAAGCAATAAACAGAGAGGGGGGAAGGAGAGAGCAAAAAAGGAAATAGCGGGGTTAGCAGGTAGAGTGATAATGAAATATAGAAGACCACGTGTGGAAATGTTAGAAGTCTAGGAAATGAAATTCCAGACCTAGAGGCCATCATAGCAGAGGCAGACCTGGATATTGTGGCCATTACTGAGTCATGGTGCACTGGAAACCACAACAAGGACATGGCCATACCAAGCTATACTCAGTTCAGTAAAGACAGGGTGGGAAGAAAGGGTGGAGGGGAGGTGCTATATGTATGGGAAGGCACAAAAGCGATGGAGATCTTGGGAATCCAGGGGGTAGTGACGATGCTGTGGGGGCATGGGTCATACCTCTCAACTGCTATGAATTTCTCATAGTGCTATGATTTTTACACTCTAATTTACCCTTGTTTAAATGCGTTCTTCATAATGTGAAAGCTTTATCTGGACACACAAACTATTGCAACACTGAACTAACTTAGTAGAAACATTCCTTAACACTAAGCATATGGGGCCCACCATTCTTAGACACATTATTCTTTAAAATAGTTTCAGCGCTACAGATTCTGGTCATTCGGTCTGAATTTTGAATGCCAGTGGTCTGCATTTTAAGGCTGAGAGGTTGAGAGATGTGTTTGGGTTACCTTGGAAATGGGAAATGGAGCCACAATTTGTACTAGTGCGATCTACAGACCTCCAACACAGTGGGAGAATTTAGATAAGGTACTGGTGGAAGCCAATGGCAACATTTCAGAAAAGAGGGAGGTGCTGCTGGTGGGGACTTCAATCTGCCGAATGTAGGTTGGAGCCTCCCAGCTGTAGCTTCAGCTAGAAACAGGAACATCTTGGACTCGCTGCAGGGTGTGTTCCTCAGGCAACTAGTCAAGTAGCCCACTCATGATGGGGCAGTACTGGACCAGGTGATCACTAACAGGGGCAGTATTGGAGACATCAAGGTGGGAGGCCACCTGGGGTCCAATGATCACCATACAGTGTCGTTCAACAAAAGAATGGCTGTGGAATTGAACCACACAAGGGTGAAGGTCCTTCACTTCAAGAGGGCAATTTTAAGAAAACGAGTGAATGCTTCAGGGACGATCTAGCGGGGGTGATGACCTGGATGGAGTGGAGGAGCAGTGGGCTAAGCTAAGGGAGGGCATAATGAAGGCAACAAACCTCTGCACAAAGCAAGTGAGCAACAGCAAGAGGGAAAAGAGACCACTATGGTTCCAAAATAAGTGGCTGAAAAGGTAGAGGCTAAAAAGGTAGCATACAGAAGGTACAAGGAGATACAGAGGGAAGAGGAAAAGGAGATGTGTCAGGAGAAATAGAGGGAAGCTGGGAAAGCAGTAAGGAGTGTGAATGGTGCAAACCAAGGCAAATATAGCCCAGGGGGTAATTAAAGGGGATAAGACATTTTTTAGGGGTGTAAGTGATAAGTGGAAGACCAGGGGAGGGAGTGTAATGTTAAGAAGGGAAGAGGGACTGTGCAGAGGGGAACCAGGAGAAAGCAGATATCCTGAACAAATGTTTTAGTTCAGTGTCCATAGAGAAGGAGAAAGGGGGCCACACAAAAGCAGCCAGAATGTTGGAGGGAGGTAGACACCAGTGCTTTTTCACAGGGCAGAGTCCTGAAGGGGCTAACAAATCTGAAAGTGGACAGAGTGATGGGGCCAGATGAAGTGTAGCCAGGGGTACTGAAGGAGATCAGGGGGTACTGGCTGCACCTCTGACCATTCTATTTTACAGCTAACTGGAAGCAGGAGTGGTTCCTGTGGACTGGAGGAGGACAGATGTAGTTTTGCTTCACAAAAGTGGTAGTAGGGAGGAGGCTGGCAACTATAGGTCAGTCAGCTTGAATTTGGTGGTGGGGGGGAGTTAATGGCGACGCTGCTGAAGGAAAGGATTGTGGAGTATCTTGAATCCAACAGGTTAGAAACCCAAGGCAGCATGGATTCACGAGGTGGGAGTGGGGAGGTCATGTCAAACAAATATGATGGCTTTTTTTGACTGGGTGACTAGGGAAATACTGGGCTGGCAGTAGCCTAGAGGTTAGAGTAATGAGCTATGAATAAGCTTTGTACATCCAGCAGACCAGACCTTGGTTTGATTCTCACAACCTCCACTTGCATACTATGTGGCTCTGAGCAAGTCACTTAATTGCCCAGTGCTCCCAAGTCGCCCCTGAAAACAGGCATTTGTGCCTAGTGGGCCTCACCCTGTTACCAAAGACTGAAAAAAAAATAGATCAGGGTGGAGTGGTGGCTGTGGCCTACCTAGATTTCAATAAGTCCTTCAACACTTTTCCAAGTAGGAGACCTGTAAGGAAACTGGGCGGCTCAGGGGTGGTTCCAAAGGTGGTGGACTGGGTAAGAAATTGGTTAAGGGATAGGCAACAGAGGGTGGTGGTAAATGAAGTTAACGTCAGAGAAGAAAGGGTGACCAGTGGTATGCTTCAGGGGCCAGTGCTGGGACTGGTCCTCTTTAGTGTCTTTATAAGCGACATTGCTTGCGGGCTGGAAGGGAAAGTCGGTCTGCATATTCGTGGATGACACCAAAATCTGCAGTTGGGTGGACAATCCAGTGAGCTTGGAAACAATGTGCAGAGACCAGAAAAAACTCGATGAGTGGTCAAGGGTATGGCAGCTGGGTTTCAATGTGAAAAATGCAGAATCATGCACATGGAGAACAGAAACCCAGGGGTGGAGTACACAATGGGGGGAGAGGTAATGATGATCAGCAGACAGGAAAGAGACCTTGGGGTAATCATATCTGATGACCTAAAGATGGCAAGGTGGTGTGACAAGGCAGTCAAGAGGGCCAGTGGGATGCTGGGGTACATAGGGAAGGGTATCGCCAGTAGAAGGAGGGAAGTGGTGTTGCTTCTGTATAGATCACTGGTGAGACCCCACCTAGAGTACTGTGTCAAGTTCTGGAGACCACATCTCTGGAAGAACACAGACAGAGCAGAAACAATCCAGAGGAGTGCAACTAAAATGGTGCAGGGTCTGCATCAAAAGCTCTACAAGGAGAGACTAAAAGACTTCAATATGTATACCTTGTAAGAGAGAAGGGAGTGGGGGGATACGATAAAGACCTATAGATACTTCATGGGAGTAAAAAAAGTACAGAAGGGGAGTATATTTAAGAAACAAAGATACACGAGAACAAACAAGGAAGGTAGAAGTGCATAAATTCAGGAGAAGTGTGAGGAACTAGTCTTTCACGAAAAGAGTGGTGGATGCCTACAACAGTCTTTCAGTGGAGGTGGTGTGGGCAAAAACAGTGGTGGGGTTCAAGAATGCATGGGGTAAACGTAAGGGTGTCTTGTTGGAAAGAAAGTATGGGGGGAGCTGGAGGTCAAGCAGGTTGTGTGGGGTGACACTATAGGAAGGGAAGAAATGGGCAGATAGGGTGGACCAAACGGCCCTTACCTGCCATAACATTTTAGGTTTCTGTGTCAGAAATGGCAACAGCAGAGAGAGAAGCAAAATGTGGCAGAGGCTTCCTCACATTCCAAGCAACCTGGGCTTGTCTCAAAGAGAAAAGGAAGCCACAGGGATCAGTTCTGGGGTCAGTTCTATTCAATATCTTCATAAGTGACATTGTGGAGGGGTGGAAGGAAAGGTATGCCTCTTTGCAGATGACACTATGATCTGCGACAGGGTAGACACTCTGGGAGGGGTGGAAAAAATGAAGAGGGACCTAGGTAAATGAGAGGAATGGTCAAGAGAGTGGTAGCTGAGATTTAATGTGAAAAACTGCAAAATCATGCATTTGGGGCACAGGAACCCAAGGGAGGCTAACATGATGTGGAGAGAGATACTGATAGCCACCAAACAGGAAAGGGATCTGGGGGTGATCATATCAGATGACCTACAGGTGGCCAAACAATGTACCAAAGCTATGGGGAGAACCTGCGGGATGCATAGGGAGAGGTATCACCAGCAGAAGAAAGGAAATGGTTATGCCTCTGTACAGATCACTGGTGTGACCTCATCTAGAGTACTGTGTCCAGTTCTGGAGGCCGCATCTTTGTCAGGACATAGACAGGGTTGAGGAGGTTCAGAGAAGGGCAAGAAAAATGGTTCAGGGCCAACACCAAAAGCCATATGAGGGGAGACTTGAGGACGTCAACCATTCCCTGGAGGAGAGGAGAGTAGAGGAAAGAGAGAGGGGATATGATAGAGACCTTCAAATATCTCAAGGACGTAAATAAGGTACAGGAGGGTAGCATCTTTCGGAAAAGGAGATGCTGCAGAACAAGGGGTCATGACATCAGGCTGGAAGGGGGTAGACTAAGGATAACGTGAGGAAGTATTTCTTCATAGCAAGGGTGGTGGATACATGGAACAGCTTTCCAGTGGAGGTGGTGGGGGAAAATTCAGAAGGGGAATTAAAAAATGCATGGGATAGGCACAGGGGAACCCTAGCAATAGGAAAGAGAACAAAGCCGGAGATCAAGTAGGGTCTGTGGTTTTAGCAACAGGTAGGACAAATGGTCAGACAAGGTGGGCCTAGTGGTCCTTATCTGCCATCAATTTCTGTGTTTCTAAGTTCACGCCGTGCAAGCAGAAGTAACGCAGGATGAAGCAGTCTGGACTCAGCTGCTACAAAGGACACATGAACTAAGTGACTGGCACTTTCTGTTTCATTCAGTATCTAGCAAGAAGCTCTAGAGCTCTGCATCTGTCCTTCACAGTACTCTCAAAACTTGTGAGACACAGTTTATGTAATGTTTGGCTCTCTAACTGGGGGCATTGCTGGCTTGAAGCACACAGGGTGAAGGGTTGAATGTGGTACCAGGCTTTGCACACGGGGGAAGGGGAATTTGCTTTCTGTTCTTATGAGTTCTAGATAAGTCTGAACCTGGGGGAGAGGGGTTCTGGTCAGAGGGGAAGGCCTCTTCCCTTGAATGTCACTGTGATGGCATGGTGTGGCGGTGGGACCCAGGGGGCTGTTGTCCCACATGGCGATGCACCTGATCTCAGTGGGAAGTAGCCTGGAGTAAACCAGAGTTGGAGTCTGTTGTCTGGAGTGGATTACGTTTGTGTTATATTCTTTGCAACAGCCCCAGTTGCCATCTTCTGAGGAGACCCATTATGGGTGTCTTTCCTCTTCCCACATCCATTTAGGTGAAATGGTGATGTTGGAACAGCTTGTCTGCTCGGTGTTGTGGCCCCTCACTGGATAGGAATCACTGGATCAGTTTGTGTTGGTGGTGGTCTCCTCCTTGTGAAGCCTTAGTCCAGACTGGTTAGTGAGGGCGTAAGTGCCTTGTGAAAGTATTTGACATGGGAGGGTACAGTGGAGACATTGACACCACCCCAGAAAAGTACCTCTCTGCTGCATTTGCTATGGGAGTTTTCCTGCCTATCTGATAACTGCGGGTTGAAGTGTTGGTTGCCTGTGGCCTGTTTCTAAGTGTAATATGCCAATTTAATTGAGGCAATAGTCACACAGGCCTGGTAGAAGCATCAGGAGATTGCCCCAGCCCTAGTAATCAGTGGGGAGAGAACTGAAAGAGCTCATCACCCCTGGGGAAGGTGAAGTGATCACCTGAAGCATACTGCTGGTCACTTTGGGGACTCACCAGTAGATGAGGCAGAGCAATCCAGGCTGGTACACATTCTAGATGAAAGGCCCATTATTTATTGTGGGCTTTGGCTCTGAGGCGAGACCACCATAGCTTTGAGGAGCAGTCCCAAAAGGTGAGACACTCAGAATCTGCCAGATAGTTGGGGTGGGGGTGGGGGGCTGAAGCAGACAAGACAGTTTTTTGAGGCTGATGGCATGGGGGGGTGCATAGGAATAGGATGGAATACGGGCTTTGTTTCTTTCCATTGGTGTAGTCACACCTACAGGTGCTGATAAACATAAGGATTACAAAAAAAAGACAGTTTGGTGGGGGGTTCTAGGGACAATGATTTCATCTCCAGGTCCTTGGTGGTAGCCACTTCTAAGGCTGCCGGAAGATGTTTGAGAATAGGCTTGGTGACTCCACCTTAGCCGGGTATGTCCCAATACAGAGGGAACTCCTCCAGGTGGGGGGAGGGGGGATTGTCCACTTGTGGGCAGTTCTGCCATTTCCAACATCCTACCAAAGGAAGTGAGCAATGGTAGTTGACACCTTGATACATATCATAATTAGTGCTCAGAGATTTTTGTTATTTACAGTTATGCAGTTTGTTTGCTGCCTGCTGCAGGATGGCAATCTTAACCTGTTTTACAGTCATGATGTCAATATTCATTCTGGTGGTACCAACTTGGAACATAAATGTGTATCCCATAATGACAGTGGGGGGTACATAATCCAACTGAATCTTGCAGGAACTGGGTAGGAAGGGGGCCACAGTGACTTTCTACCAAGAGACTCATCTATCTGCAGCAGAACCTATGAAATTGAGACAGTCCAGGGTAGGGGAGGTTCATACAGCATCATGGGCCACTAACTCACAAAGGAGAGGTACCACTAAATTTCACTTAAGGTACTGCATGCCACTCTGAAACTGGAGGGAAGGTCTATCCAACTAGATTGTATAGAGACCGAGAATCATAGGTGCTGGTCTAGAACCTATGAGCATAGGGGACTATAGCACCCCCACTTTTGCCCAAGAACATTCAGAGTGTCCCTTTGCTTGCACAAACTACTTTCTTTATCCTGTGCCCTTTTGAACTTTAGCACCCCTCCTTTTCCCGATGTTCTGGCACCCATGCCAAAAATGCACACTGCTAAGTATTTATGTGCCCAGTTTTCCATCAGAATGGGTCCCTTTCCTTAAAAAAACACTGCTGGTCATAGTGATAGCTCCAAATAAGTAATATGTGATCAGAGGGGATTTAAACTTGATCCTTGTAGGAGGTTTGGTTAAAGAGGGGAACAGTGAGGGGGGAGCTTCAGTCTAGGAAATTGGTGGACAGATTAGCTTATGATCTTGGTCTGACAGAGGTCTGGTGATTTCTGCAACCTAAGGAAAGGGATTTCATGAACTATTTGGCCAGACATAATTTTTATTTGTGTAGTGATCATTTCATCATTTACACAGATAGGAGATATATATTTTATGCAACGGGGTGTCCATATATTTAGTTAAATATATATATATATATATATATATAGGATACATGATGGGCACGAGTGGAATATGGAAAATATTTTCACTCCTGCAGAGTGAGCCTGGATATTTCACGAGTGCTGAAGGCACGAGTGGAATATACAGTGCTCACGAGGCAGGAGTGAAAATATTTTTCATATTCCACAATGTGCACATCATGTGTCCTATTTATACAATGGGGCACTGTTGCAAAATATACAATTTGCGCGGGATTAGTGCGGGTTTAGCGTGGCTTTGTGCGGCTTTGTGCGAGTGCGCCGCTTTGTGCGATTGCACGGCTTTGTGTGGATTTACATGGGTTTAGTGTGGGGTTTGGGGTGTAATAAATGGTATTTATTTTAACTCTGCTGATGTCATCAGGATTTATTTCACTGCAGTGAAAATAACATGGTTTATTTCACTGGAATATGTCTTAACCCCATTGTATAAATATATATATATATTTATGCAACAGGGGTGTCCATGTATTTAGTTAAACAAACACATGTATCTGAGTCACTGTATGTATAAAAAATGTATACATGCACTGTTCATTTATACATACAGTGACGGACTACTTCCACAAGCCCCAAAATAAAAAACAAACAAAAAACAAACAATTACCTCTATTCACAGTGACAACTTTCACCTGACATGCCACCACAATATCAACACCCAGCACAAGCAACTAAAATATTGACTCCTTGAACTAACGTACATCCACAGCGTAAACTGGAACAACCGTACAGTTGAGCAGTCCACATAGATAATAAAAGCCACCCTTCCGTTCACTACCATGTTTTTTTCTCAAACTGCAAAAAAAAAAAAAAAAAATAAAATAAAAATATCAGCCAAGCCATGGCCATAATACCGGAGAGTATGCAATTTGAAACTGAACTTAGCCAAATAATGACTCAACTAGAAAATGACGCAGAGCCATTGCTGGATACCGAGCAACCTTTCACATCAGGAATGTCTCAAACCGCAACCACAGACTACGTGGAAACGGCACCCACCACTGGCATTAACAACCCATACAGCACCATGTACCAAAACATGATCAACATGGAAAACATAGAGAGCTTCATAGATAAAGGCAAAAACATAAATACAGCCAGAAAAACTCAAGCAGACATTGCCATGTTCTCAAGGTATCTAACAGAAAACTTTGGCATACAGCTATCACTGTACCAAGTTGACCCTCTAAAAATGAACCAATATATATATGTAGAAGGCCACTAAAGTGACATAGTAAATATTTAACATAAAAATCAGAGTCCACATAATATGTACTGTAGAAAATACAATTGTTAGACAGAAAAAAACAGAAACTTAAAATATGCATACAAGCACAAAACAAAGTAGTTAACTGTCTTATTCTTTTTCTTGCAAAGGAAACAGCTATGGTACCCCAAAAAGAAAAAGACCCTAACAGATTGCTTCTGATACTGACAGTGACTAAATGTACAGTAATATTATGTCACATTAGCCACAAACAGTATTAACTACCAGGTGAAGACTGATTCCATGACAGGTACCCAATGGCACAGTTTATAAAAATCCATGCATTCCTTTCACCATACAATCTTTTTTCTTAGAAACTTTTCTCGTTACATTAACTAGGCCAACATTAAACTGTTCCACAAAGTCATCATGCACCCCCCCAACAAAACATGACTTCATTATCACTCTGTCTCCACACAATAACCCAAATGTGAAGATTGATTCTAACAGTAGTTTATCTCTCTCATCACCCTATAACAGAAGAGGTGAGCCTCCACAACAGAAACTTACATCAAAACATTCACTCATTCATAACGTTCCATATGTAAATAAATTTCCACTCATACTAGGCAGTACACCACAATAGTAAAGCTCATGTTCTACCTCCCACCTAACCAGTCCCACCCTCACACCTCACCTGAAAAAAAAAAACAATATTGCTAACACAAATGTAACCCCCTTGTTCCCAGGGGTTACTAGAATCCTAGTTAGAACCAGTGGCAGGCAGGGAAAGGCAACTAGTGAAATGCCAGTTAAATGGGTTTTACACTGTCATGCTCTGGTTTTCAGTCTCAGCTGAGCTGGAGGATGATGTAATCTTAGAACTCTCATAGCAGCGTAAGCCACAGTCTTTGCCAGCTCTAGGAAGATAGCTTTAGAATGTTCAGTTAAAGTGTAGTCAGTCCGTCTTGAGTAGGAGTTCCAGAAGGAGGCTGCAGCTTGCTGTGCAGCTCCTCACCTAGCTCTGACAGAGAACTACCTCTTTGTTTTGGGTTGTTTGTTCTCACCCTAGAAGAAGAACATAGAAGACAGTGACTGAAGTGGTGGAGACCTTGCCAATTGGGTTTTACTTTGCCCCATCCCAGGAGGGATGGGGAAGATCTTCAGGTTTCAGGGGCAATTCCCTCAATCCGGTCTGTCTTGTGAAGCTGCCTATGTACAACTTCAGAACTGTGAATACTACTTTTTTGTAAGCCCAGGAGGGGCACCTGCAATACCTATGGTAATTTCTCTGACAAAGGGATCCTGTCACCTAGGCTATTACTGTTTTAAAAGTGTCTGCCTATGTTTGGAGTCTAGTGAGAGACTGTCCAAGTACAGAATGTTAACTTTCTGACACCTTAGAGGTGTGTCATGTAGTATGTTCAGCTTGAAAAACATTCCAAGATAGCATCTACAAGTTTTTGTGAGGGTGTTATTAACCAGATGAATGGCCAGGTATAAACTTGGAAACAAGAGGTGGGAGATCCCCCATCTCGAGTAACCAGTTTACCTCTCCGGGTTCAGTTTGGGCACCAGTACCATTTTTAGTCAATGCATTTGGCCAGTGCCTGATGGAAATAGTTACCCAGACATGGGTTTTGGATTCTCTGTTCTCAGTTCATCTCAGTATAGTGGGGACGGGAAGATTTTGAGCCTAGATGTGCTCTTTTGTGGTCGTGTGTGCCACCTTCATTCTTCATGATATGTGGGAAAGTGTCCTAGTACTGGCCATGTGTGCCTAGTTGAGGGGAAATGTACCAGTAACTGGCCGTGTGTGCCAACCTGCATTTCAGAACCTGAGAGTTCGTGTTTGTGTTCATCATGCCTGTGCTAAATGGGATTTTCTGGAATTTGTGTACCTCAGCAATCTGCATTCCCAGTATGAGTAACCCTGTGGGGTTCATCTTCCTACTCTGTGTACGTGAATAAAGCCACACTCTGGAATCCCAACCTGGTTTGGACAGTGATGTGATTGCTTTGTGTCTGGATTTACTTGGGTGCTCCTGACCAGAAGTGCAAACCTAGCACAATTATGAGCAAACTTTTTCTCCCAGGGACCTGGGTTGCTGGCCATGGTAAATGGTCCCACCAGGTGTGTCCCAGGTAGTTGCCACACTTGGTTGCCTGTCTGTGATAGCAGGCTTAGAAAAGAAATGTGTGTACTTGTTACATAAACCATCTCCCTCTCTTTTGCCCCTAGATGCTATGTGGTGAGAGGAGCAGCCCTGCCAGTTAAACAAGGGGGGCTGGGGGAGGGGGGGTTACACAAACATCAACAATCTAATAATTTTCCTTTATTTCTATATCACTACAGGGCACAACATCTTGCTGTACAAACCAGAAGATCCTCAGAAAAAGCACCACAGATGCACCACCTGTATCACGGCATCAAAATCAAAGCCGCTTGACAGACAGATATGTTATCAAAACAGCTGTCAGGACAATGTCTAAGTGAAAAACCAACAACCAAATACTTTTCCCTAAATAGCTTTGGTTTGAAAAAAAATAAAGCATCAGTCACATAGTACTACTGAAATGCAATTAATCAGCATGATATTTTCTCTTTCTTTAGAAAGAAGGCAACGTGGCATGCATTCTACAAAAACTGCCATATAACTGATTACTTCTAAACGTTTTTGTTGTTTCATACCTACTTCCCAGATTTATTGCTTAACTGTTAAGAAATGTTGCATAGAAACGTTTAGGAATATTACAAGCATAGACACAGCCATAACATAACCCATATATGACAGCCTTTTCTCAACAGCAGTACTGTAATTTCACCAAGATTAGCCTTAGGCCACAGTGTTTTACTAATGACAATGGATATTATCTGTGCCTCTATTTCAGATTTGTCAGAAACCTAATTACAGCAACTGTTGCTTTTTCCACTAGCAGTCTTAGGCTAACACACTTGTTGCATAATTGTGTTCCCTACTTTTACTTGACTTAGATATTTAGAAAATTCATTCATATAGCCAAATGAACTGTACCTATATATGACTGCAATAACCAGCTCAGCAAGTTATGTACTTTATTGTCCTGCAACTGCAATACTTTTTAATTAAACTGTTTTGCATCTTTACTTACCTGCAGTCTCTTCTTTCAAATACGCAGCAAAGAGGCATCCAACGAAACTTTCCCTGACCAAATCCCACAAAAAAAATTGAAGCCCCAAAAAGTCATCCACTCTTCATTGTGGTAATCCAAAATGTAAAAAAAAACCATCACAATCAAAGTGATGAACACTAATCCATAAATCAGCACTCAACTAAACCATAATCCCACAAAAACAATACATTGCATACCTGTGGAAAAATATAAAAAAAAGCAAAAAAAAATCAGCTTCCATATCTTCATATCTCCATGTATCCAAGTTTCATCCCCCCAAAAAATGCACTGCATTCACAAGCCAGAAGTACTCTAAAATTAATAAAGTAGATAAAATAAATCCAACCACGAGTTCCACACACAACAAAAGGCAAAATAAGTAATCCAGCTAAAATCGACTCTGTCAAAAGCACTCTTCCATGCCTCGAAAACTTCTCAGCTGCAAATGTACAATCCAACATCTTCACAGCGTGAAGACTCCCATTCACAACTCCATCGATCAATAGGCCAAAAACAGCACGACTCAGCCGGCCCTGTGGTGGCGAGGGTTAAGGTGTTAGATGCCTCACCTTCTGCCATGCAGACGACCCGGGTTCAGGAACGAGCCCGGGAAGTCAGAGGTTGGCAGGGGCGCATAGGGGTGGGGCGTCTGTGAGACAGTTCTCTCTTCCTGGGGAGGGGAATAGGGATTGCATCGCTCCTGAGTGACCCCTGGCGATGGCCGGAGGTAGCCAGGAAGTATGCAACGCAGCTGAGGGCAAAAAGAGAGGGTCAGAGCTCGGAGGACGCTGGGCCATTGTCACCACCAAGCTCCATGGGGACAAAGCCAGAAAAGCCTCCCACACCGTGGCGGTGAGATGAGCGATAGCCCGGTGGATTATGCCCACATCCCAAACGCCGGCCCAGACGCGCTCAGGATCTCCCTTCAAGGGCTGCCCCGATGACAAAGCAGGTAGGCACCTCACACTTAGGAGCCAGCCACTGAGGGAGGGCAGAATCAGCCCATCTGGAGATGGTACTGGGGGTCGGGCCTGCCTGTAGTCATTTCGGGGAGGAGGAGATCAGGGGAGATGCAGGGGTTCAGGCTGGGAAAAGGGCGGACTCTGAGTGGGCACTCCTGAAGGATGCCTGGGGGTGTGAATGAATAAACAAAGTTAAAAAAAACCAAAAAACAGCATGACTCTCTTCAACATGTTCCAGATACGTTCCCGATTTGAGCACCACTAACCCGGCCTCCTACAATGCCAGCACCGCTAGTGAAAGATGCTAACACTGAAGAGATCTTCACCACTTGATGTCTTTCACCCAGATGAACAGAAACTACTCCACTACTCAAGTCCTCGCCCCATGACCAATCATAATGCATCACCTCAATGTAAACTCCGCCCCTTCACCAATCACGAAAAAGCAAAATCATGCCTCAGACCATACCGTCTCCAATAAAAATCTACAACTCACTGTCCATTGAGAAAAAAAGCCACAGCACCAAAACACAAAGCACGATTCAACTAAATTAATAAACAGTCCCAAATAACCCCCCCAAAAAATAAAAACAGCATTCAAAATAAAAAAACTCAAACACCATCGCCACCTCTATTGCATAAATCGAATATGTGCGGGGGGGGTGACAGTGTGAAAAATGATTTATCTAGTGTAGTTAATGAGTGACCTCTCTTTGCCACTCGTGAGGTTACTTAAGGTCACTGTCAACTACACTAGATAAATCAGTTATCAAACTGTCACCCTCGCATAATATATATATATATATATATTTATGAAACGAGCATCGAAATTCAAGGTTTCTCATTGGCCAATTCCTGTATGCTAATGTGTCTGACACACAGGAAAAAGGTCCAGTAATGCCACTGTGCAGTGATTCTGGTAAATCTCCCTTTTAGAATGTTGGCAAAATAAAACTCTGCCATCTTGTTTTTTGCCAACTACGAGTGTAATTTCAGCCAGCATTTAAACCGCTTCCCCAGAAACCTTGAATTTGATGCCCATTTCAGTTATGTGTACCACTCAGCCCATGAAGAGCACTGCAGGAAAGTGGTGCAGATGAATTCAGACTAACCCTCGGAATCTCCAGCAACCCCTCATCAGCCGAGCAGAGCTGTCTCACAGGGGTGTAAGGAGTCAGAACCTCTTTCAAGTAGTCAGGACCAAGTCCGTGTAGGGCTTTGTAGGTTAACAAGCCTACCTTAAAGGTGATCCGCCACTGAACCAGCAGCTAGTGCAGATCATGCAGCACTGGGGTAATATGAGATCTCCTAGATACCACAGTCAATAAACGTCTGGCAGCGTTCTGCACTAGCTGCAAGCGGGGATATCAACCCCAGGAAGCCCTAAGTAAAGGGAGTTGCAGTAGTCAAGGCGCGAGGTCACAAAGGCGTGGACCAAAACGGGCAGATCACTGGACGGAACAAGGTGCTTAATCCTGGCAATGTTTCTAAGATGGTAAAAGGCTAACTTGATGACTGCCGACACCTGATGACGAAGGATCAGACCATTGTCAAGTATTACTCCCAGGTCACGCACCCGTTCAGAGGTAAGGATCTGAGCACCTCCCAAGAATAGACCAGAAGGTGAATCAGTCCTCATCCCCTCTGTCCTGTGACCCAGGTCCACTACCAAAACCTCAGTTTTACCTGCGTTCAACTTTAACCCGCTGGAATTCATCCAGTCTTGGATTTCAGGGAGGCAGCTGTTAAATACTGGAACAGCACTAACCTGGTCGGGGGCCAAAGACAGGTAGAGCTGGGTAGCATCAGCATAGCAGTGGAACCTCAGCCCATACCATCTTACAATGTCTCTGAGGGGCAGCATATACACTGCAAACCACATGGGGGACAGCACCGAGCCCTGGGGCACCCCACAAAGCAGAGAGAAAGACTCAGAGGAAAAAATTCCCGAGACAACTCTCTGAGTTCTACCAGTGAGGAAAGATGAAAACCATCTGAGCACTGTACCCATCAGTCCACAGATGGACCTCAGGTGCTCGAGTAGAACCCCATGGTCTACAGTGTCAAAAGCTGCAGAGAGATGAAGGAGTACCAGGATGGAATGGTTTCTCCGATCTCTCGCCATCAGGAGATCATTGAGCACCCGAACTAGAGGCGTCGCAGTACTGTGCCTCTTATGAAAACCAGATTAGAGAGGTTCATATACATTATGGATGGTCAAATGGTTCTCCAATTGAGTTGCCACAACTTTCTCGATAACCTTTCCCACAAAAGGAAGGTTCGAGGTAGGTCTGTAGTTCGCTAGAGTATCCGGGTCCAAAGAAGCTTTCTTCAGAAGAGGTGTCACCACCGCCTCCTTCAAGGAGCTTGGAAACTCACCTGATTCCAAGGATCACTGGACAATCTGAGCCAAGACCGGGCCAATGATATCACTACAACCCCAAAATCAGGTCGGTAGGGCCCCGGTCTAAACTACTGCACGTACGGCGTATCCCCTAGACAATCCTCATAATATCAACGAACTCTGGCAGGTCGTAGGTACTCCAGGAAACAAGAGGCATGGTGACCGAGCATTGACCAACCGCATCCCTCATAGAACGGGTCAGATGGATCTCTGACCTGTTGTTGGCCACCTTATTCGCAAAGAATTGAGCGATCTCATCACACTCCTTTTGTGAAAAAAATCGACAGAACTGCAGACAGACTGCGTTGCACAGCCTGTCCACAGTTTGGAAGAGTTGGGCCTGTCGATTCCGAGCGACAGTGATTTCCCTGGACAGGAATTCTGCCTTTTTACGGGAGATCACTGATTGGTAGAGCTGATAATGCTCCAACAAAATAAGACGTCGGCATCCAAGGTGGATTTCCTCCAGTGTCATTCTAACCTACGTCCCAACCTCCGCAACTCCCTCAAAGACCCATCAAACCAAGGGGACCGAGGGTGAAGTGGAAGGGGGTGAACAGGGACTGGAGCAATCAGGTCAACAGCCAAGGAAATGGCCTTATTATAGGCCAGAACCAGCGGCTCTGGACCTGAGCAGGCCTCATCGAACTCCAAGAGGTCAATCACCGCCGTCAGGTCTTCAGGGACCACATCCCACAAAGGACGGAAACTGACCATCTCCACAGGGGCAGACCTACACAGGAGCAGAAAAATTGAAACTCAAGGTGTAGTGATCGGACCAGCCGACAGGTTCCACCCCCAAATTGGAGGCCTCGATCCTCAGGAGGAAGACCAAATCCAGAGAGTGACCACCATTATGGGTAGTTGAGGAAACAACCTGTGTGAAGCCCAGTGATGTCATCAGCTGGAGGAAGTGTTGTCCAGAGCGAGGATTTGTTATCGACCCAGGCATTGAAGCCACCCAGAACCATCAATCTGGGCAACTTCAAAGCCATGTCAGCAGAGAAGTCTGCTACTTCCTGCAGGAACAGCGTTTCATCCCTGGGTGGATGGTAGATGAGAGCTATCCTGCACCCCACACCAGTTACCACAGCGCACTCAAATGATTCAGCCTCCTCAACTGGTACACCCGTGAGACCCAATTCAGCCTTAAAACAGACCGCTACCCACTTCACCCCTCGCTGAATCCAATCTCGGCGATGTATCACCGGTACCTGGAGGAATAGCTGCCTCAAAATTGGAGCAGTGTTTCCATCCAACCAGGTCTTGGTGAGGCAAACCAGATCCACTGTTCCAACAAAATCTGCAATAAGTGCAGTTTTGTTCTTAATGGACCTGGCATTGCATAACAATGCCCGAGTTGGACAATGTTCGTGAGCCATCCCGGCTACTTGCCCACTCAAAAAGGAGGCGCCCTTGGGTATGTGGACTAGAAATGGACCACCATGTTTCAGACACCATTTTGCCCCAGGGCATCTTCTGGTCCTCACAACCTCTATGGGAGAGGACTGCCCATTCAAACTCAATGTCTGGCCCCTGTGCCCATCCCACGCCCACCCCCAGAGCAACCCCATGCATGACAGCACTGGTAAGTGGGGCGGAGAGGGAGGAGAACAGGTGGAGAGGCATGGAGAGGAGGATGAATAGCACAGGACCGGGGAGCAAGGAGGCACAAAATGCCACCCACTGAGGCAAAACAGCACCAAAAATCCTAATTTCCTCAAGACTATCGTAAATGTGGTTGCAGACTACAATTTAAATATAAAAACTCCCAAAGGAGCTTTAAAAACAAAAACAAAATTCAGAAACAAACCACAACACCCCAAAATCCTATAAAGCCAACAAAGATAAAAAATAAATATAAAATAAGACAAAACGATAAACAATAGAATCCCTGGGCACCAGGAACTCTCACTAACCGTTGCCCAAGGAACTATTCTGGCACTCTCACTGCCAAGATAGTAAATTAACAAAAAAAAATAAAAATTACTAAATCCAAAACATTTCTATACTCCTCTAAGTACTACAAAAGAAAAATAAACCTAATAAACTGAGTAAAACCCCAGCAATAAAATACTCTCACTATTCAAGCCCGGAGAAACTAAATGGTACTCTCACTACCATAAGCAATTGTGGTAAAATGAAGAATACAATAAGTATTAACAAAACCTAAAATGTCCAGAGTTTCACACAGAGTTCTTGTGAAAATGTCACTTGATAAAAGTCTGAAGATCCCCTGCCCAGGCACTCTCACTGCCAGAACTTCATCGAGGCGCATGACTCTCAGTACAAATATAAAGTAATAATATGCAACACAGATAAGCCAGAAATCCGACAAATGACTCAAATAGAGAAGGTTTCCAAAACGCTATCACTGTTCAAATAGAAGTTTTATATGAAGTTAAACAGTCTGTCCGAGGAAAGGTTCATCGAAGCATCTTTGGAACTGACTTCGGTCCCCAGCTAAAACCCAGAAAGTTACACTGCAGTCTACCACCAGCCTACAACAGTCACTAAAGAACCCCAGCAGAACCCAACTAAATAGGTTCCCAGCAGTCCCTGGGGGAAAAGACTACCAACTGCCGGCTCCCCAGCGGAGAAGATCCAACCCCTGTGCTGCTACAGCCCGGGAAACCGGGAGTCACTAAATAGGGCAATCAATAGCTGGAAATTGGATGCCAAAGTCCCTAAATCCAACAAATTGCAGCAAAATAATCCATGGAACAAAGATTAAGTGTCCGAGTTGCAAACTAGGCCTTCATCAAGATTGACAACCCTTCTACGTATGTTATATACTCTGGATATGAGAATGAAACAAGACCAGGATCAATTACAGACCCTGGCCAACAGTACTCACGCCACCAAGTAACGGAGGAACCAGTAGTCAGAAAAGTCAAACGATGGTAAAGAGCAACATCCTTCCTGTATGAAATCATGAACTGCAGTACCCCAGGACAGATGGCAGGCAGACGGCAAACAGACCACCGATCCCACGCTCCGAAAAGAAGCGCTCTAAAGTTGACGCCAGGGAGCCAGAGTCGAAACGGCTAGCGAGCGGATCACCTGTCCCAAACTCCTAGGGGAAGCGCTTCAGAATCAGCACTGGGAACAACAATCAAGAGGGGGGATGGGGGAAATGACCCACTCCACACAGGCCCGCAGATCTCCACAAGTCGAGCAGGTCCAAAGAAACAGAGAGCGAAAACCAATGATCAACACTGGCAAACAGGTAAAACTAACACAAAAACAAAACAAAATATTCTAAAAACCAAAAGCTTCAAAGTAAAACTAAAACGCTCACTGCAACCCAAATATCACGAAGCGATCGATAGTACGCCCAGCCTGGCGGCCATTTCTGTAGTGCTTCCCCAGGAAGCCAGTCACAATATTGATAACCCCATTCCAGTAGAGGAAATTCAGGAAAGGTGAGAAATTTAAAACATATGAAGTCCCCTGGATTGGATGGCATGCCAGCAAAATGGTCCAAACGATTCTCCGCACAGTTATTCCCATATAACAGGGTGTTGGAGGGGGAAGACTGCCCATGATGTTGGAACCAAGGTGAGAGAGCGGTTTTCCCAAGCCTGGGAAAGCCGCAACGGAATACGACTCCTATTGCTCCATCTCACTGCTGTGGGTGGACTTAAAGGTATTTACAGGTAATTTGTCTTGTCACCTGCAGAAACACATACCACAAGTGATAAATCCTGACCAAACTGGATTTATACAGGGACATCTCCTGCATGACAATTTCAGACACCTGTTGAATATTTTCATAAGACACAGAGCTGGTGAGGACCCCATGCTGGCTATCTCTGTGGACACAGAGAATGCGTTTGATAGGGTGAATTGGCAATTTCTAAAATATACTAGTCAGTCCTTTCAGTTCGGCACTAAATTTATTCAGCCTGTAGAGTCCCGGTATGCTAGACCTGAGGCGGAGGTAAAAGTCAATTGCATGAACTCCCAGGGGGTTTCTACTAGAGCAGGGAACAAGACAAGGCTATCCTCTATCTCCACTGCTTTCTGTGATCAGCCTGGCACCCCTAGCCCTAGCGATCAGATAGAAACCCCAAATCATGGTAATATTGGTTGGGGGGGACACAAATTCTCACCCTACACCGATGATTCAGTTTTTTTAATTTCACGGTACAAGGATTCAGTCCCAGAACTGGTACAGTGTTGGGTGAATTTAGGAACCTGGCTGGCTACAAGATAAATTATTTATTTATTTATTTAAAAGTTGGTAACAGGAAAGGCACACTGAGTCGAGGCTCATTTCCAGGTGCGACCCGGGGGAAGGGAAATAATGAGGAGCAATTTACATACCAAAACAAGGATACAAATTACATACTGAAAATAAGGAAATAGGCATAAAAATACAATGGAAGCAGCAAATAAAGTGGAAACATAAAGTAGTGTATATACAGCAGTGATACGGTGGCTAGACATAAGTGAAGCAAAGTGCATAGTGCATATTGAGGCGGGGACTATGCTATCAGTGTCAGTGGCTCAGTAGGTAGCACACTCGCCTCTGAGGCCGGGAGATCAGAGGGCTGTGGGATCAGTTCCCACATCTGGCACTTGGGTTAATATCCCAGTACTGACACTGTAGTGCAGCATGAGAGGAGTGCTGCACTTCTGAGGTGCCGTCTTTCGGATGAGACGTTAAACCGAGGTCCCATCTGCTTGGATTGGTGGTAGTTCAGGTGGATGTTTAAGATCCCATGACACTTATCGAAAAGAGTAGGGGAATTTCCCAGGTGTCCTGGCCAAATTTCCCTCATTCACTAAAAATACCATCAACAGCTTAATCTGCTTCAAGGTCAGTTGGCATTCATCTGCATCCATCTCCCCTGGGTCGTGCCTGAAAATAGGCAGGCTTTGTCTAATGCACTTACCCGGTCAACAAAAATTAAATCAAAATAAATAAAAGAGCCTCAAAAGGAAGGGGCCAACAGGAGATGATCAAGGAAGAGGATATGAGATTATATGAGATTAGAAGGGGATTTACAAGAACAGGAGGGTGCAAGGAGTTGTCTTAGTTGAGATCTAAAGGCAGAGAGTGAGGGGGGAGAGGCAGAGGGGGGAAGGGAGCAGATTCCAGAGGGGGTGGTGGTAGGAGAAAGGATCTCATCCTGCAGATGAGTGAGGGTGGGGAATGGAGAAGGTGTGGGAATCCCTGAAGCAGAGGGAATAGGAAGAGGAGGGAACAGGGGAGATGAGGGAAGATAGGTAGGATTGAAAGGATCTGAGCTAATGTTTGGTGACGAAGGTGGCACAGTGGGACAGGTGACGTGAAGGGAGGGGGAGAAAGGAGAGGAAGAGGGAGGAATAAAAGGAACAGTGATGAGTGTGGAGGGGACAGCTGGTGGTGAAATGGCAGAAGGCATTACAGAGGGCATCCAGTTTGGCAAGGGAGGAGGAATGGGCAGTACCATAGACCATGTCAGCGTAATCAAAGATCTGGAGGATTATTTTGGTTATCAGCTCACGGTTGATCTGGAGGGAGAGGCAGTCCTTGTTATGGTACAAGGCACAAGGTTTTGGGTGGAGTTTGGCATGAATGGCATTGATGTGGATGGAGAAATCGATCTTGCTGTCAAGTCAGACTCCAAGGTACCTGAAGGTCAGGACAGCCTCCAGAGGGGTGCCATCAAGCGTAGAGAAAGCAGGGGACGTGAGAGCCTAGCCAGCTTCTGACTGGTACCAAAGGTCATAGTGACAGTCTTCTTTGTCTTATTCCAAGTCAGAGGCAATATTGAGTAATGAAACCTGCTCAGCCCAAATTAAAGCCACCTTCCCCTTTTGCTTGGGCACGGAACAACAGATTTAGAAATGTAGGGGTACAGGTAGCACCTGCTGTTTGCAAATTATTTGATCTTAACTACTCCCCTCTATTCTACCATGAAGGCAGATACAGCCAGTTGAAAATTACCACCTTTGTCACTTCTGGGCCAGATAAACACCTTTAAAATGAGCTTTCTGCCCAGATTTCTTTTCCTGTTTCAGTCTCTGCCTATTTGGCTCCCGAGGACATTTTGGAAAAAGGTGCAGAGTGGCCTCACAAAGTCTGTTGGGGGGGGGGTGAAACACCACAGCTTCAAAGGTCTCTACTGGCCTCGCTGAGAGATTCAAGGAGGGTTAGCTATGCCTGATGTAACAAGCATTTGTCAATGCCGAATGTTGCTTGCATGTGCTGTTTAGGTATTTGGAAAGTGACAGTTTCATGCCTTCCTCCCAAGACATCCACTGTGTCTTTCCGTTCAGTATTCACAGAAGAGTGGGAGGGGCAAGGGCCACAGCAGTACAGCAGTTGCCAAGGGGGTGAAGAGGTGGACAAAAGAATCCTGCAGGAGCTCACTAAATTGAAGGTAGACAAAGCGATGGAACCAGATGGCAAACGCCCAAGGATATTAACAGAACTGCAAAGGGAGATAGCAGTACCTCTGGCAGCCATGTTCACTGAGTCATTCAACATGAGTGAATTGGAGGAGGGCATGTGGTCCCTCTACACAAGTCCGCAGCAGGGAGGAGGCAGGGAACTATAGGCCATTCAGCCTCACCTCAGTAGTGGGAAGATCATGGAGACATTGCTTAAAGAAAGGATAGTGGGCATCTAGATGCCATCGGAACCCAGGACCATAGACAAGATGGATTCACAGTGGGGACATCATGTCAGATAAATCTGGTTGATTTATTTGACTGGGTGACAAAGGAAGTGAATCAGAGTGGGGCAGCGGACAACGCTTACCTTGATTTCAGCAAAGCCTTTGACACCATCCCATATAGGAGGTTGATAAACTATCTGGGTAGGCTGGACATGGTGGAAAGGGTGGTAAACTGGGTTAGAAACTGGCTAACAGACAGGAGGCAGAGAGTGGTGGTAAATGGTATGCAGTCTAGGGAGAGGGGGCGACCAGTGGGGTGCTGCAGGGATCGGTCCTGGGGCCAGTTCTGTTCAATGTCTTCATTAGTAATATTACAGAACATCTGAAGGGAATTTTTTCACCAGATTTTCAACATAGCCATTTTAAGACCTCTGCTCATGAACAGTGTCACTGTGATTTTCTTAATTTGCCCGTACATTAATTTCGACACCGACTACGCCCATTGTGCGCCAATGCTGGAAACATGTTTTGGGTGAGATTGAAAATGACAGCTGTACTACTCATAAGAAGGTGTGTAAATGGCAATGTTGAAAATCTGGAGTGAAAATATTGAAAATTCGCGAACTTACGAGCGTGCGTAGGAACTGTACAACGGACGCTTGTAAAACAGTCATTTTTTGGAATTTTTTCACCAAATTTTCAACATAGTCATTTTAAGACCTTTGCTCATTAACAGTGTCACTGTGATTTTCTTAATTTATCCCGTACATTGATTTCGCACACCGACTGCGCCATTGTGCGCTACATGGGCGGAAACACATTTTGGGTGAGATGTGAAAAATGACATCTGTACTATTTATAAGAATGTGTGGCAAAATTGCAATATTGGAAATCTGGAGTGAAAATATTGAAAATTCGCAAACTTACGAGCGGGCATAGGAACTGTACAACGCACGCTCGACAAACAGTCATTTTTTGGAATTTTTCACCAAATTTTGAATATAGCCATTTTAACACCTGAGCTCATGAACAGTGTCACTGTGATTTTCTTAATTTGTCCCTACATTGATCTCGACACCGACCGCGCCATTGTGTGCTACATGGGCAGAAACACGCTTTGGGTGAGATGTGAAAATGGCAGCTGTACTACTCATAAGAAGGTGTGGTAAAATGGCAATGTTGAAAATCTAGGGTGAAAATATTGAAATTCCGTGAACTTACGAGCCCGCGAGGAACCGCGTAACACAGCGCCAGAAACAGTCATTTTTTTTGATTTTGCACCAATTTCATGGGTTTTTCATTTCGATGTCAGTCGTCATGGCATTATTCAGGCCCGGCGGCGATTTTGGCGCAGTGACGCGGCAGTGACAGTGCTAAATCACCTTCAAGCCTGAATAACGCCATGACAGTGACATCATTCATGAGAAGGGGTCCTAAAACCCCATGTTGAAAATTTGGTCAAAATTCCCAAATGCCTGAGACATGCAACAAAGTTGAAACCCCCTTTATCTAGCCCATTATACAGCTTACCGCATTTCCTCAGTTCCCGTCGCCTTTGAAGAGTGCAGACGGTTCCCGTCCAGCGATGATCGCCGCACGAGGTCCGGAGGTAAGTATGGGTGGGGTGGGGAGGCTGAGAGCGCAGTGGTGGGTGCGGTTGTGGGGTTGGGAGACGCTACCGGACAGTTTTTGTTTTACAGGTTTTTTTTTTTAAAAAGACGCTGTGGACATTTGCCACGCTGGTGGGCTCCAGCGTGGCACAAGGACGTTGGGGTTTCAGCCGCGGGGGATTGGGCACCCCGCCGCCATGCATTTGGTTGTCACGCTGGGGTGGCCCCCAGCGTGGCACAAGGATGGAGTGCTCAGCCGACGGGATTGGGCACCCCGTCAGCCCAGGACCGCTTGCCACGCTGGGGTGGGCTCCCATCATGGCACTACTGTGGAGGGGCGCTTGGCTCAGCCGGCGGGGTTGGGCACCCTGGCCGGCCTATACATTGCGTGGCGGGAACGGGCGCACGCTCATGTTGGAGCTGCGCGAGCAGCAGGCGTATCTTATCGGTGCTCTACTGAAGCATAGCTCCTCCTTTCAACTGTGCGCCACTGCATTTTGAGCGTGGCATACACAGCTCCAGAATGCATTGGCTTACAGGGGCCGCGCCTGCCAACACACTGACTGAATTGGAGGAGGAGGTGACACACCTCCGAAATCTCCGATGATGGCACTATGTTTCTTGCACATGCATGCAAGCAACATAAAAATGTACTGCTGGACAGCTCAGGGTGCAACACTAATGTCATGAGCGAAGCAAAGGGTGGATTTACAGTTGTACAATATGGAGAATGCAGGGTATAGTGGTTGTTCTGGTTGTTGAAATCAGGGAGGGAATGGAGGGGGATGGGGAGGGCTAGGAACCTGAAGGAACAGCAAGCCCCAATGCTAAATAGGGAACTTAGGCAGACCAGATGGACCTTCGGTCTTTTTCTGCTGTCTCTGTCTGTGTTTCTGTGTTCGTAATGCTTTGAGTGGGGTCTCTGTTTTCTGTCCTCACAAGGACATTAGGAATGGATGTCCATGGTAAGATAGCAAATGGGTGAGTTAGGCATGTACTGCATATTTTGCAGCAACTTTGCAAGCTCACAGGGACCCCCAATGAGTTAGGCCCCTTGGATTTGATTCAGCACTGTGACTCATTAATTTGTCCATGACTAGATTTACGGTACTTGAGATGGGGGGTGGGACCTGATTTAGCCAATGTATCTGCTGGGGACTGGTGGTGAGCTTTCAGGAACTGAGGTACAGATACTTCCTCTTGCAGACTGACTTTTTCTGGTATCTACAAATAAGACATTTCATTACCTCAGGAGGTAATATGCATACATTGACACAAGACCAATCCAAGCTGGATGACTGGATTCCCTGCAAGGGGAGGGCCTCAAACAATTGGTACAACAACCCACAAGAGACAGGGCTATCCCAGATCTAGTACTGACTAACAGGGAAAGGATCACAGATCTCCAGGTAGAAGGTCACCTGAGGGCCAGTGACCATCACATGGTATGGTTCAGTTTGGCCACTAGAACTAAATCATCCCATTCCAAGGCAAAAATATGGGACTTCAGAGGAGCTGACTTTGATAAGATGGCCAACAGAGTTAAGCTAGCCCTGGCAAAAGAAATACAGGTGAGGGGTACAGGCAAAGGGGCAAGCATGAGGATGCAATACCTGAAGCAACGTCCCATTGTGTTAGAGAGAAAAGGAAGTGCAAAAGAAAAAGGAAACCACTTTGGTTCTCAAAAACAGTAGTAGAAAAGGTCAGAGCCAAAAGGCTGGCCTTCAGGAAATATAAGGGAATGCAGCGGGATGAAGATAAGGAGGCATACCAAACTTCCCTAAGGGAAGCAGGGAAGGCAGTAAGGCAGGCAAAGGCCCAAACTGAGGAAACACTAGCACAAACAGTAAAAGAAAGTGACAAGACTTTCTATAGATACATTAGTGAAAGGAGAAAGTCCAGAGGGGGTATTGCTAAGATCAAAGGGGATAAGGGGTGTGGTGAGGAGGAGGACCATGTAAAAGCATCTATCCTAAATAGATACTTCTGCTCAGTATTTACTGAAGAGAAGGTAGGGCAGGGCCCACAGCTCAGCACCATGGACACAGGGGAGGAGGTGTGCATGAGTCCCTTTACAAAAAGAAAGTATCCTACAAGAGCCTCGAGCAAGCCCAGGGTGGGCAAGGCAATGGGATCTGATGGCATGCATCCCAGGGTACTAAAGGAGCTAAGGGTGGAACTAGAGAGCCATTATCAGAACTGTTTAGTGAGTCTCTGAGCACAGGAGAGGTCCCAGAAGACTGGAGAAGGGCTCATGTGATTCCACTCCACAAGAGTGGTAGCAGGGAGGAGGCAGGGAACTACAGACCAGTCAGTCTTACCTCAGTAGTGGGCAAGATTATGGAGGCACTCCTTAAGGAAAGGATAGTGCAACACCTGGAATCCATAGGAGCATAGATCCAAGACAGTATGGGTTTACAACAAGAAGGTCCTGTCAAACTAATCTCATAGATTTCTTTGACTGAGTAACTGGAGTGGTGGACCAAGGGGGAGCAGTTGATGTCACCTACCTTGACTTCAGCAAAGCTTTCGACACTGTTCCATATAGAAGATTGATTAATAAGCTGGGTAGGCTCGGGGTGGGTCAGAAGTTGGTCAACTAGGTGGCAAACTGGTTGACGGGCAGAAAACAGAGAGTGGTGGTAAATGGTATACAGTCAGAAGAGATGCCAGTCACAAGTGGGGTACCTCAGGGATCAGTCCTGGGGCCAGTCCTCTTCAATATCTTCATCAGAGACAATGCAGATGGACTGGAGGGTAAGGTTTGTCCGTTTGCAGATGACACCAAAATCTGCAACAGAGTAGATGATCCAGATGGGGTGGGCAGAATGAGAAGAGATCTGGATAAACTGGCAAAATGGTCAGAAGAGTGGCAACTGGGGTTTAATGCAAAGAAGTGTAAGATCATGCACATAGGGAAGCAAAACCCTGAAGCCACCTATAGGCTGGGAGGGGAGTTGGTGGCAGACACAAGGGATGAAAGAGACTTGGGCATCATCATCATCACAGATGACCTGAAATTATCCAAGCAGACCACAAAAGCAGTAGGTAAGACTAGGGGGATGTTGGGGTGTATTAGTAGGGGTATCACAAGTCGTAAGAGGGAGGTAATAATCCCACTTTACAAGACACTGGTTAGGCCACACCTTCATAAGGACATTAACCAAATTGAGGCAGTCCAGAGAAGGGCAACCAAAATGGTGCAGGGACTACATCAGAAAACATATGAGGACAGATTAACGGAGCTCAATATGTACACCCTAGAGCAAAGGAGGGAGGGAGAGAGGTGATATGGTTGAAACATTCAAACACCTTAAGGGTATTAATGAGGTGAGAGTCCAACATGTTTCAATATAAGAAAAATAGCAGGACAACAGGACACAGCATGAGATTTGAGGAAGCCCGATTAAGGGGTAATGTGAGGAAGTTCTTTTTCACAGAAAGAGTGGTGGATGCATGGAATGACCTACCTTCAGGAAGTGGTGGCTACAAATGCAGTGCAGGGCCTCAAACAGACATAGGATAGGCATAAGAGAGCAATACAGATGAGTATGAATAGATAGGTCATTGACAGAGCAAAGGCCGCTGGCACATTGATAAGGTAGAAAAAGAAATGGGCAGACTGGATGGGCCTTGCAGTCCTTATCTGCCGTCAACTTCTGTGTTTCTATGTTTTCAATAGAGGTGACTCTGAAAACTAAATTTTGTTATGTCTTAAGAGTCATACAGAATTCTAGCCACCAGAGGGGACCTCATTTGAATCAATCAGACAGAAGTGGGAACTGGAGGCAGGGGTACAGATAGATCAGAAGGTACAGGGGAGACACCTACAGTGGGGATGGTAGGTGATTTTCTTGCCCTTATGGCTTGAGTTCTTGTAGAAGCCAACAGTTCAGTTCTTTAGGACCCCCACGATCACAAAACACTTCGGTGCCTCCAGGTCAGACTTATGCTAGAGACATCGTGGTGACAAAGGGATACATTTTCATATGTCTTGGGGCTGCCCTAGAGTCCAAGTGTACTGGCAGGGGGTGCATCGAGTGATACAGACAGTTTTGAGTCCAGACGTTCAATGAACATTTGAGTTCCTGGTGCTGAGCATTTCATCAGCTGACTCATCAGCCTTGCGACCTCACTTATTGAGACATCAGAAGTGAGTAATCTGGCAGCACGTGATTGACTCGTCTTGGTTAGTTGTGATGTCTCAGACAGTGAGGTCATAGGGCTGGCAATGCATCTGGGGCATAGAACTACCCATGTCAGCCTCCAGGCAGAGTACTGTTCTGTACATCTTCTAATTAGCAAAAGAGAAAAGAAACAACTATGCTTCAGGTATTTTATTTTATTTTATTTCAATCTTGGATTACAATACCTTTGAGTGGGAGACTGCTCTTTTACAAAGGTTCTACGTTGTAGAGGGTGGGTATACATACAATGTGGGTTTAGGAACATCTAGCTAGGTGAGTAAACATAGACATAATACACTGTAAACAGGAAACAGAGAGGTTTTAACACTAGGACAATTCAGGTAACAGTAGCAGCCTGGGCGGCATTGTCAGGTAAAAGACAGTAAGCAGCTATCCCGAAAAGGAGAGTAGGGGCATTGAGTTGGTGGGGGAGGGAAGATAACTATTTGGGGGATGGGAGAGAGAGAGTGCAGGGATTGCAGGGCAAAGATGGGGACACTCGGAGTAGTAGCACAAAAGTCGGAGTAGTGAGGGAATGGTAAGATGACCTGAAAGAAGAAACAGTCCGGTCAGAATATGGGGAGTAATTAGAAAGTACAGTCACAGGAGCGTTTCTTCAGTAGGTTTTGTCTAAGCTTGGTCTTGAAAAGCCCCAATCTCTGTGTGGCGTTAGTTCAGTGCTGAGGTTATGCAGCCAAAGTGGTGCCTGGTAGGCATATGACCTCTGTCCTTGGGAGGTTCTCTGCAGCGAGGGACGGTGAGAACCTGATGGTCAGAGTTCCTGGTATGGTGCGGGCCTGTGAATATGCTTAATAGGTTTGCGACTCCAGGAGGTTGAAGTCCAAGTATTGATTTTTTAGCTAAGAGGCAGGTTTGGTATTGTATCCTGTTTTCAAGTTGTAGCCACCCGGCTTGCTCATAAAGGTCGTATGTGTGCGTTAGTCAGGGGGAATTGGTGAGCAGTCTGCAGGCTTTGTTTAGGGCTACTGCTATCCTACGCAGTGCGGTGGGAGTGGCTGAGCTGTATATAACCAATCCATAGTCGATGACGGAGACTATTGTGCTATAGATTGCGGTTTGGAGGGCTTCGGGTGTCAGGCATTTCTTGTGCCTGTGCAGGAGCCCAATTCTTATGTTGACTGTTTTGGCCTCATTCTCAATGTGTTCTGCACAGGAGAGGGAACTGTCAAGTATAACCCCCAGGTATTTGAATTGTTCCACTTGTTCAAGAGAAACCCCTATGCACTTTGTGATGTTAAGGGATGCTGCTTTGTGTTTGTTTCCAGTACTGCTAAAAAGCATTACTTTTGTCTTTTTATAGTTCAGAACCATCTTGTGGGATCTGAACCAATCTTCAGTTTATTTGAAAGCATGTTGTAGCTGATATTTTAGGGTGTGAGGGCCATGTTGAGAAGTAAAAATCACAGCATCATCTGCATAGAGAAGTATCCGTTGGTCACATGATCGAGGTAGATTTTTAGAAAGATGCTGAAAAGGAGGGGACCTAGGATTGACCCTGGGGGATCCCACAATGAACTGGTAGGGGCCCAGATGTAATGTTTCCAATCTTTACCTGTTGGTGACAATCAGCTAGGTAGCTTTTGAACCAGTTTGTGGTGGGGTTAGATAGGCCTATCGAGGTGAGTTGTTGAATTAATAGTGAGTGACTAACCATGTCAAAAGCCTTTGTTAGATCAGTAAATGCCGCGCCAACAAGGTTACCCTGGTCCAGTGAACTGTGCATGAAGCTGGTGAACTCCAGAAGAGCTGTGGAGGTACTGTGCCCTTTTCAAAATCCATGTTGTTCCGGACACTGGATGTTATAATTATTTAGGTATTCAACTAGCTGGTCTGAGACTATGCGCTCCAGCGCTTTTGACAGTGGTGGAAGGATAGAAATAGGGCTATAACTGGCATGCAATGCCCTGTCACCGCTCTTGTGCACCGGAGTTACCAGGGCTGATTTCCAAACTTGGGGGAGTTGAACCAGCTGCAGGGATAAGTTCAGCAGCTTAGTAATGGAGCCAGGATTTCATCAAATGCAAGGGAAATAAGTTTGAGGTTCAGCGTGTCGCCGCTTTTCCTGGATTTTCCAAGTACCTTACGAATGTACTTTCATGCTTGGTTGTAGTTGACAGTTTTGAAATAGAAGGGAAGGGGTGAAGTTTGAGTGGGCCCTAGGCTTTGGGTTGAGCTTGTGTTGGTTTCTTAAAAAATTTTGGAAGTGCACTGCTAAGGTCAGTAAATGCTTCGTTAAACGTGTTGGCAATAGTCAGGGGGTAAAGGGTAGGGGCACCATCGATGTTGCGCATTTGTGGAGCCTCTTTCTTGACTTTCCCTGTCACATCTTTTTACTTATCCCAAAAGAACTTGCTGTTTCCCCATGTTGTTTGTAACGCTTCCCTTAAATGTTTACTTTTGGGAGAGTGGATGGTCTGGGTGCAGTCATTCCATAGTCTTCTGTATTCCAGTAAGTCTGATTGTTTGCCTGAAGTCTGTGCCCAATACCACCAGCTGTCCCTGTTTTTTATGTGGCCTATTAGGTCTGGTGTGATCCAGGGGCTATGTCTTCCACAGATTTTTATCCTCTGCACAGGGGCATGGCAGCCACAAACAGCATTGAATTGTTTGATGAAAAACTCAAGTGCAGTGTCCATATGCACCGCTGCGTCAAGGGGGCTCCAGTCAGTGTTGCCCAGCTGCTCCTTAAGGTACTCCAGGTGACCCCTTTTTAGTTTACAATTAGAGATTATTTGGGGGGGTGTTGCATTGAATTTGTTGGTCCAGCTGCAGGTTACCGGAGAGTGGTCAGTCAGTGAGTCTGGGTGGACTGTCACATTGGAGATATGATCTGGGCGGTTTGTGAGAATCCAGTCAAGTAGTGTGCTAGATCCAGTTTTGTCATTTGTTCTGGTGGGTGAGCCAACGAGTTGTGTAAGATGTAGTGCTGCTACAGTGTCCTTATATGTACCAGTCAGGGGTGTCCACCAATTGATATTGAAATCCCTTAGAATAATAGATTCAGAGTTGAGATACTGACATCTGATAACCTCCATGAGTTCTTCAAATCCTGGAAATTTCACTTCCGGGGGGATGTATACAGTACGTATAGATAGTGCTTTATTGTGGGGCCCCAACAGAATTTTTATGTGGAGAATTTGTGCAGTACAGGTAAGGTGGGGAAGAGGAAGAGCAAACCCGTTTATCGAGTCTTTAATGTATAACGCACAGCCCCCTCCTCTTTTTGAGATCCTGTCATTCCTGAATAGTGTGTAACCTGGTATCGAGACAGCAGAATCCTGTATTTTTGGAGTGAGCCATGTCTCAGCGACTGCGAGTATGTCAGGGCTGTGTTGTAATGCCCAGTCTTGCACGCAGTCAATCTTTTTGAGTAGACTGCTGGTATTTATGTTGGCAAGTGTAATTTTTTTATTTTTTTTTTTATTTAGTTTTTTGTTGACCGGGTAAGTGCACTAGACAAATCCTGCCTATTTTCAGGCACGACCCAGGGAGGGGTATACAGATGAATGTCAACTGAAATTGAACCAGATTAAGCTGTTGGTGGTACTTTTAGTGAAGGAGGGAAATTTGGCCAGGGCACCGGGGAGATTCCCCTGCTCTTTTCGAGAAGTGCCATGGGATCTTTAACACCCACCTGAAGCACCACCAATCCAGGCAGATGGGACCTCGGTTTAACGTCTCATCCAAAAGACGGAGTTCCTTCCTTATTATTGTTGCTTGACAATGCGACCCCAGCTGGGGCAGGATTTGGGGGTACATTGCCAGATATTAGTAGAAGCAGAAGGATGAGTCCGAGTAGATATATTTTTTGCTGTTTCTGACACAGTTTATTATTCCTTTGCTGCTGAGTAGAGGATCTTTTCTGGTTGTTATGAATGCGGAGGCAATGGAAGTGTGGCAGCTATAAAGAAGGCAGGGGGTTGGACAAGGCCAGCAGTCTTTGGAGCCATATTGGGAGCCAGTTGAAATGGCTAAGGCCTGGCACTGTGGAGTAGGTAATATCTGTTTGGCAGCCAGGAGTGTAGTGCAGTACTGGATGAATCTTTTTGGGAGAATGAGGCCCTTGCTGGGTATCAGTGCAGTAGATATGCCCACCTAGTGTAAGCAGGGTCATAGCTAGGAGGGCACGTTGCCAGAACTCCATCTTCAGTGGTATGTCAGGGTGCGAGTAGGCTATGAAGTTATCCTGGCACCACTGGTGGGCTGAGGAGTATTGTACACTTCCAGATAGTGGCTTGGAACCTGGGATAGAGGCGAAAGGGGGTGGGAGGTACTGTTTGGGTGTGAAGGGTATAAAGCTACGCAGAGGCTATAACCGGTACAGGAGGTGTTCCGGTGTCGTTGTTACAAAGTAAGTACAGGGGAAAGGTAGCTCAATTTATAATTCTTGGCCTGGTGAAAGGACTGACTTCAGAGAAGGGGAAAGGCAGGTGAAGTAGCCTGGCCAAGGCCAGCTATCGGTGCAGTTTCGAGGGCCTATTTGGGCCAATTAGCTAGCAGGGGTGAGAAAGTGGGAGTGTCTAAGGCTAATTGAAAAAAGGCCTGAGCGGGGGTGGTTGGACGGGAAGAAAACCAGAAATTACAGCTAGCTTCTCAAAAAGTTCCCCGGGAGCCTGCCGAGAAGGCACTTCAATGGTGTTTCAGCAGTCAGCCGGGCGGACCAATCAGTGTCCGCTGCTGAACCACCGCACCAATCGGGTTGCAGGAGAAAGCAGCTTGCGAGTCTTTCAAATTCAGCGGTCGTACCTGGGAGCTGAGTCCGAGCCACCGCTCCAGGAGGGCGGGCAGAAGTCGGCAGAAGGCGGCGGGCGGCGGCTGAGATTGTGGCCATACCAAGCCGCTGCAGGGGTGCTTGCACTCGCTCGGTGCCCGGTGTCCTAGGCGGTGAGAGAAAGAGCAGGGAATTAGTTGGAAGGAGTAGACTGACGTCAGGGCAGCGAGCTGGGGGTGGGGGTGTTAAGTAAAACACAATAGGGGATATGTAAGAAGTGTTAGCTGACTGCTTCTGAAAGTTAATATTCATTCAGGCAGTATACTAGCTCTTCAATTCAATGCAGCTGAAGATTGTTTTTCTAGTTGTGAATGAGAGGCAATATAGGAATGATTCAATACACATTTACATCAAGAGATCTTTAGTGAGCCCATTTATTGACTAGACTGACAGCACTTTCTAATGATGGAATAACTGTCTAGTTATTATGGAATGGAACCCAATTATTATGGCGTGGGTGTCAGCCAGTCAAAGTGAATGTAAAAGCTGCTGCCATCTCACAATCACAAAAAACAAAATGCCACAGAAAAAGAACACGTAGCGCTAAATCAACCAGCAATTATATAAAATAAAGAATGGGGAGTTACAGTATTCATTTTTTACATGTCCTCAGTGTGTAATACCATCACAAACCACTTGTGCTTCACAGTTGTAGTTTGTGTGGTATTAGGGTGCACAAAACAAGCATTTGTCAATGCCGAATGTTGCTTGCTTCTATGTGCTGTTTAGGTATTTGGAAGTCATTGGAGTGCAAACATTGAAAATTTGCGAACTTACGAGCGTGCGTAGGAACTGCGCAGCCTTAAGCCATAAAAGTCATTTTAGGAATTTTTCACCAAATTTTCAACATAGCCATTTTAAGACCTCTGCTCATGAACAGTGTCACTGTGATTTTGTTAATGTGTCCCATACATTGAGTTTGCACACCGACTGTGCCATTGTGCGCTACATGGGCGGAAACACGCTTTGGGCAGGATGTGAAAATGACAGCTGTACTGCTCATAAGGAGGTGTGGTAAAATGGCAATGTTGAAAATCTGGAGGAAAATATTGAAAATTCGCAACCCACGAAGGCGGGAACTGCAACGACGAAAACAGTTATTTTTAGGAATTTTTTCACCAAATTTTCAATATAGCCATTTTAAGACCTCTGCTCATGAACAGTGTCACTGTGATTTTCTTAATTTGTCCCGATATATTGATTTTGCACCGACTCGCCATTCTGCGCTACATGGGCGGAAACACATTTTGGGTAAGATGTGAAAAATGACAGCTATACTGCTCATAAGAAGGTGTGGCAAAATGGCAATGTTGAAAATCTGGAGTGAAAATATTGAAATTTGCGAAACTTACGAGCCTGCGTAGGAACTGCATAGCATACGCTCGTAAAACAGTCATTTTAGAATTTTGCACCAATTTTCAACATGGGGTTTTGGGACCCTTCTCATGAATGATGTCACTGTCATGGTGGTATTCAGGCCCAAAGGGTGATTTCGCAGTCACTGCGGCGAAATCACCCAGACGCCATGACTGACATCATTCATGAAGATCTCAAACATAAGTGATGCAAATCAATAATCTCGAGATATGCAACAAGTTGAAACCCCTATCTAGCCCATTATACAGCTTACGGCATTTCCTCAGTTGCGGTTGGCTTTGAAGAGTGCAGGCGTGTTCCCGGTCCACGAAGATCGTCGTGCCGAGCTCGAGGAAGTAGTATGGGGTGGGGGGTGTGGGGATGCTGGAGTGCGCGGTGGGTGGGTGCGGGTTGTGGAGGGTGGGAGATCGCCCGCGGGACGTTTTGTTTACAGGTTAAAAAAAAAAAAAAAGATGTCGGTGGGACCATTGCCCACTGGGGTGGGCTCCCAGCGTGGCACAAGGATGTTGAGGGGTGTTCAGCCGATGGGGATTAGGCACCCCATCGTATGGTAGTTATTGCCACTTTGGGATGGGCTCCCAGCGTGGCACCAAACGAGGCGTTCAGCCGATGGGATTGGGCACCCGTCGACTAAGGACTGCTTGCCACACTGGGGTGGGCTCCCAGCGTGGCATCTACTACTGGGGGCGCAGCTCAGCCCGGCGGGATTGGGCACCCGTTGGCTATACAGTGCGTCTTGGGGCGTGCAGCTGCGTGTGTCTGGGGGGAGCTGCGGCGTGAGCAGCCCGATGTCTTATCGGTGCTCACTCAGCGTAACTCCCCTTTCAACTATGCCACTGCATTTTGGAGGCGTGTCATACACAGCTCCAAAATGCATTGGCTTGGCCGCGCCTGCCAGCACACTGACTGAATTGGAGGAGGAGGTGACACACCTCCGAAATCTCCGATGATGGCACTATGTTTCTTGCACATGCGTGCAAGCAACATAAAAACCTCAGAGAGTGAGATATTTAAAATTGTGCCTGGCAATAGCGCAAGTGGTTGCTCTGCGCAACTGAGTTGCGTTGGAGCAACAAAGAGATATATTCAAAAAAGATGTGCCATGGTGTATCTCATCTGAATACATCAAAAAATGCCTGCGACGCAAATACAGTGTGCCGGTGCATCCCTCAGACAGGTCTGAATACCAGGAATGGGAAATGTGCCAGCACATCAGAAATACACTATGTGCAAATTCCTGATATTCAGACACGAATATGCAAATGGGGCCACAAAGCTTGCAAGGTGCAAATAGGGCCATTTGCATGAGTTGTGCAGGGTTGGCCAGCAAAATGCACCTGGTGCCCTGCACAGCATGCGGTGCTGTCCGTGGAAATCCAGTGGTACCCCCCTCTGCCCATCACCCTGATCACCCGAAACAAAGATTTCTTTAGCACCCTGGTGGTCCAGTGGTACCCCTCTCCCCACCCGTAACCCCAATTGTCCAAAAAAATGATTTCTTTACTGCCCTGGTGGTCCACTGGATGCCCCTCCCCACCCATAACCCCAATCGCCTGAAATAAAGATTTCTTTATTGCCCGTGTGGTCCAGTGGTACACCCTCCCCGCCTGTGACCCCAATCACCTGAAATGAAGATTCTTTACTGCCCTGGTGGTTCAGTGGTACCCCCTCCCCACCCGTAACCCCGATTGCCCGAAATAAAGATTTCATTACTGCCCCGGTGGCTCAGTGGTATCCTCTCCCTGTCCGTAACCCCGATTGCCATATGAAAGAATGATTAAATTCCCTGGTAGTCAGTGGCACTCCACCCCCACACAGGGCCCCAGCCACCCAGCCCCCTCCTGGTCATCAGCGGGCAGCAAACCCCACCTGCATACCTCCGCAGCTGCCCAGCGAACGACAGCTTACAGTATCTGCTGCAAGCACATTGGTCCACAGTGTGGACCAATCGGCTACAGTGCATACTGTAATGGCACTCACAACTTTGTGAATGAATAACTTCATTCACAAAGTTGTGAATAATTACAGTATGCACTGCAAGCCTATTGGTCCATAGTGTGGACCAACATGCTTGCAGCAGATACTGTAAGCTGTCATTCGGTGGGCAGCCACAGAGGTGTGCGGGTGGGTTTGCTGCTCGCCAATGATTGGGAGGGGAGCTGGGAGGTATGGGGGTCCTGTGTGGGTGAGGGGGTGCCACTGGACTACCAGGGAATTGAATCATTCTTTTGTATGGCAATCGGGGTTATGGGTGGGGAGGGGGGTACCACTGGACCACCAGGGCAGTAAAGAAATCTTTATTTCTGGTGATCAGGGTTATGGGTGGGGAGGGGGTACCACTGAACCACCAGGGCAGTAAAGAATCTTCATTTCAGGTGATCGAGGTCACAGGCGGGGAGGGGGTACCACTGGACCACAAGGGCAATAAAGAAATCTTTATTTCAGACGATTGGGGTTATGGGCGGGGAGGGGCATCCAGTGGACCACCAGGGCAGTAAAGAAATCTTTTATTTGGACAATTGGGGTTACGGGAGAGGAGGGGGGATCCTCTAGAATACCAGGGCAGTAAAGAAATCTTTATTTCGGGTGATCGGGGTTACAGGCTTGGAGGAGGGGATCCACTAGACTATCAGGGCATATGGTGGGAGATTGCGCACGGTGTTCGGGGGGGGGGTTGTCACCCATGGCTGGCAGCTGCTGTGTTGCATCCTGCACTCCAGCAGCCAACCTGTGGGTGGCTACCAGTTGAGCTTTTTTTACGGGCTCAACTTTGTGTCCATGTATGGGCACATCTCTGAGATGTGCTGGCAGATGCTCCGCACGTCCCGGGCTAAATATCGAGATGTGCAGCATATGCATAAGCATGCCTCCTGGAGATGCACCGCAGACATTGTCTTTGTGCTGAGGCACATCTAGAATTATGCAGCACAATTCCTCCTTTTGAATATAGCCCTGGGGCACATTTCTGCAGTTGCATCAGCACAGCTCTGCTGTGCCAGGTGTAACACCTCTGAATATCGAGGCCAAAATGTACAACATCCCATCCATCATTCTCTATGTAATATATGGATAAGCCAAATTAATATGCTAGAAAAGCATACAAAAAAATCTCGGTAATACCACTGTTCACAAGTGATAATACCATCATTTCTCCACTGTAATACTATTGTTCAGAGACCGTAATACTATCTTTCCAAGCTCTGAACGATAGTATTATTAGAAAAGCACAACAGAGCAAGCGCACGAATGTCTGCTACTATACAACTGGTTGCTATGCTGCGAAGTGCAGTTGCTAGACATGCAAAGTGACAGTTTCCAAAGAATGCTATATGGTTGGCCACTATTCAACTGTGGGAGGGCAAAACTGTCTGAAAAACATGGCATTGCACGCTTCACGAAAGTAAATCGTAGCCATCACAGTTTCAGCGATATCATTTTTTTTTCTCTTTATCTGGTTGATCCTGCCTTCACTCACCTCTGCAAGACAAGTAACAAGTAGGACTAGGTACCGAAACTAATGACTGGAGTTACTGAAGCAGCAGCAGAACTTGACAGAGTGCTCAGACCAAGTCAGTGTTCAGAGCAGTGCTCGGGCAGCCGTTGTCATAGGACACTGGGAAAACTATTCAGAGCCGTGGTATTTTTGGTGCCCGATCCATATGTTAGAAATGTAACCACCCAGTCCCCTGGGGTTACTAGAATCTCATCAGGTTAACTCTAGGAAGGTAGAGGGCTCTTTAGGAGCTAAGTGTAGATGGCATCATTGTTTACTCAGCTAGGCTGAGCAGAGAACGGATTATGTCAGCTAGAATTCTCACAGCAGCACAAACCACTTTGGGATCAGCTGCTCTGGGGAGGTTTAGAATGTTCAGATGGTAGTGCAGTCAGTTAGTAGTAGTCTGAAGTGGCAGCTCTAACAGAGAGGAGCTCTGAGTGTGGGGGTTCCTGCCGGCTTAGCCAAATAGCCGGGTGAAGGACCCTTGTTCCAATATTTCTCACCCTAGTTAGTGAGACATCTACAGTGCCATCTGGAGTGGTGGAAACCGTTGATTCCAGGACACCTGTGTGTCATTTTCCTGTGAGAAGAGAGAGTGGGACTGCAGTACAGTGTATCCAAGGGGCAGTCCCCTGATGACCAAAAAGAAAGTCAGCTGCCCTAGAGGATCTGAAAGCTATGGAGAGCTATGATGCAAGTGTGATTTTCAGTTAGCTATCTGTACAGAAAAGTTCAACAAAGCTGTTAGAACAGAGACAGAGACTAAATGGAATGTGTTTTTCTGGGTTGCTGTCTGCTGGTTGTATGAGTCACAACTAAGGTTAGAGTACACCAGGCAGAGCCCTAGTCTCACCACAGATATGTGCTGAATGTTTTCTAATTTACTGCGGATGCCTCTAGCACCTTGGTGAGGGTGGAGGGTCATTTTTGCATAACCCCAAAGGGATGGCAGAGGCTGGCTGGGGCTAGGGTGGGAGGAATGCCATTTGAAACTCCAGCCAGGGCTAACTGATCTTGGAAGGGTGCAAAGTTTAAGCCTGTGGATGTTAACTAAGCCCATCATAGTCAGGAGATGTTCTGAGTGTGTGGCAACCCACCACATAAATAGACTCTCGTAGAGAAGAAATGTCTAGTATACCCCTAGGAAAGAGGGGTGGACGGTGCCAGTGTTGGAAAGAATAAAATGTCTGGATATCCTTGAACATAAGGGTGGGACAGTGTTTGAATTCTTGTGCTAACAGAAGAAAGTACAATTTGGCTTGTGTTCTGAGAAAAGAGTGTCAGCATTCCTCACCTGTACAGTGACAAACTTGGGGGACCACCCTGTTCTGCATTTGTTTGCCGGCTTGTTTTTATTATTTTTTTTCCAACTTTATTTCCCGTCAGTCGCCTCTGACAGGGGCCCCATTGGTCACCCCACCATATCCCACCCTGCTGTGATCTCTACTGGAGATTTTGTTCCTCCAACCACCCCTGGCATACCTACCTGGCACCCCTCATTCATCCCCCCAAGGTGGGGTCGCCTTGTGTGCTGCGGCGATCGTGCATCTTTTATCTAGTGCCAAGGTGGGGTGAAGTGAAGGAAGGAAGTGATCAGGACTTGGTGAGGAGGCTCCAGCATGGGCGTGGCGGCAGGAGTGATGTCTTCCTCCCCATGAGAGGGGGTTTCCTCATAGATACATAGATACATAGACAGTGTTGGCAGATAAGGGCCTATGGCCCACCTAGTCTGCCCATTTGAGCTTGTAAGTTCAGTTTGTTTTCCTAGAAGTCTATTTCCCCTTACCCCTGACCTCTAGAATTCCTTTATGTCTATCCCATGCATTCTTAAATCCCATGATTGTTTCAGCCCCCACCACTTCCTCTGGCAGGGTGTTCCACTTGTCCACCACCCGTTCTGTGAAGAAATTCTTTCTCATGTTTCCTCTGAATCGTCCTCCCTCCAACTTCATCCCATGCCCTCTAGTCCTGAAACATCTTTTTCGCTTAAAAATAGTGTCTTCCTGCACCCTGTTCCTCCCTGTAAGATACTTGTATGTCTCTATCATATCCCCTCTCTCCCTCTTTACTTGTTCCCCCAGAGGTGCAGACATGCAATGACGTCAAGCGCAGGCACAAGCGTGCTCCCGCACTCATTCCACAGATGTCCGCCATTGCCTCTTCTAATGCCTTATGTGGTCCCTGGCTGTTGGGCAGCATGCCTCCACATGGTGTCACTGCTTCCAGGGATCCATAATCCACCCATCCCCAAGAGAGGAGAGGAGAGCTGCCCATCAGGCGCTCGATCCTCTCTCCCCCAGGCGACCCCTGGCAACGCGAGTTCACTCCAGAACTTGGGTTGCCAGCATGGTAAGAGGTAAGGTGCCAGCGCCTTAGCCCTCTACACCACTGGGCAGGCCCAGTTTGCCAACTTGTTGCCAGAATACAGCCATACTTCACAATCCTATTTTTCTGTTTGGACATTAAATCTCTGCTTCCTCAGTGAAATGTTATTGGTGCCCCTACTGATAGTTTTATACCTAGCATACGCCTTGCACCTCTCCCCAGAACCTGGAATAAATATAAATGTTATTTTGTGCCCTAAACCCATGACACCTTTAGACTGCCAGGCTTAGCTTCACCTCAGAGCTAGGGGTATGCCTTTATGTTTTTCCAACTAGTGGCCTGTTGCCTTGTCTGTGGCACAAGTTGAGGGGGGACTTGGGGCATGGGGGCTCATCCAAAGATCTTGGGTGAGAGGATGCCGAAGGTATGTCTAGGGTCTTTTTCTGTCTGGTGGCAGTGCACCATAACAGGAATAGTTGCCAAAGTAAAGTTTTGCTAAGGACAAGTAAATTGTGCCAATGAAAAGCAAAGTTTGTGCCAAGGAAAGTGCTATCAGAAAGGATTTTGCTGCTTCTGTTTTCTGTGGAGAAAAGTGTTCTGAATGTGCTTAGAAACTGTGCTTACAGTAGACTGTGAATTAAGCAGTGTGCGCCCCTGCCATGGAAAAGTGCTTAAAAACTGTTAACAAGTCAAAATGCCAAAGTGAAAGTATTTGTGGACTTTAAGAACATTGTTGCTTAAGTGCCCAGAAAGTTTCAAGTGCTTGTTGTGAAAATTGGAGGGAGTCACTAGTGGATATGTACAAAAAACTGTGCCGAAATGCCCCAAAAGCACTCTTGCCATTGAAATTTCAAGCCGTGGAAAAAAGTGTCAGTTTGCAGTTTCAATTTGCCTGCTTGATGATCATCGTGAGGGAGAGCGAGCAAGAGAGAGAGAGAAGAGAGATCATTTGCATGGCACCATGTCCCGTCCAGTGCCTGGAGTCTCTGAGTCAGAGGAGTGTTCGAGGAGGAGAGCGGAAAACATGCGAGCAGCAGCAACCATCACGAAGGAGAGGACGTTTTTAAACTTGTTTTTGGGACTTCGGCAGCAAATTCGGGCTTCTCCCAATGATCCGACCTCTAAAGCAGAGATTGCGGTGTCTGTAGTACTGAGCTGTGGGCTCAGTGGCTGCCTATCTCAAGGTTTTGGGGACAAGGGAACCCCTCGAGCTTTGCTCTTCAGGTTCCCTTGTCCCCAGAACCTCTCGATGGTATTACTCCCTTGTAATACACACTCACCTATCTATTATTCTATTTGTAATACATGGCTTGACTATTTTCCCTATACAAATTTAGTAGACTCCTAAATGCATGATAACATCCTTCTAATGACAGTAAGTTATAATACCATCAATCTGACATTAGAATGCTATCACAGCTTTGTACTCTTGTACAGCGTGCACTCCTGTCACTACTTCAAATTGCCAGTGTAACGGTGACAGGAGATGTGTTAAAAGCTGACATGGCAGGCATATTTTAGAATGTGGCCGACAATGGCATTCCTTGTGTGTGTGTATGTCTCATAAGGGCATAGATCAGGAAGCATAAGCATACCAGGAGAAGTTATAAAATTCACAAGTAGCATTTTATTATTATCCATAACAATAAAATAAAAAAATAGAATTGTACATGTTAGTTCCTCCTAAAGGCAGAACAAGCAAAAATCTTTCATCTGAGTCTCTCTATCAATTTACATTTCAGTCTCTGTATATATATCTCTCTCTAAACAGAACATTGTTCTCTTCATAGACGTATTTTCCAGTCCATTTAAACTCTGTATCATGCTCTTGAGAGCTACATCTTTTGTTTTCCACAAAATATATCAAAGCTTTATCATTTTCCTTCCTGTGACCAGCCTAAAACATAGAAATATAGAAGGTGTGTGGCCCACCTAGTCTGCCCCTTTTCCCTACCTAATGCAATACTGCAGACCCTGGCTGATCTGTGGCTTACCCTCTATTCCCTTCTGCGAGAGCACTCTTATGTCTATCCCATGCATTCTTGAATTCCCCTACCATTTTTGGCCCCACCGCCTCCACCGGGAGGCAGTTCCAATCATCCATTTTTTTTTCAAATAAGCCCCTCCAGGGTGTGCATCATGTGATTCCAATGCACTTTCCAGGGGCATAAGGACACTCTGCCTTCAACCTCATGCCTTATTATGCCCCTGGGCCATGCATCAAAATCCTATAATGCACACCCTCTTGTGGCCCACTGCTTATGGGCAAGGTTGCTAGTCCCACCATCTCTGATATGACTCTGGATGCTACTAAATATAATAATGTGGCAACCTTTACAAATGTTTTCAATTTTCATTTCTTAGATCTCTCCAAATATATTAAAATGATCTGCAGAGTCACCAGTCCAAGTATTTCCATTGAAAACACAGCCCCCGCCCCCTTTTATTCTCAGAACTATCACTCAGGTGATATGTATCATGAGGTCTGAAGAGTATATCTAGTCTTAACAGGTGCAACACAACAGAACAGTCTGTCCCAGAGCTGCTCTCCTGTTGACAGTTCTGTAAACAAACTTATGGAGGTCATACCACCTTGTATTACAGATTGTTATTTTTTTTAAAAACCCAAATAGTTTTGTGCAATTGTTTCCACAATATAAGTATATTCATTTGCAAACGAAGGTATCCCAGCTTCACATATATTTTTTTAACCACAGAGAGGCAAGGGGAGAAGGAAAGAATAGGGATAGCAAGTGAAGGAAGGGAGATAACAGGGGAAACTTGCGGAACAATTCGAGTAGCCAGTTCCTAGGTGCCACAAGAAAAAACTGATTTGCAGTCAGACAGGCAAGAGACAGACAAGTGGCAGAATAGGAGAGGAAAACTAGATCCTTGCTTTTAACTCTCTGTGCATAAGAAATGAGGCAGGGTATTACCCAACCCTGTCACAGTGTGAAGCTGTACTCAGTGGCTGAATACCAGCAGCAGTGACTGAAACTGACATTGGGCTGTGGGTGGGGCATCAGGGAGTGCAAGTGAAGAAAAGTCACATTGCCGCTGCTCTGACAGGGAGCTCTTTCGAGTGGATTGAAACTGACATTGGGCAGGAATGGTGCACCTGTGAGTAAAAGCATGAAAGAGTGGCATTACCACGGCTGTGGCAGGGAGCACCTGCAAGTGGGCGGGGTGGAGTGAGTGATAGTGCCATTTTTTTTTTGTTTACAAAAAAACAACATGTGGAACCCTATCTGTTATGGTTGCCGTAACTTAGGATTCCAATGACATCATAAACCCCTTGATCTCCACTCTCGTGGTTTATGATGTCACTGGCATCCCTAAATGGAGTTACAGCACTGTCACGGATAGGGAGCCATATGTTGTTCTCCTTGTAAACCCTATGAAAATCTTGGAGATCTACTGGGTTGGAGGCTCTGAAATGTGCATGCCCATGTATCCTCTCTCAGTAGTAATGGTTTTCATCCCGTTACCGCCTCTGTCCCTAGAGATGATAAAATCTAAGCATATAAATCAAACACCCTTTAAAAGAAAAGCGTGTGACTGCAAAAAGTGGGCTCCTAGTTGATCACCTGACTTTCCAGTAAGAATGGCCTGGACATGCTCGTATACCCGTACCCATAACTGCCTGATTGTACAGTCAATGTACAATGTCATGCAGGAACAACAGGCAGCATAAATGACAAAATTCATCCAACAATTAAAACCGTTAGGGACCAATTTTATTTATTTATTTATTTATTTGTACATCAGTTTACAACCTTTGAGCCAGAGGCTAATTTCCAAAGGTACCTCGTCACATTGAGGACAAATGCATTACATTACAGACTCATTGTTACATCACACAGTTACAAGTTGTAGCAAAAAACAACCGCATGTATTTATAATCCTTTGTAGAGCGAGAAAAGGAAACCAGTCTAGTTACAGTGGCACATTCTTGCAAGCGGGGACGTGCAGAAACAGCATGGTGATACTAGTACAATGGGCAAATGGGCAGGTTGGGGGGGGTGCGATGTGGTGCCGCTTATATGAGCTTTGTCAGTGTGTGGTAGACTAAGTCACAACTAGAGACAGGTGCAGTTACATGTATTAAATAGCTGGTTCCGTAGTGCAGTTTTGAAAGTGGAGATCGTGGGGGTGTCAGAGATGGTGGGAGGGAGCACGTTATACCTGGATGGAGCTCTGTAACAGAAAGACCTCTGTCCATGGGTTGTCCTGGTTCTTGGGATCAGAAGGGTGGCCTTGCAAGAGGTTCGAGTATAAACCAAGGGTTGGGCTTGGCGGATGGAGGCTGTCAGCCAGGAGGATAGCCCGAGAAGGGTTTTTTTCATTATGAGACTGGTTTGGTATTGTAGTTGGTTGTCTAGATTAAGCAGCATTGCCTTGTCTTATAGCTGGCATGTGTGAGTGAGCCTGGGAGCCCCTGTAATAAACCTACATGCCTTATTCAGGATAAGGCGGATTTTATTGAGGGCGGTCGAGTCAGCAGCACCGTATACAGGTAGGCCGTAGTCCACCAGGGACAGTATCGAGGATGTAACCACTAGTCAGAGGGCAACGGGGGGGGGGTGGATGCTGGGCTTACGTCAAGCCCTATGTCTACTGTAAAGTTTGGCGCAGCTGCCTAACAGTTTGTCACAGCTTGTGCCAAATTTTAGTAGCTTTGGCACAGTTGCGTCAATTTATTCACTTTACGGCAGCTTGCGCCAAACCCCCGTAAAATGGCTCCCCCCATGGTGCAAATGTAGACCAGGGGAGCAGTTCTAGTCCTACTTTCAGCACAAGGGATTTGCACCAGGGAGTTGTGGCTGCGAGTTTTGTAAAATTGGATTTGCCATATTTTTTTTAACACTCTCTTTGCTCCTCTTGCCACTTGCAGGGACTCCATCGGTCACCCCACCTTGTCCTACCCTGCTGTGATCCCGTCTGCTGGAGATCCTGTTCCTCCAACCCACCCACGACTCACCTGCTTGGCACTCGTCGGTCACTGCCCCTCCCTCCTGAGGTGGGACTGCCATCTGCCACGTGGCGACCATTCTTTCTAATCCAGTACCAAGGCAGGCGGAGATGAAGGAGGAAGGTGATCAGGTCCCCGAGAGGAGGATCCAATATGGGTGTGCCAGTGGGAGTGGAGTTTTCCTCCCTGCGAGTGGGGTGTTTCCTGGTTTTCTTCCCTCCTTGCCCCCTGGAAGCATGGCTGTGTAATGACATCCAACGCGGGAACGAGCGCGCTCTCGCTCTCCTCCCGCAGATGTCCGCCATTGACTCCCCTGATTCTTGTGTGGCCCTGGCTGTTGCACACCACACTTCTGTGTGGTGTCGCTGCTGCTGGGGAACCACAACCCACCCCTCCCCGAGAGAGGAGAGCTATCCACTGGATGCTCAATCCTCTTTCCCCAGCCAACCCCCGACAACCTGAGCTCGCTCCCGACCCCAGGTTGCCAGCGTGGTGTGAGGTAAGACACTTGCTGCCTTAGCCCTTTGCACCACTGGGCCGGCTTGGATTTGTCACATTGGTTGATACAAGTCGCCACTTGCATCAAACTCCTGGCCACAAGTCCCTTGCAGCGATGTAATGTCTTTTTAAAATCAGGCCTTAATATCCATCTTACAGTTATCACTCCAGTGAACACACTCCTTGCTTTATATACCCACAAATATTTCCATTATCTCACTTGTGGCAACATTTCAGAGGAAGAAGTTAATTCAAAGTTTCTTTTTTAGGCTTGCTTTAGTGACTATGGGGAAGGATACTGTTAAGGTAGTATGCTTTTGGAAAGGTGATTCTGGGTTTGTGTTCAAAATTGGTGGGCAAATTATGTCCTGTGGTTAAACTGGAGAGGTTTAGTTGGGAGAACTCTCACCTTGTAGGTGGGCTGAGATGCTAGATCAAATTTACTGTGGGGTCCTATGTCCGCTTAGCTTTGCCTTTCAACTGCTGTGAGGGAATAAAGTCCAAGGCGGTGCTGTGGCTTGGTCAAGGTCACACTGAGAACCAGTGACTGTGGTGGGCTTCTGACCTGTGACCTCTGGCATCACAATTCAGTGCTTTAACCCCTGGATTGAGCATCCTTCCCTAATCATCTGACACCAGACAGTTCATTTGAGCTCAAGTTCTGAACATTGATTAGTTTCAGAGTGAATAGAAACCTGCTCCTCTATCTGACCTAACAGAAAACATGGACTCCAAATGACACAGAGTACTGTCTGTCCATCTCTACTCTACTGCCCCATGAAGCAACATAATCGGCAGATGATTAAAATCAGGGATAAATGACCACATGACCATAACTGCAAACACATGACCAAAACCAAGGGCAAATCTTAAAAAGCTCAAGAAACTGTTACAGTGTGTGGTGTGGTACAGAAAGCATTTTCCAATAGGAAACTAGGCTGTAACACTAATGTGCGGCATTGTTTTACAGTTCTAATCCTACTCTTCTGTAACAGAACTGGCTAATTTAGGGGGGCCGAGGAAATATTTAAGGTACAATCAGGGACATATTTTAAAGCAGACAAGTAAGAGGTATGTTTCAGACACCATATAGCACCTGGTGGTCTTTTGGTTCATTTACCACCAGGATGAAAATACAGTGCTGCAGAGATGAAGTCACGCAGCATTACAATATAGAACTTTAGACATTAAAAGTATCAATGAGCGAGTGAAATAGTCACACAGCACCATCTAGTGACCAGACATTAGAGCAGCAGGGATTAAATCCAAGATTAGATAATAACAGTGTTCTGAGGTTGTGTCTCCATGCTTGTGGACGTGTCCCTCATAATCCCCCACTGTGAGTGTCTGTGCCCCTCATTTCAGTGACAGATGATTAAGCGGGATGTGTTGTAGGCATGTGACTCACTTGAAGGTAGCATACTGTGCAGTTTTGGAGGCCACACTTAAAGCGGGACATTAACCTCCTGGAGAGGGTCCAGAGGAGGGCAACCAAAATGATTTGGGGCTTGGGGGACAGGACCTATGAGGAGAGGCTTGAAGAGCTAAATATGTACACATTGGAAGAGAGAAGGGACCGGGGGGACATGATAGAGGTCTTCAGGTACATGAAGAGGGTAAATAGGGGAAGAACAGTCGGGGTGCTTGAAGGAAGGAGGAAGGGGCCACTAGAGGGCATGGGTGGAAGCTGGAGGGGGGAAGATTCAGGGGAGAAAGGAGGAGGTGCTACTTCACTGAGAGGGTGGTGGAGCCATGGAATGCACTGCCTAGGTGGCTGGTGGAGGCAGAGACAGTGGAGGGGTTCAAGAGGGGGTGGGACAGGTACAGGGGAAGGGTTCTGGAAGCAAAATCCAATGCAGCAAGAATATCCGGAACTGGGAAGGGAGAAGCCAGAGAAGGCGAGGGGGACAGCAAGGTCAGCACCCAGGTTGGGGACTGACCAAACAAGCAGACACGAAAGACCGTTAGGCCTATTCTGCTGGCATTTTAGTATGTTAGTATGTTAGTATGTTAGTATACTGGAAGGACTGTTTGGATTAGGAGCAGTGTACGTGATCCAAAATGCATGCAAGGAAGCCCTCCATATCCTTCTAGGCCCAGCTTAGAAGGTGAGATCCCACCTGGAGTACTGTGTCCAGTTCTGGAGGCCACATCTCCTGAAGGATATAGACAGGGTAGAGGGTGTCCAGAGGACAGCAACTAAAATGGTGCAGGGGCTGCATCAAAAAGCCCTATGAGGAAAGCCTTAGGGATCTCAATCTGTACACTCAGGAAGGAGGGGGGGCATGATAAAGGCCTACAAAATACCTCACAGTGGTGAATAAGGTACCAGAGAGGAGTATTTGTCAGAAGAGAAGGTGCATGAGAACAAGGGGGCAGGCTATAAAGCTGGAAGGGGAGAAATTTAGGATGGGTGTGAAGAAGTACTTCTTCACTGAAAGAGTGGTGGATGCCTAGAACAGTCTTCCAGTGGAGGTGGTGGGGTGAAAACAGTGGCAGTCTTCAAGCATGCATGGGATAAGCACAAAGGAATCTTGGTAGGAAAGCCGGGGGGGGGGGGTAGTCATAGATCAGGTAGGGTCTGTGGAGAGAGGAATCTCCTCCAGAAGTAGGGAGGTGATCCTGTGTCTGTACAGGTCACTGCTCAGGCCACACCTGGAGTACTGCATGCAGTACTGTCACCCATTTCTGAAGAAGAATGTCAGATTACTGGAGGGGGGTACAGCACAGGGCACCAAAGATGATCCAGGGTTTAGAGGACAAACCATATGAGGACAGTCTGAGGGTGCTGAATATGTACTCACTGGAGGAGAGAAGGGATCTGGGCAATATGACTGAGACCTTTAAATAACTAACAGGGATAAACAAGACAGGTACAGAAGGGGTATTTAAGTTGAGTAAGGGGAGGGACACGGAAGGGCATGGTCTCAGACTGGAGGGGGATGAGGAGTCATTTTTTCACAGAGAGGGTGGTGGTTAAATGGAACACTCTACTCAAGGAGGTGGTATCCTGTAAGACTGTGGGCAATTTTAAAAGGAGAAGTCACAATTTGTACCTTGTTTTCAGGTGGCACAGGGGTAGTTGAGAGATCTAGACTGGCAGACAGTTCTGACTCTTCAGCATTATTTCCAACATTACAAGCAGGAATCCCCTGTAACAGCTGAACCAACTTAAAGGAAGGGCAATACACAGGCTCATAATTCACTCTCATCAGACTCAGAATGGGCATCGTCATTAATGTCAGCATTACTTGTTGAAGGCTCAGGCTGCTGCAAGGCAGGAAGCTGGTCTGACTGTTTTTTCCGAGAGGCAGATCTGGTAACCAGCCCAGCTGGCACAATACTTTGCGGTACTGTATCTAGGATAACTTGCCCAGTTGGAAGAAGGTGATTCTGATGGACGGTCTTTACAGATCTGGGATCTCCTTCTGACTGTACTTTATAGACTGGAAGATTGTCCAACTTGCTTATGACTATGTAGGGAGTGTGACTCCAATGGTCAGCTATCTTGTGTTTTCTGTGCAAGTCCAAATTTCTCATCAAAACACGATCTCCAGGTTGCAGTTCTTGGGCTTTGACTCTTTTATTGTGCCTTACTTTATTTGCTAGGTTTCTCTTGGCAGCCATAGTGTGAGCTGATTGGTAGATGTGATTGAGTTGTGCTTTGAGTTTGTGAACATTTTGCAAATAGTTGTCAGCCTGAATTTCATCTGGGGACACTCCAAAGCAAACATCTATGGTTAAGCGTACTTCCAGACCAAACATCTTTGGAGGCATTTGCTGCAAGTCTTGGTCCACATCTGCATTTATTTTGGGCCAGCAGAAATGGGCTCTAGCCTAGCTGGCTGTCCTCTCAGTGCCCAAATGTCCCATCTGGTTGTGAAGTGCTCTTAGGACCACCTCCCTAAGTTCTAAAATAGATTCTAAATGGATAGTTTGTGCTTACCCTCAACTGGGATATCTTGAGTCACTGCAGATAGTGACCAAAGATACTGCAGGCCCAGTTCTCAAAATATGACTAACCTTTTCAAGTAAATTCAGCAGAGAAATATCCACGCCAGGCTAGTCCCTCTGCTCGCATCATTCGATGTACCTCTGTTACATCACAAGATGGACACTCCTTGATCTGTGGCCTGCCCCTGCTCCTAAAAAAACAGTTTTACTTGGTCTGTGTCTTAAATATTATTAAGATTTTCTCTCCCATTGTTTACACAGAAACGTAGACCATGAGGGAAAAGAAGACCACAAGTCCATCTAGTCTGCCCGGAGTTCCCTATCTGCCCCAGGACCTATTGTCCTATTGGAACATGTCAAACAGCATAGCTGGGGTCATCATGTTTTTATTTATACAGAAACATCTCTTTTAGATGAAAGTCCTCTTTCCAAGAGGAATGGAGCTCTGCTCATCTCCAGCCAGCGTGCTTCCTCATCTTGTGCAAACAACAGACAGCCGGCAGGATGCAATTTCAGTTTCCCATGCATCCTACATCTGATAAAATATTTTACAAAGAAAGAAAAAAAGAACATATTGCATTTGTGTCACACTACTGGGTGGTGCCCTCTGAGTCCCTCACAGAGATGCTGACACAGAAGGTTCCTAGCACACCTTTGTATTCTGACAATAAAGTACAACAACACTATGACAAACGGAAATTAAATCAGAGTGTACAGCAGGGCAATATTTATTTATTTAATACAGTTATTTATACAGGTAGGCTCACTGTAATAAAATATCTTAGGGAGCTGGATGGCTCCGTGGATTGGTGGAGGTTTAAGAAAGCTGTCACCTCTAGGTCACTGGTTCTACTCCTGCCCAAGTCAGTAGCAGCAGAAACACTTTTATCACCTGGGGGCTGTTCAGTGGCCAGTGTGAAATGAGTTGTGGTGGCATTAGTCCAGTTCCCGATGGGCAGATGTCCACACCACAAAACCACCAGCACAACTGGCACTTTTATTGGCAGTCTCCTACAAGAATCCAAGGACTGAATGGGCATGGAGTCCGAACTACCCTTTTTGGTTGTCCCTCCAGGGCAGACTTGAGATTGGCAGTGCACTGTGGGATAGCTTATACTGTGTTCGCCTGTGTCGAGTGACAGCAGAAACAAGCCAACATCAGTGGCAGGTAATCCCTTGTGTCATGCAGTAACCTGAGCCACTGTGCTGCAGCCTGATGAGCTCTACTGTACTGGTCATGTGGATAACAGAGGGCTTCAGTTTCCAGCCACTGTCAGTCTTTACTGTGCTGCATCCTGGCAGACTCCACTGTACCGGTCATGTGGATAACAGAGGGCTTCAGTTTCCAGCTTCTGTCAGTCTTTACTGTGCAGCATCCTGGCAGACTCCACGGTACCGGTCATGTGGATAACAGAAGGCTTCAGTTTCCAACGCAGTCAGTCCACACTGTGCTACATCCTGACAGACTCCACGGTACAGGTCATGTGGATAACAAAGGGTGCTAGTTTCCAGCCACTGTCAGTCTTTACTGTGCTGCATCCTGACAGACTCCACTGTACCGGTCATGTGGATAACAGATGGCTTCAGTTTCCAGCTTCTGTCAGTCCACACTGTGCTGCATCCTGATGGGCTCCACGGTACCTGTCATGTGGATAACAGACAGCTTCAGTTTTCAGCCACTGTCAGTCTTTACTGTGCTGCATCCTGGCAGACTCCACTGTACCGGTCATGTGGATAACAGAGGGCTTCAGTTTCCAGCCACTGTCAGTCTTTACTGTGCTGCATTCTGACGGGCTCCACGGTACCGGTCATGTGGATAACGGAAGGCTTCAGATTCCAATGCAATCAGTCCACACTGTGCTGCATTCTGACGGGCTCCACTGTACAGGTCATGTGGATAGCAAAGGGCGCTAGTTTCCAGCCACTGTCAGTCTTTACTGTGCTGCATCCTGACGGACTCCACTGTACCGGTCATGTGGATAACAGATGGCTTCAGTTTCCAGCCACTGTCAGTCTTTACTGTGCTGCATTCTGGCGGGCTCCACTGTACCGGTCATGTGGATAACAGAGGGCTTCAGTTTCCAGCCACTGTCAGTCTTTACTGTGCTGCATCCTGACAGACTCCACTGTACCGGTCATGTGGATAACAGAGGGCTTCAGTTTCCAGCCACTGTCAGTCTTTACTGTGCTGCATCCTGACGGGCTCCACGGTACCGGTCATGTGGATAACAGAGGGCTTCAGTTTCCAGCCACTGTCAGTCTTTACTGTACTGTAGCCTGATGGGCTCCACGGTACCGGTCATGTGGATAACAGAAGGCTTCAGTTTCCAACACAGTCAGTCCACACTGTGCTGCATCCTGACAGACTCCACTGTACCGGTCATGTGGATAACAGATGGCTTCAGTTTCCAACGCTGTCAGTCCACACTGTGCTGCATCCTGACGGGCTCCACGGTACCGGTCATGTGGATAACAGAAGGCTTCAGTTTCCAACGCAGTCAGTCCACACTGTGCTGCATCCTGACAGGCTCCACGGTACCGGTCATGTGGATAACAGATGGCTTCAGTTTCCAACGCAGTCAGTCCACACTGTGCTGCATCCTGACGGGCTCCACGGTACCGGTCATGTGGATAACAGAGGGCTTCAGTTTCCAGCCACTGTCAGTCTTTACTGTGCTGCATCCTGACAGACTCCACGGTACCGGTCATGTGGATAACAGAGGGCTTCAGTTTCCAGCCACTGTCAGTCTTTACTGTGCTGCATCCTGACAGACTCCACTGTACCGGTCATATGGATAACAGAGGGCTTCAGTTTCCAGCCACTGTCAGTCTTTACTGTGCTGCATCCTGGCAGACTCCACTGTACCGGTCATGTGGATAACAGAGGGCTTCAGTTTCCAGCCACTGTCAGTCTTTACTGTGCTGCATCCTGACAGACTCCACTGTACCGGTCATATGGATAACAGAGGGCTTCAGTTTCCAGCCACTGTCAGTCTTTACTGTGCTGCATCCTGACGGGCTCCACTGTACCGGTCATGTGGATAACAGATGGCTTCAGTTTCCAGCCACTGTCAGTCCACACTGTGCTGCATCCTGACAGACTCCACTGTACCGGTCATGTGGATAACAGATGGCTTCAGTTTCCAGCTTCTGTCAGTCCACACTGTGCTGCATCCCGACGGGCTCCACGGTACCGGTCATGTGGATAACAGAGGGCTTCAGTTTCCAGCCACTGTCAGTCTTTACTGTGCTGCATTCTGATGGGCTCCACGGTACCGGTCATGTGGATAACGGAAGGCTTCAGTTTCCAATGCAGTCATTCCACACTGTGCTGCATCCTGATGGGCTCCACTGTACAGGTCATATGGATAACAAAGGGCGCTAGTTTCCAGCCACTGTCAGTCCACACTGTGCTGCATCCAGACAGACTCCACTGTACCGGTCATGTGGATAACAGATGGCTTCAGTTTCCAGCCACTGTCAGTCTTTACTGTGCTGCATTCTGACGGGCTCCACGGTACCGGTCATGTGGATAACAGAGGGCTTCAGTTTCCAGCCACTGTCAGTCTTTACTGTACAGTAGCCTGATGGGCTCCACGGCACCGATCATGTGGATAACAGAAGGCTTCAGTTTCCAACGCAGTCAGTCCACACTGTGCTGCATCCTGACAGACTCCACTTTACCGGTCATGTGGATAACAGATGGCTTCAGTTTCCAACGCAGTCAGTCCACACTGTGCTGCATCCTGGCAGACTCCACGGTACCAGTCATGTGGATAACAGAGGGCTTCAGTTTCCAGCCACTGTCAGTCTTTACTGTACTGTAGCCTGATGGGCTCCACGGTACCGGTCATGTGGATAACAGAGGGCTTCAGTTTCCAACGCAGTCAGTTCACACTATGCTGCATCCTGATGGGCTCCACTGTACAGGTCATGTGGATAACAAAGGGTGCTAGTTTCCAGCCACTGTCAGTCCACACTGTGCTGCATCCTGACGGGCTCCACAGTACCGGTCATGTGGATAACAGAAGGCTTCAGTTTCCAACGCAGTCAGTTCACACTGTGCTGCATCCTGACGGGCTCCACGGTACTGGTCATGTGGATAACAGATGGCTTCAGTTTCCAACGCAGTCAGTCCACACTGTGCTGCATCCTGACGGGCTCCGCGGTACCGGTCATGTGGATAACAGAGGGCTTCAGTTTCCAGCCACTGTCAGTCTTTACTGTGCTGCATTCTGATGGGCTCCACGGTACCGGTCATGTGGATAACAGAAGGCTTCAGTTTCCAACGCAGTCAGTCCACACTATGCTGCATCCTGACAGACTCCACTGTACCGGTCATGTGGATAACAGAGGGCTTTAGTTTCCAGCCACTGTCAGTCTTTACTGTACTTTAGCCTGATGGGCTCCACTGTACTGGTCATGTGGATAACAGAAGGCTTCAGTTTCCAGCTTCAGTCAGTCCACACTGTGCTGCATCCTGATGGGCTCCATGGTACCGGTCATGTGGATAACAGAGGGCTTCAGTTTCCAACGCAGTCAGTCCACAGTGCTACATCCTGACAGACTCCACGGTACCAGTCATGTGGAAAACAGAGGGCTTCAGTTTCCAGCCACTGTCAGTCTTTACTGTGCTGCATCCTGACGGGCTCCACGGTACCGGTCATGTGGATAACAGAGGGCTTCAGTTTCCAGCCACTGTCAGTCTTTACTGTGCTGCATCCTGACAGACTCCACTGTACCAGTCATGTGGATAACAGAGGGCTTCAGTTTCCAGCTTCTGTCAGTCTTTACTGTACTGTAGCCTGATGGGCTCCACGGTACCGGTCATGTGGATAACAGAAGGCTTCAGTTTCCAGCCACTGTCAGTCCACACTGTGCTGCATCCTGAAGGGCTCCACTGTACCAGTCATGTGGATAACAGAGGGCTTCAGTTTCCAGCTTCTGTCAGTCCACACTGTGCTGCATCCTGACGGGCTCCACTGTACCAGTCATGTGGATAACAGAGGGCTTCAGTTTCCAGCTTCTGTCAGTCTTTACTGTACTGTAGCCTAACGGGCTCAACTGTACCGGTCATGTGGATAACAGAGGGCTTCAGTTTCCAACGCAGTCAGTCCACACTGTGCTGCATCCTGACAGACTCCACTGTACCGGTCATGTGGATAACAGAGGGCTTCAGTTTCCAGCTTCTGTCAGTCCACACTGTGCTGCATCCTGACGGGCTCCATGGTACCGATCATGTGGATAACAGAGGGCTTCAGTTTCCAGCCACTATCTGTCTTTACTGTGCTGCATTCTGACGGGCTCCATGGTACCGGTCATGTGGATAACGGAAGGCTTCAGTTTCCAATGCAGTCAGCCCACACTGTGCTGCATCCTGACGGGCTCCACTGTACAGGTCATGTGGATAACAATGAGCGCTAGTTTCCAGCCACTGTCAGTCCACACTGTGCTGCATCCTGACAGACTCCACTGTACCGGTCATGTGGATAAGAGATGGCTTCAGTTTCCAGCCACTGTCAGTCTTTACTGTGCTGCATTCTGACGGGCTCCACGGTACCGGTCATGTGGATAACGGAAGGCTTCAGATTCCAATGCAATCAGTCCACACTGTGCTGCATTCTGACGGGCTCCACTGTACAGGTCATGTGGATAGCAAAGGGCGCTAGTTTCCAGCCACTGTCAGTCTTTACTGTGCTGCATCCTGACAGACTCCACTGTACCGGTCATGTGGATAACAGATGGCTTCAGTTTCCAGCCACTGTCAGTCTTTACTGTGCTGCATTCTGACGGGCTCCACGGTACTGGTAATGTGGATAACAGAGGGCTTCAGTTTCCAGCCACTGTCAGTCTTTACTGTACTGTAGCCTGATGGGCTCCACGGTACCGGTCATGTGGATAACAGAAGGCTTCAGTTTCCAACGCAGTCAGTCCACACTGCGATGCATCCTGATGGGCTCCACTGTACCGGTCATGTGGATAACAGAGTGCTTCAGTTTCCAACGCAGTCAGTCCACACTGTGCTGCATCCTGACGGGCTCCACGGTACCGGTCATGTGGATAACAGATGGCTTCAGTTTCCAGCTTCTGTCAGTCTTTACTGTACTGTAGCCTGATGGGCTCCACAGTACCGGTCATGTGGATAACAGAAGGCTTCAGTTTCCAATGCAGTCAGTCCACACTGTGCTGCATCCTGACGGGCTCCACGGTACTGGTCATGTGGATAACAGATGGCTTCAGTTTCCAGCCACTGTCAGTCTTTACTGTGCTGCATCCTGATGGGCTCCACGGTACCGGTCATGTGGATAACAGATGGCTTCAGTTTCCAGCCACTGTCAGTCTTTACTGTGCTGCATCCTGACAGACTCCACTGCACCGGTCATATGGATAACAGAGGGCTTCAGTTTCCAGCCACTGTCAGTCTTTACTGTGCTGCATCCTGGCAGACTCCACTGTACCGGTCATGTGGATAACAGATGGCTTCAGTTTCCAGCCACTGTCAGTTTTTACAGTGCTGCATCCTGACAGACTCCACTGTACCGGTCATATGGAAAACAGAGGGCTTCAGTTTCCAGCCACTGTCAGTCTTTACTGTGCTGCATCCTGGCAGACTCCACTGTACCGGTCATGTGGATAACAGAGGGCTTCAGTTTCCAGCCACTGTCAGTCTTTACTGTGCTGCATCCTGGCAGACTCCACTGTACCGGTCATGTGGATAACAGATGGCTTCAGTTTCCAGCCACTGTCAGTCCACACTGTGCTGCATCCTGATGGGCTCCACGGTACCGGTCATGTGGATAACAGAGGGCTTCAGTTTCCAGCCACTGTCAGTCTTTACTGTGCTGCATTCTGATGGGCTCCACGATACCGGTCATGTGGATAACGGAAGGCTTCAGTTTCCAATGCAGTCAGTCCACACTGAGCTGCATCCTGACGGGCTCCACTGTTCAGGTCATGTGGATAACAAAGGGCGCTAGTTTCCAGCCACTGTCAGTCCACACTGTGCTGCATCCTGACAGACTCCACTGTACCGGTCATGTGGATAACAGATGGCTTCAGTTTCCAGCCACTGTCAGTCTTTACTGTGCTGCATTCTGACGGGCTCCACGGTACCGGTCATGTGGATAACGGAAGGCTTCAGTTTCCAGCCACTGTCAGTCTTTACTGTGCTGCATCCTGACGGGCTCCACGGTACCGGTCATGTGGATAACAGAGGGCTTCAGTTTCCAATGCAGTCAGTCCACACTGTGCTGCATCCTGACGGGCTCCATGGTACCGGTCATGTGAATAACAGAGGGCTTCAGTTTCCAGCCACTGTCAGTCTTTACTGTGCTGCATTCTGATGGGCTCCACTGTACCGGTCATGTGGATAACAGAGGGCTTCAGTTTCCAGCCACTGTCAGTCTTTACTGTGCTGCATTCTGACGGGCTGCACTGTACCGGTCATGTGGATAACAGAGGGCTTCAGTTTCCAGCCACTGTCAGTCTTTACTGTGCTGCATCCTGGCAGACTCCACGGTACCAGTCATGTGGATAACAGAGGGCTTCAGTTTCCAGCCACTGTCAGTCTTTACTGTGCTGCATTCTGACGGGCTCCACTGTACCGGTCATGTGGATAACAGAGGGCTTCAGTTTCCAGCCACTGTCAGTCTTTACTGTGCTGCATCCTGACAGACTCCACTGTACCGGTCATGTGGATAACAGAGGGCTTCAGTTTCCAGCCACTGTCAGTCTTTACTGTACTGTAGCCTGATGGGCTCCACGGTACTGGTCATGTGGATAACAGAGGGCTTCGGTTTCCAGCCACTGTCAGTCTTTACTGTACTGTAGCCTGATGGGCTCCACTGTACCGGTCATGTGGATAACAGAAGGCTTCAGTTTCCAACCACAGTCAGTCCACACTGTGCTGCATCCTGACAGACTCCACGGTACCGGTCATGTGGATAACAGATGGCTTCAGTTTCCAACGCAGTCAGTCCACACTGTGCTGCATCCTGACGGGCTCCACGGTACCGGTCATGTGGATAACAGAGGGCTTCAGTTTCCAGCCACTGTCAGTCTTTACTGTGCTGCATCCTGACAGGCTCCACGGTACCGGTCATGTGGATAACAGAGGGCTTCAGTTTCCAGCCACTGTCAGTCTTTACTGTGCTGCATCCTGACAGACTCCACTGTACCGGTCATGTGGATAACAGAGGGCTTCAGTTTCCAGCCACTGTCAGTCTTTACTGTGCTGCATCCTGACAGACTCCACGGTACCGGTCATGTGGATAACAGAGGGCTTCAGTTTCCAGCCACTGTCAGTCTTTACTGTGCTGCATCCTGACAGACTCCACTGTACCGGTCATATGGATAACAGAGGGCTTCAGTTTCCAGCCACTGTCAGTCTTTACTGTGCTGCATCCTGGCAGACTCCACTGTACAGGTCATGTGGATAACAGAGGGCTTCAGTTTCCAGCCACTGTCAGTCCACACTGTGCTGCATCCTGACAGACTCCACTGTACGGTCATGTGGATAACAGATGGCTTCAGTTTCCAGCCACTGTCAGTCCACACTGTGCTGCATCCTGAAGGGCTCCACTGTACAGGTCATGTGGATAACAGAGGGCTTCAGTTTCCAGCGCTGTCAGTCTTTACTGTGCTGCATCCTGATGGGCTCCACGGTACGGTCATGTGGATAACAGAGGCTTCAGTTTCCAAGCAGTCAGTCACACTGTGCTGCATCCTGATCGGGCTCCACTGTACAGGTCATGTGGATAACAAAGGGCTTCAGTTTCCAGCCACTGTCAGTCCACACTGTGCTGCATCCTGACAGACTCCACTGTACCGGTCATGTGGATAACAGATGGCTTCAGTTTCCAGCCACTGTCAGTCTTTACTGTGCTGTACCTGATGTGTGAGGTTGTTTCATATTTAATAAATTCTGATGATTTATCTAAATATAACTATACTCTATTTACAATCATACAAAATATTAAAACTCTAAGTGTTGATTAAAATTATTAAAAATATACAATAACATCTGTCATTATTAATAAAATTTTACAGATTTTTACCATTTTAATCAAAATCAATATCTGAATCTCTTATTATTACAGTTAGAGTTTTGTTCATCCACTAGTTGGAATTTTGCAGTGTTCAATTCTTCCTACCACTGATTTTAGTTGAATCGATTACATTTTTTGTTTTCCCTAGTTTGAGACATATTTACACAATACCTTGAAGGACATATCGGAGTAGCAGGCAGGAAGTGCTGTGAGGTCAGTGATGTAAACAGGAGAACACCTCCAGTGTAGTCAGTGGCTGACACAGAAATGGAACATTGTTAGTGGAGGTCTCTCTACGATTAATGCATATGCTGTAGTTAAAATGTAATTTCATTGAAATAAACTATTTTATTTTATTTTATAATAAAATCCCATGATAAGTATAGGAAACTGTATTTTATTGTGCTGTTTGCTTTATCATACTGTAAATGAAGCATGATATTGTTCATGTAAAGGATTCCCATCGTTCAGTAAACATCATGTAAATCAATAAATATTATTTAATTTCCTGGCATAGTTTATTTTTGGAGTTGTATTATAGGATGGTTTAAGGCAGAGGAATGACAGTATGAGGAAGCACTGTGTGTTAGTGGTAGTGGTGGTGGTGGTGGTGGGGGTTCCTGCATTCATAATACAGGCTCAGATGCACTTCATGTTCTGGGGAAATGAGAGGGCTGTATGCATCTAATAATGGTGGTAACAGACACTGTAGATACATTATGGGTATACGATAGGATGATGAAATTAATGAAAAGGCACTGGTAATTTGGGGTATACTGTGTCATGGGGAAGGAGAAATTGGGTGTGCCTGCACCAAGGAATGATGCTCATAGGCACTACCCGGTCATTTGCGTCATGAATTGGCACCTGTCCTTGGGGTATACTCAGTTGTAAGGAAGCAGGTGGGCCACCTGCACTGATATAATGGTTAACATATGCCATGCAGAAACATTGTGGGTACACACATACAGGGTGATGACATGGACACCTGTAAAGATTAATGTACTATGACAGCAATCATGGTTTGCCTGCATACACATGTGATATGTTGCAACATTCAGTATGCAGCACTGTGGGTGGGAAGGGTGTGGGTGTGCCTGCACCATGGAGTGATGCCCATTGGTGCACATGTGTACTGTGTGCAATGTTTCATTTGAATGGACTGTATCGCCATACACTGGCACTGATCACATCACAGTGCATCAGAGGTAAGGATGGTCTGAAGCATTATGAGCACAAAGGGACTAAAGTGGTTGTGGGCGATTCAAACTTGAATAAGAACACAGTGCATCTGAGGGTAGTGTTAGAATAGTTACGATGTGCACAATGGACTACACCATGATGACTGAGGAGGGATCCATATCAGTATTACACATCACAGATTGTCAGAGATAAAGTTGGACTGAAGACTGATGAACAGATGGACTAAATCAGTGACTCTGGTGGGATTTGAACCTGAACAGCACTTACAGTGCAGTAGAGGTTGAGGTGGACTGACAGAATCAGTCAATGGACAACACCATTGGCTGTGGAGGATCTGAACCTGAAATGCACTTCAGTGTTCACTACAGTTTGGAGCTCAATGGATGCATGATAGGGAGATAAGCTTTACAAAGTGGCTGTGGAAGGATTTGAGCTTGAAGAATAGGAGTGCATCAAGATGGGGCTGAACTGATGTCATATGAATTGATGGGCTACACCAGTGGATGTGGAGGGTTTTGAACATCAAGTCCACTTCTACAGTGCATTATGGGATTGGTCTGGACTGATACATGGTAAGTCGATGGACAACACCATCAGCTGTGGAGGATCTGATCCTGAAATGCACTTCATTGTTCACTACAGTTTGAGGCTCGAATGACACATGATAGGAGACAGATCTTACAAGTGGCTGTGGAGGGTTGAATCTGAGAAAATGCTACAGTGCATCACAGATTGGGGCTGAACTGATGGACTACACCAGTGGATGTGGAGGGTTTGAACATGAAATGCACTTCACAGTGCATTATAGGATTGGTCTGGACTGATGCATGGTAAGTCGATGGACAACACCATCAGTTGAGGAGGATCTGAACTGACAAACTTCACTGTTCACTACAGTTTGGGGCTCGACTGATGCATGGTAAAGGAGCTAGATCTTACAAGTGGCTGTGGAGGGATTTTAACTCTGAAGAACACTTTACAGTGCAGCAGAGGCGGAGTCTGACTGACATCATAGGTCGATGGACAACACCCAATGACCGTGGAGGATTCAAAACTGATTTGGCCTGACAATGCATCAGCAAAGTTGGGGCTTGACTGATGCCAGATAAGTTGAAGGCAACACCATTATTTTTTCATTTTAAACAATCAGCAACTCGTGATGGAGAAAACTCAAGTGCAGAGCATGAGACAAACATGCTACTGCCCTAACCCACTTATCATCCATACACTGAGGGCAACATGCCACATAAGATTTTAATATAGCCATAATCCGAACATAAACTCTTTAAAAGTAACAAAAGGATGCAATTCATGTGACCTCATCTAGTACATGCACAAGAAACACTCTCTCACATCAGGAATGCCAGCTGGATCCATAAGATGTAATCACAGGATGACCAGAAATTATCCCAAAATGAACAAAGTAACAACTATGAAAACTTCTATCATAAATAAAAATAAAACAAATAAAGTAAATACAGATTACAAATCGAGGTTTTGGCACCAAAATGAAGTGAGTATTTTAGGATAAGAGCAAGCACCTCCATCTTGAAACTAAGTTTCCAGCACACCGCTCTTCCTGCACCAGTAGTGAGCTCTGACTGGTTAATGGATATAGTGGCGTGTACAATAAAGCAGAGACAAGCATGGCAACAGTGAGGATCAATATGACCAAATGGTGGCCTTTTCGAGAGCTAGGGCGGGTGCAGGTGAGGCTGTCACCTAACTGAAACATCAAAAAAAATCACTGTACACTCCAGAGCCCAGAGAGCCACTTTCCCTCCACTGGCCAGTTATAAAAAATATGAGTCCTTGCTTGAATGCTAAATAAGGATTTAGTCTAACGTTTCAGGCACACACATTGAATAGAATAGTGGAAGGCACAACAAAAGATCTGCGTGCAGGTTCCCTGGTGCTTCGACAACTAAGGCTTCATCAGGGGGATGGTGCCTGCATCTAAGACAATCCCTTTATACCAGTTAAATTCAGAATTGATGATGTCAGAAAATCCGACCAATCACAGAGCTCGATTTTTAAATACAGAAATATTCAGCTCATAGTGGTATAAATGGACTAAGTTGTAACAATCATGATATCAGTGACAACATGTTATTGTAGAAAAATACCCCAAAGACAAAAAAATACACCAAAGTGGTGACAGCCAATCGGATTGCTCGAATAAAAAAAAAACAGTTATGAAATATATAGTGGAAACCTGATCAACAACATGTTACACTAAAACAAGATGATTTGTTATTCTGATACAAACTAATAGCAGAAATGAACATAATACATTTTTCACAGCACGTAAAAAATATTAAATTTATTTATTTATGTATTAGAAGCATTTTTTCTCAAAAATAGCCAATGGAACACATATTACATTAGGTAAAATCAGTAAGAGTACTGATGTTCCTATTAGCTGGTACAACTCAATTCATCAAATGTAAACAAATGCTTGAGCTACAACAAGAGAAGATATGGATGCCAATTGAAGCGTCATCAGGCACTACAGCAAATGATTTGGGACGCCATATGGCGTCATCAGAAAAAGAGTATTTTTTATGGCGCCATATGGCGTCATCAGAAGGAATGAGTTAAAGGTGCTTGTTTAAGTATCTGAGATCCAGGATGGGCCACCATTCTCCTGTCTTTTTGGGGTAAGGAAGTACCTGGAGTACCAACCTTTGCCCTGGTGTAGGAGGAACCCTTTCCACGGCTCTGAGAGCTAGGGAGGGTAGAGAACCTCTGCCTCTAGAGGCAGTGCCTCTGATGGAGTTGCAGGTGGAAAGGATCTGGTTCTCAGCTTTGGAAATGTTTGAAGCGAGAACCAGTCCTGGATTACTACTTCCAGGACCCACTTGTCCGGCAAGTAAAGACTTCCAGTCCTGGACAAAGTAAGCCAGCCTGCCCCTACAAGTAGAAGAAGAATTGGCCCTGGCCACCCCATCAGGGTGCCTGCTTGGCAGGGGCTTTGGGCTGAGAGGTGGAAGCAGGCCTGCTTGTGCAGCCTGCCTCTCCCTCTAAAGAACCCCTCTGGGCATAGGCGGAAGAGGAAGCCTGAGTTTGGTAAAAAGGCCTATGAAAAGGCCTGCCCCACCCTGGGAGGCTGCTTTTGAGGAGTGGCCTGCCTTTCCTTAGCCTGTGCACTCCTATAGGTGGTCCTATATTCATCCATTTTCTTCATGTAATTCTCTGTTTGCTCCCCAAACAGAGAATTGCCCCAACAGGAAAAATCCATGGCCTTAGACTGGGTATCCTGAGGACAGGGTAGTACATCTGAGCCAAGCCATTCTCGAAGTGCCACAGATGTAGCCATGACTCTTGATGAAACATCATTAGAGTCCACTGCAGCATGAAATTGCACCTTGGATGCCTCAATACCATCCATAGCCACCTGTTCCAGCTCCCTGGCCAGCTGGTCAGGGACTTGTTTTGCTAGAGCCAGCACAGTATCCCATCTGGATTTCTGGTACCCTAGCAGCATCGCCATCTAATTTGCCTATCTGAGTCCCAAAGATGCTGCCATGTACTGTTTCTTTGCCATAGCATCAATCTTCCTGGAATCCTTTTCAGGAGGGTGTGAAGCTAGGGAATATTAGCCTTGTCTGAGCTGCAGCCTGCACTACCCCCACATGGCTGCATTGCTGAGTGAGGAAATCAGTATCGGAGCCTGATAAAGTATACCTCTTGTCCATCCTTTTATCTACAGGAGATATAGTGTGAGGAGTTTTTAAAATTTTTACTGTCTGTTTCCGAAAGGATTTATGCAAAGGAATAGACAGTCTCCTAGACTCTGGAATATAGTACAGTTACGTAAGAACTTACCGTAACAGTAGATCTTCGAGAACAGCTCTTGCAGCAGGTTACACCATTAGGACTGAAGCCGGCCAGGCGTCAGGACCCCAGGAAAAATTCTAATAGCTATCTTCAGCGGGACCGCTTCGAAGGTCGGTCCCGATGACGGCCAGGGCGTGGTGCACAAGGGGGCGGGGTCCGCACAGATTCCCCAGTCTCTCCCGCTGGAGACTCCGGCCAGAGCTGACATCGAGGATGGGAGACCGAGGATCCACCGTCAAGAAGACAAAGGTATAAATCCCTGTTAAAAATGCTTAGCCATGCCTCCTCCAAGGGGAAGGTGGCGGGAGGTACCTGCTGCAAGAGCTGTTCTCGAAGATCTACTGTTACGTGTTCTTACGTAACTGTACCATCTTACTCGAGACACAGCTCTTGCAGCAGGTTACACCATTAGGACTAATTCCCACAGTAACGCATGCCAGAAATTCCGGAAGGAGGAAATAGGAAGTACATTCCAGGTCCTGAACCTAGGACAGGAGACCCTGTAGCACCACTCAGACCCGAAACCGGCTCTTCGGGCCGAGAGGCGATGTCCAGGCCTATAATGCCTGATAAAGGTATGCAGAGCTCCGGGGCGGGCCGCAGCACATATAGCAGAGGGAGACGTTTCTGAGTGCTGCAAAGGAGGTGGCCACACCCTAGTAGAATGACCCCGGACTGTTCCGGGAGGGCTTTTGTTTGATATCATAACAGTATGAAATACACTGGACAAGCCAGCAAGACAAGGACTGTTTGGACACAGATTGGCCCATCATCCTCTCAGAGAAGGAAGCGAAAGTTGCTCAGAACTATGAAAAGGTTTAGTTCTGTTGAGGTAATACCTCAGGCTAGGTGAACATCCAGGGTGTGAAGCAGAGCCTCTCCTCTATTCAGTAGTTCGGGAAGTAGACTGGTAGGTCAATGTCCTGATTTAGAGTGAGTGAAGAGACCACCTTAGGCAAAAAATTTAGGGTTCGTCCTCAGGGATACTCTGTCCTGGTGGAAAACTAAATAAGGCTCTATGACATGAGGTGTGAAGCTCCAAGAAATTCTTCTAAGCTGAAGTAACAGCAACCAAAAATAACGTTTCCCGACAGAAAAGCGTAGCTGCATAATCCGTGGCAGGTTAGAAGGGGGCGTGAGCTGTTCAGGGCGTGAGAGCAAATCCCATGGAGTACAGGGTCCCTAATGGGTGGCCTAAGGTGTAACACCCCTCTCAGAAACTCCCGAGGCGTCCAATTGTGCCACTGTACGATGTCCCACGGGAGGGTGGTAGGCAGAAATGGCACAAAGGTGCACCTTGATAGAGGTAGGCTAGGCCCAATGAAAGAGGGAGAGCAGGTAGTCAACACCACTCCTACAGGGCAACCTAAAGGGGCAAATCGCGCGCTCGCGACCATAAACAAAAACGGCGCCATTTCATGGCGTACGCAGCATGCGTTGTCGGCTTTCTGGCTGCAGAAAGAACTTCTGCAACCTCTTGCAAGACCCCATGACGCAAGATGGCTATGTCTCTAGGAGCCATGCATGCAGGTTCAATGAACGTAAGTCCGGGTGGACTAGTGAACCTTTCTCCTGAGACAGGAGACGGGAGCTGAACGGCAGCAGGGCAGGGGTTCCTGGGATAGCTGCATCAGCAAGGGAACCATATCTGTCTGGGCCAGAACGGGCCACCAGGATCATGACTGCATGCTCCCCGCGCAGTTTGAGAAGAACTCTGGATGGCAGGGAAAGGAGGAAAGCGAGAGATCTGTCCACCCAGGAGAGGGACACAGCGCCTCGCCAGAAAACACCAGGCCCTGGATCTAGCAAGCAAAAATTGGGCAGTTTTGCATTGGATGGGGATGCGAACAAGTCCAGCTCTGGAGTTCCCCATCGAAGAAACAGATCCTCTGCTACCTCTTGAAGAAGTTCCCACTCGTGGACTCTGGCCTGGGAGCGACTCAGACCGTCTGCAATCGTGTTGTCCACCCCGGGAACATGCACAGTGATCAGATTTGCACTGTGTTCGATTACCCAATCCCACACTCTCATGGCCTCCCTGCAAAGGGGGTAAGAGTGTGCACCTCCTTGTTTGTTGAGGTAATACATCACCGCCGTGTTGTCTGTCTGAAGCAGCAGAGTACACGGTGGGATTACTGACTGAAAGGCCTGCAGGGCATAGAGAACCGCCCTCATCTCTAGAACGTTGATATGGAGATGAGCTTCCATCGGGGTCCACGTACCCTGGGACTTTACCCCATCTAGGTGTGCCCCACCCGAGACCTGAGGCGCCTGTGGTGAGGGTTACCTCCGGGGATGGCGCTACGAACGGGACGCCCAAGGAGAGCGACCCTGGGACTAGCCACCACTGCCAGTCTCGAATCACGGTGTTCGTGATCCTGACCGGATGCTGCAAATGGTCTTGCCTTTGGTCCCATTGCACTTTGAGCATCCACTGAGTTACCCGCATGTGGAGCCTTGCGAAAGGGACGGTAGGAATGGCCGCAGCCATGTGTCCGAGCAAGCGAAGGACCGACCTGGCAGAGACGGTCTTGTTCGACGATAACTCCCTGATGAGGGATCTGATGCGTTCCGCTCTGTCGTCTGGAAGAAAAGCTCTTCCCTGAACAGTGTCCAGTACTGCCCCTATAAACTGCAGTTTCTGCGACGGTACCAGGAGAGACTTCCCGTAGTTTATTAGGATTCCCAGAGATCGGAACAGGTCCTGGGTGCTCTGGATCGCAAGTAACAACGCCTCTCTGGAGGCGGCCATGAGAAGCCAATCGTCCAGGTACGGGAACACATAATGGCCCTGTCTCCTCAGAGACGCTGCCACGACTGCCATGCACTTGGTAAAGACCCTGGGTGCGGATGACAGTCCGAATGGAAGGGCTCGGAATTGAAGGTGGTGGTCGAGGAACTCGAAGCGCAGGAACCTCTTGTGCGCCTGAGCTATAGGGATATGCAGGTATGTGTCCTGCATGTCTAGAGACGCTAAGAAGGTGTCTTGTTTCAGCATGGGAATAAGACCTGGAAGAGTCACCATGCAGAATCTCTTGTAGGCGACCGACACGTTGAGGTCACTGAGGTCCAGAATCCGATGGAGGTCCCCTGTTTTCTTTGGAACCAGGAAGAAGTGGGAATAATATCCTTGTCCTCTCTGGTTCTCCGGGACGTACTCCATCGCTCCCTTTTGCAGGAGCGCGAGTACTTCTTGCCAGATCAGAGATTTGTGCTGACCCGGATACCGGGAGAGCAAAGGAGGCCTCGAGGGTGGCTTTTCTGCAAATTCTATACAGTGGCCTCTTCTGACCAACTGAAGAACCCACCTGTCGGTGGTTATAACCTGCCATCCCGGCAGGAAGTTCGCCAAGCAACCCCCAACCATGATTTCCCATTGATCCTGAGGGGCCGGGGCCGGAAAGGAGTCAGGCTGTGGCGGCAGAGGGTCCCGCTGGCTGGGCCGGCTTAGAAGTACGCTGGCTTCGGCTGGCGGGCTGTTCCCAGGGCTCTCTGAGGCGGGCCCTTCTGTTGTTAGCGGAGCGAGGCTGCTGCCTCTGCATCCGCCCACAAATTCAGCTTGGTTCATATGAAAGGAACTAAGCCTGGGTCGGTACATGGCCTGAACCGACCTTACCGCCTTCCCCGCCTCTTGAAGTCTGGTAATAATCTTCTCGGAGATTACCAAACAAGACTTCTCCCTCGAATGGAGCGCCCATGATATTCTTCTGGGCGTCCGGGTAAAAGTGAGGCAGCGTAACCAGAGTGCCTCGAGTCATACGCCAGAAGCTGCTGCTCGGGCCGATGAGTCCGCGGAGTCGTACGCAGCTCGTAGCACTTGGGTTCCCACGTCCGAACCCGTACGGAGGAGCTGAAGCATTTCCTCCTTCTGCTCACCTTCCGGCAGTTTTGCAGCCGTTTCCAGACCCTGTTCCCACAAGGCGCTCTGGAACTGAACCATGTGGGTCAAATAGTTCAAGGATCTGATGGCGCAGGTAGCGGAAGCGTACGTGAGCCTACCCAACGCGTCCAACTGCTTGGACTCTGGGTCCGGTGGCAGGGTGCTCAGATGTTGCGGCCTCTGTGACCGGTCATTTGAGGCTGTGATGACCAGAGAGTCGGCCTGAGGCTGCTGAGCCAAGTACTGGTCTTCTTTAGAAGCCTTGTACAGGCGATCAGCTTTCTTTGGCAACGCTGGGAGCGAATGTGGACGCTTCCACGCTGCCTTGGTGACGTCCACGAAAGTGTCAACCAAGGGTGGCACCACCACAGGCTTGGGGTCTTTTTGCCGAAGATATTTGGCGAGGCGTATCCTTTCAGGGTCTAGCTCTTCTGCATCCCATCCCATGTTCTCTTGGATGTGTCTCATAATATCCGAGAACGAAGGGTCGTCCGGAGGAGATTTTGGCATCTCACGTGGGTCCGGGGAAGGGATGGAGAGGGGAGATGGGGATCTAGATGAAGAGTACTCCGATCCCGTGTCCTCCATCGAAGGCTATCGTCGGTGTCTCCTGGGTCTCTTGGGGCTGGGTGACCTAGAAGAGGATTTAGACGGAGATCTCCGTTTTTCTGGTCTCCCCCTGGGAGGGATTCAGAGTTCCGGGAGGAGGAGGTGGCCCGCCGCCACCCGATGGCGCAGGGGTGCAGGAACGGAGGAGGAAGAGGGAACCATCCTTCTTTATGGTGTCCCACCAGTAAGTGAAGAGGTCCTTCACTTCCACTAAAGAAAGGCCCGACGACGGTTCCACAGGGGGCTCGGGTAACGGCGAGGGTTCCCTGGGAGTCTCGACGAGACCGGGGTCGCCCGTCTGGTCCTCGGGCTGCGTAAGATCCTCCTCGGTCAAAGTCTCCTGACCGACGTCGGTCGGAGGCGTCAGGGCCCTCTTCTCAGGGGGAGCGGGCACCGGTCCCCCTACCGGCATCCGCAGAGGAGCTGGCTTAGCCGGCGACGGTCGTCTGGCTGACGGCGGCTCCAGGGATGCATGACGCGAGGCCGACGACGGACGCACCGGCGTCGGATCCAGAGGTCTCTTTAAGGAGGTGAGCTCCAACGTCTTGTGGGGAGGCAAAGAAGCTGACCTGATGGGTTCCGAAAGGCGGGAACCCGACTTGTGATGGTGATGATGGCGATCCCCGGACTTCGCCAAGGCCCTGGAGGACAAAGACGAGGACGGCCTGGCGGACTTGGCCTGAGAAGAAGGCTTCCTTACCGCAGCCGGGGGAGGCTGAGAGCTGGCCCTGGAGGGGGAGCGGTCGGACCTGGAACCAGACTCTGTGAGTCTGAAGCACTGGAGGGGACCTGGAAGGGCCTTCTCCCTTCGTTTCTCTACGTGCTTGTGGGTCTTTTTGAAGATTCCCCTTGGAAGACATGGTTTTCAGCTTCTCTTCCAGTAAGAAGGCTTGAAGGGCCTTCTGACGTCCGGATCCAGTGCGACTGTTAAACCCCTGGCAGAAGGAGCAGGCCCGGGTATCGTGGTCTGGGCCCAGGCAACCGAGCAGAGCCGATGGGGATCCTTGAAGGGGATCTGTTTCCGCAAGCACTTGGAGGAATGACCGGAGGTCGGAGAGGACATCAGCGAAAATCTTGCTAGAAGAAATCCAATTTTTCGAGGAAGGAAAGCACTTAACCGCAGCGTCGTAGCTAGACTATAACCGAAGGTCGAGACATGCAAGTCGCACGGCGGAAAGAACTGGGGAATCTGGCGGACCGCTTCTTATGTACCACGCCTGGACGCCGGGCGGACTGACGTCGGGCGTCCCCGCTGAAGATAGCTAGCTAGAATTTTCAGTGGGGTCCTGACGCCTGGCGGCTTCAGTCCTAATGGTGTAACCTGCTGCAAGAGCTGTGTCTCGAAGTAAGATCCATCATTTCTACATAATCAGGCTCCTCTTGGTCATCAACAGCTTCCTCAACAGGGAGTTGGAGAGTTTCAGCAACTTTTTTATAAACCATGAAATGAGAAGGGGACTCAGAAAGCCTGGGAGGAGAAACCCCTAAAGGTCTATCTGGGGAGATGTCCGGTTCACGCGGGCACATCAGATCTTCAAACCATATTCACTCTCCTCGTATTCCTCTTCCCCTCCTCGGTTCATAAAATTCCTCAAAATCATAATCTTGAACCGGTGGAACCCGGTCGACGCGCCTCCCTGATGGTGTGGGTTCGGTGAACCGAGAAAAGAGACTGGACAATTGGATTGCTTTAGCTATCTCCTCAGCAGTTAGCGAGACAACTTTTGGCTCTACACTAGCTGACTTTCTAGTCCTTTTTGCTGGAACCGGCTCCTCAGAGCCGGCTCTTCGGTTGCCCAAGGAAGTCTCGCCCTGGTCAGAGGGCACTCCCTCCGGTTCGGTTGGAGCCGAACCGGGCTGGCCATCCGGGTCAGCGGACTTTTAGCCTCCCTTTCCCTGAGCCTACCAACTCTCTTCTCTATGGTGGCAGCAGGGAAGTTCTTACAAATCTGGCAGTCTGCATTGAGGTGGTCAAACCCCAGACAATAGACACATGTGGTGTGTGGGTCAGCCTTGGCAAAGGCTTCCCCACAAACACTACAGTGTTGAAACGCAGTGGGCCCGGTTTTTCTTTTGGGTTTCTCAGACATAATGCCAGCCTAACCAAACTTGCCCGTTTATGGCAATCCGCCAAGCAAGACACCCTTATTGGTTCCCAACCGTGTCACGGGTCGTGGAAAAAAAACGTAATGAAATCCGGATTTTTAGAACCGATAAGAACCGGGAACCGCACTCTAAACAAGGACTAGTAGCTTTAAAAACAACCTGATCGGTTCAAACCGAACCGATAATGATTACAAGTTCCACACAGAAAAACTAAACCTATCTATTACTTACATTACCACAGACAGAGCTTGAACCGACCGGTTGCGGTTTAATTTCAGTTTAATTTCAATAGGAAAACCGACAAAATAATACTTTTAAACCGACAAAATGAACCGAGCAGAAGGAGAAATCTCCGGAGCGACTGTTCAGTGAGGCGGAGTAAAGAATCTGACAGTTTGCATTTGAAGAACAACAGACAAGAGTTTTCAACCGAGCTCGTGCTCTGAGTTCCATGCCTGCATGGAAAGTTAACTATTTCACCTCCGGAGCAGTTCAAAGATGGGGACTCACTGCAATTGTCATAATATAGCAAGACTTCATGTTGTTTGAAGGGTTCTCTGGGAGAGGGATTTGGGGCAACAAATATCGGAGCAGAACTGGAAGATAGTTTTAGGGATGCCGGAAGGGATTATGGTGTGTAATAAGTTTAAGGAGGCTTTCTATAAATTTTTGCATAGAATCTACTGGCCCCCGGTGGCGGTCTATAGAGCGCATCCCGCGGTGTCACCTCTGTGCCGGAGGTGTAACAGAGGATTGGACACCTTCTTCCACTGCTTCTGGACATGTCTGGTCCTGGTCAAAATTTGGGGGGGGTAGTGCAGTAGGCGAACAAGGTGGCAGCGGGACAGCTGAGTTGGGATCCACTGGTTTGCTTGTTTGGAGTAGAGGTAGTGGAAGGGGAGGAGGAGTGGTTGCCGATATCGAGATGGATAAAAGTTTTATTTGTAATAGCAAGGCACTGTATACAGAATACTTTGGTCACGGGAAATGGGCCTACGGTAATGGAGTGGCGGACAATGGTTATCCGCTCTCTCGCACTAGAGAGACTCACATGGGCTGTAAGAGATAAAGAGGAGCTGTTCCTGAGAGAGTGGACCCCCTTTCTGGCATCCCTGAGTATGTCTGAAAATCTGATGTTTCATGCAGGGCTCAATATTTAGGCCCCAGAATAGGCTTTCTTTTACTAGATATCAAACTGCTATTCCTAGAGATGTGCTATCTGACACTTGTACTGTGTATAGAATGAAATAGTCTACTTGGATATTTTGTGGCGTGGGCAAATACTTGATTATATATGACAGCATGGATTGCAATACACACTCTACTGCATCTAAATGAGTTAATCTAAATGAGTCACAAAATGATACATGATAATTTGTGTTATGTGTTAACATAGAATATGTATTTTTAGTGTATTTAGGATGTATGTCTGACTATTTGCTTTATTGTCTGTTGATGTATGTTCTGTATGTGCTGTTTGTAAGAGAAAATTCTTAATAAATTGAGTATTCAAAAAAAAAAAGCACGTTAGCTAAGTCTACCTTGGGTATGAAGATTTAAAAGTCCAGAGAATCGCTGGTTTGCAAAATATTGCAGTCTTTCTGTAGCAGCCTTTGGTTCTTAGGCAGTCTCCGTGCTGGCAGGTGTTCTCTGTGGTCAGGAGAGGAGAGTCCAAACAGAATGCCAAAATGGCCCTGAGTGTCTGTGCTAGAGAGTTTATATAGAAGACCCCCCTCCCCCCACCGTGAATAAAGACCAACCCTTCCAGGTGAGTGAATAGAGGGTGGTCTTTCTCTTTAGGCCACCGGGTGTCACTCTTGCGCTTCACAAGAATCTTATTTTCCTGATAATCTTTGATGTGTCAGATTCCCATAGTTAGCACATTTGAAAACGAGAGATTTTCTCTCAATTTGCTTTCCAATAAATGAAATGAACACAGGGTTTATAATCATAACCCCTGTAAGTTGAATTTCACAAAGGTATGCTATAAGACTGTGGTTTTTTTTTTTATTACCTCACACAGGCCTGTTAGAAGGATCCTTCCTGGCTAAAACACCCTGGGCTTTTGAACTGGCTGAATTTAATTAGTTATAAGGAAGACCCTGTAAGTTGTATGATTATACAAGCTGATTTTATTACTTCTGTTTCCCATGGCCAGTTAACATTAGAAGAATACTCTTTGATCAGCTATCCACAAGCTTTCTGACAAGAACTTGTCAGATTCCTGCAAGCAAGGCTGGCCTTTTAGGTCAGATGAAGGTCAAACCTCTCTCTAAAAAATATCCAGTCTTTTCACTGTACATTTACATAGAATTACATAAAAACATATATACAACAGAACTATATTTACAAATAAGGGCTAGCAGTGGGGTAGCTCGACACAATACCTATGGTCTGTAGTATGTTCCAGGGAGTGTCCTTGTGGCCTCTTGATGCCCAAGCAATGCAAGCTTAATTCACCTGTACTAAGGTTTCCTGTGAAGAGAACTTAAAAAAAAAAAAAACAAAAAAAAAAAAAACAGTGGTCGGCTGGATCAGGTGAGGCACAGACACCACCTTGGGAAGTAATTCATGCTAGTCCTAAGGACCACTTTATTCTGGTGACAGATAATACAGTAGGGTTAGTGCAGAGGGCTTGCATCGTACACACAACTGTTTGCCGAAGTGATGGCTATCAGGAAGAATGTCATCCAAGTGGCACAGTTCAACTCAGCAGTGACTGTGAGCTCAAAGGGAGGTTGTCTGAGTTTGCCTGTACAGATCCCATGCAGGGACAGGTTCCCCAACTGGGGAATACAGAGGCCAGCGGCTTCTAAAGAACTGCTTAAAAAATGGTCGAGACAGGAATTCAGCGTGTTTGCCGTTCATTTGCATCACCAGGTAAAAAAAAGGTTCGTCTCCACATACGATGCACAGGGGTAATGCCAAACTTCACCCAACAACTAACACACCAAAATCTGGTCAATGGAAAATCATGTACACAAATGCTCACAGCCTGGGAAATAAGATCCCAGACCTGCAGGCAATAATGTCAGAGGCTAAACTGGACAGAGTAGCAATTAGTGAGACGTGGTTTACCAGTAACCACACTTGGGAGACTTCAGTACCTGGCTATGTATTGTTCAGAAGAGACCGAGGTGCAAAGGGGGAGGATGGCCCTGTATGTTAATGAAAATATCAAAGCTACAGAAATTCAGAATACACATAAGGAGCCAGAAGAACTGTGGGTCACCCTGGAAACAGGAAATGGGACATCCATAAGAACTGGGGTTGTCTACAGGCCCCAGACCAGAGGGAGGACATAGACACATTACTGTTAGAAGATATACAAAACATGACAGCTAAAGGGGAGGTTCTGATAATGGGAGACTTCAACATGCCAGATACAGATTGGTCAATACCAGCAGGAACATCTGCAGAACTAGACTCATAGTGGATTCCCTGCAGGAGAGGGCCTCAAACAACTGGTACAGCAACCCACAAGAGACAGGGCTATTCTAGATCTAGTACTGACTAACAAAGAAGGGATCACAGATCTCCAGGTAGAAGGTCATCTGGGGGCCAGTGACCATCACATGGTATGGTTCAATTTGTCTACTACATCTAAATCATCCCATTCCAAGGCAAAATATGGGACTTCAGAGGAGCTGACTTTGATAAGATGGCCAACAGGTTAAGCTAGCCTGGCAAAAGAAACACAGGTGAGGGGTACAGGCAAAGTGGGCAAAGCATTAAGGATGCAATACTTGAAGCAACATCCCATTGTGTTAGACAGAAAAGGAAGTGCAAAGAAGGAGGAAACCACTTTGGTTCTCAAATACAGTAGCAGAAAAGGTCAGAAGCAAAGGCTGGCCTTCAGGAAATATAAGGGAACACAGCAGGATGAAGATAGGAGGCATACCAAACTGCCCTAAGGAGAGCAGGTAAGGCAGTAAGGCAGGCAAAGTCCCAAACTGAGGAAACACTAGCACGAACAGTAAAAGAAGGTGACAAGACTTTCTATAGATACATTAGTGAAAGGAGAAAGTCCAGAGGGGGTATTGCTAAGCTTAATGGAGAAAATGGAGCATGTGAGGAGGACCCTGTAAAGGCATCTATCCTAAATAGATACTTTTGCTCAGTATTTACTGAAGAGAAGGTAGGGCAGGGCCCACAGCTCAGCATCATGGACACAGGGGAGGGAGGTGAGCACTACTCCCTTCACAAAAGAAAGGGGTCCTACAAGAGCTTGCTGCTCAGGTGGATAAGGCAATGGGACCTGATGGCATACATCCCAGGGTACTTAAGGAGCTAAAGAGGAACTAGCAGAGCCATTAGCAGAATTGTTTAGTGAGTGTCTGAGCACAGGAGAGGTCCCAGAAGACTGGAGAAGGGCTCATGTGATCCCGGCTCCACAAGAGTGTAGCAGGGAGGAGGCGGGAACTACAGACCGGTCAGTCTTACCTCAGTAGTGGGCAAGATTATGGAGGCACTCCTTAAGGAAAGGATAGTGCAACACCTGGAATCCATAGGGCACAGGATCCAAGACAGCATGGGTTTACAAAAGGAAGGTCCTGTCAACTAATCTCATAGATCTTTGACTGGGTAACCAGAGTGGTGGACCAAGGGGAGCAGTTGATGTCGCCTACCTTGACTTCAGCAAAGCTTTTGACACTGTTCCACATAGAAGATTGATAAATAAGCTGGGTAGGCTCGGGGTGGGTCAGAAGTTGGTCAACTGGGTGGCAAACTGGTTGACGGGCAGAAAACAGAGAGTGGTGGTAAATGGTATACAGTCAGAAGAGATACAAGTCACAAGTGGGGTACCTCAGGGATCAGTCCTGGGGCCAGTCCTCCTCAACATCTTCATTATTTTATTTATTTATTTTTATTTATAAAGCAATCAGTTTACAACCTTTGAGCCAAGGGCTCATTTCCAAAGGTACCTCGTCAACAATGGTAGAGAATTCGGAATAATACAAATAAAACAGATAATACAGGTAATATAGAAAGAGGGGTACATACAGAGCAGTGCATGAGTATAAACAGACACGCATTAAAGGCACATGGTAACAGCAACATTGGTAGTGTGATACAGAGCAAAAATGGTATAATTGACAACAAGTAGAATAAAGGGTTTAGCAGCATAACGGTATTTTCTACAGGTGTGATTACAGACAAGCAGGTCTACTGTCCAGATTACAGAGAACGATGGATTGAGGCAGTGCGAGTACAGGGTGGTTTGAGCATCTGTTAGTACAGGAGCAGCAGCGCTTGATGAACAGCTCGCTTTTTGAGGCATTTTTTGAAAGTGGAGATGGTGGGGTATCAGTGATGGCCGAGGAAGAGTGTTGTACCAGCGGGGCTCTGTGGCAGAAAGATCTCTGTCCAAGTGAGGTCCTAGCACGAGGAACCAGGAAGGTGGCTTTGCAGGAGGTCCGGTGCTGACAAGGGCTGTGCTGGGAGGAGGCGGAAGTCAGCCTGGGGAGAAAGTCCTAATAAGGTTTTTGAGATGAGGCACGTTTGGTATAACAGGTGTTCGTGAGGTCAAGCATTCTGCAAGGTCAGAGTTGGCAGGTATGAGTGAGCTTAGGGGCTCCCAGTGATTAGCCTGCAAGCCTTATTTAGAGGAGGCGGATTTTGTTGAGGGTCGCCATGTTGGCAGCCCCATAGATAGGTAGCCCATAGTCCACCAGGGAGAGTATGGAGGAAGTAACCGCCAGCCGGAGGCGCCAGGGGAGACAGTTTTGTGGCGGTACAGGATACCAAGTCGATATTGGTAACAGAAGAGTGCATCGATGTGGGTATGGTAGGAGAGGGCTGAGTCAAATAGGATCCCAAAGTACTTATAGGATTGGACTTGTTCCAGTTGTAGTTTAGAGCCAGAAAGGATACGGAGAGGGTGTTGGATGATTTATTTTGAGGTTGGGCAAGAGCATGGTTTTAGACTTTTAAGATTTATGACTAATCTATGCTCTTTAAGCCAAGCTTCAGCCAATCATAGGCCCTTTGTGGGAAACCTGAGGGAAGTGGGGTTACGGTCAGTGGCAAAGAGGCGGTATCGTCTGCGTGACAGCAGAATATTCCCAGGGCATGCACTGGGCAGGGTGTGGAAATGCGAAGGAGGAGGCCCCAGGATGGAGCCCTGTGGAACCCCAGTGGATCGGCGTGGGTTAGAAAAAGTCCCACCAATTTTGACTCGCTGGGAGGCGGGCGGACAGGTAGCTGGAGCACCAAGCTAGTGGTCCAGAGGCAAACCCAGCGTGACAGAGGGCTCCCAGAAGTAGGGGTGGGAGACCGTGTCAAAGAGCCTTTGATAGATCAAGGAACACAGCCCATGGCGCTTGGAGGCTCAATGAGGAGTGAAGGAAGGGCCGAATTCAATAAGAGCAGTGCTAGTACTGGCATCCGCGGAAGCCGTGCTGCTCCGGGCAGAGGATGTTGTATTGGTCAGGTATTCAGATATTTGTGCGGCAACTAGTTTTTCCAGCGCCTTGGAAAGGGGAAGGAGAATGGAGATCGATCGATAGTTCCCAGCTAAGGACCTATCACCCCCTTTATGGATTGGCGTGACCGTTGCAGTTTTCCACGAGGAGGGGAATTGTCCCAGGCAGAGTGATTTGTTAAGAAGGCAGGTGAGTGGGGTGAGGACTTGATCCAGGACTAACCGGAGAATTTTGTGATCCAGGGAGATGTCACTGGAACTGTTGCCTTTAGTGCATGGGTCAGGTGCAGTCTGGCTTCCTGGGTAATAACCCTGAAGGTGGAAGCAGGGCGATGGAGGGCAGGGGTAGGATGGGTGGGTGGCTGATCAAAGAAGTTACTGGGGAGGATGGGACTAAGGTCTGTAAAAGCGGTGTTGAGGGAGGTTTGCAATGTCAGGGGTCTGTAATGGTGGTGTTGTTGGTGGTAATCTGGGATGGGAGGAGGCGGGCATTCCCATTCAGTTGTTGACCTTATCCCAGAAGGTACAGGCGCTTCCCAGGAGGCAGTGAGGGAGGCCTGATGGTGGTGGCTTTGGCTTTCTGATTGCCCAAGTACACTTATTCCAGGCAGCATTGTAGGCCAGTCTGTCAGCTGGGTGCCTAGTTTCGTGGCACGGTACCAAAGGTTGTCCCTGTGCTTGAGCAGCATAGAGAGTGCAGGGGTAATCCAGGGCAGGTTAGGTCTTTTGGAGCGGACGGCAGAGAGGGGAGCAAAGAGATCGCAGGCTTTATTAAAGGTGGAGGTAAAGAAGACAAGAGCAGCATCTATATCGGGTGCATGGAGAATCGGGGACCAGTCTTGCAGTTCAAGGTATTGTTTTAGGTTTTTTAGGCCATAAGGTCTGAAACGCCAGCGGAGTGACCTTGCAGATGGACTAGAGGGTAAGGCTTGTCTGTTTGCAGATGACACCAAGATCTGCAACAGAGTAGATGATCCAGATGGGGTGGGCAGAATGAGAAGAGATCTGGATAAACTAGCAGAATGGTCAGAAGAGTGGCAACTGGGATTTAATGCAAAGAAGTGCAAAATCATGCACATAGGAAGAGAAACCCTGAAGCCACCTATAGAAGCTGGGAGGAGTTGCTAGCAGTCACAAAGGAAGAAAGAGACTTGGGCATCATCATCACTGATGACCTAAAATCATCAAGCAGACCTCTAAAGCAGTAGGTAAGGCTAGGGGTGTTAGGGTGTATTAGTAGGGGTATCACAAGTCATAAGGGGAGGTAATAATCCCTCTTTACAAGACACTGGTTAGGCCCCATCTGGAGTACTGCGTGCAGTATTGGAGGCCACACTTCACAAGGACATTAACCAAATTGAGGCAGTCCAGAGAAGGGCAACCAAAATGGTGCAGGGACTGCATCAGAAGACATATGAGGACAGATTAACGAGCTCAATATGTATACCCTTGAGCAAAGGAGGGAGAGAGGTGATATGATCGAGGCATTCAAACACCTTAAGGGCATAAACAAGGTGAAAGAGTCTAACATGTTTAAATATAAGAAAATAGCAGGACAAGAGGACACAGCATGAGATTAGAGGAGGCCGATTAAGGGGAATGTGAGGAAATTCTTTTCACAGAAAGAGGTGGTGGATGCATGGAATGGCTTACCACAAGAAGTGGTGGCTATGAATACAGTGCAGGGCTTCAAACAGGCATGGGATAGGCATAAGGGAGCAATACAAATGACTATGAATAGATAGGTCACTGACAGAGCAAAGGCCGATGGCACATTTATAAGGTAGAAAAAGAAATGGGCAGACTGGATGGGCCTTGTGGTCCTTATCTGCCGTCAACTTCTATGTTTCTATGAGACGCAATTTTTTTTTTGGCTTGTTTGCCGATCAAGGTAGCAGAGCTAAGGCCTACGGTTTGTAGGTGTAGGAGGTAGTCAAAGAGTGCAAGCAGGACTGCCTGGAGAGGGTGATCTGCCAAGTAGAACACCATAGGGAAAAATCCTTCCAGTCTGAAAACATGTTTCTTAGCAGCAGGTTTTCTGGATACTTTAAGGACCTGTGGAACTTGGTCTGAGAAAGAAAAGCAGAGTACTCCACTGAAACATAGACTTTGATGGCAGATGAGGACCGCTTGGCTCACCCAGTCTGCCCATTTCCCGACCTTTCGGATAAGCTGTAGATCTTAGTTTTACCAACAGCCTACTGCCTCCCACTAGAATTGCCTTATGTCTGTCCCATGCATTCTTAAATTCCCCCACTATTTTTGACCCCATGACCTCCTCAGGAAGGCTATTCCATGCATCCACCACCTTCTCCGTGAAAAAATATTTCCTCGCGCTGCCCCGTTTGTCCCCTCCATCTTCAAATTGTGACCCTTGTTCTTACACATCTCTATTTCTGAAAGATGTTAGCTCCAGCTCTTCAAGAACCAGGCCTTGAGGAGCAGAGACTTGAGGTTCGTAAAGGTTATTCTGCCCTGGGACGTGGTCAGTAGATCGTGCCTCAGGAGAAGACGGATGGGCTGTCTGAAGGACAGGGCCATGAATAGGGAGTACCAAGTTAGTCTTGCCCAACTTGGGGCTGTCACGATGAAGGTGGCAGGGGGACTTCTGAGTTTAAAAGAACCAAAAACAGCGGGGAAACTGGAGAAAAGGAACGCAGAAGCTTCCCTGACCAATACAGGTACAGGATTTTGTGATGTAAAATATTATGGTGGTGTTGACTGCCCTGATCTGGACAGACTGCCCCGATCTGTGGTGCAAACAACAGAAGAGCTGTATACGCTGCTCTTAGATCAGATAATTTTTATGGTCCTTGGAATACTGTGGCGACCGTACCTCATTTACTGTTTGGTCCCCCAGGTGTGCCTCGCAGCCCAACATGGAAGCATCTGTTGTCTGGACAACTGTAGGAGCCTGCACCTGGAAAGATACCCTTTCTATGAGGTTGTCTTTGTCTTTTCACCAGTCCCCAACCTGTAACACGATTATGTGACTGGCACTAGATTGGAGAGTGGCTGCCGCTTTGACAGCAGTGGACCCGCAAGTAATACTGAAATGTTCCTTATCTGAAACTTGTTCCTGGAAGAAGGCCATGAGGCACAGAAGATGAAGGGAGTGCTTTGCTGACCTGGGCTGACCAAGGGCCTTTACTCAAGGTACTTGTACAAACATAAGGGGGAAAAAAATACAGGTTACTCACCTGTAACAGGAGTTCTAGGAGTGGTATATGTTGTTCATCCACACTATCTGGCAGGTTCCTTGCCGCTTTAATTCTTGCCAGAAGGTCTTCAAGCTGGCTCCTCCCACCCACCCAGGTGGTAAAACCCTCAGCTCTACCCCATGATGCCAGATCTAGCCCGCTGGAAGCCAGGTTGCGTGTCGAAGCCGGGGAGGTCGGGTGGGTCGTGTGGATGAACAACATATACCATTCCTAGAACTCCTGTTACAGGTGAGTAACCTGTATTTCTAGGGACATGGATATGCTGTTCAATCTACACTGCCTGGCAGACTCCTAGCAGTTCTCCAGGAGGAGGGAGGCAAGGCGTGCACTCCCCACTTAGGGAATAAGGGCTGGAGAACCGAGGTCCCAAAACCAGCATCCCGGTGTGACTCTAGGTCAATGTGGTAATGGGAAATAAAGGTGTGTGCTGACTTCCAGGTAGCCGCCCTGCAGATTTCCTGGATAGGGATGTCCCTAGAAGCAGCCCCCGAAGCAGCGGTATGGCGGACAGAATGAGCTCTTATCCCTTTGGGAGGCTCCATGCCCACCATCCTATAGCAGAGATCTATGCAGGAGGTGACCCACCTGCTTATCGTCCGCTTGGCTGCAGGTCTGCCAGCTGCGGCTTCAGCGTAGGTGACAAACAGCTGGCGAACCTCTCCCTGAACTTCAGCCGTTCGCTCCTTATAATAAGAGAGCGCTCTTCTAGGGTCCAAGGTATGGAGCCTATATTCTGCCTCCAAGGTGTGACTGGGGTAGAACACTGGCAGAGTCAACACCTGATTCAGGTGAAACTCCGACACCACCTTCGGAAGGAATTTTGGGGGTTGAAGGACAACGAAAGAAGTTCCTAAAATTTTTAAGCATTTAAATAATATTACTCCTTCCTATACTATCACTGAAGAGGATACATTAAAAGCTATTTTGTCCCTAAAACCCAATTCTAGTCTGGGACCAGATAATATCAATCCCAGATTCTTAATTGAGTCTGCCGCTGCTATCACTAAACCCCTTACTATTATTTTTAATAAATCCCTATATGAAGGACTCATTCCCCAGGACTGGACATTGGCTACAGTAATCCCAATTTTCAAGAAGGGAAATCATTCCAGACCTGAAAACTATCGTCTGATAAGTCTAACTTCTGTTATAAGTAAAATCATGGAGAAAGTTATTAAGAAATTGCTAGATCGTGAAGCTACTGAGGGTAACATGACAGATACTACACAACATGGCTTTAGACAGGGGTATTCCTGCACTACTAATTTGGTTTCCTTTTATAATCATGTTAGTATGGGCATGGACGATGGTACACCTATGGATGTAATACTTCTCGATTACAGTAGAGCCTTCGATAAAGTTCCTCACGACATACTAACATACTATTTGCCAGCAGATTAGGCCTTACGGTCTATCGGTCTGCTCGAACCTAGATCCTTAGTTGGGTGCGAGATCCTCCCATTCCTTGTTCTCTAGAAACCCCTATCATCCATCCCAGGACAGGCCATCATCTGATACATCCACTTTCTGTGTCTGTCCCACCCTCTCTTGAAGCCCTCCACTGTGGATCTCTGAACCAGCTCACCAGGCAGTGCATTCCAAGGGTCCACCACCTCTCAGTGAAAAACCTCCTCCTCTTTCCCCTCACCCTTCCACCTTCCAACTTCAAACCATGCCCTCTGGTGATACCTCCCTGCTTTAGTCTAAAGATCCCTCCCATGTTTACCCTATTTATTCCCTTGAGGTACTTGAAGACCTCAATCATGTCCCCCTGTCTCCTCTCCTCCAATGAAAACAGGCAGAGCTCCTCAAGTCTGTCCTCATAAGTCAAATCCCTAGCCCTCGATCATCTTTGTTGCCCTCCTCTGTACCCTCTCCAGGAGCTGTATGTCCCTCTTCAAATGTGGTCTCCAGTACTGTACACAGTACTCAAGGTGTAGTCTAACCAGTCCATTGTACAGCGGCAGAATCACTTCCTTGCTCCTAGAGGTGATCCCCTTACGATGCATCCTAACATCCTGTTTGCCTTGCTAGCTGCTCTCCTGCACTGCTCAGAGTTATTCATACATGTATCCACCATGACCCCTAGGTCTTTTTCCCTATGGGCCTCCAGCGCCTCCCTCCCAGGGTGTACCTGTGTTTAGGGTTTCCCGACCAAGATGCAACACCTTGCCGTGGTGATATTGAAATTTAATTTCCATGTGTGAGCCCAGCTTTCCAGGGTGTCCAGGTCCCCTTGCAGGGCCACCTCCCTCTTCTCCCTCAACTACTGCTCCCATCTTGGGTCATCCATGAAGAGACTCCATTTCACACCCTATACCCTCCCTGATGTCCGATATGTATGCATTAAACAGGATTGGACCCAGGACCGAGCCCTGTGGTACCCCACTACCAACCTCTCTAGGGTTCGAGAGCCCCCCACAGACCACTACTCTCTGAGTGCGTCCAGCTAGCCAGTTTTCAATCCATCTGACCATCAAAGGGCCTACTCCTAACCCCATCAGTTTCTCCACCAGACCATTGTGGGGAACAGAGTCAAACGCCTTGCTGAAGTCCAAGAATAATACATCCACAGGCTTACCCCTGTCCAGTTCTGATGTTACCCATTCATAGAACTCCACAAGGTTGGTTTGACATGATCTACCTGGCACAAACCCATGTTGCCGACTATCCAGACCTCCCACCTCCTCCAAGTACACCCCCAATCGTTCCTTTAGAATACTCTCCATTAATTTTCCCACCACCGAGGTCAAACTGATGGGTCTATAATTACCTGGTACTTCCCTCGACCCCCCTTTATGGATTGGTACATGTGCCTCTTGCCAATCCCTAGGTACCCTCCCTGTCTCAAGGGCTTGACAAAATGAAAAAGACGGGTTTCTCACATTACATAATTAATTGGGTGTCAGGTTGGTTGAATGATAGATATCAGCAAGTCAGAATTAACGGCACACTTTCCCAGTCATTGAGTGTGACCAGTGGGGTCCCACAGGGATCTGTGTTGGGACCAACCCTGTTTAACATTTTTATTAGTGATTTGCAGGTTGGCCCTGAAACTGTTCTCTCGAAATTTGCTGACGATACAAAGTTGTGTGGCTCTGTTCTAACAGTGTTAGACAGAGAATCCATGAGGAACAATTTAAAATCTATTGAAGAATGGGCAGTTCTAAACAAAATGACACTTAACTCCGACAAGTGTCATGTTATGCATTTTGGTAAGAATAATCCGAGGCAGACCTACTTATTGAATAATGTGGCCCTTCATGTGTCACCATTGGAACGAGATCTCGGGGTAATCATTAACAACAAATTATCTCCCAATGATCATTGTACAATGATAGCCAGGAAAGACAATGCCTTGCTCACTCGAATCCAGCGTTCATTTGTGTCTAGGACACAGGAATGTGTGCTCCCACTGTATAGAGCTTTCGTTAGGCCTCACTTGGACTATGGATCTCCCTGCTGGAATCCCTACTTAAGGCAGGATGTGGACAGAATTGAGAGGGTGCAGAGAAGAGCCACCAAAATGGTGTCATATTTATCCAAACTAGATTATGAGGAAAGGTTAAAGGTCACGGGATTACATTCTTTATGCACAAGACGTACAAGAGGTGATCTTCTCCTCCTGTATAAAATTCAGAATTCTCATGAGCTAATGCATCACTGTGGCTTACATTTCTCTACTAGTTGGAATTCCCCACGGCACCATAACAAACATATATTTGTTTCTAAAACTAGAACAAAAAGGTTAAACTACTTTACAGTAAAAACCCCTAAACTATGGAATATTCTTCCACAACACTTAGTTGATAGCAGCTCCATTCTAGCCTTTAAGAAAGGGTTGGATTATTGGTTGGAGTGGAATAGCCCTAGGGTATAATTGTCCCACCAACGTGGTGGGGGACAATCTCGATGGGCAGTAGCCTTCTTTTGTCCCTTGAAACCAAGTAAACCAAGTCCCTGTGGAAGACCAGATAAGGAGACTCGATGGAAAGTGCCTGGAGCTCTCCCATCCTTCTGGCTGATGTTATAGCCACCAAGAAGGCGGTCTTCCACGACAGGTGGGAGATATCGCACCTGTGCATCGGTTCAAATGGCTTGCCCATGCGCTTAGCCAATACCAGCAGTAGATCCTACGGAGGTGGAGGTTCTCGCACCGGAGGGGATATGTGATCAGGGCCTTTGAAAAAGCGCCTGACCACCTTCTCCTGCGCCACCGACTGCTTGCCGGCCCGCGCCCGGTAAGCAGAGATGGCTGCCAGGTGCACCTTGAGGGTCGTCGACCGAAGCCCTAGCTGAGAAAGGGACCACAGGTAGTCCAAAATACTAGCCAAAGGACAGGAAGAGGGGTCCAACCCCTTGTCCTGACACCAAATGGAGAATCTCTTCCATTTGAAGGCGTAGCCTTTTCTGGTCGACTCCTTACGGGATGCCTCATCGACGTTGAGGACCTTGTCGGAAAGATCCAAGGCCTGAAACTCTAGCCGCTCAGGAACCAAGCCGTCAGGTGCAGGGATTGAAGGTCTGGATGGAGAACCTTCCCCTTGTCTACTGAGATCAGGTCCGGGCAGGCTGGAAGCCGCCTCGGCAGCCTGGAGCTGAGGAGATCTGGGTACCAGAACTGGCAAGGCCAGTCTGGGGCTACCAGAATCACCTGCGCCTTGTCCCTCTTTGCATTGAGAAGCATCTTGTGGATCAAGGGAAATGGCGGGAAGGCGTAGAAGAGGCCTGGGGTCCACGGCCTCCAGAAGGCATCCCCCTGCAGCGAGCCCTGCTGGGGGCGGGCGTGAAACAGCCTCAGCTCAGATTCTCCTGGAGGCGAACAGGTCCACCTGAGGGGTGCCGCAATGGGAGAACAGTTCTTGCACTACCTCTGGCAGGAGTGACCACTTGTGAGATGCAGCACCTATCCGGCTGAGGGCATCGGCCGAACTGTTGGAGGCTCCTGCCACATGGATGGCTAGGAGATCCACCTCCAGGCTGATCACGAGAGACCAGATGTGGAGAGCCTCCTTGCACAGAGGTCAGGAGTGCGTCCCGCCCCGACAGTTGATGTAGTACACGGTCGTGGTGTTGTCCATCTGGACCTGAACCACCTGACCCCATACAAACGGAGAGAAGGCGGTCAGGGCTAGCTGAACCGCTCGAAGCTCCAGCAGGTTGATGTGGCATAGAGACTCACGAGGGGACCAAAGGCCATGGGCCCGGAGATCCCCCAGATGGGCACCCCAACCCATCAGAGAGGCATCGGTCGTTAGCATGACCGTCGGCTCGGGGCAGACAAACGGGATACCCTCCTGCAGATGAGCCAGGACAAGCCACCACTGCAGGCCGTCCCACATCTCCTGGGTCACTGTCACCGGCTGGTCCAGAGGACCGGAGCACTGCGATCACTGGCTGGCCAGCCCCCACTGCAGGGGGTTCATATGCCAGCGGGCCTAACGAACCGCACTGGTGCAGGCAGCCATGAGGCCCAGAAGGCACAGGAAGTCCCAGACAGGCACAATTGTACAACCAGAAATGATTGGGCAAAGGAGGAAAGGACCTCGGCCCTGTCCGCCGGGAGCCGAGCTCTGGCTCGAAGAGAGTCGAGCTCTGCCCGATGAATTGAATCACCTGCGATGGCACGAGTTCCAATTTGGCCTCGTTGATGAGGAGGCCAATCTGAGAGCAGACCTGGAGGGCCAGATCCCTGGACCGCTCCACCTCCAACCTGGAGGGGGCTGCAATCAACCAGTCATCCAGGTAAGGGTACACCCGGACCCCTTGGCACTACAGGAATGCTGTCACCGCTGTCATGCATTTGGTGAAGACCCTGGGAGCTGGAGAGAGGCTGAAGGGAATGGCCCGGAACTCGTAAAGAGATCCCTCTGCTCTGAAGGGGAGGAATCGCTGATGAGACGGACAGATTGGGACGTGAAAGAACGCATCCTGGAGATCCAGAAAGCAGAACCACACACCTAGTTCCAAGGATGGAATGATATGAGCCAGAGTAACCATCCTGAAGGTGCGCGGCCTTAGGAATTTGTTCAGGTCGTGCAGGTCGAGAATGAGACGCCAGCCCCCTGTCCGCTTTGGGACCAGAAAGTACCCGGACACAAACCCCGGGTCTGGAGGAGGGTCTGCCACCTCGCTGATCACCTCCTTCTGGAGGAGCAGGGCAATGTTGGCTCGGCAGGCCAACAGGAGAGGCTGCGGAACCTGCTGCCTCTGTGGGCGACAGCCTCGACAGGGAGAGACTGTTTTAACTCCAGAGGCAAGCCCCTGCCGACCACTTCTAGCACCCAGCCGTCCGTGGTGATAGCGGACCAGGCCTAAAGGAAGTGGTGGAGCCATCCCCCCATGGGGGGAACCCAGGGAGGAGTGACAGGCTGGGGGCGACAACCCTCAACCCGTCACTGGGCAGGCTTGGAGAAAGGGCCGACCGAGGGGCCTTCTGAACCCTTCCCTCCAGGCTTCCTACTGGAGGAAGTGGCAGACTTGGCCTTAGGGAGCCAAGTGTGAGCCTGCTGGCCCTGTTGCTGGTGTTGCTGGGCCGGACGTGCCGCAGGAGCGGAAGGGCGAAAGGGCTTACGCTGCTGCTGGCGGCCTTTGTCCTTCTGGGCAGACGTGACCGAATCCAAGGTGGCATTGGACTTCTCGATCCTCTGGAGATGGCCTTCCACCCCTGGCCCAAACAAGTCAGTGCCCTGGAAGGGAACGTCTACCAGCTTGTGCTGGGTGTCCGCCGTGAAGGTGGAGATCCGCAGCCAAGCTCTGCAGTGCATGGCTACTGCGGCTGTTACTGACCGGGCACAAGAGTCACTGATGTCCAAATAAGTTTGGAGCTGCTGCTTAGCCACCACCCTTCCCTGATCCCGCACCTGCTTGACCGTCGTCTGAAGGTCAGCCGGGAGATGGGGGAATCACCTCATCCAGGGAAACCATAAGGGCGTGTGAGAAATGTGCCATCAGTACAGCCGAGCTAGCTTGTCGAAGGCCTAGGAAGGAAGCAGCGTAAACCTTCCGTCCCGAGTAATCCAGCTTTTTGGAGAGACTAAAGGAGCTTAATATGTATACCCCTGAGGAAAGAAGGGAGAGGGGGGACATGATAGAAACTTTTAAGTACCTCAGTGGAATCAACAAAGTCCAAGAGGGTAGCATCTTTCAGAAAAAGAGGCGTGCAAGAACAAGGGGACACAATTTAAAGATAGAAGGGGGGCGGTTCAGGGGCAATGTGAGGAAGTATTATTTCACAGAGAGGGTAGTGGATGCATGGAACAGCCTTCCTGAGGAGGTTGTGGGGTCTAAAACTGTGGGAGAATTCAAGAATGCATGGAACAGACATAAGGCAATTCTTGTGGGGGGGTAGGAAGAAATAGGCTGTTGGTTAACTAGGATCTGCGGCCTATCTTGTAGGTAGGGAAATGGGCAGACTAGATGGGCCAAGTGGTCCTTATCTGCCGTCAAAGTCTGTGTTTCTATGTTTCTATGTAACTTATGTCAGAGCCTATCTTCCGAAGAGGACGAGCAGCGACGCCGCTTTCCATGGTGCTGAGACCAAGACCGCAGATGTCGGTGGGACCTACTCAACCTGGAAGAGGACCGAGACCTTCGGGGTTGCCGAGGGTGGGTCAAAGAGGGGGTTGGGGAAACCTGCTCATCCCCTGGTTCAGGGTCCTTTACCGGGGACTTCGGCACAGGCAAGTCCTCGGTTACCACCGGGGGAACCGGTGAAGAAGGGTTGTCGGCTTCTCCAGTCGACAAACCGTCCAACGGGTCGAGAAAAATCTCGACCGCGCCGACGGATGTCTCAGCCGCTGACCTGACAGGTACACCGTGAAGCCAGTGGCCTTAGCCGCAACCTCGACCGAAGTCGAGAGCAGACGGTCCGGTGAAGGGGATCTCTCCGCTCCCACGAACAACGACGTGGGACTTACCTTTTGGTTCTTTTTTCTTGGACCTACTGGAATGTCCCGATGGCCCTTCTCCCTTGGTGGAGAGGGACTGGCAAAGCTCCTTAAAAGAAGAAGTGTAGGAGGAGCCCAAGGAGAGTGGGATAAACGCCACAGCCGAGGAGGAAGATGAAGCGGCCTGGGCCGCCTCCTCTTCGAGAGCGATCAACTGCTCCAGCTGCTCCGCAGCTGCGGACACCGCCCAACGAGCCTCCTTTGACTTCACCGGCAGGTACCATTTCTCGGGACGCCCAAGTTGCAGTCTGGCAGCGCGGTCCTCTAAAACCGAAGCCGAGAAGGACTTGCACAGATTGCAGGCCTGCGGATCGTGGGCAAGACCCAGGCAGTAAACGCACGTAGAGTGCAGCTCGGTCCGGGACATCTTCTGCCCACAAGGGCACCGACGGAAGCCGGGAGTGGATTTGTCCATCACAGCCATGAGGGAAGATGAAGACTGTAGTCTAGAAAACTTTAAAATAATTTTCGGAAAACCCAGAGAGTTTTGATCCAGGCCTGAAAGACAGAGCGCTAAGGAGGGAACCTGAGCTTCCTAGCGGTAAGGAAGATCTGGCGTCATGGGGCGGAGCCGAGGGTTTTACCACCCGGATGGGTGGGAGGAGCCAGCTTGAAGACCTTCCGGCAAGAATTAAAGCGGCAAGGAACCTGCCAGACAGTGTGGATTGAACAACATATCCACGTCCCTAGAAACATTTTTTTTGGCCTTCGGCTTAAGCCAAGCTCTCTCACTGAAGGAGAGGGTGGAAGTGTCTGTGTTCAGACAGTTTGGGGAACATTTTGAAGTGAAGAGTGAAACACTGGATCCCTACTTCCCAGACCCATTCGTGTGTGGTGATGCCACTTCTGAAAGAAAAAGGCCAGCCTTCTTCCCACTGGTAATGGGTTGGTGACCTGAACATACATATCAGTGACTCTGGGCTGAGCCCTAAGGGATGAAACTTTCCTTCTGGAAGCTTTCCTTTCTCTGTCCTGACGTAACCTCTCGCATGAGAGTAGTCAAAGGGCATTTCCACAAAGCTGGTATGACACATAGACCTTTTTCCTCTTAGTATCCCTTGTTTTATCTCTCATGAGGGAGTTTTTTCTTACATGGAGAAAACTGAGGCTTTTGTCTGGGCGTCATGAAACAAATTAGTTGTCTTTAGCCAAACAACTCTGCTCAAGGAGATAGCTTGTTTGCTGGTGCTGCTACTTTCCAGATTCTGTTTGAGGTAGTCATTTTCACATGGAAAAAGAAAGCATGGATCATTGCCCTAAAACAACGTCATTGGTGTCCACTGCCTGGTAGTCATACCAGTGTCAGCTAAGTCCTGAACCCTGTCCCCACTGGATTTTGTCCCACAATGCCAAGGCCACATCCCAGAGAGCTTTCTGGTACTGGACTGTGTAAGACGTGAATACAGCCTGCTTCCAGAGCAGGGTAGCAGCAGTGTACCTTTTCATTCCCATATGATCCAGCTTTGCTGGAATACTTGCCCAGAAGCTGGGTGGAGGTTGAGTGAAAATCTTGGTCTGTCGCGAGCAGCCACCTGGACCACTCCCTTATGGTTAGGGTGTGCATAGGGGTACTCAGCATTGTGATTATCTGGCTGGTATTTCCGTTTTATTTTCGTGTCAGCCCCTGCAGTAGTTGTAGGGTAGTGAAGCAACTCGCAGGTTGCCTTCTTTAGTGACTTATGCCTCGGAAACAGCAACCTTTTAGTGAGGCCATCCCATAATATACAAAGAATCAGCCTCCTCCTCATCTTCTCAAGAATCCTGTGAGAAGAGTACTGAGTTACTGGCCATTTGTCTCACTAAGACCAAACTCCTCGTCGGAGAACCATCTGGTTTGATAGGGCTCTTTTAATTTCAGCAGGAGGTGCAGCCTTTTGTTTTTCAGCAGGAGGGGCAGTGAGTTTTTATGTGTTTTTTTTTTTTTTTTAATATATTCTTTATTAAATATTTTCAAAATTTACTTCGTCACAGTTCCAGTCATCATTAGGAGAAAAAAAAAAAAAAGATAGGCTTATATAACATTTTATAGAGGTACATTTCATTAGTCAAGGTATCTTTGGAAGCATTATCTTCTCAGCTGCAGATCCAAGCAATATTTCATACCATCACTTCAAAACTTTTCTTCATTTCTGATCTTCTGTGGAATCTTCTAACTAACCTTCCTCAATGTCTATGTATTTTATTATATGGGAGCCGTTATATTTAGACTGTATGGGGGGGAAGGAGGTGGGTCCAGGCCTATGGGAATGTCTAATAGGTGTTAATGGCTTAATGTGGGTGAATGAACCTTTCCAAGCCTTCCTCTCCCTAAGGGACAAAATCGGGTTCCCTAGGCATGATGTACAGTATTCACCTACTCCATTTTGTAGTGCAGAGGGTTGTTTTGTCATTCAGGGAGTATGTTATCCTTTCTGCTCTGTATATACCATTTACTACAGGACTCCACAGAGGGAATCTTATTAGTGAACCAGCATTTAGTTATTGCCTTCTTTGCAGCTAGTAATAAAATTCCTAACAGGGCCGCTGTGTGGGCCTCTTAAGTTTCTGGGGAAGACGTGTAGCAGAAAAAACTCCCTTGTCCATGGGAGGCCCGGACCCCAAATCTCCTCCAGTTCTCCTCGGAGAGCCCCCAAAAAAGACTGCAGTTTTGGGCATAACCAACACACATGTGAGTGGTGAGCAATGGTTTCACCACAGCGGCTCCAGCACAAGGCAGACATATTTCTAGCAAAGTGTGAGGTTATGGCCGGGGTACGAAAGTACCTTATGAGAAGCTGCCAGAAGAACCGGTGCCAGGCATGTGAGCTGGTAAGTCTGGAGGACGAGTAGCAGATGGCATCCCATGTTTCTCTGGAGAGGTGGAGATCCAGCTCAGTGTTCCATCTTTCCATAGCCAAACAGGTATTTTCCCCTGATGTTTCCATCAGTGATTTATATAAGGCAGAAATGGTGTGAGGCAAATCACTAATACAGAGAGTCTGAAGTAGCAATTTTACCAGGTGTGGGCATCCCTCCTGGTTTCGTACCACTGCTGGGAGGTTATTACAATAGTGGTGTATTTGTAGGTATCGGAAGAAATCAGAGGATCTTAGGTTAAATTCTTGTTGGATATCAGTAAATGTCTAACTGTGAGCCTGTAATGAATTGTGTCAAGCTAGTGAGATGCAGGTGTCTCCAGTTGTGGAAAGTATGATCAGTTCGTCCAGGGAGGAAGTCTTCTAACAACCCAACTGGGAGCAGCAGAGTCAGGTATGGAAGAATCTGTAGGGATTTACGGACAGTGTACCAGGCTCGGATTTGGTGGGAGACCCAAGGGTTTGCGGAGATCTGACCCATTTGGTTGGGGGGGGGGGGCGATAAAATAATATTTGTTCCCATTCAGGGTTACGTGTTATTGCCACCTCTATTTCTCTCCATCGGGCTGAAGTACTGGCTGAGAACCTTCGGATCATAAATGTTATATGGGAGGCCCAGCTGTACAGCTTGAGGTTGGGAAGGGCCAGCCCACCCTGACACCTAGGTAGTGCGAGGGTTTTAAAGCTTACTCTAGGCCTCCTACCTCCTCATAGAAATTTGGAATTTACTTTATTCCATACCTGGAATAATTTTGTTGGTAGATTATGGGTTAGGAAAGGATCATAGTTATAACGCAGAGCATCCATCGGAAGGGGTACCTGTCCCTGAACCATCTCGGTGGATCAAAGTGGAAGACAAGGGCATCAGTTTTACTAGCATTTAGCCAGTATCCTGAACAGGTCCCAAACTCCTCAAGAATGCTAAATACTGCTGGGACCGATTTTACAGGATCGGAGAGAAGAGAAGAACATTGTCTGCGTACAGCGCTATACGGTGTTCTGTATCTGCTATCCTCACTCCCTCCAACTCTGGGGCCCACCGTATCGCCTGGGCCAATGGTTCAATAAATATGGCAAAGAGGCCCGGAGACAGGGGGCAACCCTGCCTCGTGCCTCTACTCAGAGGGAAAGATTTTGAATGATGTCCAGATACTTGAACGCAGGCCTATGATGAGGAATATGTAGCTCTGATAATTGCTATAAAAAAGGGAGGGAAAGCCATCCTCCGCATGGTGGAGAAAAGGAATGGCCAGGACACTCGATCGAATGCCTTCTCAGCATCTAGGCTGAGAAAGGTGCTTGGTATCTTACTGGAGTGCATTTCCTGGACCAGTTGTAGTGCTCTACGAGTGTTGTCTGTAGTGGATCTAGTACTTACAAAACCTGTTTGATCCAAGTTGATCAGGGTTGGGAAAACTGCATCTAGTCTCCGGGCTAAGATGGATGTGAAATATTTGTAATCTGCATTAAGGACTGATATAGATCTATAGGAGCTACATTGGAGGGGTCCTTTCAGGTTTAAGAATAGAGATTGTTGCATATGGCCAGCTGGTGGGGAGCATCGCTGCATGACCTCGTTTATAGTATTCAATAGTAGAGGACTTACTGAGTAAGACATACTTTTATAAAATTCGCCCCAAATCCATCTGGCCCAGGGGCCTTTGTGTTTGTGACCTGGCAATAGCTGCAGTCAGTTCTAATGAGGTTATGGGGGCCTGGTGGTCTTCAGAAAGCTTGGGCAGGTCCAGATTGGCCAGAAAAGTGTCAGTTTGACTGAGGGCTACCCACTGTTCGGGAGTATATAACTCTTGACAGTATTGAAGAAAGGTCCGGGTAATTTCCTCGAGTTTGGTTAGATGAATGCCCGTGTTCGGGTCCTTAATGACTACGATTGTGGATATCTTGCATTGCTTACGCAGTCTGTATACTAGCAGACGAGTGGCCATTGGGCCTATCTCTCCATATTTCTGTTTTAAAAAACCTAGTACTATTTGTGTTTGTTGGATGCACATGTCTTCCAGGTCTTTTTTTGTCCGCTTAATTTGGGGTAAAACTGAGGAGTCACCCTTCTGGTGTGCTAGCTGCAGGAACCGCAACATCTGTTTGAGTTGACTCTGTTTCTCCTGTCTTGCTTTGGCGAGCATGGCAGTGTGTTTTATTAAATGACCCCTAAGGACGGTTTTTAGGGTGTCCCATTTAACAGATGCTGAAATGTCCGGGTCCGAGTTATCCCCTATAATTTCCTCAATTTTTCCTCTTAGAAACTCTGAGTTTTTATGTTCAACTGTCACGTCCTTTTGAGAGGGCATTTTTTTTTTTTTTTACTTTGTCCACTGGCAATTCCTCCTGTTCTTGGGCGGGAGAGGTGGTGAAATGTTTCTCTTTATGTTTTATTTTTTTACTGGTGTCTCCTTTTGCTTTGCAGCAGAAAGGGCAGTGGCATTTTTCCTTTTATATTTTGTTTTGCCCGCTCAATGGACTTTTTTCTCTTTATGTTTCAGTTTGCCCTCTGGCACTTCCTTTTGCTTTTCAGCAGGAAGGGCAGTGGCATATTTTTCTTAATGATTTTCTTTGCCCTCTGGCACTTCCTTTTGCTTTTCAGCAGGAGGGGCAGTGGCATTTTTCTCTTTTACTTTCCCCACTGGAGCCTCCTTTTGCTTTTCAGCAGGAGGGGCAGTGGCATTTCTAACCAGACAGGACCCACTTTTCAACTCCTTCTGTCACTGTGCTCTGGACACTCTGCCCATCACCCATCACTGCGACCTCTACCAGTCCCTTGACCTCCCTTCGCTCCACGATCGGCATCAGTCCCACTGTGCCAGGCTCACGGCCCAGTTCTGGGCTCAGTACTTACCCCCCCCCTTAACCTTGCATCAGCCCTAACAGCCCAAACCCCTCCTGCATACTCACGCAGGAATTTCGACTCCCGGCTACTGCATGTCCCACACATGGCCACCTCAGCAGGCCAATCAGCCTTTAGAGCTCGCATGCTGAAACTATGGAACTCCCTGCCTGTGGACATTCGGCACGCTCTCCCCTCAGAGCACCTCAACTCCCTCCTCAAACCGCACTTCTCCTCCACCTGCACTTGCAGTTTAGGTTCACGCTAGATCAAGGGTTTAGCCCTCCATTTGCTGTTAGTCCTGGTGATGTATGATTGACCAAAAGTTGTTGTGTGTCGCTCAATCTACCTATTTGTTACCTAATGCCTCAGTATGTAATGTATGCTTGCTCTTGTATAATATACTATATACATATCCTCCCCTACCCCCCACCACCAGGACGCATCTGGAATCGAGTGGTAGGTCACTCAGTATGCCTTCCTGGTAACACTTTTAAATAAATAAATAAATAAATTTCTGATTACAGATGTAGAAGTGGGTAGCATCTGGGAACTAGAAACCATCGAACAGTATGGTTCATGATAAACACAGCAGTAGAGTCAAGCCATACAAAGGCAAAGTACTGGACTTTAGGAGGGCTGACTTTTCAAAGATGGGTGAGTGCCTAAGGAATGCACTAGCAAATGAGCAGGAAGGAAGGGTGGAAGAACAATGGGGAATAATCCAAACTGCCATCACAGAGGCAACAAGCCTTTGTGTGAGGCAAACAAACAACACAAAACGATGCAAGAAACCACTATGGTTCTCAAACGAGGTGGCAGTGAAGGTTCAAGAGAAAAAGAAAGCATTCAGAAAGTACAAGGAATCGCAGAAGGAGCAGGACAGAGAATTGTATCAGTTACAGCAAAAGAAAGCTGGGAAGGCAGTCAGAACAGCAAAGGCCCAAACCGAGGAAAAGATAGCCAACTCAGTTTAGAAGGGGGATGAAACATTTTATAGGTACATCAGGGAGTAAAGAAAGACCAAGGGAGGGATAGTGAGGCTTAATAACGGGGAGGTGGGTGGGCAGAGGGTGACTGTTAAAAGGCAGAGATACTAAACAAATATTTTTGCTCGGTATTCACAAATGAAGAGAGTGAGGTATCTAAACCAAACAACAGAAACACTCTGGATACAGGAGTTGATACCAACCCATTTACAGAAGAAAGGGTTCTGAAAGAACTCTTAAAACTGAAGGTGGACAAAGCAATGGAGTCTGATGGGATTCATCCCAGAATTCAAAAAGAACTAAGGGTAGAAATGAAAATTACGTACCTACCATAATTCTTGATCTTCTCTTGTATCTTCACCATTCATTACTGATTGGGTGTAAGCCGGAGGCGCACCACTACGGTAGTTTTTTTCCCCCAGAGGAGCTGGGCAACGGTGCAGCCCCTGAGAGTGACGATCGTATGATGTGCGAGGTGGCCGTTAGGGTGTCGCAGACTCCTCCTCCATTCCAGTTCTGTTAGCCGGAGAGGCGAAATAAAGATAAGAAAAAGAGAGCGGCAAGAGAGCTGAAGGATAGAAAAAGGAAAGGATATAAACTGAAAAAGGAATAAGCCGGTAAAGGACAGAAATAAAAGAAAGAAATGCCTACCCTAAGGGAACGCAGGGCCTCACTTCTGGGGCGGCTCTAAGGGAGGAACAGATAAAGGAAAGGACAAGAAGGAAGAAGAAGAGAGGGAAGAGAACGAGGAATGTTGGGAGGGGAGAACTCTGCCCACTGAGAGATTGGTTTAAAGGCTTATAAGCTCGGAACCAAAAACAAGGGAGCAAGGATCCCACTTGATAAAACTGGAGAGAAGGTTCAACCGAACCGCTTGTACAGATTGGACACAAAAGGCAGATTCTCTATACCTCCTGCCATCCCAACCCTTAAACTCTAGCTGACAGCTCTGACTGCAAAGGCAGAAATTCTGTTCCGAAAGGAGAGCGCCCAACTAGGAAGGGGAAAGAAGCCCCCTAGCACCTTGTTAAGTGCTAACACAGATGTGTGTGGGGAGGGGGTGAGCTCTACAGAGGGCACCCCTTTACGTAAAGGATAGAGTGGGAACTCAATCGGACTCCCTGAAGGCAAGGCAAGAACATCAGCTCAAGGTAACTGTAGTGTCAGGACAGCGCCAACCAGCAGAAGCTGACATAATAGGAGATTAAGACCTGCCAGAGGGGACCTTGAAAAAGGGGACCGAGCCATTAAGGGTACGGTCTCTAACTGTGAACTGAACAATATGGCTAAGAAAGCACCTAGAGGTCACCCCTAGGGGCAATCAGAGAGTTCCTTCAGGATAGAAATAAATCCTACTCATTCCCCCTTACCCTCAGGAAATAGGATCCGTCCAGAGAAGAACGGAAAAATCAAGATAGTTTTTTTGTTTTTTTTGGTTTTGGCTTAAAGGCCAGCGAAGAAGAGGGAGGGAACGAGCAGGGAGGGGGAGACACTGCAGTAGGAGGCCCTTGAGGGGAAGGTGGGCGGGTATCTGTAATGAATGGTGAAGATACAAGAGAAGATCAAGAATTACGGTAGAATGCGTACATTTTCATATCTTCCCTTGTCAATCTTCACCATTCATTACTACTCGAATGTAAGCCCCCCGAAGAGACATGAAAACCCTGAGCTAACAAGACCCTCGGCCTCCTGCTGGTGGAAAACAGAAGGGAGAGACCCTGGGCTAATCAGACGAGAAGCCTAAAGCTGAGGGGAGCAAGGAGGCGTCCCCCGGAGACGAGGGGACGGAGGAAGCTCCTGTAGAAGCCTCCTAGCCCTGGTGGAAAAAAGGCAGGTCCCTCGGAAAGCGGAGAGAATCACCCTACGCCAGGCCAGGGGTGACAATCTTGGAAGATGAAGCCATGCCGTTGGCTAATGCAGATCGCTGTCCCTGCAAGCCTGGAAGCCACCTCATTGACGTCGTAAGATGCCCTTGCCTGGTGCCTTGCCAGCTCCAGGCCTATAGCAGAGAGGGCAATGGCCTGTCTAGATTGCTCCGTGTCAGGCATTGATGCTAGAAGTTGAGATAGCATCGACCATAGATGTCTGTTATAGGCAGCTTGGTGTGCCTGATGTGATGCGATACACAGCATCACATGAGAGGAAGAGAACACTCTTTGCCCCAACCGGTCAAACTGTAGGAGGCAGTATAGTGCAGTGGTTTAAGGCTCTGAGCTGCAAATCTGGTGACATCCAGCAGACCAGACATGGGTTTGAATCCCACAGCTTCCACTTGCATACTGTGTGACACTGAGCAAGTCACCTAACTTCCCTGTGCTCCCAGGTCACTCCTGTAAAAAAGCGTTCAGCTTTGTGTGCTACTCCTGGTTAAACAACTACATATAAAAAAAGAAAAAAAAAAAAAACTATAGAGAATCTGAGTCCGGCGGTCAGTCGTGTGCTAGGCAGCAGCGCCCGGAAGGAGTCTCTAGGGACACCAATCCCGAAGGCGGGTTTGGAAAAGAACCTAGGGACTCGGATGGGGTACAATACCTCAGGGATACCTCAATACTGAGGGAGGACGATTCAGAGAAAACGTGAGGAAGAATTTCTTCACAGAACGGGTGGTGGACAAGTGGAACACCCTGCCAGAGGAAGTGGTGGGGGCTGAAACAATCACAGGATTTAAGAATGCATGGGATAGACATAAAGGAATTCTGGAGGTCAGGGGTAAGGGGCAACAGACTTCCTGGAAAACATAAACTGAACTTACAAACTTAAATGGGCAGACTGGGTGGGCCATAGGCCCTTATCTGCCGACACTGTCTATGTATCTATGTACCTCCTCCTCCTGCTGTCTGCTGGGACTGGGATAGGGTCGGCTGGAGACTGCCAGGAACAGATAGACGCCTCCTGGAAAGGAATAGGCCTGGATGGCACCACCAGATGTTGGGCACCTAATTCACTGAGGAATTCATGAGTCTCCCGTTCAGTATTGTCTCGCCTAACAAAGGAGATACGGAGGTCCCCAACCATCCTTGAAAGGAAGCACTGATATTCAGTGAAATCAGCATCGGAAGAGAGGTGAGCAGAGGGTTCCTCTCCCTCCAAGGAAGGAGACGAGGAGGATGGGTAACTCGAATGTCCAGAGGATTCCTGAGGCAGTGGGGACAGGCGAAACACCCGCTCATGCATACACCTAACATATGAGGGGAAGGCCGCTGCAGTGCCTCTGAATGTTTCCCAAGACAATGGACCCGTAGGACCGACATGGCCCCAGAAAGAGGGGAGTGGCTACGGAGAAATGGGAGCAGGGTACCTACGAAGAGGCAACTGTCCTCTGCTAAGGCTCTGGAATCCGGGGAACGGAGCCTGAGCAGGCGGGGTCCCAGATAACAAACCAGGACGCAGAACGGAACCCTGAGGATGCGAACCTTGGAAAAGCCTGGAAGGGGATCCTCCCGTGACTAACCTGGGGCTGCATGGATCCAGAAGGGCAGCCCACAGCAATGCCTCTGGAGTGGTCCCTCGAGCCTAAGAGGGAGAGGTGGGGCTTGGTGCTATGGCTCCTACCTACACCCAAAGGGGTAGTAGGCGGAACTCGGCTTGCCTCACCCTGACCCCTCAACCCCTTGGACTCAGAGGACGCCCCCCCTCCTCGACGCCAGCAACAGAGCCCGTCAACCCTGGGGTCTTTCAGGGGAGCCCCCCTAGTCCACCCTGAGAAGGCGCAGCACCACAAGAGACGGCAGCTGCCACAGCCCCCTCACGCCATCCCCCCCCCCCCAGGACCCCAGGCCACCCCAGCCTGGGAGTCCTCCGAAGGAGACTGCTGTGGAGACTAAGGAATGGGTGCGCTGGGCCGTCTGGCACCGTGTCCCACAGAAGACTCTGATCCCGAGGAATCGGGGAGCCAGCATGGGTCCGCATCTGAGTCGTCTGCTTCCGAGGAAGAGCAGACTAGAAGGACCTCGATACTGGCCACCCTAGGAGTCTCCTGTGAAACGGCGCTGCGACACTCACGGTGCCGTTCGGCATCGGCACACCGCAGACAACACCGGAACCCGGCCCCGACCGGCCACAGCTCCAGCAGAGTCCCCGGCACCGCCCTCGGCGCTGGGACCAGACATGGCGCAGCCAGCGTAGTCGACCGGATCCTTGGCACTGAGAGCCAAATTGGCACCGTCCCGATCACCGGCGCCGCGAGCAGCGCCGGGATATGAACGGCACCGGAAAGCGGCATCGAGGGTCCACCCACGCCGGGCCCGGCAACTGCGGGCCACGACATGGGGAGACTGCACCTCCGAAGAAGTGATTGCCGAGGCGATGTCCCCACCGAGGCACTGGGAGGGACCACGGCGTTCCCTCGACACCGCGAAAGAGGCCTCTTCCTCGGCAAGACTAGAAGATGAGGAGGCCTCCTCCTTCTCTCCAGACCGTATAGGCCTGGGAGGGGACCCGGAGGAAGGGTCTAAAGATCTGGCCTGGGAGGCCAGAGAGTGACGCCGTCCTCCAAAAGTCAGTGAGGCCTTGCCGATTTTGAATGCGCAGACTTCGAGAACACGGTGGTCCATCAAGAAACAGGTGTCACATCTATCCATATCAAGGTTAGGTCCCAGGCACTGAAGGCAGACATCATGTCGGTCCGTAACGGAAAAATGCCGGCCACAAGAGCACCGAAGCATAAGGAGGCGTGACTTTGAGCACCGCTAGCTCCGAACCTGACATGATGCGAAGTAAAATACAACACAGAAAGCTCCCGCGCCATTAAACAAATAAATGGAATGAACGACCGCATTGTGGAGAAAACCGGGATGAGGAGTCGCTATGAGAAAGACGTAAGGCCGGCTAAAGGCCTAGTGGCATACTTCGGATTTAACTCACAAGAACAGGTGCAGCCTCAATGGCAGGAGAAACAGAACTGGATGGAGGAGGAGTCTGCGGTGCCCAACTGCCACCCCTTGCGCATCACGTGATGCGTCACTCTCAAGGAGCGCCGCCGACTCCTCTGGGGGAAAAAAAACAACCTCCCGTGGCGGGTGCATGCCTCTGGCTTACACCCAATCAGTAATGAATGGTGAAGACTGACAAGGGCAGATTTAGTGACACCACTGACTACCCTTTAACAAATCATGGGAGGATGGGGTGGTACCTGAGGACTGGAGGAGGGCAGATGTGATTCCACTTCACAAAACTGGGAGCAGGGCAGAAGCAGGAAACTACAGACCTGTTAGTTTAACCTCAGTGATAGGGAAAATGATGGAATCACTTCTGAAGGAAAGAACTGTCGAGTACCTAGAGGCCAGAGGGGCACAGGACCCAAGGCAGCATGGATTCACAGCAGGAAGGTCATGTCAGACGAATCTAATAGATTTCTTTGACTGGGTGACCAAAGTGGTAGATCAGTGAGGGGCTGTAGACATGGCCTACCTAGTCTTTAGCAAGGCACTTGACACAGTCCCACACAAAAGATTAATATACAAGTTAGCCAGCCTGGGAGTGGGTCCCAAGATGGTAGCCTGGGTAAAGAATTAGATGGAGAACAGAACACAGAGGGTAATAGTAAACGGAGTCAACTCTGAAGAAAGGGGGGTTACTAGTGGGGTACCACAGGGTTCAGTGCTAGGACCGGTCCTCTTCAATGTCTTTATAAGCAACATTACAGAGAGACTGGAAGGAAAAGTATGTCTCTTTGCAGACGACACGAAGATCTGCAACAAAGTTGATACACAAGGTGGGGTGGAAAGGATGAGAAGGGACTTGGCAAGGTTGGAGGAATGGTCAAATGTATGGCAGCTTAGATTCAATGCTAAGAAGTGCAAGGTATTGCACCTGGGAAACAAAAACCCAGGGGAAGAGTACACAATGGGGGGTGAGATACTAACAACAACAAAAATGGAAAGACACCTAGCGGTAGTCATATCAGATGACCTAAAGGTGGGCAAGCAAGGTGAGAGGGCAGTAAGGAGGGCTGGGGGGGATACTGGGATGCATAGGGAGAGGCATCACCAGTAGAAAACAGAAAAATGTTATCCCTCTGTACAGACAGCAGGTGAGACCCCATCTGGAGTACTGCGTGCAGTTCTGGAGACCCAATCTCTGCAAAGACATAAACAGGATGGAGGCAGTCCAGAAAGGGCAACTAAAATGGTGCAGGGTCTGCACCGGAGGACATATGAAGAGAGACTTAAGGAGCTTAATATGCTACCCTCTTGGACTGTTGATTCCCTTGAGGTACTTAAATGTTTCTATCATGTCCCCCCTCTCCCTCCTTTCCTTGAGGGTATACATATTAAGCTCCTTTAGTCTCTCTTCATATGGCTTCTGGTGCAGACCCTACACTATTTTGGTTGCCCTCCTCTGGACTGCCTCCATCCTGTCTATGTCCTTGTGGAACTGGGGTCTCCAGAACTGCATGCAGTATTCCAGATGGGGTCTCACCAACTTCCGGTACACAGGGATAACAACTTCCTGTTTTCTACTGGTGATGCCTCTCCCTATGCATCCCAGTATCCCCCAGTCCTTCTTAATGCCTTCTCACACTGCTTGCCTACCTTTAGGTCATCTGATATAACTACCTCCCAAAGGTCTCTTTCCATTTGTGGTGTTGTTGTTACTTCCCCCCCATTGTGTACTCTTCTCCTGGGTTTTTGTTTCCCAGGTGCATTACTTTGCACTTCTTTGCATTGAATCTAAGCTGCCATACTTTTGACCATTCCTCCAGCCTTGCCAAGTCCCTTCTCATCATTTTCACCGCCCCCCCCCCCAGTGTATCAACCCTGTTGCAGATTTTGTGTCGTCTGCAAAGAGGCATACTTTCCCTTCTAGCCCCTCTGCAATGTCACCTATAAAGACATTAAAGAGGATCGATCCCAGTACTGAACCCTGAGGCACCCCCACTAGTTACCCCCCTTTCTTCAGAGTGTACTCTATTTACTATTACCCTCTGCGTCCTGTTGTTCAGCCAGTGTTTTACCCAGGTTACAACCCAGGGACTCGCTCCCAGGCTGGCTAACTTGTTTATTAATCTTATGTGTGGGACTGGGTCAAATGCCTTGCTAGAATCTAGGCAGGCCATGTCCACCGCCCCTCCCTGGTCTACTACTTTGGTCACCCAGTCAAAGAAACCATTAGATTCACGTGACATGATCTTCCCACTGTGAATCCATGCTGCCTTGGGTCCTGTGCCCCCACTGGCCTCTAGGTACTCAACTATTCTTTCCTGCATAAGTGATTCCATTATTTTCCTATCACTGAGGTCAAACTAACAGGTAGTTTCCTGCCTCTGTCTTGCTCCCACTTTTGTGAAGGGGACTCGCATCTGCCCTTCTCTAGTCCTCAGGTACCACACCATCCTCCAATGATTTGTTAAAAAGGATAGTCAGCGGTGTCACTAGTTCTCACCTTAGTTCTTTTAGAATTCTGGGGTGAATTCCGTTAGGCCACATTGCTTTGTCCACTTTCAGTTTTAGGAGTTCTTTCCAGACCCTTTCTTCTGTGAATGGACTGGTATCGACCCCCCTATCCAGAGTGTTTCTATCCTTTGGTTTAGGTACCGCCCCCTCTTCTTCTTTTGTGAATACTGAGCAGAAGTATTCATTCAGTATCCCTGCTTTTTCACTTCACCCTCTGCCCCCCTCCCTTTATTAAGCCTCACTATCCCTTCCTTGGGTCTTTCTTGCGCTCCCTAATGTACCTATAAAAAGTTTTATCCACCTTCTTAACTGAGTTGGCTATCTTTTCCTCAGTTTGGGCCTTTGCTATTCTGACTGCCTTCCCCGCTTCCTTCTGCTTTAACTGGTACAGTTCTCTGTCCTGCTCCTTCTATGTTTCCTTATACTTCCTGAATGCTATCTTTTTCTCCCTAACCTTCCCCGCCACCTCTTTTGAGAAAGTACAGTTACGTAAGAACTTACCGTAACAGTAGATCTTCTAGAAGAGCTCTTGCAGCAGGCTATAACAATTAGGACTACCAGCGGGGGACCGCTCCCGACGCCGGCCCCGCCCCGACGTCGGTCAGGGTACAAGAGGGGGCGGACCCAGCTCCACCTCAGTTCTCCCGCCAGTACCCAGCAGAAGGCCTGACAAGAGAAGGAGGTGAAGCCTACCATCGAGAAAGGAAAGAAAATAGACCTACACACTCCAAGGGGGAAGGCGGGAGGGAAGCAGCGCCTGCCGCAAGAGCTCCTTTCGAAGATCTACTGTTACGGTAAGTTCTTACGTAACTGTACTATCTTACTTCGAGTTAGAGCTCTTGCAGCAGGCTATAACAATTAGGACTGAATCCCAAGCAGTCCCATAGCAAAGAGGTAGCCGACCCCGGGAGGAGGAATATGCTGACTCCAGAGACCCTCAGGACAAGTCTTTGCAAAACCGCTAGGCGAAGCCAAGCACGGCGTCTGGAGGCGATATCCAAGCTGTAATGCTTGATAGGGTATGCACATTCCAGGTCGCGGCCGCACAGATGTCCTGAATGGCGACAATCCGCGTCCTGCTAAAAGCTGACCTCCCCTGGTGGAGTGACCCCTAACCGGACCCGCAGGGGTTTATTGTGATGCTCAGAACAAACAGACGAACGGACTATCCATTTGGAGATAGTCTGCTTGGACACCGGCTGACCCAAGCGATGTGGTGCAAAAGCCACAAAGAGTTGCTCCAATTTATGGTGCTGAACCGTTCTGTTGAGGTAATACCTCAGGGACCTGTGGACATCCAATGTGTGGAGGAGAGCCTCCCCTCTATTGGAAGGGGAAGGAAAATAAACTGGAAGATCAACTGACTGGTTGAGGGTCAACTCGAGACCACTTTGGGAAGAAACTTAGGATTAGTCCTGAGAAACTCTTTCCTATGAAAAACCAAATAAGGCTCTTTACACATCACAGCTGAGCTCGGGAAACTCTTCGGTGGAAGTAACAACAACCAAAAACAAACTTTCTAAGACAGGTATTGCAGCTCTACAACTGCTGTGAGGCTCAAAGGAGGGAGGTGGAGTTTCTCCAACACAAAAGGAGGTCCCAGGGTGGGACAGGGTCCCTAATGGAAGGTCTCATGTAGAATTCCCTAAGGAAGGTGCAGGCACTCGTCTAACTGTGCCAATGCTCTCTCTCCACGAGGGCATGATAGGCTGAGGTGCCCACATGTGCACCTTGATAGAGATAAGCTCAGGCCTTTCTCGTACAAGGAGAGGAGATACTGCAAAGTGGAGTTCACAGAGCACGTGACCAGGATCTAAATGCTGTAGCAAGGCCCAGAGACGAAATGCTTCCACTTCATAGCGTAGAGGGGGCGGTAGAGGCTTTCTTGCGGACGCTAAGACCTCAGCCATTTCTCGGAAACCCCATATCTGTTCTAGCTACGTCTGGAGGCCAAGCATGAAGTGCAGGGATCTGAGATCCAGGTGAACCAGAGACCCTGGTCCTGGGACAGCAGTTCACGAGCAAATGGGCAGCGGGACTGGAGGTTCCAGGGACAACCGCTGCAGGAGGCGGGAACCAAATCTGTCGAGGGCCAGTTGGGGCCACAAGGTCATTAGTGCCCCTCTGCCTGTAGTTGAGCAGAATCCTCTGAATGAGAGGAAGGGTGTAAAGGCATGAAAGAAACCTCCCTGCAGCAAAGGGATAACACGTCTGGCCAAAAGCGACGGTAGCGTGCTCTCATGAGCAAAACAGTGGCAGTTTGGCGTTGCGTGGTGATGCAGAGATCCAGCAGGAAGGCCCCACCTTCCGAAGAGCTGATCACTTCGGATTGCAGCAATTCCCACTCGTGCGCTGGCCCATGACCTGCTGAGGTTGTCGCAGCTTGTTTAGGACGCCTGAACGCATGGCAGACAGAAGAATGCCCTGCTCCAGTGCCCAGTACCAGACTCTCATCGCCTCCCGCAAGAGGATAGGAATGGCGCCTCCTTGCTTGTTGATGTAAAAGATGACTGCCATGTTGTCCGTCTGAACCAGAAGAGAGCCGGGTACAGGTCCTCCCGAAGCCTGAAGGCGTAGAGGACTGCTACATTTCAGTACATTGATGTGGAGGGACCGTTCCTCGGGTGACCAAACCCCCTGCGTTTGATGAACACCCAGGTGAGCCCCCCAACCCAGGTCCGATGCGTCTGTCATTAAGAGTCTGACCTGGAGGCTCCGGAAGAAAGCTGACCCCTTTCTCCAGATTGCTGGGGTCTAACCACCAAAGCAATGTTCTCCTGACTGGCTCTGAGATCCTGACTAAAGCATCTAGGTCATGTGGCATTGATCCCACTGCACCTGAGCATCCATTGTGGGATCCTCATGTGGAGGCGGGCAAAGAAGGTGTTACTGGAATGGCGCGCCATAGCCCCAATAGACTGAGGAAGTTCCGGGCGGAACTCGTGGTGATATGGAATCCGCTCCGCCAAAGTTGCAGGTGAAATCCCCTGTCCTGCGGGAGAAAAGCCATGCCTGGACCGAGTCCAGGATCGCTCCTATGAAGGCGAGCTTTTGTCTGGGCTCTGGGGATGACTTTTTCAAGTTCAGGGTGATCCCCAGCTCTCGGAATAGAGTATAGGTGTCTCTGAGAGAGCGTAAGAGGCCGTCCCGTGACAGGGCAGTGAGAAGCCAGTCGTCGAGGTAAGGGAATACATAATGGCCTCATCGCCTCAGAGCCGCAGCCACCACTGCTAGGCATTTGGTGAAGACTCGTGGAGCGGAAGAGAGGCCGAACGGGAGCACCCGAAACTGAAAATGCTCCCCCTGGAAGTGGAACCTCAAGAAATGAAAATTACGTACCTACCGTAATTCTTGATCTTCTTGGACGAGTCTCCACCACTCATTCACACTATTGGGATCTGCGCTGGAGGCACTAGGACTCATCGGGAGCAAACTTTTTTGCCAGAGGGTCGGCGCCTTGAGCCCCAGCTCGCGCGGCAATGACTATCTCATGGCCGACCCTCCAACTGCCCTCAGTACCTTTTACCAAGGAGGTGCAGACTTAACCTAGAAGGGTAGCCTAACCTAAAACCGGACATAAGATAGTCCAGGCGACCCGTATAAGAAGGGTCAACAAAGAAGTCTTCACAGCCTAAAGATTTGAGGGTGAAGACCAACAACAAGGTGAGCTCGGGACGGAGGCGGGAGTGTGGAATGAGTGGTGGAGACTCGCCCAAGAAGATCAAGAATTATGGTAGGTATGTAACTCATATCTTCTGGACATAAGTCTCCACCACTCATTCACACTATTGGGAGAGTACCGAGCTAATAATCCCGAGAGAGGCGGCAGGAGGACCAAGAGCTCACGTCTCTAGGACAGAAGTCCATTAAGGATGGCTCTGCCAAGGAAGAATGTCGTCTGGCATGGACATCCAGTGCATAATGTTTAACGAAGTGTGCACGAGCTCAGGTGGCGCACTGCAAATGTCTGCAATGGGCGCGTTGCAAATTTCCGCTGGGGATGCCGCGGCATCACTGAGTAGAGTGGAGCGTAAACCCTACCCTCCAACAACCTCGCCATGGAATAGCAGTGGCGAAGGCATGCCACTAACCATGCTGAGATACATCTGATAGCGATAGGTTGACCCAGCCGGTCTCGCTGAAGGAGACAAACAGTTGCTGGGCTTTACGAAAATCCTTGGTTCTATCTAGGTAAAATGCAAAGCTCTCTAACATCCAAAGAATGAAGAGATCGTTCTCCTTCATTTTGGAAGTCCATAAGAGGGGAAGGACTAGAGGTTGGTTTAGATGAAACTCTGACACAACCTTAGGAAGAAATTCGGATGGGTCCAAGGACTACTTTGTCCTTATGGAACACACTGTCTGGAGGATCTGTGACCAGGCATGTATCTCAGAGACCCTGTGAGCTGAGGTAATGGCCACTAGGGAAGGCAGTCTTCCAGGTGAGAAATTTTAGCTCACAGGTGGCCAGAGGTTCGAAAGGTTTCCGGTGAGCATGTTAGCACAAGATTAATGTCCCAGGCTGCAACTGGTCGCCTTGTAGAAGGTTTGGTATGCAGAATTCCTTGAAATCTCTTAACCACAGGTAATTGAGCTAGCGTTAGGAAAAAAAAGCGGTTCATGAAAGCTGAAATGGCACTAAGGTGAACTTTGACTGTAGAGTACTGCAGACCTGAATTTGAGAGGTCCAAGAGGTACTCCAGAACCTTATCTGGTGGACAGGAAAAGGATTCAAAGAGACTTTGCACACCAGAGCAAAAATGCTTCAACTTAGCTGTATAAGTTTTCCGAGTGGCTGGCTTCCGTGCAGCCAGAAGAATATCTGAAACCCTATGAGAGACATTGAACCGGGTTTACTTCTTCACTTCAGAGACCAGCGTGAAGGTGAAGTGATCTCAAGTTGGGATGGACCACCGGCCCGAGTCAAAGGTTCATCTGTAGGGAAGAGAGGTCTCGGAGGGACTGCCAACATACTGTTGAGAAGTGGAAACCACAGCTGTCAAGGCCAGAAGGAGCAATGAGAATCATTTGTCCCCTGAGATTCGAACTTGAGGAGCAACCTCTGAATTAGAGGAAGAGGTGGAAAGGCGTAAAGAAAGCGTTTTGTCCACTGCAGCCTGAACGCATCGTGACAGAAAATGCCAGGCCCTGGATTTCTGGAGCAGAAGAGAGGCAGTTTTGCGTTGAGTGGGGATGCAAAAAGGTCCAAGTCTGGAGTTCCCCACTCTCCGAATAGTGACTGAATGGTTGAGTCGAGAGACCACTCGTGAGGATCTGTCTCTGTTCTGCTGAGGCAGGGTCTGCCAGCTCGCTTTTATTCGGTAGGTGAACCGCTTGAATTAGAGCCTTGTGCTCCAAGCACCATTCCCATACCCTCATTGCTTCCCTGCATAAGGGGTAAGAATGAGCACCGCCCTGCTTGTTGATGTAATACATCACTGCTTTGTTGTCCATTTGAAGGAGAATGTTCTTGTGACAGAATGTCCTTCAACGCCGGACCGCATAAAGTCAGGCCTCATTTCTGGACGCTTATGTGAAGCTGGGACTCGACCGAGTCCACACACCTTAGTGTGGAGAGCCTGACAGTGAGTTCCCACCCCATGGGATGCGTCCGTGGTAATGGAGATCTGATGGTCCAGAGGAGCAAAGGATATCCGTCCAGGAGATCTCCTCTTAGAGACCACCAGGTGAGTGATCTCTTTAAGGTTCTGTCGCTTGATGAGATAGGGACTGCGGGTGCGAGGCTGGGGACCACTGAGTACTGAGCATCCACTGAGTGGTTCTCATGTGCAGACGTGCTAGGGGTACAGTGAACACTGAGGGATGCCAGGGCCTAGCATCCGTTGCATCAAGAGAGCTGTAACTGAGCTGTTCTCCCCGATGTGGACGGGCCATTTGAAGGATATCGTTCCTTCTGTCTTCTGGAAGAAAGCCTTTCACAGGAGGTGTCCAGAACAGTCCCTATAAAAGGAGCCTCTGGGAGGCTGCAGTTTGTGACTTCTTGAGGTTCAGCAGGATCCCATGGACGTAGGAGGCGCGAGGTCATCTCTACAGCGCCCAGAGTCCCTTGCCTGGAAGGGCTTGCTAGAAGCCAATCGTCCAGATAAGGGAACACCTGTATCCCGACCTTTCTGAGGTGCACTCAGAGAACTGCACAACATTTTGTAAAACCTGGGCGCCGAGGATAGTCCAAAGGGCAGGACTCTGAACTGATAATGTTGTCCCAGAGCCACAAACCTCAGGAATTTGTGATGCCTCGGGTGAATAGGAATGTGCTGGTAAACATCCTGCATATCCAGGGAGGCTAGCCAGTCGTGTTGATGAAGCAAAGGCAACAGGGTTCCTAGTGAAATCATTTTGAATTTCTCCCTGGGGAGAAATTTGTTTAGCTTTCTGAGATCTAGAATGGGGCGTATTCCCCCGGACTTCTTTGGAACCAGAAAGTAATGGGAGTAGAACCCCGTGTTCCGCTTGATGCAGCGGCACCACTTCTACTGCCCTGTTGTTTAGAAGGCACTGAATCTCGGCGGCGAGAAGGTCTGACTGAAGGGTCGACAGCTTGGGCTGCCATTTGGGAGGAAGATCCGGAGGGGTCTCCAGAAGATTGAGTGAATACCCCTCGCGAATTATCCGAAGGACCCATTTGTCTGAGGTTATGGACTTCCACTGGTTATAGAAGTGCATCAGACGACCTCTCACCGGAGAGGAAAAGTCCACCTCGGGCAGCTGAGATGGGACTCGGGCCAGCAATTCATAAGGTAGCGCTGGGGCGCTTTGGGCCCTTGCGCTTTCTGTTGTGCTTTCTTCTGAGGTTGGGCAGGTTGTTTTTTATGGAAACCTCCTCTGCCTCTGCCTCAAAAGGACTGACGATTATGAAAGCAGTTTATTGACATGCCCTCGAGGGGGGCAGGAAGAAGTCGAGCAACAATGGCTGACCTAGTCTTTTATATTAACTTCTAGAGCTTGCTCTACACTGGGACCAAAGATATGCACCATCAAAGAGCAGCACCATTACCTGCTGCTCTGCGTCATTCGTGAAGCCAAAGTACGCAGCCAGGAATGACGAGTGCAAATACCAGCAGCCGCTGAACGGGAAGCAGTGTCGAAAGCATCCATGGCTGCTTTAACCTGCTGGTTGTTAGATTTGATACCTCTGGTAATGGTTTGAAGAAGCTCTGGCTTTGCATCCGACTCCGGAAGAGCTTCAACCATCTGCTTGATAGAGTGCCACAGGATATACTCATACTGGGAGAAATAGCCTTGGTAACTGGCAATATGCATACTTAGGGTAGAAGCAGCAAAGACTCTCTTACCTAAGGTGTCTATCTTACGAGATTCTTTGTTAATAGGTCAAGCTGTAGTAGTTTGAGGAACAATGACCTTATCGTTCTCTGCCAGGACTACAATAGGATCCGAAAAGGCTTGAGACGCCAAAATGGGACGATCCTTGGGGGCTGAATATTTCCTATCTATGGATTTAGCCACCGAAGGGGTGAGAGCAGGATTATTCCATACCATTTGAGACAGCGTCTCAAGGAAAGCTGAACGGAGGAGTCAAATCCGTAGAGGGATCTCTGGGGCATGAAGGTATTGGAGTCTTAATTTCCCAGGATCGATGTCTGTAGTCTGGAGAAAAGAGTGGAACTCAGATTTTTCAGCAGAGACTTAAATGACAGGTCCTCGACCACAGGCTCTGTAGCAGTAATAGATCCTGCTTCGTCCACTTCATCACCCAACCGAAGGTCTGGGTCAAGGCTCAATGTCATCTCTGACAGTCCACGAGGACTGCATGGACAGGAAAGATGAAAATCAGAAGAGAGCCGAAGGAAGCGAGAGAAAGGAGGTCCTGAAAGCAGAGGGAGCCCGAGCCCTGGCACCGGGCGCATGGCACGAGTGACACCGAGGGACCACGTGGCACCGAAAGCGACGCTGAGGGACACACGCGCGCAAAGGCGCTGAGGAAGCTGCGGCACTGAGGGCGGTGCCGACGCACTACGGATAAACCGCATGGAGCCAAAGGCGCCAAACACCCCAGACTCCAAAAACAGGTTTTGAAGGAAGAAGAGCAGGAGATAAAGGGCATCGGTGTGGCCCCCTGCGCCGTAGCCATGTGAGGGGAGCACCTAGAAGCTGAGTCGACGGCACAGAAGAAGGTGCCGCTGACCAGGAAAATCCAACGCCTACCCGGTCTCCTAATGAGCCCGAAAGCGCACGAGAGACCGAGCCAGGTAGCTGGACCCACCTCCGAGCCCACTGCTCCATAAGAGCGTCCCACTGATGAAACTGCTCATCTGAAGACCTACCTGCGGGCCGGGTAGGACTCCGATGTCGAAGCCGTTGGCTACCAGAAGCAGAGGTTGGTGACTCCGAAGGAGGAGATCAGCAACTAGCCCCGATAACCGAATGTCTACGCGCAGACATATCAGAGGGCGACCTCGAGTGATGCCCTCTCTTTTTAGACCTGTGGGCCGAAGAAGAGCTCCGAGGCGAGCAGTGCCCGAGAATGCGACCATTTATTTTATGCTTCGGGACCGACCATCCTCCGGGCATTGACTGACCGTTGTCAGACCCCCAGAGAAGGCGGCGGACGGACCCAGCCCGACTGATCGAACAGTTTATACGAAGTCCCTACCGACACCTGACCTGCTCATGGTCGACTCACGTCAAAGTAGGCTGAGACTTCTTTATTTTAGAATAAAAACAAACTAAACGATACTTTATCGAGATAATACTACAAAATAACAAAACTGAAAACTATGCTGCTAGTTTGAAGTTTGACTCAGCGACGAAAGCAACGTCGTGCCACTGAAGCGCACTCGACGGCGGGAAAAAAGGAACTGAGGCAGCTGGAGGGTTGATCGCCGAGATAGTCATTGCCGCTACGAGCTGGGGCTTGCGGTGCTGCTCGCGGCTCCATCTCTGGCGCCGACCCTCCGGCAAAAAAGTTTGCTCCTGATGGGTCCTAGTGCCTCCGGCGCAGATCCCAATAGTGTGAATGAGTGGTGGAGACTTATGTCCAAGAAGATCTTCCTGTGGGGAGGAAAGACCCCGATATGCATGTATGCATCCTGCAAGTCGAGAGAACAGAGCCAATCCCCTTGGTGCAGCAGAGGGAGGAGACCCTGAAGAGTCACCATCCTGAACCTTTTGTACTCTATAAAGAGATTTAATGGACTGAGATCCAGAATAGGACGAAGGTCCCCCGTCTTTTTTGGGACCAGAAAAAAGTGGGAGTATAACCCCTGACCCCGCTGCTCCCTGGGAACTCTCTCTATTGCCCTCTTTTGCAGGAGGGCCTGAATTTCTCCTTCTAATAGTGGGATGTGGGAAGGAGGGTAACGGGAGAGCTTTGGTGGAGTATGTGGAGGAAACTCTGTGAACTCCAACGTGTGTCCTCTCCGAATAACGTCCAAGACCCACTGATCTGTGGTAACAGAGCTCCACCCTTCGAGATGAAGGGAGAAGGGCTCTGAACCGCCCCCGGACGCCTGACCACGGGGGGGGGGGCGGAAGGGAGTCATTGGGCAGAACCGGGGGTAGGGAGAGAGGCCTGGGAGGACTTGGGCCCACGGGCGGAAGGTCCACCAGACGGCTGGTTTCCGGATCTTCTGCGGAAGCCACCTCTCTGCCCTTGCTGGGATCCTCGGGCTGAAGCCTGATTGCCTGAGGACTTGCGAAAAAGCCGACGGCGATGGGGGCGTCGCTGGTCGCCAAGGTACATCTGGCGGACCGACCAGATCGACTTACCCGATTCTTGAGACGGGAGATCAAGGCCTCCATCTCCTGCCCAAACAAAGCGGCACCCTGGAACGGCAGGTTCCGGATACCAGACTGCAGATCCTGGTGAAAGCCCGAAGCCTCAACCAGGCATGGTGCCAAGACAACCCCAGAGGCGGCCGCCTGGCTGCCGATCCGCAGTGTCATCACGAGGCTCTCAGAACATGAGCCCACGCCTGAACCCCCGACTGTAAAGGGCCAGGAGCTCCGCCTTCTTGTCGGAGTCTGGCATGGCCCGTGTCAGCTCAAGACCCCGTTCCTAGCGCATTCTGGTACTGCACCATATGCAGAGGAAATTCAGGAGCAGAATGGAACAGGTGGAAGCAGCGTAAACCTTCTTGCCCACCTGATCCAGGTAACGGGACTCCAAGTCGGAGGCTGGGAGCTGAGGTGCCTTGGCTGTCGAGACTTGTCATGTTGAGCAGTGATCACAGTTGAATCTGCCTGAGGGTGTTCCGCCAAGAAGGGTTCAGCCCTCGGAGCCTTATAGAGCCTATCCGACTTTTTAGGAACCGCTGGGATGGAGGCTGGATGCATCCAGGTGGATCTAGTCAGGTCCTGAAAAGTATCCACCAAAGGAGGAATAACCAAAGGCTTTGGCTCCTTCTGCCTCAGGTATTTGGCCAATCTCCGGCGTTCCGGGTCCAGGTCTTCCGTGTCCCACTCGGAAGCCTGGATAAGCCTCATGACGTCCATAAAGGAAGGATCGTCCGGAGGTGAGCAAGGCAGGTCCTTCTCCTCAGGGGAGCGCTTGAGGCTGAGGGAAGACGAAGAGGATGACAATGAAGAGGAGGATCGACTATCCGACTTAGAATAGTCTGACTCTACCCCATGACCATGCCTACGCTGACGTCGGTGTGCAGGGGACCGACGACGGTCCGAAGACCGACGACGGTCCCTGGACCGACGACGGAGCGATGACCGACGTTGGTCAGGAGACCGACGCCGGGAGCGGTCCCGCTTAGCGCAAGAAGGGCTCCTGGAACGAGACCGGGACCGACGGTCACTAGAAACCATAGAGCGACATCGGTGGTCCTTGGATCGAGAGTGGGAACGAGCCCTAGAAGGGGGCGAAAAACGGCGCTCCGGGGACCTCAATGGAGAGGTCTCGCCTCTGGCTGTGGTTCACCCGCAGGATCCGTACCGTGTCTGGCCGGCGACGGGAGGTTCGCCAGAACCTGTCCCCACCAAAATGAAAAAGCTGTTTGAGCTCATCCTGGGAGAAGATCTCAGCTGCCCGCTGTGGGAAAGAAGTCTCGGAGCCGGCGGGACCGAGGCTCGCCCTGAGGGCCCAGGGGAGGAGGACTTGGGCGACGGGACGCCGGTAGGACAACGACCAACCCCGGTCCTTAGCCCCTTCAACCAGCGTCGGTGCCGGGACAGACGATGGGGTGACGCAAGGGGGCGCCAAAGAGTCCTTAACCTCCGGAGGCGCGCCTTTAGCAGGCAGCGTCGGTGCCGTGGGCGGTAGAGCCAAAGCAGGTACCCCCACGGACTTGGTGATGACCCTGAGTGGAGTCACCTTCGGCTTGGCCGGCTGCTCCCCCGACGAGCTGGCCTTAGCCTAAGATGACCGGGTGACTCACCTGAGCCCAAGGATGGGCCTTTTTCGAAGGTCGCATCACAGCGGGACTGGTGCTGACTACTCTTGCTATGCCTTTTCTTTTCCTTTTTCTTCCCTTCAGACAAGTGCAGGTCCATCTTGTTTTCCAAGAGGTAGGCCTTAAGGGCCTTCAGGCGTCGGATGTGAGTCCGGCTTGTAAAAGCCTGGCAGTCGGCGTAATTAGCGGTGTCGTGGTCAGGGCCGAGGCAGAAAACACACTGCTGGTGTCCGTCTTTAGCGGGAATTTGCTGGCCGCACTCGCACTTATTAAGGTGGTCGGAGATACAGACGCCCAGGAAGACATCGAACCCGTGGAAGAAAAAGGACTGACGCTGGTACCAACGGCGACAAAACACCGAGGCAGACACACCAAAACATGGAAACATCTGAGCCGAACAACAGCAGAGTCACAGACATCAGCCACGGAGAAGGAAAAAACGGAGAAAACTGTTGAAAACTTGCTTGTAGAAATTCTTTTCACGCTGAGAATCGCAGGCAGCAGCTAGCTTCACGTGCGTGGTATGCGGCGGGAAAGAACTGAGGTGGAGCTGGGTCCGCCCCCTCTTGTACCCTGACCGACGTCGGGGCGGGGCCGGGTGTCGGGGGCGGTCCCCCGCTGGTATTGCTGGCAGAAGTTTTCACCGTGTGGTCCTAGTGCCTGCGGCATAGTCCTAATTGTTATAGCCTGCTGCAAGAGCTCTAACTCGAAGTAAGATCCATAGTGTTTTTTTCCTTCATTTTGTTTTGTTGAGTTGCTTCACACAAAGGCTTGTTGCCTCTGTGATGGCTGATTTGATTTTTCCCCATTGTTTCTCCACCCCTCCTTCTTGCCCGTTTGCTAGTGCTTTTCTAAGGCACTCTCCCATTTTCCCCAAAGTCAGCCCTCCTAAAGTCCAATACTCTTGCTTTTGTATGGCTTGACTCTATGGCTATGTTTATCGTGAACCACACTGTTTGGTGGTCGCTTGCTCCCAGATGGTTATCCACTTCTAAATCTGAGATCCTCTCTCTGTCCCCGTTTGAGAGCACCAGGTCTAAGACTGCTCCCTCCCGAGTGAGTTCCAAAACTAGCTGTCTGAGGCATGCCCCCTGTAGGGCACTGAGAATGGCCCTGCTCTTGGATATGGCTGCAGCAAAGGTGCTCCAGTTAACATCTGGCATATTCAGGTCCCCCCATCAACAATATCTCCCCTTTTTCTGCCATTCTAAGGATGCCTTCTATCATTTGCTTGTCCACTGCCTTTCCCTGAGATGGGGGTCTGTATACAACCCCCATGCGGATTGTGGTGCCATTTCCTGTCTCCAGAGTGACCCACAGTGCCTCCTCTCCTCCCTGTTTACCCTTTAGTTCCGTTGCTTTGATCTGTTCCCTTAGATAGACAGCTACTCCTCTTTTTTTTTCCCTAATTGTTTAACCAGGAGTAGCACACTAAGCTGAAAACGTGTTTACAGGTGTGACCTGGGAGCACAGGGAAGTTAAGTGACTTGCTCAGGGTCGCACAGTATGCAAGTGGGGGCTGTGGGATTCAAACCCAGGCCACCAGATTCGCAGTTCAGAGCGTTAAACCACTGCACTATACTGTCTCCCTTTTACCCTGCCTGTCCCTCCTATAGATTGTGTACCCTGTTATGTTGACATCCCAGTCATGGTTCTTCGTGTACCATGTTTCTGTGACTGCCACGATATCCAGGCATCCCTCTTCCATCAAGGCCACTAGTTCAGGGAACTTGTTACCCAGACTACGGGCATTGGTACTCATCACCCTCCATTTTTTTGATGGCCTTACCCCTTTTAGCCCCACCCCGTTCTTACTGCCTTTGCCTTTTTCTCCATTTACCCCAGTCCGGCTCCCTATTGACTTCTCTGCCTTGGTGTTCACCTCGCTAGCTACCCTGTTTTGTGGGGGAAGGCTGGGATTTCCCTGCTCCTTTTCAGTGCCTCCCCCCTTCCTTGGCTAGTTTAAATGCTTGCCAATGAAGCATTTAAACCTATCACCTAGGATCCTGGTTCCTCTCCCGGACAGATGCAGACCATTACACCAGTATCCCTCCAGGTGGATCCCCAGTCCCCAGTGAAACATAGAAACATAGAATTTGACCGCAGATAAGGACTTACTTAGTGGATAAGCTGCAGATCCTAGTTAACCAACAGCCTACTTCCTCCTACCCCTCACTATAACTGCCTTATGTCTGCCCCATGCATTCTTGAATTCCCCCACTGTTTTTGACCCCACGACCTCCTCAAGAAGGTGGTTCCATGCGTCCACCACCCTCTCTGTGAAAAAATACTTCCTCACGTTGCCCCTGAGCCTTCCCCCCTCTATCTTCAAATTGTGCCGCCTTGTTCTTGTACACCTCTTTTTCTGAAGCCAAAACCCTGATCTCTGCACCAGTTTTTCAATCATTTATTGAATCCCATGGTGCGGAGCACCCTAGCCTCACCCTTGCCATAGACAGGCAGCACCTCCGAGAAGGTTACCGTACGTGCTACTGGTCTAAAGCCTCCTCCCCAACTCCATAAACTCCTCTTGCACTGTTCTGATCCCATTCCCAGCCAGGTCATTTGTCCCTAGGTGGACAATGACATACAGCTCCCTCCCCCGTGCAGCTGCTCCCACGATCCTGAGGATTTGCTTCCTGTCCCTCCAAGCCGTGGTACCAGGCAGGCACCTTACTTCCTTTCCCTCCCTCCACCAGTTCTACTCCCTAATGACAGAGTCCCCAACCAGGAGTTGTTTCTTCCCTGTGGGGTCCCGTGCCACCCTCCTGTGTGTGTCTCCTCTGTGGAGTTGTGGAGGTTCCCAGCATCCTCCTTGGTCTCCACTGCAGGTGCCTCCATAGAGGAACCACTCTCCACCAGAATGATGTATGAATTGTGGAGAGGTACAACTGGAGGGATGCGCTCTGTTCCACCACCCTCACCCTCCCTGAGCCCACATTAGTCCCACCGCTCCTCTTTCTTGGCAATCTCTGAAGCAGCGGCCGTAGCCCTGGTGGTCCCTGGGTTGGGGAGGAGGTTTCACGAATCCTAGCCACGTCGACCTGGAGACAGGCAACCTCCTCCCTCAGACCAGAGAGGTGCCTGGAAATAGGGCAGCATTGCAGCCTCCAGAACATCTCCCAGAAGACTGCCGCCCCACAGCCATTGCACTGCACCACTCCCATCATGTCTTATTTTGTGTCCCCTCTCCTGTTGCTTTGTCTGTTTACTCTCTCTGCCCTCTGTTTATTTTTCCACCTACTTTCCTACTGCCTATGGGCCCTTACAGCTCACACCCTTCCTGTTCTGGGGCAGGAACTTCCTGTATTCTTCGGTAGTATCTTTCTTCCTTGCTCAGAGTCAGTCCTTCAGCAGCTTGGGGGGGCTACTCTTTTCCTTTAAGGATGACAAAACATGTGTGTCTCAGTGATCCTTCCCTTCCTACTGTCAAACAGGAAGTTCCTGTTGTCAATTAAATCCAGTGCCTATAACAGTGGAACTGGCTAACGTGGGGACGAAGAGGGCAATTAGTAAGAAAAGTTCTAGCTCTTTAGTCAGCTGCTCCCTGTCTGATAGCAAGATTGCTGTCTGCCAAAAGCTAGCAGCAGGGAACTGTAATTGGAGACACCTGGTTTTCTGCTGCCCAAGACCCCCTCTTAACTGCTCTCCTCCAGACTTAGCAAACTGAGAAGCTGATACAGTCCCCTTACCCCAACACAGAAGAAAAAATTACTCACCATAGTAATCTTGTTTCTTCAAAGGGATCACTCATTATGATTAAACTAATGCAGTCAGCCTCCTGTGTTGAACTGCCCGGAAAGAGGGCATGGAATTTAGAACTATATGTAATGATGGAACTCTCATTGGCTCATGCCAGTTTCAAACTGCTGCCCTAGCAACTGCTGCTCTCTAGGAGCTTCAGATTCTTTGCTAAGCCTAACAGGGTGCAAGACCCACTAGATAATCTTATAATTAAAAGTAAATTAAGCCACCCCAAAATCACATGCAACACCCTTATTCCCAGGGGTTACTAGAATCAGTGGTAGGCAGGAAGGCAGATAGTGAAATGCCAGTTAAATGGATTTCACTCTGCCAAAGGGGAATCTTAAGGGAAGTCACACAGGCACCGGGAGAAGGTGAGACCCAGATCCCCCTCCAGGGCCTCGGACTCCCACAGCTCCGGCTCCAGGTCGGACCGCTCTCTGTCGAGGGCCCGCTCTCAGCCTCCCCCGGGTTTGGTCAAATCGGTCAGTGGTTCCTCTACTCTGCGGCCTGCCAAGACCTCCAGGCCCGCTTCCTCGACTAAGGCCTCGTCCAGGTCTGGGGAGTCCCGCAAGTCGTCCTCCCGGCATTCGGCCCCCGATGTCCGGTCAGCCTCCCTACCGCCGCCACCCCAGTGCAAGACCAAGGAGCTGACCTTCCTTAAGCGGACGTCGGACCCGACGACGGTCCACCCGAAGTCAGCCAAGGTACACAAGCACTCCAGGGAACCGGCGACCATTCGTCACCCATCGCCGGTCAGGCATTTGCCCCCCAGGACACGGGCGGGGGGACCGGCATCAGATACCGCAGTCAGGAGGACCACACCACCGCCTACCGACGTCGGTCAGGAGGCGCTGTCGGAGGAGGAGTCTACCCAGCCCGAAGACCAGGCGGGCGATCCCAGACCCATCAAACTCCCACGGGAACCCTCTCCAGAACCAGAGACCCCCGGGCAGCCGACGCCCGGCCCTGACGACAGGCCACCGGCGCCCGATCCGACGTCGGGCCTAAACTTGTTAGAAGTGAAGGAGCTCTTCACCTTCTGGTGGGACACCATCAAAAAGGATGTGGTCACCACGCAGCCTCCTCCCACGCCCGCTGCACCCCCGGCGCCTGCACCCCCTCCTTCACCCAGGGGGTCAGCAGGACGAGCACCTTCCCCAGGAGCCAGCAGCACCTCCTAGGGTAGATCTTTGGAGAAGAGAGGCCTCGTCAAGATCCTCTTCAGGTCACCCAGCCCCAAGAAACCCAGAAGACGTCGGTATTCACCATCCATGGAGGGTTCCAGATCTGACATCTCTGAATGCTCCAGGTCTCCTTCACCAATCAGCATCCCCTATCCGGACCCACGTGACCTCCCTAGGTCTCCTTTGGATGACCCCTCATTCTCTGAAATAATGAGGCATATTCAGGAGAACATGGGATGGGATGCCGAGGAGCTTGACCCCGAAAGACTACGCCTTGTCCGCTACCTTCGGCAAAAAGACCCCAAGCCTGTGGTAGTGCCACCCTTGGTGGACACCTTTGTGGACGTCACCAAGGCAGCGTATAAGCGTCCACATTCGACCCCGGCAATGCCGAAGAAGGCTGACCGCCTGTACAAGGCCCCAAGGGAGGACCAGTACCTGACTAACCATCCTCTGGCGGCTCCCTGGTTATTACAGCCTCTCTGACCAGTCTCAGAAACCACAACATTTGAGCACGCAGCCACTGTACCGGAGTCAAGCAGTTGGACGTGCTGGGCAGAGTGCATGTCTGCAGCGGCTCGGCGTGCGCCATTGAATCATTAATTACCTCACCCACCGGTTCGAGTTCCAGAGCGTTGTGGGAACAGGGACAGGACCTGGCGGAGAAACTGCCAGGCGGTGGCCAAAAGAGGAACTCCGCAACTCCTCCGTGTGGGTTCAGGCGTGGGGACCCAGGTGCTCAGAGCCGCCTCTGAGGACTGCGGACTCTTCGGCGAGGCGGCAGCCTCAGGCGTGTGTCTCGGAGACACTCATGGCCGTGTCTCGGGTTTACCCTGGACATCCAGAAAATATCATGGACGCTCTTACTATGGCGAGTTCTGTTTGGTGAAGCCTCGGAAAAGGTGATCACCAAATTGCAGGAAGCCGGGAAGGCTATTAGATCTGTCCATGCCATGTACAGATCTGGACTTAGTTCCTTTCATAGGAACCAGAGTCGCTTTCGCAGCCGGACCCAAAGGCAACAACCTCATTCCGGCCAGCAACAGAGGGGTTCCTTCTCTCGGAAAGCCCAGGCTAAGACATCCTCAGGCAGAGGCCAACGAGCCACCAAGTCGGCCCAACCTGCAGGATCCAATACTGCCACAGCATGACTCTTCCCGCCCCCGCCTCCTCAGGATCAATGGGAAACGCATAGGGGGTCGCATCGTGGACCACCTGCCAGGGTGGCGGTCGATCACTACCGACAGGTGGGTGCTACAGTTGGTCAAAAAGGCCATTATATAGAATTTGTAGACAACCCTCCCACAAGGCCTCCTCTTCTCTCCCATTATTCGGGTCAACACACCCTGCTCATACGGCAGGAAGTGCTCACGCTTCTACAGAAAGAAGCTTTGGAGCACGTTCCAGGGAACCAGAGAGAGCAGGTTACTATTCACACTTCTTCCTGGTTCCAAAGAGCAGGGGACCTCCGTCCAATCTTGGACCTCAGCGACCTCAATATGTCGGTTATTTACAAGCGCTTCCACATGGTGACCCTTCCGGACTAATCCCCATGCTGAAGAAAGGCGCTTTCCTGGCATCCTTGGACATGCAGGGCGCTTACCTGCACATCCCTATTGCTCAAGCGCTGGGAGGTTCCTGTGCTTGAGTTCTCGGCCACCATTATCAGTTCCGAGCACTTCCTTTCAGGCTGTCATCAGCACCCAGGGTATTCACCAAGTGCATGGCAGTTGTGGCAGCTCTCTGAGGAAACAGGGCCACTATGTGTTCCTGTACCTGGACTGGCTTCTCATGGCCTCCTCCAAGGAGGCATTGCTGATGGCCATTCAGCATACTCAGGCCCTTTTTCAGTCTCTGGGCATCCTAATCAACTACGAGAAGTCTCTCCTAGTACCGTCCCAGAAACTGCAGTTCATAGGGGCAGTTCTGGACACCGTCAAGGGGAAAGCTTTTCTTCCCGAAGACAGAGCGGAACGCATCCGATCCCTCATAAGGGACCTATCAGCGAAGAAGACCATCCCAGTCAGATTGGTCCTTCGCCTGCTCGGACACATGGCTGCGGCCATTCCAACAGTCCCGATGGCAAGACTCCACATGCGGGTAACCCAGTGGATGTTAAGAGTGCAATGGGACCAAAGGCAAGACCATCTGCAGCATCCAGTCAGAATCACGAAGGCCGTGGTTCGGGACTGGCAATGGTGGCTAGATCCGGGAACCCTCTCTGTGGGGGTTCCCTTCACAGCGCCGTCCCTGGTGATAACACTTTCCACAGATGCCTCAGGGCTGCGGTGGGGAGCGCACTTGAACAGGGTGAGGTCTCAGGGAACATGGACTACCCAGGAATCTCATCTCCATATCAACATATTGGAGATGAGGGCGGTCCTTTATGCTCTGCAAGCCTTCCAGTCAGAGATTCCACCGAGTACTCTCCTGTTACAAACAGACAATACTGCGGTGATGTATTACCTCAACAAACAGGGAGGCACACACTCCTACCCCCTTTGCAGGGAGGCCATGAGGGTGTGGGAATAGGTAATACGACACGGCGCAGACCTCATTGCAGTTCACGTTCTCTGGGTGGACAACACTGTCGCAGACAGCCTGAGTCGTTCCCAGGCCAGAGTCCAAGAGTGGGAACTCCTACAGCAGGTGGCAGAGGATCTGTTTCACAGATGGGGCACTCCAGAATTGGATCTATTCGCGTCCCCATCCAACGCAAAACTGCCCAATTTTTGCTCGCTAGATCCAGGGCCTGGTGTTTTCTGGCGAGACGCGTTGTCCCTCTCCTGGGTGGGCAGATTCCTCTACACTTCCCTCCTTTCCCGTTGATCCAGAGAGTCCTTCTCAAACTTCGCAGGGAGCATGCGACGCTTATTTTGATAGCGCCTTTTTGGCCCAGGCAAATTTGGTTCCTGCTTCTGAATCAGTTGTCCCGGGAACCTCCGCTTCCCTTGCCAATCAGCTCCCACCTGTTGTCTCAGGAGGAGGGTTCACTAGTCCACCCGGACTTACATTCATTGAACCTACATGCCTGGCTCCTAGAGACATAGCCATGATGCGACACGGGGTCTCGCAAGAGATGGCAGACGTGCTTTCTGCTGCCAGAAAACCAGCAACACATGCAACATATGCCATGAAGTGGCGCAGGTTTTGCCTGTGGACTCAAACATGCGGTTTCTCGCCCTTAGACTGTCCTGAGAAGCTGGAGTACCTGCTTTCCCTTTTTCAATCCAGGTTAGCTTACTCCTCGATCAAAGTGCACCTTTTTGCAATTTCAGCTTATCATGCCCCCATAGGCCATCGCCTGGTGGCCCAGTTGGATGCTACTCGTGCCTTTCTAAGGGGGTTCCTTCACCTTAGGCCGCCCATTAAGGATCCCATCCCTCCTTGGGACTTGCCCTTCATCCTGGAGCAGCTTACACTGCCACCGTTTGAACCAGCCGCGGATTGCGAGTTACGTTTTCTGTCGTGGAAAACGTTGTTTTTAGTTGCTGTTACTTCGGCGAGAAGAATCTCCGAATTACATGCTCTCATGTGTAAAGAGCCTTATTTAATTTTCCACCAGGCTAGGTATCCCTGAGGACAAATCCTAAGTTCCTGCCTAAGGTGGTTTCAGCCCTACCCTTAATCAGGACATCAATTTACCAGTGTACTTTCCCAAGTACACCAATCGAGGAGAAGCACTGATTCACACCCTGGATGTTCACAGGTGTCTCAGATATTATCTGACCAGAACCAAACAGCACCAGAAAGTGGAGCAGCTGTTCGTATCCTTCACTGAGAGGATGAAAGGGGCCCCCGTTTAGAAGCAGACCCTTTCATGCTGGCTCATTCAGCATATCTCTTTCTGTTATGACGAACGCAGAAAACCCTTGCCAGGAGCGGTCAAGGGCCATTCCACCAGAGGAGTGGCTACCTCCTTCGCAGCACTGAAGAATGTGTCCACTTCAGCTATCTGTGCTGCAGCCACCTGGAGCTCGGTGCATACTTTTATCAGGCATTATAGCCTGGACATCGCCTCAAAATGAAGGTTTAGTTTCAGCCTAGCCGTCCTCCAGGGACTTCTGTCTTAGGCTCAGAAGGGGTCTTAATCTCCGTCTTGCCTCCTTCCGATGGCTTCTATAATAAGTCATTGGCTTGGGAATCAGTCCTAATGGTGTAACCTGCTGCAAGAGCTGTATCTCGAAGAAGATAGTACAGTTACGTAAGAACTTACCGTAACAGTAGATCTTCGAGAACAGCTCTTGCAGCAGGTACCTTCCCGACCACCATTTCCCCCTTGGAGGAAGTAGGTTCTAACTTGACACCCATCCTTCGATTGGAAAGGTCTGTCTTTAGTCTTGGCCATCTGATGGCGGGTCCTCGGTCTCCTCTTCTGGCGTCATCCAGCGGCCAGAAGTCTCCAGCGGAGAATCAGATTCTGTGGGACCGCCCTTATGTACTATGCCTTGACGGGTGGGACCAACGCCGGAGGTGTCCCCGCTGAAGACTGCTAGCTATAAGATTTCGTGTCCTGACGCCTGGGCGGTTTCAGTCCTAATGTAGCTGTTCTCAAGATCTACTGTTACAGTAAGTTCTTGCGTAACTGTACTTTTTCAGCATGACCGCGCTGGATCAGCCTGTTGTTATTAGATGCATTTCTACATGGTTGATGGCATGTCTTCATCATTGCTACTCAGTGGTGCAGGTGAAGATGTAAGGGCGGGTCTCGCCACTCACCAAAGCGGTTGCAGCATCTCTGGTAGAAATTCATAATGTACCCATTACAGATATTTGCAAAGCAGCTACTTAGAGCTCAAGTGCACACCCTTGTGAAGCACTACATGCTGGATATCTATGCCAGACAGCATACTTCCTTCAGCAGGACAATCCTTAATGAACTTCTGTCCTGAGTGAGCTGTCTCCCCTGCTGCCCTACTCGAAGGAACTTGGTACTCTCCCATTAGTGTGAATGAATGGTGAAGACTTTTAGTCCAGGAAGATATGGAAATTATGTACCTATTGTAATTCTTAATCCTCTAAACCCAGGAATCGCTCATTATGATTAAACTGATGCATTCAGTCAGCCTCCTGTGTTGAACTGCCTGGAGAGATGGAATTATATGCAAATTATGGAACCCTCAATTGGCTCTTGCCACTTTCAAACTCCTACCCTAGCAACTGTTGTACTCTGAGTGCTTCAGATTCTTTACTATGCCTGCCTAGTAAGGACGTCCCGGAGAGCTCGCCTTGAACTGTCTCAGACTAAAGTTTATCTGGATACAAGTACTCATATCTTCCTGGACATAAGTCTCCACCACTCATTCACACTAGTGGGATTGGCGCCGGAGGCACTAAGACCCATCGGGAGCAAACTTTTTGCTGGAGGGTCGGCGCGAGACACGGCGCCGCGAGCAGCGGCTCGATCGGTAATGACCATCTCGGCGACGCACCTCCAACCGCTACTCAGTTCCTTTTTTCCCGCCCGCCGAGCTTCAGTGACGACAGTCCGCCTTTCAGTCGGAGTCAAACTTCAAACTAGCTCATAGTTTTCAGTTTGTTTTTTGTAACATTATCAGATAAGTAGTATCGCTTAGTTTTATTCTATTTTTCGTAAAATTTTTCTAATATTTAAATTTAACTTACTTGAAGAAGTCTCGCCTACTGGACGGAGTCCACCATGAGCAGGTCAGGTGACGTAGGAGACTGTATGAAAGCTGTTCAGTCAGCCGGGCTGGGTCCGTCAGCCTCCTTTCCTCAGCGGGTTCCACACGGTCAGTCCGATGTCTGGGATGGGCGGTCCCCGCCGCATAAAAATAAACGGTCGCATTTGGCGCTGCTCGCCTCGAGCTCTTCTTCGCCCACAGGTCAAAAAGAGAAGGCATCACCGAGGTCGCCTCTGGTATGTTCGCGCTGCCGACGGTCGGTTATCGCTGCTAAGTTGCCGTCTCTTCGAGTCGCCAACCTCCGGATAATCGCTGCCCCATATCGGAGCCCTCCCCGCCTATAGGTAGGGCTCCAGATGAGCAGTTTCATCAGTGGGCCGCTCTTATAGAGCGAATGGGCTCGGAGGTTGGTTCTTCTGCCTGAGCTCGGTTACTCGGGAGCCCTCGGCCTCCTCCGTGATCAGGTAGGGCGTTTGACCTTCCTAGCTAGCGGGCGCCTTCTTCGGTGCTAGCGACCTGCTTAGGTGTTTCCCTCACATGGCTGCGGGCGCAGGGGGCCTCACCGATGCCCCTTATCTCCTGGTATTTTCCTTCTCTTGTTTTCCAGGTTCTCGGGCTTTTCCGGCGCCTTCTGCAGGGTCTGTGGCGTGTCGGCGCTTGCTGGGCCGCCGGAGCTTGGTGGCGCCGTGGTGGTCTCTTGGGCCAAGCAGGCGCCAGGTTATTCGCGCGCCGCTTTGGTGGTGCCGTTGATCTGGCGGCGGCGCCTGCGATGCCGCTCGCTGCCGCCCGCGGGCGCTGTGGCGTGGCCGCTGCTGCGCTGCTGCCGTGTGCGCGCCAGCTGGGGCGCTGCGGGTCACAGGTTTGTTCGGCGCCAGGCGCCGCCTCAGTGCCGCTGCCTTTCAGCCTGCTTTGGTCGCCCCGGCCGCAGCCCTTGGGACTCTCCTTGTTTTTCTGCCATTTCCTCCTTCTCTAATTTTCACTCCTTTCCTGTCCAAACAGTCCTTTCTGGACCATCAGGAGATGATGTTGAGCTCTGACCCAGACCTTCGGGTTGGGTGATGAAGTGGAGGAAACAGGATCTTTCTTTGCTACAGAGCCTGTGGTCGAGGACCTGTCCTTAAGTCTCTGTTGAAGAACCTGGGATCCACTTCTTCTCTTCCAGACTACAGACATCGATCCTAAAGATATTAAGACTCCAGTATCTTCATGCTTCGGAGATCCCACGGATTTGACTCTCCGATTCAGCTTCCTTCGAGACGCTGTCTCAAATGGTATGGAATAACCCTGCTCTTATTCCCTCAGTGGCTAAATCCATTGATAAGAAGTATTCAGCTCCCAAGGATCGCCCCATTTTGGCATCCCAAGCTTTTGGATCCTATTGTAGTCCTGGCAGAGAATGACAAGGTCGTTTTCCTCAACTACTACAGCTCGAATTTATTAACAAAGAGTCTCGTAAGATTGATACATTAGGTAAGAGAGTCTTGCTGCACTCTAAGTATGGCTGATGCTGTTATCAGGGCTATTTTTCCAGTATGAGTATATCCTGTGGCACTCTATGAAAAGAATGGCTGAAGCTCTTCCAGATCTCGGATTCCAGTCAGAGCTTCTTCTGACTCGCTATTAGAGGTATTGAGTCCAATAATCAATAGGTCAAAGTCGCTATGGACGCCGACACGCTTCCTCAGCCAGCAGCATCGGATTTGTACTCGGCGCCATTCCTGGCTGTGTACTTGGCTTCACGAATGATGCTCAGCAGCAGGTGATGGCGCTGCCTTTGATGGCTCCTTTCTTTTGGCCCTCAGGTGGGCAAGCCTAGAGGCCACTCAGAAGACTAGATCGGCCATTGGTTGGCCAGACTCTCGCCTGCCCTCTCGGGGCATGTGAACAGACGCTGTCTCATAGTCAGTCCTTTCGAGGCAGAGGCAGGGAAGCTTCCATAAAGCCAACCTGACCAACCTCAAAAGAAGACGAGAAAGCGCAGGGACCTAAAGCTCCCAGCGCTACCTTATAGTCGCTGGCCCAAGTTCCATCCACTCTGCCCGAGGTGGAACTTTCTCCTCCGTGGAGGTCGTCTGATGTACTTCACAACCAGTGGAAGTCCATAACCTCAGACAATGGGTTCTTCGATAATTCATGGGGTTATTCTCTCAATTTCTTGGAACCCCCGAATTGTCCTCCCATACGACAACCCAGGTTGTCGGCCTTCAGTCAGATCTCCTCCACCGGAGATCCAGGGCCTTCTGAACAACAGGGCAATAGAACTGGTGCCCCCGCATCATGAAACACAGGGTTCTACTCCCATTACTTTCTGGTTCCAAAGAAATCTGGGGATGTGCCCATTCTAGACCTCAGAAAGTTAAACAAATTCCTCCCCAGGAGAAATTCAAGATGATTTCCCAGGTACCCTGTTACCTTGCTGCATCAAGCACGACTGGCTGGCCTCTGGATATGCAGGATGCTTACCAGCATATCCCGTCCACCCACCGCCAAATTCCTCAGGTTTGTAGCTTTGGGTCAGCATTATCAGTTCAGAGTCCTGCCCTTTGGGCTATCCTCTGCGCCTTGAGTTTTACAAAGTGTTGTGCAGTTCGCGGGCATCTCAGGAAAGTCGGACTCGAGTGTTTCCTCACCTGGACGATTGGTTTTAGCAAGCTCTTCCGGCCAGGGACTTTTGGAAGTCGTGCAAACGACTTCTCATCTTCTCACGCCCATGGGAGTTCTGCTGAATTTGAAAAAATCTCAACTGCAACCCTCCCAGAGGCTCCTTTTCATAGGGACGCCTAGACACCTCTTCAGCGGGGCTTTCCTTCCAGAGGACAGAAGCACCCGACATCCTTCAGATGGCCCGTTACATCAGGGAGAACCAATCGGTTACAGCTCTCTCGATGCAACGCATGTTGGGTCTCATGGCGTCCTCGGTCTTCACTGTCCCTCTGGCCCGACTGCACATGAGAACCACCCAATGGATGCTCTCCACTCAGTGGTCCCCGACCTCTCACCCCCAGTCTTATCCCATCAAGGTGACGGAGCCCCTTCGAAGGTCTCTCACCTGGTGGTCTCAAGAGAGCAATCTCCTGGAAGGATTCCCCTTTGCTCCCCCGGATCATCAGATCTCCATCACCACAGATGCATCGCTAATGGGATGGGGAGCTCACTGTCTCTCCCTCCACACTCAAGGTGTATGGACTCAGTTCGAAACTCATCTCCACATAAATGTCCTGGAGATGAGAGCGGTCCTCTATGCAATCCGAGCTCTGAAGGATGTCCTTTGTCACAAGAACATTCTCCTTCAAACGGACAACAAAGCAGTGATGTATTACATCAACAAGCAAGGCGGTGCTCATTCTTATCCCCTTTGCAGGGAAGCAATGAGGGTGTGGGAGTGGTGCTTGGAGCACTAGTCTCTGATTCAAGCGGTTTATCTGCCAGGTATACAAAACAACCTAGCAGATCACCTCAGCAGAACGGAGGCAGACCCTCACGAGTGGTCTCTCGATCCAGCCGTAGCTCGGTCCCTGTTCAAAGAGTGGGGACTCAGACCTGGACCTTTGCATCCCCACTCAACGCAAAACTGCTCTCTGTTCTGCTCCAGAAATCCAGGGCCTGGCATTTTCTGTCAGGATGCTTCAGGCCATGTGGACAAAACGCTTTCTACGCCTCTTCCACCACTTCCTCTAATCCAGAGAGTCTCCTCGAGTTCGAGTCTCAGGGGACCAAGATGATTCTCATTGCTCCTTCCTGGCCTCGGCAACTATGGTTTCCTCTACTCAACAGTATGTTGGCAGCCTCTCGAGACCACTTCCTTTGCAAATCAGTCTTCTGACTCAGGGTTCGATTGGTCCATCCCAACCTGAAATCACTTCACCTTCATGCTTGGCTCCTGAAGAGATAGAAGTGAATCGGTTCAACGTCTCTCGTAGAGTCTCAGACATCCTTCTGGCTGCTCGGAAGCCAGCCACCCAAAACGTCACGCTTCCAAATGGAAGCGTTTTTCTCTCTGTGCAAAATCCTCTTGGAATCCCTTTTCCTGTCCTCCTGGCAAGGTTCTGGAGTATCTTTTGGACCTATCAAACTTAGGTCTTCAGTACTCCACAGTTAAAGTTCACCTTAGTGCCATCTCAGCTCCATGAGCCGTTTCTTCCTTAACTCTGGCTCAGTTACTCATGGTGAAGAGATTTCTTAGGGGATTCTCCATACCAGACCCTGTTAGCGTCCAGTTGCAGCCTGGGACATTAACCTGGTGCTGGACATGCTCACTCGGAAGCCTTCGAACCCTTAGCTACCTGTGAGCTAAAATTTCTTACCTGGAAGACTGCCTTCCTGGTGGCCATTACCTCAGCCCGCAGGGTCTCTTGAGATACATGCACTGGTTACGGACCCTCCGTATACTGTATTCCATAAGGACAAGGTAGTTCTCCGTACTCATCCTAAATTTCTTCCCAAGGTTGTGTCAGAATTCCATCTGAACCAACCTCTGGTACTTCCCGCTTACTTCGCTAATTTCCAAAATGAAGGGGAACGAGCTCTTCATTCCTTGGATGTTAAGAGAGCCTTGCGGTTCTATTTAGATAGAACCAAGGATGTTCGCAAGACTCAGCAACTGTTCGTTTTTCAGCGACACCCGGCTGGGTCAACCTGTCGCTATTAGATGTATCTCTTCTTGGTTAGTGGCATGCCTTCGTCATTGCTATTCCATGGCTCAAGTTAAATTAGAAGGTAGAGTGTCAGCCACTCTACTAGGCGATCAGTCGCATCCCTAGCGGAAATTCGCAATGTTCCAATTGCAGATATATGCACTGGCCATTTTATAGTGCATACTGCTACACTATGCACTGATGTTCATGCCAGGCTACATTCCGCATTCTGCAGAACTATCCTTAATGGGCTTCTATCTTAGACGCGTGAGCTCTGGCTTTCCTGCCGCCCTTTTGGGGATTATCAGCTTGGTACTCTCCCACTAGTGTGAATGAGTGGTGGAGACTTATGTCAGGAAGATAGGAAAAGTGCGTACCTACGTATTCTTGATCTTCTTGAGTAGTCTCCACCACTCATTCTACGCCCACCCTCCATCCCCCGAGCTCACCGCTGTATTGGTCTTCACTCCCTCAAATCTTTAGGCCGTGAGGACTTCTTTGCTGACCCTTCTTACACGGGTCATACGGACTATCTTATGTCCGTTTTTTAATGTTGGGTTTACCCTTTCGTTAGTTGCGCTTGCACCTCCTTGGTAAAAAGGTACTGGGCGGTTGGAGGGTCAATGGCAGATGGTCATTACCGCTCGAAGCGCTGCTCGCGGCGCCGTGTCTCGCGGCGCCGTCTCTCGCGCCGACCCTCCAGCAAAAAGTTTGCTCCCTATGGGTCTTAGTGCCTCCGGCGCTAATCCCACTAGTGTGAATGAGTGGTGGAGACTCGTCCAAGAAGATCAAGAATTACGGTAGGTACGTAATTTTCCTTTTTAGTTTAATTTTAAATTGTTGCCTTAGAAACATTGTTTAGTATAATTATTTAGTATTATAGTAGTTTTTATTTATATCCGCGGTTCCCTCACGGTTCCTTGGAACCGAGGGTTCCGCGTCTATTTGAGGTTTTACCTCAGTTCTTTATTAGATGTGTATTTTTAGCGGTCGCTTCCTTGAACCGCTTTAGTTTTGTTTAAATTTAATGTATTTCTCGGTTCCTTTTCTTCAGGAACCGAATAGTCTCGGTTCCAGGAACCGTTGGCGGATGTTATTTTAAAAGAAACCTCCGGTTCCGAAGTACTTTTGAATAACGGTTTTGTGAAGTAATCTTTTTTTGTCTAGCTTCAATGTCAGAGGTTCATTTGGATAAACCTAAAAAACGCACAGGACCCACGGGTTTTAAATGTTGAGTCTTGTGGGCAACTTATAGCAGAAGCAGATAGACACACACTGTGTATTTCTTGTTTGGGTACAAGTCATATCTTTACCAATTGTGATATCTGTAAGACCTTTTGCCCTAAAACATTAAAGAAAAGATCTAAGATTTTAGAAGAGATGGCTTCTGCTTCTACCATGGATAATTCTACTTCTTCCTCGTCCCACAAAAAGGATGGTGGTAAAGCCAAGGATTCTGACAGGAGTTCAGAGAAATCTGAACAAGGTAAAACAAAAGGGCTATGGAAACGGGTCTGAACCTGTTCCATTAAAGAAAAAGTGTAAAGAAGAATATGTCGCCAGTGCCTCGCCCGAAGGCTAAGGAGCTCCCGCAGACAAGCATATGATGCCTCGGTTGAGGACATTGCATAAGCATTGGCGAGAGGTTACAGGCCCTACAGGGTGCAGTCCCCATTATTACACAGATTGATCCAGTTCCTCCTACAGCCCCAGCAAGGCAAGAAGTGCCGGAAGTGTATGGTGAGCAGGAGGAGGATAACTGAAGGGAACCTATAGATCCAGAAGTCTCCCTGAGCAAGAGTTTGGGTCTTCTCCTAGGGTCCTGAGGAATATTCTTCCACCTGAGGGACAACAGCCTATACTGGCAGGATGGTCTGCATCTGTCCAGGAAGGAACAAGTCTGTTGAGCAATCGGTTTAAATGCTTCATTGGCAAGCTTTAAACTAGTCAAGGGGAGGCACTGACAAGAAACAGGAAAATCCCAGCCTCCCTACAAAACAGGGTACTGCATGAGAAAAGACCGAGGTAGAACGGTCAGTGGGGATGCTGCAACAGAAGGTAAAGCCATCAAAAATGGAGAGCAATGAGTACCAATGCCCGTAGTCTTGGTAACAAGCTTCCTGAATTAGTGGCCTTGATGGAGGAGGAACATCTGGATATTGTGGCAGTCACAGAAACATGGTACACACAAAACCATGACTGGGACGTAAACATACCAGGATACACTATCTACAGGAGGGACAGGGAGGGTAAAGAGGAGGAGGAGTAGTTCTTACATAAAGGAAGGAATAAAAGCAACAGAACAAAAGGGTAAACAAGGAGAAGAAGAAGCACTGTGGGTAAATTTGGAGACAGGCAATGGCACCACAATCCGCTACAGGGTTGAGACAAGACCTCTCTCAGGGGAGGAAATGGACAAGGAAATGATAGAAAGTATACTTAGAATGGCAGAAAAAGGGGAGATATTGCTGATGGGTGATCTGAATATGCCAGATGTTAACTGGAGTGCAGTTGCACTGCCACTTGAAGAGTGCAGTTATTCTAGATGCCCTGAGGGGCATGCCTTGACAACTAGTACTGGAGCCCACTCGAGAGGAGCAATATTAGACTTGGTACTCTCAAATGGAGATGGAGAGAGGATCACAGATATAGAAGTGGGTAGCCATCTGGGAACTAGCGACCATCGAACAGTATGGTTCACAATAAACACAGTAATAGAGTCAAGCCATACAAAGACAAAAGTACTGGACTTTAGAGGGCTGACTTTGCTATAATGGGTGAGTGCCTAAGGAATGCACTAGCAAATGGGCAGGAAGGAGGGTGGAAGAACAATGGGAATAATAAAACTGCCATCACAGAGGTAACAAGCCTTTGTGTGAAGCAAATAAACAAAACAAGACGATGTAAGAAACCACTATGGTTCTCAAAGGAAGTGGCAGGAAGGTTCAAGAGAAAAAGAAAGCATTCAGGAAGTACAAGGAATCGCAGAAGGAGCAGGACAGAGAACTGTATCAGTTAAAGCAAAGGAGGCTGGGAAGGCAGTCAGAACAGCAAAGGCCCAAACCAAGGAAAAGATAGCCAACTCAGTTAGAAGGGGATAAAACCTTTGTAGGTACATCAGGAGCGAAGGAAGACCAAGGGAGGGATAGTGAGGCTTAATAAAGGGAGGAGGGTGGGCAGAGGGAGACTGTGAAAAGGCAGAGATACTAAACAAATATTTTTGCTCAGTATTTATAAGGAAGAGGGGAGATACATAAAACAAACAGTAGTAACACTCTGGATACAGAAGTTGATACCAGCCCATTTACAGAAGAAAGGGTTCTGAAAGAGTCTTAAAACTGAAGGTGGACAAAGCAATGGGCCTGATGATTCATCCCAGAATTCTAAAGAACTAAGGGTAGAACTAGTGACACCACTGACTACCCTTTTTAACAAATCATGGGAGGATGGGGTGGTACCGAGGACTGGAGGAGGGCAGATGTGATTCCCTTCACAAAGTGGGAACAAGGCAGAAGCAGGAAACTATAGACCTGTTAGTTTAACCTCAGTGATAGGGAAAATGATGGAATCACTTCTAAAGGAAAGAATTGTCGAGTATCTAGAGGCCAGAGGGGCACAGGACTCTAGGCAGCATGGATTCTACAGCGGAAGGTCATGCCAGACTAATCTGATAGATTTCTTTGACTGTGTGACCAAAGTAGTAGATCAGGGAGGGGCTGTGGACATGGCCTACCTAGACTTTAGCAAGGCATTTGACACAGTCCCACACAAAGATTAATATACAAGTTAGCCAGCCTGGGAGTGGGTCCCAAGATGACAGCCTGGGTAAAGAATTGGCTGGAGAATAGGACACAGAGAGTTATAGTAAATGGAGTCCACTCAGAAGAAAGGAGGGTTACTAGTGGGGTACCGCAGGGTTCAGTATTAGGACTGGTCCTCTTCAATGTCTTTATGAGCGACATTGCAGAAGGACTGGAAGGAAAAGTATGTCTCTTTGCAGATGACACTAAGATCTGCAACAGAGTTGATGCACAGGGTGGGGTGGAAAGGATGAGAAGGGACTTGGCAAGGTTAAAGGAATGGTCAAATGTATGGCAGCTTAGATTCAATGCTAAGAAGTGCAAGGTAATGCACCTGGGAAACAAAAACCCAGGGGAAGAGTACACAATGGGGGGTGAGATACTAACAACAACAAAAATGGAGAGGGACCTGGGGGTAGTCATATCAGATGACCTAAAGATGGGCAAGCAATGTGAGAGGGCAGCAAGGAGAGCTGGGGGGATACTGGGATGCATAGGGAGAGGCATCACCAGTAGAAAACAGGAAGTTATTATCCCTCTGTACAGACAGCTGGTGAGACCCCATCTGGAGTACTGTGTGCAGTTCTGAGACCCAATCTCCAAAGCATAGACAGGATGGAATCTGCCCAGAGGAGGGCAATTCAAAATGGTGCAGGGTCTGCACCGAAGTCGATGAAGAGAGACTTAAGAGCTTAATATGTATAGCCTCGAGGAAAGGAGGGAGAAGGGGACATGATAGAAACTTTCAAGTACCTCAAGGGAATCAACAAAGTCCAAGAGGGCAGCATCTTTCAAAAAGAGGTGTGCAAGAACAAGAGGGCACAATTTGAAGATAGAAGGTGGTGGCTCAGAGGTAATTTAAGGATATTTTTTCACAGAGGGTTGTGGATGCATGGAGCGGCCTTCGGAGGAGGTTGTGGAGTCAAAATCAGTGGGGAATTCAAGCATGCATGGGATAGTCATAAAGGCAATTCTGGGGTGGGGTAGGAAGAAGTAGGCTGCTGGTTAACTAGGATCTGCAGCTTATCCAGTAGGTAGGAAATGGGCAGACTGGGTGGGCCAAGCAGTCCTTATCTGCTCAAATTCTATGTTTCTATGTTTCCCACTATGCTTTTGTTAAGAGCATGGTAGAAACCCTGAACCTTCCTCTTCAGGAAACAGAAGAGGATATGGAGGAAGCAGACTTTCTGGAGATGATGGGGTTAACCCTCATAAACGCCTGCTTCTGCCATGCATAAATCCTTAAAAATGCAGTACAGATTTTAAAACTCCAACTCTATTCCTGGTGTGGATAACAAAGCTGACAAGATATACCAGCTAGATAGAACTACAGCTGATTTTCTTTACTCATCCTGATCCTGAGGGAGTAGTCCAAGCTGCTGCCTGTGACAAGGCCAGAATCCTTTGGATACCCATCCACCAGACAAAGACTCAAGAAAATGGATGCCGTGGGAAAGAAAGGGTACATGGCTGCCTCTTTATTCAAACAACATGAAGTCTTGCTGTATTCTGACATATGCAGTTAGGTCCTGCCTTTCAACTCCCGAGAACACAGAGTTAAACTTTCCATGGCTAGCATGGAATGTTCTACAAACTCCCGGTTGAAGCACCTGTCTGCTGTTGTTTAAACTGCAACCGTCAGATTCTTTACTCCGCCTCACTGAACAGTCGCTCTGGAGATTTCTCCTGTTGCTCGGTTCAGAAAAGTCGGGTTGAAGTGTCGTTTTTTCGTCGGTTTCTACCGAATTCCTGTTACCACTTAGTCGGTTCAAGTCTCTGTCTGTGGTACCGTGAGTACTAGATAGGTTTTTGTTTAGTTTCTGTGTGGAACTTAGATTGTGGATCGGTTCAGCTGAACTGATCAGTTTGAGGTAAAAAGCTTGTGCTTGATTTAGAGTGTGGTAACCGGTCCAGACGTTCTAAAACCCTCCCTCCTCTGTGGCTGCTTGTCTGTGTCTGTAGCTTAGTTTTTGTGGATTTACATTGTTTTCTGCTTGGAGTAACTACACCATTCTTGCTCACTACATCCGTGAAAGTCTCCTGAACTGGATTCTGCAAAACATCACAACCAGGTATCTGCATTTTCATTTAAAATCAACTTTTGGAAGCTATCCCAAGCAAAACATAAGTCAAGCAATTAAGTCCGGCAAACTCAGTGACTCTAGGTCTGCTTGAATCCACATTTCGTCTGACCTGCTCCATGATCTGTATGTGGGCTTTTCAACAACCTCTTTGAATGACAAAGAAGCATGCAGACAAAAGGATTTCACATCCTGCATATGCGCAGGCACAGTTCATCACCTGCAGGAATTCTAACACATTCTGTGACTTGGACCTCAGCTGTTGATAATTTCTTTTGGCTTATGACTTAACCACCAGGTATCTACAAGATGCTGAAATCCTTTCTCCTACAAATTCTCCTTATGCTGCTCCTGCTCTCAGGAAATGTTCACCCCAACCCAGGACCACCTGGGCAGCCAGCAGTGGCACCAATCAGAAGGACAGGGACACTTACCATGGCATCCATCAATGCCTGCAGCATCCTCAACAAACTTGACTCCCTCCAAACATGGATCCTACAGCACAACCCTGATGTCCTCTCAGTTGTGGAAACATGGCTAAACCCTAAAATCCCTGATACCTCAGTCTCTATCCCTGGCTACTGCATTTTCAGGCAAGACAGGATTGCTAAACGGGTCGTGGGCTGTGCCATCTATCTTAAGGATACCCTTATGGGTCACATCATCCCATCCCCTAGCCTGAGCAACTCCTCTCAGGTCCTCACAATCAAAATCCTCCTTGGTGCACATAACAAGGAACTCACTGTCATCTCGGTTTACCTACCCCAAGAGACCAGGCTGCTGGCTTCCATAGCATCATGGAATATCTAAGGGTCCAGCAACATAATTCTATAATAATAATCATGGGGATTTTAACATTAACTGGCTCCTCCGCTGAGGCTGCTACCTATAAGGATGCAGTCACGAGCATCACCTCACTCAACTGTTCAATGCCCCCACCAGGTGTAATTATAGGACAGGCTCCCCACGCTTCTAGACTGATTCTGTCTAACCGCCCTGAACGCATCTCCAATGTTTCTGTACTCCCGATACAATAAGTGACCACTCGCCTGTCATCTGCTCCTGGTCAAACAAATACCATGCCTTCCCAAGCTTATCTATTCCAGGGTTATCAAACAAGGGCACCTCCAGCTGTTAAAATCCCATCTAACCAGGCTGAACTGGGCAGTGCTTGACTCCTCAATGACCCCAACAAAGTTCTGGACCTATTTATCAAACGTTTCAGCGAAGCCTGTGACATCTATGCACCAGTGAAAAAGATGAAGGTCAAAGGACAGACTAACCCCTGGGTTACTACTGACCTTTTAACTCTGCTCAAGCACAGAGACCACCTCTGGCATTGTGCTCGTGCAACTCCGACGCAAGTAAACATACAATTATACAAAGCAGCCAGAAATGATTGCACTCGAAGAATACGGAATGCTAAACGCAGCTATTACAAAGAGGCTCTGACCAACTCTTGGGGCCAGGGAAACAAATTCTGGAACAACATGAAAGAACTCATCTCATCAGCCATAGGCCCTTATCTGCCGACACTGTCTATGTATCTATGTAACTCACAGGCAAGGATCCTAAAGCACCACCCACTATCATACCTCTCAACCTCTTGCCTCATGAATCAGGGACAAGGCTTAAAAAAATCAGGGACAAAAACCCCAAATCAGGGACACATCTTAAAAATCTGGTACTATTCATTCAGAAAGCTGACAGAATAAAGGGATTTGTGTTAAGATGTTTTTTTCTGAAGAATAACAAGTCTGTTACTTTAATGTTTGACATTATTTTGTGCTTTTAATCCCCACTGTTCTGACACAAGAACACAAATTTTACGAGGGACAAAGAAAAAATCTGAGGCAAAATCAGGGACGTCCCTGAAAATCAGGGACAGTTGAGAGGTATGCCCACTATGCTCAACCTTCATGGCACTCCTACACTCGACCTAGGTATCATCACCACCACTTTTAATAATGCATTTACAAACCTAGACAGTGTCCTTCCACCAAATTTTTCGACAACGACCTCCCCTTCAGCTCCTCCCAAGTTACCCCCCAACTAGAACGTACAACCCCAAAGTTTTTTTTTAAGGAGGTCCCACCACAAGTAGCTAGAAAATACATTCAAAAGGCCATCGGCAAACAAGGGTACAGTGGTGACTCCCTTGACCTGAAACTGCTGGCACAAGTCCTCGATGAAATCTTAGAACCACTTACAAAGATCTTTAATCTCTCGCTAGATTGGGCCATTTCCCGCCTCTCTGGAAGAAAGCCACTGTCACACCGGTTCACAAAAGCGGAGATAGGACACTGCACACCAATTACAGACCGATCTCACTCCTCCCCCCACTATCTAAAGTGCTGGAGCGAATAGTGTCGGACCAACTAGTTGAATTCCTGGATAAGTACAATGTACAGTGCCCAGAGCAGCATGGCTTCAGAAAAGGGCACAGCACCACCACTGCACTACTGGAATTTACAACCTTCATCCATGCCACGCTTGACAAAGGGAATTGTGGAGGGGCAGTATTTATAGACCTTACCAAGGCATTCGACACAGTTAACCACCCCCTACTGCTCAAGCAGCTGTCCTCCATTGGGATCTCCAGCGATGCCCTTCCATGGTTCACCAGCTACCTTGATAATCGGATCCAACGTGTAAGGATTGCAGGGATCTCTTCGGATGAGAAACCGGTCCGCTCCGGAGTCCCCCAGGGTTTATTCTGGGCCTCTACTCTTCTCCTCTTTATCAACAATCTCCCCAGTGCCTGCCACCAAAAAATATTACTATACGCAGACGATGCAGTCCTGTTTTCCAGCCACCATGACATTACAGTCCTTGAATCCCAGCTGCAGCTTGACTTCAATTGCATCGAAGACTGGTTCAATTCTCATAAACTTGTCCTGAACCACAGCAAGACTAAAGCCATGTCCTTCTGTAACCGACAGAGCAGGCACAACTCTGTCCCTCACCATCAAGAACCACGCTGGGAACCCACTTGAACATGTCAAGGAGTTCAAGTACCTTGGTATTACCCTGGATAGTACCCTCTCCTACACTCGGCATATTGACACTGTTGCCAAGACCGCCAACATACGGATTGGACTACTACACAAACACAAGCACTGTATGCCCGCGGATGCCCTTAAACTAGCCATCTACAGCTCTGTCACCTCTATCATTGACTACGGCCTTGCCATCTATGGCTGTGCCCCAACAAGTGCCCTCTGCAGGATCTCAGTTGCTCTCAACAAAGCCTGTAGACTACTGACGGGTGCAGCCCGACAAACTCACACCTGTGACCCCTATGCACAGGCCAGCTGGCTACCCCTACAGCAGAATACAATACCAGACCTGCTTACTTTCCAGAAAGATTCTCCTTGGTCTCATGCCACCTGGTGTTAGCTTACTCCTTACTACCTACAGTGGCACTCAACAAACACGTGGTGCCCAATCTCTAACCTTTCAGGTTCCCAGATGTCGTACCTCCATGGGTCAGCGGTCCTTTATCTATAGAGCAGCTCAATGATTCAATTCCCTCAATAAAGCACTTTCCTCTACTACACTTGGACCCTTGAAAAGGAATCTCAAACTTTACCTCACCTCTACCACTCAATGTGACTGTTTAGGTTGAACAGAGATCTCTGTAAACACCTCCCAGCTCACTCATGTCTCACAGCCCGCCTCTTTCCCAACCTCATTCCCTCTGGCACTGGGCCTTCCTTGTGACTCCTTTCCTGCTTCGCATCTCCACTGGTACAAGACATTTTCCACCACCATCGGACAGTGGCCCATTAGCCTGCCAACTTCCTCTCCCGGTCGCATTCCTGCAATACTAACTGCCTATGGTGCCCTCTATCTCTTATTGTTACCGCAACCAGCTGCCTACCAAGCTGCTCATTTTATGAATATTATCACAATGTATGTTATAACTGAGTGTCATTATTTTTCTTTTAGTTGTTTTGTTGTTTATTGTGCATTCTTTTACTACCTCTGTATGTATGTTGACCCTCATCCTTTGACGTGGAACCTTTGTAAACGAGCAGTTTCTGCTCAAAGGTATTTGTAATCCGAGAATTTAATAAATAAATGAATAAATAAATAAAAATTAAAAAAAAAAAAGATTTTATTACGTTTTTCCAAGACCAGTGACACGGTCAGGAACCGATAGAGGAGTCTTGCCTGGCAGATTGCTGAAAAAAGGGTAAGTTTTGGATAGGATTGGCCATGTCTGAGAACCCAAGAAAAAAACGAGCCCACTGGGTTTCAACACTGCAGTGTGTGTGGGGAAGTCTTTGCCAAGGCTGATCCCCACACCACCTGTGTTTTTTGTCTGGGGTTTGACCACCTCGATTCAGACTGCCAAGTTTGCAAGAATTTTCCCAAATCTACCCTGGAAAAGAGATTAGGTAGACTGAGGGAAAGGAGGCCGAGAAGTCCGCTGACCCGGATGGCCAGCCCGGTTCGGTTCCGACCGAACCAGAAGGAGTGCCCTCTGACCAGGGCGATACTTTTTCGGGCAAAAGGAGAGCCGATTCTGAGGAGTCAGTTCCAGTGAAAAGAAAGAGAAAAGATAAATCGTCTGGTTCGGACCCAGAAATTCATACTCCGACTGCCAATGAGATAGCCAAGGCGATAAGGATAGTGCAATCGCTTAGTTCGGTTCCAGCCGCACCGGCACCATCTGGCAGGGGTTCGGTTCGGTCGGTTCTCCCGGTTCCAGATTATACTTTGGAAGAATTTTATGAACCGGAGGAGGAGGAGGAGGAGGAGGAGGAGGAAGGAGAGTATGAGGATGATTATGGTGATTATGAAAGTCTGGATGTGCCTATTAACCCGGACATCTCCCCAGACAGACCTTCAGGTGTTTCTGCTCCAAGGCTTTCTGAGTCCCCTTCTCACTATATCTTTTACAAAAAAGTGGCTGAGACCCTCCAGCTTCCTGTGGAGGAAGCAGTAGAGGATCAGGAGGAGCCTGATTATGTTGAGATGATGGACATCCCAGAGTCCAGGAGACTGTCTATTCCCCTCCACAAATCCTTTGGGAAACAGACACATAAAATTCTTAAGTCTCCTAATTCTATACCTCCTGTGGACAGACAAATGGACAGTAGGTATACTCTCTCAGGCTCAGACACTGAGTTCCTTTTGCAGCAATGCAGCCATGTTGGGGTAGTGCAGGCTGCTGCCTGTGATGAGGCAAATATCCCCTTGGCATCACACCCCCAGACAAGGACTCCAGGAAGATTGATGCCATGGCAAAGAAACAATATTTGGCAGCATCTTTGGGACTCAGGCAGGCTAACTATATGGCCTATACAGCTAGATACCAGAAGTCCAGGTGGGACACTGTGCTGGCTCTGGCTAAACAGGCCCCTGACCAGCTTGCCAAGGAGCTGGAGCAGGTGGCTGCAGATGGGATTGAGGCATCCAAAGTACAGTTTCATGCTGCTGTGGACTCCAGTGATGTATCAAGTGTCATGGCTACATCTGTGGCTCTTCGGAGGATGGCTTGGCTCAGATATACTAGCCTCTCACAGGATACCCAGGCTAAGGCCATGGATTTTCCTGTAATTGGTAATTTTCTGTTTGTGGAGCAGACAGAGAACTACATGAAAAAGATGGATGAGTACAGGCCCTTCTGGATGGCAGCACACAAGTCCTTAAAATATTCACATAGCTGACTCGGCTCTCCCTCTCGCCTTTCAAGCTCTGTCAGTTCAGGCAATTGTACCTGCACTCTTTGATCATCATCCAACTCTGGCAACTCCACATTTTCCAAAACAGCACACAAATCTGCAGGGAGTACACCACAGGACTGTTCATCTGGGACATTGTCATCATTCTCCTTAGCAAAATTAAATGGCACTGTTCCGTCCCCATCAGCCTCATGGTTCCCAAACAGTGCTTGGTTAACAGTCACAATTTCCATCTGCTCCAGAGTCTGGATTCGTTGCTGTGCCACAGAACATCGTTTCTCAGCCTCTAGCCACTTTTGAGTCAGCCATTGCACCATCTTTGAGAGACTCATCAGCATCTCTCTCTCAGACAGCGCCTCCTCTGGTTCACTCTGCAAGTTCATTGCTGCCAATTCCACCAAGGAATTCACTTTCTCATACACAGTTATTACAGGATCAATTATCTTATCCCACTTCTAGAACCAAATGTCGTGGGGTTCAATTCAGGAAGACAGCAAGAATAATAAGATAGTGTGTAAAACACCCTGAGGTGCTGTTTTATTGCCAGGTTTATACAAATGGCATTTTCAGGTATAAACTTTTGTCAGGTTACTATAAGAAAAACAATAAAGAGTATGGGCTGGGAGTTTAGCTGGGAGACCTCTCACTAGAACACTGCAGTTGGACCTTACAACGCCCTCTAGAGACCAGGAACTGAACCCATCGCATGGTATGGTCACCCTGCCAATACCCCCTGGGTTTCTGCAAGATCCTCTGTAGTCTGAGTATCTGCCCACTCAGGCATCTGCAGCTTCTCACCAGTCTGAGTCCTCTCCCTTTGGTAAATTCCAGGTGAGCAGCTTCTAGCATCCAGATAGCCCAGACCTGACCTTTGGAGGTCCAGGCCAATCCCAGGCCACAGTGATTCCTCCTTGCTTTTAGGCTTTACAGGACTTTCAACCTGAGCTCCACCTTAAGCTTGCCTCACCTTCACCTTTGGGTAACCAGGATCTCAGTAATTCAATACTGCATGTCTCTCTCACGTTTGGCTGCTTCTCTGGCTCCACACTGCTTCTCCTGAGGTTCCTCTCTGCTCCTCAGCCCAAAGTAAAAATAACTGTAGGTTACCTGAGCATCCCTTATATACAGCTCAGTTGTCACATGATTTATCAGTCATGTTCCATTAAACGATTAAAGGAATACAAGATTTATAATTCACACAACTGCATTATTTTCAAAGAAATATACAGGATTCATATATAGGGGCAATTGTTACACAATACTAAACCCCTTACAAAAGCATAAACACAAGAACATACAAACAAATATCCTTTTCAGAAATTTCATCCCTCTAAACTAATCACTTCCTGGCAGGACAAGACCCAAGCCTTCCCTATATACTAATGCAATTAAGGGCCAGCCCTTCCCCAAGGGAACATCTTTCTAAAATGGCTGCAGCTGCTGAGACAGCAGCAGCAGAAACACAGACCCAGGAGCTTCTGAACTCCCAGCTTCCAGGTACAAACTACCTTTAAAAAGCATAGATTCTTCTAGAGATGAACTCAGCCTTTTTAACTGTTATCCTGCATGTACTTTTCAAACAACATGAAGTCTTGCTATATTATGACAGTAGCAGTTTGATCCAGCTCTAGAACTGCTCCGGAGGTGAAGTGGTTAATACCATTCCAAAATAGAACTTTGAGCACGAGCTCTAAGAAGCAGCTCTATCTGTGTAATTTCAAACCTGAACTGTCAGATTCTTTACTCCGCCTCAGTGAACAGTCGCTCCGGAGATTTCTCCTTCTGCTCAGTTCATTTCTCGGTTTAAACAGTGTTTTCTGGTCCGATTCAGCCGAGAATAGTTTTATTTTAACCGCAAAACCGCTCGTTCAAGCTCTGTCTGTGGTAATCGTGGTAATTAAAAGGTTTTGTCTGTGTGGAACTTGTAAGTTTATCGGTTCGGTTTTGAACCGATCAGCTGGGTTTAAAACTCATTAATTTTAAAGTTTAACATTTTAGAGTGCGGTTCTCGGTTCTTATCGGTTCTAAAAAAAACGGATTTTATTACGTTTTTTTCCAATACCCGTGACACGGTTGGGAACCGATAAGGGTGTCTTGCCTTGCACTGCCGTTTAAAGGGCAAGTTTTCTTGTTAGGCTGGCATTATGTCTGAGAAACCCAAAAGAAAAACCGGGCCCACTGGGTTTCAACACTGTGATGTCTGTGGGGAAGCCTTTGCCAAGGCTGACCCACACACCACATGTGTCTATTGTCTGGGGTTTGACCACCTCCAGTCAGACTGCCAGATATGTAAGAATTTCCTTGCAGCCACCCTGGAAAAGAGATTGAGCAGGCTCAGGGAACGAGAGGCCAAAAAGTCTGCTAACCCGATGACCAGCCCGGTTCGGTGCCAACCGAACCGAGGGAGTGCCTCTGACCAGGGCTTAAACTTCCTCAAGTAAAAGAAAAGCTGGTTCTGAGGAACCAGTTCCGTAAAGAAAACAAGAAAGTCAGCAGGTTTGGAGCCCAAAACCTTCTCCAACTGCTGCAGAGATAGCAAAGCCATACAAATTGTCCAGTCACTGTCTCAGGTTCCGTCCAAACCGCCACTATCTGGCAAAAGGTCGGTTCGTCTGGTTCCAGTGGTTCAGGAATATGATATTGAGGAGTTTTATGAACCAGAGGAGGGGGAGGATGATTATGAACAGTATGAATGTGGCTGGGAAGGTCTGGGTGTGCCCATTGAACCGGACATTTCCCCAGACAGACCTTTAGAATCTCCCCCTATGCTGTCTGAGTCCCCATCTCATTTTATGTTTTACAAAAAAGTTGCTGAAACCCTCCAGCTTCCCTTGGAAGAAGCTGTGGATGAGCAAGAGGAGCCTGATTTTGTAGAAATGATGGATATTCCAGAGTCTAGGAGATTGTCTATTCCTTTGCATAAGTCTTTTAGGAAGCAAACAATAAAATTTTAAAAGCTCCTAATTCTGTGCCTCCTGTAGATAAAAGATGGACAGAAGGTACACATTGTCAGGTCCTGATACAGAATTCCTTTCTCAGCAATGCAGTCATGTTAGTAGTTCAGGCTGCAGCCTGTGATAAAGCTAACATTCCCTGGCTTCACATCCTCCTGACAAGGATTCCAGGAAGATTGATGCCATGGCGAAAAAACAGTATATGGCAGCCTCTCTGGGACTCAGGCAAGCAAATTTATATGGCTTATGTAGCTAGGTATCAGAAATCTAGATGGGATACTGTTATGGAATTACCCAAGCAAGCCCATGGCCAGCTGGCTAGCGAACTAGAACAGGTGGCTGCTGATGGCATTGAGGCTTCTAAGGTACAGTTTCATGCTGCTGTGGATGTTAATGATGTTTCCTCTAGGGTCATGGCCACATCTGTAGCTTTTCGTAGGTTGGCCTGGCTCAGGTGTACTAGCCTGTCACAGGATACCCAGACTAAGGCTATGGATTTTCCTGTGGTGGGAAATTCTCTGTTTGGGGAGCAGACAGAGAATTACATGAAAAAGATGGATGAATATAGGACTACTTACAAAAGTGCCCAAGCTAAGGAGCGGCAAGCCACTCCCAGAGGCATACCTCCAGGGGTAGGGGTAGGCCTTTCACAGGCCTTTATCAGACTCAGGCCTCCTCTGCCCACGCTCAGAGGGGCTTCTTCAGAGAGCAGAGGCAGCGAGGGGTGGGCAGGCCTGCTTCCACCCCTCAGCCTAAAAGCACTTGCTAAGAGGCACCCTGATGGGGTGCCCAGGGCCACTCTCCTTTACCGGTAGGGGGCAGGCTGGCTTACTTCAGTCAGAACTGGGCTTCTTTAACCTCAGACAAGTGGGTTCTGGAAGTAGTGTCAGGGTCTGGTTCTCAGCTTCAAAAAGTTCTAGTTGAGAACCAGATTTTTCTACCTGCAGTGCCTAGAGACCCTTGCTCTAGAAGCAGAGGTCTCAACCCTGTTGGCTGTCAGAGCAGTGAAGGGTTCCTCCTGCACCAGGGCAGGGGTCTGTATTCCAGATACTTCCTTACCCCAAAAGACAGGAGAATGGCGGCCCATATTAGACCTCAGATATCTGAACAAGCATCTTTTGAAACCAAAGTTCAAAATGGTAACTCTGGCAATGATTTTCCCTCCCTAAGGCCAGGGGACTGGTTAGCCTCCCTGGACCTCAAGGATGCCTATTTCCATGTCCTAATCAGAAGCTCCCATCGAAAGTACCTCAGATTCGAACTGCCCTCAGGTCATTACCAGTTCAGAGCAATGCCCTTCGGCCTCACCTCTGCCCCAAGGGTATTCACAAAGTGTCTGGCAGTGGCAGTGGTTCACTTAAGGAGGCAAAGGATTGCTGTTTTTCCCTATCTGGACGACTGGCTCATTGTAGGCCAGTCCCCAGAACAGGTAAAATCTCACCTGCAAGTCACCCAGCAGCTTCTCACCTCCCTGGGCTTTCTGCTAAATCTGCCAAAGTCTGTTCTGGAACCAGTCCAGGTACTCACCTTTATAGGGGCAGAGTTGGACTCAAAGCTAGCCAGAGCTTTTCTTCTCTTAGAAAGGGTGACGAATTTAGTGGCTCTGGCCTCCTCCTTCACTCTGCAGGTCTCTCGACCAGCAAGACACTTTCTGCAGCTCCTGGGGCACATGGCAGCATCCACAGCTGTTGTGCAGGGAGCAAGATTTCAGATGAGAGACATTCAGTTTCACTTGAGAACCTATTGGTCTCAGAGGAGAGACCCCCTTTCCAAGTTGGTCCCAGTGACTCGAGTCTTGATCCAGGCCCTCCAGTGGTGGCAGGATCAGAGCAATTTAAGATTGGGGTCCTTCATTTCCCCTGCTCACAATTTGACTCTCACTACCGATGCTTCCCTTCTGGGTTGGGGGAGCCAGCCGTGAGCACCTTCACCTCAGGAGTGTGGTCCCCCAGGGAATCTCTGCTCCACATCAATTTGCTGGAACTCAGAGCTGTCTTTAGCCCTTCAAGCATTTTCTGCATCTGTCCACAACAAGGTGATACAAGTCAGAACAGACAACACCACAACAATGTGGTACATCAACAAACAGGGGGCACTCGGTCTTGCCCTGTGCACCGAGGCAATGAAGTTGTGGTCTCTGGCCTATTCCCTGAAACACTCTCCTCATAGCAGTTCATCTTCCAGGGAAGGACAATGTCCTAGCAGATGCTCTCAGTAGGATTTCCCAGGGCCATCACGAATGGTCCCTGATCCTCAAGTGCTGGGGATAGTCTTTGCCAGATGGGGCACCCCTCAGATAGATCTTTTGCAGCCCCAGACAATCACCAACTTCCTCTGTTCTGTTGCAGGCCTCCAGTGTTGGGCTCAGTCCCTAGATGCCCTCCTCCTGGATTGGGCGGGAAGTTTCTTATGCTTCCCCCCCCCCTTCCCTCTCCTATTCAAAGTATTAATCAAAATCAGATCTCAGCCTTGCAGGGTGATTCTGATTGCCCCGGATTGGGCCAGGCAGCCCTGGTACCCACTCCTTCTGTCACTGACAATCCATCTTCCCTTGCCTCCCCCAGGAATCACAACCTATTAACTTGTGCCCAGGGAAGGGTTTGTATCCGGACCTCAATCTCAACCTCAAGGCCTGGCTCTTGAGGAGTTAGAGTTTGCTGATTTACACCTCTCTCAAGGTGTTCTTGAAATCCTAAAGGCTTCCAGAAAGCCTTCCACTAGGCTACTTATAGTTCTAAATGGAAAATGTTTTCCATTTGTGCTTGGGAAAATATTTCCAGAATTTGCTGATTTGCCCATTGTATTAGATTACATGGTCCATCTTAATTCCTTGGGTCTCAGACCAGCTACCCTGAGAGTCCATTTGGCAGCTGTATCTGCTTTTGTTTCAGCAGGAAAGTCATCCCCTCTTTCCACTCACCCTGTGTTTTCCAAGTTTTTATGGGATTACTCATACTAATCCACCTTTTAGAACTGCCCCTGCCTGGGACCTTAATGTTTGTATTGCCCAGTTAATGCAACCCTTGAACCTCTGTTTTCTGCAGAGCTAAGTATCTAACTTGAAAACTGTTTTTCTAGTGATCACTTCTGCTAGACGATAAGTGAGTTGCAAGCCTTGTCAGTAGAAACTGACTTTATTTCTTTCCAAGGGATAAGGTAGTCCTCAGGACTAATAGGAAGTTTTACCTAAGGTGGTTTCAGATTTTCATCTTAACCAATCTATCTCCCTTCCAGTATTTTCACTGATCACTCCTCTTCTGTGAGAGGAGGTTGCACAGCCTGGATGTTAAGAGAGCTCTTAGTTACTATATAGAGCCGCACTAAAGGTCACAGGTTCAATCCTCCAACTTTTCCTTACCTATGGTGAAGTTGGGAAAGGCAAATCTGCCACTAAGAGATCAATTGCCAGGTGGATTGTCTCTTGTATCCAATTTTGTTATCAGAAACTGGGCAGAGATCCCTCTGGCTTGAGGGCTCACTGTACCAGGGGTACAGCTGCATCTCTAACTGCTGCCAGAGACATCCCTATATTAGAGATATGCCAGGCTGCTACTTGGAAAATGGTACACACTTTCACCAAGCATTACTCCCTGGATGTCCAGGCCAGGAGAGATGCTCGTTTGGCACAGCTGTTCTTCAGAGCCTATTCCTAAGTAGGTTCTGCCCCTCCTCCATGGAGGTACTGTGTGTAGTCTGTTACTGTCATAATATAGCAAGACTTCATGTTGTTTGAAGAAAAATTACTCACCTTAGTAATGTTGTTTCTTCTAATGGAGTCTTGCTATATTATGACCTCCCCAACCTGCCCCTCTCAGAACTTCTACTTGGGTGGGGGTGCGGGCAACAGTGTGGGCACTATTTTGTGCCCTTTTAGCTGCCTCCCCTTTGGGGGTTTGGGGTGTTTTATTATACTGTTGTTTTATTCTCATGTTGTTAGAATTGTATTAGTAGTTCTGGTCCCCTGACTTGAGTGTTGGGTGTTGGGACCAGCAATGGTTGTTAGTATTTAGGTAGCCATTTGGCTAGTATAGGTTACAGCTTCCACACAGACCTTAGTGAGTTTTTGCTCGTAAAGATCTGACAGTTCAGGTTTGAAATTACACAGATAGAGCTGCTTCTTAGAGCTCGTGCTCAAAGTTCTGTTTTGGAATGGTATTAACCATTTCACCTCCGGAGCAGTTCTAGAGCTGGATCAAACTGCTACTGTCATAATATAGCAAGACTCCATTAGAAGAAACAACATTACTAAGGTGAGTAATTTTTTCTTATAGTTTATACACATCTCTTTTTTTAAAGCCATCAAATGCTTCCTTATATCATGTTTTGTTTTACAGAAATATAGTCTCAACTGTTTCCTAAAATCAGCAGCAGCCTGCAAACAGCAAACTATTTAGCATGGGTATATTTGCCAGGATTTACTGCTCAGCACTTTGTTACACTTATACGGGGGGTGGCATGCTCAGAGCTTCTACAGCAAGGAGAGCTTTATTCATTTGTTAGCTGGCAGATTACACCCCTTGGGCAGTTTCTTTTACTCTTATTTAAAAGCAAAGCCCTCATGTAATGCTTCTTATGGTGATCTCTATATACCAGCATGTCACATTCTTTGGGGGGGGGGGAGATTGCAGAACACTAACTAGATTGAAGACTACCCTGATAGTGGCCAGCTAGCAAGGCTCAAAGATAAACAAAATATAAAGTACAACAGACTTACATAGAAGAAGGAAAAGGTAACTACAACTTTATTTTACTTCCAGGGACTACTACATGCTATACATATCCCTAATTTGGCATCATGGGGTAAAGTTTGTTGAAGCTGAGCTGCTGTAACCATCACTACAGTTTTCCAACTGGGGTAGGGTCACCCACCCTATCACAACCACTTGCAGGAGTGCTCAGGCTAAAGAAAGGCAAGAAACTCCTCAAAGGCAGCAGTCCAGGGGCAGAGGCAGGCCTTTCCAAAGGCCTTTTTACCAAGCTCAGGCCTCCTCTTCTTTTTCACAGAGGGGGTTCTTTAGAGGGAGAGGCAGACTGGGGATGAGCAGGCCTGCATCCACTCCTCAGCCTAAAGCCCCTGCCAAGCAGACACCTTGATGGGTCTGCCCGGGCCGATTCTCCCATACCAGTATGGGGCAGGCTGGCTTACTTTGTCCAGGACTGGAAGTCTCTAACATCAGACAAGTGGGTCCTGGAAGTAGTAAGCCAGGGACTGGTTCTCAGCTTCAAAAAATTTCCCAAGATGAGAACCAGATCCTTTCCACCTGCGAATCTCTCAGTGACCCTTGCCCTAGAGGCAGAGGTTTCTTCTCTCCTAACTGTCAGAGCTATAGAGAGGGTTCCCACCCTACACAAGGGCAAAGGATTGTACTCCAGGTACTTCCTAACCCCCAAAAAGACAGGAGAATGGCAGCCCATACTGGACCCAAGATATCTGAACAAACATCTTTTAAAGTCAAAGTTCAAAATGTTGACTTGGGAATAATCCTGCCATCTCTAAGGCCAGGGGACTGGCTAGCCTCCCTGGACCTCAAAGATGCCTCCTTTCACATTCCCTCAGGTGCTCCCACAGAAAGTACCTCAGGTTCGAGTTGCCCTCAGGCCACTATCAATTCAGAGCAATGCCCTTTGGCCTAACATCAGCCCCAAGGGTTTTCACAAAGTGCCTGGCAGTAGTGGTTGCTTTCCAAGGTGAAAAAGATCTCCGCTCTCCCATACTTGGACGACTGGCTCATAGTAGGTCAGTCTCCAGACCAAGTCAAGTCACATTTGCAAGTGACCCAGCAAGTGCTCACTTTCTTAGGATTCCTTCTCAACCTTCCAAAGTCAGTTCTCGAGCCAGTACAGCTCCTCACCTTCATAGATGCAGAGCTGGATACAGTAAAGGCAAGAGCCTTCCTTCCCCTGGAAAGGGCAAGGACCCTCATGGAACTGGCCTCTTCATTCATCCTTCGGGCATCTCGACCAGCAAGGCATTTCCTTCAGCTTCTGGGCCACATGGCAGCTTCCACAGCAGTGGTCCAAGGGGCAAGATTCCAGATGAGGGACATTCAGTTCCACTTAAGAGCCTTCTGGTCCCAAAGAAAGGATTCCCTTACCAAACTAGTCCCAGTGACTCGAACCCTAATCCAAGCCTTGCAATGGTGGCAGGATCAGGACAATTTGAGACAAGGGGTTCCTTTTGTCACTCAGTCTCATTCAGTGATACTCACCACAGATGCTTCCCTGCTAGACTGGGGAGCCCACCTGGGGGATCTTACCACCCAAGGACTGTGGTCACCTCAGGAATCTCTGCTTCACATCAATCTCTTGGAACTCAGAGCAGTGTTTCTGGCACTGCAAGCTTTTTCCAAATCTGTACAGAACAAGGTGGTTCAGGTCAGAACAGACAACATCACCACCATATGGTACATCAACAAGCAAGGAGGCACTCTGTCTATGCCCTTGTGCACAGAAGCAATGAAGTTGTGGTCCCTGGCCTATTCCCTGCAAACCTTTCTGATAGCAGTTCACCTCCCAGGAAGGACAATGTCCAGCAGATGCACTGAGCAGAATATCCCAGGGCCATCACGAATGGGCCCTAGATCCTCTAGTTTTGAAAGTGATTTTCTCGAGATGGGGCACTCCAGAGATGGATCTTTTTGCAGCCCCAGACGATCACCAACTTCCTCTCTTCTGTTGCAGACCCCCAGTCTTGGGCTCAGTCCCCCTGGATGCTCTGATTCTGAACTGGGAAGGGAAATTTCTGTATGCATGTCCCCCCTTCCCTCTCCTGTTCAAGGTGTTAGCCAAGATAAGGTCACAACCATGTAAAGTGATTCTGATTGCTCCAGACTGGGCCAGACAACCCTGGTATCCCCTGTTGCTGTCCCTAGCAGTCCACCTTCCCAGGAATTACAACCTCTTGACATCCTCTCAGGGGAGGATTTGGTACCCGAATCTTCGATCTCTCAATCTCAAGGCATGGCTCTGAAGAGTTAGAGTTTGCAGATCTGCATCTTTCCCAAGGGTTCTGGATATCCTTAGGCTTCTCAAAGCCTTCCACCTGAAAGAGTTACAACTCCAAATGGAAAAGATTCAGCATTTGGTGTTCTAAGAAGAATACTTCTCAGACTCTGCTGAGTTGCTCACGGTTCTGGACTATATAGTCCATCTTAATGGCCCAGGCCTCAGACCAGCTACACTTAAAGTACACTTGGCAGCTGTTTCTGCTTTCTTGTCAGTAGGCAAGCCTTCCTCTCTATCAACCCATCCTGTATTTTGTAAGGTCTTCAAGGGATTGCCTCACACCAATCCCCCCTTTAGGGATCCTGCTCCTGCTTGGGACCTTAATGTTTGCATTGCTCAGCTTATGCAACCCCCCCTTTGAGCCTTTGTCCTCAGCAGAACTTAAGTACTTGAGTTGGAAAACTGTGTTTTTGGTAGCCATTACTTCTGCCAGGCGTATCAATGAATTGCAAGCCCTGTCAGTGGAATCTGATTTCATCTCTTTCCATAGAGATAAAGTGGTCCTAAGAACTAACAGAAAGTTCTTACCTAAAGTGGTTTTAAATTTCCACCTCAACCAGTCTATATCTCTCCCTGTTTTCTTCACTGACCATTCCTTCTCTGGAGAGAGGAGGCTACACAGCTTGGATGTTAAAAGAGCCCTTAGCTACTACATAGAGCGTACCAAGGGTCACAGGTTTGAATCCCTCCAGTTGTTCCTTACGTATGGAGAAGTTGGTAAGGGCAAACCTGCCACTAAGAGATTTATTGCCAGGTGGATTGTTTCTTGTATACAATTCTGCTATGAAAAACTGGCAGAACTCCACCTCAGGCCTGAGGGCTCATTCCGCTAGGGGGTACTAGCTGCTCCCTGGCTGCTGCCAGGGATATTCCTCTTAGAAATTTGTCAAGCAGCCACCTGAAAAACAGTCCATACTTTCACCAAGCATTACTGTCTGGATATCCAGGCTAGGAGTGATGCCTCGGTTTGGCACAGCAGTACTTAGATCCTGTTTCCAAAGTAGGTTCTGTCCCTCTTCCATAAGAGGTACTGCTTGGTAGTCTGCATATGTCAGAATACAGCAAAACTTCATGTTGTTTGAAGAAAAATTACTCACCTTAGTAATGTTGTTTCTTCTAATGGAGTCTTGCTGTATTCTGATTCTCCGCCTCCCGTCTCAGAACCTAGATTTTGGGATGTGGGTGGGCAGAAGCAGTGTTGGCACCCTAGGGTGTCCTTTTTCACCCTCTTTGGGTGAGTGGTTGTGTTTTGGATGTGTGTTGTTTTTGGGTTTCTGACTTGAGTCTTCCTTTTGAAACCAAAACCCTTTTATATAGATATAGTTGCCAGTTGGCCAGTATGAGTTTTACAGTTTCCACACAGAACTTTAGTGAGTATTGCTCAGAAGACCTGACGGTTGCAGTTTAAACAGCAGCAGACAGGGCTTCAACTAGTTCAGAGTGAACATTCCATGCTGGCCATGGAAAGTTTAACTTTTGTTCTCCGGGCAATTCAAAGGCAGGACCTAACTGCATATGTCAGAATACAGCAAGACTCCATTAGAAGAAACAACATTACTAAGGTGAGTAATTTTTTCTTAGTTAGGCAGGCCAATTACATGGCATATTCAGTGCAGTACCAAAAAGCTCTCTGGAACACTGTTCTAGCTGTGGCTGATAAAGTCCCAGGTGAAGTGGCTGTAGATTTGCAGGATACAGCAAGGGCTGCACTTGATGCTACCAAGTATCAATTTCATATGGCAGTGGATGCCAGTTATACTGCATCCAGATTAATGGCTTTGTCTGTTTCGCTTAGGAGGTTTGCGTGGCTTAGAGCCACTAACCTGATATTAGACACCCAGGCCAAAGCAGTGGATATTCCCCTTGAGAACAACTCCTTGTTTGGGGATAAGACTGAAGCATACATGAAGAAGGTGGAGGAATATAAATCCACCTGTTGGAGCAATTTCAAAGATAGGCCTTCCACCTCTTATAGATCCCATAGTAGGGGGACAGGGGTAGGGGTAGGGTTTTTTTACCCCAAACCTTTTTTCCAAACGCAGGCCTCTCAGCCTCAGCAGCAGGCCAGAGGTTACTTTAGAGGAAGGGGCAGGAGAGCCATGAGAAGAGCGGCTCCTGCACCACAGGTTCAGGCACAGCCCGCACAGAATCCCTGAAAGGATAGTGCAGGTTGCATCCCTTATTACAGAACCACCAGTAGGTGGCAGACTGGCTCATTACCTTCACGCTTGGCATTCCTTCACCACAGACAAGTCGGTGTTGGAGGTAGTGAGCCAGGGCCTGGCACTCAGTTTCAAATCATTCCCAAGGCTGTGAACTAGAACCTTTGCTCCAGTAACAGCTGCAGGCAGGATTCTGTTGGAAGCAAAGGTAAAGCATCTGCTGGCAATCAAAGCAGTAGAGGTAGTGCCTCTAATAAGCAGGGGCAAAGGTTTTTATTCCAAGTACTTCCTCATAAGGAAGAAAAACGGGGATTGGCGACCTATTTTGGATTTAAGACTTCTGAACAAGCACATTTTGAAACCAGGGTGCAAAATGGTCACTCCTGCAATAATCATTCCTTCATTGCAAAAGGGAGACAGGCTAGCCTCCCTAGATCTAAGGGATGCTTATTTCCACATTCCCATCAGACCATCTCACAGAAAATTCTTGAGATTCAGGCTGGCTTCAGGCCATTACCAGTTTGCAGCTCTCCCTTTTGGACCAACTTAGGCACTTTGTAAAAACCCTTGGTGCCGATCAGTGGTGGTAGAGTTTTTGGACGACTGGTTAGTAGCAGGACAGTCTCTGCAGCATGCAGTGCAGTCGCTGGCACTAACAAAATTTACACTGGAATCCTTGGGATTTCTTATAAACGAAGATAAATCTCAGCAGGTGCCACTCCAGGTGCCGGAGTTTATTGGAGCAGAACTAAACACTAGACTGGGCAGAGCCTTCCTGCCACAAGACAGGGTGACAAGCATTCTGCAGATTGCAAAATCCTTCGTGTCAGGGAGACCCAAAACAGCCAGAGAATTTCTCAGGCTAGTGGGCCACATGGCATCTGCCACTGTAGTGGTAATAGGCTCCAGGTTTCAAATGAGAGTTATTCAGTTCCACCTCAGACAGTACTGGTCTCAAAGAATGGATCCTTAGTCCAAACTGGTTCCAGTCACAAAAGGACTAGTCCAGGCATTGCAATGGCGGTTAGACGAGCAGAACCTCAGGGTGGGTGTACCTTTTATAAGGGAACAACCCTCAGTAATCTTGTCTTGTAGGTTGGGGAGCACACATGTTAGGGCACACAGCAAGTGGCACATGGTTCCTCCCCCTCCCCCCAAGAGTCTCAGTTGCACATAAATCTTTTGGAGCTCAGGGCTGTTTACTGGGCTCTAAAACATTTGCTCTTTACCTTCAAAACAAGGTGGAGCAAGTCAGAACAGACAACACCACGACCATGTATTACATCAACAAGCAAGGAGGTACCAGATCACATCTACTGTGCACAGAAGCAATGAGACTGTGGTCCCTGGTATACTCCATGGGAGTATTCCTGTCAGCCATGCACCTTCCAGGGAAGAACAATATACTGGCAGATTCTCTCAGCAGGATAAGTCGGGACCGCCATGAAGTGGTGCCTGAATACTGAGAGTACTCAATACAATTTTCAGGAGTAGGTCATTCCAGAGGTGGGTCTCTTTGCCTCCGCAGAAACCACCAGCTTCCAATGTACTGTTGCAGGCCTCCTCTATGGGCACAACCCCTGAATGCGATGGCCCTGGATTGGAAAGGAAATTCTGTATGCATTTCTTCCCTTCCTATGATATTCAGGACCCTGCTGAAATTGAGGTCCCAACCAGCAGAAATGATACTGGTGGCTCCAGATTGGGTGAGACAGCACTAGTATTCTCTTCTACTGACTCTGTCAGTGGTTCCCCCAATCCATCTGCCCAGGAGGCACAACCTGCTAACCTCCTCTCAGGGCAGGATCCTGTACCCCAATCTCAAATCACTGAGGCTCAAGGCATGGCTCTTGAGGACTTAGAATTTGCTAACCTTAAGCTATCAGAGCAGGTGCTAACAGTGCTTAGGGTTTCCAGGAAGCCTTCTGCTAAGAAAACATATTCTTCTAAGTGGAAAAGGTTTTCCATATGGTGTACAGGTAAGGGTGTGAGCCCCTTCAGGGCTGATTTGGCTATTCTCCTAGATTACCTTACACATTTACATTCCTTAGGCCTGAAGCCTTCCACCCTCAAGGTCCACTTAGCTTCAGTCTCTGCTTACCTGTCAGTTGGTAAAGAGAGGTCCATGGCCTCTCATCCAGTATTCAAAAAATATTTTAAAGGCCTTAATCTTCTGCACCCTTCCCTGAGGGAACTGGTCCCGGCCTGGAATCTAAATATCTGCATTGCTAAGCTTATGTATGCACCATTCGAACCTATGGCAACTGCAGATTTGAAATACATCACTTGGAAAACTGTTTTTCTGTTCGCTGTTACTTCAGCCAGAAGGATCAGTGAATTACAAGCCCTGTGCACATATGTGGACTACATCTCCTTCCACAGGGATAAGGTGGTCCTCAGGACTAATAGAAAATTCCTTCTCAAAGTGGTATCTGATTTTCACTTAAATCAGTGTGTCACTCTACCTGCCTTTTTATACAGAGAACTCCAATTCTCCAGAAAGGAGGCTTCATTCCCTTGATGTCAAAAGGGCACTTAGCCACTACATTGACAGAACTAAGTCGTACAGATCAAGTCAATCACAGCTCTCTCTCACCTATGCTGAAGTTGGTAAGGGCAGAGCTGCAACAAAACGTACAATTGCTCGCTGGATAGTGGCATGTATACAGTTTTGTTATAGTAAGGTGGGCAAACAGGTACCTCTGGGCCTGAGAGCACATTCCACCAGGGGCACAGTTGCTTCAGTGGCAGCTTTAAGAGAAATTCCACTATTGGAAATCTGTAAAGCAGCTACACGGAAAACAGTACACACCTTCACAAAGCATTGCAGCCTGGATTTGCAGTCCAGAAGTGATGCTAGGTTTGGTACATCAGTACTGCAGAGCCTGTTTCCGAAATAGGTTCTCTGCCCAACCTCCAAAGGTACTGCTTGGTAGTCTGCATCAGTTTAATCATAATGAGTGATTCCTGGGTTAGAAGAAAAAATTACTCACCATAGTAATCTTGTTTCTTCAAAGGATCACTCATTATGATAAAGACCTCCCTGTCTCCCTGCTAGAACCTATGGAAGTTGTTCTGCATCCCTGCATTAAAGTTTTTTCTCCTGTATAGAGCTAAGGTAGAGACTCACTTTGTTTAACCAGTTGGTGTCCAGGTGGTCTCGAGTTTCTTAGGTTTGTTGATTAAGGATGTTTTGACCTGACAGGATAAAATATTATTTTTAATGTTATTAATTTTTGCTAGTGGGTCTTTTACCCAGTTAGCTCTGTAAGAATCTGAAGCACTCGGAGTGCAGCGGTTGCTAGGGCAGCAGTAGTATGAGCCAATTGAGAGTTCCATAATTTGCATATAATTCCATCTCTCTGGACAGTTCAACACAGGAGGCTGACTGCATCAGTTTAATCATAATGAGTGATCCCTTTGAAGAAATAAGATTACTATGGTGAGTAATTTTTTCTTCTTGGACGAAGTCTGCACCATTCATTCACACACCCACCATCCCCTGAGCTCACTCATCCTGCTTCTAGTCTTCACTCGTTCACTTGGGCTGTGAAAACGCGGTTGAGTAAGACCCTTCTTACACTGGTCATCCAGGCTGTCTTATGCCCAGATTAGATTAGTTGTTTCCTAGGTTAGTTTACGCTATACCTCCTTGGTCAAAAAGGAACTGAGGCAGTTGGAGGATCGACACTGAGATAGTCCATGCAGGCGCGAGCCAGCCGCGCATGCACGGTCCTACCTCGGTGCCGGCCCTCCTGAAGAATTTTAACTCCTGCTGGGTCCTAGCACCTCCGGCGTAATCCCATTAATGTGAATGAATGGTGAAGACTTCATCCAAGAAGATCAAGAATTACGGTAGGTATGTAATTTCCATTTCAAACAACATGAAGTCTTGCTGTATTCTAACCATTGCAGTGATATCCAACCTTTGAACTGCCCCGGAGAGGAAAGAGTTAACTTTCCATGCAAGGCATGGAACGCTGAGCTCGAGCTCGGTTGAGACTCTGTATGTTGTTGTTTGAACCCAAACCGCCAGATTCTTTACTCCGCCTCACTGAACAGTCGCTCCGGAGATTTCTCCTTTGCTCAGTTCAGATTAGTCGGTTAAAGTGTCGTTTTTTCCCCTTGGTTCAACCAAATTTCTGCTATGAAACCTGTCGGTTCAGTCTCTGTCTGTGGTACTGTGAGTACTAGATAGGTTTATTGTTATTAGTTTCTGTGTGGAACTTGTAAACGTCGGATCGGTTCGGTTTGAACCGGTCAGGTTTGTAAAAAAAAGTTTATTCTGTTTTTTAGAGTGTGGTAACTGGTCCTTATCGGTTCTAAAAAAGCAGTTCATTACGTTTTTTCCATGACCCGTGATACGGTCAGGAACGATAAGGGTGTCTTCACCTGCGGATTGCCGAAAAAGGTAAGTTTGGTTAGACTGGCCGTGTCTGAGAAACCCAAGAGAAAAACCAGGCCCACTGGTTTCAACATCAGTAGTGTGTGTGGGGAAGCCTTTGCGCTGACCCCCCCACACCACCTGTGTTTATTGTCTGGGGTTTGACCACCTCGATTCAGACTGCCAGATTTGTAAAAGTTTTCCTACAGCTACCCTGGAAAAGAGAGTAGGTAGGCTGAGGGAAAGGGAGGCCAAGAAATCTGTTGACCCGGATGGCCAGCCCGGTTCGGTTCCAACCGAACCAGAAGGAGTGCCCTCTGACCAGGGCAAAACTTCTTCAGGCAAAAGGAGAACCGACTCTGAGGAGTCGGTTTCGGTTAAAAGAAAAAGAAGGGATAAGTCAGCCGGTTTGGATCTACAAGTTCTTTCTCCGACCGCTGATGAAATAGCTAAGCGATAAGGATTGTTCAATCACTAACTCGAAACCGTCCTAACCGCACCATTGGTTAGGGGTTCGGTTCAGTCGGTTCCTCTGTCTGGATTATAATTTAGAGGATTTTTATGAACCGGAGGAGGAGGAAGGAGAGTATGAGGATAGTGATGGTGATTATGAAAGTCTTGATGTGCCCATTGACCCGGACATCTCCCCAGACAGACCTTCAGGTGTTTCTCCTCCTAGGTTTCTCGAGTCCCTTCCCACTTTATGTTTTACAAAAGTCTCTGAACTCTCCAGCTTCCTATGGAGGAAGTAGTGGGGATCAGGAGGAGCCTGATTATGTTGAAATGATGGACATCCCAGAGTCCAGGAGGCTGTCTATTCCCCTACACCAGTCTTTTGGGAAACAGACAATAAAAATTTTAAAGACCCCTAATTCCATACCTCCTGTGGACAGAAGAATGGACAAGAGGCATACTCTTTCAGGCTCAGATACGGAGTTCCTTTCCCAGCAATGCAGCCATGTCGGGGTAGTGCAGGCTGCTGCCTGTGATAAGGCAAATATACCCTTGGCTTCACACCCCCCAGATAAGGACTCTAGGAGGATTGATGCCATGGCAAAGAAACAGTACATGGCAGCATCTTTGGGACTCAGGCAGGCTAATTATATGGCCTACACAGCTAGATACCAAAAGTCTAGATGGGACACTGTGATGGCTCTAGCTAAACAGGTCCCCGACCAGCTTGCCAAGGAGCTGGAGCAGGTGGCTGCAGATGGTATTGAGGCATCCAAGGTGCAATTTCATGCTGCAGTGGACTCCAATGATGTTTCATCTAGAGTCATGGCTACATTTAGTGTCAGTGGCTCAGTAGGTAGCACACTCGCCTCTGAGGCCGGGAGATCAGAGGGCTGTGGGTTCAGTTCCCACATCTGGCACTTGGGTTAATATCCCAGTACTGACACTGTAGTGCAGCATGAGAGGGGTGCTACACTTCTGAGGTGCCGTCTTTTGGATGAGACGTTAAACAGAGGTCCCATCTGCCTGGATTGGTGGTAGTTCAGGTGGATGTTAAAGATCTCATGGCACTTATCGAAAAGAGTAGGGAATTTCCGTGTCCTGGCCAATTTCCTCATTCACTAAAAATACCATCAACAGCTTAATCTGGTTCAAGGTCAGTTGGCATTCATCTGTATCCCTCCCCGGTCGTGCCTGAAAATAGGCAGGATTTGTCTAGTGCACTTACCCGTCAACAAAAGCTAAATAAATAAAAAGAGCCAGGCCTTGAGATTGAGAGATTTGAGATTCGGATACCAAACCCTCCCCTGAGAGGATGTCAACAGGTTGTAATTCCTGGGAAGAGACAGGGGAAGGTGGACTGCTAAGGACAGCAAGAGAGGGTACCAGGGCTGTCTGGTCCAGTCTGGAGCAATCAGAATCACTTTGCTGGGCTGAGATCTGATTTTTGACTAGTACCTTGAACAGCAGAGGGAAGGGGGGAAAAGCGTACGGGAATTTCCCTTCCCAACTGAGGACTAGAGCATGCAGGGGGACTGAGCCCAACACTGGGGGTCTGCAGCAAAAAAGAGGAAGTTGGTGATTGTCTGGGGCTGCAAAAAGATCTATCTGTGGAGTGCCCCATCTGGAGAAGATCACCTTCAAAATTAGGGGATCCAGGGCCCATTTGTGACGGCCCTGAGATATCCTGCTGAGAGCATCTGCCAGGACATTGCCCTTCCCTGAGAGGTGCACTGCTATCAGAGAGGTATTCAGGGAATAGGCCAGAGACCACAACTTCATTGCTTCTATGCACAAGGCCGTAGACAGAGTGCCCCCTTGCTTGTTGATGTACCACATTGTGGTGGTATTGTCTGTCCTGATCTGAACCAGTTTGTTCTGAACAGACTTGGAAAAAACTTGAAGTGCTAGAAACAGTGCTCTGAGTAATAAGAGATTGATGTGAAGCAGAGATTCTTGAGGTGACCACAACCTTATGCGTCAGATCCCCAAGTGGGCTCCCAGCCCAGGAGGGAGGCATCTGTGGTAAGGATTAGAGAATGAGTTTGAGTGACAAAGGGAACTCCTTGCCTTAGGTTGTCCTGATCCTGCCACCATTGCAAAACCTGGATCAGGGTTCGAGTCACTGGGATTAGCTTGGTAAGAGAATCCTTTCTCTGGGACCAGAAGGCTCTTAAGTGGAACTGAATGTCCCTCATCTGAAATCTTGCTCCTTGGACCACTGCCGTAGAGGCAGCCATGTGGCCCAGGAGCTGCAGAAAATGCCTTGCTGGTCGAGACACCTGAAGGGTGAATGAAGAGGCCTAAATTCTTCAAGGGATTGCTGCATACCAATCCTCCCTTCAGGAACCCTGCCCCTGCTTGGGACCTTAATGTTTGCATTGCCCAGCTTATGCAACCCCCTTTTGAGCCTTTGTCCTCAGCAGAGCTTAAGTACTTGACTTGGAAAACTGTGTTCTTGGTAGCCATTACTTCTGCCAGATGCATAAGTGAGTTACAGGCCCTGTCAGTGGAGCCTGATTTTATCTCTTTTCATAGAGATAAGGTGGTCCTCAGGACTAATAGGAAGTTTTGCCTAAGGTGGTTTCAGATTTCCACCTTAATCAGTCTTGTCTCTTCCTGTTTTCTTCACTGACCATTCTCCTCCTCTGGGGAGAGGCTACACAACCTGGGTGTGAAAAGGGCCCTTAGCTACTACATAGAGTGCACCAAGGGTCACAGGGTTTGACTCCTCCAGTTGTTCCTCACTTATGGTGAGGTTGGCAAGGGAAAACCTGCCACTAAGAGATCTATTGCCAGGTGGATTGTCTCTTGTATACAATTCTGCTATGAAAAATTAGGTAGAATCCCACCCTCAGGCCTGAGGGCTCACTCTACTAGAGGTATGGCTGCTTCCCTGGCTACTGCCAGGGATATTCCTATCTTAGAGATTTGTCAAGCAGCCACCTGGAAAACGGTATATACTTTCACCAAGCATTACTCTCTGGATATCCAGGCTAGGAGTGATGTTCGGTTTGGCACAGCAGTGCTTCAGAGCCTGTTTCCAAAGTAGGTTCTGTCCCTCCTCCATGGAGGTACTGCTTGGTAGTCTGCAATAGTCAGAATACAGCAAGACTTCATGTTGTTTGAATAAAAAATTACCCACCTTGGTAATGTTGTTTCTTCTAATGGAGTCTTGCTGTATTCTGACCTCCCCACTGCCTCCCCTCTCAGAACCTGGGTTTTGGGATGTGGGTGGGCAGGAACAGTGTTGGCACCCTAGAGGTGCCCCATTTTTCTCACCCTCTTATTTTTGGGTGTGTGTGTGTTGTGTTTTGTTTTTTGGGTTTCCTGACTTGAGTCTTTGCCTTGGAACCAAAAAATCTTTTTATTAAATTTAGTAGCCAGTTGGCTAGTGTGAGTTTACAGTTTCCACACAGGACACCCAGTGAGTATAGCTCGTAAAGATCTGGCAGTTTGGGTTCAAACAACAACAGACAGAGTCTCAACTGAGCTCAGCGTTCCATGCCTTGCATGGAAAGTTAACTCTTTCCTCTCGGGCAGTTCAAAGGTTGGATATCACTGCAATAGTCAGAATACAGCAAAAGTCCATTAGAAGAAACAACATTACTAAGGTGAGTATTTTTTTCTTTTGGGTTAAATGTCAAAGGACAGAATCTCTTTCATAAGAAAAAGACACATTTTGAGTATAAACAGGGCCAAAGCAGAGGAGACCATTTCCAGCTCGGTATCCAGCCAGGATGAAAAAAAGCAAGCCACAAAACCAGTTTGGACTCGTTCTCAAAAAGGGTGGTCTCCACAGATTCAAAAAATGGTCCAGTACATGAAGTCAGAGGGGCATGTATGATGATGAAGTGTAGTGGGCTGGCCAGCCAAAGATATTTCTGTATTTGTTTGCTCTTAGAGTTAGTTTTAGGATTTTGAACAAGCAACATTATGGATTGAAATCTGCCTTAGCTCACCAAGTTTTTAGTTGGGGTAGCTTCTACTTAGAACCTAAATAGTTTTAAAGAGGATAGGAAATTATTTATGTTTATAGCTGTTTATAGTGATACCATTTACAGAAATTACATCCATGAGCCTAGATGATCCATATGTAAGTGTACCTGAATAAAAAGTGGTGTGAAACCTGTAGTTTGCATTGTTTTGTTTTCACAGGGAGCATTCTATTACATTTCTCTTCATGGAACCAGTGATTTGGGGTTTTAACTGTGTCAAGGTTTGTGCAAAGAACTCTAAGCATGGCTCTGCAAGGAGAATAGCTCATGTTTACCATTTTGTACATAAACCACGACATAGTAAACCAAAATCTTAATCCGAGAGTCCTCTCTTGCAGCAGGTAACACAGTTAGGACTGTTGCCAGCAGGCAACAGGACCCCTGACAAACTTCTAGCCAGCGCTTTATGGCGGGACCGCTCCACATCACATATATGATATAAAGGGAGGTGGTCCCGCTGCTACACGTAAGTAGCTTCTGCCATCGACTCTGCTCATCGACTCCATGACTTGCCTCTCACTAGTCGAACCGCCATTTTCCAACAACTTCAACTTTATTTTTTAATCAAAAGTTCCGCTTTTGGCAATCCTTTCTTCTGTATGTCTTCTTCCCCGATGCCCTCTTCTAGGCACACTAACAAGTGCGCCTGTATGAAGGAGATCCCGGCTAAATACGGCCATTCAGCCTGTTTGCTGTGCCTGGGCCCAGATCACGACACCCAGAGTCGCTTGCACTGCCAGAAATTCAACAGCTGGATGTGGATCCGTCGCTAGAAGACCCTGCAGGCCTTCCTCGAGGAACAACAGTTGGCTGCCATGCAGCAGGAATCCTCTTCTTCCCACCATTCGCACAAAAAGTTATCAGGGAAACATAAAGATAAGAGGAAAGAGGAGCGGTCCCATTCATGTTCCCAATCCTCTGGCTCCCACTCTGCCTCCAGGGGCAGCTCTGACTCTGCCGCCCAAGACACTAGACTCACCATGGTCAAGGCCCGGGCCACAGGCGCCAAGGACAGAGGCTCTGGGTCTTCCGGTCCCTCTCTTCAACCTATAAAAATTAGGCCTTTGGCACCCCCGACAGGACGCTGTACCAACACAGGTAAGGAACGCCAATCAGATCTTTCCCGGTCAGCCTCTGTATGCAGCGCCGAACCCTGGGACAGGCAGAAGACCTCGGATCACCTGCCTGGAAGATCTTCCTCCCTACCACCCAGGCACTCTAAGAAACTGGCGGAGAAACCAGTAAACCGCCATCGGACAAACATCCATCAGACAGATGTCCGCACTCTAAGCCTCGTTGACCAGCATGGACGCCGGCTTGACAACACTCCTAAAGTTCCTCACTACGGTGCCACTGCTTGGAGCCCCGCCATCTCCAGTTTCTCCCGCCACCGTTGACTACAGGCCCAACGACACCCATGTGGAGGATGAGCAGATGACGGTCCCCAAGAGAAACAGGTGGCTGACGGTCCAGCCAACACCAGCCCGTCATCTCCTCCTGCAGGTCCGCCAACACCAGACTGTGCAGCACCTGACGTTGGCACTGGCATCAGTGAAGACATTGGGACCAGACTGGACACTGGACCGTGTATCATGTTAAGATCCCAAACTGAATTTGTCTCAAGTTAACGATCTCTTCAGCCATTGGTGGGAGACTATCCATTCTGATATTCTGTCCCCAAAGCCTCAACCGGACACTCCTACTGCACCAGATGTGACAAAAACTCCGGATGGTGGAGCACCTGCAAAGGCCTTTCCCCCAACTTCGGACACAGCCAAGGTCCCCTCTCCACCTCTAGATGAGGACCATGGCAATGAGCCTCTTCCTCACGAAAAGCTTAAAGGAAAAGCCTCTCGTAAGAGATGTCACAGGTCTCGGTCACGGAGCCCAAGCCTTTCAAGCTCTCCTGACTGGCATGGACGCAGGAAGAGGTGACGCAAGTCCCACTCCTCTTCCTCATCAGATTCATACTGGCCCTTAGACTCTTCCTACTCATACTAGTCCATCGGCAGCCTATCTCCTCTAGACCCATATGACACACCAAAATCTCCTCCCGATGACCCCTCTTTCATGGAGGTCATGAGACTCACCCAAGCTTATATGGGTTGGGATATGGAGGACCTTAACCCGGAGAGAATGCAACTGGCAAAATGCCTCCGCCAGAAAGATCCCATGCTGGTGATCATACTACCCCTGGTGGACACTTTTGCTGATGTCTCACAGGCGGTTTGGAAGTGCCCACATACCTCCACCACAGTCCCTAAGAAGGCTTATCACCTTTATAGGACCCCAAAGAGCAACCTTTTCTGGCAGAGCAGCCCGTAGCTGATTCAGTGGTGATTTCGGCAGCTCATGATCTTTCCCAGAGGCTGAAACACCTTAGCACTCAACTCCCAGATAAAGAGTCCAAACAGTTAGACTCCATGGGTCTCAAAGTTTATTCGTTTGCCACTTGCAGCATTAGGAGCTTGAACTTCTTAACACACATGATTCAGTTCCAGAATGCCCTCTGGGAACAAGGGATGACTATTGTTCAAGAAATCCTTGATTGTCCACAAAGGCTGAGCTCCTCAGACTTTTGCATACCGGATAGGATGTGGGCACTGGCCTCCGTCCTGCTTACAATTCCGTGGACACAGCAGCAAGAGTGGCAGTGACAGTAGTATGCCTATGTCGCCACTGTTGGCTCCGGGTCTCTGGTTTGCGACAACATTCAATCCAATCATCTTTGACACATCCTTTCAAGGCTCAGTCCTCTTTGGTGAGGACACTGAAAGGATTATTAACAAGTTTCAAGATTCTGAAAGGCAGTTTGGACTGTGCAGGCCCATGTACCGCCCGAATCAGAGACAGTTTCAGAGGGGTCTCTGCTTTTGGTGTCCAAGGATATGGGCCAAGGCAGCCCCACTTTCAGCTCCAGCAGCCAGGTTACAGCCAGAGAGGCGCCTCATAGAGGCTCTGCCAGATCCCCTTTGCCTGGCCAAACCTACTCAAGTCGCCTTCCCTCCTACCACTGCCTGATTCCCGGCCTGACCAACTTCCTCCTGTGAACCCAACAGGGGAGGCGGTCAGAGGCCACTTTTCACTCTATGCAGAAATCTGGAGGAAAGTGACCTCTGATCAGTGGGTCCACCAACTGATAGACAGCGGACATTCCATAGAGTTTGTATAGTTCCCACAGGACAGCCCCCAATCCCATTACTCCATGGAACATGCCGGTCTAATTCACGAGAAATTCAAGCCCTGCTATCCAAGAATGCCATAGATCCTGTTCTCCATCCCAGAGAGGAAAAAGGGTCTCACTGCATTTCTTCCTGTTGCCAAAGAAGTCTGTACACCCGAGACCCATTCTGGACTCGCAAACTCAACAAGTTTGTCAAGTACAAGTGGTTTTGGATGGTCACTCTTCAGGCCTGCTCCTCATGCTCCATCACTGGGACTGGCTGGCATCACTAGACATGCAGGATGCCTATCTACACATCCTTGTGGCAAAGCCTCACAGGAGGTTCCTCAGGTTCACCTTCCAGGGCAGACATTTCCAATTCAGGCACTACCCTTCTGTCTTTTTTCAGCACCGAGGGTTTTCACCAATTTCCTTGCAGTGGTAGCGGCACTTTGAAGGATGGGTCATTACATTTTCCCATACTTGGCTACTGACAGCTCCATTACAAAGTACAACTGCTACAAGCCATTCGGGACACTTGTTCTCTCTTCGGGATCTAGATATCACGATCAATGCCCCAAATCCTTCCTCAACCTGGCCCCAGAACCTGAACTTTACCAGGCACACCTCGACACTGTTCAAGGAAGGGCCTATCTGCCAAAGGACACAGCTGCCCGCCTTCAGGGGATAGCTCGCCACATTTGTTCTGCCTCAGAAGTACCAGCTAGAACACTACTACAGCTGTTGGGCCACATGGCAGCATCCAACATTATGGTCTGTCTTGCGAGACTCTACATGAGGAAAATCCAGTGGACCTTACTTGTCCAGCTGGACCAAAGATGGGACAACTTGGATCTACCAGTCTCCATCACAAAGCCGGTCCGTCAGGAATTCCAGTGGTGGATATCATCCCTCTTCATTGCTCAAGAGGATGCCTTTTCAAAGAGAGGTGCCAGACCAGGTGCTGACGTCCGACGCCTCAGGCTGAGGATGGGGAGCACATCTTGGCACTGCGAGGACTTCAGAGCTCCTGTCCGTGACCAAGGAATCTCCACATAAATATCTTAGAGATGAGAGCTGTTCTCTGCACTTTACAGGCCTTGAGCAATGTGCTCTGCCCAGGACACCTCCTTGTGCAAACAGATAACATGCCTGTAGTGTTTTATCTCAACAAATAAGGAGGCTCATACTCCTACCCCCTCTGCAGGGAAGCAGTGAAGGTGTGGAATTAGGCCATATCCCATCAACTCGGGATCTCCACAGTCCACGTTCCTGGAGTCCAGAATACTCTGGCCGACGCTCCCAGCCGATCTCTGTCAAGAACTCTCGAATGGACTCTCCTGCAGTCTGTCATCAATGAACTCTTCGACAGATGGGGAACTCCTGAAATGGATTTTTTTGCCTCCCCTATCTATGCAAAACTGCCCAGTTTTTGCTCGCTAGATCCAGGGCCTGGTGTTTTCTGGCGAGACGCATTGTCCCTCTTCTGAAAGGGGAGATTCTTCTATGTCTTTCCCATGTTTCTGCTCCTTCAGAAGGTTCTTCTCAAGGCACAGGCGGAGGGAATGACCATGATCCTGGTGGCACCATTATGGCCTCGACAGATCTGGTTCCCACTCCTACAACAGCCGGCTGTGGAACCCCCGATTACCCTGCCTGTGAGCACTTACCTGCTCTCCCAGGACAACAGGATCCTGGTTCACCCGAACCTTCGGTCACTGCACCTACATGCATGGCTCCTGAGGACCTAGCCAAACTCCACTTCGGACTCTCTGACAAAGGTAGCTGACATTCTGGTGACTGCTAGAAAACCTTCCACCAGAGCGACCTATGCCATGAAGTGGAAACGCTTTTGTCTCTGGGCTGTGGCTCATCACCTAAACTCTTTGGCCTGTTGGGTGAACACTCTTCTCGAGTACCTCCTGTCTTTTTTGGACTTGGGCTTGGGCTACTCCTCCATCAAGGTGTACTTAGCGGCCATTTCTGCCTACCATATTCCTATACAGGGCAGAACGGTGGCACAGATGGAGGTAACCCGTGTTTTTTCTTCGTGGTATCCTGCACATAAACACCCCCCATCCCTCTTTGGGACTTATTTGTTTTGGGGAAGCTGACCTTGTCACAAATGCACTCAGCAGGTCAAGCCCTCTCTCCCACAGTGCCAACCTCCGAGCGCAATAGTGTGAACAGGTAGCAGACAGGGTAATCCTCCTGTCTGCTTTTGGGTCCGAATCACCTTTAGTCTCAAGTTCTGAGGGATTCAAATTGTGAACCTTATGCTAGCGTACCCAGTGTACAAGTGCAGATACGTACCCTCTTCGAGGATTCTGGTACAATCTTTCGCCAGGGGCACCAAGCCAGGCTTCCAAAAATGATCCCTTAAAACTATAAAAGACCTTAGGTATATTCTTACCTTTTCCCAGTTTAGTAACACCATCAAGCTTTTGAACAATTGTCAGACTTAACCATCTGTACGTCACATGCAAAAAGAACTGGCAGATACCCAGGCAGTCTTTCAAATAACATATTTACTAAAAATATGAAAAATGTAAACACAGAACAATATATCAAAGAGCATACAATCACTTAAAAGAACAAGGGCAAAGTACAAAACAAAAACTCCTACCCCAATACATTTAGACTTTTTCTATCTAATGTATTACCTCTGTAGTGCTTATAGTTAGATCAGGGATCTGTCTTTCTTGAGTCCCAAAATGATATGTCAAAAAGATCAGACACCAGTATTAGTTTAAACTGTGTCTCTCCACACCCCTTCTGTGAGTCATCTAGCTCCTTCTTTTAGAATATAAAATAAAAATTACAAACAGGGTGTCCTATCAGGAGGTATATTAAAGGATACCTAAACAAGCAGTTTTTTAAAACTGCAAACTCCAAAATCTGGCTTCATTGCAAGGTAAAGTAAAGGCTACTGTTTACATTTATGCTAAAACTGCATTTATGTAAATAACATAAATGCAGTTTCATAGCTTTTGAAAAATGTAAACATCAGCCTTTCACTTACAAATAAATAGCCTTGCCTTCTCCCTAAGATGTCTGCCAACTGTGTTAAGTGATGAGCTATGATGACATCTTCGGAGCCAGAGACCAATATAGATTCCCATAGGCTAACTAGTTCTTCTTTCCCTTTTGTTTTGAGTTGTTTTACCAGAATGATTAGCACCATGTGTTAACATGTGGATTATTTTGCTCAGTACACGTTAAGCTATGATTTTGTTCATTTTATTTACTTTAACTTGCTGAAAATGTTTTGCAATCTAGCTGACTTTCTCTTTGGCAAACTGCAGAACAGTAAAGCAATTTCAAATACCTGATGATCTAGTGGTTATGTGATTCCTGAATTTTGCTTTTGTTAACCAGAGAGAGACACTATGCTGAAACTGTGTTTACAGATGTGGCCTGGCAGCACAAGGAAATTAAGTGACCTGCTCAGGGTCACACAGCGAAGTATTGGTCTGGTCCAATTCCAAAGCTCATGCATTCTTGTTAATCCACAAAAAAAGCTTCTCTTGTATTATTTTTCCAAGTGAACCCCTGCACCTAGCCTGGCTTCTGTTGAACACCCCACCATCCATATCATGTCCTTGGTACTGCCTGGGGCTACATATGAGCTTGCGGTCTCATGAAGAGAATTATCACACCTCAGACTGTAATTGTACACATCCGAGAGTTGTGCATACCTACACCGATACGGATCATCAGCTGGCACTGTTAAAAAAAATACCTCCCAAATCACATTTAAGTCCACTTTTTCAATGTTTGACTTCTGCTCCCATAGTAAACATTGAGTAAATCCCCATCCTCCTGCACAGTGAAGGCAGTATGTACAGTTCCCCTGTTGTGTTTTTGTCCCGCCTCATTAACCAACAATTGGGTCTTCGTGGCGGGCCAAGCAATAAGCCTAAGGACTCACCAGAAAAACTGCTGTTCATGCCCTCACAAGGGCTGTACTTAGTATGGATAACAATATTATTAGCAGGAGAGACATACTAATGCCCTGAGCGAATCCACCAGACTCCAGTGTCAGTCTACTCTTTTACCTGTGATCTGCAGAACCCGCAACAGTTCCCTGCAAATCTTCTCCAGTATGTTTTAGTGCCCTACTCCACAATGCGAGCTGGTTGGCTACCACCCTTCTAAATCTTGAATGATCTAAACCCTGCCACTGAGTAAGTGTCATCACTGGCTGCTCTTATTCACAGTCAGGTAGTAATCATGGTTCTGGCAGCCCTACATTTCAGATCTCACAATGATCTGCTAAACATTCCCCTTGCTGTCTTCCCTAACCTGAATATAGCTGTACCCTGCTGGAATTGCCTCTTCAGTCCCTCTCTGGCATTCATTCTTCTCTTCCCCACACCAAAAACTGGTGAGCTCACTACCATTCTGCATCATGAATGCGGTTAGTACAGTCACCCATGTCATTTTTACATATTAATAATAAACATGATCTTCTGGTAAGCCAGGCTGATAGCATAGAAGCAGGGCACAAGGGGAAACATAGGCATTCCTACCCATGAAAGATTTAATCCACCTATGATTAGGTACTATTAAATGACATGCATAATGATGTGCAAACCTATCATTTAATAGTGCCTAATCAAAGGTAACCTAGATCTTTTAAGGATAGGAAAGGCTATAATTCCCCTTGTTCCATGCTGATATATCAGCATGACTTACTGGAAAGAGTTGTTTAATCTTCCTGGACCCAAGTCTCCATCACTCATTTACACTAGTGGGATAGCGCCGGAGGTGCTAGGACTAAGCAGGAGCCAAAATTTTCAAGAAGTATCGGCACAGAGACAGGACCATGCATCGTGGCTGAGACTAGCTTGGCGCCTGTAGATTGTCTCGCCGACCCCGCCTCAGTTCCTTTTCTCCTACCGCAAGGTGCTTGGATGTCGACATCGCTTCGGCCTGTTGAGAGTTTTCATCTATACGACAGCAGCTTTTAACGGTTTATTAGTGTCTGCTTTATTTAATATTTTTAGTAGTATTTTTTTCTATGAAGAAGAAGAAAATTAATTCTCACCTGCCATCAACGGAGTCATCCTTAGACGGTAGCGTGACAGTAGGAAGACTTTGTTTGAAAGTTGTTATGGCAGAGGGACTGTCTGGTCCGCCAGCCCTTTGTAATGGGGGTCGGCTGCAGATAGTCCACCTGTGCTTTGGGGACAGTTCACGAAGCCTGTGAATCTGGTGGTTCGGCTCTGCTTAAAAATGAGCTCTTCTTCCTCATTGGGGAAGAAGAATCTGTGCCCGAGGTTGCCCTCTGGTATGTCTGCAAGGGGATTGTCAGTCGGGGGAGCGATAGGCCTGAACCGACTTTGGTGGGTTCCCCTTTGTCCCGGCTCTTAACGGCCGCTGTCTTTCAGCTCCGGACTCCATCTCTGTCCTTGATGGTGTTCCGGTGAGCAGTTTCAGTTCTGGGTCGCTCCTCTGGAGCAGGGGGTTCGACTTCTGTCCAGTTTTCCTGGCCAGTGTTCCCAATTTCAGGGCCTCTGAGCCGCTGAACCAGGGCCAGGTCAATAGGATCAGGATGTGCACGGTGCCATCCTGGTGCATTCGCCATCACGTCGTCCTCTCACGCCTACCCCCTCCCTGTTTCCATGCAGGGTCCGGCATGGGCACCTCTTTTTCCTTCTCCTCAGGATTTTCTTCGTTGGCATTCTCCACGGCGCTGTTGGTCCTGGTGCGCGGACCGATGCCATGGGTGATCGCCAGGTCAAGCGCCACTGGAGATTGGCGGCCGGTGCTGTGGGTGGGCCATTGCTGCCCTACAGCCGCCGCTGGTTCCTGGAAAGCCGCCAAGGGTAATGCGGGTGTTGGTGCTGCATATGCAGGTGCCATGGTGATGCTGGGCACCTAGGGTGCCATTGGTACCTGTGGGTGCCCGTAGGTGCCAGGGTGCCTGCAGGTACTGGCCGCCGTGCCCCTCGGTGTTGCCCAGGATGGCATAAGCACTGCTTGGTGTGATCCTGTGCCACGAGTGATGCTGGTGGCACAGGAGGTGTCAGTTGGTGCTGTCCCGCAGAACTAGTGCTGGATTTTTCCTTCCGCAGACCTCCTCTTCTTCCGCAGAGCTTGTGGCAAGATGTTTTCCGCAGAATGAAGTCCTGTTCTGCAGATTATTTTCCACAGATCTTAGTGAGTGGCGGTCTGCATGGCATCCAGCAGTTTTCTGCTGATGGAACTCTTCTGTCCTGTTCTGCCAGTGGAATCCCTCATTCTGCTCAGCACTTTCTCAGCTCTTTACGTGTTGCCAAGCTCTTTGACACCCTTCCGGGTGGCAGAGGCTCTAGTGGCTCTGACCTAGACCTCTCTTTAGGGGGTCCTTCTGGGGTAGAAGTGCATCTGGATGAGTCTCTCCCTGTCCTACTTGTCGGTGATACAGCAGATGACTCATTTTATAAACTGGAGGGCAAGCCTTCTCTATCACCAGAGTCCATGATGGAAGATCTTTTCAGTTGTTCCTCAGTGATGAGGTCCACTATAGTATTTCAGACTGTATCCGTGAACCAAACGCTTCTGTGTCTAGACTCTTTGCAGTCGTCAGGACAGTTGCACTCTGTGGAACATTGTTATTCAGTAGTCTGGAGCTGTATAGGCTCTTCCGCTCCTTTGATAGGGGTATTTAGCCCCCTTGTGATACTGCCCCTTCGGTGGCTTCATTGGCAACAGGTGGTTAACATCTCTTCAGCTGTGATTATTCGTCTGGTCACGATTTCAGTTATGGACGCTCAGGCTCCTCCTGCCCCCCAGATGGATGACATCTTCGTCATTTTTGTATCAGGCAATCCTTGCGAGATAGCAGCCTGAAAGCCTTGTCAGATGCGGACTAATGGTAAAGAAAAATCATCACAGCACAGGGCCTAGCCCGAAATTACCCAATACCTTCCTTTTGGATCTGGCCAGGTCCCGCCTCAGCCCCTGAGGCGGTCATCTCTAAACTACGGTAAAGAGTACCTGACTTCTCCTACCCCTAGGGGGAGTCCTATCCAGCGGAGGTGTGGGTCATCTCTTTTCTCCAAGAGAGATTTCTCTTATTCAGAGATATTCTCTAGCCTTGGTGGCTGCCCAGTCTGTTGGTTTTTTTAATCAGGCTTTCTTCTCTCGATCATAACCTCACAGCAACAGAAGCGACTCTCCAGCGACTCGGAACTTAGGTTCCTAATTCCTGACTTCTTTAAGTTGACAGATGGCATACTTCTTCAAACAACATGAAGTCTTGCTGAATTCTTACTATTGCAGTTAGCTCCAGCCTTTAAACTGCCCCGGAGAACAAAGAGTTAACTTTTCAATGCATGGCACAGAATGCTGAGCTTGAGCTCGGTTGAGATCTCTGTCTGTTTCCCTTTGAAACTCAACCATCCGATTCTTTACTCCACCTCACTGAACAGTCACTCTGGAGATTTCTCCTGCAGCTCGGTTCAAAAGTCTGTTAAAGTGTCGGTTTTAAACCGAAAATTATTCCGCATAGTCGGTTCAGTCTCTGTCTGTACCGTGAGTACTAGTTTTGTTCTGATTTTCTGTGTGGAAATTGTAAAAGTGTTAGTTCGGTTCTGCTGAACCGATCACTTGTAGTGAATCCTTGTGTTTTACTTTAGTGTGTGGTTACCGGTCCTTATCGGTTCTAAAAAAGAAACGTGTTTTGAATGGTTTTTTTTTTCCCAGTATCCGTGACACGGTTAAGAACCAATAAGGGAGTCTTGCCTGGCAGTTGCCATAAAAAGGGTAAGTTTAGTTAGGTTGACCATGTCTGAGAAACCCAAGAAAAAAACCGGGCCCACTGGGTTTCAACACTGCAGTGAGTGTGGGGAGATCTTTGCTAAGGCCGATCCCCACACCTCCTGTGTTTATTGTCTGGGGTTTGAACACCTCGATACAGACTGACAAATATGTAAAACATTTTCCTAAATCTACCCTTGAAAAGAGATTAGGTAGACTGAGGGAAAAGGAGGGCCAGCCCGGTTTGGTTCCGAACGAACCAGAAGGAGTGCCCTCTGACCAGGGCGATACTTCTTCGGGCAAGAGGAGAACCAATCATGAGGGATCAGTTCCTACAGAAAGAAAACTCAAGAAAAATCGACCGTTCGGATACAGAGGTTCATGTTCCACCACCGAGGAAATAGCCTGTGTGATTCGGATTGTGGAATCGCTCACCAGTTCCGACCGATCCGGCACCTTTGGCAGGGGTTTGGTTTGGTCGGTTCCCCCAGTTCAAGATTATACCCCTGAAGACTTTTATGAACCGGTGTTTGAGAAGGAGGGGGAGTTTGAAGATGATGATGGTGAAAGTCTGGATGTGCCTGTGGAACCGGACATCTCTCCATACAGACCTTCGGGTGTATCCCCTCCTAGGCTTTCGGAGTCCCCTTCCCACTTTCTGTTTTACAGAAGGGTGGCTGAAACCCTCCAGCTTCCTATGGAGGAGGCAATGGAGGATCAAGAGGAGCCTGATTATGTGAAAATGATGGACATCCCAGAGTCCAGGAGACTGTCTATTCCCCTTCACAAATCTTTTGGGAAGCAGACATAAAAAATCCTTAAGTCTCCCAATTCTGTACCTCCTGTTGACAGAAGGATGGACAAGAGTTATACACTATCAGGCTCAGATATGGAGTTTCTATACCAGCAATGCAGCCATGTTGAGTAGTGCAGCTGCTGCCTGTGACAAGGCAAATATTCCTTGGCTTCACACCCCAGACAAAGACTCCAGGAAAATGGATGCCATGGCAAAGAAACAGTACATGGCATCTTCCTTGGGACTCAGGCAGGCGAACTATATGGCCTATACAGCCAGGTACCAGAAGTCCAGGTGGGACAATGTACTGGCACTGGCTAAACAGGCTTCCCCCCAGCTGGCCAAGGAGCTGGAGGAGGTGGCTGCTGATGGGATTGAGGCATCAAAGGTACAATTTCATGCGCTGTGGACTCCAGTGATGTGTCATCAAGAGTCATGGCTACATCTGTGGATCTTCAGAGGATGGCTTGGCTCAGATGTACTAGCCTCTCACAGGACACCCAGGCTAAGGCCATGGATTTTCCTGAGTTGGTAATTCTCTGTTTTGGGGAGCAGACAGAGAATTACATTAAAAATGGATGAGTACAGGACCACTTATAGGAGTGCTCAGGCCAAAGAGAGGCAAGCAACTCCTCAGAGGCAGCAATCTAGGGGCAGGGGCAGGCCTTTTCATAGGCCTTTTTACTAAGCACAGGCCTCTTCTCCCTTTTCACAGAGGGGATTCTTTAGAGGGAGAGGCAGAAGGGGGATGAGCAGGGCTGCATCCACTCCACAGCCTAAGGTCCGTGCCAAGCAGACACCCTGATGGGTCTTCCCAGGGTGTCTCTCATATTCCTGTAGGGGGCAGGCTGGCTTACTATGTCCAGGACTGGATGTCTGTTACATCAGACAAGTGGGTCCTGGAAGTAGTAAGCCAGGGACTGGTTCTCAGTTTCAAAATATTTCCAAAGATGAGAACCAGATCTTTTCCACCTCTCCGAGACCCTTGCCCTGGAGGCAGAGGTTTCATCTCTTCTGGCTCTAAGAGCCATAGAGAGTTCTACCCTACACTGGGGAAAAGGTCTGTACTCAGATACTTTCTTACCCCAAAAAGACAGGGAGTGGCGACCATCCTAGATCTAAGATACCTGAACAAACATCTTCTAAACCAAAGTTCAAGATGGTGACTCTGGGAATAATTCTTCCCTCTCTAAGGCCAGGGGACTGGCTAGTCTCCCTGGACCTCAAAGATGCCTACTTTCATATTCCCATCAGGTGCTCCCACAGAAAGTACCTCAGGTTCAAGTTGCCCTCAGGGCCATTACCAGTTCAAAGCAATGCCCTTTGGCCTAACATCAGCTCCAAGGGTCTTCACAAAGTGCCTGGCAGTAGTTGTTGCCTTTCTAAGAAGGCAAAATATTTCCATTTCCAGATGATTGGCTCATGGTAGGTCAGTCTCCAGACCAAGTCAAGTCAGACCTGCAAGTGACTCAGCAAGTGCCCACTTCTCTGGGTTTCCTTCTCAGCCACCCCAAATCAGTTCTCGAACCAGTTCAGCTCCTTACCTTTATAGGGACAGAGCCGGATACTGTCAAAGCAAGAGCCTTTCTTCCCCTGGAATGGGCAAGGGTTCTTACAGAACTGGCTTCGTCCTTCAGCCTTCAGGTGTCCCGACCAGCAAGGCACTTCGTCCAGCTCTTGGGCCACATGGCAGCTTCCACAGCAGTGGTTCAAGGATTTCAGATGAGGGACATTCAGTTCCATCTGAGGCCTTTGGTCCCAAAGGAAGGACCCTCTTACCAAACTGATTCCAGTTACTTGGGCACTGATCCAAGCTCTTCAGTGGTGGCAGGATCAGGACAATTTAAGGCAAGGGGTCCCTTTTGTCACTCAGTCTCATTCAATGGTCCTTACCACGGATGCTTCTCTTTTAGGGTGGGGAGCTCATCTGGGGGATCTCGCAGCCCAAGGCCTGTGGTCCCCCCCCAGGAGTCTCTCCTTCATATCAATCTCCTGGAACTCAGGGCAGTTTTTCATGCCCTGTAAGCCTTCTCTCAGTTGGTGCAGAACAAGGTGGTTCAGGTCAGGACAGACAACACCAACACCATGTGGTACATCAACAAGCAGGGAGGCACTCGGTCTACGGCCTTGTGCACAGAAGCCATGAAATTGTGGTCCCTGGCTTATTCCCTGCAGACCTCTCTGGTAGCAATCCACCTTCCAGGAAAGGACAATGTGCTAGCAGATGCACTGAGCAGGATCTCCCATGGCCATCACGAATAGTCCCTGGACCCCCTGGTTTTGAAAGTGTTTTTGCAAGGTGGGGCACTCCAGAGATAGATCTCTTTGCAGCCCAAGACAATCACCAATGTCCTCTTTTGTTGCAGACCCTCAGTCTTGGGTTCAGTCCCTCTGGATGCTCTGATTTTGAACTGGGAAGGAAATTTCTGTATGCCTTCCTCCCTTTCCTCTAGTGTTCAAAGTCCTACTCAAGATAAGGTCACAACCTTGCAAAGTGATTCTGATTGCTCCAGACTGGGCCAGACAGCCTTGGTACCCCCTGCTGCTGTCTCTAACAGTCCATCTTCCCTGTGTCTTCCCAGGAATTACAACCTGTTAACCTCCTCTCAGGGGAGGATTTGGTACAATCTTCGGTCTCTCAATCTCAAGGCATGGCTCTTGAAGAGTTAGAGTATGGAGATTTGCACCTGTCTCAGGGGGTTCTGGACATTCTCAAAGCTTCTCGAAAGCCTTCCACCAGAAAGACTTATAACTCAAAATGGAAAAGATTCAGCATTTGGTGTTCCAAGAAGCATATCCTTCCAGACACTGCTGAATTATCTACAGTTCTGGATTATATGGGCCATCTTAATGGCCCTAGGCCTCAGACCAGCTGCTTCAAGGTACACTTGTTAGCTGTGTCTGCTTTTTGTCAGTGGGAAAGTCTTCTCACTATCATCTCATCTGGTGTTCTGTAACTTCTTCAAGGGATTGCTTCTACCAATCCCCCTTTAGGATCCTGCCCCTGCCTGGGACTTAAATATCTGCATTGCTCAACATGCAACCTCCTTTTGAGCCTATGTCCTCAGCAGAGCTTAAGTACTTGATTTAGAAAACTGTGTTTTGGTATCCATTACCTCTACCAGACGTATCAGTGAACTGCAAGCCCTGTCAGTGGAACCTGATTTTATCTCTTTCCATAGAGAGAAAGTGGTTCTTAGTACCAATAGGAGGTTCTTGTCTAAAGTGGTTTGAGACTTCCACTTGAATCAGCCAATGTCTCTCCCTGTCTTCTTCACTGATCATTCTTCCTCAGGGGAGAGAAGGCTACACAGTTTGGATGGTAAAAGAGCCCTTAGCTACTACATAGAGTGTACCAAGGGTCACAGGTTTGATTCCCTCCAGTTATTCCTCACTTACGGGGAAGTGGGAAAGGGCAAACCTGTCACCAAGAGAACTATTGCCAGGTGGATTGTGTCTTGTATACAATTCTGCTATGAGACACTAGTAAAGATTCCACCCTCAGGCCTGAGGGCTCACTCTACAAGAGGTACAGCTGCTTCCCTGGCTGCTGCCAGGGATATCCCTCTCTTAGAAATTTGTCAAGCAGCCACCTGGAAAACAGTCCATACCTTTACCAAGCATTATTCTCTGGATATCCAGGCTAGGAGTGATCCTCGGTTTGGCACAGCAGTACTCCAGAGCCTATTTCCAAAGTAGGTTCTGTCCCTCCTCCATGGAGGTACTGCTTGGTAGTCTGCACTAGTCAGAATACAGCAAGATTTCATGTTGTTTGAAGAAAAAATTACTCACCTTAGTAATTATGTTTCTTCTAATGGAGTCTTGCTGTATTCTCACCTCCCTCCCTGCCTCCCCTCTCAGAACCTGTGTTTGGGAAGTGGGTGGACAGGTGCAGTGTTGCACCCTAGAGGTGCCTGTTACACACCCTCCCTTTATTTGTTTGAATGTTTTTTGTTATTGTTGTTATCCCTTAATGGGGTTGGTTTTTGGTTTTGGGTTTCCTGACTTGAGACTTTTTGGGAATCCAAAACTCCTTGTTGCCAGTTGGCTAGTAAAAATTTAACAATTTCCACATAGGATGGTTAGTGAGTTTTTGCTCGTAAGAATCTGACGGTTGAGTTTCAAAGGGAAACAGACAGAGACCTCAACCGAGCTCGAGCTCAGCATTTTATGTCATGCATAGAAAAGTTAACCCTTTGTTCTCTGGGGCAGTTTAAAGGCTGGAGCCAATTGCAATAGTCAGAATACAGTAAAACTCCATTAGAAGAAACATAATTACTGAGGTGAGTAATTTTTTCTTCTTGACCATAGGTCAAGTAGGTCTTTTTTCAGAGATGGCTTCTTGATATTCACACCTTCGGTTCCTGCTTACTGGTTCCGGTGCGTGTCGCTCCACAGTTACCCACTTCAAGTGGGTGACGAACCGTGATGTTTGTTTTCATCAGCAAGCAAACTAGAGTCCTTCCCTATTCCCTTTCAGGAAGGCTCGAGTAAGTGGTGCCTCACCACATTGAGTCACTTCTGCCACTATTCAGTCACTTTCAACGAATGGGTTAGCCCAAACTTGGTCCTGCTGTGTCCCTCCTCAATGCACATCTGCCTCTAATTGCCTTAGAAATCTAGACCCTGTTTTTTTTCTGTCGGAATGTTTTTCCGCAGTGGACACGTTCTCCTCTACACTTTCCCTCTCTTCTTTTAGTTCAGAGACTGCTACTACAGTTGTACACACAGGGGCAGAATGATTCCTTTTGGAATATGAAGTGGGTAGGATCTGGTTCTACTAGACCACCACAAGAGGCTTCTAAATCATGCTTGGCCTTCCATCAGGAAGGTTTCAGTAACTAAGTGGAAACCATTCTCCTTGATGGGCTGTCCCCACCTGGACCCCTTTGCTCACCAAGTAAGGGGTTCAAGTGCTCCTGAACCTGTTGTTCACAGGTCAGCCATACTTAGTGGTGGGTGTTTCCATCTGCACTTTCCGGTCTCCCTGAACCAGTAGACTTTACCTCTGACTCTCAGTTCCCGAGGTCCCTTTACGTTAGATTAGTACATGTCTTTGACACCATTAATTTTTGGCGTAGGCCAAATTGTGGTGCCGGGTTCTCGATGCTCTCCTAGAGTGGTTGCGGCCTCCTGGCAGAGTTTCATTTTGTGTCCATTGCAGTTTTCTGCACAGTGGTGGGTTAGAACTCAGGCGCTTATCTTGTAAGCACTATGTTCTAGATGATCTTTCCAAGACAGCTCTTTTTATTAGCAGGACAGTCCTTGGCCGTTCTTTCTGAGTGAGCCCTATCTCCTACCACCCTACTCAGGGTTGTTGATTTTAGCTCGGTACTCTCCCATTAGTGTGAATGAGTGGTGGAGACTTGGGTCCAGGAAGATATGGAAATTACGAACGTATCGTAATTGTTGATCTTCTTGGACACAGTCTCCATCACTCATTCACACACCCGCCCTCGATCCCCTGGGCTCATTCATTTTCTTTCCTGATCTTCACGGTCCTATGGTCAGGCTGTGAAGACATTGTTCTTTGACCCTTCTTGCAAGGACCATCCGGGCCCTCTCAGGCCCAGAAAGTCAGGATAAGTTGCTTTCGTTAGTTATGCTGTACCTCCTCAGTCAAAAAGGTACTGAGGTGGTTGGAGGGTCGATGCCGAGATAGCCTACACAGGCATGAGCTAATCTCATGGTGCTGCGCATGTGTGGTCCTGTTTCAGCGCCGACCCTTCTGAAAATGTTTGGCTTCTGCCTGGTCCTAGTGCCTCCGGCGCTATCCCACTAATGTGAATGAGTGATGGAGACTGTGTCCAAGAAGATAAAGAATTACAGTAAGTACGTAATTTCCATTTTTTGATATGTCAAAAAAACTTGGGACTGTACTACCTACATCCATGATGCACAAGGGTGATGAGCTCACCAGTTTTTGGTGTGGGGAGAAGTAGTGAGAATGAATACCAGAGGGCGACTGAGAAGGCCACTCCTGCAAGGTACTGCTATACTCAGGGAAGGTGGAAGACAGAAGGGGAGAAATATGAGCAGATCACTGTGAGAAGTAAGGTGTGGGGCTGCCAGCACCGTGATCACTACCTGACCCTATTGTCCTGGCCAACATTCCCCTTCCCATAACACCAGTTCATGCAATTGTCCAAGGCTGTGTGGGGGTATTAATGTGTGAATTGGCTTCCACTACACATTCAGTCACTTCACTATCAGTCTAGCATTGCTTGTAAAGCACTTTGGGATACAATGTGTATAAAAGCTCTATATAAATACTGATTCATATTATTATTATTTCACATGGATAAAGAAGAGAAGACAAGCCATATTTTTGATTTCCAAGAAAGTATGAACTCTGGCATTGGATTAGTAGTTTCAGTCAAAAACATACTAGGAAAGCATAATAGCAGAAAATATACATTTTTCATAAAAATGTTAAAATGTGCATATCAAGTATGCACACACTCCAACCCCCCCATTGTAGCATCCTGGATCCACCATGACCACTAGACCACCAGGTTATTCAAGATTTGTACTGCACTGTGGTTTGCCAAAGAGAAAGTCTGTTGGATTAAAACACAATTTCAGCATGTTAAAGTAAACAAAATGAACTGAACCATAGCCTAACATGCATATTGATCTAAATAATGCACATCGTTTTGGCAATTTTGGTAAAACAATTCTATACAAAGGGATGAAAGAACTAGTTAGCACTATAGAGAGCCATATAGCTCTCTGACTTTGGCTCAGATGATGTCATCACTTAACACATTTGGCAGCCATTTTAAGAAGCAGGTAAGGCTTTTTTTTAATTGGAAGGCTGATTTTACATTTTTCAAATGCTTTGGAACCACATTTAGGTAACTTATATAAATGTAGTTTTAGCATTTGAATTCAGCATCCTTTCCTTTAGTCCTGTTTGAAGTCAGATTTTTGAATAGTTTGTTGTCAAAATGTTGCCAAGAAAGAGGAGAGGCTGGACCAGGGTGGGCTCAGGGAGGGAGAGGGTGGTGGAACAGAGTTGCATCCCTCCAGCTGTACCTCTCCACAATTCATTCGCTCATCTGGTGGATAGTGGTTCCTCTATGGAGGCACCTGCAATGGAGACCAAGGAGGATGCTGGGAACCTTCACAAAGGAGACCCACAGGAGGGTGGCATGGGACCCCACAGGGGAAGGAAACAACTCCTGGTGGGGGACTCAATCATTAGGGGTAGAAATGGGGAGGAAGGGAGAGGAGGTAGGTGCCTTCCTGGCGCCACGGCTTGGAGGGACAGAGGCGAATCCTCAGGATCGTGGGAGGACGCTGCAGAAGGAGGGGCTGGATGTCATTGTCCACCTAGGGACAAATGACCTGGCTAGGAATGGGATCAGAGCAGTGCAAGAGGAGTTTGTAGAGTTGGGGAGGGGCCTTAGACAAGTAGCGTATACGGTAGCCTTCTCGGAGGTGCTGCCTGTCTATGGCAAGGGTGATGCTAGGGCACTCCTCACCAGGGAATTCAATGAGTGGTTGAAAAACTGGTGTGGAGCTCAGGGTTTTGGCTTCATTGGGGATTGGGGAGCCACCTGGAGGGATGCAGACCTATACTGGTGCGATGGTCTGCATCTGTCCAGGGGGAACCAGGATCCTAGCTGAGAGGTTTAAATGCTTCATTGGCAAGCATTTAAACTAGCCAAGGGGAAGGCACTGAAAAGGAGCAGGGAAATCCCAGCCTCCCCCCACAAAACATGGTAATTAGTGAGGTAAACACTAAGGTAGAGAAGTTATTAGGGAGCAGGTCAGAGGTAAATGTAAAAAAAAGGCAAAGACAGTGAGGACAGGAATGGGGCTAAAAGGGGTAAGGCTATCAAAAAGTGGAGGGTGATGAGTACCAATGCCCGTAGTCTGTATAACAAGCTCCCTGAACTAGTGGCCTTGATGGAAGAGGGTTGCCTGGATATTGTGGCAGTCAGAGAAACATGGTACACAGAGAACCATGACTGGGATGTCAACATACCAGGATACACAATTTACAGGAGGGAGAGGGAGGGTAAAAGAGGAGGAGGAGGAGGAGTAGCTCTGTATGTAAAGGAAGGGATCAAAGCAACAGAACTAAAGAGTGAACAGGGAGCAGATGAGGCACTCTGGGTCACCCTGGAGACAGGAAATGGCACCACAATCTGCATGGGGGTTGTATACAGACCCCCATCTCGGGGAAGGGATGGACAAGGAGATGACGGAAGGCTTCCTTAGAATGGCAGAAAAAGGGGAGATATTGTTGATGGGGGACCTAAATTTGCCAGATGTTAACTGGAGCACCTTTGCTGCAGGCACATCCAAGAGCAGGGTCATTCTTGATGCCCTACAGGGGGCATGCCTCAGACAGCTAGTATTGGAACCCACTCGGGAGGGAGCAATGTTAGACCTGGTACTCTCAAATGGGGACGGAGAAATAATCTCAGATTTAGAAGTGGGTAGCCATCTGGGAACAAGCGACCACCAAACAGTGTGGTTCACGATAAACACAGCCATACAGTCAAGCTATACAAAAGCAAAAGTATTGGACTTTAGGAGGGCTGACTTTGGGGAAAATGAGAGAGTGCCTCAGAAAAGCACTAGCAAACAGGCAAGAAGGAGGGGTGGAGGAACAATGGGGAGTAATCAAAACAGCCATCACAGAGGCAACAAGCCTTAGTGTAAAGCAAATCAATAAAACACAATGAAGGAAAAAAACGCTATGGTTCTCAAAAGAGGTGGCGGGGAAGGTTAAGGAGAAAAGTATGGCATTCAGGAAATATAAGGAAACACAGAAGGAGCAGGACAGAGAACTTTATCAGTTAAAGCAGAAAGAGGCTGGGAAGGCAGTCAGAATAGCAAAGGTCCAAACCGAGGAAAGGATAGCCAATTCTGTTAAGAAGGGGGAAAATACCTTTTATAGGTACATTAGGGAGCGAAGAAAGACCGAAGGAGGGATACTGAGGCTTAATAAAGGGGAGGGAATGTGGGTAGAGGGTGACAGTGAAAAAGCAGGGATACTGAGCAAATATTTCTGCTCAGTATTCAGAACGGAAGAGGAGGGGGAGGTACCTAAACCAAACAAGAGAAACACTCTGAAGACAGGGGTCGATACCAGTCCATTTACAGAAGAAAGGGTTCTGAAAGAACTAATAAAATTGAAGGTGGACAAAGCAATGGGGCCTGATGGGATTCACCCAAGAATTCTAAAAGAACTAAGGGTAGAACTAGTGATACCGCTGACTACTCTCTCTAACAAATCATGGGAGGATGGGGTGGTACCTGAGGACTGGAGGAGGGCAGATGTGATTCCTCTTCACAAAAGTGGGAGCAGGACAGAGGCAGGAAACTACAGACCAGTTAGTTTGACCTCAGTGGTAGGGAAAATGATGGAATCACTTCTGAAGGAAAGAATTGTTGAGTACCTAGAGGCCAGTGGGGCACAGGACCCAAGGCAGCATGGATTCATGATGGGAAGGTGGTGTCAGGCAGAATCTAATAGATTTCTTTGGGTGACCAAGTAGTAGACCAGGAGGGCTGTGGACATGGCCTACCTATATTTTAGCAAGGCATTTGATACAGTCCCACACAAAGATTAATACATGTTAGCCAGCCTTTGAGTGGGTCCCAAGGTGGTAGCCTGGATAAAAATTGGCTGAGACAACAGGACGCAAAGGGTAGTAGTAAATGGAGTACACAGTGAAGAAAAGAGGGTTACTAGCGGGGTACTGCAGGGTTCAGTACTGGGACCGGTCCTTTTTAATGTCTTTATAAGTGACATTGCAGAGGAACTGGAAGGAAAAGTATGTCTCTTTGCAGACGACACAAAGATTTGCAACAGGATTGATACACAAGATGGAGTGGAAAGGATGAGAAGGGACTTGGCAAGGTTGGAGGAATGGTCAAATGTGGCAGCTCAGATTCAATGCAAAGAAGTGCAAGGTAATGCACATGGGAAACAAAACCCAGGGAAGAGTACACAATGGGGTGAGATACTGACAACAGTAAAAATGGAGCGGGACCTGGGGTAATTATATCAGATGACCTAAAAGTGGGCAAGCAATGTGAGAAGGCAGTAAGGAAGGCTGGGGGATACTGGGATGCATAGGAAGAGGCATCAATAGTAGAAAACAGGAAGTTGTTATCCTCTGTACAGACAGTTGGTGAGACCCCATCTGAGTACTGTGTGCAGTTCTGGAGACCCCATCTCCACAAGGACATAGACAGAGTGGAGGCTGTCCAGAGGAGGGCAACCAAAATGGTGCAGGGCCTGCACCAGAAGACATACGAAGAAAGACTAAAGGAGCTTAATATGTATACCCTTGAGGAAAGAAGGGAGAGAGGGGCATGATAAAACTTTCAAGTACCTCAAGGAATCAACAAAGTCCAAGAGGGTAGCATCTTTCAGAAAAGAGATGTACAAGGACAAGGGCACAATTTGAAGATAGAGGGACGGCTCAGAGGTAGCGTGAGGAAGTATTTTTTCACAGAGAGGGTTGTGGATGCATGGAACAGCCTCCCTGAGGAGGTCGTGGAGTCAAGAACAGTGGGAGAATTCAAGAATGCATGGGACAGACATAAGGCAGTCCTAGTGGGGGTAGGAGGAGTAAGTTGTTGGTTAACTAGGATCTGCAGCTATCTGTTAGGTAGGAAATGGGCAGACTAGGTGGGCCAAGGCGGTCCTTATCTGCCATCAAATTCTGTTTCTATGTTTAGGTATTCTTTAAATAAGGTGACATCAGCAAAACTCCACTTCCTAATATGACTCCTTAATTAAACATTTTCTCTTTGATCTGGTGTAGTTCCTATTCCCAAGGCATATCAAAGGTTTTACTGCTTTAGCACCAGGTTGGTATAAAATGTTCTTCCTATAGGAATCTTAAAACTTTACTAGCCCTATATCCTGGTAGCTGGATCAGTTTTAATTCAGACAGAAAACAGGAGACCCTTAATTAAGTCTCTCTGGTCTTTTAATTACCTCTTGGTTTCAGGTTAATATTTCCTGTAGCTTCTCTGAATCCTTTGGGGGGGGGGCACTCATGGAAGCACAAAGCACATGCTGTCTTATGTGAGACAGTAACCTACTATATTTTTATATTACAAATATCATACAACAATCATAACCAGCTGGCCAGCGTCACAGTCCTCCCCACCTAGACTAAATTTCGAGAATCTATCCCTGCATGGGATGAGCTTCCAAACTCATCACCCCTCATATAGACGCGACAGGCCATCTGTGTTCTGATTGGTCGCTCCAGCCCTATGTAAGATCGTCATGTCATACCCTTGTAAGGCAAGACTCCATCTTAATAGTCTACCATTAGTTTTTCCCATTTGTGTCAGCCAAACCAGGGATTGTGGTCAGTGTGTACCTTAAATGCTGCCCATATAAGTATGGCTTTAACTTCTTTGGGGCCCACACTATGGCAAGACATTCTTTTTCCACAGTAGAGTAAGCCTGCTCCCTGGGAAGTAACTTTTTACTCAGGTACACTACAGGGTGATCTTTCCCTTGGTTGGATGTCTGACTCAGTACTGCCCCAATACCCACGTCTGAGGCATCAGTCTGGACTATAAAGGGTCTGCTGTAGTCAGGACTTGTCAATACAGGAGCACTGCACAGTGCCTCCTTCAGTCTGGTAAAGGCTTTTTCACAGGCTAGTTCCCAAGTAATTTTCTTGGGCATCTTTTCTTTACCACGTCAGATAGGGGAGCAGCCTGGGCACTGTAATTGGGTACAAATTTCTATAGTACCCTGCTGTCCCTAGAAAACTCCTGACCTGCTTCTGCATTTCTGGTCTCGCCATGCCTTGATCACCTCTATTTTTACTTGGTTAGGGACGGAGCTGTCCCCGGCCTACAACATGCCCAAGGTATGCCACTTCAGCCATGGCCACCTGACACTTCTCAGCTTTGACAGTGAGCCCGTCCCTCTGTATCCTGCCCAGCACTTCCCTAAGGTGGGACAGGTGTTCCTCCCAGCTGGCAGTAAAGATGGCAGTGTCATCCAGGTACGCCACGGGGTACTTCTCAGCACCATTTAACACCTGGTTCACCAACCTTTGGAAAGTGTCTGGAGGTTCTTCATTCAGATAGGGTATTACTTTAAATTCAAATAAGCCTATTGAATGATGAAGGCCGACCTCTCCCTCGCTCTGTCAGTTAACTGTACCTGCCAATACCCTTTTCAGGTCAGTGATGCGTAGATATGTCGCTCCTCACAACTTGTGTCAGGAGTTAGTCCATCCGGAGACAACGGATGGGCATCTGACTTCGTGACTGCATTCAGTCCACACAGAAACGAGTAGAGCCATCTGGCTTTAGCACAAGGACTACGGGTGAGGCCCAGGGGCTGTGGGATCTCTGGATTACCCCTAAATCCAGCATTTCCTCCACCTCCCTCCTAATGTCCTTTTGGACAGCCTCTGACACCCGATATGCTGTCTGCCATATGGGCGTCTGTGTCCCTGTCTCTACATCGTCAAGTCACTAAGGGGTTAGTCCAGGCTTAGCACTAAATAGTGGGGCAAAGTCTGCTAAAACTTCCTTACTTCCTGGATCTTGTCCGGGGCCAGCTGGGGTGACAGTTTAACTGCCTCCACAGAGGACTCCCGCTTGCTTTCTTCCAGCAAGTCCAGAAGGGGTCTCCTTCGTCTGTCCCCTCCATAGGACTACATACTGCAAATACCATGTCAGCCCTATTAGCATATGGATTAATCATGTTGACATGGTACATTCTTTCTGTGTGTCTTCTGTCAGGTAACTCTATGTTCTAGGGTCATGGATATGTTGTTCAATCCACACTTCACGGCAGGTTCCTTGCCGCTTTAAATCTTGCCGGAAGGTCTTCAAGCTGGCTCCTCCCACCCACCTGGGTGGTAAAACTCTCGGCTCCGCCCCATGACGCCAGATCTTCCTTACCACTTGGAAGCTCAGGTTCCCTCCTTAGCGCTCTGCATTTAGACTGGATCCAAACTCTTCGGTTAACCTGAAACTAATTTGAAAGTTTACAAGACTTCGGTCTGTTTCTTCCTTCGCAGCTGTGATGGATAAATCGACTCCCATTTTTCGGCGGTGCCCATGCGGGCAGAAGATGTCTCGGACTGATCCGCACTCCATGTGCATCTATTGCCTCGGGCTTGACCACAATCTGCAGGCCTGCGATTTGTGCAAGTCCTTCTCGGACAATGTCCTAAGCTAGGAGAAATGGGGGTGGGAAACCAGATGATCAGATGGATGAGCAGTTGGCTCCAGGACCGGACCCAGAGGGTCGTAGTTGGTGGATAGTCCTTACCCTCAAGGAGGGTCATTAGTGGGTTCCACAGGATCAGTCCTGGGCCCTTCTGTTCAACGCCTATGTATCTGACATAAGGACAGGAATCAGGAGTGAGATGAGTCTCTTTGCAGATGACTCAAAACTGGGGCGGTGGTGGATGGGGAGAAGGGAGGTGGCCTGCAGGGGACCTGGAGGCTCTGGAAAGATGGTCTAGAAAGTGGAAGCTGAGGTTCAATGCAGGGAAATGCAAGGTACTCCACCTGGGGCCAGAAACCCAGGCCAAGTGTACACCCTGGGGAATACTACAAGTCTCAATGGCTGAGAGGGACCTGGGGGTGGTGGTGGATGTCAAGATGAACAACTCTGAGACTTGTAGGAGGGCAGCAGCCAAGGCCAACAGGATGCTGGGATGCATCACTAGGGGATCACCTCCAGAAGGAGGAAGTGATACTCCTCTGTATAACTGCTTGGTGAGGGCAGCCTGGAGCACTGCGTGCAGTTTGGAGGCCACACTTAAAGAGGACATTAACCTCCTGGAGAGGGTCCAGAGGAGGCAACCAAAATGATTTGGGGCTTGGGGACAGGACCTATGAGGAGAGGTCAAGAGCTAAATATGTACGCATTGGAAGAGAGAAGGGACCGGGGACATGATAGAGGTCTTCAGGTACATGAAGAGGTAAATAGGGAGGAACAGTCAGGGTGCTTTGAAGGAAGGAGGAAGGGGCCACTAGAGGGCATGGGTGGAAGCTGGAGGGGGGAAGATTCAGGGGAGAAAGGAGGAGGTGCTACTTCACTGAGAGGGTGGAGCCATGGAATGCACTACCTAGGGGGCTGGTGGAGGCAGAGACAGTGGAGGGGTTCAAGAGGGGGTGGGACAGGTACAGGGGAAGGGTTCAGGAAGCAAAATCCAATGCAACAAGAATATCCGGAACTGGGAAGGGAGAAGCCAGAGAAGGCGAGGGGGACAGCAAGGTCAGCACCCAGGGTGGGGGCTGACCAAACGAGCAGACACGAAAGACCGTTAGGCCTATTCTGCTGGCATTTTAGTATGTTAGTAAGACTGTGCTGCCAGACTCCAACTTGGGCGCCCTGAGAGACGTATTCCGCCGGTGAAGTCAAAGGAGGCCCACTGGGCGGTGTCCGCAGCGGCGGGCTCGGCTGAGCAACTTTAACAGATGATCGCCCTCGAGGAGGAGGCGGCCCAGGCCACATCTTCGTCCTCCTCGGTCACAGCATTTATCCCGCTCTCCTTGGGCTCCTCCTATACGGCTTCTTTTAAGGTGCTTTGTCAGTCCCTCTCCACGAAAGGTGAAGGTCCATCGGGACACTCCTCTCGGTCCAAGAAGAAGGACTCGAAGGGTAAGTCCCACTGTCAGCATTCGTGGGAGCGGGAGAGGTCCCCTTCCCCGGGCAGTCAACACTCGACTTCAGTCAAGGTTGTGGCTAAGGTCACTGGCTTCACGGTGTCCCCGTCAGGTCAGCCGGCCGAGACACCCGTCGACGCGGTCGAGATTTTTCTCGACCCGTCGGACAGGCTGTCGACTGGAGAAGCCGACAACCCTTCTTCACCAGTTCCCCCGGTGGAAACCGAGGACTTGCTTGCGCCTCCTGTGCCGGAGTCCCCAGTTAAGGCTCGAGCCGAGGGAGGAATGGGTTTCCGCCTCCTCCCAGACCTACACTCTGAAACACTGATGGTCTCGACCTCCTCTCGGTCCAGCCGATCCCGCCGACACCGGCGGTCTCCGTCTCGGCACTGAGGAAAGCGGCGGCGACACTCATCTTCCTCCTCGGAGGAGGAAAGGCTTCTACACAAATTGCGTCGACGCTACAAGGACTTAAGGTGGCGGTAGCTCCTTCTGACCGGGGACAAGCCGACCTCGTCACCTTCCCCAGCCATTAAGTGGCTGTCACCTGAAAGGCCGAAACAACCCCTCGTGGTTGTCGAGGAGCCCAAACCGGTGCCGGTTGTTGGGCCGAAACCAGCTGCGCCACTTATTGTGGTGGAACCCCCGCCTCAACAACCTAAATCTGGGGCTCCGACCAAGGATTCTTGGTCGGGTCAGGGGCTGCCCCATCGGTTGTTGGTCACCCTCACTCCTGACCGTCCTCGGCAGGTGGAGGGTGGCTCAGGCCCTAGGCAGCTGTTCGCAGACTCTTCGGAGTCTGATGATGACTCTTCCCTGTTCTTCAGGCCCCTTGACCTGGAGTCCACTGGGGGACAGTCGGTGGACTATAGCCCATCCTTGTTCATGGGTCTGCTTTGGCTCATCTCAGAGTCTACTGGGATGCAGCTCGAACCCGTCTCCAAGCGGGCCAAGTATCCCCTCACGGAGAGCACTGGACCGGGGGTCCCGCAGGCTTTTCCGTGGCTGAAGCCATTGTTGACCCAGCCTTGGAGTTATGGCAGCACTGGTGGCTTCTTGTCCTGCTCCTTCGACCAGGATGGCCAGGAAGTACGCAGTCCCAACCGGCTCACTGTCCGGTTTTTCGGAGCACCTCTCTGCGGAGGGGCTTGTAACCGATAGTGTTTTCCGGCATTCCGGGAACACCAGGGACGGAACAAGCCTCCCGACAAAGAGTCCAAAAAGCTGGACTATGCCGGGCAAGGTGTACACTGCATCCTCCCTAGGCCTCCATCAGGCCAGCTCGCCATACTGATGGCGATTTCTCCCACTCCTTATGGGCTCCTGGATGAGGTGATCCCTCATCTCCCAGCTGACCTCCAGACTACGGTCAAGCAGGTGTGGGATCAGGGAAGGGCGGTGGCGTAGCAGCAGCTCCAAACTGCTCTAGATATTGGAGACTCTTGTGCCCGGTCAGTAGCGGCCGCTGTGGCAATGCGCCGCAGAGCTTGGCTGCGGATCTCCACCTTCACAGCGGATACTCAGCACAAGCTGGCAAACGTCCCCTTCCTGGGTACCGACTTGTTCGGGCCTGGGGTGGAAGGCCATCTCCAGAGGCTCAAGAAGTCCAGTGCCACCTTGGACTCGGTCACGTCTGCCCAGAAGGACAAAGGCCACCAGCAGCAGCGTAAGCCCTTTCGCCCTTCTGCCCCTGCGGCACGTCTGGCCCAGCAACACCAGCATCAGGACCAGCAGGCTCGCACTTGGCACCCCAAAGCCAAGCCTGCAGCTTCCTCCAGCAGGAAGCTGGGAGGAAAAGGCCCGGGAGGCCCCTCGGCCAGTCCCTTCTCCAAGCCTGCCCAGTGACTGGTTGAGGAGTGTCGCCCCCAGCCTCGTCGCTCCCCCGTGTTCCCCCCGTGGGGGGACGGCTCCACCACTTTCATTCCACCTGGTCCGCTATCACCACGGACCGCTGGGTGTTGGAAGTGGTAGGAAAGGGTCTGCCTCTAGAGTTCAAGCAGGCCCCGCCCTTCCGAGCCGTCGCCCCACAGGGGGTTTATGGGGTCCGCAGCCTCTTTGTCGGCCCGTCACGCCGACATTGCCCTGCTCCTCCAGAAGGAGGTGAGCAAGGAGGTGGCGGATCCTCCACCAGACCCAGAGTTTGTGTCCAGGTACTTCCTGGTCCCGAAACGGACGGGGGCTGGCGCCCCATTCTAGACCTGCATGACCTGAACAGGTTCCTAAGGTCTCGAACCTTCAGGATGGTCACTCTGGCTCAGATCATTCCATCCCTGGAACGAGGCGTGTGGTTCTGTTCTCTGGACCTCCAGGACGCATTCTTTCACATCCCAATCCGTCCGTCCCACCAGCGATTCCTCCACTTCAGAGCAGAGGGGTCCCTTTATGAGTTCCAGTCCATGCCCTTTGGCCTCTCTCCAGCTCCCAGGGTCTTCACCAAATGCATGGCAGTGGTGACAGCATTCCTGCGCCGCTGAAGGGTCCGGGTGTACCCTTACGTGGATGACTGGCTGATTGCGGCCTCCTCCAGACTGGAGGTGGAGCAGTCCAGGGATCTGGCCCTCCAGGTTTGCTCTCAGATTGGCCTCCTTATCAACGAGGCCAAGTCAGAACTCGTGCCAGAGCAGGTGATTTTAATTCATCGGGGCAGAGCTGGACTCTCTCTAAACCAGAGCATGGCTCCCGGCGGACAGGGCCGAGGTTCTTTCCTCCTTTGCCCGATCATTTCAGGTTGGGCAATTGTGCCCTGCCCGGGACTTCCTGCGCCTCCTGGGCCTCATGGCAGCCTGCACCAGCGTGGTCCGTTGGGCCCTTTGGCACATGTGTCCCCTACAGTGGGGACTGGCCAGTCAATGGTCACAGCTCTCTGGTCCTCTGGACCAGCCAGTGGCAGTGACCCAGGAGATGTGGAACGCTCTCCAGTGGTGGATCGTTCCAGCTCATCTGCAGGAGGGCATCCCGTTTGTCCACCCCGAGCCGACCGTCTCTCTATCGACTGACGCCTCTCTGATGGGTTGGGGTGCCCATCTGGGGAGCACAGAGCTAGGCCACTGATCCCCTCGGAAGTCCGTATGCTACATCAACCTGCTGGAGCTTCAAGCGGTCCGTCTAGCCCTCACCACCTTCACTCCATTTGTACGGGGTCAAGTGGTCCAGGTCCAGACGGACAATACCACGACCATGTACTACCTAAACTGCCAGGGCAGGACGCGCTCCATGCCCCTGTGCAGGGAAGCTCTCCGCATTTGGTCCCTCGTGCGCAGCCTGGAGGTGGCTCTCCTAGCCATCTATGTGGCAGGAGCCTCTAACACTCGGTCGATGCCCTAAGCCGGATAGGGGCTGCGTCTCACAAGTGGTCTTTCTTGCCGGAGGTAGTACAAGATCTGTTCTCCCACTGGGGCACGCCTCAGGAGGACCTGTTTGCCTCCAGGGAGAATGCGAAGCTGAGGCTGTTTCATGCCCGCCCCCCTCAGCAGGACTCGCTGCAGGGGGATGCCTTCTCGAGGCCGTGGACCCCGGGCCTCTTCTATGCCTTTCCCCCATTTCCCTTGATCCACAAGATGCTTCTCAAGGCAAGGAGGGACAAGGTGCAGGTGATACTGGTAGCCCCAGACTGGCCCCGCCAGTTCTGGTATCCAGATCTCAGCCTCAGCCTCAGCCTCAGCTCCAGGCTTCCGAGGCGGCTCCTAGCCTGCCCGGACCAGATCTCAGTCAACCAGGGGAAGGTTCTCCACCCGGACCTTCAATCCCTGCACCTGACGGCCTGGTTCCCAAGCAGCTAGAGTTCCAGGCCTTGGGTCTTTCTGACAAGGTCCTCAACGTTATTGAGGCATCCCATAAGGAGTCGACCAGGAAGTGCTATGCCTTTAAATGGAAGAGATTCTCCATTTAGTGTCAGGGCAAGGAGTTGGACCCTTCCTCCTGTTCCTTGGCAAGCATTCTGGACTACCTGTGGTCCCTTTCTCAGCTAGGGCTTCGGTCGACGACCCTTAAGGTGCACCTGGCAGCCATCTCTGCTTACCGGGCGCGGGCCGGGAAGCAGTCGGTGGCGCAGCAGAAGGTGTTCGGGCACTTTTTCAAAGGCCTTGATCACATATCCCCTCTGGTGCGAGAACCTCCACCTTCGTGGGATCTACTGCTGGTACTGGCTAAACTCATGGGCAAGCCATTCGAACCGATACACAGGTGTGACATCTCTCACCTGTCGTGAAGACTGCCTTCTTGGTGGCTATCATGTCGGCCAGAAGGATGGGAGAGCTCCAGGTGCTTCCATCGAGTCTCCTTATCTGGTCTTCCACAAGGACAAGGTTGTCCTGCGCCCCCACCGAAATTCCTTCCAAGGTGGTGTCAGAGTTTCACCTTAACCAGGTGTTGACTCTGCCGTGTTCTACCCAGTCACACCGGAGGCCTAATATAGGCCCCATACTCTGACCCTAGAAGAGCTCTTATTATAAGGAGCGGACGGCCAGTTCGGGGAGGGGTTCACCAGCTGTTTGTCACCTACGCTGAAGCCGCACCTGGCAGACCTGCAGCCAGGCAGACGATAGGCAGGTGGGTCACCTCCTGCATAGATCTCTGCTATAGGTTGGCGGGCATGGAACCTCCCAAAGGGATAAGAACTCATTCTACCCGCCATACCGCTGCTTCGGTGGCTGCTTCCAGGGACGTCCCTATCCAGGAAATCTGCAGGGCTGCTACCTGGAAGTCAGCACACACCTTCATTACCCACTACGACATCGACCTTGAGTCACGCCGGAAAGCTGGTTTTGGGCCACCGGTTCTCCAGTCCTTGTTTTCTAAGTAGGGGGTGTGTGTGCCTTGCCTCTCTCCTCCCGGAGAACTGCTAGGAGTCTGCCATGAAGTTTGGATTGAACAACATATCCATGTCCCTAGAAATACAGGTTACTCACCTGTAACAGGAGTTCTAGGAATGGTATATGTTGTTCATCCACACAACCCACCCGGCCTCCCCGGCTTCGACGCACAACCTGGCCTTCAGCAGGCTAGTTCTGGTGTCATGGGGCGGAACTGAGAGTTTTACCACCCGGGTTGGTGGGAGGAGCCAGCTTGCAGACCTTCCAGCAAGATTTAAAGTGGCAAGGAACCTGCCGTGAAGTGTGGATGAACAACATATACCATCTTAAAACTCCTGTTACAGGTGAGTAACCTGTATATATAGTTCATCATTTACCTTTCTAACTATATTGTATGATCCTGCCCACTCAGCCTGCAGCTTGTCTTTCCGGACCGGAATAAGGACCATGACTTCCTGACCTACCATGTATGAGTGAGCTCTGGCTCTACGGTCGTACCACACTTTTTGTTTTTGTTGGGCAGCGCCAGGTTGCTCTGGGCTGTCCCCATAAGCTCCTTCAGCCTTTACCTAAACCTAAGGACATAATCCACTATGGAGTTCCCTGGGTGGTGTGCTTGCCTTCCCAGTCCTCCCAGATCAAGTCTAGGGCCCATGTACCGCATCCATGAGAGCTAGAAGGGGAAAATCTTGTCGACTCTTGGGGCACCTCCTGTATGCAAACAGGTGGGAAGGTATTTCTCCCAGTCCCTCACATGCTGTTCAGCAAACACTTGAGCATTGACTTAAGGGTACCAAAATCTTTCCACAAGCCCATTGGCTTACGGGTGATAAGGTTTTGTGGGCCTCTGCACCACCCTCACTTCTCCCACAAACATTTCATCAGGTCCGACATGAAGGAACCCTCGATCGGTGATGACCTCCTGTGGAAATGCAGCATCGGAGAAAATCCCAAGTAAGCCATCTGACACTTTGTCTGTCCTCAGTGAGGATAGGGTGACTGCCTCTGGATACGGTGGCATAATCCACCACAGTCAGAATGAACCTCTTCCTAGAGGAGCTGGGGGTATTAAAGGCCCACAGTATCCATTCCCACCCTGTGGAGTTGCTCCTCCACCATGGGCAATGAAATTAGGGTGGCTTGTGTTTCTTACCTGCCTTCCTATTTCTTGGCACGGTGACAGACCTCACAATACTCCTTCACCTGCTGGGTGAAGTTAGCTAATAGAAATCCGCACAACCGTCATGTAGGCGCCACATTCTAGATGATCAGACAAGGAATATTGTGAGCAGTCTTGAGCAACTGCTCACGATCCCCCTTGGAAATGACAAGTTGCCTGCTTATCACTCCTTCCTCTGTATTTACAGCCTGAGTATACATCAGTCCATTTTCCCAATAAACTTTGTTTACCATCACCTCTCTGTGCTCCGTCAATCTGCCCAAGCTCTCAGTTTCTCTAGACTAGGGTCACTTTTCTGAGCAGCTGCAAACTCCTTACATATTCCCAAGGCATGGGACAGGTCCCCTTCAGTCTCTAAACTAGGGTCCCTAGCACTAGCGTCAGGGCACTCCGGATCACTGTCATCCCTAACCCTCTGACAATGGGTCACCCCTCCTTCTTCGGAGTAACCCTCCTTGGCTGTGTGGTTAACTGCTACTGGGGAAATTTCTACCCTCTTTTCATTAGTCTCCATATCTGGAGATGCAGGCTGGGGAACCAGCCTCCCAGTGGTTTCCACAATGGCTTCTGTGGGGTCTGAGGAACTACAGTTTCCCCGTCCCGCTTGGCTACGGGTAACTGCACACACCATCCCGTTTGAGATTGTTGCCAAGGATGATATCAACTGCTAAACTTTTGGCTACAGCCACCTGTTGCACAGTTCCCCTGCTTTCACCCTCTGCCTAGGAGAACACTAGCGAGTGGCAATGATCTTACTTAGAGAGGGCTCTTGCAGAGTAATTACATATAGGACTGATGCCCGATGGAAAAATTTCTAGCTGGCAGTCTCTGGCGGGGGACCACCCCCACGTCAGGTGACCAACGTTGTGCGGCGTCAGTATAAAGGGGTGGTCCCCCACACCCGCCTTCAAGTTCTTTCCCGCCGTTAGCTCATGTCAGCGCTTCACGGTAAAAGTTCAACGCTCGTCAGCTCTGTCGCCAGTGGTATTTACCGTCTGGTTTTCGGTGTTCGACTAATGGTCAGGCTTCGTTGGTGTATGTTGTCCCCCACACCTCTGAGCACAAAAATAAGTTTGACTCGTGCGGCGCCCAACTCCTGCACAAGGACGGCCATTCCCAATGCCTCTTCTGTCTGAGCCCAGACCATCAGGTGGAGAAGTGCCAGCACTGCCTTAAATTTAACTCCGCCACCCGCAGACTGAGGCAGCAGTCCCTGGAGACCCATATCCTCAAGAAGATGATGTCCTCCATGGAGGAGGAGTTGAAAAAGCTCCGGCAGGCGTCCACTTCCCACGAAGGCCACTGTAAGAAGAAGGACAAGGAGAAGCATCAGGACAGGGGCTCATCTTCCACCGCAACTCCGCTGGAGTCGCCGTGCTCCAGGTAATGTCCTTCCGGGGACCGCTCCCGACAGCCATCTTGAAGTTTCCAAGGTGGCGCTGGCCCACCCATCTGGCTCATGCTCCTGGTAAAGCCATCATTGGGCAGCCTACTGGTTCGAGCAGCTCCGGTAAGCTGGACATCAGCTCCTCTGACGCCTGCACAGAGACGGTCGACAAGTCGCTCAACCCTTCGAGGCGGTGCACGGCCACTTTCCCGCCCGACCAGGCCACTCCTCCTTCGCGACCTGCCTCGGGCGATGGGTCCACTAAGTCAGATGTCGGCCGACCCGACGTCTGCATGGCGGCTGAACCGACGTCGGACCCTCTTACGCCCGCCGTTCCCTGCTCCCCGCAGCCTTCGCTGCCCTCCGGGGACCATGGGTCTCCTCAGCCTGAACCCAGGGATTTTTCTCCACCATCCCCGGGCGATGCCGAGGTTCCTGCTGCGCCCCCGTCAGGCCTCCCTCCCACTGGGCCAGACGACCTGATGTCAGTTCCCCAGACGCCGGCTTCAACACCGGTCATACCGACATCCCCCTCCCGGATGCCACTCCAACGCTGGGCCCTCCGCCCGCCGTGCCTTCTGCTCCAGGCCCGCCCACTGGGCTTCCAGCCAGGCCGTCTGCTCCGTCAGACCCCCCGGGTATCCGACTCAGTCTTATCCGGGCGAGTCTTACCTGCCCGCAGTACCTGACGCCGTAGTACTCGTGCCTCACTACCAGATGCCGGGTTACCTGCTGTTGGGTTACGGATACGCACCCTATGGGTACTCTCAGTATCTGTATCCTCCTCCACCGCCCCTTAGCCGCCGTGGACTTGAAGGAGACTCTGGCCTCCTGGTGGGCTGAGGCCAAGGCTCATCTCCCAGTGACGGTTCCAGCTGCCGTATGCCCCAGACTACAGACTCTCTCTCCACCTCCAGATGCCAGGGAGAGCCTCCTGGTTCCAGGGCATGGCAGGACATGCTTCCTGAGGGCTTCCTGAGGTCCGCTCTCCCATGCCGGGAGAGGGAGTCTTCTTCCTTTTCCTCCTAGGACACCTCGGATGACTCAGTTGTTCTGACCGGACGACGAGCCACGCCTCCGCCAAACCCAGGCCTAGGATTCCTCCGGGTCTCCTCCAGAGGATCTGTCTTTCTCGAGTTGCTGCAAAATCCAGGAAGTTCATAGTGCTCTTTGGAGCCGGACCCACAGCTGAAGAAACTTCGCTGAGCACATGGATCTGCCCGAGACCGCCCAATCTTGGTGCCACCTGGATTGAGCCTCATGCCAACCTTGTTTCCACCATTTGGAAGCAACTGTCTGCATTAGCCCTCTTCCTCGGAAGTCTAATAGGCTGTACCAGGCTCCCGAGGGTGTTGACTTCCTTGATTCTCACCCTCGAGCTGACTCGGTTGTGATTAGCGCCGCTCACGGACGGTCAGCTAATCTGAAGCATTTGAGCTTGTCTCCACCTGAAAAAGAATCCCATCTTCTGGACCAGTATGGCAAGAAGATTTATGCTTCTTCCACTCTGGGTATTAGGGCTCTGAACTATGTTGGTCACATGGGGGTTTACCAGAAGATGATTCTTAGTGAGGTGGAATCCAAGTTGGACTCCCTTCCTGACTCTCAGGTTAAACAGAAAGTGGCTGACCTTGTCTGTTCTGCTCGTTCGGCCAGTCGGCACATGCTTTGTGCCACGTACGATGCAGTGGACACTGCTGGTAGAAGCTTGGCTTTTGCCATAGGCTTACGGCGTCATGCCTGGCTCCGTGTGTCAGGTTTGGTCCCGAAGTGCAGTCTGTTATTCAGGAAGCACCCTTCTGGTTCGGTGCTGTTCAGTGGTGATGTCAAGGACATTATCACCGATCTGCAGGAGAACACAACTGCACTGAAGTCTGTGGACTCCATGTACAATCCCCCTCCAGCGCAGCGTTGTCCATTTCGCAGGCGGAATCGGCAAAGGGCGAAACCACAGATAAGGCGGGCCAATAAACATCGGGCCCCTCTGGCTGCCAAGCCCCCACCGCACAAAAAAGCAGCGGGAGCTTCAGTCGCAACGCTGCCCCACACCACCTGACTCCTTTCCTCTCCCACAGCCTCTGGCGTCTCCAGAGGAACCGATAGGAAGGAGGTTTTCCCTCCACCTCCCGGGTTGGGAGAGGATGTCAGATTCCTTGGAGCTCCAACTCATTGCAGAGGGACACTCAATAGAGTTTCTTCAGAAACCCCCTCGACACCCTCCCCCAAGGTCGTCGTACTCGCAGGAGCATCTTCTCCTGGTCCAGGAAGAAATTTCCTCCCTTCTCTTGAAGGAGGCGATAGAACCCGTCCCCATTCCTCTTCAGGGAACGGGGTACTATTCCCATTTCTTCCTGGTCCCAAAGAAAACAGGGGATGTGAGGCCAATTCTCGACCTCAGCTCCCTGAACTTGTTCGTGGAGTACAAGAGGTTCACAATGCTCTCACTGCAGAGCCTCCTGCCCCTTGTCCGGTCGGGACAGTGGCTGTGTGCTTTAGATATGCAGGATGCCTACCTGCATATCCCTATCCGCCCTTCCCACCGCAAATACCTGCATTTTGCGTTCCAAGGGACCACTACCAGTTCAAGGCCCTCCCATTTGGTCTGTCCTCGGCGCCCCGGGTGTTCACCAAATGCCTTTCGGTGGTAGCGGCCTACCTGTGTACCCAGGGGTGCAGGTTTTCCCGTATGTGGATGATTGGCTCCTGACGGCCCCATCCAGGGAGGAACTCCTGAGCTTCCTTTCCCTTACCCAGCAGGTCTTTGCCTGCTTGGGTATTACCATCAACCAGGCCAGGTCCTATCTGATCCTGTCCCATAGGCTCCAAATTATCGGGGCGATCCTGGACATGACCTCTGGCATAGCCTTCCTGCCACCGGACAGGGTGGCCACTCTCTAGGCTCAGGTCAGCCTGTTGTCCAGCCACAGGCGGGTCAGCGCCAGGTCAGTCCTTCGCCTCCTCGGGCTAATGGCGGCTGCGATTCCGACAGTCCCTTGCGCTCGGCTCCAAATGAGAATCTCTCAGTGGACGCTCCGGTCTCAATGGGATCAGCTAGTGGATGACTTAGATCAACTTGTCTTGGTCTCCACCCCAATGACTCGGGACTTGCAGTGGTGGATGGTTCCGGAGAACCTCTGCTGGGGAGTTCCCTTCGGTCTTCCTCCCCCCTCGCAGAAGTTGACTATGGATGCCTCCGGCGCGGGTTGGGGAGCCCATCCCGGTCCTCACAGGACCCAGGGCTCTAGGTCCAAGCTCGAGAAGTCCCTTCACATCAATGTGCTCAAACTAAGGGCAGTGCTGTATGCTCTTCAGGCTCTGCATCTGTATCTCTCTCTCTCTCCCCGGTCACCTAGCTGTACAGACGGACAATATGTGTGGTCTGGTACATCAGCAAACAGGGAGGAACTTCTCTACCTCCTTTCAGAGAGGCGATGCAAGTCTGGGATTGGGCAGTGCAGCACAATCTTCACCTCACGGCATCGCACGTCCTGGGGTCGAGAACACACTGGCAGACAGGCTCAGCCGGTCATCTGCTATAGCTCACAAATGAGAACTGGATCAGGGGTCGAGACAACATCTTCTTGTGCTGGGGAACTCACAGGTAGACCTGTTTGCATCCCTCAAAACAGAAAACTTCCGCCTTCTGCTCGCCGCCCAGGGTGCGGCATTTTTGGAGAGACGCCTGTCTCTAGACTGGAAGGTTAGAGTCGCTATGCCTTCCTCTTGATTCCACTGTTTATGAGGGTCTTGCAGAAACTCTGCTCGGAAGGAGCTCAAATTATTCTGATCGCCTTTCTGGCCCAGGCAAGTTTGTTCTTCTTCTGCAACAGTACTCAGAGGAACCTCCTCTTCCTCTTCCTCTGTCGCTATGTTTGCTGACCCAGGATCAGGGGACCCTGGTCCATCCAGGCCTCAAGTCCCTTCAGTTGCACATGTGGCTCCTGCAGGCGTAGCTCAAGCTTCATCCGCCTCCGGTAGCTGAGATCTGGTGGAGGCAAGGAAACCTCAACCAGATCTACTTATGCCATGAAATGGAAGCGGTTCTCTATTTGGGCTGCCTCCAATGACGTCGAGCCCTTCTTGTGCTCTGTCGGCCAACTTCTGAATTACCTGCGACACCTCTTCGATCTGGGTCTCAGCCATTCATCCTTAAAGGTTCTCATGGCGGCCATTCTGGCCTATCATGTCCCCTTGACAGACAGAACGTTTGCTCAGCTGGAGGTCTCTAAGACCTTTTTGAGAGGGGTCCTTCACTTATGACCCCCTTTCCAGGTTCAAACAACATGAAGTCTTGCTATATTATAGACATTAGCAGTTTGTTCCAGCTCTAGAACTGCCCCGGAGTGAAATGGTTAAAACCATTCCAAAATAGAATTTTGGCACGAGAGCAGCTCATCTGTGTCATTTCAAACTTGAACTGTCAGATTCTTTACTCCGCCTCAGTGAACAGTCGCCCGGAGATTTCTCCTTCTGCTCGGTTCATTTCTCGGTTTAAAAGTGTTTTCTGGTTGATTTAACCGAGAATAGTTTTATTTTAACCGAAAACCGTTCGGTTCAAGCTTCATCTGTGGTAACCGTAAGTAAATGAAGGTTTTGTCTGTGTGGAACTTGTGTTATCGTTCGGTTTTGAACCGATCAGTGGGTTTAAACTCATTTAAAACTAAAAGTTACTATTTTAGAGTGCGGTTCCCGGTTCTTATCGGTTCTAAAAAAAACGGATTTATTACGTTTTTTTCCAATACCCGTGACACGGTTAGGAACCGATAAGGGTGTCTTGCCTGGCACTGCTGTTAAAAGGGCAAGTTTTTGGTTAGGCTGGCATTATGTCTGAGAAACCCAAAGAAAACCGGGCCCACTGGGTTTCAACACAGTGATGTTTGTGGGGAAGTCTTTGACAAGGCTGACCCACACACCACCTGTGTTTATTGTCTGGGGCTTGACCACCTCCAGTCAGACTGCCAGGTATGTAAGAATTTCCCTGCAGCCACCCTGGAAAAAAGATTGGGCAGGCTCAGGGAACGAGAGGCCAAAAAGTCCGCTGACCCGGATGGCCAGCCTGGTTCGGTGCCAACCGAACCAGAGGGAGTGCCCTCTGACCAGGGCCAGACTTCCTCAGGCAAAAGAAAAGCTGGTTCTGAGGAACCAATTCCAGTAAAGAAAACAAGAAAATCAGCAGGTCTGGAGTCCAAAATTCCTTCTCCAACTGCTGCAGAGATAGTAAAAGCCATACAAATTGTCCAGTCACTGTCTCAGGGTCCGTCCAACCACCACTATCTGGTAAAAGGTCGGTTCGTCCGTCCCAGTGGTTCAGGATTATGATATTGAGGAATTTTATGAACCAGAGGAGGGAGGAGGATTGTGAACAGTATGAATGTGGCTGGGAAGGTCTGGGTGTGCCCATTGAACCGGACATCTCCCCAGACAGACCTTTAGAATCTCCCCATGCTGTCTGAGTCCCATCTCATTTTATGTTTTATAAAAGTTGTGAAACCTCCAGCTTCCTTTAGAAGAGGCTGTATGAGCAAGAGGAGCCTGATTTTGTAGAAATGATGGATATTCCAGAGTCTAGGAGATTGTCTATTCCTTTACATAAGTCTTTTAGGAAGCAAACAATTAAAATTTTAAAAGCTCCTAATTCTGTGCCTCCTGTAGATAAAAAGATGGACAGAAGGTATACATTGTCAGGCCCTGATACAGAATTCCTTTCTCAGCAATGCAGTCAGGTTGGGGTAGTTCAGGCTGCTGCCTGTGATAAAGCTAGTATTCCCTTGGCTTCACATCCTCCTGACAAGGATTCCAGGAAGATTGATGCCATGGCAAAAAACAGTATATGGCAGCCTCTCTGGGACTCAGGCAAGCAAATTATATGGCTTATGTAGCTTGGTATCAGAAATCTAGATGGGATACTGTTTTGCAATTGGCCAAGCAGGCCCATGGCCAGCTGGCTAGTGAACTAGAACAGGTGGCTGCTGATGGCACTGAAGCCTCTAAGGTTCAGTTTCATGCTGCTGTGGATGTTAATGATGTTCTCTAGGGTCATGGCCACATCTGTAGCTTTTCGAGGTTGGCCTGGCCAGGTGTACTAGTTTGTCACAGGATACCCAGACTAAGGCTATGGATTTTCCTGGTGGGAAATTTCTGTTTGGAGAGCAGACAGAGAATTACATGAAGAAGATGGATGAATATAGGACTACTTACAAGAGTGCCCAGGCTAAGGAGCTGCAAGCCACCCTCAAAGGCATGCCCCCAGGGTGGGGGTAGGCCTTTTCACAGGCCTTTCTACCAGGCTCAGGCCTCCTCTGCCTATGCTCAGAGGGGCTTCTTCAGAGGCAGGGCAGACGTAAGGTGGGCAGACCTGCCCCCACCCCCAGCCTAAAGCTCCTCATAAACAGGCACCCTGATGGGGTGCCCAGGGCCGATTCTCCTGTACCAGTGGGGGTAGGCTGCTTACTTCAGTCAGAACTGGGCTTCTTTAACCTCAGACAAGTGGGTTCTGAAGTAGTAAGCCAGGGTCTGGTTCTCAGCTTCAAAAAGTTTCCCAAGTTGAGAAGCAGATTTCTTCTACCTGCAAGTGCTTCAGAGACCCTCGCCTGGAAACAGAGGTCTCATCCCTGTTAGCTCTCAGAGCAGTAGAAAGGGTTCCTCCTGCATCAGGGCAGGGGTCTGTATTCCAGATACCTTCCCCAAAAAGACAGGAGAATGGCGTCCATTTTAGATCTCAGATATCTGAACAAGCATCTTTTGAAACCAAAGTTCAAAATGGTAACTCTGGCAATGATTTTACTTTCCCTAAGGCCAGGGACTGGCTAGCCTCCTGGACCTCAAGGATGCCTATTTCATGTCCTAATCAGAAGATCCCATCGAAGTACCTCAGATTCGAACTGCCCTCAGGTCATTACCAGTTCAGAGCAATGCCTTCGGCCTTACTCTCTGCTCCAAGGGTATTCACAGTGTCTAGCAGTGGCAGTGGCCCACTTAAGGAGGCTGAGGATTGCTGTTTTTCCTATCTAGATGACTGGCTCATTGTAGCCAGTCCCCAGAACAGGTAAAATCTCACCTGCAGGTCACCCAGCCTTCTCACCTCCCTGGGTTTTCTGCTAAACCTACCAAAGTCGGTTCTGGAACCAGTCCAGGTACTCACCTTTATAGGGGCAGAATTGACACAAAGCTAGCCAGAGCTTTCTTCCCAGAAAGGGTAAGGAATTTAGTGGCTCTGGCCTCTTCCTTCACTCTGCAGGTCTCTCGACCAGCAAGACACTTTCTGCAGCTCCTGGGGCACATGGCTGCATCCACAGCTGTTGTGCAGGGAGCCAGATTTCAGATGAGAGACATTCAGTTTCACTTGAGAACCTTTTGTCTCAGAGAAGAGACCCTTTCCAAGTTGGTCCCAGTGACTCAACCTGATCCTAGCTCCAGTGGTGGCAGGATCAGAGCAATTTAAGAGCGGGGTCCCTTCATTTCCTGCCTCACGACTTGACTCTCACTCACAGATGCTTCCCATCTGGGTTGGGAGCCCACATGGCGACCTTTCCACTCAGGGAGTTTGGTCCCCAGGAATCTCTGCTCCACATCAATTTGCTGGAACTCAGAGCTGTCTTTTAGCTCTTCAGCTTTTTCTGCATCTGTCCACGACAAGGTGATACAAGTCAGAACAGACAACACCACAACAATGTGGTACATCAACAAACAGGGGCACTCAGTCTTCGGCCTTGTGCACCGAGGCAATGAAGTTGTGGTCTCTGGCCTATTCCCTGAACACTTCCCTAGCAGTTCATCTTCCAGGGAAGGACAATGTCCTAGCGGATGCCCTCAGCAGGATTTCCCAGGGCCATCAGCGAATGGTCCCTGGATCCTCAAGTGCTGGGGATAGTTTTTGCCAGGTGGGGCATCCTCAGATAGATCTTTTGCAGCCCCAGACAATCACAAACTTCCTCTGTTCTGTTGCATGGCTCCAGTGCTGGGCTCAGTTCCCCTGGATGCCCTTCTTCTGGATTGGGAGGGGAAGTTCCTCTATGCTTCCCCGCCTTTCCTCTCCTATTCAAAGTACTAGTCAAAATAAGATCTCAGCCTTGCAGGGTGATTCTGATTGCCCCGGATTGGGCCAGGCAGCCCTGGTACCCACTCCTCCTGCCTCTGACAGTCCATCTTCCCTGTGCCTCCCAGGAATCACAATCTGTTGACTTGTGCCCAGGAAGGGTTTGTTATCCAACCTCAATCCTCAACCTCAAGGCCTGGCTCTTGAGGAGTTAGAGTTTGCTGATTTACACTCTCTCAGGGTGTTCTTGAGATCCTAAAGGCTTCCAGAAAGCCTTCCACTAGGGCTACTTATAGTTCTGAATGGAAAAGGTTTTCCATTTGGTGTGCTGGGAAAAATATTTCCCAGAATCTGCTGAATTGCCCATTTTGTTAGATTACATGGTACATCTTAATTCCTTGGGTCTCAGACCAGCTACCCTGAGAGTTCATTTGGCAGCTGTGTCTGCTTTTGTGTCAGCAGGAAAGTCATCCCTCTTTCCTCTCATCCTGTTGTTTTCCAAGTTTTTAAGGATTACTCCATACTAATCCTCCTTTCGGGAACCGGCCCCTACTTGGGACCTTAATGTTTGCATTGCCCAGTTAATGCAACCCCCTTTTGAACCTTTGTCTTCTGCAGAGCTTAAGTACCTAACTTGGAAAACTGTTTTTCTAGTGGCTATCACTTCTGCCAGATGCATAAGTGAATTGCAAGCCTTGTCAGTGGAGTCTGACTTTATTTCTTTCCACAGGGATAAGGTAGTCCTTAGGACTAATAGGAAGTTTTTGTCTAAGGTGGTTTCAGATTTCCATCTTAATCAATCTATCTCCCTTCCAGTATTTTTCACTGATCACTCCTCTTCGGTGAGAGGAGGTTGCACAGCCTGGATGTTAAGAGAGCTCTTAGTTATTATATAGAGCGACCAAAGGTCACAGGTTCAATCCCTCCAACTTTTCCTTACCTATGGTGAAGTTGGGAAAGGCAACCTGCCACTAAGAGATCAATAGCCAGGTGGATTGTCTCTTGTATCCAATTTTGTTATAAGTGGGCAGAGCCCGCGCCCCGCTTGAGGGCTCATTCTACCAGGGTACAGCTGCCTCTAGCTGCTGCCAGAGATATCCCTTTATTAGAGATTTGCCAGGCTGCTACTTGAAACGGTACACACTTTTACCAGACATTACTCCCTGGATGTCCAGGCCAGAGAGATGCTCGGTTTGGCACAGCTGTTCTTCAGAGCCTATACCCTAAGTAGGTTCTGCCCCTCCTCCATGGAGGTACTGCTGTGTATTTCGCTAATGTTTATAATATAGCAAGACTTCATGTTGTTTGAAGAAAAATTACTCACCTTAGTAATGTTGTTTCTTCTAATGGAGTCTTGCTATATTATAGACCTCCTCCAACCTGCCCCTCTCAGAACCTCTACTTGGTGGGGTGCGGCAACTTAGTGGCACTACTTATGTCCTGTTAGCATTTTGTCCCTTTGGGACTTTGGGGTGTGTATGTACGCGTGTGTGTGTTTTATTATACTTATGTTCCATTTTCATATATTAGAATGGTGTTAGTATTTCTGGTCCCCTGACTTGAGTCTTGGGTGTTGGGACCATCAATGGTTGTTATTATTTAGGTAGCCATTTGGCTAGTGTAGGTTACAGCTTCCACACAGACCTTAGTGAGTTTGGCTCAGTAAGATCTGACAGTTCAAGTTTGAAATGACACAGATAGAGCTGCTCGTACTAAAATTCTATTTTGGAATGGTTTTAACCATTTCACTCCGGGCAGTTCTAGAGCTGGAACAAACTGCTAATGTCTATAATATAACAAGACTCCATTAGAAGAAACAACATTACTAAGGTGAGTAATTTTTTCTTCTTGCTCCTCCTTGGGATCTGAATTTAATTTTAGAGAAGCTTACTCTGCCTCCTTTCGAGCCGGCAGCCTCAGCGGACCTAAAGTTCCTTTCTTGGAAGACTCTCTTCCTAGTGGCCATTACTTCTGCTCGACGGATTTCTGAGCTCCAGGCCCTGATATGTAAAATCCCGTATTTGATTTTTCACAAGGAACGTGTGGCTTTGTGTACCAACCCTAAGTTTCTCCCTAAGGTGGTAGCGGAATCGACGCTGAATCAATCCATAGAGTTGCCTGCCTTTTTTACGCAGCACTCTAATCATGGACAGTACCTCCTGCATACTCTGGATGTTCACCGAATTCTGAGATACTACACCAACAGGACGAAGGATCTCAGAAAGACTGATCAACTGTTCATCTCTTTTACTCATAAGAGAAGGCAGTGCTGTTTCTTAGTAATGCCTATCGAAATGGTTGGCTCATTGTATCACTTTCTGTTATGACAAGTACAGCAAGACCCTGCCGGGTCAAGTTAGAGGCCACTCCACCAGAGGGGTCGCTGCCTCTGTGGCTTGTTTAAAGAATGTGTCAGCGGCTGACATTTTTGCAGCCACCACTTGGACTACTGTCCATACCTTTACGAAACATTACAGTTTGGTCATTGCCTCTCGACGTAGAGCAGGCTCGGCTGGCTGCTTTGGTGGCCCTTTCCTATGGCCTTCACAGCCAGAGGGTCTACTTCTGAGTAGCTTTCCTCCTCCTATTTGCTTCTCCTTGTTCCAGACTGCTTGGGACTCAGTTCTGTATGTAATTACCTACTGCAAGAGCCCTCTCGAAGTAAGATAGTGCTGTTACGTAAGAATGTACCATAACAGTAGATCTTCGAGAGAGGCTCTTGCAGTAGTCATACCTTCCCGCTCTCCATCCCCCTAAGCTTTTTCGGCTCCTTTTCCAGGAGGGGAAATATCCGCTTCTCTCTCGTCTTGCCTTTTGGCCTTTGGTGGGAAAAAACTGGAAAGTGGGCATGGGGGACTGCCCCTTTATACTGATGCCGCATGACGTCGGTCCCCAGCCAGAGACTGGTAGCTAGAAATTTTTCCGTCAGGGCCTGATGCCGGCCGGCGTCAGTCCTATATGTAATTACCTACTGCAAGAGCCTCTCTCGAAGATCTACTGTTACGGTAAGTTCTTACGTAACTGTACTTTTTCTCTTCACCAGTGAAGTCTTGTACCATTATAAACTTATTGGGTATAAGCTCAACAGGCCCTACCAGATCCCCTTTTACCAACATCAGGGAAGCCCCTGTGTCCCTTAACCCTTGTGTCTGTACACCATTCACCATGACTGGGTGCATGTGTTCCCTCATGTTCACAGGCATGCTTCCAGGGACACATAAACAACCCACTTCAAACAACATGAAGTCTTGCTGTATTCTGACTATTGCAGTTAGGTCCTGCCTTTCAACTGCACCGGAGAACAAAGAGTTAAACTTTCCATGACCAGCATGGAATGTTCACCGCAAGCTCGGTTGAAGCCCCTGTCTGCTGCTGCTTAAACTCCAACCATCAGATTCTTTACTCTGCCTCACTGAACAGTCGCTCTGGAGATTTCTCCTTTGCTACGGTTCAAAAAAGTCAAAGTGTCGTCTTTTGCTCGGTTTCTACTGAATTTCTGCTACCGAATCTGTCGGTTTAAGTCTCTGTCTGTGGTACTGTGAGTACTAGATAAGTTTTGCATTTAGTTTCTGTGTGCAACTTGTAAATATCTGATCGGTTCGGCTGAACCAATCGGTTTAGGTAAAGAAAGTTTGTGAATTTATTTAGAGTGTGGTAACCAGTCCGTATCAGTTCTAAAAAAATAAACGGATTTTATTACGTTTTTTTCCAAGACCCGTAACACGGTCAGGAACCAATAGGGGAGTCTTGCCTGGCTGATTGCCGGAAAAAGGGAAAGTTTTGGATAGGATTGTCCATGTCTGAGAAACCCAAGAAAAAACGGCCCACTGGGTTTCAACACTGCAGTGTGTGTGGGGAAGCCTTTTACAAGGCTGATCCCACACCACCTGTGTTTATTGTCTGGGGTTTGACCACCCCGATTCAGACTGCCAAATTGTAGAATTTTCCCAAAGCTACCCTGGATAAGAGGTTGGTAGACTGAGGAAAGGAGGGCGAAGTCCGCTGACGGATAAGCCCGGCCGGTTCTGTTCCGACCGAACCAGAAGGAGTGCCCTCTGACTAGGGCGATATTTCTTCGGGCAAGAGGAGAGCCGATTCTGAGGAGTCGGTTCCTGTTAAAAGAAAAGATAAATCGTCTGGTTTGGATCCAGAAATTCATACTCCGACCGCTGATGAGATAGCCAAGGCGATAAGAATAGTGCAGTCGCTTACTTCGGTTCCGGCTGAACCGGCACCATCTGGCAGGGGTTCGGTTCGGTTGGTTCCCCCGGTTCCAGATTACACCTCAGAAGAATTTTATGAATCGGATGAGGAGGAGGGAGAGTATGAGGATGATGATGGTGATTATGAAAGTCTGGATGTGCCTATTGACCTGGACATCTCCCCAGACAGACCTTCAGGTGTTTCTCCTCCTAGACTTTCTGAGTCCCCTTCTCACTTTATGTTTTACAAAAAAGTGGCTGAAACCCTCCAGCTTCCAATGGAAGAAGCAGTAGAGGATCAGAAGGAGCCTGATTTTGTTGAAATGATGGACATCCCAGAGTCCAGGAGACTGTCTATTCCCCTCCATAAATCTTTTGGGAAACAGACAAATAAAATTCTTAAGACTCCTAACTCCATGCCTCCTGTGGACAGACAAATGGACAAGAGGTATACTCTTTCAGGCTCAGACACTGAGTTCCTTTCTCAGCAATGCAGCCATGTTGGGGTAGTGCAGGCTGCTGCCTGTGATAAGGCAAATATCCCCTTGGCATCACACCCCCCAGATAAGGACCCCAGGAGGATTGATGCCATGGCAAAGAAACAGTACATGGCAGCTTCTTTGGGGCTAACTATATGGCCTACACAGCTAGGTATCAGAAGTCCAGATGGGACACTGTGCTGGCTCTGGCTAAACAGGCCCCTTACCAGCTTGCCAAGGAGCTGGAGCAGGTGGCTGCAGATGGGACTGACGCATCCAAGGTGCAATTTCATGCTGCTGTGGACTCCATTGATGTTTCATCTGAGTCTTGGCTACATCTGTGGCCCTTCGGAGGATGGCTTGGCTCAGATGTACTAGCCTATCACAGGATACCCAGGCTAAGGCCATGGATATCCTTGTTAACAGTAATTCTGTTTGGGGAGCAGACAGAGAACTACATGAAAAAGATGGACGAGTACAGGACCACATACAGGAGTGCACAGGCCAAAGAAAGGCAAGCCACTCCTCAAAGGCAGCAGTCCAGGGGAAGGGGCAGGCCTTTTCAAAGGCCTTTTTACCAAGCCCAGGCCTCCTTTTCTTCTTATGCTCAGAGAGGGTTCTTCAGAGGGAGAGGCAGACAGGGTATGAGCAGGCCTGCATCCACCCCTCAGCCTAAAGCCCCTGCCAAGCAGACACCCTGATGGGTCTGCCCGGGCCGATTCTCTAATACCTGTCGGGGGGCAGGCTGGCTTACTTTGTCCAGGACTGGAAGTCTCTGACATCAGACAAGTGGGTCCTGGAAGTAGTAAGCCAGCGACTGGTTCTCAGCTTCAAAAAATGTCCCAAGATGAGAACCAGATCCTTTCCACCTGCAATCCATCAGAGACCCTGCCCTAGAGGCAGAGGTTTCTTCCTCCTGGCTCAGAGCCATAGAGAGGTTCCTCCCTACACAAGGGCAAAGGATTGTACTCCAGGTACTTTCTAACCCCAAAAGACAGGAGAACGGCCCATACTGGACCTAAGATATCTGAACAAGCACCTTTAAAACCAAAATTCACAATGGTGACTCTGGAATAATCCTGTCCTCTAAGGCCAGGGACTGGCTAGCCTCCCTGGACCTCAAAGATGCCTATTTTCACATTCCCATCAGGTGCTCCCACAGAAAGTACCTCAGGTTTGAGTTGCCCTCAGGCCACTATCAATTCACAGCAATGCCCTTTGGCCTAACATCAGCCCCAAGGGTTTTCACAAAGTGCCTGGCAGTAGTGATTGCTTTCCTAAGGAGAAAAAAGATCTCCATCTTCCCATACTTGGACGACTGGCTCATAGTAGGTCAGTCTCCAGACCAAGTCAAGTCACATTTGCAAATAACTCAGCAAGTGCTCACTTCCTTAGGATTCCTCCTCAACCTTCCAGAGTCAGTTCTCGAGCCAGTACAGCCCCTCACCTTCATAGGGGCAGAGCTGGATACAGTATAGAGAGCCTTCCTTCCCTGGACAGGGCAAGGACTCTTATGGAACTGGCTCTTCTTTCACCCTACAGGTGTCTTGACCAGCAAGGCATTTCCTTCAGCTTCTGGGCCACATGGCAGCCTCCACAGCAGTGGTCCAGGGAGCAAGATTCCATGAGGGACATTCAGTTCCACTTAAGAGCCTTCTGGTCCCAAAGAAAGGATTCCTCACCAAACTAGTCCCAGTGACTTGAACCCTGATCCAGGCTTTGCAATGGTGGCAGGATCAAGACAATTTGAGACAAGGAGTTCCTTTGTCACTCAGTCTCATTCAGTGATACTCACCACAGATGCCTCCCTGCTGGGCTGGGGAGCCCACCTGGGGATCTTTCCACCCAAGGCTATGGTCACCTCAAGAATCTCTGCTTCACATCAGTCTCTTGGAACTCAGAGCAGTGTTTCTGGCACTGCAAGCCTTTTCCAGATCTGTACAGAACAAGGTGGTCCAGATCAGAACAGACAACACCACCACCATGTGGTACATCAACAAGCAAGGAGGCACTCCGTCTATGATCTTGTGCACAGAGGCAATGAAGTTGTGGTCCCTGGCCTATTCCCTGCAAACCTCTCTGATAGCAGTTCACCTCCCAGGGAAGGACAATGTCCTAGCAGATGCTCTCAGCAGGATATCCCAGGGCCATCACAACTGGACCCCAGATCCTCTAGTTTTGAAAGTGATTTTCTCGAGATTGGGCACTCCACAGATAGATCTTTTTGCAGCCCCAGACAATCACCAACTTCCTCTCTTTTGTTACAGACCCCCAGTCTTGGGCTCAGTCCCCCTGGATGCTCTGATTCTGAATTGGGAAGGGAAATTTCTGTATGCTTTTCCCCCCTTTCCCTCTCCTGTTCAAGGTACTAGTCAAGATAAGGTCACAACCATACAAAGTGATTATGATTGCTCCAGACTGGGCCAGACAGCCCTGGTACCCCTTGTTACTGTCCTTAGCAGTCCACCTTCCCCTGTCTCTTCCCAGGAATTACAACCTGTTGACATCTTCTCAGGGGAGGATTTGGTACCCGAACCTCAGGTCTCTCAATCTCAAGGCATGGCTCTTGAAGAGTTAGAGTTGCTGATCTGCATCTTTCTCAAGGGGTTCTGGATATCCTTAAGGCTTCTCGAAAGCCTTCCACTAGAAAAACTTACAATTCCAAATGGAAAAGGTTCACTATTTGGTGTTTTAATAAGGATATTTCTCCAGAATCTGCTGAGTTGCCTATGGTTCTGGACTATATGGTCCCGCTCAATGGCCTAGGCCTTAGGCCAGCCACACTTAAAGTGCATTTGGCAGCTGTTTCTGCCTTCTTGTCAGTAGGCAAGCCCTCTCCTCTGTCAGCCAATCCTGTGTTTTGTAAGTTCTTTAAGGGATTGCTGCACATCAATCCCCTTTAGGGACCCTGCTCCTGCTTGGGACCTTAATGTTTGCATTGCTCAGCTTATGCAACCCCTCTTTGAGCCTTTGTCCTCTGCAGAGCTTAAGTACTTGACTTGGAAAACTGTGTTTTTGGTAGCCATTACCTCTGCCAGGCGTATTAGTTAATTGCAAGCCTTGTCAGTGGAGCCTGATTTCATCTCTTTCCATAGAGATAAAGTGGTCCTAAGAACTAACAGGAAGATCTTCCCTTGTCAATCTTCACCATTCATTACTTCCTGGGTGTAAGCCGGAGGCGCGCACCCGCCACGGGAGTGTTTTTTTTTAAAAGTCTAGCTAACGGCACCGCCCTCGAGAGTGACGTCATGCGCGAGGGGCGGCCGTTAGTAGTGACCGACTCCTCCTCCAACTCAGTTCTGTTTCTCCCGCCGTCGAGGCAGCACCTGTCCACGCGTAGCTGGTAGTTGTAGTAGTTTCACCTGCTTCCTGACACTCACGCCGATACGGTAAGACTGTTCTTTTCTTTCTTTCGGCCGGTGTTTTCCTACTGTGTTTTTAACTTTTGGTTTCATACATGTCCGGTTCTGGAGCTGTTGCCGTCAAGACGTCACGCCCATGCGCCGGTGCCCTGTGGCCGCATTTCTCCGCCTCGGACCGGCATGACGCTTGCCTTCGTTGCCTGGGACCCAACCATGATATGGATTCGCGGCGACGCCTGTTTCCTCGAATGGACCGTCCACGCGCTCAAGCTCGGCAAGGCCCCACCGACTTTCGGGACGGCGCCGCCACGGGAATCTCGAGCGAGATCTCTAGGCCTTCCTCCGTCCTCCCGGCCTATACGGTCCGGGAGGAGGAGGGGTCTCTCATCCTATCTTGCCGAGGAGGAGGCCCTTCCCTGGGTGTTAGGGGAGTGTCACTCTCCCTGGCCGCAGCGCTGACACCGCCCGCTGTCACCTTCGAGGTGCAGGCTCCCCGTGTCGAGGCCCTGGCTTTGGGCCCGCTCGGTGGATCCTCACGGTGCCAGTGGATCGGTGCTGGGGCACGCGGGCGCCGTGGGTACGCTTTGATCCCGCAATGCTCGTGCGCGCGCCGGTGATTGGGGCGCGCTGCTTTTTGGCCCGGGCGCTCGCAGTGCCGGTGGACATGGGCGACGCCGACGACGATGCCGCCCCGCCTCCCGACGCCACTGGCAGCGCCTGTTCTCCTTCCTGGGCGGTGCTGGCCCGCCAGAGCCGCTGGGTGGGTTAGGCCTTCCTGCTGCCGGCCTGGGGGCGAGCGTCGAGACTTGGTACCGGGCTGCTCATGGGCCCTGTGGCCTGGGACCCCTGGGTGGCCAGCATCGAGGTCCTGTTGTCCTGCCCTCCTCGAGGACGGATGACTCAGATGTGGACCCATCCTGGCACCCCCATTCTTTTGGGATCTGGGTCCCTCGGTGGCTGGGGTACCAGGGCGCGAGCTGGCCCTCCTCTGTCCCCCTTACTGTCATGCCTCCTGAGGGTTCCTGGGCTGGGGTGGGCCGAGAGTCCTGGGCAGACGTGTAAGGGTGACTTGAGGGGGAGGCCCTCTGAGGCCCGGTGACAGCTAACACCCGGGTGCTGTTGCCTCTAGGGACAGGGGACGTTGCAGTCGAGGAGAAGGGCCCTCTCGAACTGAGGTTGAGGGCAGGCGCTGCTGCCCGGTCTCTTTGGCCACCTCAGGGGGTGGCCAGGAGTCCGAGTGCAGAGCCCCACCCTCCCCGGGTGTTTGTGGGTGTCCTCTGCGCGCTTAAAGCGGGACTGCCCTTCTGGATCCATGCAGTCCCGCGCCGCCACAGTGGGAGTTTCTCCCCTAGGGCTCTTCCAGGCTCCGCCTCCCCAGAGTTCCGCTTCTGCGGCCTGGTTTGATATCCGGGATCCCCTACTAGGGCTCCTTTCCCCGGATTCCAGAGCCCTCCGAGAGCAGTTGCCCTCGAGGTGCCCCTCCCATCTCTCTCTGTTCACCACCCCGCCTCCGGCCATGTCGGTCCCACGGGTCCGTTATCCTGGGAGCAGTTCAGAGGTTCTGTATGGCCTTCCTCCTATGTTAGATACATGCATGAGCTGGTCTTCGACTTCTCCCCACCGCAGGAACTCTCTGGGCATTCCAGTTCCCCATCATCTCGCCCTCCTCTGAGGGAGAGGAACCCCTGCTCATCTGTCCTCCGATGCTGATTTCACAGAATATCGCTTTCCTCTCGAGGATGGTGAGGATCTCCAGATTTCCTACGCTCAAGAGACAACACGAACGAGACGCGTGAATTCCTTGGTGAATTCAGTGCCCAGCATCTGGTGGTACCTTCCTGGCCTATCCCTTCCAGGAGGCGTCTATCCCGTCCTGGCAGTTCCCGCCACTCTTCCCATCCCCGCGGACTGCCAGCATAGGTATTGTGCCCTCTGAGTCTCTAGGTTCCTTCCCAACCCGTCCCTCAGGTTTGGTATACCTGGATACTCCTTCTGGGTGCCGTTGTTGGCGCACGACGCCCACCGGATTCGGACTCTCCAGTTCGACCGCTAGGCGGTGAGTTCTCTTTCCTCGCAGGCGCGAGTGCATGTATTGCATTACATCAGGCTCACCACGCTGCTCACAACCAGCATCTGTGGTCGATGATGTCCCAGCTGCTGGCATCTATGCCTGACACGGAGCAAACCAGACAAGCCGTTCCTCTCCGGGGGTAGGCCTGGAGCTGGCAAGACACCAAGCAAGGGCATCTTATGACGCCAATGAGGTGGCTTCCAGGCTTGCTGGGACAGCGATCTGCATCAGGCGGACGGCATGGCTTGCTTTCCAGGTTGTCACCCTGGCCCGCGTAGGGTGATTCGCCTCCGCCTCCGGGGACCGGCTCTTTCTTCCAGAGCTAGGAGACTTTACAGGGCTCCTCCGTCTCCTCGCCCTCGGGAGGCACCTCCTAGCTCTTCTCCCACTTAGGCTTTCTGAATAAGCCAGGGTCTTCCTTCTGTTTCTCACCAGCAGAAGGCTGGGGTCTTGTTCCCTCAGGGTATGGCCTCTTCCTCCAGGGAAGAGAGCTTGGCACACTCAGGAGTAATGAATGGTGAGATTGACAAGGGAAGATAGGAAAATTACGTACCTACCGTAATTCTTGATCTTCTCTTGTATCTTCACCATTCATTACTTACACCCGCCCACCATCCCCTCAGTGGCCTCTTCCTGTGGCTTCTCCACCTCCCGTCTCCTTCCTCTCTCTGCATATAAAAACAAGAAAAAACAAAACCAAAAAAAAAAAAATTTTTTCTTAAAATATAGGAAAAATTGCTTAATTTTTCTGAAAAAAAAAAATCTTTCTTTTGTGGGGGGGGTTTCTAATTTTCCAGAAAAATTACTTACTCTAAGATTCATGGACCATCTCGTGGATTGCATTGGCGATCAGACTGCACAACTATCTCTTGCCATTCTTCTGGCAAGATACCTCTGGGGTTTTTTGGCCTGGCTCAGGCTATTCAGTTTTGATCCTGCAATTCCATGTTCCAGATAGTTGCCCTGAAATCAAAATCCCCCATTCTTGCCTTGCAGAGCAAGAAGCGAGCACGTCTATTCCTTTTTCTTTTGCAAAAAAAAAAATGTGAGGAACTCTCTTAGACTGGTATAGGCATCTTGGTATCGGGCTGCATCTAGTCTACAAAATTTTATCTGAATAAAAAAAAAAGGAAAACAAACAAGAAGGCAATGAGAAGGTAGGCTATCCTTCTCGCTAGTTTGCTTATTGGTTTCTCCTTTTAGTGTCCTCCTGGACAATTTTGCAGAAGAGCAGTGCTGACTATATCCAATCCCAGCCAGCCTAAGCCTTGGCCAGTCAGTCTGAGTCCCATTTCTATCTTAAACGCCTGAAAGGCTTACATTTCCATTTCTAAACCCCTGAGCAGCGCTCTAATGCTGCCTGGTTTTATTCCTCCCTCGGTGTCCTCCAGTTAAATAGCCTTCCGGCCAGGAGCCCGGTAGGTATCAAGAACAATGGCATGTTGAAGAGGAGACTATGCCCTCCTGAGTCTGTCTAGCGGGTTCGTGAACCTTCTCTTCAGCTCTATCTCCGGGATTCTTGCTTCCCCTTTAGTGAAGCCTTCAGCTGTAAGCTAACTATGCTCGTTGGGCATTCTGGTCCCTTCAACATCCCATCTCTCTCTTCTCTTTCTTCTTCTTCTTCTATTTTCTCATTTCCTTACTTATCTTTCCTCCTAGAGTCGCCCAGGTAAGGAGGCCCTGCAGTCCCTAGGCTAGGGATACTCTTATCTCCTCTGACCTTCCTCCATCGGCTTATTCCTTTTTCAGTTCATTCTTCCTTGCTTTGCTATCCCTCGGCTATCTTGCCTCACTATCTATATTCTCTGCTTTCTCTTTTGCCTCTCCGGCTCACAGAACTGAGTTGGAGGAGGAGTCGGTCGCTACTAACGGCCGCCCCTCGCGCATGACACATGACGTCACTCCTGAGGCGGTGCCGTAGCTGACTTTAAAAAAAAAAAAAAAGTTTCCGTGGCGGGAAAAGGCCCAAGCTTACACCCAGTAAGTAATGAATGGTGAAGATACAAGAGAAGATCAAGAATTACGGTAGGTACGTAATTTTCCTTTTTTGCCTAAGGTGGTTTCAGATTTCCACCTTAACCAGTCTATGTCTCTCCCTGTTTTCTTCACTGACCGTTCCTCCTCTGGAGAGAGGAGGCTGCACAGCTTGGATGTTAAAAGGGCCCTCAGCTACTACCTAGAGCGCACCAAAGGTCACAGGTTTGAGTCCCTCCAATTGTTCCTCACATATGGAGAGGTTGGTAAGGGCAAACCTGCCACTAAGAGATCTATTGCCAGGTGGATTGTTTCTTGTATACAATTCTGCTATGAAAAACTGGGTAGAACTCCACCCTCAGGCCTGAGGGCTCACTCTACTAGAGTTACAGCTGCTTCCCTGGCTGCTGCCAGGGATATTCCTATCTTAGAAATTTGTCAAGCTGCCACCTGGAAAACAGTCCATACATTCACCAAGCATTACTCTCTGGATATCCAGGCTAGGAGTGATGCTCGGTTTGGCACAGCAGTACTTCAGATCCTGTTTCCAAAGTAGGTTCTGTCCCTCCTCCATGGAGGTATTGGCTTGTAGTCTGCAATAGTCAGAATACAGCAAGACTTCATGTTGTTTGAAGAAAAATTTACTCACCTTAGTAATGTTGTTTCTTCTAATGGAGTCTTGCTGTATTCTGACCTCCCCCCTCCCTCTCACATCCTGGTTTTGGGATGTGGGTGGGCAGGAGCAGTGTTGGCACCCTAAGGTGTCCCTTTTCACCCTGCTTTATTTTGGGTGAGTGTTGTGTTTTGGGATGTTTTGTTTTTGGGTTTCCTGACTTGAGTCTTTGCTTTGAAACCAAAAACCCTTTATATAAATTTAGTTGCCAGTTGGCTAGTGTAAGTTTTACAGTTTCCACACAGAACTTCTAGTGAGTATTGCTCGTAAAGATCTGATGGTTGGAGTTTAAACAACAGCAGACAGGGGCTTCAACCGAGCTTGCGGTGAACATTCCGTGCTGGCCATGGAAAGTTTAACTTTTTGTTCTCTAGGGCAGTTGAAAGGCAGGACCTAACTGCAATAGTCAGAATACAGCAAGACTCCATTAGAAGAAACAACATTACTAAGGTGAGTAATTTTTTCTTCTTTCCTAGCCCCATGTTGCGTATTGCTCGACCTTTTGGGACACTGCCTGGCAATATGCCCAGTTTCTTTACAAACCCAACATTCGTTTATTTTCTCAGAAAAATCTTTTCTTTGAAACCTGGGGCTAACTGGTTTGGGTGGAGGCAGTGAAGGTTTTAGCTGCCCTGAAGGTGTGCTTTTCCCTTTCTGCGCTGCCACACCCGCCCCACTCGCTCTCAGAGCAGGTCTGCTCTTGGCATAGTGGTCCAAGAGTTCAGCAGCCTCTTGCACTGTTTTGGAATCTCGGTCCTCCAGCCATGTTTTTAGCTCTTCTGGGCATGCCCAATAAAATTGTTCTAATAAAATCACATTTTAAATTTTTTCAACAGAGTTTGCTTCAATTCCCTCCCACCAACATTTTAAACATTGACGTTGTTTCGTGGCTAGCTCCTCGTCGCTTATGTCAGGGCTTCTCCTTAGCTTACGGAATTTAGCTCTGTATGCTTCTGCAGTTAAATCAAACTTTTTTAACAGTGCAGCTTTTAGCTTGCTGTATTCATTGTCCTCATTGTCCATTTGACCCGAAGCATCCCGAGGTTTCCCGGTAAGTAGCGGGGATAGCTGGAAGCTCCAGGACTCTCTAGGAATTTTAGCCTGAGTACAAACTTTTCAGAGAAATTTAAATAGGCATTCATGTCGTCCCCTCTTTAAACTCGGCTATTAATTTGGAGTTCAATTTGTAACCCAGTCCTGCAGTGCCAGTTAAACCCAAGCCACTTACCTGCTCTGGTGCCGCTGGTCGGAGTCTTATCTTCCCCAGTTCGTGTTGCCTCTGGCGCTCCTCTCTCTTCTCTGCAGCTCGCTGGTACTTACTCTTCTCACGGTCTGCCTTGCTCTGTTTCCACTCTGCCTCCAATTCCATCTTGCGCAACTCAATTTGCAGTCCGAGTACCTCTGGATTCAGGATACTGGTGACCATCCCCTGCTGCTGTGGCCCTTCACTGACAGTGGCCCTTCTGTCCTCCTCACCGCTCTGGAACCTTCACTGGCTGCTAGCCCTTCCACACTTGAGGTTTGGTTCTTTCCAGCCATGGTTGGTGACTCGCTGCTCTGAGTATCTGCTACCATCAGGGCATCTTTGAGGCTCTGCTTGCTTGCTTTCACCTCGACAGGACTCCTCTGTCCCCACACAACTGCCTTAAGTAATCTACAGTGTGCCTGCTGTAGTTGGCACAGTAGTAGAAATTCTTAGTGGAGATGCTTTAGGCACTCCAATTTGAATACATTCAGAAGTCACAGTCCTGCAGCCCTGCCATTGGGACTCCTTGGAGTTCCCAATGTTTACTCAGTTGTCATTCCTTCATGGCCTAGAGCCTTCAAGGATGCATTCAGGGTAGTGTGGAGCAGTGGTGTCCCTTCTCGTCCAGCCATCCCCAGGGACCTCCTTATATGGTATCACACACCCACATGGTCTGCAGCGGAGGTAATTCACCCTCTTCAAGGCTGGAAGCACTGCAGACCTTGTCAGGGCCTTGACGTCCTCGCATGATTGACTCCAGAGGCAGATTAAGCTCAGACGGATGCCTTTGGCAGGAAGGTGTTTACCTCATCATGCACCCTCATGTGCATATCTGAACATCAGGCAGCCTTCACTCATCTGCTATGGCTGCAGTTAGGTCCGCTTAGCTGCTATTACCAGAAGCAAGTTAGTGACGCAAGCTATTGACCTTTCTGCTCAGGGCCTGAGATGTAACACTGCACATGTCAAGAGCATCATATGATGCTGATAAGGTTCCCACCAGGCTAGCTGGAATTGGAATCTGCCTCAGGCGAATGGCATGGCTTTGCCTTTCTCGAATGGCATCTTCGGCCCAGCCTAAGGTGCTAAACTCGCATTTCCTGGTTACTCATTTCTTCTCCCCCAGGGTCAGACATCAACTGTCAGGATGCCCTCCTGCTCCTGTGCCACAGGAACTGCCATTTGACCCTTATCAGTCTCGGGTCTCGCCAGACATGTAAAGAGCCCCTGCCTTCAGGTGTTCTCCTCCACACTGAGGGCCGAGGGTATCGGTTACCCTCAGGGTGAGCCAGCTCCTCCATCAGAAAGCAGGGAAAGCATGGTACTCGGACCAAAAGTGAGAATCAGTGGGGAAGCTTGATTCCTCGAAGATATGAAAATTACATACCGTACTTGTTGATCTTGCAGAATATCTTCACATTTCAACAAATTCCTCACTACATGTGTTCTACCTGTCAGTCCTCCAAATGCCCCAGCTGTCCCTTCCCTTCCTTGTTCTTTCGGAGGATACCATTCCCCCCCCCATCTCCCCCCAGTAAGTCTACTGGGCAGTAGTGTCCTTCAACCCTGCTAAGTCCAGCCCAGATGGCCCTGACCCCAAGCTTCTCCGTATCTCTGCTTCTGCTACTGTCCTGTCCCCTTGTACCTTCTTAACCTCTCCTCCTCCTCTGGAACAGACCCTGTGGTCTGGAAGGTTGCTAATGTTCTGCCCCTTCACAGAGGTGGAGACCCCCGAAACTACTTGCCCATATCTCTCCTCCCTCCTCTAGCTAAGCTCCAGGCTTGCTGATTTCTTAACCTTCTCTGATACCTCTACGCCATCCAATCTGGATTCAGAAAATGTCACTCCACCACTTCCTTCCTATTACAGATCACCATCCTCTCTCACATCACTGCCACCATCTTCATAGACCTGGCCAAGGCCTTTGATTCTGTGTCCCACTCGCTCCTCCTAAACAAGCTGCACTCTGTAGTTTTATCTGCTCCTGCTGTAAAATGGTTCAGTTCCTACCTTACAGGTAGGCTACAGTTTGTACAGGTGGGAAATGTGCCATCACCCCCTTTCCCAGTCCTTGCTGAGGTTCCATAAGGATCAATCCCTGGCCCAGTCTTCCTCCTTTTTTTCATAAACAGCCATCCCTCCATCTGCTCTACTTTCGCATACACATGTATGCAGATGACACGGTCAGTTCCCTGCTGCTAGCTTTTGACAGACAGCAGTCTTGCTTTCAGAGCAGGGAGCAGCTAACTAAAGAGCTAGAACATTTCTTACTAATAGAACACTTCTAACTCAGCAGGCGTCTGAGCCTGTTGAGATTAAGCAACCAGACTATTAGAAGTGTGGGGTCTCGGTAAAAAAAAAAAAAAAAAGTGTCTGTTTTTCTGTGTTGGAGGAAGGGGACTGTATCAGCTTCTCAGTTTGCTAAGTCAGGAGGAGAGCAGTTAATTGGGGGTGTGGCTTAGGCAGCAGAAAACCAGGTGTCTCCAATTATAGTTCCCTGCTGCTAGCTTTTGGCAGACAGCAATCTTGCTTCCAGAGCAAGGAGCAGCTGAATAAAGAGATAGACCTTTTCTACTAATAGAACACTTCTAACGCAGTTGGAGTCAGAGCCTGTTGGGATTAAGCAACCAGATACTTTATTAGAAGTGTGGGTCTCAAGGTAAAAAAAAAGTCATTGTGTTTTCTAACTCCAGGAATCACTCATTGTGATTAAACTAATATAGACTTTGACGGCAGATAAGGACCAGTCTGCCCATTTCCCTTCCTATTGGGTGTAAGCTGCAGATTCTAGTTAACCAGCAGCCTACTTCCTGCAACCCCCACTACAGTTGCCTTATGTCTGTCCCATGCATATTTGAATTCCCCACTGTTTTAGACCCAACAACCTCCCCAGGAAGGCAGTTCCATGCATCCACCACTCTCTCCGTGAAATAAAATTTCCTCACATTACCCCTGAGCTGTCCCCCCTCTATCTTTAAATTGTGCCCCCTTGTTCTTACACATTTCTTTTTCTGAAAGATGCTACCCTCCTGGACTTTGTTGATTCCCTTGAGGTACTTAAAAGTTTCTATCATGTCCCCCGTCCCTCCTTTCATCAAGGGTATACATATTAGCTCTCTGTCTCTCTCTTATATGGTTTCTGATGCAGACCCTGCACCATTTTAGTTGCCCTCCTCTGGACTGCTTCCATCCTTTCTATGTCCTTGCGTAGATGGGGTCTCCAAAACGGCACACTGTATTCCAGATGGGGTCTCGCCAACTGTCTGTACAGAGGGATAACCACTTCCCTTTTTCTACTTGTGATGCCCTGTCCTATGCATCCCAGTATCCACCTGGCTCTCCTTACTGACTTCTCACATTGCTACCCACCTTTAGGTCATCTGATATGACTACCCCCAAGTCCCTTTCCATTTTTGTTGTTGTTAGTACCTCCCCTGCTATTGTGTACTCTTCAACTGAGTTTTTGTTTCCCAGGTGCATTACTTTGCACTTCTTTGCATTGAATCTGAGTTGCCATATCTCTGACCATTCCTCCAACCTTGCCAAGTCCCTTCTCACCCTTTCTACCCCGCCTTGTGTATCAACTCTGTTACAGATCTTTGTGTCATCTGCAAAGAGGCATACCTTTCCCTCCAGACCCTCTGCAATGTCACGTATAAAGATGTTAAAGAGGACTGGACCCAGTACTGAGCCCTGAGGTACTCACCAGTAACCCCCTTTCTTCGAATGTCTTCCATTCATTATTACCTTCTGTGTCCTGTTGTGCAGCCAGTTTGCTACCAGGCTACCACCCTGGAACCACTCCCAGGCTGGCTAACTTGATTATTAATCTTTTGTGCGGGATCTGTCAAATGCCTTGCTAAAGTCTAGGTAGGCCATATCCACAGCCCCTCCTGGTCTATTACTTTGGTCACCCAGTCAAAGAAATCAATTAGATTGGTCTGACATGACCTTCCTGCTATAAATCCATGCTGCTTTGGGTCCTGTGCCGCTGGCCTCTAGGTACTCAACAATTCTTTCTTTCAGAAGTGATTCCATCATTTTCTCCGCTGAAGGCATAGTTTCTATTTGTCTGCTGGAAACTCCTTAGCCTTCTAGGCCGGAGGCGCAGTGCCATGCTTTTCTATATATTTTTTAAAGGGACAGTCTCAGCCACTGTAATGTAGTCAGCCTCCTGTATTGAACTGCCCGGAGAGAGAGAATGGAATTTAGAACTGTATATAAATAATGGAACTCTCATTGGCTCATGCCAGTTTCAAACTGTTGTCCTAGCAATTGCTGTTCTCCAGGAGCTTCAGATTCTTTACTCCACCTGCCAGTGAAGACGTCCCAGAGAGCTCTCCTTCAACTTACTTCTAAAATCTTAATTTAGTTGATAAGTACTGTTTAAATGATATATATATATATATATATATATATATATATATATATTCTGAATTGCTGCCCTTACCAGTTTAGTTAAACTAGTTATTTAGTGTTTTGTTTGTTTTTATTGTTTTTCAGTGGTTCCCTCATTAGTTCTGTGGAACCGAGTGATCCGCTATTTCTGAGAAGTTTTTGTTTATTTATGGATCCCTTACGGTTCTGTCTTCCGATTATATTTTAAACACTTTTTAGTGTTTTTGCAGTTCCCTTTTTCTTCAGGGAACTGATTGACGCTCGGTTCTTGAAACCGATAGTGGTTGTTTTTATTTAAAACTGCAGGTTCCAGGGAACCGATTCTTTTAATTTAGCGATTATTTACTGTAGCCTACTTAATGTCAAAGGTCCCTAGTGCTATACCTAAAAAACGCACTGGACCCACAGGGTTTATATACTGTCAGTCTTATGGCCAGGTTATTGCTAAAGTTGACAAGCATTCCCTATGTGTTTTTTGCCAGGGAACTAGCTATATTTTTTCTAACTGTAAAATTGTAAAACTTTCTGTGCAAGACACTTAAAAAGAGGTCCTCTCTCTCTCTCTCTCTCTCTCTGTCCAAAAGAACAAATCTAAAGACTCTGACAAAGAGTCCTGATTAAAAAAAAAAAAAAAGGGTGCTGTGGAGACAGTGGCTGAGACTGTCCCTTTAAAAAATATGTAGAAAAGCATGGCACTACGCCTCCGGCCTAGAAGGCTAAGGAGCTTCCAGCAGAAAAATAGAAACTATGCCTTCAGCAGAGGACATCGCCAAAGCACTACAAATTTTACAAACCATGTAAGCTGTGGGTCCAGTTCCAGCCCAGCACCCCAGGTGCCTTAAATTATTTACTAGGACACTGACGTGGAAGAAGAGGAGGAGGGGGAAACCCATAGACAGAGGTTTCCCCAGAGCAGGAGTTTGGCTGTCCTCCCAGGGCACCTGAGGATTACTCTTCACAATATGCCTTAGTAAAAAACATGGTTAACACATTAAACCTCCCACTCCAAGAGACGGGAGGATGTGGAGGGAGCAGATTTTATGGAAATGATGGGGCTAGCCCCAACAAAGCATCTGCTACTGCCTATGCATAAGACCATGATAAAATCTGTATTGCAAATCTTGAAGTCCCCTTGGGTAGACAAGAAATATCAGCTGGATAGAACCACTGCAGACTTTCTTTTTACCCATCCTGACCATGAAGGTGTGGTACTAGCTGCATCAAGGGAAAAGTCCAGAATACTCTGGCACCCTCCCACCCCAGTAAGGACCCTAGGGGAAAAAAATATATATATATATGTGTGTGTGTGTGTGTGTGTGTGTGTGTGTGTGTGTGTGTGGCCTATTCCATACAGTACCAGAAATCACTTTGGAATTCTGTTTTGATATGTCAGACAGAATCCAGGGTGGACTGGCAGAAGATTTACAGGAAACTGCCAGGTCTGCACTGGATGCCACCAACTACCAGTTCCACACTGCAGTGGAGACAGACGACTCAGCAGCAAGGCATATGGCCTTTTCAAACAACATGAAGTCTTGCTATATTATGACATATGCAGTATAACCCCAGGTTAGAACTGCTCCGGAGGTGAAAGAGTTAACTTTCCATGCAGGGCATGGAATCTTGAGCGCGAGCTCGGTTGAACACTCTGTCTGTTGCAGCTCAAACTTAAACTGTCAGGTTCTTTACTCCGCCTCACTGAACAGTCGATCCGGAGATTCCTCCTGCTGCTCGGTTCGTTTGTCGGTTTTAAAGTGTACTTCTTGGTTTATTTTACCGAAATTTAACCGCAATCGTCGGTTCAAGCTCTGTCTGTGGTATTGTAAGTAATAGATAGGCTTTTGTTTATTTTCTTCTGTGTGGAACTTGTAAAAGTCTTTTCGGTTCGGTTTGAACCGATCAGATTGGGTTTAAAATTACTTTGTGGTCCTTTAGAGTGCGGGTTCCCGGTTCTTATCGGTTCTAAAAAAAACAGATTTTATTACGGTTTTTCCACGACCCGTGACATGGTTGGGAACTGATAAGAGAGTCTTGCTTGGTGGATTGCCATTAACGGGCAAGTTTTGGTTAGGCTGGCACTATGTCTGAGAAACCCAAAAGAAAAACCGGACCCACTGGGTTTCAGCACTGTGGCCTCTGTGGGGAAGCCTTTGCTAAGGCTGACCCACACACCACTTGTGTATATTGTCTGGGGTTTGACCACCTCAATGCAGACTGCCAGATTTGTAAGAATTTTCCTGCTGCCACCATGGAAAAGAGAGTTGGTAGGCTCAGGGAAAGGGAGGCCATAAAGTCCGCTGACCCGGATGGCCAGCCCGGTTCGGTTCCAACCGAACCTGAGGGAGTGCCCTCTGACCAGGGCGATACTTCCTCGGGCAAACGAAGAGCCAGCTCTGAGGAGCCGGTTCCAACTAAAAGGACTAGAAAGTCAGCTAGTTTGGGTCCAAAAGTTCTTTCTCCAACCGCTGAGGAAATGGCCAAAGCTATTCAAATTGTCCAGTCTCTTTCCCCAGTTCCGTCCGAACCAACACCATTAGGGAAGCGGTCGGTTCGGACGGTTCCTCCGGTTCAAGATTATGATTTTGAGGATTTTTATGAACCGGAGGAAGGGGAGGAGGGAGGAGGAGTGAGTGTGATTTTGAAAGTCTGGATGTGCCCATTGAGCCGGACATCTCTCCAGACAGACCTTCAGGGGTTTCCCCTCCCAGGCTATCTGAGTCCCCTTCTCATTTTTTGTTTTACAAGAAAGTGGCTGAGACTCTGCAACTCCCTGTTGAGGAGGCTGTTGATGATCAAGAAGAGCCTGATTTTGTGGAAATGATGGATATTCCAGAGTCTAGGAGACTGTCTATTCCCTTGCACAAATCTTTTAGGAAACAGACAGTAAAAATTCTGAAAACCCCTCATTCTGTCCTTCCTGTGGATAAAAGGATGGACAAGAAGTCTGCTTTATCAGGCTCTGATACGGAGTTCCTCTCCCAGCAATGCAGCCATGTGGGGGTAGTGCAGGCTGCAGCCTGTGACAAGGCTAATATTCCTCTAGCTGCTCACCCTCCTCACAAAGAAGGGATCACAGATCTCCAGGTAGAAGGTCACCTGGGGGCCAGTGACCATCACATGGTATGGTTCAATTTGGCTACTACATCTAAATCATCCCATTCCAAGGCAAAAATATGGGACTTCAGAGGAGCTGACTTTGATAAGATGGCCAACAGAGTTAAGCTAGCCCTGGCAAAAAGAAACACAGGTGAGGAGGTACAGGCAAAGTGGGCAGCATTAAGGATACAATACTTGAAGCAACATCCCATTGTGTTAGACAGAAAAGGAAGTGCAAAGAAGAAGGAAACCACTTTGGTTCTCAAATACAGTAGCAGAAAAGGTCAGAGCCAAAAGGCTGGCCTTCAGAAAATATAAGGGAACACAGCGGATGAAGATAGGGGGCATACCAAACTGCCCTAAGGGAAGCAGGTAAGGCAGTAAGGCAGGCAAAGTCCCAAACTGAGGAAACACTAGCACAACAGTAAAAGAAGGTGACAAGACTTTCTATAGATACATTAGTGAAAGGAGAAAGTCCAGAGGGGGTATTGCTGCTTAATGGAGAAAAGGGAGCATGTGGAGAGGAGGACCCTGTAAAGGCATCTATCCTAAATAGATACTTTGCTCAGTATTCACTGAAGAGAAGGTAGGGCAGGGCCCACAGCTCAGCATCATGGACACAGGGGAGGGAGGTGAGCACTCCCTCACAAAAGAAAGGGTCCTACAAGAGCTTGCTAAGCTCAGGGTGGATAAGGCAATGGGACCTGATGGCATACATCCCAGGGTACTTAAGGAGCTAAAGGAGGAACTAGCAGAGCCATTAGCAGAATTGTTTAGTGAGTCTCTGAGCACAGGAGAGGTCCCAGAAGACTGGAGAAGGGCTCATGTGATCCCACTCCACAAGAGTGGTAGCAGGGAGGAGGCGGGAACTACAGACCGGTCAGTCTTACCTCAGTAGTGGGCAAGATTATGGAAGCACTTAAGGAAAGGATAGTGCAACACCTGGAATCTATAGGGCACAGGATCCAAGACAGCATGGGTTTACAAAGGAAGGTCCTGTCAAACTAATCTCATAGATTTCTTTGACTGGGTAACCAGAGTGGTGGACCAAGGGGAGCAGTTGATGTCGCCTACCTTGACTTCAGCAAAGCTTTTGACACTGTTCCACATAGAAGATTGATAAATAAGCTAGGTAGGCTCGGGTGGGTCAGAAGTTGGTCAACTGGGTGGCAAACTGGTTGACTGGCAGAAAACAGAGAGTGGTGGTAAATGGTATACAGTCAGAAGAGATGCAAGTCACAAGTGGGTAGTTCTAGGATCAGTCCTGGGGCCAGTCCTATTCAACATCTTCATTAGTGACCTCGCAGATGGACTAGAGGGTAAGGCTTGTCTGTTTGCAGATGACACCAAGATCTGCAACAGAGTAGATGATCCAGATGGGGTGGGCAGAATGAGAAGAGATCTGGATAAACTAGCAGAATGGTCAGAAGAGTGGCAACTGGGATTTAATGCAAAGAAGTGCAAAATCATGCACATAGGGAAGAGAAACCCTGAAGCCACTTATAGGCTGGGAGGAGTTGCTAGCAGTCACAAAGGAAGAAAGAGACTTGGGCATCATCATCACTGATGACCTGAAATCATCCAAGCAGACCCCTAAAGCAGTAGGTAAGGCTAGGGGGTGTTAGGGTGTATTAGTAGGGGTATCACAAGTCGTAAGAGGGAGGTAATAATCCTCTGTACAAGACATTGGTTAGGCCCCATCTGGAGTACTGCGTGCAGTATTGGAGGCCACACCTTCACAAGGACATTAACAAATTGAGGCAGTCCAGAGAAGGGCAACCAAAATGGTGCAGGGACTGCATCAGAAGACATATGAGGACAGATTAACGGAGCTCAATATGTATACCCTTGAGCAAAGGAGGAGAGAGGTGATATGATCGAGACATTTAAACACCTTAAGGGCATAAACAAGGTGAAAGAGTCTAACATGTTTAAATATAAGAAAAATAGCAGGACAAGAGGACACAGCATGAGATTAGAGGGAGGCCGATTAAGGGGAATGTGAGGAAATTCTTTTCACAGAAAGGGTGGTAGATGCATGGAATGGCTTACCACAAGAAGTAGTGGCTATGAATACAGTGCAGGGCTTCAAACAGGCATGGGATAGGCATAAGGGAGCAATACAAATGACTATGAATAGATAGGTCACTGACATCGCAAAGGCCGATGGCACATTTATAAGGTAGAAAAAGAAATGGGCAGACTGGATGGGCCTTGCTGTCCTTATCTGCCGTCAACTTCTATGTTTCTATGTTTCTATATGAAAAGGATTCCAGGAGGATGGATGCCATGGCAAAGAAACAGTACATGGCAGCATCTTTGGGACTCAGACAGGCAAATTATATGGCTTATGCAGCTAGGTACCAGAAATCCAGATGGGATACTGTCCTGGCCCTAACGGAAACAGGCCCCTGACCAGCTTGCCAGGGAGCTGGAGCAGGTGGCTGGATGGTATTGAGGCATCCAAGGTGCAATTTCATGCTGCAGTAGACTCTAATGATGTTTCATCAAGAGTCATGGCTACATCTGTGTCTCTTCGCAGAATGGCCTGGCTCAGATGTACTGCCCTGTCACAGGATACTGGTCTAAGGCTATGGATTTTCCTGTTGTGGGCAATTTTCTGTTTGGGAGCAGACAGAGAATTATATGAAGAAAATGGATGAGTATAGGACCACCTATAGGAGTGCACAGGCCAAAGAAAAGCAAGCCACTCCTCAAAGGCAGCATGGCAGGGGCAGGCCTTTTCATAGGCCTTTTTACCAAGCCCAGGCCTCCTCTTCTGCTTATGCCCAGAGGGGGTTCTTTAGAGGAAGGGGCAGAAGGGTTCTAGTAAGCCTGCTTCTACCCCTCAACCCAAAGCCCCTGCAAAACAGGCTCCTGATGGGGTAGCGCCAGGGCCAATTCTCCACTACCGTAGGGGGGAGGCTGGTTTACTTTGTCCAGGACTGGAAGTTTTTAACATCAGACAAGTGGGTCCTGGAAGTAGTAAGCCAGGGACTGGTTCTCAGCTTCAAAAAAGTTCCGAAGATGAGAGCCAGGTCTTTTCCACCTGCAAACCCATCAGAGGCACTTGCCCTGGAAACAGAAGTTTCTTCCCTCCTGGCTCTCAGAGCTGTGGAAAGGGTTCCACCCATACACCAGGGCAAAGGGTTGTACTCCAGGTACTTCCTTACCCCAAAAAAGACAGGAGAATGGCGGCCCATCCTGGATCTCAGGTATCTAAACAAGCACCTTTTAAAACCAAAGTTCAAAATGGTGACTCTGGGGATTATTTTACCTTCTGTAAGGCCAGGGGACTGGCTAGCCTCCCTGGACCTCAAGGATGCCTACTTCCATGTTCTCATCAGAAGCTCCCATCGAAAGTACCTCAGATTCGAACTGCCCTCAGGCCATTACCAGTTCAGAGCAATGCCCTTCGGCCTCACCTCGGCCCCGAGGGTGTTCACAAAATGCCTGGCAGTAGCAGTTGCTCATTTAAGAAGGCAAAAGATTGCCATCTTTCCTTATCTGGACGACTGGCTCATTGTAGGCCAGTCTCCAGAACAAGTCAAACTATACTTACAAGTAACCCAGCAACTGCTTACATCTCTAGGTTTCCTTCTCAATCTTCCAAAGTCAGTTCTGGAGCCTGTCCAGCTTCTCACCTTCATAGGCGCAGAACTGAACAGAAAAGAAGCCAGAGCCTTCCTCCCTCTGGAAAGAGCAAGGACCTTGGTCTCTCTGGCCTCTTCTTTCACCCTGCAGGTCTCTCGACCAGCAAGGCATTTTCTACAGCTCCTGGGGCACATGGCTGCTTCTACAGCAGTAGTGCAGGGAGCAAGATTTCAGATGAGGGACATCCAGTTCCATTTGAGAGCCTTTTGGTCTCAAAGGACAGATCCTCTAACCAAATTGATTCCAGTGACTGGAACCCTGATCCAGGCCCTCCAGTGGTGGCAGGATCAGAGCAATCTGAGACAGGGGGTTTCCTTCACTCCCCAGTCTCATTCCTTGACCCTTACTACAGATGCATCCCTCTTGGGGTGGGGAGCTCACATGGGCGACCTTTCCACCCAAGGGCTGTGGTCCCCTCAGGAGTCTCTGCTCCACATCAATTTGCTGGAGCTCAGAGCAGTTTTTCTAGCACTCCAGGTTTTTTCCACATCTGTTCAGAACAAGGTTGTTCAGATCAGAACAGACAATACCACTACAATGTGGTACATCAACAAGCAAGGGGGCACTCGGTCTACAGCCTTGTGCACCGAAGCAATGAAGTTGTGGTCTCTGGCTTGTTCTCTGAACGCCTCCCTTACGGCAGTTCACCTCCCAGGAAAGGACAATGTCCTAGCAGATGCCCTCAGCAGGATTTCCCAGGGCCATTACGAATGAGCACTGGATCCCCTAGTACTGGAGGTAGTATTTGCCAGATGGGGCACCCCGCAAATAGATCTCTTTGCAGCCCCAGACAATCACCATCTTCCCCTTTTTTGTTGCAGGCCCCCAGTGTTGGGCTCAGTCCCTCTGGATGCCTTCCTTCTCAGTTGGGAAGGGAAGTTCCTCTATGCTTTTCCCCCCTTTCCCCTTCTTTTCAAGGTACTAGTCAGAATCAGATCTCAATCCTGCAAGATGATTCTGATTGCTCCAGATTGGGCCAGGCAGCCCTGGTACCCACTCCTCATGTCCTTAGCAGTCCACCTTCCCCTGTGTCTTCCCAGGAATCACAACCTGTTAATCTGTGCCCAGGGGAGAGTTTGGTATCCAAACCTCAAATCTCTCAATCTCAAGGCATGGCTCTTGAAGAGTTAGAGTTTGCTGACCTACACCTTTCCCAAGGTGTATTGGATATATTGAAGGCCTCTAGGAAGCCTTCCACCAGGGCTACTTATAATTCAAAATGGAAGAGATTTCCATTTGTGTGCTGGTAAACATATTTCCCAGAATCTGCTGGCGTGCCTACGATCCTGGATTATTTGGTGCATTTGAATTCTCGGGCTGAGACCAGCTACCCTAAAGTGCACTTGGCAGCTGTGTCTGTCTTCTTATCAGCAGGTAAGCCCTCTTCTTTTTCAGCTCACCCTGTGTTCTCCAAGTTTTTTAAAGGGTTGCTTCACACCAACCCTCCGTTCAGGGACCCTGCCTCTGCTTGGGATCTTAATATTTGTATTGCTCAGCTTATGCAACCCCCTTTTGAGCCATTGTCTTCAGCAGAGCTTAAGTACTTGACTTGGAAAACTGCTTTCTGGTAGCCATCACCTCTGCCAGGCGATAAGTGAGCTACAAGCATTGTCAGTGGAGCCTGATTTTATCTCCTTTCATAGAGATAAGGTGGTCCTCAGGACTAACAGGAAGTTTTTGCCTAAGGTGGTTTCAGACTTCCACCTTAATCAATCCATGTCTCTTCCTGTGTTCTTCACTGACCATTCCTCCTCTGGTGAGAGGAGATTGCACAGTATAGATGTCAAAAGAGCCCTTAGTTACTATATAGAATGTACCAGGGGTCACAGGTTTGAATCCCTCCAATTGTTCCTCACTTATGGTGAGGTTGGTAAAGGGAAACCTTCCACTAAGAGATCCATTGCCAGGTGGATTGTCTCTTATATCCAATTCTGCTATGAAAAACTGGGTAAGGTTCCTCCTTCAGGTCTGAGGGCTCACTCTACCAGAGGTACAGCTGCGTCTCTGGCTGCTGCCAGGGACATCCCTATCCTAGAGATATGTCAAGCAGCTACCTGGAAAACAGTTCACACTTTTACTAAGCATTACTCCCTGGATATCCAGGCTAGGAGTGATGCTCGATTTGGCACAGCTGTGCTTCAGAGCCTATTTCCCAAGTAGGTTCTGTCCCTCCTCCATGGAGGTACTGCTGTGTAATCTGCATATGTCATAATATAGCAAGACTTCATGTTGTTTGAAGAAAAAATTACTCACCTTAGTAATGTTGTTTCTTCTAATGGAGTCTTGCTATATTATGACCTCCCCAGCCTGCCCCTCTCAGAACCTCTATTTTTGGGATGTGGGTGGGCAGTGCAATGTTGGCACTTCTTAGATGCCCACTTTATTTTCACTCTTTCTTAGGGTGCTTAGGTGTTATGCTTATTTTTCTCTCTTGAATCCCCTGACTTGAGTCTTTGTTTTGGGATCAAGAATAAAAATGTGTTTTTGTAGTTAGTAGCCAGTGGGCTAGTGTAGGTTTACAGCTTCCACACAGAACCTTAGTGAGTTTTTGCTCGTAAAGATCTGACAGTTTAAGTTTGAGCTGCAACAGACAGAGTGTTCAACCGAGCTCGTGTCAAGATTCCATGCCCTGCATGGAAAGTTAACTCTTTCACGGAGACAGTTCTAACCTGGGGTTATACTGCATATGTCATAATATAGCAAGACTCCATTAGAAGAAACAACATTACTAAGGTGAGTAATTTTTCTTCTGTTTCGCTAAGATTTACCTGGCTGAGGGCTGCAAACTTGACACCAGACACCCAGGCTAAGGTTATGAACTTCCCATGTGAAGGAAACTCATTATTTGGTGACAAAACAAGCCTGCTGAAAAAAGTGGCAGAATACAAGGCTACCTGTAGAGTAATTCCAGGGAAAGGTTTTCTTCCTTTTACAGGTCCCAGTACAGGGAAGGCAGGGGTAGGGGTTCATATCCCAGGCCTTTTTCTCAGGCTCAGGCTACACAACCCTACCAGCCACAGAGAGGTTGTTTCGAAGGGAGGGGCAGACAGTCCATGAGTATGCCATCTCCCTATACACATCCCAGCCCACACAGAACCCCTGACAGGCTGATCCAGGTCACCTCCCTTCTGCTACCACCCCCAGTAGGTGGCAGACTGGCTCACTACCTCCAAGTTTGGAACTCCATCACCACAGACAAATGGGTCCTGGAGGTAGCAAGCCAGGGGCTGACACTTGGCTTTAAATCACCACCCAAGCTGAGAGCAAGAAACTTTGCCTCAGCCACCTCTGCAGATAGGATCCTCCTGGATACAGAGGTTAAACATTTCCTAGCCATCAAAGCAGTGGAGACTGTATCCCTGGTGCAAGAGGAAAAGACTTCTAGTCGAGATATTTCTTACCAAATAGAAAAATAGGGACTGGTGACCTATTTTGGATCTCAAGCTCTTAAACACATTCTGATCCAAAATTCAAAATTGTGACTGTATCAGTAATCATTCCCACACTACAGAAAGGGGATTGGCTGGCAACCCTGGACCTCAGGGATACCTGTTTCCACATTCCTATCAAGTCAACCCACAAAAAGTACTGGAGGTTCAGACTGCCCTCAGGCCACTACATTTTTCCCCTATGGACGACTGGCTAGTCATAGGTGGATCCTGCCAGCATGTTACGCAATCACTGGCCCTCACAAGGTCTACTCTGGAGTCCCTGGGCTTCCTCACAAATGAGCAGAAGTCACAGCAGGAACCAGTACACCAGTCTAGGCAGAGCTTCCTGCCTCAGTACATGGTGGACACCATCCTGCAAATAGCAAACTCTGTTACCTTGGGCAGGCCCAGATCTGCTGGAGAATTCCTTAGGCTACTGGGACACATGGTAGCTGCTACCACAGTAGTCCCAGAATCCAGATTCCAAATGTGAGACATTCACTTTTACTTAGGACAGTACTGGTCTCAAAGGACCAGACCCACTGTCCAAACTGATTCCAGCCACTTACAGCCTGATACAGGCACTACAGTGGTGGCTAGATCTAAACAAACTCAGTAGGCGTGCCCTTCCTGAAGGAGCAGCCCTCCCTGTTTCTTACAACAGATGCCTCACTACTAGGCTGGGGAGTGCACACATGTTGGATCACACCGCAAGTGGCCCATGGTCCCTCCAAGAATCATTGACGAACATCAGTCTGCTGCAGCTAAGGGCAGTGTATTTAGCCCTGCTAGCCTTTATTCCTCATCTGAAAAACAAAGTAGTGCACGTCAGGACAGACAATACCACAACCATGTATTACATCAACAAGCAAGGAGGAACCAGGTTCACCCATCTATGCTCAGAAGCAATGGAACTGCTGTCCCTGGCATACTCCATGCAGGTAACACGAACAGCTATGAACCTTCCAGGGAAGGACAATGTTTTGACAGACTCACTAAGCAGGATAAGTCAAGACCATCACGAAGGGTCACTGAATCCCCAAGTACTCAGTTCAGTCTTCAGAAGATGGGGCACCCCAGAGGTGGATTTGTTTGCCACCGCAAATAAACAGCAACAACAAAAAAACAGTTGCCCTTGTTCTGTTGTAGGTCACCACACAAGGGGACAATCCCTCTGGATGCAATGGCCTTGGAGTGGATAGGGAAGTTCCTATAGGCTTTTCCTCCATTCTCAGTGATGCTCAGGACCCTAGTGAAATTAAGGTCCCAACCAGTTGCTATGAGTCTGGTAGCACCAGACTGGGCCAGACAGCCTCGGTACTACCTTCTGCTTATTCTGTTAGTAGCCCCACCAAATCACCTGCCCGGGAGGCACAACCTGCTAACAGCTTTCCAGGGCAGGATCCTGTATCCGAGCCTCAAGTCCCTGAGGCTAAAGGCCTAGCTCTTGAGGACCTAGAATTCGCTAGGCTTAGGCTGTCCAGAAAGGTAGTGACTATGCTTAGAGGCTTCAGGAAACCTTCCACTAAGAAAACATATTCCCTTAAGTGGAAAAGGTTTTTTTTTCCATATGGCATTCAGGCAAGGGTACTGACCCTTCTAAACCTGACCTCTCTGTCCTTCAGGACTACTTGACACATCTGCACTGGGCATGAGGCCATCCACCCTTAAAGTACACTTGGCTTAGCCGGCCCGGTGGCGCTGAGGGCTGAGGCGCTGGTGCCTTACCTCACGCTACGCTGGCGACCCGTGTTCAGGAACGAGCATGAGCCATTGGGGGTCGGCAGGGGAGGAGAAGGATTGAGCGTCCGATGGATTGCTCTTCTTCTCCGCGGAGGGGGATTCTTGGTGGTTGGCGCTTGCTCGCCCCCTCCCCCCCGGCGGAGGCTGGAGGACAGGGCACTGCACCACAAGTAGGGGAGGAGTTGGGCCAGACGTCTGGAGGGAGCACGTGCGGATGCGTCCGCGCTTCACTCCGTTGATGTCATGGCACGGTCCCGACTCCTGAGAGAACAGGAGAAAAGGGTACCGCTGTGCAGGATGGCAGAGGGCGCCTCGCAGGCTCCGCCCCTGGCTAGCCACAGTGCTGGCCACCTAATCCGGTCCTCGGTGGGGGAATTTGACTCCTCGCCGAGCCCGCCAGGGTTATAAGCCCTGGGGCTAGGTCAGCGTTGGCTGGTGGACGCCGGGGGACGGGGCTGGGGACGCCCTCCTGATATAGCCGGCGGTAGGAGGAGAAAAAGTAATAACTGGAGAAAAAAAAAAAAAGGTACACTTGGCTGCAGTCTTAGCATGCCTATCTGCTGGCAAGGAGAGTTCCTTGACCTCTCATCCAGTATTCAGAAAAAAACTTTAAAGGACTGAATCACCTCCTTTGAAGAACCAGTCTCTGCTCAGGATCTAAATATCTGCATTACCAGCCCATGGCTACTGTAGATTTTAAGTATGTCAGAAACAGTGTTCCTAATGGCCATCACCTCTGCCAAGAAGATCAGTGAATTACAGGCACTGTGCACAGATGTAGATTACATCTCATTCCACAAGGACAAGGTGGTCCTCAGGACTAATACGAAATTTCTTCCTAAGGTGATATCTGACTTTCATCTGGATCAGACTGACTCTACGTGTTTTCTTCACAGAGATCACTAGTTCCCTTGAAAAGAAGCTTCATTGCCTGGATGTCAAAAGGGCCTCTAGCCACTGTACTGTCAGAACCAAGGCATACAGACCTGAACAGACTCAGCTCTTCTTTACATATGGTGAAGTGGGCTGAGGAAGAGCTGCCAAAATGTGCCATTGTTCACGGGATAGTGGCATGCATACAGTTGTGTTACAATAAAGTGGGTAAACAAGCCCTGGGCCTTAGGGCTCATTTCACCAGGGGCACAGCTGCAACAGCGGCAGCATCAAGGGATATTCCGCTGTTGGAAATCTGCAAGGCAGCTACCTGGAAAATGGTGCACACCTTTACAAAGCACTACAGCCTGCATTTCCAATCCAGAAGTAATGCCAAGTTTGGCACAGCAGTTCTGCAGAACCTGTGTTTGAAATAGGCTCTCTGCCCAATCTCCAAAGGTACTGCTTGGTAGTCTGAATTAGTTTAAACTTAATGAGCGATTCCTAGGGGTTAGAAGAAAACATTACTCACCATAGTAATCTTGTTTCTTCAAAGGCATCACTGTTTATGATTAAAGCACCCACCCAGCCTCCCCTACCAGAGCCTTTGAAAAAAAAAATGCTTACAATAAGTAGAAGGAATTTTTTGATCTTCCCTTGTCAATCTTCACCATTCATTACTTCCTGGGTGTAAGCCGGAGGCGCGCACCCGTCCACGGAGCTTTTTTTTTTTTTTTTAAAGTTAGCCTAACGGCCCCGCCCTCGAGAGCGACGTCATGCGCGAGGGGCGGCCGTTAGTAGCGACCGACTCCTCCTCCAACTCAGTTCTGTTTCTCCCGCCGTCGAGGCAGCACCTGTTTCGGAGCGTCCGTATTTTGACTGAGTCAGCGACTCCTCTTTCCCTTTTCGATGCCAATCGGTAAGACGTTCTTTTTCTTTCTAAAGCGACGCGTGGTGCTTTCCTACTGTTTTTCTTGTTGATTTAGCATTTAAGCGTTATGTCCGGGTCGGAGCTAGCGTGTTTGAAGACGGGCGCGCCTTGCATCGGTGTTACTGTGGCGGCATTTCTCCGTCTCGGACCGGCATGCGTTTGTCTTCGCTGCCTGGGACCCAACCATGACATGGATTGATGCGGCGCCTGTTTCTCCATGGACCGCCGTGTCCTCGAGTCCGCGTTCCTGCTCGGCAAAGCCCACGCCGACCTTCGAGGACGGGCGTCGTCAAGGATTCTCAGGTAGGGTCTCGGCCTTCCCGGGTCCCCTCCCGGCGCTGCTCTGATCGAGAGGGTCTCCTCATCTTTCTTGCCGAGGAGGAGGCCCCTTCTGCGTGTCGGGAGCGCCGAGTCCTTCCGGGCGCGCGCCGACACCACCTCGGCAGTCACCTCTTCGAGGTGCAGGCCCCCGTGGCGAGGCCCTCGACTTTGGGCCTGGCTCGGTGACTGGACGCCGCCGGCTACTGCTGGATCCTGGCGCCGCTCATGTGCCGGTGATCGGCGCGGGCGCTGCTTGATCCCGCGCCGGTGATCAGAGCGGCGCTGCTTGGATCGCGGCGCTGGTGATCGGGCGCTGCTGGCGGTGCCGCGGCTCGGGCGCCGCTTCACGGTGCCGATGGACAAGGCGGCGCTGCCGGGCGGTGCCGGGCCGCCCTTTCTGAGCGCCCGGCGCCAGGGCCCTGTCCTTGTCGAGGTGGCCGGCCTTGCCGGGCGCATTGGGGGTGTGGAGCGGCCTGGCTGTTACCGGCGTGAGGGAGGCGAGCGGCGCCCTTGGTACGGGCCGTTGCGCCTCAGAGCCTCGGGGACCCCTGGGGTGGCCAGCATTGAGGTCCTGCTGGTCTGCCCTCCTCGGAGGGCGATGATTCAGACGTGGACCCATCCTGGCACCCCACTCTTCGGAGTCTGGGTCCCCGTGGCTAGAGGTGCCAGGCGGGCAGCGGGCCTCTCCTCTGTCCCCCTTCCGCTGCCTCCTGAGGGTTCCCGGCTGGGTGGCGGGAGCCCCGGGGCAGGCGGGGGTGACGGAGGGGAGGCTCCTCTCTGAGGCCCGGTGACAGCTACCCACGGGTGCTGTTGCCTCTAGGGACAGGGGACGCTGTGGTCGAGGAGGAGGGCCTCTCGAGTCCGAGGGGTTGAGGGGCAGGGGGTCTGCTGCTCGGTCTTCCTTGGCCACCCGGGGTGGCCAGGAGCCGAAGTGCAGAGCCTCGCCCCTCCCTCCAGGGTTCTAGGGTGTCCTCCGGCGGCGTTTGTGCGGACTGCCCTTCTGGATCCATGCAGTCCCGGCGTCGTCACAGGGGAGGTTCTCCCCCAGGGCTCTTCCAGGCTCCGCTTCCCCAGAGTTCCGTTCTGCGGCCTGGTCTGATATCCGGGATCCCTCTTCTAGGGCTCCTTTCCCCGGATTCCAGAGCCCTCGCAGAGAGCAGTTGCCTCCTCGGAGGTGCCCCTCTCCCATCTCTCTGCCTTCACCACCCCCGCTCCCAGGCCATGTCGGTCCTACGGGTCCGTTATCCTGGGAGCAGTTCAGGGGTTCTGCGGCGGCCTTCCCCTCATATGTTAGATACATGCATGAGCGGGTCTTTCGACTCTCCCCACCGCCGCAGGAATCCTCTGGACATTCCAGTTCCCCATCATCCTCGTCTCCCTCCTCCGAGGGAGAGGAACCCCCTGCTCATCTGTCCTCCGATGCTGATTTCAAGAATATCAGCGCTTCCTCTCGAGGATGGTGAGGGATCTCCGGATTTCCTACGTTCGAGAGACAATACCGAACGGGAGACGCGTGAATTCCTTGGTGAATTCAGTGCCCAGCATCTGGTGGTACCTTCCTGGCCTATCCCCTTCCAGGAGGCGTCTATCCGGTCCTGGCAGTCCCCTGCCGCTTCTTCCCCAGCCCCGGCGGACTGCCAGCGTAGGTATTGTGCCCCCTCTGAGTCTCTAGGTTCCCTTCCCAACCCGTCCTCAGGTTTGGTATACCTGGATACTCCTTCTGGGCGCCGTTGCCTGGCGCACGACCGCCCACCGGATTCGGACTCTCTCCAGTTCGACCGTTGGGGGCGAAGAGTGTTCTCTTCTTCTCGTGCGAGTGCATGTATTGCATCACATCAGGCTCACCACGCTGCCTACAACCGGCATCTGTGGTCGATGATGTCCCAGCTGCTGGCATCTATGCCTGACACGGAACAAACCAGACAAGCCGTTGCCCTCTCCGCGGTAGGCCTGGAGCTGGCAAGACACCAAGCAAGGGCATCTTATGACGCCAATGAGGTGGCTTCCAGGCTTGCGGGGACAGCGATCTGCATCAGGCGGACGGCATGGCTTCGTCTTTCCAGGTTGTCACCCCTGGCCCGGCGTAGGGTGATTCGCTCCGCCTCCGGGGACCCGTCTTTTCTCTTCCAGAGCTAGGAGACTTTTTCAGGGCTCCTCCGTCTCCCTCGCCCTCGGGAGGCACCTCCTAGCTCTTCTCCCTCTTAGGCTTTCTGAATAAGCCAGGGTCTTCTCCTTCTGTTTCTCACCAGCAGAAGGCTGGGGGTCTTGTTCCCTCAGGGTATGGCCTCTTCCCCCTCCAGGGGAAGAGGAGCTTGGTACTCACCCAGGAAGTAATGAATGGTGAAGATTGACAAGGAAGATAGGAAAATTACGCACTCACTGTAATTCTTGATCTTCTCTTGTATCTTCACCATTCATTACTTACACCCGCCCACCATCCCCTCAGTGGCCTCTTCCTGTGGCTTCTCCACCTCCGCCTCCTTCCTCTCTGCATTTATAGAAATATAGGAAAATTGCCTAATTTTTCCAAAAAAAAAAAAAAGATCTTTCTTTGGGGGTGGTTCTAAATTTCCAGAGAAATTACTTACTCTAAGATTCATGGGCCATCTCGTGGATTGCATTGGCGATCAGACTGCACAACTATCTCTTGCTATTCTTCTGGCAAGATACCTCTGGGGTTTTTGGCCTGGCTCAGGCTATTCAGTTTTGATCCTGCAATCCCGTGTCCAGATAGTTGCCCTAGAATCTAATCCCCTCTATTCTTGCCTTGCAGAGCAGAGGAACGAGTAAGCTATTCCTTTCTTCTTTGCAAAAAAAAAAAATGCTGAGGGAACTCTCTCGACTGCTATAGGCATCTTGGTATCTGGGTCATGCATCTAGTTAAAAAAAAATTTTTTTATCTGTAAAAAAAAAGGAAACAAATGAGAAGGTAGGCTATCCTTCTCGCTGTTTTGCTATTGGTTTCTCCTTTAGTGTCCTCCTGGACAATTTTACAGTAGAACATTGCTGACCATATCCAATCCTAGCCAGCCTAAGCCTTGACTTGCCTTAGCCAGTCAGTCTGAGTCCCATTTCTATCTTGAAACGCCTGAAAGGCTTACATTTTCCATTTCTAAACCCCTGAGCACGCCTCATGCTGCCTGGGGTTTTTCTTCCCTCCTCGGCTGTCCTCCAGTTAAAGGCCTTCCGCGGCCAGGAGCCCGAGGTGGGTATCAAGAACAATGGCATGTTGAAGATGAGGACTATGCCCTCCTGAGTCTGTCTAGCGGGTTCGGTGAACCTTCTCTTCAGCTCTATCTCCGGGATTCTTGCTTCCCTTTAGTCGAGCCTTCAGCTACAAGCTAACTATGCTCATTGGGCATTCTGGTCCCTTCAACATCCCATCTCTCTTCTTCTCCTTTTTCTTCTATTTTCTCATTTCCTTACTCATCTCTCCTCCTAGAGTCGCCCAGGTAAGGAGGCCCTGCAGTCCCTAGGCTAGGATGTTCTTATCTCCTCTGTCCTTCCTCCATCGGCTTATTCCTTTTCAGTTCATTCTTCCTTGCTTTGCTATCCCTGCTATCTTGCCTCGCTATCTATATTTTCTGCTTTCACTTTTGCCTCCGGCCCACAGAACTGAGTTGGAGGAGGAGTTGTCGACAATCCACCGCCCCTCGCGCATGACGTCGCTCTCGAGGGCGGGGCCGTTAGGCTAACTTTTAAAAAAAGCTTACACCCAGGAAGTAATGAATGGTGAAGATACAAGAGAAGATCAAGAATTACGGTAGGTACGTAATTTTCCTTTCTGCACCTCTGCTTTAGCATAAGCCACTTCTGAGGTTCACACGTTTGAACCTGTTGGTGTCCTTAGTGAATTCACCTTTTGGGTTTTGGCTTCCAGGGAGATGTGTGTAACCCCCCACCGGCCCCTTATTTAACTAGAAGGCACACCTCTCACCAAATGTTCTAGGGGTAAAGAGAGGGTGGGGTTTAGATTGTAAAAGAATACAAAGGAAGCCACCATATACAAGATGGGATATGCTAGATGGAAAGGACTGTTACACAAACAGACAACCAAGTGTGGCAGCTGCTTTGGCACGCACCTGGTAGGACCAATTACCATGGCTAACAACCCAGGTCCCTGGGAGAAAACGTTTACTCAGGGCTATGCTAGGTTTGCATTTCGGACAGGAGCACCCAAGTAACTCCAGACAATAGGAAGCAATAACATGACTGTCCAAACCAGGTTGGGATTCTAGAGTGTGGCTTTTGTTCACGTGAACAGAGTAGGAATAATCGCAGTTAAGACTGCCCCCCATAGGCTACACACACTTGTAATGCAGATTACTGAGGTACAGACATCCCCTGAATTCCCATTTAGCACAGGATGAAGAAAACACACACACTTGAGAACACTAGTTCCCTTGTGGAAATTGAGTAGATCCGCCAGGTACTTTTACTGTTTCCATATTACACAGGAATGAATGTGGCACATACGATCACAACAAGCACATACTGGCTCAGGACTTTCAGAACACTCTATACTGGGGTAAACCGAAAACAAACCCACATACAAGGGTAAGCACTTTCCATTCCATTCCATTCCCAGGGGTAAGTACGGCCACACATGCACTGAATGAAAAGAAATAGATGCCTTCAGAACCCAGAAGGTAAACTGGTTACTCCAGATGGGGTTTCCTGCCTTTTCGTTTCAAGCTTATACTGGGCCGTTCATCTGGTTAACACCACACAACTGCAGAAACTGTAGCTGTTGTCTCAAATGTATATCACACTTAACATACTACACACACCTCAGGGGTGTCAGAAATTAAAAGTTCTGTACATGGACGGTCACGTACTGGACTCCAAATGTAGGCAGATAACTTTTAAACAGAAAATCTCGGCAGGGTTTCCTTGTCAAGAGAATCGCCATTAACAGGAAATGCAGGTACCCTGGGTTTACACAGAAAACAACAAAGTACTCACAGAGCAGTTGTACCAAGGCAGTTTCAAAGTCCAGATGAACCAGGGATTGCCCTGCATCCTGAGTTCAACCCATCCCACCTGGGATGGAGCACAGGGAAACCCACTGGCACAGGTCTCCACCACTTCCACAGACTGGAACAGTTGTCATCCACTAGGGTGAGAACTAAAACTTTCAAAGAAACTGGTAGCTTTATACTAGAGCTGACTGAGGAGCTGCAACTACACTCCTGTAGCTTCCGCAGACCTCTCCTACAGACTACTACTGAACATTCTAAAGCTAGCTTTAGGAGCTGTTAACAAATGTGGCTTATGCTGCTGCAACAGTTCTAAATAACATCATCCCTCCAGAGCTCAGCAGAGACTGAGAACAGAGTGAAATCTATTTAACTGGCATTTCACTAGCTGCCTTCCCTGCCTACCACTGATTCTAACTGGGATTCTTTTAAGCCCTGGGAACAAGGAGGTTACACCCACCCTTAGCCAGCAAAATGACTGTCCCCAGTCATTACCGTACCCAGCACCAGGCCATCCTACCCTATGTGTTACCTACGGAGAGGGGTGATCGGGTCCTCCCCTACCATGTGCTAGGCACAGGCAGGCAACACTAAGGGCCCAGAGGCCATCAGCTGACGCATCAGCCCTATGATATGATCTTACTATAGAGAATCAGTGGCTCTGGGAGAACTGTCCAGACCATGGCCCTAATAGACTATAGCTGCAGCCCCTTACTTACTCGGTCAGGACCACAGCCTGTCTAGCCTTCTTGGAAAACCTTCTATCCATATACATAACTCAGGAGCCTCTCTCAATCCAGGAACCTGCAAACCAAAACACACAGAGCTATAACACTATACACAACATTACACTCCCACTTCCCCACACATACACCTGTGGAAGAAAAATGTTAACACGTTAACTACTACACAATTCTAAAAACACACTACAAAACAGGAGAAATCGGATGAGTTCCCAAATCCTCTTCTGTTCTTCTCTTCTTTCTTCACCAGGAACACCTGAAAGAGAAAAGACACAAACAACACTTCCCAAATCTGCAAAAAACACAGTACCACAACCCTCCATATAAAAAATGGAGAAGCCAAAAAAATATTTTGTAGAAAACAGTAGAAAATACCAACATTACGTACAATGTACACTGTGGGCGTGGAATGCCCTAAAAGTCCCAACTAGTGACAGGCAATTATGCCCGAAGGCAAGGTCCATTAAAGAGTCTCTCCTGGACCGGAGCCCACTGAAACACAGTTCTTGGAACCTGTAGTCCAAAGGGAGAACCTCTGTGGCCAAGTTCAACAGTTTGTAGTCTGCCAGGTGTTGGATATGTAATTTAGAGTCAACCAGATTATAGTATACAGAGTTTTTTTTGACTTACCAGTCCCTTGAAGAATGAAAACTGGATCACTACTTCTCCGCCAAAGACTCTCCCCTCTGGCAGCATTATTCTGATGTAGCTGGGGGATATCTTCGGAAAACAGATGATGAAACAGTAAACAGCTGGGCTGATGACACTCTCAGAAATCAAGCCATGGAACAGAAAAACAGCTGGGCTGATGTCATCCGGCATCCCAGGCGATGAATCAGGAAAAACAGCTGCGCTGAGGTCATTTGAAGGCCAGGCGATGAAACTGGAAAGGTACACTGGTGCTGATGAATCTGGACACACCTTGGATCCTGGAACACCATCATCGGCGGAACACATGGGTGCGGGTAACTGCTGGATGGCAGACACTTTGCTGTCACTGCTCTGCTTCCCTCGGGGTAGGCATGGGCATATTCGTAGGGAGTGGCACCGTTAAGGGTAGTACCACTCTGGGTCAGGTGCAAGAACTATGACCCCATCTGGGAATTCATAATTGATGTTGTGGAATGTCTCATTCCCTGTGTAACCCCTAGATGGCGCTATCCCAGGGGCTACTACCCCTGCCTGATTTGCCACTAACAGGTTGAGGGGCCTGGATCCAATGGCGGGTGCCTCCACCCAGAGGTCAGGATTTGCAATAGTTAAACTAACTTGGTCACAGCCCTCTGGGACACTGCAACCCCCCTTTCTTCCCACTAGTGGCCACACAATATATCAGAATTATCTTCACAGTATACACTTACCTTCATGTCTGGTCTCGGCACTGGGACCTCCTGTGAAATGAGATACAGTGCAACAATCACAGTACATGTGCACTTAACATGAGACAAATACCTCAGGCAGTATAATTTTGCTGAAACAAGCAGCTCTGATTTATTTAGGGGTATATAACAAGGACAGGGAAATCAGTTCAATTAGCTTATCACTCTAATAATCTACCTATGGTTCTGTGCACAGGCCTATCCCTATCAGTTACTGTCCCTGGGTACCCAAGCCCAGTGGCTAGTCAAACCGTGGCAGCTGGTAGGGGCCCTTTCACACAGAGAAAGGAGAATTAAACAGTCAGCATTACAGTAATTCCATTTGGATTTAATGTGTCAATTCAACAGGAGGCGACTCCTGAATTAGTACTCACGACCTCCAAAAATAGAGGGTCCTTCAATGTCAGCAGGGCTCACTTGAGGTACACAAACCTCTTCACACATCCATATAAAAGAAAGCACTATACCAGGCAGTGTTTTACCAGGTTACAACCCAGGACTCGCTCCCAGGCTGGCTAACTTGTTTATTAATCTTATGTGGGACTGGGTCAAATGCCTTGCTAGAATCTAGGCAGGCCATGTCCACCGCCCCTCCCTGGTCTACTACTTTGGTCACCCAGTCAAAGAAACCATTAGATTCGCGTGACATGATCTTCCCACTGTGAATCCATGCTGCCTTGGGTCCTGTGCCCCACTGGCCTCTAGGTACTCAACTATTCTTTCCTGCATAAGTGATTCCATTATTTTCCCTATCACTGAGGTCAAACTAACAGGTAGTTTCCTGCCTCTGTCTTGCTCCCACTTTTGTGAAGGGGACTCGCATCTGCCCTTCTCTAGTCCTCAGGTACCACACCATCCTCCAATGATTTGTTAAAAAGGATAGTCAGCGGTGTCACTAGTTCTCACCTTAGTTCTTTTAGAATTCTGGGGTGAATTCCGTTAGGCCACATTGCTTTGTCCACTTTCAGTTTTAGGAGTTCTTTCCAGACCCTTTCTTCTGTGAATGGACTGGTATCGACCCCCCTATCCAGAGTGTTTCTATCCTTTGGTTTAGGTACCGCTCCTTCTTCTTTCTTTTGTGAATACTGAGCAGAAGTATTCATTCAGTATCCCTGCTTTTTCACTTCACCCTCTGCCCCCCTTCCCTTTATTAAGCCTCACTATCCCTTCCTTGGGTCTTTCTTCGCTCCCTAATGTACCTATAAAAGTTTTATCCACCTTCTTAACTGAGTTGGCTATCTTTTCCTCAGTTTGGGCCTTTGCTATTCTGACTGCCTTCCCGCTTCCTTCTGCTTTAACTGGTACAGTTCTCTGTCCTGCTCCTTCTATGTTTCCTTATACTTCCTGAATGCTATCTTTTTCCCTAACCTTCCCTGCCACCTCTTTTGAGAGTACAGTGTAAGAACTTACTGTAACAGTAGATCTTCTAGAAGAGCTCTTGCAGCAGGCTATGCAACACCAGGACTACCAGCTGGGATCGCCCGACGCCGGCCCCGCCTTACCGCCGGTCAGGTGAGAGGGGCGGACCCAGCTCCACCTCAGTTCTCCGCCAGTACCCAGCAGAAGGCCTGACAAGAGAAGGAGGTGAAGCCTACCATCTAGAAAGGAAAGAAAAATAGACCTACACACACCTAAGGGGGGAAGGCGGGAGGAGAAGCAGTGCGCAGAGCCTTTTCAAGATCTACTGTTCCGGTAAGTTCTTACGTAACTGTACTATCTACTCGAAAGTTAGAGCCTTGCAGGCTGTCACACTAGGACTGAATCCCAAGCAGTCCCATAGCAAAGAGGTAGCCGACCCGGAGGAGGAATATGCTGACTCCAGAGACCCTCAGGACAAGCTTCCTTAAACCGCTAGGCCGAAGCCAGCACGGCGTCTGGAGGCGTATATCCAAGCTGTAATGCTTGATAGGGTATGCAATTCCAGGTCGCGGCCCACGGATGTCCTGAATGGAGACAATCCGCTGTCCAGTAAAAGCTGACACTCCCTGGTGGAGTGACTCCCTAACCGACCCGCAGGGGTTTATTGTGATGCTCAGAGCAAAACGTAGACGAACGGATTATCCATTTGGAGATAGTCTGCTTGGACACCGCTGACCCAAGCGATGTGGGTGCAAAAGCCACAAAGAGTTGCCCAATTTATGGTGCTGAACTGCTCTGTTGAGGTAATACCATCAGGGACCTCGTGGAGATCAATGTGGAGGAGAGCCTCCTCTATTGGAAGGAAGGAAAATAAACTGGAAGATCAACCGACTGGTTGAGGGTCAACCCGAGACCACTTTGGGAAGAAACTTAGGATTAGTCCTGAGGGAAACTCTTTCCCTATGAAAAACCAAATAGGGCTCTTTACACATCACAGCCTGAAGCTCGGAAACTCTTCGAGTGGAAGTAACAGCAACCAAAAAACAAACTTTTCAAGACAGGTATTGCAGCTCACAACTCGCTGTAGGCTCAAAAGGAGGGAGGGTGAGTTTCTCCAACACAAAAAGGAGGTCCCAGGGTGGGACAGGGTCCCTAATGGAAGGTCTCATGTGTAGAATTCCCCTAAGGAAGGTGCGGGCTACGTCTAACTGTGCCAATGCTCTCTCTCCCACGAGAGCATGATAGGCTGAAATTGCCCACATGTGCACCTTGATAGAGGAATAGCTCAGGCCTTTCTCGTACAAGGAGAGGAGATACTGCAAAGTGGAGTTCACAGAGCACGTGACAGGATCTAAATGCTGTGGCAAGGCCCAGAGACAGAAATGCTTCCACTTCATAGCGTAAGTGGAGCGAGTAGAGGGCTTTCTTGCGGACGCTAAGACCTCAGCCATTTCCGGGGAAACCCCATATCTGTTCCTAGCTACGTCTGGAGGAGCCAAGCATGAAGGTGCAGGGATCTGAGATCCAGGTGAACCAGAGACCCCTGGTCCTGGGACAGCAGTTGCGAGCAAATGGGCAGCGGGACTGGAGGTTCCAGGGACAACCGCTGCAGGAGCGGGAACCAAATCTGTCGAGGCCAGTTGGGGGCCACAAGGATCATTCGTGCCCCCTCTGCCTGTAGTTTGAGCAGAATCCTCTGAATGAGAGGGAAGGGTGTAAAGGCATAAAGAAACCTCCCTGCCCAGCAAAGGGATAACACGTCTGGCCAAAAAACGGCAGGCGCGTGCTCTCGAGAGCAAAACAGTGGCAGTTTGGCGTATGCGTGGTGATGCAGAGATCCAGCTTGAAGGCCCCACCTTCCAAGAGCTGATCCGCTACGGATTGCAGCATCCCACTCGTGCCCTGGCCCATGACCTGCTGAGGTTGGTTCGCAGCTTGTTTAGGACGCCTGGAACGTGCATGGTAGACAGAAGAATGCCCTGCTCCAGTGCCCAGTACCAGACTCTCATCGCCTCCCGCAAAGAGGATAGGAATGGTGCTCTTGCTTGTTGATGTAAAAGATGACTGCCATGTTGTCCGTCTGAACCAGAAGAGAGCCGGGTACCAGGTCCTCCCGAAACGCCTGAAGAGCGTAGAGGACTGCTCGCATTTCCAGTACATTGATGTGGAGGGACTGCTCGGGTGACCAAACCCCTGCGTTTGATGAACACCCAGTGAGCCCCAACCCAGGTCCGATGCGTCTGTCATTAAGAGTCTGACCTGGAGGCTCCGGACGAAAGCTGACCCCTTTCTCCAGATTGCTGGGGTCTAACCACCAAAGCAATGTTCTCCTGACTGGCTCTGAGATCCTGACTAAAGCATCTAGGTCATCGTAGCATTGATCCCACTGCACCCTGAGCATCCATTGTGGGATCCTCATGTGGAGGCGGGCCAAAGGTGTTACTGGAATGGCCGCCGCCATATGCCCCAATAGACTGAGGAAGTTCCGGGCCGGAACTCGTGGTGATATGGAAATCCGTTCCGCCAAAGTTCGCAGGTGAAATCCCCTGTCCTGCGGGAGAAAAGCCATGCCCTGGACCGAGTCCAGGATCGCTCCTATGAAGGCGAGCTTTTGTCTGGGCTCTGGGGATGACTTTTTCAAGTTCAGGGTGATCCCAGCTCTCGGAATAGAGTATAGGTGTCTCTGGAGAGCTGAGAGTCAGCCCTGACAGGGCAGTGAGAAGCCAGTCGCCGAGGTAAGGGAATACATAATGGCCCTCATCGCTTCAGAGCCGCAAGCCACCACTGCTAGGCATTTGGTGAAGACTGTGGAGCGGAAGAGAGGCCGAACGTGAGCACCTGAACTGAAAATGCTCCTGGAAGTGGAACTCAAGAAATGAAAATTACGTACTCACCTGTAATTCTTGATCTTCTTGGACGAGTCTCCACCACTCATTCACACTATTGGGATCTGCTTGGAGGCACTAGGACTCATCGGAGCAAACTTTTTGGTTAGAGGGTCGGCTCTTGAGCCTCAGCCTGGCAATGACTATCTCAGGCCGACCCTCCAACTGCCCTCAGTACCTTTTACCAAGGAGGTAGCAACTTAACCTAGAAGGGTAGCCTAATCCAAAACCGGACATAAGATAGTCCGGCGTACCCGTATAAGAAGGGGTCATCAAGAAGTCTTCACAGCCTAAAGATTTGAGGGAGTGAAGACCAACAACAGAGGTGAGCTCTGGGGATTGAGGAGGAGGTAGAATGAGTGGTGGAGACTCGCCCAAGAAGATCAAGAATTATGGTAGGTATGTAATTTTATATCTTCCTGGACATAAGTCTCCACCACTCATTCACACTATTGGGAGAGTACCGAGCTAATAATCCCGAGAGGCGGCAGAGAGACCAAGAGCTCACGCCTCAGGACAGAAGTCCATTAAGGATGGCTCTGCCAAGGAAGAATGTCGCCTGGCATGGACATCCAGTGCATAATGTTTAACGAAGTGTGCACCGAGCTCCAGGTGGCCGCACTGCAAATGTCTGCAATGGGCACGTTGTACTTTCCGCTAGGGGATGCCGCGACCACTCTAGTAGAGTGAGCGTAAACCCTACCCTCCAACTTAACTCGTGCCATGGAATAGCAGTGGCAAGGCATGCCACTAACCATGCTGAGATACATCTGATAGCGATAGGTTGACCCAGCCGGTCTCGCTGAAGGAGACAAACAGTTGCTGGGCTTTTAAAATCCTTGTTCTATCTAGGTAGAAATGCAAAGCTCTTTAACATCCAAAGAATGAAGAGATCGTTTCCTTCATTTTGGAAGTCCGCAAGTAAGAGGGAAGGACTAGAGGTTGGTTTAGATGAAACTCTGACACAACCTTAGGAAGAAATTTCGGATGGGTCCGAAGGACTACTTTGTCCTTATGGAACACACTGTACGGAGGATCTGTGACCAGGGCATGTATCTCAGAGACCCTGTGAGCTGAGGTAATGGCCACTAGGAAGGCAGTCTTCCAGGTGAGAAATTTTAGCTCACAGGTGGCCAGAGGTTCGAAAGGTTTCCGAGTGAGCATGTCTAGCACAAGATTAATGTCCCAGGCTGCAACTGGTCGTCTTGTAGAAGGTTTGGTATGCAGAATTCCTTTAAGAAATCTCTCTAACCACAGGTAATTGAGCTAGCGTTATGAAAAAAAAACGGTTCATGATCATTGAAATGGCACTAAGGTGAACTTGACTGTAGAGTACTGCAGACCTGAATTTGAGAGGTCCAAGAGGTACCTCAGAACCTTATCTGGTGGACAGGAAAAGGATTCAAAGAGGACTTTGCACACCAGAGCTTAAAAATGCTTCAACTTAGCTGTGTAAGTTTTCCGAGTGGCTGGCTTCCGCAGCCAGAAGAATATCTGAAACCCTATGAGAGACATTGAACCGGGTTTACTTTACTCTTCAGGAGCCACGTGAAGGTGAAGTGATCTCAGGTTGGATGGACCACCGCCCAGTCAAAGGTTCATCTGTAGGGGAAGAGGTCTGGAGGGACTGCCAACATACTGTTGAGAAGTGGAAACCACAGCTGTCAAGGCCAGAAGGGAGCAATGAGAATCATTTTGTCCCCCTGGGATTCGAACTTGAGGAGCAACCTCTGAATTAGAGGAAGAGGTGGAAAGGCGTAAAGAAAGCGTTTTGTCCACTGCAGCCTGAACGCATCGTGACAGAAAATGCCAGGCCCTGGATTTCTGGAGCAGAAGAGAGGCAGTTTTTGCTGAGTGGGATGCAAAAGGTCCAAGTCTGGAGTTCCCCACTCTCGAATAGTGACTGAATGGTTGAGTCGAGAGACCACTCGTGAGGATCTGTCTCTCGTTCTGCTGAGACGGGTCTGCCAGCTCGCTTTTGTATTCTGTAGGTAGACCGCTTGAATTAGAGCCTTGTGCTCCAAGCACCATTCCCATACCCTCATTGCTTCCCTGCATAAGGGGTAAGAATGAGCACCGCCTCTTGTTGATGTAATACATCACTGCTTTGTTGTCCATTTAAGGAGAATGTTTTTGACAGAGATGTCCTTCAACGCCGGACCGCATAAAGTACGGCTCATTTCAGGACGCTGAGTGTGAAGCTGGGACTGACTCGAGTCCACACACCTTGGAGTGTGGAGAGCCTGACAGTGAGTTCCCACCCCATTAGGGATGCGTCTGAGGTTGAGATCTGATGGTCCAGAGGAGCAAAAAGGATATCCGCCCAGGAGATTGTCCTTGAGACCACCAGGTGAGTGATCTCTTTAAAGGTTCTGTCGCCTTGATGAGATAGTAGGACTGCGGGTGCGAGGCTGGGGACCACTGAGTACTGAGCATCCACTGAGTGGTTCTCATGTGCAGACGCTAGGGGTACAGTGAACACTGAGGATGCCATGAGGCCTAGTATCCGCTGTATCAAGAGAGCTGTAACTGAGCTGTTCTCCCGATGTGACGGGCCATTTGAAGGATATCGTTCCTTCTGTCTTCTGGAAGAAAGCCTTTCGCAGGAGGTGTCCAGAACAGTCCCTATAAAAGGAGCCTCTGGGAGGGCTGCAGTTGTGACTTCTTGAGGTTCAGCAGGACCCATGGACGAAGGAGGCGCTGAGGTCATCTCTACAGCGCCCAGAGTCCCTTGCCTGGAAGGGCTTGCTAGAAGCAATCGTTCAGATAAGGGAACACCTGTATCCCGACCTTCTGAGGTGCATCGCAGAACTGCACAACATTTTGTAAATCCTACTGGCCTTGAGGATAGTCCAAAGGGCAGGACTCTGAACTGATAATGTTGTCCCAGAGCCACAAACTCAGGAATTTGTGATGCCTCGGGTGAATAGGAATGTGCTGGTAAACATCCTGCATATCCAGGAGGCTAGCCAGTCGTGTTGATGAAGCAAAGGCAACAGGGTTCCTAGTGAATATTTGAATTCTCCTGGGGAGAAATTTGTTTAGCTTTCTGAGATCTAGAATGGGGCGATTCCCCGGACTTTTGGAACCAGAAAAGTAATGGGAGAGAACCCCTGTTCTGCTTGATGCAGCGGCACCACTTTACTGCCCTGTTGTTTAGAAGGCACTGAATCTCACGCGTAGAAGGTCTGATTGAAGGGTCGCACAGCTTGGGCTGCCATTTGGGAGGAAGATCCGAGGGGTCTCCAGAAGATTGAGTGAATACCTCTAATTATCCAAGGACCCATTTGTCTGAGGTTATGACTTCACTGGTTATAGAAGTGCATCAGACGACCTCTCACCGGAGAGGAAAGTCCACCTCGGCAGCTGGAGATGGACTCGGCCAGCAATTCATAGTGCAGCGCTTGCTTTGGGCCCTGGCGCTTGTTGTGCTTTCTTTCCGAGGTTGGGCAGGTTGTTTTTTATGGAAACCTCCTCTGCCTCTGCCTCAAAAGGACTGACGATTATGAAAACTGACGCTTATTGACATGCCTCTAAAGGCAGAAGGGTCGATGGCAACTTAATGGCTGACCTAGTCTTTTGTGTAGCTTCTAGAGCTTGCTCTACCTGAGGACCACCAGTGATATGCACCATCAAGGGCAACGCCATTACCTCCGCTGCTCTGCGTCATTCGTGAAGCCAAGCACGCAGCCAGGAATGACGGCGGTGCAAATACCAGCAGCCGCTGACCGGAAGCAGTGTCAAAGCATCCATGGCTGCTTTAACCTGCTGGTTGTTAGATTTGATACTTCGGTAATGGTTTGAAGAAGCTCTGGCTTTGCATCCGACTCGGAAGAGCTTCAACCATCTGCTTGATAGAGTGCCACAGGATATACTCATACTGGGAGAAATAGCCTTGGTAACTGGCAATATGCATACTTAGGGTAGAAGCAGCAAAGACTCTCTTACCTAAGGTGTTTCATCTTACGAGATTTTTGTTAATAGGTCAAGCTGTAGTAGTTTGAGGAACAATGACCTTATCGCCTCTCTGCCAGGACTACAATAGGATCCGAAGCTTGAGACGCCTAAAATGGGACGCATCCTTGGGGCTGAATATTTCCTATCTATGGATTTAGCCACGTAAGGGGTGAGAGCAGGATTATTCCATACCATTTGAGACAGCCGCTCAAGGAAGGCTGAACCTGAGGAGGTCAAACTGTGAGGGATCTCTGGGGCATGAAGGTATTGGAGTCTTAATTTCCCAGGATCGATGTCTGTGGTCTGGAGAGAAAGAGGAACTCAGATTTTCAGCAGAGACTTAAATGACAGGTCCTCGACCACAGGCTCTGTAGCAGTAATAGATCCTGCTTCGTCCACTTCATCACCCAACCGAAGGTCTGGGTCAGGCTCAATGTCATCTCCTGACAGTCCACGAGGGACTGCATGGACAGGAAAGGAATGAAAATCAGAAGAGAGGGACGAAGGAAACGAGAGAAAGGAGGAGTCCTGAAAAGCAGAGGGAGCCCCGAGAGCCCTGGCACCGAGGAGGCGCATGGCACCGAGAATGACACCGAGGGACCACGTGGCACCGAAAACGACGCTGAGGGACCACACGGCGACGAAAACGGCGCTGAGAAGCTGCACGGCACTGAGGACGGTGCCGAGCGCACTACCGGATAAGCCGCATGGAGCCAAAGGCGCCAGAAACACCCCCAGACTCCAAAAAACAGGTTTTGAAGGAAGAAGAGCAGGAGATAAGGGCATCGGTGTGGCCCCCTGCGCCGTAGCCATGTGAGGGGGGGAACACCTAAACGCGGAGTCGACGGCACCGAAGAAGGTGCCGCGTGACCAGGAAAATCCAACCGGCCTACCCGGTCTCCTAATGAGCCCGAAAGCGCACGAGAGACCGAGCCAGGTAGCTGGACCCACCTCCGAGCCCACTGCTCCATAAGAGCGTCCCACTGATGAAACTGCTCATCTGAAGACCTACCTGCGGGCGGGGTAGGACTCCGATGTCGAAGCCGTTGGCTACCAGAAGCAGAGGTTGGTGACTCAAGGAGGAGATCAGCAACTAGCTCCCTCGTATAACCGAATGTCTACGCCGGAGACATATCAGAGGGCGCACTTCAGTGATGCCTCTTTTTAGACCTGTGGGCTAAGAAGAGCTCGAGGCCGAACGGTGCCAGAATGCCTACATTTATTTTTATGCTTCGGGGACCGCCCATCCTCCGGCATTGACTGACCGCTGTCAGACCCCCGAGAAGGCAGCGGACCGGACCCAGCCCACTGACTGAATAGTTTTCACGAAGTCTCCTCACCGCACCTGACCTGTTCATGGTCGACTACGCCAAAGTAGGCTGAGACTTCTTTAATTTTAGAATAAAAACAAACTAAACGATACTTTATCGAGATAATACTACAAAATAACAAAACTGAAAACTATGCTGCTAGTTTGAAGTTTGACTCCCGGCGGGCAAGCAACGTCGTCACTGAAGCGCACTCGACGGCGGGAAAAAAGGAACTGAGGCAGCTGGAGGGTTGACGCCGAGATAGTCATTGCCGCTACGAGCTGGGGCTTGCGGTGCTGCTCGCGGCTCCATCTCTGGCGCTCGACCTCCGCAAAAAGTTTGCTCCTGATGGGTCCTAGTGCCTCCCGCAGATCCCAATAGTGTGAATGAGTGGTGGAGACTTAGTCCAAGAAGATCTTCCTGTGGGAGGAAAGACCTCGATATGCATGTATGCATCCTGCAAGTCGAGAGAATAGAGCCAATCCTTGGTGCAGCAGAGGGAGGAGACCCTGAAGAGTCACCATCCTGAACCTTTTGTACTCTATAAAGAGATTTAATGGACTGAGATCCAGAATAGGACTAAGGTCCCCGCCTTTTGGGACCAGAAAAAGTGGGAGTATAACCTCGACCCCGCTTGCTCCCTGGGAACTCTCTCTATTGCCCTCTTTGCAGGAGGGCCTGAATTCTCCTTCTAATAGTGGGATGTGGGAAGGAGGGTACCGGGAGAGCTTTGGTGGAGTATGTGGAGGAAACCTGAGAACTCCAACGGTGTCCTCTCCGAATAACGCCCAAGACCCACTGATCTGTGGTAACAGAGCTCCACCCTTCGAGATGAAGGGAGAAGGGCTCTGAACCGCCCCCGGACGCCTGACCACGGGGGGCGAAGGAGTCATTGGCAGAACCGGGGTAGGAGAGAGGCCTGGGAGGACTTAGCCCACGGGCGGAAGGTCCACCAGACGGCTGGTTTCCTCGGATCTTCTGCGAAGCCACCTCTGCCCTTGCTGGGATCCTCGGCCAGCCTGATTGCCTGAGGACTTTTAAAAAGCCGACGTATGGCGGGGGCGCTTGGTCGCTAAGGTACATCTACGGACCGACTCAGATCGACTTACTCGATTCCTTGGAGACGGGAGATCAAGCCTCCATCTCCTGCCCAAACAAACGGGCACCCTGGAACGCAGGTTCCGGATACCAGACTGCAGATCCTGGTGAAAGCCCGAAGCCTCAACCAGGCATGGTCAAGACAACTCCAGAGGCGGCCGCCTGGCTGTCAGATCCGCGAGTCATACGAGGCCTCAGAACATGAGAGCCTACGTCTGAGCCCGACTGTAAAAGGGCCAGGAGCTCCGTCTTCTTGTCGGAGTCTGGCATGGCCCGTGTCAGCTCAAGACCCCGTTCCCACAACGCATTCTGGTACTGCACCATATGCGAGAGGAAATTCAGGGAACGAATGGAACAGGTGGAAGCAGCGTAAACCTTCTTGCCCACCTGATCCAGGTAACGGGACTCCAAGTCGGGAGGCTGGGAGCTGAGGTGCCTTGGCTGTCGAGACTTGTCATGAGCAGCCGTGATCACAGTTGAATCTGCCTGAGGGTGTTCCGCCAAGAAGGGTTCAGCCCTCGGAGCCTTATAGAGCCTATCCGACTTTTTAGGAACCGCTGGGATGGAGGCTGGATGCATCCAGGTGGATCTAGTCAGGTCCCTGAAAAGTATCCACCAAAGGAGGAATAACCAAAGGCTTTGGCCCTTCTGCCTCAGGTATTTGGCCAATCTCCGCGTTCGGGTCCAGGTCTTCCGTGTCCCACTGGAAGCCTGGATAAGCCTCATGACGCCCATAAAGGAAGGATCGTCCGAGGTGAGCAAGGCAGGTCCTTCTCCTCAGGGAGCGCTTGAGGCTGAGGGAAGACGTAAGAGGATGACAATGAAGAGGAGGATCGACTATCCGACTTAGAATAGTCTGACTCTACCCCATGACCATGCCTACGCTGACGTCGGTGTGCAGGGGACCGACGACGTTCAAGACCGGACGACGGGTCCCTGGACCGACGACGGAGCGATGACCGACGCTGGTCAGAGACCGACGCTGGAGCGGGTCCCGCGTAGCGCAAGAAGGGCTCCTGGAACGACCGGGACCGACGGTCACTAGAAACCATAGAGCGACATCGGTGGTCCTTGGATCGAGAGTGGGAACGAGCCCTAGAAGGGGGCGAAAAACGGCGCTCCGGGGACCTCAATGGAGAGGTCTCGCCCTCTGGCTGTGGTTCACCCGCAGGATCCGGTACCGGTGTCTGGGCCGGCGACGGGGAGGTTCGCTTCTGAACCTGTCCCCACCAAAATGAAAAAAGCTGTTTGAGCTCATCCTGGGAGAAGATCTCAGCTGCCCGCTGTGGGAAAGAAGTCTCCGGAGCGGCGGGACGCGAAGGAGAGCTCGCCTGAGGGCCCAGGGGGGAGGAGGACTTGGGCGACGGGGACGTCGGTAGGACAAACGACCAACCCCGGTCCTTAGCCCTTCAACCAGCGCCGGTGCCGGACAGACGATGGGGTGACGCAAGGGGGGCGCTTCAAAGAGTCCTTAACCTCCGAGGCGCGCTTTAGCAGGCAGGCCGGGTGCCGTGGGCGTGTAGAGCCAAAGCAGGTACCCCCACGGACTTGGTGATGACCCTGAGTGGAGTCACCTTCGGCTTGGCCGGCTGCTCCCCCGACGAGCTGGCCTTAGCCTAAGATGACCGGGGTGACTCACCTGAGCCCGAAGGATGGGCCTTTTTCGGGGAAGGTCGCGACCGCGAGCGGGACTGGTGCTGACTACGCTCTTTGCTATGCCTTTTCTTTTCCTTTTTCTTCCCTTCAGACAAGTGCAGGTCCATCTTGTTTTCCAAGAGGTAGGCCTTAAGGGCCTTCAGGCGTCGGATGTGAGTCCGGCTTGTAAAAGCCTGGCAGTCGGCGTAATTAGCGGTGTCGTGGTCAGGGCCGAGGCAGAAAACACACTGCTGGTGTCCGCTTTAGCGGGAATTTGCTGGCCGCACTGCGACTTATTAAGGTGGTCGGAGATACAGACGCCCAGGAAGACATCGAACCTGTGGAAGAAAAAGGACTGACGCTGGTACCAACGGCGACAAAACACCGAGGCAGACACACCAAAACATGGAAACATCTGAGCCGAACAACAGCAGAGTCACAGACATCAGCCACGGAGAAGGAAAAAACGGAGAAAACTGTTGAAAACTTGCTTGTAGAAATTCTTTTCACGCTGAGAATCGCAGGCAGCAGCTAGCTTCACGTGCGTGGTACGCGGCGGGAAAGAACTGAGGTGGAGCTGGGTCCGCCTCTCTTGTACCCTGACCGACGCCGGGTAACTGGGTGTCGGGGCGGTCCCCGCTGGTATTGCTGGCAGAAGTTTTCACCTGGTGGTCCTAGTGCCTGGCGGCATAGTCCTAATTGTTATAGCCTGCTGCAAGAGCTCTAACTCAAGTAAGATCCATAGTGTTTTTTCCTTCATTTTGTTTTGTTGAGTTGCTTAACACAAAGGCTTGTTGCCTCTGTGATGGCTGATTTGATTTTTCCCCATTGTTTCTCCACCCCTCCTTCTTGCCCGTTTGCTAGTGCTTTTCTAAGGCACTCTCCCATTTTCCCCAAAGTCAGCCCTCCTAAAGTCCAATACTCTTGCTTTTGTATGGCTTGACTCTATGGCTATGTTTATCGTGAACCACACTGTTTGGTGGTCGCTTGCTCCCAGATGGTTATCCACTTCTAAATCTGAGATCCTCTCTCTGTCCCCGTTTGAGAGCACCAGGTCTAAGACTGCTCCCTCCCGAGTGAGTTCCAAAACTAGCTGTCTGAGGCATGCCCCCTGTAGGGCACTGAGAATGGCCCTGCTCTTGGATATGGCTGCAGCAAAGGTGCTCCAGTTAACATCTGGCATATTCAGGTCCCCCCATCAACAATATCTCCCCTTTTTCTGCCATTCTAAGGATGCCTTCTATCATTTGCTTGTCCACTGCCTTTCCCTGAGATGGGGGTCTGTATACAACCCCCATGCGGATTGTGGTGCCATTTCCTGTCTCCAGAGTGACCCACAGTGCCTCCTCTCCTCCCTGTTTACCCTTTAGTTCCGTTGCTTTGATCTGTTCCCTTAGATAGACAGCTACTCCTCTTTTTTTTTCCCTAATTGTTTAACCAGGAGTAGCACACTAAGCTGAAAACGTGTTTACAGGTGTGACCTGGGAGCACAGGGAAGTTAAGTGACTTGCTCAGGGTCGCACAGTATGCAAGTGGGGGCTGTGGGATTCAAACCCAGGCCACCAGATTCGCAGTTCAGGAGCGTTAAACCACTGCACTATACTGTCTCCTTTACCCTGCCTGTCCCTCCTATAGATTGTGTACCCCTGTTATGTTGACATCCCAGTCATGGTTCTTCGTGTACCATGTTTCTGTGACTGCCACGATATCCAGGCATCCCTCTTCCATCAAGGCCACTAGTTCAGGAACTTGTTACCCAGACTACGGGCATTGGTACTCATCACCTCCATTTTTTGATGGCCTTACCCTTTAGCCCCACCCGCTCTTACTGCCTTTGCCTTTTTCTCCATTTACCCCAGTCCGCTCCCTATTGACTCTCTGCCTTGGTGTTCACCTCCCAGCTACTCCTGTTTTGTGGGGAAGGCTGGGATTTCCCTGCTCCTTTTCAGTGCCTCCCCCCTTCCTTGGCTAGTTTAAATGCTTGCCAATGAAGCATTTAAACCTATCACCTAGGATCCTGGTTCCTCTCCCGGACAGATGCAGACCATTACACCAGTATCCCTCCAGGTGGATCCCCAGTCCCCAGTGAAACATAGAAACATAGAATTTGACCGCAGATAAGGACTTACTTAGTGGATAAGCTGCAGATCCTAGTTAACCAACAGCCTACTTCCTCCTACCCCTCACTATAACTGCCTTATGTCTGCCCCATGCATTCTTGAATTCCCCCACTGTTTTTGACCCCACGACCTCCTCAAGAAGGTGGTTCCATGCGTCCACCACCCTCTCTGTGAAAAAATACTTCCTCACGTTGCCCCTGAGCCTTCCCCCCTCTATCTTCAAATTGTGCCGCCTTGTTCTTGTACACCTCTTTTTCTGAAGCCAAAACCCTGATCTCTGCACCAGTTTTTCAATCATTTATTGAATCCCATGGTGCGGAGCACCCTAGCCTCACCCTTGCCATAGACAGGCAGCACCTCCGAGAAGGTTACCGTACGTGCTACTTGTCTAAAGCCTCCTCCCCAACTCCATAAACTCCTCTTGCACTGTTCTGATCCCATTCCCAGCCAGGTCATTTGTCCCTAGGTGGACAATGACATACAGCTCCCTCCCCCGTGCAGCTGCTCCCACGATCCTGAGGATTTGCTTCCTGTCCCTCCAAGCCGTGGTACCAGGCAGGCACCTTACTTCCCTTTCCCCTCCCTCCACCAGTTCTACTCCCCTAATGACAGAGTCCCCAACCAGGAGTTGTTTCCTTCCCCTGTGGGGTCCCGTGCCACCCTCCTGTGTGTCTCCTCTGTGGAGTTGTGGAGGTTCCCAGCATCCTCCTTGGTCTCCACTGCAGGTGCCTCCATAGAGGAACCACTCTCCACCAGAATGATGTATGAATTGTGGAGAGGTACAACTGGAGGGATGCGCTCTGTTCCACCACCCTCACCCTCCCTGAGCCCACATTAGTCCCACCGCTCCTCTTTCTTGGCAATCTCTGAAGCAGCGCGTAGCCCTGGTGGTCCCTGGGTTGGGAGGAGGCTCACCAATCCCAGCCACGCCGACCTGGAGACAGGCAACCTCCTCCCTCAGACCAGAGAGGTGCCTGGAAATAGGGCAGCATTGCAGCCTCCAGAACATCTCCCAGAAGACTGCCGCCCCACAGCCATTGCACTGCACCACTCCCATCATGTCTTATTTTGTGTCCCTCTCCTGTTGCTTTGTCTGTTTACTCTCTGCCCTCTGTTTATTTTTCCACCTACTTTCTACTGCCTATGGGCCCTTACAGCTCACACCCTTCCTGTTCTGGGGCAGGAACTTCCTGTATTCTTCGGTAGTATCTTTCTTCCTTGCTCAGAGTCAGTCCTTCAGCAGCTTGTGGGGGCTACTCTTTTCCTTTAAGGATGACAAAACATGTGTGTCTCAGTGATCCTTCCCTTCCTACTGTCAAACAGGAAGTTCCTGTTGTCAATTAAATCCAGTGCCTATAACAGTGGAACTGGCTAACGTGGGGACGTAAGGAGGGCAATTAGTAAGAAAAGTTCTAGCTCTTTAGTCAGCTGCTCCCTGCTCTGATAGCAAGATTGCTGTCTGCCAAAAGCTAGCAGCAGGGAACTGTAATTGGAGACACCTGGTTTTCTGCTGCCCAAGACCCCCTCTTAACTGCTCTCCTCCAGACTTAGCAAACTGAGAAGCTGATACAGTCCCCTTACCCCAACACAGAAGAAAAAATTACTCACCATAGTAATCTTGTTTCTTCAAAGGATCACTCATTATGATTAAACTAATGCAGTCAGCCTCCTGTGTTGAACTGCCGGAAAGAGGGCATGGAATTTAGAACTATATGTAATGATGGAACTCTCATTGGCTCATGCCAGTTTCAAACTGCTGCCCTAGCAACTGCTGCTTCTAGGAGCTTCAGATTCTTTGTAAGCCTAACAGGGTGCAAGACCCACTAGATAATCTTATAATTAAAAGTAAATTAAGCCACCCCCCCCCCCAAAATCACATGCAACACCCTTATTCCCAGGGGTTACTAGAATCAGTGGTAGGCAGGGAAGGCAGATAGTGAAATGCCAGTTAAATGGATTTCACTCTGTTCTCAGTCTCCACTGAGCTCTGGAGCAGGGCCCCTGGCGTTCCGCGATTCCGCGGCCACGGTAACGGCCACAGAATTCTCTCCCACCCGTGGAAATTTTAATCGGCCGCAGAATCGAGCATTGTGGCTCATTTTACTCAAAATGGACGCTGACTGCAAAATGGCGATTGAAAATGCGATCGTGTTTGCTTAAATATTTTATTTTTAGGCTACAGCATTACTTCTACCTGCTGGCCACTGGGAAGCAAAAGTTATATAAATGTTTTGTGGCCAGGGGGCAAGATTGTATGTTGCTGTCCTCGGATTTATCCTCCTCTGTGCCCCTTCCCCCCCAATCATTCACAGTAAATACACCGGGAAAAAAAACATTTCTTAATCTTTTAACGGTGTATGAAGCCGGTGAGCCGCCAGGACACACATGTAGCCCCCCGCCTTTGCAAACCAGGTCCAAAGCAAGCTAGTAAGAGTGGTACAGTTGGAGTCGTCGACAGTTGACAGGTACCCACCTAATGTACTCTATGTGCATCTATCTATGCCGTGCACACCAATGCAGCCATTTATCGTTCTATTTAAAATATGCCTTTCTGCATTCCTATCTGCCAGCCACTATTCTGAACTTGGAGAACTTTTACGAGTGGCCAGCAGGCAGGATTCCCGAAGCTGTTCTCTGTCCAGGACCCCCCCCCCACTGGCGAACATCCCTACACCTAGCAGCCCCCCAAATCGTTCTCTTTACCCCACAAGAGAGAAATTCTGCCCGCCGGTAATGTGTGAGACTTTACTGAGCTTCGCGACTGGCAGTGCAGTTTAAAAAAATAAACAATTCCATTTGCAGGCTCCCTCACTCAATTCATGCACACACTGGCAGCAGCGAGGATGAAAGACACAAGCGGGGTATTTAAATAAAACAAGCACACAACATAGACAAAACTAAAAAAAATAAAGTGCTTGTTCAGTTTCTTAAATTGGTATCCGCTCCCGCAATCGACTGATAAAAATTTAGACACCAACAAGGATTCGTTCAGTCACCATACTCCCCCTACCTCTCTGTCCCATTCAGGGTTCCATGTCGCTGGCCGTTTTTAGGGAGGCAGATCGGTGTCTTGAAGAGGTGGTGCTGCTCGCTCCATTCCCAGACTCCAGACTGCTTTTCTCCCACGTTCTGCTGGCTCCATTCCCTGATTGTTGACTCCTTAATGCCGTGTTCTTTTACAAATTTTACAGCCTGCCCCTGTATCTGCTTTTTAAAGCTGTCCGGGGATCGAATTTGCCTGAGCTGATCTGCCACATGCAGCAACCAATCGGCACAGTACTTCACCCTGGTAGCAAATGAAAAGCTCCTCGGTTTCCAATTCTCCAATTACCAGCAAAGTGTGCAAGTAAGGGGGTGTGGAAATATGAGAATTGCTGGCCATAAAATGGAGTACATTTCAGTAGTTTTTTCTACAGTTCCTGGACTCTGAGACTGACTGAGAGGAGAGAGCACAAAGAAGAAGACTGCCTACTGAAGGAAGAAGATCCTGTTCCTGACATCTTGCTGTTAGAAAGAAGTACTGCAAAATGTTGGGGTTTTTTTTTTCCATGTTGGGATTTTCATACTTTGTTCCTGTTTTAGTTGTTGACAGTTGACTTGTTTGTGTACTTTTAAACCATACTTTTTGCTGACCGATAAAGGGTGTTTCTGGGTGGACGAAGGGGGCTGGCTGCACGTGTTTGCTGCTGTTTGGAAAGTCCCTGGTTGGCCCGGGGAAGCTCTGACATTCACTGGGTGTCCAGGGAAGGCTCTGACCCAGGTTGTTGATTGATGTCCAACTTGCTTATGCATCCTGTGGTGGTGGTGGTCATCTCTTGCATGTGTTCACTGCTGTTTGAAAAGTCTGCAGCTACAGCCCCTGGTTGGCCGGAGGAGGCTCTGACATAGGTGGTGGTGGTTTTTTCCATGTCCCAGCTAGCAAGAGGCTGCCCCTGCGGACGTTGACAAAAGCAGCAAACACTTGGAACAGACTACCACCTGCTCAGGAGATATTTTAAAAATTTTATATGCTGGTGGGTGGACTCTTCCAAATCTTTGCTGCTGTTGTCAAAGACCACCTGTACATTCACTGGGTGTCCGAGGGAGGCTCTGACCCAGGTTGCTGATCGATGTTCAGCTTCCTGTGCTGGTGGTAGTCTGTTGCATGTGTTCACTGCTGTTTGAAAAGTCCGCAGCTACAGCCCCTGGTTGGCTCCGGGGAGGCTCTGACATAGGTTGTTGAATAATGTCTGGCTTCTGCTTCTGGTGATGGTATGCTTCTGTTTCAAAATTTCTGGCTTCTGCTTAAAAAAATATTCCATGCTGCGCTGGTCACCTGTTCCAAGTGTTTCATGCTGTTGTCAGCATCCGCAGGTACTGGCCCTGGATGGCTCGGGGAGGCTTCTCTGACCTAGGTTGGTATTGCAGCACTCCCCCAGCCACCCTAAGGCTGAACCTGCGGACCTTGACAACAACAAGTACTCAAATCAGACTGCCACCAGCACAGAAGATATTTTAAAAGTTTTCTGTGCTGGTGGGTGGTCTGTTCCAACCTCCAGGTGACTGGGTGGATATGTGTTGTGCTGGTAGTCTGACCGTTGCAAGCATTCTCTGCTGTTCTCAAAGTCCACAGGTTCATTCTTCAGTGGATGGGAGGGGGGCTGTGATCCAGGTAGGTAACATTTAAAAAATATCATGTGTGCTGATAGTATGCTCTAACTGTCGTTGCTAGTCTCAAAGTCTGTAATGCATTTTTCTCCTCGAGTCCCCTATTATGCTGTAAAAGAAAAGCTATAAAAAGATATAAAATAAATGCACTATCTCTATCATTATCTGCGTAATATGTATTGGCGTAGGGTGGCGGCAGCCAATACCACTTACTGGTCTACTCTGCTCTGCTGAACCCATCGCCAGATGTGATTTTAATCTGTCAGTGTCTGCATCACTGCGTGGCAACATGCATGTGAGTATATTAAGAATGCATGTGTGTGTTTCTTGAGCCCAACATAAATATTCTTTCCATCTGACTTCATAGAAGAAAAAATTACTCACCTTAGTAATGTTGTTTCTTCTAATGGAGTCTTGCTATATTATGACAATTGCAGTTTGTCCCACCATTAGAACTGCTCCGGAGGTGAAAGAGTTAACTCCATTCCATGAATGGAACTTAGAGCACGAGCTCTAAAGAGAAGCTCTGTCTGTGTAGTTTCAAACCTAAACTGTCAGATCTTTACGAGCAAAAACTCACTAAGGTCTGTGTGGAAGCTGTAACTCCACACTAGCCAACTGGCTACAAATATTAACACTCATTGCTGGTCCCAAAACAAAAGACTCAAGTCAGGGACCAGAACTAATAGTATAATTTAACAATATGAGAGAAATATAAGGAAAAATGAAAACACCACACCCCAAACCCCAAGAAGGGGTGAACAATACAAAAGGGCATAAAATAGTACTTCATTAGGCTGCCCACCCCATACCCAAGTAGAAGAGAGGGCAGGTTGAGGTTATAATATAGCAAGACTCATTAGAAGAAACAACATTCTAAGGTGAGTAATTTTTCTTCAAACAACATGAAGTCTTGCTATATTATGACAATTGCAGACTACACAGCAGTACCTCCATGGAGGAGGACAGAACCTACTTAGGAATAGGCTCTGAAGCACAGTTGTACAAACCCAGCATCTTCCTAGCCTGGACATCCAGGAGTAATGCTTGGTGAAAGTGTGTACCGCTTTCCAAGTAGCAGCTTGACATATCTCCAATATAGGGATGTCTCATAGCAGCTAGAGACGCGGCTGTACCTCTGGTAGAATTAGCCCTCAAGCCAGAGGGGGGACTCTGCCCAGTTTCTGATAACAAAATTGGATACAAGAGACAATCCACCTGGCAACTGATCTCTTAGTGGCAGGTTTCCCTTTCCCGACCTCACCATAAGTGAGAAAAAGTTGGAGGGATTCGAACCTGTGACCCTTGGCACGCTTCTATATAGTAACTAAGGGCCCTCTTAACGCCTAAACTGTGCAATCTCCTCTCACCAGAAGAGGAATGTTCAGTGAAAACACTGGAAGGGAGATAGATTGGTTAAGATGGAAATCTGAAACCACCTTAGGCAAAACTTTCTGTTAGTCCTGAGAACTACCTTATCCCTGTGGAAAGAAATAAAGTCAGTTTCTACTGACAAGGCTTGCAACTCACTTATGCCTAGCAGAAGTGATAGCTACTCTAGAAAACAGTTTTCCAAGTTAGATACTTAAGCTCTGCAGAAACAGAGGTTCAAAAGGGGTTGCATTAACTGGGCAATGCAAACATTATCCAGGCAGGCCGGATCCCAAAAGGCATTAGTATGAAGTAACTCTTAAAAACTTGGAAAATAGGGTGAGCGGAAAGAGAGGATGGCTTTCCTGTTGAAACAAAAGCAGAGACAGCTGCCAAATGAATTCTCAGGGTAGCTGGTCTCAGGCCCAAAGAATTAAGATGGACCATGTAATCTAACACAATGGGCAAATCAGCAGATTCTGGGAAATATGTTTCAGAACACCAAATGGAGAACCTTTTCCACTTAGAATTATAAGTAGTTTCTAGTGGAAGGCTTCCTTGAAGCCTTTAGATTTCAAGAACACCCTGAGAGAGGTGTAGGTCAGCATCTAACCTCAACAGCCAGGCCTTGAGGTTGAGGGATTTGAGGTTCGATACCAAACTCTCCCTGGGCACGGGTTAATAGGTTGTGATTCCTGGGGAGACACAGGGGAGATGGACTGTCAGGGACAAAGGAGTGGGTACCAGGGCTGCCTGGCCCAATCTGGGGCAATCAGAATCACCCTGCAAGGCGGATCTGATTTTACTAACACCTTGAATAGGAGAGGAAGGGGAAAGCATAAAGAAACTTCCTTCCCAATCTAGGAGAAGGATGTCCAGTGGACTGAGCCCAACACTGGGGCCTGCAACAGAACAGTGGAAGTTGGTGATTGTCTGGGGCTGCAAAAGATCTATCTGAGGGTGCCCCATCTGGCAAAGACTATCCCCAATACTTGAGGATCCAGAGACCATTCGTGATGGCCCTGAGAAATCCTGCTGAGAGCACTGCTTAGACATTGTCCTTTCTTGGAAGGTGAACTGCTATGAGTGAAGTGTTCAGGGAATAGGCCAGAGACCACACCTCTCATTGCCTCGTGCACAAGGTCAAGACCGAGTGCCCCCTGCTTGTTGGATGTACCACATTGTTGTGTTATTGTCTGTTCTGACTTGTACCACTTTGTTCTGGACAGAAGCAGAAAACGCTGAAGTGCTAAAAGACAGCTCTGAGTTCCAGCAAATTGATGTGGAGCAGAGATTCTGGGGACCACACTCCCTGAGTGGAGAGGTCGCTCATGTGGGCTCCCACCCCAGGAGGGAAGCATCCGTAGTGAGGTCAAAGTGTGAGAAAGGGGAATGAAGGGACCCCAGTCTTAATTGCTCTGATCCTGCCACCACTGGAGGCCTGGATCAAGGTTCGGGTCACTGGGACCAACTTGGAAAGGGGGTCTCTTCTCTGAGACCAATAGGCTCTCAAGTGAAACTGAATGTCTCTCATCTGAAATCTTGCTCCCTGCACTACAGCTGTGGACGCAGCCATGTGCCCCAGGAGCTGCAAAAAGTGCCTTGCTGGTCGAGAGACCTGCAGAGTGAAGGAGGAGGCCAGAGCCACCAAGTTCCTTACCCTTTCTAAGGGAAGAAAAGCTCTGGCCAGATTTGTGTCCAATTCTGCACCTATGAAGGTGAGTACCTGAACTGGTTCCAGAACCGACTTTGGTAGATTAGTAGGAAGCCCAGGAGGAGAAGCTGCTGGGTGACTTGCAGGTGAGATTTTACCTGTTCTGAGGACTGGCCTACAATGAGCCAGTCGTCCGGATAGGAGAAAACAGCAATCCTTTGCCTCCTTAAGTGAGCCACTGCTACTGCCAGACATTTTGTGAATACCCTGGGGCAGAGGTAAGGCCGAAGGGCATTGCTCTGAACTGGTAGTGACCTGAGGGCAGTTTGAATCTGAGGTACTTTCGGTGGGAGCTTCTGATTAGAACGTGAAAATAGGCATCCTTGAGGTCCAGGGAAGCTAACCAGTCCCCTGGCCTTAGAGAGGGTAAAATCATTGCCAGAGTTATCATTCTGAACTTTGGTTTCAAAAGATGCTTGTTCAGATATCTGAGGTCTAAAATGGGCCGCCATTCTCCTGTCTTTTTTGGGGTAAGGAAGTATCTGGAGTACAGACCCTTGCCCTGGTGTAGGGAGGACCCTTTCTACTGCTCTGAGAGTTAACAGGGTTGAGACCTCTGCTTCTAGAGTAAAGGTCTCTAAAGAGCTTGCAGGTGGAAAAGACCCGATTCTCATCTTTGGGAACTTTTGAGCTGAGAACCAGACCCTGGCTTACTACTTCCAGAACCCACTTGTCTGAAGTTAAAGACACCCAGTTCTGACTGAAGTAAGCCAACCTGCCCCTACTGGTAAAGGAGAATCGGCCCTGGGCACCCCATCAGGGTGCCTTGCCAGCAGGTGCTTTAGGCTGAGGGGGGGGCAGGCCTGCCACGCCCTTCTGCCTCTGCCTCTGAAGAACCCCCTCTGAGCATAAGCAGAGGAGGCCTGGGTTTGGTAAAAGGCCTGTGGAAAGGCTACCCCTCACCCTGGGGTGTGCCTCTGAGGAGTGTCTTGCTTCCTTGGCTTGGGCACTTTATAGGTAGTCCTATATTCATCCATCTTCTTCATATAATTTCTGTCTGCTCCCCAAACAGAGAATTTCCCACCACAGGAAAATCCATAGCCTTAGTCTGGGCATCCTGTGACAAGCTAGATACACCTGAGCCAGGCCAACCTCACAGCTACTACAGATGTGGCCATGACTCTAGAGGAAACATCATTAAAATCCACAGCAGCATGAAACTGCACCTTAGAAGCCTCACTGCATTGGCAGCCACCTGTTCCAGCTCACTAGCAAGCTGGCCAGGGGCTTGTTTGGCTAAACTCATAACAGTATCCCATCTAGATTTCTGATACCTTGCTACATAAGCCATATAATTTGCTTGCCTGAGTCCCAGGGCGCTGCCATGTACTGTTTTTGCCATGGCATCAATCTTCCTGGAATCCTTGTCAGAGGATGTGAAGCCAGGGAATATTAGCTTTATCACAGGCTGCAGCCTGAACTACTAACATGACTGCATTGCTGAGAAGGAATTCTGTATCAGGACCTGACAGTGTGTACCTCCTGTCCATCTTTTTATCTACAGGAGGCACAGAATTAGGAGTTTTAAGATTTTATTGTTTGTTTCTAAATGACTTATGCAAAGGAATAGACAACTCTAGACTCTGGTATATCCATCATTTCTACAAAATCAGGCTCCTCTTGCTCATCCACAGCTTCCTCCAAAGGAAGCTGGAGGGTTTCAGCAACTTTTTTGTAAAACATAAAATGAGAGGGGGACTCAGAAAGCATAGGGGGAGATTCTAAAGGTCTGTCTGGGGAGATGTCCGTTCAATGGGCACACCAGACCCTCCAAGTCACATTCATACTGTTCATAATCATCCTCCCTCTCTGGTTCTATAAACTTCAACATCATATTCCTGAACCGATGGAACCGACCTTTTACCAGATAGTGGCGGTTCGGACGGAACCGGAGAAAGTGACTGGACAATCTGAATAGCTCTTGCTATCTCTGCAGCAGTTGGAGTAAGAATTTTAGGCTCCAAACCTGCTGACTTTCTTGTTCTCTTTACTGGAACTGGTTCATCCGAGCCAGCTTTTCGTTTGCCCGAGGAAGTCTCGCCCTGGTCAGAGGGCACGCCCTCCGGTTCGGTTGGCACCGAACCGGGCTGGCCATCCGGGTCAGCGGACTTTTTGGCCTCTCGTGCCCTGAGCCTTCCCAATCTCTTTTCCAGGGTGGCTGCAGGGAAATTCTTACAAATCTGGCAGTCTGACTGGAGGTGGTCAAACCCTCAGACAATAAACAATCAGGTGTGGGCAGCCTTGGCAAAGACTTCCCCACAGACATCACAGTGTTGAAAACCCAGTGGGCCGGTTTTTCTTTGGGTTTCTAGACATAATGCCAGCCTAACCAGAAAAACTTGCCTTTAAGCGGCGGTGCCAGGCAAGACACCATTATCGGTTCCTAACCGTGTCCGCGGGTATTGGAAAAAAGCGTAATGAAATCCGTTTTTTAGAACCGATAAGAACCGGAACCGCACTCTAAAATATCAAGTTAAAACTTTAAGTTTAACTCAAGCTGATCGGTTCAAAACCGAACCGATAAAACTTACAAGTTCCACACAGAATTAAAATAAGAATTACTTACGATACCACAGACAGAGCTTGAACCGATCGGGTTTTATGTTAAAATAAAACTATTCTCGGTTGAATCGAACCGAGAAAACACTGTTTAAACCGAGAAATGAACCAAGCAGTAGGAGAAATCTCCGGAGCGACTGTTCAGTGAGGCGGAGTAAAGAATCTGACAGTTTAGGTTTGAAACTACACAGACAGAGCTTCTCTTTAGAGCTCGTGCTCCAAGTTCCATTCATGGAATGGAGTTAACTCTTTCACCTCCAGAGCAGTTCTAATGGTGGGACAAACTGCAATTGTCATAATACAGCAAGACTTCATGTTGTTTGCAACATAGAATTTGATGGCAGATAAGGACCGCTTGGCCCACCCAGTCTGCCCATTTTCCTACCTACTGGATAAGCTGCAGATCCTAGTTAACCAGCAGCCTACTTCTTCCTACCCCCACCCCCTAGAATTGCCTTATGACTGTCCCATGCATGCTTGAATTCCACCACTGCTTTTGACTCCACAACCTTCTCCGGAAGGCCGTTCCATGCATCCACAACCCTCTCTGTGAAAAAATACTTCTTTAAATTACCTCTGAGCTGCTCCCTCCTCTATCTTCAAATTGTGTCCTCTTGTTCTTGCACACCTCTTTTTTTTGAAAGATGCTAACCTCTTGGACTTTGTTGATTCCCTTGAGGTACTTGAACGTTTCTATCATGGCCCCCCTCTCCCTCCTTTCCTCGAGGCTATACATATTAAGCTCCTTTGTCTCTCTTCATATGTCTTCCGGCAGACCCTGCACCATTTTAGTTGCCTCCTCTGGACAGCTTCCATCCTGTCTATGTCTTTGCGAGATTGGGTCTCCAGAACTGCACACAATACTCCAGATGGGGTCTCACCAGCTGTCTGTACAGAGGGATAATAACTTCCTGTTTTCTACTGGTGATGCCTCTCCCTATGCATCCCAGTATCCCCCAGCCCTCCTTGCTGCCCTCTCACATTGCTTGCCCACCTTTAGGTCATCTGATATGACTACCCCAGGTCCCTTTCCATTTTTGTTGTTGTTAGTATCTCACCCCCCATTGTGTACTCTTCCCCTGGGTTTTTGTTTCTCAGGTGCATTACCATGCACTTCTTAGCATTGAATCTAAGCTGCCATACATTTGACCATTCCTCTAACCTTGCCAAGTCCCTTCTCATCCTTTCCACCGCACCCTGTGCATCAACTCTGTTGCAGATCTTTGTGTCATCTGCAAAGAGACATACTTTTCCTTCCAGTCCTTCTGCAATGTCGCTTATAAAGACATTGAAGAAGACCGTCCCATACTGAACCCTGCAGTGTACCCCACTAGTAATCCTCCTTTTTTCTGAGTGGACTCCATTTACTATTACCTCTGTGTCCTATTCTCCAGCCAATTCTTTACCCAGGCTGTCATCTTGGGACCCACTCCCAGGCTGGCTAACTTGTATATTAATCTTTTGTGTGGGACTGTGTCAAATGCCTTGCTAAAGACTAGGTAGGCCATGTCCACAGCCCCTCCCTGATCTAGTACTTTGGTCACCCAAAGAAATCTATCAGATCTGTCTGGCATGACCTTCCCGCTGTGAATCCATGCTGCCTAGGGTCCTGTGCCCCTCTGGCCTCTAGATACTAGACAATTCTTTTCCTATCACTGAGGTTAAACTAACAGGTCTGTAGTTTTCTGCTTCTGCCTTGCTCCCACTTTTGTGAAGAGGAATCACATCTGCCCTCCTCCAGTCCTCGGGTACCACCCCATCCTCCCATGATTTGTTAAAAAGGATAGTCAGTGGTGTCACTAGTTCTACCCTTAGTTCTTTTAGAATTCTGGGATGAATCCCATCAGGCCCCATTGCTTTGTCCACCTTCAGTTTTAAGAGTTCTTTCAGAACCCTTTCTTCTGTAAATGGGCTGGTATCAACTTCTGTATCCAGAGTGTTTCTACTGTTTGTTTTACGTACCTCCCCCTCTTCATTTGTAAATACTGAGCAAAAATATTTGTTTAGTATCTCTGCCTTTCACAGTCTCCCTCTGCCCACCCTCCCTCCCTTTATTAAGCCTCACTATCCATCCCTTGGTCTTCCTTGGCTCCTTGATGTACCTATAAAGGTTTTATCCCTTCTTAACTGAGTTGGCTATCTTTTCCTCGGTTTGGGCCTTTGCTGTTCTGACTGCCTTCCCAGACTCCATTTGCTTTAACTGATACAGTTCTCTGTCCTGCTCCTTCTGCGATTCCTTGTACTTCCTGAATACTTTCTTTTTCTCTTGAACCTTCACTGCCACTTCCTTTGAGAACCATAGTGGTTTCTTACATCGTTTTGTTTTGTTTATTTGCTTCACACAAAGGCTCATTACCTCTGTGATGGCAGTTTTTATTATTTCCCATTGTTCTTCCACCCCTCCTTCCTGCCCATTTGCTAGTGCATTCCTTAGGCACTCACCCATTTTGGCAAAGTCAGCTCTCCTAAAGTCCAGTACTTTTGTCTTTGTGTGGCTTGACTCTATTGCTGTGTTTATTGTGAACCATACTGTTTGATGGTCGCTAGTTCCCAGATGGCTACCCACTTCTACATCTGTGATCCTCTCTCCATCTCCATTTGAGAGAATCAAGTCTAATATTGCTCCTCTCGAGTGGGCTCCAGTACTAGTTGTCTAAGGCATGCCCCCTGTAGGGCATCTAGAATACTCCACTCTTCGAAGTGGCAGCTGCAACTGCACTCCAGTTAACATCTGGCATATTCAGATCACCCATCAGCAATATCTCCCCTTTTTCTGCCATTCTAAGTAAACTTTCTATTATTTCCTTGTCCATTTCCTCCCCCTGAGAAGGGGGTCTGTATACAACCCCTGTGCGAATTGTGGTGCCATTGCCTGTCTATAAATTTACCCACAGTGCTTCTTCTCCTCCCCGTTTACCTTTTTGCTCTGTTGCTTTGATTCCTTCCCTTATGTAAAGAGCTACTCCTCCTCCTCTTTTACCCTCCCTGTCCCTCCTGTAGATAGTGTATCCTGGTATGTTTACGTCCCAGTCATGGTTTTGTGTGTACCATGTTTTCTGTGACTGCCACGATATCCAGATGTTCCTCCTCCATCAAGGCCACTAATTCAGGAAGCTTGTTACCCAGACTACGGGCATTGGTACTCATTGCTCTCCATTTTTTGATGGCTTTACCTTCTGTTGCAGCATCCCCCACTGACCGTTCTACCTCGGTCTTTTTCTTATTTCATCTAGGCATTTTCTAACATTTATTTGCATCTTTCTTTCACAGAATAGAATGGATCAATTTGTGATAAAATCTACCCCATCTTCCCAGAACAGATCACAGACAGCTTTGTACATGACAGCAAAAGATCGCTGCAAGCAGTTTGGAGACAAACCTCTACATGAAGATGGAGGAAAACTATTTTGCACACCCTGCAACATTGTCCTGGATCACGTTCGCAAGTCTACCATCTCAGACCACTTCTGTTCCAAGATGCATTTAAAAAGAGCTGCAGACACTCTGTTAGAAAACGCAAGGAAAAAGCAACGGACTCTGCTGACATCCCTGGCAAAAAACACAACTGCCCAGACAGAACGCATCAAGATTGCGCAGGAATTCACAAAGACCTTTCTGGAAGCAGACATCCCCCTGGAGAAAATTGACCATCCGTCAATTCGCAGCTTATTGGGAAACACATCCCAAATGGAGGTGCCATATCAGGTGCAGATCAAATCCGAGCTGCATATGTGCTAGACATTTACACTGTGGAAAGGCAGGATGTGCAACAAAAACTGGCAGGAAAAAGGTTGCACTAATTGTGGATGAGACCAGCGATGTCGAGTAGCGATACATCCTCAATATTCTGGCAGCTCCACTGGAAAGAGATGAAACTGGACGAGTGCACCCCTATTTGTTGGACACAAAGTTTTTGACATCGGTGACACACAGCACAGTGGCACAAGCAGTTGTTCAAACTGTAACAGACTACAGAATACATTTTGATACGATCTGGGTATTCGACACAGATAATGCCTCATATATGAAGAAATGCTACAGCGCAATTCTACGAGGTTTGCTCCCCAAATGCACCCATATAACATGCCTGGCCCACATCATGGACTTAGTCGCTGGTGCAATGGAGAAGCCATTTCAGTTAACAATGCGATATATGAAGCTGTTCCGCAAACTATTTTCATTACCCAGCGGAAGAAAGAATCGTTACTTACGACACCTATCAGAGGTCACCCCTGACAAGCATGGCACGATGCCTGCTGATCCCTGTGCAACAAGGGGGACATGCTATTTCATTACTGTCAGGTATCACCACAACCATGTCATCTACCACCAGTCCTTTGTTGAAAAGGAGCTTGCTCTGATAGGACCCCTATGCAGCACATTGCTTGCAATAAAGGTAAGAATGCTGTACTATTCTTTTTATTTTTACTGAATGATATGTTGAGGCATACTGTTGACAGAAAAACTCATGTTTTTTTTCTCCGTCTCTACAGGACATTCTGTATGATGACACCCTTGCACTAAAGCTGCAGACTGAGCTTGCATTCCTCGCAAAGAAATCAGAATGGATGTGCAGTTTGCTTTTCAGCCACACATCCCTGTGACAACAGATGTTGGACATCCTAGAACAGCTGCAGATCAATCTTCAGACACATCAGCAGCTTGTCATGGAGAGCAGTGGTTCCTTTTTCGATGGTGATGAACAGATTCCTGCTCACATTCAGACAGAGCTGCTGGACAGTTTCAAGGAAGCATTATTTAATGCATCATCCAAACTTGAGAAATATCTGTCAGAGGAGGGCCAGCCTGTGTTGCACTTTTTAAAAGCAACAAGAATCTTTGATCCCTCTAAAGTGGCCTTTCTGTCACAAAGCAAAGAGGATTACATAGCTATTCCAGGATGGAGTGATATTCCTGACACAGAATTTGGACTGTACAAACACATCCTTGCACCGAACTACATGACCAACACAAGCCAAGCAGACAAAGATCTGAACTTATTTTGGAAGTCTGAAGCAGCTCACATACCACAACTTTCTGAACTGGCTCTTGTGTGCATTAATTGCGTGACAAACTCTGCAGACGCAGAACGCAGTTTCAGTGTCCACAATATCATCTTTACAGAAAGACGTAGGGAACTTTCTGAGGACAGCATTCACAGGCTGTTTACTCTTTGTTTTAATGCAAAACAAAAATACAGAATTTCATCAAAATAAAAACAATTCTGTATTTTAAATTGTCTTATGAAACAGTTACCCTAACTGCCTCTGATATGTAAGTGCAATAAAGATTAAAAATGTGAGTTGTCCCTAACACTTTTCATGCTGCATAGTATGTGCAATAAAAAGATCAAAATGTATAATGCGAGTTGTCCCTTACTTACATGCTACAAAATGTACAAATGTGCAAAAGAAATGCCGCAGAATTTGCAAAATCGCACTGCAGAATTCGCAAAAACGCGTCACAGAAATTGACCAGCCCTGCTGCAGAAAATAATTTTTTTTGCCGCAGAATGCCAGGGGGCCTGCTCTGGAGGGATGATGTCATTTAGAACTGTCGCAGCAGCATAAGTCACATTTGCTAGCAAGTGCTAGAGCTAGCTTTAGAATGTCCAGCAAGTAGTCTGTAGGAGTCCAGTGGAGGAGGCTGCAAAGTGTAGCTGAAGCTCCTCAGTCAGCTCTGGTATAGAGCTACCGGTTTCTTTTGAAAGTTTTAGTTCTCACCCTAGTGGATGACAACTGTTCCAGTCTGTGGAAGTGGTGGAGACCTGTGCCAGTGGGTTTCCCTGTGCTCCACCCCGGGTGGGATGGGGCTGAACTCCAGGATGCAGGGGTAATCCCCTGGTTCATCTGGACTTTTGAAGCTGCTTTGGTACAACTGCTCTGTGAGTAGTTTGTTGTTTTCTGTGTAAACCCAGGAGTACCTGCATTTCCTGTTAATGGTGGATTCTCTTGACAAAGGAACCCTGTCACCTGAGACTTTCTGTTTAAAAGTTATTGCCTACATCAATGCAAAGAAGTGCAAAATAATGTACCTGGGAAACAAGAACCCAGGGGAAGAATACACAATGGGTGGGGAGGTAGTAACAACAACAAAAAAGGAAAGGGACCTGGGGGTAATCATATCAGATGACCTTAAGGTTAGCAAGCAATGTGAGAAGGCAGTAGGGAGGGCTGGGGGTATACTGGGATGTATAGGGGAGAGGCATCAGCAGCAGAAAACAGGAAGTTGTTATCCCTCTGTAAAGACAGTTGGTGAGACCCCATCTGGAGTACTGTGTCCAGTTCTGGAGACCCCATCTCCGCAAGGACATAGACAGGATAGAGGCAGTCCAGAGGAGGGCAACTAAAATGGTGCAGGGTCTGCAAGAGAAGCCGTATGAGGAGAGACTAAAGGAGCTTAATATGTATACCCTTGAGGAAAGAAGGGAGAGGGGACATGATAGAAACTTTTAAGTACCTCAGTGGAATCAACAAAGTCCAAGAGGGTAGCATCTTTCAGAAAAAGAGACTTGCAAGAACAAGGGGACACAATTTAAAGATAGAAGGAGGAGGTTCAGGGGCCATGTGAGGAAGTATTATTTCACAGAGAGGGTAGTGGATGCATGGAACAGCCTTCCTGAGGAGGTTGTGGGGTCTAAAACTGTGGGAGAATTCAAGAATGCATGGGACAGACATAAGGCAATTCTTGTGGGGGGTAGGAAGAAATAGGCTGTTGGTTAACTAGGATCTGCGGCCTATCCTGTAGGTAGAGAAATGGGCAGACTAGATGGGCCTAGCGGTCCTTATCTGCCGTCAAAGTCTATGTTTCTATGTTTCTACATTTGGAGTCCAGTATGTGACCGTCCAGGTATAGAACTTTTAATTTCTGACACCCCTGAGGTGTGTGTAGTATGTTAAGTGTGATATACATTTGAGACAACATCTACAGTTTCTGCAGTTGTGTGGTGTTATTAACCAGATGAACGGCAGAGTATAAGCTTGGAAACAAAAGGTGGGAAACCCCCCATCTGGAGTAACCAGTTTACCTCTACGGGTTCTGAAGGGCATCTATTTCTTTTCATTCAGTGCATGTGGCCAATGCTTACCCCTGGAATGGAATGGAAAGGACTTACCCCTGTATGTGGGTTTGTTTCTTCCGGTTTACCCCAGTATAGAGTGTTCTGAAAGTCCTGAGCCAGTATGTGCTCGTTGTGGTCGTGTGTGCCACATTCCTGTGTAATATGGGAACAGTAAAAGTACCTGGCCAGATCTGCCAATTTCCAGAGGGAACCAGTGTTCACAAGTGTGTGTGTTTTCTTCATCCTATGCTAAATGGGAATTCAGGAATGTCTGTACCTCAGTAATCTGCATTACAAGTGTGTGTAGCCCTATGGGGGTCCGTCTTCGCTTTGTGATTATTCCTACTCTGTTACGTGAATAAAAGCCACACTCTAGAATCCCAACCTGGTTTGGACAGTCATGTTATTGCTTCCTATTGTCTGGAGCTACTTGGGTGCCCCTGTCCAGAAGTGCAAACCTAGCATAGGCCTGAGCAAACGTTTTCTCCCAGGGACCTGGGTTGATGGCCATGGTAACTGGTACCTAGCAGGTGTGTGCCAAGCAGTTGCCACACTTGGTTGCCTGTTTTGTATAGCAGTCTTTTCCATCTGGCATACCCCACTTTATATAATGAGGCAGTATAGCGCAGTGGTTTAAGGCACTGAGCTGCAAATCTGGAGACCTGGGTTTGAATCCCACAGCCCCCACTTGCATACTGTGTGACCGCGAGCAAGTCACTTAACTTCCCTGTGCTCCCAAGCAGCACCTGTAAACAAGCTTTCGGCTTAGTGTGTCTCACCTGGTTAAACAATTGGGGAGATATATATATATGTATGTAATAGATAATCCACTCTTAGGTGTGCGTTGTGCTCTGATATCGCCATGCACGAGGCTGCAGGGCAGTCGCCCACCACCAAGCGCATGTGACATCAGAGCGCCGACCGCACACCTAAGAGTGGATATCTATCTTATAAAATGGGAAAAATATTTGGGCTCTCGCTGCGTCTACAATTTTGAAGCTGCACTCGCCGCTTCTTCACTCTGTACAGTCAGCGGCTTCATTTTCTAGAAATATGAGCAATCTTAAAATAAAAGAAGTTTACACAGTACCTGCAAGTAAAATACCTTGTTTTGAAGCTGTGCCAGCAGTCCTGAACTGTCAATAAAACCACTCGGTCACGCCACAATACAGATATGAATGACTCACTCGCTCAGCCCCATTACAGTCGGACGCTTCTTTCCAAAAATAAAAAACGAGTAAGGCAACTCGCTTGTTTAGCCCCCATTACTGTCAGAGACTTAAAAAAAAACCAAAAAAAAAAAACCCATAAAAACAGAGGTTATACACAGTTTAGTGAGAGATGTGTGGCGCAGCTATATACAGGACATTTTAGTTACTGCTGTGGGTGCCAGCCTGTTGTTTGTGTGGCAGCCTGTGTCTGCCAGGTTGTGATGATCTCACTGCTGATGAGAAGGTTCTGTGGGATGGAAGTAGTTCAGGCGTGCGGTCGTAATGGGAGGTGTGTGGTCGTTGGGAAATAATGCACGGTCATGTGATGCATTCTGTCCAATCATGTTACTGGAATTTCTATGATTTTACCACCCCATTTTATATATATATATATATATATATATATACATATACACATACACACACATGTATGATGGCTTGCTTTGTGTTCTTTTTACAATGTAAACCCTACCCCTCTCTTTACCCCTAGACTTTTGGAATGAGAAGTGAGCCTTCTAGTTAAATAAGGGGCTGGTGGGGGGTTACAAAAATGGGGGCTCGTCTGATGATGTTGTTTGAATTTGGGGGAAAACAAATGATAGTTTGCTTAGGCTACGGCTAGCGTTTTGTCTGTCTGGCAGTTGGTAGCCCCAAACTGGAAGCTTTGCGCAAAACAATTTGCCTAGGATAGTGCCATCCGTATGTGCCACTGTGTGCCTGCTGTTCATGTGCTGCTGTGTGTTTGTGTTACCTTTTACCAAGGGACTGTAAAGCCAGAACGTGCATGCCCTTGTCCTGCATCAAAAGTGTGTTTACAGAACTTTTATTTCAAGTTTCAGTGACAAAAAGTACTGTGAACTTTGGGAAACAAAGAGACAAGTGTGCCCTAAAAGTTTCATGTGCTTTTTGTGTAAATTGGAGGAGTCGCTAAAGAAATAGTCAAGTTCTGAGGAAAGAAATGGTCAAAAAAGGTGCTCCCGCCATGAAATTTCAGCCGAGAAAAAAGTTCAGTTTGCAGTTTAAATTTTGCCCTGCTAGATGATCGCCATGGAGGAAGAGCGCGAAGAGACAGAGAGGCGCTCATTTGCATGGCGTTGAGTAATTGGTGAGACTGCAATCAGTCCCGCCCCTAGCCAGCTTCAGAGTGCAGCCCAATGTTCGAGAGGGAGAGAGCGAGTGGTGCGTGAGTTGGTTAGACAGGAGAAACCATCGAGAGGACTGTGAACATTCTAAATCTGTAAATACACACTATTTCTGTTCAAAATCGGGCTCAACCCGTTATCCAACCAACTGGGAAACAAGCGTGGTGTTTGTACTGACAATTGGCGGGATCGCCAGCCCGTTTCAAACCAAAGGCCTTCCAAGATTGGCTTTAGGCCGAAACATTTCCAACGGAGCAAGCCAGCTACTGATACAGTGAGTACCATTCAGCAAAACTGAGCTCAAACTGTCTGTGATTTTCAAAAGCCAGCTGGATCTGTGTGTAAACAGTGAGATTGTTTTTGCAAAGAAGGACTGTAAAGTGTAATCAAAACAAGCAAGAGTTCTGAGCAAGACATGTTGAGCATGTATTATGGATTCAGCAACAGTATCATTTTCTTAGCAACTGAGAGACTGTGAGTTGTACGAGAGGCTGCAACAAACAGGCAATCCTGTTCATAAAATACTGTGGCTTTTAGTGACTTTAAGCAAAGTGTAAATATTGATTGAAATGCTAATCGTAAAGTCAAAAATCATATGAATGTGCTGAGAAATGTGAAAGCAGTGCCATCGTTACAGTCTGAGCTGAAATCAGTAGCAGAAAGGTCAGATGCGTAATAGTTTGAGTCACAGACAGACTGGATGCAACAGGAGTGCTGCCACCGCCATTACAGGGTGGGGCAGTAATGTAAACAGCAGCAGTGAGCCGTTTTAAGGGACTGTTCCAAGTATCGTGAACTTTGTAGTAACAATGAACTTTAATATGCTTATTTACAGACATGGCTTTGGGACCATCCCGCTACCTGGATGATGCCCGAGCTATGATAGCAGAGGAGGCTGCCAAGCTAAAAGAAATAGAGCAATGTTTCTACGGTGACAGTTTGCCTTCTCATGTTGCAATTCCCAACTACCCTGTGAGAGTATGCCTGATGTGCCTCAAGGCTGGAAGGGATGTGTTCTTAATTCCTCACTGTTCAGGTTGCTTAGTGAAGTATGGTCTGTCCAAAGCACCACAAATTAATTTGGCTCCCACTTGGACAAAAGTAGAAAACCCTGCATGTAGCAGCACACTGCACCAGGTTGAACCTGTTGGGGGAGGCCCAGCAGAGTGTGGCACAAAGGGAAGAGAGTGTGGATTTACTGCAAGGGCAGATTCCTCGTGATGTTTTCACGCCTGTGTTGCAAATGGACAGTGTGGAGGAAGGATCCGTGGACCCATGGAGAGAGGGTCCTAGTCCTAGCCTAGTTGGGGAGGACGAAGTTCGAGAAACTTTGGAATGGGAGGCGTCTACCTCCACGCCCAGTGAGGAGTGGACTGTCTTGGAAGTGAGTACGATTGCTCACTCCTTGGCCCAGGTTTTAAGTGAGGAAGAGGAAGATGAGGATACGTATCTTCATGTTGAGGGTCCCAGAATGCGGCCTCAACCTCTTGCCTCGGAGAAGCCAGAGAGAGAAGTTGGTGACTCCAGTGCCCTGCCTGCAGAACTAGTCGGGGACAAGTTCTATCGTGCTTTGAGTATGCGGCAGTGGATGAACCAGGACTGGCCACCCCCAAGCCGTGCTGAGGGCCGTGTACTTAAGAAGAGTAGTAAGGAGGAGAGACTGGTTCGTTGGAGGGCCGACGCCATATATGGGAGGTATTTTCCCACCTTTCCTCATAAAGTCTGGGAGGAGATTGAGCAAAACAGGCAATCCTGGTTATTGGAAGTGCAAGTAAGAATCTGCATCCAGGTGTGACCCCTTGTGTCAGAGACAGAGTCATAAATGATAGACTAAAGTTTTGGAAATTGGGCAGGACATTGTTCATGGACACTGTACGATTTGTGGACAAAGCAGGTGTAACCCCCCTGCAAATGGGGGTTCCCAAAAGACTTCCAGGAGCTTGCTTGAATGCTCCAAGCCTGAATGGTGTTTGGCGTTTAAGCCATTTATCAATGAGTGTTTTTAGAACCTCTGGTACTGTCTCTTTAAGAGCTGTCTGCTTGCAGACATAATTAGTTGTATGGGACTGTGTGTTTCTTTGATTGAGTACCACTCAAGCTGCTGTCAATTCACTCCAGTTTTGCAGTCACTAGGAGTGCAAGGAACCTATCTGAAAGATGTAACTGTTTGCCAGAAACCATTTAGAGTGATAATGAAATTACAGTTTGTCTAACCTGCTTTCTTTTGCAGTCAGAACAGTGTCTGCCTAGTTCCCATTCTGGTTTTGAACTGCTGAACTGGACCAATCAGTGTGGGGTAAGCTAGCTCTAAAATGGTGCCTTGGACGAATCAGAACTTGGACTCATAATCTGAGCCAGCCACAAGAGGATTGTATGGGCAGTGACTCTGGGAGATGTAGTTTAGACTTCAGTGCCTTTTGGACCAACAGCAGAGTCTATTGTGAGTGACAGCCAATCCAGTCAAGAACTGGGAGGAACTCAAAGGAAGTGCCAGTTTTGTTGGTTGGAGTTTGAGTTGAGCTTTGGCAGTGAAGAAGGAAGAGCCCTGTGCTTTTTCAGTGTGCAGTTTTAGTCAAAAACGTGTGTAAGGCCCAGAGTTCCGGTCTGCAAGCTTTGTGTAACAGCTTGTTAGGACTAGATAACATCCTGTGAAAAGAATCAAAGGATCTCTGAAGAGTAGAGAGACCAGGCTCACCCTGTAGAAGACTGAGGAATTGCTGAAAATTGCACTCGGTCTGTCAGAACTGAATCTGCTGTGTGTTCTCCGGTATTGTGCGTAGTAGCGATCGGGATACAGATGCAGCCTGCCTGGTATAGTGCTTTCTTTTTATATGGATGTGTGAAGAGGTTTGTGTACCTCAAGTGAGCCTTGCTGACATTGAAGGACCTTATCTTATTTGGAGGTCGTGAGTACTAATTCAGGGTCGTCCTGTTGAATTGCCACATTAAATCCAAATGGAATTACTGTACTGCTGTATGTTTAATTCTCCTTTTCTCTGTGTGAGGGCCCTCACCAGCTGCCACGGTTTTGACCAGCCACTAGGCTTGGGTACCCAGGCAGTAACTGGATAGGGATAGGCCTGCACAGAGCCATAGGTAGATTACAGAGTGATAAGCTAATTAACCTGATTTCCCTGTCCTTTGTTATATCCCCTAAATAAATCAGAGCTGCTTGTTTCAGCAAAGTTATACTGCCTGAGGTATTTGTCTATGTTAAAGTACTGTACTGTGATTGTTGCACTGTATCTCATTTCACAGGAGGTCCCAGTGCGGAACCAGACCTGGGTGATGTATACTGTGAAGGTAATTCTGATATATTGTGTGGGCCACTAGTGGGAAGAAAGGGGGTTGCAGTGTCCCAGAGGGCTGTGACCAAGTTAGTTTAACTATTGCAAATCCTGACCTCTAGGGTGGAGGCACCGCCCATTGGATCCAAGCCTCAACCTGTTAGTGGCAAATCAGGCAGGGGTAGTAGCCCCTGGGATAGTGCCATCTAGGGGTTACATCTTGGAGGCTCACCGCTGGGATTGTGTGTCCTCTAGTGGCCATATTTACGAACCACTGTTAAGAAAAAAATGGGCACCCCGACAGAAGTGGCTGTGCACCGGCTGGTGGAGTGGTGTACTGGGGAGGAGATCGACCCCCAAAATGCTATGCTTATCCTGGACATCCCCCCTGGGTATCAATACGGACACTGTGCAGGGAGTACTTTCCAAGGTGGAAGGTTTACAAAACCCTGTGGTGGTGGGTCGGCATGCTAATCTGCTCACCCACTCTTCCTGGTCCTAGTAGAGTTTAAGGATCCCATAGATAGCTCCAAAGTGCCACAGACCATTACCCCAGAGGAGCCCTCACTGCTTGGAGAGGATAACTAAGGACAGTAAAGACCCGGGGGAATCAGCCCCACCACTATCTGAAACTTTTGAGGAGAAATTTGCTGAATGGTTGCTGGGAGGAAAACTGTGGAGGACTTGAAGAAACTATTCTTAGCACTGGGGCAGTGTCCTCCCCCAACACCCTCTCCTGCTCCAGTGCCTGTAATGGTGGCTGACTCAATACACTCCTATTTCTGCACCTGCCATTAGTCACGACTCTCACCGAAGGTTGAGGATCTTCTGGCACCCTCCCCACCCCCAAGGGGAGGATGACTGGGAGACCTGGATAGACTATGTTGCCCCCCAAGTGCTAGAATGCAATGCTCGGAAGGCTAAACGAAAGAGGGTTAGTGAGAGCCTCGAGTCCTGCCCTGGCTACCATCCGTGCTAAACGGCCAGTAACCCTGAAGACTGCACAGGTCATCTTGAGGCCTTGAGAATGTATGGAGCCCAGATTCGATGGAGGACCTATGGTGGAGAGTAAGAAATGCACAACGTACCAAGGGGAGTTGTTGTCTGTGTATGTCTCGGCTGGAAAAACTGTTGCAAGAATGCCTCAGAAAGGGTAGTTTGCCAGCGATTGAACTGGACCGAACCAGACTGGACAGAATCCTTAAGTCTGCCCCCTTCTCAGAACTGCTTGTTGCTCAGTTACGCCTGGCAAATCGACTGGAATCCACCCTCCTATGATGAGTTAATGAGAGAAATTCGAGGAGTTGAGAAAAGGCGACCTCGGAGGTACCTGCACCAACAGCTGTAGCTACCCGACAGTGACTGAGGGTGACCCATCAAGTGAAGTTCAGGGGCAGAGGTTGACAGTCAATGAGTGCTCTGACAAGGAAAAAGATATGCCACAATGGGGCTGAACTTCTTGAGAGAGATCCGGGTTGCAAAATACAGTCCACTTTATGAAGGCCACGCCTGCAATGTTGCAGGCCCTGACCTATATCCGACTGCATCTGCTGTGGGGGTGGGGTACCCACCATGTATCTTCTGCTGATAACAGCTCCAAACTCAATTCCTTGACCATGGAAGTGGAGAACTGACGAGATGTCTCCAAATGCTTATCACGCCGCAGACAGAGATGGCACCCAGGTTTCCAGTTAGTAATACCCCCTTTTGGCTCCCCAGTGTGGCGCCTCGGCCAGCTCAAACTCCAGAAAGTATGTTTGCTATAATTGTGGGAAAGATGGGCACATGAAAAGGGATACCAGTCCCCAAAAGACACTGACAAAGTTGCATATAGGCTACAAGGAGAGCTTCGAGAAGAAATCAGTGGTTAAGAGGTGCACGACATGATCCCAGTGAGTGCACCAAAATGCTAATTCACTCCCTTTTGTGGCAAGGTCAGTTGTCCAGGCCCCCACTACCGCCTCTCCAGACTGGTCCAGAATAGTGGGTCCTCCATGGAGACCACTGTAAAGGTGAATGGAGTGTCTACAAGAGCTGTATTAGACAGTGGCTCCTAAGTGACAATTATGTTCCAGGATTGGTATCAGAAGCATTTGTCAGACGTATCTTTACAACCCATTAGAAGGACTGCATGTATGGGGGTTATGAGAAGGCTCACCTTATTCCGGTATATCCGACTTTGGCTTTCCTCTCCTCCGTGGCTGAGTGTTCGAACAAGTAGAGACCCTAGCCTTAGTGTGTGTCCCCCACTGGACTGTATGATGGTGTCCTTTGTTGATTGGAACAAATGCTCATATGTTCGGAAGGCTGGCACAGTTGTGTTATGAAAACAGGGGTCAAAGACTAGTAGAGCTTTTAAGATTCTCGCTTTAATTAAGAAGGCCTATGAGGCACAGAGAGATGCTGAAAAACAGAACCAGAGGAACCGGTCTGAATTGTATGGAAGAAGGATCCTGTCTCTGATCCTGGCGCCAAATGCCCAGTGTAACTTTACAGGGAGAGGTCCAGATCAGAAAGGATGTTAAGAATAAAATATTAATGTTGGATGCACTAGGCGATGGAAAATTGCTAGAGGGACTGCTGGTCGTTTGGTATTTTGCCCACTAGAGCCCATGCTTATGCCAGAAGGGTAATGGTCCAAGTTCATATGTGTCTGAAAGAGACATTCGATGTAAACAGAGGTTGCATCCTGGCTAATTGCATTGTGCAGACACTGCAGTGCTACCCAGCAGCAAGAGTTCAAGGGAAGAATGACAGAGTAACGCCTGACTTGTTTGATTTCGGCGACTCCGCTGCCAGCTGAATGGAAAGTGAGGATCAGTGAGAAGCTTGCCCAGAGAGACCAAGTGTTTTCTTTAAAGGAATGGGATGTGGGATGCGGCAAGGAGCTGAGCACAATATCCGCTGCATGATCGAAAGACCATTTCAGTGGAGAGGTCTCGGACGCCTGGCACCTGCTGGACATATAGATGATGTGAGACGCATCTGCAAGAGATGTTAGCTGCTGGTGTAATACAAGAATCCAGAAGCCCTTATGCTTCCCCATTGTGGTAGTGAGGAAAAGAATGGAACAGTAAGGATGTGTGTGGATTATCGCACCTAAAATCATGCGACTATCCCTGATCAGTACACAATGCCCCGTGATTCTAGGATGCTTTGACTGCCTAAACGTGAGCAAGTGGTTCTCTGTGCTGGATCTCCGCGGTGGGTACTACCAGATCCCGATGGCCCCAGAGGACCGTGAGAAGACGGCCTTTATCTGTCCGGCTGCTTCTATGAATTCATGAGGATGCCTCAAGGATTTCAGGTGCCCCAGCCACTTTTCAACGATTGATGGAGCGTGCAGTGGGGACATGAACTTACTAGAGTGCCTGGTATACCTAGATGATGTTATTGTGTTTGGCAGCTCACTGAGGAACATGAGAGCAGATTATTTAAGGTATTGGACCGACTGGAGGACTTTGGCCTTAAACTGTCCATTGATAAGTGTCAATTTTTCAAACATCAGTAAAGTATTGGGACACATAGTATCCACCGAGGGAATAGAGACCACCCAAGTAAAGTTGAGGCCTTGACCACCTGGCCAGCCCAAAAAATCTAAAAGAACTGCAAAGATTCCTGGATTCTGTGGTTATTATCTGCGCTCATCAAGGACTATTCAAGAGTGATCCGCCTTTACTTAACCTTACTCAAGGGTATCCCCACCCACAAAATACCAAAAGTCAGCCCTCAAGACTGAAAGAGTGTATTTTCATCCGAGTGAAGTATTTGGGGCCCGCTGGACTCCTGATTGTGAGACTGCTTTTCATGAGATCATATATCAACTTACCCATGCTCCAGTGCTGGCCTATGCCGATCCAAGAAAACCTACGCCCTGCACACTGATGCTAGCTTGCAAGGGTTGGGGCTGTGTTGTACCAAGAGCACCGAGAATGGCCTGAGACCAGTGGCCTTTGCCAGTAGAAGCTCTGACCCCATCCGAAAAGAACTATCCTGTACATAAGTTAGAGTTCCTAGCTTTAAGTGGGCTATTGTTGACCAATTCCATGAGTACTTGTATGGGGCTAAAATACTAGTAAAACTGACAATAATCCTTTGACCTATGTGCAGACCTCAGCTAAGTTGGATGCCACTGGCTATAGGTGGCTTTCGCATTATCTACATATGACTATGTTTCTCGAATACCGAGCAGGTCTGAACCACATAGATGCTGATGCTCTCTCCCGGAGGCCTGTTCTCAGAATGATTGGGTCCATTGGCAGAACCTGACATTCGGCACCTTGTCGGAAGTTTGACAGGGAGGAACAAATGTCCACGGACGCAGGGACTGCATGGTGGATTGCTTTGGGACCTCTGAGAATTGCATTCTGCTGCTTATTGCCACTTTTCTGCAATAGACATTTGGTGCACTGCCTCAGCTGGACAATGACAGTATTCGTGGCTCAATCTCGCGATCCCATGATCAAAGCAGCTTTAGAAGCCCTCTATGCAGGAAAAGATGTGTCCAATTACGCCTCCACTGATTTGAGAACTGCACTGTTATACAAAGAAGGTCCTGTTGAAACTGATCAATAAACTGTTATACAGAGAAACAGTAGACAGAGGGGACAAGTAGACAAACAACAACTAGTGCTGCCCACTGCCTTCGAGACTCAGTACTGAGGTCCTTGCACAACCATGGGGCACCTTGGTACAGACAGAACACTTGACTTGGTGAGATCCAGATTCTATTGGCCTAAGATGGGGGCTGATGTGAGAACACATTCAAACTTGTAGTCGCTGCTTACAGAGGAAAGCTTTTGCCCAGAGGGCTGCCCCCTTGTTAACATCACCACCAGTGACACCATGGAGCTGGTCTGTATTGATTTTCTGAGTTTGAGTCAGATCAAAGAAATATCAGTAATGTGCTGGTGGTCACTGACCATTTCACGAGATATGCCCAAGCTTTCCCACCAAAGACCAGAAAGCATCCACTGTAGCCAAAGTACTTGTAGAAAACTTTTTTGTTCACTATGGGGCTCCACAAAGAATCCATTCTGATCAAGGGAGAGACTTTGAGAGTCGTCTGATCAAAGAGATGCTTTCTCTGTGGGGAGTGCGAAAGTCCAGAACCACTCCACTACTCCCCAGGGGGACCCACAGCCTGAACGCTTCAACCGCGACTTTGCTAGATATGCTAGGCACCCTGCACCCAAAGGACAAGCCTAGATGGAGCCAACAAATTAGCACCCTGGTACATGCTTATAACTGCACTAAAAGTGATGCCACTGGATTCTCCCCTCACCGCCTGATGTTTGGAAGAGAAGCTCACTCACCAGTAGATGTGTGTTTGGGGTCTCCTGATGGGGTTCAAGCTGACAACTATTTACAGTATGTGCAAAAGTTAAAGGCCCAGCTAACTCATGCGTACTAACTGGCTCAAACCATGGCTGCCAAAAGAAATCTGGCCAACAAAGAAAGGTTATGATAAAAGGTGAAAGCACAGGAACTCCAGGAGGGAGATCGGTATTGCTAAGAAATCTGGGACTGCATGGCAAGCACAAGATTGCTGACAGATGGCACCATCTCCCTCACATTGTAGTGGGCAAACTAGATGATCTGCCAGTGTACAAAGTAAGGCCTGAGAATAATTCAAAAGATGTAAAACAATGCATAGAAATCATTTACTGCCCATTGGACAAATCTTAATTGAGTCTGAGCCCTAGAAGATGCCCCCTCTGGACCAGTGACTAGAGCTGCTGCTAAGAAAAGATCAAGAAAGTCTGCACCTACAGAAGCAAAGTTAAAGTGTTCCCTCCACAAGTCCCAGTTGAGCATGACTGTCAGTCCATCATCGGAAGAAAGTGAGAGTGACTTTGAATACTATCCTTCTATGAACTGAGTCAATTGTTTCGGGGCAATCCCTAGTCAATACTGGAGACAAAGCTGGGCCTTCTGGACTGTCTAAGCCCCCAGCTTCATCCCTGGAGCCAATGCTCCCAGAAAGTGAAGTGCAAAGCATCAGATCAGATGAAATGGAATCATTGTGCATGGTTGAACTGTTTGAGCTTAGGAGGAAAATGATAGATTGGGGCAGACTGGTGATACACCCGAACAAGAAGAGTATTTTAGTGCCCTGACAGTCCACTGCCAGTGTCCGAAAGCTCTCCCTGCGAGCCAAATGTTGTGGACTCAGAAACTGTAACTCCTGGAGCTGAAAGTGCCCCAAGTTCTAGCCTCTCTACCCCATGGAGACTCCTGACAAGTGAGGACAATGCTGAAAATGAGGCTCAGAGTGCAGAGACTATAACAGTTCCCCTAGAAAGACTGGTCGAGCTTAAGCCTGGTGCACCTCAGTTATGATTCCCTTGGGAGGCCTGTGGATTTGCCTCTCAATGTTGTCCTATAAGGAGTGTATGTGTCCACGAGCTCATTGCCCAAACTGAGCGGCCAGTGCTAACCCAAGTTACTTGTGTTGCCCTTCTATATGGTGCCCTTGCCCCGTCCCAGCCCCAAGGTAACTGATAGGGAAGGGCCCCTCTTCAGGTTTCATGTACAAGAGGTAATAACTTGAGTTATGGTACAATGTGTATGTAATACTGTGTAAAGAGTGACGACATGCAATGTTTCAGAAATGTGTTCTTGGTAAAATGATATTGACTGATGATTACATGCTAGCCCAATGAAATGTATATGGTTGCAGTTGAAACTTATGAGTACTTGCTGACGCGACGCCAAGCTTTCCCAGGCCAGAAGGGTGTAACCCCTGCAAATGGGGGTTCCCAAAAGACTTCAGGAGCTTGCTTGAATGCTCCAAGCCTGAATGGTGTTTGGCGTTGAGCCATTTATCAATGAGTGTTTTAGAACCTCTGGTACTGTCTCTTTAAGAGCTGTCTGCTTACAGACATAATTAGTTTGTGTGTGGGACTGTGTTTCTTTGATTGAGTACCACTCAAGCTGCTGCTAATTCACTCCATTTTTGCAGTCACTAGGAGTGCAAAGGGAACCTATCTGAAAGATGTAACTGTTTGCCAGAAACCATTTAGAGTGATATGAAATTACAGTTTGTCTAACCTGCTTTCTTTTGCAGTCAGAACAGTGTCTGCCTACTTCCCATTCTGGTTTTGAACTGCTGAACTGGACCAATCAGTGTGGGGTAAGCTAGCTCTAAAATGGTGCCTTGACGAATCAGAACTTGACTCATAATCTGAGGCCAGCCACAAGAGGATTGTATGGGCAGTGATCTGGGAGATGTGGTTTAGACTTCAGTGCCTTTTGGACCAACAGCAGCAGTCTATTGTGAGTGACAGCCAATCCAGTCAAGAACTGGGAGGAACTCAAAGAAGTGCCCGTTTTGTTGGTTGGAGTTTGAGTTGAGCTTTGGCAGTGAAGAAGGAAGGAGCCCTGTGCTTTTTCAGTGTGCAGTTTTAGTCAAAAACGGTGTAAGGCCCAGAGTTCGGTCTGCAGCTTGTGTAACAGCTTGTTAGACTGAACCTGTCCTGTGAAAAGAATCAAAGGATCTCTGAAGAGTAGAAACCAGGCTCACCCTGTAGAAGACTGGAGGAATTGCTGAAAATTGCACTGGTCTGTCAGGAACTGAATCTGCTGTGTGTTCTCCCGGTATTGTGCAGTAATTGCGATCGGATACAGATGCAGCCTGCCTGGTATAGTGCTTTCTTTTATATGGATGTGTGAAGAGGTTTGTGTACCTCAATGAGCCCTGCTGACATTGAAGGACCCTATCTTATTTGGAGGTCGTGAGTACTAATTCAGGGTCGCCTCCTTGTTGAATTGCCACATTAAATCCAAAATGGAATTACTGTACTGCTGACTGTTTAATTCTCCTTTTCTCTGTGTGAAAGGGCCCCTACCAGCTGCCACGGTTTGGACTAGCCACTTGAGGCTTGGGTACCCAGGGACAGTAACTGATAGGGATAGGCCTGTGCACAGAACCATAGGTAGATTATTAGAGTGATAAGCTAATTAACCTGATTTCCCTGTCCTTGTTATATCCCCTAAATAAATCAGAGCTGCTTGTTTCAGCAAAATTATACTGCCTGAGGTATTTGTCATGTTAAAGTACTGTACTGTGATTGTTGCACTGTATCTCATTTCACAGGAGGTCCCAGTGCCGAACCAGACCTGGGGTAAGTGTATACTGTGAAGGTAATTCTGATATATTGTGGGGCCACTAGTGGGAAGAAAGGGGTTGCAGTGTCCCAGAGGGCTGTGACCAAGTTAGTTTAACTATTGCAAATCCTGACCTCTGGGTGGAGGCACCCGCCATTGATCCAGGCCCCTCAACCTGTTAGTGGCAAATCAGGCAGGGGTAGTAGCCCCTGGGATAGCGCCATCTAGGGGTTACACAGGGAATGAGACATTCCACAACATCAATTATGAATTCCCAGATGGGGTCATAGTTCTTGCACCTGACCCAGAGTGGTACTACCCTTAACGGTGCCACTCCCTACGAATATGCCCATGCCTACCCCGAGGGAAGCAGAGCAGTGACAGCAAAGTGTCTGCCATCCAGCAGTTGCCGTACTCATGTGTTCCGCCAGTCTGGTGTTCCAGGATCCAAGGTGTGTCCGGATTCATCAGCCCAGCAGTGTGCCTTTCCAGTTTCATCGCCTGGCCTTCCAAATGACCTCAGCGCAGCTGTTTTTTCCTGATTCATCGCCTGGGATGCCGGATGACATCAGCCCAGCTGTTTTTCCTGTTCCATGGCTTGATTTCTGAGATGTCATCAGCCCAGCTGTTTACTGTTTCATCATCTGTTTTCCGAAAGATATCCGCCCAGCTGTATCAGAATAATGCTGCCAGAGGGGGAGAGTCTTTGGCGGAGAAGTAGGTGATCCAGTTTTTTCATTCTTCAAGGGACTGGTAAGTCAAAAAAAACTCTGTATACTATAATCTGGTTGACTCTAAATTACACATCCAACACCTGGCAGACTACAAACTGTTGAACTTGGCCACAGAGGTTCTCCCTTTGGACTACAGGTTCCAAGAACTGTGTTTCAGTGGGCTCCGGTCCAGGAGAGACTCTTTAATGGACCTTGCCTTCGGGCATAATTGCCTGTCACTAGTTGGGACTTTTAGGGCATTCCACGCCCACAGTGTACATTGTACGTAATGTTGGTATTTTCTACTGTTTTCTACAAAATATTTTTTTGGCTTCTCCATTTTTTTATATGGAGGGGTTGTGGTACTGTGTTTTGCAGATTTGGGGCGTGTTGTTTTGTGTCTTTTCTCTTTCAGGTGTTCCTGGTGAAGAAAGAAGAGAAGAACAGAAGAGGATTTGGGAACTCATCCGATTTCTCCTGTTTTGTAGTGTGTTTTTAGAATTGTGTAGTAGTTAACGTGTTAACATTTTTCTTCCACAGGTGTATGTGTGGGGGAAGTGGGAGTGTAATGTTGTGTATAGTGTTATAGCTCTGTGTGTTTTTTGGTTTGCAGGTTCCCTGGATTGGGGAGAGGCTCCCCTGTGGTTGTATGGATAGAAAGGTTTTCCTAGAAGGCTAGACAGGCTGTGGTCCTGACCGGTCGTAAGGGCTGCAGCTATAGTCTATTAGGGCCATGGTCTGGACAGTTCTCCCAGAGCCACTGATTCTCTATAGTAAGATCATATCATAGGGGCTGATGCGTCAGCTGATGGCCTCTGGGCCCTTAGTGTTGCCTGCCTGTGCCTAGCACATGGTAGGGGAGGACCCGATCACCCCTCTCCGTAGGTAACACATAGGGTAGGATGGCCTGGTGCTGGGTACGGTAATGACTGGGGACAGTCATTTTGCTGGCTAAGGGTGGGTGTAACCTCCTTGTTCCCAGGGCTTAAAAGAATCCCAGTTAGAATCAGTGGTAGGCAGGGAAGGCAGCTAGTGAAATGCCAGTTAAATAGATTTCACTCTGTTCTCAGTCTCTGCTGAGCTCTGGAGGGATGATGTTATTTAGAACTGTTGCAGCAGCATAAGCCACATTTGTTAACAGCTGCTAAAGCTAGCTTTAGAATGTTCAGTGAGTAGTCTGTAGGAGAGGTCTGCAGGAAGCTACAGAGTGTAGTTGCAGCTCCTCAGTCAGCTCTAGTATAAAGCTACCAGTTTCTTTTGAAAGTTTTAGTTCTCACCCTAGTGGATGACAACTGTTCCAGTCTGTGGAAGTGGTGGAGACCTGTGCCAGTGGGTTTCCCTGTGCTCCATCCCAGGTGGGATGGGGTTGAACTCCAGGATGCAGGGGCAATCCCCTGGTTCATCTGGACTTTTGAAACTGCCTTGGTACAACTGCTCTGTGAGTACTTTGTTGTTTTCTGTGTAAACCCAGGAGTACCTGCATTTCCTGTTAATGGCGGATTCTCTTGACAAAGGAAACCTGTCACCCGAGATTTTCTGTTTAAAAGTTATCTGCCTACATTTGGAGTCCAGTACGTGACCGTCCATGTACAGAACTTTTAATTTCTGACACCCCTGAGGTGTGTGTAGTATGTTAAGTGTGATATACATTTGAGACAACAGCTACAGTTTCTGCAGTTGTGTGGTGTTAACCAGATGAACGGCCCAGTATAAGCTTGGAAACAAAAGGCAGGAAACCCCCCATCTGGAGTAACCAGTTTACCGCTACGGGTTCTGAAGGGCATCTATTTCTTTTCATTCAGTGCATGTGGCCAATGCTTACCCCTGGAATGGAATGGAATGGAAAGTGCTTACCCTTGTATGTGGGTTTGTTTTTTCCGGTTTACCCCAGTATAGAGTGTTCTGAAAGTCCTGAGCCAGTATGTGCTTGTTGTGGTCGTGTGTGCCACATTCATTCCTGTGTAATATGGAAACAGTAAAAGTACCTGGCCGGATCTGCCAATTTCCACAGGGAACTAGTGTTCACAAGTGTGTGTGTTTTCTTCATCCTGTGCTAAATGGGAATTCAGGGATGTCTGTACCTCAGTAATCTGCATTACAAGTGTGTGTAGCCCTATGGGGGGCAGTCTTCGCTTTGCGATTATTCCTACTCTGTTACGTGAACAAAAGCCACACTCTAGAATCCCAACCTGGTTTGGACAGTCATGTTATTGCTTCCTATTGTCTGGAGTTACTTGGGTGCTCCTGTCCAGAAATGCAAACCTAGCATAGCCCTGAGTAAACGTTTTCTCCCAGGGACCTGGGTTGTTGGCCATGGTAATTGGTCCCTACCAGGTGCGTGCCAAGCAGCTGCCACACTTGGTTGTCTGTTTTGTGTAACAGTCCTTTCCATCTAGCATATCCCATCTTGTATATGGTGGCTTCCTTTGTATTCTTTTTACAATCTAAACCCCCACCCCTCTCTTTACCCCTAGACATTTGGTGAGAGGTGTGCCTTCTAGTTAAATAAGGGGCCGGTGGGGGGTTACACACATCTCCCTGGAAGCCAAAACCCAAAAGGTGAATTCACTAAGGACACCAACAGGTTCAAACGTGAGAACCTCAGAAGTGGCTTATGCTAAAGCAGAGGTGCAGAAAGGAAAATTACGTACCTACCGTAATTTTTGATCTTCTCTTGTATCTTCACCATTCATTACTTCCTGGGTGTAGCTTTTTTAAAGTTAGCCCCTATGACCCCAGCCCTCAGGCGGCGTCATCTGTGAGGCGGTGGATTAAGTAAGCAACTAACCTCCTCCAACTCAGTTCTGTGAGCCGGAGAGGCAAAAGTGAAAGCAGAAAATATAGATAGCGAGGCAAGATAGCCGAGGGATAGCAAAGCAAGGAAGAATGAACTGAAAAAGGAATAAGCCGATGGAGGAAGGACAGAGGAGATAAGAACATCCCTAGCCTAGGGACTGCAGGGCCTCCTTACCTGGGCGACTCTAGGAGGAGAGATGAGTAAGGAAATGAGAAAATAGAAGAAAAGGAGAAAGAGAAGAGAGAGATGGGATGTTGAAGGGACCAGAATGCCCAATGAGCATAGTTAGCTTGTAGCTGAAGGCTCGACTAAAGGGGAAGCAAGAATCCCCGGAGATAGAGCTGAAGAGAAGGTTCACCGAACCCGCTAGACAGACTCAGGAGGGCACAGTCCTCATCTTCAACATGCCATTGTTCTTGATACCCACCTCGGGCTGCTGGCCGCGGAAGGCCTTTAACTGGAGGACAGCCGAGGAGGAAGAATAAAACCCAGGCAGCATGAGGCGTGCTCAGGGGTTTAGAATGGAAATGTAAGCCTTTCAGGCGTTTCAAGATAGAAATGGGACTCAGACTGACTGGCTAAGGCAAGTCAAGGCTTAGGCTGGCTAGGATTGATATGGTCAGCAATGTTCTACTGTAAAATTGTCCAAGAGGACACTTAAAGGAGAAACCAATAGAAACAGCGAGAAGGATAGCCTACCTTCTCATTTGTTTCCTTTTTTTTTTACAGATAAAAAAAATTTTTTTTTTTTAACTAGATGCATGACCCAGATACCAAGATGCCTATAGTAGTCGAAGAGAGTTCTCTCATTTTTTTTTTTTTAAAAAAGAAGAAAGGAATAGACGACTGCCTCTGCTCTGTAAGGCAAGAATAGGGGGATTAGATTCTAGGCAACTATCTGGACACGGGATTGCAGGATCAAAACTGAATAGCCTGAGCCAGGCCAAAAAACCCCAGAGGTATCTTGCCAGAAGAATAGCAAGAGATAGTTGTGCAGTCTGATCGCCAATGCAATCCACGAGATGGCCCATGAATCTTAGAGTAAGTAATTTCTCTGGAAATTTAGAACCCCCCCCCCTCAAAGAAAGATCTTTTTTTTTTTTTTTGGAAAAATTAGGCAATTTTTCCTATATTTTATATAAATGCAGAGAGAGGAAGGAGACGGGAGGTGGAGAAGCCACAGGAAGAGGCCACTGAGGGATGGTAGGCGGTAGGGTAATGAAGGTGAAGATAAAGAGAAGATCAAGAATTACGGTAGGCAATGCACTTTTCTATCTTCCCTTGTCAATCTTCACCATTCATTACTTCCTGGTGAGTACTAAGCTCCTCTTCCTGGAGGGGAAGAGGCCATACCCTGAGGAACAAGACCCCCAGCCTTCTGCTGGTGAGAAACAGAAGGAGAAGACCGGCTTATTCAGAAAGCCTAAGAGGGAGAAGAGCTAGGAGGTGCCTCCTGAGGACGAGGAGACGGAGGGAGCCCCTGTAAAAGTCTCCTAGCTCTGGAAGAGAAAAGACGGGTTCCCCGGAAGGCGGAGCGAATCACCCTACGCCGGGCCAGGGGTGACAACCTTGAAAGACGAAGCCATGCCGTCCGCCTGATGCAGATCGCTGTCCCCGCAAGCCTGGAAGCCACCTCATTGGCGTCATAAGATGCCCTTGCTTGGTGTCTTGCCAGCTCCAGGCCTACCGCGGAGAGGGCAACGGCTTGTCTGGTTTGCTCCGTGATCAGGCATAGATGCCAGCAGCTGGGACATCATCGACTACAGATGCCGGTTGTAGGCAGCGTGGTGAGCCTGATGTGATGCAATACATGCACTTCGAGAAGAAGAGAACACTTTGCCCCAACAGTCGAACTGGAGAGAGTCCAACCGGTGGGCGGTCGTGCGCCAGGCAACGCACCCAGAAGGAGTATCCAGGTATACCAAACCTGAGGACGGGTTGGGAAGGGAAACCTAGAGACTCAGAGGGGGCACAATACCTACGCTGGCAGTCCGCCGGGGCTGGGGAAGAAGCGGCAGGGGACTGCCATGACCAGATAGACGCCTCCTGGAAGGGGATAGGCCAGGAAGGTACCACCAGATGCTGGGCACTGAATTCACCAAGGAATTCACGCGTCTCTCGTTTGGTATTGTCTCTTCGAACGTAGGAAATCCGGAGATCCCTCACCATCCTCGAGAGGAAACGCTGCTGATTTCACAGAATATCATCGGAGGACAGATGAGCAGGGGGTTCCTCTCCCTCGGAGGAGGGAGACGAGGATGATGGGGAACTGGAATGCCCAGAGGATTCCTGCAGCGGTGGGGAGAGTCGAAAGACCCGCTCATGCATGTATCTAACATATGAGGGGAAGGCCGCCGCAGAACCCCTGAACTGCCCCCAGGATAACGGACCCGTAGGACTGACATGGCCTGGGAGCGGGGTGGTGAAGGCAGAGATGGGAGAGGGGCACCCTCGGGAGGCAACTGCTTCGCGAGGGCTCTGAACCGGGAAAGGAGCCCTGAAAGAGGGATCCCGGATATCAGACCAGGCCGCAGAACAGAACTCTGGGGAAGCGGAGCCTGAAGAGCCCTGGGGAGAATCCCCTGTGACGCACGCCTGGACTGCATGGATCCAGAAGGGCAGTCCGCACAAACGCCGCCGAGGACACCCTAGAACTCCTGGAGGGAGGGGGCAGGCTCTGCACTGCTCCTGGCCACCTCTGGGTGGCCAAAGAAGACCGAGCAGCAGAGCCCCTGCCCTCAACCCCTCGGACTCCGAGAGGGCCCTCCTCCTCCCACCACAGCCCCTGTCCCTAGAGAGGGCAACAGCACCCGTAAGGTAGCTGTCACCGGCCTCCAGAGAGGGAGCCTCCCCGCGTCACTTCCCACGCCTGCCCCTTGGCCTCGGCCACCCAGCCGGGGAACCTCAGAGACGACGGAAGGGGACAGAGGGAGGGGCCCGCTGCGCCGCGCTTGGCACTTCTAGCCACCGGGGACCCAGACTCGAAGAGTGGGGTGCCAGGATGGGTCCACGTCTGAATCATCGCCTCCGAGGAGGACGAGACCAGCAGGACCTCACTGCTGGCCACCCCAGGGGTCCTCGAGGCTACGGGCCGCGAACGCCCCGCATTGGCGCGGCGCCGCCTCCTCACGCCGTAGCAGCCAGGCTTAGCTCCACACTTTAAATGGCGCTGCAAGGCCGGCACCACCTGGAGGAAGGACAGGGCCCACGGCGCCGGGCGCATCGGAAGGCGAGGCGGCACCGCCGACGGCGCCGCCTTGTCCATCGGCACCGTGAACGGCGCCGAGGCCCAAAGCGGCACCGCTAACGGCGCCGCCCGATCACCGGGCGCTGCGATCCCAAGCACGCCGCTCTGATCACCGGCGCTGGATAAAACGGCGCCGATTATCACCGCACCGAACGGCGCCAGGATCCAAACGCCAAGGCGGCGCGCCGAGGTCCACCCTGCCAGGCCCAAAAGTCGAGGGCCTCGCCACGGGGAGCCTGCACTCGAAGAGGTGACTGCCGAGGTGGTGTCAGCCGTGCCCCGAAGGGACTACGACGCCCTCGACACACGCAGAAGGGGCCTCCTCCTCGCAAGAAAGAGAGGAGACCCTCCTCCTCAGACTGAGAGCAGGCCCGGAGGGGACCCGGGAAGGGGCCTAGAGACCTTACCTGAGAATCCCTTGATGACGCCGTCCTCGAAGGTCGGCTATGGGCTTTGCCGAGCTTGAACGCTGACTCTCGAGGACACGGCGGTCCATGGAGAAACAGGCGCCGCATCAATCCATGTCAGGTTGGGTCCCAGGCAACGAAGACAAACGCATGCCGGTCCGAGACGGAGAAATGCCGCCACAGTAACACCGATGCATAGGGCGCGACCGCCTTCAAACACGCTAGCTCCGACCCGGACATAACGCTTAAATGCTAAATCAACAAGAAAAAAGTAGGAAAGCACACCGCGCCTTAGAAAGAAAAAGAACGGTCTTACCGATTGGCATCGAAAAGGGAAAGAGGAGTCGCTGACTCAGTCAAAATACGGACGCCCGAACAGGTGCTGCCTCGACGGGCGGGAGAAACAGAACTGAGTTGAGGAGGAGTCGGTTTGCCATTAACGGCCGTCGCGCATGACGCCGCTTCTCCGAGGGCGGGCCGCGTGGCTAACTTTAAAAAAAAAAAAAAAAGCTCGGTGACGGTGCGCCCCGCTTACACCCAGGAAGTAATGAATGGTGAAGATTGACAAGGGAAGATCAAAAATCTTCTACTTATTGTAAGCATTTTTTTCAAAGGCTCTGGTAGGGAGGCTGGGTGGGTGCTTTAATCATAAACAGTGATGCCTTTGAAGAAACAAGATTACTATGGTGAGTAATGTTTTCTTCTAACCCCTAGGAATCGCTCATTAAGTTTAAACTAATTCAGACTACCAAGCAGTACCTTTGGAGATTGGGCAGAGAGCCTATTTCAAACACAGGTTCTGCAGAACTGCTGTGCCAAACTTGGCATTACTTCTGGATTGGAAATGCAGGCTGTAGTGCTTTGTAAAGGTGTGCACCATTTTCCAGGTAGCTGCCTTGCAGATTTCCAACAGCGGAATATCCCTTGATGCTGCCGCTGTTGCAGCTGTGCCCCTGGTGAAATGAGCCCTAAGGCCCAGGGGAGCTTGTTTACCCACTTTATTGTAACACAACTGTATGCATGCCACTATCCCGTGAACAATGGCACATTTTGTGGCAGCTCTTCCTCAGCCCACTTCACCATATGTAAAGAAGAGCTGAGTCTGTTCAGGTCTGTATGCCTTGGTTCTGACAGTACAGTGGCTAGAGGCCCTTTTGACATCCAGGCAATGAAGCTTCTTTTCAAGGGAACTAGTGATCTCTGTGAAGAAAACACGTAGAGTCAGTCTGATCCAGATGAAAGTCAGATATCACCTTAGGAAGAAATTTCGTATTAGTCCTGAGGACCACCTTGTCCTTGTGGAATGAGATGTAATCTACATCTGTGCACAGTGCCTGTAATTCACTGATCTTCTTGGCAGAGGTGATGGCCATTAGGAACACTGTTTCTGACATACTTAAAATCTACAGTAGCCATGGGCTGGTAATGCAGATATTTAGATCCTGAGCAGAGACTGGTTCTTCAAAGGAGGTGATTCAGTCCTTTAAAGTTTTTTTTGAATACTGGATGAGAGGTCAAGGAACTCTCCTTGCCAGCAGATAGGCATGCTAAGACTGCAGCCAAGTGTACCTTTTTTTTTCTCCAGTTATTACTTTTCTCCTCCTACCAGAGAGATCTAGGGAGGGCGTCTCTCAGCCTGCCCCTCTGCCGTCCAGACTAGCTAACGCTGACTTAGCCCCAGGGCTTATAACCCTGGCGGGGTCGGCGAGGAGTCAAATTCCCACCGAGGACCGGATTAGGTGGCCAGCACTGTGGCTAGCCAGGGCGGAGCCTGCAGGCGCCTCTGCCATCCTGCACAGCGTACCCTTTTCTCCTGTTCTCTCAGGGAGTCGGGACCGCGCATGACATCAACGGAGTGAAGCGCTGGACGCATCCGCACGTGTTCTCCAGACGCCTGGCCCAACTCCCTCCCTACTTGTGGTGCAGTGCCCTGTCCTCCAGCCTCCGGCTGGGGAGGGAGCAAGCCAACCACCAAGAATCCCTCCGCGAGAAGAAGAGCAATCCATCGGACGCTCAATCCTTCTCCTCCCTGCCGACCCCCAATGGCTCATGCTCGCTCCTGAACACGGGTCGCCAGCGAGCGTGAGGTAAGGCACCAGCGCTCAGCCCTCAGCGCCACCGGGCCGGCTAAGCCAAGTGTACTTTAAGGGTGGATGGCCTCATGCCCAGTGCAGATGTGTCAAGTAGTCCTGAAGGACAGAGAGGTCAGGTTTAGAAGGGTCAGTACCCTTGCCTGAATGCCATATGGAAAAAAAAACCTTTTCCACTTAAGGGAATATGTTTTCTTAGTGGAAGGTTTCCTGAAGCCTCTAAGCATAGTCACTACCTTTCTGGACAGCCTAAGCCTAGCGAATTCTAGGTCCTCAAGAGCTAGGCCTTTAGCCTCAGGGACTTGAGGCTCGGATACAGGATCCTGCCCTGGAAAGCTGTTAGCAGGTTGTGCCTCCCGGCAGGTGATTTGGTGGGGCTACTAACAGAATAAGCAGAAGGTAGTACGAGCGTCTGGCCCAGTCTGGTGCTACCAGACTCATAGCAACTGGTTGGGACCTTAATTTCACTAGGGTCCTGAGCATCACTGAGAATGGAGGAAAAGCCTATAGAACTTCCCTATCCACTCCAAGGCCATTGCATCCAGAGGGATTGTCCCCTGTGTGGTGACCTACAACAGAACAAGGGCAACTGTTTTTGTTGTTGTTGTTTATTTCATGTGGCAAACAAATCCACCTTGGGGTGCCCCATCTTCTGAAGACTGAACTGAGTACTTGGGATTCAGTGACCCTTCGTGATGGTCTTGACTTATCCTGCTTAGTGAGTCTGTCAAACATTGTCCTTCCTGGAAGGTTCATAGCTGTTCGTGTTACCTGCATGGAGTATGCCAGGACAGCAGTTCCATTGCTTCTGAGCATAGATGGGTGAACCTGGTTCCTCCTTGCTTGTTGATGTAATACATGGTTGTGGTATTGTCTGTCCTGACGTGCACTACTTTGTTTTTCAGATGAGGAATAAAGGCTAGCAGGGCTAAATACACTGCCCTTAGCTGCAGCAGACTGATGTTGCCAATGATTCTTGGAGGGACCATGGGCCACTTGATGTGTGATCCAACATGTGCACTCCCAGCCTAGTAGTGAGGCATCTGTTGTAAGAAACAGGAGGGCTGCTCCTTCAGGAAGGACGCCTACTGAGTTTGTTTAGATCTAGCCACCACTGTAGTGCCTGTATCAGGCTGTAAGTGGCTGGAATCAGTTTGGACAGTGGGTCTGGTCCTTTGAGACCAGTACTGTCCTAAGTAAAAGTGAATGTCTCACATTTGGAATCTGGATTCTGGGACTACTGTGGTAGCAGCTACCATGTGTCCCAGTAGCTCAAGGAATTCTCCAGCAGATCTGGGCCTGCCCAAGGTAACAGAGTTTGCTATTTGCAGGATGGTGTCCACCATGTACTGAGGCAGGAAGCTCTGCCTAGACTGGTGTACTGGTTCCTGCTGTGACTTCTGCTCATTTGTGAGGAAGCCCAGGACTCCAGAGTAGACCTTGTGAGGGCCAGTGATTGGGTAACATGCTGGCAGGATCCACCTATGACTAGCCAGTCGTCCATAGGGGAAAATGTAGTGGCCTGAGGGCAGTCTGAACCTCCAGTACTTTTTGTGGGTTGACTTGATAGGAATGTGGAAACAGGTATCCCTGAGGTCCAGGGTTGCCAGCCAATCCCCTTTCTGTAGTGTGGGAATGATTACTGATACAGTCACAATTTTGAATTTTGGATCAGAATGTGTTTAAGAGCTTGAGATCCAAAATAGGTCACCAGTCCCTATTTTTCTATTTGGTAAGAAATATCTCGACTAGAAGTCTTTTCCTCTTGCACCAGGGATACAGTCTCCACTGCTTTGATGGCTAGGAAATGTTTAACCTCTGTATCCAGGAGGATCCTATCTGCAGAGGTGGCTGAGGCAAAGTTTCTTGCTCTCAGCTTGGGTGGTGATTTAAGCCAAGTGTCAGCCCTGGCTTGCTACTCCAGGACCCATTTGTCTGTGGTGATGGAGTTCCAAACTTGGAGGTAGTGAGCCAGTCTGCCACCTACTGGGGGTGGTAGCAGAAGGAGGTGACCTGGATCAGCCTGTCAGGGGTTCTGTGTGGGCTGGGATGTGTATAGGAGATGGCATACTCATGGACTGTCTGCCCCTCCCTTGAAACAACCTCTGTGGCTGGTAGGGTTGTGTAGCCTGAGCCTGAGAAAAAGGCCTGGGATATGAACCCCTACCCCTGCCTTCCCTGTACTGGGACCTGTAAAAGGAAGAAAACCTTTCCCTGGAATTACTCTACAGGTAGCCTTGTATTCTGCCACTTTTTTCAGCAGGCTTGTTTTGTCACCAAATAATGAGTTTCCTTCACATGGGAAGTTCATAACCTTAGCCTGGGTGTCTGGTGTCAAGTTTGCAGCCCTCAGCCAGGTAAATCTTAGCGAAACAGAAGAAAAAATTACTCACCTTAGTAATGTTGTTTCTTCTAATGGAGTCTTGCTATATTATGACATATGCAGTATAACCCCAGGTTAGAACTGCTCCGGAGGTGAAAGAGTTAACTTTCCATGCAGGGCATGGAATCTTGAGCACGAGCTCGGTTGAACACTCTGTCTGTTGCAGCTCAAACTTAAACTGTCAGATCTTTACGAGCAAAAACTCACTAAGGTTCTGTGTGGAAGCTGTAAACCTACACTAGCCCACTGGCTACTAACTACAAAAACACATTTTTATTCTTGATCCCAAAACAAAGACTCAAGTCAGGGATTCAAGAGAGAAAATAAGCATAACACCTAAGCACCCTAAGAAAGAGTGAAAATAAAGTGGGCATCTAAGAAGTGCCAACATTGCACTGCCCACCCACATCCCAAAAATAGAGGTTCTGAGAGGGGCAGGCTGGGGAGGTCATAATATAGCAAGACTCCATTAGAAGAAACAACATTACTAAGGTGAGTAATTTTTTCTTCAAACAACATGAAGTCTTGCTATATTATGACATATGCAGATTACACAGCAGTACCTCCATGGAGGAGGGACAGAACCTACTTGGGAAATAGGCTCTGAAGCACAGCTGTGCCAAATCGAGCATCACTCCTAGCCTGGATATCCAGGGAGTAATGCTTAGTAAAAGTGTGAACTGTTTTCCAGGTAGCTGCTTGACATATCTCTAGGATAGGAATGTCCCTGGCAGCAGCCAGAGACGCAGCTGTACCTCTGGTAGAGTGAGCCCTCAGACCTGAAGGAGGAACCTTACCCAGTTTTTCATAGCAGAATTGGATATAAGAGACAATCCACCTGGCAATGGATCTCTTAGTGGAAGGTTTCCCTTTACCAACCTCACCATAAGTGAGGAACAATTGGAGGGATTCAAACCTGTGACCCCTGGTACATTCTATATAGTAACTAAGGGCTCTTTTGACATCTATACTGTGCAATCTCCTCTCACCAGAGGAGGAATGGTCAGTGAAGAACACAGGAAGAGACATGGATTGATTAAGGTGGAAGTCTGAAACCACCTTAGGCAAAAACTTCCTGTTAGTCCTGAGGACCACCTTATCTCTATGAAAGGAGATAAAATCAGGCTCCACTGACAATGCTTGTAGCTCACTTATGCGCCTGGCAGAGGTGATGGCTACCAGAAACGCAGTTTTCCAAGTCAAGTACTTAAGCTCTGCTGAAGACAATGGCTCAAAAGGGGTTGCATAAGCTGAGCAATACAAATATTAAGATCCCAAGCAGAGGCAGGGTCCCTGAACGGAGGGTTGGTGTGAAGCAACCCTTTAAAAAACTTGGAGAACACAGGGTGAGCTGAAAAAGAAGAGGGCTTACCTGCTGATAAGAAGACAGACACAGCTGCCAAGTGCACTTTTAGGGTAGCTGGTCTCAGCCCGAGAATTCAAATGCACCAAATAATCCAGGATCGTAGGCACGCCAGCAGATTCTGGGAAATATGTTTACCAGCACACAAATGGAAAATCTCTTCCATTTTGAATTATAAGTAGCCTGGTGGAAGGCTTCCTAGAGGCCTTCAATATATCCAATACACCTTGGGAAAGGTGTAGGTCAGCAAACTCTAACTCTTCAAGAGCCATGCCTTGAGATTGAGAGATTTGAGGTTTGGATACCAAACTCTCCCCTGGGCACAGATTAACAGGTTGTGATTCCTGGGAAGACACAGGGGAAGGTGGACTGCTAAGGACATGAGGAGTGGGTACCAGGGCTGCCTGGCCCATCTGGAGCAATCAGAATCATCTTGCAGGATTGAGATCTGATTCTGACTAGCACCTTGAAAAGAAGGGGAAGGGGGAAAAGCATAGAGGAACTTCCTTCCCAACTGAGAAGGAAGGCATCCAGAGGGACTGAGCCCAACACTGGGGCCTGCAACAAAAAGGGAAGATGGTGATTGTCTGGGGCTGCAAAGAGATCTATTTCATGGGTGCCCCATCTGGCAAATACTACCTCCAGTACTAGGGATCCAGTGCTCATTCGAATGGCCCTGGGAAATCCTGCTGAGGGCATCTGCTAGGACATTGTCCTTTCCTGGGAGGTGAACTGCCGTGGGGAGGCGTGCTCAGAGAACAAGCCAGAGACCACAACTTCATTGCTTCGGTGCACAAGGCTGTAGACCGAGTGCCCCCTTGCTTGTTGATGTACCACATTGTAGTGGTATTGTCTGTTCTGATCTGAACAACCTTGTTCTGAACAGATGTGGAAAAAACCTGGAGTGCTAGAAAAACTGCTCTGAGCTCCAGCAAATTGATGTGGAGCAGAGACTCCTGAGGGGACCACAGCCCTTGGGTGGAAAGGTCGCCCATGTGAGCTCCCCACCCCAAGAGGGATGCATCTGTAGTAAGGGTCAAGGAATGAGACTGGGGAGTGAAGGAAACCCCCTGTCTCAGATTGCTCTGATCCTGCCACCACTGGAGGGCCTGGATCAGGGTTCCAGTCACTGGAATCAATTTGGTTAGAGGATCTGTCCTTTGAGACCAAAAGGCTCTCAAATGGAACTGGATGTCCCTCATCTGAAATCTTGCTCCCTGCACTACTGCTGTAGAAGCAGCCATGTGCCCCAGGAGCTGTAGAAAATGCCTTGCTGGTCGAGAGACCTGCAGGGTGAAAGAAGAGGCCAGAGAGACCAAGGTCCTTGCTCTTTCCAGAGGAGGAAGGCTCTGGCTTCTTTTCTGTTCAGTTCTGCGCCTATGAGGTGAGAAGCTGGACAGGCTCCAGAACTGACTTTGAAGATTGAGAAGGAAACCTAGAGATGTAAGCAGTTGCTGGGTTACTTGTAAGTATAGTTTGACTTGTTCTGGAGACTGGCCTACAATGAGCCAGTCGTCCAGATAAGGAAAGATGGCAATCTTTGCCTTCTTAAATGAGCAACTGCTACTGCCAGGCATTTTGTGAACACCCTCGGGGCCGAGGTGAGGCCGAAGGGCATTGCTCTGAACTGGTAATGGCCTGAGGGCAGTTCGAATCTGAGGTACTTTCGATGGGAGCTTCTGATGAGAACATGGAAGTAGGCATCCTTGAGGTCCAGGGAGGCTAGCCAGTCCCCTGGCCTTACAGAAGGTAAAATAATCCCCAGAGTCACCATTTTGAACTTTGGTTTTAAAAGGTGCTTGTTTAGATACCTGAGATCCAGGATGGGCCGCCATTCTCCTGTCTTTTTTGGGGTAAGGAAGTACCTGGAGTACAACCCTTTGCCCTGGTGTATGGGTGGAACCCTTTCCACAGCTCTGAGAGCCAGGAGGGAAGAAATTTCTGTTTCCAGGGCAAGTGCCTCTGATGGGTTTGCAGGTGGAAAAGACCTGGCTCTCATCTTCGGAACTTTTTTGAAGCTGAGAACCAGTCCCTGGCTTACTACTTCCAGGACCCACTTGTCTGATGTTAAAAACTTCCAGTCCTGGACAAAGTAAACCAGCCTGCCCCCTACCGGTAGTGGAGAATTGGCCCTGGCTACCCCATCAGGGAGCCTGTTTTGCAGGGGCTTTGGGTTGAGGGGTAGAAGCAGGCTTACTAGAACCCCTTCTGCCCCTTCCTCTAAAGAACCCTCTGGGCATAAGCAGAAGAGGAGGCCTGGGCTTGGTAAAAGGCCTATGAAAAGGCCTGCCCTGCCATGCTGCCTTTGAGGAGTGGCTTGCTTTTTCTTTGGCCTGTGCACTCCTATAGGTGGTCCTATACTCATCCATTTTCTTCATATAATTCTCTGTCTGCTCCCCAAACAGAAAATTGCCCACAACAGGAAAATCCATAGCCTTAGACCGAGTATCCTGTGACAGGGCAGTACATCTGAGCCAGGCCATTCTGCGAAGAGACACAGATGTAGCCATGACTCTTGATGAAACATCATTAGAGTCTACTGCAGCATGAAATTGCACCTTGGATGCCTCAATACCATCCGCAGCCACCTGCTCCAGCTCCCTGGCAAGCTGGTCAGGGGCCTGTTTCGCTAGGGCCAGGACAGTATCCCATCTGGATTTCTGGTACCTAGCTGCATAAGCCATATAATTTGCCTGTCTGAGTCCCAAAGATGCTGCCATGTACTGTTTCTTTGCCATGGCATCCATCCTCCTGGAATCCTTTTCATATAGAAACATAGAAACATAGAAGTTGACGGCAGATAAGGACCGCAAGGCCCATCCAGTCTGCCCATTTCTTTTTCTACCTTATAAATGTGCCATCGGCCTTTGCGATGTCAGTGACCTATCTATTCATAGTCATTTGTATTGCTCCTTATGCCTATCCCATGCCTGTTTGAAGCCCTGCACTGTCATAGCCACTACTTCTTGTGGTAAGCCATTCCATGCATCTACCACCCTTTCTGTGAAAAGAATTTCCTCACATTCCCCTTAATCGGCCTCCCTCTAATCTCATGCTGTGTCCTCTTGTCCTGCTATTTTTCTTATATTTAAACATGTTAGACTCTTTCACCTTGTTTATGCCCTTAAGGTGTTTAAATGTCTCGATCATATCACCTCTCTCCCTCCTTTGCTCAAGGGTATACATATTGAGCTCCTTAATCTGTCCTCATATGTCTTCTGATGCAGTCCCTGCACCATTTTGGTGCCCTTCTCTGGACTGCCTCAATTTTGTTAATGTCCTTGTGAAGGTGTGGCCTCCAATACTGCACGTAGTACTCCAGATGGGGCCTAACTAATGTCTTGTACAGAGGGATTATTACCTCCTCTTACGACTTGTGATACCCCTACTAATACACCCTAACACCCCCTAGCCTTACCTACTGCTTTAGAGGTCTGCTTGGATGATTTCAGGTCATCAGTGATGATGATGCCCAAGTCTCTTTCTTCCTTTGTGACTGCTAGCAACTCCTCCCAGCCTATAAGTGGCTTCAGGGTTTCTCTTCCCTATGTGCATGATTTTGCATTTTTGCATTAAATCCCAGTTGCCACTCTTCTGACCATTCTGCTAGTTTATCCAGATCTCTTCTCATTCTGCCCACCCCATCTGGATCATCTACTCTGTTGCAGATCTTGGTGTCATCTGCAAACAGACAAGCCTTACCTCTAGTCCATCTGCTAGGTCACTAATGAAGATGTTGAATAGGACTGGCCCCAGGACTGATCCCTGAGGTACCCCACTTGTGACTTGCATCTCTTCTGACTGTATACCATTTACCACCACTCTCTGTTTTCTGCCAGTCAACCAGTTTGCCACCCAGTTGACCAACTTCTGACCCACCCGAGCCTACCTAGCTTATTTATCAATCTTCTATGTGGAACAGTGTCAAAAGCTTTGCTGAAGTCAAGGTAAGCGACATCAACTGCTCCCCCTTGGTCCACCACTCTGGTTACCCAGTCAAAGAAATCTATGAGATTAGTTTGACAGGACCTTCCTTTTGTAAACCCATGCTGTCTTGGATCCTGTGCCCCTATGGATTCCAGGTGTTGCACTATCCTTTCCTTAAGGAGTGCTTCCATAATCTTGCCCACTACTGAGGTAAGACTGACCGGTCTGTAGTTCCCCGCCTCCTCCCTGCTACCACTCTTGTGGAGTGGGATCACATGAGCCCTTCTCCAGTCTTCTGGGACCTCTCCTGTGCTCAGAGACTCACTAAACAATTCTGCTAATGGCTCTGCTAGTTCCTCCTTTAGCTCCTTAGTACCCTGGGATGTATGCCATCCGGTCCCATTGCCTTATCCACCCTGGCTTAGCAAGCTCTTGTTGGACCCTTTCTTTGTGAAGGGAGTAGTGCTCACCTCCCTCCCCTGTGTCCATGATGCTGAGCTGTGGGCCCTGCCCTACCTTCTCTTCAGTGAATACTGAGCAAAGTATCTATTTAGGATAGATGCCTTTACAAGGTCCTCCTCCTCACATGCTCCCTTTCTCCATTAGCTTAGTAATACCCCTCTGGACTTTCTCCTTTCACTAATGTATCTATAGAAAGTCTTGTCACCTTCTTTACTGTTTGTGCTAGTGTTTCCTCAGTTTGGGACTTTGCCTGCCTTACTGCCTTACCTGCTTCCCTTAGGGCAGTTTGGTCATGCCCCTATCTTCATCCCGCTGTGTTCCCTTATATTTTCTGAAGGCCAGCCTTTTGGCTCTGACCTTTTCTGCTACTGTATTTGAGAACCAAAGTGGTTTCCTTCTTCTTTGCACTTCCTTTTCTGTCTAACACAATGGGATGTTGCTTCAAGTATTGTATCCTTAATGCTTGCCCACTTTGCCTGTACCTCCTCACCTGTGTTTCTTTTTGCCAGGGCTAGCTTAACTCTGTTGGCCATCTTATCAAAGTCAGCTCCTCTGAAGTCCCATATTTTTGCCTTGGAATGGGATGATTTAGATGTAGTAGCCAAATTGAACCATACCATGTGATGGTCACTGGCCCCCAGGTGACCTTCTACCTGGAGATCTGTGATCCCTTCTTTGTGAGGAGGGTGAGCAGCTAGAGGAATATTAGCCTTGTCACAGGCTGCAGCCTGCACTACCCCCACATGGCTGCATTGCTGGGAGAGGAACTCCGTATCAGAGCCTGATAAAGCAGACTTCTTGTCCATCCTTTTATCCACAGGAAGGACAGAATGAGGGGTTTTCAGAATTTTTACTGTCTGTTTCCTAAAAGATTTGTGCAAGGGAATAGACAGTCTCCTAGACTCCTGGAATATCCATCATTTCCACAAAATCAGGCTCTTCTTGATCATCAACAGCCTCCTCAACAGGGAGTTGCAGAGTCTCAGCCACTTTCTTGTAAAACAAAAAATGAGAAGGGGACTCAGATAGCCTGGGAGGGGAAACCCCTGAAGGTCTGTCTGGAGAGATGTCCGGCTCAATGGGCACATCCAGACTTTCAAAATCACACTCACTCTCCTCATACCCCTCCTCCCCTTCCTCCGGTTCATAAAAATCCTCAAAATCATAATCTTGAACCGGAGGAACCGTCCCAGCTCGACCGCTTCCTAATGGTGTTGGTTCGGACGGAATAAGAAAGAGACTGGACAATTTGAATAGCTTTGGCCATTTCCTCAGCGGTTGGAGAAAGAACTTTGACCCCAAACTAGCTGACTTTCTAGTCCTTTTAGTTGGAACCGGCTCCTCAGAGCTGGCTCTTCGTTTGGCCGAGGAAGTATCGCCCTGGTCAGAGGGCACTCCCTCAGGTTCGGTTGGAACCGAACCGGGCTGGCCATCCGGGTCAGCGGACTTTATGGCCTCCCTTTCCCTGAGCCTACCAACTCTCTTTTCCATGGTGGCAGCAGGAAAATTCTTACAAATCTGGCAGTCTGCATTGAGGTGGTCAAACCCCAGACAATATACACAAGTGGTGTGTGGGTCAGCCTTAGCAAAGGCTTCCCCACAGAGGCCACAGTGCTGAAACCCAGTGGGTCCGGTTTTTCTTTTGGGTTTCTCAGACATAGTGCCAGCCTAACCAAAACTTGCCCGTTAATGGCAATCCACCAAGCAAGACTCTCTTATCAGTTCCCAACCATGTCACGGGTCGTGGAAAAAACCGTAATAAAATCTGTTTTTTTTAGAACCGATAAGAACCGGGAACCCGCACTCTAAAGGACCACAAAGTAATTTTAAACCCAATCTGATCGGTTCAAACCGAACCGAAAAGACTTTTACAAGTTCCACACAGAAGAAAATAAACAAAAGCCTATCTATTACTTACAATACCACAGACAGAGCTTGAACCGACGATTGCGGTTAAATTTCGGTAAAATAAACCAAGAAGTACACTTTAAAACCGACAAACGAACCGAGCAGCAGGAGGAATCTCCGGATCGACTGTTCAGTGAGGCGGAGTAAAGAACCTGACAGTTTAAGTTTGAGCTGCAACAGACAGAGTGTTCAACCGAGCTCGCGCTCAAGATTCCATGCCCTGCATGGAAAGTTAACTCTTTCACCTCCGGAGCAGTTCTAACCTGGGGTTATACTGCATATGTCATAATATAGCAAGACTTCATGTTGTTTGAAAAGGCCATATGCCTTGCTGCTGAGTCGTCTGTCTCCACTGCAGTGTGGAACTGGTAGTTGGTGGCATCCAGTGCAGACCTGGCAGTTTCCTGTAAATCTTCTGCCAGTCCACCCTGGATTCTGTCTGACATATCCAAAACAGAATTCCAAAGTGATTTCTGGTACTGTATGGAATAGGCCACACACACACACACACACACACACACACACACACACACACACACACATATATATATATATTTTTTTTTTCCCCCTAGGGTCCTTACTGGGGTGGGAGGGTGCCAGAGTATTCTGGACTTTTCCCTTGATGCAGCTAGTACCACACCTTCATGGTCAGGATGGGTAAAAAGAAAGTCTGCAGTGGTTCTATCCAGCTGATATTTCTTGTCTACCCCAAGGGACTTCAAGATTTGCAATACAGATTTTATCATGGTCTTATGCATAGGCAGTAGCAGATGCTTTGTTGGGGCTAGCCCCATCATTTCCATAAATCTGCTCCCTCCACATCCTCCCGTCTCTTGGAGTGGGAGGTTTAATGTGTTAACCATGTTTTTACTAAGGCATATTGTGAAGAGTAATCCTCAGGTGCCCTGGGAGGACAGCCAAACTCTGCCTGGGGAAACCTCTGTCTATGGGTTTCCCTCCTCCTCTTCTTCCACGTCAGTGTCCTAAATAATTTAAGGCACCTGGGGTGCTGGGGCTGAACTGGACCCACAGCTTACATGGTTTGTAAAATTTGTAGTGCTTTGCGATGTCCTCTGCTGAAGGCATAGTTTCTATTTTTCTGCTGGAAGCTCCTTAGCCTTCTAGGCCGGAGGCGTAGTGCCATGCTTTTCTACATATTTTTAAAGGGACAGTCTCAGCCACTGTCTCCACAGCACCTTTTTTTTTTTTTTTAATCAGGACTCTTTGTCAGAGTCTTTAGATTTGTTCTTTTGACAGAGAGAGAGAGAGAGAGAGAGAGGGACCTCTTTTTAAGTGTCTTGCACAGAAAGTTTTACAATTTTACAGTTAGAAAAAATATAGCTAGTTCCTGGCAAAAAACACATAGGGAATGCTTGTCAACTTTAGCAATAACCTGGCCATAAGACTGACAGTATATAAACCCTGTGGGTCCAGTGCTTTTAGGTATAGCACTAGGGACCTTTGACATTAAGTAGGCTACAGTAAATAATCGCTAAATTAAAAGAATCGTTCCCTGGAACCTGCAGTTTTAAATAAAAACAACCACTATCGGTTTCAAGAACCGAGCTCAATCAGTTCCCTGAAGAAAAAAGGAACTGCAAAACACTAAAAGTGTTTAAAATATAATCGGAAGACAGAACCGTAAGGGATCCATAAATAAACAAAAACTTCTCAGAAATAGCGGATCACTCGGTTCCACAGAACTAATGAGGGAACCACTGAAAAACAATAAAAACAAACAAAACACTAAATAACTAGTTTAACTAAACTGGTAAGGGCAGCAATTCAGATATATATAATATATATATATAATATATATATATATATATATATATCATTTAAACAGTACTTATCAACTAAATTAAGATTTTAGAAGTAAGTTGAAGGAGAGCTCTCTGGGACGTCTTCACTGGCAGGTGGAGTAAAGAATCTGAAGCTCTGAGAACAGCAATTGCTAGGACAACAGTTTGAAACTGGCATGAGCCAATGAGAGTTCCATTATTTATATACAGTTCTAAATTCCATTCTCTCTCTCCGGGCAGTTCAATACAGGAGGCTGACTACATTACAGTGGCTGAGACTGTCCCTTTAAAAAATATATAGAAAAGCATGGCACTGCGCCTCCGGCCTAGAAGGCTAAGGAGTTTCCAGCAGACAAATAGAAACTATGCCTTCAGCGGTAGAGAAAATGATGGAATCACTTCTGAAAGAAAGAATTGTTGAGTACCTAGAGGCCAGCGGGGCACAGGACCCAAAGCAGCATGGATTTATAGCAGGAAGGTCATGTCAGACCAATCTAATTGATTTCTTTGACTGGGTGACCAAAGTAATAGACCAGGGAGGGGCTGTGGATATGGCCTACCTAGACTTTAGCAAGGCATTTGACACAGTCCCGCACAAAAGATTAATAATCAAGTTAGCCAGCCTGGGAGTGGGTTCCAGGGTGGTAGCCTGGGTAGCAAACTGGCTGCACAACAGGACACAGAAGGTAATAATGAATGGAAGACATTCCGAAGAAAGGGGGGTTACTGGTGGAGTACCTCAGGGCTCAGTACTGGGTCCAGTCCTCTTTAACATCTTTATACGTGACATTGCAGAGGGTCTGGAGGGAAAGGTATGCCTCTTTGCAGATGACACAAAGATCTGTAACAGAGTTGATACACAAGGCGGGGTAGAAAGGGTGAGAAGGACTTGGCAAGTGTTGGAGGAATGGTCAGAGATATGGCAACTCAGATTCAATGCAAAGAAGTGCAAAGTAATGCACCTGGGAAACAAAACTCAGTTGAAGAGTACACAATAGCAGGGAGGTACTAACAACAACAAAATGGAAAGGGACTTGGGGGTAGTCATATCAGATGACCTAAAGGTGGGTAGCAATGTGAGAAGTCAGTAAGGAGAGCCAGGTGGATACTGGGATGCATAGGACAGGGCATCACAAGTAGAAAAAGGAAGTGGTTATCCCTCTGTACAGACAGTTGGCGAGACCCCATCTGGAATACTGTGTGCCGTTTTGGAGACCCCATCTACGCAAGGACATAGAAAGGATGGAAGCAGTCCAGAGGAGGGCAACTAAAATGGTGCAGGGTCTGCATCAGAAACCATATGAAGAGAGACAGAGAGCTTAATATGTATACCCTTGATGAAAGGAGGGACGGGGGGACATGATAGAAACTTTTAAGTACCTCAAGGGAATCAACAAAGTCCAGGAGGGTAGCATCTTTCAGAAAAAAAGATGTGTAAGAACAAGGGGGCACAATTTAAAGATAGAGGGGGGACAGCTCAGGGGTAATGTGAGGAAATTTTATTTCACGGAGAGAGTGGTGGATGCATGGAACTGCCTTCCTGGGGAGGTTGTTGGGTCTAAAACAGTGGGGGAATTCAAATATGCATGGGACAGACATAAGGCAACTGTAGTGGGGGGTTGCAGGAAGTAGGCTGCTGGTTAACTAGAATCTGCAGCTTACCCAATAGGAAGGGAAATGGGCAGACTGGTCCTTATCTGCCGTCAAAGTCTATATTAGTTTAATCACAATGAGTGATTCCTGGGGTTAGAAAAACACAATGACTTTTTTTTTTTACCTTGAGACCCCACACTTCTAATAAAGTATCTGGTTGCTTAATCCCAACAGGCTCTGACTCCAACTGCGTTAGAAGTGTTCTATTAGTAAGAAAAGGTCTATCTCTTTATTCAGCTGCTCCTTGCTCTGGAAGCAAGATTGCTGTCTGCCAAAAGCTAGCAGCAGGGAACTATAATTGGAGACACCTGGTTTTCTGCTGCCTAAGCCACACCCCCAATTAACTGCTCTCCTCCTGACTTAGCAAACTGAGAAGCTGATACAGTCCCCTTCCTCCAACACAGAAAAACAGACACTTTTTTTTTTTTTTTTACCGAGACCCCACACTTCTAATAGTCTGGTTGCTTAATCTCAACAGGCTCAGACGCCTGCTGAGTTAGAAGTGTTCTATTAGTAAGAAAATGTTCTAGCTCTTTAGTTAGCTGCTCCTGCTCTGAAAGCAAGACTGCTGTCTGTCAAAAGCTAGCAGCAGGGAACTGACCGTGTCATCTGCATACATGTGTGTCGAAGTACAGAGCAGATGGAGGATGGCTGTTTATGAAAAGGAGGAAGACTGGGCCAGGATTGATCCTTATGGAACCTCAGCAAGGACTGGGAAAGGGGTGATGGCACATTTCCCACCTGTACAAACTGTAGCCTACCTGTAAGGTAGGAACTGAACCATTTTACAGCAGGAGCAGATAAAACTACAGAGTGCAGCTTGTTTAGGAGGAGCGAGTGGGACACAGAATCAAAGGCCTTGGCCAGGTCTATGAAGATGGTGGCAGTGATGTGAGAGAGGATGGTGATCTGTAATAGGAAGGAAGTGGTGGAGTGACATTTTCTGAATCCAGATTGGATGGCGTAGAGGGTATCAGAGAAGGTTAAGAAATCAGCAAGCCTGGAGCTTAGCTAGGGAAGGGAGGAGAGATATGGGCAAGTAGTTTTCGGGGCGGGGGGTCTCCACCTCTGTGAAGGGGCAGAACATTAGCAACCTTCCAGACCACAGGGTCTGTTCCAGAGGAGGAGGAGAGGTTAAGAAGGTACAAGGGGACAGGACAGTAGCAGAAGCAGAGATACGGAGAAGCTGGGGTCAGGGCCATCTGGGCTGGACTTAGCAGGGTTGAAGGACACACTGCCCAGTAGACTTACTGGGGGAGATGGGGAATGGTATCCTCCGAAAGAACAAGGAAGGAAGGGACAGCTGGGGCATTTGGAGGACTGACAGGTAGAACACATGTAGTGAGGAATTTGTTGAAATGTGAAGATATTCTGCAAGATCAACAAGGTATGTAATTTTCATATCTTGAGGAATCAAGCTTCCCACTGATTCTCACTTTTTGGTCCGAGTACCATGCTTTCCTGCTTTCTGATGGAGGAGCTGGCTCACCCTGAGGGTAACCGATACCCTCGCCCTCAGTGTGGAGGAGAACACCTGAAGGCAGGGGCTCTTTACATGTCTGGCAGACCCGAGACTGATAAGGGTCAAATGGCAGTTCCTGTGGCACAGGAGCAGGAGGGCATCCTGACAGTTGATGTCTGACCCTGGGGGAGAAGAAATGAGTAACCAGGAAATGCGAGTTTAGCACCTTAGGCTGGGCCGAAGATGCCATTCGAGAAAGGCAAAGCCATGCCATTCGCCTGAGGCAGATTCCAATTCCAGCTAGCCTGGTGGGAACCTTATCAGCATCATATGATGCTCTTGACATGTGCAGTGTTACATCTCCAGGCCCTGAGCAGAAAGGTCAATAGCTTGCGTCACTAACTTGCTTCTGGTATAGCAGCTAAGAGCGGACCTAACTGCAGCCATAGCAGATGAGTGAAGGCTGCCTGATGTTCAGATATGCACATGAGGGTGCATGATGAGGTAAACACCTTCCTGCCAAAGGCATCCGTCTGAGCTTAATCTGCCTCTGGAGGTCAATCATGCGAGGGACGTCAAGGCCCTGACAAGGTCTGCAGTGCTTCCAGCCTTGAAGAGGAGTGAATTACCTCCGCTGCAGACCATGTGGGTGTGTGATACCATATAAGGAGGTCCCTGGGGATGGCTGGACATGAGAAGGGACACCACTGCCTCCACACTACCCTGAATGCATCCTTGAAGGCTCTAGGCCATGAAGGAATGACAACTGAGTAAACATTGGGAACTCCAAGGAGTCCCAATGGCAGGGCTGCAGGACTGTGACTTCTGAATGTATTCAAATTGAGTGCCTAAAGCATCTCCACTAAGAATTTCTACTACTGTGCCAACTACAGCAGGCACACTGTAGATTACTTAAGGCAGTTGTGTGGGGACAGAGGAGTCCCGTTCGAGGTGAAAGCAAGCAAGCAGAGCCTCAAAGATGCCCTGATGGTAGCAGATACTCAGAGCAGCGAGTCACCAACCATGGCTGGAAAGAACCAAACCTCAAGTGTGGAAGGGCTAGCAGCCAGTGAAGGTTCCAGAGCCGGTGAGGAGGACAGAAGGGCCACTGTCAGTGAAGGGCCACAGCAGCAGGGGATGGTCACCAGTATCCTGAATCCAGAGGTACTCGGACTGCAAATTGAGTTGCGCAAGATGGAATTGGAGGCAGAGTGGAAACAGAGCAAGGCAGACCGTGAGAAGAGTAAGTACCAGCGAGCTGCAGAGAAGAGAGGCGCCAGAGGCAACACGAACTGGGGAAGATAAGACTCCGACCAGCGGCACCAGAGCAGGTAAGTGGCTTGGGTTTAACTGGCACTGCAGGACTGGGTTACAAATTGAACTCCAAATTAATAGCCGAGTTTAAAGAGGGGAGGACATGAATGCCTATTTAAATTTCTCTGAAAAGTTTGTACTCAGGCTAAAATTCCTAGAGAGTCCTGGAGCTTCCAGCTATCCCCGCTACTTACCGGGAAACCTCGGGATGCTTCGGGTCAAATGGACAATGAGGACAATGAATACAGAGCTAAAAGCTGCACTGTTAAAAAGTTTGATTTAACTGCAGAAGCATACAGAGCTAAATTCCGTAAGCTAAGGAGAAGCCCTGACATAAGCGACGAGGAGCTAGCCACGAAACAACGTCAATGTTTAAAATGTTGGTGGGAGGGAATTGAAGCAAACTCTGTTGAAAAAATTTAAAATGTGATTTTATTAGAACAATTTTATTGGGCATGCCCAGAAGAGCTAAAAACATGGCTGGAGGACCGAGATTCCAAAACAGTGCAAGAGGCTGCTGAACTCTTGGACCACTATGCCAAGAGCAGACCTGCTCTGAGAGCGAGTGAGGCGGGTGTGGCAGCGCAGAAAGGGAAAAGCACACCTTCAGGGCAGCTAAAACCTTCACTGCCTCCACCCAAACCAGTTAGCCCCAGGTTTCAAAGAAAAGATTTTTCTGAGAAAATAAACGAATGTTGGGTTTGTAAAGAAACTGGGCATATTGCCAGGCAGTGTCCCAAAAGGTCGAGCAATACGCAACATGGGGCTAGGAAAGAAGAAAAAATTACTCACCTTAGTAATGTTGTTTCTTCTAATGGAGTCTTGCTGTATTCTGACTATTGCAGTTAGGTCCTGCCTTTCAACTGCCCTAGAGAACAAAAAGTTAAACTTTCCATGGCCAGCACGGAATGTTCACCGCAAGCTCGGTTGAAGCCCCTGTCTGCTGTTGTTTAAACTCCAACCATCAGATCTTTACGAGCAATACTCACTAGAAGTTCTGTGTGGAAACTGTAAAACTTACACTAGCCAACTGGCAACTAAATTTATATAAAAGGGTTTTTTGGGTTCAAAGCAAAGACTCAAGTCAGGAAACCCAAAAAACAAAACATCCCAAAACACAACACTCACCCAAAAATAAAGCAGGGTGAAAAAGGGACACCCTTAGGGTGCCAACACTGCTCCTGCCCACCCACATCCCAAAAACCAGGATGTGAGAGGGGAGGCGGGGGGGGGAGGTCAGAATACAGCAAGACTCCATTAGAAGAAACAACATTACTAAGGTGAGTAAATTTTTCTTCAAACAACATGAAGTCTTGCTGTATTCTGACTATTGCAGACTACAAGCCAATACCTCCATGGAGGAGGGACAGAACCTACTTTGGAAACAGGATCTGAAGTACTGCTGTGTCAAACCGAGCATCACTCCTAGCCTGGATATCCAGAGAGTAATGCTTGGTGAATGTATGGACTGTTTTCCAGGTGGCTGCTTGACAAATTTCTAAGATAGGAATATCCCTGGCAGCAGCCAGGGAAGCAGCTATACCTCTAGTAGAGTGAGCCCTCAGGCCTGAGGGTGGAGTTCTACCCAGTTTTTCATAGCAGAATTGTATACAAGAAACAATCCACCTGGCAATAGATCTCTTAGTGGCAGGTTTGCCCTCACCAACCTCTCCATATGTGAGGAACAATTGAGGGACTCAAACCTGTGACCTTTGGTGCGCCTAGGTAGTAGCTGAGGCCCTTTTAACATCCAAGCTGTGCAGCCTCCTCTCCAGAGGAGGAACGGTCAGTGAAGAAAACAGGAGAGACATAGACTGGTTAAGGTGGAAATCTGAAACCACCTTAGGCAAAAAGGAAAATTACGTACCTACCGTAATTCTTGATCTTCTCTTGTATCTTCACCATTCATTACTTACTGGGTGTAAGCTTGGGCCTTTTCCCGCCACGGAAACTTTTTTTTTTTTTTTAAAGTCAGCTACGGCACCGCCTCGGAGAGTGGCGTCATGTGTCATGGCGAGGGGCGGCCAAGTAGCGACTCGACTCCTCCCTCCAACTCAGTTCTGTGAGCCGAGAGGCAAAAGAGAAAGCAGAGAATATAGATAGTGAGGCAAGATAGCCGAGGATAGCAAAGCAAGGAAGAATGAACTGAAAAAGGAATAAGCCGATGGAGGAAGGTCAGAGGAGATAAGAGTATCCCTAGCCTAGGGACTGCAGGGCCTCCTTACCTGGGCGACTCTAGGAGGAAAGATAAGTAAGGAAATGAGAAAATAGAAGAAGAAGAAGAAAGAGAAGAGAGAGATGGGATGTTGAAGGGACCAGAATGCCCAACGAGCATAGTTAGCTTACAGCTGAAGGCTCACTAAAGGGGAAGCAAGAATCCCGGAGATAGAGCTGAAGAGAAGGTTCACCGAACCCGCTAGACAGACTCAGGAGGGCATAGTCCTCCTCTTCAACATGCCATTGTTCTTGATACCTCGGGCTCCTGGCCGTGGAAGGCCTTTAACTGGAGGACACCCGAGGAGGGAAGAATAAAACCCAGGCAGCATGAGAGCGCTGCTCAGGGGTTTAGAAATGGAAAATGTAAGCCTTTCAGGCGTTTTAAGATAGAAATGGGACTCAGACTGACTGGCCAAGGCTTAGGCTGGCTGGGATTGGATATGGTCAGCACTGCTCTTCTGCAAAAATTGTCCAGGAGGACACTTAAAAGGAGAAACCAATAAGCAAACTAGCAGAAGGATAGCCTACCTTCTCATTGCCTTCTTGTTTGTTTTCCTTTTTTTTTTTTACAGATAAAATTTTGTAGACTAGATGCACGACTCGATACCAAGATGCCTATACCAGTCTAAGAGAGTTCCTCACATTTTTTTTTTGCAAAAGAAAAAGGAATAGACGTCTCGCTTCTTGCTCTGCAAGGCAAGAATGGGGATTTTGATTTCAGGGCAACTATCTGGAACATGGAATTGCAGGATCAAAACTGAATAGCCTGAGCCAGGCCAAAAACCCCAGAGGTATCTTGCCAGAAGAATGGCAAGAGATAGTTGTGCAGTCTGATCGCCAATGCAATCCACGAGATGGTCCATGAATCTTAGAGTAAGTAATTTTTCTGGAAAATTAGAAACCCCCCCCACAAAAAAGAATATTTTTTTTCAGAAAAATTAAGCAATTTTTCCTATATTTTAAGAAAAAAGTTTTTTTTTTTTTTGGTTTTGTTTTTTCTTGTTTTTATATGCAGAGAGAGGAAGGAGACGGGAGGGGAGAAGCCACAGGAAGAGGCCACTGAGGGGATGGTGGGCCGGTGTAAGTAATGAATGGTGAAGATACAAGAGAAGATCAAGAATTACGGTAGGCACGTAGTTTCCTATCTTCCCTTGTCAATCTCACCATTCATTACTTCCTGGGTGAGTATTAAGCTCCTCTTCCCTGGAGGGAAGAGGCCATACCCTGAGGGAACAAGACCCCAGCCTTCTGCTGGTGAGAAACAGAAGGAGAAGACCCTGGCTTATTCAGAAAGCCTAAGTGGGAGAAGAGCTAGGAGGTGCCTCCCGAGGACGAGGAGACGGAGGGAGCCCCTGTAAAAGTCTCCTAGCTCTGGAAGAGAAAAGACGGGTCCCCCGGAAGGCGGAGCGAATCACCCTACGCCGGGCCAGGGGTGACAACCTGGAAAGACGAAGCCATGCCGTCCGCCTGATGCAGATCGCTGTCCCCGCAAGCCTGGAAGCCACCTCATTGGCGTCATAAGATGCCCTTGCTTGGTGTCTTGCCAGCTCCAGGCCTACCGCGGAGAGGGCAACGGCTTGTCTGGTTTGCTCCGTGTCAGGCATAGATGCCAGCAGCTGGGACATCATCGACCACAGATGCTGGTTGTAGGCAGCGTGGTGAGCCTGATGTAATGCAATACATGCACTCGCACGAGAAGAAGAGAACACTCTTCGCTAGCGGTCAACTGGAGAGTCCGAATCCGTGGGCGTCGTGCGCCAGCAACGGCACCCAGAAGGAGTATCCAGGTATACCAAACCTGAGGCCGGGTTGGGAAGGAACCTAGAGACTCAGAGGGGCACAATACCTATGCTGGCAGTCCAGGGGATGGGGAAAGTGGCAGGGAACTGCCAGGACGGATAGACGCCTCCTGGAAGGGATAGGCCAGGAAGGTACCACCAGATGCTGGGCACTGAATTCACCAAGGAATTCACGCCTCCTGTTCGGTATTGTCTCTTGAACGTAGGAAATCTGGAGATCCTCACCATCCTCGAGAGGAAAGCGGATATTCTGTGAAATCAGCATCGGAGACAGATGAGCAGGGGTCTCTCCCTCAGAGGAGGGAGACGAGATGATGGGGAACTGGAATGCCCAGAGAGTTCCTCTGCGGTGTGGGAGAGTCGAAGACCGCTCATGCATGTATCTAACATAGGAGGAGGCCGCCACAGAACCTCTGAACTGCTCCCAGGATAACGGACCCGTGGGACCGACATGGCCGGGGGCGGGGTGGTGAAGGCAGAGAGATGGGAGGGGCACCTCGAGGAGCAACTGTTTCTGCGAGGGCTCTGGAATCCGGGGAAAGGAGCCCTAGTAGGGGGATCCCGGATATCAAACCAGGCCGCAGAGCGGAACTCTGGGGAAGCGGAGCCTGGAAGAGCCCTGGGGAGAAACTCCCACTGTGGCGGCGCGGGACTGCATGGATCCAGAAGGGCAGTCCCCTTCAAGCGCCGCAGAGGACACCCTCAGAACACCGGGGAGGGGTGGGGCTCTGCACTCACGGCTCCTGGCCACCCCCTGAGGTGGCCAAAGAAGACCGGGCAGCGCGCCTGCCCTCAGCCTCAGTTCGAGAGGGCCCTTCTCCTCGACTGCAACGTCCCCTGTCCCTAGAGGAGGCAACAGCACCCGGGTGTTAGCTGTCACCGGGCCTCAGAGGGGCTGCCCTCAAGTCACCCTTACACGTCTGCCCCGGACTCTCGGCCACCCCAGCCGAGGAACCCTCAGGAGGCAACGCAGTAAGGGGACAGAGGAGGAGCCCATGCGCCTGGTACCCCCAGCCACCGAGGACCCAGATCCCAAAGAATGGGGGTGCCAGGATGGGTCCACATCTGAGTCATCGTCCTCCGAGGAGGACGAGACCAGCAGGACCTCGATGCTGGCCACCCCCGGGTCCTCGAGGCCACAGGCCGCCGAACGCCCCGGCACCAAGTGCGACGCCGCCCCCAGGCCGGCAGCAGGAAGGCCTAACCTGCCACCCCAGCGGCTCTGGCAGGCTCGCACCGCCCAGGGAAGGAAGGCCAACGGCGCTGCCAGTGGCGCTCGGAGGCGGGAGCGGCATCGCCGTCGGCGCCGCTTATGTCCACCGGCACAGCAACGGCGCCGAGGCCAAAAGCCAACGGCGCTTCAATCACCGGCGCCGCGAACGATGCTGGATCTGCGCGGCGCCCACCGCGCCGCCGCTAACGCGCCCGCTTCGATCACTGGCACTTGAGGATCCACCCGAGCCGGGCCTAAAGCCAAGGGCCTCGACACGGGGGAGCCTGCACCTCGAAGAGGTGACAGCCGGGCGGTGCTGAAGCTGCGTTCCCGGAGGCTAAGACACTTCTAACACCGCGGAAGGGCCTCCTCCTCGGCAAGATAGGATGAGACCTCCTCCTCTCGGACCGTATAGGCCGGAGGACCGAGGAAGGGCCTAGAGATCTCGCCCGAGATTCCCGTGGCGGCTTGCCGTCCCCAAGTCGGTGGGGCCTTGCGAGCGCTGAGCAGCGTGGGCGGTCCATCGAGAAACAGGCGTCGCCGCATCAATCCATTATCATGGTTGGGTCCCAGGCATCGAAGGCAAACGTCATGCCGGTCCGAGGACGGAGAAATGCGGCCACAGGAGCACCGACGCATAGGCGTGACGTCTTGTCGGTTCTACCTAGCTCTAGAACCGGACATAACATGAAACCAACAGTTAAAAACACAGTAGGAAAACACCGGCCCGAAAGAAAGAAAAAGAACAGTTTACCATACGTACGGTAGGTGTCGAAAAAGCGAGTCGAAACTACTACAACTACCAGCTCGACGCGTGGACAGGTGCTGCCTCGACGGCGGGAGAAACAGAACTGAGTTGGAGGAGGAGTCGGTCACTACTAACGGCCGCCCCTCGCGCATGACGTCACTCTCGAGGGCGGTGCCGTTAGCTAGACTTTAAAAAAACATCCTTGCGTGGCGGTGCGCGCCTCCGGCTTACGCAGGAAGTAATGAATGGTGAAGATTGACAAGGAAGATCTTCCTGTTAGTTCTTAGGGACCACTTTATCTCTGTGGAAAGAGATGAAATCAGGCTCCACTGACAAGGCTTGTAATTAACTAATACGCCTGGCAGAGGTAATGGCTACCAAAAACACAGTTTTCCAAGTCAAGTACTTAAGCTCTGCAGAGGACAAAGGCTCAAAGAGGGGTTGCATAAGCTGAGCAATGCAAACATTAAGGTCCCAAGCAGGAGCAGGGTCCCTAAAGGGGGGATTGATGTGCAGCAATCCCTTAAAGAACTTACAAAACACAGGATTGGCTGACAGAGGAGAGGGCTTGCCTACTGACAAGAAGGCAGAAACAGCTGCCAAATGCACTTTAAGTGTGGCTGGCCTAAGGCCTAGGCCATTGAGCGACCATATGTCCAGAACCATAGGCAACTCCAGCAGATCTCTGGAGGAAATATCCTTATTAAAACACCAAATAGTGAACCTTTTCCATTTGGAATTGTAAGTTTTCTAGTGGAAGGCTTTAGAAGCCTTAGGATATCCAGAACCCTTGAGAAAGATGCAGATCAGCAACTCTAACTCTTCAAGAGCCATGCCTTGAGATTGAGAGACCTGAGGTTCGGGTACCAAATCCTCCCCTGAGAAGATGTCAACAGGTTGTAATTCCTGGGAAGAGACAGGGGAAGGTGGACTGCTAAGGACAGTAACAAGGGGTACCAGGGCTGTCTGGCCCAGTCTGGAGCAATCATAATCACTTTGTATGGTTGTGACCTTATCTTGACTAGTACCTTGAACAGGAGAGGGAAAGGGGGGAAAAGCATACAGAAATTTCCCTTCCCAATTCAGAATCAGAGCATCCAGGGGACTGAGCCCAAGAGACTGGGGGTCTGTAACAAAAGAGAGGAAGTTGGTGATTGTCTGGGGCTGCAAAAAGATCTATCTGTGGAGTGCCCAATCTCGAGAAAATCACTTTCAAAACTAGAGGATCTGGGGTCCAGTTGTGATGGCCCTGGGATATCCTGCTGAGAGCATCTGCTAGGACATTGTCCTTCCCTGGGAGGTGAACTGCTATCAGAGAGGTTTGCAGGGAATAGGCCAGGGACCACAACTTCATTGCCTCTGTGCACAAGATCATAGACGGAGTGCCTCCTTGCTTGTTGATGTACCACATGGTGGTGGTGTTGTCTGTTCTGATCTGGACCACCTTGTTCTGTACAGATCTGGAAAAGGCTTGCAGTGCCAGAAACACTGCTCTGAGTTCCAAGAGACTGATGTGAAGCAGAGATTCTTGAGGTGACCATAGCCCTTGGGTGGAAAGATCCCCCAGGTGGGCTCCCCAGCCCAGCAGGGAGGCATCTGTGGTGAGTATCACTGAATGAGACTGAGTGACAAAAGGAACTCCTTGTCTCAAATTGTCTTGATCCTGCCACCATTGCAAAGCCTGGATCAGGGTTCAAGTCACTGGGACTAGTTTGGTAAGGGAATCCTTTCTTTGGGACCAGAAGGCTCTTAAGTGGAACTGAATGTCCCTCATCTGGAATCTTGCTCCCTGGACCACTGCTGTGGAGGCTGCCATGTGGCCCAGAAGCTGAAGGAAATGCCTTGCTGGTCAAGACACCTGTAGGGTGAAAGAAGAGGCCAGTTCCATAAGAGTCCTTGCCCTGTCCAGGGAAGGAAGGCTCTGTTCTACTGTATCCAGCTCTGCCCCTATGAAGGTGAGGGAGCTGTACTGGCTCGAGAACTGACTCTGGAAGGTTGAGGAGGAATCCTAAGGAGTGAGCACTTGCTGAGTTATTTGCAAATGTGACTTGACTTGGTCTGGAGACTGACCTACTATGAGCCAGTCGTCCAAGTATGGGAAGATGGAGATCTTTTTCTCCTTAGGAAAGCAATCACTACTGCCAGGCACTTTGTGAAACTCTTTGGGGCTGATGTGTTAGCCAAAGGGCATTGCTGTGAATTGATAGTGGCCTGAGGGCAACTCTAACCTGAGGTACTTTCTGTGGGAGCACCTGATGGGAATGTGAAAATAGGGATCTTTGAGGTCCAGGGAGGCTAGCCAGCTCCTGGCCTTAGAGAGCAGGATTATTCCAGAGTCACCATTGTGAATTTTGGTTTTAAAGGTGCTTGTTCAGATATCTTAGGTCCAGTATGGGCATCCGTTCTCCTGTCTTTTTGGGGTTGAAAGTACCTGGAGTACAATCCTTTGCCCTTGTGTAGGGAGGAGGACTCTCTGTAGCTCTGAGAGCCAGGAGGAAGAAACCTCTGCCTCTAGGGCAAGGGTCTCTGATGGATTTGCAGGTGGAAAGGATCTGGTTCTCATCTTGGGACATTTTTTGAAGCTGAGGAACCAGTGGCTGGCTTACTACTTCCAGGACCCACTTGTCTGATGTCAGAGACTTCCAGTCCTGGACAAAGTAAGCCAGCCTGCCCCCCGACAGGTATTAGAGAATCGGCCCGGGCAGACCCATCAGGGTGTCTGCTTGGCAGGGGCTTTAGGCTGAGGGGTGGATGCAGGCCTGCTCATACCCTGTCTGCCTCTCCCTCTGAAGAACCCTCTCTGAGCATAAGAAGAAAAGGAGGCCTGGGCTTGGTAAAAAGGCCTTTGAAAAGGCCTGCCCCTTCCCCTGGACTGCTGCCTTTGAGGAGTGGCTTGCCTTTCTTTGGCCTGTGCACTCCTGTATGTGGTCCTGTACTCGACCATCTTTTTCATGTAGTTCTCTGTCTGCTCCCCAAACAGAATTACTGTTAACAAGGATATCCATGGCCTTAGCCTGGGTATCCTGTGATAGGCTAGTACATCTGAGCCAAGCCATCCTCCGAAGGGCCACAGATGTAGCCAAGACTCAGATGAAACATCAATGGAGTCCACAGCAGCATGAAATTGCACCTTGGATGCGTCAGTCCCATCTGCAGCCACCTGCTCCAGCTCCTTGGCAAGCTGGTAAGGGGCCTGTTTAGCCAGAGCCAGCACAGTGTCCCATCTGGACTTCTGATACCTAGCTGTGTAGGCCATATAGTTAGCCCCCAAAGAAGCTGCCATGTACTGTTTCTTTGCCATGGCATCAATCCTCCTGGGGTCCTTATCTGGGGGGTGTGATGCCAAGGGGATATTTGCCTTATCACAGGCAGCAGCCTGCACTACCCCAACATGGCTGCATTGCTGAGAAAGGAACTCAGTGTCTGAGCCTGAAAGAGTATACCTCTTGTCCATTTGTCTGTCCACAGGAGGCATGGAGTTAGGAGTCTTAAGAATTTTATTTGTCTGTTTCCCAAAAGATTTATGGAGGGGAATAGACAGTCTCCTGGACTCTGGGATGTCCATCATTTCAACAAAATCAGGCTCCTTCTGATCCTCTACGCTTTTTCCATTGGAAGCTGGAGGGTTTCAGCCACTTTTTTGTAAAACATAAAGTGAGAAGGGGACTCAGAAAGTCTAGGAGGAGAAACACCTGAAGGTCTGTCTGGGGAGATGTCCAGGTCAATAGGCACATCCAGACTTTCATAATCACCATCATCATCCTCATACTCTCCCTCCTCCTCATCCGATTCATAAAATTCTTCTGAGGTGTAATCTGGAACCGGGGGAACCAACCGAACCGAACCCCTGCCAGATGGTGCCGGTTCAGCCGGAACCGAAGTAAGCGACTGCACTATTCTTATCGCCTTGGCTATCTCATCAGCGGTCGGAGTATGAATTTCTGGATCCAAACCAGACGATTTATCTTTTCTTTTAACAGGAACCGACTCCTCAGAATCGGCTCTCCTCTTGCCCGAAGAAATATCGCCCTAGTCAGAGGGCACTCCTTCTGGTTCGGTCGGAACAGAACCGGGCTGGCCATCCGGGTCAGCGGACTTCTCGGCCTCCCTTTCCCTCAGTCTACCAACTCTCTTATCCAGGGTAGCTTTGGGAAAATTCTTACAAATTTGGCAGTCTGAATCGAGGTGGTCAAACCCCAGACAATAAACACAGGTGGTGTGAGATCAGCCTTGCAAAAGGCTTCCCCACACACTGCAGTGTTGAAACCCAGTGGGCCCGCTTTTTTCTTGGGTTTCTCTCTGACATGGACAATCCTATCCAAACTTTCCTTTTTCCGGCAATCTATCCAGGCAAGACTCCCTATTGGTTCCTGACCGTATTCTGGTCTTGGAAAAAGCGAATAAAATCGTTTATTTTTTGGAACTGATACTGGACTGGTTACCACACTCTAAATAAATTCACAAACTTTCTTTACTTAAACCGATTGGTTCAGCCGAACCGATCAGATATTTACAAGTTGCACACAGAAACTAAATGCAAAACTTATCTAGTACTCACAGTACCACAGACAGAGACTTAAACCGACAGATTCGGTAGCAGAAATTCAGTAGAAACCCGAGCAAAAGCGACACTTTGACTTTTTGAACGTAGAAAGGAGAAATCTCCAGAGCGACTGTTCAGTGAGGCAGAGTAAAGAATCTGATGGTTGGAGTTTAACAGCAGCAGACAGGGCTTCAACCGAGCTTGGGTGAACATTCCATGCTGGTCGTGGAAAGTTTAACTCTTTGTTCTCGGTGCAGTTGAAAGGCAGGACCTAACTGCAATAGTCAGAATACAGACAAGACTTCATGTTGTTTGAAGTGGGTTGTTTATGTCCCTGGAAGCATGCCTGTGAACATGAGGGAACACATGCACCCAGTCATGGTGAATGGTGGCAGACACAAGGGTTAAGGGACACAGGGCTTCCTGATGTTGGTAAAGGGGATCTGGTAGGGCCTGTTGAGCTTATACCCAATAGTTTATAATGGTACAAGACTTCACTGGTGAGAGAAAAAGTACAGTTACGTAAGAACTTACCGTAACAGTAGATCTTGAGAGGCTCTTGCAGTAGGTAATTACATATGGGACTGTGCCCGGCGGCATCCAGGCCCTGACGGAAAAATTTCTAGCTACCAGTCTCTGGCTGGGGACCGACGTCATGCGGCATCAGTATAAAGGGCAGTCCCCCTGCCCACTTTCCAGTTTTTCCACCAAGGCCAAAAGGCAAGGCGAGGAAAGCGGATCTTCCCTCCTGGAAAGGGCGAAAAAGCAGGGGATGGAGGCGGGAAGGTATGACTACTCAAGAGCCTCTCTCGGCATCTACTGTTATGGTACATTCTTACGTAACAGCACTACCTTACTGAGAGGGCTCTCTTGTAGGTAATTAGATACAGAACTGAGTCCCAAGCAGTCTGGAACAAGGAGAAGCAAATAGGAGGAGAAGCTACTCAGAAGTAGACCCTCTGGCTGTAGAGGCCATAGGAAAGGGCCCTCCAAGACAGCCAGTCCGAGCCTGCTCTACAGTGAGAGGCAATGACCAAACTGTAATGTTTCATAAGGTATGGACAGTAGTCCAAGTGGTGGCTGCAAAAATGTCGGCTGCTGACACATTCTTTAAACAAGCCACAGAGCAGCGAACTCTCTGGTGGAGTGGCCTCTAACTTGACCCTGCAGGGTCTTGCTGTACTTGTCATAACAGAAAGTGATACAATGAGCCAACCATTTCGATAGGCATTACTAAGAAACAGCACTGCCTTCTCTTATGAGTAAAAGAGATGAACAGTTGATCAGTCTTTCTGAGATCCTCGTCCTGTTGGTGTAGTATCTCAGAATTCGTGAACATCCAGAGTATGCAGGAGGTACTGTCCATGATTAGAGTGCTGCGAAAAAGGCAGGCAACTCTATGGATTGATTCAGCTGATTCCGCTTCCACCTTAGGGAGAAACTTAGGGTTGGTACAAAACCCTGCGTTCCTTGTGAAAAATCAAATCTGAGTTTACATATCAGGGCCTGGGCTCGAACCCGAGCAGAAGTAATGGCCACTAGGAAGAGAGTCTTCAAGAAAGGAACTTTAGGTCCGCTGGAGGCTGCTGGCTCGAAAGGAGGCAGAGTAAGCTTCTCTAAATTAAATTCAGATCCCATGAGGAGCAAGAAGAAAAATACTCACCTTAGTAATGTTGTTTCTTCTAATGGAGTCTTGTTATATTATAGACATTAGCAGTTTGTTCCAGCTCTAGAACTCGCCGGAGTGAAATGGTTAAACCATTCCAAAATAGAATTTTAGCACGAGAGCAGCTCTATCTGTGTCATTCAAACTTGAACTGTCAGATCTTCTGAGCCAAACTCACTAAGGTCTGTGTGGAAGCTGTAACCTACACTAGCCAAATGGCTACCTAAATAATAACAACCATTGATGGTCCCAACACCCAAGACTCCAAGTCAGGGGACCAGAAATACTAACACCATTCTAATAATATGAAAATGGAACATAAGTATAATAAAACACACACACGCTGCATTCATACACCCCCCAAAGTCCCAAGGGGACAAAATGCTAACAGGACATAAGTAGTGCCCACACTAGTTGCCCGCACCCCACCAAGTAGAGGTTCTGAGAGGGGCAGGTTGAGGAGGTCTATAATATAGCAAGACTCCATTAGAAGAAACAACATTACTAAGGTGAGTAATTTTTCTTCAAACAACATGAAGTCTTGCTATATTATAGACATTAGCAGAATACACAGCAGTACCTCCATGGAGGAGGGGCAGAACCACTTAGGGTATAGGCTCTGAAGAACAGCTTGCCAAACAGCGAGCACTCTCCTGGCCTGGACATCCAGGAGTAATGTCTGGTAAAAGTGTGTACCGTTTCCAAGTAGCAGCCTGGCAAATCTCTAATAAAGGGATATCTCTGGCAGCAGCTAGAGACGCAGCTGTACCCCTGGTAGAATGAGCCCTCAAGCTGGGGCGGGCTCTCCCCACTTTCTGATAACAAAATTGGATACAAGAGACAATCCACCTGGCTGTGATCTCTTAGTAGCAGGTTGCTTTTCCCAACTTCACCATAGGTAAGGAAAAGTTGGAGGGATTCAACCTGTGACCTTTGTACGCTCTATATAATAACTAAGAGCTCTCTTAACATCCAGGCTGTGCAACCTCTCTCAATCAAGAGGAGTGATCAGTGAAAAATACTGGAAGGGAGATAGATTGATTAAGATGGAAATCTGAAACCACCTTAGACAAAAACTTCCTATTAGTCCTAAGGACTACCTTATCCCTGTGGAAAGAAATGAAGTCAGACTCCACTGACAAGGCTTGCAATTCACTTATGCATCTGGCAGAAGTGATAGCCACTAGAAAAACAGTTTTCCAAGTTAGGTACTTAAGCTCTGCAGAAGACAAAGGTTCAAAAGGGGGTTGCATTAACTGGGCAATGCAAACATTAAGGTCCCAAGCAGGGGCCGGTTCCCGAAAGGGAGGATTAGTATGGAGTAATCCCTTAAAAAACTTGGAAAACACAGGATGAGAGGAAAGAGGGGATGACTTTCCTGCTGACACAAAAGCAGACACACTGCTAAATGAACTCTCAGGGTAGCTGGTCTGAGACCCAAGGAATTAAGATGTACCATGTAATCTAACAAAATGGGCAATTCAGCAGATTCTGGGAAATATTTTTCCCAGCACACCAAATGGAAAACCTTTTCCATTCAGAACTATCAGTAGCCCTAGTGGAAGGCTTTCTGGAAGCCTTTAGATCTCAAGAACACCCTGAGAGGTGTGTAAATCAGCAACTCTAACTCCTCAAGAGCCAGGCCTTGAGGTTGGTGGATTGAGGTTGGATAACAAACCCTTCCTGGGCACAAGTCAACAGATTGTGATTCCTGGGAGGCACAGGGAAGATGGACTGTCAGGAGGCAGGAGGAGGGGTACCAGGGCTGCCTGGCTCAACCTGGGCAATCAGAATCACCCTGCAAGGCTGAGATCTTATTTTGACTAGTACTTTGAATAGAGAGGAAAGGCGGGAAGCATAGAGGAACTTCCCTCCCAATCCAGAAGAAGGGCATCCAGGGAACTGAGCCCAGCACTGGAGGCCTGCAACAGAACAGAGGAAGTTTGTGATTGTCTGGGGCTGCAAAAGATCTATCTGAGGGATGCCCCACCTGGCAAAAACTATCCCAGCACTTGAGGATCCAGGGACCATTCGTGATGGCCCTGGGAAATCCTGCTGAGGGCATCCGCTAGGACATTGTCCTTCCTGGAAGATGAACTGCTATGAGGGAAGTGTTCAGGGAATAGGCCAGACACAACTTCATTGCCTCGGTGCACAAGGCGCGAGACTGAGTGCCCCTGTTTGTTGATGTACCACATTGTTGTGGTGTTGTCTGTTCTGACTTGTATCACCTTGTGCGTGGACAGATGCAGAAAAGCGAAGAGCTAAAAAGACAGCTCTGAGTTCCAGCAAATTGATGTGGAGCAGAGATTCCTGGGGGACCAAACTCCCTGAGTGGAAAGGTCGCCATGTGGGCTCCCCAACCCAGATGGGAAGCATCTGTGTGAGAGTCAAGTCGTGAGGCGGAAATGAAGGGACCCCGCTCTTAATTGCTCTGATCCTGCCACCACTGGAGAGTAGGATCAAGGTTGAGTCACTGGGACCAACTTGGAAGGGGTCTCTTCTCTGAGACCAAAGGTTCTCAAGTGAACTGAATGTCTCTCATCTGAAATCTGGCCCCACAACAGCTGTGGATGCAGCCATGTGCCCCAGGAGCTGCAGAAAGTGTCTTGCTGGTCGAGAGACCTGCAGAGTGAAGGAAGAGGCCAGAGCCACTAAATTCCTACCCTTTCTGGGAAGAAAGGCTCTGGCTAGCTTTGTGTCCAATTCTGCCCCTATAAAGGTGAGTACCTGGACTGGTTCCAGAACCGACTTTGGTAGGTTTAGCAGAAAACCCAGGAGGTGAGAAGCTGCTGGGTGACCTGCAGGTGAGATTTTACCTGTTCTGGGGACTGGCCTACAATGAGCCAGTCATCTAGATAGGGAAAACAGCAATCCTCAGCCTCCTTAAGTGGGCCACTGCCACTGCTAGACACTGTGAATACCCTTGGAGCAGAGGTAAGGCCAAGGGCATTGCTCTGAACTGGTAATGACCTGAGGCAGTTCGAATCTGAGGTACTCGATGGGATCTTCTGATTAGGACATGGAAATAGGCATCCTTGAGGTCCAGGGAGGCTAGCCAGTCCCTGGCCTTAGGGAAGGTAAAATCATTGCCAGAGTTACCATTTTGAACTTTGGTTTCAAAGATGCTTGTTCAGATATCTGAGATCTAAAATGGGCCGCCATTCTCCTGTCTTTTTGGGGAAGGAAGTATCTGGAATACAGACCCCTGCCCTGATGCAGGAGGAACCCTTTCACTGCTCTGAGAGCTAACAGGGATGAGACCTCTGTTTCCAGAGCGAGGGTCTCTGAAGCACTTGCAGGTAGAAGAAATCTGCTTCTCAACTTGGAAACTTTTGAAGCTGAGAACCAGACCCTGGCTTACTACTTCAGAACCCACTTGTCTGAGGTTAAAGAAGCCCAGTTCTGACTGAAGTAAGCCAGCCTGCCCCCACTGGTACAGGAGAATCGGCCTGGGCACCCCATCAGGGTGCCTGTTTATGAGGAGCTTTAGGCTGGGGGTGGGAGCAGGTCTGCCCACCTTCGTCTGCCCTGCCTCTGAAGAAGCCCCTCTGAGCATAGGCAGAGGAGGCCTGAGCCTGGTAGAAAGGCCTGTGAAAAGGCCTACCCCTACCCCTGGGGGCATGCCTTTGAGGGTGGCTTGCACGCCTTAGCCTGGGCACTCTTGTAAGTAGTCCTATATTCATCCATCTTCTTCATGTAATTCTCTGTCTGCTCTCCAAACAGAAATTTCCACCACAGGAAAATCCATAGCCTTAGTCTGGGTATCCTGTGACAAACTAGTACACCTGAGCCAGGCCAACCTACGAAAGCTACAGATGTGGCCATGACCCTAGAGAAACATCATTAACATCCACAGCAGCATGAAACTGAACCTTAGAGGCTTCAGTGCCATCAGCAGCCACCTGTTCTAGTTCACTAGCCAGCTGGCCATGGGCCTGCTTGGCCAATTGCAAAACAGTATCCCATCTAGATTTCTGATACCAAGCTACATAAGCCATATAATTTGCTTGCCTGAGTCCCAGAGAGGCTGCCATATACTGTTTTTTTGCCATGGCATCAATCTTCCTGGAATCCTTGTCAGGAGGATGTGAAGCCAAGGGAATACTAGCTTTATCACAGGCAGCAGCCTGAACTACCCCAACCTGACTGCATTGCTGAGAAAGGAATTCTGTATCAGGGCCTGACAATGTATACCTTCTGTCCATCTTTTATCTACAGGAGGCACAGAATTAGAGCTTTTAAATTTTAATTGTTTGCTTCCTAAAAGACTTATGTAAAGGAATAGACAATCTCCTAGACTCTGGAATATCCATCATTTCTACAAAATCAGGCTCCTCTTGCTCATGACAGCCTCTTCTAAAGGAAGCTGGAGGTTTCAGCAACTTTTTTATAAAACATAAAATGAGATGGGGACTCAGACAGCATAGGGGGAGATTCTAAAGGTCTGTCTGGGGAGATGTCCGGTTCAATGGGCACACCCAGACCTTCCCAGCCACATTCATACTGTTCACAATCCTCCTCCCCCTCCTCTGGTTCATAAAATTCCTCAATATCATAATCCTGAACCACTGGGACCGGACGAACCGACCTTTTACCAGATAGTGGTGGTTCGGACGGACCCTGAGACAGTGACTGGACAATTTGTATGGCTTTTGCTATCTCTGCAGCAGTTGGAGAAGGAATTTTGGACTCCAGACCTGCTGATTTTGTTTTCTTTACTGGAATTGGTTCCTCAGAACCAGCTTTTCTTTTGCCCGAGGAAGTCTGGCCCTGGTCAGAGGGCACTCCCTCTGGTTCGGTTGGCACCGAACCAGGCTGGCCATCCGGGTCAGCGGACTTTTTGGCCTCTCGTTCCCTGAGCCTGCCCAATCTTTTTTCCAGGGTGGCTGCAGGGAAATTCTTACATACCTGGCAGTCTGACTGGAGGTGGTCAAGCCCCAGACAATAAACACAGGTGGTGTGTGGGTCAGCCTTGTCAAAGACTTACCCACAAACATCACGGTGTTGAAACCCAGTGGGCCCGGTTTTTCTTTTGGGTTTCTCAGACATAATGCCAGCCTAACCAAAAACTTGCCCTTTTAACAGCAGTGCCAGGCAAGACACCCTTATCGGTTCCTAACCGTGTCACGGGTATTGGAAAAAAACGTAATAAATCCGTTTTTTTTAGAACCGATAAGAACTGGGAACCGCACTCTAAAATAGTAACTTTTAGTTTTAAATGAGTTTTAAACCCACTGATCGGTTCAAAACCGAACGATAACTTACAAGTTCCACACAGACAAAACCTTCATTTACTACGGTTACCACAGATAGAGCTTGAACCGAACGGTTTTGATGTTAAAATAAAACTATTCTCGGTTAAATCAAACAGAAAACACTTTTAAACCGAGAAATGAACCGAGCAGAAGGAGAAATCTCCGAGCGACTGTTCACTGAGGCGGAGTAAAGAATCTGACAGTTCAAGTTTGAAATGACACAGATAGAGCTGCTCGTGCCAAAATTCTATTTTGGAATGGTTTTAACCATTTCACTCCGGGGCAGTTCTAGAGCTGGAACAAACTGCTAATGTCTATAATATAGCAAGACTTCATGTTGTTTGAACCTGGAAAGGGGGTCATAAGTGAAGGACCCCTCTCAAAAAGGTCTTAGAGACCTCCAGCTGAGCAAACGTTCTGTCTGTCAAGGGGACATGATAGGCCAGAATGGCCGCCATGAGAACCTTTAAGGATGAATGGCTGAGACCCAGATGAAGAGGTGTCTTGAGTAATTCCAGAGTTGGCCGACAGAGCACAAGAAGGGCTCAGCGTCATTGGAGGCAGCCCAAATAGAGAACCGCCCATTTCATGGCATAAGTAGATCTGGTTGAGGGTTTCCTTGCCTCCACCAGAATCTCAGCTACTCTGTGGCGAATTAGGCTTGAGCTACGTCTGCAGGAGCCACATGTGCAACTGAAGGGACTTGAGGCCTGGATGGACCAGGGTCCCCTGATCCTGGGTCAGCAAACATAGCGACAGAGGAAGAGGAAGAGGAGGTTCCTCTGAGTACTGTTGCAGAAGAGAGAACCAAACTTGCCTGGGCCAGAAAGGAGCGATCAGAATAATTTGAGCTCCTTCCGAGCAGAGTTTCTGCAAGACCCTCATAAACAGTGGAATCAAGAGGGAAGGCATAGACGACTCTAACCTTCCAGTCTAGAGACAGAGCGTCTCTCCAAAAAATGCCGCACCCTGGAGCGAGCGAGCAGAAGACGGGAAGTTTTCTGTTTTGAGGGGATGCAAACAGGTCTACCTGTGGAGTTCCCCAGCACAAGAAGATGTTGTCTACGACCCCCTGATCCAGTTCTCATTTGTGAGCTATAGCAGATGACCGGCTGAGCCTGTCTGCCAGTGTGTTCTCGACCCCCAGGACGTGCGATGCCGTGAGGTGAAGATTGTGCTGCACTGCCCAATCCCAGACTTGCATCGCCTCTCTGCAAAGGAGGTAGGAACGAGTTCCTCCCTGTTTGCTGATGTACCAGACCACACACATATTGTCCGTCTGTACAGCTAGGTGACCGGGGGAGAGAGAGAGAGAGAGAGAGAGAGATACAGATGCAGAGCCTGAAGAGCATACAGCACTGCCCTTAGTTTGAGCACATTGATGTGAAGGGACTTCTCGAGCTTGGACCTAGAGCCCTGGGTCCTGTGAGGACCGGGATGGGCTCCCCAACCCGCGCCGGAGGCATCCATAGTCAACTTCTGCGAGAGGGGAGGAAGACCGAAGGGAACTCCCCAGCAGAGGTTCTCCGGAACCATCCACCACTGCAAGTCCCGAGTCATTGGGGTGGAGACCAAGACAAGTTGATCTAAGTCATCCACTAGCTGATCCCATTGAGACCGAGGCGTCCACTGAGAGATTCTCATTTGGAGCCGAGCGCAAGGGACTGTCGGAATCGCAGCCGCCATTAGCCCGAGGAGGCGAAGGACTGACCTGGCGCTGACCCGCCTGTGGCTGGACAACAGGCTGACCTGAGCCTAGAGAGTGGCCACCCTGTCCGGTGGCAGGAAGGCTATGCCAGAGGTCATGTCCAGGATCGCCCCGATAATTTGGAGCCTATGGGACAGGATCAGATAGGACCTGGCCTGGTTGATGGTAATACCCAAGCAGGCAAAGACCTGCTGGGTAAGGGAAAGGAAGCGCAGGAGTTCCTCCCTGGATGGGGCCGCCAGGAGCCAATCATCCACATACGGGAAAACCTGCACCCCTGGGTACACAGGTAGGCCGCTACCACCGGAAGGCATTTGGTGAACACCCGGGGCGCCGAGGACAGACCAAATGGGAGGGCCTTGAACTGGTAGTGGTCCCCTGGAACGCAAAATGCAGGTATTTGATGTGGGAAGAGGCGGATAGGGATATGCAGGTAGGCATCCTGCATATCTAAAGCACACAGCCACTGTCCCGACCGGACAAGGGGCAGGAGGCTCTGCAGTGAGAGCATTGTGAACCTCTTGTACTCCACGAACAAGTTCAGGGAGCTGAGGTCGAGAATTGGCCTCACATCCCCTGTTTTCTTTGGGACCAGGAAGAAATGAGAATAGTACCCCGTTCCCTGAAGAGGAATGGGGACGGGTTCTATCGCCTCCTTCAAGAGAAGGGAGGAAATTTCTTCCTGGACCAGGAGAAGATGCTCCTGCGAGTACGACGACCTTGGGGGAGGGTGTCGAGGGGGTTTCTGAAGAAACTCTATTGAGTGTCCCTCTGCAATGAGTTGGAGCTCCAAGGAATCTGACATCCTCTCCCAACCCGGGAGGTGGAGGGAAAACCTCCCTCCTATCGGTTCCTCTGGAAACGCCAGAGGCTGTGGGAGAGGAAAGGAGTCAGGTGGTGTGGGGCAGCGTTGCGACTGAAGCTCCCGCTGCTTTTTTGTGCGGTGGGGGCTTGGCAGCCAGAGGGGCCCGATGTTTATTGGCCCGCCTTATCTGTGGTTTCGCCCTTTGCCGATTCCGCCTGCGAAATGGACAACGCTGCGCTGGAGGGGGATTGTACATGGAGTCCACAGACTTCAGTGCAGTTGTGTTCTCCTGCAGATCGGTGATAATGTCCTTGACATCACCACTGAACAGCACCGAACCGCAGAAGGGTGCTTCCTGAATAGCAGACTGCACTTCCGGGACCAAACCTGACACACGGAGCCAGGCATGACGCCGTAAGCCTATGGCAAAAGCCAAGCTTCTACCAGCAGTGTCCACTGCATCGTACGTGGCACAAAGCATGTGCCGACTGGCCGAACGAGCAGAACAGACAAGGTCAGCCACTTTCTGTTTAACCTGAGAGTCAGAAAGGAGTCCAACTTGGATTCCACCTCACTAAGAATCATCTTCTGGTAAACCCCCATGTGACCAACATAGTTCAGAGCCCTAATACCCAGAGTGGAAGAAGCATAAATCTTCTTGCCATACTGGTCCAGAAGATGGGATTCTTTTTCAGGTGGAGACAAGCTCAAATGCTTCAGATTAGCTGACCGTCCGTGAGCGGCGCTAATCACAACCGAGTCAGCTCGAGGGTGAGAATCAAGGAAGTCAACACCCTCGGGAGCCTGGTACAGCCTATTAGACTTCCGAGGAAGAGGGGCTAATGCAGACAGTTGCTTCCAAATGGTGGAAACAAGGTTGGCATGAGGCTCAATCCAGGTGGCACCAAGATTGGAGCGGTCTCGGGCAGATCCATGTGCTCAGCGAGTTTCTTACGCTGTGGGTCCGGCTCCAAAGAACGCCACTTATGAACTTCCTGGATTTTGCGCAGCAACTCCGAGAAAGACGGATCCTCTGGAGGAGACTCCGGAGGAATCCTAGGCCTGGGTTTGGCCGGAGAGCGTGGCTCGTCGTCCGGGTCAGAACAACTGGAGTCATCCGAGGTGTCCTAGGAGGAAAAGGAAGAAGAAGACTCCCTCTCCCGGCATGGGGGAGGAACGGACCCCTTAGGAAGCCCTCAGGGAAGCATGTCCTGCCATGCCCTGGAACCAGGAGGCTCTCCCCTGGCATCTGGAGGTGGAGAGAGAGTCTGTAGTCTGGGGCATACGGCAGCTGGAACCGTCACTGGGAGATGAGCCTTGGCCTCAGCCCACCAGGAGGCCAGAGTCTCCTTCAAGTCCACCGGCGGCTAAGGGGGCGGTGGAGGAGGGGGATACAGATACTGAGAGTACCCATAGGGTGCGTATCCGTAACCCAACAGCAGGTAACCCGGCATCTGGTAGTGAGGCACCGAGTACTACGGCGTCAGGTACTGCGGAGCCGGGTAAGACTGCGCCGGATAAGACTGAGTCGGATACCCGGGGGGTCTGACGGAGCAGACGGCCTGGCTGGAAGCCCAGTGGGCGGGCCTGAGCAGAAGGCACGGGCGGGGGAGGGCCCAGCGCTGGAGTGGCATCCGGGAGGGGATGTCGGTATGACCGGTGTTGAAGCCGGCGCCTGGGGAACTGACATCAGGTCGTCCTGGCCCAGTGGGAGGGAGGCCTGACGGGCGCAGCAGGAACCTCGGCATCGCCGGGATGGTGGAGAAAAATCCTGGGTTCAGGCTGAGAGACCCATGGTCCCCGGAGGCAGCGAAGCTGCGGGGAGCAGGGAGCGAGCGATAGAGGGGTCCGGCGTCGGTTCAGCCGCCATGCAGGCGTCGGGTCGGCCGACATCTGACTAGTGGACCCCGCCCGGCAGGTCAAGGAGGCCTGGTCGGGCGGGAAAGGGCCGTGCACCGCCTCGAAGGGTTGAGCGACTTGTCGACCGTCTCTGTGCAGGCGTCAGAGGAGCTGATGTCCAGCTTACCGGAGCTGCTCGAACCAGTAGGCTGCCCAATGATGGCTTTACCAGGAGCATGAGCCAGATGGGTGGGCCAACGCCACCTTGGAAACTTCCAAGATGGCTGTCGTGGAGCGGTCCCCCGGAAGGGACATTACCTGGAGCACGGCGACTCCAGCGGAGTTGCGGTGGAAGATGAGCCCCTGTCCTGATGCTTCACCTTGTCCTTCTTCTTACAGTGGCCTTCGTGGGAAGTGGACGCCTGCCGGAGCTTTTTCAACCCCTCCTCCATGGAGGACATCATCTTCTTGAGGATATGGGTCTCCAGGGACTGCTGCCTCAGTCTGCGGGTGGCGGAGTTAAATTTAAGGCAGTGCTGGCACTTCTCCACCTGATGGTCTGGGCTCAGACAGAAGAGGCATTGGGAATGGCCGTCCTTGTGCAGGAGTTGGGCGCCCATGCAGGTCAAACTTATTTTTTGTGCTCAGAGGTGTGGGGGACAACATACACCAACGAAAGCCTGACGATTAAGTCGAACAATTCGAAAAAACGACGGTAAATACTACTGGCGACAGAGCTGACGAGCGTTGAACTTTTACCGTGAAGCGCTGACATGAGCTAACGGCGGGAAAGAACTTGAAGGCGGGTGTGGGGGACCACCCCTTTATACTGACGCCGCACAACGTTGGTCACCTGACGTGAGGGCGGTTCCCCGCCAGAGACTGCCAGCTAGAAATTTTTCCATCGGGCATCAGTCCTATATGTAATTACCTACTGCAAGAGCCCTCTCTAAGTAAGATCATTGCCACTCGCTAGTGTTCTCCTAGACGGGGGTGAAACGGGGAACTGTGCAACAGGTGGCTGTAGCCAAAAGTTTAGCAGTTGATATCATCCTTGGCAACAATCTCAAACGGGATGGTGTGTGCAGTTACCCGTAGCCATGCGGGACGGGGAAACTGTAGTTCCTCAGACCCCACAGAAGCCATTGTGGAAACCACTGGGAGGCTGGTTCCCCAGCCTGCATCTCCAGATATGGAGACTAATGAAAAGAGGGTAGAAATTTCCCCAGTAGCAGTTAACCACACAGCCAAGGAGGGTTACTCCGAAGAAGGAGGGGTGACCCATTGTCAGAGGGTTAGGGATGACAGTGATCCGGAGTGCCCTGACGCTAGTGCTAGGGACCCTAGTTTAGAGACTGAAGGGGACCTGTCCCATGCCTTGGGAATATGTAAGGAGTTTGCAGCTGCTCAGAAAAGTGACCCTAGTCTAGAGAAACTGAGAGCTTGGGCAGATTGACGGAGCACAGAGAGGTGATGGTAAACAAAGTTTATTGGGAAAATGGACTGATGTATACTCAGGCTGTAAATACAGAGGAAGGAGTGATAAGCAGGCAACTTGTCATTTCCAGGGTCGTGAGCAGTTGCTCAAGACTGCTCACAATATTCCTTGTCTGATCATCTAGAATGTGGCGCCTACATGACGGTTGTGGGATTTCTATTAGCTAACTTCACCCAGCAGGTGAAGGAGTATTGTAGGTCTCGTCACCGGTGCCAAGAAATAGGGAAGGCAGGTAAGAAAACACAAGCCACCCTAATTTCATTGCCCATGGTGGAGGAGCAACTCCACAGGGTGGGAATGGATACTGTGGGCCCTTTAAATACCCCCAGCTCCTCTAGGAAGAGGTTCATTCTGACTGTGGTGGATTATGCCACCCGGTATCCAGAGGCAGTCACCCTATCCTCACTGAGGACAGACAAAGTGTCAGATGGCTTACTTGGGATTTTCTCCGATGCTGCATTTCCACAGGAGGTCATCACCGATCGAGGGGGTTCCTTCATGTCGGACCTGATGAAATGTTTGTGGGAGAAGTGAGGGGTGGTGCAGAGGCCCACAAAACCTTATCACCCGTAAGCCAATGGGCTTGTGGAAAGATTTAACGGTACCCTTAAGTCAATGCTCCAAGTGTTTGCTGAACAGCATGTGAGGGACTGGGAGAAATACCTTCCCCACCTGTTTGCATACAGGGAGGTGCCCCAAGAGTCGACAAGATTTTCCCCCTTCAAGCTCTTACATGGATGCCGGGTACGTGGGCCCCTAGACTTGATCTGGGAGGACTGGGAAGGCAAGCACACCACCCAGGAACTCCATAGTGGATTATGTCCTTAGGTTTGGGTAAAGGCTGAAGGAGCTTATGGGACAGCCCAGAGCAAACCTGGCAGCTGCCCAACAAAAACAAAAAGTGTGGTACGACCAGAGAGCCAGAGCTCACTCATACATGGTAGGTCAGGAAGTCATGGTCCTTATTCCGGTCCGGAAAGACAAGCTGCAGGCTGAGTGGGCAGGATCATACAATATAGTTAGAAAGGTAAATGACGTGAACTATATATACAGGTTACTCACCTGTAACAGGAGTTTTAGGAATGGTATATGTTGTTCATCCACACTTCACGGCAGGTTCCTTGCCACTTTAAATCTTGCTGGAAGGTCTGCAAGCTGGCTCCTCCCACCCACCCGGGTGGTAAAACTCTCAGTTCCGCCCCATGACACCAGAACTAGCCTGCTGAAGGCCAGGTTGTGCGTCGAAGCCGGGGAGGCCGGGTGGGTTGTGTGGATGAACAACATATACCATTCCTAGAACTCCTGTTACAGGTGAGTAACCTGTATTTCTAGGGACATGGATATGTTGTTCAATCCAAACTTCATGGCAGACTCCTAGCAGTTCTCCGGGAGGAGAGAGGCAAGGCACACACACCCCCTACTTAGAAAACAAGGACTGGAGAACCGGTGGCCCAAAACCAGCTTTCCGGCGTGACTCAAGGTCGATGTCGTAGTGGGTAATGAAGGTGTGTGCTGACTTCCAGGTAGCAGCCCTGCAGATTTCCTGGATAGGGACGTCCCTGGAAGCAGCCACCGAAGCAGCGGTATGGCGGGTAGAATGAGTTCTTATCCCTTTGGGAGGTTCCATGCCCGCCAACCTATAGCAGAGATCTATGCAGGAGGTGACCCACCTGCCTATCGTCTGCCTGGCTGCAGGTCTGCCAGGTGCGGCTTCAGCGTAGGTGACAAACAGCTGGTGAACCCCTCCCCGAACTTCAGCCGTCCGCTCCTTATAATAAGAGAGCGCTCTTCTAGGGTCCAGAGTATGGGGCCTATATTCGGCCTCCGAGGTGTGACTGGGGTAGAACACCGGCAGAGTCAACACCTGGTTAAGGTGAAACTCTGACACCACCTTCGGAAGGAATTTCGGGTTGGGGCGCAGGACAACCTTGTCCTTGTGGAAGACCAGATAAGGAGACTCGATGGAAAGCACCTGGAGCTCTCCCATCCTTCTGGCCGACATGATAGCCACCAAGAAGGCAGTCTTCCACGACAGGTGAGAGATGTCACACCTGTGTATCGGTTCGAATGGCTTGCCCATGAGTTTAGCCAGTACCAGCAGTAGATCCCACGAAGGTGGAGGTTCTCGCACCAGAGGGGATATGTGATCAAGGCCTTTGAAAAAGTGCCCGAACACCTTCTGCTGCGCCACCGACTGCTTCCCGGCCCGCGCCCGGTAAGCAGAGATGGCTGCCAGGTGCACCTTAAGTGGTCACGCACCGAGCCCTAGCTGAGAAAGGGACCACAGGTAGTCCAGAATGCTTGCAAGGAACAGGAGGAAGGGTCCAACTCCTTGCCCTGACACTAAATGGAGATCTCTTCCATTTAAAGGCATAGCACTTCCTGGTCGACTCTATGGGATGCCTCAATAACGTTGAGGACCTTCAGAAAGACCAAGGCCTGGAACTCTAGCTGCTTGGGAACCAGGCCGTCAGGTGCAGGGATTGAAGGTCCGGTGGAGAACCTTCCCTGGTTGACTGAGATCTGGTCCGGGCAGGCTAGGAGCCGCCTCGGAAGCCTGGAGCTGAGGCTGAGGCTGAGGCTGAGATCTGGATACCAGAACTGGCGGGGCCAGTCTGGGGCTACCAGTATCACCTGCACCTTGTCCCTCCTTGCCTTGAGAAGCATCTTGTGGATCAAGGGAAATGGGGGAAAGGCATAGAAGAGGCCCGGGGTCCACGGCCTCGAGAAGGCATCCCCCTGCAGCGAGTCCTGCTGAGGGGGGCGGGCATGAAACAGCCTCAGCTTCGCATTCTCCCTGGAGGCAAACAGGTCCTCCTGAGGCGTGCCCCAGTGGGAGAACAGATCTTGTACTACCTCCGGCAAGAAAGACCACTTGTGAGACGCAGCCCCTATCCGGCTTAGGGCATCGACCGAGTGTTAGAGGCTCCTGCCACATAGATGGCTAGGAGAGCCACCTCCAGGCTGCGCACGAGGGACCAAATGCGGAGAGCTTCCCTGCACAGGGGCATGGAGCGCGTCCTGCCCTGGCAGTTTAGGTAGTACATGGTCGTGGTATTGTCCGTCTGGACCTGGACCACTTGACCCCGTACAAATGGAGTGAAGGTGGTGAGGGCTAGACGGACCGCTTGAAGCTCCAGCAGGTTGATGTAGCATACGGACTTCCGAGGGGATCAGTGGCCTAGCGCTCTGTGCTCCCCCAGATGGGCACCCCAACCCATCAGAGAGGCGTCAGTCGATAGAGAGACGGTCGGCTCGGGGTGGACAAACGGGATGCCCTCCTGCAGATGAGCTGGAACGATCCACCACTGGAGAGCGTTCCACATCTCCTGGGTCACTGCCACTGGCTGGTCCAGAGGACCAGAGAGCTGTGACCATTGACTGGCCAGTCCCCACTGTAGGGGACACATGTGCCAAAGGGCCCAACGGACCACGCTGGTGCAGGCTGCCATGAGGCCCAGGAGGCGCAGGAAGTCCCGGGCAGGGCACAATTGCCCAACCTGAAATGATCGGGCAAAGGAGGAAAGAACCTCGGCCCTGTCCGCCGGGAGCCGTGCTCTGGTTTAGAGAGAGTCCAGCTCTGCCCCGATGAATTAAAATCACCTGCTCTGGCACGAGTTCTGACTTGGCCTCGTTGATAAGGAGGCCAATCTGAGAGCAAACCTGGAGGGCCAGATCCCTGGACTGCTCCACCTCCAGTCTGGAGGAGGCCGCAATCAGCCAGTCATCCACGTAAGGGTACACCCGGACCCTTCAGCGGCGCAGGAATGCTGTCACCACTGCCATGCATTTGGTGAAGACCCTGGGAGCTGGAGAGAGGCCGAAGGGCATGGACTGGAACTCATAAAGGGACCCCTCTGCTCTGAAGTGGAGGAATCGCTGGTGGGACGGACGGATTGGGATGTGAAAGAATGCGTCCTGGAGGTCCAGAGAACAGAACCACACGCCTCGTTCCAGGGATGGAATGATCTGAGCCACAGTGACCATCCTGAAGGTTCGAGACCTTAGGAACCTGTTCAGGTCATGCAGGTCTAGAATGTGCGCCAGCCCCCCCGTCCGTTTCGGGACCAGGAAGTACCTGGACACAAACTCTGGGTCTGGTGGAGGATCCGCCACCTCCTTGCTCACCTCCTTCTGGAGGAGCAGGGCAATGTCGGCTTAACGGGCCGACAAAGAGGCTGCGGACCCCATAAACCCCCTGTGGGGCGACGGCTCGGAAGGGCGGGGCCTGCTTGAACTCTAGAGGCAGACCCTTTCCTACCACTTCCAACACCCAGCGGTCCGTGGTGATAGCGGACCAGGTGGAATGAAAGTGGTGGGCCGCCTCCACGGGGGAAGGGGCGACGAGGCTGGGGCTGACACTCCTCAACCAGTCACTGGGCAGGCTTGGAGAAGGATCAGCGAGGGCCTCCGGCCTTTTCCTCCCAGCTTCCTGCTGGAGGAAGCTGCAGGCTTGGCTTTGGGGTGCCAAGTGCGAGCCTGCTGGTCCTGATGCTGGTGTTGCTGGGCCAGACGTCCCGCAGGGGCAGAAGGGCGAAAGGGCTTACGCTGCTGCTGGTGGCCTTTGTCCTTCTGGGCAGACGTGACCGAGTCCAAGGTGGCACTGGACTTCTTGAGCCTCTGGAGATGGCCTTCCACCCCAGGCCCGAACAAGTCGGTACCCAGGAAGGGGACGTTTGCCAGCTTGTGCTGAGTATCCGCTGTGAAGGTGGAGATCCGCAGCCAAGCTCTGCGGCGCATGGGCACAGCGGCCGCTACTGACCGGGCACAAGAGTCTCCAATATCTAGAGCAGTTTGGAGCTGCTGCTTCGCCAACGCCCTTCCCTGATCCCACACCTGCTTGACCGTAGTCTGGAGGTCAGCTGGGAGATGAGGGATCACCTCATCCAGGGAGCCCATAAGGGCGTGGGAGAAGTTCGCCATCAGTATGGCCGAGCTGGCCTGATGGAGGCCTAGGGAGGATGCAGTGTACACCTTACGCCCGGCATAGTCCAGCTTTTTGGACTCTTTGTCGGGAGGCTTGTTCACGTCCCTGGTGTTCCCGGAATGCCGGAAAACACTATCGGTTACAAGCCCCTCCGCAGAGAGGTGCTCCGAAAAACCGGACAGTGAGCCGGTTGGGACTGCGTACTTCCTGGCCATCCTGGTAGAAGGAGCAGGACAAGAAGCCAGCCGGTGCCATAACTCCAAGGCTGGGTCAACAATGGCTTCAGCCACCGGAAAAGCCTCCGTGGGAGAATCCCCTCGGTCCAGTATCTCCGTGAGGGGATACTTGGCCCGCTTGGAGACGGGTTCGAGCTGCATCCCAGTAGACTCTGAGATGAGCCAAAGCAGACCCATGAACAAGGATGGGCTATAGTCCACCGACTGTCCCCCAGTGGACTCCAGGTCAAGGGGCCTGAAGAACAGGGAAGAGTCATCATCAGACTCCGAAGAGTCTGCGAACAGCTGCCCTAGGGCCTGAGCCACCCTCCACCTGCCGAGGGGCGGTCAGGAGTGAGGGTGACCAACAACCGATGGGGCAGCCCCTGACCCGACCAAGAATCCTTGGTAGACCCCCAGATGTAGGTTGTTGAGGCGGGGTTCCACCACAATAAGTGGCGCAGCTGGTTTCGCCCAACAACCGCACGGTTTGGGCTCCTCACAACCACGAGGGGTTGTTTCGCCCTTTCAGGTGACAGCCACTTAATGGCTGGGGAAGGTGGCGGTCGGCTTGTCCCCGGTCAGAAGGAGCTACCGCCACCTTAAGTCCTTGTAGCGTCGACGCAATTTGTGTCGAAGCCTTTCCTCCTCCGAGGAGGAAGATGAGTGTCGCCGCCGCTTTCCTCAGTGCCGAGACGGAGACCGCCGGTGTCGGCGGGATCGGCTGGACCGAGAGGAGGTCCGAGACCATCAGTGTTTCAGAGTGTAGGTCTGGGAGGGAGCGGGGGAAACCCATTCCTCCCTCGGCTCGGGAGCCTTAACTGGGGACTCCGGCACAGGAGGCGCAAGCAAGTCCTCGGTTTCCACCGGGGGAACTGGTGAAGAAGGGTTGTCGGCTTCTCCAGTCGACAGCCTGTCCGACTGGTCGAGAAAAATCTCGACACATGCGACGTGGTGTCTCGCCGGCTGACCTGACGGGACACCGTGAAGCCAGTGACCTTAGCCACAACCTTGACTGAAGTCGAGTGTTGACTGCCCGGGAAGGGGACCTCTCCCGCTCCCACGAATGCTGACAGTGGGACTTACCTTGAGTCCTTCTTCTTGGACCGAGAGGGTGTCCGATGGACCTTCACCTTTACGTGGAGAGGGACTGACAAAGCACCTAAAAGAAGCCGTATAGGAGGGCCCAGGAGGCGGGATAAATGCTGTGACCGAGGAGGACGAAGATGTGGCCTGGGCCGCCTCCTCCTCGAGGGCGATCATCTGTTAAAGTTGCTCAGCCGAGCCCGCCGCTGCGGACACCGCCCAGTGGGCCTCCTTTGACTTCACCGGCTGAATACGTCTCTCAGGGCGCCCAAGTTGGAGTCTGGCAGCACAGTCTTACTAACATACTAAAATGCCAGCAGAATAGGCCTAACGGTCTTTCGTGTCTGCTCGTTTGGTCAGCCCCCACCCTGGGTGCTGACCTTGCTGTCCCCCTCGCCTTCTCTGGCTTCTCCTTCCCAGTTCGGATATTCTTGTTGCATTGGATTTTGCTTCCTGAACCCTTCCCTGTACCTGTCCCACCCCTCTTGAACCCCTCCACTGTCTCTGCCTCCACCAGCCCCCTAGGTAGTGCATTCCATGGCTCCACCACCCTCTCAGTGAAGTAGCACCTCCTCCTTTCTCCCCTGAATCTTCCCCCCTCCAGCTTCCACCCATGCCCTCTAGTGGCCCCTTCCTCCTTCCTTCAAAGCACCCTGACTGTTCCTCCCCTATTTACCCTCTTCATGTACCTGAAGACCTCTATCATGTCCCCCCGGTCCCTTCTCTCTTCCAATGCGTACATATTTAGCTCTTCGAACCTCTCCTCATAGGTCCTGTCCCCCAAGCCCCAAATCATTTTGGTTGCCCTCCTCTGGACCCTCTCCAGGAGGTTAATGTCCCTCTTTAAGTGTGGCCTCCAAACTGCACGCAGTGCTCCAGGTGCGGCCTCACCAAGCAGTTATACAGAGGGAGTATCACTTCCTCCTTCTGGAGGTGATCCCCTAGTGATGCATCCCAGCATCCTGTTGGCCTTGGCTGCTGCCCTCCTACAAGTCTCAGAGTTGTTCATCTTGACATCCACCACCACCCCCAGGTCCCTCTCAGCCATTGAGACTTGTAGTATTCCCCAGGGTGTACACTTGGCCTGGGTTTCTGGCCCCCAGGTGGAGTACCTTGCATTTCCCTGCATTGAACCTCAGCTTCCACTTTCTAGACCATCTTTCCAGAGCCTCCAGGTCCCCCTGCAGGGCCACCCTTCCCTCCTCCCCATCCACCACCGCTCCCAGTTTTGAGTCATCTGCAAAGAGACTCATCTCACTCCTGATTCCTGTCCTTATGTCAGATACGTAGGCGTTGAACAGAAGGGGCCCAAGGACTGATCCCTGTGGAACCCCACTAATGACCCTCCTTGGGGATGAGACTATCCCACCAACTACGACCCTCTGGGTCCGGTCCTGGAGCCAACTGCCTATCCATCTGATCATCTGGTTTCCCACCCCCATTTCTCCTAGCTTAGGACATTGTCCGAGAAGGACTTGCACAAATCGAGGCCTGCAGATTGTGGTCAAGCCCGAGGCAATAGATGCACATGGAGTGCGGATCAGTCCGAGACATCTTCTGACCAGCATGGGCACCGACAAAATGGGGAGTCGATTTATCCATCACAGTCTGGAAGGAAGAAACAGACCGAAGTCTTGTAAACTTTCAAATTAGTTTCTGGTTAACCAAGAGTTTGGATCCAGTCTAAATGCAGAGCGTAAGGGAGGAACCTGAGCTTCAAGTGGTAAGGAAGATCTGAAGGTCATGGGGCGGAGGCAGAGTTTACCACCCAGGTGGGTGGGAGGAGCCAGCTTGAAGACCTTCCGCAAGATTTAAAGCGGCAAGGAACCTGCCGTGAAGTGTGGATTGAACAACATATCCATGACCCTAGAACATAGAGTTACCTGACAGAAGACACACAGAAAGAATGTACCATGTCAACATGATTAATCCATATGCTAATAGGGCTGACATGGTATTTGCAGTATGTAGTCCTATGGAGGGGACAGACGAAGGAGACCCCTTCTGGACTTGCTGGAAGAAAGCAAGCGGGAGTCCTCTGTGGAGGCAGTTAAACTGTCACCCCAGCTGGCCCCGGACAAGATCCAGGAAGTAAGGGAAATTTTAGCAGACTTTGCCCCACTATTTAGTGCTAAGCCTGGACTAACCCCCTTAGTGACGCACGATGTAGAGACAGGGACACAGACGCCCATATGGCAGACAGCATATCGGGTGTCAGAGGCTGTCCAAAAGGACATTAGGAGGGAGGTGGAGGAAATGCTGGATTTAGGGGTAATCCAGAGATCCCACAGCCCCTGGGCCTCACCCGTAGTCCTTGTGCTAAAGCCAGATGGCTCTACTCGGTTCTGTGTGGACTGAATGCAGTCACGAAGTCAGATGCCCATCCGTTGCTCCGGATGGACGAACTCCTGGACAAGTTGTGAGGAGCGACATATCTTACGACTACTGACCTGACAAAGGGGTATTGGCAGGTACAGTTAACTGACAGAGCGAGGGAGAGGTCGGCCTTCATCACTCCAATAGGCTTATTTGAATTTAAAGTAATACCTATCGGAATGAAGAACGCCCCAGACACTTTCCAAAGGTTGGTGAACCAGGTGTTAAATGGTGCTGAGAAGTACCCCGTGGCGTACCTGGATGACACTGCCATCTTTACTGCCAGCTGGGAGGAACACCTGTCCCACCTTAGGGAAGTGCTGGGCAGGATACAGAGGGACGGGCTCACTGTCAAAGCTGAGAAGTGTCAGGTGGCCATGGCTGAAGTGGCATACCTTGAGCATGTTGTAGGCCGGGGACAGCTCCGTCCTAACCAAGTAAAAATAGAGGTGATCAAGGCATGGCCGAGACCAGAAATGCAGAAGCAGGTCAGGAGTTTTCTAGGGACAGCAGGGTACTATAGGAAATTTGTACCCAATTACAGTGCCCAGGCTGCTCCCCTATCTGACGTGGTAAAGAAAAAGATGCCCAAGAAAATTACTTGGGAACTAGCCTGTGAAAAAGCCTTTACCAGACTGAAGGAGGCACTGTGCAGTGCTCCTGTATTGACAAGTCCTGACTACAGCAGACCCTTTATAGTCCAGACTGATGCCTCAGACGTGGGTATTGGGGCAGTACTGAGTCAGACATCCAACCAAGGGAAAGATCACCCTGTAGTGTACCTGAGTAAAAAGTTACTTCCCAGGGAGCAGGCTTACTCTACTGTGGAAAAAGAATGTCTTGCCATAGTGTGGGCCCCAAAGAAGTTAAAGCCATACTTATATGGGCAGCATTTTAAGGTACACACTGACCACAATCCCCTGGTTTGGCTGACACAAATGGGAAAAACTAATGGTAGACTATTAAGATGGAGTCTTGCCTTACAAGGGTATGACATGACGATCTTACATAGGGCTGGAGCGACCAATCAGAACACAGATGGCCTGTCGCGTCTATATGAGGGGTGAAATGAGTTTGGAAGCTCATCCCATGCAGGGGATAGAGCTCTGAAATTTAGTCTAGGTGGGGAGGACTGTGACGCTTGGCCAGCTGGTTATGATTGTTGTATGATATTTGTAATATAAAAATATAGTAGGTTACTGTCTCACATAAGACAGCATGTGCTTTGTGCTTCCATGAGTGCCCCCCCCCCAAAGGATTCAGAGAAGCTACAGGAAATATTAACCTGAAACCAAGAGGTAATTAAAAGACCAGAGAGACTTAATTAAGGGTCTCCTGTTTTTCTGTCTGAATTAAAACTGATCCAGCTACCAGGATATAGGGCTAGTAAAGTTTTAAGATTCCTATAGGAAGAACATTTTATACCAACCTGGTGCTAAAGCAGTAAAACCCTTTGATATGCCTTGGGAATAGGAACTACACCAGATCAAAGAGAAAATGTTTAATTAAGGAGTCATATTTAGGAAGTGGAGTTTTTGCTGATGTCACCTTATTTAAAGAATACCTAAACATAGAAACAGAATTTGATGGCAGATAAGGACCGCTTGGCCCACCTAGTCTGCCCATTTTCCTACCTAACAGATAAGCTGCAGATCCTAGTTAACCAACAACTTACTTCCTCCTACCCCCCACTAGGACTGCCTTATGTCTGTCCCATGCATTCTTGAATTCCCCCACTGTTCTTGACTCCACGCCTCCTCAGGGAGGCTGTTCCATGCATCCACAACCCTCTCTGTGAAAAAATACTTCCTCACGCTACCTCTGAGCCGTCCCCTCTATCTTCAAATTGTGCCCTTGTCCTTGTACATCTCTTTTCTGAAAGATGCTACCCTCTTGGACTTTGTTGATTCCCTTGAGGTACTTGAAAGTTTTATCATGCCCCTCTCTCCCTTCTTTCCTCAAGGGTATACATATTAAGCTCCTTTAGTCTTTCTTCAGATGTCTTCTGGTGCAGGCCCTGCACCATTTTGTTGCCCTCCTCTGGACAGCCTCCACTCTGTCTATGTCCTTGTGGAGATGGGGTCTCCAGAACTGCACACAGTACTCAGATGGGGTCTCACCAACTGTCTGTACAGAGGGATAACAACTTCCTGTTTTCTACTATTGATGCCTCTTCCTATGCATCCCAGTATCCCCCAGCCTTCCTTACTGCCTTCTCACATTGCTTGCCCACTTTTAGGTCATCTGATATAATTACCCCAGTGTCCCGCTCCATTTTTACTGTTGTCAGTATCTCACCCCCATTGTGTACTCTTCCCTGGTTTTGTTTCCATGTGCATTACCTTGCACTTCTTTGCATTGAATCTGAGCTGCCACATTTGACCATTCTCCAACCTTGCCAAGTCCCTTCTCATCCTTTCCACTCCATCTTGTGTATCAATCCTGTTGCAAATCTTTGTGTCGTCTGCAAAGAGACATACTTTTCCTTCCAGTTCCTCTGCAATGTCACTTATAAAGACATTAAAAGGACCGGTCCCAGTACTGAACCCTGCAGTACCCCGCTAGTAACCCTCTTTTCTTCACTGTGTACTCCATTTACTACTACCCTTTGCGTCCTGTTGTCTAGCCAATTTTTTATCCAGGCTACCACCTTGGGACCCACTCCAAGGCTGGCTAACATGTGTATTAATCTTTTGTGTGGGACTGTATCAAATGCCTTGCTAAAATATAGGTAGGCCATGTCCACAGCCCCTCCCTGGTCTACTACTTTGTCACCCAAAGAAATCTATTAGATTCGCCTGACACGACCTTCCCATCATGAACCATGCTGCCTTGGGTCCCAGCCCCACTGGCCTCTAGGTACTAACAATTCTTTCCTTCAGAAGTGATTCCATCATTTTCCCTACCACTGAGGTCAAACTAACTGGTCTGTAGTTTCCTGCCTCTGTCCTGCTCCCACTTTTGTGAAGAGGAATCACATCTGCCCTCCTCCAGTCCTCAGGTACCACCCCATCCTCCCATGATTTGTTAGAGAGAGTAGTCAGCGGTATCACTAGTTCTACCCTTAGTTCTTTTAGAATTCTTGGGTGAATCCCATCAGGCCCCATTGCTTTGTCCACCTTCAATTTTATTAGTTCTTTCAGAACCCTTTCTTCTGTAAATGGACTGGTATCACCCCTGTCTTCAGAGTGTTTCTCTTGTTTGGTTTAGGTACCTCCTCCTCTTCCGTTCTGAATACTGAGCAGAAATATTTGCTCAGTATCCCTGCTTTTCACTGTCACCTCTACCCACATTCCCTCCCTTTATTAAGCCTCAGTATCCCTCCTTCGGTCTTTCTTCGCTCCCTAATGTACCTATAAAGGTATTTTCCTCTTCTAACAGAATTGGCTATCCTTTCCTCGGTTTGGACCTTTGCTATTCTGACTGCCTTCCCAGCCTCTTTCTGCTTTAACTGATAAAGTTCTCTGTCCTGCTCCTTCTGTGTTTCCTTATATTTCCTGAATGCCATACTTTTCCTTAACCTTCCCGCCACCTCTTTTGAGAACCATAGCGTTTTTTTCCTTCATTGTGTTTTATTGATTTGCTTTACACTAAGGCTTGTTGCCTCTGTGATGGCTGTTTTGATTACTCCCCATTGTTCCTCCACCCCTCCTTCTTGCCTGTTTGCTAGTGCTTTTCTGAGGCACTCTCTCATTTTCCCCAAAGTCAGCCCTCCTAAAGTCCAATACTTTTGCTTTTGTATAGCTTGACTGTATGGCTGTGTTTATCGTGAACCACACTGTTTGGTGGTCGCTTGTTCCCAGATGGCTACCCACTTCTAAATCTGAGATTATTTCTCCGTCCCCATTTGAGAGTACCAGGTCTAACATTGCTCCCTCCCGAGTGGGTTCCAATACTAGCTGTCTGAGGCATGCCCCCTGTAGGGCATCAAGAATGACCCTGCTCTTGGATGTGCCTGCAGCAAAGGTGCTCCAGTTAACATCTGGCAAATTTAGGTCCCCCATCAACAATATCTCCCCTTTTTCTGCCATTCTAAGGAAGCCTTCCGTCATCTCCTTGTCCATCCCCTCCCCGAGATGGGGGTCTGTATACAACCCCCATGCAGATTGTGGTGCCATTTCCTGTCTCCAGGGTGACCCAGAGTGCCTCATCTGCTCCCTGTTCACTCTTTAGTTCTGTTGCTTTGATCCTTCCTTCATACAGAGCTACTCCTCCTCCTCCTCCTCTTTTACCCTCCTCTCCCTCCTGTAAATTGTGTATCCTGGTATGTTGACATCCCAGTCATGGTTCTCTGTGTACCATGTTTCTCTGACTGCCACAATATCCAGGCAACCCTCTTCCATCAAGGCCACTAGTTCAGGGAGCTTGTTATACAGACTACGGGCATTGGTACTCATCACCCTCCACTTTTTGATAGCCTTACCCCTTTTAGCCCCATTCCTGTCCTCACTGTCTTTGCCTTTTTTTTACATTTACCTCTGACCTGCTCCCTAATAACTTCTCTACCTTAGTGTTTACCTCACTAATTACCATGTTTTGTGGGGGGAGGCTGGGATTTCCCTGCTCCTTTTCAGTGCCTTCCCCTTGCTAGTTTAAATGCTTGCCAATGAAGCATTTAAACCTCTCAGCTAGGATCCTGGTTCCCCCTGGACAGATGCAGACCATCGCACCAGTATAGGTCTGCATCCCTCCAGGTGGCTCCCAATCCCCAATGAAGCTAAACCCTGAGCTCCACACCAGTTTTTCAACCACTCATTGAATTCCCTGTGTGAGGAGTGCCCTCAGCATCACCCTTGCTACAGAGACAGGCAGCACCTCCCGAGAAGGTTACCGTGATACGCTACTTGTCTAAGGCCCCTCCCCAACTCTACAAACTCCTCTTGCACTGCTCTGATCCCATTCCTAGCCAGGTCATTTGTCCCTAGGTGGACAATGACATCCAGCTCCCTCCTTCTGCAGCTCCTCCCACGATCCTGAGGATTCGCTTCCTGTCCCTCCAAGCCGTGGCGCCAGGAAGGCACCTTACCTCCCTCTCCCCTTCCTCCCCCATTTCTACCCCCTAATGATTGAGTCCCCCACCAGGAGTTGTTTCCTTCCCCTGTGGGGTCCCATGCCACCCTCCTGTGGGTCTCCTTTGTGAAGGTTCCCAGCATCCTCCTTGGTCTCCACTGCAGGTGCCTCCATAGAGGAACCACTATCCACCAGATGAGCGAATGAATTGTGGAGAGGTACAGCTGGAGGGATGCAACTCTGTTCCACCACCCTCTCCCTCCCTGAGCCCACCCTGGTCCAGCCTCTCCTCTTTCTTGGCAACATTTTGACAACAAACTATTCAAAAATCTGACTTCAAACAGGACTAAAGGAAAGGATGTGAATTCAAATGCTAAAACTACATTTATATAAGTTACCTAAATGTGGTTCCAAAGCATTTGAAAATGTAAAATCAGCCTTCCAATTAAAAAAGCCTTACCTGCTTCTTAAAATGGCTGCCAAATGTGTTAAGTGATGACATCATCTGAGCTAAAGTCAGAGAGCTATATGGCTCTCTATAGTGCTAACTAGTTCTTTCATCCCTTTGTATAGAATTGTTTTACCAAAATTGCAAAACGATGTGCATTATTTAGATCAATATGCATGTTAGGCTATGGTTCAGTTCATTTTGTTTACTTTAACATGCTGAAATTGTGTTTTAATCCAACAGACTTTCTCTTGGCAAACCACAGTGCAGTACAAATCTTGAATAACCTGGTGGTCTAGTGGTCATGGTGGATCCAGGATGCTACAATGGGGTGTTGGAGGTGTGTATACTTGATATGCACATTTTAACATTTTTAGAAAATGTATATTTTCTGCTATTATGCTTTCCTAGTATTTTTGACTGAAACTACTAATCCAATGCCAGAGTTCATACTTTCTTGGAAATCAAAATATGGCTTGTCTTCTTCTTTATCCATGTGAAATAATAATAATATGAATCAGTATTTATATAGAGCTTTTATACACATTGTATCCCAAAGTGCTTTACAAGCAATGCTAGACTGATAGTGAAGTGACTGAATGTGTAGTGGAAGCCAATTCACACATTAATACCACACAGCCTTGGACAATTGCATGAACTGGTGTTATGGGAAGGGAATGTTGGCCAGGACAATAGGGTCAGGTAGTGATCACGGGTGCTGGCAGCCCCACACCTTACTTCTCACAGTGATCTGCTCATATTTCTCCTTCTGTCTTCCACCTTCCCTGAGTATAGCAGTACCTTGCAGGAGTGGCCTTCTCAGTCGCCTCTGGTATTCATTCCTCACTACTTCTCCCCACACCAAAAACTGGTGAGCTCATCACCCTTGTGCATCATGGATGTAGGTAGTACAGTCCCAAGTTTTTTGACATATCAAAAATGGAAATTACGTACTTACTGTAATTCTTTATCTTCTTGGACACAGTCTCCATCACTCATTCACATTAGTGGGATAGCGCCCGGAGGCACTAGGACCAGGCAGAAGCCAACATTTTCAGAAGGGTCGGCGCTGAAACAGGACCACACATGCGCAGCACCATGAGATTAGCTCATGCCTGTGTAGGCTATCTCGGCATCGACCTCCAACCACCCTCAGTACCTTTTGACTGAGGAGGTACAGCATGGGCTCAACGGTGCCAACTTATCCTGACTCTCTGGGCCTGAGAGGGCCGGATGGTCCTTGCAAGAAGGGTCAAAGAACAATGTCTTCACAGCCTGACCATAGGACCGTGAAGATCAGGAAAGAAAATGAATGAGCCCAGGGGATCGAGGGCGGGTGTGTGAATGAGTGATGGAGACTGTGTCCAAGAAGATCAACAATTACGATACGTTCGTAATTTCCATATCTTCCTGGACCCAAGTCTCCACCACTCATTCACACTAATGGGAGAGTACCGAGCTAAAATCAACAACCCTGAGTAGGGTGGTAGGAGATAGGGCTCACTCAGAAAGAACGGCCAAGGACTGTCCTGCTAATAAAAGAGCTGTCTTGAAAGATCATCTAGAACATAGTGCTTACAAGATAAGCGCTCTGAGTTCTAACTCACCACTGTGCAGAAAACTGCAATGGACACAAAATGAAACTCTGCCAGGAGGCCGCAACCACTCTAGGAGAGCATCGAGAACCCGGCACCACAATTTGGCCTACGCCAAAAATTAATGGTGTCAAAGACATGTACTAATCTAACGTAAAGGGACCTCGGGAACTGAGAGTCAGAGGTAAAGTCTACTGGTTCAGGGAGACCGGAAAGTGCAGATGGAAACACCCACTACCAAGTATGGCTGACCTGTGAACAACAGGTTCAGGAGCACTTGAACCCCTTACTTGGTGAGCAAAGGGGGTCCAGGTGGGGACAGCCCATCAAGGAGAATGGTTTCCACTTAGTTACTGAAACCTTCCTGATGGAAGGCCAAGCATGATTTAGAAGCCTCTTGTGGTGGTCTAGTAGAACCAGATCCTACCCACTTCATATTCCAAAAGGAATCATTCTGCCCCTGTGTGTACAACTGTAGTAGCAGTCTCTGAACTAAAAGAAGAGAGGGAAAGTGTAGAGGAGAACGTGTCCATCTGGAAAAACATTCCGACAGAAAAAACAGGGTCTAGATTTCTAAGGCAATTAGAGGCAGATGTGCATTGAGGAGGGACACAGCAGGACCAAGTTTGGGCTAACCCATTCGTTGAAAGTGACTGAATAGTGGCAGAAGTGACTCAATGTGGTGAGGCACCACTTACTCGAGCCTTCCTGAAAGGGAATAGGGAAGGACTCTAGTTTGCTTGCTGATGAAAAACAAACATCACGGTTTCGTCACCCACTTGAAGTGGGTAACTTCGTGAGCGACTGGCACGGAACCAGTAAGCAGGAACCGAAGGTGTGAATATCAAGAAGCCATCTCTGAAAAAAGACCTACTTGACCTATGGTCAAGAAGAAAAAATTACTCACCTCAGTAATTATGTTTCTTCTAATGGAGTTTTACTGTATTCTGACTATTGCAATTGGCTCCAGCCTTTAAACTGCCCCAGAGAACAAAGGGTTAACTTTTCTATGCATGACATAAAATGCTGAGCTCGAGCTCGGTTGAGGTCTCTGTCTGTTTCCCTTTGAAACTCAACCGTCAGATTCTTACGAGCAAAAACTCACTAACCATCCTATGTGGAAATTGTTAAATTTTTACTAGCCAATCATAATCAAGGAGTTTTGGATTCCCAAAAGTCTCAAGTCAGAAACCCAAAACCAAAACCAACCCCATTAAGGATAACAACAATAACAAAAACATTCAAACAAATAAAGGGAGGTGTGTAACAGGCACCTCTAGGGTGCAACACTGCACCTGTCCACCCACTTCCCAAACACAGGTTCTGAGAGGGGAGGCAGGGAGGGAGGTGAGAATACAGCAAGACTCCATTAGAAGAAACATAATTACTAAGGTGAGTAATTTTTTCTTCAAACAACATGAAATCTTGCTGTATTCTGACTAGTGCAGACTACCAAGCAGTACCTCCATGGAGGAGGGACAGAACCTACTTTGGAAATAGGCTCTGGAGTACTGCTGTGCCAAACCGAGGATCACTCCTAGCCTGGATATCCAGAGAATAATGCTTGGTAAAGGTATGGACTGTTTTCCAGGTGGCTGCTTGACAAATTTCTAAGAGAGGGATATCCCTGGCAGCAGCCAGGGAAGCAGCTGTACCTCTTGTAGAGTGAGCCCTCAGGCCTGAGGGTGGAATCTTACTAGTGTCTCTAGCAGAATTGTATACAAGACACATCCACCTGGCAATAGTTCTCTTGGTGACAGGTTTGCCCTTTCCCACTTCCCGTAAGTGAGGAATAACTGAGGAATCAAACCTGTGACCCTTGGTACACTCTATGTAGTAGCTAAGGGCTCTTTACCATCCAAACTGTGTAGCCTTCTCTCCCCTGAGGAAGAATGATCAGTGAAGAAGACAGGGAGAGACATTGGCTGATTCAAGTGGAAGTCTCAAACCACTTTAGACAAGAACCTCCTATTGGTACTAAGAACCACTTTCTCTCTATGGAAAGAGATAAAATCAGGTTCCACTGACAGGGCTTGCAGTTCACTGATACGTCTGGTAGAGGTAATGGATACCAAAAACACAGTTTTCTAAATCAAGTACTTAAGCTCTGCTGAGGACATAGGCTCAAAAGGAGGTTGCATAAGTTGAGCAATGCAGATATTTAAGTCCCAGGCAGGGGCAGGATCCCTAAAGGGGGGATTGGTATGAAGCAATCCCTTGAAGAAGTTACAGAACACCAGATGAGATGATAGTGAGGAAGACTTTCCCACTGACAAAAAAGCAGACACAGCTAACAAGTGTACCTTGAGAGCAGCTGGTCTGAGGCCTAGGCCATTAAGATGGCCCATATAATCCAGAACTGTAGATAATTCAGCAGTGTCTGGAAGGATATGCTTCTTGGAACACCAAATGCTGAATCTTTTCCATTTTGAGTTATAAGTCTTTCTGGTGGAAGGCTTTCGAGAAGCTTTGAGAATGTCCAGAACCCCCTGAGACAGGTGCAAATCTCCATACTCTAACTCTTCAAGAGCCATGCCTTGAGATTGAGAGACCGAAGATTGTACCAAATCCTCCCCTGAGAGGAGGTTAACAGGTTGTAATTCCTGGGAAGACACAGGGGAAGATGGACTGTTAGAGACAGCAGCAGGGGGTACCAAGGCTGTCTGGCCCAGTCTGGAGCAATCAGAATCACTTTGCAAGGTTGTGACCTTATCTTGAGTAGGACTTTGAACACTAGAGGAAAGGGAGGGAAGGCATACAGAAATTTCCCTTCCCAGTTCAAAATCAGAGCATCCAGAGGGACTGAACCCAAGACTGAGGGTCTGCAACAAAAGAGAGGACATTGGTGATTGTCTTGGGCTGCAAAGAGATCTATCTCTGGAGTGCCCCACCTTGCAAAAACACTTTCAAAACCAGGGGGTCCAGGGACTATTCGTGATGGCCATGGGAGATCCTGCTCAGTGCATCTGCTAGCACATTGTCCTTTCCTGGAAGGTGGATTGCTACCAGAGAGGTCTGCAGGGAATAAGCCAGGGACCACAATTCATGGCTTCTGTGCACAAGGTCAGAGACTGAGTGCCTCCCTGCTTGTTGATGTACCACATGGTGTTGGTGTTGTCTGTCCTGACCTGAACCACCTTGTTCTGCACCAACTGAGAGAAGGCTTACAGGCATGAAAACTGCCCTGAGTTCCAGGAGATTGATATGAAGGAGAGACTCCTGGGGGACCACAGGCCTTGGGCTGCGAGATCCCCCAGATGAGCTCCCCACCCTAAAAGAGAAGCATCCGTGGTAAGGACCATTGAATGAGACTGAGTGACAAAAGGGACCCCTTGCCTTAAATTGTCCTGATCCTGCCACCACTGAAGAGCTTGGATCAGTGCCCAAGTAACTGGAATCAGTTTGGTAAGAGGGTCCTTCCTTTGGGACCAAAAGGCCCTCAGATGGAACTGAATGTCCCTCATCTGAAATCTTGCCCCTTGAACCACTGCTGTGGAAGCTGCCATGTGGCCCAAGAGCTGGACGAAGTGCCTTGCTGGTCGGGACACCTGAAGGCTGAAGGACGAAGCCAGTTCTGTAAGAACCCTTGCCCATTCCAGGGGAAGAAAGGCTCTTGCTTTGACAGTATCCGGCTCTGTCCCTATAAAGGTAAGGAGCTGAACTGGTTCGAGAACTGATTTGGGGTGGCTGAGAAGGAAACCCAGAGAAGTGGGCACTTGCTGAGTCACTTGCAGGTCTGACTTGACTTGGTCTGGAGACTGACCTACCATGAGCCAATCATCTGGAAATGGAAATATTTTGCCTTCTTAGAAAGGCAACAACTACTGCCAGGCACTTTGTGAAGACCCTTGAGCTGATGTTAGGCCAAAGGGCATTGCTTTGAACTGGTAATGGCCCTGAGGGCAACTTGAACCTGAGGTACTTTCTGTGGGAGCACCTGATGGGAATATGAAAGTAGGCATCTTTGAGGTCCAGGGAGACTAGCCAGTCCCCTGGCCTTAGAGAGGGAAGAATTATTCCCAGAGTCACCATCTTGAACTTTGGTTTAGAAGATGTTTGTTCAGGTATCTTAGATCTAGGATGGGTTGCCACTCCCCTGTCTTTTTTGGGGGTAAGAAAGTATCTGGAGTACAGACCTTTTCCCCAGTGTAGGGTAGGAACTCTCTCTATGGCTCTTAGAGCCAGAAGAGATGAAACCTCTGCCTCCAGGGCAAGGGTCTCGGAGAGGTGGAAAAGATCTGGTTCTCATCTTTGGAAATATTTTGAAACTGAGAACCAGTCCCTGGCTTACTACTTCCAGGACCCACTTGTCTGATGTAACAGACATCCAGTCCTGGACATAGTAAGCCAGCCTGCCCCCTACAGGAATATGAGAGACACCCTGGGAAGACCCATCAGGGTGTCTGCTTGGCACGGACCTTAGGCTGTGGAGTGGATGCAGCCCTGCTCATCCCCCTTCTGCCTCTCCCTCTAAAGAATCCCCTCTGTGAAAAGGGAGAAGAGGCCTGTGCTTAGTAAAAAGGCCTATGAAAAGGCCTGCCCCTGCCCCTAGATTGCTGCCTCTGAGGAGTTGCTTGCCTCTCTTTGGCCTGAGCACTCCTATAAGTGGTCCTGTACTCATCCATTTTTTAATGTAATTCTCTGTCTGCTCCCCAAAACAGAGAATTACCCAACTCAGGAAAATCCATGGCCTTAGCCTGGGTGTCCTGTGAGAGGCTAGTACATCTGAGCCAAGCCATCCTCTGAAGATCCACAGATGTAGCCATGACTCTTGATGACACATCACTGGAGTCCACAGCGGCATGAAATTGTACCTTTGATGCCTCAATCCCATCAGCAGCCACCTCCTCCAGCTCCTTGGCCAGCTGGGGGGAAGCCTGTTTAGCCAGTGCCAGTACATTGTCCCACCTGGACTTCTGGTACCTGGCTGTATAGGCCATATAGTTCGCCTGCCTGAGTCCCAAGGAAGATGCCATGTACTGTTTCTTTGCCATGGCATCCATTTTCCTGGAGTCTTTGTCTGGGGGTGTGAAGCCAAGGGAATATTTGCCTTGTCACAGGCAGCAGCCTGCACTACCCCAACATGGCTGCATTGCTGGTATAGAAACTCCATATCTGAGCCTGATAGTGTATAACTCTTGTCCATCCTTCTGTCAACAGGAGGTACAGAATTGGGAGACTTAAGGATTTTTTATGTCTGCTTCCCAAAAGATTTGTGAAGGGGAATAGACAGTCTCCTGGACTCTGGGATGTCCATCATTTTCACATAATCAGGCTCCTCTTGATCCTCCATTGCCTCCTCCATAGGAAGCTGGAGGTTTCAGCCACCCTTCTGTAAAACAGAAAGTGGAAGGGACTCCGAAAGCCTAGGGAGGGATACACCAAGGTCTGTATGGAGAGATGTCCGTTCCACAGGCACATCCAGACTTTCACCATCATCATCTTCAAACTCCCCCTCCTTCTCAAACACCGGTTCATAAAAGTCTTCAGGGGTATAATCTTGAACTGGGGGAACCGACCAAACCAAACCCCTGCCAAAAGGTGCCGGATCGGTCGGAACTGGGCGAAGCGATTCCACAATCCGAATCACACAGGCTATTTCCTCGGTGGTCGGAACATGAACCTCTGTATCCGAACCGGTCGATTTTTCTTGAGTTTTCTTTCTGTAGGAACTGATCCCTCATGATTGGTTCTCCTCTTGCCCGAAGAAGTATCGCCCTGGTCAGAGGGCACTCCTTCTGGTTCGTTCGGAACCAAACCGGGCTGGCCCTCCTTTTCCCTCAGTCTACCTAATCTCTTTTCAAGGGTAGATTTAGGAAAATGTTTTACATATTTGTCAGTCTGTATCGAGGTGTTCAAACCCCAGACAATAAACACAGGAGGTGTGGGGATCGGCCTTAGCAAAGATCTCCCCACACTCACTGCAGTGTTGAAACCCAGTGGGCCCGGTTTTTTTCTTGGGTTTCTCAGACATGGTCAACCTAACTAAACTTACCCTTTTTATGGCAACTGCCAGGCAAGACTCCCTTATTGGTTCTTAACCGTGTCACGGATACTGGAAAAACATTCAAAACACGTTTTTTAGAACCGATAAGGACCGTAACACACACCAAAGTAAAACACAAGGATTCACTACAAGTGATCGGTTCAGCAGAACCGAACTAACACTTTACAATTTCCACACAGAAAATCAGAACAAAACTAGTACTCACGGTACAGACAGAGACTGAACCGACTATGCGGAATAATTTTCGTTTAAAACCGACACTTTAACAGACTTTTGAACCGAGCTGCAGGAGAAATCTCCAGAGTGACTGTTCAGTGAGGTGGAGTAAAGAATCGGATGGTTGAGTTTCAAAGGGAAACAGACAGAGATCTCAACCGAGCTCAAGCTCAGCATTCTGTGCCATGCATTGAAAAGTTAACTCTTTGTTCTCCGGGGCAGTTTAAAGGCTGGAGCTAACTGCAATAGTAAGAATTCAGCAAGACTTCATGTTGTTTGAAAGAAGTATGCCATCTGTCAACTTGAAGCAAGTCAGGAATTAGGAACCTAAGTTCCGAGTCGCTGGAGAGTCGCTTCTGTTGCTGTGAGGTTATGATCGAGAGAAGAAAGCCTGATTAAAAAAAAGGGAAACCAACAGACTGGGCAGCCACCAAGGCTTAGAGAATATCTCTGAATAAGAGAAATCTCTCTTGGAGAAAAGAGATGACCCACACCTCCGCTGGATAGGACTCCCCCTAGGGGTAGGAGAAGTCAGGTACTCTTTACCGTAGTTTAGAGATGACCGCCTCAGGGGCTGAGGCGGGACCTGGCCAGATCCAAAAGGAAGGTATTGGGTAATTTCGGGCTAGGCCCTGTGCTGTGATGATTTTTCTTACCATTAGTCCGCATCTGACAAGGCTTTCAGGCTGCTATCTCGCAAGGATTGCCTGATACAAAAATGACGAAGATGTCATCCATCTGGGGGGCAGGAGGAGCCTGAGCGTCCATAACTGAAATCGTGACCAGACGAATAATCACAGCTGAAGAGATGTTAACCACCTGTTGCCAATGAAGCCACCGAAGGGCAGTATCAAGGGCTAAATACCCCTATCAAAGGGCGGAAGAGCCTATACAGCTCAGACTACTGAATAACAATGTTCCACAGAGTGCAACTGTCCTGACGACTGCAAAGAGTCTACAGAAGCGCTTGTTCACGTGATACAGTCTGAAATACTATAGTGGACCTCATCACTGAGGAACAACTGAAAAGATCTTCCATCATGGACTCTGGTGATAGAGAAGGCTTGCCTCCAGTTTATAAATGAGTCATCTGCTGTATCACCGACAAGTAGGACAGGAGAGACTCATCCAGATGCACTTCTACCCCAGAAGGACCCCTAAAGAGAGGTCTAGGTCAGAGCCACTAGAGCCTCTGCCACCCGGAAGGGTGTCAAAGAGCTTGGCAACACGTAAAGAGCTGAGAAAGTGCTGAGCAGAATGAGGGATTCCACTGGCAGAACAGGACAGAAGAGTTCCATCAGCAGAAAACTGCTGGATGCCATGCAGACCGCCACTCACTAAGATCTGTGGAAAATAATCTGCAGAACAGGACTTCATTCTGCGGAAAACATCTTGCCACAAGCTCTGCGGAAGAAGAGGAGGTCTGCGGAAGGAAAAATCCAGCACTAGTTCTGCGGGACAGCACCAACTGACACCTCCTGTGCCACCAGCATCACTCGTGGCACAGGATCACACCAAGCAGTGCTTATGCCATCCTGGGCAACACCCGAGGGCACCGGCGGCAGTACCTGCAGGCACCCCTGGCACCCACGGGCACCCACAGGTACCAATGGCACCCTAGGTGCCCAGCATCACCATGGCACCTGCATATGCAGCACCAACACCCGCATTACCCTTGGCGGCTTTCCAGGAACCAGCGGCGCGCTGTAGGGCAGCAATGGCCCACCCACAGCACCGGCCGCCAATTCCAGTGGCGCTTGACCTGCGATCACCCATGGCATCAGGTCGCGCACCAGGACCAACAGCGCCTGGGAGAATGCCAACGAAGAAAATCCTGAGGAGAAGGAAAAGAGGTGCCTCATGCGGACCCTGCATGGAAACAGGGAGGGGTAGGCGTGAGAGGACGACGCGGATGGCGAATGCACCAGGATGGCACCGCACATCCTGATCCTATTGACCTGGCCCTGGTTCAGCGGCTCAGAGGCCCTGAAATTGGGAACACTGGCCAGGAAAACTGGACAGAAGTCGAACCCCCTGCTCCAGAGGAGCGACCCAGAACTGAAACTGCTCACCGGAACACCATCAAGGACAGAGATGGAGTCCGGAGCTGAAGGACGCGGCCGTTAAGAGCGGGACAAAGGGGAACCCACCAAAGTCGGTTCAGGCCTATCGCTCCCCCCGACTGACAATCCCCTTGCAGACATACCAGAGGGCAACCTCGAGAGGCACAGATTCTTCTTCCCCCAATGAGGAAGAAGAGCTCATTTTTAAGCAGAGCCGGAACCACCAGATTCGTGCTTCGGTGAACTGTCCCCCCCCCCCCGAGCACAGGACTATCTGTAGTCGGACACCCCCATTAGCAAAGGGCGGCGGACCAGACAGTCCCTCTGCCATAACAACTTTCAAACAAAGTCTTCCTACTGTCACCGCTACCGTCTAAGGATGACTCCGTTGATGGCAGGTGAGAATTAATTTTTCTTCTTCTTCATAGAAAAAGAAAATACTACTAAAAATGTTAAATAAAACGAACACTAATAAACCGTTAAAAGCTGCTGTCGTATAGATGAAAACTGACTCCAGCAGACGAGCGATGTCGACATCCAAGCACCTTGTGGTAGGAGAAGGAACTGAGGCGGGGTCGGCGAGACAATCTACAGGCGCCAAGCTAGTCTAGATGCCACGTGCATGGTCCTGTCTCTGTGCCGATACTTCCTGAAAATTTTGGCTCCTGCTTAGTCCTAGCACCTCCGCTATCCCACTAGTGTAAATGAGTGATGGAGACTTGGGTCCAGGAAGATTAAACAACTCTTTCCAGTAAGTCATGCTGATATATCAGCATGGAACAAAGAATTATAGCCTTTCCTATCCTTAAAAGATCTAGGTTACCTTTGATTAGGCACTATTAAATGATAGGTTTGCACATCATTATGCATGTCATTTAATAGTACCCAATCATAGGTGGATTAAATCTTCATGGGTAGGGAATGCCTATGTTTCCCTTGTGCCTCCTGCTTCTATGCTATCAGCCTGGCTTACCAGAAGATCATGTTTATTATTAATATGTAAAATGACATGGGTGACTGTACTAACACGCATTCATGATGCAGAATGGTAGTGAGCTCCACCAGTTTTTGGTGTGGGGAAAGAAGAATGAATGCCAGAGAGGGACTGAAGAGGCAATTCCAGCAGGGTACAGCTATATTCAGGTTAGGGAAGACAGCAAGGGGAATGTTTAGCAGATCATTGTGAGATCTGAAATGTAGGGCTGCCAGAACCATGATTACTACCTGACTGTGAATAAGAGCAGCCAGTGATGACACTTACTCAGTGGCAGGGTTTAGATCATTCAAGATTTAGAAGGGTGGTAGCCAACCAGCTCGCATTGTGGAGTAGGGCACTAAAACATACTGGAGAAGATTTGCAGGGAACTGTTGCGGGGTTCTGCAGATCACAGGTAAAGGAGTAGACTGACACTGGAAGTCTGGTGGATTCGCTCAGGGCATTAGTATGTCTCTCCTGCTAATAATATTGTTATCCATACTAAGTACAGCCCTTGTGAGGGCATGAACAGCAGTTTTTCTGGTGAGTCCTTAGGCTTATTGCTTGGCCCGCCATGAAGACCCAATTGTTGGTTAATGAGGCGGGACAAAAACACAACAGGGGAACTGTACATACTGCCTTCACTGTGCAGGAGGATGGGGATTTACTCAATGTTTACTATGGGAGCAGAAGTCAAACATTGAAAAAGTGGACTTAAATGTGATTTGGGAGGTATTTTTTTTAACAGTGCCAGCTGATGATCCGTATCGGTGTAGGTATGCACAACTCTCGGATGTGTACAATTACAGTCTGAGGTGTGATAATTCTCTTCATGAGACCGCAAGCTCATATGTAGCCCCAGGCAGTACCAAGGACATGATATGGATGGTGGGGTGTTCAACAGAAGCCAGGCTAGGTGCAGGGGTTCACTTGGAAAAATAATACAAGAGAAGCTTTTTTTGTGGATTAACAAGAATGCATGAGCTTTGGAATTGGACCAGACCAATACTTCGCTGTGTGACCCTGAGCAGGTCACTTAATTTCCTTGTGCTGCCAGGCCACATCTGTAAACACAGTTTCAGCATAGTGTCTCTCTCCTGGTTAACAAAAGCAAAATTCAGGGAATCACATAACCACTAGATCATCAGGTATTTGAAGTGCTTTACTGTTCTGCAGTTTGCCAAAGAGAAAGTCAGCTAGATTGCAAAACATTTTCAGCAAGTTAAAGTAAATAAAATGAACAAAATCATAGCTTAACGTGTACTGAGCAAAATAATCCACATGTTAACACATGGTGCTAATCATTCTGGTAAAACAACTCAAAACAAAAGGGAAAGAAGAACTAGTTAGCCTATGGAATCTATATTGGTCTGGCTCTCAAGATGTCATCATAGCTCATCACTTAACACAGTTGGCAGACATCTTAGGGAGAAGGCAAGGCTATTTATTTGTAAGTGAAAGGCTGATGTTTACATTTTTCAAAAGCTATGAAACTGCATTTATGTTATTTACATAAATGCAGTTTTAGCATAAATGTAAACAGTAGCCTTTACTTTACCTTGCAATGAAGCCAGATTTTGGAGTTTGCAGTTTTAAAAAACTGCTTGTTTAGGTATCCTTTAATATACCTCCTGATAGGACACCCTGTTTGTAATTTTTATTTTATATTCTAAAAGAAGGAGCTAGATGACTCACAGAAGGGGTGTGGAGAGACACAGTTTAAACTAATACTGGTGTCTGATCTTTTTGACATATCATTTTGGGACTCAAGAGAAGACAGATCCCTGATCTAACTATAAGCACTACAGAGGTAATACATTAGATGAAAAGTCTAAATGTATTGGGGTAGGAGTTTTTGTTTTGTACTTTGCCCTTGTTCTTTTAAGTGATTGTATGCTCTTTGATATATTGTTCTGTGTTTACATTTTCATATTTTTAGTAAATATGTTATTTGAAAGACTGCCTGGGTATCTGCCAGTTCTTTTGCATGTGAGTACAGATGGTTAAGTCTGACAATTGTTCAAAAGCTTGATGGTGTTACTAAACTGGGAAAAGGTAAGAATATACCTAAGGTCTTTATAGTTTTAAGGGATCATTTTTGGAAGCCTGGCTTGGTGCCCCTGGCCAAAGATTGTACCAGAATCCTCGAAGAGGGTACGTATCTGCACTTGTACACTGGGTACGCTAGCATAAGGTTCACAATTTGAATCCCTCAGAACTTGAGACTAAAGGTGATTCGACCCAAAAGCAGACAGGAGGATTACCCTGTCTGCTACCTGTTCACACTATTGCGCTCGGAGGTTGGCACTGTGGGAGCAGAGGGCTTGACCTGTTGAGTGCATTTGTGACAAGGTCAGCTTCCCCAAAACAAATAAGTCCCAAAGAGGGATGGGGGGTGTTTATGTGCAGGATACCACGAAGAAAAAACACGGGTTACCTCCATCTGTGCCACCGTTCTGCCCTGTATAGGAATATGGTAGGCAGAAATGGCCGCTAAGTACACCTTGATGGAGGAGTAGCCCAAGCCCAAGTCCAAAAAAGACAGGAGGTACTCGAGAAGAGTGTTCACCCAACAGGCCAAAGAGTTTAGGTGATGAGCCACAGCCCAGAGACAAAAGCGTTTCCACTTCATGGCATAGGTCGCTCTGGTGGAAGGTTTTCTAGCAGTCACCAGAATGTCAGCTACCTTTGTCAGAGAGTCCGAAGTGGAGTTTGGCTAGGTCCTCAGGAGCCATGCATGTAGGTGCAGTGACCGAAGGTTCGGGTGAACCAGGATCCTGTTGTCCTGGGAGAGCAGGTAAGTGCTCACAGGCAGGGTAATCGGGGGTTCCACAGCCGGCTGTTGTAGGAGTGGGAACCAGATCTGTCGAGGCCATAATGGTGCCACCAGGATCATGGTCATTCCCTCCGCCTGTGCCTTGAGAAGAACCTTCTGAAGGAGCAGAAACATGGGAAAGACATAGAAGAATCTCCCCTTTCAGAAGAGGGACAATGCGTCTCGCCAGAAAACACCAGGCCCTGGATCTAGCGAGCAAAAACTGGGCAGTTTTGCATAGATAGGGGAGGCAAAAAAATCCATTTCAGGAGTTCCCCATCTGTCGAAGAGTTCATTGATGACAGACTGCAGGAGAGTCCATTCGAGAGTTCTTGACAGAGATCGGCTGGGAGCGTCGGCCAGAGTATTCTGGACTCCAGGAACGTGGACTGTGGAGATCCCGAGTTGATGGGATATGGCCTAATTCCACACCTTCACTGCTTCCCTGCAGAGGGGGTAGGAGTATGAGCCTCCTTATTTGTTGAGATAAAACACTACAGGCATGTTATCTGTTTGCACAAGGAGGTGTCCTGGGCGGAGCACATTGCTCAAGGCCTGTAGAGTGCAGAGAACAGCTCTCATCTCTAAGATATTTATGTGGAGAGATTCCTTGGTCACGGACCAGGAGCTCTGAGTCCTGCGAGTGCCAAGATGTGCTCCCCATCCTCAGCCTGAGGCGTCGGACGTCAGCACCTGGTCTGGCACCTCTCTTTGAAAAGGCATCCTCTTGAGCAATGAAGAGGGATGATATCCACCACTGGAATTCCTGACGGACCGGCTTTGTGATGGAGACTGGTAGATCCAAGTTGTCCCATCTTTGGTCCAGCTGGACAAGTAAGGTCCACTGGATTTTCCTCATGTAGAGTCTCGCAAGACAGACCATAATGTTGGATGCTGCCATGTGGCCCAACAGCTGTAGTAGTGTTCTAGCTGGTACTTCTGAGGCAGAACAAATGTGGCGAGCTATCCCCTGAAGACGGGCAGCTGTGTCCTTTGGCAGATAGGCCCTTCCTTGAACAGTATCGAGGTGTGCCTGGTAAAGTTCAGGTTCTGGGACGGGTTGAGGAAGGATTTCGGGGCATTGATCGTGATATCTAGATCCCCGAAGAGAGAACAAGTGTCCCGAATGGCTTGTAGCAGTTGTACTTTGTACGGAGCTGTCAGTAGCCAAGTATGGGAAAATGTAATGACCCATCCTTCAAAGTGCCGCTGCTGCTACCACTGCAAGGAAATTGGTGAAAACCCTCGGTGCTGAAAAAAGACAGAAGGGTAGTGCCCTGAATTGGAAATGTCTGCCCTGGAAGGTGAACCTGAGGAACCTCCTGTGAGGCTTTGCCACAAGGATGTGTAGATAGGCATCCTGCATGTCTAGTGATGCCAGCCAGTCCCAGTGATGGAGCATGAGGAGCAGGCCCTGAAGAGTGACCATCCAAAACCACTTGTACTTGACAAACTTGTTGAGTTTGGCGAGGTCCAGAATGGGTCTCGGGTCGCCTGACTTCTTTGGCAACAGGAAGAAGTACGAGTAGAACCCTTTTCCTCTCTGGGATGGGGGAACAGGATCTATGGCATTCTTGGATAGCAGGGCTTGAATTTCTGCGTGAATTAGACCGGCATGTTCCATGGAGTAATGGGATTGGGGGGGGGCTGTCCTGTGGGAACTATACAAACTCTATGGAATGTCCGCTGTCTATCAGTTGGTGGACCCACTGATCAGAGGTCACTTTCCTCCAGATTTCTGCATAGAGTGAAAAGTGGCCTCTGACCGCCTCCCCTGTTGGGTTCACAGGAGGAAGTTGGTCCGACCGGGAATCAGGCAGTGGTAGGAGGGGGAAGGCGACTTGAGTAGGTTTGGCCAGGCAAGAGGGGGATCTGGCAGAGCCTCTATGGGCGCCTCTCTGGCTGTAGCCTGGCTGCTGGGGCTGAAAGTGGGGCTGCCTTGGCCCATATCCCCTTGGACACAAAAACGAGACCTACGAAACTGTCTCTGATTCGGGCGGTACATAGACTGTACAGTCCAAACTGCCTTTCCAGAATCTTGAAACTTGTTAATAATCCTTTCAGTGTCCTCACCAAAGAGGACTGAGCCTTGAAAGGATGTGTCAAGGTGATTGGATTGAATGTTATGCGCAAACCCAGAGACCCGGAGCCAACAGTGGCGACATAGGCATACTACTGTCACTGCCACTCTTGCTGCTGTGTCCACGGAATTGTAAGCAGGACGGAGGACGCGAGTGCCCACATCCTATCCGGTATGCAAAAAGTCTGAGGAGCTCAGCCTTTTGTGGACAATCAAGGATTTCTTGAACAATAGTCATCCCTTGTTCCCAGAGGGCATTCTGGAACTGAATCATGTGTGTTAAGAAGTTCAAGCTCCTAATGCTGCAAGTGGCAAACGAATAAACTTTGAGACCCATGGAGTCTAACTGTTTGGACTCTTTATCTGGGAGTTGAGTGCTAGGTGTTTCAGCCTCTGGGAAAGATCATGAGCTGCCGAAATCACCACTGAATCAGCTACGGCTGCTCTGCCAGAAAGGTTGCTCTTTGGGGTCCTATAAAGGTGATAAGCCTTCTTAGGGACTGTGGTGGAGGTATGTGGGCACTTCCAAACCGCCTGTGAGACATCAGCAAAAGTGTCCACCAGGGGTAGTATGATCACCAGCATGGGATCTTTCTGGCGGAGGCATTTTGCCAGTTGCATTCTCTCCGGGTTAAGGTCCTCCATATCCCAACCCATATAAGCTTGGGTGAGTCTCATGACCTCCATGAAAGAGGGGTCATCGGAGGGATTTGGTGTGTCATATGGGTCTGAGGAGATAGGCTGCCGATGGACTAGTATGAGTAGGAAAGTCTAAGGGCCAGTATGAATCTGATGAGGGAAGAGTGGGACTTGCGTCACCTCTTCCTGCGTCCATGCCAGTCAGGAGAGCTTGAAAGGCTTGGGCTCCGTGACCGAGACCTGTGACATCTCTTACGAGAGGCTTTTCCTTTAAGCTTTTCGTGAGGAAGAGGCTCATTGCCATGGTCCTCATCTAGAGGTGGAGAGGGGACCTTGGCTGTGTCCGAAGTTGGGGGAAAGGCCTTTGCAGGTGCTCCACCATCCGGAGTTTTTGTCACATCTGGTGCAGTAGGAGTGTCCGGTTGAGGCTTTGGGGACAGAATATCAGAATGGATAGTCTCCCACCAATGGCTGAAGAGATCGTTAACTTGAGACAAATTCAGTTTGGGATCTTAACATGATACACGGTCCAGTGTCAGTCTGGTCCCAATGTCTTCACTGATGCCAGTGCCAACGTCAGGTGCTGCACAGTCTGGTGTTGGCGGACCTGCAGGAGGAGATGACGGGCTGGTGTTGGCTGGACCGTCAGCCACCTGTTTCTCTTGGGGGACCGTCATCTGCTCATCCTCCACATGGGTGTCGTTGGGCCTGTAGTCAACCGGTGGCGGGGGAGAAACTGGAGATGACGGGGCTCCAGCCAGTGGCACCGGAGTGTGAGGAACTTTAGGAGTGTTGTCAAGCCGACGTCCATGCTGGTCCAACGAAGGCTTAGAGTGCGGACATCTGTCTGATGGATGTTTGTCCGATGGCGGTTTACTGGGTTTCTCCGCCAGTTTCTTAGAGTGCCTGGGTGGTAGGGAGGAAGATCTTCCAGACGAGTGATCCGAGGTCTTCTGCCTGTCCCAGGGTTCGGCGCTGCATACAGAGGCTGACCGGGAAAGATCTGATTGGCGTTCCTTACCTGTGTTGGTACAGCGTCCTGTCGGGGGTGCCAAAGGCCTAATTTTTATAGGTTGAAGAGAGGGACCCGGAGACCCAGAGCCTCTGTCCTTGGCGCCTGTGGCCCGGGCCTTGACCATGGTGAGTCTAGTGTCTTGGGCGGCAGAGTCAGAGCTGCCCCTGGAGGCAGAGTGGGAGCCAGAGGATTGGGAACATGAATGGGACCGCTCCTCTTTCCTCTTATCTTTATGTTTCCCTGATAACTTTTTGTGCGAATGGTGGGAAGAAGAGGATTCCTGCTGCATGGCAGCCAACTGTTGTTCCGCGAGGAAGGCCTGCAGGGTCTTCTAGCGACGGATCCACATCCAGCTGTTGAATTTCTGGCAGTGCAAGCGACTCTGGGTGTCGTGATCTGGGCCCAGGCACAGCAAACAGGCTGAATGGCCGTATTTAGCCGGGATCTCCTTCATACAGGCGCACTTGTTAGTGTGCCTAGAAGAGGGCATCGGGGAAGAAGACATACAGAAGAAAGGATTGCCAAAAGCGGAACTTTGATTAAAAATAAAGTTGAAGTTGTTGGAAAATGGCAGTTCGACTAGTGAGAGCCAAGTCATGGAGTCGATGAGCAGAGTCGATGGCAGAAACTCTTACGTGTAGCAGGGACCACCCTCCCTTTATATCATATATGTGATGTCGGGCGGTCCCGCCATGAACGCTGGCTAGAAGTTTGTCAGGGTCCTGTTGCCTGCTGGCAACAGTCCTAACTGTGTTACCTGCTGCAAGAGAGGACTCGGATTAAGATTTTGGTTTACTATGTCGTGGTTTATGTACAAAATGGTAAACATGAGCTATTCTCTTGCAGAGCCATGCTTAGAGTTCTTTGCACAAACCTTGACACAGTTAAAACCCCAAATCACTGGTTCCATGAAGAGAAATGTAATAGAATGCTCCCTGTGAAAACAAAACAATGCAAACTACAGGTTTCACACCACTTTTTATTCAGGTACACTTACATATGGATCATCTAGGCTCATGGATGTAATTTCTGTAAATGGTATCACTATAAACAGCTATCGCTTATAAATAATTTCCTATCCTCTTTAAAACTATTTAGGTTCTAAGTAGAAGCTTACCCCAACTAAAAACTTGGTGAGCTAAGGCAGATTTCAATCCGCAATGTTGCTTGTTCAAAATCCTAAAACTAACTCTAAGAGCAAACAAATACAGAAATATCTTTGGCTGGCCAGCCCACTACACTTCATCATCATACATGCCCCTCTGACTTCATGTACTGGACCATTTTTTGAATCTGTGGAGACCACCCTTTTTGAGAACGAGTCCAAACTGGTTTTGTGGCTTGCTTTTTTTCATCCTGGCTGGATACCGAGCTGGAAATGGTCTCCTCTGCTTTGGCCCTGTTTATACTCAAAATGTGTCTTTTTCTTATGAAAGAGATTCTGTCCTTTGACATTTAACCCAAAAGAAAAAAATACTCACCTTAGTAATGTTGTTTCTTCTAATGGACTTTTGCTGTATTCTGACTATTGCAGTGATATCCAACCTTTGAACTGCCCCAGAGAGGAAAGAGTTAACTTTCCATGCAAGGCATGGAACGCTGAGCTCAGTTGAGACTCTGTCTGTTGTTGTTTGAACCCAAACTGCCAGATCTTTACGAGCTATACTCACTGGGTGTCCTGTGTGGAAACTGTAAACTCACACTAGCCAACTGGCTACTAAATTTAATAAAAAGATTTTTTGGTTCCAAGGCAAAGACTCAAGTCAGGAAACCCAAAAAACAAAACACAACACACACACACCCAAAAATAAGAGGGTGAGAAAAATGGGGCACCTCTAGGGTGCCAACACTGTTCCTGCCCACCCACATCCCAAAACCCAGGTTCTGAGAGGGGAGGCAGTGGGGGAGGTCAGAATACAGCAAGACTCCATTAGAAGAAACAACATTACCAAGGTGGGTAATTTTTTATTCAAACAACATGAAGTCTTGCTGTATTCTGACTATTGCAGACTACCAAGCAGTACCTCCATGGAGGAGGGACAGAACCTACTTTGGAAACAGGCTCTGAAGCACTGCTGTGCCAAACCGAACATCACTCCTAGCCTGGATATCCAGAGAGTAATGCTTGGTGAAAGTATATACCGTTTTCCAGGTGGCTGCTTGACAAATCTCTAAGATAGGAATATCCTGGCAGTAGCCAGGAAGCAGCCATACCTCTAGTAGAGTGAGCCTCAGGCCTGAGGGTGGGATTCTACCTAATTTTTCATAGCAGAATTGTATACAAGAGACAATCCACCTGGCAATAGATCTCTTAGTGGCAGGTTTTCTCCTTGCAACCTCACCATAAGTGAGGAACAACTGGAGGAGTCAAACCTGTGACCCTTGTGCACTCTATGTAGTAGCTAAGGGCCCTTTTCACACCCAGGTTGTGTAGCCTCTCTCCCAGAGGAGGAGGAGAATGGTCAGTGAAGAAAACAGGAAGAGACACAGACTGATTAAGGTGGAAATCTGAAACCACCTTAGGCAAAACTTCCTATTAGTCCTGAGGACCACCTTATCTCTATGAAAAGAGATAAAATCAGGCTCCACTGACAGGGCCTGTAACTACTTATGCATCTGGCAGAAGTAATGGCTACCAAGAACACAGTTTTCCAAGTCAAGTACTTAAGCTCTGCTGAGGACAAAGGCTCAGGGTTGCATAAGCTGGGCAATGCAAACATTAAGGTCCCAAGCAGGGCAGGGTTCCTGAAGGAGGATTGGTATGCAGCAATCCCTTGAAGAATTTAGGCCTCTTCATTCACCCTTCAGGTGTCTCGACCAGCAAGGCATTTTCTGCAGCTCCTGGGCCACATGGCTGCCTCTACGGCAGTGGTCCAAGGAGCAAGATTTCAGATGAGGGACATTCAGTTCCACTTAAGAGCCTTCTGGTCCCAGAGAAAGGATTCTCTTACCAAGCTAATCCCAGTGACTCGAACCCTGATCCAGGTTTTGCAATGGTGGCAGGATCAGGACAACCTAAGGCAAGGAGTTCCCTTTGTCACTCAAACTCATTCTCTAATCCTTACCACAGATGCCTCCCTCCTGGGCTGGGGAGCCCACTTGGGGGATCTGACCGACCAAGGGTTGTGGTCACCTCAAGAATCTCTGCTTCACATCAATCTCTTATTACTCAGAGCACTGTTTCTAGCACTTCAAGTTTTTTCCAAGTCTGTTCAGAACAAACTGGTTCAGATCAGGACAGACAATACCACCACAATGTGGTACATCAACAAGCAAGGGGGCACTCTGTCTACGGCCTTGTGCATAGAAGCAATGAAGTTGTGGTCTCTGGCCTATTCCCTGAATACCTCTCTGATAGCAGTGCACCTCTCAGGGAAGGGCAATGTCCTGGCAGATGCTCTCAGCAGGATATCTCAGGGCCGTCACAAATGGGCCCTGGATCCCCTAATTTTGAAGGTGATCTTCTCCAGATGGGGCACTCCACAGATAGATCTTTTGCAGCCCCAGACAATCACCAACTCTCTCTTTTTGCTGCAGACCCCAGGTGTTGGGCTCAGTCCCCTGCATGCTCTAGTCCTCAGTTGGGAAGGAAATTCCGCACGCTTTTCCCCCTTCCTCTGCTGTTCAAGGTACTAGTCAAAAATCAGATCTCAGCCCAGCAAAGTGATTCTGATTGCTCCAGACTGGACCAGACAGCCCTGGTACCTCTCTTGCTGTCCTTAGCAGTCCACCTTCCCTGTCTCTTCCCAGGAATTACAACCTGTTGACATCCTCTCAGGGAGGGTTTGGTATCCGAATCTCAAATCTCTCAATCTCAAGGCCTGGCTCTTTTTATTTATTTAGCTTTTGTTGACCGGGTAAGTGCACTAGACAAATCCTGCCTATTTTCAGGCACCGACCGGGGAGGGGATACAGATGAATGCCAACTGACCTTGAACCAGATTAAGCTGTTGATGGTATTTTTAGTGAATGAGGGAAATTTGCCAGGACACGGGAAATTCCTACTTCTTTTGATAAGTGCCATGAGATCTTTAACATCCACCTGAACTACCACCAATCCAGGCAGATGGGACCTCTGTTTAACGTCTCATCCAAAAGCGGCACCTCAGAAGTGTAGCACCCTCTCATGCTGCACTACAGTGTCAGTACTGGGATATTAACCCAGTGCCAGATGTGGGAACTGAACCACAGCCCTCTGATCTCCCGGCCTCAGAGGCGAGTGTGCTACCACTGAGCCACTGACACTAAATGTAGCCATGACTCTAGATGAAACATCATTGGAGTCCACTGCAGCATGAAATTGCACCTTTGATGCCTCAATACCATCTGCAGCCACCTGCTCCAGCTCCTTGGCAAGCTGGTCGGGACCTGTTTAGCTAGAGCCATCACAGTGTCCCATCTAGACTTTTGGTATCTAGCTGTAGGCCATATAATTAGCCTGCCTGAGTCCCAAAGATGCTGCCATGTACTGTTTCTTTGCCATGGCATCAATCCTCCTAGAGTCCTTATCTGGGGGGTGTGAAGCCAAGGGTATATTTGCCTTATCACAGGCAGCAGCCTGCACTACCCCGACATGGCTGCATTGCTGGGAAAGGAACTCCGTATCTGAGCCTGAAAGAGTATGCCTCTTGTCCATTCTTCTGTCCACAGGAGGTATGGAATTAGGGGTCTTTAAAATTTTTATTGTCTGTTTCCCAAAAGACTGGTGTAGGGGAATAGACAGCCTCCTGGACTCTGGGATGTCCATCATTTCAACATAATCAGGCTCCTCCTGATCCTCTACTGCTTCCTCCATAGGAAGCTGGAGAGTTTCAGAGACTTTTTTGTAAAACATAAAGTGGGAAGGGGACTCAGAAAGCCTAGGAGGAGAAACACCTGAAGGTCTGTCTGGGGAGATGTCCGGGTCAATGGGCACATCCAGACTTTCATAATCACCATCACTATCCTCATACTCTCCTCCTCCTCCTCCGGTTCATAAAAATCCTCTAAATTAATCCTGAACAGGGAACCGACTGAACCGAGCCCCTAACTAATGGTGCCGGTTCGGACGGAACCGGGTTAGTGATTGAACAATCCTTATCGCTTTAGCTATTTCATCAGCGGTCGGAGAAAGAACTTGTGGATCCAAACCGGCTGACTTATCCCTTCTTTTTCTTTTAACCGAAACCGACTCCTCAGAGTCGGTTCTCCTTTTGCCTGAAGAAGTTTTGCCCTGGTCAGAGGGCACTCCTTCTGGTTCGGTTGGAACCGAACCGGGCTGGCCATCCGGGTCAACAGATTTCTTGGCCTCCCTTTCCCTCAGCCTACCTACTCTCTTTTCCAGGGTAGCTGTAGGAAAACTTTTACAAATCTGGCAGTCTGAATCGAGGTGGTCAAACCCCAGACAATAAACACAGGTGGTGTGGGGGTCAGCCTTAGCAAAGGCTTCCCCACACACACTACAGTGTTGAAACCCAGTGGGCCCGGTTTTTCTCTTGGGTTTCTCAGACACGGCCAGTCCTAACCAAACTTACCCTTTTTTCGGCAATCCGCCAGGTAAGACACCCTTATCGGTTCCTGACCGTGTTACGGGTCATGGAAAAAAACGTAATGAAATCCGGTTTTTTTAGAACCGATAAGGACCAGTTACCACACTCTAAAAAACAGAATAAACTTTTTTTTATAAACCTGACCGGTTCAAACCGAACCGATCCGACGTTTACAAGTTCCACACAGAAACTAATAACAATAAACCTATCTAGTACTCACAGTACCACAGACAGAGACTGAACCGACAGGTTTCATAGCAGAAATTTGGTTGAACCAAGGGGAAAAAACGACACTTTAACCGACTAATCTGAACTGAGCAAAGGAGAAATCTCCGGAGCGACTGTTCAGTGAGGCGGAGTAAAGAATCTGGCGGTTTGGGTTCAAACAACAACATACAGAGTCTCAACCGAGCTCGAGCTCAGCTGCCCATGCCTTGCATGGAAAGTTAACTCTTTTCCTCTCCGGGGCAGTTCAAAGGTTGGATATCACTGCAATGGTTAGAATACAGCAAGACTTCATGTTGTTTGAAATGGAAATTACATACCTACCGTAATTCTTGATCTTCTTGGATGAAGTCTTCACCATTCATTCACATTAATGGGATTACGCCGGAGGTGCTAGGACCCAGCAGGAGTTAAAATTCTTCAGGAGGGCCGGCACCGAGGTAGGACCGTGCATGCGCGGCAGGCTCGCGCCTGCATGGACTATCTCAGTGTCGATCCTCCAACTGCCTCAGTTCCTTTTTGACCAAGGAGGTACAGCGTAAACTAACCTAGGAAACAACTAATCTAATCTGGGCATAAGACAGCCTGGATGACCAGTGTAAGAAGGGTCTTACTCAACCGCGTTTTCACAGCCCAAGTGAACGAGTGAAGACTAGAAGCAGGATGAGTGAGCTCAGGGGATGGTGGGTGTGTGAATGAATGGTGCAGACTTCGTCCAAGAAGAAAAAATTACTCACCATAGTAATCTTATTTCTTCAAAGGGATCACTCATTATGATTAAACTGATGCAGTCAGCCTCCTGTGTTGAACTGTCCAGAGAGTTGGAATTATATGCAAATTATGGAACTCTCAATTGGCTCATACTACTGCTGCCCTAGCAACCGCTGCACTCCGAGTGCTTCAGATTCTTACGGAGCCTAACTGGGTAAAAGACCCACTAGCAAAAATTAATAACATTAAAAATAATATTTTTGTCCTGTCAGGTCAAAACATCCTTAATCAACAAACCTAAGAAACTCGAGACCACCTGGACACCAACTGGTTAAACAAAGTGAGTCTCTACCTTAGCCTATACAGGAGAAAAAAACTTTAATGCAAGGATGCAGAACAACTTCCATAGGTTCTAGCAGGGGAGACAGGGAAGGTCTTTAATCATAATGAGTGATCCCTTTGAAGAAACAAGATTACTATGGTGAGTAATTTTTTCTTCTAACCCAGGAATCACTCATTATGATTAAACTGATGCAGACTACCAAGCAGTACCTTTGGAGGTTGGGCAGAGAACCTATTTCGGAAACAGGCTCTGCAGTACTGATGTACCAAACCTAGCATCACTTCTGGACTGCAAATCCAGGCTGCAATGCTTTGTGAAGGTGTGTACTGTTTTCCGTGTAGCTGCTTTACAGATTTCCAATAGTGGAATTTCTCTTAAAGCTGCCACTGAAGCAACTGTGCCCCTGGTGGAATGTGCTCTCAGGCCCAGAGGTACCTGTTTGCCCACCTTACTATAACAAAACTGTATACATGCCACTATCCAGCGAGCAATTGTACGTTTTGTTGCAGCTCTGCCCTTACCAACTTCAGCATAGGTGAGAGAGAGCTGTGATTGACTTGATCTGTACGACTTAGTTCTGTCAATGTAGTGGCTAAGTGCCCTTTTGACATCAAGGGAATGAAGCCTCCTTTCTGGAGAATTGGAGTTCTCTGTATAAAAAGGCAGGTAGAGTGACACACTGATTTAAGTGAAAATCAGATACCACTTTGAGAAGGAATTTTCTATTAGTCCTGAGGACCACCTTATCCCTGTGGAAGGAGATGTAGTCCACATATGTGCACAGGGCTTGTAATTCACTGATCCTTCTGGCTGAAGTAACAGCGAACAGAAAAACAGTTTTCCAAGTGATGTATTTCAAATCTGCAGTTGCCATAGGTTCGAATGGTGCATACATAAGCTTAGCAATGCAGATATTTAGATTCAGGCAGGACCAGTTCCCTCAGGGAGGGTGCAGAAGATTAAGGCCTTTAAAATATTTTTGAATACTGGATGAGAGGCCATGGACCTCTCTTTACCAACTGACAGGTAAGCAGAGACTGAAGCTAAGTGGACCTTGAGGGTGGAAGGCTTCAGGCCTAAGGAATGTAAATGTGTAAGGTAATCTAGGAGAATAGCCAAATCAGCCCTGAAGGGGCTCACACCCTTACCTGTACACCATATGGAAAACCTTTTCCACTTAGAAGAATATGTTTTCTTAGCAGAAGGCTTCCTGGAAACCCTAAGCACTGTTAGCACCTGCTCTGATAGCTTAAGGTTAGCAAATTCTAAGTCCTCAAGAGCCATGCCTTGAGCCTCAGTGATTTGAGATTGGGGTACAGGATCCTGCCCTGAGAGGAGGTTAGCAGGTTGTGCCTCCTGGGCAGATGGATTGGGGGAACCACTGACAGAGTCAGTAGAAGAGAATACTAGTGCTGTCTCACCCAATCTGGAGCCACCAGTATCATTTCTGCTGGTTGGGACCTCAATTTCAGCAGGGTCCTGAATATCATAGGAAAGGGAAGAAATGCATACAGAAATTTCCCTTTCCAATCCAGGGCCATCGCATTCAGGGGAATTGTGCCCCTTAGAGGAGGCCTGCAACAGTACATTGGAAGCTGGTGGTTTTCTGCGGAGGCAAAGAGACCCACCTCTGGAATGACCCATCTCCTGAAAATTGTATTGAGTACCTCAGTATTCAGGCACCACTTGCGGCGGTCCCGACTTATCCTGCTGAGAGAATCTGCCAGTATATTGTTCTTCCCTGGAAGGTGCATGGCTGACAGGAATACTCCCATGGAGTATACCAGGGACCACAGTCTCATTGCTTCTGTGCACAGTAGATGTGATCTGGTACCTCCTTGCTTGTTGATGTAATACATGGTCGTGGTGTTGTCTGTTCTGACTTGCTCCACCTTGTTTTGAAGGTAAAGAGCAAATGTTTTAGAGCCCAGTAACAGCCCTGAGCTCCAAAAGATTTATGTGCAACTGAGACTCTTGGGGGGAGGGGGAAGAACCATGTGCCACTTGCTGTGTGCCCTAACATGTGTGCTCCCCAACCTACAAGACAAGATTACTGAGGGTTGTTCCCTTATAAAAGGTACACCCACCCTGAGGTTCTGCTCGTCTAACCGCCATTGCAATGCCTGGACTAGTCCTTTTGTGACTGGAACCAGTTTGGACTAAGGATCCATTCTTTGAGACCAGTACTGTCTGAGGTGGAACTGAATAACTCTCATTTGAAACCTGGAGCCTATACCACTACAGTGGCAGATGCCATGTGGCCCACTAGCCTGAGAAATTCTCTGGCTGTTTTGGGTCTCCCTGACACGAAGGATTTTGCAATCTGCAGAATGCTTGTCACCTGTCTTGTGGCAGGAAGGCTCTGCCCAGTCTAGTGTTTAGTTCTGTCCAATAAACTCCGGCACCTGGGTGGCACCTGCTGAGATTTATCTTCGTTTATAAGAAATCCCAAGGATTCCAGTGTAAATTTTGTTAGTGCCAGCGACTGCACTGCATGCTGCAGAGACTGTCCTGCTACTAACCAGTGAGTCCAAAAACTCTACCACCACTGATCGGCACCAAGGGTTTTACAAAGTGCCTAAGTTGGTCCAAAGGAGGCTGCAAACTGGTAATGGCCTGAAGCCAGCCTGAATCTCAAGAATTTTCTGTGAGATGGTCTGATGGGAATGTGGAAATAAGCATCCCTTAGATCTAGGGAGGCTAGCCTGTCTCCCTTGCAATGAAGGAATGATTATTGCAGGAGTGACCATTTGCACCCTGGTTTCAAAATGTGCTTGTTCAAAGTCTTAAATCAAAATAGGTGCTAATCCCGTTTTCTTCCTATGAGGAAGTAGGAATAAAACCTTGACCCTGCTTATTAGAGGCACTACCTCTACATCTTTGATTGCCAGCAGATGCTCTACCTTTGCTTCAACAGAATCCTGCCTGCAGCTGTTACTGGAGCAAAGGTTCTCGGTTCACAACCTTGGGAATGATTTGAAACTGAGTGCCAGGGCCTGGCTCACTACACTCCAACACCCGACTTGTCTGTGGTGAGAAGAGACACCAGCGTGAAGTAATGAGCCAGTCTACCACCTACTGGTGGTTCTCTAATAAAGGATGCAACCTGCACTATCCTCTCAGGGATTCTGTGCTGGGCTGTACCTGAACCTGTGGTGCAGGGCCGCTCTTCTCATGGCTCTCCTGCCTCCTAAAAGTGAAACCTCTGGCCTGCTGCTGAGGCTGAGAGGCCTGCGTTTGAAAGGGTAAAAACCCTACCCCTACCCTGTCCCCTACTACTGGGATCTATAAGAGGTGGAAGGCCTATCTTTGAAATTGCTCCAACAGGTGGATTTATATTCCTCCACCTTCTTCATGTATGCTTCAGTCTTATCCCCAAACAAGGAGTTGTTCTCAGGGAATATCCACTGCTTTGGCCTGGGTGTCTAATATCAGGTTAGTGGCTCTAAGCCACGCAAACCTCCTAAGCTGAAACAGACAAAGCCATTAATCTGGATGCAGTATAACTGGCATCCACTGCCATATGAAATTGATACTTGGTAGCATCAATGCAGCCCTTGCTGTATCCTGCAAATCTACAGCCACTTCACCTGGGACTTTATCAGCCACAGCTAGAACAGTGTTCCAGAGAGCTTTTTGGTACTGCACTGAATATGCCATGTAATTGGCCTGCCTAACTAAGAAAAAATTACTCACCTTAGTAATGTTGTTTCTTCTAATGGAGTCTTGCTGTATTCTGACATATGCAGTTAGGTCCTGCCTTTGAATTGCCCCGGAGAACAAAAAGTTAAACTTTCCATGGCCAGCATGGAATGTTCACTACGAGCTTGGTTGAAGCCCCTGTCTGCTGCTGTTTAAACTGCAACCGTCAGGTCTTTACGAGCAATACTCACTAGAAGTTCTGTGTGGAAACTGTAAAACTCATACTGGCCAACTGGCAACTATATCTATATAAAAGGGTTTTTGGTTTCAAAAGGAAGACTCAAGTCAGGAAACCCAAAAACAACACACATCCAAAACACAACCACTCACCCAAAAGAGGGTGAAAAAAGGACACCCCTAGGGTGCCAACACTGCTTCTGCCCACCCACATCCCAAAATCTAGGTTCTGAGGCGGGAGGCGGAGGTCAGAATACAGCAAGACTCCATTAGAAGAAACAACATTACTAAGGTGAGTAATTTTTTCTTCAAACAACATGAAGTTTTGCTGTATTCTGACATATGCAGACTACCAAGCAGTACCTCTATGGAAGAGGGACAGAACCTACTTTGGAAACAGGATCTGAAGTACTGCTGTGCCAAACCGAGCATCACTCCTAGCCTGGATATCCAGACAGTAATGCTTGGTGAAAGTATGGACTGTTTTTCCAGGTGGCTGCTTGACAAATTTCTAAGAGAGGAATATCCCTGGCAGCAGCCAGGGAAGCAGCTGTACCCCTAGCGGAATGAGCCCTCAGGCCTGAGGTGGAGTTCTACCAGTTTTTCATAGCAGAATTGTATACAAGAAACAATCCACCTGGCAATAAATCTCTTTAGTGGCAGGTTTGCCTCCAACTTCTCCATACGTGAAGGAACAACTGGAGGGATTCAAACCTGTGACCCTGAGTACGCTCTATGTAGTAGCTAAGGGCTCTTTTAACATCAAGCTGTGTAGCCTCCTCTCTCCAGAGAAGGAATGGTCAGTGAAGAAAACAGGAGAGATATAGACTGGTTGAGGTGGAAATTTAAAACCACTTTAGGTAAGAACTTTCTGTTAGTTCTTGGGACCACTTTATCTCTATGGAAGAGATGAAATCAGATTCCACTGACAGGGCTTGCAATTCATTGATCGCCTGGCAGAAGTAATAACTACCAAAACACAGTTTTCCAACTCAAGTACTTAAGTTCTGCTGAGGACAAAGGCTCAAGGGGTTGCATAAGCTGAGCAATGCAAACATTAAGGTCCCAAGCAGGAGCAGGATCCTAAAGGGAGTTGGTGTGAGGCAATCCCTGAAGAACTTACAAAATACAGGATGGGTTGATAGAGAGGAAGGCTTGCCTACTGACAAGAAAGCAGAAACAGCTGCCAAGTGTACTTTAAGTGTAGCTGGTCTGAGGCCTGGGCCATTAAGATGGACTATATAGTCCAGAACCGTAGGCAACTCAGCAGAGTCTGGAGAAGTATTCTTCTTAGAACACCAAATGCTGAATCTTTTCCATTTGGAGTTGTAACTCTTTCAGGTGGAAGGCTTTCGAGAAGCCTTAAGGATATCCAGAACCCCTTGGGAAAGATGCAGATCTGCAAACTCTAACTCTTCAAGAGCCATGCCTTGAGATTGAGAGATCGAAGATTCGGGTACCAAATCCTCCCCTGAGAGGATGTCAAGAGGTTGTAATTCCTGGGAAGGTGGACTGCTAGGGACAGCAACAGGGGATACCAGGGTTGTCTGGCCCAGTCTGGAGCAATCAGAATCACTTTACATGGTTGTGACCTTATCTTGGCTAACACCTTGAACAGGAGAGGGAAGGGGGGACATGCATACAGAAATTTCCCTTCCCAGTTCAGAATCAGAGCATCCAGGGGGACTGAGCCCAAGACTGGGGGTCTGCAACAGAAGAGAGGAAGTTGGTGATCGTCTGGGGCTGCAAAAAGATCCATCTCTGGAGTGCCCCATCTCGAGAAAATCACTTTCAAAACTAGAGGATCTAGGGCCCATTCGTGATGGCCCTGGGATATTCTGCTCAGTGCATCTGCTAGGACATTGTCCTTCCCTGGGAGGTGAACTGCTATCAGAAAGGTTTGCAGGGAATAGGCCAGGGACCACAACTTCATTGCTTCTGTGCACAAGGGCATAGACAGAGTGCCTCCTTGCTTGTTGATGTACCATATGGTGGTGATGTTGTCTGTTCTGACCTGAACCACCTTGTTCTGTACAGATTTGGAAAAACTTGCAGTGCCAGAAACACTGCTCTGAGTTCCAAGAGATTGATGAAGCAGAGATTCCTGAGGTGACCACAGTCCTTGGGTGGTAAGATCCCCAGGTGGGCTCCCCAGCCCAGCAGGGAAGCATCTGTGGTGAGTATCACTGAATGAGACTGAGTGACAAAAGGAACCCTTGTCTCAAATTGTCCTGATCCTGCCACCATTGCAAGGCTTGGATTAGGGTTCGAGTCACTGGGACTAGTTTGGTAAGGGAATCCTTTCTTTGGGACCAGAAGGCTCTTAAGTGGAACTGAATGTCCCTCATCTGGAATCTTGCCCCTTGGACCACTGCTGTGGAAGCTGCCATGTGGCCCAGAAGCTGAAGGAAATGCCTTGCTGGTCGAGATGCCCGAAGGATGAATGAAGAGGCCAGTTCCATGAGGGTCCTTGCCCTTTCCAGGGGAAGGAAGGCTCTTGCCTTTACTGTATCCAGCTCTGCATCTATGAAGGTGAGGAGCTGTACTGGCTCGAGAACTGACTTTGGAAGGTTGAGAAGGAATCCTAAGAAAGTGAGCACTTGCTGGGTCACTTGCAAATGTGACTTGACTTGGTCTGGAGACTGACCTACTATGAGCCAGTCGTCCAAGTATGGGAAGACGGAGATCTTTTTTCACCTTAGGAAAGCAACCACTACTGCCAGGCACTTTGTGAAAACCCTTGGGGCTGATGTTAGGCCAAAGGGCATTGCTCTGAATTGATAGTGGCCTGAGGGCAACTCGAACCTGAGGTACTTTCTGTGGGAGCACCTGAGGGGAATGTGAAAGTAGGCATCTTTGAGGTCCAGGGAGGCTAGCCAGTCCCCTGGCCTTAGAGATGGCAGGATTATTCCCAGAGTCAACATTTTGAACTTTGACTTTAAAAGATGTTTGTTCAGATATCTTGGGTCCAGTATGGGCTGCCATTCTCCTGTCTTTTTGGGGGTTAGGAAGTACCTGGAGTACAATCCTTTGCCCTTGTGTAGGGTGGGAACCCTCTCTATAGCTCTGACAGTTAGGAGAGAAGAAACCTCTGCCTCTAGGGCAAGGGTCACTGAGAGATCGCAGGTGGAAAGGATCTGGTTCTCATCTTGGGAAATTTTTGAAGCTGAGAACCAGTCCCTGCTTACTACTTCAGGACCCACTTGTCTGATGTTAGAGACTTCCAGTCCTGGACAAAGTAAGCCAGCCTGCCCCATACTGGTATGAGAGAATTGGCCCGGGCAGACCCATCAGGGTGTCTGCTTGGCAGGGGCTTTAGGCTGAGGAGTGGATGCAGGCCTGCTCATCCCCAGTCTGCCTCTCCCTCTAAAGAACCCCCTCTGTGAAAAAGAAGAGGAGGCCTGAGCTTGGTAAAAAGGCCTTTGGAAAGGCCTGCCTCTGCCCCTGGACTGCTGCCTTTGAGGAGTTTCTTGCCTTTCTTAGCCTGAGCACTCCTGCAAGTGGTTGTGATAGGGTGGGTGACCCTACCCCAGTTGGAAAACTGTAGTGATGGTTACAGCAGCTCAGCTTCAACAAACTTTACCCCATGATGCCAAATTAGGGATATGTATAGCATGTAGTAGTCCCTGGAAGTAAAATAAAGTTGTAGTTACCTTTTCCTTCTTCTATGTAAGTCTGTTGTACTTTATATTTTGTTTATCTTTGAGCCTTGCTAGCTGGCCACTATCAGGTAGTCTTTCAATCTAGTTAGTGTTCTGCAATCTCCCCAAAGAATGTGACATGCTGGTATATAGAGATCACCATAAGAAGCATTACATGAGGGCTTTGCTTTAAATAAGAGTAAAAGAAACTGCCCAAGGGTGTAATCTGCTCAACTAACAAATGAATAAAGCTCTCCTTGCTGTAGAAGCTCTGAGCATGCCACCCCCCGTATAAGTGTAACAAAGTGCTGAGCAGTAAATCCTGGCAAATATACCCATGCTAAATAGTTTGCTGTTTGCAGGCTGCTGCTGATTTTAGGAAACAGTTGAGACTATATTTCTGTAAAACAAAACATGATATAAGGAAGCATTTGATGGCTTTAAAAAAAGAGATGTGTATAAACTATAAGAAAAAATTACTCACCTTAGTAATGTTGTTTCTTCTAATGGAGTCTTGCTATATTATGACAGTAGCAGTTTGATCCAGCTCTAGAACTGCTCCGGAGGTGAAATGGTTAATACCATTCCAAAACAGAACTTTGAGCACGAGCTCTAAGAAGCAGCTCTATCTGTGTAATTTCAAACCTGAACTGTCAGATCTTTACAAAAAAAACTCACTAAGGTCTGTGTGGAAGCTGTAACCTATACTAGCCAAATGGCTACCTAAATACTAACAACCATTGCTGGTCCCAACACCCAACACTCAAGTCAGGGACCAGAACTACTAATACAATTCTAACAACATGAGAATAAAACAACAGTATAATAAAACACCCCAAACCCCAAAAGGGAGAAACGCTAAAGGGCACAAAATAGTGCCCACACTAAGTGCCCGCACCCCACCCAAGTAGAAGTTCTGAGAGGGGCAGGTTGGGGAGGTCATAATATAGCAAGACTCCATTAGAAGAAACAACATTACTAAGGTGAGTAATTTTTCTTCAAACAACATGAAGTCTTGCTATATTATGACAGTAACAGACTTACAGCAGTACCTCCATGGAGGAGGGGCAGAACCTACTTAGGAATAGGCTCTGAAGAACAGCTGTGCCAAACAGAGCATCTCTCCTGGCCTGGACATCCAGGGAGTAATGCTTGGTGAAAGTGTGTACCATTTTCCAAGTAGCAGCCTGGCATATCTCTAATATAGGGATGTCTCTGGCAGCATTAGAGATGCAGCTGTACCCTGGTACAGTGAGCCCTCAAGCCAGGGGGATCTCTGCCCAGTTTCTGATAACAAAATTGGATACAGAGAGACAATCCACCTGGCAATTGATCTCTTAGTGGCAGATTTGCCTTTCCCAACTTCACCATAGGTAAGGAAAAGTTGGAGGATTGAACCTGTGACCTTTAGTACGGCTCTATATAGTAACTAAGAGCTCTCTTAACATCCAGGCTGTGCAACCTCCTCTCACCAGAAGAGGAGTGATCAGTGAAAAATACTGGAAGGGAGATAGATTGGTTAAGATGAAAATCTGAAACCACCTTAGGTAAAACTTCCTATTAGTCCTGAGGACTACCTTATCCCTGTGGAAAGAAATAAAGTCAGTTTCTACTGACAAGGCTTGCAACTCACTTATGCGTCTAGCAGAAGTGATAGCCACTAGAAAAACAGTTTTCAAGTTGAATACTTAGCTCTGCAGAAAACAGAGGTTCAAAGGGTTGCATTAACTGGGCAATACAAACATTAAGGTCCCAGGCAGGGGCCGGTTCTAAAAGGTGGATTAGTATGAGTAACCATAAAAACTTGGAAAACACAGGGTGAGTGGAAAGAGGGGATGACTTTCCTGCTGAAACAAAAGCAGATACAGCTGCCAAATGGACTCTCAGGGTAGCTGGTCTGAGACCCAAGGAATTAAGATGGACCATGTAATCTAATACAATGGGCAAATCAGCAAATTCTGGGGAAATATTTTTCCCAGCACACCAAATGGAAAACATTTTCCATTTAGAACTATAAGTAGCCCTAGTGGAAGGCTTTCTGGAAGCCTTTAGGATTTCAAGAACACCTTGAGAGAGGTGTAAATCAGCAAACTCTAACTCCTCAAGAGCCAGGCCTTGAGGTTGAGGGATTTGAGGTCCGGATACCAAACCCTTCCCTGGGCACAAGTTAATAGGTTGTGATTCCTGGGGAGGCAAGGGAAGATGGATTGTCAGTGACAGAAGGTGGGTACCAGGGCTGCCTGGCCCAATCCGGGCAATCAGAATCACCCTGCAAGGCTGAGATCTGATTTGATTAATACTTTGAATAGGAGAGGGAAGGGGAAGCATAAAGAAACTTCCGCCAATCCAGGAGGAGGGCATCTGGGGACTGAGCCCAACACTGGAGGCCTGCAACAGAACAGAGGAAGTTGGTGATTGTCTGGGGCTGCAAAAGATCTATCTGAGGGTGCCCCATCTGGCAAAGACTATCCCCAGCACTTGAGGATCCAGGGACCATTCGTGATGGCCCTGGAAATCCTACTGAGAGCATCTGCTAGGACATTGTCCTTCCTGGAAGATGAACTGCTATGAGGAAGTGTTCAGGGAATAGGCCAGAGACCACAACTTCATTGCCTCGGTGCACAGGGCCGAAGACCGAGTCCCCCTGTTTGTTGATGTACCACATTGTTGTGGTGTTGTCTGTTCTGACTTGTATCACCTTGTTGTGGACAGATGCAGAAAATGCTTGAAGGGCTAAAAAGACAGCTCTGAGTTCCAGCAAATTGATGTGGAGCAGAGATTCCTGGGGGGACCACACTCCCTGAGTGGAAAGGTCGCCCATGTGGGCTCCCCAACCCAGAAGGGAAGCATCGGTAGTGAGAGTCAAATTGTGAGCAGGGGAAATGAAGGGGAACCCCAATCTTAAATTGCTCTGATCCTGCCACCACTGGAGGGCCTGGATCAAGACTCGAGTCACTGGGACCAACTTGGAAAGGGGGTCTCTCCTCTGAGACCAATAGGTTCTCAAGTGAAACTGAATGTCTCTCATCTGAAATCTTGCTCCCTGCACAACAGCTGTGGATGCTGCCATGTGCCCCAGGAGCTGCAGAAAGTGTCTTGCTGGTCGGAGACCTGCAGAGTGAAGGAGGAGGCCAGAGCCACTAAATTGTCACCCTTTCAAGAGAAGAAAAGCTCTGGCTAGCTTTGAGTCCAACTCTGCCCCTATAAAGGTGAGTACCTGGACTGGTTCCAGAACAGACTTTGGCAGATTTAGCAGAAAGCCCAGGAGGTGAGAAGCTGCTGGGTGACTTGCAGGTGAGATTTTACCTGTTCTGGGGACTGGCCTACAATGAGCCAGTCGTCCAGATAGGGAAAAACAGCAATCTTTCCTCCTTAAGTGAACCACTGCCACTGCCAGACACTTTGTGAATACCCTTGGGGCAGAGGTGAGGCCGAAGGGCATTGCTCTGAACTGGTAATGACCTGAGGGCAGTTCGAATCTGAGGTACTTTCGATGGGAGCTTCTGATTAGGACATGGAAATAGGCATCCTTGAGGTCAGGAGGCTAACCAGTCCCCTGGCCTTAGGAGAATAAAATCATTGCCAGAGTTACCATTTTGAACTTTGGTTTCAAAAGATGCTTGTTCAGATATCTGAGGTCTAATATGGCCGCCATTCTCCTGTCTTTTTGGGGTAAGGAAGTATCTGGAATACAGACCCCTGCCCTGGTGCAGGAGGAACCCTTCCACTGCTCTGACAGCCAACAGGGTTGAGACCTCTGCTTCTAGAGCAAGGGTCTCTGAAGCACTGCAGGTAGAAAAATCTGGTTCTCAACTGGGAACTTTTTGAAGCTGAGAACCAGACCCTGGCTTACTACTTCCAGAACCCACTTGTCTGAGGTTAAAGAAGCCCAGTTCTGACTGAAGTAAGCCAGCCTGCCCCCTACCGGTAAAGGAGGGTGGCCCTGGGCACCCCATCAGGGTGCCTTGTATGAATTAACTTTTAGGCTGAGGGGTGGAAGCAGGCCTGCCACCCCTCGTCTGCCTCTGCCTCTGAAGAAGCCCCTCTGAGCGTGAGGCAGAGGAGGCCTGAGTCTGATAAAGGCCTGTGAAAGGCCTACCCCTACCCCTGGAGGTATGCCTCTGGGAGTGGCTTGCCGCTCCTTAGCTTGAGCACTTTGTAAGTAGTCCTATATTCATCCATCTTTTTCATGTAATTCTCTGTCTGCTCCCCAAACAGAGATTTCCCACCACAGGAAAATCCATAGCCTTAGTCTGGGTATCCTGTGACAGGCTAGTACACCTGAGCCAGGCCAACCTCTGAAAGCTACAGATGTGGCCATGACCTAGAGGAAACATCATTAACATCCACAGCAGCATGAAACTGTACCTTAGAAGCCTCAATGCCATCAGCAGCCACCTGTTCTAGTTCGCTAGCCAGCTGGCCATGGGCTTGCTTAGGTAATTCCATAACAGTATCCCATCTAGATTTCTGATACCTAGCTACATAAGCCATATAAATTTGCTTGCCTGAGTCCCAGAGAGGCTGCCATATACTGTTTTTTGCCATGGCATCAATCTTCCTGGAATCCTTGTCAGGAGGATGTGAAGCCAGGGGAATGTTAGCTTTATCACAGGCTGCAGCCTGAACTACCCCAACATGACTGCATTGCTGAGAAAGGAATTCTGTATCAGGACCTGACAATGTGTACCTTCTGTCCATCTTTTTATCTACAGGAGGCACAGAATTAGGAGCTTTTAAAATTTTTATTGTTTGCTTCCTAAAAGACTTATGCAAAGGAATAGACAATCTCCTAGACTCTGGAATATCCATCATTTCTACAAAATCAGGCTCCTCTTGCTCATCCACAGCTTCTTCCAAGGAAGCTGGAGGGTTTCAGCAACTTTTGTAAAACATAAAATGAGATGGGGACTCAGACAGCATAGGGGAGATTCTAAAGGTCTGTCTGAGAAATGTCGGTTCAATGGGCACACCCAGACCTTCCCAGCCACATTCATACTGTTCATAATCATCCTCCCCTCCTCTGGTTCATAAAACTCCTCAATATCATATTCCTGAACCACTGGAACCAGGCGAACCGACCTTTTGCCAGATAGTGGCGGTTTGGACGGAACCTGAGACAGTGACTGGACAATTTGTATGGCTTTTGCTATCTCTGCAGCAGTTGGAGAAGGGATTTTGGGCTCCAAACCTGCTGACTTTCTTGTTTTCTTTACTGGAACTGGTTCCTCAGAACCAGCTTTTCTTTTGCCCGAGGAAGTTTCGCCCTGGTCAGAGGGCACTCCCTCCGGTTCGGTTGGCACCGAACCGGGCTGGCCATCCGGGTTAGCAGACTTTTTGGCCTCTCGTTCCCTGAGCCTGCTCAATCTCTTTTCCAGGGTGGCTGCAAGGAAATTCTTACATATCTGGCAGTCTGACTGGAGGTGGTCAAACCCCAGACAATAGACACATGTGGTGTGTGGGTCAGCCTTGGCAAAGGCTTCCCCACAGACATCACAGTGTTGAAACCCAGTGGGCCCGGTTTTTCTTTTGGGTTTCTCAGACATAATGCCAGCCTAACAAGAAAACTTGCCCTTTAAACGGCAGTGCAGTAAGATACACCTTATCGGTTCCCAACCGTGTCACTGGTATTGGAAAAACGTAATAAAACTGCTTTTTTTAGAACCGATAAGAACCGAGAACCGCACTCTAAAATGTTAAACTTTAAAATTAATGAGTTTTAAACCCAGCTGATCGGTTCAAAACCGAACCGATAAACTTACAAGTTCCACACAGACAAAACCTTTTAATTACTTACGATTACCACAGACAGAGCTTGAACCGAACGGTTTTGCGGTTAAAATAAAACTATTCTCGGCTGAATCGGACCGAGAAAACACTGTTTAAACCGAGAAATGAACTGAGCAGAAGGAGAAATCTCCGGAGCGACTGTTCACTGAGGCGGAGTAAAGAATCTGACAGTTCAGGTTTGAAATTACACAGATAGAGCTGCTTCTTAGAGCTCGTGCTCAAAGTTCTATTTTGGAATGGTATTAACCACTTCACCTCCGGAGCAGTTCTAGAGCTGGATCAAACTGCTACTGTCATATATAGCAAGACTTCATGTTGTTTGAAAAGTACATGCAGGATAACAGTTAAAAAGGCTGAGTTCATCTCTAGAAGAATCTATGCTTTTAAAGGTAGTTTGTACCTGGAAGCTGGGAGTTCAAGCTCCTGGGTCTGTGTTTCTGCTGCTGCTGTCTCAGCAGCTGCAGCCATTTAGAAAGATGTTCCCTTGGGGAAGGGCTGGCCCTTAATGCATTAGTATATAGGGAAGGCTTGGGTCTTGTCCTGCCAGGAAGTGATTAGTTTAGAGGGATGAAATTTCTGAAAAGGATATTTGTTTGTATGTTCTTGTGTTTATGCTTTTGTAAGGGGTTTAGTATTGTGTAACAATTGCCCCTATATATGAATCCTGTATATTTCTTTGAAAATAATGCAGTTGTGTGAATTATAAATCTTGTATTCCTTTAATCGTTTAATGGAACATGACTGATAAATCATGTGACAACTGAGCTGTATATAAGGGATGCTCAGGTAACCTACAGTTATTTTTACTTTGGGCTGAGGAGCAGAGAGGAACCTCAGGGAGAAGCAGTGTGGAGCCAGAGAAGCAGCCAAACGTGAGAGAGACATGCAGTATTGAATTACTGAGATCCTGGTTACCCAAAGGTGAAGGTGAGGCAAGCTTAAGGTGGAGCTCAGGTTGAAAGTCCTGTAAAGCCTAAAAGCAAGGAGGAATCACTGTGGCCTGGGATTGGCCCTGGACCTCCAAAGGTCAGGTCTGGGCTATCTGGATGCTAGAAGCTGCTCACCTGGAATTTACCAAAGGGCGAGGACTCAGACTGGTGAGAAGCTGCAGATGCCTGAGTGGGCAGATACTCAGACTACAGAGGATCTTGCAGAAACCCAGGGGGTATTGGCAGGGTGACCATACCATGCGATGGGTTCAGTTCCTGGTCTCTAGAGGGCGTTGTAAGGTCCAACTGCAGTGTTCTAGTGAGAGGTCTCCCAGCTAAACTCCCAGCCCATACTCTTTATTGTTTTTCTTATAGTAACCTGACAAAAGTTTATACCTGAAAATGCCATTTGTATAAACCTGGCAATAAAACAGCACCTCAGGGTGTTTTACACACTATCTTATTATTCTTGCTGTCTTCCTGAATTGAACCCCACGACATTTGGTTCTAGAAGTGGGATAAGATAATTGATCCTGTAATAACTGTGTATGAGAAAGTGAATTCCTTGGTGGAATTGGCAGCAATGAACTTGCAGAGTGAACCAGAGGAGGCGCTGTCTGAGAGAGAGATGCTGATGAGTCTCTCAAAGATGGTGCAATGGCTGACTCAAAAGTGGCTAGAGGCTGAGAAGCGATGTTCTGTGGCACAGCAGCAGATCCAGACTCTGGAGCAGATGGAAATTGTGACTGTTAACCAAGCACTGTTTGGGAACCATGAGGCTGATGGGGACGGAACAGTGCCATTTAATTGCTAAGGAGAATGATGACAATGTCCCAGATGAACAGTCCTGTGGTGTACTCCCTGCAGATTTGTGTGCTGTTTTGGAAAATGTGGAGTTGCCAGAGTTGGATGATGATCAAAGAGTGCAGGTACAATTGCCTGAACTGACAGAGCTTGAAAGGCGAGAGGAGAGCCGAGTCAGCTATGTGAATATTTTAAGGACTTGTGCTGCCATCCAGAAGGGCCTGTACTCATCCATCTTTTCATGTAGTTCTCTGTCTGCTCCACAAACAGAAAATTACCAATTACAGGAAAATCCATGGCCTTAGCCTGGGTATCCTGTGAGAAGGCTAGTATATCTGAGCCAAGCCATCCTCCTCAAGAGCACACAGATGTAGCCATGACACTTGATCATCACTGGAGTCCACAGCATGAAACTGTACTTTGGATGCCTCAATCCCATCTGTAGCCACCTGCTCCAGCTCCTTGGCAAGCTGGTCAGGGGCCTGTTTAGCCAGAGCCAGCACAGTGTCCCACCTGGACTTCTGGTATCTAGCTGTATAGGCCATATAGTTAGCCTGCCTGAGTCCCAAAGATGCTGCCAAATATTGTTTCTTTGCCATGGCATCAATCTTCCTGGAGTCCTTGTCTGGAGGTGTGATGCCAAGGATATTTGCCTCATCACAGGCAGCAGCCTGCACTACCAACATGGCTGCATTGCTGCAAAAGGAACTCAGTGTCTGAGCCTGAGAGAGTATACCTACTGTCCATTTGTCTGTCCACAGGAGGTATAGAATTAGGAGACTTAAGAATTTTATGTGTCTGTTTCCCAAAGGATTTGTGGAGGGAATAGACAGTCTCCTGGACTCTGGGATGTCCATCATCTCAACATAATCAGGCTCCTCCTGATCCTCTACTGCTTCCTCCACAGGAAGCTGGAGGGTCTCAAGCCACTTTTGTAAAAGATATAGTGAGAAGGGACTCAGAAAGCCTTGGAGCAGAAACACCTGAAGGTCTGTCTGGGAGATGTCGGGTTAATAGGCACATCCAGACTTCATAATCACCATAATCATCCTCATACTCTCCTTCCTCCTCCTCCTCCTCCTCCTCCTCCTCCGGTTCATAAAATTCTTCCAAAGTATAATCTGGAACCGGGAGAACCGACCGAACCGAACCCCTGCCAGATGGTGCCGGTGCGGCTGGAACCGAACTAAGCGATTGCACTATCCTTATCGCCTTGGCTATCTCATTGGCAGTCGGAGTATGAATTTCTGGGTCCGAACCAGACGATTTATCTTTTCTCTTTCTTTTCACTGGAACTGACTCCTCAGAATCGGCTCTCCTTTTGCCCGAAAAAGTATCGCCCTGGTCAGAGGGCACTCCTTCTGGTTCGGTCGGAACCGAACCGGGCTGGCCATCCGGGTCAGCGGACTTCTCGGCCTCCCTTTTCCTCAGTCTACCTAATCTCTTTTCCAGGGTAGATTTGGGAAAATTCTTGCAAATTTGGCAGTCTGAATCGAGGTGGTCAAACCCCAGACAAGAAACACAGGTGGTGTGGGGATCAGCCTTGGCAAAGACTTCCCCACACACACTGCAGTGTTGAAACCCAGTGGGCTCGCTTTTCTTGGGTTCTCAGACATGGCCAATCCTATCCAAAACTCCCCTTTTTCAGCAATCTGCCAGGCAAGACTCCCTATCGGTTCCTGACCGTGTCACGGGTCTTGGAAAAACGTAATAAAATTTTTTTTTTTTTTTAATTTTTATTTATTTATTCATTTATTTATTAAATTCTCGGATTACAAATACCTTTGAGCAGAAACTGCTCGTTTACAAAGGTTCCACGTCAAAGGATGAGGGTCAACATACATACAGAGGTAGTAAAAGAATGCACAATAAACAACCAAAACAACTAAAAGAAAAAATAATGACACTCAGTTATAACATACATTGTGATAATATTCATAAAATGAGCAGCTTGAGTAGGCAGCTGGTTGCGGTAACAATAAGAGATAGAGGGCACCATAGGCAGTTAGTATTGCAGGAATGCGACCGGGAGAGGAAGTTGGCAGGCTAATGGGCCACTGTCCGATGGTGGTGGAAAATGTCTTGTACCAGTGGAGATGCGAAGCAGGAAAGGAGTCACAAGGAAGGCCCAGTGCCAGAGGGAATGAGGTTGGGAAAGGGCGGGCTGTGAGACATGAGTGAGCTGGGAGGTGTTTACAGAGATCTCTGTTCAACGAAACAGTCACATTGAGTGGTAGAGGTGAGGTAAAGTTTGAGATTCCTTTTCAAGGGTCCAAGTGTAGTAGAGGAAAGTGCTTCTTTATTGAGGGAATTGAATCATTGAGCGGCTCTATAGATAAAGGACCGCTGACCCATGGAGGTACGACATCTGGGAACCTGAAAGGTTAGAGATTGGGCACCACGTGTTTGTTGAGTGCCACTGTAGGTAGTAAGGAGTAAGCTAACACCAGGTGGCATGAGACCAAGGAGAATCTTTCTGGAAAGTAAGCAGGTCTGGTATTGTATTCTGCTGCGTAGGGGTAGCCAGCTGGCCTGTGCATAGAGGTCACAGGTGTGAGTTTGTCGGGCTGCACCTGTCAGTAGTCTACAGGCTTTGTTGAGAGCAACTGAGATCCTGCAGAGGGCACTTGTTGGGGCACAGCCATAGATGGCAAGGCCGTAGTCAATGATAGAGGTGACAGAGCTGTAGATGGCTAGTTTAAGGGCATCCGCAAGCATACAGTGCTTGTGTTTGTGTAGTAGTCCAATCCGTATGTTGGCGGTCTTGGCAACAGTGTCAATATGCCGAGTGTAGAGAGGGTACTATCCAGGGTAATACCAAGGTACTTGAACCCTTGACATGTTCAAGTGGGTTCCCAGCGTGGTTCTTGATGGTGAGGGACAGAGTTGTGCCTGCTCTGTCGGTTACAGAAGGACATGGCTTTAGTCTTGCTGTGGTTCAGGACAAGTTTATGAGAATTGAACCAGTCTTCGATGCAATTGAAGTCAAGCTGCAGCTGGGATTCAAGGACTGTAATGTCATGGTGGCTGGAAAACAGGACTGCATCGTCTGCGTATAGTAATATTTTTTGGTGGCAGGCACTGGGGAGATTGTTGATAAAGAGGGAGAAGAGTAGAGGGCCCAGAATAAACCCCTGGGGGACTCCGGAGCGGACCGGTTTCTCATCCGAAGAGATCCCTGCAATCCTTACACGTTGGATCCGATTATCAAGGTAGCTGGTGAACCATGGAAGGGCATCGCTGGAGATCCCAATGGAGGACAGCTGCTTGAGCAGTAGGGGTGGTTAACTGTGTCAATGCCTTGGTAAGGTCTATAAATACTGCCTCCACAATTCCCTTTGTCAAGCGTGGCATGGATGAAGGTTGTAAATTCCAGTAGTGCAGTGGTGGTGCTGTGCCCTTTTCTGAAGCCATGCTGCTCTGGGCACTGTACATTGTACTTATCCAGGAATTCAACTAGTTGGTCCGACACTATTCGCTCCAGCACTTTAGATAGTGGGGGGAGGAGTGAGATCGGTCTGTAATTGGTGTGCAGTGTCCTATCTCCGCTTTTGTGAACCGGTGTGACAGTGGCTTTCTTCCAGAGAGACGGGAAATGGCCCAATCTAAGCGAGAGATTAAAGATCTTTGTAAGTGGTTCTAAGATTTCATCGAGGACTTGTGCCAGCAGTTTCAGGTCAAGGAGTCACCACTGTACCCTTGTTTGCCGATGGCCTTTTGAATGTATTTTCTAGCTACTTGTGGTGGGACCTCCTTAAAAAAAAACTTTGGGGTTGTAATGCTCTAGTTGGGGGGTAACTTGGGAGGAGCTGGAGGGGAGGTCGTTGTCGAAAAATTTGGTGGAAGGACACTGTCTAGGTTTGTAAATGCATTATTAAAAGTGGTGGTGATGATACCTAGGTCGAGTGTAGGAGTGCCATGAAGGTTGAGCATAGTGGGTGGTGCTTTAGGATCCTTGCCTGTGAGTTACATAGATACATAGACAGTGTCGGCAGATAAGGGCCTATGGCTGATGAGATGAGTTCTTTCATGTTGTTCCAGAATTTGTTTCCCTGGCCCCAAGAGTTGGTCAGAGCCTCTTTGTAATAGCTGCGTTTAGCATTCCGTATTCTTCGAGTGCAATCATTTCTGGCTGCTTTGTATAATTGTATGTTTACTTGTGTCGGAGTTGCACGAGCACAATGCCAGAGGTGGTCTCTGTGCTTGAGCAGAGTTAAAAGGTCAGTAGTAACCCAGGGGTTAGTCTGTCCTTTGACCTTCATCTTTTTCACTGGTGCATAGATGTCACAGGCTTCGCTGAAACGTTTGATAAATAGGTCCAGAACTTTGTTGGGGTCATTGAGGGAGTCAAGCACTGCCCAGTTCAGCCTGGTTAGATGGGATTTTAACAGCTGGAGGTGCCCTTGTTTGATAACCCTGGAATAGATAAGCTTGGGAGGCGGCTTGTGGTATTTGTTTGACCAGGAGCAGATGACAGGCGAGTGGTCACTTATTGTATCCGGGAGTACAGAAACATTGGAGATGCGTTCAGGGCGGTTAGACAGAATCCAGTCTAGAAGCGTAAGGGAGCCTGTCCTATAATTACACCTGGTGGGGGCATTGAACAGTTGAGTGAGGTGATGCTTGCTGCTGCATCCTTATAGGTAGCAGCCTCAGCGGAGGAACCAGTTAATGTTAAAATCCCCATATTGTTATAGAATTATGTTGCTGGACCCTTAGATATTCCATGATGCTATGGAAGCCAGCAGCCTGGTCTCTTGGGGGTAGGTAAACCGAGATGACAGTGAGTTCCTTGTTATGTGCACCAAGGAGGATTTTGATTGTGAGGACCTGAGAGGAGTTGCTCAGGCTAGGGATGGGATGATGTGACCCATAAGGGTATCCTTAAGATAGATGGCACAGCCCCCCTAGTTTAGCAATCCTGTCTTGCCTGAAAATGCAGTAGCCAGGGATAGAGACTGAGGTATCAGGGATTTTAGGGTTTAGCCATGTTTCCACAACTGAGAGGACATCAGGGTTGTGCTGTAGGATCCATGTTTGGAGGAGTCAAGTTTGTTGAGGATGCTGCAGGCATTGATGGATGCCATGGTAAGTGTCCCTGTCCTTCTGATTGGTGCCACTGCTGGCTGCCCAGGTGGTCCTGGGTTGGGGTGAACATTTCCGAGAGCAGGAGCAGCATAAGGAGAATTTGTAGGAGAAAGGATTTCAGCATCTTGTAGATACCTGGTGGTTAAGTCATAGCCAAAAGAAATTATCAACAGCTGAGGTCCAGAGTCACAGAATGTGTTAGAATTCCTGCAGGTGATGAACTGTGCTCATGATATGCAGGATGTGAAATCCTTTTGTCTGCATGCTTCTTTGTCATTCAAAGAGGTTGTTGAAAAGCCCACATACAGATCATGGAGCAGGTCAGACGAAAATGTGGATTCAAGCAGACCTAGAGTCACTGAGTTTGCCGGACTTAATTGCTTGACTTATGTTTTGCTTGGGATAGCTTCCAAAAAGTTGATTTTTAAATGAAAAATGCAGATACCTGGTTGTGATGTTTTGGAGAAATCCAGTTCAGGAGACTTTCACGGATGTAGTGAGCAAGAATGGTGTAGTTACTCCAAGCAGAAAACAATGTAAATCCACAAAAACTAAGCTACAGACACAGACAAGCAGCCACAGAGGAGGGAGGGTTTTAGAACCGATACGGACCGGTTACCACACTCTAAATCAAGCACAAGCTTTTTTTTTACCTCAAACTGATCGGTTCAGCTGAACCGATCCACAATTTACAAGTTCCACACAGAAACTAAACAAAAAACCTATCTAGTACTCACGGTACCACAGACAGAGACTTGAACCGACTAAGTGGTAACAGGAATTCGGTAGAAACCGACCGAAAAAACGACACTTCAACCGACTTTTCTGAACCGAGCAACAGGAGAAATCTCCAGAGCGACTGTTCAGTGAGGCGGAGTAAAGAATCTGACGGTTGCAGTTTAAACAACAGCAGACAGGTGCTTCAACCGAGCTCGTGGTGAACATTCCATGCTAGCCATGGAAAGTTTAACTCTGTGTTCTCCGGGGCAGTTGAAAGGCAGGACCTAACTGCATATGTCAGAATACAGCAAGACTTCATGTTGTTTGAATAAAGAGGCAGCCATGTACCCTTTCTTTCCCACGGCATCCATTTTTCTTGAGTCTTTGTCTGGTGGATGGGTATCCAAAGGGATTCTGGCCTTGTCACAGGCAGCAGCTTGGACTACTCCCTCAGGATCAGGATGAGTAAAGAGAAAATCAGCTGTAGTTCTATCTAGCTGGTATATCTTGTCAGCTTTGTTATCCACACCAGGAATAGAGGTTGGAGTTTTAAAAATCTGTACTGCATTTTTTAAGGATTTATGCATGGGCAGAAGCAGACGTTTCGTGGGGGTTAACCCCATCATCTCCAGAAAGTCTGCTTCCTCCATATCCTCTTCTGTTTCCTGAAGAGGAAGGTTCAGGGTTTCTACCATGCTCTTAACAAAAGCATAGTGGGAAACATAGAAACATAGAATTTGACGGCAGATAAGGACTGCTTGGCCCACCCAGTCTGCCCATTTCCCTACCTACTGGATAAGCTGCAGATCCTAGTTAACCAGCAGCCTACTTCTTCCTACCCCCACCCCCAGAATTGCCTTATGACTATCCCATGCATGCTTGAATTCCCCCACTGATTTTGACTCCACAACCTCCTCCGGAAGGCCGCTCCATGCATCCACAACTCTCTGTGAAAAAATTCCTTAAATTACCTCTGAGCCGCCACCTTCTATCTTCAAATTGTGCCCTCTTGTTCTTGCACACCTCTTTTTTTGAAAGATGCTGCCCTCTTGGACTTTGTTGATTCCCTTGAGGTACTTGAAAGTTTCTATCATGTCCCCCTTCTCCCTCCTTTCCTCGAGGCTATACATATTAAGCTCTTAAGTCTCTCTTCATACGACTTCCGGTGCAGACCCTGCACCATTTTAGTTGCCCTCCTCTGGGCAGATTCCATCCCGTCTATGTCTTTGCGGAGATTGGGTCTCCAGAACTGCACACAGTACTCCAGATGGGGTCTCACCAGCTGTCTGTACAGAGGGATAATAACTTCCTGTTTTCTACTGGTGATGCCTCTCCCTATGCATCCCAGTATCCCCCAAGCTCTCCTTGCTGCCCTCTCACATTGCTTGCCCATCTTTAGGTCATCTGATATGACTACCCCAGGTCCCTCTCCATTTTGTTGTTGTTAGTATCTCACCCCCATTGTGTACTCTTCCCTGGGTTTTGTTTCCCAGGTGCATTACCTTGCACTTCTTAGCATTGAATCTAAGCTGCCATACATTTGACCATTCCTTTAACCTTGCCAAGTCCCTTCTCATCCTTTCCACCCCACCCTGTGCATCAACTCTGTTGCAGATCTTAGTGTCATCTGCAAAGAGACATACTTTTCCTTCCAGTCCTTCTGCAATGTCGCTTATAAAGACATTGAAGAGGACCGGTCCTAATACTGAACCCTGCGGTACCCCACTAGTAACTCTCCTTTCTTCTGAGTGGACTCCATTTACTATAACTCTCTGTGTCCTATTCTCCAGCCAATTCTTTACCCAGGCTGTCATCTTGGGACCCACTCCCAGGCTGGCTAACTTGTATATTAATCTTTTGTGTGGGACTGTGTCAAATGCCTTGCTAAAGTCTAGGTAGGCCATGTCCACAGCCCCTCCCTGATCTACTACTTTGGTCACCCAGTCAAAGAAATCTATCAGATTCGTCTGGCATGACCTTCCGCTGAATCCATGCTGCCTAGAGTCCTGTGCCCTCTGGCCTCTAGATACTCGACAATTCTTTCCTTTAGAAGTGATTCCATCATTTTCCCTATCACTGAGGTTAAACTAACAGGTCTATAGTTTCCTGCTTCTGCCTTGTTCCCACTTTGTGAAGGGAATCACATCTGCCCTCCTCCAGTCCTCGGTACCACCCATCCTCCCATGATTTGTTAAAAAGGGTAGTCAGTGGTGTCACTAGTTCTACCCTTAGTTCTTTAGAATTCTGGGATGAATCCCATCAGGCCCATTGCTTTGTCCACCTTCAGTTTTAAGAGCTCTTCCAGAACCCTTTCTTCTGTAAATGGGCTGGTATCAACTTCTGTATCCAGAGTGTTACTACTGTTTGTTTTATGTATCTCCCCTCTTCCTTCTTAGTAAATACTGAGCAAAATATTTGTTTAGTATCTCTGCCTTTCACAGTCTCCCTCTGCCCACCCTCCTCCCTTTATTAAGCCTCACTATCCCTCCCTTGGTCTTCCTTCGCTCCCTGATGTACCTATAAAAGGTTTTATCCCCTTCTAACTGAGTTGGCTATCTTTTCCTGGTTTGGGCCTTTGCTGTTCTGACTGCCTCCCAGCCTCCTTTTGCTTTAACTGATACAGTTCTCTGTCCTGCTCCTTCTGCGATTCCTTGTACTTCCTGAATGCTTTCTTTTCTCTTGAACCTTCACTGCCACTTCCTTTGAGAACCATAGTGGTTTCTTACATCGTCTTGTTTTGTTTATTTGCTTCACACAAAGGCTTGTTACCTCTGTGATGGCAGTTTTATTATTCCCATTGTTCTTCCACCTCCTTCCTGCCCATTTGCTAGTGCATTCCTTAGGCACTCACCCATTATGGCAAAGTCAGCCCTCCAAAGTCCAGTACTTTTGTCTTTGTATGGCTTGACTCTATTACTGTGTTTATTGTGAACCATACTGTTCGATGGTCGCTAGTTCCCAGATGGCTACCCACTTCTATATCTGTGATCCCTCTCCATCTCCATTTGAGAGTACCAAGTCTAATATTGTTCCTCTCGAGTGGGCTCCAGTACTAGTTGTCTAAGGCATGCCCCTGTAGGGCATCTAGAATAACTGCACTCTTCAAGTGGCAGTGCAACTGCACTCCAGTTAACATCTGGCATATTCAGATCACCCATCAGCAATATCTCCCTTTTTCTGCCATTCTAAGTATACTTTCTATCATTTCCTTGTCCATTTCCTCCCCCTGAGAAGGGGGTGTGTATACAACCCCTGTGCGGATTGTGGTGCCATTGCCTGTCTCCAAATTTACCCACAGTGCTTCTTCTTCTCCTTGTTTACCCTTTTGTTCTGTTGCTTTTATTCCTTCCTTTATGTAAAGAACTACTCCTCCTCCTCTTTTACCCTCCCTGTCCCTCCTGTAGATAGTGTATCCTGGTATGTTTACGTCCCAGTCATGGTTTTGTGTGTACCATGTTTCTGTGACTGCCACAATATCCAGATGTTCCTCCTCCATCAAGGCCACTAATTCAGGAAGCTTGTTACCAAGACTACGGGCATTGGTACTCATTGCTCTCCATTTTTTGATGGCTTTACCTTCTGTTGCAGCATCCCCCACTGACCGTTCTACCTCGGTCTTTTTCTCATGCAGTACCCTGTTTTGTAGGGAGAGGCTGGGATTTTCCTGTTTCTTGTCAGTGCCTCCCCCCTTGACTAGTTTAAAAGCTTGCCAATGAAGCATTTAAACCGATTGCTCAACAGACTTGTTCCCTTCCTGGACAGATGCAGACCATCCTGCCAGTATAGGCTGTTGTCCCTCCAGGTGGAAGAATATTCCTCAGGACCCTAGGAGAAGACCCAAACTCTTGCTCAGGGGAGACTTCTGGATCTATAGGTTCCCCTTCAAAGTTATCCTCCTCCTGCTCACCATACACTTCCGGCACTTCTTGCCTTGCTGGGGCTGTAGGAGGAACTGGATCAATCTGTGTAATAATGGGGACTGCACCCTGTAGGGCCTGTAACACTCGCAATGCTTTAGCAATGTCCTCAGCCGAGGGCATCATATGCTTGTCTGCTGGGAGCTCCTTAGCCTTCTAGGCCGGAGGCACAGCGACATGTTCTTCTTTACACTTTTTTCTTTAATGGAACAGGTTCAGACCCCGTTTCCATAGCCCTTTTTGTTTTACCTTGTTCAGATTTCTCTGAACTCCTGTCAGAATCCTTGGCTTTACCACCATCCTTTTTGTGGGACGAGGAAGAAGTAGAATTATCCATGGTAGAAGCAGAAGCCATCTCTTCTAAAATCTTAGATCTTTTCTTTAATGTTTTAGGGCAAAAGGTCTTACAGATATCACAATTGGTAAAGATATGACTTGTACCCAAACAAGAAATACACAGTGTGTGTCTATCTGCTTCTGCTATAAGTTGCCCACAAGACTCAACATTTAAAACCCGTGGGTCCTGTGCGTTTTTTAGGTTTATCCAAATGAACCTCTGACATTGAAGCTAGACAAAAAAAGATTACTTCACAAAACCGTTATTCAAAAGTACTTCGGAACCGGAGGTTTCTTTAAAATAACTACCGCCAACGGTTCCTGGAACCGAGCACTATTCGGTTCCTGAAGAAAAAGGAACCGAGAAATACATTAAATTTAAACAAAACTAAAGCGGTTCAAGGAAGCGACCGCTAAAAATACACATCTAATAAAGAACTGAGGTAAAACCTCCAAAATAGACGCGGAACCCTCGGTTCCAAGGAACCGTGAGGGAACCGCGGATATAAATAAAAAACTACTATAATACTAAATAATTATACTAAACAATGTTTCTAAGGCAACAATTTAAAATTAAACTAAAAAGGAAAATTACGTACCTACCGTAATTCTTGATCTTCTTGGACGAGTCTCCACCACTCATTCACACTAGTGGGATTGGCGCCGGAGGCACTAAGACCCATCGGGAGCAAACTTTTTGCTGGAGGGTCGGCGCGAGAGACGGCGCCGCGAGACACGGTGCCGCGAGCAGCGGCTCGAGCGGTAATGACCATCTCGGCGACGACCCTCCAACCGCCTCAGTACCTTTTTTACCAAGGAGGTGCAGCGCAACTAACGTAAAGAGTAAACCCAACATTAAAAAACGGACATAAGATAGTCCGTATGACCCGTGTAAGAAGGGTCAGCAAAGAAGTCCTCACGGCTAAAGATTTGAGGGGAAGACCAATACAGCGGTGAGCTCGGGGATGGAGGGTGGGCGTGTGAATGAGTGGTGGAGACTTCCAAGAAGATCAAGAAATCTGTACGCACTTTTCCTATCTTCCGGACATAAGTCTCCACCACTCATTCACACTAGTGGGAGAGTACCAAGCTGATAATCCCCAAAAGGGCGGCAGGAAAGCCAGAGCTCACGCGTCTAAGATAGAAGCCCATTAAGGATAGTTTCTGCAGAATGCGGAATGTAGCCTGGCATGAACATCAGTGCATAGTGTAGCAGTATGCACTATAAAATGGCAGTGCATATATCTGCAATTGGAACATTGCAATTTCCGCTAGGGATGCGTCGATCGCCTAGTAGAGTGGCTGACACTCTACCTTCTAATTTAACTTGAGCCATGGAATAGCAATGACGAAGGCATGCCACTAACCAAGAAGAGATACATCTAATAGCGACAGGTTGACCCAGCGGTGTCGCTGAAAAACGAACAGTTGCTGGGTCTTGCGAACATCCTTGGTTCTATCTAAATAGAACCGCAAGGCTCTCTTAACATCCAAGGAATGAAGAGCTGTTCCCCTTCATTTTGGAAATTAGCGAAGTAAGCGGGAGTACCAGAGGTTGGTTCAGATGGAATTCTGACACAACCTTGGGAAGAAATTTAGGATGAGCACGGAGAATACCTTGTCCTTATGGAATACAGTATACGGAGGGTCCGTAACCAGTGCATGTATCTCAGGAGACCCATGGCTGAGGTAATGGCCACCAGGAAGGCAGTCTTCCAGGTAAGAAATTTTAGCTCACAGGTAGCTAAGGGTTGCAGGCTTCCGAGTGAGCATGTCCAGCACCAGGTTAATGTCCCAGGCTGCAACTGGACGCTAACAGGGTCTGGTATGGAGAATCCCCTTAAGAAATCTCTTCACCATAGGTAACTGAGCCAGAGTTAAGGAAGAAACCGGCTCATGGAACGCTGAGATGGCACTAAGGTGAACTTTAACTGTGGAGTACTGAAGACCTAAGTTTGATAGGTCCAAAAGATACTCCAGAACCTTGCCAGGAGGGACAGGAAAAGGGATTCCAAGAGGATTTTGCACACCAGAGAAAAACGCTTCCATTTGGAAGGTGACGTTTTGGGTGGCTGGCTTCGAGCAGCCAGAAGGATGTCTGAGACTCTACGGAGACGTTGAACCGATTCACTTCTATCTCTTCAGGAGCCAAGCATGAAGGTGAAGTGATTTCAGGTTGGGATGGACCAACGAACCCTGAGTCAGAAGACTGATTTGCAAAGGAAGTGGTCTCGGAGAGCTGCCAACATACTGTTGAGTAGAGAAACCATAGTTGCCGAGGCCAGGAAGGAGCAATGAGAATCATCTTGGTCCCCTGAGACTCGAACGAGGAGTACTCTCTGGATTAGAGGAAGTGGTGGAAAGGCGTAAGAAAGCGTTTGTCCACGCAGCCTGAACGCATCCTGACAGAAAATGCCAGGCCCTGGATTTCTGAGAGCAGAACAGAGGCAGTTTTGCGTTGAGTGGGGATGCAAAGGTCCAGGTCTGGAGTCCCCACTCTTTGAACAGGGACCGAGCTACGGCTGGATCGAGACCACTCGTGAGGGTCTGCCTCCGTTCTGCTGAGGTGATCTGCTAGGTTGTTTTGTATACCTGGCAGATAAACCGTTGAATCAGAGACTGTGCTCCAAGCACCACTCCCACACCTCATTGCTTCCCTGCAAGGGATAAGAATGAGCACCGCCTTGCTTGTTGATGTAATACATCACTGCTTTGTTGTCCGTTTGAAGGAGAATGTTCTTGTGACAAAGGACATCCTTCAGAGCTCGGATTGCATAGAGACCGCTCATCTCCAGGACATTTATGTGGAGATGAGTTTCGAACTGAGTCCATACACCTTGAGTGTGGAGGGAGAGACAGTGAGCTCCCCATCCCATTAGCGATGCATCTGTGGTGATGGAGATCTGATGATCCGGGGGAGCAAAGGGGAATCCTTCCAGGAGATTGCTCTCTTGAGACCACCAGGTGAGAGACCTTCGAAGGGGCTCCGTCACCTTGATGGGATAAGACTGGGGGTGAGAGGTCGGGGACCACTGAGTGGAGAGCATCCATTGGGTGGTTCTCATTGCAGTCGGGCCAGAGGGACAGTGAAGACCGAGGACGCCATGAGACCCAACATGCTGCATCGAGAGAGCTGTAACCCATTGGTTCTCCCTGCTAACGGGCCATACTGAAGGATGTCGGGTCTTCTGTCCTCTGGAAGGAAAGCCCGGCTGAAGAGGTGTCTAAGCGTCCCTGAAAAAGGAGCCTCTGGGAGGGTTGCAGTTGAGATTTTTTCAAATTCAGCAGAACTCCCATGGACGTGAGAAGACGAGAAGTCGTTTGACGGCTAAAAGTCCCTTGGCCGGAAGGGCTTGCTAAAGCCAATCGTCCAGGTAGGAAACACTCGGAGTCCGACTTTCCTGAGATGCCCGCGAACTGCACAACACTTTGTAAAACTCGCAGGCGCCGAGGATAGCCCAAAGGGCAGGACTCTGAACTGATAATGCTGACCCAAAGCTACAAACCTGAGGAATTTGGCGGTGGTCGGGGTGACGGGATATGCTGGTAAGCATCCTGCATATCCAGAGAGGCCAGCCAGTCGTGCTGATGCAGCAAGGGTAACAGGGTACCTAGGGAAATCATCTTGAATTTCTCCCTGGGGAGGAATTTGTTTAACTTTCTGAGGTCTAGAATGGGGCGCATCCCCCCAGATTTCTTTGGAACCAGAAAGTAATGGGAGTAGAACCCTGTGTTTCGCAGATGCGGGGGCACCAGTTCTATTGCCCTGTTGTTCAGAAGGCCCTGGATCTCCGCGGTGAGGAGATCTGACTGAGAGGCCGACAACCTGGGTTGTCGTATGGGAGGACAATTCGGGGGGGGTTCCAAGAAATTGAGAGAATAACCCTCGCGAATTATCCGAAGAACCCATTTGTCTGAGGTTATGGACTTCCACTGGTTGTAGAAGTACATCAGACGACCTCCCACCGGAGGAGAAAGTTCCACCTCGGCAGAGTGGATGGAACTTGGGCCAACGACTGATAAGGTAGCGCTGGGAGCTTTAGGTCCCCGCGCTTGCTGCGCTTCTTTTGAGGTTGGTCAGGTTGGCTTTATGGAAGCTTCCCTGCTTCTGCCTCGAAAGGACTGACGACTATGAAACTGACGTTTAGTTCACATGCCCCGAGAGGGGCAGGCGGAGGTCTGGCCAACTTAATGGCCGATCTAGTCTTCTGAGTGGCCTCTAAGGCTTGCTCCACCTGAGGGCCAAAAGAAAGGAGCCATCAAAGGCAGCGCCATCACCTGCTGCTGAGCATCATTCGTGAAGCCAGAAGTACACAGCCAGGAATGGCGCCGGTACAAATCGCGTGCTGCTGAGCTGAGAAGCAGTGTCAAAGCGCCCATGGCGGCTTTGACCTGTTGGTTGTTGACTCAATACCTCTAATAACGGTCAGAAGAAGCTCTGACTTGGAACCGAATCTGGAAGAGCTTCAACCATTCTTTTCATAGAGTGCCACAGGATATACTCATACTGAGAAAAATAGCCTGATAACTGGCAATACGATACTTAGAGTGGAGGCAGCAAAGACTCTTACCTAATGTATCAATCTTACGATATCTTTGTTAATAGGTCGAGCTGTAGTAGTTTGAGGAAGAACGACCTTGTCATTCTCTGCCAGGACTACAATAGGATCCGCAAAGGCTTGGGATGCCAAAATGGGACGATCCTTGGGAGCTGAATACTTTTATCAATGGATTTAGCCACTGAGGGAATAAGAGCAGGGTTATTCCATACCATTTGAGACAGCGCTCAAGGAAGGCTGAATCGGAGGAGTCAAATCCTGTAGGGATCTCCGCAAGCATGAAGATACTGGAGTCTTAATATCTTCCCAGGATCGACGTCTGTAGTCTGGAGAGAAAGAGTGGATCCCAGGTTCTTCAACAGAGACTTAAAGGACAGGTCCTCCACCACAGGCTCTGTAGCAAAGAAAGATCCTGTTTCCTCCACTTCATCACCCAACCGAAGGTCTGGGTCAGGCTCAACATCATCTCCTGATGGTCCAGAAAGGACTGTTTGGACAGGAAAGGAGTGAAAATTAGGAGAGGAGGAAATGGCAGAAAAACAAGGAGAGTCCCCAAGGGCTGCCGGCGCCGAGACGGCAAAACGGGCTGAAGACGGCACTGAGGAGGCGACGGCGCCAACAGGCACGCTGCCCCTCAAGAACGCCGTCGGCGGCGCTGCTGGACGACGACGCCGCGACGCGCTGCCAACGGCGCCATGGACGACGACGCTAACGGCATCGCAGACGCCGCCGCCAGATCCAACGGCACCACCAGCGCGCCGCGAGATAACACGGCGCCACCAACGGCGCCGAGAGACCACACGGCGCCGCAAGCTCCGGCGGCCTCGAAAACGGCGCCGACACGGCCACAGACCCTGCAGAAGGCGCCGGAAAAGCCCCGGGAACCTGGAAAACAAGAGAAGGAAAAATACCAGGAGATAAGGGCATCGGTGAGGCCCCCTGCGCCGCAGCCATGTGAGGGGGGGAAACACCTAAGCACGGAGTCGCTAGCACCGAAGAAGGCGCCGCGCGACTAGGAAGGTCCAACCGCCCTACCTGATCACCGGAGGAGCCCGAGGGCTCCGAGGTAACCGAGCCAGGCAGAAGAACCAACCTCCGAGCCCATCGCTCTATAAGAGCGGCCCACTGATGAAACTGCTCATCTGGAGCCCTACCTATAGGCGGGGAGGGGCTCCGATGTCGAGGACGACGATTATCGGAAGTTGGCGACTCCGAAGAAGGAGACCGGCAACTAGCAACGATAACCGACCGTCGACTCGCAGACATACCAGAGGGCGACCTCGAGTGATGCCTTCTTTTGACCTGTGGTCAAGAAGAGCCGAGGCCGAACGGCCGAGAATGCGACCGCTTATTTTTATGCCGGATGGGGACGCCCATCCCCCGGCATCGGACTGACGTGGTCGGAACCCCGCTGAGGAGAAGGAGGCTGACCGGACCCAGCCCGGCTGACTGAACAGCTTTCATACAAAGTCTCCCTACCGTCACCTGACCTGCTCATGGTCGACTCCGTCCAGTAGGCCGAGACTTCTTCAAGTAAGTTAAATTTAAATATTAGAAAAATTTTACGAAAAATAGAATAAAACTAAGCGATACTACTATCGTGATAATGTTACAAAAAAACAAACTGAAAACTATGCGCTAGTTTGAAGTTTGACTCCCGACAGGCGAGCGACGTCGTCACTGAAGCGCACTCGACGGCGGGAAAAAAGGAACTGAGGCGGTTGGAGGGTCGTCGCCGAGATGGTCATTACCGCTCGAGCCGCTGCTCGCGGCCCCGTGTCTCGCGCCGACCCTCCAGCAAAAAGTTTGCTCCCGATGGGTCTTAGTGCCTCCGGCGCCAATCCCACTAGTGTGAATGAGTGGTGGAGACTTATGTCCAGGAAGATATGAGTACTTGTATCCAGATAAACTTTAGTCTGAGACAGTTCAAGGCGAGCTCTCCGGGACGTCCTTACTAGGCAGGCATAGTAAAGAATCTGAAGCACTCAGAGTACAACAGTTGCTAGGGTAGGAGTTTGAAAGTGGCAAGAGCCAATTGAGGGTTCCATAATTTGCATATAATTCCATCTCTCCAGGCAGTTCAACACAGGAGGCTGACTGAATGCATCAGTTTAATCATAATGAGCGATTCCTGGGTTTAGAGGATTAAGAATTACAATAGGTACATAATTTCCATATCTTCCTGGACTAAAAGTCTTCACCATTCATTCACACTAATGGGAGAGTACCAAGTTCAACCCTCGAGTAGGGCAGCAGGGGAGACAGCTCACTCAGGACAGAAGTTCATTAAGGATTGTCCTGCTGAAGGAAGTATGCTGTCTGGCATAGATATCCAGCATGTAGTGCTTCACAAGGGTGTGCACTGAGCTCTAAGTAGCTGCTTTGCAAATATCTGTAATGGGTACATTATGAATTTCTACCAGAGATGCTGCAACCGCTTTGGTAGAGTGGCGTAGACCCGGCCTTACATCTTCACCTGCACCACTGAGTAGCAATGATGAAGACATGCCATCAACCATGTAGAAATGCATCTAATAACAACAGGCTGATCCAGCCGGGTCATGCTGAAAAAAGTACAGTTACGCAAGAACTTACTGTAACAGTAGATCTTCGAGAACAGCTACATTAGGACTGAAGCCGCCAGGCGTCAGGACCCCACGGAAATCTTATAGCTAGCAGTCTTCAGCGGGGACCACCTCCGACGTTGGTCCCACCCCCGACAGGCATAGTACATAAGGAGGCGGTCCCGCCAGAATCCCCAGTTCTCCCGCTGGAGACTTCTGGCCGCTGGATGACGTCAGAAGAGGAGACCGAGGACCCGCCATCAGATGGCCAAGACTAAAGACAGACCTTTCCAATCCGAAGGATGGGTGTCAAGTTAGAACCTACTTCCTCCAAGGGGGAAATGGTGGGCTGGAAGGTACCTGCTGCAAGAGCTGTTCTCGAAGATCTACTGTTACGGTAAGTTCTACGTAACTGTACTATCTTCTTCGAGATACAGCTCCTGCAGCAGGTTACACCATTAGGACTGATTCCATGCCAATGACTTTACATTGTAGCCATCGGAAGGAGGCAAGACGGAGATTAAGACCCCTTCTGAGCCTAAGACAGAAGTCCCTGGAGGACGGCTAGGCCGAAACCAACCCTTCGCCTTGAGGCGATGTCCAGGCTATAATGCCTGATAAAAGTATGCACCGAGCTCCAGGTGGCTGCAGCACAGATAGCTGAAGTGGACACATTCTTCAGTGCTGCGAAGGAGGTAGCCACTCCTCTGGTGGAATGGCCCTTGACCGCTCCTGGCAAGGGTTTTCTGCGTTCGTCATAACAGAAAGAGATATGCTGAATGAGCCAGCATGAAAGGGTCTGCTTCTAAACGGGGGCCCCTTTCATCCTCTCAGTGAAGGATACGAACAGCTGCTCCACTTTCTGGTGCTGTTTGGTTCTGGTCAGATAATATCTGAGACACCTGTGAACATCCAGGGTGTGAATCAGTGCTTCTCCTCGATTGGTGTACTTGGGAAAGTACACTGGTAAATTGATGTCCTGATTAAGGGTAAGGGCTGAAACCACCTTAGGCAGGAACTTAGGATTTGTCCTCAGGGATACCTAGCCTGGTGGAAAATTAAATAAGGCTCTTTACACATGAGAGCATGTAATTCGGAGATTCTTCTCGCTGAAGTAACAGCAACTAAAAACAACGTTTTCCACGACAGAAAACGTAGCTCGCAATCCGCGGCTGGTTCAAACGGTGGCAGTGTAAGCTGCTCCAGGATGAAGGGCAAGTCCCAAGGAGGGATGGGATCCTTAATGGGCGGCCTAAGGTGAAGGAACCCTTAGAAAGGCACGAGTAGATCCAACTGGGCACCAGGCGATGGCCTATGGGGGCATGATAAGCTGAAATTGCAAAAGTGCACTTTGATCGAGGAGTAAGCTAACCTGGATTGAAAAAGGAAAGCAGGTACTCCAGCTTCTCAGGACAGTCTAAGGGCGAGAAACCGCATGTTTGAGTCCACAGGCAAAACCTGCCACTTCATGGCATATGTTGCGTGTGTTGCCGGTTTTCTGGCAGCAGAAAGCACGTCTGCCACCTCTTGCGAGACCCGTGTCGCATCATGGCTATGTCTCTAGGAGCCAGGCATGTAGGTTCAATGAATGTAAGTCCGGGTGGACTAGTGAACCCTCCTCCTGAGACAACAGGTGGGAGCTGATTGGCAAGGGAAGCGGAGGTTCCCGGGACAACTGATTCAGAAGCGGGAACCAAATTTGCCTGGGCCAAAAAGGCGCTATCAAAATAAGCGTCGCATGCTCCCTGCGAAGTTTGAGAAGGACTCTGGATCAACGGGAAAGGAGGGAAGGTGTAGAGGAATCTGCCCACCCAGGAGAGGGACAACGCGTCTCGCCAGAAAACACCAGGCCCTGGATCTAGCGAGCAAAAATTGGGCAGTTTTGCGTTGGATGGGGACGAATAGATCCAATTCTGGAGTGCCCCATCTGTGAAACAGATCCTCTGCCACCTGCTGTAGGAGTTCCCACTCTTGGACTCTGGCCTGGGAACGACTCAGGCTGTCTGCGCAGTGTTGTCCACCCAGAGAACGTGAACTGCAATGAGGTCTGCGCCTGTGTCAGATTACCTATTCCCACACCTCATGGCCTCCTGCAAAGGGGTAGGAGTGTGTGCCTCCCTGTTTGTTGAGGTAATACATCACCGCAGTATTGTCTGTTTGTAACAGGAGAGTACTCGTGGAATCTCTGACTGGAAGGCTTGCAGAGCATAAAGGACCGCCCTCATCTCCAATATGTTGATATGGAGATGAGATTCCTGGGTAGTCCATGTTCCCTGAGACCTCACCCTGTTCAAGTGCGCTCCCCACCGCAGCCCTGAGGCATCTGTGGAAAGTGTTATCACCAGGGACGGCGCTGTGAAGGGAACCCCCACAGAGAGGGTTCCTGATTCTAGCTACCATTGCCAGTCCCAACCACGGCCTTCGTGATTCTGACTGGATGCTGCAGATGGTCTTGCCTTTGGTCCCATTGCACTCTTAACATCCACTGGGTTACCCGCATGTGAGTCTTGCCATCGGACTGTTGGAATGGCCGCAGCCATGTGTTCGAGCAGGCGACCAATCTGACTGGGATGGTCTTCTGCTGATAGGTCCCTTATGAGGGATCGGATGCTTCCGCCTGTCTTCGAAGAAAAGCTTTCCCTTGACGGTGTCCAGAACTGCCCCTATGAACTGCAGTTTCTGGGACGGTACTAGGAGAGACTTCTCGTAGTTGATTAGGATGCCCAGAGACTGAAAAAGGGCCTGAGTATGCTGAATGGCCATCAGCAATGCCTCCTTGGAGGAGGCCATGAGAAGCCAGTCCAGGTACAGGAACACATAGTGGCCCTGTTTCCTCAGAGACGCTGCCACAACTGCCATGCACTTGGTGAATACCCTGGGTGCTGATGACAGCCTGAAAGGAAGTGCTCGGAACTGATAATGGTGGCCGAGAAACTCGAAGCACAGGAACCTCCTGTGCGCTTGAGCAATAGGGATGTGCAGGTAAGCGTCCTGCATGTCCAAGGATGCCAGGAAAGCGTCTTTCTTCAGCATGGGGATTAGTCCCGGAAGGGTCACCATGTGGAAGCGCTTGTAAATAACCGACATATTGAGGTCGCTGAGGTCCAAGATTGGACGGAGGTCCCCTGCTTTCTTTGGAACCAGGAAGAAGTGTGAATAGTAACCTGCTCCTCTCTGGTTCCCTGGAACGTGCTCCAAAGCTTCTTTCTGTAGAAGCGTGAGCACTTCCTGCCGTATGAGCAGGGTGTGTTGACCCGAATAATGGGAGAGAAGAGGAGGCCTTGTGGGAGGGTTGTCTACAAATTCTATATAATGGCCTTTTTCGACCAACTGTAGCACCCACCTGTCGGTGGTGATCGACCGCCACCCTGGCAGGTGGTCCACGATGCGACCCCCGCCCTTTGTTTCCCATTGATCCTGAGGAGAGGCGGGGGGCCGGGAAGGAGTCATGCTGTGGCAGTATTGGATCCTGCAGGTTGGGCCGACTTGGTGGCTCGTTGGCCTCTGCCTGAGGATGTCTTAGCCTGGGCTTTCCGAGAGAAGGAACCCCTCTGTTGCTGGCCGGAATGAGGTTGTTGCCTTTGGGTCCGGCTGCGAAAGCGACTCTGGTTCCTATGAAAGGAACTAAGTCCAGATCTGTACATGGCATGGACAGATCTAATAGCCTTCCCGGCTTCCTGCAATTTGGTGATCACCTTTTCCGAGGCTTCACCAAACAGAACTTCGGCATAGTAAGAGCGTCCATGATATTTTTCTGGATGTCCAGGGTAAACCCGAGACACGGGCCATGAGTGTCTCCGAGACACACGCCTGAGGCTGCCGCCGCTCGCCAAGAGTCCGCAGTCCTGTGGCATGCTCTGAGCACCTGGGTCCCCACGCCTGAACCATACCGGAGGAGTTGCGGAGTTCCTCTTTGGCCACCGCCTGGCAGTTTCTCCGCCAGGTCCTGTCCCTGTTCCCACAACGCGTTCTGGAACTGAACCATGTGGGTGAGGTAATTCAATGATCTAATGGCGCACGTCGCAGCCGCGTACATGCACCTGCCCAGCACGTCCAACTGCTTGGACTCCGGGTACAGTGGCTGCGTGCTCAAATGTTGTGGTTTCTGAGACTGGTCATGAGAGGCTGTAATAACCAGGGAGTCGGCCAGAGGATGGTTAGTCAGGTACTGGTCCTCCCTTGGGGCCTTGTACAGGCGGTCAGCCTTCTTCGGCATTGCCGGGGTCGAATGTGGACGCTTATACGCTGCCTTGGTGACGTCCACAAAGGTGTCCACCAAGGGTGGCACTACCACAGGCTTGGGGTCTTTTTGCCGAAGGTAGCGGACAAGGCGTAGTCTTCGGGTCAAGCTTCTCGGCATCCCATCCCATGTTCTCCTGAATATGCCTCATTATTTCAGAGAATGAGGGGTCATCCAAAGGAGACCTAGGGAGGTCGAGTGGGTCCGGATAGGGGATGCTGATTGGTGAAGGAGACCTGGAGCATTCAGAGATGTCAGATCTGGAACCCTCCATGGATGGTGAATACCGACGTCTTCTGGGTTTCTTGGGGCTGGGTGACCCTGAAGAGGATCTTGACGGAGGCCTTCTCTTCTCCAAAGATCTACCCCTAGGAGGTGCTGCTGGCTCCTGGGGGGAAGGTGCTCGTCCTGCTGACCCCCTGGGTGAAGGAGGGGGTGCAGGCGTCCGGGGTGCAGCGGGCGTGGGAGGAGGCTGCTGGTGACCACATCCTTTTGATGGTGTCCCACCAGAAGGTGAAGAGCTCCTTCACTTCTAACAAGTTTAGGCCCGACGACGGATCGGGCGCCGGTGGCCTGTCGTCAGGGCCGGGCGTCGGCTGCCCGGGGGTCTCTGGTTCTGGAGAGGGTTCCCGTTGGAGTTTGATGGGTCTGGGATCGCCCGCCTGGTCTTCGGGCTGGGTAGACTCCTCCTCCGACAGCGCCTCCTGACCGACGCCGTAGGCGGTGTGGTCCTCCGACCGCGGTATCTGATGCCGTCCCCCCGCCCGTGTCCTGGGGCAAATGCCTGACCGGCGATGGGTGACAATGGTCGGCAGTTCCCTGGAGTGCTTGTGTACCTTGGCTGACTTGGGTGGACCGTGTCGGGTCCGGCATCCCGCTTAAGGAGTCAGCTCCTTGGTCTTGCACTGGGGTGGCGGCGGGAGGCTGACCCGGACATCGGGGGCCGAATGCCGAGGACGACTCATGGACTCCCCAGACCTGGACGAGGCCTTAGTCGAGGAAGCGGGCCTGGAGGTCTTGGCAGGCCGCAGAGTAGAGGAACCACTGACCGATTTGACCAAAACCGGGGGAGGCTGAGAGCGGGCCCTCGACAGAGAGCGGTCCGACCTGGAGCCGGAGCTGTGGGAGTCCGAGGCCCTGGAAGGGGGATCTGGGTCTCACCTTCTCCCGGTGCCTGTGTGACTTCCCTTAAGATTCCCCTTTGGAGGAAGGTTCCATGGCCTTAAGTTTTTCTTCGAAGAGGAAAGCCTGGAGGGCCTTCTGTTGGCGGATTCTCATACGGCTGTTAAAGCCCTGACAGAAGGAGCAAGCCTGGGTGTCGTGGTCTGAGCCCAGGCAACGAACGCAGGCCGAATGAGGGTCTTTGAAAGGAATCTGCTTTCCACAGGCACACTTCGAAGAATGGCCCTCCACTGAAGTTGGAGAGGACATCAGACGAAAGAACGACTGAAGAGAGTTGATTTTGTTAAAGTTTGAAAGTTTTCCTGGTCGTCGCGTGCTAGAACTAACTGAGAGGTCGAGACTTGCGAAGTCGACAGCTGGAAAGGACTGGGGATTCTGGCGGGACCGCCTCCTTATGTACTACGCCTGACGTCGGGACGGGACCGACATCGGAGGCGGTCCCCGCTGAAGACTGCTAGCTAGAAGATTTCCGTGGGGTCCTGATGCCTGGCGGCTTCAGTCCTAATGGTGTAACCTGCTGCAAGAGCTGTATCTCAAAGAAGATTATAAAAATATGCTTGGATTTGCGAAACTCTTTAGTTCTGTCAATGTAGAATCGTAGAACCCCTCTTGGCATCCAGACAGTGAAGGGTGCGTTGCCGTTCATTCTGGAAATTGGCAAAATAAGTGGAAAGAACCAGGGGGTGGTTAAGGAGAAACCGTGAATCACCCTGGGCAGGAATTTAGGGTCCGTATGAAGTACCACTTTGACCTTGTGAAAGACAGTATATGGAGGGTATGTGACCAAGGCATAAATTTCAGAAACTCTGTGAACGGAAGTAACGGCCACTAAGAAGGCAGTCTTCCAGGTCAGGAACCTCAAGTCACAGGTGGCTAGAGGCTCACAGGTTTACAGGTGAGCATATCTTGCATGAGGTTGATGGAAGCTCTGAGCCAGCAACATGTTTTACACTGGCTCATTGTAGACTGCAATTGCATAGAGGTGTACCTTCACTGTCAAGTATTGCAGTCCTGGATTTGACAGGTCTAAGAGGTACTCCAACACTTTATTCAGTGGGCAACAAAATGTGCCCAGCGTGGACTTTTTTGCACACCAATTGGAAAATCGCTACCACCTAGTCGTGCAAGTTTCCCAGTGGAAGGCTTGAGTTAACTCATTACCTCCTGGGTGGCCATTTTGTATCAGGTAAACAATGGATAGTTCGGACTTCATATGGAGCTATTGGAGGTAATGAGTTAAGAAGATCTTAGATATCCTTTGAGAGACTGCAGACCTACTCCCTTCAATCTCCTCAGGTAGTCAGGCATGGAGATGAAGGGAGCGTGGGTTGGGATGAACCAGGGGTCCCTGTGTCAGGAGGCCCGTCTGAAGAGGAGCCTCCTTGGGGGAACTTCTGACAACCTGTTGATTAGTGGAAACCATATCTGATGAGGCCAATGTGGGGCGATGAGGATTCATCCTGCTTCCCTGTGCCTTCAGCTTGAGCAGCATCCTCTGAACTAAAGGGAGGAGAGGAAATGCGTACCGAAAGTGTCCTGTCCACCGTAGTCTGAATGCATTCTGACAGAAAACATCAGGCTCTGGATTTCTGGAGCAGAATAGAGGCAGTTTCTTGTTGAGAGGGGACGCAAAGAAGGTCCAGGTTTGGACTGTCCCACTCATCGAATAGCGACTGCACGCCGCTGGAGAGAGTGGCCATACCTTGGAACCCACCTCCAGCCTACTGATGTGATCCTCTAGGTCATTCTGAATTCCTGGCAGGTAGACTGCCTGAATTAGGGTATCGTGCTCGAGACATCACTCCCACCCCTTCATGGTCCCCCTGCACAGAGTGTAGGCATGCACTCTGCCCTACTTGTTGATGTAATACAGCATGGCCTTATTGTCCGTCTGAAGGAGGATACACCTCGTGGTAGAGGACATCCTTCAGGACTCAGGATTTATGTGAAGATGAGACTCCAACTAACTCCACCCTCTCTGCGAGTGGAGGTCTCGACAGTGAGCTCCCCCACTGATCAGAGATGCGTCCGTTGCGATGGTGATCTGAGACGCCAGTGGGGCTAAGGATAGACCTCATAGAAGCCGGTCTTTCTGTGTCCACCATGCAAGCAATCTTGTCAGGAGTTCCATTACCATTATATGGAGGACTGTGGGTGCGTGGTCAGGGACCACTATGTGTTGAGCATCCACTGAGAAGCAGTATGAAAACAGCAGAGGCCCCCCGAGGCTCAGCATCCATTGCATGGATTAGACTTGTAGAAGGTTACTCTCTCTGAGGAAAGTATCATCCGGAAAAGTTGGTCTCCTGATCCCTGGGAGGGAGGCCCTCGCTAGGAGGTGGACGTGGGGGAGGAGAGACACCCTTATGGAGAGAAGCTGAGAGGCTTGAAGCTGTGACTTTGCAGGGTCAGGAGTACCCTCTACGAAACATCCTGCATGTCCAGGGATGCGAACCAGTCATGCCGTTGGGTAGGTGGTAGGAGAACCCCTACGGAGATCAACCTGCCCTGAACAAAGACCTATTTTGTTTCTGAAGTCGAGAACAGGGCATGTGCCACCTGTTCTTTTAGCGACCAGAAGACTATGAAGAAGGCCCTGAGTCTCTGAGGTGAGAAGGTCTTACTGTGAAGTGGGGGGGACTCTGCTGCTGCTAGGGGGACAGCAGGGGAAGTCTCTGAAGGTTGAGGGAGTACCCCCTCAGAAAATCCGGAAGGCCCACTTGTCTATTGTTATAGACTGCCATAGGCTGAAAGTGAGCCAGACAATCTCTCACTGCAGGGCAAACATCCACTTCAGGCAGTGGAGATGAAACCCGGACTAATACCTCAGAAAGTGGTACTTAGCGCATTCGGGCCGTGTGTCCTGAGCTGCATTTTCTTTATGGCTGATGGCTGAACTCCATAAAGACCCCTCGGTCCCCACCTCCCAGAACTGCTTGTTGCACAACTGATAATGGTTCCAGCCCCTTTGAGGGGCTGAAGGAGCCGGTCTGGTTGTTCTGAAGGCAGCTACTTGAGTGCCGAACAGGGAGAATCATAGAAATCCTGATGTTCTAAGTCAGGTGAGTCGCCTGACATAGATCCCAACAGTAGCTGCCCTGGAAGCTGAGACGAGGCCTCCACAGAGCTTTTGCAGCAGCGACTGCTTGTCCCCCGAGGTGTCAATCTTGTAAGATTCCATATTGATAGGACAAGCTGTGGACTCCTGAGGAGAACAGCCTCATTGTTCTCTGGTGGAAACAACCACAGTAGCAGGGTGCTTCCCTCCCGGGAGAGAGTCACCCGAGGCAGTTTTACCTGAAAGAGCTCCTGGTTCCTTTCTGCCCTGGACGATCATTCCGCTTGGCCGACGAGGGGTTGCTAGAGAGTCCAAGGGTGTGTTTGAAATCATCAGGGGTGAGAGCTTTTATGTATGCAGCCCCTACCTTTTGGAATTCTCTACCCTGTTGGCTATGGCAGTGCACAACTGTGGAGGGATTCAAGCAAGCTTTAACAACATTTCTGTGGCACCAGGCATTCAGTGACTGATCTTCCTTTTTGATGAATGGTATACTGCTATTTTAATGTTAATGTATTGACGTTTGAATTGTTTTTAAAATTGTTAGGCGCCTTGGTTTTGGATAAGGCGCCTTATAAATAAAATGTATTATTATTATATTATTATAAATCAGAGCTTGCCTTCCCCACACAGCATGCAACAAGATGTCAAGGTGGGTAGAGGGCGTAATGTTCCTAAATGTGGGGAACTCTAGCAGCAAAAGCCCCCCTGGGTCTACATCAGAGGTCTGCAGAGCCAGGTCAGAACCCATGTCCTAAGGAGAGACTGAAAGACATGGCTTGAAACAGGGTTCAGTTGGGGTGAGGAGTTCATATCCAGGCTGTAAAACAAGTCTTATCATTGTCAGAATAATGAGGTCCAGATCAGACTTGGAGTCGTCATGCTCCAATTCTGCCCCAAGGGAACAAGAAATGCCCCAGCAAGGCCAACCTGGGCAAGGGATAGACTGGAAGACACCTAGGTCCGGAAACGAGGCTGCCCTGAAGACCCGACACCACACCAAGAGGACAGTGTCGCACACAGCACGAAAGTCCACAGCACCGCACACAGCATCGAAGTCGATGGTGCGCACATGGCACCAAAGTAGACAACACCGCACACGGCATTGAAGTAGATGGCACCGCACCAAAGCTGACGACACTGCAGGAGGCACAGACATTGATGACACCGCAGCTGAGGAGCCTGGTCATCCCTGGAGGGAGGAGGAGGGGGAGTGGTACTTGTGCCGGCCCCTACAGGGAAGAGTGAGGGGATAGGCACATGGGATCAGCATAGGCTGCGTCGGCACCGAGAAGACACCAAATGCAGAAACCAGACCGAAACCCCAGCCGTGGCCCAATGGCACCAAAGCCCGAAGGCCTCAGCACCGGAACCACTAGCAAGGACAACGATTCCACTGCTTAAAGAGCTGCCCAAAGATGCAACTCTCCACCAGAACCCCTCCAAGGGACAGAGAATGGCCCCGGTGACAAGAGTCCAGGCCGTCGAGAGCAGAAGACACCGGGAACCCGGAGGGCTCTTGGCTACTGGAGACTCCCTAACAAACATATTAGAGGACGACCTCAAGGGGTACTGTTTCTTCCTCTTCCGACGGGAAGATGAAGAGCTCGAGGTCAAGAGGCACCGGATTCATGACCTGAATCAAGAAGGGTCCCGCTTCTTTGTATCTACAGGAGGACTGTCCTCCCACCCGGACACCGGACTGCCTGTGGTCGGACCCCCTGCTCCGGGGAGGGTGGCAGACCGGACACAGCCCAGCTGCCGGAGCAGCCTTCTGAAGAAGAATCCCTACCATTACCGAGACCATCCAAGGCTGACTCTGTTGATGGGCAGGGCTGAGAGAAATCTTTTTTTTTTTTTTTAAACAATTAAGAAAAGCATGTAAATGAAACTAAACGACTAAAGCTGCTGTCGCACAGATGAGAAGTTTGACTCCTGGTGGGCGAGCGATATTGTCACTGAAGCGCACTTGATGGCGGGAGAAAAGGAACTGAGGTGGCTGGAGGGTCGATGCAGAGATAGCCCACACAGGCAAGAGCCAGCCCCGCGGTGCCGCGCATGCACAGTTCTACATTGGCGCCGGCCCTCCTGAAGAATTTTGACTCCCACTGGGTCCTAGCACCTCCGGCATAGTCCCATTAGTGTTAATGAATGGTGAAGACTACGTCCAGGAAGATTAAAAAGCTTTTATAGGGCAGGAACTGAACTGCTTACACAGAAGACTTCTCCTAGCTGTCCCCAGGCATGGACTGCAATATGAAGCAATTTTCAGTTTCCCCAGCAGTTTACAGGCAGCACAGCTAATGCTTTTCTTGCTTACCTAAGATCCAGATGATGAGCACCTCCGTCGATGTTTATGGCAATTAATGTCGCGCTCAGATTCTTCCTTACCTGCAGAGGAAAAAAACATGTAACCTAAATCAATGTTCAGCTTGGTAATAGTAAACCTCACTAAAGCATCCTTGTGTACTCACTCAGGATGAACCGGAGCAACTGACAATTAGGATTTATTTTGATTATTGAAACACTATCACACGATGTCGTATACTTGTCGGATAAGTGGAATTTACAAATAGGGCACACCTGAAGTGAATGGTATCCAGAATCTTTACACATGTTTGGTATTCAGATGCAATGTTTTAATAATAAACCTTAAACTCTGGTCAGAGCCAATACAGATGTTAATGTATTGGCCCATTAAGGAATAGAGAATTCATATGCGGCTTGCACTGCAGTTTTCTCCGTGATGCAATAATTGCACACTTGTAACAGAAAAATAAAACCTTATTCATCAAGTTAATACAGAAGCAGACACACATGCTGTAATGTAAAATTACACATAGCTCCATAATGCAAAGCATCATGGGAAGTATATACAAATCACCATGAAATAATTCAAAGATACTGTAGTACACCGCAACTACCTCTTTACGTCTTCTCACTCCCCCAGTGCCTACATGCGAATATGCCCTGCCAATCAATGCCTACATCAGCTGGACACATTGGCATATAGGGCATATTGCACATGAAGGAGTGAGCAACTGACAAAAAATGGCAGCAAGCAGCCACATGAACAGGATGTTGTGGCACACTATTTACACGCCCATTTAAACTACTGGAGGTACTTGGAACAATCAGATTTTAGAAGAGAGATGTTAATGTAGCCCTTTACTACAGGCAGGGGGATGCCTTTTGATAGTTTCCCTTAAGCTGTTATCCACCACTTGCCCAGGACCATTGTGGAAGCAGGTGGCCTGCCATGTCGGTTGTGCATGGGCCTGAGTGGACGTGATGGTAGTTTGGCGTCTACTCTGGCAGACTGGAGTCTTCTCCTCCAGTTATCTTCCTGAGGGTGCCAATCTGCAATAATATGCATGCATGCGCGTAGTGGCAAGCACTCAAGCTAGTTGTGTCCAGCATCTGCCCCTCTCCCTTGATGTGGGCCTGCTGTACTTCCACATGGTTTCCTCTAACTAGCAGGCAAGAAAATACAGGTTACTCACCTGTAACAGGAGTTCTAGGAATGGTATATTTTGTTCATCCACACTTACTGGCTGGTTCCTTGCCGCTTTAAATCTTGCTGGAAGGTCTTCAAACTGACTCCTCCCACCCAACCGGGTGGTAAAACTCTCAGCTCCGCCCCATGACGCCAGATCTAGCCCGCTGGAAGCCAGGTTGCGCGTCGAAGCCAGGGAGGTCAGGTGGGTTGTGTGGATGAACAACATATACCATTCCTAAAACTCCTATTACAGGTGAATAACCTGTATTTCTAGGTACATGGATATGTTGTTCAATCCACACTTACTGGCAGACTCCTAGCAGTTCTCCGGGAGGAGGGAGGCAAGGCACGCACCCCCTACTTGGGAAATAAGGACTGGAGAACCGAGGTCCCAAAACCAGAATCCCGGTGTGACTCAAGGTCGATGTGGTAGTGGGTAATGAAGGTGTGTGCTGACTTCCAGGTAGCAGCCCTGCAGATTTCCTGGATAGGGACGTCCCCGGAAGCAGCCACCGAAGCAGCGGTATGGCAGGTAGAATAGAAACATAGAATTTAATGGCAGATAAGGGCCGCTTGGCCCACCCAGTCTGCCCATTTCCCTACCTAATGGATAAGCTGCAGATCCTAGTTAACCAGCAGTCTACTTCTTTCTACCCCAACCCCCTAGAATTGCCTTATGACTGTCCCATGCATGCTTGAATTCAACCACTGTGTTCCATGCATACACAACCCTCTTTGTGAAAAAATACTTCCTTACATTACCTCTGAGCCGCCCCCCCTCTATCTTCAAATTGTGCCCCCTTGTTCTTGCACACCTCTTTTTTTTGAAAGATGCTACCCTCTTGGACTTTGTTGATTCCCTTGAGGTACTTGAAAGTTTCTATCATGTCCCCTCTCCCTCCTTTCCTCGAGGCTATACATATTAAGCTCCTTTAGTCTCTCTTCATATGTCTTCTGGTGCAGACCCTGCACCATTTTAGTTGCCCTCCTCTCGACAGCTTCCATCCTGTCTATGTCCTTGCGGAGACTGAGTCTCCAGAACTGCACGCAGTAGTCCAGATGGGGTCTCACCAGCTGTCTGTACAGAGGGATAACAACTTCCTGTTTTCTACTGGTGATGCCTCTCCCTATGCATCCCAGTATCCTCCCAGCCGTCCTTACTGCCTTCTCACATTGCTTGCCCACCTTTAAGTCATCTGATATGACTACCCCCAGGTCCCTTTCCATCTTTGTTGCTGTTAGCATCTCACCCCCCATTGTGTACTCTTCCCCTTGGTTTTTGTTTCCCAGGTGCATTACCTTGCACTTCTTAGCATTGAATCTAAGCTGCCATACATTTGACCATTCCTCTAACCTTGAATGAGCTCTTATCCCTCTGGGAGGCTCCATCCCGCCAACCTATAGCAGAGATCTATGCAGGAGGTGACCCACCTGCCTATCATCCACTTGGCTGCAAGTCTGCCAGGTGCGGCTTCAGCATAGGTGACAAACAGCTGGCGAACTTCTATCCAAACTTCAGCCGTCCGCTCCTTATAATAAGAGAGCGCTCTTCTAGGGTCCAAAGTATGGAGCCTATATTCGGCCTCCGAGGTGTGACTGGGGTAGAACACCGACAGAGTCAATGGTTAAGGTGAAACTCCGACACCACCTTCGGAAGGAATTTCGGGTGGGGGCGCAGGACAACCTTGTCCCTGTGGAAGACCAGATAAGGAGACTGGATGGAAAGCGCCTGGAGCTCTCCCATTCTTCTGGCTGACGTGATAGCCACCAAGAAGGCGGTTTTCCACGACAGGTGAGATATATCACACTTGTGCATCGGTTCGAATGGCTTGCCCATGAGCTTAGCCAATACCAGCAGTAGATCCCATGGAGGTGGAGGTTCTCGCACTGGAGGGGATATGTAATCAAGGCCTTTGAAAAAGCGCCGACCACCTTCTCCTGTGCGAACGACTGCTTTCCGGCCCGCGCCCGGTAAGCAGAGATGGCCACCAGGTGCACCTTAAGGGTCGTTGACCGAAGCCCTAGCTGAGAAAGGGACCATAGGTAGTCCAGAATGCTAGTTCAGGAACAGGAGGAAGGGTCCAACCCCTTATCCTGACACCAAATGAAGAATCTTTTCCATTTGAAGGCATAGCATTTTCTGGTCGACTCCTTACTGGATGCCTCAACAACGTTGAGGACCTTGTCGGAAAGACCCAAGGCCTGGAACTCTAGCCGCTCAGGAACTAGGCCGTCAGGTGCAGGGATTGAAGGTCCGGGTGGAGTACCCTCCCCTGGTTGACTGAGATCAGGTCCGGGCAGGCTGGAAGCCGCCTCAGGAGCCTGGAGCTGAGGCTAAGGAGATCTGGATACCAGAACTGACGGGGCCAGTCTGGGGCTACCAGAATCACCTGCGCCTTGTCCCTCCTCACCTTGAGAAGCACCATGTGGATCAAGAGAAATGGGGGAAAGGCGCAGAAGAGGCCCAGGGTCTATGGCCTCAAGAAGGCATCCCCCCTGCAGCGAGCCCTGCTGAGGGAGGCCAGCATGAAACAGCCTCAGCTTCGCATTCTTCTTGGAGGCAAACATGTCCACCTGAGGTGTGTCCCAGTGAGAGAACAGATCGTGTATTACCTCTGGCAGGAGAGACCACTTGTGAGATGCAGCACCTATCCGGCTTAGGGCATCGGCCAGAGTGTTGGATGCTCCCGCCACACGAATGGCTAGGAGATCCGCCTCCAGTCTGCTCACAAGAGACCAAGTGCAGAGAGCTTCCTTGCACAGAGGCAAGGGGCGCATCCCGTCCTAGTGGTTCAGGTAGTACATGGTTGTGGAGTTGTCAGCTCGTACAAACGGAGCGAAGGCGGTGAGGGCTAGTCGGACCACTCGAAGCTCCAGCAGGCTGAAGTGGAATCGAGACTCCTGAGGGGATCAGAGGCTGTGCGCTCTGAGCTCCACCAGATGGGCACCCCAACCCATCAGAGAGGCGTCAGTCATTAGAGTGACCATCGGCTCTGGGCAGACAAACGGGACACCCTCCTGCAGATGAGCCGGAACGATCCACCATTACAGAGCGTTCCCCATCTCCTGGGTCACTAACACTGGCTGGTCCAGAGAACTGGAGCGCTGTGACCACTGGTGGGCCAGTCCCCACTGCAGGGAATGCATGTGCCAGCAGGCCCAACGTACTACGCTGGTGCAGGCTGCCATGAGGCCCAGGAGGCGCAGGAAGTCCCGGGCAGGGCGCAACTGCCCAGCCAGAAATGACTGGGCAAAGGAGAAAAGAACCTCGGTCCTGTCCGCCAGGAGCCATGCTCTGGCTCGAAAAGAGTCGAGCTCTGCTTCGATGAACTGAATCACCTGCGTTGGCACGAGTTCCGATTTGGCCTCGTTGATGAGGAGGCCAATCTGAGAGCAGACCTGGAGGGCCAGATCCCTGGACCGCTCCACCTTGGAGGAGGCTGCAATCAGCCAGTCGTCCAAGTAAGGGTATGCCCAGACCCTTCGGCACCGCAGGAATGCTGTCACCACTGCCATGCATTTGGTGAAGACCCTGGGAGCTGGAGAGAGGCCGAAGGGCATGGCCCGGAACTCGAAAAGGGATCCTTCAGCTCTGAAGTGGAGGAATTGCTGGTGGGACGGATGGATTGGGACATGAAAGAACACGTCCTGAAGATCCAGAGAACAGAACCACACGCCTCATTCCAAGGATGGGATGATCTGAGCCAGAGTGACCATCCTGAAGGTTCGAGACCTTAGGAACTTGTTCAGGTCATGTAGGTCTAGAATGGGGCACCAGACCCCCGTCCGTTTTGGGACCAGAAAGTACCTGGACACAAACCCTGGGTCTGGTGGAGGATCCGCCACCTCCCTGATTACCTCCTTCTGGAGGAGCAGGGCAATGTTGACTCGACGGGCTGACAGAGAGGCTGCGGACTCTGTAGCCCCCCGAGGGGCGACGGCTTGATAGGGTGGGGACTGCTCGAATTCCAGAGGCAGACCCTTTCCTACCACTTCCAGCACCCAGCGGTCCGTGGTGATATCGGACCAGGCGGAAAGGAAGTGGCGGAGCTGTCCCCCCACAGGGGGAACCCGGGGAGGAGTGACAAGGTTGGGGGCCACATCCCTCAACCCGTCACTGGGCAGGCTTTTTTTTTAACCAATTATTTTACCAGGTGAGACACACTAAGCTGAAAGCTTGTTTGCAGGTGCAACCTGGGAGCACGAGGAAGTTAAGTGACTTGCTCAGGGTCACACAGTATGCACCTAGGGGGCTGTGGGATTCAAACCCAGGTCTCCAGATTTGCAGCTCAGAGCCTTAACCCACTGCGCCATACTGCCTCTCCAGGTTTGGAGAAGGACCAGCCGAGGAGCCTCCTGGACCTTTCCATCCCGGCTTCCTGTTGGAGGAAGCAGCAGACTTGGCTTTGGAGTGACAAGTGCGAGCCTGCTGGCCCTGATGCTGGTGTTGCTGGGCCGGATGTGCCGCAGGGGCTGAAGGCCGAAAGGGCTTACGCTGCTGCTGGCGGCCTCTGTCCTTCTGGGCAGACGTGACCAAGTCCAAGGTGGCATTGGACTTCTCTATCCTTTGCAGATGAGCCTCCACTACAGGACGGAACAAGTCAGTACCCAAGAAGGGAACATCTGCCAGCTTGTGCTGGGTATCTGCCGTAAAGGTAGAGATCCGCAGCCAAGCTCTGCGGCGCAAAGCTACTGCGGCCGCTACTGACCGGGCACATGAGTCAGTGATGTCCAAGGAAGTCTGGAGCTGCAGTTTGGCCACCGCCCTTCCCTGATCCCACACCTGCTTGACCGTCGTCTGAAGGTCAGCCGGGAGATGAGGAATCACCTCATCCAGGGAGCCCAAAAGGGCGTGTGAAAAGTGTGCCATCAGAGCGGCCGAGCTGGCCTGATGAAGGCCTAGCAAGGAAGCCGCATAGACTTTCCGCCCGGAGTAGTCCAGTTTCTTGGACTCCTTATCGGGTGGCTTGTCCACATCCCGTGTGTTCCCGGAACACCGGAAAACGCTGTCGGTCACTAGCCCCTCTGCAGAGGGGTGCTCCGAGAAACGGGAGAGTGAACAAGTGGGAACAGCATACTTTCGTGCCATCCTGGCCGAAGGTGTTGGACAAGAAGCTGGCCACTGCCATAGCTCCAGGGCCGGGCCAACAATGGCTTCGGCCACTGAGAAGGCCTCCGTGGGGGAATCCCCCTCGGTCCAGTACCTCCGTGAGGGGATACTTGGCCCGTTTTGAAACGGGTTCGAGCTTCATCCCAGTGGACTCCGAGATGAGCCGAAACATTCCAAGAAATGAGGATGGGCTCTCATCCACCGACTGACCCCCAGTGGACTCCAAGTCAAGCGGCCTGGAGAACAAGGAGTTGTCATCAGACTCCAAGGAGTCTGCGAACAGCTGCCGAGGCCTGAGCCACCCTCCACCTGCCAAGGTCAATCAGGAATGAGGGTGACCGACAACCTATGGGGCAAACCCTGACCCGACCGAGAATCCTTGGTCAGGGCCCCAGTCTTTGGTTGTGGAGGCGGAGGTTCCATCACAATGGGTGACGCAGCCGGTTTCAACCGAACAACCGGTGCTGACTTCGACTCCTCGACCACTACGAGTTGTTTTGACCGCTCCGTGACACCCACTTAATGGCCGGGAAGGCACGGAGTCGGCTTATTCCCGTCAAAGGAGCTGCTGCCACATTAGATCTTCGTAGCACCGACGCAATTTGCGCTGGAGCCTATCATCCGAAGAGGACGAAGACGAGGATGAGCAGCGCCGACGCTTTCCATGGTGCCGAGACCGAGACCGCCGATGTTGGTGGGATCGGCTGGACCGGGAAGAGGCCTGAGACCGAGACCGTCGGTGTTTCCGAGGGTGGGTCTGAGAGGGGGCCGGGGAAACCCGCTCCTCCCTTGGTTCAGAGACCTTAATCGGGGACTCCGGCACAGGAGGCACAGGCAAGTCCTCGGTTTCCACCGGGGAACCAGTGAAGAAGGGTTGTCGGCTTCTCCAGTCAACAGCCCGTCCGACGGGTCGAGAAAAATCTCGACTGCGTCAATGGGTGTCTCGGCTGACTGACCTGACGGGGACACCGTGAAGCCAGTGGCTTTAGCCACAACCTCGACAGAAGTAGAGTGTCGACTATCTGGGGAAGAGGATGTCTCCTGCTCTCACGAACGTCAACGGTGGGACTTACCTTTGAGGTCCTTCTTTTTGGACCGAGAGGAATGTCCCGAAGGCCCTTCTCCCTTGGTGGAGAGGGATTGGCAAAGCTCCTTGAAAGAAGCTGTGTAGGAGGAGCCCAAGGAGAGCGGGATAAATGCAGTGACCGAGGATGATGATGATGCCGCCTCCTCCTTGAGGGCGATCATCTGCTCCAGGTGCTCAGCTAAGCCTGCAGCCGCGGACACCGCCCAACGGGCCTCCTTCGACTTGACCGGAGGATAACGTTTCTCGGGTCGCCCCAACAGCAATCGGGCAGTGCGGTCCTCCAAGACCGAAGCCGAAAAGGATTTGCACAACTCACAAGCCTGCGAGTCATGGCCGAGTCCAAGGCAATAAACGCACGTGGAGTGCGGATCGGTCCGGGACATCTTCTGCCCACAGGGGCACCGACGAAATCCAGGAGTCGATCTGTCCATCGCAGCCGCGAGGGAAGATAAAGACCGAAGACTTGTAAAGTTTAAAATTAGTTTCGGATTAACCAAAGAGTTTGGATCCAGGCCTAAAACGCAGAGTGCAAAGGAGGGAACCTGAGCTTCCAAGCGGTAAGGAAGATCTGGCGTCATGGGGCGGAGCCGAGAGTTTTACCACCCGGGTGGGTGGGAGGAGCCAGCTTGAAGACCTTCCAGCAAGATTTAAAGCAGCAAGGAACCTGCCAGACAGTGTGGATTGAACAACATATCCATGTCCCTAGAAACGTACTTACCGTGGTAATGATGTTTCTTCTAGAGTGTATATTATTGAGTCATACGTCATGCAGCATCTCAGCCCTTAGTTGTTGCCCCAATGATATGACTGAAGAATGTTTAAATGAAAACTCTGCAGTGTGGTTACCCTTCCCCTGGCATTCTAACATCAGATTTCTAGCTGAAAACTAAAAGAGTGCTGTGCCTACCTATCTGACCTGTTCTATGCATTCTTTTTTTTTACTCTCTTTTTATCCCACCGCCTCTTTCTATCCTCAGCTCTCTCCACTCAATCAGAGCTCTCAATGCTCCAAGTGTTGCGACCTCCCCGACTTCAAGGTCTGCCCCTAGAGTACCTTAGCTCGACTCCCTTATGCCCTTGATGGCCCAGATTACCCCCCCCCACCGGGCGAGGTGAGGAAAGGTTCCCCTTACCTCCCCCCCTCCCCCGAGTGTTCTCAGGGAGAGGGCTTTGTACAACGGAGTCTACCCTGATGCTGTCAGTGGTGGCACGCTTGCTGCTGGGGAGATAATCACCTAGGAGAGGTGAAGGATTTTTCCTCCGATCCCTTGTATTACCCAATCCCCTGAGACGCAGGTGCAGAGAGTCAATGTGCAGACGCATGCTCTTCTCAAGCGCCTAACAGCATCCCCCCCCCGGCTCCAGTAAGCGAAGCCACCATGCCCCTCGAAAGCCAGTGCATCCACCGGCTTTCTCAGGACGTCGGGCGCTATATATTGCCCCTGGTATCCCACCCCGAGGAGGGACAGCATTCGTTGGGATGCTCCATCACCCCTCCCCCGACCGACCCAAATCCGTTCCCGAACCCGGGTTGCTGGCATAGCGCGAGGTGTGGCATCCAGCACCTCAACCCTCAGTGCCACCGGGCCGGCGTTCTATGCATTCTTATAAAAAGTCAAATAGTAGGCCCGGCCTGGTGAACCCAGCTGGTGGAGACCAGGGATCGACTCTCAGTCCAGAGACACATCCATCATGAGCATGACATTATCAGCCTGGAGCTACCTTACTGCCTGGTATCTCACCAGCTCCAGGTCCTGTGCAGAAAGGTGTATGGCTTGTCTGGTTTCCTCAGTCTGGCATGGATGCCAGAAGCTGTTACAGTGTCACCCACAGGTGCCTACCATAGGACACCTGGTGTGAGCCGGCCAGCCAGTGCGTCCGTCTGTCTGTGATGCTGATGACCAGGGTTTGGAAACAGACTTGGGTCATCAGCATGCCAGCCAGGAGGAGGACTGAGCATCCTAGAGACTGCTCTCCTTCTCCGGGGGGGTAGAGTATCTGGCACACCACGAACCTCTGGCAAAGGCTTGGGGGATCCATTTGTGCTGATGCAGACACCTGAAGGGGGCGGGGTGGATGCAGGTAGTCGCACGTCCCAGACCCCAGGTACTGCCACACCTGCAAAAATTCCAGCCCCCGAGCATGATGACCTGTTCCAGCCGCCCCCCCGCTGCCAAATAGTATCAGCCGGAGGTCTCTCTCGTGGCCCCACCCAGAGGGTAACCTGGGCATTTGGAGTGGGTGGCACGCTGGTGGGCTGAGCTTCTCTTCGGGGAGGGGGCACTAGACTACAAAAATGGAAAAAAAAAAACAAAGGACACTGGTGTGATGAGAAGCACAACATGATGCATGCTGCTAAGAAGAAAAAATTACTCGCTGCAGTAATCTTCTTTCTTCAGAGGGGTCCTTTAGCATTAGTAACATTAGCAATCATCTGACCGGGTAGTATTGCCCCAGATGTGGAGATTATGGTAATGAGTTTATGAATTAGCCAGAGGAAGCTTGTGGGTGTGCTGAGCAGAGGCTGTGTAGAAAGCATCAGAATTTTTTCAAAGCTAGATTGGGCACATGCCCACGTAGATATGAACTAACAGGATTTAAAAAACATGCAACAGCATGAACCAGAACAACTGAACATGAAAACTTTGCTTTAAAGGGACACTGTCAACACATTTTGCATCATATTATTTCTAGATGAAAACCCATATTTTATGATTGCTTACCTTCTCTAAAATTCACTAATGTCACTGTATGTTTTATCTACTTTATTTCTTAGTAGAACTGAAGTGCATGGTAACAGTGTAATTATATCCAACCTTGTTTTGTTTGAAATCCTTAATCAACTCTTATTTCATACTTCCCAAACACCAAACACACCCCCAGACAGTGCAGCCAATCATGATGCAATAGTCTCCTCTCCTACCAATGCATCATGAGTGGCTAGACTGTGTCAGGCTGTTTCCAAGTCCTGCAAAGATGCAGTGGGTGTTGATTAAGGAATGTAAACAAACATGGTTTGGTGTGGTAACACCAGTATGGTGGGCAGTCTGGTTTTCGCTTTTAAAAACAAAAATGGAATCCAAATCAAACAACCAACTACATCAACAATCTTTACAGAATGTTGGCAATCATAAAATGTGTTTTTTAAATGAGGGACACTTTGAGGCCTAAAGGGGGTTGACAGTGTCCCTTTAAATGTAATTCAAAGTTTAGAACAACAAATTTGGTAGAAGGAAAGAAGCAGAGTCCTCTTCTGTAAGGTTATCAGGGGAGGATGGATGGGAGCTTACTGATGCTAAAGGACCCCTTGAAAGAAAGAAGATTACTACAGTGAGTATTTTTTTCTTCTCACCCCAGGAGTCCTTTAGCATCAGTAATATTAGCAGACTACAAAGCAGTACAGTTGGAAGGCGGGTAGACAACCTACTTAGGAAAGAGGCTCTGCAGAACAGTCCTGCCAAATTTGGCATCAGGTCTAGACTGTACATCCAGGCAGTAGTGCTTTGTGAATGTGTGTACAGTCCTCCAAGTAGCTGCTTTATAGATGTCCAGTAAGGGAATGTCCCTTGCAGCTGCCACAGAGGCTGCAGTGCCCCTAGTAGATTGGGCGCTGAGCCCTCAGGGGGCTGTTTACTAGCCTTGTCATAGCTGAACCGAATGCAGGAGACTATCCAGGAAGAAACAGTTCTCTTAGTGGCTGGTCTTCCTCTACCTACCTTCCCATAGGTGAGGAACAGCTGTGTGGATGAGCCCCTGAACTGCTTGGTGTGTTCCAAGTACAGTAATAAAGCAGGGCCCTCTTGACATCCAGACTGTTGAGCTTCTGCTCCCCTGGAGTGGGTTTATCAGTAAAAACACTGGTAAGGTGATGGACTGATTGAGATGGAACTCTGAGACTGCCTTAGGCAGGAATTTCCTGTTCGTTCTAAACTCAGTCTTATCCCTGTGAGGGATGATGTAGTTGGGCTCAGTACAAAGTGCCTGTAGCTCTGAAATTCTCCTTGCAGAGGTAATGGCTACTAGAAATACAGTTTTCCAAGTGACATACTTGAGATGGGCCATAGCCATGGGTTCAAAGGGTGGCTCCATGAGTCTGGCAATACAGAGGTTAAGATTCCAAGAAAGGACAGGTTCCCTGATTGGGAGCTGCAGATGAAGGAGGCCTCTAAAAAACTGTTTAAACATTGGTTGAGAAAAAAAACATTTGTTCTTTCCAATGGAAATGCAGGCCGAGATTGCAGCCAGATAAAGCTTTAGGGAAGAAGGCTTTAGGCCTAAAGCTTGGAGATGTACCAGATAATCCAAGAGATTAGAAATTGAAGCTCTGAGAGGATTAATCTGTTTCTTCTCGCACAAAAGGGAAAATCTTTTCCATTTGGCTGCATAAGTCTTTTTTGTGTTAGACTTTTTGGCCATCCTCAGGCTCTTCAGGATTTGTTCAGAGTACTGAGTGGCAGGGTACTCTAACTCCTCAAGAGCCAAGCTTTGAGGTGAAGAGACTGCAGATCTGGGTAAATCACCCTTGAATGGGGAAGGGTCAGGAGTGAGTGGCTGAGGGGAAGGCGAATGGGCCTGCTGTGAGAAAGTATTAGCAGCAGGGGATACCAAACTTGCCTTGGCCAATCTGGAGCCACCAGACTCATTAGTGCTGGTTGGAGCCTGAGTTTCAGCAGAACCTTGAAAATAAGAGCGGAAAATACAGTTACGTAAGAACTTACCGTAACAGTAGATCTTCAAGACAGACTCTTGCAGTAGGTAATTACATACAGGACTGAAGCAGGCAGGCGTCAGGACCCCACGGAACAATTTCTAGCTAGCAGTCTCTGGCGGGGGACTGCCCCCACGTCAGGTGACCGGCTTCAGGCGACGTCAGTATAAAGGGGTGGTCCCCCACGCCTGCCTTCCAGTTGTTTCCCGCCAAAGGCCAAAAAGGCAAGACGAGAGAGAAGTGAATATTTCCCTTCCTGGAAAAGGAGCTGAAAAAGCTAAGGGGGATGGAGGGTGGGAAGGTATTACCTACTGCAAGAGCCTCTAAAAATCTACTGTTACGGTAAGTTCTTACGTAACTGTACTATCTTACTTCAAGAGGGCTCTTGCAGTAGGTAATTACATATAGGACTGAATCCCAAGCAGTCTGGAACAAAGAAAAGCACTCGGGAGGAGGAAAACTAACCAACCAATAGAACCTCCGACTGTAAGGGTCTTAAGAAAGAAGACCTTGCAGAACAGCCAACCCTGAAGCCTGCTCTACGGCGAGAGGCAATGTCCAAACTGTAGTGTTTCGTAAAGGTATGGACAAAAGTCCAAGTTGTGGCTGCGCAGATGTCTGCCGCTGACACATTCTTGAAACAAGCCGCGGAGGCAGCTACTCCTCTGGTGGAGTGACCTCTGACTTTACCCAGCAGGGTCTTGTTGTACTTGTAACAGAAAGAGATACAATGAGACAACCATTTGGATAGGCATTGCTTGGAAACGGCATTGCCCTCCCTTTTGTGAGCAAAAGAGACAAAAAGCTGATCAGATTTCCTGAGATCCTTAGTCTTAGTAGTGTAGTATCTTGGTATTCTATGAACATCCAAAGTATGCAAGAGGTACTCCCCTTGATTGGAGTACTACGTAAAGAAAGCAGGTAGCTCAATGGATTGATTCAGCGTAGATTCTGCTACCACCTTAGGGAGAAATGTATGGTTGGTGCGCAGAGTCACACGTTCCTTGTGGAAAATCAAATAAGGGATTTTGCACATCAGGGCCTGAAGCTCGGAAATTCGTCGAGTCGAAGTAATGGCCACTAGGAAGAGAGTCTTCCAAGAAAGGCACTTCAAGACTGCTGAAGCTGCCGGTTTGAAAGGAGGCAGGGTAAGCTTCTCAAGAACAAAGTTCAGATCCCAAGGAGGGACAGGAATGTGGGTGGGGGGGGGTCTCAAATGGAGAACCCCTCTAAGGAAGGTCTTAGATACTTCCAACTGCGCGAAAGTCCTGTCTCCAAAAAGGACGTGGTAGGCTGAGATAGCTGCCATGTGAACTTCAAAGAGGAATGGCTGAGACCCAGGTCAAACAGGTGACGCATGTAGTCCAGGACTGTCCCGACAGGGCAAGAGAACGGCTCAAAGTTCTTAGAAGTGGCCCAAATTGAAAACTGTTTCCATTTCATGGCATAGGTTGATCTAGTGGAAGGTCTTTCTGGCCTCCACCAGAATATATGCGACAAGCGGCGAAACTCCGAACCGGGCTTGAGCTACGTCTGCAGGAGTCACGCATGCAACTGAAGGGATTTGAGACCTGGATGAACAAGGGTCCCCTGATCCTGGGTCAGCAAATGCTGTGACACAGGAAGAGAAAGCAGAGGTTCCTCTGAAAACTGTTGCAGAAGAAAGAACCAGATTTGCCTGGGCCAGAATGGAGAAATAAGAATCATCCGGGCTCCTTCTGAACTGAGTTTGTGTAAGACCCTCGGAATTAAGGGAATTGGAGAGAAGGCATAGATGAAAATCTGTCCCTCCAGTTGAGAGACAGAGCATCCCTCCAGAAAATGCCACGCCCTGGAGCAAGGGAGCAGAAGGCAGGAAGTTATGCATTTTGAGGGGACGCGAACAGATCTACCTGAGGGCTTCCCCAGAGCAGGAAGATATCGTCTACTGCCCCTTTGATCCAGTTCCCATTCATGGGCTTTGGTTGATGATCGACTGAGGTGGTCTGCCAGCATGTTTTCGACTCCCGGAACATGAACTGCCATCAGGTGAAGGTTGTGCTGAACCGCCCAACTCCAAACTCTCATTGCTTTCCTGCACAGAGGGTAGGAACGAGTGTCTCCCCGTTTGTGATATAACAGACTACGCACATATTATCCATTTGTATAGTCAGATGGCCAGGAAGGACACAAGAGTTCAGAGCCTGAAGAGCGTACAAGACGGCTCAGAGTATGAGCACATTTATGTGAAGAGTCTGCTCAAGTCTGGACCAGGATCCCAGAGTCCTGTGAGACCCTAGGTGGGCTCCCCAGCCCTCTCCCGAGGCATCTGTTGTCAATGTTTGGGAGGGCGGTTCGAGGCAAAAGGGAACTCCATGGCAAAGGTTCTCTTGCACCATCCACCACTGCAAGTACCAAACCATGGGATCGGAGACCAGAACTTCCTGGTCTAGGTCATCCAATGTCTGGTCCCATTGAGACTGAAGTGTCCACTGAGAGATCCTCATATGGAGCAGAGTACGAGGGACTGTTGGAATAGCAGCCACCATGAGCCCAAGAAGGTGAAGGACTAACCTGGCGCTGACCCGTCTGTGGCTGGACAGCAGACTTGCATGAGCCTGAAGGGTGTCCACCCTGTCCAGAGGCAGAAAAGCCATGCCGATGGTCGTGTCCAGGATCGCCCCTATGAACTGGAGTCTTTGGCAAGGGACCAGATGGGACTTGGCCTGGTTGATGGTGATACCCAGGCTGGAAAAGACCTGCAGGGTAAGGGAAAGAGAGCACAGGAGATCCTCCCTGGACGGGGCTGCCAGGAGCCAGTCATCCAGGTACGGGAATACCTGCACTCCCTGGGTACGCAGGTGGGCCGCTACAACAGAAAGACATTTGGTGAATACTTGGGGAGCCAAGGAAAGACCACATGGAAGGATTTTGAATTGGTAGTGGACCTCGTCTGGAACGAAAACCAAAGGAATTTGTGGTGGGAAGGGCGGATGGGTATATGCAGGTAGGCATCCTGCATATCCAAAGCGCACAGCCACTGTCCCTGCTGAAGGAGTGGCAGAAGGCTCTGCAGGGAGAGCATTCTGAAACGTCTGTACTCCATGAACATGCTCAGGGAGCTGAGGTCTAAAACAGGCCTCACGTCTCCCATTTTCTTTGGAACCAGGAAAAAATGGGAATAGTAACCTGTCCTCAAAGGTGGGTCGGGACAGATTCTAGCGCCGCCTTTGAGAGAAGGGAGGAAATTTCTTCCACGACCAGAGGAAGATATTCCAAGGAGTAAGATGACCTGGGGGGTGGTTTTCTGGGTGGTTTCCCCGAAGAAACTCGATTGAGTGTCCTGCTGCTATTAGTTGGAGCACCTAAGTATCTGATGTAATCCTCTCCCAACCCGGTAGATGGAAGGAGAACCTCCCTCCTACTGGTTTCTCTGGGGGATCCAGAGGTTGTGGGAGAGGAAAGGAGTCCGGAGGTGTGGGGCAATGCCGCGGCTTGGCAGCCAGAGGGACCCATTTGTTGGCCCGCTTGCCCTGAGGTTTCACCTTAGGCCGGAAACGTCTGTGAAAAGGGCGACGCTGTCCCTGAGGGGGCCTGTACAAACAGTCAACAGACTTGAGTGCAGTGCCCTTTTCTCTTGCAGGTCGATGATTATGTCCTTGACATCCCCACTGAACAGCACCGAATCCCTGAGGGGCGCATCCTGAATAGCGGATTGCACTTCAGGGACCAATCCTGACACCCGGAGCCAGTCATGACGCCGAAGACCTATGGCAAAAGCCGAGCTCCGACCTGCTGTGTCCATTGCATCGTATGTGGCACACAGCATGTGCTGACTGGCCGAACGAGCAGACCGGACGAGGTCAGCCACTTCCTGTTTGGTCTGAGACTCAGTAAGGGAGTCCAATTTGGACTCCACCTGACTCAGGATGATCTTCTGGTAGTCCCCCATATGTGTGACAATTCAGGGCCCTAATCCCCAGTGTGGAAGAAACGTACACCTTGTTCCCATACTGGTCCAGAAGACGGGATTCCTTGTTTGGTGGAGACGAGCTGAGATGTTTCAGATTGGACGACCGGCCATGAGCGGTGCTAATCATGTCCAAGTCAGCTTTGGGGTGTGTATTCAAGGAATCCACACTCTCAGGAGCCTGGTACAGCCGATCCGCCTTCCTCGGAAGGGGGGCTAACGCGGACGGTTGTTTCAAAATAGTGGAAACAAGGTCAGCGTGCGGCTAAATCCAGGGTGGAATCAATGTTGGAGCAGTTTCGGGAAGATCCAAGTGGGCAGCGAGCTTCTTCCACTGTGCATCTGGCTCCAGAGATTGCCACTGGTGCATCTCCTGGATCTTTCTCAGTAACTCCAGCAAGGAAGGATCTTCCGGAGGAGACTTCGGAGGAGTCCTTAACCTGGGACGGTCTGGAGTGCGTGGCTCGTCATCAGGATCGGAGCACCCCCCTGAGTCCGAGTCAGAGGTCTCCAAGAAGAGGAAAAGACTCCTCCCCGACGCGTGGAGGAACAGACCCTGGACAAACTTGAATTGTATCCTCCCCAACCCTGGCACCTGAGGGTTCACCTCTGGTGTCGGGCAGGGGGGAGGAAGTCTCTCTTCTCTGGTGAAGGGGATCCTCTGCAGGGTCTGGCGCCGGCAGACAGTTCACCTTCCTGGTGAGTTGATCCTTGGCCTCAGCCCACCAGGCAGCCAGAGTCTCCTTCAAATCCACCTGCAGCTGGGGGAGGGGGGCTGTGGAGGAGGAGGATACGGATACTGAGGGTATCCATAGGGTGGATACCGCTGGCTGGTGGGAAGCCCGGCGCTGGGTACTGAGGCATTGGGTACTGCGGCGTCAGGTACACCGGTGTCGGATACTGCAGTCCTGGGTAGCATGGCCCCGGATAAGGCGGGGTCAGGTACCCGGGAGCCAGGGGCTCTGCGGGAGCAGATGACCCTGGGAAAGGCCTGGCAGGAGGGCCAGGCACAGGTGGCCCTGCGGGCGTCGGGCCCGGCACTGGAATGGCGTCCAGCAAAGGGATGTCGTCCGGCGTCGGATAGGCCGGCGTCTGAGCCGGCATCCGAGGGTCTGATGTCAGGGGGTCTGGCCCTACGGGAGGAAGCCCTGACGTCAGCGTACCTAAGTTCTCTGTATCGCCCAGGGATGGAGGACTGAAATCCCCGGGGTCCAGCAGAGGAGATGCTGGAGCCTTGGTAGGCAGTGGCAAACGCTGTGGCGAGCCTGGGACAGCGGACTTGTCCAGAGTGTCCGACGTAGGCTTTTTCGCTGTGCGTTCGGAGGGGCCAACGTCTGCCTTACCGGCGGGATCTGGGCGAGCGTCGCAGGAGCCGGTGTCCAACTTATTTGATCCTTCCCCCGACGAAGGCCGCATAGGGGAAGTGACCTTGGCAGGCGCAGGTGGGACCGTGCGCCCCCCCCAAAGGGGCCGGCATCTTACCAGCCCTGTCTGAGCGGACGTCGGTAGTGCCAGCATCCAGCTTACTGGACCTGCTCGACCCGGAGGGCCGTGTGGCAGCGACCTTCCCGGGAGCGGTCGCCTCCTTTGTCCCGGAGGCACCCGAGGGGCCTGAGCGCGAGCCCGACGGTAGGGACAATGCCGTCTTGGAAACCTCCAAGATGGCCATCGAGGATCGGTCGGGGGCGTTACCTTAAGTACGGTGACTCCAGCTGGAGTCGCGGTAGCCATAGAGGTAGAGTCCTGTTCCCAGTGCTTTTTTTTTTTTTTTTTTACAGTGTCCCTCGGGCGAAGTGGAGGCCTGCCTAAGCTTCTTCTGCTCCTTCTCTGTGGAGGCTATTTTCTTCTTTAAAACGTGGGCCTCCAGAGACTGCTGCCTCCGTTTACGGGTTGCGGTGTTGAATTGCTGGCAGTGCTGGCACTTCTCCATGGGGTGTTCCAGGCCTAGGCAGAAGAGGCACAGGGAGCGACCGTCTTTATGTGGTAGCTGTGATCCGCACGAGTCGCACTGGTTCTTATGCGAATCGGAGGGTGTCGGGGACAACATACACGGTGTTTTTAAGAAAAAAAAAAATCGAAAAAACAGCAAAAAAACTCAGTAAACAAGACCAACGATAGACTGACGAGCAGAGAAACTTAACCGCGAGGCACTTTCACAAGTTGATGGCGGGAAAAGAACTGGAAGGCAGGTGTGGGGGACCGCCCCTTTATACTGACGTTGGTCACTTGACATGGGGGTGGTCCCCCACCAGAGACGAAAAAATTACTCACCTTAGTAATTATATTTCCTCTGATGGAGTCTTGCTGTATTCTGACAACCTGCAGTTAGCTCCAGCCTTTGAACTGCCCCGGAGTGTAGAGGGTTAATTTTCTATGCAGTGCATAGAACGTTAAGCTCGAGCTCGGCTGAGATCTCTGCAGCAATTTGAAACCCAACCGTCAGATTCTTATGAGCAAAACACTCACTGACTAACTATGTGGAAATTGTAAAATTTTTTAACTAGCCAACTGGCAACAGAAAGTTTTGGATTCCCAAAGGAAGACTCAACTCAGGAAACCCAAAACCTATCCAAAAATAAAAGATCATAATACAAAGCACCCAGATAAAGTGGAGGGTGTGCTTGAAGCACCCCTGGGGTGCAACACTGCGCCTGCCCACCCACTTCCCAAAAACAGGTTCTGAGAGGGTAGGCAGGGAGGGTGGTCAGAATACAGCGAGACTCCATTAGAAGAAACACCATTACTAAGGTTTGTAATTTTTTCTTCAAACAACATGAAGTCTTGCTGTATTCTGACAATTTGCAGACTACCAAGCAGTACCTCCATGGAGGAAGGAGGGAACCTACTTTGGGAATAGGCTCTGAAGTACTGCTGTGCCAAACCGAGCATCACTCCTAGCCTGGATATCCGGAGAGTAATGCTTGGTAAGGGTATGGACTGTTTTCCAGGTGGCTACTTGACAAATTTCTAACAGAGGGATAACCCTGGCAGCAGCCAGGGAAGCAGCTGTACCTCTTGTGGAATGAGCCCTCAGGCCTGAGGGTGGAATTTTTCCCAGTTTCTCATAGCAGAACTGTATACAAGAAGAAAAAATTACTCACCTTAGTAATGCTGTTTCTTCTAATGGAGTCTTGCTATATTATAGACCTTAGCAGTTTGATCCAGCTCTAGAACTGCCCCGGAGTGAAATGGTTAAAACCATTCCAAAATAGAATTTTGCACGAGAGCAGCTCTATCTGTGTCATTTCAAACTTGAACTGTCAGATCTTCTGAGCCAAACTCACTAAGGTCTGTGTGGAAGCTGTAACCTACACTAGCCAAATGGCTACCTAAATAATAACAACCATTGATGGTCCCAACACCCAAGACTCAAGTCAGGGACCAGAAATACTAACACCATTCTAATAATATGAAAATGGAACATAAATATAATAAAACACACACACGCTACACATACACACACCCCAAAGTCCCAAAGGGACAAAATGCTAACAGGACATAAGTAGTACCCACACTAAGTTGCCCGACCCCACCAAGTAGAGGTTCTGAGAGGGGCAGGTTGGGGAGGTCTATAATATAGCAAGACTCCATTAGAAGAAACAACATTACTAAGGTGAGTAATTTTTCTTCAAACAACATGAATCTTGCTATATTATAGACATTAGTAGAATACACAGCAGTACCTCCATGGAGGAGGGGCAGAACCTACTTAGGGAATAGGCTCTGAAGAACAGCTGTGCCAAACCGAGCATCTCTCCTGGCCTGGACATCCAGGAGTAATGCTTGGTAAAAGTGTCCGTTTTCAAGTAGCAGCCTGGCAAATCTCTAATAAAGGCATATCTCTGGCAGCAGCTAGAGCGCAGCTGTACCCCTGGTAGAATGAGCCCTCAAACCGGGTGGGGGGAGAGGCTCTGCTCAGTTTCTGATAACAAAATTGGATACAAGAGACAATCCACCTGGCAATTGATCTCTTTAGTGGCAGGTTTGCCTTTCCCAACTTCACCATAGGTAAGGAAAAGTTGGAGGGATTGAACTGTGACCTTTAGTGCGCTCTATATAATAACTAAGAGCTCTCTTAACATCCAGGCTGTGCAACCTCCTCTCACCCGAAGAGGAGTGATCAATGAAAATACTGGAAGGAGATAGATTGATTAAGATGGAAATCTGAAACCACCTTAGGCAAAAACTTCCTATTAGTCCTAAGGACTACCTTATCCCTGGAAGAAATAAAGTCAGTCTCCACTGACAAGGCTTGCAATTCACTTATCGTCTGGCAGAAGTATTAGCCACTAGAAAAACAGTTTTCCAAGTTAGGTACTTAAGCTCTGCAGAAGACAGAGGTTCAAAGGGGTTGCATTAACTGGGCAATGCAAACATTAAGGTCCCAAGCAGGGGCGGTTCCGAAAAGGGAGGATTAGTACTGGAGTAATCCCTTAAAAACTTGGAAAACACAGGTGAGAGGAAAGAGGATGACTTTCCTGCTGACACAAAAGCAGACACAGCTGCCAAATGAACTCTCAGGGTAGCTGGTCTGAGACCAGGAATTAAGATGTACCATGTAATCTAACAAAATGGGCAATTCAGCAGATTCTGGGAAATATTTTCCCAGCACACCAAATGGAAAACCTTTTCCATTTAGAACTATAAGTAGCCTAGTGGAAGGCTTTCTGGAAGCCTTTAGGATCTCAAGAACACCCTGAGAGAGGTGTAAATCAGCAAACTCTAACTCCTCAGAGCTAGGCCTTGAGGTTGAGGGTTGAGGTCCGGATACCAACCCTTCCTGGGCACAAGTCAACAGATTGTGATTCCTGGGAGGCACAGGGAAGATGGACTGTCAGAGACAGAAGGAGTGGGTACCAGGGCTGCCTGGCCCAATCCGGGGCAATCAGAATCACCCTGCAAGGCTGAGATATGATTTTGACTAGTACTTTGAATAGGAGAGGGAAGCATAGAGGAACTTCCTCTCCCAATCCAGAAGAAGGGCATCCAGGGGAACTGAGCCCAGCACTGGAGGCCTGCAACAGAACAGAGGAAGTTTGTGATTGTCTGGGGCTGCAAAAGATCTATCTGAGGATGCCCCGCCTGGCAAAAATATCCCAGCACTTGAGGATCCAGGGACCATTCGTGATGGCCCTGGGAAATCCTGCTGAGGGCATCCGCTAGGACATTGTCCTTCCTGGAAGATGAACTGCTATGAGGGAAGTGTTCAGGAATAGGCCAGAGACCACAACTTCATTGCCTCGGTGCACAAGGCCAGAGACCGAGTGCCCCCCTGTTTGTTGATGTACCACATTGTTGTGGTGTTGTCTGTTCTGACTTGTATCACCTTGTCGTGGACAGATGCAGAAAAAGCTGAAGAGCTAAAAGACAGCTCTGAGTTCCAGCAATTGATGTGGAGCAGAGATTCCTGGGGACCAAACTCCCTGAGTGGAAAGGGTCGCCCATGTGGGCTCTCCAACCCAGAAGGAAGCATCTGTAGTGAGAGTCAAGTCGTAGAAGGGGAAATGAAGGGACCCCCGCTCTTAAGTGCTCTGATCCTGCCACCACTGGAGAGCTAGGATCAAGGTTCGAGTCACTGGGACCAACTTGGAAAGAGCGTCTCTTCTCTGAGACCAAAAGGTTCTCAAGTGAAACTGAATGTCTCTCGTCTGAAATCTGGCTCCCTGCACAACAGCTGTGGATGCAGCCATGTGCCCCAGGAGCTGCAGAAAGTGTCTTGCTGGTCGAGAGACCTGCAGAGTGAAGGAAGAGGCCAGAGCCACTAAATTCCTTACCCTTTCTGGGGGAAGAAGGCTCTGGCTAGCTTTGTGTCCAATTCTGCCCCTATAAAGGTGAGTACCTGGACTGGTTCCAGAACCGGACTTTGTAGGTTTAGCAGAAAACCCAGGAGGTGAGAAGCTGCTGGGTGACCTGCAGGTGAGATTTTACCTGTTCTGGGGACTGGCCTACAATGAGCCAGTCGTCTAGATGAGGAAAACAGCAATCCTCTGCCTCCTTAAGTGGGCCACTGCCACTGCTAGACACTTTGTGAATACCCTTGGAGCAGAGGTAAGGCCGAAGGGCATTGCTCTGAACTGGTAATGACCTGAGGACAGTTCGAATCTGAGGTGCTTTTATGAGATCTTCTGATTAGGACATGAAATAGGCATCCTTGAGGTCCAGGGAGGCTAGCCAGTCCCTGGCCCTAGGGAAGATAAAATCATTGCCAGAGTTACCATTTTGAACTTTGGTTTCAAAAGATGCTTGTTCAGATATCTGAGATCTAAAATGGGCCGCCACTCTCCTGTCTTTTTGGGGTAAGGAAGTATCTGGAATACAGACCCCTGCCCTGATGCAGGGAGGAAGCCTTTCTACTGCTCTGAGAGCTAACGGGATGAGACCTCTGTTTCCAGGCAGGTCTCTGAAGCACTTGAGGTAAGAAAGTCTGCTTCTCAACTTGGGAAACTTTTGAAGCTGGAGAACCAGACCCTGGCTTACTACTTCAGAACCCACTTGTCTGAGGTTAAAGAAGCCCAATTTTGACTCAAGTAAGCCAGCCTGCCCCCACTGGTACAGGAGAATCAGCCCTGGGCACCCCATCAGGTGCCTGTTTCAAGGAGCCTAGGCTGGGGGTGGGAGCAGGTCTGCCCACCCCTCGTCTGCCCCTGCCTCTGAAGAAGCCCTCTGAGCATAGGCAGAGGAGGCCCGTCTTGGTAGAAAGGCCTGTGAAAGGCCTACCCCTACCCCTGGGCATGCCTTTTGAGGAGTGGCTTGCCACTCCTTAGCCTGGGCACTCTTGTAAGTAGTCTATATTCATCCATCTTCTTCATGTAGTTCTCTGTCTGCTCTCCAAACAGAGAATTTCCCACAGGAAAATCCATAGCCTTAGTCTGGGTATCCTGTGACAAACTATACACCTGAGCCAGGCCAACCTCTGAAAAGCTACAGATGTGGCCATGACCCTAGAGGAAACATCATTAACATCCACAGCAGCATGAAACTGAACCTTAGAGGCTTCAGTGCCATCAGCAGCCACCTGTTCTAGTTCACTAGCCAGCTGGCCATGGGCCTGCTTGGCCAATGCATAACAGTATCCCATCTAGATTTCTGATACCTAGCTACATAAGCCATATAATTTGCTTGCCTGAGTCCCAGAGAGGCTGCCATATACTGTTTTTTGCCATGGCATCAATCTTCCTGGAATCCTTGTCAGGAGGATGTGAAGCCAAGGAATATTAGCTTTATCACAGGCAGCAGCCTGAACTACCAACATGACTGCATTGCTGAGAAAGGAATTCTGTATCAGGGCCTGACAATGTATACCTTCTGTCCATCTTTTTATCTACAGGAGGCACAGAATTAGGAGCTTTTAAAATTTTAATTGTTTGTTTCCTAAAAGACTTATGTAAAGGAATAGACAATCTCTAGACTCTGGAATATCCATCATTTCTACAAAATCAGGCTCCTCTTGCTCATCCACAGCCTCTTCTAAAGGAAGCTGGAGGGTTTCAGCAACTTTTATAAAACATAAAATGAGATGGGGACTCAGACAGCATAGGGGAGATTCTAAAGGTCTGTCTGGGAGATGTCCGGTTCAATGGGCACACCAGACCTTCCCAGCCACATTCATACTGTTCATAATCCTCCCCCTCCTCTGGTTCATAAAATTCCTCAATATCATAATCCTGAACCACTGGGACGGACGAACCGACCTTTTACCAGATAGTGGTGGTTCGGACGGACCCTGAGACAGTGACTGGACAATTTGTATGGCTTTTGCCATCTCTGCAGCAGTTGGAGAAGGAATTTTGGACTCCAGACCTGCTGATTTTCTTGTTTTCTTTACTGGAATTGGTTCCTCAGAACCAGCTTTTCTTTTGGCCGAGGAAGTCTGGCCCTGGTCAGAGGGCACTCCCTCTGGTTCGGTTGGCACCGAACCGGGCTGGCCATCCGGGTCAGCGGACTTTTTGTCCTCTCATTCCTCAGCCTGTCCAATCTTTTTCCAGGGTGGCTGCAGGAAATTCTTGCATACCTGGCAGTCTGACTGGAGGTGGTCAAACCCAGACAATAAACACATGTGGTGTGTGGGTCAGCCTTGGCAAAGACTTCCCCACAAACATCACAGTGTTGAAACCCAGTGGGCCCGGTTTTTCTTTTGGGTTTCTCAGACATAATGCCAGCCTAACCAAAAACTTGCCCTTTTAACGGCAGTGCCAGGCAAGACACCCTTATCGGTTCCTAACCGTGTCACAGGTATTGGAAAAAAACGTAATAAATCCGTTTTTTTTAGAACCGATAAGAACCGGGAACCGCACTCTAAAATAGTAACTTTTAGTTTTAAATGAGTTTTAAACCCACTGATCGGTTCAAAACCGAACCGATAACTTACAAGTTCCACACAGACAAAACCTTCATTTACTTACGGTTACCACAGATAGAGCTTGAACCGAACGGTTTGCGGTTAAAATAAAACTATTCTCGGTTAAATCCAACCGAGAAAACACTTTTTAAACTGAGAAATGAACTGAGCAGAAGGAGAAATCTCCGGAGCGACTGTTCACTGAGGCGGAGTAAAGAATCTGACAGTTCAAGTTTGAAATGACACAGATAGAGCTGCTCTCGTGCTAAAATTCTATTTTGGAATGGTTTTAGCCATTTCACTCCGGGGCAGTTCTAGAGCTGGATCAAACTGCTAAGGTCTATAATATAGCAAGACTTCATGTTGTTTGAAACAATCCACCCGGCAATAGTTCTCTTGGTGGCAGGTTTGCCCTTTCCCACTTCCCCATAAATGAGGAACAACTGGAGGGAATCAAACCTGTGACCCTTGGTACGCTCTATGTAGTAGCTAAGGGCTCTTTTAACATCTAAACTGTGTAGCCTCCTCTCTCCTGAGGAAGAATGATCAGTGAAGAAAACAGGAGAGAGACAGACTGATTCAAATGGAAGTCTGAAACCACTTTGGGCAAGAACCTCTATTGGTTCTAAGGACCACTTTATCTCTATGAAAGGAGATAAAATCAGGTTCCACTGACAGGACTTGCAATTCACTGATACGTCTGGCAGAGGTAATGGCTACCAAAAACACAGTTTTCCGAGTCAAGTACTTAAGCTCTGCTGAGGACATAGGCTCAAATGGGGGTTGCATAAGTTGAGCAATGCACACATTTAAGTCCCAGGCAGGGGCAGGATCCCTTGAAATACTTACAGAATACAGGGTGAGATGACAGTGAGGAAGGCTTTCCCACGGACAGAAAAGCAGAAACAGCTGACAAGTGTACCTTGAGAGTAGCTGGTCTGAGGCCTAGGCCATTAAGATGGACCATATAATCCAGGACTGTAGGCAATTCAGCAGCGTCTGGAGATATATGCTTCTTGGAACACCAAATGCTGAATCTTTTCCATTTGGAGTCATAAGTCTGTCTGGTGGCAGGCTTTGAGAATATCCAAAACCTCTTGGGACAGATGCAAATCTGCATACTCTAACTCTTCAAGAGCCATGCCTTGAGATTGAGAGACCGAAGACTTGGGTACCAAATCCTCCCCTGAGAGGAGGTTAACAGGTTGTAATTCCTGGGAAGAGACAGGGAAAGTGGACTGCTAGGGACAGTAAGAGGGGGTACCAGGGCTGCCTGTCCCAATCTGAAGCAATCAGAATCACTTTGCAGGGTTGTGACCTTACCTTGACCAGAACCTTAAACAATAGAGGAAAGGCATAGAGAAATTTCCGTTCCCAGTTCAACATTAGAGCATCCAGACTGGGGGTCTGCAACAAAACAGAGGAAGTTGGTGATTGTCTGGGGCTGCAAAGAGAACTGTCTCTGCAGTGCCCCACCTTGAAAAAATCACTTTCAACACCAGAGGGTCCAGGGACCATTCGTGATGGCCCTGGGAGATCCTGCTCATTGCATCTGCTAGCACATTGTCCTTCCCTGGAAGGTGGACTGCTATCAGAGAGGTCTGCAGAGAATAAGCCACGTACTACAATTTCATGGCTTCCATGCACAAGGACCGAGTGCCTCCCTGCTTGTTGAAGTACCACATGATGGTAGTGTTGTCTGTTCTGCCCTGAACCACCTTGTTCTGTACGGACTGAGAGACAACTTGCAGGGCCAGAAAAACTGCCCTAATTTCCAGGAGATTGATATGAAGAACGGATTCCTTAGGGGACCACAGTCCCTGGGCTGTGAGAGCCCCCAGATGGGCTCCCACCCAAAAGGGAAGCATCTGTGGTAAGGACCACCGAATGAGACTGAGTGACAAATGGGACCCCATGCCTTAAACTGTCCTGATCCTGCCAGCATTAGAGCTTGGATCAGTGTCCAAGTCACTGGAATCAGTTTGGTAAGAGGATCCTTCCTTCCTTTGGGACCAAAAGTCCCTCAGATGGAACTGAATGTCCCTCATCTGAAATCTTGCCCCTTGGACCATCGCTGTAGAAGCTGCCATGTGGCCCAAGAGCTGAAGGAAGAAGCCAGTTCTATAAGAACTCTTGCCCTTTCCAGGGGAAGAAAGGCTCTTGCTTTGACAGTATCTAGCTCTGCCCCTATAAAGGTAAGAAGCTGCACCGGTTCGAGAAATGACTTGGGGAGGTTGAGAAGAAATCCCAGGGAAGTGAGCACTTGCTGATTCACTTGCAGATCTGACTTGACTTGATCTGGAGACTGACCCACTATAAGCCAGTCGTCCAGATATTGAAAAATAGAAATCTTCTGCCTTCTTAGAAAGGCAACTACTACTGCCAGGCACTTTGTGAAAATCCTTGGAGCTGATGTTACACCAAAGGGAATTGCTTTGAACTGACAATGGCCTGAGGGCAACTTGAACCTGAGGTGCTTTCTATGGGAGCACCTGATGGGGATGTGAAAGTTGGCATCTTTGAGGTCCAGGGAGGCTAGTCAGTCCCCTGGCCTTAGGGAGGGAAGAATTATTCCCAGAGTCACCATCTTGAACCTTGGTTTTAAAATATGTTTGTTCAGGTATCTTAGGTCTAGGATGAGTCGCCACTCCCCTGTCTTTTTTGGGGTAAGGAAGTACCTGGAGTACAGACCTTTGCCCCTGTGTAGGGTAGGAACTTTCTCTATGGCTCTTAAGGCCAGAAGAGATGAAACCTCTGCCTCTAGGGCAAGGGTTTCTGAAAGACCTGCAGGTGGAAAAGATCTGGCTCTCATCTTCGGAAATTTTCTGAAGCTGAGAACCAGTCCCTGGCTTACTACTTCCAGGACCCACTTGTCTGAAGTAACAGACATCCAGTCCTGGACAAAGTAAGCCAGCCTGCCCCCTACAGGGATAGGAGAGTTGACCCGGGCAGACCCATCAGGATGTCTGCTTGGCAGGGGCCTTAAGCTGAGGAGTGGATGCAGCCCTGCTTATCCCCCTTCTGCCTCTCCCTCTGAAGAACCCCCTCCGTGAAAAGGGAGAAGAGGCCTGTGCTTGTTAGAAAGGCCTATGAAAAGGCCTTCCCCTGCCCCTAGATTGCTGCCTTTGAGGAGTTGCCTGCCTCTCCTTGGCCTGTGCACTCCTATAAGTGGTCCTATATTCCTCCATCTTGTCATGTAATTCTCTGTCTGCTCCCCAAACAGAGAATTACCTTCCACAGGGAAATCCATGGCCTTAGCCTGGGTGTCCTGTGAGAGGCTAGTACATCTGAGTCAAGCCATTCTCCGAAGAGCCACAGATGTAGCCACGACTCTTGATGACACATCACTGGAGTCCACAGCAGCATGAAATTGTACCTTAGATGCCTCAATCCCGTCAGCAGCCACCTCCTCCAGCTCCTTGGCCAGCTGGGGGGAGGCCTGTTTAGCCAGTGCCAGTACAGTGTCCCACCTGGACTTCTGATACCTGGCTCTATAGGCCACATAATTAGCCTGCCTGAGTCCCAAAGAGGATGCCATGTACCGTTTCTTTGCCAAGGCATCCATCCTCCTGGAGTCTTTATCTGGGGGGTGTGAAGCCAAGGGAACATTAGCCCTGTACAGGCTGCAGCCTGCACGACCCCAACATGGCTGCATTGATGATAGAAAAACTCTGTGTCTGAGCCTGATAAGGTATACCTCTTGTCCATTCTTTTATCAACAGGAGGTACAGAATTTGGAGACTTTAAATTTTTTTGTGTCTGTTTCCCAAAAGATTTGTGTAGGGGAACAGACAGCCTCTTGGACTCTGGGATGTCCATCATTTCAATAAAATCAGGCTCCTCTTGATCCTCTGTAACCTCCTCCATAGAGAGCTGGAGAGTTTCAGCCACTTTTCTGTAGAACAGATAGTGGGGAGGGGACTCGGAGAGCCTAGGAGGGGAAACACCAGAAGGTCTGTCTGGGACGATGTCCAGTTCAATGGGCACATCCAGACTTTCTGCTCCATCATACTCATCATCCTGCTCATAATCCCCCTCCTCCTCAAATTCCAGTTCATAAAAATCTTCAGGGGCATAATCCTGAACCAGAGGAACCAACTGAACCCCCTAGCTAACAGAGCCGGATTGGAAGGGACCAGGCGAAGCGATTCAACAATCTGAATCGCTAGTACAATCTCATCAGCGGTCGGAACATGAACCTCCGGATCCGAACCGGCTGATTTTCTTTACGTTTCCTTTTTGTAGGAACTGATCTCTCAGGATCGGCTCTCCTCTCGCCCGAAGAAGTTTCGCCCTGGTCAGAGGGCACTCCTTCTGGTTCGGTCGGAACCGAACCAGGCTTGCCATCCAGGTCAGCGGACTTCTCTGCCTCCTTTTCCCTCAGTCTACCTAATCTCTTCTCAAGGGTAGATTTGGGAACATTTTTACATATTTGGCAGTCTGAATCGAGGTGGTCAAACCCCAGACAATAAACACAGGTGGTGTGGGGATCGACCTTAGTAAAGACCTCCCCACACTCACTGCAGTGTTGAAACCCAGTGAGCCTGTTTTTTTTCTTGGGTTTCTTAGACATGGCCAACCTAACCAAACTTACCCTTTTTTCGGCAACTGCCAGGCAAGACTCCCTTATCGGTTTCTAACAGTGTTACGGGTATTGGAAAAAAACGTTAAAACATGTTTGTTTTTTTTTTAAAACCAATAAGGACCGGTAACCACATACTAAAGGAAAACACAAAGATTTCAAATATGTTGGATCGGTTCAGCCGAACAGATCGAGAACATTTTTTTCAATTTCCACAAATAACCCAGAACTACTACCTAAAGTACTTACTGTACCGCAGACAGCGCCCTGAACCGTAATACTACGGAAGTTGAGTGGAAAAACCGACACTTTGACTCTGAAACGAGTAGAAGGAGAAATCTCCAGAGCGACCGTTCAGTGAGGCAGAGTAAAGAATTTGACAGTTGGTTTTCAAAGTGCTGTAGACAGAGACCTCAACCGAGCTCGAGCTCAACGTTCTATGCACTGCATAGAAAATTAACCCTCTACACTCTGGGGCAGTTCAAAGGCTGGAGCTAACTGCAGATTGTCAGAATACAGCAAGACTTCATGTAGTTTGAATGCTAGCTAGAAATTTTTCCGTGGGGTCCTGATGCCTGCTGGCTTCAGTCCTATATGTAATTACCTACTGCAAGAGCCCTCTCGAAGTAAGATATAGTGGGAAGGCATAAAGGAACTTCCCTGACCAATCCAACACCAGGGCATCTTTTGGGAGTGTTCCCAGGACTGGTGGTCTGCAGCAGAACAGAGAAAGCTGGTGATTGAGGGGGGATGCAAACATATCTATTTCTGGGGTCCTCCATCTCCTGAACACCGTGGCTAGCACCTGCTTGTTGAGGCACCACTCACTGTGTCCCTGACTTATGTGGCTGAGGGCATCCGCCAGGGTGTTGTCTTTGCCTGGAAGGTGAATGGCTGATAGAGTCACCTCGAGCTTTGCGGTGAAAAGACTGCAGGGTCTGGATAAGTGACTCCTATCGGAGGGAGTGTCACGAGAGAGTGACTGAGTGGAAGGCGAATGGGTTTTCTGCAAGAGAGGGTTAGCAGGAGAGGATACCAAGCTTGCTTTGGCCAGTCCAGCGCCACTGAATCATTGTTGCTGGCTGAGCTCTGAGTTTCAGTAACAGTCTGAAAATCAGGTGAAAAGCATAAAGGAATTTCCCTGACTAGTCCAGAGCAAGGGCAACTGCTGGGAGAGTTCCCAGAACTGGAGGCCTGCAGCAATACAGAGGAAGTTGATGGTTGAGGTAAGAGACAAAAAGATACATGTCTGGTGTGCCCCACCTTCTGAACACCGTGGCCAGCACTTGCTTGTTCAGACACCATTCGCTGTGCCCTTGGTTGATGCAACTGAGGGCATCTGCCAAGGTGTTGTCCTTGCCCGGAAGGTGTATGGCTGAAAGTCTGACATCCAGGGAATAGGCCAAACACCAGATTCTCATGGCTTCCAAACGCAGGACACTGGACCTTGTGCCACCCTGCTTGTTTATGTAAAACACTGCAGTGGTGGTGTCTGTATTGATTTGCACTGTGTGGCCCTTTACTTGCGGAGCAAAGGCCTTCAGTGCCAAGTAAATGGCTCTGAGCCTCGACTCCTTTGGAGTCCTGGTGCCACTGACAGAAGTACTGTCCAGATGAGCTCATCATCCCAGCAGAAAAGCATCTGTAGTGATGATTTTTGTGGGAGAAGGTGCTTGGAAGGGAATTCCTACCGAGAGGTTGGCGGTTTCCTTTCACCAGTGCAGGGCCTGAAGGAATGTCTTTGTGACTGGAATCAGTTTGGACAGGGACTTGCTCCTTTGGGACCAGTGAGACTGCAGGTGGTATTGTATTGTCCCTCATTCTGAATCTGACTCCTGGGACCATGGCTGTCATGGATGCCATATGTCCCAGGAGCCTCAAAAAATGTCTGACCGGCCTGGGCTGGGCTGGCCCAGGATGAAAGACTTTGCCACTGACGAGACGTTTTGGATTCTTTCTGGTGGAAGAAAAGTCCTGCTCTGCTGAGTGTCCAACTGTGCTCCTATGAAAGTAAGGAGTTTGGTTGGTTCCAAGTGGGATTTCTTCTGGTTTATAAGAAACCCCAAGGGGTGCAGAGTGTTCTTTGTTAGGGAGAGAGCCTCTTCTACTTGAAGAGGGTTTTTCCCACTATGAGCCAGTCGTCCAAGTAAGGATAGACTGAGCTTCCCTGTTTTCTTAAATGTGCTGCCATGAGCGCCAGACATCTGGTGAATACCCTTGGTGCAGATGTCAGGCCGAAGGGCATGGCTGCAAACTGGTAGTGCCCTGATGGAAGTCTGAACCTCACAAACTTTCTGTGGGACTGTCTTATTGGAATGTGAAAGTAGGCGTCCCTGAGGTCTAGGGAGGCTAGACAGTCTCCCTGCTGAAGTTACCATTTTTAGGGTGACCATTTTGAATTTCGGCGTCAGAAGATGCTTGTTGAAGTATCTGAGATCTAAGATAGGTCGCCACTCCTCATTTTTCTTTTGTGTCAGGAAGTATCTGGAGTAGACCTTTGCCCTGTTGATGGGCAGGTACTTTTTCTACCACCCTTGCTGCCAGAGGTTTCATCTCTAGCTCCAACAGAAGCCTTTTTGTTGGGGTTAGTGACTTGGACAGCTGGATGCCCTTGAGGGCTGGCATCTTTTTGAACTGAAGTGGCAGGCCCTTATCCACTACCTCCAGGGCCCATCTGTCTGATGTGATGAGGGTCCAGGACTGGAGGTAGTGTGACAGCCTGCCCCCTACAGGCAGAGGAGAGGCAACCTTGACAGTTAAGGTCAGGGCTCATCCGGAGTTGCAGGAGCAGGGGTAGAGGCAGGTTTCCTCTGACTTCTCCTGCCTCTTCGTCTGTAGTAATTTCTCATTTGAGAATAGTCAGACTGAGGAGAAAGGGAAAAATAGGGCATAGGGAAGTATCCACTGCCCCGTTTCCCTTAGGTTGAGGCTTTTGAGCAGCAGGAGTCTTCATTTTTGCTGCGTTGCTTTGGTAGGTTGCTTTGTATTCATCAACCTTGTGTAGTCTTCTGTTATGGAATCGAACAAGACATTCTGGTCGCAAGAAAAGTCCATGGCCCTGGACTGAGTGTACTGCATCAGATTAGTTGTCCTCAGCCATGCAAATCACCTAAGGGAGATGGCCTAGGCCATCACCCTGGAGGCTGTATCTCTGTTGTCATCTGCCATGTGGAACTGGTACTAAGTGGCTTCCAAGGCAGTTTTAGCTGTCTCCACCAAGTCCTGTACCATAGAGTCAGACCCCTGCTGAACTATGGCTAGGACCAAATTCCACAGGGCCTTCTCATACTTGGTTGTATATGCCATGTAAGAAGACAGGTGGAGGAGGAGAAGAGAGGCTGAGGTATAGGTTTTCTTAGTCATAAAGTCCAATCTTCTGGAATCTTTCTCAGGAGGCTGAGAAGAGAGAGGGACTCCTGCTTTGTCACATGCAACCTGTTGTACCACCCCTTTATGGCTGGGATGTACAGGCAGGAAGAACAGATTACTCACCTGTAACAGTAGTTCTATGAGTGGTATATGTTGTTCATCCACACTTCTTGGCATGTCCCTTTCCCCTTTAAATCTTTCCGGAAGTCTTCAAGCTGGCTCCTCCCACCCCCCCGGGTGGTATAAACCTTGGCTCCACCCCATGATGCCAGATCTTAGCCCGCTGGAAGCCAGGTTGTGCACCTAAAGCCGGGGAGGTCGGGTGGGTGCGTGTGGATGAACAACATATACCACTCCTAGAACTACTGTTACAGGTGAGTAACCTGTTCTTCTAAGAGCGTGGATATGTTGTTCATCCACACATCTTGGCAGACTCCAAGCAGTTCCCCGGGAGGAGGGAGGCAAGGCACACACCACCTACTTGGGAAAGAGAGACTGGAGAACCGAGGCCCCAAAACCAGAATCCCGGCACGACTCAAGGTTGATGTGGTAGTGGGTAATAAAGGTGTTACCTGACTTCCAGGTAGCAGCCTGACAGATTTCCTGGATAGGAATGTCCCTGGAAGCAGCCACCGATGTAGCAGTAAGGCAGGTAGAATGAGCTCTTATCCCTCTGGGAGGCTCCTTGCCCGCCAACTCATAGCACAGACCTATGCATGATGTAATCCATCTTGCTATGGTCTGTTTGGCTGCAGGTCTGCCAGAAGCGGCTTCAGCGTAGGTGATAAACAGCTGGCGAACCTCTCCACGAATTTCTGCCGTCCTCTCCTTATAATAGGGGAGAGCACGTCTCAGGTCCGAAGTATGGAGCCTGTACTTGGCATCCGAGGTGTAATTAGGGTAGTATACTGGCAGAGTCAACACCTGGTTATGGTGAAACTCTGATACCACCTTTGGAAGGAATTTTGGGTGGGGGCACAGGACAACTTTGTCCCTGTGAAAGACCAGATAAGGGGAGTCCACCAAAAGCACCTGGAGCTCCCCTGTCCTTCTGGCTGACGTGATAGCCACCAGGAAGGCCGTCTTCCACGACAAGTGTGAGAGCACACACTTGTGCATGAGTTTGAATGGCTTGCCCATGAGCTTTGCCAAAACCAGCAAGAGATCCCATGGTGGTGGAGGTTCACGCACCGGAGGGGATATGTGATCCAGGCCTTTGAAGAAGCGCCCGACCACTGTCTCCTGTGCCAATGTCAGCTGACCGGCCCGCACCCAGTAAGCAGAAATGGCTGCCAGGTGCACCCTAAGGGTCGTTGAACGTAGACCCCCTTTGGAGAGAGACCAAAGGTAGTCTAGAAAGTTAGCCACAGAGCAGGTGATTCAGGTCGTGGGGGATCTAGGATGGGGCACCAACCCTCTGTCCGCTTGGGCACCAGGAAGTATCTGGATATGAAGCCTGGGTCTGTAGGAAGATCTGGCACTGGAGCTACCGCCTCCTAGCAGGGAGCTGAGCTATGTCATCTCGGAGAGCCGACTGTGTGCAAGGTGAGATCCTTTCCTCCCGAGGGGTGCGGGCTCAGCTGGGAGGGTACTGCTCGAACTCTAGAGGAAGTCCCTGACTGACCACTTCGAGAACCCACCTGTCTGAAGTGATAATGGACCAGGCAGAATGAAAGTGGCGGAGCTGGCCCCCCACGGGAGGACCCAGAGCTGGCGTGACGGGTGTAGGGGTGGCAACCCCCAACCCGTCACTGAGCAGGATTAGAGGAGGAGGAGGAGGAGGCTCCTGGACATGCGCCTCGGCCTCCTTTACGGGGCTGTTGAGGACCCTGCTTGGGCCGTGGGGTGCCAAGCTTGAGCCTGCTGCTGCTGGCCTCCTTGATAGGAGGACTGTCTGGCCGCAGGGGAAGAGTGCCGAAATGGCTTCTTCTTTCTTTTCTGCTGGTTCTTGCCCAAACAACCCTTCGCAGAAGTAGCATCCAAGGTGGCATTAGACTGCTTAATACGCTGAAGGTGACCAGCGACTCCTGGACCGAAAAGGTCAGTGCCAAGGAAAGGCACGTCAGCTAACTTGTGCTGGGTATCTGCCAGGAAGGTGGATAGCCTCAGCCAGGCCATGCGGGGCGAAAATACCGCGCTGACAAAGAGCGGGCAGAGAAATCCTCATGTCTAGGGGTCGTCTGAGCTGCTGCTTTGCAACAGCACGGCCCTGATTACGGACTTGCTTGACCGTGGTCTGCATGTCCGCCAGGAGATGAGGGAGGACTTCATCTAGTGACCCAAGGAGGGCATAAGAGAAGTGTACCATAATGACAGCTGAACTGGCCTGACGAAGGCCTAAGGAAGAGGCCGCATATACCTTGCGGGCAAAGTGGTCCATATATTTGGACTCCTTGTTCGGGGTTGGTCCGTGTCGGACGAGCACAATCGTCTAAGCAGAAGCGGTCACCAGGCTCTCAGTCAAGGGTGTTCTTTGAATCCCGGCAGGGACCGCATGGGCACTACATACTTGCGGGCCATGCGGGCAGACTGTGCTGGACAGGAAGCTGGGCGCTGCCAAAGCTCAAGGTCCCGGCCAGTGATGGCTTCGACCACTGGAAAGGCCTCTGTTGGGGTATCCCCCTTTTAAGAATGTCCATAAGGGGGTACTCCGTCTTTTTCTGGATAGACTCCAGGGGTATTCCGGTGGATTCGGAGATCAGGCGGAGAATGCTCTGAAAGGAGGAAGGACCCTCCTCTATACCTACCATGGACGATTCATCATCCCCAGGATGAGAGTCCAGTCCTGTGACGTCAGAGTCCGAGGAGTCGTGGTACAACGGTCTCCCGCCTAGATCCCCTTCGATCTGCCGAGGGCGGTCCGGGGCAACTGCAATGGACAGACATCGGGGAAGCCTGGGGTCTGTCTGGTCCTCTTTTGAGGGAGCTCCTCCTTGAGGCTGCTTAGGCAGTGGTTCCACCAAAATCGGTGGAGAGACCGAGATAGGCTGAGCCGGGATACGGGCTGGCCCCGTGGGCGGAGGAACCGAAGGCTTCGGTTTCGGAGGGGTCGGCGTCGGCCGAGGAGGCGGAAGCCAAGTGATGGCCGAGGTAGACAGCGGAGCTGGCTTCTGCCCGGTCAGAATCAGCTGTTGCCACATAAGGTCCTCATAGTGTCGACGGAGTTTCCGTCGAAGCCTCTCCTCGTCTGAGGAGGATGAGGATCTGCGGCGATGCCTCTTTTTACAGTGCTTATGACTCTTTTTCGGTTGTTCTACCGAGGGGGTTCTGGACCTCGATCGAGATCAGATTGGCCAACTCGATCGATCGGGAGACACCGGGTTCGGTGAAAACCGAGGGTCTGGAACCGTTTCCTCAATGGGGACACCAGCAGGCTGGGTCTCCTCATCAGGAAAGATGAGGACCGTAGTCCTTTCTAAGGAATCATCGACTGGAGTCGGTGAAATAGGGTCGATTGGGTCGAGAGAAATCTTAACCTTGTCGGCCACTTCCTCGATCCCATGGCCAGATGGAAGATCCGCAAAGCCAGTGGGTGAGGATGCGATCTTGACTGAAGTCGAGACCGGTGTTCCTGGGACTCAGACCTTTCTCGGTCCCAAGAATGTCTTGCTTAGACGAAGACTACGGGTCCTTATCCCTCTTCCGAGGGTGGGAGGAATGCGAGCCCGAGGGCACCTCACCCCTAGTGGGGAGAGACTGGCACAACTCCTTGAAGGGGCCCGAAAAGATGGAACCGAGGTTCAGAGGAACAGAAGAGCTCTGACTGGCCGAAGCTTGAGCTGCTTCCTCCTCGAATGCCTTCATTTGCTCCAACTGCTCGGCGGATCCCGCAGCCGTGGAAACCGCCCACCTTGCCTCCTTCGATTTCACCGGCAGGTTCCTTTTCTCTGGTCTTCCCAATTTTAGGCGCGCCAAGTGGTCGTCCAGGACGTTGGGATGGAAGGCCAGGCAAAACGTGCAGGAAGAGGTGTCATGTCTGACACCTAGGCAGTAGATGCACATTAGGTAGGGATCGGTGCGCAACATCTTATGGCCACAGGAGCACCGGCGAAATCCGGGAGAAGATTTATCCTCCATGTCCGATGCACTACTATCGGAATCGTTAACTCAAACGAGTTTTAAGGTAAGTTGCGGTAAAAACTGATGCTTTGAATCCAGGGCCTACGAATTGCTGTGAAGCACGACGGAACCTGTATCTTCCAGCAGAAAGGAAGATCTGGCATCATGGGACAGAGCCGAGGTTTATACCACCCGGGTGGGTGGGAGGAGCCAGCTCGAAGACTTCCAGCAAGATTTAAAGGGGAAAGGGACATGCCAAGAAGTGTGTACGAAGAACATATCCACGCTCCTAGAAAGAATCTTTTAAAGATGGGATCCGAAGCTATGGTTACCCTTGCACCAGCAGAGAGGTAAGCAGAGATAGCTGCCAAATTAACCTTCAGGGAACTGGGTTGTAAACCAGAGGAATGCAAATGAGAGAGATAATCCAGGACAACTGGAATTTCAGCCTGCCCTGGTATAAGTGATCTGCTAGAGCACCAAAAAGAAAACCTCTTCCATTTAGAGAGATAGGGTTTCCTAGTAGAAGATTTTCTATAAGCTTTCAAGATGTTTAGGACAGATTGAGAAAGGTTGAATTTTGCATATTCTATGTCCTCAAGAACCAGGCCTTGAGGTTGAGAGACTGGAGATTCGGGTACAACAGGGTGTCCTGATTGGAAGTCAGTAGATTGTACCTCCAAGGGAGATGTATCAGTTTTGTGACAGACATGGAGAGCAGAATAGAGTACCATGGCTGCCTTGGCCAATCCGAAGCTATCAAGATCAATGATGCTGCATGGGATCTGAGCTTGAACAGTACCCTGTGAACTAGAGGAAAAGGAGGGAAAGCATACAGAAACCTCCCTGACCAATCCAGGGTTAGGGCATCCAAAGATAGTGTGCCCTTGCCTGGTGGTCTGCAACAATACTGTGGCAGATGGTGGTTCTGGTGGGATGCAAACATGTCTACCTGTGGAGTGCCCCACCTTCTGAAGATAGCCTGTACCACCTGTCTGTTTAGGGTCCATTCGTGATGGGCCTGATTGATTCAGCATCTGCTAGTATGTTGTCCTTTCCTGGCAAGTGAATTGCCTGTAAGGACGTTCCCAGAGAGTAAGCTAGAATCCAGATACGAATTGCTTCTGTACAGAGGAGGTCCAACCTGGTGCCTCCCTGCTTGTTTATGTAATACATTGTGGTGGTATTGTCTGTTCTGATCTGTACCACCTTGCCCAGTATTAGGAGAGAAAAAGCTCACAGAGTTAGCAGAACTGCCCTGAGTTCCAGTAAGTTTATGTGCTGAAGGGACTCTGCAGCTGACCAGGTACCCTGAGTGGTGTGGTGCCCTAGCCCAATAGGGATGCAGCTGTTGTGAGAACCATTGAAGGATTCTCCTTTTGAAAAGGTATTCCTTTTCTTAAATGTGATTCCTCTTTCCACCGCAAGAGGGCCTGTAACAGTGCCCTTGTTACTGGAATGAGCTTTGAAAAACGGTATTTTTTCTGGCACCAGTGAGCCCTGAGGTGGAACTGGATGCCCCTCATGTGAAATCTGGAACCCTGCACTGTGCCTATGGCAGCAGCCATATAGCCCAGTAGCTGGAGAAACTGTCTTGCAGTTTTTGCTTTGTGCAATCTGAAGGAATTTGCCACAGACTGAAGGTTTTGCACTCTCTCCAGGGGCAAACAGGCTCTGGCTTGTAAGGTATTTATTTCTGCTCCTATGAACTGCAACACCTGTGTGGGGGTGAAAGCAGACTTTTTGTGATTTATCATAAATCCCAGGGATTCTAGGAGGTCCTGAGTGACCCTTAGATCCTGCTGTACTTTCAGTGGGGATTTTCCCACCACTAACCAGTCATCCAGATAAGGGAAGACATCAATGCCTTGTCGCCAAATATGTGCTATTACAGCAGCTAGGCACTTTGTGAATACCCTTGGGGCCGAAGGAAGGCCAATAGACAGAGTTAAAAACTGGCAGTGACCTGAAGGGAGTCAGAACCTGAGATATCTGTGGTAAGACTCCCTTATAGGGATGTGGAAATAGGCATCCTTTAGATCCAGTGACGCTAACCAGTCTCACTCTTGGAGCATCAGCAAAAATCACAGCTAGTGTTAACATTTTGAACTTTCTTTTCTTTAGATGCTTGTTTAAAGCTCCGAGATCTAGAATAGGCCGCCACTCCCCACTTTTCTTTGTAGTCAGGAAATACCTGGAATAAAAAACCCTCCCCCTCAGGGATTTTGGAACTGGTTCTACTGCCTTGAGCTGTAGCAGGTTTTGAACCTCTGATTCTAGCAGTGCTTTTTCTGCTAGTGAGGGGGAGCAGAAAACTGATTTTCTGTGGAGGAAGGGATTTGAATTCCAGGGACAGATCTTGACCCGCTACCTCCAGAACCCACTTGTCTGTGTGATTCTTAACCAGGCATGGTGGAAGTGAGACAGTCTGCCTCCGACCGGTAGGGAGGACGCCGCCTGCAGTTCAGGGGATCTGTTTTGACTGCGGCTGAGGCAGAGTTTGGGATCCTCTCCTCGAGCCCCTCCTTCCCCTACCCCTGGAGTATCCCTGCTGTGGATACTGCTGGTACTGGGGTAAGGCCACTGGCTGGAGGAAGGGCCAGGTATAAAAAGACCTGCCTCGGCCTCCCCTTCCATAAGGCCTGGTGGATGGTGAAGCTCTCTCCCTAGCAGAGTTGCTACTGTAAGTGGCCTTATACTCATCTACCTTCTTCATATATGCAACAATGGACTCCCCAAAGAGAGAGTTTCCCTCTAGAGGAAAATCCAAGGCCTTAGATTGAGTATCTTAAGTGAGGTGTGTGGCCCCGAGCCATGCAAACCTCCTCTGTGCCACCGTATTTGCCATCCATCTGGCTGCAGTATCATTGGCGTCAGCAGTCATCTGGAACTGGTACTTAGTTGCCTCTAACCCAAACCTGGCAGTTTCAGCCAGGTCATCTGACAAGGGAGATGGAGCTTTCTGGGACATAGCCAGGACTGACTGCCACAGTGACTTCTGGTACTGGGCAGCATAAGCCTGGAAGGTAGTCTGACGCATAGCCAGGGAGGCTGACAGGTACCCTTTTCTGGCCATGCTGTCAATTTTTCTGGAGTCCTTGTCCAGAGGACGTGAGGACAGTGGGACCTTAGCCTTATCGCAAGCAGCTTGCTGAATCACCCCTTGATGGGAGAAGAGAAAATCTGCTCCCTCCCTCTCCAATTGGTATTTTTTATCCATCCTCCTATCTATGAGAGGAGTGGAGTTTGGTGTCTGAAGAATCTTTGAGGCATTCTTCTTAAAGAATTTATACACCGGTAGGAGTAGAGCTTTGGTGGGTGTCAGTCCCATCATCTCCAAATACTCTACCTCCTCTTCATCCTCGACTTGTTCGGTGATGGAGATGTCAAGGGCATCTGCCATCCTCCTGATAAAAGTAAAATGGGAAGGAAAATCGTCAGTCACCCTTGGAGGCGAACTAAAGTCCTGTTCAGGGGACACTTCTGGTTCGACTGGTCCCTCAACATCACTATATTCTTCATCATCATCATCAAAGGGATCCCCTCCTTCCTGAGGGGTAGGATGCACAGTACTGCCAGCCTGGGAACCCTGAGAAGGGGCAGGAGGCTGCTGAGGAGGGACTATGGCCTGTAGTGATTGTATAATTTTGAAGGCCTGAGCAATCTTCTGGGCCGCTGCTGTAGGCATAGCAGGCACAGAAGTCCCCGGTTTAATAGTAGGGGGTTCTGTGTGCTTAAGCTTTTTGCTTTTCTTTGAAGGAACCGGGGAGTCAGCTGGTTCATTTGAACATTTTGTGCCCTTTTCGCCCGTGTCGGGGGCAGGCACAGATATAGGTGTGAGTTCAACCACAGATTCCTGGGGTATCAGCTGGTCAGAGCCAGAGGGACCCCTAGCAGACTTTTTCGTAAGCCTTTCAAGGCGTTTCTCTAAGGTTTTGTCTGGGAATGTCTTATAAATCTCACATTCCTCCTTAAGATGATCAAAACCTAAACATATAACACATATAGTGTGCTTGTCTGCTTTAGCAAACACTTCCCCACATTGTGAACAGTTTTTGAAACCGGGTTCACCGGTGCGCTTCTTGGGTTTCTCAGACATGATGTTTAAAATAGTAAAAAACCCAACCGCTAAAGAAAACATTTTTTTTCCTTTTTTAACAGTCAGTTCCAGATCTGAAAAGGAACCGGAGAAACCGAACTGATGTAGCGGTCTGGAATCGGGTCAGCGGTTCAGGTAACAGAGAACTATCAGTTATAAACAATAATATAAATACAAGTTTTAAAGTAAAACGAAGGCCGTTCTTTAATCAGAGAACCCCGATTTTAAAAGGAACTAACCCGGTTCCCCACGGTTATACCAAACCGACAGGAACCGGGAAAACAAAGAAATTTAAATGTAAACTAGGTAAATATCACTAAACAATAAGTAGAGCAGTAAATGAAAATAAAAATATACTTATGGTAGATTTTTAGCAGTTTTCTTCACACAGGAGAAGTGAACAAACTAAACTCCGAGCGACCAGACTTTTCAAGCGGAGAGAAAAATCTAAAGAGGTTTAGAACACAGGCAGTTAGTAGAGGCAGTGTTTGAAAGATGTTCACATGCAAAGTGTTCCATCATTTGCATGTGTTCTGTCTCTCCAGGCATCCAACCCTCCAGGCTTACTGCATAAAGTTAGGAATGTTCTGAGCATTACTGGGGTTAGAAGATCTGGCATCATGGGGTGGAGCCGAGGGATATATCACCTGGGTAGGTGGAAGGAGCCAGCTTGAAGACTTTCCAGCACATCTTAAAGGGAAAGGACACTGCCAGATCGTGTGGATAGAACAACATATCCACGTCCCTAGAAAATAAGATTATACTTTTGTTTTATCGGGAATAAAGATTTTCAAGTGAAGTTGCTACACAGAGCTCCTTGGAGTGACTTGCTAGTTGAATGACTCTGACGTTAGGCTGTAGAACACAGCCCCAACTCGAGGAAGAAATCTGTACTCGCGTTCAAAGTTACATAATTTACGTACATTCCACTCTCCAGGGCACTTCAACCTGTCAGTATAACTGCAATAGTTAAGCATAGTGAGGGATTCCTCGGGTTTGAAATTTTGATTAGAAAATACTGAGAATCAAAACTCAGTTTACTCTGTTTAAATCAGACAGAAGTAGGCTGATAGCCCTCTGGGACTGCCTCCCACTCCTTCCTAGTGGTGCATCATTTTATTCTGGACAAGGACATCAGATACCTATTGAGCTGTATCTTAAATTAGCTAAATGTTGTACTACTTGTTGATTCGTATTGCTTAAATTTCACACCATGATTTATGCCTTTCAACAACAGCTCCACTAGCCTATATACTGCAGACTTAAAAACTAATGAAAATACTAGCCATGTATAAATTGGTACTTACACCACCACCTGCCCACGGATCGAGGTCTCCATTAGAAAATATGATATTGCTTGCTCCACTGAGGTCTGAAATACACAGTCAAACATACAATATCAGTTTTTTGCAATTTGAATGCTTGTAAATCCTGCAACTACTAGCAACAATGAACAGGTCTCGCTGGCAGGTCTTGCTCAGATGTCAATCAGAATGACAGACAGCAATGAAGTTTTTGGCAATATTTTGTGTGGCTCCATATAACCTTCTTTCTGTAATGGGTATCAGACAGCACAACAGAGAAACAAAAACTGCACGTGTGTTTGTCTACAAGATCCCATTTAGAAGTAGCAATGTGTCACTCTCCCACGTTTCTTCTTACTCCGATGAATGTGCTGGAAGTAAAGAACAGTTACGTACTTACCATAAAGTACAGTTACATAAGAACCTACTGTAACAGTAGATCTTCGAGAGGGGCTCTTGCAGCAGGCTGTTACCATTAGGACTATGCCACTAGGCACTAGGTTCCCATGGAAATCTTCTAGCTAGTACTCGCCAGCAGGGACTGCCCCCGAATGCCGGCTCTGCCCAGACGTTGGCCAATGGTATATTAAGGGGCGGTCCCCAGCCCCACTGCAGTTCACCCACCAGAAACCAATTGGTAAGGCCGGTAGGCGGACTGGGGAGAAGCTTGCCATAAAAGAAAATTATGCAGAAAACTCACCGGGGGAAGGAGGGAGGGAGGGAAAGCAGCACCTGCAGCAAGAGCTCCTCTCGAAGATCTACTGTTACGGTAAGTTCTTACATAACTGCATTATCTCACTTCGAGTGGGAGCTCTTGCAGCAGGCTATTACCATTAGGGCCGAGTCCCAAGCAGTCCCAAAAAAAGGAAGAGGTAGATCCGGGAGGAGGCTGAAGTGCAACGGTGCTAGGAAGGCACTTAAAATAGAAGGCCTTGGAGGACCGCCAGGCTGAAACCTGCCGTTCTCCTAGAGGCAATGTCCACGCAGTAGTTCTTAATTAAAGTATATACTGAGCTCCAGGTAGCCACAGCACAGATGTATCCAATGGTGAAAATACGCAAGTATGCAATGGAAGTAGCCACTCCCCTGGTAGAATGACCCCTAACTGAGCCTGGTAGGGATGTGTTGTACTTGTAACAGAAGACGATGAACTAGCCACTTCAATAATGTCTGTTTAGACACCGGAGCGCCTTGACAGGGGGGTGCAAAGGCCACAAACAACTGCTCCGTCTTACGGTGTGAAGCGGTGTATTTAAGATAATACCGTAGCACTCTGTGGACATCCACAGTATGCAGGAGCACATCCTCTCTGTTCGAGTATACAGGGTAGTACACTGGAAGATCGATGTCCTGATTCAGCATGAGCTCAGACACCACCTTGGGCAAAAACGTAGGATTGGTTCATAAGGACACCTTGTCCTCGTGGAAAACTAAATAAGGCTCTTTACACATCAGGGCCTGAAGCTCGGAAACTCTCCGGACAGAAGTAACGGCAACAAATGCTTTCCAAGAAAGGAAGCTAAGCTTGCATTCCGCGGCAGGCTAGAACAGGGGAAGAGTCAGCTTTTCGACAATAAAAAGGAGATCCCAGGGCGGTACTGGATCTCTGATGGGAGGCTTACTATGCAGTATGCCCCACAAAAACGTATGGAACACGTCCACTTGGGCGAGGGTGTTTCCCTCCATAGGTACGTGGTAAGCAGAAATTGCAGAAAGATGTACCTTTATGGAGGAGCAGCTTAAGCCTTGATTTAATAAGGAAAGGAGGTACTCTAAAACAGAGTTCACTGGACAGCTAAGTGGGTCCAAGTGATGGGGTGAAGCCCACAGGCAAAATCTTTTCCACTTCATGGCATAAGTGGATCTAGTTGAGGGCTTTCCCGCTGCTACGAGAACGTCCGCCACTTCCTGGGAGACCACATACCTAGATTTGATTAAGTCTGCAGGAGCTAGGTATGAAGATGCAGGGATCTGAGGTCCGGGTGGACCAGGGTTCTCTGATCCTGTGATAGCAAGTGCGAGCTCAGCAGCAGCTGTACTGGAAGCTCCACTGCCTTGCTGTTTAAGTAGTGGGAATCAAATCTGCTGAGGCCAAAATGGAGCGATGAGGAGGATCATCTCTGCTCCTTCGGCCTGTAACTTCAGAAGAACCATCTAAAGAATGAGAAAGGGAGGGTTAGCGTACAGAAACCTCCCTGTCCAACAGAGGGACAAAGCGTCTGGCCAGAAAACACCAGGCGTGTGCTCTAGCGAGCAGAAACTGGTCAGTTTGGCGTTGAGTGGAGACACAAAGAAGTCCAACTCTGGGCAGCCCTACCTGTTGAATAGCTGATCTGCTACCAACTGGAGGAGCTCCCACTCATGAGCCTTGGACAGAGACTGGCTTAGGCTGTTGGCCAAGACGTTTTGGACACCTGGAACATGAACAGCGGTGACTTCTAGGCAGTGTTCCAGTGCCGAATACCAGACCCTCATCGCCTCCTAGCAAAGGAAGTAAGAATGTGTGCCCCCTTGCTTGTTGACGTAAAACACTACTGACGTGTTGTCCATCTGGATGAGAAGAGGGCCTGGCGAAAGGCCATTTGAAACGCCCACGCGGCATTCAGGACTGCACACATCTTGAGGACACCGATGTGGAGCAGTTGCTCGACTGGAGACCATGTCCCCTGGGTCTGTTCGTCTTCCAGATGAGCACCCCAACTGAGGCCAGATGCATCCATAGTTAGACTCTGCCTCGGGGATTCCTGCTGAAAGTGAACCACTTGTACCAGGTTGGAGGGGGTCTAACCACCAGGAAAGAGTCCTTCGTACTGGGTCAGAGACCCTGACTGGCTGGTCCAGGTCGTCTGACCTTTGGTCCCACTGCACCCTGAGCATCCACTGTGGCACTCTCATGTGGAGGCGGGCCAAGGGAACTGTGGGGATGGCCACCGCCATATGCCCCTGAAGTCTGAGGAAGGTCCTGGTTGGGATCTGTGGAGCCATGAATACCGTCCAGGCTACGCCTCTTAGATGATTCCCCCTGTCCTGTGGGAGGAAGGCCATGCCCTGAACTGTGTCCAGAACTGCTCTGATAAAAAGGGGTCGCTGGCTGGGCCATGAGGATGACTCTGGAAGGTTCAGGGTGATCCCCAGATCTCAGAAAACATAAAGGTGTCTCAGAGAGTGAGAAGTAGCTGAGCTCTGGAAGGAGCTGCCAGGAACCAATCGTCTAGGTAGGGGAAGACATAATGGCCCTGGCGTCTAAGAGCCGCAGCCATTACTGCTAGGCACTTGGAGAAGACTAGAGGAGTGGAGGAGAGGCTGAATGGTAAGGCTCGAAACCGGTAATGTCTCCCCTGAAAGTGGAACCTCAGGAACTTCCGATGGGTAGGAAGAAAAAATTACTCACCTTAGTAATGTTGTTTCTTCTAATGGAGTCTTGCTATATTATGACATATGCAGTGAGTCCCAACCTTCGAACTGCTCCGGAGGTGAAAGAGTTAACTTTCCATGCCAGGCATGGAACGTTGAGCACGAGCTCGGCTGAAAACTCTGTCTGTTGTTCTTCAAACTAAAACTGTCAGATCTTTACGAGCAAAACTCACTAAGGTTCTGTGTGGAAGCTGTAAACCTACACTAGCCAACTGGCTACTAAATATATAAACACATTTTTTGGTCCCAAAACAAAGACTCAAGTCAGGGGACCCAAAAAATGAAAAACACAACACCCAATCACCCCAAAAAGGAGGGGTGAAAAAACAAGGTGGGCATCTACTAAGTGCACTGCCCACCCACATCCCAAAAGCAAAGGTTCTGAGAGGGGCAGGCGTGGGGGAGGTCATAATATAGCAAGACTCCATTAGAAGAAACAACGTTACTAAGGTGAGTAATTTTTTCTTCAAACAACATGAAGTTTTGCTATATTATGACATATGCAGACTACACAGCAGTACCTCCATGGAGGAGGGACAGAACCTACTTAGGAAATAGGCTCTGAAGCACAGCTTTGCCAAACCGAGCATCACTCCTAGCCTGGATGTCGAGGGAGTAATGCTCGATAAAAGTGTGAACTGTTTTCCAGGTAGCTGCTTGACATATCTCTAGGATAGGGATGTCCCTGGCAGCAGCCAGAGACACAGCTGTGCCTCTGGTAGAGTGAGCCCTCAGGCCTGAGGGAGGAACCTTACCCAGTTTTTCATAGCAAAATTGGATACAAGAGACAATCCACCTGGCAATGGATCTTTTAGTGGCAGGTTTCCCTTTACCAACCTCACCATAAATGAGGAACAGTTGGAGGGAGTCAAACCTGTGACCCTTGGTACGTTCCATGTAGTAACTAAGGGCTCTTTTGACATCTAAACTGTGCAGTCTCCTCTCGCCAGAGGAGGAATGGTCAGTGAAGTAAACAGGGAGAGACACAGATTGATTAAGGTGGAAGTCTGAAACCACCTTAGGCAAGAACTTTCTGTTAGTCCTGAGGACCACCTTATCTCTATGAAAGGAGATAAAATCAGGCTCCACTGACAATGCTTGTAATTCACTTATGCGCCTGGCAGAAGTGATGGCTACCAAAAACACAGTTTTCCAAGTCAAGTACTTAAGCTCTGCTGAAGACAAGGGCTCAAAAGGGGGTTGCATAAGCTGGGCAATGCAAATATTAAGATCCCAGGCAGGGCAGGGTCCCTGAATGGAGGGTTGAGTGAAGCAACCCTTGAAAACTGGAGAATACAGGATGAGGTGAGCGAGAAGAGGGTTTACCTGCTGATAAGAAAGCAGACACGGCTGCCAGGTGCACTTTTAGGGTAGCTGGTCTCAGCCCCAAAGTATTCAAATGCACCATATAATCCAGGACTGTGGGTAAGTCAGCAGATTCTGGGGAAATATGCTTGCCAGAGCACCATATGGAAAATCTCTTAAATTTGGAATTATAAGTAGCCCTGGTGGAAGGCTTCCTAGAAGCCTTCAAGATATCCAATACACCTTGGGAGAGGTGTAGGTCAGCAAACTCTAACTCTTCAAGAGCCAGGCCTTGAGATTGAGAGATTTGAGGTTCAGGTACCAAACTCTCCCCTGAGCACAGGTTAACAGGTTGTGATTCCTGGGAAGACACAGGGGAAGGTGGACTGCTAAGGACATAAGGAGTGGGTACCAGGGCTGTCTGGCCCAATCTGGAGCAATCAGGATCATCTTGCAGGGTTGAGATCTGATTTTGACTTGCACCTTGAACAGAAGAGGGAAGGGGCAAAGCATAGAGAAACTTCCTTCCCAACTGAGAAGGAAGGCATCCAGAGGGACTGGAGCCCAACACTGGGGACCTGCAGCAAAAAGGGAAGTTGGTGATTGTCTGGGGCTGCAAAATGAAAATTACGTACCTCACCGTAATTCTTGATCTTCTTGGACGAGTCTCCACCACTCATTCACACTAGTGGGATCTGCGCCGGAGGCACTAGGACCCATCGGGAGCAAACTTTTTGCTGGAGGGTCGGCACGAGAGATGGCGCCGCGAGCGGTGGCTCGCGCAGTAATGACTATCTCGGCGACGACCCTCCAACCGCCTCAGTACCTTTTTTACCAAGGAGATGCAGCGCAACTAACGTAAAGAGTAAACCTAACCTTACAAAACGGACATAAGATAGTCCGGACGACCCGTGTAAGAAGGGTCAGCAAAGAAGTCTTCACGGCCTAAAGATTTGAGGGAGTGAAGACCAACACAGCAGTGAGCTCAGGATGGATTTGTGATGTAGAATGAGTGGTGGAGACTCGTTCAAGAAGATCAAGAATTACGGTAGGTACGTAATTTTCATATCTTCCTGGACATAAGTCTCCACCACTCATTCACACTAGTGGAGAGTACCAAGCTGATAATCCCCTGAAGGGCGGCAGGGAGCCAGAGCTCACCGTCTAGGACAGAAGTCCATTAAGGATAGTTCTGCTGAAGGCGGAATGACGCCTGGCATGAACATCCAGTGCATAATGCTTATCGAAGGTATGCACTGAGCTCCAGGTGGCGGCATTGCAGATATCTGCAATTGGAACATTGTGAATTTCTGCTAGGGATGCCGGAACCGCCCTAGTAGAGTGAGCGTAAACTCTACCTTCTAATTTAACCTGTGCCACGGAATAGCAATGTCGAAGACATGCCACTAACCATGATGAGATGCATCTGATAGCGACAGGTTGACCCAGCCGGGTCTCGCTGAAGGAAACAAACAATTGCTGAGTCTTGCGAAAATTCCTGGTTCTATCTAAGTAGAACGTCAAGGCTCTCTTAACATCCAAGGAATGAAGAGACCGTTCTCCTTCATTTTGAAGTTCGCTGAGTAAGAGGAAGCACCAGAGGTTGGTTTAGATGGAATTCTGACACAACCTTGGGAAGAAATTTAGGATGAGTACTAAGAACCACTTTGTCCTTATGGAACACAGTATATGGAGGGTCCAGTAACCAGGGCATGTATCTCAGAGACCCTAGGGGCTGAGGTAATGGCCACTAGGAAAGCTGTCTTCCAGGTAAGAAATTTTAGCTCACAGGTAGCTGAGTTGAAAGGCTTCTGAGTGAGCATGTCTAGCACAAGGTTAATGTCCCAGGCTGGCACGGACGTCTAACAGGGGTCTGGTATGCAGAATTCCCTTAAGAAATCTCTTCACTATAGGTAACTGAGCCAGAGACAAGGAGGAAACCGCTCATGGTACGCTGAAATGGCACTAAGGTGAACTTTAACCGTGGAGTACTGGAGACCTGAGTTTGACAGGTCCAAAAGGTACTCCAGAACTTTGTCTGGAGGACAGGAAAGGGATTCAAGAGGACTTTGCACACCAGAGAAAAGCGTTTCCACTTAGAAGCGTAAGTTTTCGGGTAGCTGGCTTCGAACAGCCAGAAGGACGTCTGAGACCTCACGAGACGTTGAACCGTTCACTTCTACCTCTTCAGGAGCCAAGCATGAAGGTGAAGTGACCTCAGGTTGGGATGGACCAACAACCCTGAGTCAGAAGATTGATTTGCAAAGGAAGTGGTCTCGGAGAGGCTGCACATACTGTTGAGTAGAGAAACTATAGTTGCCGAGGCCAGGAGGAGCAATGAGAATCATCTTGGTCCCTGAGACCTGAACTTGAGGAGAACTCTGAATTAAAGGAAGTGTGGAAAGGCGTGAAGAAAGCGCTTTGTCCACCGCAGCCTGAACGCATCCTGACAGAAAATGCCAGGCCCTGGATTTCTGGAGCAGAAGAGAGGCAGTTTTGCGTTGAGTGGGGATGCAAAAAGGTCCGGGTCTGGAGTCCCCCACTCTTCGAACAGTGACCGAGCTACGGCTGGGTCGAGAGACCACTCGTGAGGGTCTGCCTCCGTCCTGCTGAGGTGATATGCTAAGTCGTTTTGTACACCTGGCAGATATACTGCTTGAATTAGAGACTTGTGCTCCAAGCACCACTCCCACACTCTCATTGCTTCCCTGCAAAGGGGATAAGAGTGAGCACCACCTTGCTTGTTGATGTAATACATCACAGCTTTGTTGTCCGTTTGAAGGAGAATGTTTTTGTGACAAAGAACATCCTTCAACGCTCGGATCGCATAGAGGACCGCCTCATCTCCAGGACATTTATGTGGAGCTGAGTTTCGAGCTGAGTCCATACACCTTGAGTGTGGAGAGAGACAGTGAGCTCCCCATCCCACTAGCGATGCGTCTGTGGTGATGGAGATCTGATGATCCAGAGGAGCAAAGGGGAATCCTTCCAGGAGATTGCTCTCTTGAGACCACCAGGTGAGAGACCTTCGTAGGGGCTCCGTCACCTTGATGGGATAAGACTGGGGTGAGAGGTCGGTGACCACTGAGCGGAGAGCATCCATTGGGTGGTCCTCATGTGTGAACCCGAGCTAGGGGCACAGTGAACACTGAGGACGCCATGAGACCCATGCAGTTGCATCGAGAGAGCTGTGACCGATCGGTTCTCCCGATGTAACGGGCCATCTGAAGGATGTCGAGTCTTCTGTCCTATGGAAGGAAAGCCTTCAGGAAGAGGTGTCCAGAAAAGTCCCTATGAAAGGAGCCTCTGGGAGGGCTGCAGTTGTGCACTTCTTCAGATTTAGCAGAACTCCATGGACGAAGAAGGCTAGGTTGCTTGAACGGGCTTCCAGAGTCCCTTGCTGGAAGGACTGCTTAGAGCCAATCGCCTAGGTAGGGAAACACTGGAGTCCGAGCTTCCTGAGAGCGCTGCGATAACTGCACAACACTTTGTAAAAACTCACAGCGCCGAGGATAGCCCAAAAGGCAGGACTCTGAACTGATAATGCTGACCCAGAGCTAGAAACCTCAGGAATTTGCGATGGGTCGGGTGGACGGGGATATGCTGGTAAGCGTCCTGCATATCCAGGGAGGCCAGCCAGTCGTGCTGATGCAGCAAGGGTAACAGGGTACCTAGGGAAATCATTTTGAATTTCTCCCTGGGGAGGAATTTGTTTAACTTTCTGAGGTCTAGAATGGGGCGCATCCCCCCAGATTTCTTTGGAACCAGAAAGTAATGGGAGTAGAACCCTGTGTTTCGCAGATGCGGGGCACCAGTTCTATTGCCCTGTTGTTAGAAGGCCCTGGATCTCGCGGTGAGGAGGTCTGACTGAGAGGTCGACAACCTGGGTTGTCGCTTTGGGAGGGCAATTGGGGTTTTCCAAAGATTGAGAGAATAACCTCGCAAATTATCCGAAGGACCCATTTGTCCGAGGTTATGGACTTCCACTGATTGTAGAAGTACATCAGACGACCTCCACTGGAGGAGAAAGTTCCATCTCGGGCAGTGTGGATGGAACTGGGCCGCAATTCATAAGGTAGCTGGGGCTTTAGGCCCTGCACTTTCTGCTGCGCCTTCTTTGAGGTTGGGCAGGTTGGCTTTTATGGAAGCTTCCTCTGCCTCTGCCTCGAAAGGACTGGCGACTATGAAACTGACGCTGATCACATGCCCCGAGAGGGGTAGGCGGAGGTCTAGCCAACTTAATGGCCGACCTAGTCTTCTGAGTGGCCTCTAGGCTTGCTCCACCTGAGGACCAAAAGATAGGAGCCATCAAAGGCAGCGCCATTACCTGCTGCTGAGCATCATTCAGAAGCCAGAAGTACGCAGCCAGGAATGGCGCTCGAGTACAAATACCTGCGCTGCTGAGCGAGAAGCAGTGTCGAAGCGTCCATGGCGGCTTTGACCTGTTGGTTATTGGACTCAATACCTCTGATAACGGTCAGAAGAAGCTCTGACTTGGAGTCGGAATCTGGAAGAGCTTCAACCATTCTTTTCATAGAGTGCCACAGGATATACTCATACTGAGAAAAATAGCCTTGATAACTGGCAATACGCATACTTAGAGTGGAGGCAGCAAAGACTCTCTACCTAATGTATCAATTTTACGAGACTCTTTGTTAATAGGTCGAGCTGTAGTTTGAGGAAGAACGACCTTTGTCATTCTCTGCCAGGACTACAATAGGATCCGCAAGGCTTGGGATGCCAAAAAATGGGACGATCCTTGGGAGCTGAATACTTCTTATCAATGGATTTAGCCACTGAGGGAATAAGAGCAGGATTATTCCATACCATTTGAGACAGCTGCCTCAAGGAGGGTTGAATCGAGAGAGTCAAACGTAGGGATCTCCAAGCATGAAGATACTGGAGTCTTAATATTTTCCCAGGATCGATGTCTGTAGTCTGGAGAGAAAGAGTGATCTCAGGTTCTCAACAGAGACTTAAAGGATAGGTCCTCGACCACAGGCTCTGTAGCAGGAAGATCCTGTTTCCTCCACTTCATCACCCAACCAAGGTCTGGGTCAGGCTCAACATCATCTCCTGATAGTCCAGGAAGGACTGTTTGGACAGGAAAGGAGTGAAAATAGGAGAAGAAGAAAGAGCAGATAGAAAGGAGAGTCCCCGAGGGGCCCGGCGCCGAGGAGGCAAACGGAGCTCTAAAACGGCGCTGCTGAGGCGACGGGCCCAAGAGAGCATGCGGGCACCGCAGGCGCGCTGACGACACACGGCGCCGCATGAGACCCGCCGCACTAATGCGACGGCGCTTGCTAAACGGCGCCCGACAAGCGGAGGGACTCTCGCTGGAAGGCGCCGAGGGACACCCCTGGAACCTAGCAAGAGAAGGCGGGGTCTTGGTGGACGTAGCGGCATATGTGAGGGGGAAACATCTAAACACGGAGTCGCTGGCACCAAGGAGGCGCCGCGACTAGGGAAGGTCCACCGTGCATCTGATCGCCTGGACGAGCCCGAAGGCTCCGGGGCAACCGAGCCAGGCAGAAGAACCAACCTCCGAGCCCATCGCTCCATAAGAGCGGCCCACTGATGAAACTGCTCATCTGGAGCCCTACCTATAGGCGGGGTGGGGCTCCGATGTCGAAGACGGCGGAAACCGGAAGTTGGCGACTCCGAAGGAGGAGACCGGCAACTAGGTATGATAACCGACCGTCGACGCGCAGACGTATCAGAGGGCGACCTCGAGTGATGCCTTCTCTTTTTTGACCTGTGGGCCGAAGAAGAGCTCGAGGCCGAACGGTGCCGAGAATGCGACCGTTTATTTTTATGCCGGCAGGGGACCGCCCATCCCCCCGGGCATCGGACTGACCGTTGTCGGAACCCCGCTGAGGAGAAGGGGGCTGACCGGACCCAGCCCGACTGACTGAACAGCTTTCATACAAAGTCTCCCTACTGTCACCTGACCTGCTCATGGTCGACTCCGTCCAGTAGGCCGAGACTTCTTTACTATAAGTTAAATTAAGCGATACTACTATCGAGGTAAAATTACAAAAAAATAAACTGAAAACTATGCGCTAGTTTGAAGTTTGACCGACAGAGGCGAACAGCGTTGTCACTGAAAAGCGCTTCGATGGGCGGGAAAAAGGAACTGAAGCGGTTGGAGGGTCGCCGTAGACAGTCATTACAGCATGAGCCACCGTCATGGGGCGCCATCTCTCGTGCCGACCCTCCAGCAAAAAGTTTGCTCCCGATGGGTCCTAGTGCCTCCGGCGCAGATCCCACTAGTGTGAATGAGTGGTGGAGACTTATGTCCAGGAAGATGAGCTATCTGCGGGATGCCCCATCTGGCAAATACTACCTCCAATACTAGGGGATCCAGTGACCATTCGTGATGGCCCTGGGAAATCCTGCTGAGAGCATCTGCCAGGACATTGTCCTTGCCTGGGAGGTGAACTGCAATAAGGAAGGTGTTTAGAGAGAGCCAGAGACCACAACTTCATTGCTTCGGTGCACAAGGCGAGACCGAGTGCCCCTTGCTTGTTGATGTACCACATTGTGGTGGTGTTGTCTGTTCTGACCTGAATAACTTTGTTCTGAACAGATTTGGAAAAACTTGAAGTGCTAGAAAACTGCTCTGAGTTCCAACAGATTGATGTGGAGCAGAGATTCCTGAGGGACCACAATCCCTGTAGTGAGATCGCCTATGTGAGCTCCCCACCCCAAGAAGGATACATCTGTAGTAAGGATTAAGGAGTGAGACTGAGGGGCCAAGGGGACACCCCCGTCTCAGATTGCTCTGGTCCTGCCACCACTGAAGGGTTTAGATCAGGGTTCGAGTCACTGGAATCAATTTGGTTGGAGGGTCTCTCCTTTGGGACCAAAAGGCTCTCAAATGGAACTGGATGTCCCTCATCTGAAATCTTGCTCCCTGCACTACTGCTGTAGAAGCAGCCATGTGCCTCAGGAGCTGGAGAAAATGCCTTGCTGGTCGAGAGACCTGCAGGGTGAAAGAGGAGGCCAGAGAGACCAGGGTCCTCACTCTTTCCAGAGGAAGGAAGGCTCTGGCCTCTTTTGTGTTCAGTTCTGCACCTATGAAGGTGAGAAGCTGGACAGGCTCTAGAACTGACTTTGGAAGACTGAGAAGCAAACCTAGAGATGTGAGCAGGTGCTGAGTTACCTGAAGATGTAATTTGACTTGGTCTGGAGACTGGCCTACTATGAGCCAGTCGTCCAGGTAAGGAAAGATGGCAATCTTTTGCCTTCTTAAGTGGGCAACTGCTACTGCCAGGCATTTTGTGAATACCCTTGGGGCAGAGGTGAGGCCGAAGGGCATTGTTCTGAACTGGTAATGGCCTGAGGGCAGTTCGAATCTGAGGTACTTCCGATTCCGATGGGAGCTTCTGATAAGAACATGGAAGTAGGCATCCTTGAGGTCCAGGGACGCTAGCAAGTCCCCTGGCCTTACAGAGGGTAAAATAATTCCCAGAGTCACCATTTTGAATTTTGGTTTTAAAAGATGCTTGTTTAGGTATCTGAGATCCAGGATGGGCCGCCATTCTCCTGTCTTTTTGGGGTAAAGAAGTACCTGGAGTACAACCTTTGCCCTGGTGTAGGGGTGGAACCTTTCCACAGCTCTGAGAGCCAGAAGGGTAGAAATCTCTGTCTCTAGGGCAAGTGCCTCTGATGGATTTGCAGGTGGAAAGGACCTGGTTCTCATCTTTGGAAATTTTTTGAAGCTGAGAACCAGTCCCTGGCTTACTACTTCCAGGACCCACTTGTCTGATGTTAAAGACTTCCAGTCCTGGACAAAGTAAGCCAGCCTGCCCCCTACAGGTAGTGGAGGATCGGCCCTGGCCACCCCATCAGGGTGCCTGCTTGGAAGGGGCTTTAGGCTGAGGGGTGGGAGCAGGTCTGCTTGTACCCCATCTGCCTCTCCCTCTAAAGAACCCCCTCTGGGCATAAGCTGAAGAGGAGGCCTGGGCTTGGTAAAAAGGCCTATGAAAAGGTCTGCCCCTGCCCGGCTGCCTTTGAGGAGTGGCCTGCCTTTCCTTGGCCTGTGCACTCCTATAGGTGGTCCTATACTCATCCATTTTCTTCATGTAATTCTCTGTCTGCTCCCAACAGAGAGTTACCCACAACAGGAAAATCCATGGCCTTAGTCTGGGTATCCTGACAGGCTAGTACATCTGAGCCAAGCCATCTCTAAGAGCCACAGATGTAGCCATGACTCTTGATGACACATCATTAGAGTCCACTGCAGCATGAAATTGCACCTTAGATGCCTCAATACCATCAGCAGCCACCTGCTCCAGCTCCTTGGCAAGCTGGCCAGGGACCTGCTTTGCTAGAGCCAAAACTGTGTCCCATCTGGATTTCTGGTATCTAGCAACATAAGCCATATAATTTGCCTGTCTGAGTCCCAAGGATGCTGCCATGTACTGTTTCTTTGCCATGGCATCAATCCTCCTGGAGTCCTTGTCAGGGGGGTGTGAAGCCAAGGGAATATTTGCCTTGTCACAGGCTGCAGCCTGCACAACCCCAACATGGCTGCATTGTTGTGGAAGGAACTCCGTATCCGAGCCTGACAATGTGTACCTCTTGTCCATTCTTTTATCCACAGGAGGTACAGTGTGAGGAGTTTTTAGAATTTTTATTGTCTGTTTCCCAAAAGATTTATGCAAAGGAATAGACAGTCTCCTAGACTCTGGGATATCCATCATTTCTACATAGTCAGGCTCCTCTTGATCATCCACAGCTTCCTCCATAGGGAGCTGGAGGGTTTCAGCCACTTTTTTATAAAACATAAAATGAGAGGGGACTCAGAAAGCCTAGGGGAAGACACTTGAAGGTCTGTCTGGGAGATGTCCGTTCAATGGGCACATCCAGACTTTCAAATCCACATTTACTCTCCTCATACTCCTCTTCCCCTCCCGTTCATAAAATTCCTCTAAATCATATTCTTGAACTGGTGGAACCGACCGAACTGTACGCTTACCTGATGGTGCCGGTTCAGTCGGAACCGGGGAAAGCGACTGGACAATTTTAATCGCTTTGGCTATTTCTTCAGCGGTTGGAGAGGGAAATTTTGGCTCCACAGCTGCTGATTTTCTAGTCCTTTTTACTGGAACCGACTCCTCCGAGTCGGCTCTCCTTTTGCCCGAGGAAGTCTCGCCCTGGTCAGAGGGCACTCCCTCCAGTTCGGTTACAACCGAACCGGGCTGGCCATCCGGGTCAGCGGACTTCTTGGCCTCCCTTTCCCTGAGCCTACCAACTCTCTTATCCAGGGTAGCTGCAGGAAAATTTTTGCAAATCTGGCAGTCTGCATTGAGGTGGTCAAACCTCAGACAATAAACACAGGTGGTGTGGGGGTCAGCCTTGGCAAAGGCTTCCCCACAAACACTGCAGTGTTAAAACCCAGTGGGCCCGGTTTTTCTTTTGGGTTTCTCAGACATAGTGCCAGCCTAACCAAAACTTGCCCATTTATGGCAATCCGCCAAGCAAGACTCTCTTATCGGTTCCCAACCGTGTCACGGGTCGGGAAAAAAACGTAATGAAAACCGGTTTCTTTAGAACCGATAAGAACCGGGAACCGCACTCTAAAAGACAGATTAATGTATTTACAACAACCTGATCGGTTTAAACCGAACCGATAATACCGTTTACAAGTTCCACACAGAAAGTAAATGTAAAACCTATCTAGTACTTACAATACCACAGACAGAGCTTGAACCGACCGGTTGCGGTTTAAATTCGGTTAAAAAACCGACAAATTAATACTTTAGCCGACAAAATGAACCGAGCAAAAGGAGAAATCTCCGGAGCGACTGTTCAGTGAGGCAGAGTAAAGAATCTGACAGTTTGAGTTTGAAGAACAACAGACAGAGTTTTCAACTGAGCTCATGCTCAAAGTTCCATGCCTGGCATGGAAAGTTAACTCTTTCACCTCCAGAGCAGTTCGAAGGTTGGGACTCACTGCATATGTCATAATATAGCAAGACTTCATGTTGTTTGAAAACCCTTATGTGCAGGTAGGCGACCTGCATATCCAGGGAGCAGAGCCAGTCCCCTTGGTGCAAGAGGGGAATGAGGCCTGGCAGAGTGATCATTCTGAGCCGCTTGTGCTCTATAAAGAGATTTAGGGGGCTGAGGTCCAGAATGGGCCGAAGGTCGCCGGTCTTTTTCGGGACCAGGAAAAAGTGAGAATAGTAGCCCTACCCCTGTTGATCCAAGAGGACCAGCTCTATCGCCCATTTCTGCAGAAGGGCTTGGATCTCTCCTATCTGAGGAAAGTGTGAAGGAGGATGATGGGAGGACCCTGATGGCTTGTCCAGAGGGATCTGAAGGAACTCGAGAGTATGCTCTCCTTATAAGGCCTAACACTTAGAGGTCTGTGGTGATGCTGCTCCATCCCTCTAGGTAGAGGGAGAAGTGACCCCCTACTGCTTCCTCCATCACCTCTGCCAGAGATGGGGGGCAGGTAGCGAGTCACTGGGTAGATCCGGGAACAGGCAGAGAGCCCTGAGAGGTCTTGGGGCCTCTGGAGGCACAGCTCCCAAGAGTTTGGGTTGGTGCTTTCCTCTTGAAGCCTCCCCTCTGCTGAAACTGGCCGCAGGTGTTTTGCCCTGAGATCTTACAAAAAGGACATTTGCTAAAGGGTTTTTGGGCCCCCTTATACATCTTTCAGACGGACTAGATAGAGTTCCCAGAATCTTGGAGGCGACAGATCAGTTTCTCTGTCTCCTCCCCAAAAAGAACAGAACCCTGGAAGACCATGTCCAGGATCCCGGACTGCAGATCCTGGGAGAATCCCGAGACTCTGAGCCAGGCGTGGCATCTAAGGCAAACGCCGGATGCCGCTGCCCTACAGGCTGTGTCTGCAGTGTTATACGAGGCCCTCAGGTCATGAGTGCCTATGTCCAAATCCGACTTCAGGATATTCAGAAGCTTGGTCTTTTGTGTTGAGTCTGGCAAGGCCTGAGCAACCTCTAAGCCTTTCTCCCACTTTGCATTCTGGTACTGGACCATACATGTGAGGAAGTTCAAAGATCGAATAGAGCGGTGGAGGCAGAATACACTTTATTGCCCACCTGATCTAAAAATCTGGACTCTACACTGGGAGGCTGCGAACTGAGGTGTTTCGGCTTCTTCGATTTGTCGTAAACAGCCATAATCACCATGGAGTCTGTCTGAGGGTGTTCTGCCAAAAAAGGCTCCTCCCTCGGTGCTCGGTACAGCCTGTCTGATTTTTTTGGAGAATGCCGGAGTGGTGGAGGGATGTTGCCAAGTAATCTGGGTAACATCCTGGAATGTAACCACTAGAGGAGGAACGACCAAGGGCTTTGGCTCCTTCTGCCTCAGGTACCTGGCCAACTTCCGGCGCTCTGGATCCAGATCCTCAGTCTCCAACCCGTTGGAGGACTGGATGTGCTTCATGATGTCTGTAAATGTAGGATCATTGAGAGGAGATCTGGGGTGTCCTTTTTGTCTGGGGACACATGCCTTTCTCTCGAAGGAGAACAGTTGGAGCCAATGTGTTGGAGTCCAAACCATGGCCTCTAGAAGAAAGGGAAGCCGATCTAGAGCCTGAGGAAGATCTGCGCCTCTCAGAGGAATGCCGCCCACTAGAGGACCAGTGATGACTATAGGACTAGCGACTGCTGGCAGAGCGCCGATGATGGCTATCTGACTGGCGTCGGCTGACTGACCTCCTACTGCTAGGGGAGTGACGGCGGGTAGTGCTAGGCGAATGTGAGCGACGTCTGTGACATTGGTCTTTACGTAAAGTCTGGCCAAGGGAGTCAGTAAGACTGCGTGAGTGGGACTTAGGTTTAAGCATGGGAGAGGAAGGTTTGTTTCCCCGACCATGGTCCTCATCTGTACCCAGAGTTGGACTAGCATCCGGCTGCGGTGGAAGGATGTCCTTCTTCACTTGGCCCCATGAAAACTGAGAGAGTTCCGTCAGCTCTTCCTCTGAGAATTGAGGAGCTGCTGGCCCCACCGGGGGGGGGGCAGGAGGTTTCTCTGGCATAGGTGCAGCAATAGGGGAGAAGGAGGTCCGGGGGGTCCCTGGCAGAGGAAGTAGACCAATCCCCTTGGTCGTCGGGTGTAGAGGCTCTATGGACCAGCACACGTTCAGGATCCGGAGGGACTTCGCCCCGATGTATGCCCCTTGTCAGGTACTGTCGATGATCTGGAGCTGTCAGGCTTGGAAACAGTCGTTGGTTTGGCCGTAGGCACTTGAGCGGCACAGGAATGGTGAGCCAAGGCTGGATTAGAGATCAACTCCCTATCTCAGTGTTCAGTGGTCTTACCCGGAGCCCCGGGAGAGACCAACGTCGGGACCTTGCACAACGGGACCAAGGTCCCAACAGAAGACAAGTATGAGGTCCTGAGACTGTGGGTGACCACAAGGTTGTGGCCTTCACCTTCAGGGTAGTCGAGTGGTCAGGCCCCCCCGAGTTAGAGCCTGAGGAGGTCTTCTATGGTGTGGGGACCAGGAGTGCAAATGCCTCTTGGACCGACCCCTGTCTTTTTCTTGGGACTTGCGTTGGTCAGAGTCCTTTTTCTTGTCCTTGTGCTTCTAGGACCGAGAAGAAGAAGATGATGATTTTTCCACTGGTGAACTCTGCATTACAGCCACCTGCTGTTCCAAAATGTGGGCTTTTAGTGCCTCAAGGCAGTGAATCTGAGACTGGGTGGTAAAGCAGCTGCAAACAGAGCAGGCCTTGCTGTCGTGGTCGGGCCCTAGGCAGAAGACACAGGCCTCGTGCCTGTCCATAGCCGGACTCTAGCGGCCGCAGCCACACTTCATCCTCTTCTTCTCAGTGGAGGAAACAGAGGATGGTGAAGACGACATACAGCTGAAGACAATTCAGATGAAAAGCAGATTTTGTGACAAAAAAAAGCTAGAAAAATGTTCAATAAATTCGCTGGAAACTACTGAGAAGACGTTCTAATGGGCAACCGAAGAGCCAGAGTAGATGCGTCTGTGGCGGGAAAAGAACCGAGGTGGGGCTAGGGACTGCCCCCTAATATACCGTTGGCCGACGTTGGGGCAAAGCCAGTGTCAGGGGGCAGTCCCCGCTGCAGACTGCTAGCTAGAAGGTTTCTGTGGGGTCCTAGTGCCTCACGGCACAGTCCTAATGGTAATAGTCTGCTGCAAGAGCTCCCATTCAAGCAAGATCAGTAGATCTTCGAGAACTTCTTTCATTAGGCCACACCTTTGGAACTATACCAGTGTCAGTGCTAGGATCACATGGAAACCCTTTGCTAGCCAAGGGCCACCACCGGCATCATGCATCAACATCTATGTAAATGTAGGTGGCCCAATCACTCCTCAGTTCCCTGCCACAGATTAGACTCAGAGGACCTCCAACTGTGAGGAAAGTACAGTAGGTAATACCAGTAGGATTAAGCTGCCAGGTGCTAGGACCACACTGAAAACGTCTAGCTAGCAGTCTACAGCAGGGACCGCCTCTGTCAGCACACCAACGTCCGCCTATGGTATAAAAGGGGTGGTCCCCCAGCTCCACCTCAGTTCTCCTGCCAGAGACCCCAGCATGCCCAGAAAAAGGAGAACTGAGGGGGTTCCTCAGAACCAAGGAACGCAGAGTAGCCAAGAAGAAGAAACAGCAATCAGGGTGCAGGAGGGAGGGAAAGCACCGCCTGCTGCAAGAGCTCCTCTCGAAGATCTACTGTTACGGTAAGTTCTTGCGTAACTGTACTATCTTACTTCGAGTGGGAGCTCTTGCAGCAGGCAACATTGATAGAACTGAGTCCCAAGCAATATCAGAACTGACCCGGTCACCAGGGAGGAGGAAGGAACAGGCATATGGCTCCTAGGAAAGAAGACTACAAGTCCAAAGCCGGCCGTACAACTAGAGGCAATGTCGAAACTGTAATGCCTGATGATGTTATGGACAGCACTCCAAGTGGTGGCTGAGCAAATGTCTGCAGCAGACAATCCTGAAACAGGCAACTGCAGCAGCCATGCCTCTGGTAGAATGGCCTTTACCCTGACCCGATAAAGGTTTGTTGTACTTGCGATGGTAGTAAACAATACAATTTGCTAACCACTTAGACAATCACTGTTTGGAAACAGGGGCCCCTTCTCTTCTTGGGGGCAAAGGAAACAAACAACTGATCAGTCTTTCTGATAGAGCGGGTGTGGTCCAGATAGTACCTGAGCACCAGGTGGACATCCAATGTACCTGATTAGAATATTTAGGAAAATAAACAGACAGGTGGATGGACTGATTTAACAAAAAATTCAGACACCACCTTAGGAAGAAACTTATTGGTTCGCAAAGACACCCTGTCTTTGTGAAAAAACAAATAAGGCTCTTTAGACATCAGAGCTTGCAGCTCGGAAATCCTTCAAACAGAAGTAATGGCAACTAAAAATAATGTTTTCCATGAAAGGAAGCGTAGCTTGCAGCTTGCGGATGGCTCAAAGGGAGGTAACGTAAGGTTTTCCAGAATAAAAAAAAGGTCCCATAACAGAACAAGGTCCCTAAAGGAAGGGTTCAAATGCAACATACTCTGCAAGAAAGTGCAGGAAAGATCCAGTTGGGCAACAGCTTTGCCCTCAACAGGTGCATTGTATGCAAAGACGGTGGAGAGGTGCACCTTAAGCTAGGACTAACCCATACCAGAATCTGAAAGGGATAAGATGTACTCCAGGATGAGATTTACCGGACAGATGAAAGGATCCAAATGCCGAGCGATGGCCCAAATGGAGAAGCGCTTCCACTTCATGGCATAAGTGGCTCTGGTGGAAAGTAAGCCATTTGCCACCCAGGAGGAAACTCCAAAGTGGGCAATAGCCAAGTCTGCAGGAGCCACACATGGAGATGTAGAGACTTGAGTTCTGGATGGAACAGAGTGCCCTGCTCCTGTGAGAGCAAGTCAGAGCACAGGGGCAAGGGGAGTGGAGGCTCCACTGCCAGATGCTGCAGTAGTGGAAACCATATCTGACGTGGCCAGTAGGGAGCTATGAGGATCATCTCCACTTCCTGACTAGCTTGAGGAGAACCCTTTGCAGAAGTGGGAAGGAAGAGAAGGTGTACAGAAACCTCCCTGTCCAAGAGAGGGACAACACGTTATGCCAGAAAACAACAGGCCCTGGATCAAGCAAGAAGAAATTGGGCAGTTTTGCGTTGAGTGGGAACACAAAGAGGTCCAGCTCTGGACGGCCCAATTTGTCGAAGCGGTCCTCAACCACAGAAGGCAGAAGCTCCCACTCATTAGCCTTCGTCCTGGACCAGCTTAGGCTGTTGGCCAGGACGTTTTGGGTGCCTGGAACATGTACAGTGGCTAGTTCCAGGTTTTGCCGTATGGCTCAGTACCAGGCTCTCATGGCTTCTCTGCAAAGTGGGTAAGAATGAGTTCCCCCCTGCTGCTTGTTGATGTAGTAGACTGTCTGTCTGTACCAAGAGACGACCTGGAATAAGGAGAGTCTGGAAGGCCTGCATAGTGTAAAGGACTGCCCGCATCTCCAGAACATTGATGAGGAGATGTTTGCACTCCAACCAAATTCCCCGGGTCTGACGATAGGCCAAATGGGTACCCCCAGCCCAAGCCTGAGGCGTCCATCGTGAGAATCTGTTGCAGGGATTCTGCCCTAAAAGGAACCCCCCATGAGAAGACTGGAGGGGTTCTGCCACCATTCCAGGGTGTGCCTGACCAGACTGGAGACCAAAACCTGCTGCTCTAGGTCATCTGACCAGACTGGAGACCAAAACCTGCTGCTCTAGGTCGTCGGTACGTTGGTCTCATTGGACTCGAAGGGCACTGAGGCACTCTCATCGGCAGGCGGGCTAGGGGAACCGTGGCTATAGCCACCACCATGTGCCCTAGGAGTCACAGGAAAGACCTGGCTGGAACCCGACGGGAGGAGGAAACCAGCTGGGCCTGCGTTATCAAACATTCCACTCTGTCCTGAGGCAGGAAGACTTTTCCCAGTGATGAGTCTAGGACCCCTCCTATGTGCTGGAGGCGCTGGCTCAGCAGAAGACAAGACTTGGGTAATTCAGGTTACCCCCCCCAAGTCTGAAACAACCGAAAGGTGGCATCCCCCAAACTAGTGGCCTTGATGGAAGAGGAATGCCTGGATATTGTGGCAGTCACTGAAACATGATACACAGAGAACCATGACTGGGATGTCAACATACCAGGATACACAGCCTACAGGAGGGACAGGGTGGGTAAAAGAGAAGGAGTAGCAGCTCTCAATATAAGGGAAGGGATTAAAGCAACAGAACTAAAGAGTAAATAGGAAGTTGATGAGTCACTATGGGTCACCCTGGAGACAGGAAATGGCACCACAATCCACATGGGGGTTATGTACAGACCCCCCATATAAAGGGGGGAGGAAATGGACAAGGAAATGATAGAAGACATCCTTAAAATGGCAGAAAAAGGGGAGATACTGTTGATGGGGGACCTGAATATGCCAGATGTTAACTGGAGTACCTGTGCTGCAGGCACATCCAAGAGCAGGGTCATTCTTGATGCCCTACAGGGGGCATGCGTCAGAGAGCCAGTGTTGGAACTCACTTGAGAGGGAGCAATCTTAGACCTGGTACTCTTAAATGGGGAAGGAGAAAGGATCTCAGATTCAGAAGGGGGTAGCCATCTGGGAACAAGTGACCACCAAACAGTGTAGTTCACAAACACAGCCATAGAGTCAAGCCACACAAAAACAAGAGTATTGGACTTTAGGAAGGCTGACTTTGGGGAACTGAGAGAGTGCCTCAGAAAAGCACTAGCAAACGGGCAAGAAGGAGGGGTGGAGGAACAATGGGGAATAATCAAAACAGCCATCACAGAGGCAACAAGCCTTTGTGTGAAGCAAATCAACAAAACGAAGGAAAAAAACACTATGGTTCTCAAAAGCGGTGGCAGGGACAGTTAAGGAGAAAAGGACAGCATTCAGGAAATATAAGGAAACACAGAAGGAGCAGAACAGATAACTTTATCAGTTAAAGCAGAAGGAGGCAGGGAAGGCAGTCAGAATAGCAAAGGCACACACTGAGGAAAAGACAGCCAACACTGTCAAGAAGGGGGATAAGAAAAAATTACTCACCTTAGTAATTATGTTTCTTCTAATGGAGTCTTGCTGTATTCTGACTATTACAGTTAGCCCCAGCACTCAAACTGCCCCGGACAGTAGAGGGTTAATTTCTATGCAGAGCATAGAACGTTGAGTTCGAGCTCGGTTCAAACCTCTGTCTGCTGCACTTTGAAGCGCAACTGTCAGATTCTTACAAGCTAATACTAACTAACTACTATGTGGAAATTGTAAAATTTTTACTAGCCAAATGGCAACCAAATATTTTGGATCCCAAAAGACTCAAGTCAAGAAATCCAAAATCAAAAACCAGGTAGTGAACAACTTAAGACTGATAAATTAATAATATAACTCCAAAAGGAGGGTACCCAAATGCACCCCTAGGTGAACACTACACTGCCAGCCCACTTCTCAAAAACAGGTTCTGAGAGGGCAGGCAGGGAGGGAGGTCAGAATACAGCAAGACTCCATTAGAAGAATCATAATTATTAAGGTGAGTAATTTTTTCTTCAAACAACATGAAGTCTTGCTCTATTCTGACATTGCAGGCTACCAAGCAGTACCTCCATGGAGGTGGGAATCGAACCTACCTTGGGAATAGGCTCTGCAGTACTGCTGTACCAAACCGAGCATCACTCCTAGCCTGGATGCCCAGGGAGTAATGCTTGGTAAATGTATGGACCGTCTTCCAGGTGGCTGCTTTACATATGTCTAGCAAAGGAATATCCCTGGCTGCAGCCAGGAGCAGCTGTACCTCTAGTCGAATGAGCCTTCAGGCCTGAGGGATGTATTTTGCCTAGCTTCTCATAGCAGAATTGAATACAAGAGACAATCCACCTGGCAATGGTTCTCTTACTGGCAGGTTTGCCCTACCCCATTTCCCCATAAGTGAGAAACAACTGGAGGGAGTCAAACCTGTGAGCCTTAGTACGCTCAATGTAGTAACTAAGGACACTTTTAACATCCAAACTGTGTAAACTTCTTTCTCCTGAAGAAGAATGATCAGTGAAGAACACAGGGAGAGACATAGATTGGTTCAGATGAAAATCTGAAACCACTTTAGGTAAAAACCTCATATTAGTTCTAAGGACCATCTTATCTCTATGGAATGAGATAAAATCAGGCTCCACTGACAGAGCTTGCAATTCACTGATACGCCTGGCAAAAGTAATAGCTACTGGGAACACAGTTTTCCAAGTCAAGTACTTAAGCTCTGCTGAAGACAAAGGCTCAAAAAGGGTGTTGCATAAGCTGAGCAATACAAACATTAAGGTCCCAAGCAGGGGTAGAATCCCTAAAAGGGGGATTGGCATGAAGCAATCCCTTGAAAAATTTACAGAATACAGGGTGAGATGACAGTGAGGAAGGCTCTCACACTGACAGAAGAAAAAATTACTCACCTTAGTAATTGTGCTTCTTCTATTGGAGTCTTGCTGTATTCTGACATATGCAGTGATCCCCAACATTTAAACTGCCCTGGAGAACAAAGAGTTAACTTTCTATGCAAAGCATAGAATGCTGAGCTCAAGCTCGGTTGAAGTCTCTGTCTGGAGTGTTTAAACTCAAATCGTCAGATTCTTACGAGCCCACTAACTAAAAATTCTATGTGGAAATCGTAAAATTCCTACTAGCCAACTGGCTGTGAAAAGTTTTGGGTTCCCAAAGGAAGACTCAAGTCAGGAAACCCAAAAACCAAAACCCAATCCAATACAAATAACAGAAATAAATGAACACCCAAACAAAAGGAAGAGGGTGTAAAAGGAGCACCCCTGAGGTGCAACACTGCACCTGCCAGCCCACTTCCCAAAACCAGGTTCTGAGAGGGAAGGCATGGAGGGAGGTCAGAATACAGCAAGACTCCATTAGAAGAAACATAATTACTAAGGTGAGTAATTTTTTCTTCAAACAACTTGAAGTCTTGCTGTATTCTGACAAGTGCAGACTACTCCAGTACCTCCATGGAGGAGGGAGGCAAGCCACTTTGGGAATAGGCTCTGAAGCTACTGCTGTGCCAAACCGAGGATCACTCCTAGCCTGGATATCCAGAGAGTAATGCTTGGTAAAGGTGTGGACTGTTTTCCAGCTGGCTGCTTGACAAATTTCTAAGAGAGGAATATCCCCGGCAACAGCCAGGGAAGCAGCTGTACCTCTAGTAGAGTGAGCCCTCAGGCCTGAGGGTGGAATCTTTCCCAGTTTTTCATAGCAGAATTGTATACAAGATACAATCCACCTGGCAAAAGTTCTCTTAGTGGCAGGTTTGCCCTTTCCCACTTCTCCATAAGTGAGGAACAACTGGAGGGAGTCAAACGTGTGACCCCGGTACGCTCTATGTAGTAACTAAGGGCTCTTTTAATGTCTAAACTGTGTAGCTTCCTCTCACCTGAGGAAGAATGATCAGTGAAGAAAACAGGGAGAGACAGACTGATTCAAATGGAAGTCTGAAACCACTTTGGGCAAGAACCTTCTATTGATTCTTAGGACCACTTTATCCCTGTGAAAGGAGATAAAATCAGGTTCCACTGACAGAGCTTGCAATTCACTGATACGCCTGGCAGAGGTAATAGCTACCAGGAACACAGTTTTCCAAGTCAAGTACTTAAGCTCTGCTGAGGACATAGGCTCCAAAGTAGGTTGCATAAACTGAGCAATGCAAACATTCAAATCCCAGGCTGGGGCAGGGTCTCTAAAGGGGGGACTGGTATGAAGCAATCCTTTAAAAAATTTACAGAACACAGGATAAGATGATAGTGAGGAAGACTCTCCCACTGACAGAAAAGCAGAAACAGCTGACAAGTGTACCTTGAGAGTAGCTGGTCTGAGGCCTAGGCCATTAACATGGACCATATAATCCAGGACCGTAGGCAATTCAACAGAGTCTGGGGAAATATGCTTCTTGGAACACCAAATGCTGAATCTTTTCCATTTGGAGTTATAGGTCTTTCTGGTGGAGGGCTTTTGAGCAGCTTTGAAAATATCCAGAACCCCCTGAGAAAGATGCAAGCCTGCAAATTCTAACTCTTCAAGAGCCATGCCTTGAGACTGAGAGACTGAAGATTGGGGTACCAAATCCTCCCCCGAGAGGATGTTAACAGGTTGTAATTCCTGGGAAGAGACAGGGGAAGATGGACTGCTAGGGACAACAACAGGGGGTACCAAGGCTGTCTGGCCCAATCTGGAGCAATTAGAATCACTTTGCAAGGTTGAGACCATATCTTGACTAGAACCTTGAACAGGAGTGGGAAGGGAGGGAAGGAAGGCATACAGAAGTTTCCCTTCCCAATTCAGAATCAGAGCATCCAGGGGGATTGAGCCCACGATTGGGGGGTCTGCAACAAAAGAGAGGAAGCTGGTGATTGCCTGGGGCTGCAAAGAGATCTATCTCTGGAGTGCCCCACCTTGAAAAAATCACTTTCAACACCGGAGGTCAGGGACCATTCGTGATGGCCCTGAGAGATCCTGCTCAGTGCATCTGCTAACACATTGTCCTTTCCTGGAAGGTGAACTGCTATCAGAGAGGCCTGCAGGGAATAAGCCAGGGACCACAACTTCATGGCTTCTGTGCACAAGGCCATAGACCGCGTGCCTCCCTGTCTGTTGATGTACCACATGGTGGTGGTGTTGTCTGTTCTGACTTGAACCACCTTTTTCTGCACTGACTGAGAGAAAGCTTTCAGGGCCAAGAAAACTGCCCTGAGTTCTAGGAGACTGATATGGAGAAGGGATTCCTGAGGGGACCACAGTCCCTGGGCAGTGAGGGCCCCCAGATGGGCTCCCCAGCCCAGAAGAGAAGCATCCGTGGTAAGGACCACTGAATGAGACTGAGTGGCAAATGTAACTCCTTGCCTTAAGTTGTCCTGATCCTGACACCATTGAAGGGCTTAGATCAGGGTCTGAGTCACAGGAATCAGTTTGGTAAGGGAATCCTTCCTTTGGGACCAAAAGGCCATCAGATGGAACTGAATATCCCTCATCTGGAATCTTGGCCCTTGGACCACTGCTGTAGAAGCTGCTATGTGGCCCAGGAGCTGGATGAAATGCCTTGCTGGTCGGGACACCTGAAGGCTGAAGGAAGAAGTCAGTTCTATAAGAACACTTGCCCTTTCCAGAGGAAGAAAGGCTCTTGCTTTGACAGTATCCAGCTCTGCCCCTATAAAGGTAAGGAGCTGCACTGGCTCGAGAACTGACTTGGGAAAGTTGAGAAGAGATCCTAGAGAAGTGAGCACTTGCTGGGTCACTTGCAGGGGAGACTTGACTTGGTCTGGAGACTGGCCAACTATTAGCGAATCGTCCAGATATGGAAAATGAAAATCTTTGCCTTCTTAGAAAGGCAACTACTACTGCCAAGAATTTTGTGAAAACCCTTGGGGCTGAGGTTAGCCAAAGGGCATTGCTCTGAACTGATAGTGGCCTTAGGGCCATTCGAACCTGAGGTACTTTCTGTGGGAGCACCTGATGGGAATGTGAAAGTAGGCATCTTTGAGGTCCAGGGAGGCTAGCCAGTTCCCTGGTCTTAGAGAGGGAAGGATTATTTCCAGAGTTACCATCTTGAACTTTGGTTTTAGAAGATGTTTGTTCAGGTATCATAGGTCTAGGATGGGTCGCCACTCCCCTGTCATTTTTGGGGTTAGGAAGTACCTGGAGTACAGCCCTTTGCCCCAGTGTAGGGTAGGTACTCTCTCTATGGCTCTTAAGGCCAGCAGAGATGAAACCAAGAGATTTGCAGGTGGAAAAGACCTGGCTCTCATCTTTGGAAATTTTCTGAAGCCGAGAACCAGTCCCTGGCTTACTACTTCTAGGACCCACTTGTCTGATGTAATAGACCTCCAGTCCTGGACAAAGTAAGCCAGCCTGCCCCCTACTGGAACAGGAGAGTCGACCCGGGCAGGCCCATCAGGGTGTCTGCTTGGCAGGGGCCTTAGGCTGAGGAGTGGATGCAGCCCTGCTCATCCCCCTTCTGCCTCTTCCTCTGAAGAACCCCCTCTGTGAAAAGGGAGAAGAGGCCTGTGCTTGGTAAAAAGGCCTATGAAAAGGCCTGCCCCTGCCCCTAGACTGCTGCCTTTGAGGAGTTGCCTGACTCTCTTTGGCCTGAGCACTCCTGTAGGTGGGTCCTGTACTCATCCATTTTCTTCATGTAATTCTCTGTCTGCCCCAAACAGAGAATTACCCACTACAGGAAAATCCATGGCCTTAGCCTGGGTATCCTGCGTGAGGCTAGTACATCTAAGCCAAGCCATTCTCCAAAGAGCCACAGATGTAGCCATGACTCTTGATGACACATCATTAGAGTCCACAGCAGCATGAAACTGAACTTTAGATGCCTCAATCCCATTTGCAGCCACCACCTCCAGCTCCTTGGCTAGCTGGGGGGAGGCCTGTTTAGCCAGTGCCAGTAAAGTGTCCCACCTGGACTTCTGGTACCGGGCTGTATAGGCCATATAATTCGCCTGAGTCCCAAGGAAGATACCATGTACAACTTTTTTGCCATGGCATCAATCTTCCTGGCGTCTTTGGGGGGTGTGAAGCCAAGGGAATGCTTGCCTTATCACAGGCAGCAGCCTGCACAACCCCTTCATGGCTGCATGCTGATATAAAAACTCAGTGTCTGAGCCTGAGAGTGTATACCTCTTGTCCATTCTTCTGTCCACAGGAGGTATAGAATTAGGAGACCTCAGAATTTTTTGTGTCTGTTTCCCAGTAGATTTGTGGAGGGGAATAGACAATCTCCTGGACTCTGGAATGTCCATCATTTCTACATAATCAGGCTCCTCTTGATCCTCCATTACCTCTTCCATAGGAAGCTGGAGGGTCTCAGCCACCTTTCTGTAAAACATAAAGTGGGAAGGGGACTCAGAAAGCCTAGGAGGGGATACACCTGAAGGTCTGTCTGGTGAGATGTCCGGTTCCACAGGCATATCTAGACTTTCACCATCACCATCATCATCTTCAAACTCCCCCTCAAACTCCAGTTCATAAAATTCTTCAAGGGTATAGTCATGAACCGGGGGAACCGACCGAACTGAGCCCCTGCCAAAAGGTGCCAGATTGGTCGGAACCGGACGAAGCGATTCCACAATCCGAATCGCTCCGGCTATTTCTTCGGCGGTCGGAACATGGACTTCTGGATCCGAACCAGACAATTTTTCTTTGCAATTTCTTTTAGTCGGAACCAACCCCTCAGGACTGGCTCTTCTTTTGTCCGAAGAAGTATTGCCATGGTCAGAGGGCACTCCTTCTGGTTCAGTCGGAAACTAACCGGGCTGGCCATCCGGGTCAGCGGACTTCTCGACCTCCTTTTCCCTCAGTCTACCTAATCTCTTTTCAAGGGTAGATTTGGGAAAATTTTTGCAAATTTGGCAGTCTGAATCGAGGTGTTCAAACCCCAGACAATAAAACACAGGTGGTGTGGGGATCGGCCTTGGCAAAGACCTCCCCACACTCACTGCAGTGTTGAAACCCAGTGGGCCCGTTTTTTTCTTGGGTTTCTCAGACATGGCCAACCTAACCAAACTTACCCTTTTTTTGGCAACCGCCAGGCAAGACTCCCTTTTCGGTTCCTAACAGTGTCACGGGTCTTGGAAAAAAACAGATAAAAACACGTTTTTTTTTTTATAGAACCGATAAGGACCGGTAACCACACACTAAAGTTAACACAAGAATTTAAACAAATGATCGGTTCAGCCGAACCGATCCACACTTTTTACAAGTTCCACACAGAAAATACAGTACAAACCCTATCTAGTACTCATGGTACCACAGAGAGAGACTGAACCGACTATGCAGAATAATTTTTCCGCTAGAAACCGACTAAAAACCGACACTTCAACCAACTTTTGAACTGAGCTGCAGGAGAAATCTCCAGAGCGACTGTTCAGTGAGGCGGAGTAAAGAATCTGATGGTTGGATTTCAAAGGGCAACAGACAGAGACATCAGCCGAGCTCAAGATCAGCATTCTATGCTCTGCATAGAAAGTTAACCTTTTGTTCTCCGGGGCAGTTTAAAGGCTGGGGCTAACTGTACTTGTCAGAATACAGCAAGACTCCAATAGAAGAAACATAATTACTAAGGTGAGTAATTTTTTCTTCTTGTACTTCCCCGGAGATGAAAGAATTAAAGCCTACCTTCTAAGTAGGCATGCGCTCAGTTTCAAACCACTGTCCCTTGGTACATTCTATTCAACAGTCAGATTCTTTACTCTGCCTTACTGTGAAGACGCCTCAGAGATTTCTCCTCAGCATCTCGTCACTTAAGAGTGTTTTTTTGCTGTGGTTTTGTCTATTGATAGTTTAAAAACAAGTTTCAAATTACTGTTCTTTGGTACAGGTACAATTATCGTTTAATTTTCCCTCAAACGGGGTAAGTCTTGGTTCTTTGGCGGTTGCCATTCAGCCGTGAGGGAACAGCGTTTCTTTCTTTCCTTCTACTTCTTTTTAAAGTATTTGTTTGGGCCCGGTTAGCTCTGGTTAATAAAAAAACAAATTTGTCTGTTTTTTTCCTGAATGCTAATACTGGTCTATTAACCAGGACTACATTTAATTCACTTATCCAGCCTAACTGCCATTGGGATAAGTTTAGACATGGAGTCACAGAAACCCAAAAAGAAAACTGGCCCTACTGGGTTTTGAAAGACGGCAGCCACGCTGGGTTAGCCACTTAATACTGCAGCAGATTAGCGTTTAGTTTTAGAGTTTGTGTTTATATATATTGTTTTCTAGTATTTTATTAGTTTCGTTAGTTTTTATGAGTGTATTATTCAGTTACTGTGAATAGTTTCAGCAACACCGCGCTGTTTTATCTAACTATGGCATTTTGTCCCACCGCTTACTGTTTTTGATTCCTGGACTACTCTGAATCAATAAGTTTTTAGCTGACTGGCTTAATAATTTTTCGAGAGTCCATGACCGGATGGTGATCAGAGAGATGCAGCCTGCCAGAATGTGATGATGGTTGGTGGATTTTATCGACTTTCATATTTTTGGCGTTTCTGACTCATAGACAAACAGTGATGGCAGTGTGAAGTGATTAAACTGAAACTCTATCTGGCCTTTTACTTTGAGCCAAGTCCTTGAGAAGGATCTGAGAAGATGAGTGTAGTAAACTGGGCGGGCTGGGCAGTCCTGTCCTGGGAAGTGCATGGTGCAGCTGTCCTCACTGGAAGGTTTGGATGGCGCTGACTGGAGGGTCGGTCTCTCTCTTGAACTGTCCTGAGTTCACCGGGGGGCTGCCTGTGTCGGGTATACTCCGGGGCTAAACTGTGGGGGATTGCTTGTGCTGTGCGCCTGCTTTGGGGAGTCTGGCCTAGGCTTGCTGAAGAGTGGTTGTACCTGGATTTGATCTTATTTTTCTCGGACTGTTGGATTTTCAGGGTTTCAGCTGATAGAGTTATGGTTTGAAGATCTTTTCGATTACCAGTGGAGAACTGGACGTTGGAATTATCCATCAAATTCTGCAAGTACATTACAAAATATATTGGTATTCTATAACTATTTGCTTATTTAAGGGGGCAGTGAGAGTGCCTCCTTTTGTTTTGTTTTTAAATCTGTTGACGTGGCAGTGAGAGGGCCGCATTTTTACGGACAGACTGTTTTGCAGTGGGGGATGGTGAGAGCTCCTCTGTTTTGCACTGTGAATATTTTCTGGACTTTCTGGCTAATTTTCTATACTGAACTTTGCAGCTTATATCTGGACAACAAACTCTTGATAAACTCTATTTGATTGGATTGGATGCAGTGCGTTGTTGCTGTTTGTTACCGATATGTCATATTGAAATATTTTAGTAACTGTAAGGTCCAGAAGTGAGAGTTGTGGGGTAGGGTTTATTTTTGTTTTGTATAATTCTTCTGCTGTGTGTAGTTAGTTTGTGTTAAAATGTGTAAGGAGGGTCCAAGGATGGTCAGCAGTATTCCCCCACTAGGCTCAGGGAGTTGCGCCCCTTTGACTGCCCCTTTCTACCAACTGAAACATACAAGCGTTGTCAATCCCTCGGGATTGCTAGGAGGCACAGAAAGAGGGGCAGGGCTGGGAATAGTGGTGGAATGAAAAGGGGGGACAAATTGAGGTGGTGGGGACCAGGGAATGCCCTGGGGCAAAATGGTGTCAAGACAGGGCTAATCCCTGTCTTGTCCCATACCCAAGGGCCCAGAATTTAGTGCTGGACAGGAGTCAGGGTCTTCCTCAGCATCTCATTCAACATGGGCGGTGTTATGTAATGCTAGGTCCATCAAGAACAAGATGGCTATTATAGCTGATCTTGCTGAAACGGTGGAGCTGCTGCATCACCGAGACTTGGCTGTATGAAAATGCAGGCCCAGTATTGGCTTCTGCAGTTCCAGCTGGGTTCTCGGTGATTCACCGCCTGAGGTTGGATCGTAGGGGTGGGGGGTGTAGCCATCTTTTTTAAGACCGAACTGGGCCTTATGGATGCTCCAGTGGGGACCACCAGGTCCTTTGAGTGTGTTATGGGTGAGGGTGTAGGTTGCAGGATACTCCTCATCTACTGTCCACCAGGTGATGGGGGTTTATTCCTGCAGCAGATTGCGGACTTTGTCGTTGATATGGTATTGGAGTTTCCCAGATGGATAATTCTGGAGGATTTCAATGCCTGGGTTGATGACGAACTCTTACAGTTTGGTCAAAATCTCCTCCAGTTAACGAAAACGCTGGGCATCAAACAAGTTGTTACCTCCTCTACCCATATAGGAGGCCACTCATTGGATCTGCTGTTCCGCCTGGGCATGGAGATCACTGATTTGGTGGTGGAACCAGTCAGTTCGTCTGACCATCACACCATAGGGTTCAGTTTTGGGGCTCCCCCAAATGGACCTTCCCCCGTAGAGATCGTTCGGTACCGCCCTTTGAGGGGAGTTACCCCAGATGGTCTATCGGAGGTGCCGGACCTATCGGGATTGCTGGGTGAAAGCACAAGTCCAGGGGACCTTGTACTAGCCTATAATGAGGCAGTGGAAGATGCTCTGGACTGGACTGCTCCTGTTCGTGTTCGACCACTCACTCTTCACCCAAGGTCCCTGTGGTATGATGGGTCCTTGAAGGAGTTGAGGCGGAGTGGTCGAAGGCTGCAGACAGCATGGCGGAAATCCGGCCTGGATTCTGACAGGCTTAGATTGATGGAACATTATAATGGCTATCAATCAGAAATCACCCGTAAAAAGGCAGAGTTCCTGTCTAGGGAAATTTCTGCTGCGCAGAACAGCCCAGAACAACTTTTTCGTACTGTCGACAGATTGTGCAATCCAATCTGTCTGCAGTCCGGAAGAGCCTTTTCACAAATTAAGTGTAACAAGCTTGCTCGGTTCTTCGCAGATAAGGTTGCCAGCATCAGGTATGGAACTGGCTAGGCTCTCTCCATGGGGGTTGTGGAGGTAGATGGGAGGTGATGAGCGCTCGGTCTGTCTGGACGGATTTCAGCAGACCGGAATTCATGGACATTGTGAAGATCGTCCAAACTGTGCGCCCAACTTGTTGTAGTTTGGATCTGGGCTCTACCTCCCTGCTGGTGGGATGTGTAGACGTTATCCGCCCGATCCTAGCTGAAATTGTATGGAGATCTTTGGAGACGGGAACCTTTCCGGACCCCTTAAAGGAGGCGGTCATTCGACCACTCCTTAAAAAACCTTCCTTGGATCCCGACGATCCAGCTAACTACTGACCTGTCTCTAACCTTCCCTTTGTTGGGAAGGTTATTGAGAAGGTGGCTGTGGTGCAATTGGAAAATCACTTGGTAACTCACAGTGTCTATGAGGCTCTCCAGTCTGGTTTTAGGAACAGGCGTAGCACGGAGACTGCCCTTGTTCGGGTATTAAATGATCTCCTAATGGCGAGAGATCGAAAGGCTTGTACCATCTTGGTCCTTCTCGATCTCTCAGCAGCTTTCGACACTGTGGACCATGAGGTGCTTTCGGAGACCCTGCAGCTTCTTTCTGGACTGTCAGGTACAGTCCTCAAATGGTTTCAATCTTTCCTGATAGGCAGGTCTCAGAGGGTGGTCACAGGAATGTATTCCTCTGATGCCCTCCCCCTGCCTTGCAGGGTGCCCCAGGGCTCCATATTGTCACCTATGTTGTTCGCAGTGTATACGCTGCCCTTAGGAGATATCATCATGCGATACGGCTTGAATTTTCACTGCTATGCAGATGATGCTCAGCTGTGTATGTCCTTTGTGCCAGGACAGGTTGATGCGGTCTTTGTGCTGAACAGTTGCCTCTCTGAGATCAAAGACTGGATGAGTTCTAGTTGGCTGAGACTGAATCCGAATAAGACTGAGGTGCTGGTTGTTGAACCAGGTCGCCTGGGGGTGGGTGTTGGTGCTAGGCAAATGTTGGGCCTTTGGTTTGATGGTGCCCAGCTCACCACCTCAGATCGGGTGTGAAACCTTGGCGTCATTTTTGACAATGGCTTGAACCTGAAGCCTCAGGTGTCAACTGTGGTAAAATCCTCACTTTTCCACCTGAGGAATATTGCCCGGGTGAAACACCTGATTCCCCCAGGTGACCTTCCAACATTGGTCCACGCCTTCATTACTACCCGTCTTGACTACTGCAATGCCCTCTACCTAGGGCCGTCAGGGGGTTTTATCCGCCGCTTTCAGCTAGTGCAGAACGCTGCGGCCAGGTTGTTGACTGGTACCTCTAGGTCCAGTCATATTACACCTGTTCTGCATGAACTGCACTGGCTGCCAGTTCAGTGGCGGATCACCTATAAGGTAGGCTTGCTTACCTTTAAAGCCCTACACGAACAGGGACCCAACTACCTTAAAGAGCTCCTGACTCCCTACTCCCCCAATCGTCCACTCCGATGACGAGGGATTGATGGAGATTCCCAGGGTTCGTCTAAAAACATCTGTCACTCATGCTTTTTCATTTGCAGCACTGACCCCATGGAATTCTCTACCTCATCGGTTAAGAGAATGCCTGACCATCAGTAGTTTTAAAACAATGTTAAAAACATATTTGTTTTCACCGGCCTTCCTGGACTAATCGACTTGGATTATAATGATTTGATTTTTAAATATTTTTATATTGTCTGTTTTTATTGTATTTTGTTCTACTTATCTGTACAGCGCCTTGGTTTTGAAAGGTGCTATAGCAATAAAGATTCATTTGACTCAACAGTGTACTGAGTGTGGGGAAACTTTTGCCAAGGTCAATCCCCACAATATCTGTGTATTCTGCTTGGGGTTTGATCACCTACAAGCGGACTGTGATATCTGCAAAATTTCCCTCAATCGACGCTGGACAGGCGACTTAACCAACTGAATGAGAAATCGACTGAAAAGTCAGCTAATACGGATGGCCGGACTGGTTCGGGTTCAAAATAACCAGGAGTGTCTTCTGACCAGGGCGATACTCCTTCAACTAAGCAAACTGCGGAAACAGCCCTTGAAACGGCTACCACTAAAAAGAAAAAGTAAGAAAAACATACCAAACTGGCTCCTAAACTGCAGTTGGTTGATGTTCAAACCGCAGAATAGCCAATGCAATACACATTATTCAATCTTTGTAAACCGGCCCAGCTAAACTGGTGCAACGCCCTGTTACTCCTCATCCGGTTCAAATTCCTGGAGAACCTTCTAAGTGCGACTATTCCTGGGAGGAATGTGAATAAGATGATGAAGATGAAAAGGACTTTTATGGTCCTATTGAACCAGAGGTCTCTCCAGAACATGAGGGAGGCATTTCTCCACCTAAGCAGTTGGAGGATGCCCTTACAGATTTTTCCTTCATGAAAAAGGTGGCTGAAACCCTCCGGTTACTGGTTCAGGAGTCCTCAGAGGAGGAGGAGGAAGAACCAGATTATGTAGAAATGATGGACGTCCCTGTTACAAAAAGGTTGGTAATACTCATCCATAAGTCTCTAAAGAGACAGACATTAAAAATTCAGAGTACCCCTACTTCTGTTCCCCCTGTGGATAAGAGGACAGATAGGAAGTACCCAGTTGCCAGGAATGGCACAGAATTCCTGTCTGGCCACCCCAGCCATGAAGGGTGGTCCAGGCTGCTGCCTACAAAAAGGCAAGCATACTACTGGCATCCCACCCTCCTGAAAAAGATTCCAGGAGAACTGATTCAATGGCAAAGAAGGCGTACCTTAGCTCCTCCCTTATTGCCAGGCAAGATTCCTACATGGCCTATGTGGCAAGGTACCAAAAGAAGCTATGGGAAGCAATCTACTCTCTTGCAGCCAAGATCACAGCTAATTTGGCTGCAGACTTGGGTGAGATGGCGAAGAGTGGAATAGAGGCTTCTAAGCAGCAATTTCACATGGCTGTGGATGCCAATGATTCAGCATCCAAGGTCATGGCTACCTCCATCTCTATGAGGAAATTTTCATGGCTCAAAACCACGTATCTCTCTCAGGACATCCAGACCAATGCCTTGGATTTTCCTCTGGTTCAGAATTCCCTCTTTGGGGAACAAACTGAAGCCAATATGACGAAAATGGATGAATACAGAACCTCCTATAGGAGTGCTGCAGCCACAGAAAAAGCTGCCACCCCTCAGAAACAACAAGGTAGGGGAGGCAGGGTCAGGCCCTATCAGAGACCCTTCTATCAGGTCCAGGCCTTCTCTGTTTACCAGCAACAGCGTGGATATTTTAGAGGAAGGGGCAGGAGAGGTGTCACTTGTTCCAATCCTACTTCCAATCCCAGGACACCAGCTAAGCAGGTTTCCTGGACAGCCATGAGTCGCCTCCCCGGTTATAGTAGGAGGCAGGCTTGCCCACTACCTTCAGAACTGGCAGTCCATAACAGACAAGTGGGTTCTGGAGGTAGTGGGCCAAGGCATTGCTCTGAGCTTCAAGTTTTTCCCAGGCTGAGAGCAAGGTTGTTCCAAGCCTGCCATCCAGGTAGAAACTTTCCTACTGGAAGCAGAAGTAGCAACTCTTCTTCAGGACAGGGCAGTGGAACCTGTCCCTCTGTCACAAAAGGGAAAAGGGTTGTATTCAAGATACTTCCTGACCTTAAATAAAAATGGGGACTGGAGGCCCATTCTAGATTTAAGATTCCTGAACAAACATCTAACAAAACCAAGGTTCAAGATGGTCACTCTGGCTATGATCTTACCCACTCTCAGGCAAAGGGACTGGTTGGCATCCATAGACCTCAAGGACGCCTATTTCTATATTCCCATCAGTCACACAGGAAATATCTAAGGTTCAGACTGCCATCAGGCCATTACCAGTTCAGATCCCTGCCCTTTGACCTGACCTCAGCGCCAGTGTGTTCACAAAATGCCTGGCAGTGGTGGTAGCATACCTAAGGCGTCTGGGGGTCTCAGTGTTTCCTTACCTGGACGACTGGCTAGTGGTAGGACAGTCTCAGCAACAAGTAGCAGAGGCTCTAGCCCTCACTCAGAGCACCTTACTCTCACTGGGCTTCTTAATAAATACCAAAAAAGTCAGTCTTGAAGCCAGTACAGCACCTACAGTTCATAGGGACAGAGCTGGACACAGTGATGGGAAGGGCAAGACTCCCACCCGACAGAGTGGACAATCTGGTACAGCTACTGGACTCTTTCAGGCTCCACTCTCCAAAGCCAGCCAGATATTTTCTGCAGCTATTGAGACACATGGTGGCCTGAACAGCTGTAGTACCAGGGGGCAAGGTTTCAAATGAGGGACATTCAGTTCCATCTAAGGTTATTCTAGTCCCAGAGCAGAGATTCTTTGTCAAAACTGATTCCAGTGACTTTCACACTACTTCAGGCTTTGCAGTGGTGGCAGGACAGAGACAGCCTCAGAGTAGGTGTCCCATTCCTTCAACAAAACCCCACAGAGGTACTTACCACAGATACATCCCTGCTGGAATGGGGTGCTCATCTGGGGAAACATACAGCTCATGGCACATGGTCTCCTCAAGAGTCCTTCCTACACATAAACCTCTTCAGTCCTTTTCTACCATGACTCAGGGGAAGGTGTTGCAGGTCAGAACAGACACCACCACCACCACCACCATGTATTACATCAACAAGCATGGTCCACTCTGTCATGCACTGAGGCCATGAAGACTTGGAATCTGGCCTACTCCCTCAAGGTAACCCTGACAGCAGTTCACCTTCCTGGGAAGGACAATGTCCTGGTGGATTCTCTCAGCAGGATTAATCAGAACCACCACAAGTGGTTACTGAATCAGCTAGTCCTCAAACATATCTTCAGGCAGTGGGGCATCCCAGAAACAGACCCATTTTGCAGCCCCAGACACACATCAGTTGCCTCTGTTCTGCTGCAGACCTCCAGTGCTGGGCACAGTGCCCTTGGATGCACTCCTTCTGGATTGGTCAGGGAAATTCCTGTATGCCTTCCCTCCATTCCCCTTGCTGCTCAGAGTATTGACCAAGCTCAGGAGATAAACAGCAGTAATGATCCTGATAGCCCCAGACTGGGCCAGACAGCCTTGGTAGTCAATACTACTAGCCCTGTCATCGACCAGCCCAATTTGCCTCCCCAGGAGGCACGACTTACTGACCTCCTCCCAGGGGGAGGATCACATTGACAACACGGCCAAGGCAATTAATAAATGTCTTGGGATGCTCTATTGGCACAGGCACAGTCTGACCCCAGAAGCCCTCAAAATAACTGTCCACAGCTCTGTGGGCTCACTTGTTGACTACGGCCTGCCTAGCTATGGCGCAGCCACTGACACTGCACTTAGGCATTTAAAAACAGCCTTAAACAAAGCATGCCGGCTAACCTTAGGAGCAACTAGGCTAACTCACACCTGTGACCTGTATACCATTGCAAATTGGCTCCCACTCAATGTTCAACTTAAATTCCAAACTTGCCTGCTAGCAAAAAAGATTAGCCTTGAAACACTTCCGACTGGGGTCTGTCAACTCCTGGTGCCTAGCATCAACCAGCAGCGCACATGTAACTCTGAACTTCAGACCTTCACAATACCAAAATGTCACACTTCCCTAGGCCAAGGATCATTTGTATACTGTGCCCTGCTCTGGTTCAACTCCCTCCAGGCAGATCTTGCTCATTTGCCTGCACTGGTTGCTTTCAAAGTCCACCTCAAGCAACTCCTGCTAAATGCCACCTGTTGTGACTGTCACCTACAGCTTTGCTCCCTTCTTCTCTCTGGTTTTCTCTGCTCTTTCCTCTGGTTCTCCCACATCCCACCCTCCCCCCTGTGCCTTACCACCTCATCCTTCTCCCACTCCCCACCCTCCCCTAACTCTCCCTTGATCCCCCTCCTCCGATGCTCTCTCAACCTTCACCCCCCAACTCCTCTCTGAGTTATGATCCTCCCTCTCACCCCCCACCCTCCTGACTCCTCTCCTTACTTATGCTCCTCCCTCCTTATCTCTCTCTCTGTCCCCCCTTTCCTGCTTTCCTCATACCATCCCTTCCCTTGCTGGACTTACTACCTCACAATATCCCTGCTTGTTGGCACTTGGGGTTTGTCCTCACCTCTTCTAGCACTTATTCTTCTGCTAACTCTATGTCCCCACAGACAACTGATTGGCTTTCCTTTAAGGCATTCTTACACCTCTAAATGTCTTTTTGTTAACCCCGCTTCCAATATCCTAACTTCATCTGTAACTTGTACAATCCCTATTGCATCTGCTGTATCCTCAAACTTTGTAATTTTTTACAACCCTGTTTTGTATTGTTATCATGACGTGGAACCTATTTAAAGAGCTTTGAGCTCAAGTGGTGTTATCCTCGACTTCAATAAATAAATAAACAAATAAGGCCTGGCTCTTGCAGAGTTAGAGTATGCTGGATTGCAGCTCTCTGATACTATTCTAGATATCTTAAAGGTTTCCAGAAAACCAGTTACTAGGAAAACCTATTCCTCCAAAAGGAAGAGGTTCGCCATATGGTGTGATGAGGCAGGTATTGAGCCACAAGGGGTGGGCATTCCAGTCCTGCAAGATTATCTGGCTCATTTACATTCGTCAGGCCTTAGGCCCTCTACCCTGAGGGTGCATCTGGCAGCAGTTTCTGCTTATTTGCCAGCAGGAAAATCTTTTTCCTTAGCCTCTGATCATATATTTAAACGGTTCTTCAAAAAGGGTTGTTACATATACATCCCCTCATAGGGAGCCTACCCCTTCATGGGATCTAAATATCCGCATAGCACAATTGCTGCAACCCCCCTTTGAGCCTATGTTCTCAGCAGAGCTGAAATATGTGACATGGAAAACTGTGTTTTTAGTAGCTGTCACTTCAAGACAAATCAGTGTGCTACAGGCCTTATCAGTGATATCTAACTATATCTCTTTCCATAATGGTAACGTGGTCCTACGAACAAATAGGAAATTACTCCCCAAAGTGGTTTCTGATTTCCACCTTAACCAGTCCATAAACTTGCCTGTCTTTTTCACTGAACCCTCTAGTTCAGGGGAGCATAGGCTGCATAGCCTAGATGTAAAGAGGGCTATCAACTACTACTTGGATCTGACCAGAGACCATGGGGTGACAACAGCCAGTTGTTCCTTACCTATGGGGAAGTGGGCATGGGTAAGCCTGCCACTAAGAGGATCACTGCAAGGTGGATAGTGTCATACATCCAGTTTTGTTATCAGAAACTAGGGAAGGATCCCCCTGTGGGCCTGAGGGCTCATTCTACCAGGGGTACAGCTGCCACTATAGCATCTGCAAGGGATATTCCCTTGTTGGAAATCTGTAAAGCAGCTACCTCAAACTGTACACACATTTACCAAGCATTATAGCCTGGATGTGCAGGCTAGAAGTGATGCCAGATTTGGAACAGCAGTATTGCAGAGCCTCTTTCCTAAGTAGGTTCTGTGCCCTTCTCCAAGGGAACTGCTTGGTAGTCTCCATATGTCAGAATACATTAGGACTTCTTGTAGTTTGAAGAAAAAATTACCACAGTAATGTTGTTGCTTCTAAAGGAGTCCTAATGTATTCTGACCTCTCACCCTGCCTCCCCTACCAGAACCTGGATTCTCTGCACTCCAGCTTATACATTTGTTTGTTTACTCAGAAAGTTGGTGTTTTGTTGGGCATCTGTGACTTGAGTCTTTAGCCCACACTGAGGTTGGTAAGGGTCTAGTAAAAATTCTACTAAAAATTCTAATAGGTATATTCATATTGATTTTAACCATTAAATAAAGTTTTGTGAGTGCTCGTAAGAATCTGTCAGTTGAATAGAATGTACCAAGGGACAGTGGTTTGAAACCAAGCACGTGCCTACTTAAAATGTAGGCTTTAACTCTCATCTCCGGGGCAATGCAACAAGAAGGTCTTACTGCGTATGTCAGAATACATTAGGACTCCTTTAGAAGAAACAACATTACTGTGGTAAGTAATTTTTTTCTTACCTCCCACTCCAACAGTAACACCTGTGTTGGGGATAAAGGCTGAGACACCTGGGTACACATGAGGTCTGCCTGCACTAATGTCAGGGCTTAGACTGTGAAGCTGCTGGCTGAGTAGAGGTGGCCACCTTTGACCCCTTCTGCCCCTCCCTCTAAAAAGCACCCCTATACTGAGAGAAGAGGGTAGCTGGGAAAATAACCTCTGCCACTACTGCCCTTGGGAAGAATTTACATGAGGCAAGAGGCCTTGTTATAGTCAGATGTTCTGGAATAGAACAATATGATTTGATCACAGGGGAAGTCCATGGCCCTAATTGGGAGTCTGAGGGTAGACCAGTAATTCTAAGCCAAAGCGCCTCACAGAGATGGCATGGGCCATGACTCTGGAGGTGGCATCCTTGTTGCCATCTGCCCTTTGAAAATGGAAATTACATACCTACCTAATTCTGATCTTTCTGTGTATCTTCACCATTCATCACCTTTGGGTACTTGGCCAGAGGTCATGATCCTGTGGGAGCTCTTTTTTTGGGGGGGATGGGTGGAGTCGACGCACCATCGGCACCGCTCGAGGCCGACACACTGCATGGTGCTCGCGGGTTGGCTGTTAGGTGCTGTGGACTCCGCCCTTCCGCCAGTTCTGAGTCACCATAAAGGTGAGAAAAGGGTTGGGAAGGTGGGACAAGGAAGTCCAAGGGACAGACAAAGAAAAAGATATATAAACTAAAAGGAGAAATAAACGACTGAGAGGACAGAAGAAAAAGAAGTTGAAGACTAAGGGGATTGGGCAGGGGCCCCAATCTCTGGAAGTAGAAAGGGAGGCGGGAGGGTGGGTTAGGGATTCTAGAAATAAGGATAAGAGTGAGAGGGGGGGAAAAGGAAAACCATACCCCGGAACCTTGACCTCTCTTCAGATTGTATAGGAACTGCAAAGGAATAGCCAAAAGGCTAACTGCCAGAATTCAAGGCACAGAAGAAAACATTACTCGCCATAGTAATGTTGTTTCTTCTAATGGAGTCTTGCTGTATTCTGACTATATGCAGTTAGCCCCAGCATTTGAACTGCCCCGAAGAGTAAAGAGTTAACTATATGCAGAAGCATAGAACGTTGAGCTCGAGCTTGGTTTTCAAACCTCTGTCTATAGCACTCTGAAGTGTAACTGTCAGCTTATTACGAGCACTAAGTAATAAAAAGTAACAGGTGGAAATTATTTCAACTTTGCAAGCCAAATGGCTGTCACAAATAGTTTTTAGGGTCAAAAGACTCAAGTTGAGAACCCCAAAAGAAAGCTAAATGTAAAACCAAAGTAGGTAGAGAGACTAAAATATTAATAAAACCCATAAGCTAGGGCAAGCCAAGTACACCTCTGGGGTGCAGCACTGTGCCTGCCCACTCATATCCCAAACCTACTAGGTTCTAGAAGGGGAGGCAGGGAGGGAGGTCAGAATACAGCAAGACTCCATTAGAAGAAACAACATTACTATGGTGAGTAAGTTTTTCTTCAAACAACATGAAGTCTTGCTGTATTCTGACTATTTGCAGACTACCAAGCAGTACCCCTTTGGAGGAGGGAGTTACAGAACCTATTTTGGGAACAGGCTCTGCAGCACAGCTGTGACAAACCTAGCATCACTTCTAGACTGAATGTCCAAAGAGTAATGCTTGGTAAATGTGTGAACAGTTTTCCAGGTGGCTGATTTACAAATTTCTACTAAAGGTATATCTCTGGGTGCTCCGAGCAAAGCAGCTATACCTCTGGTAGAATGAGCCCTCAGGCCTGAGGGAGGTTCCTTCCCAAGCTTTAAATAGCAGAATTGGATACAGGAGACAATCCAGCTGGCAATAGTTCTCTTAGTGGCTGGTCTGCCTTTTCCCACCTCGCCATAGGTGAGAAATAACTGAGAACAGCCATTCCTATCGGCCTTAGTATGCTCCACATAGTAATTAAGGGCCCTCTTCACATCAAGACTGTGTAATCTTCTCTCCCCAGAGGAAGAACGGTCAGTGAAAAACATAGGCAATGACATAGATTGGTTCAGATGAAAGTCTGACACTACTTTGGGAAGAAACTTTCTGCGAGTTCAAAGGACCACCTGATCCCTGTGGAAAGAAATGAAATTAGGTTCCACTGATAAAGCCTGTAACTCATTGATTCTCCTGGCAGAGGTAACGGCCACCAGGAATACAGTTTTCCACGTTAAGTATTTCAGCCCTGCTGAAGATAGAGGCTCAAAAGGTGCTGCATAAGCTGTGCAATACAGATGCTCAGATCCCAAGGAGGAGTAGGGGCTGGAAATTGAGGATTAACATGCATCAGACCTTTGAAGAACTTCTTGAAGATTGGATGAGAGGCTAGAGAAGAGCCTTTCCCAGTAGAAAGGAAGGCAGACACAGCTGCCAAATGCACCTTAAGGGTAGTGGGTCGTAGGCCTAAACTATTAAGACGTACCAGAAAGTCCAATACAGTAGCATTGTCAGCTAATTCTGGCTGAACAGGAATCTGGGAACACCAAAACCCAAATATTTTCCACTTGGAATTGTAAGTTTTTCTGGTAGCAGGTTTCCTACTAACCTTTAGAATATCCAAAACTGACTGAGGAACGTTTAGATGTGCATATTCTAACTCTTCAAGAGCCAGGCCTTGAGCCTGAGAGCCTGAAGACTGAGATAGAGGATCCTCCCTCGAGAGGATGTCAGCAGACTGAACTGTCTGGGAAGACATAGAGGCCTTGTCCCTGACAATGACAGTAGCAGAGGATACCATGGCTGTCTGGCGCCACCAGTATCACCCTGCAAGACTGAGATCTGATTTTGATCAGGACCCTGAAAATCAAAGGGGAAAGGAGGAAATGCATACAGGAACCTGCTTGTCCAATCCAATAATAGGGCCTCCTGGTGTACAGAGCTCAGTAGAGGAGGCCTGCAACAAAAGAGAGGAAGCTGATGATTGTCCGGGGCTGCAAAGAGATCCATCTCTGGAGTCCCCCACCTTTTGAAGATAACCTGAAGGACCAGGGGATTCAGGGTCCATTTGTGATGACCCTGAGACATTCTGCTGAGAGCATCTGCTAAAATGTTGTCCTTCCCCAGCAGGTGTACAGCCACCAGGGAAGCCTGAAGGGAATAAGAAAGAGACCATACCTTCATGGCCTCCATGCACAAGGCCGAGGACCGAGTGCCTCCCTGCTTGTTGATGTACCACATGGTTGTGGTATTGTCTGTTCTGATTTGTACTACTTTCCCCCTGAACCACAGCTGAGAATGTCTGCAGAGCTAGAAAGACAGCTCTCAACTCTAGAAGGTTTATGTGAAGGAGGGATTCCTAGTGAGACCAGGTTCCCCGAGCTTTAAGTTGGTTCAGGTGGGCCCCCCAGCCTAGGAGAGAGGCGTCCGTGGTGAGAGTCACTGAAGGAGCCTGACTGATAAAAGGAACACCTTGCCGAAGGTTGTCCTCCTCCAGCCACCACTGGAGTGCCTAAACTAGAGTCTAGGACACTGGAACCAATTTGGAGAGAGGGTCCTTTTTCTGAGACCAGTAAGATCTGAGATGAAACTGAATATCTCTCATCTGAAACATTGCTCAATGGACCACAGCTTTGGAGGCTGCCATGTGGCCCAGTAACTGAAGAAAGTGTCTGGCTGGATGATTAACTAGAGGTTGAAAAGAGGAAGCCAGAGTGACTAGAGACTGGACTCTTGAAAGAGAAAGGAATGCTCTTTCCTGGGTAGTGTCTACTGTATATCCGCCCCTATGAAAGTGATCAGCTGAGCTGGTTCCAGAAATACAGGTTACTCACCTGTAACAGGAGTTTTAGGAATGGTATATGTTGTTCATCCACACTTCACGGCAGGTACCTTGCAGCTTTAAATCTTGCCGGAAGGTCTTCAAGCTGGCTCCTCCCACCCACCCGGGTGGCAAAACTCTCGGCTCTGCCCCATGACGCCAGATCTAGCCCACTGGAAGCCAGGTTGTGCGTCGAAGCCGGGGAGGCCGGGTGGGTTGTGTGGATGAACAACATATACCATTCCTAGAACTCCTGTTACAGGTGAGTAACCTCTATTTCTAGGGACATGGATATGTTGTTCAATCCACACTTCATGGCAGACTCCTAGCAGTTCTCCAGGAGGAGGGAGGCAAGGCGCACACCCCCTACTCAGTAAACAAGGACTGGAGAACTGAGGTCCCAAAACCAGCATACCGGCATGACTCAAGGTCGATGTGGTAGTGGGTAATGAAGGTGTGTGCTGACTTTCAGGTAGCAGCCCTGCAGATTTCCTGGATAGGGACATCCCTGGAAGCAGCCACCGAAGCAGCGGTATGGCGGGTAGAATGAGCTCTTATCCCTTTGGGAGGCTTCATGCCCACCAAACTATAGCAGAGATCTATGCAGGAGGTGACCCACTTGCCTAACGTCCACTTGGCTGCAGGTCTGCCAGGTGCGGCTTCAGTGTAGGTGACAAAAAGCTGGTGAACCTCTCCCCGAACTTCAGCTGTTCGCTCCTTATAATAAGAGAAAGCTCTCCTACGGTCCAAAGTATGGAGCCTATATTCGGCCTCCGAGATGTGATTGGGGTAGAATACAGGCAGAGTCAACACCTGGTTAAGGTGAAACTCCGACACCACCTTCGGAAGGAACTTCGGGTGGGGGCGCAGGACAACCTTGTCCCTGTGGAAGACCATATAAGGAGTCTCAATGGAAAGCACCTGGAGCTCTCCCATCCTTCTGGCTGACGTGATAGCCACCAAGAAGGCAGTCTTCCACGACAGGTGAGAGATGTCACACCTGTGTATTGGTTCGAATGGCTTGCCCATGAGTTTAGCCAATACCAGCAGTAGATCCCATGGAGGTGGATGTTCTCACACCGGAGGGGATATGTGATCAAAGCCTTTGAAAAAGCGCCCGACCACCTTCTCCTGCACCACTGACTGCTTCCCGGCCCGCGCCCGGTAAGCAGAGATGGCTGCCAGGTGCACCTTAAGGGTCGACGACTGAAGCCCTAGCTGAGAAAGGGACCACAGGTAGTCCAGAATGCTTGCCAAGGAACAGGAGGAAGGGTCCAACCCCTTGCCCTGACACCAAATGGAGAATCTCTTCCATTTGAAGGCATAGCATTTCCTGGTCGACTCCTTACGGGAAGCCTCAACAACGTTGAGGACCCTGTCGGAAAGACCCAAGGCCTGGAACTCTCAGCCAGGAACCAGGCCTTCAGGTGCAGGGATTGAAGGTCCAGGTGGAGAACCTTCCCTGGTTGACTGAGATCAGGTCCGGCGGGCTGGGAGCTGCCTCGGGAGCCTGGAGCTGAGGCTGAGGAGATCTGGATACCAGAACTGGCGGGGCCAGTCTGAGGCTACCAGAATCACCTGCGCCTTGTCCCTCCTCGCCTTGAGAAGCACCTTGTGGATCAAGGGAAATGGGGCAAAGGCGTAGAAGAGGCCCGGGGTCTACAGCCTCGAGAAGGCATCCTACTGCAGCGAGCCCTGCTGAGGGGGGGCGGGCATGAAACAGCCTCAGCTTCATATTCTCCTTGGAGGCAAACAGGTCCACCTGAGGCATGCCCCAGTGGGAGAACAGATCTTGTACTACCTCCGGCAGGAGAGACCACTCGTGAGATGCAGCCCCTATCCAGCTTAGGGCATCGGCCAGAGTGTTGGAGTCTCCTGCCACATGGATGGCTAGGAGATCCGCCTCCAGACTGCGCACGAGGGACCAAGTGCGGAGAGCTTCCTTGCACAGGGGCGGTTTAGGTAGTACATGGTCGTGGTATTGTCCGTCTGGACCTGGACCACTTGACCCCGTACAAACGGAGCGAAGGCAGTGAGGGCTACATTTACCGCCCAAAGCTCCAGCAGGTTGATGTGGCATCGGGACACCCGAGGGGACCAGAGGCCATGCGCTCTGTGCTCCCCCAGATGGGCACCCCAACCCATCAGAAAGGCGTCGGTCGATAGAGAGACCGTTGGCTCGGGGCGGACAAACAGGATGCCCTCCTGCAAATGAGCTGGAACAATCCACCACTGGAGAGCGTTCCACATCTCCTGGGTCACTGCCACTGGCTGATCCTAAGAACCGGAGCACTGTGACCATTGGCTGGCCAGCCCCCATTGTAGGTGACGCATGTGCCAATGGGCACAATGGACCACACTGGTGCAGTCCGCCATGAGGCCCAGGAGGCGCAGGAAGTTCCAGGCAGGGCGCAATTGCCCAACCTGAAATGATTGGGCAAAGGAAGAAAGAACCTCAGCCCTGTCCGCCGGGAGCCATGCTCTGTCTCAAAGAGAGTCGAGCTCTGCCCCGATGAATTCAATCACCTGCTTTGGCACGAGTTCCGACTTGGCCTTGTTGATGAGGAGGCCAATCTGAGAGCAAACCTGGAGGGCCAGATCCCTGGACTGCTCCACCTCCAGTCAGGAGGGGGCCGCAATCAGCCAGTTGTCCAGGTAAGGGTACACCCAGACCCTTCGGTGCTGCAGGAATGCTGTCACCACTGCCATGCATTTGGTGAAGACCCTGGGAGCTGGAGGGAGGCCGAAGGGCATGGCCTGGAACTCGTAAAGGGACCCCTCTGCTCTGAAGTGGAGGAATTGCTGATGGGACGGACGGATTGGGACGTGAAAGAATGCGTCCTGGAGGTCCAGAGAACAGAATAACATGCCTCATTCCAAGGATGGCATGATCTGAGCCAGAGTGACCATCCTGAAGGTTCGAGACCTTAGGAACCTGTTCAGGTTGTGCAGGTATAGAATGGGGCGCCAGCCCCCTGTCCGTTTCGGGACCAGAAAATACCTGGACAGAAACCCTGGGTCTGGTGGAGGATCCACCACCTCCCTGATCACCTCCTTCTGGAGGAGCAGGGCACTGTCTGCTCGATTAGCCGACAAAGAGGCTGCCGACCCCGTAGCCCCCCCGTGGGGCTACGGCTCGGAAGGGCAGGGCCTGCTTGAACTCCAGAGGCAGACCCTTTCCTACCACTTCCAACACCCAGTGGTCCGTGGTGATAGCGGACCAAGCGGAAAGAAAGTGGCAGAGCTGTCCCCCCACAGGGGGAACCGACGAGGCTGGGGGCGACACCCCTCAACCCATCACTGGGCAGGCTTGGAGGAGGGACTGGCCGAGGGGCCTCCCGGGCCTTTTCCTCCCGGCTGCCTGCTGGAGGAAGCTGCAGGCTTGGCTTTGGGGTGCAGAGTGCAAGCCTGCTGGCCCTGATGCTGGTGTTGCTGGGCCGGACGTGCCGCAGGGGCAGAAGGGCGAAAGGGCTTACGCTGCTGCTGGTGGCCTTTTTCCTTCTGGGCAGACGTGACTGAGTCCAAGGTGGCATTGGACTTCTTGATCCTCTGGAGATGACCCTCCACCCTGGGCCCGAACAAGTCGGTACTCAGGAAGAGGACGTCTGCCAGCTTGTGCTGGGTATCCGCCGTAAAGGTGGAGATCTGCAGCCAAGCTCTGCGGTGCATGGACACTGAGGCTGCTACTGATCGGGCACAATAGTCTCCAATATCATGAGCAGTTTGGAGCTGCTGTTTCGCCACTGCCCTTCTCTGATCCCGCACCTGCTTGACCGTAGTCTGGAGGCGAGGGATCACCTCATCCAGGAAGCCCATAAGGGCGTGGGAGAAGTGCTCCATCAGTATGGCTGAACTGGCCTGACGGAGGCCTAGGGAGGACACAGCGTACACCTTACGCCCGGCATAGTCCAGCTTTTTGGACTCTTTGTCGGGAGGCTTGTCCACGTCCCTGGTGTTCCCAGAACGCCGGAAAACACTATCGGTAACAAGCCCCTCCGCAGAGGAGTGCTCCGAAAAACCGGACAGTGAACCAGTTGGGACTGTGTACTTCCTGGCCAAAGGAGCAGGACAAGAAGCCGGCCGCTGCCATAACTCCAAGGCTGGGCCAGCAATGGCTTCAGCCACCGGAAAGGCCTCCGTGGGAGAATCCCCTCAGTCCAGTATCTCCGTGATGGGATACTTGGCCCACTTGGAGATGGGTTCGAGCTGCATTCCAGTAGACTCTGAGATGAGCCGGAGCAGACCCATGAACGAGGATAGGCTATAGTCCACCGACTGTCCCCCAGTGGACTCCAGGTCAAGGGGCCTGTAGAACAGGGAAGAGTCGTCATCAGACTCCGAGGAGTCTGCGAACAGCTGCCTAGGGCCTGAGCCACCCTCCACCTGCCGAGGACGGTTGGGAGTGAGGGTGACAGACAACCGACGGGGCAACCCCTGACGCGACCGAGAATCCTTGGTCGAAGCCCCAGATTTAGGTTGTGGAGGTGGGCGTTCCACCACAATAGGTGGCGCAGCTGGTTTAGGCCAAACAACCGGCGCCGGTTTGGGCTCCTCGACAACCATGAGGGGTTGTTTCGGCCTTTCAGGTGACAGCCACTTAATGGCCGGGGAAGGCGACGGGGTCTGCTTCTCCCGGTCAGAAGGAGCTGCTGCCACATTAAGTCCTCGTAGCACCAACGCAACTTGCGCCAAAGCCTTTCCTCCGAGGAGGAAGAAGACGAGGACGAACGGTGTCGCCGCTTCCGTTGGTGCCGAGACCGCCGGTGTCGGCGGGATCGGCTGGACCGAGAGGAGGTCCAAGACCAAGACTGAGACTGTCGGTGTTTAAGGGTGGGTCTGGGAGGAGTGGGAAACCGTTCCTCCTCGCTCGGAACCTTAACCAGGACTCTGGCACAGGAGGCACGAGAAGTCTTCGGTTTCCACCGGGGGAACCGGTGAAGAAGGGTTGTCGGCTTCTCCATTTGACAATCCATCTGACGGGTCGAGAAAAATCTCGATCGCGTCGACGGGTGTCTCAGCCAGCTGACCTGACGGGAACACTGTGAAGCCAGCGGCCTTAGCCGCAACCTCGACTGAAGTCGAGTGTCGACTGTCCAGGTAAGGGGAGCTCTCCCGCTCCCATGAACGCTGACGGTGGGACTTACCCTTCGAGTCCTTTTTCTTGGACCGAGAGGAATGTCCCGATGGACCCTCACCTTTCGTGGAGACGGATTGACAAAGCTCCTTAAAAGAAGCAGTGTAGGAGGAGCCCAAGGAGAGCGGGATAAATGCCGCGACCGAGGAAGAAGATGTGGCCTGAGCCGCCTCCTCCTCGAGGGCGATCATCTGCTCAAGTTGCTCAGCCGAGCCCGCCGCCAGACACCACCCAATGGGTCTCCTTTGACTTCACTGGCGGAATTCGGCTCTCAGGGCACCCAAGTTGGAGTCCGGTAGCACAGTCTTCGAGGACATTGGCAGAGAAGGACTTGCACAATTCACAGGCCTGCGGATCGTGGTCAAGCCCGAGGCAATATACGCACATGGACTGTGGCTCCATCTGAGACATCATCTGCCCGCATGGGCACCGCCGAAAACCGGGAGTCGATTTCTCCATCGCAGCCGTGAAGGAAGAAACAGACCGAAGTCTTGTAAACTTTAAAATTAGTTTTGGGTTAACTGAAGAGTTCAGATCCAGTCTAAATGCAGAGCGCTAAAGAGGGAACCTGAGCTTCCAAGCGGTAAGGAAGATCTGGCGTCATGGGGCGGAGCTGATAGTTTTACCACCCGGGTGGGTGGGAGGAGCCAGCTTGAAGACCTTCCAGCAAGATTTAAAGCGGCAAGGTACCTGCCATGAAGTGTGGATTGAACATATCCATGTCCCTAGAAATGGAAATTACGTACCTACCGTAATTCTTGATCTTCTTGGACGAGTCTCCTCAACTCATTCACACTAATGGGATAGCGCCGGAGGTACTAGGACCCTGCGGGAGCAAACTTTTTGCTGGAGGGTCGGCGCCAGAGATGGAGCCGTGAGGAGCAGTACTGTGAGCCTCAGCTCGTGTGGTAAGAAAAAATTACTCACCTTAGTAATGTTGTTTCTTCTAATGGAGTCTTGCTATATTATAGACATTAGCAGTTTGATCCAGCTCTAGAACTGCCCCGGAGTGAAATGGTTAAAACCATTCCAAAATAGAATTTTGGCACGAGAGCAGCTCTATCTGTGTCATTTCAAACTTGAACTGTCAGATCTTTACGAGCCAAACTCACTAAGGTCTGTGTGGAAGCTGTAACCTACACTAGCCAAATGGCTACCTAAATAATAACAACCATTGATGGTCCCAACACCCAAGACCCAAGTCAGGGGACCAGAAATACTAACACCATTCTAATAATATGAAAATGGAACACAAGATATAATAAAACACACACCCGTACACATACACACCCAAAAGTCCCAAAGGGACAAAAATGCTAACAGGACATAAGTAGTGCCACACTAAGTTGCCCGCACCCACCAAGTAGAGGTTCTGAGAGGGCAGGTTGGGGGAGGTCTATAATATAGCAAGACTCCATTAGAAGAAACAACATTTACTAAGGTGAGTAATTTTTCTTCAAACAACATCGAAGTCTTGCTATATTATAACATTAACAGAATACAGCAGTACCTCCATGGAGATGGGGCAGAACCTACTTAGGGAATAGGCTCTGAAGAACAGCTGTGCCAAACCGAGCATCTCTCCTGGCCTGGACATCCAGGGAGTAATGCTTGGTAAAAGTGTGTACCGTTTTCCAAGTAGCAGCCTGGCAAATCTCTAATAAAGGGATATCTCTGGCAGCAGCTAGAGACGCAGCTGTACCCCTGGTAGAATGAGCCCTCAAACCGGGGCGGGGGGGGGGCTCTGCCCACTTTCTGATAACAAAATTGGATACAAGAGACAATCCACCTGGCAATTGATCTCTTAGTGGCAGGTTTCCTTTCCCAGCTTCACCATAGGTAAGGAAAGTTGAGGGATTCGAACCTGTGACCTTTGGTACGCTCTATATAATAACTAAGAGCTCTCTTAACATCCAGGTTGTGCAACCTCCTCTCACCCGAAGAGGAGTGATCAGTGAAAAATACTGGAAGGGAGATAGATTGATTAAGATGGAAATCTGAAACCACCTTAGGCAAAAACTTCCTATTAGTCCTAAGGACTACCTTATCCCTGTGGAAGAAATAAAGTCAGTCTCCACTGACAAGCTTACAATTCACTTATGCGTCTGGCAGAAGTGATAGCCACTAGAAAAACAGTTTTCCAAGTTAGGTACTTAAGCTCTGCAGAAGACAGAGGTTCAAAAGGGGGTTGCATTAACTGGGCAATGCAAACATTAAGGTCCCAAGCAGGGGCCGGTTCCCGAAAGGAGGATTAGTATGAGTAATCCTTTAAAAACTTGGAAAACACAGGATGAGAGGAAAGAGGGGATGACTTTCCTGCTGACACAAAAGCAGACACAGCTGCCAAATGAACTCTCAGGGTAGCTGGTCTGAGACCCAAGGAATTAAGATAGATGTACCATGTAATCTAACAAAATGGGCAATTCAGCAGATTCTGGGGAAATATTTTTCCCAGCACACCAAATGGAAAACCTTTTCCATTTAGAACTATAAGTAGCCCTAGTGGAAGGCTTTTGGAAGCCTTTAGGATCTCAAGAACACCCTGAGAGAGGTGTAAATCAGCAAACTCTAACTCCTCAAGAGCCGGGCCTTGAGGTTGAGGATTGAGGTCCGGATACCAAACCCTTCCCTGGGCACAAGTCAACAGATTGTGATTCCTGGGAGGCACAGGGAAGATGGACTGTTAGAGACAGAAGGAGTGGGTACCAGGCTGCCTGGCCCTAATCCGGGGCAATCAGAATCACCCTGCAAAGCTGAGATCTGATTTTGACTAGTACTTTGAATAGGAGAGGAAGGGGGAAGCATAGAGGAACTTCCTCCCAATCCAGAAGAAGGCATCCAGGGGAACTGAGCCCAGCACTGGAGGCCTGCAACAGAACAGAGAAATTTGTGATTGTCTGGGGCTGCAAAAGATCTATCTGAGGATGCCCCACCTGGCAAAACTATCCCCAGCACTTGAGGATCCAGGGACCATTCGTGATGGCCCTGGGAAATCCTGCTGAGGGCATCCGCTAGGACATTGTCCTTCCCTGGAAGATGAACTGCTATGAGGGAAGTGTTCAGGAATAGGCCAGAGACCACAACTTCATTGCCTCGGTGCACAAGGCCGAAGACCGAGCCCCCTGTTTCTTGATGTACCACATTGTTGTGGTGGTGTCTGTTCTGACTTGTATCACCTTGTCGTGGACAGATGCAGAAAAGCTGAAGAGCTAAAAGACAGCTCTGAGTTCCAGCAAATTGATGTGGAGCAGAGATTCCTGGGGACCAAACTCCTGAGTGGAAAGGTCACCCATGTGGCTCCCAACCCAGAAGGGAAGCATCTGTAGTGAGTCTCAAGTTGTGAGAAGGGAAATGAAGGGACCCCGGTTCTTAAGTGCTCTGATCCTGCCACCACTGGAGAGCTAGGATCAAGGTTTGAGTCACTGGGACCATCTTGGAAAGGGGGTCTCTTCTCTGAGACCAAAAGGTTCTCAAGTGAAACTGAATGTCTCTCATCTGAAATATGGCTCCCTGCACAACAGCTGTGGATGCAGCCATGTGCCCCAGGAGCTGCAGAAAGTGTCTTGCTGGTCGAGAGACCTGCAGTGAAGAAGCCAGAGCCACTAAATTCCTTACCCTTTCTGGGGGAAGAAAGGCTCTGGCTAGCTTTGTGTCCAATTCTGCCCCTATAAAGGTGAGTACCTGGACTGGTTCCAGAACCGACTTTGGTAGGTTTAGCAGAAAACCCAGGGAGGTGAGAAGCTGCTGGGTGACCTGCAGGTGAGATTTTACCTGTTCTGGGGACTGGCCTACAATGAGCCAGTCGTCTAGATAGGGAAAAACAGCAATCCTCTGCCTCCTTAAGAGGGCCACTGCCACTGCTAGACACTTTGTGAATACCCTTGGAGCAGAGGTAAGGCCGAAGGGCATTGCTCTGAACTGGTAATGACCTGAGGGCAGTTCGAATCTGAGGTACTTTCGATGGGATCTTCTGATTAAGACATGGAAATAGGCATCCTTGAGGTCCAGGGAGGCTAGCCAGTCCCCTGGCCTTAGGGAAGGTAAAATCATTGCCAGAGTTACCATTTTGAACTTTGGTTTCAAAAGATGCTTGTTCAGATATCTGAGATCTAAAATGGGATGCCACTCTCCTGTCTTTTTTGGGGTAAGGAAGTATCTGGAATACAGATCCCTGCCCTGATGCAGGGGAGGAACCCTTTCTACTGCTCTGAGAGCTAACAGGGATGAGACCTCTGTTTCCAGGCGAGGTCTCTGAAGCACTTGCAGGTAGAAAAGTCTGCTTCTCAACTTGGGAAACTTTTTGAGCTGAGAACCAGACCCTGGCTTACTACTTCCAGAACCCGCTTGTCTGAGGTTAAAGAAGCCCAATTCTGACTGAAGTAAGCCAGCCTGCCCCCCACTGGTACAGGAGAATCGGCCCTGGGCACCCCATCAGGGTGCCTGTTTCGCAGGAGCTTTAGGCTGGGGGTGGGAGCAGGTCTGCACACCCTCGTCTGCCCTGCCTCTGAAGAAGCCCCTCTGAGCATAGGAAGAGGAGGCCTGAGTCTGGTAGAAAGGCCTGTGAAAAGGCCTACCCCTACCCCTGGGGGCATGCCTTTGAGGAGTGGATTGCCACTCCTTAGCCTGGGCACTCTTGTAAGTAGTCCTATATTCATCCATCTTCTTCATGTAGTTCTCTGTCTGCTCTCCAAACAGAGAATTTCCCACCACAGGAAAATCCATAGCCTTAGTCCGGGTATCCTGTGACAAACTAGTACACCTGAGCCAGGCCAACCTACGAAAAGCTACAGATGTGGCCATGACCCTAGAGGAAACATCATACATCCACAGCAGCATGAAACTGAACCTTAGAGGCTTCAATGCCATCAGCAGCCACCTGTTCTAGTTCACTAGCCAGCTGGCCATGGGCCTGCTTGGCCAATGCATAACAGTATCCCATCTAGATTTCTGATACCTAGCTACATAAGCCATATAATTTGCTTGCGGAGTCCCAGAGGCTGCCATATACTGTTTTTTTTTTTTTGCCATGGCATCAATCTTCCTGGAATCCTTGTCAGGAGGATGTGAAGCCAAGGAATATTAGCTTTATCACAGGCAGCAGCCTGAACTACTAACATGATTGCATTGCTGAGAAAGGAATTCTGTATCAGGGCCTGACAATGTATACCTTCTGTCCATCTTTTTATCTACAGGAGGCACAGAATTAGGAGCTTTTAAAATTTTAATTGTTTGTTTCAAAAGACTTATGTAAAGGAATAGACAATCTCCTAGACTCTGGAATATCCATCATTTCTACAAAATCAGGCTCCTCTTGCTCATCCACAGCCTCTTCTAAAGGAAGCTGGAGGTTTCAGCAACTATTTTATGAAACATAAAATGAGATGGGGACTCAGACAGCATAGGGAGATTCTAAAGGTCTGTCTGGGAGATGTCGGTTCAATGGGCACACCCAGACCTTCCCAGCCACATTCATACTGTTCATAATCCTCCTCCCCTCCTCTGGTTCATAAAATTCCTCAATATCATAATCCTGAACCACTGGGACCAGGCAGACCGACCTTTTACCAGATAGTGGTGGTTCGAGACGGACCCTGAGACAGTGACTGGACAATTTGTATGGCTTTTGCTATCTCTGTAGCAGTTGGAGAAGGAATTTTGGACTCCAGACCTGCTGATTTTCTTGTTTTCTTTACTGGAATTGGTTCCTCAGAACCAGCTTTTCTTTTGGCCGAGGAAGTCTGGCCCTGGTCAGAGGGCACTCCCTCTGGTTCGGTTGGCACCGAACCGGGCTGGCCATCCGGGTCAGCGGACTTTTTGGCCTCTGGTTCCCTGAGCCTGCCCAATCTTTTTTCCAGGGTGGCTGCAGGGAAATTCTTACATACCTGGCAGTCTGACTGGAGGTGGTCAAACCCCAGACAATAAACACATGTGGTGTGTGGGTCAGTCTTGGCAAAGACTTCCCCACAAACATCACAGTGTTGAAACCCAGTGGGCCAGTTTTTCTTTTGGGTTTCTCAGACATAATGCCAGCCTAACCAAAAACTTGCCTTTTACGGCAGTGCCAGGCAAGACAATTCTTATCGCTTTGCAACCGTGTCGTTGTATTGGAAAAAATGAATAAATCCGCTTTTTTTTTAGAACCGATAAGAACCGGAACCGCACTCTAAAATAGTAACTTTTAGTTTTAAATGAGTTTTAAACCCACTGATCAGTTCAAAACCGAACCGATAACTTACAAGTTCCACACAGACAAAACCTTCATTTACTTACGGTTACCACAGCTAGAGCTTGAACTGAACGGTTTTGAGGTTAAAATAAAACTATTCTCGGTTAAATCCAACCGAGAAAACACTTTTTAAACCGAGAAATGAACCGAGCAGAAGGAGAAATCTCTGGAGCGACTGTTCACTGAGGCGGAGTAAAGAATCTGACAGTTCAAGTTTGAAATGACACAGATAGAGCTGCTCTCGTGCCAAAATTCTATTTTGGAATGGTTTTAACCATTTCACTCCGGGGCAGTTCTAGAGCTGGATCAAACTGCTAATGTCTATAATACAGCAAGACTTCATGTTGTTTGAAAGACTATCTTAGTGTCGACCCTCCAACCGCCTCAGTACCCTTTTTTCCCTGAGGAGTTGCAGCATAACTAACCTAGGAGGATAGCCTAACCAAAAACCGGACATAAGATAGTCCAGACGACCCGTATAAGAAGGGTCAACGAAGAAGCCTTCACAGCCTAAAGATTGAGGGAGTGAAGACCAACAACAGAGGTGAGCTCGGGGGATGGAAAGCGGGCGTGTGAATGAGTTGTGGAGACTCGTCCAAGAAGATCAAGAATTATGGTAAGTATGTAATTTCCATATCTTCCTGGACATAAAGTCTCTACCACTCATTCACACTAACGGGAGAGTACCAAGCTAATAATCCCCCGAGAGGGCGGCAGGAGAGACCAAGAGCTCACAGTTTTAGGACAGGAGTCCATTAAGGATGATTCTGCCAAAAGAAAGATGTCTGGCATGGACATCCAGGGCATAGTGTTTGATGAAAGTATGCACTGAGCTCCAGGTAGCCGCATTGCAAATATCTGCAATGGACACATTGCGGATTTCCGCTAGGGATGCCGAGACTGCTCTAATAGAGTATACGTACACTCTGCCTTCCAGCTTAACTTGCGCCATGGAATAACAGTGGTGAAGGCATGCCACTAGCCATGCTGAAATACATTTGATAGCGACAGGTTGGCCCAGCCGGGTCTCGCTGAAGGAAACAAACAGCTGTTGAGCTTTGCGAAAGTCTTTTGTTCTATCTAGATAAAAACGCAAAGCTCTTTTGACGTCCAAGGAATGAAGAGAACGCTCTCCTTCATTTTGGAAGTTTGCAAAGTAAGTAGGAAGGACCAAGGGTTGATTTAGATGGAATTCTGAAACTACCTTAGCAAGAAACTTAGGATGGGTCCTAAGAACTACTTTGTCTTCATGAAACACGGTATACGGAGGGTCTGTGACTAAGACATGTATCTCAGAGACCCTGAGGGCCGAGGTAACGGCCACTAGGAAGGCCGTTTTCCAAGTGAGGAATTTTAACTCGCAGGTAGCTAGAGGCTTGAAAGGTTTTCGAGTGAGCAAGTCTAGCACAACATTAATGTCCCAGGCTGCGACTGGATGTCTTATAGGAGGTCTGGAATGCAGAATTCCCTTAAGAAACCTCTTAACCACAGGTAACTGAGCCAGTGACAAGGAGAGTACTGGTTCATGATAAGCTGAAATGGTACAAAGGTGAACCTTAACTGTACAGTATTGCAGACCTGAACTTGAGAGGTCTAAGAGGTACTCTAAAACTTTATCTGGTGGGCAAGAAAAGGGATTAAAAGAGGACTTTGCACACGAGAGCAAAAAACGCTTCCATTTGGCTGTGTAAGTTTTCCTTGTGGTTGGTTTGCGTGCAGCAGAAGAATATCTCAAACCCTGCAAGAGACACTGAACCTGTTCACTTCTATCTCTTCAGGAGCCAAGCGTGAAGGTGAAGCGATCTCAGGTTGGGATGACCCACAGGCCCCTGAGTCAGAAGGTTCGTCTGAAGGGGAAGCGGTTTCGGAGGAGCATCCGACATACTGTGTAGCAGTGGAAACCATATCTGTCTAGGCCAGAAGGGAGCAATGAGGATCATTTTGTCCCTCTGGGACTCGAACTTGAGAAGTACCCTCTGAATTAGAGGAATAAGGCGGAAAGGCGTATAGAAAGCGTTCTGTCCACCGCAGCCTGAACACATCCTGACAGAAAATGCCAGGCCCTGGATTTCTGGAGTAGAAGAGAGGCAGTTTTGTGTTGAGTAGGGATGCAAAACAGGTCCAGGTCTGGAGTTCCCCACTCTACGAATATTGACTGAACTGTGGTTGAGTCGAGAGACCATTTGTGAGGATCTGTCTCTGTTCTGCTGAGACGGTCTGCCAGTTCGTTCTGCACTCCCAGCACGTAGACCGCTTGAATTAGAGCTTTGTGCGCCAAACACCATTCCCACACTCTCATAGCTTCTCTGCATAAGAGGTAAGAGTGAGCTCCGCCCTGCTTGTTGATGTAATACATCACTGCTTTGTTGTCCGTTTGAAGGAGAATATTCTTGTGACAGAGAATGTCCTTCAAAGCTCAGACTGCATACAGGACGGCTCTCATCTCTAAGACATTTATGTGAAGCTGGGACTCATCCTGAGTCCACGTACCTTGAGTGTGGAGAGTCTGACAGTGAGCTCCCCACCCCATCAGGGACGCATCTGTGGTAATGGAAATCTGATGATCCAGAGGAGCAAAGGGATACCATTCCAGAAGATTGTCCTCATGCGACCACCAGATGAGTGATCTCTTCAGAGGTTCTGTCACCTTGATGAGAAAGGACTGAGGGTGAGTGGTCAGGGATCACTGAGTGCTGAGCATCCATTGAGAGGTTCTCATGTGGAGGTGTGCTAAGGGTACAGTGAACACTGAGAATGCCATGAGACCAAGCATCCGCTGCATCGAGAGGGCTGAAACAGAGCTGCTCTCTCCGATGTATCAGGCCATTTGAAGGATATTGGTCCTCCTGTCCTTTGGAAGAAATGCTTTCGCACAGGAAGTGTCCAGAAGAGTTCCTCTGAAAAGGAGCCTCTGGGAGGGCTGCACCTGCGATTTTTTGAGGTTTAGCAGAACTCCCATGGATGTGAGAAAGTGTGAAACCGTGGCTACGGCGTCCAGAGTTCCCTGTCTGGAAGGGCTTGCTAGAAGCCAATCGTCCAAATATGGGAACACCTGTATTCCGATTTTTCTGAGATGCGCTGCGAGAATTGCATCACACTTTGTAAAAACTTGCGGTGCCGAGGATAGCCCAAAGGGCAGGACTCTGAACTGATGATAATGCTGTCCCAAAGCCACGAACCTTGGGTATTTGTGATGCTTTGAGTGAATAGGAATGTGCTGGTAAGCATCCTGCATGTCCAGGGAGGCTAAGCAGTCGTGTTGATGAAGCAAAGGTAACAGGGTTCCCAGTGATATCATTCTGAATTTCTCTTTGGGAAGGAATTAGTTTAGTTTTCTGAGGTCCAAAATGGGGCGCATGCCCCCGGTTTTCTTTGGAACCAGAAAGTAATGGGAGTAGAACCCTGTGTTCCATTGATCCAGCGGAACTACTTCCACTGCCCTGTTGTTCAGAAGGCCCTGTATCTCGGAGGCAAGAAGATCTGACTGAAGAGCTGACAGCCTGGGCTGTCGTCTGGGGGAACGATTCGGAAGGGTCTCCAAAAGACTGAGTGAATACCCTTCGAGGATTATCCGGAGGACCCATTTGTCTGAGGTTATGGACTTCCATTGGTTCTAAAAGTGAGTCAGACGACCTCCCACCGCTGAGGAAGAGTCCTCCTCGGGCAGCTGAGGTGGGACTTGGGCTAACAACTCAGAAGGCGGCACTGGGCGCTTTGGGTCCTTGCACCTTCTGCTGCGTTTTCTTCTGAGGCTGGGGGGCTTGGTTTTTATTAAAACTTCCCCTGCCTTTGCCTCGAAAGGACTGACAGTTATGAAACTGGCGTTTATTAACACCCCCTCGTGAAGGGACGGGGAGGTCGAGCCAATTTAATGGCTGACCTAGTCTTTTGTGTAGCCTCTAGAACCAGTTCCACTTGAGGGCCGAAGAGATACACACCGTCGAAAAGCAACGCCATTACCTGTTGCTGTGCATCATTCGTAAAACAAATGCCCACCGCCGTCGCTCGCGAAGCAGTATCGAAAGCGTCCATAGCTGCTTTAACCTGCTGGTTGTTGGACTCGATACCCCTGGTTATGGTCTGAAGAAGCTCTGAATTTGTGTCCGACTCCGATAGAGCTTCAACCATTTGTTTGACAGAATGCCAAAGGATATACTCATATTGAGAGAAATAGCCTTGGTAGCTGGCAATACACATACCCAGGGTGGAAGCAGCAAAGACTCTCTTCCCTAAAGTGTCTATCTTACGAGATTCTTTGTTAATAAGTCGAGCTGTAGTAGTCTGGGGAAGGACAACCTTATTGTCTGCCAATACTACAACAGGATCCGCAAAGGCTTGGGATGCCAAAATGGGAGAATCCTTGGGAGCAGTGTATTTCTTTTCTATGGACTTAGCCACCAAAGGAATGACAGCAGGATTATTCCATACCACTTGAGACAGCATCTCAAAGGAGGGCTGTACCGGAGGAGTCAAATCCATAGGGATCTCTGGAACATGGAGGTATTGGAGTCTTAACAGTTTCCCAGGATTGATATCTGTAGTTTGGAGAGAAACAGTGGAAATCAGGTTTTTCAGCAGAGACTTAAAAGACAGGTCCTCGACCACAGGCTCTGCAGCAGAAGTAGATCCTGTTCCTTCCACATCATCACCCAGCCCAAGGTCTGGGTCAGTGTCAGTGTCATCTCCTGACAGTCCACGAGGGACTGTATGGACAGGAAAGGAGTGAAAATCAGAAGGAAATGAGGAAGGAAAAGGGTTGAAGGAGGAGTCTTGAAGGCTGGATGACACCCTAACAGATCTCAGCGCCGAGGAAATGCACGGTGCCGAGGAGCCACACAGCACCGAAAAGCCAGATGGCGCCGAGAAGCCACATGGTGCCAAGGATGCACATGGCGCCGACGGAGTGAACGGCGCAGAGGACGGCGTCGATGAAGCACACGGCGCCAAGAAAGCCATTGGCACCGAGGACGGTGCCGAATGAGCCACTGGCGCCGAGGACAGCGCCGAGCAAGCCATGGATGCTGAGGGCGTCGAGAACATCCAAAGACTCCGGAAAACAGGATTTGAGGAGAAAGAAGGATGAATACCAGGAGATAAAGGCATCGGTGTGGCCCCCTGCGCCGCAGCCATGTGGGGGGGGGGGACAGCTAAGCGCGGAGTCGACGGTACCGAAGATGGCGCCGCACGACCAGGGAGGCTCAACCGCCCTACCCGATCTCCCAAGAAGCCCAAAGGCTCCTGAGTGACCGGGCCAGGCAGCTGGACCAACCTCCGAGCCCACTGCTCCATAAGAGCGGCCCACTGATGAAACTGCTCATCTGAAGACCTACCAGAAGGCGGGGGTAGGGCTCCGATGTCGAAGAAGTCAGCTACCAGAAATAGAAACTGGTGACTCTGGAGGAGACCGGCCACTAGCCCCAATAACTGACCGCCTACGCGTAGACATATCAGAGGGCGACCTCAAGTGATGCCTTCTCTTTCTTGACCTGCGGGTCGAAGAAGAGCTCAAGGTCGAACGGTGCTGAGAGTGCGACCATTTACTTTTATGCTTTCGAGAGGACCACCCACCCCCTCAGGTACTGGACTGTCCGTTGTCAGACCCCCCCCCCCCGGAGAAGTCTCCCTACCGTCACCTGACCCGCTTATAGTCGACTCGGTCAATGTAGGCTGAGACTTCTTCGTAAATTAAGAATAAATAAACTAAACGATACTTATTCGAGATATTACTAAAAAATAATGAAACTGAAAAACTAAGCTGCTAGTTTGAAGTTTGACTCCCGGAGGGCAAGCAACGTCGTCACTGAAGTGCACTCAATGGCACGAAAAAAGGAACTGAGGCGGTTGGAGGGTCGACGCCGAGATAGTCTTTACCGCATGAGCTGAGGCTCGCGGTGCTGCTCCTCGCGGCTCCATCTCTGGCGCCGACACGCCAGCAAAAAGTTTGCTCCCGCTGGGTCCTAGTGCCTCCGGCGCTATCCCATTAGTGTGAATGAGTGGTGGAGACTTTATGTCCAAGAAGAACCGACTTTTCTAGGTTTAGAATGAAGCCCAAGGACTCCAGGAGCCTTTGGGTGACCTCTAAGGCTGACCTGACTTGGTCTGAGGACTGCCCTACTAGGAGCCAGTCATCCAGGTATGGGAACAAAAGGATACCTTGTCTCCTGAGGAATGCTACCACTACTGCCAGGCACTTGGTAAACACCCTTGGAGCCGAAGTTAGGCCGAAAGGCATGGCTCTGAACTGATAATGGCCTGAGGGCAACTCAAACCTGAGGTATTTTCTGTGGGAATGTCTGATGGGTATGTGGAAATAGACATCCTTGAGATCCAGGGAGGCTAGCCAGTCTCCTGGTCTCAGAGAGGGAAGAATTACTCCCCGAGTCACCATCTTGAACTTTGGTTTTGTTAAGTGTTTGTTGAGGTACCTTAAATCTAGGATGGGTTGCCACTCCCCTGTCTTTTTTGGGGTAAGGAAGTATCTGGAATAAAGTCCTTTTCTCCTGTGAGAAACAGGTACCTTCTCTACTGCTCGCATGAGCAGAAGAGAGGAGACTTCTGCCTTTAAGGCCTTTGTCTCCAAGGCAGAGAGAGTGGGCTGAAATATCTTGCTCTCACCTTTGGGAACCTTTTGAAACCGAGAACAAGTCCCTGGCTCACTACTTTCAGGACCCATTTGTCTGAGGTAATGGAATCCCAGGCCTGGGAATAGTGAGCCAGCCTGCCCCCTACAGGAATTGGGGAGGTGACCCTGACCGACACCTTAGGGTGTCTGTTTGGCAGGGGGCTTGGACTGAGTGGATGCTGGGGTCCTGGTCATCCCTTGTCTGCCTCTTCCCCTGAAGAACCCCTTCTGCTGGAAAGAAGAGGAAGCCTAGGCTTGGTCAAAAGGCCTGTTAAAAGGCCTGCCCCCTGCCAGCCCTAAACTGCTGCCTCTGAGGAGTGGCCTGCTTCTCTTTTGCTGCAGCACTCCAGTAGGTGGTCCTGTCCTCATCCATCTTCTTCATGTAAGCCTCTGTCTGTTCGCCAAACAGAGAGTTACCAGCAACAGGAAAATCCATAGCCTTAGTCTGGGTATCCTGTGACAAATTGGTACATTTGAGCCAAGCTAATCTCCTCATGAAGGCAGATGTAGCCATGACCCTGGAATGCACATCATTCAAGTCAACAGCAGTGTGAAATTGGACCGTGGATGCCTCAGTACCATCTGCAGCCACCTTCTCCAGCTCCGTGGCTAGCTGGGGAGGGGCACTCTTAGCCAGTTCCTGAACCGTATCCCACCTCAATTTCTGGTACCTGGCTGTATATGCCAGGCTTGTCTGAGTTCCAAAGAGGATGCCAAGTATTGTTTCTTGGCCATGGCATCCACTTTCCTAGAATCCTTATCTGGGGGGTGAGATGCCAGGGGAATATTAGCCTTGTCACAGGCTGCAGCCTGCACTACCCCAACATGACTGCAATGAGTTGTAAGAAATTCTATTCCAGGATCTGACAAGGTATATCTCCTGTCAATCTTTTTATCCACAGGAGGTACAGAAGTTGGAAACTGCAAAATGTTTTGTGTCCGTTTCCGCAGGGATTTATGCAAAGGGATAGACACCATCTTCGACTCTGGGACATCCATCATTTCCATGAAGTCAGGTTCCTCCTGATCCTGTTCAGCTTCTTCAACTGGAAGCTGAAGAGTCTCAGCCACTTTCTTGTAAAACAAGAAATGGGAGGGGGACTCAAAGTCTGGGAGGAGACACATTGGAAGGCCTGTCTGGGGAGATGTCAGGCTGTACTGGCTCATCTAGGCCTTCATCTTCCTCTCCATCCCAATCGCCCTCATAGAAAGCCTCTGGGTCAATGTCAGAAGCGACTATGTCCGACTGAACCGAACCTCTAAGAACCATTGCCGGTTCGGTCGAAACTGGGCCAAGCGACTGAACTATAGAAATCGCTTTAGCAATCTCCTCAGTGGACGGACCACGGGAAGTAGGACCCGAACCGGCTGATTTTCATTACCTTTTGCTAGGAACCGATTCCGAAGAATCGGCTCTCCTTTTGCCCGAGGAGGTACTGCCCAGGTCAGTGGCACTTCAGGTTCGCAAACCAACCAGGCTGGCCATCCGGGTCAGCCGGATTTCTCGCCTCCTCTCCCTTAGCCTACTCGAACGTTTTTCCAGAGTGGCTTTGGGAAAGTTTTTACAGATTTGGCAGTCTTCCTTGAGGTGGTCAAACCCCAGACAGTAAACACAGATGTGGGGAGGTTCGGCCTTGGCAAAGGCCTCCTTACACTCGGTACAGTGCTGAAACCCAGTGGAACCGGTTTTCTTTTTGGGTTTCTCAGACATGTCGGAATACTGAAAAGTTACCCTTGCCAGCTATTGCGTCAGGCAACTAGAAACTGATCGGTTCCAACCGTGTCACGGTTCGGTTAAAAAAATCCAGAAAGAGATTTTTTTAGGAACCGATGAGTACCGGAAACCACAAGTAATAATTAAAAACAATATTCAAATAGAAAGGGTTTAGTTCCAAACCGGACCAACCGGAGAAGACCCGAAGGCGAAAACAATTTCCACAGTAATACAACTACCTACTACTACCACTTACTGTTGCCGAGACCGAGGTAAGAAGACCAAAATAAAGAAACGTTGGGTAAAACTGACCGATTTAAACTTATACCGAACTGAAGTGCAGGAGGAATCTCCAGAGCGACTTCACAGTTAGGCGGAGTAAAAAATCTGATGTTTACACTTCAGAGTGCTAGAGACAGAGGTTTGAAAACCGAGCTCGAGCTCAACGTTCTATGCTTCTGCATAAGAGTTAACTTTACTCTCCGGGGCAGTTCAAGTGCTGGGGCTAACTGCATATAGTCAGAATACAGCAAGACTTCATGTTGTTTGAATCACTGGCAATAACTCCAATTAAAGCAGAATCGGCTATTCTGGAAGAAAGACAGGATACAGGGAATTCTCCCCCCTCTCAAAGCAAATTTGTGGTGTAAGAAATGTCGTTTCTTAAGTTAATTAAGGATATGTCCAAAGGATAAGGGAACTAAGGATTGATAGGAAGAAGAGGAGGAGGAGAGAAGGGAGGGCAACTGCCAAACCCCCAACCCACAGGGGTGGAGCCGAAGCACTGAAGAAGGAGTGCCCTCCCTCCTGACCATTATGCCCCTTAAGAAAATTATCCCCCTATGTGCCCCAGATTGTCCCACTCCTGACTAACAGAAAGCAGGGGGGCGAGGACGGGCACAGAGAGGGAGGGGGACCCAGAGACTGAGGCCCCAGGGGGAAGGAGGGTGGGATTGTGATGAATGGTGAAGATGAACAGAAATATCAGAATTATGGTAGGTACGTAATTTCCATATCTTATCTGTGTCAATCTTCACCATTCATCACTTTTGGGTGAGTGCCGAGCCCACCCGAAGGGGTTTTTTAACCCTAAGGGACTGAGTCCCTTAGCTCTCAGTGGGTGACACACTAAGAGGGAGAACCTTCAGGGTCTGGAGAGGCCAGAGTGTGGGGAGAGTGAGAAGGGAACCCCCCAAAGTGGGTAGGAAGTTGCCCTGACAGACGCCGCCTCACTCTACAGGAGAAGAGATGGGTTCTCTGGTGAGTGGAGTTAATCACCCTATGCCGAGCCAAGGGTGACAACCGGAAAAGACGCAGCCATGCCGTCCGCCTTGTGCAGATCGCTGTCCCTACGACCCTGGTAGTTACCTCATTGGCATCATACAGTGCCCTTGCTTGGTGCCTTGCTAGCTCCAGGCCATGTGCAGAGAGTGCAATGGCTTGTCTGGTTTGCTCCGTGTCAGGCATGGAGGCTAGGAGCTGACCAAGCCTGGACCATAGGAACCTGTTATAGGTTGCATAGTGGGCCTGATGTGCTGCAACAGAGAGCAGCAACCATGCCGAGTAGAACGTCTTCCTCCCCCAGAAGTCGAAATCTGAGGAATCTTAATCTGGGGGCCGGTCAGGGTGAGGGGCGCGAAGCCCATCAGGAGTGTCCAGTTGCGTCAATCCTGACTGAGGATGAGGCATGGAACCTGGAGACTCCGGGGGGGGGGGCACAATACCGCTGGCAGAGTTCCCTAGGAGCAGGAACTCCAGAAAAGGGTCTCTGTCAGGAACGCAACGACGCCTCCCGAAAGGGAGCAGACCAGGGGGGCACCACAAGGGTGTCCTCACTGAAATCGCCTAGAAAGGCACGCGACGAGTGCTCTGGATTGTGTTGAGTGGGAGGGGTGATGTACAGGTCCTCTAACAGCCTCATGAGGAATTGCTGATACTCAGCAAGATCAGCAGCTGGAGAGATGTGGACAGACAGCTCCTCTCCCCCAGAAGAGGGAGATGAAGAGTCAGAGGACCTCGAAGGTCCAGAAGCTGGCTGCTCAGGGGGAGGTTGAAAAACCTGTCTGTCCATAGCCCTAACATAAGAGGGAAACTGAGCAGCCACTGCTCTGAACTGCTCCCAGGAGAGAGGCCCGCTAGAACCAAGAATGCCTGGGAGAGCAGGAGAGTGTGGCAGAGGATTGGGGGCAGAGCTGACAACAGGAATTGGCTAACCTCCGCCTGGGCTAGGGAGCACACCAGGAGCCCTAGGGGAAGAAGGAGCTCCAGAAGACTCCACAGCCGACAGCTGAACAACCAAACTGGAACTGCCTAGGCTGCACCCTGAATAATTCCCTCTGTGAGGTGACTGGGGCCATGTAGGTCCAGAAGGACGGTCCCCTATCTCCAAAGAACGAGGCCCTCTCGAGGAAACCGAAAGGGAAGGGCGAAGATCCGCACTATGGCTTCTCCCAGAGCCCGAGTGGGTTCCAGAAAAAGGCCGCCGGACAGATCCCATGCCCCTCAACCTCTCGGAATCCGAGAGTGCCCTCCTCCTCAAGAGAGCCAGCCTAGGCAGCTGGCAGCCCTGGTCGTCCCCCGAAGGGGCTATCCAGGGAGCAGCACCCTCCCCTCCCATGGGTGCTCTGATCGGCCCCAAAGTTGGGCGATCCAGGCACACCACCTGAGGGGGTACCACCACTGAGGGGTCAGAGAACCCTCCGAGGCCAGATTGCAGAGCAATGGTGGTCTGCACCACTGCCTGCTGGTCAGCACCCCTGACCCTGGCCCCGGCAGTCATTGTCCGCTCCTCAGAGGGGGGCTGGCTCCGGCCTGTCAAGGACACTACCAGGGTGTCCACATGGGCAGCCAACTCCAGAGAGCCAGACTGCCTGTCTGAGCCACAGTCCGACTCCTCCTCTGAAGAGGTGGAGACCAAAGTCCTGTGCCAAACAATGAGTGGATGCCCGCTGTCATCCCCGACTGAAAAGGGCACCAGAACCAGAGACTGCACCAGAGTCGGTGCCGATGTCCCCTGCCGCACCACAAACAGTGCCAGAAGAGGACATGGCTCCAACAAGGGCAGCAGCCTCAGAGCCAGAGCCTGTCATGGCGCCGAGACCAGAAACGGCACAGACGACGGCTCCGACTGCGCTCTCGGTGCAGAGGCCGTAAACCCCCACGGCGCTGTGAGCGGCGCCGTGGACAGAGATGGTGCCGACGACAGCCCAGACAGCGCTCTCGGCGCCTCGAACGGCACCAAGCTCCAAAACCCCTATGGCACAGTGCCCATGCTCGGAGCGGCGAATGGCTCCAGAACTGGACACGGTGTCGTGCTCAACCACAGCGCCGTGAACGGTGCCAGGGCGAGAAACAGTCAGGGACAGCGCCGTAGAGCCTCCCACGGCACCGCCAGCACCATCGGTGCCACAAACGGTGGCAACAGCAGCAATGGCGCCGCGTGACGGACAGGCACAGACAACGGCACCATCAGGGCCCACAGCGTTGCGAATGGCACCAAGGCCCACGACGGCACTGACGCAAGCCTTCTGAGCAGCGAGTTTAACACCGGAGGAGCCTTCACCCCCGAAGGGGCGATTGCCAAAGCGGTGCCTCCTGCCTGTTCCCCGGGGGGAACAGACTGGACCTCCTGTACCGTGGAAGGTGCCTCTGCCATGGCTAGGCTACAAGAGGCAGAGGCCCCCTCCTCCTCGGTCAGTACAGAAACAGGAGGGGAACCGGAGGAAAGGCAGAGAGTATGCGGCTTGGCCCGACGAGTGCGTGCCTGTCCCCCGAAAGTCGTCGGAGCTCGCCCCACTTTCCAGGCGCGTTGCTTGATGACCCCGACGGTCCATGGAGAAGCAGGCGTCACACGAATCCATGTCGTGAAGCAGGCCAAGACACGTGAGGCAACTGTCGTGCTGGTTGGTGACGGAGTACTTATGGCCGCATGGGCACAGTCGCATGGGGGGACGTCCCGTTTTAGAAGTTTTTTGCCCTCTGACCGAGACATGACCTACAAGAAAAAATACCAAAACAAGACCCTATGTCGCAAAATAAAATAAGGAACAGTCTTACCAGGCGATGTCGAGTGGAGTGAACAGAACCTGCAGGATACTCTGAGTCGATGGACTATGAAGTGACACAGGGTCGACAAAATGCATAGTTGAAGGCTTCAGTGGTAGAGGTAGACCTCTAAAATTCTTCTGAGAGCTTCCCATGAGGTGACCTCGATGGCAGTAGACAAAGAACTGGTGGAAGGGTGGAGTCGACAGCGCCTAACGGCCAACCCGCAAGCGCCACTTGGCCTTGAGGGCGGCACCAATGGTGTTTTGACTCCGCCCATCCAAAAAAAAAAAAGCTTCCACGGGGTCATGACCTCTGGCCAAATACCTAAAGGTGATGAATGGTGAAGACTGACACAGATAAGATCTGGTACTATATAGCTTCCGGGGCAGGTCTGCCATATCCTCCAGCTCCTGCACCACATTACCAGGACAGAATTCCATTTTTTTTTTTTTTATTTGGCCGTAAGAGCCATGTAGGAAGACATTTTGACAAGCATCTGGTTAGCTATGAAAACTATTTTCTGGAGTCCTTGTCTGGGGGTAAGGAGGACAAGGAGACCCCAGCTTTCTCGCAAGCTGCCTGCTGCACTATACTCACATGGCTGGGGTGCACAGACAGTCACTCAGCATTGTTGTTAAATAATAGATATATTTATGTATTTATTTATGATCATTTCCAGCCCGCTTGCCAACACTCCACAGAAGTGGGGGTTTGAAACAGTTTCATGATATTTTTATTTATATTTTTTCATTATAGAGAGGCATGACCAGTAGTTTGGGAAGTGGAAGACCTTTCATTTCCCTATAATCTTTTTATTGCCATCCTCACCTTGGAGGGGCTCCCGAGAAGGGAGTTCCAGGGTGTCTAATATGTTTTGGATAAGATGGGCCTACGCAGCACACACAAATCATGTGTGTGTCCACTTTATAAATTTTATCTTTGCACTTACAATACCGAAATAAAGGCTCTTTCATCTTCGGAGGTAGACAGAGACGACAAATGAAAATTACGTACCTCTCGTAATTCCTGCTCTTTCTGTGTACCTTCACCATTCATCACTGTTGGGTAGTAAGCAGAAAGATCAGGACCCTGCGGGAGCTTTTTTGTCTGCGCAATAGGAGGAGTCGACGTCGAGATGGAGCCGCCCTCGAGGCCAATGTATTACGTGGCGCTCGCGGGTTGGCCCGTAACCGTCAACGCCTCCTCAGCACCAGTTCTGCACACCGGAGAGAGAGACAGAGAAAAGGAGGGTTGGAAGGGTGGGCAAGGGAGTCCAAGGGACAGCAAAAGGATGTAAAACTAAAAGAATAGGAAAGAAATAAGCCTAAGGGATTGGGACAGGAGGGCCCTAATCTCTGGGCAAGAAGGAAGGGGTGGGGGGAGAGAGAGAAAGAAAGGAAGGAAGGAGTGAGGAAGAGGAGACACTACCCCCGAGGCATCGCCGTGGACTGCTCTGGAGGAGTTGTGCCACAGGTTAAACCAGATAGGTCAGAGGATGGAAAAGGCTTGGAGCAGAGGAAGGCACCCATTTAGAGGAGAAGTCCAGAGGGCTAAGGACGGGTCGGTGTCTTCCCCCTCCTGCGAAATGGATTGAGGCAGAAGAACCACCTTAAACGTCCCTGGAGAACAACCCCAAGGGAGTGAAACTTAGTTATTGAGGGGGTAAATAATAATGTTCTCCTGAACAGGGGAATACAACCAAAATGGAGGCACAAGATTTTGGAGGGGGGACAACTGAGAGAATCACCAGAGCCCCCTCCTGCTACCAGACTCCCTCAAGAGACACCAGAGGATGCAGGAAAAAAATCCCAGGACTTACCTGGGCAGAGAGGGGGCTCTGGAAACTCCCAACAGCAGGACCCTCCCTGTCTGCCCACCCAGAGGAAAAACTCCGAACTCAAGAGGGGAAGGGGTGGGAGGTGCTGCGAATGGACCAAGGTTCAAATGGGAGACGAATAAGGAGGAGGAGAATCGCCCAGAGACTGACGCCTGAGAGGGGAAGGTGGGCGGGATTCAGCGATGAATGGTTAAGATACACAGAAAGATCAGGAATTACGGTAGGTACATAATTTTCATCTCTTATCTGTGTCAATCTTCACCATTCATCACTGCTGGGTGATTACTGAGCCATCCGAAGAGGGCCCAGAACCTCCCTAATGAACAAAGTCCCTTAGCCTCCAGTGGGGGAGGCACCAGAGGAGGGAACCCTAGCAGGTCTGGCTAGGCCTGAGGCTGGTCTGGGTGAGGCGAGGTTCTGCTAGCAGGAGAAGGAAGGCGCCCCTGAAGCTCTCGCCTCACCCTACGGGAAAAAAGATGGGTTCCCCTGAAAGAAGAGGGCAGTCACCCATCGCCGGGCCAGGGGTGACAACCAGGAGAGACAAAGCCACGCCATCCGCCTGATGCAGATTGTTGTCCCCGCCAGCCTGGAAGCCACCTCATTGGCATCATATGATGCCCTTGCTTGGTTCCTCACTAGCTCCAGGCCCCATGTGGAAAGGGCAATGCTCTGTCTGGTTGCCTCTGAATCAGGCAAAGAAGCCAGTATTTGAACTAGCAGAGACCACAAGTGCCTGTTGTAGGCAGCATGGTGGGCCTGATGAGCAGAAATACACAAAAGGAGGAGTGTCGACGAGAATGCTCTCCTCCCCCAAAAATCAAACTCAGCTGAGTCAGATTCTGAGGGAAGATCAAACCTTGGGCTTCTATGCCCAGTGGGTATGTTCAGAAGAGTCATGCCTAATGAGGGGAGGGCTGAGGCAAGGCTCCCGGAGATCCAAGGGGTGCACAGTACCGCTGGCGGAGGTCCCTCAGGGCTGGTGCTTGGGTTGAGGGACGTCACCAGACCCGGTACGACGCCTCCTGAAAAGGATTGGGCCAGGTGGGAACCATCAGGTTGACCACACTGAACTCGCCTAAAAAGGAGCTCGCCAAGTGGTCAGGATTGCGTTTGCGAAGGGTGGAAATATGCAGCTTGTCGAGCAACCTCAATAAGGAGCGCTGATAACTGGAAAGATCAGCAGCTGGGGAAAGGTGAACAGAAGAGTCCTCTCCCTTGGAGGAGGAAGACGAGCAAGCCGACGAGCACGGAGAGTCAGGTTCTGGCTGCACAGGGGAGTGGTGAAACACCACCTGGTCCATGGATTAGTAATAGGCAGGGAACAGTGCCGCCATGGACCTGAACTGTTTCCAGGTGAGGGGCCTCGTAGGGTCAGTGACACCTGGGAAAGGGGGAGGGGCTGGCAAAGGGGCCAGGGGCCAGGCACCTATTGGAAGGGCACAGCCACTGCCCGGGCTAGGGAACCCACCAGGAGTCCTCAAGGGAGGAGGAGATCCGGTGGCTCCGGCAGACGAAGGCCGCTCAACCAAGCTGGAACAGCCAGAGCTGAGCCAGACAAGAGAATTTCCCACGCAAGGCAACTGAGGCCGTATGAGCCCAGAAGGGTGGCTCCTAACCTCCGTAGATGAGGTCCCTCTCGAGGAGACCTCGGGGGAGAAGGTCGGACCAGCACTGTGACTCCTCTCTGAACCCCGCAGTTGCCCAGGAAAGGGCGTCGCCCTGAATCCAACCCCCTCAATCCCTTGAACTCTGAGAAAGCCCTCTTCCTCGTCATCAGCTGAGGCAACTGACACCGCACAGGTGACTCCTGAGAGTCAGCCGGAGGTGGAGTGCCCTCCCCTACCTGAGGTGCTGCAGCTGGCCCAGAAGTAGGGCCAGCAAGAACTACCAGCAGAGGGGGTACGCCTCCCAAGGTGGCAGATGGACCACCAACTCCAGGCTGCCCTGTGGCGCCACCAGGAGCACCAGAGGACTGGTTGGTGCCACCAACCCTGGAATCGGCCAAAGCCATCCGTTCCATGGAAGGGGGCTGAACCAGAGCCGCTGTGCTGGAGGAAGAAGAATCGGTGGACTCCTGAGAACCCGGAAACCGGTCTGGGTCAGCCTCAGAATCGTCCTCCCCAGAGAAGGCCCGAACACAGACCACTCCCTGATCCCTCTCAGCTGTGGTGCCGCAAGGGACACTGCAAACTGGCCTAGCACTGCCCATGGTGCCGCCCCATCAACAGCACCGTGAACAGTGCCGGAGGCCGGCCCTGTGCCACCCGCAGTGCCGCCCCTGGCTCGGAGGCCTCAGACTGCCACGCCAGGGAAGCCGTCTGGATAGTGCCTCCCACCCAACCCCCAAGGGGGCCAGGCTGGGCCTCCTGCACCGTGGGAGGGGTTCCCACCGCGACAAGGCTAGAACTGGCAGAAACCCCCTCCTCCGCTGGCTATATAGGTCTGGAAGTGGACCCATAGAAAGGGTCAAGAAACCGGATCTTGGCGACCAGTGCACGCGCCTGTGTCCCGCAAGTCAGCGGCGCACGTCCAACCTTCAACACGCGCAACTTCAACACATAACGATCCATGGAGAAACAGGCGTCACATCTGTCATGTCATGGTTTGGTCCCAAGCAGGTAAGGCAATGGTCATGCTGATCTGTGACGGAGTAAGTCAGCCACAGGAACTCAGACGCATTGCAGGACGACCCGCCCTCAAAGATTTTTTCTTGTCCCCTGAACCAGACATGACTGGATGGAAAAACAAAAACTAAAAACAGTACTCAGCTCTGACAGAGAAGTACAAATGAAAGACCATACCAGTCGACACCGAGGAATGGAGCAGCAGAACTAGGATTGTGTTTTCTCTGCTGATGTACTAGGCCGCAGAAGAATGGCGCTCACACACGAAGTCGTGCTCACTCAACGGCAGGAGAAGCAGAAAGTACAGTTACATAAGAACTTACCGTAACAGTAGATCTTTGAGAGGAGCTCTTGCAGCAGGCTATAACCATTAGGACTAACGCCCCCAGGCATTAGGACCCACCAGAAAACTTCTCAGCCAGCAGTACCCAGCAGGGATCACACTCAGACATCTGCTCCACCCCGACATCGGCCATGGTATAAAAGGGGGCGGACCCAGCTGCACCCCAGTTCCCCAGCCAAGACCCGTGAACGGGCCCTGACGAGAGAAAGAGTTGAAGCCTGCAGATGAAGTTCTGTACACCTCATTTAGGGAATGGAGGGCGGGAAACCAGAGCCTGCTGCAAGAGCTCCTCTCGAAGATCTATTGTTACGGTAAGTTTTTATGTCACTGTACTATCTTACTTCGAGTGGGAGCTCTTGCAGCAGGCTATAACCATTAGGACTGAATCCTAAGCAGTCCCATGCCAAGGAGGTGCCTAACCCCGGGAGGTGGAAGATGGTATGATGCTGGAAACAGCAAGTCAAGACAGAAGTCCCTGAAGGACTGCCAGGCCGAAGCCAGCACAGTGTCCAGATGCAATGTCCACGCTATAGTGCTTCACGAAGGAGTGCACAGAATTCCAGGTAGCATGTGTCTCTGATGGAGACATTCCGCAGAGCGGCAAAGGAAGAAAAAATTACTCACCTTAGTAATGTTGTTTCTTCTAATGGAGTCTTGCTATATTCTGACAGTAGCAATGAGTCCCAACCTTCGAACTGCCCCGGAGATGAAAGAGTTAACTTTCCATGCCAGGCATGGAACGCTGAGCTCGAGCTCGGTTGAGACTCTCTCTGTTGCTGTTTAAACTCAAACCGTCAGATCTTTACGAGCTAAACTCACTAAGGCCCTGTGTGGAAGCTGTAAACCCACACTAGCCAACTGGCTACTAAACATAAAACACATTTTTGGTCCCAAACAAAGACTCAAGTCAGGAGACCCAAAATTGAAAATATACACCAACTCACCCCAAAAAGAAGGGGTGAAAACAAAAGGTGGGCACCTACTGAGTGCCAACATTGCACTGCCCACCCACATCCCAAAACAGAGGTTCTGAGAAGGGCAGGCGGCGGAGGTCAGAATACAGCAAGACTCCATTAGAAAAAACAACATTACTAAGGTGAGTAATTTTTTCTTCAAACAACATGAAGTCTTGCTATATTCTGACAGTAGCAGACTACAAAGCAGTACCTCCATGGAGGAGGAACAGAACATACTTAGGAAATAGGCTCTGAAGCACAGCTGTGCCAAACTACGCATCACTCCTAGCCTGGATGTCCAGGGAGTAATGCTTGGTAAAAGTGTGAACTGTTTTCCAGGTAGCTGCTTGACATATCTCTAGAATAGGGATGTCCCTGGCAGCAGCCAGAGAAGCAGCTGTACCTCTGGTAGAGTGAGCCCTCAGGCCTGAGGGAGGAACCTTACCCAGTTTTTGTAACAAAATTGATACAAGAGACAATGCACCTGGCAATGGATCTTTTAGTGGCAGGTTTCCCTTTACCGACCTCACCATAAGTGAGGAACAGTTGGAGGGAGTCAAACCTGTGATCCTTGGTACGCTCTATGTAGTAGCTAAGGGCTCTTTTCACATCTAAACTGTGCAGCCTCCTCTCGCCAGAGGAGGAATGGTCAGTGAAGTACACTGGGAGAGACACAGATTGATTAAGGTGGAAATCTGAAACCACCTTAGGCAAGAACTTCCTGTTAGTCCTGAGGACCACCTTATCTTTATGAAAGGAGATAAAATCAGGCTCCACTGACGAAGCTTGTAATTCACTTATGCGTCTTGCAGAAGTGATGGCTACCAGAAACACAGTCTTCCAAGTCAAGTACTTAAGCTCTGCTGAAGACAAAGGCTCAAAAGGGGGTTGCCTAAGCTAAGCAATGCAAACATTAAGGTCCCAGGCAGGGGCAGGGTCCCTGAATGGAGGGTTGGTGTGAAGCAATCCCTTGAAAAACTTGGAGAACACAAGATGAGCTGAAAGAGAAGAGGGCTTACCTGCTGAAATAAAAGCAGACACAGCTGCCAGATGCACTTTCAGTGTAGCTGGTCTCAGCCCCAATGTATTTAAATGGACCACATAATCCAGGACTGTGGGCAGATCAGCAGATTCTGGGGAAATATGCTTCCCAGAGCACCATATGGAAAATCTTTTCATTTGGAATTATAAGTAGCCCTGGTGGAAGGCTTTCTAGAAGCCTTCAGGATATCCATTACACCTTGGGAGAGGTGTAAATCAGCAAACTCTAACTCTTCAAGAGCCAGGCCTTGAGATTGAGAGATTTGAGGTTCGGGTACCAAAACCCTCCCTTGAGCACAGGTTAACAGGTTGTAATTCCTGGGAAGACACAGGGGAAGATGGACTGCTAAGGACAGTAGGAGTGGATACCAGGGCTGTCTGGCCCAGTCTGGAGCAATCAGGATTATCTTGCAGGGTTCAGATCTGATTTTGACTAGCACTTTGAACAGGAGAGGGAAGGGGGGGAAAGCATAGAGAAACTTCCCTTCCCAATTGAGAACTAAGGCATCCAGGGGGACAGAGCCCAACACTGGGGGCCTGCAACAAAAAAGGGGAAGTTGGTGATTGTCTGGGGCTGCAAAAAGATCTATTTGCAGGGTGCCCCATCTGGAAAATATCACCTCCAAGACCAGGGGGTCCAGTGACCATTCATGATGGCCCTGGGAAATCCTGCTGAGAGCATCTGCCAGGACATTGTCCTTGCCTGGGAGGTGAACTGCCATGAGGAGGTGATCATTGCTTGTTGTGTGCAAGGCCGTAGACCGAGTGCCTCCTTGCTTGTTGATGTACCACATTGTGGTGGTGTTGTCTGTTCTGACCTGTATAACTTTGTTCTGAACAGATTTGGAAAAGCTTGACGGCTAGAAATACTGCTCTGAGTTCCAACAGATTGATGTGAAGCAGAGATTCCTGAGGGGACCACAACCCCTGGGTGGTCAGGTCGCCCATGTGAGCCCCACCCCAAGAGGGAGGCATCTGTAGTAAGGATTAAAGAGTGAGACTGAGTGACAAAGAACCCCTTGTCTCAGATTGTTCTGATCCTGCCACCACTGTAGGGCCTGGATCAGGGTTCGAGTTACTGGGATCAATTTGGTCAGAGGGTCCTTCCTTTGAGACCAGAAGGTTCTCAAATGGAACTGAATGACCCTCATCTGAAATCTTGCTCCCTGCACTACTGCTGTAGAAGCAGCCATGTGCCCCAGGAGCTGTAGAAAATGCCTTGCTGGTCGAGACACCTGCAGGGTGAATGAGGAGGCCAGAGAGACCAGGATCCTTGCCCTGTCCAGGGGAAGGAAGGCTCTGGCCTTTTCTGTGTCTAGCTCTGTGCCTATGAAGGTGAGGAGCTGGACAGGCTCTAGAACTGACTTTGGAAGATTTAGAAGGAAACCCAAAGAAGTGAGAAGTTGCTGAGTTATCTGTAAGTGTAACTTGACTTGGTCTGGGGACTGGCCCACTATGAGCCAGTTGTCCAGGTAAGGGAAGATGGCAATCTTTTGCCTTCTTAGAGAAGCAATTACCACTGCCAGGCATTTTGTGAACACCCTTGGAGCAGAGGTGAGGCCAAAGGGCATTGCTCTGAACTGGTAATGGCCTGAGGGCAGCTCGTACCTGAGGTACTTTCGATGGGAGTTCTGATGAGAATATGGAAGTAGGCATCCTTGAGGTCCAGGGACACTAGCCAGTCCCCTGGCCTTAGAGAGGGTAGAATAATTCCCAAAGTCACCATTTTGGAATTTTGGTTTTAAAAGGTGCTTGTTTAAATATCTGAGATCCAGGATGGGCTGCCATTCTCCTGTCTTTTTTGAGGTAAGGAAGTACCTGGAGTACAGCCCTTTGCCCTGGTGTAGGGGTGGAACCCTTTCCACAGCTCTGAGAGCTAGGACGGATGAGACCTCTGCCTCTAAGGCAAGTGTCTCTGACGGATTTGCAGGTGGAAAGGATCTGGTTCTCATCTTTGGAAACTTTTTGAAGCTGAGAACCAGTCCCTGGCTTACTACTTCCAGGACCCATCTGTCTGATGTCAGAGACTCCCAGTCCTGGACAAAGTAAGCCAGCCTGCCCCCTACAGGTAGCTGAGAATCGGCCCTGGCAACCCCATCAGGGTGCCTGTTTGACAGGGGCTTTGAGCTGAGGGGTGGAAGCAGGCCTGCTTGTACCCCATCTGCCTCTCCCTCTAAAGAACCCCCTCTGGGCATAAGCAGAAGAGGAGGCCTGGGCTTGGTAAAAAGGCCTATTAAAAGGCCTGCCCCTGGGAAGCTGCCTTTGAGGAGTGGCCTGCCTTTCCTTGGCCTGTGCACTCCTATAGGTGGTCCTATACTCATCCATTTTCTTCATGTAATTCTCTGTTTGCTCCCCAAACAGAGAATTACCCACAATAGGAAAATCCATGGCCTTAGTCTGGGTATCCTGTGACAGGCTAGTACATCTGAGCCAAGCCATTCTTCGAAGTGCCACAGATGTAGCCATGACTCTAGATGACACGTCATTGGAGTCTACTGCAGCATGGAATTGCACCTTGGATGCCTCAATACCATCAGCAGCGACCTGCTCCAGCTCCTTGGCAAGCTGGCCAGGGACCTGTTTTGCTAAAGCCATAACAGTGTCCCATCTGGATTTTTGATACCTAGCAGTATAGGCCATATAATTGGCCTGTCTGAGACCCAAGGATGCTGCCATGTACTGTTTCTTTGCCATGGCATCAATCCTCCTGGAGTCCTTGTCCAGGGGGTATGAAGCCAAGGGAATGTTTGCCTTATCACAGGCTGCAGCCTGCACTACCCCAACATGGCTGCATTGTTGTGTAAGGAACTCCATGTCTGAGCCTGACAATGTATACCTCTTGTCCATTCTTTTATCCACAGGAGGTATAGTGTTAGGAGTCTTTAAAATCTTAAATGTCTGTTTCCCAAAAGATCTGTGCAAGGGAACAGACAGCCTCCTAGACTCTGGGATATCCATCATTTCCACATAGTCAAGCTCCTCCTGGTCATCCACAGCTTCCTCCATAGGAAGCTGGAGGGTTTCAGCCACTTTTTTATAAAACATGAAATGGGAGGGGGACTCAGAAAGCCTAGGAGACGACACTCCTGAAGGTCTGTCTGGGGAGATGTCCGGGACAATGGGCACATCCAGACTTTCAAATCCACATTCACTTTCCTCATACTCCTCTTTCTCCTCCTCCGGTTCATAAAATTCCTCTAAATCATACTCTTGAACCGGCGGAACCGGCCGAACCGAGCGCCTGCCTGATGGTGCCGGTTCGGTTGGAACCGGGGAAAGCGACTGAACAATTTTGATCGCTTTGGCTATTTCTTCAGTGGTTGGAGAGGAAAGTTTTGGCTCCACACCAGCTGATTTTTCTTTTCTAGTTCTTTCAGCCGGAACCGACTCCTCAGAATCAGCTCTCCTTTTGGCCGAAGAAGTCTCGCCCTGGTCAGAGGGCACTCCTTCTGGTTCAGTTTGAACCGAACCGGCTGGCCATCCGGTTCAGCGGACTTTTTGGCCTCCCTTTCCCTGAGCCTACCAACTCTCTTTTCTAGGGTAGCTGCAGGGAAACTTACAAATCTGGCAGTCTGCATTGAGGTGGTCAAACCCCAGACAATAAACACAGGTGGTGTGGGGGTCAGCCTTGGGAAAGACTTCCCCACACACACTGCAGTGTTGAAACCCAGTGGGTCCGGTTTTTCTTTTGGGTTTCTCAGATATTGTGCCAGTCCTAACCAAACTTACCCTTTTATGGCAATCCGCCAGGCAAGACCCTCTTATCGGTTCCTGACTGAGTCACGGAGCCGGAAAAACGTAATAAAAACTGCCGTTTAGGAACCGATAAGAACCGTAACCACGCCTAAAAGTACAATTTAAGATTTTTTAACAACTTGATCGGTTCAAACCGAACCGATGAACCGTTTACAAGTTCCACACAGAACAGAGTAAAATATAACCTATCTAGTACTCACAAATACCACAGAAAGAGACTGAACCGACAGATTACGGTTTAAATTCGGTTGAAAACCGAGAAAAGCGGTACTTTAACCGACAAATTGAACTGAGCAGAAGGAGAAATCTCCGGAGCGACTGTTCAGTGAGGCGGAGTAAAGAATCTGACGGTTTGAGTTTAAACAGGAACAGACAGAGTATAAACCTAGCTCGAGCTCAGCGTTCCATGCCTGGCATGGAAACTTAACTCTCATCTCCGGGGCAGTTCGAAGGTTGGGACTCACTGCTACTGTCAGAATATAGCAAGACTTCATGATGTTTGAAGCAGAGACTCCTCTGGTGGAGTGATCCCTAACTGGTCCTGGAAGGGGTTTACTGTGCTTCTCATAGCAAAATACAATGCAGTGGACAAGCCACTTGGAAATAGTGTGCTTGGACACCGGCTTACCCAAGTGCTGCGGTTCGAAGGCCACCAACAGTTGCTCCAATTTACGGTGTGCAGCTGTGCACTTAAGGTAGTACCTCAGCACCCTGTGAACATCCAGAGTGTGAAGGAGAGCTTCTCCCCTATTAAAGGGAGAAGAAAAATAAACTGGAAGGTCAACCGACTGGTTGAGGGTCAATTCTGAGACCACTTTAGGAAGTAACTTAGGATTTGTTCTGAGGGAAACCCTTTCCCTGTGGAAAATTAAATACAGCTCTTTACACATCAGAGCCAGGAGCTCGGAAACTCTTTGAGCTGAAATAACAGCAGCTAAAAAACAAACCTTCCAGGAAAGGTAACGCAGCTCACAGTTGGCTGTGGGTTCAAGGGAGGGTGGGGAAAGTAAGCTTCTCCAACACAAACAGGAGGTCCCAGGATGGGATAGGATCCCTAATGGGAGGTCTCATGTGTAAAATCCCCTGCAAAAAGGTGCGGCCCACATCCAATTGGGCTAAGGTTTTGTACCCCAAAAGGGTGTGATATGCAGAAATGACCCACACGTGCACCTTTATGGAGGAGGAGTAGCTCAAGCCTTGTTGATATAAGGAGAGGAGATACTACAATGCTGAGTTCACCAGACAGCTAAGGGGGTCCAGATGGTGAGACTACGCTCATAAGCAGAAACGCTTCCACTTCATAGCATAAGTGGAGCGAGTAGAGGGCTTCCTCGCCGATACGAGGATGTCTGCTACGTCCTGGGAGACCCTGTACCTGGACTTTGCTACGTCCGAAGGAGCCAAGTGTGAAGGTGTAAAGACCTGAGATCGGGGAGCATCAGCGAGCCCTGATCCTGGGACAGCAACTGTGAGCATATTGGCAGCGGGACTGGAGGTTCTGTGGACAACCACTGAAGTAGTGGGAACCAAATCTGCCAAGGCCACAGAGGGGCGATTAGAATCATCTGAGCCCCTTCAACCTGTACCTTCAAAAGAACTCTCTGAACGAGAGAAAAGGGAGGGAAGGCATAAAGAAACCTCCTTGCCCAACAAAGGGACAATGCGTCTGGCCAGAAAACACCAGGCGCAGGCTCTAGCGAGTAGAAAATTGGCAGTCTGGCGTTGCGTGGTGATGCAAAGAGGTCCAGCTATGGACGACCCCATGTGTCGAAGAGCTGGTCCGCTACTGACTGTAGTAGCTCCCACTCATGCGCCTTGGACTGAGACCTGCTTAGGCTGTTGGCCAAGTTGTTTAGGACGCCTGGAACATGCACTGTGGACAGAAAGATGTGCCACTCCAGTGCCAAGTACCAGAGTCTCATCGCCTCCCCGCACAGGGGATAGGAGTGAGCGCCCAATTGCTTGTTGATATAGAAGACAACCGCCATGTTGTTCGTCTGAACAACAGGAGAGCCTGGGACGAGGTCCTCTAGAAAGGCGTGTAGCGCACTGAGGACTGCTCGCATTTCCAAGACATTGATGTGGAGGTCGCGCTCCATGGGGGTCCAGATTCCCCGCATTTGGCAGGCCCTCAGGTGCACCCCCAACCCAAATCCGAGGCATCCATTGTAAGAGTCTGATTTGGGGGCTCTGGACAGAAAAGGATCCCTTTTCTAAATTTAGAGGGACCAACCACCAAAGAAGTGTCTTCTTTACTGGCTCTGTGATCCTGACCATGTGGTCTAGGTCATCTGAGCATTGATCCCACTGCACCCTAAGCATCCATTGTGGGATTCTCATATGGAGGCGGGCCAGAGGAGTCACAGGAATGGCTGCCGCCATGTGCCCCAGAAGTCTGAGGAAGGTCCTGGCTTGGACCCGAGGGGTTACTAGGACCAATTCGGAAATCTCCCACAAGCGATCGCCCCTCTCTGGGGGTAGAAAAGCCATGCCCTGGACTAAATCCAGGACCGCCCCTATGAAGACGAGTCTTTGGCTGTGCTCTGGGGAAGATTTCAGAAGGTTCAGAGTGATCCCCAGCACTTGGAAGATAATATAGGTGTCTCAGAGAGCCTGAAGAAGGTGTGCCTTTGACAGGGCTGCAAACAGCCAATCGTCGAGGTAAGGAAAGACATAATGTCCCTGGCGCCTTAGAGCCGCAGCAACTACTGCCAAGCATTTTGTAAAGACTTGAGGAGCGGAGGAGAGGCTGAACGAGAGAACCCGAAACTGATAATGAGCCCCCTGGAAGTGGAACCTCAGGTACTTCCCGTGGGGGGGGGGCCCCCTATGTGCATGTACGCATCTTGCATGTCCAGGGAGCAGAGCCAGTCTCCCTGATGCAGCAGAGGAAAAAGCCCTGGAAGAATCACCATCCGGAACCTTCTGTATTCCATACAGTAGTTTAAAGAACTGAGGTCCAGAATGGGACAAACGTCTTGGGTCTTCTTTGGGACAAGGAAGAAATGGGAGTAATACTGCTGCTGTAGAGGGACTGGCTCTATCGCCCTTTTCTGCAAGAAGGCCTGAATCTCTCCTTCTATGAGAGAAATGTGAGAAGGAGGATATCTTGAGGACCTCGGTGGGGTATGTGGGGAGATCTCGGTGAACTCCAGCCTATGTCCCCTCCTTATGATATCGAGGACCCACTGGTCCGCCATTATAGAGCTCCAGCCCTTCAGATGAAGGGAGAAGTGACCCCCTACTGCCTCCCCTGGAACCTCCTCCGGAGGAGGGGGGAACCAGAAGCAAGTCATTGGGAGGAGCTGGGAGTGGGCAGAGAGGCTTGGGAGGACTTGGGGCCACGAAAAGGAGTGCCTCCAGGCTGTTGGTTGCCCGCTCTCCTTTTAAAGCCACCTCTCTGGCCTCATTGGTTGCCACGGGCTTGGGCACCTGACAGCTTCTGAAATAGCTGTTTCTTCACTTTCCTCTGGTCTTCTCTGTACATCTGACGGACAGACCAGATGTATTTCCCTGACTCCTGGAGACGAGAGATGAGTGACTGTCTCCTGCCAAAACAAGACGGAGCCCTGGAACGGGAGGTACCAGATTCCATACTGCAGATCCTGGTGAACGCCAGAGACTCTCAACCAAATGTGGCGCCGGAGACAGACCCCTGATGCTGCCACCTTGTCCGCTGTGTCTGCAGTGTCGTACGAGGCACAGAGAACATGTGTGCCTATGTCCGAGCCCGACTTAAGGACATCCAGAATCTCCGTCTTTTGAGCAGAGTCTGGCAAGGCATTAACAAGCCCCTGTGCCCTTTCCCAGAGCGCATTCTGGTACTGAACCATGTGTGTCAGGAAATTAAGAGACCTAATAGAGTAGGTGGAGGCAGAATAGACCTTCTTGCCCACCTGGTCCAAATAGCGAGACTCTGGGTCAGGAGGCTGGGAGCCAAGATGTTTCGGCTGCTTAGACTTATCATGAACAGCTGTAATCACACAGGAGTCCGCCTGAGGGTGCTCTGCCAGGAAAGGCTCATCCCTTGGGGCTCTGTACAGCCTGACTTTTTGGGAACTGCTAGGACCGAAGCTGGACACCTCCAGGTGATTCTGGTAAGGTCCTGGAAGGTGTCCACTAAAGGAAGCACCACGACAGGTTTGGGCTCCTTTTGCCTCAGGTACCTGGCTAGTCGACGGCATTCCAGATCCAGGTCCTCCGTTTCCCACTCACTGGAGGCCTGGATGTGCCTCATGATGTCCATAAAGGTCGGATCATCAGGAGGCGAGCGGGGTTGGTCCTTTTCTCATGGGGAACCCCTGATCCCCAAGAGGGAAGAGGAAGAGGACGACTGGCTACTGGGTGAAGAGTAGCCGGACTTGTCTCTAGGACTGGCCCTGCTCGAATGCCAGTGGTTGTCAGACCGACATTAGTCATGAGACAGACGACGGAGCGATGATGGGCATCAGTCCAGGGACCAACATTGGGAGTGGGCTCGCCCATCGTAACAGAAACGACTCCTGGAGTGAGACCCGAACCAGCGTCAGCTACCTGACCTCAGTGAGCGCCAGCGTCTGTCTGCAGACCAAGATCGGGAACAGACCCTGGAGGATGAGCGAGGCAGTGACCTCTCAGGGATCTTCTTGGAAGCTTTTTTGGAGTGATGCTCTCCAGAGCCCGAGGAAGAGCAGGGCTTCTTGGGGGATGACTGAGAACGAGACCGGGACCTAGACCAGTGGCAGGACCGACTACGGTCCTCGTCCCGGGAGCGCGTGGACATGTCCTTGTGCTTGGCCTTCTCCCTGGAGGTGTGCAGGTCCATCTTCTGTTCCAAAAGGAACGTCTTTAGAGCCTTCAAACGGCGGATACTAGTCCTGCTTGTGAAGCCCTGACAGGTGGAACAGGCCGCGGTGTCATGGTTAGGCCCCAGGCAGAAAACACACTTAGTGTGGCAGTCTTTCAATGGTATCTGACGGCCACAACTGCACTTGTTCCTATGAGGCCCAGAGGATGAGACCGATGACGGGGATGACATGCGTCAGACGAAAAGACCATCGAACAAGACAGAAAAACAGGAGAAATATCGAAAAGATTTTGTGCTGGCAACTGGCAAGCTAAGATCTCCCTCACCGTAAGCAGGTCATGGCGAGAAAAGAACTGGGGTGGAGCTGGGTTCGCCCCCCCCTTTTATAGCATGGCCGACGTCGGGGGCGGTCCCTGCTGGCTGAGAAGTTTTCTGGTGGGTCCTAATGCCTGCGGCGTTAGTCCTAATGGTTATAGCCTGCTGCAAGAGCTCCCACTCGAGGTAAGATCTGGGGCTCAAGAGGGATCGACGATGGCTACTGGCCAACCTGAGGTTGCCAGATAATATGTCTGCCTCAAGGGCAGCGCTGTCCCGACGCTGACGCCTCCTATTGCGCCAAAAAAAAAAAAATCCCACAGGGTCCTGATCCTCCGGCTCACTACCCAACAGTGATGAATGGTGCAGACTGACATAGATAAGATCAGAAAACTAAGAAAAAGTACTAATAACAAACAGCAATGACTAAGCTTTTTTTTTTTTTTTTTTTTCCATATAGCTGTTTGCCCTCCACTGCCACCTACTCCTGTCTTCAAGCCTCTGACCCGGTAGCTTCTGTCCCATCTGCCGTTCCCCACAAGCCGTCGCACCAGTGGAGATCTGCATGGAGCAGGATCCGAAAACTCCTGTGGCTTTCATATATGGCAGAGAAGAGACACATAGGGTTTTTCTGTGTCCTTTTCCCAAACCCGGAACTGTGGCGGCACGGCGAGCATATGCATGTAGAGGCCCACATGCACTCCCAGAACCACAACCCCATCCACCCACTCAATGTTGTGTCTTCCCCACAGGCCTCTGCTCTGACACCCAGCCTCCAATCGGGTGTCAGCAGAGAGCAAGGAAACTCACCTCCCCAGCCCAGGAGATGAAAGCTGCCTAGCGGCTGCTTAACCCCCCCCCCCCAACTCTATTTGTCCTCCTTCCTTCACCGACCCCCAGACTCTCTCCAGTGTGGTCACTGAGCTACCTAATCCCACCCTGCCTGAAGCCCCAGCCTTACCTTCCAGGGGGTACTCCCCCTCGCTCCTCTGGCCACTCCAACCCACCCCAATCTAAGCCCCCCAAGGCGGGACCGCAGACTCCTCATGGTGTCCTTACTAAAATCTAGACTGAGGACCAGGGAGCACGGAGCACTGGAGGCAAGCTGGAAGACCCGGTGTTGGGTGTGGAGGTAGACCACAAGACCCACCTTTGCCTACTAGGGGACGGGGCCTTTTTCCATGTTTTCTAGGCTCCCATACCCCTTTTCACAAGCCCCCTGAGCCACTACACCCGGTAACCACCACAAGCCACCAGAACTGCGCAAGGCATTCAACCCTCCCCTGGCTAAATGAGAGCTGCCAGTCGGCAGCTCAATCCAAGTCCGCACTCCCCCCCTCCCGTATCCCAAGATATGGAATCCAGCGCCCCAACCCATGCTGCCACCGGGCCGGCAATGCCTAGCGGCTGCTTGATCATCTCTTGGCCCCTCTGCCAACCCCCCAGAACCCAAAGCTTGTTACTGAACTCTCGTTACTGGTGCGGCACGGAGTAAGGTGCTGGAAATGGAAATTACGTACCTACTGTAATTCTTGATCTTCTTGGACGAAGTCTCCACCACTCATTCACACTAATGTGAACTACGCCAGAGGCGCTAGGACCCAGCAGGAGCAAAGTTTTCAAGAGGGTCGGCGCCAGAGATGCAGATGCGAGGAAGCGGCACCGCGAGCCGTAGCTCGTGCAGTAAAGACTACCTCGGCGTCGACCCTCGAACCGCCCCAGTACCTTTTTTCCCCCCGAAGAGGTGCAGTGAAACTAACCTAGAAGGACTAACCTAACAAAATCGGACATAAAATAGTACGAATGAAAAAATTACTCACCTTAGTAATGTTGTTTCTTCTAATGGAGTCTTGCTATATTATGACAATTGCAGTGAGTCCCCATCTTCGAACTGCCCTGGAGGTGAAATAGTTAACTTTCCATGCAAGCATGGAACTCTGAGCGTGAGCTCAGTTAGAAGGCTCTGTCTACTGATCTTCAAACATAAACTGTCAGATCTTTACGAGCAAAAACTCACTAAGGCTCTGTGTGGAAGCTGTAAACCTACACTAGCCGACTGGCTACTAACACAAACACACACTTCTTGGTCTCCAAAGACTCAAGTCATGAGACACAAAAGAAATGAAAAATACAACACCAATTCACCCCAAAGGAAGGGTGAAACAACAAAGCGGCATAAAGAAAGTGCCAACACTGTAATGCCCACCCACATCCCAAAACAGAGGTTCTGAGAGGGGAAGGGAGGGAGATCATAATATAGGAAGACTCCATTAGAAGAAACAACATTACTAAGGTGAGTAATTTTTTCTTCAAACAACATGAAGTCTTGCTATATTATGACAATTGCAGACTACACAGCAGTACCCCCATGGAGGAGGGACAGAACCTAATTAGGGAATAAGCTCTGAAGGACAGCTGTGCCAAACCGAGCATCACTTCGAGCCTGGATGTCCAGGGAGTAATGCTTGGTAAAAGTGTGAACTGTTTTCCAAGTAGCTGCTTGACATATCTCTAGAATAGGGATGTCTCTGGCAGCAGCCAGAGAAGCAGCTGTACCTCTGGTAGAGTGAGCCCTTAGGCCTGAGGGAGGAACCTTACCCAGTTTTTCGTAACAGAATTGGATACAAGAGACAATCCACCTGGCAATGGATCTTTTAGAGGCAGGCTTCCCTTTACCAACCTCACCATAAGTGAGGAACAGTTGGAGGGAGTCAAACCTGTGACCCTTGGTACGCTCTATGTAGTAACTAAGGGCTCTCTCTTCACATCTAGGCTGTGCAGCCTCCTCTCGCCAGAGGAAGAATGGTCAGTGAAGTACACTGGAAGAGATACAGATTGATTAAGGTGGAAATCTGAAACCACCGTAGGCAGAAACTTTCTATTAGTCCGGAGGACTACCTTATCTCTGTGAAAGGAGATAAAATCCGGCTCCACTGACAAAGCTTGTAATTCACTTATGCATCTGGCAGAGGTGATGGCTACTAGAAACACAGTTTTCCAAGTCAAGTACTTAAGCTCAGCTGAAGACAAAGGCTCAAAGGGGGGTTGCATAAGCTGAGCAATACAAACATTAAGATCCCAGGCAGGGGCAGGATCCCTGAATGGATGGTTGGTGTGAAGCAATCCCTTAAAAAACTTGGAAAATACAGGGTGAGTTGAAAAACAAGAGGATTTACCAGCCGAAATAAAAGCAGACACAGCTGCCAAATGCACTTTCAGGGTAGCTGGTCTCAGCCCCAAAGCGTTCAGATGGACCAAATAATCCAGGACTGTGGGTAACTCAGCAGAGTCTGGGGAAATATGCTTTTCTGAGCACCATATGGAAAACCTTTTCCATTTGGAGTTGTAAGTAGCCCTGGTGGAAGGCTTCCTAGAAGCCTCCAATATATCCATTACGCCTTGTGAGAGATGTAAGTCAGCAAACTCTAACTCTTCAAGAACCAGGCCTTGAGATTCGGGTACCAAACCCTTCCCTGGGCACAGGTTAACAGATTGTGATTCCTGGGAAGGCACAGGGGAGGATGGACTGCTAAGGACAGTAGGAGTGGATACCAGGGTTGTCTGGCCCAATCCGGGGCAATCAGAATGACCGTGCAGGATTGGGATCTGATTTTGACTAGCACTTTGAATAGGAGAGGAAATGGAGGGAATGGCATAGAGAAAAGTACAGTTACGTAAGAACTTACCGTAACAGTAGATCTTCGAGAACAGCTCTTGCAGCAGGTTACATCATTAGGACTGAAGCCGGCAGGCGCCAGGACCCACGGAAAAATTCTAGCTAGTTCTTTCTCAGCGTGGGACCGCCCGACGCCTGTCCCGCCTCCGGCTGTAATGAGATAAGGGGCGGTCCGCCAGATTCCCCAGTTCTCCTGCCGGAGACTTCCGGCCGCAGGCTGACATCGAAATGGGAGACCGAGGATCCACCGTCAGAAGACAAACGGGAGAAAATCCCGTTAAAGGCTTAAGCCATGCCTCCTCCAAGGGGAAGGTGTGGAGAAGTATTTGCTGCAAGAGCTGTCCTCGAAGATCTACTGTTACGGTAAGTTCTACGTAACTGTATTATCTTACTTCGAGACACAGCTCTTGCAGCAGGTTACACCATTAGGACTGATTCCCAAGCAATAGTGCTTGCAAACACTCTGGGAGGAGGAAATAAGAAAGAACGTTCTAGATCCTGAATCTAGGACAGGAGACCCTGTAGCACTGCCAGGCCAAAGCCTGCTCTTCGTCGTGAAGCGATGTCCAGGCTATAATGCCTGATAGAGGTATGAACAGAGCTCCAAGTGGCTGCAGCACAAATGGCAGAAGTGGAGACGTTTTGAAGTGCTGCAAAAGATGTGGCCACGCCCCTAGTGGAATGGCCCTGGACTGCTCCTGGGAGGGGCTTTCGTTTGATATCATAACAGTAAGAGATGCACTGGACAAGCCAGCGAGACAGGGACTGTTTGGATACTGGTCGGCCCTTCATCCTTTCGGTAAAGGAGACAAAGCTGCTCGGGCGCGGCTGCTTAGTTCTGCTCAGGTAGTACCTCAAGCTGCGGTGAACATCCAGGGTGTGAAGCAGCGCCTCTCCTCTGTTAGAGTAATTAGGAAAGTAGACCAGCAGGTCAATATCCTGGTTGAGAGTGAGTGTGGAAACCACCTTAGTAAAGAATTTAGGATTCGTCCTCAGGGATACTCGGTCCCGGTGGAAAATTAAATAGGGCTCTTTGCACACGAGAGCCTGAAGCTCAGAAACTCTTCTCGCTGATGTAACAGCAACCAAAAATAACGTTTTCCACGACAGAAAACGCAGCTCGCAATCCGCGGCAGGTTCAAAGGGGGAGCGTGAGTTGCTCCAGGACAAAGAGCAAGTCCCAAGGAGGCACTGGGTCCTTAATGGGCGGCCTAAGGTGTAACACCCCTCTTAAGAATTCTCGACAGGCATCTAATTGTGCCACTGTGCACTGTCCATCTTGTGGCGGCCGTTAGTAGCGACACTCCTCCTCCAACTCAGTTCCTGTGAGCCGGAGAGCGAAAGCAGAAACATAGATAGCGAGGCAAGATAGCCAGGATAGCAAAGCAAGGAAGAGTGAACTGGAAAAGGAATAAGCCGATGGAGGAAGGACAGAGGAGATAAACATCCTAGCCTAGGGACTGCAGGGCCTCCTTACCTGGCGACTCTAGGAGGAGAGATGAGTAAGGAAATGAGAAAATAGAAGAAGAAGAAAGAGAGAGAGAGATGGGATGTTGAAGGGACCAGAAGGCCCAACAAGCATAGTTAGCTTGTAGCTGAAGGCTCGACTAAAGGGGAAGCAAGAATCCCCAGAGATAGAGCTGAAGAGAAGGTTCACCGAACCCGCTAGACAGACTCAGGAGGGCATAGTCCTCATCTTCAACATGCCATTGTTCTTGACACCCACCTCGGCTCCTGGCGGGAGGGCCTTTAAGTGGAGGACAGCCGAGGAGGGAAGAATAAAACCTCGGCAGGCCGAGAGCCGCTGCTCAGGGCTTTAGAAATAGAAAATGTAAGCCTTGAGGCTTCAAGATAGAAATGGGACTCAGACTGACTGGCTAAGGCCGCCAAGGCTGAGGCTGGCTAAGATTGATATGGTCAGCAGAGGTCTACTGTAAAAATTGTCCAGGAGGACATTTAAAGGGAGAAACCACTAGCAAAACAGCGAGAAGGATAGCCTACCTTCTCATTTGCCTTCTTGTTTGATTTCTCCATTTTTTTTTTTTACAGATAAAAATATATATTTTTTTTTTTTTTTAAGTAGATGCATGACCCAGATACCAAGATGCCTATAGCAGTCGGAGAGAGTTCCCAGCACTTTTTTTTTTTTTTTTAAAGAGAAAGGAACAGACATACTGCCTCTTGCTCTGCAAGGTAAGAATAGAGGGGGAATCAGATTTCAGGGCAACTATCTCAACACGGATTGCAGGATCAAAACTGAATAGCCTGAGCCAGGCCAAAAACCTAGAGGTATCTTGCCATAAGAATAGCAAGAGATAGTTGTGCAGTCTGATCGCCAATGCAATCCGCTGAAATGGCCCATGAATCTTAGAGTAAGTAATTTTTCTGGATTTAGAACCCCCAAGAAAGATCTTTTTTTTTTTTTTTTTTTTGGTAATTCTAAGGAATTTTCTCCCTTTATATTTTATAAATGCAGAGAGAGGAAGGAGACGGAGGTGAGAAGCCACAGGAAGAGGCACTGAGGGGATGGTGGGCGAGGGTACGAATGAATGGTGAAGATACAAGAGAAGATCAAGAATTACGGTAGGTACGTACCTTTCCTATCTTCCTTGTCAATCTTCACCATTCATTACTTCCTGGTGAGTACTAAGCCCTCCTTCCCTGGAGGGAAGAGGCCATACCCCTGAGGGAACAAGACCCCCAGCCTTCTGCTGGTGAGAAACAGAAGGAGAAGACCCTGGCTTATTCAGAAAGCCTAAGAGGGAGAAGAGCTAGGAGGTGCCTCCCGAGGACGAGGAGACGGAGGAGCCCTGTAAAGTCTCCTAGCTCTGAAGAGAAAAGACGGTCCCCGGAAGGCGGAGGCGAATCACCCCTCGCCGGGCCAGGGGTGACAACCTGGAAAAGGCAAGCCAAATCGCCTGATGCAGATCGCTGTCCCTGCAAGCCTGGAAGCCACCTCATTGGCGCCATAAGATGCCTTGCTTGGTGTCTTGCCAGCTCCAGGCCTACCGCTGAGAGGGCAACGGCTTGTCTGGTTTGCTCGTCATCAGGCATAGATGCCAGCAGCTGGGACATCATCGACCACAGATGCCGGTTGTAGGCAGCGCGGTGAGCCTGATGATGCAATACACACTCGCGCACGAGCAGAAGAGAACACTCTTCGCCTCACCAGGGTCTAACTGGAGAGTCCGAACTGGTGGTGGTCATGGCCCAGGCAACGCGCCCAGAAGGAGTATCCAGGTATACCAAACCTGAGGACGGGTTGGGAAGGAACCTAGAAACTCAGAGGGGCCAATACCTACGCTGGCAGTCCGCCGGGTTGGGGAAGAAGGCAGGGGACTGCCATAACCGGATAGACGCCCCTGGAAGGGATAGCCAGGAAGGTACCACCAGATGCTGGGCACTGAATTCACCAAGGAATTCACGCTCCTCCGCTCGGTATTGTCTCTTCAACGAGGGAATCCGGAGATCCCCACCATCCTCGAGAGGAAACGCTGATATTCTGTGAAATCAGCATCGGAGGACAGATGAGTAGGGGTTCTCTCCCTCGGAGGAGGGAGACGAGGATGATGGGGAACTGGAATGCCCAGAGGATTCCTGCGGCGGTGGGGAGAGTCGAAAGACCCGCTCATGCATGTACCTAGCGTATGAGGGGAAGGTCATGAGAGAACCCTGAACTGCTCCCAGGATAACGGACCCTGTGAGGGGCCGATGGCCTGGGAGTGAGGGTGGTGAAGGCAGAGAGATGAGAGGGGCACCTCCGCTGAGGCAACTGCTCTCTGCGAGGGCTCTGGAATCCGGGGAAAGGAGCCCTGGAAAGGGGATCCCGGATATCAGACCAGGCCGCAGAACAGAACTCTGGGAAGCGGAGCCTGGAAGAGCCCTGGGGAGAACTCTCCTGTGACGCCGGACCGGGCATGGATCCAGAAGGGCAGTCCGCACAAACGCCGCCAAGGACACCCCTAGAACCCTGGGAGGGAGGGCCAGGCCTGCACTGGGCTCCTGGCCACCCCCTGAGGTGGCCAAGGAAGACCGAGCAGCAGACCCCTGCTCGACCCCTCGGACCCGAGAGGCCTCCTCCTCGACCACAGCGTCCCCTGTCTCGAGAGAGTGACAGCACCTGGAAGGTAGCTGTCACCTGCCTCCAGAGAGGGAGCCTCTGCGCCACCCCCGCCCGCCCCTAGGCTCCTGCCACCCCCAGCCGGGGAACCTCAGGAGGCTTACTTAAGGGGGGACAGAGGAGGGCTGCGCCGCCTGGCACCTCTAGCCACCGGGATCCAGATTCAAGAGTGGGGTGCCAGGATGGTCCACGCTTGAATCATCGCCTCCGAGGAGGACGAGACCAGCAGGACCTCAATGCTGGCCACCCCAGGGGTCCCTCGAGGCTACGGGGCCGCTGGACGGCCCCGGTGTACTGCGGGAGGCGCCAGCCGCCTCCCTCACGCCGGTAGCCGCCAGGCTTACCACATCCCCTCAACGGCGCCGGGCGAGGCCGACACCGCCTGGAGGGAAGGACCAGGCCCACGGCGCCGGGTTTGTCGGAAAGCAGGCGGCACCGCCGACGGGGCGCCGCCTTGTTCATCGACGCCGCGAACGGCGCCAAGGTGCCCAAAGCGGCATCACGCTAACGGCGCTGTTCTCGATCATCGGGCGGCGCTGTTTTGCTGGCGCCGCTAACGGGCGCCGTCATTGTCGGGCGCCATGAACGCGCCTGACCCAAACTGGCGTTGAAACGCACCTGCTCGATCACCGCACCGCGAACGGCGCCAGGATCCTGGAACGCGCCTCGGGCAGGCGTCGAGGGTCCACCCGCTAGGCCCAAAAGACGAGGGCCTCGCCACGGGGGAGCCTGTACCTCCAAGAGGTGACTGCCGAGGGCGGTATCGGCGCCATGCCCTGGGAGGGACCACGACGCCCCCGACACCGCAGAAGGGGCCTCCTCCTCGCAAGAAAGACGAGGAGACCCTCCCCTCAGACTTATATAGGCCCGGAGGGACCCGGGAAGGGCCCAGGACCTTACCTGAGAATCCTTGAGCGACGCCGCCCCTCGGTCGGGCGGGCTTTGCCGAGCTTGAACGCTGGACTTCGAGACACGGCGGTCCATGGAGAAACAGGCGCCGACGAATCCATGCTGCGTGGTTGAGGTCCCAGGGCACGTAAGACAAACGCCATGCTGGTCCGAGACGGAGAAATGCGGCCACAGTACCACCGACGCATAGGGCGCGGTTCGTTTTCAAACACGCTTAGTCCGGACCCGACATAACGCTAAATCAACAAGAAAAACAGTAGGAAACACACCCGCGCCGCTTAGAAAAAGAAAAAGAACGGTCTTACCGATCGGCGGCCGAGTGTGGAAAAAGAGGAGTCGCTGACGCAGTGGAGAATGGACGCTCAGAAAACAGGTGCTGCCTCGGCCGTGGGGAGAAACAGAACTGAGTTGGAGGAGGAGTGCGGTCGCTCTTAACCGCCCCTCGCGCATGACGCCGCTCTCGGTGGCGGGCCGTTAGGCAACTTTAGAAAAAAAAAAAAAAAAAAAAAAGCTCCCGTGACGGGTGCGCGCCTCCGGCTTACACCCAGGAAGTAATGAATGGTGAAGATTGACAAGGGAAGATACTCTGATCCCGTGTCCTCCGTCGAAGGCGAACGGCGGCGTCTTCTGGGTATCTTGGGACTGGGTGACCTAGAAGAGGATCTGGACGAAGGTCTCCTTTTATCGAGTCTTCCCCTTGGAGGGGTCCTGGGCTCCCAGGGAGGAGGTAACCGGCCTGCAGACCCAGATGGAGACGGGGGCGCAGGAACCGGAGGAGCAACCGGTGTAGGAGGAGGAAGTGGAGGTGGAGTGGGGACCATGTCCTTTTTGATGGTATCCCACCAGTAAGTGAAACTCCTTCACCTCCGAAAAGGGAAGGCCCGACGACGGTCTGGGCGCCAGTGGACGGTCGTCGGGACCCGGCGTCGGCTCCACAGGGGGCTCGGGTTGCGGCGAGGATTCCCTGGGAGTCTCAACAGGACCGGGGTCGCCCGTCTGGTCCTTGGGCTGGGTTAACTCCTCCTCAGTGATGGTCTCCTGACCGACGTCGGTCGGAGGCGTCGGGGTCCTCTTCTCAATAGGAGCGAGCGCCGGTTCCACTACCGGCATCCGGTGATGAGTAGGCCTGGCCAGCGACGGTCTTCTGGTAGACGATGGCTCTGGGGACCTATGGCGAGAGGCCGAAGTCGGACGAACCGGCGTCGGGTCCTGCGGCCTCTTGAGTGAGGTGAGCTCCTTGGTTTTGTGAGGAGGCAAGGAAGCAGACCTGACGTCGGGTTCAGAATGGCGGGAACCCAACTTGTGGTGATGGTGGCGATCCCCCAACTTAGCCAGGGCCTTGGAGGACGAGGAAGGCCTGGGAGTCTTGGCCTGAGAAGAGGAAGAAGATTTTCTCACCGCAGCGGGGGGAGGCTGAGAGCTGGCCCGGGAAGGAGAGCAGTCAGACCTGGAGCCAGAACTGCGCTAGTCGGAGGCCCTAGAAGGGGACCTGAAGGGGCTCTCTCTCTGTGCTTCTCAGCATGCTTGCAGGCCTTCTGCGAAGAATCCCCCTTGGAAGCCATGGACTTGAGTTGCTCCTCTAGCAGGAACGCCTGTAGGGCCTTCTGGCGACGGATCCGGGTTCTGCTGTTAAAACCCTGGCAAAAAGAGCAGGACCGGGTGTCGTGGTCTGGGCCTAGGCACTGGACACAGACCGAGTGCGGATCCTTAAAAGGGATCTGCTTCCCACAGGTGCACTTCGAGGAGTGACCGTAGGTCGAGGAGGACATCAGAGAAAAGACTGAATTCGGAGAACAAATTTCCCGTAGGAAAGCACTTTACCACGTGTCGCGCGCTAGAAACCGAACCGAAGGGTCGAGACATGCAAGTTGACGGCGGGAAAGAACTGGGGAATCTGGCGGGACCGCCCCCTTATGTACTACGCCTGACGTCGGAGGCGGGACCGACGTCGGGGGCGGTCCCTGCTGAAGATAGCTAGCTAGAATTTTTTCCGTGGGGTCCTGACGCCTGCCGGCTTCAGTCCTAATGGTGTAACCTGCTGCAAGAGCTGTGTCTCGAAGTAAGATCTTCCTTCCCAACTGACTACTAAGGCATCCAGAGGGACTGAGCCCAAGACTGGGGGCCTGCAGCAAAGAGGAAGTTGGTGATTGTCTGAGGCTGCAAAGATCTATCTGCGGGGTGCCCCATCTGGCAAATACCACTCCCAGAACCAGGGGATCCAGGGACCACCCGTGATGGCCCTGAGAAATTCTGCTGAGAGCATCTGCCAGGACATTGTCCTTGCCTGGGAGGTGAAATGCCATAAGGGAGGTGTTCAGGGAGTAAGCCAGAGACCACAACTTCATGGCTTCGGTGCACAAGGCCGTAGACCGAGTGCCCCCTTGCTTGTTGATGTACCACATTGTAGTGGTGTTGTCCTGTTCTGACCTGTACCATTTTGTTCTGAACAGATCTGGAGAAAGCTTGAAGTGCTAGAAAAACCGCTCTGAGCTCCAACAGGTTGATGTGGAGCAGAGTTTCTTGGGGGGACCACAGTCCCTGGGCAGTGAGGTCGCCCATGTGAGCACCCCACCCCAAGAGGGATGCATCCGTAGTAAGGATTAAGAAGTGAGACTGAGTGACAAAAGGAACTCCTTGTCTCAGATTGCTCTGATCCTGCCACCACTGTAGGGCTTGGATCAGGGTTCGAGTCACTGGGATCAACTTGGTAAGAGGATCCTTTCTTTGAGACCAAAAAGCTCTCAAATGGAACTGAATGTCCCTCATCTGAAATCTTGCTCCTTGCACTTCTGCTGTGGAAGCAGCCATGTGTCCTAGGAGCTGCAGAAAATGCCTTGCTGGTCGAGACCTGCAGGGTGAATGAGGAGGCCAGGAGACTGGGGTCTTTGCCTGTCCAGAGGGAGGAAGGCCTGGCTTCCTGTGTGTTCAATTCTGCGCCTATGAAGGTTAGGACCTGGACAGGCTCTAGAACTGACTTTGAGGCGATTCAGAAGGAAACCTAGGGAGGTAAGAGTTGCTGGAGTTACCTGAAGGTGTAAGCTTGACCTGTTCTGGGACTGGCCTATTATGAGCCAATCGTCCAGGTAAGGAAAGATGGCAATTTTTGCCTTCTTAGGCATGCACCTGCTACTGCTAGGCATTTGGTGAATACCCTTGGAGCAGAGGTGAGGCCAAAGGCATTGCTCTGAACTGGTAATGGCCTGAGGGCAGCTCTGAACCTGAGGTACTTTCGATGGGAGCTTCTGATGAGAATATGGAAGTAGGCATCCTTGAGGTCCAGGGATGCTAGCCAGTCCCCTGGCCTTAGAGAGGGTAAAATAATTCCCAGGGTCACCATTTTGAACTTTGGTTTTAAAAGGTGCTTGTTTAAGTATCTGAGATCCAGGATGGGCCGCCATTCTCCTGTCTTTTTTGGGGTAAGGAAGTACCTGGAGTACAAACCCTTGCCCTGTGTGAGGGTGGAACCCTTCCACGGCTCCGAGAGCGAGGAGGGTAGAGACCTCTGCCTCTAGGGCAAGTGCCTCTGATGGAGATGCAGGTGAAAGATCTGGTTCTCATCTTGGAAATTTTTGAAGCTGAGAACCAGTCCCTGGCTTACTACTTCCAGGACCCACTTGTCTGACGTTAGAGACTTCCAGTCCTGGACAAAGTAAGCCAGCCTGCCCCTCAGGTAGAGAAGAATCGGCCCTGGCTACCCCATCAGGTGCCTGCTTGGCAGGTGCTTTAGGTGAGGGGTAGCAGGCCTGCTTGAACCCCGTCTGCCTCTCCCTCTAAAGAACCCCCTCTGGGCATAAGCAGAAGAGGAGGCTTGGGATTGGTAAAAAGGCCTATGAAAAGGCCTGCATCTGCCCTTGGGAAGCTGCTTCTGAGGAGTGACCTGCCTTTCCTTGGCCTGTGCACTCCTATAGGTCCTGTATTCATCCATTTTCTTCATGTAATTCTCTGTTTACTCCCCAAACAGAGAATTGCCCACAACAGGAAAATCCATGGCCTTAGACTGGGTATCCTGTGACAGGGTAGAACATCTGAGTCAAGCCATTCTGCGAAGTGCCACAGATGTAGCCATGACTCTTGATGACATCATTAGAGTCCACTGCAGCATGAAATTGCACCTTAGATGCCTCAATACCATCTCTAGCCACCTGTTCCAGCTCTCTGGCCAGCTGGTCAGGGACTTGTTTTGCTAGAGCCAGCACAGTATCCCATCTGGATTTCTGGTATCTAGCAGCATAAGCCATAATTTGCCTGTCTGAGTCCCAAGGATGCTGCCATGTACTGTTTCTTTGCCATAGCATCAATCTTCCTGGAGTCCTTCTCAGGAGGGTGTGAAGCTAGGGGAATGTTTGCCTTGTCACAGGCTGCAGCCTGCACTATTCCCACATGGCTGCACTGCTGTGTGAGGAACTCCGTATCAGAGCCTGATAAAGTATACCTCTTGTCCATCCTTTTATCTACAGGATGTATAGTGTGAGGAGTTTTTAAAACTTTTACTGTCTGCTTCCGAAAAGATTTATGCAGAGGAATAGACAGTCTCTTAGATTCTGGAATATCCATCATTTCTACATAATCAGGCTCCTCTTGGTCATCAACAGCTTCCTCAACAGGGAGCTGGAGAGTTTCAGCAACCTTCTTATAAAACATAAAATGAGAAGGGGACTCAGAGAGCCTTGGAGGAGAAACCCCTAAGGGTCTGTCTGGAGAGGTGTCCGGTTCAATGGGCACATCCAGATCTTTAAAACCATATTCACTCTCCTCATACTCCTCTTCCCCTTCCCACGGTTCATAAAATTCCTCAAAATCATAATCTTGAACCGGTGGAACCGGCCGAACCGAGCGCCTCCCTGATGGTGCCAGTTCAGTCGGAACCGGGGAAAGAGACTGGACAATTTGGATTGCTTTAGCTATTTCTTCAGTGGTTGGAAAGAGAACTTTTGGCTCCACACCAGCTGACTTTCTAGTCCTTTTTGCAGGAACTGGCTCCTCAGAGCCAGCTCTTCGTTTGCCCGAGGAAGTATCGCCCTGGTCAGAGGGCACTCCCTCTGGTTCAGTTGGAACCGAACCGGGCCGGCCATCCGGGTCAGCGGACCTTTTGGCCTCCCTTTCCCTGAGCCTACTAACTCTCTTCTCTATGGTGGCAGCAGGGAAATTCTTACAAATCTGGCAGTCTGCACTGAGGTGGTCAAACCCCAGACAATAAACACAGGTGGTGTGAGGGTCAGCCTTAGCAAAGGCTTCCCCACAGACACTACAGTGTTGAAACCCAGTGGGCCCGGTTTTTCTTTTGGGTTTCTCAGACATAATGCCAGCCTAACCAAACTTGCCCGTTTATGGCAATCCGCTAAGCAAGACTCTCTTATCGGTTCCCAACCGTGTCACGGGTCGTGGAAAAAACCGTAATGAAATCCGTTTTTTTTAGAACCGATAAGAACCGGGAACCACACTCTAAAAAAGGACTAGCAATTTTAAAACACAATCTGATCGGTTCAACCGAACCGATAAATGTTTACAAGTTCCACACAGAAAACGAATGTAAAACCTATCTGTTACTTACATTACCACAGACAGAGCTTGAACCGACCGGTTGCGGAATAATTTAGGTTGAAAACCGATAAAATAATACTTTTAAACCTATAAAATGAACCGAGCAGCAGGAGAAATCTCCGGAGCGACTGTTCAGTGAGGCGGAGTGAAGAATCTGACAGTTTATGTTTGAAAATCAGCAGACAGAGCCTTCTAACCGAGCTCGTCCTCAGAGTTCCATGCTTGCATGGAAAGTTAACTATTTCACCTCCGGGGCAGTTCGAAGATGGGGACTCACTGCAATTGTCATAATATAGCAAGACTTCATGTTGTTTGAAGACCCGTGTAAGAAGGGTCAACAATAGAGTCTTCACAGCCCAGCCACCGAAGGAGTGAAGACCAAATACAGAGACGTGAGCTCGGGGGATGGTAGGTGGGCGTGTGAATGAGTGGTGGAGACTTCGTCCAAGAAGATCAAGAATTACGGTAGGTACGTAATTTCCATATCTTCCTGGACATAAAGCCTCCACCACTCATTCACACTAATGGGACAGTACCGAGCTAATAATCCCCCCGAGATGAGTGGCAGGAGAAATTAAGAGCTCACATACTTAGGACAGAAGTCTGTTAAGAATAGTCCTCCCAAACGACAGATGTCGTCTGGTATGGTCATCCAAAGCATAGTGCTTAACGAAAGTATGCACTGAGCTCCATGTAGCCGCACTGCAAATCTCTGCAATGGGCATGTTGCGGATTTCCGCCGGAGATGTCAGGACTGTTCTAGTAGAGTGAGTGCACACTCTGCTTTCCAGCTTAACCTGTGCCATAGAATAGCAGTGGCGGAGACATGCTACCAGCCACGCTGAAATGTGCCTAATAGTGACAGGTTGACCCAGCCGGGTCTCGATGAAGGAAACAAACAGTTGTTGAGCCTTGCAAATTTCTTTTGTTCTGTCCAGATAGAATCGCAGTGCTCTCTTAACATCCAAAGAATGAAGGGTACATTCCCCTTCATTCTGAAAGTTAGCAAAGTAGGTAGGTAGGACTAAAGGTTGGTTTAAATGAAATTGTAAGATAATCTTAGGCAGAAACTTAGGGTAAGTCCTAAGAACTACTTGCCCCTGAAAGACAGTGTCACGGGTGGGGGGGTCTGTGACCAGAGCATGTATTTCAGAAATTTATGGGCCAAAGTGATGGCCACCAGGAAGGCCATTTTCCAAGTGAGGAACTTCAACTTGCAGGTAGCTAGAGGCTCGAAAGGTTTACGAGTGAGCATGTCTAGCACAATGTTAAAATCCCAGGTTGCGACTGGACGTCTGATAGGAGGTCTGGTATGCAGAATGCCCTTAAGAAACCTCTTAACTACAAGTAACTGAACCAGAGACAAAGAATGTACTGGCTCAAGATAAGCTGAAATGGCACAGAGATTAACTTTGACAGTACAGTACGACAGACCTGAATTTGAGAGGTCTAAAAGGTACTTCAAGACTTTATTTGGTGGGCAGGAAAAAGGGTTCGAAGAGGACTTTGCACACCAGAGAGAGAAACGCTTCCATTTGGCTGTGTAGGTTTTTCTAGTGGCTGGTTTACGCACAGCCAAGAGAATATCTGAAACCCTATGGGAAACATTGAACCTATTCACCTCTATCTCTTCAGGAGCCAAGAATGAAGGCGAAGCATCTTCAGATTGGGATGGACCACAGGACCCTGGGTCAGAAGGTTCGTCTGAAGGGGAAGTGCCCTCAGAAGGGTTACCGACAGACTGTTGAGCAGCAGGAACCACATCTGTCGAGGCCAGAAGGGAGCAATGAGAATCATTTTGTCTCCCTGAGACTCGAGTTTGAGAAGTACCCTCTGAATTAGTGGAAGAGGAGGAAAGGCATCTAGAAAGCGTTTTGGCCACTGCAGCCTGAACACATCCTGACAGAAAATGCCAGGTCCTGTATTTCTGGAGCAGAGGAGAGGCAGTTTTGTGTTGCATGGGGATGCAAAAAGGTCCAGGTCTGGAGTTCCCCACTCTTTGAAGAGTGACTAAGCTACGGTAGAGTTGAGAGACCACTTGTGACGACCTGTCTCCGTTCTGCTGAGACGGTCCGCCAGTTAGTTCTGCATGCCTGGCAGGTAAACCGCGTGGATTAAAACCTTGTGCTCCAGCCACCATTCCCACACTCTCATAGCTTCCCTGCATAATGGGTAAGATTGTGCACCTCCTTGCTTGTTGATGTAATACATCACTGCTTTGTTGTATGTTTGAAGGAGAATGTTCTTGTGACAGAGTATGTCCTTCAAGGCCCAGATTGCATAGAAGACGGCTCTCATTTCCAGGACATTTATGTGAAGTCGGGATTCATCCTGAGTCCATGTACCTTGGGTGTGGAGATTCTGGCAGTGAGCTCCCCACCCCATCAGGGACACGTTGGTGGTAATGGAGATCTGATGATCCAGAGGAGCAAAGGGATACCGTTCCAGAAGGTTGTCCTCCTACGACCACCAGGTGAGTGACCTCTTTAGAGATTCTGTCACCTTGATGGGAAAGGACCGAGGGTGAGCGGTTGGGGACCACTTGAGTTCTGAGAATCCACTGAGAGGTTCTCATGTGGAGATGTGCTAGGGGTACAGCGAACACCGAGGATGCCATGAGACCCAGCATCCGCTGCATCGAGATAGCTCAAACCGAGTTGTTTTCTCTGATGAATCGGGCCATATGTAGGATATCGCTCCTTCTGTCCTCTGGGAGAAAAGCTTTTGCACAGGAGGTATCCAGAAGAGTTCCTATGAAAAGGAGTTTCTGGGAGGGCTGCAACTGCGATTTGTTGCGATTTAGAACTCCCATGAACGTGAGGAAGTCTGAAGCCTTGGCTACGGCGTCCAGAGTTCCTTGTCTGGAGGGGCTTGCTAGAAGCCAGTCATCCAGCTATGGGAACACTTGAATCCCGATTTTCCTGAGATGTGCTGCGAGAATTGCACAACACTTGTAAAAACTTGCGGCACCGAGGATAGCCCAAAGGGCAGGACTCTGAACTGATAATGTTGACCCAACGCCACAAACCTTAGGTATTTGTGGTGCTTTGGGTGTATAAGAATGGGTTGGTAGGCATCCTGCATGTCCAGGGAGGCTAGCCAATCGTGTTGATGACTCAAAGGTAGAATGGTACCTAGAGATATCATCTTGAAGTTTTCCTTGTGAAGGAATTTGTTTAACTTGCTGAGATCCAGAACAGGACGCATGCTGGCAGTTTTCTTCAGAACTAGAAAGTAATGGGAGTAGAAACCTGTGTTTTGTTGGTCTAGCAGAACTACTTCTACTGCCCTGTTGTTCAGAAGGCCTTGTACCTCGGAAGCAAGAAGGTCTGACTGTACTGCCGACAGCCTGGGCTGTCGTTTGGGGGATGATCCGGGGGGGGGGGTTCCGAAAGATTGAGTGAATGCCCTTCGCGGATTATCCGGAGGACCCATTTGTCTGATGTTATAGACTTCCATCGGTCGTAGAACTGAGTCAGATGTCCTCCCACCGCTGAGGAAGAGTCCCGCTCGGGCAGTTGAGGTGGGACCTGGGCCAAGAACTCAGAAGGTGGCACTGGGTGCTCTGGGGGCCTTGTGCCTTCTGCTGCGTTTTCTTTTGTGGCTGCTGGGTATGGTTTTTGTTAAACCCTCCCCTGCCTTTGCCCTGAAAGGACTGACGGTTGTGAAACTCACGCTTGTTGGCAGCCCCGAGAGGGCAGGGTCAAGCTCTCTTAATGGCTGACCTAGTCTTCTGTGTGGCCTCCAGAGCTTGTTCCACCTGGGGTCCGAACAGATACATGCCGTTGAAGGGTAAGGCCATGACCTGCTGCTGGGTATCATTCGTGAAGCCTGAAGTATGTAGCCAAGAGTGGCGACGGGTACAAATGCCCGCTGCTGCTGCTCGAGAAGCAGTATCGAAAGTGTCCACTGCAGCTTTAACCTGTTGGTTATTGGACTCGATACCCCTGGTTATGGTGTGAAGTAGCTCTGAATTAGTTTCCGACTCAGGCAGAGCTTCTACCATTTGCTTAAGCGAATGCCAAAGGACATACTCATATTGAGAAAAATAGCCCTGGTAGCTGGCAATATGCATACCCAGGGTGGAGGCAGCAAAGACTCCCCTACCGAAGGTGTCTGTCTTATGAGATTCTTTATTTATAGGCCGGGCTGTAGATGCCTGAGGGACGACGGCCTTGTCATTCTCTGCTAAGACTACAATGGGATCAGCAAAAGCCTGTGAGGCCAATATGGGTCGATCCTTGGGAGCAGCATAATTTCCATCTATGGACTTAGCCACGGAAGGGATGAGAGCAGGATTGTACCATACCATCTGAGAAAGGGTCTCAAAAGATGGTTGTACCGGAGGAGTTAAAACCATAGGGATCTCCAGAACATGTAGGTATTGGAGTCTTAAAAGCTTCCCAGAATCGATTTCTGTAGTCTGGGGAGAAAGAGTGGAATTTACATTTTTCAGCAGAGACTTCAAGGAAAGGCCTTCGACCACAGGCTCTGCAGCAGGATCGATCCCTGCTCCTTCAACATCATCACCCAGATGAAGATCTGGGTCAGGATATAAACCATCTCCTGACAGTCCAGGGGGACTGTATAGACAGGAAAGGAGTGAAAATCAGAATGAAAATTAGAACAGGAAAGAATCAGAGTCGAAAAGCCCTGGAGGCTGGACAGCGCCGCAACAAGCATCGGCGCTGGCAAAGAGCACAGCACCGAACCCAAGGAAGTCGGCGTCATCAGAAACAGCCCAGCACACGGCACCGACAAAGGCCACGGTGCCGACAGAGCCCCTGGCACCATGGACGGCGCCTACAGAGCCCCCAGTGCCGCAGATGGCTCCGAGAGTGTCCCAAGGTTACGAAAACTGTGATTTGAAGGAAAATAAACAGGAGATAGAGGCATCGGTGTGGACCCCTGTGTCGCAGCCATGTGAGGGGGAAAACACCTGAGCACAGAGTCGACAGCACCGAAGAAGGTGCCGCGCGACTAGGAAGGTCCAACCGCCCTACCTGGTCCCTCGAGCAGCCCGATGGTCCCGGAGAGACCGGGCCAGGTAGCTGGACCAACCTCCGAGCCCACTGCTCCATAACAGCAGCCCACTCTTGAAACTGCTCATCGGAGGCCCATCCAATAAGCGGGGACAGGCTCTGATGTCGAAGAGATTGGGCACCGGAGCCAGAAACCGGCGACTCAGAGAGAAGGAGAACGGTGCCTAGCCCCAATGACTGACAGACAACGCGCTGACGTACCAGAAGGCGACCTCGAGTGATGCCTTCTCTTTCTCGACTTGTGCACCGAAGAAGAACTCAAGGCCAAATGGTGCCATGAATGGGACAGTTTCCTTTTATGCTTTCGAGGGGACCGCCCATCTCCCTCAGCATTGGACCATCCGTTGTCAGACCCACCCTCCGGGGAGGGCGGAGGACCGGACCCAGCCCGGCTAACTGAACAGCTTTCATACGAAGTCTTCCTACCGTCACCTGACCCCCTCATGGTCGACTCCGTCAATGGAGGGCTGAAGACTCATTTATTAATCAATAAAATTAAATCTACTCGGTACTTGTTACCACGGCTCGCGGTGCTGCTTCCTCGTGGCTCCATCTCTGGCGCCGACCCTCTTGAAAAGTTTGCTCCCGCTGGGTCCTAGGGCCTCTGGCGTAATTCCCATTAGTGTGAATGAGTGGTGGAGACTTTATGTCCAGGAAGATCAGCGTCTCAGCCCTGAGCACCACTGAGCCAGCAATAGCAATGGCTAAGTTGATAACCTCTCCTTAAGCAGGTCTGAAAAGGATGATTGATGGCAGAAGAAAGAACTGAGGCGTGATGGAGCCGGCCATGTTTATATATACACAGACGCTAAACTTCACTGCGGGTGACCCCCGGCTAGCAAAGGTTTCCAAGTGGTCCTAATGCTGATGGCTTATAGTTACAAAGACATGGGCTAATGGAGGAAATACTGAAGAAGGTCTATAGACTTTTGTGTGAATTTAAACTAAACTGACACACAAATAATAAACACTAATGCACTTTAATCTAAAACTGAGAAACTGAATGCTGCCATTGCATAGACTGTGAAGTTCTGACCCCGACAAGGACAGCGGTGACACTGCTGCGCATTCCACTGCGTAAAAAAAGAATCTGAGGTCGCTGGGGGCAGGTGCCCCTGAATACCAGTGGGAGAGACACGCATGGCCTACGCGAGTCACCAGCTCCCACCAGAAAAGTTATGGGTCAGGAGTCCTAGCACCTCCACCTCAGACCCATTAGTGGGAATCTGTGGAGAAGACTGATTCTTGGAAGATCCGGTAGATCAAATACAAAATACACCCTTATAATTTCAGACAGAACATTTGCAGAGGAAAAACCCACTCAGACCTTCACAGAAGCTGTAAATGAAGAAAAGCAGGTTAGCCAAATTAAACTCCTGAAAAATAGGCATGAATGCATTTAGAAAGGCTGCCTGTAAATACAGACAAACCCTACCTGCTAGAGTTACTCAAATTGTGGAAAAAAAAAAAATAAAAACAATTAAACTTAAGGAGTTAACGAGTGAGATGAAGCACTTTTCAGGCGTGCTGCTGCCCCTAGCACAGCTGTTCAAAAGACTGTCTGAAATAAGGCATTTAAACACTAACAATTCAGACATTATGTGCTGCTAGGTTCATTTTTGTTTTTTTGAAACTTTTTATTTTTCAGTTTTTCTTTCAGCACACGAGTCAATTACATTAGTACTTCAGCTTGAGGAATAACAGGAACAACAACTGAAGTTCCAGTTTGTAAAATTAATAATAAACTTATTGAGAGAAATAAGGAAGGTATTTACTGTGGGCCAGATATTCAAAAGGGTTGCGCCATGTGCAATAGGGTTGCGCCTTCGCAAGTCCGAACTTGCTCCATTGTGCGATACTCAGCAGGAGGCAGTTGCGCCACTGAAAAGGAAAAATTACTCACCTTAGTAATGTTGTTTCTTCTAATGGAGTCTTGCTATATTATGACAGTAGCAGTTTGTCCCACCACTAGAACTGCTCCGGAGGTGAAATGGTTAATACCATTCCAAAATAGAACTTTGAGCACGAGCTCTAAGAAGCAGCTCTATCTGTGTAATTTCAAACCTGAACTGTCAGATCTTTACGAGCAAAACTCACTAAGGTCTGAGGGAGCTGTAACCTACACTAGCCAAATGGCTACCTAAATATTAACAACCATTGCTGGTCCCAACACCCAAGACTCAAGTCAGGGGACCAGAACTACTAACACAATTCTAACAACATGAGAATAAACAACAGTATAATGAAACACACACACCCCAAACTCCCAAAAGGGAGAAAGCTAAAGGGCATAAAATAGTGCCACACTAAGTTGCCCGCACCCACCCAAGTAGAAGTTCTGAGAGGGGTGGTTGGGAGGTCATATAGTAAGACTCCATTAGAAGAAACATTACTAAGGTGAGTAATTTTTCTTCAAACAACATGAAGTCTTGCTATATTATGACAGTAGCAGACTACACAGCAGTACCTCCATGGAGGAGGGGCAGAACCTACTTAGGGAATAGGCTGTGAAGAACAGCTGTGCCAAACCGAGCATCTCTCCTGGCCTGGACATCCAGGGAGTAATGCTTGGTAAAAGTGTATACCGTTTTCCAAGTAGCAGCCTGGCATATCTCTAATATAGGGATGTCTCTGGCAGCAGCTAGAGACGTAGCTGTACCCCTGGTAGAATGAGCCCTCAAGCCAGAGCGGGGATCTCTGCCCAGTTTCTGATAACAAAATTGGATACAAGAGAATCCACCTGGCAATTGATCTCTTAGTGGCAGGTTTGCCTTTCCCAACTTCACCATAGGTAAGGAAAAGTTGGAGGGATTCGAACCTGTGACCTTTGGTACGCTCTATATAGTAACTAAGAGCTCTCTTAACATCCAGGCTGTGCAACCTCCTCTCGCCAGAAGAGGAGTGATCAGTGAAAAATACTGGAAGGGAGATAGATTGGTTAAGATGGAAATCTGAAACCACCTTAGGTAAAAACTTCCTATTAGTCCTAAGGACTACCTTATCCCTGTGGAAAGAAATAAAGTCAGTTTCCACTGACAAGGCTTGCAACTCACTTATGTGTCTAGCAGAAGTGATAGCCACCAGAAAAACAGTTTTCCAAGTTAGATACTTAAGCTCTGCAGAAAACAGAGGTTCAAGAGGTTGCATTAACTGGGCAATACAAACATATTAAGGTCCCAGGCAGGGCCGGTTCCAAAGGGTGGATTAGTATGGAGTAATCCCTTAAAAACTTGGAAAACACAGGGTGAGTGGAAAGAGGGGATGACTTTCCTGCTGACACAAAAGCAGATACAGCTGCCAAATGGACTCTCAGGGTAGCTGGTCTGAGACCCAAGGAATTAAGATGGACCATGTAGTCTAATACAATGGGCAAATCAGCAGATTCTGGGGAAATATTTTTCCCAGCACACCAAATGGAAAACCTTTTCCATTTAGAACTATAAGTAGCCCTAGTGGAAGGCTTTCTGGAACCCTTTAGGATTTCAAGAACACCTTGAGAGAGGTGTAAATCAGCAAACTCTAACTCCTCAAGAGCCAGGCCTTGAGGTTGAGGGATTTGAGGTCCGGATACCAAACCCTTCCCTGGGCACAAGTTAACAGGTTGTGAATCCTGGGGAGGCAAAGGGGAAGATGGATTGTCAGTGACAGAAGGAGTGGGTACCAGGGCTGCCTGGCCCAATCCGGGGCAATCAGAATCACCCTGCAAGGCTGAGATCTGATTCTGACTAATACTTTGAATAGGAGAGGGAAGGGAGGGAAAGCATAAAGAAACTTCCCCTCCCAATCCAGGAGAAGGGCATCCAGGGGGACTGAGCCCAACACTGGAGGCCTGCAACACAACAGAGGAAGTTTGTGATTGTCTGGGGCTGCAAAAGATCTATCTGAGGGTGCCCCATCTGGCAAAGACTATCCCCAGCACTTGAGGATCCAGGGACCATTCGTGATGGCCTGGGAAATCCTACTGAGAGCATCGCTAGGACATTGTCCTTCCCTGGAAGATGAACTGCTATGAGGGAAGTGTTCAGGAATAGGCCAGAGACCACAACTTCACTGCCTCGGTGCACAAGGCAAGACCGAGTGCCCCTGCTTGTTGATGTACCACATTGTTGTGGTGTTGTCTGTTCTGACTTGTATCACCTTGTTGTGGACAGATGCAGAAAATGCTTGAAGAGCTAAAAAGACAGCTCTGAGTTCCAGCAAATTGATGTGGAGCAGAGATTCCCGGGGGGACCACACTCCCAGTGGAAAGGTCGCCCATGTGGGCTCCCCAACCCAGAAGGGAAGCATCTGTAGTGAGAGTCAAATTGTGAGCAGGGGGACTAAAGGGGACCCCCAATCTTAATTGCTCTGATCCTGCCACCACTGGAGGCTAGGATCAAGGTTGATCACTGGGACCAACTTGGAAAGGGGGTCTCTTCTCTGAGACCAATAGGTTCTCAAGTGAAACTGAATGTCTCTCATCTGAAATCTTGCTCCCTGCACAACAGCTGTGGATGCAGCCATGTGTCCCAGGAGCTGCAGAAAGTGTCTTGCTGGTCGAGAGACCTGCAGGGTGAAGGAGGAGGCCAGAGTCACTAAATTCGTCACCCTTTCTAAGGAAAGAAAAGCTCTGGCTAGCTTTGTGTCCAACTCTGCCCCTATAAAGATGAGTACCTGGACTGGTTCCAGAACCGACTTTGGTAGATTTAGCAGAAAGCCCAGGGAGGTGAGAAGCTGCTGGGTAACTTGCAGGTGAGATTTTACCTGTTCTGGGGACTGGCCTACAATGAGCCAATCGTCTAGATAGGGAAAAACAGCAATCCTTTGCCTCCTTAAGTGAGCCACTGCCACTGCTAGACACTTTGTGAATACCCTTGGAGCACAGGTAAGGCCGAAGGGCATTGCTCTGAACTGGTAATGACCTGAGGGTAGTTAGAATCTGAGGTACTTTCGATGGGAGCTTCTGATTAGGACGTGGAAATAGGCATCCTTGAGGTCCAGGGAGGCTAGCCAGTCCCCTGGCCTTACGGAGGGTAAAATCATTGCCAGAGTTACCATTTTGAACTTTGGTTTCAAAAGATGCTTGTTCAGATATCTGAGGTCTAATATGGGCCGCCATTCTCCTGTCTTTTTTGGGGTAAGGAAGTATCTGGAATACAGACCCCTGCCCTGGTGCAGGAGAGGAACCCTTTCCACTGCTCTGAGAGCCAACAGGGTTGAGACCTCTGCTTCCAGAGCAAAGGTCTCTGAAGCACTTGAAGGTAGAAAAAGTCTGGTTCTCAACTTGGGAAACTTTTTGAAGCCGAGAACCAGACCCTGGCTTACTACTTGAAGCCACTTGTCTGAGGTTAAAGAAGCCCAGTTCTGACTGAAGTAAGCCAGCCTGCCCCTACGGTAAAGGAGAATGGCCCTGGGCACCCCATCAGGTGCCTGCTAGCAGGAGCTTTAGGCTGAGGGGTGGGAGCAGGCCTGCCCACCCCTCGTCTGCCTCTGCCTCTGAAGAAGCCCCTCTGAGCATAGGCAGAGGAGGCCTGAGTCTGGTAAAAAGGCCTGTGAAAAGGTCTACCCCTACCCCTGGGGATATGCCTCTGAGGAGTGGCTTGCCGCTCCTTAGCTTGGGCACTTTTGTAAGTAGTCCTATATTCATCCATCTTTTTCATGTAATTCTCTGTCTGCTCCCCAAACAGAGAATTTCCCACCACAGGAAAATCCATAGCCTTAGTCTGGGTATCCTGTGACAGACTAGTACACCTGAGCCAGGCCAACCTATGAAAAGCTACAGATGTGGCCATGACCCTAGAGGAAACATCATTAACATCCACAGCAGCATGAAACTGTACCTTAGAAGCCTCAATGCCATCAGCAGCCACCTGTTCTAGTTCGCTAGCCAGCTGGCCATGGGCTTGCTTGGCTAATTCCATAACAGTATCCCATCTAGATTTCTGATACCTAGCTACATAAGCCATATAATTTGCTTGCCTGAGTCCCAGAGAGGCTGCCATATACTGTTTTTCGTCATGGCATCAATCTTCCTGGAATCCTTGTCAGGAGGGTGAAGCCAGGGGATATTAGCTTTATCACAGGCTGCAGCCTGAACTACCTAACATGACTGCATTGCTGAGAAAGGAATTCTGTATCAGGACCTGACAATGTGTACCTTCTGTCCATCTTTTTATCTACAGGAGGCACAGAATTAGGAGCTTTTAAAATTTTTATTGTTTGCTTCCTAAAAGACTTATGCAAAGGAATAGACAATCCTAGACTCTGGAATATCCATCATTTCTACAAAATCAGGCTCCTCTTGCTCATCCACAGCTTCTTCCAAGGGAAGCTGGAGGGTTTCAGCAACTTTTTGTAAAACATAAATGAGATGGGGACTCAGATAGCATAGGGGAGATTCTAGAGGTATGTCTGGGGAAATGTCCGTTCAATGGGCACACCCAGACCTTCCCAGTCACATTCATACTGTTCATAATCATCCTCCTCTGGTTCATAAAATTCCTCAACATCATATTCCTGAACCACTGGAACCGACGAACCGACCTTTTGCCAGATAGTGGCGGTTGGACGGAACCTGAGACAGTGACTGGACAATTTGTATGGCTTTTGCTATCTCTGCAGCAGTTGGAGAAGGGTTTTGGACTCCAAACCTGCTGACTTTCTTGTTTTTTTACTGGAATTGGTTCCTCAGAACCAGCTTTTCTTTGCTCGAGGAAGTCTCGCCTGGTCAGAGGGCATTCCTCCGGTTCGTTGGCACCGAACCGGCTGGCCATCCGGTCAGCGGACTTTTTGCCTCTCGCTCCTGAGCCTGCTCAATCTCTTTCCAGGGTGGCTGCAGGAAATTCTTACATATCTGGCAGTCTGACTGAGGTGGTCAAACCTCAGACAAATAGACATAGGGTGTGTGGGTCAGCCTTGGCAAAGACTTCCCACAGACATCACAGTGTTGAAACCCAGTGGCCGGTTTTCTTTTGGGTTTCTCAGACATAATGCCAGCCTAACCAGAAAACTTGCCTTTAAACGGCAGTGCCAGGCAAGACACCCTTATCGGTTCCTAACCGTGTCACGGGTATTGGAAAAACGTAATAAAATCTGTTTTAGAACTGATAAGAACCGGGAACCGCACTCTAAAATGTTAAACTTTAAAGTTAATAAGTTTTAAACTCCAGCTGATCGTTCAAACCGAACCGATAAACTTACAAGTTCCACACAGACAAAACCTTTAATTTACTTACGATTACCACAGACAGAGCTTGAACCGAACGGTTTTGCAGTTAAAATAAAACTATTCTCGGTTGAATCGAACCGAGAAAACACTGTTTAAACCGTAAAATGAACCGAGCAGTAGGAGAAATCTCCGGAGCGACTGTTCACTGAGGCGGAGTAAAGAATCTGACAGTTCAGGTTTGAAATTACACAGATAGAGCTGCTTCTTAGAGCTCGTGCTCAAAGTTCTATTTTGGAATGGTATTAACCATTTCACCTCCGGAGCAGTTCTAGTGGTGGGACAAACTGCTACTGTCATAATATAGCAAGACTTCATGTTGTTTGAACAGGCTGAACAACAGCGCAATGCAAATGAATGCATGCTGAACTGGTGGGGGAGGAACCATGCATAAACTGCACAGTCCGATATTCAGCTGGTTGTGCAGAGTTGTGCAGGCGCAACCCCAACCTGCGCCTGCACAACTTTGAGCCAAAAAAGGCTTAGTTGAGGGCCACCACAGGTGAGCTGCTGCATTGCAACACAGCAGCTACCACCTGTGGCTGGCCCCCAACCCACTCCCTGTGCCCCCCTCATACCTCTCAACTGTCCCTGATTTTCAGGGACATCCCTGATTATGCCTCAGAATTTGTCTCTGTCCCTCATAACAATTGTATTTTTGTGACAGAACACTGGGGATTGTAAGCATAAAATAATGTTAAATATTAAAGTTACAGATTCCTTCCTATTCAGAAAATGCATCTTACATAAATCCCCCCTAATTCTATCAGCTTTCTGAGTGTATACTACCAAATCTTAAGATGTGTCCCTGATATGGGGTCTGTGTCCCTGATATTTTAATGTCTTGTCCCTGATTTATGAGACGAGAGGTTGAGAGGTATGCCCCCCCGCAGCCCGATTGCGGGCATAGTTTAACCCCCCCCACCAGCCCGATTGCGGGCAGCAGTATCCCACCCCAGACACATCCCTGGTGGTCAGTGGACCGCAGATCCCGATCGCGGGATGTAATTATTAATTCTTACCAACATACTTTCTTGGTGGTCTTAGTGGATCAAATCTTATCACGGATGTAATTATTAACATTTCTAACATATCCCTTGGTGTTTAGTGTCTCTTTGATTTCATTTATTTCCATGAAGTTTCATTGTTTGTATTATGCAGATATTCTCTGGCTTGTTGCTTGATCAGATACAGGGTTGCATTATTGGTGTAGAGCAAGAGCTAATGGGATGTAGTCTCATATCAGAGTAAGATAGTTCAGTTTTGTGAATGAATACATTCATTCACAAACTGGATTCGTCTTGTACGTGGGATGGGCTGCACGCCCATTGGCTCTTGCTCTGCACCAATGGCGGCAGCCCTACCGGTAGCCAGTCGGGCAGGGCTGGTGGATGCCGTCGGGAGGGTGGTGGGCCGCGGTGGGGGGGACACTAGGCACCAGGGATGTGTTGGGGGTGTTTAATAATTACATCCCGTGATCGGAGTTTCGTCCACTGACCACCAGGGATGTGTTTGGGGAGACATTGCTGCCCGCGATCGGACTGGTGGTGGTGGGGTAAACTATGCCTGCATCAGGCTGCGGGGTTGTTTTTAAACTAATGCAGCCTGTGGTCGGGCTGGTGGGGGGGACGGGACATTTCTGTTGTTGCCGGCGATCGGGCCAGTGGTGGGGGGGGGTGGTGGTGGTGGGGATTTTCACTCTTTTGCCCGCGATCAGGCTGCAGGGGGTGTCGGTCCCAGACGGCTGCTGCCTGGCAGGGCGCCAGGCGCAAGTCCTCGGGGATCGGTGCACCTGCATGCTAATGGCATGCACATGCGGCCATAATCAGATGCAAATGGCCCCTCGCCCCTTGCAGATTATGGTCCCATTGCATGTCACCTTTGAATATCGGAGGTTTTGCGCTGGCGCAATGGTACTTGCGCCACCGTAAGTTGAATGCTCCACTCTGACAACTTGCGGTGGTGCAAGTTCCACTGCGCCATGCACAGTGGCTGTGGCCAGGGGGTGATATTCAAAGGAGTTGCTCAATAGCGCAACTCCTTTGAATATCGCCCGGGCCACACCCCTGCGCAACTATTTTGCGCAGCGCAAGGGCTTGCGCCTAAGAAGAGCGCAGTTTGAATATCTGGCCCTGTGTACATAAAGTTGGAAATATAAAGTAAGTTGTTAAATAAACCTTATAATGCTCTCCTATGGAATTCAGAATAACTTTATCTGGGCTCAGAGGGGAAAGGCGTCGAGAAGGAAAAGGGAGGAGGCCATGAGCAGAAAGAGTTTGGACACTGTCCCCACTCAGGTATAGTATTATTCAGGAGTATAATACATTACCTTCTCTTTTCGGGGGACATAAGAAAAGCAGGGTAATGTTTAGGACGGGCCGGGCCGGCCAGCCTACCGTTTGACAGTCAGAGACATTTTGTTACAACCCTGACCCCTCTCTTCTCATGGGACTAGATCTGGTCTCGACTGGGAAATGCTCAAGAACCAAGAGGACCATTGCTTCATCAGATCCGGAGTCCTAGTTTGATGATTAGCTGTCAGGCTTTCCATTTTATAACTGTCATATACAGTGTTTTCCCAATGCGAGACAGTAAATGCTTCTGTATGAAGCCACAATCTAGTTATGCATTTTTTGTCTGCTCCCAGAAAGATACTGAGCAAGCATATTTGATTTTTCGATGTAGTGAACTTTCTCTGAAAATGTAAGAGTAGGACCATTTCTGGTGTGAGAGTCCCAACATTTGGGAATAGCTCCCCGGATTTTCTTACTTATTTCAGACCAGAATGTGTCTGAAGTTGGTCAAAACCAAAATATGTGGGAGTGCACTGCAACCTCACATCCACAGAGCTTCCAGCAAGAAGAGTCTCTATTCTTCGAGTATTTGGCCGTAATCTGCGGGGATCAGAAGTATCGGACAGCCACCTCCCACGAGAATTCTCTCCAAGAGTATGAGTTCATGGTCTTATGTTGCTGTCTCCAGATATGGAGCCAGTCCTCTGGGGAAAGTGTGGCCATCAATTCCGCCTCCCAGTGAAACTGAACTAAGTCCATGTTTTGAGATATTCCTCCCTGTAGGGCTTTATAGCTTCAGGAGACCAGATGCCTCTGGTCTCCTTCCTCAAAAAGTTGGACTAGGAGGTCGAATAATGGAGGGATTTGCTGAGAGGAGAGGTCTAAGCCAAATTTTTTGTCGAGAAAGTGTTTAATCTGTAAGTACCAGAAAAAGTCCTGTTGGGGTAAGAGGTATTCCCTTTGTAGTTGTTCAAAGGTTTTAAAGATCCCTTTGTCGTAAAACTGGTGTGTGTATGTCAAACCCAGTCTAGCCCACCTTCTAAAAGAGTGGTCAGCCTGAGCCGGGATAAAGGCCAGGTCTCTGGAAGGTATACCTATCCATCCCCTCAAGAATTTATTTTCCGGGAGGGATAAAAACCCTATCCAGCTTTCCAGTAGCCCCCTTGTAGTGTCTCCATCTGATAAAGAGGGCTTATAGGGTTGACAAATTAGATACTGATCTAGAGATACCTGCATGATGTCTCTTTAAAGTCGTCCAGGATGGAGCCTGAGATCTAGGCAACAGCCATGTCGCCATGTGGGAGAGTAGGGCAGCCATCCAATATTTATATATACACACCTAGGTTCAGTTCTTAAAGCTATAGCTGTACCAGTGAGCCCCTGGCTCAGGGTGCATATTATCCCATGTTGTAAGTAACTTCCATTGACAACCTGAAGCCACACAGATAACTGCATAAGAGGTGCACTATAAATTCAAAACAGTACAGGTACTGAATAGTATGATGTAGGAATGTAAAAAAAAAAAAAAATAAAAGTGGAGAAAACTAAATAGAAAGGGCAAGCAGGCCAAACAGAGCAAGATCTGGGAAGTTGCTTGTACTGTCATACTGGAGTTCCATGCACAGAATGGAGCAGTGGGTTAAAAGGACTGAGTACGCAATGGGATACTCCCCTCCTCCAGGTAGGGTGGGTGGGTGACAGCCTCAGTTTCTGCACTGCCCCCCTACTACTCCATGAAGCGACATGCAGGCAGGAAGCTCAGTGGTGCACTCTGTGGTCATGTTCAGGCAGAGACTTCAACTTGGTCTGGAGATGAGGGGTGGGCAGGGAGAAATAATCAACTCGAGCAAATGATCGTCATTTCCCACACGTGCACTGGAATGGTTCTGCCATATTCAAGAGGTGCACTCAGTCCCCTCCCTCATCAGAGCCTTGTCTCAGCCAGAGAACCCTGACAGGGCTGGAAAGGCGTGGGTGTGTGTGTTGAGTGGGGGAAGGGGTCTTCAATCCCCTGGAGAGGATCAGACTTTGCTGAAGGATGACCAGGATGAAAAAATTACCCACCATAGTAATCTCGTTTCTTCCAGCGGATCACTCAGTGTGCTTAAACTAATGCAGTCTGCCTTCAGTGTTGAACTGCCATGGAGAGAATGGAATGTATGTAAATGATGGAACTCTCATTGGCTCTTGCCAATTTCAAACTGCTGCCCCCAAGTAATTGCTGCATTCTGATCAATGCTCAGATTCATTACGAAGCTGAACAGGGTGAAGACCCTCTAACTAGTTATACTAATTAATCTTAACCCCACCTTAACAATTCCCCAAAAACACAGTCCCAAAAAGAAGGGACAACAACAATTACCAACTGGTTTGAAAACATAACCTCTTAGCTGGAGCAAACATAAGTAGACAGTGATCAGCAGGGATGCAGAACAAATTTCCCTCTTTTTTTTGGTTCTGCTAGGGGAGGCAGGGTGGGAGCTTTAAGCACACTGAGTGATCCCCAGAAAGAAACAAGATTACTATGGTGAGTAATTTTTTCTCCAAACCCCAGGAATCATTCAGTATGATTGAGACTAATGCAGACTACCAAGCAGTACCTTTGGAGGTTTGGTACAGAACCTACTTTGGAAAAAGGTTCTGCAGAACTGTTGTGCCAAACCTAGCATCACTTCTGGACTGAAAGTCCAAGCAGTAGCGCTTGATGAAGGTGTGGACAGTTTTCCACGTGGCTGCTTTACAAATTTCTAGCAGGGGGATATATCTTGCTGCAGCCACTGATGCAGCTGTGCCCCTGATAGAATGTACCTTAAGGCCCAGGGGAGGCTGCTTACCAATCTTAAGAGTAGCAGAATTGGATACAGGCTACTATCCAGCATGCAGTGGTTCTCTTGGAAGCTGGTCTTCCTTTACCCACGTCTCCATAAGTGAGAAACAACTGGTTAACCTCTGGTCTGTGAACCTTGGTTCTGTCAAGGCAGTGGCTAAGTGCCCTCTTGACAACCAGGCTAAGCAATTTTCGCTCACTTGAGCTGGAGTTCACAGTGAAGAAAAATGAAAATGATGTACCTACCGTATTTCTTGATCTTCCTATGTATCTTCAACATTCATCACTGGTGGGTACTACGCCGGAGGTGCTAGGATCCCACAGGAGCTTTTTCAAGCAAAGCTTTCTCTAAGCGGAGGGGCGATGTCAGGGACAGCGCCGCCCTTGAGGTCAACACACTGCGAGGCGCTCAAGGACTGGCCAATTACCATCGTCGTCCCCTCCACTACCTGAGTTCTGCTCGCTGGAGAGGAAACAGGCATACAGAAGAAGAAGAGTGGGACAAGAGAGCCCAACGGACTCCAAAAGGAAAGGATAAAAACTGAAAAAGGAATAAGCCATCCAGATAAGAAAAAGAGGTTGGAAACCAGTTTGTTCTGGGAGGAGGGCCCCAACCTCTGGGCAGGGTAAGGTGGAGGAGGAGAAGAAGAAAGAAAGAGGAGGAAGAAGAAGGAGGAGGAGGAGGAAGAGGAAGAAGAAGAAAGAGTAGGAGGGGAAGGAGATGAGCTGGGAGGATGATACTGCATGCTCCCACGTTCCAGAAGTCCCTGTGGACCAAAGGGAGACTAAAACTCTGCTGCCTACATCCTCTTGTTAAGGTGGAAAATTCCCCCCTTTTTTTTGAAAGAGCCCGAGACAAGGCGACAGTCCAGAGCACAGGACTTTTCCAGGAGGGGCGGGAAAATCTAAACCCCCACCAGCAAGAAGGATCCGACAGGAGAAATGCTCGACAGGTCAAGCTAACCCCCAGGTCCACTAGGGGATGAACATAGACAACAGATGCTCCTTCTCCCCCTTCCCCTTAGCCGGAAGAGAACCCATCTTCCAGCTGGAGATCACCACGGCACCAGAGGAGGAAATTCCTGGGGTGTAAGAGGGTAAAATCCTATATTCAGTACCACCGGAGAGGTGAAGTTAACAGGAAAAAGAGACCTCAAGGAGGTTCCCAAGTCTTGAAGCCCGAATGGACTTTGAGGAACAAGGGATCCAGGAGAGGGTCTCTTGCAAATGGAGAAAGGAGAAAAACCAAAGAGAAGGTCCCCAGCACCCTAATCTCAGCAGAGAGGTTCAGACAAAGACAGGATCTGCAATTGTAGCCCATGGCAGAACTCACAGACAAGAGGCCTGAAGATCTTCCCTACTGAGAAAAGGGGTCTGGGGAGACGAGGAAAAAGAGGGCAAGAGCTCCTTGCTTGTCCCCCCGCTGAGTGGGCCCCTGGTGCTTCAAAGAAGTGGCAGGGAGCCTGGAGGTCCCAGAGGGACTTCACCCACAATTGGCCTCAATTTGTGGGGGAAGGCAAGTAAGGAGGAGGCACTGCCCAGAAGCTGAGGCCCAAGAGGGCAAGGTGGGTGGGAAGTAGTGATGAATGGTCAAGATATAAAGGAAGATCTAGAATTATGGTAGGTACATAATTTTTATATCTTACCTGTATCAATCTTCACCATTCATCACTGGTGGGTGAGTACCAAGCCCACAAGGTGGACCGGTACCTCCCTGAAGACTGGACAGCCTTCAGCCCCTTATGGGGGACTCATGAGGGAAGAGGTACCATCACGGGTCTGGCCAGACCCGCTACTGTTCAGAGCCAAGACTGGGCTCCTGACCTGCAGGACAGGGAGGGCACACTAACATTTCCTGTCTGGCTCTTCAGGAGAAAATCCGGGCCCCCCGGAATGGCGAGGCAGTCGCCCTACGCCAGATCCAGGGTGACAACTGGGAGAGACAAAGCCATGCCGTCCGCCTAATGCAGACCGCGGATCCACAACCATGGAAGCTACCGCATTGGCATCATAAGATGACTCCACCTGGTGTCTCGCTAGCTCCAAGCCTCTTTGGTTGCCTCGCAATCCGGCAAGGTCGCTAGAATTTCCCCCATCACGGCCCACAGGTGCCTTTCAGCAGCCACCATGTGTGCCTGATGAGCAGTAATGGATAACAAGAGACACGTCAAGGTGAAAACTCTCCTGCCCCAGCGGTAGAACTCTACAGAATCCACTTCTGGGGGATGGTCTCTTGTCAGGCGCCAATGCCCACAAGGGGCGTCCAGCCACTCCAAGCCTGATGTGGAGTAGGGCAAAGTTCCTGGAGACCCCGGGGGAGCACAATACCTGCGCTGGCAGTCCCAAGGGGCTGGGGAAGTGGAAGCGGGTGACTGCCAGACATTGTATGACTCCTCCATAAAGGGCCGACGCCATGGAGAGATCACTAAGGATTCCTGGTTGTACTCCCCAAGGAACACCACAGTAGGATTGCATTAAGACACTGGGGTAAGATTGAGCTCTTCCATCACTGTCAACAGGAGCCGCTGATACTCTGAAAAGTCAGCATCTGAAAACCGGTACAAGGTGGAGTCCTCTTCCTCGAAGGATGAAGCAGAAGAAGTGGAAGGGCTCAGTATAGGGAACGATGGTGCAGGAAGAGTAGATGCAAACACCATCTCAGTCATGGCCATGTAAAATATGGGGAAAGCACTCACCATGGCCCTATACGGCTCCCAGGTGAGAGGCCCCAATGGACTGGAAAGACCTGAGAAAAAAGGAGGCAGAGAGGAAGAAGGACGGACAGAATGGTCCTGGGAGACCAAGCCCCTTCTGCCAGGGCTGTGGGAACAAGTGGGGGATCCCTTTGAAGCAAGGGAGATGCGCTGTCCAGACCCAACCTGCTGCTCAACTTCCCCGAGCCAGCAGGGGGAAGCCCACAAGAAGAAGACCCCTGATGGGGTGACCGGAGCGCTAAGCAAACCCAGCAGGATGGCCCCTGTCCCCAACCGTTACAGGACTCTGTCCCCCAGAGGACGACAAGATGCCCGGCCCAGCACTCCAACTCCGGCCCAGAGTGACCGAGGTCACCTGAGCAGAGCAAGAGATAGGTCGGGCCCCCGACCACCCTGGAGAGGGCAGAGACCTACCCCTTGAGTGAGGTCCCACTATGGCAACTGTCCTGGGGCGGGGGGAGAGAAAAGTCAGTACCAGGGTCGGCCTCTGACTCCCTCTCCAACTCTATGTCGGCACCGAAGAGTGACCCGGCATGGAAATCAGCCTCCTCCATGGAAACGGCATCCAAAGTGGTGCAGTCACCGAAAGTGGCACAGACTGCAGCACCGGAGCTGGCCCGCGGCACCAATACTGACGCCATCCTCAGAAACGGCGCTGCCATTGACATCAACCTCGGCATTGACAACAGGGGCGGCACTGACCTCGGGGACGGTGCCAACCACGACACTGACCCCTGAAACGGCACTGTTCATGGCACCGACACCAGTGGCAGCGCCACAAGCAGCATAGTCACCTGAGACAGCAGCACCGGAAGCCTCAGAGTCCCCTGAGGCACCGAGCACGACTTTGACGGGGGAAAGGGTGGCGTCGCAAACAGAGTCAGTCCTTAGACTAGAACTCACAGACAATGACCTTGAGTGGATCCTGGGGAGCGACCGTTGCTCCAGAGATCTCAGTTGCCAGTCTGGATCAGCCTGATCATCCTCCGAATCTGAGGAGGAGAGCACGGCAATCCCGAGAGAGGCAATCGTGACCACTCTACCCATCCCGGCACTGAGAGCGTGCAGGGAAGGGACTCCACAGCACCAGAGGGCAGGCCTCACTCACCAACACCGGAATCAGTGTCAGGAGCCGAGGACGCACCTCCAAAGCCCTCAAAGGGACCGACGATGCAGGCCCCGTGTGTAGCTGAGGCCTCGACACCAGGGTTGGCTGGTTCCCCAAAGGGGAACCGGGCCTGAGTGATCCACGGCTGGCCCCCGAGAAGGCTGACTGTCCCCCGACTGCTAAACCAGGCGTCTGTGCTCGGCAAGACCTGAACCAATGGAGGCCTGCTTTCCCCTAATGCCTATAGCAACGGAGAGAGGCCTGGGGATGGGCCTAAGGTCCTTACCTTAGTGGAAAAAGAAAGAAAACAGACAACGCCGTACAAACACTAGTTAACAAAATAACAAAATGATGCCAAACGCAGCGTCAACAGGAGAGATGTTGAGTATTCAGTCAGGTGAGCAGAAAACAGTAGTTGAGGAGCATCGTGTAGACTTCTTGCTGTCTCATGTAGTTTGAGCTGCAGCCTCGATGGCGGGAAAAACAGAACTGAGGTAGTGGAGCAAATGACGGTTACTGGCCAACCCGTGAGCACCAAGCAATACGTCTGCCTTGAGGGCGACACCATCTCCGACGTCGCCCCTCCTCCTAGGAGAAATACTTTTAAAGCTAAAAAGCTTCCCACAGGGTCCTAGCACCTCCAGCGTAGTACCCACCAGTGATGAATGGTGAAAACGGATACAGGTAAGATCAGGCAATGTGGACCATCCTGGTGGCACTGAGGGTTGAGGCAAAGGATGCCACACATCGCACCACGCCGGTGACCCTGATTCAGAAGCGAACTTGGGCCATCGGGGGTCGGTAGGGGCAGGAGAAGATTGAGCATCCGGAGGACTGTTCTCCTCTCCTGGGGTTGGGTGAACGCGTTTGCCACAGTACCAGAAGCTCCTGTGGTGGCCGGGGCTGGCGCGACTTGCGGCACGCTCTTCCGGGATTGGGGGTGAAGGTGGATGCCTTACCCACAGGTGTGGAAGCACGCCCGTTGCATGCAGGGCGTCATTGCACATCCACACCCCCAGGGTCAACTGTAAAACGGAAACCTCCTGGCAGCCGGACAGGCAAAGGTGGGGCCAAAGACGTCTACCATGTTCACAGACAGGTCCTACCTGGCTGGTCGCTGTGTCTCTCCTCCACTTCCCAGCCGCCCTTCTGGATTATAGATAGAGCACCAGAGGAGTAAATGGCAGTCCCACCCCAGGTGGGGGGGGGGCTCAGAGCTGGGGGTGAGGTGATCGGTGGAGATGGAGGAGAGCTCCCAGGATCAGCAAACCAGTATAGGAGGACCTCAGGCAGGGTGTGAAACGGGTGAGCAGAGCGAGAGATAGGTCTAAGGAGGGAGTAAAACAGAGCTGGAAAAAAAAAAAAAAAATCAAGCATCGTGATGGACTGGTTCGTCTGGAAATCTGAAACCACCTTGGGAAGGAATTTCCTATTTGTACTGAGCACCAGCTTATCCCTGTGGAATGAGATATAGTTCAGGTCTGTGCACAAGGCCTGTAGTTCACTTACTTGCCTAGCTGAGTAATGGCTACTAGGAAAACAGCCTTCCATGAAATATTTCAAATCATGATTTGCCATGGAAGGCATGACTTGAGCAATACCAATGTTAAGGTCCCAGGCTGGTAGCGGGAGGTGAAGGTGGATGAGACCTTTAAAAAAATTTCCTAAAGACAGGATGAGATGCCACAGACCTCTTTACCTGCTGAAATGTAAGCTGAGGTTGCAGCCAGGTGCACTTTCAGGGTAGAAGGCCTAAGGCCTAGGGAATGCCGGTGGGTTAGGTAGTCCAAAAGGACAGACAGTCCAGCTCCAGTGGGATTGATTCTTTTTCCTGCACACCAAATGGAAAACCTCTTCCATTTGGAAGCATAAGTCTTCCTTGTTAAAGGTTTCCTGGAGCTTCTCAGAACACTTAGAACCTCTTCTGAGAGGTGCAGGCTGGCAAATTCTACGTCTTAAAGAGTCAAGCCTTTAGGCAGAGGGACCTGAGGCTGGGATACAGGATCCTGCCCTGACAGGATGTCTGAAGATTGTGCCTCTGAGGGAGGTGAATTGGCTGCGACACAGATAGGGCTAGCAGAAGGGAGTACCAAGGCTGCCTTGCCCAATCTGGTGTCGCCAGAATTATTGTTGCTGCTTGAGACCAGAGTTTTATCAGTGCTCTGAGCAACAGGAGAAATGGAGGGAGGCACAGAGGAATCTGCCTGACCAATCCAGTGTCAGGGCATCCACTGGCACAGTTCCCCTTGCTGGGGGCTTGCAACAGAAGTGTGACAACTGGAGATTGTCTGTGGAGGCAAAGAGGTCTATCTCTGGAGTGCCCCACCTTCTGAAAACTGATTGGAGCACTTGTGTATTCAAGGACCACTCATGGAGACTCTAGCTGATTCCGCTAAGATAATCTGCCAGGATATTGCCCTTTCCAGGTATGCGGATGGCCAACAGTGATACCTGCATGGAGTAAGCCAGGTTTCATACCTTCATGGCCTCCGTGCACAGTAAGATTGACCTGGTGCCTCGTTGTTTGTTGATGTAATATATGGTGATCGTATTGTCTGTTCTGGCCTGCACAACCTTTCCCCAGAGCTGGGGTGTGAATGACTGAAGAGCCAGGTAAATCACCCTGAGCTCTAACAGGTTGATATGTAGAAGTGATTCTTGGGGCACGTATCACTGGCTGTGAGGTCTAGCACGTGTGCCCCCCAACCCAAAAGAGAAGCATCTGTGGTAAGTATCAAGAAAAATTTACTCACCTCAGTAATTCTGTTTCTTCCCAGTGATACTCAGGTATTCATAACTTTCTGCAGTAAGCCTGGAGGGTTGGACTGCCCAGAGAGAATGGAACGTATGCAAATGATGGAATCATCAGCATGTGATAACTTTTCAAATGCTGCCCTATACTACCTGCCAGTGTTCTAAACCTCCTCAGATTTTCTACGAGCCTGAACAGACAAGCAACCCAGTTAAAAACGAAAAGTATTCAAAGAGAAAAATAATTTAAAATGACCACAAATTTGGTCATAAGAGATAAACTCCAACTGGAGAAAACACAGAAACATTACTGAAAAGTCAGCATGCCAACAAAACATGCGAAGAATTAAGACCATAAGTCTTGTTTACCAACTTGTACCACTATGTGGCAACATATTTACACATTATGGTGTATCCTTGTGTGGTAGCGCAACATGCGGAAGTGCAGAGGCTTGAGTTCTGGAAGGGGAGGTAGAGTGGGAATTTATGAATACCTGAGTATCACTGTGAAGAAACAGAATTACTAAGGTGAGTAATTTTTTCTTCTAACCCCAGTAATACTCAGGTATTCATAACTTTCTGCAGACTGCAAAGCAGTACCACTGGAGGTGGGCACAGAACATTTACTTGGGAAATAGACTCTGCAGGACTGCTGTGCCAAATCTAGCATCACTTCTGGACTGGATGTCTAGACTGTAATGCTTTGTAAAAGGTTTGTACTGTTTTCCAGGTACAGTAGCTGCTTTACAGATATCCACTAGAGGAACATCCCTTGCAGCTGTGAGCGTAGCAGCTGTCCCCCTGGTGGAATGTGCCCTCAACCCTGTTGGGGGCTCCCTACCAGCTTTCGTGTAGCAGAATTGAATACACTGGACTATCCAACGAGAAACAGATCTTTCAGAAGCTGGATTACCTTTTCCCACATCCCCAAAGGTCAGAAATAGCTGTTTTCTGTCCTGCCTATGGTCCTTAGTGGCTGTAATATAGTAACTAAGGGTTTGTTTCACATCCAGACTATGAAGTCTTCTTTCACCAGAAGTAGAATGCTCAGGGAGAAAAAGACAGGTAGGGTAATGGATTGGTTGATGTGAAAATCAGACTACCTTTGGTAGGAATTTTCTATTTGTTCTCAAAACTACTTTATCTCTGTGAAAAGAGATATAATCCTGTTCCACAGAGAGAGAGAGAGAGAGAGAGAGAGAGCTTGTAGTTCACTTACTCTTCTTGCAGAAGTAATTGCCACTAGACAAACTGTTTTCCAAGTGACATATTTAAGTTGAGCTGTAGCCATAGGCTCAAAGGGGTGCCCCATGAACTTGGCTATACAAACATAAAGGTCCCATGCTGGCACAGGTACCCTGTGAGGAGGGTGCAAATGGGCCAAACCCTTAAAGAACCTTTTTTAAAAATGGGGTCTGAAGCTAGTGATACCCTAGCACCAGCACAAATGTAAGCAGACAATACTGTAAGGTGTACCTTGAGTGAACTGGGTTGTAGACCCAGAGAATGTAAATGAGAGGTAATCCAAAACAGCTGGGACCCCAGCCTGTAATGGAATCAAATCCTTAGTCGAACACCAGATGGAAAACCTTTTCCACTTAGAGGAATAAGTTTTCTTAGTAGAGGGTTTCCTATAGCCCCTCAGAATGTGAAGCGCCGATTCAGAGAGTTGCACGTTAGCATATTCTAACTCCTCAAGAACCAAGCTTTGAAGTTGAGGGACTTGAGGTTCGGATATAACAGGGTCCCCTGGTTGGAGGTCAATAGACTGTGCCTCAGAGGGAGTCTTATCCGTTTGGCTGCAGGCTTCGAGAGTACCATGGCTGCCTGGGCCAGTCTGGGGCTATTAGGATCAGGGATGCTGAATGGGACCTGAGCTTCAGCAACACTCTGAAGACCATGGGAAAAGGAGGGGAAAGCGTAGAGGAACCTCCCTGACCAATCAAGAGTCAGGGCATCCAGTGGCAAAGTGCCCTGATCTGGTGGCCTGCAGCAATACTGAGGCAAGTGGTGGTTCTGGTGGGATGCAAACAAGTCCACCTCTGGAGTGCCCCACCTTCGGAAAATTATGTTCACCACCTGTTTGTTCAGAGTCCATTCGTGATGGGCTTGGTTGATTTGACTTAAGACATCTGCCAGAGTATTGTCCTTTCCTGGTAGATGTATTGCCTGCAAGGAGACTCCCAGAGAATACACCAGGGTCCAAATTTTCATGGCCTCTGTGCAAAGGGGCCCTGACCTGGTGCCTTTGTTTGTTGATGTAGTACATTGTGGTGGTATTGTCTGTTCTGACCTGTACCACCTCTGACTGCACCAGTCCTGAAAAAGCTTTTAGAGCCAGAAGAACAGCCCTGAGTTCCAACAGGTTTATGTGCCGGAGGGAATCTGAGGCTGACCAGGTACCCTGTACTGTATGATTTCCCAAGTGGGCACCCCAGCCCAAAAGGGATGCATCTGTTGTAAGAACAACTGAGGGGTTGTCTTTCTGAAAGGGAACACCTTCCCTTAGATTGGGTACTTCCTTCCACCACTGCAAGGCCTGCAGCAGGGTTCTTGTGACCGGTATGGGTTTTGACAGAGAATCTTTTCTTTGACTCCAATGAGCCCTGAGGTGGAACTGGATGTCCCTCATTTGAAACCTTGAACCCAGCACTGTAGCTGTGGATGCAGCCATATGTCCCAGAAGTTGCAAGGACTGTCTTGCAGGCTTGCTCGTGTTCAAGGTGAAGGAATTTGCTACCTCTTGAAGATTTTTGACCCTGTCCAGAGGGAGGTAGGCCCTGCCCTGCAGGGTGTCTATCTCTGCCCCTATGAACTGCAACCTTTGTGCAGGAGTGAGGACTAACTTTTCGAGATTGATAATGAATCCTAAGGACTCCAGGAGGCCTTGAGTAAGGCTTAAGTACTGAATGACCTGTTGTGGTGACTTGCCCACCAACAGCAAGTCGTCCAAACATGGAAAAACTGTTACACCTTGCCTTTGAAGGTGTGCTACCACTGGTACTAGGCACTTTGGAAACACCCTTGGGCCGAAGAAAGGCCAAAAGGCAGGGTTGAAGATTTGTAATGACCTGAAGGCAGTTTGAATCGGAGGTATTTCCTGTGAGACTCCTTCATGGGAATGTCGAAATAGGTGTCTTTCAAGTTCAGTGATGCCAACCAATCCCCTTTCTGGACTGTTGGCAGAATCAATGCTAAAGTTACCATTTTTAACTTTGGCTTTCTTGGATGCCTGTTTATGGCTCCGAGATTCAATACAGGCCACCACTCCCCACTTTTCTTTGTGGTGAGGAAGTATCTGGAGTAAAAGGCCCTTCCTCTCAATGAGCTTGGGACAGGTTCCACTGCTTTTAAAATTAGCAGTCTCTAGACCTCTGCCTCCAGCAGAATCTTTTCTGCCAGGGAACGTGCACTGAAACCCTTGGCTGTTAAAGGAGGAAGGGATTTGAAACCCAGAGAGAGACCCTGACCGACTACCTCCAGGACCCACTTGTCTGTGGTGATGGTCAGCCAAGCTTGGAGGGAGAGGGAAAGAAAGTCTGCCTCTGACAGGGAGTGAGGAGGTGGCCTGTACTTCAGGGAGTCTGCTTAGCTTGGGGTGGAGGTTGTGCTTGAGCTCCACACCTAGATCCCCTTCGACCCCTGCCCCTAAAGTATCCCTGCTGTGGGTAATGCTGGTACTGGGGTAATGCCACTGGTTGGAAGAAGGGCCTGGTGTGGAAGGACCTGTCCCGGCCTCCCCTTCCATAAGGTCTGGTGGATGGAGAAGCTCTCTCTCTCTATTAGAGTTGCTCCTATAGGTGGCCTTGTACTCATCCACCTTCTTCATGTATGCCACAGTGGCTTCTCCAGAAAGAGCATTTCCCTCTAAAGGGAAATCCAGGGCCTTAGACTGTGTATCAGCAGTGAGATTTGTGGCCTTCAGCCAAGCAAATCTCCTCTGGGCTACCGTATTTGCCATCCATCTGGCTGCAGTATCGTTGGCATCAGCAGCCATCTGGAACTGGTACTTAGCTGCCTCTAGCCCAAGGCTAGCTGTTTCTGCTAGGTCATCAGACAGGGGTGAGGGAGCTTTCTGTGAAATGGCCAGTACTGATTGCCACAGGGACATTTGGTACTGGGCAGCATAGGCCTGGAAGTTAGCCTGCCGCATGGCTAGGGAGGCTGACAGGTATCCTTTCCGTGCCATGCTATTTTCCTAGAGTCCTTATCTGGTGGGTGGGATGCCAGAGGAACTCTAGCCTTATCACAGGCTGCCTGTTGGATGACCCCTTGGTGATCCGGATGGGGAAAAAGGAACTCTGCCCCTTCCCTCTCCAACTGATATTTCTTGTCCAGCCTCTTATCCAGAGGGGGGACAGAATTTGGGGTCTGCAACAACTTTAGAGCATCTTTGTTTAAAAATTTATTGACTGGGAGGAGGAGGGCTTTGGTGGGAGTTAAACCCGTCATTTCCAGATATTCTATTTCCTCCTCATCCTCCACTTCTTCCCTTGTATGATGTCAAGGGCAACTGCCACCTTTCTCACTAAAGGTAAAGTGAGAAGAAAAATCTTCAGATGTCGGGGGTCCAAAGTCCTGTTCAGGGAGACCTCAGACAAGATGGGTTCCCTTCATCCTCCTCATAATCACTGCATTCCTCCTCTTCAATAGGGGGAATAATGCCAGGCTGACCTGCCGTGACAGGCAGCTGCTGTGCAGGGGGGCACCAAACCCTGCAAAGCCTGAATAAGTTTAAAAGCCTGTGCAATTTTCAGAGGAGCTGGCATGACACAAGCAAATACAGAAGTCCCCTGGTTAACATTTGGGGGTTCTGTATGCTTCAGCTTGCGTGCCTTTTAGAGGGAATCAGGGAGCTAGCCGGTTCAGAAGACCTCTTAGTAATTTTATCACCCGTATCAGGGGTAGAAGTAACAGGTGTGGGTTCAGCCACAGTAACAGAGGGTATCGGCTGGTCAGAGCCAGAGGGACCCTTGGGGAGCTTTTTCTTTAGCCATTCCAGGCGTTTTTAAATTGTTTTTTCAGGGAAAGTCAGGCAGATTTGACAATCCTCTTTTAAATGCTCATATCCCAGATAAGCAACACACATAGCGTGCTTATCTGCCTTTGCAAAAACGTCCCCACATTGTGTACAATTCTTAAAACCAGGCTCGCCGATCTTTTTCTTCAGTTTTTCTGCTATTTAAACCAACAAAAAGAGAACCACAAAAGGCAAAAATGTGAACAACGACAATGCAGTTGTGTTCGGTTCTGGAACCGAAAGGGAACCGGAGGAACCAAGCCGATAAAAATTCTGGAACCGGTACTAGCAGTTCAGTAACCGATAACTTCGATTACAAAAAAACACTTTTAAACAATATTTAAAACAAAAATTAAGCAGGTTTTGCACTAGAAAACCCCCTAGACTATAAAACTAACCCGGTTCCCTCCCGGTTATCCCAAATCGAGAGGAACCGGCACAAAATAAATTACTACAAAAACAAGTTTAGCTAAATAAAACAATCAATATAAGGCAGCAATTGAAAAATAAAGCAATACTTGTAAGTTTCTTCACTTCTGACAGATGATGAAGAGCGACACTCTGAGCGACCAGACTGTTCAGGCGGAGAGTAAAATCTGAGGAGGTTTAGAACACTGGCAGTTAGTATAGGACAGCATTTGAAAAGTTATCACGTGCTGATGACTCCATAATTTGCATACATTCCATTCTCTCCAGGCTGTCCAACCCTCCAGGCTTACTGCAGAAAGTTATAAATACCCGAGTATTACTGAGGTTAGAACTGATGGATCCTCTTTTCAGAAGGGAATTTCCTCTCTGAGGTTCTCTCAGTCTCGCCACCACAGTAAGGCCTGTAATAGTGTCCTTGTGACAGGTACCAACTTGGCTAGAGGGTTCCTCCTTTGGGACCAATAAGCTCTTAGGTGGAACTGAATGTCCCTCATTTGGAACCTTGAGCCTGGGACCACTGCTGTAGCTGCTGCCATGTGGCCCAGTAACTGTAGAAAATATCTTGCTAGCCTGGGTCTGTTTAACATGAAAGACCCTGCCAGTTCCAAAATACTGTTGACCCTGTCCTAGGGAAGGAATGCCCTCCCCTGCACGGTGTTCAGCTCTGCCCCTATGAAGTCCAAGACCTATACAGGTTCTACCTGGGACTTCCGGGCATTTATTAGAAATCCCAGAGACTCCAATGTGGTCTGAGTGAGAGCCAGGGAGTCTCTGGTGTGCTGAGGGGACTGTCCTACAACTAGCCAGTCATCTAGGTAGGGGAATACTGTGACCACTTACCTTCTCAAGTGGGCCACTACCACTGTTAGGCACTTTGTGAATGCTCTGGGGGCTGAGGTTAGGTCGAAGGGCATGGCTGCAAACTGACAGCGGCCTGAGGGGAGTCGGAACATCAAGTACTTTCTGTGTTCTGGTCGTACTGGGATGTGAAAATAGGCATCCTCGAGATCCAATGATGCCAGCCAGTCCCCTTGCTATAAAGTTGGGATTATCATGGCCAGAGTGACCATCCTGAACTTTGGTTTTGACAAATGCTTGTTCAGGAGTCTGAGATCCAGGATGGGTCGCCAACCCCCATTTTTCTGCTGCGTGAAGAAATACCTGGAATAGAAGCCCTTGCCTTTTTGTGATAGGGCAACAGGCTTCACTGCTCTGATGAACAGGAGGTTGGCTACCTCTGACTCCAGGAGAGTCCTTTTTGCTGTAGTTGCAGCAGAAAAACTTCTGCTTCTCAGCTTGGGAAGTGATCTGAAAGTTAGAGACAGCCCTTGGCTCACTACCTCCAAGATCCACCTGTTGGTGGTGATGGCAAGCCATGCCTGGAAGTAATGAGTCAACCTGCCTCCTACTGGTGGGGGTGGGGTGGGCGACCTGTACAAACACATCAGGGGTTCTGCTTAGGCTGGGCCTTTGCCTGAGGCGCTGGTTCAGACCTTCTCATGGTCCTTCTACCTCTACCCCGAGGTACCCCCTGGTCTGCTGGTAGTCTGTAGTAGCTTGGGCCTGGAAAAAAGGCCTGGAGTAGGATCCCCTATCCCTGCCTCCCCTGTACTGGGACCTGTAAGAAATGGAGAGCCTATCCCTTGCAGAACTGCTTCTGTAAGTGGTTTTATACTCTTCCACTTTTTTTCATGTAGGCCTCTGTCTTGTCCCCAGATAGTGAGTTATTCTCACAGTGGTAATCAATGGCCTTAGTCTGGGCGCCTTGAGAGAGGTTTATAACCCTGAGCCATGCAAACCGCCTCATAGAAACCGTAAGGGCCATCAGTCTGGCTGCAGTGTCGTCATACCTCTCAACCTCTCAGCATTAAAAATCATAGCAAAGGGCCAGAATGTGTTGCACTTTCTTATTTTAAACAATATTATGCCTACAGCCAGTGGGCCCCATATAGTTAGTGATAAGGAATGTTTCTATCAACTTAGTTAAATTATTTTATAGTTTGTGTACCGAGAAATAGTTCTAACATTATGAGGAACATCAGTACACTTGTGAGGAGCAAAGGTAAACTGAAGTGTGAAAATCATAGCAGTTGAGGTGTATGAGTGACGTTAGATTCCACAGCCATATGAAACTGGTATTTGGTGGCATCCAGTGCTATTCTGGCCATTTCGGCCAACTCCACTGCCACTTCCCCACACAGTTTATCTGTCAAACTCATGGCCAGGACTGTAGACCACAAGCTTTTCTGGTACAGAGCCACATAAGCCATATAATTGACTTGTCTCACAAAGAGTGAGGCTGCCAGGTACCCTTTTTTGCCCATGACATAAATTTTCCTGGAGTCTTTATCAGGAGGGCTGGATGCCAATGGTACTATGGCTTTGTCGCATGCAGCAGCCTATACTACCCCCTTATGGTCAGGGTGTGTAAAGAGGAAATCTGCGTTAGATCTGTCTGATATTTTTTGTCCACTTTTCTGTCTACCCCTGGCACAGAGGTGGGTGTTTGCAGAATCTTCAGTACAGCCTTTCTGAGAGGTAACAGAAGACTCGTGGTAGGGGCAAGGCCCATCATGTCTAGAAAATCTGCTTCCTCTTCATTCTCCACCGTCTCTTGGATGGAGAGATTCAAAGTGTCTACCATCTGTCTCACAAAAGAATTGAGAGATGAGTAGTCCTCTGGTCACCGAGGAGGAGAACCAAAGTCCTACTCCTGGGAGACCTCGGGTTTGATGGGTTCCCCTTCTTCCTCCTCCTCCTCCTCCTCTTCTTCTGGTTCCTCATACAAATATACTGGTTCCTGGGTGGAAGGAACTGGGGCAGGAACCGATGGAGGGGTCAAAGGACCAACAGCCTGGAGGGCATTGGCAATGTCCTCAGCAGAGGGCATTGCTGGCCTGTCCACAGAGAACTCCCTTGTTTTTTCAGCAGAGGGTGCAATGGTATGTTTTTCTTTATGTTTTCTTTTTGCTGGAACTGGTTCCGCAGCTGGTTCCACTGGCCTTTTAGCCTTAGAAGAGTCAGGTTGTTCTGTGGTTTTTGGGTCCACTGACTCTGCCTTTTCTTTTTTTTGAAGAGGAAGCCTCCTCTGTAGTTCACATGGGAGAGTCAGGAGTGGCCATTTCCTCCAATTTTGTAGCTCTCTTTTTTTAAAGGTTTAGAGCAGAAAGTTTTACAGATTTCACATTTTTTGAAATTATGACTGGGTCCCAAGCAAACAATACACAAATCGTGTCGATCAGCCTTAGCCACAAATTGCCCATCGCTAATACAGTTTTTAAACCCAGTAGATCCTGTCTTTTTCCTTTGGTTTGGTGCCACTGACATGGATATCAGACACAAAAACACTAAGTCACAGAAAAATGATCAGTTTCCAAACTGAAGACGAAATGGGGTAAAATACCCAAAATCAGTCAGTTTCACACAAAAAAACAATACTGGGAACCAGGGAGTAGGGGGGTCCTGACAGGAAAAGGAACCACGATCAGTCAGAAAATAAACAAAATTTAAAAGAAATGGGTTAATGTTATGGAACCTAAACAGGAATCAGATCACTAATACAAAATAATGATTTATGTGGTAAAAAAAAGAAACACTGGAAAAGATGGTTCCCTTTGGTTCCATGGAACCGCTGTAGAACAGCAAAAGAAACTAAAAACCCATTAAGCTGAACTATCTAACCTGAGAAGGGGCTGCAGAAACGATAAGAAAAAATTACTCACCTTAGTAATCTTATTTCTTCCAGTGTATTCTTCTATATTCATAACTGTACGCAGTCTACTTAAGTATAACTGCCCGGAGAGAAATGGAACTATATGCAAATGACAGAACCTATCACTACTTGAGACACATATTTGAACTGCTGCCCTCATCTACTGCAACGTTCCATCAAAGTCTCAGATTTTGAAAAAAACGGCCTACAAGGCAGAATACTATGCACCTATCTATAAATGCTTAAAAGGAATAAACTTCCCATAACAAAATAAATTCTAGATAGATATGTGTGTGTGTGTGTGTGTGTGTGTATATATATATATACACATATATATATATATATACATATATATAAGACAAAGAACCTCTGTGCATAAACACTGAGGCAAGGGTTACCCCAAAGGGCATTTGGCTGGGAAGCCAAGTTTCAAGAAAATACAAAATCGCACATGCCCCCACAATGCAAAGCATCATGGGCTGCATATGCAAATCACCACAGAATGTTAGGCTGGTTCAACTTTAAGCAGAATGGGTTAATGTTAATATATATATATATACACACACACACACACACACACACACAAATCCTAGTGATATCTCACTAGAACTAAAAACATAAGTTTTATCCTGGAAACTCAGGTAACCAAAGAAGAAGAAAAGATACCCTACCCAGGTCAAGTGTACCCCAACGGTGTGCACATGCTTGCATAAAATCCAAGATAACATCAGTAGGCATGCTGAGGCTCTGGTTCTGGTAGGGGAGGCAGGGAAAGGAGAGTTATGAATATAGCAGAATACACTGGAAGAAATAAGATTACTAAGGTGAGCAATTTTTTTCTTCTAACCCCATGTATTCTTATATATTCATAATTAGATGCAGACTTCAAAGCAGTACCTTTGGAGGTGGGCAGAGAACCTATTTAGGAAAGAGGCTCTGCAGGACTGCTGTTCCAAATTTGGAATCACCCCTGGACAGTATGTCCAGAGTCCAGCTGTAATGGTTAGTGAAAGTATGCACTGTCCTCCACATGGCAGCTTTGCATATGTCCAGTTGAGGGGCATCCCTTGAAGCTGCTATAGGAGCAGCTGTTCCCCTGGTTGAATGGGCCCTGAGTCCTGATGGGGCCTGTTTGCCTGCTTTTTGATAGCAGAACTATATACAGCTAACTATCCAGCGAAAGATTGACCTCTTGGTAGCTGGTGTGCCCTTTTTCACATCCCCATAGATAAGGAACAACTGTTGGTTATCCTGCCCATGATCCTTAGTATGTGATATGTAATAACTGAGAGCTCTCTTCACATCCAGACTGTGAGGTCTACGCTCACCTGAAGTTGAATGTTCAGTGAAAAACACTGGTAGTGTGATGGACTGGTTCAGATGAAAATCTGACACCACCTTAGGGAGAAATTTTCTATTGGTTCTGAGTACCACCTTGTCATTGTGGAAAGACAAATGGTCCTTTTCCACGGAGAGGGCCTGAAGCTCACTTATCCTTCTACCAGAAGTAATAGCCACTAGGAATACAGTTTTCCATGTGACATACTGTATGTGGGCTGAGGACATTGGTTCAAAAGGTGGCCTCATAAGCTGAGCAATACAAATGTTCAAATCCCACCCAGGGACAGGTTCCCTAATGGGTGGGTATGTAAGACACAGACCTTTGAAAAACTTTTTAAAAATAGGATCAGATGCAATGGAAGTGGGACTTCCCACTGAAACATGAGCAGAGACAGCTGCTAAGTGGACCCTTAGCGTAGTATGCTTAAGGCCCTGATCATGTAAGAAAGTAAGGTACTCAAGTAGGGCTGGAATTCTTGCTGAGGCAGGTTCGATGCTGTGTAGGGTGCACCAAGAGAGAAACCTTTTCCATTTAGCTGAATAGGTTTTCTTAGTGGAGGGTTTTCTGTATCCCTTAAGTATGTGTAAAACTGCTTGGAAGAGGTTAAGGTTTGCAAATTTTGTGTCCTCAAGAGCCAAGCCCTGAGACAGAGAGAGCAGAGACTGGGATATCCTATTTTCCCTTGGTGGAAGGTTAACAGGTTGTGCCTCCGGAGAAGATGTATTGGTCCGGATACCAACATGGATAGTAGGAGAGGATACCAATGTTGTCTGGGCCAGTCTGGGGCAATAAGGATCATTGAAGCTGACTGGGACCTGAGCTTGATCAGGACTGAGGATGAGGGGGGAAGCGTTTAGGCTCTTCCCTGACCAATCCAGTACCATGGCATCCACTGGGACTGTGACCCTGATTGGGGGGTCTGCAACAAAACAGTGGTAGTTTGTGGTTCTCTGGAGAGACGAAGAGGTCCACCTCCGGAGTACCCCACCTTCTGAATACCAAATTGACCACTTGTGTGTCCAATGACCACTCGTGATAGCCCTGACTGATTATGCTGAGGGCATCTCCAAAATGTTGTTCTTCCCTGGGACATAGGCTGCTTGCAGAGTTACTTTTAAGAGTATGCAAGATCCCACAGTTTCATGGTCTCTGAGCATAGAGGGTCTGACCTTGTGCCCCCTTGCTTGTTTATATAGTACATTGTTGTGGTATTGTCTGTTCTGACCTGTACCACACTGCCTGGTACCAAATGAGCAAAAGCTTTCAGAGTTAGGAATACAGCTCAGAGCTCCAAGAGATTTGTGTGCAGAAGGGATTCTGCCTCTGACCAAGTCCCATGGATGGTGTGTTCCCCCATGTGAGCGCCCCATCCCAGTAAAGAAGCATCTGTTGTGAGAACAAAGGAAGGGTTCTCCTTTTGGAAAGGGACACCTTGCCTTAAGTTGTCTGAATTTTTCCACCACTGTAAGGCTTGAATAACAACCTCTGTTACTGGGATGAGCTTTGACATCCTGTCCCTTCTCTGTGACCAATGGGACCTGAGATGAGATTGTAAGAGTCTCATTCTGTACCTTGCCCCTGAGACTGTACCTGTTGCTGCAGCTATATGGCCCAGAATCTGCAGATAGTATCTTGCTGGGCATGGCTGATTTAGCTTGAAAGAGGCAGCCAGGTCGAAAATACTCTGCACCCTGTCTTGAGGGAGGAAAGCCCTTCCCTGAGTAGTATCCAGCTCTGCTCCTATAAACTAAAGCAGCTGAACAGGGTAAGAACAGACTTTTTGTGATTTATCAGGAATCCCAAGGACTGTAGGAGATGAACTGCTGATTGCAGGTGCTCGGAGAACTGTTGTGGGGATTTTTCCACAAACAGCCAGTCGTCCAGATAAGGGAAGACTAGGATGCCAGACTTCCTTAAGTGTGCCACGACTACAGCTAGGCACTTTGTGAATACCCTGGGGGCTGAGGTCAGACCAAAAGGAAGTGAACTGATAATGTCCTGAAAGGAGTCTGGACCCGAGATACTTTCTGTGAGATTGCCTTACTGGCATGTGAAAATAGGCGTCCTTTAAATCCAGAGATGCTTACCAATCTCCCTGCTGGATAACTGGGAGATGGACCGCAAAGTGACCATCTTGAATTTTGTTTTACCAGGAATTTATTGAGAGTTCTGAGATCTAGAATGGGTCGCCAGTCCCCATTTTTCTTTTTGGTTAGAAAGTAGCGGGAGTAAAAACCCTTTCCCCTGAGATGTGCTGGTATATGTTCCACTGCTTTCATGTGGATCAACTTCTGCACCTCCTTTTGCAAGAGCTTGCCGTCCAAGAGGGAAGCTGGTCTGAAAACTCTTGATTGGGGATTTGAAGTATAGGGACAAACCCTTACCTACCACCTCCAGAATGCACCAGTCTGTGGTGATGAAGAACCAGTTCTGGAGGAAGTGAGTTAGCCTGCCCCCTACAAGCACTGGGGAGGCGACCTGGACCAACTGGTCAGGGGTTTTGTTTTGGGGGTGCCTGAGTCTGGACAGACTGGGAGCCCCTTCTGGAACCCCTCCTGCCCCTAGATCTAAAATACCCAGTCTGCTGTGGGTAGGGTTGTTGCTGAAAAGCAGCTTGGCCCTGATAAAAAGGCCTCCCATAAGGGGACCTTCCCCTGCCCCCCCTTCCATAAGGCCTATAAGAAGGGGTAGGCCTGTCCCTGGAGGAATTACTCTTGTGGGTGGCCTTGTATTCATCCACCTTCTTCATGCATTCCTCAGTGTGTTTGCCAAACAGGGAGTTATTCGCCACAGGAAAATCCATGGCCTTTGTCTGGGTATCCTGGGTGAGATTAGTGGCCCTAAGCCATGCCAGTCTTCGTAGAGCCACCAGCAGAGCCATCAACCTGACAGCATTATCGTTAGCATCCGCTGCCTTCTGGAACTGATATTTAGAAGTTTCCAGACCAAATCTAGCTGTCTCTGCCAGGTCGTCAGAGAGAGGCGAGGGGGCCTTCTCTGACACAGCCAGTACCGACTGCCACAGTATTTTCTGATACTGTGCTGCATATGCCTGGTAATTAGCCTGCCTCACCCCTAGGGAGGCAGCTAGTTACCCTTTCTTAGGCATACAGTCTAATTTCCTGGATTCCTTCTCAGGGGAATGGGAAGAGAGAGGAACCCTCGCCTTTTCACAGGCTGTCTGCTGAAATATGCCTTGGTGATCAGGGTGAGAGTATAAAAATTCTGCTCCCTCCCTGTCCAGGTGATATTTCTTGTCAGACTTCCTATCTATAGGAGGAACAGAGTTAGTAGTCTGCAAAATTTTAAACAAATCTTTCTTAAAGAACTTGTTGATTGGTAGATATACCTTTTTTGTGGGGGTTAACCCCCATCATCTCAAGGTATTCGGCCTCCTCGTCATCGTCGACCACTTCAGTGGTAGCTAAGTCCAGAGCATCCACTATCTTTCTCACAAAAGAAAAGTAAGAAGAAAAATCCTCAGGTCGAGGAGGAGAACCGAACTCCTGCTCAGGTGAGATCTCTGGCTCTATAGGTTGATCCTGTTCAGGATCCATCTCACCATAGTCATCACATTCCAGTTCCTGTGATTCAGGGGCAGGAGCTGTGGCAGAAGCCTTAGGAGGAGCAGGTTGCACAGGGTGAGCAGGCAGAATCCCTTGTGAAGCCTGCAGAACCCTCCTAGTCTGAGCTATTTCCTCTGCAGAAGGCAGGCTGTGAGACACAGCAGAGACCACTTGAACAGAAACCTGGGGTTCTATGGGTTTGGTTTTCTTGGATTTTTTGCAGGGGGCCGGAGAGTCAGCTGGACCACTACCCCTTTTTAAAGTGCCAGAAACACCCTTCTCAGGGGTGCTAATAGTAGATAAAGTGGTTTCACCTGCAGTTTTTGGTGGCTGGTTAGAGCCTGAGGGACCACCGTCCACTTTTTTCTTCAGCCCTTCCATCCTTTTTTCAATTGTTTTAGGAGGGAAGGATTTACAAATGGCACAGTCTGCTGAGAAATGATCAGGTCCCAAGCAGACTAAACAAAGGTCGTGTTTGTCAGCTTTAGCAAACACTTCCCCACATTTTGTACAATTTTTAGAACATGGGGGACCAGGCTTTTTCTTAGGTTTTTCTTGTGTTTCCATTTTCAGGAGAAAAACCAGGAACTGGTATTCAAACTAACTTTTTTCCGGTCGGTTCAGGAACCAGTTAAGGATCCGAGGAAAGAATCGATAACTTAGAGATCAAACTGGGTCAGCGGTTCACAGGAACCGGGGTACTGGCTCAAAAGAACCGATCGCTCAGTTACAAAGAATAAGCTTTAAAACAGAGAAATTAGTGAATATTAACATAAATAACTAAAACTAAGGCCAAAAACGCCAAATTGACTAGAAAAGCTCCAGTTCCTCAGCAGTTATCCGAACCATGAGGAACCAAGAAAAAATACAATTTTACAGCTAAATTAAATAAACTTAACTTTTTGAAGTAATAGAATTAAATTAAACAAACAAAGGCAGTAATATAAATATTAAGCTAGATAATACTTATAAAACTGGAATCAGCTCGAACTGAAAAAGAGGAAGATCTCCAGGTATCTGACTTGTCAGGCGGAGTGAGAAATCTGAGACATTGATGGAACGTTGCAGTAGATGAGGGCAGCAGTTTGAATATGTGTCTCGGGCAATGATAGGTTCTATCATTTGCATATAGTTCCATTTCTCTCTGGGCAGTTCTACTTAGGAGACAGACTGCATACAGTTATGAATATAGAAGAATACATGGGGTTAGAAAAATGAATTTAACAACGAATTTTACAAAAATAAAATAATTGAGGAGAGCTCTACATGGCATCTAAACCAGCAGGCGGAAAAATTAATCTGAGCGTTGATCAGAATTCAGCAGGTACTAGGGGGGCAGCAGTTTGAAATTGGCACGAGCCAATGAGAGTTCCATCATTTACATACATTCCATTCTGTCCATGGCAGTTCAACACTGAAGGCTGACTGCATTAGTTTAAGCACACCGAGTGATTCCTGAGGTTTGAAACTCTCAGAAGGAGGCAGCTTAAAGAGACTGCAGAAGAAAAAAGAGCAGCATAAGTTGAATTACCTCCTCCCCAGTACTGGATATTTAGCCAGTCTCTCTTGGGCTGCACACCCCATCTCATGGAACAGTACTTTTGTCTCATGTCATCTGTGAAAGGGATTTTAGGGAACATATCCGTCACGTTGTTGCTGTCATATAATAGATTTATCTCTGTACATGCCTACAAAAGAAAAACAGTTTAATGTCATTTAACTGTGCTGCAAATTAAAAATGTTAACTTAGAAACACAGAATCTGACAGCAGGAGGAGACTGACAGCTCATCAAGCCTGTCCATAGTTGTTTCAACCTTACCCCCTGACCTACTACCGCGGCGGGTTATTTATTCACTCCCTCCCTCCATTCCACTTACTCCCCCTTCCTGGTTCCTTCACGTTGATTTACAAGTCCCATGGTCTTGTCCCACCCATGTTTTAACCCGTAAATGGTCCTTGCCCCCACAATCTCCACTGGTAATCTGTTCCAAGGCTCCACCATCCTTTCTGGGTAGTAAAACTTCACATCCTTCCTTAATTTACCTCTTACTAATTAAGCAATAACGACAGAGAAGCCAGTCATTTCCGAGGGATTACCGACCGGTTGGGGGGATGGGGCCACCTCCCTCCAGCCGGTCGTTAATCCAAGGAAATTACCTGCTTCAAGGCTATTATTGTGATTATAAGTCTAATTGCAATAACAATATTCTCTTTTACCATTTATTTTTAAAATTCTTAAGGTTTTCAGCAGAATGGCGCGAAAGCATTTTTGCCATGCCGGGCATTTGTAAGAGATTTCAGACCAGCACGGAAGCCAATCAATGAGCTACTTTAGCTCATGAATAACTGATTAGATTTATAATCTCCATTTGTGACCCCTCGTGAATGCATCTCCATTTTTTTTTTTTTTTTTTTTGTTACAAACAGGTCCGCGCAGTTTTGCCTATTTATACCCCATATGAACTTACAAGTTTCTAACATGTCCCTCATCTCCAGTCTGGCCTCCAGCGAGTATGTGTTCAGGTCGTTTAGACATTCCTCATAAGATCTGCCCTGCTGGTCCAGAATTATTTGTGTGATCCTTTGCTGCACTGACTCAAGCCTATCAATGTCCCTTCTCAGGTGAGGACTTCAAACCTGAGCACAGTACTGCAGGTGAGGCCTCATCAGCGATCTGTATAGGAGTAGTCTTACCCTCCCACCTCCTACTGTCTCGCGAACTACAGATCAGTCTCTAAACTGCCCTTTGTGGGTAAGGTTATCGAGAAGGTGCTCGCGTTGCAGCTCGAAGACCATCTTGCCACCCACGAGGTCTATGATCCTCTCCAGTTTGGTTTCGGGAAGAGGCATAGTACCGAGATGACCCTTGCTTGGATACTTAATGATCTCCAGATAGCGAGAGATCAGAAGAACCGTTCAATCTTGGTTCTTCTTGATCTCTCCAAAGCGTTTGACACCGTGGACCATGGGGAATTACTGGAGCACCTTCGGCAGTTCTGTGGACTGTCTGGGACAGTCCTCAGATGGTTCCATTCTTTCCTCACAGGTAGGACTCAGACAGTGGTGTCAGGGATTTTTTTCCTCCGCCCCTCTCCCCCTGATCTGTGGGGTGCCGCAGGGCTCTGCTCTGTCTCCCATGTTGTTCGTGGTGTAAATGCTGCCATTGGGAGACATTATAAGGCAGTAAGGGCTGAGTTTTCACTGCTATGCAGATGATACTCAGCTGTACATGTCCTTTGTGCCAGAACAGGATGATGCCATCTCTGTCTTTAACAACTGCCTAGTCAAGATTCAAGACTGGATGAGTGCCAACTGGTTAAGATTGAACCTGGATAAGACTGAGGTGTTGGTGGTGGACCCAGGCTGTCAGGAAGAGGGGCTATCTCCTGGTCAGCCGTCTGCACTTATGCTGGGGGGCAACCAGTTGAGGTCCTCTGAACGGGTGCAGAATCTGGGCATTGAACTTGATGGTGAGCTGACACTTAAGTCTCAGGTGTCAGCAGTCTGAGGAACATCGCCTGGATAAAGCATCTTGTTCAACCTGATGATCTTCCAACATTAGTCCATGCCCTTGTGACCTCCTGCCTCGACTACTGCAATGCTATATACCTAGGGCTCTATGGCAGCCAGGCTCTACAAGGACAGGGACCACGTTATTTGCAAGATCTCCTTTGTCCCTATTGCCCCTCTGCCCGCTCAGTTCCTCTGACGAGGGGTTGCTAGAGATTCCCAGGGTCCATTTAAAGACCTTGTGGGCCAGAGCTTTTTTTTTTTCTTTCATGGCCCTGACCCTGTGGAATTCTCTACCTTGTCGGATTAGAGAATGCCTATCCACTGAGACTTTTAAGTTCATGTTAAAAACCTATCTGTTTGATTTAGCTTTCGCGGATGTCGTTTACTTTATAACCTAGTTGCGCTGCCTGTTTTAATTTATGTGTTTTTAATTGTATTTTCTGTTTTTACCTGTACAAGCTGTAACAGGGTTGAATACGGCCTTGTCACAGTTGTTATGGAGAAAGAGTTTAAGTGCTAGGATCTGTTCTACTTTCTTCTTTTCTATCTCTTCTCTGTCTGGTTGTGCAACCAAATTTTCTCATGAGACCTAGGACTTGATCACCCTGACGGTCTTGCAATTCTCTGCCTCTCGCTATCTCTCTACCCTCAACTGCTATTTTGGTCTTTTCTCCCCCCCTTGCAAATCTGCGGGTATAAAAATATATGTAAATCTTTCTGTGGAAATGTCACTGATAATGGGATCCCTTTGTTTAAAACTGTATATAGCTATACTGTTCAAATGATTGCAATGCTAAAACTGTATACAATTACAATGTTGAAATGATTGCAAAAAGCTATTTGGAACTCAAGGGGTTAACCCCCCCGAGATGCAATTTAAGCCTTTTGCAGAGATGTAAACAAGAGGTCAGTTCTGGGTCACAATGTTCATTTTGCTGCACCTGCTGAAACTGACAAGAACACTGTGTGAGAAGCAAGCTGTTTTCTTAACAAGATCCTGCAAAGACTTATAAAAGAGAGCAGCAATGTTTTGCAAATGACAGAGACTTAGATTTGAAATTGAAAAGAAAAAGGACTCTGCTTTCTATGTTTGTACTGCCATTGTAAATAGTTATGTGAACAATTTTTATTTTTTTATTTTGCTGTTATTAATAATAAAAATGCTACTTGCGAATTTTGAAACTGCTCCTGGTTTTCCTACGCTTCCTGACCTGTGCTTCGATGACAAGCATTTGGCATTTGAAAAGCACTTTTTAAAAATAAAGTCTGACTTGACTACTGTCAAAACCCCTCCCCATACACCCCTGGACCCTAGACACCTTTCTATAGGCATTTTTGTACTGGCTGGTTTGTTTTGAGTAACTGATGAGGACTCCCAGATCCCTCTCCTCTGCTGAAGTTACCAACTTTACTCCTCCCATCCGGTACTCCATGCATAGATTCTTATTCCCATAATGCATCACCTTCCACTTCTTGGCATTAAATGTCAACTGTCAGACCTTTGACCACTTGTCAAACCCTTATAGGTTCCTTTGAGGTTCCTGAATCTCTTCCTTGCTATCCACCCTACCACACAGCTTTGTGTCATCAGCAGAGAGATTCGCTGGATAACTTCCCCTATGCCATTAGCTAACATATTAAATAGGACAGGTCCCAAGACGGATCCCTCCCCTGTCCCCAGATCTGATCACAGTAACCACCACACTCTGCTGCCTTTCTTGAAGCTCCAGACAGTGAGGTGCTAGTCGTGTTCCTGTATTTGGCTTTTTGCCAGTTCTTTATTTTTGAATCAATGGCAACAAATTTCACTTTACTTGCAGTAAATGGAAATTATGTACCTACCGTAATTCTTGATCTTCTTGGACGAGTCTCCACCACTTATTCACACTAATGGGATCTGCGCCGGAGGCACTAGGACCCATCGGGAGCAAACTTTTTTGTTAGAAGGTCGGCGCCTGAGACGGAGCCACGAGGAGTGGCACCGCGAGCCTCAGCTCGTGCAGTAATGAGTATCTCGGCGTCGACCTTCCAACCGCCTCAGTACCTTCCCCCCCCCCAAGGAGGTGCAGCGTAAGTAACCTAGAAGGATAGCCTAATCAAAAGTGGACATAAGACTGTCCGGAAGACCCGTATAAGAAGGGTCAACAAAGAAGTCTTCACAGCCTAAGGATTGAGGGAGTGAAGACCAACAACAGAGGTGAGCTCGGGGGATGGAGGGTGGGCATGTGAATGAGTGGTGGAGACTCGTCCAAGAAGATCAAGAATTACGGTAGGTACGTAATTTTCATATCTTCCTGGACATAAGTCTCCACCACTCATTCACACTAATGGGAGAGTACCGAGCTAATACTCCCCCCGAGAGAGAGCAGCAGGAGAGACCAAGAGCTCACAGTTTTAGGACAGGAGTCCATTAAGGATGGTTCTGCCAAAGGAAAGATGTCGTCTGGCATGGAAATCCAGGGCATAGTGTTTGATGAAAGTATGCACTGAGCTCCAGGTAGCAGCATTGCAAATATCTGCGTTGGGCACGTTGCAGATTTCCGCCAGAGATGCCGCGACCGCTCCCAGTAGAGTGAGCGTACACTCTGCCCTCCAGCTTAACCTGCGCCATGGAATAACAGTGGCGAAGGCATGCCACCAGCCATGCTGAGATACATCTGATAGCGACAGGCTGACCCAGCCGGGTTTCGCTAAAGGAAACAAACAATTGCTGAGCTTTACGAAAGTCTTTTGTTCTATCTAGATAGAAACGCAAAGCTCTCTTGACATCCAAGGAATGAAGAGAACGTTTTCCTTCATTTTGGAAGTTCGCAAAGTAAGAAGGAAGGACCAAAGGTTGGTTTAGATGGAACTCCGGAAACAACCTTAGGGAGAAACTTAGGACGGGTTCTAAGGACTACTTTGTCTTTATGGAACACAGTATACAGAGGGCCTGTGACCAAGGCATGTATCTCAGAGACCCTGCGGGCTGAGGTAATGGCCACCAGGAAGGCCGTTTTCCAGGTGAGAAATTTTAGCTCACAGGTAGCCAGAGGCTCGAAAGGTTTTCGAGTGAGCAGGTCTAGCACAAGATTAATGTCCCAGGCTGCAACTGGACGTCTTATAGGTGGTCTGGTATGCAGAATTCCCTTAAGAAACATCTTAACCACATGTAACTGAGCCAGTGACAAGGAAAGTACTGGCTCATGACAAGTTGAAATGGCACAAAGGTGAACCTTAACTGTAGTGTACTGCAGACCTGAATTTGAGAGGTCTAAGAGGTACTCCAAAACTTTATCTGGTGGGCAGGAAGAAAAAATTACTCACCTTAGTAATGTTGTTTCTTCTAATGGAGTCTTGCTATATTATAGACATTAGCAGTTTGTTCCAGCTCTAGAACTGCCCCGGAGTGAAATGGTTAAAACCATTCCAAAATAGAATTTTGGCACGAGAGCAGCTCTATCTGTGTCATTTCAAACTTGAACTGTCAGATCTTTACGAGCCAAACTCACTAAGGTCTGTGTGGAAGCTGTAACCTACACTAGCCAAATGGCTACCTAAATAATAACAACCATTGATGGTCCCAACACCCAAGACTCAAGTCAGGGGACCAGAAATACTAACGCCATTCTAATAATATGAAAATGGAACATAAGTATAATAAAACACACACAGCGCACACATACACACCCCAAAGTCCCAAAGGGACAAAATGCTAACAGGACATAAGTAGTGCCCACACTAAGTTGCGCGACCCACCAAGTAGAGGTTCTGAGAGGGCAGGTTAGAGGGTCTATAATATAGCAAGACTCCATTAGAAGAAACAACATTACTAGGTGAGTAATTTTTCTTCAAACAACATGAAGTCTTGCTATATTATAGACATTAGCAGAATACACAGCAGTACCTCCATGGAGGAGGGCAGAACCTACTTAGGAATAGGCTCTGAAGAACAGCTGTGCTAAACCGAGCATCTCTCCTGGCCTGGACATCCAGGAGTAATGCTTGGTAAAAGTGTACGTTTCCAAGTAGCAGCCTGGCAAATCTCTAATAAAGGATATCTCTGGCAGCAGCTAGAGACGCAGCTGTACCCCTGGTAGAATGAGCCCTCAAACCGGGGGCTCTGCCCACTTTCTGATAACAAATTGGATACAAGAGACAATCCACCTGGCTATTGATCTCTTAGTGAAAGGTTGCCTTTCCCAACTCACCATAGGTAAGGAAAAGTTGGAGGGATTCAACTCAGGACCTTGGTACGCCTATATAATAACTAAGAGCTCTCTTAACATCCAGGTTGTGCAACCTCCTCTCACCAAGAGGAGTGATCAGTGAAAAATACTGGAAGGAGATAGATTGATTAAGATGGAAATCTGAAACTACCTTAGGCAAAACTTCCTATTAGTCCTAAGGACTACCTTATCCCTGTGGAAAGAAATAAAGTCAGTCTCCACTGACAAGGCTTGCAATTCACTTATGCGTCTGGCAGAAGTGATAGCCACTAGAAAAACAGTTTTCCAAGTTAGGTACTTAAGCTCTGCAGAAGACAGAGGTTCAAAAGGGGTTGCATTAACTGGGCAATGCAAACATTAAGGTCCCAAGTAGGCGGTTCCGAAAGGGAGGATTAGTATGGAGTAATCCCTTAAAAACTTGGAAACACAGGATGAGAGGAAAGAGGGATGACTTTCCTGCTGACACAAAAGCAGACACAGCTGCCAAATGAACTCTCAGGGTAGCTGGTCTGAGACCCAAGGAATTAAGATGTACCATGTAATCTAACAAAATGGGCAATTCAGCAGATTCTGGGAAATATTTTCCCAGCACACCAAATGGAAAACCTTTTCCATTTAGAACTATAAGTAGCTCTAGTGGAAGGCTTTCTGAAGCCTTTAGGATCTCAAGAACACCCTGAGAGAGGTGTAAATCAGCAAACTCTAACTCCTCAAGAGCCAGGCCTTGAGGTTGAGGGATTTGAGGTCCGGATACCAAACCCTTCCCTGGGCACAAGTCAACAGATTGTGATTCCTGGGGAGGCACAGGGGAAGATGGACTGTCAGAGACAGAAGGAGTGGGTACCAGGGCTGCCTGGCCCAATCCGGGGCAATCAGAATCACCCTGCAAGGCTGAGATCTGATTTTGACTAGTACTTTGAATAGGAGAGGAAAGGGGGAGGCATAGAGGAACTTCCTCCCAATCCAGAAGAAGGGCATCCAGGGAACTGAGCCCAGCACTGGAGGCCTGCAACAGAACAGAGGAAGTTTGTGATTGTCTGGGGCTGCAAAAGATCTATCTGAGGGATGCCCCACCTGGCAAAAACTATCCCCAGCACTTCGAGGATCCAGGGACCATTCGTGATGGCCCTGGGAAATCCTGCTGAGGGCATCCGCTAGACATTGTCCTTCCCTGGAAGATGAACTGCTGAGGGAAGTGTTCAGGGAATAGGCCAGAGACCACAACTTCATTGCCTCGTGTACAAGGTCAAGACCGAGTGCCCCTGTTTGTTGATGTACCACATTGTTGTGGTGTTGTCTGTTCTGACTTGTATCACCTTGTCGTGGACAGATGCAGAAAAGCTTGAAGAGCTAAAAGACAGCTCTGAGTTCCAGCAAATTGATGTGGAGCAGAGATTCCTGGGACCAAACCCTGAGTGGAAAGGTCGCCCATGTGGGCTCCCCAACCCAGAAGGGAAGCATCTGTAGTGAGAGTCAAGTCGTGAGAAGGGGAAATGAAGGGACCCCTCTTAAATTGCTCTGATCCTGCCACCACTGGAGAGCTAGGATCAAGGTTCAAGTCACTGGGACCAACTTGGAAAGGGGCCTCTTCTCTGAGACCAAAAGGTTCTCAAGTGAAACTGAATGTCTCAAGATCTGAAATCTGGCTCCCTGCACAACAGCTGTGGATGTAGCCATGTGCCCCAGGAGCTGCAGAAAGTGTCTTGTTGGTCGAGACCTGCAGAGTGAAGGAAGAGGCCAGAGCCACTAAATTCCTTACCCTTTCTGGGGAAGAAAGGCTCTGGCTAGCTTTGTGTCCAATTCTGCCCCTATAAAGGTGAGTACCTGGACTGGTTCCAGAACCGACTTTGGTAGGTTTAGCAGAAAACCCAGGGAGGTGAGAAGCTGCTGGGTGATCTGCAGGTCAGATTTTACCTGTTCTGGGACTGGCCTACAATGAGCCAGTCGGCTAGATAGGGAAAACAGCAATCCCTCTGCCTCCTTATGGGCCACTGCCACTGCTAGACACTTTGTGAATACCCTTGAGCAGAGGTAAGGTCAAGGGCATTGCTCTGAACTGGTAATGACCCGAGGGCAGTTCTGAATCTGAGGTACTTTCGATGGGATCTTCTGATTAGGACATGGAAATAGGCATCCTTGAGGTCCAGGGAGGCTAGCCAGTCTCCTGGCCTTAGGGAAGGTAAAATCATTGCCAGAGTTACCATTTTGAACTTTGGTTTCAAAAGATGCTTGTTCAGATATCTGAGATCTAAAATGGCCGCCATTCTCCTGTCTTTTTGGGGTAAGGGAAGTATCTGAATACAGACCCTGCCCTGATGCAGGGAGGAACCCTTTCTACTGCTCTGAGAGCTAACAGGGATGAGACCTCTGTTTCCAGAGCGAGGGTCTCTGAAGCACTTGAGGTAGAAAAGTCTGCTTCTCAACTTGGGAAACTTTTGAAGCCGAGAACCAGACCCTGGCTTATTACTTCCAGAACCCACTTGTCTGAGGCTAAAGAAGCCCAATTCTGACTGAAGTAAGCCAGCCTGCCCCCACTGGTACAGGAGACTGTCCTGGGCACCCCATCAGGGTGCCTGTTTCAGGAGCTTTAGGCTGGGGTGTGGAGCAGGTCTGCCCAACCCTCGCCTGCCCCTGCCTCTGAAGAAGCCCTCTGAGCAAAGGCAGAGGAGGCCTGAGTCTGGTAGAAAGGCCTGTGAAAAGGCCTACCCCTACCCCTGGGGGCATGCCTTGAGGAGTGGCTTGCCGCTTCCTTAGCCTGGGCACTCTTGTAAGTAGTCCTATATTCATCCATCTTCTTCATGTAATTCTCTGTCTGCTCTCCAAACAGAGAATTTCCCACCACAGGAAAATCCATAGCCTTAGTCTGGGTATCCGTGACAAACTAGTACACCTGAGCCAGGCCAACCTACGTAAAAGCCACAGATGTAGCCATGACCCTAGAGGAAAGATCTTTAACATCCACAGCAGCATGAAACTGAACCTTAGAGGCTTCAATGCCATCAGCAGCCACCTGTTCTAGTTCACTAGCCAGCTGGCCATGGGCCTGCTTGGCCAATTGCATAACAGTATCCCATCTATATTTCTGATACCTAGCTACATAAGCCATATAATTTGCTTGCCTGAGTCCCAGAGAGGCTGCCATATAAAGTTTTTTTGCCATGGCATCAATCTTCCTGGAATCCTTGTCAGGAGGATGTAGCCAAGGAATATTAGCTTTATCACAGGCAGCAGCCTGAACTACCCCAACATGACTGCATTGCTGAGAAAGGAATTCTGTATCAGGGCCTGACAATGTATTCCTTCTGTCCATCTTTTATCTACAGGAGGCACAGAATTAGGAGCTTTTAAAATTTTAATTGTTTGTTTCTAAAAGACTTATGTAAAGGAATAGACAATCTCCTAGACTCTGAATATCCATCATTTCTACAAAATCATGCTCCTCTTGCTCATCCACAGCTCTTCTAAAGGAAGCTGGAGGGTTTCAGCAACTTTTTATAAAACATAAAATGAGATGGGGACTCAGACAGCATAGGGGAGATTCTAAAGGTCTGTCTGGGGAGATGTCCGTTCAGTGGGCACACCCAGACCTTCCCAGCCACATTCATACTGTTCATAATCTCCTCCCTCCTCTGGTTCATAAAATTCTCAGTATCATAATCCTGAACCACTGGGACCGGACGAACCGACCTTTTACCAGATAGTGGTGGTTCGGACGGACCTGAGACAGTGACTGGACAATTTGTATGGCTTTTGTTATCTCTGCAGCAGTTGGAGAAGGAATTTTGGACTCAGACCTGCTGATTTTCTTGTTTTCTTTACTGGAATTGGTTCCTCAGAACCAGCTTTTCTGTTGCCGAGGAAGTCTGGCCCTGGTCAGAGGGACTCCTCTGGTTCGGTTGGCACCGAACCGGGCTGGCCATCCGGTCAGCGGACTTTTTGGCCTCTTGTTCCCTGAGCCTGCCCAATCTTTTTCCAGGATGGCTGCAGGGAAATTCTACATACCTGGCAGTCTGACTGAGGTGGTCAAACCCTCAGACAATAACACATGTTGTGTGGGTCAGCCTTGGCAAAGACTTCCCCCACAAACATCACAGTGTTGAAACCCAGTGGGCCCGGTTTTTCTTTGGGTTTCTCAGACATAATGCCAGCCTAACCAAAACTTGCTCTTTTAACGGCAGTGCTAGCAAGACACCTTATCGGGTTCCTAACCGTGTCACGGGTATGGAAAAACGAATAAACTGCTTTTTTTAGAACCGATAAGAACCGGAACTGCACTTCTAAAATAGTAACTTTTAGTTTTAAATGAGTTTTAAACCCACTGATCGGTTCAAAACCGAACCGATAACTTACAAGTTCCACACAGACAAAACCTTTATTTACTTACGGTTACCACAGATGGAGCTTGAACTGAACGGTTTTGCGGTTAAAATAAAACTATTCTCAGTTAAATCCAACCGAGAAAACACTTTTTAAACCGAGAAATGAACCGAGCAGAAGGAGAAATCTCCGGAGCGACTGTTCACTGAGGCGGAGTAAAGAATCTGACAGTTCAAGTTTGAAATGACACAGATAGAGCTGCTCTCGTGCCAAAATTCTATTTTGGAATGGTTTTAACCATTTCACTCCGGGGGCAGTTCTAGAGCTGGAACAAACTGCTAATGTCTATAATATAGCAAGACTTCATGTTGTTTGAAAAAGGATTTAAAGAGGATTGCGCACACCAGAGCGAAAAACGCTTCCATTTGGCTGTGTAAGTTTTCCTAGTGGCTGGCTTATGCACAGTCAGAATATCTGAAACCCTGCGAGAGACATTGAACCTGTTCAATTCTATCTCTTCAGGAGCCAAGCATGAAGGTGAAGCGACCTCAGGTTGGGATGGACAACAGGCCCCTGAGTCAAGAAGTTCGTCTGAAGGGGAAGTGGTTTCGGCAGAGCTGCCGACATACTGTTGAGTAGTGGAAACCACATCTGTCGAGGCCAGAAGGGAGCAATGAGGATCATTTGGTCCCCCCTGGGATTCTAACTTGAGAAGTACCCTCTGAATTTAAGGAAGAGGTGGAAAGGCGTATAGAAAGCGTTTTGTCCACTGCAGCCTGAACGCATCCTGACAGAAAATGCCAGGCCCTGGATTTCTGGAGTAGAAGAGAGGCAGTTTTGTGTTGAGTGGGGATGCAAAAAGGTCCAGGTCTGGAGCTGCCCACTCTGCGAATATTGACTGAACTATGGTTGAGTCGAGAGACCATTTGTGAGGATCTGTCTCTGTTCTGCTGAGGCAATCTGCCAGTTCGTTCTGCACTCCTGGCAGGTAGACCGCTTGAATTAGAGACTTGTGCTGCAAGCACCATTCCCACACTCTCATCGCTTCTCTGCATAAGGGGTAAGAGTGAGCACCGCCTGTTTGTTGATGTAATACATCACTGCTTTGTTGTCTGTTTGAAGGAGAATGTTCTTAGACAGAGAACGTCCTTCAAAGCTTGGACTGCATAAAGGACGGCTCTCATCTCTAAGACATTTATGTGAAACTGGGACTCTACCTGAGTCCACACACCTGAGTGTGGAAAGCCTGACAGTGAGCTCCCCACCCCATCAGGGATGCGTCTGTGGTAATGGAAATCTGATGATCCAGAGGAGCAAAGGGATACCCTTCTAGAAGATTGTTCTCTTGCGACCACCAGGTGAGTGATCTCTTTAGAGGTTCCGTCACCTTGATGAGAAAGGACTGCGGGTGAGTGGTTGAGGACCACTGAGTACTGAGCATCCATTGAGAAGTTCTCATGTGAAGGCATGCTAGGGATACAGTGAACACCGAGGATGCCATGAGACCTAGCATCTGTTGCATCGACAGAGCTGGAACCGAGTTGCTCTCCCCGATGTAATGGGCCATCTGAAGGATATCGCTCCTCCTGTCCTCTGGAAGAAAAGCCCTCGTGCAGGAGGTGTCCAGAAGAGTTCCTATAAAAAGGAGCCTCTGGGAGGGCTGCAGCTGCGATTTTTTGAGGTTTAGCAGGACTCCCATGGATGCGAGAAAGCGTGAAGCCGTGGCTACTGCGTCCAGAGTTCCCTGCCTGGAAGGACTTGCTAGAAGCCAATCGTCCAGATAAGGGAACATCTGTATTCCCGATCTTTCTGAGATGCACTGCGAGAACTGCACAACACTTTGTAAAAACTCGTGGCGCCGAGGATACCCCAAAGGGCAGGACTCTGAACTGATAATGCTGTCCTAGAGCCACGAACCTTAGGAATTTGTGATGCTTTGGGTGAATAGAAATGTGCTGGTAAGCATCCTGCATGTCTAGGGAGGCTAACCAGTCCTGTTGATGAAGCAAAGGTAACAGGGTTCTTAGTGATATCATTTTGAATTTCTCCTTGGGAAGAAATTTGTTTAGTTTTCTGAGGTCCAAAATGGGGCGCATGCCCCCGGTTTTCTTTGGAACCAGAAAGTAATGGAAGTAGAACCCTGTGTTTCGTTGATCCAGCGGAACTACTTCCACTGCCCTGTTGTTCAGAAGGCGCTGTATCTCGGCGGTGAGAAGATCTGACTGAAGGGTTGACAGCTTGGGCTGTCGTCTGGGGGGACGATCCGGAGGGGTCTCCACAAGATTGAGTGAATACCCTTCCCAGATTATCCAGAGGACCCATTTGTCTGAGGTTATGGACTTCCATTGATTGTAGAATTGCGTCAGGCAACCTCCCACCGCTGAGGAAGAGTCCACCTTGGGCAGCTGAGGTGAGACTTGGGCCGACAAATCAGAAGGCGGCACTGGGCGCTTCGGGTCCTTGCACCTTCTGTTGCATTTTCTTTTGAGGCTGGGGGGCTTGGTTTTTATGAAAACTTCCCCTGCCTTTGCCTCAGAAGGACTGACGTTATGAAACCGGCGTATTAACACTCCCTTGAGAGGGACAGGAGGAGGTTGAGCCAACTTAATGGCTGACCTAGTCTTTTGTGTAGCTTCTAGAGCCTGTTCTACTTGAGGGCCGAAGAGATACACACTATCAAAAGGCAACACCATTACCTGCTGCTGTGCGTCATTCGTGAAACCTGAAGTGCGCAGCCAGGAATGACGGCGGGTATAAATGCCCGCCGCCACCACTCAGGAAGCAGTATCGAAAGCATCCATAGCTGCTTTAACCTGCTGGTTGTTGGATTTGATACCCCTGGTAACGGTTTGAAGTAGCTCTGAATTTGTGTCAGATTCTGGTAGAGCTTCAACCATTTGTTTGAGTGAGTGCCAAAGCATATACTCATATTGAGAGAAATAGCCTTGGTAGCTGGCAATACGCATACCCAGGGTGGAAGCAGCAGACTCTCTTACCTGAAGTGTCTATCTTACGAGATTCTTTGTTAATAGGTCGAGCTGTAACAGTCTGGGGAAGAACGACCTTATCATTCTCTGCCAAGACTACAATAGGATCCGCAAAGGCTTGGGACGCCAAAATGGGTTGATCTTTGGAGGCTGAGTATTTCCTATCTATGGACTTAGCCACCGAAGGAATGAGAGCAGGATTATTCCATACCATTTGAGACAGTGTCTCAAAGGAGGGCTGTACCGGAGGAGTCAAATCCATAGGGATCTCTGGAACATGGAGGTATTGGAGTCTTCATTTCCCAGGATCGCTATCTGTAGTTTGGAGAGAAAGAGTGGAAATCAAGTTTTTCAGCAGAGACTTAAAAGACAGGTCCTCGACCACAGGCTCTGCAGCAGGAATAGATCCTGTTCCTTCCACTTCATCACCCAGCCTAAGGTCTGGGTCAGGCTCAATGTCATCTCCTGACAGTCCAGGAGGGACTGCATGGACAGGAAAGGAGTGAAAATCAGTGGGAAATGAGGAAGGAAAAGGGTTAAAGGAGTCCTGACAGGTGGACGGCGCCTAACAACCCTCGTGCTCAGAAATGCGGCCCGAAGCATACAGCGCCAATGATGTACGGCGTAAGAAACTCAATGGCGCCGAGGCGTGCATCGACGCCGAGGGTGTCAAACACCCCAAGACTCCGAAAACAGGATTTGAGGAGAAAGGAGGAAGAAGAGCAGGAGATACAGGCATCGGTGTGGCCCCTGCGCCCGCAGCCATATGGGGGGACACCTAGCGTGGAGTCGGCAGCGCGAGAAAACGGTGCCCGGCAGGCAGGGAGGCTCAACCGCCCTACCTGATCTCCCAGAAGCCCGTAGGCCCCCGAGTGACCGGGCCAGGCAGCTGGACCAACCTCCGAGCCCATTGCTCCATAAGACCAGCCCACTGATGAAACTGCTCATCTGAAGACCTACCAGAGGGCGGGATAGGACTCTGATGTCAAAGACGTCGGCTACCAGAAACAGAAGCTGGCGACTCCGAAGGAAGAGACCGACAACTAGCTCCAATAACTGACCGTCTAGGCGCAGACATATCAGAGGGTGACCTCGAGTGATGCCTTCTCTTTTTTGACCTGTGGGCCGAAGAAGAGCTCGAGGTTGAATGGTGCCGAGAATGCGACCATTTACTTTTATGCTTTCGAGGAGACTGCCCGCCCCCTCGGGCACTGGACTGACCGTTGTCAGACCCCCCCCCTTCCGGAGAAGGCGGCGGACTGGACCCAGCCCAGCTGACTGAACAGCTTTCATACGAAGTCTTCCTACCATCACCTGACCCGCTCATGGTTGACTCCGTCAAAGTAAGCTGAGACTTCTTTGGTAAATAAGAATAAACTAAGCAATACTTATTCGAGATATTACTACAAAACAACAAAACTGAAAACTATGCTGCTAATTTGAAGTTTGACTCCCGGAGGGCAAGTGACGTCGTCACTGAAGTACACTCGACAGCGGGAAAAAAGGAACTGAGGTGGTTGGAAGATCGACACAGAGATACTCATTACCGCACGAGCTGAGGCTCACGGTGCCGCTCCTCGCATCTCCGTCTCAGGCGCCGACCTTCTAACAAAAAAGTTTGCTCCCGATGGGTCCTAGTGCCTGCGGTGCAGATCCCATTAGTGTGAATGAGTGGTGGAGACTTATGTCCAGGAAGATCTCAATTTCAGTAGTGTTTATTTGCCACTACCTCCACAGTGTGCGGGTCTGTTCGCTGTTTGTATGCATCTTCATTAAGAGTTGCACACCCAGAATTCTCCCGACCGGGCACGAGAATGGCTCGAAATCCTTGGAAGAGGCCCAAATTGAGAACCGTTTCCATTTCATGGCGTAGGTAGATCTAGTGGAAGGCTTTCTGGCCTCCGCCAGAATCTCAGCCACAAGCGGGGAGACCCCGAATTGGGCTTGAGCTACGTCTGCAGGAGCCACACATGCAACTGAAGGGACTTGAGACCTGGATGAATCAGGGTTCCCTTATCCTGGGTCAACAAAAGTTGTGACAGAGGAAGAGGAGGTTCATCTGAATACTGTTGCAGAAGAGAGAACCAAACTTGCCTGGGCCAGAAAGGAGCGATTAGGATCATGCGAGCACCTTCTGACTTGAGTTTGTGTAAGACCCTCGGAATCAAGGGAACTGGGGACAGACGAATCTGTTATTCCAGTCTAGAGACAGAGCATCTCTGGAAAAAATGCCTCGCCCTGGAGCGAGCAAGCAGAAGGCAGGAAGTTTTGCATTGTGAGGGGACGCAAACAGGTCTACCTGAGGTGTTCCCCAGTGCAGGAGGAGATCGTCTACTACCCCCTGATCCAGTTCCCATTTGTGAGCCTTTGCTGATGACCGGTTGAGGTGGTCTGTCAGCGTATGTTCGACCCCCTGAACACGAACTGCCGTCAGGTGAAGGTTGTGTTGCACAGCCCAATCCCAAACTCTCACTGCCTCCCTGCTTAGAGGGTAGGAACGCGTTCCTCCCTGCTTGTTGATGTACCAGACTACACACATGTTGTCCGCCTGGACAGCCAGATGACCGGGAAGCACATACAAGTTCAGAGCTTGGAGAGCATACAGAACAGCCCTGAGCTCGAGCACATTTATATGAAGAGTCTGTTCGAGCCTGGACCAGGAACCCAGGGTCCTGTGAGACCCTAGATGGGCTCCCCAACCCTCTTCCGAGGCGTCTGTTGTGAAAGTTTGGGAGGGAGGTTTGAGGCAGATAGGAACTCCCCGGCAAAGGTTCTCTTGAACCATCCACCACTGCAAGTCCCGAATCATGGGGTTGGAAACCAGGACCTCTTGGTCTAGGTCATCCAACATTTGGTCCCACTGAGAGATCCTCATATGGAACCGAGCGCGAGGGACTATCGGAATAGCTGCCGCCATGAGACTGATGAGGCAAAGGACTGACCTGGCACTGACCCACCTGCGACTGGACAGCAGGCTTGCATGAGCCTGGAAGGTGTCCACCCTGTCCGGTGGCAGAAAGGCCACACCGGTGGTCATGTCCAGGATCGCCCCGATGAAATGGAGCCTCAGAGGGGACCAGATGGGACTTGGCCTAGTTGATGGTGATACCCAAGCTGGTAAAAACCTGCAGGGTAAGGGAAAGAGAGCACAGGAGATCCTCCCTTGACGGGGCCAACAGGAGCCAATCGTCCAGGTATGGGAAAACCTGCACTCCCTGGGTACGCAGGTGAGCCGCTAACACGGAAAGGCATTTGGTGAACACTCAGGGCGCCAAGGAAAGACCAAATGGGAGGGCCTTGAACTGGTAGTGGTTCCCCTGGAACGAAAATCGAAGGAAGTTGTGGTGGGATGGGCGTATAGAGATATGCAGGTAGTCATCCTGCATGTCCAGTGCGCACAGCCACTGTCCCAGCCGAGGTAAGGGCAGAAGGCTCTGCAGGGAGAGCATTCTGAACCGTTTGTACTCCACGAACATGTTCAGAGAGCTGAGGTCTAAAATAGGTCTCACGTCTCCCGATTTCTTTGGAACCAGGAAGAAATGGGAGTAGTAGCCTGTCCCCCAAAGGTGGGTTGGGACAGGCTCTATCACTGCCTTCAGAAGAAGGGAGGATATCTCTTCCCAAACCAGAGGAAGATGTTCCGGGGAGTAAGATGACCTGGGGGGTGGTTTTCAGTAGAAACTCAATTGAGTGTCCTGCTGCTATCAGTTGAAGCACCCAAGCATCTGATGTAATCCTCTCCCAGCCCGGTAGATAGAAGGAGAACCTCCCTCCTGCTGGTTTCCGCTGGTAGGACCAGAGGCTGTGGGAGAGGAGAGGAGTCAGGAGGTGTGGGATAATGGCACGGCTGAAGCTCCCGCCGCTTTTTTGGGCGGGAGGCTTGGCAGCCGGAGGGGCCCCGACGCTTGTTGGCCCGCTTGCCCTGAGGTTTCTCTTTGGGCCGAGAACATCTGCGAAAAGGGCGGCGCTGTGCATAGAATCAACAAACTTAAGCGCAGTGCCCTTCTCTTGTAGGTCAGTGATGATGTCCTTGACATCCCCACCGAATCCTTGACATCCCCACCGAACAGCACAGAAACCCTGAAGGGCACGTCCTGAATAGCGGATTGCATCTCCGGGAAAATCCTGACACCCGGAGACAGGCATGACACCGAAGAGTTACGGAGAAAGCCAAGCTCCGACCAGCAGCATCCACTGTGTAGTACGTGGCACGGAGATCAGCCACTTCCTGCTTTGTCTGAGACTCAGGAAGGGAGTCCAACTTGGTTTCCACCTCACTCACGATAGCCTTCTGGTAGTACCCTATATGTGCGACATAATTCAGGGCCCTTATCCTCAGAGTGGAAGAAGCGTACACCTTCTTCCTGTACTGGTCCAGAAGGCGTGATTCCTTGTGCGGTGGAGACGAGCTGAGATGCTTTGGGTTCGCCGACTTGCCGTGAGCGGTGCTAATCACGACAGAGTCGGCCTTGGGGTGTGTATTCAAAGAATCCACACCCTCAGGAGCCTGGTATAGCCTAGCCGCCTTCCTCAGAAGGGGGGCTAATGCCGATGGCTGTTTCCAAATACTGGAAATGAGGTCTGTGTGAAGCGCGATCCAGGGTGGAATCAATGTTGGAACAGTTTCGGGCAGATTCAAATGGGCAGCGAGTTTCTTCTGCTGTGGATCTGGCTCCAGCGATTGACACTGGTGGACCTGCTGGATCTTTCTCAGCAGCACCAGAAAAGAAGAATCTTCCAGAGGCGACTTCGGAGGAGTCCTTGGCATGGGTCGGTCTGGAGTGCGTGGCTTGTCAGGATCGGAGCACCAATCGGAATCACATTCTGAGGTCTCTGAAGAGGAAGATGAAGACCCCCTCCTGGCGTGGGGGAAGAACGGACCCCTTGGGCAACCCTCGGGTAAGCGTGTCCTCCCCGGCCCTGGCACCAGATGGCTCACCCCTGGTGTCGGGTAAGGGGGAGGGAGTCTCTTGCCTCTGGCAACAGGCATCCGGAACCAGGTCCGGCATCGGCAGGCAGCTCTTCACCTCCCTAGTAAGCTGAGCCTTGGCCTCAGCCCACCAGGAAGCCAGAGTCTCCTTCAGATCCACCGGTGGCTGGGGGGGAGGTGGAGGAGGAGGGGGGGGATACGGATATTGAGGATATTCGTAATGAGAGTATCTGTAGCCCAATGGCAGGAAGCCCGCCGTCAGGTACTGAGGCACCGGGTACTGCGGCGCAGGATACTGTGGTCCTGGGTAGGACGGCGTTGGATAAGATGGGGTCGAATACCCAGGAACCAGGAGCTCTGATGGAGCAGAAGGCCCTGGGAGAGGCCCAGAAGGTGGGCCAGGAACAGGTGGCCCGGTGGGCATCGGGTCCAGCGTTGGGACGGCGTCTGGCAAGGGGATGTCGCCCGGCGTCAGAGCCGGCGTCCGAGGATCTGACGTCAAGTCATCTGGCCCAGTGGGAGGGAAACCTGACAGGAGCGTACCGGCGTCCTCTGCGTAGCCCGGGGAAGGAAGGCCAAAATCCCCGGGGTCCAACAGGGGAGATGCTTGGACCTTGGTCAGCAGCGGAGAGCTGGGGATGGTAGACTGGATGATCAGGTCCAGTGTCGGCTCTAACGCCATGTGTCCATTGGAGGGGCCGACGTCTGCCTTACCGGGGGGTCCGGGCGGGTGTCGGAGGAGCCAGCGTCTGACTTATCAGAACCGCCGCCCGACGAAGGCCACGATGGAGGAGCGGTCTTAGTGGGCGTTATCAAGGCCGTGCGCTGCCCCGGAAGGTCAGGCGTCTTAGCGGCCTTGTCCGTGCAGGCGTTGGTGGCACCAACATCCCCGCTCAACCTGGAAGGCCACATGGTGGCAGTCTTTCTGGGGAGCGGCTGCCTCCTTTATCCTGGAGGCTCCCAATGGGCCCGAGCGCGAGCCCAACAGGAGGGTTTGACGCTGCCCTGGAAACCTCCAAGATGGCCATCGAGGAGCAGTCCCCCGGGGGGGATGTTACCTTCAACACGAAGACTCCGGCTGGAGTTGCAGTGGCCGCAGAAGTGTAGTCCCGGTACTTCTCCTTCTTCTTACGGTGACCCTCAGGGGAAGTTGAGGCCTGCCGAAGATTCTTCAGATCCTTCTCCATGGAGGACATCTTCTTGTTCAAGATATGGGCCTCCAAGGACTGCTGCCTCCATTTGCGGGTGGCGGCGTTAAACTGTTGGTAGTGCTGGCACTTCTCCACAGGGTGTTCCGGGCCTAGACAGAAAAGGCACAGGGAGTGTCTGTCCTTATGCAGGAGCTAGACGCCGCACGAATCGCACTTGTTCTTATGCGAATTGGATGGAGTAGGGGATGACATACACGGCAGATATTAAAGTTGTTTGCGAGAAATCGAGAAAAAAAGGTGGTAATAAAACCGACGACAGACTGACGAAGCAGTGAACTTAACCACGAGGGGCTTTCACAAGCTAACAGTGGGAAAGAACTGGGAGGCGTGCGTGGGGGACCGCCCCTTTATACTGACGTCGCCTGACGCTGGTCACCTGACGTGGGGGTGGTCCCCCGCCAGAAACTGCTAGTTAGAAATTTTTCTGTGGGGTTCTGACGCCTGCCAGCTTCAGTCCAATATGTAATTACCTACTGCAAGAGCCCTCTCGAAGTAAGTTTTTTTTTTGTTTTTTTTTTAAGCTTTAACCAGGCATTTCAGTAGTTTTTCCAGGACATGTAATGCAGATTTCACTCTGCTTTTAAATGTTCATGTCCAGATAAGCAAAACAAGAGAATGTTTCACTTAACAAAAGTTCACCACACTGAATACAAGGTTTGAAACCAGGATCACCAGTTTCTTTTTATAACATGTTCAATGTAAAGCCAATAACAGTTGCAACCGCTAAAAAAAAATATTTAAATTTAAGCTTATTTAGCAGTTGTGATCGGTTCTGGAACCGTTGCAGGACCCGGGAACCGAGATAAAATGAACTAAGGCTATCGGTCCAGGAACCGGTATTAGCGGTTTTAAAACAAACTAATTTAATAAAATTAAGCACAACTAATGGAGATTTTTAGTCAGAAAACTCCGATAAATATAAAATAAACCTCGGTTTACCCCCAGTTATACTGAACTGGAATAAACTGAGAAAACTTACAATTTAAACACTAAAACTATGGGTTTACCTAAATAACAAAAAGTAAAAGGCAGCAAATGAAATATAAAGAATACTTATAATATTTTATAAGGTTTCTTATGTCAGTACAAAAGATAAGGAGAGGATCTCTGAGCATCTAGACTTGACAGGCAGAAAGAGAGAAATCTGAGGGGTTTAGAACAAAGACAGTTAGTATAAGGCAGCATTTGAAAAGTGGCTCAGGCAAAAGATTCCATCATTTGCATATGTTTCAAATTCTCTCTGGGCATTTCTACTTGTAAGGATGACTGCATAAAGTTATGAATACCTGAGTATTACTGGGGTTAGAAGTATTAGCAGCGGCTAGCTAAGAAGTAACAAAACATCCTGGAAGAAAAAAAAAAAAAAATAGGCAGCCCAAGGGCTTTGTCAAAGAGGAGAGTTAGGTAAGGGTAATACACAGTTAAGGCAGGTAAAGACAAGGAGGAAGGAATATGGAGGGAGGGGTACCGGTTGGCAGTGGACAACAGAGGAGGAGGGGGTGAAGGTGGCTACCCTAGGGGTCGACAAAACTGCTGCAAAACCACTGTCAGTGGACACAGTCGCAGGAACTGATTGATGTGAGATACTGACGAAGAGTGCCTTAAAAGGACTCAATTTAAGAAGGGCCGTGATATCATTTGGCAGCGCATTAAACCAGAGGGGTGCTCTATATGCAAACGAGCGTTGTCCCTGGGTGGTCCGGCATCTTGGAATGGACAGAAGTTGGTTGACAGAGCTCCATGTGTGCTGACTGCTGCAATATGGATTGAGTAGATTTGTAGCTCCAGGGGGAAGGAGCTCGAGAATCACTTTCTTAGTAAGCAGGCAGGTTTGATATTGGATCCTCCCAGAAAGCTAAAGCCGACCTGTCTGCTTATAGACTTCACGTGTGGGTATGGCAAGCTGCTCCAGTGAGAAGTCATCCGGCTTTATTAAGTGTAACTGCTATTCTGTGGAGGGAGGGAGGTGTTGGAAGCAGAGTCATAAATGACCAATTGTGAAAGGGCTGTGGATAGACAGATGGACTCTGAGGCAGTGATATAATTAGCAATAGGATTCATTCCAAATAGCAGAACAAAATAATATGTGGAACTTGTACGAAAAACAAAATAAACAAAAAGGTATCAAAGAACTGAGGCAACATACAGCATAAGTACTCCACAGCTAGAAGACACTAGGTGTTTCACCTCCAGCACCTTCCTAGGATCTAACTACTAACACCAAAGACATCCATTACATACAGACATGAGCACTATGTGATTGGTTAACTCCACCCATTCTTAATCAAATTCTTTTAAACATTCCTATTTTTCATACAATTATTAGTGTGGTACCAAACAAATCCTTTATTACATATAGAATAATGCACATGTAGGCGTTTGATATGAAGTTTTTTTAAACACCCAAGGTGTGTGATCATAGAGAAACCTCGAGAGCGAAGCTCGAGGAAGTTCCTATGATCACACACCGAAAAAAAAACAATGTCAACCGCCTACATAAGTTTTATTTTTTATAATAACTGGGGCAAAAAAGACTACCTTACATTATGGTCGTTGGTTCGAGTCGGGTAAAGTAAATCACGATCTCAGGAATGAAGTAAAAAAAAAATATGCAACTCGAAAAAAAATTTTTTTTTTATTTTTTTATTTATATTGTGTGCCAAGTCCTTTCACTTCAGTTTGTGTTGTTTCATCATCTAGATGGGTCGGGTCTTTACAGTCGCTGTGGAACCGAGGTGAAAGTTCCTGCCACCTGTGGACACAATATGGGTAGTCGGGGAAAGTACACTTTTAGTGGAGAGTCTTCCTGCTTGGTAAATACTAAAATTCAAGAAAAGAAAACGATTACACTTTGTTACTTTGCCCTGTATGTTTTTGTTAAAATGGAGGTCATGCTGTGAGTTAGAGTCTGTGATCGGAGAACCGTCTGTTTAATTTGTTTGAACCGCTGCAGGCTTCTCGGCGTGAGACTGTAAAAGTCGTATCAGCTCGCGGGTTGATACGACTTTTTACAACACTCAAAAACGGGTTGATAATGGGGGTCACCAGTTACAGTACTTTCTAACATGATGTGCACACCATTACAATTATTTTTGAGGCGTCTCTACAGAGTTTAGTTGGAAACGTTCTCTGAAGTACCACCCTAACAGTAGCAACCATAAAAGAAGACTAAGCAGCCGGCCGGCGCTATAGCTGCCCACTGCTGTGGAAGTCCAAGGACAGCGTTTGCCGTTGACTCCAGGTATTGTCAACTTCTCTGGTGAGTAATGGCATTTAGAGATCTGCATTAAGTCAAAAATACCTCTAAAACGAGCTATAGCCACAAGCAGGAGCAAAGATATCATGTCTGCTGTTTAGAAAAACAAACATTCCTGCAGAACTGAGTCTGCAGCACTGCACGATAGTGCGCACTTTCGAGGCAGCAGTATGCAGGGAACGTAGCCTGAGAAGCTGCACTGCAGAGGAGAAAGCCCATAACCATAACTGCTTTCTCCAGGCAGCGGCTCCTTGCTACACCCGGCTCCAAGCTGCTGCTCCACTCGTTCCTTCGGTCTTGCTTAAACAGACCATAGAACAGAAGCCAAGGAACGAAAGTCACACTGGTGAAGGTACATTCCTTTCTGTAAGACTTTACAACTAAGCTGTTGTGTCTATTTCTAGCAACGGGGGGGTAACTCCCGGTTCTAATTCTCTACACCATGCATATACTAAATTAAGACTAATTTCTACACGGAAGCATGCTGAGATGCAGGGTTGTTTTATTGGTAAAAGAACTGTGAACTAAGGTCTCTCCAAGATACCAAGACATATAAGGCTACACGTGGCCTATCCAGGGGGCCTGACCTGGCCTTACACTATCCCTGAGAATCCCTAGAGGATTTAATTTGCAGTGTTTTGGCAAATAAAGAAGGCCCCCTTTTCCCTATGTCTGCTCAGACATATCTCAGAACACCTGCAAAAACAGCAGCAGGCCCTATTATGGATGCAGAGTGTCACGTGTGCCTGGGGCTGTCCTAGGACTGTGAAACATTTAAAACACAACACAAACAGAAGGGGGTGGACAGCCCAACGAACATTACATTAAAACAAAGACACCAAGATGCACAAGACATTTACAGTCCAGGTGACACCCAAAACACGCTGACCCTCTAATCAAACGTGGGGGCACCTTCCACACCAATCCATAATCAACAATGGCTAGAATGGAGCTGTGGATTGCTAGTCTAAGGGCTTCTGGTGCTTATTCTTTATTCTTTAGTTACCATTCAGTTCTGGGACCCTGTGACAGAATGGAGTCCCAAAAAACAGGTTGCTCCCTGTAACAGTAATTCTAGGAGTGGTATATGATATTCATCCACACTTTCTGGCAGTCGCCTTTCCCCTTTCAGACTGTCCAGAATGTCTTCAAGCTGGCTCCTTCCACCCACCCAGATGGTAACTCCCTCAGCTCCATCCATGATGCCAAATGTTGCCCGCTGGAAGTAGTTGTGTGCGCCAAAGCCAGGGGAGGTCGGGTGGGTCTGTGTGGATGAAAATCACATACCACTCCTAGAAACTATCGATACGCAAGAACTTACGTAACAGTAGATTTTTGAGGAACTGTCTCTTGCAGTAGGTTATTACACTTGGGAGTTCCACCAGGTGGCGCTATCACATGGCAGCCTCTTCTAGCAGTCTTCCACGGGGGCCGCCCACACTACATCACTTCTTGCTGCTGAGTAGACATGTGGGTGGCCCCAAGGACCCTCTGTTCCCTGTCGGCTTCAGTGAGCAAGGCCTGGGCAGAGAGAAAACTGAGGGACAAAACACACCAAAGAAACCCCACCCAACGCCCTGGGTTGCTGTGAACGGAAGCGAACAGGCAGGGGGACGGAGGGCGGGATTGTACCTACTGCAAGAGACCATTCCTCGAAGACAGTACAGTTACATAAGAACTTACCGTAACAGTAGATCTTCGAGAGAGGCTCTTGCAGTAGGTAATTACATATAGGACTGACGTTGGCAGGCGGCAGGACCCCACAGAAAAATTTCTAGCTAGCAGTCCTGGCGCAGGGACCGCCTCTATCGCCAGGTGTGACCGCGCCAGGAGACGCCGGTGCAAGGGACGGTCCTGGACACCCGCTTCTCCAGTTCTTTCCCGCCACAGGCCAAAAGAGGCCAAATGAGAGAGAAGCGGATATTTCCATCACTGGAAAAGGAGCTGAAAAAGCCTAGGGGGATGGAGGGCGGGAAGGTATTACCTACTGCAAGAGCCTCTCTCGAAGATCTACTGTTATGGTAAGTTCTTACTTAACTGTACTATCTTACTTCGAGAGGGCTCTTGCAGTAGGTAAATTACATATAGGACTGAATCCCAAGCAAAGTCTGGAACAAAGAGAGGCAATCGAGGAGGAAGCTACTCCAAGAAGCAGTTCTAGCTGTGCAAGCTTCAAGATAAGAGGCCTTGCAGAACAGCCAGCCCGAAGCCTACTCTACGGTGACAGGCAATATCCAAACTGTAGTGTTTAGTAAAGGTATGGACAGAAGTCCAGGTGGCGGCAGCACAGATATCTGCCGCTGACACATTCTTGAAACAAGCCGCTGAGGCAGCTACTCCTCTGGTGGAGTGGCCTGTTACCTGACCCGGCAGGGTCTTGTTGTATTTGTCATAACAGACAGTGATGCAATGAGCCAACCACTTTGATAGGCATTGCTTAGAAACAGCATTGCCTTCCCATTTATGAGCAAAAGAGATGAACAGTTGACCAGTCTTTCTGAGATCCTTCGTCCTGTTGGTGTAGTATCTCAGAATCCGGTGAACATCCATAGTATGGAGTAAATACTCCCCCTGATTAGAGTACTGCGTGAAAAAGGTGGGTAACTCTATGGACTGATTTAGAGTAGACTCCGCTACTACCTTAGGGAGAAACTTAGGGTTCATGCGCAGAGCAACACGTTCCTTGTGAAAAATCAAGTATGGAATTTTACACATCAGGGCCTGGAGTTTGGAAATTCTCTGAGTGGAAGTAATGGCCACCAGGAAGAGAGTCTTCCACGAAAGGAACTTCAGTTCTGCGGAAGCTGCCGGCTCAAAGGGAGGCAGAGTAAGTTTATCGAGAACAAAGTTAAAGTCCCAAGGGAGAGCAGGAGTACGTATACGAGGTCTCAGATGGAGGACCCCACTGAGAAAGGTCTTAAGAGACCTCCAGTTGAGCAAATGTCTTGTCTGCAAAGGGGACATGATAGGCCGAGACGGCTGCCATGAGGACTTTTAGAGAAGAATGACTGAGACCCAGGTCAAACAGATGGCATAGGTACTCCAACAGAAGCCCTGCTGAGCAGGAAAAGGGTTCCACGTCCTTGGAAGCAGCCCAGATAGTGAATCTTTTCCACTTCATGGTGTAGGTGGATCTAGTGGAGGGTTATCTAGCCTCCACCAAAATCTCCGCCACTTGAGGAGAAACCCCAAAATGGGATTGAGCTAAGTCTGTAGGAGCCATGCATGCAGCTGAAGAGATCTGAGGCCTGTATGGACCAGGGTCCCCTGATCCTGGGTCAGTAAACCTCGAGATAGAGGAAGAGGATGATCCTCTGAGTATTGTAGAAGAGAGAACCAAACTTGCCTGGGCCAGAAAGGAGCAATCAGAATCATTCATGCTCCTTCTGAAGCTAGTTTCTGCAAGACTCGTCGGATAAGTGGAATTGGGGGAAGGCATAGACGAATCTGTCCTTCCAGTCTAGAGACAGAGAGTCTCTCCAGAAAGCGCCTCGCTCTGGAACGAGCGAACAGAAGACAGGAAGCTTTAGCGTTTAGAGGGGATGTGAACAGGTCACCTTTGGTGTCTTCTAAAGTCGGAAGATACTGTCTAGGACCCCTTGGTCCAGTTCCCACTTGCGAGTCAGAGCAGAAGAGCGACTTAGCTTGTCTGCCAGGGTGTTGTCGACTCCCGAAACATGAATTGCCATGAGGTGAAGGTCATGTTGTGTTGCCCAATCCCAAACCCTCATTGCTTCCCTGCAAAGAGGGTAGGACTGAGCCCCTTGTTTGTTGATGTACCAAACCACATACATGTTGTCAGTCTGGACAGCTAGGTGACTGGGAAGGATGTATGAGTGAAGGGCTTGGAGAGCGTACAACACTGCCCGTAGCTCGAGCACATTGATGTGGAGTGTTTGTTCGAGCTTGGACCAGGAGCCCTGGGTCCGATGGGGACCTAGATGGGCTCCCCAACCTTCGCCCGAGGCGTCTGTGGTTAGAGTCTGAGAGGGGGAAGGACGAAAGAAAGGAACTCCCTGAAACAGATTCTCTCGAACCATCCACCATTGCAAGTCTCGAAGCATTGGAGAGGAGACTAGAACTGGGTGATCTAAGTCGTCCACTAACTGATCCCATTGGGAGCAGAGGGTCCACTGACATACTCTCATGTGGAGTCGAGAGGGAGGAACTGTTGGGATAGCAGCGGTCATGAGCCCGAGAAGGCAAAGGACTGACCTTGCATTGACCCGCCGGCGGCCGGACAACAGACTTATCTGAGTCTGAAGGGTGAACGTCCAGTCCAGTGGCAGGAAGGCCCTACCAATGGTCGTGTCTAGAATCGCCCCGATGAACTGTAGTCTCTTGGATGGGATCAAGTGAGATTTGGAATGGTTGATGGCAATACCCAGGCAAGCAAAAACCTGCTGGGTATGGGTGAGGCAGTGCAGGACTTCCTCCCTGGATGAGGCCGCCAGGAGCCAATCGTCCAGGTACGGGAAAACCTGCACCCCCCCGGTACGCAGGTAGGCTGCCACCACTGCCAGGCATTTGGTAAACACTTGGGGCGCCGAGGATAGGCCAAACGGAAGTGCCTTGAATTGGTAGTGGTTCCCCTGGAATGCAAAACGAAGATATCTGCGATAAGACTGGCGAATGGAAATGTGCAGGTAAGCATCCTGCATATCCAGGGCACATAGCCATTGACCCAACCGGAGAAGGGGCAGAAGGCTCTGCAACGAGAGCATTCTGAACCTTTTGTACTCCACAAAAAGATTCAGGGAACTGAGATCCAGAATAGGTTTGAGATCTCCTGTCTTCTTTGGGACTAGGAAGAAATGGGAATAGTAACCCGTCCCTTGAAGATGAAGGGGAACAGTTCTATAGCTTGTTTCAGAAGTAGAGCTGAAATCTCCTCCTGGACCAAGAGAAGGTGCTCCCGTGAATATGACGACTTGGGGGGGGGGCAAGGTGGTTTCTGTAGAATGGAGCACCCAAGAATCTGATGTTATCCTCTCTCATCCCAGAAGGTGGAGGGAAAAACCTCCCTCCTACCGGTTCCTCCGGGGAGTCCGGAGGCTGTGGGAGAGGGAAGGAGTCAGGTGGTGTGGGGCAGCGCCGCAGCTGAAGCACCCGCTGCTTTTTTTTGGGGGCTTAGCAGCTGTAGGGGCCCGGCGTTTTGTGGCCCGCCTTCCCTGGGGTTTCGCCTTGGGCCGATTCCGTCTGCGAAAGGGACGGCGCTGCGGCTGGTGGGGGTGGTACATGGAGTCAACAGACTTCAGTGCCATTCCCTTCTCCTGCAAAAATCGGTGATGATGGCCTTGACATCACCACCGAAAAGCACCGACCCCCGGAAGGGTGCTTCCTGGATAGCGGATTGCACTTCCCGGACCAACCCTGACACACGGAGCCAAGCATGACGACATAAGCCTATGGTGAAAGCTGAGCTCCATCCAGCAGTGTCCACTGCATCGTAGGTCGCACAAAGCATGTGTTGACTGGCCGAACATGCAGAGCAGACAAGATCAGCCAACTCCTGCTTGACTTGGGAGTCTGGCAGGGAGTCCAGTCTGGCTTCCACCTGAGTAAGAATGGCCTTCTGGTAGTCCCCCATATGGCCGGCATAGTTCAGGGCCCTAATCCCCAGCGTGGAGGAAGCAAAGATCTTCTTTCCATACTGGTCCAGTAGGCAGGATTCTTTGTCAGGTGGCGACAAGCTAAGATGTTTTGGGTTGGCCGACCGGCCGTGAGCAGTGCTAATCACGACCGACTCAGCACGAGGGTGAGAATCTAAAAAATCAACACCCTCGGGAGCCTGGTATAGCCTATTTGACTTCTGTGAAGTGGGGCTGAAGCCGACGACTGTTTCCAGATGGTGGCGACAAGGTCGGCATGAGGCTCTATCCAGGGTGGCACCAAAGCAGGAGCTGTCACAGGCAGATCCAGATGCTCGGCGAGTTTCAAACGCTGAGGGTCTGGTTCCAAAGAGTGCCACTGATGAACCTCCTGGATTTTCCTTAGCAACTCCGTAAAAGAAGGATCTTCCGGAGGAGACTTCGGAGGAGTCCTTGGCCTGGGCTTCGACGGAGAGTGTGGCTCGTCGTCCCTTTCGGAGCAACCATCGGAGGAATCCGAGGGTGAAGAGGAAGAGGAAAGAGACTCCCTTTCCCAACCCAGAGGAGGAACAGACCCCTTGGGAAGCACCCGGGGAAGCATATTCTGCCCCTCTCTGGACCCAGATGGGAGAGCCCTGGAGTCTAGAGGTGGTGAGGGAGTGTGCCACCTCGGACGTACGGGAACCTGAGAAGACACCATCGTCGGTAGGCAGCTCTCGACCTCCCTGGTGAGCTGAGCCTTGGCCTCAGCCCACCAGGAGGCCAGAGTCTCCTGCAAGTCCACCGGTGGCTGTGGGGGTGGTGGAGGAGGAGGGGGATAAGGATATGGGTTGTACCCATATAGACAGTATCCAAAACCCGGCGGCGGGTAGCCCGGCATTGGGTACTGCGGCATTGGAAAGACCGGCGTTGTGTACTTCGGCGCCGGATACTGTGGTCCCGGGAACGTCGGCGTCGGATAGGACGGAGGGTACCTGGGAGCCGGAGGAGCTGCCGGAGCAGACGGCCCGGCTGGCAGCCTCATGGGAGGATCCAAGTTGGAGGGCCTGGCGGGTGGAGGGCCTGGCGGTGGGGCGACATCTGGAAGCGAGATGTTGGCCGGAGTCGGTAAAACCGGCGTTGGGGGCCCCGGCGTCAGAGCCGACATCCGGGAAGTCGACATCAGATCCGGCGCACCTTTAGGAGGATGGTCCGATGGAGGAAGATCCCCATCGTCGCCCAGGAATGGAGGGGAAAAATCCCCAGGGTCAGGCTGGGGGGACTCTGGGTCCCCAGATGGCAGTGAAGGCTGCGGAGAACCGGGGACGACAGACGTGGGTAGGTCCGTCATCGGTTCTGTCGCCGACTGGACGTCGGTCGAACTGACATGCGGTTTTACAGCGAGCTCCCGGCGGGCTTCCAACTTATGGGAACCTTCACCGGAGGCAGACCGAGGAGAAGGATCGGCCTGGTCCGGTGGGAGAGGGGCCACCCTGAAGGGTTGTGCGCCTTAACGCTTTCTCCGCGTGGACGCCGGAGGAGCAGACGCCTGCTTACCGGAATCGCCCAGCGCCAGTAGGGCCACTTAAGCTGCGGTCAACTGAGTAGATGCCTCCAATTGCTTGAGGCACCTGAAAGGCCCGAGCGAGCCAGATGGGCGGGCCGACGTCCCCTCGGAAACCTCAGAGGCCGCCGTCGAGGAGCAGTCCCCCGGAGGGGACTTTACCTGAGACCCGGCAACTCCCGAGTGAGACACGGTAGAGGAGCCCTTGTCCCGGTGTCTCTCCTTGTCTTTCTTCTTCCGATGGCCTTCGGGGGAAGTGGACGCCTGCCTCAGTTTTTTGAGCTCCTTCTCCATCAAACTCATCTTTTTCTTCAAAATGTGGGCTTCCAGGGATTGCTGCCACCTTTTCCGGGTCGCCGCGTTGAAGCTGAGGCAGTGCTGGCACTTCTCGACTGGGTGATTGGGGCCTAGACAGAACAGGCACAGGGAATGGCCATCCTTGTGCGGGAGTTGGGCGCCGCACGAGTCGCACTTATTTTTGTGCTCGGAGGGTGTAGGGGATGACATACACCGACAATGACCTGACATTGTCAAAAAAAAAAAAAAAATCAGAACAACTCGGTAAAAACTGGCGAAGGGAGGCTGACGACAACAAACTTTTTCACAGAGCTACACGAGCTAACGTGGAAAGAACTGAAGGTGACGCCAGGGACCGCCCCTTTATACCGATGTCTCCTGATGTCGATCACCTGATGTGGAGGCGGTCCCTCGCCAGGGACTGCTAGCTAGAAATTTTTCCGTGGGGTCCTGCTGCCTGCCACATCAGTCCTATATGTAATTACCTACTGCAAGAGCCCTCTCGAAGTAAGATCTACTGTTACGGTAAGTTCTTCTGTAACGATACTATCTTCTATGGGCTGGTCTCTTGCAGTAGGTTATTACACTGGTAGCACGTCAATTCGGCGAATCAATTACAGCTAGTCAATTTCAGCGATGCTATTATAGCGAGCACCACATTTAGCGACAATGGTTTATTAGCCTACCTCTGAGGTCCAGGTGCACCTCGGAGGATGTTATTTTAGAAACAGAAGGGGTTCGGGGGGCACAGCCCCCCCCCGTGGGGGTGCAGGTGGGCATAGCCCCCCTGCATGATATCGGAAAACGGAAGGCATGAAGTGTTTAATGGGACTCAGGTTTGGGTGCCACATAAAGGGGGCTCAGTGTATGGTGAGGGTGTTGGAGAACGTCGGTGAAAAACATTCGGCGGCAGCATGGGATGCCCCTTTTGATCCATGGAGGCTTTCTATATCGAGGGAATAAGGTGGTGCAAAGATTGGCGTCCGATTATCAGCTACAGATGTATAAGGGTAGCTGAATTTGTGTGCGCTAAAACTGCTGTTCGCCATCATTGCCGTCGCTGTAATAATGTAGCTGAAATTACACTCGCTAATATTGATTAGCTGAATTGACATGGAACCATTACACTTGGGAGAGTGCCAAGCAGTTAATCCCAACAGGAAGGACAAGCAAGGCTGGAAGCTGGGCAAGAGGGCATGCCTGACGGTAGAGCCCTTGCAAAAGCCAGCAGCCAACCAGGCAAGACAAGTAGAAACAGAAGAGAAATGTCAACTTCAACCACACCTGGTCGGGTAGAAAAGCCAAAGGTGGGTGAGGACAACATGCTGGAAGCATGGTGCTGCAGAAGAACAGTAGGTGGCCAGGCACAGTGATTCAACCTGATGAGGCAGGGGTCGACAGACCCTGGCATGAAGTCAGATCTAGTACAGCACCCACAGCGTGGATTGTGTGGGAGGAGATACCAGAGAGTGATGGGCATGGCGCTGAGGGGCTGACGAAACAGCCCCTCTAGAGGCCAGACCACGATCCCGAGAGGCACCTCGGTAAGGAGGCCATGAATGGGATGGTCCGCCCGAAGGAGCATAGGACTTGGCCCTGGGGGCATGATAGAGGTCCTGGACAGATCGCAGAGCATGTCCCGAAGCCTACAGGGAATCCAGGATGGACGGAGCACCAGGGCCACACACATGGGTCCCAGAGAAACGGGCTTCGGCAACCGACTGCTGAACATCGGGTGCCAGACCCGACACCCTGAGCCAGGCATAGCACCATAAGGTGATGCCAGTGACAGAGAGGCGGGCAGAGGCGTCGACCGCATCATAACCAGCCCGAAGTAGGTGACGGGAAAGAGAAGACAAGGCGGACATGGGCAGAGCCAATCGGGCTGACAGCTGAGAGGGTGGCAAGGACGACAGGAGGTCCAAAGCTGAGGCACTCAATGTGTGAAACTACCAGAACATATGGCCCACATAGTTCAGGATATGGAGTAGCAACGTACTAGAGGCATAGACCTTCTTGCCAAGGAAATCCATGCGCCAGGAATCAGCATCCGGCAGCACGGAACTAGTGTGGTGGGGCCGAGCAGTCCGGTCATGAGCCGCTGCAATAACCACAGAGTCAGTCAAAGGGGCGGTGGACAAATAGGGATGGTCAGACGGGGCCTGGTAAAGTTGATCTGGGCCACGAGGGGTGGGCTGAGCGGAAGCAGGATGATGCCAAATCTGAGACAGTACATTAACATACACAGGAATCAAGGGAGGGACAACCAGAGCAGGCTCCTTGGGCATGTCGAGGTAAGCACCTATGTCCCCATAAAAGGAGTCCTGTTCCGCAGCAGGGACGTCAAATGCATCCCAGATCTGCAACATGAGATCCACAAAGGAGGGGTCCGGGAACGAGGAGGGATTGAGAGGGTCAGGCAAGGCGGCATCCAAAACAGAGGACACGAACGGAGGGGAACCAAGGTCCCCATAGTCTGAGAAGCCCCCGTCAGGAGCATCCCCCACGAAGGCATCCTCCCCGAGGGAATCCCCATAAACGGGAGGGGGGGGGAGACCAGGCAGAAACTGCCGGATCAGGGTGAACCTGCTTGGGAGGAGGAGAGGGGGGAACGTCGTGGCCTGGGACTGGGAATCGGGTCCGAAGCTTAGCCATGGCCCATAGACTGGAGGACCTCCAAGACAATGTGGGTGATGCCCGGCACCTGGGAAGGAGGGGGGTCCACAGACGAAGGGCACCCAAGGGCAGTGCTCAGGGGAGGCTGAAACACCTCGGGGACCACCGACCCAGACAGGTGGTGGGAGGCATCCCGATCCCTGTGGTGTGTTACCAGTAAGGGGATGAGGAACTTGGGGCGAGACTCCGGAACCCGGGCCGAAGGCATATAAGAAGACATGCCCAAGGGGCGCAAAAAGGGCGATGGGGGAGAACCCCTGATGGCGCTGGGATAGTGTGCCTGTGTCAGGATGGGCAGGGAGGGGACACGGAAGAGGGGCCCTGGACTGGGGGTGTCGAGCCCCTGCCGTTGACAGAGGAAATCAGCCCCATCGACGAAGGACAAGAAAGAAGCCTCTCCATCGACATGGGAAGTTTTCCCGTCAACAAGGAATGCAAAGCAGGATGCCCCATTGACAGGGGAAGCTGTCCCGTCAATGAGAAGTGCTCCATCGACAGAGGAAAAGCCTCTGTCGATGAGAGAAATGTAAAAACATGCCCCGTCGACAGGGAAAGAGCTCCCATCAACGAAGGAGATCAAACAACATGTGCTGTAGATGGGGGAAGCCTCCCCATCAAGGAGGAACACTGCCCTTCAACGGGAAACATCCAGCAGAGTGCTCTGTCAATGGAGCATGACCCGTCGATGAGCTAGTTGATGGGGGGGGAGCAGTCCCGTCGACAAGGAACGCTCTGTCGATGGTGGAGGAGCCATGTCAGAGGGATTTGCAGGAGTGTGAATCCTGCTCCCTCCGATGCCTGGAACGTGAGCCCTTGGCCGGGGAGCCCTTAAGATGGTTCCCCGAGGTCTGTTCCGGCTGGGCTGCCTTGCCAGCCATAGGTAAGTCCCAAGACCCAGCAAGACTGCCTGGGTCAGGGAGCAGCAGGGGTACTGTGAGTGGTTCACAGGCCTGCTGGAGAAGAGAAGTCTGGGGGTGCTGTGAGCAGTACACAGGTCCCAGAACAGAAGCAGAACAATCAGTTCAAGTTCACGTCGAAGATTGCAACACAGGAGGTTAGGAGAGCTGTCTGTGCGAGCTGAAGCCAGAGGGAAAATGAACAGAGGATCCTTGGAGCCGCCCACACTTATACTCAGCAGCAGGAAGTGATGTCGTGTGGGCAGCCAAAGGAAGTATGCTGTCTGGTGTGGATATCCAGAGCGTAGTGCTTTACAAAAGTATGCACCGATCTCCAAGTAGCCACCTTGCAAATATCTGCAATGGGCACATTACAAATCTCTGCCAGAAATGCTGCAACCACTCTGGTAGAGTGGACGTAAACCCAACCCTCCAACTTGAGATGTGCCATCAAGTAGCAGTGGTGAAGGCATGCCACTAACCATGCAGAAATGCATCTGATGGCAACTGGCTGGCCCAGTCGGGCCATGCTGAATGATATGAAGAGTTGCTGGGATTTGCGAATCTCTTTAGTTTTGGTGATGTATAAATGCAAAACCCTCTTGACATCCAGGAAGTGAAGGGTACGCTCCTCTTCATTCTGGAAGTTGGCAAAGTAAGTAGTAAGAACCTAGAGTTGATTAAGGTGAAATTCTGAGACCACTTTGGGTAGGAATTGATGGTGATTATGAAGTACAACCTTGTCCTTGTGAAAGACAGTAAATGGAGGGTCTGTGACCAAGGCATGGATTTCAGAAGTGCTGCAAGCAGAAGCAATAGCCACTAAGAAGGTAATCTTCCAATTCAGAAACTTCAAGTCACAGGTGTGCCTAGAGGCTCAAACAGTTTATGGGTGAGAATCTCTAGTACAAGGTTAATATCCTACGTGGCCACCGGCCTCCTGACCGGAAGTCTCATGTGCAGGATACCTTTAAGAAATCACTTGGCTAGCAGTAACTGAGCCAGTGCCAAATTATGTACTGGTTCATGGTAGGCTGAAATCGTGCAGAGACGTACCTTTAGTGTTGAGTACTGCAGTCCTGCATTTGACAGGTATAAAAGGTTCTCCAACACATTCTTTGGAGGGCAACAAAATGGGTCCAGAAGGGATTCTGCACACCAAATAGAGAAACACTTCCATTTAGCCATGTAAGTCTTCTTAGTAGAAAGCTTACACGCTGCCAAGAGGATTTCCGAGAAGCCTGAAACCTACCCACTTCTATCTCCTCAGGAGCCAGGCATGGAGATGAGGGAGTGCAGGCTGGGATGGACCACAGGCCCCTGTGTCAGGAGGTCCATTCGTAGAGGAAGTTGCCTTGCAGGGACCTCTGACATTCTGTTGATCAAGGGAAACCATATATGTAGAGGCCAGTATAGAGCAATGAGGATCCATCCTGCCCCCTTGTGCCTCAATTTCAGCAGCACCCTCTGAATTAATGGAAGAGGAGGAAATGCGTACAGAAATCATCTTGACCACCGCAGTCTGAATACATCCTGACAGAAAATGCCAGGTTCTGGATTTCTGGAGCAGAATACAGGCAGTTTTGCATTGAGAGGGGACGCAAAAAGGTCCAAGTCTGGACTTTTCCACTTGTCGAATGGTGACTGTATGACATCTCGTGTGAAGCGACAATTCGTGTGGATCCGCCTTTGTTCTGCTGAGATGATCCACTAGGTCATTCTGAATTCTTCGCAGGTAGATTGCCTGAATTAAGGCATCACGCTCAAGACACCACTCCCATACCCTCAAGGCCTCCCTGCACAGAGGGTAGGAATGCCCCCTCCCCCGCTTGTTGATGTAGTACAGCACAGCCTTGTTGTCCGTCTGAAGAACTACTTTGTGACAGAGGAGATCCTTCAGGGCTCGGGCAGCATATGGGATAGCTCTCATCTCCAAGACATTTATGTGCTGGTGAGACTCCTCTCGACTCCACACTCCCTGAATGTGGAAGTCCTGACAGTGAGCTCCTCAACCGATCAGAGATGCATCCGTGGTGATGGTGATCTGGGGTTCTAGTGGGGCAAAGGGCAGACCTTGGAGAAGCTTGTCTTCCTGCATCCATCATGCAAGTGACCTTGTCAGAGGCTCTGTCACCTTTATGTGAAAGGACTGTGAGTGCGTGGTCAGTGACCACTGTGTGCTGAGCATCCATTGAGTGGTCCTCATGTGTAGCTGGGCTGGGGCACCATAAAGACTGATGAAGCCGTGAGGCCTAGCATCCGCTGTATCGAGACGGCCCGAACACAGCTGTTCACCCTGCTGTAGTGAGCCATCTGAAAAATGTTGGTTCTCCTGTCTTCTGGAAGGAAAGCCCTTGCCCTAGAAGTATCCAGGAGGGCTCCTAGGAAGAGGAGTTGCTGGGAGAGCTGAAGCTGGGACTTTTCCAGATTCAGAAGAACCTCCATGGAAGGATGGGCTTGCTGAGAGCCAATCATCCAGGAAAGGGAAGACTTGAATGCTGAGTTTTCTGAGATGAGCTGTGAGAACTGTGAAACAGTTTGTAAAGACTCGAGGCACTGAAGACAGTCCGAATCGCAGGACTCTGAACTGGTAGTGTTGACCCAGGGCCATGAAGCGGAGGTACCTGTGGTGATTTGGGTGCACTGGGATGTGCTGGAAGGCATCCTGCATATCCAAGGATGCCAGCCAGTCGAACTGATGAATCAGTGGTAGTAGCATTCCTAGGGAGGTCATCTTGAACTTCTCACTTAACAGGTACTTGTTTAACTTTCTGAGGTCTAGAATTAGGCACATGGCACCTGTTTTCTTTGGAACCAGAAAGTAACAGAAGTAGAAACCTATGTTCTGTTCTGCCAGTGGATCAACTTCTACTGCCCTGTTCCTTAGGAGGCCTTGAATCTTGGAAGTAAGAAGGTCTGACTGAGCAGTGGACAGACTGTGCTGTCATTTGGGTGGAAGATCTGGGGGAATTCCTGCGAAATTGAGAGAGTATCCCTCCCAGACAAGCCTGAGGACCCATTTGTCCATTGTAATGGACTTCCACTGGCTGTAAAACTGAGTCAGACACCCCTATACTGCTGAAGAGGTGTCCACCTCAGGCAGTTGAGGTAGTACTTGGGCTGACTCTTCAGAGGGTGGCGCTTGGTGCTTTCGGGGCTGTGCCTCTTGCAGCATTTTCTTTTGCGGCTGAGGAGGTTTGTTCCTGTTAAAGGCTCCTCGGCCCTTATCCCGAAAGGACTGCCTGTTACAAAATTGTCAATGGTTCCCGCCCCTCTGCAAGCTACAGGAGCTGGCCTGGCTGTTTTAATGGCAGTCCTGGTTTTCTGGGTGGCCTTCAGTGCTTGTTCCACTTGTGGGCCGAACAGATAAACACAGTCAAAGGGGAAGTTCATAACCTTCTGCTAAGCATTGGCTGAGAAACCTGATGTTCTCAGCCAGGAGTGTCGACGTGCAAATCCCAGTAGCAGCTGCCCTAGAGGCAGCGTCATAGGCGTCCACAGCAGCTTTCAGCTGCTGATTATTGAACTCTATGCCCCTGGAGATGGTCTGAAGTAGCTTCATGTTAATGTCAGATTATGGGAGGTTCTTGACCATTGATTTGAGTGTGTGCTTGTACTGAGAGTAATGGCCCTAGTAACTAGCAATATGCATATCCAAGGCTGCTGCTGCAAAAATCCATTTTCCCCAAAGTGTCGATCTTTCGAGACTCCTTATTCACAGACTATGCTGTGGATTCCTGAGGGAGAACAGCTTTATTCTTCTCCACAAGCACCACAAGAGCACCCTCAAAAGGCTGAGATGCTAGACTAGGCCTGCCTTTGGGAGGGGCGTATCTCCTATCTATTAACTTGGCCACAAAAGTGATAAATGCTGGCCTATCCCACACTGCCTGAAAAAGAGTCTCAAAAGAGGGAGGCACCGGCGGAGATAGGTCTACAGGAATATCAGGGACATGTATAAACTCCAGAAGTAAAAGTCTGCCTGGGTCCACAGAAGAAGTCTGTAGGGCCTAGACAGACCCCATGTAAGAGACTTAAACGAAAGGTCTTCTACCACAGGCTCAGCTGACACAGAAGGTTTACTTTCCAGCCCATAAAAAGAGTCCTCTATTTACGTCGTTTCGACAAAAGTAGATCAGAGTCAGACTCCTCGAGTTCCACCTCCACCCCCAAAAGACCAGCAAAGGCAGGTCTAGAGGGAGGAAACATGGAAGACGCCGCCCTTGGGATTGGCATCAAGGACCCCAGAGCCAAACGTGGCGCCGGCAAAGAATGCAACACTGGCATCAAACACAGCACCAGCTTCGTCAATGGCACCACATGCGACATGATGCCAAGGCAGAAGCCAGCGCCAGATGAGGCACCGAGACCTCCAACGCTGTCCCCAAACCAACCAAAACCTGTGGCGCCACAGTTGACTCCAGGCAAGACATGAAAATACATACCTACTATAATTCTTGATCTTTCTGTGTATCTTCACCATTCATCACTGGTGGATAGTGAGCCAGAGGATCAGGACCCTGCGGGAGTTTTTTTTTTGCAAGTGGAGGAGTTGACATCGGGACAGCGCCACCCTCAAGACCGATGCACTGCGTGGCGCTCGCGGGTTGGTAGTAACCGACCACCCTATCTCAGTCCCAGTTCTGCACGCCAGAGACAAAGAGAGACAGAGAAACAGAGAGGCGGGGGGGCAAGGGCCCGAGAGATAGTAAAACGAAAGGATGTAAAACTAACAGTAGGAATAAAAAGCCATACAGAGGACAGAAGAGAAGGAAGCCTAACAGATTGGGACAAAAAGGCCCCAATCTCTGGGCGAGTAAGGGAAGAATGAAAAGGTAAGGGGTAGAAAGGAAGAGAGAAAGAAAGGAGGGAGGATAGAAGAGACACCACCGACAAGTATACGGCCCTGGAACTGCTCAAGAAAGGATGGTATGCCCCAGACTGGACCATATTTCAAGCCAGAGGAGGAGGAGGAAGAGGATCCAAAAGTCTGGAGCAACCGAATGGCACCAATACAGAGGGAAAGTAGTTGAGTTACCCAGACAGCCAAGGACGAGTTGGTGTCTCCCCCTCTTGCCTAGAGAATTTGAAGTGGAAGACACTCAGAAACATCCCTGGAGAGGAAAAACCCCAATGGACTGTCTTTCAATTTGTTCTATACAGGGAAGTCACCTCCAGAGGAGGAACAGTATAGAAAACACATATTCTCCTTGAACGAGGAGAGGAGATAAAAGGAAACCACATATGGGGTGGCACAATGTAGTTGGAGGGGAAATACAGTACAGTTACGTAAGAACTTACTGTAACAGTAAATCTTCAAGAGAAGTTCCTTCAGTAGGTCATAACATATAGGACTAGCGTCACCTGGCATCTAGACCGCATGGCAGACTTTTCCAGCAATACCTGAGGGGGGGGGGACCGGCCACCTAACATCACGTGACTGGCGTCAGCGTTACCTATATTGTGGGATTCCCCACCCGCCCTCAGTTCTCCCCGGAGACCTAAAAGGATTGACAGGAGAAGGAAACAGAGTCTGAGTCCGGAAGAAAACTGGGGGAAGGAGAGAGGGAAAAACATGACCTACTGAAGGAACCCCTCTCAAAGATCTACTGTTACGGTAAGTTCTTACGTAACTGTACTATCTTACTTCGCCAGGGTTCCTTCAGTAGGTCATTGCATGTAGGATTAAGTCCCAAGCAGTCCCTCCAAAGAGAGACCGAGAGAAACGCGGGAGGAGGAGGAGAAACTCCTAAGGAAAAAACAGAATGGGACCAAATCTGTCTTTGCCAGAAAGGAGCAATGGGAATCATTCGTGCCTTCTCTGCCTGAAGTTTGAGAAGAACACTCTGCAGAATGGGAAATGGAGGGAAGGCGTACAAGAATTTTCCTGTCCAACAGACAGACAACGCGTCGTGCCAGAAAGTACCATGCCCTGGAACGAGCGAGCAGAAACTGTGAAGTTTTGCATTGAATGGGGAGGCAAAAAGGTCGAGTTCTGGACGCCCCATCTTTGAAACAGAACATTTGCCACTTCCTGATTTAGTTCCCATTCATGGCTGAGGGTCTGAGACCTGCTGAGACTGTCCACCAGGATGTTTTGCATGCCAGAAATGTGCACTGCTGTTAGAGACAGTACGTGCTGTACTGCCCAGTTCCATGCTCTCATCACCTCCCTGCAAAGGGGGTACAAGCGAGTTCCTCCTTGTTCGTTGACATACCAGACAACCGACATATTGTCCGTCTGGATGAGCAGTGATTCCCGGGGAAGAAGAGTCTGGAACGCGTGCAGGGCATACAAGACCACTCTCATCTGCAAGATATTAATGTGTAAGGACTCTTCAAGCTGGACCAAACTCCCTGGGCTTGATATTCCCACAAGTGAGCTCCCAAACAGATGTTGGAGGCATCCGTGGTCAGAGATGCCCGAGGGGCCGGGCCTCTAGGGGAGGCCCACTGACAGGTTCAAGGGATCCCTCCACCAGTTCAAGTCCTTCTGAAGAGCAGACGACACAAGGACCAGATGGTCCAGATTGTCCTGGAGTTGATACCACTGGACCCGCAAGGACCATGGAGCATTTCTCATGTGGAGCCTTGCCAGGGGAGCTCTAGAGATGGAGGCCGCCATCAGTCCTAGCAACTGGAGGACCTCCCGGGCTGGGATGGTCCTGGAGGAGGCTACCAAAGTGGCCTGCTTGATCAAGGTCTCTGTACTGTATGAAGGAAGGAAAGCCCTGCTCTGGATGGTGTCCTAAACCGCCCCAATAAACTTCAACCTCTGGGAGGGAGAAAGGGATGACTTGGGGACATTGACCGTAATCCCCAGTCTGGAAAATAAGGACAGGGCCTCCGAGAGAGACTCCCTGGACTGAGCTGAAATCAGCCAGTCGTCCAGGTAGGGGAAGATCACTATGCCCTGGCGACAAAGGGCTGCAGCCACCACCGCTAGGCACTTGGTATAAACCCGGGGTGCCGAGGAAAGGCCAAAGGGGAGAGCCTGGATTTGGAAATGTTCCCCTTGGAAACAGAATTGCAGAAACCGGCGGTGGCTGGGGAAAATCGGGATGTGCAGGAAAGCGTCCTGCATATCCAGAGCACAAAGCCAGTGATTCTCCAGAAGGAAGGGAAAAAAAAAATTACTCACCTGTAGTAATCTTGTTTTCTCCAAAGGAATCCATTAATATTATTACTCTTGCAGTGCTCCCTTAAGCCAGCACTGCCCCAGAGAGAATAGAATGCTATGCTAATCATGGAACGTTTAGCTCGTGCATCTATTTTCAAACTGCCCAGTGTCAACTGCCTACATTCTACCTCAGATTTCTTAGAAGCCTGCAAAGAGGCCATAACATGTGAATCACTATTTAAACAATTATAGAAAAATAATGCAATAACATTAACCGAAGGACTAGTATAAACAAATGTCCCCTTTTTTCTGAAGTCAGATATGCCTTTAGAAAAAACCTACAACTTAAGACATTAGCAGAAGGTGCCAGCAGGCAGCATGCAATTCCAACAATACATCTTATCAGCTGTGGAGAGGATTTTTCTCGTTACTGATTCTGAAAGGGGCGGCAAGGGTGGGGAGTAATATTAGTGGATCCCTTTGTAAGAAACAAGATTACTACAGGTGAGTAATTTTTTCTTCTAACCCCAGGAATCCACTAATATTTTTACTCTTGCAGACTATGCAGCAGTACCTCAAGGAGGTGGGCCAGAATCTATTTAGGAAAAAGACTCTGCAAGACTACTGTGCCAAATCTAGCATCATTCCTGGACTGGTTGTCCAGGCCATAATGCTTAGTGAAGGTGTGGACTGACCTCCAGGTAGCAGCTTTACATATTTCCATTAGAGGTACTTCCCAGGCAGCTGCAATAGTGGCAGCTCTGCCCCTTGTAGAGTGGCCCTAAGACCAGAGGGAGGAACCTTGCCTGCCTTTGAGTAGCAAAACTGAATACACTGGACTATTCATTGAGAGATGGTCCTCTTTAAAGCAGGAGTACCTTTACCTACTTCCCCATAAGTGAGGAACAGTTGTTGTCTGTCCTGCCTATGATCTTTGGTATGAGTCATGTAATAACTCCATGCTCTTTTTACATCCAAGCTGTGCAATCTATGCTCACCTGAGCTAGAGTGTTCACTAAAGAAAACTGTCAATGTTATAGACTGGTTCAAATGGAAGTCAGGAACCACCTTGGGGAGGAACTTCCTATTAGTTCTCAACAATACCTTGTCCCTGTGGAAAGAAACACAGTCCTTTTCTACACAGAGGGCCTGTAGCTCGCTTACCCTTCTGGCAGAAGTGATTGCTACCAGAAAAACTACCTTCCAGGTAAGAAATTTAAGCTCTGCAGATGCCATAGGCTCAAAGGGCAGAAGCATAAGCTGGGCAATGGAAATATTAAGGTCCCACACTGGCAGTGGTTCCCTGTGAGGGGGAAGCAAATGAGAGAGCCCTTTAAAGAATCTTTTGAATATAGGGTTTGATGCCAGGGAGGTATCCTTTCTAGCTGAAAGGTATGCTGAAGCTGGTGCACCTTCACAGTTGAGTGCTGCAACCACAGGGAGTGCAGGTGAGACACATAATCAAGAAAGGTTGGGATCCCGGCTTGGGCTGGGACTATATCCTTTGTCACTGCACCAAATGGAAAATCTTTTCCATTCTGAGGCATAGGTTTTCTTAGTGGAAGGCTTCTGTACTCTTAAGGACTTCTAAAACTGCTTCAGAGAATTGGCAATCTGCATATTCTAAGTCCTCAAGTGCCAGGCCTTGAGCTTGACAGACCTGAGATTGGGGTACACTACCCTCCCCTGAAAAGAAGGCAGTAGATTGTACCTCTGAGGCAGATGAATCGGCTTGCTCACAGTCATTGAGAGCAGCAGGCAGTACCAAAGCTGTCCTGCCCAATCCGGGGCTACCAGAATCGAGCTGGTTGTGACCTGAGCTTGATGAGCACCCCGAGTATCAGACGAAAAGGAGGAAAGGCATAGAGGTACCTGCCAGTCTAATCCAGAATCAGGGCATCCACTAGAACTGTCCCCTTCACTGGCGCCCTGCAGCAATAAAGAGGTAAGTGGCGATTTTAGTGGGAGCAAAAAGGTCCATTTCTGGGGTCCCCCACCTCCTGAATACAGCATTCACCACTTGCTTGTTCAATGCCCATTCATGATAGGCCTGGTTTATCCTGCTCAAGGCATCTGCCAAGGTGTTGTCCTTGCCTGACAGATGAATTGATTGGAGAGAAGCATTTAGAGAGTAAGCAAGGTCCATATCTTCATTGCCTCTGTACACAGAGAAGTGGACCTTGTCCCTCCTTGTTTGTTGATGTAATACATTGTTGTGGTATTGTCTGTTCTGACTTGTACCACCTACCCCTGTGTGAGATGAGAGAAACCCTGAAGGGCCAGATAAACAGCTCTTAACTTCAGCAGGTTTATGTGTAGGAGTGAGTTTGTACTCTCCCAAGTACCGTGGATGGCGTGATACACTAAGTGAGCACCCAAAACCAAGCAGGGAAGAAAAAATTACTCACCTTAGTAATTGTGTTTCTTCTAATGGAGTCTTGCTGTATTCTGACATATGCAGTTAGCCCCAGTACTTAAACTGCTCCGGAGAGGAAAGAGTTAACTCTATGCAGGAAGCATAGAACGCCGAGCTCGAGCTCGGTTTCAAACCTCTGTCTGCAGCACTTTGAAGGGTAACTGTCAGATTCTTACGACCTATTACTAATTAACTATACTTCTATGGTGGAAATTGTAAAGGAACATAAGCCAACAGGCAACAGACTGAGTTCCCCAAAGACTCAAGTCAAGAACCCAAAATAATAACCAGGAAATGAACCAACAAATAACTACAAAAAACAACAAACAACAACAACAACAACCCAGTACACCCCTGAGGTGCAACACTGTACCTGCCAGGCCACTTTCCAAAATCAGGTTCTGAGAGGGGAGGCAGGGAGGAAGGTCAGAATACAGCAAGACTCCATTAGAAGAAACACAGTTACTAAGGTGACTAATTTTTTTCTTCAGACAACATGAAGTTTTGCTGTATTCTGACATATGCAGACTACTAAGCAGTACCGCCATGGAGGGGGGTACCGAACCTATTTTGGGAATAGGCTCTGCAGTACTGCTATTCCAAACAGAGCATCACTCCTAGCCTGGATATCCAGAGAGTAATTCTTGGTGAAAGTATGGATAGTTTTCCAGGTGGCTGCTTTGCATATCTCTATTAAAGTTATATCCCTGGCAGCAGCCAGGAAAGCAGCTGTACCCCTAGTCGAATGAGCCCTCAGGCCTGAGGGGGGTATTCTGCCTAGCTTTTCATAGAAGAATTGTATACAAGAGACAATCCACTTGGCAATAATTCTCTTAGTAGCAGGATTACCTTTCCCCACTTCACCATAAGTAAGAAACAATTAGGGGCATTCATACCAAAGCAAAAAACAGAATGGGACCGGCCTAGGACAGACGGCCCTGCACCACAGAGAGACCAAAACCGGCCCTCCGCCTAGAAGCAATGTCCAGATTGTAATGCTTGGTAAAGGTATGGACAGAACTTCTGGTTGCTGCTGTGCAAATGTCTGCAGCAGCAACGTTATGCAGAAAAGCTGCGGATGCAGCCATGCCCCTAGTGGAATGACCTCTAACAGACCCTGGCAGAGGTTTGTCATACTTCTGATAACAGAAGCGAATGCAGTTGGCTAACCACTTGGACAGGCACTGCTTGGAGACAGCTTTCCCCAAGGATTTGGGGGTGAATGAAACAAAGAGCTGATCTTCCTTGTGGAAATCTTTGGATCAAAGTGTATAGCACCTGAGAATACAGTGCACATCCAAGGTGTGTAGGAGCACCTCACCTCTATTCGAGGGAGTTGGGTAATAGACCGGAAGAAAACATTATTCACCTTAGTAATTGTGTTTTTTCTAACGGAGTCTTGCTGTATTCTGACAATCTGCAGTTAGCCCCAGCCTTTAAACCGCCCCGGACAGTATAGGGTCAATTTTCTATGCAGTGCATAGAACGCTGAGCTCGAGCTCGGTAGAGGTCTCTGTCTACAGCACTTTGAAACGAAACCATCAGATTCTTATGAGCAAACACTCACTCACTATACTATGAGGAAATTATAAAATCTTTAACTAGCCAACTGGCAACAAAAGTTTTGGATTCCCAAAGGAAGACTCAAGTCAGGAAACCCAAAACCAAAAACCTATTCAAATAAGATTGCAATATAAGCACCCAAGTAAAAAGGAGAGTGCGCTGAAGAAACCCCTGGGGTGCAACACTGCACCTGCCCACCCACTTCCCAAAAACAGGTTCTGAGAGGGGAGGCAGGGAAGGAGGTCAGAATACAGCAAGACTCCATTAGAAGAAACATAACTACTAAGGTGAGCAATTTTTTCTTCAAATAACATGAAGTCTTGCTGTATTCTGACAATCTACAGACTACCGAGCAGTACCTCCATGGAGGAGGGACAGAACCTATGTTGGGAATAGGCTCTGAAGTACTGCTGTGCCAAACCGAGCATCACTCCTAGCCTGGATATCCAGAGAGTAATGCTTGGTGAAAGTATGGACTGTTTTTCCAGGTGGCTGCTTGACAAATTTCTAAGAGAGGGATATCCCTGGCAGCAGCCAGGGAAGCAGCTGGCACCTCTTGTGGAATGAGCCCTCAGGCCTGAGGGTGGAATTTCTCACAGTTTCTCATAGCAAAATTGTATACAAGAAGCAATCCACCTGGCAATAGATCTCGTGGTGGTAGGTTTGCCCTTTCCCACTTCCCCATAAGTGAGGAATAACTGGAGGGAATCAAACCTGTGACCCTTGGTACGCTCCATGTAGTAACTAAGGGCTCTTTTAACATCTAAACTGTGTAGCCTCCTCTCCCCTGAGGAAGAATGATCAGTGAAGAAAACAGGGAGAGACATGGACTGATTCAAATGGAAGTCTGAAACCACTTTGGGCAAGAACCTCCTATTGGTTCTAAAGGACCACTTTACCTCTATGGAATGAGATAAAATCAGGTTCCACTGACAGGGCTTGCAATTCACTGATACGTCTGGCAGAGGTAATGGCTACCAAAAACACAGTTTTCCAAGTCAAGTACTTAAGCTCTGCTGAGGACATAGGCTCAAAAGGGGGTTGCATAAGTTGAGCAATGCAAACATTTAAGTCCCAGGCAGGGGCAGGATCCCTAAAGGGAGTATTGGTGTGAAGCAATCCCTTGAAAAATTTACAGAACACAGGATGAGGTGATAGTGACAAAGGCTTCCCCACTGACAGAAAAGCAGAAACAGCTGACAAGTGTACTTTGACAGTAGCTGGTCTGAGGCCTAGGCCATTAAGATGGACCATATAATCCAGAACTGTAGGCAATTCAGCAGTGTCTGGAGTGATATGCTTCTTGCAACACCAAATGCTGAATCTTTTTAATGTGGAGTCATAAGTCTTTCTGGTGGCAGGCTTTCGGAGAGGCTTTGAGAATATCCAGAACCCTCTGGGACAGGTGCAAATCTGCATACTCTAACTCTTCAAGAGCCATGCCTTGAGATTGAGACCCCGAAGGCTGGGGTACCAAATCCTCCTCTGAGAGGTAGTTAACAGGTTGTAATCCCTGGGAAGAGACAGGGGAAGATGTACTGCTAGAGACAGCAACAGGGGGTACCAAGGCTGTCTGGCCCAGTCTGGAGCAATCAGAATCACTTTGCAAGGTTGTGACCTTACCTTGACTAGAAGAGGAAAAGGAGTGAAGGCACACAGAAATTTCCCTTCCCAGTTCAAAATCAGAGCATCCAGAGGGACTGAACCCAAGACTAGGGGTCTGCAACAAAACAGAGAAAGTTGGTGATTGTCTGGGGCTGCAAAAAGATCCATCTCTGGAGTGCCCCACCTTGAAAAAACCACTTTCAACACCAGGGGATCCAAGGACCATGCGTGATGGCCCTTGGAGATCCTGCTCAGTGCATCTGCTAGCACACTGTCCTTCCCTAGAAGGTGGACTGCTATCAGAGAGGTCTGCAGGGAATAAGCCAGGGACCACAGTTTCATGGCTTCCGTGCACAAGGCTGTAGACCGAGTGCCTCCCTGCTTGTTGATGTACCACATGGTGGTGGTGTCTGTCCTGACCTGAACCACCTTGTTCTGCACAGAGTGAGAAAAAGCTTGCACGGCCAGAAAAACTACCCTGAGTTCCAGGAGATTGATATGAAGAAGGGACTCCTAAGAGGACCACAGTCCCTGGGCTGTGAGAGCCCCCAGATGAGCTCCCACCCTAAAAGGGAAGCATCCGTGGTAAGGACCACTGAATGAGTCTGAGTGACAAATGGGACCCCTTGCCTTAAATTGTCCTGATCCTGCCACCACTGAAGAGCTTGGATCAGTGTCCGAGTCACTGGAATCAGTTTGGTAAGAGGATCCTTCTTTTGGGACCAAAAGGCCCTCAGATGGAACTGGATGTCCCTCATCTGGAATCTTGTCCTTGGAAAACTGCTGTAGAAGCTGCCATGTGGCCCAAGAGCTGAAGGAATTGTCTTGCTGGTTGGGACACCTGAAGGCTGAAGGAAGAAGCCAGTTCTATAAGAACTCTTGACCTTTCCAGGGGAAGAAAGGCTCTTGACTTGACAGTATCTAGCTCTGCCCCTTAAAAGGTAAGAAGCTGCACTGGTTCGAGAACTGACTTGGGGAGGCTGAGAAGAAATCCCAGTGAAGTGAGCACTTGCTGGGTCACTTGCCGGTCTGACTTGACTTGGCCAGGAGACTGACCCACTATGAGTGAGTCGTCCAGAAATGGAAAAATGGAAATATTCTGCCTTCTTAAAAAGGCCACTACTACTGCCAGGCACTTTGTGAAAACCCTTGGAGCTGATGTTAGGCCAAAGGGTATTGCTTTGAACTGGTAATGGCCTGAGGGCAACTGCAACCTGAGGTACTTTCTGTGGGAGCACCTGATGGGGATGTGAAAGTAGGCATCTTTGAGGTCCAGGGAGGCTAGCAAGTCCCCTGGTCTTAGAGAGGGAATAATTATTCCCAGAGTCACCATCTTGAACCTTGGTTTTAAAATATGTTTATTCAAGTATCTTAGCTCGAGGATGGGTCGCCACTCCCAGTTTTTCTTGGGGGTTAGGAAGTACCTGGAGTACAGACCTTTGCCCCAGTGTAGGGTAGGAACTCTCTCTATGTCTTCTAAGGCCAGAAGAGATGAAACCTCTGCCTCTAGGGCAAGGGTTTTGGAAAGACTTGCAGGTGGAAAAGATCTGGCTCTCATCTTTGGAAATTTTTTGAAGCCGAGAACCAGTCCCTGGCTTACTACTTCCAGGACCCACTTGTCTGAAGTAACAGACACCCAGTTCTGGATGAAGTAAGCCAGCCTGCCCCCTACACGGATAGGAGAGTCGACCCAGGCAGGCCCATCAGGGTGTCTGCTTGGCAGGGGCCTTAGGCTGAGGAGTGGATGCAGCCCTGCTCATCTCCCTTCTGCCTCCCCTCTGAAGAACCCCCTCTGTGAAAGGGGAGAAGAGGCCTGTGCTTAGTAGAAAGGCCTATGAAAAGGCCCGCCACTGCCCCAGATTGCTGCCTTTGAGGAGTTGCCTGCCTTTCCTTGGCCTGTGCACTCCTACAAGTGGTCCTATCTTCCTCCATTTTCTTCATGTAATTCTCTGCTCCCCAAACAGAGAATTACCTTTCACAGGGAAATCCATGGCCTTAGCCTGGGTGTCCTGTGAGAGGTTAGTACATCTGAGCCAAGCCATTCTCCAAAGAGCCACAGATGTAGCCATGACTCTTGATGACATCACTGGAATCCACAGCAGCATGAAACTGTACCTTAGATGCCTCAATCCCAACCGCAGCCACCTCCTCCAGCTCCTTGGCCAGCTGGGGGGGAGGCCTGTTTAGCCAGTGCCAGTACAGTGTCCCACCTGGACTTCTGGTACCTGGCTGCATAGGCCATATAATTAGCCTGCCTGAGTCTCAAAGAGGATGCCATGTATTGCTTCTTTGCCAAGGCATCCATCCTCCTGGAGTCTTTATCTGGGGGTGAAGCCAAGGGAACATTAGCCCCGTCACAGGCTGCAGCCTGCACTATCCCAACATGGCTGCATTGCCGGTAAAAAACCTCCGTGTCTGAGCCTGATAAAGTGTACCTCTTGTCCATTCTCCTATCAACAGGAGGTACAGAATTAGGAGACTCTAAAATTGTTTGTATCTGTTTCCCAAATGATTTGTGCAGGAATAGAGTCTCCTGGACTCTGGGATGTCCATCATCTCTACAAAATCAGGCTCCTCCTGATCCTCTGTAGCTTCCTCCATAGGGAGCTGGATAGTTTTAGCTACTTTCCTATAGAATAGATAGTGGGGAGGGGACTCAGAGAGCCCTAGGAGGGGAAACAACAGAAGGTCTGTCTGGGGAGATGTCCAGTTCAATGGGCACATCCAGACTTTCTGCTCCATCATCTTGTTCATAATCCCCCTCCTCCTCAAATTCCGGTTCATAAAAATCTTCATGGGCATAGTCCTGAACCGGTGGAACCAACCGAACCAAACCAAACCCCTAGCTAAGGGAGCCGGATCGGACGGAACTGGGCGAAGCGATTCAACAATCCGAATCGCTCAGGCAATCTCATCAGCGGTCGGAACATGAACCTCCGGATCCGAACCGGCTGACTTGTCTTTACGTTTCCTTTTTTTAGGAACCAATCCCTCAGGATCGGCTCTCCTCTTGCCTGAAGAAGTATCGCCCTGGTCAGAGGGCACTCCTTCTGGTTCAGTCGGAACCAAACCAGGCTGGCCATCCGGGTCAGCAGACTTCTCGGCCTCCTTTTCTCTAAGTCTACCTAATCTTTTCTCCAGAGTAGACTTAGGAAAATGTTTACAAATTTGGCAGTCTGTATCGAGGTGTTCAAACCCCAGACAATAAACAGAGGTGGTGTGGGGATCAGCCTTAGCAAAGACCTCCTCACACTCACTGCAGTGTTGAAATCCAGTGGGCCTGGTTTTTTTCTTGGGTTTCTCTGACATGGCCAACCTAAACCAAACTTACCCTTTTTTCGGCAACTGCCAGGCAAGACCCCCTTATCGGTTCCTAACTGTGTCATGGGTATTGGAAAAAAAAACGTCTAAAACACTTTTTTTTTCAGAACCCATAAGGACCGGTAACCACACACTAAAGAAAAGCACAAGAAATCACACTAATGGATCGGTTCAGCCAAACCGACTGACAAGTCTTACAACTTCCACAAAGTAAACAGCAAAACTATCTAAGTACTCACGGTACCGCAGACAAGAGCCTGAACCGACAATGCGGAAATAATTTCGGATTAAACCAACTTTTGAACCTAGATGAAGGAGAAATCTCCGCAGCGACTGTTCAGTGAGGCGGAGTAAAGAATCTGACGGTTGGGTTTCAAAGTACTGCAGACAGAGACCTCAACCGAGCTCGAGCACAACGTTCTATGCACTGCATAGAAAATTAACCCTATACTCTCCAGGACAGTTTAAAGGCTGGAGCTAACTGCAGATTGTCAGAATACAGCAAGACTTCATGTTGTTTGAAGATCCACAGTCTGGTTCAGCGTGAACTCCAACACCACCTTAGGCAAAAACTTATGATTTATTCTTAGGACTGCCCGGTCCCTGTGAAAAATCAAATAAGGCTCCTTGCACACAAGAGCTTGAAGCTTGGAAATTCTTCGAGCAGAAGTAACCGCAACTATTAATAGCACTTTCCAAGAAAGATAGCACAAGTCACAGCTCATCTCTGGTTCAAAAGGAGGGAGAGTGAGCTTCTCCAACACAAAATTTAAATCCCAAGGTGGCGTAGGGCTGCAGATAGGGGGTTTCAGATGGAGAATCCCTTTCAGAACGGTTTTTGAGACCTCCAACTGTGCCTCGGGTTTGCCATCCACTAGCTAGTGGTACGCCGAAATGGCCGATAAGTGGACCTTCAACGAAGAGTAGGAAAGACCCGACTCTGAAAGATCCATGATCTGCAGGGCAGAACAAGAAAAGGGGTCCCAACCTTTGGACACTGCCCAAATGGAGAAACGTTTCCACTTCAAGGCATAAGTGGAGCAGGTAGAAGGCTTTCTAGCCTCCACCAAAACTTGGGCAACTCTGCTGGAAACCCCAAAGCGCGAAATCGCTATGTCTGCAGGAGCCACGCATGCAAGTGCAGGGTTCTGCACCCCTAATGCACGAGCTGGCCTTGATTCTGCAACAAGAGGTCGTGCGTCAATGGAAGCGGAACTGGGGGTTCCTTCGAAAGCTGCTGCAGAAGCGGGAATCAAATCTGTCTTGGCCAGAAAGGAGCAATGAGAATCATTCGTGCCCTCTCTGCCTGAAGTTTGAGGAGAACCCTTTGCAGAATGGAAAATGGAGGGAAGGCGTACAAGAATTTTCCTGTCCAAGAGAGAGAAAACACGTTGTGCCAGAAAGCACCATGCCCTGGAACGAGCAAGCAGAAACTGTTAAAGTTTTGCATTGGATGGGGAGGCTCTGCATATCTCTAGTAAAGGTATATCCCTGGCAGCAGCCAGGAAAGCAGCTGTACCCCTAGTCGAATGAGCCCTCAGGCCTGAGAGGGGTATTTTGCATATCTTTTCATAGCAGAATTGTATACAAGAGACAATCCACTTGGCAATAGTTCTCTTAGTAGCGGGCTTACCTTTCCCCACTTCACCATAAGTAAGAAACAATTGGGGGCATTCATACTTATGTGCCTAGTATGCTCAATGTAGTAGCTAAGTGCCCTCTTAACATCCAAACGATGTAATCTTCTTTCTCCTGAAGAAGAATGATCAGTGAAAAAACACAGGAAGAGACACTGACTGGTTCAGATGAAAATCTAAGATCACTCTGGGTAAGAACCTCCTATTGGTTCTAAGGACCACCTTATCTCTATGGAATGAGATAAATTCTGGTTCCACTGACACAGCTTGCAATTCACTAATATGCCTGGCAGAAGTGATAGCTACCAGGAACACAGTTTTCCAAATCAAATACTTGAGTTTGGCTGAAGCCAAAGGCTCAAAAGGGGTTTGCGTGAGCTGAGCAATGCAAACATTAAGATCCCAAGCAGGGGTAGGGTCCTTAAAGAGAGGGTTCGTATGAACTAAAACTTTTAAGAACTTACAGAAGACAGGATGAGATGCCAGAGAAGGAGCCTTCCCTGATGACAGGAATGCAGATACAGCTGCTAAATTAAATTTTAAAAAGTCGCTGGCCTGAGGCCTAGGCCATTAAGATGAACCATGTAATCCAGGACTGTAGCCAGATCAGCAGTATCCGGTAAAACATCCTTATTGGAACACCAAATACTGAATCTCTTCCATTTGGAAAGATACGTTTTTCTGGTGGCAGGTTTTTGAGAGGCTTTGAGAATATCCAGCACCCCTTGAGACAGGCGCAGACCTGCATACTCTAACTCTTGAAAAGCCAAGCCTTGAGGTTGAGAGAATAAAGGCTGACGTATCAGATCCTTCCCTGACAGAAGGTTAGCAGATTGTGCCTCTTGGGAAGAGATAGGCGAAGAAGGAATGCTAGAGACAACAACAGAGGATACCAAGGCTGTCTGGCCCAGTCTGGAGCAATTAGGATAATCCTGCACGGTTGTGACCTGATCTTGACCAGGACCTTGAATAACAGGAGAAAGGGAGAAAAGGCATAAAGGAATTCGCCCCCCCAATCCAGAACCAGAGCATCCAGGGAAACCGTGCCCATGTCTGGAGGCCTGCAACAGAAGAGAGGAAGATGACGATTGTCTGGGGCTACAAAGAGATCTATCTCTGGAGTGCCCACCTGGAGAAGATTACTTTCAGTATGAAGAGGTCCAGGGCCCATTCATGGTGGCCCTGAGATATTCTGCTCAGGGCGTCTGCTAGCACATTGTCCTTCCCTGATAGATGGACTACTACTAGGGATGCTTGCAGGGCATAAGCCAGAGACCATATTTTCATGGCTTCCGTGCACAAGGCCATAGACAGAGTGCCACCCTGCTTGTTGATGTACCATATGGTGGTGGTGTTGTCTGTCCTGACATGAACCACTTTGTTCCTCACTGAGTCAGAGAAAGCTTGGAGAGTCAGGAATACTGCCCTGAGTTCCAGAAGATTGACATGAAGTAGAGACTCCTGCAGAGACCAGATACCTTGTGCTGTAAGGGAGCCCAAGTGGGCTCCCCAGCCCAGAAGAGATGAATCTGTGGTTAGTACCACTGAATGAGTCTGACTGGTGAATGGGATTCCTTGTCTGAGAGTGTCCTGATCCAACCACCATTGGAGAGCTTGGACCAGAGTCCGAGTCACTGGAATCAATTTGGTTAGAGGATCTTTTTTCTGAGACCAAAAGGACCTCAGGTGGAACTGGATGTCCCTCATTTGAAATCTGGCTCCCTGTACCACCGCAGTGGAAGCTGCCATGTGGCCCAGGAGATGAAGAAAATGTCTTGCTGGTTGAGACACCAGAAGGCGGAAAGAGGAAGCAAGATCTGTAACGGCCTTCACCTTTGTCAAGGGAGAAAAGCCTTTGCCTGCACAGTACCCAACTCTACCCCTATGAAGGTGAGGAATTGTACTGGCTCGAGAACTGACTGACAGATTGAGAAGAAAACCTAGAAAAGTGAGCAACTGTTGTGTAACTTGTAGGCCTGACTTGACTTGGTCTGGAGACTGTCCCATGATGAGCCAGTTGTTCAGGAATGGGAAGAAAAAAATTACTCACCTTAGTAATTATGTTTCTTCTAGTGGAGTCTTGCTGTATTCTCACAAGTGCAGTTAGCCCCAGCCTTTAAACTGCCCGGGAGAACAATGGGTTAACTTTTCTATGTAGGGCATAGAATGTTCATCTCGAGCTCGGTTGATGTCTCTGCCTGTTGTATTTTGAACTGCAACCGTCAGATCTTTACGAGCAAAACTCACTAGGTGTTCTGTGTGGAAACTGTAAAATTTCTACTAGTCAACTGGCAGAAAATAATCTTTTGCGTTCTCAAAGGAAGACTCAAGTCAGGAAACAAAAACCAATAAAACTGAAATAACATCTCACCCCATGAGTAACAGAGGGTGCAAGGGGGCACCCCTGGGGTGACAAAAACTGTGCCTGCCCAACCACATCCCAAAAAATCTAGGTTCTGAGAGGGGAGGAGGTCAGACTACAGCAAGACCCCACTAGAAGAAACATAATTACTAAGGTGAGTAATTTTTCCTTCAAACAATGTGAAGAAGTCTTGCTGTAGTCCGACAAGTGCAGACTACCAAGCAGTACCTCCATGGAGGAGGGACAGAACCTACTTTGGGAATAGGCTCTGAAGTACTGCTGTGCCAAACTAAGCATCAATCCTAGCCAGGATATCCAGAGAGTAATGCTTGGTAAAGGTATGGACTGTTTTCCAGGTGGCTGCTTGACAAATTTCTAAGAGAGAGATATCTCTGGCAGCAGCCAGGGAAGCAGCTGTACCTCTTGTGGAATGAACCCTCAGGCCTGAGGGTCGAGTTTTTCCCAGTTTTTCATAGCAGAACAAGACACAATCCACCTGGCAATCGATCTCTTGGTGGCAGGTTTGCCCTTTCCAACTTCTCCATAAGTGAGGAACAAATGGAGGGAGTCAAACCTGTGACCCTTGGTACGCTCTATGTAGTAGCTAAGGGCTCTTAACATCCAAACTGTGTAGCCTCCTCTCTCCTGAGGAAGAATGATCAGTGAAGAAAACAGGGAGAGACACAGACTGATTTGAGGGCAAGCCAAGAGGGATGGTCTCTTCAGCAGTGAGCTGAACATCACGGCTAAGGAGCCCAGAGGTCACCCCTAGAGGCAGTCAGAAAGAGTTCCCTCAGGATAGGAGAAAAGTCCTACTCGTTCCCCTTTACCTTGAGGAAAAAAAAAAAAAGATCCGTCCAAGAAGGACGGAAACCAGGATAGTTTTTTTTTGGCATAAAGGCCAAAGGAAAGGAGAGGAACAAGAAGGGAGGGGGAGACGCTGCAGTAGGAGGCCACTGAGGGGAAGGTGGGTGGGTATCAGTAATGAATGGTGAAGATAGAAGAAAAGATCAAGAATTACGGCAGGTACGTAATTTTTATATCTTCCCTTGTCAATCTTCGCATTCATTACTGCTTGGGTGAGTATTAGCTCTCTCCAAGGGGGAGATAAGAAATCCTGAGGGAGCAAGACCCCCAGCCTCCTGTTGGTGGGAAACAGAAGGGGAAGACCTGGGCTAATCCAGTGAGAAGCCTATGGTGGAGGAGAGCTAGGAGGTGTCCCCCGAGGACGGGGAGACGGAGGAAGCCCCTGAAGAAGTCTCCTAGCTCTGGAGGGAAAGAAACGGGTCTCCTTGAAGGTGGAGCGAATCACCCTACGCCGGGCCAGGGGTGACAACCTTGATAGACGAAGCCATGCTGTCCGTCTAATACAGATCGCTGTCCCTGCAAGCCTGGAAGCCACCTCAATAGCATCCTAAGATGCCCTTGCTTGGTGTCTGGCCAGCTCCAGGCCTGTAGCAGAGAGGGGAATAGCTTGTCTGGTTTGCTCCGTATCAGGCATTAATGCTAAGATTTGGGAAAGCATCGACCAAAAATGCCTACTGTAGGCAGCATGGTGAGCCTGATGTGATGCAATGCATAACATCGCACGAGAGGAAGAAACATAGAACACAGAAACATAGATTTTGACGGCAGATAAGGACCGCTTGGCCCACCCAGTCTGCCCATTTCCCTACCTAATGGATAAGCTGCAGATCCTAGTTAACCAGCAGCCTACTTCTTCTTACCCCCAACCCCTAGAATTGCCTTATGACTGTCCCATGCATGCTTGAATTCCACCACTGTTTTTGACTCCACAACCTCCTCCGGAAGGCAGTTCCATGCATCCACAACCCTCTCTGTGAAAAAATACTTCCTTAAATTACCTCTGAGCAGCCCTTCAATCTTCAAATTGTGCCCCTTGTTCTTGCACACTCTTTTTGAAAGATGCTACCGCCTTGGACTTTGTTGATTCCCTTGAGATACTTGAAAGTTTCTATCATGTCCCCCCTCTCCCTCCTTTCCTCGAGGCTATACATATTCAGCTCCTTAAGTCTCTCTTCATATGTCTTCCGGTGCAGACCCTGCACCATTTTAGTTGCCCTCCTCTGGACAGCCTCCATCCTGTCTATGTCCTTGCGGAGATTGGGTCTCCAGAACTGCACGCAGTACTCCAGATGGGGTCTCACCAACTGTCTGTACAGAGGGATAATAACTTCCTGTTTTCTACTGGTGATGCCTCTCCCTATGCATCCCAGTATCCCCCCAGCCCTCCTTGCTGCCCTCTCACATTGCTTGCCCACCTTTAGGTCATCTGATATGACTACCCCAGGTCCCTTTCCATTTTGGTTGTTGTTAGTATCTCACCCCCCATTGTGTACTCTTCCCTGGGTTTTTGTTTCCCAGGTGCATTACTTTGCACTTCTTAGCATTGAATCTAAGCTGCCATACATTTGACCATTCCTCTAACCTTGCCAAGTCCCTTCTCATCCTTTCCACCCCACCTTGTGCATCAACTCTGTTGCAGATCTTTGTGTCATCTGCAAAGAGACATACTTTCCTTCCAGTCCCTCTGCAATGTAAGCTTATAAAGACATTGAAGAGGACCGATCTAATACTGAACCCTGCGGTACCCCACTAGTAACCCCTTTCTTCTGGAGTGGGCTCCATTTACTATTACTCTCGTGTCCTATTCTCCAGCCAATTCTTTACCCAGGCTGTCATCTTGGGACCCACTCCCAGGCTGTCTAACTTGTATATTAATCTTTTGTGTGGGACTGTGTCAAATGCCTTGCTAAAGTCTAGGTAGGCCATGTCCACAGCCCCTCCCTGATCTACTACTTTGGTCACCCAGTCAAAGAAATCTATCAGATTTGTCTGGCATGACCGTCCCGCTGTAAATCCATGTTGCCTTGGGTCCTGAGCCCTCTGGCCTCTAGATACTCAACAATTCTTTCCTTCAGAGTGATTCCATCATTTTCCCTACCACTGAGGTTAAACTAACAGGTCTGTAGTTTTCTGCTTCTGCCTTGCTCCCACTTTTGTGAAGGGGAATCACATCTGCCCTTCTCCAGTCCTCGGGTACCACCCCATCCTCCCATGATTTGTTAAAGAGGGTAGTCAGTGGTGTCACTAGTTCTACCCTTAGTTCTTTTAGAATTCTGGGATGAATCCCACCAGGCCCCATTGCTTTGTTCACCTTCAGTTTTAAGAGTTCTTTCAGAACCCTTTCTTCTGTAAATGGGCTGGTATCAACTTCTGTATCCAGAGTTTCTCTACTGTTTGTTTTAGGTACCTCTCCCACTTCCTTTGTAAATACTGAGAAAAAATATTTGTTTAGTATCTCTACCTTTTCACAGTCACCCTCTGCCCACCCTCCCTCCTCTTTATTAAGCCTCACTAGCCCTCCCTTGGTCTTCCTTCGCTCCCTGATGTACCTATAAAAGGTTTTATCCCCCTTCTTAACTGAGTTGGCTATCTTTTCCTCGGTTTGGGCCTTTGCTGTTCTGACTGCCTTCCCAGCTTCCTTTTGCTTTAACTGATACAGTTCCTTGTCCTGCTCCTTCTGTGATTCCTTGTACTTCCTGAATGCTTTCTTTTTCTCTTGAACCTTCACTGCCACTTCCTTTGAGAACCATAGTGGTTTCTTACATCGTTTTGTTTTGTTTATTTGCTTCACACAAAGGCTTGTTACCTCTGTGATGGCAGTTTTATTATTCCCCATTGTTCTTCCACCCTCCTTCCTGCCCATTTTGCTGAGTGCATTCCTTAGGCACTCACCATTGAACAAAGTCAGCCTCCTAAAGTCCAGTACTTTTGCCTTGTATGGCTTGACTCTATTGCTGTGTTTAGTGAACCATACTGTTCGAGCAGTCGCTAGTTCCCAGATGGCTACCCACTTGTACATCTGTGATCCTCTCTTCATCTCCATTTGAGAGAACCAGGTCTAAGATTGCTCCCTCTCGAGTGGGCTCCAATACTAGTTGTCTAAGGCATGCCCCTTGTAGGGAATCTAGAATAACCCCACTCTTTGAAGTGGCTGCTGCAACTGCACTCCAGTTAACATCTGGCATATAGGAAGAGAACACTCTTCGCCTCCACCGGTCAAATTGTAGAGAATCTGAGTCTGATGGACGGTCGTGCGCCAGGCAGCGGCACCCAGAGGGAGTTTCTAGGTAGGCCAATCCCGAAGGTGGGTTGGGGAGAGTACCTAGAGATTCCAATGGGGCACAATACCTTTGTTCGCAGTCTGCCGGGGCTGGAGAAAGGGCGGCTGGCGACTGCCAGGAATGGATAGACGCCTCCTGGAAGGGAACAGGCCAGGATAGTACCATCAAATGCTGGGCACTGAATTCACCGAGGAATTCACACAATCTCCCATTTGGTATTGTCTCACCTAACAAAGGAGATACGAAGATCCCTCACCATCCTCGAAAGGAATCGCTGATATTCAGTGAAATCAGCATCATCTGAGAGATGAGCAGTGGGTTCCTCTCCCTCAGAGGAGGGAGATGAGGATGATGGAGAGCTCGAATGTCCAGAGGACTCCTGCGGCAGTGGGGATAGGCAAAATACCCGCTCATGCATGTAACTAACATATGGGGAAGGCCGCCTAGAGCCTCTGAGCATCTCCCAGGATAGCAGACGGTAGGACGACATGACCCTGGGGAGACAGGGGAAACTGGCTGCAGAGGAATGGGAGAGGGCATCTACATCAAGGCAACTGTCCTCTGCTGAGGCTCTGGAATCCGGGGAAGGGAGCCCGAGCTGGCAGGATCCCAGACAACAAACCAGGTCGCAGAAGGGAACCCTGGGGATGCGAAGCCTGGGAGAGCCTAGTAGGGGATCTTCCCCTGTGACGAACCTGGAGCTGCATGGATCCAGAAGGGCAGCCCACAGCAACGCCACCAGAGGGGTCCCTGGGGCTCGAAAGGGAAAGACGGGGAAAGCTACGGCTCCTACCCACCCCCCGAGGGATGGCAGGTGAAGACTGAGGCGCCAGAACCCTATCTCGACCCCCGGACTCGAGAACGCCTCCTGACCCCAGCGAACCCCACCCCGAGGGGGTGCCGCAGCACCGGGATCGGCAGCTGCCACGACCCCCTCAGGAGGGAGAGCCCCTCCCTCCACCTCCGCTCCATCCTCCTCCAGGGACCCAGACCACCCCCCGCCTGGGAGGCCTCAGAGGACAGCAGCGGAGACAGAGGAATAGGCGCGCTGGGCTGCCTAGCACCTTGTCCCACTGGAGACCCTGACTCCGAAGAGTCAGGGTGCTAGGACAGGTCCACATCTGAATCATCCTTCGAGGAGGAGGAAGAGACCAGCTGGACCACAATACTGGCCACCCCAGGGGTATCCAGTGAAATGGCGGTGCAAACACGCGGTGCCAGCAGTGGCGCCCGGACGACCCTGGAACCCTGCACCTAGCGCTAAGACCGGACCCGGCTCCCCAATGGCGCCGGCCAGACTATGGCACCGCCCAGCCAAGCGCCGCCAACCCAACTCGGCACCGCTTCGTCCGATCCCGGGTCCACAGTGCACTTGAGCTGCGCCGAGCCAACATGTCACCACAAACAGCGCCCGCCTCAATCACTGATGCCGCAAACGGTGCTGGAAGGCATGCTGAGGTCCACTCAATGCCAGGCCCAGATCTGAGCCTCGACACTGGGGAGCTGCCAAGGCAGGTCCTCGCTGCTGCCCAGGGGACCTTGGCATTCTTCTTACACCGCAAAAGAAGCCTCCTCTTTGGCAAGAGAAGATGAGGAAGCCTCCTCCTCTACAGACTGCATAGGCCTGAGAGGAGACCAGGAGGAAGGGTCTAGAGACCTTACCTGGGAATCACTGGAGCGGCGCCGTCCCCTGAAAGTCAGCGGGGCCTTGCCGATCATGAATGTACGGACTTCCAGGACGCGCGGTCCATTGAGAAACAGGCATCGCAGGCATCCATATTGTGGTTGGGTCCCAGGCAATGGAGACAAACATCATGCCGGTCCGGGACGGAAAAATGCCGGCCACAGGAGCACCGATGCATAGGGGCACGGCCCGCCTTCAACTTGTGCTTTGCCTCAACCCTGACATGATGCAAAAATGAAGACCAAAACAAGCACAGCTCGGCGCTCGCCGGAAAAGGGAAAAGAATGGTCTTACCGGTGATGATGTCGAGAAAAACAGGAGAAGGAGTCTGGAATGGTTGATGTCGCACTAGGCCTAAACTGAATCTGACCGCAGCAGGTGCTGCCTCACCAGTAGGAGAAACAGAACTGAGATGGAGGAGTAGTCTCGGGGCACTCTTAACGGCCGCCCACCAGCGACGAGCGTGTCGCCTCGTGGTGGCGCCTTGAGCAGACTATGAAAAAAAAAAAATTTACAATCGGTGCGCACTTGCACTACCCAAGCAGTAATGAATGGTGAAGATTGACAAGGGAAGATCTGGAGAAAATGTCTGGCCGGCCTGAGGCTGTGAGGTTTGAAAGAACCTACCAGCTGCCTGACAGTGTCTGCCCTCAGCTGAGGAAGAAAAGCCCTTCCTCTGACTGAATCCAATTCTGTTCCTATAAATTCCAGGAGCAGTACAGGTTGCAGTACTGACTTCTGCTGGTTTATCAAGAAACCCAATGACTGTAACAGTTCCTGTGTTAAGGCCAGAGACTGCTTGACCTGTTGGGCAGACTGTCCCACTAAGAGCCAGTCGTCCAGGTATGGGAAGACTGTCACTCCCTGCCTCCGTAGGTGGGCCACAACTACTGTCAAGCATTTTGTGAACACCCTTGGGGCAGAGGTAAGGCCAAAAGGCATAGCTCTGAACTGATAATGGCCTGATGGAAGCCTGAACCTCTGGAACTTTCTGTGAGAGTGCCTTATGAGGATATGGAAATAAGTATCTTTTAGATCCAGAGATGCCAACCAATCCCCTTGCCTTAGAGTTGGCAGAATCGGTTTTCAGGTGACCATTTTGAATTTTGGTTTCAGTAAATGCCTGTTTAGGTACCCGAGATCCAATATGGGTCACCACCCCCCTGTTTTTTTGGTTGTAAGGAAGTATCTTGAGTAAAGGCCCTTTCCTTTCTGTAAGAGAGGAACTGGCTCCACTGCTCCTAGTGAAAACAGATTTAACAACTCTTTTACCAGCAAAAATGTCTCTGAGGGGGAGAAAGGTTGAAAAACTCTTGCCCTCAGTCTTGGTCTGATTTTAAAACCAAGTGCAAGGCCCTGACCCACTACCTCCAGGACCCACCGATCTGTAGTGATGGATTGCCATTCCTGGAGATAGTGGGTCAGTCTGCCCCCTACTGGGCCTTGGGAGGTGACCTGAACAGATCCCTCAGGGTGTCTGCTTAGTCTGAGGTGCTGACTAGATGCTGTGTCTAGTACGGTTAGTGCCTCTCCTGCCCCTGCCTCTGAAATAACCTCTCTGCTGTTGGTAATGTGGATATGCCTGAGGCTGGAAGAATGGCCTGTAAGGTCTGCCCCTATGACCCCTAGCACAGAAACATAGAATTTGACGGCAGATAAGGACCGCTTGGCCCACCCAGTCTGTCCATTTCCCTACCTAATGGATAAGCTGCAGATCCTAGTTAACCAGCAGCCTACTTCTTCCTACCCCCAACCCCTAGAATTGCCTTATGACTGTCCCAGCATGCTTGAATTCCACCACTGCTTTTTGACTCCACAATCTTCTCCGGAAGGCCGCTCTATGCATCCACAACCTCTCTATGAAAAATACTTCCTTAAATTACCTCTGAGCCGCCCCCATCTTCAAATTGTGCCCCTTGTTCTTGCACACCTCTTTTGAAAGATGCTACCCTCTTGGACTTTGTTGATTCCCTGAGGTACCTGAAAGTTTCTATCATGTCCCCCTCTCCCTCCTTTCCTCGAGGCTATATATAGGCTCCTTAAGTCTCTTCTATGTCTTCCGTGCAGACCCTGCACCATTTTAGTTGCCCTCCTCTGACAGCTTCCATCCTGTCTATGTCTTTGCAGAGATTGGGTCTCCAGAACTGCACGAGTACTCCAGATGGGGTCTCACCAGCTGTCTGTACAGAGGGATAATAACTTCCTGTTTTCTACTGGTGATGCCTCTCCCTATGCATCCCAGTATCCCCCCAGCCCTCCTTGCTGCCGTCTCACATTGCTTGCCCAACTTTAGGTCATCTGATATGACTACCCCCAGGTCCCTTTCCATTTTTGTTGTTGCATGCTTCTTTTGTGGGGTAGGAGCCTTCTCCTTAGTAGCAGCACTTTAAGATGCTGTTTTGCATTCGTCCATTTTCCTCATGTAAGCCTCAGTCTGCTGTCCAAACAGAGACGAAGGCTCACATGGGAAGTCCATGGCCTTGGACTGAGTGTCATTGGGTCAGATTGGTAGTCCTGAGCCAAGCAAATCTTCTCAATGATGCTGAGGAAGCCATCTGTCTGGCTGCAGTATCATTGCTCTCCACAGTCATTCTGAACTGGACTTTAGAAGCCTCTATCCCTCTCTTGGCAGCTTCCTCCAGGTCTGTAGCCGTTTATGTTGGCACTGACTTAGTAATCTGTAGGAGTGTCCCAGAGTGTCCTTTGAAATCTGGCAGCATAGGCCATATATGAAGCCTGCCTAATTGCCAGTGAGGAACCCAGATATACCTTTTTTGCAACAGAATCCAGCTTTCTGGAACCCTTGTCAGGAGGATGGGATGCCAGGGGAATACCTGCTTTATCATAGGCTGCTGCCTGCACCACACCCTCATGGCTAGGGCGGCCAAACAGAAACTCTGTCCCACCCTTAGCCACCCAATATTTCTTATCCACCTTTCTATCAACTGGTGGAATAGAAGTAGGGGTATGCAGGATTTGCATCACCTGCTTTTTCAAGGATTTATGGATGGGGGAGCAAAACCCTTTTTGGAGCCTGAACATCCACCATGTCCCTGTAGTCCTGTTCCTCCTCCTCATCGGTTGATTCCTGTGTGGGGAGGTCCAGGGACAAAGCCAACTGCTTCACAAATTTGAAATTAAAGGTAAAATCCTCGGTTCCCTTGTCAGGGGAGTCAGGACGATGAGGATCCGGTGAAATGTCCGGGTCAATGGGTTCACCGTAGTCCTCATCCTCAAAATCATCAGCATCATCATAATAATCCTCATCAAAAGTGTCCACCTCTGGTTCCAATGAACCGGGAACCAGAGTGGAACTTGAGGCATCCAAACGCAGTCGCTTTTGAACCTGAACTGGTGTTACCGATTGAAGCGACTGAAATATTTTGATAGCGTTAGCTATTTCCTCAGCGGTTGGAACCAGAGTATTCTGTTGCGGTTCAACCGACGAATGCTTTTCTTTTCTCTTCCCTGCGGCAGGGTCAGCAGGTTTCTTTTTGGTGGAAGAACCTTCACCCTTGTCAGAGGGCTGATCATCCGGTTCTTTTTGAACAGAAATCGATTTGTCTGCAGCCGGTTCAGCAGCCTTTTCAGACATCCTTTCCTGCAGTCATTTCAAACGCCTATCAAGCGTCGACTGAGGGAAATTTTTACAGATCTCGCAGTCCCCTTTGAGGTGGTCAAACCCCAAGCAAAACACACAAATACTATGAGGATCTGCCTTTGTGAACGGTTCCCCACACTCTGTACACTGTTGGAAACCTGTGGGGCCCGTTCACTTCTTGGTCTGTGACACTGATCGTCTTTTTAAACCGAAGTAAAACCGAGAAATACCCTGGTAGGTTCAAACTTAAGTAAAAACCGCTTTACCGAATGGCAACATAGAAACATAGAGGTTGACGGCAGATAAGGACCGCAAGACCCATCCAGTCTGTCCATTTCCTTTTCTACCTCATAAATGTGACATCGGCCTTTGCTCTGTCAGTGGCCTATCTATTCATACTCATCTGTATTGCTCCCTTATGCCTATCCCATGCCTGTTTGAAGCTCTGCACTGTATTCATAGACACCACTTCCTGAGGTAGGCCGTTCCATGCATCCACCACTCTTTCTGTAAATGAATTTCCTTACATTCCCCCTTAATCGGCCTCCCTCTAATCTCATGCTGTGTCCTCTTGTCCTGCTATTTTTCTTATATTTAAACATGTTAGACTCTTTCACCTTGTTAATGCCCTTAAGGTGTTTGAATGTTTCGATCACATCACCTCTCTCCCTCCTGTTCTCAAGGGTATACATATTCAGCTCCGTTAATCTGTCCTCATATGTCTTCTGATGCAGCCCCTGCACCATTTTGGTTGCCCTTTTCTGGAATGTCTCAATTTGGTTAACGTCCTTGTGAAGGTGTGGCCTCCAGTACTGCACACAGTACTCCAGATGGGGCCTAACCAGTGTCTTGTAAAGAGGGATTATTACCTCCCTCTTACGACTTGTGATACTCCTACTAATACACCCTAACATCCACCTAGCCTTACCTACTGCTTTAGAGGTCTGCTTGGATGATTTCAGGCCGTCGGTGATGATGATGATGCCAAAGTCTCTTTCTCCCTTTGTGACTGCCAGGAACTCCCCTCCCAGCCTATAGGTGGCCTCAGGGTTTCTCTTCCCTATGTGCGTGATCTTGCACTTCTTTGCATTAAATCCAAGTTGCCACTCTTCTGACCATTTTGCTAGTTTATCCAGATCTCTTCTCATTCTGCCCACCCCATCTGGATCATCTACTCTGTTGCAGATCTTGGTGTCATCTGCAAACAGACAAGCCTTACTCTCAAGTCCATCTGCAATGTCACTAATGAAGATATTGAAGAGGACTGGACCCAGGACTAATCCCTGAGGTACCACACTTGTGACTTGCAACAGTAGTTTAAATTTAAATAAATACAGAAATTGACCTTGGTTCCTTCTCGATTGGAAAAACCGAAGAGGAACCGAAAGACTTACCCAAAAACTACACTAATCTAACTACTTCTACCTGTGAACCAAGGACAGTGCTTCAAAAATTGAAAAAATTAAAATGACTTTAAAATTAAACAGAGAAATTATTTCTTCAGTTAAAGTGAAGGAGAGCTCTCCAGAGGCGTCTTACTGAGGCAAGCGGAGTAAAGAAGAAAAAATTACTCACCTTAGTAATGTTGTTTCTTCTAATGGAGTCTTGCTATATTATGACATATGCAGTATGACTGCAGGTTAGAACTGCTCCGGAGGTGAAAGAGTTAACTTTCCATGCCAGGCATGGAACCCTGAGCGCGAGCTCGGTTGAAAACTCTGTCTGTTGTTGCTCAAACTCAAACTGTCAGATCTTTACGAGCAAAACTCACTAAGGTTCTGTGTGGAAGACGTAAACCTACACTAGCCCACTGGCTACTGACTACAAAAACACATTTTTGTTCTTGATCCCAAAACAAAGACTCAAGTCAGGGGAATCAAGAAAGAAAAATAAAACATAACACCCAAGCACCCTAAGAAAGGGTGAAAATAAAGTGGGCATCTACGAAGTGGCAACATAGCACTGCCCACCCACATTCCAAAAATAGAGGTTCTGAGAGGGGCAGGCTGGGGGGGAGGTCATAATACAGCAAGACTCCATTAGAAGAAACAACATTACTAAGGTGAGTAATTTTTTCTTCAAACAACATGAAGTCTTGCTATATTATGACATATGCAGATTACACAGCAGTACCTCCATGGAGGAGGGACAGAACCTACTTGGGAAATAGGCTCTGAAGCACAGCTGTGTTAAATCGAGCATCACCCTAGCCTGGATGTCCAGGGAGTAATGCTTAGTAAAAGTGTGAACTGTTTTCCAGGTAGCTGCTTGACATATCTCTAGGATAGGATGTCCCTGGCAGCAGCCAGAGACGCAGCTGTACCTCTGGTAGAGTGACTCAGGCCTGAGGGAGGAACCTTACCCAGTTTTTCATAACAAAATTGATACAAGAGACAATCCACCTGGCAATGGATCTTTAGTGGCAGGTTTTCTTACCAACCTCACCATAAGTGAGGAACAATTGAGGAGTCAAACCTGTGACCCTTGGTACGTTCTATGTAGTAACTAAGGGCTCTTTTGACATCTAAACTGTGCAATCTCCTCTCGCCAGAGGAGGAATGGTCAGTGAAGTACACAGGAAGGGACATGGATTGATTAAGGTGGAAGTCTGAAACCACCTTAGGCAAAAACTTTCTGTTAGGCCTGAGGACCACCTTATATCAGGCTCCACTGACAATGCTTGCAATTCACTTATGCACCTGGCAGAAGTGATGGCTACCAAAAACACAGTTTTCCAAGTCAAATACTTGAGTTCTGCTGAAGACAGAGGCTCGAAAGGGGGTTGCATAAGCTGGGCAATGCAAACATTAAGGTCCCAAGCAGGGGCAGGGTCCCTGAATGGAGGGTTGGTGTGAAGCAACCCCTTGAAAAACTTGGAGAATACAGGGTGAGCTGAAAAAGAAGAAGGTTTACCTGCTGATAAGAAAGCAGACACGGCTGCCAGGTGCACTTTTAGGGTAGCTGGTCTCAGCCCCAAGGAATTCAAATGCATCAAATAATCCAAGAGTGTGGGCAAGTCAGCAGATTCTGGGGGAATATGCTTGCCAGAGCACCATATGGAAAACCTTTTCCATTTGGAATTATAAGTAGCCCTGGTGGAAGGCTTCCTAGAGGCCTTCAAGATATCCAATACACCTTGGGAGAGGTGTAGGTCAGCAAACTCTAACTCTTCAAGAGCCAGGCATTGAGATTGAGAGATTTGAGGTTCGGATACCAAACTCTCCCCTGGGCACAGGTTAACAGATTGTGATTCCTGGGAAGACACAGGGGAAGGTGGACTGCTAAGGACATGAGGAGTGGGTACCAGGGCTGTCTGGCCCAATCTGGAGCAATCAGGATCATCTTGCAGGGTTGAGATCTGATTTTGACTAGCACTTTGAACAGAAGAGGGAAGGGAGGAAAAGCATAGAGAAACTTGCCCTCCCAACTGAGAAGGAAGGCATCCAGAGGGACTGAGCCCAACACTGGGGGCCTGCAGCAAAAAAGGGGAAGTTGGTGATTGTCTGGGGCTGCAAAAAGATCTATCTGCGGGGTGCCCCATCTGGCAAATACTACCTCTAGTACTAGGGGATCCAGTGTCCATTCGTGATGGCCCTGGGAAATCCTGCTGAGAGCATCTGCCAGGACATTGTCCTTGCCTGGGAGGTGAACTGCCGTAAGGGAGGTGTTCAGGGAATAAGCCAGAGACCACAACTTCATTGCTTCGGTGCACAAGGCCGTAGACAGAGTGCCTCCTTGCTTGTTGATGTACCACACTGTAGTGGTGTTGTCTGTTCTGACCTGTACAACCTTGTTCTGAACAGATTTGGGAAAAATCTTGAAGTGCTAGAAAAACTGCTCTGAGTTTCAACAGATTGATGTGGAGCAGAGATTCCTGTGGGGACCACAATCCCTGGGTAGTGAGGTCGCCCATGTGAGCTCCCCACCGCAAGAGGGATGCATCTGTAGTAAGGGTTAAGGAGTGAGACTGGGGGGTGAAGGGGACCCCCTGTCTCAGATTGCTCTGGTCCTGCCACCACTGAAGGGCCTGGATCAGGGTTCGAGTCACAGGGATCAATTTGGTTAGAGGGTCTCTCCTTTGAGACCAAAAGGCTCTCAAATGGAACTGGACATCCCTCATCTGAAATCTTGCTCCCTGCACTACTGCTGTAGAAGCAGCCATGTGTCCCAGGAGCTGTAGAAAATGCCTTGCAGGTCGAGAGACCTGCAGGGTGAAAGAGGAGGCCAGAGAAACCAGGGTCCTTGCTCTTTCCAGGGGAAGGAAGGCTCTGGCCTCTCTTGTGTTCAGTTCTGCGCCTATGAAGGCAAGAAGCTGGACAGGCTCTAGAACTGACTTTGGAAGACTGAGAAGGAAACCTAGAGATGTGAGCAGTTGCTGAGTTACCTGAAGGTGTAGTTTGACCTGGTCTGGAGACTGGACTACTATGAGCCAGTCGTCCAGATAAGGAAAGATGGCAATCTTTTGCCTTCTTAAATGGGCAACTGCTACTGCCAGGCATTTTGTGAATACTCTCGGGGCCGAGTTGAGGCCGAAGGGCATTACTCTGAATTGGTAATGGCCTGAGGGCAGTTCGAATCTGAGGTACTTTCGATGGGAGCTTCTGATAAGAACATGGAAGTAGGCATCCTTGAGGTCCAGGGAGGCTAGCCAGTCCCCGGGCCTTAGAGAGGGTAAAATAATTCCCAGAGTCACCATTTTGAATTTTGGTTTTAAAAGGTGCTTGTTTAGATATCTGAGATCCAGGATGGGCCGCCATTCTCCTGTCTTTTTTGGGGTAAGGAAGTACCTGGAGTACAACCCTTTGCCCTGCTGTAGGGGTGGAACCCTTTCCACAGCTCTGAGAGCTAGGAGGGTAGAAACTTCTGTTTCTAGGGCAAGTGCCTCTGATGGATTTGCAGGTGGAAAGGACCTGGCTCTCATCTTCGGAAATTTTTTGAAGCTGAGAACCAGTCCCTGGCTTACTACTTCCAGGACCCATTTGTCTGATGTTAAAGACTTCCAGTCTTGGACAAAGTAAGCCAGCCTGCCCCCTACTGGTAGTGGAGAATCGGCCCTGGCCACCCCATCAGGGAGCCTGCTTGGCAGGGGCTTTGGGCTGAGGGGTAGAAGCAGGCTTACTTGAACCCCGTCTGCCTCTTCCTCTAAAGAACCCCCTCTGGGCATAAGCAGAAGAGGAGGCCTGGGCTTGGTAAAAAGGTCTATGAAAAGGCCTGCCCCTGACATGCTGCCTTTGAGGAGTGGCTTGCCTTTCTTTGGCCTGTGCACTCCTATAGGTGGTCCTATACGCATCCATTTTCTTCATATAATTCTCTGTCTGCTCCCCAAACAGAGAATTGCCCACCACAGGAAAATCCATAGCCTAGACTGGGTATCCTGTGACAGGGTAGTACATCTGAGCCAGGCCATTCTGCGAAGAGCCACAGATGTGGCCATGACTCTTGACGACACATCATTAGAGTCTACTGCAGCATGAAATTGCACTTTGAATGCCTCAATACCATCCGCAGCCACCTGCTCCAGCTCCCTGGCAAGCTGGTCAGGGGCCTGTTTTGCTAGGGCCAGCACAGTATCCCATCTGGATTCCTGGTATCTAGCAGCGTAAGCCATATAATTTGCCTGGCTGAGTCCTAAAGATGCTGCCATGTACTGTTTCTTTGCCATAGCATCCATCCTCCTGGAATCCTTTTCAGGAGGGTGAGAGGCTAGAGGAATATTTGCCTCGTCACAGGCTGCAGCCTGCACTACCCCCACATGGCTGCATTGCTGAGAGAGGAACTCCGTATCAGAGCCTGATAATGTATACCTCTTGTCCATTCTTTTATCAACAGGAGGATAGAGTGAGAGTTTTTAGAATTTTTACTGTCTGTTTCCTAAAGGATTTGTGCAAGGGAATAGACAGTCTCCTAGACTCTGGAATATCCATCATTTCTACATAATCAGGCTCTTCTTGGTCATCAACAGCTTCCTCAACAGGGAGTTGGAGAGTTTCAGCAACTTTCTCATAGAACATAAAATGAGAGGGGACCAGATAGCCTGGGGGACCCCTGACGGTCTGTCTCTGGAGAGATGTCCGTTCAATGGGCACATCCAGACCTTCAAAATCACATTCACTTCCTCTTACTCCTCCTCCCTTCCTCCGGTTCATAAAAATCCTCAAAATCATAATCTTGAACGAGAACCGCCAAACCGAGCGCTTCCCTGATGGTGTCGGTTCGGACGGAACAGGGAAAGAGACTGACAATTTGAATTGCTTTAGCTATTCCTCAGCGGTTGGAGAAAGAACTTTGGCTCCACACTAGCTGACTTTCTAGTCCTTTAGTTGGAACCGCCCTCAGAGCTGGCTCTTCGCTTGCCCGAGGAAGTGTCGCCTGGTCAGAGGGAGATTCCCTCCGGTTCGTTGAACCGAACCGGCTGGCCATCCGGTCAGCGGACTTTTGGCCTCCCTTCCTGAGCCTACCAACTCTCTTTTCCACGGTGGCAGCAGGAAAATCTTACAAATCTGGCAGTCTGCATTGAGGTGGTCAAACCCCAGACAATATACACAGGTGGTGTGTGGGTCAGCCTTACAAAGCTTCCCCACAGAGACCACAGTGCTGAAACAGTGGGCCGGTTTTTCTTTTGGGTTTCTCAGACATAGTGCCAGCCTAACCAAACTTGCTCGTTAGTGGCAATCCGCTTACTAAGACTCTCTTATCGGTTCCCAACTGTCCGGGTCATGGAAAAATCATAATGAAATCCGTTTTTAGAACCGATAAGAACCGGGGACCGCACTCTAAAGGACTAGAAAGTTTTTTAAAACAATCTGATTGGTTCAAACCGAACCGAAAAAGACGTTTACACGTTCCACACAGAAGAAAATAAATGTAAGTGTATCTATTACTTACAGTACCACAGACAGAGCTTGAACCGACCGACTGCGGTTTAATTTTGGTCAAGAAACCGAAAAAATAATACTTTTTAACTGACAAACGAACCGAGCAGAAGGAGAAATCTCCAGAGCGACTGTTCAGTGAGGCGGAGTAAAGAATCTGACAGTTTGAGTTTGAGCAACAACAGACAGAGTTTTCAACCGAGCTCGCGCTCAGGGTTCCATGCCTGGCATGGAAAGTTAACTCTTTCACCTCCAGTCATACTGCTTATGTCATAATATAGCAAGACTTCATGTAGTTTGAATCCAACGGTTGCAGGAAGTGCAACCAGGGACAGTGATTTGAAAACCGAGCTAGAGCCTAACATTCCACTATTAGCATAGGTTCTATTAACCATTTCGGCTCCAGGGCAGTCTTATGGTAAGACCATTCTGCAGTTGTCAGAATACAGTAAGATTTCCTGGGGTTTGAATTGGTATTTGGAAGCCTCCAAGCCCGATTTTGCTGTGTCTAGCAGCTCCAACACTGTTAAAGAGGGGTAAGCCTCAGCAGTGTCCACTACTGACTGCCAGAGGGCTTTTAGATAAAGGGCTGCATAGGCCTGGTAGCTGGCTTGATGAATTGCCAGGGATGCTGAAAGGTACCCCTTTTTGGCCATGATGCCCACCTTTCTCGAATCCTTCTCAGGAGGGTGAGAGGATGAGGGAGTTTTGGCTTTCTCACAAGCAGCCTGCTGTACAGTACCCTGGTGGTCTGGGTGACTAAAAAGAAACTCAGCACCAGATCTTTCTAACTGATACCTCTTGTCACACTTGTCTGTGGGTGTGACTGTATTGGGAGCTGTTAGGATTTCTAAAACATCCTTCTTAAAGAATTTGTAGATAGGCAGAAGGAGCCTTTTTGAGGGAGTCAGCCCCATAAGCTCCATGTATTGTGCCTCCTCTTCATCCTGGATCTCTTCAGCTGTTTGGAGATCCAGGGTTTTACCATTTTCTTAACAAAAGAAAAATGGCACGAAAAATCCTCTGAGGGTCTGGAAGGGAGCCAAAATCCTGTTCTGGTGACAGCTCAGGTTCCATTCCCTCTTCATCTTGGTCATCCTCCTCATATGCCACTGTAGCAGTAAGCAAAAGAGGGGTAACAACAGTTGCTTTTTCAGCAGTAGTAATCACAGGCTGCTGAGGGGGTAATAAACCCTGCAGCACCTGGAGAAAGGTGAAAGCCTGTGTCAACTCAGCAGGAGAAGGAGCATTAATAGGCACCTGAGGGACCCCTTGAGGTGTTTCAGCCGGGGTGTCAGTGTGTTTGGTTTTCTTTAATTTTTTGGCAGGCACCGGGGAGTCAGCTGGTTGATTGCCTCTCTTGCCAAAGCCCTCACCCATATCAAGGGTGGATTTAGAGGCTCTGGAAGGAACTGCCACAGTCTTAGAGGGGGTGGACTGGTTAGAACCCATGGACCCCATCTCTAATTTTCTTGTAAGCCTCTCTCTGCATTTTTCCACTGTCTTAACAGGGAAAGACTTACAAATATCACAGTCTCCATTGAAGTGCTGTTGCCCAAGGCAGATCAAGCAAAGATCATGCTTGTCTGCCTTGGCAAACACCTCTGCACACTTCAAGCAATTCTTGAACCCAGCGGGTCCTGTTTTCTTTTTAGGCTTGTCTGACATTACAGAAAACAGGAACCAGTAACTGACAAAAAAAATTGACTAAATTTAAATATTTGCAGTCGGTTTCAATAGAATAATGGTCTGTCCAGGAACCAATAAAGTGAAAAAAATATCAGTTCCGAGCAGATCCGGAACCAAGAAACCACTGAGGAAAACCAATAAACCTCGGTTCAAAAGCGGTTAAAATGAAATAAAATTAAAGAATAAAGTAACCAGAACCCTCTAAAAAGGTTCAGATTAAATAAAAAAAAAAGGTCAGTTGCCCCTCGGTTCAAAGGAACCGATAAACAAGTTTAAATTTAAAACTAATGAGGTATAAAACACTAAAGAACAATGACACTAGGCAGTAAGGAAAAATAAAACAAAAACACTTACTTTTTTTGCTCTGTGCACTACAGGAATCTGTCTTGATTGAGAGAGATCTCCAGGGCATCTGAATTTTGCAGCAGAGAGAAGAAATCTGAGGTAGAATGTAGGCGGTTGACACTGGGCAGTTTGAAAATAGATGCACGAGCTAAACTTCCATGATTAGCATAGCATTCTGTTCTCTCTAGGGCAGTGCTGGCTTAAGAGAGCACTGCAATGGTAATATTAGTGGATTCCTGGGGTTAGAAGAAGGCTTTGGAGTGTCAACATCTGGAATTATTTGTACTCGACAAACAGACAGAGTCTGCTGAGGTTGAGAATGGGTTGTAGGTCGTCCTGACTTTTTTGGAACCAGGAAAACATGGGAGTAGAATCCCCTTCCCCTTTGACAGAGGGGAAAGTACAGTTACCGTAACAGTAGATCTTCGAGAACAGCTCTTGCAGCAGGTTACACCATTAGGACTGAAGCCGGCAGGCGCCAGGACCCCATGGAAAATTTTCTAGCTAGCACTATTCAGCGGGGACCGCCCCTGACGTCAGGCGTGGTACATATGGAGGCGGTCCCCCATAATCCTCAGTTCTCCCGCCGGAGACTCCCGGCCGCTGGATGACATCAGAAGAGGAGACCGAGGATCCGCCATCAAATGGCAAACAAAGAGGCTATAAATGTCTTATCCTCAGAGAAGGATGTTGTGACTACAACCTACCTCCAGCAGGGATGGTGGGAGGGCTAGTACCTGCTGCAAGAGCTGTTCTCGAAGATCTACTGTTATGGTAAGTTCTTACATAACTACTATCTTACATCGAGAAACAGCTCTTGCAGCAGGTTACACCATTAGGACTGATTCCCAAGCAATACTGGAAATCACACACCATCGGGAGGAGGAAAGGTAAAAATCCTCGAATGACATCGAGCCTAGGACAGAAGTCCCTGAAGGACTGCTAGACCAAACCCTGCTCTTCGCCTCGATGCAATGTCCAGGCTCTAATGCCTGATGAAAGTGTGTATGGAGCTCCAAGTAGCTGCAGCACAAATAGCTGAGGTGGATACGTTCTTTAAAGCCGCAAAAGAGGTAGCCGCCCCTCTGGTGGCATGACCCTTAACCGTGCCTGGCAAGGATTTGTTGTGCTTCTGGTAACAGAACGTAATGCACTGAATAAGCCACCTGGACAGCGACTGTTTTGAAGCAGGAGCTCCCATCATCCTGTGGGCAAAGGAGACAAAAAGTTGGTCAGATTTTCGGTGTTTGGTTCTGGTCAGGTAGTATCTGAGACACCTATGCACATCTAGAGTGTGTAAAAGGGCTTCTTCTCTATTAGAGTATTTCGGGAAATACACTGGTAGATCGATGTCCTGATTAAGGGTGAGAGCTGAGACCACTTTAGGCAGAAATTTAGGATTAGTCCTTAGGGACACCCTGTCTTGGTGGAAAACTAAAGAAGGTTCTTTGCACATAAGTAACGGCAACTAAAAATAACGTTTTCCAAGAGAGAAAACGTAGCTTGCAATCCGCGGCTGGTTCAAAAGGTGGCAGCGTGAGCTGCTCCAAGACGAAGGGTAGATCCCATGGTGGGATCGGATCCTTAATTGGGGGCCGAAGGTGAAGGACACCCCTCAGGAAGGCACGTGTCATGTCCAGTTGAGCTACAGTGCGTTAGCCTATAGGGACGTGATAGGCTGAAATGGCACAGAGGTGTACCTTAATCGAGGAGTAAGCCAAACCGGAGTGGAAAAGGGACAGCAGGTAATCCAATACCAGCTTCTCTGGACAGTCCAAAGGCGATAAGCCACGCGCTTGAACCCATAAGCAAAACCTGCGCCACTTCATGGCGTAAGTCGCGTGGGTAGCCTGTTTCCTGGCGGCAGTGAGAACGTCTGCCACCTCTTGCGAGACCCATGTCACATCATGGCTATGTCTCTAGGAGCCAAGCATGCAGGTTCAGGGAACGTAGGTCTGGATGGACTAAGGAACCCACCTCCTGAGACAGCAAATGGGAGCTGATTGATAAAGGCACTGGAGGTTCCCGGGATAGCTGATGCAAGAGAGGGAACCAGATCTGTCTGGGCCAAAAGGGCACGATCAGTATAAGTGTCGCTTGCTCCCTGCGAAGTTTTAGAAGAACTCTCTGGATCAACGGAAAAGGGGAAAAGGCATAGAGAAATCTGCCCGCCCAGGAGAGGGACAACGCATCTTGCCAGAAAACACCAGGCCCTGGATCTAGCGAGCAAAATTTGGGCAGTTTTGCGTTGGATGGGGACACGAAAAGGTCTAGCTCTGGAGTACCCATCTGCGAAACAGATCCTCTGCCACCTCCTGCAGCAGTAGTTCCCATTTGTGGACTCTGGCCCGAGAACGGCTCAGGCTGTCTGTGATGACGTTGTCCACTCCCAGAACATGAACGGCAATAAGGTTTGCACCGTGTTGTAAGACCCAATCCCACACTCTCATGGCCTCACTGCAAAGCGGGTAGGAACAGGTGCCTCCTTGTTTGCTGAGGTAATATATCACCACGGAATTGTCTGTTTGTAACAGAAGCGTACCCGGTGGACTCTCCGACTGGAAGGCCTGCAGGGAGTAAAGAACTGCCCTGATTGCCAGGATGTTTATGTGGAGATGAGACTCTTGGTCTGTCCACAGGCCTGAGACCAGACACCATCTAGGTTGTGCTCCCCAACCGAGCCCTGAGGCGTCTGTGGAGAGTGTCACAGTCGGGGACGGTGCTATGAAGGGGACTCTCGCCGAGAGATTCCCCGAATCTTAGCCGCCATTGCCAATCTCGAATTATGGCCTTCATAATCCGGATTGGATGCTGCAGATGGTCTTGCCTTTGGTCCCATTGTACCCGTAACATCCACTGGGTTACCTGCATGTGGAGACGGGCTAGCGGGACTGTTGCAATGGCCACAGCCATGTGTCCGAGCAGGCAAAGGACCAGTCTGGCAGGAATGGTCTTCTTCGACGAAATGTCCCTGATGAGGGATCTGATGTGTTCCGCTCTGTCCGGGGGGAGGAAAGCTTTCCCTTGGACGGTGTCCAGAACTGCACCTATGAATTGCAGAGTCTGGGACGGAACCAGGCGTGACTTCTCGTAATTGATGATAATGCCCAACGTCTCGAACAGAGACTGAGTGCAGTGAATGGCAGACATCAGGGCCTCCTGGGAGGGCGCCATGAGAAGCCAATCATCCAGGTAGGGGAACACGTAGTGGCCCTGTCTCCTGAGAGATGCGGCTACGACCGCCATGCACTTCGTGAACACCCGAGGTGCCGATGACAGCCCAAAGGGAAGAGCTCAGAACTGATAATGGCGACCCTGAAACTCGAAGCGCAGGAACCTCCTGTGCGCCTGAGCAATAGGAATATGCAGGTAAGCATTCTGCATGTCTAGGGACGCTAGAAAAGGACCTTGCTTCAGCATGGGAATCAGACCAGGAAGGGTCACCATGCGGAAGCGTTTGTACAAGACTGAGACGTTGAGGTTGCTGAGGTCCAGTATTGGACGGAGGTCCCCTGTTTTCTTTGGAACCAGAAAGAAGTGAGAATAGTATCCTAGTACCCTGTGGTTCCTTGGTATGTGCTCTATAGCTTCTTCTTCCAGAAGTGCGAGCATCTCCTGCTGTATAAGCAGGGCATGCTGACTTGAGTAACGGGAGAGCAGGGGAGGTCTTGTAGGTGGGTCGTCTAGAAACTCTATACAATGGCCTTTCTTGACCAACTGGAGAACCCACCTGTCGGTGGTGATCGACTGCCACCCTAAAAAGTGGCGAGCGATGCGACCCCCGAATTTCCTTGCCCGTTGATCCAGAGATGGGGCGGGGGCCGGGAAGGAGTCATGCTGTGGCAGCATTAGTCCCTGCGGGCTGGGACGACTTCGTAAAATGTTGGCCTCTGCCTGGGGACAACCTGGCCTGGGCCTTGCGCGAAAAAATGCCCCTTTGCTGCTGGCCAGAACGTTGCTGCTGCCTTTGTTGCCGGCCGCGAAAACGGCTCAGGTTCCTACGAAAGGAACTAGGCCTAGATCTGTACATGGCCTGTACAGATCGGACTGCCTTCCCTGCATCCTGGAGCTTGGTGATGACCTTCTCCGAGGATTCACCAAAGAGTACCTCGCCATTGTACGGGACGTGTAGAATATTCTTCTGTACGTCCGGGGTGAAGCCGGAGACATGGAGCCAGGAGTGTGGCCGGAGACAAACGCCTGAAGCTGCAGCTCTGACAGAAGAGTCCGTGGAATCGTATGCAGCTATAAGCACTTGAGTCCCCACATCTGACCCGGTGTGGAGCAGGTTGAGGAGCTCCACTTTCGGGTCGCCATCGGGAAGCTTTTTGACCAGGTCCTGGCCCTGTTCCCACAGGGCGTTCTGGAACTGTACCATATGGGTAAGGTAGTTCAGAGATCTGATGGCGCATGTAGCAGCCGCGTACATGCGCCTCCCCAGGGCATCCAATTGCTTGGATTCCTGGTCTGGTGGCTGAGTGCTCATATGCTGGGGCCTTTGAGACCGGTCATGTGAGGCCGTGATGACCAGGGAATCTGCCAGAGGTTGCTTCGCCAAGTACTGGTCTTCTCTCGGAGCCTTGTACAGGCGGTCAGCCTTCTTTGGCACCGCGGGAGTGGAGTGCGGACATTTCCACACAGCCTTGGTGACGTCCGCAAAGGTGTCCACCAAGGGTGGCACTACCACAGGCTTTGGGTCTTTCTACCGAAGGTAGCGGGCAAGGCGTTGTTGTTCGGTGTCAGTTTTCAGCATCCCACCCCATGTTGTCCTGGATGTACCTCATGATCTCAGCGAAAGAGGGATCATCCGGTGAAGACCTGGGGAGGTCATGTGGGTCAGGAGAGGAGACGCTGAGCGGAGAAGGAGATCTGGAGTATTCCGTAGTGTCCGATCTTGAATCCTCCCCTGACGGAGTATACCGGCGTCGTCTGGGTCGTTTGGGGTTGGGCACCCTGATGGGGATCTGAGGGAGGCCTTCCGGTCTGTAGATCTGCCCCAGGAGGTGGAGTCTGTTCCTGGGGTTGGTGGTCATCCTATTGGCCCCTTAGGTGGAGGAGGGGGCGTAGGAGGTGAAGGGGTAGGAGGAGGAGGAGGATGGGTGGGGACCACATCCTTCCTGATGGTGTCCCACCAAAAAGTTCCTTTATTTTTGCGATATTCATGCCCGACGACGGACCTGGCGCTGGTGGTCTGTCGCCAGGGTCGTGTGTCGGGTCCCCGGGTGTCTCCCGAACCGGGGAGGGTTCCTGTGGGAGCCCAGCATCCTCGGTGTCGCCCGCCTGATCTTCGGGCAGTGGGGTGTCCTCAGTCGATTGCCTATGACCGGCGTCCGCCGGTGACAGGGGTGCAGTGTTCCACTCCGGAGATGCCGATGTCGGTCCCCTGGCTGACACCTTTGGACCTGGCGAACGCCTGGCCAGTGACTGGTGTCTAGCAGGTGTCGTCAGCTCCTGTGAGCACCGAGCCGATTTGGAATGTTTGGTCGACGTCGGGTGGTAAGCCGATGTCAGGTTCGATGCCCTTTTTGGGTGCAGGATCAGGACCTCTGAGCGGTTGGGAGACAGACCTGGCGTTGGTGTCCCGACGTCGGGTGGAAGATGACTTATGGCGCTCAGAAGACTTTGAAGAGGCCTTGGATGGGGTTGAGGAAGCCGAGGGCCTCGATGTCTTAATAGGCTGGAGCAAGGAAGAGCTGCCTGAAGACCGGACCTTAACCGGGTGGGGTGGGGGCTGCGATCGAGCCCCAGAGGGAGAGCAGTCCGATCTGGAGCCAGAGCTGCGGGAGTCAGAGGTCCAAGTTGGAGACCTAGACCTCACCTTCTCCTGGTGCTTGCCTCGGTGCTTGTGGGATTTTGCAGAAGATTCTCCCCTGGAGTAAGGTTCTTGGTCCATCCTTTTCAGTTTCTCTTAGAGGATATATGCCTGAAGCGCCTTCTGATGGCAGATCCTGGTGCGGCTATTGAAACCCTGGCAAAAGGTGCAGGCCTTGGTGTCATGGTCCGGGCCTAGGCAACACACACAGGAAGAGTGAGGATCCTTGAAAGGGTTCCATTTTCCGCAGGCACACTTTGAAAGGTGACCCTCAAGTGATGTCCTCTCCAACTCCATCAGTTGTGCGAAGGAAAAAAATTGCCGAAAGTTCTGTAGTCGTGCGCTAGAAAGAGACTGAGAGGCCGATGCTGGCGAGTCGACGGCGGGCAAAGAACTGAGGATTACGGGGGACCGCCTCCATATGTACTACGCCTGATGTCGGAGGCGGTCCCTGCTGAATACTGCTAACTAGAAAATTTTCCGTGGGGTCCTGGCGCCTGCCGGCTTTAGTCCTAATGGTGTAACCTGCTGCAAGAGCTGTTTCTTGTTTCTCGAAGTAAGATCAGACTCTATGGCTTCTTTGAACAACAGGGCCTGAACTTTCTCTCTTACGGGAAGAGCCTGTTCTCGGGAGTAGGCAGACCTTCTGGGTGGAGCAGCTGTACCTCTTGTGGAATGAGCCCTCAGGCCTGAGGGTGGTGTTTTTCCCAGTTTTTCATAGCAGAATTGTATACAAGACACAATCCACCTGGCAACAGATCTTTTGGTGGCAGGTTTGCCCTTTCCCACTTCTCCATAAGTGAGGAACAACTGGAGGGAGTCAAACATGTGACCCTTGGTACGCTCTATGTAGTAACTAAGGGCTCTTTTAAAATCTAAACTGTGTAGCCTCCTCTCTCCTGAGGAAGAATGATCAGTGAAGAAAACAGGAAGAGACATAGACTGGTTTAAATGGAAGTCTGAAACCACTTTGGGCAATAATCTTCTATTAGTTCTAAGGACCACTTTATCCCTATGAAAAGAGATAAAATCAGGTTCCACTGACAGGGCTTGCAATTCACTGATACGCGTGGCAGAGGTAATGGCTACCAAGAACACAGTTTTCCAAGTCAAGTACTTAAGCTTTGCTGAAGACATTGGCTAAAAAGGGGGTTGCATAAGTTGAGCAATGCAAACATTCAAATCCCAGGCAGGGGCAGGGTCTCTAAAAGGAGGATTGGTGTGAAGCAATCCTTTTAATTTACAAAACACAGGATGGGAAGATAGTGAGGAAGACTTCCCCACAGACAAAAATGCAGAAACAGCTGACAAGTGTACTTTGAGAGCAGCTGATCTGAGGCCTAGGCCATTAAGATGGACCATATAATCCAGAACCGTAGGCAATCCAGCAGTGTCTGGAGAAATATGCTTCTTAGAACACCAAATGCTGAATCTTTTCCATTTGGAGTTCTAAGTCTTTCTGGTGTTTCGAGAAGCCTAGAGGATATCCAGGACCCCTTGGGAAAGATGCAGATCTGCAAACTTTAATTCTTCAAGAGCCATGCTTTGAGATTGAGAGACTGAAGATTGGAGTAGCAAATCCTTCCCTTTGAGGATGTTAACAGGTTGTAATTCCTGGGAAGGGGCAGGGGAAGATGGACTGCTAGGGACAGCAACAGCGGGTACCAGGGCTGTCTGGCCCAACTTGGAGCAATCAGAATCACCTTGCAAGGTTGAGACCTTATTTTCACCAAAACTTTGAACAGGAGTGGGAAGGGGGGAAGGCATACTGAAACTTCCCTTCCCAATTCAGGGTCAGAGCGTCCAGAGGGACTGAGCCCAAGACTGGAGGTCTGCAACAAAAGAGAGGGAGTTGGTGATTGTCTGGGGCTGCAAAAAGATCCATCTCTGGAGTGCCCCACCCTGAAAAAAACATTTTCAACGCTTGAGGGTCCAGGGACCATTCGTGATGGCCCTGAGAGATCCTGCTCAGTGCATCCGCTAGCACATTGTCCTTGTCTGGAAGGTGAACTGCTACAAGAGAGGTTTGCAGGGAATAAGCCAGGGACCACAACTTCATGGCCTCTGTGCACAAGGCCATGGACCGAGTGCCTCCCTGCTTGTTGATGTACCACATGGTGGTAGTGTTGTCTGTTCTGACTTGAACCACCTTGTTCTGTACGGACTGTGAGAAAGCGTTTGGAGCCAGAAAAACTGCTCTGTGCTCTAGAAAACTGATGTGGAGAAGGGACCACAGCCCCTGGGCAGTGAGGGACCCCAGATGGGCTCCCCAGCCCAGGAGAGAAGCATCCGTGGTAAGGACCACTGAACAAGGCTGAGTAACAAAGGGAACACCTTGTCTTAAATTGTCCTGATCCTTCAGTTTGGTAAGGGAATCCTTCCTCTGAGACCAGAAAGCTCTCAGATGGAACTGAATATCCCTCATCTGGAATCTTGCCCATTGGACCTCTGCTGTTGAAGCTGCCATATGGCCCAAGAGCTGGAGGAAATGCCTTTCTGGTCGAGATACCCGAAGGCTGAAGGAAGAAGCTAGTTCCACAAGAACCCTTGCCCTTTCTAGAGGAAGAAAGGCTCTTGCTCCGAGTGTGTCCAGTTCTGCCCCTATAAAGGTAAGAAGCTGGACTGGTTCGAGAACTGACTTGGGAAGGTTGAGAAGAAATCCTACAGAAGTGAGCACTTGCTGGGTCACTTGCAGGTGAGACTTGACTTGGTCTGGAGACTGACTCACTATTAGCCAATCGTCCAGATATGGAAAAATGGAAATCTTTTGCTTTCTTAGAAACGCAACTACTACTGCCAGGCACTATGTGAAAACCCTTGGGGCTGAGGTTAGGCCAAAGGACATTGCTCTGAACTGATAAAGGCCTGAGGGCAACTCGAACCCGAGGTACTTTCTGTGGGAGCACCTGATGGGAATGCGAAAGTAGGCATCTTTGAGGTCCAGAGAGGCTAGCCAGTCCCCTGGCCTTAGACAGGGAAGGATTATTCCCAGAGTTATCATCTTGAACTTTGGTTTCAAAAGATGTTTGTTTAGATATCTGAGGTATAGGATGGGTCGCCACTCCCCTGTCTTTTTGGGTGTCAGGAAGTACCTGAAGTACAGTCCTTTGCCCCAGTGTAGGGTAGGTACTCTCTCTATGGCTCTTAAAGCTAGGAGAGAAGAAATCTCTGCCTCTAGGGCAAGGGTTTCCAAGAGATTTGCAGGTGGAAAAGATCTGGCTCTCATCTTTGGAAATCTTTTGAAGTGGAGAACCAGTCCCTGCTTACTACTTCCAGGACCCACTTGTCTGATGTAACAGACATCCAGTCCTGGACAAAGTAAGACAGCCTGCCCCCTACTGGAATAGGAGAGTCGACCTGGGCAGGCCCATCAGGGTGTCTGCTTGGCAGGAGCTTTAGGCTGAGGAGTGAATGCAGCCCTGCTCATCCCCCTTCTGCCTCTCCCTCTGAAGAACCCACTCTGAGAAAAGGAAGAAGAGGCCTGTGCTTAGTAAAAAGGCCTTTGAAAAGGCCTGCCCCTAGACTGCTGCCTTTGAGAAGTTGCCTGCCTCTCCTTGGCCTGAGCACTCCTGTAAGTGGTCCTGTACTCATCCATTTTCGTCATGTAATTCTGTGTCTGCTCCCCAAACAGAGAATTACCCACCACAGGGAACTCCATGGCCTTAGCCTGGGTATCATGTGAGAGGCTAGTACATCTGAGCCAAGCCATCCTCCGAAGAGCCACAGATGTAGCCATGACTCCTGATGACACATCATTAGAGTCCACAGCAACATGAAACTGAACCTTAGATGCCTCAATCCCATCTGCAGCCACCGCCTCCAGCTCCTTGGCTAGCTAGGGGGGAGGCCTGTTTAGCCAGTGCCAGTACAGTGTCCCACCTGGACTTCTGGTACCTGGCTGTATAGGCCATGTAATTCACCTGCCTGAGTCCCAAAGAAGATGCCATGTACTGCTTCATTGCCATGGCATCAATCTTCCTGGAGTCCTTGTCAGGGGGTGTGTGAAGCCAAGGGAATGTTTGCCTTGTCACAGGCAGCAGCCTGCACTACCCCAACATGGCTGAATTGTCGATATAAGTACTCTGTGTCTGAGCCTGAAGAAAAAATTACTCACCTTAGTAATGTTTCTTCTATTGGAGTCTTGCTATATTATGACATATGCAGTGAGTCCCAACCTTCGAACTGCTCCGGAGGTGAAAGTGTTAACTTTCCATGCCAGGCATGGAATGCTGAGCTCGAGCTCGGTTGAAAACACTGTCTGTTGTTCTTCAAACTCAAACCGTCAGATCTTTACGAGCTAAACTCACTGACGTCCTGTGTGGAAGCTGCAAACCTACACTAATCAACTGGCTACTAAACATAGCAACACATTTTTTTGGTCCCAAAACAAAAACTCAAGTCCGGAGACCCAAAAAATGAAAAACACAACACCAAGCCACCCCAAAAAAAGGAGGGTGAAAACAACACGGTGGGCACCTACTAAGTGCCAACACTGCACTGCCCACCCACATCTCAAAAACAGAGGTTCTGAGAGGGGCAGGTGGGGGGGAGGTCATAATATAGCAAGACTCCAATAGAAGAAACAACATTACTAAGGTGAGTAATTTTTTCTTCAGACAACATGAAGTCTTGCTCTATTATGACATATGCAGACTACAAAGCAGTACACCTCCATGGAGGAGGGACAGAACCTACTTGGGAAATAGGCTCTGAAGCACAGCCGAGCCAAACCGGGCATCACTCCTAGCCTGGATATCCAGGGAGTAATGCTTGGTAAAAGTATGAACTGTTTTCCAGGTAGCTGCTTGACATATCTCTAGAATCGGGATGTCCCTGGCAGCAGCCAGGGAAGCAGCTGTACCTCTGGTAGAGTGATCCCTCAGGCCTGAGGGAGGAACTACCCAGTTTTTCATAACAAAACTGGATACAAGAGACAATCCACCTGGCAATGGATCTCTTAGTGGCAGGTTTCCCATTACCAACCTCGCCATAAGTGAGGAATAGTTGGAGGGAGTCAAACCTGTGACCCTCGGTACGCTCTATGTAGTAGCTAAGGGCTCTTTTGACATCTAAACTGTGCAGCCTCCTCTCGCTAGAGAAGGAATGGTCAGAAGTACACAGGAAGAGACATAGATTGATTAAGGTGGAAATCTGAAACCACCTTAGGCAAGAACTTCCTGTTAGTCCTGAGGACCACCTTATCTCTATGAAAGGAGATAAAATCAGGCTCCACTGACAAAGCTTGTAATTCACTTATACATCTGGCAGAAGTGGCTACCAGAAACACAGTTTTCCAAGTCAAGTACTTAAGCTCTGCTGAAGACAAAGGGCTCAAAGGGGTTGCATAAGCTGAGCAATGCAAACATTAAGGTCCCAAGCAGGGGCAGGGTCCCTGAATGGAGGGTTGGTGTGAAGCAATCCCTTGAAAAACTTGGAGAATACAGGGTGAGCTAAAGAGGAGAGGGCTTACCTGCTGAAATAAAGGCAGTCACAGCTGCCAGATGCACTTTTAGGGTAGCTGGTCTCAGCCCCAAGGTATTTAGATGGACCATGTAATCCAGGACTGTGGGTAAATCAGCAGATTCTGGGGAAATGTGCTTTCCAGAGCACCATATGGAAAATCTCTTCCATTTGGAATTATAAGCAGCCCTGGTAGAAGGTTTTCTAGAAGCCTTCAGGATATCCATTACACCTTGGGAGAGGTGTAAATCAGCAAACTCTAACTCTTCAAGAGTCAGGCCTTGAGATTGAGAGATTTGAGGTTTGGGTACCAAACCCTCCCCTGAGCACAGGTTAACAGGTTGTGATTCCTGGGAAGACAGAGGGGAAGATGGACTGCTAAGGACAGCAGGAGTGGATACCAGGGTTGTCTGGGCCAATCTGGAGCAATCAGGATCATCTTGCAGGGTTGAGATCTGATTTTGACTAGCACTTTGAACAGCAGAGGCAAGGGGGGTAAAAGCATAGAGAAACTTCCCTTCCCAATTGAGAACTAAGGCATCCAGAGGGACTGAGCCCAACACTGGGGGCCTGCAGCAAAAAAGGAGAAGTTGGTGATTGTCTGGGGCTGCAAAAAGATCTATCTGTGGGGTGCCCCATCTGGCAAATACCACCTCCAGGACCAGGGGGTCCAGTGACCATTCGTGATGACCCTGGGAAATCCTGCTGAGAGCATCTGCCAGGACATTGTCCTTGCCTGGGATGTGAACTGCCGTAAGGGAGGTGTTCAGGGAGTAAGCCAGAGACCACAACTTCATTGCTTCAGATCACAAGGCCGTAGACCGAGTGCCCCTTGCTTGTTGATGTACCACATTGTGGTGGTGGTGTGTGTTCTGACCTGTACAACTTTGTTCTGAACAGATTTGGAAAAAGCTTGAAGTGCTAGAAAAACTGCTCTGAGTTCCAACAGATTGATGTGGAGCAGAGATTCCTGAGGGGACCAAAACCCCTGGGTAGTGAGGTCGCCCATGTGAGCTCCCCATCCCAAGAGGGATGCATCTGTAGTAAGGATTAAGGAGTGAGACTGAGTGACAAAAGGAACCCCTTGTCTGAGATTGCTCTGATCCTGCCACCATTGTAGGGCCTGGATCAGGGTTCGAGTCACTGGGATCAATTTGGTTAGAGGGTCTTTCCTTTGAGACCAAAAGGCTCTCAAATGGAACTGAATGTCCCTCATCTGAAATCTTGCTCCCTGCACCACTGCTGTAGAAGCAGCCATGTGTCCCAGGAGCTGCAGAAAATGCCTTGCTGGTCGAGACACCTGCAGGGTGAATGAGGAGGCCAGAGAGACCAGGGTCCTTGCCCTGTCCAAAGGGAGGAAGGCTCTGGCTTTCTCTGTGTTCAGTTCTGCGCCTATGAAGGTGAGGAGCTGAACAGGCTCTAGAACTGACTTTGAAAGATTCAGAAGGAAACCTAGAGAGGTGAGCAGTTGCTGAGTTATCTGTAGGTGTAACTTGACTTGGTCTGGGGACTGGCCTCCTATGAGCCAGTCGTCCAGGTAAGGAAGATGGCAATTTTGCCTTCTTAGGGAAGCAACGCTACTGCCAGGCATTTGTGAATACCCTTGGAGCAGAGGGTGAGGCCAAAGGCATTGCTCTGAACCGTAATGGCCTGAGGGCAGCTCCGAACCTGAGGTACTTTATAGGAGCTTCTGATGAGAATATGGAAGTAGGCATCCTTGAGGTCCAGGGACACTAGCCAGTCCCCTGGCCTTAAAGAGGGTAGAATAATTCCCAGAGTCACCATTTTGAATTTTGGTTTTAAAAGGTGCTTGTTTAAGTATCTGAGATCCAGGATGGGCTGCCATTCTCCTGTTTTTTTTGGGGTAAGGAAGTACCTGGAGTACAACCCTTTGCCCTGCTGTAGGGGTGGAACCCTTTCCACAGCTCTGAGAGCCAGGAGGGACGAGACCTCTGCCTCTAGGGCAAGTGCCTCTGGAGGATTTGCAGGTGGAAAGGATCTGGTTCTCATATTTGGAAACTTTTTGAACCTGAGAACCAGTCCCTGGCTTACTACTTCCAGGACCCACTTGTCTGATGTCAGAGACTCCCAGTCCTGGACAAAGTAAGCCAGCCTGCCCCTACAGGTAGTTGAGAATCGGCCCTGGCAACCCCATCAGGATGCCTGCTTGGCAGGGGCTTTGGGCTGAGGGGTGGAAGCAGGCCTGCTTGCACCCCATCTGCCTCTCCCTCTAAAGAATCCCCTCTGGGCAAAAGCAGAAGAGGAGGCCTAGGCTTGGTAAAAAGGCCTATGAAAAGGCCTGCCCCTGCCCCAGGGAAGCTGCCTTTGAGGAGTGGCCTGCCTTTCCTTGGCCTGTGCACTCCTATAGGTGGTCCTATACTCATCCATTTTCTTCATGTCGTTCTCTGTCTGCTCCCCAAACAGAGAATTACCCACAACAGGAAAATCCATGGCCTTAGTCTGGGTATCCTGTGACAGGCTAGTACATCTGAGCCAAGCCATCCTGCGAAGAGCCACAGATGTAGCCATGACTCTTGATGACACATCATTTGAGTCCACTGCAGCTTGGAATTGCACCTTGCATGCCTCAATACCATCAGCAGCCACCTGCTCCAGCTCCTTGGCAAGCTGGCCAGGGACCTGTTTCGCTAAAGCCGTAACCGTATCCCATCTGGATTTCTGGTATCTTGCAACACAGGCCATATAATTTGCCTGTCTGAGTCCCAAGGATGCTGCCATGTACTGTTTCTTTGCCATGGCATCAATCTTCCTGGAGTCCTTGTCCGGGGAGTGTGAGGCCAAGGGGATATTTGCCTTGTCACAGGCTGCAGCCTGCACTACCCCAACATGGCTGCATTGTTGTGTAAGGAACTCCGCATCAGAGCCTGACAATGTGTACCTCTTGTCCATTCTCTTATCCACAGAAGGTATAGTGTGAGGAGTTTTTAGAATTTTAAAAGTCTGTTTCCCAAAAGATTTATGCAAGGGAATAGACAGTCTCCTAGACTCTGGGATATCCATCATTTCCACACAGTCAGGCTCCTCTTGATAATCCACAGCTCTCCATAGGGAGCTGGAGGGTTTCAGCCACGTTTTATAGAAAATAAAATGAGAAGGGGACTCAGAAAGCCTAGGAGGGACACTCCTGAAGGTCTGTCTGGGAGATGTCCGGTCGATGGGCACATCCAGACTTTCAAATCCACATTCACTCTCCTCATACTCCTCTTCCCCTCCTCCGTTCATAATATTCCTCTAAATCATAGTCTTGAACCGTGGAACCGGCCGAACCGGCGCTACTTGATGGCACCGTTCGGTCGGAACCGAGAAAGCGACTGGACAATTTGAATCGCTTTGGCTATCTCTTCAGCAGTTGGAGAGGAAAGTTTTGGCTCCACACCAGCTGATTTTCTAGTCCTTTTGCTGGAACCGAGCCTCAGAGTCAGCTCTCCTTACCCGAGGAAGTCTCGCCCTGGTCAGAGGGACTCCTCTGGTTCGTTGGAACCGAACCGGCTGGCCATCCGGGTCACCGGACTTCTTGGCCTCCCTTTCCCTGAGCCTACCAACTCTCTTTTCCAGGGTAGCTGCAGGAAAATTTTTACAAATCTGGCAGTCTGCATTGAGGTGGTCAAACCCCAGACAATAAACACAGGTGGTGTGGGGGTCAGCCTTGGCAAAGGCTTCCCCCCACACACACTGCAGTGTTGAAACCCAGTGGGCCCGGGTTTTCTTTTGGGTGTCTCAGACATAGTGCCAGTCCTAACCAAACTTGCCCGTTTATGGCAATCCGCCAAGCAAGACCCTCTTATCGGTTCCCAACCGTGTCACGGGTCGTGGAAAAAAAACGTAAGAAATTCTGTTTTTTTTTTAGAACCGATAAGAACCAGTAACCACACTCTAAATGAAAGAATAAAATATTTCACACAACCGATAAACAGTTTACAAGTTCCACACAGAAGAGAAATAATGTAAACCTATCTAGTACTCACAAATACCACAGACAGAGCTTGAACCGACCGGTTGCGGTTTAAATTCGGTCAGAAAACCAAGAAAATAATACTTTAACCGACAAAATGAACCGAGCAGAAGGAGAAATTCGAGCGACTGTTCAGTGAGGCGGAGTAAAGAATCTGGACGGTTGAGTTTGAAGAACAACAACAGAGTTTTCAACCGGCTTCGAGCTCATGCCCATGCCTGGCATGCAAAGTTAACTTTCATTCGAGCAGTTTCAAGGTTGGGACTCACTGCATATGTCATAATATAGCAAGACTTCATGTTGTTTGAATGATCGTCTATGCATGCATTTCTTGTCCCACTTACATGCCACCACCTCTGATTGCCTATCCGCTCGGAAGAGTAAATAATTTGGGATATTGATTTCATTGTCTGGGGTGGCTGGCCTAAGCCACGTCTCAGTGATCACTAGGACGTCAGGTAGGGTGTGGCTCACCCAAGCCTGGATAAGGGTGAACTTTTTCAGCAAACTACAGGCATTAAGATGCATAAAAGACACTCCATTGATACCTGCCAGGTCTGATGGAGAAGCAAGGGTGTCTAATGGTCCTGGGTTGAGTTAGACATTGCCTGAGCACAATAGTAAAAGAAACAGGATTCTTTTTAAGGCAGCGAACTGTAATGTGTAAACACTATTTTTTGGGCGATAGGGGAGGTGGTGTTGATGGGTAGGCCTGTACCCACTCCTGGTGTTATACTAGCCTAGTGTTGCAGCCACTAGTGTCCTGGCAGGAATTTGCCATGAGTAGGAAGTCTCAAGTCTGGATGGGGGAGTAATCTGCAGAGGCAGCTCGGGAGATGTCCCACTCCCTGGCAGAGACAGCTGAGAAGCCCAATAGTCCAGAATGGCTACCTGAAAGAAGCTGTTGGACGCAGTTCAGATTTTTAGTATTTTTCCTTAAAATAAGAAATGCAGTGCTGGCCAAGTGGCGTGGAGTTTTGAGGGCCTGGGCACCTCACCTGTTGCCATGCTGGTAAACCAGGTTCAGGAAAAGACCTGGGTCGCTCAAGGGCTGACTGCATGAAGTAGGACTGAGAATTCATTGATGGCTCTCCTTCTTTGGGGAGGGGGACAGCACAAGCCGCTGCTTGATCACTATCTAGCGTAGGCTGGATGATGCAGCAGTACCAGCCTTCCGACTGTCTGGGTGCAGGGGCCAAATGCGGGCGACATCTTTACGTCGCTCACTCGCACCATCGCACGTGCCAGCCCGAGGGATGGGAAAAAGAAATGGGGGGGGGGGAGGTATTGCACCAGTCGACTTGCTTACATAGAAACTGATGGCAGATAAGGACCACCTGGCCCACCTAATCTGCCCATGTTCCCTATCTACTGTAATACCGCAGTCACCATTTGGTCTCAGGCTTTACCCTTCCTTTCCTAACCAATAAGGTTCCCTTATTCCTATCCTATGCGTCTTGAGTCCCGTTACAGTTTTTGCCCGAACACCTCCGCTGGGAGGCTTTTCCAGGTATCCACCACTGTTTCTGTGAAGAAGTACTTCCTCACATTTCACCTGAATCTACCACCCTCCAGCATCACAGCATGACCCCTTTTTCATGAGCACCTTTTTTTCTGAAAAATGCTTCCCTCTTGTACTCTATTTATGCCCGTGAGGTATTTGAAAGTCTTTATAATATCCTCCCCTCCTTTTCTCCAGGGCGTACATATTGAGGTCATTTAGCCGCTCCTCATAGTGCTTTTGATGCAGGTCCTGCACCATTTTAGTTGCCCTCCTCTGGACTGCCTCTACACTGTCTTATGTCCTTCTGGAGACGTGGGTCTCCAGAACTGGACACAGTACTCCAGGTAAGGTCTCACCAATGAGTTATACTACTGTATCACCACCTCCCTCTTTCTGCTGGTGATACCCCTCCCTATACACCCTAGCATCCCACTAGCTCTCCCCACCGCCTTGTCATCAGATATAATTACTCCCAAGTCCATTCCCTGCTTGGTGGTCATCAGTACCACTCTCCCCCATCTTGTACTCCACCGCGGCTTTCTTTGCCCCAAGTGCATGATTTTGCACTACTTAGCTAAGAATCTTAGTTGACCACCTTTGACCACTCCTCACTCTTTTTTCGATCTCTGTTCATTTTTCCACACACACACACACCCCTACCCCTCCCCCGGAGTGTCTACCCTAGTGCAGATCTTTGTGTCATCTGCAAAAAAGCATACCTTCCCTTCCAGCCGCACTGCAATGTTGATAATAAACGACATTAAAAAGAGGACCAGTCCCAGTACTTATCCTTGTTGCACCCTGCTGATCACCCTCTCTTCCTCGGAGTGAGCTCCGTTTACCACCACTCTCTGTCATCTATCCCCCAACCAATCTCTTACCCAGTTTACCACCTTTGGCCCCACTCCCAGGCTGCTCAGCTTGTTTGAGTCTCCTATGTGAAATGCTGTTGGATGCCTTACTGAAATCTAGACAGGCTCCATCCTGATCTAACAAAAGTAACAAGGCTCATGTTACTTGAATACCGATTCTGATTTGTACTACAAGTCGGGTTAAAATCGTAAAAATAAGTTTTAAAATGCCACCCCATAAACTTGCATGGAGCAAGTCCCCGCACTAGGCATATAATGACCTCACAAAACAAGGAAGCGCAGGGATGGCGTCAGCTATCAGTAAGTGGAAGGGATTGAGTGGCTAATCCCCTCAGTGGCAAATACAATCCCTTCCTGAAAATGTTTCAACTACTATGGAGGAACCCCCAGTCAGGTAAGGGAGTCTCCTGATGATTTTGTAGGCAAGGAGAAAAATCCTGGAAAGGTGCTTTTTAAACAAGCAAATAAAAATATTTGCCCACTCACATTTTAAAATATATTGTACTCTGTGTGTGTAACACATGTATTAATTGTGTATCTGAATTTTTATGTTAAGAAATGCAAGCATTTTTATAAAGTTCAGAGATTTCAATGTGAAAAAATATTTTACTCTTTGCATTATTTTACAACAAAGACGTCAAAATAAAATGCATAAATGCATAGTACTGCTTGAAAAATAGTCAAATATGTAAATTATGTAAAAAAATGGAATTTACTTTTTCTAACATTGTTGCACAAGTGGCAAAATTATCTTGTTATCGCGATAACATCATCACGGTTATCGTATCGTCAAAATGTTATTATTGTGACACCCTTATTTACTCAACGGTGGTAGAAGCAGAACTGAGGCTGAGGAGGGGTCGGCATCGGTTACTTGCCAACCCGCGAGCACCATGCAATGCGTTGCCCTCAAGGGCGGCGCTGTCCCAATGTCGACTTCTCCCTTGCAAAAAAAGAAAAAAAGCTCCTGCAGTGTCCTGATCCTCTGGCTCACTACCCAACAGTGACGAATGGTGAAGACCGACACAGATAAGATCTGGGAGAAAGGGGAGGGGAAAGGGGTACCTGTCCAGCCCTTGCGAGGAAACAAAGTGAGGGAGAAAGGCAGGTGGAGTCAATGGCGTTGGCACCGGGAAAGGCACTGCGTGCTCATCCTGACCCGACCGAGGTTGAGCAGTTCCTAGGCCCGAAGGCCCCGGCACTGGGTCCACCGGGACAGACATCGCACCCACTGCTCCATAAGAGCGGCTCAAAACTGTTCACTGGAAGCCCCATCAGAGGACAGAGGGGGGCTCCAGTGTCGAGGATCATGGCCGCTAAGGATGGAGGCCACCGGAGACCCCAAAGGAGTTGGCCTACCGCCCCCCCCCCACTTCCGATCTTCTAGCAGACATACCAGAGGGCGGCCTCGAGCAGTACCATTTCTTCTTCGACCGACAGGAGGAAGAAGAGCTTAAGGTCGAGCGGTGCCGGGTCCCCGATCGCAAACAGTCCCTCTTCTTTTTGTGCTTTCGAGAGGACTGCCCTCCCTCCCAAGCACTGGACTGCCATGGTCAGACCCACCCCACTCCGGAAAGGGTGGCAGACTGGACACAGCCCTGCTGCCAGAAAAGCTTTCAAGCGAAGTCTCCCTACCACCACTGGCACTTTTTTGGTCGACTCTGTTGATGGCAGGCTGAGAGAATTCTACTACTACTTTTTTTTTTAAAAAAATAAAATAAAAATAGAGCCAGCCGGACGGTGCAGCGGTTGGATTTACGCTTGCGATGCCGATGACCCAGGTTTGGGAATGGACCCAGAAGTCAGAGGGTTAGACAGGGAGAAGGATCGGCGTCCTGGGGACTGCACTCCTTCTCCGGGGAGGGAGGGGAAGAGTGTCTGGTGCCTTACGGACTAGGCGGAGGCTGGAGGATACCGCTGCAACCAGTGTCAGTACCTTGGGGGAGGGCGGGTGGATTCTGGATGTCATTGCATGTCCTTGCCCCTGGGGCAGCAAGCAGCAAAACCTCCCCGGCATGATTACCCATTCACAGTACACTGCCTCTGACGCCTGCTTGGGGGGGTTCCCTCTCCCGTGGCCCTGACCCGGGGGGGGTGATCCTGGGCTTGCCTACAGTGTCCCTTGGGAGGGGGATCCCTCGGTGGCGCCACCAGGGGGGCAAGCCTGGGCATGGGGATGGCGGGCAGGACGGATCCGAGGACAAGGAGGGTACAGACAAAAAAAAAAAAAAGAAATAATGTTAAGAACTAAAGCTAAAACTAAACGACTATAGCTGCTGCCATATAGACGTGAATATATGACTCCCAGAGGGGGAGTGACGTCGTCACTGAAGCACAATCAACGGTGGGAAAAAAGGAATTCAGGTGGGTTGGAGGGTCAATACTGACATAGCTTATACAGGTGCAAGCTAGCCTCATGGTGCAGCGCATCTGAAGACCTATCGCGGAGGCAGCCCTCCTGGTCCGGATGGAGAGGAAGATACCTCAGGAGCCTGGCGCTGAGACTGAGGAGATCAGGGTACCAAAACTGGCGCGGCCAGTCGAGAGCCACCAGGATCACCTGTGCCTTGTCTCTCCTGGCCTTCAGTAACTCCTTGTGGATCAAGAGAAGTGGAGAGAAGGCACAGAAGAGACCTGGGGTCCAGGGCCACGAGAAGGCCTCCCCCTGCAGCATTCCCTGCTGGGGGGGGGGGGCACAAAACAGCCTCAGCTTTGCGTTTCCCTGGAGGTGAACAGGTCCACCTGAGGAGTGCCCCACTGGGAGAATAGACGGTGTACTACCTCTAGGTAGAGAGACCACTCGTGAAATGCCTCGCTCACACGGCTGAAAGCCCCTGCCACAAGGATGGCTGGGAGATCGTCCCCCAGGCTGCGCACAAGGGTCCACGCATGGAAAGCTTCCTTGCACAATGGCAGGGAGTGCATCCCGCCCTGTTTGTTGAGGTAGTATACGGTCGCTGTGTTGTCTGCCTGGACCTGGACCACCTGATCCCGAATGTGAGGAGCAAAGACGGTCAGCGCCAGCCGGCTTGGAGCTCCAGCAGGTTGATGTGGCATCGGGGCTCCTTAGGGGTCCAGGGACCATGGACTCTGTGTTCCTCTAGGTGGGCACCCCAGCCCATGAGAGAGGCATCGGTTGGCTCTGGGAGGATGAATGGGAACCCCTCCTGCAGATGTTCTGGGACTAACCATCGCTGAAGAGCATTCTACATCCAACTGGGTTACGGTGACCAGCTGGTCAATGTGACCCCTAAGCTGAGACCACTGGCTGGCCAGCTCCTACGGCGAGAGCGCATTCTCCAAGGGGTCCATCAGACACGCTAGATGAACCACAATGTAGCCCAGAAGGCGCAGGAAGTCCCGGGCAGGTTGCAATTGCCCAACCAGAAATGGTCAGGCAAAGGACGAGAAAGCCTCCACCCTGTCTGCCGGGAGTGGGGCTCTGCAAAAGTTGAGCTCTGCCCCGATGAAGTTGATCACCTGTGATGGTACGAGTTCCGACTTGGCCTCGGTGTCCAGGAGACCAAGGGAGATGCATGTCTGGAGGGTCAGGTCCCTGGACCACTCCTCCTCCTCCTGCCTGGAGGTACCTGCAATCAGCCAGTCATCCAGGTAGGGGTAAACCCGGACCCCTCAGGTAGGCTGCCACCAATGCGATGCACTTGGTAAAGACCCTGGGGGCTGAGGACATGCCGAATGGCATGGCCTGGAACTTGCAGAGGACTCCCTCTGTTCAGTAGCAGAGGAAACTTCTGTGAGATGGACGGATTGGGGCATGAAAGAACGCATTCTGTAGATCCAGGGAACAGAAAGGAAAATTACGTACCTACCGTAATTCTTGATCTTCTTGGACGACTCTCCACCACTCATTCACACTAGTGGGATTAGCGCCGGAGGCACTAAGACCCATCGAGAGCAAACTTTTGCTGGAGGTCGGCGCGAGAAGCACGCCTGAGACACGGCGCCATAGCAGTGGCTCGAAGGTAATGACCATCTCGGCGACGAACCTCCAACCGCCTCAGTACCTTTTACCAAGGAGGTGCAGCGAACTAACGTAAAAGTAAACCCAACATTAAAAACGGACATAAGATAGTCCGTATGACCCGTGTAAGAAGGGTCAGCAAAGAGGTCCTCACGGCCTAAAGATTTGAGGAGTGAAGACCAATACAGCCCGGTGAAGCTCGGGGATGGAGGGTAAGACAGTGAATGAGTGGTGGACTCGTCCAAGAAGATCAAGAATTACGGTAAATCTCTTCTCTCTATCTTCCTGGACATAAGTCTCACCACTCATTCACACTAGTGGGAGAGTACCAAGCTGATAATCCCAAAAAGGGCGGCAGGAGAGCCAGAGCTCCAGCGTCTAAGATAGAAGCCCATTAAGGATAGTTCTGCGAGTCGCGGAATGTCGCCTAGCATGAACATCCAGTGCATAGTGTGAAGGTATGCACTGAGCTCAGGTGGCGGCGCTGCATATATCTGCAATTGGAACATTGCACTTCCGCTTAGGGATGCCAGGACCGCCTAGTAGAGTGAGCGACACTCTACCTTCTAATTTAACTTGAGCCATGGAATAGCAATGACGAAGGCATGCCACTAACCATGAAGAGATGCATCTAATAGCGACAGGTTGACCCAGCGGGTGTCGCTGAAAGAAAGCGAACAGTTGCTGAGTCTTGCAGGCATCCTTGGTTCTATCTAAATAGAACCGCTAAGGCTCTCTAAACATCCAAGGAATGAAGAGCTCGCTTCCCCTTCATTTTGGAAATTAGCGAAAATGTGGAAGTACCAGAGGTTGGTTTAGATGGAATTCTGACACAACCTTGGGAAGAAATTTAGGATGAGTCAGGAGAACTACCTTGTCTTTATGGAATACAGTATACGGAGGGTCCGAATCAGGGCATGTATCTCAGAGACCCTGGCTGAGGTAATGGCCACCAGGAAGGCAGTCTTCCAGGTAAGAAATTTTAGCTCACAGGTAGCTAAGGGTTCAAAGGCTTCCGAGTGAGCATGTCCAGCACCAGGTTAATGTCCCAGGCTGCAACTGGACGCTTAACAGGGGTCTGGTATGGAGAATCCCTTAAGAAATCTCTTCACCATAGGTAACTGAGCCAGAGTTAAGGAAGAAACCGGCTCATGGAACGCTGAGATGGCACTAAGGTGAACTTTAACTGTGGAGTACTGAAGACCTAAGTTTGACAGGTCCAAAGATACTCCAGAACCTTGCCAGGAGGACAGGAAAAGGGATTCCAAGAGGATTTTGCACACAGAGAAAAACGTTTCCATTTGGAGCGTCGTTTTGGGTGGCTGGCTCCGAGCAGCCAGAAGGATGTCTGAGACTCTACGAGGGCGTTGAACCGATTCACTTCTATCTCTTCAGGAGCCAAGCATGAAGGTGAAGTGATTTCAGGTTGGGATGGACCAGCGAACCCTGAGTCAAAAGACTGATTTGCAAAGGAAGTGGTCTCGAGAGGCTGCCAACATACTGTTGAGTAGAGGAAACCATAGTTGCCGAGGCCAGGAAGGAGCAATGAGAATCATCTTGGTCCCGAGACTCGAACTTGAGGAGTACTCTGGATTAGAGGAAGCGGTGGAAGGCATAAAAAAGCGTTTTGTCCACCGCAGCCTGAAGCATCCTGACAGAAAATGCCAGGCCCTGGTTTCTGGAGCAGAGAGAGCAGTTTTCGTTGAGTGGGGATGCAAAAAGGTCCAGGTCTGGAGTCCCCCACTCTTTGAACAGGGACCGAGCTACGGCTGGATCGAGAGACCACTCGTGAGGGTCTGCCTCCGTTCTGCTGAGGTGATCTGCTAGGTCGTTTTGTATACCTGGCAGATAAACCGCTTGAATCAGAGACTTGTGCTCCAAGCACCACTCCCACACCCTCATTGCTTCCCTGCAAAGGGGATAAGAATGAGCACCGCCTTGCTTGTTGATGTAATACATCACTGCTTTGTTGTCCGTTTGAAGGAGAATGTTCTTGTGACAAAGGACATCCTTCAGAGCTCGGATTGCATAGAGGACCGCTCTCATCTCCAGGACATTTATGTGGAGATGAGTTTGAACTGAGTCCATACACCTTGAGTGTGGAGGAGAGACAGTGAGCTCCCCATCCCATTAGCGATGCGTCTGTGGTGATGGAGATCTGATGATCCGGGGGAGCAAAGGGGAATCCTTCCAGGAGATTGCTCTCTTGAGACCACCAGGTGAGAGACCTTCGAAGGGGCTCCGTCACCTTGATGGGATAAGACTGGGGGTGAGAGGTCGGGGACCACTGAGTGGAGAGCATCCATTGGGTGGTTCTCATGTGCAGTCGGGCCAGAGGGACAGTGAAGACCGAGGACACCATGAGACCCAACATGCGTTGCATCGAGAGAGCTGTAACCGATTGGTTCTCCCGATGTAACGGGCCATTCGAAGGATGTCGAGTCTTCTGTCCTCTGGAAGGAAAGCCTTCGCTGAAGAGGTGTCTAGAAGCGTCCCTATGAAAAGGAGCCTCTGGGAGGGTTGCAGTTGAGATTTTTTCAAATTCAGCAGAACTCCCATGGACATGAGAAGACGAGAAGTCGTTTGCACGGCTTCCAAAGTCCCTTGGCCGGAAGGGCTTGCTAGAAGCCAATCGTCCAGGTAGGGAAACACTCGGAGTCCGACTTTCCTGAGATGCGCCGCGAGAACTGCGCAACACTTTGTAAAAACTCGCGGCGCCGAGGATAGCCCAAAGGGCAGGACTCTGAACTGATAATGCTGACCCAAAGCTACAAACCTGAGGAACTTGCGGTGGGTCGGGTGGACAGGGATATGCTGGTAAGCATCCTGCATATCCAGAGAGGCCAGCCAGTCGTGCTGATGCAGCAAGGGTAACAGGGTACCTAGGGAAATCATCTTGAATTTCTCCCTGGGGAGGAATTTGTTTAACTTTCTGAGGTCTAGAATGGGGCGCATCCCCCCAGATTTCTTTGGAACCAGAAAGTAATGGGAGTAGAACCCTGTGTTTCGCAGATGCGGGGGCACCAGTTCTATTGCCCTGTTGTTCAGAAGGCCCTGGATCTCCGCGGTGAGGAGGTCTGACTGAGAGGCCGACAACCTGGGTTGTCGTCTGGGAGGACAATTCGAGGGGGTTTCCAAGAAATTGAAAGAATAACCCTCGGGAATTATCCGAAGGACCCATTTGTCCGAAGTTATGGACTTCCACTGGTTGTAGAAGTACATCAGGCGACCTCCCACGGAGAAAGTTCCACCTCGGGCAGGTGGATGGAACTTGGGCCAACGACTCATAAGGTAGCGCTGGGAGCTTTAGGCCCTGCGCTTTCTGCTTCTTCTTTGAGGTTGGGCAGGTTGGCTTTTATGGAAGCTTCCCCTGCCTCTGCCTCGAAAGGACTGGACGACTATGAAACTGCGTCTGTTCACATGCCCTCGAGAGGGGGCAGGCGGAGGTCTGGCCAACAATGGCCGATCTAGTCTTCTGAGTGGCCTCTCAAGGTCTCCACCTGAGGGCCAAAAAGAAAGGAGCCATCAAAGGCAGCGCCATCACCTGCTGCCGAGCATCATTCGTGAAGCCAGAAGTCGCAGCCAGGAATGGCGCAGTACAAATCCAGCGGCTGCTGAGCGAGAAGCAGTGTCGGCGTCCATGGCGGCTTTGACCTGTTGGTTTTGGACTCAATACCTCTAATAACGGTCAGAAGAAGCTCTGACTTGGAATCGAATCTGGAAGAGCTTCAACCATTCTTTTCATAGAGTGCCACAGGATATACTCATACTGAGAAAAATAGCCTTGATAACTGGTACGCATACTTAGAGTGGAGGCAAAGACTCTCTTACCTAATGTATCAATCTTACGAGACTCTTTGTTAATAGAGTGAGCTGTAGTAGTTGAGGAAGAACGACCTTGTCATTCTCTGCCAGGACTACAATAGGATCCATAAGGCTTGGGATGCCAAATGGGACGATCCTTGGGAGCTGAATACTTCTTATCAATGGATTTAGCCACTGAGGAATAAGAGCAGGATTATTCCATACCATTTGAGACAGCGTCTCGAAGGAAGGACTGGATCGGAGGAGTCAAATCCGTAGGGATCTCCGAAGCATGAAGATACTGGAGTCTTAATATCTTCCCAGGATCGATGTCTGTAGTCTGGAGAGAAAGAGTGGATCCCAGGTTCTTCAACAGAGACTTAAAGGACAGGTCCTCGACCACAGGCTCTGTAGCAAAGAAAGATCCTGTTTCCTCCACTTCATCACCCAACCGAAGGTCTGGGTCAGGCTCAACATCATCTCCTGATGGTACAGAAAGGACTGTTTGGACAGGAAAGGAGTGAAAATTAGGAGAGGAGGAAATAGCAGAAAAACAAGGAGAGTCCCAAGGGCTGCAGGCGCGGGAGGCAGCAAAATGAGGCTGAAGGCGGCACAGGAGGCGCCACGGGCGCGAAGAGCCTGTGACCCCTAGCGCCCAGGCGCCCCGCGGATGAGCTTGCGCGGTCGGCCCGTGACGCCCGCGACAATACCTATCCAACAACACCACAGCGGCGCGCGGACCCAGCGGCGCCTCGGGCACGCCATAAGACCCAGCGGCACAGCGAGCGCCGACAAGCCAACAGACCCTGTGGAAGGTGCGGAAAGCCCGGGAACCTGGAAAGTAGAGAAGAAAAAAACCAGGAGATAAGGGCATCGGTGAGGCCCTGCGCCACAGCCATGTGAGGGAAACACCTAACCCGGAGTCGTTGGCACTGAAGAAAGCGCCGCGCGACTAGGAAGGTCAACAACCCTACCTGATCGCCGGAGGGCCGAGGGCTCCGAGGCAACCGAGCCAGGCAGAAGAACCAACCTCCGAGCACATTGCTCCATAAGAGCGGCCACTGATGAAACTGCTCATCTGGAGTCCTACCTATAGCGGGAGGGACTCCGATGTCGAGGCAGCGATTACCGGAAGTTGGCGACTCCGAAGAAGGAGACCGGCAACTAGCAACGATAACCGACCGTCGACGCGCAGACATACCAGAGGGCGACCTCGAGTGATGCCTTCTCTTTTTTGACCTGTGGGCCGAAGAAGAGCTCGAGGCCGAACGGTGCCGAGAATGCGACCGTTTATTTTTATGCCGGCGGGGACCGCCCATCCCCCCAGGCATCGGACTGACCATTGTCGGAACCCCACTGAGGAGAAGGAGGCTGACCGGACCCAGCCCGGCTGACTGAACAGCTTTCATACGAAGTCTCCCTACCGTCACCTGACCTGCTCATGGTCAACTCCGTCCAGTAGGCCGAGACTTCAAGTAAAATTTAAATATTAGAAAAATTTAACGAAAATAGAATAAAATTAAGCGATACTACTTATCGTGATAAAGTTACAAAAAAACAAACTGAAAACTATGCGCTAGTTTGAAGTTTGACTCCCGACAGGCGAGCGACGTCGTCACTGAAGCGCACTCAACGGCGGGAAAAAAGGAACTGAGGCGGTTGGAGGGTCGTCGCCGAGATGGTCATTACCGCTCGAGCCGCTGCTCGCGGCGCCGTCTCTCGCGTCGACCCTCCAGCAAAAAGTTTGCGCCCGATGGGTCTTAGTGCCTCCGGCGCTAATCCCACTAGTGTGAATGAGTGGTGGAGACTTATGTCCAGGAAGATTCACATGTTTTGCTCCAGAGATGGAATGATCTGAGAGAGTGTGACCATCCTGAAGGTGCACGACTTGAGAAACTTGTTCAAGCCGTGCAGATCTAGAATGGGGTGGCAGCCACCCGTCCGTTTAAGCCTTGCATATCCTTGGAGCACCGGCTGTTATGTGCTCCGCCATTAGGCGCCAAACCCAAAGTCACTGCCCTCCCCAAGGTCTGCCCCCGATTTATAATGCTATAAGGGGTGGGTGCAGCACCCGCATGAAACCCGATTCACGAGTTTCAGGTTTGGCACCCTAGTGACAGGGCACATAACGGCCGTCACGTTCCGAGGGTGGAACCCCAATTTGGCACCAATAAGTACCTGCAGACAAACCCTGGGTGTTCCGGAGGATCCGCAACAGGAACCATGACCTCCTTGCAGAGGAGCTGGATGATGTTCCGAAGGGCTGACAGAATGTCCGCGGATACCAAGTCTTCTTGTGGGGCACAGGCTCAGCAAGGAGGGTACTGCTCGAAGTCTAGAGGCAGGCCCTGATCGACCACCTCGAGAACCCACCTGTCCGTGATGACAGCAGACCAGGCGAAAAGGAAGTGGCAGAGTCGACCCTCCACAGGAGGAGTGACGGGCATGAGGGAGGCACCCCTCATCCCATCACTGGGCAGGCTCAGAGGTGGAGGGGGGCCCGGCTGAGGAACCACCAGGACCTCTCCCTCCAGGCTTGTGGACAACTGAGGCCACAGACTTCGGCCGCGGTCACTATACCTAAGCCTGCTACCTTCTTCCCCCAATTGTTTAACCAGAAGTAGCACACTAAGCTGAAAGCTTGTTTACAGGTGTGACCTGGGAGCACAGGGAAGTTAAGTGACTTGCTCAGGGTCACACAGTATGCAAGTGGGGGCTGTGGGATTCAAACCCAGGTTTCCATATTTGCAGCTCAGAGCCTTAAACCACTGTGCTATACTGCCTCCTTGCTACCTAGCTTGGGGCTAGGCTGGTTTGGCCACAGGAGTGGAAGCAGACCGAAAGGGCTTCTTTTTCTGCTGCTTAGAGCCCTTGGGGTCCCTCTGAGCGGATGTCACAGAGTCCAAGGTGGCACTGGACTTCTCAATGCGGGTGAGGTGGCCCTCAACCCCGAACAAGTATGTGCCCAGGAAGGGTACATCCACCAGCTTGTGCTGAGTATCTGCCATGAAGGTAGAGACCCGCAGTCAAGCCCTGTGGGTACAGGAGTCCTGGATGTCCATGGCTGTCTGGAGTTGTTGCTTTGCTACAGCCTGATCCTGGTTTTGGACCTGCTTGACTGTGGTCTGGAGGTCCGCCAGTAGATGAGGAAGCTCCTCATCCAAGGTGCCAACAGGGCATGGGAGAAGTCAACCATAAGGAGGGCCGAGCTCGCCTGGCGAAGGCCAAGCAAAGAGGCAGCATAGACTTTCTTGGCTGCACAGTCCAACTTCTTGGACTCTATCAGGTGGCTTGTCAATGTCCCCCATATTGCTGGATTCATCGGAACACAGAATCAGCCACCAAGCCCTCAGCCGAGGGATGTTCCGAGAATCCTGAAAGGGAGCCGGCATAGACCACATACTTGAGGGCCATCTGGACCAACAATGCTGGGAAGGAAGCGGGGCACTGCCAAAACTCCAAGGTAGGACCAAGGATGCCCTCTGTCACCGGGAAGACTCCCCCCAGAGGAGTCTCCCTGGTCTAAGATCGTGGTTAGCGGGTACTGAGCCTATTTCTGGACAGGCTCCATCTTAAGACCTGCAGATTCCAAGATCAGGCGGAGGAGGCCCGTAAAGGACATACGGCCTTCATCCATCGAGAGACTCCCCGACCAACTCCACATCAACCTGATGGGAATGTAAGGAGCAACCTTCTGACTCGGAGGAGTCATTGAAGAAGGGTTGACCACCCGAATCCCTGCTGACTCTCCACGGAAGGTCAGGCGTGATGGTGACTGACAGTCGATGGGGAAGCCACAAGACCAGCTGAGACTTCATGGTCAGAGTGCCGGAATTCGGCTGTTTAGGTGGTGGCTCCACAGGAATCTGTGAAGACGCCCGAGTCGGCCAAGCTAGGACCAGTCTGGTTGGCTCCTGAGGCAAAGAAGGCATCCGCCATTGAGGTCGAAAGTCAGGTGATGGCTGGGGTAGAAGCTAGGACCAGTTTCATACCAGAAAACACCAGCTGTTGCCACATGAGATCCTCATAGCATCAAAGCAACTTGCGCTGAAGCCTCTCCGCACCCGAGGACGAGGATAAAGAAGACACCACCGATTCCCAGAGTGTCACCGCTTGACCCCCGGAAGAAAGACTGAGACCTCGACTACAGGGGGACCAGCGGTGGGCCTCGCTGGGTGTCAGCGAAAGCTGGGTAACCTCCGGGACCTGGTCAGTGACCAGAGGCAGTGGATCAGTGGACTGATCCATCCCTCCAACAGTCTGGGTCAGTACCGGAGTCCTGGATTAAGAAGTGTTGGCCTCCTCAGTCTACAACTGGTCGGCTGGCTCGAGGAAAATCTTGGCTGGAAGATCAACCAGCGTCTCGGCCAACTGGCACAACAGGGTTACCATGGAGCCGGCGGCCTGTGCCGAAGATCTGATTGAAGTCGGATTTGGAGAAGCATAGGAGTCTGAAGACCTCGACCGAGAGCATTTCCAATCCCATGATTGACGTCGAAATCATTTTTTTGGTCTCTTTTTTAGATTTTGATTTGTGCCCTGACGAGGGGCCCTGACCAAGAGTTGGCAAAGCCTGGCAGAAATCTTTGAATGCCCCCATGAAGGAGGTGCCCAGAGAAAGGGGCACGAAGGCCGAAGCTGAGGAGGTGTGAGCTGCGGCCTGGGCCGCCACCTCCTCAAACGCTGCTAGCTGTTCAGTGGACCCCGCAGCCACGGAGGCCACCTGACAGGTATCCTTTGATCTGACCGGCAAGGTGAAACGTGCAACAAATATCACAGGCCTGGTGACCGTGCTCATGTCCCAGGCAGCAGACGCACGCGGTATATGGATCCGTTTGGGACATCTTCTGCCCGCAAAGGCATCACCGGAACCCCGGAGTGGACTTGTCCATCACAGTACAAAGGCAGAAGTAAGAAAACGTTTTGAAACACTTTTGGAAGTAAATCCGAAGATTTTGTAGCAAAGGGCCTACTCAGCACGAGAGCAACAAGGAGGGAATCTGCTTCTTCCAGCAGAAAGGAAGATCTGGCGTCATGAGGTGAAGCCGAGGGAGTTACCATTGGGGTGGGTGGGAGGAGCCAGCATAAAGACGTTCTGGCCAGTCTTAAAGGGGAAAGGAGACTGCCAGAAAGTGTGGACAGAACATCATATCTACGTCCCTAGAATGAAAGTTTCACTGCAGGCATCTGATCTGCAACTGAGCACTTTAACCAAGAGGCTTTAAATAGCACAGAAAAATATTAAGTGCAACTTCACTTATCTAAACATACAATATACATTTAAGGTTATTCTGAAAAGGCCGGCCCAGTGGTGTAGAGGGCTGAGGCATGGAGCCTTGCCTCGTACCATGCCGACGACCCAGGGTCAGAGGGTCGGCCGGGGAGAGGCGGATCGAGAATTCCACTGACTGCTCTCCCGCTCTGGGGAGGGTGGGAGGGACAACCACCAAGGTACTGTCTCCTGGTGGTGGCCGGGGTTGGTCGTGCATGCCTGGGGTCAATCTGTGGGTCAGCATGGGCTGATGTCGGATGTGCTACGATGGAAGCGCAGGAGGCAGCTGGCCCCGGATCGCCCTTGCACGCCGGGCTGGGGGAATTACTCAACTTAGTAATTGTGTTTCTTCTAATGGAGTCTTGCTGTATTCTGGCATAATGCAGTTAGCCTCAACACTTGAACTGCCCCGGAGAGGAAAGAGTTAACTCTATGCAGGAAGCAAAGAACGTTGGGCTTGAGCTCAGTTTCAAACCTCTGTCTGTAGTGCTTCAAAGTGTAACCGTCATATTCTTACGAGCTACTAACCAACTAACTACACTTCTATAGTGGAAATTGTAAAGGAACATAAGCCAACAGGCAATAGATTGGGTCCCCCAAAGACTCAAGTCGAGAATCCAAGACAAAAAAAAAAAAAAACAGGTAGTGAACCAATATAAAACTTTAAAAAAACAGCATGACAATAACCCACCCCCCTTCTAGAAAGAAGGGGTGCCAAGTACACCCCTGAGGTACAACACTGTACCTGCCAGCCCACTTCCCAAAAACCAGGTTCTGAGAGGGGAGGCAGGTCGGAATACAGCAAGACTCCATTAGAAGAAACACAGTTACTAAGGTGAGTAATTTTTTCTTTAAACAACATGAAGTCTTGCTGTATTCTGACATATGCAGACTACCAAGCAGTACCACCATGGAGGGGGGTACAGAACCTATTTTGGGAATAGGCTCTGCAGTATTGATGCTCCACACCGAGCATCGCTCCTAGCCTGGATATTCAGAGAGTAATGCTTGGTGAAAGTATGGACAGTTTTCCAGGTGGCTGCTTTGCATCTCTCTAGTAAAGGTATGTCCCTGGCAGCAGTCAGGGAAGCAGCTGTACCCCCTGGTCGAGTGAGCCCTCAGGCCTGAGGGAGGTGTTTTACCTAGCTTAGTATAGCAGAACTGTATACAGGAGACAATCCACCTGGCAATAGTTCTTTTAGTGGCAAGTCTACCCTTCCCCACCTCACCGTAAGTGAGGAACAATTGAAGACATTCCTTCCTGTGTGCTTTAGTGTGCTCAATGTAATAGCTAAGTGCCCTCTTAACATCTAGACTGTGTAATCTTCTTTCCCCCGAAGAAGAGTGATCAGTGAAGAATACAGGAAGAGATATGGACTGGTTCAGATGAAAATCTGAGACCACCTTGGGAAGGAACCTCCTACTGGTTCTGAGGACCACCTTATCTCTATGGAATGAGATAAAATCTAGCTCCACTGACAGGGCTTGCAATTCACTAAAACGCCTGGCAGAAATGATAGCTACCAGGAACACAGTCTTTCAGGTCAAATACTTCAGTCCGGCTGAAGCCAGGGACTCGAAAGGGGGTTGCATGAACTGAGCAATGCAAACATTAAGATCCCAAGCAGAGGTACGGTCCCTAAAGGGAGGGTTCGTATGAACCAAACCTTTAAAGGACTTACAAAAGACAGGGTGAGATGCCAGAGAAGAAGCCTTCCCTGCTGACAGAAATGCAGATACAGCTGCTAAATGAAATTTTAAAGTGGCTGGCCTGAGGCCTAGGCTATTAAGATGAACCATGTAATCCAGAACTGTAGCCAGATAAGCAGTATCCGGTAAAATATCCTTATGGGAACACCAAATGCTGAATCTCTTCCATTTGGAATTATAAGTTTTTCTAGTGGCAGGTTTTCGAAAGGCCTTAAGAATATCCAACACCCTCTGAGACAGGTGCAGGCCTGCATACTCTAATTCTTCAAGAGTCAAGCCTTGAGGTTGAGAGACTGAAGGTTGGGGTACCAGATTTTTCCCTGAGAGGATGTTAGCAGATTGTACCTCTTGGGAAGAGATAGGGGAAGAGGGACCACTAGGAACAACAACAGAGGATAGCAAGGCTGTCTGGCCCAGTCTGGAACAATCAGTATCACCCAGCACCGTTGAGACCTGATCTTCACCAGGACCTTGAATAACAGGGGAAAGGCATAAAGGAATTTGCCCCCCCCCCAATCCAGAACCAGAGCATCCAGGGGAACTGTGCCCAGGACTGGAGGCCTGCAACAGAAGAGAGGAAGTTGATGATTGTCTGGGGCTGCAAAGAGATCCATCTCTAGAGTGCCCCACCTGGAGAAGATTACTTTCAGTATGAAGGGGTCTGGGGCCCATTTGTGGTGGCCCTGAGATATTCTGCTCAGGGCAACTGCTAGCACATTGTCCTTCCCTGATGGATGGACTGCTACTAGGGATGCTTGCAGGGCATAAGCCAGAGACCATATCTTCATGACTTCCGTGCACAAGGCCATAGACCGAGTGCCTCCCTGCTTGTTGATGTACCACATGGTGGTGGTATCTGTCCTGTCCTGAACCACTTTGTTCCTCACTGAGTCAGAGAAAGCTTGGAGGGCCAGGAATACTGCCCTGAGTTCCAGAAGACTGATATGAAGTAGAGACTCCTGAGGAAACCAGACACCTTGTGCTGTAAGGGCTCCCAGGTGGGCTCCCCAACCCAGCAGACAGGCATCTGTGGTTAGTACCACTGAATGAGTCTGACTGATGAATGGGATTCCTTGTCTGAGAATGTCCTGATCCAACCACCACTGAAGAGCTTGGACCAGAGTCTGAGTCACTGGAATCAATTTGGTTAGAGAATCTTTTTTTCTGGGACCAAAAGGACCTCAGGTGAAACTGAATGTCCCTCTTTTGAAATCTGGCTCCCTGTACCACCGCAGTGGAAGCTGCCATGTGGCCCAGGAGCTGAAGTAAATGTCTTGCTGGTCGAGACACCAGAAGGCGGAAAGAAGAAGCAAGATCTGTAAGGGCCCTCACTCTTGTCAAGGGGAGAAGGCCTTTGACTGCACAGTATCCAACTCTACCCCTATGAAGGTGAGGAGTTGTATTGGTTTGAGAACAGACTTTGGCAGATTGAGAAGAAAACCTAGAGAAGTGTGCAGCTGTTGAATAACTTGTAGATCTGATTTGACCTGGTCTGAAGACTGCTCCACAATGAGCCAGTCGTCCAGGTTTGGGAATATGGAGATCCCCTGCCTCCTGAGGAAGGCCACTACTACTGCTAGGCACTTTGTGAACACTCTTGGAGCTGATATTAGGCCGAAGGGCATTGCTCTGAACTGATAATGGCCTGAAGGCAATTCGAACCTGACGTACTTTCTGTGGGAGCACCTGATTGGGATGTGAAAATAGGCATCCTTGAGGTCAAGGGAAGCTAGCCAATCCCCTGGCCTTAGAGAGGGAAGAATTACTCCCAGAGTCACCATTTTGAAGTTTGGTTTTAAGATATGCTTGTTTAGATACCTTAGGTCTAGGATGGGTCGCCACTCCACTGTCTTTTTTGGGGTAAGGAAATATCTGGAATATAGACCTTTGCCCTGTGCCGAGTAGGAACTCTCTCTATAGCCCTGAGGGTTAGCAGAGAGAAAACCTCTGCTTCTAGAGCAGTGGTCTCGGAAAAGTTTGCAGGCGGAAAGAATTTGACCCTCAGTTTTGGGAACTTTGTAAAACTGAGGGCCAACCCCTGGCTTACTACCTCCAGGACCCACTTGTCTGAGGTAACAGACTTCCAGGCTTGGAAGTAGTAAGCCAGCCTGCCTCCCACTGGGATTGGGGAGTCGACCCGGGCTGACACATCAGGGTGTCTGCTTGGCAGGAGCCTTGGACTGGGAGGAGGATGCAGCCCTGCTCATCCCCCCTCCTACCTCTCCCTCTGAAGAAACCCCTCTGTGGAAAGGAAGAGGAGGCCTGAGCTTGGTAGAAAGGCCTGTGAAAGGGCCTGCACCTGCCCCTAGACTGCTGCTTCTGAGGAGTTGCCTGCCTTTCCTTAGCCTGTGCACTCCTGTAGGTTGTCTGATATTTATCCATTTTCTTCATGTAATTCTCTGTCTGCTCCCCAAACAGAGAATTACCCACCACAGGGAAATCTATGGCCTTAGCCTGAGTGTCCTGTGAGAGGCTAGTACATCTGAGCCAAGCAAACCTCCTAAGAGACACAGATTTAGCCATGACCCATGATGCCGCATCATTCGAGTCCACAGCAGCATGGAATTGCATTTTGGATGCCTCAATCCCATCAGCAGCCACCTCCTTGGCTAGCTGGGGGGGAAGCCTGTTTAGCCAGCTCCAGAACAGTATCCCATCTAGATTTCTGGTACCTGGCTGTGTAGAAGAAGAAGAAGAAAAATCAGCATTTATATAGCACTTCTCATACATCCAAAGCGTTTTACAAGCAATGCTAGACTGGTAGTGAAGTGACTGAATGTGTGGTGGCGGCCATATCACACATCATCACCCACACACAGCCTGGATAATTGCATGAACTGGTTTATGGAAAGGGGAATGTTGGCCAGGACACTGGGAATGTTCCCTACTCTTTGCGAAGAGTGCCCTGGGTTCTTTTACTTCCACCTGGACACCCACCAGGACAACACCATGATGGGCAGAAGGGACCTCGGTTTAGCGTCTCATCCGAAGGACGGCACCCCCCAGCAGTACAGCACCCCCCAATACTGCACTCGGATGCCAGCGATTTTTAGGTGCAAGTCCAATCCCGGTGTGGGACGAGAACCCATGACCTTCTGGTCCAGAGACGGATGTGCTACCAACTGAGCCACGCTGACATAGGCCATATAATTAGCCTGCCTGAGTCCCAAGGATGATGCCAAGTACTGTTTCTTGGCCATAGCATCAACCTTCCTAGAGTCTTTATCTAAGGGGTGTGAAGCCAAGGGTATGTTAGCCTTATCACAGGATGCAGCCTTCACTACCCCAACATGGCTGCATTGGTGGAACAAAAACTCTGTACCTGAGCCTGAAAGCATATACATCCTGTCCATTCTTTCATCCACAGGAGGAAAAAGAATTTGGAGTTTGCAGAATTTTTTGTGTCTGTTTCCCCAAGAATTTATGGATGGGAATAGACAACCTCTTGGACTCTGGGATGTCCATCATCTCCACAAACTCAGGCTCCTCTTGTTCCTCGACAGCTTCAAACAAGGGAAGCTGGAGAGTATCAGCCACTTGCTTGTAGAACAAATAGTGGGAGGGGGACTCAGAAAGCCTGGGAGGGGAAACATTGGAAGGCCTGTCTGAGGAGATGTCTGGTTCAGTGGGCTCATGCAGACCTTTATCACCATTATCATCATCTTTTTCTTCCTCCTTCTCCCACTCTGGTTCATAAAATTCATCCGGAACATATTCCAGAACCGGGGGAACAGACTGAACCGAGCACCTACCGAGAGGCACTGGATCGGACGGAACCAGACAGAGCGATTCCACCATGCTTATCGCTCTGGCTATTTCTTCGGTGGTTGGAGTATGCGGTTCTGGATCCGAACCGAATGATTTCCTTTTGCGTTTTGACGGAACTGAGCCGTCAGGGTCAGATCTTCTCTTGCCCGAGGGGGTATCGCCCAGGTCAGTGGGCACCCCCTCAGGTTCAGTAGGAACCGAACCGGGCTGGCCATCCAGATTAGCGGACTGCTCAGCCTCCTTTTCTCTGAGCCTACCTAATCTCTTTTCTAGGGTGGCCTTTGGGAAATGTTTACAAATTTGGCAGTCTGAATTGAGGTGGTCAAACCTCAGACAATAAAACACAAATGGTGTGAGGGTCTGCCTTAGCAAAGGCATCCCACACTCACCACAGTGTTGAAACCCAGTGGGCCTGTTTTTTACCTTGGGTTTCTCAGACATGGCCAGGTTACAAAACTTACCCTTTAGAGCTTATTTGCCAGGTAAGACACTCCTATCGGTTACCAACCGTGTAATGGGTCGTGGAAAAAAACGTGTCAAATGACGTTTTTTTTAAACTGATAGGAACCGGTACCTCACACTAACCCAGAAAAGGAGTAAAAACCCCACAAGCAATCTGTTCTGAACCGGACCGACTGACAGGTTTACAATTTCCACACAGAAATAATTTTTTTTAAACAAATACAGTCCACTACCTACTAACACTTACTGCACCGTAGACAGGGATCTGAAACTGACAAACAACAAATCGGTTGAATAAACCGATGGATTCTGAACTGAACTGACTGTAGCGAAGGAGCAATCTCCAGAGCGACTAAACAGTTAGGCGGAGTAAAGAATCTGACAGTTACACTTTGAAGCACTACAGACAGAGGTTTGAAAACGAGCTCGAGCCCAACGTGCTATGCTTCCTGCATAGAGTTAACTCTTTCCTCTCTGGGGCAGTTCAAGTGCAGGGGCTAACAGAATATGTCAGAATACAGCAAGACTTCATGTTGTTTGAATCACAGGAGCAAAATATAATCCTCCAGCACGCATATGAAGGCCAGTCCATCGGCGCTGCGATGGATACACTCAAGTTAGCCCCTCCTGAGCCTGGTCCCCAAGTCTTCCGTAGTGTGCGAGGTAAGTACCCGCTGTGAAGCGGCCTAGGGAGAGTAGGGTGACGGGGTCCTGAGTTCTGACTGTGGCTGGGGTGGGAGCCGAGGAGATTGTGCTGGAATGGGGGGGGGAGGGGCAACATAGGAACAACACCCCCCCAGCCGAGGAGGTAAAATGAAATTAAAAAAAAAAGGTTATTCTGAAAAGGCTGACTTAGTACCTGAGAACTCAGAGTGTGATCATGTGGTTAACAACCTGCTCTGTAGAGCAGGTACAGTTTTAGTCAACTTGGTACATTGGAAAGATGCCATACCTGAAAATCCCATGCTTGGCTGTCTAATCCAGAGCCGCAGCCTGTTGGGTCTGCACAGATCTGGAATATTTTGTAGATGTCGTAACACTTCAGTTCCCCAGTAGTATTGTAAATCATTCCTATTAAATACAGTAATTCAAGCAAATGTGAAAAGAGTCTCTCGAAACCTCACACTATTTTTTGCTCATGGTAACTCTTTGGACATTCAAGTAACTGATTTTACAAGGAGGTTGTCTACAAGGATGTAAGGGGGTCTTTGACTAGCAACCGGCAAACAGAAAAATGAAAATTACGCACTCACTGTTAATTCTTGATCTTCTAGGACAAGTCCACCATTTATTAATACTGCTGGGGTTACAAGCCAGAGGCGCTAGGACCCTGCAGGAGCCGAAACTCTTCAGGCAGGTCAGGACAGGATCGTGCACATGTAGCACCGCAAGACTAGCTCATGCCTGTGTAGGCTACCTCGACGTTGAGTCTCCAACCACTTCGGTACCTTTTTTATCGAGGAGGTGCAGTGTAATACTGTATAACCTAAGAAACACCTAGCCTAACAAGGGCATTAGATAGCCCGACCGACCTGTATAAGAAGGGTCAACTTAAACAATGTCTTTATAACCTAACCCAAACTAGGGAGTGAAGACCAGGAACAGACTGAGTGAGCTTGGGGGATGGTGGGTGGGCGTATGAATAAATGGCGAAGACTTGTCCAAAAAAGATCAAGAATTATGGTGAGTATGTAATTTTCATATCTTCCTGGCCTTAAAAGTCTTCACCATTTTTTTGTACTGCTGGGTTAGAGTACCATGCTAAAACCAAATCCCCCAAGCAGGGCGGTAGGAGACTTGAGATCACTCAGGACAGAAGTCCATAAAGAATTGTCCTGCCAAAGGAAACAGGTTGTCTGGCATGGACATTCAGAGCATAGTGCTTTACGAAAGCGTGCACTGAGCTCCAAGCAGTTGCTTTGCAAATGTCATCAATGGGAACAGAGCGGATCTCTGCCAAGGATGCAGCAACCACTCTGGTAGAGTGGGCACACACCTGGCCCTCCCAACCTGATCTGCACCATAGAGTAACAATGGCGAAGACATATCAATATTCAAGCAGAGATATATTTGATGGACACTGGCTGACCCACGTTGAAGGACACAAAGAGTTGCTTGGCCTGACGGATATCCCTGGTTCTATCGATGTAGAACTGTAGAACCCTTTTAACATCCAGGGAATGAAGGGTGCGTTCCCCTTCATCTTGGGGGTTAGAGACATAAGTAGGAAGAACCAAAGGCTGGTTGGGGTAGAAATCCGAAACCACTTTGGGTAAGAATTTAGGGTGAGTACGAAGGACCGCCTTGTCTTTAGAAAAGATTCTATACGGAGGGTCTGTGACCAAGGCATGTATTTCACAGATCCTGCGAGCAGAAGTGATTGCCACCAGAAAGGCAGTCTTCCAGGTCAGCAACTTTAAATCATATGTGGCTAGAGGCTCAAAGGGTTTATGAGTGAGCATGTCTAGCACGAGATTAATATCCCAGGGGGCAACTGTCTTCCTAACCAGGGGCCTCGTGTGAAGAATGCCTTTAAGGAATCTTTTGTACAGTGGTAATCGAGCCAGGGACATGTTCTGGATTGGCTCATGACAGGCAGAAAGCGCACTGTGGTGCACCTTTATAGATGAGTATTGCAGTCCTGCATCTGAAAAGTCTAGTAGGTACTCTAACACTTTATCCGGAGGATGCTGAAATGGATCTAAGTAGATCTTAGCACACCATTCTGAGAAATGCTTCCATTTAGCTGTGTAAGTCTTCCTGGTGGAAGGCTAATGAGCTGCCAAGAGGATCTGTGAATTTCTCTGAGAAACTTTAAACTTGCCTACTTCTCTCCTCAGGAGCCAGGCATGGAGATGAAGGGAGCACAGGTTGAGATGGACCAGGGGTCCCTGTCTCAGGAGGTCCATTCGAAGAGGCAATTACGTCAGAGGGACCTCCGACAACTTGTTGATCAAAGGCAACAAACCTCTCGAGACCAGTATGGTGCAACTAGAATTATCTTGCCTCCATGCACCTCCAACCTGAGCATCATCTGAATCAGTGGAAGAGGAGGAACTGCATACAGAAAATGTCTTGTTCACTGCAGTCTTACTGCATTCCAACAGAAAATGCCAGGTTCTGGATTTCTGGAGCAGAATAGAGGCAGCTTTGTGTTGAGTGGGGACACAAAAAGGTCCAGGTCTGGACTGCCCCAATCATCAAAGAGCAACTGCACGACATCTGGTGCAAGTGACCACTTGTGAGTATCTGCTTCTGTCCTGCTGAGGTGGTCCGCCACATCGTTTTGAGTCCCTGGCAGGTAAACTGCCTGAATCAGGACATCATGGCAGAGGCACCACACCCATACCCTCATGGCTTCTCTGCAGAGAAGGTAGGAGTATATCCCGCCTTGTTTGTAGATGTAGTACATCACAGCCTTGCTGTCTGTCTGAAGAATTACTCTGCAATTCACAACCTCTTCTAGGACTTGGAGGGTGTACAGGACTGCCCTTATTTTTGGAACACTGATGTGAAGAGGAGACTCTTTCTAGACCCCCCCCACCCCCCGGGGTGTGATAGTCCTGGCAGTGAGCCTCCCAGCCGAGCAGAGATGCATCTGTAGTGATGGTGATCTGAGATTCTGGCAGGGCAAAGGGCAGACCTTGTAGAAGGTTGTCCTCTTGTATCCACCATGCAAGTGACAGATGCAGGGGCTCTGTCACTTTGATGGGATAAGACAGAGAATGTGTAGAAGGGGACCACAGTGTACTGAGCATCCACTGAGTGGTCCTCATGTGCAGCTGAGTTAGAGGCACTATGAAAACAGAAGAAGACATGAGGCCGAACATCCGTTGCATGGAATGAGCTCGTACAGGGTTGTTCGATCTCATGAAGCGAGCCATCGGGAGAATGTCATTCCTCCTGTCCTCTGGTAGAAGTGTCCTCATTTTTGTAGTGTCTAAGAGGGGCCCCATGAAGAGGTAGCTGTTGGGAAGGTTGATGCTGTGACTTCTCTAGGTTCAGTAGGACCCCCATGGAGGTGAGGAACTGAGATGCTGTGGATACTGCTTTCTGTGTCTCCTGCCTTGATGGCTTGACAAAAGTCAATCTTCTAAGCAGGGGAAGACATGAATGCCAAGCTTACAAAAGTGTGCAGTGAGGACTGCAAAACACCTGGTAAAGACTCGAGGCGCTGAGGACAGCCCAAAGGGCAGGACTCTGAATTGGTAGTGTTGACCCAAGGCCAAAAAGCTAAAGTACTTGTGATGATTTGGGTGTACTAAAATGAGCTGGTAGGCGCCTTGCATGTCCAAAGATGCCAGCCAGTCATGTTGTTGGAGACGTGGTAGGAGCGTCCCCAAGGAGACAATCTTGAACTCCTGGAACAAGAACTTGTTTAGCTTTCTGAGGTCAAGAATGGGGTGCATGCCACCCCTCTTCTTTGGAACCAGAAAATAATGGAAGTAGAAACCTGTGTTCCACTCTGCTCAAGGAACTACTTCCACTGCCCTGTTTTTGAGAAGGCACAGTAACTCTGAATTGAGAAGGTCTGACTGAGTGGTTGACAGATTGTGCTGTCTCCTGGGTGGAAGGTCTGGGGAAATCTCTGCAAAGTTGAGAGAGTACCCTTCTCGAACAATCCTGAGGATCCACTTTCTGTGGTGATAGACTTCCACTGGTTGTAAAACTGAGTCAGACAACCTCCCACTGCCACGGATAAGTCCACCTCGGACAGCAGAGGTGAGATCCGGGCCTGATTTTCAGAGGGTGGCACTGGGGGCTTTCAGTCCGTGTGCCTTCTGCTGCATTTTCTTTTGTGGCTGAACAGACTGGTTCTTGTTTGGGGCTCCTCGGCCTATTCCTCAAAAGGGCTGCTTGTACAACAAAATTGACGGTTTCTGCCTCTCTGAGGAGCCAGTCTGGCTGTTTTAATGGCAGTCCTGGTCTTCTGAGAGGCATCCAGGCCTTGCTCTACCTCTTGGCCAAACAGATATACGAACATACGAAATTTGCCAGCAGATAAAGGCCTGGAGGTCTATCAAGTCTGCTCGAATGTGCAGCTAGCACCCCTTATTCTGCAGCTGCCCCTCCCTTCCACCCTTCCCCTTCATTAACCCTCCCCCTTGTCCTGTCCCATCCTCGTTTGAAGCAGTCCACTGTTCTACTGCATACCACTTTAGCAGGTAACGCATTCCACTCAGCCACCACCCTCTCTGTAAAAAAGTGTCTCCTCATCTCCCTCCTGAACCTTCCTCACTCCAGTCTCATATCATGGCGCCTGGTGGCCCTCCCCTCCCTTACTTTGAACAGCCCCTCTGTACCCGTCTTGTTTATTCCTTTCATGTATTTAAAGGTTTCAATTATGTCACCCCTGTCTCTCCTCTCCTCCAGTGAGTACATGTTCAACTCCTTCAACCTCTCATATAGATATGTACTATCAAAGGGGACATTCATCACGTGCTGTTGAGCATTAGAGGAAAGCCCAGATGTCCTAAGCCAGGAATGTCTTTTAATACAGATTCCAGTAGTGGCCGCCCTGGATGCTGTGTCATATGTGTTCATGGAAGCTTTTAGCTGATGGCTATTACATTCTATTTCCTGAGTCAGACTCCTGGAGATCATCTAATAGAAATTTAAGGGAAGTCCAAAGGGCATATTCGTATTGGGAGAAGTGCCCTTGATAGCTGGCAAGACGCATTCCCAGAGTTGCGGCTGCGAAAGCCCTTTTCCCCATAGCATCTATCTTGCAAGATTCTTTATTGATAGGATGTGCTGATACTTCTTGGGGTAAAACAGCTTTGTCATTCTCACCACGGACAACCAGCGCATCCGCGACGGGTTGGTGAGGCTAAAAAGGGTCTCTCCTTGGCAGGGACATATCTCCTGTCTATGGACTTGCAGACAGAAAGAATAAAGGCAGGCTTCGCCCACACATCTTCAGACAAAATCTCGAAGGGTGGGGGAAGAGATGGCGTAAGGTTCACTTGAATATTCAGAACATGAAGCCACTCGAGGTGAAAAAGCCTACCTGGATGAACAGAAGAAGTCTGAAGAGCCAAGGTTGCCCTCATAGTCCTAAGTAAATACTGGAACGAGAGGTCCTCCACTGGATTTTCAGCTGGGACCGAGGGCTTCCCATCCAGGCTGTAGAAAGAGTCTTCATTACCTTCTTCAGAAATTATAAGGTCGGGATCAGATTCATCCTGCTCCATGTCCCCCTCAGAGGGGGTGGACACGGCCTCTAAAAGGTCGTGGCCTGGTCTGGGAAGTGGAAAAACAGGAGACACTGGAACTGGCACCGGTCCCGGCACTGTGGGGCCCTGCGCCAACCACGTGGCCCTGAGAGTGGCACCAAACCTGGCGCTGGCTGTAACAGAGCCACTCGAAGACCCAACCCAGATCTAGAAGAAAAAGAGGGGGAAGGAGATGGTACCTGAGCGGGTCCCTGCAAGGAAACAGAAAGAGGGGGGAAGGCACGTGGAACTGGCATCGGCAGCACAGGCCCTGGCAAGGGAGGGAATTCTGCTGCCGTCACCGAACGCTCAACCTGTCCTGAAGGCCCCAGTACCAGATCTGCGGGAAGGGGCCAACGAGACAAATGCTGTACCCACTGCTCCATAAAAGCAGCCCAGTGATGAAAGTGACCAACAGAAACCCCACAAGAGGACAGAAAAGGTCTCCAGTGTCAAGAATCAAAATGATTGTGAGCAGAAGCCATTAGGGAACTGGACAGAGCCAGAGACGACCTACCACTCAAGATCTCTTAGCAGACATACCAGAGGGCAACTCTGAGTGGTACCGCTTCTTCCCGTTCCGACAGGAACAGGAAGAACTCAATGCAGAGCGGTGCCGGGTCCCCGACCTGGACTGGGCCCACTTCTTTTTGTGTTTAAGGGAAGACGGTACTCCCCCCCCCCCCCGGAGAGGGCAGCAGGCCAAACACAGCCCAGCTGCCAGAGCAGAGTCCCTACCGTCACAGTCTCCATTCATGGTCAATTCCTTCGATTGGTAGGCTGAGAAGAAAAAATAATAAAAGATTTTTTTTTTTTTTTTACAGAAAATAATAAATTAGATTAAAAACTGAAAGACTAGATGCTTTTGTCATATAGACGTGAAGATCTGATGCCCAGCAGGTAAGTGATGTCATCACTGAACAGCACTCAATGGCAGGAAAAATGGAACTGAGGCGGTTGAAGAGTCGACACTGAGATAGCCTATATAGGCATGAGACAGCCTTGCAGTGCTGCGCATGAGTGGTCCCACCTTGGCATCAGCCCTCCTGAAGATTTTTGGCTCCCGCAGGGTCCCAGCGCCTCCGGCTTGTAACCCAGCAGTATGAATAAATAGTGAAGACTTAAAGTCCAGGAAGACCTTGGGATACATGCAGAGAACCACCTTATCTCTGGAGGATCAATGACCAAAGCATGACTCTCAAAAACTCTGCAGGCATAGGTGATGGCCGCTAGAAAAGCCGTTTTCCAGGTTAGGAAGTTCAGATCACATGTCCAACACATGGTTGTTTTTTTTTTTTTGTATTAATATTTTATTAATTTCAAACCACAAAAATACAATACAATGATCATTAGATTATTGGATACAAAGACATTAATAAAAACAAAAACACAGTGACCAGATACTAGAAGGTTACATACACCGTAACTTAGACTAACAGGACAGAAATTTAAGGACTGAGATCAAGTAACAAAACCATAGCATGCAGTAAAATTATAGCATACAGCCCTACAAAGCAAATGAAGAAAACATACAGGATGTCACACTACCAGTTCTAAAAAGGGGGCCTATGTATCTAAAAACTGATGAACACAAGGTTGATATCCCAGGTAGCTACAGGTTTAGTGACTGGTGGCCTTGTGTGCAATATGCCCTTAAAGAGCCTCTTGAAAAGGGGCAGCTGGGCTAGAGAAAAGTTCTCTACAGGCTCATGGTATGCTGAAATAGCACACAAGTGGACTTTAACTGTAGAGTACTGAAGCCTGCAACATAAAGGTCCAAAAAGTACTCCAAAACATTGTCCGGTGGACACTGGAAGGGGCCCATATGAGTTTTGGAGCACCACACAGAAAAACGTTTCCACTTGGCTGTGTTGGTCTTCCTTGTGGAAGGTTTACGAGCAGCCAAAAGAATATCAGAGACCTTCTGAGATCGCTTACACTTGCTCATCTGCATCTCTTTAGAAGCCAAGCCTGGAGGTGTAGGGAGTGCAGACTGGGATGGACCAGGGACCCCCTGTGTCAGAAGTGCCCTCAGATTTCAGACTGACAGTCTGTTGAGCAGAAGAAACCATATCTGCTGAGGCCAACTTGGGGCAACCACAAACATCTTGCCCCCATGTGCCTCCAGCTAGAACAGTACTCTCTGAACGAGAGGGACTGGCGGAAATGCATACAGAAAAAGATTTGTCCTCTGCAGCTTGAATGCCTCCTGACCAAAAAACACCATGTCCTGGATTTCTGGAGCAGAATTGAGACAGTCTGGCATTGAGTGGGGATGCAAAAAAGGTCCACATCTGGGGTTCTCCACTCAAACTGCGACTGCACGATGTCCGGTGCCAGTGACTACTCGTGAGGATTGGCTTCTGTTCAGCTAAGCTCATCTGCTAGAACATTCAGAGCTCCTGATAGACTGCCTTTATCAGAATACCCTGCTCTAGACACCATTCCCACACACTCATCACCTCTCTGCAGACAGGGTAAGAGTGTGCTCCCCCTTGCTTGATGATGTAGTACATAACAGAGTTGTCCATCTGGAGGAGAACTATATCTTGTGGCTGACAAAGTCCACAATGGCTTGCAGGGCATAGAGAACTGTTCTCATTTCCAACACACATATGTGGAGATGGGACTCTACAGGGTTCTAGACTCCTTGAGTGTGGTGCACCTGATGGGCTCCCCATCCTATCAGAGACACATCTGTGGTGAGGGTCACCTGGGGCTCTGGCTGGGAGAAGAGGAGACCCTGGAGGATGCTGACCTCCTCTGTCCACCATGTAAGACAGCAAATCAAAGACTTTGCCACCTTAATGAGGTAAAATTGAGGGTGTGATGCTGGTGACCACTGTGTGCTAAGCTTCCAATGGGTTGTCATCAAGTAAATTGTAAAAAGAATCAGCACCCAGTCCAGGCCAAATATATTAATAAAATATGTATTTAACCAAGGGCATCAGTGCAAATATACCGGTTCCTGGAGCATAATGCTAACAGGCACAAAAAACTACTTATGTTTCACAAGGCTAAACGACGAGCTTCATCAGAGATAAATGACATTCATATTATGTGACTTATATAGTTCTAAAACCATGTGCAACCTTAACTACATCAATAAAAACATCTTGCATTCATGCATTTCATTTCAGGCTTAGCAATCAAAAAAAGAGCACATCCATCAATTAATTAGTACAATCATTCACTATGTATTTAATTTATAATTGACTACTATTGTCAAAGTACAAAGGGTATCTAATTAATGATTAACTTCAAAATTAGCTGGATGTAACAAAGCACTGGGACACTATTAAACATCATAGTAGTATCTTGTTATAATAACCTCTTAGTAAAGAGTGTCCACTTTAACTACAACCACATTTTAAATCTAATTTCATTGCATCAAAAAGCAAGCTATCTATTTATTTCTGCATGCTTTACAATGTTTATTTTGGACACCCCTACCTATAATGTTAACGTTAACTATATGTGAATTTAAAATCAGAATCAATTAACATCTTCGGGCCATAGATAAGCATGACATGTCGTATGCCATTGTTCAACATATAGCCAAGTGCAGGGACATGAAAATAAAACACGATGTCAAATTTACAGGACTGGAGAAAGTAAGAGTAGGACCAAGGGGAGGTGATTTGAAAAGAAAGACAGGGCAACAAAGAGAGTTATTGGATATTTATGTTAAAATCTAGAGAAGGTTTTGGACTTAATGAAAATATAGATTTAGCAGCCTTTTTATAAAAATAGTTGGTTGTCCTGACCCAGGTTTCTCAGTAGTACTTATATTTAATTATACATAGTTTTAGAAATGAGCTCTGTATTTATTGAAATGTACAGCAGCATATTCATGTCATGTTGTTAACATTATAGGTAGGGGTGTCCAAACTAAACATTGTAAACCAAGCAGAAATAAATAGATAGCTTGCTTTTTGATGCAATGAAATTAGATTTAAAATGTGGTTGTAGTTAAAACGGACACGCTTTACTAAGAGGTTATTATAACAAGATACTACCATGATGTTTAATAGTGTCCCAATGCTTTGTTACATCCAGCAAATTTTGAAGTTAATCATTAATTAGATACCCTTAGTATTTTGACAATAGTACTCAATTATAAATTAAATACATAGTGAATGATTGTACTAATTAATTGATGGATGTGCTCTTTTTTTGATTGCTAAGCCTGAAATGAAATGCAGGAATGCAAGATGTTTTTATTGATGTAGTTAAGGTTGCACGTGGTTTTAGAACTATATAAGTCACATAATATGAATGTCATTTGTCTCTGATAAGCTTGGCGTTTAGCCTTGCGAAACGTAAGACATTTTTTGTGCCTGTTAGCATTATGCTCTAAGAACCGGTATGTTTGCACTGATGCACTTGGTTAAATAAACATTTTATTAATATATTTGGCCTGGACTGGGTGCTGATTCTTTTTACAATTTATTTATACGTTTGTCATAGCACCAGTTTTGCTCGGTGTGGTTCATTTTTTGCATTTTTTGGTTGTCATCATGTGCAGTCGTTCCAGAGGGACCGTGAACACTGAGAAAGCTATCAGACCTAAAGGTGCTGCATGGAGTGTGCTCAAACCGACCTGCACTCCATTATGGAATGTGCCATCCGAATGATGACTTTCCTTTGGCCTCTGGAAGGAAAGCCCTGACTCTGGTGGTGTCCAGAACGGCCCCTATGAAGAGAAGCTGCTGAAAGGGCTGAGTCTTCAACTTCTCTAGATTCAGTAGGACTCCAATGGAGGTAAGGAACTGAGAGGCCATGTCCACTGCTTGTTCCATCTCCTGCTTGGATGGATTGGGTAGAAGCCAGCTGTCTAGATAGGGGAAGACCTGCAGTCCTTTACTTAGATGAGCCATGTGGACAGCAAAGCACTTTGTAAAGACTCAAGGTGCCAAGGACAGGTCAAAAGTAGAACTCAAAACTGATAATGTTGACCCAGTACCACACAGTGGAGGAATTTGTGGTGACTGGGGTGCACTTGGATGTGATAGCAAGCATCCTGCATGTCCAGCGAGGCCAACCAATTCTGTGGCTTGAAGAGTGGTAGCAAAGTTCCCAGAGATCATTTTGAACTCTTCTCATTCCATAAACATGTTCAAGTTTCTGTGATCAAGAATGGGGCACATGCCACCTGACTTCCTCGGAACTAGGAAGTAATGGAAGTAGAAGCCAGTGTTGTGCTCCACCTCTGACACTACTTCCATAGAAACATAGAAACTTAAGACTTTGACAGCAGATAAGGACCGCTTGGCCCACCTAGTCTGCCCATTTCCCTACCAATAGGATAAGCTGCAGATCCTAGTTAACCAACAGTCTATTTCTTCCTAGCACCCACAAGAATTGCCTTTTGTCTGTCCCATGCATTCTTGAATTCTCCCACAGTTTCAGACCCCACAACCTCCTCAAGAAGGCCGTTTCATGCATCCACCACCCTCTGTGAAAAAATACTTCCTCATATTGCCCCTGAGCCGTCCCTCCTCTATCTTTAAATTGCGTCCCCTAGTTCTTGCACATCTCTTTCTGAGAGATGCTACCCTCTTGGACTTTGTTGATTCCACTGAGGTACTTAAAAGTTTCTATCATGTCCCCCTCTCCCTCAAGGGTATATATTAAGCTCCTTTAGTATCTCCTCATATGGCTTCTGTTGCAGATCCTGCACCATTTTAGTTGCCCTCCTCTGGACTGCCTCCATCCTGTCTATGTCCTTGCGGAGATGGGGTCTCCAGAACTGGACGCAGTACTCCAGATGGGGTCTCACCAACTGTCTGTACAGAGGGATGACAACTTCCTGTTTTCTGCTGCTGATGCCTCTCCCTATACATCCCAGTATCCCCCCAGCCCTCCCTACTGCCTTCTCACATTGCTTCCTATCCTTAGGGTCATCTGATATGATTACCCCAGGTCCCTTTCCATTTTGTTGTTTTACACCCCCCACTGTGTAATCTTCCCTGGGTTTTGTTTCCCAGGTGCATTATTTTGCACTTCCTTGCATTGTCAAGCTGCCATACTTTTGACCATTCTTCCAACCTTGCCAAGTCCCTTCTCATCCTTTCCACGCCTCCTTGTGTATCAACCCTGTTGCAGATCTTTGTGTCATCTGCAAAGAGGCATACTTTTCCTTCTACTCCCTCTGCAATGTCACTTATAAAGACATTAAAAAGGATCGGACCTGTACTGAACCCTGTGGTACCCCACTAGTAACCCCTCTTTCTTCAGAGTGGACTCCATTTACAATTACCGTCTGTGTTCTGTTGTCCAGCCAATGTTTTACCCAGGCTACCACCCTGGGACCCACTCCCAGGCTGGTTAATTTGATTATTAATCTTTTGTGTAGGACTGTGTCAAATGCCTTGCTAAAGTCTAGGTAGGCCATGTCCACAGCCCCTCCCTGGTCTACTACTTTGGTCAACCAGTCAAAGAAATCAATTAGATTCATCTGACATGACCTTCCCGCTGTGAACCCATGCTGCCTTGGGTCCTCTGCCCCAATGACCCCTAGGTACTCAACAATTCTTTCCTTCAGAAGTGATTCCATCACTTTCCCTACCACAGAAGTAAAACTGACAGGTCTGTAGTTTTCTGCCTCTGCCTTCTCCCACTTTTGTGAAGGGGAATCACATCCGCCTTCCTCCAGTCCTCAAGTATCACACCATCCTCCCATGGTTTGTTAAAAAGGGTAGTCAGTGGTGTCACTAGTCCTCTCCTTAATTCTTTTAGAATTTGGGGTGAATTCCATCAGGCCCCATTGCTTTGTCCACCTTCAGTTTTAAGAGTTCTTTCAGAACCCTTTCTTCTGTGAAAGGACTGGGATCGACCCCCCTATCCAGAGTGCTTCTGTTAACTGGATTAGGCACCTCCCCCTCTTTTGTGAATACTGAGTAGAAGTATTCGTTCAGTATCCCTGCTTTTTCACTGACCCTCTCTGCCCACCCACCGTCCATTCTATTCAGCCTCACTATTCCTCCCTTTGTCTTTTTACACTCCCTGATGTACCTATAAAAAGTTTTATCCCCCTTCTTAACAGAGTTGGCTATCTTTTCGTCAGTTTGGGCCTTTGCTATTCTGACTTCCCTCCCTGCTTCCTTCTGCCTTAACTGGTACAGCTCTCTGTCCTGCTCCTTCTGTGTTTCCTTATACTTCCGGAATGCTATCTTTTTCTTCCTGACTTTCACAGCCACCTCTTTTGAGAATCATAGTGGCTTTTTCTTTCATTTTGATTTGTTTATTTGCTTCACACTAAGGCTTGTTGCCTCTGTGATGGCAGTTTTGATGTTTCCCCATCTGTTGCCCAGAAGGCCCGCAATCCCCTTCTGCAGAAAGTCCAGTAAGTGGGCTGAAAGGAGGTTTTTTTTTTTTCTGGGTGGATAATCCGGATGGATTTCTGTAAAATTCAGGGAGTATCCCTCTCAGAGAATTCTCAGCACCCACTTGTCCATTGTAATGGATTCCCATTGGCAGTAAAACTTTGTTAGGCAACCCACTACTGGACAGGAGAGGTCTGACATGGGCGGTTGAGGCAGGACCAGGGCCTGGACTTCAGAGAGTGGTACTAGGCACTTTGGGGGCCTGTGCCTTTGGTTGCACTTTCTTTTGTGGCTGGGGAGGCTGGGACTTGATTTAAGCTCCCTTGCCTTTGCCTTGAAAGGACTGCTTACTGTGGTGGAAGCGTCACCCCTTCCCCCTTTGAGGCTAGAAGGAGGCAGGCCTGGTGGTATTGATGGCTGTTCTAGTTTTCTAGGAAACCTCATCAGACTGTTCCACTTGCTGCCCAAACAGGTAAGAGCCATTAAAGGGAACATTCATAACCTGTTGTTGAAGATCATTAGAGAAATCAGACGCCCGAAGCCAGGAATGTCTTCTGACACAAATTCCTGCTGCACTAGAGCGTGAGGCAATGTCAAAGAGGTCCACAGTTGCATTGAGTTGGTGACTATTAGACTAAATGCCATGACTGACCGTCTCGAGACTCTTCTGTTTGGTCTTGGATTCAGGCAGGAATTCAGACATTTTGAGCCAAGAATATCGTCTCGTGCAAATGCCAGAGGCTGCATCCCTAGCCAAAACATCAGAGAAATTATAAGCTGAGTGCAGCAAATGTTTGCCAACTTCAGCTCAAGTAGATAAGTTTTAAGCAATTCATTCTTGGCAGAACCATCAGGTAAAGCCTAGGCAGCAGTATGAACAGCTTTTCACAAGCTGTTCTGGTATTTAATCATGTGGGCCTAGTAAATTGTAATCCTAAGGCCCAAGGATGCTTAGGCAAAAGTATGTTTGCCCATCACATCCAGTCTCCTAGACTCTTTATCTGCAGGCAAAGCGCTCACGTGTCTAGTTGCTTTAAATCGATCAAAAGCAGTCATTATGACCACAAAGTCTTTTTCAGGCTGGTTAGCATAATACGGCTTAGCAGACAGAGCAACATACTGCCTATCAGCCTTCCTTGGAACTGTAGCTAGTGAGTTAGGTACATGCCATGCAGCAAAAGTAGCATCCTCTCGAGCAGGATAAATGGGGGGAATTATAATGGAGGGGAATGCAAGGCACCTCCAAAATTTCCATCAGCTTCCTAGTGAAATCTTTCTCTTCAACACTGAAACCCATGGCAGACTGCATTTGTTGCATCACGGCCTGGAAGAGGAGCCCTCAGGAGGAAACCATGGACTACAAACTACTAAGTCCTCACTGCAGAACAAGATGGTGGAGCTGGAGAGTAGGCTCCCTTCTTCAAACTGCCCTTTACCCTCACATTCCTCCTCTAAATCCCCCTCAGTATTTCTGAGGTCAGGACTGTACTCCATTTCACCATAATCATGAACAATGATGGGAACCACAGAGGGAACTAGAAGTCATTGATGAAGGCCCTGGACCAGACAACCCTGTCGGCGATAAAGCTATCTGCTGCGGTAACCTTGGTAGCAGGTACCATATCCTGTCTGAAAACTATGTCAGTAAAGCCTGGGAGTCGACAGTGTCCTGAAAAGGGTTTGGAACTACCTGCGAAGGGTGAAGCCCAATGATGATGGCAATGTACCATCCATAGTAGGCACAGCAGCGCCAGAGCCAAAAACCAACCCTGGTGTTTCAACGACTGTTGGCAGGCTTTAGTCAAAGCCACCGGAATGGACGAGGACGTATCAGTTTTTAACAGCGTCTGGGACCTTGGCAGCGAAGCAGCCTTGTTTTATCTTTGTACTTCTCACCAGTGAAGCAGTCTGGTCTTTATCTTTGTGTTTCTGGTTATACCCAGATGACTAGAGACACAAGACTATGCCCTTTCCTTATCCTTTTCTTTCGGTCTCAATGACTGTTTGTTGGACAGCAGCAAGGGTGAACTAGACCTGCAGCCCTTTTCCTTCTCCATGACTTTCAACGTTTTTTAAGCAAGGAAGGTTTCTAGGGCCTTTGTTGCCTTGTAGAAACTCTGGCAAATCTCACAAGTCCTCACATGGTGAGAAGGCCCAAACTGCACACACAAACGGCGTGCGTGTCATCTGTAGATGTTATAACTGCACACAATATCTGAATAAAGGTTCTTTAAACTTCGGCAGTATGCAGAGATGACGATAGTAATAAAGGAAAGTGTAAGAAAATTGGCAATGGCTTTGTCAACATTGTTTACTTCAGCAGGTCTGACTAGGAAGAGCAACAGTGGGAGAAATCTGAGGAGTGTCGGGGCAGCCTACATTATATACACGAGTCGACGCTGCAAGTCATTGTGGGCGGACCCTAGCTAGCAAAAAGTTTCCATGTGGTCCTGATGCCAACTGCTTATAGTTCCAAAGGTGTAGCCAAACAAGGAAATATCCTCGATGAAGATCTGGTAGTGCTGCCCCTCCACACAAGGAAATATCCTCGAAGATCTGGTAGTGCTGCCCCTCCACACAGAACCAGTACCCGTGGTGGCTGTGGTGTACCAGTATGTGCCGAGGTGCACACTGCATAGCCAGTGAGGCTAGCCTGTCCTGGAGTTTCAGATATAATAGCAAACAGCCCAGGGAAATCATCCTGAATTTTTCTGGATCCATGTATTTGTTCAGATTTCTAAAGCTGAGAACGGGGTGCATGCCCCCCGATTTCTTTAGTACTAGGAAGCAGTGGGAATAGAATCCTGTGTTCCATTCTGACTCTGGCACTATATCCACTGCCCTGCTTCTCTGAAGGCCTACAACCTCCTGTGCCAGATGCTCTGATATGTGAGCTGACAAGGGGAGTTGCCTTCTGGGAGCATCGTTTTGAGGGGTTTCCAACAATTCAAGGGAGTAGCCCTATCAGATTATCCTAAGGACCCACTTATCCATTGAAATAGATTTCCACTGACCGTAAAAAATGGGTCAAGTATCCCCCTACTGGTAAGGAGAGGTCCGCCTCAGGCTGCTGAAGTGGGACCATGGCCAGAACTTTACATGGTGGCACTGAGCACTTCTGGCACCTGTGCCTTTGACTGCACCTTCTTCTGGGGCGGGGCTTTATTGTTTTCGGCTCCCACAACCTGCCATGAAAGGGCTGCTTGTTGTGAAAGAAAAAATTACTTATCTTAGTAATCTTGTTTCTTCCATATTCATAACTCTCTGCAGTTAGCCTGCCCAGTGTCACACTTGGACAGCTGGTTCTGATCCTTGTATCATTTTTTGTAAACATAAAAAAATGTGTGATGGACTGTGTCAAGAGAAAATGCTGTCTTGCTGGAACGGACACCTCAAACCCCCCAGGGATAAGTTCAAAGGACAGGACATAGCTTAAAACTGCAGCTATCTGAGGTTCAATTATCCTGTTAGTTTGCTTTGAAGGCACGAAACCAAGATATCCATGGGTTACTTCCCAGAAAGCCATCTCATTTCATCAAACAGACTTTGATGTACAGGTCCCAGGCTGCATTATAGTCCAATATGCATGTGTGTGTGGGGGGGTGTCGTCAGAGGGAAGTCAGCATTTCTTCAAAGAGCCTTTGATGTCTGTAGATCACAGACCAGTTTGAAAGGTCACAGGAAAAGATGAAATTCATTGATGTCACCTATTTTTTTTTCCAAATATCTTGCTTGGACATCCTGTGTTATGGAATATAAAGTTTAATACTCCAAGGCGGAGTTAGGTGACCTCAGAAAGAAGGCTGGCTCAAGACTGTTTTTAAACCTACTGAGCAAACCTTAGAAGACACATTCATTTTCATTATCTGACTGACAGAAGAGAGACCATCAAAGCACTGGAAGATTAAGAAGCAAGGACCTTAGACAAGACTAGTCTGAGTGTTATTATTTGTAGGAATCTGCACTTTTAAACCTGTTTGTGTTGAGGCTGTATGTGTTGGGATATTTTGTTCGGTAATTTTACTGTTTTTCTATTTACCTATTTTAAAATAAAGATATATATTTTAAAAACGGAAACTGCCTGGTGTGCCTTGAAATTTCTTTTTCTATATAAGTGAAGCTTTGAAGGTTATAGTTGACACTGTGTATGAGCTTACTGTGATACCAAACTGGGAGACTGATAGAGTTCTCTAAGGTCCTGCATAGAGTTCTAGGGTTCATTTTGCACTACCTGGTTAGGTGCCCGCAGGCAAAGATATCTGCCCCCCCCCAAGACAGAATTATCTGAGCATGATAATTGGGTACGCTAACAAGGGGTTATCAGTTTGAATCCCTTCAGAACTTGAGACTAAGGTGACTCGAACCCACAAAACAGACAAGAGGGTTACCTTGTACTGTTAACTGTCCACAAATTCTACGCTTAGAGGTTGGCACTTTGGGAGTAGAGGGCTGACCTGCTGAGCGAATGTGTGACACCTAGTAGAACTGCCCGCAGAATGGAACTATATGCAAATGATGGAATCATTGGCACGCGACAATATTCAAACTGCTGCCCTCATCTGCTGCACATTCTGTCAACGTCTCAGATTTCTAGGAAGCCCACAAGGCAACCTAACTAAAGTGACTCAAGCTAAAAACTGCTTGATACAGACAACTCTGTTCTATAACTACCCCTACAACTGATACTAATGATGGTGGAATCAGACCTACCGGAGACACCCAGAATCACCTGGGAAAAAGAAAGGTAAGTAAAAAAAAAACAACCTCACAGGATTAAGGTAAGTGTGCCTGTGTTTGGGACTGCCAAGTAATAAGACCGTTCAGAGGCTCTGGTTCTAGAAGGGGAGGTAGGGAGGGAGAGTTATGAATATGGAAGAATACATTGAAAGAAACAAGATTACTAAGGTGAGTAATTTTTTTCTTCTAATCCATGTATTCTTCACATATTCATAAATCTCTGCAGACTTCAAAGCAGTACCTTTGGAGGTGGGCAGAGAACCTACTTAGGAAAGAAGCTCTGCAGGACTGCTGTGCCAAACCCGGCATCACTTCTTGACTGCAAGTCCAAACTATAATGTTTAGTAAAGGTGTGTACTGACCTCCAGGTAACTTTATCATTATGAAAAGATAAATAATCCTTTTCCACAAACAATGCTTGCAATTCACTTATTCTTCTAGCAGAAGTGATTGCTACCAAAAACACAGCTTTCCATGTGATATACTGCAAATGTGCTGATGACATTGGCTCAAATGGAGGTTTCATAAGCTGAGCAATGCAAATGTTCAGATCCCATACTGGGACTGGTTCTTTAATAGGAGGATGTAAATGGACTAACCATTTAAATAATTTTTTTTAAATAGGGTTAGATGCAAGAGAAACTATTTTCCCTGCTGAAATAAAAGCTGAAATTGATGTCAAATGCACCTTCAGGGATGTATGTTTGAGACCCTGAGAGTGCAGTTCAGCAAGATATTCTAACAATAGTGAGATTTCTGCCAGAGAAGGATAAATATGTTTGGCATCACACCAAACAGAAAACCTTTTCCATTTTGCACTATAGGTTTTCTTAGTGGATGGTTTTCTATATCCTTTTAGGATATCCAGAACAGCTTGGGAAAGTTGCAAATTTGCAAACTCTAAGTCCTCAAGAGCCACGCCTTGAGCCTGAGAGACCTGAGGTTCAGATACAGGATCTTCGCTTGGTGGGAAGTTAATAGGTTGTGCCTCCTGGGTAGGAGGATTGGTATGGACACTGACATTGACAACAAAAGGGGATACCACGGCTGTCTGGCCCAATCTGGTGCTATCAGTATCATGGATGCAGGCTGTGACCTGAGTTTGAGTAACACACTGAAGAGGAGAGGGAAGGCATACAGATGCTTTCCTGACCAATCCAGGACTAGGGCGTCCAGGGGAATTGTGCCCCTGACTGGTGGTCTGCAACAAAAGAGGGGCAACATGTGATTCTCGTGAGAGGCAAAGAGATCCACCTCTGGAGTGCCCCATCGTCTGAACACTGAGTCCAGTACCTGTCTGTTCAGAGACCATTCGTGATGTGACTGGTTGATCCTGCTTAGGGCATCTGCCAGGATAGTGTCCTTTCCTGGTGTATTAATGGCATGCAAGGAAGCTTTTAGTGAGTAGGACAATTCCAAATTTTCATGGCCTCTGTGCACAGAGGGTCTGACCTTGTTCCCCCTAGCTTGTTTATGTAAAACATTGTAGTGCTGCTGTCTGTCCTGACCTGCACCACTTTGCCCTGTATAAACTGAGAGAAACTTTTTAGGGCCAGAAACACTGCTCGAAGCTCCAACAGATTTATGTGGAGAAGAGACTCCACTCTTGACCAAGTGCCATGGGTAGTGTGCTCCCCTATATGAGCACCCCATCCTAACAGAGAAGCATCTGTCGTAAGTATGACTGAGGGATTTTCCCTCTGAAAGGGAACTCCTGCCCTTAGATTGTGGACATCTGTCCACCACTGTAGGGACTGGATCACAAATTTGTTACAGGAACCAGTTTTGACATATGATCTTTTCTTTGGCACCAGTGTGTCTGTAGATGAAACTGGATGTCTCTCATTCATAGTCTTGCTCTCAAGACCACTCCTGTTGCTGCAGCCATGTGTCCCAGTATTTGCAAGTATCTTCTTGCAGGACATGGCTTTCCCAACTTGAATGAGGCAATCAGTTGCAGTATAGACTGAGCTCTGTCCTCTGGAAGAAAGGCTCTGCCCTTTATGGTATTCAGTTCTGCCCCGATTAAATGCAGAACCTGAACTGGTATGAGAATGGGCTTTTCCTGGTTTAGCAGGAAGCCCAGAGAATGTAACAGATTTTTTGTTGTTTCCAGGTGTGCTTGCACCTGCTGAAATGACTTTCCAATTATTAGCCAGTTGTTGAGGTAAGGAAACAGTATAATTCCTAATTATCGTAGGAATACCACTACCACTGCCATGCATTTTGTGAATACCCTTGGTGCTGAGGTGAGACCGAAGGGCAGGGCTGAGAACTGGTAATGACCTGAAGGGAGTCTGAACCAGAGATTTTTTTTTGTGAGACTCCCTTATGGGGATGTGGAAATAGGCATCTTTTAAATCTAGAGATGCCAGCCAGTCTCCCTGCTGGATGACAGGTAAAATTACAGATAGGGTGACCATCCTGAATTTTGGCTTTGCCAGGTATTTGTTCAGATGCCTTAGGTCTAGAATAGGCCACCACTCCCCATTTTTCTTTTTGGTAAGAAAATACCGGAGTAAAACACGCTGCCCCTCTGAAGGATTGGCACATGCTCCACTACTTTTATGCTGAGCAGGGTTCGAACCTCCTGTTCTAGGAGCTTCTCTTCGAGGAGGGAGGCTGGTTTGAACAACCGTGACTTCAGAGGAGGGAAAAATTTGAAACCCAGAGGCAATCGCTGGCTCACTACTTCCAATACCCACTTGTCTGTGGTTATGGCCTGTCAGGCCTGAAAGAAGTGAACCAGTCTGCCCTCTACTGGTATTGGGGAGGCGGCCTTGGCAAAGGAGTCAGGGAGTTTGTTTCGTTGGGGCCTGAGCCTGGGCGGATTGGGAACCCTTCCTGGAGCCCCTCCAGCCTCTGGCCCTATAATACCCAGTCTGCTGTGGGTATGGCTGCAGCTGTGGAACAGCTTGAGGCTGATAGACGGGCCTACCATAGGACCTTCCTCTACCGCCCCTTCCATAAGGCCTATAAGTAGTAGTAGGCCTGTCTCTGGATGAATTGCTCTTATAGGTAGTTTTGTATTCATCCACCTTTTTCATATATTCTTCGGTCTTCTTGCCAAAAAGAGAATGATCCTGTACAGGAAAATTCATGGCCTTAGCCTGGGTGTCCTGTGTCAGATTTGTAGCCCTTAGCCAAGCAAACCTTCTCAGGGCTACAGTCAGAGCCATAATCCTAGCAGCATTATCACTGGCATCTGTTGCCATCTGGAACTGGTATTTAGATGTTTCCAGTCCAAACATGGCTGTTTCTGCTAGGTCATCAGAGATTGGAGAGGGAACCTTCTCTGACATGGCCAGAACAGACTGCCACAGTGTCTTTTGATACTGTGCAGCGTAGGCCTGGTAATTAGCTTGTCTGACCCCCAGAGAGGCAGCCAAGTACCCTTTCTTCGACATGCTGTCCATTTTCTTTGAATCCTTCTCAGGAGGGTGAGAGGATAAAGGAACCCTCGCCTTCTCACAGGCTGCCTGTTGGGACTATACGCTGACGATCAGGGTGCGAATAGACGAATTCAGCCCCTTTCCTGTCCAACTGATACTTCTTGACAGCCTTCTTATCCAGAGGCATGACAGAGTTAGGGTTCTGCAGGACTGTAAATAAATCCTTCTTAAAGAATTTGTTGATAGGCAGGAAAATCTTTTTAGTGGGTATTCACCCCATTAACTCCATATATTCTGCCTCCTCCTCACCTTCTATGACCTCGGTGGTAGCCAGGTCAAGGGCATCTACTATTTTCCTTACAAAGGAAAAGTGAGAGGAAAAATCCTCAGGCCTAGGAGAAGAGCTAAAGTCCTGCTCTGGTGAGATTTCCGGTTCAATGGGCTCACCATCATCTTCCTCTGGTAAATTATACTCCCCAGTATCTATCTCTTGAGACTGGGGATATGAGGAGGGAGTAATCTCCTGAACCCTTGGAGGAGGAGGGGTTGGAGAAGGTATAAACCTCTGAATTGCTTCAATGACTTTAATAGCCCTGGCAATTTCCTCAGCAGTAGGCAGACTGTGAGGCACAGAAGAATTCCCTGTAGGTATTGCCTGGGGTTCGACATGCTTGGTCTTCTTCAACTTTTTGGAGGGTACCGGAGAGTCAGCCAGACCACTCAGTCTTTTTAGAGAGGTTGAGTCACCCTTATCAGGGGTCGTAATAGAAGAAAAATACAGTTACTTAAGAACTTACCATAACAGTAGATCTTCGAGAGAGGCTCTTGCAGTAGGTAATTACATATAGGGCTCTTGCAATAGGTAATTACATATAGGACTGACGCCGGCGGGCATCAGAACCCCATGGAAAAATTTCTAGCTAGCAGTCCCTGGTGGGGGACCGCTCCCACGTCAGGTGACCGACGTCAGGAGACGTCAGTATAAAGGGGCAGTCCCCCATGCCCGCCTTCCAGTTCTTTCCCGCCAAAGGCCAAAGGTGAGATGAGAGAGAAGCGGATATTTCCCTCCTAGAAAAGGAGCTGAAAAAGCTTAGGGGGATGGAGGGCAGGAAGGTATTACCTACTGCAAGAGCCTCTCGCGAAGATCTACTGTTACGGTAAGTTTTTACGTGACTGTACTATCTTACTTCGAGAGGGCTCTTGCAGGTAATTACACAGGACTGAGTCCCAAGCAGTCTGGAACAAGGAGAAGCAAGCGGAGGAGGAAAGCTACTCAGGAGTAGACCTCTGGCTGTGAAGGTCCTAGAAAGGAGACCTTGCAGAACAGCCAACGAAACCACTGCTCGGCGGAGGCAATGTCCAAACTGTAATGTTTTATAAAGGTATGGACAGAAGTCCACGTGGCAGCTGCATAGAAGTTGGCCGCCGACACTTTCTTGAAACAAGCCGCAGAGGCAGCGAGCCCTCTAGTGGAGTGGCCTCTGACCTGACCCGGCAGAGTCTTCTTGTACTTGTCATAACAGAAAGTGATACAGTGAGCCAACCATTTAGATAGGCATTGCCTTCTCTTTGAGGAGCAAGAGAGACAAATAGTTGATCAGTCTTTCTGAGATCCTTCGTCCTGTTGGTGTAGTATCTCAGAACTCTGTGGACATCCAAAGTATGTAGGGGGTACTCTCCATGATTAGAGTGCTGCATAAAAAATGGCAGGGAACTCTATGGATTGATTCAGCGTAGATTCCACTACCACCATAGGGAGAAATTTAAGAGTTGGTACGCAGAGCCACACGTTCCTTGTGAAAAATCAGATACGGGATTTTACACATCAGGGCCTGGAGCTCAGAAATCCTTCAGGCGGAAGTAATAGCCACTAGGAAGAGACTCTTCCAAGAGAGGAACTTTAGGTCTGCTGAGGCTGCCATCTCGAAAGGGGGCAGAGTAAGCTTCTCCAGAATAAAATTCAGATCCCAAGGAGGGGCAGGGACCCGGATAGGGGGTCTCAAGTGGAGGACCCCTCTAAGAAAGGTCTTGGAGACCTCCAGCTAAGCAAATGTCTTGTCTGCAAAAGGGACATGGTAGGCCGAAATGGCCACCATGTGCAACTTGAAGGACGAAAGACTGAGACTCAGATCAAAGAGGTGTCGAAGGTAATCCAGAAGCCGCCCAATAGAGCATGAGAAAGGCTCAAAATCTTTGGGGGTGGCCCAAATAGTGAACTGTTTCCATTTCATAGCATAAGTCGATCTGGTGGAGGGTTTTCTGGCCTCCACCAGGATCTCAGCTACTCGGGGTGAAGCCCCGAATCGGGCCTGAGCTACGTCTGAAGGAGCCACGTGTGCAACTGAAGGGACCTGAGGCCTGGATGGACCAGGGTCACCTGATCCTGTGTCAGCAAAAGTTGTGACAGAGGAAGAGGAAGTTCCTCTGAGTACTGTTGCAGAAGAGAGAACCAAACTTGCCTGGGCCAGAAAGGAGCGATCAGAATAGTTCGAGCTTCTTCTGAACTGAGTTTCTGTAAGACTCTCGGAATAAATGGAATCGGGGGGGGAAAGCATAGACAAATCTGCCCTTCCAATCGAGAGACAGAGCGTCTCTCCAAAAAGTGCCACGCCCTGGAGCGAGTGAGTAGAAGTCGGGAAGTTTTGCGTTTTGAGGGGATGCGAACAGGTCCACCTGTGGTGTTCTCCAACATCAGAAGATATCGTCTGAGACCCCCTGATCCAGTTCCCACTTGTGAACTTGAGCAGACGACCAACTGAGTCGGTCTGCCAAGGTGTTCTCGACCCCTGGGACGTGAATCGCCATGAGGTGAAGGTTGTGCTGCACTGCCCAATCTCAAACTCGCATTACCTCCCTGCAAAGAGGGTAGGAACGAGTTCCTCCCTTCTTGTTGATGTATCAGACTATGCACATATTGTCCGTCTGTACAGCCAAGTGACCGGGAAGAAAAAATTACTCACCTTAGTAATGTTGTTTCTTCTAATGGAGTCTTGCTATATTATAGACATTAGCAGTTTGATCCAGCTCTAGAACTGCCCCGGAGTGAAATGGTTAAAACCATTCCAAAATAGAATTTTGGCACGAGAGCAGCTCTATCTGTGTCATTTTAAACTTGAACTGTCAGATCTTTACTGAGCCAAACTCACTAAGGTCTGTGTGAAGCTGTAACCTACACTAGCCAAATGGCTACCTAAATAATAACAACCATTGATGGTCCCAACACCCAAGACTCAAGTCAGGGGACCAGAAATACTAACACCATTCTAATAATATGAAAATGGAACATAAGTACAATAAAACACACACGCGTACACTACACACCCCAAAGTCCCAAAGGGACAAAATGCTAACAGGACATAAGTAGTGCCCACACTAATTGCCGCACCCACCACGTGGGGTTCTGAGAGGGAGCAGGTTGGGGGAGGTCTATAATATATAAGACTCATTAGAAGAAACAACATTACTAAGGTGAGTAATTTTTTTCTTCAACAACACGAAGTCTTGCTATTATAGACATTAGCAGAATATACAGCAGTACCTCCATGGAGGAGGGCAGAACCTACTTAGGAATAGGCTCTGAAGAACAGCTGAGCTAAACCGAGCATCTCTCCTGGCCTGGACATCCAGTGTGTACCGTTTCAAGTAGCAGCCTGGCAATCTCTAATAAAGGGATATCTCTGGCAGCAGCTAGAGACGCAGCTGTACCCTGGTAGAATGAGCCCTCAAACCCGGGGCCTCTGCTACTCCTCTGATAACAAATTGGATACAAGAGACAATCCACCTGGCTGTTGATCTCTTGGTGGCAGGTTGCTTTCCCAACTTCACCATAGGTAAGGAAAAGTTGAGGATTCAACCTGTGGACCTTTGAGTACGCCTATATAATAACCAAGAGCCTCTTAACATCCAGGCTGTAAAACCTCCTCACCCGAAGAGGAGTGATCAGTGAAAAATACTGGAAGGGAGATAGATTGATTAAGATGGAAATCTGAAACCACCTTAGCAAAAACTTCCTATTAGTCCTAAGGACTACCTTATCCTGTGGAAGAAATAAAGTCAGTCTCCACTGACAAGGCTTGCAATTCACTTATCGTCTGGCAGAAGTGGTAGCCACTAGAAAACAGTTTTCAAGTTAGGTACTTAAGCTCTGCAGAAGACAGAGGTTCAAAGGGGGTATTAACTGGGCAATGCAAACATTAAAGTCCCAAGCAGGGTCAATTCAAAGGGAGGATTAGTATGGAGTAATCCCTTAAAAACTTGGAAAACACAGGATGAGAGGAAGAGGGGATGACTTCCTGCTGACACAAAAGCAGACACAGCTGCCAAATGAACTTCAGGGTAGCTGGTCTGAGACCAAGGAATTAAGATGTACCATGTAATCTAACAAAATGGGCAATTCAGCAGATTCTGGGGAAATATTTTTCTAGCACACCAAATGGAAAACCTTTCCATTTAGAACTATAAGTAGCCCTAGTGGAAGGTTCTGGAAGCCTTTAGGATCTCAAGAACACCCTGAGAGGTGTAAATCAGCAAACTCTAACTCCTCAAGAGCCAGGCCTTGAGGTTGAGGGATTGAGGTCCGGATACAAACCCTTCCCTGGGCACAAGTCAACAGACTGTGATTCTTGGGAGGCACAGGGGAAGATGGACTGTCAGAGACAGAAGGAGTGGTACCAGGGCTGCCTGGCCCAATCCGGGGCAATCAGAATCACCCTGCAAGGCTGAGATCTGATTTTGGCTAGTACTTGAATAGAGAGAAAGGGGAAAGCATAGAGGAACTCTCCCAATCCAGAAGAAGGCATCCAGGAACTGGAGTCCGGCACTGAGAGCCTGCAAAAGAACAGAGGAAGTTCAGTGATTGTCTGGGGCTGCAAAAGATCTATCTGAGGGATGCCCACTGGCAAAAAAACTATCCCCAGCACTTGAGGATCCAGGGACCATTCGTGATGGCCCTGGGAAATCCTACTGAGGGCATCCATAGGACATTGTCCTTCCCTGGAAGATGAACTACTATGAGGGAAGTGTTCAGGGAATAGGCCAGAGACCACAACTTCATTGCCTCAGTGCACAAGGCCAAGACCGAGTGCCCCCTGTTTGTTGATGTACCACATTGTTGTGGTGTTGTCTGTTCTGACTTGTATCACCTTGTCGTGGACAGATGCAGAAAAAGCTTGAAGAGTTAAAAGACAGCTCTGAGTTCAGCAAATTGATGTGGAGCAGAGATTCCTGGGGGACAAACTCCCTGAGTGGAAAGGTCACCCACATGGGCTCCCAACCCAGAAGGAAGCATCTGTAGTGAGAGTCAAGTCGTGAGAAGGGAAATGAAGGGACCCCGCTCTTAAATTTCTCTGATCCTGCCACCACTGGAGAGCTAGGATCAGGTTCGAGTCACTGGGACCAACTTGGAAGGGTCTCTTCTGAGACCAAAGGTTCTCAAGTGAAACTGAATGTCTCTCATCTGAAATCTGGCTCCTGCACAACAGCTGTGGATGCAGCCATGTGCCCCAGGAGCTGCAGAAAGTGTCTTGCTGGTCGAGAGCCTGCAGAGTGAAGAAGAGGCCAGAGCCACTAAATTCCTTACCCTTTCTGGGGAAGAAAGGTTCTGGCTAGCTTTGTGTCCAATTCTGCCCTATAAAGGTGAGTACCTGGACTGGTTCCAGAACCGACTTTGGTAGGTTTAGCAGAAACCCAGGAGGTGAGAAGCTGCTGGGTGACCTGCAGGTGAGATTTTACCTGTTCTGGGACTGGCCTACAATGAGCCAGTCATCTAGATAGGAAAAACAGCAATCCTGCCTCCTTAAGTGGGCCACTGCCACTGCTAGACACTTTGTGAATACCCTTGGAGCAGAGGTAAGGCCGAAGGGCATTGCTCTGAACTGGTAATGACCTGAGGGCAGTTCGAATCGGAGGTACTTTCATGGGACCTCTGATTAGGACATGGAAATAGGCATCCTTGAGGTCCAGGAGGCTAGCCAGTCCCTGGCCTAAGGAAAAGTAAAATCATTGCCAAGTTACCATTTTGAACTTGGTTTCAAAGATGCTTGTTCAGATATCTGAGATCTAAAATGGGCCGCACTCTCCTGTCTTTTTTGGGGTAAGGAAGTATCTGAATACAGACCCCTGCCCTGATGCAGGGAGGAACCCTTTCTACTGCTCTGAGAGCTAACAGGGATGAGACCTCTGTTTCCAGACGAGGGGTCTCTGAAGCACTTGCAGGTGAAAAGTCTGCTTCTCAACTTGGGAAACTTTTGAAGCTGAGAACCAGACCCCTGGCTTACTACTCCAGAATCCACTTGTCTGAGGTTAAAGAAGCCCACCTGACTGGAGTAAGCCAGCCTGCCCCCACTGGTACAGAGACTGGCCTGGGCACCCCATCAGGTGCCTGTTCTGCAGGAGCTTTAGGCTGGGGGTGGGAGCAGGTCTGCCACCACTCGTCTGCCCTGCCTCTGAAGAAGCCCCTCTGAGCACAGGCAGAGGAGTCCTGAGTCTGGTAGAAAGGCCTGTGAAAAGGCCTACCCCTACCCCTGGGGGCATGCCTTTGAGGAGTGGATTGCCGCTCCTTAGCCTGGGCACTCTTGTAAGTAGTCCTATATTCATCCATCTTCTTCATGTAGTTCTCTGTCTGCTCTCCAAACAGAGAATTTCCCACCACAGGAAAATCCATAGCCTTAGTCTGGGTATCCTGTGACAAACTAATACACCTGAGCCAAGCCAACCTACGAGCTACAGATGTGGCCATGACCCTAGAGGAAACATCATTAACATCCACAGCAGCATGAAACTGAACCTTAGAGCTTCAATGCCATCAGCAGCCACCTGTTCTAGTTCACTAGCCAGCTGGCCATGGGCCTGCTGGCCAGTGCATAACAGTATCCCATCTAGATTTCTGATACCTAGCTACACAAGCCATATAATTTGCTTGCCTGAGTCCCAGATAGGCTGCCATATACTGTTTTTTGCCATGGCATCAATCTTCCTGGAATCCTTGTCAGGATGATGTGAAGCCAAAGGAATAATAGGTTTATCACAGGCAGCAGCCTGAACTACTAACATGACTGCATTGCTGAGAAAGGAATTCTGTATCAGGGCCTGACAATGATACCTTCTGTCCATCTTTTATCTACAGGAGGCACAGAATTGGAGCTTTAAAATTTTAATTGTTTGTTTCCTAAAACACTTATGTAAAGGTAAGACAAATCTCCTAGACTCTGGAATATCCATCATTTCTACAAAATCAGGCTCCTCTTGCTCATCCACAGCCTCTTCTAAAGGAAGCTGGAGGGTTTCAGCAACTTTATTATAAACATAAAACGAGATGGGGACTCAGACAGCATAGGGAAATTCTAAAGGTCTGTCTGGGGAGATGTCCGTTCAATGGACACAGACCTTCCCAGCCACATTCATACTGTTCATAATCCTCCTCCCCTCCTCTGGTTCATAAAATTCCTCAATATCATAATCCTGCAACCACTGGGACCAGACAGACTGACCTTTTACCAGATAGTGGTGGTTGAGATGGACCCTGAGACAGTGACTGGACAATTTGTATGGCTTTGCTATCTCTGCAGCAGTTGGAGAAAATTTTGGACTCCAGACCTCTGATTTTCTTGTTTTCTTTACTGGAATTGGTTCCTCAGAACCAGCTTTTCTTTGCCGAGAAGTCTGGCCCTGGTCAGAGAGCACTCCCTCTGGTTCGGTTGGCACCGAACCGGGCCATCGGGTCAGCGGACTTTTGGCCTCTAGTTCCCTGAGCCTGCCCAATCTTTTTTCCAGGGGTGGCTGCGGGAAATTCTTACATACCTGGCAGTCTGACTGGAGGTGGTCAAACCCAGACAATAAACACATGTGTTGTGGGTCAGCCTTGGCAAAGACTTCCCACAAACATCACAGTGTTGAAACCCAGTGGGCCCAGTTTTTCTTTTGGGTTTCTCAGACATAATGCCAGCCTAACCAAAAACTTGCCCTTTTAACGGCAGTGCCAGGCAAGACACCCTTATCGGTTCCTAACCGTGTCACGGGTATTGGAAAAAAACGTAATAAATCCGTTTTTTTTAGAACCGATAAGAACCGGGAACCGCACTCTAAAATAGTAACTTTTAGTTTTAAATGAGTTTTAAACCCACTGATCGGTTCAAAACCGAACCGATAACTTACAAGTTCCACACAGACAACAATCTTCATTTACTTACGGTTACCACAGATAGAGCTTGAACCGAACGGTTTTAGTGTTAAAATAAACTATTCTCGGTTAAATCAACCGAGAAAACACTTTAAACCGAGAAATGAACCAAGCAGAAGGAGAAATATCCGGAGCGACTGTTCACTGAGGCGGAGTAAAGAATCTGACAGTTCAAGTTTGAAATGACACAGATAGAGCTGCTCTCGTGCCAAAATTCTATTTTGGAATGGTTTTAACCATTTCACTCCGGGGCAGTTCTAGAGCTGGATCAAACTGCTAATGTCTATAATATAGCAAGACTTCATGTTGTTTGAAGCAGATGCAGAGTCCGAAAAGCGTACAGCACTGCCCGAAGCTCGAGCACAAAGAGTTTTCTCGAACTTGGACCAGGGAGCCCTGGGGCCTGTGAGGAGCGAGATGGGCTCCCCAACCCTCGCCTGAGGCGTCTGTAGTCAGCGTCTGGGGGGGAGAAAGAGAGAAGGGAACTACCTGGCAAAGGTTCTCCTGAACCATCCACCACTGCAAGTCCCGAGTCATAGGAGTGTAGAGCAGAACGAGCTGATCTAGGTTGTCCACCAACTGATCCCACTGAGACCGAAGTGTCCACTGAAAGATCCTTATGTGAAGCAGAGTGCGAGAGACTGTCGGGTTTGCAGCCACCATGAGCCCGAGGAGGCGAAGGACTGACCTGGTGCTGGCCCACCTGCGGCTGGACAACAGGCTGACCTGTGCCTGAAGTGTGGCCGCCCTGTCCGGTGGCAGGAAGGCCTCGCCAGAGGTCATGTCCAGGATCGCCCCGATGAACTGGAGCCTCTAGGACGGGATGAAGTGGGACTTGGAGTGGTTGATGGTAATACCCATGTGGGCAAAAACACCCTGGGTAAGGGAAGGGAAGTGCAGGAGTTCCTCCCTGGACAGGGCCGCCAGAACCCAATCGTCCAGGTACGGGAAAACTTGCACCCCCTGGGTATGCAGGTAGGCCACTACCACTGAAAGGTATTTGGTGAACACTCGGGGCACCGAGAAAAGACCAAATGGGAGGGCCTTGAACTGACAGTGGTCCCCCTGGAACGCAAAACGCAGGTATTTGCGGTGGGAAGGGCGGATAGGGATGTGCAGGTAAGCATCCTGCATATCCAGAGCGCACAGCCACTGTCCCAGCCGAAGAAGGGTCAGGAGACCCTGAAGGGAGAGCATCCTGAACCTCTTGTACTCCATGAACAAGTTCAGGGAACTGAGGTCGAGAATTAGCCTTACATCCCCTGACTCCTTCGGAACCAGGAAGAAGTGTGAATAGTAACCCGTTCCCTGAAGAGGAAAGGGAATGGGCTCTATCGCCTCCTTCAGCAGAAGTGCCGAAATTTCTCCCTGAACCAGAGGAAGATGCTCCCGAGAGTACAATGACCTTGGGGGATTTTGAGGGGTTTCTGAAGAAACTCTATTGAGTGTCCTGCAATCAGCTGGAGCACCCAGGAATCTGAAGTTATCCTCTCCCAACCCGGGAGGTGGAGGAAAACCTCCCTCCTACCGGTTCCTCTGGAGACCTCAGAGGCTGTGGGAGAGGAAAGGAGTCAGGAGTGTGGGGCAGCGTCACGGCTGAAGTCCCCGCTGCCTTTTTGGGCGGTGGGGGCTTGATAGCCGGAGGGTACCGGCGTTTATTGGCCCGCTTTCCCTGGGGTTTTGCTTTTTGCAGATTCCACCTGCGAAAGGGACGACGTTGTGTTTGAGGGGGATTGTACAAGGAGTCCACAGACTTTAGTGCGGTCCCCTTCTGCAGATCGGTGATAATGTCCTTGACATCACCACCGAACAGCACCGAACCCCAGAAAGGCGATTCCTGAATAGCGGACTGCACTTCCGGGACCAACCCAGACACACGGAGCCAGGCATGACACCGTAAACCTACGGCGAAAGCCGAGCTCCTACCAGCAGTGTCCACTGCATCGTATGTGGCACGAAGCATGTGCCAACTGGCCGAATGTGCAGAGCGGACGAGGTCAGCCACTTCCTGTTTAACCTGAGAGTCAGGAAAGGAGTCCAGCTTGGATTCCACCTCACTAAGAATCGCCTTCTGGTAATCCCCCATGTGACCGACATAGTTCAGGGCCCTAATACCCACAGTGGAAGAAGCAAAGATTTTCTTGCCATACTGGTCCAGAAGACAGGATTCTTTGTCAGGTGGAGACAAGCTGAAATGGTTCGGGTTAGCTGACCGGCCGTGAGCGGCACTAATCACGACCGAGTCAGCTTGAGGGTAAGAATCAAGAAAGTCAACACCCTCGGGAGCCTGATACAGCCTGTACGACTTCTGAGGAAGAGGAGCTAAGGTCGACGGTTGCTTCCAAATAGTGGAAACAAGAGCGGCATGAGGCTCAATCCAGGGTGGCACCAAGGTTGGAGTGGTCTCGGGCAGATCCAGGTGCTCAGCGAGCTTTTTACGCTGCGGATTCGGTTCCAAGGAACAACACTTATGAACCTCCTGGATTTTGCGCAGCAACTCCGTGAAGGAAGGAGACTTCGGAGGAGTCCTGGGCCTGGGCTTAGTTGGACAGCGTGGCTCGTCGTCGGGTTGGAACAACCCTCGGAGTCGTCCGAGATGCCCGAGGAGGAAGAAGACTCCCTCTCATGGCGTGGAGGAGGAACGGACCCCTTTGGGAAGCCCTCAGCGAAGCGTGTCCTGTCCCGCCCTAGAACCAGAGGGCTTGCCCCTGGTATCCGGAGGTGGGGAGGGAGTCTGTTGTCTGGGACGTACGGGAACTGGAACAGGCACCGTCATCGGGAGATGACTCTCCACCTCCCTAGTGAGTTGAGCCTTGGCCTCAGCCCTCCAGGAGGCCAGAGTCTCCTTCAAATCCACCGGCGGCTGAGGGGGCGGTGGAGGAGAAGGAGGGATAAGGATACCTGAGTGTACCCAGGGCGCTGGATCCAGAATCTTACAGCGGGTAACCCCGCCGGGTAGTGAGGCACCGTGTACTGTGGCGTCAGATGGGCCAGCATCGGGTACTGGGGCGTCGGATACTGCGGGCCCGGGTAAGACGGCATCGGATACAATGTGGTCGGGTACCTGGGATCTGACGGAACAGACGGCCAAGCCGGAGGCCCAATAGGCGGGTCTGGATCAGAAGGCCCGGTGGGCCTGTCGGAGCGGCATCCGGGAAAGGGATGTCGCCCGGTGTCGGGGCCCGCGTCCGGGGAACCGACGTCAGGCCGTCTGGACCAGTGGGAGGGAGGCCTGACGTGGGCGCAGCAGGAATCTCGGCATTGCCCGAGGATGGAGGAGAAAAATCTCTGGGATCAGGCTGAGGAGAGCCAGGGTCCCCAGGGGGCAGTGAAGGCTGCGGGAAGCCGGGAACGGCGGATGTAAGAGGGTCTGCCATTGGCTCATCCACCGCGTGGGCGTTGGGCAAGCCAACGTCTGACTTATCAGCGGAGTCCGGGCGGACGTCAGAGGAGCTAACGTCCGACTTAGCGGACCCATCGCCCGAGGCAGGTCGCGAAGGAGAAGTGGCCTGGTCGGGATGGAGAGTGACCGGGTGCCGCCCGAAGGAGTTGAAGCGACTTATCGACAGTCTTTGTGCGGGGCGTCAGAAAGCTGGCGTCCAGCTTACGAACCCGCTCGAACCAGTAGGCCGCACAGTGATGGCCTTACCCGGGAGCGGAGGCCTCCAATAGCCCGGAGGCGCCCAAGAGGCCTGAGCACGGGCCAGATGGGCGGGCCGACGCCACCTTGGAAGCCTCCAAGATGGCCAACACGGAGCGGTCCCCTGGAGGGGACGTTACCTGTAGCACGGCGACTCCAGCCGAAGTCGAGGTGGATGAGAAGCCCCAGTCCCGGTGCTTCTCCTTGTCCTTCTTCTTACGATGGCCTTCAGGGGAAGTAGATGCCTGCCGGAGCTTTTTCAACTCCTTCTCCATGGAGGACATTTTCTTAAGGATGTGGGCCTCCAGGGACTGCTGCCTCCATCTGCAGGTGGCGGCGTTGAATTTAAGGCAGTGCTGACACTTCTCCACCTGATGATCCGGGCCCAGACAGAAGAGACACTGGGAATGGCCGTCCTTGTGCGGGAGTTGGGCACTGCACGAGTCGCACTTATTTTTGTGCTCGGAGGGTGTAGGAGACGACATACACCAACGAAAACCTGACAATTTGTGGAATAATTCGAAAAAACGATGGTAAAAACTACCGATGACAGAGCTGACGAGCAGTGAACTTTACCGTGAGGCGCTGACACGAGCCAACGGCGGGAAAGAACTGGAAAGCGGGCGTGGGGGACCGCCCCTTTATACTGACGTTACATGACGTCAGTCACCTGACATGGAGGCGGTCCCCCGCCAGAGACTGCTTGCTAGAAATTTTTTTGTGGGGTCCTGACGCCTGCCAGTGTCAGTCCTATATGTAATTACCTACTGCAAGAGCCCTATGTGTAATTACCTACTGCAAGAGCCCTCTCGAAGTAAGATCTGCAGTTTCACCCGCTGGTTTTGAAGGTGCTGGCTGGTTAGAGCCTGAAGCACCCCCTAATTTTTTATGCAGCCTCTCAAACAGTTTTTCCAGTTTTCGGTGGAAAAGATTTACAAATGCCACAGTCAGAATTCAAATGATCGGTTCCCAGGCAGAGTACACAACTGTCATGTTTGTCTGCTCTGGCAAACACTTCCCCACACTTGACACAGTTTTTAAAACCTGGGGGACCAGTCTTTTTCTTAGGTTTTTCAGAATGCTCCATTTTCAGGAGAAAAACCTGAACCGCAAAACAATTTCTCTTTTTTTGTCTTTTTGCGGTCGGTTCAGGAACCGATTAGGCTCCAAAAAGAACCGAGAAAGTTTGTAAATTGGAACCGGGTTAGCGGTTCTCGGAACCGATGAAGCAGTTCACAGTAACTGGGTTAGCGGCTTCAAACAAGTAAATACAATATAAACAATACGTTTTTTAACAGAAAATAAAGTGGAAAAGTCCACAACTAATACAGAACTACTCGGTTCCTCAACGGTTATACCAAACCGTGAGGAACCGAGAAATAAACGCTAAACCTAACTAAAGTAAATTAGACGTTATAATAAAACTAAACAATAAATGAAGGTAGCAGAAAGAAATTAATGTATAATTAATTCAATTATACTACACAATAGCCAACAACGACCTGAGGGATCTCCTGGGTGTCTAGACTTGTGAGGTGGAGTAAGAAATCTGAGACGTTGAAAGAATGTGCAGCAGATGAGGGCAGCAGTTTGAATCTTGTCACGTGCCAATGATTCCATCACTGGTATACAGTTCCATTCACCGGGCAGTTCTACTGGGCAGGCTAACTGCAGAGAGTTATGAATATGAGAAGAATACATGGGGTTAGAAAAGTACAGTTACAGAAGAACTTACCGTAACAGCAGATCTTCAAGGGAGCTCTTGCAGCAGGCTACTACCATCAAGACTATGCCACCAGGCACTAGGACCCCAAGGCAACCTTCTAGCTAGCAGTCTTCAGCGGGGACCGCCCTCCCTGATGCCGGCTCCACCCCGAAGTCGGCTGATGGTATATCAGGGGGTGGTTCCCGGACCCACCTCAATTTGCCTGCCGCAGACCCGGTGAGAGGACCAGCAGGCGGACCAGGAGGGAGCATGCCATAGACAGAGATACAGAACTCACCAGGGGGAAGGAGGGAGGGAAAGTAGCGCCTGCTGCAAGAGCTCCTCTCGAAGATCTACTGTTACGATAAGTTCTTACGCAACTGTACTATCTTACTTCGAGTGTGAGCTCTTGCAGCAAGCTATTATCATTAGGACTGGGTCCCAAATAATCCTGAGAAAGGGAGAAAGGTAAGTCTGGGAGAAGGTTAGAAACGTTGCAGCCCTAAGGAAGCAATTATGACAGAAGGCCTTGGAAGACCACAAGGCCAAAACCTTCCCTTCTCCTAGAGGCGATATCCAGGCTGTAGTTCTTGATGAAAGTATGCACTGAGCTCCTTGTAGCCACTGCACAGATGTCTCCGATGGAGATGTTACGCAGAGAGGCAAACGAAGTAGCCACTCCCCTAGTAGAATGACCCCTAACAGGGCCCGGTAGGGGCTTGTTCTACTTGTAACAAAAAATAGTACAGTTGACCAGCCACTAGAAAGTGTCTTCTTCAACACAGGGGTGCCTTTGCAGAGTAATGCAAAAGGCCACAAACAATTGCTCCATTTTTCGATGCGGAGCGGTGCCAGTAAGGTAGTAGCGTAACACCCTGTGGATGTCCAAGGTATGCAGGATTGCTTCCCCTCTGTTTGAGAGATCTCGGTAGTAAACAGGGAGGTTGATGTCCTGGTTTAACGTAAGCTTGGACACCACCTTTGGCAAAAACTTAGGATTCGTTCTGAAGGACACCCTGTCCTTATGAAAAATCAAATAAGGCCCCTTACACATCAGGGCCTGAAGCTCGGAAAATCTCCGGGCTGAAGTAACTGCAACTAAAAATAACGCTTTCCAGGAAAGGAAGCGCAGCTCGCAATCTGTGGCAGGCTCAAACGGGGGAAGAGTTAACTTCTCCAGTATGAAAAGGAGAGTCCAGGGTGGAACTGGATCTCTAATGGGACACTTGATATGCAATATGCCCCTCAAGAACATATGGGACATGTCCAGATGCACAAGGGTTTTTCCTTCCACAGGTACATGATAGCCAGAGATGGCAGAAAGATGTACCTTTATGGAAGAGTAGCTCATGCCTTGATTGGCCAAGGAGAGGAGGTACTCTAAGATTGAGTTCACTGGACAGGTAAGCAGGTCCAGGTGACGAGGTGAAGCCCATACGCTAAACCATATCCACATCATGGCATAAATAGATCTGGTTGAGGGCTTTCTCGCAGCCACGGGAATGTCTGGCACTTCCTGGAAGACTCCATACCTAGTTCTGTCCAAGTCTGCAGGAGCCAAGCATAAAGATGCAGTGATTTGAGGTCCAGGTGGACCAGTGTCCACTGATCCTGAGACAACAAGTGCAAGGTCAACGGCAGCTGAATCGGAGGCTCCACTGCCAGCTGCTGAAGTAGTGGGAACCAAATCTGCCGAAGCCACAAAGAGGCGATGAGAATCATCCTGCTCCTTCTGCCTGAAGCTTCAACAGGACCCTCTGAAGAATGGAAAAGGGAGGGAAGGCATACAGAAACCTCCCTGTCCAATAGAGGGACAAAGCGTCTCACCAGAAAACACCAGGTGCGGGCTCCAGCGAGCAGAAACTGGACAATTTGGTGTTGAGTGGAGATGCAAAAAGGTCCAATTCTGGATGGCCCCACCTGTTTTGCCACCAACTCGAGGCGCTCCCACTCGTGAGCCTTGGTCTGAGACCGGCTTAGGCTGTCGGCCAAGACGTTTTGGATGCCTGGAACGTGAACAGCAGAGAAGTCTAGGTGGTGTTCCAGAGACCAATACCAGACCCTCATCGTGTCCCTGCGAAGGGGTATGAGTGTGTGCCCCCTTGCTTGTTGATGTAAAACACCACTGATGTGTTGTCCATCTGGAGAAGAAGAGGGCCTGGCGACAGGTCCATTTAAATGCCCGCAAGGCTTTCAGGACCCCTCACAGCTCTAGAATATTGATGTGGAGTAGTTGCTCGTCTGGAGACCATGTTTCCTGGGTCTGCTTGTCTCCCAGATGTGCACCCCAACCGAGACTGGAGGCATCCGTGATGAGTGCCGTCTTGGTGGCTCCTGTCGGAAAGCGACCCCTTGTACCAGGTTGGAGGGGTCTAGTCACTAGGAAAGTGTCCTTCTCATCGGGTCAGAGACCCTGAACAGTTGGTCTAGGTCATCTGACCTTTGGTCCCACTGCACCCTGAGCATCCATTCTGGGACTTTCATATGCAGGCAAGCCAGAGGAACTGTGGGAATGGCCGGCACCATGTGCCCCAAAAGTCTGAGGAAGGTCCTGGCTGGGACCTGAGGAGCCATGTCTACCGCTTGAGCTACGCTCCTTAGATGATCCCCCTCCTTTCCTGTGGGAGGAAGGCCGTGCCCGGAACGGTGTCCAAGACTGCTCCAATAAAGAGGAGTCACTGGCTGGGCTCTGGGGATGTCTTTGGGAGATTCAGGGTGATCCTCAGCTCTCAGAAGAAAGTAAAGGTGTCTCCGAGAGTGCAAATAAGTTGAGCCCTGGAAGGGGCTGCCAGGTGCCAATCATCTAGATAAGGGAAGACGTAGTGGCCCTGGTGTCTGAGAGCTGCAGCCACCACTTCTAGACATTTGGTTAACACTCGAGGAGCAGAGAAGAGGCCGAACAGTAAGGCTTGAAACTGGTAATGTTTCCCCCAGAAGTGGAACCTCAGGAACTTCCGATAGGGAGGAAAAAATGGAAATTACGTACCTACCGTAATTCTTGATATTCTTGGACGAAGTCTCCACCACTCATTCACATGAATGGGAATACGGCCGGAGGCGCTAGGACCCAGCAGGAGCAAACTTTTTCAGGAGGGCCGGTGCCTGAGATGGAGCCACAAGAAAGCAGCACTGCAAGCCTGGCTTGTGCGGTAATGACCATTTGGCGTTGACCCTCCAACCGCCTCAGTATCTCCCCCCCCCCCGAGAAGGTGCTGCGTAACTAACTTAGAAAGGACTAATCTAAAAATCAGACATAAGATGGTCCGAATGAGCCGTGTAAGAAGAGTCAACAATAAAGTCTTCACAGCTCAGCCATTGATGGAGTGAAGACCATAAACAGAGAAGTGAGCTCGGGGGATGGTGGGTGGGAGAGTGAATGAGTGGTGGAGACTTCGTCCAAGAAGATCAAGCATTACGGTAGGTACGTAATTTCCATTTCTTCCTGGACATAAAGTCTCAACCACTCATTCACACTAATGGGAGAGTACCGAGACAAATAATCTCCCGAGCTGGGCGGCAGGAGATAAAGAGCTCACGTGCTTTTGACAGAAGTCCATTAAGAATGGTCCTGCCAAACGACAGATGTCATCTGGCATGGACATCCAAGGTGTAGTGCATAACGAATGTATGCACAGAGCTCCAGGTAGCCGCATTGCAAATACCTGTAATGGATTTCTGCTAAAGATGCCGCGACTGCTCTGGTAGAGTGAGTGTACACTCTGCCTTTTAGCTTGACCTGTGCCATAGAACAGCTCTGGTGAAGGCATGCCACCAGCCACGCTGAAATGCACCTGATAGTAACAAGTTGAACCAGCAGGGTCTCGCTGAAGGAAACAAACAGTTGTTGAGCATTGCGAATTTCCTTCGTTCTATCTAGATAGAACCGCAATGCTCTCAACATCCAGCGAATGAAGGGTATGCTCCCTTCATTCTGGAAGTTCGCAAAGTAAGTAGGAAGGACTAAAGGTTGGTTTAGATGGAATTTTGAGACAACCATAGGGAAAAACTTAGGATGAGTCCTAAGAACTACTTTGTCCTTGTGAAATACAGTGTACGGGGGAGGGGGGGGGTCTGTGACCAGTGCGTGTATTTCAGAAACTCCACGGGCCAAAGTAATGGCCACCAGGAAGACCGTTTTCCAAGTAAGGAACTTCAACTCTCAAGTAGCTAGAGGCTCGAAAGGTTTACGAGTGAGCATGTCTAGCACAATGTTAATGTCCCAGGCTGCAACTGGACATTTAATAGGGGGGGTCCAGTATGCAGAATATCCCTAAGAAACCTCTTAACTAAGGGCAACTGAGCCAGTGACATGGAAAGTACCGGCTCATGATATGCCAAAATGACACAAAGATTAACCTTGACTGTGGAGTACTGCAGACCTGTGTTTGAGAGGTCTAAAAGATACTCCAAGACCTTATTTAGTGGGCAGGAAAAAGGATTCCAAGAGGATTTTGCAAACCAGATAGAGAAACACTTCCATTTAGCTGTGTAGGTCTTTCTAGTGGCCAGCTTACGCACAGCCAAAAGAATATCTGAAACTCTACAAGAAACACTGAACCTATTCACCTCTATCTCTTCAGGAGCCAAGTGTGAAGGCGAAGCGACCTTAGGCTGGGATGGACCACAGGACCCTGGGTCAGAAGGGGGAGCATCTTCGGGGGATTTCTGATAGTCTGTTGAGTAGTGGGAACCATATCTGCCGAGGCCCGAAGGAGGCAATGAAAATCATTCTGCCCCCCCCCCCAAGTTGTGCAGTACCCTCTTAATTAGGGGAAGAGGAGGAAAAGCGTATAGAAAGCGTTTTGTCCACAGCAGCCTGAACACATCCTGACAAAAAAACGCCAGGTCCTGGATTTCTGGAGCAGAAGAAAGGCAGTTTTGTGTTGAGTGGAGACGCAAAAAGGTCCAGGTCTGGAGTTCCCCACTCTTTGAAGACGAGGACAGCAGCAGTATCGGAGCCGGAGCCTGTCATGGCACCGTCCCGACCCACAGCACCCCAAGTGGCGCCGAGGCCAGAGACGACGGTGCCAACCGTGCTCGTCGCCACAATCGGAACCCCCAACAGCGCCGTGTCCTTGCTCGGCACTGCAAGCGGCACCAGAACTAGACACGGCGCCATGCTCAACCACGGTGCCGTGAACGGCGCTGAGGCGAGAAACAGTCAAGAACGGTGCTGTAGAACCTCCCACGGCGCTGGACCGGCACCGACAGCACCATCAGGGTCTACGGCGCCGCAAATGGCGCCAAGGCCTAAGACAGCATTGAGGATGGCGCCGAGCCAGGCTTCCAGCCGAAGAGAGCGACACCGAGGGCCTTCACCCGAAGGGGAGAATGCTAAGGCGGTGCCTCCACCCGCCCCCAGCATGGACGGACTGGTCTCACACAGCGGAGGGGCTTCTGCAATGGCAGGCTACTAGGAAGAAGCCCCCTCCTCCACAGTCGTATAGAACTGGGAGGACCCAGAAGAAAGGCCAAAGACTGTGGCTTGGCCGAAGATGCTGCTACATCCCAAAGTCGGCGGAGCTCGTCCCACTTTCCACGCACGTTGTTCGATGACACGGCGGTCCATGGAGAAGCAGGTGTCGCACGAATCCATGTTGTGCAATGGGCCAAGACACACGAGGCAATGGTCATGCTGGTCAGTGACGGAGTACTTACGGCCGCACGGGCACCGACGCATAGGGGTCAATCCCGCCTTCAAAGTTTTCTTGCCCCGGAAAAAAAACAACCAAAAACAAGACTCAATGTCGCTAATAAAAGAAACAGAACAGTCTTACCAGGCGATGTCGAGTGGTGGCAGACAGTGGAACCGTCAGGAAAGTTTTTCAATAAGCGGTGTCGAGAAAAAAACGGAGATAACAGAGCCGAAGGCTTCAGAGTAACAGCAGGTCTCTTGCGAGCAGAGCTTCCATGAGGTATGACCTCTACCGCGGGAGACGAAGAACTGGCGGGAGGGCAGGGTTGACAACACCCAACGGCCAATCTGCGTCGGCCTCGAGGGCGACACCGATGGTGCATCGATTCCGCCCACACACACAAAAAAAAAGCTCTGGCACCATACCAAAGGTGATGAATGTTGAAGACCGACAAAGATAAGATCTTAGGATTTGTTCTTATGGAAACCCTGTCCCTATGAAAAACCAAATAAGGCTCCTTACACATCAGGGCCTGAAGCTTGGAAACACTTTGTGTGGAAGTGACAGCAGCTAAGAACGATACCTTCCAGGAAAGGAAATGTAACTCGTAATCTGTGGCAGGTTCAAAAGCGGGAAGGGTAAGCTTCTCCAGCACAAAAAGGAGATCCCAGGGGGTACTGGATCTCTGATGGGAGGCTTCATGTGCAGAATGCCCCACAAAGTTCGGGACATGTCCAGCTGGGCCAAAGTTTTTCCCTCCACCAGCATATGATAGGCTGAAACTGCCAACAAATGCACTTTGATGGAGGAGTAGCTCAAGCCTTGACTCGATAAGGAGAGGAGATACTGCAAAACTAAGTTCACTTAACAGGTAAAGTGGGTCTAAGTGATAGGAAGAAGCCCAAAGGCAAAAACACTTCTACTTCATAGCATAAGTGGACCTAGAAGAGGACTTTCTCACAGAGACGAGAATGTCCACCACCTCCTGAGAGACCCCATGCCTGGCTTTGACTGTGTCTGCAGGAGCCATGTGTGAAGGTGCAGGGACTTGAGATCCGGATGGAATAACGTGCCCTGATCTTGAGACAACAGGTGCGAGCTCCAAGGCAGCTGAATCGGAGGTTCCAGTTCTAGCTGCTGAAGTAGTGGGAACCAAATCTGCCAAGGCCATAGCGGGGCGACGAGAATCATGCATGCCCCCTTGGCCTGGAGCTTCGAGTGAACCCTTTGTATTAGAAGGAAGGGAGAGAAGGTGTCCAGAAACCTCCCTGTCCAAAAGGGGGACAATGCGTCTGGCCAGAAAACACCAGGCATGTGCTCTCGCGAGCAGAAATTTGGCAATTCAGCACTGCGTGGAGATGCAAAGAGGTCCAGCTCTAGAAGACCCCATGTGTTGAAGAGCTGGTCCGCTACTGACTGGAGTAGCACCCACTCATGTGCCTTGGACCGTGACTGGATTAGGCTGTTGGCCAAGACGTTTTGGATGCCTGGAACATGCACTGCAGCTAGACTGATCTGATGTTCCAGGGCCCAATACCAGACTCTCATCGCCTCCCTGCACAGGGGGTATGAATGCGTGACCCCTTGCTTGTTGATACAGAACCACTGGCCGTGTTGTCTGTCTGGATAAGAAGAGAGCCTGGCGCTAGGTCCTCTTGAAAAGCCCGTAGGGCACCGAGGACCACTCACATCTCTAAGACGTTGATATGGAGCCTGCGCTCATCCGGAGACCAAATGCCCTGGGTCTGGCTGTCTCCTTGATGCGCTCCCCAACCAAGCTCGGAGCCATCTGTGGTCAGAATCCTGCTCGGTGGCTCCTGCCATAAAGGAACCCCTTTTTCCAGATTGGAGGGGTTCAGCTACCAAGTAAGGGTCCTCCTGACTGGGTCCGAGATCCTAACTGATTGGTCTAGACCATCAGATCTTTGGTCCCATTGCACCCTGAGCATCCACTGAAGGACACTCATGTGGAGGCGAGCCAAGGGAACTACAGGGATGGCTGCCGCCATGTGCCCCAGAAGCCTGAGGAAAGTCCTGGCTTGGACTTGAGGGGTCATGGAAACCACTCGGGCCACTTCCCGCAGGCAATTCCCCCTGTCCTGTGGGAGGAAGGCCATGCCTTGGACTGAGTCCAGAACCACCCCTATAAAGGAGAGTCGTAGGTTGTGCTCCGGAGATGATTTCAGAAGATTCAGGGTGATCCCAAACTCTCAGAAAAGAGTATAGGTGTCTCAGAGAGTGTGAAGAAGAAGCACTCTTGAAGGAGCTGCCAGAAGTCAATCGTCCAGGTAAGGGAAGACGTAATGGCTTTTGCATCTGAGAGCCGCAGCTAACACCGCTAAGCATTTGGTGAAGATTCGAGGAGCGGAGGAGAGGCCAAACAGTAGGACCCCAAACTGATAATGCCTTCTCTGGAAGTGGAACCTCAGAAACTTCCAGTGGGGAGGGAAGACCCCTATGTGCATGTAAGCATCTTGCATGTCTACGGAGCACAGCCAGTCCCCCTGTTGCAACAGAGGAATGAGCTCTGGTAGAGTCACCATCCTGAACCTTCTGTATTCTATAAAGAGATTTAAAGAGCTGAAGTCCAGGATGGGCCGAAGATCGTGCGTTTTCTTTGGAACCAGGAAGAACTGGGAGTAATACCTTCTTCCCCGTTGCCCCTGTGGAACCGGCTCCTTCGTCCTTTTCTGCAAAAGGGCCTGGACCTCTCCTTCCATCAACTGGATGTGGGAGGGAGGATAATGGGAGGACCATGGCGGATTCTCCGGAGGGATTTGAGTGAACTCCAATGTATGTCCCCTCCTTATGATGTCCAAGACCCAGAGGTCTGAGCCGATCTTGCTCCACCCTTCCAAATGGAGGGAGAAGCGACCAACCACTGCCTCTCCTTCTGCCTCTACCAGAAGAGGAGGGTCAGCAGGGAGTCACTGGGAAGATCCGGGAGTGGGCAGAGAGGCTTGGGAGAACTTGGGGCCTCTAGAGAGGGCACCCCCAGTAGGCTGGGTTGTGGCTTTCCTCTTGAAACCACCTCTGTTCACAAACTGGCCAAGAGTGTTCTGCCCTGAGGACTTCCGAAAGGAGCACTTATGAAAGGGAATTTGGTCCCCCTTGTAAAGTTTCCAGATGGACCAAATTAACTTCCCGGACTCCTGGAGACAAGAAATCAACTTCTCATTCTCCTCCCCAAACAGGACGGAACCTTGGAAGGGAAGATCCTTGATTCCGGACTGCAGATCCTGGGAGAATCTGGAGACCCGTAACCAGGCATGGCGCCTAAGGTAAACACTGGAAGCCACAGCCATAGATGCCATATCTGCAGTATCGTCCGAGGCCCATAACAGATGCATGCCTACGTCTGAACCAGATTTCAGAATGTCCAGTAATTCGGTCTTTTGTGCCGAATCTGGCAAGGCTTTGACTACTTCCTGGCCCTTCTACCACAGTGCAGTTTGGTACTGGACCATATGCATGAGAAAGTTAAGCGACCTTATCGAGCAGGTGGAGGCAGAATAAATCTTCTTGCCCACCTAGTCCAAGTACCTGGACTCTGCATCGGGAGGCTCTATAAAGCCTGTCTGACTTTTTGAGAACTGCTGGGGTAGTGGCTGGATACTTCGAGGTAAGTTGGGTTAGGTCCTGGAACATATCCACTAAAGGAAGGACCACTAGAGACTTGGGCTTCTTTTGCTTCAGGTATTTGGCCAACCTCCGGTGTTCCAGATCCAAGTCCTCCGTCTCCCATCCACTGGAGACTTATATGTGCCTCATGACGTCCATAAAAGTGGGATCGTATGGAGGGCAAACGGGGGTCTCCTTATCGTCCAGGGACACCCTGTCCCCAGAAAGGGACCGGTCAGAACAGGAAGAAGAATAAGACCTGCCCTGTCAGAACGGGATGAAGTTGACCCCGGCCTGGAGGGGCTTCTGTCCCCTGAGAGTCAGCTACTAACCAATTGGCGCCGGCTGTGGGACCAAAGTTGGCTCGGGGTATGACGACAGTAAGAGGACCCACGTTGGCTATGGGTCCGACGACAGCAGGCTGAGTGCCTGCATCGACTTCCAGACCTACGGCGGCTATGAGACCTGCTCCTGTGAGGCGACCGATGTTGGTTTACCAACCAAGAACACCGATGCCGCCGAAGGTCCTTTGACCTAGAGAGGGAAAGGACCATCGAAGGACAACGAGACATGGAAGGCTTAGGCCGCTCATCGGGAGCAGGTTTGTCGGGTGGTGCCGAAGGATTGCCCTTTGTGGTCTGATCCTCTGTATTATCGGGGACCGGGGTCGAGTCAGGTTTAGGAGGAATAACGTCCTACTTGACCTGGCTCCACCAGAACTGAAATAGTTCGGTGTGCTCCTCCTTGTTGAACTGGGATGAGGCTGCCCCAGCTGGGGCGTCGTGCATAACAAGCTGGTATTGAAGGATCGGAGAGGCTGGCAACTCAGCGAGATCCTGAGGCGAAGTGCCCGTAGAGACATCCTCTGGGGCAGATGCTCTCCGCAGCAGCGACTGTGCTGTGTCCAGTGTTGCCTGGTCCGGTAAATGACTGGCCCCGGTACCCAAGGCCAGTTTCTGGCCATTTGTCTTGACCAGTGCTGGGTCATGTTTGACTGGAGTCTTGGAATGGTGGGAAGCCGGAAAAGATTTCGAGGAGGGCCCCCGCTCCTTCGAAGGGGCCTTACCCAGAGCCCTGGGTAGGGTCGAGACTGAGGTTTTCTTCTGCAGGGCTGAGGTATGCGCCAAAGAGGAAGCCTTAGAAGTGTTGCCCGAGGTTGAAGGGAGCACAGAGGCATGACACTCACCTTAGTGGGCAGCGCCGGCTGGGCAACCGGGCCTTGCTTACCTTCTACCAGCGTCGGGGTCTTAGTGTGGCCAGAAGGCCAACCCCTGTCCTGGGAGCATCCTGACTGGTGGGAACAGTTGGAACCACCGGAGCCCGATGAGGAAGCCTTTTTATGGGGTAGGCGAGAGTGGAAGCGCAGATGGGACCAGCCCCAGTCCTTATTGCGGACTTATGGTGCGACTTGCCCTTGTGCTTGGATTTCTTCCCTGGAAAGCTCTGCATCACGGCGACCTGCTTCTCTAAAAGGTGGGCTTTTAGTGCCTTCAGGTGTCGAATTCTTGTCCTGCTGGTAAACCCTCTGCAGATCCTATAAGCCTGGGTGTCGTGGTCCGGTCCAAGGCAGAACACGCAGGCCTCTTGGGAGTCCTTGGCAAGAATCTGGCGGCCACAGGAGCACTTTGTTTTCTTCGGTCCTGACGAGGACACTGATGACGGTGAAGAAGATATAGACTGAAAAAAAAACTCTACCGAGAAGCAGGATTAATGTAGAGAGAAAAAAAAAAAAAAAACTTCGTTAAACTGCTAAACAACGAGCCAAGAGCAACAGTTGAGAGCGGGTCTGCGTCAGGAAAAGAACTGAGGTGGAGCTGGTGACTGTGACACTTGGACAGCTGGTTCTGATTGCTCTATGATTTTGTAATATAAAAATGTGTTATTGAGCGTCTCTTGAGACATCCTGTGCTCCTAGCCCCCCAAGTTTAAGTTCAAAGGACAGGATATGTTAAATAGCAGATTTCTGTATGTGATTAACTTCCAAGAACTTGCATTTTATAGCCCTGTTTAGGATCTGTGTTGCTTGCGTTGATAGATTTAAGACTGAGCTAAAAACGTATTTATTTAATCTTGCCTTCCCTAATGACTAATGTGTTTTATCTTCCTGTTTTAATGTTATATTTTGTAATTGATTTTATGTGCAGCGCCTTGGTTCTTGAAAGGCGCTATAAAAATAAAGTTTGATTGACTGATTGATTGATTAAAGCAAGGAAATGAAAATTACGTACCTACCGTAATTGTTGATCTTTCTGTGCATCTTCACTATTCATCACTATTGGGGTATAGCTCACCAGAGCTAAGACCCCGCGGGAGACATTTTTTTTGTCATGGGTGGAGCTGACACAGGGCCGGCGCCACCCTCGAGGGTTGGCGGTTAGCTGTCGTCGACTCCGTCCCAGCCCCAGTTCTGACATGCCGGAGAGTGTACGGAAGGGAGGGTGGGTTGAGGCAAGAGAGCCTAAGGGATAGATAAAAGGAAAAGAAGAATAAACCAAAAGGAGAAATAAACGACTAAGGCGACAGAAAGGAGGAGACTTTAAAAAGGAAATTGGGGAGAGGGGGCCACAATCTCTGGAAGGAGAAGGAAAAGGAAAGGAAAGAGAAGAGGTGGGGGGAGAAAAAAATTACTCACCTTAGTAATTGTGTTTCTTCTAATGGAGTCTTGTTGTATTCTGACAATCTGCATTAGCTCCAGCCTTTAAACTGCCCCAGAGAGTAGAGAGTTAATTTTCTATGCAGTGCATAGAACATTGAGTTTGAGCTTGGTTGAAGTCTCTGTCTGCAGCACTTTGAAACCCAACCATCAGATTCTTACGAGCAAACACTCACTGACTATGTGGAAATTGTAAAATTTGTTCACTAGCCAACTGGCAACAGAAAGTTTTGGATTCCCAAAGGAAGACTCAAGTCAGGAAACCCAAAACCAAAACCTAACCAAAAAATAAAAGATCATAATACAAAAGCACCCAGATAAAAAAGAGGGTGTGCATCAAGCACTCCTGGGGTGCAACACTGCGCCTGCCCACCCACTTCCCAAAACCAGGTTCTGAGAGGGGAGGCAGGGAGGGAGGTCAGAATTCAGCAAGACTCCACTAGAAGAAACACAATTACTAAGGTGAGTCATTTTTTCTTCAAACGTGAAGTCTTGCTGTATTCTGACAATCTGCAGACTACAAAGCAGTACCTCCATGGAGGAGGGACAGAACCTACTTTGGGAATAGGTTCTGAAGTACTCCTGTGCCAAACCGAGCATCTCTCCTAGCCTGGATATCCAGAGAGTAATGCTTGGTAAAGGTATGGACTGTTTTCCAGGTGGCTGCTTGACAAATCTCTAACAGAGGGATATCCCTGGCAGCAGTCAGGGAAGCAGCTGTACCTCTTGTGGAATGAGCCCTCAGGCCTGAGGGTGGAATTTTTCCCAGTTTCTCATAGCAGAATTATATACAAGAAACAATCCACCTGGCAACAGTTCTCTTGGTGGTAGGTTTGCCCTTTCCCACTTCCCCATAAGTGAGGAACAACTGGAGGAAATCAAACCTGTGACCCTTAATATGCTCTATGTAGTAGCTAAGGGCTCTTTTAACATCTGAACTGTGAAGCCTCTTCTCCCCTGAGGAAGAATGATCAGTGAAGTAAACAGGGAGAGACATGGGCTGATTCAAATGGAAGTCTGAAACCACTTTGGGCAAGAACCTCCTATTGGTTCTAAGGACCACTTTATCTCTATGGAATGAGATAAAATCAGGTTCCACTGACAGGGTTTGCAATTCACAGATACGTCTGGCAGAGGTAATGGCTAACAAAAACACATTCTTCCAAGTCAAGTACTTAAGCTCTGCTGACAACATAGGCTCAAATGGGGGTTGCATAAATTGGGCAATGCAAACCTTTAAGTCCCAGGCAGGGGCAGGATCCCTAAAGGGAGGATTGGTATGAAGCAATCCCTTGAAGAATTTACAGAATACAGCGTGAGATGATAGTGAGGAAGGCTTTCCCCACTGACAGAAAAGCAAAAAACAGCTGACAAGTGTATCTTGAGAGTAGCTGGTCTGAGGCCTAGACCATTCAGAGCTGGACCACATAATCCAGAACTGTAGGTAATTCAGCAGTGTCTGGCGATATATGCTTCTTGGAACACCAAATGCTCAATTTTTTCCATTTGGAGTCATAAGTCTTTCTGGTGGCTGGCTTTCGAGAGGCTTTGAGAACATCCAGAACCCCTCTGGACAGATGCAAATCTGCGTACTCTAACTCTTCAAGAGCCAAGCCTTGAGATTAGGGACCAAAGATTGGGGTACCAAATCCTCCCCTGAGAGGAGGTTAACAGGTTGTAATTCCTGGGAAGAGACAGGGGAAGATGGACTGCTAGGGACAGTAAGAGGGGGTACCACGGCTGCCTGGCCCAATCTGGAGCAATCAGAATCACTTTGCAGGGTTGTGACCTCACTTTGACCAGAACCTTGAACAGCAGAGGAAAGGGAGGGAAGGCATAGAGAAATTTCCCTTCCCAGTTCAACATCAGAGCATCCAGAGGAACTGAGCCCAAGACTGGGGATTTGCAATAAAACAGAGGAAGTTGGTGATTGTCTGGGGCTGCAAAGAGATCCATCTCTGGAGTGCCCCACCTTGAAAAAATCACTTTTAACACCAGAGGGTCCAGGGACCATTCGTGATGGCCCTGGGAGATCCTGCTCAGTGCATCTGCTAGCACATTGTCCTTCACTGGAAGGTGGACTGCTATCAGAGAGGTCTGCAGAGAATAAGCCAGGGATCACAATATCATGGCTTCAGTGCACAAGGCCGTGGACCGAGTGCCTCCCTGCTTGTTGATGTACCACATGGTGGTGGTGGTGTCTGTTCTGACCTGAACCACCTTGTTCTGCACTGACTGAGAGAAAGCTAGCAGGGCCAGAAAAAATGAGAATTACGTACCTACCGTAATTAAGATCTTTCTGTATATGTTCACCATTCATCACATATGGGTACTGGCCGGAGATCAGGACCCCGCGGGAGCTTTTTTTTTTTTAAAGGCTAGGCGGAGCCGACACAGCATCGGTGCTGCCCTCGAGGCCGACGTACCATGTGGCGCTCGAGGGTTGGCCGTTAGGCTGTGTCGACTCTGCCTGCCTACCAGTTCTGAGTCGCCGGAGACGTAAGAGGAAGGGATGAAGGGTGAGACAAGAGAGTCCAAGGGACAGAAAAAGGAAAGGAAAAACTGAACTAAAAGGAGAAATAACGACTGAGAGGACAGCAAAGAAGAGAAGAGACTAAGGGGATTGGGTAGGGGCCCCAATCTCTGGAAGCAGAAGAAGGGCGGGAAGGGAGGGGAGAAAATTTAGGGGAGAGAGTGAGAGGTAACAAGGTATCCAAGACCCTTGTCCGTCACCAGATTACATAGGAACTGCAAGAAGTAGCAAAGCTCTCTGCCAGAATTCAAGGCACAGAATAACTGGCAAATACCCCAGAAGCAGAGTCGGCTATTCTGGAGAAGGACGGGGTACAGGGACTTAATACTCTCTCAGGAAAAATGTTTGGTGAAAAAAGGGGACTTCCCGTTTTGTTTTTTTTCGACAGTTGGATGGAAACCAGAAAGAAAAGAGGAGGAGGGCAACCACCAACTCCCACGCCATCGGGGTGGAGACATGTAGTAGAGAAGGAGTGCCGTTAGAGCTGTACTCCTAAAGGAGAATACCCTACTTGTGTCCCTACTTTTCCGCTCCAAAAGGGGGGGGCAGAGAGGAGAGGCCCAGAGACTGAGGCCCCAGGGGATATTGGCTGGGTTGTGATGAATGGTGAAGATACAGAAAGATCATAATTACGGTAGGTGCGTAATTTTCTATATCTTATCTGTGTCAGTCTTCACCATTCATCACTATATAGTGATACCAAGCCCCGAAGAAAGCTGATTCGTACACCTAAGGGACAGAGGTCCCTTAGCCCTCAGTGGGTGACACACTAAGGGGGGACCTTCCGGCCGAGGAGGCCCGAGTGGGGAGGCGAGGCGGGTCCCTGGAGGGAAAGAGTTGCCCGACAAGCGCCATCTTGCCCTACGGGAGAAGAGGTAGGTTCTCTGGTGAGCAGAGCAAATCACCCTACGTCGGGCCAAGGGTGACAACCGGGAAAGACGAAGCCACGCTGATCTCCTAGTGCAGATCGCTGTCCCTACGACCCTGGTAGCTACCTCGTTGGCATCATAAGATGCCCTCACTTGGTGCCTTGCTAGCTCCAGGCCACGTGCAGAGAGTGCAATGGCTTGTCTGGTTTGCTCCGAGTCATGCAAAGCAGCTAGGATCTGACCTAGCGTGGACCACAAGAACCTGTTGTAGGCTGCATAGTGGGCCTCGTGAGCAGAAATGGAGAGGAGCAACCGTGCCAAGTAGAAGGTCCTCCTCCCCCAGAAATCAAAATCCAAGGAGTCTTGATCTGGGGGCCGGTCACGGTGGAGGGCCCGAAGCCCATCAGGGGTGTCCAGGTGCGTCAAACCGGACTGCGGGAGAGGCATAGAACCTGGAGACTCTGGGGGAGCGCAATACCTCTGGCTGAGGTCCCTAGGGGCAGGAACTCCAGAGAAGGGCCTCTACCAGAAACGCAAGGACGCCTCCCGAAAGGGAGCAGGCCAGGCGGCACCACAGCAGTGGCCCATAAAATCGCCCTAGAAAGCGTCTGCCACATGCTCAAGTTGCTAACAGACAGGGGTGAAAGGTGAAGGTCCTCCATCATCCTCCACGAAGCACTGGTACTCAGAGATCAGCGGCGGAGAGATATGGACAGAGGTTCCTCTCCTCCAGAAAGGGAATGAGGAGCTGGAGTCACGCATCGTTCGAGTGGCTGCACAAGGGGAGGTTGAAAAACCTGGCTGTCCATAGCCCTAACGTAGGCAAGGAACTGAGCAGCCACCGCTCTGAACTGCTCCCAGGTGAGAGGGCCGCTAGGACCAAGAATGCCCAGGAGCGCTGGAGAATGCGGCAGAGGGATAGGGGCAGAGCAGAGAAAAGAAGTCGTCTGACCTCCGCCAGGGCTAGGGAGCGGACCATGAGCACCCGAGGAGAGTGCCCCGGAAGACTCCACAGCCGACAGCTGTACAACCACTTTGCCAGAGGGCCCGGCAGCCAGAGCAGTGCCTGAGGCGGCACCCGTGCCCTCCGCAACGCCGTGGGCGGGGCTCACAGAAGGCGCCAGGGCAGCTCGGGACAAAGGTCCAGAGCCAGGAGCCGCCATGCGCTCAAGTCCACTAGCAGGGGCGGTACCAGGGACAGAGGCGGCACAGCGGCAGCCCCAGCAACAACCTCGGCAGCGTCGGCAGCGCCCGAGCCCCTCGGCGCCGCGAGTGGCACCAGGACCAAAAGCGGCGCCGACAGCCCAGAAGGCGGACTCGGCACCAGCAACGACACCGCCAGGCCCCTCAGCGCCGCGAAGCGCACAGAAAGCACTGACCAGCGCGGAAGGGCCGGCACAGACTATCGACACCGAAGGCCCTCTACGATGCGAACCGCTGAGCACAGTGCAGTACTCAACCAGCGCTGAGGATGGCGCGGGCGAGACTATGGCGGCGGCCTGGATCCAGGCCCACGACACCACGAGCAGCGTCAGTGCACGAGCAGGCGCCCGACAGGGCCCATGGCACCGAGCAACAAGTGAGGCGTGATGTGGCCCAGCAGGCGCGCAAACGGCGCGAAGGCTCACGGCACCGACCGGCGCGGGCGTCGGCAGGCCTTCCGAGCGCGGGGAGCGCAGGGAGCCTTCCACCCCGAGGCGGTGCCATGGCGGGCGCCTCCACCCGCTCCGGGAGGCGGGGCCGGGCCTCCTGCGCCACGCAGGAGGAGCCTCAGCAATAGCCCAGGCTACAAGTAGCCGAGGCTTCCTCCTCCTCAGTCCATATGAACCAGGAGGACCCGGAGGAAAGGCCGAGAAGCAGCGGCCCAACGAAGTGCAAACCCTACTCCCGAAGAGTGGGGAGCTCGCCCCACTTTCAGCTAAGCTGTTCAAGGACTCGGTGGTCCATGGAGAAGCAGGCGTCGCACGAATCCATGTTGTGAAACGGGCCAAGACACGCGAGACACTGGTCATGCTGGTCGGTAATGGAATACTGACGGCCACACGGGCACCGACGCATAGGGGGCCAACCCGCCTTAGAAAACTTCTTGCCCCCCCGACCGAGACATGACCTACAGGAAAAAAACACCAAAACAGACTCAACGTCGCAATACTTCAAATAAAAAGGAAAGATCTTACCGGCGACATCGAGTGGAGGCAGAACCCAGAACTAGTAAGTTACCGAGGGATTGAAACATCGAACGAAAGGCTGAAAGGCCTAAAATTCTTCTGACAGCTTCCAACGAGGCGACCTCAACGGCAGGAGGCGAAGACTGGTGAGCAGGTGGAGTCAACACAGCCTAACGGCCCAGCCCTCAGGTGCCACATGATGCGTCGGCCTCGAGGCGGCGCCGATCGCTGTGTCGGCTCCGCCTATCCTTTTAAAAAAAAAAACTCCCGCGGGGTCCTGATCTCCGGCCAGTACCCATATGTGACGAATGGTGAAGATTGACACAGATAAGATCTGCCCTGAGTTCCAGGAGATTGATATGAAGAAGGGATTCCTGAGGGGACCACAGTCCCTGGGCTGTGAGAGCCCTCAGATGGGCTCCCCACCCCAAAAGGGAAGCATCCGTGTTAAGGACCACCGAATGAGACTGAGTAACAAATGGGACCCCTTGCCTTAAATTGCCCTGATCCTGCCACCATTGAGGAGCTAGGATCAGTGTCTGAGTCACTGGAATCAGTTTGGTAAGAGGATCCTTCCTTTGGGACCAAAAGGCACTCAGATGGAACTGAATGTCCCTCATCTGGAATCTTGCCCCTTGGACCACTGCTGTAGAGGCTGCTATGTGGCCCAAGAGCTGAAGGAAGTACCTTGCTAGTCGGGACACCTGAAGGCTGAAGGAAGAAGCCAGTTCTACAAGAACTCTTGCCCTTTCCAGGGGAAGAAAGGCTCTTGCTTTGACGGTATCTAGCTCTGCCCCTATAAAGGTAAGAAGCTGCACCAGTTTGAGAACTGACTTGGGGAGGTTGAGAAGAAATCCCAGGTAAGTGAGCACTTGCTGGGTCACTTGCAGGTCTGACTTGACTTAGTCTGGAGACTGACCCACTAAGAGCTAGTTGTCCAGATATGGAAAAAATGGAAATCTTTTGCCTTCTTAAAAAGGCAACTACTACTGCCAGGCACTTTGTGAAAACCCTTGGAACTGATGTTAGAACAAAGGGCATTTCTTTGAACTGATAATGGCCTGAAGGCAACTTGAACCTGAGGTACTTTCTGTGGCAGCACCTGATGGGGATGTGAAAGTAGGCATCTTTGAGGTCCAGGGAGGCTAGCCAGTCCCCTGACCTTAGAGAAGGAAGGATTATTCCCAGAGTCACCATCTTGAACCTTGGTTTTAAAAGATGTTTGTCCAGGTATCTTAAATCTAGGATGGGTCGCCACTCCCCTATCTTTTTTTGGGGTAAGGAAGTACCTGGAGTACAGACCTTTGCCCCAGTGTAGGGTAGGAACTCTCTCTATGGCTCTTAAGGCCAGAAAAGATGAAACCTCTGCCTCTAGGGCAAGGGTTTCAGAGAGACCTGCAGGTGGAAAAGATCTGGCTCTCATCCTCAGAAATTTTTTGAAGCTAAGAACCAGTCCCTGGCTTACTACTTCCAGGACCCACTTGTCTGAAGTAACAGACACCCAGTCCTGGACAAAATAAGCCAGCCTGCCCCCTACAGGGATAGGAGAGTTGACCCGGGCAGGCCCATCAGGGTGCCTGCTTGGCAGGGGCCTTAGACTGAGGAGTGGATGCAGCCCTGCTCATCCTCCTTCTGCCTCTCCCTCTGAAGAACCCCCTCTGTGAAAAGGGAGAGGAGGCCTGCGCTTGGTAGAAAGGCCTATGAAAGGCCTGCCCCTGCTTCTAGATTGCTGCCTTTGAGGAGCTGCATGCCTCTCCTTGGCCTGTGCACTCCTATAAGTGGTCCTATATTCCTCCATCTTTTTCATGTAATTCTCGGTCTGCTCCCCAAACAGAGAATTACCTTTCACAGAGAAATCCATGGCCTTAGCCTGGGTGTCCTGTGAGAGGCTAGTACATCTGAGCCAAGCTATTCTCTGAAGAGCAACAGATGTAGCCATGACTCTTGATGACACATCATTGGAGTCCACAGCAGCATGAAATTGTACCTTAGATGCCTCAATCCCATCAGCAGCCACCTCCTCCAGCTCCTTGGCCAGCTGGGGGGAGGCTTGTTTAGTCAGTGCCAGTACAGTGTCCCACCTGGACTTCTGGTACCTGGCTGCACAGACCATATAATTAGCCTGCCTGAGTCTCAAAAAGGATGCCATGTATTGTTTCTTTGCCAAGGCATCCATCCTCCTGGAGTCTTTATCTGGGGGGTGTGAAGCCAAGGGAACATTAGCCCTGTCACAGGCTGCAGCCTGCACGACCCCAACATGGCTGCATTGCTGATAGAAAAACTCCGTGTCTGAGCCTGATAAGGTGTACCTCTTGTCCATTCTTCTATCAACAGGAGCTACAGAATTAGGAGACTTTAAATTTTTTTGTGTCCGTTTCCCAAATGATTTGTGTAGGGGAATAGACAGCCTCCTGGACTCTGGGATGTCCATCATTTCAACAAAATCAGGCTCCTCCTGATCCTCTGTAGCCTCCTCCATAGGGAGCTGGAGAGTTTCAGCCACTTTCCTGTAGAACAGGTAGTGGGGAGGGAACTCAGAGCCTAGGAGGGGAAACACCAGAAGGTCTGTCTGGGGAGATGTCCGGTTCATTGGGCACATCCAAACATTCTGCTCCATCATAATCATCATCTTGCTCATAATCCCCCTCCTCCTCAAATTCCGGTTCATAAAAATCTTCAGGGGCATAATACTGAACCGGAAGAACAGACCAAACCGAACCCCGGATCGGACGGAACCGGACGAAGCGATTCAACAATCCGAATTGCTCGGGCAATCTCATCAGCGGTCGGAACATGAACCTCTGGATCCGAACTGGCTGATTAATCTTTACATTTCCTTTTCGTAGGAACCGATCCCTCAGGATCGGCTCTCCTCTTGCCCAAAGAAGTATCGCCCTGGTCAGAGGGCACTCCTTCTGGTTCGGTCGGAACTGAACTGGGCTGGCCATCTGGGTCAGCGGACTACTCGGCCTCCTTTTCCCTAAGTCTATCTAATCTTTTCTGCAGGGTAGACTTAGGAAAGTTTTTACAAATTTGGCAGTCTGTATAGAGGTGGTCAAACCCCAGACAATAAACACAGGTGGTGTGGGGATCAGCCTTAGCAAAGACCTCCCCACACTCACTGCACTGTTGAAACCCAGTGGGTCCGTTTTTTTTCTTGGGTTTCTCAGACATGGCCAACCTAACCAAACTTACCCTTTTTTCAGCAACAGCAAGCAAGATCCTTATCAGGTTTCTAACCGTGTTACAGGTAAACACGTTTTTAAACCGATAAGGACGCAAACCACACACTCAAAGAAAACACAAGAATTAATATATATCAGCTGAACCGATCAAAATACAGTTTTACAATTTCCACAAAGTAAACAGAAAAACTATCTAAAGTATTCACGGTACCGCAGACAGAACCTGAACAGACAATGCGGAAATAATTTTGGATTGAAACTGACAACTTTAACCAACTTGGAACTGAGCAGAAGGAGAAATCTCCAGAGCGACTGTTCAGTGAGGCGGAGTTAAGAATCTGACGGTTGGGTTTCAAAGTGCTGCAGACAGAGACCTCAACCGAGCTCGAGCTCAACGTTCTATGCACTGCATAGAAAATTAACCCTCTACTCTCCGGGGCAGTTTAAAGGCTGGAGCTAACTGCAGATTGTCAAAATACAGCAAGACTTCATGTTGTTTGAAAGAGTAGCACACCCTCAGAAGCAGAATTACACAAACGTGTTTTTAGGGAATAAGGTCCCGACCTGGACTATAGAGTTCAGCTGCAAGACATGATTTGTAACAATGCAGGTCTGATGACCAACCACAAAGGAGTGCAGGCTGAGGGTGCGTCTCAACTCTCCCCCTTCTCTCCCAAAATGGGGGCATTTTAAACAGCCAGAGGCTTAGAGGAAAAAATGTGGGCCCCAAAAAATTGAGCCCACAAATAATAAAAATATTGAAGAAGGGAAAAGAGAAAATAGGACGCCTCCCCCACTCCGAGACCCCCTTGGAAAAGGAGAAGTGAAGGGGGAGGCCCCCTCCAAACTCCACAAAGACTTAAAGGATTTCACCCCTGTGCGTCTCCACAGTCCCCTCCCGCCTACAAACAAGGGAGAGGAGAGCAAGGAAAAGAAAGACACATGGGGGGTGGGGAGTCCAGAGACTGAGGCCCCTGGGGGAAGGAGGGCAGGATTTAATGATGAATGGTGAAGATACACAGAAAGATCAACAATTATGGTAGGTACGTAATTTTCATATCTTATCTGTGTCAAGCTTCACCATTCATCACTATTGGGTGAGTACCAAGCCCCTTCCCCCCCCCGAAAGAAGGGGAGTACCCAGACACAGAGGGTGGTGGTAAATGGCTGTCACTCCACAGAGGGAAGAGTGACCAGTGGGGTACCACAGGGATCAGTGCTGGGACCGTCCTATTCAACATCTTCATCAGTGACATTGCACAGGATCTAGAAGGCAGAATTTCACTGTTAGCTGATGACACAAAGCTCTGTAACAGAGTAGACACACCAGAGGGTGTAGACAGAATGAGAAGGGACCTGCAGAAACTTGAAGAATGGTCAAGGGTTTGGCAGTTGAAATTCAATGCAAAGATGCAAGATAATGCATATGGGGCACAAAAACCTGGCACAATATATCAGTTGGGGGTGAGGATATAGCATGCACCAAGCAGGAAGCGGATCTTGGGTTGTCATCTCTCTGATGACCTCAAGGTAGGAAACAGTGTGACAAGGCATCAGGTAAAGCAAAGGGATGCTGGGATGTATAGGCAGGGCATCACCAGCAGGAAAAGGGAGGTCATAATTCGCTATACAAGACACTAGTGAGGCCCCACCTGGGTACAGTGTGTACAGTTCTGGAGACCATACCTCACTGTAAGGGACATAGACAGGGTAGAGAAGGTTCAGAGGAGGGCAACAAAGATTGTGCATGGGTTGCATCACAAGTCCTATGAAGACAGGTTGAAGGAACTGAACATGTACTCCCTGGAGGAGAGAGGGAGAGGGGATATGATAGAGACATACAAGTATCTTACAGGGAGGAACAGGTGCAGGAAAACACTATTTTTAAGTGAAAAGATGTTTCAGGACTAGAGGGCATGGGATGAAGTTGGAGGGAGGGACGATTCAGAGGAAACATGAGAAGAATTTCTTCACAGAATGGGTGGTGGACAAGTGGAACACCCTGCCAGAGGAAGTGGTGGGGCTGAAACAATCACAGGATTTAAGAATGCATGGGATAGACATAAAGGAATTCTAGAGGTCAGGGTTAAGGGGAAATAGACTTCTAGGAAAACAAACTGAACTTACAAGCTCAAATGGGCAGACTAGGTGGGCCATAGGCCCTTATCTGCCGACACTGTCTATGTATCTATGTATCTATGTACCCTGAAACACCCTAAGGAACTGGGTCCCTTAGCCTCCAGTGGGTGAGACACTGAAGGGGAGAACCCTTACAGGCCGGGAGAGGCCTGAGACTGGTCTGGGTGAGACGGGGATCCCCCAGTGGGGGAAGGAAGGCACCCCGAAAGCCGTAGTCTCACTTGTTGGGAGAAGAGATGGGTTCTCTGGTAGGCGGAGTAAATCACCCTATGCTGGGCCATGGGTGACAACTGGGATAGGCGAAACCATGCCACCCGCCAAAGGCAGATCGCTGTCCCTACCACTCTGGAAGCTACCTCACTGGCATCTTAAGATGCCCTTGCTTGGTGCCCTGCTAGCTCCAGGCCCTGCATAGAGAGGGTGATGGCTTGCCTGGTTTCCTCCAAATCAGGCATCAAGGCTAGGAGTTATCCTAGCCTGCACCACAAGAACCCGTCATAGGCTGCAAAGTGGGCCTGATGTGCTGCAATTGACAGGGAGATCCGTGACGAGAAGAACACTCGTCTCCCCCAGAAGTCTAAGTCCGCAGAGTCCGAATCTGGAGGGTGGTCACAGTAAGGGGCGCAAGGCCTTGAGGGGGTGTCCAGGGAAGTCAACCCCACAGAGGGATGAGGCAGAGAATCTGGAGACCCAGGTGGAGTGCAGTACCGCTGGCGTAAGTCCCTTGGGGCTGGTACTGTGGATAAGGGACGAAGCCAGAGCCAATGCGACGCTTCCTGAAAAGGAACACGCCAGGCGGGAGCCATCAAGTGGACCGTACTGTATTCAGCAAAGAAGGCGCGCGTCACATGCTCGGGATTGCTGATAGGTATGGGGGTCAAGTGAAGCTCATCCAACATCCTCACAAGGAAGCGCTGATAGGAGGACAGATCAGATGCTGGGGATATGTGGACAGAAGGTTCCTCTCCCTCAGTAGAGGGAGAAGAGGAGGAAGACAAGCTTCCAGGTTCAGGGGCCCGCTGCACGGGGGCATGGTGAAACACCTACTGGTCCAGGGCATGGAGGTAGGTGGGAAAATGTGCAGCTGAACCTCTGAATTGTTCCCAGGTAAGAGGCCCGCAAGGACCAGGACTACCTGGGACTACCGAGGATGGAGACAGAGGCTTGGAGGACAGGCTCCTGGCAACAGGAGAACGGTCCCTGTCAGGGCAGGGAGGCCAACAGGAAACTCTTCACAAGGAGGAGAAACCAAAAGCCGCTGCAGCTAACAGCAGTTCAACCGGGTCGGAACAGTCAGAGCTGTGCCCCAAAGAAGAAATCCCCCCGGGAGGTGACCGGGACTGTGCGAGTCCAGAAGGACGGCCCCTGACCTCAGAAGTAGAAGTCCCCCTCATGGATCCCGTTAGGGAAAGGCGAGGGCCTGCGCTTCGGCTCCTACCAGAACCCGGCAAGGCCCTACGAAGGGCTCGATGCACCACCCCCCTACCTCTCAACCCTTCGGAGTCAGACAGGGACCTCGTCATTTTAGCCACTAACCTAGGCAACTGGCATCCCTGAACAGCCTCCGAGGAGTCCACCCAAGGAACCGTACCCTCCCCCTCCTGATGCGCCCCGGGCTGCCCCAAAATTGGACTGTCCAAACACACCAAGGAGGTGGGTACCTCAACTGAAGAAACAGCCAAACCAATGACCTCAGGCTGCTCTACAGTAGCCACAGGGACCACCGCTGGCTGGTCAGACCCCCTGGTCTTGAGGTCTACTGCCGAGGGGGCCAAGGTGCTAGAGACAGAAGGATCTGAAGATTCCGAAGATTCTGGGAGCCAGTCCGGATCAGACTCAGAATCCGCCTCCAAAGAGGTAGGCTCCGAGGCCAGACCACCCCACGGACTCCTCCAGTTCCTGGACCCAGAGGTCGGGCACCCTGGGATTGAAGCCTCAAAAGCAGTAGGAAGCACATCCCCATTCCCGGGCGCTGGCGCCCTCCCGATCGCCATGAACAAGCGCGAGTCGAGCACAACCTGAAGCACGGCTCCATGGATGCCAAATCCAAACGGGGATCAGCGCCCGGTGCCGACACTCTACCCTGGCGCCTGTGAGCGACACCGGAGACCGACTTGGCTCAACACGGCACCAAAGGCAGGATCAACGCGACATTGGCACCAACTCCGCCCCCTCCCGAGTGGCGCTGGAGACAGAGATGGCACCGCCCAGAAACCTCCAGACTACCAACCCTGACGTACAAGCAGCATCATGGGGCGACAAGCGCTGAGGACAGGCCCGACACCAACGCAGTGTCGCCCTCCAAGCCACGGCGCATGAGCAGCGTCCGGGACTGACAGTACACCGAGGACGGTGCTGGCCCGTCCTGAGGGACCCAGAACGCGACACTGAGGGAGCCCCATACCAAGTAGCGACTGCCAAGACAGCCTCCGACTGACCCCAAGAAGGTCAGCCTGGGCCTCCTGCACCGTGGAAGAAACCCCCGCCAAGGCAAGGCTAGAAAAGGCAGGGGTTCCCTCCTCCACAGGCCGTATAGGACCGGGAGGGGACCCGTAGGAAGGGCCGATAGTCCAGACCTTGGTGGCGGACGTCAGACTTTCCACGCGCAGATCTCAACGACACGGTGGTCCATGGAGAAACAAATATTGCAGTTATCCATATCATGTCCGGAGCCAAGGCAGGAGAGGCAACGGTCATGTTGATCCTTTATGGAGTAAAGGTGGCCACAGGGGCACCGACGCATGGGAGGCTGCCCCGCTTCTGATGCCTTCTTGCCCCCTGGACGAGACATGACTGGATGAGAAAGAAAATAAAACACAGTACTCAACGACGCTTTAGAAAAGGAAAGATCTTACCGGGTTGTAGAAGTGACGTCGAGCAGACGAACAGAACCAAGGCAAATTACAAGTTAAACGACGGACTAGGCTGCAAAAACACTTCAGTCTCGCATGCAGAATCCTCACTCGACAGCGGGAGAGAAAGAACTGGGGCTGGGGAAGAGTTGACGGCTGACTGCCAACCCTCGAGTGCCGCGTGGAACGTCAGCCTTGAGGGTGGCGCCGGCCCTGCGTCGGCTCCGCCCATGACAAAAAAAAAAAAAAAAGTCTCCCGCGGAGTCCTAGCTCCACTGAGCTATACCCCAATAGTGATGAATGGTGAAGATTAACACAGATAAGATCTAGTCAGTGGCTCAGTAGGTAGCACACTCGCCTCTGAGGCCGGGAGATCAGAGGGCTGTGGGTTCAGTTCCCACATCTGGCACTCGGGTTAATATCCCAGTACTGACACTGTAGTGCAGCATGAGAGGGGTGCTGCACTTCTGAGGTGCCGTCCTTCGGATGAGACATTAAACCGAGGTTCCATCTGCCTGGATTGGTGGTAGTTCAGGTGGATGTTAAAGATCCCATGGCACTTATCGAAAAGAGTAGGGGAGTTTTTATTGTAATAATAAACATAGTAAACAACACAATGAAAACATTATCCGTTTAAACAATACGATAATTAAGCAGTGCAGGTAAATACATAAAATAAACAAAAACCCTGATACAAAAGTGAAAAATAAAAATAAATGAAAGGAAATAATAAAAAATAAATGAAAGGAAACAAGAAAAAGGAATAACTATTCCAAAAATAACGTTACCTTATTTAAACTTAATAAAATGAAGAAAATCTTTCTACCATTTCAATAGTACAGCAGGGACTTCCCTTTGTGCATCCTGAGAATAAATTCTTAAGAGTTCCTTAATCAGAATACTGACACAGGTGTAGGGCATTTTCCTTTGATAGATGACCCATTGGCACATAGATTGCCATAAATAATATCTTAAACAACCCAAAAATAAAGATAACGTCCCTTCATGTAAATAAGACAAGCTTACCGGATAACATCCTAAAATCAGAATTTCATATGACAAACAATTAAGCCACTTGAAACCCCATAAAGTTGCCAAATATGCCCATAAACCCTTAGCATAAGAACACCCAAGAAAAAAATGTTCCATTGACTCTTCTACATTTATGCAATCCAAGTATGGACACTTCCTTTCTTCTAAAGCCTTATACTTAGCGTTGCCCTGTACATTCAGGTGACCATAAAAGATTAACCACTGAGTTTCCCATTGCGTTTGAGGCAATCTGAGATTGTTTAACTGGGCCAATACTTTAGAATTGAGAGCAGAAGGGCAATTCTTAAAACTAGGCTCAGGGGGGAGTAACTGTACCATCAAAGATTGGTAAAATCCCTTCGTGTCATTACTCAGGATTGTTTGTTTCTGGATTTTCCATCTAAATAATTTGTGTGCTGCAGGCCTAAAATACTGTGGGAGATGAATGTGAGGATTTAATTTCAGGGCAAAAATTCGCCAATTCTTAAAATATTTGCCCATTGACCTTAAATTCCATGAATCCTCTGCCCTTGATTCAGTTACTAATCCACTTTTAACTGAACACATAATAAATAAAGAGTGTACAAATACTACTGGGTCCACCATTCCCAGACCTCCCAATTTTTTCTGCAAATACGTATAACCCCTCTTAACCGGATTTAAATGGTTACCCCAAAGCAATTGAAAAAACAGGCTGTACATTCTAGTTTCCAGATGAACCAGGAGTGGAAAAATCATAGCAACATACTGCACACAAGGAATGAGAGACTGTTTGATCACCTGTATACGTTTCAATTTTGACAACTTCCACTGTTTCCACCTATTCACCTTTTTCTCTATCACTTGAAGAGCTGAATCCCAGTTTTCTACTGGCATGTTTTGGGGACCAAACTGGATCCCCAAAATTTTAAGTGGGTTTCTAGAAAAATGGATGCCCTCCTGCCACACCTCCTCAGAACCTATCGCTCCAATGAATAAACCCTTTGTCTTATGTAAATTCAGTTTTGCATTCGAGACTTTTGAGAAGGTGTCAAAAGCGTTTAAAAAACTGTGTACAGAGGCCTTTTCCATGAAATACAATACTAAATCGTCTGCATATGCTTGTACCAGGAGATGGGAATCCTTGGATAAGTTATCTGAAATTCCCTTCCATAACTGAGTGGAAATTAAGTTCTGCAATAGTGGGTCTACTGCAAAATTATAAAGGAGGGGGCTGAGAGGACAACCCTGGCGTACTCCTGTATGCAACTGAAAACCTTCTGCCTTGCAACCTTTCAAAAATGGAAACACCACATAGCTTTCATATAATCTCTCAATCATCTTAACCATTTGCAAAGGAACCCCGTAATGTGCTAGAGTTAAAAACATAAAAGGCAAATAAACTCTGTCAAAAGCTTTGTCTAAATCTGCAGCCACCACACAATTCGTAATACCCGTGTCGGAGAGATGTTCAATGACATCACGTATCATCATAAGAGCTGATTGAACCCGTCTCTCGGGTATGCAGCTAAATTGGTAAGGCGAAATGACCCATCTGGCATAGTTTTTCAAACGATTATTCAGAATGCTAGTAAAAATTTTATAATCTGAATTTAAAAGGGTGATCGGCCGCCAATTAGCAATGTTTTGTCTATCCCCAGTTTTGAATATGTAAATTAACAACCCTTCAGAAAAAGAGGGAAAAATTGCAACATTCTTTATGAAATACTGAAATAAAATAAACAAACATTGGCTCAACTCACTCGCAAAAACTTTGTACAAATTATTAGAAAGGCCATCCATTCTGGGGGAAATGCTTAGTTTCAGTTTTCCTATTATACTTAGAATTTCCTCTTGAGAAATTGGATCCCACAATTCCAAAGCTTCTATCAATTTGGAAGGAACACTAATAGTACTTAAATAGGAAAGCATTGATGCATCAGGAATTGAACAAGAGGGCTCAAGAGACCGAAAATGCTCCACTATTACATCTCTGAGCTGTACTACAGAGTTAGCCAATGTGTTGCCCGGTTTCTTTAGAGTGTCCATATTCGAGGAATCCCTCAGATGTTTACACATCTCAAATGGGTCACCAATAGGTGATTTTTTTATACCATTAGAAAGGATGGCTTGCATGGTTTTGCCTCTATTATACTGAAAAACTCTCATATTCTCTTTTAGTTTAGTAATTTGATCAGAATAATCTAACCGAGAGGTATAAACTATAGTTGTAAGTTTCTGCAGTTGTTGCCTAAGGGCCAAATAATGCAAAAAATTATAATTTTTTGTTCGAACCCCTTGTTTCTTAAACCAATTCCGTAAATCTACCTTCGTCTCTATCCACCAATCCCCTAAATCTGAATACAGAAAGGCCACTGATAACCTAGCTTTTAAGAGATATTTTACCCCAGCTTGTATATAAGGTAATTCCAATGTGGAATTATTTAGCTTCCACCTAACTTGTCTACACTCTTGAAAGCCTGCCAGCTGGAAATTACATAGCAAAAATGAATGGTCTGAGAATTCACAAGGAAACATTTTAAAAGATGCCACTTGCATAGATGGCGAGACTAACATGTAATCAATCAAGGTAAAAGATTTTCCCTTCTTAAAGGAAAATCTGGGACCTGGAGGCAGAAAAGTATTACAATTAAGTAGACCAGCAACTTTGATAATTTTATCTAATGCGTTAGAATCACAATATATTTTCTTATTTTGTAAAGAGTCCAGTAAATTGTACAGTTAAAATCCCCTTCCCACAACACCCTAACTGTAGTCACCAAAAAGGGTTGAATAGTTTTTAGGCAAATTACTCTACCCGCTTTTGTTTGAGGGTTATAAATGTTGATAAAGCGATAACATAAGTTATGCCATTTCCCATCTACTATCAATACCCTTCCAGGGATAAGGTCAATTAAATTATGCAGCTGAAAGGAATATGAGGTAAACACAATGCCTATGCCATTTGCCGTATCCACGACAAATGACCAAAAGGAAGGCCCCAAACCCAATCCGTTTAAAAGATGAAAGCTGATCTATGGAATGCATCCATGTTTCCTGTAAAAACACACAGAAATATATTGTTCATGTATATAATGAAAAGGACTTGCCTTTTAGTAGCATTTAACAAACTATGGGTATTTAAGAGCCCCAAACCAACCTCGTGCCTGTTTATACTGAAGAAAATAAAAACCTCTTTTTTTTCCTCTTTTTCATTTTCTTCTCTTTATAGTTATCCACTGGCTGCAATCTGGTGGAGAGGGAGGATTTCTGAGAATCTGAATCCCCTAAATCCATCTCTGTGTCCCCCCATGGGGTGAATAAGGCAGCGTAAGAATTACTTGTTTCAATCATAGCCACCGGAGGGGGAGTTTTGGGATGCAAGTTTCTAGAGGATCTTCGTTTGGGCAAAACTGACCCTGAGCCTAGCACTTTAGAGTCGTTACCTGCCACCTCCGTGACCTCTTCTGAATAGCACACAGGAGGAAATTTCAAGGGATCAGGAGGACCCATGCAAGCCTTTTGGGTTGCCACCAAGCCTGAAACAGTTGCTTGCTCAACTTTATCAGAAACCTTGAAGAGATTGCTACTGGAAAGGACCTTGCCAGTAAATTCCACTTCTTCTTTTTGTTTTGTGAAGGAGGAGATATAGGCGAAATTCAGAAGAAATGGGGGTGGAGAGTGGGGGGTCTGCGGCTTCCTGAGCTTTCTGAATGAGTAGATCTGAGTTAGAACAGGAAGATTTATTTTTGGCCGCCCAAGGGCATACCCTGAACATGCGCCTTTTTCTTCACACAGATCACATCGAGACTGGTTATTACAGTACATGGTTAAATGCCCCACTTCCCCACAATTGTCACAGCGTGGTTGGTCACAAACACTGGAGAGATGTGTCCTAGCGCCACATTTGTAACATGCTCGAGGTTGTCTGCTATAGAAACACACACCCCTATCCCTACCGAGCAGAAAAGAGTTAGGAATATGCTCTATCCCTACCTCAGATTGCCTCAATTTAATTTTGTACTTCCAGCCCCCCGTCCAAAATTGTTCCAAATCCAAAATGGGTTCAGGGTCACTCATAACCTCACATTTTTGAGACAGCCAGAAGGAAACGTCTTCCACATTGACCCCTTCATTCCTAAACATGACTAACAAATTTAATCAAAGGTTTTAATAAAGGAATAACCAGAAAAGGGGTCCATGTGGGAGAGAACTTAACCTGACCATACCTATCCCAAAATAAGTCTAAAGCATGCTGTGTCCGAAAGCTTATATCGAAATTATCCTCCCCAGAGATATTAATAAAGGCATAAACGTCATGAGGAGTGAAATGTAATGAGTCTTTCAGCAGCGTTTTCCCAACATAGTGTCTGTCCGGTCTAACCTCCAAACCTCCTTTATAGCGCAGCCGAACAGCATTTCGTCGAGGCGCTGCTTCCCTCTTTGAATTAGAAAATAATTCTGACATTAGTGGCTTCTGAGGGGGAGGTTTTGATGTCAACGGGTCTTGTTCCGTAGATAAAGGCTCCTGTGATTGATTTACTAGGTTCGAAAGGGGTAACAAAGGTAGGGGCACTTGTTCTTCCGGCACCAAAGTTGTCAGGGGAAGCTTGAAAACCTTGGCTGCAGCCTTTTCCTTATTCAGGTTGTTCATCACCTCTTTCTGCTGTACAGCAGGTTTCCACTCTGGAGAGTGTTGAGAGAAAGTTAAATCGTTATCCCATGCTGGGTCAGGCTTCCAAACACCTGTTACAGCCTGCTTCTAGCCTGCCTCCCGGAGGGCTTTACTTGGAGACCAGGATTCCCGAGGTCTATCCTCCTAAATGCGAGGAGGTCCAGCCCCCCCAGATTGTGTGACAACCAGAGTTGTATGTTGTGGAACAGTTTTTAGGGGAAAATAGAATTCCATAACCCCCTTTTGAGAGCTAGCTGAGGATTGATATATCACCTCAGACTGGACTGGTGAATCTCCATTAATAGAGGTTTTAAACACAAACCCAGTCAATTTGCTCAAGGGAGCAGACTCATTCTAAGTAAAAGTGGTTATAGGCAACCCTTGAGAAGATGCATTTTGCCTTGCATTCAATGTACATTTGAGTTGTAATTTATCAGGTGCAGAGTCAGGCTGTAGGCACTCGCTGTGCTCCGCGATATTACTGCCAGCCTGTAAAGAAGCAGAAAATCCCTGTGTCATCCCGGGTATTGAAACGAGGCTTTGCTGTGCGGGACCTTGCCCTACAGGGCCTACGGCACTTGTGAAGTCTTCCAGAAGATTGTCATTACTCCTAGAGCAACTGTCAATGCAGGGATTACCTTGAATGGGAGGCGCTGAGCGAGGCTGCATAACAGCACACTGCTGCAAAGTGCTAAACGGTAAGTGGGCTGCTTCATTTTGACAGTAAAAGAAGGCACAGTACCTGCTTGCCACAAATTCTCCGGCTCCTGAGCCTCTTCATTCAAATCGCCACACTCCTTAACATTCACGAGTCCCCTCGCCAAGTCTGCCGGCTGAGTTGCTCGTTCGCACCCCTCGGAACCCCCCCGAGGGAGCCAACTCGTCAGAAAATTCAGTAATGGTAGCCGCGCTGCTCTCACGGAGCGGAATGCAACTGTGCTGATGTGCACTCCAGTTTTCTTTACCCGGTACGAACTCTGCTCCATATTTAATAGATTCCAAGTCAGGCATTACATTTTTGAATATCTTTGAAGAGGAATCCTCTTGTTTCTTAGCTGATTGTAACAAGTCTTCCCAATGAACTACAGCATCGTGAAATTCAATATCAGAGTCAATCTCAGCAGTAGTATGAGCTAAAGCCTCCTTGTTGCCAATAGGGGGAGCTGAGGCTAGCTCTCCCACTCTGCAGACGTCTTCCTCCTTCGATAGCCCACTCCGGGTGATCATCTTGGCAATGGCCTGTCCCCCTACTGGCAGCAATGCAGCAGCAGAGTAGGGGAATTTTCTCGGTGTCCTGGCCAAATTTCCCTCATTCACTATAAATACCACCAACAGCTCAATCTGGTTCAAAGTCAGTTGGCATTCATCTGAATCCCCCGCCCCCGGGTCGTGCCTGAAAATAGGCAGGATTTGTCTAGTGCACTTACCCGGTCAACAAAAACTAACTAAATAAATAAATAAAAAATATCCATTTTATGATGTCCTTGGGAAGGGCAGTTAATTTCAACTGGTGCTGAAAAACTATGTTGCAGCTAGGTGAGAAAATTGCAGTTGTAAAGTTCTGTGATGTCTCTGAAAAAGCAGGAAAGCACACTAAATCAAAGGAAAGACTCAAGATCAAAGGGTCATATGGGGAAACGAGTTTTTGCTGATGTCACCTTATTTAACATACCCCGAGTGATGGGACATACTGTGTGTATTAATTTTTATATTTTACAGGGAGGAGCTATGTGACATTATGGAAGAAGCAGGTTTAGAGACAGTTTAACTGTATGCTGTATTCCCACTTATACACATTCCTGTTTGGACTCTGTCTTAAAACAACAGCTAACTAAAGCACTGCAAGAAGGTATACATTAGATAGACAAGTCTATGTGTACTGTGGTAGGAGTTTATGTTTGTATTTTACCTTGTTCTTTTAAGTGATTGTATGTGTTGTGATATATTGTTCTGTGGTTACATGTTACATATTTTATTCATTTTAAGTAAAACCTCTTATTTTAAAGAGACTGCCTGTGTCTTCCAAGTCCTTCCTTTTTGCCTGTGATGTATGGATGGTTACGATTTTGACAACACTGTTCATAAGCTTAATGGTATACCAAACTGGAAAAAGGTAAGAATTTATCTAAGGTCTTTCATAGAGTTTTTAAGGGTTCATTTTGTATACCTGGTTAGGTGCCCGTAGCCGAAAGATATCTGGCATTCCCCGAAGAGCACAATTATCTGAGCCTGTACATTTGGGTACACTAGCAAGAGGTTCACAGTTTGAATCCCTCCAGAACTTGAGACCAAAGGTGATTTGAACCCACAAAACAGACAGGAGGGTTACCCTGTTCTGTTGCCCTGTTCACAATACTGCGCTCGGAGGTTGGCACTGTGGGAGCAGAGGGCCTGACCTGCTGAGTGGGGTTGTGACAGGGACCACCCCCTTTTGTACCAAGGCTGACATCGGGATGGAGCCGACGTCAGAGGGTGGCACCTGCTGGGGCTAGCTAAGAGTCTTCCAGTGGGTCCTAGTGCCTGTGGCACAGTCCTAATGGTAACAGCCTGCTGCAAGAGCTCCCACTCTAAGAAAGATCACTAGTTCTTCCAGAAGTTCACCAAAGAGCCGGTGTCAACTGGTCTGCAGCAGGAAAGGACTGAGGTGGGGCTGCGGACTGCCTCCGGATATACCATTGGCTGACGTCGGGGTGGAGCTGGAGTCAGGGGGGTGGTCCCCGCTAAGGACTGCTAGCTAGAAGTTTGCTGTGGGGTCCTAGTGCCTGGCGGCATAATCCTAATGGTAACAGCCTGCTGCAAGAGCTCCCACTCAAAGTAAGATTATCCATGTCCCCTACCCCTCTATGAGTTATAGACAGTTGGCTTAGAAGCCTTAAGAGTCATCCTAGTTTCATAAGACTCTTTAAGAGAATATTCCAGCTGCTGTACAAACAGTTAAGAGCTATCAAAGCGCACATTCATGATCTGTTTGACATCTGGCATGAATCCAGCAGCCCACAGAGAGGAATGCAACTTGATGCAAATACCAGCAGCCATGGGGCAGGCAGCTGCATCAAAAGCATACATACAGACTTTAAGGGAAGCCGTGTCAGTGGTTGCACCGTACACGACACCATGGGCAAGGGTGGGGGACAATCCAGACAATGCAGGCTCATGCAGTTCCATGTGGAGGGGTTGTGGGATAACAGATGGACCAGACACCGAGGTTCAACATACAATCTCTGTGTGATGTTTATTCAAAATACAGTAGATAACCTTAAGCAATGGCATATCCCTTCCTCAGCACGTCAGTCTGCGGCAATATACTATGCATGTCCTTTCTCTGCTCTTAGCCAGCACCTACTGACACTGATCTCTGATCTAACTTAGCAGTTGAGATTCAGCCTCCACCCCTATGTGGGCCTTGTTTGCTTGGGTCTAAAAACCTCAGTGCAGAAGCACTGAAACATGGGTTACCCCAAAGGGCATTGACAATAAGCCAAGTTTCAAAGAAACACATCATCACACATACTTCCATAATGTAAAGCATCATGGGATATATGTAAATCACCATGACATTTCAGATTGTCTCAGTTTACAGCAATGTACATGCATTTTAAATAGCACAACTGACTTCATTTCTATAATAGTCACCTAGTACGTTTTACCATTATCAAAAACACCTAGTGCCATGGTATTTTCAACATTTACCGGTTTCAGAAACATAAGGTATATACTTCAAGGTATTTTATGACATAGTGTTATTACATACTAAATCCAACGAGAAACACAACCTGTTTTACATACGCTTGGAGGACACCACAATAACCTCCCTGTACAAGGACCTAAGAGGGAAAAGGAAAATTAAAGAGGACACTATAGCATAGTCAATAAAGGGAAGGGGGTGCCCATAGCTGGCCACCCTTATGGACTAGAAATTGTAAAGGATAGATTAGGCTAAAAAAATAGAACTGTTGCAACAGATTTAAGAAAGGGTCAGTCCTCAAGAGTGTCAGGAGCTACCTGTCACACTTCGCAAGTGGCACCAGGGTAGGCACCAAGGGACCAGGTGCTGCACACAGCATTAATGACCCACCCTGCACCAAGGAGACCAGTGGTGGCACTGTGGCTGTCCCCGTTCCTGGAGGGGATAAAGGCAACATCACAAATGGGGTAGGTGCTGGCATCAACCTGGAGGCCGGTACTGTTGTCAGCCATGGGCCTAAGTCAAGCAGTATCACAGATGGTGCTAGCCCAGCCAAATCCAAGGGGTCAGCGATCATCACCAGAAATGGTGCCGCATGACTTATACGCTGTACCCATTGCTCCATAAGAGCTGCCCAATAGTGGAAATGCCCACTGGGGTCCTCTGTAACGGACAGAGAGTGGCTCCAGGATGGAAACACTGACCTCACAGGCCCAGATGTCTCTTTTGGAGTTGGCAACAACTGTGGGGAGCCCAGGGTAATAGAAGTCGAGTGTCTCACAACAGAATGGCCAAAGGACAACCTTAACTGGTGTAAAGACCCCGATGCCGAGCATGTGCAGGATCTCGACCCATTTCTTTTTGAGACTCCAGCAGGCTGTCTGCTGTCAGAGTACCAACCCAGAGAGAGGTGGTGACCATACACAGCCCCATTTTCACAGCAACTAGCCTTTTCAGGCTCCCTATCTTCCTCCATGGCTGTCTACCACTGGCACAACATAGGGCCGAGAGAAAAGTACAGTCACTTAAGAACTTACCGTAACGGTAGATCTTTGAGAGGATCTCTTGCAGCAGGCCATCACCAGTAGGACTCAGCCATCATGCGCTAGGACCACATGGAAACCTTTCTAGCTGGCAGTCTACCAGAGGGGGCCACCCATCTCTGATGTCAGCAGCCGATGTCAGCCTATCCTATACAAGGTGGGCGGCCTCCATGCCCTCCTCAGTTCTCCCGCCGTAGACCATAAGCAGGATACCAGAAGAGGTAAACTCAAGAGGATGCTGAGGTAACCCTGTAGCAGATAAAAAAGCAGAAGGCTCGCCCTGATGGAAGGGGAGAGAGAGACACAGGAAGAAAAAGAAAGGGGGTAGGAGGGAGGGAAAGCAGGGCCTGCTGCAAGAGATCCTCTCAAAGATCTACCGTTACGGTAAGTTCTTATGTAACTGTACTATGTTACTTCAAGGGCATCTCTTGCAGCAGGCTATCTCAGGTAGGACTGAGTCCCAAGCAGTTCTGGTACTACAGACAAGCAGGCTGGGTGGCTAACTAAAAAAAAAACAACAACCTAAGAGAGGAGACTTTGAAGGACAGCTAGGACAAAGCTGGCTTGATGCCTAGTGGCAATATCAAGACTGTAATGCTTGGTAAAGGTGTGGACAGTACTCCAGGTGGCAGCAGCGCAGATGTCAGCAGCTGACACATTATGAAAGCAAGCCACTGAGGTGGCCATACCCTTCATGGAATGGCCCTTAACCACTCCAGGATGTTCCTTGCTGTACTTCTGGTAACAATAAACAATGCAATTAGCTAACTACTTAGACAAACTCTGTTTGGACACTGGGGTGCCCTCTCTCCTGGGGCGAACAAAACAAACAACTGATTGGACTTCCAAAAGTCCTTAGTCCGGTGTGACTAGTACCTCAGGATTCTATGCACATGAGCAATGCCTCCCCTTGACTGGAATGCTCCAGAAAATAAACAGGCAGGTGGTTGGATGGATTCAAAGTAAACTCCGACACCACCTTAGGAAGAAGCTTAGGATTTGTACACAAAGACACCCTGTCTGTGAAAAACTAAATAAGACTCCTTACATAGGAGGACCAGAAGTTCTGAAATCCTTCAAGCATAAGTAAGGGCAACTAAAAATAATGCTTTCCATGACAGAAAGCGCAGTTCACAAGATGCAGCTGGTTCAAAGGGAGGCAGCATAAACTTTTCTACCACAAAATTAAGGTCCCAAGGCGGGACAGGGTCCCTGATTGGGGGCTTCAAGAGCAAAATGCCCAGCCAGAAGGTTTGGGACACATCGAGTTGGGCCACTGAGCACCCATCCACGGGTACATGATATACAGAGATGGCAGAGAGATGCATCTTAATAGAGGATTACCATAAACCCGAGTCCAAGAGGGACAGAAGGTACTCCAGTACCTGATCCACTAGACAGGTGAAGGGATCCAACTGGTGCAAGGCAGCCCAAAGAGTGAAGCGCTTCCATTTCATGGAGTAGGTGACCTTGGCGGAAGGCTTTCTGGCCACCATCAAAACATCAGCCACCCTGGGGGAGACCCTGAATCTGGCTATGTTCTCAGGAGCTATGCACGGAGATGGGAGACTTGAGGTCCGGATGGACCAGGGTGCCCTGTTCCTGGGAGAACAAGCCTGTGCACAGGGGTAGGGATAGCAGAAGTTCCACTACCAGTTGCTGTAGTAAGGGGAACCAGATCTGATGAGGTCAGAAGGAGGCAATGAGGATCATTGTAGCCCCTTTCGTCTGGAGTTTGATTAGAACTTGATGAAGGCACGGGAAGGAAGGGAAGGCATACAGAAACCTCCCTGTCCAGGAGAGGGACAATGTGTCTCACCAGAAAACTCCTGGATCTAGCTAGCAGAAATCTGGCAGTTTTGAGCTGTGTGGGGACACAATAAGGTCTAACTCGGGCCAACCCCATCTGCTGAAGAGCTCTTCTACCACTGAGGTCAGAAGTTCCCACTTGTGAGCTCTGGACCACAAATGTCTTAAGCTGTCAGCCAGGACGCTTTAGTCGCCGGGAACATGGACAGCTGAGAGTTCCAGACCATGCTCAATAGCCCAATACCAGACTCTCATCGCTTCTCTGCGGAGTGTATAGGAATGAGTCGGCCCCTTCCCGCTTGTTTATGTAATGAACCACGCACATATTGTCCATCTGCACCAAGAGCAGACCTGAGGAGAGCAGAGTCTGGAAGGCTTACAAGGCATACAGGACTGCCCAAATATCCAGGATATTGATGAGGAGATCCTTCTCGATCTTGGACCAAGTTCCTTGGGATTGGTGGGTCCCCATGTAGGCACCCCAACTGAGGCCGGAAGCGTTTGCCGTAAGGATCTGCTGAGGGGGGAGGTATAAAGAAGGGCACTCCCTGAAACAAGTTGCTGGGCTCCTGCCACCACAACAGCACCTTCTTGACTGGACTAGACATCAGCACTGGTTGATCCAGGGTGTCTGTGTGTTGATCCCACTGGACTCGCAGTGTCCACTGAGGGATTCTCATGTGCAGCCTGGCCTGGGGAACTGTGACAACGGTTGCGGCCATGAGACCCAGAAGCCTTATGAATTCACTTGCCTGAACACGGCAGTTGGGGAAAAAAAGGTGGGCCTGAGCCATGAGGCACTCCGCTCTGTTTGAAGGTAAGAAGGCTTTGCCCTGAGTCATGTCCAGGACTGCCCCTATGTAAAGGAGGTGTTGGCAGGGGTAAGAAAGAATTGGGCAGGTTGATAGTAGTGCCCAATGACTGGAACAGGCTGCAGGTACTTGCAAGAGTTTGTAGCAGACAGCCCCTGGACGGGGCTGCCAATAGCCAACTGTCCAGGTAGGGGAGACGTAAAAACCCAGTCTCCTCAAGGCTGCAGAACAACAAACTCGGAGCAAGTCTGAGAAAAGCAAACACACTGCAGCACTTGACCTTAAAGCCGAAAGTGACCTTTAGACATAGGAGTAAACAAAAACTCTTACCGGTTCTTGTGTTCTTTATTAAAGTGCTCACTAACGTACAATTTCCTCGTAGCAGACAGCAAAGTAATACAGCGACAGACAACTTCAGTTACTTTAAATAATAAACCTTAGACACCATCATGGTGTAAAGCCTGAAGTAGAGACACATTACGACTGGCGGCCAAACAGCCCACATGTAAGCCTGAGCTCAGGGGCAAGGGGATTGGGGATTCCACTGTCAGCTGCTGATGTAGAGGGAACCAAATCTGACATGGCCAGTAGGGACCTATTAGAATCATACTTGCTCCCTCAGACTGCAATTTGAGCAGGACTCTGCAGTAATGGGAAGGGAGGGAAGGTATACAGAAACCTCCCTGTCCAAGAGAAGGACAATGTGTCTCGGCAGAAAACACCAGGCCCTGGATCTATCAAGCAAAAACTGGGCAGTTTGGCCTTTAGCGGGGACGCAAAGAGGTCCAACTCAGGCCAGCCTCATCTATCGAACAGCTCTTTGGCCACAGATTGAAGAAGTTCCCATTTGTGTGCCTTGGACCAAGACCAGCCTAAACTGTCAGCTAAGGTGTTTTGTACGCCTGGGACATGCACGGCCGTGAGTTCCAGAAGATGTTTGACAGCCCAATACCAGACTCTTATGGCCTCTCTGCAGAGGGAACAGGAGTGAGCCCCCTCCCCCCGCTTGTTTATGTAGAAGACCACTGACATACTGTTTGTCTTAATAAGGACAGGGCCAGGAGCAGACTCGTTTGCAATGCCTGAAGGGCGTAAAGTATCACCCGCATCTCCAAAATGTTAATATGGAGATGTTGCTCTTGGTGAGACCAGGTTCCCTGGGTCTAACGGTCTGCCAAATATGCACCCCGGCCCAGGCCAGATGCATCCGTAGTCAGAACCTGACAAGGAGGGGGGGCATGGCTAGCAGCCAACTAAAAAAAACATCTCTTGTGACAGCTCCCAACTGCAGACTTTAAGTTTATTAAACAATCTAAGCCTATTTTTTGGTTGATCCCATCGGCTAGGGTCATTCTCCTTGCAACCTTACTGCTGGAAAGTTCAGCCTGTCTATATTATTTGCTGCAAATCCAGCTTTTATCCACGCACAAGGTGCGGAAAGCGAACTCTCGAATGCAGCTGTGCTCAAAGTAGTTAAGGACTTGGGAGTCCTTTGTTAAAGAACTGAACAAGAAAGTTGATAGCTTTACTTCGAGGGTGACCACAGTTGAGCTTAAACTGGATACCATAGTCACGGAATCCCAACAATCAAAATCGCTGGCCGAGAAAGCCGTTACAGCTACTGCAGGGCTGGTGAATGAAAATCGCCTGCTTCGACAGCACTTGAAAAACCCTGAAAATGGAGCCTGTCTGGCTAATGTGAGGATTTTAGGCATCCCGGAGGAATGAGAAGGTCAGCACTTACTGGACTTGGTTTCTTCACTGCTGCATTCAATGCTCGGCTTTTCCACGGATGGCTCATTACTTTAGTCACTGCAGGCCCCACCATCAAGGAACAGATTCTGCAAGCAGCCAAGGAGAAAGGTCCCATTCAGCTTCCCAATGGCTCCAGAAGAAATAATTACTCACCTGTAGTAATCTTGTTTCTTCCAACAGGATCCACTAACATTATTACTTCTTGCCGTGCTCCTTTAAGCCAGCACTGCCCCGGAGCCAAATGGAATGCGATGCTAACAATGGAATCTTTAGCTTCTGCATCTAGTTCAAAAACTGCCCAGTGTAACTGCCTACATTCTAACCTCAGATTCCTTAGGAGCTTGCAAAGAGGCCATAGTAACATATAATTAGAAATAGAAAAAAAGAAGCCCCAACTGGGGCAACTAGTAAACATTAAATCACAGGGGAAAAAAAAGAGAAAATTTCCCTTTTTTCTTAATGTCAGATTCACCTAAGGAAAAAAAACTACACACTATAAAACATTACTAAGAAGTGCCAGCAGATGGCATACCACTCCAAGTATACATACAATCAGCAGTGAAAAGTTTTTTGTTTTTTTTATTGATTCGGCCAGGGGAGGCAGGGTGGGAAGTAAGAAAAAATTACTCACCTTAGTAATGTTGTTTCTTCTAATGGAGTCTTGCTATATTATAGACATTAGCAGTTTGATCCAGCTCTAGAACTGCCCCGGAGTGAAATGGTTAAAACCATTCCAAAATAGAATTTGCATGAGAGCAGCTCTATCTGTGTCATTTCAAACTTGAACTGTCAGATCTTACGAGCCAAACTCACTAAGGTCTGTGTGGAAGCTGTAACTCACACTAGCCAAATGGCTACCTAAATAATAACAACCATTGATGGTCCTAACACCCAAGACTCAAGTCAGGGGACCAGAAATACTAACACCATTCTACTAATATGAAAATGGAACATAAGTATAATAAAACACACACACGCACATACACACACACCCCAAAGTCCCAAAGGGGACAAAATGCTAACAGGACATAAGTAGTGCCCACCTAAGTTGCCCGTGACCCCACCAAGTAGAGGTTCTGAGAGGGGCAGGTTGGGGAGGCTATAATATAGCAAGACTCCATTAGAAGAAACAACATTACTAAGGTGAGTAATTTTTTCTTCAAACAACATGAAGTCTTGCTATATTATAGACATTAGCAGAATACACAGCAGTACCTCCATGGAGGAGGGGCAGAACCTACTTAGAATAGGCTCTGAAGAACAGCTGGCTTGCCAGAAGCAGGCATCTCTCCTGGCCTGGACATCCAGGGAGTAATGCTTGGTAAAAGTGTGTACCATTTTCCAAGTAGCAGCCTGGCAAATCTCTAATAAAGGGATATCTCTGACAGCAGCTAGAGACGCAGCTGTACCCCTGGTAGAATGAGCCCTCAAACCGGGGCTCTGCCATTCTGATAACAAAATTGGATACAAGAGACAATCCACCTGGCTATTGATCTCTTAGTGGCAGGTTTGCCTTTCCCAACTTCACCATAGGTAAGGAAAAGTTGGAGGATTCGAACCTGTGACCTTTGGTAAGCTCTATAATAACTAAGAGCTCTCTTAACATCCAGGCTGTGCAATCTCCTCTCACCCAAGAGGAGTGGTCAGTGAAAATACTGGAAGGGAGATAGATTGATTAAGATGGAAATCGGAAACCACCTTAGGCAAAAACTTCCTATTAGTCCTAAGGACTACCTTATCCCTGTGGAAAGAAATAAAGTCAGTCTCCACTGACAAGCCTTGCAATTCACTTATGCGTCTGGCAGAAGTGATAGCCACTAGAAAAACAGTTTTCCAAGTTAGGTACTTAAGCTCTGCAGAAGACAGAGGTTCAAAAGGGGGTTGCATTAACTGGGCAATGCAAACATTAAGGTCCCAAGCAGGGGCCGGTTCCCGAAAGGGAGGATTAGTATGGAGTAATCCCTAAAAAAACTTGGAAAACACAGGATGAGAGGAGAAAGGGGATGACTTTCCTGCTGACACAAAAGCAGACACAGCTGCCAAATGAACTCTCAGGGTAGCTGGTCTGAGACCCAAGGAATTAAGATGTACCATGTAATCTAACAAAATGGGCAATTCAGCAGATTCTGGGGAAATATTTTTCCCACACACCAAATAGAAAACCTTTTCCATTTAGAACTATAAGTAGCTCTAGTGGAAGGCTTTCTGGAAGCCTTTAGGATCTCAAGAACACCCTGAGAGAGGTGTAAATCAGCAAACTCTAACTCCCTCAAGAGCCAGGCCTTGAGGTTGAGGGATTTGAGGTCCGATACCAAACCCTTCCCTGGGCACAAGTCAACAGATTGTGATTCCTGGGGAGGCACAGGGAAGATGGACTGTCAGGAGACAGAAGGAGGGTACCAGGGCTGCCTGGCCCAATCCGGGCAATCAGAATCACCCTGCAAGGCTGAGATCTGATTTTGACTAGTACTTTGAATAGGAGAGGAAAGGCGGGAAAGCATAGAGGAACTTCCCCTCCCAATCCAGAAGAAGGGCATCCAGGGGAACTGAGCCCAGCACTGGAGGCCTGCAACAGAACAGAGGAAGTTTATGATTGTCTGGGGCTGCAAAAGATCTGAGGATGCCCACCTGGCAAAACTATCCCCAGCACTTGAGGATCCAGGGACCATTCGTGATGGCCCTGGGAAATCCTGCTGAGGGCATCCGCTAGGACATTGTCCTTCCCTGGAAGATGAACTGCTATGAGGAAGTGTTCAGGGAATAGGCCAGAGACCACAACTTCATTGCCTCGGTGCACAAGGTCAAGACCGAAAGTGCCCCGTTTGATGATGTACCACATTGTTGTGGTGTTGTCTGTTTGACTTGTATCACCTTGCCGTGACAGATGCAGAAAAGCTTGAAGAGCTAAAAGACAGCTCTGAGTTCCAGCAAATTGATGTGGAGCAGAGATTCCTGGGGACCAAACTCCTGAGTGGAAAGGTCACCCATGTGGCTCCCCCAACCCAGAAGGGAAGCATCTGTAGTGAGAGTCAAGTCGTGAGAAGGGAAATGAAGGGACCCCGTTCTTAATTGCTCTGATCCTGCCACCACTGGAGAGCTAGGATCAAGGTTCGAGTCACTGGGACCAACTTGGAAAGGGTCTCTTCTCTGAGACCAAAAGGTTCTCAAGTGAAACTGAATGTCTCTCGTCTGAAATCTGGCTCCCAGCACAACAGCTGTGGATGCAGCCATGTGCCCCAGGAGCTGCAGAAAGTGTCTTGCTGGTCGAGAGACCTGCAGAGTGAAGGAAGAGGCCAGAGCCACTAAATTCCTTACCCTTTCTGGGGGAAGAAAAGCCCTGGCTAGCTTTGTGTCCAATTCTGCCCCTATAAAGGTGAGTACCTGGACTGGTTCCAGAACCGACTTTGGTAGGTTTAGCAGAAAACCCAGGAGGTGAGAAGCTGCTGGGTAACCTGCAGGTGAGATTTTACCTGTTCTGGGGACTGGCCTACTATGAGCCAGTCGTCTAGATAGGGAAAACAGCAATCCTCTGCCTCCTTAAGTGGTCCACTGCCACTGCTAGACACTTTGTGAATACCCTTGGAGCAGAGGCAAGGCCGAAGGGCATTGCTCTGAACTGGTAATGACCTGAGGGCAGTTCGAATCTGAGGTACTTTCGATGGGATCTTCTAATTAGGACATGGAAATAGGCATCCTTGAGGTCCAGGGAGGCTAGCCAGTCCCCTGGCCTTAGGGAAGGTAAAATCATTGCCAGAGTTACCATTTTGAACTTTGGTTTCAAAAGATGCTTGTTCAGATATCTGAGATCTAAAATGGGCCGCCATTCTCCTGTCTTTTTTGGGGTAAGGAAGTATCTGAATACAGACCCTGCCCTGATGCAGGAGGAACCCTTTCTGCTCCTGAGAGCTAACAGGGATGAGACCTCTGTTTCCAGAGCGAGGGTCTCTGAAGCACTTGCAGTAGAAAAGTCTGCTTCTCAACTTGGGAAACTTTTGAAGCTGAGAACCAGACCCTGGCTTACTACTTCCAGAACCCACTTGTCTGAGGTTAAAGAAGCCCAATTCTGACTGAAGTAAGCCAGCCTGCCCCCACTGGTACAGGAGAATCGGCCCTGGGCACCCCATCCAGGGTGCCTGTTTCATGAGAGCTTTAGGCTGGGGGTGGGAGCAGGTCTGCCCACCCCTCGTCTGCCCTGCCTCTGAAGAAGCCCCTCTGACATAGGCAGAGGAGGCCTGAGTCTGGTAGAAAGGCCTGTGAAAAGGTCTACCCCTACCCTGGGGCATGCCTTTGAGGAGTGGATTGCAGCCCTTAGCCTGGGCACTCTTGTAAGTAGTCCTATATTCATCCATCTTCTTCATGTAATTCTCTGTCTGCTCTCCAAACAGAGAATTTCCCACCACAGGAAAATCCATAGCCTTAGTCTGGGTATCCTGTGACAAACTAGTACACCTGAGCCAGGCCAACTCTGTAAAAGCTACAGATGTGGCCATGACCTAGAGGAAACATCATTAACATCCACAGCAGCATGAAACTGAACCTTAGAGGCTTCAATGCCATCAGCAGCCACCTGTTCTAGTTCACTAGCCAGCTGGCCAAGGGCCTGCTTGGCCAACTGCATAACAGTATCCCATCTAGATTTCTGATACCTAGCTACATAAGCCATATAATTTGCTTGCCTGAGTCCCAGAGAGGCTGCCATATACTGTTTTTTGCCATGGCATCAATCTTCCTGGAATCCTTGTCAGGAGGATGTGAAGCCAAGGAATATTAGCTTTATCACAGGCAGCAGCCTGAACTACCCCAACATGACTGCATTGCTGAGAAAGGAATTCTGTATCAGGGCCTGACAATGTATACCTTCTGTCCATCTTTTTATCTACAGGAGGCACAGAATTAGGAGCTTTTAAAATTTTAATTGTTTGTTTCCTAAAAGACTTATGTAAAGGAATAGACAATCTCCTAGACTCTGGAATATCCATCATTTCTACAAAATCAGGCTCCTCTTGCTCATCCACAGCCTCTTCTAAAGGAAGCTGGAGGGTTTCAGCAACTTTTTTATAAAACATAAAATGAGATGGGGACTCAGACAGCATAGGGGGAGATTCTAAAGGTCTGTCTGGGGAGATGTCCGTTCAATGGGCACACCCAGACCTTCCCAGCCACATTCATACTGTTCATAATCCTCCTCCCTCCTCTGGTTCATAAAATTCCTCAATATCATAATCCTGAACCACTGGGACCGGACGAACCGACCTTTTACCAGATAGTGGTGGTTCGGACGGACCCTGAGACAGTGACTGGACAATTTGTATGGCTTTTGTTATCTCTGCAGCAGTTGGAGAAGGAATTTTGGACTCAGACCTGCTGATTTTCTTGTTTTCTTTACTGGAATTGGTTCCTCAGAACCAGCTTTTCTTTTGCCCGAGGAAGTCTCGCCTCTGGTCAGAGGGCACTCCCTCTGGTTCGGTTGGCACGAACCGGCTGGCCATCCGGTCAGTGGACTTTTACGCTCTCGTTCCCTTAGCCTGCCCAATCTTTTTTCCAGGGTGGCTGCAGGGAAATTCTTACATATCTGGCAGTCTGACTGGAGGTGGTCAAACCCCAGACAATAAACACATGTGGTGTGTGGGTCAGCCTTGGCAAAGACTTCCCCACAAACATCACAGTGTTGAAACCCAGTGGGCCCGGTTTTTCTTTTGGGTTTCTCAGACATAATGCCAGCCTAACCAAAAACCTGCCCTTTTAACGGCAGTGCCAGGCAAGACACCCTTATCGGTTCTAACCGTGTCAATGGTATTGGAAAAACGAATAAATCCGCTTTTTAGAACCGATAAGAACGGAACCGCACTCTAAAATAGTAACTTTTAGTTTAAATGAGTTTTAAACCCACTGATCGGTTCAAAACTGAACCGATAACTTACAAGTTCCACACAGACAAAACCTTCATTTACTTACGTGTTACCACAGATAGAGCTTGAACGAACGGTTTTGCGGTTAAAATAAAACTATTCTCGGTTAAATCCAACCGAGAAAACACTTTTTAAACCGAGAAATGAACCGAGCAGAAGGAGAAATCTCCGGAGCGACTGTTCACAGAGGCGGAGTAAAGAATCTGACAGTTCAAGTTTGAAATGACACAGATAGAGCTGCTCTCGTGCCAAAATTCTATTTTGGAATGGTTTTAACCATTTCACTCCGGGACAGTTCTAGAGCTGGATCAAACTGCTAATGTCTATAACATAGCAAGACTTCATGTTGTTTGAATAGTGGATCCCGTTGGAGGAAACAAGATTACTATAGGTGAGTAATTTTTTCTTCTAACCCCAGGAATCCACTAATATTATTACTTCTTGCAGACTATGCAGCAGTACCTCAAGGAGGTGGGCAAAGAATCTACTTAGGAAAAAGACTCTGCAGGACTGCTGTGCCAAACCTGGCATCACTCCTGGACTGGGTGTTCAGGATATAATTTTTAGTGAAAGTGTGGACTAACCTCCAGGTAGCTGCTTTACAGATTTCCATCAAAGGCACCTCTTGGGTAGCTGCAATAGTGGCAGCTGTGCCCCTTGTAGAATGTGCCCTAAGCCCAACAGGGGACACCTTACCTGCTTTTGAGTAGCAAAACTGGATATGCTGAACTATCCATTGAGAGATGGTTCTTTTTGAGGCAGGTGTCCCCTTACCTACCTCGCCATAGGTGAGGAACAGCTGTTGTCTGTCCTGCCTATGGTCCTTGGTATGTCATGTAGTAGCTTAAAGCCCTTTTTACATCAAGGCTGTGAAGCCTGCACTCCCCTGAGCTACAGTGCTCAGTGAAGAAAACTGGCAAGGTAATAGACTGGTTCAAATGGAAGTCCAAGACCGCCTTGGGAAGAGACATCCTGTTAGTTCTCAACACTATCCTGTCCCTGAGGAAGGAGACCTATTCTCTTTCCACACAGAGGGACTGAAGCTCACTTATCCTTCTGGAAGAAGTGATTGCCACCAAGAAAACTACCTTCCAAGTAAGAAACTTGAGATCTGCAGAGGCTATGGGCTCCAAGGGAGGAAGCATAAGCTGAGCAATGCAAATGTTCAGGTCCCAAGCTGGCACTGGTTCCCTATGAGGGGGAAACGGGTGAGACAGTCCCTTAAAAAACTCCAAAGGATAGGATTTGATGCTAAGGAGGTGTCCCTTCTAGCTGAAATGTATGCTGACAGCGAAGCCAGGTGCACTTTCAGGGATGAATGCTGCAGGCCTTGGGAATGCAGATGAGTCAGATAGTCCAGCAAGGTTGGTATGACAGCTTGAGCTGGGGTCACACCCTTATCCTTACACCATATAGAGAACCTTTTCAATTTTAATGCATAGGTTTTCTTAGCAGAAGGTTTCCTATACTCTCTGAGGACCTCCAGGACCCCTTCAGAGAATTGCCAACCTGCATATTCTAAGATCTCAAGAACCATGCCTTGAGCCTGAGAGACCTGAGATTGGGGTACATGACCCTCCCCTGAAAGGAAGTCAGTAGGTTGTACCTCTGTGGGAGGTGAATCGGTTTGGTCACTGACACAGAGAGCAGCAGGGAGTACCAAGGCTGTCTGGCCCAGTCTGGGGCCACCAGTATCATTGAAGCTGGCTGTGATCTCAGCTTGATGAGCAGCCTGAGTATCGGGGGGAAGGCATAAAGGTATCTCCCTGTCCAATCCAGAATCAAGGCATCCAGGAGAACTGTTCCCTTGGCAGGGGCCCTGCAACAATACAGAGGCAGGTGGTGATTTTGGTGGGATACAAAAAGATCCATCTCTGGGGTGCCCCACCTCCTGAAGAAAAAAATTCTTACCTTAGTAATCTTGTTTCTTCCAAGGGAATCTTACTGTATTCTGATATATACAGTATTGTCCTCCTATTATACTGCCCCGGAGCTGAAATGGTTAATAGAACCTATGCTAATGATGGAATGCTAGGCTCATGCTCGGTTTTCAAACCACTATCCCTGGTAAACATTCTACAACTGTCAGATTCTTGTGGAGCGTGAATACTAACAAGCTATCTATAGTAACTTTAACAATTAAATAAATAACAACCAGCAATCCTCTTCATTTAAAAATGTGGGCCACACAGACTCAAGTCACTAAACCCAACAACACAACCACTCGTGGGTTTACAACAGCACAGACAGCTGTGTTGCAGTGCCCATAGGTTCTAGCAGGGGAGGTAGGGTGGGAGCTCAGAATACAGTAAGATTCCCTTGGAAGAAACAAGATTACTAAGGTAAGTAATTTTTTCTTCAAACCCCAGGAAATCTTACTGTATTCTGACATATGCAGACTACCTAAGCAGTACCCTTGGAGGAGGGTAGAGAACCTCTGTAGGAAACAAGCTCTGCAGTACTGCTGCGCCAAACCTAGCATCACCTCTGGCCTGGGTATCCAGACTGTAGTGTTTGGTAAAGGTGTGAACTGTTTTCCAGGTAGCTGCTTTACAAATTTCCAGCAAAGGAATATCTCCTGCAGCTGCTATTGAGGCAGCTGTACCCCTTACAGAGTGAACCCTAAGGCCTGCAGGGGTTCTTTACCTACTTTGCTGTAGCAGAACTGAATACAAGCAACAATCCAGTGGCCAGTAGACCTTTTGAGGCAGGCTTGCCCTTTCCCTCTTCTCCATAGGTCAGGAAGAGCCAAGTACTAACCTGCCTGTGACCCTTTGTGTGACCCAAGTAGTAGCTTATAGCTCACCTGACATCTAGGCTGTGCAGTCTACATTCCCCTGAACTACAGTGCTCAGTGAAAAAGACTGGCAAAGTAATGGACTGATTAAGGTAGAAGTCTGAAACCCCCTTGGGCAGAAAGTTTCTGTTAGTCTTGAGGACAACCTTGTCCCTATGGACTGATATGTAATTTGACTCAGTGGACAAGGCCTGTAGCTCACTGATCCTCCCAGCTGAGGTGATGGCTACCAGGAACACTGTTTTCCATGTTGCATACTTAAGCTCTGGTGAAGACATGGGCTCAAATGGTGGTTTCATTAGCTAGCCAATGCATATATTGAGGTCTCATGCTGGGGTGTGTTCCCTGTGAGGGGACAGAAAATGCATGAGACCCTTGCCTAACTTCCTAAACACTTGATTAACTGCTAGAGATAACCCCTTACCAGCTGAGAGGTAAGAAGAGACAGCTGCTAAGTGTACTTTGAGGGTGGAAGACCTAAGGCCGAGAGAATGAAGGTGTGCCATATACTCTAGGATGACTGACAAGTCAGTCTGGCAGCAATCTATCTCTTTTCTGGCACCAAATGGAAAAAAACCTCTTCCATTTAGAGGCGTAAGTCTTTCTGGTAGAAGGGTTTTCTAGAAACCCTAAGGACTTCCAGCACCCCTTTACAAAGGTGCAAGTCCGAATACCCCAAGTCCTGAAGAGCTGAGCCTCAGAGACTGGAGATTGGGGTAAAGGACTCTGCCCTGCGAAGAGGTCAAAAGGTTGTACCTCCTGGGTAGAGAGATTGGCCTGGAAATGGACAAGGTCAGCAGTAGAAAATACCATGGCCATCTGGCCCAATCTGGAGCAATGAGGATCACTGTCGCTGTTTGAACCCTGAGCTTGTTCAGCACTGTGAGCAACAGGGGAAATGAAGGAAAGGCATATACAGTAGGATACCTGTCTAATGCAACAGCAGCTCATCCAGAGGGACTGTGCCCACTAGAGAAGGCCTGCAACAGAACTGTGGTAGCCAGTGATTGTCTGGGGTTGCAAAGAGGTCCACCTCTGGGGTACCCCACCTTCTGATCACCACTTGTACTCATGGCGGTTTTGGTTGATCCTGTTGAGAGCATCTGCCAGGACATTGCCCTTCCTTGGGAGGTGGACTGCTGAGAGGGAGATTCCCTGGGAGTGAGCTAGACTCCACACTTTCATGGCCTCTGTGCACAGTAGGGACGACTTTCTGTCCCCTTGCTTGTTTATGTAGTACATTGTGTGCCTTGAAGCACTGGAGCGAAGGACTGAATGCTTAGATATGCTGCCCTGAGCTCCAGCAGGCTTTATGTGAAGCAGGCACTCCTGATGGAGCCAGATGCCATGTGCAGTGTGTTCCCCTAGGTGTGCACCCTACCCTAGGAGGGAGGCATCTGTTGTTAAGACTGCAGCGGCTGGCGGCAGCTGAAGGAAAGGCACACCCTTCCTTGAGGCTGTCTTTTTCCTGCCACCATTGCAGAGCTTGCAACAGGAATCTTGTGACTGAGACCATCTTTGACAGGAAATCTCTTGTTTGGGAACAGTGAAACCTGAGGTGGAACTAAATGTCTCACCTGGAATCTTGACTCAAACTGTTGCTGCAGTCATGTGCCCTAACAGCTGTAGAAAATGCCTCACTGGTCTGGGAGTATGCAGCTGTAATGAGCCTGTCAGCTACACAAAGCTGTCTACCATTCCCTGGGGGAGGAAGGCCCTTCCTCTCAGAGTGTCCAGTTTTTACCCCATGGACTCCAGGCACTCAACTGGTGTTAGCGCTGACTTTTTTCTGATTTACCAGGAGACCCAGTGTACACAGGGTATCCTAGACAGAGATCAGTGCATCTCTACCCACTGAGGAGACTGGCCTACCACCAACCAGTCATTCAGGTATGGGGAGTCTATAACCCCTTGTCTCCTTAGGTGTGCTATCACCACTGCTAGGCACTTGGTAAACACCCCTAGAGCAGAGGTAAGCTGAAAGAATGGCTCTGAACTATGTGTCCTTTAAAGGGAACCTAAACAAGCAGTTTTTTTTTTTAACTGCAAACTTCAAACTCTGGCTTCATTGCGAGGTAAAGTAAAGGCTGCTGTTTACATTTATGCTAAAACTGCATTTATGTAAATAACAAATGCAGTTTCATAGCTTTTGAAAAATGTAAACATCAGCCTTTCACTTTCAAAAACAGCCTTGGTTTCTCCCTAAGATGTCTGCCAAGTGTGTTAAGTGATGAGTCATGATGACATCATCAGAGCCACAGACAGAGACCCACACATATTTCTATAGTACTAACTAGTTCTTCTTTCCCTCTTTGTTTTGAATTGTTGTACCAGAATGATCAACACCATGTATTAACGTGTGGATTGTTTTGATCAGTACACATGTTAGGCTATGATTTTGTTCATTTTGTTTACTTTAACTTGCAGAAAATGTTTTGCAATCCAGCTTTTTCCTTGGCAAACTGCATTACAGTACAACACTTCAAATACCTGATGATCTAGTGGTTATGTGATGCACTGAATTTTGTTAACCAGGAGAGACACTAAGCAGAAAGCTTGTTTACAGGCGTGGCCTGGGAGCACAAGGAAGTTTAGAGACTCGCTCAGGGTCACACAGTAAAGTACCAGTCTGGTTCAGTTTCAAAGCTCATACTCTCTTGTTAATCCACAAATGAGGCTTTCTTTTTCCATGTGAACCCACTGCATCTAGCCTGCCTTCTGCTGAACACCCTACCATCCATACCCTGTCCTTAATACTGCCTGGTGCTACATACGTGCTTATGGTCTCCATGAGGAGAATTATCACTCCTCAGATTGTAATCTTCTACCTCAGAGAGTTGTGCACACCTATACTGATATGCATCATCAGCTGGCACAGTTAAAAAATGCCTCCCAAATCACTCTCCAGTTCACATTCTCAATGTCTGACTTCTGCTCCCACAGTGAACACTGAGTGTATCACAACTCTTCTGCACAGTGAAGGTAGTATGTACAGTCCCCTGTTGTGTTTCCCCCCCCCACCTCATTAACCAACAACTAGGTCTTCCTGGAGGGCCAAGCAATAAGCATCATGACCCACCAGAAAAACTGCTGTTCATGCCCTCATAAGGGCAGCACTTACTTGGTGTCAGAGTGGCTCAGTTGGTAGCACATCTGCCTCTGGACCAGAAGGTTGTGGGTTCTCGTCCCACACCGGGATTGGACTTGCACCAAAAAATCTCTGGCATCCGAGTGCAGTACTGAGGGGTGCTGTACTGCTCGGGTGTGCCGTCCTTCATATGAGACGTTAAACCGAGGTCCCTTCTGCTCATCCTGGTGTTGTCCTGGTGGGTGTCCAGGTGGAAGTAAAAGAACCCTGGGCACTCTTTGTAAAGAACAGGGAACATTCCCGGTGTCCTGGCCAACATTTCCCTTCCCATAAAACTGGTTCATGCAATTATCCAGGCTGTGTGTGGGTGATGATGTGCGATATGGCCGCCACCACACATTCAGTCACTTCACTACCAGTCTAGCATTGCTTGTAAAAGCGCTTTGGATGTACGAAAAGTGCTATATAAATGCTGATTATTCTTCTTCTTCTACAATGGATAACAATATTATTAGCAGGAGAGGCATACTAATACCTTGAGCGAATCCACCCGACTTCCAGTGTCAGTCTACTCCTTTACCTGTGACCTGTATAACCCCACAGGACAGTTCCCAGCAATTCTTCTCCAGTACTTTTCTGTGCTCTACTCCACAATGCGAGTTGGCTGGCTACCACCCTTCCAAATCTTGAATGAGCTAAACACAACTCCCTCATTACTGTCCTAACAAACATCAACACCACCCACCCCACCCAAGGGTAATCTCCTTACACTGAATTCAAGTAACAGTTTAGGTGCAGCCCTGCCACTCTGAGTATTTGTCATTGCTGGCTACTCTCATCCACAGTCAGGTAGTGATCACGATGTTGGCAGCCCCACATTTCAGATCTTAGTGATCTGCTCAACGCCCTCCTTCATGTCTTCAACTAACCTGAATGTAGCTGTACCCTGCTGGAATGGCCTCTTCAGTTCCTCTCTGGCATTCATTCTTCTCATCTGCTCCCCATACCAGACACTGGTGAGTTCACTACCCTTCCGCATCATGAATGTGGTTAGTACAGTCTCCCGTGTTATTTTTACGTATTAATAATAAACATGATCTTCTGGTAAGCCAGGCTGATAGCTGCATTGCACAAGTGGGAAAAATAGGCTTTTTTACCCATATAAGATCTAAGCCACCTATGATTAGGCACTATTAAATGACGTGCATAATGATGTGCACACCTGTCATTTAATAGTGCCTAATCAAAGGTAGCCTCGTTCTTTTAAGGATAGGAGAGTTTATCATTCCCCTTGTTCCCTGCTGCTATCAGCCTGACTTACTGAAAAGATATGTTTATATTTGATATGTCAAAATAAAACAGGGACTGTACTACTTGCATTCATAATGCAGAAGGGTGATGAGCTCACCAGTTTTTGGCATGAGGAGGAATAATGAATACAAGAGGAGGACTGAGAAGGCCACTCTTGCAAGGTATTGCTATATTCAGGGAAGGGGGAAGACAGAAGGAGAGAAATATGAGCAGATTACTGTGAGAAATAAGATGTGGGGCTGCCAGCACCTTCATCACTACCTGACCCCACTGTCCTGGCCAACATTCCCCTTCCCAAAAAAACAGTTCAGGTAATTGCCCAAGGCTGTGTGTGGATATTAATGTATGAAATGGCTGCCACTACATGCTCAGTCACTTCACTACCAGTCTAGTATTGCTTGTAAAGCACTTTGGGATACAATGTGTATGAAAACCACTATATAGTGTATGTTGGAATGCTGTTACCACTTAAAAAGAGCACATTTCGAAACCTTGTTATGCCTCACCATGGACGTCACGCATGCTGTTATGCTGCAGTAGCTACGTACGCACTGCAGCATAACAACATCGAACGGCAAGACTCGCGCGCACCATGCCACCTCAAACTCACAAAAATCAAACAGCACTGTCAATTGGCAGCGGTCCCAGCATAAGCCGCAGAGAGAAAGTACATAAAATTAAATGCAGGTTTGGTAACAAGCATTCCAATATACACTATAAAAAACTATGGATGGGTTTCCATCGGCAACGGTGCTGACTAGCGCATCTTGCGGTTCCTAAGGCGACCGAACCTCTTGAGCTTCACTCTCGAGGTTACATCGGTCGGCTTAGAAACCGCTCGATGCACTAACAGCACTGTTACCGATGGAAACCCATCCACAATTCTCTATATAAATGCTGATCTTATTATTATTTCCCATGGAAAAAGAAGACAAGACAAGCATATATTTGAGTTTCGAGAAAGTATGAATTCTAACATTGGACTGCACAAGAACTTTGCTACAAACAAGTGGTGGCTCTAGGGGGTGGTGAAGAGTGTGGCTGCAGCCCCCACCTAACCCACACAGTAATGTACTTGCTGCTGCTGCTGCTGCTGCATTTCACTTTGTTGAAGAAGTCAGATTTATTGATTGTACAAATGTTTACATTCAAATTATGGATTACACTTGTAGGTTCTGTCAAAAACATACTAGAAAGAATAATAGCAGAAAATATAACGGTTTAATAAAAATGTTAAAAGTGCATATTAAGCATGCACACCACCCCAGCACCCCCATTGTAGCATCTTGGATCTGCCATAATCACTTGACCACCAGGTTATTCGAGATTTGTACTGCACTGTGGTTTGCCACAGAGAAAGGCAGTTGGATTAAAACACAATTTCAGCATGTTAAAATAAACAAAATGAACAAAACCATAACCCAACATGCATTACACAAAATAATGCACATGGTTTTGACCACTTGGGTGAAACAATTCTTTACAAAGGGGAAAAAAAAAACTAGTTAGCACTATAGAGAGCCATATATCTCTCTGACTTTGGCTCTAATGATGTCATCATATGACACATTAGGTGGCCATTTTAGGAAGCAGGTAAGACAGTTTTTTTGAAATTAGAAGGCTGATTTTACAATATTCAAATGCTCTGGAACCACATTTAGGTGAATTAAATAAATGTAGTTTTAGCATTAATGAATACAGCAGCCTTTCCTTTAGTCACCTATGGAGTCAGAGCTTTGAATAGTTTGTTGTCAAAATATTGTTTAGGTATCCTTTAAGTCCAGAGATGTTGGCCCAATCAAAAACAGTAGCAGAAAAGGTCACAGCCAAAAGACTGGCCTTCAGGAAATATAAGGGAACACAGCAGGATGAAGGTAGGGAGGCATAGCAAACTTCCCTAAGGGAAGCAGGGAAGACAGTAAGGCAGGCAAAGGCCCAAACCGAGGAAACACTAGCATAAGCAGTAAAAGAAGATGACAAGACTTTCTATAGATACATTAGTGAAAGGAGAAAGTCCAGAGGGGGTATTGCTAAGATTAAAGGGGATAAGGGGGCATGTGAGGAGGAGGACCATGTATAAGCATCTATCCTAAATAGATACTTCTGCTCAGTATTTACTGAAGTGAAGGAAGGGCAGGGCCCACAGCTCAGCACCATGGACACGGGGGGAGGGAGGGAAGTGTGCACTAGTTCCGTCACAAAAGAAAGGGTCCTTCAAGAGCTCGATAAGCTCAGGGTGGACAAGGCAATGGGACCTGATGGCATACATCCCAGGGTACTAAAGGAGCTAAGGGTGAAACTAGCAGAGCCATTATCAAAACTGTTTAGTGAGTCTCTGAGCACAGGAGAGGTCCCAGAAGACTGGAGAAGGACTCATGTGGTCCCATTCCACAAGAGTGGAAGCAGGGAGGCAGCAGGGAACTACAGACTAGCCAGTCTTACCTCAGTAGTGCGCAAGATTATGGAGGCACTCCTTAAGGAAAGGATAGTGCAGCACCTGGAATCCATAGGAGCACAGGATCCAAGACAGCATGGGTTTACAAAAGGACGGTCCTGTCAAACTAATCTCATAGATTTCTTTGACTGGGTAGCCAGAGTGGTGGACCAAGGGGGGGCAACTGATGTCACCTACCTTGACCTCAGCAAAGCTTTCGATACTGTTCCACATAGAAGACTGATTGATAAGCCAGGTAGGCTTGGGGTGGGTCAGAAGTTGGTCAACTGGGTGGCAAACTGGTTGATGGGCAGAAAACAGAGAGTGGTGGTAAATGGTATACAGTCAGAAGAGATGCAAGTCACAAGTGGGGTACCTCAGGGATCAGTCCTGAGGCCAGTCCTCTTCAATGTCTTCATCAGTGAAACTGCAGATTGACTAAAGGGTAAGGTTTGTCTGTTTGCAGATGACACCAAGATCTGCAAAGTAGATGATCCAGATGGGGTTTGCAGAATAAGAAGAGATCTGGATAAACTAGCAAAATGGCCAGAAGAGTGGCAACTGGGGTTTAATGCAAAGAAGTGCAAGATCATGCACATAGGGAAGAGAAACCCTGAAGCCACCTATAGACTGGGAGGGGAGTTGCTGGCAGTCACAAGGGAAGAAAGAGACTTGGACATCATCATCACCGATGACCTGAAATCAACCAAGCAGACCACTAAAGCAGTAGGTAAGGCTAGGGGGATGTTGGGGTGTATTAGTAGGGTATCAAGTTGGAAGAGGGAGGTTATAATCCCTCTTTACAAGACACTGGTTAGGCCCCATCTGGAGTACTATGTGCAGTACTGGAGGTCACACCTTCACAAGGACATTGACCAAATGAAAAAATTACTCACCTTAGTAATTATGTTTCTTCTAATGGAGTCTTGCTGTATTCTGACTATTGCATTTAGCTCCAGCCTTGAAACTGCCCCAGAGAACAAAGGGTTAACTTCTCTATGCATGGCATAGAATACTGAGCTGGAGCTCGGTTGAGGTCTCTGTCTGTTTCCCTTTGAAACTCAACCATCAAATTCTTACGAGCAAAAAAATCACTGACTATCCTATGTGGAAAATGTAAAATTTGTACTAGCCAACTGGCAACAAGGAGTTTTGGATTCCCAAAAAACTCAAGTCAGGAAACCCAAAACAAAAACCAACTCCAAAAATGGATAACAGCAGCAACAAAAACACCCAAACAGAAAGGGGAGGGTGTGAAATAGGCACCTCTGGGGTGCAACACTGCACCTGCCCACCCACTTCCCAAAAACAGGTTCTGAGAGGGGAGGCAGGTCAGACTACAGCAAGACTAAATTAGAAGAAACATAATTACTAAGGTAAGTCATTTTTTCTTCAAACAACACGAAGTCTTGTTGTATTCTGACTATTGCAGACTACCAAGCAGTACCTCCATGGAAGAGGGACAGAACCTACTTTGGGAATAGGCTCTGAAGTACTGCTGTGCCAAACCGAGCATCACTTCTAGCCTGGACAGCCAAAGAGTAATGCTTGGTAAAGGTATGGACTGTTTTCCAGGTGGCTGCTTGACAAATTTCTAAGAGAGGGATATCCCTGGCAGCAGCACCTCATGTAGAGTGAGCCCTCAGGCCTGAGGGTGGAATCTTTCCTAATTTCTCATAGCAGAATTGTATACAAGACACAATCCACCTGGCAATAGTTCTCTTGGTGGCAGGTTTGCCCTTTCCCACTTCCCCATAAGTGAGGAATAACTGGAGGGATTCAAACCTGTGACCCTTGGTACGCTCTATACAGTAGCTAAGGGCTCTTTTAACATCCAAACTGTGTAGCCTTCTCTCCCCAGAGGAAGAATGATCAGTGAAGAAGACAGGAAGAGAGATGGACTGGTTCAAGTGGAAGTCTGAAACCACTTTAGGCAAGAACCTCCTATTGGTTCTAAGGACCACTTTCTCTCTATGGAAAGAGATAAAAGCAGGTTCCACTGACAGGGCTTGCAATTCACTGATGCGTCTGGCAGAGGTAATGGCTAACAAAAAACACAGTTTTCTAAGTCAAGTACTTAAGCTCTGCTGAGGACATAGGCTCAAAAGGAGGTTGCATAAGTTGAGCAATGCAAATATTTAAGTCACAGGCAGGGGCAGGATCCCTAAAGGGGGGATTGGTATGAAGCAATCCCTTCAAAAATTTACAGAACACAGGATGAGTTGATACTGAGGAAGACTTTCCCACTGACAAAAAAGCAGACACAGGTGACAAATGTACATTGAGAGTAGCTGGTCTGAGGCCAAGGCCATTAAGACGGACCATTTAATCCAGAGCTGTAGACAATTCAGCAGTGTCTGGGAGAGATACGCTTCTTGGAACACCAAATGCTGAATCTTTTCCATTTTGAGTTGTAAGTCTTTCTGGTGGAAGGCTTTTGAGAAGCTTTGAGAATGTCCAGAACCCCCTGAGACATGTGCAAATCTGCATACTCTAACTCTTCAAGAGCCATGCCTTGAGATTGAGAGACTGAAGATTGGGGTACCAAACCCTCCCCTGAGAGGAGGTTAACAGGTTGTAATTCCTGGGAAGAGACAGGGGAAGAAGGACTGTTAGAGACAGCAACAGGGGGGTACCAAGGCTGTCTGGCCCAGTCTGGAGCAATCAGAATCACTTTGCAAGGTTGTGACCTTATCTTGACTAGGACTCTGAACAGTAGAAGAAAGGGAGGGGAAGGCATACACAAATTTCCCTTCCCAATTCAAAATAAGGGCATCCAGAGGGACTGAACCCAAGACTGGGGGTCTGCAACAAAACAGAGAAAGTTGGTGATTGTCTGGGGCTGCAAAGAGATCTATCTCTGGAGTGCCCCACCTTGAAAAAAACACTTTCAAAACCAGGGGGTCCAGGGACCATTTGTGATGGCCCTGGGAGATCCTGCTCAGTGCATCTGCTAGCACATTGTCCTTTCCTGGAAGGTGGACTGCTATCAGAGAGGTTTGCAGGGATTAAGCCAGGGACCACAATTTCATGGCTTCCATGCACAAAGCCATAGACTGAGTGCCTTCCTGCTTGTTGATGTACCACATGGTGGTGGTGGTGTGTGTCCTGACCTGAACCAACTTGTTCTGTACCAACTGAGAGAAGGCTTTCAGGGCCAGAAAAACTGCCCTGAGGTCCAGGAGATTGATATGAAGGAGGGACTCCTGAGGGGACCACAGTCCTTGGGCTGTGAGATCCCCCAGAAGAGCTCCCCACCCCAAAAGAGAAGCATCCATGGTAAGGACCACCGAATGAGACTGAGTGACAAAAGGGACCCCTTGCCTTGAATTGTCCTGATCCTGCCACCACTGAAGAGCTTGGATCAGTGTCCGAGTCACTGGAATCAGTCTGGTAAGAGGTTCCCTCCTTTGGGACCAAAAGGCCCTCAGATGAACTGAATGTCCCTCATCTGAAATCTTGCCCCTTGGACCACTGCTGTAGAAGCCGCCATGTGGCCCAAGAGCTGGAGGAAGTGCCTGAAGGCTGAAAGATGAAGCCAGTTCTATAAGAACCCTTGCCCTTTCCAGGGGAAGAAAGGCTCTTGCTTTGACAGTATCCAGCTCTGCCCCCATAAAGGTAAGGAGCTGAACTGGTTCGAGAACTGATCTGGGGAGGTTGAGGAGGAAACCCAGAGAAGTGAGCACTTGCTGAGTCACTTGCAGGTCTGACTTGACTTGGTCTAAAGACTGACCTACTATGAGCCAATCGTCCAGGTATGGAAAAATGGAAATCTTTTGCCTTCTTGGAGAGGCAACAACTACTGCCAGGCACTTTGTGAAGACCCTTGGAGTTGATGTTAGGCTAAAGGGCATAGCTTTGAACTGGTAATGGCCTGAGGGCAACTTAAACCTGAGGTACTTTCTGTGGGAGCACCTGATGGGAATATGAAAGTAGGCATCTTTGAGGTCCAGGGAGACTAGCCAGTCCCCTGGCCTTAGATTGGGAAGAATTATTCTCAGAGTCAACATCTTGAACTTTGGTTTTAAAAGATGTTTGTTTAGGTATCTTAGATCTAGGATGGGTCGCCACTCCCCTGTCTTTTTTGGGGTAAGGAAGTATCTGGAGTACAGACCTTTTCCCCAGCGTAGGGTAGGAACTCTGTCTATGGCTCTCAGAGCCGGAAGAGATGACACCTCTGCCTCCAGGGCAAGGGTCTCGGAGAGACCTGCAGGTGGAAAAGATCTGGTTTTCAGCTTTGGCAATTTTTTGAAGCTGAGAACCAGTCCCTGGCTTATTACTTCCAGGACCCATTTGTCTGATGTAATAGACATCCAGTCCTGGACATAGTAAGCTAGCCTGTCCCCTACAGGAATAGGAGAGTCGACCCAGGCAGACCCATCAGGGTATCTGCTTGGCAGGGGCCTTAGGCTGAGGAGTGGATGCAGCCCTGCTAATCTCCCTTCTGCCTCTCCCTCTAAAGAACCCCCTCTGTGAAAAGGGAGAAGAGGCCTATGCTTGGTAAAAAGGCCTCTGAAAAGGCCTACCCCTGCCCCTAGATTGCTGCCTTTGAGGAGCCGTTTGCCTCTCCTTGGCCTGAGCACTCCTATAAGTGGTCCTGTACTCATCCATTTTCTTCATGTAATTCTCTGTCTGCTCCCCAGAGAATTACCCACCACAGGAAAATCCATGGCCTTAGCCTGGGAGTCCTGTGAGAGGCTAGTACATCTGAGCTACACCAACCTCCAAAGAGCCACAGATGTAGCCATGACTCTTGATGACACATCATTGGAGTCCACAGCAGCATGACATTTTACCTTTGATGCCTCAATCCCATCAGCAGCCACTTCCTCCAGCTCCATGGCCAGCTGGGGGAAAGCCTGTTTAGCCAGTGCCAGTACAGTGTCCCACCTGGACTTCTGGTACCTGGCTGTATACGCCATACAGTTCGCCCAAGGAAGATGCCATGTACTGTTTTTTTGCCATGGCATCAATCTTCCTGGAGTCTTTGTCTGGGGAATGTGAAGCCAAGGGAATATTTGCCTTGTCATAGGCACCAGCCTACACTACCCCAACATGGCTGCATTGTTGGTATAAAAACTCCGTATCTGAGGAAGCTGGAGGGTTTCAGCCACTTTTCTGTAAAACAGATAGTGGGGAGGGGACTCAGAAAGCCTAGAAGAGGAAACACCAGAAGGTCTGTCTGGGGAGATGTCCGGTTCCACAGGCACATCCAGACCGTCACCATCATCACCATCAACTTCATCTTCAAACTCCCCCTCCTCCTCAAACTCCAGTTCATAATCTTCAGGGGTATAATCTTGAACCGGGGGAACCGACCGAACCGAACCCTGCCAAAATGTGCCAGATCGGTCGGAACCGGGCGAAGCAATTCCACAATCCGAATCACTCTGGCTATTTCCTCGGCGGTCGGAACATGAACCTCTGGATCCGAACCGGTCGATTTTTCTTCGCGTTTTCTTTTTGTAGGAACCGATCCCTCAGGATCGGCTCTACTCTTGCCAGAAGAAGTATCGGCCTGGTCAGAGGGCACGCCTTCTGGTTCGGTCGGAACCGAACCAGGCTGGCCATCCGGCTCAGCGGACTTCTCTGCCTCCTTTTCCCTCAGTCTACCTAATCTCTTTTCAAGGGTAGATTTAGGAAAGTTTTTACGTATTTGGCAGTCTGTATCGAGGTGTTCAAACCCCAGACAATAAACACAGGTGGTGTGGGGGTTGGCCTTAGCAAAGACCTCCCCAGACTCACTGCAGTGTTGAAACCCAGTGGGCCCATTTTTTTCTTGGATTTCTCAGACATGGCCAACCTAACCAAACCTACCCTTTTTATGGAAACCACCAGGCCAGACTCCCTTATCAGTTACTAACCGTGTCATGGGTACTGGAAAAAAACGTTCAAAACACTTTTTTTTTTAGAACCGATAAGGACCGGTAACCACACACTAAAGTAAAACACAAGAATTCACTACAAATGATCGGTTCAGCCGAACCGATCTAACATTTTACAATTTCCACACAGAAAAACAGAACAAAACCTATCTAGTACTCAAGGTACCGCAGACAGAGACTGAACCGACTATGCGGAATAATTTTTGGTTGAAAACCGACAACTTAACTGACACTTTAACAGACTTTCGAACAGAGCTGCAGGAGGAATCTCCGGAGCGACTGTTCAGTGAGGCGGAGTAAAGAATCTGACGGTTGAGTTTCAAAGGGAAACAGACAGAGACCTCAACCAAGATCGAGCTCAGCATTCTATGCCATGCATAGAAAAGTTAACCCTTTGTTCTCTGGGGCAGTTTAAAGGCTGGAACTAACTGCAATAGTCAGATTCATGTTGTTTGAATGAGGCAGTCAAGAGAAGGGCAACCAAAATGGTGCAGGGACTGCATCAGAAAACATATGAGGACAGATTAACAGAGCTCAATGTGTGTACCCTAGAGCAAAGGAGGGAGAGAGGTGATATGATCAAAACATTCAAACACCTTAAGGGCATTAATAAGGTGAAAGAGTCTAACATGTTTCAATATAAGAAAGATAGCAGGACAAGAGGACACAGCATGAGATTAGAGGGAGGCCGATTAAGGGGTAATGTGAGGAATTTTTTTTTCACAGAAATGGTGGTGGATGCATGGAACGGCCTACCTCAGGAAGTGGTGGATATGATTACAGTGCAGGGCTTCAAACAGGCATGGGATAGGCATAAGGGAGCAATACAGATGAGTATGAATAGATAGGCCATTGACAGAGCAAAGGCTGATGGCACATTCTTAAGGCAGAAAAAGAAATGGGCAGAGTGGATGGGCCTTGAGGTCCTTATTTGCCGTCAACTTCTATGTTTCTGTCCTCCTTCCTGAGTGTAGGTAGAATGGTAGCCAGAGTGACCATTCATAAGTTTGGCTTTGTTAAATGCCTGTTTAAATGTCTGAGATCCCATATGGGTCACCACTCCCGTTTTTTTTTTTTTTTTAAGTGAGGAAAATCCTGAGCAGAGACCCCTTCCCTGTGGGCCAAGGGAACAGGCTGTACTGTTTTGCCTTGAATTAGTTTTTCTACTTTCCAACAGAGTTATTTCTGATAGACTGGCAGGTCTGAAAAAACCTTGTCCCCAGTTTCAGCAGGATCTTGAACCTGAGGGCAAGCCCCATGCCCACTACCTCCGGGAACCATCTGTTTGTAGTTATGGATTCCCAAGCATGGAGGTAGTGGGGCAGCCTGCCCCCTACTGAAAGTGGGGAGGTGGTTCTGGCAGCCCCCTCAGGGGTCTGCTTAGTCTGTGCACTTGGCTGAGTGCTGGGCAGTATGGCTGCTGCCCTTCTGCCTCTGCCTCTGATGTATACTCTCTGCGGTTGATACACAGACAATGCCCAAAAGAAGTGTCTGTAATGGGTTCTACCAGTGCTGCCTCTGTCTTGGTACTTCTGGGGTATTGCTGCTTTCTCCTTTGCAGCAGCACTCTTACAAGCTACCTTGTACGCATCCATCTTTTTTATGTAAACCTCTGTTCACCAAAAAGGGATGTGTCCAATGCATTTGTCCGGACTGGGAGAATTTAGTTGTCCACAGCCAGACCAATCTTCTCAGAGACACCGAAGTTGCCATCTGCCTGGCTGCAAAATCACTGGCATTCAGTGCCATTCTAAACTGGCATTTAAAGGCCTGTATGCCCTTAGCAATCTCTGAAAAGCATTCCAGAGACTTTTTTTTTTTTTATATCTGGAGACATAGGCCATGTGAGTGGCCTGTCTAATGGACAAAGAGGTACCTAAGTGGGATTTCTTGCCATAGAATCCATTTTCTTGGAATCTTTACTCAGTGGGTGTGATGCCAGGGGAATCCCTGCCTTACCACAAGCCACAGCTTGCACTCCCTTTTCATGGCTGGGGTGCGCTGCACCAGACAGCCACCCTATACTTCCTATCCATCCTCTTGTCCATTGGGGGAATGGAAGTAGGGTCTTATAAAAATTCTAGAAGCCAGTCTCTTCAGAGACTTGTGGATGGGCGGCACCAGTCTTTTTGCCACTGGCACATCCATCCTTTCCATATAGTCTGGCACCTCTTCCTCCTCTGCAGATTCCTGGGTGGAGAGGGTCCGGTGTATGTGTATACCTCAGCAAACCATTCAAAATAAACAGGGAACCAAGGAGAAACCCAGGTCCTGAACCAAGGTCTGTCAACTGGGACGTTGAACTGGAACCGCAGTACCTGTAAAAATTTTTATAGAGTTTGCCATTTATCTGCAGTTGGAACCGACGGTTTGTAGGTTGCGGTTCCTGAACCGAGTGATTTTTTTCCCTTCCTCTTTTTGTTAGCAGAACTTATCGGTTCAGTGGCAGTGTCTGCGGTTCTTTTCTTTAAATCAGGGAACCATCACCCAGGTTAGAGGGTTATACATCCGGTTCCTTCGGTTTCTACTCATGAGGGGAGGAAGCTATGTCCACAGCTGGGTTAGCAGTCTTCTTGAACATGTTTCCTACAGTCAGTTCAAATGCCTATTAAGTGCCGACTGAGGAAATACTTTTTGCGTTTATAGATTTCACAATTTGCCTTCAGGTGGTTAAACCCTAGGCAAAAAAAAAAACACAAACTGAATGAGGAAGGAAGATATGTTCACAGCTGGGTTAGCAGCCTTCTTGAACATGTTTCCTACAGTTGGTTCAACTGCCTATTAAGCTCCGAGGAAAAAACATTTTGCTTTTACAGATTTTACAATCTGCCTTCACTCTGTACAAAGCTGAGAACCCACTGGGCTGGTTCTTTTCTTGAGTTAATGACAAAAAACACTAAAAACTCCAAGAAATGGTTCTCTGAGAATCAGAAATCCACACTACTGAATAAGGCTTAAACCTTTATTATTTTACTTGATTTACCTATTTCACTTGGCGGTCGGTACAACAACTGCTGAGAGAACAAGAGTTACCCCGGTTTCCCTCAAACAAACAAATTAAGCAACCGGCCCAGGGAAAGAATAAAATACAGAAATGTACTTTTAAAATTTTAAATAGAAGTTTGGTTCCCTCCCAGTTAAATGATCCGGGAAGAAACTAAAAAAACTTACCGGAATAACACTAAACCTAAATTAGTTTAACTGAAAACCCAAGGACAGTGCTTTAAAAACTAATAGAAAAACTTTACTTCAAAAAACCGAGAAAAATAAAAATCTTCAAGAAAGATGAAGGAGAGCTCTCCAAGGTGTCTGTACTGTTAAAGCGGAGTAAAGAATCTGACAGTTGTAGAATGTTTACCAGAGATAGTGGTTTGAAAACTGAGCATGAGCCTAGCATTCATAGAAACATAGAATTTGACGGCAGATAAGGACCGCGTGGCCCACCCAGTCTGCCCATTTCCCTACCTAATGGATAAGCTGCAGATCCTAGTTAACCAGCAGCCTACTTTTTCCTACCCCTACCCCCTAGAATTGCCTTATGACTGTCCCATGCATGCCTGCATTGCACCACTGTTTTTGACTTCACCACCTCCTCCGGAAGGCTGTTCCATGCGTCCACAACCCTCTCTGTGAAAAAATACTTCCTTACATTACCTCTGAGCTGCCCCCATCTTCAAATTGTGCCCTTGTTCTTGCACACCTCTTTTCTGAAAGATGCTACCTCTTGGACTTTATTGATTCCTTGAGGTACTTGAAGTTTCTATCATGTCCCCCCTTTCCTTGAGGCTATACATATTAAGCTCCTTTGTCTCTCTTCATGTGTCTTCGGTGCAGACCCTGCACCATTTTAGTTGCCCTCCTCTGGACAGATTCCATCTTGTCTATGTCCTTGGGAGATTGGGTCTCCAGAACTGCACACAGTACTCCAGATGGGGTCTCACCAGCTGTCTGTACAGAGGGATAACAACTTCCTGTTTTCTACTGGTGATGCCTCTCCCTATGCATCCCAGTATCCCCCAGCCCTCCTTACTGCCCTCTCACATTGCTTGCCCACCTTTAAGTCATCTGATATGACTACCCCCAGGTCCCTTTCCATTTTTGTTGTTGTTAGTATCTCACCCCACATTGTGTACTCTTCCCCTGGGTTTTTGTTTCCCAGGTGCATTACATTGCACTTCTTAGCATTAAATCTAAGCTGCCATACATTTGACAATTCCTCTAACCTTGCCAAGTCCCTTCTCATCCTTTCCACCCCACCTTGTGCATCAACTCTGTTGCAGATCTTTGTGTCATCTGCAAAGAGACATACTTTTCCTTCCAGTCCCTCTGCAATGTCGCTTATAAAGACACTAAAGAGGACCGATCCTAATACTGAACCCTTCGGCACCCCACTAGTAACCCCCCTTTCTTCAGAGTGGACTCCATTTACTATTACCCTGTGTCCTATTCTCAAGCCAATTCTTTACCCAGGCTGTCATCTTGGGACCCACTCCCAGGCTGGCTAACTTGTACATTAATCTTTTGTGTGGGACCGAGTCAAATGCCTTGCTAAAGAATAGGTAGGCCATATCCACAGCCCCTCCCTGATCTACTGCTTCGGTCACCCAGTCAAAGAAATCTATTAGATTTGTCTGGCATGACCTTCCCATCATTAGTAGGTACTATTAACCATTTCAGCCCCGGGGCAGTACAATGGGAGGATAATACTGCTTATGTCAGAATACAGTAAGATTTCCTGGGGTTTGAACAGAACATTCACCACTTTCTTGTTCAGTGCCCATTCATGATGGGCCTGGTTTATCCTGCTCAAGGCATCTGCCAGGGTGTTGTGCTTGCCAGGCAGATGGATCGACTGTAAGGAGGCGTTTAGAGAGTAAGCAAGGCTCCATATCTTCATTGCCTCTGTACAAAGTGGGGTAGACCGTGTCCCTACCTGCTTGTTGATGTAGTACATTGTTGAGATATTGTCTGTTCTGACTTGTACCACCTTTCCCTGCATTAGATGTGAGAAAGCCTGAAGGGCCAGGTAAACAGCCCTTAGCTCTAGCAGATTTATATGCTGGAGGGAATCTGCACTCTCCCAGGTGCCGTCAATGGTGTGCTCCCCCAAGTGAGCATCCCATCCTAACAGGGAAACATCTGCTGTGAGAACCAATGAAGAAGGCTTCTGCAGAAATGGAATCCCTTCTCTCAAGTTTTCCAGCTCCATCCACCATTGGAGTGCCCATAGAACACCCTTGTTACTGCTATTGGTTTTAATAGGGAGTCCCGCCTTTGGCACCAGTGTGCCCTGAAGTGGAACTGGACATCTCTCATCTGAAACATGGCACCTATGACTGTGCTTGTTGCTGAAGCCATGTGCCCTAACAGTTGTAGAAACTGTATTGCTGGCTTTGGCTTGCCCAAGACAAATGAGCCTACCAACAGCCGAATGCTTTCTGCCCTCTCCTGAGGGAGGAAAGCCCTTCCCAGTATGGTGTTTACTTCTGCACCTACAAACTGCAGTACCTGCACAGGGGTCAGGACTGACTTTTTGATGTTAAGAAGGAATCCCAGAGAGTGCAACAGATCCTGGGTTACCTGAAAGTGCTTGATCACCTGCTAATGAGAGTTTCCCATGATTAGCCAATCGTCCAGCTAGGGAAAAACTAACACTTAGTCTTCTTAGGTGTGCCACCACCACTGACATGCACATGGTAAAGATCCTTGGTGCAGAGGTGAACCCGAAGGGAAGTATTGAGAAATTCAAATTACATACTTACCGTAATTATGATCTTTCTGTGTATCTTCACCATTCATCACAGATGGGGGTACTGGCCGGAGATCAGGACCCTACGGGGAGCCTTTTTTTAAAGATAGGCGGGCGATGCAGCATCAAGCCGTCCTCGAGGCAGGCGTACTACGTGGCACTCCGAGATTAGCTGTTAGGCTGCATCGACCGCCCTGCCTACCAGTTCCGAGTCGCGGAGAGGTAAGAGGAAGGGATGGAGGGTGGGACAAGGAGTCAAGGGACAGAAAAAGGAGAAAACTGAACTAAAAGGGAAATAACGACTGAGAGGACAGCATAAAGTAGTAAGACTAAGGGGATTGGGTAGGGGCCCAATCTCTGGAAACGGAAGAAGGGAGGAAGGGGAGAGAATTTCAGGAGAGAAAGTGAGAGGTAACAGGGATCCAGGACCCTTGTCCGTCACCAGACTGTATAGGAACTGCAGGGAGTTAGCAAAGCTCTTTGCCAGAATTCAAGGCACAGAATAACTGGCAATACCCCAAAAGCAGAGTCGGCTATTCTGGAGAAGGACAGGGTACAGGGACTCAGTACTCTCTCTCTAAAGAGATATTTGGTGAAAAAAAGAAAAAGGAAAAAATTTTTTTTTTTGATTAGATGGATAACAGAAGGAGGGCAACCACCAGCTCCTACCCTTAGAGAGAAGATATGTGAAGAGAGGAGTGCCACTCAGAACTGTACCCCTTAGGGAAGACTGTCCCCCGTGTGTCAACTAATCTCACTCAAGCAAGGGTGCGGAAGATGGCAACAGTTGAGGGGGCTAAGGAAGAAAGGGCACTTTCCTATACTGGTTTAACCATACAGGAATAACAAGTGGAGGGCTACGCCTTCGCCCCAGAGGTTCCGGCACCTATGCAGTGAAGAGAGGGAAGGCACAGAGGGAGGAGGATTCCAGAGACTGGAGCCCCAAGGGGGATGGTGGGAGGGATTGTGATGAATGGTGAAGATACACAGAAAGATCATAATTACAGTAAGTACGTAATTTGAATATCTTATCTGTGTCAATCTTCACCATTCATCACAGATGGGTGAGTACCAAGCCCCCCGAAGGGGGCTGACTGATTGCACCCTAAGGGACAGTGTCCCTTAGCCCTCAGTGGGTGACACACTAAGGGGGGGAACCTTCTGGGCCTGAGGAGGCCCTAGAGTGGGGAGAGCGAGACGGGGTTCCCCCGGAGAGGGAAGGAATTTGCCCCGACAAACGCCGTCTCGCCCTACGGGAAAAGAGGTAGGTTCCCTGGTGAGTGGAGCAAATCACCCTACGCTGGGCCAAGGGTGACAACCGGGAAAGGCGAAGCCATGCCGATCTTCTGGTGCAGATCGCTGTCCCTACGACCCTGGTAGCTACCTCACTGGCGTCGTAAGATGCCCTTGCTTGGTGCCTTGCTAGCTCCAGGCCACGTGCAGAGAGAGCAATGGCTTGCCTGGTTTGCTCCGAGTCAGGCAGAGTGGCTAGGAACTGACCTAGCGCTGACCACAAGTACCTGTTATAGGCAGCGTAGTGGGCCTGATGCGCAGAAATGGAGAAAAGCAGCCGTGCCGAGTAGAAAGTCCTCCTCCCCCAGAAATCAAAATCTGAGGAGTCCTGATCTGGGGGCCGGTCACGGCGGAGGGCGCGAAGCCCATCAGGAGTGTCCAGGTGCATCAATCCGGACTGCGGATGAGGCAAGGAGCCTGGAGACTCAGGGGCAGAATACCTCTGGCAGAGGTCCCTAGGGGCAGGAACTCCGGAGGGCCTCTGCCAGAAGCATGGATGCCTCCCGAAGGGGAGCGGGCCAAGGCGGCTCCACAGGTGGCTGTCCCAAAATCGCCTAGAAAGGCGTCGCGCCCGCATGCTCTGGATTGCTCACAGAAGAAGGAGAAAGGTGAAGGTCCTCCATCATCCTCACGAGGAAGCTGATACTCAGAGAGATCAGCAGCAGAAGAGATGTGGACAGAAGGTTCCTCTCCCAGAAGAGGGGATGAGGAGCTGGAGGTCACCATAGGCCCGAGGGTGGCTGCTCAGGGGAGGTTAAAACCTGGCTGTCCAAAGCCCTAACGTAAGCAGGGAACCAGGCAGCCACCGCTCTGAACTGTTCCCAGGTGAGAGGCCGCTAGGACCAAAGATACCTGGGAGCACGCAGGAGAAAAGCGGCAGAGGGAGTGGACAGAGCCGAGAGAAGAAGTCGGCTGACCTCTGCCAGGGCTAAGGAGCGGACCACGGACTCCCACGGGGAGAGTCCTGGAAGACTCCGCACTCGACAGCTGCACAACCGCTCCGGTACTACCTAGACTGCGCCCAAAAGAATCCCCCAAGTGAGGCGACCGGGGCCGTGAAGGTCCAGAAGGATGGTCCCCTGCCTCGAAAGAATGGGACCCTCTCAAGGAACCCGAAGGGGAAGGGCAGAAGTCCGCACTCCGGCTCCGTCCAGGACCCGGGTAGGTCCCAGAGAAGGGCCGGTGTGCCGAACCTATACCCCTCGACCCTTCGGAGTCCGAAAGGGTCCTAGCCCTCGAAGTGGCCAGTCTAGGCAGCTCCGTACCCAGGGCTGCTCCCGAAGGGGCAATCCCAGAAGGAGCACCTTCCCCTCCCGTGGCCCTCTTGATAGACCCCAAAGTTGGGCGACCAAGAGATGTCACAGTAGGGGGTACCACTGTAGAGGGGTCAAGGAACCCCCCAAGACTAGGCTGCAAGGCGATGGTGGCACGCACCACAGCCCGCTGGTCAGCACCACTAACCCTAGCCCTAGAGGAAACCCGACTCACCTCGGAGGGGGACTGGCCGAGACCCGAAGAGGAAACCACCAGCTCATCCTCCCTTGCAGACAACCCCGAAGGGTGCGACTGCCCATTCGACTCCGAGCTGGACTCCGACTCTGAAGAGGAAGAGTCCGAGGCCCTAAGCCAAACAGTAGGGGGGTCGAGGAAGGGACACCTTCCCGAGGGGCCCAGGAGCCAGGCAATACCCGCCGGTCCACAGCACATGGCAGTGCCGCAGAAGGTGCCAGGGCAGCTAGGGCAGAAGTCCTAGGCCAGGGCCAGCTGTGGCACCATCAGGTCCACGGTGCCAGGAGGCACCGGGATGGAGGCAGCGCCGTCAGCACCCCAGGTCTCGGGCCGACGCCCGCCAGGCCGCTCGGCGTCGCGTGCAGCGGACCAAAGGCAGCGTCGAGCGACCCGAAGGACTCAGCTCGACCACACCGGAGCCGTGAGACCCGCTCGGCGCCCTTGCGGCGTCGAGAGTCCAACAGCGTCGGCGTCGGCACCGACAATTACAACACCGAAGGCCCACAGCGCTGTGCTCAACCTCGGCGCCCGCGTGAAACATGGCGAAGGGCGGCGTTGAAGGCGGTTTCACGGCACCCATGACGGTGTCGGTGCAGCGGCAGCCGGCAAGCCCCACGGCGCCGACAGTCGGGTCGCGTGCGCCGACAGGACCCTCGGCACGCAAGCCCCCAGCGGCACAGCACGGCGTCGAGCCGGGCCTAGCGGACCGCAGGAGCGGCAGCAGGGAGCCTTCGCCCCGGAGTGATTGCCGAGCGGGCGCCTCCCGCCCACTCCCGTGGGAAGCGGACGGGCATCTCCTGCGCCAGTGGAAGGAGCCTCGGCCACGGCTAGGCTAGAAGAGGCCGAGCTCCCTCCTCTGGGTCCGTATAGAACCGGAGGGACCCGGAGGAGGGGCCGAAGAGCGGCAGCCCGGCGAGTGCGCGGCCTACCCCCAAAAGTCGGCGGAGCTCGCCCGACCTTAAATGCGCGCTGTTCCAAAACTCGGTGGTCCATCGAGAAGCAGGCGTCGCACGAATCCATGTCGTGTAGTTGGACAAGGCACGAAAGGCACCGGTCATGTTGGTCGGTGACGGAGTACTTGCGGCCGCACGAGCACCGACGCATAGGGGGCCGCCCCGTCTTCTCCGATTTTTTGCCCTCCAACCGCGACATGACCTACGGAGAAAAAAACACCCAAAACAGACTCGACGTCGCTTTAAATGTAATAAAAAGGAAAGATCTTACCGGCGACGTCGAGTGGAGGCAAACACAGAACTAGTAGACCGACGACTAGAGACGCAGGCTTCAAGGCCTAAAATTTTAGTACAACGCTTCTTCAGGCTTCCCACGAGGCAACCTCGACGGCGGGAGACGAAGAACTGGTAGGCAGGCAGAGTTGATGCAGCCTAACGGCTAATCCTCGAGAGCCACGTAGTACGTCGGCTTCGAGGACGGCGCCGATGCTACATCGACTCCGCCTATCTTTAAAAAAAAAAAGGCTCCCGCGGGGTCCTGATCTCCGGCCAGTACCCCCATCTGTGATGAATGGTGAAGATTGACACAGATAAGATCTGATAGTGGCCTGAGGGAAGTCTGAATCTCAGATACATTCTGTGTGACTCCCTTATGGGAATATGGAAATATGCGTCCTTTAGTTCTAAGGAGGCTAGCCAGTCTCCTTTTTGCAGAGCTGGCAGAATCATGGCCAGTGTGACCATCTTGAACTTGGGTTTTACCAGGTACCTGTTTAGCAATCTGAGGTCTAGTAGATGCTGCCACTCCCCACTCTTTTTTGTTTTTAAGAAATATCTTGAATAAAACCCCTGCCCTTTTTGGCTGGAGGGGGAGAAACAGGCTTTACTGCCCTTCCTTGCTAGAAGTAAGGCCTGCACCTCCTGTTCCAGCAGTTGTCTTTCTGTGAAAGGAGCTGGTGTGAACTGCTTTGATCTTGGAGGAGGAAGGGATCTGAAACAAAGGGACAGACCCTGACTCATTATTTCCAGAACCCACCTGTCTGCGGTGATTTTCAGCCATTCCTGAAAATAATGAGTCAGTCTGCCCCCTACAGAAGATGGCGAGGCAGCCTGGTTGGAAAAGTCAGGGATTTTGTTTTGTTTGTTGCTGGGGTTGTGCAGATTGGGATCCTCACCTAGAACCCCTTCTGCCTCTGGCTCTATAAAGCCACCCTGCTGTGACTGGAGGCTGCTGTTGGGGCAGCCTGCACTTGAAAGAAGGACCTCCTAAAATAGGACCTACCCCTTCCTCCCTCCCTTCCATATGATGAAGTGAAGGGAGAAGCTCTTTCTTTGGTAGAATTACTGAGTATCCCTTGATAATGGCAGCTGCGATTGGGCGCTTGCCAAAAGGGTGACTCAATTGCAGCGCCTGTGGCGACTGGGGAAGCTGGGCAACCAGATGGTGAGGTGGGGCGAGAAATAGCGACCGGATGTCAGCTATATGTCTACAGCGCATGGGGGGGCATGCCGAGCGTAGGCTGGGAGGGACGGAGGAGCTGTAGGTGCGGGTGCTGTGGTGAGCAGTGCTGTGGCTTCGGGTTGGTTCGCTGCGCGTGGTATGGTGCCGGGTCCGGGGCCTTTTGTTGTGCCCAGCCTGAGTTTTTTTTTTTTTACCCTGAGTTGCACCCCACATACCCCGATATGCACCCCCAAATTCAGAATCTTTAAGTAGGGGTTGAGGACACAGCCCCCACATAAACAATAAAAATCCAAGTCTCCGGAGCCATGTTGCTGTGCGCCAGGGAGTCCATCGCCGAACAAAAACTTTTGGCTATGTGACTTCTCCCTAACGGCGACTGCCCATCGGCGAACACCATTATCACATAAAACCGTATTACTGTGGAAAGTAGCCTTATACTCATCTACTTTCTTCATGTATGCCTCAGTCTGGGCACCAAAAAGTGAGTGGCCCTCGACTGAGAAGTCCATAGCCTTATTCTGGGTGTCCTGGGTGAGATTAGTAACTCTCAGCCAGGCAAATCTTCTCAAGGCTATAGTACCTGCCATCCATCGAGCACCTGTGTCATTTGTTATCAGCTTACATTTGGAACTGGTACTTGGAAGCCTCCAAGCCCAGTCTTGCAGTGTCCAATAACTCCGAAACTGTTTGAGAGGGGTTAGCCTCTGCACTATCCAAGATGGACTGCCAAAGAGTCTTCTGGTAGAGGGCTGCATAAGCTTGGTAGATGGCTTGGCGAACTGCCAGGGAAGCTGAAAGGTACCCTTTTTGGCCATGTTATCAATCTTTCTCAAGTCCTTCTCAGGGGGTGAGAGGACAAGGGAGCTTTTGCCTTTTCACAGGCAGCCTGCTGTATAATCTCTTGGTGGTCAGGATGAGTAAATAAAAAACTCAGTCCTGACCTCTCAAGATGGTATTTTTTAATCACACTTTTTATCAGTGGGTGTGACAGTGTTTGGAGTCTTAAGAATTTCCAGGACATCTTTCTTAAAAAACTTACACATAAGAAGAAGGAGCCTTCTAGTGGGTGTCAACCCCATAAGCTCCATATATTGGGCTTCTTCCTTATCCTGGATCTCTTCTGCAGTCTGCAGATTCAGGGTTTCCACCATTTTCCTAACAAAGGAAAAATGGGATGAAAAGTCCTCTGTGGGTCTGGGAGGAGAGCCAAAGTCCTGTCCTGGCAAGACCTCGGGTTCAATATTCTTCTCTGCCTGATCATCCTCCTCAAATTCCACTGTATCAGTAGATAAAGGAGGTATAAAAATAGAGTTTTTTTTCAACCAGAGTGACCATAGGCTGCTTAGGGAGTCGTAAGCCCTGCAGCACTTGTAGTAAAGCCAGAGCCTGGGTTAGCTCAGCAGGCAAAAGGAGCAGGCACAGGCACCTGAGGGACCCCTTGAGGCGTTTCAGCCGGGGTTTCAGTGCGCTTTGTCTTCTTGAGTTTTTTGGCAGGCACCTGAGAGTCAGCCGGTTCACTGCCTCTCTTGACAGAGCCCTCACCCGTCTCAGGGGTGGTTTTTGAGGCTCTGGAAGGAACAGTCAAGGATTTAAAGGGGTTGGACTGGTTAGAGCCCATAGACCCTTATTACAAATTTCATTTAGCCTTTCCTTATGTTTTTCCACTGTTTTTTCAGGGAAAGACTTGCATATCTCACAGTCAGCAGAAAAATGCTGTTGACCAAGGCAGAGCAAACACAAATCATGTTTGTCTGCCTTAGCAAAAACTTCAGAACACTTCAAACAATTTTTAAACCCAGGAGGTCCTGTTTTCGTTTTAGGTTTATTTGACATTTTAAAGAAAACAGGAACAGACAAAAAATAAAGTTGAATATTTGCGGCCATCAGTTCAGCAACTGAGAAAATCCCAAAATCCATTGGTTCCGATCGGATCCAGAACCGAGAAACGGCTCAGGGAACCGAGAAAAATCAGTTCAAAACAATAAATTTTATAGAAAAACACAGAAAATATAATCTGAACCCTTTAAAAAAGGTTACGATTCAGTAAAGAAATTAAGCGGTTGCCTCTCGGTTCACAGGAACCACGAGGAATCGGAAAAATAACGCTAAATTTAAACTATGAGGTAAAAAGCTAAAATACAATTAAACTAGGCAGTAAATGAAAATATTAAACAAAAATACTTACTTTTTTTAGTTCAATGGACTTTAGGAATCACTCTTGAGAGAAGATCTCCAGGGCGTCTAAACTTTGCAGCGGAGAGAATAAATCTGAGGTTAGAATGTAGGCAGTTACACAGGGCAGTTTTTGAATTAGATGCACGAGCTAAAGAGTCCATCATTACCACAGCATTTCATTTGGCTCCGGGACAGTGCTGGCTTAAAGGAGCACTGCAAGAAGTAATATCAGTGGATTCCTGGGTTAGAATCTATTATTTTCCAGACCTCTCTTATGCAACTTGCACGGGGATGTAGCTCAGTGGTAGAGTGCATGCTTTGCATGTATGAGGTCCCAGGTTCAATCCCTAGCATCTCCAAAAAGGAATTTGTTCGTTAAGTATTGCTAAGCTTAATGGAGAAAAGGGAGCATGTGAGGAGGAGGACAATGTAAAAGCATCTATCCTAAATAGATACTTTTGCTCAGTATTTACTGAAGAGAAGGTAGGGCAGGGCCCACAGCTCAGCACCATGGACACAGGGGGGAAGGAGGTGAGCACTACTCCCTTCACAAAAGAAAGGGCCCTACAAGAGCTTGCTAAGCTCAGGGTGGACAAGGCAATGGGACCTGATGGCATACATCCTAGGGTACTTAAGGAGCTAAAGGTGGAACTAGCAGAGCCATTAGCAGAACTGTTAAGTGAGTCTCTGAGCACAGGAGAGGTCCCAGAAGACTGGAGAAGGGCTCATGTGATCCCGCTCCACAAGAGTGGTAGCAGGGAGGAGGCAGGGAACTACAGACCAGTCAGTCTTACCTCAGTAGTGGGCAAGATTATGGAGGCACTCCTTAAGGAAAGGATAATGCAACACCTGGAATCCATAGGGCACAGGATCCAAGACAGCATGGGTTTACAAAAGGAAGGTCCTGTCAAACTAATCTCATAGATTTCTTTGACTGGGTAACCAGAGTGGTGGACCAAGGGGGAGCAGTTGATGTTGCCTACCTTGACTTCAGCAAAGCTTTTGACACTGTTCCACATAGAAGATTGATAAATAAGCTGGGTAGACTTGGGTGGGTCAGAAGTTGGTCAACTGGGTGGCAAACTGGTTGATGAGCAGAAAACAGAGAGTGGTGGTAAATGGTATACAGTCAGAAGAGATGCAAGTCACAAGTGGGGTACCTCAGGGATCAGTCCTGGGGCCAGTCCTCTTCAACATCTTCATTAGTGACCTTGCAGATGGACTAGAGGGTAAGGCTTGTCTGTTTGCAGATGACACCAAGATCTGCAACAGAGTAGATGATCCAGATGGGGTGGGCAGAATGAGAAGAGATCTGGATAAACTAGCAAAATGGTCAGAAGAGTGGCAACTGGGATTTAATGCAAAGAAGTGCAAGATCATGCACATAGGGAAGAAAACCTGAAGCCACCTATAGGCTGGGAGGAGTTGCTAGCAGTCACAAAGGAAGAAAGAGACTTGGGCATCATCATCACTGATGACCTGAAATCATCCAAGCAGACCTCTAAAGCAGTAGGTAAGGCTAGGGGTGTTAGGCATATTAGTAGGGGTATCACAAGTCGAAGAGGGAGGTAATAATCCCTCTTTACAGACACTGGTTAGGCCCTCATCTGAGTACTGCGTGCAGTATTGGAGGCCACACGCTCACAAGGACATGAACCAAATTGAGGCAGTCAGAGAAGGGCAACCAAATGGTGCAGGGACTGCATCAGAAGACATATGAGGACAGATTAACAGAGCTCAATATGTATACCCTTGAGCAAAGGAGGGAGAGAGGTGATATGATCGAGGCATTCAAACACCTTAAGGGCATTAACAAGGTGAAAGAGTCTAACATGTTTAAATATAAGAAAAATAGCAGGACAAGAGGACACAGCATGAGATTAGAGGGGGGCCGATTAAGGGGGAATGTGAGGAAATTCTTTTTCACAGAAAGGGTGGTAGATGCATGGAATGGCCTACCTCAAGAAGTGGTGGCTATGAATACAGTGCAGGGCTTCAAACAGGCATGGGATAGGCATAACAGAGCAATACAAATGAGTATGAATAGATAGGCCACTGACAGAGCAAAGGTCGATGGCACATTTATAAGGTAGAAAAAGAAATGGGTAGACTGGATGGGCCTTGCGGTCCTTATCTGCCGTCAACTTCTATGTTTATGTTTCTTTTGCTGTAGTCAGATCAGAACTGCGTCAGCTGGGGAGCTCGAACGTTTTGCTTTATCCAGTGAAACTTCGTTTGCATTACGCAGGTAAAATCTATCTTTTTAATGATCCAGCTGAGGCAGGGAAAAGACTTGATAAAATAAAATCTGACTGATAGTTGCAAAGATAATGATGCATCAAAGACTGAGGGAGATTGAAGTAGGGGTTTTAAAGTGCTTGGCCATTCAATGGGTCAAATATACCCATGGTGCATGTAATGTTCCCAGTTGGAACTGATTTACTGTTTGGTTATACTAAATTGCTGGTTCTTTATATTGTAGCATTACCCACTATTCCTGGTTTGATACTTTATGTTTTAAAGCAACTGACATAAACAACATATAATTCCAATGACTATTTTGCACCATCTGCAGAATGGAGCAGATCGTCATAGACTGAAGTCTGTACTTTATGCTTGGGACATTTCTGCATTTACATGGACTTCTGAACGGTCTTACTGGCCATATCAAGAGTATATAACTCTGGGACTTTTCGAGGTTACAACTCTAGATTGAAGTTCATGGTCTTGGCACAGATAGCCATATATGCAATATTTGTGACTGAAAGGTAAATTTTACATTGCTTTTTACATGAAAACCCCCACTATGTTGTAACAGTGGGAGATATGATAATCATCTTTTCTAAAAGACATGTGATGTACGATTTACCATGCATGGAATCTAGTAACTGCATATTGACTGTGTATCTGACATAACCAAACAGAAAAAATTACTTACTATTGTAATCTTGTTTCTTCCCAATGATACTCAGGTATTCAGAACTTCTCCAGTGTCCCTTTAAGACTGAACAGCCCGGAGAGAATCTGGAATGGTATGCAAATTATGGAATCTTTGCATGCTATTTTCAAATGCAGCCTTAAACAGACTCCCTGGGTTCTAAACCCTCAAATTTCCTTGCAGCCTGGAAAGACAGGCCTCAAAAAACTAAACATCTATATATAAAAACCTTAGTAATTAGAAATATAATAATAATAATAATGGAATAACACCCAAATGCCCCCAAGAGAGAGAAAAAACAAAACAAAACTGGAGGTCATAAAATGTAATAATACTCCTGAATGGCAGAAATCACCTGAAAGGGGAAAAACAACAAAATAAACCTAAATCACAAACACTGGTGCCAGACTGTGACACCTATAAAGTAGGTCACAAAAACATTCCCTGGAATGCAGAGGTTACTGGTTCTTGAAGGCAAGACAGGGTGGGATGTTCTGAATACCAGAGTATCATTGGGAAGAAACAAGATTACTATGGTAATTTTTTTTCTTCTAACTCCAGTAATACTCAGGCATTCATAACTTTTGCAGACTAAGAAGCAGTACCTTTGGAGGTGGGCACAGAACCTACTTTGGAAACAGACTCAGCAGGATTGCTGTGCCAAACCAGGCATCATTCCTGGACAGGATGTCCAAACTGTAATGCTTTGTAAAGGTGTGTACTGTTTTCCAGGTAGCTGCTTTACAGATGTCCACTAACAGGACATCCCTGGCACCTGCAATGGTAGCAGCTCTGCCCCTTGTGGAATGGGCCCCTCAATCCTGCTGGGTGTTCCCTTCCCGCCTTAGAATAACAAAACTGTATGCAGTGTACTATCCAGCGAGAAATGGTCCTTTTAGATGCTGGGTTACCCTTTCCCACATCCCAATAAGTCAAGAACGGCTGTTCTTACCCCAGGAGTCCTTTAGCATCAGTAACTTTTTTGCACTTAGCTGGCTAGGTGCAACTGCCCCGGACATGTGCCTTTAAGAGATTATTTAAATGTGCATAGAGCCAAGCCAATCAAAAGACAGGAGGGGGTGTGAGCTGAGTGAGAGCTGTTGAAGGCTTCAGAATTTTTTCTCCACTGGACTGAGCAATATTGTCTCTGAGGCGTCTCCCAACTTTCCTTGTTGACAGCCTCCTAGTGCTCATCTGGGTAAAGTTTTCCTCATAAAATATTTCCTTTAGTGTGCTGAGTGAAAGTCTTACTTTTTTTCATGAGCGCTGTGCAAATGTTTTATTTTAGCGCGATGGTGCTATTTTGACTTTATTTTTATCGTAACTACTTCGTTTAAAGTCTAATTTTATCATGGGTGCTTATTTTTGATGGTTTCCTTCATTCTGGGGGCAAATTCTTGTGGGAACCATCAAATTAGGGACAGTTGCCTTTTTTTTTTTTTTTACCTCAGACCTCGCGGGGTTTACCGCGCAGCACCTGCAATGGATTTCAAATTTAAACAGTGCATGGGGGATTTCTCTCTAGATTGGCAATTACGAGGAAACCTTTTCTGTTATATTACTGGACCTTGGTATCATCTGTGTCAGGACTGTCCATAAGGGTCCAGCAGCCACCTGTGCGCAGTTGAGTATTACTGGGGTTTCTATTAAGATTGGCACTGGTATAGATCCCAGTTCTACAACCAAAACAAAAAAAAGGCACTAGTTTATTAACTGGGGCAGCACTAGCCGGTGGCATTTTCACAGAAACCTGCACTCAGTTTGTAGGTCTAGGACTGGTTTGCTTTGCTTAAATTGGCAAACATAGCAGACAAACCTTTGATTAGTATGGCTGAGGATAAATCAAAGGTTTCCAATGAGGGGCCATTCAATAGTACTAAATCCAAGCGTAGAGGTGCTGAGGAACCCTCCAGATCCCAGCCAAAAAAATAAAACTTCCAAAGACGAAGTACCTCACAAATTGAAAAATAATAAGAATGACAAAAAAGGAAGCTTGATCAAGCCTCTAATGAAGTGGCTAAAAAGGAACTCTGTCAAGACAGATATGCTCCCGCTGCTCCTGGGAAAGCCAATAGCGAGACAACAGGCAGCTTAAAGCATACAGAAAAAACTAAACACAAACTACGCAGGTTCTTCCGTCAGTGCAAGATATGGAAAAAGCATGGCAACTGTTTCAGACCCTTCAAAAGATGGGTCCACGATTTACTGGGGCTGGCAAGCACTCTTCCACAGTTCTCTCTTCTGTAAACTGCGAGGCTGACGCAGATGATCAATTTTATGATGCCACTGACATGGATTTTGAGGGTCTTGAGCCCCAGGAGTCCCCAGACCCTCACCTTGGGGATTCCACATGCGACCACGAGGATCCTGTTTACATTTATACAACATATACTGGACACCCTGGACCTCCCTACGCAGGAGCCCAACCAGGATGTCGATGAAGACAAAGATTATAGGGAGATGAAGGGTCTTTCATCCTCAAAGACCCTGGTTGTCCCTATCTATAATGCATTTAGAAAAAATACCATGAAGGTGCTTCAGCACCCCACTTCAGTAGCAAGGGTTGATAAGCGCTTGAGAGAAAATACGAACTGTCTAAAAATGGTACAGAGTTCCTGTCTGCACACCCTAGCCACGAGAGTATAGTGCAGCAGGTAGCTTGCGAGAAAGCTAGAATCTTCTTGTCCCCTCTCTCCCTGACAAGGATTCCAAGAAAACTGACTTTATGACAAAGAAAATGTATGCCACAGCTTTCCTGCTTCTCAGGCTTTCTTCTTACATGGAATTCACAGCCAAATACCAGAAACCCTTTGGAAATCTGTCCAGGTTATCGCCAGCAATGGATCAGATTCTATGGTGCAGGAGCTGATGGATACCTCAAAAACTGCCCTGGAAGCTACTATGTGCCAATTCCACATGGCAGATGACAACAATGATGCAGCCTCTAGGGTGATGGCCCATGCCATCTCTCTGACACGCTTCGACTGGCTTAGAACAACCAGTCTGACCACAGACACTCAGACCAAGGCCATGGATTCTCCCTGTGATCAAAATAGGTTTGATTACAGAACCACTGACTATATGAAAAAAGTCTATGAGTAAAAGGCCTCCTGGCAGAGACAATCATCCAAGCCTAAGCCCGCCACCCCTCAGATCCCGTCCTAGGGGCAGTAGGGGCAGATGTTTTGTTCCCAGGCCTTACAATCCCTATCCTCAATCTTACTTCAGTCAGTACAGGGGGTCTTTCAGAGGAAGGGGCAGAAGGGGCCAAAGAAGAGCCACCTCTACTCAGCCATCTGCCTCTCAGACTAAGTCCTGATGTGAGTGTCCAGTTCGCCTTCCCATTTCCGGTTGGAGGCAGACTCTCTCACTATCTTCAGCACTGGTCGCTCATCATGTCAGACAAGTGGGTTCTGGAGATAGTGGAGAAGGGTCTGTCATTACAGTTCAAGCAGCTGCCAGACCTCAAGTGTACCCAGGTGTCAAGACCTCTGTCCCCAACACAGATACCACTGTTGGAAATGGAGGTACAAAACCTTCTGGCTTTACGAGCAGTGGAGAGGGTCCCCTCCCATGAGAAGGGCAAGGGCCTCTACTCCAGGTATTTTCTGACACAAAAGAAAACTGGGGAGTGGCAACCTATCTTAGATCTCAGATATTTAAACAAACACCTGAAAAAAACCCAAATTCAAAATGGTCACTGTCACTGGTCATACAGTCCTTACAGCATGGAGACCAGTTAGCCTCCCTAGACTTAAAGGACGCCTACTTCCACATACCCATAAGGAGATCTCACAGGAAGTTTCTCAGGTTCAAACTTCCTTCAGGTCACTATCAGTTCACCGCAATTCCCTTCGGTCTGTCCTCGGCCCCAAGAGTCTTTACCAAGTGTCTCGCAGTGGTAGCAGCACATCTCAGGAGACTGGGTGTCACTCTCTACCCCTATCTGGATGACTGGTTCATAGTAGCAAAGTCTCCTTGCCAGGTCAAGGAATCTCTTTCCCTCATAGAATGCACTCTGGAGTCCCTGGGTTTCTTGGCAAGTCTAAAGAACTCTCACCCAGAACCCACCCAGCTGCTCACCTTCATAGGGGCCCAGCTGGACACTCAGAAGGGATATGCTTTCCTCCCGCAGGAAAGAATTCAGAGTTTCCTTTCAGTGGCAGATTCTTTCACCCAGGGACAGCCAAGACCAGACAGACATTTCCTCAAACTTCTGGGACATATGGCCTCTATGACTGCAGTAGTCCCAGGGGTCAGGTACAGGATGAGACTCCTGCAAGCCTACCTCAGAGCTCGCTGGTCTCAGAAATGCAACACATTTTCAAAGTTGATACCTGTGTCAGAGCAGTTCCTCCAAAACTTGCTGCGGTGGAAGAACCCTGCAAATTTGCAGGCAGCGGTTCCCTTTCAGGCTCCTCTTCCCACATAGGTGATCACCACAGATGTCTCCCTTTTGGGCTGGGGAGCTCATTTGGGCAGTGCCTCAGTAAGCGGCAACTGGACTCTCGAAGAGTCAAAGTTGCACATAAATCTTTTGGAACTCAGCAGTCTCACTAGCTCTCAAAGCTTTCACTCCCAGCATAGAAGGGCAGGCGGTTCAAATTCGAATGGACAATACCACTGCAATGTTCTACATAAACAAGCAGGGTGGTACCAGATCAGGAATACTCTGTTTGGAAGCTCTGAAGCATTTTCCCTGGGAGTTAGCCTCTCGGCTATTCACCTCCCAGGCAAACAATACTCTGGCGGATGCTCTAAGCCGCATCCGTCAAGGTCAGAGAGAATGGACACTGAACGAGCAAGTACTAGCCACAGTGTTAAGGCGGTGGGGCCCTCCAGACATGGATCTGTTCGCCTCTCCTCTCAATTTTCAGCTTCCTCAGTACTGTTGCAGGCCACCAGTTCTGGAACACTTCCTCTGGATGCCATGATCCTGAACTGGTCAGGGAGGTTCCGATACGTATTTCCTCCCTTTCCCCTGATATTCAGGGTTTTGCTGAAACTCAGACAGCAGCATGCATCGATGATCCTAATGGCTCCGGACTAGCCCAGGCAAGCCTGGTACCCTCTCCTTCTCTCAATGTCCTGCAACAGGCCCATTCGCCTGCCTTCAACTCACTCCCTGCTGACCCTTCCTCAGACGGGAGTGCAGTACCCAGACATACACTCTCTTCACCTCACGGCCTGGTTCTTGAGGAGTTAGAGTTTCCATCCTCACAGTAGTCTGAACAAGTCCTTAAGATACTGAGGATGGCTAAAAAAACGAACACTAAGAAGACTTATGCAGCCAAATGGAAAAGGTGTTCCCTCTGGTGCAAGAGCGAAAAGGTCGAACCCCTATCAGCTTCAGACCCTCAGCTGCTAGACTACCTGCTACACCTACAGGCGTCAGGCTTGAAACCATCTTCACTCAAGCTACACCTGGTGGCATACCTTTCAACCTTTTATCATTGAAATGAGGGACATGGACATTTTTGGACATTCAAAATGAGGGACTGTGAGGGACATAGATCCTCAGAAAGAGGGACACGTGCTTAAATATGGAGATACAAGCTCAGAACACTGCAAAAACCATTGTGTTTACTTGCACAAAGTTTATTTTTGATTTAGCATCTTAGAATATTATGAATTTCTGCTTTACAGTTTGAATTTGCAGCACATTCTCTGTGTGGGCAGCACCTCCTTCATGAGGGATGGATGAGGGACAGGGCAGTTTTAAGCTGTAAAATGAGGGATGTCCCTCGTAATCAGGGACAGTTGAGAGGTATGCCTGGTGGCAATTTCTGCCTATCTTTTGGTGGGAAAGAAGAAATTAGTTTTTCCCACAACGTTTTTAACTAGTTTTTCAAAGGCCTCTTGCACCTCCAGCCTCCAACCAGGGAGCCTGTTCCTCCTTGGAGCCTGAACCTTTGCATAGACGGGTTCATGAATCCACCCTTCGAGCCTAAGTCCACGGCCCACATTAAGTTTGTAACTTGGAAGACTGTCTTCCCGGTAGCTATTACATCTGTCAGAAGGATTTCAGAGCTACAGGCCCCGTACACTGAGCCAAATTACATCATCCCTCACAACGATAAAGTTGAGCTCAGGACAAATAGGAAATTTCTGCCAAAGGTGGTTTCAGAGTTTCACTTGAACCAGTCCATTACTCTGCCTGTCTTCTTTACTGAGCCATCCACTCCTGGAGAGCAAAAGCTCCACAGCTTGGGTGTCAAAAGAGCCATCTTTCACTACCTAGAGCATACCAGACAGTCCAGAGGCTCTTCCACTCAGTTGTTTCTCACCTACGGGGATGTAGGCAGAGGAAGACCAGCTACCAAGAGAACTATTTCTCGTTTGTTGGTCTCTTGTATTAGATTCTGCTATGAGAAAGCTGGTCAACAACCTCCAGTGGGGCTCAGGGCCCACTCCACCAAGGGCACTGCAGCCTCACTTGCAGCAGCAAGGGACATTCCCCTACTGGATGTCTGCAAAGTAGCTACCTGGAAATCTGTGCACATCTTTGTGAAACACTACAGTTTGGATGTGCGTGGACCAGATCTGATGCCAGAGCCTCTTTCCTAAGTAGGTTCTCTGCCCACCTCCCGCTTAGTACTGCTGGGTAGTCTTGCAAAAAAGTTACTGATGCTAAAGGACTCCTGGGGTAAGAAGAAAAAATGACTCACTGCAGTAATCTTCTTTCTTCCAAGGGGTCCTTTAGCATCAGTAAGCTCACCCTTCCTCCCCGGTTCACCTGTCAGAGAAGGGCTCTCATGTCACCCTTTACCAAATTTGGAGATTCTTGTTGATGAGTTTTTAGCTCGTGTTGCTGTTGTTTCTATTTCCACTTTTGTGGACATTTGCATATTTTTTTAATCCTGGTGATTCTTTTTTGGGGGCTTTTGCCTTCGTTTTTCCTCGAAAAAATTTTGAAGCCTTCAACAGCTCTCACTCAGCTCACACCCCCTCCTGTCTTTTGATTGGTTTGGCCCTATGCTCATTTAAATCTCTCTTAAACGCACACCTCTGGGGCAGTTGCACCTAGCCAGCTAAGTGCAAAAAAGTTACAGATGCTAAAGGACTTCTTGGAAAAAAGAAGATTACTGTGGTATTTTTTTTCTTTTATGTTCTGCCTATGGTCCTTAGTGGCTGTCATGTAGTAGAGCTCTCTTAACATCCAGACTGTGGAGCCTCCTTTCACCAGAAGTAGAGTGCTCAGTGAAAAAGACAGGTAGGGTAATGGTTTGGTTCAAGTGGAAATCAGAAACCACTTTAGGGAGAAATTTCCTGTTTGTTCTCAGGACCACTTTGTCCTTGTGGAAGGAAATATAGTCCTGGTCTATGCAGAGAGCCTGGAGCTCGCCGATTCTTCTAGCAGAAGTCATTGCCACTAGGAAAACTGTTTTCCATGTGACATATTTTAGATTAGCTGAAGACATGGGCTCAAAAGAAGCCCCCATGAGTTTAGCTATACATACACTGAGGTCCCATGCCGGCACTGGCTCCCTGTGAGGGGGGTGCAAATGGGAAAGGCTCTTAAAGATAGGGTCTGAGGCAAGAGAAATCCTTTACCTGGCTGAAATGCAAGCAGATGCTGCAGCCAAATGTACCTTCAGGGTATTGGGCTGAAGGCCTAAAGAATGCAAATAAGTAAGATAATCCAGCATGGCTGGTACCCCAGCCTGTGTTGGAACAATATTCTGAGTGGAACACCAAATAGAAAACCTTTTCCACTTTGCAGCATAGGTTCTCTTAGTAGAAGGCTTCCTGTAACCCCATAAAATGTCCAGGACACCTTCAGAAAGATTTAGGCCTGCATATTCTAGGTCCTCAAGAGCCAGGCCTTGAGCCTGAGGGATCTGAGGTTCGGGTACAGGAGCCTCCCCTGATTGGAGGTTAACAGGTTGTGCCTCCTGGGAAGGTGTATTGGTTCAGCCACAGACATAGAGAGCAGTACAGAGTACCATGGCTGCCTGGGTCAATCTGAAGCTATCAAGATCATGGATGCTGACTAGGACCTGAGCTTGAGCAAAACCCTGTACACCAGGGGAAGAGAGGAAAAGCATGCAGGTGTTTCCCTGACCAATCCAGAATTAGAGCATCCGGGGGAACTGTTCCCCGCTCTGGTGGTCTGCAACAGTATTTTGGCAGTTGGTGGTTCTGGTGGGATGTGAACAAGTCTACCTCTGGAGTGCCCCACCTCCTGAAAATCACCTCCACCACTTGCATGTTCAGAGTCCATTCGTGATGAGTCTGGCTGATCCAACTCAAGGAGTCTGCCAAGGTATTGTCCTTGCCAGGCAGATGAATGGCCTGTAGAGAAACTCCCAAGGAGTATGCCAGACTCCATATTTTCATGGTTTCGGTGCAGAGAGGGTTTGACCTTGTCCCTCCCTGCTTGTTTATGTAGTACGTGGTGGTATTGTCTGTTCTGATCTGTACCACCTTTTCCTATAGCAGTGACGTGAAGGCCTTTGATGCCAACAATACTGCTCTGAGCTCCAGCAGGTTTTTTGTGCAGGAGTGACTCTACACTTGATCATGTGCCTTGGGTGGTGTGATCTCCCAGGTGGGCACCCCCACCCCAACAGTGATGCATCCATTGCGAGAACTACTGATGGGGGCTCTTGTTGAAAAGAAACCCCTTCTCTCAGATTGGTTTCCTCTTTCCACCATTCGAGGGCCTGTAACAGAATTCCTGTTACTGGAATCAATTTTGAAAGAGGGTCTCTTCTTTGGCACCAGTGAGCCCTGAGGTGAAACTGGATGTCCCTCATTTGGAATCTGGATCTCAGCACTGTGCCAGTGACAGCTGCCATGTGGCCCAGCAGCTGAAGAAACTATCTAGCAGTTTTTGGTTTGTTCAGGATGAAAGAACCTTCTATCTGTTGGATACTCCTTACCCTGTCCAGAGGCAGGTATGACTTGCCCTGCAGGGTATGTAACTCCGCTCCTATGAACTGCAATACCTGAGCAGGCTGAAGGACTGACTTTTTTAGATTTATCAGGAATCTTAGAGACTCCAAGAGCTCTTGGGTGAAGTGCAGCTGCTCCTTGACATGCTGGGGTGATTTTCCCACCACCAGCCAGTCATCTACATACGGGAAGACTGTGACACCTTGCTTTCGAAGGCGTGCCACTACCACTGCCAGACACTTTGTGAACACCCTTGGTGTTGAAGTGAGACCAAATGGCAGGGTTGAGAACTGATAGTGACCTAAAGGGAGTCTGAACCCAAGGTATTTTCTGTGAGACTCCCTTATGGGGATGTGGGAGTAGGCACCTTTTAGGTCCAATGAAGTCAACGAGTCTCCTTTTTGGATGGCTGGCAAAATCAGAGCCAGTGTTACCATTCTGAACTTCGGTTTTGTTAGGTATCTGTTTAACACCCTGAGGTCTAAGATGGGCTGCCACTCCCCATTTTTCTTTGTGGTAAGGAAGTATCTTGAGTAAAATCCCTTTCCATTGAAGTGGATTGGTACTGGTTCCGCTGCTTGTGACAGAAGCAGTTTTTGAACCTCTGTTTCCAGGAGTTCTCTCTACATTTGAGGAGGGTTTGAAGACTCGGGTTCTTAAAGGTGGGAGGGATTTGAAGGTTAGAGATAATCCCTGGCTCACTACTTCCAGGACCCACTTGTCTGTGTGATGTTTTTCCAAGCATGAAAATAGCGAGCCAGTCTGCCTCCTACAGGCAGTAGGGAGGCAGCCTGTACACAAGCGTCAAGAGTGCCTGCTTTACTCAAGGCTGAGCCTGGGACTGGTAACCACGCCTGGAACCCCTTCTACCCCTACTTCTGAAGTATCCCTGCTGTGGATTCTGCTGGTACTGAGGCGTAGCCATGACCTGGAAAAAAGGCCTGCTTTGAAATGATCTGCCCCTGCTTCCCTTTCCATAGAGTCTGGTGGATGTGGAAGCTTTGTCTTTTGCAGAAGTACTTCTGTAGGTGGCCTTGTATTCATCCACGTTTTTCATATAAGCCTCTGTCTTTTCCATAGAGAGGGAGATATCATCCAATGGGAAATCCAATGCCTTGGTTTGCGTATCCTGGGTAAGATTTGTGGATCTTAGCCAAGCAAACCTTCTCTGAGCCACAGTGTTTGCCATCCACCTGGCAGCTGTGTCATTCGAATCAGCAGCCATTTGAAATTGATATCTGGCCGCTTACAAACCAAACCTGGCTGTTTCAGCTAAGTCAGCTGAAAGGGGAGACTGTGCCTTGTCTGACATAGCAAGGACCGACTGCCAAAGAGATTTTTGGTGTTGTGCAACATAGGCCTGAAAGTTTGCCTTGCTGATGGTCAAGGAGGTCGAAAGGTAACCTTTCTTGGCCATGCTATTAATCTTCCTAGAGTCTTTGTGGAAGGCTAGTGGAATCCTTGCCTTGTCATAGGCTTCCACTTGCTCCACCCCTTGGTGGCCAGGGTGAGAGAACAAGAATTCAGCACCCTGCCTTTCCAACTGATGCTTTTTATCCAACCTCTCATCCAGAGAGGGGGCAGTAATAGGTGTTTGCAAAATCTTTAAGGCATCCTTCTTAAAGAACTTGTTAACAGGAAGTGGAAGTTTTTTGTGGGTGTCAGCCCTATCATTTCCATATATTCAGCTTCTTCATCCTTAATCACCTCACTTGTGGGGATGTCTAATGCATCCACCATCCTTCTTATAAAAGTAAAGTGTGAGGAAAAATCCTCTGATGCCCTAGGAGGAGAACCAAAGTCTTGTTCAGGGGAAACCTCCGGTTCAATGGGGTCCCCCTCATCCTTCACTTCAATATCAACATACTCTTCTTGTTCAAAAAGGGAAGACTGAGAAGAAGAGCCAGTCTGTTTGGCAGGAGTCTGAGGCAGTGGAGCAGTCAGCCCCTGTAAAGCCTGGATAAACTCGAAAGGCCTGTGCAATCTCATCAGCAGTTGGCATTAAGTCCCCAAATGCTGCTCGGCTGGAAGTTCTGTGTGCTTTCTTTTCTTGGAATTTTTAGAGGGAAACGGAGAGTCAGCTGGTTCAGCAAGCCTCTTTGGAACTGCTTGTGTACCTGTCTCTGCGGTGGCAGTTACAGCTGTTGTTATCAATTAAGCAAGAAGGCATGACCAGGGGTTATGTTAATGGTCTGTTAATCACCTTCTAGGGGTGTACTGTGGCACGAGGTGTAGCCGAGTGCCACGTGCTGGGGTGATTAACTGACCATTAACATAATCCCTGGGGTCATATTGCTATTATAATAAAAAATGTTTTTAAACAGTGTTAAACCTTGTTCAGCATATGGCTAAGCTCTACATGTATGTTAATAAAAGATTAACATAATTCTGTTAGAATGTTGGCAACCAATCAGACAGCTCCATTTCTCAGACCCTTTTTATAATGTGATTTAACCCACAGAAACAGAGGATGTCAGCTAGTCACAGCTTGAAGGACCCTTAGGAACAGACATTTTTTTCTTGAGCCTTTCAAGGCATTTTTCAACAGTTTTTTCAGGAAAAGTTTTACAAATATCACAGTCTGTTTTTAAATGTTCAAAGCCCAAGCAGACAACACAAATTATGTTTATCTGCCTTGGCAAAAATCTCACCACAATCGGTACAAGGTTTGAAACCGGGTTCACCGGTTCTTCTTTTAAGTTTTTCAGACATTCTGTGGGTAAAAAATACCCAAAACAAATAACCGCGAAATAAGAAAGATTTTTAAAACTTATTTAGCGCTTGCAGTCGGTTCCTGAACCAATAAGAAACCGACTGGAACAGGGAACAGAACAGAAAAATAAACCGGGACTAGCAGTTCAAGAACCGAAATTAGTGGTTCACAAAATAAATACCTTTAAACAAATTTACTCTAAACTAATGGAGTTCCTTAGTCAGGGAACTCCAATAACTACAAAATAAACCCCGGTTCCCTACCGGTTATACCGAACCAGGAGAAACCGAGAAAAATATATTTTAAATACAAAAACAAACAGTTTAGTTAAATATAACAAATAGCAAAAGGCAGCAAATGAAAAGGAGAAAAATACTTACGTATTTTTATACGTTTTATCGCGTCAGGAAAGGTAGATAAGGAGAGGATCTCCGAGCTTCTGGTCTTGATGGGCGGAGAGTGAAATCTGAGGGTTCAGAACCTAGGCAGTTAGTTCAAGGCAGCTTTTGAAAATAGCATGTGCAATGATTCCATCATTTGCATACCATTCTAAATTCTCTCCGGGGAGTTCAGTCTTAAAGGGGCACTGCAGAAGTTATGAATACCTGAGAATTACTGGGGTTAGAAACAAAAAGTTTAAACAAAAAAAGGGAAAAAAAAAAAGGGAACTCGAGAAAGAGACTCTTGTTGAAAGTGGACCCCTGTGGAAAGACTGGAGGGGTTCAACCAGCAAGCCAGAGTCTGGTGCAACGGAGTGGAGACTGTCACCAGCTGCATCAATTCGTCCATGTGCTGGTCCCATTGGATTCGGAGGGTCCACTGGAGAACCCTCATGTGTAGGCGTGCAAGAGGGACTGTCGCAATGGCCGCTGCCATGTGTCCTAATAGCCGCAGGAATACTCTGGCAGGGACCTGGCGTGAAGAAGAAACTAGGCGAGCATGATCCTGAAGGCGCCCCGCCCTGCTGGTAGCAAAAAGGCAGTGTCCAGAACTGCCCCAGTGTACTGCAACCTTTGGCTGGGCCACAAGGAGGACTTTGGGAGGTTAAGGGTTACCCCAGGTCTCGAAACAAAGTAAAGGTATCTTCCATGGTGCTCATCAGCTGAGCCCTGGACAGAGTTGCCAGTAGCTAATCGTCCAGGTAGGAGAAGACAGTGGCCTTTTCTCCTTAGGGCTGCAGCCACTACTGCGAAGCACTTTGTAAAGACTCGGGAGTCGAGGACAGGCTAAATAGCAGGGCGCGAAATTTGTAATGGTTGCCTTGAAAGTGGACGTGAAGGAACCTCCTCTGGGGCTGGAACACCAGAATGTGGAAGTATGTGTTCTGCATGTCCAGGGAGCACAGCCAGTCCCCCTGATGAAGGAGCGGAAGCAGACCTAGAAGGGTGACCATACTGAACCTTCTGTACTCTATATACTTGTTCAGGTGAATGAGAGCCAGGATGGGACATAGGTCTCCTGTTTTTTTTGGGACCAGAAAAAAATTGGAATAAAATCCCTTTCCCCTTTGAGCTGGCGGAACTGGCTTTATGGCCCACTTCCTCAAGAGTGCTTGGACCTCCTCCTGAATAAGGGAGAGGTGTGATGGAGGGTAGGTGGAGTTTACAGGAGGGCTGTCTGGGGGCATCTCCGTGAACTCCAGGGTATGTCCTTTATCAAATGAAAAGCCCACTGATCCGTTGTGATTTTTTGCCATCCCTCTACGTAGAGAGAAAAACGATCCCCTACCGCTTCCCCCAGGGATTCTGCTGAGGGAGTGGGGTCAGGCAAGGAGTCATCCCGAGGAACCAAGGACAGGCAGAAGGGTCTGGGAGGTTTGGAGGGCTCTGGGACCCGAACCTCCTGAGGCCTGAGAAGTAGCCTTATGCATAAAGGCACCTCTCAATTGCTGGCCTCAAGACTACTGTCCAAAGGACTGATGAAATCGCTGGCGCCTGTTTTGTTTCTCAGTAGATCTGTACAGGGTGTGTACAGATCTAACAGCCTTGCCAGATTTCTGGAGATAAGTTATAATGTACTCAGAATCCTCACCCAAAAAGGACTGAGCCCTTAAAAGGGGAATCCATAATTTTCACAGACAGCCGGGGTAAAACCCAAGACACAGAGCCAAGAATAGCGGCAAAGACAAATGCCTGAGGCCGATGCCCTGGCCGAAGAATCTGCCGTGTCGTAGGAGGAACGTAGGACATGGGTGCCTACGTCCGACCCGGACTTCAAAATGTGAAGCAGCTCAGCCTTCTGGGGACCATCCGGCTGAGTCTGTACTAGTTCTATGGCCTTCGTCCACAGGGCATTCTGGTATGGGACCATGTGGGCCAAAACATTCAGAGAACAGATGGCACAGGTGGCCAAAGCATAAACTTTTTTGCTGAGCTGGTCCACCTGCTTGGAGTCCTTGTCCAGAGGCTGGGTACTAAGATGACGTGGCCTCTTGGACTGATCGTGGGCTGCCGTAATCACCATGGAGTCATTAAGTGGTTGCTCACCAAAGTAGGGTATATCCCGGGGAGCATTATAGAGACGGTCAGCTTTTTTGGAAACAGCAGGGATGGAAGACGGGTGTTTCCACACTGATTTGGCAATGTTCATAAAGGTATCCACCAAAGAAGGAACCACCATAGGCTTTGGATCCATTTTTTGGAGAAAAAACAGCCAAACATCATCTTTCAGGGTCCAAATCTGGCGTGTCCCAGCCCATGTTAGACTGGATGTGCTGCATGACAAGGTCAGGTCATTGGGAGGTGACCTAAGGGTGTACTTGGGGTACGCCAGAGGGGGAGACGACCCCAATTTGGATGACCCCTAAGAAGAGGAGGAGCAACTCTGGCTAACACCCCTGAGGAGGATCGGGAGGTTAAACATCAGTGCCTACGGCCGTGCGCCCTACATCTGCACCTGCCCAAGGACCTGGAGGACATGCGGCTGTGCTTTCTCCTGTGGTGCTTGGCGCAACCCCTACCAATATCATCCAGTTGCGGGGTAGGCTCCTTTGGTGTTGGTGAAGGCTTCCAAGGAGGAACCTGAGGCTGAACCCCCGAAGGAAGAGTATCCTTAGGAGGGGGTGCAGGTTTTGGCAGAAGGTCACCCTTAACTACATTCCGCCATGATGTGAAAAGGGCCGTCCGATCTAGCAGAAGGTTCTGTGGATTAGAAGGGTTAACCAGCGTCGGTGGGGGAATGTCAGGCATTACTGACATCGGTCCCATAGGAGGCAGCAAGCCAGGTGTCAGGTCCTGACGATTCAGGCTGACCAGTGGTGGCCCAGCAGGTTTCTGACTGTCTGGCGTTGGCCCAGTAGGTGTTGCAGGGTCAGACGCTAGGCCCTCTGGCATTGGCTGAACTGAGATATTAAAGTCAGCTGGCGATGCAGGGTGGCCAGGCGACAACGGAATAGGTGTCACTGGGGTTGACGCCGCGGTGGCCGGCGTCGACCGGACAGGTGTGGACTGGCGTCATTCTAGAAGAAGCCTGTCTAGGGAAACCAACTCCTGAATGGGGTAGAGGCGTCACTCTGCTGGAGGAGGTGGATGCACGCCCCTGGTGCTGCTGGGTGGCATAAGTCCCGGAGCTGGGAGCTGAGCTGACTTAGCGGACACCGCGGCCAGGTGTACGATGGGCAAAGACCCGCCACCTGAAGAAGATCTGGCCGAGCCACCTGGCTGAGGGCCTATAGACTGGTGGAAGGGCCTGAGCAACAGGGGCTGGGAGGCCGAGGATAAAGTCCCTGACCCCGAAGAACCACCACCCGACATCTGGATGACGGCGGGAGGTTTAACCACAGGAAGCCCAGTAGAAAAGAAGGCTGCCTCGGGAACCAAGTCCGACCTCCTGCGGGAAGATGACCTAGAGCTGGTTACCTTCGAATGAGGGAAGTGGGAGGAAGACCTGTCCTTGTGCTTCTCCCGGTGTCGATGCTTTCCATCTGACTTTTTCTCCCAGTGGGACGACGAAGAGGTGGCAGCCCCAGAAAATCGGTGAGGAGGAGGTACTTTTGCCCTGGATTTGTTTCTCCATTGCTGCCACTTCTTTTCTTGCAAGAAGCTTTTTAGGGCCTTCTGGAGACGAATCCTGGTCCTCTGGTTGAACTTCAAGCAGTGCTGGCAGGCCTCTGTATCATGGTCTGGGCCTACACAGAAGAGGCATAGAGCATGGCAGTCCTTCGATGGGATCTACTTGCCACAGGGACACTTGGACGGCTGCAGTTCCACTGACGAGGTTGGAGAAGAAGACATGCAGAGAAAATGTGGAAATACACTGAATTTACAAGAAAAAAATAAAGCACCAGTGATCGTGAAAAAAATGGCGGTCAACTAGAGGAGAAGGTGTCCATGGAGCTGAAGTGCATGGGTCAATGACGGGGAAAAGAACTGGGGTAGGGCTGGGAACCGCTCCTTTCATGCCACTGGCCGACACTAGAGGCAGGCCCACATCAGGGGGCGGTCCCCCACTGTATCCTGCTAGCTAGAAGTTTTCCTTTGGGTCCTGGCACCTGCCAGCTTCAGTCCGTATGGTGTAATCTGCTGCAAGAGCTCCTCCTCCTCGAAGTGAGATCTGGTAGTACTCTTCTCAAAAAGGAGAAGAGAAGGAAGCGCCTGTGAGAAGGCAAAAACTTTAATGTGCAGGTAAGCATCCTGCATATCCAAAGAGTACAGCCAGTCCCACTGGTGAAGCAAGGGCAGCAGACCCTGAAGGGTTACCATCCAGAAACGTTTGTACTCGCTGTACAAGTTGAGGTTGCTCAGGTCCAGGATGGGACAGAGATCCCCTGTCTTCCAGGGGACTAGGAAGAAGTGGGAATAGTACCCCCATCCCTGCTGGGATTTCAGAACAGGCTTTATGGCTTTCTTATGCTACAGGGCCTGAATTTCGGCCCATATAAGGGGACCATGGTCTGGAGGATACGCGGACAAGCTTGGCGGATTTTCTGGAGGCCACTTCAGAAACTCTATAGAGTGTGGCTATGCTTTATGAGCTGTAGCACCCAGCTGTCTGTAGTGATGGCTCTCCACCTGTCCAGGTAGCGGGAGAAGCGACCCCTGACCACTGCCTCCTGAAGCTCTGCCGGGGGAAGGGGTTGGTAAGGAGGCAGATGGGCTGCAGATGCACCTCTGGCAGCCTGGGGAAGGGCTGAGGTGGGTGCAGGGAAGGCAGCTCCTGCTTTGCATTTGCCCTGAGTTGTAGGAGGGGTTGGGCCTATCTACGGGAGGAGTGACGAAAAGGGGTCCTGTGACCCAACTGGCATGGTATGGTACATGGAGTGGACCAACTTCAAAGCCCTTCCTGAAGTTTGGAGCGCAGAAATAATGTCCTGCACATCACCCCCAAACAGCTGTGGACCCTGAAAGGGAGCATCCATAATGCTGGATTGGACATTAGGGGCAAAGCCCGAGACTCTAGCCAGGCATGGCGTCTCATGCTAATAACCACTGCAGCCGCTCGGCCCGAAGTATCCACGGCATAAGCCACCCAGAGGACGTGGGTGCTGACGTCCGACCAAGTCATCAGGGCCTGAAGAGTTTGTTGTTTGGAGGAGTTATCCAGCAACACTGCGACTGCCACTCTAGCCTGGTCTCACAACAGGTTTTGGTATTGCACCATGTGTGCCAAGTAGTTAAGGGCCCAGATAGTGAGTGTGGCCGAGGCAAAGGCATGCTTGTCCACCTGGTCCAGCTGCCTCAATTCCCTGTCTGAAGGAAGGGCACTAAGGTGCTTCAGCAGCTTGGTGCATCATGGGCTGCATTAATAACTATACAGTCGGCTTTGGGGTGCTCATCAAAGGAGGATTTGCCAGCTGGAGCATGGTAAATCCTGTGAGCCTACTTAGAAACCACAAGGACAGTATGGAGATGGAGCCATGCAGCCTTAGTAACATCCCTGTATGACTCAGTGAATAGGGGGACCACCAAAGGAGGTAGACCACTAGGCGGAAACACACCGGGTCTTGCTTCTCAGTCTCCCACCCCATCACTGCTCTATCCATAAAGGTGGGGTCATCAGCAGGCAATTTGGGAACATTACTGAGCTCCCCTTAATCTCCAGATGAGACCCGTTCAAAGGAAGAAGAGTCCAAACTGACCAAGTTGGTGGCAGAATCCTTGTCCCCACTGTCGCCTCGCTGGAGGCAAATTGTTTGTCATTACAAATGCTGTCAATGATTTTATGGAAAAATGATGTCAGTTTATGTAATGAGTGTGATAGAGTGCATTTTGAAACTGACAGAAAAATCATTTAGACTATGGGTTAGTATGTTTATATTAGGTAACTTTTTTGTTTGTTTTTGAGGCAAAGGGCAGATTTATGCACTTTAATCATTTTGACAGTTTAATATGAAATTATTTTTACATCAATAGATCTATGTTTTATTAGCTGTAGTTATTGATATTGAGAACATGCCATTTAATATACTCTGATGCTATGTAATTTTCTGTCATTCTATTTAGAACTGTATAAATTGTTTAGGAATTCTACTTGACCATAGGAGGCTGTAATAATTGTTAAGCTATTTATTAATGTAATTCAATGTGCACTTTTTTTGAATAAATTACACTTTGAGGTACCAGAACCATGCCCCCTGAGGAAGCCTTGTGGCGAAGTGTTGGGGTTAATGTAGCTGGCTTTTGGACTGGGGTAGGTGTGTTTATGTTCGTTACCTATCTGCAATCTTGCAATAAAGTGAATTTTTAAAAAGATTTTCTGAGGAGAGAGTCTTTTGGTAGTGAACACCTACCCTGTTGCTCACCTTATATTTGTGCATAGCACAAAGGTTTATGATTTAACTGGATCCTAGCCAGGATCACATAGGTGAAGCTTCCCCTTTTTCATGCACAGAGTGCTGTTTTTTTCTCCAGAGCAGAAGTGCTGTACCAGCATCGGTAGGGCTCCTGGGAGTAGCAGGAGCACTTAGTTCCAGGCAGGTCAGAGCCCCGAGAAAGCCCTGGGGGGTACAGCTGGGGTGGCACACCAGGAGTAGGGACCTGCGATTGCATGAAGGCCCGAAGCGCAGAGATCAGGCCACAGTAATCCATGGGAGCCAGCACTGGCCCCCCAGGCACGGGAAAGCTGTAGAGTGGCTGGGGTCCTACAGGTGTAGGATAAGGGTAAGCCAGTAGATACCCCGGTTGCAGTCTTTCAGGGGTGGGTAGCGGTACTGGCACCAGTCTCCCTGGTAGTAGCAGTGGCAGGCCGAGCGTAGGCCCCCCAGGTGTAGGCAGAGGGAGGACCAGCAAAGGTCCTGCTGGCACCAGGGGTAGTACTGGAAAATGGTCTGCCAGCTGCAGGAGAATAGGTATTGGTCCAGCGGGGTGTCAGTCTGGGTGACGCTGAGGTGGGATCCACAGGCACCAGATTAGGAGAGACCGGCTCTGGGGAGGAGGGCCCCACTGGTGAAGGCTGGGGAGACACCAGGCTCAGAGAGTCACCAGTGACCAGCAGCATCTGCTGCTGAAAAGGAGGGGCAGAACCAACGAAGGTCTCAGAGTTTGAAAACAGTGTTGGGGGCGTGGGTGATGGGGCAGCAGGACAAGAACTGGCACCAGCAGCACCCGCACCAGCTGGAAGAGCTCCAGCAAGCCACCTGCTGAAGAGCCCATAGAAAACAAGGGCTGAAACTGCAGGGGCTGGGGGGCAGGATAAAAAGGACCCTGCTCTGAGGAGCCACCGCCAATCACCGGGATCCGGGCGAGTGGTGAGACCCCCAGCAGCCCTAAAGGGGTAAGAGCATGCGGGGCAGAGGAGGTCGACCCCCTGAGGAAGACCCTGATGCGGTCATTTTAAGCCTTACGTGGAGACTGCGAGCGGGAAGCAGACCGGGGTCAGTCCCGGTCCTTGTCCCAGTGTTTGTGCTTCCCTAAGGATTTTTCCTTGAACTTAGATGAAGAAGAGCATGAGGACTGTACCAGGGATGTGGAAGAGCTCCAGGCCTATAGTTCCCATTCCATTTGGTGACCTTCTGCTGGAGGAGATGGCTTTCCAGGGTCCTCTGGTGGCATCTCTTGGTGGCCAGGTTAAACTTCTGGCAGACCCTGTAGGCCTGAACGTCATGGTCTGGACCTAGGCAGAAGAGGCAAGCACAGTGGCCGTCCTTGTCCAGGATCTGTTTGCCACAGGTACACTTAGTGGAGCAGCTGGAAGAAAAAGTTTGTGAAAACATAAACGTAAAGAAGAAACACCGAAAAATTTCGATGTTTAACTAAATTAACAAGAAAATAAAGTGCGGCAAAAGGGCGACTGACTGTAGCTGCGGTGGAGTCTGTGGTCAGACATGCGTTGGTCGACAGTGGGAAAGAACTGACAAGGGAATAGGGGCCGCCCACCTTATATAGGATAGACTGATATCAGCCGCTTATGACAGAGGTGGAAGGCCCCTTCTGGTAGACTGCAAGCTAGAAAGGTTTCCGTGTAGTCCTAGCGCCTGATGGCTGAGTCCTACCGGTGATGGCCTGCTGCAAGAGATACCCTCAAAGTACGATCTGAAGAAATTTTTGTGACCTAAACTAACTGAACTGACATAAAAATAAGAAACTCTTGAGTAATTAAAACTAAAGGCAAAGAGCCGAATGCTGCCATCGTATAGACGGTGAAGTTCTGGACCCGACAAGGAGCGTGACAATGCTACTGACGCAACATGAAGGTGGGAAAAAAGTAACAGAGGCAGTTGGGAGCTGGTGCCGCTGTATACAAGCAGACACATGCGATGATGAGCAATTGGAGCCTCTAGTGTTGCCAGCTCCCACAAGAAAAGTTCTAGCTCCCACGGGGTCCTGGCAACTCCGGCATAGACTCACAAGGAGAAATAAATGGTAAAGAGTAAACCACCCCAAGAGTGAGCATGGAAAGACACCATCAGGTTTGTAAAAAGCTAATACAAAAAGGGGGCAGGGGCATGTGAACCATCCCAAGAGTAAGCAAGGAAAGACACCATTAGCACTATAAAAAGCCAATACGAAAAGGGGGCCGGAGTCTGACCTATCCCAACAGTGAGCAGGGAAAACACAGCATCATAAAAATCTAATATGACAAGGGATAGGGGAGGGTGGGTGAACTACCACAAGAGTGAGCAAGAAGAGACTCCTTCAGCATCGTAAAAAGCTAATATGAAAACAGGGTGGGGGAGGCAGGTGGTGTGCACTATCTCGAGAGTGAGCAAGGAAAGACACCATCAGCATAATAAAAAGCTAATATGAACAGGATGGAGGGAATTTGCATGGAAAAATGCAGTTAGATTCTTCAAGGTACTTGCAGTACAGGTTCATTATGCACGGGGAAATAGGGCAAACTGTTGGAGGAACTATGGGAATACTACAGCCACACATGTACATATTTTGGAAATGCCCAGTGATTCAAACGTTCATAGCAGAGTTACAGGATGCCATTGGGAATGTATTTTCACCAACTCTGAGACTGACCCACTTCTTATTTCTTTGTCTTGAGATACCTAAAGAATACAGAGATAAATCAACCATAAAATTATAGATTAATAATGCAGCTGGCGGCCAAGAAGGCCATAGCCAGAAAGTGGATGAGCCGAGAGCCAACCAGCCTTCTACAATGGCAGGACATTATGACTTAAATATATAAGATAGAAAGATTAACAGCACTGATCAACAAAAGAGGGGCTCAGTTTGAGGAGTTGGGTTTTCTACATCACTCTACTTAGACAAGATTTTGTACCATGAATATTAAAACACTATGGCATCAGCACTGAAAGATGAAGGGATACCCGAGCGATATCTAACTAAAGTACAAGACAAAAAGCTCTTCTATATTGTAATATACAGAGCACTACCTTACATAAATTAATTAAATGAGGGTCTGCTTATACAATTCATGACATTAAGTCTCTTCCCTGTGCATTCAGATAAGTCATTATGTATAAAATAATATATAATCTATCATGATTAACCTGAACTGATTAGTTCAGTTCAAGCTCTATGTAATGTACTGTATATCTGTTTGTAAGATATATATTTGTCAGTAAATGGTTAACTTGAAAACTGAACTATAAATAAAGAATGCTTTAAAAAAAAAAAGCTAATATGAAAAGGGGTAGGGGAGGACAGGTGAACTACCCCAAGAGTGAGCTAAAAAAAAAAGACTCCGTCAGCATTGTAAAAGCTAATATGAAAAGGAGGGTTTTGGTTTTTGTGGGGGGCAGACAACATTGTATCAGTTAGAAAAAACTACAAAAGAACCCCAGAGCAAATGCCCTGAAGCATGGGTTATCCCGGAGGAAACTGGCTGTACAGCCAAATTTTAAAGAAAACAACTGCACATACCCCAATAATGCAATGTATCATGGGAAACGTATGCAAACCTGCTGATAACTGTATCAGTCAACTCTTTCCATCATATGACGCTACACCCTTTACTGTAGCACTCACCACTGAGCACATGCTGGAACTCAGGAATGGATTTTAACAGAAAGCACTCTGAAATCAAGCAGATAATGCTACATACTGTTGTAGACACAACGGAAACGCTCCAGGACGTTCACAATAAAAAAGAAGATGACCTTTGTTTCTGAAAACCCCCACATACTCAAATGGCCTTCAGAAAATCCTAACTTATTCAAAGGGCTAGATAAACATTTTATGCCAGATCTCCAGTCCTCAGAGCACTGCTGCAATCATGCCACCACTAGACTTTTCAAAGAGCTCAAGCCCCAATCTGACTGCTAATACAATCTTTGGTAGTTTTACATTTTAAGTTAACCTGAAATGTTGCAGCACCTTTTCCTCTATGTGAGGGGTGTGTGTGACAGAATAAACAAAGAATGTGTGGCGTATTGAGAAAGACATTCTTCTGGTCACTCTGTGTATCGAGTAAGCAAAAGAACATGCCCAGGCAAGCAGAGGTGCTATTTACTATGCAGATAAAGTATTCAAAGATCATCAATGAACTAAAGGCAGTACTACTGTATGTTCCTGCACTAGCCAGCAGCAACCTGCTATGGGATACGAGCAAACACAATGCACTGACTTGCATTTTCTAGGCATACTTCTAGGGGCTCAGCCAAAAACAAGCCAGACACTGCACTAGTCAAGAGGATACCAAGTTTACAGTGTACGTCAGTGACTGCAACATACCTTCCGAGATTTATGCAAACTGCTACTATACATCTGACCATTTAAATCTGCTCAGCAAGGGGAATAATAATAATCTGAAGTTACTGGTGGATGGACATAACATATCTGCATTCCAGGTATTTCAAAGATACTCAAAGGACACGTCGTGGGCTACAAGGTCTTGATGCATTTATCAGTGCTGTAATAATAAGCTATTGCTAGGGCCACCAACAACACAGCAGTAAAAAACAACATATTTTTGCAAATCTGATCAGACCCTATTAAAGACCCTGTTGAACAACTTATCATATAATTACTTCAAAGAAATGTCTGTCGGCTTCTGCAATGGTAAGGAGGATGTGCATTTATCTTCAGACACATACTTGGTTAAACTTCTCGAAGGAGCGCACAATCTGCGTGCTCAGAATGCACTATGTGATGTCACACTGGAAGCAGATGGAATAAGTTTTCCTGCACACAAAGCCATTTTGGCATCTGCAAGCAGCTACTGCAAAGTGCTGTTTCTAGGGGATGCAGTAAGCAAGGGAAACCCTGAAATCAAGCATGTTAAGATTAAAGATGCGAGTTCTAGAGGTCTTCAATGTGTGCTAGACTTCATCTACACAAACCAGCTCCATCTGTCTCTGAGGAATGTTGAAGAAATCCTACAAGCAGCAGAAATCTTACTGGTGCAAGATGCTATCAAGTTATGCTTCCAATTTCTTGAAAAGGGTCTCAATCAGAAAACCTGCTGGGATGTTTTCAATATAGCTAAGAAGTTCCGCCTGGAAGAGCTAAAGCAAAAAGCAGTCTTCTATATTAGCCAGCACTACAAACAACTACTGAATGACCAGCAACAACTAGTGGAACTAGACACAGCTGCACTGTGTGAAATCCTGGACAGAAACGATATTGAGGAATATACTGAGCTGGAGTTATTCAACTGTGTCATGGTGTGGCTATATCACGATGAGAAAAGGCTGAAGGAAGCAGCTAATGTTTTAGGACGAATACGATTTCCTATCATCCCTGTGACTGATCTTCAGAAATACGTGCAAGAAACAACCATCATGAAAACAGATTCCCAGTGCTATAAGTACCTTCAAGAAGCCCTGACCTACCATTCACAGCTGTATGCACAACCAGTTCTCCAGTCACCACGCACTCTGATCCGCTGCAGCTCCGAGAAGCTGGCCATTCTTGGAGGCAGGACAACAGATAACAAAGTATGCAACCATATTTGGCTTGGAGATGAGAAATGTAGTGTTTGGCAAAAGCTGGGAGAACTTGATGTTCCTGTGTACAATCACTGCATCGCAGTGTTCAACAATTTTGTCTTTGTTATTGGAGGCCAGACGAAGTTTGATGCTACTGGTAAACAGCCATTAAATGAGGTAAGCAATCTGCATTCTCAGTTACCGGCGCATCACCCGCTTACCAATCAGACATAATGTTACATTCCTACTCCCCAAATGCTCCATGAAAAAGAAAGTTGCAAGAACAGTTATGTGGTTTCAGTATCAGACATAAACCTTATAAATGTTGTAATTATACTGCCAGACTTCACCACTCACTCCTGAGGACACAAGGATTCACCGAGGGGCTTTAAGAGGTAAAGCCTGCCTTTCTCCATCCTGCTCGTTTCTGAAGGGGTGTTAGCATCAACTGCCCCAGCCACCCCACCCCCCAAAGCTCAGCTCCACATTTATTGCTGCATTCTGGTCACATGACCGTACCCTCTGATTTCTAAGTGTCCACATTCCCATTTGCAGCTTATATTTTCTGACCACTAGGAGTCGCTGCAGTGCCCTTCCTAGCCCATTTTTCCTTCCTCAAACCACTCTGTTTACCCTCCTAATCTCCACTCCTCCCTGCCTTCCCACAACTATACCCCTACGTTAACCTTTATTTTTCCCATTTTTGATACTGTCCCTCTGTAGGCCTCAAACTCTGGACCCCTGGCACCAAAGTCGGCAGCTCTACCACTAAGCCAACGGGTCTGGCTAATTTCTTTCAGTTTGTTAACACTCTTAGTCTCGGTGTCAGCGTGGCTCAGGTGGTAGCACATACGCCTCTGGACCAGAAGGTCGTGGGTTCTCGTCCCACACTGGGATTGGACTTGCACCTAAAAATTGCTGGCATCCGAGTGCACTATTGGGGGGTGCTGTACTGCTGGGGTGTGCCGTCCCTTGGATGAGACGTTAAACTGAGGTCCCTTCTGCCCATCCTGGTGTTGTCCTGGTGGGTGTCCAGGTGGAAGTAAAAGAACCCAGGGCACTCTTCGCAAAGAGTAGGGAACATTCTCGGTGTCCTGGCCAACATTCCCTTTCCCATAAACCGGTTCATGCAATTATCCAGGCTGTGGGTGATGATGTGCGATATGGCCGCCTCCACACATTCAGTCACTTCACTACCAGTCTAGCATTGCTTGTAAAGCGCTTTGGGATACTGTGTATGAAAAGCGCTATATAAATGCTGATTATTATTCTTCTTCTTAACCTCTTTGGCTCCCCCCCCACCAACCCTGTACTCATTATGACCCCTCTTACTGGTGCCACCTCTGCCTCACACTGCTAATCCTAGCCTCCCTCATTCTGCTAGGTCACGCTCCACACGTCCATCAGCATGGTGAGTCTGAACCACCTCATCAGGCTTCTCACCCTACACCCCCCCCCCCAACCTCTGCCACGGTGCCATCTCACTCACTCTACTGACGGACCATGCTCCCTTCACCCACATCTCCCTCTACTGGCGTTACACAGTACAGCAACAGACGCTACTCTGCCTTGCCTCTCCCTCCCTTCAGCAGCTACCCATCCCCACCACCATGCGCTGCTCTTCCCCCTCCCTGCTGGCACCTAAGCTGGTGCAAAAGTGACTAAAATTGGCATCCATGCGCATCCTCCTGCTCCTTCTCCTCTCAGGATATGTCCACTCCAACCCAGGACCCGCCCAACCCCCCTCCCCAAGGTTACTGCTCCTAAGGATCTTATAGTAGCCTCCCTTAATATATGTAACCTCCTCAAGAAATTTGACTCATTTCAGAGCTGGATTGCCCAGAATCACCCTGATATCATCTCAGTAGTAGAAATTTGGCTCAACGACCGTATCCCAGACTCCGCAGTTTCACTTCCCGGGTTTGCACTGCGCCGGCACAACCTCTAAAAAAGGTGATGGATATGCACTATACATCCAGGATTCGCTACAATGTCTTGCCCTCCCACCCCCAACCCTCGAACACGGGGCCCAGGCCCTCACTCTGAAAATCACTCTTGCACCTAATAGAGCCCCTCTGTTCCTCTTTTCGGTATACATTCCTCCCCAAAACCAGAAGAGTGCCTTCCACTCTGTCCTCGCCCACCTCCAGACACTCCCTGACAAGGCAGAAATCATTGCCCTAGGGGATTTTAATATAAATTGGCTAGCTGACACTCCGGCAGCCTCTCAAAACCTGTCCCAACTTATGACTACCACTACTAGACTCAACCAGAGGCCTGGCACTGACACCCTCCTTGATCTTGTGCTCACCAATGCACCCCACAAAGCAACCCAGGTCAGGGTAGCACCCAATGCCCTGAGTGATCACTCCCCAGTGCTTTGTCACTGGTCATATATTGCGAGAAAGCCCCCTCCCAAAACTATCCTCCAACGCAGTCTCAAACCTGGTAAACTTCGGTCCCTTAGACAATGTCTCTCAACTAGTGACTGGTCCCCCATCACAACAGCTTTGGTTATTGACTCTGCACTAGACCACTTTATCGACACCTTCAATTCTGCCTGCAACCGTTATGCACCCCTAAGCAAACAGGTCATCAAAGGAGTTGACACACCTTGGATGTTACAAGTCCTATTAGACCAAATGCAAGAATGTGACAACCTATGGCACATTGCTCTGGAAACTGGTAAACCCTCCGATAGGCAGCGCTACCAAGAGGCACGTAATAAATGTACTTGGTAATACTCAGCTTTGGCCTTATGAATATTCTGAGCTTCACTCACTGCAACATGGGGCTCGGGGGCACAAGTTCTGGGACTCTCTCAAAGAGCTCAGTGGCAAAGCTTCCACTGCACCTCCCTCCCAACTCTGGGCTAATGGGTCTATCACCACAGACCCTGCCCTGATTGCAAATACGTTTAACGCCTCCTTCTCCGACCTTAGTAGTGTTCTCCCCCCCAACTTTTCCCCCCACCACCCAGCACCCCCTATCTCCCCCTGTTCTGCTTTAAAACAATATCGCAGCATGAAGCTGCCCCCCCCTTCTCCTCAAGGCCCTCAGCACATCATGATTCAGCAGCAATACACTAGATCTTAAGCTGCTTAGGCTCACCTTTAATGAAGTTCTCCTCCCACTCACCATGCTTCTGAACCACTCCCCATTGCTGGGCCAGTTTCCCTCTAAATGGAAATCAGCTCTTATCACACCCATCCTTAAGAGCAGAGATCACACCCAGCCTGGGAACTACTGCCCCATCTCAATTCTGCCTCCCCCTCTCCAAAGCTCTGGAGAAAATTGTAGCCACCCAGCTTACGGACTCCCTTTCCAAATATAGCCTCCTGTGTCCTGAGCAGCATGGCTTCCACCACAACCGCAGTACTACCACAGCTCTCCTGGAGTTCACTAATGCCCTCCACACATCTCTGGACACAGGCCACACTGCAGGTGCCGTCTTTATAGACCTTTCCAAGGCGTTTGATACGGTGCACCACACACTACTACTGGATTCCCTCACACAAACAGGCCCGTCTCCTGAGACCACCAGCTGGTTTGCCAGCTATCTGTCCAAGAGAACTCAGTCAGGCTTGCCCAAACTCAGTCCTCCCCCCTCCAATCCATTCTTGGCCCCTACTATTCTCCCTGTTCCTTAACTCCCTGCCCAAGGATTGCTCTGGGAAACTACTCCTGTATGTGTACGATGCCGTCCTCTATAGCTCCCACACTGATCCCATCGCTCTCTGAAATGCACTCTATAACTCATTCACGGAAGCTGAATCCTGGTATGTTTGGCATAGGCTAGTCCTAAACTACAAAAAAACAAAATCTATGGTGTTTCCCCATTCCCAAAACAAGAACAATGGGCTACTCTTACTCATACTGAACTCACTAAACAACCCCCTTGAGCAGGTTACCTCATACAAATACCTGGGTATCACCCCAGACTCTGGGCTCACCTACCATGACCACATCCGAAAACTAAGCACCACTGTCAATGTGCATATTGGTTTACTGCACCGGTACAAGCACTGCCTCCCACCTGAAAGCTCTCCACCTAGCTGTCTCAGCTTCAATACTATCACTCATAGATTATGGTATCATAATCTATGAGGCAGCCAACAACACACACCTAAACAAAATTAGGCTGGCCCTTAATAAGGCCTGTACACCAGCCACTGGCTGCGACAGACACACACACCTGCACCCTTTACTCCTCCACCAACTGGCTAACCTTTGACGGGAGGCTCAAATATCAGACCTGCCTCTGCGCTATAAAAAATAAATAAATAAAATAACAGCAGGGTTACTCTCACCACCCTACTCTAAGCACCCTAGTCAACCCGTCACACTTGGCAATCTGCGACAACCCACTTCCGGATACCTCTCCGCAAGACCTCCTCAGGTCAAAGAACTTTTAGGTACCAGGCCCCTAGCTGGCTTAACTCCCTCCCAAACTCCCTCCTCACAGAACCCAACCTTGGCCGGTTCAAGTCCCAACTATGAGACCTAATCTCTCAAGACTCAGTCTGTGACTGTCCTTGATTTCAAGCTCTACCCATTTCCCCCTCTCGACTATGGACTTAACTCTGGTCCTGCTGCCCCAGGGCATACTTATATTTGACATTGGACACCCCCAGTCCAGCCTAAGCTAACAAATAACTACCAGAACATGGCTGGTGCCACCGACCTGCAGTGTATGTATTCTGTTAACTGTTCACTGTCTGTACTTTGTACCTATTCTTGCAATTTTCTGTACCTTTGTATCACCAGTTGCTGTACTCTGTTATCTGTAACTATTTTTTTGTTACTGTACATACTAGATACATAGATACATAGACAGTGTCAGCAGATAAGGGCCTATGGCCCACCCAGTCTGCCCATTTAAGTTTGTAAGTTCAGTTTATGTTTTCCAGGAAGTCTGTTGCCACTTACCCCTGACCTCCAGAATTCCTTTATGTCTATCCCATGCATTCTTAAATCCCGTGATTGTTTCAGCCCCCACCACTTCCTCTGGCAGGGTGTTCCATTTGTCCACCACCAGTTCTGTGAAGAAATTCTTCCTCACGCTTCCTCTGAATCGTCCTCCCTCCAACTTCATCCCATGCCCTAGTCCTGAAACATCTTTTCGCTTAAAATAGTGCATTCCTGCAACCTGTTCCTCCCTGTAAGATACTTGTATGCCTCTATCATATCCCTCTCTCTCCTCTCCTTCAGGGAGTACATGTTCAGTGCCTTCAACCTGTCCTCATAGGACTTGTGATGCAATCCATGCACTATCTTTGTTGCCCTCCTCTGAACCTTCTCTACCCTGTCTATGTCCTTACGTAGGTAAGGTCTCCAGAACTGCACAGTGTACTCAGGTGCGGCCTCACTAGTGTCTTGTATAGTGGAATTATGACCTCCTTTTCCTGCTGGTGATGCCCCTGCCTATGCATCCCAGCATCCTATTTGCTTTACCTGCTGCCTTGTCACACTGTTTCCTGCCTTGAGGTAATCAGAGATGATAACTCCAAGATCCCTTTCCTGCTTGGTGCATGCTATATCCTCACCCCCAACTGATATATTGTGCCAGGGTTTTGTGCCCTATATGCATTATCTTGCACTTCCTTGCATTGAATTTCAACTGCCAAACCCTGACCATTCTTCAAGTTTCTGCAAGTCCTTCTCATTCTGTCTACACCCTCTGGTGTGTCTACTCTGTTACAGAGCTTTGTGTCATCAGCGAACAGTGAAATTCTGCCTTCTAGGTCCTGCAAGAATGTCACTGATGAAGATATTGAATAGTACCGGTCCCAGCACTGATCCCTGTGGTACCCCACTGGTCACTCTTCCCTCTGTGGAGTGACAGCCATTTACCACCACCCTCTGTGTCCTGCTGCCCAGCCAGTTACCTACCCACCACACTACTGTCCTGCCCACACCCATATTCCCCAGTTTGTGCAATAGTCTTCTATGTGGCACAGTGTCAAAGGCCTTGCTGAAGTCCAGATAGGCCATGTCCACTGCCCTCCCGATCCACCTCCCTAGTCACCCAGTCAAAAATTCAATGAGGTTGGTCTGACATGACCTTCCCTGGTGAAACCATGCTGCCTTGGGTCCTGTAGTCCATTGACAATCAGATGTTCCACCAATCTCTCCTTCAGTAGTGCTTCCATGATCTTCCCACTACCGAGGTGAGGCTGACTGGTCTGTAGTTTCCGCTCCTCTTTGTTCCCACTTTTTGTATAAAGGGGACTACATCTGCTATCCTCCAGTCTTTGGGTACCTCCTGTTTCTAGTGATCGGCTAAACAGGATAGCAAGAGGTTCAGCCACCACTCTCTTAGTTCTTTTTAGGATCCTGGGTGCACCCATCTGCCCTATTGTTTTATCAACTCCTATTACTTCCAGTTCCTTCAGGACCCTTTCTCGTGTAAAGGGACTTGTTCCATTTCGCACCATTCTCACCCTTGTACTCCATTCAGACCCATTACCTCCTCTTCCTCAGTAAAGACTGAGCAGAAATACCTGTTCAATATGTCAGCTTTACTGTTGTCATCCTCCACACCCCCATCCTCCCCTTCAGTCTCACTATCCTCCCTTTGTCTTTCTTTTTTCACTTATGTACCTGTAAAAGGTTTTGTCCTCTACCCACTGATTTTGCAATGTGTTCTTCTGTCTGAGCTTTGGCTTCCTTACTGACCTCCCTGCCTCCTTTGCTTCTCCTGGTACTTCTCCCATCCCCTTCTGCCTGTGTCTTTTGTATTGCCTGAATGCAATCTTTTGGCTTTCACTTTCTTTGCTACCTCTTTGGAAAACCATAATGGTCTCCTCTTCCTTTTCCTTTTGCTAACCTGCTTAATACATAATTCTGTTGCTCTTGTAATCCCCATTTTAAATACTTCCCACTGTTTCTCAACCCTTGATTCCTGCCCCATTCCCCTTAATGCCTCTTTCAAGCATCTCCCCATTTTCTCAAAGTTTGCCCCCCTAAAATCCAGGATACGTGTTTTTGTGTGGTTTGGTTCTGCTCTTTCTGTGATTTCAAACCACAGTGACTGGTGGTCACTGTTCCCCAGGTGCTCCCCCACTCTTACCCCCATCATACTGTCCCTGTTTATGAGCACAAGGTCCGGTATTGCCTTCTGCCGAGTTGGTTCCATACTCCTTTTGTAACTGCTGTGTCCAATTGTTGCTATTGTATCTGATGTCTCTGTATTCAATGATGTGGAACATTTGTAAAGGAGTCTTTGACTCAAAGGTATGTTACCCGAGATCTTCAATAAATAAATAAATAAATAGGGTGACTGGTAATGTCTATATTCAATCCTGGTTTTTGGTCACTTGTTACTTGGCACAGATGGCAGATTGGGGCGGACTGGCCACTGACTGATCAAGAAACTGTTATTGTGATCAGTAGTAGTACCTTTCTGATCAGATGGAAGCTGTGCCGTGGTGCTGAGTGGTGGATCTGTGCCGGCTGCCATCTGGGACACATGAGAAGTCGGTATGGAACTTAACATAAAAACTTGGTATTATTTTCACTGCGGATGTGTATTTACAACAAAAAGTTATTTATTTACAAAAACAGCATTGATGTAAGACACTAGACTGTGTTTTTTTCACTGCCGACTGCCCGGATTTCAGAGCCACAGTGTGCCATGGGAAATGGTATGATGCAGGTTTAGTCTCAGCAGTTTTCCTCCTGCTAAAATATGTAAACTGAAAAGCTTGGTACATTTTTTTTCTCTCAATTGTTTAACCAGGAGTGGCACACTAAGCTGAAAGCTTGTTTACAAGTGCAACCTGGGAGTACAGGGAAGTTAAGTGACTTGCTCAGGGTCGCACAGTATGCAAGCAGGGGCTGTGGGATTCAAACCCAGGTCTCCAGATTTGCAGCTCAGAACCTTAAACCACTGCGCTATACTGCCTCCCTTGGTACATGAAAATCAATCCTGCCATTATCAATTTATATCCAGTTATTTTAAAAAAATGTCATAAAGGCATGGGGCAGAATTAGAGACTAAGCACCAAAGTTATATCAAAGTACTGAGTGCTTGAGAGAATAAGCAGCAATGGAAAAAGCACACTGACACAACCACTCACAACCACTTGGTTAGTCTGGGGCATTTTTTTTAACTCAATCAATTTTTTATTGCTGGAACATGCTACCAGTAAATACATAAAATACATATTTTACATTTTAAATTATCTTCAAAGATTGGGAATTTTAAAGAGAATTAGGTGAGATACGCTAGACCACTAATACCTGGGATCGATTTAAACCGGGACCTGGGAGAGGGGAATGTAGTGACCAAGGAGGACCACTGCAGAATAGCTGCTCTGTGCCCAGCACAAATGTGCACTGCTCTGCTGTGCATGTGAAAAGATGACAGCATAGTGTGGGGAGGGGTGTCTCAATAACGAACAGCAAGGAAATAAAGAAGCATGTGATTTTCTGCCACTCTGCTCAAGGAGCAATAACTGTAGGCTCAAATTACAGAGAGAAAATAACGATGCTGCAGAGACCGAACCTCACTGGCCAGCAAATGGGAGGTGAACACTGTATATTTACAGCTGAAAATAAGGACTTGCAAATTTTTCCACTTATCATAAACTGCTACTGTAACTGCTTTCCCACCCCACCCCACCCCGCCTGAAAAGAAAATGCTACTAGGGCCAGTAAGTTTCCATTTTCAATGGAAATAAATGGAATTTACATTTTGGAAACCAGCACCTAGGAGTCAATTTTTCATAATATACCTCTAGTTAAACTACTTTATGATGTAGGGCTTGAGGGCAGACTAGATGGGCTTAGCGGTCCTTATCTGCCGACAAAATCTATGTTTCTATGTAAACAACCCCACTTCACACCAGCTTTCTGTGATAACAAAATGTGTGCAATTTATTTGTTTACCGGGTAGGGTATACTCAGCCAATAAAGGAAAATTACGTACCTACCGTAATTCTTGATCTTCTCTTGTATCTTCACCATTCATTACTTACTGGGTGTAAGTTGAGGCGCCAAACCGCCACGGGAGCTTTTTTTTTTTTTTTTTTTTTTGTTGCTAACTGGCCCGCCTCGAGAGCGACGCATGCGTCATGCGCGAGGGCATGTTAGTAGCTATCACCTCCTCCAACTCAGTTCTGGAGCGAGAGGCAAAATGAAAGCAGAAAATATAGATAGCGAGGCAAGATAGCCGAGGATAGCAAAGCAAGGAAGAATGAACTGAAAAAGGAATAAGCCGATGGAGGAAGGACAGAGAGATAAGAACTATCCCAGCCTAGGGAGTGCAGGGCCTCCTTACCTGGGCGACTCTAGAGGAGAGATGAGTAAGGAAATGAGAAAATAGAAGAAGAAGAAAGAGAAGAGAGAGATGGGACGTTGAAGGGACCAGAATGCCCAACGAGCATAGTTAGTTTGTAGCTGAAGGCTCACTAAAGGGGAAGCAAGAACTCGGAGATAGAGTTGAAGAGAAGGTTCACCAACCCGCTAGACAGACTCAGGAGGGCATAGTCCTCATCTTCAACATGCCATTGTTCTTGACACCCACCTCGGCTCCTGGCACGGAAGGCCTTTAACTGGAGGGCAGCCGAGGAGGAAGAATAAAACCCAGCAGCATGAGAGCGCTGCTCAGGGTTTAGAAATGGAAAATGTAAGCCTTTCAGGCGCTCCAAGATAGAAACGGACTCAGACTGACTGGCTAAGGCCGGCCAAGGCTTAGGCTGGCTAAGATTGATATGGTCAGCAGAGCTCTACTGTAAAAATTGTCCAGGAGGACACTTAAAGGGAGAAACCACTTTAGCAGAAACAGCGAGAAGGATAGCCTACCTTCTCATTTGCCTTCTTGTTTGATTTCTCCTATTCCTTTTTTTTTTTTTTACAGATAGAAAAAATTTTTTTTTTTTTTTAACTAGATGCATGACCCAGATACCAAGATGCCTATAGCAGTCGGAGAGTTCCCCTGCATTTTTTTTTTTTAGAAGAGAAAGAACAGACGATCGTTCTCTGCTCTGCAAGGCAAGAATAGAGGGGGATTAGATTTCAGGGCAACTACCTGAACACGGGATTGCAGGATCAAAACTGAATAGCCTGAGCCAGGCCAAACAACCCCAGAGGTATCTTGCCATAAGAATAGCAAGAGATAGTTGTGCAGTCTGATCGCCAATGCAATCTGAGATGGCCCATGAATCTTAGAGTAAATAATTTTCTGATTTTAAACCCCCCAAGAAGATTTTTTTTTTTTTTTACTTTGTTTTTTTTTTTTTTGGAAAATGAAGCAATTTTCCTATATTTTATATAATGCAGAGAGAGGAAGGAGACGGGAGGTGGAGAAGCCACAGGAAGAGGCCACTGAGGGATGAGGGGGAGTGAGTAATGAATGGTGAAGATACAAGAGAAGATCAAGAATTACGGTAGGTACGTAATTTTCCTATCTTCCTTGTCAATCTTCACCATTCATTACTTCCTGGTGAGTACTTCAAGCCCTCTTCCCAGGAGGGGAAGAGGCCATACCCTGAGGGAACAAGACCCCAGCCTTCTGCTGGTGAGAAACAGAAGGAGAAGACCTGGCTTATTCAGAAAGCCTAAGTGGGAGAAGAGCTAGGAGGTGCCTCCCGAGGACGAGGAGACGGAGGGAGCCCCGTAAAGTCTCCTAGCTCTGGATGAGAAAAGACGGTCCCCGGAAGGCGGAGCGATCACCCCACGCCGGCCAGGGTGACAACCTGAGAGACGGGCCATGCCGTCCGCCTGATGCAGATCGCTGTCCTCGAAGCCTGGAAGCCACCTCATTGGCGCCATAAGATGCCCTTGCTTGCGTCTTGCCAGCTCCAGGCCTACCGCGAGAGGGCAACGGCTTGTCTAGTTTGTTCGTGTCAGGCATAGATGCCAGCAGCTGGGACATCATCGACCACAGATGCCGGTTGTAGGCAGCGTGGTGAGCCTGATGTGATGCAATACATGCACTCGCACGCCGAAGAAGAGAACACTTCGCCCCAACGGCCGAACTGGAGAGAGTCCGAATCCGTGGGCGGTCGTGGCGCCAGGCAACGGCGCCCAGAAGGAGTATCCAGGTATACCAAACCTGAGGACGGGTTGGGAAGGGAACCTAGAGACCCAGAGGGGCACAATACCTACGCTGGCAGTCCGGGCTGGGAAGAAACGGCAGGGAACTGCCAGGACCGGATAGACGCCCCGGAAGGGGATAGGCCAGGAAGGTACCACCAGATGCTGGGCACTGAATTCACCAAGGAATTCACGCGTCACCCGTTCGGTATTGTCTCTCCGAACGTAGGAAATCCGAAGATCCCTCACCATCCTCGAGAGGAAACGCTGATATTCTGTGAAATCAGCATCGGAGGACAGATGAGTAGGGGTTCCTCTCCTCAGAGGAGGGAGACGAGATGATGGGGAACTGGAATGTCCAGAGGATTCCGCGCGTGGGGAGAGTCGAAGACCCGCTCATGCATGTAACTAACATATGAGGGGAAGGCACGAGAACCCTTGAACTGCTCCCAGGATAACGGACTCAGTAGGACCGACATGGCCTGGGAGCGGGGGTGGTGAAGGCAGAGAGATGGGAGAGGGGCACCTCCGAGGAGGCAACTGCTCTCTGCGAGGGCTCTGGAATCCGGGGAAGGGAACTCTAGTAGGAGGGATCCCGGATATCAAACCAGGCCGCAGAACGGAACTCTGGGGAAGCGGAACCTGGAAGAGCCCTGGGGGAGAAACTCCCTTGACGACGCCGGGACTGCATGGATCCAGAAGGGCAGTCCACACAAACGCCGCCAGAGGACACCCTAGAACCCTGGGAGGGGGCGGGCTCTGCGCTACGGCTCCTGGCCACCCCCCCTGAGGTGGCCAAAGAAGACCGAGCAGCAGGACGCCTGTCCTCAACCCCTCGGATTCCGAGAGGGCCCTCCTCCCGACTGCAACGCCCTCAACCCCAGAGGAGGTAACAGCACCGGGGTAGCTGTCACCGACCTCCAGAGAGGGGAGCCCCTCCGTCACCCCCCACGCCTGCCCCCGGACTCTCGGCCACCCCAGCCGAGGAACCCTCAGGAGACGATGCAAGGGGGAGAGGAGGGGCCTGCTGCACCGCCTGGTACCCCTAGCCACCGAGGACCCAGATCTCAAGAATGGGATGCCAGATGGGTCCACATCTGAGTCATCATCCTCCGAGGAGGACGGTAGACCAGCAGGACCTCGATGCTGGCCACCCCAGGGGTCCTCGAGGCCACGGGCCGCAACGGCCCCGGCACTGAGTGCGACACCGCCGCCTCAGCACGCCGGGCAGCATGAAGGCCCAACCCCACACCCCCAGCGGTTCGCAGACCCGCACCGCCGGAGGAGGGGAAATGCCACCGCCGTGGCGCCGGAAGTTGCGAAGGCACCGCTGGCGGCGCCGCTAGGCTCATCGGCACCGCTAACGCGCCAAGGCCAAAACGGACCGCCAACGGCGCCGCTGATCACCAGCGCCGCGAACGGCGCTGGATCCAAAGCGGCGCTGCTGAACGGGCGCCGTCTGATCACCGCACTGCGAAGCGGCGCTGATCTGAACGGCGTTGAACGGGCGCTGCTGATTACCGGCACCGCGAACGGTGCCGATCAAAACGCGCCTGCGAGGCTATCGCCGAGGGTCCACCCGAGCCGGGCCCAGCCAAGGCCTCGACACGGGGAGTTGCACCTCAAGAGGTGACTGCCGAGGCGGTGTCAGCGCTATGGCCCGGAGGGGCTACGACGCCCCAACACGCGAAGGGGCCTCGGCAAGAAGGGAAGAGGAGACCCCTCCTCGGACCGGAGTAGGCCCGGAGGGGACCCGGGAAAGGCCTGTGATCTCGCCGAGATTCCCGCGAGCGACGCCTGGCCCTCCGAAGTCGGCGGGCCTTGCCGAAGCACGCTGCTGACTTCGAGGACGCGACGGTCCATCGAGAAACAAGCGCGATCTAATCCATATTATGGTTGGGTCCCAGGCAACGAAGACAGACGCCATGCCGTCCGAGACGGAGAAATGCCGCCGCAGGAGCACCGACGATAGGGGTAAGTGCCCGCCTTAGAAGAACGTTGCGCCCAGAACCGGACATAACGCCGAAATAAACAAGATTAAACACAGTCGGAAATACACCGCGCCCGCATAAAGGAAAGAAAAGGAACAGTCTTACCGTGGCGTCCGAGTGTAGAAAAGAAGTCGGATCACGCACTTTTGGGTTAGCTACCGCGAACAGGTGCTGCCTCGGCGGCGGGAGAAACAGAACTGAGTTGGAGGAGGTGGTTCAGCTACTAACTGGCCACCCCTCGCTGTGGCGTCGCTCTCGGGGCGGGGCCGTTAGGCAACTTTAAAAGCTCCGTGTGACGGTAAGGCCCGCTTACACCCAGTAAGTAATGAATGGTGAAGATTGACAAGGGAAGATCTGCCACTTTACAGGTACGACCTGGGAGAGTACAGACCTGGTGAGCAATTTATTTATTGAAATGTTTCACCAGGAAGGCATGCTGAGCAACAGGTAGCTTGTCTCCCAGTGCGACCTGGAGGGAAGGGGAACCTGAGGATAGTATACACAGATTTGGAGCACCAACAAAGATTTACATATGAGCAATGCAACATGAAAACATGACAAACAGCATATTACAGTTATATGTAGCAAAACGGTAAGGCTCTCACTGCAGCATGACACAAATAACATACCTAAAACAAACAATCTGGAGGGCAGAGTTTATACTCTGTTGAACACAAAAATCAACATACATGCGGTAAACATCAGGGATGGGAGGGAGTTCACCAAGATAAGCATGAAAGTGAGGTGAATACACAATTCAGGGATACAACCACAGCATGAGGCAAATTACAGAGGCCGGTCCTAGCACACAATGCAAAAGACAGCTCTGGATGCCATCAGGAGCAAGAGCAAGTGGACGAAGTTTCCAGAGTGTGCTGCAGACACCTAGTGGGAGAGTTTCAAAGCTTCAGGATGAAAATGGTGAAGGCCTCGTTATCCCTCTTGGTGAATGAAGCATTTGGGAATGCAGAGGAGGGATGCGTCAGAAGATCTGAGCAAGTAGGATTGGCGAGGCGAGTACTGGAGGGTTGTGGGTGGGGCATGGGATGAGGATTTTGATAGCTTATCAATAAAGTAGCCCACAGAATAAGACTGGGAAGTGGTTGTAAAGAGCCAATGCAGAGAAGCATGCAGGGAGCAGTGGTGGGTTAGGCAAGGGAAGACGATGAGATGTGACAGATGTTATTATAGGTCTCCTCTCACTTGTGTGGAGATAAGGACAGAACAACTTGGCCATATTGGAGTTGAGGGAGGAGGACTCCCCTGAGAGATGTCAAACCTAGCTTTTGGAATGAGGAAGCTTCTAGCTAGGTACCCAAGTCTAGAGTTAACTGTTTTACAGGCCAGGGAGATATGAAGAGAAAAAAAAATCAAGGACACAATCTAGGATGATGCCTAGATATCTGAAGTCCTTCAAAGGTGGAGAGGAGGGAGCCATCAAGGCACTGGCTAGAAAGGGATTCAAAATAGGATTTAAGTCTAGCCTGGGACCCAAATAACAAGGTATGGTCTTTGAAGACTGAGAAATGAAAGTTGCCTACTTACTGTAACTGCTGATCTTCCTGAATATCTTCTCCAGAGATTGTCACTAATGGGACTAAGCTGGAGGTGACAGGACCCAGCAAGAGCCAGAACTTTTCTGGTGGATGCTGATGGTGTAAGTAGGCCCAATGCACATGTCACTGAACATACCTGCTGGTATACAGCGGCACCAGCCCTAACCCCCTAAGAACCTTTTTACTGAGGAGGTGAGCAGCATGAACCTAGCAAGGTTTCATATGAGCGTTGTCTTCTGCTGTATCATTCTTCCTAATATGAATCCTAGTATGAAGCACCCTATGCACTAAGGGCACACAATAACCCTAGTGGCTTGTGTAAGAAGGTCACCAACTCCAGTAAATGAAAATTACGTACCTACTGTAATTCCTGATCTTTCTGTGTATCTTCATTCATCACATTTGGGTTCTGGCCAGAGGTCACGACCCCACGGGAGCACTTTTTTTGAGGGGATGGGCGGAGTCGACGCACCGACGGTGCCGCCCTTCAGGCCAACGCACTGCGTGGCGCTCGCGGGGTGGCCGTTTGGTGTCATCAACCCCGCCCTTCCGCTAGTTCTGAGTCGCCATAGAGTAAGAAAGGGTTAGGAGGGAGGAAGGTAAGTCCAAGGGACAGACAAAGGAAAAGAAATACAAACTAAAAGGAGAAATAAACGACGGAGAGGACAGACAGGAGATTACGAAAAACTAATGGGATTGGGAAGGGTCCAAACCTCTGGAATCAGGAAAGGGAAGGAGGGAGAGAAAAACAAGAAATGGGAAGGGGCAGGACACACCCTGGACTGATGACTGTCGCCAGACTGAATTAGGAGCTGCGAAGGAGAACCAGAAGGCTGAACTGCCAGCATTCAAGGCACAGAATCACTGGCAAGAACTCCAGCATAAGCAGAAGAGGCTATTCTGAAAGAAAGGGACAGGATCCAGGGCTGCCCCCCTCCCCCCGAAACCACATATCCGGAAGGGGAGAAACAAAAAGTTTCCTTAATTAAATTGAGGGATAAGTCCCTAAGGACAGAAATGGAGGATGATAGAGGGAGAGAGAGCGAATAGAGGGCAACCACCAACCTCCACCCCAAAGGGGTGGAGCCAAGGCATTGAGGAGAGACGCGCCCTCTCCCCCGATCCCTCTCCCCTCCTGCCAGAAGGTAAAAATCTCCCTGGGTTCCCTAGGTCACCCTGCTCCTGACCAGCAGAAAGGAAGGGGGGCACACAGAGGAAGGGGGACTCAGAGACTGAGGCCCCAGGGGATGGAGGGTGGGATTAGTGATGAATGGTGAAGATACATAGAAAGATCAGAATTACGGTGGGTACGTAATTTTCATATCTTATCTGTGTCAATCTTCACCACTCATCACATTTAGGTGAGTACTGCCCCCCCCCCCCCGGAAGGGGATCCTAGACCCTAAAGGACCAAGTCCCTTAACTCCCAGTGGGGGAAAACACAGAGGGAGAACTTTCACGGGCCTGGTGTGGCACGAGACTGGGGACAGTGAGACGGGGGCTCCCCCCAGAGGGGGCAGGATGTTGCACCGACAGATGCCACCTCACCCTATGGGAGAAAAGGTGGGTTCTCCGGTACATGGAGGAAATCACCCTACGCCAGGCCAAGGGTGACAACCGGGAAAGACACAGCCATGCCGTCCGCCTAGTGCAGATCGCTGTCCCTACGACCCTGGAAGCTACCTCGTTGGTGTCGTAAGATGCCCTCGCTTGATGCCTTGCTAGCTCCAGGCCACGTGCAGAGAGTGCAGTGGCTTGTCTGGTTACCTCTGAATCAGGCACAGAGGCTAGGAATTGACCTAGCCTGGACCACAGAAACCTATCATAGGTAGCATAGTGGGCCTGATGATCAGAAATTGAAATAAGCAACTGTACTGAGTGGAAGGTCCTCCTCCCCCAGAAGTCAAAATCCGCAGAATCTTGATCTGGGAGCCAGTCACGGTGGAGAGCGTGAAGTGCATCGGGAGTGTCCAGCTGTGTCAGTCCTGATTGAGAATGAGGCATATGACCTGGAGACTCCCCCGGGGGAGGGGGGGGGCACAATACTTCTGGCTCAGATCCCTAGGGGCTGGAACTCAGGAAAAGAGTCTTTGTCAGAATCGCAACAATGCCTCCTGGAAAGGAGCAGACCAGGTGGGCACCACAAGGGTGGACGCACTGAAGTCACCGAAGAAGGCACGTGTCGAATGCTCCAGACTGTGCTGAGTGGGTGGAGTGAAACGCAGGTCTTCCATCATCCTCACAATGAAACGCTGATACTCTGCGACATCAGCAGCAGGGGAGATGTGCACAGAAGGCTCCTCTCCTCCAGGAGAGGAGGATGAGGAAGCGGAAGACCTTGGAGATCCACAGGTTGGCTGCTTGGGGGAGGATGGAACACCTGCTCGTCTATGGCCCTGACATATGTAGGGAAGTGAGCAGCCGCACCCCTGAACTGCTCCCAGGATAGAGGTCCCTTAGGGCCACAAATGCCTGGGAGAGCAGCAAATGGTGACAGAGGAGTGGGGGGCTAAGTCAACAACAGAAGGAGACTGTCCTCTGTCCGGGCAAGAGAGTGCACCAGGAGCCTCAAGGGAAGGAGGAGCCCCGGAAAGCCCAACAGTCGACAGCTGATCAACCACGCTGGAACTGCCTAGGCTGTGCCCTGAAGAATCCTCCCTGTGAGGTGAGGTGACCGGGACCATGAAAATCCAAAAGGAAGGTCCCTTCCCTCCAAAGACCAGGACCCTCTCGAGGAAACCGAGAAGGAAGGACAGGGGACCACGCTACGACTCCTTCCCGAACGTGGGTGGGTCCCAGAAAAAGGTCGCCGCTTCGAACCCTAACCCCTCGGAATCTGAAAGAGCCCTCCTCCTCACAAACACCAGCCTAGGCAGCAAACAACCCTGGTCAGTCCCCGAGAAGACCACCCAGGGAGTAGCACACTCCCCTCCTGTGGGTGCTTCGGTCAGCCCTGGAAGTTGGGCGATCCAGGCACACCACCTGAGGGGGTAACCCAACTGAGGGGGCAGAAAACCCTCCAAGCCCAGGCTGCAGGGCAATAGTGGCCTGCACTACTGCCTGCTGATCAGCACCTCTGACCCTAGACTCAGGGGCTACTGCCCGCTCCTCAGAGGGAGGCTTGCTCTGGTCAGCCGAAGTAACTACCAGGGTGTCCACATGGGCTGCCATCTCCAAAGAGTGGGTCTGAACCAGACTCAGAGTCCGTCTGCGAAGAGGTAGAGACTGAAGTCTGGTGCCAGACTGTACGGAAACGCCCACTCCTGTCTGGACCGAAGTAGGCGCCAGTCCAGGTGTCCGCACCAGAGCCGGCACCGAACTCCTCCACGGCACTGTGAATGGTGCTCAAAGAAGAGACAGTGCTGAGTGTGGCAGCGGAGCCGGAGTTGATGTCTGCCACGGCGCTGTCCCATCCCTCAGCACTGCGAACGGTCCCGGAGTCAGGGATGGTGCCGACAGCGACTCAGACAGCTCCCTCGGTGCTGCGAGCGGTGCTGAGGGCGACATCTCTCACGGCGCTGTGTCCTCACTCAGCAATGCAAGCAGCGCCAGAGCTAGACACGGCACCGTTCTCAGCCTCGGCACCATACGCAGCGCAGAGGTGAGAAACAGTAAAAGACAGCGCCATAGAACCTCCCACGGCGTTGTCAGCACCATCAGAGCAGCAAACAGCATAGACAGCACCGACCACAGCATCATCAAGGCCCACCGCGACGCGAACGGCGCCTTGGGCCCAAAATGGCACCGACGGATGGTGTCGAGGATGGTGCTGACCCAGGAATCCAAGCCCAAGGAAATGACACCGGGGGTGCCTTCGCCCCCAAAAGGGCGATTGCCAGAGCGGTGCTTTCCACCCGCTCCCCAGGGGGAATGGACTGGGCCTCCTGCACCGCGGAAGGGGCGCGCCCGCCACAGCGAGAGCTACTAGAAGCAAAAGCTCCCTCCTTCGCGGTCCATATAGAAATGGGAGGACACGCAAGGCAACGATCATGCTGGTTGGTAATGGAGTACTTGCTGTAGCACGGGCACCGACACATAAGGGTGCCACCCCACTTTCAACGATTTTTTGCCCTCCGACCGAGACATGATCGACAGAAAAACAATTCAAAAACAGACTTGACGTCACTGAAAAATAATAAAAGGAACAGTCTTACCAACAATGGTGTCGAGTAGAGCGAAACGGAACCGGCTGGGAAAATTTTCGGCGTCGAAGACACGAAGAGAAGGCCATTGTTGCTTGGAGCTCCTCACGAGGTGCGACCTCTATGGTGGGAGATGAAGAACTGGTGGGAGGGCGGGGACGACACCTAACTGCAAACCTGCAAGCACCACGCAGTGCGTTGGCCTTGAGGGCAGCGCCGACAGTGCGTCAACTCCGCACATCCAAAAAATAAATAAATAAATAAATAAGAGCTCCCACGGGGTCCTGACCTACGGCCACAACCCAAATGTGATGAATGGTGAAGACTGACACAGATAAGATCACAATGTCTTTGCAGCGCAAACCAAGAGAAAAGTGGCAAAAAGACCATAACACAACGATATTGCAGTGAGCTCAGGGGATGGTGGGTGGGTGTGGTAATCTATGGAGAAGATATTCAGGAAGATCAGCAGTTACAAAAGTACATAACTTTCGTATCATATCAGCATATCAAGCTCAGAGAAACTCCCCTGGACTAGAGAGGCTGGCGCTCAGGACTCACTCAGGATAATAATCCATACAGAAATGAAAATTACGTACCGACTGCAAGAAAAAATTACTCACCTTAGTAATTATGTTTCTTCTAATGGAGTCTTGCTGTATTCTGACATATTGCAGTGATCCCCAACCTTTAAACTGCCCTGGAGAACAAAGTTAACTTTCTATGCAGACCACAGAATGCTGAGCTCGAGCTCGGTTGAAGTCTCTGTGTGGAGTGTTTCAAACTCAAACCGTCAGATTCTTACGAGCCCAACTAACTGAAAATTCTATGTGGACATTGTAAAATTCCTACTAGCCAACTGGCAGAAAAAAGTTTTGGATTCCCAAGGAACACTCAAGTCAGGAAACCCAAAAACCAATCTAATACAAATAACAGAAATAAATCAACACCCAAACAAAAAGGAGGAGGGTGTACACAAAGAGCACCCCTGGGGTGCAACACTGCACCTGCCCACCCACTTCCCAAAAACAGGTTCTGAGAGGGGAGGCAGGGAGGTAGGTCAGAATACAGCAAGACTCCATTAGAAGAAACATAATTACTAAGGTGAGTCATTTTTTCTTCAAACAACATGAAGTCTTGCTGTAGTCTGACAACTGCAGACTACCAAGCAGTACCTCCATGGAGGAGGGACAGAACCTACTTTGGGAACAGGCTCTGAAGTACTGCTGTGCCAAACCAAGCATCACTCCTAATCTGGATATCCAGAGAGTAATGCTTGGTAAAGGTATGGACTGTTTTCCAGGTGGTTGCTTGACAAATTTCTAAGAGAGGGATATCTCTGGCAGCAGCTGTACCTCTTGTGGAATGAGCCCTCAGGCCTGAGGGTGGAGTTTTTCCCAGTTTTTCATAGCAGAATTGTATTACAAGACACAATCCACCTGGCAACAGATCTCTTGGTGGCAGGTTTGCCCTTTCCCACTTCTCCATAAGTGAGGAACAACTGGAAGGAGTCAAACCTGTGACCCTTGGTACGCACTATGTAGTAACTAAGGGCTCTTTTAACATCTAAACTGTGTAGCCTCCTCTCTCTTGAGGAAGAATGATCAGTGAAGAAAACAGGAAGAGACATAGACTGGTTTAAATGGAAGTCTGAAACCACTTTGGGCAAGAACCTTCTATTGGTTCTAAGGATGACTTTATCCCTGAGAAATGAGATAAAATCAGGTTTCACTGACAGGACTTGCAATTCACTGATACGCCTGGCAGAGGTAATGGCTACCAAGAACACAGTTTTCCGAGTCAAGTACTTAAGCTCTGCTGAAGACATAGGCTCAAAGAGGGGTTGCATAAGCTGAGCAATGCAAACATTCAAATCCCAGGCAGGGGCAGGGTCTCTAAAAGGAGGACTGGTGTGAAACAATCCTTTAAAAAATTTACAGAACACAGGATGAGAAGATAGTGAGGAAGACTTCCCCACAGACAAAAATGCAGATACAGCTGACAAGTGTACCTTGAGAGTAGCTGGTCTGAGGCCTAGACCATTAAGATGGACCATATAATCCAGAACCGTAGGCAATCCAGCAGTATCGGGAGCCATATGCTTCTTAGAACACCAAATGCTGAATCTTTTCCATTTGGAGTTATGTCTTTCTGGTGGAGGGCTTTCGACAAGCTCTGAGAATATTCAGAACCTCTTGGGAAAGATGCAGATCTGCAAACTAACTCTTCAAGAGCCATACCTTGAGATTGAGAGACTGAAGATTGGGGTACCAAATCCTCCCCTGAGAGGATGTTAACAGGTTGTAATTCCTGAGAAGAGACAGGGGAAGATGCACTGCTAGGGACAGCAATAGGGGGTACCAGGGCTGTCTGGCCCAATCTGGAGCAATCAGAATCACTCTGCAAAGTTGAGACCTTATTTTGACTAAAACTTTGAACAGGAGTGGGAAGGGGGGGAAGGCATACAGAAACTTCCCTTCCCAATTCAGAATCAGGGCGTCCAGGGGGACTGAGCCCAAGACTGGAGGGCTGTAACAAAAGAGAGGGAGTTGGCAATTGGCTGGGGCTGCAAAGAGATCTATCTCTGGAGTGCCCCACCTTGAAAAAATCACTTTCAACACCTGAGGGTCCAGGGACCATTTGTGATGGCCTGAGAGAGCCTGCTCAGTGCATCTGCTATCACATTGTCCTTCCCTGGAGGGTGAACTGCTACCAGAGAGGGTTGCAGGGAATAAGCCAGGGACCACAACTTCATGGCTTCTGTGCACAAGGCTGTGGACCGAGTGCCTCCCTGCTTGTTGATGTACCACATGGTGGTGGTGTTGTCCGTTCTGACCTGAACCACCTTGTTCCGTACTGACAGAGAAAGCTTTTAAGGCCAGAAAAACTGCCCTGAGCTCTAGGAGATTGATATGAAGAAGGGATACTTGGGGGACCACAGCCCCTGGGCAGTGAGGGACCCCAGATGGGCTCCCCAGCCCAGAAGAGAAGCATCCGTGGTAAGGACCACTGAACAAGGCTGAGTAGCAAAAGAAACTCCTCGTCTTAAATTGTCCTGCTCCTGACACCACTGGAGGGCTTGGATCAAGGTCAGAGTCACTGGGATCAGTTTGGTAAGGGAATCCTTCTTCTGAGACCAAAAAGCTCTCAGGTGGAACTGAATATCCCTCATCTGGAATCTTGACCCTTGGACCACAGCTGTTGAAGCTGCCATGTGGCCCAAGAGCTGGAGGAAATGCCTTGCTGGTCGAGATACCCGAAGGCTGAAGGAAGAGACTAGTTCCAAAAGAACCCTTGCCCTTTCTAGAGGAAGAAAGGCTCTTGCTCTGAGTGTGTCCAGTTCTGCCCCTATAAAGGTAAGAAGCTGGAGTGGTTCGAGAACTGACTTGGGAAGGTTGAGAAGAAATCCTAGACAAGTGAGCACTTAGTGGGTCACTTGCAGGTGAGACTTGACTTGGTCTGGAGACTAACTCACTATTAGCCAATCGTCCAGATATGGAAAAATGAAAATCTTTTTGCCTTCTTAGAAGGGCAACTACTACCGCCAGGCACTTTGTGAAAACCCTTGGGGCTGAGGTTAGGCCAAAGGGCATTGCTCTGAACTGATAGTGGCCTGAGGGCAACTCGAACCTGAGGTACTTTCTGTGGGAGCACCTGATGGGAATGTGAAAGTAGGCATCTTTGAGGTCCAGGGAGGCTAGCCAGTCTCCTGGCCTTAGAGAGGGAAGGATTATTCCCAGAGTTACCATCTTGAACTTGAACTTTAAAAGATGTTTGTTTAGATATCTTAGGTCTAGGATGGGTCGGCACTCCTCCGTCTTTTTTGGGGTCAGGAAGTACCTGGAGTACAGTCCTTTGCCCCAGTGTAGGGTAGGTACTCTCTCTATGGCACTTAAGGCCAGACGAGAAGAAACCTCTGCCTCTAGGGCAAGGGTTTCCAAGAGATTTGCAGGTGGAAAAGATCTGGCTCTCATCTTTGGAAATTTTCTGAAGCTGAGAACCAGTCCCTGGCTTACTACTTCCAGGACCCACTTGTCTGATGTAATAGACATCCAGTCCTGGACAAAGTAAGCCAGCCTGCCCCCTACTGGAATAGGAGAGTCAACCTGGGCAGGCCCATGAGGGTGTCTGCTTGGCAGGGGCCTTAGGCTGAAGAGTGGATGCAGCCCTGCTCATCCCCCTTCTGCCTCTCCTTCTGAAGAACTCCCTCTGAGAAAAGGAAGAAGAGGCCTGTGCTTGGTAAAAAGGGCTTTGAAAAGGCCTGCCCCTGCTCCTAGACTGCTGCCTTTGAGAAGCTGCCTGCCTCTCCTTGGCATGAGCACTCCTGTAAGTGGTCCTGTACTTGTCCATTTTCTGCATGTAATTCTCTGTCTGCTCCCCAAACAGAGAATTAACCACTACAGGAAAATCCATGGCCTTAGCCTGGGTGTCCTGCGAGAGGCTAGTACATCTGAGCCAAGCCATCCTCCGAAGAGCCACAGATGTAGCCATGACTCTTGATGACACATCATTAGAGTCCACAGCAGTATGAAACTGAACTTTAGATGCCTCAATCCCATCTTCAGCCACCGCCTCCAGCTCCTTGGCTAGCTGGGGGGAGGCCTGTTTAGCCAGTGCCAGTACAGTGTCCCACCTGGACTTCTGGTACCTGGCTGTATAGGCCATATAATTTGCCTGCCTGAGTTCCAAGGAAGATGCCATGTACTGTTTCTTTGCCATGGCATCATTCTTCCTGGAGTCCTTGTCTTGGTGGTGTGAAGCCAAGGGAATATTTGCCTTGTCACAGGCAGCAGCCTGCACTACCCCAACATGGCTACATTGCTGGTATAAGAACTCTGTGTCTGAGCCTGAAAGCGTACACCTCTTGTCCATTTTTCTATCCACAGGAGGTATAGTGTTAGGAGACTTTAGGATTTTTTGTGTCTGTTTCCCAAAGGATTTGTGGAGGGGAATAGACAGTCTCCTGGACTCTGGGATGTCCATCATTTCTACATAATCAGGCTCCTCTTGATCCTCCACAGCCTCCTCCATAGAAAGCTGGAGGGTTTCAGCCAACTTTCTGTAGAACATAAAGTGAGAAGGGGACTCAGAAAGCCTAGGAAGGGAAACACCTGAAGGTCTGTCTGGGGAGATGTCCGGTTCCACAGGCACATCCAGACCCTCACTTTCACCATCATCATCCTCAAATTCCCCTTCCTCTTCAAACTCCAGTTCATAAAAATCTTTGAGGGTATAATCTTGAACCGGGGGAACCAACCAAACTGAGCCCCTGCCAGAAGGTGCTGGATCGGTAGGAACCGGGTGGAGCAATTCCACAATCTGAATCGCTCTGGCTGTTTCTTCGGCGGTCGTAACATGAACCTCTGGATCCGAACTAGACGATTTGTCTTGGCGTTTTCTTTTTGTTGGAACCGATCCCTCGGAATCGGCTCTCCTTTCACCCGAAGAAGTATCGCCCTGGTCAGAGGGCAATCCTTCTGGTTTGGTCAGAACCGAACCGGGCTGGCCATCCGGGTCAGTGGACTTCTCGGTCTCCTTTTCCCTCAGTCTACCTAATTGCTTCTCAAGGGTAGATTTGGGAAAGCTTTTACATATTTGGCAGTCTGAATCAAGGTGGTCAAACCCCAGACAATAAACATAGGTGGTGTGGGGATCGGCCTTAGCAAAGACCTCCCCACACTCACTGCAGTGTTGAAACCCAGTGGGCCCGGATTTTTTCTTGGGTTTCTCAGACATGGCCAACCTAACCAACTTACCCTTTTTATGGCAACCGCCAGGCAAGACTCCCTTATCGGTTCCTAACCGTGTCACAGGTATTGGAAAGAAATGTACTAAAACACTTTTTTTTTTTTTTTAAAGAACCGATAAGGACCAGTAACCACACACTAAGTAAAACACAAGATTTCACTATCAAATGGCCGGTTAAGCCGAACCGACCCGCACTTTTACAAGTTCCACACAGAAAAACAGAACAATTCCTATCTAGTACTCACGGCACCACAGACAGAGACTGAACTGACTATGTGGATAACTTTTTCGGTTTAAAACCGAAGAAAACTGAAACTTCAACCGACTTTCGAACCAAGCTGAAGAAGAAAATCTCTGGAGCAACCATTCAGTGAGGCAGAGTAAAGAATCTGACGGTTTGAGTTTGAAACACTCCAGACAGTGACTCCAACCGAGCTCGAGCTCAGCATTCTATACTCTGCATAGAAAGTTAACTCTTTATTCTCTGGGGCAGTTTAAAGGTTGGGGATCACTGCTATATGTCAGAATACAGCAAGACTTCATGTTTGAATTCTTGATCTTCTCTTGTATCTTCACCATTCATTACTGTTGGGTGTATGCCGGAGATGTGCACCTACAACGGGAATTGTTTTTTTTTTTTTTTGGGAAGGAGGAGTTGGCGCCGATGGCGCCACAGGTTGGCAGTTAGGCACCATAGACTCTTCCTCCATCTCACTTCTGTTGAGTTGGAGAGGAGAAACAGTTTTTAGAGAAACAGAGTGAGGCAAGAGAGCCGAGGGATAGACAAAGGAAAGGATATAAACTGAAAAAAGTATACGCCTATTAGAGGACAGAAAGAAGAGAATCCTACCCTAAGTGGCCATGAGGCCTCAATCCTTGAGTGGTCTCGAGAGAAGGCAAAGACCAGAAAGAAGAAAGACAGAAGAGGTGGAAGTAAAGGATAAAGGGAGGAGGGATGTCCACCGCGCTAAAATGGAAGACCACTGGCTTGAGGGTTTCAAAACCCCTGCGAGAAAGAAGACAAGGGAGCAAGGATCCCGCTAGTCACAGAGGTTATAGAACCAAGGTCTGAAGGGGATTAATGGTCTTGTCAGTCTTGGCGGAGGCAGATCTCTCCTCCCACCCTTTATCCGTAACTGTTATGAAAATCCTAGCGCCTAGGTCTCGCAGACTGTCCCTTGGAGGGTGATCAGTCCTGCTCGGAAGAGGAGTGAGTCCTGACTTAGTTGCATGGAAAGAAATCTGGTAGAAGTTTTCCCATGGGAACAGTGGCGTAGTCCCCACTTCAGGAGAAGAGACCCAAGGGACATACGTGCCATAAGAAAAAGAGAGGGAGGAAAATCCCACGGACTCTCAGAGGACTGCACTGATGTAAATGACAATCAGAGGGTGACATAAACTAGAGGATTATCCAAGCCCCAAGAAAGGGACAGCCTAGTGCATCATGAGGAGAATCTGAGGGAGTTCCCTCAGAGGTTAGGGCGAAGACCCTATTCACCATCCTCCAGGTTGAAAGCTCTGACTTTTTAGAGAAGGAAACAGAAAGCTCTGAGGTATCAGAGTGACTCGGCCCCCAACTTACCTCTAGGAGGGGGACGGCAAGCAGGGTGGAGAAGACGCCCAAGAACTGAGGCCCATGAGGGGATGGAGGGTGGGATTCGGTAATGAATGGTGAGGATACAAGAGAAGATCAAGAATTACAGTAGGTACATAATTTTCATATCTCCCTTTGTCGGTCTTCACCATTCATTACTGTTGGGTGAATACCAAGCCCCCTGGAGGGGACCTGGCACAGCCCTGAGGAAGCAGATCCCTCAGCCCTCTGCAGGTGAGGCGCAGGAGGGGGAGACCCTAAAGCCCTATTAGACCAACAAGATCTAAGGCTGTTCAGGTTAAGGTGGTGTCCCCCATGGCCGGGGGAGCCCCTGTAAGGTCCTCCTTGCCTTGTGGGGAAAAAAGTTGGCTCCCCAGGAAAGCAGAGGAGATCACCCTACACTGGGCAACCTTGATCGATGAAGCCATGCCGTCAGCCTAATGCAGACCGCTGTCCCTGCAAGTCTGGATGCCACCTCACTGGCGTCGTAAGACACCCTTGTTTGGTGCCTTGCAAGCTCCAGACCCTGAGCAGAGACAGCAATGGCCTGTCTAGACTGTTCCGAATCAGGCAAAGATGCCAGAACGTGCACCACGATCAACCACAGATGTCTGTTACAGGCAGTGTGATGAGCCTGATGAGAACCTATACACAGTAACACATGAGCTGAAGAGAAAACTCTTCACCCCCACCGATCGAATTCTGCGGAATCCAGATCCAGGGGTCAATCATGTGCCAGGCACTGAAGCCCGGAAGGAGTGTCTAATGTCAGCCCTGAAGGCGGGTGAGGTACGGAACCTAGAAACTCCTTGGGGTGCAATACCATCTCCTGCAGTCCGCTGGGGCTAGGGAAGGGGTGGCTGGAGACTGCCAGGTGTAGACAGACGTTCCCTGGAAAGGGATGGGTCAGGAGGGCACCACCAGGTGGTGGGTGCTGAATTCACTGAGGAATGAGCGTGTCTCCTGCTCAGTAATGCTTCTCAGCACATGAGAGATGCGAAGCTCCTAGACCCGCCTTGAAAGGAACAGCTAATACTCAGTGAAATCGGCGTTAGAGGAAAGGTGGATGGAAGGTTCCTCTCCCTCGGCAGAAGGAGACGAGGAGGAAGAGGAGCTTGAATGTTCAGAGTCCTCCTGCAGCGGGGCAGACAGGTGAAAAACCTGTTCGTCCATGGCCCTGACATAAGTGGTAAAGGCCACTGCGGTGACTCTGAACATCTCCCACGTTACGGGCCACGTAGGACCCACAAGGCCTAGGAGAGGAGGAGGTGTCTACAGAGGGATGGGAGATGGGCACCAAACCGAGAGTGCCCGGCCTTTGCCAGGGCTCTGAAACCCAGAGACTGGTCCTGCTAAAAGGGGGGGGGGACCCTGGGGCCAAACCAGGCTGCGAAAGCTATATCTGAGATGGGCAAACTCCGGAAGAGCCCTGAGGGAGAATCTCACCTGTGATGCAACTGGGGTCGCATGGGTCCAGAAGGGCAACCCTCTGCACTGCCAACTAAGGATGCCTCAGAGACATTAAGGGAAAGATGGGGTTCAGTGCTTCAACTCCTCCCCACTCCCCATAGGGCAGTGGAGGGGATACACGTGCTTCGCCACAGCCCCTCAACCACTCTGACTCAGAAGCTGCCCTCTTCCTCGACCCACCAAAGTTGGGCCCCCCAATCCCACAGGCCACCCTGAGGGAGACCACAGAGGAGGGTGTCCCAGTCCCCACCTGGGCGGCCAGGGCAGTACCAGGAGTGGCAGTTGCCATGGCTTCCCCAGGAGCAGACACCCCTCCTTCAGCCCCCAGCCCGCTGTCCACAACGGATCCACACCAGCCAGCCATAAGATCCTCTGGAACTACGAACTCCAGGGACTCTGGGATATGGATATTGGGCCACCTGGTACTGTGTCCCAAAGGGTTCTCAGACTACGAGGAGTTGGGCTGCCAGTCCAGATTGGCCTGTGAATCATCTTCCTCTGAAGAGGAAGTGATCAGGCAGACCTCGAGGCTAGCGACCCCGGGAGGGCCCCTGCTGACGACGCCACCACCTGCGGAGCCACAAATGGCACCAGGATCCGGGACGGCACCTGGAGGCGGCACCAAAAGTCTACTAGTGCCAGGCCCAGCAGACATGGGCTGCGACACTGGGGGAGCCTGCACCTCTGTGGAGCTGACTGCCGGGTCGATGTCAGCAACGCGACTCCGCAGAGAATCACACTGCTCCTCCGACACCGCAAAAGAGGCCTCCTTCTTGGCAAGGCTAGAATTGGAGGAGGCCTCCTCCTTGCCAGGCCGTATAGACCTGGGAGGGGACCCAGAGGAAGAGTTAAGTGTCCTGGCCTCGGTGACCCATGAGCAACGCTGTCCTCTGGAAGTCGTCGGAGCCCTGCTGACTTCAAACACGTGAACTTTGAGAACACAGCGGTCCACGGAGAAGCAGGTAACGCAATGATCCATATCATGATTGGGTCCGAGGCATCGCAAGTAATCATCATGCAGGCCCAAAATGGAAAAATACCAGTCACAGGGCCACAGACGCATGGGGGCATGGCCTGCTTTGGATTTTCTCTTTGCCCCTGAACCAGACATGATGCGAAAACAAAATAATTAAACTTTAGCAAAAGAGCCCGGCACCATCGGAAGAAATAAAAGGAATAGGCTTGCCAGATTACCAACGGCGTCAGGTGGTTCAGAACTGGGATGGAGAGCTGGCATCGAACAGCAAAGGCCTATGACAGACTAAATCTGGCTTACTAACACAGCAGGCGCAATCTCGATCGCGGGAGAATCAGAACTCAAATGTAAGAGGCACCCAATGGCCATCCCACGTGCACCGCGCCAGCCAAATGGGCAGAGCAGATTCCACCCTCAAAAAAAAAATAAAAACAAAAAAAAACTGTGGCAGGTACACGCCTCCGGTTTACACCCAATAGTAATTAATGGTGAAGACTGACAAGGGAAGAAAGAGAAGATTGGTCCTTCCAATGGTGGCGTGTTGCCTGGCATGGACATCAAAAGGAAGTAAGTAAGTCAGTCATGTGCTAGGCAAGCTGCCTTCTCCTACCGCCTCCCCTCCCACTGGAACCGGCTCCCCTCTTTCCTTTGTATATCCCCATCCTTCTATGCCTTTAGATGCTTGATAAGATCTACTCCTGCCCCACCTTTCCTGTACCCCCCTCTCGTGAATCTTTCTCCACTCGCTCCTCACAGGCTCCCCTGCTCCCCCACCTACATCCTATTACTCACCTACCTGGGTGGCTCCTTGCCTGCTTTTCATTATGTTGGTACTGCATTTTGTTGCCCTCTAGCACACACTGTTTACTGCAACCATTTTCGTTACTGCCTAGCATGTTTCCACGCATTGTTCTGTCTGTTTGTCTCAGTTTTGGTTTTTTACAGCCTGAGAAATCTTTATTTTTGTATGCTGCACTTTGATTATAATGAACTGCTCTTTATTTTATGTACCTTCACTTTTGGCCTCCCCGGGTCGCACCTGGAAATAAACCTTGGATCAGTGTGCCTTTCCCGGTTATCAAATTTGAGAGAGAGAAAGAAAGGAAGGAAGCCCTGCAGATCTCTGCAACTGGCACTGTACGTATTTCTGCCAAAGAAGTGGCTATTGCTATGCTGGAATGGGTATGGAATGTGTTACAGGTCACCATAATAAAAACAGGTTACTCACCTGTAACAGAAGTTCTAGGAGTGATATGTTGTTCATCCATACTTCTTGGCATGTCCGTTCCCTTTAAGAATCTTGCCGGAAGGTCCTGAAGCTGGCTCCTACCAACCACCTGGGTGGTATAACCCTCGACTCGGCCCCATGATGCCAGATCTTTGCCTGCTGAAAGATCAGGTTGTGCATCGAAGCCGGGGAGATCCGGTGGATTTGTGTGGATTAATATATCCCACTCCTAGAACTACTGTTACAGGTGAGTAACCTGTTTTTCAAGGATCGTGGATATGTTGTTCTATCCACACTTATTGGCAGACTCTTAGCAGTTCTCTGGGAGGAGGGAGGCAAGCAAGGTGCACACCCCCTCTGAAATACTTGCTTGGGGAACAGAAATTGGAGAACTGAGGCCCCAAAACCAGCATCCCGGCGTGACTCAAGGTCGACGTGGTAGTGGGTGATGAAAGTGTTTGCTGACTTCCAAGTAGCAACCCTGCAGATTTCCTGGCTAGAGATGTCCCTGGAAGCAGCAACCTATGCAGCAATATGGAGGGTGGAATGAGCTCTTGTACCTCTGGGAGGCAACTTGCCCGCCAACCTATAGCGGAGATGAAAAAATTACTCACCATAATAATGTTGTTTCTTCTAATGGAATCTTGCTGTATTCTGACATTATGCAGTTGGCCCCAGCACTTGAACTGCCCCGGAGAGGAAAGAGTTAACACTATGCAGAAGCACAGAACGTTGAGCTCGAGCTCGGTTTTCAAACCTCTGTCTGTGGTACTTGCCAGTGTAACCATCAGATTCTTACTAACTGAGTGCTATACTATAGAAATTGTTCAAAATATGTATAGCCAGAAGGCAACAATTTGGGTCCAAAAAAGACTGAAGTCGAGAACCCAAGAAGAAAGGTAGTGACAATGTTTAAATATAAGACACAAGAAAGGTAACAATAAAACAACTACCCTACCCTTAACAGGGATGGTACAAGGTATACCCCTGATGTGCAACACTGTGCCTGCCAGCCCACTTCCCAAAAACTAGGTTCTGAGAGGGGAGGCAGGTCTGAATACAGCAAGACTCCATTAGAAGAAACAACATTACTATGTTCAGTCATATTTTTCTTCAAACACCACAAAGTCTTGCTGTATTCTAACATTATGCAGACTACCAAGCAGTTCCCTATAGAGGAGAAAATGCAGAACCTACTTTGGGAACAGGCTTTGCAGTACGGCTGTACCAAACCTAGCATCACTCCGAGCCTGGATGTCCAGAGAGTAATGCTTGGTGAAAGTATGGACTGTTTTCTAGGTGGCTGCTTTACAGATCTATAACAAGGGTATATCTCTGGCCACAGCTAGAGTAGCAGCTGTACCCCTAGTCGAGTGAGCCCTCAGGCAATCCACCTGGCAATAGCTCTTTTAGTGGTAGGCTTACCTTTCCCTGCTTCACCGTAAGTGAGAAACAACTGAAGACAGTCATTTCTGTGTGCCTTAGTATTCTGTATGTAGTAGCCAGGAGCTCTTTTAACATCCAGACTGTGTAATCTTCTTTCTCCTGAAGAAGAATGATCAGTGAAAACCACTGGAAGAGACACAGACTGGTTCAGATGAAAGTCTGATACAACTTTGGGGAAGAACCTTCTGTTGGTTCTTAGGACTACTTTATCCTTATGGAAGGAGATGAAGTCAGCCTCGACTGAGAGGGCCTGCAATTCACTAATCCGCCTGGAAGTAGTAATAGCTACCAGGAACACAGTTTTCCAGGTCAAGTACTTCAGCTCAGCTGAGGCCAGAGATTCAAAGGGTGGCTGCACGAGCTGAGCAATGCAGACATTAAGATCCCAAGCTGGAGTAGGCTCTCTAAAGGGAGGGTTAATATGAACCAGACCTTTGAAAAACTTAGTGAAAACAGGATGTGATGCCAGGGAAGAGCCCTTCCCTGCTGAAAGGAAGGCAGAGATGAAAAAATTACTCACCTTAGTAATTATATTTCTTTTAATGGAGTCTTGCTGTATTCTGACAAGCGCAGTGATTCCCAACCTTTGAACTGCCCCGGAGAAAGGAAAATTACGTACCTACCGTAATTCTTGATCTTCTCTTGTATCTTCACCATTCATTACTTACAGGGGTGTAAGCGGGCGGCGCGCACCGATCACCGAAACTTTTTTAAAGTTGCCCTAGCAGCCCCTCGGAGAGCGTATGCGTCATGCGGCATGCGCGAGGGGCGCCGTTAGAAGCGACCACTCCTCCTCCAACTCAGTTCTGTGAGCCGGAGAGGCAAAAGTGAAAGCAGAAAATATAGATAGCAGGCAAGATAGCCGAGGGATAGCAAAGCAAGGAAGAATGAACTGAAAAAGGAATAAGCCGATGGAGGAAGGACAGAGGAGATAAGAACATCCCTAGCCTAGGGAGTGCAGGGCCTCCTTACCTGGACGACTCTAGGAGGAGAGATGAGTAAGGAAATGAGAGAATAGAAAGAGAAGAGAGAGATGGGATGTTGAAGGGACCAGAAGGCCCAACGAGCATAGTTAGCTTCTAGCTGAAGGCTCGACTAAAGGGGAAGCAAGAATCCCCGGAGATAGAGCTGAAGAGAAGGTTCACCGAACCCGCTAGACAGACTCAGGAGGGCATAGTCCTCATCTTCAACATGCCATTGTTCTTGACACCCACCTCGGCTCCTGGCCGCGGAGGGCCTTTAAGTGGAGGACAGCCGAGGAGGGAAGAATAAAACCCCAGCAGTATGAGAGCCTACTCAGGGTTTAGAAATAGAAATGAAGCCTTTCAGGCGTTTCAAGATAGAAATGGGACTCAGACTGACTGGCTAAGGCCGCCAAGGTTTAGGCTGGCTAAGATTGGATATGGTCAGCAGAGCTTTCATGTAAAACTGTCCAGGAGGACACTTAAAGGGAGAAACCACTAGAAAACAGCAGAAGGATAGCCTACCTTCTCATTTGCCTTCTTGTTTGATTTCTCCATTTTTTTTTTTTTTTTACAGATAAAAAATTTTTTTTTTTTTACTAGATGCATGACCCAGATACCAAGATGCCTATAGCAGTCGGAGAGAGTTCCCTCAGCATTTTTTTTTTTTTAAAAGAGAAAGGAACAGACGTACTCGTTCCTCTGCTCTGCAAGGTAAGAATAGAGGGGGGAATCAGATTTCAGGGCAACTATCTGAACACGGGATTGCAGGATCAAAACTGAATAGCCTGAGCCAGGCCAAAAAACCCCAGAGGTATCTTGCCATAAGAATAGCAAGAGATAGTTGTGCAGTCTGATCGCCAATGCAATCCACGAGATGGCCCATGAATCTTAGAGTAAGTAATTTTTCTGGATTTTAGAACCCCCCCCTCAAGAAAGATCTTTTTTTTTTTACTTTTGTCTTTTTTTTTTTCCGAAAATTTAAGGAATTTTCCCTATATTTTATATAAATGCAGAGAGAGGAAGGAGACGGGAGGTGGAGAAGCCACAGGAAGAGGCACTGAGGGGATGGTGGGCGGGTGTAAGTAATGAATGGTGAAGATACAAGAGAAGATCAAGAATTACGGTAGGTACGTAATTTTCCTATCTTCCCTTGTCAATCTTCACCATTCATTACTTCCTGGGTGAGTACCAAGCTCCTCTTCCCCTGGAGGGGGAAGAGGCCATACCCTGAGGGAACAAGACCCCCAGCCTTCTGCTGGTGAGAAACAGAAGGAGAAGACCCTGGCTTATTCAGAAAGCCTAAGGGGAGAAGAGCTAGGAGGTGCCTCCCGAGGACGAGGGAGACGGAGGGAGCCCTGTAAAGTCTCCTAGCTCTGAAGAGAAAAGACGGTCCCCCGAAGGCGGAGCGAATCACCCGCCGGGCCAGGGTGACAACCTGGAAAGACGGCATGCCGTCCGCCTTGATGCAGATCGCTGTCCCCGAGCAAGCCTGGAAGCCACCTCACTGGCGTCATAAGATGCCCTTGCTTGGTGTCTTGCCAGCTCCAGGCCTACCGCGGAGAGGGCAACGGCTTGTCTGGTTTGCTCCGTATCAGGCATAGATGCCAGCAGCTGGGACATCATCGACCACAGATGCCGGTTGTAGGCAGCGTGGTGAGCCTGATGTGATGCAATACATGCACTCGCACGAGCAGAAGAGAACACTCTTCGCCCCCAACGGTCGAACTGGAGAGAGTCCGAATCCGGTGGGCGGTCGTGCGCCAGGCAACGGCGCCCAGAAGGAGTATCCAGGTATACCAAACCTGAGGACGGGTTGGGAAGGGAACCTAGAGACTCAGAGGGGGCACAATACCTACGCTGGCAGTCCGCCGGGGCTGGGGAAGAAGCGGCAGGGGACTGCCATGACCGGATAGACGCCTCCTGGAAGGGGACAGGCCAGGAAGGTACCACCAGATGCTGGGCACTGAATTCAGCAAGGAATTCACGCGTCTCCCGTTCGGTATTGTCTCTTCGAACGTAGGAAATCCGGAGATCCCTCACCATCCTCGAGAGGAAACGCTGATATTCTGTGAAATCAGCATCGGAGGACAGATGAGCAGGGGGTTCCTCTCCCTCGGAGGAGGGAGACGAGGATGATGGGGAACTGAATGCCCAGAGGATTCCTGCGCGGTGGGGAGAGTCGAAAGACCCGCCATGCATGTACCTAACGATGAGGGGAAGGCCCAGAACCCTGAACTGCTCCCAGGATAACGGACCCAGAGGGCCGACATGGCCTGGGAGTGGGGGGTGGGAGAGGGGCACCTCCGCGGAGGCAACTGCTCTCTGCGAGGGCTCTGGAATCCGGGGAAAGGAGCCCTGGAAAGGGGGATCCCGGATATCAGACCAGGCCGCAGAACGGAACTCTGGGGAAGCGGAGCCTGGAAGAGCCCTGGGGGAGAACCTCCCCTGTGACGACGCCGGGACTGCATGGATCCAGAAGGGCAGTCCGCACAAACGCCGTCCAAGGACACCCTAGAACCCTGGAGGGAGGGGCGAGGCTCTGCACTTCGGCTCCTGGCCACCCCCCCTGAGGTGGTCAAGGAAGACCGGCAGCAGACCCCTGCCTCGACCCCTCGGACTCCCGAGAGGCCCTCCTCCTCGACCACAGCGTCCCCTGTCCCTAGAGAGGTAGCACCCCGTAAGGTAGCTGTCACGGGCCTCAGAGAGGACCCCTCCGTCACCCGCGCCTGCCCCCAGGGCTCCGCCACCCCAGCCGGGAACCCTCAGGAGGCGACGTTAAGGGGACAGAGGGAGGGCCCGCTGCGCGCCTGGCACTCTAGCCACCGGGGACCCAGACTCAAGAGTGGGGTGCCAGGATGGTCCACGTCTGAATCATCGCCTCCGAGGAGGACGAGACCAGCAGGACCTCAATGCTGGCCACCCCAGGGTCCTCGAGGCGGCCGCAACGGCCCCGGTACCATGAGGCGCCCGCCTCCCTCACGCCGTAGCAGCCAGGCTTAGCCCATTATCTCAACGGCGCCTGCATCGCACCGCCTGGAGGAAGGACCAGGCCCACGGCGCCGGGCGCGCCGGAAGGCGAGGCGGCACCGCCGACGGGCGCCGCCTGTCCATCGACGCCGCAATGGCGCCAAGGCTCAAAGCGGCATCGCTTAACGGCGCCGTGCCGAGTCACCGGCGCGCTAACGGCGCGGGATTCAAAGCAGCGCCGCCATAACGGCGCTCAGCTTGATCACCGCGCCGACTCAAACGGGCGTCGAAACGGCGCTGCCTCGATCACCGCACCGCTAACGGCGCCAGGATCCGAACGGGCGCCAAAGGCGGCGCCGAGGGTCCACCCAGCTAGGGCCCAAAAGACGAGGGGCTCGCCACGGGAGCCTGCACTCCAAGAGGTGATCTGCCGAGGCGGGCCGGCGCCTGCTGCCCCGGAGGACTACGACTCTCCCCGACACCGCAGAAGGGGCCTCCTCGGCAAGAAAAGACGAGGAGACCCCTACCCTCAGATCAGAGCAGGCCCGGAGGGGACCCGGGGAAGGGCCTGAGACCTACCTGAGAATTCCTTGAGCGACGCCGCCCCCGAAGGCGGGCGGGCTTTGCCGAGCTTGAACGCTGCTGACTTCGAGGACACGGCGGTCCATGGAGAAACAGGCGCCGCACGAATCCATGTCATGGTTGGGTCCCAGGCAACGAAGACAAACGTCATGCCGGTCCGAGACGGAGAAATGCCGGCCACAGTAACACCGACGCATAGGGGCGCGGCCCGTCTTCGAAACACGTTTAGCTCCGGACCCGGACATAACGCCAAATCAACAAGAAAAACAGAAAACACCCGGGCGCCGCTTTAGAAAGAAAAAAGAACGGTCTTACCGATCGGCGTCGAGTGTGTGGAAAAGAGGAGTCGCTGACGCAGTGGAGAATGGACGCTCAGAAAACAGGTGCTGCCTCGACGGCGGGAGAAACAGAACTGAGTTGGAGGAGGAGTCGGTCGCTACTAACGGCCGCCCCTCGCGCATCACGTCGCTCTCGAGGGCGGGGCCGTTAGGCAACTTTAAAAAAAAAAGCTCCCGCGACGGGTGCGCGCCTCCGGCTTACACCCAGGAAGTAATGAATGGTGAAGATTGACAAGGGAAGATCAAACAGTTAACTTTCTATGCAGGGCATAGAATGCTGAGCTCGAGCTTGGTTGAAGTCTCTATATGGAGTGTTTTCAACTTAAACCGTCAGATACTTACGAGCCCAACTAAACTAAAAATTCCATGTGGAAATCGTAAAAATTCTTACTAGCCAACTGGCTCAAAAAAGTTTTGGATTCCCAAGGAAGACTCAAGTCAGGAAACCCAAAAACAAAACCCAAAGTACTAAAAATAACAATAATAAATAAGCACCCAAACAAAAAGGAAGAGGGTAAAAGCAAAAAAAACACCCCGGGGTGCAACACTACACCTGCCCACCCACTTCCTAAAAACAGGTTCTGAGAGGGGAGGCAGAGAGGGAGGTCAGAATACAGCAAGACTCCATTAGAAGAAATATAATTACTAAGGTGAGTAATTTTTTCTTCAAACAACATGAAGTCTTGCTGTATTCTGACAGCTGCAGACTACCAAGCAGTACCTCCAAGGAGGAGGGACAGAACCTACTTTGGGAATAGGCTCTGAAGCACTGCTGTGCTAAACCGAGCATCACTCCTAGCCTGGATATCCAGAGAGTAATGCTTGGTAAAGGTATGAACTGTTTTCCAGGTGGCTGCTTGACAAATTTCTAAGAGAGGGATATCCCTGGCAGCAGCCAGGGAAACAGCTGTACCTCTTGTGGAATGAGTCCTCAGGCCTGAGGGTGGAGTTTTTCCCAGTTTTTCATAGCAGAATTGTATACAAGACACGACACCTGGCAGTAGATCTTTTGGTGGCAGGTTTGCCCTTTCCCACTTCTCCATAAGTGAGGAACAACTGGAGGGAGTCAAACCTGTGACCCTTGGTACGCACTATGTAGTAACTAAGGGCTCTTTTGACATCTGAACTGTGTAGCCTCCTCTCTCCTGAGGAAGAATGATCAGCGAAGAAAACAGGAAAAGACATAGACTGTTTGAAATGGAAGTCTGAAACCACTTTGGGCAAGAACCTTCTATTGGTTCTAAGGACCACTTTATCCCTGTGAAAGGAGATAAAATCAGGTTCCACTGACAGGGCTTGCAACTCACTGATACGCCTGGCAGAGGTAATGGCTACCGGGAACACAGTTTTCCAAGTCAAGTACTTAAGCTCTGCTGAAGACATAGGCTCAAAGAGGGGTTGCATAAGTTGAGCAATGCAAACATTCAAATCCCAGGCAGGGGCAGGGTCTCTAAAAGGGGATTGGTGTGAAGCAATCCTTTAAAAAATTTACAGAACACAGGATGGGAAGATAGTGAGGAAGGCTTCCCCACAGACAAAAACGCAGAAACAGCTGACAGGTGTACCTTGAGAGTAGCTGGTCTGAGGCCTAGGCCATTAAGATGGACCATATAATCCAGAACCATAGGCAAGTCAGCAGTGTCTGGTGAAATATGCTTCTTAGAACAGCAAATGCTGAATCTTTTCCATTTGGCATTGTAAGTCTTTCTGGTGGAGGGCTTTCGAGAAGCATTGAGGATATCCAGAACCCCTTGGGAAAGATGCACATCTGCAAACTCTAACTCTTCAAGAGCCATGTTTTGAGATTGAGAGACTGAAGACTGGGGTACCAAATTCTTCTCTGAGAGGATGTTAACAGATTGTAATTCCTGAGAAGAGATAGGGGAAGATGGACTGCTAGAGACAGTAAAAGGGGGCACCAGGGCTGTCTGACCCAATCTGGAGCAATCAGAATCACCTTGCATGGTTGAGACCTTATTTTTACCAAAACTTTGAACAGGAGAGGGAAGGAGGGAAAGGAATACAGAAACTTCCCTTCCCAATTGAGGATCAGGGCGTCCAGAGGGAGTGAGCCCAGGACTAGAGGTCTGCAACAAAAGAGAGGGAGTTGGTGATTGGCTGGGGCTGCAAAGAGATCTATTTCTTGACTGCTCCACCTTGAAAAAATGACCTTCAAAACCTGGGGGTCCAGGGACCATTCGTGATGGCCCTGAGAAATCCTGCTCAGAGCATCTGCTAGCACATTGTCCTTGCCTGGAATGTGAAGTGCTGCAAGAGAGGTTTGCAGGGAACAAGCCAGGGACCACAACTTCATGGCTTCTGTGCACAAGGCCGTGGACCAAGTGCCTCCCTGCTTGTTGATGTACCACATCATGGTGGTGTTGTCTGTTCTGACTTGAACCACCTTGTTCTGAACTGACTGAGAATGCTTTTAGAGCCAGAAAAACTGCCCTGAGCTCTAGAAGATTGATGTGGAGAAGGACTTGGGGGGACCCCAAGCCCTGGGCAGTGAGGGACCCCAGGTGGGCTCCCCAGCCCAGGAGAGAAGCATCCGTGGTAAGGACCACTGAACAAGACTGAGCAAAAAAAGGAACACCTTCCCTTAAATTGTCCTGATCCTGCCACCAACGGAGGGCTTGGATCAAGGTCAGAGTCACTGGAATCAGTTTGGTAAGGGAGTCCTTTCTCTGAGACCAGAAAGCTCTCAGGTGGAAGTGAATATCCCTCATCTGGAATCTTGCCCCTTGGACCACTGCTGTTGAAGCTGCCATGTGGCCCAAGAGCTGGAGGAAATGCCTTGCTGGTCGAGACACCCGAAGGCTGAAGGAAGAAGCTAGTTCCGTAAGAGCCCTTGCCCTTTCTAGAGGAAGAAAGGCTCTTGATCTGAGTGTGTCCAGTTCTGCCCCATGAAGGTAAGAAGCTGGACTGGTTCAAGAACTGACTTGGGAAGGTTGAGAAGAAATCCTAGAGAAGTGAGCACTTAGTGGGTCACTTGCAGGTGAGACTTGACTTGGTCTGAGACTGACCCACTATTAGCCAATCGTCCAGGTATGGAAAATCGAAATCTTTGCCTTCTTAGAAAGGCAACTACTACTGCCAGGCACTTCAGAAACCCTTGGGGCTGAGGTTAGCCAAAGGGCATTGCTCTGAACTGTAAGGGCCTGAGGGAAACTCGAACCTGAGGTACTTTCTGTGGGAGCACCTGATGGGAATGTGAAAATAGGCATCTTTGAGGTCCAGGGAGGCTAGCCAGTCCCCTGGCCTTAGACAGGGAAGGATTATTCCCAGAGTTATCATCTTAAACTTTGGTTTTAAAGATGTTTATTTAGATATCTTAGGTCTAGGATGGGTCGCCACTCCCCTGTCATTTGGGGGGTCAGAAGTACCTGGAGTACAGTCCTTTGCCCCAGTGTAGGGTAGGTACTCTCTCTATAGCTCTTAAAACTAGCAGAAAAGAAACCTCTGCCTCTAGGGCAAGGGTTTCCAAGAGATTTGCAGGTGGAAAAGATCTGTCTCATCTTTGGAAATTTTCTGAAGCTGAGAACCAGTCCCTGGCTTACTACTTCCAGGACCCACTTGTCTGATGTAATAGACATTCAGTCCTGGACAAAGTAAGCCTGCCTGCCCCCCTACTGGAATAGGAGAGTCGACCCGGGCAGGCCCATCAGGGTGTCTGCTTGGCAGGGGCTTTAGGCTGAGGAGTGGATGCAGCCCTGCTCATCCCCCTTCTGCCTCTCCCTCTGAAGAACCTCCTCTGAGAAAAGGAAGAAGAGGCCTGTGCTTGGTGAAATAGCCTTAGAAAAGGCCTCTCCCTGCCCCTAGACTGCTGCCTTTGAGGAGTTGCCTGCCTTTCCTTGGCCTGAGCACTCCTGTAAGTGGTCCTGTACTCATCCATTTTCTTCATCTAATTCTCTGTCTGCTCCCCAAACAGAATTACCCACCACAGGGAAATCCATGGCCTTAGCCTTGGTATCCTGTGACAGGCTAGTACATCTGAACCAAGCCATCCTCCGGAAGAGCCACAGATGTAGCCATGACTCTTGATGACAAATCACTGGAATCCACAGCAGCATGAAACTGAACTTTAGATGCCTCAATCCCATCCGCAGCCACCACCTCCAGCTCCTTGGCTAGCTGGGGAGAGGCCTCTATAGCCAGTGCCAGTACAGTGTCCCACCTGGACTTCTAGTACCTGGCTGTATAGGCCATGTAATTTGCCTGCCTGAGTCCCAAAGAAGATGCCATGTACTGCTTCTTTGCCATGGCGTCAATCTTCCCGGAGTCCTTGTCAGGGGGGTGTGAAGCCAAGGGAATATTTGCCTTGTCACAGGAAGCAGCCTGCACTACCCCAACATGGCTGCATTGTTGATATAAGAACTCTGTGTCTGAAAGTGTACACCTCTTGTCCATTCTTCTATTCACAGGAGGTATAGTGTTAGCAGACTAAGATTTTTTGCGTCTGTTTCCCAAAAGATTTATGGAGGGGGAATAGACAGTCTCCTGGACTCTGGGATATCCATCATCTTCACATAGTCGGGCTCCTCTTGGTCTTCCAAAACCTCCTCTACAGGAAGCTGGAGGGTTTCAGCCACCTTTCTGTAAAACAAAGTGAGAAGGGAACTCAGAAAGCCTAGGAGGGGAAACACCTGAAGGTCTGTCTGGGGAGATGTCCGGTTCCACAGGCACATCCAGACCTTCACTTCTATCACAGTCCTCAAATTCCCTTCCTCTTCAAATTCTGGTTATAAAAATCTTCAAGGGTATACTTTTGAACCGGGGGAACCAACTGAACCAAACCCCTGCCAGAAGGAGACGGATCGGTCGGAACCAGACGGAGCGATTCCACAATTTGAATCGCCCTGGCTATCTCTTCGGCGGTCGGAACATGAACCTCTGGATCCGAACCGATCAATTTATCTTTGTGCTTTCTTTTTGTTGGAACCGATCCCTCGGAATCGGCTCTCCTTTTGCCCGAAGTATTGCCCTGGTCAGAGGGCAGTCCTGGTTCGGTCAAAACCAAACCGGGCTGGCCATCTGGGTCAGCGGACTTCTCGGCCTCCTTTTCCCTCAGGCTACCTAATCTCTTCTCAAGGATAGATTTGGGAAAGTTGTTACATGTTTGGCAGTCTGAATCGAGGTGGTCAAACCCCAGACAAACACAGGTGGTGTGGGGATCGGCCTTAGCAAAGACCTCCCCACACTCACTGCAGTGTTGAAACCCAGTGGGCCCGGCTTTTTTCTTGGGTTTCTCAGACATGGCCAACCTAACCAAACTTACCCTTTTTTCGGCAACCGCGGAGCAAAACTCCCTTATCGGTTCCTAACCGTGTCACAGGTATTGGAAAAAAAAAAACAGTTAAAAGCATGTTTTTTTTTTTTAGAACCGACAAGAACCGGTAACCACACACTAAGTATACCAACAAAATTCACAATCAAATGGCCGGTTCAGCAGAATCAACTGCACTTTTACAAGTTCCACACAGAAAAACAGAACAATTCCTATCTAGTACTCACAGCACCACAGACAGAGACTGAACCGACTATGCGGATACTTTTTTCGGTTTGAAACCGATAAAAACTGAAAACATTAACCGACTTTCGAACCGAGCTGAAGGAGAAATCTCCAGAGCGACCGCTCAGTGAGGCGGAGTAAAGAAGCTGACGGTTTAAGTTCAAAACACTCCAGACAGAGACTTCAACTGAGCTCGAGCTCAGCGTTCCATGCCCTGCATGGAAAGTTTACTCTAAGTTCTCCTGGGCAGTTCAAAGGTTGGGAATCATGGCAATTGTCAGAATACAGCAAGACTTCATGTTGTTTGAAGCAGATATTTCCCATCCTGGAAAAGGAGCTGAAAAAGCTAAGGGGGCTGGAGAGCGGGAAGGTATTACCTACTGCAAGAGCCTCTCACAAAAATCTACTGTTATGGTAAGTTCTTACGTAATCGTACTATCTTACTTCGAGAGGGCTCTTTCAGTAGGTAATTACATACAGGACTGAGTCCTAAGCAGTCTGGAACAAAGAGAAGCTCACGGGAGGAGGAAACTACTCATACACAGATCCTCTGGCTGTGAAGGTCTTAGGAAAGAAGACCTTGCAGAACAGCCAACCTGAAGCCAGCTTTGTGGCAAAAGGCAATGTCCAAACTGTAATGTTTCGTAAAGGTACGGACAGAAGTCCAAGTTGCGGCTGCACAGATGTCAGCCACTGACGCATTCTTGAAACAATCAGCAGAGGTAGCGACGCCCCTAATAGAGTGAGCTCTGACTTGACCTGGCAGGGTCTTGTGATACTTGTCATAACAGAAAGTGATACAATGAGCCAACCATTTTGAAAGGAATTGCTTGGAAATAGCATCGCCTTCTCTTTTGCGAGCAAAAGAGACAAACAGTTCATCAGTCTTTCCGAGATCCTTTGTCCTGTTGGTGTAGTATCTCAGAATCCGGTGAACATCCAAAGTATGTAAGAAAAAATTACTCACCTTAGTAATTGTGTTTCTTCTAATGGAGTCTTGCTGTATTCTGACAATCTGCAGTTAGCTCCAGCCGTTAAACTGCCCCGGAGAACATACAGTTAATTTTCTATGCAGTGCATAGAACGTTGAGCTCGAGCTCGGTTGAGGTCTCTGTCTGCAGCCCTTTGAAACCCAACCGTCAGATTCTTACGAGCAAAAACTCACTAACTACACTATGTGGAAATTGTAAAATTTTTACTAGCCAACTGGCAACAAAGAGTTCTAGAGTCCCAAGGAAGACTCAAGTCAGGAAACCAAAAAACCAAAAACCAATCCAAATAAGGATAAATACAACAAAACACCCAAACAAAAAGGAACGGTGTGTAAGAAGCACCTCTGGGGTGCAACACTGTACCTGCCCACCCACTTCCCAAAAACCAGGTTCTGAGAGGGGAGGCAGGGAGGGAGATCAGAAGAAAAAATTACTCACCTTAGTGATGTTGTTTCTTCTAATGGAGTCTTGCTATATTGTAGACATTAGCAGTTTGATCCAGCTCTAGAACTGCCCCGGAGTGAAATGGTTAAAAACCATTCCAAAATAGAATTTTGGCACGAGAGCAGCTCTATCTGTGTCAGTTCAAACTTGAACTGTCAGATCTTTACGAGCCAAACTCACTAAGGTCTGTGTGGAAGCTTAACCTACACTAGCCAAATGGCTACCTAAATAATAATAACCATTGATGGTCCCAACACCCAAGACTCAAGTCGGGGACCAGAAATACTAACACCATTCTAACAATATGAAAATAGAACATAAGTATAATAAAACACACACGCGCATTACACATACACACCCCAAAGTCCCAAAGGGGACAAAATGCTAACAGGACATAAGTAGTGCCCAACTAAGTTGCCCGCACCCCACCAAGTAGAGGTTCTGAGAGGGGCAGGTTGGGGAGGTCTATATATAGCAAGACTCCATTAGAAGAAACAACATTACTAAGGTGAGTAATTTTTCTTCAAACAACATGAAGTCTGCTATATTATAGACATTAGCAGAATACACAGCAGTACCTCCATGGAGGAGGGGCAGAACCTACTTAGGAATAGGCTCTGAAGAACAGCTGTGCCAAACCGAGCATCTCTCCTGGCCTGGACATCCAGGGAGTAATGCTTGGTAAAAGTGTGTACCGTTTTCCAAGTAGCAGCCTGGCAAATCTCTAATAAAGGGATATCTCTGGCAGCAGCTAGAGACACAGCTGTACCCCTGGTAGAATGAGCCTCAAACCGGGGGCTCTGCCCACTTTCTGATAACAAAATTGGATACAAGAGACAATCCACCTGGCTATTGATCTCTTAGTGGCAGGTTTGCCTTCCCAACTTCACCATAGGTAAGGAAAAGTTGGAGGATTCGAACTCTGTGACCTTTGGTACGCTTCTATATAATAACTAAGAGCTCTCTTAACATCCAGGCTGTGCAATCTCCTCTCACCAAGAGGAGTGATCAGTGAAAAATACTGGAAGGGAGATAGATTGATTAAGATGGAAATCTGAAACCACCTTAGGCAAAAACTTCTATTAGTCCTAAGGACTACCTTATCCCTGTGGAAAGAAATAAAGTCAGTCTCCACTGACAAGGCTTGCAATTCACTTATGCGTCTGGCAGAAGTGATAGCCACTAGAAAACAGTTTTCCAAGTTAGGTACTTAAGCTCTGCAGAAGACAGAGGTTCAAAGGGGTATTAACTGGGCAATGCAAACATTAAGGTCCCAAGCAGGGCCGGTTCCCGAAAGGGAGGATTAGTATAGAGTAATCCTTAAAAAACTTGGAAAACACAGGATGAGAGGAAAGAGGGATGACTTTCCTGCTGACACAAAAGCAGACACAGCTGCCAAATGAACTCTCAGGGTAGCTGGTCTGAGACCCAAGGAATTAAGATGTACCATGTAATCTAACAAAATGGGCAATTCAGCAGATTCTGGGAAATATTTTTCCCAGCACACCAAATGGAAAACCTTTTCCATTTAGAACTATAAGTAGCTCTAGTGGAAGGCTTTCTGGAAGCCTTTAGGATCTCAAGAACACCCTGAGAGAGGTGTAAATCAGCAACTCTAACTCCTCAAGAGCCAGGCCTTGAGGTTGAGGGATTTGAGGTCCGATACCAAACCCTTCCCTGGGCACAAGTCAACAGGATTGTGATTCCTGGGGAGGCACAGGGAAGATGGACTGTCAGAGACAGAAGGAGGGTACCAGGGCTGCCTGGCCCAATCCGGGGCAATCAGAATCACCCTGCAAGGCTGAGATCTGATTTTGACTAGTACTTTGAATAGGAGAGGAAAGGGGGAAAGCATAGAGGAACTTCCCCTCCCAATCCAGAAGAAGGCCATCCAGGGGAACTGAGCCCAGCACTGGAGGCCTGCAACAGAACAGAGGAAGTTTGTGATTGTCTGGGGCTACAAAAAGATCTATCTGAGGGATGCCCCACCTGGCAAAAACTATCCCCAGCACTTGAGGATCCAGGGACCATTCGTGATGGCCCTGGGAAATCCTGCTGAGGGCATCCACTAGACATTGTCCTTCCCTGGAAGATGAACTGCTATGAGGGAAGTGTTCAGGAATAGGCCAGAGACCACAACTTATTGCCTCGTGCACAAGGCCGAAGACCGAGTGCCCCTGTTTGTTGATGTACACATTGTTGTGGTGTTGTCTGTTCTGACTTGTATCACCTTGTTGTGGACAGATGCAGAAAAAGCTTGAAGAGCTAAAAGACAGCTCTGAGTTCCAGCAAATAGATGTGGAGCAGAGATTCCTGGGGGACCAAACTCCTGAGTGGAAAGGTCGCCCATGTGGGCTCCCAACCCAGAAGGAAGCATCTGTAGTGAGAGTCAAGTCGGAGAAGGGGAAATGAAGGGACCCCGGCTTAAATTGCTCTGATCCTGCCACCACTGGAGAGCTAGGATCAAGGTTTGAGTCACTGGGACCAACTTGGAAAGGGGTTCTTCTCTGAGACCAAAAGGTTCTCAATGAAACTGAATGTCTCTCATCTGAAATCTGGCTCCTGCACAACAGCTGTGGATGCAGCCATGTGCCCCAGGAGCTGCAGAAAGTGTCTTGCTGGTCGAGAGAACTGCAGAGTGAAGGAAGAGGCCAGAGCCACTAAATTCCCTTACCCTTTCTGGGGAAGAAAGGCCCTGGCTAGCTTTGTGTCCAATTCTGCCCCTAAAGGTGAGTACCTGGACTGGTTCCAGAACCGACTTTGGTAGGTTTAGCAGAAAACCCAGGGAGGTGAGAAGCTGCTGGGTGACCTGCAGGTGAGATTTACCTGTTCTGGGGACTGGCCTACAATGAGCCAGTCGTCTAGATAGGGAAAACAGCAATCCTCTGCCTCCTTAGTGGGCCACTGCTAGACACTTGTGAAGACCCTTGGAGCAGAGGTAAGGTCAAGGGCATTGCTCTGAACTGGTAATGACCTGAGGGCAGTTCGAATCTGAGGTACTTTCGATGGGATCTTCTGATTAGGACATGGAAATAGGCATCCTTGAGGTCCAGGAGGCTAGCCAGTCCCTGGCCTTAGGAAGGTAAAATCATTGCCAGAGTTACCATTTTGAACTTTGGTTTCAAAAGATGCTTGTTCAGATATCTGAGATCTAAAATGGGCCGCCATTCTCCTGTCTTTTTGGGGTAAGGAAGTATCTGAATACAGACCCTGCCCTGATGCAGGGAGGAACCCTTCTACTGCTCTGAGAGCTAACAGGGATGAGACCTCTGTTTCCAGAGCGAGGGTCTCTGAAGCACTTGCAGGTAGAAAAGTCTGCTTCTCAACTTGGGAAACTTTTGAAGCTGAGAACCAGACCCTGGCTTACTACTTCCAGAACCCACTTGTCTGAGGTTAAAGAAGCCCAATTCTGACTGAAGTAAGCCAGCCTGCCCCCACTGGTACAGGAGAATCGGCCCTGGGCACCCCATCAGGGTGCCTGTTTCATAGGAGCTTTTAGGCTGGGGGTGGGAGCAGGTCTGCCCACCCTCGTCTGCCCCTGCCTCTGAAGAAGCCTCTCTGAGCATAGGCAGAGGAGGCCTGAGTCTGGTAGAAAGACCTTGAAAAGGCCTACCCCACCCCTGGGGCATGCCTTGAGGAGTGGCTTCGCCTCCTTAGCCTGGGCACCTTGTAAGTAGTCCTATATTCATCCATCTTCTTCATGTAATTCTCTGTCTGCTCTCCAAACAGAGAATTTCCCACCACAGGAAAATCCATAGCCTTAGTCTGGGTATCCTGTGACAAACTAGTACACCTGAGCCAGGCCAACCTACTTAAAAGCTACAGATGTGGCCATGACCCTAGAGGAAACATCATTAACATCCACAGCAGCATGAAACTGAACCTTAGAGGCTTCAATGCCATCAGCAGCCACCTGTTCTAGTTCACTAGCCAGCTGGCCATGGGCCTGCTTTGGCCAATTGCATAACAGTATCCCATCTAGATTTCTGATACCTAGCTACATAAGCCATATAATTTGCTTGCCTGAGTCCCAGAGAGGCGGCCATATACTGTTTTTTGCCATGGCATCAATCTTCCTGGAATCCTTGTCAGGAGGATGTGAAGCCAAGGAATATTAGCTTTATCACAGGCAGCAGCCTGAACTACTCCCAACATGACTGCATTGCTGAGAAAGGAATTCGTATCAGGGCCTGACAATGTATGCCTTCTGTCCATCTTTTTATCTACAGGAGGCACAGAATTAGGAGCTTTTAAATTTTTAATTGTTTGTTTCTAAAAGACTTATGTAAAGGAATAGACAATCTCCTAGACTCTGAATATCCATCATTTCTACAAAATCAGGCTCCTCTTGCTCATCCACAGCCTCTTCTAAAAAGGAAGCTGAGGTTTCAGCAACTTTTTATAAAACATAAAATGAGATGGGGACTCAGACAGCATAGGGGAGATTCTAAGGTCTGTCTGGGGAGATGTCCGTTCAATGGGCACACCAGACCTTCCCAGCCACATTCATACTGTTCATAATCCTCCTCCTCCTCCTCTGGTTCATAAAATTCCTCAATATAATAATCCTGAACCACTGGGACGGATGAACCGACCTTTACCAGATAGTGGTGGTTCGGACGGACCCTGAGACAGTGACTGGACAATTTGTATGGCTTTTGCTATCTCTGCAGCAGTTGGAGAAGGAATTTTGGACTCCAGACCTGCTGATTTTCTTGTTTTCTTTACAGGTGGTTCCTCAGAACCAGCTTTTCTTTGCCCGAGGAAGTCTGGCCCTGGTCAGAGGGCACTCCCTCTGGTTCGGTTGGCACCGAACCGGGCTGGCCATCCGGGTCAGCGGACTTTTGCCTCTCGCCCTGGAGCCTGCCCAATCTTTTTCCAGGGTGGCTGCAGGAAATTTTACATACCTGGCAGTCTGACTGAGGTGGTCAAACCCCTGGACAACAAACACATGAGTGGTGTGGTCAGCCTTGGCAAAGACTTCCCACAAACATCACAGTGTTGAAACCCAGTGGGCCCGGTTTTTCTTTTGGTTTCTCAGACATAATGCCAGCCTAACCAAAAACTTGCCCTTTAACGGCAGTGCCAGGCAAGACACCCTTATCGGTTCCTAACCGTGTCACGGGTATTGGAAAAAAACGTAATAAATCCAGTTTTTAGAACCGATAAGAACCGGGAACCGCACTCTAAAATAGTAACTTTTAGTTTTAAATGAGTTTTAAACCCACTGATCGGTTCAAAACCGAACCGATAACTTACAAGTTCCACATAGACAAAACCTTCATTTACTTACGGTTACCACAGATAGAGCTTGAACCGAACGGTTTTGCGGTTAAAATAAAACTATTCTCGGTTAAATCCAACCGAGAAAACACTTTTTAAACCGAGAAATGAACCGAGCAGAAGGAGAAATCTCCGGAGCGACTGTTCACTGAGGCGGAGTAAAGAATCTGACAGTTCAAGTTTGAAATGACACAGATAGAGCTGCTCTCGTGCCAAAATTCTATTTTGGAATGGTTTTAACCATTTCACTCCAGGGCAGTTCTAGAGCTGGATCAAACTGCTAATGTCTATAATATAGCAAGACTTCATGTTGTTTGAATGGTCCTTCCGGCGGGGTCGTTACCTTGAGCATGGCGATTCCAGCCAAAGTCGCGGTGGCTGAGGAAGAGGAGTCCCAGTCCCAGTGCTTCTCCTTGTCCTTTTTATAGTGACCCTTAGGCGAAGTTGAGGCCTGACGAAGCTTCTTCAGCTCCTTCTCCATGGAGGTCATTTTCTTCTTAAGTATATGGGCCTCCAACAACTGCTGCCTCAGTCTGCGGGTGGCGGCGTTGAATTTCAGGCAATGCTGGCACTTCTCTACGGGGTGATCTGGGCCCAGACAGAAGAGGCACTGGGAATGTCCGTCCTTGAGCGGGAGTTGGGCACCGCATGAGTCGCACTTGTTTTTGTGCTCGGAGAGAGTTGGGGACAACATGCACTGCACAAATCCTGACAAAAATTTGAAGAAATCAAAATAAAAACGGCAGTAAAACTACCGACGATCGACTGACGAAGCAGTGGAACTTAACCGCGAGGCGCTTTCGCAAGCTAACAGCGGGAAAGAACTGGAAGGCGGGCGTGGGGGACCGCCCCTTTATATTAACGGTCACCTGACCTGGGGCGGTTCCCCGCCAGAGACTGCTAGCTAGAAATGTTTCCATGGGGTCCTGGCGCCTGCTGGCTTCAGTCCTATATATAATTACCTACTGCAAGAGCCCTCTCGAAGTAAGATCTTAGGATTTGTCCTTAGGACCGCTCGGTCCTTGTGGAAAATAAGATAAAGCTCCTTACAAACTTGAGCCTGAAGCTCCGAAATCCTTTGAGCTGAAGTAATGGCAACTAAAAATAACGTCTTCCATGAAAGGAAGCGTAAATTGCAGCTCATCGCTGGTTCAAACGGGGGGGAGAGTGAATTTCTCCAACACAAAGTTCAAATCCCAAGGTGGAGTAGGGCTGCGGATGGGGGGTTTCAGATGGAGGATCCCTTTCAGAAAGATTTTTGAGACCTCCTGCTGAGCCACGGGTTTACCATCCACCAGCTCGTGGTACTCCGAAATTGCCGAAAGGTGGACCTTCAAGGAAGAATATGACAGACCTGAGTCTGACAGATGAAAGAGGTATTCCATGACTTGTGAGGCAGAACAAGAAAAGGGGTTCCAATTCTTGGATGTCGCCCAGATGGAAGAAAACATTTCCACTTCACGGCATAAGTGGAATGAGTAGAGGGTTTTCTAGTCTCTAGAAGTACCTGAGCAACGCAAGAGGAGACCCCAAAGCGAGAAATCGCTATGTCTGCAGGCGCCACGCAAAAATGATTCAGCGTCCTGAGCCCTGGATGGACAAGGCGACCTTGATCCTGAGTCAAGAGGTCGTGAGTCACTGAAAGTGGAGCAGGTGGTTCCCTCATTAGGTGTTGTAGCAGTGGGAATCAAATTTGTCTTGGCCAGAGAGGGGCAATGAGGATCATCCTCGCCTTCTCTGCCTGAAGTTTGAGAAGAACCCTCTGGAGAATGGGAAATGGAGGAAAGGTGTACAAAAATGTTCCTGTCCAGGAGAGAGAGAGTGCGTCATGCCAGAAAGCACCATGCCCTGGAATGAGCAAGCAAAAACTGTGAAGCTTTGCTTTGTATTGGGAGGCGAAAAGGTTGATTTCCGGACGCCCCCACCTTAGGAAGAAAGATTCTGCCACTTCCTGATTTAATTCCCATTCCTGATTTAGGGTCCGAGACCTGCTGAGACTGTCCGCTAGGACATTTTGAACACCCGGAACATGCACGGCCACTAGGGCCAGATTGTGCTGGACTGCCCACTTCCACACCTGCATCGCCTCCCTGCAAAGGGGGTACAAGCGAGTTTGTTTGTTAAGATACCAAACTACCAACATGTTGTCCGTTTGGACCAGCAGTGATCCCTTGGGAAGGAGGGTCTGGAAGGCCTGGAAGGCATACAAGACCACCCTCATCTTCAGAACGCTGATGTGTAATGATGCTTCCAAGCTGGACCACAGTCGTTGAGCTTGGTGCTCCCCTAGATGTGCTCCTCATCCCATGTTCGGTGCATCTGTAGTTAGGGGTGCCAAGTGAGCCGGGCTCCTCAAAAGAAGACCCAAGGAAAGGTTGTAGGGGTCCCTCCACCACAGCAATTCTTTCTGAACTGCTGAGAACACCAGAACTGGAGGGTCTAGGTCATCCAGGAGTTGGTCCCACTGCACCCGCAAGGACCACTGAGTGACTCTCATGTGAAGCCTCGCCAAGGGAACAGTAGTGATGGAGGCTGCCATCAGGCCAAAAAGCCGGAGGACCTCCCAGGCCAGCATGGTCTTGGATGAAGCCACCAAAGAAGCCTGATGGACCAGGGTCTCCGTCCTGTCTGGAGGAAGGAAGGCTCTGCATTGGACCATATCCAAAACCATCCCAATGAATTGTAGTCTCTGGGATGGGGGTCATGGATGACTTGGGAATATTGACAGTAATTCCCAGTTTGCCAAAAATCTCCAGAGTCAAGGACAGAGCCTCCAGTAAGGAGTCCCTGGAAGGGGCTGAGATCAGCCAATTGTCCAGGTAAAGAAAAACTGCAATACCCTGGCGGCGCAAAAAGGCCACCACCACCACCGCCAGGCACTTGGTAAACAGCAGAGGTGCCGATGACAGACCAAAGGGGAGGGCCCGAAACTGGAAGTGCTCCCCTTGGAAAAGGAACCGCAGCAATCGGCGGTGGCTGGGGAAGATTGGGATGTGCAGGTAAGCATCCTGCATGTCCAGAGCACACAGCCAATGATTCTCCAAAAGGAGTGGAAGACGACTCTGGAGCGTTATCATCCGGAACTTTTTGTACTCGACGAACAGACTGAGACTGCTCAAGTTGAGAATGGGACTCAAGTCTCCTGTCTTTTTTGGAACCAGGAAAAAATGGTAGTAAAACCCCCTGCCCCTTTGCCAGAGGGGAATGTGCTCTATTGCTTCCTTGAGCAAGGCTTTGAATTTCATCTCGAATGAGAAGAGCCTGACCCCTGGAGTAGGAAGACCATTCTGGCAGGGATTCTGGAGGAATTTCCAGAAACTCTATAGTGTGTCCGACGAACACGTTACAGGACCCATGCGTCTGAGGTTATTGCCTGCCATTCTTGCGCATGGCAGGCAAACTCCCCCCCCCCCCACCTGCTCCTCGTCGTGTGACTGAGGTGGTAGTGGGGATAGGGAGTCAGGAAATGGCAGGCCATTCATGGGGAGGGCCTCCTGAACATCTCTGGTTTTTGGAGGTTGGAGCAGTGGCGGAACCCATGGCCTTGCGTTTGCCCTGGCGTCGAGCTGGGGCCTGCTTCCTCTGCCTCCAGGTCCTTTTCCAAAAGAGCTGCTGCTGCTGTTGAGTGCCTGATTGGTACATGGACCGCACTGATCTGAGGGCGAGGCCTCTGTCCTGGAGATCAGTAACATCATCTTTGGTGTCCCCATCAAAAAGCACAGAGCCCCAGAAGTGGGCATCCTGTATCGAAGACTACCTCGTTGGTGAGGCCAGTGATACGAAGCCAGGAATGCAGTCTTAAGGCGACAGCAGTCACTGAGGTGCGAGCTACAGAATCAATGGAGTCGTATGTAGCCCGCAAGAAAAAATTTCTCACCTTAGTAATGTTGTTTCTTCTAATGAAGTCTTGCAATATTATGACCAGTGCAGTTTGTCCCGAGCAGTTCTAGTGGTGGGACAAACTGCACTTGTCATAATATAGCAAGACTTCATGTTGTTTGAAAGCATGCCTACAGGAGAAGCAAGAGAGGCAAAGATCCTTGGCAAGCTCCTCCTGAGGCTCGAGGGGTCCATCGCCTAGACTCGGGCCTCTAACCTGGCCAAGGTAGCGTTTTGGTGTGACACCATGTGGGCCACATAGTTAAGGGACCGAAGTGCATGTGGGTCCGAAGCATAAACTTTCTTGCCGAATTGGTCCATCTGCCTCGACTCTCTCTGGAGGAGAGGTGCCCATGTGCTTGGGTGCAGACGAGCGATTATGAGCAGCTGAAATAATGACAGAGTCCCCCTTGGGATGCATCTTGAGAAACGGCACTTCCTTCGGCACCTGGTGCACTCTGTCCACCCTCTTGGGGACAGCCAGGAGAGAATGAGGCATCTGCCAGACCGTAGAGGTGAGGCCCTGGTGAGGTTCGATCCAAGGAGGAATCAGGACTAGGGACAGAGACTCTAATTCCAGGTGTTCGGCTAGTCTCTGTCTCATGGGGTCCTGATCCTCTGATTTCCAGTCGAAAAAATCTTTCATGGACCTCAACAGATCAGAAAAGGCAGGGTCCTCCAGGGGGGACTTGGGGGAAACCTTGCCCTTCGGACCCTCGGGTTCCTCCAAAACATCCTACACCGACTCGTCGGCATCCTCGTCACCATCATCATCATCTTTCAGCCCCATGTCTAGAAGACCACGAATGTCCAGAAGAACAATGGTTTGACGTGTCATCCCGAGACATGGACCGTGGAAGGAGAGGAGAGGAACTCCTCGGGGAAGGAGATCTGGGAAAGCGTGGGAGTAGGAGCCTACTCTCCAGATCCGACATCAACTCTGAGCACGCCCCCTGCCACCAAGACTGGATTAAAGTCTTAAAGTCCAGCGTAGCCGGAGGCGGTGGAGGGGGAGATGGAGGAGGTTGAGGCTGAGGTGGGGTGGGGTGGAGGAGGTGGAATTACCGGTAGAGGACGGTAATGATACCCCTGGTAGGGATTGTACCCAGCGTAATACTGTCCCAAGGAACTCCAATCAGGAGGAGAACCAGCAGGGTAGTGGTCCCCAGGATACCCCAGTGGGTAATGAGGAACAGTCCGGGGTCTGGAAAAAATTCCCATCGTCAGGGGGTCTGACGGATGGGGGACCAGCATCAGACCTGCTGTTGTATAAATCAGTGGCGGATCCGGCGTCGGGTTAGCCAACATCAGAGGTACTGGCACCACCCGATCTGGCGTCAGAGGGGCTGACGTTGGAGCACAGACGAAGGGGACCCAACGGAAGGACCATGTCTGGCGCTGGAACCAAAGGCTGGGACAGACCACTGGGCCCAAGCTGAGGAATAGTCGGAGGTTCCGGTGTCAGGTTGGGAGTCACCGGATCCGATGGTGGGACCTGGATAGTCACCGGATCTGAAGGGATCCCACCCGACTGAGGAGCAGGGGCCCCCACCGTAAGGCCAGATGGCTGAGAAGGAGCCTCGGTCCCCATGACCCCATCTGGAAAGTGCTGGACAGACCCTGAGGAATGGTCTTCGACGTCGAGAGGTCCCCCACTGTCCTTTCCTGAGGTACCTGCCTGAGAGGGGGAGGGTACTGGCAGGGAAGAAGGGGAGAGAGGGGACAGTCTCCCCCCTGGTTCTGCCAGACATCGCTGGTGGTGCTGATGGGCCCAGATGGGAGAACCACGCCTGAGCGGCCGTCAGAGACAAACGCCTTACCAAATGGAGCCGGGTGGGTCCCCGTAGGAGCTGGGGGCCGACTTAGTGGCCGTGGCGGTGCAGCCATCAGAGGAGCCAATGGACGACTGACCCGCAGAAGTTTTATCAGACTTACCGTCCGAAGTCGTCTTAGGTGGTGGCTGTAAGGCGGCCTCATTCGTCGAGGGCCTCGAGGCCTCAGGCTGGGCCTCCGTGGAGCGCTCCCACTCCCAAAATTTCTCCTTGTGGTGTTTCTTGGAAGGAGAAGATTTTTCTGAAGAGGACTCGCAGATCCTGTCCATTTGCTTTTCAAGAGAAGCAAGACGGACTTTTAAAGCCTGCTGTCTCCACTTTTTGGTGGCCTGATTGAGACAGGGTGGTCTGGGCCCAGACAGATCACGCACTTCAGATGACCATCCTTGTGAGGTATTTGTGTGCCGCAGGACAAGCGCTTCTTCTTAGGTGAAGACACAAGCAAAATTTTGGAAAGGAATGGTGAAGGAAAAAATCTGAAGCAAGAACTAACACAATGATCGCTACCACAAGTCTGCTAAGCGACTTGACATGAGGAGATGGTGGGAAAGAACTGGAGGGGGGGTGTGGGGACCGCCCACTATACACGGCCATGCAGATGATCACGTGACGTCGGGTGGGCGGTCCCCCATCAGGGATTGCTAGAAAAGTCTGCCGTGTGGCCAGACGACAGGTGGCGCCAGTCCTATATGTAATGACCTACTGAAGGAACCCTCTCGAAGTAAGATCTGAAAGTTTTGTAAAATCACTCAACTGACATAAAAAATAACAAACTCTAAACACTACAAGCTGACAAGAACTGAATGCTATTGTCATATAGACGTGAAGTTCTGACTCCCAGTGGTGAGCACATCACTGAAGTACACTTGACGGCAGGGAAAAAAAAGAGCGGAGTCGTTTGAGGGCTGGCGCCGAGGTAAGTCATGTAACGCGAGCTAGTCTTGTGATGTCATGTATGTGTGCAGCTTACCTCGGCGCCAGCTCTCCTGAAAAGTTCTGGCTCCCGCAGGGTCCTAGAATCATTAATATGAATCAATGGTGAAAATTGATTCCTGGAAGATCACTAGCAAACTCTAGCTTTAAACACTAAAACTGAGAAGACAGAGATGTGAAGATCTGACTCCCAGCAGGCGAGTGATGTTTTCACTGATGCACTCGACAGCGTGAAAAAAGCAACTGAGTTGGTTCAAGGCCAGTACTGAGGTAAGCCTGTGCCTACAAGCTTAGTCTCGTGGAGCTATGCATGCATCCAGCTTACCTCAGCGCCAGTCCTTCTGAAAAGTTCCATCTCCTCTGGCTCAGACCCACTAGTGGGAATCAGTGGTGAAGATCGATTCCTGGAAAATCATCTCCCTATGAACAGGAGTACGTATTAGGACTCAGACTTGGAGGGATTCGGTAGAACTCCCATGGATGTTAGAGACTGCAATGCAATGGCCACTGCCCGTTTGATCTCTTGCTTGGACGAGGATGTCAGGAACCAGTCTGCCAGGTAAGTCCTAGCTTTCTGAAATGGGCTGTAAGTACTATATAGCACTTCATAAAAACTTGCAGCCCTGGGAAAAGCCCGAAGAGTAGGGCTCTGAACTGGTAATGTTGTCCCTCCACACAGAACCAAAGGTACTTGTGGTTGTGGTGCACCAGTATGAGTTGGTATGCATCCTGCATATCCCGGAGGCTGACTAAGCCTGTGGCTTCAGGTAGGGTGTCAAGGAACCCAGCAAAGGCATCTTGAATTTTCTTAATCCATGTATTTGTTCAGTTTTCAGACACTGAGAATGGGGCATAGGCCCCTGATTTCTTGGGTACTAGGAAGTAGTGGATTACAACTCTCTGTTCTAGTCTGGCTCTGGAACTACTTCCACTGCCCTCTTTCTCAGCAGGACCGCAATGTCCTGCTTCTACAGCTCTGACATGAGCTGAGAAGGGAGAATTGCCTCCTGGGCGGAGTGTTTGGTGGGGGTTCCCACTCCAAGAAGTACCCCTCTCGGATGATCCTTAGAACCCAGTTAGAACTCCTACCAACAGTAGGACTGGGTGAAGCACTCCCTCACAGGCAGCTGTACTGGATCAAAGACCTGAACTTCAGATAGCAGCACCGAGTGCTTTTGGCACCTGTATCTCTGTTTGCACTTTCATCTGAGCTTGAGGCATCTGATTTGTTTTGTAAGCCTCCTCCACTCCTGGAATAAAAAGTCTGCTTATCGTTGAAACAGTCGCATCCCCCTACCCCTCTGCAGGATGTAAGGAGTCATCCTGGAAATGTTAAGAGTCACTTTGGTTTTGTTAGGCTCATTAACAGACTGCCCCACCTGCTATCCAAATAGGTGCCACCGAAGGACACATTCCTAATCTGTTGTTGGACATCTGCGGTGAAGCCAGCAGTCTGCAACCAGGAATGCCTTCTGATGCAGATACCTGCAGCCGCAGAGCAGCTGTTGCATCAAAGGACTCTATAGAGGCTTTTAGCTAGTGACTACTGGATCAATACCTTGTTTAACAGTTCGCAGCATTTCTTGCTTAGCCCATGTATCTGGCAGGGTCTCTGCCAGCGACTTGAGCTTGCACCAGAGGGGCACATTCACACTTAGGAGAAATGGCCTTGGTTGCTAACTATCCTCATGCCTAGGGCAGCAGAGGAATAGACACATTTGCCCATGGTCTCCACTTTTCGTGACTCCTTGTTAAAGGGGTGTGCTGTGGCTGCCTGGTGGGCCATTTCCTGGTGGACGTGGTTGGTTGTTGCAAGGCTTTTCTATCTTTGATTTCAAGTGTTGCTAAATTAATTACTGTCAGACACTGGTTGGATGACTCTGGTCCCTCCCTTAGAGAATGGCACTCAGAAGTACTCCAAGTTCTTGAAACGGAGAAACATACTACCTGCCGGCAAGCTCGACAGGAGCAATTTATGTGGAAATGGGGTCCCCTGTTAGCCCTTCTACTCATATTACAGGTTCCCTAGGGGTACTGGTGAGCTTGAGGTGAAGTTGGTTCCCTCTCCTGTTTGGGGGAGAAGGCAATCAGTTCCAGATTATTTCCTCTTTCTACCCTATCTAGACTCTTTCTTCCTTATGCAATTTCACCCTTATTGTGCTCGGGGCGGTTGGATGGGAGGAGATGTTTGGTATGTTTGTTACAATTTATTTTTAAATAATTCATAATACTATTCTGATCATGCTTACTGCTTTGTGTTTGTATTTGACTCCCTGATACATGTAACGTGTCAGTTGTTGCCCTTTGGTTTGTATGTTTGTTGCTAAAATCTTAATAAAGCATATTAAATTGAAAAAAAAGGGTGTGCTGTGACACCTAGGGCACTATGGTTTTGTCATTCTCAGTCAAAATAACAATGGCATTGGCTACTGGCTTAGTGAAATATGTGTGTTTAGATTAGGGGCCACATATTGTGTGTCTTACTCTTTGGGGACAGCTGCCACAGTAGCAGGCCTCCTCCAAGCTGCCTCTGAGTGAGTCTCTAAGGTTAGCTGGATGGGAGAAATAAGAGAGACCAGGATATCAAGCATGTTTAGAACTCCAGCTGGCGGGGCTAAGCCTGGTCTATAGCTGCTGTCTTGTGCAGTGCATGTTTTTGAGCAGAGCCTAGAAGCAGAGATCCTTCAGGTGCACAATGAACAGAACCAGGTCAGGGTTTACTGTGCCACTGATGTAGCTGTCCTTATCCGGCTGGCGACACAAGTCACGGTCTCAGACAGGGTCATGGGAAAGACACTGACAGCAGCACCGAGGTCGGGACTGGGACTGACCAGAACTTGGCACCAAAGGCCCACATGCCACCGATGTTGACACAAACAAAGGCAGTTGCTGAACAGCCTGGCTCCAGCATTGGACACAGCAATGTCAATGGTGCAGAGTCTCCTGCTGGCCACAAGGGACATGGCAGAGGCACTATGACTGCCACGGTCTCCAGATGGATCAGCAACAACACTATCATGTGGAGTCTTCACTGGCTGGGCATACGACAACCTCGGAAATGAGGCCGGAGTCACAGTCAACGTGCCTAAGTCCAACGACAACAAAGACAATGCCAGCCCTACTTTCCCCAAAGGGCCTGGGGCCAGCACCATCAATGGCGCCCTTGCACTTATGCGCTGAAACCACTGCTCCATAAGAGCTGCCCTACTGGCCAAACTGCTCACCGGGGGACTCCTATGGGACAGGGAGAGGCTCCAGGATGGAGACACCTAACCTGCAGGCCTAAGGAACCCTGCTGTCATCAGAGGATAGTGGGGAACCCAGGTTCACACGCATCTAATGTGTTTGGGCAGAATGACCAGAAGATTACCTCAACCAGTGCCTTGTCTCCCCCTAATGTTTTTTGTGGAAAGAGGTCAAGGCCAGGCCGAACTTGTAAAGACCTTGATGTTGAGCATGTACAGGATCTGTACCATTTCTTTCTGCAACTTTAGGAGGACTGTCCTCCCTTGTACTGGACTTCCCACTGCCCGAGAACACACCAAAAGAGGAGTTGAGGCAAGACACAGCTCCTTTATTGGAGCGACTAGCCTGTTCAGGCTCCCTACCTTCCATGGTCGACTGTTTTCACAAAAGTAGGGCTGAGAGAAAATTAAAGTGTGTGTGTGTGTGTGTGTGTGTGTGTCTGTGTGTAAAACCATTAGCAACCACTTTGGTAGGGCTGCCATAAGTCATGCTTTGCCCACACTATGGAGAGGGATCCAAAGTTCCTTGAAACTCAGCACCCTTGTCAGTATTGCTATGTTCAGGCATCTTTATGACATAACATTTACTGAACTTTGTAAATGTTACCACAGCTTCTAGTGGTTCTACTAGTGGATGCATCGCTTAATTCCACCCCTCATTTATATACCCTACCCTGTAAATCCCTCCCTAACTTATTAAGTAGCCAGTCCTGCCTGGCCTTCAGAGCCCCTGGCATACTCCCAACCTTCCTTCATGACTCTAAATTAGTTGCCTGTTGGTTTCTGGTTCCTACAACCTCGCAGAAACCATATTTATTTTCTAGGGATGCAATGATTATGATCTGCCCCCCTGGCTGATACTAGTATCTCGACTTCAATCATGTATAGGGAAGAATGTACTTTTTATAATTATTGCTTGACATAGTATTTACCTGTTCCCCACTAGTGCAATGGAATGTTTATAATGTACCTTACACATATAAATCTGTATTCCTAAATTCTATTTTTTGTGTAACATATGTATGTCTATCCTTTATGACTAACTGCAGGTCCACCTTGCAAATGAGCTTGCTCAACGGTGATCGCCTGGATAAATAAAGATTTGATTTGATGATTTGAAAACTAAACTGACACAAAAATAAACTCTACTGTGTTTTAAACTAAAACCTAAGCACTGAACACTGTTGTTGTGTAGATGGTGAAGTTCTGGTCTAGTGAGAAGAGCAAAGGAGAAGCTGCACACTCAACAGTGGGAAAAGGTAACAGGCAGTTGGGGGCTGGTGCCACTGTATACAAGTCGGCATGTGCCTGCCTGTGAGTAGGGGGGTTACTCACACCATAAGCCCCCGCCAAAAGAGTTCCGATACCTGCGTGGTCCTATTGCTTCCGACTCAGACTGATTAGTGGGAATCTATGGAGAAGACTGATTCTTGAAACATCAAACATCTCTGTTTCACTGTTCGAACAACCCTTTTCTCAACAGTTATGGGTTAACTATTCTGTATGTCTTGTTTGCAGGTGTTTCGGTTTGATCCACGGACATGCTCATGGCTGCAGGTTGCTGGTATGCTGGAGAAGCGGACACGGTTTCATGCGGATGTGGTTTCAGAAGAAATTATTGCTGTGGCAGGAGGAACGCTGTTGGGGAACCTTACCAACACAGTGGAAGAATATAAGCCTGCTGAAAACAAATGGGAGTTTACGGCCCCTTTCCCTGTAGCTGTGGCAGACCACGCTGGCACAAATCACAAAGGAATCCTCTACATCTCAGGTGGGGGTGTGTGTATATATATACACAGTAGCATGGAGTCTAGATGCTAAAATGCAAAGACAACTATATTAAGCTAGGATTTGAGACAAGGGAGGTGAAAGACCCTTGGCTTCATTCAGAAACTACCAGACATAATTCCTAATTAAATATTATAATATTGTATCTGGGTATCACAATAGATAATGAATTTAATGGCTCAGAGAACTTGGGTTTCAACTTCCGTAGTGTGGCTATGACAAAGGAAGTTACCTACTGTAAATCCAGATCTTCAAGAATCTCTTCTTTATGGAGTACCACTCTTGATCTTAGAGCCAGAGGTGATAGGATTCCATGGGAACCACAACTTTTGGGACTGGCAGTATCAGTGCCTAGCACCAATGAACAGTATCATCAATGTCTCTGCTGTGAATATAGCGATACCATCCCCAACCGCCTCAGTACTTTTCTTTTTTGTTTTGTTTCTTAATACTGAGAACGGCCCTTTGACAGCTAGTAATGCATAAAAAACTAGGAGCATAAGATGGCCCACTGGTCCCAGGAAGAAGGGACAACCACCCGCATAGGGCCAATGATATTCTGTTTTCAACAGAAAACACAGGTTAAAAACAGAATTTGTCATTTTTAAAACCAGCACTTGATGGTAAAATTTTCATGAAAACCCCACTTTGCACCAGCTTTTTGAGTAAATCACTCCACTGTAACACAACTTTTTGTACAAAACATGCTCATTTGCCATCAATTCGGGTGGCAATAAAGCCTAGAGGTTAGAGTAATGAGCTTGGTACATCCAGCGGACAGACATGGGTTTGATTCCCACAACCTCCACTTGCATACTGTGTGACTCTGAGCAAGTCACATAACCTCCCCAGTGCTCCTGGGTCGCCCCTGAAAACAGGCACTTGTGTTTAGTGGGCCTTACCTGCTTACCATTTGGTGGAGGGAGGAGGGGGGTCAGAAAAATGGATTTTAAAGATTTTGCAAAATGGAACTGGCTTTTTTAGAAAATGGAAAATAATTGGCTCTACACCTGTCTTCACAACCTGTACAAGGGACAATATAAAGCGAGTCGGGGGGGGAAGTGCTATTCTATGAGTAAGTTATTCTTGAAGATTAAGAGTTATGGTAAGTAAATGAAAATTACATACTTACTGTTAATTCTTGATCTTCCAGAATATCTTCACCATTTATTCACACTAATGGATCTGTGCCAGAGCCACTAGGGACCCCCGTGGGAGAAAAGTCTTTCTGCAGCCTAGGGGGGCCAGAGTCAGTGATGACGCCACCCACAACATGGGCGTATGATGTGGCCCCCTACCTTCCTCATTTTTTTTTTTTTTTTTTTTAAATCCCCCAGGACCTCAGATGGCACCCTCAGGGGGATTGCCTAGTATTTACACCCCTCCCCCAAAGCCATCAGCTGTGCCCCAGCATATCGTGGGTCGCCAGTTATTCTGAGTACATATGGTGAAGATTTCTTGAGCTAAGAATGAACCCTACAGAAAATATGTTTGTACTTTTTATTTACTGAGATTACAGCACTAATAAAATCCACTATGCCACTCGCCTGTTTCTCAGTCTCCTACACACTCACACAGTGATACACAGCACTGTGTGTGACGAGGGGCACCGCTACCGACAGCTACTAGAAAGGCATGGGCAGTGGGGTCAGGAGCAACAAAACAGTGCAGTAGAGGGCAGAGAGGATTGAAGCACACTGGTACTCAATGAAGAGACTTCCCAGTCTCCTACACACTCTCACTCTGATATACGGCACTGTCTGTGACAAGGGACAGTGCTACTGGCAGCCACTAGAGAGGTATGGGCAGTGGGTCTGGAAGCAAGAAAATAGTGCAGCAGGGGGGAAGAGTAGAAGGAAGCGCACTGTAGTCAATGGAGGAGACGCAGAGAGAGGTGCTTCAACTCCACTCCATATAAGGAGATAGCTGTGGTGCATTCAGTATCCGGTCACATGCTTCCTGAGTACCTTCTCTATGCAATAGTTATGCAGCCACCAGCTGGTCTGTACAGTGCAGGGTATGGACTGACCAAGTCCAGGATGTAATTCTCTATACTGGGAATGGTTTCGCAGTTGATTAGCAGGGCTCCCAGATGTACTATCCTCTTCACAAAAGTGGGAGTGGGCAGGAGGCTGGAAACTATAGACCAACCAGACTCATCTCAATAGTGGGGAAAATTATGGAATCACTACTTGAAGGATCGTGGAACACCTTGAACCCAGCAGAGCACAGGATCCAGGACAGCACAGATTCACAACGGGAAAGTCATGTCAAACAAATTTAATTGATTTCTTTGACTGGGTGTCTAGGGAAGTAGATCAGGGAGGAGCGGTGGATGTGGCCTACCTGGATTTCAGTAAGGCCTTCAATACTGTTCCACACAGAAGATTTGTGAACAAGCTGGGCAGCATGGGAGTCAGTCACAAGGTGGTAAACTGGGTTAGGATCTGGATGAGTAATAGAAGACAGAGGGTGGTGGTAAACGGAGCTCAATCTGAGGAAAGGAGGGTGACCAGTGGGGTGCCACAAGGATCAGTTCTGGGGCCAGTCCTGTTTAATGTCTTCATAAGTGAAATTGTGGAAGGGCTGGAAGGGAAGGTGTGCCTCTCTGCAGATGTCATTAAGATCTGCAACAGGCTGGACACTCCGAGAGGAGTGGAAAAAAATGAGGAGGGACTTAGGTAAACTGGAGGAATGCTCTAGAGTGTGGCAGCTGAGATTCAATGCAAAAAAGTACAAATGCATTTGGGGCAGAAGAACCCTGTGGAGATTCTGACTGTTACTCCTGGGGAGCATAGGGAAAGATATCACCAGCAGAAGAAAGGAGGCAGTGATGCCACTGTACACATAATTGGTGAGGCCTTATTTGGAGTACTGTGTCCAGTTCTGGAGGCTAGAGCTCCGTAAAGACATACACAGGGTGGAGGCAGTTCAAAGAAGGACAACAAAGATGATGCAGGCCTGCACCAAAAGTCATAGGAGGAGATACGGGGATACCTCAATATCTATACTCTGGAGAAGAGGAGAGACAGGGGAGATATGATAGAAACCTACAAATATCTAAAAGGCATAAATAGGGTACTGGAGGGCATCATCTTTCAGAAAAGGAGACATTCAGGAACAAGGGGGACATGACATGAGGTTGGAAGGGAGTAGACTAAGGGGTAACGTGAGGAATTTCTTCACAGGAAGGGTGGTGGATGCATGGAATAGACTTCGAGCAGAGGTGGTGTGGGCAAACACAGTAGGGGAATTCAAACATGCATGGGACAGGCATAGTGGAACCCTAGCGATAGGAAAGAGAAGGTAAAGTCGGAGATCAAGTAGGGTCTGCAACTTTTGCAATAGGTAGGGAAAATGGGCAAACTGGATGAGCCTAGCGGTCCTTATCTGCTGTCAATTTCTATGTTTGTATCTTTCTATCTTACTATGATTCTTTTATTTTACAGGGGAATGGGACAGATTTACATGAACTTCTTATCACAGACTTCTGTTGGTTATACAGAAGACAGGGCAATTCAGATACCACAGAAAATAAAGGCATTTGCATGAAAATTATTCTGAAGATCGATAAATAAGATAGATATTTTATTTACATAGCACCCATTTCCGTAGACTCTGTGTGCTGTACAATATAGACACACAAATCGTACAAAAACATTTTAAAACTACAGTGAAACAAATTTAAAACAGCAAAATGCAGCTGGGATCGTAAACTTATCTATCCATCATAAAGTGCTATCCACATTAAAACACCTTCAATTCAAAGCTTGATGAAATAAATATGTTTTGAGGCCCTTCTTAAAGGCTTCTACTGACGGGGCCTCCCTTAGACAACCAGGCACGGAGTTCCACAGGGTAGGCGCAGCTGCCACAAATGCTCCGTCACCTGAGTGCCGCAGCCTAACCCTGGGAACTCCAAGGCTGCCCCCCCCCCCGCAGAACGGAGGGCCTGGGCCAGACGGTAGGGCACAAGAAGCTCTTACAGATAAACTGGACCCCTCTTGTGCATAGTCTTGTAGGTCAATAGCCCTATCTTGAAGACAACTCTCCACCGGACAGTCAGCCAGTACAGTTCGCGGAGCGCCAGGGTCACATGTTTGCATCTTTTCACCCCCATCAATAATTTCGCTACCGCGTTCTGCACCAGCTGCAGCCTGCGGAGGTTGCCTCCAGATAACCCTAGGTACTGGGCATTGCAGTAGTCTCACCTGGAAGTGATGAAAGCATGCACCACTGTGGGCAGGTCATCAGGCGGGATTAGGGCTCGAATTCAGGCAATATTCCTGAGATGGTAAAACCCACTTCTCACCACGGCCGACACTTGTGCATTAAGTGTCAGACCACCGTCCAGGATTACTCCCAGATTATTCACCTGCCTAGAAGGGGCTAAAGACACACCAGCCACCCCAAGGTCAGGGGTAATGCCGCACTTCATCCTGACGACCTGATTCCACCACCAGTATCTCAGTCTTGCCTGGGTTAAGCCTAAGCCAATTGTGAGTCATCCACATCTGGATTTTCTCAAGGCAGCCATTAAATACAGAGTCTGACACCTCGTTATTGGGTGCACAGGACAGGTACAGCTGGGTATCATCCGCATAGCAGTGACAACGCAGCCCGTACGGTCTGATAATGCCCCCCAGTGACAACATGTACACCGTGAACAACAGAGGTGACAAGACCAACCCCTGCAGAACACCACAGCACAGAGGCTTCAGAATTGATGAAAAGATTCCCACGGTCACCCTGTGCACTGTGTCTGTCAGGTATGACCTGAACCAGTTGATGACATTTCCGGACAGGCCAAACCAGAACCACAGGCAGTTAAACACCTCATGTTCCACGGTGCTGAATGCCACACAGAGGTTTAGGAGGACCAAGATGGTACGGTCCCGTCTATCCCTCGCCATCAGGAGGTCATTAAGCACCCTCACCAGGGCCGTGTCTGTACTATGCCCCGCACGGAACCCAGATTGGAAAGTACAGGAAAAATGTCAGATTAATCTGTAACAACAAAACCCTGAGAGCTAGAAGACCTAGGTTCAAATCCATCAGAACTTACTGTATGAATCTAAGCAAATCACTTAACCTCTCTGTTCTTCAATTTGCCTCCCTATAAAATGTTTAACAGAAGCAGGGCCTCACCGAACATGGGAAACTGTATCTCAACTGGACTTTTCTGAGTAAATAGAAATAAAATACATTATTTGTAAGACCTTGTATTTAGTGGAATAAATGATGTTTTTATGTTGTTAAACTCAAATATTTTTTTTTTAGTAAAATGAAGGCATGACATTACTACTCTATGTGGTAGCAGACCACTGCCATAAAAAAATTTCATCTGAAACACCTGGCGCTGATAACGTTTAAAGAGAGAGATCCTGCCTATATAAACTTTGCTTTCCCATACTGCTTTGCTGATGATGGCTTGGATTTTAAACCCAATCAGCCATTGAGCATTGAGAATTAGGATCATAACGGAGGGTCAGTGCTGGTATGATATGGATCGGTGTAAGAAGGCCTACTGCATCAACCTACCGGATGACCAGTTGAGGACTACGGAGGAACGGACCCCTTGGGAAGCCATCGGGGAAGCGTATCCTGCCCTGCCCTGGAACCGGAGGCCTTGCCTCTGGTATTTTGAAGGGGGGAGGAGGTCTCTCGCCTCTGACGTAGGGGGTCCAGAACTGGGACCAGCGCCTGAAGATGGCTGATCTACCTCCTGGTGAGCTGAGCCTTGGCCTCAGCCCACCAGGAAGCCAGGAGTTTCCGAGCGCCCACCGCGCTGAGGGGCGCGGTGGAGAAGGAGGGGGATACGGATACTGAGGGTACCCGTAAGGCACATATTTATATCCTGACGGCGTGAAGCCCAGGGTCGGGTACTGGGGCACCGTGTACTGCAGCGTCGGGTAGGCCGGCATCACGTACTGGGGTGCTGGATACTGCGGGCCTGGGTAAGACGGGGTCGGATACCCAGGTACTGGGGGTCTGCAGGGGCAGAGGACCCCAGAAACGGCCCGGCAGGTGGACCCGGAACGGGAGGCCCGGTGGGCAACAGGCCCGGCGTAAGGGTGGCATCCAGCAATGGGATATTGTCGGGCATCAGATAGGCTGACGCCGGCATTCCGAGGATCCGGCGTCAGGTCATCCGGCCCAGCGGGAGGAAGGCCCGACAGCAGCGTACCCACCTCCTCCATGTCACCCGGAGAAGAAGGGTTACCATCCCCGGAGTCCAGCAAAGGACACGTTGGCGCCTCAGAATGCAAAGAGTGTTGCGGCGAGCTCGGGACACAGAGAGGCCCAAAGGGTCCGACGTCGGGCTCTAACGCCGAAAGCGCCGTTGGAGGACCTGACATCCATCCTATCGGCGGGCTCTAGGCAGACGTCTGAGGAGCCGGCGTCCAACTTAGACCCAGAGCCCGACGAAGGACGCAAAGGAGCGGCGGCCTTGGCGGGCACTTTGGAGGCCGTGCACTGCCCCAGACGGTAGGGCATCTTAATGAGCTTACTCGGGCAGGCGTCAGAGGAGCTAACATCCTACTTATCAGGGGCCACTCGAACCAGAAGGCCGTACGGCGGCGGCCTTACTAGGAGCGGCTACCTCCTTAGACCCGGAGGCTCCCGAGGGGCCAGAGCATCAGCCCGACGGGAGGGTTGATGCCACCTTGGAAACCTCCAAGATGGCCGCCATGGAACTGCCTCCCGGAGGAGGCGTTACCTGCAGCACCGTGACGCCAGCCGAGGCTGCGGCGACTGATGAACAGTCCAGGTCCCGGTGTTGCTTCTTATGGTGACCTTCGGGAGAAGTCGAGGCCCAAAGTTTTTTCAGTTCCTTTTCCGTGGAGGTCATTTTTTTGTTTAAGAACGGGCCTCCAGGGACTGCTGCCTCCGCTTCGGTGGTCACGCTAAACTGCTGGCAGAGCCGCACTGGTGATGATCGGGCCTAGACAAAAAGGCATTGAGAATGTCCGCCCCATGGGAGGTGGGCTCGCAAGAATCGCACTTGTTTTTGTGCTCGGAGGGAGTCGGGGATGTCACACACGGCAGCTGTAGGTAAGGCTGACGAAAATCGTGAAAAAAAGTAGAAAATAGGCAGTAAAACTACCAACGAATGACTGAGAAGCAGTGAACTTAACCACGAGGTGCTACACGAGCTAACGGCGGGAAAGAAGAAAAAATGACTCACCTTAGTAATTATGTTTCTTCTAGTGGAGTCTTGATGTATTCTGACAATTACAGGTAGGTCCTGCCTTTCAATGGCCCCGGAGAACATAGGGTTAACTTTTTTATGCCTGGCATAGCAGAAAAAAATTCTCATCTTAGTAATGTTGTTTCTTCTAATGGAGTCTTGCTGTATTCTGACAATAGCAGTGAGTCCCAACCTTCGAACTGCCCCGGAGCTGAAAGAGTTAACTTTCCATGCCAGGCAAGGAACACTGAGCTCGACCTCGGTTGAGACTGTCTGTTGCTGTTTGAACTCAAACCGTCAGATCTTTACGAGCTAAACTCACTGAGGTCCTGTGTGGAAGCTGAAAACCTACACTAGCCAACTGGCTACTAAACATAATAACACATTTTTGGTCTCAAAACAAAGACTCAAGTCAGGAAACCCAAAAAATTAAATAAACACAACACCCACTCACCCAAAGAAAGAGGGTGATAAAAAGGGTGGGGCACCTCCTGAGTGCCAACACTGCTACTGCCCACCCATATCCCAAAAACAAAGGTTCTGAGAGGGGAAGGCGGGGGAGGTCAGAATACAGCAAGACTCCATTAGAAGAAACAACATTACTAAGGTGAGTAATTTTTTCTTCAAACAACATGAAGTCTTGCTGTATTCTGACAATAGCAGACTACCAAGCAGTGCCTCCATGGAGGAGGGATAGAACCTACTTGGGAAATAGGCTCTGAAGCACAGCTGTGCCAAACCGAGCATCACTCCTAGCCAGGATATCCAGAGAGTAATGCTTGGTAAAAGTGTGAACTGTTTTCCAGGTAGCTGCTTGACATATCTCTAAGATAGGAATATCCCTGGCAACAGCCAGGGAAGCAGCTGTACCTCTGGTAGAGTGAGCCCTCAGGCCTGAGGGTGGAACCTACCTAGTTTTTCATAGCAAAATTGGATGCAAGAGACAATCCACCTGGCAATGGATCTTTTAGTGGCAGGTTTTCTTACCAACCTCACCATAAGTGAGGAACAGTTGGAGGAAGTCAAACCTGGACCCTTGGTACGCTCTGTGTAGTAGCTAAGGGCTCTTTCACATCTAACTGTGGAGCCTCTCTCACCAGAGGAGGAATGGTCAGTAAGTACACAGGAAGAGACACAGATTGGTTAAGGTGAAGTCTGAAACCACCTTAGGTAAAACTTCCTGTTAGTCCTGAGGACCACCTTATCTCTATGGAAAGAGATAAAATCAGGCTCCACTGACAGGGCTTGTAACTTACTAACGCGTCTGGCAGAAGTGATAGCCACCAGGAACACAATCTTCCAAGTCAAGTACGTAAGCTCTGCTGAGGACAAAGGCTCAAAAGGGGTTGCATGAGCTGAGCAATGCAAACGTTAAGGTCCCAGGCAGCGGCAGGGTCCCTGAATGGCGGATTGGTATGAAGCAAACCTTGAAAACTTGGAGAATACAGGGTGAGCTGAAAGAGAGGAGGGCTTACCTGCTGAAATAAAAGCAGAGACAGCTGCCAGATGCACCCTTAGTGTAGCTGGTCTGAGTCCCAAGCTATTCAGGTGAACCATATAGTCAAGGACTGTGGGCAGGTCAGCAGACTCGGGAAGTATGCTTCCAGAGCACCATATGGAAAATCTTTCCATTTCAATTATAAGTAGTTCTGGTGGAAGGCTTCCTAGAAGCCTTTCGAATATCCATAACTTGGGAAAGGTGTAAATCAGCAAACTCTAACTCTTCAAGAGCCAGGCCTTGAGATTGAGAGATTTAAGGTTCGGGTACCAAACCCTCCCCTAAGCACAGGTTAACAGGTTGTAATTCCTGGGAAGAGACAGGGGAAGGTGGACTGCTAAGGACAATAGGAGAGGGTACCAGGGCTGTCTGGCCCAGTCTGGAGCAAACAGGAGCACCTTGCAGGATTGAGACCTGATTTTGACTAGCACTCTGAGCAGGAGAGGGAAGGGGGGAAAAGCATACAGGAAATGAAAATTACGTACCTACCATAATTCTTGATCTTCTTGGATGAGTCTCCACCACTCATTCACACTAGTGGGATCTGTGCCGGAGGCACTAGGACCCATCGGGAGCAAACTTTTTGCTGGAGGGTCGGCGCGTGAGATGGCGCCGCGAGGCATGGCGCCATGAAAGCGGTGGCTCTCGCTGATAATGACTATCTCGCCACAACCTCCAACCGCCTCAGTACCTTTTACCAAGGAGGTGCAGCGCAACTAACGAAAGAGTAAACCTAACTTAAAACGGACATAAGATAGTCCGGACGCACCTGTAAGAAGGGTCAGCAAAGAAGTCTTCACGGCCTAAAGATTTGAGGGAGGAAGACCAACACAGCGGTGAGCTCGGGATGGAGGGGAGGGATGGGAATGAGTGGAGACTCGATTCAAGAAGATCAAGAATTACGGTAGGTACGTACTTTTCATATCTTCCTGGACATAAGTCTCCACCACCACTCATTCACACTAGTGGGAGAGTACCAGCTGGTAATCCCCCAAAAGGGCTGCAGGGAGCAGAGCTCACACGCCTAGGACAGAAGTCCATTAAGGATAGTTCTGTCAAGGCGGAATGACGCCTGTCATGAACATCCAGTGCATAATGCCTTACGAAGGTATGCACTGAGCTCCAGGTGTGCACTGCAGATATCTGCAATTGGAACATTGCGAATTTCCGCTAGGGATGCCGCAACCGCCCTAGTAGAGTGAGCGTACACTCTACCTTCTAATTTAATCTGTGCCATGGAATAGCAATGTCGAAGACATGCCACTAACCATGATGAGATGCATCTGATAGCGACAGGCTGACCCAGCCGGGTCTCGCTGAAGGAAACAAACAATTGCTGAGTCTTGCGAAAATTCTTGGTCCTATCTAAGTAGAACTGCAAGGCTCTCTTAACATCCAAGGAATGAAGAGACCGTTCTCCTTCATTTTGGAAGTTCGCGTAGTAAGAGGGAAGCACCAGAGGTTGGTTTAGATGGAATTCTGACACAACCTTGGGAAGAAATTTAGGATGAGTACGGAAGGATCATTTTGTCCCTATGGAACACAGTATAATGGAGGGTCCGTGAACCAGGCATGTATCTCTGAGACCCTGCGGCTGAGGTAATGGCCACGGGAAGGCTGTCTTCCAGGTAAGAAATTTTAGCTCACAGGAAGCTAGGGTTCAAAGGCTTCCGAAAGTGAGCATGTCTAGCACAAGGTTAATGTCCCAGGCTGCGACCGGACGCCTAACAGGGGTCTGGTATGCAGAATTCCCTAAGAAATCTCTTCACCATAGGTAACTGAGCCAGAGACAAGGAAGAAACCGCTCATGGTACGCTTGAAATGGCACTAAGGTGAACTTTAACCGTGGAGTACTGGAGACCTGAGTTTGATAGGTCCATAAGGTACTCCAGAACCTTGTCTGGAGGACAGGAAAAAGGATTCCAAGAGGACTTTGCACACCAGAGAGAAAAACGTTTCCACTTAGAAGCGTAAGTTTTTCGGGTAGCTGGCTTCCGAGCAGCCAGAAGGATGTCTGAGACTCTACGAGAGACGTTGAACCGGTTCACTTCTACCTCTTCAGGAGCCAAGCATGAAGGTGAAGTGACCTCAGGTTGGGATGCACCAACGAACCCGGAGTCAAAATTTGATTTGCAAGGGAAGTGGTCTCGGAGAGGCTGCCAACATACTGTTGAGTAGAGGAAACCATAGTTGCCGAGGCCAGGAGAGAGCAATGAGAATCATCTTGGTCCCTTGAGACTCTAATTTGAGGAGTACTCTGAATTAGAGGAAGCGGTGGAAAGGCGAAGAAAGCTGTGTCCACCGCAGCCTGAACGCATCCTGACAGAAAATGCCAGGCCCTGGATTTCTGGAGCAGAAGAGGAAGTTTTATGCTGAGTGGGATGCAAAGGTCCAGGTCTGGAGTCCCCACTCTTGGAACAGTGACCGAGCTACGGCTGGATCAGAGACCACTGTGAGGGTCTGCCTCCATTCTGCTGAGGTGATCTGCTAAGTCGCTTTTGTACACCTGGCAGATATACCGCTTGAATTAGAGACTTGTGCCCAAGCACCACTCCCACACTCTCATTGCTACCCTGCAAAGGGGATAAGAATGAGCACCGCTTGCTTGCTGATGTAATACATCACAGCTTTGTTGTCCGTTTGAAGGAGAATGTTCTTGTGACAAAGAACATCCTCAACGCTGGATCGCATAGAGGACCACTTCATCTCCAGGGACATGTAGGGAGTTGAGTTTCGAGCTGAGTCCATACACCTTGAGTGTGGAGAGAGCGACAGTGAGCTCCCCATCCCATTAGCGATGCGCCTGTGGTGATGGAGATCTGATGATCCAGAGGAGCAAGGGAATCCTTCCAGGAGATTGTTTCTTGGAGACCACCAGGTGAGAGACCTCAAGGGCTCCGCCACCTTGATGGGATAAGACTGGGGGTGAGAGGTCGGTGACCACTGAGCGGAGAGCATCCATTGGGTGGTCCCTGTGTAACCGAGCTTAGGGAAGCAGTGAACACAGAGGATGCCATGAGACCCAACATACGTTGCATCGAGAGAGCTGTGACCGATCGGTTCTCCCCGATGTAACGGGCCATCTGAAGGATGTCGAGTCTTCTGTCCTCTGGAAGGAAAGCCTTCGTGGAAGAAGTGTCCAGAAGAGTCCCTATGAAAAGGAGCCTCTGGGAGGGCTGCAGTTGTGACTTCTTCAGATTCAGCAGAACACCCATGGACGTAAGAAGGCGAGAGGCCGTTTGAACGGCTTCCAGAGTCCCTTGGCTGGAAGGGCTTGCTAGGAGCCAATCGTCCAGGTAGGGAAACACTCGGAGTCCGAGCTTCCTGAGATGCGCTGCGAGAACTGCACAACACTTTGTAAAAACTCGCGGCACCGAGGATAGTCCAAAAGGCAGGACTCTGAACTGATAATGCTGACCCAGAGCTACAAACCTCAGGAATTTGCGATGGGTCGGTGGATGGTGATATGCTGGCAACGTCCTGCATATCCAGGAGGCCAGCCAGTCGTGTTGATGCAGCAAAGGTAACAGGGTACCTGAAATCATTTTGAATTTCTCCTGGGGAGGAATTTGTTTAACTTTCTGAGGTCTAGAATGGGGCGCATCCCCAGATTTCTTTGGAACCAGAAAGTAATGGAGAGAACCCATGTTTCGCTGATGCGGGGCACCAGTTCTATTGCCCTGTTGTTTAGAAGGCCCTGATCTCGGGCGTGAGGAGGTCTGATTGAGAGGTCGACAACCTGGGTTGTCGTTTGGGAGGACAATTTGGGGGGGTTTCCAAAAAATTGAGAGAATAACCCTTGCGAATTATCCGAAGGACCCATTTGTCTGAGGTTATGGACTTCCACTGGTTGTAGAAGTACATCAGACGACCTCCCACCGGAGAAAGTTCCACTTCGGGCAGTGTGGATGGAACTTGGGCCGGCAATTCATAAAGTAGCGCTTGGGGGTTTAGGCCCTTGTGCTTTCTGCTGCGTCTTCTTTTGAGGTTGGGCATGTTGGCCTTTATGGAAGCTTCCTCTGCCTCTGCCTCAAAAGGACTGGACGCATCATGAAACTGACGCTTGTTTACATGCCCCTGTGAGGGTAGGTGGAGGTCTAGCCAACTTCTAACGGCCGACTCAGTCTTCTCGAGTGGCCTCTAGGGCTTGGGTTTACCTGAGGACCAAAAAGATACTAGTCATCAGAGGCAACGCCATTACCAGCTGCTGAGCATCATTTGTAAAGCCGGAAGTACGCAGCCAGGAATGGCGCATACAAATACTCCGCGGCTGCTGAATCGAGAAGCAGTGTCGAAGTGCCTTACGGCGGCTTTGACCTGTTGGTTATTGGGCTCAATACCTCTGATAACGAAGTTAGAAGAAGCTCTGACTTGAGTCGGAATCTGGAAGAGCTTCAACCATTCGTTTCTAGAGTGCCACAGGATATACTCATACTGAGAAAATAGCCTTGATAGCTGGCAACACGACATTTAAGTGGAGGCAGCAAAGACTCTACCTAATGTATCAATTTTACGTAGACTCTTTATTAATAGGTCGAGTTGTAGTAGCTTGAGGAAGAAACGACCTTGTCATTCTCTGCCAGGACTACAATAGGATCCGCTAAGGTTGGGATGCCAAATGGACGTATCCTTGGGAGCTGAATATTTCTTATCAATGGATTTAGCCACTGAGGAATAAGACAGGATTATTTCATACCATTTGAGACAGCGCCTCAAGGAAGGTTGAATCAAGGAGTCAACCTGTAGGAATTCGAGCATGAAGATACTGGAGTCTTAATATTTTCCTAGGATCGATGGTCTGTAGTCTGGAGAGAAAGAGTGGATCTCAGGTTCTTCAACAGAGACTTAAAGGATAGGTCCCCACTACAGGCTCTGTAGCAGTGAAAGATCCGTTTCCTCCACTTCATCACCCAACCAGGTCTGGGTCAGGGCTCAACATCATCTCCTGATAGTCCAGGAAGGACTGTTTGACAGGAAAGGAGGAAAATTAGGAGAGGAGGAAAGAGCAGATAGAAAGGGAGAGTCCTCGAAGCCCCGCGCCAAGGAGGCGAAGATCGAAAATGGCGTCTAGTAGCACGCTGCACCGTTAGTGGTATTAGGCGGTATTTGCTCGTGCGCCAGAGGCGCCATGAAGACACGAGCCGCTGGGCGGGCGCAGCAAGACCTGCCGGCGAAGACTGCTGGAAGACCAGAGGGCGCCATGGATGGCGCCGACGAGGCCCCGCGGCGCTGAAAATTCCACGACAAGCGAAGCGATCGATTTCGCAGAAGGCGCAAGGAACACTGGAAACGCAGCAGAAGGAAAAACAGGAGATAAGGGCATCGGTGGCTCCCCGCGCCGCAGCCATGTGAGGGTGGGAAACACCTAAGCATGGAGTCGCTGGCACCGGGAGGTACTGCGGCGACTAGGGAAGGTCCAACCGCCTTACCTGATCGCCTCGACGAGCCCCGAAGGCTCCGGGCAACCGAGCCGGGCAGAAGAACCAACCTCCGAGCCTATCGCTTCCATAAGAGCGCCCACTGATGAAACTGCTCATCTGGAGCCCTACCTATAGGCGGGTGGGGCTGATGTCGAAGACGGACGGAAACCGAAGTTGGCGAATTCAAGGAGGAGACCGCAACTAGCTACGAGTAACGACCGGTCACGACGCCGCAGAGATTACGAGGGCGTACCTCGAAAGTGATGCCTTTTGACCTGGTCAAGAAGAGTTTCGAGGCTCAACGGTGCCGAGAATGCGATCGCTTACTTTAATGCCGGGGGGGCCGCCATTCCCAGGCATCGGACTGACCGTTGTCGGAACCTCGCTGAGAGAAGGGGGCTGACCGGACCCAGCCCGACTGACTGAATAGCTATACACGAAGTCTCCCTACCGCCACCTGACCTGCTCATGGTCGCATCTGGCCCAGTAGGCCGAGACTTCTTTACTATAAGTTAAATTTTAAAATATAACAGAAATATAAAGAAATAGATTAAAATTAAGCGATTACTATCGTGAGATAATATTACAAAAAAATAAACTGAAAACTATGCGCTAGTTTGAAGTTTGACCTCGACAGGCGAGTTATCGACGTGTCACTGAAGCACTCGACGGGCGGGAAAAAGGAACTGAGGCGGTGTTGGAGTGGTCGCCGAGATAGTCATTACGCGCGAGCCACTGGCCACAAGGCGCCATGCTCACGCGCATCTCTCAGACCGACCTCCAGCAAAAGTTTGCTCCGATGGTCTCTAGTGCCTCCAGCACAGATCCCACTAGTGTGAAAGAGTGGTGGAGACTTATGTCCAGGAAGATCTTCCCTTCCCAACTGAAAACTAAGGCATCCAGGGGGACTGAGCCCAACACTGGGGGCCTGCAGCAAAACAGGGGAAGCTGGTGATTGTCTGGGGCTGCAAAAAGATCTATCTGTGGGGTGCCCCATCTGGAGAAGATCACCTCCAAAACCGGGGGATCCAGTGACCATTCGTGATGGCCCTGAGATATCCTGCTGAGAGCATCTGCTAGGACATTGTCCTTGCCTGGGAGGTGTACTGGTTGTGAGGAGGTGTTCAGGAATAGGCCAGAGACCATAATCTTCATTGCCTTCGTGCACAAGGGTGCAGACCGAGTGTCCCCTTGGTTGTTGATATACCACATTGTGGTGGTATTGTCTGTTCTGATTCTGAACAACTTTGTTCTGAACAGACTTGAAAAAGCATTGAAGTGCTAGAAACACTGCTCTGAGTTCCAACAGATTGATGTGGAAGCAGAGATTCCAGAGGGGACCACAACCCTTGGGTGGATCAGGTCTCTTATGAGCCCCCCACCCCAAGAGGGAGGCATCTGTAGTAAGGATTAAAGAGTGAGACTGAGGACGAAGGAACCCCTGTCTTAGATTGTCTCTGATCCTGTCACCACTGCAAGGCCTGGATCAGGGTCTCGAATCACTGGTATCAGTTTGTCAGAGGGTCCTTTTTCTGAGAACAAAAGGCTCTCAAGTGGAACAGAAGTCCTCATCTGAAATCTTGCTCCTGCACCACTGCTGTAGAAGCAGCCATGTGCCCCAGGAGCTGCAGAAATGCCTTGCTGGTCCAGACACCTGTAGGGTGAAATGAAAAGGCGTGTGATAAGGGTCTTTGCTGTCCAGGGAAGGAAGGCTCTGGCCTTTCTGTATCTAACTCTGCGCCTATGAAGGTGAGGAGCTGAACAGGCTTCAGAACTGACTTTGAAAGATTCAGAAGGAAACCTAGAAAGGTGAGTAGTTTTGCTGAGTTATCTGTAGATGTAACTTGACTTGGTCTGGGGACTGGCCTACTATGAGCCAGTCGTCCAGGTATGGGAAGACGGCAATCCTTTGCCTTCTTAGAGAAGCAACTACTACTGCCAGGAATTTTGTGAACACCCTTGGAGCAGAGGTTAGGCCGAAAGGCATTGCTCTGAATTGATAATGGCCTGAGGGCAGATCGAACCTAAGGTACTTTCGATGGGAGCTTCTGATGAGAATATGGAAATAGGCATCCTTGAGGTCCAGGGAGACTAGCCAGTCCCCGGGCCTTAGAGAGGGTAGAATTATTCCCAGAGTCAACATTTTGAACTTTGGCTTTAAAAGGTGCTTGTTTAAGTATCTGAGATCCAGGATGGGCCGCCCGCCATTCTCCTGTCTTTTTGGGAGTAAGGAAGTACCTGGAGTACAGTCCATTCCCTTGGTGTAGGGATGGAACCCTTTCCACAGCTCTGAGAGCCAGGAGGAAGAGACCCTGCCTCTAGGGCAAGTGCCTCTGAGGATTGCTAGGTGAAAGATCTGGTTCTCAGCTTTGGAAATTTTTTAAGCTGAGAACCAGTCCCCGGCTTACTACTTCCAGGACCCATTAGTCTGATGTTAAAGACTTCCAGTCCTGGACAAAGTAAGCCAGCCTGCCCCCTACAGGTGGTGGAGAATCGGTCCCTGGCAAACTCCATCAGGCTGCTCTGTTTGGTAGGGGTTTAGGCTGAGGTGGAAGCAGGTCTGTTTGTACCCCTTCTGCTCTCCTCTGAAAGAACCCCTCTGAGCATAGGCAGAAGAGGAGGCCTGGCTTGTAGAAAGGGCTATGAAAAGGCCTGCTCCTGGATGCTGGCTCTGGAGGAGTGGCTGCCTTCCTTGGCCTGAGCACTCCTATAGGTGGTCCTGTATTCATCCAGGCTTCATGTGAATTCTGTTTGCTCCCAAACAGAGAATTACCCACAACAGGAAAATCCATGGCCTTAGTCTGGGTATCCCAGACAGGCTAGTACATCTGAGCCAAGCTATCTCAATGGCGCCATAGATGTAGCCATGACTCTACATGAAACATCATTACAGCCCACTGCATGGAATTGCACCCTTGGACATGCCCACCATCAGCAGCCACCTTGCTCCAGCTCCTTGGCAAGCTGGCCAGGGACCTGTTTAGCTAAAGCCATGACAGTGTCCCATCTGTATTTCTGATACCTGGCTGTATAGGCCATATAATTGGCCTGCCTGAGTCCCAAGGATGCTGCCATGTACCATTTCTTTGCCATGGCATAAATCCTCCTGGAGTCTTTGTCTGGGGGGTGTGAAACCAAGGGTATATTAGCCTTATCACAGGCTGCAGCCTGCACTACCCCAACATGGCTGCATTATTGTGTAAGGAACTCCGTATCTGAGCCTGACAGAGTATACTCTCTTGTCCATTCTTTTATCCACAGGAGGTATAGTATTAGGAGTCTTTAAATCTTAAATGTCTTTTTCCCCAAAGACTTGTGTAAGGAATAGACAACCTCCTGACTCTGGGATAGCCCATCATTTCCACATAGTCAGGCTCCTTCTGGTCATCCACAGCTTCTTCCATAGGAAGCTGAAGGGTTTCGCTACTTTTGTAAAATATGAAATGGGAGGGGGACTCAGAAAGCCTAGGGAGGTACAATCCTGAAGGTCTGTCTGGGAGATGGTTCAATAATATACATACAGACTTTCAAAACCATCTTTACTTTCCTCATACTCCTCTTCCTCCTCCTCCGTTCATACTATTCTCTCCAAATCATAATCCGAACTGGTGGAACCGCACCCAACCGAGCTTCTTCCTGATGGTGCCGGTTCGGTCGGAACCGGGAAAGTCTATTGCACAATTTTTATCGCCATATTTCATCAGCGGTTGGAGAAGAAACTTTTGGATCCACACCAGCCGATTTTCCTTCTTGTTCTTTCTTAACCGAACCAACTCCTCGGAAATGGTTCTCCTTTGCCCAAAGGAGTTTCACCTGGTCAGAGGGCATCTTCTGGTTCTGCTTGAACCGAACCGGCTGGCCATCCGGTTAGCGGACTTTTTTGCCTCCTTTCCCGAACCTACAACTCCTTTCTAGGTAGCTGCAGAAATTTTACAAATCTGTGCAGTCTGAATCTAGGTGTCAAACCTCAGACACAACACAGGGTGGGGGTCACTTAGCAGACTTCCCACACACTACAGTGTTGAAAACCCAGGTCTGTTTTTCTTTTGGGTTTCTGGGACATGGTGCCATCCAACAAAACTTACCTTTAATGGCAATCGTTGAAGACATCTTATCGTCTGACCGTTATAGGTCGTGAAAACGTAGTAAAACCGCTTTTTAGAACCGAGCAAGAACCGTAACCACACTCCAAAAGTAGAGATTAAGATTTTTTCATGAATTTGATCGGTTCAACCCAACCGATGAACCGTTTATGTTCCACACAAAATAGAAACAATATAAACCTATCTAGTACTCACGAATACCACAGACAGAGACTGAGCCGATAGGTTATGTTTAAATTGGTCGAAAAACCGAGAAAAGCGTACTTAACCAACAAATTGAACCGGCAAAGGAGAAATTCCGGAGGACTGTTCTGAGTTGCGAAAGAATCTGACAGTTTGAGTTCACAAGCAACAGTGTCTCAACCAAGTTCGAGCTAGCTGCCCGCTTTACATGCGGAGTTAACTCTTTCATCTCCTCAGTTCGGGGTTGGGACTCACTGCTATTGTCAGAACACAGCAAGACTTCATGTTGTTTGAATGTTCATCTCGAGCTCGGTTGAAGCCTCTGCCTGTTATTCGAACTGCAACCATCAGATCTTTACTAGCAAAGACTCACTAGGTGTTATGTGTGGAAACTGTATTTTTTACTAGCCAACAGGCAACATATACAGGTTACTCACCTTGTAACAGAGTCGAGTATGGTATATGTTGTTCATCCACACTGTTGGCAGGTTCCTTTGTCGCTTAAATCTTGCCAGAAGGTCAAATAGGCTCTGAAGCACAGCTGTGCCAAACCGAGCATCACTCCTAGCCTGGATGTCCAGGGAGTAATGCTTGGTAAAAGTGTGAACTGTTTTCCAGGTAGCTGCTTGACATATCTCTAGAATAGGGATGTCCCTGGCAGCAGCCAGGAAGCAGCTGTACCTCTGGTAGAGTGAGCCCTCAGGCCTGAGGGAGGAACCTTACCCAGTTTTTCATAACAAAATTGGATACAAGAGACAATCCACCTGGCAATGGATCTTTTAGTGGCAGGTTTCCCTTTACCAACCTCACCATAAGTGAGGAACAGTTGGAGGGAGTCAAACCTGTGACCCTTGGTACGCTCTATGTAGTAACTAAGGGCTCTCTTCACATCTAAGCTGTGCAGCCTCCTCTCGCCAGAGGAGGAATGGTCAGTGAAGTACACTGGAAGAGATATAGATTGATTAAGGTGGAAATCTGAAACCACCTTAGGCAAGAACTTCCTGTTAGTCCTGAGGACCACCTTATCTCTATGAAAGGAGATAAAATCAGGCTCCACTGACAAAGCTTGTAATTCACTTATGCGTCTGGCAGAAGTGATGGCTACCAGAAACACAGTCTTCCAAGTCAAGTACTTAAGCTCTGCTGAAGACAAAGGCTCAAAGGGGGTTGCATAAGCTGAGCAATGCAAACATTAAGATCCCAGGCAGGGGCAGGGTCCCTGAATGGAGGGTTGGTGTGAAGCAATCCCTTGAAAAACTTGGAGAATACAGGATGAGCTGAAAGAGAAGAGGGTTTACCTGCTGAAATAAAAGCAGACACAGCTGCCAAATGCACTTTTAGGGTAGCTGGTCTCAGCCCCAAGGTATTTAAATGGACCATATAATCCAGGACTGTGGGTAAATCAGCAGATTCTGGGGAAATATGCTTCCCAGAGCACCATATGGAAAACCTCTTCCATTTGGAATTATAAGTAGCCCTGGTGGAAGGTTTCCTAGAAGCCTTCAGATATCCATTACACCTTGGGAGAGGTGTAGATCAGCAAACTCTAACTCTTCAAGAGCCAGGCCTTGAGATTGAGAGATTTGAGGTTCGGGTACCAAACCCTCCCCTGAGCACAGGTTAACAGGTTGTGATTCCTGGGAAGACACAGGGGAAGATGGACTGCTAAGGACAGTAGGAGTGGATACCAGGGCTGTCTGGCCCAATCTGGAGCAATCAGGATCATCTTGCAGGGTTGAGATCTGATTTTGACTAACACTTTGAACAGGAGAGGAAGGGAGCATAAGGAAACTTCCCTTCCCAACTGAGAACTAAGGCATCCAGAGGGACTGAGCCCAACACTGGGGGCCTGCAGCAAAAAGGGAAGTTGGTGATTGTCTGGGGCTGCAAAAGATCTATCTGTGGGGTGCCCCATCTGGCAAATATCACCTCCAAGACCAGGGGGTCCAGTGACCATTCGTGATGGCCCTGGGAAATCCTGCTGAGAGCATCTGCCAGGACATTGTCCTTGCCTGGGAGGTGAACTGCTGTAGGGAGGTGTTCAGGGAGTAAGCCAGAGACCACAACTTCATTGCTTGATGCACAAGGCCGTGACCAGTGCCCCTTGCTTGTTGATGTACCACATTGTGTGGTGTTGTCTGTTCTGACCTGTACAACTTTGTTCTGAACAGATTTGGAAAAAGCTTGAAGTGCTAGAAAACTGCTCTGAGTTCCAACAGATTGATGTGGAGCAGAGATTCCTGAGGGGACCACAATCCCTGGGTAGTGAGGTCGCCCATATGAGCTCCCCACCCCAAGAGGGATGCATCTGTAGTAAGGATTAAGGAGTGAGACTGAGTGACAAAGGGAAACCCTTGTCTCAGATTGCTCTGATCCTGCCACCACTGTAGGGCCTGGATCAGGGTTCGAGTTACTGGGATCAATTTGGTTAGAGGGTCCTTCCTTTGAGACCAAAAGGCTCTCAAATGGAACTGGATGTCCCTCATCTGAAATCTTGCTCCCTGCACTACTGCTGTAGAAGCAGCCATGTGCCCCAGGAGCTGTAGAAAATGCCTTGCTGGTCGAGAGACCTGCAGGGTGAATGAGGAGGCCAGAGAGACCAGGGTCCTTGCCCTGTCCAAAGGAAGGAAGGCTCTGGCTTTCTCTGTGTTCAGCTCTGCGCCTATGAAGGTGAGGAGCTGGACAGGCTCTAGAACTGACTTTGAAAGATTCAGAAGGAAACCTAGAGAGGTGAGCAGTTGCTGAGTTATCTGTAGATGTAACTTGACTTGGTCTGGGGACTGGCCTACTATGAGCCAGTCGTCCAGGTAGAGGAAGATGGCAATTTTGCCTTCTTAGGAAGCAACTGCTACTGCCAGGCATTTTGTGAATACCCTTGGAGCAGAGGTGAGGCCAAGGGCATTGCTCTGAACTGGTAATGGCCTGAGGGCAGCTCGAACCTGAGGTACTTTCGATGGGAGCTTCTGATGAGAATATGGAAGTAGGCATCCTTGAGGTCCAGGGGCTAGCCAGTCCCCTGGCCTTAGAGAGGTAGAATAATTCCCAGAGTCACCATTTTGAATTTTGGTTTTAAAGGTGCTTGTTTAAGTATCTGAGATCCAGGATGAGCCGCCATTCTCCTGTCTTTTTGGGGTAAGGAAGTACCTGGAGTACAATCCTTTGCCCTGGTGTAGGTGGAACCCTTTCCACAGCTCTGAGAGCCAGGAGGAAGAACCTCTGCCTCTAGGGCAAGTGCCTCTGGTGGATTTGCAGGTGGAAAGGATCTGGTTCTCATCTTTGGAAATTTTTTGAAGCTGAGAACCAGTCCCTGGCTTACTACTTCCAGGACCCACTTGTCTGATGTCAGAGACTTCCAGTCCTGGACAAAGTAAGCCAGCCTGCCCCCTACAGGTAGCTGAGAATCGGCCCTGGCAACCCCATCAGGGTGCCTGCTTGGCAGGGCTTTGGGCTGAGGGGTGGAAGCAGGCCTGCTTGTACCCCGTCTGCCTCTCCCTCTAAAGAACCCCCTCTGGGCATAAGCAGAAGAGGAGGCCTGGGCTTGGTAAAAAGGCCTATGAAAGGCCTGCCCCTGCCCCTGGGAAGCTGCCTTTGAGGAGTGGCCTGCCTTTCCTTGGCCTGTGCACTCCTATAGGTGGTCCTATACTCATCCATTTTCTTCATGTAATTCTCTGTCTGCTCCCCAAACAGAGAATTACCCACAACAGGAAAATCCATGGCCTTAGTCTGGGTATCCTGTGACAGGCTAGTACATCTGAGCCAAGCCATTCTGCGAAGTGCCACAGATGTAGCCATGACTCTTGATGACACATCATTAGAGTCCACTGCAGCATGGAATTGCACCTTGGATGCCTCAATACCATCAGCAGCCACCTGCTCCAGCTCCTTGGCAAGCTGGCCAGGGACCTGTTTTGCTAGAGCCATAACAGTATCCCATCTGGATTTCTGATATCTAGCAACATAAGCCATATAATTTGCCTGTCTGAGTCCCAAGGATGCTGCCATGTACTGTTTCTTTGCCATGGCATCAATCCTCCTGGAGTCCTTGTCAGGGGGTGTGAAGCCAAGGGAATATTTGCCTTGTCACAGGCTGCAGCCTGCACTACCCCAACATGGCTGCATTGTTGTGTAAGGAACTCCGTATCAGAGCCTGACAATGTGTACCTCTTGTCCATTCTCTTATCCACAGGAGGTATAGTGTGAGGAGTTTTTAGAATTTTAAATCTGTTTCCCAAAAGATTTATGCAAAGGAATAGACAGTCTCCTAGACTCTGGGATATCCATCATTTCCACATAGTCAGGCTCCTCTTGATCATCCACAGCTTCCTCCATAGGGAGCTGGAGGGTTTCAGCCACTTTTTTATAAAACGTAAAATGAGAGGGGACTCAGAAAGCCTAGGAGGAGACACTCCTGAAGGTCTGTCTGGGGAGATGTCCGGGTCAATGGGCACATCCAGACTTTCAAATCCATTCACTCTCCTCATACTCCTCTTCCCTCCTCCGGTTCATAATATTCCTCTAAATCATAATCTTGAACCGTGGAACCGCCGAACCTGCGCTACCTGATGGTGCCAGTTCGGTCGAAGCGGGAAAGCGACTGGACAATTTTAATCGCTTTGGCTATTTCTTCAGCGGTTGGAGAGGAAAGTTTGGCTCCACACCAGCTGATTTCCTAGTCCTTTTGCTGAACCGACTCAGAGTCGGATCTCCTTTGCCCGAGGAAGTCTCGCCTGGTCAGAGGGCACCCTCTGGTTCGGTTGGAACCGAACCGGCTGGCCATCCGTTCAGGGACTTTTTGGCCTCCCTTTCCCTGAGCCTACCAACTCTCTTTTCCAGGGTAGCTGCAGGAAAATTTTTACAAATCTGGCAGTCTGCATTGAGGTGGTCAAACCCCAGACAATAAACACAGGTGGTGTGGGGGTCAGCCTTGGCAAAGACTTCCCCACACACACTGCAGTGTTGAAACCCAGTGGGCCCGGTTTTTCTTTTGGGTTTCTCAGACATAGTGCCAGTCCTAACCAAACTTACCCGTTTATGGCAATCCGCCAGGTAAGACCCTCTTATCGGTTCCCAACCGTGTCACGGGTCGTGGAAAAAACGTAATAAAATCCGTTTTTTTTAGAACCGATAAGAACCGGTAACCACACTCTAAATGACAGATTAAGATATTTTAAACAACCTGATCGGTTCAAACCGAACCGATAAACCGTTTACAAGTTCCACACAGAATAAATTAATGTAAAACCTATCTAGTACTCACAAATACCACAGACAGAGACTGAACCGACAGTTCGGTTTAAATTCGTCGAAAACCGAGAAAAACAATACTTTAACCGACAAAATGAACCGAGCAGAAGGAGAAATCTCCGGGCGACTGTTCAGTGAGGCGGAGTAAAGAAATCTGATGGTTTGAGTTCAAAAAACAACAGACAGAGTTTCAACGAGCTCGAGCTCAGCGTTCCATGCCTGGCATGGAAAGTTAACTCTTATTCTCCGGGGCAGTTCAAGGTTGGGAATCACTGCAATTGTCAGAATACAGCAAGACTTCATGTTGTTTGAAAGAAGTACACAGCCTAAGATTGAGGGGTGAAGACCAACAACAGAGGTGAGCTCGGGGGATGGTGGGTGGGCATGTGAATGAGTGGTGGAGACTTCGTCCAAGAAGATCAAGAATTACGGTAGGTACGTAATTTCCATATCTTCCTGGACATAAAGTCTCCACCACTCATTCACACTAATGGGAGAGTACCGAGCTAATAATCCCCGAGAGAGGGCAGCAGGAGAGACCAAGAGCTCACAAATTTAGGACAGAAGTCCATTAAGGATGGTTCTGCCAAACAAAATATGTCGTCTGGCATGGACATCCAGGGCATAGTGTTTGACGAAAGTATGCACTGAGCTCCAGGTAGCCGCATTGCAAATATCTGCAATGGGTACATTGCAGATTTCCGCCAGGGATGCCGCGACCGCTCTAGTAGAGTGAGCATACACTCTGCCCTCCAGCTTAACCTGCGCCATGGAATAACAGTGGCGAAGGCATGCCACCAGCCATGCGAAATGCATCTGATAGCGACAGGTTGACCCAGCCGGTCTCACTGAAGAAACAAACAGTTGTTGAGCTTTGCAAATTTCTTTTGTTCTATCTAAATAGAACATCAAAGCTCTTTTGACATCAAGAAGAAGAGAATGAAGAAACGTCTCCTTCATTTTGGAAGTTCGCAAAGTAAGTAGGAAGGACCAAAGGTTGGTTTAGATGGAATTCTGAAACAACCTTAGGAGAAACTTAGGATGGGTCCTAAGAACTACTTTGTCTTTATGAAACACAGTATATGGAGGGTCTGTGACCAAGGCATGTATCTCAGAGACCCTGCGTGGCTGAGTAATGGCCACCAGGAAGGCCGTTTTTCAAGTGAGAAATTTCAACTCACAGGTAGCTAGAGGCTCAAAGGTTTCAGTGAGCATGTCTAGCACAAGATTAATGTCCCAGGCTGTGACTGGACGTCTGATAGGAGGTCTGAGTACTGAACCTGTAACTGAGCCAGTGAAACAGGAAAGACTGGCTCATGATAAGCTGAAATGGCACAAAGGTGAACCTTGACTGTAGAGTATTGCAGACCTGAATTTGAGAGGTCTAAAGATACTCTAGAACTTTATTTGGTGGGCAGGAAAAGGATTCAAAGAGGATTTTGCACACCAAGCGAAACTTCCATTTGGCTGTGTAAGTTTTCCTAGTGGCTGGTTCGTGCAGCCAGAAGAATATCTGAAACTCTGTGAGAGACATTGAACCTGTTCACTTCTATCTCTTCAGGAGCCAAGCGTGAAGGTGAAGCGATCTCAGATTGGGATGGACCACAGGCCCCTGAGTCAGAAGGTTCATCTGAAGGAAAGCGCTTTGGGAGGGTTTCGACATACTGTTGAGTAACAGAAACCATATTTGTCGAGGCCAGAAGGGAGCAATGAGGATCATTTTGTCCCTGGGACTCGAACTTGAGAAGTACCCTCTGAATTAGAGGAGAGGAGAAAGAGGCGTATAAAGCGTTTTGTCCACTGCAGCCTGAACGCATCCTGACAGAAAATGCCAGGCCCTGGATTTCTGGAGCAGAAGAGAGGCAGTTTTGTGTTGAGTGGGGATGCAAAAAGGTCCAGGTCTGGAGTTCCCCACTCTGCGAATAGTGACTGAACTATGGTTGAGTCGAGAGACCATTCGTGAGGATCTGTCTCTGTTCTGCTGAGACGGTCTGCCAGTTCGTTCTGCACTCCCGGCAGGTAGACCGCTTGAATTAGAGCCTTGTGCTCCAAGCACCATTCCCACACTCTCATCGCTTCCCTGCATAAGGGTAAGAGTGAGCACCACCCTGCTTGTTGATGTAATACATCACTGCTTTGTTGTCCGTTTGAAGGAGAATGTTCTTGTGACAGAGAATGTCCTTCAAAGCCCGAACTGCATAAAGGACGCGCTCATTTCTAGGACATTTATGTAGCTGGGACTTTCCTGAGTCCACGTACTTGGGTGTGGAGAGTCTGACAGTGAGCTCCCCACCCATCAGGGACGCATCCGTGGTAATGAAATCTGATGATCCAGGGAGCAAAGGGATACCCTTCCAGAAGATTGTCCTCTTGTGACCACCAGGTGAGTGACTTCTTCAGAGGTTCTGTCACCTTGATGAGAAAGGACTGAGGGTGAGTGGTTGGGGACCACTGAGTACTGAGCATCCACTGAGAGGTTCTCATGTGCAGGCATGCTAGGGGTACAGTGAACACGAGGATGCCATGAGACCTAGCATCCGCTGCATCGAGATAGCTCGAACCGAGCTGTTCTCTCTGATGTATCGGGCCATCTGTAGGATATCGCTCCTTTTGTTCTCTGGCAGAAAAGCTTTCGCACAGGAGGTGTCCAGAAGAGTTCCTATGAAATGGAGCCTCTGGAAGGGCTGCAACTGCGATTTCTTGAGGTTTAGCAGGACTCCCATGGAGGTGAGGAAGTCTGAGGCTGTGGCAATGCGTAGAGTTCCTTGCCTGGAAGGACTTGCTAAAGCCAGTCGTCCAGATATGGGAACACTTGTATTCCGATCTTTCTGAGATGCGCCATGAGTATTGCACAACACTTTGTAAAACTGCGCGCCGAGGACAGCCAAAGGGCAGGACTCTGAACTGATAATGCTGGCCCAAAGCCACGAACCTTAGGTATTTGTGATGCTTTGGGTGAATAGGAATATGTTGGTAAGCATCCTGCATGTCCAGGGAGGCTAACCAGTCGTATTGATGAAGCAAAGGTAACAGGGTTCCTAGCGATATCATTTTGAATTTCTCTTTGGGAAGAAATTTGTTTAATTTTCTGAGGTCCAAAATGGGGCGCATGCCCCAGTTTTCTTTGGAACCAGAAAGTAATGGGAGTAGAACCCTGTGTTCTGTTGATCCAGTGGAACTACTTCCACTGCCCTGTTGTTCAAAGGCCTTGTATCTCGGAGGTGAGAAGTTCTGACTGAAGTACTGACAGCCTGGGCTGTCGTTGGTGGGGGCGGATCCAGAGGGTCTCTGAAAGATTGAGGGAATACCCTCAGCGGATTATCCGGAGGACCCATTTGTCCAATGTTATGGACTTCCACGGTTGTAGAATTGAGATCAGACGACCTCCACGCTGAGAAGAGTCCCCTCGAGCAGCTGAGGTGGGACTTGGGCCAGAAACTCAGAAGGTGGCACTGGGGCTTGCACTTCTGTTGCATTTTCTTTTGAGGCTGAGGGCTTGATTTTTATTAAAACCTCCCTGCCTTTGCCTCTAAAGGACTGAACTGGCATTTATTAACACCCCCGAGAGGGGCGGACGAGGTTGAGCCAATTTAATGGCTGACCTAGTCTTTTGTGTGGCCTCTAGAGCCTGTTCTACTTGAGGGCCGAAGAGGTACACACCATTGAAGGGCTACGCCATGACCTGTTGCTGAGCATCACTCGTAAAACCCGAAGTTCGCAGCCAGGAATGGCGGCTGGTACAAATGCCTGCCGCTCGGGAGACAGTATCGAAGACGTCCATAGCTGCTTTAACCTGCTGGTTGTTGGACTCGATATCCCTGATTATGGCTTGAAGAAGCTCTGAATTAGTGTCAGACTCCAGTAGAGCTTCAACCATTTGTTTGAGTGAATGCCAAAGAATCTACTCATATTGAGAAATATAGCCCTGGTAGCTGGCGATACGCATACCCAGGGTGGATGCAGCAAAGACTCTCTTACCTAAAGTATCTATCTTACGAGATTCTTTGTTTATAGGTCGTGCTGTAGTAGTCTGAGGAAGGACGACCTTATCATTCTCTGCCAGGACTACAATAGGATCCGCAAAGGCTTGGGAGGCCAAAATAGGTAGATCCTTGGGAGCAGCGTACCTCCTATCTATGGACTTTGCCACAGAAGAAAAAATTACTCACCTTAGTAATGTTGTTTCTTCTAATGGAGTCTTGCTATATTATGACATGTGCAGTTTGTCCCAGCCTTAGAACTGCTCCGGAGATGAAAGAGTTAACTTTCCATGCCAGGCATGGAATCTTGAGCGTGAGCTTGGTTGAAAACTCTGTCTGTTGTTCTTCAAACCCAAACTGTCAGATCTTTACAGCAAAACTCACTAAGATTCTGTGTGGAAGCTGTAAACCTACACTAGCCAACTGGCTACTAAAATATTAACACATTTTTGGTCCCAAAACAAAGACTCAAGTCAGGGATCAAAAAATAAAATAAAATAAAATACAATACCCAAACATCCCAAAAGGAGGGTGAAAAACACAAGGTGGGCATCACTAAGGTGCCAACACTGCACTGCCCACCCACATCCCAAAGCAGAGGTTCTGAGAGGGGCAGGCAGGGGAGGTCATAATATGAGGACTCCATTAGAAGAAACAACATTACTAAGGTGAGTAATTTTTCTTCAAACAACATGAAGTCTTGCTATATTATGACATATGCAGACTACACAGCAGTACCTCCATGGAGGAGGGACAGAACCTACTTAGGAAATAGGCTCTGAAGCACAGCTGTGCCAAACCGAGCATCACTCCTAGCCTGGATGTCCAGGGAGTAATGCTTGGTGAAAGTGTGTACTGTTTTCCAGGTAGCTGCTTGACATATCTCTAAGATAGGGATGTCCCTGGCCGCAGCTAGGGACGCAGCTGTACCTCTAGTAGAGTGAGCCCTCAGGCCTGAAGGGGGAACCTTACCCAGTTTTTGATAACAAAATTGGATACAAGAGACAATCCACCTGGCAATGGATCTTTTAGTGGCAGGTTTCCCTTTACCAACCTCACCATAAGTGAGGAACAGTTGGAGGGAGTCAAACCTGTGACCCTTGGTACGCTCTATGTAGTAACTAAGGGCTCTCTTTACATCTAAACTGTGCAGCCTCCTCTCGCCAGAGGAGGAATGGTCAGTGAAGTACACTGGAAGAGATATAGATTGATTAAGGTGGAAATCTGAAACCACCTTAGGCAAGAACTTCCTGTTAGTCCTGAGGACTACCTTATCTCTGTGAAGGAGATAAAATCAGGCTCCACTGACAAAGCTTGCAATTCACTTATCGCCTGGCAGAAGTGATGGCTACTAGAAACAGTTTTCCAAGTCAAGTACTTAAGCTCTGCTGAAGACAAAGGCTCAAAGGGGGGTTGCATTAGCTGAGCAATGCAAACATTAAGATCCCAGGCAGGAGCAGGGTCCCTGAATGGAGGGTTGGTGTGAAGCAATCCCTTGAAAAACTTGGAGAATACAGGGTGAGCAGAAAGAGAAGAGGGCTTTCCTGCTGAAATAAAAGCAGAGACAGCTGCCAAATGCACTTTCAGGGTAGCTGGCCTCAGCCCCAAAGTATTTAGGTGGACCATATAATCCAGGACTGTGGGCAAATCAGCAGATTCTGGGGAAATATGCTTTCCAGAGCACCATATGGAAAACCTTTTCCATTTAGAATTATAAGTAGCCCTGGTGGAAGGCTTCCTAGAAGCTTTCAAGATATCAAGTACACCTTGAGAAAAGTGTAGGTCAGCAAACTCTAACTCTTCAAGAGCCAGGCCTTGAGGTTGAGGGATTTGAGATTCGGATACCAAACTCTCCCCTGGGCACAGGTTAACAGATTGTGATTCCTGGGAAGACACAGGGGAAGGTGGACTGCTAAGGACAGAAGGAGTGGATACCAGGGCTGTCTGGCCCAATCTGGAGCAATCAGAATCATCTTGCAAGGTTGAGATCTGATTTTGACTAGCACCTTGAACAAGAGAGGGAAGGGAAGGCATGAGAGAACTTCCTTCCCAGTCGAGAAGGAAGGCATCCAGGGGACTGAGCCCAACACTGGGGTCCTGCAACAAAAAGTGGAAGTTGGTGACTGTCTGGGGCTGCAAAAGATCTATCTGAGGGTGCCCCACCTGGCAAATACTACTAACTCAGTACTAGGGGATCCAGTGACCATTCGTGATGGCCCTGGGAAATCCTGCTGAGAGCATCTGCCAGGACATTGTCCTTGCCTGGGAGGTGAACTGCCATGAGGGAAGTGTTCAGGGAATAAGCCAGAGACCACAACTTCATTGCCTCGGTGCACAAGGCCGAAGACCAAGTGCCCCCTTGCTTGTTGATGTACCACATTGTAGTGGTGTTGTCTGTTCTGACCTGTACCACTTTGTTCTGAACAGATGCAGAAAAAACCTGAAGTGCTAGAAAAACAGCTCTGAGTTCCAACAGATTGATGTGGAGCAGAGATTCCTGAGGGGAACACAATCCCTGGGTGGTGAGGTCGCCCATGTGAGCTCCCCATCCCAAGAGGGACGCACCTGTAGTAAGGGTCAAGGAGTGAGATTGAGGGATGAAAGGAACCCCCTGTCTCAGATTGCTCTGATCCTGCCACCACTGCAGGGCCTGGATCAGGGTTCGACTTACTGGGATCAATTTGGTTAGAGGATCTCTCCTTTGAGACCAGAAGGCTCTCAAATGGAACTGAATGTCCCTCATCTGAAATCTTGCTCCTTGCACTACAGCTGTGGAAGCAGCCATGTGCCCTAGGAGCTGTAGAAAGTGCCTTGCTGGTCGAGAGACCTGCAGAGTGAAGGAGGAGGCCAGAGCCACCAGGCTCTTTACTCTTTCTAGAGGAAAGAAAGCTCTAGCCTGCTTTGTGTCCAGTTCTGCGCCTATGAAGGTAAGTAGCTGAACAGGCTCTAGAACTGACTTTGGAAGACTGAGAAGAAAACCTAGAGATGTAAGCAGCTGCTGGGTAACCTGAAGGTGTAATTTGACTTGGACTGGAGACTGACCCACTATGAGCCAGTCGTCCAGGTAAGGAAAGATGGCAATCTTTTGCCTTCTTAAGTGAGCAACTGCTACTGCCAGGCATTTTGTGAATACCCTTGGGGCAGAGGTGAGGCCAAAGGGCATTGCTCTGAACTGGTAATGGCCTGAGGGCAGTTCGAATCTGAGGTACTTTCGGTGGGAGCTTCTGATAAGAACATGGAAGTAGGCATCCTTGAGGTCCAGAGACGCTAGCCAGTCCCTGGCCTTAGGGAGGGTAAAATAACTCCCAGAGTCACCATTTTGATTTTGGTTTAAAAGGTGCTTGTTTAGGTATCTGAGATCCAGGATGGCGCCATTCTCCTGTCTTTTTGGGGTAGGAAGTACCTGAGTACAATCCTTTGCCCTGGTGTGGGAGGAACCCTTTCTACAGCTCTGAGAGCCAGGAGGGTTGAGACTTCTGCTTCCAAGGCGAGAGCCTCTAATGGATTTGCAGGTGGAAAGGATTCGGTTCTCATCTTTGGAAATTTTTTGAAGCTGAGAACCAGTCCCTGGCTTACTACTTCCAGGACCCACTTTTCTGATGTTAAAGACTCCCAGTCCTGGACAAAGTAAGCCAGTCTGCCCCCTACAGGTAATGGAGAATCAGCCCTGGGCATCCCATCAGGGTGCCTGTTTGGCAGGGGCTTTAGGCTGAGGGGTGGGAGCAGGCCTGCTCGTACCCAGTCTGCCTCTCCCTCTGAAGAACCCCCTCTGGGCATAAGCTGAAGAGGAGGCCTGGGCTTGGTAAAAAGGCCTGTGAAAAGGCCTGCCCCTGCCCCTGGAAAGCTGCCTCTGAGGAGTGGCTTGCCTCTCCTTGGCCTGTGCACTCCTATAAGTGGTCCTATACTCATCCATTTTCTTCATGTAATTCTCTGTCTGCTCCCCAAACAGAGAATTACCCACAACAGGAAAATCCATGGCCTTAGCCTGGGTATCCTGTGACAGACTAGTACACCTGAGCCAAGCCATTCTGCGAAAAGCCACAGATGTAGCCATGACTCTTGAAGATACATCATTAGAATCCACTGCAGCATGGAATTGCACCTTGGATGCCTCAATACCATCAGCAGCCACCTGCTCCAGCTCCTTGGCAAGCTGGCCAGGGACCTGTTTCGCTAAAGCCATAACAGTATCCCATCTGGATTTCTGGTATCTTGCAACACAGGCCATATAATTTGCCTGTCTGAGTCCCAAGGATGCTGCCATGTATTGTTTCTTTGCCATGGCATCAATCCTCCTGGAGTCCTTGTCGGGGGTGTGAAGCCAAGGGAATATTTGCCTTATCACAGGATGCTGCCTGCACTACCCCAACATGGCTGCATTGTTGTGAAAGGAACTCCGTATCAGAGCTTGACAATGTGTTCCTCTTGTCCATTTTTTTATCCACAGGAGGTATAGTGTTAGGAGCTTTTAAAATTTTTATTGTCTGTTTCCTAAAAGATTTATTTAAAGGAATAGATAATCTCCTGGACTTTGGGATATCCATCATTTCCACATAGTCAGGCTCCTCCTTTTCATCCACAGCTTCTTCCAAAGGGAGCTGGAGGGTTTCAGCAACTTTTTTATAAAACATAAAATAAGAAGGGGACTCAGAAAGCCTAGGGGGAGACACTCCTGAAGGTCTGTCTGGGGAGATGTCGGTTCAATGGGCACATCCAGACTTTCAAAATCACATTCACTCTCTTCATAATCCTCCTCCCCTCCTCCGGTTCATAAAATTCCTCTATATCATATTCTTGAGCCGGTGGAACCGACCGCTTACCTGATGGTGCCGGTTCGGTCGGAACTGGGGAAAGCGACTGGACAATTTGGATCACTTTGGCTATCTCTGCAGCAGTTGGAGAAGGAAATTTTGGCTCCACACCTGCTGATTTTCTAGTCCTCTTTGCTGGAACTGGCTCCTCCGAGTCAGCTCTTTGTTTGCCCGAGGAAGTCTCGCCCTGGTCAGAGGGCACTCCCTCCGGTTCGGTGGCCATCCGGGTCAGCGGACTTTTTGGCCCCTCGTTCCCTGAGCCTACCAACTCTCTTATCCAGGGTAGCTGCAGGGAAATTCTTGCAAATCTGGTAGTCTGCATTGAGGTGGTCAAACCCCAGACAATAAACACATGTGGTGTGTGGGTCAGCCTTAGCCAAGGCTTCCCACAGACACTACAGTGCTAAACCCAGTGGGCGGTTTTTCTTTTGGGTTTCTCAGACATAATGCCAGCCTAACCAAAAACTTGCCCTTTTACGGCAAATCACCAAGCAAGACACCCTTATCGGTTCCCAACGTGTCACGGGTCGTGGAAAAAACCGTAATGAAATCTTTTTTTTAGAACCGATAAGAACCAGGAACCACACTCTAAATGCAATTTAATTAAGTTTAACAACAACCTGATCGGTTCAAACTGAACCGATAATAACGTTTGCAAGTTCCACACAGAGAAAATGTAAAACCTATCTATTACTTACGATACCACAGACAGAGCTTGAACCGACCGGTTGCAGTTAAAATAAGGCAAATGCGGTTTAAAAAACTGAGAAATTACACTTTTTAACCGACAAAATGAACCGAGCAGAAGGAGAAATCTCCGGAGCGACTGTTCAGTGAGGCAGAGTAAAGAATCTGACAGTCTGGGTTTGAAGAACAACAGACAGAGTTTTCAACTGAGCTCGCGCTCAAGATTCCATGCCTGGCATGGAAAGTTAACTCTTTCACCTCCGGAGCAGTTCTAAGGCTGGGACAAACTGCATATGTCATAATATAGCAAGACTTCATGTTGTTTGAAGGAATGAGAGCAGGATTGTTCCATACCATTTGAGAAAGCGTCTCAAAGGAGGGTTGTACCGGGGGAGTTAAATCCATAGGGATGTCCGGAACATGAAGGTATTGGAGTCTTAAGAGCTTCCCAGAATCGATATCCACAGTCTGGAGAGAAAGAGTAGAATTCAAATTTTTCAGCACAGACTTAAACGACAAGTCCTCTACCACAGACTCTGCAACAGGATTAGGTCCTGCTCTTTCCAAATCATCACCCAGTGTAAGATCTGGGTCAGGCTCAATATCATCTCCGGACAGTCCAGGAGGAACTGCATGGACAGGAAAGGAATGAAAATCAGCAGGAAAAAGGGAAGGAAAAGAATTCAGAAAGGAGAAGCCCTGAAGATTGGCAGATGAAAAGCCAGGCTTTGGCACTGAAGAGCATGGCACCCAAAGGCCGCACGGTGCCGACAGGTGCATCGGCGCCGAAAATGGCATTGAGCGACCCACTGATGCCAACGGCACCAAAACAAACCCAGGGCCGTGAAAGTTAGGATTTGAGGGAAAGGAAGGAAGAATACCAGGAGATAGAGGCATCGGTGTGACCCCCTACGCCGCAGCCATGTGGGGGAGGAATGAGAAGTACGTGCCACCGTAATTCTTGATCTTCTCTTGTATCTTCACCATTCATTACTGCTTGGGTAGTGCGGGCGTGCACCGCTCTGAGAGGATTTTTATTTTTTTAATGGAATCAGCTCCATGGCACACTCCAGCAGAGCGACGCCCAGCGCTATGCGCGAGGGCAGCAGTTAGATGCAGACCTTCTCCATCTCAGCTCTGGTAGCCGGAGAGGCAAGCAAAAGGTAAAGGAAAAAAGGGAGAGTGAGGCAAGAGAGCCGAGGGATAGAAAAAGGAAAGGATATAAACTGAAGAAGGAATAAGCCAGTAGAGGACAGATGGAAGAGGGAGAAGAAAAAATTACTCACTTTAGTAAAGTTGTTTCTTCTAATGGAGTCTTGCTGTATTCTGACTATTGCAGTTAGGTCCTGCCTTTCAACTGCCCCGGAGAACAAAGAGTTAACTTTCCATGGCCAGCATGAAACGTTCAGCGCGAGCTCGGTTGAAGCCCCTGTCTGCTGCTGTTTAAACTCCAACCATCAGATCTTTACGAGCAATACTCACTAGAAGTTCTGTGTGGAAACTGTAAAACTCGCACTAGCCAACTGGCAACTAAATTTATTAAAAAAGGATTTTTTTGGTTTCAAAGCAAAGACTCAAGTAAGGAAACCCACAAAACAAAACACAACACACACCCAAAATAAAGGAGGGTGAAAAAGGGGCACCTCTAGGGTGCCAACACTGCTCCTGCCCACCCACATCCCAAAAACCAGGTTCTGAGAGGGGAGGCGGGGGGGAGATCAGAATACAGCAAGACTCCATTAGAAGAAACAACATTATTAAGGTAAGTAATTTTTTCTTCAAACATGTAGTCTTGCTGTATTCTGACTTTTGCAGACTACCAAGCAGTACCTCCATGGAGGAAGGACAGAACCTACTTTGGGAATAGGCTCTAAAGTACTGCTGTGCTAAACCGAGCATCACTCCTAGCCTGGATATCCAGAGAGTAATGCTTGGTGAATGTACAGACTGTTTTCCAGGTGGCTGCTTGACAAATTTCTAAAATAGGAATATCCCTGGCAACAGCCACGGAAGCAGCTGTACCTCTAGTAGAGTGAGCCAGTTTTTCACAGCAGAATTGTATACAAGAAACAATCCACCTGGCAATAGATCTTTTAGTGGCAGGTTTGCCCTTACCAACCTCTCCATATGTCAGGAACAACTGGAGGGACTCAAACCTGTGACCCTTGGTGCACTCTATGTAGTAGCTGAGGGCCCTTTTAACATCCAAGCTGTGCAGCCTCCTCTTTCCAGAGGAGGAATGGTCAGTGAAGAAAACTGGGAGAGACAGACTGATTAAGGTGGAAATCGTAAACCACCTTAGGAAAAAACTTCCTGTTAGTTCCTAGGACCACTTTATCTCTAAGGAAAGAGATGAAATCAGGCTCCACTGACAGGGCTTGCAATTCACTGATACGCCTGGCAGAGGTAATGGCTACCAAAAACACAGTTTTCCAAGTCAAGTACTTAAGCTCTGCAGAGGACAAAGGCTCAAAGGTGGTTGCATAAGCTGAGCAATGCAAACATTAAGGTCCCAAGCAGGAGCAGGGTCCCTAAAGGGGGGGGGACTGGTGTGCAGCAATCCTTGAAGAACTTACAAAATACAGGATGGGCTGACAGAGGAGGACTTGCCTACTGACAAGAAGGCAGAAACAGCTGCCAGATGCACTTTAAGTGTAGCTGGCCTAAATCCCAAGCCATTAAGATGAACCATATAGTCCAGGACTGTAGGCAACCCAGCAGATTCTGGAGAAATATGCTTATTAGAGCACCAAATAGTGAACCTTTTCCATTTGGAATTGTAAGTCTTTCTGGTGGAAGGCTTTCAAGAAGCCTTAAGGATATCCAGAACCCTTGAGAAAGGTGTAGATCAGCAAACTCTAACTTGTCAAGAGCCATGCCTTGAGATTGAGAAATTTGAGGTTCGGATACTAAATCCTCCCCTGAGAGGATGTCAACAGGTTGTAATTCCTGGGAAGAGACAGGGGAAGGTGGACTGCTAAGGACAGCAACAGTGGGTACCAGTGCTGTCTGGCCCAGTCTGGAGCAATCAGAATCACTTTGCATGGTTGAGACCTGATCTTGACTAACACTTTGAACAGGAGAGGAAGGTGGGAAAACATATAGGAATTTCCTTCCCAATTCAGAATCAGAGCATCCAGGGGACTGAGCCCAAGACTGGGGTCTGCAACAAAAGAGAGGAAGTTGGTGATTGTCTGGGGCTGCAAAAGATCTATCTGTGGAGTGCCCCATCTCAAGAAAATCACTTTCAAAACTAGGGGATCTAGGGTCCATTCGTGATGGCCCTGGGATATCCTGCTGAGAGCATCTGCTAGGACATTGTCCTTCCCTGGGAGAATCAGAGAGGTTTGCAGGGAGAGGCCAGAGACCACAGCTTCATTGCTTCCTGTGCATGAGGCCAAAGGCGAAAGCTTCCTTTTGTGATGTTGATGTACCACATTGTGGTGGTATTGTCTGTTTTGATCTGGACCACCTTGTTCTGTACAGATCTGGAAAAAGCTTGCAGTGCCAGAAACACTGCTCTGAGTTCCAAGAGACTGATGTGAAGTAGAGATTCTTGACATGACCACAGGCCTTGGGTGGTAAGATCCCCGAAGTGGGATCCCCAGCCCAGCAGGGAGGCATCTCTGGTGAGTATCACTGAATGAGGCTGAGTGACAAAAGGAACTCCCTGTCTCAAATTGTCCTGATCCTGCCACCATTGCAAAGCCTGGATCAGGGTTCAAGTCACTGGGACTAGTTTGGTAAGGGAATCCTTTCTTTGGGACCAGAAGGCTCTTAAGTGGAACTAAATGTCCCTCATCTGAAATCTTGCCCCCTGGACCACTGCTGTAGAGGCTGCCATGTGGCCCAGGAGCTGCAGGAAATGCCTTGCTGGTCAAGACACCTGAAGGGTGAATAAAGAGGCCACTTCTATAAGGGTCCTTGCCCTGTCCAGGGGAAGGAAGGCTCTTGCCCTTATTGTATCCAGCTCTGCCCCTATAAAGGTGAGGAGCTGTATTGGCTTGAGAACTGACTTTGGAAGGTTGAAGAGGAATCCTAAGTAAGTGAGCACTTGCTGAGTTATTTGCAGACTTGACTTGGTCTGGAGACTGACCCACTATGAGCCAGTTGTCCAAGTATGGAAAGATGGAGATCTTTTTTGTCCTTAGGAAAGCAACCACTACTGCCAGGCACTTTGTGAACACCATTGGGGCTGATGTTAGGCCAAAGGGCATTGCTCTGAATGGATAGTGGCCTGAGAGCAACTCGAACCTGAGGTATTTTCTGTGGGAGCACCTGATGGGAATGTGAAAATAGGTATCTTTGAGGTCCAGGGAGGCTAGCCAGTCCCCTGGCCTTAGAGAGGGCAGAATTATTCCCGGAGTCACCATTTTGAATTTTGGTTTTAAAAGGTGCTTGTTCAGATATCTTAGATCCAGGATGGGCCGCCATTCTCCTGCTTTTTTTTTGTTTTGTTTTTTTGAGGGGGTTAGGAAGTACTTGGAGTACAATCCTTTGCCCCTGTGTAGAGTAGGAACCCTTTCTATGGCTCTGAGAGCCAGAAGGGAAGAAACCTCAGCCTCTAGGGCAAGGGTCTCTGATGGATTTGCAGGTGGAAAGGATCTGGTTCTCATCTTGGGAAATTTTTTGAAGCTGAGAACCAGTCCCTGGCTTACTACTTCTAGGACCCACTTGTCTGATGTCAGAGACTTCCAGTCCTGGACAAAGTAAGCCAGCCTGCCCCCTACAGGTAGTGGAGAATCGGCCCAGGCAGACCCATCAGGGTGTCTGCCTGGCAGGGGCTTTAGGCTGACGGGTGGAAGCAGGCCTGCTCATTCCCCGTCTGCCTCTCCCTCTGAAGAACCCCCTCTGAGCATAAGCAGAAGAGGAGGCCTGGGCTTGGTAAAAAGGCCTTTGAAAGGGCCTGCCCTGCCCCTGGAATGCTGTCTCTGAGGAGTGGCTTGCCTTTCTTTGGCCTGAGCACTCCTGTAGGTGGTCCTGTACTCGTCCATCTTTTCATGTAGTTCTCTGTCTGCTCCCAAACAGAGAATTACCAATGACAGGGAAATCCATGGCCTTAGCCTGGGTGTCCTGTGATAGGCTAGTACATCTGAGCCAAGCCATCTCAAGGGACCACAGATGTAGCCATGACTCTTGATGAAACATCACTGGAGTCCATGCAGCATGAAATTGCACCTTGGATGCCTCAATCCCATCTGCAGCCACCTGCTCCAGCTCCTTGGCAAGCTGGTCAGGGCCTGTTTAGCTGAGCCAGCACAGCACAGTGTCCACCTGGACTTCTGTATCTAGCTGCAGGCCATATAATTAGCCTGCCTGAGTCCCAAAGATGCTGCCATGTACCGCTTCTTTTGCCATGGCATCAATCTCCTGGGGTCCTTAACTGGGGTGTGATGCCAAGGAAATATTTGCCTTATCACAGGCAGCCTGCACCTGCCCAACATGGCTGCATTTTGGGAAAGGAACCCATGTCCAAGCCTGAAAGGGTAAACCCTTGTCCATTCTGCCTGTCCACAGGAGGTATGGAATTAGAGTTTTAGAATTTTAAATGTCTGCTTCCCAAAAGATTTATGGAGGGAACAGACAGTCTCCTGGACTCTGGGATGTCCATCATCTCAACAAAATCAGGCTCTCCTGATCCTCTACTGTTTTTCCATTGGAAACTGAGGGTTTCTAGCCACTTTCTTGTAAACATAAAGTGGAAGGGACTTGTAACCTAGGAGAGAAACACCTGAAAGTCTGTCTGGGGAGATGTCCGGGTCAATAGGCACATCCAGACTTTCATAACCACCACCACCACCACCACCACCACCACCACCACCATCATCATCCTCCTCCTCCTCCTCCTCATACTGTCCCTCCTCCTCCTCCTCCGGTTCATAAAATTCTTAAGTATAATCCGGAACCGGGGGAACCGACCAAACCGAGCCACTGCCAGATGGTGCCGGTTCGGCTGGAACCGAGGTTAGCGATCGAGCTATCCTTATCGCTTTGGCTATTTCATCAGCGGTTGGAGAAAGAATTTGAGGATCCGAACTGGATGATTTTTCTCTCCTCTTCTCTTCCTTTCAACCGGAACCGACTCCTCAGAATCGCTCTCCTTTTGCCCTGGTCAGAGGGCACTCCTTCTGGTTCGGTTGGAACAGAACCGGGCTGGCCATCCGGGTCAGCGGACTTCTCGGCCTCCCTTTCCCTCAGTCTACCTACTCTCTTATCCAGGGTAGCTTTGGGAAAACTTTTACAAATTTGGCAGTCTGAATCGAGGTGGTCAAACCCTCAGACATAACACAGGTGGTGTGGGATCAGCCTTAGCAAAGGCTTCCCACACACAATACAGTGTTGAAACCCAGTGGCCCGGTTTTTTTCCTTGCTTTGTCAGACAGCCAATCCAATCCAAAACTTACCCTTTTTCTCGCAATCCGCCAGGCAAGATACTTCATCGGTTCCTTAATCTGTTACGGTCTTGAAAACGTAATTAAATCTGTTTTTTTTTTAGAACCGATATGGACTGGTTACCACACTCTAATAAATTCAAAACTTTTTTAAGACCAATCTGATAGGTTCAAACCAAACCGATCCAATATTTACAAGTTCCACACAGAAACCAAATGCAAAACCTATCTAGTACTCAATGGTACTGCCAGACAGAGACTTAAACCGACAGTTCAGTAGCAGAAATTGGAGAAACCGAAAAAAAACGACACTTTAACAGACTTTTTTGAACCGAGCAAAGGAGAAATCTCCGGAGCGACTGTTCAGTGAGGCGGAGTAAAGAATCTGACAGTTGGAATTTAAACAGCAGCAGACAGGGGCTTCAACCGAGCTCACGCTGAACGTTCCATGCTGGCCATGGAAAGTTAACTCTTTGTTCTCCGGGGCAGTTGAAAGGCAGGACCTAACTGCAATAGTCAGAATACAGCAAGACTTCATGCTGTTTGAATACCTACCCTAAGGGACCGCAGGGCTTCCCAACTGGGGCGGCTCTAAGGGAGGAACAGATAAACAGAAAAGGAAGACGAAGAAAGAGAAGAAAGAAGCGATGTTGAGAGGGGAGAACACTGCCCATAGATATATTGGTTGAGAGGGTTATAAGCTCGGAACCAAAAACTAAGGGAGCAAGAATCCCTCTTAATAGGTGTGAGAAAAGGTTCAACTGAACCGCTTGTATAGATTGGACAAAAAGAAAAAATTACTCACCTTAGTAATGTTGTTTCTTCTAATGGAGTCTTGCTATATTATAGACATTAGCAGTTTGATCCAGCTCTAGAACTGCCCCGGAGTGAAATGGTTAAAACCATTCCAAAATAGAATTTTGGCACGAGAGCAGCTCTATCTTCGTGTCATTTCTAAACTTCTGAACTGTCAGATCTTTACGAGCCAAACTCACTAAGGTCTGTGTGGAAGCTGTAACCACACTAGCCAAATGGCTACCTAAATAATAACAACCATTGATGGTCCCAACACCCAAGACTCAAGTCAGGGACCAGAAATACTAACACCATTCTAATAATATGAAAATGGAACATAAGTATAATAAAACACACACACGCATACACACACCCCCAAAGTCCCAAAGGGGACAAAATGCTAACAGAGGACAAAAGTAGTGCCCAACACTAAGTTGCCCGTCTCACCAAGTGCAGAGGTTCTGAGAGGGCAGGTTGGGGAGGTTCATAATATAGAAGACTCCATTAGAAGAAACATCATTAAGGTGAGTAATTTTTCTTCAAACAACATGAAGTCTTCCTATATTATAGACATTAGCAGAATACACAGCAGTACTCCATGGAGGAGGGGGAACCTACTTAGGGATAGGCTCTGAAGAACAGCTGCATCCAAACCGAGCATCTCTCCTGGCCTGGCCTGACATCCAGGGAGTAATGCTTGGCAAAAGTGTACCGTTTTCCAAGTAGCAGCCTGGCAAATCTCTAATAAAAGCGTGGGATATTCTGGCGGCAGCTAGAGACTTTTAGCTGTACCCCTGGTAGAATGAGCCAAACTGGGGGCTCTGCCCACTTCTGATAACAAAATTGAGATACAAGAGACAATCCACCTGGCTATTGATCTCTTAGTGGCAGGTTTGCCTTTCCCAACTTCACCATAGGTAAGGGAAAAGTTGGAGGACTCGAACCTGTGACCTTGCTATGCATATAATAACTAAGAGCTCTCAACATCCAGCTTTGTGCAACCTCCTCTCACCGAAGAGGAGTGATCAGTGAAAATACTGAAGGAGATAGATTGATTATGATGGAAATCTGAAACCACCTTAGGCAAAACTTCCTATTAGTCCTAAGACTCACCTTATCCCTGTGAAAGAAATAAAGTCAGTCTCCACTGACAAGCTTGCAATTCACTTATGTCCTGGCAGAAGTGATAGCCACTAGAAAAACAGTTTTCCAAGTTAGGTACTTAAGCTCTGCAGAAGACAGGTTCAAAGGGCAAGGTATTAACTGGGCAATGCAAACATTAAGGTCCCGAGCAGGGCCGGTTCCCAAGGGAGGATTAGTATGGAGTAACCCTTAAAAACTTGGAAAACACAGGATGAGAGGAAAGAGGGATGACTTTCCTGTTGACACAAAAGCAGACACAGCTGCCAAATGAACTCTCAGGGTAGCTGGTCTGAGACCCAAGGAATTAAGATGTACCATGTAATCTAATAAAATGGGCACTAGCAGATTCTGGGAAATATTTTTCCTGAGCACACCAAATGGAAAACCTTCCATTTAGAACTATAAGTGCTCTAGTGGAAGGCTTTCTGGAAGCCTTTAGGATCTCAAGAACACCCTGAGAGAGGTGTAAATCAGCAAACTCTAACTCCTCAAGGAGCCAGGCCTTGAGGTTGAGGATTGAGGTCCCGATACCAAACCCTTCCTGGGCACAAGTCAACAGATTGTGATTCCTGGGAGGCACAGGGGAAGATGGACTGTCAGAGACAGATGGAGTGGGTACCAGGCCTGCCTGGCCTAATCCGGGCAATCAGAATCACCCTGCAAGGCTGAGATCTGATTTTGACTAGTACTTTGAATAGAGAGGAAAGGGGAAGCATAGAGAACTTCCCTCCCAATCCAGAAGAAGGGCATCCAGGGGAACTGATCCCAGCACTGGAGGCCTGCAACAGAACAGAGGAAGTTTGTGATTGTCTGGGGCTACAAAAGATCTATCTGAGGATGCCCCACCTGGCAAAAACTATCCCCAGCACTTGAGGATCCAGGGACCATTCGTGGATGGCCTGGAAACTTCTGCTGAGGGCATCCGCTTAGACATTGTCCTTCCCGGAAGATGAACTGCTATGAGGGAAGTGTTCAGGAATAGGCCAGAGACCACAACTTATTGCCTCGGTGCACAAGGTCAAGACCGAGTGCCCCCCTGTTTGTTGATGTACCACATTGTTGTGGTGTTGTCTGTTCTGACTTGTATCACTTATCATGGACAGATGCAGAAAAGCTTGAAGAGCTAAAAGACAGCCTCTGAGTTCCAGCAAATTGATGTGGAGCAGAGATTCTGGGGGACCAAACTCCTGAGTGAAAGGTCGCCCATGTGGGCTCCCCAACCCAGAAGGGAAGCATCTGTAGTGAGAGTCAAGTCGTGAGAAGGGGAAATGAAGGGACCCCGCTCTTAATTGCTCTGATCCTGCCACCACTGGAGAGCTAGGATCAAGGTTCGAGTCACTGGGACCAACTTGGAAAGGGGGTCTCTTCTCTGAGACCAAAAGGTTCTCAAGTGAAACTGAATGTCTCTCATCTGAAATCTGGCTCCTGCACAACACCTCCGTGGATGCAGCCATGTGCCCCAGGAGCTGCAGAAAGTGTCTTGCTGGTCGAGAGACCTGTAGAGTGAAGAAGAGGCCAGAGCCACTAAATTCCTTACCCTTCTGGGGAAGAAAGGCTCTAGGTAGCTTTGTGTCCAATTCTGCCCCCATAAAGGTGAGCACCTGGACTGGTTCCAGAACCGACTTTGGTAGGTTTAGCAGAAAACCCAGGGAGGTGGAGAAGCTGCTGGGTGACCTGCAGGTGAGATTTTACCTGTTCTGGGACTGCTCACAATGAGCCAGTCGCTCAGATAGGGAAAACAGCAATCCTCTGCCTCCTTAAGTGCCACTGCCACTGCTAGACACTTTGTGAATACCCTTGGAGCAGAGGTAAGGTCAGGGCATTGCTCTGAACTGGTAATGACCTGAGGGCAGTTCGAATCTGAGGTACTTTCATGGGATCTTCTGATTAGGACATGGAAATAGGGTATCCTTGAGGTCCAGGGAGGCCAGCCAGTCCCCTGGCCTTAGGGAAGGTAAAATCATTGCCAGAGTTACCATTTTGAACTTTGGTTGCAAAAGATGCTTGTTCAGATATCTGAGATCTAAAATGGGCCGCCACTCTCCTGTCTTTTTGGGGTAAGGAAGTATCTGAATACAGACCCCTGCCCTGATGCAGGGAGGAACCTTTCTACTGCTCTGAGAGCTAACAGGGATGAGACCCTGTTCCCAGAGCGAGGGTCTCTTGAAGCACTTGCAGTAGAAAAGTCTGCTTCTCAACTTGGGAAACTTTTGAAGCTGAGAACCAGACCCCTGGCTTACTACTTCCAGAACCCACTTGTCTGAGGTTAAAGAAGCCCACCCTGACTGAAGTAAGCTAGCCTGCCCCCCACTGGTACAGGAGAATCGGCCCTGTTTCGCAGGAGCTTTAGGCTGGGGGTGGGAGCAGGTCTGCCCACCCCTCGCCTGCTCCCTGCCTCTGAAGAAGCCCCTCTGAGCATAGGCAGAGGAGGCCTGAGTCTGGTAGAAAGGTTTGTGAAAAGGCTACCCCACCCCTGGGGCATGCCTTGAGGAGTGGCTTGCCGCTCTCAGCCTGGGCACTTCTTGTAAGTAGTCCCATATTCATCCATCTTTCATGTAATTCTCTGTCTGCTCTCCAAACAGAGAATTTCCCACCACAGGAAAATCCATAGCCTTAGTCTGGGTATCCTGTGACAAACTAGTACACCTGAGCCAGGCCAACCTCACTAAAAGCTACAGATGGGCCATGACCCTAGAGGAAACATCATTAACATCCACAGCAGCATGAAACTGAACCTAGAGGCTTCAATGCCATCAGCAGCCACCTGTTCTAGTTCACTAGCCAGTTGGCCATGGGCCTGCTTTGGCCAATTGCATAACAGTATCCCATCTAGATTTCTGATACCTAGCTACATAAGCCATATAATTTGCTTGCCTGAGTCCCAGAGAGGCTGCCATATACTGTTTTTTGCCATGGCATCAATCTTCCTGGAATCCTTGTCAGAGGATGTGAAGCCTAAGGGATATTAGCTTTATCACAGGCAGCATCCTGAACTACCCCAACATGACTGCATTGCTGAGAAAGGAATTCTGTATCAGGGCCTGACAATGTATACCTTCTGTCCATCTTTTATCTACAGGAGGCACAGAATTAGGAGCTTTTAAAATTTTAATTGTTTGTTTCCTAAAAAGACTTATGTAAAGGAATAGACAATCTCCTAGACTCTGAATATCCATCATTTCTACAAAATCAGGCTCCTCTTGCTCATCCACAGCCTCTTCTAAAGGAAGCTGAGGGTTTCAGCAACTTTTTATAAAACATAAAACGAGATGGGACTCAGACAGCATAGGGGAGATTCTAAAGGTCTGTCTGGGAGATGTCCAGTTCAATGGGCACACCCAGACCTTCCCAGCCACATTCATACTGTTCATAATCCTCCTCCCTCCTTGGTTCATAAAATTCCTCAATATCATAATCTTGAACCACTGGGACCGGACGAACCGACCTTTACCAGATAGTGGTGGTTCGGACGGACCCTGAGACAGTGACTGGACAATTTGTATGGCTTTTGTTATCTCTGCAGCAGTTGGAGAAGGAACTTTGACCCAGACCTGCTGATTTTCTTGTTTTCTTTACTGGAATTGGTTCCTCAGAACCAGCTTTTCTTTGCCCGAGGAAGTCTGGCCCTGGTCAGAGGGCATTCTCTGGTCTGCTGGCACCGAACCGGCTAGCCATCCGGTCAGCGGACTTTTTGGTCTCTCGCCCCTGGAGCCTGCCCAATCTTTTTCCAGGGTGGCTGCAGGAAATTCTTACATACGTGGCAGTCTGACTGAGGTGGTCAAACCCCAGACAATAAACACATAGTGTGTGGGGCCTTGGCAAAGACTTCCCACAAACATCACAGTGTTGAAACCCAGTGGGCCCGGTTTTTCTTTTGGGTTTCTCAGACATAATGCCAGCCAACCAAAAACTTGCCCTTTTAACGGCAGTGACGGTAGAACACTTATCTTGTCGTTCCTAACCGTGTCACGGTATTGGAAAAAACGAATAAACCGCTTTTAGAACCGATAAGAACCGGGAACCGCACTCTAAAATAGTAACTTTTAGTTTTAAATGAGTTTTAAACCCACTGATTGGTTCAAAACCGAACCGATAACTTACAAGTTCCACATAGACAAAACCTTCATTTACTTATGGTTACCACAGATAGAGCTTGAACTGAACGGTTTTATGTGTTAAAATAAAATCATTCTCGGTTAAATCCAACCGAGAAAACACTTTTAAACCGAGAAATGAACCGAGCAGAAGGAGAAATCTCCGGAGCGACTGTTCACTGAGGCGGAGTAAAGAATCTGACAGTTCAAGTTTGAAATGACACAGATAGAGCTGCTCTCGTGCCAAAATTCTATTTTGGAATGGTTTTAACCATTTCACTCCGGGGCAGTTCTAGAGCTGGATCAAACTGCTAATGTCTATAATATAGCAAGCCTTCATGTTGTTTGAAGGCCAGGTTCTCTATAATCTCATCATCCCAACCCCCTACAATCTAGCTGAGAGCTTACAGACTGCCGGACAGAAAACTGTTCCAGACAGAGAGCACCCAACTATTGGGGAGTGGTAAGCCCTTAGCACCTTGTTAAGTGCCAACACCGAGTGTGTGGGTAGGGTTGTGTCTACAAAGGGCTGCTTTGTATGAAGGATAGAGTGGGAACTCAGACTCCCTGAAGGCAAGGGCAAGGGCAGCAGTTCAAGGTTAAGAAGTACAGAAGCACCAACCACAAGAAGCTGACAATTAAATAATGCCTGCCAGGGGGGACCTTAATTTTGAGGCCGAGCCAAGAGGGATGGCCTCTTTAGCTGTGAGCTGAACATCGTGGCTAAGGAGCCCAGAGGTCACCCCTAGAGGCAGTCAGAAAGCGTTCTCTCAGGATAGGAGAAGAGTCCTACTCGTTTCCCTTTACCTTGAGGAAAAAAGATCTGTACAAGGACGGAAACCAGGATAGTTTTTTTTTTTTTTTTTGGCATAAAGGCCAAAGGAAAGGAGAGGAACGAGAAGGGAAGGGGAGACGCCGCAGTAGGAGGCCAATGAGGGGAAGGTGGGTGGGTATCAGTAATGAATGGTGAAGATACAAGAGAAGATCAAGAATTACAGTAGGTTCGTAATTTTCATATCTTCCTTGTCAATCTTCACCATTCATTACTGCTTGGGTGAGTACCAAGCTCCCCCCACCAAGGGGAGGGATAAAGAAACGCTGAGGGAGCAAGACCCCCAGCCTCCTGTTGGTGGGAAACAGAAGGGGAAGACCCCTGGGCTAATCAAGTGAGAAGCCTATGATGGAGGAGAGCTAAGAGGTGTCCCCAGAGGACGGGGAGATGGAGGAAGCCCCTGCAGAAGTCTCCTAGCTCTGGAGGAAAAGAGACGGGTCCCCCGGAAAGCGGAGCGAATCCACCCTACGCCGGGCCAGGGGTGACAACCTTGATAGATGAAGCCATGCCGTCCGTCTAATACAGATCGCTGTCCCTGCAAGCCTGGAAGCCACCTCATTGGCGTTATAAGATGCCCTTGCTTGGTGTCTCGCCAGCTCCAGGCCTATAGCAGAGAGGGCAACAGCTTGTCTGGTTTGCTCTGTATCAGGCATTGATGCTAAGATTTGGGAAAGCATCGACCACAAATGCCTACTGTAGGCAGCATGGTGAGCCTGATGTAATGCAATGCATAACATCACAAGAGAGGAACAGAACACTCTTCACCCCCACCGGTCAAATTGTAGAGAATCTGAGTCCGCTGGATGGTCATGCGCCAGGCGGCGGCACCCCGAGGGAGTTTCTAGGTAGGCCAATCCCGAAGGTGGCTTCGGGAGAGTACCTAGAGATTCTGGCGGGGGCACAATACCTTCGTTCACAGTCTGCAGGTGCTGGAGAAAGGGCGGCTGGTGACTGCCAAGAATGGATAGACGCCTCCTGGCAGGGAATAGGCCAGGATAGTACCACCAAATGCTGGGCACTGAATTCACAGAGGAATTCACGCGTCTCCCATTCGGTACTGTCTCGCCTAACAAAGGAGATATGAAGCTCCCTCACCATCCTTGAAAGGAATCGCTGATATTCAGTGAAATCAGCCATCAGAGGAGAGATGAGCAGTGGGTTTCTCTCCCTCAGAGGAGGGAGACGAGGATGATGGAGAGCTCGAATGTCCAGAGAACTCCTACAGCTGTGGGGATAGGCGAAATACCTGCTCGTGCATGTAACTAACATATGAGGGGAAGGCCGCCGCAGAGCCTCTGAACGTCTCCCAGGATAACGGGCCCGTAGGACCGATATGGCCTGGGAGAGAGGGGGGTGGCTGCAGAGGAATGGGAGGGGGCACCTACGGCGAGGCAACTGTCCTCTGCTGAGGCGCTGGAATCCGGGGAACGGAGCCCGAGCTGGCGGGATCCCGGACAACAAACCAGGTCGCAGAACGGAAACCCTGGGCATGCGAAGCCTGGAACAGCCTAGTAGGGGATCCTCCCCTGAGACGAACCTGGGGCTGCATGGATCCAGAATGGCAGCCCACAGCAACGCCACCAGAGGGGTCCCTGGGGCTCGAGGGGAAAAGACAGGGTCCGGCGCCATGGCTTCTACCCGCCCCCGAGGGATGGCAGGTGAAGACCAAGGCGCCCAAACCCTGTCTCTCGAGCCCCAGACTCCGAGAATGCCCTCCTCCTTGACCCCAGCGACCCCCCACCCCAAGGGGGTGCAGTAGCACTGGGATTGGCAGCTGCCATGACCCCCGCAGGAGAGAGAGCCCCTTCCTCCACCTCCGCTTCATCCCCCTCCAGGGACCCCAGACCACCCCCAGCCTGGGAGGCCTCAGGAAAGGACAGCAGCGGAGACAGAGGAATAGGCATGCTGGGCCGCCTAGCACCTCGTCCCACTGGAGACCCCGACTCCGAAGAGTCAGGGTGCCAGGACAGGTCCACATCGGAATCATTTTCCTCCGAGGAGGAAGAGACCAGCTGGACCACAATACTGGCCACCCCAAGGGTCTCCAGTGAAATGGCACCGCGAACGCGCTGACCCACCCGACCCCCAATGCTTAGACTCGGTGCCAGCGCGCCAGACCCACAGCACCGTGACCCAACTCGCACCGCTAGAAGAACCAATCATGGCACTGCACCACGAACGGCACCGTCTCAATCACCAGTGCCGAGAATGGCACCAGGATCCTAAACGGCGCCGGAAGGCGGCGTCGAGGGTCCACTGATGCCGAGCCCAGCAGACCTGGGCCTCAACACTGGGGGAGCCTGCACCTCCGAGGAGGTGAATGCCGAGGCGGTGTCCCCACCACGGCCCCAGGAGGGACCTCGGCATTCCTCCAACACCGCAAAAGAAGCCTCCTCTTCGGCAAGAGAAGATGAGGAAGCCTCCACCTCTACAGACCGTATAGGCCTGAGAGGGGACCCGGAGGAAGGGTCTAGAGACCTTACCTGGGAATCCCTGGAGTAGCGCTATCCCCTGAAAGTCAGCGGGGCCTTGCCGATCTTGAACGCACGGACTTCCAGGATGTGACGGTCCATCGAGAAACAGGCGTTGAACGCATCCATATTGTGGTCGGGTCCCAGGCAATGGAGACAAACATCATGCCTGTCCGTGACGGAAAAATGCCGGCCACAGGAGCACCGGCGCATAGGGGCGCGGCCCGCCTTTGACTTACGTTTTGCCCCCGAACCTGATATGATGCGTAAAAATTAAGACCAAAATAAGCACAGCTGTCGGTGCTGTCGAAAAAAGAGAAGGGAAAAAGAACGGTCTCACCAGTGACGATGTCGAGAAAAAAAGGAGGAGGAATCTGGAACGGTTGATGTCGTACTAGGCCTAAAACTGAATCTGACCATGCAGCAGGTGCAGCCTCGACGGCGGGAGAAACAGAACTGAGATAGAGGAGTCATCTCGGCACCTAATGGCCACCCTTCACATAGCGCGATAATGGCTCTGTGGGTGCGCGCGCAGTTGGACCCGACTCCCCCAAAAATCTCAGAAGCGGTGCGCGTCCGCACTACCCAAGCAGTAATGAATGGTGAAGACTGATAAGGAAGATCACCTGATGGAGTTGACGGCACCGAAGAGGGCGCCATGCGGACTAGGAGGCCTCATCGCCTGCCTGATCCCCTGAAGAGCCCGGCGACCCGGAGTGACCAGGCCAGGCAGCTGAACTCAACCTCTGAGCCCACTGCTCCATCACAGCGGCCCACTGATGAAACTGCTCATCTGAAGCCCTACCAGGAGGCGGGGAAGGGCTCAGATGTCGAAGAGGTCAGTGACCAGAACCAGGAACTGGCGACTCCAAATGAGGAGGCCAGCAACTGACCCCAATGACCGACCATCGACACGCAGACATATTAGCGGGCAACCTCAAGTGATGCCTTCTCTTTTTTGACCTACGGGTCGAAGAAGAGCTCAAGGCCAAACGGTGCCGAGAATGTGACCATTTTTTTTTTATGCCCTGAAGACTGGATGACACCCTAACAGGTCTCAGTGCCGAAGAGCACGACACCGAAAACATGCATGGCGCCAAGAGGCCGAATGGTGCCGAGAGCAGTGCCAAGAAGCCGCACGGCACCGAGGATGGCGCCAATGAGGTGCACGGCGCCGAGGACGACCCCAATAAGGCCGAGAAACTCAACTGCCCCGAGGACGGCACTGACAGATGCTTCAGCGCCGAAGACGGCGCTGCACGTGCCATCGACATCGAGGGCGTCGAAAACATCCCAAGTCTCCGAAAAACAGGATTTGAGGAAAAAGAAGGATGAATACCAGGAGATAGAGGCATCCATGTAGCCTCCTGCGCCACAGCCGTGTGGGGGGGACACCTCAGTGCGGAGTCAACGGCACCACGCAACTAGGGAGGCTCAACCGCCCTACCCGATCTCCCAGAAAGACCGAAGGTCCCTGAGTGACCGGGCCAGGTAGCTGGAGCAACCTCCGAGCCCATTGCTCCGTAACAGCAGCCCAATGATGAAACTGCTCATCTGAAGACCTACCAGAGGGCGGGGTAGGGCTCCGATGTCGAAGATGTTGACTACCAAGAACAGAAACCGGCGACTCCGAAAGAGGAGACCGGCAACTAGCCCAATAACTGACTGTCTATGACAGACATATCAGAGGGCAACTGAAGTGATACCTTCTTTTTGGACCTGTGGGTCAAGAAGAGCTCGAGGTCAACGGTGCCGAGAGTGCGACAGTTTAATTTTATGCTTTCAAGGGGACCGCCCACCCCCTCGGGCATTGGACTGTCCGTTGTCAGACCCCCCCTTCCGGAGAAGGCGGCGGACCGGACCCAGCCTGGCTGACGGAACAGCTTTCATACAAAGTCTCCCTACCATCACCTGACCAGCTCATGGTCAACTCCATCAATGTAGGCCGAGACTTCTTTCTTAAATAAGGATAAATAAACTAAGAGATACTTTATTCAAGATATTACTACAAAACAATAAAACTTGAAAAACTATGCTGCTAGTTTGAAGTTTGACTCCCGGTGGGCGAGCGACGTCGCCACTGAAGTGCACTCGATGGCAGGAAAAAAGGAACAGAGGCGGTTGGAGGGTCGACGCCGAGATGGTCATTACTGCACGAGCAGGGGCTCACGGTGCCACTCCTCGCAGCTCCATCTCTGGCGCCGAACCTCTAGCAAATAAGTTTGCTCCCGCTGGGTCCTAATGCCTCCTGCACAGATCCCACTAGTGTGAATGAGTGGTGGAGACTTTATGTCTAGGAAGATCTGAGGAGGAAGGGGTGTCTGTATCGGTCACTGGCCCATTCTACGAGCGGCTACATCATGCGTACGCCTTGTGAGCAGCCCAGACGTCAACTCCCCCTTCTAAAAATTTTTAAAGCTATATGCTCTCGCTCGGGATCCAGCCTCCGGCGTGTATCTCACCTGTGAAGACTGATCTTTGGAAGATCTGTGACTGCCAAGTGACCTGTGTTCTCTGTGTCCAGAAGCAGAGCATCTCACCTCTGTGACCCCCCCCCCCCGCCAGGGGCTGGCACTACTATAAGTTTCCAACTGAGTGCAGTGATTCTTACTGAGCCATAGTCTTCCAGGAGACAGGGGTAACATGACTGAGACATACACTACACATACTTGCATGGCATGGGATAAATAGGGTAGACTCCAAGGAACTGTTTGTTCTCCTTGAGTTCAAACACTGGGACGAGAGGGAATTCACTAAAGCTGGCAGCGGAGGATTCAAAAAGGACACCCATAAGCACTTCTTTGTGGAGGGGGGGTGAATAAGTGAAATAAGCTACTCAAAGAAGTGGTTAAGAGCAAAGCAATGAGCAGCTTCAAAGAGGGATAGGACAGGCTGCAGAGATGGGATAGGGTAGGTTAGTTAGAAAAAGTGGGAACAGTAGAAAAGGGGAGCATTGCCACAAGGGCAAGGCAGACTGAATGGGTCAAGAACCTTTTTTGCCGTCAGCTTCTATGTATCTATGTATGATGGCAGAAGCCCAACCTTGGCCCTTTTTAAACAGATTGTTAGCTATGTCAGACTATGTTCCATGACTGGTAATGTTTTATTAGTACCCAAAAGTAAGACTACCAATTTCATTTAATAGTGACACAACCTTAGTTCCCAGCAAGCCAAACAACTCCCCTGAATTATAACCAACCCAATTTTTTTCTGTCTGTACCATTTTATTTCTCACTGTAGGAGGATTTTCAGCAGGAAAAGTTCTAAACAATATGTACAGCTTCCTGCTCCGCCTTCGACGCTGGATCGTTAACCGTGCAATGACTTTTGCACGTCGTGATCATGGGATGGCGACTATTGGAGACAGAATATTCTGCGTGGGAGGAAGAGTTTTAAATGCAGTAAGTTAAAATCACTCATATAAAGTTAAATTCTAAACCAGAGCCACTCACAACCTATAACATCAAGTAACCATTATTAAAAAACTTTCTTCTCACTAGACAGAAGAATGGAGTCATGTTAATGAGATGGAATACTACTGCCCTGTAACTGATCAATGGACCAGTCTGAAGGTGTCTCCTGTCGACTGCTGCCAATTCAGCATCACTTCATACCACTCAAAACTCTACATTACAGGAGGCGGATCCTTACATCAGATGAACAAAAGGGATGAAGTATTTACCTATGAACCCGATGCCAAAAAGTGGGAGAAAGTGGGCTCCCTGCCAGATCGGTTGGTTGACCATGCTTCATGTATAGTCAAGCTGCCAAGTGAGGTGTTACAGAAACTGCAGAGGGAGCAAAAATCCACTTTGCCAAACAATACCAAAACGAAGTCAACTCTAAATTTGTTTGTTACAGATTTTGAGGAGATTAAGACATAAACTGTATCTGTAGGGATGGCAAAGTTTCAAAGGACAATACCACTGTTTTGGAAGTCTTGCTATGGACATCATAATTTTCCACATGTACTCCATGGAATACTGTGATTTTAGGGCATGCTGCATCTACTAACTTGGGAGGATTAAACTGCTTGTCGTAGAGACATAGGTCAGAAAGCACAGGCAAACCAGGAGAAGTTATAAAATTTGCAAGTAGCATGTTATTATTGATTATGTATAAAAAAAAACATCTGTGCAGAATACCTAGTAGGGAGGAATAATTAGTCTGTGAAGCCATGGGTGAATGCTACTAACAGAAACACAAATACAAGTTCCATTTTTCACAAAATGGATTCCCCAAAACCCCACACTAGCAAACACTACCAGCAGTACCACAGGAGGCAGAAAGCCAGAGCTACTTCGGGAATAAGCTTTTTCCAACATAGTAGAATATAACCATGAGAGACTGCAGATCATCAGTCTTGAGAAACAAAGATGTTTAAAGACACAGATAGTCACCCTGTAGACCTTCAAAGAGTACAGACCTTAAGGCAGTCACACTGTGGGCATTATCCTAGACAAGCAGGGACCCCAACTTTGAAAGACAGAACAAGGGATAAGACTAGCATTAAGAGAGGTAGTGCACAATCCAGCTGGACAGTGTCCACATTGAAAAATGGAATCTGACAGCAACTTCCAAAAGTCACAAATAATTTCGTCATTCCTAGTAGGCTCCATTTTATAAATATAAAATTTAAGATTTCTCCTAACATCCAGAAGGTGGAATCTACAGTAGCTTTACCGGAAGGATTAAAGTACTTGAGCAAACAGAAGTAGTATGGCGGACGGGACTACTGTGGCAGACGGTAATCCTGCCAGCGTTAAGCACAAAATCAAACTCCTAACTCTGGACAATTTTTTTATACTATGGTTTATACTAGGTTAGTAGGACAACTGAAGGCTGGTTGCCCATTTAAGCCACCCTCACTTTACAGTGGCTGTATGTTTTTCCCTAGTATACAGATAAGCATCTAGTTTGTTTTTAAAGGTATTGAACATAGTTTGGTCCACTAATCCTGTGGAAGTTTGTTCCAAAGTCTAATAGCTCTAGGCAGGAATGTGGGGGACCACCTGTGGGGGAGGGGGCTCTCCTCTGCACCTCCAAAATTATATAACCAACTCCAGTCCTAGCAAAATAAAATAAAATAAAAAACAGTAGGAGGTAGCGGGATTCAAACCCAGGATGGTTGGTGTGCTATGCACACTGTCAGCTCCTTACCATCACTCCTAAGATATCGGAGTAGCCTGGCTGACATGCTCCAACCATCGTCCTATAATTTCCAAGGTGATGTGGATGGACCATCCCATAAACCAGGCACTGATGGGATTACCGCCTGCCATGGTATTCCCATCTGCTGTTCTACTTCCTGTCCGCCATATTGTTCGCTCAAACACTGCACAACAGCCACTTTACCTCTGTTGGCGTGGGTTTTAGGAGAAAAAACAAAACAAAAAACACTTAGGTAATTAAACAGGCATGTTAATGTAAAATTCAGCTCTTTAGTAAAACGTCAGATAAACTCCAGAGACAGCCTTATCATTATCGGAGACTAAGTAGGGTCACTTCACAAAGCCTAAAGCTCACTTATTCTCCAGGATGACATCACAGCTACCAAAAATATGGGATCTTCATTGAGATCTCCTCCATTGGGCAACACCTTTGGAACTGTAAGCCATCAGCATCAGGACCTTCCAGTACTTTTACCTAGCTAGGGGTCCACCCCAATGACATCCAATGTCGGCACTTATAAAACATGGGTTGCCTCCTCAACCCTCAGTCATTTCATTCACTGTTAACATGCTCGTCAGACCTGTAGAGAAACAAGGTCTTTGGTTTGTTGTGTTCTTTTTTTGTATCCATGTCCTTGTATACTACCATCAAAAGAGCCCTCATTTACATTTTGTACCTGCGGTTACAAGCTCCAACAGAGACGACACTCTCACTGTGTGTTTCTCTTGCTTAGGCCTGTCCCACAATGTGAGGGCCTGCAACATCTGCCAGGGATTTAACCAGTTCACAAGGAGATGCCAGAATAAAACTCTGGAGACTTTCATGACCACTAAGGCCATGGAAGCTAAGGCAGTGGGGATCCAAATCTGCTTCTCCCTTTCCACTGGCCACCCCGGGTAAGGAAGCACCCAGGCGGTCATTGACTGCATCGCAAGTGAGGATGACAGAGAAATCCAAAGAAAAGGTGAAATCATTGTCAAGACCCTCTTCCTCTTCCAGTCACCATAAGCATAAGGAAAAAAAAGAAAATTACACACCTACCGTAATTATGATCTTTCTGTGTATCTTCACCATTCATCACTGTTGGGAGTATTTGTCAGAGGTCAGGACCCCATTGGAGCTTTTTTTTTTTTTTAAAGGTAGGTGGAACCGACACATCATCGGCACCGCCCTCGAGGCTGACGCACTGTGTGGCGTTCGCGGCTTGGCCATTAGGCTGCGTCGACTCCTCCTGCCTGCTAGTTCTGAGTCGCCGGAGAGGTAAGAGGAAGGGAGTGGAGGGTGGGAAAAGGAAGTCCAAGGGACAGAAAAAGGAAAAGATATATGAACCAAAAGGAGAAATAACGACTGAGAGGACAGGAAGGGAGAAGAGTTGGAAACTAAAGGGATTGGGAGGGGCCCCAATCTCTGGAAAAGGAAGAGGGAGGTAGGGTGGATAAAGAATTTAGGAAGAGAGGGAAGAGGTTAACACATCCCAGACCCTGGTCCGTCTCCAGACTGTAAGGAGTAGCAAAGGCTTTCTGCCAGAATTCAAGGCACGGAATAACTGGCAAACACTCCAGATAAGCAGAGCTTTTATGGAAGAAGGACAGGGTACAGGGAATTAACACCCTCTCAAGAGAAGATTATTGGTGAAAAAAGGGGGAGAAAAATTTATTTATTTTTGTTAATGAGGAGAAATAGGTTGGACGGGAACAGGGAGGAGGAAAGAAAGGAGGGCAACTGTCAACTCCCACCCCACGGGGGTGGAGCCAAAGCACTGGAAAAGAAGTGCCCCCCCCTGCTGCCCACTCTCCCTGGAACATTATCCCCCTGTGTGCCCCTGTTTTACCCCACTCCTAAAAAAAGGAGAGGGAGAGGGAGGGGGACCCAGAGACTGAGGCCCCAGGGGGATGGAGGGTGGGATCGTGATGAATGGTGAAGATACGCAGAAAGATCATAATTACGGTAGGTACGTAATTTTCATATATTATCTGTGTCAATCTTCACCATTCATCACTGTTGGGCGAGTACCGAGCCCCCCCCAAAGGGGGTTTTGTTTTACACCCTAAGGGATAAAATCCCTTAGCTCTCAGTGGGTGGCACACTAAGAGGGGGATCCTTCAGGGCCTGGAGAGGCCCGAGAGTGGGGAGAGTGAGACGGAGTCCCCCCAGAAGGGGAAGGAAGTTGCCCCGACAAGCGCCGTCTCACTCTATGGGAGAAGAGATAGGTTCCCTGGTGAGTGAAGTTAATCACCCTACACCGGGCCAAGGGTGCCAACCAGGAAAGATGCAGCCATGCCGTCCACATAGTGCAGATCGCTGTCCCCACGACCCTGGTAGCTACCTCATTGGCATTGTAGGATACCCTCACTTGGTGCCTTGCTAGCTCCAGGCCACGTGCAGAGAGTGCTATGGCTTGTCTGGTTTGCTCCGTATCAGGTAATGAGGCTAGGAGTTGACCCAGCCTGGACCACAAGAACCTGTCATAGGCTGCACAGTGGGCCTGATGTGCAGAAACAGAAAGAAGTAACCGTGCTGAGTAGAAAGTCCTCCTACCCCAGAAATCAAAATCCGAGGAGTCTTGATCTGGGGGCCGGTCATGGTGAAGGGTGCGAAGCCCATCAGGAGTGTCCAACTGTGTCAATCCAGACTGTGGATGAGGCATGGAACCTGGAGACTCCGGGGGTGCGCAATACCTCTGGCTGAGATCCCTTGGGGCAGGAACTCCAGAGAAGGGTCTCTGCCAGGAACGCAACGACGCCTCCCGAAAGGGAGCAGGCCAGGGTGGCACCACAAGGGTGGCCTCTCCAAAATCACCTAGAAAGGCGTGCACAGAGTGCTCAGGATTGCTGATAGTGGAAGGAGTAAGGTGCAAGTCCTCCAACATCCTCACAAGGAATCGTTGATACTCAGCAAGATCAGCAGCTGGAAAGATGTGGACAGAAGTTTCCTCTCCCCCAGAAGAGGGGGATGAGGAGCTGGAGAGCACCGGCTTTTCAGTGGGTGGCTGCAGGGGATTAAAAAAACCTGGCTGTTCATTGCCCTAATGTAAGCAGGGAACAGAGCTCTGAACTGCTCCCAGGAGAGAGGCCCGCTAGGACCAAGGATGCCTGGGAGTGCAGGAGAATTTGGCAGAGGGATGGGGACAGAGCCGAGAAGAGATGTCGCCTGACCTCCGTCTGGGCTAAGAAGCAGACCGTGAGCACCCACGGAAGAAGGTGCCCCGGAAGACCCCACAGCCGACAGCTGAACAACCATTTCGGTACTGCCTTGGCTGCGCCCAGAAGAATCCCCCCATGAGGTGACTGGGGCCGTATAGGTCCAGAAATACGATCCCCTACCTCAAAAGAATGGGACTCTCTCAAAGAGACCAAGGAGGAAGAGCGGAGAGCCGCACTACAGCTTCTCCCAGAGCCCGGGTGGACCACCGAAAAAGGCAGACGTGCCGACCCCATGCCCCTCGACCCCTCGGAGTTCGAAAGAGCCCTCCCCCTCGAGAGGGCCAGCCTAGGTAGCTGGCATCTCTGGGCAGCTCCCGAAGGGGCTATAGAGGGGACAGTACCCTCCCCTCCTGTAGGTGCTTTGATCGGCCCCAAAGTTGGGCAATCTAGGCAAACCACAGGTGGGGGTACCACTATTGAGGGGTCAGTGAAACCACCAAGACCAGGCTGCACAGCTATGGTGGCCTGCACCACTGCCTGCTGGTCAACACCCCCACCCCAGTCTCAGTAGCCACCGACCCCACCTCAGAAGGGGGCTGATTCTGGCTTGTTGAGGAGACTACTGGGCTGCCCACCTCAACAGCCAACCCCAAAGGGTCAGACTGAACGTCTGACTCAGAGCTCGACTCTGCCTCCGAGGAGGTAGAGGCCGAGGCCCTGTGCCAAACCATAGGAGGGTACCCACTGCCATCCTTGCTCACAGGCCCAGAAACCAAAGCTGTGATCGATCTGGTGCCAGCACCCCCCGCAGCCCTGTGAATGGAATCCGCAGGGGGCACGGCCCCAGCCTGAACAGAGCCAGGACCAGTCATGGCGCCATCTGGCTCAACGGTGCCGGCAGGGGTGGCGCCAAGGACGGCGCCGCCCGACTCCATGGCACTGCGAAAGGCGCCGAGAGCACAGGCGGCACCAACGTCGTCGCCGACAGAGGAATCTGAAGGCCCCACGGCACCGAGCCCCAAGGACACGGCGCTGTGCTCAACCTCGGCACCAAGACAAGACATGGAAAAAGACGGCGACGTAGCAGATCCCACGGCACCATTAGCAGTGTTGGTACCACAAACGGTGCCGACAGAAGCCATGGCGCTGCATGACAAGTCGGCACCGACAATGACTCAGTCAGGGCCCATGGCACCACGAACGGCGCCGCGGCGCCGACCGACAAGTCGAGATGGCGCCCGACCGGGCCTTTAGAACGTGGATCTAACACGGGGGCCTTCACCCCAGGCGACTGCCTTGACGGGTGCCCCCCCCGCCCCCCGGAGGAATGGAACGGGCCTCCTGGGCCGCGGAAGAAGCCTCGGCAATGGCTAGGCTACTAGTAGCCGAGGCTCCCTCCTCCTCCTCGGTCCGTATAGAACCGGGAGGGGACCCGGAGGAAAGCCGAGAGCGTGTGGCTTGGCCCGACGAGTGCACACCCAACCCCCGAAAGTCGTCGGAGCTCGCCCCACTTTCCATGTTGGTTACTAGATGACCTGGCGGTCCATGGAGAAACAGGCATTGCACGAATCCACGTCGTGAAGCAAGCCAAGACACGAGAGACACCGGTCATGCTGGTCGGTGACGGAATACTTTCAGCCGCAAGGGCACCGTCGCATGGGGGGGGGCCAACCCGTCTTGGTAGATTTCTTGCCCTCCGACCAAGACATGACCTACGGAGAAAAAAGAACCACCAAAAACAGACTCCATGTCGTGGAAATATAAAAATAAGGAAAGATCTTACCGGGCGACGTCGAGTGTTGGCAGAAACAGAACCGGCAGGAGAACAGACGGACTTTGACCGAAGGTAAAATTTTTCGAAAAACTACTGCGGAGCAGGTCTAGAACTCTTCACAGCTTCCCACAAGGTGACCTCTACAGCGGGAGATGAAGAACTAGCAGGTAAGAGGAGTCGACGCAGCCTAATGGCAGTGCGTCTGCCTCGAGGGTGGTGCCGATGGTGCGTCGGCTCCACCTACCTTTAAAAAAAAAAAAGCAAGCTCCCGCGGGGTCCTGACCTCTGGCAAATACCCAACAGTGATGAATGGTGAAGATTGACACAGATAAGATCATGCTTTACTGGTGAGGTTGATGTCTCCATTGAAGGAGGGTACGTCCTTGCCGATGTCCATTTTGGTGGCATCTACTTCAGCCCCCCAACCATCACTGAGACACCAAGGTCGGGAACTGACTCTGGCACTGCCACAGCTACTACAGACAATATACAGCCTTTGTCGATGGGTTCTGTCCCAACATCAGTAGTTCCGACCCCTAAACCGGGCATTGTCAACTCACAGGTTATGCTGGTGTCATTCTCAGAAATGTTAACATGCCTTTTTTTGTCCCTGCAAGTGGTGATGTCTGTTCTCTCAAAAGGGCCTCCCCCATCGGGACAGTCGTCAATGGGACTGAAAAGCATCCCTGCTGCGCCAATGGTACAGCCACCACCTTCAGCACCAGCTTCTTCAATTAGCCCTACAATCCCGACTTCCTAGAAATGGAAGAGGATTTGGAAAATGAAAGAACCCTATGATCGATACTTCCCTTCCAGCTCGACCTTATTATACAGTGAGGATTCTGGGGTATATAATCCCAGGTCTCCTCCAGAAGCTCCCTCCTTCCTGGCTTTGTTTAAACAAATACAGGATGTGATGAAATTTGAGGGTGAAGAAGCGGACTCCAGTAAAAGAAACTTAATGGAGTTCTTAGAGTTGAGATCTGCTGCCACTATTGTGGTGTCTCCTGTTTACTCTGCATTGGAAGATGCTACATTTGCTGTCTGGCACAGATCTGGCACTCTGCCAGCAATCCTCAGAAAGTCAGATAAAAAAAAAAATTACTCACCTTAGTAATTGCTTTTCTTCTCATGGAGTCTTGCTGTATTAGGACTATAGCAGTCAGCCTCAGCCTCTGAACTGCCCCGGAGAGGAAAGGGTTAACTCCAGAGAAGTCTGGAGTTCCACAGCGCGAGGGCGCTGTTCAAAGCTCTATCTGTGCAGTTTGAAGTCAAACTGCCAGATTCTTTACGAAGCTAAACTAATATAGCAAGTCTGTGTGGAAAACCCTACACTAGCCATTGGCTACCTACCAGTAGTAGAACTACAAAACACACAACAATCACAGAATAGCAACAAAATTATTAAATATTGTTAGCATCACTGAAAAGAAGCATTAACAGACCCCCTCTCCCCAAAAAGACTCAAGTCCAGGGAGGGGGTCACCTACCACTCAATGAACAACAGAATTACCTAGTTCCTAAACCCAATAAACAAGAAAAAGGCATGACACAGTGCTTGCACTAATTTGCCAACCCCATACCCAAGGAGGAGTTCTGAGCGGGGTAGGAGGGAGGGTTGTCCTAATACAGCAAGACTCCATGAGAAGAAAAGCAATTACTAAGGTGAGTAATTTTTTCTTCAAACACCATGAAGTCTTGCTGTAATTAGGACTATAGCAGATTACACAGCAGTACCTCCATGGAGGAGGGTCAGAACCTACTTGGAAATAGGCTCTGAAGCACAGCTGTGCTAAACGGGCATCCCTCCTGGATTGAACATCCAGGAGTAATGTTTGGTAAAGGTGTGAACTGTTTTCCAGGTAGCAGCTTGACAGATCTCCAAATGGAATATCTCTAGCAGCCGCTAGAGATGCAGCTGTACCTCTGGTAGAATGAGCCTCAATCCTGAGGGGGGGCTCTTACCCAGTTTTGGTAACAGAATTGGATACAAGAGACAATCCACCTTGCAACTGTCCTCTTAGTGGCAGGTCTCCCTTTGCCGACTTCCCCATAGGTAAGGAAGAGCTGAGGGATTCAAACCTATGACCCTTGGTGCGCTCCAAATAGTAGCTTAGAGCTCTTTGACGTCCAGACTGTGCAATCTCCTCTCCCTGAAGAGGAATGCTCAGTGAAAAATACTGGGAGAGAGATGGATTGGTTGAGATGAAAATCTGAGACCACCTTTGGTAAAACCTTCTATTAGTCCTAAGGACTACCTTGTCCCTATGAAAAGAAATGAAATCTTCTTCCACTGACAAGGCTTGCATCTCACTTATACTGCCTAGCAGAAGTGATGGCACTAGAAAACAGTCTTCCAAGTCAAAACTTGAGGTCTGCCGAAGACAGGGGCTCAAAGGGGTTGCATTAGCTGAGCAATGCAAACATTCAGGTCCCAAGCAGGAGTGGTTCCTAAAAGGAGGGTTAGTGTGAAGTAACCCTTAAAAAACTTGGAAATTACAGGGTGAGAAGAGATGGAAGCAGGTTTACCTGCTGACACATAAGCGGAGACTGCTGCCAGATGAACCCTTAAGGTAGCTGGCTTAAGGCCTAGAGAATTTAAGTGGACCAGATAGTCCAATAAAACAGTCAAATCAGCAGATTCTGGGAGATTTGCTTCCCAGAGCACCAAATGGAAAACCTCTTCCACTTAGAATTATAGGTGGCCTCTAGTAGAAGGCCTCCTGGCCGCCTTCAGAATATCCAAGACACCTTGAGAGAGGTGTAGATCAGCATTCTAGCTCCTCAAGAACCAAGCCTTGAGGTGGAGGAACTGAGGTTCGGATACCACACTCTCCCCTGTGCACAGGTCAACAGGTCGTGGGTCCTGGGCAAGCTCAGGGGAGGGTGGACAATCAGGGACAGAAGGAGAGGGTACCAGGGCTGTCTGGCCCAATCTGGAGCAATCAGAATCACCTTGCAGGACTGAGTTCTGATCCTCACTAGTACCCTGAAAAGGAGAGGGAAGGGAGGGAAGGCATATAGCTATTTCCCCTCCCAATCCAACTGGAAGGCGTCCAGTGGGACTGATCCCAACACTGGAGGTCTGCAACAAAACAGAGGAAGTTGGTGGTTGTCTGGGGCTGCGAAAAGATCTATCTGAGGGGTGCCCCATCTGGTAAAGACTGACCCCAGCACTAGAGGATTCAGGGCCCATTCGTGGTGGCCCTGAGAAATCCTGCTGAGGGCATCCGCTAGGACATTGTCCTTCCCTGGAAGGTGAACTGCTGTCAGGGAGGTATTCAGGGAGTAAGCCAGAGACCACAGCTTCATTGCTTCGGTGCACAAGGCAGAAGACCGAGTGCCCCTTTGCTTGTTGATGTACCACATTGTTGTGGTATTGTCTGTCCTGACTTGAACTACCTTGTTCTGGACAGAAGCTGAAAAGGCCTGGAGAGCTAAGAGGACAGCCCTGAGCTCCAGAAGGTTGATGTGGAGCAGAGATTCCTGAGGGACCACACTCCTGAGTGGAAAGGTCGCTCAAGTGAGCCCCCATCCTAGGAGGGAGGCATCTGTGGTAAGTGTGGAGGGAGTGAGAATGGGTAAGAAGGGGACCCCTTGAGTTAGATTGCTCTGGTCCTGCCACCACTGAAGGGCCAGGATCAGAGATCTTGTCACTGGGACTAATTTGGTGAGGGGTCCTTCTTTTGGGACCAAAAGATCTCAGGTGGAATTGGATGTCTCTCATCTGGAATCTTGCTCCCTGCACGACAGCTGTGGGCGCAGCCATGTGTCCTAGGAGTTGCAGAGTGCCTTGCTGGCCGAGAGACCCGCATGGTGAAGGAAGATGCCAGGGCAATGAGTCTGTCCACTCTCTCGGAGGGGAGATATGCCCTGGCAGACTTTGTGTTCAACTCTGCACCTATGAAAGTTAGTACCTGAACTGGTTCGAGAACTGACTTTGGAAGATTCAACAGGAATCCCAGAGAGGTGAGAAGCTGCTGGGTGACCAACAAGTGAGATTTTACGTGATCTGGAGACTGACCCACTATGAGCCAGTCGTCCAGGTAGGAAAAAACGGCCACCCCTTGCCTTCTCAGATGAGCCACTACCACAGCCAGACATTTTGTGAAAATAGGCATCCTTGAGGTCCAAGGAAGCTAGCCAGTCTCCTGGTCTCAGGGAGGGCAAAATCCAGAGTTAACATTTTGAACTTTGGTTTCAGAAGATGCTTGTTCAGGAACCTTAAATCTAAGATGGGCCGCCATTCTCCTGTCTTTTTTGGGGTAAGGAAATACCTTGAATAAAGACCCTTGCCCTGATGGCAAAGGGGAACCCTCTCTACTGCTTTGCATCCCAGCAGAGAAGAAACCTCTGTTTCAAAGCAAGGGCTTCAAAGGATTCGAGGTGGAAATGTCTGGCCCTCATCTTTGGGAACTGTTTGAAACTGAGGACCAGACCTTGGCTTACCACCTCCAGAACCCACTTGTCCGAAGTTAGGGACAACCAGTTCTGGCTGAAATAAGCCAACCTGCCCCCCACTGGTACAGGAGATTCGGCCCTGGGCACCCCATCAGGGTGCCTGCTTGGCAGCTGTTTTTGGCTGAGAAGAAGGGGACGGTCTGCCTGAGCCCCGTCTGCCCCTGCCTCTGAAGAAACCCCTCTGAACAAAGGCTGAAGAGGCTTGAGCTTGATAAAAGGCCTGTGGTAAGGCCTACCCCTACCCCTGGGGGCATGCCTTTGGGGGGGCATGCCTCTCTTTAGCTTGGGCACTTTTGTAGGTAGTTCTGTATTCATCCATTTTTTTCATGTAATTTTCTGTCTGATCACCAAACAGAGAGTTACCTACTACAGGGAAATCCATAGCCTTTGCCTGAGTGTCTTGGGACAAATTAGTGCATCTGAGCCATGCCAACCTACGGAGAGCTACAGAAGTGGCCATGACCCTAGAAGAAACATCATTAACATCAACAGCAGTATGAAATTGAACTTTAGGAGCCCTCAATGCCATCAGCAGCCACCTGTTCCAACTCACTAGCCAGCTGACCCTGGGCCTGCTTGGCTAACTGCAAAATAGTGTCCCATCTAGACTTCTGATATCTAGCCACATAAGCCATGTAATTAGCCTGCCTGAGTCCCAAAGAAGCTGCCATATATTGCTTTTTTGCCATGGTATCAATCTTCCTGGAATCTTTGTCAGGGGGATGTGATGCCAAGGGAATATTAGCTCTTGTCACAGGCTGCAGCTTGAACAACACCTACATGACTACACTGCTCAGTGAGGAAGTCTGTATCTGGGCCTGATAAAGTATACCTTCTGTCCATTTTTTTGTCTACCGGAGGGACAGAATGAGGATTTTTTAAAATCTTTGTTTGCTTCCTAAATGATTTATGCAAAGGAATAGACAACCTTCTAGACTCTGGAATATCCATCATTTCAACAAAATCAGGCTCCTCTTGCTCATCCACAGCCTCCTAAAGGAGCTGGAGGGTTTCTACCACCTTTTATAAAACACACAATGAGAAGGGGACTCAGACAACAGAGGGGAGACTCTAAGGTCTGTCTGGAGAAATGTCCGGTTCAATGGGCACGTCCAGACCTTCCCAGTCACAAATGCACTGATCAAATTCCTCCTCCCCCTCCTGTGGTTCATAAAACTCCTCAATAACATAATCTTGAACCACTGGACCTGGACGAGCCACCCCTCTGCCACTTGTGGAGGGCTCTCCAAGTCCCTGAGACAAAGACTGAACAATCTGTATGGCTTTTGCTATTTCTGCAACAGTTGGAGAAACTATCTTAGACTCCAAACCTGCTGATTTCTTTGTCTTTTTTGCTGGTGCTGGTTCCTCTGAACCAGCCTTTCTCTTGCCCGAGGAAGTAACGCCCTGGTCAGAGGGCACTCCCTCTGGTCCAGTGGGTACTGGACCGGGCTGGCCATCCGGGTCAGCGGACTTTTTGGCCTCTCGTCCCTGAGCCGGCCCAATCTCTTCTCCAGGGTGGCTGCAGGGAAATTTTTACATATCTGGCAGTCTGAAAGGAGGTGGTCAGCCCCCAGACAATAAACACAAGTGGTGTGTGGGTCAGCCTTGGCAAAGGCTTCCCCACAAACATCACAGTGTTGAAACCCCGTGGGCCCGGTTTTCTTTGGGTTTCTCAGACATAGTGCCAGCCTAACCAAAACTTGCCCTTTTCTTCAGGTCAGGTTGTGAGCAAGACACCCTTATCGGTTCCTAACTGTCACGGTATTGAAAACCCTATTAAAAACGAGGTTTTTTAGAACCGATAAGAACCGGTACCTCACGCCTAAAAATTCATCAAAATAAGAAACGATCGGTTCAGACTGAACCGATAATTATTCCACACAGACTAAATTTTCGTTTACTACGGTTACCAGATAGAGCTTAAGCCGACACATGGTAATTGAGACTTTGCGGTTTCTGAACGAGAAGGAACCGAACCAGCGGCGTGAACTGAGCTGTGAAGGAGCTGGATTCAGAGCGACTGTTCAGTGAAGTGGAGTAAAGAATCTGGCAGTTTGACTTCAAACTGCACAGATAGAGCTTTGAACAGCGCCCTCGGGCTGTGGAACTCCAGACTTCTCTGGAGTTAACCCTTTCCTCTCCGGGGCAGTTCAGAGGCTGAGGCTGACTGCTATAGTCCTAATTACAGCAAGACTTCATGGTGTTTGAAACTATGTTCTGCGCCTTCTATCAAGCTGTATTCTGCTTTTCAGCCTGAAACAGACTCTGATCATTATGGCTTCCCATGCTGACTATGGGACTCCTAAAGGGATGAGCACCCTGCCTCCTGACACGGAGCCCAGAAAATTGGAAGTAATAGACAAGAAAAATGGTGCCTTTTCCATTTTGGGCCTGCATATTGCAACCTACCAGACCTATATAATCAAGTATCAGAACAGCCCTTGGACAACAGCTATGGCTACGGCACAGATACTGCTCGATAGCCCTGCAAAGGCAGAATTGTTTAAAGCTGCCTCTGCTGGCCTAGATACTGACTAACATTTACAAAGGTCAGCATATGATTCCTCAGAAGCTGCTGCTAGATCAGCTGTCTCTGGTATAAGCCTCAGAAGATACTCCTGGCTCAGAGTGGCAGAATTTGCTTCAGATGTGAAATATAACTATGGAGCCCTTAAACAGCAGGTAACGGCAGATTTGCATCGACTGAACCTCCTCCCTCTTACATTTATGAATAGATTAGAGGCAATTAAAATGAATAACCTCCCCAGATTTTTGTTCCTATTTACAACCCTTCCTCTTGCGATCTCCCCAAAGGACTGGAAATATATATAAAAAAAAGATATCAGACTTTATATGGGCCGGAAAGAAACCAAGGGTTAGATGGGAAGTTCTTACAGAAGAAAGGAGTAGGGGAGGTATGGGGCTTCTGGACTTCCCTAATTATTACATGGCAGCCCAGCTCCTACCAGTGTTGAAAATGCTGACTAGGGGAAAGAGTCATGGTTGGTTAGAGATAGAGGAGAGAGAGAATGCCATCCAATCCCCCTTAATCTTCTATCTTGGAGAACTCTCCCTAAAGATCTAAAAGGGATCACAAACACACTAACCAAACATACCATGACAATCTGGCTCCAAGCGAGTCAGACTTGGGAAATAACTAGACCAGTCTGGCAGTATATCCCTCTAACATACCTACCAGACCTCCCAGTCTCAGAAACAGATCCAATTCTTTTTAGGTGGGTCATGAGAGGCTTTATATATCCACAACAAATGGTTATGTGGGAAACAATTAAGCCCTTTGCCCAGCTTCAGTTAGAATCTGGACTTCTGAACTCAGATGCCTTTAGGTTTTGCCAATGTATACATTACATTACACACAAAATTGGGCTGAGAGAACTAATACAGGATCCAGCCGATCCTATTAAGTATGCACAGCAAAAAAGTGCTCTCAGGGAATCTAGTGGGTACATTTCAAGGATATACTGTATAAAACTTTAATGGAAAATAAGGGTTCCCTAGCAATACAAACAGTGATCGATCATTGGAAAACAGAGGTGAAAGTTCCTCTGTCAGACCAAATGTGGCAGACGGTCTGGATGGCAGTTCAAAAGACAACTAACTCACCATCTTGGAGGGAGTTTAGATGGAAAATTAATATCAGATTCTTCAAAACTGCTTATATATCATATCATTATACCACCTCTAAATCAAACAAATGCTGGAGAGAATGTAGGGCTCAGGGCTTACACTATCATTTTTTGGACGTGCCCCAGAATATCCCTCTTTTGGACAGAGATAAAAACCCTGATAGTAAAAATGTTAAGTTTAAACACATCTCTGAAATTTGAAAACATGATCTTAGGACCCCCCAAAGAAATAAAATCTCAAGCAGGAAGATACTATTTAACGTACTTATAACTGCAGCCCTGAAATCTCTTACCCAGAAACGAACCCCCAGACTTCAATTGGTATAGGACAGGGGTTCTCAAATGGTGAGGCCAGGCCCCAACCAGTTCCAGGGGAGGCTCAATCAAGTCTGAAAAAATACTGTATTTAAATTTTGAGTTTTATATATTTTGTGTGAAGAGATGAAGCAAACTGAAAGAGGATAATAGTAGGTGAATTTAATGTATTTATTAACTAATAGGTAACAAGGGAAGGTGAATGAGCCAAGGTTCATCTCAGGTGTACCCAGGGAAGGGTAGGGAGTGGATACATTTCAAAAGGTAACTGCAAAACAATCAAGAAATACACAGCGAACAACAGTGCAAACAAATACGAACAATAAACTAATAATGAGTGGTGGCAACTGATCAATTTGTAGCCTGATGGCAGAACAGCCCAAATACAAGGGTTGAGCATAGAAGTGCTAAGAGCAATAGCAGGAAGGAGCAAAGTAATAAACTGAATAACAATATTTATTTTATTTGTTATTCAGATAACATCTTTGAGCACAGGAGCTCTTTTTCAAAGGTTTCCCATCAGTATAAGACAAAGAACTGAATGTGAGCCAAGTACTCAAAGGGGTTTCAATATATTCATGGTGTGTGTAAGTAAGTAAAAGTTTATAAGCGCTTTTCAGAAACCAAAGCGCTGTACAATAATTACATTAAATAATAAACAAAGAATAATAAAAACAATCTTTAAACGCTTTTAAAAACAAAAGGTTTTAGCTCGGATTTAAAACTCTCAACGGTCAGGTGTACTGCGCAAAGAACAGTATGTTATTTTTCTTTGGGGAGGCCCAAGATTATTTCAGTTTTTAGGGGAGGCTCAAAGTCTTTTCCATGGATTTGGGGAGGCTCACTGTGACAAAGTCTAAGAACTGTTGGTATAGGAATATAAAGCAGATTAAAGAAATGGAAGCTCTCACAGCGAGATTAAGGTTAGCCACTGAGAAATTTAATGCCAGATGGCTACCTTGGTTTAAACACTGGGAGAAGAAGGAGGGCACATCGATTTTAGAGCAACTACTACATGAATAAAGAGCTATTGTTAATTAACTTGCATACCCCTGTTGAAGATAAGTCAGAGGTTTAAACTTAGGGACGGGATGGTAGGGGGGAGGGAAGGGGAATTAAAAGTAAAATAAAAGTTTATAACTAACTTAAAGGGGATTTGAGAGGAAAATACCAGAATTAATTATTAAAAGGTGCTCAGTTGACTGTCTCATTACTTTATTAAATTGTTAAGTTAAAATCAGGTTATAAGACTACTGAATGTATATAACTTATTACAAAAACAAGATTAAAAGGAAAAGAAACAGGAGAGTAAAAGTTATTATAAGTTTTTCATATGGCAGTATGTTTGGTTGTATATGATATGTTAATTCTATATCCCTTCTCCCATTTTCCTCTACTTTTTACTGATAAGAAAATTGTAATGGGAAGGAGGGCTAACGTGGTATAATGTACTTGTTCCTATTCAATAAATATCTGAAGTTAAAAAAAAAAAAAACTACTGGCTGCCATTTCCCTAAGCAGACATTCAAATAAACATATTTATATCATAAATATAATCATAACTAGTAGAGGGTTAACATGTTACAGACAGGACCAGGAGCAATGAGTACCAGGAACGTCTGGCCCAGTCTGGAGAAATCAGTATCATTATCACAAAATCCCTCCAGAGTTTATGAAGTACTTTCTGAATGAGTGGGAATAGTGGCAAGGCACACAGAAACTTCCCTATCTAGGCAAGTACCAGGGTGTCCTCTGGGACTGTCTCTCTGGCTAGTGGTCTTTAACAAAACTGTGGGAGCTGATATTTCTCCCAAGATGCAAACAGGTGTATAGGAAGTGCTCCACCATCTGAACACTATGGCCAGAACCTACTAGTTTTAGGTCAATTCATGATTTCCGTGGCTGACTCTGCTTAGGAAACCTGCCAGGACATTGTCTTTGCCTAGCAGGTGTACTGCAAATATGTTTGCTCCTAAGGAATACACAAAGTCTCAGATCCTCACTACCTCTGTACAGTTTTCCCCTTTCTCTCTGCTTGTTTATGTAGTATACTGCTGTGGTGTCGTCTGTCCTGATTTGGACAGACTGACCCTGTAGCTGGGAGCAGAAAGACTGCACTACTAGCAGTACTGCACTGAGCTCCAGGAGGTTTATGCGTTCTAGTGACTCCTGTGGGCTCCATGTCCCAGTCACTCTGAGGTCCTGCAGGTGGGTGCCTCGCCTTGGGAGTGAGGCATCTGCGGTATGAATACCTGTCGGTGACTGACTAAGGAAGGGAATGCCCTCTCCTTCCACCACTCTACTGATTCCACAAGTGCTTTTGTTACTGGCACTAGCTTTACAAGCGAATCCGATCTTTGAGATCTGTTATCTCTTAAAGAGCTAGTGAAGCCAAAACAGGCAAATGGGAAAACAATACAAATTTTAAGAAGCAGTCAACTGTAAGTTTCCATTTCTGGAGTACTTTCCTTTCTCCTTTTGGTCATTTGAAAGTCTTCTGTGTGATCAGATTGTGCAGGATGTCTGAAACAGGTCTTAGCCTGAAAGCTGACATATCTATCTCTATCCTCCCCAAACTACATTATCAGCACTGTGATGTCACCGACAGTGACATCACAAGATCACTGAGTGGCTGTTCCTAAGCAGCAGAGATATCACAGTCAGTGAGGACACAATGTTGATGATGTACTTGGAGGGAACAGAGACAGATATATCCACTGTCAGGCAGCATGCTGTCCCACACGTCATTCCTACGAAAATCAGGTAAACAATCTAATTAACCAAAGGAAAAAGAAAAGATACCTCAGATATATAAGGTAATGGTTGACTGCTTTTAAAAACTAATATCTGTTTTAGGCAGTATACTAGTGCTTTAAGTGGTACTGGATATCTCTCATTTGGAACCAGGCCCATAAAGCCACAGCTGTGGATGAGGCCATGTGTCCTAGCAACTGTAAGAAGTCTCTTGTAGCTCTTGCCTGACCTGCTGTAAAAGGACTCAGCTGTTGCTATCAAAGCTGTAACTGAGTGAGAAAAACTTTTCCTGCCAGGGTGTTTAGCTCGGCTCCTATGACATCCAGGACTTGAATAGGCTGTAGCTGGGACTTCTGCAGTTTGATCAAGAATCTCAGGTTCTCCAAAGTGCTTTCCACCAACTGAACTGAGCACCACGTCTCTTACTCTGTTTTCTATGAGACTAGCCAGTTGTCCAGATAGGGGAAAATAAACACCTTGATTTCTCAGATGTGCTGTTAACTTTTTGCGAAAAACCCTGAAGCTGAGGTGAGACCAAATGGGAGGGCTGTGAACTGGAATTGGCAGTTCCCAGCTTGAATCAGAGAGATTTTCTGTGGCACAGCTGGACTGGGATATGAAAATAGGCATTTTTCAGATTCAGAGTTCCCAGCCAATGACCTACCTGCAAAGATGGTATCACTATGCCAGCCCGGTGGCGCAGATGGTTGAGGCTGGATGCCACACACCTCGCGCCCATGGCGACCGGATCGAGGAGCGAGCCGGGCAATCGGGTCGGCAGAGGAGGGAGGATGAGCGCTCTTATGGACAGCTCTCCTCTCGGGAGGGTGGGTGGGCGGGGTCTGCGCTTGACTTGCCTCTCTGGAGTTCAGGGTTCAGCATGCATAGAGCTAGTTGCAGGGGGATGGGGAGTGGCTATGTCGGCAGTGAGGCCATGACGTAGGGTACGAGCCACTCCCACAAACAGGGAAAATCAGCACACAGACTCCTGGATGACGCAGCACCTAGCGGAGACCCTGATTGCCCACATGCCTGCCTGACTGCCTGGAAGGTCCAACGAAACAAAGAAGTATTTAGGGTGTCCTGCCCCGCCCTGTACCTGCCTGGGGCAGTACAGCCAAGGCTCCATGGGTACCGACCAGGAGTTCAGGTAGGCTGTGTGCGCGGGGATACCGCATTGTCTCCCCCAAAGGAGTGGAGACCGTGCGCCAGGGGAGTACAAAAAAACAGGTTACTCACCTGTAACAGTAGATCTAGGATTGGTATATGTTTGTTCATCCACACTCTTTGGCATGTCCCTTTCCCCTTTAAATCTTGCTGGAACTCTTCAAGCTGGCTCCTCCCACCCACCCAGGTGGTATATACCTCTGCTCCACCCCATGACGCCAGATCTTAGCCCGCTGGAAGCAAGGTGATGCGCCTAAAGCCAGGGAGGTCGGGTGGATGCATGTGGATGAACAACATACCACTCCTAGAACTACTGTTACAGGTGAGTAACCTGTTTTTCTAGGAGCATGGATATGTTGTTCATCCACACTCTTTCGCAGACTCCTAGCAGTTCGGGAGGAGGGAGGCAAGGCACACATCCCCTACTTAGGAAACAGAGATTGGAGAACCGAAGCCCCAAAACCAGCATCCCAACGTGACTCAAGGTCGATATGGTAATGGGTAATGAAGGTGTTTGCTGACTTCCAGGTAGCAGCCAGACAGATTTCCTGGATAGGGATGTCCCTGGAAGCAGCCACCGATGCAGCAGTATGGCGGGTAGAATGAGCTCTTATCCCTCTGGGAGGCTCCTTGCCCACCAACTCATACCACAGACCTATGCATGATGTAATCCATCTTGCAATGGTCCGTTTGGCTGCAGGTCTGCCAGAAGCGGCTTCAGTGTAGGTGACAAACAGCTGGAAAACCGCTCCCTGAATTTCCGCCGTCCTCTCCTTGTAGTAGGAGAGAGCATGTCTAAGGTCCAGGGTATGGAGCCTGTACTCTGCGTCCGAGGTGTAGTTAGGGTAATATACCGGCAGAGTCAACACCTGATTAAGGTGAAACTCTGACACCACCTTCGGAAGGAATTTCGGGTGGGGGCGCAGGACAACTTTGTCCCTGTGAAAGACCAGATAAGGGGAGTCCACCGAGAGCACCTGGAGCGCCCCTGTCCTTCTGGCTGACGTGATAGCCACCAGGAAGACAGTCTTCCACAAGTGTGAGAGCTCACACTTGTGCATGGGTTCGAATGGCTTGGCCATGAGCTTTGCCAAAACCAGCAACAGATCCCACAGAGTTGGAGGTTCACACACTGGAGGGGGGATATGTGATCCAGGCCTTTAAAAAAGCGCTCGACCACTGTCTCCTGTGCCAACGTCAACTGACCAGCCCGTGCCGGGTAAGCAGAGATGGCTTCCAGGTGCACCCAAGGGTCGATGGCTGAAGATCCCCTTTGGAGAGAGATCAAAGGTAGTCTAAAATGTTAGCCACAGAACAGGATAAGGGGTCCAGACTCTTACCCTGACACCAAATGGAAAACCTTGTCCAATTGAAGGCATAACATTTCCTGGTCGATTCCTTATGAGATGCCTCCGCCACGGTGTAGACATCCTCGGAAAGACCCAGAGCCTGGAACTCTAGCCGCTCAGATACCAAGCTGTGAGGTGCAGGGATTGAAGGTCCGGGCTGAATACCTTCCCCTGGTTCAATGATATCAGGTCCGGGCATGTACAAAGCCACTCTGGGGTCCTGCAGCTGAGGCTGAGGAGATCTGGATACCAGAACTGGTGGGACCAATCTGAGGCTACCAAGATCACCTTCACCTTGTCCCTCCTCACCCTGTGGATCAAGGGAAATGGAGGAAAAGCGTAGAGGAGGCCTGGGGTCCATGGCCTCGAAAAGGTATCCCCTGCAGTGAGCCCTGCTGAGGGGGACAGGCATAGTACAGCCTCAGCTTGGTGTTCTCCCTGGAGGCAAACAGGTCTACCAATGGTTTGCCCCAAAGGGAGAACAGATTGTAAGCTACCTCTGGATGGAGAGACCACTCGTGGGATATCTGGCCTATGCGGCTGAGAGCATCCGCCAGTTGGTTCGAGACTCCTGCCACATGGATGGCAAGGAGATCCGCCTCCAACCGGCTGACGAAGGTCCAGATCCAGAGGGCCTCAATGCATAACAGACGAGAGTGCGTACTGCCCTGTTTGTTAAGGTAGTACATGGTCGTGGTATTGTTTGTCTGGACTTGAACCACTTGACCCCGGAGCTGAGGAGCGAAAGCTGACAGTGCCAGTCTGAGAGCTCTGAGCTCTAGCTGGTTGATGTGGCAACGGGACTCCTCGAGGATCCAGAACCTCTGGGCTCTGTGGTTCCCCTTGTGGGCTCCCCAGCTCACGAGAGAGGCACTGGTTGTGAGGACGACCGTCTGCTCGGGGCGGACAAATGGGATCCCTTCCTGCAGACGACTTGGGATGGCCCACCATTGGAGAGCATCCCACATCTTCTGGGTGACAGTGACCAGCTGGTCGAAAAAACCATGACGCTGAGTCCACTAAGCGGCCAGCTCCCACTGGAGGGGGCGCATATGTAATCTGGCCCAACGGACCACTGAGGTGCACGGCGCCATGTAACCCAGAAGGTGCAGGAAGTCCCGGGCAGGGCGCAAGTGCCCAACCAGAAATGATTGGGCAAAGGAGGAAAGAACCTCCGCCCTGTCCACCGGAAGCCAAGCTCTGGCTTGACAGGAGTCGAGCTCTGCCCAGATAAAGCACATCACCTGAGAGGGCACGAGTTCTGACTTGGCCTCATTGATCAGGAGGCCTAATTGGGAACAGGTTCAGAGGGCCAGGTCCCTGGACCTCTCCACCTCCTGCAGGGAGGAACCAGCCAGGAGCCAATCGTCGAGGTAGGGGCATATCCGAACCCCTTGACGCCGTAAATGGACTGCCACCACTGCAATGCATTTGGTGAAGACCAGAGGGGCCGATGACAGGTCGAATGGTATAGCTTGGAACTCGTACAGGGTCCCTTTGACTCTGAAGTGGAGGAACAGCTAGTGGGACAGATGGAATGGGACTTGAAAGAACGCGTCCTGTAGATCCAGTGAACAGAACCACATGTTTCACTCCAGAAATGGTATGATCTGGTTCAGAGTTACCATCCAGAAGGTGTGAGACCTGAGATATTGATTCATGTCATGGAGATCTAGGATGGGGCGTCAACCCCCCGTCAGCTTGGGCACCAGGAAGTACCTGGACACGAAGCCCGGGTCTGTAGGAGAATCCGGCACAGGAGCTACTGCCTCCTTGCGGAGGAGTTGAGCAATGTCATCCTGAAGGGCCGACTGAGTGCCAATTGAGATCCTTTCCTCTCGTGGGGCATGGGCTCAACAAGGAGGGTACTGCTCGAACTCTAGAGGCAGTCCCCGACCGACCACTTCCAGGACCCACCTGTCCAAAGTGATACCGGACCGGGTGGAAAGAAAGTGGCGGAGCCGGCCCCCATGGGAGGACCCAGAACTGGCATGACGGGTGTAGGGGAGGCCACCCCTGACCCGTCACTGCGCAGGCTTAGAGAAGGAGGCGGCTCCTAGACCGGCACCTCTGCCTCCTTTGCGGGGCTGTTGGGGACCCTGCTTGGGCCTAGAGCACCAAGCTTGAGCCTGCTGTTGCTGCTAATGCTGCTGACCTCATTGGAAGGGGGGCTGTCTAACCGCAGGAGAAGAGTGCCAAAAAGGCTTCTTCTTGTGCTTCTGCTGGTTCTTGCCCGAAGAACCTTTTGCAGAAGTGGCACTGGACTGCTCTATGCGCTGGAGGTGACCTACCACTCCCGAACCGAAGAGGTCGGTGCCAAGGAAGGGCATGTCAGCTAACTTGTGCTGAGTATCCGCCGGAAAGGAGGATAATCTAAGCCAAGCCCTGCGGTGAGTGGCCACGGCGGCTGCTAGTGAACGGGCACAGGAATCTCCAATGTCCAAGGCCATCTGGAGCTGCTGTTTAACAACAGTACGGCCCTGGTCATGGACTTGCTTAACCGTGGTCTGCATGTCCGCTGGAAGATGAGGGAGGACTTCGTCTAGCGACCCCAAGAGGACGTGAGAGAAGTGCGCCATGATCACTGCCGAGCTGGCCTGACGAAGGCCCAAGTATGAGGCAGCATATACCTTCCGGGTAGAATGGTCCATATTTTTGAACTCCTTATCCGGAGGGCAGTCAGTATCCGCTGAGCTACCCGTGCGTGTAAACACTGAGGCAGTCACAAGGCTCTCGGCCGAGGGATGCTCAGTGAAGCCCGCCAAGGACCCCATGGGTACAGTGTACTTGCGAGCCATGCGGGCAGACGGAGACGGGCAAGAGGCAGGGTGCTGCCATAGCTCAAAGGCTGGGTCAACAATGGCTTTGGCCACTGGGAAGGCCTCCATCGGGGTATCCCCTCTCTTAAGGATATCCGTGAGAGGACATTCCACCTTCTTTTGAATAGGCTCCGAGGGCAATGAAATAAGTCGAAGAATGCCCTGAAAAGAGGAAGGTCCTTCCTCCAGGCCTGTCACAGACAACTCATCATCGGGGTGTGAGTGGAGACCAGTGGTATCAGAGACCGAGGGGTCGGGATACAGGGGTCTCCCGCTTATGTCCCCTTCAATACGCTGAGGGCGATCGGGAAGAACAGTGATGAACAGATGACGGGGCAGGCCGTATCTGTCCGATCCTTTCAAGGGGGCCCCTCTCTGAGGCTGCTTAGGTGGTGGCTCCACCAAAATTGGTGGAGAGACCGGAACAGGCTGAACAGGAATGCGTGCCAGTCCTACAGGAGGGAGAATCGGAGTCTTCGGTTCCAGGGGAGTCGGCGTCGGCCTAAGAGGCTGGGGCCAAGTAATGGCCGGTGGAGCCGGCTTTTGACCGGTCAGAATTAGCTGTTGTCACATGAGATCCTCATAACGTCGACAGAGCTTCCGTCAAAGTCTCTCCTCGTCCAAGGAAGATGAGGATCAGTGTCAGTGCCTCTTCCAGGAGTGTTTGTGACCCTTTTTCGACCGACAGAGTCCTAGTCCTCGATCGAGACTGACGGTGTCGGCTCTGTCGATCGGGAGAGGCCGGATTCGGTGAAAAATCGAGGTTCCGGCTCCTGTCCCTCGAAGGGGATACCCAAGGGAAGAGTCTCTTCATCAGGGAAGGAAAGGATGGGTGACCTCTCCAAGGAGTCGTTGACCAGAGTCAGCGACAACGGCTCGATCGGGTCGAGAGAAATCTCTGCTGGTTTGGCCATATCCTCGGCTTCAGTGCCTTGGCCTGACGGAAGGTCTGAGAAGCCGGCGGGAGAGGAAGCGATCTCGACTGAGGTCGAGACCGCAAGGTCCTGAGAATCGGATCGCTCTCGGTCCCAGGAACGTCTTCTTCAGGCAGAAGATGATTTAGGGTCCTTGTCCCTTTTCTTAGGGCGGGAGGAGTGCGAAGCCAAGGGCGCCTCACACTTGGTAGGGAGAGACTGGCACAGCTCCTGAAAAGGACCCAGTGAAAGTGGAGCCCAGGTTAAGCAGTACGAAAAAACTCCGGCTGGCGAAAGCTGAGCAACTTCCCTCTTGAAAGCCGCCATCTGTTCGAGCTGATCAGCGGATCAGCCACAGAAACCACACCTGGCCTTCTTGATTTCACGGTGGGTTGTGAAGCTCGGTCTCCATAGCCTTAAGTAGCGCCTTCGGTGCGTCAGGACGTTAAGATGGAAGGCCAGACAAATGGTGCAAGAGGTGGTGTCATGCGACACCCAAGCAATAGAGCCCATGCAGAGAGGTGGGGATCGGTCGTGACATTTTCTGTCCATAAGGACACCGGCGAAACCGGGGGACAACTTGTCCTCCATGTCGTCTTCTCGGATCGAATCGTAAACTCTTACGAGTTTCAAAGAAAGCAAGTGCAGCAATAACCGTCGATTAGAATCCAGGACCTACAGTACTGCAGAAGTAGCAAGGGGGAACCTGAAGCTTCCAGCAGAAAGGAAGACCTGCCGTCATGGGGCGGAGTCAAGGTATATAACACCCAGGTGGGTGGGAGGAGCCAGCTTGAAGACTTCCGGCAAGATTTAAAGGGGAAAGGGACATGCCAAAGAGTGTGGATGCACAACATATCCACGCTCCTAGGAAAGAAATTTTCAAAAAAAAAAAATAAAATAAAATAAGATGCTATCACTGTCATTAGTGTGACCATCTTGAATTTTAATTTTTTCAAATATTTGTTCAGAAACCTGAGATCTAAAATGGGTCACCACTCCCCAATTTTCTTGTGGATCAGGAAGTATCTTGAGATTAGGCCCCTGCCACACTAGGAGGCAGAGACTTTTTCAATGGCTTTGTTTTGATATTGACAGTTTTTTTTTTTTTTACTTCTGGATCCAGCTAACTTTTTTCTGTGGGACAGTGAGTTGGAAAATGTCTGTTTCTGCAGCTCTGGAAAGCATTTAGACTGCAGATACAACGCCTCAGTCTACTACTTCCACACCCACTTTCGCTGGTGATGTTTACCCATTCCTGGAAGTAAAGTTCTAGTCTACCTCCCTCTGGCAATGGTTGGGAGACCTGGGAAAAATTGTCAGGGGTTCTGTTCTGGCAAAGGACAAATGGCAAGTACTGTTGGTGATGCTAGGAAAGGAGGGCAGGATGGAGGGGGGGAAAGGGTGGAAGGTGGTTACCCTTAATGCTAGGAGCCTTGGGAGGAAAACTGCAGAGGTACAGGTTCTCGAGGAAGAGGTGGACATTAAAGTCATCACGGAAACATGGGCCACCCAATACAATGACTGGGACCTGTCTGTACCAGGGTACAGGTTATTTCGTAGGGACAGGGTGATTGGGCAAGGGGGGGGGCGGTGGCACTATATGTGAAGGAAGGACTGAAGTGTGTAAGGGAGGAAGGGGAGGATGATAGTACGTAGTCACTTTGGATGCAAATTCAGGATTCCAAGAATAGGATTTTTAGAATGGGAGTGGTGTACAGGCCACCATCTCAGACGGAGGAGTTAGACAGGGAACTAGCAGGACAGATCAGGAGGACCTGCGAGAAGAAAAAATTACTCACCTTATTAATGTTGTTTCTTCTAATGGAGTCTTGCTATATTCTGACACATGCAGTGAATCCCAACCTTCGAACTGCCCGGGAGATGAAATAGTTAACTTTCCATGCCAGGCATGGAACTCTGAGCTCGAGCTCAGTGTGAACTGTTTTCCAGGTAGCTGCTTGACATGTCTCTAGAATATGGATGTCCCTGGCAGCAGCCAGGGAAGCAGCTGTACCTCTGGTAGAGTGAGCCCTCAGGCCTGAAGGAGGAACCTTACCCAGTTTTTCATAGCAAAATTGGATACAGGAGACAATCCACCTGGCAATGGATCTTTTAGTGGCAGGTTTCCCTTTACCAACCTCACCATAAGTGAGGAACAGTTGGAGGGAGTCAAACCTATGACCCTTGGTACGCTCTATGTAGTAACTAAGGGCTCTTTTCACATCTAAACTGTGCAGTCTCCTCTCGCCAGAGGAGGAATGGTCAGTGAAGTACACTGGAAGAGACATAGATTGATTAAGGTGGAAATCTGAAATCTGAAACCACCTTAGGCAAGAACTTCCTGTTAGTCCTGAGGACCACCTTATCTCTATGAAAGGAGAGAAAATCAGGCTCCACTGACGAAGCTTGTAATTCACTTATGCGTCTGGCAGAAGTGATGGCTACCAGATACACAATCTTCCAAATCAAGTACTTAAGCTCTGCTGAAGATAAAGGCTCAAAAGAGGGTTGCATAAGCTGAGTAATGCAAACATTGAGGTCCCAGGCAGAGGCAGGGGCCCTGAATGGAGGGTTGGTATGAAGCAAACCTTTGAAAAATTTGGAGAGAACAGGGCTTATCTGCGGAAATAAAAGCAGAGACAGCTGCCAGATGCACTTTCAGTGTAGCTAGTCTCAGCCCAAAGCTATTTAAGAACCATATAATCAAGGACTGTGGGCAGATCAGCAGATTCTGGGGAAATAAGCTTCCCAGAGCACCATATGGAAAATCTTTTCCATTTAAAATTATAAATAGCCCTGATGGAAGGTTTTCTACAAGCCTTCAGGATATCCATTAAACCTTGGGAGAGGTGTAAATCAGCAAACTCTAACTCTTCAAGAGCCAGGCCTTGAAACCTTCCCCTGAGCACAGGTTAATAGGTTGTAATTCCAGGGAAGATGGACAGCTAAGGACAGTAGGAGTGGATACCAGGGCTGTCTGGCCCAGTCTGCAGCAATCAGGATCATCTTGCAGGGTTGAGATCTGGTTTTGACTAGCACTTTGAACAGGAGAGGGAAGGGGGGAAAAGCATAGAGAAACTTCCCTTCCCAATTGAGAACTAAGGCATCCAGAGGGACTGAGCCCAACACTGGGGGTCTGCAGCAAAAAAGGGAAGTTGGTGATTGTCTGGGGCTGCAAAAAGATCTATCTGCAGGGTGCCCCATCTGGAAAATATCACTTCCAAGACCAGGGGATCCAGTGACCAGTGACATTGTCCTTTCCTAGTAGGTGAACTGCCGTGAGGGAGGTGTTCAGGGAGTAAGACACAGACCACAAATTCATTGCTTCGGTGCGCAAGGCCGTAAACCGAGTGCTTCCTTGCTTGTTGATGTACCACATTGTGGTGGTGTTGTCTGTTCTGACCTGTACAACTTTGTTCTGAACAGATTTGGAAAAAGCTTGAAGTGCTAGAAATACTGCTCTGAGTTCCAACAGATTGATATGGAGCAGAGATTCCTGAGGGGACCACAACCCCTGGGTGGTGAGTCGCCCATGTGAGCCCCCCACCCCAAGAGGGAGGCATCTGTAGTAAGGATTAAAGAGTGAGACTGAGTGACAAAGGGAACCCCTTGTCTCAAATTGCTCTGATCCTGCCACCACTGTAGGGCCTGGATCAGGGTTCGAGTTACTGGGATCAACTTGGTAAGAGGATCCTTTCTTTGAGACCAAAAAGCTCTCAAATGGAACTGAATGTCCCTCATCTGAAATCTTGCTCCCTGCACTACTGCCGTAGAAACAGCCATGTGCCCCAGGAGCTGTAGAAAATGCATTGCTGGTCGAGACACCTGCAGGGTGAATGAGGAGGCCAGAGAAACCAGGGTCCTTGCCTGTCCAGGGGAAGGCAGGCTCTGGCCTTCTCTGTGTCTAGCTCTGCGCCTAAGAAGGTGAGGAGCTGGACAGGCTCTAGAACTGACTTTGAAAGATTTAGGAGGAAACCCAAAGAAGTGAGCAGTTGCTGAGTTATATGTAAGTGTAACTTGACTTGGTCTGGAGACTGGCCTACTATGAGCCAGTCGTCCAGGTAAGGGAAGATGGCAATTTTCTGCCTTCTTAGAGAAGCAACTACTACTGCCAGGCATTTTGTGAATACCCTTGGAGCAGAGGTGAGGCCAAAGGGCATTGCTCTGAACTTGTAATGGCCTGAGGGCAGCTCGAACCTGAGGTACTTTCGATGGGAGCTTCTGATGAGAATATGGAAGTAGGCATCCTTGAGGTCCAGGGACACTAGCCAGTCCCCTGGCCTTAGAGAAGAGTAGAATAATTCCCACAGTCACCATTTGAATTTTGGTTTTAAAAGGTGCTTGTTTAGGTATCTGAGATCCAGGATGGGCCACCATTCTCCTGTCTTTTTTGGGGTAAGGAAGTACCTGGAATACAATCCTTTGCCCTGGTGTAGGGGTGGAACCCTTTCCACAGCTCTGAGAGCAAGGAGGGAAGAGACCTCTGCCTCTAAGGCAAGTGCCTCTGATGGATTTGCAGGTGGAAAGGATCTGGTTCTCATCTTTGGAAACTCTTTGAAGCTGAGAACCAGTTCCTGGCTTACTATTTCCAGGACCCATTTGTCTGATGTCAGAGACTCCCAGTCCTAGACAAAGTAAGCCAGCCTGCCCCCTACAGGTAGGTGAGAATCGGCCCTGGCAACCCCATCAGGGTGCCTGCTTGGCAAGGGCTTTGGGCAGAGGAGTGGAAGCAGGCCTGCTTGTACCCTGTCTGCCTCTCCCTCTAAAGAACCCCCTCTGGGTATAAGCAGAAGAGGAGGCCTGGGCTTGGTAAGAAAAAATTACTCATCTTACTAATGTTGTTTCTTCTAATGGAGTCTTGCTATATTATGACAATTGCAGTGAGTCCCAACCTTCTAACTGCTCCGAAGGTGAAAGAGTTAACTTTCCATGCCAGGCATGGAACTCTGAGCACGAGTTCGGTTGGAAACTCTGTCTGTTGTTCTTCAAACACAAACTGTCAGATCTTTACGAGCTAAAACTCACTAAGGCTCTGTGTGGAAGCTGTAAACCTACACTAGCCAACTGGCTACTAACATAAACACACATTTTTGGTCCCAAAACAAAGACTCAAGTCAGGAGACTCAAAAAATAAAAAACACAACACCAATTCACCCCAAAAAAGGAAGGGTGAAAAACAACAAGGTGGGCATCAACTAAGTGCCAACACTGTACTGCCCACCCACGTCCCAAAAATACAGGTTACTCACCTGTAACAGGAGTTCTAGGAATGGTATATGTTGTTCATCCACACTTATTGGCAGGTATCCTTGCCGCTTTAAATCTTGCCGGAAGGTCTTCAAGCTGGCTCTCCCACCCACCCGGGTAGAGTAGCAACTCGGCTCCGCCCATGGCCTTCCAGATCTGGCCTGGAGAGCTCAGGTTGTGCGTCCGAAGCTGGGAGGTCGGGTGGGTCGTGTGGATGAACCACATACCATTCCTAGAACTCCTGTGGGACAGGTGAGTAACCTGTATTTCTAGGGACATGGATATGTTGTTCATCCACACCTTATTGGCAGACTCTAGCAGTTCTCCAGGAGGAGGGAGGCAAGGCAACCCTTTAATACTTACTTGGGAAATAAGGACTGAGAACTGAGGCCCCAAAACCAGCATCCCGCGTGACTCAAGGTCAATGTGGTAATGGTAATAAAGGTGTGTGCTGACTTCAGGTAGCAGCCCTGCAGATTTCCTGGATAGGCGTCCCTGGAAGCAGCCACCGATGCAGCAGTATGACGGGTAGAATGAGCTCTTATCCCTCTGGGAGGCTCCATGCCCACAAACTCATAGCAGCGATCTATGCAGGAGGTGACCCACCTGCCTATCGTCCGCTTGGCTGCAGGTCTGCCAGATGCGGCTTCAGCGTAGGTGACAAACAGCTGGCGAACCTCTCCCCGAATTTCAGCCGTGCGCTCCTTATAATAAGCGAGCGCCCTTCTAGGGTCCAGAGTATGGAGCATATATTCGGCCTCCGAGGTGTGATTGAGGGTAGAACACCGACAGAGTCAACACCTGGTTAAGGTGAAACTCCGACACCACCTTGAAGGAATTTCGGTGGGCGCGCGGGACAACCTTGTCCCTGTGGAAGACCAGGTAAGGAGACTCGATGGAAAAACGCCTGGAGTTCTCCCATCCTTCTGGCTGACGTATAGCCACCAAGAAGGCGGTCTTCCACGACAGGTGAGAGATTCACACCTGTGCATTGGTTGAGGTAAACGCCCATGAGCTTTGCCCAATACCAGCGGTAGATCCCGCGGAGGTGGGTTCTCACACTGGAGGAAATGTGATCAGGCCTTTGAAGAGTGCCGATCACCTTTTCCTATAGTCACCGACTGCTCCCTGCCCACCAGGGTAAGCAGAGATGCTGCCAGGTGCACCTTTAGGGTCGTCGACCCAAGCCCTTGACTAGAAAGGGACCATAAATAGTCCAAAATGCTTGCCACAGAACAGAAGGAAGGGTCAAGCCCTTGCCCTGACACCAAATGGAAAATCTCTTCCATTTGAAGGCGTAGCATTTTCTGGTCGACTCACTGCAGACGCCTCAACTACATTGAGGACCTTGTCGGAAAAGACCCAAGGCCTGGAACTCTGGCAGCTCCAGGAACCAGGCCCGTCAGGTGCAGGGATTGAAGGTCCGGATGGAACACCTTCCTGATTGACTGAGAGCAGGTCGGGCGAGCTGGAGGCTGCCTCGGGAGCCTGGAGCTGAGGCTGAGGAGATCTGGATACCAGCACTAGAGGGGCCAGTCTGGGACTACCAGAATCACCTGTGCCTTGTCCCTCCTTGCCTTGAGAAGCACCTTGTGGATCAAGGGAAATGGGGGAAAGGCATAGAAGAGACCCGGGGTCCACGACCTCAGAAGGCATCCCCTGCAGTGAGCCCTGCTGAGGGGGGCGGGCATGAAACAGCCTCAGCTTTGCGTTTCCTGGAGGCAAACAGGTCCACCTGAGGTGTGCCCCAGTGGGAGAACAGATCTTGTACTACCTCCGGCAGGAAAGAGACCACTCGTGAGATGCAGCCCTATCCGGCTCAGGGCATCAGCCAGGGTGTTGGAGCTCCTGCCACATGAATAGCTGGGAGATCCGCCTCCAGGCTGCGCAGGTGACCAAATGGGAGAGCTTCCTTGCATAGAAGCATGGGCGCGTCCTGCCCTGGCGGTTCAGGTAGTACATGGTAGGTGGTATTGTCCGTCTAGACTCGGACCACTTGACCCCGGAGAAAGCGAACAAGGCGGTGAGGCAAGGCGGACCGCTGAGGAGCTCCAGCAGGTTGATGTAGGCATCGGGACTCCCGCGGGGACCAGAGGCTGTGCACACTCGGTGTTCCCCCAGATGGGCACCCCAACCCATCAGAGAGGCATCGGTCGATAGAGAGACCGTCGGCTCGGGGCGGACAAACGGCATGCCCTCCTGCAGATGAGACGGAACGGTCCACCACTGGAGAGCGTTCCACATCTCCTGGGTCACTATCACTAGCTGGTCCAATGGATCACAGCATTGTGACAACTGGCTGGCCAGTCCCCACTGAAGGGGCATGTGCCAGCGTGCCCAACGGACCACGCTGGTACAGGCCGCCATGAGACGGGCGCCCAGGAAGTCCCGGGCAGGGCTGGTGCCCAACCAGAAATGATTGGGCAAAGGTAGACATGGCCCTGTCCACTTGGGCGATGCTCTGGCTCGAAGAGAAGTCGAGCTCTGCCCGATGAACAGGATCACCTGCTTGGCTGGAGTTCCGACTGCCTCGTTGATGAGAAGGCCGACTAGAGAACAAAACCTGGAGGGCCAGATCTCTGGACCGCTCCACCTCCTGTCTGGAGGGGGCTGCTATCAGCCAATCGTCCAGGTAAGGGTACACCCGGACCCCTCGGCGCCGCAGGAATGCTGTCACCACTGCCATGCATTTGGTGAAGACCCTGGGAGCAGGAGATAAGCCGAAGGGCATGGCTTGGAACTCGAATAGGGATCCCTCCGCTCGAAAGCGAAGGAATCTCCGATGTGACGGACGGATAGGGACGTGAAAGAACGCGTCCTGTAGGTCCAGAGAGCAGAACCACACGCCGTGTTCCAGAGATGGAATTATCTGTGCCAGAGTGACCATTCTGAAGGTTGGGACCTTAAGACTTCTTCAGGTCGTGCAGGTCGAGAATGGGGCACCAGCCCCAGTCCGATTCGGAACCAGGAAATACCTGGAACGAACCCCGGTCAGGGGTCCTCTCACTCCTATCACCTCCTTTGGAGGAGGAGGCGATGTCGGCCGGCGAGCCTCCAGTGAGACTCACGGACCCAGCAGGCCCCCGAGGTGCGGCGGCTCTGAAAGGCGGGGCCTGCTCAAGTCCAGAGGCAGGCCTTTTCCACCACCTCCAGTACCCACCTGGCCGTGGTAACAGCGGACCAGGCGGAAAGGAAGTGTCGGAGCCGTCCCCCCACGGGGAGAACCAGGGGTAAGGTGACGGGGATGGGGGCGACACCCCTCAGCCCGTCACTGGGCAGGCTTGGAGGAGGGACCGGCCGAGGAACCTCCTGGGCCTTTTCCTCCCTGCTTCCAGTTGGAGGAAGCCGACGGCTTGGGTTTGGGATGCCAAGGTCAAGCCTGCTGGCCCTGGCGTTGCTGGCACAGAGCAGAAGGACCGAAGGAGCTTGAGGCTGTGGCTTGCGGCCTTTGTCCTTCTGGCTGGAAAGACCGAGTCAAGGTAGCATTGGACTTCTACGATCCCTCAGGTGACCTTCCACCCCAGGGCCGAAGAGGTCAGTTCCCAAAAGGAACATCCGCCAACTTGTGCTGGGTATCCGAGGTAAAGGATGATCTCGAAAGCCAAGCCCGGCGACATGGCCGCTCGGCTGCCACCCAGGCTGGCACGCCAGGTACGATGTCTAAAGCAGTCTGGAGCTGCTGTTTGGCCACTGCCTGCACCCTGGTCCCTTGCGTGCCTGACCGTAGTCTGCAGATCCCGGCAGGGAAGATGAGGGAGCGACCTCATCCAGGAGCCCAACAGGGCATGAGAAAAATGTGCCATGAGGGCGGCAGGCCCAAGCACAGCTAAGGCAGAGAGGCGCAGCATAGACTTTACGCCCGGCATAATCAAATTTCTTGGATTCCTTTGTCGAAGTTTGTCCACCCTAGTGTTCCCCGCACGCCGGAAAACGCTGTCGTAACCAACCCCTCCGCAGAGGGGTGTTCCTAAAACAGGACAGGAACAGTGGACCCGAATACTTCCTGGCCATTCTGGCCCGAGGCGCAGGGCAGGAAGCAGGGCGCTGCCAAAGCTCCAAGGCCGGACCCACTATGGCCTCGGCCACGGAAAGACCTCCAGCGAGAGTCCCCTCAGTCCAGAATCTCCAGTGAGGATACCTAGCCCGTTTAGAAAGGTTCGAGCTTCATCCGGTGGACTCCGAGATGAGCAAGCAATCCTAAGAGGACCAGAGGCTGTAGTCCACTGACTGTCCTCCGAGGACCCCAAGTCCATGCGCTTGGAGAAAGGAGGAATCATCCTGGACCGGAAGAGTCCTCAAGAGCTGCCTTGAGCACAGGCCACCTCCACCTGCCGGGGTTTATCGGGGTGAGGGTGACAGACAACCTATAGGGCAAACCCATAGCCGACCGAGAATTTTAGTGGACCCCAACTAACGGCTGTGGAGGCGGAGGTTCCACCAGAATCGGTGGGGAAGCTGGAATTGGCGAACAACGGCCTGGGAACAGGCTGCTTCGGCTGTGAGGGGTTGTTCGACGCTCGATGACAACCACTAATGGCCAGGAAAGCGACTGGGTCGGCTTATTCCCGGTCAAAAGGAGCTGTTGCCATGAATTCCTCATACCTCCGGCCGCAACATGACCTCCCGTCGAGGGAGGAGGAAGAGCGGCAGCGCCGCTTGCAGCGATGCCGGACCGCCTATGACAGCGGATAAATGGACATGAATGTCCGGACGGACTCGAAAGGACGAGGCGAGGAGGTGTCGGTGGCACTCCCTAGAAGCTCGAGACGTCCCGCAATCCCGAACGGGCACAGGGAGCAGCCAGGATCCTCAACTCCACACGGAGAACCGGGGAGAGGTTCTCAGCCTCCAACCGACCCGTCGCAGATGAGAAAATCGACCGGTCGGACGGAACTCGATCAACTGTGGCCAGGGACACCGTGGACAGTGGCGAGCTGAAAGTCGGCAGTGACTAACAAGAAGGGAGAGGATCACCGCTCCAAGGCGTCGCGGTGAAACTCTCTTACTCTTTTGGACCTGAAAAAGGTCAGGAAGTTGGACCCTCACCTTTTGTATCCGGAAGATTGGAAAGCCCAGCAGAAACCGAAGAAGGCACCAAAGGCACCACATAGCAGTGTTAGAAACAGCCAGCGCGCCTCTCGCCGAGGCGATCATCTGTGAGCTGATCACGAAGCCGCCACCAGATACGCAACAGACCTCTTTAGATTTAACGGTGATCTTTTCTTGGGGCCTTCAGTTGTATGGACATACGGTCTTCAAGGATGCAAGGCCGAAGGGCCAGGCAAATCTAATGAGCGGAGGTCTAAGGGCCCAAGCAGTAGATGCACATGGGTCACGGATCCATCCTAGACATCTTCTGCCAGCGCACCTCCGAGCAGAGTCGGGCTGTCCATCACAGCCGCGAGAAAAAGAAGACAGTCATTTTAGCAAAAACTTTGATTCGAACTTTCAAGAATTAGGAACCAGTCTGATCGCGGAGATTAGGAGGAACCTGAGCACAGCGGTAGGAAATTCTGATCATGGGGGAGCCGGGAATACCACAACGGGTGGGTGGGAGGAGCCAGCCAGAAGACATTCCGCCAGATTTAAGCGGAAGGATACTGCAATGATCTGGATGAACAACATATCATGTCCCTAGAAACAGAGGTTCTGAGAGGGCAGGCAGGAGGAATCATAATATGCAGACTCCATTAGAAAACACCATTACTAAGGTGAATAATTTTTCTTCAAAACATGAAGTCTTGTATAGTATGACAATTACAAACACTACAGCAGTACCTCCATGAAGGAGGACAGAACCTACTTAGAGATAGGCTCTGAGCATAGCTGTACCAAACCATCACTCCAGGCCTGGATGTCAGGGAGTCATGGCAAAAGTCGAACTGTTTTCAGGTAGCTGTGACATATCTCCAAAATAGGGATGTCTAGCGGCAGCCAGAGGCAGCTGTACCTCTGTTGAGTAGCCCCTCAGGCCTGGGGAAGACTTTCCCAGCTTTTCATAACAGGTGGATACAAGAGAACCACCTGGCAATGGATCTTTAAGTGGCGGGCTTCCCTTACCAACCTAGCCATAAGTGAGAACAGTTGGAGGTCAAACCTATGACCTGATAGCTCTATGTAGTAACTAAAGGCCTCTCTTACATCTGGCTGTGAACATCTCTCACCAGAAGGAATGGTAAGTGGTACACTGGAAGAGATATAGATTGATTAGTGAAATCAAACCACCTTAGGTAGAACTTCTGTTATCCGGAGGACCACATATCTCCTAAAAGGAGATAAATCGGCTCCACTATAACAACATAATTCCACTTATGCGTCTGGCAGAGCCCGAAACACAGTCTTCAGTCAAGTACTTAAACAAGCTGAGACAAAGGGCTTGAAGGGGTTGCATAATGAGCAATGCAACATTAAGATACCAGCAGGGCAGGATCCTGAATGGAGGGATGGTCAAACAGCATTAAAAACAGAAAATACAGGATGAGCTGAGAAGAGGATTTACCTGTGAAAAAGCAGACCAGCTGCAATACCAGCTAAGGTGCTGGTCTAACCCAAAGTGTTTAGGTGGACCCAAATCCAGGACTGTGGGTAAATCAGGAATCTGGAAATATGCTTTCGAGCACCATATGGAAAACCATTTCCATTTGAATTAAGTAACCTAGTGGAAGGCACTAGAAGCCTTCAATATATCCATTACACCTTGGGAAGGAACAGATCGCAAACTCTAACTCTTCAGAACGGGCCTTGAGTTAGAAATTTGAGTTGGATACAAACATACAAGCACAGGTTAACAGATTGTGATTCTGGGAAGACACGGGGAGATGGACTGCTGAGACAGTAGGGTGGATCAGGTTGTCTGGCCAATCTGGAGCAATCAGAATGACCGTGCAGGTTGGGATCAGTTTTGACTAGCACTGAACAGGAGAGGGAGGAAAGCATGACTTCCTTCCAACTGAAACTAAGGCATCCAGAGGACTGGGCCAACACTGGGGCCTGCAGCAAAAAGAAGTTGATGATTGTCTGGGGCACAAAAGATCTATCTGCAGGGAACCCATCTGGCAAATATAACTCCCAGGACCAGGATCAGTGACCTAAGTGATAGCCTAGAACTACTGAGAGCATCTGCCAGGATTGTCCTTGCCTGGGAGTGAACTGCGTGAGGAGGTGTTCAGGAGTAGCCAAGACCACAACTTCATGGCTTCAGTGCTGGGCCGTGAACCGGGCTCCTTGCATTGATGTACCACGTGTAGTGGTGTTGTCTGTCTGACCTGTACAACTTTCTGAACAGCTATGGAAAAAGCGAAATGCTAGAAAACTCTGAGCTCAACAGGTTGATGTGAACAGAGATTCCTGGGGAGACCATAGTCCCTGGGTAGTGAGGCACATGTGGCTCCCACAAGGTGATACATCTGTAGTAAGGTTAAGGACTGAGACTGGTGACAAAGGAACCCTTCTCAGGTTGCTCTGATCTGCCACCACTGTGGAGCTTGGATCAGGGGTTGAGTTAGGATCAACTTGGTAAGGATCCTTTCTTTGAGACCAAAAAGCTCTCAAATGGAACGGATCCCTCATCTGAAATCTTGCTCCTTGCACTACTGCTGTGGCAGCCATGTCCTAAGACTGCACCACCTTGCTGATCGAGACCTGCAGAATAAAGAAGGCCAGGAGACAGGGCTGCCTGTCCGGAAGGAGGCCCTGGCTACTGTGTGTTCAATTCTCGCCTATGAAGGTAAAGCTGGACAGGGCTAGAACTGACTGAGAGATTCAAGAAGAAACCAGGAGTAAACAGTTGCTGCGTTATCTGAAGAGAAGTTGACCTGAATGAGGACCGCCTACCATGACCAACCGTCCAAATGGAAAGATGGCAATCTTTGCCCTATTGAATAGCCAACTGGTACTCCAGGCATTTGGTAATACCATGGAGCAGAGGTGAGGCCAAAGGCGTGCTCTGAACTGGTAATGACCTGAGAACGCTCGAACCTGAAATACTTCGATGGGGCTTCTGATGAGAATATGGAGTAGGCATCCTTGGGTCAGGACACTAGCAGTCCCTGGCCTTAGGAAGGTAGAACATTCCCAAGTCACCATTTTAAATTTGGTTTGAAAGGTCTTAAGTATCGAGATCAGGATGAGCGCCATTCTCCTGTCTTTTTGGGGTAAGGAAGTACCTGGAGTACAAACCTTTGCCCTGGTGTGAGTGGAACCCTTTCCACGACTCTGAGAGCCGGAGGAAGAGACCTCCTCCAGGGCAGAGTCTCTGATGGTGCAGGTGGAAAGGATCGGTTCTCAGCACCGGAATTTTCTGAAGCTGAGAACCAATCCACAACCCACTACTTCCAGGACCCACTGTCTGGCGTTAGAGACTTCCAGTCCCGGACAAAGTAAACAGCCTGCCCCTACAGGTAAAAAATCGACCCTAGCTACCCCATCAGGGTGCCTGCTTAGCCTGGACTTTGGGCTGAGGGTGGAAGCAGGTCTTGTACCCGCTGCCGCTCCCTCTAAAGAACCCCCTCTGGGCATAAGCAGAAGGGAGGCCTGGAAGCTTGGTAAAAGGCTGAAAGCCTGCCCTGCCCGCGGAAGCTGCTTTTGAGGGGCCTGCCTTTCATGCCTGTGCACTCTATAGGTGGTCTATATTCATCATTTCTTCATGTAATTCTCGGTTTACTCCCAAACGATACCCTAACAAATCCATGGCCAGACTGGTGTCCTGGAGCAAATGACCATCTGAGCCAAGCATTTCGAAAGTGCCACAGATCTAGCCATGACTCTTGACACATCATTAGAGTGCACTAATTGTGCCTTAGATGCCTCAATGTATCCATAGCCTGTTCCAGCTCACAACAGCTGGTCAGGGACCTATTTTACTAGAGCCAGGACGTGCCCATCTGGTTCTGGTACCCAGCAACATAAACATATAATTTACTGTCTGAGTCCCAAGGATGCCATACTGTTTCTTTGCCACCGCATAATCTCTGGAGTCCTTCTCGGGAGGTGTGACTAGGGAATATGCAGGCTGCATGCACTACCACCCAGCTGCACTGTTGTGTGAGGAACTCAGTATCAGAGCCATGATAATGTATCCTCTTGTCCATCCTTTTATCAACAGGAGGTATAGTGCGAGGTTTAAAACTTTACCTCTGTTCCGAAAAATTTATGCAAGAATAAACGTCTCCTAGACTCTGGAATATCCATCATTTCTACATAATCAGGCTCTTCCTTGGTCATCAACAGCTTCCTCAATAGGGCTGGAGGACTCAACAACTTTTTGAAAACATAACACGAAGGGACTCAGAAGCCTGAGGAGAAACCCCTAAGGTCTGTCTGGAGATGTCGGTTCAATGGGCATCCAGACTTTCAAATCCACATTCCTCTCCTCATACTCCTCTTCCCCTTCCTCCAGTTTATAAAATCCTCAAATCATATCTTGAACCAGTGGACAGCGAACAATACTTCCTGATGGGCACCGGTTGTTGGACGAGAAAGTGACTGGACAATTTGAATTGCTTTAGCTATTTCTTCAGCGGTTGGAGAGAACTTTTGGCTCCACACCAGCGGACTTTCTAGTCCTTTTTTGCTGGAAACCGGCTCCTCAGAGCCATCTTACAGTTGCCCAAGGAAGTATCGCCCTGGTCAGAGGGCACTCCCCTCTGGTTCGGTTGGAAACCAACCCGGGCTGGCCATCGGGTCAGACGGACTTCTTGGCCTCCCTTTCCTGAACTCACCAACCTCTTTTCATGGTGGCAGCAGGAAATTTGCCAAATCTGGCAGTCTGCATTGAGTAAGTATCAAACCTCAGACAATATATACAGGTGGTGTGGGGTCAGCCTTGGCAAAGACTTCCCACACACACTGCAGTGTTGAAACCCAGTGGGTCCGTTTTTTCTTTTGGGTTCTCAGACATAGTGCCAGCCTAACCAAACTTGCCCGTTTATGGCAATCCACCAAGCAAGACTCTCTTATCGGTTACCAACCGTGTACAGGGTCGTGGAAAAACGTAATAAGGAAATCCGTTTTTAGAACCGATAAGAAATGGAAGTCGCACTTACCGTAATTATTGATCTTCTTGGACAGTCTCCATCACTCATTCACACGTTCAGGGGATAGGCCGGGCGCTAGGACCAAGCGGAGCCTAAAGTTTTCGAGAAGGGTCGGCCGAGAGGGCCACGATGCGCGAGCACCGCGAGACCTGCTCGCGCCTGTGTAGGCTATCTCAACTGTCGACTCCTCCAACCTACTCAGTACCTTTAGACCGAGGAGGTGCAGCGTTACTAATGAGAATAACTCATCTGAGTTTCTGGGCCTGAGAAGGCCCAGATGGCCTTACAAAGAAAGGCTAAAGAATAATCCTCACGTCCCAGATCATAGGACCGTGAAGACCAGGAAAAGAAATGAGTGACCCAGGGGATGGTGGGTGGGCGTGTGAATGAGTGATGGAGACTGTCCAAGAAGATCAATAATGACGGTGAAATGCGTAATTTCCATATCTTCTGGGACCAGAAGTCTCCATCACTCATCCCACCGCTGTGGAAGAGTACCAAGCTAAAACCAACAACCCTGAGTAGGGTGGTAGGAGATAGGGTTCACTCAGAAAGGGACGCCAGGACTGTCCTGCTAATAAAAAGAGCTGTCTTGTAAAGAGCAACTAGAACATAGTGTTTACAAGATAGCGCCGAGTTGTAACTCACCACTTTACAAGACGACTGCAATGGGCACAAAATGAAAGTCTGCCTAGAAACCACAACCACACTTTAGGAGGTGGTAAGAACCTGGCCTCACAATTTTGGTCTAGGACCAAAAGTAATAGTGTCAAGATATATACTAATGTAATGTAAAGGAACCCAAGAACTGAAAGATTGGAGGTAAAGTCTACTGGTTCAGGGAAGACGGAAAGTGCAGATGGGAACCCCACTATCCAGTATGGTTGACCTGTAAACAACAGGTCCAGAAGCACTTGATCCCTTTACTTGTTGGAGCAAGGGGGTCCAGGTGGGGTTACCCATCAAGGAGAATGTCTCCACTTAGTCACAGGATCTCTCCTGATGGAATAGGACAAGCACATTAGAAGCCTCTCGTGGTGGTCTAGTAAAACAGATCCTACCCACTGCATATTCCAAGAGAAATAATTCTGCCCTGTGTGTACAACTGTAGCAGCATCTCTGAACCAGGGAAGAAAGGAAAAAGTGCACAGGAGGATGTGTCCACTGTGGAAAAACATTCCAACAAAACCAGGGGCTGGATTTCTAAGGTCAATAGAGGCAGATGTGTGCCGAGAGGGACACAGCCGACCAAGTTAGAGGCTAACCCAATTGTTGAAGTAGACTGAAAGAGCAGTGAGTCAATGTAGTGAGGCACTAGCCATTCTGGCTTTCCTGAAAGGAGCAGGAAAGGATTCTAGTTCATTTGCTGAAAAAGAAACATCACCACTCCCTCTCACCCTTGAAGAGGATAGCTTCGTGAGCGACTGGCATGGACCAGAGTGCAGGAACCGAAGGTGTGAATATTTGAGAAGCTTCCTCAGAAAAAGGGACCTACTTGACCATCCGTCAAGAAGGAGAAAATCACCCGTTAAATTAAGCAAGCAAGGAAACAGGAAACTGAGTTCCGACTCTGTGGAGAGTCGCCTCTGCTGCTGTAAGGCTCTGTTTGAGAGAAGAAAGCCTGATAAAAAGAATAGGAATTAACAGACTGGGAAGACGCCTAGGTCTAGAAAATGTCTCTGAATGACAGCAATCTCTTAGAGAGAGAGCGACCCATATCGTCAGCGGATCAGACTCCCGTAGGGGAAGAAGAAATCAGGCACTCTTTAACGTGATCCAGGAGATGACATACTTCAGGGGCTGAGGAGGAATCTGACCAGATCCCTCAAAAAAGGGGGGCAAGGGTAATTTCAGCTAGGCCATGTGCTGTGATAAAACCATATGATATAATTTTTTTTTTTAGTCCGAGCCTAAAGAAGGCCTTCAGGCTGCTATTTTGAGGATTGTCTTGATACAAAAGACGAAGATGTTCTCCATCTGAGTGTGGAAAGAACCTGAGTGTCCATACTGGAAATCATGACGGACTAACAATCACAGCTAGGAGAGAAGTTAACCACCTGTGCCGAAGAAGCCACTGAAGAGGCAATATCACAAGGGGGCTATATACCCCTATCAAAGGAGCGGAAGAGTCAGAGCGGCCCCTGACCATTAAATTAAAATGTTCCACAGAGTATAACTGTCTTGACGATTGAAAAAGTCTAGACGCAGAAGAGTATGGTCCATGGACGCAGTGAAATACTATAGTGGACCCAGTTACTGAGGAACTACTGAAAGGATTTTCCATCATGGACTCTGAAGATAGAGATGACGCACCCTCTGGTATATAAAATGAGCTGTCCGCTGCGTTACTGACCAGAAAGACAGGGAAAGACTCATCTAGATACACCTCTACCCCAGAAAGACCTCCAATAGAGGTCTAGGTCAGAGCCACTAAAGACTCCGCCATCAGGAGGATGTCGAGGAGCTTGATACCACGTAGGGAGCAGAGAAAGTGCTGAGCGGAATGAGATTCCGCTGGCAGAACAGTACCGCAGGGTTCCATAGCAGAAAACCGCTGGATGACAAGATCCCACAAAGACCACCACTCACTAAAAAGTGTGGAAAAAATAATCTGCAGAACATGCAGTAAACATCCCTCCACAAGTTCTGTGGAAATGAGTCTGAAAGGAAAAATGTGTCACTAATTCTGCCATACAGCACCAGTAGCACCCGTGTGGCATCAGCAGCACTCGCGGCACAGAGGGCACAAGCAGTGCCTATGCCAACCTAGGCAAAGCAAGGGCAGCCATGGCAGTATCACGAGTACTCCCGGCACCCATGTAGCAATGGCACTGAGGGCACCTCCAGACGCCCATGGCACCAATGACACCCATGGCAAGAATGGCACCCGAGGCAATGATGCACCCATGGCACCCGAGGGCACCAGCCCAGCGGCAGCCCATCGGGTGTCAACCCGGCACCAAGGCACCAGTGGCACCCATGGCACCTGAAGCACGCATGGAACCCATAGAGCCCACAGCGTCACCCGCGCATCCATGGTGCTCCCAGCGCCACCCCTGGCATCCGCCCGCAGGTGCACGGCGAGCCCGCGGTGCACAGCACTACTGACGGCACTGACAACCAGTGGCAGGAAGAGAGAAACCACGCAGCGCCGCACAGAGTGACGGTGTCGACCCACGCCGCACGAAAGAAGCGCTGACCATGGCTCCGAGCCACGGCGCCGACCAAGGCACCGAGCCATGGCTCCGAGGCACGGCGCCGACCATGGCTCCGAGCCACGGCGCCGACCAAGGCACCGAGACATGGCTCCGAGGCACGGCGCCAACCAAGGCACCGAGCCATGGCTCCGAGGCACGGCGCCAACCATGGCTCCGAGCCACGGCACCGACTAAGGCACCGAGCCATGGCTTCAAGGCACGACGCCGACCAAGGCACCGAGCCAAAGCTCCAAGGCACGGCGCCGACTATGGCTCCGAGCCACGGCGCCAACCAAGGCACCGAGGTACGGAGCCATGGCGCCGAACCACGGCGCCGAAGGAAAAAGCCAATAGAAATCCTGAAAAGGGGAGAAGGAAAAAGGTGGTGCCCGTGCCGGCCCCTGCATAGAAAAGGGAGAGGGGGGTAGGCACGAGGGGTCAACACGATGGCAAAGGCACCCAGAGGGCACCTCACCATACGTGATCCAATCAACCCAGCTCCGGTCCAACGGCTCCGAGGCCCAGAGGTCCCAAAATCAGTAACAGAGCCAGGAAAACTGGAGTCGAACCCCCTGCTCCATAGGAGCGACCCAAAGGTGAAACTGCTCACCGGAGCTCCAGCGAGGACAGAGATGGAGCTCGGAGTCGAGAAAGCAGCTGTTAGGAGCGGGGCCAAGAGGAACCCACCAAAGTCGGTTCGGGTCCATCACCCCTTCAGACGAACATTCCTCGTGCAGACATACCAATGGGCAACCTCGAGCGGCACCAATTCTTCTTCCACGAACGAGGAAGAGGAGCTCTAGGTCAAGCGGAGCCGGATCACCGGAACCGTTAGATTTGTGCTTCGGAGGGCTGTCCTCCCCCCGAGCACAGGACTGTCCGTAGTCAGACCCCCGTTAATTAAGGGCGGCGGACCGGACACAGCCCCACTGCCATAAAACTTTCAACAGTTCCTCCTGCATCACCGCTACCGCTCAAGGACGACTCCGCTGATGGCAGGAAAGAATTTCTTTTCTTCTTCTTCACAATCTTCTTCTTCTTTGTAAAATAATAAATTACTACTTTAAAATATTAAAACATTAAGAGCTTGTTGTCGATAGACGAAAACTTCGACTCGGCAGACGGCGACGTCGACATCCAGCGCTCTCGGCGGAGAAAAGGAACTGAGGCGGTTGGAGGGTCACGCCGAGATAGCTCACAGGCGCGAGCTAGTCTCAGAAAGCCACAAGACAAGGGCCCTCTCATACCGAATCTTCTGAAAACTTAGGTTCGCTATCCCAGGCCGGCGCTATCCCCACAAGTATGAATGAGTGATGGAGACTTAGTCCAGGAAGATCCGGGAACCACACTCTAAATAAGGACTAGTAAATTTTAAAAACAACCTGCTCGGTTCAAACTGAACCGATAAGCGTTTACAAGTTCCACACAGAATAAAATAAATGTAAAGCCTATCTATTACTTACATTACCACAGACAGAGCTTGAACCGACCGGTTAGGGTTTAATTTCGGTCAAAAACCAATAAAATAATACTTTTAACCGACAAAATGAATCGAGCAGAAGGAGAAATCTCCAGAGCGACTGTTCAGTGAGGCGGAGTAAAGAATCTGACAGTTTGTGTTTGAAGAACAACAGACAGAGTTTCCAACCGAGCTCGTGCTCAGAGTTCCATGCCTGGCATGGAAAGTTAACTCTTTCACCTCCGGAGCAGTTCGAAGGTTGGGACTCACTGCAATTGTTATAATATAGCAAGACTTCATGTTGTTTGAAAAAGGCCTATGAAAAGGCCTGCCCCTGCCCTTGGGAAGCTGCCTTTGGGGAGTGGCCTGCCTTTCCTTGGCCTGTGCACTCCTATAAGTGGTCCTATACTCATCCATTTTCTTCATGTAATTCTCTGTCTGCTCCCCAAACAGAGAATTACCCACAACAGGAAAATCCATGGCTTTAGTCTGGGTATCCTGTGACAGGCTAGTACATCTGAGCCAAGCCATTCTGCCAAGTGCCACAGATGAAGCCATGACTCTTGATGACACATCATTTGAGTCCACTGCAGCATGGAATTGCACCTTGGATGCCTCAATACCATCAGCAGCCACCTGCTCCAGCTCCTTGGCAAGCTGGCCAGGGACCTGTTTTGCTAGAGCCATGACAGTGTCCCATCTGGATTTCTGGTATCTAGCAACATAAGCCATATAATTCAACTGTCTGAGTCCCAAGGATGCTGCCATGTACTGTTTCTTTGCCATGGCATCAATCCTCCTGGAGTCCTTGTTAGGGGGGGTGTGAAACCAAAGGAATATTTGCCTTGTCACAGGCTGCAGCCAGCACTACCCCAACATGGCTGCATTGTTGTGTAAGGAACTCCGTATCAGAGCCTGACAATATGTACCTCTTGTCCATTCTCTTATCCACAGGAGGTACAGTGTGAGGAGTTTTTAGAATTTTAAATGTCTGTTTCACAAAAGATTTATGCAAAGGAATAGAATCTTCTAGACTCTGGGATATCCATCATTTCCATAGTCAGGCTCCTCTTGATCATCCACAGCTTCCTCCATAGGGAGCTGGAGGATTCAGCCACTTTTTATAAAACATAAATGAAGAGGGACTCAGAAAGCCTGGGAGGAGACACTCCTGAAGGTCTGTCTGGGGAGATGTCCGGTCCAATGGACACATCCAGATTTTCAAATCCACATTCACTCTCCTCATACTCCTCCTCCGGTTCATAATATCCTCTAAATCATACTCTTGAAACGGTGGAACCTGTGGACAGCGCCTACCTGGCCAGTGCCCGGTTCGGTGAGAACCGAGACAGCGACTGGACAATTTTGATCGCTTTGGCTATTTCTCCAGCGGTTGGAGAGGAAAGTTTTGGCTCCACACCAGCTGATTTCCTAGTCCTTTTTGCTGGAACCGACTCCTCAGAGTTGGATCTCCTTTTGCCCGAAGAAGTCTCGCCCTGGTCAGAGGGCATTTCTCCTGGTTTGGTTTGAACCGAACCGGGCTGGCCATGCGGTTCAGCAGATTTTGGCCTCCCTTTCCCTGAGCCTACCAACTCTCTTTTCCAGGGTAGCTGCAGGAAAATTTTTACAAATCTGGCAGTCTGCATTGAGGTGGTCAAACCCCAGAAAGTAAAGACAGGTGGTGTGGGGATCAGCCTTGGCAAAGACTTCCCACAATACACTACAGTGTTGAAACCCAGTGGGCCCGGTTTTTCTTTTGGGTTTCTCAGACATAGTACCAGTTCTATCCAACGCATTCGCTTATGGCAATCTGCCAGGTAAGACCCTCTTATCGGTTCCCAAACGTGTCACGGGTCATGGAAAAAAACGTAATAAAATCCATTTTTTTTTTTTTAGAACCGATAAGAACTGTAACCACACACTAAAAATACAATTAAAGATTTTTTAAACAACTTGATCAGTTCAAACCGAAGCGATGAACCGTTTACAAGTTCCACACAGAATAGATAAAATATAACCTATCTAGTACTCACAAATACCACAGACAGAGACTGAACCGACAGGTTACGGTTTAATTTCGGTCGAAAACCGAGAAAACAGCACTTTAACCGACAAAATGAACCGAGCAGAAGGAGAAATCTCCGGAGCGACTGTTCAGTGAGGCGGAGTAAAGAATCTGACGGTTTGAGTTTGAAGAACAACAGACAGAGTTTCAACCAAGCTCGAGCTCAGCATTCCATGCCTGGCATGGAAAGTTAACTCTTTCACCTCCGGAGCAGTTTGAGGGTTGGGACTCACTACATGTGTCACAATATAGCAAGACTTCATGTTGTTTGAAGGGTAGTGTGGTGATTGTGGGGGACTTCAACATGCCAGGAGTGGACTGGAGCACCCCAACAACCAGGAACAGAAGGGAGCAGGTACTGCTGGATGCCTTCCAGGACAGCTTCCTGCTGCAAATGGTCAGTGAACCAACCAGGTTAGGAAATACCCTTGACCTTGTGCTGGCAAATGGGGACTTTGTGAGAGAACTTACAGTGGAGGAACCGCTGTCAGGGAGTGACCACCGCTCAGTATGGCTCACATTGGATATGGGCAGGAAGGAGGGAATCTGGCACAATAGTGCTGGACTTCAGGAGGTCGACTTTGACAGGATGGGGAAGGCGAAAAGGGTACCTGGCCAGAATTCAATCTAGTATGGCCACTAACCAGAGGTGGGAGCTCATAAAGCTGGGGAAAGTGGAGGCAACCAAAACCTGCTGCAAAGCCCAGAGCAAGAAGGCTAGGGCTAAGAAACTGATCTGGTTGAGCAAGGAGGTCATGGAAAAGGTAAGGAGGAAAAGAGCTGCCTTTAGGAAACACAAGAAAATAGCGAGGGGGGAGGACAAGGAGGAGTACTTGACAGAATCGAAGGAGGTGACAAGGGCAGTAAGAGGAGCCAAAGCATCTACGGAACTCAGGCTGGCATAAGGCATTAAGAAGGGGGAGAAGGATTTCTTTAAGTACATCAGGGAGAAAAGGAGCTGTAAGGACCACATAGTAAGGATTAGGAAGGGGGTTGGGTGGAAGCAGGGTGCGATAAGGCGGAAGCACTAAATGAGTACTTCTGCTCCAGTATTTACTAGAGAAGAGGGGTGACACCCAAGGTGGGAGAAATGGCAGAAGCGGGGAAGTGGTGACAGATGGAAATCATGGAGCAGAGTTCGAGAGGGTTGAAGGCACCGAGGGTGGACAAGGTGCCAGGCCCAGATGGCATCCACCCAGGGTACTGAAGGCACTGCAGAGGTCCTTGCAGGACCTTTGGCAGACCTATTTAATGCCTCACCACATTAGGAATTGTGTACCTCAGGACTGGAGGATGGCTCATGTGTCCCCTCCACAAGAGTGGCCCCAAGGATGAACCGGGAAACTACAGACCAGTGAGCCTCACATCCATCGTGGGTAAGCTAATGGAGACTATCCTGAAGGAAAGGCTGGTGGCCCTCCTAGAGGCCAAGGACTACAGGACAGCAGACAGCGTGGCTTCATATTGGCAGATCTGCCAAACCAACCTGGTCAAGTTCTATGACTGGGTAACTAGGCAACTGGACAGGGGCCATGCAGTGGATGTCCTGTATCTGGACTTCAGTAAGGCATTGACTCAGTGCCACATGGAAGGCTGGGAAGGAAGTTAGTAGGCATGGGGCGGGTGCAAAGCTGGTGAGATGGGTGAGAAACTGGCTGCAGGGAAGGCAACAGAGGTGGTGGTGGGTGGGAGCTCTCACACCCAAGGGCAGTGGCAGATTGTACCACAGGGCTCAGTGTTGTTTGGGATATTCATTGCAGACATATCATGGGACATCAAGAGCAAGATCAGTTTGTTTGCTGATGATACCAAGGTAGGCGTGGTGGTGGATAACCTAGGGGATGACAGGGGTTGCAGGATGATCTGCAAAGCTTGAAACATGGTCAGACACCTGGCAACTGGGCTTTAATGCCAAAAAGTGCAAGGTGCTGCATTTTGGGATGAAGAACCCAAGAAGGAGTTACCAGCTAGGGGAGTGCAGCTAGCCCAGACAGAGGAGGAGAAGGATCTGGGTGTGCTCATTACAGGGTCAATGAACAACTCAGTACAATGTAGGAAGGCAGCTGCAAAGGCCAACAAAATGCTGGGTTGTATTGCAAGGGGTATATCCTCGAGGAGGGAGGAGGTGATTCTGCCACTGTATAGGTCATTAGTTAGACTACACCTGGAGTACTGCGTGCAGTACTGGCGTCCGTATCTGAAGAGGGACATTAAGTTACTGGAGGGGGTGCAGCGCAGAGCAACAAAGATGATCAAGGGGCTGGGGGACTTATCATACGAGAGGAGGTTGAAGGAGTTGAACATGTACTCACTGGAGGAGAGGAGAGACAGGGGTGACATGATTGAAACCTTTAAATGCATGAAAGGAATAAACAAGACAGGTACAGAGGGGCTGTTCAAAGTAAGGGAAGGGAGGGACACCAGGGGCCATGATATGAGACTGGGACGAGGAAGGTTCAGGAGGAGATGAGAGACACTTTTTACAGAGAGGGTGGTGGCTGGGTGGAATCGTTACCTGCTGAAGTGGTATGCAGTAGAACAGTGGACTGCTTCAAACGAGGATGGGACAGGACAAGGGGGAGGGTTAATGAAGGGGAAGGGTGGAAGGGAGGGGCAGCTGCAGAATAAGGGGTGCTAGCTGCACATTCGAGCAGACTTGATAGACCTCTAGGCCTTTATCTGCTGGCAAATTTCGTATGTTCTGGTTGGGGCTTAGGCGCTGTAGCACTGTGCACTGCGCCTGGAAGCCCTTTTTCCACCTCCCCTATGGTAACCTCTTTGTGACTGGTTGTTATAGGGGGCATAAGAGACATAGGCTCTTGGGAAGTATCCCCTTCCTCCCCATTCGCAGGACCTGTAAGAGGTAGAGGCTTTTTCCTTCTCATTGTTACTTTTGAAAGTGGTTTTATATTCGTCCACTTTTTTCATGTAGTCCTCTGTTTTGTAACCAAAGAAAAAAATTACACACCATAGTAATGTTGTTTCTTCCAAGGGATCCCTCACTATGCTTAACCACTGCAAATCAGCCTGCTGGTTTAAGACGCCATGGGGAGTAGAATTTTATGCAAATTAGAGAATCTTCGAATGAAATTCAAATCTCTGCTGTGTGGTCACGCTCCACTCTGCCCTCTAACGTCAAGATTTATTTCTCCTCCTGAGGAAGAAGTTACCCACAAGAGCTCTCCATTTCTCTTCAGCTAATTGCAGTTTTGTTTTTACAATTGCTTTCCTTTTTCACAGTATTAGTTTAGTTTTTAAATCTCTGCGTGAATTAGGTGTTTTTGTCAGTATTTTTATTATTTTTTATCGCTATTCTCCAGTTCCCGATAGGTTCCCCGGAACTGGAGAAAGCTCTTTGACTTGCATGTTTTTCTCACTTTGAGAACCGGGGGCACAAAAAAAAAAAGAGAGTGAAATAAAAGACCTTTATTATACCATTCTGAAACTTCTTTCTTTGCAGGGAAGTGAGGGATTCCTAGGGTCTGAATAATGAATTTCCCTCAAAGGAGAAATCCATGGCCTTGGTTTGAGTATCCTAAGGACTGTAGTCCTTAGCCAGGAATTCCTTCTTAAGGGCACTGCCTGAGCCCAAACTCTGGCAGCAGTGTCATCAGTGTCCACTGCAGTATGGAAATGATATTTTGTGGCATCCAGGACTGATCCTGCCATGGAAATCAGGTCCTATGCCAATTCACCATCCACTTTTTCTGCCAGTGCCACAATTATGTTCCAAAGTGCTTTCTGATGCTGTGCTATATTGCTGAGTAAGCTGCCTGCCTGATAAGCAGGGGAGCTGTAGCATAAACCTTTTTGGCCATAGCATCCAATTTTTTGAGAGTCCATTTCAAGGGGTTGGGCAGACAGAGTGGTTTTTGCTCTCTTATAAGCAGCAGCCTGGATCAGGATGGGTATACAGGTATTCTACTCTCTGCTTGTCCACCTAATATTTTCTTTTAATTTTCTTATCTATCGCTACAGCTGAAGTGGATGCAGACATGAGTTTTGATATGGCCTTCTTAAGTGGTGTATGTATGGGAAGCAACATTCTTCTTGGTGGAGCTACTCACAGCATGTCCATAAAATCAGCATCCTCTTCGTCCACCACGGTCTCTAGTGGGGAGACGTTGAAGGTATCGACCATCTGTCTGACAAACGAGGAAAAAGATGAGTGGTCCTTATTATGCCTTGAACGAGGTTTGAAATCTTGCTCAGGTACACCCTCTAATTCCATGGGGTCACCTTCCTCCATTTGTGCATAATATTCTTCCTCCTCCTCCACAAGCAGATAGGCTGGAGCCTGAGCCTGGGGGAGGGGCAGCAGGTATCTTATTAAAATTTCCCATGGCCTGGATCGCCAGCAAAAATTACCACATTTTTGATATGTCCTCTGATGATGGCATTTTATCGGCATCATCTGCCTGCTCCTTTCTCCATGCAGAAGTGGCAGTAATATTCTTTTCTTTAAATTTCTTCTTGGCAGACATTGTTTCCAGTGTTTGCTCAGGGTCCCCTGTCCTTAGGGCACCCTAACTGATGTCTGAGCCATCTTTACCTAGCCCAGCTGATGGCTGTGCAGTTTTATCTTTTTTCTTGTCACCTTAAACATTATTTGCTGCTGAATATCAGGAGAGGGAGGGACCCTTTAGATGCATGCTTTCCACCATCGTTGCTTAACTCACACAGAGCCCTTTTTTTATTTTCAGGTGACACAGAGGCAGACTGCAAAGGCATGCTTTTTTTTTTTTTTAAATTCTTACCCTTGTAAATGAGGTTTCTGGGCAGAAAATATGACAGGACTTACAATTTATGAAGTCCGGTCATGAACTTAAGACTCCTTAGACAAAGCTCAAAGCAGTCTGCCCTCACAAGGAGCTGGAAGAAAAATTACTCACCTTAGTAATGTTGTTTCTTCTAATGGAGTCTTGCTATATTATGACATATGCAGTGAGTCCCAACCTTGAACTGCTCCGGAAGTGAAAGAGTTAACTTTCCATACCAGGCATGGAACTCTGAGCTCGAGCTCTGTTGAAACTCTGTCTGTTCTTCAAACTCAAACTGTCAGATCTTTACGAGCTAAACTCACTGAGGTCCTGTGTGGAAGCTGTAAACCTACACTAGCCAACTGGCTACTAACATAAGAACACATTTTTTTGGTCCCAAAACAAAGATTCAAGTCAGGAGACCCAAAAAATGAAAAACACAACACCAAGTCACCCCAAAAAAAGGAGGGGTGAAGACAACAAGGTGAGCATCTACTAAGTGCCAAGACAGCACTGCCCACCCACATCCTAAAAACAGAGGTTCTGAGAGGGGCAGGCGTGGAGGAGGTCTTAATATAGCAAGACTCCATTAGAAGAAACAACATTACTAAGGTAATTTTTTCTTCAAACAACATGAAGTCTTGCTATATTATGACATATGCAGACTACACAGCAGTACCTCCATGGAGGAGGGACAGAACCTACTTAGTAAATAGGCTCTGAAGCACAGCTGTGCCAAACCGAGCATCACTCCTAGCCTGAATGTCCAGGGAGTAATGCTTGGTAAAAGTATGAACTGTTTTCCAAGTAGCTGCTTGACATATCTCTAGAATAGGGATGTCCCTGGCAGCAGCCAGGGAAGCAGCTGTACCTCTGGTAGAGTGAGCCCTCAGGCCTGAGGGAGGAACCTTACCCAGCTTTTCATAACAGAATTGGATACAAGAGACAATCCACCTGGCAATGGATCTTTTAGTGGCAAGTTTCCCTTTACCAACCTCACCATAAGTGAGGAACAGTTGGAGGGAGTCAAACCTGTGACCATTGGCACGCTCTATGTAGTAACTAAGGGCTCTCTTCACATCTAAGCTGTGCAGCCTCCTCTCGCCAGAGGAGGAATGGTCAGTGAAGTACACTGGAAGAGATATAGATTGATTAAGGTGGAAATCTGAAACCACCTTAGGCAAGAACTTCCTGTTAGTCCTGAGGACCACCTTATCTCTACGAAAGGAGATAAAATCAGGCTCAACTGACAAAGCTTGCAATTCACTTATGCGTCTGGCAGAAGTGATGGCTACCAGAAACACAGTCTTCCAAGTCACATACTTAAGCTCTGCTGAAGACAAGGGCTCAAAGGGGGGTTGCATAAGCTGAGCAATGCAAACATTAAGACCCCAGGCAGGGGCAGGGTCCCTGAATGGAGGGTTGGTGTGAAGCAATCCCTTAAAAAACTTGGAGAATACAGGATGAGCTGAAAGAGAAGAGGGTTTTCCTGCTGAAATAAAAGCAGACAGCTGCCAAATGTACTTTTATGGTAGCTGGTCTCCGCCCCAAGGTATTTAAATGGACCATATAATCCAGGACTGTGGGTAAATCAGCAGATTCTGGGGAAATATGCTTACCAGAGCACCATATGGAAAACCTCCTCCATTTGGAATTATAGGTAGCCCTGGTGGAAGGTTTTCTAGAAGCCTTCAATATATCCATTACACCTTGGGAGAGGTGTAGATCAGCAAACTTTAAGTCTTCAAGAGCCAGGCCTTGAGATTGAGAGATTTGAGGTTCGGGTACCAAATCCTCCCATGAGCACAGGTTAATAAGTTGTGTTTCCTGGGAAGACACAGGGGAAGATGGACTGCTAAGGACAGTAGGAGTGGATACCAGGGCTGTCTGGCCCAATCTGGAGCAATCAGGATCATCTTGCAGGATTGAGATCTGATTTTGACTAACACTTTGAACAGGAGAGGAAGGGGAAAGCATGAGAAACTTCCTTCCCAATTGAGAACTAGGGCATCCAGAGGACTGAGCCCAACACTGGGGCCTGCAGCAAAAAGGAAGTTGGTGATTGTCTGGGGCTGCAACAAGATCTATCTGCGGGGTGCCCCATCTGGCAAAAATTACCTCCAGGACCAGGGGATCCAGTGACCATTCGTGATGGCCTGTGAAATCCTGCTGTGAGCATCTGCCAGGAAATTGTCCTTGCCTGGGAAGTGGACTGCCGTAAGGGAGGTGTTCAGGGGTAAGCCAGACCACAACTTCATTGCTTCGGTGCATGGGCACGTCGACCGAGTGCCTCCTTGCTTGTTGATGTACCACATTGTGGTGGTGGTGTCTGTTCTGACCTGTACAACCTTGTTCTGAACAGATTTGGAAAAAGCTAAGTGCTAGAAAAACTGCTCTGAGTTCCAACAGATTGATGTGGAGCAGAGATTCCTGAGGACCACAACCCCTGGGTAGTGAGGTCGCCCACGTGAGCTCCCCACCCCAAGAGGGATGCATCTGTAGTAAGGATTAAGGAGTGAGACTGAGTGACAAAGGGAACCCCTTTTCTCAGATTGCTCAGATCCTGCCACCACTGTAGGGCTTGGATCAGGGTTCGAGTTACTGGGATCAATTTGGTTAGAGGGTCTTTCCTTTGAGACCAAAAGGCTCTCAAATGGAACTGGATGTCCCTCATCTGAAATCTTGCTCCCTGCACTACTGCTGTAGAAGCAGCCATGTGCCCCAGGAGCTGTAGAAAATGCCTTGCTGGTCGAGAGACCTGCAGGGTGAATAAGGAGGCCAGAGAGGCCGGGGTCCTTGCCCTGTCCAAAGGAAGGAAGGCTCTGGCTTTCTCTGTGTTCAGCTCTGAGCCTATGAAGGTGAGGAGCTGGACAGGCTCTAGAACTGACTTTGAAAGGTTCAGAAGGAAACCTAGAGAGGTGAGCAGTTGCTGAGTTATCTGTAGATGTAACTTGACTTGGTCTGGAGACTGGCCTACTATGAGCCAGTCGTCCAGGTAAGGGAAGATGGCAATTTTTTGCCTTCTTAGGGAAGCAACTGCTACTGCCAGGCATTTTGTGAACACCCTTGGAGCAGAGGTGAGGCCAAAGGGCATTGCTCTGAACTGGTAATGGCCTGACGGCAGCTCGAACCTGAGGTACTTTCGATGATAGCTTCTGATGAGAATATGGAAGTAGGCATCCTTGAGGTCCAGGGACGCTAGCCAGTCCCCTGGCCTTAGAGAGGGTAGAATAATTCCCAGAGTCACCATTTTGAATTTTGCTTTTAAAAGGTGCTTGTTTAAATATCTGAGATCCAGGATGGGCCGCCATTCTCCTGTCTTTTTTGGGGTAAGGAAATACCTGGAGTACAATCCTTTGCCCTGGTGTAGGGGTAGAACCCTTTCCACAGCTCTGAGAGCCAGGAGGAAAGAGATCTCTGCCTCTAGGGCAAGTGTCTCTGGAGGATTTGCAGGTGGAAAGGATCTGGTTCTCATCTTTGGGAATTTTCTGAAGCTGAGAACCAGTCCCTGGCTTACTACTTCCAGGACCCACTTGTCTGATGTCAGAGACTTCCAGTCCTGGACAAAGTAAGCCAAGCCAGCCTGCCCCTACAGGTAGGTGAGAATCAGCCCTGGCAACCCCATCAGGGTGCCTGCTTGGCAGGGGCTTTGGGCTGAGGGTGGAAGATGAGCCTGCTGTACCCAGTCTGCCTCCCTCTAAAGAACCCTCTGGGCATAAGCAGAGAGGCCTGAGGCTTGGTAAAAGGCCTATGAAAGGCCTGTCCCTGCCCCTGGAAAGCTGCCTTTGAGGAGTGGCCTGCCTTTCCTTGGCCTGTGCACCCTATAGGTAGTCCTATACTCATCCATTTTTTTCATGTAATTCTCTGTCTGCTCCCCAAACAGAGAATTACCCACAACAGGAAAATCCATGGCCTTAGTCTGGGTATCCTGTGACAGGCTAGTACATCTGAGCCAAGCCATTCTGCGAGTGCCACAGATGTAGCAATGACTCTTGATGACACATCATTTGAGTCCACTGCAGCATGGAATTGCACCTGGATGCCTCAATACCATCAGCAGCCACCTGTTCCAAGCCTTGGCAAGCTGGCCAGGGACCTGTTTTGCTAGAGCCATAACAGTATCCCATCTGGATTTCTGATATCTAGCAACATAAGCCATATAATTTGCCTGTCTGAGTCCCAAGGATGCTGCCATGTACTGTTTCTTTGCCATGGCATCAATCCTCCTGGAGTCCTTGTTAGGGGGGTGTGAAGCCAAGGGAATATTTGCCTTGTCACAGGCTGCAGCCTGCACTACCCCAACATGGCTGCATTGTTGTGTAAGGAACTCCGTATCAGAGCCTGACAATGTGTACCTCTTGTCCATTCTCTTATCCACAGAAGGTATAGTGTGAGGAGTTTTAGAAGTTTAACTGTCTGTTTCCTAAAGATTTATGCAAAGGAATAGACAGTCTTCTAGACTCTGGGATATCCATCATTTCCACAAGTCAGGCTCCTCTTGATCATCCACAGCTTCCTCCATAGGGAGCTGGAGGGGTTCAGCCACTTTTTTATAAAACAGAAAATGAGAAGGGGACTCAGAAAGCCTAGGAGGAGACACTCCTGAAGGTCTGTCTGGGGAGATGTCCGGGTCAATAGGCACATCCAGACTTTCAAATCCACATTCACTCTCCTCATACTCCTCTTCCCCCTCCTCTGGTTCATAATATTCCTCTAAATCATACTTTTGAACCGGTGGAACTGGCCGAACCAGCGCTTACCTGATGGTGCCAGTTCGGTCAGAACCGGGGAAAGCGACTGGACAATTTTAATCGCTTTGGCTATTTCTTCAGCGGTTGGAGAGGAAAGTTTTGGCTCCACACCAGCTGATTTCCTAGTCCTTTTTGCTGGAACCGACTCCTCAGAGTCGGATCTCCTTTTGCCCGAGGAAGTCTCGCCCTGGTCAGAGAGCACTCCCTCCGGTTCGGTCGGAACCGAACCGGGCTGGCCATCCGGTTCAGCAGACTTTTTGACCTCCCTTTCCCTAAGCCTACCAACTCTCTTTTCCAGGGTAGCTGCAGGAAAATTTTTACAAATCTGGCAGTCTGCATTGAGGTGGTCAAACCCCAGACAATAAACACAGGTGGTGTGGGGGTCAGCCTTGGCAAAGACTTCCCCACAGACACTGCAGTGTTGAAACCCAGCGGGCCCGGTTTTTCTTTTGGGTTTCTCAGACATAGTGCCAGCCTAACCAAACTTACCCGTTTATGGCAATCCGCCAGGTAAGACCCTCTTATCGGTTCCCAACCGTGTCACGGGTCGTGGAAAAAACCGTAATAAAATCCGTTTTTTTTTAGAACCGATAAGAACCGGTAACCACACTCTAAATGACAGATTAATATATTTTAAACAACCTGATCGGTTCAAACCGAACCGATAAACCGTTTACAAGTTCCACACAGAACAGAAATTAATGTAAAACCTATCTAGTACTCACAATACCACAGACAGAGTCTGAACCGACTGGTTGCGGTTTAAATTCGGTCGAAAACCGAGAAAAACAGTACTTTAACCGACAAAATGAACTGAGCAGAAGGAGAAATCTCCGGAGCGACTGTTCAGTGAGGGGAGTAAAGAATCTGACTGTTTGAGTTTGAAGAACAACAGACAGCGTTTCAACCGAGCTCGAGCTCAGAGTTCCATGCCTGGCATGGAAAGTTAACTCTTTCACCTCCGGAGCAGTTCGAAGGTTGGGACTCACTGCATATGTCATAATATAGCAAGACTTCATGTTGTTTGAAAGACGGTCCCCTACCTCAAAAGAATGGGACTCTCTCAAAGAGACCGAGGGGGAAGAGAGGAGATCCGTACTACAGCTTCTCCCAGAGCCCGGGTGGGCCCCAGAAAAAAGGGCCGACGTGCCGACCCCACACCCCTCGGAGTCCGAAAGAACCCTCCTCCTCGAGAGGGCCAGCCTAGGTAGCTGGCATCTCTGGGCAGCTCCCGAGGGGGATACCCAGGGCACAGTACCCTTCCCTCCTGTAGGTGCCCTGATCGGCCCCAAAGTCGGGCGATCTAGGCACACCACCAGTGGGGGTACCACTACTAAGGGGTCAGTGAAACCACCAAGACCAGGTTGCAGAGCTATGGTGGCCTGCACCACTGCTTGCTGGTCAGCACCCTGACCCTAGTCTCGGTAGCCACGAATCCACTTCAGAACGGGCTGACTCTGACTTGTCAAGGAGACTACTGGCTAACTTCCTCAACAGCCAACCCCAAAGGGTCAGATTGTGTGTCTGACTCAGAACTCGACTCCGCCTCCGAGGAGGTAGAGTCCGAGGCGCTGTGCCAAACCGTGGGAGGGCGGCCACTGCCATCCTTGCCAACAGGCCCAGAAACCGAAACTGTGCCCGAGCCAGTGCCAGCGCCCCCCGCAGCTCCGCAAGTGAAATCCGGAGGGGGCACGGCTCCAGCCTGAACAAGAGCTCCAGAGCCGGGACCAGTTGTGGCGCCATCTGGCCCCACAGCGCCGCGGGTGGTGCTGAGGGCAGGGTCGGCGCCGATGACAGCTGCGCCCGACTTCCCAGCACCGTGAGCAGCGCTGAGGGAAGGGGAGGCTCCGACGACGGTGCTGACGGCGACCTTGGCACCGAGGATGGTGCCACCCAGCCCCACGGCGCCGCAAATGGCGCCGAGTGCAGAGGCAGTGCCGGAGGAGTCTGAAGGCCCCACGGCGCCGAGACCCAAGGACATGGTGCTGTGCTCAACTTCGATGCCAAGGATGGTGCTGAGGCGAGACATGGAAAAGGACAAAACTGTAGCATCTCCTATGGCGCCGCTGACTGCCAGCGCCGCGAATGGCTCCGAAAGAGACCACGGCGCCGACGCTGACTCCACAAGGGCCCACAGCGGTGCGAACGGCGCAGAGGCCCACAACAGCGCCGACCGACAGCGTCGAGGACTGCACCAACCCAGGCCTTGCAAACCGTGGGTCTGACACCAGGGGAGCCTTCAACCCCGAAGGGGCGACTGCCATGGCGGCGCCTCCTGCCCGCCCCCCCCGGAAGGAGCAGGACGGGCCTCCTGCACCGCAGAAGAAGCCTCGGCAACAGCTAGGCTACTAGAAGCCGAGGCTCCCTCCTCCTCCTCCTCGGTCTGTATAGAACCAGAAGGGGATCCAGAGGAAAGGCTGAGAGAGCGTGGCTTGGCCCGACGAGTGCGCACCTGACCCCCGAAAGTCAGCGGAGCTTGCCCCACTTTCCACTCGCATTGCTCGATGACCCGGCGGTCCATGGAGAAACAGGCGTCACACGAATCCATGTTGTGAAGCGGGCCAAGACACGAAAGACACCGGTCGTGCTGGTTGGTAACGGAATATTTTCGGCCACAAGGGCACCGTCGCATGGGGGGCCGACCCATCTTAGATTTCTTGCCCTCCGACCAAGACATGACCTACGTAGAAAAAACACCAAAAATAGACTTGACGTCACGAAATATGAAAATAAGGAAAGATCTTACTGGGTGACGTCGAGTGGTGGCAGAAACAGAACTGGCAGGAAAACCATCAGACTTCGACCGAAGGAAAATTGTTAAATTGCGAACTGCGTAGCAGGCCTAGGCTCTTCACGGCTTCCACGAGGTAACATCTACGGTGGGAAACAAAGAACTGGCAGGCAGGCGGAGTCGACTCAGCCTAACGGCCAACCCACGAGCGCCATGCAATGCGTCGGCATCGAGGGCGGTGCCGATGGTACGTCGACTCTGGCTACCTTTAAAAAAAAAAAAAAAAGGGCTCCTGTGGGGTCCTGACCTCTGGCAGATACCCAACAGTGATGAATGGTGAAGACTGACACAGATAAAATCTAGAGACCACAGTGCATTAATCAAATAGAAACAATTCCTAGATAACAATGCTAAAGCAAGATATAATGAGCAGGCAGAAATTATTCAAGCTATTAGTCAAAAAACAATAGACACAATGTTCTTAGCCCAAGCCACGCAGGGTGAGATAGACTTGGCAGAGGCCTGAGTAAAGCAGCGGAAGAGGTTAGCCCTCACTGTAACTATCACAAATAGTGTGAACGGCAGTATATTTCAAGTCCCCTAGAAGACAGGCCACTCAATAGATTGGTAAGGTAAACCACCTAGCAGTAAATAGGCTCACAATTAACCCCCCAGGACTCCCCCACCCGAACTACAACTCAAGTGAGTAGGCAGCATCAAGAAGCAGATGGGAGATCTGGGCTAATGAGAGCTAGCCACCACTGGTGACAGCTTTCCACAATTCCAGAGTGAAGCAAAAGTCAGCAGCAACAGGTGAAAGTTACCAGCCAATCCCGCTAGCTGAATGGAGTACTTAAGACAAGTGGGAGTGTCCTAAGTCCATGTAAGGGGTGATGAGAACAGCGTGGGTGGGCAGGAAAAATGCCCCCCCCACAGCACAGCACTGAGCAGCAGTTTGTCTCCTTCCCAACCCAAATAGCACCGAGCAGCAGTTCATCTACTTCCCCAGCCCAGACAGCACCAAGCAGCAGTTCGTCTCCTTCGCAGCCCAAACACAGAGCCGCCCATCAATTCTTTCAGGATTTTACCTGCTTCAATGCAGGATACAGATTCTTTCAATGTCCACGGCGCTTGCTTTGGGAGGTCCGCCCGACTCCGATCAGTGAGTCAGTGCCTCAACCCTGCACATCCGACGGATAAATGGTGGCACGGGGACCCACCAAGGCAGAGGTCTCGCTCACCACCCCTCTGTCAGTTCGGTAGTTTGATAGCCCGCTGGATGCTGCTCTAGCCTTTTCAACTAGCAGAGCAATGCGTCACAGCAGAAGGAACCAATCAGGCGCTGTGTAGATTTTTTAAAAAGGCACCAAAGATTTCAAGGGGTCCGGACCGGGAGGCAGAGTTCAAACAGACCAGCACCAAGCAAATTCACCCCCACAGCACCGAGCAGCAGTTCGTCTACTTCCCCAGCCCAGACAGCACCGAGCAGGGGAATGCAGACATACATGAAATGAAGGAGCATCGTAGAGAATTCAGAAAAGATTTCAGATTAGGCATAGTGGGTCGCAGCAAAAGTAGCATACGAAATGTAATTTTAATTTCATTTTTTTGATGGTCCACAAGGATCAATTTGAGAGAACCTTGAAATAACAAAAAAGATTCCCAAAAATTATATAGTACAAGAGCCCAACAGTAAAAAATAAAAAAATTAAAATGGCTCGTATACTGAGAAAACTGTTCCAAAGGTCAAATTGTGACTCCTGTAATAGGAGCCGATTAATGAATGTGAAAGGGCACAGACAGAAACTGAAAGCAAAGCACTCTGCTACCTGTAGCTGTATAATTAAAAACAACACTAAACAACTGCTAAATAAGTAAAAGTGGTTTAGTTTAGCTAAGAAAAAATAGCCGAAAAATAAAACAGTAGCCAGCTAGCATAGTCACTGGTTCCTGGGAATCAACGAGAACATAATTACTGAAAAACCAAGCCAATACAGAGTAATCGAAAAACTAACTAAACGACTTGTGTCATTCTCACCTGAGATGACTACATAAAGTGTAAACATTTATACAGGGATTATTGGGGTTAAGAATGGAACTTAATTTAGGTTGCACATGAGTTTTTACTGTAGACATCTGTGACTGTACCAAAATAAATTCCATTACAAATGGATGACTACAAACAGAAACAATAAAATAAACAAAACTGTAACTCACCTATAATATCCCAATAATCCTTTCACATGGTCAGTCACATTCAGAATTTTTACACGCAACCTAGACCAGAAGGGCAAGCAGAATCATTAATTGATACCTTACAAACTACGGGAAACTGAATACAGGTAAATGAAAATTACATAATCAACTGTAATTCTTGATCTTCTAGGAATATCTTCACCACTGATGCACACAAATTTGTCTTAGTCGGAGGCACTAAGACCCTGCGGGTGCCAGAATTTTCCAAGAGGGCTGGCGCTAAGACAAGCTGGGTGCATGTGCAGCACCACGAGACTGGTTCGCACTGCATGGCTTACCTCGACACCAGTCCTTAGCCACCTTACTTTTTTTTTTCTTCTTGTTGTTACTGAGAAGGGGTAACATAACTAACAAGTACCTATGGACCTAACCTAAGTGCCATAAGATAGCCCAGGTGACCCATATAAGAAGGGTCAACTAACCAGCAGCACACCAGCCCAGTGGTGTAGAGGCTGAGGCTCTGGACATAGCAGTTACGTGAAGATCTTACTGTAACAATAGATCTTCAAGAGAGTTCCTGCAGTTGATCTTCACATATAGGACCGCGCCTGTAACCAGGTCTGCACGGCAAACTTGTAGCTAGCAATCGTCAGCAGGGACCACCCCGCCATCAGTGACACGACGTCAGCTCGACTATAAAAGGGAGCGGTCCCATGCCCGCCCTCCAGTTCTTTTCCAGCGGAGAACTAAGAATAGGAAGTAGAAAGAAGGAGTAATAACTCCTGGGACCCTGTGCCCTGGCTGAGTCGGACTAGACAGGAGAAAAGGAAATAAACTCCAGTAGCTGGGGGATAGGTGGGAAGGAAACTAGACCTACTGCAGGAACCTCTCTTGAAGATCTACTGTTACAATAAGTTCTTGCGTAACTGCTATATCTTACTTCAAAAGGGTTCCTGCAGTAGATCTTCACATACAGGACTGAATACCAAGCAGTCTAACAAAAAGAAGGAGTCGGAGACAAGGTTCCGGGAGGAGGAAAATGTCTGCCAACTAAGGGTCTGTCTTAAGACAGAAGGCCTTGCAAAACTGCAAGGCCGAAATCAGCTCGACACCTGGAGGCAATGTCCAGACTGTAATGCTTTGTGAAGGTGTGGACGGACGACCAAGTGGCTGCTGCACAAATATTCGCCGTGGACACATTCCTGAAAAAGGCAGTAGAAGTGACCACACTCCTAATGGAGTGACCTGACTGCCCCCGGAAGGGGTTTCTCGTACTTCTGGTAAGTGTATTGGATACAGTCAGCCAGCCACCTAGACAGAGTCTGTTTAGTGATCGTGTTGCCCTGGCACTGGGAGGCCAAAAGGCCACAAAGAGCTGATTTGACTTTCGAACCTCTTTAGTCCAAGAGGTAGAAGGAAAAATTACTCACCATAGTAATCTTGTTTCTTCAAAGGGATCACTCATTATGATTAAACTTAATGCAGTCAGCCTCCTGTGTTGAACTGCCCGAAGAGATGGAATTTTATGCAAATTATAGAACTCTCAGTTGGCTCATGCCACTCTCAAGCTGCTGTCCTAGCAACTGCTGCACTCTGAGTGCTTCAGATTCTTACGGAGCCTAACTGGGTAAAAGACCCACTAGCTAAAAATTAACAACCTTAAAAAATATTTTTTGCCCTTTTAGGTCAAAACATCCTTAACCAACAAACCTAAGAAACTTGAGACCACCTGGACACCAACTGGCTAAACATAGTGAGTCTCTATCTTAACCTGTATAGGAGAAAGAAAATACCCTATTGCAGGGATGCAGAGCAACTTCTATAGGTTCTAGTAGGGGAGGTAGAGGTAAGGAGGGTCTTTAATCATAATGAGTGATCCCTTTGAAGAAACAAGATTATTGTGGTGAGTAATTTTTTCTTCTAACCCCAGGAATCACTCATTATGATTAAACTTAATGCAGACTACCAAGCAGTACACCTTGGAGGTTGGGCAGAGAAATTCAAATTACGTACTCTACCGTAATTATGATCTTTCTGTGTATCTTCACCATTCATCACAGATGGGTACTGGCGGAGATCAGGACCCCAAGGAGCCTTTTTTTTTTTTTTAAAGGATAGGCGGAGCTGTCAGAAAGACGGGCGTCACCGAGGCCGACGACCACGTGGGCACTGAGGATTAGCCGTTAGGCTGGGTCGACTCCGCCTGCCTACCAGTTCTGAGGCAGAGAGGTTCGGAGAGGTAAGAGGAAGGGATGGAGGGTGGGACAAGAGAGTCCAAGGGACAGAAAAGGAAGAGAAACTGAACTAAAAGGAGAAATAACTGACTGAGAGGACAGCATAGAAGAAGTAAGACTAAGGGGATTGGGTAGGGGCCCCAATCTCTGGAAACGGGAAGAAGGGAGGAAGGAGGAGAGAATTTAGAGAGTGAGAGGTAACAAAGATCCAGGACCTTGTCCGTCACCAGACTGTATAGGAACTGCAAGGAGTTAGCAAAGTTTGCCAGAATTCAAGGCACAGAATAACTGGCAATACCCCAAAAGCAGAGTCGGCTATTCTGGAGAAGGACAGGGTACAGGGACCTGTACTCTTTAAGGAAATATTTGGTGAAAAAAGGGAAATTTTTTTTTTTTTTTTATAAGATGGATAACAGAAGGAGGCAACTATAGCTCCCACCCTGTAGGGGTGAAGATATGTAGAAGAAGGGTGCCACTTGAACTGTACCCTTATAGGAAGACTGTCCCCCTGTGTGTCCCAACTAATCTCACTCAAGCAAGGGTGCCGGAAGATGGCAAAGCTGAGGGGGCTGAGGAATGACAGGGCACGTTTCCCTATACTGGTTTTACCATACAGAAATAAGTGGAGGCTACCGCCTTTCGCCCAGTGTTTCTGGCACCTATGCAGTGAAGCGAGGGAAGGCACAGAGGGGAGAATTCAGAGACTGGAGCCCCAAGGGGGATGGTGGATAGGATGAATGGTGAAGATACACAGAAAGATCATAATTACGGTAAGTATGTAATTTGAATATCTTATCTGTGTCAATCTTCACCATTCATCACAGATGGGTGAGTACTAAGCCTCAAGGGGTTGACTGATTGCACCCTAAGGGACAGTGTCCCTAGCCCTCAGTGGGTGACACACTGATGGGGAACCTTCTGGGCCTGAGGAGGCCCTAGAGAGGGGAGAGCGAGACGGGTTCCCCGGAGGGGGAAAGAATTTGCCCCGACAAACGCCGTCTCGCCCTACGGGAAAAGAGGTAGGTTCCCTGGTGAGCGGAGCAAATCAGCCTACGCCGGGCCAAGGGTGACAACCGGGAAAGGCGAAGCCATGCCGATCTTCTGGTGCAGATCGCTGTCCCTACGACCCTGGTAGCTACTCTCCATTGGGCGTCAAGATGCCCTTGTTGGTGCCTTGCTAGCTCCAGGCCACGCAGACAGAGCAATGGTGGCTTGCCTGGTTTGCCCGAGTCAGGCAGAGCGGCTAGGAACTGACCTAGCGCTGACCACAAGTACCTGTTTAGGCAGCGAGGGGGCCTGATGCGAGAGATGGAGAGAAGCAGCCGTGCCGAGTAGAAAGTCCTCCTCCCCCAGAAATCAAAATCCGAGGAGTCCTGATCTGGGGGCCGGTCACAGTGGAGGGCGCGAAGCCCATCAGGAGTGTCCAGGTGCGTCAATCCGGACTGCGGATGAGGCAAGGAACCTGGAGACTCCTGGGGAGCGCAATACCTCTGGCTGAGGTCCCTAGGGGCAGAAACTCCGGAGAAGGGCCTCTGCCAGAAACGCATGGACGCCTCCCAAAAGGGAACAGGCCAAGGCGGCACCACGAGGGTGGCTGACCCAAAATCGCCTAGGAAGGCGTGCGCCGGATGCTCCGGATTGCTCACAGAAGAAGGAGAAAAGTGAAGGTCCTCCATCATCCTCACGAGGAAACGCTGATACTCAGAGAGATCAGCAGCAGGAGAGATGTGGACAGAAGGTTCCTCTCCCCCAGAAGAGGGGATGAGGAGCTGGAGGTCACCATAGGCTCGGAGGGTGGCTGCACGGGGAGGTTGAAAACCTGGCTGTCCAAAGCCCTAACGAAGCAGGGAACCGAGCAGCCACCGCCTGAACTGTTCCCAGGAGAGAGTCTAGGACCAAAAATACCTGGGAACGCAGGAGAAGGGCAGAGGGGAGGACAGAGCCGAGAGAAGAAGTCGGCTGACCTCTGCCAGGGCTAAGGAGCGACCACGGACTCCCGGGGAGTCATGGTAGACTCCGCAGTCGACAGCTGCACAACCGCCGGTACTGCCTAGACTGCACCCAAAAGAATCCCCAAGTGAGGCGGACCGGGGCGCTGGAAGGTCCAGGACGACGGTCCCTGCCTCGAAAGAATGGGACCCTCTCAAGGAACCCAAAGGGAAGGGCAGAAGTCCGTGACTCCAGTCTGCTCCAGGACCCGGTAGGTCCCAGAAGGGCCGCGCGCCAAACCTATACTCCCACGACCCTTCGGAGTCCGAAGGTCCCAGCCTCGGCGGCCAGTCTAGGCAGCTCTGCATCCAGGGCCGCCCGAAGGGCAATCCCGGAAGGAGCACCTTTCTCCTCGTCCTCTCGATAGGCCCCAAAGTTGGGCGACCGAGAGATGCCACAGTAGGGGTACCACCGCAGAGGGTCGAGGAACCCCTGGCTAGGCTGCAAGGCGATAGTGGCACGCACCACAGCCCGCTGGTCAGCACCACTGACCCTAGCCCTAGAGGAAACCCGACTCACCTCGGAGGGGGACTGGCCACGACCCGAAGAGGAAACCACCAGCTCATCCTCCCTTGCAGACAACCCCGAAAGGTGTGACTGCCCATTCGACCGAGCTGGACTCCGACTCGAAGAGGAAGAGTCCAAGGCCCAAGCCAAACAGTAGGGGTCGAGAAGGACACCTTCCGAGGCCCAGGAGCCAAGGCAATCCCCGCTGTCCACAGCACCATGAGCGGTGCCAGCAGAAGGTGGCAGGGCAGCTTGGGCCAGAAGTCCAGGCCAGGGCCAGCTGCGGCACCATCAGGTCCACCGTGCCAGGAGGCACCGGGGCGGAGGCGGCGCCGACAGCAACCTGAGTCTTGGAGCCGACGCCACCACCAGGTCGCTTTGCGCCTGCAGTCGCAGCGAGGACCAAGGCGGCGTCGACTTCCGAAGGATTCGGCTCCTACCACGGCATCGACATCGGGCGCCGTGAGACTGCTCAGCGCCGGCGAGTGCGCCGAGAGTCTCAACGGCATCTACATCGGGCGCCGACAGATGACACCGGAGGCTTCCCACGGCGCCGGTGCTCAACCTCGGCCGGTAAGACATGGGCGGCGACGACGCACCGGCGGCGGCTTCATCAGCGCCAAGTAGCAGTGTCGGCGCCGCTGATGACGCCGCAAGCCCCACGACGCCAACAGTCGGGTCGCACCAACAGGACCTCGGCACCGCGAATGGCACCGAACGACGGATGCTGACCCGGGCCCATGGACTGCTGGAGTGACACCGGGGAGCCTTCACCGGGCGAGTGATTGCCGAGGCGCCCGCCCGCCTCCCCGGGGAAGCGGACGGGTCTCCTGTGTGGAAGGAGCCTCGCCACGGCTAGGCTAGAAGAGTGCCGAGGCTCCCTCCTCCGCGTCCGGTAGAACTGGGAGGGGACCCGGAGGAGGGGTCGAGAGAACGTGGCTTGGCCCAACGAGTGCGCGGCCTACCCCCGAAAGTCGGCGGAGCTCTCCCGACCTTAAACGCTGCTGTTCCAAAACTCGGCGTCCATCGAGAAGCAGGCATCGCACGTAATCCATGTCGTAGCGGCCAAGGCACGAAAGGCACCGTCATGTTGGTCGGTGACGAGTACTTGCGCCGCATCGGCACCGACGCATAGGGGCTGCCTGCCTTCTGCGATTTTTGCCCCCGACCGCCATACATGACCTACGGAGAAAAACACCAAAACAGACTCGACGCCGCTTAAATGTTAATAAAAGGAAAGATCTTACTACGACGCCGAGTGGAGGCAAACACAGAACTAGTAGACCGGACGACTAAAGACGAGGCTTCAAGGCCTAAAATTTTTGAATAAGGCTTCTTCAGGCTTCACATGAGGCGACCTGACGGGAGACGAAGAACTGGTAGGCAGTGGAGTCGACCCAGCTTCATCGGGTTAATCCTCGAGCCGCCACGTAGTACGCCGCCTCGAGGGCGCGCCACGCGCGGCCGGCTCCGCCTATCCTTTTAAAATAAAAAAAAAAAGGCTCCCGCGGGGTCCTGATCTCCGGCCAGTACCCATCTGTGATGAATGGTGAAGACTGACACAGATAAGATCCTATTTTGGAAAAAGGCTCTGCAGTACTGCTGTACCAAACCTAGCATCACCTCTGGATTGCAAGTCCAGGCTGTAATGCTTTGTGAAGGTGTGTACTGTTTTCCATGTAGCTGCTTTACAGATTTCCAGTAGCGGGATTTCTCTTGAAGCTGCCAGTGAAGCAGCTGTGCCCCTGGTGGAGTCTGCTCTCAGGCCCAGAGGTACCTGTTTACCCACCTTACTATAACAAAACTGTATATATGCCACTATACAGCGATAAATTGTACGTTTTGTTGCAGCTCTGCCCTTACCAACTTCACCATATGTGAGAAAGAGCTGTGATTGACTTGTCCTGTAAGATCTGGTTCTGTCAATGTAGTGGCTAAGAGCCCTTTTGACATCAAGGGAGTGAAGTCTCCTTTCTGGAGAACTGGAGCTGTTTGTAAAGAAGACAGGTAGAGTGATAGACTGATTCAAGTGAAAATCAGATACCACCTTGGGAAGGAATTTTCAATTAGTCCGAAGGACCACCTTGTCCCTGTGGAATGAGATGTAGTCCACATCTGTGCACAGGGCTTGTAATTCACAGATCCCTCTGGCTGAAGTAATGGCAACCAGGAAAACAGTTTTCCAAGTGACATACTTCAAGTCTGCGGTTGCCATAGGTTCGAATGGTGCATCCATGAGTTTAGTAATGCAAATATTTAAATTCCAGGCCGGAACCGGTTCTCTTAGGGGAGGGTGCAGAAGATAAAGGCCTTTAAAATATTTTCTAAATACTGGTTGAGAAGCCATAGACTTCTCCTTACCAACTGACAGGTAAGCAGAGACTGAAGCTAAGTGAACCATGAGGGTGGATAGCCTCAGGCCTAAGGAATGTAAATGTGTAAGGTAATCTAAAAGAATAGCCATATCAGCCCGGAAAGGGCTCAAACCTTTACCTGTACATCATATTGTAAATCTTTTCCACTTAGAGGCATATGTCTTCTTAGTAGAAGGCTTCCTGGAACCCCTAAGCACTGTCAGCACCTGTTCTGATAGATTAAGGTTAGCAAACCCCAAGTCCTCAAGAGCCATGCCTTGAGCCTCAGTGATTTGAGACTGGGGTACAGGATCCTGCCTGAGAGGAGGTTAACAGGTTGTGCCACCTGGGCAGATAGATTGGGGAAACCACTGACAGAGACAGCAGAAGAGAGTACCAGTGCTGTCTCGCCTAATCCAGAGTCACCATTATCATTTTTGTTGGTTGGGACCTCAATTTCAGTAGGGTCCTGAATAGTCATAGGGAAAGGAGGGAATGCATACAGAAATATCCCTGTCCAATCCAGGGCCAAGGCATCCGGGGGATTGTGCCCCTTAGAGGAGGCCTGCAACAGTACATGGGAAGCTGGTGGTTTTCTGGGGAGGCTAGTGATCCACCTGGCGTGGCCTCATTTTCTGAAAATTGTACTGAGTACCTCAGGCACCAGTGGTCCTGACTTATCCTGCTTAAAGAGTCTGCCAGCTCACTGTCCCTCCCTGAAGGTGTATGGCTGACAGAGATACTCCCATGGAGTATACCAGGGACCACAGTCTCATTGCTTCTGTGCACAGCAGATGTGACCTGGTACCTCCTTGCTTGTTGATGTAATACATGGTTGTGGTGTTGTCTGTTCTGACTTGCACTACCTTGTTTTGCAGGTAAGGAGCAAATGTTTTCAAAGCCAGGTAAACAGCCCTGAGCTCCAAAAGATTTATGTGCAACAGAGACTCCTGGGGTGACCATGTGCCACTTGCTGTGTGCTCTAACATGTGTGCCCCCCAGCCTAGAAGAGAGGCATCTGTTGTGAGGATTACTGAGGGCTGTTCCCTTATAAAAGGCACACCCACCCTGAGGTTGTGCTCGTTCAGCCACCACTGTAAGGCCTGGACTAAACTTTCTGTGACTGGAACCAGTTTTGACATAGGATCCGTCCTTTGAGACCAGTACTGTCTGAAATGGAACAGAATATCTCTCATTTGAAATCTGGAACCCATTACCACTGCCGTGGCAGATGCCATGTGGCCTAGTAACCTGAGAAATTCTCTGGCTGTTCTGGGTCTCCCAGATGCAAAGGATTTTGCAATCTGCAGAATGCTTGTTGCCCTGTCTTGTGGCAGGAGGGCTCTGCCCTGTCTGGTATTTAGTTCTGCTCCAATAAACTCCAGCATCTGGAGTGGTACCTGTTGAGATTTTTCTTTGTTTATCAGAAATCCCAGGGACTCTAGTGTGGATTCTGTGAGTGCCAGTGACTGTACTGCATATTGCAGAGACTGTCCTACCATCAACCAGTCGTCCAGGTAGGGGAAGACTGTTACACCTTGTGTTCTCAAAAACTTTACCACCACTGATACGCACTTTGTAAAAACCCTTGGTGCCGAAGTTGGTCCAAAAGGGAGAGCTGCAAACTAGTAATGGCCTGAAGCCAGCCTGAATCTCAAGAATTTTCTGTGAGACGGTCTGATTGGAATATGGAAATAAGCATCCCTTAGATCTAGGGAGGCTAGCCAGTCTCCCTTTTGCAATGAAGAAATGTTTATGGCAAGAGTGGCCATTTTGAACTTTGGTTTCAAAATGTGCTTTTTCAGAAGTCTTAGATCCAAAATAGGCCACCAATCCCCGTTTTTCTTCCTTATGAGGAAGTGCCTGGAATAAAAACCTTTTCCCCTTGCTTGTTAGAGGCACTACCTCTACTGCTTTGATTGCTAGCAGATGTTTTACCTCTGTTTCTAACAAAATCCTGTGTGCGGCTGTTGCTGGAGCAAAGGTTCTTGTTCTCAGCTTTGGGAATGATTTGAAACCGAGTGCCAAGCCCTGGCTCACTACCTCCAGCACCCACTTGTCTGTGGTGATAGACTGCTAAGTGTGAAGGTAATGAGCCAGTCAGCCACCTACTGGTGGACCTGTAATAGGGGATGCGACCTGCACTAGCCCGTCAGGGATTCTGTGCAGGCTGTGCCTGAACCTGTGGTGCAGGAGCTGCTCTTCTCATGGCTCTCCTGCCCCTTCCTCTAAAATAACCTCTAGCCTGTTGCTGAGGCTGGGAGGCTTGTGTCTGAAAGAAAGGTCTGGAGTAAAAAACCCTGCCCCTACCTCCCCTACTCTGGGATCTATAAGAGGTGAAGGGCCTATCCTTGGAATTGCTCAGATAGGTGGATTTATATTCCTCCACCTTTTTCATGTATGCCTCAGTTTTATCCCCAAACAAGGAGTTGTTCTCCAGTGGAAAATCCATTGCTTTGGCCTGGGTGTCTAAGGTTAGGTTGGTGGCTCTAAGCCATGAAAACCTTCTGAGTGAAACTGACAAAGCCATTAGCCTGGATGCAGTATCATTGGCATCCACTGCCATATGAAATTGGTACTTGGTAGCATCAAGTGCAGCCCTTGCTGTGTCTTGTAAGTCTACAGCCACTTCATCTGGGACCCTATCAGCCAAAGCTAGAACAGTGTTCCATAGAGCTTTTTGGTACTGCACTGAATATGCCATGTAACTGGCCTGCCAAACTAATAATGAGGCAGCCATGTACCCTTTCTTTCCCATAGCATCCATTTTTCTTGAATCTTTGTCTGGTGGATGGGTAGCCAATGGGATCCTGGCCTTGTCACAGGTAGCAGCTTGGACTACTCCCTCAGGATCAGGATGTGTAAATAGAAATTCAGCTGTAGTTCTGTCCAGCTGGTATTTCTTGTCAGCTTTCTTATCCGCACCAGGAATAGAGGTTGGAGTTTTAAAAATCTGCACTGCAGCCTTCTTTAAAGATTTATGCATGGGCAGAAGTAAATGGTTCGTGGGGGTTAACCCCATCATTTCTAGAAAGTCCGCCTCCTCCATATCCTCCTCTGTTTCCTGAAGAGGACGGTTCAGGGTTTCCACCATGTTCTTAACAAAAGCATAGTGGGAGCAGTATTCCTCAGGACCCCTGGGAGGAGATCCAAACTCTTGATCAGGAGAAACCTCTGGATCTATAGGTTCCCCTTCAAAGTCATCCTCCTCCTCCCCAAACACTTCCGGCACTTCTTGCCTTGCTGGGGCTGTAGGAGGAACCGGGGCAGTCGGTGTAGGAACCGGGATTGCACCCTGTAGGGCTTGTAATGCCTTATTAATGTCCTCAGCTGAGGGCATAATATGCTTGTCTGCTGAGAGCTCCTGAGCCTTCTCGGCCGGAGGCGTAGCGACATGTTTTTCTTTACACTTTTTTTTTTAATGGAACAGGTTCAGTGCCTGTTTCCACGGCCCTTTTTGTTTTACCTTGTTCAGATTTATCTGAACTCCTGTCAGGATCCTTGGCTTTACCTCCATCCTTTTTGTGAGAGGAGGAAGAAGCAGAATCCATCTCTTCCAAAATTTTAGACTTTTTCTTTAATGTTTTTGGGCAAAAGGTCTTACAAATATCACAATTGGCAAATATGTGACTTATACCCAAACAAGAAATACAGAGAGAATATCTATCTGCTTTTGCTATAAGTTGCCCACAAGAGTCAACATTTAAAGCCCGTGGGTCCTGTGCGTTTTTTAGGTTTATCCAAATGGACCTCTGACATTTAAACTAGGCAAAAAAGATTACTTCAAAACACCATTATTTAAAGTAACTCAGAACTGGAGATTATTTTAAAATAACTACCACTGGCAGTTCCTGGAACCGAGAGCTATTCAGTTCCTGAACAAAAAGGAACCGAGAAAATTACCAAATTTGGACAAAACTAAAGCGGTTCAGGGAACTGATCGCTAAATCACTCTAAATAATAATAAACTGAGATAAGAAACCTTTAAAATAGACGCGCAACCCTCGGTTCCAAGGAACCGTGAGGGAACCGCAAATATAAATAAAAAACTACTAAAGCACTAATTTACTATACTAAACATTGTTTCTAAGGCAGCAATTTAAAATTAAACTGAAAATGAGTACTTATCTACAGATAAACTTTAGTTAGAGACAGTTCAAGGAGAGCTCTCGGGACATCCTTACTAGGCAGGCGGAGTAAAGAATCTGAAGCACTCAGAGTGCAACAGTTGCAAGGGCAGCAGTTTGAAAGTGGCATGAGCCAACTGAGAGTTCCATAATTTGCATCAAATTCCATCTCTCCAAGAAGTTCAACAGGAGGCTGACTGCATTAAGTTTAATCATAATGAGTGATTCCTGGGGTTAGAACTCTGTCTTCTTGTTTGACTTTTGAGCCCCCTGAGACATGGACATGACTGAATTCATAAAAACGCACAAAATAGAGCCCGGTGCCATGAAGGAAAAATAAGAGATGGTGCTGGGGAAAAAAAAAAGTGAAACAAGAGGTTATGGCATCGAGCTGGTGGCAACCAGCTCTTTAACAGGTCCCTGACAGAAGGGAAAATACTGGCTTTATGGAAGGTTGGACTGGTGACCCTAATCCCGAAAAGTGGGCCACATGAAAATCTTGAAGATTTTAGGCCTATCTTCATTCTCTGCACCCCAAGCAAGTTAATGGAGAATGTGGTATACCAGCAGTTAAACAACTACTTGGACCAGCACCAACTACAAACTGACCAACAGCATGGCTTTAAAAAACATGGGACCGAAACAGCCAATAAACTTCACCATCGAGTATACTGAAGCCTTGGACCAGAACAAAATGCTAGGGCAATCTTTATTGATCTGACCAAGGCGTCGATCTGGTCAACCACCAGCTATCATTGAATGCCTCAGAGGTCTAGATCTGGATGCAACAGCCCTGAAATGGTTCACAGACTACCTCAGTGGCAGGTCACAAATGGCTCGTGGAAAGAAAGTAAGTCAGACAAGCGCCAGTACCTGTAGGCATTCCACAATGATCAATCTTAGCCCCATGCTCTTCTCCCTGTTCACTGACAACCTCCCTCCAACACCGCGGAGGGCAAAAGTCACGCTCTATGCTGATGATGCAGTGTTGTACAGGACAGGAAAGGACACAGGTCCTTAAATCAGGAGTTGATGCAGGACTTTGCTGCCCACGAAACCTGGTGCCAGGTCAACAGGCTGGTCCTGAATAGCAAAAAGACGAAAGCCGTGCTCTTGGGCCCAAAAAAACTGGGCCCAAAGAGATCCAACTTCTATCCCTCTCCACCCGTGATGGTGTAGGGATAGTAGTAGTGGACAGCAATAAGTACCTGGGTATGCACCTTGACCAGGAGATCTCGTTCAGGAAGCATATGGACCGCCTCACAAATGCAGTAAACCAGAAGTTGGCCTCCTATACAGACTAAACCCCTTTCTGACCAAGGAAACAAGAATGGCAATCGTTAACGGGACAATCCTCCCACTCTTTTCTATGGTGCAACCTTGTTCCAGTCACTGAGGGTTACGGAAAACAGCGACTAGGCACACTCTATCACAGGGTCAGTGGGTTTACAGCCAGGGCAGAAAGGACGGAACATCACTGCCAGGTGCTCCAGGCCCTAGAATGGCCATCCCTGGAAGCCAGATTAGCTCATCCTCCTGCATGGCTTTCAAGCTACTGCAACCCAAGGCCCTCCAGGCTCATGGGATCTGCTTGTCCCCAAGACAAGACACGAACTCAGATGTACCGATCGGACGCTACTAGAAACTCCCAGGGCCAGATCATCCCTAGGTCAACGATCATTCAGGGTTGACCTTCCCAAACTCTGGAACAACCTCCTGAGAGAGGTACAGGACAGCTCCACTACTGAGGTTTTCAAGAAGGGGCTAAAAATACACCTAGGGAAGGTGCCCCTGTGCTGCTGCTCCACTTAAGGTCCCCCAAAGGGATCCAATACAGGGGGTTATCTCTGCTGAAATAAAAAGGTATAGGAAACTGGACGCAATTGGTCCGACAGATGGATGGTAGAACCAACTTCTACACTTACATAGGTGTTTAACTGTTCAATGGTATGTTCTTAACAAAATAATTGATTTGTATCAGTCTCTGTACTATGTGTTCACTCACTCATTGTTAAATCTTGCTGTACTGTACTTGTCAAAAGCATTGGTTTCCCCTCCCTCTAGGTACATGTAACTAATCCCGGATCACCCCTGAAAAAGGGACCGTGAGGTTCCAGTGCGCCTACCCGGTCACCAAATTTAAATAAACACCGAGGTTGCACAACTGTAAAAATGGCAAACATTCCCACAGAGCACAACCTCGACTGCAGGAATAGCAGAACTGAGAGAAGCAGGGGCCAGCGTTGGTTACTGGCCAGCCTGACGAGTGACATCATGAGTCCACCTCATTTGGAGTGCCATCTCTGACACTGGCCCCTAGCTCAAGAATTTTTAAGCAATACAATCCTGTGGGGTCCCAGCACTTCCGGCACAGACCCATGAAGTAAAGAATGGTAAAGATTAATCCTTGGAAGATCTGTTCCATCTTTTTCGAGGATATCTCTTCTATTAGGCTTGACTACTTGTCTACTGCCTTGACCAGCACCTCACCTTTTTTGAACACATTGATGCCATCCACAAAAAACTACACCCTAAACTGGGTGCATTATACAGAAATAGTGCCTGTATTCCTCTGCCGGCTCGCCGTACCATGGTCCAGAAAATCATCCTACCTATTTCTGATTATGGTGATGTGGTCTACAGTGCTGCTCCCAAGTCTTCCTTAATTAGGCTGGACTCTTTTCCACTCTTTCTGCCGTTTTGCACTCAACAGTCCTCCTCGTACCCATCATTGCACCCTTTACCAGTCTCTCTCTCTTCCTTCCCTAGCCAACAGGCACCATATCCACTATGCCAACTTTCTTGCCAAAGTCTGATTTCATTCCCTCCCCCTCTCTCTCTCCTCCTCTTCTCAAAAATCGTCTTCCACTCACTGACTCACTCAGGAACCACGCTCTCCGCATTTTTACCATCCCGCCCAGGACTGCCTCAGTTGGTCAGACTGCTTTCTCACACCACCTCCTTAAAATCTGGAATGCCCTCCCTCTTACCATCTGTCATGCTGCCTCCCCCCATATTCTCAACTCCCTCCTCAAGGACCAGTTCCCCCCTTCCTATAATTGTGCTTAGTTTAACTGTTCTTTTTTTTTTTTTTTACCTTTACCTACTTGCACTCTTTGTAGATTATTACTAATCCTATAATAATTATAAAACTGTTCTTATTAGTGTTGTTGTTATTGTATCGGTTTATTATTTTGCTCATACAGTGTAACTTTGTATTTTAATTGTTTTTTGTTTTCACTTTTCTATTTTTGTACCCATTTCCTGCCAGCTTACGGGACCTCCTCTCACCTGCCCAAGCCCTCCACACCATGTGACGTCCCAGATTATCCAGCCTAATGCTAGCCTGTGCTCGATAACCTTCCAGGTACCCCAACTGTAACCCACGGCTCATCCCCCATGGGCGGGACACCCCCAGCCCCCCTCAAACCATCAGGGAACATACTTCACTTGACAGCAGGGGCCCATGGGTAGAGCCGGCAAGGTGTGGGAGGAGTTGAGGTGACCCTGCTGTGGCGTGGGGAGCGGAGTGGCTTCATCTGTCCAGAGCTAGTGAGGATTTTATTCCCTTTTCCTATCCTCACCTTAGGGCATGGTTCTGAGTGGTGGACTGGGCGAGACACCTATCGGGGCTGTTAGAAGGGTGGCTCTGCCCCAATGTCAGGCAATGGCATATCAGGCAGTGGTCCCCAACCCCGCCTCAGTTCGCCCTCCGGAGACCCGGTGAAAAGACCAGCAGGTGGACAGGGAGGGAGCATGCCACAAGAAAAATATGCAGAACTCACCAGGGGGAAGAGGGGGGGAGTGCCTGCTGCTAGAGCTCCTCTTTGAGATCTACTGTCATGGTAAGTTCTTATGTAACTGTACTATCTTACTTTGAGTAGGAGCTCTTGCAGCAGGCTATTACCATTAGGACTGAGGCCCAAACAATCCCGAAAAAGGGAGAAAGGTAAATCCAGAAGGAGGCTGGAAGTGCTGTAGCCCTAAGGAGGCACTTAAGACAGAAGGCACTGGAGGACTGCAAGGCCGAAATCTGCCCTTCTCCTAGAGGCAATGTCCAGGCTGTAGTGCTTAATGAAAGTATGCACTGAGCCTCAGGTAGCTGCTGCACAGATGTCTCCAATGGAGACATTACATAAAGAGGCAAATGAAGTAGCCACTCTGTCCTGGCAGAATGACCCCTAACTGGGCCCGGTATGGCTTTGTTGTACTTGTAACAGAAAATGATACAGTTTACCAGCCATTTTGAAAGTGTCAGATTAGACACAGAGGTGCTTTTTCAGCGTGGCGCAAACGCCACAAACAATTGCTCCATTTTACGGTGCGGAGCGGCGCGGGTAAGGTAGTAGCGCAACACCCTGTGGACATCCAAGGTATACAGGATTGCTTCCCCTCTGTATGAGCGATCTGGGTAGTATACAGGAAGGATGATGTCCTGGTTGAAGGTAAGTCGGACACCACCTTTGGCAAAAACTTACGATTCATTCTCAAGAACACCCTGACGTCATGGAAAATTAAATAAGGCTCCTTATACATTAAGGCCTGAGCTCTGAAACTCTCAGGGCTGGAAGTAACTGCAACTAAAAACAATGCCTTCCAAGAAAGAAAGCGAGCTCGCGATTTCCAGAAGCAGGCTCAGACAGGGAAGAGTTAACTTCTCCAGCTTAAAAGGAGATCTTAAGGTGGAACTGGATCTCTAATGAAAGGCTTGACATGCAGTATTTTTGCAGAAACGCACGGGATACTCCAGTTGCGCGAGGGTTTTCCCTACCACAGGTATGTGATAAGCAGAGATTGCAGAAAGATGTACCTTTATGGAAGAGTAGCTCAGGCCTTCATTCATTAAGGAGAGGAGGTACCTTAGAAATGAGTTCACTGGACAGGTAAACAGGTCCAGGTGACGGGTGAAGCCCAGAAGCAAAAATGTTTCCACTTCATGGCATAAGTCGATCTAGTTGAGGGTTCTCGCTGTCCTTGAGAATGTCGCTTCGCTTCCTAGTTCTGGTCTGCAGGAGCCAGGCATGAAGATGCAGGCATCTGGGGTCCGAATGGACCAGGCGTCCCTGATCCTGAGACAACAAGTGCGAGCTCAGCGGCAGCTGTATCGGAGGCTCCACTGCCAGATGCTGAAGTAGTGGGGACCAAATCTGCGAGGCCACAAAGGAGCGATGAGGATCATCTGTGCTCCTTCTGCCTGAAGCTTCAGCAGGACCTTCTCAAGAATGGAAAAGGAGGAAGGCATACAGATACCTCCCTGTCCAACAGAGGGACAAAGTGTCTCACCAGAAAACACCAGGCGCAGGCTCTAGCAAGCAGAAATTGGGCAGTTTGTAGAGAGGAGATGTAAGAGGTATAACTATGGCTGGCCCCACCTGTCAAAAAGCTGATCTGTTACCGACTGAGGAGCACCCACTCATGAGCCTTGGTCCGAGATCGGCTTAGGCTGTCGGCCAAGACGCTTTGGATGCCTGGAACGTGAACAGCGGTGAGGTCCAAGTGGTGTTCCAGTGCCCAATACCAGACCCTCATTGTCTATCTGCAAAGCGGGTATGATTGTGTGTCCCTTTGCTCGTTGATGTGAAACACCACTGATGTGTTGTCTGTCTGGATAAGAAGAGGGCCTGGCAACAGGTTCGTCTGAAACGCCCTGAAGGCGTTCAGGACCGCTCGCATCTCTAGAATATTGATATGGAGTAGCTGCTCATCTGGAGACCATATCCTCTTGGTCTGTCTCCCAGACGAGCATCCCAAACGAGACCAGAGGCATCCGTAGTGAGAATCCATCTTGGTGGATCCTGCCGGAAAGGGACCCCTCGTACCAGGTTGGAGGGTCTAGCCACCAGAAAGGGTCCTTCTGACTGGGTCGGAGACCCTGACCGGTTGGTCTAGGTCATTTGACCTTTGGTCCCACTGCACCCTGAACATCCATTGTGGGACTCTCATGCAGGTGGGCCAGAGGAACTGTGAGAATGGCTGCGGCCATGTGCCCCAAAAGTTGAGGAAGGTCCTGGCTAGACCTGAGGAGCCACGCCTACTACTCTGGCTACACTCTTAGATGATCCCCCTTTCCTGAGGGAGAAAGGCCATGCCCTGAGCGGTATCCAGGACTGCTCCAATAAAGAGGAGATGTTGGCTGGGCTTTGAGGCATGACAGAGTTTCAGGTGATCCCCAGGTCTCAGAAGACAGTAAAGATGTCTCAGTGTGAAAGCAGTTGAGCTCTGGATGGAGCTGCCAGGAGCCAGTCATCTAGGTAGGGAAAGATGTAATGGTTCTGACGCCTCAGTGCCACAGTCACCACTGCTAGACATTTGGTGAAGACTAGAAACAGAGGAGAGGCCAAATAGTAAGGCTCGAATGTTAATGTTTCCTGGAAGCGGAACCTCTGGAATTTCCGATCGGGAGGAAGGACCCTTATGTGCAGATAGATATCCTGCATATCCAGGGAGCAGAGCCAGTCCTCTTGATGCAAGAGAGGAATGAGGCCTGGCAGTGTAACCATCCTGAACCTTTTGCACTCTATAAAGAGATTTAGTGAACTGAGGTCCAGAATGGGCCGAAGGTCTCCTGTCTTTTTTGGGACCAAAAAAAAGTGGGAATAAAAGTCTCGCCCTTGTTGTTCCGGGGGGACTGGCTCTATCGTCCGCTTCTGCAACAGGGCTTAAATCTCGCCTTTGATCAAGGGAATATGCGAAGGAGGATAAACGTAGAACCCTGAAGGTGTATCCAGAGGGATCTGAGTGAACTCGAGAGTATGTACTCTCCTTACGAGGTCCAAGACCAAGTTTTCCGATGTGATGATGCTCCAACCCCTCGCATAAAGGGAGACGCAACCCCCTACTACCTCCTGCAGCGCCTCCTCTGGAGGGGGGGACCAGCAGGGAGTCATTGGGTAGACACGGGGGTGGGCAGAGTGGGCTGGAAGGACTTAGAGCCTCTAGAAACATAGAAGTTGACGGCAGATAAGAACCGCAAGACCCATCCAGTCTGCCCATTTCTTTTTCTGCCTTATAAATGTGCTATCGGCATTTGCTCTGTCAATGGCCTATCTATTCATACTTATCTGTACTGCTCCCTTATGCCTATCTCATGCCTGTTTGAAGCCCTGCACTGTATTCATAGCCACCACTTCCTGACGAGGCCATTCCATGCATCCACCACCCTTTCTGTGAAAAAGAACTTCCTCACATTACCCCTTAATCGGCCTCACTCTAATCTCATGCTGTGTCCTCTTGTCCTGCTATTTTTCTTATACTGAAACATGTTAGACTCTTTTACCTTGTTAATGCCCTTAAGGTGTTTGGATGTTTTAATCATATCACCTACCTCCCTCCTTTGCTCTAGGGTATATATATTGAGTTCCGTTACTCTGACCTCATATGTTTCCTGATGCAGTCCCAGCACCATTTTGGTTGCCCTTCTCTGGACTGCCTCAATTTGGTTAATGTCCTTGTGAAGGTGTGGCCTCCAGTACTGCACGCAGTACTCCAGATGGGGCCTAACCAGTGTCTTGTAAGAAAAATTACTCACCTTAGTATTGTTGTTTCTTCTAATGGAGTCTTGCTATATTATAGACATCAGCAGTTTGATCCAGCTCTACAACTGCCCGGTGAAATGGTTAAAACCATTCCAAAATAGAATTTTGGCACGAGAGCAGCTCTATCTGTGTCATTTCAAACTTGAACTGTCAGATCTTTACAGCCAAACTCACTAAGGTCTGTGTGAAGTTGTAACCTACACTAGCCAAATGGCTACCTAAATAATAACAACCATTGATGGTCCCAACACCCAAGACTCAAGTCAGGGGATCAGAAATACTAACACCATTCTAATAATATGAAAATGGAACATAAGTATAATAAAACACACACGCTGCACACACATACACTCCCAAAGTCCCAAAGGGGACAAAATGCTAACAGGACATAAGTAGTGCCCACACTAAGTTGCCCGCACCCCACCAAGTAAAGGTTCTGAGAGGGGCAGATTGGGGGGGGGAGGTCTATAATATAGCAAGACTCCATTAGAAGAAACAACATTACAAAGGTGAGTAATTTTTTTTTTCAAACAACATGAAGTCTTGCTATATTATAGACATTAGCAGAATACACAACAGTACCTTCATGGAGGAGGGGCAGAACCTACTTAGGGAATAGGCTCTGAAGAACAGCTGTGTCAAACCGAGCATCTCTCCTGGCCTGGACATCCAGGGAGTAATGCTTGGTAAAAGTGTGTACTGTTTCCAAGTAGCAGCCTGGCAAATCTCTAATAAAGGATATTCTGGCAGCAGAGACGCAGCTGTACCCTGGTAGAATGAGCCTCAAACCGGGGGCTCTGCCCACTTTCTGATAACAAAATTGGATACAAGAGACAATCCACCTGGCTATTGATCTCTTAGTGGCAGGTTGCCTTTCCCAACTTCACCATAGGTAAGAAAAGTTGGAGGATTCAAACCTGTGACCTTTGCTACGCTCTATATAATAACTAAGAGCTCTTAACATCCAGGCTGTGCAATCTCCTCTCACCGAGAGGAGTGATCAGTGAAAATACTGGAAGGAGATAGATTGATTAAGATGGAAATCTGAAACCACCTTAGGCAAAAACTTTCCTAATAGTCCTAAGGACTACCTTATCCTGTGGAAAGAAATAAAGTCAGTCTCCACTGACAGAAGCACATTCACTTATCGTCTGGCAGAAGTGATAGCCACTAGAAAACAGTTTTCCAGGTTAGGTACTTAAGCTCTGCAGAAGACAGAGGTTCAAACGGGGTTGCATTAACTGGGCAATGCAAACATTAAGGTCCCAAGCAGGGGCGGTTCCCAAAGGGAGGATTAGTATGGAGTAATCCTTAAAAACTTGGAAAACACAGGATGAGAGGAAGAGGGGATGACTTTCCTGCTGACACAAAAGCAGACACAGCTGCCAAATGAACTCTCAGGGTAGCTGGTCTGAGACCCAAGGAATTAAGATGTACCATGTAATCTAACAAAATGGGCAATTCAGCAGATTCTGGGAAATATTTTCCCAGCACACAAATGGAAAACCTTTTCCATTTAGAACTATAAGTAGCCCTAGTGGAAGGCTTTCTGGAAGCCTTTAGGATCTCAAGAACACCCTGAGAGAGGTGTAAATCAGCAAACTCTAACTCCTCAAGAGCCAGGCCTTGAGGTTGAAGGATTTGAGGTCCGGATACCAAACCCTTCCCTGGGCACAAGTCAAAGATTGTGATTCCTGGGGAGGCACAGGGGAAGATGGACTGTCAGAGACAGAAGGAGTGGGTACCAGGGCTGCCTGGCCCAATCCGGGCAATCAGAATCACCCTGCAAGGCTGAGATCTGATTTTGACTAGTACTTTGAATAGGAGAGGAAGGGGAGCATAGAGGAACTCCTCCCAATCCAGAAAGAAGGGCATCCAGGTAACTGAGCCCAGCACTGGAGGCCTGCAACAGAACAGAGGAAGTTTGTGATTGTCTGGGGCTGCAAAAGATCTATCTGAGGGATGCCCCACCTGGCAAAAACTATCCCCAGCACTTGAGGATCCAGGGACCATTGTGATGGCCCTGGGAAATCCTGCTAAGGGCATCCGCTAGGACATTGTCCTTCCTGGAAGGTGAACTGCTATGAGGGAAGTGTTCAGGAATAGGCCAGAGACCACAACTTCATTGCCTCAGTGCACAAGGCCGAAGACCGAGTGCCCCCGTTTGTTGATGTATCACATTGTTGTGGTGTTGTCTGTTCTGACTTGTATCACCTTGTCGTGGACAGATGCAGAAAAAGCTTGAAGAGCTAAAAAGACAGCTCTGAGTTCCAGCAAATTGATGTGGAGCAGAGATTCATGGGGGGACCAAAGTCCCTGAGTGGAAAGGTCGCCCATGTGGGCTCCCCAACCCAGAAGGGAAGCATCTGTAGTGAGAGTCAAGTCGTGAGAAGGGGAAATGAAGGGACACCTGCTCTTAATTGCTCTGATCCTGCCACCACTGGAGAGCTAGGATCAAGGTTCGAGTCACTGGGACCAACTTGGAAAGGGGGTCTCTTCTCTGAGACCAAAAGGTTCTCAAGTGAAACTGAATGTCTCTCATCTGAAATCTGGCTCCCTGCACAACAGCTGTGGAAGCAGCCATGTGCCCCAGGAGCTGCAGAAAGTGTCTTGCTGGTCGAGAGACCTGTAGAGTGAAGGAAGAGGCCAGAGCCACTAAATTCCTTACCCTTTCTGGGGGAAGAAAGGCCCTGGCTAGCTTTGTGTCCAATTCTGCCCCTATAAAGGTGAGTACCTGGACTGGTTCCAGAACAGACTTTGGTAGGTTTAGCAGAAAACCCAGGGAGGTGAGAAGCTGCTGGGTGACCTGCAGGTGAGATTTTACCTGTTCTGGGGACTGGCCTACAATGAGCCAGTCGTCTAGATAGGAAAAACAACATCCTCTGCCTCCTTAAGTGGGCCACTGCCACTGCTAGACACTTCAGGAATACCCTTGAGCAGAGGTAGGTCAAGGGCATTGCTCTGAACTGGTAATGACCTGAGACCAGTTCGAATCTGAGGTACTTTGATGGGATCTTCTGATTAGGACATGGAAATAGGCATCCTTGAGGTCCAGGGAGGCTAGCCAGTCCTGGCGCTAGGGAAGGTAAAATCTTTGCCAGAGTTACCATTTTGAACTTTGGTTTCAAAAGATGCTTGTTCAGATATCTGAGATCTAAAATGTGCCATCTCTCCTGTCTTTTTGGGGTAAGGAAGTATCTGAATACAGACCCCTGCCCTGATGCAGGGGAGAACCCTTTCTACTGCTCTGAGAGCTAACAGGAGATGAGACCTCTGTTTCCAGAGCTGAGGGTCTCTGAAGCACTTGTAGAGAAAAGTCTGCTTCTCAACTTGGGAAACTTTTGAAGCTGAGAACCAGACCTTGGCTTACTTCCAGTACCCACTTGTCTGAGGTTAAAGAAGCCCACTCTGACTCAGAAGCCAGCCTGCCCCCACTGGTACAGGAGAATGGCCCTGGGCACCCCATCAGGGTGCCTGTTCACAGGAGTTTTAGGCTGGGGGTGGGAGCAGGTCTGCCCACCTCTCATCTGCCCCTGCCTCTGAAGAAGTCCCTCTGAGCATAGGCAGAGGAGGCCTGAGTCTGGTAGAAAGGCCTGTGAAAGGCTCACCCCTACCCCTGGGGCATGCCTTTGAGGAGTGGCTTGTCAGCCCTTAGCCTGGGCACTCTTGTAAGTAGTCCCATATTCATCCATCTTCTTCATGTAATTCTCTGTCTGCTCTTCAAACAGAGAATTTCCACCACAGGAAAAATCCATAGCCTTAGTCTGGGTATCCTGTGACAAACTAGTACACCTGAGCCAGACCAACCTACTAAAAGCTGCAGATGTGGCCATGACCCTAGAGGAAACATCATAACATCCACAGCAACATGAAACTGAACCTTAGAGGCTTCAATGCCATCAGCAGCCACCTGTTCTAGTTCACTAGCCAGCTGGCCATCGCCTGCTTGGCCAATTGCATAACAGTATCCCATCTAGATTGATACCTAGCTACATAAGCCATATAATTTGCTTGCCTGAGTCCCAGAGAGGCGGCCTATATACTGTTTTGCCATGGCATCAATCTTCCTGGAATCCTTGTCAGGAGGATGTAGCTAAGGAATATTAGTTTTATCACAGGCAGCAGCCTGAACTACCCAACATGACTGCATTGCTGAGAAAGGAATTCTGTATCAGGGCCTGACAATGTATACCTTCTGTCCATCTTTTTATCTACAGGAGGCACAGAATTAGGAGCTTTTAAAATTTTGTTTGTTTCTAAAAGACTTATGTAAAGGAATAGACAATCTCCTAGACTCTGGAATATCCATCATTTCTACAAAATCAGGCTCCTCTTGCTCATCCACAGCCTCTTCTAAAGGAAGCTGGAGGGTTTCAGCAACTTTTATAAAACATAAAATGAGATGGGGACTCAGACAGCATAGGGGAGATTCTAAAGGTCTGTCTGGGAGATGTCCGTTCAATGGGCACCTCAGACCTTCCCAGCCACATTCATACTGTTCATAATCCTCCTCCCCTCCTCTGGTTCACCAAATTCTCAATATCATAATCCTGAACCACTGGGACCGGACGAACCGACCTTTCACCAGATAGTGGTGGTTCGGACGGACCCTGAGACAGTGACTGGACAATCTGTATGGCTTTTGCTATCTCTGCAGCAGTTGGAGAAGGAATTTTGGACTCCAGACCTGCTAATTTTCTTGTTTTCTTTACTGGAATTGGTTCCTCAGAACCAGCTTTTCTTTTGCCCGAGGAAGTCTGGCCCTGGTCAGAGGGCACTCCCTCTGGTTCGGTTGGCACCGAACCGGGCTGGCCATCCGGGTCAGCCGACTTTTTAGCCTCTCGTTCCTGAGCCTGCCCAATTCTTTTTCCAGGGTGGCTGCAGGAGAATTTTCATACCTGGCAGTCTGACTGGAGGTGGTCAAATCCCAGACAATAAACACATGTGGTGTGTCAGCCTTGGCAAAGACTTCCCACAAACATCACAGTGTTTAAACCCAGTGGGCCTGGTTTTCTTTTGGGTTTCTCAGACATAATGCCAGCCTAACCAAAAACTTGCCTTTAACGCAGTGCACAGGCAAGACCATTATCGGTTCCTAACCGTGTCATAGGATTGAAAAACGTAATAAATCCGCTTTTTAGAACTGATAAGAACCGGAACGCACTCTAAAATAGTAACTTTTAGTTTTAAATGAGTTTGAACTCACTGATCGGTTCAAAACCGAACCGATAATCCATAGTTCCACACAGACAAAACCTTCATTTACTTACGGTTACCACAGATAGAGCTTGAACCGAACGGTTTTGCTTAAAATAAAACTATTCTCGGTTAAATCCAACCGAGAAAACACTTTTAAACTGAGAAATGAACTAGCAGAAGGAGAAATCTCCGGAGCGATTGTTCACTGAGGCGGAGTAAAGAATCTGACAGTTCAAGTTTGAAATGACACAGATAGAGCTGCTCTCGCCAAAATTCTATTTTGGAATGGTTTTAACCATTTCACTCCGGGGCAGTTCTAGAGCTGGATCAAACTGCTAATGTCTATAATATAGCAAGACTTCATGTTGTTTGAAAGAGGGATTATTACCTTCCTCTTACGACTTGTGATACCCCTATTAATACACCCCAACATCCCCCGAGCCTTACCTACTACTTGAGTGGTCTTCGTGGATGATTTCAGGTCATCTGTGATGATGATACCCAAGTCTCTTTCTTCCCTTGTGACTGCCAGCAACTCCCCTCCCAACCTATAGGTGGCTTCAGGATTTCTCTTCCCTATGTGCCTGATCTTGCACCTCTTTATGCAACCCCAGTTGCCACTCTTTCTGACCACTTTGCCATTTTATCCAGATCTCTTCTCATTCTGCCCACCCCACCCCAATCCCATCTGGATCATCTACTCTGTTGCAGATCTTGGTGTCATCTGCAAACAGACAAACTCACCCTCTAGTCCATCTGCAATGTCACTGATGAAGATATTTTGAAGAGCACTGGCCCCAGGGATGATCCCTGGGGTACCCTACTTGTGACTTGCATCTCTTCTGACTGTATACCATTTACCACCATTCTCTGTTTTCTGCCTGTCGACCAGTTTGCCACCCAGAAGACCAACTTCTGACCCACCCTGAGCCTATCCAGCTTATTAATCAATCTTCTATGTAGAACAGTATCGAAAGCTTTGCTGAAGTCAAGGTAGGCAACATCAACTGCTCCCTCTTGGTCCACCAATCTGGTTACCCAGTCAAAGAAATCTGTGAGATTAGTTTGACAGGACCTTCCTGTTGTAAACCCATGCTGTTTTCGATCATGTGCTCCTACAGATTCCAGGTGTTGCACTATCCTTTCCTTAAGGAGTGCCTCCATAATCTTGCCCACTACTGAGGTAAGACTGACTGGTCGGTAGTTCCCTGCCTCCTCCCTGCCACCACTCTTGTGGAGTGGGATCACATAAGCTCTTCTCCAGTGCTCAGAGATGCACTAAACAGTTCTGGTAATGGCTCTGCTAGTTCCACACTTAACTCCTTTAATACCCTGGGATTTATGCCATCAGGTCCCACTGCCTTGTCCACCCTGAGCTTAGCAAGCCTTGTAGGACCCTTTTCTTGAAGGGACTAGTGCACACACACCCCCATGTCCATGGTGCTGAGCTGTGGGCCCTGTCCTACCTTCTCCTCAGTAAATACTGAGCAGAAGTATCTATTTAGATAGATGCTTACATGGTCCTCCTCCTCACACGCCTCTTATCCCCTTTGATCGTAGCAATACCCCTCTGGACTGTCTCCTTTCACTAATGTATCTATAGAAAGTCTTGTCACCTTCTTTACTATTCGTGATAGTGTTTCCTGTTTGAGCCTTTGCTCTCCTTACTTGCTCTCCTTCCTGCCCTTAGGAAGTTTGGCATGCCTCCCTATCTTCATTCTGGCCATTCCTTATATTTCCTGTAGGCCAGCCGCTATTCTGACCTTTCTGCTACTGTTTTTGAGAACCAAAGTGGTTTCCTTCTTCTTTGCACTTCCTTTTCTCTCAACACAATGGGATGTTGCTTCAAGTATTGCATCCTTAATACTTGCCCACTTTGCCTGTACCCCTCACCTGTATTTCTTCTTGCCAGGCTTAGCTTAACTCTGTTGGCCATCTTATCAAAGTCAGCTCTCTGAAGTCCCATATTTTTGACTTGGAATGGGATAATTTAGTTCTAGTGGTCAAATTGAACCATATCATGTGATGGTCATTGGCCCCCAGGTGACCTTCTACCTGGAGATCTGTGATCCTTTCCCTGTTAGTCAGTACTAGATCTAGAATAATAGCCCTGTCTCTTGTGGGTTGTTGTACCACTTGTTTGAGGCCCTCTCCCTACAGGGAATCCACTATGTGTCTAGTTCTGGCAGATGTTCCTGCTGGTATTGACCAATCTGTATCTGGCATGTTGAAGTCTCCCATTATCAGAACCTCCCCCTTATCTGTCATGTTTTGTATATCTTGTAACAGTAATGTGTCTATGTCCTCCCCCTGGTCTGGAGGCCTGTAGACAACCCCAGTTCGTATGGCTGTCCCATTTCCTGTTTACAAGGTGAACCACAGTTCTTCTGGTTCCTTATGTGTATTCTGAATTTCTGTAGCTTTGATATTTTCATTGACATAAAGGGCTACTCCACCCCCACCCCTTTTTGCACCTCAGTCTCTTCTGAACAATACACAGCTGGGTACTGAAATCTCCCAAGTGTGGTTACTGGTGAACCATGTCTCGCTAATGGCTACTATGTCCAGTTTAGCCTCTGTCATTATCGCCTGCAGGTCTGGGATCTCGTTTCCCAGACTGCGAGCATTTGTGTACATGATTTTCCACTGGCCAGATTTTGGTGTGTTAGTTGTTAGGTGAGGTCTGGCGTTTCCCCTGTGCATCGTATGGGGAGCCGGACCTTTTTCCTTACCTAGTGATGCAAATGAACTACAAACATGCTGAACTGTTGTCTGATCACTAGCTGAGGGGGAGGAGTTCTTCCATTCGATATATCGGTGCTGCACCCCTCCCCATTTGCTAGTTTAAATATTCTGCAAGACATCAAACTTCTGCCCCAATGCACTGATTCCCTCCTTAGTCAGATGCAGTCCATTAAATTTAAAGAAATTTCGCTCCCAAAACTGTTGCCAGTTACCTACAAATGTGTGTCCTTTTTCCTGGCACCAACCCTTGAGCCACATGTTTAGCTCCCCTATATCCCCTTCTCTGACCTTCCGTCCATCTGCCCCCCTCTCCCAGACTGGCAGGATCTCAGAGAAGGAGATGCCATACGAAATGGATGATAGTTTGTCACCCAGCCTGGTCAGGTGTTCCTTGGTCTCCACAACTGACCAGCTGGCGAGATAGTTAGTCCCTATGTGTACCACGACGTCAATGTTTTCTCCTGCTTCCTGTACAATTTTAGCAATGGGATCAGTGTCTCTCCACGCTGAAGTACCTGGGAGACATCTGACCATTACCCCTGGCTGGAGATAGGTATCAACTCCCCAAATCATGGAGTCTCCTATGATCAGAAGTGTTTTGGATTTCCTTTTTGCTTTTCTTGTTTTGGTTGCTGTTTTAGGCGAGTTTTGTTGTGCTAGCTCCTGTGCTGCAGTGTTCTGCTCTGCAGTGTCCTCTGCCCCTTTGTTTCATTTCGGAGATGGAGGCAGATACCCGTTTGTAGTTTTTATATGATTTGTGGAGGTGATATGTTGGAGAACACCGAGTGATGGGGCACCTGATTTGCCCCTCCTAACCACCTGCCAACCTCCCAGTCCAACTACCCTCTGCGGTCAAGGTGCTACTGTTGGATGTTGGGAATATGGCAGGTGGTTCTTATATTTCCTCCTGAATATGCGATTTGAGGCATGCAATCTCTGCCCATGCTGCCGGGAGCTGAGCCCTTAGATCTCCAATGGCCCAGCATGTAGGATAGTGTCCTAAATCCTTTACAAAGGAAAATTACGTACCTACCGTAATTCTTGATCTTCTCTTGTATCTTCACCATTCATTACTTCCTGGGTGTAAGCCGGAGGCGCGCTCCATCACGGGAGCTTTTTTTTTTTTTTAAAGTTGCCTAACTGCCTCACCTCCTCGAGAGCTACGCCATGCGCGAGGGCGGCCGTTAGCTTACTCCCACCTCCTCCAACTCAGTTCTGTGAGCCGGAGAGGCAAAAAGTGAAAGCAGAAAATATAGATAGCGAGGCAAGATAGCCGAGGGATAGCAAAGCAAGGAAGAATGAACTGAAAAGGAATGTTCGATGGAGGAAGGACAGAGGAGATAAGAACATCCCAGCCTAGGGAGTGCAGGGCCTCTTTACCTGGGCGACTTCTAGGAGGAGATGAGTAAGGAAATGAGAAAATAGAAGAAGAAGAAGAAAGAGAAGAGAGAGATGGATGTTGAAGGGACCAGAAGGCCCAACCATATAGTTAGCTTGTAGCTGAAGGCTCACTAAAGGGGAGCAAGAACCTCGAGATAGAGCTGAAGAGAAGGTTCACCAACCCGCTAGACAGACTCAGAGGCATAGTCCTCATCTTCAACATGCCATTAGCCTTGACACCCACTCGGCTCGCCCTGGCCGCAGAGGGCCTTTAAGTGGAGGACAGCCGAGGAGGGAAGAATAAAACCTCAGCAGTATGAGAGCTGCTGCTCAGGGTTTAGAAATAGAAATGTAAGCCTTCAGGCGCTTCAAGATAGAAATGGGACTCAGACTGACTGGCTAAGGCCGCCAAGGTTTAGGCTGGCTAAGATTGGATATGGTCAGCAGAGCTCTCTCTGTAAAACTGTCCAGGAGGATATTAAAGGGAGAAACCACTAGAAAACAGCTAGAAGGATAGCCTACCTTCTCATTTGCCTTCTTGTTTGATTTCTCCATTTTTTTTTTTTTTTTTACAGATAAAAATTTTTTTTTTTTTTTTTAACTAGATGCATGACCCAGATACCAAGATGCCTATAGCAGTCGGAGAGAGTTCCCTCAGCATTTTTTTTTTTTTTTTAAAGAGAAAGGAACAGACGTACTAGTTCCTCTGCTCTGCAAGGTAAGAATAGAGGGGGGAATCAGATTTCGCAAACTATCTGAACACGGATTGCAGGATCAAAACTGAATAGCCTGAGCCAGGCCAAAAACCCCAGAGGTATCTTGCCATAAGAATAGCAAGAGATAGTTGTGCAGTCTGATCGCCAATGCAATCCATTTAGATGGCCCATGAATCTTAGAGGCAATTTTCTGATTTAGAACCTCTCAAGAAAGATCTTTTTTTTTTTTCCCGGAAAATTTAAGGAATTTTCCTATATTTATATAAATGCAGAGAGAGGAAGGAGACGGGAGGTGGAGAAGCTCACAGGAAGAGGCACTGAGGATGGTGGTGGTGGTAATGAATGGTGAAGATGCAAGAGAAGATCAAGAATTACGGTAGGTACGTAATTTTCCTATCTTCCCTTGTCAATCTTCACCATTCATTACTTCCTGGGTGAGTACCAAGCTCCTCTTCCCTTGGAGGGGGAAGAGGCCATACCCTGAGGGAACAAGACCCCCAGCCTTCTGCTGGTGAGAAACAGAAGGAGAAGACCCTGGCTTATTCAGAAAGCCTAAGTGGGAGAAGAGCCAGGAGGTGCCTCCCGAGGACGAGGAGACGGAGGGAGCCCCTGTAAAAGTCTCCTAGCTCTGGAAGAGAAAAGACGGTCCTCGGAAGGCAGAGCAAATCACCCCGCCGGGCCAGGGTGACAACCTGAAAGACGGCTACGTCAGCCCGCCTGATGCAGATCGCTGTCCCCAGCCTGGAAGCCACTTCATTGGCGCTATAAGATGCCCTTGCTTGGTGTCTTGCCAGCTCCAGGCCTACCGCGAGAGGGCAACGGCTTGTCTGGTTTGTCTGCATCAGGCATAGATGCCAGCAGCTGGGACATCATCACCACAGATGCCGGTTGTAGGCAGCGTGGTGAGCCTGATGTGATGCAATACATGCACTCGCACGAGCAGAAGAGAACTTTTCGCCTCAACGGTCGAACTGGAGAGAGTCCGAACTGTGGGCGGTCGTAGCCAGGCAACGGCGCCCAGAAGGAGTATCCAGGTATACCAAACCTGAGGACGGGTTGGGAAGGGAACCTAGAGACCAGAGGGGGCACAATACCCACGCTGGCAGTCCGGGGCTGGGGAAGAAGCGCAGGGGACTGCATGACCGGATAGACGCCTCCCTGGAAGGGGATAGGCCAGGAAGGTACCACCAGATGCTGGGCACTGAATTCACCAAGGAATTCACGCGTCTCCCGTTCGGTATTGTCTCTTCGAACGTAGGAAATCCGGAGATCCCTCACCATCCTCGAGAGGAAACGCTGATATTCTGTGAAATCAGCATCGGAGGACAGATGAGCAGGGGGTTCCTCTCCCTCGGAGGAGGGAGACGAGGATGATGGGGAACTGGAATGCCCAGAGGATTCCTGCGGCGGTGGGGAGAGTCGAAAGACCCGCCTCTGCATGTACCTAATGTATGAGGGGAAGGCCGCCGCAGAACCCCTGAACTGCTCCCAGGATAACGGACCCGTAGGGCCGACATGGCCTGGGAGTGGGGGTGGTGAAGGCAGAGAGATGGGAGAGGGGCACCTCCGCGGAGGCAACTGCTCTCTGCGAGGGCTCTGGAATCCGGGGAAAGGAGCCCTGGAAAGGGGGATCCCGGATATCAGACCAGGCCGCAGAACGGAACTCTGGGGAAGCGGAGCCTGGAAGAGCCCTGGGGGAGAACCTCCCCTGTGACGACGCCGGGACTGCATGGATCCAGAAGGGCAGTCCGGCACAAACGCCGCCAAGGACACCCTAGAACCCTGGAGGGAGGGGCGAGGCTTGCACTGCCCTGGCCACCCCCGAGGTGGTCAAGGAAGACCGAGCAGCAGACCCCTGCCCTCGACCCTCGGACTCCGAGAGGGCCTCTCCTCGACCTCACAGCCGCCCCTGTCCCTAGAGAGAGTGACAGCACTCGTAGAGGTAGCTGTCACTGGCCTCCAGAGAGGGAGCCTCCTGCAGGCCACCCCCGCCGCCTGCCCCAAGGGCTCCCGGCCACCCCAGCCGGGGAACCCTCAGGAGGCGACTTAAAGGGGGACAGAGGAGGGGCCTGCGCCCGCTTCTGGCACCTTCTAGCCACCAGGGACCCAGACTAAGAGTGGGGGGTGCCAGGATGGGTCCACGCCTGAATCATCGCCTCCGGGAGGACGAGACCAGCAGGACCTCAATGCTGGCCACCCCAGGGGTCCTTGAGGCTACGGGTCGCGAACGCTCCCGGGTACCAAGGGAGGCGCCTGCCGCCTCCCTCACACCGGTAGCAGCCAGGCTTAGCTCCACATTTCAACGGCGCCGGGCGCAGGCCGGCACCGCCTGGAGGAAGGACCAGGCCCACGGCGCTGGCGCTGCGGAAGGCGAGGCGGCATCGCTGACGGCGCCGCTTCTGTTCATCGACGCCGCTAACGGCGCTTAAGGCCCAAAGCGGCACCGCTAACGGCGCCGCTTCGATCACTGGCGCCAACGGCGCCGATTCAGCAGCCGCCAACGCGCTGGCTTCTGATCACCGGCGCTGATTCAAACGGCGCTGCTCGGACACCGCACCGCTTAACGGCTTAGATTCAAACGGTTTCGAAGGCGGCTGCCGAGGGTCCACCCGAAGAAGTCTAAAAGACGCAGGGCCTCGCCATCGGGGGAGCCTGCACCCAAGAGGTGACTGCCGAGGCGGGGCCGCCATGCCCCGGAGGACTACGACGCTCCCTCGACACCGCAGAAGGGCCCTCCCTCGCAAGAAAAGATCGAGGAGACCTCCTCCTCTGACCGTATAGGCCCGGAGGGGACCGGGAAGGGGCCAGAGACCCTACCTGAGAACCCTTGAGCGACGCCGCCCCTGAAGGTCGGCGGGCTTTGCCGAGCTTGAACGCTGCGACTTCCGAGGACACGCAGTCCATGGAGAAACAGGCGCCGCATTTAATCCATGTCATGGTTGGGTCCCAGGCAACGAAGACAAACGCCATGCCGGTCCGAGACGGAGAAATGCCGCCACAGTAACACCGACGAGACAGCGCCCGTTTAAAACACGCTTAGCTCCGACCCGACATAACGCTAAATCAACAAGAAAAATAGGAAACACACCCGCCGCTTTAGAAAGAAAAGAACGGTCTTACCGATCGGGCGTCGGTGTGTGGAAGAGGAGTCGCTGACGCAGTGGAGAATGGACGCCCGAAACAGGTGCTGCCTCGACGGCGGGAGAAACAGAACTGAGTTGGAGGAGGAGTCGTCGCTATTAACGGCCGCTCGCGCATGACGCCGCCTCCCAGGGCGGGCCGGTAGGCAACTTTAAAAAAGCCCGTGACGGTGTGCGCCTCGCTTACACCCAGGCAGTAATGAATGGTGAAGATTGGACAAGGAAGATCTGCCCTTTGAAAGTGTCCTGCAGTACCTGCAGTTAATAATATCCGCTTCAGATAAGTTGCTGGGTTTATAACCTGGTCAGAGTAATTAGAAGGAGGAAATGAAAGCAAAAGTTTGATTTTGTGTTTTGTTTGTTTTTGTATAACTTGTTATAACAAGTTAAATTACTTGGGCCCTGTAAATGAAGTCACTGTGTGGATACCCTCTGATCCGTCCCTTCCTGCTTTGTTACAGGAACTGTCATGACTGTGCTACCCTATAAAAGGAGTGTAGTGGGGTGGTTGGGATGGGGTGGGTAGCTGGGCCCTTCCCCAGCCGAAAAGGAAGAACCACAGATGAAAGAAATAAGGAGGTAAAAGCAGAAACAATCAGTCAGCAATAAATGCTGTAGCCCTGAAAGCTTAGCCTAATGCTAGATAAAACTGTAAAGCACCACCTGTAATCATTTCACAGAAGCTATACCCTGTAAGAAACAGTTTGCTACAGAGAAAAATAAAGCAGTAACAGAAGATATACCTTGCAAAAGACAATTTGAATCAGAAGATTACAACAGTAATCTGTAAGCACACACCTGTAGGCACACCCTGTAATAATGCAGCAGAAGGTATACCCAGCGACAATATGAATCAGAGAAAAATAAAGCAATAAAATGTTAGCAACAAACAGTAACAATCCTCGTGAATACAAAAGAAAATAATAACACACAGTAAATCTGCCTAGCCAAAAGAAACCTTAATCCTGTCCCTTCCTCTGGTAAGATTATTTGCTCTGTCCTTACAAGCAACCTAGAAGAAAAGAGCTCAGCTGAAGCTAGGTGCCTCTGCCAGCAAAACCTAGTCCTCCAGAGGTCTGGGCTGGGAGGCAGAGCTCCCAAGAGGTCTAGGCGTGCCTTTCCTTTGAAGCCACCCTCTGCTGAAACTGCCCTGAGGTCTTACGAAATGGTCTTCTGCAAAGGGCTTCGGTCCCCTTATACATCTTTCGGACAGACCAGATTGACTTCCAGGAGTTTTGGAGATGTGAGATGAGTTTCTTTGTCTCCTCACCAAACAGAACAGAACCCTGGAACGGAAAGTCCAGGATTCCGGACTGCAGATCCTGGGAGAATCCTGAGACTCTAAGCCAGGCGCGGCACCTAAGGAAAATGCTGGATGCCGCTGCCCTAGAGGCCATATCTGCAATACGGGGCCCTCAGAACGAGAGTGCCTACGTCCATACCCGTCTTTAAGATGTCCAGGAGCTCGACCTTTTGTGCAGAGTCTGGCAAGGACTGAGCTGCATTTAATTCCTTCTCCCATAACACATTCTGGTACTGCACCATATGCGTAGGGAAATTCAGAGACAGTGGAGGCAGAATAGACTTTCCTGTCCATCTGATCTAAATATCTGGACCGCATCAGGAGGCTGAGAAGAAAAATTGCTCATCTTAGTAATCTTGTTTCTTCAAAGGATCACTCATTATGATTAAACTAATGAATTAGCCTCCAGTGTTCGACTGCCGGAGAGAATAGACTTGTATGCAAATGACAGAACTCTCATTGACTCGTGCCAATTTCAAGCTGCTGCCTTAACAACTGCTGCACTCAGAGTGCTTCAGATTCTTTCAGAGCCTAACTGGATATTTATTTATTGTTTATTTATTGAAATTGATTCACCAGGAAAGGCACACTGAGCAAAACGATGCTCGTCTCCTGGTGCGACCTGGGGGAAGAGGTACAAGGGCAGGATAACACGCAGGTTATCACAACAGAGATACATTAAACAGATGTACAGAGTAGCATGGAAGTACTTGGTTACAGCATTGGTTAAACAGACAGCTAAAAGCGTATACCAGTGTATATGTACAACTTCAGACATACAACATACCTACATAGAGTACAGAGTGTTGCTGTAGATAACAGTAGGGCTAAATCTAGGCAGGACAGAGAGGCAAGAAGTGCGAGAAGTGCAGAAGTGCCTTATATATATATAAGCCAGCTTCCAGGATAGAATGCCACTGTCAGGCAATGGGAATTTGGTTGGGGGTCATTAATTTGAAGGAGTGCAGGCACAGTTTACTGTGAGGTAGTTAGCCAGTGCAGAAATGGGTAGAAGAAGAGTGACAAATTTGGGGGTAGAGCATTACAGAGTTTCGGGAAACAGTGCAAGTAGGCTGTTTGTCCAGCAGAGGACTTGCGTCTGGGAATAATTAGTAGTCAGGTGTCAAGGGACTGGAGGGCGTGAGGGGGAGTGGGAGCCGAAAACAGTGTGGAGGAGAGGTAGGAGGGCAGGCGCCAGAAGCCAGATTGTGAGATAAACTTGGAACAGTGCAGTAGTCTGCGATTTTCGAGGGAAGGGAAGGCAAGGAGCGTGGAAGTCACAGTGGTGGAACGGGGAAGCAGCAGAAGGCATTGAAGAGGGGTCTAGTTTAGATAAGGTGGATTTTGGTGCAGCGCTGTAGACTATGTTGCAGTAGTCCAGGAGGAAGGAGCATCTTCTGCACTAGTTCCCCGCCTAACCGAAAAAGGGAGGCAAGAGCGGTCCCTGAAGAGGGAACTTAGCTTGGGTCAAGTTTTTTTTTATGATAGCATCGATGTGATCGGAGAAAGTGAGGTGACGGTCCGAGCCATACCCCTAGATATTGGAAGGAAGCAACATCCTCCAGGGTTGTCGTACCCAGAGTGTAGAAGGACGGGTGCGAGGGGAGTCAAGACAGCCTCTGTCTCGTGCCGAAGGACATGGTGACAGTTTTTTTAGCGTTGAGAGAGAGCTGGTGTGAACTGAACCAGAGTTGAACTTTATTGAAATCGGACTGGAGGTTGGATGCTACCTCATCCGGGGAGAAGCCAGGCGAAAGGATGGTGTCTTCGCATACATGTGAACAGATGAAGCTGTACAGATTTGTGGCAGGTTGTTGAGAAAACGGAGAACAGGATGGGGCCAAGGACTGACCTTTGGGGACACCAGTAGTCACGGGAGGGGGAGGATGTAGCATCTGCAATTTTACTGATTGTGTTCTTCCTAAGAGGTAGGCACTGAACCAGTTACTGCCCAAGACAGTGAGGTCTACATCCGAGAGGCTTGTTAACAGCAAGGGGTGTGAGACAGTGTTGAATGCTTTAGCGAGGTCGACAAATATATATCAGACCCCTTAGTTAATATAATTATAATAAATATATAACTAACCCCCCTTCCCCGTGTTAAAACATTCCCCAGAGACAGGCCTAACATGAGACAACAAGGTAATCAACTGGTTTAAGCAGAGTGAGTCTCTAACCTGTGCTGTATATAACACCCAATCAGGGATGTAGAATCAAAAATCCCTCAAAAACAAGTTTTTTTCTCTAGGTTCTAGTAGGGGAGGCAGGGTGGGTGCTTTTATCATAATGAGTGATCCCTTTGAAGAAACAAGATTAATATGGTGAGTATTTTTTTCTTCTAACCCCAGGAATCACTCATTATGATTAAACTAATACAGACTACCAAGCAGTACCTTTGGAGTTTGGGCAGAGAACCTATTTGGGAAACAGGTTCTGCAGAACTACTGTGCCAAACCTGGCATCACTTCTGGATTGTAGATCCAGGCTGTAGTGCTTTGTGAAGGTGTGCACTGTTTTCCATGTGGCTGTTTGCAGATTCCCAGAAGTGGGATATCTCCTGAGAGCTGCCACTGACTGGCTGTGCCTTGTGGAATGTGCCTATAGACCCAAGGGTACCTGTTTATTCACTTTTTCCTAACAAAACCTTATACGTGCCACTATCCAGCGAGCAATTGTACGTTTTGTGGCAGCTCTACCCTTGCAAACTTCCCAATAAGTGAGGAAGAGCTGCGTCTGTCCTGGTCTGTATGCCTTGGTTCTAATGTAGTGGCTAAGTGCCCTCTTAACATCAAGGCAGTGAAGTTTCCTTTCAGAAGAATTGGAATTCTCTGTAAAGAAAATAGAGTCATGGACTGATTCAAATGGAAATCAGATACCACTTTGGGAAGGAATCTCCTGTTGGTCCTGAGTACCACCTTGTCCCTGTGGAATAAAATGTACTCCACATCTGTACACAATACTTGGAGTTCACTGATCCTTCTGCCTGAGGTAATGGCCACTAGGAATACAGTCTTCCATGTGATATACTTTAGGTCTGCAGTTGCCGTGGGTTCGAAAGGTGGTTCCATCAGCTTGGCAATGCAGATGTTTAAGTTCCAGGTCGGAACAGGTTCCTTCAAAGGAGGGTGAAGAAGGTTAAGACTGTTGAAATACTTTCTGAAAACTGGATGAGAGGCAATGGACCTCTCCTTACCAGCTGACAGGTAAGCTGAAACTGAAGCTAGGTGACCCTTAAGGGTCAAAGGCCTCAGTCCTAATGAATGAAGATGTGTCAGGTAATCCAATAGGACAGCAAGGTCCACCCTGGAGGAATCAATACCTTTACCTGAGCACCAAATGGAGAACCCCTTCCACTTAGAGGACTGTGTTTTTCTATTGGAAGGTTTCCTAGAACCCCTGAGCACTGTCAGAACTTATTCAGACAGCTTCAGATTAGCAAACTCTAAGTCCTCAAGAGCCAGGCCTTGAGTCTCAGTGACTTGAGGCTGGGATACAGGATTCTGCCCTGGGAGGAAGTCAGCAGGCTGCGTCTCCTGGTGAGGTCACTGATAGGGACATCAGGAGCAAATACCAGTGTTGCCTCACCCACTCTGGTGCCACCAGTATCATCTTTGCTGGTTGGGACCTTAATTTCACCAGAGTCCTGAGAATCATTGGGAAAGGTGGAAAGGCATACACGAACTTCCCTCACCAGTCCAGAGCCACTGCATCCAAGGGGACTGTACCCTTGTGAGGGGGCCTGCAACAATATGGGGCAATTGATGATTTTCTGCAGAGGCAAAGAGATCCACCTCTGGAGTGCCCCACCTTCTGAAAACTGCATTGAGGATCTGAGGATTCTGTGACAACTCATGGTGGTCCTGACTTATCCTGCTAAGAGAATCTTCCAATCGTTGTCCTTCCCTAGAAGGTGTATGGCTGATAGAGATACTTGCACGGAGTATGCCAGGGACCACACCTTCATTGCCTCCATACAGAGTGGTGGAACCTGGTTCCTACCTGTTTGTTGATACAGTACATGGCTGTGGTGTTGTCTGTTCTGACCTGCACCACCTTGTTTTGCAGATGTGGGCAAAGCCAACAGAGCCAGGTAAACCGCTCTGAGCTCCAGCAGATTTATGTGCAAAAGTACCTTGAGGGGACCATGTGCCACTTGCTGTCTGATCCAGCATGTAGCCTAGCCAGACGAGAAGAAGAAAAAATTACTCACCTTAGTAATTGCTTTTCTTCTCATGGAGTCTTGCTATATTATAACATTAGCAGTCAGCCACTGCAGCTAAACTGCCCCGGAGGAAGGAGTTAACTCCAGAGGATCTGGAGTTCTACAGCCAGCGAGGCGCTGTGCCAAAAGTTTCATCTGGCAGTTTCAAATGAAACTGTCAGATCTTTACGAAGCTAACATCAAAGAACAGAAAGTCTGTGTGGAAAACTACACTAGCCCATGGCTACCTACTAGTAGTAGTAACAACAATATAAACAACAAAGAAGCACCCAGAACCATAATAACAAAATTGATGGTATTATGGTTCGTTTTACTACCCTTGACAAGCACATTATGAACCCCCTTCCCCCCAAGACTCAAGTCCAGGAAGGGGGCAATATAAATAACCTAAATGAAAGCAACCAGATCCCTAACCCAAAGGAAAGAGGGTAAAGGGATAACTACAATGGCATGACACAGTGCTTGCACCAATTCGCCACCCCTACCCAAGTAGAGGTTCTGAGAGGGGCAGGAGGGAGGGTGGTTATAATATAGCAAGACTCCATGAGAAGAAAAGCAATTACTAAGGTGAGTAATTTTTTCTTCAAACACCATGAAGTCTTGCATATTATAACATTAGCAGATTACACAGCAGTACCTCCATGGAGGAGGGTCAGAACCTACTTAGGAAATAGGCTCTGAAGCACAGCTGTGCTAAACCGAAACATCTCTCCTGGACTGGACATCCAGGGAATAATGCTTGGTAAAGGTGTGAACTGTCTTCCAGGTAGCAGCTTGACAAATCTCCAGAATGGGAATGTCCCTAGCAGCCGCTAGAGACGCAGCTGTACCCCTGGTGGAGTGGGCCTCAATCCTGAGGGGGTACTCTACCCAGCTTCTGATAACAGAATTGGATACAAGAAACAATCCACCTTGCAATTGTTCTCTTAGTGGCAGGTTTTCCTTTACCAACCTCGCCATAGGTAAGAAAACAGTTGGAGGATTCGAACCTATGACCCTTGGTGCGCTCTAAATAGTGAGCTTAAGGCTCTTTGACATCCAAGCTGTGCAGTCTCCTCTCACCTGAGGAAGAATGCTCAGTGAAAATACTGGGAGAGAGATAGATTGATTCAGGTGGAAACTGAGAAACCACCTTAGGCAAAAACTTTCTATTAGTCCTAAGGACTATTCTTATCTCTGTGGAAAGAGATAAAATCTTCTTCCACTGACAGGGCCTGTAACTCACTTAGGCGCTTGGCAGAGGTGATAGCTACTAGGAAAACGGTTTTCCAAGTTAATACTTGAGCCTGCTGAAGACAGAGGCTCAAAGGGGGGCTGTATTAACTGAGCAATGCAAATATTCAGGTCCCAGGCGGAGCTGGTCTCTCTAAAAGGAGGGTTAGTATGAAGTAACCCTTTAAAAACTTGGAGAACACAGGGTGAGAAGAAAGGGAGGCAGGCTTCCTGCTGACACAAAAAGCAGAGACAGCTGCCAGATGAACCTTCAGGGAGCTGGTCTAAGGCCTAGGGAATTCAGATGGACCAAATATTCCAGAAGAATGGGAAGATCAGCAGATTCTGGGATAATCTGCCTCTCGGAGCACCAGATGGAAAAACCCTTCCACTTAGAATTAAAAGTGGCTCTAGTGGAAGGGCTTCCAGAAGCCTTTAAATATCCATGACACCTTGAGAAAGGTGTAAGTCAGCAATTTAGCCCTCAAGAGCCAAGCCTTGAGGTGGAGAGATTTGAGGTCCGGATACCACACTCTCCCTGTGCACAGGCCAGTAAGTCGTGGACTCTGGGTAGGCTCAGGGCAGGGTGGACTGCCAAGGACAGAAGCAGAGGGTACCAGCTGTCTGGCTCCAATCTGGGGCAATCAGAATCACTCTGCAAGGTTGAGATCTGATTTTACTAGTACCCTGAAAAGAAGAGGAAGGAGGAAAGGCATACAGGAACTCCTTTCCAGTCCAACAGAAAGGCCCAGAGGGACTGAGCCCAGTACTGGAGGCCTGCAACAGAAAAGAGGAAGTTGATGGTTGTCTGGGGTCATGGAAAGATCTATCTGAGGAGTGCCCCATCTGGCAAAAGACGGACCCAGCACTTGTGGATTCAGAGCCCATTCGTGATGGCCCTGAGAAATTCTGCTGAGGGCATCCGCCAGGACATTGTCCTTCCCTGGGAGGTGAACCACTATCAGGGAGGTGTTTAGGGAGTAGGCCAGAGACCACAACTTCATTGCTTCGGTGCACAAGGCTGAAGACCGAGTGCCCCCTTGCTTGTTGATGTACCACATTGTGGTGGTATTGTCTGTCCTGACTTGAACCACTTTGTTCTGGACAGAATCTGAAAACACCAAGAGCTAAAAGACAGCTCTGAGTTCCAACAGATTGATGTGGAGCAGAGATTCCTGAGGAGACCACACCCCTGGGTGGCAAGATCGCCAGGTGAGCCCCCACCCTAACAGGGAGGCATCCGTGGTGAGGGTGAGGGAGTGAGAAATGGGAATGAAGGGAACCCCTGTCTTAAATTGCTCTGGACCTGCCACCAGTGGAGGGCTAGGATCAGAGTTTGAGTAACTGGAACCAGCTTGGTAAGGGGTCCTTCCTTTGAGACCAATAGGCCCTCAAATGGAACTGAATGTCCTCATCTGGAATCTTGCTCCCTGCACGACAGCTGTGGAAGCAGCCATGTGCCCAAGGAGTTGCAGAAAATACCTTGCTGGTCAGAGACCCGCAGGGTAAAGGAGGATGCCAGGGCGATGAGTCTGTCCACCCTTTCCGAGGGAAGAAAAGCCCTGGCTAACCTTGTGTTCAATTCTGCGCCTATGAAAGTTAGGACCTGAACCGTTCCAGAACTGACTTTGGTAAGTTTAGCAGGAACCCAGGAAGTGAGAAGCTGCTGGGTGACTTGCAAATGGTTTTACCTGACCTGGAGACTGACCCACAATGAGCCAGTCGTCCAGGTAGGGAACACAGCAACCCTTGCCTTCTTAAGTGAGCCACTACTACAGCGAGACATTTTGTGAATATCCTTGGCGCAGAGGTCAGGCGTAAGGGCATTGCCCTGAACTGGTAGTGGCCTGAGGGCAGTTCAACCTGAGGTACTTTCGTGAGAAGGCCTGATCAGAACATGAAAATAGGCATCCTTGAGGTCCAGGGAAGCTAGCCAGTCCCCTGGCCTTAGGGAAGGCAATATCATTGCCAGAGTCAACATTTTGAATTTTGGTTTCAAAAGATGCTTGTTCAGGTACCTTAAATCTAGAATGGGCCTCCATTCTCCTGTCTTTTTTGGGGTAAGAAAGTATCTTGAATAAAGCCCCTGCCCTGATGGCAAGGAGGAACCTTTCCACTGCTTTGCAGTCCAGAAGAGAAGAAACCTCTGCTTCCAAAGCAAGGGCTTCTGAAGGATTTGCAGGTGGAAAATGTCTGGCTCTCATCTTTGGAAAGTGTTTGAAGCTGAGAACCAGACCCTGGCTATTACCTCCAGAACCCATCTGTCCGTAGTTAGGGACAGCCAGTTCCGGCTGAAATAGGCCAACCTGCCCCACTGGTACAGGAGAATGGCCCTGGGCACCCCATCAGGGTGCCTGCTTAGCAACAGCCTTAGGCTGAGGGGAGAGGGGACGGTCTACTTGTGCCTCGCTCACCCTGCCTCTGAAGAAACCCTCTACGAGACAGCAGAGGAGGCTTGAAATTGGTAAAAGGCCTGAAAAAGGCCTGCCCTTCCTTCTGGGAGCATGCCTTTTGGCATGGCATGCTTCTCCTTAGCCTGGGCACTTTTGTAGGTAGTTCTGTATTCATCCATCTTTTCATATAGTTTTCTGTTTGCTCCCAAACAGAGAATTTCCCACACAGGAAAATCCATAGCTTTTGACTGGGTATCTTGGGACAGATTAGTGCATCTGAGCCATGCCAACCTACGGAAAGCTACAGAAGTGGCCATGACCCTAGAGGAAACATCATTAACATCAACAGCAGTATGAAACTGAACTTTAGAGGCTTCAATGCCATCAGCAGCCACCTGTTCAACTCACTAGCCAGCTGGCCATGGGCCTGCTTGCTAACTACAATACTGTGTCCCACCTAGATTTCTGATATCTAGCCACATAAGCCATATAATTTGCCTGCCTGAGTCCCAAAGAAGCTGCCATATACTGTTTCTTCTCCATGGCATCAATCTTCCTGGAATCCTTATCAGGAGGATGTGAGGCCAGAGGAATATTAGCCTTGTCACAGGCTGCAGCTTGAACCACACCTACATGACTACACTGTTCAGTAGGAAGTCTGTATCCGAAGCCTGACAAAGTATACCTTCTGTCCATTTTTTTATCTACAGGAGGACAGAATGAGATTTTAAAATCTTTGTTGTTTGCTTCCAAATGACTTATGCAAAGGAATAGACAACCCTAGACTCTGGAATATCCATCATTTCCACATAATCAGGCTCCTCTTGCTCATCCACAGCCTCCTCTAAAGGAAGCTGGAGGGTTTCTGCAACCTTTTGTAAAAATAAAGAAAGAAGGGGACTCAGACAGAATAGGAGGAGATTCTAAAGGTCTGTCTGGAGAAATGTCCGTTCAATGGGCACTCCAGACCCCCGCCACACACATATTGATCAAATTCCTCCTCTCCCTCCTGTGGTTCATAAAAATCCTCAACTTCAAAATCCTGAACCACTGGGACTGAAACGAACCAACCTTTACCAACTGTTGGTGGTTCTACAGATCCCTGAGACAGTGACTGGACAATCTGAATGGCTTTAGCTATCTCTGCAGCAGTTGGAGCCACAATTTTGGGACCCCAAACCTACTGATTTCCTTGTCTTTTACTGGGACTGGTTCCCTGAACCAGCCTTCCTTTGCCGAGGAAGTCTCGCCCTGGTCAGAGGGCACTCCTCTGGTCCAGTGGGTACTGGACCGGGCTGGCCATCCGGGTCAGCGGACTTTTGCCTCTCTCGTTCCCTGAGCCGCCCAATCTCTTTCCAGGGTGGCTGCAGGGAAATTTTTACACACCTGGCAGTCTGACAGGAGGTGGTCAGCCCCCAGACAATAAACACAAGTGGTGTGTGGGTCAGCCTTGGCAAAGGCCTCCCCACAGACATCACAGTGTTGAAACCCGGTGGGCCCGGTTTTTCTTTTGGGTTTCTCAGACATAATGCCAGCCTAACCAAAACTTGCCTTTTGATGGCAGTGCCAGGCAAGACACCCTTATCGGTTCCTAACCGTGTCACGGGTATTTGAAAAAACCGTTATAATTCTGTTTTTTTTAGAACCGATAAGAACCGGGAACCGCACTCTAAAACCCACTGTACACTTTTAAAATGTAGAAATAACAAACCGATCGGTTCAAAACCAAACCGATAATTAATTTTCCACACAGACTTAAAATTTAGTACTTACGGTACCAGATAGAGCTTTAAAACCGAAATGCGGTAAAAATAATGACTTTTGCCGCCGAAAAATACTCACTTGAACCGAGAATGAACCGAGCTGAAGGAGCTGATCTCCGGGCGACTGTTCAGTGAAGCAGAGTAAAGAATCTGACAGTTTCATTTGAAACTGCCAGATAGAAACTTTGGGCACAAGCCCTCGGCTGTAGAACTCAGATCCTCTGGAGTTAACTCCTCTCCTCTCGGGGCAGTTCAGCTGCAGTGGCTGACTGCTAATGTTATAATATAGCAAGACTTCTCATGGTGTTTGAAGCATCTGTTGTGAGAATTATGGAAGGCTGTTCCTTTAGAAAAGGTATGGCTACCCTGAGGTTGTGTTCGTCCAGCCACCACTGAAGTACCTGCAATAGACTGTGTGTGACTGGTACCAGTTTGGACAGCGAGTCTGTCCTTTGTGACCAGTACTGTCTGAAATGAAACTGTATGTCCCTCATCTGGTATTTATTTATGACTGATATGCCGGGTAGAACGCGATCCTCGGGGACGTTTTCAGGCACGATCCGACCACTTACAATGGCACAGGGTTAAAGACACAGCATGTAGTAGCACACAAGATGCAGGTTATTGAAATACATAGGTCAGGTATACATAATACATAATACATACAATAAGTACTTAAGATGGGAACAGCAGGGGAGTGGGCAGAACAGGCAAGGTGGGCTACCCAGGAAAACAGTGGCAGGCAGAACTAGCAAGCAGCCAAAGTTTGAGTCGGGATTTAAACCCACTGTGAGTGTCAGTGAAGTGGAGTTCAGCTAGCAGTCTATTCCATAGCGTAGGGGCTGATGCTGACAATGGTCTGTCTCCCATGTTAGTGATTACCCTGGGAACGGTTAGAGGAGGAGTGCTGTTGGAGCAGAGGAAATGGTGGAGAGTTCAGGTCCTGAAGAGGGCCGCAAGGGGGGATTCCTGACCAGTACAGATGATAGTATCCACCAGGCAGCAGAGGTGAGGCTCAAGCTGCCCTGTAATGGAAGCCAGCCAAGGAACTCATATAGGATGCAGTGGTGGGTCGAAAAGGGCAAGCAAGCAACTGGCAGGCGCTGTTGTAGACAGTGGAGAACTTTGCCATAGCAGTTGAGGATGTCCTGGCATAGATGGGTGAACAATAATCCAGGATTGGGAGTAGATTATTCAAAAAGGTAGCGCTCACAGAAGAAGACGACGACATAAATGCACATCAGAACTATTGTTCACATTTAATAAGCACTACTGTGAAGCGCTAAGCGCCTCTGACAAGAAGTGCTTTCAAAGGGGCATAGTCATCTTCTTCTGTGCGCTACCTTTTGATGCTGTTGTGAAGGGTGTCTCCTTGGGCGAACCAGTCTTACATGGCGTGACCTTTGCAATTTGGACTTGGGAGTAGATTACCCTGGACAATGGCTAGCCTCGCCTTAGGGGTGAAATAATGTCAGAATCTATAGGCTGCACCTAATTTCTGATGAAACCTACGAACAAGGGAGTTGACGTGCTCGGAGAAGGTGATGGAGGGGTCCAGTAAGACTCCTAGATATTTGAAAGTATTGACATCCTCTAGGACAAGATCATCAGGGGAGACGATGTTTAGGGTGGAGTGAGTCCTGGCTTTGGCAAGGAATGGTTTTGATCCAAACAAAATGGATCCTGGAACCTGGAGCCTGGCACCACTATTGGGGAAGCTGCCATGTGTCCCAGCAACCTGAGAAAGTCTCTGACTGGTTTGAGTTTTCCTAACATGAAGGAAATTGCGACCTGTATGATGCTGTCCACTCTGTCCATGGGCAGGAAGGCTCTGTCCAGGGTGGTACCTAATTCTGTTCCTATGAAATCCAGCACCTGAACTGGCTCATGATGTGATTTTTGCTTTCGTTTATGAGAATCCTAGGATTCCAGAGTAGATTTTGTGAATGCAGTGACTGCCTGGCATGCTACAGGGACTGGCTTACAACCAGCCAGTCGTCCAGGTAAAGGAAGACTGTCACACCTTGTTTTCTCAGGTATTCGACTACCACTGCTAGGCATTTCATGAATGCCCTTGGAGCAGAAGTTAAGCCGAATGGGAGTGCTGCAAATTGATAGTGACCTGAGGCTAGTCTGAACCTCAGGTACTTTCTGTGGGTTAACCTGACAGGAATGTAGAAATAGGCATCCTTTAAATCCAGGGATGTTAACCAATCCCCTTTTTGCAGTGTGGGGATTATTATTGATAGGGTCACCATTTTGAACTTTGGCTTTAGGATGTGCTTGTTTAGAAGCCTTAGATCCAGGACAGGTCGCTAATCCCCATTTTTTTTTTGGTAAGAAGTATCTGGAACAGAAGCCTTTGCCTTTGCTTCAGGGGCACTGGTTCCACTACCCTGATTGAAAGCAGATGTTTTACCTCTGCTTCTAGCAGGATTTTGTCTGCAGAGGTGACTGGAGCAAAGGTTCTCATCCTCAGCTTGGAAAGTGATTTGAAACTGAGTGACAGCCCCTGGCTCACTACCTCCAGGACCCACTTATCAGTGGTGATGGTATGCCAAACCTGAAAGTAGTGAGCCAATCTGCCAGGGGTGGTGGTGGAGATGATGGAGGGTAGGCGACCTGTACTAGCCAGTCAGGGATTCTGTGTGGGCTGGGCCTGGGACTGTGGTAAGGGTGAAGCTTATCTTACAGACCCTCTACCCCTACCTCTGAAATAATCTCTCGGCTGCTGGTAGACTTGCGTAGCCTGTGCCTGAAAAAAAAGGTCTGGGGTAGGACCCTCTACCTCTGCCTCCCCGATTCTGGGACTCTATATGAGGTGGAAGGCCTCTCTTTGAATTACTTCAACAGGTAGCCTTATATTCCTCTACCTTCTTCATGTAAGCCGCAGTTTTGTCACTAAACAGTGAATTCTTCTCGCAAGGAAAATCCATTGCCTTGGCTTGAGTGTCCAGGGTTAAACTGGTAGCCCTTAGCCAGGCAAACCTCCTAAGGGAGACAGATAAGACCATCAGTCTGGCAGTGGTGTCGCTGGCATCCACTGCCATATGAAACTGATACCTGGTTGCATCAAGTGCAGCCCTTGCAGTTTCTTGTAAATCAATTGCCACTCCGCCTGGTGCTTTATCTAATATAGCCAGTACAGCACTCCATAGTGTCTTCTGATACTGTATAGCATAAACCATATAAAAGTTGCCTGCCTCACAATGAGTCAGGCAGCCATGCATCCCTGTTTACCCATAGTATCCATCTTCCTTGAGTCCTTGTCAGGGGGATGGGCTGCTAGAGGAATTCTGGCTTTGTCACAGGCAGCTGCCTGAACCACCCGCTCAGTATCAGGATTAGTGAACAGGAAATCAGCAGTGGTTCTGACCAGCTGATCCTTTTTGTCCATCTTCTTATCCACTCCAGGTATTGAAGTACAGCTCTTTAAGATTTGTAGCCCAGCCTTTTTCAAAGATTTGTGCATTGGTAACTGGAGGCATTTTGTGGAGCTAGTCCCATCATATCCAAGAAATCTGTTTCCTCCACATTCTCCTCTGTCTCCTGGAGGAAGAGATTGAGGGTGTCTACCATATTTTCTACAAAGGCATAATGCAAAGAGTAGTCTTCTGGTCCCTGGGGTTCAAACTCCTGCTCTGTGAAAAACCTCTGGCTCTATATATCCCCTCCTCCTCCTCTGGGTTATCAAACAGGGTTGAGGCTCCTGTGGTGTTGCAGCTTGCACAGAACCAGTGTAGAACCAGTACCACAGCCTGTAAGGCTTGTAAAATCTGAAGAGACTTTCCAATGTCCTCAGAGGAGGGCATATTCTGTTTGTCTGCTGGGAGCTCCTTAGCCTTTCGGCCGGAGGCGCTTGACATGTTCTTCATTATATTTTTTCTTAAGTAGGACAGTTTCAGTCACGATCTCCACAGCCCTTTTGGATTTACCTTGCTCACTTTTTCTGATACTTTTTCAGTGTCTCTGGGCTTACTTTTCTCCTTACTGGAAACGGAGGAAGAGGGTTCTCTTCTGCAGTACTAGCAGAAGCAGAGGCCATTTCTTCTAATATCTTTGATCCTCTTTTAAGTTTTAACAGATCTCACAGTTAGAAAAAATATGGCTAGTTCCCAGACAAAAAATACACAGAGAATGCTTGTCTGCTTTAGCTATAACTTGACCACAAGAAAAAATTACTCACCATAGTAATATTTTTTCTTCCCAGTCATACTCAGGTATTCATTAACTATTGCAGTGTCCCTTTAAGGCCGAGCTGCCTGGAGAGATGGAATGCTATGTAAATGATGGAATCTTTGCACATGCTGATTTTCAAACACTGCCTCTAAAAAACTGCCTTGGTTCTAAACCTCCATATTTCCTTGGAGCCTGGAAAGACAGGTCTCAGAACTACCAAACTATATCTACCACCCAAGTGATTGAAATTATGGTAACAATTAGACAAAACCTCATAAAATCTCACAAATGGAGGTCAAAAACCTCAGAATTGAGGAAAACAAAACAACACCCTGAATGTCTGAGTCACCTGAAGGGAAGAAGAACAAGAACACTACTAATTATAAACATAGTGCCCAACTGTGGCACCCACATAGTAAGGCAAGATACAGATTCCCAGGAATGCAGAGGCTACTGGTTCTTGAAGGGAGGCAGGGTGGGTAGTTACAAATACCATAGTAATCTTGTTTCTTCCCAGTGATACTCAGGTAAGTAATTTTTCTTCTAACCCCAGTAATACTCAGGTATTCATAACTCTATGAGACTACAAAGCAGTATCTTTGCAGGTGGGCACAGAACCCTTTTGAAACAGACTCTGCTAAACCTGGCATCACTCCTGGACAAAATGTCCAGACTATAATGCTTGTGAAGGTGTGTACTGATTTCCAGATAGCTGATTACAGATGTCCATTAATGGGACATCCCTGGCAGCTAAGGTAGTAGCTGTACTTGTATGGTATGGGCCCTCAACCTGTTGGGGGTTCCTCTCCTGCATTAGAGTAACAAAACAGGATGCACTGAACTATCCAGCAGAAACTGACCTTTTAGATGCTGGGTTACCCTTTTCCATATCCCCATAAGTCAGGAACAGTTGTTTTCTGTCCTGCCTATGGTCCTTAATGGCTGTCAAGTAATAACTAAGGGCTCTTTTAACATCCAAACTGCGGCGCCTCCTTTCATCAGAGGTGGAGTGTTCAGTAAAAAATACAGGTAGGGTAATGGTTTGGTTCAGATGGAAATCCAAACCACTTTAGGGAGAAATTTCCTGTTTGTTCTCAGGACCACTTTGTCATTGTAGAAGGAAATGTAACCTTATCCACACAAAGAGCCTGAAGCTCACTGATTCTTCTGGCAGAGGTCATTGCCACTAGAAAAACTGTTTTCCAAGTGACAAATTTTAAATGAGCTGAAGACATAGGCTCAAAGGGGTCCCATGAGCTTGACTACACACACATTAAGATCCTATGCAGGCACTGGTTCCCTGTGAGAGGTGCGAATCAGAAAGGCCCTTAAAGAACCTTTTGAAAATAGGATCGAAGCCAATGAGAACTTTTGCCTGGCTGAAATGTAAGCAGAAGCTGCAGCCAAATGTACTTTCAGTGTACTGGCCTGAAGGCCTAAAGAAATGAGTAAGATAGTCCAACATGGGGCCTGGCCGGGATTCACCCAAGAATTCTAAAAGAACTAAGGGTAGAACTAGTGATACCACTGACAACGCTTTTAACAAATCATGGGAGGATGGTGTGGTAAAGGACTGGAGGGGTGGAGGATTCCCTTCACAAAAGTGGAAGCAAGACAGAGGCAGGAAACTACAGACCTGTTAGTTTGACCTTAGTGGTGGGGAAATGATGGAATCACTTCTGAAAGAAAGAACTGTTGAGTACCTAGAAGCCAGTGGGGCACAGGACCCTAAGCAGTATGGATTCACAGCAGGAAGGTCATAGCAGACTCTAATGGACTTCTTTGACTGGGTAACCAAAGTAGTAGACCAGGGAGGCGCTGGACATAGCCTACCTGGAACTTTAGGAGGCATGTGACACAGTCCCACCTGAAAGATTAATATACAAGTTAGCCAGCCTTGGAATGGGTCCTAAAGTGATAGCCTGGGTAAAAATTGTCTGGACAACAGGGCCGCAGAGGGTAATAGTAAGCGAAGTTCACTCTGAAGAAAGGGGTTACTGGTGGGGGTACTGCAGGGTTCAGTACTGGGACTGGTCCTCTTTAATGTCTTTATAAGTGACATTGCAGAGGACTGGAAGGAAAAAGTACGCTCTTGCAGACGACACAAAGATCTGCAACAGGGTCGATACAGAAGTTGGGGTGGAAAGGATGCAAAGAGACTTGCCAAGGATGGAGGAATGGGAACTGTATGGCAGCTTAGATTCACGCAAAGAAGTGCAAAGTAATGCACATGGGAAACAAAAACCCAGGGAAGAGTACACAGTGGGGGGGATGAGATACTAACAACAACAAAAGTGGAAAGGAACCTGGGGGTAGTCATATCAGATGACCTTAAGGTGGACAACAATGTGAGAAGGCAGTAAGGAGGGCTGGCGGGATACTGGGATGCATAGGAGGCATCACCAGTAGAAAAATGAAAATACATTGCTACTACCGTAATTATGATCTTTCTGTGTATCTTCACCATTCATCACAGATGGGTATCTGGCGGAGGTCAGGACCCATGAGAACTTCTTTTTTTTTTTTTTTATGGTGGCGGAGCTGACACACATCGGCGCTGCCCTCGGGGCCTCGCACTGCGTGGCGCTCGCGGGTTGGCCGTTAGGCTGTGTCGACTCCACCTGCCTGCCAGTTCTGAGTCGCCGGAGAGGTAAGAGGAAGGGATGGAGGGTGGGACAAGAGAGTCCAAGGGACAGAAAAAGGAAAGAATGTATGAACTAAAAGGAGAAATAACGACTGAGAGGACAGCAAAGAAAGAGGTTAGAACTGAAGGGGATTGGGAGGGGCCCCAATCTCTGGCAGGAAGAAGGGAAGGGTAGGGTGGGTAAAGAATTTAGAGGAGGGGAGAGGGTAAGATATCAAGACCCTGGTCCGTCTCCAGATTGTATAGGAACTGCAAGGAGTAGCAGCTTTCTGCCAGAATTCAAGGCACGGAATAACTGGCAAATACTTATATGCAGCTGTTAGTTGGACATCCCTTACTACTAGACACCTGCTCCATGCTGGGCTATGGACTCTTAAACTGCTCCTGCAGAAATTGCCAAGCTATCTCTCTTCCTTATTAGTATCTCACATAGTGCATACTGGTTAGAAAATCTGACTTTATTATGCTTGACATACCAAGAATGCGGACTTCCTTTGAGTAGACGCTGCTGTTGCATATGCCCTTCCCTCCATTTGGAACCAATTACAAACCGTATTGAAACTAACTAGCACAGTTTCAATAAACTTCTACAAATCGCTAAGTTCAGCCAAAATAAAAGACATCTGTAACTGTCATTAAGTCTCTTCCTTCCCCATGTGTGCCATATTTATCCACTGGTAAGGTATAATTGATCTGTCATATTAACTGCTTTCCCTTCCCCTTCTACTCCTGGCTTTATCTTTGCTTACGCTCCACTGCTACTCTATCAAATCTCTCCTCCCTCCCATATCAGTAGTAGACTGTTTGTTCTAGCTGCCAAAATACTGTATATTTGATTTGACTTGATTAAATCAAATCACACCAGTCATCATGTTTCATTTATCAGTATCGACCTATAAAGTCGCTTCCTATCTCATATCAATGTTTACCACCCGGTCACCTATGTGGTACCCTTGTATGTATATCCAGCCTGTATCATGTAACGTGTATTTCATGTATATACTGTTAGTACCTATCTGTGTTTGTACTTTAAGTGTTTATGTCACAGGACCTCCTTGTGAATGAGCTTGCTCAGTGGAGTTTTCCTGCAATAAACTTGAACTTGAACTCCAGAAAGCAGAGTCGGCTATTCTGGAAGAAGGACAGGATACAGGGATTCAGTACTCTCTCAAGAAAAGTTTTTTTTTTTTTTTAGGAGAAATAGTTGGATGGAAACAGGGAGGAGGAGAGAAGGAGGGCAACTACCAACTCCCACCCCACAGGGGTGGAGACAAGGTACTAGAGAAGGAGTGCCGCTCGAGCTATCCACTCTCCCTGGAAAAATACTCCCTGTGTGTCCCTACTTTACCCCTCCCAAGGAGGAGAGGGAGTCACAGAGAGGAGGGGACCCAGAGACTGAGGCCCCAGGGGATGGTGGGTGGGGTTGTGATGAATGGTGAAGATACACAGAAAGATCATAATTATGGTAGGTACGTAATTTTCATATCTTATCTGTGTCAATCTTCACCATTCATCATAGATGGGTGAGTACCAAGCCCCCCAGAAGGGGGTTCTTTCTTTACACCCTAAGGGACAAAGTCCTTTAGCCCTCAGTGGGTGACACACTAAGGGGGAGGGAACTTCAGGGCCTGGAGAGGCCCGAGAGTGGGGAGAGAGAGAGAGAGACGGAGTTCCCCCGGAGGGGAAGGAAGTTGCCCCAACAAGCGCCGTCTCACTCTGCGGGAGAAAAGGTAGGTTTCCTGGTGGGCGGAGTTAATCACCCCAGGCTGGGCCAAGGGAGACAACCGGGAAAGACGTAGCCATGCCGACCGCCTAGTGCAGATCGCTGTCCCTACGACCCTGGTAGCTACCTCGTTGGCGTCATAAGATGCCCTCGTTTGGTGCCTTGCTAGTTCCAGGCCACGTGCAGAGTGCGCGATGGCTTGTCTGGTTTGCTCTGATTTGGGCAATGAGGCTAGGAGCTGACCTAGCCTGGACCACAAGAGCCTGTTGTAGGCTGCATAGTGGGCCTGATGTGCAGAGATAGAGAGAAGTAACCATGCCGAGTAGAAAGTCCTCCTCCCCCAGAAATCAAAATCTGAGGAGTCTTGATCTGGGGGCCAGTCACGGTGAAGGGCGCGAAGCCCATCAGGAGTATCCAACTGCGTCAAACCAGACTGTGGATGAGGCATGGAAACTGGAGACTCCGGGGGTGCACAATACCTCTGGCTGAGATCCATTGGGGCAGGAACTCCGGAGAAGGGCCTCTGCCAGGAACGCAAGGACACCTCCCGAAAGGGAGCCAGCCAGGGTGGCACCACAAGGGTGTCCTCACCAAAATCGCCTAGAAAGGCGTGCGCTGCGTGTTCAGGATTGCTGACAGTGGAAGGTGAAAGGTGCAAATCCTCCAACATCCTCACGAGGAATCACTGATACTGGAGAGATCAGCAGCCGGAGAGATGTGGACAGAAGGTTCCTCTCCCCTGAAGAGGGGATGAGGAGCTGGAGGTCACCATCTGTTCAGTGGTGGCAGCACGGGGGAAGGTTGAAGAACCCTGGCTGTTCATTGCCCTAACGTAAGCAGGGACTGGCAGCCACGCTCTGAACTGCTCCCAGGTGAGAGGGGCCGCTAGGACCAAGGATGCCTGGGAGCGCAGCAGAGTGTGGCAGAGGGATAGGGACAGAGCCAAGAAGAGATGTCGGCTGACCTCCGCCTGGGCTAAGGAGCGGACCGTGGGCACCCGTGGAAGAAGGTGCCCCAGAAGACCCCACAGACGAGAGCTGCACAACCACATCGGTACTGCCTTGGCTGCGCCCGGAAGAATCCCCCCAGTGAGGCGACCGGGGCCGTAAAGATCCAGGACGGTCCCCTGCCTCAAAAGAACGGGACTCCCTCAAAGAGACCGCAGAGGAAGAGCCGAAATCTGTACTACGGCTCCTCCCAAGGCCCGAGTGGACCCAGAAACGGACGACGCCACTACCCCACACCCTTCACCGGAGTCCGAAAGAGTCCTCCTCCTCGTGAGGGCCAGCCTGAGGTAGCTGGCATCTCTGGGCAGCCCTCGAAGGGGATACCCAGGCAGCAGTACCCTCCCCCCCCGCAGGTGCCTCAATGGGCCCCAAAGTAGAGCGATCAAGGCACACCACCGGAGGGGGTACCACAACTGAGGGATCGGTGAACCCTCCAAGACCAGGCTGCAGAGCTATGGTGGCACGCACCACTGCCTGCTGGTCAGCACCACTGACCCTAGTCTCGGTAGCCACCGACCTCACCTCAGAAGGGGGCTGGCTCCGACTGGTCGAAGAGACCACCGTGCTGCCCACGTCCGCAGCCAACCCCGAGGGGTGTGACTGCACATCCGACTCAGAGCTCGACTCCATCTCCAAAGAGGTAGAGTCCAAGGCCCTGAGCCAAACCGTAGGAGGGTGGGCAGAGCTATCCCTACCACCAGGCCCGGAGACCACCACTGTGCCAGAGTCGGTGCCAGTACCCCCCCGCAACCCTGCAAGCGGGATCCGAGGGAGGCACGGCCCCAGCCCGAGCCAGAGATCCAGCACCAGGACCAGTTGCGGTAGCACCCGGTCCCACGGCACCGGGAGCGGCACCGAGGACAAGGATGGCACCGACAGTCCTGGTGGTACCCTCGGCACCCGGCGTAGGCACCACCGTTCCCTGCCGCAAGCGGTGCCGGAACCGTGGCAGCGCCGCCGACAGCCACGACGGCAGACACGGCGCGGTATGGCGCCGCCCGGCTCCCTCGCACCGCGGGCCAGGTGGACGGGCGCCAAGGCACGGCACCGCATTGATGGAATCAAGGCTCACGGGCGCTGAGCTCGAGGACACGGGCGCCGCGCTCAACCTCGGCACCGAGGCGAGACATGGCGAAGCGACGACGCCGCAGTGGATCTCATGGTGCCGCAAACAGCGTCGACGGGCGCAAGCGGTGTTGACCGAGCCCACAGCGCAGCGCGACAACTCTCGGCGGCGGCGGCCCACAGCGCAGCGAGCGGCGCTGAGGCTCCGGCGGCGCTGGCCACGTCATCGAGATGGCGCAAGCCAGGCCTTCCGAGCTGCAGGAACACCACCGGGGAGCCTTCACCCCAAAGGCGTGTGCCATGCGCTCCGCCCGCTCCGGGAAGGGCGGGCGGGCCTCTCTGCGTCCGCGGAAGAAGCCTCGACAATGGCTAGGCTACAAGTAGCGAGGCTCCCTCCTCCTTGGTCTGTATAGAACCTGGAGGGACCCGGAGGAAAGGCCAAGAGGCGGCTTGGCCAGGCAGTGTGAAGCCCGACCCCAAAAAGTCGGCGAGCTCGCCCCACTTTCAACACGCATTGTTAGAGGACCCGGCGGTCCATGGAGAAGCAGGAGTCGACGGTCCATGTCGTGAGGCGGACCAAGACACGAAAGACACCGGTCGTGCTGGTCGGTGACAGACAATTTCGACTGCATGGACACCCGTCGCATGGGGGCGACCCGTCTTGAACTTCTTGCCCTCCGACCAGACATGACCTCACGGAAAAAAAAAAAAAACGGCCTCGATGTTGCGAAAATTCAAAATAAGGAAAGATCTTACCAGGCGCGTCGGTAGAGGCAGAAAACAGAACCGGCAGGATACCGATGGACTTGCGCTGAAGGATTGGGATTGAGGGCCTGTACAAAGGATGAGGACATGGAAGGGGAATGGAGGAAAAGGTGGTCAGGGTGCTCCTGCTGGGGATTCTATGATCAGGGGTATCAAATGGGATAGGGAGGAGAAGCCTGGCCAGTTAGAACAAGATGCTTCCCTTGACTAACGGTGCACAGGGCTAAGCAAGAGGTATATCAGCTGGCAGAGGATTGTGGGGTTCCCCAGATGTACTGGTCCACCTGGGTACAAATGACATTGAGGGAATAGCGAGCTAGAGATACAGGCAAGATTCAGGGAGCTTGCCAGGGTCTGTCATGACATAGGATGCACAGTTTCCTTCTCAGAAATCCTGCCAGTGCCAAGGGCTAGTGAGGGAACACAAAGGAAAATTGGGAGATAAACCAGTGGCTCAGGGGTGGTGTGGCGTCAGAGGGTATGGGTTGATGGGGATTGGGGAGACCTGGGAGGATAAGGAGCTGTGTGCTAGAGATAGACTACATCTCAATTTGGAGGAGAGGGAATCCTTAAGTTGAAAATAGGGGTTCATTGGTGAAAAGTGGGGTTTAAACTTGTGAAGGGGTGGGATGGAAGAAAAGGCTGTCAAGGGGTGCCGATAAAGGAGGACTCTGTCTCCACCCCCTGGGGACAGGAGGATTGCAGGAAAAGGCCAACTGGCAAAGTGCAGACCAGGGGAAAACAGAATCCCCATGGGAACACGAGCAGGGGAAATGGAACTATAGGGAAAGGGTGGAAGGTAGTCCTGCTAAATGCCAGGAGCTTGGGCAATAAAATGCCTGAGCTCCAGGCGATGCTAACTGAGGGAGCAGTGGATGTGGCAGCGGTCACTGAGACTTGGGCCACTGCAAGACATGACTGGGACCTGAACCTGGAGGATACGCTATGTTCAGGAAGGACAGGGGAGGGAAGGGGAGGAGGGTAGCAATGATAGTCAAAAACTGCATTGGCATAGGGGAGTGCAGAGGGCGGAGGGAACCGTGAGGCGATTTGGGTCCTGTGATAACAAGGGGGGCAAGAGGGTAAAATAGGAGTGGTGTATAGACCCTCTGCCCTGGCGGAGGAGCTGGAGAACAGTCTGGTGGCAGATGTTAGGAGACACTGCAGACTGGGCAGAGGGCGCTAGTGGTGTTGGGGGACTTAAACATGCCAGGAACAGACTGGGAGACTATGACATCCTCTGTGACCAGGGAACAGAGGTTGTTGGATGTCTTTCAAGGCGTTCCTAACTCAGCAGGTGAGGAACCGACCAGGGAGGCTGGGTACTGGATGTGGTCCTGGCAGACAGTGACCAGATTGGGGAGCCTGGAGGTGAGGGACCCATTGAGGGGAGTGACCATGCCACGGTCTGGATCTGCCTGGACCTAGGAGGGTAGAAGGCTGCACAAAGGCGGAGTAACCGACTTCAGGGGCGGATTTAAGGAAATGGGAAGGATACTTAGGAGCATTTGGATGGGATTGGGTCAGACATGACGCTGATAGTAGGTGGAAATCATCAGGAGAGGGTGCAGGATGCTACCAGCACCTGTGCAAGAGTAAGGCAATGCTGGTGGGGCCCAAAAACCCAGTTGGTGGACCAGGAGGTCCAGGAGGTGGTGCAGGAAAGAAAGCAGCCTATAAGCAATTCAAGTGCTCAAGGGTGAAAGGGATCGAGGAGTGCAGGCTGATGGCTAGAAGGGCCACTAGAGTGGTGAGGGTGGCTAAGGCAAGGAAGGAGCAGAACCTGGCCAGGAAATTAGGAGAGGAACAAGGGTTCTTTAGATACATTGGGGAAAAACGAAGGGTGAAGGGCAGATTAGCAGGATTAAATCAGGGAGAGATGGGCACAAGACCGGGGGAGCAGGCTGAGGTACTAAATGAGTACTTCACCTCAGTTTTCACTAAGGGAAAATGGGGTGCTGCATCATACATGGGAAGAGACAGAGATACTGAGGAGGGGACCCTTACCGATCGGCAGGTCTGGGGGAGGGAGGCATCACTGGCAGGTGGGGGAGGGCTAAGCAGGAGAAGGGGTACGGAGTGGAAATCACAGCAGAGAGAGTGGAAACCCTCAGCTCCCTTAAGATGGAGAAAGCACCGGGCGGATAAATTACATCCCAGAGTGCTGAAGGAACTTGCAGATGTCCTGGCAAAACCCTGGCAGAGCTTTTCACCATCTCTCTGAGGACAGGGTGGGTGCCCCAAGACTGGAAGGTGGGGAATATGAGTGCCTATCCACAGGGGGGATCAAGGGAGGTGGCAGGGAACTACAGGCCTGTCAGCCTGACCTCGGTGGTGGGCAAGGTGATGGAGGGCATTGTCAAGGAGAGGCATGGGGGACCTGGATAAGTCAGGGTGCCTGGACGATGAGACAGCATGGATTCATCCGGGGGAATCGTGTCAGACAAACCTGGTGAGTTCTATGACTGGGTGACAAGTGCCTTGGACCTGGGTAGACCAGTGGATGTCCTCTTTCAGACTTCAGCAAGACATTTGACTCTGTTCCTCATGGGCCTGTTGGATAAGCTGGGAGAAATGGGGGTGGGAACCAGATGATCAGATGGATGAGGCAATTGGCTCAGGACCGGACCCAGAGGTCGTAGTTGGGGATAGTCTCATCCCCAAGGAGGGTCATTAGTGGGGTCCCACAGGGATCAGTCCTTGGGCCCCTTCTGTTCAACGCCTACATATCGGACATAAGGACAGGAATCAGGAGTGAGATGAGTCTCTTTGCAGATGACTCGAAACTGGGGGTGGTGGTGGATGGGGAGGAGGGAGGGTGGCCCTGGGGGGGACCTGGAGGCTCTGGAAGATGGTCTAGAAAGTGGAAGCTGAGGTTCAATGCAGGAAATGCAAGGTACCTCTACCTGGGGCCAGAAACCCAGGTCAAGTGTACACACCTGGGGAATGCTACAAGTCTCGATGGCTGAGGAGGGACCTGGGGGTGGTGGTGGATGTCAAGATGAACAACTCTGAGACTTGTGGGAGGGCAGCAGCCAAGGCCAACAGGATGCTGGGATGCATCGCTGGAGGATCACCTCCAGAAGGAGGGAAGGATACTCCTCTGTATAACTGCTTGGTGAGGTCGCACCTTGAGTCATCGTGCAGTTTTGAGGCCACACTTAAAGGGGACATTAACCTCCTGGAGAGGGTCCAGAGGAGGGCAACCAAAATGATCTGGGGCTTGGGGGACAGGACCTATGAGGAGAGGCTCAAGAGCTAAATGTAACACTGGAAGAGAGAGAAGACGGGGGACATGATAGAGGTCTTTAGGTACATGAAGAGGGTAAATAGGGAGGAACAGTCGGGGTGCTTGAAGGAAGGAGGAAGGGGCCACTAGAGGGCATGGCTGGAAGCTGGAGGGAAGATTCAGGGAGAAAGGAGGAGTTGCTACTTCACTGAGAGGTGGTGGAGCCATGGAATGCACTGCCTAGGGGCTGGTGGAGGCAGAGACAGTGGAGGGGTTCAAGAGGGGTGGGACAGGTACAGGAAAGGAAGGTTCTGGAAGCAAAATCCAATGCAGCAAGGGAGGGGCAGCAGGTATCTTATTAAAATTTCCCATGGCCTGGATCGCCAGCAAAATTACCACATTTTGATATGTCCTCTGATGATGGCATTTTATCGGCATCATCTGCCTGCTCCTTTCTCCATGCAGAAGTGGCAGTAATATTCTTTTCTTTAAATTTCTTCTTGGCAGACATTGTTTCTAGTGTTTGCTCAGGGTCCCCTGTCCTTAGGGCACCCTAACTGATGTCTGAGCCATCTTTACCTAGCTCAGCTGATGGCTGTGCAGTTTTATCTTTTTCTTGTCACCTTAAACATTATTTGCTGCTGAATATCAGGAGAGGAGGGACCCTTTAGATGCATGCTTTCCACCATCGTTGCTTAACTCACACAGAGCCCTTTTTATTTTCAGGTGACACAGAGGCAGACTGCAAAGGCATGCTTTTTTTTTTTTTAATTCTTCTTGTAAATGAGGTTTCTGGCAGAAAATATGACAGGACTTACAATTTATGAAGTCCGGTCATGAACTTAAGACTCCTTAGACAAAGCTCAAAGCAGTCTGCCCTCACAAGGAGCTGGAAGAAAAAATTACTCACCTTAGTAATGTTGTTTCTTCTAATGGAGTCTTGCTATATTATGACATATGCAGTGAGTCCCAACCTTCGAACTGCTCCGGAGGTGAAAGAGTTAACTTTCCATACCAGGCATGGAACTCTGAGCTCGAGCTCTGTTGAAACTCTGTCTGTTCTTCAAACTCAAACTGTCAGATCTTTACGAGCTAAACTCACTGAGGTCCTGTGTGGAAGCTGTAAACCTACACTAGCCAACTGGCTACTAACATAAGAACACATTTTTTTGGTCCCAAAACAAAGATTCAAGTCAGGAGACCCAAAAAATGAAAAACACAACACCAAGTCACCCCAAAAAAAGGAGGGGTGAAGACAACAAGGTGAGCATCTACTAAGTGCCAAGACAGCACTGCCCACCACATCCTAAAAACAGAGGTTCTGAGAGGGGCAGGCGTGGAGGAGGTCTTAATAGCAAGACTCCATTAGAAGAAACAACATTACTAAGGTAATTTTTTCTTCAAACAACATGAAGTCTTGCTTATTATGACATATGCAGACTACACAGCAGTACCTCCATGGAGGAGGGACAGAACCTACTTAGTAAATAGGCTCTGAAGCACAGCTGTGCCAAACCGAGCATCACTCCTAGCCTGAATGTCCAGGGAGTAATGCTTGGTAAAAGTATGAACTGTTTTCCAAGTAGCTGCTTGACATATCTCTAGAATAGGGATGTCCCTGGCAGCAGCCAGGGAAGCAGCTGTACCTCTGGTAGAGTGAGCCCTCAGGCCTGAGGGAGGAACCTTACCCAGCTTTTCATAACAGAATTGGATACAAGAGACAATCCACCTGGCAATGGATCTTTTAGTGGCAAGTTTCCCTTTACCAACCTCACCATAAGTGAGGAACAGTTGGAGGGAGTCAAACCTGTGACCATTGGTACGCTCTATGTAGTAACTAAGGGCTCTCTTCACATCTAAGCTGTGCAGCCTCCTCTCGCCAGAGGAGGAATGGTCAGTGAAGTACACTGGAAGAGATATAGATTGATTAAGGTGGAAATCTGAAACCACCTTAGGCAAGAACTTCCTGTTAGTCCTGAGGACCACCTTATCTCTACGAAAGGAGATAAAATCAGGCTCAACTGACAAAGCTTGCAATTCACTTATGCGTCTGGCAGAAGTGATGGCTACCAGAAACACAGTCTTCCAAGTCACATACTTAAGCTCTGCTGAAGACAAGGGCTCAAAGGGGGGTTGCATAAGCTGAGCAATGCAAACATTAAGACCCCAGGCAGGGGCAGGGTCCCTGAATGGAGGGTTGGTGTGAAGCAATCCCTTAAAAAACTTGGAGAATACAGGATGAGCTGAAAGAGAAGAGGGTTTCCTGCTGAAATAAAAGCAGACAGCTGCCAAATGTACTTTTATGGTAGCTGGTCTCCGCCCCAAGGTATTTAAATGGACCATATAATCCAGGACTGTGGGTAAATCAGCAGATTCTGGGGAAATATGCTTACCAGAGCACCATATGGAAAACCTCCTCCATTTGGAATTATAGGTAGCCCTGGTGGAAGGTTTTCTAGAAGCCTTCAATATATCCATTACACCTTGGGAGAGGTGTAGATCAGCAAACTTTAAGTCTTCAAGAGCCAGGCCTTGAGATTGAGAGATTTGAGGTTCGGTACCAAATCCTCCCATGAGCACAGGTTAATAAGTTGTGTTTCCTGGGAAGACACAGGGAAGATGGACTGCTAAGGACAGTAGGAGTGGATACCAGGGCTGTCTGGCCCAATCTGGAGCAATCAGGATCATCTTGCAGGATTGAGATCTGATTTTGACTAACACTTTGAACAGGAGAGGGAAGGGGAAGCATGAGAAACTTCCTTCCCAATTGAGAACTAGGGCATCCAGAGGACTGAGCCCAACACTGGGGGCCTGCAGCAAAAAAGGGGAAGTTGGTGATTGTCTGGGGCTGCAACAAGATCTATCTGCGGGGTGCCCCATCTGGCAAAAATTACCTCCAGGACCAGGGGATCCAGTGACCATTCGTGATGGCCCTGTGAAATCCTGCTGTGAGCATCTGCCAGGAAATTGTCCTTGCCTGGGAAGTGGACTGCCGTAAGGGAGGTGTTCAGGGAGTAAGCCAGAGACCACAACTTCATTGCTTCGGTGCATGGGCCGTCGACCGAGTGCCTCCTTGCTTGTTGATGTACCACATTGTGGTGGTGGTGTCTGTTCTGACCTGTACAACCTTGTTCTGAACAGATTTGGAAAAAGCTTGAAGTGCTAGAAAAACTGCTCTGAGTTCCAACAGATTGATGTGGAGCAGAGATTCCTGAGGGGACCACAACCCCTGGGTAGTGAGGTCGCCCATGTGAGCTCCCCACCCCAAGAGGGATGCATCTGTAGTAAGGATTAAGGAGTGAGACTGAGTGACAAAGGGAACCCCTTTTCTCAGATTGCTCAGATCCTGCCACCACTGTAGGGCTTGGATCAGGGTTCGAGTTACTGGGATCAATTTGGTTAGAGGGTCTTTCCTTTGAGACCAAAAGGCTCTCAAATGGAACTGGATGTCCCTCATCTGAAATCTTGCTCCCTGCACTACTGCTGTAGAAGCAGCCATGTGCCCCAGGAGCTGTAGAAAATGCCTTGCTGGTCGAGAGACCTGCAGGGTGAATAAGGAGGCCAGAGAGGCCGGGGTCCTTGCCCTGTCCAAAGGAAGGAAGGCTCTGGCTTTCTCTGTGTTCAGCTCTGAGCCTATGAAGGTGAGGAGCTGGACAGGCTCTAGAACTGACTTTGAAAGGTTCAGAAGGAAACCTAGAGGTGAGCAGTTGCTGAGTTATCTGTAGATGTAACTTGACTTGGTCTGGAGACTGGCCTACTATGAGCCAGTCGTCCAGAGTAAGGGAAGATGGCAATTTTTGCCTTCTTAGGAAGCAACTGCTACTGCCAGGCATTTTGTGAACACCCTTGGAGCAGAGGTGAGGCCAAAGGGCATTGCTTTGAACTGGTAATGGCTTTGACGGCAGCTCGAACCTGAGGTACTTTCATGATAGCTTCTGATGAGAATATGGAAGTAGGCATCCTTGAGGTCCAGGGACGCTAGCCAGTCCCCTGGCCTTAGAGAGGGTAGAATAATTCCCAGAGTCACCATTTTGAATTTTGCTTTTAAAAGGTGCTTGTTTAAATATCTGAGATCCAGGATGGGCCGCCATTCTCCTGTCTTTTTTGGGGTAAGGAAATACCTGGAGTACAATCCTTTGCCCTGGTGTAGGGGTAGAACCCTTTCCACAGCTCTGAGAGCCAGGAGGAAAGAGATCTCTGCCTCTAGGGCAAGTGTCTCTGGAGGATTTGCAGGTGGAAAGGATCTGGTTCTCATCTTTGGGAATTTTCTGAAGCTGAGAACCAGTCCCTGGCTTACTACTTCCAGGACCCACTTGTCTGATGTCAGAGACTTCCAGTCCTGGACAAAGTAAGCCAGCCTGCCCCCTACAGGTAGGTGAGAATCAGCCCTGGCAACCCCATCAGGGTGCCTGCTTGGCAGGGGCTTTGGGCTGAGGGTGGAAATGAGCCTGCTGTACCCAGTCTGCCTCTCCCTCTAAAGAACCCCCTCTGGGCATAAGCAGAAGAGGAGGCCTGGGCTTGGTAAAAAGGCCTATGAAAAGGCCTGTCCCTGCCCCTGGAAAGCTGCCTTTGAGGAGTGGCCTGCCTTTCCTTGGCCTGTGCACTCCTATAGGTAGTCCTATACTCATCCATTTTCTTCATGTAATTCTCTGTCTGCTCCCCAAACAGAGAATTACCCACAACAGGAAAATCCATGGCCTTAGTCTGGGTATCCTGTGACAGGCTAGTACATCTGAGCCAAGCCATTCTGCGAAGTGCCACAGATGTAGCAATGACTCTTGATGACACATCATTTGAGTCCACTGCAGCATGGAATTGCACCTGGATGCCTCAATACCATCAGCAGCCACCTGTTCCAAGCCTTGGCAAGCTGGCCAGGGACCTGTTTTGCTAGAGCCATAACAGTATCCCATCTGGATTTCTGATATCTAGCAACATAAGCCTTATAATTTGCCTGTCTGAGTCCCAAGGATGCTGCCATGTACTGTTTCTTTGCCAGCATCAATCCTCCTGGAGTCCTTGTTAGGGGTGTGAAGCCAAGGGAATATTTGCCTTGTCACAGGCTGCAGCCTGCACTACCCCTCAACATGGCTGCATTGTTGTGTAAGGAACTCCGTATCAGAGCCTGACAATGTGTACCTCTTGTCCATTCTCTTATCCACAGAAGGTATAGTGTGAGGAGTTTTTGTAGTTTAACTGTCTGTTTCCTAAAGATTTATGCAAAGGAATAGACAGTCTTCTAGACTCTGGGATATCCATCATTTCCCATAGTCAGGCTCCTCTTGATCATCCACAGCTTCCTCCATAGGGAGCTGGAGGGTTTCAGCCACTTTTTTATAAAACAGAAAATGAGAAGGGGACTCAGAAAGCCTAGGAGGAGACACTCCTGAAGGTCTGTCTGGGGAGATGTCCGGGTCAATAGGCACATCCAGACTTTCAAATCCACATTCACTCTCCTCATACTCCTCTTCCCCCTCCTCTGGTTCATAATATTTCTCTAAATCATACTTTTGAACCGGTGGAACTGGCCGAACCGAGCGCTTACCTGATGGTGCCAGTTCGGTCAGAACCCGGAAAGCGACTGGACAATTTTAATCGCTTGGCTATTTCTTCAGCGATTGGAGAGGAAAGTTTTGGCCCCACACCAGTTGATTTCCTAGTCCTTTTGCTGGGACCGACTCCTCAGAGTCGGATCTCCTTTGCCCGAGGAAGTCTCCCTGGTCAGAGAGCACTCCCTCCGTTCGGTCGGAACCGAACCGGCTGGCCATCCGGTTCAGCAGACTTTTGACCTCCTTTCCTAAGCCTACCAACTCTCTTTTCCAGGGTAGCTGCAGAAAATTTTACAAATCTGGCAGTCTGCATTGAGGTGGTCAAACCCCAGACAATAAACACAGGTGGTGTGGGGGTCAGCCTTGGCAAAGACTTCCCCACAGACACTGCAGTGTTGAAACCCAGCGGGCCCGGTTTTTCTTTTGGGTTTCTCAGACATAGTGCCAGCCTAACAAAACTTACCCGTTTATGGCAATCCGCCAGGTAAGACCCTCTTATCGGTTCCCAACCGTGTCACGGGTCATGGAAAAAACCGTAATAAAATCCGTTTTTTTTTTAGAACCGATAAGAACCGGTAACCACACTCTAAATGACAGATTAATATATTTTAAACAACCTGATCGGTTCAAACCGAACCGATAAACTGTTTACAAGTTCCACACAGAACAGAAATTAATGTAAAACCTATCTAGTACTCACAATACCACAGACAGAGTCTGAACCGACTGGTTGCGGTTTAAATTCGGTCGAAAACCGAGAAAAACAGTACTTTAACCGACAAAATGAACTGAGCAGAAGGAGAAATCTCCGGAGCGACTGTTCAGTGAGGCGGAGTAAAGAATCTGACTGTTTGAGTTTGAAGAACAACAGACAGCGTTTCAACCGAGCTCGAGCTCAGAGTTCCATGCCTGGCATGGAAAGTTAACTCTTTCACCTCCGGAGCAGTTCGAAGGTTGGGACTCACTGCATATGTCATAATATAGCAAGACTTCATGTTGTTTGAAAGACGGTCCCCTACCTCAAAGAATGGGACTCTCTCAAAGAGACGAGGGAAGAGGGATCCGTACTACAGCAGCTTCTCCCAGAGCCGGGTGGGCCCCAGAAAAAGAGCCTGCGTTGACCCCACACCCTCGGAGTCCGAAAGAACCCTCCTCCTCGAGAGGGCCAGCCTAGGTAGCTGGCATCTCTGGGCAGCTCCCGAGGGGGATACCCAGGGCACAGTACCTTCCCCTCCTGTAGGTGCCCTGATCGGCCCCAAAGTCGGGCGATCTAGGCACACCACCAGTGGGGGTACCACTACTAAGGGGTCAGTGAAACCACCAAGACCAGGTTGCAGAGCTATGGTGGCCTGCACCACTGCTTGCTGGTCAGCACCCCTGACCCTAGTCTCGGTAGCCACCGAATCCACTTCAGAACGGGGCTGACTCTGACTTGTCAAGGAGACTACTGGGCTAACTTCCTCAACAGCCAACCCCAAAGGGTCAGATTGTGTGTCTGACTCAGAACTCGACTCCGCCTCCGAGGAGGTAGAGTCCGAGGCGCTGTGCCAAACCGTGGGAGGGCGGCCACTGCCATCCTTGCCAACAGGCCCAGAAACCGAAACTGTGCCGAGCCAGTGGCGCCCCCGCAGCCCGCAAAGTGAAACTGAGGGGCACGGCTCCAGCCTGAACAAGAGCTCCAGAGCCGACCAGTTGTGGCGCTATCTGGGCCCCACAGCGCCTGCTGGTGGTGTTGAGGGCAGGGTCGGGCGCTGGCGACAGCTGCGCCCGACTTCCCAGCACCGTGAGCAGCGCTGAGGGAAGGGAGGCTCGACGACGGTGCTGACGGGCGCACCTTGGCACCGAGGATGGTGCCACCCAGCCCCACGGCGCCGCAAATGGCGCCCGAGTGCAGAGGCAGTGCCGGAGGAGTCTGAAGGCCCACGGCGCCGAGACCCAAGGACATGGTGCTGTGCTCAACTCGATGCCAAGGATGGTGCTGAGGCGAGACATGGAAAAGGACAAAACTGTAGCATTCTCCTATGGCGCCGCTGACTGCCAGCGCCGCGAATGGCTCCGAAGAGACCACGGCGCCGACGCTGACTCCACAAGGGCCCATTAGCAGCGAACGCGAGAGGCCCACAACACGCCGACCGACAGCGCCGGTGACTGCACCAACCCAGGCCTTGCAAACCGTGGGTCTGACACCAGGGAGCTCAACCCCGCAGGGCGATTGCCATGGCGGGCGCCCTGCCCGCCCCGAAGGAGCAGGACGGGCCTCCTGCACTGCAGAAGAAGCCTCGCAACAGCTAGGCTACTAGAAGCCGAGGCTCCTCCTCCTCCTCCTCGGTCTGTATAGAACCAGAAGGGATCCAGAGGAAAGGCTGAAGGCGTGGCAGCCCGCGGTCGCACCTGACCCCGAAAGTCAGCGGAGCTTGCCTCACTTTCCACTGATTGCTCGATGACCCGCGTCCATGGAGAAACAGGCGCCACACGAATCCATGTTGTGAAGCCGGCCAAGACACCTAAAGACACCGGTCGTGCTGGTTGGTAACGGAATATTTTCGCCACAAGGGCACCGCCGCATGGGGGCCGACTCATCTTAGATTTCTTGCCCTCCCACCAAGACATGACCTACGAGAAAAACACCAAAAATAGACTTGACGCTAAATATGAAAATAAGGAAAGATCTTACTGGGTGACGCCGAGTGGTGGCAGAAACAGAACTGGCAGGAAACCATCAGACTTACCGAAAGGAAAATTGTTAAATTGCGAACTGCGTAGCGAGCCCTAGGCTCTTCACGGCTTCCGCGAGTAACATCTACGGTGGGAAACAAAGAACTGGCAGGCAGGCGGAGTCGACTCAGCCTAACGGCCAACCCACGGCGCCATGCAATGCGTCGGCATCGAGGGCGGTGCGATGGTACGTCGACTGCTACCTTTAAAAAAAAAAAAAGGGCTCCTGTGGGGTCCTGACCTCTGGCAGATACCCAACAGTGATGAATGGTGAAGACTGACACAGATAAAATCTAGAGACCACAGTGCATTAATCAAATAGAAACAATTCCTAGATAACAATGCTAAAGCAAGATATAATGAGCAGGCAGAAATTATTCAAGCTATTAGTCAAAAACAATAGACACAATGTTCTTAGCCCAAGCCACGCAGGGAAAGATAGACTTAGCAGAGGCCTGAGTAAAGCAGCGGAAGAGTGTTAGCCTCACTGTAACTATCACAAATAGTGTGAACGGCAGTATATTTCAAGTCCCCTAGAAGACAGGCCACTCAATAGATTGGTAAGGTAAACCACCTAGCAGTAAATAGGCTCACAATTAACCCCCAGGACTCCCCACCCGACTAACAACTCAAGTGAGTGCAGGCATCAAGAAGCAGATGGGAGATCTGGGCTAATGAGAGCTAGCCACCACTGGTGACAGCTTTCCACAATTCCAGAGTGAAGCAAAGTCAGCAGCAACAGGTGAAAGTTACCAGCCAATCCCGCTAGCTGAATGGAGTACTTAAGACAAGTGGGAGTGTCCTAAGTCCATGTGAAGGTGATGAGAACAGCGTGGGTGGGCAGGAAAAATGCCCCCACAGCACAGCACTGAGCAGCAGTTTGTCTCCTTCCCAACCCAAATAGCACCGAGCAGCAGTTCATCTACTTCCCCAGCCCAGACAGCACCAAGCAGCAGTTCGTCTCCTTCGCAGCCCAAACACAGAGCCGCCCATCAATTCTTTCAGGATTTTACCTGCTTCAATGCAAGGATACAGATTCTTTCAATGTCCACGGCGCTTGCTTTCGGGGGAGGTCCGCCCGACTCCGATCAGTGAGTCAGTGCCTCAACCCTGCACATCCGACGGATAAATGGTGGCACGGGGACCCACCAAGGCAGAGGTCTCGCTCACCACCCCTCTGTCAGTTCGGTAGTTTGATAGCCCGCTGGATGCTGCTCTAGCCTTTTCAACTAGCAGAGCAATGCGTCACAGCAGAAGGAACCAATCAGGCGCTGTGTAGATTTTTTAAAAAGGCACCAAAGATTTCAAGGGGTCCGGACCGGGAGGCAGAGTTCAAACAGACCAGCACCAAGCAAATTCACCCCACAGCACCCGAGCAGCAGTATTGCTACTTCCCCAGCCCAGACAGCACCGAGCAGGGGAATGCAGACATACATGAAATGAAGGAGCATCAGTAGAGAATTCAGAAAAGATTTCAGATTAGGCATAGTGGGTCGATAAAAGTAGCATCTAAATGTAATTTTAATTTCATTTTTGATGGTCCAAAGGATCAATTTGAGAGAACCTTGAAATAACAAAAAGATTCCCAAAATTATATAGTACAAGAGCCCAACAGTAAAAATTAAAAAAATAAAAATGGCTCGTATACTGAGAAAACTGTTCCAAAGGTCAAATTGTGACTCCTGTAATAGGAGCCGATTAATGAATGTGAAAGGGCACAGACAGAAACTGAAAGCGAAAGCACTCTGCTACCTGTAGCTTGTATAATTAAAAAACAACACTAAACAACTGCTAAATAAGTAAAAAGTGGTTTAGTTTAGCTAAGAAAAAAATAGCCGAAAATAAAACAGTAGCCAGCTAGCATAGTCACTGGTTCCTGGGAATCAACGAGAACATAATTACTGAAAAAAACCAAGCCAATACAGAGTAATCGAAAAAACTAACTAAAACGCACTTGTGTCATTCTCACCTGAGATGACTACATAAAGTGTAAACATTTATACAGGGGATTATTGGGGTTAGAATGGAACTTAATTTAGGTTGCACATGAGTTTTTACTGTAGACATCTGTGACTGTACCAAAATAAATTCCATTACAAATGGATGACTACAAACAGAAACAATAAAATAAACAAAACTGTAACTCACCTATAATATCCCGCAATCCTTTCACATGGTCAGTCACATTCAGAATTTTTTTACACGCAACCTAGACCAGAAGGGCAAGCAGAATCATTAATTGATACCTTACAAACTACGGGAAACTGAATACAGGTAAATGAAAATTACATAATCAACTGTAATTCTTGATCTTCTAGGAATATCTTCACCACTGATGCACACAAATTTGTCTTAGTCGGAGGCACTAGAACCCTGCGAATGTAGAATTTTCAAGAGGGCTGGCGCTAAAGACAAGCTGGGTGCATGCAGCACCACGAGACTGGTTCGCACTGCATGGCTTACCTCGACACCAGTCCTTAGCCACCTTACTTTTTTTTTTCTTCTTGTTGTTACTGAGAAGGGGTAACATAACTAACAAGTACCTATGGACCTAACCTAAGTGCCATAAGATAGCCCAGGTGACCCATATAAGAAGGGTCAACTAACCAGCAGCACACCAGCCCAGTGGTGTAGAGGGCTGAGGCTCTGGACATAGCAGTTACGTAAGATCTTACTGTAACAATAGATCTTCAAGAGAGGTTCCTGCAGTTGATCTTCACATATAGGACTGCGCCCCTTGGTAACAGGTCTGCACGGCAAACTTGTAGCTAGCAATCGTCAGCAGGGACCACCCCCGTCATCAGGTGACACGACGTCAGCTCGACTATAAAAGGGAGCGGTCCCATGCCCGCCCTCCAGTTCTTTTCCAGCGGAGAACTAAGAATAGGAAGTAGAAAGAAGGAGTAATAACTCCTGGGACCCTGTGCCCTGGCTGAGTCGGACTAGACAGGAGAAAAGGAAATAAACTCCAGTAGCTGGGGGATAGGTGGGAGGGAAACTAGACCTACTGCAGGAACCTCTCTTGAAGATCTACTGTTACAATAAGTTCTTGCGTAACTGCTATATCTTACTTCAAAAGGGTTCCTGCAGTAGATCTTCACATACAGGACTGAATACCAAGCAGTCTAACAAAAGAAGGAGTCGGAGACAAGGTTCCGGAGGAGGAAAATGTCTGCAACTAAGGGTCTGTCTTAGACAGAAGGCCTTGCAAACTGCAAGGCCGAAATCAGCTCGACACCTGGAGGCAATGTCCAGACTGTAATGCTTTGTGAAGGTGTGGGCCGGACGACCAAGTGGCTGCTACAAATACTCGCCGTGGACACATTCCTGAAAAAGGCAGTAGAAGTGACCACACCCAATGGAGTGACCTGACTGCCCCGGAAGGGGTTTCCGTCTTGGTAAGTGTATTGATACAGTCAGCCAGCCACCTAGACAGAGTCTGTTTAGTGATCGTGTTGCCCTGGCACTGGGAGGCCAAAAAGCCACAAAGAGCTGATTTGACTTTCGAACCTCTTTAGTCCAAGAGGTAGAAGGAAAAATTACTCACCATAGTAATCTTGTTTCTTCAAAGGATCACCATTATGATTAAACTTAATGCAGTCAGCCTCCTGTGTTGAACTGCCGAAGAGATGGAATTTTATGCAAATTATAGAACTCTCAGTTGGCTCATGCCACTCTCAAGCTGCTGTCCTAGCAACTGCTGCACTCTGAGTGCTTCAGATTCTTGGAGCCTAACTGGGTAAAGACCCACTAGCTAAAATTAACAACCTAAAAATATTTTTGCCCTTTAGGTCAAAACATCCTTAACCAACAAACCTAAGAAACTTGAGACCACCTGGACACCAACTGGCTAAACATAGTGAGTCTCTATCTTAACCTGTATAGGAGAAAGAAAATACCCTATTGCAGGGATGCAGAGCAACTTCTATAGGTTCTAGTAGGGAGGTAGAGGTAAGGAGGGTCTTTAATCATAATGAGTGATCCCTTTGAAGAAACAAGATTATTGTGGTGAGTAATTTTTTCTTCTAACCCCAGGAATCACTCATTATGATTAAACTTAATGCAGACTACCAAGCAGTACACCTTTGGAGGTTGGGCAGAGAAATTCAAATTACGTACTTACCGTAATTATGATCTTTCTGTGTATCTTCACCATTCATCACAGATGGGTACTGGCGGAGATCAGGAACCCAGGAGCCTTTTTTTTTTTTTAAAAGGATAGGCGGAGCTGTCAGAAAGACGGGCGTCACCGAGGCCGACGACCACGTGGCACTCGAGGATTAGCCGTTAGGCTGGGTCGACTCCGCCTGCCTACCAGTTCTGAGGCAGAGAGGTTCGGAGAGGTAAGAGGAAGGGATGGAGGGTGGGACAAGAGAGTCCAAGGGACAGAAAAAGGAAGAGAAAACTGAACTAAAAGGAGAAATAACGACTGAGAGGACAGCATAGAAGAAGTAAGACTAAGGGGATTGGGTAGGGGCCCCAATCTCTGGAAACGGAAGAAGGGAGGGAAGGGAGGAGAGAGAATTTAGGAGAGAGTGAGAGGTAACAAAGATCCAGGACCTTGTCCGTCACCAGACTGTATAGGAACTGCAAGGAGTTAGCAAAGCTTTTGCCAGAATTCAAGGCACAGAATAACTGGCAATACCCCAAAAGCAGAGTCGGCTATTCTGGAGAAGGACAGGGTACAGGGACCAGTACTCTTTAAGGAAATATTTGGTGAAAAAGGGGAAATTTTTTTTTTTTTTTATAAGATGGATAACAGAAGGAGGCAACTATAGCTCCCACCCTGTAGGGGTGAAGATATGTAGAAGAAGGGTGCCACTTGAACTGTACCCTTATAGGAAGACTGTCCCCCTGTGTGTCCCAACTAATCTCACTCAAGCAAGGGTGCCGGAAGATGGCAAAGCTGAGGGGGCTGAGGAATGACAGGGCACGTTTCCCTATACTGGTTTTACCATACAGAAATAAGTGGAGGCTACCGCCTTTCGCCCAGTGTTTCTGGCACCTATGCAGTGAAGCGAGGGAAGGCACAGAGGGGAGAATTCAGAGACTGGAGCCCCAAGGGGGATGGTGGGAGGGATTGTGATGAATGGTGAAGATACACAGAAAGATCATAATTACGGTAAGTATGTAATTTGAATATCTTATCTGTGTCAATCTTCACCATTCATCACAGATGGGTGAGTACCAAGCCCCCCGAAGGGGGTTGACTGATTGCACCCTAAGGGACAGTGTCCCTTAGCCCTCAGTGGGTGACACACTAAGGGGGGGAACCTTCTGGGCCTGAGGAGGCCCTAGAGAGGGGAGAGCGAGACGGGTTCCCCGGAGGGGAAAGAATTTGCCCCGACAAACGCCGTCTCGCCCTACGGGAAAAGAGGTAGGTTCCCTGGTGAGCGGAGCAAATCAGCCTACGCCGGGCCAAGGGTGACAACCGGGAAAGGCGAAGCCATGCCGATCTTCTGGTGCAGATCGCTGTCCCACGACCCTGGTAGCTACTCTCCATTGGGCGTCAAGATGCCCTTGTTGGTGCCTTGCTAGCTCCAGGCCACGCAGACAGAGCAATGGTGGCTTGCCTGGTTTGCCCGAGTCAGGCAGAGCGGCTAGGAACTGACCTAGCGCTGACCACAAGTACCTGTTTAGGCAGCGAGGGGGCCTGATGCGAGAGATGGAGAGAAGCAGCCGTGCCGAGTAGAAAGTCCTCCTCCCCCAGAAATCAAAATCCGAGGAGTCCTGATCTGGGGGCCGGTCACAGTGGAGGGCGCGAAGCCCATCAGGAGTGTCCAGGTGCGTCAATCCGGACTGCGGATGAGGCAAGGAACCTGGAGACTCCGGGGGAGCGCAATACCTCTGGCTGAGGTCCCTAGGGGCAGAAACTCCGGAGAAGGGCCTCTGCCAGAAACGCATGGACGCCTCCCAAAAGGGAACAGGCCAAGGCGGCACCACGAGGGTGGCTGACCCAAAATCGCCTAGGAAGGCGTGCGCGGCATGCTCCGGATTGCTCACAGAAGAAGGAGAAAAGTGAAGGTCCTCCATCATCCTCACGAGGAAACGCTGATACTCAGAGAGATCAGCAGCAGGAGAGATGTGGACAGAAGGTCCTCTCCCCAGAAGAGGGGATGAGGAGCTGGAGGTCACCATAGGCTCGGAGGGTGGCTGCACGGGGAGGTTGAAAACCTGGCTGTCCAAAGCCCTAACGAAGCAGGGAACCGAGCAGCCACCGCCTGAACTGTTCCCAGGAGAGAGTCTAGGACCAAAAATACCTGGGAACGCAGGAGAAGGGCAGAGGGGAGGACAGAGCCGAGAGAAGAAGTCGGCTGACCTCTGCCAGGGCTAAGGAGCGACCACGGACTCCCGGGGAGTCATGGTAGACTCCGCAGTCGACAGCTGCACAACCGCCGGTACTGCCTAGACTGCACCCAAAAGAATCCCCAAGTGAGGCGGACCGGGGCGCTGGAAGGTCCAGGACGACGGTCCCTGCCTCGAAAGAATGGGACCCTCTCAAGGAACCCAAAGGGAAGGGCAGAAGTCCGTGACTCCAGTCTGCTCCAGGACCCGGTAGGTCCCAGAAGGGCCGCGCGCCAAACCTATACTCCCACGACCCTTCGGAGTCCGAAGGTCCCAGCCTCGGCGGCCAGTCTAGGCAGCTCTGCATCCAGGGCCGCCCGAAGGGCAATCCCGGAAGGAGCACCTTTCTCCTCGTCCTCTCGATAGGCCCCAAAGTTGGGCGACCGAGAGATGCCACAGTAGGGGTACCACCGCAGAGGGTCGAGGAACCCCTGGCTAGGCTGCAAGGCGATAGTGGCACGCACCACAGCCCGCTGGTCAGCACCACTGACCCTAGCCCCTAGAGGAAACCCGACTCACCTCGGAGGGGGACTGGCACGACCAAGAGGAAACCACCAGCTCATCCTCCCTTGCAGACAACCCCAAAGGTGTGACTGCCCATTCGACCGAGCTGGACTCCGACTCGAAGAGGAAGAGTCCAAGGCCCAAGCCAAACAGTAGGGGTCGAGAAGGACACCTTCCGAGGCCCAGGAGCCAAGGCAATCCCCGCTGTCCACAGCACCATGAGCGGTGCCAGCAGAAGGTGGCAGGGCAGCTTGGGCCAGAAGTCCAGGCCAGGGCCAGCTGCGGCACCATCAGGTCCACCGTGCCAGGAGGCACCGGGGCGGAGGCGGCGCCGACAGCAACCTGAGTCTTGGAGCCGACGCCACCACCAGGTCGCTTTGCGCCTGCAGTCGCAGCGAGGACCAAGGCGGCGTCGACTTCCGAAGGATTCGGCTCCTACCACGGCATCGACATCGGGCGCCGTGAGACTGCTCAGCGCCGGCGAGTGCGCCGAGAGTCTCAACGGCATCTACATCGGGCGCCGACAGATGACACCGGAGGCTTCCCACGGCGCCGGTGCTCAACCTCGGCCGGTAAGACATGGGCGGCGACGACGCACCGGCGGCGGCTTCATCAGCGCCAAGTAGCAGTGTCGGCGCCGCTGATGACGCCGCAAGCCCCACGACGCCAACAGTCGGGTCGCACCAACAGGACCTCGGCACCGCGAATGGCACCGAACGACGGATGCTGACCCGGGCCCATGGACTGCTGGAGTGACACCGGGGAGCCTTCACCGGGCGAGTGATTGCCGAGGCGCCCGCCCGCCTCCCCGGGGAAGCGGACGGGTCTCCTGTGTGGAAGGAGCCTCGCCACGGCTAGGCTAGAAGAGGCCGAGGCTCCCTCCTCCGCGGTCCGTGTAGAACTGGGAGGGGACCCGGAGGAGGGGTCGAGAGAACGTGGCTTGGCCCAACGAGTGCGCGGCCTACCCCCGAAAGTCGGCGGAGCTCGCCCGACCTTAAACGCTCGCTGTTCCAAAACTCGGCGGTCCATCGAGAAGCAGGCATCGCACGTAATCCATGTCGTAGCGGCCAAGGCACGAAAGGCACCGTCATGTTGGTCGGTGACGAGTACTTGCGCCGCATCGGCACCGACGCATAGGGGCTGCCTGCCTTCTGCGATTTTTGCCCCCGACCGCCATACATGACCTACGGAGAAAAACACCAAAACAGACTCGACGCCGCTTAAATGTTAATAAAAGGAAAGATCTTACTACGACGCCGAGTGGAGGCAAACACAGAACTAGTAGACCGGACGACTAAAGACGAGGCTTCAAGGCCTAAAATTTTTGAATAAGGCTTCTTCAGGCTTCACATGAGGCGACCTGACGGGAGACGAAGAACTGGTAGGCAGTGGAGTCGACCCAGCTTCATCGGGTTAATCCTCGAGCCGCCACGTAGTACGCCGCCTCGAGGGCGCGCCACGCGCGGCCGGCTCCGCCTATCCTTTTAAAATAAAAAAGGTTCCGCTGGGTCCTGATCTCCGGCCAGTACCCATCTGTGATGAATGGTGAAGACTGACACAGATAAGATCCTATTTTGGAAAAAGGCTCTGCAGTACTGCTGTACCAAACCTAGCATCACCTCTGGATTGCAAGTCCAGGCTGTAATGCTTTGTGAAGGTGTGTACTGTTTTCCATGTAGCTGCTTTACAGATTTCCAGTAGCGGGGATTTCTCTTGAAGCTGCCAGTGAAGCAGCTGTGCCCCTGGTGGAGTCTGCTCTCAGGCCCAGAGGTACCTGTTTACCCACCTTACTATAACAAAACTGTATATATGCCACTATACAGCGATAAATTGTACGTTTTGTTGCAGCTCTGCCCTTACCAACTTCACCATATGTGAGAAAGAGCTGTGATTGACTTGTCCTGTAAGATCTGGTTCTGTCAATGTAGTGGCTAAGAGCCCTTTTGACATCAAGGGAGTGAAGTCTCCTTTTCTGGAGAACTGGAGCTGTTTGTAAAGAAGACAGGTAGAGTGATAGACTGATTCAAGTGAAAATCAGATACCACCTTGGGAAGGAATTTTCAATTAGTCCGAAGGACCACCTTGTCCCTGTGGAATGAGATGTAGTCCACATCTGTGCACAGGGCTTGTAATTCACAGATCCCTCTGGCTGAAGTAATGGCAACCAGGAAAACAGTTTTCCAAGTGACATACTTCAAGTCTGCGGTTGCCATAGGTTCGAATGGTGCATCCATGAGTTTAGTAATGCAAATATTTAAATTCCAGGCCGGAACCGGTTCTCTTAGGGGAGGGTGCAGAAGATAAAGGCCTTTAAAATATTTTCTAAATACTGGTTGAGAAGCCATAGACTTCTCCTTACCAACTGACAGGTAAGCAGAGACTGAAGCTAAGTGAACCATGAGGGTGGATAGCCTCAGGCCTAAGGAATGTAAATGTGTAAGGTAATCTAAAAGAATAGCCATATCAGCCCGGAAAGGGCTCAAACCTTTACCTGTACATCATATTGTAAATCTTTTCCACTTAGAGGCATATGTCTTCTTAGTAGAAGGCTTCCTGGAACCCCTAAGCACTGTCAGCACCTGTTCTGATAGATTAAGGTTAGCAAACTCCAAGTCCTCAAGAGCCATGCCTTGAGCCTCAGTGATTTGAGACTGGGGTACAGGATCCTGCCTGAGAGGAGGTTAACAGGTTGTGCCACCTGGGCAGATAGATTGGGGAAACCACTGACAGAGACAGCAGAAGAGAGTACCAGTGCTGTCTCGCCTAATCCAGAGTCACCATTATCATTTTTGTTGGTTGGGACCTCAATTTCAGTAGGGTCCTGAATAGTCATAGGGAAAGGAGGGAATGCATACAGAAATATCCCTGTCCAATCCAGGGCCAAGGCATCCGGGGGATTGTGCCCCTTAGAGGAGGCCTGCAACAGTACATGGGAAGCTGGTGGTTTTCTGGGGAGGCGAAGTGATCCACCTCTGGCGTGCCCCATTTTCTGAAAATTGTACTGAGTACCTCAGGCACCAGTGGTCCTGACTTATCCTGCTTAAAGAGTCTGCCAGCTCACTGTCCCTCCCTGGAAGGTGTATGGCTGACAGAGATACTCCCATGGAGTATACCAGGGACCACAGTCTCATTGCTTCTGTGCACAGCAGATGTGACCTGGTACCTCCTTGCTTGTTGATGTAATACATGGTTGTGGTGTTGTCTGTTCTGACTTGCACTACCTTGTTTTGCAGGTAAGGAGCAAATGTTTTCAAAGCCAGGTAAACAGCCCTGAGCTCCAAAAGATTTATGTGCAACAGAGACTCCTGGGGTGACCATGTGCCACTTGCTGTGTGCTCTAACATGTGTGCCCCCCAGCCTAGAAGAGAGGCATCTGTTGTGAGGATTACTGAGGGCTGTTCCCTTATAAAAGGCACACCCACCCTGAGGTTGTGCTCGTTCAGCCACCACTGTAAGGCCTGGACTAAACTTTCTGTGACTGGAACCAGTTTTGACATAGGATCCGTCCTTTGAGACCAGTACTGTCTGAAATGGAACAGAATATCTCTCATTTGAAATCTGGAACCCATTACCACTGCCGTGGCAGATGCCATGTGGCCTAGTAACCTGAGAAATTCTCTGGCTGTTCTGGGTCTCCCAGATGCAAAGGATTTTGCAATCTGCAGAATGCTTGTTGCCCTGTCTTGTGGCAGGAGGGCTCTGCCCTGTCTGGTATTTAGTTCTGCTCCAATAAACTCCAGCATCTGGAGTGGTACCTGTTGAGATTTTTCTTTGTTTATCAGAAATCCCAGGGACTCTAGTGTGGATTCTGTGAGTGCCAGTGACTGTACTGCATATTGCAGAGACTGTCCTACCATCAACCAGTCGTCCAGGTAGGGGAAGACTGTTACACCTTGTGTTCTCAAAAACTTTACCACCACTGATACGCACTTTGTAAAAACCCTTGGTGCCGAAGTTGGTCCAAAAGGGAGAGCTGCAAACTAGTAATGGCCTGAAGCCAGCCTGAATCTCAAGAATTTTCTGTGAGACGGTCTGATTGGAATATGGAAATAAGCATCCCTTAGATCTAGGGAGGCTAGCCAGTCTCCCTTTTGCAATGAAGAAATGTTTATGGCAAGAGTGGCCATTTTGAACTTTGGTTTCAAAATGTGCTTTTTCAGAAGTCTTAGATCCAAAATAGGCCACCAATCCCCGTTTTTCTTCCTTATGAGGAAGTGCCTGGAATAAAAACCTTTTCCCCTTGCTTGTTAGAGGCACTACCTCTACTGCTTTGATTGCTAGCAGATGTTTTACCTCTGTTTCTAACAAAATCCTGTGTGCGGCTGTTGCTGGAGCAAAGGTTCTTGTTCTCAGCTTTGGGAATGATTTGAAACCGAGTGCCAAGCCCTGGCTCACTACCTCCAGCACCCACTTGTCTGTGGTGATAGACTGCTAAGTGTGAAGGTAATGAGCCAGTCAGCCACCTACTGGTGGACCTGTAATAGGGGATGCGACCTGCACTAGCCCGTCAGGGATTCTGTGCAGGCTGTGCCTGAACCTGTGGTGCAGGAGCTGCTCTTCTCATGGCTCTCCTGCCCCTTCCTCTAAAATAACCTCTAGCCTGTTGCTGAGGCTGGGAGGCTTGTGTCTGAAAGAAAGGTCTGGAGTAAAAAACCCTGCCCCTACCTCCCCTACTCTGGGATCTATAAGAGGTGAAGGGCCTATCCTTGGAATTGCTCAGATAGGTGGATTTATATTCCTCCACCTTTTTCATGTATGCCTCAGTTTTATCCCCAAACAAGGAGTTGTTCTCCAGTGGAAAATCCATTGCTTTGGCCTGGGTGTCTAAGGTTAGGTTGGTGGCTCTAAGCCATGAAAACCTTCTGAGTGAAACTGACAAAGCCATTAGCCTGGATGCAGTATCATTGGCATCCACTGCCATATGAAATTGGTACTTGGTAGCATCAAGTGCAGCCCTTGCTGTGTCTTGTAAGTCTACAGCCACTTCATCTGGGACCCTATCAGCCAAAGCTAGAACAGTGTTCCATAGAGCTTTTTGGTACTGCACTGAATATGCCATGTAACTGGCCTGCCAAACTAATAATGAGGCAGCCATGTACCCTTTCTTTCCCATAGCATCCATTTTTCTTGAATCTTTGTCTGGTGGATGGGTAGCCAATGGGATCCTGGCCTTGTCACAGGTAGCAGCTTGGACTACTCCCTCAGGATCAGGATGTGTAAATAGAAATTCAGCTGTAGTTCTGTCCAGCTGGTATTTCTTGTCAGCTTTCTTATCCGCACCAGGAATAGAGGTTGGAGTTTTAAAAATCTGCACTGCAGCCTTCTTTAAAGATTTATGCATGGGCAGAAGTAAATGGTTCGTGGGGTTAACCCCATCATTTCTAGAAAGTCCGCCTCCATATCCTCCTCTGTTTCCTGAAGAGGACGGTTCAGGGTTTCCACCATGTTCTTAACAAAAGCATAGTGGAGCAGTATTCCTCAGGACCCCTGGGAGGAGATCCAAACTTTGATCAGGAGAAACCTCTGATCTATAGGTTCCCTTCAAGTCATCCTCCTCCTCCCAAACACTTCCGCACTTTGCCTTTGCTGGGCTGTAGGAGGAACCGGGCAGTCGGGTAGGAACCGGGATTGCACCCTGTAGGGCTTGTAATGCCTTATTAATGTCCTCAGCTGAGGGCATAATATGCTTGTCTGCTGAGAGCTCCTGAGCCTTCGGCGGGGCGCTGACATGTTTTTCTTTACACTTTTTTTAATGGAACAGGTTCAGTGCCTGTTTCCATGACCCTTTTGTTTTACCTTGTTCAGATTTATCTGAACTCCTGTCAGGATCCTTGGCTTTACCTCCATCCTTTTGTGAGAGGAGGAAGAAGCAGAATCCATCTCTTCCAAAATTTTAGACTTTTCTTTAATGTTTTTGGGCAAAAGGTCTTACAAATATCACAATTGGCAAATATGTGACTTATACCCAAACAAGAAATACAGAGAGAATATCTATCTGCTTTTGCTATAAGTTGCCCACAAGAGTCAACATTTAAAGCCCGTGGGTCCTGTGCGTTTTTTAGGTTTATCCAAATGGACCTCTGACATTTAAACTAGGCAAAAAAGATTACTTCAAAACACCATTATTTAAAGTAACTCAGAACTGGAGATTATTTTAAAATAACTACCACTGGCAGTTCCTGGAACCGAGCGCTATTCAGTTCCTGAACAAAAAGGAACCGAGAAAATTACCAAATTTGGACAAAACTAAAGCGGTTCAGGGAACTGATCGCTAAATCACTCTAAATAATAATAAACTGAGATAAGAAACCTTAAAATAGATCACAGAACCTCGGTTCCAAGGAACCTGAGAGGAACCGCAAATATAAATAAAAACTACTAAAGCACTAATTTACTATACTAAACATTGTTTCTAAGGCAGCAATTTAAAATTAAACTGAAAATGAGTACTTATCTACAGATAAACTTTAGTTAGAGACAGTTCAAGGAGAGCTCTGGGACATCCTTACTAGGCAGGCGAGTAAAGAATCTGAAGCACTCAGAGTGCAACAGTTGCAAGGGCAGCAGTTTGAAAGTGGCATGAGCCAACTGAGAGTTCCATAATTTGCATCAAATTCCATCTCTCCAAGAAGTTCAACAGGAGGCTGACTGCATTAAGTTTAATCATAATGAGTGATTCCTGGGGTTAGAACTCTGTCTTCTTGTTTGACTTTTGAGCCCCCTGAGACATGGACATGACTGAATTCATAAAAAAACGCACAAAATAGAGCCCGGTGCCATGAAGGAAAAAGAAGAGAAGCGGTGCTGGGGAAAAAAAAAAAAGTGAAACAAGAGGTTATGGCATCGAGCTGGTGGCAACCAGCTCTTTAACAGGTCCCTGACAGAAGGGAAAATACTGGCTTTATGGAAGGTTGGACTGGTGACCCCAATCCCGAAAAGTGGGCCACATGAAAATCTTGAAGATTTTAGGCCTATCTTCATTCTCTGCACCCCAAGCAAGTTAATGGAGAATGTGGTATACCAGCAGTTAAACAACTACTTGGACCAGCACCAACTACAAACTGACCAACAGCATGGCTTTAAAAAAAAAAAACATGGGACCGAAACAGCCCTAATAAACTTCACCACCGAAGTATACGAAGCCTTGGACCAGAACAAAATGCTAGGGGCAATCTTTATTGATCTGACCAAGGCGTTCGATCTGGTCGACCACCAGCTACTCATTGAATGCCTCAGAGGTCTAGATCTGGATGCAACAGCCCTGAAATGGTTCACAGACTACCTCAGTGGCAGGTCACAAATGGCTCGGTGGAAAGAAAGTAAGTCAGACAAGCGGCCAGTACCTGTAGGCATTCCACAATGATCAATCTTAGGCCCCATGCTCTTCTCCCTGTTCACTGACAACCTCCCTCCAACACTGCGGAGGGGCAAAAGTCACGCTCTATGCTGATGATGCAGTGTTGTACAGGACAGGAAAGGACACAGGGTCCTTAAATCAGGAGTTGATGCAGGACTTTGCTGCCCACGAAACCTGGTGCCAGGTCAACAGGCTGGTCCTGAATAGCAAAAAGACGAAAGCCGTGCTCTTGGGCCCAAAAAAACTGGGCCCAAAGAGATCCAACTTCTATCCCTCTCCACCCGTGATGGTGTAGGGATAGTAGTAGTGGACAGCAATAAGTACCTGGGTATGCACCTTGACCAGGAGATCTCGTTCAGGAAGCACATGGACCGCCTCACAAATGCAGTAAACCAGAAGCTGGGCCTCCTATACAGACTAAACCCCTTTCTGACCAAGGAAACAAGAATGGCAATCGGTAACGGGACAATCCTCCCCACTCTTTTCTATGGTGCAACCTTGTTCCAGTCACTGAGGGTTACGGAAAAACAGCGACTAGGCACACTCTATCACAGGGTCAGTGGGTTTACAGCCAGGGCAGAAAGGACGGAACATCACTGCCAGGTGCTCCAGGCCCTAGAATGGCCATCCCTGGAAGCCAGATTAGCTCATCCTTCCCTGTGCATGGCTTTCAAGCTACTGCAACCCAAGGCCCCTCCAGGCCTGCGGGATCTGCTTGTCCCCAAGACAAGACACGAACTCAGATGTACCGATCGGACGCTACTAGAAACTCCCAGGGCCAGATCATCCCTAGGTCAACGATCATTCAGGGTTGACCTTCCCAAACTCTGGAACAACCTCCTGAGAGAGGTACAGGACAGCTCCACTACTGAGGTTTTCAAGAAGGGCTAAAAATACACCTAGGGAAGGTGCCCCTGTGCTGCTGCTCCACTTAAGGTCCCAAAGGGATCCAATACAGGGGTTATCTCTGTGAAATAAAAGGTATAGGAAACTGGACGTAATTGGTCCGACAGATGGATGGTAGAACCAACTTCTACACTTACATAGGTGTTTAACTGTTCAATGGTATGTTCTTAACAAAATAATTGATTTGTATCAGTCTCTGTACTATGTGTTCACTCACTCATTGTTAAATCTTGCTGTACTGTACTTGTCAAAAGCATTGGTTTCCCTTCCCTCTAGGTACATGTAACTAATCCCGGATCACCCCTGAAAAAGGGACCGTGAGGTTCCAGTGCGCCTACCCGGTCACCAAATTTAAATAAACACCGAGTTGCACAACTGTAAAAAAATGGCAAACATTCCCACAGAGCACAACCTCGACTGCAGGAATAGCAGAACTGAGAGAAGCAGGGGCCAGCGTTGGTTACTGGCCAGCCCACGAGTGACACATCATGAGTCCACCTCATTTGGAGTGCCATCTCTGACACTAGCCCCCTAGCTCAAGAATTTTTAAGCAATACAATCCTGTGGGGTCCCAGCACTTCCGGCACAGACCCATGAAGTAAAGAATGGTAAAGATTAATCCTTGGAAGATCTGTTCCATCTTTTTCGAGGATATCTCTTCTATTAGGCTTGACTACTTGTCTACTGCCTTGACCAGCACCTCACCTTTTTTGAACACATTGATGCCATCCACAAAAAACTACACCCTAAACTGGGTGCATTATACAGAAATAGTGCCTGTATTCCTCTGCCGGCTCGCCGTACCATGGTCCAGAAAATCATCCTACCTATTTCTGATTATGGTGATGTGGTCTACAGTGCTGCTCCCAAGTCTTCCTTAATTAGGCTGGACTCTTTTCCACTCTTTCTGCCGTTTTGCACTCAACAGTCCTCCTCGTACCCATCATTGCACCCTTTACCAGTCTCTCTCTCTTCCTTCCCTAGCCAACAGGCACCATATCCACTATGCCAACTTTCTTGCCAAAGTCTGATTTCATTCCTTCCCCCTCTCTCTCTCCTCCTCTTCTCAAAAATCGTCTTCCACTCACTGACTCACTCAGGAACCACGCTCTCCCATTTTTACCATCCCGCCAGGACTGCCTCAGTTGGTCAGACTGCTTTCTCACACCACCTCCTTAAAATCTGAGATGCCCTCCCTCTTACCATCTGTCATGCTGCCTCCCCCCATATTCTCAACTCCCTCCTCAAGGACCAGTTCCCCCCTTCCTATAATTGTGCTTAGTTTAACTGTTCTTTTTTTTTTTTACCTTTACCTACTTGCACTCTTTGTAGATTATTACTAATCCTATAATAATTATAAAACTGTTCTTATTAGTGTTGTTGTTATTGTATCGGTTTATTATTTTTGCTCATACAGTGTAACTTTGTATTTTAATTGTTTTTTTTTGTTTTCACTTTTCTATTTTTGTACCCATTTTCGCCTCGCCAGCTTACGGGACCTCCTCTCACCTGCCCAAGCCCTCCATGCACCATGTGACGTCCCAGATTATCCAGCCTAATGCTAGCCTGTGCTCGATAACCTTCCAGGTACCCCAACTGTAACCCACGGCTCATCCCCCATGGGCGGGACCCCAGCCCCCTCAAACCATCAGGGAACATACTTCACTTGACAGCAGGGGCCCATGGGTAGAGCCGGCAAGGTGGGAGGAGTTGAGGTGACCCTGCTGGCGTGGGGAGCGGAGTGGCTTCATCTGTCCAGAGCTAGTGAGGATTTTATTCCCTTTTCCTATCCTCACCTTAGGGCATGGTTCTGAGTGGTGGACTGGGCGAGACACCTATCGGGGCTGTTAGAAGGGTGGCTCTGCCCCAATGTCAGGCAATGGCATAGCGGCAGCCCAACCCGCCTCAGTTCGCCTCCGGAGACCCGGTGAAAAGACCAGCAGGTGGACAGGGAGGGAGCATGCCACAAGAAAAATATGCAGAACTCACCAGGGGGAAGAGGGGGGGGGGGAGCAGTGCCTGCTGCTAGAGCTCCTCTTTGAGATCTACTGTCATGGTAAGTTCTTATGTAACTGTACTATCTTACTTTGAGTAGGAGCTCTTGCAGCAGGCTATTACCATTAGGACTGAGGCCCAAGCAATCCCGAAAAAGGGAGAAAGGTAAATCCAGAAGGAGGCTGGAAGTGCTGTAGCCCTAAGGAGGCACTTAAGACAGAAGGCACTGGAGGACTGCAAGGCCGAAATCTGCCCTTCTCCTAGAGGCAATGTCCAGGCTGTAGTGCTTAATGAAAGTATGCACTGAGCCTCAGGTAGCTGCTGCACAGATGTCTCCAATGGAGACATTACATAAAGAGGCAAATGAAGTAGCCACTCTGTCCTGGCAGAATGACCCCTAACTGGGCCCGGTATGGCTTTGTTGTACTTGTAACAGAAAATGATACAGTTTACCAGCCATTTTGAAAGTGTCAGATTAGACACAGAGGTGCTTTTTCAGCGTGGCGCAAACGCCACAAACAATTGCTCCATTTTACGGTGCGGAGCGGCGCGGGTAAGGTAGTAGCGCAACACCCTGTGGACATCCAAGGTATACAGGATTGCTTCCCCTCTGTATGAGCGATCTGGGTAGTATACAGGAAGGATGATGTCCTGGTTGAAGGTAAGCTCGGACACCACCTTTGGCAAAAACTTACGATTCATTCTCAAGAACACCCTGACGTCATGGAAAATTAAATAAGGCTCCTTATACATTAAGGCCTGAAGCTCTGAAACTCTCCGGGCTGAAGTAACTGCAACTAAAAAACAATGCCTTCCAAGAAAGAAAGCGCAGCTCGCATTTCGCAGCAGGCTCAGACAGGGGAAGAGTTAACTTCTCCAGCTTAAAAAGGAGATCTTAAGGTGGAACTGGATCTCTAATGAAAGGCTTGACATGCAGTATGCTTTGCAGAAACGTACGGGATACGTCCAGTTGCGCGAGGGTTTTCCCTACCACAGGTATGTGATAAGCAGAGATTGCAGAAAGATGTACCTTTATGGAAGAGTAGCTCAGGCCTTCATTCATTAAGGAGAGGAGGTACCCTAGAAATGAGTTCACTGGACAGGTAAACAGGTCCAGGTGACGGGGTGAAGCCCAGAAGCAAAAATGTTTCCACTTCATGGCATAAGTCGATCTAGTTGAGGGCTTTCTCGCTGTCATGAGAATGTCCGCCACTTCCTAGTTCTGGCTAAGTCTGCAGGAGCCAGGCATGAAGATGCAGGCATCTGAGGTCCGAATGGACCAGCGTCCCCTGATCCTGAGACAACAAGTGCGAGCTCAGCGGCAGCTGTATCGGAGGCTCCACTGCCAGATGCTGAAGTAGTGGGGACCAAATCTGCCGAGGCCACAAAGGAGCGATGAGGATCATCTGTGCTCCTTCTGCCTGAAGCTTCAGCAGGACCTTCTCAAGAATGGAAAAGGGAGGGAAGGCATACAGATACCTCCCTGTCCAACAGAGGGACAAAGTGTCTCACCAGAAAACACCAGGCGCAGGCTCTAGCAAGCAGAAATTGGGCAGTTTGGCATAGAGAGGAGATGTAAAGAGGTATAACTATGGCTGGCCCCACCTGTCAAAAAGCTGATCTGTTACCGACTGGAGGAGCACCCACTCATGAGCCTTGGTCCGAGATCGGCTTAGGCTGTCGGCCAAGACGTTTTGGATGCCTGGAACGTGAACAGCGGTGAGGTCCAAGTGGTGTTCCAGTGCCCAATACCAGACCCTCATTGTCTATCTGCAAAGCGGGTATGATTGTGTGTCCCTTTGCTCGTTGATGTGAAACACCACTGATGTGTTGTCTGTCTGGATAAGAAGAGGGCCTGGCAACAGGTTCGTCTGAAACGCCCTGAAGGCGTTCAGGACCGCTCGCATCTCTAGAATATTGATATGGAGTAGCTGCTCATCTGGAGACCATATCCTCTTGGTCTGTCTCCCAGACGAGCATCCCAAACGAGACCAGAGGCATCCGTAGTGAGAATCCATCTTGGTGGATCCTGCCGGAAAGGGACCCCTCGTACCAGGTTGGAGGGGTCTAGCCACCAGGAAAGGGTCCTTCTGACTGGGTCGGAGACCCTGACCGGTTGGTCTAGGTCATTTGACCTTTGGTCCCACTGCACCCTGAACATCCATTGTGGGACTCTCATATGCAGGTGGGCCAGAGGAACTGTGAGAATGGCTGCGGCCATGTGCCCCAAAAGTCTGAGGAAGGTCCTGGCTAGGACCTGAGGAGCCACGTCTACTACTCTGGCTACACTTCTTAGATGATCCCCCCTTTCCTGAGGGAGAAAGGCCATGCCCTGAGCGGTATCCAGGACTGCTCCAATAAAGAGGAGATGTTGGCTGGGCTTTGAGCATGACAGAGTTTCAGGGTGATCCCCAGGTCTCAGAAGACAGTAAAGATGTCTCAGTGTGTAAAGCAGTTGAGCTCTGGATGGAGCTGCCAGGAGCCAGTCATCTAGGTAGGGAAAGATGTAATGGTTCTGACGCCTCAGTGCCACAGTCACCACTGCTAGACATTTGGTGAAGACTCGAGAAACAGAGGAGAGGCCAAATAGTAAGGCTCGAAATGTTAATGTTTCCCCTGGAAACGGAACCTCTGGAATTTCCGATCGGGAGGAAGGACCCTTATGTGCAGATAGATATCCTGCATATCCAGGGAGCAGAGCCAGTCCTCTTGATGCAAGAGAGGAATGAGGCCTGGCAGTGTAACCATCCTGAACCTTTGCACTCTATAAAGAGATTTAGTGAACTGAGGTCCAGAATGGGCGAAGGTCTCCTGTCTTTTGGGACCAAAAAAAAGTGGGAATAAAAGTCTCGCCCTTGTTGTTCCGGGGGGACTGGCTCTATCGTCCGCTTCTGCAACAGGGCTTAAATCTCGCCTTTGATCAAGGGAATATGCGAAGGAGGATAAACGTAGAACCCTGAAGGTGTATCCAGAGGGATCTGAGTGAACTCGAGAGTATGTACTCTCCTTACGAGGTCCAAGACCAAGTTTTCCGATGTGATGATGCTCCAACCCCTCGCATAAAGGGAGACGCAAGCCCCTACTACCTCCTGCAGCCTCCCTGGAGGGGGGGGACCAGCAGGGAGTCATTGGTAGACACGGGGTGGGCAGAGTGGGCTGGAAGGACTTAGAGCCTCTAGAAACATAGAAGTTGACGGCAGATAAGAACCGCAAGACCCATCCAGTCTGCCCATTTCTTTTTCTGCCTTATAAATGTGCTATCGGCATTTGCTCTGTCAATGGCCTATCTATTCATACTTATCTGTACTGCTCCCTTATGCCTATCTCATGCCTGTTTGAAGCCCTGCACTGTATTCATAGCCACCACTTCCTGACGTAGGCCATTCCATGCATCCACCACCCTTTCTGTGAAAAAAGAACTTCCTCACATTACCCCTTAATCGGCCTCACTCTAATCTCATGCTGTGTCCTCTTGTCCTGCTATTTTTCTTATACTGAAACATGTTAGACTCTTTTACCTTGTTAATGCCCTTAAGGTGTTTGGATGTTTTAATCATATCACCTACCTCCCTCCTTTGCTCTAGGGTATATATATTGAGTTCCGTTACTCTGACCTCATATGTTTCCTGATGCAGTCCCAGCACCATTTTGGTTGCCCTTCTCTGGACTGCCTCAATTTGGTTAATGTCCTTGTGAAGGTGTGGCCTCCAGTACTGCACGCAGTACTCCAGATGGGGCCTAACCAGTGTCTTGTAAGAAAAAATTACTCACCTTAGTATTGTTGTTTCTTCTAATGGAGTCTTGCTATATTATAGACATCAGCAGTTTGATCCAGCTCTACAACTGCCCCGGAGTGAAATGGTTAAAACCATTCCAAAATAGAATTTTGGCACGAGAGCAGCTCTATCTGTGTCATTTCAAACTTGAACTGTCAGATCTTTACAGCCAAACTCACTAAGGTCTGTGTGAAGCTTGTAACCTACACTAGCCAAATGGCTACCTAAATAATAACAACCATTGATGGTCCCAACACCCAAGACTCAAGTCAGGGGATCAGAAATACTAACACCATTCTAATAATATGAAAATGGAACATAAGTATAATAAAACACACACGCAGCATACATACACCCCAAAGTCCCAAAGGGACAAAATGCTAACAGGACATAAGTAGTGCCACACTAAGTTGCCCGCACCCACCAAGTAAAGGTTCTGAGAGGGGCAGATTGGGAGGTCTATAATATAGCAAGACTCCATTAGAAGAAACAACATTACAAAGGTGAGTAATTTTTCAAACAACATGAAGTCTTGCTATATTATAGACATTAGCAGAATACACAACAGTACCTTCATGGAGGAGGGCAGAACCTACTTAGGAATAGGCTCTGAAGAACAGCTGTGTCAAACCTGAGCATCTCTCCTGGCCTGGACATCCAGGAGTAATGCTTGGAAAAGTGTGTACTGCTTTCCAAGTAGCAGCCTGGCAAATCTCTAATAAAGGGATATCTCTGGCAGCAGCTAGAGAGCAGCTGTCCCCTGGTAGAATGAGCCTCAAACCGGGGGCTCTGCCCACTTTCTGATAACAAAATTGGATACAAGAGACAATCCACCTGGCTATTGATCTCTTAGTGGCAGGTTGCCTTTCCCAACTTCACCATAGGTAAGGAAAGTTGGAGGATTCAAACCTGTGACCTTTGCTACGCTCTATATAATAACTAAGAGCTCTCTTAACATCCAGGCTGTGCAATCTCCTCTCACCCAAGAGGAGTGATCAGTGAAAATACTGGAAGGAGATAGATTGATTAAGATGGAAATCTGAAACCACCTTAGGCAAAACTTCCTATTAGTCCTAAGGACTACCTTATCCCTGTGGAAAGAAATAAAGTCAGTCTCCACTGACAAGATATGTAATTCACTTATGCGTCTGGCGAAGTGATAGCCACTAGAAAACAGTTTTCCAGGTTAGGTACTTAAGCTCTGCAGACAGAGAGTTCAAAGGGGTTGCATTAACTGGGCAATGCAAACATTAAGGTCCCAAGCAGGGGCCGGTTCCCAAAGGGAGGATTAGTATGGAGTAATCCCTAAAAACTTGGAAAACACAGGATGAGAGGAAAGAGGGATGACTTTCCTGCTGACACAAAAGCAGACACAGCTGCCAAATGAACTCTCAGGGTAGCTGGTCTGAGACCCAAGGAATTAAGATGTACCATGTAATCTAACAAAATGGGCAATTCAGATTCTGGGAAATATTTTCCAGCACACAAATGGAAACCTTTTCCATTTAGAACTATAAGTAGCCCTAGTGGAAGGCTTTCTGGAAGCCTTTAGGATCTCAAGAACACCCTGAGAGAGGTGTAAATCAGCAAACTCTAACTCCTCAAGAGCCAGGCCTTGAGGTTGAAGGATTTGAGGTCCGATACCAAACCCTTCCCTGGGCACAAGTCAAAGATTGTGATTCCTGGGGAGGCACAGGGGAAGATGGACTGTCGAGACAGAAGGAGTGGGTACCAGGGCTGCCTGGCCCAATCGGGCAATCAGAATCACCCTGCAAGGCTGAGATCTGATTTGACTAGTACTTTGAATAGGAGAGGAAAGGGGAAGCATAGAGGAACTTCCCTCCCAATCCAGAAGAAGGGCATCCAGGGTAACTGAGCCCAGCACTGGAGGCCTGCAACAGAACAGAGGAAGTTTGTGATTGTCTGGGGCTGCAAAAGATCTATCTGAGGATGCCCCACCTGGCAAAACTATCCCAGCACTTGAGGATCCAGGGACCATTCGTGATGGCCTGGGAAATCCTGCTAAGGGCATCCGCTAGGACATTGTCCTTCCTGGAAGGTGAACTGCTATGAGGGAAGTGTTCAGGAATAGGCCAGAGACCACAACTTCATTGCCTCAGTGCACAAGGTCAAGACCGAGTGCCCCGCTTGTTGATGTATCACATTGTTGTGGTGTTGTCTGTTCTGACTTGTATCACCTTGTCGTGGACAGATGCAGAAAAAGCTTGAAGAGCTAAAAAGACAGCTCTGAGTTCCAGCAAATTGATGTGGAGCAGAGATTCATGGGGGGACCAAAGTCCCTGAGTGGAAAGGTCGCCCATGTGGGCTCCCCAACCCAGAAGGGAAGCATCTGTAGTGAGAGTCAAGTCGTGAGAAGGGGAAATGAAGGGACACCTGCTCTTTAAATTGCTCTGATCCTGCCACCACTGGAGAGCTAGGATCAAGGTTCAGTCACTGGGACCAACTTGGAAAGGGTCTCTTCTCTGAGACCAAAAGGTCTCAAGTGAAACTGAATGTCTCTCATCTGAAATCTGGCTCCTGCACAACAGCTGTGGAAGCAGCCATTGCCCCAGGAGCTGCAGAAAGTGTCTTGCTGGTCGAGAGACCTGTAGAGTGAAGGAAGAGGCCAGAGCCACTAAATTCCTTACCCTTTCTGGGGGAAGAAGGCCCTGGCTAGCTTTGTGTCCAATTCTGCCCTATAAAGGTGAGTACCTGGACTGGTTCCAGAACAGACTTTGGTAGGTTTAGCAGAAAACCCAGGAGGTGAGAAGCTGCTGGGTGACCTGCAGGTGGATTTTACCTGTTCTGGGGACTGGCCTACAATGAGCCAGTCGTCTAGATAGGAAAAACAGCATCCTCTGCCTCCTTAAGTGGGCCACTGCCACTGCTAGACACTTCAGGAATACCCTTGAGCAGAGGTAAGGTCAAGGGCATTGCTCTGAACTGGTAATGACCTGAGACCAGTTCGAATCTGAGGTACTTGATGGGATCTTCTGATTAGGACATGGAAATAGGCATCCTTGAGGTCCAGGGAGGCTAGCCAGTCCTGGCGCTAGGAAGGTAAAATCTTTGCCAGAGTTACCATTTTGAACTTTGGTTTCAAAAGATGCTTGTTCAGATATCTGAGATCTAAAATGTCCGCATTCTCCTGTCTTTTTGGGGTAAGGAAGTATCTGAATACAGACCCCTGCCCTGATGCAGGGGAGAACCCTTTCACTGCTCTGAGAGCTAACAGGATGAGAGACCTCTGTTTCCAGAGCTGAGGGTCTCTGAAGCACTTGTAGAAAAAGTCTGCTTCTCAACTTGGGAAACTTTTGAAGCTGAGAACCAGACCCTGGCTTACTACTTCCAGTACCCACTTGTCTGAGGTTAAAGAAGCCCACTCTGACTCATGCAGCCAGCCTGCCCCCACTGGTACAGGAGACTGGCCCTGGGCACCCCATCAGGGTGCCTGTTTCACAGGAGCTTTAGGCTGGGGGTGGGAGCAGGTCTGCCCACCCTCTCATCTGCCCCTGCCTCTGAAGAAGTCCTCTGAGCATAGGCAGAGGAGGCCTGAGTCTGGTAAAGGCCTGTGAAAGGCTCACCCCTACCCCTGGGGGCATGCCTTTGAGGAGTGGCTTGCCAGCCCTTAGCCTGGGCACTCTTGTAAGTAGTCCCATATTCATCCATCTTCTTCATGTAATTCTCTGTCTGCTTCTCAAACAGAGAATTTCCACCACAGGAAAAATCCATAGCCTTAGTCTGGGTATCCTGTGACAAACTAGTACACCTGAGCCAGACCAACCTACTAAAAGCTGCAGATGTGGCCATGACCCTAGAGGAAACATCATTAATATCCACAGCAACATGAAACTGAACCTTAGAGGCTTCAATGCCATCAGCAGCCACCTGTTCTAGTTCACTAGCCAGCTGGCCATCGCCTGCTTGGCCAATTGCATAACAGTATCCCATCTAGATTGATACCTAGCTACATAAGCCATATAATTTGCTTGCCTGAGTCCCAGAGAGGCGCATATACTGTTTTTGCCATGGCATCAATCTTCCTGGAATCCTTGTCAGGAGGATGTGAGCCAAGGAATATTAGTTTTATCACAGGCAGCAGCCTGAACTACCCCAACATGACTGCATTGCTGAGAAAGGAATTCTGTATCAGGGCCTGACAATGTATACCTTCTGTCCATCTTTTATCTACAGGAGGCACAGAATTAGGAGCTTTTAAAATTTTGTTTGTTTCTAAAAGACTTATGTAAAGGAATAGACAATCTCCTAGACTCTGGAATATCCATCATTTCTACAAAATCAGGCTCTTGCTCATCCACAGCCTCTTCTAAAGGAAGCTGGAGGGTTTCAGCAACTTTTATAAAACATAAAATGAGATGGGGACTCAGACAGCATAGGGGAGATTCTAAAGGTCTGTCTGGGAGATGTCCGTTCAATGGGCACACTCAGACCTTCCCAGCCACATTCATACTGTTCATAATCCTCCCTCCCTCTGGTTCACCAAATTCTCAATATCATAATCCTGAACCACTGGGACGGACGAACCGACCTTTCACCAGATAGTGGTGGTTCTGGACGGACCCTGAGACAGTGACTGGACAATCTGTATGGCTTTTTGTTATCTCTGCAGCAGTTGGAGAAGGAATTTTGGACTCCAGACCTGCTAATTTTCTTGTTTTTTACTGGAATTGGTTCCTCAGAACCAGCTTTTCTTTGCCCGAGGAAGTCTGGCCCTGGTCCAGAGGGCACTCCCTCTGATTCGGTTGGCACCGAACCGGGCTGGCTCATCCCGGGTCAGCCGACTTTTTTGGCCTCTTCGTTCCCTGAGCCTGCCCAATTCTTTTTCCAGGGTGGCTGCAGGAAATTCTCATACCTGGCAGTCTGACTGGAGGTGGTCAAATCCCAGACAATAAACACATGTGGTGTGTGGGTCAGCCTTGGCAAAGACTTCCCCACAAACATCACAGTGTTTAAACCCAGTGGGCCTGGTTTTTCTTTTGGGTTTCTCAGACATAATGCCAGCCTAACCAAAAACTTGCCCTTTTAACGGCAGTGCCAGGCAAGACACCCTTATCGGTTCCTAACCGTGTCACAGGTATTGAAAAACGTAAACTGCTTTTTAGAACTGATAAGAACCGGGAACCGCACTCTAAAATAGTAACTTTTAGTTTTAAATGAGTTTGAAACTCACTGATCGGTTCAAAACCGAACCGATAACTTACAGTTCCACACAGACAAAACCTTCATTTACTTACGGTTACTACAGATAGAGCTTGAACCGAACGGTTTTGCGCTTAAATAAAACTATTCTCAGTTAAATCCAACCGAGAAAACACTTTTAAACTGAGAAATGAACCGAGCAGAAGGAGAAATCTCGGAGCGATTGTTCATTGAGGCGGAGTAAAGAATCTGACAGTTCAAGTTTGAAATGACACAGATAGAGCTGCTCTCGTGCAAAATTCTATTTTGGAATGGTTTTAACCATTTCACTCCGGGGCAGTTCTAGAGCTGGATCAAACTGCTAATGTCTATAATATAGCAAGATTCTATGTTGTTTGAAAGAGGATTATTACTCCTCTTACTTGACTTTGTGATACCCTATTAATACACCCCAACATCCCCCGAGCTCACTTACCTACTACTTGAGTGGTCTTCGTGGATGATTTCAGGTCATCTGTGATGATGATACCCAAGTCTCTTCTTCCCTGTGACTGCCAGCAACTCCTCCCAACCTATAGGTGGCTTGCAGGATTTCTCTTCCCTATGTGCCTGATCTTGCACTCTTATGCTAACCCCAGTTGCCACTCTTTCTGACCACTTTGCCATTTTATCCAGATCTCTTCTCATTCTGCCCACCCCACCCCATTCTCATCTGGATCATCTACTCTGTTGCAGATCTTGGTGTCATCTGCAAACAGACAAACCTTACCTTCTAGTCCATCTGCAATGTCACTGATGAAGATATTGAAGAAGACTGGCCCCAGGGATGATCCCTGGGGTACCCCACTTGTGACTTGCATCTCTTCTGACTGTATACCATTTACCACCATTCTCTGTTTTCTGCCTGTCGACCAGTTTGCCACCCAGAAGACCAACTTCTGACCCACCCTGAGCTCTATCCAGCTTATTAATCAATCTTCTATGTAGAACAGTATCGAAAGCTTTGCTGAAGTCAAGGTAGGCAACATCAACTGCTCCTCTTGGTCCACAATCTGGTTACCCAGTCAAAGAAATCTGTGAGATTAGTTTGACAGGACCTTCCTGTTGTAAACCCATGCTGTTTTCGATCATGTGCTCCTACAGATTCCAGGTGTTGCACTATCCTTTCCTTAAGGAGTGCCTCCATAATCTTGCCCACTACTGAGGTAAGACTGACTGGTCGGTAGTTCCCTGCCTCCTCCCTGCCACCACTCTTGTGGAGTGGGATCACATAAGCCCTTCTCCAGTGCTCAGAGATGCACTAAACAGTTCTGGTAATGGCTCTGCTAGTTCCACACTTAACTCCTTTAATACCCTGGGATTTATGCCATCAGGTCCCACTGCCTTGTCCACCCTGAGCTTAGCAAGCTCTTGTAGGACCCTTTCTTTGTGAAGGGACTAGTGCACACACACCCCCATGTCCATGGTGCTGAGCTGTGTGCCCTGTCCTACCTTCTCCTCAGTAAATACTGAGCAGAAGTATCTATTTAGGATAGATGCTTTTACATGGTCCTCCTCTCTCACACGCCTCTTATCCCCTTTGATCGTAGAATACCCCTCTGACTGTCTCTTTCACTAATGTATCTATAGAAAGTCTTGTCACCTTCTTTACTATTCGTGATAGTGTTTCCTGGTTTGAGCCTTTGCCTCCTTACTTGCTCTCCTTCCTGCCCTTTAGGAAGTTTGGCATGCCTCCCTATCTTCATTCACCTGGCCTTCCTTATATTTCCTGTAGGCCAGCCGCTGGCTCTGACCTTTCTGCTACTGTTTTTGAGAACCAAAGTGGTTTCCTCTTCTTTGCACTTCCTTTTCTCTCAACACAATGGGATGTTGCTTCAAGTATTGCATCCTCATATACTTGCCCACTTTGCCTGTACCCCTCACCTGTATTTCTTCTTGCCAGGGCTAGCTTAACTCTGTTGGCCATCTTATCAAAGTCAGCTCCTCTGAAGTCCCATATTTTTGACTTGGAATGGGATAATTTAGTTCTAGTGGTCAAATTGAACCATATCATGTGATGGTCATTGGCCCCCAGGTGACCTTCTACCTGGAGATCTGTGATCCTTTCCCTGTTAGTCAGTACTAGATCTAGAATAATAGCCCTGTCTCTTGTGGGTTGTTGTACCACTTGTTTGAGGCCCTCTCCCTACAGGGAATCCACTATGTGTCTAGTTCTGGCAGATGTTCTGCTGGTATTGACCAATCTGTATCTGGCATGTTGAAGTCTCCTATTATCAGAACCTCCCCCTTATCTGTCATGTTTTGTATATCTTGTAACAGTAATGTGTCTATGTCCTCCCCCTGGTCTGGAGGCCTGTAGACAACCCCAGTTCGTATGGCTGTCCCATTTCCTGTTTACAAGGTGAACCACAGTTCTTCTGGTTCCTTATGTGTATTCTGAATTTCTGTAGCTTTGATATTTTCATTGACATAAAGGCTACCCACCCCCACCCTTTTTGCACCTCAGTCTCTTCTGAACAATACACAGCTGGGTACTGAAATCTCCCAAGTGTGGTTACTGGTGAACCATGTCTCGCTAATGGCTACTATGTCCAGTTTAGCCTCTGTCATTATCGCCTGCAGGTCTGGGATCTCGTTTCCCAGACTGCGAGCATTTGTGTACATGATTTTCCACTGGCCAGATTTTGGTGTGTTAGTTGTTAGGTGAGGTCTGGCGTTTCCCCTGTGCATCGTATGGGGAGCCGGACCTTTTTCCTTACCTAGTGATGCAAATGAACTACAAACATGCTGAACTGCTGTCTGATCACTAGCTGAGGGGGAAGGGGAGTTCTTCCCATTCGACATATCGGGTGCTGCACCCCTCTCCCCATTTGCTAGTTTAAATATTCTGCAAAGACATCAAACTTCTGCCCCAATGCACTGATTCCCTCCTTAGTCAGATGCAGTCCATTAAATTTAAAGAAATTTCGCTCCCAAAACTGTTGCCAGTTACCTACAAATGTGTGTCCTTTTTCCTGGCACCAACCCTTGAGCCACATGTTTAGCTCCCCTATATCCCCTTCTCTGACCTTCCGTCCATCTGCCCCCTCTCCCAGACTGGCAGGATCTCAGAGAAGGAGGATGCCATACAAATGGATGATAGTTTGTCACCCAGCCTGGTCAGGTGTTCCTGGTCTCCACAACTGACCAGCTGGCAGATAGTTAGTCCCTATGTGTACCTACTCGCCAATGTTTTCTCCTGCTTCCTGTACAAATTTAGTAATGGGACTGTGTCTCTCCACGCTGAAGTACCTGGGAGACATCTGACCATTACCCTGGCTTGAGATAGGTATCAACTCCCCAAATCATGGAGTCTCCTATGATCAGAAGTGTTTTGATTTCCTTTTGCTTTTCTTTGTTTTTGTTGTTGTTTTAGGCTAGTTTTGTTGTGTTAGCTCTCTGTGCTGCAGTGTTCTGCTCTGCAGTGTCCTCTGCCCCTTTGTTTCATTTCGGAGATGGAGGCAGATACCCGCTTATAGTTTTTATATGATTTGTGGAGGTGATATGTTGGAGAACACTGAGTGATGGGGCACCTGATTTGTTGCTTCCTCCAACTACCTGCCAACCTCCCAGTCCAACTACCCTCTGCGGTCAAGGTGCACTGTTGGATGTTGGGAATATGGCAGGTGGTTCTTATATTTCCTCCTGAATATGCGATTTGAGGCATGCAATCTCTGCCCATGTTGCCGGGAGCTGAGCCCTTAGATCTCCAATGGCCCAGCATGTAGGATAGTGTCCTAAACTTTACAAAGGAAAATTACGCACTACCGTGATTCTTGATCTTCTCTTGTATCTTCACCATTCATTACTTCCGTGTAAGCTGGAGGCGCACACCATCACGGGAGCTTTTTTTTTTTTTTAAAAGCTGCCTAACTGCCTCACCTCCTCGAGAGCGACGCCATGCGCGAGGGCGGCCGTTAGCTTACTCCCACCTCCTCCAACTCAGTTCTTGTGAGCCGGAGAGGCAAAAGGAAAGCAGAAAATATAGATAGCGAGGCAAGATAGCCGAGGGATAGCAAAGCAAGGAAGAATGAACTTGAAAAGGAATAAGTCTATGGAGGAAGGACAGAGGAGATAAGAACATCCCTAGCCTAGGGAGTGCAGGGCCTCCTTACCTGGGCGAACTCTAGGAGGAGAGATGAGGGAAATGAGAAAATAGAAGAAGAAGAAGAAAGAGAAGAGAGAGATGGGATGTTGAAGGGACCAGAAGGCCCAATCAGTATAGTTAGCTTGTAGCTGAAGGCTCACTCAAAGGGAAGCAAGAACTTGAGATAGAGCTTGAAGAGAAGGTTCACCAACCCGCTAGACAGACTCAGGAGGCATAGTCCTCATCTTCAACATGCCATTAGCCTTGACACCCACTCGGCTGCTCCTGGCCGCAGAGGGCCTTTAAGTGGAGGACAGCCGAGGAGAGGAAGAATAAAACCTCAGCAGTATGAGAGCTGCTCAGGGTTTAGAAATAGAAATGTAAGCCTTTCAGGCGCTTCAAGATAGAAATGGGACTCAGACTCGACTGGCTAAGGCCGCCAAGGTTTAGGCTGGCTAAGATTGGATATGGTCACAGAGCTACATCGTAAAACTGTCCAGGAGGATATTTCAAAGGGAGAAACCACTAAGAAACAGCTTAGAAGGATAGCCTACCTTCTCATTTGCCTTCTTGTTTGATTTCTCCATTTTTTTTTTTTTTTTTTACAGATAAAAAATTTTTTTTTTTTTTTTAACTAGATGCATGACCCAGATACCAAGATGCCTATAGCAGTCGGAGAGAGTTCCCTCAGCATTTTTTTTTTTTTTTTAAAGAGAAAGGAACAGACGTACTCGTTCCTCTGCTCTGCAAGGTAAGAATAGAGGGGGGAATCAGATTTCAGGGCAACTATCTGAACACGGGATTGCAGGATCAAAACTGAATAGCCTGAGCCAGGCCAAAAACCCTCAGAGGTATCTTGCCATAAGAATAGCAAGAGATAGTTGTGCAGTCTGATCGCCAATGCAATCCACTAGATGGCCCATGAATCTTAGAGAGCAATTTTCTGATTTTAGAACTTCCAAGAAAGATCTTTTTTTTTTTTCCGGAAAATTTAAGGAATTTTCCCTATTTTTATATAAATGCAGAGAGAGGAAGGAGAGGAGGTGAGAAGCCACAGGAAAGAGGCACTGAGGATGGTGGTGGGTGGTAATGAATGGTGAAGATGCAAGAGAAGATCAAGAATCACGGTAGGTACGCAATTTTCCTATCTTCCTTGTCAATCTTCACCATTCATTACTTCCTGGGTGAGTATCCAAGCCCTCTTCCCTTGGAGGGGAAGAGGCCATACCCTGAGGGAACAAGACCCCAGCCTTCTGCTGGTGAGAAACAGAAGGAGAAGACCCTGGCTTATTCAGAAAGCCTAAGTGGGAGAAGAGCCAGGAGGTGCCTCCGAGGACGAGGAGACGGAGGGAGCCCCTGTAAAAGTCTCCCTAGCTCTGGAAGAGAAAAGACGGTCCCCGGAAGGCAGAGCAAATCACCCACGCCGGGCCAGGGTGACAACCTGAAAGACGGGCATGCCGTCCGGCCTGATGCAGATCGCTGTCCCAAGCCTGGAAGCCACTTCATTAGGCGTTAAGATGCCCTTGCTTGGTGTCTTGCCAGCTCCAGGCCTACCGCTGAGAGGGCAACGGCTTGTCTGGTTTGTCTGTATCAGGCATAGATGCCAGCAGCTGGGACATCATCACCACAGATGCCGGTTGTAGGCAGCGTGGTGAGCCTGATGTATGCAATACATGCACTCGCACGAGCAGAAGAGTACACTTCGCCTCAACGGTCTGAACTGGAGAGAGTCCGAACTGTGGGCGGTTCGTAGCGCAGGCAACGGCGCCCTGAAGGAGTATCCAGGTATACCAAACCTGAGGACGGGTTGGAAGGAACCTAGAGACCCAGAGGGGGCACAATACCCACGCTGGCAGTCCGGGCTGGGGAAGAAGCGGAGGGACTGCCATGACCGGATAGACGCCTCCCTGGAAGGGGATAGGCCAGGAAGGTACCACCAGATGCTGGGCACTGAATTCACCAAGGAATTCACGCTGCTCTGCTCGGTATTGTCTCTTCGAACGAGGAACTGGAGATCCCTCACCATCCTCGAGAGGAAACGCTGATATTCTGTGAAATCAGCATCGGAGGACAGATGAGTGGGGGTTCTCTCCCTCGAGGAGGGAGACGAGGATGATGGGGAACTGAATGCCCAGAGGATTCCTGCAGCGGTGGGGAGAGTCGAAAGACCCGCCATGCATGTACCTAATGTATGAGGGGAAGGCCGCGAGAACCCTGAACTGCCTCCCAGGATAACGGACCTGTGAGGGCCGACATGGCCTGGGAGTGGGTGGTGAAGGCAGAGAGATGGGAGAGGGGCACCTCCGTGAGGCAACTGCCTTCTGCGAGGGCTCTGGAATCCGGGAAAGGAGCCCTGGAAAGGGGGATCCCGGATATCAGACCAGGCCGCAGGAACGGAACTCCTGGGAAGCGAGCCTGAAGAGCCCTGGGGAGAACCTCCCTCAGACGACGCCTGGACTGCATGGATCCAGAAGGGCAGTCCGTGACAAACGCCGCCAAGGACACCCTAGAACCCTGGAGGGAGGGGCGAGGCTGCACACTGCTCCTGGCCACCCCGAGGTGGTCAAGGAAGACCGAGCAGCAGACCCTGCCCTCGACCCTCGGACTCCGAGAGGGCCTCCTCCTCGACCTCACAGCCGGCCCCTGTCCCTCAGAGAGAGTGACAGCACTCGTAGAAGGTAGCTGTCACTGGCCTCCAGAGAGGGAGCCTCCTGCAAGGCCACTCCCCGCGCCTGCCCCAGGGTGCTCCGGCCACCCCAGCCGGGGAACCCTCAGGAGGCGACTTAAAGGGGGACAGAGGAGGGGCCCGCGCGCCGCTTCTGGCACCTTCTAGCCACCAGGGACCCAGACTGAAGAGTGGGGGTGCCAGGATGGGTCCACGCCTGAATCATCGCCTCCGGTGAGGACGAGACCAGCAGGACCTCAATGCTGGCCACCCCAGGGGTCCCTTGAGGCTACGGGTCGCGAACGCTCCGGGTACCAAGGGAGGCGCCAGCCGCCTCCCTCACACCGGGTAGCAGCCAGGCTTAGCCTCCACATTTCAACGGCGCCGGGCGCAGGCCGCACCGCCTGGAGGAAGGACCAGGCCCACGGCGCCGGGCGTTGCCGGAAGGCGAGGCGGCATCGCTGACGGCGCCGCTTCTGTTCATCGACGCCGCTAACGGCGCTTAAGGCCCAAAGCGGCACCGCTAACGGCGCCGCTTCGATCATTGGCGCCAACGGCGCCGATTCAGCAGCCGCCAACGCGCTGGCTTCGATCACCGCGCTGATTTAAACGGCGCTGCTCGATCACCGCACCGCTTAACGGCTTAGATTCAAACGGTTTCGAAGGCGGCTGCCGAGGGTCCACCCGAAGAAGTCTAAAAGACGCAGGGCCTCGCCATCGGGGGAGCCTGCACCAAGAGGTGATTGCCGAGGCGGGGCGGCGCCATGCCCCGGAGGACTACGACGCTCCCTCGACACCAAGAGAAGGGCCTCCTCCTCGCAAGAAAAGACGCAGGAGACCTCCTCCTCTGACCGTATAGGCCCGGAGGGGACCCGGGAAGGGCCTGAGACCCTACCTGAGAATCCCTTGAGCGACGTCGTCCCCTGAAGGTCGGCGGGGCTTTGCCGAGCTTGAACGCTGGACTTCGAGGACACGGCAGTCCATGGAGAAACAGGCGCCGCATCTAATCCATGTCATGGTTGGGTCCCAGGCAACTAAGACAAACGCCATGCCGGTCCGAGACGGAGAAATGCCGCCACAGTAACACCGACGAGCAGCGCCCGTTTTCAAACACGCTTAGCTCCGACCCGACATAACGCTAAATCAACAAGAAAAATAGGAAACACACCCGCCGCTTTAGAAAGAAAAGAACGGTCTTACCGATCGGGCGTCGGTGTGTGGAAGAGGAGTCGCTGACGCAGTGGAGAATGGACGCCCGAAAACAGGTGCTGCCTCGACGGGGAGAAACAGAACTGAGTTGGAGGAGGAGTCGTCGCTATTAACGGGCCGCGCGCATGACGCCGCTTCTCGAGGGCGGGGCAAGTAGGCAACTTTATAAAAAGCCCGTGACGGTGTTACCTGCCACCCAGGCAGTAATGAATGGTGAAGATTGGACAAGGAAGATCTGCCCTTTGAAAGTGTCCTGCAGTACCTGCAGTTAATAATATCCGCTTCAGATAAGTTGCTGGGTTTATAACCTGGTCAGAGTAATTAGAAGGAGGAAATGAAAGCAAAAGTTTGATTTTGTGTTTTGTTTGTTTTTGTATAACTTGTTATAACAAGTTAAATTACTTGGGCCCCTGTAAATGAAGTCACTGTGTGGATACCCCTCTGATCCGTCCCTTCCTGCTTTGTTACAGGAACTGTCATGACTGTGCTACCCTATAAAAGGAGTGTAGTGTGGGGTGGTTGGGGATGGGGGTGGGTAGCTGGGCCCTTCCCCAGCCGAAAAGGAAGAACCACAGATGAAAGAAATAAGGAGGTAAAAGCAGAAACAATCAGTCAGCAATAAATGCTGTAGCCCTGAAAGCTTAGCCTAATGCTAGATAAAACTGTAAAGCACCACCTGTAATCATTTCACAGAAGCTATACCCTGTAAGAAACAGTTTGCTACAGAGAAAAATAAAGCAGTAACAGAAGATATACCTTGCAAAAGACAATTTGAATCAGAAGATTACAACAGTAATCTGTAAGCACACACCTGTAGGCACACCCTGTAATAATGCAGCAGAAGGTATACCCAGCGACAATATGAATCAGAGAAAAATAAAGCAATAAAATGTTAGCAACAAACAGTAACAATCCTCGTGAATACAAAAGAAAATAATAACACACAGTAAATCTGCCTAGCCAAAAGAAACCTTAATCCTGTCCCTTCCTCTGGTAAGATTATTTGCTCTGTCCTTACAAGCAACCTAGAAGAAAAGAGCTCAGCTGAAGCTAGGTGCCTCTGCCAGCAAAACCTAGTCCTCCAGAGGTCTGGGCTGGGAGGCAGAGCTCCCAGAGGTCTAGGCTGGTGCCTTTCCTTTGAAGCCACCCCTCTGCTGAAACTGCCCTGAGGTCTTACGAAATGGTCTTCTGCAAAAGGGCTTCTGGTCCCCCTTATACATCTTTCGGACAGACCAGATTGACTTCCAGGAGTTTTGGAGATGTGAGATGAGTTTCTTTTGTCTCTCACCAAACAGAACAGAACCCTGAACGGAAAGTCCAGGATTCCGGACTGCAGATCCTGGGAGAATCCTGAGACTCTAAGCCAGGCGCGGCACCTAAGGAAAATGCTGGATGCCGCTGCCCTAGAGGCCATATCTGCAATACGGGGCCCTCAGAACGAGAGTGCCTACGTCCATACCCGTCTTTAAGATGTCCAGGAGCTCGACCTTTTGTGCAGAGTCTGGCAAGGACTGAGCGACCTCTAATTCCTTCTCCCATAACACATTCTGGTACTGCACCATATGCGTAGGGAAATTCAGAGACAGTGGAGGCAGAATAGACTTTCCTGTCCATCTGATCTAAATATCTGGACTCCGCATCAGGAGGCTGAGAAGAAAAATTGCTCATCTTAGTAATCTTGTTTCTTCAAAGGATCACCATTATGATTAAACTAATGCAATTAGCCTCCAGTGTTCGACTGCCCGGAGAGAATAGACTTGTATGCAAATGACAGAACTCTCATTGACTCGTGCCAATTTCAAGCTGCTGCCTTAACAACTGCTGCACTCAGAGTGCTTCAGATTCTTTCAGAGCCTAACTGGATATTTATTTATTGTTTATTTATTGAAATTGATTCACCAGGAAAGGCACACTGAGCAAAGCGATGCTCGCCTCCTGGTGCGACCTGGGAAGAGGTACAAGGGCAGGATAACACGAGGTTATCACAACAGAGATACATTAAACAGATGTACAGAGTAGCATGGAAGTACTTGGTTACAGCATTGGTTAAACAGACAGCTAAAAAGCGATACCAGTGTATATGTACAACTTCAGACATACAACATACCTACATAGAGTACAGAGTGTTGCTGTAGATAACAGTAGGGGCTAAATCTAGGCAGGACAGAGAGAGGCAAGAAGTGCGAGAAGTTACAGAAGTGCCTTTATATATATAAGCCAGCTTCCAGGATAGGACGTGCCGCCGGTCAGGCAATGGGAATTTGGTTGGGGGTCATTAATTTGAAGGAGTGCAGGCACAGTTTACTGGAGGTAAGTTAGCCAGTGCAGAAATGGGTAGAAGAAGAGTGACAAATTTGGGGGTAGAGCATTACAGAGTTTCGGGAAACAGTGCAAGTAGGCTGTTTGTCCAGCAGAGGACTTGCGTCTGGGAATAATTAGTAGTCAGGTGTCAAGGGACTGGAGGGCGTGAGGGGGAGTGGGAGCCGAAAACAGTGTGGAGGAGAGGTAGGAGGGCAGGGCGCCAAGCCAGAATTGTGAGATAAACTTGGAACAGTGCAGTAGTCTGCGATTTTCGAGGGAAGGGAAGGCAAGGGAGCGGTGGAAGTCACAGTGGTGGGAACGGGGGGAAGCAGCAGAAGGCATTGAAGAGGGGGTCTAGTTTAGATAAGGTGGATTTTGGTGCAGCGCTGTAGACTATGTTGCAGTAGTCTAGGAGGGAAGGAGCATCTTCTGCACTAGTTCCCGCCTAACCGAAAAAGGGAGGCAAGAGCGGTTCCTGAAGAGGGCACCTAGCTTGGGCCGAAGTTTTTTTTATGATAGCATCGATGTGATCGGAGAAAGTGAGGTGACGGTCGAGCCATACCCCTAGATATTGGAAGGAAGCAACATCCTCCAGGGTTGTCGTACTCCAGAGTGTAGAAGGACGGTGCGTAGGAGTCAAGACAGCCTCTGTCTCGCTTCAAGGACATGGTGACAGTTTTTTAGCGTTGAGAGAGAGCTGGTGTGAACTGAACCAGAGTTGAACTTTATTGAAATCGGACTGGAGGTTGGATGCTACCTCATCCGGGGAGAAGCCAGAGGCGAAAGGATGGTGTCTCGGCATACATGTGAACAGATGAAGCTGTACAGATTTGTGGCAGGTTGTTGAGAAAAGCGGAGAACAGGATGGGGCCAAGGACTGACCCTTTGGGGACACCAGTAGTCACGGAGGAGGGGAGGATGTAGCATCTGCAATTTTACTGATTGTGTTCTTCCTAAGAGGTAGGCACTGAACCAGTTACTGCCTCAAGACAGTGAGGTCTACATCCGAGAGGCTTGTTAACAGCAAGGGTGTGAGACAGTGTTGAATGCTTTAGCGAGGTCGACAAATATATATCAGACCCCTTAGTTAATATAATTATAATAAATATATAACTAACCCCTCCCGTCGTTAAAACATTCCCCAGAGACAGGCCTAACATGAGACAACAAGGTAATCAACTGGTTTAAGCAGAGTGAGTCTCTAACCTGTGCTGTATATAACACCCAATCAGGGATGTAGAATCAAAATCCCTCAAAAACAAGTTTTTTCTCTAGGTTCTAGTAGGGGAGGCAGGGTGTGCTTTTATCATAATGAGTGATCCCTTTGAAGAAACAAGATTAATATGGTGAGTATTTTTCTTCTAACCCCAGGAATCACTCATTATGATTAAACTAATACAGACTACCAAGCAGTACCTTTGGAGTTTGGGCAGAGAACCTATTTGGGAAACAGGTTCTGCAGAACTACTGTGCCAAACCTGGCATCACTTCTGGATTGTAGATCCAGGCTGTAGTGCTTTGTGAAGGTGTGCACTGTTTTCCATGTAGCTGTTTTGCAGATTCCCAGAAGTGGGATATCTCCTGAGGCTGCCACTGACGCAGCTGTACCCCTTGTGGAATGTGCCCTTAGACCCAAGGGTACCTGTTTATTCACTTTTTCCTAACAAAACCTTATACGTGCCACTATCCAGCGAGCAATTGTACGTTTTGTGGCAGCTCTACCCTTGCAAACTTCCCAATAAGTGAGGAAGAGCTGCGTCTGTCCTGGTCTGTATGCCTTGGTTCTAATGTAGTGGCTAAGTGCCCTCTTAACATCAAGGCAGTGAAGTTTCCTTTCAGAAGAATTGGAATTCTCTGTAAAGAAAATAGAGTCATGGACTGATTCAAATGGAAATCAGATACCACTTTGGGAAGGAATCTCCTGTTGGTCCTGAGTACCACCTTGTCCCTGTGGAATAAAATGTACTCCACATCTGTACACAATACTTGGAGTTCACTGATCCTTCTGCCTGAGGTAATGGCCACTAGGAATACAGTCTTCCATGTGATATACTTTAGGTCTGCAGTTGCGTGGGTTGAAGGTGGTTCCATCAGCTTGCAATGCAGATGTTTAAGTTCCAGGTCGAACAGGTTCCTTCAAAGGAGGGTGAAGAAGGTTAAGACTGTTGAAATACTTTCTGAAAACTGGATGAGAGGCAATGGACCTCCTTCCCAGCTGACAGGTAAGCTGAAACTGAAGCTAGGTGACCCTTAAGGGTCAAAGGCCTCAGTCCTAATGAATGAAGATGTGTCAGGTAATCCAATAGGACAGCAAGGTCCACCCTGGAGGAATCAATACCTTTACCTGAGCACCAAATGGAGAACCCTTCCACTTAGAGGACTGTGTTTTCTATTGAAGGTTTCCTAGAACCCTGAGCACTGTCAGAACTTATTCAGACAGCTTCAGATTAGCAAACTCTAAGTCCTCAAGAGCCAGGCCTTGAGTCTCAGTGACTTGAGGCTGGGATACAGGATTCTGCCCTGGGAGGAAGTCAGCAGGCTGCGCCTCCTGGTGAGGTCACTGATAGGGACATCAGGAGCAAATACCAGTGTTGCCTCACCCACCTGGTGCCACCAGTATCATCTTTGCTGGTTGGGACCTTAATTTCACCAGAGTCCTGAGAATCATTGGGAAAGGTGGAAAGGCATACACGAACTTCCCTCACCAGTCCAGAGCCACTGCATCCAAGGGGACTGTACCCTTGTGAGGGGGCCTGCAACAATATGGGGCAATTGATGATTTTCTGCAGAGGCAAAGAGATCCACCTCTGGAGTGCCCCACCTTCTGAAAACTGCATTGAGGATCTGAGGATTCTGTGACAACTCATGGTGGTCCTGACTTATCCTGCTAAGAGAATCTTCCAGTACGTTGTCCTTCCCTAGAAGGTGTATGGCTGATAGAGATACTTGCACGGAGTATGCCAGGGACCACACCTTCATTGCCTCCATACAGAGTGTGGTGAACCTGGTTCCTACCTGTTTGTTGATACAGTACATGGCTGTGGTGTTGTCTGTTCTGACCTGCACCACCTTGTTTTGCAGATGTGGGGCAAAGCCAACAGAGCCAGGTAAACCGCTCTGAGCTCCAGCAGATTATGTGCAACAAGTATCTTGAGGGGACCATGTGCCACTTGGTCTGATCCAGCATGTGTACTTAGCCGAGAAGAGAGAAGAAAAAATTACTCACCTTAGTAATTGCTTTCTTCTCATGGAGTCTTGCTATATTATAACATTAGCAGTCAGCCACTGCAGCTAAACTGCCCCGGAGGAAGGAGTTAACTCCAGAGGATCTGAGTTCTACAGCGCGAGGCGCTGTGCCTAAAGTTTCATCTGGCAGTTTCAAATGAAACTGTCAGATCTTTACGAAGCTAACATCAAAGAACAGAAAGTCTGTGGAAAAACTACACTAGCCCATGGCTACCTACTAGTAGTAGGTAACAACAATATAAACAACAAAGAAGCACCCAGAACCATAATAACAAAATTGATGGTATTATGGTTCGTTTTACCACCCTTGACAAGCACATTATGAACCCCCTTCCCCAAGACTCAAGTCCAGGAAGGGGCAATATAAATAACCTAAATGAAAGCAACCAGATCCCTAACCCAAAGGAAAGAGGGTAAAGGATAACTACAATGGCATGACACAGTGCTTGCACTATTCGCCACCCCTACCCAAGTAGAGGTTCTGAGAGGGGCAGGAGGAGGTGAGTTATAATATAGCAAGACTCCATGAGAAGAAAAGCAATTACTAAGGTGAGTAATTTTTCTCTTCAAACACCATGAAGTCTTGCATATTACAACATTAGCAGATTACAGCAGTACCTCCATGGAGGAGGGTCAGAACCTACTTAGGAAATAGGCTCTGAAGCACAGCTGTGCTAAACCGAAGCATCTCTCCTGGACTGGACATCCAGGGAATAATGCTTGGTAAAGGTGTGAACTGTCTTCCAGGTAGCAGCTTGACAAATCTCCAGAATGGGAATGTCCCTAGCAGCCGCTAGAGACGCAGCTGTACCCTGGTGGAGTGGGCCTCAATCCTGAGGGGGTACTCTACCCAGCTTCTGATAACAGAATTGGATACAAGAAACAATCCACCTTGCAATTGTTCTCTTAGTGGCAGGTTTTCCTTTACCAACTCGCCATAGGTAAGAAAACAGTTGGAGGATTCGAACCTATGACCCTTGGTGCGCTTCTAAATAGTAGCTTAAGGCTCTTTTGACATCCAAGCTGTGCAGTCTCCTCTCACCTGAGGAAGAATGCTCAGTGAAAAATACTGGGAGAGAGATAGATTGATTCAGGTGGAAACATGAAACCACCTTAGGCAAAAACTTTCTATTAGTCCCTAAGGACTACTTTTATCTCTGTGGAAAGAGATAAAATCTTCTTCCACTGACAGGGCCTGTAACTCACTTATGCGCTTGGCAGAGGTGATAGCTACTAGGAAAACGGTTTTCCAAGTTAATACTTGAGCTCTGCTGAAGACAGAGGCTCAAAGGGGGGCTGTATTAACTGAGCAATGCAAATATTCAGGTCCCAGGCGGAGCTGGTCTCCTAAAAGGAGGGTTAGTATGAAGTAACCCTTTAAAAACTTGGAGAACACAGGGTGAGAAGAAAGGGAGGCAGGCTTCCTGCTGACACAAAAAGCAGAGACAGCTGCCAGATGAACCTTCAGGGTAGCTGGTCTAAGGCCTAGGGAATTCAGATGGACCAAATATTCCAGAAGAATGGGAAGATCAGCAGATTCTGGGATAATCTGCCCTCGGAGCACCAGATGGAAAAACCCTTCCACTTAGAATTAAAAGTGGCTCTAGTGGAAGGCTTCCAGAAGCCTTTAAATATCCATGACACCTTGAGAAAGGTGTGTCAGCAATTTAGCCCTCAAGAGCCAAGCCTTGAGGTGGAGAGATTTGAGGTCCGGATACCACACCTCCCTGTGCACAGGCCAGTAAGTCGTGGACTCTGGGTAGGCTCAGGCAGGGTGGACTGCCAAGGACAGAAGCAGAGGGTACCAGGGCTGTCTGGCTCCATCTGGGGCAATCAGAATCACTCTGCAAGGTTGAGATCTGATTTTACTAGTACCCTGAAAAGAAGAGGAAGGAGGAAAGGCATACAGGAACTTCCTTTCCAGTCCAACAGAAAGGCGCCAGAGGACTGAGCCCAGTACTGGAGGCCTGCAACAGAAAAGAGGAAGTTGATGGTTGTCTGGGGTCATAAAGATCTATCTGAGGAGTGCCCCATCTGGCAAAAGACGGACCCAGCACTTGTGGATTCAGAGCCCATTCGTGATGGCCCTGAGAAATTCTGCTGAGGGCATCCGCCAGGACATTGTCCTTCCCTGGGAGGTGAACCACTCATCAGGGAGGTGTTTAGGAGTAGGCCAGAGACCACAACTCATTGCTCGTGCACAAGGCTGAAGACCGAGTGCCCCTTGCTTGTTGATGTACCACATTGTGGTGGTATTGTCTGTCCTGACTTGAACCACTTTGTTCTGGACAGAATCTGAAAACACCAAGAGCTAAAAGACAGCTCTGAGTTCCAACAGATTGATGGGAGCAGAGATTCCTGAGGAGACCACACCCCTGGGTGGCAAGATCGCCAGGTGAGCCCCCACCCTAACAGGGAGGCATCCGTGGTGAGGGTGAGGGAGAGAATGGAATGAAGGGAACCCCTTGTCTTAAATTGCTCTGGACCTGCCACCAGTGGAGGGCTAGGATCAGAGTTTGAGTAACTGGAACCAGCTTGGTAAGGGGGTCCTTCCTTTGAGACCAATAGGCCCTCAAATGGAACTGAATGTCCCTCATCTGGAATCTTGCTCCCTGCACGACAGCTGTGGAAGCAGCCATGTGCCCAAGGAGTTGCAGAAAATACCTTGCTGGTCGAGAGACCCGCAGGGTAAAGGAGGATGCCAGGGCGATGAGTCTGTCCACCCTTTCCGAGGGAAGAAAAGCCCTGGCTAACCTTGTGTTCAATTCTGCGCCTATGAAAGTTAGGACCTGAACCGTTCCAGAACTGACTTTGGTAAGTTTAGCAGGAACCAAGGAAGTGAGAAGCTGCTGGGTGATTTGCAAATGTTTTACCTGACCTGGAGACTGACCCACAATGAGCCAGTCGTCCAGGTAGGGAACACAGCAACCCTTGCCTTCTTAAGTGAGCCACTATACAGCGAGACATTTTGTGAATATCCTTGGCGCAGAGGTCAGGACTAAGGGCATTGCCCTGAACTGGTAGTGGCCTGAGGGCAGTTCGAACCTGAGGTACTTTCGTGAGAAGGCCTGATCAGAACATGAAAATAGGCATCCTTGAGGTCCAGGGAAGCTAGCCAGTCCCTGGCTTAGGGAAGGCAATATCATTGCCAGAAGTCAACATTTTGAATTTTGGTTTCAAAAGATGCTTGTTCAGGTACCTTAAATCTAGAATGGGCCTCCATTCTCCTGTCTTTGGGGTAAGAAAGTATCTTGAATAAAGCCCCTTGCCCTGATGGCAAGGAGGAACCCTTTCCACTGCTTTGCAGTCCAGAAGAGAAGAAACCTCTGCTTCCAAAGCAAGGGCTTCTGAAGGATTTGCAGGGAAAATGTCTGGCTCTCATCTTTGGAAAGTGTTTGAAGCTGAGAACCAGACCCTGGCTATTACCTCCAGAACCCATCTGTCCGTAGTTAGGGACAGCCAGTTCCGACTGAAATAGGCCAACCTGCCCCACTGGTACAGGAGAATGGCCCTGGCACCCCATCAGGGTGCCTGCTTAGCAACAGCCTTAGGCTGAGGGGAGGGGACGGTCTACTTGTGCCTCGTCTACCCCTGCCTCTGAAGAAACCCTCTGAGAGACAGCAGAGGAGGCTTGAAATTGGTAAAAGGCCTGAAAAGGCCTGCCTTGCCTTCTGGGAGCATGCCTTTGTGGCATGGCATGCTTCTCCTTAGCCTGGCACTTTTGTAGGTAGTTCTGTATTCATCCATCTTTTTCATATAGTTTTCTGTTTGCTCCCAAACAGAGAATTTCCCACACAGGAAAATCCATAGCCTTTGACTGGGTATCTTGGGACAGATTAGTGCATCTGAGCCATGCCAACCTACGGAAAGCTACAGAGAGTGGCCATGACCCTAGAGGAAACATCATTAACATCAACAGCAGTATGAAACTGAACTTTAGAGGCTTCAATGCCATCAGCAGCCACCTGTTCCAACTCACTAGCCAGCTGGCCATGGGCCTGCTTGGCTAACTACAATACTGTGTCCCACCTAGATTTCTGATATCTAGCCACATAAGCCATATAATTTGCCTGCCTGAGTCCCAAAGAAGCTGCCATATACTGTTTCTTCTCCATGGCATCAATCTTCCTGGAATCCTTATCAGGAGGATGTGAGGCCAGAGGAATATTAGCCTTGTCACAGGCTGCAGCTTGAACCACACCTACATGACTACACTGTTCAGTAAGGAAGTCTGTATCCGAGCCTGACAAGCAGTATACCTTCTGTCCATTTTTTATCTACAGGAGGGACAGAATGAGGATTTTAAAATCTTTGTTGTTTGTTTCCAAATGACTTATGCAAAGGAATAGACAACCTCCTAGACTCTGGAATATCCATCATTTCCACATAATCAGGCTCCTCTTGCTCATCCACAGCCTCCTCTAAAGGAAGCTGGAGGGTTTCTGCAACCTTTTGTAAAAAATAAAGAAGAAGGGGACTCAGACAGAATAGGAGAGATTCTAAAGGTCTGTCTGGAGAAATGTCCGTTCAATGGGCACTCCATCCCCCAGCACACACATATATTGATCAAATTCCTCCTCCCTCCTGTGGTTCATAAAAATCCTCAACTTCAAAATCCTGAACCACTGGGACTGAAACGAACCAACCTTTACCAACTGTTGGTGGTTCTACAGATCCCTGAGACAGTGACTGGACAATCTGAATGGCTTTAGCTATCTCTGCAGCAGTTGGAGCCACAATTTTGGACCCCAAACCTACTGATTTCCTTGTCTTTTACTGGGACTGGTTCCCTGAACCAGCCTTCCTTTGCCGAGGAAGTCTCGCCCTGGTCAGAGGGAACTCCCTCTGGTCCAGTGGGTACTGGACCCGGCTGGCCATCCGGGTCAGCGGACTTTTGCTTCTCTCGTTCCCTGAGCCGCCCAATCTCTTTCCAGGGTGGCTGCAGGGAAATTTTACACACCTGGCAGTCTGACAGGAGGTGGTCAGCCCCAGACAATAAACACAAGTGGTGTGTGGGTCAGCCTTGGGCAAAGGCCTCCCCACAGACATCAACAGTGTTGAAACCAGGTGGGCCCGTTTTTCTTTTGGGTTTCTCAGACATAATGCCAGCCTAACCAAAACTTGCCTTTTGATGGCAGTGCCAGGCAAGACACCCTTATCGTTCCTAACCGTGTCACGGTATTTGAAAAACCGTTATAATTCTGTTTTTTAGAACCGATAAGAACCGGGAACCGCACTCTAAAACCCACTGTACACTTTTAAAATGTAGAAATAACAAACCGATCGGTTCAAAACCAAACCGATAATTAATTTTCCACACAGACTTAAAATTTAGTACTTACGGTACCAGATAGAGCTTTAAAACCGAAATGCGGTAAAAATAATGACTTTTGCCGCCGAAAAATACTCACTTGAACCGAGAATGAACCGAGCTGAAGGAGCTGATCTCCGGAGCGACTGTTCAGTGAAGCAGAGTAAAGAATCTGACAGTTTCATTTGAAACTGCCAGATAGAGCTTTGGGCACAACGCCCTCGCGCTGTAGAACTCCAGATCCTCTGGAGTTAACTCCTTCCTCTCCGGGGCAGTTCAGCTGCAGTGGCTGACTGCTAATGTTATAATATAGCAAGACTTCATGGTGTTTGAAGCATCTGTTGTGAGAATTATGGAAGGCTGTTCCTTTAGAAAAGGTATGGCTACCCTGAGGTTGTGTTCGTCCAGCCACCACTGAAGTACCTGCAATAGACTGTGTGTGACTGGTACCAGTTTGGACAGCGAGTCTGTCCTTTGTGACCAGTACTGTCTGAAATGAAACTGTATGTCCCTCATCTGGTATTTATTTATGACTGATATGCCGGGTAGAACGCGATCCTCGGGGACGTTTTCAGGCACGATCCGACCACCCACAATGGCACAGGGTTAAAGACACAGCATGTAGTAGCACACAAGATGCAGGTTATTGAAATACATAGGTCAGGTATACATAATACATAATACATAAATAAGTACTTAAGATGGGAACAGCAGAGTGGGCAGAACAGGCAAGGTGGGCTACCCAGGAAAACAGTGGCAGCAGAACTAGCAAGCAGCCAAAGTTTGAGTCGGATTTAAACCCACTGTGAGTGTCAGTGAAGTGGAGTTCAGCTAGCAGTCTATTCCATAGCGTAGGGGCTGATGCTGACAATGGTCTGTCTCCCATGTTAGTGATTACCCTGGGAACGGTTAGAGGAGGAGTGCTGTTGGAGCAGAGGAAATGGTGGAGAGTTCAGGTCCTGAAGAGGGCCGCAAGGGGGGATTCCTGACCAGTACAGATGATAGTATCCACCAGGCAGCAGAGGGTGAGGTCGAAGCTGCCCTGTAATGGAAGCCAGCCAAGGGAATCATATAGGATGCAGTGGTGGGTCGAAAAAGGGGCAAGCAAGGCAAATCGGCAGGCGCTGTTGTAGACAGTGGAGAACTTTGCCATAGCAGTTGAGGATGTCCTGGCATAGATGGGTGAACAATAATCCAGGATTGGGAGTAGATTATTCAAAAAGTAGCGCTCACAGAAGAAGGCAGCGACATAAATGCACATCAGAACTATTATTCACATTTAATAACACTACTGTGAAGCCCTAAGCGCCTCTGACAAGAAGTGCTTTCAAAGGGCATAGTCATCTTCTTCTGTGGCCTACTTTTGGAATTTGCTGTTTTGAAGGGTGTCTCCTTGGGCGCGAACCAGTCTTACATGAGCGTGACCTTTGCAATTTGGACTTGGGAGTAGATTACCCTGGACAATGGCTAGCCTCGCCTTAGGGGTGAAATAATGTCAGAATCTATAGGCTGCACCTAATTTCTGATGAAACCTACGAACAAGGGAGTTGACGTGCTCGGAGAAGGTGATGGAGGGGTCCAGTAAGACTCCTAGATATTTGAAAGTATTGACATCCTCTAGGACAAGATCATCAGGGGAGACGATGTTTAGGGTGGAGTGAGTCCTGGCTTTGGCAAGGAATGGTTTTGATCCAAACAAAATGGATCCTGGAACCTGGAGCCTGGCACCACTATTGGGAAGCTGCCATGTGTCCCAGCAACCTGAGAAAGTCTCTGACTGGTTTGAGTTTTCCTAACATGAAGGAAATTACGACCTGTATGATGCTGTCCACTCTGTCCATGGGCAGGAAGGCTCTGTCCAGGGTGGTACCTAATTCTGTTCCTATGAAATCCAGCACCTGAACTGGCTCATGATGTGATTTTTGCTCGTTTATGAGGAATCCTAGGGATTCCAGAGTAGATTTTGTGAATGCCAGTGACTGCCTGGCATGCTACAGGGACTGGCCTACAACCAGCCAGTCGTCCAGGTAAAGGAAGACTGTCACACCTTGTTTTCTCAGGTATTCGACTACCACTGCTAGGCATTTCATGAATGCCCTTGGAGCAGAAGTTAAGCCGAATGGGAGTGCTGCAAATTGATAGTGACCTGAGGCTAGTCTGAACCTCAGGTACTTTCTGTGGGTTAACCTGACAGGATGTGGAAATAGGCATCCCTTAAATCCAGGGATGTTAACCAATCCCCTTTTTGCAGGGTGGGGATTATTATTGATAGGGTCACCATTTTGAACTTTGGCTTTAGGATGTGCTTGTTTAGAAGCTTAGATCCAGGACAGGTCGCTAATCCCCATTTTTTTTGGTAAGAGTATCTGGAACAGAAGCCTTTGCCTTTGCTTCAGGGCACTGGTTCCACTACCCTGATTGAAAGCAGATGTTTTACCTCTGCTTCTAGCAGGATTTTGTCTGCAGAGGTGACTGGAGCAAAGGTTCTCATCCTCAGCTTGGAAAGTGATTTGAAACTGAGTGACAGCCCTGGCTCACTACCTCCAGGACCCACTTATCAGTGGTGATGGTATGCCAAACCTGAAAGTAGTGAGCCAATCTGCCAGGGGTGGTGGTGGAGATGATGGAGGTGGGCGACCTGTACTAGCCAGTCAGGGATTCTGTGTGGGCTGGGCCTGGGACTGTGGTAAGGGTGAAGCTTATCTTACAGACCCTCTACCCCTACCTCTGAAATAATCTCTGGCTGCTGGTAGACTTCTAGAGCCTGTGCCTGAAAGGTCTGGGGTAGGACCTCTACCTCTGCCTCCCCGATTCTGGGACTCTATATGAGGTGGAAGGCCTCTTTTGAATTACTTCAACAGGTAGCCTTATATTCCTCTACCTTCTTCATGTAAGCCGCAGTTTTGTCACTAAACAGTGAATTCTTCTCGCAGGGAAAATCCATTGCCTTGGCTTGAGTGTCCAGGGTTAAACTGGTAGCCCTTAGCCAGGCAAACCTCCTAAGGGAGACAGATAAGACCATCAGTCTGGCAGTGGTGTCGCTGGCATCCACTGCCATATGAAACTGATACCTGGTTGCATCAAGTGCAGCCCTTGCAGTTTCTTGTAAATCAATTGCCACTCCGCCTGGTGCTTTTATCTAATATAGCCGTACAGCACTCCATAGTGTCTTCTGATACTGTATAGCATAAACCATATAAAAGTTGCCTGCCTCACAATGAGTCAGGCAGCCATGCATCCCTGTTTACCCATAGTATCCATCTTCCTTGAGTCCTTGTCAGGGGGATGGGCTGCTAGAGGAATTCTGGCTTTGTCACAGGCAGCTGCCTGAACCACCCGCTCAGTATCAGGATTAGTGAACAGGAAATCAGCAGTGGTTCTGACCAGCTGATCCTTTTTGTCCATCTTCTTATCCACTCCAGGTATTGAAGTACAGCTCTTTAAGATTTGTAGCACAGCCTTTTTCAAAGATTTGTGCATTGGTAACTGGAGGCATTTTGTGGAGCTAGTCCCATCATATCCAAGAAATCTGTTTCTCCACATTCTCCTCTGTCTCCTGGAGGAAGAGATTGAGGGTGTCTACCATATTTTCTACAAAGGCATAATGCAAAGAGTAGTCTTCTGGTCCCGGGGGTTCAAACTCCTGCTCTGTGAAAACCTCTGGCTCTATATATCCCCTCCTCCTCCTCTGGGTTATCAAACAGGGTTGAGGCTCCTGTGGTGTTGCAGCTTGCACAGAACCAGTGTAGGAACCAGTACCACAGCCTGTAAGGCTTGTAAAATCTGAAGAGACTTTCCAATGTCCTCAGAGGAGGCTTATTCTGTTTGTCTGCTGGGAGCTCCTTAGCCTCTCGGCCGGAGGCGCATGACATGTTCTTCATTATATTTTTTCTTAAGTAGGACAGTTTCAGTCACGATCTCCACAGCCCTTTTGGATTTACCTTGCTCACTTTTTCTGATACTTTTTCAGTGTCTCTGGGCTTACTTTTCTCCTTACTGGAAAGCGGAGGAAGAGGGGTCTCTTCTGCAGTACTAGCAGAAGCAGAGGCCATTTCTTCTAATATCTTTGATCCTCTTTTAAGTTTAACAGATCTCACAGTTAGAAAAAATATGGCTAGTTCCCAGACAAAAAATACACAGAGAATGCTTGTCTGCTTTAGCTATAACTTGACCACAAGAAAAAATTACTCACCATAGTAATATTTTTCCTTCCCAGTCATACTCAGGTATTCATTAACTATTGCAGTGTCCCTTTAAGGCCGAGCTGCCTGGAGAGATGGAATGCTATGTAAATGATGGAATCTTTGCACATGCTGATTTTCAAACACTGCCTCTAAAAAACTGCCTTGGTTCTAAACCTCCATATTTCCTTGGAGCCTGGAAAGACAGGTCTCAGAACTACCAAACTATATCTACCACCCAAGTGATTGAAATTATGGTAACAATTAGACAAAACCTCATAAAATCCTCACAAATGGAGGTCAAAAACCTCAGAATTGAGGAAAACAAAAACAACACCCCTGAATGTCTGAGTCACCTGAAGGGGAAGAAGAACAAGAACACTACTAATTATAAACATAGTGCCCAACTGTGGCACCCACATAGTAGGCCAGATACAGATTCCCAGGAATGCAGAGGCTACTGGTTCTTGAAGGGGAGGCAGGGTGGGTAGTTACAAATACCATAGTAATCTTGTTTCTTCCCAGTGATACTCAGGTAAGTAATTTTTTCTTCTAACCCCAGTAATACTCAGGTATTCATAACTACTGTAGACTACAAAGCAGTATCTTTGCAGGTGGGCACAGAACCCTTTTGGAAACAGACTCTGCTAAACCTGGCATCACTCCTGGACAAAATGTCCAGACTATAATGCTTTGTGAAGGTGTGTACTGATTTCCAGATAGCTGATTTACAGATGTCCATTAATGGGACATCCCTGGCACCTGCTAAGGTAGTAGCTGTACTTGTAGTATGGGCCCTCAACCTGTTGGGGGTTCCTTCCTGCATTAGAGTAACAAAACAGGATGCACTGAACTATCCAGCGAGAAACTGACCTTTTAGATGCTGGGTTACCCTTTTCCATATCCCCATAAGTCAGGAACAGTTGTTTTCTGTCCTGCCTATGGTCATAATAGCTGTCAAGTAATAACTAAGGGCTCTTTTAACATCCAAACTCTGCGCCTCCTTTCATCAGAGGTGGAGTGTTCAGTAAAAATACAGGTAGGGTAATGGTTTGGTTCAGATGGAAATCCGAAACCACTTTAGGGAGAAATTTCCTGTTTGTTCTCAGGACCACTTTGTCATTGTAGAAGGAAATGTAACCCTTATCCACACAAAGAGCCTGAAGCTCACTGATTCTTCTGGCAGAGGTCATTGCCACTAGAAAAACTGTTTTCCAAGTGACAAATTTTAAATGAGCTGAAGACATAGGCTCAAAGGGGTCCCATGAGCTTGACTACACACACATTAAGATCCTATGCAGGCACTGGTTCCCTGTGAGAGGGTGCGAATCAGAAAGGCCCTTAAAGAACCTTTTGAAAATAGGATCGGAAGCCAATGAGAACTTTTGCCTGGCTGAAATGTAAGCAGAAGCTGCAGCCAAATGTACTTTCAGTGTACTGGCCTGAAGGCCTAAAGAAATGAGTAAGATAGTCCAACATGGGGCCTGACGGGATTCACCCAAGAATTCTAAAAGAACTAAGGGTAGAACTAGTGATACCACTGACAACGCTTTTTAACAAATCATGGGAGGATGGTGTGGTAAAGGACTGGAGGTGGGTGGACGTGATTCCCCTTCACAAAAGTGGAAGCAAGACAGAGGCAGGAAACTACAGACCTGTTAGTTTGACCTTAGTGGTGGGAAAATGATGGAATCACTTCTGAAAGAAAGAACTGTTGAGTACCTAGAAGCCAGTGGGGCACAGGACCCTAAGCAGTATGGATTCACAGCAGGAAGGTCATGTCAGACAGAATCTAATAGACTTCTTTGACTGGGTAACCAAAGTAGTAGACCAGGGAGGCGCTGGACATAGCCTACCTGGACTTTGGAGGCATGTGACACAGTCCCACCTGAAAGATTAATATACAAGTTAGCCAGCCTTGGAATGGGTCCTAAAGTGATAGCCTGGGTAAAAATTGTCTGGACAACAGGGCCAGAGGGTAATAGTAAAGCGAGTTCACTCTGAAGAAAGGGGTTACTAGGTAGGGGTACTGCAGGGTTCAGTACTGGGACTAGTCCTCTTTAATGTCTTTATAAGTGACATTGCAGAGGACTGGAAGGAAAAAGTACGTCCTTTGCAGACGACACAAAGATCTGCAACAGGGTCGATACAGAAGTTGGGGTGGAAAGGATGCAAAGAGACTTGCCAAGGATGGAGGAATGGTGAACTGTATGGCAGCTTAGATTCAACGCAAAGAAGTGCAAAGTAATGCACATGGGAAACAAAAACCCAGGGGAAGAGTACACAGTGGGGGGGGGGGGATGAGATACTAACAACAACAAAAGTGGAAAGGAACCTGGGGGTAGTCATATCAGATGACCTTAAGGTGGACAAGCAATGTGAGAAGGCAGTAAGGAGGGCTGGCGGGATACTGGGATGCATAGGGAGAGGCATCACCAGTAGAAAAATGAAAATTGCACTACCGTAATTATGATCTTTCTGTGTATCTTCACCATTCATCACAGATGGGTATCTGGCGGAGGTCAGGACCCATGAGTATCTTTTTTTTTTTTTTTTAAAAGGTGGCGGAGCTGACACGATGGCGCTGCCCTCGAGGCCTACGCACTGCGTGGCGCGGTTGGCCGTTAGGCTGTGTCGACTCCACCTGCCTGCCAGTTCTGAGTCGCCGGGAGGTAAGAGGAAGGGATGGAGGGTGGGACAAGAGAGTCCAAGGGACAGAAAAAGGAAAGAATGTATGAACTAAAGGAGAAATAACGACTGAGAGGACAGCAAAGAAAGAGGTTAGAACTGAAGGGATTGGGAGGGCCCCAATCTCTGGACGGAAGAAGGGAAGGGTAGGGTGGGTAAAGAATTTAGGGAGGGGAGAGGGATAAGATATCAGAGACCCTGGTCCGTCTCCAGATTGTATAGGAACTGCAAGGAGTAGCAAAGCTTTCTGCCAGAATTCAAGGCACGGAATAACTGGCAAATACTTATATGCAGCTGTTAGTTGGACATCCCTTACTACTAGACACCTGCTCCATGCTGGGCTATGGACTCTTAAACTGCTCCTGCAGAAATTGCCAAGCTATCTCTCTTCCCTTATTAGTATCTCACATAGTGCATACTCGTTAAGAAAATCTGACTTTATTATGCTTGACATACCAAGGACGCGGACTTCCTTTGAGTAGCGTGCTATTGCATATGCCCTTCCCCAATTTGACCAATTACAAACCGTACTGAAACTAACTAGCACAGTTTCAATAAACTTCTACAAATCGCTAAGTTCAGCCAAAATAAAAGACATCTGTAACTGTCATTAAGTCTCTTCCTTCCCCATGTGTGCCATATTTATCCACTGGTAAGGTATAATTGATCTGTCATATTAACTGCTTTCCCTTCCCCTTCTACTCCTGGCTTTATCTTTGCTTACGCTCCACTGCTACTCTATCAAATCTCTCCTCCCTCCCATATCAGTAGTAGACTGTTTGTTCTAGCTGCCAAAATACTGTATATTTGATTTGACTTGATTAAATCAAATCACACCAGTCATCATGTTTCATTTATCAGTATGCGACCTATAAGTCGCTTCCCTGTCTCATATCAATGTTTACCACCTGCGGTCACCCTATGTGGTACCCTTGTATGTATATCCAGCCTGTATCATGTAACGTGTATTTCATGTATATACTGTTAGTACCTATCTGTGTTTGTACTTTAAGTGTTTATGTCACAGGACCTCCTTGTGAATGAGCTTGCTCAGTGGAGTTTTCCTGCAATAAACTTGAACTTGAACTCCAGAAAGCAGAGTCGGCTATTCTGGAAGAAGGACAGGATACAGGGATTCAGTACTCTCTCAAGAAAAGTTTTTTTTTTTTTTTAGGAGAAATAGTTGGATGGAAACAGGGAGGAGGAGAGAAGGAGGGCAACTACCAACTCCCACCCCACAGGGGTGGAGACAAGGTACTAGAGAAGGAGTGCCGCTCGAGCTATCCACTCTCCTGGAAAAATACTCCCCTGTGTGTCCCTACTTTACCCCACTCCTAAGGAGGAGAGGGGGAGTCACAGAGAGGGAGGGGGACCCAGAGACTGAGGCCCCAGGGGGATGGTGGGTGGGGTTGTGATGAATGGTGAAGATACACAGAAAGATCATAATTATGGTAGGTACGTAATTTTCATATCTTATCTGTGTCAATCTTCACCATTCATCACAGATAGGTGAGTACCAAGCCCCCCAGAAGGGGGTTCTTTCTTTACACCCTAAGGGACAAAGTCCTTTAGCCCTCAGTGGGTGACACACTAAGGGGGAGGGAACTGCAGGGCCTGGAGAGGCCGAGGTGGGGAGAGAGAGAGAGGCGGAGTTCCCCGGAGAAGGAGAGTTGCCCCAACAGCGCCGTCTCACTCTCGCGGGAGAAAGGTGGAGTTTCCTGGTGGTCGGAGTTAATCACCCCAGGCTGGGCCAAGGGAGACAACCGGGAAAGACGTAGCCATGCCGACCGCCTAGTGCAGATCGCTGTCCCTACGACCCTGGTAGCTACCTCGTTGGCGTCATAAGATGCCCTCGTTTGGTGCCTTGCTAGTTCCAGGCCACGTGCAGAGTGCGCGATGGCTTGTCTGGTTTGCTCTGATTTGGGCAATGAGGCTAGGAGCTGACCTAGCCTGGACCACAAGAGCCTGTTGTAGGCTGCATAGTGGGCCTGATGTGCAGAGATAGAGAGAAGTAACCATGCCGAGTAAGCCTCCTCCCCAGAAATCAAAATCTGAGGGTCTTGATCTGGGGGCCAGTCACGGTGAGAGGCGCGAAAGCCCATCAGGAGTATCCACTGCGTCAAACCAGACTGTGGATGAGGCATGAAACTGGAGACTCGGGGTGCAATACCTCTGGCTGAGATCCATTGGGGCAGGAACTCGGAGAAGGGCCTCTGCCAGGAGCGCAAGGACACCTCCCGAAAGGGAGCCAGCCAGGGTGGCACCACAAGGGTGTCCTCACCAAAATCGCCTAGAAAGGCGTGCGCTGCGTGTTCAGGATTGCTGACAGTGGAAGGTGAAAGGTGCAAATCCTCCAACATCCTCACGAGGAATCACTGATACTCGGAGAGATCAGCAGCCGGAGAGATGTGGACAGAAGGTTCCTCTCCCCCTGAAGAGGGGGATGAGGAGCTGGAGGTCACCATCTGTTCAGTGGGTGGCAGCACGGGGGAAGGTTGAAGAACCCTGGCTGTTCATTGCCCTAACGTAAGCAGGGAACTGGGCAGCCACCGCTCTGAACTGCTCCCAGGTGAGAGGGCCGCTAGGACCAAGGATGCCTGGGAGCGCAGCAGAGTGTGGCAGAGGGATAGGGACAGAGCCAAGAAGAGATGTCGGCTGACCTCCGCCTGGGCTAAGGAGCGGACCGTGGGCACCCGTGGAAGAAGGTGCCCCAGAAGACCCCACAGACGAGCTGCACAACCACATCGGTACTGCCTTGGCTGCGCCCGGAAGAATCCCCAGTGGGGCGACGGGGCCGTAAGATCAGGGGCCGGTCCCCTGCCTCAAAAGCAGGACTCCCTCAAAGAGACGCGCAGAGGAAGAGCCGAAATCTGCCACGGCTCCTCCCAAGGCCCGTGGACCCAGAAAGCGGACGACGCCACTACCCCACCCCTCACTCGGAGTCCGAAGAGTCCTCCTCCTCGTGAGGGCCAGCCTGAGTAGCTGGCATCTCTGGGCAGCCTCGAAGGGATACCCAGGCAGCAGTACCCTCCCTCCAGGTGCCTCAATGGGCCCCAAAGTAGGCGATCAAGGCACACCACGGAGGGGTACCCACAACTGAGGGATCGGTGAACCCTCCAAGACCAGGCTGCAGAGCTATGGTGGCACGCACCACTGCCTGCTGGTCAGCACCACTGACCCTAGTCTCGGTAGCCACCACCTCACCTCAGAAGGGCTGGCTCCGGCTGGTCGGAAGACCCCGTGCCTGCGTCCGCAGCCAACCCGAGGGTGTGACTGCACATCCGACTCAGAGCTCGACTCCATCTCCAAAGAGGTAGAGTCCAAGGCCCTGAGCCAAACCGTGAGGAGGGTGGGCAGAGCTATCCTACCACCAGGCCGGAGACCACCACTGTGCAGAGTCGGTGCCAGTACCCCCGCAACCCTGCAAGCGGGATCCGAGGAAGCACGGCCCCAGCCCGAGCCAGAGATCAGCACCAGGACCAGTTGCGGTGGCACCGGTCCCCACGGCACGGAGGCGGCACCGAGGACAAGGATGAGCACCGACAGTCCTGGTGGTACCCTCGGCACCGGCGTAGGCACCACCGGTTCCCCGAAGCCGCCAGCGGTGCAGGGAACCGTGTGCCGCCCGACAGCCACGAGCAGACACGGCGCCCGAATATGCAAGCGCCCGGCTCCAGGCACCGCTCAAGTCGCGACAGACGGTAGCGTCTGGCACGACTGATGATGGAACGAGGCCCCACGGCGCTGAGCCTCGAGGACACGGCGCCGTGCTCAACCTCGGCACCGAGGCGAGACATGGCGAAGGACGACGTCGCAGTGGATCTCATGGTGCCGCAAACAGTGTCGACGGCGCAAACGGTGTTGACCGAGCCCACAGCGCAGCGCGACAACTCTGCGCCGACGACGGCCCCACAGCGCAACGAACGGCGCTGAGGGCTCCGACGGCGCTGGCCAACGTCATCGAGGATGGCGCCAAGCCAGGCCTTCCGAGCTGCAGGAACACCACCGGGGAGCCTTCACCCCAAAGGCGATTGCCATTCGGCGCCTCCGCCAGCTCCGGGAAGGGGCGGGCCTCCTCTCGCCAGCGGAAGAAGCCTCGACAATGGCTAGGCTACAAGTAGCGAGGCTCCCTCCTCATGGTCTGTATAGAACCTGGAGGGACCCGGAGGAAAGGCCAGAGGGCGGCTTGCCAGGCAGTGTGAACCCGACCCCCAAAAGTCGGCCGGAGCTCGCCCACTTTCAACCACGCATTGTTAGAGGACCCGGCGGTCCATGTGGAGAAGCAAGGTATGCGAGTCCATGTCGTGAGGCGGACCAAGACACCGAAAGACACCGTCGTGCTGGTCGGTGACAGACAATTTTCGACTGCATGGACACCGTCGCATGGGGGCCGACCCGTCTTCGAAGACTTCTTGCCCTCCGACCAAGACATGACCTACGGAAAAAAAAAAAAAAAACAGACTCGATGTTGCGAAAATTCAAAAAATAAGGAAAGATCTTACCAGGCGACGTCGAGTAGAGGCAGAAAACAGAACCGGCAGGATACCGATGGACTTGACGCTGAAGGATTAGGATTGAGGGGCCTGTACAAAGGATGAGGGACATGGAAGGGGGGGAATGGAGGAAAGGGTGGTCAGAGTGCTCCTGCTGGGGGATTCTATGATCAGGGGTATCAAATGGGATAGGGAGGGAGAAGCCTGGCCAGTTAGAACAAGATGCTTCCCTTGACTAACGGTGCACAGGGCTAAGCACGAGGTATATCAGCTGGCAGAGGATTGTGGGGGTTCCCCAGACATACTGGTCCACCTGGGTACAAATGACATTGAGGGAAATAGCGAGCTAGAGATACAGGCAAGATTCAGGAGCTTGCCAGGGTCTGTCATGACATAGGATGCACAGTTTCCTTCTCAGAAATCCCTGCCAGTGCCAAGGGCTAGTGGAGAACACAAAAGGAAAAGTGGAGATAAACCAGTGGCTCAGGGGTGGTGTGGCGTCAGAGGGTATGGGTTGATGGGGATTGGGGGAGACCTGGGAGGATAAGGAGCTGTGTGCTAGAGATAGACTACATCTCAATTTGAGGAGAGGGGAATCCTTAAGTTGAAAATAGAGGGTTCATTGGTGAAAAGTGGGTTTAAACTTGTGAAGGGGTGGGATGGAAGAAAAGGCTGTCAAGGGGTGCCGATAAAGGAGGACTCTGTCTCCACCCCCTGGGGACAGGAGGATTGCAGGAAAAGGCCAACTGGCAAAGTGCAGACCAGGGAAAACAGAATCCCCATGGGAACACGAGCAGGGAAATGGAACTATAGGGAAAGGGTGGAAGGTAGTCCTGCTAAATGCCAGGAGCTTGGGCAATAAAATGCCTGAGCTCAGGCGATGCTAACTGAGGGAGCAGTGGATGTGGCAGCGGTCACTGAGTATGGGCCACTGCTAGACATGACTGGGACCTGAACCTGGAGGATACGCTATGTTCAGGAAGGACAGGGGAGGGAAGGGGAGGAGGGTAGCAATGATAGTCAAAAACTGCATTGGCATAGGGGAGTAGAGGAGGCGGAGGGAACCGTGGAGGCGATTTGGGTCCTGTGATAACAAGGGGGGCAAGAGGGTAAAATAGGAGTGGTGTATGGACCCTCTGCCCTGGCGGAGGAGCTGGAGGAACAGTCTGGTGGCAGATGTTAGGAGACACTGCAGACTGGGCAGAGGAGCGCTGGTGGTGTTGGGGGACTTAAACATGCCAGGAACAGACTGGGAGACTATGACATCCTCTGTGACCAGGGAACAGAGGTTGTTGGATGTCTTTCAAGGCCGTTCCTAACTCAGCAGGTGAGGAACCCGACCAGGGAGGCCGGGTACTGGATGTGGTCCTGGCAGACAGTGACCAGATTGGGGAGCCTGGAGGTGAGGGACCCATTGCAGGGGAGTGACCATGCCACGGTCTGGATCCTGCCTGGACCTAGGAGGGTAGAAGGCTGCACAAAGGCGGAGTAACCGACTTCAGGGGCGGATTTAAGGAAATGGGAAGGATACTTAGGAGCATTTGGATGGGATTGGACAGACAGACGCTGATAGTAGGTGGGAAATCATCAGGAGAGGGTGCAGGATGCTACCAGCACCTGTGCAAGAGTAAGACGAACTGGGTGGGCCCAAAACCCAGTTGGTGGACCAGGAGGTCCAGGAGGTGGTGCAGGAAGAAAGCAGCCTATAAGCAATTCAAGTGCTCAAGGAGTGAAAGGGATCGAGGGGAGTCTGAGCTGATGGCTAGAGGGCCACTAGAGTGGTGAGGGTGGCTAAGGCAAGGAAGGAGCAGAACCTGGCCAGGGAAATTAGGAGAGGGAACAAGGGGTTCTTTAGATACATTGGGGAAAAACGAAGGGTGAAGGGGCAGATTAGCAGGATTAAATCAGGGGAGAGATGGGCACAAGACCCGGGGGAGCAGGCTGAGGTACTAAATGAGTACTTCACCTCAGTTTTCACTAAGGGAAAATGGGGTGCTGCATCATACATGGGAAGAGACAGAGATACTGAGGAGGGGGGGACCCTTACCGATCGGCAGGTCTGGGGAGAGGGGGGCATCACTGGCAGGTGGGGAGGGCTAAGCAGGAGAAGGGTACCGGAGTGGAAATCACAGCAGAGAGAGTGAGGAAACCCTCAGCTCCCTTAAGATGGAGAAAGCACCGGCGGATAAATTACATCCCAGAGTGCTGAAGGAACTTGCAGATGTCCTGGCAAAACCCTGGCAGAGCTTTTCACCATCTCTCTGAGGACAGGGTGGGTGCCCCAAGACTGGAAGGTGGCGAATATAGTGCCTATCCACAGGGGGGCACTGGGAGGTGGCAGGAACTACAGGCCTGTCAGCCTGACCTGGTGGTGGGCAAGGTGATGGAGGGCATTGTCAAGGAGAGGCATGGGGGACCTGGATAAGTCAGGGTGCCTGGACGATGAGACAGCATGGATTCATCCCGGGGAAATCGTGTCAGACAAACCTGGTGGGTTCTATGACTGGGTGACAAGTGCCTTGGACCTGGGTAGACCAGTGGATGTCCTCTTTCTAGACTTCACGCAAGACATTTGACTCTGTTCCTCAGGGCCTGTTGGATAAGCTGGGAGAAATGGGGTGGGGAACCAGATGATCAGATGGATGAGCAATTGGCTCAGGACCGGACCCAGAGGTCGTAGTTAGGGGATAGTCTCATCCCCAAGGAGGGTCATTAGTGGGGTCCCACAGGGATCAGTCCTTGGGCCCCTTCTGTTCAACGCCTACATATCTGACATAAGGACAGGAATCAGGAGTGAGATGAGTCTCTTTGCAGATGACTCGAAACTGGGGGTGGTGGTGGATGGGGAGGAGGGGAGGTGGCCTCAGGGGACCTGGAGGCTCTGGAAAGATGGTCTAGAAAGTGGAGCTGAGGTTCAATGCAGGAAATGCAAGGTACTCTACCTGGGGCCAGAAACCCAGGTCAAGTGTACACCCTGGGGAAATGCTACAAGTCTCGATGGCTGGGGAGGGACCTGGGGGTGGTGGTGGATGTCAAGATGAACAACTCTGAGACTTGTAGGAGGGCAGCAGCCAAGGCCAACAGGATGCTGGGATGCATCGCTGGGGGATCACCTCCAGAAGGAGGAAGTGATACTCCTCTGTATAACTGCTTGGTGAGGCTCGCACCTTGAGTACTGGGTGCAGTTTTGGAGGCCACACTTAAGCGGGACATTAACCTCCTGGAGAGGGTCCAGAGGAGGGCAACCAAAATGATCTGGGGCTTGGGGGACAGGACCTATGAGGAGGGCTCAAGAGCTAAATGTACACACTGGAAGAGAGAGAGGGCGGGGGACATGATAGGGGTCTTTAGGTACATGAAGAGGGTAAATAGGGAGGAACAGTCGGGGTGCGAAGGAAGGAGGAAGGGGCCACTGGGGGCATGGCTGGAAGCTGGAGGGGGAAGATTCAGGGAGAAAGGAGGAGGTGCTACTTCACTGAGAGGTGGTGGAGCCATGGAATGCACTGCCTGGGGGCTGGTGGAGGCAGAGACAGTGGAGGGGTTCAAGAGGGGTGGGACAGGTAGAGGGAAGGTTCTGGAAGCAAAATCCAATGCAGCAAGAATATCCGGAACTGGGAAGGAGAAGCCAGAGAAGCGAGGGGACAGCAAGGTCAGCACCCAGGTTGGGGACTGACCAAACGAGCAGACACGAAAGACCGTTAGGCCTATTCTGCTGGCATTTTAGTATGTTAGTATGAAACAGGCCTAAAATTTCTTCAAAGCTTCCCACGAGGCGACCTCGATGGCAGGAGATGAAGAACTGGCAGGCAGGCGGAGTCGACACAGCCTAACGGCCAGCCAGCGCCATGCAGTGCGTCCGAGGGCGGGCGCTGATGGTGTGTCGGCTCGCCTACCTTTAAAAAAAAAAAAAAAAAGCTCCTGATGGGGTCCTGACCTTCGTCAGATACCCATCTGTGATGAATGGTGAAGACTGGCACAAATAAGATCAGGAAGTTGTTATCCCTCTGTACAGACAGTTGGTGAGACCCGACCTGGAGTACTGTGTGCAGTTCTAGAGACCCATCTCTGCAAGGACATAGACAGAATGGAGGCTGTCAGAGGATGGCAACTAAAATGGTTCAGGGTCTGCACCAGAAGACTTACGAAGAGAGATTAAAAGAGCTTAATATGTATACCCTTGAGGAGAAGAGGGAGAGGGGGGACATGATAGAAACTTTCAAGTATCTCAAGGGAATAAACAAAGTCCAAGAGAGTAGCATCTTTCAGAAACAGATGTACAAGAAGAAAAAATTACTCACCTTAGTAATGTTGTTTCTTCTAATGGAGTCTTGCTATATTATGACAATTGCAGTTTGTCCCACCATTAGAACTGCTCCGGAGGTGAAATAGTTAACTCCATTCCATGAATGGAACTTTGAGCACGAGCTCTAAAATAGAAGCTCTGTCTGTGGAGATTCAAATCTGAACTGTCAGATCTTTACGAGCAAAACTCACTAAGGTCTGTGTGGGAAGCTGTACCTACACTAGCCAACTGGCTACCTAAATAATAACACCCATTGCTGGTCCCAACACCCAATACTCAAGTCAGGGGACCAGAATTACTAATACAATTTTAACAAAATGAGAATAAAACAAGAGGATAATAAACACACACCAAACCCCAAAGGGTGAAAGCAACAAAAAGGGCATAAATAATTGCCACACTAGGTTACCAACACCCTACCCAAGTAGAGGTTCTGAGGAGGACCGAGGCTGGGGGTCATAATATAGCAAGACTCCATTAGAAGAAACAACATTACTAAGGTGAGTAATTTTTTCTTTAAACAACATCAGTCTTGCTATATTGTGACAATTACAATTCTCAACAGTACCTCCATGGGAGGGGCAGAACCTACTTAGGGGAATGGGCTCTGAAGAACAGCTGTGCCAAGTGAGCATCTCTCCTAGCCTGGACATAGAGGAGTAATGCTTGGTGAAAGTGTGTACCGCTTTTCCAAGTAGCAGCCTGGCATATCTTCAATATAGGGATGTCTCTGGCAGCAGCTAGAGATGTGACTGTACAGCTGGTAGAAAGAGCCCTCAAGCCAGAGGATCTCTGCCCAGTTTCTGATAACAAAATTGGATACAAGAGACAATCCACCTGGCAATTGATCTCTAGTGGCAGTTTTCCTTTCCCAACCTCACCAAAAGTGAGGAAAAGTTGGAGGATTCGAACCTGGACTCTTGGTATGTTCTATAGAGTAACTAAGAGCCCTCTTAACATCCAGGCTTGCAATCTCTCTCTCAGCAGAAGAGGAGTGTTCAGAAAATTACTGGAAGGAGATAGATTGGTTAAGATGGAAATCTGAAACCACCTTAGGCAAAACTTCCTGTTGGTCCTGAGGACTACCTTATCCCTGTGGAAAGAAATAATGTCAGTTTCTACTGACAAGGCACCACTCACCTATGCGTCTGGCGAAGTGATAGCCACTAGGAAAACAGTTTTCCCAAGTTAGATACTTCAGCTCTGCAGAAAACAGAGAGTTCAAAAGGAGGAGTTGCATTAACTGGGCAATGCAAACATTAAGGTCCCAAGCAGGGGTCGATCTGAAAAAGTGGATTAGTATGGGAGTAATCCTTACAAACTTGGAAAACACAGAGTTGAGCAGAAGAGGATGACTTTCCTGCTGAACAAAAGCAAGCAGCCGCAAATGAACTCTCAGGGTGGCTGGTCTGAGGCCCAAGGAATTAAGATGGACCAAGTAATCTAACACAATGGGCAAATCAGCAGATTCTGGAAATATGCTTCCCAGAACGCCAAATGGAAAACCTTTTCCATTTAGAATTATAAGTAGCCCTAGTTGGAAGGCTTCCTAGAAGCCTTTAGGATTTAAAGGACACCCTGGAGAGGTGTAAGTCAGCAAACTCTAATTCCTCAAGAGCCAGGCCTTGAGGTTGAGTGTATGAGATTCGGATACCAAACTCTCCCCTGGGCACAGGTTAATAGGTTGTGATTCCTGGGGAGGGAAGGGGAAGATGGACTGTCAGGAACAGAAGGAGTGGGTACCAGGGCTGCCTGGCCCAATCCGGGGCAATCAGAATCACCCTGCAAGGCTGAGATCTGATTTGACTAACACTTTGAATAGGAGAGGGAAGGGGGGAAAAGCATAAAGAAACTTCCCTTCCCAATCCAGGAGAAGGGCGTCCAGGGGGACTGAACCCAACACTGGAGGTCTGCAACAGAATAGTGGAAGTTGGTGATTGTCTGGGGCTGCAAAAAGATCTATCTGAGGGGTGCCCCATCTGGCAAAAACTATCCCCAATACTTGAGGATCCAGGGACCATTCGTGATGGCACTGGGAAATCCTGCTGAGAGCATCTGCTAGGACATTGTCCTTTCCTGGAAGGTGAACTGCTAAGAGGGAAGTGTTCAGGGAATAGGCCAGACTATAACTTCATTGCCTCGGTGCACAGAGGCCGAAGACCGAGTGCCCCCTGTTTGTTGATGTACCACATTGTTGTGGTGTTGTCTGTTCTGACTTGTACCACTTTTTCTGAACAGATGCAGAAAGCGCTTGAAGAGCTAAAAGCAGCTCTAAGCTCTGTCAAATGGATGTGGAGCAGAGATTCCTGGGGACCACACTCCCTGAGTGAGAGGTCGCTCATGTGGGCCTCCCACCCAGGAGGGAGGCATCTGTGTGAGAGTCAAGAGTGTGAGCAGGGGAATGAAGGGACCCCCAATCTCAGTGCTCTGATCACTGCCACCACTGGAGGGCCTGGATCAAGGTTCGAGTCACTGGGACCAACTTGGAAGGGGTCTCTTCTCTGAGACAATAGGCTCTCAAGTGAAACTGAATGTCTCTCATCTGAAATCTTGCTCCCTGCACAACAGCTGTGGATGCAGCCATGTGCCCAGGAGCTGCAGAAAGTGTCTTGCTGGTCGAGAGACCTGCAGAGTGAAGGAGGAGGAGGCCAGAGCCACTAAATTCCTTACCCTATCTAAGGGAAAAAAAGCTCTGGCTAGGTTTGTAATCCATTCTGCCTATAAGGTGAGTACCTGGACTGGTTCCAGAACAGACTTTGGTAGATTTGAGAAACCCAGGGAGGTGAGAAGCTGCTGGGTGACTTGCAGGTGAGATTTACCTATTCTGGGACTGGCCTACAATGAGCCAGTCGTCTAGATAGGGAAAACAGCAATCCTTGCCTCCTTAAGTGAGCCACTGCTACTGCCAGACATTTTGTGAATACCCTTGCAGAGGTGGGCCGGGCGGGCATTGCTCTTGAACTGGTAGTGACCTGAGGGCAGTTCGAATCTGAGGTACTTTCGATGGGAGCTTCTGATCGGACGTGAAAATAGGCATCCTTGGTCCAGGAAGCTAACCAGTCCCCTGGCCTTAGAGAGGGTAAAATCATTGCCAGGTTACCATTTTGAACTTTGGTTTCAAAGATGCTTGTTCAGATATCTGAGGTCTAAGATAGCCGCCATTCTCCTGTTTTTTTTGGGGTAAGGAATATCTGGAATACAGACCCCTGCCTTGGTGCGGGAGGAACCCTTTCTGCTGCTCTGAGCCAACAAGTTGAGACCTCTGCTTCTACAGCAAGGGTCTCTGAAGAACTGCAGGTAGAAAAACCTGGTTTTCATCTTGGGAAACTTTTGAAGCTGAGAACAGACCCTGGCTACTACTTCCAGAACCCACTTGTCTGAGGTTAAAGGCGCCCAGTTCTGACTGAAGTAAGCCAACCTGCCCCCCTACTGGTAAAGGAGAATCGGCCCTGGGCACCCCATCAGGGTGCCTGCTTAGCAGGTGCTTTGGGCTGAGGGTGGGAGCAGGCCTGCCCACACCCTGTCTGCCCTGCCTCTGCCTCTGAAGAAGCCCTCTGAGCATAAGCAGAGGAGGCCTGAGTCTGATAAAAAGGCCTGTCTATATTCATCCATCTTTTTCATGTAATTCTTGTCTGCTCCCCAAACAGAGAATTTCCCACCACTGGAAAATCCATAGCCTTAGTCTGGGTATCCGTGACAGGCTAGTGAAACATGAGCCAGGCCAACCTACGAAAAGCTACAGATGTGGCCATGACTCTAGAGGAAACATCATTAACATCCACAGCAGCATGAAACTGCACCTTAGAAACCTCAATGCACATCGGCAGCCACCTGTTCTAGTTCACTAGCCAGCTGGCCATGGGCTTGTTTGGCTAATTCCATAACAGTATCCCATCTAGATTTCTGATACCTTGCTACATAAGCCATATAATTTGCTTGCCTGAGTCCCAAGGAGGCTGCCATATACTGTTTTGCCTATGGCATCAATCTTCCTGGAATCCTTGTCAGGAGGATGTAAGCCAGGGAATATTAGCTTTATCACAGGCTGCAGCCTGAACTACCCCAACATGACTGCATTGCTGTGAAAGGAATTCTGTATCAGGACCTGACAATGTGTACCTTCTGTCCATCTTTTTATCTACAGGAGGCACAGAATTAGGAGTTTTTAAAATTTTTATTGTTTGTTTCCTAAAAGACTTATGCAAAGGAATAGACAATCTCCTAGACTCTGGTATATCCATAATTTCTACAAAATCAGGTTCCTCTTGCTCATCCACAGCTTCCTCCCATGGAGCTGAAGGGATTCAGTAACCCTTTTCATAAAACAGAAAAAGAAGGGACTCAGAAAGCATAGGGGAGTTTGTGAGGTCAGTCTGGGAGATGTCCAGTTCAGTGGGCACACCCAGACTCTCTCAGTCACATTCACGCTGATCATCATCATGCCCCCATGCTCTTGGTTCATAAAATCTCCAATATCATATTCCTGAACCGGTGGAACCGGCCGAACCAACCTTTTATCAGACAGTGGCGGTTCGGACGGAACCGGAGAAAGTGACTGTACAATTTGTATAGCTTTTGCTAGTTCTGCAGCAGTTGGAGAAGGAATTTTGGACTCCATACCTGCTGATTTTCTTTTTTTTAGTTTACTTTGCCCGAGGAAGTCTCGCCCTGGTCAGAGGGATCTCCTCCGTCCGGTTGGCACCGAACCGGCTGGCCATCCGGTCAGCGGACTTTTTGGCCTCGGTTCCCTGAGCCTGCCCACTCTCTTATCCAGGGTGGCTGCAGGAATTCTTCTACAATCTGGCAGTCTGAAATGAGGTGGTCAACCCCAGACAGTAAACACATATAGTGTGTGGGTCAGCCTTGGCAAAGGCTTCCCCACAGACACTACAGTGTTGAAACCCAGTGGGCCCGGTTTTTTGTTTTGGGTTTCTCAGACATGATGCCAGCCTAACCAAGAAACTTGCCCTTTAACGGCAGTGCCAGGCAAGACACCCTTATCGGTTCCCAACCATGTCACGGGTCATGGAAAAAACCGTAATGAAATCCATTTTTTTAGAACCGATAAGAACCGGGAACCGCACTCTAAAAGCTTTAAAATGTTTACTCTTTAAGGTTTTAACCAACCTGATCGGTTCGAACCGAACCGATAAACATTTACAAGTTCACACAGAATAAAACCTGTCTATTACTTACAATACCACAGACAGAGCTTGAACCGATCGGTTTGATGTTTAAAATAATTATACTGAGTTTAATTTAACTGAGAAAATACTGTTTAAACCAAGAAATGAACAAAGCAGTAGGAGAAATCTCCGGCGACTGTTCAGTGAGGCGGAGTAAAGAATCTGACAGTTCAGGTTTGAATCTCCACAGACAGAGCTTCTATTTTAGAGCTCATGCTCAAAGTTCCATTCATGGAATGGAATTAACTATTTCACCTCCGGAGCAGTTCTAATGGTGGGACAAACTGCAATTTTCATAATATAGCAAGACTTCATGTTGTTTGAAATGCAGGTTACTCACCTGTAACAGGAGTTCTAGGAATGGTATATGTTGTTCATCCACACTCTCTGGCAGGTATCCTTGCCGCTTTAATTCTTGCCGGAAGGTCTTCAAGCTGGCTCCTCCCACCCACCGGGTTGGTAAACTCTCCCGGCTCGCCCATAACGCCCAGATCTGGCCCGCTGGAAGCTCACAGGTTGTGCTACTGTCGGGAGGTTTGAGAAACAGATGAACAACATACCATTCCAGAACTCCTGTTACAGGTGAGTAACCTGTATTTCTAGGGACATGGATATGTTGTTCATCCACACTCTGGCAGACTCCTAGCAGTTCTCCGGGAGGAGGGAGGCAAGGCGCACACCCCAATACTTACTTGGGAAAGAGAGACTGGAGAACTGAGGCCCCAAAACCAGCATCCCGGCGTGACTCGAGGTTGATGTGGTAGTGGGTAATAAAGGTATGTGCCGACTTCCAGGTAGCAGCCCTGCAGATATCCTGGATAGGGACATCCATGGAAGCAGCTACCGATGCAGCGGTATGGTGGGTATAATGAGCTCTTATCCCTCTGGGAGGCTCCATGCCCGCCAACCTGTAGCAGAGCTCTATGCAAGAGGTGATCCACCTGCCTATCGTCCGCTTTGCTGCAGGTCTGCCAAGTGCGGCTTCAGCGCAGGTGACAAACAGCTGGCGAACCTCTCCCCGAACATCAGCTGTCCACTCCTTATAATAAGTGAGCACTCGTCTAGGGTCCAAAGTATGGAGCCTATACTCGGCCACCGAGGTGTGATTGGGGTAGAACACCAGCAGAGTCAACACCTGCTTAAGGTGAAACTCCGACACCACCTTCGGAAGGAATTTCGGGTGGGGGCACAGGACAACCTTGTCCCTGTGGAAGACCAGGTAGGGAGGCTCGATGGAAAGCGCCTGGAGCTCTCCCATCCTTCTAGCTGACGTGATAGCCACCAAGAAGGCGGTCTTCCACGACAGGTGTGAAAGATCACACCTGTGCATTGGTTCGAATGGCTTGTCCATGAGCTTATGTCTCAGCAAGTAGGTCCCACGGAGGTGGAGGTTGCCTGCACAGATGTGGTCAGGCCTTTGAAGAAGTGCCCGACCACCTTCTCCTGTGCCACCGACTGCTTGCCGGCCTGCGCCTGCAAGCAGAGATGGCTGCCCAGCACCTTAAGGGTCGCTCGAACCAAGCCCTTGCAGAAAGGGACCACAGGTATTCCAGAATGCTTACCAAGGGGCAGTTGGAAGGGTCCAAGCCTTCCCCTAACACCAAATAAACCTCTTCCATTTGAAGGCATATTTTCCTGGTCGACTCCACGGGACGCCTCAACGATGTTGAGGACCTCGTCAGAAAGACCCAGAGTCTGGAACTCTAGCAGCCAGGAACCAGGCGTCAGGTGCAGGTATTGAAGGTCCAGGTGGAATACCTCCCCTGATTGACTGAGATCAGGTCAGGCGGGCTGGAAGCCGCCTCGGGAGCCTGGAGCTGAGGCTGAGGAGATCTGGATACCAGAACTGGCGGGCCAGTCTGGGACTACCAGAATCACCTGTGCCTTGTCCCTCCTCGCCTTGAGAGCACCTTGTGGATCAAGGGAAATGGGAAAAGGCGAGAAGAGCCCGGGGTCCCACGGCCTCGAAGGCATCCCCTCAGCGAGCCCTGCTGAGGCGGGCGCATGGAACAGACTCAACTAGCATTCTCCTGAGGCAAACAGGTCCACCTGAGGCGTGCCCCAGTGGGAGAAGAGATCTTGTACTACCTCCGGCAGGAGAGACCACTCGTGAGACGCAGACCCTATCCGGCTTAGGGCATCGGCCAGTGTGTTGGAGGCTCCTGCCACGTGAATGGCTAGGAGATCTGCTTCCAGGCTGCGTATTAGGGAGCAAATGCGGAGAGCTTCCTTGCATAACAGCAAGGAGCACATCCCGCCCTGGCGGATCAGACAGTACATGGTCGTGGTGTTGTCCGTCTGGACCTGAACCACTTGACCCCGTAGAAAGCGGAGTGGAAGGCGGTGAGAGCTGAGATGGACTGCTCGGAGCTCCAGCAGGTTGATGTGGCATCGGGACTCCGAGAGGGACCAGAGGCCGTGTGCTCGGTGTTCCCCTAGATGGGCACCCCAACCCATCAGAGATGCGTCGGTCGAGAGAGAGACCATCGGCTCGGGGCGGACAAACGGGATACCCTCCTGCAGATGTGTTGGAACGATCCACCATTGGGGAGCGTTCCACATCTCCTGGGTGACTGTCACGGGCCGGTCCAACGGATCACGGCGTTGTGACCATTGGCTGGCCAGTCCCCACTGAAGGGGACGCATGTACCAATGGGCCCAATGGACCTCGCTGGTGCAGGCCGCCATGAGGCCCAGGAGGCGCAGAAAGTCCCGGGCAGGGCGCAATTGCCCAACCAGAAATGATTGGGCAAAGGAGGAAAGAACCTCGACCCTGTCCGCCGGGAGCCATGCTCTGGCTCGCAGAGAGTCGAGATCTGCCCCGATGAACAGAATCACCTGCTTTGGCACGAGTTCCGACTTGGCCTCGTTGATGAGGTGGCCAACCTGAGAGCAAACCTGGAGGGCCAGATCTCTGGACCGCTCCGCCTCCGGTCTGGAGGCCGGCTATCAATGATCGTCCCGGTAAGGTACACGGACCCCTCGGCCAAGAGAATGCTGTCACCACTGGCATGCATTTGGTGAAGACCCTGGCAGCTAAGGAGAGGCCGAAGGGCATGGCCCAGAACTCGTATAGGGATCCCTCCGCTCTGAAGCAGAGGAACCTCTGATGGGACAGACGGATTGGGACGTCAAAGAACGCGTCCTGGAGGTCCAAGGAACAGAACACACGCCTGCTCCAAGGATGGGATTATCTGAGCCAGAGTGACCATCCTGAAGGTCCGAAACCTTAGGAACTTGTTCAGACTGCAGGTCGAAATAGAGATGAGCGCCAGCCCCGTCCGGGCCCATGGGACCAGGAAGTACCTGGACACAAACCCGGGTCTGGAGGAGGATCCACCACCTTCCTGATTACCTCTTTTTCGAGGAGCAGAGCAATATTGGCCCGGCAGGCCGACAGCGAGGCTGCGGACCCCGTGGCCCCCCGAGGGGCGACGGTTCGAAAAGGCGGAACCTGCTCGAACTCCAGAGGCAGGCCTTTTCCTACCACTTCCAACACCCAGCGGTCCGTGGTGATAGCGGAATAGGCGGAAAGGAAGCGGCGGAGCCGGCCCCCACAGGGATCTGACGAGTTGGGGTGGCACCCTCAACCTGTCACTGGGCAGGCTTGGAGGAAGAACCGGCAGAGACCTCCCGAGGCCTTTACCTCCTTGCTTCCTGTTGGAGGAAGCGATCGGCTTGGGTTTGGGATGCTAAAGCGCAAGCCTGCTGGCCGCCCCTGCTGCTGGGCGAGGTCGAGCAGGGCCGAAGGATGAAAGGACTTCTGCTGCTGACGGCGGCTTTGTCCCTCTGGGCGGAGGTGACAGAGTCCAGAGTGGCACTGGACTTCTCGATCCGCTGAGTGTCCTCCACTCCAGGGCCGAGAGGTCAGTCCCCAAGAAGGGACGCCCACCAACTTGTGCTGGGTATCCGCCGTGAAGGTGGATATCCTCAACCACGCCCTGCATCGCATGGCCACTGCAGCCGTACTGACCTGGCACAGGAATCACCTATGTCCAGAGCAGTCTGGAGCTGCTAGCCTACCGCCTCTACCCTAGTCCCACACCTGGCGGACCGTGGTCTGCAGGTCAGGCGGGATGAGGAGCGACCTCATCCAGGGAGCCCATGAGGGTGTGGGAGAAGTGTGCCATCAGCACGGCCGAGCTGGCCTGTCGGGAGGCCGGGAGATGCAGCATACACTTGCGCCGGCAAGTCCAGCTTTTGGACTCCTTGTCGGAAGCTTATCCACATCCGGCGTTACGGGCGGCAAAGCGCTGTCGGTGACTAACTCCTCAGCAAAGGGTGTTCCGAGAACGGGCAAGAGCAGTGGGACCGATACTTCCTGGCCATCCTGGCCGGAGCAGGACAGGAAGCAGGCCGCTGCAAAGCTCCAAGGCTGGGCCGACAATGGTCTCAGCCACCGAAAGGCCTCCGTGGGAGAATCCCCGGTCCAGAATCTCCGTCGGGGATACTTGGCCCGCTTGGACGCAGGCTCGAGCTGCATCCGGTGGACTCGAGATGAGTGAAGCAGATCCAAGAAGGACAATGGGCTATAGTCCACTGACTGGCCTCGGAGGACTCAGATCACACTGCCTGGAGAACAGGGGCAGATCATCGTCCGGATTCTGAAGAGTCTGCGAAGAGCTGCCTGGCCCTGAGCCACCCTCCACCTGCCGAGGGCGGTCGGGAGTGAGGGTGACCGACAACCTGTGGGAGACCGTGACCCAACCGAGAATTCTTGGTCGGTGCCCCGACTTTGGTTCTGGAGGGAGTTCCACCTACAATCGGTGAACCAGCAGGTTTCGGCAGCAACCAGCCCTGGGGCGGGCAACTCAACTGGAAGGAGTGGTTGCTTCAGCGTTCCAGCGACAGCCACTTGATGGCTGGGGTTGACTTGGGTCCAGATAACAGCAACTGCTGCCACATCAGATCCTATGCGCGGCAACTTGCGCCGTAGCCCTCTCACCGAGGAGGAAGACTAGGAAGAACTGGCGCCGCTTACTTCGGTAATGGGACCGAGACCGCCGATGTCGGAGATAAGCTGAACCGAAGAGGTCCGAGGCGAGACCCTGGGGATCGAGGGTGGGTCTGGGAAGGGCGGGATACCGCTCTTCCCTCGGCTTAGGAACTTTAACGGGGACTGCAGTACCCGAAGAGCAGGCAGATCCTCGGTATCCACCGGGAACGGTGAAGTAGGGTTGTCGGCTTCTCCAGTCGACAGCCCGTCTAACGGATCGAGAAAAATCTCGACTTCGTCGACAGGAGTCTCGGCAGGCTGGCCTGACGGGGGCACCGTGAAGCCACAGGCCTCAGCCGCAACCTCGACCGAAGTCGGCGTCGGCTGCCGGGAGGGACCTCTCCCGCTCCCCAGACATCAGCGATGGGACTTACCTTTCAGATCCCTTTCTTGGGCCGAGAATAATAGTCCCGAAGGCCCTCTCCTTTCGTGGAAAGGGACTGGCAAAGCTCCTTGAATGAGGCTGAATACGAGGAACTCAGAGAGGCGGGATAAATGCCACGGCCGAGGAGGAAGAAGATGCAGCCTGGACACCTCCTCCTCCTCGGGGTGATCATCTGTTCCCGAGCCAGCCCGCCATGAACACATGCTCAGAGCCTCTTTGGATTTAACGGCGGAGAAAGCGTTTCTCGGGCGCCCAAGCTTCAAGCGGGCAGCGTGATAGTCAAGAACATTGGCTGAGAAAGAACGGCACAACTCGCGAAGCCTGCGCGGTCGTGATCTAGGCCTAAGCAGTAGGCGCACGTGGAGTGCAGATCTGTCCTGGACATTTTCTGCCCGATAGGGCACCTCAGAAAGCCGAACAGATTTGTCCATCGCAGCCGCGAGGAAGATGAAGACCGAGTTAAGAAAACTTCAAAATCAATTTCGGACGAACCAAAGAATTAGGATCCAGTCTAAGCATGAGCGCTAAGGAGGGAACCTGAGCTTCCAAGCAGTAAGGAAGATCTGGCATCATGGGGCGGGCAGGAGTTTTACCACCGAGGTGGGTGGGAGGAGCCAGCATGAAGACCTTCCATAAGAATTAAAGCTGCAAGGATACCTGCCAGAGAGTGTGGATGAACAACATATCCATGTCCCTAGAAATGAAAATTACGTACCTACCGTAATTATGATCTTCCTTGTATCTTCACCATTCATCACATATGGGTTCATGGCGGAGGTCATGACCCTGTGGGAGATTCTTTCTTTTTTTTTTTTTTGGTAGGCGAAGTCAACACATCATCGGCGCCTCCCTGAGGCTGGCCCTTTGCATTAGCACTTCCTTGAGGTTGGCCATTAAGCTCTGTCGACACCGCCTGCCAGTTCTGAGTCACCGGAGAGGTAAGAGGACGGGAGTGGAGGATGGGACAAGGAAGTCCAAGGGACAGGAAAGAAAAAATTACTCACCTTAGTAATGTTGTTTCTTCTAATGGAGTCTTGCTGTATTCTGGCTATTGCAGTTGGGTCCTGCCTTTCAACTGCCCCGGAGAACAAAAAGTTAACTTTCCATGGCCAGCATGGAACGTTCAGCGTGAGCTCGGTTGAAGCCTCTGTCTGCTGTTGTTTAAACTCCAACCGTAAGATCTTTACAAGCAATACTCACTAGAAGTACGTGTGGAAACTGTAAAACTCACACTAGCCAACTGGCAACTAAATTTATTAAAAAGGTTTTTTAGAAACATAGAATTTGACGGCAGATAAGGACCGCTTGGCCCACCTAGTCTGCCCATTGGTTTCAAACAAAGACTCAAGTCAGGAAACCAAAAACAAAACACCACACACCCAAAATAAGGAGGGTGAAAAGGGCACCTCTAGGGTGCCAATACTGCTCCTGCCCACCCACTTCCCAAAACCAGGTTCTGAGAGGGGAGGAAGGAGGGAGGTCAGAATACAGCAAGACTCCATTAGAAGAAACAACATTACTAAGGTGAGTAATTTGTTCTTCAAACAACGTGAAGTCTTGCTGTAGTCTGACTACTGCAGACTACCAAGCAGTACCTCCATGGAGGAGGGACAGAACCTACTTTGGGAATAGGCTCTGAAGTACTGCTGTGCCAAACCGAGCATCACTCCTAGCCTTGATATCCAGAGAGTAATGCTTGGTGAATGTATGGACTGTTTTCCTGGTGGCTGCTTGACATATTTCTAAGATAGGAATATCCTGGCAGCAGCCAGGAAGCAGAATGTACCTCTAGTAGAGTGAGCCCTCAGGCCTGAGGGTGGGGTTCTACCCAGTTTTTCATAGCAGAACTGTTTGCAAGAGACAATACACCTGGCAATAGATCTTTTAGTGGCGGTTTGCCCTTACTGACATCTCCATATGTGAGGAGCAACTGGAGGGACTCAAACCTGTGACCCTTGGTGCGCTCTATGTAGTAGCTGAGGGCCCTTTTAACATCCAAGCTGTGCAGCCTCCTCTCTCCAAAGGAGGAATGGTCAGTGAAGAAAACAGGGAGAGACAGACTGATTAAGGTGGAAATCCGAAACCACCTTAGGCAAAAACTTCCTGTTAGGTTCTTAGGACCACTTTATCTCTATGGAAAGAGATGAAATCAGGCTCCACTGACAGGGCTTGCAATTCACTGATACACCTGGCAGAGGTAATGGCTACCAAAACAGTTTTCCAAGTCAAGTACTTAAGCTCTGCAGAGGACAAAGGCTCAAAGGTGGTTGCATAAGCTGAGCAATGCAAACATTAAGGCCCCAAGCAGAGCAGGGTCCCTAAAGGGGGAATTGCTGAGCAGCAATCCCTTGAAGAACTTATAAAAACACAGGATGGGCTGACAGAGGAAGGGCTTGCCTACTGACAAGAAGGCAGAAACAGCTGCTAGATGTACTCTAAGTGTAGCTGACCTAAGTCCCAAGCCATTAAGATGAACCATACAGTCCAGGACTGTAGGCAACCCAGCAGATTCTGGAGAAATATGCTTATTAGAACACCAAATAGTGAACCTTTTCCATTTGGAGTTGTAAGTCTTTCTGGCAGAAGGCTTTCGAGAAGACTTAAGGATATCCAGAACCCCTTGAGAAAGGTGTAGATCAGCAAACTCTAACTCTTCAAGAGCCATGCCTTAAGATTGAGAGATTTGAGGTTCGGATACCAAATTCTCCCTTGAGAGGATGTCAACAGGTTGTAATTCCTGGGAAGAGACAGGGGAAGGTGGACTGTTAAGGACAGCAACAGTGGGTACCAGGGCTGTCTGGCCCAGTCTGGAGCAATCAGAATCACTTTGCATGGTTGAGACCCGATCTTGACTAACACTTTGAACAGGAGAGGGAAGAGGGAAAAGCATACAGAAATGTCCCTTCCCAATTCAGAATCAGAGCATCCAGGGAGACTGAGCCCAAGACTGGGGGTCTGCAACAAAGAGAGGAAGTTGGTGATTGTCTGGGGCTGCAAAAAGATCTATCTGTGGAGTGCTCCATCTCGAGAAAATCACTTCCAAAACTAGGGGATCTAGGGTCTATTCGTGATGGCCCTGGGATATCCTGCTGAGAGCATCTGCTAGGACATTGTCCTTCCCTGGGAGGCGAACTGCTATCAGAGAGGTTTGCAGGAATAGCCAAAGACCACAAGTTCATTGCTTCTGTGCACAAGGTTGAAGACAGAGTGCCTTACTTGTTGATGTACCACATTGTGGTGGTGGTGTCTGTTCTGATCTGGACCACCTTGTTCTGTACAGATTTGGAAAAGGCTTGCAGTGCCAGAAACACTGCTCTGAGTTCCAAGAGACTGATGTGAAGCAGAGATTATTGAGGTGACCACAGGCCTTGGGTTGTAAGATCCCCCAAGTGGGCTCTTCAGCCCAGCAGGGAGGCATCTGTGGTGAGTATCACTGAATGAGACTGAGTGACAAATGGAACCCCTTGTCTCAAATTGTCCTGATCCTGCCACCACTGCAAAGCCTGGATCAGGGTTCAAGTCACTGGGACTAGTTTGGTAAGGGAATCCTTTCTTTGGGACCAGAAGGCTCTTAAGTGGAACTGAATGTCCCTCATTTGGAATCTTGCCCCCTGGACCACTGCTGTAGTGGCTGCCATGTGGCCCAGGAGCTGCTGGAAATGCCTTGCTGGTCGAGACACCCGAAGGGTGAATGAAGAGGCCAGTTCTATAAGGGTCCTTGCCCTGTCCAGGGGAAGGAAGGCTTTTGCCCTTATTGTATCCAGCTCTGCCCCTATAAAGGTGAGGAGCTGTACTGGCTCGAGAACTGACTTTAGAAGGTTGAGGAGGAATCCTAAGGAAGTGAGCACTTGATGAGTTATTTGCAGATCTGACTTGACTTGGTCTGGAGACTGACCCACTATGAGCCAGTCGTCCAAGTATGGAAAGATGGAGATCTTTTTTCTCCTTAGGAAAGCAACCACTACTGCTAGGCACTTTGTGAACACCCTTTGGGCTGATGTTTGGCCAAAGGGCATTGCTCTGAATTGATAGTGGCCTGAAGGCAACTCGAACCTGAGGTACTTTCTGTGGGAGCACCTGATGGGAATGCGAAAATAGGCATCCTTGAGGTCCAGGGAGGCTAGCCAGTCCCCTGGCCTTAGAGAGGGCAGAATTATTCCCAGAGTCACCATTTTGAATTTTGTTTTTAAAAGGTGCTTGTTCAGACATCTTAGATCCAGGATGGGCCACCATTCTCCTGTTTTTGGGGGTTAGGAAGTACTTGAGTACAATCATTTGCCCTGTGGGTAGGAACCCTTTCTATGGCTCTGAGAGCCAGGAGGAAGAAACCTCTGCCTCTAGGGCAAAGGTCTCTGATGGTTGCAGGTGGAAAGGATCTGGTTCTCATCTTGGGAAATATTTTGAAGCTGAGAACCAGTCCCTGGCTTACTACTTCCAGGACCCACTTGTCTGATGCCAAGACTTCCAGTCCTGGACAAAGTAAGCCAGCCTTCCCCCTACAGGTACTGGAGAATCGGCCCGGGCAGACCCATCAGGGTGTCTGCTTGGCAGGGGCTTTAGGCTGAGGGGTGGAAGCAGGCCTGCTCATTCCCTGTCTGCCTCTCCCTCTGAAGAACCCCCTCTGAGCATAAGCAGAAGAGGAGGCCTGGGCTTGGTAAAAAGGCCTGCCCCTGGACTGCTGCCTTTGTGGAGTGGCTTGCCTTTCTTTGGCCTGAGCACTCCTGTAGGTGGTCCTGTACTCGTCCATCTTTTTCATGAAGTTCTCTGTCTGCTCCCCAAACAGAGAATTACCAATGACAGGGAAATCCATGGTCTTAGCCTGGGTATCCTGTGATAGGCTAGTACATCTGAGCCAAGCCATCCTCCAAGGGCACGAGATGTAGCCAGGACTCTAGATGAAACATCACTGGAGTCCACAGCAGCATGAAATTGCACCCGTGGATGCCTCAATCCCATCCGCAGCCACCTGCTCCAGCTCCTTGGCAAGCTGGTCAGGGGCCTGTTTAGCCAGAGCCAGCACAGTGTCCCACCTGGACTTCTGGTATCTAGCTGTGTAGGCCATATAGTTAGCCTGTCTGAGTCCCAAAGATGCTGCCATGTACTGCTTCTTTGCCATGGCATCAATCCTCCTGGAGTCCTTATCTGGTGGGTGTGATGCCAAGGGAATATTTGCCTTATCACAGGCAGCAGCCTGCACTACCCCAACATGGCTGCATTGCTTGGAAAGGAACTCCGTGTCCAAGCCTGAAAAGGTATACCTCTTGTCCATTCTTCTGTTCACAGGAGGTATGGAATTAGGAGTCTTTAGAATTTTAAATGTCTGTTTCCCTAAAGATTTATGGAGGGGAATAGACAGCCTCCTGAGACTCTGGGATATCCATCATTTAGACAAAATCAGGCTCCTCCTGATCCTCTACTGCTTCTTCCACTGGAAGCTGGAGGTTTTCAGCCACTTTCTTCTAAAACATAAAGTGGGAAGGGGACTCAGAAAGCCTAGGAGTACAAACACCTGAAGGTCTGTCTGGGGAGATGTCCGGGTCATTAGGCACATCCAGACTTTCATAATCACCAACATCATCATTATCCTCATACTCTCCTTCCTCCTCCTCCGGTTCATAAAATTCTTCTAAAGTATAATCTGGAACCGGGGAACCGACTCAACCGAGCCCCTGCCAGATGGTGCCGGTTCGGCCGGAACCGAAGTTGGCGACTGAACTATCCTTATCGCTTTGGCTATTTCATCAGCGGTCAGAGAAAGAATTTGTGGATCCGAAATGGATGATTTTTCTCTCCTTTTTCTTTTAACCGGAACCGACTCCTCAGAATCAGCTCTCCTTTTGCCCGAAGAAGTTTTGCCCTGGTCAGAGGGAACTCCTTCTGGTTCAGTCGGAACCGACCCAGGCTAGCCATCGGACTTCTCGGCCTCCCTTTCCCTCAGTCTACCTACTCTCTTATCCAGGGTAACTTTGGGAAAACTTACAAATTTGGCAGTCTGAATCGAGGTGGTCAAACCCCAGACAATAAACACAGGTGGTGTGGGGATCAACCTTAGCAAAGGCTTCCCCACACACACTAAAGTGTTGAAACCCAGTGGGCCCGTTTTTTTCTTGAGTTTCTCAGACATGGCCAATCCTATCCAAAACTTACCCTGTTTTCGGCAATCCACCCCTATTGGTTCCTGACCGTGTTCCGGGTCTTGGAAAAAAACGTAATTAAATCTGTTTTTTTAAGAACGAGATCTGGACCGGTTACCACCTCTAATAAATTCAAAACTTTTTAAGACCAATCTGATCGGTTCAAACTGAACGATCCAATATTTAAGTTCCACACAGAAACTAAATGCAAAAGCTATCTAGTACTCATGGTACCACAGACAGAGACTTAAACCGACAGGTTCAGTAGCAGAAATTTGGTAGAAACCAAGCGAAAAACGACACTTTAACAGACTTTTTTGAAATGAGCAGAGGAGAAATCTCCGGAGCGACTATTCAGTGAGGCAGAGTAAAGAATCTGACGGTTGGGGTTTAAACAACAGCAGACAGAGGCTTCAACCGAGCTCACGCTGAACATTCCATGCTGGCCATGGAAAGTTAACTCTTTGTTCTCCGGGGCAGTCGAAAGGCAGAACCTAACTGCAATAGTCAGAATACAGCAACACTTCATGTTGTTTGAACAGGTTTATGTGCAACAGTGACTCTGCACTTGACCATGTGCCCTAGGTAGTGTGATCCCCCAGATGGGCACCCCACCCCAGGAGTGATGCATCCATTGTGAGAATTACTGATGGGCTCTCCTGCTGGAAAGGAACCCTTTCTCTTAGGCTGCCTTCCTCTTTCCACCATTCCGAGAGCCTGTAACAGAGTTCTTGTTTCTGGAATCAAATTTGAAAGAAGGTCTCTTTTCTGACACCATCGAGCCCTTAAGTGAAACTGGACGTCCCTCATCTGAAACCTGGACCCTAATACTGTGCCAGTGGCAGCCGCCATGTGGCCCAACAGTTGAAGGAACTGTCTTGCATTTTTTGACTTGTCCAGGACAAATGAACCTGCCAAGTGTTGAATGCTTCTTACCCTGTCTAGTGGGAGGTAAGCCCTGCCCTGCAGGATATTTAACTCGACTCCTAGAAACTGCAATACCCAAGAGGGTTGCAGAACTGACTTCTTCTGATTTATTATGAATCCTAAAGACTCCAGGAGTTCCTGAGTAGTGAGCAGCTGCTCCCTGACATGCTATGGGGATTTTCCCACTACCAGCCAATCCTCTAGGTACAGAAAAACTGACACCTTGCTTCCGAAGGTGTGCCACCACTACTGCCAGGCACTCTGTAAACACCCCCTGGGGCTGAAGTGAGGCCAAATGGCAGTGTTCAGAATTGATAGCGACCTGAAGGGAGTCTGAACCGGAGGTATTTTCTGTGAGACTCCCTTATGGGGATGTGGAAATAGGCATCTTTTAGGTCCAGTGATGCCAACCTATCTCCTTTTTGGAGGGTTGGCAGAATCAGTGCCAAGGCTATCATTTTAAACTTTGGCTTTGTTAGGTATCTGTTTAAGACCCTGCGGTCTAATATGGGCCGCCACTCCCCATTTTTCTTTGTGGTGAGAAAGTATCTTGAATAAAGTCCCTTTCCCTTTAAGCTGGTTGGCACCGGTTCTACTGCTCGAGCAAGGATCAGCTTTTGATCAGCTGCTTCCAGTTTTCTTTCTGTACTTGAAAACGTTTTGAAAGTCGAGTTCTTAAAGGCAGAAGGGATCTGAAAGTCAGAGACAGCCCCTGACTCACTACCTCCAGGGCCCACTTGTCTGTGGTGATGTTTTTCCAAACATGAAAATAGTGAGCCAGTCTGCCTCCTACAGGCAGTAGGCAGGTGACCTGTACAGACACGTCAGGGTGCCTGTTTAGCTTGGGACTGAGCCTGGGGCTGGGAACCATGCCTGGCACCTCGTCTGCCCCTTCCACTAAAGTATCCTTGCTGTGGATACTGCTGGTATGGGGTTGTAGCCATGGGCTGAAAGAAAGGCCTGCTTTGAGAGGCCCTGCCCCTGCCTCCCCTTCCATAGGGTCTAGTGGACAGGGAAGGTTTTTCCTTTGCAGAATTGCTTCTGTAGGTGGTTTTATACTCACCCACCTTTTTCATGTAAGCCTCTGTCATTTGCCCAGAGAGGGAACGTTCCCCAAGTGGGAAATCTAAAGCTTTGGTCCGAGTCAGGTTTGTGGCTCTCAAGCAAGCAAACCTTCTCAGAGCCACAGTGTTTGCCATCCACCTGGCAGCTGTGTCGTTAGAATCTGCAGCCATTTGAAATTGATACTTGGCTGCTTCAAGACCAATTCTAGCTGTTTCAGCCAAGTCAGTTGACAGAGGAGACTTTACCTTTTCAGACATGGCAAGCACAGATTGCCAGAATGATTTCTGGTATTGTGCAGCACAGGCCTGGAAACTGGCCTGTCTGAAAGCCAGGGAAGCCGAGAGGCAGCCTTTCTTGACCATACTATCTATTTTCCTCGAATTCTTGTCTGGAGGATTGGAGGCTAGTGGGACCCTTGCCTTGTCACAGGTGGCCACTTGTACTACTCCTTGGTGGTCAGGGTGAGAATAAAAATTCTGCATCCTGTCTTTCTAGTTGGTACTTTTTGTCCAACCTCTTATCCAAAGGTGGGACAGTATTAGGAGTCAGCAGTATCTTTAAGGCATCTTTTTTAAAGAATTTATTAAATCGGAAAAAATCTTTTTGTTGGGTGTTAATCCCATCAATTCCATATACTCTACTTCTTCTTCATCCTCAATTGCTTCACTTGTGGGGATGTCTAAGGCATCCACCATTTTTCTTATAAAAGCGAAGTGAGAGGAAAAATCATCTGATGCCCTAGCAGGGGAACCAGATTCTCGTTCAGGGGAAACCTCAGCTTTGATGGGGTCGCCTTCATCCTCCTCCTCAACATCCAGGTACTCTTCTTGCTCATAAACAGAAGACTGAGAAGAAGAGCCTATCTCTCTGGCTGATGTCTGAGGCAAAGGGGTAGTCAGCCCTTGTAAAGCCTGGATCACATGGAAAGCCTGTGCAATCTGTTCTGCACTTGGCATTTTCATTGCAGGCACAGAAGTCGCCAGAGGCTTATCAGCAGGGGGTTCTGTGTGCTTAGTCTTTTTTGAGGGAACCGGAGTCTCAGCCGGTTCAGCAAGCCTCTTTGAAACTGCTCAAGTACCCGTCTCAGGGGTGGCAGTTACAGTAGTTGAAATTGCTGTGGTTTTACCCACAGGCATAGAGGGTGTCAGCTGATCAGAGCCAGAGGGACCCTTTGAAACAGACATCTTTTTCTTTAGCCTTTCTACACGCTTTTCCACAGTTTTTTCTGGAAAAGTTTTACAAATATCACAGTCTGTTTTTAAATGCTCAAAACCCAGACAGACAACAGAAAGGCTGTGCTTGTCTGCTTTAGCAAAACTCTCACCACAATCAGTACATGGTTTAAAACTGGGTTCACCAGTTCTTTTCATTTTTTCAGACATTCTGAGAGGAAAAACAGAAGTAGCAAATAACCGCTAAATAAAAAAAGCATTTAACCCTTATTCAGTGTTAGTGGTCGGTTTCTGAACCGAGAAAAACTTATCGGAACTGGAACCAAACCGAGAAACCGAACCGGAGTTAACAGTTCGCAAACCTGGATTAGTGGTTGAAATTAAAAAATATAAACTTTAAATTTAAATAAAACTAATGGCGGCCGGTGGCGCTAAGGGCTGAGGCTGGATGCCTCTACTCGCGCCCACGCCCGGACGACCCGTGTTCAAGAGCGAAAAGGGTGACGTGGGGGTCGGCAGAGGTGGAGAAGGATGCAGCGTCCTCAGACAGCTCTCCTTCTCTGGAGTGGGGAGGGGGTTTTCCAGTTGTCGCTGCTTGCCTGTCCCCTAGTGGCAGCTGGGGCAGGCACACCAACGCTGAAACTTTAGGGGAGGCAGAGGCGCTGCCGTCGGACGCACTGCGGGCAGACACACGTGCAGTACGTCCCTCGACAGCACTGCATGCTCCTCTGCCCCGAGAGAAAAAACTGGAAAAAGATGGCAACCCAACCGTGTGACTTAATAGCAAACAATGCGATCTCCGGATCCTGCCTCGCCTGAATGGGATCCATACAACGTGGGCGAGTAGGGGGCTCCCCACCACCCCGCAGCAGGGAGAAAGCCACAGGAGTTAGAAGGCGAGGCCGGGAGTGTATGCAGATTCAGATGGCAGACGGAGTCCCAAAGGATGCCGAGACATGGGAGCAGCTCGGGTGTGCCAAGGGAGAAAAGTATAACAAAAATAAATAAATAAATAAAACTAATGGAGTTCCTTAGTCAGGGAACTCTAAAAACACTAAAGAAAGCCCCAGTTCCCCACCAGTTATACCTAACCGGGAGAAACCGAGAAAACAAATAAATTTAAACTAAAACAACAGTTCAATAACTAGTAACACTAAGTTAGAGGCAGTATTCATTTATTTATTAAATTTTGATAATCGGGTAAGCCCACTGGGCCCCGAAGGTCCCTTTTTCAGGGGCGACCCGGGGAATTACATGGAATAATACATGGGGTAGCATACAGCACAGGTACATTACACTAGACCGCGAGGAACATAATACATAGTAGTTTTTCAGCAGTTACATTTAAGAGGTAAGACACAGTAGCTTTTTAGCAGTCAACATTTCCTGGGCAAGCTCTACAGATGAGGTGCAGTGCTATATAGATGGGGTGCAGTGATGGTTGCTATTTCCATATGAGGGAGAGGGGTGGGCTTCTACTTAGGAGCCTCTCACTTTAGCAGTTGCATATGGAGATGACCATCATATGAGCCTTCAGCCTTGTGCGGAAGGTGTGGCTAGAGGGAACATCCTGAACACTAGGGGGCAGGGAGTTCCATAGGGTGGGCGCTGTGATGGCAAACGACTTACCCCCCGCCTTGGTTCTAACCCTTGGCACTGCGAGGAGGGTTCTGTCCGTTGTTCTGAGGAGCCTAGGGTTTCTCTTTTGGGCAATGAGTCCAGTGAGGCTGGGAGGAGGGGATAGGCTGAGTAGTTTATGAGTGTGGCAGAGTAGGGGGTATTGGAGCCGGGCCTCCCAGGAGGGCCAGTTTAGTTGGGATAGAGTGTCACAGTGGTGAGCCCGGGAGCTGGATAGGGTGGTGAAGCAAGCCACCTTGTGATAGAGAACTTGTAATCTGTTCATCTCTTGCTTGGCAGCTCCCTGTATCACCGGGGCTGCATAGGAGAGGGTAGGGAGGAGGACGCTTGTGGCGATGGAAGCCCTGGCAGCAGGTATCAACTGGTCTTTCAACCTATACAAGGTTCCGAGTTTGGGGTGAATATTTTTGGTTACCTGGTCGACATGATCCTTGAGGGAGAAGCACTGATCCAGGGTGAGGCCCAGGTATTTTATCGATTCAACCACCTCAAGTCGTTTTCCTGATTTGGTCATCAGCCTGAGATGTGGGCTTCTGTCCCGGCCGAGGGTTCTTGGGTCAAATAGCATGGCCTTGGTCTTGTTAGGGTTAATGATCATTCTGTTGGTGATAAGCCATTGCTCAAGGGAACCCAGGTCTTCCTGTAGCCTGGAGCAGAGATCTCCCAGATTAGAGGAGGGGTGGTATATGACCGTGTCATCCGCATACTGTACCACTGAGCTACCCCCACAGTGTTTACTGAGATCGTTTGTAAAAACTGAAAAGAGAAGGGGGCCAAGGATAGATCCTTGGGGCACCCCATCCATTATGGGGAGAGGCTCCGACAGGGAGTCTTTCCATTTTACCCTCTGTGTCCTCCCTGTGAGGTAGCTGTTCAACCACGATAGGGAGTGGCTGTCTAACCCGACCTGGCTCAATTGTGTAAGGAGCAGGTTGTGGTTTACAAGGTCAAAAGCCTTGGAAAGGTCAATGAAGACTGCCCCGGTGGGGGATCCCTTGTACCGTTCTCTGAGAACATCAGTGGAGAACTTGATAAGCACGGTGTCAGCCACATGATTGGTTCTGAAACCGTGCTGGGAGGGGGCAAGTAAATGGTGGAGCTCTAGGTAGTCCCGGAGTTGTCCATAAATTAGTCTCTCTTGAATCTTACCAAGGTTAGATAACAGGGAGATGGGCCTGTAATTGTTGGTAGTCTCCCTTGAACCACCCTTGTGGATGGGGACTACATGGGCCAGTTTCCATTGTTCCAGGACGGCACCTGCGATAAGGGATTGATTGAGGAGCCAGGTGAGGGAACTGGCGAGTGCAGGGGCCCCTTCCCTTAGTATGCGGGGAGGGATGCCATCAGGTCCCATAGCTCCCGACATTTTGAGGGACTTTAGTAACGGGAGGACTTCGTTTGGTCTTACAAGCCGGATGTGGAAGGTTGGGTATAAGAAAAGGATCAAAAAATACTTCATGTATTTTATGAAAATGTAAGCGTCAGGACTAGATGAGGAGGAGAGAAACTCCGGGCTTCTGGTTTTGACAGGCGGAGAGTGAAATCTGAAGGGTTAGAACCAAGGCAGTTGGGTTAGAGGCAGTGTTTGAAAATCAGCAAGTGCAAAGATTCCATCATTTGCATAGCATTCCATCTCTCCGGGGCAGTTCACTCTTAAAGGGACACTGGAAAAGTTATGAATACCCGAGTATTACTGGGGTTAGAAGACTCACAATATTCAAAACCTGTGGGCTCTGTGCTTTTTTAGGTTAGTTAACAGGGACCTCTGACATTGAGCAGAAAGTATGATTTAAACGCTACCGAAAAAATAAATCTGTTCCCCAGAACTGACCCAATCAATTGTAAGTAACCATTAACAGTTCCTGGAACTGAGCGTTAATCAGTTCCCTGAAGGAAAAGGAACCAATAAAATTTTACTTTTTAAAATAAAATTTAAACTATAGACTGATCCCGACCGGAACCAACTAACAACAACAAATAACGTTAGTTTTGAGGTAAAAACCTCACAGGAATAACGGATCCCTTGATTCCAGGGAACCGCAAGAAAAACCACAAAATACTAAAGAATTTGTACTAAATTAACCTATAACGGCAGCAATCTAAAATTAGTAATTAAGAAAATACTTATCAATCAAAATAAGGGATATAGGAAATAAGTTGAAGGAGAGCTCTCCCAGGACGACTTCACTAGGCAGGCGGAGTAAAGAATCTGAAGTACTCAGAGTGCAGCAGGTGTTAAGGCAACAGTTTGAAATTGGCATGAGCCAATGAGAGTGCTATCATTTGCATATAATTCTATTCTCTCCGGGCAGTCGAACACTGGAGGCTGACTGCATTAGTTTAATCATGAGTGATTCCTGGGGTCAGAAATGAAAATTACGTACCTATCGTAATTCTTGATCTTCTTGGACGAAGTCTCCACCACTCATTCACACTAATGGGACTACACCGGAGGTGCTAGGACCGAGCAGGAGCCAAAAGTCTTACGGCCGACCAGTAGCGGCGCCGCAAGACCATCTCTCGCCAAATAGGCTACCTTTGCATCGACCCTCCAACCGCCTCAGTACCTTTTTTTTTTTTATATATATATATACAGAGGATGTGCAGTGTAAACTAACCTAATGAAACTAACCTATGTCAGACATAAGATAGCTTGAATGACCCGTATAAGAAGGGTCAACACAACAAAGTCTTCACAGCCCAGCCATCGAGGGAGTGAAGACCAAAAACAGATAAATGAGCTTGGGAGATGGAGGGTGGGCATGTAAATGAGTGGTGGAGATTTTGTCCAATAAGATCAAGAATTACGTAGGTACACAATTTTCATATCCTCCTGGACATTAAGTCTCTACCACCACCACTCATTCACACTAATGGGAGAGTACCGAGCTAATATAATACCCTGAGAAGGGTGGCAGGAGAGAGGAGCTCACTTAGGACAGGAGTCCATTAAGGATTGTCCTGCCAAAGGATTGATGCTGTCTGGCATGGACATTCAAAGCGTAGTGCTTCAGAAAAGTGTGCACAGAGCTGCAAGTAGCTGCATTGCAGATGTCTGCAATGGACACGTTCCATATTTCTGCCAGAGATGCCGTGACTGCTCTGGTAGAATGGGCGTATACCCTGCCTTCTAGCTTAACCTGTGCCATGGAATAGCAGTGGCGAAGTCATGCCACCAGCCACTCCGAAATACACCTGATAGCAACCGGCTGATCCAGCCGGCCATGCTGAAAGAGAAAGAGCTGCTTTCACTTGCGGATTTCTTTAGTCTAGTCTATGTAGAACCGCAAAACTCTTAACATCCAGAGAATATAGAGTACGCTCTCCCTCATTCTGAAAGTTCTCAACGTAGGTCGGAAGAACCAAGGGCTGGTTCAAAGGGAATTCAGAGACTACTTTGGGGAGAAACAGAGTGAGTTCTGAGAACCACATTGTCTTTGTGAAATACTGGAAAAGTAGGGTCTGTGACCAGAGCATATATTTCAGACACTCTGTGAGCGGAGGTAATGGCCACGAGGAAGGCGGCCTTCCAGGTCAGGAACTTCAGCTCACATGCTGCTAGAGGTTCGAAAGGTTTACGGGTGAGCATGTCTAGCACAAGGTTAATATCCCAAGTGGCTACCGGTCTCCTGACTGGTGGCCTAGTGTGGAGTATACCTTTAAAGAACCTCTTAACTAAGGGTAACTGAGCCAGGGACAGAGTGTATAGGCTCATGATAAGCTGAGATCACAGAGAGATGGACTTTCACGGTTCAGTATTGTAGCCTTGTATTTGACAGGTCTAGTAGATACTCCAGGACTTTGGTGGGCAAGAAAAGGGATCCGGGGAGGTGCCACTAGGAGAATGTCTGAGACTATGTGAAACATCAGATCTACCCACTTCTATCTCCACAGGAGCCATGCGTGGAAATGAAGGGATCTCAGGTTGGGATGGACCACTGGGCCCTGGGTCAGAAGCTCCGTTTGAAGTGGAAGTTGTCCCGGTGGAATTTCCGATAATCTGTTGATCAACGGAAACCAAATCAGACAAGGCCAGAATGGGGTGATGAGGATCATCCTGCCCCCCCGTGCATCCAGCTTGAACAGCACCCTCTGAACTAGGAGAAGAGGAGTAAATGTGTACAGAAAGCATCTTGTCCACCGCATTCCGAATGCATCCTGACAGAAAACGCCAGGTTCTGGATTTCTGGGGTAGAACAGAGGCAGTTTTGCATTGAGTGGGGACGAAAAAGGTCCAGGTCTGGTGTGCCCCACTCTTCGAAGAGCAACTGCATGACGTTTACGTCGAGAGACCACTCGTGAGGATCCACGTCTGTTCTGCTGAGGCGATCCACTAGATCAAAGCTCAGCAACCTGCAGCTCTCCCAGCCTAACCTGTGGCTCCCGTTTCACCCACATACCTTTCTCCGCGTTCCCCGTGGCTGCTAGGTCCAGAATGGCAGAAACGCCATGTCTGCACATCTTCCTTTGTTTGAGCTTGGTGCTGGAAATCCATCCCCCCGCGATGTCATCTTCTTGCTCTGATTTTCTGCCTGCCCCCAAAGCAGCCCTGTTGTCTGGTTCCCCATCAGATCCGCTAAATAACAGTCTGGTGATGTGGAGAGGGAACCACAATCTCTGTGTCATTTTTTCAAGCAGACCGCAATAGGGGACGGACAGCCAGAACGGAAGAAGGAAGACGGAGTTGCTTCAGGAGGATCGCAGCTGGCCTGATCCACCGCACCTAGGAGCACTTGTGAACGCCACGAAGCCTTCAGTCAGGAGCCAGCACAGTCGGGGGGACGGAGAAGCCAGAGGTTTAGCTCTGTGTGGGGCTTTTTGTTGGTACTCGGGAGCCAGCACTAAGGGGGCACACAGAAGCCGCCTCTGTAGCGCTTTGATTTTAGTCTTCAGTCGGCAGCCAGCACAGTGAGGGGCACAGAGAAGCCGCACTCCAGAGAAGGTACGCTGACAGTGAGACGGAACCACAGCGCTTAGCACTCAGCCGGGCCAGCTATATTGGCTACTGCTGTAATTCACTTTTGCTGTGTGCTATTGCACTCATCGGAGGTCCACCAACTGTTTCTAACTACTAGAGCTGCTGAAATCAGTGATGCACCATCTGCTTGCCCAAACTGCAAGCAAAAAGATGCGACTTCTCCTGAATTTTAAAAGGAGAGCAGGGGACCACTACAGAAGGGTATCTGGGCACCCTACAGCTGCCTACTTCAGTACCACCTCTACTGGCCCTTGGCCTAGTACTGTGAATGTGTGCTGCCTTATCTTGCTGGCCTTGCATCACAGCTTTAGGCCTGCCTGCATAACTCTTTGCTGCTTGCTTGCCTGCCTACCCTGAGTGGATATGTGAGTGTTACCTGCTGTTCTGAGGGTCATCTAGTCAGGAAGAGCAAAAGACCTGCTGCTGTGAGAGGGAGGCTCTACAGCTACATCAAGAACCCGAAGGAGGAGGGACAGCTCAACGCCACCACAGGTAGGTGCCTTGTTGTGCTTTACTACTGATTGGAGATCCCTGGTGTGTGTGGGGGGGGAGGGGTGTCAAGGTTGCCGCATCTCTCCCTCTCTTGGCAATTGTGATGGGTGTATTTAAGGCTGTACGTGCATGTCTTTTTATGTTGAGTGCATGGGGGGGGGGTCGGGTCAAGATTATTGCATCACTACATTGCTGCAGCTGATCTTTATGGATGTGTAGGGGGTCATGGTCAGGGTTCTAATTTTTTTGATGCCCTCTCTTGACTGTACCATATATGCATGCCTTTTTATTTGGGGTGCATGGGTGGGGTCAGGGTCAGGGCTGATACGTCGCTGCGTCTGATCTATTCTGATACTTTCACTTGGCTGTACAATATATGCAAGCCTTTTTATTTGGGTTTCATGAGCGGTGTCAGGGTTGATGCGTTGCTGCATCTCATCTATTCGGATACCCTCTCTTGGCTGTACAATATATGCATGCTGCCTTATTTGGGGTGCATGGGTGGGGTCCTGACCTGTTGTGTCACATAAACTACAGTTACATAAGAACTTACCGTAACAGTAGATCTTCGAGAGAGGTTCTTGCAGTAGGTAATTACATATAGGACTGATGCTGGTAGGCGTCAGGAACCCACAGAAAAATTTCTAGCTAGCCGTCTCTGGCGGGGGACCGCCCCTACTTCAGGTGACAGGCGCCATGCAACGCCAGTATAAAGGCGGTTCCTCACGCCCTCAACTCTTTCCCACCAAAACCAAAGGCGAGACGAGAGAAGCAGACATTTCCATCCTGGAAAAGAAGCTGAAAAAGCTTGGGGAGGGGGCGGTGGAGGTGGGAGACATTACCTACAAGAGCCTCTCTCTAAGATCTACTATTACAGTAAGTTCTTACATAACAGTACTATCTTACTTTGAGAAGGCTCTTGCAGTAGGTAATTACATATAGGACTGAGTCCCAAGCAGTCTGGAACAAAAAGAAGCAAACGGGAGGAGGAAAACTACTCAGGAGTAGACCCTCTGGCTGTGAAGGTCTTAGGAAAGGAGACCTTGCAGAACAGCCAACCCGAAGCCCGCTCTATGGTGAGAGGCAATGTCCAAACTGTAATGTTTCGTAAAGGTATGGACAGAAGTCCAAGTAGCGGCTGCACAGATGTCAGCCGCTGACACATTCTTGAAACAAGCTGCAGAGGCAGCGAACCCTCTGGTGGAGTGACCTCTGACTTGACCCGGCAGAATCGTCTTGTACTTATCATAACAGAAAGTGATACAATGAGCCAACCATTTAGATTGGCATTGCTTGGAAACAGCATTGCCTTCTCTTTAATGAGCAAATGAGACAAATTGTTGATCAGTCTTTCTGAGATCCTTCACCCTGGTGGTGTAGTATCTCAGAATCCGCTGAACATCCAGAGTATGTAAGAGGTTCTCCCCTTGATTGGAGTGCTGTGTAAAGAAAGCAGGTAACTCTGTGGATTCAGCATACATTCCGCTACAACCTTGGGGAGAAACTTAGGGTTGGTATGCAGAGCCACACGTTCCTTGTGAAAAATCAAATATGGGATTTTACACATCAGGGCCTGGAGCTCAGAAATCCTTCGAGCAGAAGTAATGGCCACGAGGAAGAGTCTTCCACGAGAGGAACTTCACGTCTGCGGAGGCTGCCGGCTCGAAAAGAGGCAGAGTAAGCTTCTCAACGATAAAATTCAGATCCAAGGAGGGGCAGGAACCTGGAGAGGGAGTCTCAAGTGGAGGACCCCTGTAAGGAAGGTCTTAGAGACCTCCAGCAGAGCAAACGTCCTGTCTGCAAAAGGGACATGGTAGGCCGAGACAGCCGCCATGTGAACCTTCAAACATGAATGACTTAGACCCAGATCAAAGAGGTGTCGCAAGTAATCCAGAAGCCGCCCAACAGAGCACGAGAAAGGCTAGAAATCTTTGGAAGCGGCCCAGATAGTGAACCGTTTCCATTTCATGGCATAGGTAGATCTAGTGGAGGGTTTCCTGGCCTCCACCAGAATCTCAGCCACTCGGTGGGGGGGGGACCCCAAATCGGGCTTCAGCTACATCTGCAGGAGCCATGCGTGCAACTGAAGGGACGTGAGGCCTGGATGGACCAGGGTCCCCTGATCCTGGGTCAGCAAAAGTTGCGACAGAGGAAGAGGAGGTCCCTCTGAATACTGTTGCAGAAGAGAGAACCAAACTTGCCTGGGCCAGAAAGGAGTGATCAGTATAGAAACCATAGAAGTTGACGACAGATAAGGACCGCAAGGCCCATCCAGTCTGCCGATTTCTTTTTATACCTTATAAATGTGCCATCGGCCTTTGCTCTGTCAGTGGCCTATCTATTCATAGTCATTTGTATTGCTCCCTTATGCCTATCCCATGCCTGTTTGAAGCCCTGCACTGTATTCATAGCCACCACTTCTTGTGGTAAGTCATTCCATGCATCCACCACCCTTTATGTGAAAAAGAATTTTCTCACATTCCCCCTTAATCGGCCTCCCTCTAATCTCATGCTGTGTCCTCCTGTCCTGCTATTTTTCTTATATTTAAACATGTTAGACTCTTTCACCTTGTTTATGCCCTCAAGGTGTTTGAATGCCTCGATCATATCACCTCTCTCCCTCCTTTGCTCAAGGGTATACATATTGAGCTCCGTTAATCTGTCCTCATATGTCTTCTGATGCAGTCCCGCACCATTTTGGCTGCCCTTCTCTGGACTGCCTCAATTTGGTTCATGTCCTTGTGAGCGTGTGGCCTCCAATACTGCACGAGTACTCCAGATGGGGCCTAACCAGTGTCTTGTACAGAGGGATTATTACCTCCTCTACGACTTGTGATACCCCCTACTAATACACCCAACACCCCTAGCCTTACCTACTGCTTTAGAGGTCTGCTTGGATGATTTTAGGTCATCAGTGATGATGATGCCCAAGTCTCTTTCTTCCTTTGTGACTGCTAGCAACTCCCCTCCCAGCCTATAGGTGGCTTCAGGGTTTCTCTTCCCTATGTGCATGATTTTGCACTTCTTTGCATTAAATCCCAGTTGCCACTCTTCTGACCATTCTGCTAGTTTATTCAGATCTCTTCTCATTCTGCCCACCCCATCTGGATCATCTACTCTGTTGCAGATCTTGGTGTCATCTGCAAACAGACAAGCCTTACCCTCTAGTCCATCTGCAAGGTCACTAATGAAGATGTTGAAGAGGACTGGCCCCAGGACTGATCCCTGAAGTACCCCACTTGTGACTTGCATCTCTTCTGACTGTATACCATTTACCACCACTCTCTGTTTTCTGCCCGTCAACCAGTCTGCCACCCAGTTGACCAACTTCTGACCCACCCGAGCCTACCCAGCTTATTTATCAATCTTCTATGTGGAACAGTGTCAAAAGCTTTGCTGAAGTCAAGGTAGGCGACATCAACTGCTCCCCCTTGGTCCACCACTCTGGTTACCCAGTCAAAAAATCTATGAGATTAGTTTGACAGGACCTTCCTTTGTAAACCCATGCTGTCTTGGATCCTGTGCCCCTATGGATTCCAGGTGTTGCACTATCCTTTCCTTAAGAAGTGCCTCCATAATCTTGCCCACTACTGAGGTAAGACTGACGGTCTGTAGTTCCCGCCTCCTCCCTGCTACCACTCTTGTGGAGGCGGGATCACATAAGCCCTTCTCCAGTCTTCTGGGACCTCTCCTGTGCTCAGACACTCACTAAACAATTCTGCTAATGGCTCTGCTAGTTCCTCCCTTTAGCTCCTTAAGTACCCTGGGATGTATGCCATCAGGTCCCATTGCCTTATCCACCCTGAGCTTAGCAAGCTCTTGTAGGACTCTTTCTTTTGTGAAGGGAGTAGTGCTCACCTCCCTCCCCCCTGTGTCCATGATGCTGAGCTGTGGGCCCTGCCCACCTTCTCTTCAGTAAATACTGAGCAAAAGTATCTATTTAGGATAGATGCCTTTACAGGGTCCTCCTCCTCCTCACATGCTCCCTTTTCTCCATTAGCTTAGCAATACCACCTCTGGACTTTCTCCTTTCACTAATGTATCTATAGAAAGTCTTGTCACCTTCTTTACTGTTCGTAGCTAGTGTTTCCTCAGTTTGGGACTTTGCCTGCCTTACTGCCTTACCTGCTTCCCTTAGGGCAGTTTGGTATGCCTCCCTATCTTCATCCCGCTGTGTTCCCTTATATTTCCTGAAGGCCAGCCTTTTGGCTCTGACCTTTTCTGCTACTGTATTTGAGAACCAAAGTGGTTTCCTTCTTCTTTTGCACTTCCTTTTCTGTCTAACACAATGATCATTCGAGTATCATTCGAGCTCCTTCTGAGCTGAGTTTCTGTAAGACCCTCGGAATCAAGGGGATCGGTGGGGGGGGGAGCATAGACGAATCTGCCCTTCCAGTCTAGAAACAGACAGTCTCTCCAAAAACTGCCGCACCCTGGGGCAAGCGAGCAGAAGTCGGGAAGTTTTGCGTTGTGAGGGGATGCGAACAGGTCTACCTGTGGTGTTCCCCAATGTAGGAAGATATCGTCTGCTACCCCCTGATCCAGTTCCCACTCGTGAGCGAGAGGACACGACCGACTGAGTCGGTCTGCCAACGTGTTCTCGACCCCCAGGACGTGAACTGCTGTGAGGTGAAGGTTGTGCTGCACTGCCCAATCCCAAACTCATACTGCCTCCCTGCAAAGAGGGTAAGAACGAGTTCCTCCCTGTTTGTTAATGTACCAGACCACACACATGTTGTCCGTCTGGACAGCCAGGTGTCCGAGAATCAGATGCAGATGCAGAGCTTGAATAGCGTATAGCACAGCCCGAAGCTCGAGCACAATGATGTGGAGAGATTTCTCAAGCTTGGACCAGGAGCCCTGGGTTCTGTGAGACCCAAGATGGGCTCCCCAACCCTCGCCCAAGGCATCCGTAGTCAGCATCTGGGAGGGGGGAGAAAGACAGAAGGTAACTCCCCGGCAAAGGTTCTCCTGAACCATCCACCATTGCAAGTCCTGAGCCATAGGAGTAGAGATCAGAACGAGTTGATCTAGGTCGTCCACCAGCTGATCCCACTGAGACTGAAGTGTCCACTGAGAAATCCTCATGTGGAGCCGAGTGCGAGGGACTGTCGGAATTGCAGCCGCCATGAGCCCGAGGAGGCGAAGGACCGACCTTGCGCTGACCCGCCTGCGACTGGACAATAGGCTGACCTGAGCCTGGAGTGAGGCCGCCCTGTTCAGTGGCAGGAATGCCATGCCGGAGGTCGTGTCCAGGATCACCCCAAAAAACTGGAGCCTCTGGGACGGGATCAAGTGGGACTTGGTCTGGATGATGGGAATACCCAGGTAGGCAAAAACCTGCAGGGTAAGGGAAAGGAAGCGCAGGAGTTCCTCCCTGGAAGAGGCCACCAGGAGCCAATCGTCCAGGTACAGGAAAACCTGCACCCCCTGGGTACGCAGGTAGGCCGCTACCACCGAAAGGCATTTGGTGAACACTCGGGGCGCCGAGGACAGACCAAATGGGAGGGCCTTGAATTGGTAGTGGTCCCCCTGAAACACAAATATGTAGGTATTTGCAGTGGGAAGGGCGAATAGGGATATGCAGGTAAGCATCCTGCATATCCAGGGCGCACAGTCACTGTCACGGCTGAAGAAGGGGGACAAGGCCCAGCAAAGAGAGCATTCTGAACCTTTTGTACTCCACGAACAAGTTCAAGGAGCTGAGGTCAAGAATCGGCCTCACATCTCCTGACTTCTTTGGGACCAGGAAGAAATGAGAATAGTACCCAGTCCTCTGAAGGTGGGGAGGAACAGGCTCTATTGCCTCCTTCAAGAGAAGAGCGGATATTTCTTCCTGAACCAGAAGATGATGTTCTGGGGAGTAAGACAACCTGGGGGGACGTTTTCGAGGAGGTTTCCGAAGAAATCCTATTGAGTGTCCTTCTGCAATCAGCTGAAGCACCCAAGTGTCCAAAGTGATCCTCTCCCAACCTGGAAGGTGGAGGGAGAATCTCCCTCCTACCGGTTCCTCTGGAAATCCCAGAGGCTGTTGGAAAGGGAAGGAGGTGGTGGTGAAGGCAGCGTCACCGCTGAAACCCCCCTGCGTTTTTAGAGGCGGGAGCAACGCGGAGGGGCCCGACATTTATTGGCCTGCTTTCCCTGAGGTTTCGCTTTTTGCTGATTACGTCTGCAAAAGGGACGACACTGAGCCTGAGGGGGTTTGTACATGGAGTCGACGGACTTCAGTGCAGTACCCTTCTCCCGCAGATCAGTGATGATGTCCTGACATCGCCACCGAACAGCACCGAACCCCGGAAGGGCGCATCCTGGATAGCAGGCTGCACCTCCAGGACCAATCCTGACACACGGAGCCAGGCATGACGCTGCAAACCCACAGTGAAAGCCGAGCTCCTACCGGCAGCGCCACTGCATCGTACGTGGCATGAAGCGTGTGCCGGCTGGCCAAACGTGCAGACTGGACTAGATCAGCCACTTCCTGCTTCATCTGAAACTCAGGAAGGGAGTCCAACTTAGATTCCACCTCACTAAGGATCGCCTTCTGGTAATCCCCTATATGACCAACATAATTCAGGGTCCTTATACCCAGAGTGGAGGAAGTGCAGACCTTCTTTCTGTACTGGTCCAGAAGGCGAGATTCCTTGTCTGGTGGTGACGAGATCAAGTGCTTTGGATTAGCCGTCCGGCCGTGAGCGGCGCCGATGATGACCGAATCAGCTCCAGGGTGAGAATTTAGGGAGTCAACACCCTCGAGAGCCTGATAAAGCCTATCCGACTTCCTAGGAAGAGGGGGCTACGGCCGACGGTTGTTTCCAAATAGTTGGGACAAGGTTGGCATGAGGCTCAATCCAGGGTGGCACCAAGATCGGAGCGGTCTCGGGAAGATCCAGGTGCGCAGCGAGTGTCTTACACTGTGGATCCGACTCCAAGGAATGCCACTGATGAACCTCCTGGATTTTATGCAGCAACTCCGTAAAAGAAGGATCCTCCGGAGGTGACTTCAGAGGGGTTCTTGGCCTGGGCTTATCCAGGTCGGAACGACTGTCGGAGTCGTCCGAGGTCTCAGAGGAGGAAGAAGACTCCTCCTCTCCTCGAGGCAGGGAGGAGCGGACCCCTTGGGAGCCCCAGAGGCGTATCCTGCCCTGCCCTGCCCTGGAACAGAGGAACAAGCCTCTGGTATCCGGAGACTGCGGAGGGAGTCTCTCGTCTCCGAAGTAGGGGGTACTGAACCGGGACCGGCATCAGAAGACGGTTCTCTACCTCCCTGGTGAGCTGAACCTTGGCCTCAGCCCACCAGGAGGCTAGAATCTCCTTCAAATCCACCGGCAGCTGAGGAGGCAGTGGAGGAGGGGGATACGGATCCTGAGGATATCCGTATTGTGCGTATCCATACCCCAGCGTCTGGAAATAAGGCACTGTGTACTACGGCGTTGGATAGGCCGGCGTCAGGTACTGGGGTGCAGGATATTGCGGCCCCGGGTTTGACAGCGTCAGATAGGACGGGGTCGGATACCCAGGGACCGGGGGGTCTACAGGGGCAGCCGGCCTGGGAGGATGCCTGGCAGGTGGGCCTGGAACAGGAGGCCCGGTGGGTGGCAGGCCCGGCGTAGGGACGGCATCCGAGAGAGGAAGAGGGATGTCGCCCGGCGACGGCATCGAGGGACCAACGTCAGGTCATCCGGCCCAACGGGAGGGAGACCTGACGGGAGCATACCTATATCCCCTGCATCGCCCAGAGAAGGAGGGGAAAATTCCCCGGGGTCAAGCTGAGGGAGATGCTGGGGCCTTGGAGGGCAGCGAATGCTGTGGGGGGCCGGGGATGGCAGACAGAATATTAGGGTCTGGTGTCGACTCAGATGCTGTGCGACCATCAGAGGGGCCGACGTTCCGACTTACCAGCAGAGTCCGGGCGGACATCGGAGGAGCCATCGTCTGACTTAGCGGAACCATCGCCCGAGGCAGGCGCGATGGGGTGCAGTCTGAGTCGGGCGGCTTAGGGGCCATGCACTGCCCTTGAGGTCGGCGACAGCCTTCTCCGGCACGCATCAGAGGAGCCGGCGACCGCTTACCGGAGCCACTCGCACCAGTAGGCCGCGCGGCGGTGGCCTTGCTGGGAGTGGAAGCCTCCTTTAGCCTGGAGGTGCCTGAAGAGCCCGAGCGCAAGCCAGATGGGTGGGCCGACGCCGTCTTGGAAGCCTTCAAGATGGCCATCGTGGAGCGGTCCCCCGGGGGGGGGGATGTTACCTTAAGCACAGCAACTCCAACCGAAGTCATGGTGGCCGAGGAAGAGGAGTCTCAGTCCCGGTGCTTTTCCTTGTCCTTTCTGCGGTGACCCTCAGGGGAAGTTGAGGCCTGACGAAGCTTCTTCAGCTCCTTCTCCATGGAGGTCATTTTCTTTTTAAGGATGTGGGCCTCCAGGGACTGCTGCCTCCGTCTGCAGGTGGCGGCGTTGAATTTCAGGCAATGCTGGCACTTCTCCACGGGGTAATTCGGCCCAGACAGAAGAGGCAATGGAGTGGACTGGCCCCTTAAAGGGAGTTGGGTTTCTGACGAGTCACGCTTATTCTTGTGCTTGGAGGGTGTAGGGGACAACATACACCAACAAAATAGTAGACAAATTTTTAAGTAAATTGAAGAAAAAAACGAGGGTAGAACTAACAATGACAGACTGACAAGCAGTTGAACTTAACCGCGAGGCACTTACACGAGCCAACGACGGGAAAGAACTGGAAGGCGGGCGTGCATCATACAGCACCACAATCATATTAATAACACTGGCTTTTGCAGTAGGTAATTACATATAGGACTGATGCCGGCAGACATCAGGACCTCACAGAAAAATTTCTAGCTAGCAGTCTCTGGCGGGGGACAGCCCCCATGTCAGGTGACCGACATCAGTCCTATATGTAATTACCTACTGCAACTTTAGCAGTTAGCTGGCTAGGTGCAACTGCCCCGGAGGTATGCTTTAGGAGAATTTTCATTTAAATGTGCTTAGGGCACTAGCCAATCAAAAAACAAGAGGGAGAGTGAGCTGAGAGAGCTGCCTGAAGGCTTCAGAGTTTTTTCTCCGCTGGACTGAGCAACATTGCCCCATGAGCAGCCTCCTATTTGCTTATCTTGGCAATGCATCTTCATAAATTAATTCTTTTAGTGTGCCGCTTGTAATTTTAAATTTTTTATTAGCGGTTGTTTTTTCCACGAATTTGCAATAAATTTTACCTCAAATACGTTATTTTTACCACATCTGCTTAAATTATACATACACACACATATATATATAATTTTTTTTTTTTTTTAACCAGATGCTTAATTTCGATGGCTCTTCACTTTTTTAAACGCAATTCGTGAAGGGTCCGTCAAATTCTTGTACTTTTGCCTTAATTTTTACCTCCAGCCTCGCGTGTTTTACCTCGAGGCAGCCAATTGGGTTCAAATTTTGACAGCTGCTTGGCAAGAGCAGAGAATCCCTTAACTACATAAAACTGAACCCCAAGTTCATCTGTCACAGGACTGGCCGGTTGGCACTACAACAGAAACCTGTGTGCAGTTGACTGATATTACTGGGTTTTCTATTAGACTGGCACTTGTATACATCCCAGTACTACAAAAAGAAAAACAAGGGATTTTAAAGCAGACAACTATTTAACTGGGGCAGGACTGGCCGGTGGCAATTCACAGAAACCTGCACTCAGTTGTTTGTGGTCCAGAACTTGGGTTCTCTTTGTTAAATTTGTCACATAGCAAAGAAACCCAATAAGTATTACGGCTGAGGATACATCAAAGGCTACCGATGAGGGGTCATTTAAAAGCAATAATAATAAATCTGTAAGCAAGGGGCTGGTGAAGCCTCCAGTTCCCAGTCAATAAATATAGCTTCCAAAGGGGCTGCCCAAGTCCCTCACAAATTACAAAATTATAAACATGAATAAAGGAAGTTCAAGTTGCTATGAAGTGGCTAAAAACAAACTGTCAAGAAAAATGCTCCTGTTCCTCCTGGAAAAGCTAATAGCAAGCAACAGGGATCTTAAGAAAAAACAATTTCAGCACTGTCTGCGCAGGTTAAATTTGTGGCAAAATTATGGCACGTCCTTCAGAGATGACATGTTTACAGGGGCTAGTATACACTTTTCCACAGTTCTCTTTCCCACAGACTGTGAAGGCAATACAGTTGATGATGAATCATTTTATGATGCCCCTGCTTACAGGTGCTGCTGAACACTCACCACAGCTCTCGCTCCAGAGACTGTGATACAGTATTTTTGGGGATGCCCCGATATTACTCTGGAAGGCCTAGACCTTATGCGTCCACTACCCTTTCCTTGGAACCTCCTCGGCTATCCAGGAGAACTCCCCCTCTACGTTTTCATTTATCCATAACATGTTGGATACCCTGGACCTCCCTTCTCAGGAGTCCATCCTAGGTGAGGATGATGATAAACCAAAAGTTTAGTGGTGTGAATGTTCTTCCACCTCCTAAAATACTGGTTGTGCCTACCTATGTTGAAAACATATCGAAACTGCTTCGAACCCCCCTTCTGTGGCAAAGGTTTACAAGTGGTCTGAAAATGATAATAAACATATAAATATATCAGTTGCTTACAGACAATGCCGAGTGCCTGTCTTTACATCCCAGCCATGCGAGTAGACTGCAGCAGGTACCTTGCAAGAAAGCTGAGGTCTCTTTGCCTCCTTATTTCCGGACAAGAACTCCAGAAAATATACTTCATAGCTAACACAAATGCTTGTCCAAATATTTTTCTACATGGCTTCTTGGCCAAATATCGAAAAAAAAAAGGAAAAAGGAAAAAGCACTGCGGATTTCTGTCTTGGTGCTATGGTGCAGGAGCTGGCGGACATGGCAATCCTGCACCTGAAGCTATGTAGTATCAATTCTACAGGGCAACAATGATGCCGCTCCCAGAGCCATGCCAATGCTACCTCTCTGAGGCACTTTGTCTGGCTTAGAACTACTGGTCTACCCCCCAGTTTCCCAGATTTAGGGCTATAGACTTTCCCTGTGATCAAAATCATTCTATTCGACCCAGAACATCTGACTGCATCAAGGCCTCCTGCCCCACGGAATTTCCTCCCGAGGCCAGTAGGGGCACAGGTTGTTTTGCAGCTACCCACTTCGCTCAGTACAGGGGCACTTTCAGAGGGAGAGGCAGATGGCGGCCACCTATACCCAGCCAGCAGCTTCGCAATCTAGCCCCAAAGTTAGTGTGGGCAGACCCCATGTATACCCAGGTGTCTAAGCTTCCATCCCAAACACAGGTGTTACTGTTGGAGTGGGAGGAAAAAACCTTCTACCTTTGTGAATGGTCCCGGCCCACACAAAATGGAGAAAGGGCCTTTACTCCAAGTATTTTCTGACACAAAGAGAAAACTGTGGGGTGGCGTCCTATCTTGCTGTTAAAACCCAAATTCAAGAGGTCACGTGACACGCATGGAGTGAGGCAGCAGCTTTTTGGGTCTCCCGTTCCTGCTTGATTTAACTCACAGTTTTGCATAGCTAAACGGGGCTAACAGGCACTGGGACCTAATTTTAAACCCCTAGAGACAGTTTTGGTAGCAAAAGCTGATTACGCTTGTTTCGGCGAAATGCAAGCAGCGGAAGCCGAACTGGAAGCAAAGCGCCCGCGACGGAGCTCGTCGCCATCACTGCAGGAGGAAGAAATAACGCCTGCAAAAATTTACGGAGATTTGGCAACAATAAAGGATGCACTATTTAAACTGATAGAGGAGGTGGCAGAGATAAAGCCAGCCCTGACTCAGTTAAGCGAAGTGACAGATGCAGAGGCAGGGATCTCTTCTATTAGAGAGCTATGGATAAAGCGGGGCCTACTATGGTGGAGTAAAAAAGCACTACCAAATTAGAGGATCGCCTAGATGACCTAGAGGGCACAACAGGCGTAACAATTTGGTCCTGCTGGGTCTCCCAGAAGGGGAGGAAGGGCTGAACACTATCCAGTTTCTCCAGAGACTCCTTAAAAAATTCGGCAGGCCCCTCACCTAATGGGCCGGAGTATATCATAGAGAGGGGTAACCGGGCCCTCAGAGCCAAACTCCCATCCTCAGAACCACCGAGGCCAATTATTTTCAAATTACTCAATTACCTGGACAGGGAGCATATTTTAAAAGAAGTTAAGAAGCTGGCAGCTTTTCAATGGGAGGGCAAAAAACTGCGTCTTGTGCCTGATTTGACTTGGAAAATGAGGCAAGCTCGAGCAAGTTTTAGGCCGATTACCTCGAAGCTCTGGGCTGCAGGGATTCGACACCGTTTATTATACCCTGCGAGGCTGGAAGTTACACTCAAGGAAGGCCCGAAGAGATTTAATTCGGCCGAAGAGGCACTACCATCTTTGAGATCTCTGCTACCTGACCTGTTTCCCAAAGGGTGAAATCCAAGTTTAGCCACTTAGATAACTTGCAGGACTACTCAGATAACTTGCAGGACTGTGGTTGTGTTTTTTCTTACTTACTGTTAATAATTTTTATTTGACCTTTAATGGGGGTATCTAACAAATTACCACTTTCCAGTGTATTTTAGCATAGCTTGTGGCAAGTCGGAAAGACATAATATATTTTTGTTGTACGCTTACATTTAACCCCTGTACAGATTGGAAGGGGGAGTTTTGGCATCTAAGTTGTTGCTATATGTTGCTGATAGACGTAGCAAAGCATTTTGGACTACAGCTAAAGGATGGGGTGGGGGATTGTGCTTTTAGTCATTGGCTTATGACACATATATTAATGAGGATACGGGGTAAAGTGACTGTAATTGTATTAGTAAGAAGGTCCCAGATTTTCTTTACGAATCTCATATGGTTGGTGACCTTAGAGTATAAACAGTTTCCTTAACCGTAGGAATCATAGGTAATCGAGTTTTCATGAGTTAAACATGTTATATCAAGATATGACAGCCAAGGGGTATAATGTAAGGCAAGATTTTATGGTAGGATTTGTGGCCCTACCTTAGATTATATAGTGACTCCTTGTTGGGAGCAGTTCGGTCTGATCTTAATTTGCTTAGATACTACCGGATCCCTTTATCTGGGTTTGACGCACAGGGCGTTATGTGAGATAATTGTAGTCTAGCCTGTCCATGTCCACGAGACTGGAGGTATTCATTGGGCCGGCAAATACTTTATTATTTGAATGGTTACACTTATACCCCTTGACTCCTATTTGCTCGAGTTTCATTATCCTATTTAATCGAAGATCAGGAGATTGGTATAAATTTTCTTTTATTAGCCCAGGTTTTGGGACTGGGTTTGGCAAGATCATTTATTAAATCTTTAAGAATAGTCTTTAAGCAGGGGAGGGTGTACCCATCTCTGTGTTGTACCACGTTCCAGTGGACGAGTAGCTGGCTTCGGGCCAGAAGGGAAGGTTATAAGTTATTTATGGATGTATTTTTATTTTTTGGGAGAGAGGAGAAATTGGAAATAATTTTTCTTTGTTGGGGTCAGTATGGGGGCAGCTATCCCAAGGTTTTCCTAGACTGGGCAACAAAATGGATAGTAGGTTGAATATAGTTTCTTGGAACATTAAAGGAGGAAAGGACAATTGTAAAAAAATTCGTTATCTTGAATCACTTGGCCCGCTTGAAACCAGCGATAGTATTTCTACAGGAAACCCATGTCCTCTCTGATCGCCTTGCCCACTTTAAGAAAAAGTGGGTGAACCAGGTTTTTGGTGCGGGATTCTCTTCAAATAGTCGGGGAGTTGCTATCCTAATTGCCCATGGGATCCCGTTTACACATTCGGAAATAATTTCTGATCCGCAGGGTCGATATATATTCGTTTTAGGCAATATAGGTGGGATCAATCTAGTGTTGGGCTCAGTGTATGGACCTAACCTGGACTCACCTGACTTCTTTATTCAGTTGGGTTTGGTTTTGGCTTCCTTTGGAAATGTCCCAATAATTCTGGGTGGGGACTGGAACCTAGTCCAGTCTAACCGGCTAGACCGATCGCATTTTAAAGGCTCTCTTCCCCTCCCCAGCACAGAAAGCTCTAAGAGAGTTTATGCTATCAGCAGGTTTAACAGACCCTTGGCGCTTTGAGATCCCAATGTTGGAATATACATTTTCCTCTGTAGTGCATAAGTCACACTCGAGGATAGATTTTTTTTTGGTTAGCCAACATAGCTTACCCTGGGTGGTGGAGGCCGCAACTTTGCCCCGTGTAATCGCTGACCATTCCCCAATAAACATTGTATGTTCCTTACCTCTTCAACCTAGCAGGTCATATTCATGGTCACTAAACAATAATATTCTAAAGGACTCCAAGACATTAACCAGATTTAGTTCCTTTTTGGAAAACTCCATTACTAGTAACTGGGGTTCTATCAATGCTATCGATCAAACTTGGGTGGCTCTTAAGTCTATGTGGCATGGGGAGCTAATACGTATGGCTACGGTATGCAAAGCAAAAACAAGAAAACTCCTAGATGAGTGTTTAAGAGAGATTAAGGAACTAGAAAATATAAATGATAATCGGAGAACGGAAGAGCAAGAAAGTAAGTTAATTTCCTTAAGAACATGGTATGCAGACAAACAGAGGGAGAAAGTTATTAGTTCAGCTTCCAGAGTTAAGGCCTTGTACCTAGGGCAGGGTAGTAGGGCAGGGAAATTGCTGGCCTGGCAGTTGAAGCAAAAATCTTCCACAAAGTGGGTGACTGCCCTAAACCATCCAGAATCGGGGCAGTTGGTTACAGATTCGGCTGAGATATTAGAAATTTTTGAGGACTTTTATCGAAAGCTTTATATAAGCCAGCAACCTCCCTTGCAGGCGCTAGATAGAATTCAGGAATTTTTGGATGCTATCCCTCTACCTAGATTGTCAGAGGACGTTGGTCCACAATTAGCAGCTCCTATCTCTGAGGAGGAAATAGAGAAAGCTATTGACTCCTTTTGCCCGGATAAAGCGCCTGGCCCAGACGGGTTTACAGCTTTTTCTTTCAGCGATTTAAAAATAATCTTGTGCCCTTACTGCAAGAACTGTTCTCTTTTTGGTGTGATCAAGGGATCAAGGACCAGACGCCGTTTGAGGCCAAGATTATTTTGTTACCAAAGCCAGATAAACCCCCTGACTTAGTGAGTAACTTTAGGCCGATTTCTTTACTAAACTTAGATGTAAAGATTTTCGTTAAAATTTTGGCCAGCAGATTAAAACAAGTGTGGCGTGTTTTATTGAGCCCAGAACAGGCTGGCTTTGTTGAGGGCCGCTCCTCGGCTGACCATTTCCGCAAATTGTTCTATCTAATTTCTGTATCTACGGATCCTGCCAAGGAAGCGTCTTTAGTTTCGTTAGACGCAGAAAAAGCTTTCGACAGGGTGGAGTGGACTTTTATGTTTACTACCCTGTCGAGATTAGGTCTTCCAGCTAGATTTATTCATATGGTTCGAATTCTGTACTCCTGCCCCTCAGCTAAGATTCAATGCAATAATTTAATCTCAAAGGTTTTTCCACTATCAAGGGGTACCCAACAGGGCTGCCCTTTATCACCTTATCTTTTCAACCTGTACATTGAACCACTAATCAGATCTATAAAGATAAACGGGGAAGTGCAAGGGCTTAAGATAGGGAACTCTGAATTTAAACTTTCAGCATTTGCTGATGATTTATTGCTACATATTTCTAATGCCACTTCCTCCCTTCCTAAGGTTCTTGATTTAATTGACAAGTTTAGTATGCTTTCAGGGTATAGTTTAAATAAGGCCAAAATGTCTGTATATTCTTTGACCCCATTTCTCCAAAGAGTTGGTGCCTTTCTTTGGGACTCGTTGGCAAACCAAATCATTAACTTATTTGGGAATTCAAATATCCAAGAACTTAGAGACTCTGGCGATTTAAATCTTAAGCCGTTAATCAAGACTATTAAAGAAGACTTGGTCAGATGGTCAAAACTTCCATTGACCTTCTCGGGTAGAAGTCAACACGCTTAAAATGGTGGTTATGCCCAAACTCTTTTACCCACTATCAAATCTAGCGTTTACCTGCCAAAGTCTTATTTTAAGCCACTATACAAAACTGCTCGGAGTTTTGTGGAATGAATGAACCTCCTAGAAGAAACTACCTTAAACTTACCAAGCGGCGTCAACTAGGAGGCCTCCAGTTGCAGTTTCTATGTATACTATCTAGCAATTCATATGGCAAGGTTAGTGCATGGGTTTGTGAGGAGGAATCTCTATCCGGACTTCATTTGGACCGACTATTTGTTAAAAGTTTTAAGTTTGACTTGGAGTCTTTGTTATATATCCCATGGGCCAAGGTTCCAAAAAAAGTGGGAGGTACTCCGTTAGGATGGGATATCAAAGCTTTGCATCAATTTTATGCAAAGTTCAAAATTTCACAACCATATGATTTATCCCAACCTCTGTTAAGAAATCCGAACCTGGTAATTGGAAGTCAACCAATATCTAGATTCGTAGTTAAAATGGCTACGAAACTGCTAGTCAAAGACTTCTACCAGAATAATGTGTTACTTCCATTTCAGGTACTGGTGGAGAAGTTAGGAGTGGAAACCCAATCCTTCCTAAAACTAACTCAAATAATAAGCTGTGTTAGATCTTATTTTCGTAAAGGACTGGGGCAGGACATCTTGGGACCAATGTTCGATGAGTTGAAAGAGTTCATACAAGCGGGCAAAGTGATTTCTAAGATTTATAAATATATAATAGTTAAAGGGAATTCGAATGTGTCTCCGATCCCGGTATACTGGGAATTAAATTTATCTCTGGGTAAATCAGCAGAAACATGGGAGAAGGCTTGGGTCGATATCTACAAATATATAAAACAAGACAGATTGAGAGACGTTCAATTTAAGTTACTTCATAACTTATATTTTTCACCGGCTAAGCTTTCTAGACTGAGTAGCCGTTTTCGGCACAATGTACTGAGTGTAATGACTCTTTTGCTACCAGTTACCATAAGTTTTGGACTTGCCCCAAAGGTGGTTGGACTGTGGCATTTGGTGAAGCAAGGGATTAGTCAATTTTACGACCTTGCCAGGTTCTTTAACCTGGAGGTTTGCATATTTGGGATGTTTGGTAACGTACCAGGCAAGTTATCTAAATATCGAATGGCCGTGGTAGCATCGGTTACTAAGTTAATAATTTTGCGTCACTGGAGAGACGATTGGACTCCACCGTTTGGGGAATGGTGGGATGAATGCATTAAATGCAGAAAGATCATTTTTTTTCTTTTCACAATGCTTCACCAATATTCCAGCAATGTTGGGGCAAGCTGTACCAATGTCTTAAGGACAGGTACGGGTACTAGAGATAGATGTCTCTCTTGTCTCTTCTTTTACTGGATTGGTATCGGCCCTGGTTCTGTAAACTAGTCTCAACAAGGTCCTTTCCTCCTCTGCACTTTCTTTGTCTTCCTATTTAAAGTATGTACCAGTCTGGTTGCGTTTCCTCTTGCTTTCTTTGATGATATTTTATGATTATGTATTAATTATGGTGAGTCAATCAATGGGATAGCTGCCAGGGGTGGGCAGAGGCGAGGGATGGAAGGTTTTCTTTTTTCTCCCTTTTATTCTTTAGGGGGGATTCGGGGTTCTCTTTCCCCCTTTTTATGTTTCCCTTTTATATGTTATCATATGACTTCTTTGTATTATTTAGTTGTTTGGTATGTAATTTATGTTGGAAACGGTTCAATAAAGCTCAGTTATTTGCAAAAAAAAACCCAAATTCAAGATGTTCACTCTCTTACTAATCATACAGTCTTTACAGTAGAGGGACTGGCTAGCCTCCCTGGTCCTAAAGGACTCCCTTTTTCCGTATACCTTTATTGAGCTCTCGCAAACAGTTTCTCAGGTGGGGGCTCACTGCGGCCCTGTGGCCTTCCTTGACCCCGAGACTCTTTACTAAGTGCCTGGCACTGGTAGCAGCACACCTCAGGAATTTGAGCATCTCTAGCTACCTAATTTGCCCCTTGGCTCATAGTGCCAAAGTCTCCTTGTCAGATTAAGGAGCCCTTTCAGGGCTCACTCTAGAGGTGGGAGTTCATAAAGTTGGGGACAGTGCAGGCAACCAAAACCTGCAGCAAGGCCCAAAGCAAGAAGGCTAGGACTGAGAAACCAAGCTGGCTGAGCAAGGAGGTCATGGAAGAGGTAAGCAGGAAAAGAGCTGCCTTTAGGAGATACAAGAAAACAGGGAGGGGGAGGACAGGGAGGAGTACTTGACAGAATCGAAGGAGGTGACAAGGGCAGTAAGGGGAGCCAAGGCAACTATGTTTCAAAGCAAAGACTCAAGTCAGGAAACCCAAAAATTAAAACACATCCCAAAACACAACACTCACCCAAAATAAAGCAGGGTGAAAAAGGGACACCCCTAGGGTGCCAACACTGCTCCTGCCCACCTACATCCCAAAAACAGATTCTGAGAGAGGCGGGGGGTCAGAATACAGGAAGACTCCATTAGAAGAAACAACATTACTAAGGTGAGTAATTTTTTCTTCAAACAACATGAAGTCTTGCTGTATTCTGACTATTGCAGACTACCAAGCAGTACCTCCATGGAGGAGGGACAAAACATACTTAGGAAACAGGCTCTGAAGTACTGCTGTGCCAAACCGAGCATCACTCCTAGTCTGGATATCCAGAGAGTAATGCTTGGTGAATGTATGGACTGTTTTCCAGGTGGCTGCTTGACAATTTTCTAAGAGAAGAATATCCCTGGCAGCAGCCAGGGAAGCAGCTGTACCTCTAGTAGAGTGAGCCCTCAGGACTGAGGGTGCAGTTCTACCCAGTTTTTCATAGCAGAATTGTATACAAGAAACAATCCACCTGGCAACAGATCTCTTAGTGGCAGGTTTGCCCTCACCAATCTCTCCACATGTGAGGAACAATTGGAGGGACTCAAACCTGTGACCCTTGGTGCGCTCTATGTAGTAGCTGAGGGCCCTTTTAACATCCAAGCTGTGCAGCCTCCTCTCTCCAGAGGAGGAATGGTCAGTGAAGAAAACAGGGAGAGACACAGACTGGTTAAGGTGGAAATCAAACCACCTTAGGCAGAAACTTCCTGTTAGTTCTTAGGACCACGTTATTTTTATGGAAAGAGATGGAATCAGGCTCCACTGACAGGGCTTGCAATTCACTAATATGCCTGGCAGAGGTAATGGCTACCAAAAACACAGTTTTCCAAGTCAAGTACTTAAGCTTTGCAGAGGACAAAGGCTCAAAGGGTGGTTGCATAAGCTGAGCAATGCAAACATTAAGGTCCCAAGCAGGAGCAGGGTCCCTAAAGGGGGGATTGGTGTGCAGCAATCCCTTGAAGAACTTACAAAACACAGGATGGGCTGACTGGAGGAGAGCGCTTGCCTACTGACAAGAAGGCAGAAACAGCTGCCAAATGCACTTTAAGTGTGGCTGGCCTAGGCCATTGAGATGGACTGTATAGTCCAGAACCGTAGGCAACTCAGCAGATTCTGGAGAAAAATCCTTATTAGGACATCAAATAGTGCACCTTTTCCATTGTAAGTCTTTCTAGTGGAAGGCTTTCGAGAAGCTTTAAGGATATCCAGAACCCCTTGAGAAAGATGCAGATCAGTAAACTCTAACTCTTCAAGAGCCATGCCTTAAGATTGAGAGACCTGAGGTTCGGGTACCAAATCCTCCCCTGAGAGGATGTCAACAGGTTGTAATTCCTGGGAAGAGACAGGGGAAGGTGGACTGCTAAGGGCAGTAACAGGGGGTACCAGGGCTGTCTGGCCCAGTCTGAAGCAATCAGAATCACTTTGCATGGTTGTGACCTTGACTAGCACTTTGAACAGGAGAGGGAAGGGGGGAAAAGCATATAGAAATTTCCCTTCCCAATTCAGAATCAGAGCATCCAGGGGGACTGAACCCAAGACTGGGGGTCTGCAACAAAAGAGAGGAAGTTGGTGATTGTCTGGGGCTGCAAAAAGATCCATCTGTGGAGTGCCCCATCTCGAGAAAATCACTTTCAAAACTAGGGGATCAAGGGTCCATTTGTGAAGGCCCTGGGATATCCTGCTGAGAGCATCTGCTAGGACACTGTCCTTCCCTAGGAGGTGAACTGTTATCAGAGAGGTCTGTAGGGAATAGGCCAGGGACCACAACTTCATTGCCTCTGTGCACAAGGCCGAAGACAGAGTGGCTCCTTGCTTGTCGATGTACCACATTGTGGTGGCGTTGTCTGTTCTGATCTGGACCACCTTGTTCTGTACAGATTTGGAAAGGGCTTGCAGTGCCAGAAACACTGCTCTGAGTTCCAAGAGATTGATGTGAAGCAGAGATTCTTGAGGTGACCACAGGCCTTGGGTTGTAAGATCCCCCAGGTGGGCTCCCCCAGCCCAGCAGGGAGGCATCTGTGGTGAGTATCACTGAATGAGACTGAATGAGAAAAGGAACTCCCTGTCTCAAATTGTCCTGATCCTGCCACCATTGCAAAGCCTGGATCAGGGTTCGAGTCACTGGGACTAGTTTGGTAAGGAAAATCCTTTCTTTGGGACCAGAAGGCTCTTAAGTGGAAATGAATGTCCCTCATCTGGAATCTTGCTCCCTGGACCACTGCTGTGGAGGCTGCCATGTGGCCCAGAACCTGAAGGAAATGCCTTGCTGGTCAAGACACCTGTAGGGTGAAAGAAGAGGCCAGTTCCATAAGGGTCCTTGCCCTGTCCAGGGGAAGGAAGGCTCTTGCCCTTACTGTATCGAGCTCCACCTCTATGAAGGTGAGGAGCTGTACTGGCTCAAGAACTGACTTTGGAAGGTTGAGGAGGAATCCTAAGGAAGTGAGCACTTGCTGAGTTATTTGCAAATGTGACTTGACTTGGTCTGGAGAATGACCTACTATGAGCCAGTCGTCCAAGTATGGAAAGATGGAGATCTTTTTTCTCCTTAGGAAAGCAACCACTACTGCCAGGCACTTTGTGAAAACCCTTGGGGCTAATGTTAGGCCAAAGGGCATTGCTCTGAATTGATAGTGGCCTGAGAGCAACTCGAACCTGAGGTACTTTCTGTGGGAGCACCTGATGGGAATGTGAAAATAGGCATCTTTGAGGTCCAGGGAGGCTAGCCAGTCCCCTGGCCTTAGAGAAGGCAGGATTATTCCCAGAGTCACCATTTTGAATTTTGGTTTTAAAAGGTGCTTGTTCAGGTATCTTAGGTCCAGGATGGGCCGCCATTCTCCTGTCTTTTTTGGGGTTAGGAAGTACCTGGAGTACAATCCTTTGCCCTTGTGTAGGGAGGGAACCCTCTCTATGGCTCTAAGAGCCAGGAGGGAAGAAACCTCTGCCTCTAGGGCAAGGGTCACTGATGGATTTGCAGGTGGAAAGCATCTGGTTCTCATCTTGGGAAATTTTTTGAAGCTGAGAACCAGTCCCTGGCTTACTACTTCCAGGACCCACTTGTCTGATGTCAGAGACTTCCAGTCCTGGACAAAGTAAGCCAGCCTGCCCCATACAGTTATTGAAGAATCGGCCCGGGCAGACCCATCAGGGTGTCTGCTTGGCAGGGGCTTTAGGCTGAAGGGTGGATGCAGGCCTGCTCATACCCCATCTGCCTCTCCCTCTGAAGAACCCCCTCTGAGCATAAGAAGAAGAGGAGGCCTGGGTTTGGTAAAAAGGCCTTTGAAAAGTCCTGCCCCTGCCCCTGGACTGCTGCCTTTGAGGAGTGGCTTGTCTTTCTTTGGCCTGTGCACTCCTGTATGTGGTCCTGTACTCGTCCATCTTTTTCATGTAGTTCTCTGTCTGCTCCCCAAACAAAGAATTACTAATAACAGGGAAATCAATGGCCTTAGCCTGGGTATCCTGTGATAGGCTAGTACACCTGAGCCAAGATATCCTCTGAAGGGCCACAGATGTAGCCATGACTCTAGATGAAACATCATTGGAGTCCACAGCAGCATGAAACTGCACCTTGGATGCCTCAATCCCATCTGCAGCCACCTGCTCCAGCTCCTTGGCAAGCTGGTCAGGGGCCTGTTTAGCCAGAGCCAGCACAGTGTCCCATCTGGACTTCTGGTACCTAGCTGTGTAGGCCATATAGTTAGCCTGCCTGAGTCCCAAAGATGCTGCCATGTACTGTTTCTTTGCCATGGCATCAATCCTCCTGGAGTCCTTATCTGGGGGGGTGTGATGCCAAGAGGATATTTGCCTTATCATAGGCAGCAGCCTGCACTACCCCAACATGGCTGCATTGCTGGGAAAGGAACTCCGTGTCCGAGCCTGAAAGGGTATACCTCTTGTCCATTCATCTGTCCACAGGAGGTATGGAGTTAGGAGTCTTAAGAATTATAGTTGTCTGTTTCCCAAAAGATTTATGGAGGGGAATAGACAGTCTCCTGGACTCTGGTATGTCCATCATTTCAATAAAATCAGGCTCCTCCTGATCCTCTACTGCTTCTTCCATTGGAAGCTGGAGGGTTTCAGACATTTTTTTTTGTAAAACATAAAGTGGGAAGGGGACTCAGAAAGCCTAGGAGGAGAAACACCTGAAGATCTGATTGGGGAAGATATCTGGGTCAATAGGCACATCCAGACTTTCATAATCACCATCACTATCCTCATACTCTCCCTCCTCATCCGGTTCATAAAATTCTTCTGAGGTGTAATCCGGAACCGGGGGAACCGACCGAACCGAGCCCCTGCCAGATGGTGCCGGTTCGGCTGGAACCGAAGTTAGCGATTGCACTATTCTTATCACCTTGGCTATCTCATCAGTGGTCAGAGTATGAATTTCTGGATCCGAACCAGACGATTTATCTTTTCTTTTAACAGGAACCGACTCCTCAGAATCGGCTCTCCTCTTGCCCGAAGAAGTATCACCCTGGTCAGAGGGCACTCCTCCTGGTTCGGTCGGAACCGAACCAGGCTGCCATCAGGTCAGCAGACTTCTCGGCCTCCCTTTCCCTCAGTCTACCTACTCTATTCAGGGTAGCTTTGGGAAAATTCTTACAAATTTGGCAGTCTGAATCGAGATGGTCAAACCCCAGACAATAAACACAGGTGGTGTGGGGATCAGCCTTAGCAAAGGCTTCCCCACACATACTGCAGTGTTGAAACCCAGTGGGCCTAGGTTTTTTTGTTGGGTTTCTCAGACATGGCCAATCCTATCCAAAACTTACCCTTTTTTCGGCAATCCGGCAGGCAAGACTCCCCTATCGGTTCCTGACTGTGTTATGGGTCATGGAAAAAAACGTAATAAAATCTGTGTTTTTTAGAACCAATATGGACCGGTTACCACACTCTGAGTAAATTCACAAACTTTTTTTACCTAAACCGATCGGTTCAGCCGAACCGATAAGATATTTTCAAGTTCCACACAGAAACTAAATGCAAAACCTATCTAGTATTCACGATACCACAGACAGAGACTTAAACCAACAGATTCGGTAGAAACCGAGCAAAAAAACGACACTAGCCGACTTTTTTGAACCGAGTAAAGGAGAAATCTCCGGAGCGACTGTTCAGTGAGGCGGAGTAAAGAATCTGATGGTTGGAGTTTAAACAACAGCAGACAGGGGCTTCAACCGAGCTTGCGGTAAACATTCCATGCTGGCTATGGAAAGTTTAACTCTTTGTTCTCCGGGGCAGTTGAAAGGCAGGACCTAACTGCAATAGTCCGAATACAGCAAGACTTCATGTTGTTTGAAGCACTAAATGATTACTTCTGCTCGGTATTTACTAAGAAGAAGAAGAAGGGAGTGACACCCAAGGGGGGAGGAATGGCAGAAACAGGGGGGAGGGGGTGACAGATGGGGAAATCATGGAGGGCAGAGTTCGGGAGGGTCTGAAGGCACTAAGGGTGGACAAGGCGCCAGGCCCAGATGGCATCCACCCAGGGTACTGAAGGAGCTGGCAGAGGTCCTTGCAGGACCTTTGGCAGATCTATTTAATGCTTCACTACATTCCGGGTGTGTACCTCAGGACTGGAGGATAGCTCGTGTGGTGCCCCTCCACAAGGGTGGCCCCCAAGGATGAACTGAGAAACTACAGACCAGTGAGCCTCACATCCATTATGGTAAGCTAATGGAGACTATCCTGAAGGCCAAAGGACTACAGGACAGCAGACAGCATGGCTTTATACATGGCAGATCCTGCCAAACCAACCTGGTCGAGTTCTATGACTGGGTAACTAGGCAACTAGACAGGGGCCATGCAGTGGATGTCCTGTATCTGGACTTCAGTAAGGCATTCAACTCTGTGCCACATGGAAGACTGGGAAGTAAGTTAGAAGACACAGGGGCGGGTGAAAAGCTGTTGAGATGGGTAGAAAACTGGCTTCAGGGAAGGCAATAGAGAGTGGTGGTGGGTGGGGAGCTCTCACACCCAAGGGCAATGATGAGTGGTGTTCTACAGGGCTCAGTGTTGGGACCAGTGTTTGGGATATTCACTGCAGACATATCATGGGACATTAAGAGCAAGATCAGTCTGTTTGCTGATGATACCAAGGTAGGAGTGGTGCTGGATGACCTGGGGGATGGCAGGGGTTGCAGGATGATCTGGCAAAGCTTGAAACCTGGTCAGACACCTGGCAACTGGGCTTTAATGCCAAAAAGTGCAAGGTGCTGCATTTTGGGATGAAGACCCCAAGGAGGAGTTACCAGCTGGGGGAAGTGCAGCTAGCCCAGACAGAGAAGAAGGATCTGGGGGTGCTCATTACAGGGTCAATGAAGAACTCAGTACAATGTAGGAAGGCAGCTGCAAAGGCCAACAAAATGCTGGGTTGTATTGCAAGGGGTATATCCTCGAGGAGGGAGGAGGTGATTCTGCCGCTGCATAGGTCATTAGTTAGACCACACCTGGAGTACTGCATGCAGTACTGGCGCCCGTATCTGAAGAGGGACATTAAGTTACTGGAGGGGGTGCAGCGCAGGGCAACAAAGATGATCAAGGGGCTGGGAGACTCATCATACGAGAGGAGGCAGAGGGAACTGAACATGTACTCGCTGGAGGAGAGGACGGACAGAGGGCACATGACTGAAACCTTTAAGTACATGAAAGGAATAAACAAGACAGGTACAGAAGGGCTGTTCAAAGTAAGGAAGGGGAGGGACACCAGGGGCCAAGATATGAGACTGCAGGGAGGGAGGAAGGTTCAGGAGGGAGATGAGACACTTTTTTACAGAGAGGGTGGTGGCTGGGTGGAATGCATTACCTGCAGAAGTGGTATCCAGTAGAACAGTAGCGAGAAATTTACATTTTGTACACACACTCTCCAACTGCTCCCCCCCCATGAAAAAAAATGTACACATCCTTTCTAAATGCTGCCCCCAAAACAAACAAATCAGACTGTTGTCATCCCTATCCTAAACAGCAGAAGTTTAAACAGAGACACTACTCAGTGGCCTACGCTAACCTAAATAGTACAGATTAGAATGATAATGCTAACAAAAAAATATTTAATTTAGCACAGACACTCAGTAAAACTGCACACAAATGTGTACAGTGAGTATGCCTGCCTACACCCTTGGAACAGTGGATTGCTTCAAAAGGGGATGGGACAGGACAAGGGGGAGGGTCAATGAAGGGGAAGGGTGGAAGGGAGGGGCAGCTGCTGAATAAGGGGTGGTAGCTGCATATTCAAGCAGACTTGATAGCCTCTAGGCCTTTATCTGCTGGCAAATTTTGCATGTTCGTAGAGTCTTGGGGTCCCCTGGTAAATCTAAACAAAGTCTCACCTGGGACCCTCCCAGCATCCATGAAGGAAATACCTTCCTCCTGCAGGTAAGATTCAAGCTGCCCCTTAGTGGCAATTTCCTTCATCCAAGGACAGCGAAACCAGCAGCAGGCACCTGACTGTGTTCGAATCATTACCCCCACTTGTTTAGTATATGATGCGGTCCTGAGCAAATCACGCAACTGACATTTCCTCAGGCGATTGGGACACATGGCTTCAATGCCTGCAGCGGTCCTGGGGTTCAGATACAAGATAAGACACCCGCAAGCCTCCTTTTAGCTTGCTGGTCCCCAAAAACAACACTTTCAAAGCTGAGACCTCTGACGAACAGACGCCTCCCTTCTGTGGTGGGGAGCACATCTGGACAGTGCCTCAGTAAGTGGCACCTAGACTCTCCAAGAGCCACAGTTGCACATAAATCTTTTAGAACTCTGAATAATCTTTCTAGCTCTCAAAGCATTTGCTCCTCTCATAAAAGGACAGACTGTACAATGACAAACAAACACCGCTGGACTGTTTTTCACAAATGAGCAGAGTGGACCAGAGCAGGAATATTCTGTTCGTAGGCTCTATAAATCTGGTCTCTGGCCCTCTCCCTGGAAGTCAGCCTTTCAGCTATTGCCTCCCAGGCAAACACAATACTCTGACAGATGCTCCAAGTCACATCAGTCAAGGCAAGAGTGAATGGACTCTAAACAAACAAGTACTAGCCACAGTGTTCAGGCGGAGGGGCAAACCAGAAGTGGATCAATTTGCCTCTCCCCTCAACTTACAGCTGCCTCAGTACTGGGAACGCTGCCCCTGGATGCCTTGATCCTGAACTGGTCTGGGAGGTTCCTATATGCGTGCCCTCCTTTTTCCCTGATACTCAGTGTATTGCTGAAACTCAGACAATAGCCAGCATCAATGATTCTGGTGGCTCCAGATTGGCCCAGGCAAGGCTGGTTGGCTGGTTCTCTGTGTCTCTGTGTCTCTGTGTCTCTGTGTCTCTGTGTCTCTGCGTCTCTGCGTCTCTGCGTCTCTGCGTCTCTGCGTCTCTGCGTCTCTGCGTCTCTGCGTCTCTGTGTCTCTCTCTCGCAGCAGGCCCATTCGCCTACCACCAACTCACTCTCTGCTGACCCTTCCTCAGACAGGAGTGCATTATCCAGACATACATTCTCTTCACCTCAAGGCCTGGTTCTTGAGGAGTTAGAGTTTCCATCCTCACAGTACTCTGAACAAGTCCTTAAGATACTGAGGATAGCTAAAAAAACGAACACTAAGGAGACTTATGCAGCTAAATGGGAAAGGTTTTCCCTCTGGTGCAAGAGCAAGACGATCAAACCCCTTTCAGCTTCAGACCCTCAGCTGCTAGATTACCTGGTACACTTACAGGCATCAGACTTGAAACCATCTTCCTTCAAGCTACACCTGGCAGCAATTTTGGCCTACCTTTCGGTGGGAAAGAAAAAAATTAGTTTTTTCCGACGCCATATTTAAACAGTTTTTCAAAGGCTTCTTGCACCTCCAGCCTCCAACCAGAGAGCCTGTTCCCCCTTGGAGCCTAAACCTTTGCAAAGACAGGCTCATGAAACCACCATTCGAGCCTATGTCCACTGCTCACATTGAGTTTGTATCTTGGAAGACAGCCTTTCTGGTAGCCATTACCTCTGCCAGGAGGATTTCAGAGCTACAGGACCTGTGCACTGAGCCACATACCTCTCAACTGTCCCTGATTTTCAGGGAACGTCCCTGATTTTGCCTCAAAATTTTACTTTGCCCCTCCTAAAAATTATGTTTCCGTTACCAAACAGTGGGGGTTGTAAGCACAAAATAAAGTCAAACATTAAAGTTACAGACTTGTTCTTCCTTAGAAAATGCATTTTACACTAAGCCCCTTATTCTACCAGCTTCCTGAGTGGATATTATAAATTTTGAAGAAGTGTCCCTGATTTTGGTCCTTTATCCCTGATTTTTTTTTAAGCACTGTCCCTGATTAATGAGGCAGGAGATTGAGAGGTATGCTGAGCCAAATTAGATCTTCCCTCACAGCGATAAAGTGGAGCTCAGGACAAATAGAAATTTTCTGCCAAAGGTGGTTTTAGAGTTCCACTTAAACCAGTCTATTACTCTGCCTTTCTTCTCTACTGAGAAATCCACTCCTGGTGAGCATCGCTTCATAGCTTGGATGTCAAAAGAGCCATCTTTTATTACCTAGAGCATACTAGACAGTCCAGTCGCTCTTCCACTCAGTTGTTCATCACCTAAGGGTATGTAGGCAGAGGAAGACCAGCTACCAAGAGAACCATTTCCGATTGGTTGATCTCTTGTATTAGATTCTGCTATGAGAAAGCGGGTCACCAATCTCCAGTGGGGCTCAGGGCCCATTCCACCAGGGGCAGTACAGCCTCGCTTGCAGCAGCAAGGGACATTCCCCTCCTGGATATCTATAAAGCAGCTACCTTGAAATCTGTGCATACCTTTGTGAAACACTACAGTTGGATGTGCTTACCAGATCCAATGCCAAATTTGGCAGGGTGGTTCTGCAGAGCCTCTTTCCTAAGTAGGTTCTCTGCCCACCTCCCACTCGGTACTGCTCGGTAGCCTGCTAAAATTACTAATGCTAAAGGACTCCTGGGGTAAGAAGAAAAAACTACTCACCGCAGTAATCTTCTTTCTTCCAAGGGGTCTTTTAGCATCAGTAAGCTCCCACCCTTCCTCCCCGGTTCACCTGTCGGAGAAGGGCTCTTTATCACATCTCTTATCAAATTTGGAGTTTCTTATTGATGAGTTTTAACTTGTGTGGTTGTTTGTATTACCACTTTGTGGACATTTGCACGTTTTTTTAATCCTGTTCGATTCTTTTTCGGGGCATGTGTCCCCTGTTTTTCTTTCAAAAAAATTCTGAAGCCTTCAGGCAGCTCTCACTCAGTTCACTCCCCTTCCTCTTTTTTGATTGGCTATTGTCCTAAGCTCATTTAAATAAAACTTCTCTTAAAGACATACCTCCAGGGCAGTTGCACCTAGCCAGCTAACTGCTAAAGTTACTGATGCTAAAGGACACCTTGGAAGAAAGAAGATTACTGCAACGAGTAATTTTTTCATCATGTTGATAAAATATCAGATGTGCTTGAATACAGCATGCCAGGTCGCTGCCCCATCTACTCAACCAAAAAGTGGTAGAACGTGACACTGTAGCTGGTTCTGCATCTTAAAGCTACTTTGCAAGTGTTATTGTATTTTGTGCACTTTACTTCTCAGAAGAGCATGAGAATTCCATTTGTTCCCGTACTGCAGAATTGTTAAATTTAAAGCATGCCTGCTTTCATCAGTCTGTTGGTTCTTGCTATGTTTTATCTATTTTTATTTATTGAAATGTTTCACAAGGAAGGCACACTGAGAGACAAGACGCTCATCTCCCGGTACGACCTGGTAGGGAAGGAGTACAGTAGAGATGAGACATTAAACATTCAAATTACAAGAACAACCTTAATATATAGTAGTAAGGTAGGTCATACAAACAGTACTACAAAAGGCAGGTGACTGCAAACAGTATTACAACAGTGTAGCACATAATAGGTAGCAAGAGAGGAACAACAATAAGTGCCAGGTTAATAAGCGCGAACATGAGAGAAATTGGAGACAGGAGAGATGGGGGTGTCGATGCGTATTAGCTAGTTGTGGATCTCCTTTCGTGACCTACGTCCTGCCACACAACTTTATTTATGAGGTTTACGACTGTTGCTGCATTTGAAGAAACTTGCTAAAGTTGCGGACCTCCTTGTATTTTTTTTGTCACATCATGCCACATGACTATTAAGAGTTTTACTTTTTTGTTTTGGTTTTCTGTTTGTTGCCTCAATTATGTCTCAGAGGGGTGGCACTCAATTTGCATGACATACTTCCTCCCACATAGCAGTTACAATTATACGTTTTTTTGACATTTTATTTTGTGTGACCTCTATTCAGAATGTTTTGCGATGTTGGTGTACATTTAAAGGAAATACGGCACATCCAGCTAAAAAAGAAAGACTGCTGATGAGAACCGGATCTTTCAAGATGAGTGACTTGATTATGGCTTCATTGGTAGGAAGGGACTGCCATTCTGCGCCATCTGTAGAGAATCTCTCGCCGCAAATAAAAAGTCGAATGTCCAGCAGCACTTCATGACAAAACATGCAACATTTGCAAGCAAATACTCTGAAGGACCGGCATGACAGAAGGTCTTTGAAGAGCTAGAAAGGAAACTGGGGAAGCAGCAAACTGCGCTGACGTCTTGATCATCTGCCAATCATCTAACAACAGCCAGCTTCATTGGAGCTTTGCAGGTGGTTCACGCAGGGAAGCCGTTCATGGATGGAGAATTTGTGAAAGATACATTTCTTGAAATTGCTCCATATTTGTTTGCAGACTTCATGGAACAGGACAAAATTATTCACCAGATTCAACATTTGTCTAGATCTGCTAAGACTGTGAAAGATTATGCACAGAAAATGATGCAGGATATTGATTCTCAGGCAGTGAAAGATATTGTGTCATCTTCTTACTTTTTATCACTTGATGAATCCGCAGACATCAAGGACAGCACAACTGGCAATAATGGTTAATTTTGTTTATGGGTCGGGAGTAAAAGAAGAACTAGTAAGCATTTGCCCTCTGAAGCAACAAACCAGAGGAAAGGACATCTTCAGTGCTCTCTGTATTTCCAGAAGGAGAACCTGCCCCTTGACAAAATAGTGAGTATTTGTACTGATGGAGCCCCCAGCATGACTGGATATCACAAAGGACTTGTAAAGCTGCTCGAGAAGAAACTACAATGGCCAATTATTATTTTTCATTGCATTCTTCATCAGGAGTCAGTGTGTGCCCAGTCCCTTCAAAAAGCAGATGGCAGATGTTATGGCACTTGCTGTGAAAATTGTAAACACAATTCTTGCCAGGGCTCTGAACCATCGGCAATTCAAGCAACTTCTGGAAGAGCTGGACTCACAATATTCCAACCTACTGATGTGCAATAATGCTCGTTGGCTTTCAAGGGGCAAGGTCCTGAAATGGTTCATAGACTGCTTGACTAAAATAAATCAATTTTTACATGACAAGGGCATTGTGCACCAAGAAATATCAAACAGCTTTTGGCTCCAACTGTTTTACTTCTTGGTTAACCTGACTGAACATTTGAACCAACTGAATATTGGTCTGCAAAGATGGGGCAATACCATGTTCTCCCTGTGCAAACAGGTCCTGACATTCTAGTCAAAACTAATAGTCTTCCAGAATGACTTAAAAAGAGGAATACTACATCATTTTGAATACCTTCGTAAATTTAAAATAGACAATGAGACACGAGAACCCAGCTTCACTATGAACACTGCAATGCTTGGTGAAGTGATCAACGGGCTGATCAAAAACATCAGTCACACATTTAATGATTTCAGAAAATATGTACCAACCTTCCGCTTTATGACCCAGCCGTATCAGTCAAATATTGATGAAATGTGACTGAACCATTTTAACATCCCCGCTGCTGTCTTGGAGATGGAACTGGTTGAATTTGAAGAGTCCTACATTTAGAAGGATAAATTTAGAGAGCTGAATGCAGATCTAGAAAATCTGGAAAGAAGAAGGGCCAGGCTAGCAGTAGAGCACAAGTGGGCTGAGATGGAAAGGCTGCCAAAGACAGATGGCCTCATCTTCTAAGTTTGGATGGCACTCCCTGATAATTTCAAGACAATGAAGTGACTTGCTTTTGGCATGCTGTCAGTTTTTGGTTCCACCTATCTGTGCGAACAAGTATTCGCTCACATGAGCTGTATTAAAAACAAATTCTGCTCTCAGCTCACTGACAGATCATTAGATGCTTGTACTTGACTGAAACTGACCAGCTACAAGACAAACATTGAAAAGTTGAGCAAAGGGATGCATGGGCAGAAACCTCACTAAATTAAATTATTCAATTGACCAGTGCTGTCTGTATCTTGGAGAAAAGGTTTTATGTGTTTTTTTGTTGTTTTTTTTTTTTCTTGAAAAGTGGTGATAGACCAGTACTGGTTGTATCTTGGGAAGATACTGTTGTAACAGCCAGCAGTTTGTGCACTGGCACAGTAAAGAGGTGACTGAAGAGTACTGTGGAGAGGGATTTTTCTTCTAGCCAGAGGTTTATGCATTGGGACAGAGCAGTGGTAACACAGCAGTACTGGCTGTACCTTGGGAAGAGGGCTTTTGAATAACCAGCAGCTTATGCATGGGCACAGAAGTGGTATCTGGGTATTCAGAATCCCTCTTGCCCAAAATACAGCCAGTAGTGCTCAACAGTTATGCACTGGCACAGAAAAGTGGTACCTGAACAGTACTGTCTGTATTTTAGAAAATGGGATTTAGAATAACCAGCAGTTTATGCTTTGGCACAGACAGTGGTGAATGAACATTGTTGGCTGTATTTTGGTAAGTGGGATTTTTAATAACAAGCAGTTGATATATTTGCACAGAATTTATTCATTCAATACAAACAGCAAATTTATTGTACATTAAACAGAGTGAATTCATTTGCACAGAAAATGCCTTTATTGTTCAATAAAAAATAGTGAATTCATCTTAACATAGTAGTCTGTGTTGTTCTTTCAACAAAGTAACATACGTTTTGTAATAAAATGACATGTTTGGAGAATGTCTGGCAGTTACATGTGCATTATAGTCAAGACCACATCTAAAAAGATTCTGTGTGGCTCTGTTGAGGTTGGACATTTTGTGGTCATTGGGCAAGCGGCTCACAGGCCTGAAAAGGTTGCAGACTCCTGCGCTAGATTGTTCTGGACTCCAGGTAGGTAGACTGCCTGGATCAGGGCTTTGTGCTCTAGGCACCATTCCCACACTGTCAGCGCTTCCCTGCACAGGGGATAAACGGTGTGCCCGGCCCTGCTTCTTGATGTACTGTAGTATGTCACTGCTCTGTTGTTCGTCTGAAGGAAAATTATTTTGCAACAGAGGATGTCCTTCAGGGCTCAGACTGCGTACAGGACAGCTCTCATTTTCAGGACATTTATCTGGAGTTGCGACTCATCCTGATGCCACAGACCTTGGGTGTGGAGACCTTGATAGTGAGCTCCCCATCAGAGTAGAGATGCATCCGTGATGATGGTGACCTATGCCTCCAGTGGTGCAAATGGAAAGCCATTCAGAAGGTTGTCCTCTTGAGTCCACCAGATGAGTGATCGTTTTAGAGGTTCTGTCACCTTAATGTCAAAGGACTGGGGATGTGAGGTCAGGGACCACTGAAGTACTGGGCATCCACCGAGTGGTCCTCATGTGAAGATGAGCCAAGGGCACCGTGAACATTGATGATGTCATGAGACTCAGCATCCGCTGCATTGAGAGAGCTCGGACTGAGTCGTTCTCTTTGATGAAGCGAGCCATCTGGAGGATATCATTCCTTCTGTCCTCAGGGAGGAAAGCCCTTGCATTGGAGGCATACAGGAGGGCACCTATGAAGAGAAATTGCTGGGAGGGCTGTAGCTGTGATTTTTGAGATGCAACACAACTCCCATAGATGTGAGGAACCTGGAAGCTGTGGTCACTGCTTCCTGTGTCCCTTCTCTGGAGGAGCTTGCTAGGAGCCAGTTATTCAGACATGGGAAGACTTGAATTCCTAGTTTCCTTAGGTGCGCTGCGAGAACTGCAAAGCACTTCATAAAAACTTGTGGCGCCGAGGACAGCCCAAAGGGCAATACTGTGACTTGATAATGCTGGCTCAGGGCTACAAATCGAAGATCCCTGAGCTGGCTTGGGTGCACGGGAACGTGTTGGTAGGCATCCTGCATATCCAGGGAGGCCAGCCAATCGTTTCGATGAATCAGAGGTAGAAGTGTACGGAGTGATATCATCTGGAATTTTTCCTAGAAGAGAAACTTGTTTAACTTCCTTAGGTCTAGAATAGGGTGCATGCCGCCTGTTTTCTTTGGAACCAGGAAGCAGTGGGAGTAGAAACCTGTGTTCCACTGCTGCTGCGGAACTATGTCTACTGCCCTGTTGTTCAGAAGGACTTGAATCTCGGAAGCAAGGAGGTCTGACTGAATAACAGACAACCTGGGCTGTCGTTTGAGTGGATGATCCAGAGGGGTATCTGAAAAATTCAGTCAATAACCCTTACAAATTATCCTAAGAACCCATTTGTCTGAAGGGACTGACTTCCACTGATTGTAAAACTGAGTCAGACGCCCCCCACTGCTGAAGAAAAATCAACCTCGGACAGCTGAGGAGGGACCTGGGCCAGAATATTAGAGGGTGGCACTAGGCGCTTTCGGGCCCTGTGCCTTCTGCTGCATTTTCTTTTGTGACTGAGGGGCTTGTTTTTTTCTTTGAAGCCCCCTCTGCCTGTCACAAAAGGACAGACGGTTAAGAAACTGCCGTCAGTTCCCGCCACATTGAGGGTCAGCAGGGGCCGGTCTGGCCATTTTGATAGCTGTCCTAGTTTTCTGTGTGGCCTCGAGAGCCTGCTCCACCTGTGGGCCAAACAGATAAGCACCATCAAATGATAAATTCATGACTCTTTGCTGGTTATCATTTGTGAACTACGAGGTTCGTACCCATGAGTGGGGATGGGTGCACATCCCAGCTGCTGCTGCTCTAGAAGCTGTGTCAAAGGCGTCCATACCAGCTTTAAGTTGCTGATTATTGGACTCAATACCCCTAGTGATAGTTTGGAGGAGCTCTGAAGAAACGTCCGACTCTGGGAGAGTCTCCACAGTAGCTTTTAGCGAATGCCAGAGGGTATACTCATATTGTAAGAAATAGCCCTGGTAGCTAGCAATACGCATACCTAGGGTAGCGTCAGTGAAGACTCGCTTCCCCAATGTGTCAATCTTACAAGATTCTTTGTTTACTGGACACGCCGTAGACTCCTGAGGGAGAACAGTTTTGTAATTTTCTGCCAGGACCACTACAGCATCAGCAAAAGCTTGAGAGGCCAGGATAGGTCGATCCTTAGGGGGGAGCGTACTTCCTGTCTATGGACTTAGCCATGGAAGGAATAAGTGCCTGATTGTCCCACACCAATTGTGAGAGAGTCTCAAAAGAGGGATGTACTGGAGGAGTCAATTCCACAGGGATCTCCGGAACATGCAGATATTGAAGGCGCAACAACTTCCCCGGATCAACCTCCGAAGTCTGGAGAGAGAGAGAGAGAGAGAGAGGTGGAATTCATATTCTTCAGTAGAGACCTAAAGGACAGGTCCTCAACCAGAAGCTCTGCTGAAGTAGAGGGCTTGCTTCCCACTCCGAGAGCCGAATCTTCATGAAAGATGTCTCCTAATCGCAGAACAGGATCAGGCTCAGTGTCATCTCCTGGTAGGCCAGGAGGGACAGTATATAAAGGAAAGGGAGGAAAGAGAGCAAGAGGAGGTGCTCCTTGAATCGGAGTTCAGAATCCCGGCTTCTGAGGCAGAGCCAGCCCAGAAATGGCGCCGGCCGCTGAGCACAACGTGGTATCACCGAGACCAGAGTCAAAGGTGGCACCGCAACCAGTGCCGTGCCAGTGCCCAGAGACCCCAAGCCAACTCCTGGTGCACCCAAGGATGAAGATCTGAAAAATGAAAATTATGTACCTACCGTAATTATGATCTTTCTGTGTATCTTCACCATTCATCACTGTTAGGTATGTGACCGAGGTCATGACCCATAGGAACTTTTTTGATAGTGGAGACAATCACCATCGGCGCCACCCTCGAGGCACACGCACTGCGTGGCGCTCACAGGTTGGCCGTTAGGAACTGTCGACTCTGCCTGCCTGCCAGTTCTGAGTCGAAGGAGAGGTTAAGAGGAAGGGAGTGGAGGGTAGGACAAGAAAGTCCAAGGGATAGGAAAAAAGAAAAGATATGTGAACTAAAAGGAGAAATAACGACTGAGAGGACAGAAGAGGGAGAAGATGGAAACTAAGGGGATTGGGAGGGGCCCCAATCTCTGGAAATAGAAGAGGGAGGTAGGGTGGGATAGAGAATGTAGGAGGAGGGGCGGGAGTTAAACACATCTCAGACCATGGTCCATCTCCAGATTATATAGGAACTGTAAGGAGTAGCCAAAGGCTTCTTGCCAGAATTCAAGGCACAGAATGGCTGGCAAAAACTCTAGTTGAGCAGTGTCTGCTATTCTGGAAGAAGGACAGGGTACAGAGAATTAACACCCTCTCAAGGAAACATTTTTGGTGAAAAAGGAAAAAAGGATTTTTTGGGGGGGTTTTTTGTAAACAAAGGATAGTCCAAAGGACAAGGAGAAATAAGTTGGACGGGAACAAGGAGAGAGAGAGAATGGAGGGCAACTGCCAACTCCCACCCTACAGGGGTGGAGCTAACGCACTGGGGAAGGAGTGCCCCCCCATGCTGACCACTCTCTCCAGAGCATTATCCCCCAATGTGTCCCTATTTTCCCCCACTCCTGACAAGAAAGGAGGCGGATAAGCACAAGAGAGGAGGGACCAGGACTGAGCCCCAGGGGATGGAGGGCAGGATTGTGATGAATGGTGAAGATACACAGAAAGATCATAATTACGGTGATGTCGTAATTTTCATATCTTATCTGTCAATCTTCACCATTCATACTGGTAGTGCCGAGCCCCCGGAAGGGGTTTCTTTACACCCAAGGGACAAAGTCCCTTAGCTCTCAGTGGGTGACACACTGAGAGGAGAACCTTCAGGGCCTGGAGAGGCCCGAGAGTGGGAAGAGTGAGACGGGGACCCCTCGGAGGGGGAAGGAAGTTGGCCCAACAAGCACCGTCTCGCTCTATGAGAGAAAAGGTAGGTTCTCTGGTGAGTGGAATTAATCACCCTACACCGGGCCAAGAGTGACAACCAGGAAAGACGCAGCCCTGCCGTCCGCCTAGTGCAGATCGCTGTCCATAAGACCCTAGTAGCTACCTCGTTAGCATCATAGGATGCACTCACTTGGTGCCTTGCTAGCTCCAGGCCATGTGCAGAGAGTGCAATGGCTTGTCTGGTTTGCTCCCTATCAGGCAATGAGGCTAGGAGTTGACCTAGCCTGGACCACAAAAACCTGTCATAGGCTGCATAGTGGGCCTGATCTTGAGAAATGCAAAGCAACAACCGTGCAGAGTAGAAAGCCCTCCTACCCCAGAAGTAAAATCCAGGAATCTTGATCTGGGGGCGGTCACCAGTGGCCTGAAAGCCCATCAAGAGTGTCCAACTCGCGTCCACTTGGACTGCAGATCAGACATGGAACCTGGAGACTCGGGAGGGGGGGCCTTTACCACTGGCGAGATCCCTAGGGGCAGGAACTCCAGAGAAGGGCCTCTGCCAGAAGCGCAACGATGCCTCCCAAAAGGGAGCAGGCCAGGGAGGGACCACAAGGATGGCCTCGCCGAAATCACCTAGAAAGGTGTGCGCCAAGTGCTCTGGATTTCTAATGGTGGAAGGGGTGAGGTGCAAGTCCTCTAACATACTCACAAGGAAATGCTGATACTCAGTGAGATCAGCGGCTGGAGAGATGTGGACAGAAGGTTCCCCATCCCCAGAAGGGGGGATGAAGGTCTGGAGGGCACCGACTGCTCAGAGGGCGGCTGCTCAGGGGGAGGTTGAAAAACCTGACTGTCCATTCCCCTAACATAAGCTGGGAACCGAGCAGCCACAGCCCTGAACTGCTCCCAGGAGAGAGGCCTGCTAGGACCAAGGATGCCTGGGAGCACAGGAGAATGTGGCAGAGGGATGGGGACAGAGCCGAGAAGAATAAATTACTCACATTACAAATTATGTTTCTTCTAGTGGAGTCTTGCTGTATTCTGGCAAGTGCAGTTAGCCCCAGCCTTTAAACTGCCCCAGAGAACAATGGGTTAACTTTTCTATGCAGGGCACAGAATGTTGATCGAGCTCGGTTGATATCTCTGCCTGTTGTATTTTGAACTCCAACCGTCAGATCTTTACAATCAAAAACTCACTAGGTGTTCTGTGTGGGAAACTGTAAAATTTCTACTAGCCAACTGACAGAAAAATAATCTTTTGGTTCCCAACGGAAGACTCAAGTCAGGAAACCCAAAACACAAAAAACAATTAAAATTGAAATAACATATCATCCCAAGAGTAACACAGGGTGTAAGGGGGCACCCCTGGGGTGCCAACACTGCACCTGCCCACCCACATCCCAAAAAATCCAGGTTCTGAGAGGGGAGGCGGGGAAGGTCAGAATACAGCAAGACTCCACTAGAAGAAACATAATTACTAAGGTGAGTAATTTTTTTCTTCAAACAACATGAAGTCTTGCTGTATTCTGACAAGTGCAGACTACCAAGCAGTACCTCCATGGAGGAGGGACAGAACCTACTTTGTGAATAGGCTCTGAAGTACTGCTGTGCCAAACCGAGCATCACTCCTAGCCTGGATATCCAGAGAGTAATGCCTGGTAAAGGTATGTACTGTTTTCCAGGTGGCTGCTTGACAGATATCTAAGAGAAGGAAATCCCTGGCAGCAGCTGTACCTCTAGTAGAGTGAGCCCTCAAGCCTGAGGGAGGAATATTTCCCAGTTTCTCATAACAGAATTGTATACAAGACACAATCCATCTAGCAATAGTTCTCTTGGTGGCAGGTTTGCCCTTTCCTACCTCTCCATAAGTGAGGAATAACTGGAGGGAATCAAACCTGTGACCCTTGGTACACTATGTAGTAGCTAAGGGCTCTTTTAACATCCAAACTGTGTAGCCTCCTCTCCCCTGATGAAGAATGATCAGTGAAGTAAACAGGGAGAGAGACAGACTGATTCAGGTGGAAATCTGAAACCACTTTAGGCAAGAACTTTCTGTTAGTTCCAAGGACCACTTTATCTCTGTGAAAAGAGATGAAATCAGGTTCCATTCACAGGGCTTGTAATTCACTGATACGTCTAGCAGAAGTATGGCTACCATAAACACAGCTTTCCAAGTCAAGTACTTAAGCTCTGCTGAGGACAAAGGCTCAAAAGGGGGTTGCATAAGCTGAGCAATGCAAACATTAAGATCCCAAGCAGGAGCAGGATCCCTAAAGGGGGGATTGGTATGAAGCAATCCCTTGAAAAACTTACAGAATACAGGGTGGGATGACAGTGAGGAAGACTTACCTACTGACAGGAAAGCAGAAACAGCAGACAAGTGTACCATGACAGTAGCTGTTCTGAGGCCCAGGCTATTAAGATGGACCATATGAAAAAATTACTCACCTTAGTAATTGCTTTTCTTCTCATGGAGTCTTGCTATATTATAACATTAGCAGTCAGCCACTGCAGCTGAACTGCCCCGGAGAGGAAGGAGTTAACTCCAGAGGATCTGGCGTTCTACAGCGCGAGGGCGCTGTGCCCAAAGCTCTATCTGGCAGTTTCAAATGAAACTGTCAGATCTTTACGAAGTTAACATCAAAGAACAGAAAGTCTGTGTGAAAAACTACACTAGCCCATGGCTATCTACTAGTAGTAGTAACAACAATATAAACAACAAAGAAACACCCAGAACCATAATAACAAAATTGATGGTATTATGGTTCATTTTACCACCCTTGACAAGCACATTATGAACCCCCCCCCTTCCCCCCAAGACTCAAGTCCAGGAAGGGGGCAATATAAATAACCTAAATGAAAGCAACCAGATCCCTAACCCAAAGGAAAGAGAGTAAAGGGATAACTACAAAGGCATGACACAGTGCTTGCACCAATTCGCCACCCCTACCCAAGTAGAGGTTCTGAGAGGGGCAGGAGGGAGGGTGGTTATAATATAGCAAGACTCCATGAGAAAAAAAGCAATTACTAAGGTGAGTAATTTTTTCTTCAAACACCATGAAGTCTTGCTATATTATAACATTAGCAGATTACACAGCAGTACCTCCATGGAGGAGGGTCAGAACCTACTTAGGAAATAGGCTCTGAAGCACAGCTGTGCCAAACCGAGCATCTCTCCTGGACTGGACATCCAGGAATAATGCTTGGTAAAGGTGTGAACCTGCCTTCCAGGTAGCAGCTTGACAAATCTCTAGAATGGGAAGGTCCTAGCAGCCTAGAGCAAGCTGTACCCTGGTGGGTGGGCCCTCAATCCTGAGGGGTACTCTACCTAGTTTCTGATAACAGGATGGATACAAGAAACAATCCACCTTGCAATTGTTCTCTTAGTGGCAGGTTTTCCTTTGCCAACCTCGCCATAGGTAAGAAACAGTTGGAGGGATTCGAACCTATGACCTCTGGTGCGCTCTAAATAGTAGCTTAAGGCTCTTTTGACATCCAAGCTGTGCAGTCTCCTCTCACCTGAGGAAGAATGCTCAGTGAAAAATACTGGGAGAGAGATAGATTGATTCAGGTGAAATCAGAAACCACCTTAGGCAAAACTTTCTATTAGTCCTAAGGACTACCTTATCTCTGTGGAAAGAGATAAAATCTTCTTCCACTGACAGGGCCTGTAACTCACTTATCGTCTGGCAGAGGTGATAGCTACTAGGAAAGCGGTTTCCAAGTTAAATACTTGAGCTCTGCTGAAGACAGAGAGGCTCAAAGGGGGTTGCATTAACTGAGCAATGCAAATATTCAAGTCCCAGGCGGGAGCTGGTTCCCAAAAAGGAGGGTTAGTATGAAGTAACCCTTTAAAAACTTGAGAACACAGGGTGAGAAGAAAGGAGGCAGGCTTCCTGCTGACACAAAAGCAGAGACAGCTGCCAGATGAACCTTCAGGGTAGCTGGTCCAAGGCCTAGGGAATTCAGATGGACCAAATATTCCAGAAGAATGGTAAGATCAGCAGATTCTGGGATAATCTGCCTCTCAGAGCACCAGATGGAAACTCTTCCACTTAGAATTAAAAGTGGCTCTAGTGGAAGGCTTCCTGAAGCCTTTAAAATATCCATGACACCTTGAGAAAGGTGTAAGTCAGCAATTCTAGCTCCTCAAGAGCCAAGCCTTGAGGTGGAGGGATTTGAGGTCCGGATACCACACTCTCCCCTGTGCACAGGCCAGTAAGTCGTGGACTCTGGGTAAGCTCAGGGCAGGGTGGACTGCCAAGGACAGAAGCAGAGGGTACCAGGGCTGTCTGGCCCAATCTGGGGCAATCAGAGTCACTCTGCAAGGTTGAGATCTGATTTTTACTAGTACCCTGAAAAGAAGAGGAAAGGGAGGAAAGGCATACAGGAACTTCTTTTCCAGTCCAACAGAAAGCGTCCAGAGGACTGAGCCCAGTACTGGAGGCCTGCAACAGAAAAGGAAGTTGATGGTTGTCTGGGGCTGCGAAAAGATCTATCTGAGGAGTGCCCCATCTGGCAAAGACAGACCCCAGCACTTGTGGATTCAGAGCCCATCTGTGATGGCCCTGAGAATTCCGCTGAAGGTCCGCTCTGAGACATTGTCCTTCCTGGGGGTGAACCGCTATCAGGAGGTGTTCAGGAGTAGGCCAGAGACCACAACTTCATTGCTTCGTGCACAAGGCTGAAGATCGAGTGCCCCTTGCTTGTTGATGTACCACATTGTGGTGGTATTGTCTGTCCTGACTTGAACCACTTTGTTCTGGACAGAATCTGAAAACACCGAAGAGCTAAAAAGACAGCTCTGAGTTCCAAAAGATTGATGTGGAGCAGAGACTCCTGAGGAGACCACCCCCCTGGGTGGCAAGATCGCCCAGGTGAGCCCCCACCCTAACAGGGAGGCATCCGTGGTGAGGGGAGGGAGTGAGAAATGGGAATGAAGGGAACCCCTGTCTTAAATTGCTCTGGACCTGCCACCAGTGGAGGGCTAGGATCAGAGTTTGGTAACTGGAACCAGCTTGGTAAGGGTCCTTCCTTGAGACCAATAGGCCCTCAAATGGAACTGAATGTCCCTCATCTGAATCTTGCTCCCTGCACGACAGCTGTGGAAGCAGCCATGTGCCCAAGGAGTTGCAGAAAATACCTTGCTGGTCGAGAGACCCAGGGGTAAAGGAGGATGCCAGGCGATGAGTCTGTCCACCCTTTCGAGGGAAGAAAAGCCCTGGCTAACCTTGTGTTCAATTCTGCGCCTATGAAAGTTAGGGACCTGAACCGGTTCCAGAACTGACTTTGGTAAGTTTGCAGGAATCCCAGGAAGTGAGAAGCTGCTGGGTGACTTGCAAATGGGTTTCACCTGACCTGGAGACTGACCCACAATGAGCCAGTCGTCCAGGTAGGGAAACACAGCAACCCTTGCCTTCTTAAGTGAGCCACTACTACAGCGAGACATTTTGTGAATACCCATGGCGCAGAGGTCAGGCGACAAGGGCATTGCCCTGAACTGGTAGTGGCCTGAGGGCAGTTCAACCTGAGGTACTTTCGGTGAGAAGGCCTGATCAGAACATGAAAATAGGCATCCTTGAGGTCCAGGGAAGCTAGCCAGTCCCCTGGCCTTAGGGAAGGCAATATCATTGCCAGAGTCAACATTTTGAATTTTGGTTTCAAAAGATGCTTGTTCAGGTACCTTAAATCTAGAATGGGCCTCCATTCTCCTGTCTTTTTTGGGGTAAGAAAGTATCTTGAATAAAGCCCCTTGCCCTGATGGCAAGGAGGAACCCTTTCCACTGCTTTGCAGTCCAGAAGAGAAGAACCTCTGCTTCCAAAGCAAGGGCTTCTGAAGGATTTGCAGGGAAAATGTCTGGCTCTCATCTTTGGAAAGTGTTTGAGCTGAGAATTCAGACCTGCCTATTTACTCCAGAACCCATCTGTCCAGAGTTAGGGACAGCCAGTTCCGGCTGAAATAGGCCAACCTGCCCCCACTGGTACAGGAGAATCGGCCCTGGGCACCCCATCAGGTGCCTGCTTAGCAGCAGCTTAGGCTGAGGGAGGGGACGGTCTACTTGTGCCTCAGCCTACCCTGCCTCTGAAGAAACCCTCTGCGAGACAGCAGAGGAGGCTTGAAATGGTAAAAAGGCCTGGAAAAAGGCCTGCCCTACCTCTGGAGCATGCCTTGTGGCATGGCATGCTTCTCCTTAGCCTGGGCACTTTTGTAGGTAGTTCTGTATTCATCCATCTTTTCATATAGTTTTCTGTTTGCTCTAAACAGAGAATTTCCTACCACGAAAATCCATAGCCTTGACTGGGTATCTTGGGACAGATTAGTGCATCTGAGCCATGCCAACCTACGGAAATACAGAAGTGGCCATGACCCTAGAGGAAACATCATTAACATCAACAGCAGTATGAAACTGAACTTTAGAGGCTTCAATGCCATCAGCAGCCACCTGTTCCAACTCACTAGCCAGCTGGCCAAGGGCCTGCTTGCTAACTGCAACACTGTGTCCCACCTAGATTTCTGATATCTAGCCACATAAGCCATAATTTGCCTGCCTGAGTCCCAAAGAAGCTGCCATATACTGTTTCTTCTATGGCATCAATCTTCCTGGAATCCTTATCAGGAGGATGTGAGGCCAGAGGAATATTAGCCTTGTCACAGGCTGCAGCTTGAACCACACCTACATGACTACACTGTTCAGTAAGGAAGTCTGTATCCGAGCTGACAAAGTATACCTTCTGTCCATTTTTTATCTACAGGAGGGACAGAATGAGGATTTTAAAATCTTTGTTGTTTGCTTCCTAAATGACTTATGCAAAGGAATAGACAACCTCCTAGACTCTGGAATATCCATCATTTCACATAATCAGGCTCCTCTTGCTCATCCACAGCCTCCTCTAAAGGAAGCTGGAGGGTTTCTGCAACCTTTTGTAAAAAATAAAGAAAGAAGGGGACTCAGACAGAATAGGAGGAGATTCTAAAGGTCTGTCTGGAGAAATGTCCGGTTCAATGGGCACGTCCAGACCCCCCCAGCCACACATATATTGATCAAATTCCTCCTTCCCCTCCTGTGGTTCATAAAAATCCTCAACTTCAAAATCCTGAACCACTGGGACTGAACGAACCAACCTTTTACCAACTGTTGGTGGTTCTACAGATCCCTGAGACAGTGACTGGACAATCTGAATGGCTTTAGCTATCTCAGCAGTTGGAGCCACAATTTTGGACCCCAAACCTACTGATTTCCTTGTCTTTTACTCGGGACTGGTTCCTCTGAACCAGCCTTCCTTTGCCCGAGGAAGTCTCGCCCTGGTCAGAGGGCGCACTCTCTGGTCCAGTGGGTACTGGACCGGCTGGCCATCCGGTCAGCGGACTTTTGGCCTCCCGTTCCTGAGCCGGCCCAATCTCCTTTCCAGGGTGGCTGCAGGAAATTTTCACACCTGGCAGTCTGACAGGAGGTGGTCAGCCCCAGACAATAAACACAAGTGGTGTGTGGGTCCATGGCAAGAGGCCTCCCACAGACATCACAGTGTTGAAACAGTGGGCCCGGTTTTTCTTTTGGGTTTCTCAGACATAATGCCAACCTAACCAAAACTTGCCCTTTGATGGCAGTGCCAGGCAAGACACCCTTTATCGTTCCTAACCGTGTTTCGGTATTTGAAAAAACGTTATAATTTGTTTTTAGAACCGATAAGAACGGAACTGCACTCTAAAACCCACTGTACACTTTTAAAATGTAGAAATAACAAACCGATCGGTTCAAAACCGAACCGATAATTAATTTCCACACAGACTTAAAATTTAGTACTTACGGTTACCAGATAGAGCTTTAAAACCAAATGCGGTAAAATAATGACTTTTGCCGGTTCAAATGAACCAAAATACTCGCTTGAACCGAGAATGAACCGAGCTGAAGGAGCTGATCTCGAGCGACTGTTCAGTGAAGCGGAGAAGAATCTGACAGTTTCATTTGAAACTGCCAGATAGAGCTTTGGGCACAGCGCCCTCGTGCTGTAGAACTCCAGATCCTCTGGAGTTAACTCCTTCCTCTCCGGGGCAGTTCAGCTGCAGTGGCTGACTGCTAATGTTATAATATAGCAAGACTTCATGGTGTTTGAAAATCCAGAACTGTAGGCAAATCAGCAGTATCTGGGGAGATATGCCTCTTGGAACACCAAATTCTGAATCTCTTCCATTTGGAGTTATAAGTCTTTCTGGTGGAAGGCTTTCGAGAAGCTTTGAGAATATCCAGAACTCCCTGAGACAGATGCAAATCTGTAAACTCTAACTCTTCAAGAGCCATGCCTTGAGATTGAGAGACTGAAGACTGGGGTACCAAATCTTCCGATGACAGGAGGTTAACAGGTTGCAATTCCTGGGAAGAGACAGGGGAAGATGGACCGCTAGGGACAGCAACAAGGCGTACCATGGCTACCTGGCACAGTCTGAAGCAATCAGAATCACTTTGCAAAGTTGTGACCTTATCTTGACTAGAACTTTGAACAGGAGAAGGAAGGGGGGGAAGCATACAGAAGAAAAAATTACTCACCTTAGTAATGTTGTTTCTTCTAATGGAGTCTTGCTATATTATAGACATTAGCAGTTTGATCCGGCTCTAGAACTGCCCCGGAGTGAAATGGTTAAAACCTTTCCAAAATAGAATTTTGTAACGAGACCAGCTCTATCTGTGTCATTTCAAACTTGAACTGTCAGATCTTTACGAGCCAAATTCACTAAGGTCTGTGTGAAGCTGTAACTCACACTAGCCAAATGGCTACCTAAATAATAACAACCATTGATGGTCCCAACACCCAAGACTCAAGTCAGGGACCAGAAATACTAACACCATTCTAATAATATGAAAATGGAACATAAGTATAATAAAACACACACACGCTACATACACACCAAAGTCCCAAAGGGACAAATGCTAACAGGACATAAGTAGTGCCTACACTAAGTTGCCCGACCCTACCAAGTAGAGGTTCTGAGAGGGCAGGTTGGGGAGGTCTATAACATAGCAAGACTCCATTAGAAGAAACAACATTACTAAGGTGAGTAATTTTTCTTCAAACAACATGAAGTCTTGCTATATTATAGACATCAGCAGAATACACAGCAGTACCTCCATGGAGGAGGGCAGAACCTACTTAGGAATAGGCTCTGAAGAACAGCTGTGTCACACGAGCATCTCTCCTGGCCTGGACATCAGGAGTAATGCTTGGTAAAGTGTACCGTTTTCCAAGTAGCAGCCTGGGCAAATCTCTAATAAAGGGATATCTCTGGCAGCAGCTAGAGACGCAGCTGTACCCTGGTAGAATGAGCCTCAAACCGGGTGGGGGGCTCTGCCCATTTCTGATAACAAAATTGATACAAGAGACAACCACCTGGCTACTGATCTCTTAGTGGCAGGTTTGCCTTTCCCAACTTCACCATAGGTAAGGAAAAGTTGGAGGATTCGAACCTCGTGACCTTTGGTAGCCTATATAATAACTAAGAGCTCTCTTAACATCCAGGTAGGCAATCTCCTCTCACCCAAGAGGAGGATCAGTGAAAATACTGGAAGGAGATAGATTGATTAAGATGGAAATCTGAAACCACCTTAGGCAAAACTTCCTATTAGTCCCAAGGACTACCTTATCCCTGTGGAAAGAAATAAAGTCAGTCTCCACTGACAAGGCTTGCAATTCACTTATCGTCTGGCAGAAGTGATAGCCACTAGAAAACAGTTTTCCAAGTTAGGTACTTAAGCTCTGCAGAAGACAGAGGTTCAAAGGGTTGCATTAACTGGGCAATGCAAACATTAAGGTCCCAAGCAGGGGCCGGTTCTCAAAGGAGGATTAGTATGGAGTAATCCCTTAAAAACTTGGAAAACACAGGATGAGAGGAAAGAGGGATGACTTTCCTGCTGACACAAAAGCAGACACAGCTGCCAAATGAACTCTCAGGGTAGCTGGTCTGAGACCAAGGAATTAAGATGTACCATGTAATCTAACAAATGGGCAATTCAGCAGATTCTGGGAAATATTTTCCCAGCACACCAAATGAAAACCTTTTCCATTTAGAACTATAAGTAGCCTACTGGAAGGCTTTCTGAAGCCTTTAGATCTCAAGAACACCCTGAGAGGTGTAAATCAGCAACTCTAACTCCTCAAGAGCCAGGCCTTGAGGTTGAGGATTGAGGTCCGGATACCAAACCCTTCCCTGGGCACAAGTCAACAGATTGTGATTCCTGGGGAGGCACAGGAAGATGGACTGTCAGAGACAGAAGGAGGGGTACCAGGGCTGTCTGGCCCAATCCGGGCAATCAGAATCACCCTGCAAGGCTGAAATCTGATTTTGACTAGTACTTTAAGAGGAGAGGAAAGGGGAAAGCATGAGGAACTTCCTCCCAATCCAGAAGAAGGGCATCCAGGGAACTGAGCCCAGCACTGGAGGCCTGCAACAGAACAGAGGAAGTTTGTGATTGTCTGGGGCTGCAAAAGATCTATCTGAGGATGCCCCACCTGGCAAAAACTATCCCCAGCACTTGAGGATCCAGAGACCATTCGTGATGGCCCTGGGAAATCCTGCTGAGGGCATCCGCTAGGACATTGTCCTTCCCTGGAAGATGAACTACTATGAGGGAAGTGTTCAGGAACAGGCCAGAGACCACAACTTCATTGCCTCGGTGCACAAGGCCGTAATCGAGTGCCCCTGTTTGTTGATGTACCACATTGTTGTGGTGTTGTCTGTTCTGACTTGTATCACCTTGTCGTAGACAGATGCAGAAAAAGCTTGAAGAGCTAAAAAGACAGCTCTGAGTTCCATAAAATTGATGTGGAGCAGAGATTCCTGGGGGGACCAAACTCCCTGAGTGGAAAGGTCGCCCATGTGGGCTCCCCAACCCAGAAGGGAAGCATCTGTAGTGAGAGTCAAGTCGTGAGAAGGGGAAATGAAGGGACCCCGCTCTTAAATTGCTCTGATCCTGCCACCACTGGAGAGCTAGGATCAAGGTTGAGTCACTGGGACCAACTTGGAAAGGGGTCTCTTCTCTGAGACCAAAGGTTCTCAAGTGAAACTGAATGTCTCATCTGAAATCTGCTCCCTGCACAACAGCTGTGGATGCAGCCATGTGCCCCAGGAGCTGCAGAAAGTGTCTTGCTGGTCGAGAGACCTGCAGAGTGAAGGAAGAGGCCACAGCCACTAAATTCCTTACCCTTTCTGGGGAAGAAAGGCCCTGGCTAGCTTTGTGTCCACCCTGCCCCTATAAAGGTGAGTACCTGGACTGGTTCCAGAACCGACTTTGGTAGGTTTGCAGAAAACCCAGGGAGGTGAAAAGCTGCTGGGTGACCTGCAGGTGAGATTTTACCTGTTCTGGGGACTGGCCTACAATGAGCCAGTCGTCCATATAGGAAAATAGCAATCCTCTGCCTCCTTAAGTGGGCCACTGCCACTGCTAGACACTTTGTGAATGCCCTTGGAGCAGAGGTAAGGCGAGGGCATTGCTCTGAACTGGTAATGATCTGAGGGCAGTTCAATCTGAGGTACTCTCGATGGGATCTTCTGATTAGGACATGGAAATAGGCATCCTTGAGGTCCAGGCAGGCTAGCCAGTCCCCTGGCCTTAGGGAAGGTAAAATCATTGCCAGAGTTACCATTTTGAACTTTGGTTTCAAAAGATGCTTGTTCAGATATCTGAGATCCAAAATGGGCGCCATTCTCCAGTCTTTTGGGGAAGGAAGTATCTGAATACAGACCCTGCCCTGATGCAGGGAGGAACCCTTCGACTGCTCTGAGAGCTAACAGGATGAGACCTCTGTTCCAGAGCGAGGGTCTCTGAAGCACTTGCAGGTAGAAAAGTCTGCTTCTTAACTTGGGAAACTTTTTGAAGCTGAGAACCAGACCCTGGCTTACTACTTCCAGAACCCACTTGTCTGAGGTTAAAGAAGCCCAATTCTGACTGAAATAAGCCAGCCTGCCCCCCCACTGGTACAGGAGAATCGGCCCTGGGCACCCCATCAGGGTGCCTGTTTCGCAGGAGCTTTAGGCTGGGGGTGGGAGCAGGTCTGCCCACCCCTCGCCTGCCCCTGCCTCTGAAGAAGCCCTCTGAGCATAGGCAGAGGAGGCCCGAGTCTGGTAGAAAGGCCTGTGAAAGGCCTACCCCTCACTCCCTGGGGCATGCCTTTGAGGAGTGGCTGTCAGCTCCTTAGCCTGGGCACTCTTGTAAGTAGTCCTATATTCATCCATCTTCTTCATGTAATTTCTGTCTGCTCTCCAAACAGAGAATTTCCCACTAGGAAAATCCATAGCCTTAGTCTGGGTATCCTGTGACAAACTAGTACACCTGAGCCAGGCCAACCTACTAAAAGCTACAGATGTGGCCATGACCCTAGAGGAAACATCATTAACATCCACAGCAGCATGGAACTGAACCTTAGAGGCTAAATGCCATCAGCAGCCACCTGTTCTAGTTCACTAGCCAGCTGGCCATGGGCCTGCTTTGGCCAATTGCATAACAGTATCCCATCTAGATTTCTGATACCTAGCTACATAAGCCATATAATTTGCTTGCCTGAGTCCCAGAGAGGCGGCCATATACTGTTTTTTTGCCATGGCATCAATCTTCCTGGAATCCTTGTCAGGAGGATGTGAAGCCAAGGAATATTAGCTTTATCACAGGCAGCAGCCTGAACTACTAACATGACTGCATTGCTGAGAAGAATTCTGTATCAGGGCCTGACAATGTATACCTTCTGTCCATCTTTTATCTACAGGAGGCACAGAATTAGAGCTTTTAAAATTTTAATTGTTTGTTTCCTAAAAGACTATGTAAAGGAATAGACAATCTCCTACACTCTGGAATATCCATTATTTCTACAAAATCAGGCTCCTCTTGCTCATCCACAGCCTCTTCTAAAGGAAGCTGGAGGGTTTCAGCAACTTTTTTATAAAACATAAAATGAGATGGGGACTCAGACAGCATAGGGGGAGATTCTAAAGGTCTGTCTGGGGAGATGTCCAGTTCAATGGGCACACCCAGACCTTCCCAGCCACATTCATACTGTTCATAATCCTCCTCCCCCTCCTCTGGTTCATAAAATTCCTTAATATCATAATCCTGAACCACTGGGACGGACGAACCGAACTTTTACCAGATAGTGGTGGTTCGGACGGACCCTGAGACAGTGACTGGACAATTTGTATGGCTTTTGCTATCTCTGCAGCAGTTGAAGAAGGAATTTTGGACTCTAGACCTGCCGATTTTCTTGTTTTCTTTACTGGAATTGGTTCCTCAGAACCAGCTTTTCTTTTGCCCGAGGAAGTCTGGCCCTGGTCAGAGGGCACTCCTTCTGGTTCGGTTGGCACCGAACTGGGCTGGCCATCCGGGTCAGTGGACTTTTTGGCCTCTCGTTCCCTGAGCCTGCCCAATCTTTTTTCCAGGGTGGCTGCAGGGAAATTCTTACATACCTGGCAGTCTGACTGGAGGTGGTCAAACCCCAGACAATAAACACATGTGGTGTGTGGGTCAGCCTTGGCAAAGACTTCCCCACAAACATCACAGTGTTGAAACCCAGTGGGCCCGGTTTTCTTTGGGTTTCTCAGACATAATGCCAGCCTAAGCAAAACTTGCCCTTTTAACGGCAGTGCTGAGCAAGACACCTTATCGGTTCCTAACCGTGTCACGGGTATTGGAAAAACGAATAAATCCGGTTTTTAGAACCGATAAGAACCGGAACCACACTCTAAAATAGTAACTTTTAGTTTTAAATGAGTTTTAAACCCACTGATCGGTTCAAAACCGAACCGATAACCACAAGTTCCACACAGACAAAACCTTCATTTACTTACGGTTACCACAGATAGAGTTTGAACGGTTTCATCCAACCAGAAAACACTTTTAAACCGAGAAATGAACCCAGCAGAAGGAGAAATCTCCGGAGTGACTGTTCACTGAGGCGGAGTAAAGAATCTGACAGTTCAAGTTTGAAATGACACATATAGAGCTGCCCTTGTGCCAAAATTCTATTTTGGAATGGTTTTAACCATTTCACTCCGGGGCAGTTCTAGAGCTGGATCAAACTGCTAATGTCTATAATATAGCAAGACTTCATGTTGTTTGAAATTTCCCTTCCCAGTTCAGAATCAGAGCATCCAGGGAGACTGAGCCCAAGACTGGGGGACGGCAACACAAGAGAGGAAGTTGGTGATTGTCTGGGACTACAAAAAGATCTATATCTGGAGTGCCCCATCTTGAAAAAATCACCTTCAATACCAGAGGATCCAGGGCCCATTCTTGATGGCCCTGAGATATTCTGCTCAGTGCATCTGCTAGGACATTGTCCTTCCCTGAAAGGTGAACTGCTATCAGAGAGGTTTGCAAGGAATAAGCCAGGGACCACAACTTCATTGCTTCTGTGCACAAGGCCATAGACAGAGTGCCTCCTTGCTTGTTGATGTACCACAAGGTGGTGGTGGTGTCTGTTCTGACCTGAACCACCTTGTTCTGTACTGACTGGGAAAAAGCTTGCAGTGCCAGAAACACTGCTCTGAGTTCCAGGAGACTGATGTGTAGAAGAGATTCCTGAGGAGACCACAGTCCCAGGGTGGTGAGGTCCCCCAAATGGGCTCCCCAGCCCAGCAGGGAAGCATCTGTGGTAAGGACCACTGAATGAGACTGAGTGGCAAATGGAACCCCTTGCCTCAGATTGTCCTGATCCTGACACCACTGCAGGGCTTGGATCAGAGTTCGAGTCACTGGGATTAGTTTTGGTAAGGGAATCCTTTCTTTGGGACCAAAAAGCTCTCAAGTGGAACTGAATGTCCGTCATCTGGAATCTTGCACCTTGGACCACTGCTGCCATGTGGCCCAAGAGCAAAAGGAAATGCCTTGCTGGTCGAGACACCTGAAGGCTGAATGAAGAAGCCAGCTCCATGACAGCTTTGGCCCCTTCCAGGGGAAGGAAGGCTCTTGCTTTTACCATATCCAGCTCTGCCCAAGACAACCAAGGAAGGGGCTGGAGTAGAACAGCGAAACAGTCTAGGGAGGTCAAATCATGGAAAGCCATGTGTGCAAATGCCAGAAGCCTTAGCAACAAGATGGAAGATCTGGAGGCTGTCATGGTGCAGTCAGACCTGGACATTGTGGCCATCACTGAAACCTGGTGTAATGATGACCATGACTGGGAGATGGTCATACCTGGCTACAACATATTCAGAAGAGACAGAGCAGGCAGGAAGGGAGGAGGAGTGGCACTGTATGTGAAAATTGACATAAGGGCCACAGAGATCCAGGAGGAACAAAATGGGGGAGAGATACTGTGGGTTAAGCTGGAAAAGAAAATGGGGACAGCCATCCGCTCAGGTGTAGTCTACAGACCACCAGCCCAGGAGGAAGAAACAGATAGGGAGCTGATGCTAGCCATCCAAAGGATGGCAGACAAGGGTGAGGTAGTACTGGTTGGAGATTTCAAAATTCCAGATGTGGACTGGAGCATCCCAGCAGCAGCATCAACTAGGAGCAGATTTATCCTGGACTCCCTTCAGGGTGCCTTCCTCAAGCAACTGGTCATGGAACCAACTCGGCAGAAGGCAATACTGGACCTTGTGCTCACAAACAGGGACAGTGTGGTGGGGATAACAGTGGGGGAGCACCTAGGGAACAGTGGCCACCAGTCATTGTGGTTTGAAATCACAGAAGAGCAGAACCAAACCACACAAAAACACGTATCCTGGATTTTAGGGGGGCAGACTTTGGGAAAATGGGGAGATACTTGAAAGAGGCATTAAGGGGAATGGGACAGGAATCAGGGGTTGAGGAACAGTGGGCAGTATTTAAAATGGGGATTGCAAGAAATGAAAATTACGTACCTACCGTAATTCTTGATCTTCTTGGATGAGTCTCCACCACTCATTCACACTACTGGGATCTGCGCCGGAGGCACTAGGACCCACTGGGAGCAAACTTTTTGCTGGAGGGTCGGCGCCAGTGAGGAACGCGCGCCATGAGCCCCAGCTCGTGCAGTAACGACTATCTCGGTGTCGACCCTCCAACCGCCTCAGTACCTTTTACCAAGGAGGTGCAGCGGAACTTCTAACCTAGAAGGGTAGCCTAACCTAAAAGAAACGGGACATAAGATAGTCCGGCTAATCTGCAGTAAGAAGGGTCAATAAAGAAGTCTTCACGGCCTAAAGATTTGAGGGAGTGAAGATCAACAAGAAAGGTGAGCTCGGGGGATGGAGGGTGGCGTGTGAATGAGTGGTGGAGACTCGTCCAAGAAGATCAAGAATTACGGTAGGTACATAATTTTCATATCTTCCTGGACATAAGTCTCCACCACTCATTCACACTATTGGGAGAGTACCGAGCTAATAATCCCCCGAGAGGGCGGTAGGAGGGACCAAGAGCTCACATTTTTAGGACAGAAGTCCATTGAGGATGGCTCTGCCAAAGGAAGAATGTTATCTGGCATGGACATCTAGTGTATAATGTTTAACGAAAGTATGCACTGAGCTCCAGGTGGCCGCATTGCAGATGTCTGCAATGGGCACGTTGCGGATTTCCGCTAGGGATGCCGCGACCGCTCTGGTAGAGTGAGCGTAAACTCTACCCTCCAACTTAACCTGCGTCATGGAATAGCAGTGATGAAGGCACGCCACTAGCCATGATGAGATACATCTGATAGCGACAGGTTGACCCAGCCGGGTCTCACTGAAGGAAACGAACAGTTGCTGAGCTTTGCGAAAATCCTTGGTTCTATCTAGATAGAAACGCAAGGCCCTCTTAACATCCAAAGAATGAAGAGAATGTTCCCCTTCATTTTGGAAGTCCGCAAAATAAGAGAGAAGGACCAAAGGTTGGTTTAGATGAAATTCTGACACAACCTTTGGAAGAAATTTAGGATGAGTACAAAGAACTACTTTGTCCTTATGGAACACAGTATACGGAGGGTCTGTGACCAGGGCATGTATCTCAGAGACCCTGCGGGCTGAGGTAATGGCCACTAGGAAGGCAGTCTTCCAAGTGAGAAATTTTAGCTCACAGGTAGCCAGAGGTTCGAAAGGTTTCCAAGTGAGCATGTCTAGCACAAGATTAATGTCCCAAGCTGCGACTGGATGTCTTGTAGGAGATCTGGTATGCAGAATCCCCTTAAGAAACCTCTTAACCATAGGTAACTGAGCTAGATTTAGGGAAATAACGGGCTCATGATACGCTGAAATGGCACTAAGATGAACTTTGACTGTAGAGTACTGCAGACCCAATTCGAGAGGTCCAAAAGGTACTCCAAAACCTTATCTGGTGGACAGGAAAAGGGATTCAAAGAGGACTTTGCACACCAGAGTGAAAAACGCTTCCACTTGGCTGTGTAGGTTTTCCGAGTGGCTGACTTCCGTGCAGCCAGAAGAATATCTGAAACTCTTCGAGAGACATTGAACCGGTTTACTTCGACCTCTTCAGGAGCCAAGCGTGAAGGTGAAGTGATCTCAGGTTGGGATGGACCACCAGTCCCTGAGTCAAAAGGTTCATCTGCAGGGGAAGTGGTCTCGGAGGAACTGCCAACATATTGTTGAGCAGTGGAAACCACAGCTGCCGAGGCCAAAAGGGAGCAATGGGAATCATTTTGTCTCCCTGGGATTCGAACTCGAGGAGTACCTCTCGAATTAGAGGAAGAGGCGGAAATGCGGAAAGAAAGCGTTTTGTCCACCGCAGCCTGAACGCATCCTGACAGAAAATGCCAGGCCCTGGATTTCTGGAGCAGAAGAGAGGCAGTTTTGCGTTGAGTGGGGATGCAAAAAGGTCCAGGTCTGGAGTTCCCCACTCTTCGAATAGTGACTGAACTATGGTTGAGTCGAGAGACCACTCGTGAGGGTCTGTCTCTGTTCTGCTGAGACGGTCTGCCAGTTCGTTCTGAACACCTGGCAGATATAACGCTTGAATTAGAGCCTCGTGCTCCAAGCACCATTCCCATACACTCATTGCTTCTCTGCATAAGGGGTAAGAGTGAGCCCCGCCCTGCTTGTTGATGTAATACATCACTGCTTTGTTGTCCGTTTGAAGGAGAATGTTCTTATGACACAGAATGTCCTTCAAAGCTCGGATCGCATAAAGGACAGCTCTCATTTCTAGGACGTTTATGTGGAGCTGGGACTCGACTCGAGTCCACGCACCTTGAGTGTGGAGAGCCTGACAGTGAGCTCCCAACCCCATTAGGGATGCGTCCATGGTAATGGAGATCTGATGGTCCAGAGGAGCAAAGGATACCCCTCCAGAGTTGCTCTCTTGAGACCACCAGTGAGTGACCTCCTTAAAGGTTCTGTCACCTTGATGAGATAGGACTACGGGTGAGTGGTTGGGGACCACTGAGTACTGAGCATCCACTGGGTGGTTCTCATGTGCAGACGTGCTAGGGGTACAGTGAACACTGAGGATGCCATGAGGCCTAGCATCCGTTGCATCGAGAGAGCTGTGACTGAGCTGTCTTGCTCGATGTGACGGGCCATCTGAAGGATATCGTTCCTCCTGTCTTCTGGAAGAAAAGCCTTCGCACAGGAGGTGTCCAGAAGGGTCCCTATAAAAAGGAGCCTCTGGGAGGGCTGCGATTCGATTTCTTGAGGTTGAGCAGGACTCCCATGGACGTAAGGACGCGAGCCCGTCTTCATGGGCGTCCAGAGTCCCTTGCCTGGAAAGACTTGCTAGCCAATCATCCAGATAAGGAAACACCTGAATTCGACCTTTGTGAGGTGCGCTGCGAGAACTGCACATTTTGTAAAAACTCGCGGCGCCGAGGATAGCCCAAAGGGCAGGACTCTGAACTGATGGTGCTGTCCCAGAGCCACAAACCTCAGGAATTTGTGATGCCTCGGGTGAACAGGAATGTGCTGGTAAGCGTCCAGCATATCCAGGGAGGCTAATCAGTCGTGTTGGTGGAGCAGAGGTAACAGGATTCCCAGAGAAATCATTTTGAATTTCTCCTTGGGGAGAAACTTGTTTAGCTTTCTGAGATCCTAGAATAGGCTTCTGCGGACTTCTTTGAACCAGAAAGTAATGGAAGTAGAACCCGTGTTTACGTTGGTGCAGTGGCACCACTTCTACTGCCCTGTTGTTCAGAAGGCCCCTAATCTCGCACAGAAGGTCTGACTGAAGGGTTGACAACCTGGGCTGTCGCTTGGGGACGATCCGGAGGGTCTCCACAAGATTGATGAATACCCTCGAATTATCCGAAGGACCCATTTGTCTGAGGTTACGGACTTCCACTGGTTGGCAGAAGTGCATCAGGCGACCTCCACGGAGAGGAAAAGTTCACCGGGCAGCTGAGATGGAACTTGGGCGGCAATTCATAAGGTAGCGCTGGGCGCATGGCCCTTGAGCTTTCGTTGCGCCTTCTTTTGAGGTTAGGCAGGTTGGTTCTATGAAATTTCCTCTGCCTCAAAGGACTGGCGATTATGAAACTGTCGTTTACTGGCATGCCCTGGAGAGGGGCAGGAGGGCCGAGCCAACTTAATGGCTGACCTAGTCTTTGTGTCGCTTCTAGAGCTTGCTCTACCTGAGGACCAAAAGATATGCACTGTCAAGGGCAATGCCATCACCTGCTGCTGCAGATCGTTAGAAGCCGGAGTGCGCAGCCAGGAATGACATGGTGCAAATACCAGCAGCAGCTGAGCGGAAGCAGTGTCAGAAGCATCCATGGCTGCTTTAACCTGCTGGTTATTAGATTTAATACCTCTGGTAATGGTTTGGAAGAAGCTCTGGCTTTGAACTGACCGGTAGGGCTTCAACTATCTGTTTAATAGAATGCCACAGGATATACTCATATTGAGAAAAATAGCCTTGGTAATCAGTATACGCATACTTAGAGTAGAAGCAGCAAAGACTCTCTTACCTAAGGTGTCTATCTTACGAGATTCTTTGTTAATAGGTCGAGCTGTAGTAGCTTGAGGAAGAACAACCTTATCATTCTCTGCCAGGACTACAATAAGATCCGCAAAGGCTTGAGATGCCAAAATGGGACGATCCTTGGGGGCTGAATACTTCCTATCAATGGATTTAGCCACCGAAGGGGAAAGAGCAGGATTATTCCAAACCATCTGAGACAGCGTCTCGAATGAAGGCTGAATCGGAGGAGTCAAATCCATATGGATCTCCGAGGCATGAAGATATTGGAGTCTCAACAATTTCCCAGGATCGAAGTCTGTAGTCTGGAGAGAAAGTGTGGAACTCAGATTTTTCAACAGAGACTTAAAGGATAAGTCCTCGACCACAGGCTCTGTAGCAGTAATAGATCCTGCTTCGTCCACTTCATCACCCAACCGAAGGTCTGGGTCAGGCTCAACGTCATCTCCTGACAGTCCAGGAGGGACTGTATGACAGGAAAGGAATGAAATTCAGAAGAGGAGGAAGAAGGAAACAAGTGAAAAGAGGAGTCCCCGAGACGCCAGCGCCGAAGCGACGTAAGACCCCAGGACGGCGCCCGAGAAGCCGACGGTGCCGAGGGACGGGCGCCAAGCGCAGCACCGACGCTGAGGACGCGCCGAGGACACACGCCGAGGGTGCCAAAACACTCCCAGACCAAAAACAGGTTTTGAAGGAAGAAGAGCAGGAGATAAAGGGCATCGTGTGGCCCAGCGCGCAGCCATGTGGGGGACACCTAAGAGAGTCGACGGCACCGAAGAAGGTGCCACACGACCAGGAAGTTCCAACCGCCCTACCTGGTCGCCCAGAGAGCCCGAAGGCCCACGAGCGACCGAGCCAGGTAGCCGAACCAAACTCCGAGCCCATTGCTTCATAAGAGCGGCCCACTGATGAAACTGCTCATCTGAAGACCTACCTGTGGGCGGGGTAGGGCTCCGATATCGAAGCCGTCGGCTACCAGGAGCAGAAGTTGGCGACTCCGAAGGAGGAGACCGGCAACTAGCCCCGATAACCGAGCGTCTACGTGCAGACATATCAGAGGGCGACCTCGAGTGATGCCTTCTCATTTTAGACCTGCAGGCGAAGAAGAGCTTCGAGGCGAGCGGTGCCAGTGCGACCGTTTATTTTATGCGACGGGGACCGCCCATCCCGGGCATTGGACTGACCGTTGTCAGACCCTCCTCCGGAGAAGGCGGCGGACCGACCCAGCCCCACTGACTGAACACTTACATCACGAAGTCTCCCTACCGACACCTGGCCTGCTCATGGTCGCTCCGTCACGAGGTAGGCTGAGACTTCTTTATTGTATTATTTTAAAATAAGAATAAATTTAAGCGATACTGTATCAAGATAATACTACAAAATAATAAAACTGAAAACTATGCAGCTAGTTTGAAGTTCGACTCCAACAGGCAAGCGACGCTGTCACTGAAGTGAACTCGACGTAGGGAAAAAGGAACTGAGGCGGTTGGAGAGTCGGCCGAGAAGTAGTCACGCATGCGACGCAGCTGCTCCGTGGCCATCCCCCTCACGGCGCCATCTCTGGCGCCCGACCTCCAGCAAAAGTTTGCCCGATGGGTCCTAGTGCCTCCGCGCAGATCCCAAAGTGAATGAGTGGTGGAGACTTATGTCCAGGAAGATCAAAGAGAATTATGCATTAAGCAGGTTAGCAAGAGGAAAAGGAAGAGGAGACCATTATGGTTTTCTAAAGAGGTAGCAAAAGAAAGTGAAAGCCAAAAGACTGCATTCAGGCAATACAAAAAGACACAGGCAGAAGGGGATAGGGAGAAGTACCAGGAGAAGCAAAGGGAGGCATGGAGGTCAGTAAGGAAGCTAAAGCTCAGAAAGAAGAACACATTGCAAAATCAGTGGGTAGAGGGGACAAAACCTTTTACAGGTACATAAGTGAAAAAAGAAAGACAAAGGGAGGGATAGTGAGACTGAAGGGGGAGGATGGGAGCTGCGTGGAGGATGACAACAGTAAAGCTGACATATTTAACAGGTATTTCTGCTCAGTCTTTACTGAGGAAGAAGAGGGCAATGGGTCTGAAGGGAGTACAAGGGGTGATAATGGTGCAGAAATGGACACAAGTCCCTTTACACGAGAAAGGGTCCTGAAGGAACTGGAAGTAATAAGAGTTGATAAAGCAATGGGGCCAGATGGGGTGCACCCAGGGTCCTTAAAGAACTCAAGAGTGGTGGCTGAACCTCTGGCTATCCTGTTTAGCCGATCACTGGAAACAGGGAGTACCCAAAGACTGGAGGACAGCAGATGTGAGTCCCTTTATACAAAAGTGGGAACAAAGAGGAAGCGGAAACTACAGACCAGTCAGCCTCACCTCATGATAGGGGAAGATCATGGAAGCACTACTAAAGGAGAGTTGGTAGAACATCTGGTTGTCAATGGACTACAGGACCCAAGACAGCATGGTTTCACCGGGAAGTCATGTCAGACCAACCTCGTTGAATTTTTTGACTGAGGTGACTAGGGAGGTGGATCGGGGAGGGCAGTGGACATGTGCCTATCTGGACTTCAGCAGGCCTTTGACACTGTGCCACATAGAAGACTACTACACAACTGGGGAATATGGGTGTGAGCAGGACAGTAGTGTGGTGGGTAGGTAATTGGGCTGAGTGGAAGGACACAGAGGGTGGTGGTAAATGGCTGTCCTCCACAGAGGAAGAGTGACCAGTGGGGTACCAAGGATCCAGTGCTGGGACCGGTCCTATTCAACATCTTCAATCAGTGACATCAGGATAACAGAGGCTTCAGTTTCCAGCCACTGTCAGTCTTTACTGTACTGTAGCCTGATGGGCTCCACTGTACCGGTCATGTGGATAACAGAGGGCTTCAGTTTCCAGCCACTGTCAGTCTTACTGTGCTGCATCCTGACGGACTCCACTGTACCGGGTCATGTGGATAACAGAGGGCTTCAGTTTCCAGCCACTGTCAGTCTTACTGTGCTGCATTCTGACAGGCTCCACGGTACCGGTCATGTGGATAACAGAGGGCTTCAGTTTCCAGCCACTGTCAGTCTTTACTGTGCTGCATCCTGACGGGCTCCACGTACCGTCATGTGGATAACAGAGGGCTTCAGTTTCCAGCCACTGTCAGTCCACACTGTGCTGCATCCTGACAGACTCCACTGTACCGGTCATGTGGATAACAGAGGGCTCAGTTTCAACGCAGTCAGTCCACACTGTGCTGCATCCTGACGGCTCCACGGTACCGGTCATGTGGATAACAGAGGGCTTCAGTTTCCAGCCACTGTCAGTCTTTACTGTGCTGCATCCTGATGGGCTCCACGTGCACCGTCATGTGGATAACAGAAGGCTTCAGTTTCCAACGCAGTCAGTCCACACTGTGCTGCATCCTGACGGGCTCCACTGTACAGGTCATGTGGATAACAAAGGGTGCTAGTTTCCAGCCACGTCAGTCCACACTGTGCTGCATCCTGACAGACTCCACTGTACCGGTCATGTGGATAACAGAAGGCTTCAGTTTCCAACGCAGTCAGTCCACACTGTGCTGCATCCTGACGGGCTCCACGGTACCGGTCATGTGGATAACAGAGGGCTTCAGTTTCCAACGCAGTCAGTCCACACTGTGCTGCATCCTGATGGGCTCCACTGTACAGGTCATGTGGATAACAAAGGGTGCTAGTTTCCAGCCACTGTCAGTCCACACTGTGCTGCATCCTGACAGACTCCACGGTACCGGTCATGTGGATAACAGAAGGCTTCAGTTTCCAACGCAGTCAGTCCACACTGTGCTGCATCCTGACAGACTCCATGGTACCGGTCATGTGGATAACAGAGGGCTTCAGTTTCCAGCCACTGTCAGTCTTTACTGTACTGTAGCCTGATGGGCTCCACGGTACCGGTCATGTGGATAACAGATGGCTTCAGTTTCCAGCTTCTGTCAGTCCACACTGTGCTGCATCCTGATGGGCTCCACGGTACCGGTCATGTGGATAACAGAGGGCTTCAGTTTCCAACGCAGTCAGTCCACACTGTGCTGCATCCTGACGGGCTCCATGGTACCGGTCATGTGGATAACAGAAGGCTTCAGTTTCCAACGCAGTCAGTCCACACTGTGCTGCATCCTGACAGACTCCTCTGTACCGGTCATGTGGATAACAGAGGGCTTCAGTTTCCAGCCACTGTCAGTCTTTACTGTACTGTAGCCTGATGGGCTCCACGGTACCAGTCATGTGGATAACAGATGGCTTCAGTTTCCAGCTTCTGTCAGTCCACACTGTGCTGCATCCTGACGGGCTCCACGGTACCGGTCATGTGGATAACAGAGGGCTTCAGTTTCCAACGCAGTCAGTCCACACTGTGCTGCATCCTGACAGGCTCCACTGTACAGGTCATGTGGATAACAAAGGGTGCTAGTTTCCAGCCACTGTCAGTCCACACTGTGCTGCATCCTGACAGACTCCACGGTACCGGTCATGTGGATAACAGAAGGCTTCAGTTTCCAACGCAGTCAGTCCACACTGTGCTGCATCCTGACAGACTCCATGGCACCGGTCATGTGGATAACAGAGGGCTTCAGTTTCCAACGCAGTCAGTCCACACTGTGCTGCATCCTTATGGGCTCCATGGTACCGGTCATGTGGATAACAGAAGGCTTCAGTTTCCAACGCAGTCAGTCCACACTGTGCTGCATCCTGACGGGCTCCACAGTACCGGTCATGTGGATAACAGAAGGCTTCAGTTTCCAACGCAGTCAGTCCACACTGTGCTGCATCCTGACAGACTCCACTGTACCGGTCATGTGGATAACAGAGGGCTTCAGTTTCCAGCCACTGTCAGTCTTTACTGTACTGTAGCCTGATGGGCTCCACTGTACCGGTCATGTGGATAACAGAAGGCTTCAGTTTCCAGCTTCTGTCAGTCCACACTGTGCTGCATCCTGACGGGCTCCACTGTACCGGTCATGTGGATAACAGAGGGCTTCAGTTTCCAGCCACTGTCAGTCCACACTGTGCTGCATCCTGACAGACTCCACGGTACCGGTCATGTGGATAACAGAGGGCTTCAGTTTCCAGCCACTGTCAGTCTTTACTGTGCTGCAGCCTGATGGGCTCCACTGTACCGGTCATGTGGATAACAGAAGGCTTCAGTTTCCAGCGCAGTCAGTCCACACTGTGCTGCATCCTGACGGGCTCCACGGTACCGGTCATGTGGATAACAGATGGCTTCAGTTTCCAGCCACTGTCAGTCTTTACTGTGCTGCATTCTGGCGGGCTCCACGGTACCGGTCATATGGATAACAGAGGGCTTCAGTTTCCAGCTTCTGTCAGTCTTTACTGTGCTGCATTCTGACGGGCTCCACGGTACCGGTCATGTGGATAACAGAGGGCTTCAGTTTCCAGCCACTGTCAGTCTTTACTGTACTGTAGCCTGATGGGCTCCACGGTACCGGTCATGTGGATAACAGAAGGCTTCAGTTTCCAACGCAGTCAGTCCACACTGTGCTGCATCCTGACGGGCTCCACTGTACCGGTCATGTGGATAACAGATGGCTTCAGTTTCCAACGCAGTCAGTCCACACTGTGCTGCATCCTGACAGACTCCACTGTACCGGTCATGTGGATAACAGAGGGCTTCAGTTTCCAGCCACTGTCAGTCTTTACTGTACTGCATCCTGACGGGCTCCACGGTACCGGTCATGTGGATAACAGAGGGCTTCAGTTTCCAGCCACTGTCAGTCTTTACTGTGCTGCATCCTGACAGGCTCCACTGTACCGGTCATGTGGATAACAGAGGGCTTCAGTTTCCAGCCACTGTCAGTCTTTACTGTGCTGCATTCTGACTGGCTCCACGGTACCGGTCATGTGGATAACAGAGGGCTTCAGTTTCCAGCCACTGTCAGTCTTTACTGTACTGTAGCCTGATGGGCTCCACGGCACCGATCATGTGGATAACAGAAGGCTTCAGTTTCCAACGCAGTCAGTCCACACTGTGCTGCATCCTGACAGACTCCACTTTACCGGTCATGTGGATAACAGATGGCTTCAGTTTCCAACGCAGTCAGTCCACACTGTGCTGCATCCTGACAGACTCCACGGTACCAGTCATGTGGATAACAGAGAGGCTTCAGTTTCAGCCACTGTCAGTCTTTACTGTACTGTAGCCTGATGGGCTCCACGGTACCGGGTCATGTGGATAACAGAGGCTTCAGTTTCCAACGCAGTCAGTCCACACTGTGCTGCATCCTGACGGGCTCCACTGTACCAGGTCATGTGGATAACAAAGGTGCTAGTTTCCAGCCACTGTCAGTCCACACTGTGCTGCATCCTGACGGGCTCCACGGTACCGGTCATGTGGATAACAGAAGGCTTCAGTTTCCAACGCAGTCAGTCCACACTGTGCTGCATCCTGACGGGCTCCACGGTACCGGTCATGTGGATAACAGAAGGCTTCAGTTTCCAACGCAGTCAGTCCACACTGTGCTGCATCCTGACGGGCTCCACGGTACCGGTCATGTGGATAACAGAGGGCTTCAGTTTCCAGCCACTGTCAGTCTTTACTGTACTGTAGCCTGATGGGCTCCACGGTACCGGTCATGTGGATAACAGAAGGCTTCAGTTTCCAGCTTCAGTCAGTCCACACTGTGCTGCATCCTGACGGACTCCACTGTACCGGTCATGTGGATAACAGAGGGCTTCAGTTTCCAGCCACTGTCAGTCTTTACTGTGCTGCATCCTGACAGACTCCACTGTACCGGTCATGTGGATAACAGAGGGCTTCAGTTTCCAGCCACTGTCAGTCTTTACTGTGCTGCAGCCTGATGGGCTCCACGGTACCGGGTCATGTGGATAACAGAGGGCTTCAGTTTCAGCCACTGTCAGTCCACACTGTGCTGCATCCTGACGGGCTCCACGGTACCGTCATGTGGATAACAGAGGCTTCAGTTTCCAGCCACTGTCAGTCCACACTGTGCTGCATCCTGACGGGCTCCACTGTACCAGTCATGTGATAACAGAGGGTTCAGTTTCCAGCTTCTGTCAGTCTTCACTGTACTGCATCCTGATGGGCTCCACGGTACCGGTCATGTGGATAACAGAGGGCTTCAGTTTCCAACGCAGTCAGTCCACACTGTGCTGCATCCTGACAGGCTCCACTGTACCGGTCATGTGGATAACAGAGGGCTTCAGTTTCCAGCCTCTGTCAGTCCACACTGTGCTGCATCCTGACGGGCTCCACGGTACCGGTCATGTGGATAACAGAAGGCTTCAGTTTCCAATGCAGTCAGTCCACACTGTGCTGCATCCTGACGGGCTCCACTGTACAGGTCATGTGGATAACAGAGGGCTGCTAGTTTCCAGCCACTGTCAGTCCACACTGTGCTGCATCCTGACAGACTCCACTGTACCGGTCATGTGGATAACAGATGGCTTCAGTTTCCAGCCACTGTCAGTCTTTACTGTGCTGCATTCTGACGGGCTCCACGGTACCGGTCATGTGGATAACAGAGGGCTTCAGTTTCCAGCCACTGTCAGTCTTTACTGTACTGTAGCCTGATGGGCTCCACGGTACCGGTCATGTGGATAACAGAAGGCTTCAGTTTCCAACGCAGTCAGTCCACACTGTGCTGCATCCTGACAGACTCCACTGTACCGGTCATGTGGATAACAGAGGGCTTCAGTTTCCAGCCACTGTCAGTCTTTACTGTACTGTAGCCTGATGGGCTCCACTGTACCGGTCATGTGGATAACAGATGGCTTCAGTTTCCAGCTTCTGTCAGTCCACACTGTGCTGCATCCTGACGGGCTCCACGGTACCGGTCATGTGGATAACAGAGGGCTTCAGTTTCCAACGCAGTCAGTCCACACTGTGCTGCATCCTGACAGGCTCCACTGTACAGGTCATGTGGATAACAAAGGGTGCTAGTTTCCAGCCACTGTCAGTCCACACTGTGCTGCATCCTGACAGACTCCACGGTACCGGTCATGTGGATAACAGAAGGCTTCAGTTTCCAACGCAGTCAGTCCACACTGTGCTGCATCCTGACAGACTCCACTGGTACCGGTCATGTGGATAACAGAGGGCTTCAGTTTCCAACGCAGTCAGTCCACACTGTGCTGCATCCTGGGCTCCACGGTACCGGTCATGTGGATAACAGAAGGCTTCAGTTTCCAATGCAGTCAGTCCACACTGTGCTGCATCCTGACGGGCTCCACGGTACCGGTCATGTGGATAACAGATGGCTTCAGTTTCCAACGCAGTCAGTCCACACTGTGCTGCATCCTGACGGGCTCCACGGTACCGGTCATGTGGATAACAGAGGGCTTCAGTTTCCAGCCACTGTCAGTCTTTACTGTACTGTAGCCTGATGGGCTCCACTGTACCGGTCATGTGGATAACAGAAGGCTTCAGTTTCCAGCTCTGTCAGTCCACACTGTGCTGCATCCTGACGGGCTCCACTGTACCGGTCATGTGGATAACAGAGGGCTTCAGTTTCCAACGCAGTCAGTCCACACTGTGCTGCATCCTGACAGGCTCCACTGGTACCGGTCATGTGGATAACAGAAGGCTTCAGTTTCCAACGCAGTCAGTCCACACTGTGCTGCATCCTGACAGACTCCACTGTACCGTCATGTGGATAACAGAGGGCTTCAGTTTCCAGCCACTGTCAGTCTTTACTGTGCTGCAGCCTGATGGGCTCCACGGTACCGGTCATGTGGATAACAGATGGCTTCAGTTTCCAGCTTCTGTCAGTCCACACTGTGCTGCATCCTGACGGGCTCCACGGTACCGGTCATGTGGATAACAGAGGGCTTCAGTTTCCAACGCAGTCAGTCCACACTGTGCTGCATCCTGACGGGCTCCACTGTACAGGTCATGTGGATAACAAAGGGCTCTAGTTTCCAGCCACTGTCAGTCCACACTGTGCTGCATCCTGACAGACTCCACGGTACCGGTCATGTGGATAACAGAAGGCTTCAGTTTCCAACGCAGTCAGTCCACACTGTGCTGCATCCTGACAGACTCCATGGTACCGGTCATGTGGATAACAGAGGGCTTCAGTTTCCAACGCAGTCAGTCCACACTGTGCTGCATCCTTATGGGCTCCACGGTACCGGTCATGTGGATAACAGAAGGCTTCAGTTTCCAACGCAGTCAGTCCACACTGTGCTGCATCCTGACGGGCTCCACGGTACCGGTCATGTGGATAACAGAAGGCTTCAGTTTCCAACGCAGTCAGTCCACACTGTGCTGCATCCTGACAGACTCCACTGTACCGGTCATGTGGATAACAGAGGGCTTCAGTTTCCAGCCACTGTCAGTCTTTACTGTACTGTAGCCTGATGGGCTCCACTGTACCGGCCATGTGGATAACAGAAGGCTTCAGTTTCCAGCTCTGTCAGTCCACACTGTGCTGCATCCTGACGGGCTCCACGGTACCGGTCATGTGGATAACAGAGGGCTTCAGTTTCCAACGCAGTCAGTCCACACTGTGCTGCATCCTGACAGACTCCACGGTACCAGTCATGTGGAAAACAGAGGGCTTCAGTTTCCAGCCACTGTCAGTCTTTACTGTGCTGCATCCTGACGGGCTCCACGGTACCGGTCATGTGGATAACAGAGGGCTTCAGTTTCCAGCCACTGTCAGTCTTTACTGTGCTGCAGCCTGATGGGCTCCACTGTACCGGTCATGTGGATAACAGAAGGCTTCAGTTTCCAGCGCAGTCAGTCCACACTGTGCTGCATCCTGTCGGGCTCCACGGTACCGGTCATGTGGATAACAGATGGCTTCAGTTTCCAGCCACTGTCAGTCCATACTGTGCTGCATCCTGACGGGCTCCATGGTACCGGTCATGTGGATAACAGAGGGCTTCAGTTTCCAGCCACTGTCAGTCTTTACTGTGCTGCATTCTGACGGGCTCCACGGTACCGGTCATGTGGATAACAGAGGGCTTCAGTTTCCAGCTTCTGTCAGTCTTTACTGTACTGTAGCCTGATGGGCTCCACGGTACCGGTCATGTGGATAACAGAAGGCTTCAGTTTCCAACGCAGTCAGTCCACACTGTGCTGCATCCTGACGGGCTCCACGGTACCGGTCATGTGGATAACAGATGGCTTCAGTTTCCAACGCAGTCAGTCCACACTGTGCTGCATCCTGACAGACTCCACTGTACCGGTCATGTGGATAACAGAGGGCTTCAGTTTCCAGCCACTGTCAGTCTTTACTGTACTGTATCCTGACGCCACTGTACCGTGTGTGATAACAGATGGCTTCAGTTTCCAGCTTCTGTCAGTCCACACTGTGCTGCATCCTGACGGGCTCCACGGTACCGGTCATGTGGATAACAGAGGGCTTCAGTTTCCAACGCAGTCAGTCCACACTGTGCTGCATCCTGACGGGCTCCACTGTACAGGTCATGTGGATAACAAAGGGTGCTAGTTTCCAGCCACTGTCAGTCCACACTGTGCTGCATCCTGACAGACTCCACGGTACCGGTCATGTGGATAACAGAAGGCTTCAGTTTCCAGCCACTGTCAGTCCATACTGTGCTGCATCCTGACAGACTCCACTGGTACGGTCATGTGGATAACAGAGGGCTTCAGTTTCCAACGCAGTCAGTCCACACTGTGCTGCATCCTGACGGCTCCATGGTACCGGTCCTGTGGGTAACAGAAGGCTTCAGTTTCCAACGCAGTCAGTGCACACTGTGCTGCATCCTGACGGGCTCCACAGTACCGGTCATGTGGATAACAGAAGGCTTCAGTTTCCAACGCAGTCAGTCCACACTGTGCTGCATCCTGACAGACTCCACTGTACCGGTCATGTGGATAACAGAGGGCTTCAGTTTCCAGCCACTGTCAGTCTTTACTGTACTGTAGCCTGATGGGCTCCACGGTACCGGTCATGTGGATAACAGAAGGCTTCAGTTTCCAGCTTCTGTCAGTCCACACTGTGCTGCATCCTGACGGGCTCCACGGTACCGGTCATGTGGATAACAGAGGGCTTCAGTTTCCAACGCAGTCAGTCCACACTGTGCTGCATCCTGACAGGCTCCACGGTACCGGTCATGTGGATAACAGAGGGCTTCAGTTTCCAGCCACTGTCAGTCTTACTGTGCTGCATCCTGACTGGCTCCACGGTACCGGTCATGTGGATAACAGAGGGCTTCAGTTTCCAGCCACTGTCAGTCTTTACTGTGCTGCAGCCTGATGGGCTCCACGGTACCGGTCATGTGGATAACAGAAGGCTTCAGTTTCCAGCGCAGTCAGTCCACACTGTGCTGCATCCTGACGGGCTCCACGGTACCGGTCATGTGGATAACAGATGGCTTCAGTTTCCAGCCACTGTCAGTCTTTACTGTGCTGCATTCTGACGGGCTCCACGGTACCGGTCATGTGGATAACAGAGGCTTCAGTTTCCAGCTACTGTCAGTCTTTACTGTGCTGCATTCTGACGGGCTCCACGGCACCGGTCATGTGGATAACAGAGGGCTTCAGTTTCCAGCTTCTGTCAGTCTTAACTGTGCTGCATCCTGACGGGCTCCACGGTACCGGTCATGTGGATAACAGAAGGCTTCAGTTTCCAACGCAGTCAGTCCACACTGTGCTGCATCCTGACGGGCTCCATGGTACCGGTCATGTGGATAACAGATGGCTTCAGTTTCCAACGCAGTCAGTCCACACTGTGCTGCATTCTGACGCGCTCCACTGTACCGGTCATGTGGATAACAGAGGGCTTCAGTTTCCAGCCTCTGTCAGTCTTTACTGTGCTGCATCCTGACGGGCTCCACTGTACCGGTCATGTGGATAACAGAAGGCTTCAGTTTCCAGCCACTGTCAGTCTTTACTGTACTGTAGCCTGACGGGCTCCACTGTACCAGTCATGTGGATAACAGAGGGCTTCAGTTTCCAGCCACTGTCAGTCTTTACTGTGCTGCATCCTGGCAGACTCCACTGTACCGGTCATGTGGATAACAGAGGGCTTCAGTTTCCAGCCACTGTCAGTCTTTACTGTGCTGCATTCTGACTGGCTCCACGGTACCGGTCATGTGGATAACAGAGGGCTTCAGTTTCCAGCCACTGTCAGTCTTTACTGTACTGTAGCCTGATGGGCTCCACGGCACCGATCATGTGGATAACAGAAGGCTTCAGTTTCCAACGCAGTCATTCCACACTGTGCTGCATCCTGACAGACTCCACTTTACCGGTCATGTGGATAACAGATGGCTTCAGTTTCCAACGCAGTCAGTCCACACTGTGCTGCATCCTGGCAGACTCCACGGTACCAGTCATGTGGATAACAGAGAGGCTTCAGTTTCCAGCCACTGTCAGTCTTTACTGTACTGTAGCCTGATGGGCTCCACGGTACCGGTCATGTGGATAACAGAGGGCTTCAGTTTCCAACGCAGTCAGTCCACACTATGCTGCATCCTGACGGGCTCCACTGTACAGGTCATGTGGATAACAAAGGGTGCTAGTTTCCAGCCACTGTCAGTCCACACTGTGCTGCATCCTGACAGACTCCATGGTACCGGTCATGTGGATAACAGAGGGCTTCAGTTTCCAACGCAGTCAGTCCACACTGTGCTGCATCCTGACGGGCTCCACGGTACCGGTCATGTGGATAACAGAAGGCTTCAGTTTCCAACGCAGTCAGTCCACACTGTGCTGCATCCTGATGGGCTCCACGGTACCGGTCATGTGGATAACAGAGGGCTTCAGTTTCCAACCCAGTCAGTCCACACTGTGCTGCATCCTGATGGGCTCCACGGTACCGGTCATGTGGATAACAGAGGGCTTCAGTTTCCAGCCACTGTCAGTCTTTACTGTACTGTAGCCTGATGGGCTCCACTGTACCGGTCATGTGGATAACAGAAGGCTTCAGTTTCCAGCTTCTGTCAGTCCACACTGTGCTGCATCCTGATGGGCTCCACGGTACCGGTCATGTGGATAACAGAGGGCTTCAGTTTCCAACGCAGTCAGTCCACACTGTGCTACATCCTGACAGACTCCACGGTACCAGTCATGTGGAAAACAGAGGGCTTCAGTTTCCAGCCACTGTCAGTCTTTACTGTGCTGCATCCTGACGGGCTCCACGGTACCGGTCATGTGGATAACAGAGGGCTTCAGTTTCCAGCCACTGTCAGTCTTTACTGTGCTGCATCCTGACAGACTCCACTGTACCAGTCATGTGGATAACAGAGGGCTTCAGTTTCCAGCTTCTGTCAGTCTTTACTGTACTGTAGCCTGATGGGCTCCACGGTACCGGTCATGTGGATAACAGAAGGCTTCAGTTTCAACCAGTCAGTCCACACTGTGCTGCATCCTGAAGGGCTCCACTGTACCAGTCATGTGGATAACAGAGGGCTTCAGTTTCCAGCTTCTGTCAGTCCACACTGTGCTGCATCCTGACGGGCTCCACTGTACCAGTCATGTGGATAACAGAGGGCTTCAGTTTCCAGCTTCTGTCAGTCTTTACTGTACTGTAGCCTGACGGGCTCCACTGTACCGGTCATGTGGATAACAGAGGGCTTCAGTTTCCAACGCAGTCAGTCCACACTGTGCTGCATCCTGACAGACTCCACTGTACCGGTCATGTGGATAACAGAGGGCTTCAGTTTCCAGCTTCTGTCAGTCCACACTGTGCTGCATCCTGACGGGCTCCACTGTACCGGTCATGTGGATAACAGAGGGCTTCAGTTTCCAGCCACTGTCAGTCTTTACTGTGCTGCATCCTGACGGGCTCCACGGTACCGGTCATGTGGATAACGGAAGGCTTCAGTTTCCAATGCAGTCAGTCCACACTGTGCTGCATCCTGACGGGCTCCACTGTACAGGTCATGTGGATAACAAAGGGCGCTAGTTTCCAGCCACTGTCAGTCCACACTGTGCTGCATCCTGACAGACTCCACTGTACCGGTCATGTGGATAACAGATGGCTTCAGTTTCCAGCCACTGTCAGTCTTTACTGTGCTGCATTCTGACGGGCTCCACGGTACCGGTCATGTGGATAACAGAGGGCTTCAGTTTCCAGCCACTGTCAGTCTTTACCGTACTGTAGCCTGATGGGCTCCATGGTACCGGTCATGTGGATAACAGAAGGCTTCAGTTTCCAACGCAGTCAGTCCACACTGTGCTGCATCCTGACAGACTCCACTGTACCGGTCATGTGGATAACAGAGGGCTTCAGTTTCCAGCCACTGTCAGTCTTTACTGTACTGTAGCCTGATGGGCTCCACGGTACCGGTCATGTGGATAACAGATGGCTTCAGTTTCCAGCTTCTGTCAGTCCACACTGTGCTGCATCCTGACGGGCTCCACGGTACCGGTCATGTGGATAACAGATGGCTTCAGTTTCCAGCTTCTGTCAGTCCACACTGTGCTGCATCCTGATGGGCTCCACTGTACAGGTCATGTGGATAACAAAGGGTGCTAGTTTCCAGCCACTGTCAGTCCACACTGTGCTGCATCCTGACAGACTCCACGGTACCGGTCATGTGGATAACAGAGGGCTTCAGTTTCCAGCCACTGTCAGTCTTTACTGTGCTGCATCCTGACGGGCTCCACTGTACCGGTCATGTGGATAACAGAAGGCTTCAGTTTCAACGCAGTCAGTCCACACTGTGCTGCATCCTGACGGGCTCCACGGTACCGGTCATGTGGATAACAGATGGCTTCAGTTTCCAGCCACTGTCAGTCTTTACTGTGCTGCATCTCTGACGGGCTCCACTGTACCGGTCATGTGGATAACAGAGGGCTTCAGTTTCCAGCCACTGTCAGTCTTTACTGTGCTGCATTCTGACGGGCTCCACGGTACCGGTCATGTGGATAACAGAGGGCTTCAGTTTCCAGCTTCTGTCAGTCTTTACTGTACTGTAGCCTGATGGGCTCCACGGTACCGGTCATGTGGATAACAGAAGGCTTCAGTTTCCAACGCAGTCAGTCCACACTGTGCTGCATCCTGACGGGCTCCACGGTACCGGTCATGTGGATAACAGATGGCTTCAGTTTCCAACGCAGTCAGTCCACACTGTGCTGCATCCTGACGGCTCCACTGTACCGGTCATGTGGATAACAGAGGGCTTCAGTTTCCAGCCACTGTCAGTCTTTACTGTACTGCATCCTGACGGGCTCCACTGTACCGGTCATGTGGATAACAGAAGGCTTCAGTTTCCAGCCACTGTCAGTCTTTACTGTGCTGTAGCCTGACGGGCTCCACTGTACCAGTCATGTGGATAACAGAGGGCTTCAGTTTCCAGCCACTGTCAGTCTTTACTGTGCTGCATCCTGGCAGACTCCACTGTACCGGTCATGTGGATAACAGAGGGCTTCAGTTTCCAGCCACTGTCAGTCTTTACTGTGCTGCATTCTGACGGGCTCCACGGTACCGGTCATGTGGATAACAGAGGGCTTCAGTTTCCAGCCACTGTCAGTCTTTACTGTACTGTAGCCTGATGGGCTCCACGGCACCGATCATGTGGATAACAGAAGGCTTCAGTTTCCAACGCAGTCAGTCCACACTGTGCTGCATCCTGACAGACTCCACTGTACCGGTCATGTGGATAACAGATGGCTTCAGTTTCCAACGCAGTCAGTCCACACTGTGCTGCATCCTGACAGACTCCACGGTACCGGTCATGTGGATAACAGAGGGCTTCAGTTTCCAGCCACTGTCAGTCTTTACTGTACTGTAGCCTGATGGGCTCCACGGTACCGGTCATGTGGATAACAGAAGGCTTCAGTTTCCAATGCAGTCAGTCCACACTGTGCTGCATCCTGACGGACTCCACTGTACCGGTCATGTGGATAACAGAAGGGTGCTAGTTTCCAGCCACTGTCAGTCCACACTGTGCTGCATCCTGACAGACTCCACTGGTACCGGCCATGTGGATAACAGAGGGCTTCAGTTTCCAACGCAGTCAGTCCACACTGTGCTGCATCCTGACGGGCTCCACTGTACCGGTCATGTGGATAACAGATGGCTTCAGTTTCCAACGCAGTCAGTCCACACTGTGCTGCATCCTGATGGGCTCCACGGTACCGGTCATGTGGATAACAGAAGGCTTCAGTTTCCAACGCAGTCAGTCCACACTGTGCTGCATCCTGACGGGCTCCACGGTACCGGTCATGTGGATAACAGAGGGCTTCAGTTTCCAGCCACTGTCAGTCTTTACTGTACTGTAGCCTGATGGGCTCCACTGTACCGGTCATGTGGATAACAGAAGGCTTCAGTTTCCAGCTGCTGTCAGTCCACACTGTGCTGCATCCTGACGGGCTCCACGGTACCGGTCATGTGGATAACAGAGGGTTCAGTTTCCAACGCAGTCAGTCCACACTGTGCTGCATCCTGACAGACTCCACTGTACCAGTCATGTGGATAACAGAGGGCTTCAGTTTCCAGCCACTGTCAGTCTTACTGTGCTGCATCCTGACGGCTCCACTGGTACCGGCCATGTGGATAACAGAGGGCTTCAGTTTCCAGCCACTGTCAGTCTTTACTGTGCTGCATCCTGACAGACTCCACTGTACCGTCATGTGGATAACAGAGGGCTTCAGTTTCAGCTCTGTCAGTCTTTACTGTGCTGCATCCTGACGGGCTCCACGGTACCGGTCATGTGGATAACAGAGGGCTTCAGTTTCCAGCCACTGTCAGTCCACACTGTGCTGCATCCTGACGGGCTCCACTGTACCGGTCATGTGGATAACAGAGGGCTTCAGTTTCCAGCTCAGTCCACACTGTGCTGCATCCTGACAGCTCCACGGTACCGGTCATGTGGATAACAGAGGGCTTCAGTTTCCAGCTTCTGTCAGTCTTTACTGTGCTGCATCCTGACGGGCTCCACGGTACCGGTCATGTGGATAACAGAAGGCTTCAGTTTCCAACGCAGTCAGTCCACACTGTGCTGCATCCTGACAGACTCCACTGTACCGGTCATGTGGATAACAGAGGGCTTCAGTTTCCAGCTTCTGTCAGTCCACACTGTGCTGCATCCTGACGGGCTCCACGGTACCGGTCATGTGGATAACAGAGGGCTTCAGTTTCCAGCCACTGTCAGTCTTTACTGTGCTGCATTCTGATGGGCTCCACGGTACCGGTCATGTGGATAACGGAAGGCTTCAGTTTCCAATGCAGTCAGTCCACACTGTGCTGCATCCTGACGGGCTCCACTGTACAGGTCATGTGGATAACAATGGGCGCTAGTTTCCAGCCACTGTCAGTCCACACTGTGCTGCATCCTGACAGACTCCACTGTACCGGTCATGTGGATAACAGATGGCTTCAGTTTCCAGCCACTGTCAGTCTTTACTGTGCTGCATTCTGACGGGCTCCACGGTACCGGTCATGTGGATAACAGAGGGCTTCAGTTTCCAGCCACTGTCAGTCTTTACTGTACTGTAGCCTGATGGGCTCCATGGTACCGGTCATGTGGATAACAGAAGGCTTCAGTTTCCAACGCAGTCAGTCCACACTGTGCTGCATCCTGACAGACTCCACTGTACCGGTCATGTGGATAACAGATGGCTTCAGTTTCCAACGCAGTCAGTCCACACTGTGCTGCATCCTGACGGGCTCCACGGTACCGGTCATGTGGATAACAGAGGGCTTCAGTTTCCAGCCACTGTCAGTCTTTACTGTGCTGCATCCTGACGGGCTCCACGGTACCGGTCATGTGGATAACAGAGGGCTTCAGTTTCCAGCGCACTGTCAGTCCAACTGTACTGCATCCTGATGGGCTCCACGGTACCGGTCATGTGGATAACAGATGGCTTCAGTTTCCAGCCTCTGTCAGTCCACACTGTGCTGCATCCTGACGGGCTCCACGGTACCGGTCATGTGGATAACAGATGGCTTCAGTTTCCAGCTTCTGTCAGTCCACACTGTGCTGCATCCTGACGGGCTCCACTGTACAGGTCATGTGGATAACAGAGGGCTTCAGTTTCCAGCTACTGTCAGTCCACACTGTGCTGCATCCTGACGGACTCCACGGTACCGGTCATGTGGATAACAGAAGGCTTCAGTTTCCAACGCAGTCAGTCCACACTGTGCTGCATCCTGACAGACTCCACTGTACCGGTCATGTGGATAACAGAGGGCTTCAGTTTCCAACGCAGTCAGTCCACACTGTGCTGCATCCTGACGGGCTCCACGGTACCGGTCATGTGGATAACAGAAGGCTTCAGTTTCTAACGCAGTCAGTCCACACTGTGCTGCATCCTGACGGGCTCCACGGTACCGGTCATGTGGATAACAGATGGCTTCAGTTTCCAGCTCTGTCAGTCCACACTGTGCTGCATCCTGACGGGCTCCACGGTACCGGTCATGTGGATAACGGATGGCTTCAGTTTCCAGCTCCTGTCAGTCCACACTGTGCTGCATCCTGATAGGCTCCACTGTACAGGTCATGTGGATAACAAAGGGTGCTAGTTTCCAGCCACTGTCAGTCCACACTGTGCTGCATCCTGACAGACTCCACGGTACCGGTCATGTGGATAACAGAAGGCTTCAGTTTCCAACACAGTCAGTCCACACTGTGCTGCATCCTGACAGACTCCATGGTACCGGTCATGTGGAAAACCGAGGGCTTCAGTTTCCAGCCACTGTCAGTCTTTACTGTACTGTAGCCTGATGGGCTCCACGGTACCGGTCATGTGGATAACAGATGGCTTCAGTTTCCAGCTTCTGTCAGTCCACACTGTGCTGCATCCTGATGGGCTCCACGGTACCGGTCATGTGGATAACAGAGGGCTTCAGTTTCCAACGCAGTCAGTCCACACTGTGCTGCATCCTGACGGGCTCCATGGTACCGGTCATGTGGATAACAGAAGGCTTCAGTTTCCAACGCAGTCAGTCCACACTGTGCTGCATCCTGACACACTCCTCTGTACCGGTCATGTGGATAACAGAGGGCTTCAGTTTCCAGCCACTGTCAGTCTTTACTGTACTGTAGCCTGATGGGCTCCACGGTACCAGTCATGTGGATAACAGATGGCTTCAGTTTCCAGCTTATGTCAGTCCACACTGTGCTGCATCCTGACGGGCTCCACGGTACCGGTCATGTGGATAACAGAGGGCTTCAGTTTCCAACGCAGTCAGTCCACACTGTGCTGCATCCTGACAGGCTCCACTGTACAGGTCATGTGGATAACAAAGGGTGCTAGTTTCCAGCCACTGTCAGTCCACACTGTGCTGCATCCTGACAGACTCCACGGTACCGGCCATGTGGATAACAGAAGGCTTCAGTTTCCAACGCAGTCAGTCCACACTGTGCTGCATCCTGACAGACTCCATGGTACCGGTCATGTGGATAACAGAGGGCTTCAGTTTCCAACGCAGTCAGTCCACACTGTGCTGCATCCTGATGGGCTCCATGGTACCGGTCATGTGGATAACAGAAGGCTTCAGTTTCCAACGCAGTCAGTCCACACTGTGCTGCATCCTGACGGGCTCCACGGTACCGGTCATGTGGATAACAGAAGGCTTCAGTTTCCAACGCAGTCAGTCCACACTGTGCTGCATCCTGACAGACTCCACTGTACCGGTCATGTGGATAACAGAGGGCTTCAGTTTCCAGCCACTGTCAGTCTTTACTGTACTGTAGCCTGATGGGCTCCACTGTACCGGTCATGTGGATAACAGAAGGCTTCAGTTTCCAGCTTCAGTCAGTCCACACTGTGCTGCATCCTGACGGGCTCCACTGTACCGGTCATGTGGATAACAGAGGGCTTCAGTTTCCAGCCACTGTCAGTCCACACTGTGCTGCATCCTGACAGACTCCACGGTACCGTCATGTGGATAACAGAGGGCTTCAGTTTCCAGCCACTGTCAGTCTTTACTGTGCTGCAGCCTGATGGGCTCCACTGTACCGGTCATGTGGATAACAGAAGGCTTCAGTTTCCAGCGCAGTCAGTCCACACTGTGCTGCATCCTGACGGGCTCCACGGTACCGGTCATGTGGATAACAGATGGCTTCAGTTTCCAGCCACTGTCAGTCTTTACTGTGCTGCATTCTGGCGGGCTCCACGGTACCGGTCATATGGATAACAGAGGGCTTCAGTTTCCAGCTTCTGTCAGTCTTTACTGTGCTGCATTCTGACGGGCTCCACGGTACCGGTCATGTGGATAACAGAGGGCTTCAGTTTCCAGCCACTGTCAGTCTTTACTGTACTGTAGCCTGATGGGCTCCACGGTACCGGTCATGTGGATAACAGAAGGCTTCAGTTTCCAACGCAGTCAGTCCACACTGTGCTGCATCCTGACGGGCTCCACTGGTACCGGTCATGTGGATAACAGATGGCTTCAGTTTCCAACGCAGTCAGTCCACACTGTGCTGCATTCTGACGGCTCCACTGTACCGGTCATGTGGATAACAGAGGGCTTCAGTTTCCAGCCACTCTCAGTCTTTACTGTACTGCATCCTGACGGGCTCCACTGTACCGGTCATGTGGATAACAGAAGGCTTCAGTTTCCAGCCACTGTCAGTCTTTACTGTACTGTAGCCTGACGGGCTCCACTGTACCAGTCATGTGGATAACAGAGGGCTTCAGTTTCCAGCCACTGTCAGTCTTTACTGTGCTGCATCCTGGCAGACTCCACTGTACCGGTCATGTGGATAACAGAGGGCTTCAGTTTCCAGCCACTGTCAGTCTTTACTGTGCTGCATTCTGACTGGCTCCACTGTACCGGTCATGTGGATAACAGAGGGCTTCAGTTTCCAGCCACTGTCAGTCTTTACTGTACTGTAGCCTGATGGGCCCCACGGCACCGATCATGTGGATAACAGAAGGCTTCAGTTTCAACACAGTCATCTCCACACTGTGCTGCATCCTGACAGACTCCACTTTACCGGTCATGTGGATAACAGATGGCTTCAGTTTCCAACGCAGTCAGTCCACACTGTGCTGCATCCTAGGGACTCCACGTACCAGTCATGTGGATAACAGAGGGTTCAGTTTCCAGCCACTGTCAGTCTTTACTGTACTGTAGCCTGATGGGCTCCACGGCACCGGTCATGTGGATAACAGAGGGATTCAGTTTCCAACGCAGTCAGTCCACACTATGCTGCATCCTGACGGGCTCCACTGTACAGGTCATGTGGATAACAAAGGGTGCTAGTTTCCAGCCACTGTCAGTCCACACTGTGCTGCATCCTGACAGACTCCACGGTACCGGTCATGTGGATAACAGAGGGCTTCAGTTTCCAACGCAGTCAGTCCACACTGTGCTGCATCCTGACGGGCTCCACGGTACCGGTCATGTGGATAACAGAAGGCTTCAGTTTCCAACGCAGTCAGTCCACACTGTGCTGCATCCTGACGGGCTCCACGGTACCGGTCATGTGGATAACAGATGGCTTCAGTTTCCAACCCAGTCAGTCCACACTGTGCTGCATCCTGATGGGCTCCACGGTACCGGTCATGTGGATAACAGAGGTCTTCAGTTTCCAGCCACTGTCAGTCTTTACTGTACTGTAGCCTGATGGGCTCCTCTGTACCGGTCATGTGGATAACAGAAGGCTTCAGTTTCCAGCTTCTATCAGTCCACACTGTGCTGCATCCTGATGGGCTCCACGGTACCGGTCATGTGGATAACAGAGGGCTTCAGTTTCCAACGCAGTCAGTCCACACTGTGCTACATCCTGACAGACTCCACGGTACCAGTCATGTGGAAAACAGAGGGCTTCAGTTTCCAGCCACTGTCAGTCTTTACTGTGCTGCATCCTGACGGCTCCACGGTACCGGGTCATGTGGATAACAGAGGCTTCAGTTTCCAGCCACTGTCAGTCTTTACTGTGCTGCATCCTGACAGACTCCACTGTACCAGCCATGTGGATAACAGAGGGCTTCAGTTCAGCTTCTGTCAGTCTTTACTGTACTGTAGCCTGATGGGCTCCACTGTACCGGTCATGTGGATAACAGAGGGCTTCAGTTTCCAGCCACTGTCAGTCCACACTGTGCTGCATCCTGACGGGCTCCACTGTACAAGTCATGTGGATAACAGAGGGCTTCAGTTTCCAGCTTCTGTCAGTCTTTACTGTACTGTAGCCTGACGGGCTCCACTGTACCGGTCATGTGGATAACAGAGGGCTTCAGTTTCCAACGCAGTCAGTCCACACTGTGCTGCATCCTGACAGACTCCACTGTACCGGTCATGTGGATAACAGAGGGCTTCAGTTTCCAACGCAGTCAGTCCACACTGTGCTGCATCCTGACGGGCTCCACTGGTACCGGTCATGTGGATAACAGAAGGCTTCAGTTTCCAACGCAGTCAGTCCACACTGTGCTGCATCCTGACGGCTCCACGGTACCGGTCATGTGGATAACAGATGGCTTCAGTTTCCAGCTTCTGTCAGTCCACACTGTGCTGCATCCTGACGGGCTCCACGGTACCGGTCATGTGGATAACAGATGGCTTCAGTTTCCAGCGCTGTCAGTCCACACTGTGCTGCATCCTGAAGGCTCCACTGTACAGGTCATGTGGATAACAAAGGTTGCAGTTTCCAGCACTGTCAGTCCACACTGTGCTGCATCCTGACGGACCCACGGTACCGTCATGTGGATAACAGAAGGCTTCAGTTTCCAACGCAGTCAGTCCACACTGTGCTGCATCCTGACAGACTCCACTGGTACCGGTCATGTGGATAACAGAGGGCTTCAGTTTCCAGCCACTGTCAGTCTTTACTGTACTGTAGCCTGATGGGCTCCACGGTACCGGTCATGTGGATAACAGATGGCTTCAGTTTCCAGCTTCTGTCAGTCCACACTGTGCTGCATCCTGATGGGCTCCACGGTACCGGTCATGTGGATAACAGAGGGCTTCAGTTTCCAACGCAGTCAGTCCACACTGTGCTGCATCCTGATGGGCTCCATGGTACCGGTCATGTGGATAACAGAAGGCTTCAGTTTCCAACGCAGTCAGTCCACACTGTGCTGCATCCTGACGACTCCACGGTACCGGTCATGTGGATAACAGAGGGCTTCAGTTTCCAGCCACTGTCAGTCTTTACTGTACTGTAGCCTGATGGGCTCCACGGTACCGGTCATGTGGATAACAGATGGCTTCAGTTTCCAGCTTCTGTCAGTCCACACTGTGCTGCATCCTGACGGGCTCCACGGTACCGGTCATGTGGATAACAGAGGGCTTCAGTTTCCAACGCAGTCAGTCCACACTGTGCTGCATCCTGACGGGCTCCACTGTACAGGTCATGTGGATAACAAAGGGCTGCTAGTTTCCAGCCACTGTCAGTCCACACTGTGCTGCATCCTGACAGACTCCACGGTACCGGTCATGTGGATAACAGAGGCTTCAGTTTCCAGCCACTGTCAGTCTTTACTGTACTGTAGCCTGATGGGCTCCATGGTACCGGTCATGTGGATAACAGAAGGCTTCAGTTTCCAACGCAGTCAGTCCACACTGTGCTGCATCCTGACAGACTCCACTGTACCGGTCATGTGGATAACAGAGGGCTTCAGTTTCCAACGCAGTCAGTCCACACTGTGCTGCATCCTGACAGACTCCACTGTACCGGTCATGTGGATAACAGAGGGCTTCAGTTTCCAGCCACTGTCAGTCTTTACTGTACTGTAGCCTGATGGGCTCCACGGTACCGGTCATGTGGATAACAGATGGCTTCAGTTTCCAGCTTCTGTCAGTCCACACTGTGCTGCATCCTGACAGGCTCCACGGTACCGGTCATGTGGATAACAGATGGCTTCAGTTTCCAGCTTCTGTCAGTCCACACTGTGCTGCATCCTGATAGGCTCCACTGTACAGGTCATGTGGATAACAAAGGGTGCTAGTTTCCAGCCACTGTCAGTCCACACTGTGCTGCATCCTGACGGGCTCCACGGTACCGGTCATGTGGATAACAGAAGGCTTCAGTTTCCAACGCAGTCAGTCCACACTGTGCTGCATCCTGACAGACTCCACTGGTACCGGTCATGTGGATAACAGAGGCTTCAGTTTCCAACGCAGTCAGTCCACACTGTGCTGCATCCTTATGGGCTCCACTGGTACCTGTCATGTGGATAACAGAAGGCTTCAGTTTCCAACGCAGTCAGTCCACACGGTGCTGCATCCTGACGGGCTCCACGGTACCGGTCATGTGGATAACAGATGGCTTCAGTTTCCAACGCAGTCAGTCCACACTGTGCTGCATCCTGACGGGCTCCATGGTACCGGTCATGTGGATAACAGAGGGCTTCAGTTTCCAGCCACTGTCAGTCTTTACTGTACTGTAGCCTGATGGGCCCCACGGTACCAGTCATGTGGATAACAGATGGCTTCAGTTTCCAGCTTCTGTCAGTCCACACTGTGCTGCATCCTAACGGGCTCCACGGTACCGGTCATGTGGATAACAGAGGGCTTCAGTTTCCAACGCAGTCAGTCCACACTGTGCTGCATCCTGACAGGCTCCATGGTACCGGTCATGTGGATAACAGAAGGCTTCAGTTTCCAACGCAGTCAGTCCACACTGTGCTGCATCCTGACAGACCCCTCTGTACCGGTCATGTGGATAACAGAGGGCTTCAGTTTCCAGCCACTGTCAGTCTTTACTGTACTGTAGCCTGATGGGCTCCACGGTACCAGTCATGTGGATAACAGATGGCTTCAGTTTCCAGCTTCTGTCAGTCCACACTGTGCTGCATCCTAACGGGCTCCACGGTACCGGTCATGTGGATAACAGAGGGCTTCAGTTTCCAACGCAGTCAGTCCACACTGTGCTGCATCCTGACAGGCTCCACTGTACAGGTCATGTGGATAACAAAGGGTGCTAGTTTCCAGCCACTGTCAGTCCACACTGTGCTGCATCCTGACAGACTCCACGGTACCGGTCATGTGGATAACAGAAGGCTTCAGTTTCCAACGCAGTCAGTCCACACTGTGCTGCATCCTGACAGACTCCATGGTACCGGTCATGTGGATAACAGAGGGCTTCAGTTTCCAACGCAGTCAGTCCACACTGTGTTGCATCCTTATGGGCTCCACGGTACCGGTCGTGTGGATAACAGAAGGCTTCAGTTTCCAACGCAGTCAGTCCACACTGTGCTGCATCCTGACGGGCTCCACGGTACCGGTCATGTGGATAACAGAAGGCTTCAGTTTCCAACGCAGTCAGTCCACACTGTGCTGCATCCTGACAGACTCCACTGTACCGGTCATGTGGATAACAGAGGGCTTCAGTTTCCAGCCACTGTCAGTCTTTACTGTACTGTAGCCTGATGGGCTCCACTGTACCGGTCATGTGGATAACAGAAGGCTTCAGTTTCCAGCTTCTGTCAGTCCACACTGTGCTGCATCCTGACGGGCTCCACGGTACCGGTCATGTGGATAACAGAGGGCTTCAGTTTCCAACGCAGACAGTCCACACTGTGCTACATTCTGACAGACTCCACGGTACCAGTCATGTGGAAAACAGAGGGCTTCAGTTTCCAGCCACTGTCAGTCTTTACTGTGCTGCATCCTGACTGGCTCCACGGTACCGGTCATGTGGATAACAGAGGGCTTCAGTTTCCAGCCACTGTCAGTCTTTACTGTGCTGCAGCCTGATGGGCTCCACTGTACCGGTCATGTGGATAACAGAAGGCTTCAGTTTCAAGCGCAGTCAGTCCACACTGTGCTGCATCCTGTCGGGCTCCACGGTACCGGTCATGTGGATAACAGATGGCTTCAGTTTCCAGCCACTGTCAGTCTTTACTGTGCTGCATTCTGGCGGGCCCACGGTACCGGTCATATGGATAACAGAGGGCTTCAGTTTCCAGCTTCTGTCAGTCTTTACTGTGCTGCATTCTGACGGGCTCCACGGTACCGGCATGTGGATAACAGAGGGCTTCAGTTTCCAGCCACTCGTCAGTCTTTACTGTACTGTAGCCTGATGGCTCCACGGTACCGGGTCATGTGGATAACAGAAGGCTTCAGTTTCCAACGCAGTCAGTCCACACTGTGCTGCATCCTGACGGGCTCCACGGTACCGGTCATGTGGATAACAGATGGCTTCAGTTTCCAACGCAGTCAGTCCACACTGTGCTGCATCCTGACGGGCTCCACTGTACCGGTCATGTGGATAACAGAGGGCTTCAGTTTCCAGCCACTGTCAGTCTTTACTGTACTGCATCCTGACGGGCTCCACTGTACCGGTCATGTGGATAACAGAGGGCTTCAGTTTCCAGCCACTGTCAGTCTTTACTGTACTGTAGCCTGACGGGCTCCACTGTACCGGTCATGTGGATAACAGAGGGCTTCAGTTTCCAGCCACTGTCAGTCTTTACTGTGCTGCATTCTGACTGGCTCCACGGTACCGGTCATGTGGATAACAGAGGGCTTCAGTTTCCAGCCACTGTCAGTCTTTACTGTACTGTGGCCTGATGGGCTCCACGGCACCGATCATGTGGATAACAGAAGGCTTCAGTTTCCAACACAGTCATTCCACACTGTGCTGCATCCTGACAGACTCCACTTTACCGGTCATGTGGATAACAGATGGCTTCAGTTTCCAACGCAGTCAGTCCACACTGTGCTGCATCCTGGCAGACTCCACGGTACCAGTCATGTGGATAACACAGAGGTTCAGTTTCCAGCCACTGTCAGTCTTTACTGTACTGTAGCCTGATGGGCTCCACGGTACCGGTCATGTGGATAACAGAGGGATTCAGTTTCCAACGCAGTCAGTCCACACTATGCTGCATCCTGACGGGCTCCACTGTACAGGTCATGTGGATAACAAAGGGTGCAGTTTCCAGCCACTGTCAGTCCACACTGTGCTGCATCCTGACAGACTCCATGGTACCGGTCATGTGGATAACAGAGGGCTTCAGTTTCCAACGCAGTCAGTCCGCACTGTGCTGCATCCTGACGGGCTCCACGGTACCGGTCATGTGGATAACAGAAGGCTTCAGTTTCCAACGCAGTCAGTCCACACTGTGCTGCATCCTGATGGGCTCCACGGTACCGGTCATGTGGATAACAGATGGCTTCAGTTTCCAACCCAGTCAGTCCACACTGTGCTGCATCCTGATGGGCTCCACGGTACCGGTCATGTGGATAACAGAGGTCTTCAGTTTCCAGCCACTGTCAGTCTTTACTGTACTTTAGCCTGATGGACTCCACTGTACCGGTCATGTGGATAACAGAAGGCTTCAGTTTCCAGCTTCTATCAGTCCACACTGTGCTGCATCCTGATGGGCTCCACGGTACCGGTCATGTGGATAACAGAGGGCTTCAGTTTCCAACGCAGTCAGTCCACACTGTGCTACATCCTGACAGACTCCACGGTACCAGTCATGTGGAAAACAGAGGGCTTCAGTTTCCAGCCACTGTCAGTCTTTACTGTGCTGCATCCTGACGGGCTCCACGGTACCGGTCATGTGGATAACAGAGGGCTTCAGTTTCCAGCCACTGTCAGTCTTTACTGTGCTGCATCCTGACAGACTCCACTGTACCAGTCATGTGGATAACAGAGGGCTTCAGTTTCCAGCTTCTGTCAGTCTTTACTGTACTGTAGCCTGATGGGCTCCACGGTACCGGTCATGTGGATAACAGAAGGCTTCAGTTTCCAGCCACTGTCAGTCCACACTGTGCTGCATCCTGAAGGGCTCCACTGTACCAGTCATGTGGATAACAGAGGGCTTCAGTTTCCAGCTTCTGTCAGTCTTTACTGTACTGTAGCCTGACCGGCTCCACTGTACCGGTCATGTGGATAACAGAGGGCTTCAGTTTCCAACGCAGTCAGTCCACACTGTGCTGCATCCTGACAGACTCCACTGTACCGGTCATGTGGATAACAGAGGGCTTCAGTTTCCAGCTTCTGTCAGTCCACACTGTGCTGCATCCTGACGGGCTCCATGGTACCGGTCATGTGGATAACAGAGGGCTTCAGTTTCCAGCCACTGTCAGTCTTTACTGTGCTGCATTCTGATGGGCTCCACGGTACCGGTCATGTGGATAACGGAAGGCTTCAGTTTCCAATGCAGTCAGTCCACACTGTGCTGCATCCTGACGGGCTCCACGGTACAGGTCATGTGGATAACAATGGCTTCAGTTTCCAGCCACTGTCAGTCCACACTGTGCTGCATCCTGACAGACTCCACTGTACCGGTCATGTGGATAACAGATGGCTTCAGTTTCCAGCCACTGTCAGTCTTTACTGTGCTGCTTTCTGACGGGCTCCACGGTACCGGTCATGTGGATAACAGAGGGCTTCAGTTTCCAGCCACTGTCAGTCTTTACCGTACTGTAGCCTGATGGGCTCCATGGTACCGGTCATGTGGATAACAGAAGGCTTCAGTTTCCAATGCAGTCAGTCCACACTGTGCTGCATCCTGACAGACTCCACTGTACCGGTCATGTGGATAACAGATGGCTTCAGTTTCCAACGCAGTCAGTCCACACTGTGCTGCATCCTGACAGACTCCACTGTACCGGTCATGTGGATAACAGATGGCTTCAGTTTCCAGGCACTGTCAGTCTTTACTGTACTGTAGCCTGATGGGCTCCACGGTACCGGTCATGTGGATAACAGATGGCTTCAGTTTCCAGCTTCTGTCAGTCCACACTGTGCTGCATCCTGACGGGCTCCACGGTACCGGTCATGTGGATAACAGATGGCTTCAGTTTCCAGCTTCTGTCAGTCCACACTGTGCTGCATCCTGATAGGCTCCACTGTACAGGTCATGTGGATAACAAAGGGTGCTAGTTTCCAGCCACTGTCAGTCCACACTGTGCTGCATCCTGACAGACTCCACGGTACCGGTCATGTGGATAACAGAAGGCTTCAGTTTCCAACGCAGTCAGTCCACACTGTGCTGCATCCTGACAGACTCCATGGTACCGGTCATGTGGATAACAGAGGGCTTCAGTTTCCAACGCAGTCAGTCCACACTGTGCTGCATCCTGATGGGCTCCACGGTACCTGTCATGTGGATAACAGAAGGCTTCAGTTTCCAATGCAGTCAGTCCACACTGTGCTGCATCCTGACGGGCTCCATGGTACCGGTCATGTGGATAACAGAAGGCTTCAGTTTCCAACGCAGTCAGTCCACACTGTGCTGCATCCTGACAGACTCCACTGTACCGGTCATGTGGATAACAGAGGGCTTCAGTTTCCAGCCACTGTCAGTCTTTACTGTACTGTAGCCTGATGGGCTCCACTGTACCGGTCATGTGGATAACAGAAGGCTTCAGTTTCCAGCTTCTGTCAGTCCACACTGTGCTGCATCCTGACGGGCTCCACGGTACCGGTCATGTGGATAACAGAGGGCTTCAGTTTCCAACGCAGTCAGTCCACACTGTGCTGCATCCTGACGGACTCCACTGTACAGGTCATGTGGATAACAGAAGGCTTCAGTTTCCAGCCTCTGTCAGTCCACACTGTGCTGCATCCTGACAGACTCCACGGTACCGGTCATGTGAATAACAGAAGGCTTCAGTTTCCAACGCAGTCAGTCCACACTGTGCTGCATCCTGACAGACTCCATGGTACCGGTCATGTGGATAACAGAGGGCTTCAGTTTCCAACGCAGTCAGTCCACACTGTGCTGCATCCTGATGGGCTCCACTGGTACCGGTCATGTGGATAACAGAAGGCTTCAGTTTCCAACGCAGTCAGTCCACACTGTGCTGCATCCTGACGGGCTCCATGGTACCGGTCATGTGGATAACAGAAGGCTTCAGTTTCCAACGCAGTCAGTCCACACGGTGCTGCATCCTGACAGACTCCTCTGTACCGGTCATGTGGATAACAGAGGGCTTCAGTTTCCAGCCACTGTCAGTCTTTACTGTACTGTAGCCTGATGGGCTCCACTGTACCGATCATGTGGATAACAGAAGGCTTCAGTTTCCAGCTTCTGTCAGTCCACACTGTGCTGCATCCTGACGGGCTCCACGGTACCGGTCATGTGGATAACAGAGGGCTTCAGTTTCCAACGCAGACAGTCCACACTGTGCTACATCCTGACAGATTCACAGTACCAGTCATGTGGAAAACAGAGGGCTTCAGTTTCCAGCCACTCTCAGTCTTTACTGTGCTGCATCCTGACGGGCTCCACGGTACCGGTCATGTGGATAACAGAGGGCTTCAGTTTCCAGCCACTGTCAGTCTTTACTGTGCTGCATCCTGACAGACTCCACTGTACCAGTCATGTGGATAACAGAGGGCTTCAGTTTCCAGCTTCTGTCAGTCTTTACTGTACTGTAGCCTGACGGGCTCCACTGTACCGGTCATGTGGATAACAGAGGGCTTCAGTTTCCAATGCAGTCAGTCCACACTGTGCTGCATCCTGACAGACTCCACTGTACCGGTCATGTGGATAACAGAGGACTTCAGTTTCCAGCTTCTGTCAGTCCACAATGTGCTGCATCCTGACGGGCTCCACGGTACTGGTCATGTGGATAATAGAGGGCTTCAGTTTCCAGCCACTGTCAGTCTTTACTGTGCTGCATTCTGACGGGCTCCACGGTACCGGTCATGTGGATAACAGAAGGCTTCAGTTTCCAATGCAGTCAGTCCACACTGTGCTGCATCCTGACGGGCTCCACTGTACAGGTCATGTGGATAACAAAGGGCGCTAGTTTCCAGCCACTGTCAGTCCACACTGTGCTGCATCCTGACAGACTCCACTGTACCGGTCATGTGGATAACAGAAGGCTTCAGTTTCCAGCCACTGTCAGTCTTTACTGTGCTGCATCCTGACGGGCTCCACGGTACTGGTCATGTGGATAACAGAGGACTTCAGTTTCCAACGCAGTCAGTCCACACTGTGCTGCATCCTGACGGGCTCCACGGTACCGGTCATGTGGATAACAGAGGGCTTCAGTTTCCAACGCAGTCAGTCTTTACTGTACTGTAGCCTGATGGGCTCCACGGTACCGGTCATGTGGATAACAGAAGGCTTCAGTTTCCAACGCAGTCAGTCCACACTGTGCTGCATCCTGACAGACTCCATGGTACCAGTCATGTGGATAACAGAGGGCTTCAGTTTCCAGCCACTGTCAGTCTTTACTGTACTGTAGCCTGATGGGCTCCACTGTACCGGTCATGTGGATAACAGAGGGCTTCAGTTTCCAGCCACTGTCAGTCTTTACTGTGCTGCATCCTGACGGACTCCACTTTACCGGTCATGTGGATAACAGATGGCTTCAGTTTGCAACGCAGTCAGTCCACACTGTGCTGCATCCTGGCAGACTGCACGGTACCAGTCATGTTGATAACACAGAGGTTCAGTTTCCAGCCACTGTCAGTCTTTACTGTACTGTAGCCTGATGGGCTCCACGGTACCGGTCATGTGGATAACAGAGGGATTCAGTTTCCAACGCAGTCAGTCCACACTATGCTGCATCCTGACGGGCTCCACTGTACAGGTCATGTGGATAACAAAGGGTGCTAGTTTCCAGCCACTGTCAGTCCACACTGTGCTGCATCCTGACAGACTCCATGGTACCGGTCATGTGGATAACAGAGGGCTTCAGTTTCCAACGCAGTCAGTCCACACTGTGCTGCATCCTGACGGGCTCCACGGTACCGGTCATGTGGATAACAGAAGGCTTCAGTTTCCAACGCAGTCAGTCCACACTGTGCTGCATCCTGATGGGCTCCACGGTACCGGTCATGTGGATAACAGATGGCTTCAGTTTCCAACCCAGTCAGTCCACACTGTGCTGCATCCTGATGGGCTCCACGGTACCAGTCATGTGGATAACAGAGGTCTTCAGTTTCCAGCCACTGTCAGTCTTTACTGTACTTTAGCCTGATGGACTCCACTGTACTGGTCATGTGGATAACAGAAGGCTTCAGTTTCCAGCTTCTATCAGTCCACACTGTGCTGCATCCTGATGGGCTCCACGGTACCGGTCATGTGGATAACAGAGGGCTTCAGTTTCCAACGCAGTCAGTCCACACTGTGCTACATCCTGACAGACTCCACGGTACCAGTCATGTGGAAATAGAGGGCTTCAGTTTCCAGCCACTGTCAGTCTTTACTGTGCTGCATCCTGACGGGCTCCACGGTACCGGTCATGTGGATAACAAAGGGCTTCAGTTTCCAGCCACTGTCAGTCTTTACTGTGCTGCATCCTGACAGACTCCACTGTACCAGTCATGTGGATAACAGAGGGCTTCAGTTTCCAGCTTCTGTCAGTCTTTACTGTACTGTAGCCTGATGGGCTCCACGGTACCGGTCATGTGGATAACAGAAGGCTTCAGTTTCCAGCCACTGTCAGTCCACACTGTGCTGCATCCTGAAGGGCTCCACTGTACCAGTCATGTGGATAACAGAGGGCTTCAGTTTCCAGCTTCTGTCAGTCTTTACTGTACTGTAGCCTGAGGGGCTCCACTGTACCGGTCATGTGGATAACAGAGGGCTTCAGTTTCCAACGCAGTCAGTCCACACTGTGCTGCATCCTGACAGACTCCACTGTACCGGTCATGTGGATAACAGAGGGCTTCAGTTTCCAGCTTCTTTCAGTCCACACTGTGCTGCATCCTGACGGGCTCCACGGTACCGGTCATGTGGATAACAGAGGGCTTCAGTTTCCAGCCACTATCAGTCTTTACTGTGCTGCATTCTGTCGGGCTCCACGGTACCGGTCATGTGGATAACGGAAGGCTTCAGTTTCCAATGCAGTCAGCCCACACTGTGCTGCATCCTGACGGGCTCCACTGTACAGGTCATGTGGATAACAATGGGCGCTAGTTTCCAGCCACTGTCAGTCCACACTGTGCTGCATCCTGACAGACTCCACTGTACCAGTCATGTGGATAACAGATGGCTTCAGTTTCCAGCCACTGTCAGTCTTTACTGTGCTGCTTTCTGACGGGCTCCACGGTACCGGTCATGTGGATAAGAGAGGGCTTCAGTTTCCATCCACTGTCAGTCTTTACCGTACTGTAGCCTGATGGGCTCCATGGTACCGGTTATGTGGATAACAGAAGGCTTCAGTTTCCAACGCAGTCAGTCCACACTGTGCTGCATCCTGACAGACTCCACTGTACCGGTCATGTGGATAACAGATGACTTCAGTTTCCAACGCAGTCAGTCCACACTGTGCTGCATCCTGACAGACTCCACTGTACCGGTCATGTGGATATCAGATGGCTTCAGTTTCCAGGCACTGTCAGTCTTTACTGTACTGTAGCCTGATGGGCTCCACGGTACCGGTCATGTGGATAACAGATGGCTTCAGTTTCCAGCTTCTGTCAGTCCACACTGTGCTGCATCCTGACGGGCTCCACGGTACCGGTCATGTGGATAACAGATGGCTTCAGTTTCCAGCTTCTGTCAGTCCACACTGTGCTGCATCCTGATAGGCTCCACTGTACAGGTCATGTGGATAACAAAGGGTGCTAGTTTCCAGCTACTGTCAGTCCACACTGTGCTGCATCCTGACAGACTCCACGGTACCGGTCATGTGGATAACAGAAGGCTTCAGTTTCCATGCAGTCAGTCCACACTGTGCTGCATCCTGACAGACTCCATGGTACCGGTCATGTGGATAACAGAGGGCTTCAGTTTCCAACGCAGTCAGTCCACACTGTGCTGCATCCTTATGGGCTCCACGGTACCTGTCATGTGGATAACAGAAGGCTTCAGTTTCCAATGCAGTCAGTCCACACGGTGCTGCATCCTGACGGGCTCCATGGTACCGGTCATGTGGATAACAGAAGGCTTCAGTTTCCAACGCAGTCAGTCCACACGTGCTGCATCCTGACAGACTCCTCTGTACCGGTCATGTGGATAACAGAGGGCTTCAGTTTCCAGCCACTGTCAGTCTTTACTGTACTGTAGCCTGATGGGCTCCACTGTACCGATCATGTGGATAACAGAAGGCTTCAGTTTCCAGCTTCTGTCAGTCCACACTGTGCTGCATCCTGACGGGCTCCACGGTACCGGTCATGTGGATAACAGAGGGCTTCAGTTTCCAACGCAGACAGTCCACACTGTGCTGCATCCTGACGGGCTCCACTGTACAGGTCATGTGGATAACAAAGGGTGCTAGTTTCCGGCCACTGTCAGTCCACACTGTGCTGCATCCTGACAGACTCCACGGTACTGGTCATGTGAATAACAGAAGGCTTCAGTTTCCAACGCAGTCAGTCCACACTGTGCTGCATCCTGACAGACTCCATGGTACCGGTCATGTGGATAACAGAGGGCTTCAGTTTCCAACGCAGTCAGTCCACACTGTGCTGCATCCTTATGGGCTCCATGGTACCGGTCATGTGGATAACAGAAGGCTTCAGTTTCCAACGCAGTCAGTCCACACTGTGCTGCATCCTGACAGACTCCTCTGTACCGGTCATGTGGATAACAGAGGGCTTCAGTTTCCAGCCACTGTCAGTCTTTACTGTACTGTAGCCTGATGGGCTCCACTGTACCGATCATGTGGATAACAGAAGGCTTCAGTTTCCAGCTTCTGTCAGTCCACACTGTGCTGCATCCTGACGGGCTCCACGGTACCGGTCATGTGGATAACAGAGGGCTTCAGTTTCCAATGCAGACAGTCCACACTGTGCTACATCCTGACAGATTCACAGTACCAGTCATGTGGAAAACAGAGGGCTTCAGTTTCCAGCCACTCTCAGTCTTTACTGTGCTGCATCCTGACGGGCTCCACGGTACCGGTCATGTGGATAACAGAGGGCTTCAGTTTCCAGCCACTGTCAGTCTTTACTGTGCTGCATCCTGACAGACTCCACTGTACCAGTCATGTGGGTAACAGAGGGCTTCAGTTTCCAGCTTCTGTCAGTCTTTACTGTACTGTAGCCTGACGGGCTCCACTGTACCGGTCATGTGGATAACAGAGGGCTTCAGTTTCCAATGCAGTCAGTCCACACTGTGCTGCATCCTGACAGACTCCACTGTACCGGTCATGTGGATAACAGAGGACTTCAGTTTCCAGCTTCTGTCGGTCCACAATGTGCTGCATCCTGACGGGCTCCACGGTACTGGTCATGTGGATAATAGAGGGCTTCAGTTTCCAGCCACTGTCAGTCTTTACTGTGCTGCATTCTGACGGGCTCCACGGTACCGGTCATGTGGATAACGGAAGGCTTCAGTTTCCAATGCAGTCAGTCCACACTGTGCTGCATCCTGACGGGCTCCACTGTACAGGTCATGTGGATAACAAAGGGCGCTAGTTTCCAGCCACTGTCAGTCCACACCGTGCTGCATCCTGACAGACTCCACTGTACCGGTCATGTGGATAACGGAAGGCTTCAGTTTCCAGCCACTGTCAGTCTTTACTGTGCTGCATCCTGACGGGCTCCACGGTACTGGTCATGTGGATAACAGAGGACTTCAGTTTCCAACGCAGTCAGTCCACACTGTGCTGCATCCTGACGGGCTCCACGGTACCGGTCATGTGGATAACAGAGGGCTTCAGTTTCCATCGCAGTCAGTCTTTACTGTACTGTAGCCTGATGGGCTCCACGGTACCCGTCATGTGGATAACAGAAGGCTTCAGTTTCCAACGCAGTCAGTCCACACTGTGCTGCATCCTGGCAGACTCCACGGTACCAGTCATGTGGATAACAGAGGGCTTCAGTTTCCAGCCACTGTCAGTCTTTACTGTACTGTAGCCTGACGGGCTCCACTGTACCGGTCATGTGGATAACAGAGGGCTTCAGTTTCCAGCCACTGTCAGTCTTTACTGTGCTGCATCCTGACGGGCTCCACTGTACCGGTCATGTGGATAACAGAGGGCTTCAGTTTCCAGCTTCTGTCAGTCTTTACTGTACTGTAGCCTGATGGGCTCCACGGTACCGGTCATGTGGATAACAGAGGGCTTCAGTTTCCAACGCAGTCAGTCCACACTGTGCTGCATCCTGACGGGCTCCACTGTACCGGTCATGTGGATAACAGAGGGCTTCAGTTTCCAGCCACTGTCAGTCTTTACTGTACTGCATGCTGACGGGCTCCACTGTACCGGTCATGTGGATAACAGAGGGCTTCAGTTTCCAGCCACTGTCAGTCTTTACTGTGCTGCAGCCTGATGGGCTCCACTGTACCGGTCATGTGGATAACAGAAGGCTTCAGTTTCCAGCCACTGTCAGTCTGTACTGTACTGTAGCGTGATGGGCTCCACTGTACCGGTCATGTGGATAACAGAAGGCTTCAGTTTCCAGCGCAGTCAGTCCACACTGTGCTGCATCCTGACGGGCTCCACTGTACCGGTCATGTGGATAACAGATGGCTTCAGTTTCCAGCCACTGTCAGTCTTTACTGTGCTGCATTCTGGCGGCTCCACGGTACCGGTCATATGGATAACAGAGGGCTTCAGTTTCCAGCTTCTGTCAGTCTTTACTGTGCTGCATTCTGACGGGCTCCACGGTACCGGTCATGTGGATAACAGAGGGCTTCAGTTTCCAGCTTCTGTCAGTCTTTACTGTACTGTAGCCTGATGGGCTCCACGGTACCGGTCATGTGGATAACAGAAGGCTTCAGTTTCCAACGCAGTCAGTCCACACTGTGCTGCATCCTGACGGGCTCCACGGTACCGGTCATGTGGATAACAGATGGCTTCAGTTTCCAACGCAGTCAGTCCACACTGTGCTGCATTCTGACGGGCTCCACTGTACCGGTCATGTGGATAACAGAGGGCTTCAGTTTCCAGCCACTGTCAGTCTTTACTGTGCTGCATCCTGATGGGCTCCACTGTACCGGTCATGTGGATAACAGAAGGCTTCAGTTTCCAGCCACTGTCAGTCTTTACTGTACTGTAGCCTGACGGGCTCCACTGTACCAGTCATGTGGATAACAGAGGCTTCAGTTTCCAGCCACTGTCAGTCTTTACTGTGCTGCATCATGGCAGACTCCACTGTACCGGTCATGTGGATAACAGAGGGCTTCAGTTTCCAGCCACTGTCAGTCTTTACTGTGCTGCATCCTGACGGGCTCCATGGTACCGGTCATGTGGATAACAGAGGGCTTCAGTTTCCAGCCACTGTCAGTCTTTACTGTGCTGCATCCTGACGGGCTCCACGGTACTGGTCATGTGGATAACAGAGGACTTCAGTTTCCAACGCAGTCAGTCCACACTGTGCTGCATCCTGACGGGCTCCACGGTACCGGTCATGTGGATAACAGAGGGCTTCAGTTTCCAACGCAGTCAGTCTTTACTGTACTGTAGCCTGATTGGCTCCACGGTACCGGTCATGTGGATAACAGAAGGCTTCAGTTTCCAACGCAGTCAGTCCACACTGTGCTGCATCCTGGCAGACTCCACGGTACCAGTCATGTGGATAACAGAGGGCTTCAGTTTCCAGCCACTGTCAGTCTTTACTGTACTGTAGCCTGACGGGCTCCACTGTACCGGTCATGTGGATAACAGAGGGCTTCAGTTTCCAGCCACTGTCAGTCTTTACTGTGCTGCATCCTGACGGGCTCCACTGTACCGGTCATGTGGATAACAGAGGGCTTCAGTTTCCAGCTTCTGTCAGTCTTTACTGTACTGTAGCCTGATGGGCTCCATGGTACCGGTCATGTGGATAACAGAGGGCTTCAGTTTCCAACGCAGTCAGTCCACACTGTGCTGCATCCTGACGGGCTCCACTGTACCGGTCATGTGGATAACAGAGGGCTTCAGTTTCCAGCCACTGTCAGTCTTTACTGTACTGCATGCTGACGGGCTCCACTGTACCGGTCATGTGGATAACAGAGGGCTTCAGTTTCCAGCCACTGTCAGTCTTTACTGTGCTGCAGCCTGATGGGCTCCACTGTACCGGTCATGTGGATAACAGAAGGCTTCAGTTTCCAGCCACTGTCAGTCTGTACTGTACTGTAGCGTGATGGGCTCCACTGTACCGGTCATGTGGATAACAGAAGGCTTCAGTTTCCAGCGCAGTCAGTCCACACTGTGCTGCATCCTGACGGGCTCCACGGTACCGGTCATGTGGATATCAGATGGCTTCAGTTTCCAGCCACTGTCAGTCTTTACTGTGGTGCATTCTGACGGGCTCCACGGTACCGGTCATGTGGATAACAGAGGGCTTCAGTTTCCTGCTTCTGTCAGTCTTTACTGTGCTGCATTCTGACAGGCTCCATGGTACCGGTCATGTGGATAACAGAGGGCTTCAGTTTCCAGCTTCTGTCAGTCTTTACTGTACTGTAGCCTGATGGGCTCCACGGTACCGGTCATGTGGATAACAGAAGGCTTCAGTTTCCAACGCAGTCAGTCCACACTGTGCTGCATCCTGACGGGCTCCACGGTACCGGTCATGTGGATAACAGATGGCTTCAGTTTCCAACGCAGTCAGTCCACACTGTGCTGCATTCTGACGGGCTCCACTGTACCGGTCATGTGGATAACAGAGGGCTTCAGTTTCCAGCCACTGTCAGTCTTTACTGTACTGCATTCTGATGGGCTCCACTGTACCGGTCATGTGGATAACAGAAGGCTTCAGTTTCCAGCAACTGTCAGTCTTTACTGTACTGTAGCCTGACGGGCTCCACTGTACCAGTCATGTGGATAACAGTGGGCTTCAGTTTCCAGCCACTGTCAGTCTTTACTGTGCTGCATCCTGGCAGACTCCACTGTACCGGTCATGTGGATAACAGAGGGCTTCAGTTTCCAGCCACTGTCAGTCTTTACTGTGCTGCATCCTGACGGGCTCCATGGTACCGGTCATGTGGATAACAGAGGGCTTCAGTTTCCAGCCACTGTCAGTCTTTACTGTGCTGCATCCTGGCAGACTCCACTGTACCAGTCATGTGGATAACAGAGGGCTTCAATTTCCAGCCACTGTCAGTCTTTACTGTGCTGCAGCCTGACGGCCTCCACGGTACCGGTCATGTGGATAACAGAGGGCTTCAGTTTCCAGCCACTGTCAGTCCAGCACCTTTCATGAACACTAAATTCATAGGTGACAGGGACACAGTTGCAAATAACAAAAACACAATGAAAAAAGTGTACCCCCAGGTACTACTTGAGAAGAATTGAGAACATGTGTAACTAACCGTCTGGGGTTCATTCAGTTTTTTTCTTCATTGTATAAAAAGAATAGATATTGCATAATTTCAGAACAAGAGAACTCCAGGAATTAGCAGGTGAGTCAGTAAACGTCATGCCTAACTAAGACTTACTGTAGTTCTTGTCATTAAACTAATGAGTCAGAAGGTCAGTCAGCCATTTACTTTACAAGTTCATTGCAGATACTGTCAGTTCTTCAGTTAATGAAGACTGTAGATCAGTAATGGGACACTGTCAGCTTTAAATGTCAAATTCTGGTGCCGTGGGACCAGGGTGCCTGTTGCCCATTTACATGCCTACTCACAGTACACACTGTATGGTCCCCGATCTGCCTCATACTTACATTTTCATGCTTTTTTAAAGAAAACTTTATTAGAATCGACCTGACTTTGTCCTCTTTGAAGTTCCAGTGCATTATGTTTCTGTGTGTTCATGATCAGAAAATGGAGCCAAATCACAGGTAAACCTATGCCTGCATGAGTTATGCATTTTTTTTAAGCAAGCTGAGGTAAACAAAGGTGCTGAAAATAGGCATAACATTGAAATATGTAATATATGTGAGCTGTAATTCAAAAAGAGCATTCTAACACACGGAACGAGAGACTACGAATGTGAAACTGTGAGTCCAGGCATGTGCATCAGCATTCTTATGGAAAAAACATGAAAAATGTACGTGTAAGACAGACTAGGGACCATACATTCTATTAGAATTAAGCATCTGCAGCTGTTATCACTGGTATACTGCCATTTGAGACTCATTACAAATATTCCTGGTCATCATAGTTTCCATTATTTAAAATACCAGTCGTACTTATTCATTTGTAACTCACAATTTGTCATTATATGTATAAACATTATTCTGTAATGATACATGTAAAGTGTGTGCAATTATTTTTGTAACTGTCGGCAATCTCCATGTAATTAACCCTGGGTACCCCTGAAAAAGGAACTCCTCATTCTCAGTGGGTCCATCCAGGTAACAAAATTTAAATAAATAACTAACTAAATAAATAAATAAAAATATGCCATCAGTAGACATATAGATGGAAACAGGCATTCTGGTTCCACACCACCAAAAATGGACACTGAAAGCTGACAGTGCCCCATTAAAGTGGGAAACCAGTATATCCATGAACCAGTGCTGACCAAACCACAAGGGACATGTAAGGCTTTGACTACGTACAGCATTTGCCATCCTTATTAAACTACATCAGTTTTGGGTTGCTGAAAGGTCCAGAAGAAGTGAGCTGCACTACAGCATACGTTCCCGCATTCAGGCAAGTGCCACTTTCTTTCAGAACTGTAATCGACTTGAAACTTTGCACAATCAAAAACTGCAAATGAAGGCTTCCTCACTTTCTGATTTGTAGATTTTTGAACATGATGTTGTGATTGCTACTTTAACTATAATTATACAATGGCAAGAAATAATCCTGGTTTCTGACTGATCAGTTGGCCACCACAGCAAGAATGTTATCCTGGCATAACAGCCCAGCTGATTGTTTGCTTAGCATTATTAGCCACTTCTCTTAAGAAACAAAAATATTTTTACACACACACAAAAATATTCTTTAAAATGATTTTTTTTATTCTGTATATAACAACAAGCCATTGTATACTAGGAATAATGCCCTCCATGTTGTATGTTATGCTGGGATAACATCCCTTTTCGAGTGTTGGATGCCCTTGGCCTGTGGCCTTGGTCCCAGCCACCCGAGGCAGGATGTTATCCCGTCATAACACCCACCCAGTCGGGCCACATTCCTTTATTGTTGTCCTTCCTGTAGTTAGATCTTGTCCATCATGATTATTTTATTTTTCAATTAATTAATGTATTGAAAAAGAAGTGCCTACTGAGCCAAAATAGCTCATTTCCAGAGGTGTCCTGGGGTGGAAGGGGTGCAAGACAGAAAACAGTGCAGTAGCATTCACTGTAAAAGGAGCGCTTCATTTATTATTTTTTTAAAAAGTGCCAAAAACCCCCAAAAAACTCAGAAATGAATGAATGGGTGTAACCCCCCCTCCATGCCCCCGTCTTGGGGCATAACTTTCTTTCACAGATGTTCCAGGGCAATAGAAAGGGGCACTCTCAAGCGCTAACATTGAGACAAATGCACTTCCAAATTAAGGCAGGGAAATAATACCCTACCTCTCAGGCATCTTCAATACTCGTGCACTCTACCTTCTCCCTCAGTATTTGATTTTCTCCTCCTCCCCGAAGCTGCCCACTGGACCAGGACCTCCGCTGTGTACTTAGCTGTTTCAGATGCCCTTATGGTCCCACCCAGGCTGGACGAATACTGCAGCTGGAATGTAACTCACAGAAAATAAATGAAACTGAACACAAAGGGGAAAAGAAGGATTTCATTTCATTTACTTTCCCCGCTCAGTTAAATAATGCACATGACCACTATTTCCTCCCCAAACTGGTTTTTATTCTCCACCTGTACTGCAAATGATTTCCAGCAATACAGGGGTCCCATAGTTCATCTTTTAAACAGATAAAGCAGCTCCATGGGGCTATTTAATGTTTTACAAACACTAGCTGGACATTCTAAGGCAGCAGAAACGATTGATACAAGCAAACACAAGCAAGGATTTCTTTTCCTCTCTCTCACTCTCTCTCTGTCACAGATGCTCTACCCAAGATCTACTTGAACTCAGATCCTGGCAATCTCCTGGCTTTTTAGGATCTGGTAAGGCAACAGTTTGGTTTTTCTTCCTCACCTGGGTCATTCTCACTGGCACTGGTCCCCCCACACACACACACTCTATGGTGCTCGGGAAAGCAGAGAGTGGTGGTAAATGGTATACAGTCAGAAGAGATGCAAGTCACAAGTGGGGTACCTCAGGGATCAGTCCTGGGGCCAGTCCTCTTCAATATCTTCATCAGTGACACTGCAGATGAACTGGAGGGTAAGGTTTGTCTGTTTGCAGATGACACCAAAATCTGCAACAGAGTAGATGATCCAGATGGGGTGGGCAAAATGAGAAGAGATCTGGATAAACTTGCAAAATGGTCAGAAGAGTGGCAACTGGGGTTTAACACAAAGAAGTGCAAGATCATGCGCACAGGGAAGAGAAACCCTGAAGCCACCTATAGGATGGGAGGGGAGTTGCTGGCAGTCACAAGGGAAGAAAGAGACTTGGGCATCATCATCACCACAGATGACCTGAAATCATCCAAGCAGACCACTAAAGCAGTAGGTAAGGCTAGGGGGATGTTGGGGTGTATTAGTAGGGGTATCACAAGTCGTAAGAGGGAGGTAATAATCCCTCTTTACAAGACTCTAGTTAGGCCCCATCTGGAGTACTGCATGCAGTACTGGAGGCCACACTCTCACAAGGATATTAACCAAACTGAGGCAGTCCAGAGGAGGGCAACCAAAATGGTGCAGGGACTGCATCAGAAAACATATGAGAGCAGATTAAGAGAGCTCAATATGTATACCCTAGAGCAAAGGAGGGAAGAGAGGTGATATGATCAAAACATTTAAACACCTAAAGGGCATTAACAAGTTGAAAGAGTCTAACATGTTTTAATATAAGAAAAATAGCAGGACAAGAGGACACAGCATGAGATTAGAGGGAGGCCAATTAAGGGGTAATGTGAGGAAGTTCTTTTTCACAGACAGGGTGGTGGATGTATGGAACAGCCTACCTCAGGAAGTGGCGGATATGATTACAGTGCAGGGCTTCAAACAGGCATGGGATAGGCATAAGGAAGCAATACAGATAAGTATGAATAGATAGACCTTTGACAAAGCAAAGGCCAATGTCACATTCATAAGGTAGAAAAAGAAATGGGCAGATTGGATGGGCCTTGCGGTCCTTATCTGCCATCAACTTCTATGTTTTTATGTTTCTACCTGGACCCCTGGGCGCTGGTTCTAGCCACAGGGCTTACAGGAATTTTACTGATGACCTAGGCCCCCCACCCTCTTACAACAGTTGACACTGTACCCAATGCTAATGCAGCACCTACCACCTCCACTCGGCTCTGCCTCAGCACCCGCCTTCTCACAGGTGGCCCAACTTACTCCGAGTTCCGCTGGTCTTAATTCCTCAGGGATCCTGACCAGGTCCACATCCCCATTTTCACAGCCTGGACTTGAATTAAGCTCCAGCACGGGGGCTACCCTCCAAGGTCTACCACATGACCTGTGACTCACCTGGACCTCAATGTACTGGTGCCCCAGGACCTGCCCCTCCAACATAAGCTCCATATATTAGGTGAAAGGCCTCCTGGCTCCATCTACACTTCCAGGCTGCCCTGTCACACTGGGTATGAGGGAAGCCACTGCCACTGGCTCCCCTCCTGGGAGGGCCCTGCCACTGCCCTCCCAGCCCTGATGACCCCCTTATAGAGGTCTCTAAGGGCTCCTACTCTTTCATGGCCTACAAAGCCACCTACTGTCCCTGCTCCCAATGACGTGGGACCTGGCTATATTATCCCCATGGAGCTCCATCCCCCAACTTCTCGTCAACCCCAGCACATGTAAATTTTGGAGAATTATTTCAAACTTAATGGGGAAAAATAAACAAATTTGTATAAATAAAATTGTGAAGGATGATGTTACATTATTACCAGGAAAAGAAATGGTTGATGCCTTTAATGATTATTTTGTTAGCGTGGCCTCACCAAGTCTCTTAGATGAGATTCATAGGGAACAAAATGAGACTCTGGAGTCAAATCTGACAGGAATTAACATAAGAGATAGAGATTTAGGTGGCTTTGACTTTTCCTATATCTCTCCACAGGAGGTATGTTCTGAACTCTTGAAATTAGATATATGTAAAGCAAAGGGATCAGATGAAATACCATCGAGATTGTTGAAATATGCAGCTCCCTGTGTGGTGTATCCGCTGTCTTATATTTTTAATATGTCCATTCAAAGTGGGGAATTCCCTGATGGGTGGAAGATTGCAAAGGTTAGGCCTATATATAAATCTGGTAAAAAGAGTGAGCTAGGCAATTATCGGCCTATATCACTCCTGCCTCAAATTTCTAAAATATTTGAGAAGATAGTGTCTAATCAGCTGAGAAGTTTTCTTGAAGATAATAATAAATTGACACCTTTTCAATCTGGTTTTAGGACTTCTCATAGTACACAAACAGCCTTGGTGAAGGTTGTGAGTGATGTCCAGCTGAGTCTGGACAGGAGGTTAATGGTTGGAGCCTTATTTATAGATCTTTCAAAGGCATTTGATACTCTTAACCACCGGGTCCTCCTGTCCAGACTCAGTGGGATTGGCCTATCTCTCCAAACTGTGAGGTGGTTTTCTTCTTATTTGACTGATCGTAGTCAATTTGTAGAAGTAGGTCTGCATAAATCTAGGGTATTGGCGGTAAAAAACGGTGTACCACAGGGCTCGATATTGGGGCCTTTGTTATTTAATATTTATATGAATGAACTTAAAATTACTTTAACGGACGCCCGGTACCATATGTATGCAGATGATACCATATTATATGTGGAGGGGGATACCTTAGAATTGATCAATATAAGATTACAATTGGCCTTTGATGAAGTACAGGAATTCCTAAAGTCGAACTATCTAATTTTAAATGCTAATAAAACACAATCATTATTGTTTACAAATAATAAAAAACAAAATTTATTCTTAGAAATTAACACGAAGGAAGGTATGGCTATAAAGCAGGTAGATACATACAAGTATTTGGGAGTTTGGGTAGATCCATGTCTAAGTTGGGATGTTTATATTGACTCCCTTATAAAAAATATAAATAGGAGATTGGGTGTACTTTATAGGTACAAAAAGTTTCTGACCAAAGAGATACGTCTTGAATGTGGTAGATTCTCTTTTACTCCCGGTAATTGATTACGGAGACCTGCTTTATGGGGGGGCTGTCGGGAAGTATTTAGATAAAGTGGATTTAGTTTTTTGTAGGCTGGCTCGCTTTATATTGGACGTTCCCTATAGAACTCATAGATGTATACTTTTTAAGGAATTAAATTGGTTAAAACCGGAAGTGAGAAGGGATTTACATTTGTTGCAGTTTATGATTAAAGTATGGCTAGGGAAGTACCCAAATATGTAAATGACTTATTCGAAGTTAGGAAGATAAAGGAATGTTTGAGAGCCTCTAATGGAACTCAATTTGCTTTAAATAAATATAACTTGAATATTGGAAGGTCTTCCATACCTTCTAGAGGAACCAGAATTTGGAATAATTCCCCATTGCAGTTGAGAACTAACAGAACTAATTATAATAAAAGTGACCTGAGGAGTTGGTGCACCACTGTGTTACATAATGATACTAGGTGTTTAAATTGTTAGAGTTTTTTATGTATTTTTATTTTAGTTATGTATAATTTTGTTTGTTGTTGGTTATTTGGTGTTTTGTACAGTTGTTAATTATGTGTGGTTTTATGTCTGGATGTTGAAACTTATTTTAAATTTATTGTGATCTGGAACTTCATTGAAAATAAGCTTTGCTCAATTGAATGTATCCTTTTATTCATTGTGAATAAAAAATGATTTACTACTACTACTACATGGAAAAAGCCACCCTGAATGTACTTTTTTTGAGGGGGGTTCCCCACTGGCCCTCCAAGACCGCTGAACTCCCTTACTTGCCCACCTACTCTGCTCCTAGCTCTATGCTTCCAACCTCCCCCTTCCAGCCCCAGGCCTAATGCTTGGGCTGAAAAGGCGCCGATACTTCCTGTCTGTCCCTTTTCATACTCCTAAAATCCCACTCTCTGCTGCCACCTTGAGGTGTCCAGCAGCAATATCCCCAGAGCACTAATACATTCCCTAGCTCTGGGGGAGGGGTGGGGGGGAAGATACCTAAGATGGAAATATAAGCCCCTCTTCTACAGGGGACTTACATGGGTATCATGCAAGACAAGATAATCAAGGAAATCCAAAATAGAATAAAAAAGTATAGGTCAAAATTGTCACTGCTTACATGCACTGTGCCTTTAATTCTTGCCTTAAACAACCAACCAACGCACACCAAATCCACCCATCGCACAAGATTTGAAGTCAAACACTTGTGTCTCACAGCTCAGGTAGGGCCAGATAAAAAACAGATTTATTAACATATAAACATGTAAACGTGAAGAATTAAGGATACTCAAGAGGCACCTTAAATCAAGCTGTTGTCTAAGATGAGCAGGTATTCAGACTTCGATAGGATTTTTAAGACTTGTAACAAGAGTCATGGAAGGGACGTGCGCTGCTCCCGGGAAGAGACGACAGCAGTTGCACAGCTCTTGTGTATCCCCCCTCCACTGACTGACTTAGCAGCAGCACTGGGATTAGTTGTAAATACAGCCCCTGCCCCAGTCTTCCAGCCGGGGGGGGGGTGCAACCTCAGGGGCCCTAAAAGGGACACTGTCATCCCTTTTTTGTGCCATATTATTTTTAGTTTAAACTCCAGATTTTATGATTGCTTACTTTCTCTAAACTTCATTGATGTAGCAGGGTGTTTCATCTCCATCCTTTCCCAGTAAAACTGAAATGCATGCTAAATGGTGTAAGTATACCCCGCCTTGCTTTCTTTCAAATCCTTGATCAACTTTTGTTGTGTACTTCCTGAACATTATGAACACATGTCAAACAGTGCAGCTACTCATGATGCAAGAGTCTTCCCTCACTGCATCACAGATGACTAGACTGTATGAGGGAGTTCTGAAGTCCAGGAAAACTGCAGGGTACATAGATCAAAGAATGTAAACAAACATATTTTACATGGCAACACTAGTATGGTTGCCAGTCTGCTCTTCACATTTAAAAAGCAAAAAGGAATCAGTATCAAATTACCAGCTACATTAGCAATATCTACATAATGTTATCAATCATAATTTTTACAGCTGCGTCATGACACAGTGTTGATGTATTGCTATTAGAAGAAGGGGTCTGTGACTAGAATTCTTAATGCAGCACAGCTTTTGTTGTTACATGGGAGTGGAATCCAAACACAACTTCTTGAAAATCTCTCTGCCTCTTCCCCTTCACTACAATGTGTTTTCGTCTTTTTTCCCTCCCTCCATCGCACTATTTTCTTCCTGACCATGCTGGCTTCCCTGGGGTCAGGGAGCATATCACTCTCCCAGGCTGCCTCGAGAGGACAATGCCAGATCTGCTACAAGCCCTATCCTGCAGTAACGCAGGCAGCAGCACTAGCGAGCCAAGAGAACCAATGGTCAGCAGTAAAAACAACAAGAGCCCAACAACTGGCAGCCAAAGAATTCTAAAGTGCCCCAAATAAACCAGGCAGCAGATGGCAAAGACTGAGGTATGCACAACTAAGCTCCTTCACACAAAATACAAGCAAATCCACCCTAAATGGAAACACAAATTCAAAATGTTATGCAAACATCCAATTCTGCTCCAAATTCCAAAACAGAAGTTAAAGCTGCACCGTTTTTCCTGATCATTCTCAAACTGCACAAACTCAACACAGGCACAGATATTTTCTTCTCCAGTCAGTCTCTCAAAATCCTAATTTAATAATACTCTCCATAGAACAGAGTTATAGGCTGCAGTTATGCTACCAAGCTAGCTGACTGTGTCAGAGTGGACCTTCCCTTGTCAATCTTCACCATTCATTACTGCTGGGTGTAAGACGGAAGTGCGCACCTGCTACGGGAGTTTTTGTGGTGTGTGAGGGGTGGCTGTTAGGCACCACAGACTCCTCCTCCATCCCAGTTCTGTTTCTCCTGCCATCAAGGTTGCATCTGCTACGCGAGTTAGCATTTCATAGTACACCATTAAGCCTACCTTGTCAACACCGTCTTTTCAATGACTCCTCATCCTGGTTCTACATCCCGACACTGTTAAGTTTGTTCCAATTATTTGTTTAATGGCACCGGGATCTTTTGCTGTGTTTTATTTTATTTTGCATCATGTCTGGTTCGGAAGCCAAGTGTAAATCGAAAGCTGGCCTTGCCCCTATGCATCGGTGCTCCTGTGGCCGGCATTTTTCCATGATGGACCGGCATGATGTTTGCCTCTGGTGCCTAGGACCTAACCATGATATGGATAGATGTGATGCTGTTTTTCCATGGATCACCGTGTTCTGGAAATCCACGTGTTTAAAGTTGGCAGGGCTCTGCCAACTTTCGGAGGATGATGTCACTCTTGGGTTTCACAGGCCAGGTCTTTAAACCCTTCCTCCGGGTCCCCTCCCAGATCTATATAGTCTGGTGAGGAGGAAGCCCCCTTCATCTTCAAGCCTTGTAGAAGAGGAGGCTTCTTTTGTGGCATTGGAGGAGTGGCGCGGCCCCTCCTGGGGTCGTGTCATCGATGCTGCCTCGGCAGTCACCTCTCCTGAGGTGCAGGATCCCCCAGTGTCGCGGCCCAGGGTTGTTGGGTCCGGCACTGGTGGACCCTTGATGCTGCCTCATGATGCTGCTTTGGATCCTGGTGCTGTTCATGGTGCCAGTGATTGGGGCAACACCACATGCAGTGCCGGTTTGGTTCTTGGCACTGCTTGTGGCGGTGACCTGTGTGACTCCATTGGTGGTGCCATTTTGGGTTCCGGCACCATGTGTGGTGCCAGTGGCCTGGCTGTGGTTGTGGATGGGTCCGTGTTGGGTTCTGGGGCCGTGAACAGTGCGGTGGGAATGGCTGGTGCCACTAGAGATGCCTGTGCCATTCGCTGCACCATCCCTTAGGGTGTTCTTGAGGTGACCAGTATTGAGGTCCTGCTGGTTGACTCCTCTTCAGAGGGTGTTGACTCAGATGTGGACCTGGATTGGCTTCCCTATTCCTCGGAATCAGAGATCTCTGTGGGGCACAGTGTCAGGTGGCCCAGCACCCCCATTCCTGAATCTCCACAGCAGTCTGCCTCTGAGGATTCCCAGGCTGGGAGTGGCCTGGAGTCCATTGGGGAGGACAGCTTGGGAGTTGGGGAGGGGATTGTCCTCTCTGAGGGGGCTGCAGCAGCTGCCAGCCTTGGTGCTGCTGTGCCCTCCTTGGGGGGATTGGAAGCCCTGGCTTTGGCAGCCTCCCTTGGGGGGGCCTCTGGATCAGGAGACTACTTTGCTGGGGTCGAGGAGGAGGGCATCCTCAGAGTCTGAGGGATTGAGGGGTCGGGGTGAGTGGCGGGGTGCCGGGAGGAGCTGTAGCTCCGAGCCCCACCTCCCCTTCTCGGGCTCTGGGGTCCCCTCTGGTGGCACCACTGAGGGTTGCCCTTCTGGACTCATGTAACCCCATGTGCATCACAAGGGAGATTCCCCATCTGGGCTCTACCAGAGTTCGCATTCCCAGGGTTCCACCATGTGACCCAGTTTGATCTCAGGGATCCCTCTAGCTCGGGCACCGTTCCCTGGATTTCAGAGCCTGGCAGATGACAGCCACCTCCTTGCAGGTGCCCTTCTTCCATTCCTCTGCAGCCACCCCCCCCAGGCTGCATAGGTACTATGGGTCCTTTATCCTGGGAGTCATTCCGAGGCACTGTCGGTGGCCTTCCCATCATAGTAGTAGTAGTAAAATTTTATTTATATAGAGAAATTTGCCATTAGGGTTCAAAAAGTCCCTATTTACAAGGCAATCCTGTGTCATAAAAATTTTTAAATAATCACAAAATGTACAAAAACATATCATTCAGAATATACATAACACTCAATGCACATTACATCAAAGGATACAAGACAGAAGTCAAACCTCTTAAACATATAACTACCTATTACACAAACATCTAAAACATAATTTGTGTTTTATTGCAGTTTTATATTCTATAAAAGACAAGACTGGGTCTTTAAGGTAAGGGGGAAGTCTGTTCCAACTTGTAGAAACTTTATATTGGAAGGTCATATTACCAAAGCCATTTTTTATTTTTGGGACCAGAAAATCTCTAGCACCTTGTTTCCACAGATTTAATCCATGATCAGGTTTTATTAATGTTTTAGTCAAGTAGTACTGGTTAGGTTAGGTACATGCATGAACGGGTCTTTCACCTGTCCCCACCACCGCAGGATTCTTCTGGACATTCGAGTTCCCCATCCTCTTCGACTTCCTCCTTGGAGAGACAGGAACCTACTAGTCACCTCTCTTCTGACGCTGGTTTCACTGAATATCAACGCTTCCTCTCTAGGATGGTTCGGGATCTCCGTATTTCTTTTGTCAGACAGGACAATATCGAGCAGGAGATGCGTGAATTCCTCAGTAAATTCAGTGCCCAGCATCTGGTGGTGCCATCCTGGTCTATTCCCTTCCAGGAAGCATCTATCTGCACCTGGCAGTCTCCAGCTGATCCTTTCCCATCCCATCCTGCAGACTGCAGGAGGAGGTATTGTGCTCTATTGGAGTCTCTAGGTTCTCTCCCTAACCCTTCTTCAGGCTTGGTATTCCTAGAGACCCCTTCTGGGCGTCGGCACCTGGCGCACGACCAGCCACCGAACTCCGATTCCCTCCAATTCGACTGGTGAGGGCGAAGAGTTTTCTCTTCTTCTCATGCGATGTCAGGCACACCATGCTGCCAATAACAGACACTTGTGGTCAATGCTGGCTCAGGAACTAGCACCAATGCCTGATTTGGAGCAATCTCGACAAGCCATTGCCCTCTCCGCCATAGGCCTGGAATTGGCAAGGCACCAAGCAAGGGCATCTTATGACACCAATGAGGTGGCTTCCAGGCTTGCGGGAACAGTGACCTGCATTAGGCAGACGGCGTGGCTTCGTCTATTGAGATTGTCACCCCTGGCCTGGAGTAGGGTGATTCGCTCCACCTTCCGAGGGACCCACCTTTTTTCCACCAGGGCTAGGAGGCTTCTGCAGGGGCTTCCTCCATCCTCTCATCTTCAGAGGACACCTCTTCACTCTCCTCAGCCTTAGGCTTCCAGTCTAGTACGGCCAGGGTCTCGTCTTCCCATTTCCCACCAGCAGGAGGCTGAGGGTCTTGTTCCCTCAGGGTTGTGCTGGACCCCCTTTGGAGGGGGGGTTTGGTACTCACCCAGCAGTAATGAATGGTGAAGGTTGACAAGGGAAGATATGAAAATTACGTACCTACCGTAATTCTTGATCTTCTCTTGTATCTTCACCATTCATTACTGAATCCCACCCACCTTCCCCTCATGGGCCTCATTTCTTGGGCATCTCCCCCACCCTGCTCTCCCTCCTCCTCCTTCCCTTCTCATGGCCATTGGGGCCTAAATCCCCTTGGTCTCGGGACCTTCCATTCTTCTCTCGAAAAAGCAGCAAAGGATTGGAGAGGGAGGAGAGCGAGTGGAGCTTCGTCTTTTCCTTCGGAGGGAACTTTCTGATTTTCCTTGAAGGTGTTCCTTCGGGCACCATTCCTTCAGGCCAAATTAGTTCAGTCACCAGCCAACAGGGCTCGTTTCTTTAGACAGTCCTCTCCTTTGGTTCTCGGACCTCGCTGGTGTCACTGAATCTTGTTTATGCCAGTACAGGGCTAATTAACGGCTGCTCTAGCCCAATTTGAAAATTGCCTTCTTGAACTGGTGGTCTGGTTTCTCTTGGCCCCTGCCTCCCCCAGGAAGCCAGAATAAGTTTCCTTCTCTGTCTACCTTACCAAGAGGTTGCCCTCTTTTAGGCTTCCTCCCCCCAGTACTAACACATGTTGGTGTGCTAGTGGAGTCTTTTTCCCTCTACCTAGTAGGGGGCTGTCCTTCATGGAACAGATGGTCTGCCTTGGCAATCAGTAAGCGCTCAGCTTGAGTAATGGGTAATGGGATAGTGGGATGTGTAGGGAAATCTGCCTCTCTTGTACCAAGCTGTGCAGAAAGTTTGGTCGAACCATCTAGACCAGTTTTGTTGGAAGGGATCCTTGCTCCCTTGCTTTAAGTTTTGAGCTGATAAGCCTTAAAGCTAATTTAACTCACAACTCGTGGCAGACTTTCTTCCCTCATCCCAATATCCCCTTCTCTCCTTTCTCTTCCTTCTTTCTTCCTCTCCCTTACCTGTTCCTCCTTCGGAGCCTCCCTAGGAGTGAGGTCCTGTGGTCCCTTAGGGTAGGGTTCTCCTCTTTCCTGTCCTCTATAGGCTCATTCCTTTTTCAGCTTGTTTCCTTCCTTTGTCTATCCCTCGGCTCTCTTGCCTCACCCTTTTTCTCCTAATTCCTTTATTTTGCCTCTCCGGCTTACAGAACTGGGATGGAGGAGGAGTCTGCAGTGCCTAACGGCTGCCCCTCGCATACACGCGGTGCATCGCTCTCATAGGCGGTGCTGTCAGCACCAACTCCTCCATCAAAAAAACCAAACAAACAAACAAAAAAAACACTCCTGTAGCGAGTGCGCGCTTCCAGCTTACATCCACCGGTAATGAATGGTGAATATACAAGAGAAGATCAAGAATTACGGTAGGTTCGTAATTGTCATTTCATACTGTATCCAGCAGCAATGGCAGCACTTCGTAACTTCACTTTAAAAACACTAAGTGGACCTTCCCCCCACTGCCTGTACCCTAGAACCGGCAGCAGCAACCTGTCAGGCCCTCCACTGCTGCCCTCCCCCCACACACACACACTATTTTCTTACCGCTATGATTTGCAATTCACTCTGAGTGGCTCAACAGCAATCTGCAGGCTGTACTTCCCATCCAGAAGTTAAACACACAGGACAGGAACTTCACGCACCAGTGTCAGCACTTCAGAACTTCACTTCAGAGTAAGTGCCCCTACCCTGTGCTTGTACTCCAGAATCAGCAGCAGCAACAGGTCAGTCATGTGCATCATCTGCAACTGCATTTATTTTCAGAGGCTCAGTGTAACTCTATAAGAATGGGGTGATGAGCTGTACAATGGGGCAGTTTTGAGGGGGGGATATAAGGGGGGTAGTCCCACCATAACTAATGGAATTGCAGGGTAAGGGGAGGTGTTCATTGCCTTCCTTTTATGCAGGGAATGAGGCTCTCCAGTTCTAACCTCGCTGCCTTGTTGGAAAGTCCCAGCAGGAGCCTCTGCAGCTGCTAGTGCCACAGACAGAAAGCAGAAGAGCTCGCTGTTCAACAGACATGCGCACACCACACATTCGGCAAGTAAATGTGAAACTCCTGCCCTTAAGCAGATCCCCAAATTAAGAACTCCCAGACCACTTTATGATACCATTTTTTTCTTGGCTAGTCATGGTTGGGGGCTACGGAGACTGAAGTTCAGCACTGGGGCGGCACCTCCCAGAATAGCAGCTATTGTGTGTCCTGCAGCAATCAAGGGGAATGGTAGGGCAGTGAGGTTAAAAGAGGACTGCCACAGTCCCGGTTCCTTCTCGCTAACCTGACATTTTTACAGTCAGTTGTTATGTGAGCCGAGCCAAGCCAGTCTCTCGTTTTATTTTATTTAATCCCCCCCCCACTGAATCACCTGCCACTGCTTGCTACTTGTAACCCCTTCCAGTTTCCCCTTCACTTGGCAATGTTTGCACTCACACTGCTGGTGAGGACTGTATAAGTGCTCCAAGAACTAATTCTAAATCAATTATTTGCTTAAAATGTGAATGCTTATCATACCTTTACTCTCACTCAATCCATATGGACAATGCCTCTCCTGGCAGCTACCCTTACCCCCCACTACTCATACCCGACTACCTCTTAACTCATTCTCTCCCACACATTCTCATCACCGACAAAGCCACCATTGGCGGCTACATCCCTATTCACTGCACTTAGTAACAGATCTAGACTGTTCTACTGCTAAACTGCTGGATGTTGGTTAACCGGTATATAATACAGTACATTGTCTGCCAGCATTGAATTCTGCTTTGTATTCTGTAAACAAATATGTCCCGCAATGTAATAATAACTGGCTAACAGTCATATTCTTGTACTGAGTGTTTTTTGTTATTGTATGCACTGAACTGTTTTTATTCCTTGACGTGAACCCTTTTTAAAAGCGCCATCTTGGCTCAAAGGTTGTACTGACAATGTTGGTATCCCGACTGCTCGCACCACTTGCTAGAGTATAGGCCTCACCTTAATAATGATTGTACTGTTCTCTGACGTTAACAAGTCCACCTCTGGGCATGTACAGTATAGCTACCCAACTGTATAGGACTGTCAGTACTGTTCTAACCCTGTTTGATTTGTATTGTACATACCTGCTATTCCCCGTTTCTTTTTACTGATATGTATTGTACCCTGATGTGGAGCCTTTGGAAATTAGTCCCTGACTCAAAGGTTGTTATTCGATATTCTCAATAAATAAATAAATTCCGAAACTGAAATAAATAAATCGTTCTGTTTTTAGCCGTTTTATTGTATTCAGAGTTGGCCCCTGATTTTATAGGTTTTGTCGGCATTTATTTATTCATTTATTTTTGTGTTAGTAAAGTATACAGCCAAAGTCATTTTGGAATTTGGATTGGGGCACACTGTCTGTAACCACTTTGCTGCTTTGGTTTTGCTGCTAGAGCAGGATCTTTAGTAGTTTATTGCTTTTAGCTCCCCCCAACTGAATGTTGATATTGGACAATTGCAGCATTTAGCATACATGATGACATCTAGTATTCTGCTGCTATTTTTATTTACTTTCTATTTAAATCCCCCCCCCGAGCTCTGCCGCCTCGGGAGTCACCAATTAGCATCTGCTCTGCCTCACCTTAGCTGGAGCCCGTGGTAGTCCTTCCATGTAGCCTTGGATTGCCCCCCAGGCAGGGACAGAGGTGGGGGACCCATACACCCCTGAGCAACGTCCATCCGTCAGGGCACTGGAACGGGACAGGCAGGTGGGCTTGTTGGGTTTGCGCTGAGGTGCTCCATCTTCCAGGAACCTAGGGAGCATTTTTCTATGGTTCTGTGCATGGTGTGCACCCCCCAATGTCAAGGTGTAATGGCCAATGTCCACCATGTCTTTTCCCTTCTTTGCAGGGCAGGGAACTTGCTGTGCTTCAGGCCTCCACCAGAGGCCAGTCAAGCTCTGAGCCAGAACCCCCTCCCTCCCAGGAGAGGAGAGCTGTCCTTCAGATGTTCAATCCTTTCCCTCCCTGCTGACCCCCGAAGGCCTAGGCTCATTCCCAAACCCGGGCTGCCGGCGTGGCGTGAGGTGTAGTGTCCAGTGTCTCAACCCTCAGTGCCACTGGGCCAGCTGTGCTGCTATTTTAAAAAGATATTTGTTAAATATGATCAATAAAATACAGACTGGCAGCCTGCATACTAAACAGATCGTTCGCATGAAATATGAAAGAGAAAGGAGTTACAACCGAACTCCAGCGCTACAAAATTGCCAATAAACTGCGTTAGCATTAGCGCTAATTTAATCATTTACAAAGAATCAAACTACTGAAAAAACTGACTAATGAACTTACATACTGCGCCATGAGAGTTTATTCTCTTACTGAGCACTGTGAACAGAAACTGAATAATGTGAAAACATATTAAAATTGAAAAACTGCAGCAGATTTTGATTATTATGGCAGTAACAAAACCAGTTAACGGTTTTAATACAGATAGTAAAACAAGTATACAGATGGCAGTGGAACTCTAGTTCTAGACTTCAGTGTATGTTCTTAAATATAAATATCACCACAAAAGACAGCAGTGACTAATTGTTCGATAGTTTTGTGACGTGCACAGCTTTTTGTTTTAGCCCACAGGTACAATAATCGTAATAATAACCATAACAATGACAACAATAATTATAACAACAACAACAAAATATTAAGGTAGATATTCACAGCCAGTCCTTAGACCTTGACTGTTGCCAAAAATACATCTCTCTGACTCAGCGGTTTACTACTGTGCACTGAGTGACACGGTAAGGTACATATTCATTCACGTCATTAGGACACTGGTAAGTACATACCATTTATTGTAATGTATTAGTTAATACTCTCCTCACCACAGCTGTACTGTTCCCTCCCATGGCCCCTGTGGTTTTCAATATATAAAAAATACCCTTCCAGCCGGCCCCATCGGTGCAGTGGTTGGATTTCCACTTGCGATACCAGTGACCCAGGTTCGGGAGGACTCTAACACTGTAGGATGGTCGAGGGAGAACGCTTGAGCGTCCCACACAGCTCGCCGCCCCCAGGGGTGGGGTGGGAGGGCTGATGCCCACTACACTAGTGTGACTCTGGTGAGACCCGGGGGACTGCAAACCCCAACTGGAAGGGAACGGGCGGCCCAGATGCTCAGTGGATGTCGGCATGTAACGCCTTGACGTCAATGGCTCACACTGCATCGGGGAGGAAAATGGAAAAACACCTGTCAGCTCCGGGATGACGGGCTTCCCGGGGCATGCCTCTGATTTGCCCCTGCTCACCGACCACCTCCAGGGCCCGACGAAATGAAAGATTATGGGGGTTCTGACCCCACCTCTTCCCCATTCGGGGAGTTAGCCGAAGCTACATGGGGGACTGGGCTACTGATGGTTGCTGTCGCCTCACCTGCTGATAGGAGTATTTTTATTTGTTTTTCTCCCCGAAGCTCAGATGTGCAATGATGTCCTGCTCGGCTGGTGCACGCTCCCGTGCACCCCCAAAAGACATCCACCACAGCATCAATCCCCTGCATTCTGGGGCTGTGCACTGTGGTGCCTCCAGCCTCCGCTAGAGGTCGCCAGTGCATTGGCTGGAGGAATCCTCCCTCCCCGGAGAAGGAGAGCAGTTTGAGGGACGCTCAGTCCTTCCCCATCTCTTCTGACCCCCAACAACCCAGGCTCGTTCCCGAACCCGGGTCACTGGCATGGCGCGAGGTGTGGCGTCCGGCGCCTCAACCCTCAGTGCCACCAGGCCAGCCTGGAAACACAGTCTTTGTTGTGTATGTTTGCCCATATGTTATTTTATATAGTATATGGCTCTAACAAGTACATACAACTCTTTGCCAGCTTGTCTCTCTCACCTGCTCACCACCCACTACCCACCTGCTCATTTGTCTTTCAAAACTGTCTGTCAGCGTGTCTCCGCCTGCTGCCTACTTGCCTCCAATGCCAGCTCACTTATTTGTTCATCGTGTCTCCCAGCTCACTCTTCCAACTGCAAGTAAGTAGAATATATTTTTTTTAATTATTTCTAACCCAAAACAAAGGGTGTTTTTTTCTTTCAGAAAGCCATGGTGCGGCTTCCTTCAGCACCTCCCAACTGTCAGAAATGAACTGCTGCTGGTGCCGTTGCTCTGAAACATGCTCACGCTAAAAAATAAATAAATACAGCATTTAATTTCTGCTCTGGGCAGTAATGGACATGAGTTGGAGGAGGGCGGTGCTGTTAACATAATTTCTGCACCTCATAGCCATCTTCCAAACTCTAAACGAGGAAGGGGGCGGTTCAAAGGTCATGAAAAGTTGTTGTAGTATTGCTGTGATGTCACAATAATGCCACAACAACTTTCTGTGGCCTTTGAAGTGTCCTACAACAGCTTTTATAGAACCTTCGAATTTCATACACGAGAAGCCCGAACCATATGCTATACGGTGTGAAAGTGAATGCCAGTGCAGCGGACTGCTGTTGTTTTGTTACTCCTGCTTTTTTAACCAGTTCCACTGCCTACCCTCTTCCACAGTCAGCATGCAAGTCAGCAACCTTACTGTCATATTTCCTTCTCGGCTTGATGTAAGATGTAATGTTGAAGGTGCTGCTGAAGGTGATATAGCTGCCAGCTCACTCTCTGTCTGCCTCTCATGCACTCTCTTTGCTGAACACACATTATGGAGGCAGTAAAGTCAGTACAACAAAAAGTAAATCAACGATAGATGTAGATGATGATCTCTTTCTCATATCTATCTGTATATCTGTCTGTTTGTCTATCGACATATCTATCGACAGGGGACAGGGGACCTTGTACTAGCCTATATAAGGCAGTGGGAGATGCCTTGGACCTGATTGCTCCTGTCCATGTTTGACCATTCACTCTTCGCCCAAGGTCCGCATGGTATGATGGGTCCTTGAAGGAGTTGTGGTAGGTTGGTCAAAGGCTGGAGAGAGCATGGCAGAAGTCTGGCCTGGGTGCTGACAGGTTTAGATTGATGGAACATTATAAGGGCTATCAATCGGAAATCATCTGTAAGAAGGCAGAGTTCCTGTCTAGGGAGATTTCTGCTGTGCAGAACTGACCAGCTAAACTATTTCGAACTGTTGACAGATTATGCAATCTGGTCTGTATCCAGTCTGGAAGAGTTTTTTCACAAATTAAGTGTGATGAACTAGCTTGGTTCTTCGGAGATGAGGTTGCCAGCACCAGGTCCGGAATTGGTCCATCTCTCTCCATGAGGGGTTGCGGAGGTCGATGGGAAGTGGTGAGCACCCGGTCTGTCTGGACGGATTTCAGTCAACCAGAATTCATGGACATTGTGAAGATTGTCCTGATTCTATACCCAACCTGTTGTAGTTTGGATCCGGGCCCTACACCCCTTTTAGTGGGGTGTGTAGATGTTATCAGCCTGATCCTAGCTGAAATTGTGTGGAGATCCTTGGAGAGGGGAGAATTTCCAGACTCCCTAAAGGAGGCGGTCATTCAACCATTCCTTAAAAAACCCTCCTTGGACCCCATCGATACAGGTAACTACCAACCTGTCTCTAATCTTCCATTTGTATGGAAGGTTATTGAGAAGGTGGTTGCGTTGCAACTGGATGATCATCTTGTAACCCACAATGTCTATGAGGCTCTTCAGTCTGGTTTCAGTAAGAGGCATAGCACAGAGACTGCCCTTGTTCGGGTATTAAACGACCTCCTAGTGGTGAGAGATCAGAAGGCTCATACCATCTTGGTCCTTCTCGATCTCTCAGCAGCCTTTGACACTGTGGACCATGGGGTACTTTTGGAGACCTGCGGTTCCTTTGTGGACTGTCGAGTAAAGTCCTTGAATGGTTTTGATTGTTCCTCGTAGGCAGGTCTCAGAGGGTGGTCATCGGAATTTATTCCTCTGACACCCTTTCCCTGTCCTGCGGGGTGCTGCAGGGCTCCATATTGGCCCCCATGTTGTTCTCAGTGTATATGCTGCCGTTGGGAGATATCATCAGATGATATGGCTTGAGTTTTTACTGCTATGTAGATGATACTCAGCTGTATATGTCCTTTGTGCCAGGACAGGTTGATGCGATCTCTGTGCTAAATAGTTGCCTCTCCAAGATCAAAGACTGGATGAGCTCAAGTTGGTGGAGACTGAATCTGGATAAGACTGAGGTGTTGGTTGTGGACCTGGGCTGCCCGGGGGGTGATTTTGGGTCTTGGTGCTTGTCGGGCCTATGGCTTGATGGTGTCCAGCTCACTACCTCAAATCTGGTGCATAACCTGGGTGTTATGTTTGATGATGACTTGACCCTGAAATCTCAGGTGTCATCTGTCATTAAATCCTCATTTTACCATCTGAGGACTATCACCTGGTTGAAACACCTGGTTCCACTGGGTGATCTTCCAACACTGGTCCACGCCTTCATTACTACCCGTCTTGACTACTGCAATGCCCTTTACCTAGGGCTGTCTGGGGTTGATATCTTCTGCTTGCAGGTAGTGCAGAATGCTACAGCCAGGCTGTTGACTGGTACTTATAGGACCAGCCACGTTACGCCTGTGCTGCGCGAGCTGCACTGACTGCTAGTTCAGAGGCGGATCACCTATAAGGTAGGCTTGCTTACCTTTACAGCCCTACACAAACAGGGACCCGACTACCTGAAAGTTCTCCTGACTCCCTACTCCCCTAGTAGTCCTCTCCAAACCACCAACGAGGGATTGCTAGAGATTCCCGGGGTTCATTTAAAAATGACTGGAGCTCGTGCTTTTTCATTTGCAGCACCAACCCTGTGGCATTCTCTGCCTCATCGGTTAAGAGAATGCCTGACCATCAGCAGTTTTAAATTCATGTTAAAAATGTATTTATTTTCTTTGGCTTTCCCTGACTTATTTTAACATATTTATAATTCTGTTATTTTAACATCTTTGATCTTATTTTGTACAGCGCCTTGACTTTGAAAGGCACTATATAAATAAAGATTTGATTGACAGTATCTATCTATCTGTCTGTCTGTCTGTCTATCTATCTATCTATCCATCTATCTATCTACCTACAGACAGTATCTATCTATCTATCTATCTATCTATCTATCTATCTATCTATCTATCTATCTATCCATCTACAGACAGTATCTATCTAAGTATCTATCTATCTATGTATCTACAAACAGTATCTATCTAGTGACAGAACAGTATCTATCTATCTATCTATCTATCTATCTATCTATCTATCTATCTATCTGTCTATCTAGCTACAGACAGTATCTAGCGACAGAACGGTATCTATCTAGCTATCTATCAATCTACAGACAGTATCTATCTATCTACCTACAGACAGTATCTATTTATCAATAGAACAGTATCTGTCTATCTATCTGTCTTTCTTTCTAGCGACAGACAATATCTATCTATCTATCTATCTATCTACACAGACAGTATCTATCTATCCATCTAGCTATCTTTTTGTTGGCAGACAGTATCTATCTATCTATCACTCTATCTATCTATTGACAGACAGTATCTATCTGCCTATCTTTCTATTGACAGACAGTATCTATCTGTTTTTCTCTATCTCTATCTGTCTAACTTTCTATTAACAGACAGTATATATCTATCTGTCTATCTATCGACAGACAGTATCTGTCTGTCTATCTACCTACCTATCGACAGTCAGTAACTATCAATCTATCTTTCTATCGACAGACAGTGTCTATCAATCTATCTTACTATTGACAGGCAGTATCTATCTATCTATCTATCTATCTATCTATCTATCTATCTATCTATCTATCTATCCAGCTATCAATAGTATCTATCTATCTATCTATCGACAGACAGTATCTATCTATCTTTCTATCGACAGACAGTATATATCTATTGACAGACATTATCTATCGACAGTATCTATCTATCTATCTATTGACAGACAGTATCTATCTATCTATCTATCTATCTACCATCTATCAACAGACAGTATCTATCTATCTATCTATCTATCTATCTATCTATCTATCTAGGTGGAGAGGTATCTGGCCTTCCCCAACTGGTCGATCAGTTCGTCAGCCCTAGGTAGGGGGTATGCATCAAACTGCGATACCTCGTTTAGTTTCCTGAAATCATTACAGAACCTCCAAATATTTTCTGGTTTTGGCACGCGGATGATGGGGCTTGACCATTCACTGAGGGGACTCTTCTATGACATCGAGCTTCAACATCCTCTCAGCTTCAGCTTGGATTTCTTTCCTCTTGGCTTCTGGGATATGGTAGGGTCTTTACCTTATCCTTACACTCGGAGCTGTCACAATGTCATGGTAGGCTGCGACTGTCCAACCAGGTCATTTGGAGAACACATCCCCGTTTCTCTGAACCATTTTCACTGCTTCTTTGTACTGTGTAGGAGACAGCTCAGTTGAGATATGGACTTGCTCCTTTGTTTCACCTTCTGCCAGGGTTACGGCCAACGAGACACAGCAGGCCTCCCAGTCTTGCCTTGCCTTCAGGAGGTTAATATGGTATATTTGGAACTTCTTCCTGTGATTGGGTTGGCTTACTTTATAGTTCACATTACCAACAACTTCCACAACCTCGTATGGATCCTGCCACCTGGCGAGCAGTTTGCTTTCTACTGTGGGAACCAGGACTATCACCCAATCCCCCGGCTGGAACTTCTGGATCCTCGTCTGATGGTCATAATAAGTCCGCTGTGTCTCTTGGGCCTTTTCTAAGTGTTCCTGGACAGTAGGAGTAACCAAGGCCAACCTTTCCTGTATTTGTGAGATATGCCCAATCACATTGGCTCCTTGTGGCGGTGGTTCTTCCCAGTCCTCCTTCAGTATATCGAGGACACCCCTGGGCTGGCGGGCACATAACAACTCAAAGGGGGAGAATCCAGTGGATGCCTGTGCGACCTCTTGGATAGCGAGCATTAAGTAGGGAAGGAGTAGGTCCCAGTCCTTTCCGTCTCTGCTCACAACTTTCTGCAACATCCCCTTCAAAGTCTGATTAAATCGTTCGATCCGACCATCTGTCTGGGGGTGGTACACTGAGGTCCTCAGGGCTCGGATCTGCAAAGCTCCTTCATTAAACGTGAGACAAAGGGAGTACCCTGGTCCATCAGTATCTCCTTTGGGAATCTGACCCTTGTGAAGACTTGAATGAGCTCTCGGGTTAATCGACTTCGAGGCCGTGTTACAGAGTGGGATCACTTCTGGATATCTTGAAGTGTAGTCTATGATGACCAGGATGTGTTGGTGGCCCCAGGCTGACCTGTCTAGGGATCCTACCAGGTCCATCGCAATCCTTGTGATGGGTTCATCGATGATTGGCAAGGGCACCAACGGGGCTCTTAACTTCGGCTGCGGGGTTGCCAACTGGCATTCTGGGCATGAAGCACAGTATCTCCTTACCTCGGCATAAATTCCAGGCCAGTAGAATCTTCGGAGTATGCGACGCAGTGTATTTTTGACCCCAAGGTGTCCTCCGAGAAGGTGAGCATGTGCAAAATCCAGTACCACCTTCCTGTGCTGGCGGGGGACCAGCAACTGTTCCACATCATGTTCTTCATCCGGTATCACTCGGTATAGGAAGTCATTATTTAACGTGAAATACAGTCCAGGTCCCATGGCTTTGCCTTCTACTGGCACCCCGTTAATCTCCACAACTTCTGACTGGATATTCTGAAAGAGAGGCTCGTCTATTTGGTCCCAACCAAAGTTCCTGGAGGCTATCCCGAGGGTACTCAATTCAAGGGGATTTGGCTCTGTCTCCACTTCTGGGTCCTCCTCTTCCTCCCTACAACTCTCCCCTCGGACACCAGACCGCTCACCCTGTTGTCCCTCTGGGAGCGGGGTTCTACCTTCCACCAGCACGGACCTGCCATTGGCAGCCAGTATCTTGGTCCCTAACTTTTTACAATCCCTGCATTCCTTTCATGATTTCTGGGACTTTCCTATCTCCCCATACAACTCGGGGTCCCAATGTCCATAAGGGAAATAATCAGGTGACTCCTCTGACCCCTCAGGGATTCCTAGCACCATAGCCTCGGTTACTGGGGCCTGGCCTCCCGGGTTCTCCCCTCATAGAGAAACCCTGGGAAATCTTGACCCACCAGGACAGGATGCGCCAATTGAGGCAGGACCCCTACCGTGACCTGCCTCTCCTCCCCCTATACTTCCACAGTAATTAGCGCCATGGGGTAATAAAACACTGTGCCAAGGACACAGGTGATCCTGGTATGTTTCTGGAAATTAATTTGGGAGGGTTGCACCAAACTGAACTATAAGGGTGACCTCACTCCCCGAGTCGACAAGGGCCATAACAGCCTGTCTGTTTACCTTAACCACCTGGGTAAATCGGTGTGAAGTGGTGACCACCCCTACCACATTAATCAAATGGCAATCACTCTGTGGGGACCCACCCCAGTTGCACTGCATTGGTTTGACCCCATTCAGGCAGTTGGCAATTATATGTCCCCGCTCCCCACACCCATAACAGTGGTAGTGTTCTCTGTCTGTCTGCTTGCCTGCCTGCCTGCCTGTCTGTCTGTCTGTCTATCTCTATCTATCTATCTATCTATCTATCTATCTATCTATCTATCTATCGGCAGACAGTATCTATCTATATCTATCTATCTATCTATCTATCTATCTATCTATCTATCTATCTATCTTTCTATTGACAGACAGTATCTATCTATCTGTCTGTCTGTCTGTCTGTCTATCTATTGACACACAGTATCATCTATCTATCTATCTATCTATCTATCCATCTATTGTCAGTATCTATCTGTCTGTCTGTCTATCTATCTATCGACAGACAGTATCTATCTATCTTTCTATCGACAGACAGTATATATCTATCGACAGACATCTATCTCTCTATCTATCTATATATATATATATATGTATGTCTATCTATTTATCTATCATCTATCTATCAACAGACAGTATCTATTTATCTATCTATATATTCATCCATTTCTATATTCCTCTTCTCCTCTCCTCAACTTTTCTCTATAACCCTCCCTTTCATACCCTCGTACCCTCCTCCACCCTCACCTCTGCTAACTTTCTGCCTAATCTTTGCTGTCATCCTTGCCTCCTAGACTAACAAAAGCTGCCTTTGCTTATACCCCTTGTTTGACCTTTTCTTACTCACTCTGTGACTACCTCCCTGTTCCCCCCGCCGCTCTTTGCATCAACACTTTAGTAATCTGATATTGACTGTTCAATTGCCAATATAAGCATGCACCTCCTAGTCTCTAATGTTAGCCATTGCTCCTATGTAGCTCGCTATGAGTCGTGATGTGTTATTTTGTAATTATTGCTGTGACTGCACTGACAGTACTTGTTTTCTGTTATGTAACCATCTGATGTGGAACCTATGTGATGAGCTTCCTATACCTCAAAAACATACAATTATCTATTTTTAATCTCAATTGAAAAAATAAAAATATAATATGTTATCAGCAGGTGGGCTTCAAAGGTTAAAGTTTGAAGATTACTGGGAACAGGTTGCAGTGCTGTGCAGCAAGACACTTCAAGAAATTGTTATAAAGGAAGATATTTATAAACATGGTTTAGTACCTGAAGAAATCAAAAAGGCAAAGGAAGCCCTGAATGGTTTCTCCAAACACTCCCTGTTCAATGAACTTGATTTGAACTCCAGGTTAAAATTAATAAGGATGAAAAGGTGCTAATTGAAAGAAAGCACACAAAACTTGAAAGTGATTACCTTGATTTTAAAGAAGGTTGTGAGTACAAGTGGAGTAGATTTAACAGCAGTAATAGCAGGAGGGTGTGGTCAAGGGGACACTCCAGGAGAAGAAGACATTTTAATAGGAGCAATAGTTCCGATAGAAAGAGAGATGGCCGGACTGCAAGCAACAATCAATCAGGGAGAGACGCATAAGCGGAGAATCAGGTTAATTCCTCTAATCAGCCCTCTAGCTCAGGTGCCTCAGGGACAGTCCCGAAGTCGATGTCTGTTTCCAAAGTTGCTCCGGGGAACAAAGTAAAACAAAAACAGGGAAGAAGAAAAAAATGAGGAGAGGAAGGAGGGGTGGAAGGAAACAATCCAGGACAAGACAGTGGAGTGAAGACACAGAGTGGCAGATAATTAATCTCACTCCGTTTTAACTAACTGAGGCACAGAAATCTCTGTTGAGGAAAGGTTTATCATCTGTGCCAACCTGGCAGCCAAATAAATTTAACTTGCTCATGGATTTACAAATGTTTCTTAGGAAAGTTCATCTAAAGAACTGTTTTTCAAGGAATCCTACAATGGGGAGTGAACTGGCATCACAGACTGCAGCAGATGATGTCATTACAGACAAAGAACCTGATCCTGGAATTTTGGACTTTACCTCAGAGAGTATTGAAGGAGTTGTACTGACTAATCAACTGTCCAAAGATGAACTTTTGGATATTGCAAACTTAGAGACACTCGAAAGCCTGTTAAATGAGGGAAATGGGTATTTTAAACAAGCTACAGTATTAAGTGTGGACACTGATTTAGAAGATACACACCTGGAATTGAAAAGGGAACTAATGACAAAATTCAAACCAGGTTTGTTTTTTTTCACCCTCATTGCCTAATGCCTCAATAACTACTTACAGGAGAGTGGTAGCTAATGAGAATTTTTAACTTTTTGATGACTTTAAGTGCACTCGTAACAACCTTTCAGCTGCTGAGGGAGAAGCTTTGGCTGAATTAAAAGAAAATGATAACATTATCATTAAAAAATATGACAAGGGGGTAATGTAGTGCTGCAAACAAAAGAGGCTTATAAAAAAACAAGTGTTAGATTTATTGAGTGACACTAAGAATTACAAGTTGTTGTCAGGTGACACTCTTGAAATTTTTAAAGGAGAACTGTTGGAATTACTGGAAAGTGCTAAAAGAGCTGGATGCACCACGGAGAATGAATTTAAATATATGTGGGTAGATTATCCAAATACTCCGGTGATATGCACACTTCCAAAAATTCACAAAAATCTTGAGAGCCCACCAGGATGGCCTATAGTGTCTGGAGTGGGTTCTTAAATTGACAACTTGTGTTCTTTTCTAGACTTCTTTTTGCAGCAGTATGTAACTCAGCTACCAGCCTTTGCCCAGGATACTATGCATGTGTTAAATAAATTAACAAATTTGAATGGCAAAATGATTGTTTGTGGTTAGGAATTGATATTGAGTCCCTATATACTTCAAAACGCCACAATGATGGATTGGGAGCATGCACATTTTTCCTGGATAAAGACCTATTGAGAGAAACTATTCCCAGAAGGTTTGTTGTGGAAAGCCTCCAATTTGTATTAACCCAGAATTATTTTCAGTTTGAGGACAAGTATTATTTACAGTTATGTGGGACAGCAATGGGGGCGGCCATGGCCCCTCCTAAGCTAACCTTTTTCTGGGAGTATGGAAGGAGATGGTAGTGTATGCATCTGAAGTGAATCCATTTCACAATAATATTGTCAGGTGGATTCGCTTTATTGATGATGTTGTATGCATATGGAAGGGATCCAGACAAGAAGCACTATTATTTATGAAATGGCTGAACAAAAATGATATCAACCTGATATTTACATTTGAAATGTAGGATACTCAGTTGAATTTTCTAGATGTAATGTTGTCAGTGGGAGCTGACAATAAGGTCTCAAGTTCCTCTTTTCGTAAGCCCACAGCAACCAATAGTCTGCTTGGTTCTATGTGATAACAGCGCACGCCTAAAGGCGATCACCGTTATCGCACAGTTGGAGTGCCGAAAACATTTTGGCACTCTGACTTAACCCTGGCGCACAGGACAATAGTGCCAGGAGATTTTTTTTATGCTTTCTGTTGGGGGACTGCACCACCCCACGCCCTCTACTTAAGGATTCTCAACTCCAGGGGTTGTGCATGTCAGGGGGGTGAAAGCATTAAAAAAAAGGTTCAGGCCGGGCACAATAAAATCACACCAGTGCCTGGACCCAAACCCGCTACCTCACTCACCCCAACCACTAGCCAACTCCCAACACCATGACACAGCTTGGCCATCCACCACAGCACCACCCCCTACAGCCCCTCCACCCCCCCAGCCCATGCTCACTCTTCCCGTGCATGTACACATAGCGACATCCTGTTGCCCAGTTCACCCACCCACTTATCTGGTAACCCCACCCTCCCATCGCCATGAGGGACTGCGCTGGGAAGACGTTGCTGTTATGGACGGCACCCTTCCCCATGCGCCCACCTCACACAATACCAGCCTGCTTCATGCAACTAGTTCCTATCCGGTAAAGTTAAAAATGTCTATACCATATGGGCAATTCCTGCGTTAAAGATGGAATTATCAAGATGACGCTGATTTTGTAATTAAATCAAATGAACTATCAATAGATTTGCTGCTAAGGGATACGATGTGTAAGTGGTGAATCAGGCATTTGAGAGGGCAATATAGTGAAGAGAGCCACCCGATTGGAACCAAATGTTAGAGAAGCTAGTCAACAGAGCCCAATTGTTTTTGTAAAATGATTCAGTTCTCTTTCTTGGAAAGTAGGAAACATTCCATGTAAAGATTGTCCTATACTGAAAAATGATTTGAATTTACAGAACAGTCTAGGGGAGAAACCCCATATTACTTTTAGAAGTTGTAAAAATATAACGGACCTACTTACTTCAGGTAGTTTTACTGATATCAAGTGCCCCCCCCCCAAAGCACGACCTGGATCCCATATAAACGAGCAGGGATGCACAAGTGTGGAAACTGCAGTGTGTTTAAACACTGCAATCAGGGTAATACGTTTCACTAGGGAATGTCAAGTGGGATGTGAACAACCTTCAATTTATTACTAGTATAACTGCTTATGCAGTGTATGCAATACGGTGTTCATGCTTAAAATTGTATATTGGTTGCACAACAAGAAAACTTAAAATAATAACTCAGAAGCACCTTAGGGATGTTAAAAACATAGACATGTCAAACCCAGTAGCAGAACACTTTCTCGTGCATCACCAGTGTGATGTTATAAATTTTAAGTTTATGGGACTTGAACAAGTCTTTGTTAGCAAGAGGGAAGGAAATAGGCTTAATAGACTACAGTGCAGGGAAGGATACTGGATCTTTTCACTGCTATGCCTTTTTCCATCAGGACTGAATAATGAATTGAATTTGAAGCCATATTTAATAGCGGGAGACCTGCCAGAATAGATTCCACTTCCTTAATAAGAATCTTACTGTACTGATATCTATAGAATTTATTGTAAATTGATGGGACCCTGTTCAGATGTTTTTTCTAAAAGGTTTTTTTCTGAAAGTTTTTTTTCTAATGACTGTGTGTTTTTCCTTTTGTTTTCAGGCCAGAGGATGTATTTAGGTGAGCGCAACAAGGAATTACCTACTATGCTGACTGTTGGAGCTACATAACAAAAAGGAGCTCCCTCTACTCATCCTTTTGTATTTGTTAGTTTTTTTCTTTCCGCCTCCCTCTCCTCCCCTCACCTCTTTATCCCCTATCCCTTTATTGTATTAATATTTTTTCAATTGGGATTGAAACTAAATACTTACATGGTTTCTGAAGTGTTAAGATTGCTGTAAAAACACTAAAATATCAAATCTAGGCACTGCTTTATGTGTATAGAATTTTAGGGCATTTTGCCTTTAACCAATTTTAGGTTAATAATTGATCATGTGATCTGTGATGTCACGATTATTGGGGCATATAAGCAGTCCTTGGTATAGCAGTACTTAGCCCCCTCAGGAAGGCCATGAGGTTGAAGTGCAGGGGTACTGTTTGCTTTCAACTGTTTGATTCCTTTTTGCACTGGATGGAATTTGCAAATTCTGCTTCTGTAATAAATGTATTGATTTTGCAACAATGACATGCATTCTGACTCGTTTTGGACAAAGAATGGGGATGGACAGTCACATTAATATAACAGTCAAGAATAGAAGTCTAGCAGATAAGATATTACAGAAGGTAGAAATTCTGGACCGAATGGGACTCCATTTGGTAGACTCGGGAAGTATTTGGATCCCACTCCCCTCAAGCAGAAATAATCCAAGGAAATATTGATGCTTTCCAGAAAGAAAGCAAGTATGCTCCACTTGCAGATTACTTTGATTGACGGTTAGACTCACTAGAGGATAGCCTGCCAATAGATGATATTCAGGTTGAAGGCTTGCAGCAGGATATATTTCTTTTTTTGTTTTTCCAGTTCTCTATTTTTGTCCTGCATCCCATGCTGGGACTATCTGCCCGGTCACGGACTCCGGCTGTGGCTGCTCATATTAGCCTCCCTCCCTGAACCCCCTGGCTTACCCCCCCCAGGGCGGGGTCCTGGTGCCTTGACCAAGGATGCTGCAAACTTGGGAAAGGCAGGAATCAGCCTGACAGCCTATGCAGCCAGAGCAGGTGTCATTAAGGCAGCGGGAAGAGGTTTTTTTTTCCTCTTGTTGTGCGTAGGGGGTGGGGATGTGCAATGACATCCTGTGTCTGCTCCACCTCCTGAATCCTGTCAAGCGCCGGTAGCTGCAGTACCCCTGGCTTCATCAAGTGCTGGGTGGTGTCCCCACCCTCCCCCCGGAAAAGGAGAGCACTCTCTGGGACATTCCATCCTTCTCCCTTGGCTGGCCCTGGAGCTGGATATATTTCTTAAAGAGGGACCAGATGGAATCCCTAGTTCTGAACTGGAATTTGTCTGGTCTGATGAATATATATCCTGATGAGGAGTGGATGAATTTAATCACATAGTTTGATATCTTGTGTTTTCAAGAAACATGACATGATAATGCATAACAAGTAAAAATAAATGGATTTGAAGCATTCAGTAATCCAGATATAAAAACATACCATTGGGGGAGATGTTCGGGAGGACTAGCAACTTTTATAAAATTAGGTACTTTTCAAAAGACAGAGTGTGTGCAGATTCTGCCCGTCTGAGTGGTAGTATCAATCCAGACTTCCATTCAAAAATTCTTATTAGTAAATGGATATATTCCACCAAGGAACTCAAGGTATTATTTAGGAGATGGTGGTTGGAATTAAATGTAGTAATAGAGCAATTAAATCTAAACTACCCTGATCAGAAAATCTTAATGGTAGGTGACTATAATGCAAGAATACGTCCTTTTGACGGACTGGTTGATAATTCTTATTTTAGAGCAGTAGATAACAAGGATTTGATTCTGATAAGACTAATAAAGGATGTTAAAGTAAATGATTCTGGACAAGAAATTATTAAATTAATGAAGGAATATAATCTGTACCCACTTAATGGAAGGCTGATAGGTGATGAAAGTGGAGAATGCACTTTCTGCTCAGCTAGAGGGTCTTCCTTTATTGATCTGGTCCTGTGGACAGGTTCAATCAGGATTGGAGGAGCCTGAAAATGCTTGCGAGGGCTGAGAGAGATCATCATCCAGGAATTTTAAAATGGAATGGGAATGAAATCCAAAATACTCAAGAGATTGGGCTGGGTATAGAGATAATAGCCAAAAAGGCTCAAATGGAATGGTAAAATCGAAGTAGAAGTACTAGAGATATTGACTAATTCAATAATTTTTGAGGATTATAATCAGTTACTGAATGTACTTATAACTATATATTAGGCAATCTGATTGAATTGTTTGGAGAAATTAAGAGTAAATTAGAAATGACAAATGTGCAGGTTCAAAAATACAAAAATAGAGATACATGGTTTGACAGTGAGTGTAGGTTATTTAAAGGGGAGATACGGAAGTTATATAAACAAAATAAAGGCTCAATTAACAACAGAAACTTGCTAAAAGAAATTGTTAAAAAAAGAAAGGAATAGCTGGCCCGGTGGCGCTGAGGGTTGAGGCGCTGGATGCCACACCTCGCGCCACGCCGGTGACCCGTGTTCGGGAATGGGCATGGGTTGCTGTGGGTCAGCAGGGAGGAGGTGGATTGAGCATCCAATGGACTGCTCTCCATCTCCAGGAAGGGGGGTTCTGGTGGCCAGTGCTTGCCTGACCCCTAGTGGAGGCTAGGGGTCAGTGGCACGTAGCCGCAAGCCATGGGGGCAGGACATGGCAGATGCTTGATTGGGGCATGCACAGGAGCGTGCATGCACCCAGTCGCTGGCGTCATTGCACGCCATGGTCCGCAAGGAGAAAAGCAGAAAAGAGCCCCGGCAGTATGAAGTTGTGCCCCGCAGCGCAATCCCTGAGAAGGCACCTCCCTGGCATGGATCTGTTGGGGTGGGTTGAGTCGCTCCCCACCACCCTGCCATGAAGGGTAAGTCATGAGGTGCATAAAGGAGGGGGTCTGATCTTCGGGGGCTGGTGCTGGGGGGACAACAGATCGCAGGCTTGCAGCCTGTGTTCTGGAAAGAAAGAAAGAATAAAAAAAAAGAAAGGAATATAAATTACTGATTAAAAAGAGAAAAAGAAATCATATCATAAAAACAATGGGAAAGAATGCTGGAAGCTATTATAAAAAAAGACAGTAAGGAGTTTTGGCACTTGGTTGCCAAAGGAACACATAATTATAGTGACACAGTGGATTCATATTATTTTGAACAGATATTCTTTGGTCAAAGAGTAAAGGAAAGCTTTCCCATAAAAGACCAGGATGTGCACACCTTAATAATAATTAATACAGAGGAAGTGTATAGGGCTATAAAAACATTGAACTTACAAAAGCCCCAGCTCTTGATGGAGTTCCTGCAAAGGCATATCTAAGCAATATAAAACAATGGTGTGGAACTCTGACAGTATTCTACAACAAGTGCATAAAAGAAAATTCCTTCCCCAAATAGTGGAAGGAAGCTAATATAATATCATAACATAAAAAAGGTGACCGAGCAAATCCAACCATGTATCGGCCAATCAGTTTGCTGGACATAAACTTAAAAATATTCATCAAAGTTTTGCTGGAAAAATTAAACCAACAAATAAATCAAAAGGAGGATTATCCCCTGCTCAGGCTAGGTTTAGAGCAACATTTTCAACATCAGATAATGTATTCATTTTGCATCATCTAATTGAAAAATATGTAAAAATATGGAAACAACAAATGTATGCACTTTTCATAGACTACTCAACGGCATTCAACTCCATTGATAGAAGTACATTATGGGCACAGTTGTTGAGTAAAGGCATAGGTAATTCCCTGGTGCATGTCATATATATTCTTTATTCAAATAATTGGGCTAAAATTCGATTAGGCAGCGGGGGAAACGTAGCTGCAGCATTTAACATAAACAAGGGGGTCAAGCAGGGATGCACGTGGGCCCCTGTACTGTTCATCCTTTATATTGACCAGATGTTAGGAGATATAAATCAACTAGAACTGGGTTCCCCAAACATAAAACAAAAAAGCTACGCAATATTGGCGTACGCAGACGACTTAGTTCTTCTTTCATTGAACCAAATTGGTTTGCAAAAGAAAATAGATCTTTTGTAAAATAGCTTAGAGAAGTTGAAATTGAAAATAAACCTAACAAAAACTAAGATTGTAGTCTTTGGTCAAAATGATTTAAACAGACAAAAAGGGGGAATATGGCTACTGTCAGGAAAGGAAAGAATAGAAGTTATTAATTCCTACACATATCTAGGAATAGAACTAAGTGCTAATACCAAATGGAATGATCATTATGTAAAACTATAGGACACTCTAAAGAAAATCACAATAGGCTTAAATAGAGTTAATTATAAATATGGTGCTCCAAGCATTAGACCTCTGGTGCAAGCAGTGAATGTGAAATATGATTCACAGCTATTATATGGGTCAGATATATGGGATATCACGAATAAAGAACAATTAAATGTCCCACTAAATAAAATGTTAAGAAACATATTGGGTTTGGGTCCTGCTTGCCCAGCTCAATATCAAACAGCAGAGCTGGGATTGACAAATATAAATGCAAGGATTGAAACAAGAAAGGTATTATTCTGGCTGAGAATTATAAAACAAAACCCAGGTAGAATATCAAACTTCTAACCCCAGTAATGCTCAAACCATTCATAACTTTGTGCAGTCATCCTGATGGGTTGGACAGCCCAAAGAGATGGAACACATGCAAATGATGGAATTCTTTGCATGTGAGCAGCTTTCAAATACTGCCTCTACCAACTGTAGTGTTCTATGCCCTTCAGATTTTTCTCTCCGCCTGAAAGTCTAGTCGCTCGGAGTCTCTGTCGCCCTCTTTTGCGTGAAGAAGAAAGAAAAAAGCTTAAACACATAAGTATTTTTAGTTTCTTTTACTGCCTCTACTAATTTGTTAGTTATATTGGTTATTATTGTTTAAATTGTTGTTTTCTTGGTTCCTCGCTGTTTGGTATAACCGTGGGGGATCCGAGCTAATTGTAACTCTGTTTTGGTTCTCTAACTAAAGAACCTATTCATTTTCATTTAAATTTGGTCCTTAAAGTTTTTATTTGTAACCGCTTTTTAATCGGTTGCAGAACCGCTGAACCGGTTCATATTTCATCTGCTTTCTCGGTTCCATCAGTTCCCTATCGGTTCCTGAACCGACCGCAAAAAAAAAAAAAAAAAAAAGCTTTTTAAGCTGCTTTAATAACCACATTAGTTTTGGGTATTAGCGGTTGAGGTTTTTAGTTTTATATTTTCACCATGACTGAGAAACCTAAAAAGAGAACCGGTGAACCTGGTTTTAAAAACTGTTTGGAGTGTGGAGATGTGTTTGCCAAGGCAGATAAGCACACCTTAAGCGTAGCTTGTCTGGGTTTTGAACATTTGGACCAGGAATGTGAAATATGCAAAACATTCCCAGAAAAAACTGTTGAAAAACGCCTTGAAAGGCTTCACAAAAAGTTTCCAAGGGGTCCCTCATGCTCTGACCAGCTGATACCCCAGTCTGTTGCAGTTGAATTGACAAGTGCTTCTAACCCTGCCCCTGATATGGGCGAAAAAGGGGCAAAAAGAGGAAAGAACCGACTGACTCCCTAGTTCCCTCAAAGAAATTAAAAAAGCTCAAACATGCAGAACCCTCTCCTACTAAACCAGGGACTTCTGCGCAGCAGCCTATCATGCCTTCGGCTCAAGACATAGCCTAGGCTTTCAAAATTATCCAGGCTCTGCAAAACATCATCCCTCAGCCTCCTGCCCCTCCCCAGGATCCCCAGGTTGCTGCTTCTGTGTTGCCTCCTGCTCTGGAGCAACAATATTTCAAAGGGGATGATGACATTTATGAGGAGGATGAACCTATTCCCCCAGAGGTTTCCCTTGAGCAGGAATTTGGCTCTCCTCCCAGAGTGTCTGAGGATTTTTCCTCCCATTTTTCTTTTGTAAGAAGAATGGCAGATGCTCTGGATATCAACACAACAGAGCAAGTGGAAGGTGAGGAGGAGATTGAGTACCTCAGTATGATGGGTTTAACACCCACAAAAGCTCCCCCCTTCCAGTATATAAATTCTTCAAGAAGGATGCTATGAAGCTCCTCCAGACCCCAAACTCTATTCCTCCTATTGATAAGAGAATAGATAAAAAATATCAGCTGAACAGGGAGGGAGCTGAATTCCTTTTCTTCAACCCTGATCATCAAGGGGTTATACAGCAAGCTGCCTGTGATAAGACTAAGGTCCCTCTGTCCTCACACCCTCCGGACAAGGAGTCCAGAAAACCGGACAGTATGGCCAAAAAGGGCTATCTGTCAGCCTCATTGGCCATGAGACAGGCCACTTTTCAATTTTATGCTGCCCAGTATCAGAAATCTCTGTGGCAGTCGGTACTGGCAATGTCCATGAAGGCCAACCCACCCTTGTCAGATGACCTGGCAGAAACTGCCATGTTTGGGCTAGAGGTGGCCAAGTACCAGTTCCAAATGGCTGCTGATTTGAATGACACTGCAAACAGATGGATGGCTAATACAGTGGCTCAGAGGAGGTTTGCTTGGCTTAGGGTCACAAACCTCACTCAGGATACTCAGCCAAAGGCCCTGGATTTCCCACTGGAAGGAAACCTGCTGTTTGGGGAGTCCACAGTGGCCTATATGAAAAAAGTGGATGAATATAAGGCTACTTATAGAAGTAACTCTGCTAGAGACAGAGCTTCCTCATCCACTAGGCCCTATGGAAGGGGGGCTAGGGGTCATCCCTTTTTATCATGACCTTTCTTCCAGCCAGTAGCCATGCCCGAATACCAGCAGTACCCCCCTCAGGGCTACTCAAGGGGTAGGGGTAGAAGGGACTCTAGGCGAGGGACTCAGCCACAACTTCAGTCCTAGCCTAAGCAGAACCCCTGAGATGCAAGCCACCTCCTCCCTACCTGTCGGAGGCAGACTGTCCCATTTCCTCCCCCTCTGGTCAACCATCACAACAGACAAGTGGGTGCTGGGGGTAGTGGGAAAGGTCTGTCTCTGCAGTTCAAATTGCTTCTTCTAAAAAAAAACAGGGTTTCTACCTCTCCACCTCTAGCACAAATCTCATTGCTAGAGGCAGAGGTCCAGAAGCTGCTCCAGCTCAAAGCAGTAGAATTAGTCCCTGCAACCCTGAGAGGATGAGGTTTTTACTTCAGGTACTTCCTAACAACAAAGAAAAATGGGGAGTGGCGGCCAATTTTGGATCTCAGAGCTATAAACAAGCACTTGAAAAAGCCAAAGTTCAAAATGGTCACTTTGGCTCGGATTCTGCCAATAATCCAGAAAGGGGACCGGCTGGCATCTCTGGATTTACAGGACGCTTATTTCCACATCCCCATAAAGGAATCTTACAGAAAATATCTCAGATTCAGACTCCCATCAGGTCATTATCAGTTTGCAACTCTACCCTTTGGCCTTTCCTCGGCACCAAGGGTGTTTACAAAATGCCTAGCAGTTGTTGTGGCATTTCCTCGAAGACAGGGAGTGACTGTCTTTCCATACCTGGACGACTGGCTGATAGTAGGCAAATCACCAGAGCAGGTCACAACCTCTCTAAGGCTTACACAGGATCTTCTGGAATCTCTGGGTTTCCTAGTAAACCAGAAAAAATCTGTCTTTGCCCCTACACAGGCTTTACAGTTCACAGGGGCAGAGATCAGCACCCTGCAGGCCAGGGCCTTTTTACCACTAGACAGGGTGCAAAGCCTTCAGGCCACAGCAAACTCCTTTAAATCGCATGGTCAAAAAACAGCCAGGCAATTTCTGCAGCTCTTCGGTCATATGGCTGCATCCACAGGTACAGTGCAGGGTTCCAGGTTTCACATGAGACACATTCAGTTTCACCTCAGGACTCAATGGAGTCAGAAAAAAGACCCCTTCTCAAAGCTCATTCCAGTGACAAGGCCCCTGTTACAAGCCCTCTTGTGGTGGAAAAAGGAATCCAACCTAAGGCAGGGAGTCCCCTTCCAGAAGGAGGATCCCTCACTAATCCTCACAACAGATGCATCCCTGCTGGGCTGGGGTGCCCATCTAGGGGAGCACACAACTCAGGGTACCTGGTCAGAAGCAGAGTCCCTCCAGCATATAAATCTGCTGGAACTCAGAGCAGTGCGGCTGGCACTAAAGGTTTTCTCTACACTGGTAATGGACAGGGTGGTACAAGTCAGAACAGACAATACCAACACCACCATGTATTACATAAACAAGCAGAGTGGCACCAGATCAGGTTCCCTATGCACAGAAGCCTTGAAAATTTGGGCTCTGACATATTCTTTAAAGGTGTCCCTGCAAGCCATCCATCTGCCAGGAAAGGACAATATCTTGGCAGACATACTGAGTCGAATCAATCAGTCCCATCATGAATGGGCATTGAACAAGCAGGTGGTACAGGTAATTTTCAACAGGTGGGGCATTCCAGAGATAGACCTGTTCGCATCCCACCAGAACCACCTGTTACCTCAGTACTGTTGCAGGCCACCAGCCCAGGGCACAGTCCCTCTGGATGCCTTGGTGCTGGATTGGTCAGGCAAGTTTCTCTACGCATTCCCCCCTTTCCCTCTGGTTTTCAGGGTACTGCTGAAACTCAGATCCCTCTCAGCTTCTCTGATATTGTTAGCTCCAGACTGTCCCAGACAGCCATGGTACTCTCTTCTGCTCTCCATGGCAGCGAGCAGGCCAATAAGTTTGCCTCTCAGGCACAATCTTCTAACCTCCAATCAGGGAACATTGCTGTTCCCAAATCTCAAGTCCCTCCACCTCAAGGCATGGCTCTTGAGGAGACAGAGTATGCAGGCTTAAACCTTTCTGAGGCTGTATTAAACATCTTGAAAGGTTACAGGAAACCTTCAACTAAGAAAACTTATTCTGCTAAGTGGAAAAGATTCTCTTTCTGGTGCTCTACTAGGAACTTCACCCCAAAAGATGCGGGGGTCTCAGTGGTGTTGGATTATCTAACTCATTTGCATTCACAAGGATTGCAACCCAGTTCCTTGAGGGTCCACCTTGCAGCAGTATCTGCATACCTTTCTGCTAGGACAAAGGTGTCTGTAGCATCAGATCCCATTTTCAAAAGATTTTTCAAAGGCCTGATGCATTTGCACCCTCCTCACAGGGCACCAGTGCCCGCTTGGGATCTTAATGTATGTATAGCCAGATTGATGCGGGCTCCTTTTGAGCCTATAGCTACAGCCCATTTAAAGTATGTTACCTGGAAAACAGTTTTCCTCGTAGCAATTACTTCAGCAAGAAGAATCAGTGAGCTTCAGGCTCTCTGTGTTGAGCAGGACTACATTTCCTTCCACAGGGATAAGGTAGTCCTCGGAACAAACAGACAATTCCTTCCCAAAGTTGTTTCAGATTTCCATCTGAACCAATCAATCACTCTGCCTGTCTCCTTCACAGACCATACAAGCTCTGGTGAAAGAAGGCTTCACAGTCTGGATGTGAAAAGAGCTCTCAGCTACTACATGACAGCTACTAAAGGCCATAGGTAAGACAGAAAACAACTTTTCCTTACATATGGGGATGTTGGAATGGGCAAACCAGCCTCAAAAAGATCCATTTCTCGGTGGATTGTCCAGTGTATTCAATTCTGCTACACTAAAGCAGGTAGAGAGTCCCCAGCTGGGCTGAGGGCTCACTCAACAAGAGGAACAGCTGCCACTATTGCAGCTGCTAGGGAGGTGCCATTGTTGGACATTTGTAAAGCAGCTACTTGGAAATCAGTACACACCTTTACAAAGCATTATAATTTGGACATTTTGTCCAGAAGTGACGCCAAATTTGGTACAGCAGTCCTGCAAAGCCTGTTTCCAAAATAAGTTCTGTGCCCACCACCTGGGGGTACTGCTTGGTAGTCTGCACAAAGTCTGAGCATTACTGGGGTTAGAAGAAAAAATTACCTACCATAGTAATCTTCTTTCTTCCCAGTGATGCTCAGACATTCATAACTCCCTCTCATCCTCCCCTTCCAGAACTTCAGCCTCTGCATTCAGCATGTTAGTGCCACATAACCATTCCTTCTGGATACATTTCTCTATGCTAGACAGATTTTAAACAGAGTTTTCTGTCTCTCTTAATAGTTTTTCTCACAGTATGGTGAACACCATTATTATATATAGATATAATCCCTCCCTCGGAGGTTTTTTGAAGTAAGTTGTTTTATTAGGCTAATCCTAAAAATGTTTTAATTAATTAGTAGTCAGATTTTTCCATGTTGCCTGACTTCCAGGCTTCTTACAAATCTGAAGGGCTTAGAACACTACAGTTGGTAGAGGCAGTATTTGAAAGATGCTCACATGCAAAGAATTCCATCATTTGCATGTGTTCCATCTCTCCGGGCAGTCCAACCCACTAGGCTGACTGCACAAAGTTATGAATGTCTGAGCATCACTGGGAAGAAAGAAGTTTACTATGGTAAGTAAATTTTTCTTACTTGCCTGCTACCACTATTACTACTGCTATTGGTTAATATACACCCTAACCCTGGCCCCCTTCACACTCAGAATAGGCCACTGCAAAAAACAGCTGGACTCACATTGGTCACTATAAACATCTGCAGCCTGCTACCCAAAATGGACAGCCTGAGAGTATGGATAACCAAACACAACCCCAACATCCTCGCGGCTATGGATACTTGGCTATCACCTAAGATACCTGATTCTGCCATCACGCTGCTTGGTTACACCCTTTTCAGGCAGGACTGAATATTGAAAAAAGGCAGGGGTTATATAGTCCACATAAAGGACTCTCTCTGGGGGCATATCCTTCCCCTTCCCAGCCGCAGTGCCAACCTGCAAATACTACCCTTCAGACTCCTGCTGGGTGCTCACAACAAGGCACTTACAATCCTCACAGTCTACATTCCACCCAAAACAACAACGTCAGGCGCTAGTGACCTAATGGACCTTATCAGCGCTGAGCCTAAACTCGGAGATTATACTACTGGGGACTTCAACATCAATTGGCCCTCCCCTGCTGCTGTCATGGTGAGAGACACATTAGTTGCTATCCACTTTTCCCAGATGATGACAACCCCAACAAGGGTCAACTACAAAACAGGTACTGGCACACTACTGGACTGGATCCTTTCCAACTGACCCACTCATATTACCAGCACCACCGTCCTCCCTGATCCGCTGAGCGATCACTCCTCCGTGATTTGCGCCTGGTAAAACAACTTTAGCAAGCCCTCACCAAGAACCATAGCCAGCCGTGTACTTCTCAAAGGGCACCTACCAGAACTGAAAGCAGACCTAAACAGTCTAGACTGGTTGGACCTACATGAGATGGACAACATAGACATTGCCCTCGACCACTTCATCATAAAATGCAATGCCATCTGCGATAAACATGCCCCTTGAAAATAAGAAAAACCAAAGGTCCCTGCAACCCTTGAATAACGCCTGACCTCTTGCTTCAACTCAGTGCTTGAGACCAACTCTGGCTGAAAGCACGCGCACATGGTACAGCTGTCAATATCCAACAATATAATAAGCTAGAAATGAGTGCACAAAGGCTATCCACCTTGACAAATGCACGTACTATAAAGAAGCCCTCTCCAAATCCTGGAACTGCAGCAAATCCTTCTGGGTCAGCCTCAGTGATATTACTGGCAAGGACCCTAAATCAGCCCCCACCATGCTCCTAGTTGATGATGTGCCCTCTGTGGAACCACTCCAAATAGTGAACGCTCTAAGAAATGCTTTCACGGACCTAAGTGGAGTACTCCCGGCAGACTATTTCAATCCCCCCACCCAGAAAGACCCTAAAGGCGAACAATCCCCATCTGGGAACCATCCACAATTTCACATTAAAGAGGTTACCACTGCCAAGGCTAGAAAATACCTGGAGAAGGTACTAGGCAAATCAAAGCACAGTGGAGACACCCTGGTCCTTAAATTTGTTGCTTTGGCACTTGAAGAAGTCCTAAGCCCCCTGACCTCTATAATCAACCTGTCCCTCCGCCACTCTCAATTCCCTTAACTTAGGAAATTGGTTACCATAACACCAGTCCACAAAAGTGGTGACTGGGCTTTACAAAACAACTATAGACAAATCTCCATACTCCTGCAATCTCCAAAGCACTTGAATGGATTGTGGCAGATCAGCTCATGGAATACCTGAACCTGCATCAATTCCTATGCCCAGAACAGCATGGGTTCTGAGCAGAGCACCACACCATCACGGCCCTGCTGGAATTTACTGGATATAGCCACCAAGCCCTAGATCAAGGACAGCTAGTTGGGGCTACATTCATTGACCTATCAAAAGCTTTTGATACGGTTCACCACACACTCCTCCTTGAACAGCTAGCCAGTACCGGTCTCCCTCCTATACAGTTCTATGGTTCAACAGCTATATCAGCAATTGTTCACAGCAGGTCAAGATTGGGGATGTCATCTCTGATAGCAGACCAGTCCACTCAGGGTTCCCCCAGGGATCAATACTGGGAACCCCCATTTCAGTATCTTTCTAAATAAACTTCCAGGCTCTGGCACCAGTCGCATGTTATTGTACGCTGATGATGCAGTTATTTTCACCTGCAACTCCAACCCTGAGTGACTACAAAATGATCTCCAACAAGGATTCACCACTGCTGAAACATGGTTTAAGGAGTACATATGCATCCCGAACTATAAGAAAACAAAGACTATTTTTTTTTTAAGTTGTGTTTAACCAGGATTAGCAAACTAAGCTGAAAGCTTTTTTACAGGCGCGACCTGGGAGTACAGGGAAGTTAAGTGACTTGCTCAGGGTCACACAGTATGTAAGTGGAAGCTGTGGGATTGAAACCCAGGTCTGGTCTGCTGGATGTCACCAGATTTGTAGCTCAGAGCCTTAAACCACTGTGCTATACTGCCTCCCTATGATTTACTCTAGCACCCTTAGCAAACATAAGACCTTCCCCCTCTCCACCTTGAATGACAGTGGCGAAGTGCTGGACCGCGGGCAGCACTTCAGGTACCTGGCAGTATCACTTGACTCCACCCTGTCCTATGCCCAGAACATAGACAACACAGCTAAGGCTATCAATTCCAGAATCAGGATACTCTACCGCCACAAGCACAGCCTTACAAATGAAGCACTAAACTCGGCCATCGCCAGCACAGTTGTCATCCACGTTGACTATGGCCCGGCCGTATGTGGACTGGCAACGGACTCAGCTCTCCAACCCATCTCCCTAGCCCTAAATAAGGCCCGTTGACTCCTCACAGGTGCTGCAAGACTCACACACACTTGTGAGCTATATGCCCAGGCAGGGTGGCTCCAACTGAAGGACAGAATTAAGTACCAAACCTGCCTACTGGCCAAAACATCCACACTAAATCTGATGCCACTAGGAGTCCAGAACCTGCTCATGCGCCATGAGAGTGCCAGACTGACCAGAAGCACCCACAGCCAAATATTCAGTGAACCAAGATGCCACACTTCACAGGCTCAACATGCATTCTACTGCTGCGCACCACACTGGACCAATGCTCTACCATCCACCATCTCCGGTATCACAACTACTGGTGAATTCAATAATAATAATAATAATAATACTTTATTTATATTGCACTTTTCTAAAACCAAGGTGCATTAACAGTATACTTCTTAAAACAATAAATAAAACACAAATACATGATACTAATACATAAACTATTTTAAAACATCATCATTAAAAAAGATCAATAAGAAAACGCTGCTAACCACAAATGGGATTTTAAGGCATGCTTGAATTTCTCCACAGATGTGCACTCCCGAAGCGGATGGGATAGAGAATTCCAGAGGGTTGGAGCCACGTACATAAAAGCACGGGCACCTGAAGATTTCAAAGAAATCTTCGGAACCTCTAGCAACTCCTTGTCCGTCGAGCGGAGCAATTGCTTAGGGCAGTAGAGCACCAGAAGCTCTTTCAAGTAGACTGGGCCCAGTCCATGGAGGGCTTTATAAGTCAGAAGACCAACTTTAAAGGTGATCCGCCACTGTATTGGCAGCCAGTGCAGTTCGTGCAGCACCGGAGAAATATGACAGGTATGAGAAGTACTCGTCAATAGCCAGGCCGCAGCGTTCTACACTAGCTGCAAGCGGCGATTTCAACCCCTGGTAGCCCTAGATAAAGGGAGTTGCAATAGTTGAGGCGTGAGATCACAAAGGCATGGACCAATGTAGGCAAGTCACTGAACGGAACTAGGTGCTTAATCCTAGAGATGTTCCTCAGATGGTAAAAGGCTGATTTGATGACTGCTGACACCTGTGATCTTAACGTCATCCGGTCGTCAAAAATCACCCCCAAGTTCCGCACCTGTTCAGAGGTTAGGAGCTGGGAGCCACCCAGAAATAATCCTGAGGGCAACACAGCTCCCACCCTCTCTATCCTGCAACCTGGGTCCACAACCATCACCTCCGTCTTCTCCGAGTTCAACCTCAGCCAACTCAAATTCATCCGGTCTTGGATTTCAGTGAGGCAGTTGTTAAATACTGAGAGAGCTCTATCCTGGTCGGGTGCAAAAGATAGGTAGAGCTGGGTACCATCAGCATAGCAGTGAAACCTCATCCCATAACTCCTTACAATGTCTCTGAGAGGCAGCATGTACACTGAGAACAACATGGGAGACAACACCGACCCCTGAGGCACCCCACATGACAGCGAGACTGGGCCAGAGGAATTTATCCCTGACACCACCCTCTGAGTTCTGCCAGTGAGGAATGATTTAAACCACCCGAGGACTGTACTAGATAGTCCACAGATAAACCTCAGTGTTCGAGAAGTATCCCATGGTCCACAGTGTCAAATGCTGAAGAGAGATTGAGAAGAACCAAGATAGAATGGCTCTTTCAATCTCTTGCCATCAGGAGATTATTGAGCACCCGAACCAGCGCAGTCTCGGTACCATGCTTCTTGCGAAAACCAGACTGGAGTGATTCATAGAGGTCAGGGATAGTCAAGTGGTTCTCCAGTTGTACGGCCACTACTTTCTTGATCAACTTTCCCACAAAGAGAAGATTGGAGATCGGTCTGTAGTTAGCATGGTAGTCTGGGTCCAAAGAAGCTTTCTTCAGGAGGGGTGTTACCACCGCCTCCTTCATGGAGCTAGGAAACTCACCTGTCTCCAAGGAGCACCAGACTATCCGGGCTAGGACCAGGCCAATAACATCACAACAACCCTTTATCAGGGAAGTTGGGCCCAGATCCAAACTACAGCATGTAGGGTGCATACCCTGGACAATCCGTATGACATCAATGAGCTCCGGCTGGTCAAAGGAACACCAGGAGGGACTAGAGACAGTGACCCAGCGCCAATCCATTGCTTCTCCCATAGAAGAAGCGGGTTGGAATGACGCCCTGATGTCAGCCACCTTAGCCACAAAGAAGTGAACAAGCTCTTCACACTCTACTTGTGAAAACGCTCTTCGCACCTGCAGGCAGGCTGGGTAAAGTGTAAACTCTGGCAGCACCTTGTCGCTGAAGACAACTGTGACTGCTTCAGCCAGCCTTAATGGCACGTACAATTTATCTATGACTGGGCCACCCAAAACTGCAGCACTTAGTGGTACCTCTAGTCCCAAGGGGCACCAACCTACCCAGCACTCCAATGGTTCTCCCTGTCTGCCCACCTCCCCTCCCCTCCCCACTGGGCACCCCTTCCCCCCACTCACCCCCATTTATGTTTAGCTTTGTCTGTTATCTTCACTGCCTCCAGTCTCCCCTAAGTCTGTTCTAACCCACTTACACAGGCATACATTGTACAATGCCGTAGCTGTGACTGTTATACTTACTGTTTCTTTTTGCCCCCACGTGTGTCTAGCTTATTGATGCAGGCATCTGTTGTACAATGCTGTAGCTGTATCTGAATGTGTGAACCACTAGCAAATAACTGTACCTTCACAGTAAATGCATTGTTTTGTTTAGTACCATGACTATTAACACATTAATTTGTTTAGTACCATGACTATTAACACATTGTTTTGTTTAATACCATGACTATTAACGCATTGTTCTGTATTATGTAAACTGACGTGGAACCTACAAATGAGCATCTGCTCACGGGTGTTTCTCCTAGACCTCAATAAATAAAATAAATTCATTTTTTATTTTTCCAATATTCCCTGTAAATGGCTTAGGTCATAAATGTACAGACAGAGATGTATTTTGTATGTCTGATCTGGATTGTCAGGTTTTCTCCAAGGTCAGTTTTGGTCTATATAGCCCTGTAAGAATGTGGCAGTATTATAGACAGCCACATAGTTGTTATGCCTATTCCAGCTTGTTTAACTTATATTGTTATTCTCTTCTGTCTTCTCTTTTATAGGTGGTTCCTGAAGCCATTGTATAGTATTGCGACATTAACTCTGCTGCAATAACCCTGCTAAAAGCCATGCATTTGGATTACTATATAGACCACTGGGTTTAATAAATTTAGTTAGCTGGTTGTGATTATTTTTAAGATCTGTTTTTCTTGAGCTAATTAACAGTGCTTGTCACTATTCCCGTAGAGTTATTTTTCATATTTTTCGTGTATATTTATGTATATTATTAACTTATTAGTTGCACTGTCACTTTAACTTTAACCCGGGCCTCCCCTGAAAAAGGGACCTTCGGGGCTCAGTGGGCCTACCCAGTCACCAAAATTTAATAAATAAACAAATAAACAGTGAGCCTTAAATGAAGGCATTGTTTCACTGGTTGCTCCACCTCCCCCCGACGAAGAGTCTGCAAGGGCTCGAAGCGCTGGGGTACGAGTCAGTTTGTGGTCCTTGGTCTGTGCACAATAAATCACAGTTGCAGCATTCCTGATCTCTGGAGTGTTTCATTTTGGGTGCTCCTGGCTTTTCCTTTTGTGTGCTGCTTTCTTTTTTTGAGTGCAGGATTGCTGCCTGAGCGCCATTGTTGTTTTCCTTATGGTTTCTCTTGAGGACTGGCTCTTGGACTTATGGCTGCACACTGCAGGTCTCTTCTCTCTGGACCCAAACCAGGATACAGGGACCAGGGCTGGCATGACTCACCCCCGTGTCAAGGCGTGGCTCCTCAGGATGGCTGCAACCCATGATGATCTTCTCCGCAGGCGTTGACTCCCCACACTGGTTCTTTAGCAGCTTCTCCTTCAGGATTAGCAACTGTCTTTCGGTGACACAAGTCGGCAGGATCAGTAGAAGTTCGGTTACAGTCTCAGTTAGTCTGCTCAGCTTGCTGGCTTGCACACTGCGCTCCTGGACATGTAAGCTGGTCATGCAGATTCTCAGATCTCCCTCTTTTACAACAAACTTGGAGACAAGTCCAGTGGCCCCGATTTTAACTTTAGGCCACTCACTCTCGTACAACCAGATTTCTTTCCACACCACCTTTAGGGTCTTTTAGGACTCTGACCCCCTCTGGGTGTGGACATTTAGGTCTGAGGAAAACACTTCTTCTCCCTTTCTGGAGAGTCTTAAGATCGGTCTGCAGTTTGGTAGGTCAAACGATCCACATGAGTTATTTGGCCCAGGAGAAGCAAAGCAGGCTTCTCCCATAAATTCCCTGAGCTGAAACACAGAGAACCCCCTCACCATTCAGAAGCTCAAACCAGACAGACAGTTCAGCCATTTCTCTCGGCTGAAGGAAAACAGCATACTGTAATCTGGTTGGCTGCCCAGGCTGTCAGTCACAGTCCCTCTATCCTGACTGGGAAAATTGGGCACCAAAGAGAAAGTTCACAGTTTCTTACAGAAACCACAGTAATGAGGACCCCTTAGGATCCCTGAAGTTCCGATTGGTCTAAAAGCAAAGTCCAGGACCAAACATGGCAGCTCCCTTGCCGAAGTAAACAGTCCACATTTACAGTTAATTTTAAACACAACAGTTTGGTTGTAACAGTAGTTACATCATTTTGTGGGGCTATACACATACTAGTAAGCAACTGTACAATAGAACTGAATTGGGTGCTGCCCGGTCGGTCGCAGGCTTTAATCTTCCCGGACCCAGCACAGGCCATCCACTGCAAAGGCAGGGCTGAGCTCTTTAAAATGGCAACGCGGTGGTATCCATTTGCACAGTCACGCAGGAACCAGGATTACAACAATACTTTACACTGGTCCATAGTTACAGTACTGGTCAAGCCAGGCTCTTAGCAGCAGAGCACTAGAGGGAACCCTCTACTTTTTTTTTTTTTTTACTTATATTTAATTGCTTTTTCAACAAGTAAATATACAAGCTGTTCCATCTGAAATCATTACATATATTATAACTTGTGCACTTTAGTACAATCATGTGTTTGTTTATTTATTTATGTCATTGGTAACCGGGTAAGCAAGCTGATCCAGAGGACCGTTTTCAGTCATGACCCGGTCCACAAATGACAGAAACAAAACAAACATCAGCAGACAATTTCAATAAAGTTGTACACATTGAAAAAGTAAAATAAACAAGTATACACCTTAACAAGGGTTAAGTATATAACATGAATAATTCATAATGGTCCATTATATGCAGGTACTTATACAGTTGTGACAGGAATATATATATATATATATATATATATATATATATATATGTGTATATATATATATATATATATATATATATATATACAGTCATAAAGAAAATCAAACGTATAATACAATTTTACTGGATACAATACTGCAATAATCAGTAGGTTGAGCTAACATAGAGTCTTGGTTGATGTCAGGAAACAAGAAGTCATTTAAGCAGCCTGACAAATTCCATAGATATGCGATCAGAAAAAACACAGCACCAACACTTGTGCATGACAGAAACAAGAGGAGTAGTGGCACAGATAGAGGTAAGGGAAAGATTATTGGAGAGCAAGGACAGGCAGCACACAGTATGCCCTGGGTGGGGGGGAGGTTATGAGCTATGGAGTTATCTAGGGGGTAGTTACATGTGGCCTCTGTCAAGAGCCAGGCTATTAGATTTGCTTTGAATGACTGATGGGAGGGGGACAAATGGATAGACGCTGGGAGTCTGTTCCAGAGGGAGGGGGCAGAGACAGAAAAAGCCTTGCTACCCATAACAGAAGTTATGTGAGGAACTTCAAGAGGAGGAATGGAGGAAACCCTAAGGCTCTGAGAGACCACCCTGTTGATCATCTTAGGATATCAAATTGGCTTCAGATTTCGTTACAACATTTGGGGGGTATCCCTTTAGTCTAGTACAATGCTGTTACCTTATTAACTTATTGCCATTGCTGCCAAGAACAAGAACATCTTTATAATTACTGGTGACCCAGTTTATCAACCCGATTACGGGTACGATCAAACATCGTAATAACCCGAAATCCAGTTATTACGGCGTTTGACAAAACTTTCTCTCACTACCACTGTCCTCCAGCATCCATTATTAGTAGCCCACCATCTTATAGGCCTCCGGTGTGTGTCTGGGTGGGTCAAACATATTTAGAAACATGGTGTATATTTTCCATTATCGAGGACCACGAGTTCTGTGACCGCGCTGCACACCCGACATAAAGGTTTGCCTCTCACCTTCCTCACATGTAAATTGCTTCCTTTGTTGTTTGATTATCTGCTTGATCCTGCCTTTTGAAGTAAAAAAAAAATCTATCTGGTTGATCCAGCCGTTGTAGCGCTTCAGTGGTGGCTTCGGTCTGACCCAGTGCGTGTAACTCTGACTGGACTTTTCTGCCCAGTTAACAGCAGCATTCTTTTTTAAAGAAAACAAAAAACACACACACACACAAAGAAAAGAAGCAAAGAAGAAAAATCCTTACTGGGTAGGGAGTGTGTGTGTGTGTGTGTGTGTGTGTGTGTGTGCCAATACGAGAGATGTTGGCATTCACTCCCTGCTCCACTAATTGCAAAAAAAATAAAGTATAGGTAAATGTGTGTATTTGGATTTTTTTACACCCCTCGGTGTGTGATTTAAGTGATAACATTACGTTTTGTGGAGTATACGAAGCAATAATTAAGCCCCACAGATGCCGGTTATTGCGAGTATATGCCACAAAACTTAACGTTATTACTATTATACCACTAGAATTTGTGGTAAAAATCTATTTTTGGATGAGAAATCCAATTTAAGTTGCACCGCAAGTAATATGTGCTGTGTGCATGTGTGAGCTGCGGTGGCACAGGGGGCAAGTAAGAAACTCGTTTATAACTAAATGATAGTTTTGGGGTTGTATATGTAAAAGCAGCAATATCGGAGACTTATTACGACATAAATTAGTTGAAAGTTGGTCTCCTTGAAAACTGAGAGCTACAACCGTTTTTATTTTGTGTTGCTAAATCAGATCCGTGATTGTGGACATGCGCATTACACAAGGTGGTAATGCGCATGTCCAGAATCACTGATTCCATTTAGCAACACAAAAAAGGGTTATAGCGCTCGGTTTTCAATGAGACAACTTTCATCTAATCTATGTGGCAGTAAGTGTGCGATATTTGTTACTTTTACAGATACAACCCAAAAAGCATCATTTAGTTATAAACGAGTTTCTTACTTGCGCCCGCACCACTATAGCTCACAGTCGCACAGAGCATTTATCAGATTCAGTGTGTGTAAGAGTGTGACTGGATAGGCATGGAAGGGAATGTGTATAAATGACTGTGGGCATGGTTATAGATGAATAAACTACTGTGGGCATGTAGGTGGTAGTCTGTGGGAGAATAACTGCCAGTTTTCCTGTGTTCTGATTGGCTGAGGCTAGATATCTGTGATATAAGACCTCATAAACCTCTCAAGCTTCGCTGTCAGATTTATGGGTCATCACATACCTCGGGGGGGGGGGTAAAGAAAATCCATAACACACACTTACCTATCCATTATTCTCTATGTAATGAAATTTTACACTAGTCAATGTTCTCGTCACAGTGGGATTAGTATTCTATAACATTCACAATTTATACAAAGATAGGGACCCATGGGAAATAAACGTTTAAACTGCCTACTTAACTGTAAACAAACCTCCATTTTAAAGATATCAGAACTGCTCCCTTGCAAAGAGGTTTCCTTAGGGAAGCAGCTGAAACATTAACAATAAATTTAGTGCCCGTTTATACTGTGTATAATCTCAGGTAATATCTTGTCAGCATCCCATATTTCACATTCTCAGGAACTATGGAAGCTGAAGCTGCTCTTGTGTAATACAGTCAAGCTTAACATAATTTTACTCACGCAGCCTCCATAACACGGTGGAAATAGGACAATGGTGCACTCTCTGTTAAAATTATTGATAAGCTGAATCAGTTTACATCTAATTGTTATTCAGTTATTTGGCATCAAAGTTTTTTCTTGGTTTTAATCTGGTTCTTTAGTTTGTCCTGCTATCAAAGTGCTACAGGCACCTTGGGGTTAATTGTTTTTACATTAGCCTCGGTGCATCTGTTTTTAGCCTTAAGGGTATCTTTTTTTCCATTTTTTCTTGAAACTCATACCTTAGATAAGTACAATCTTTGCTTGTGATTTCCTTAACTGATAAGAAACTGCATTTGAACAATGCATTAATACTTGTTTATTTATAGCTTGTATATTTTGAATTGGTCAATTTGCTGGTTAACTATACTTTAGGTCTTTTCACCGTTTTACTTTATTTTTGATTTGAGTAATCTAAAGCACACTGTTATTCCTTTTTAGTATTTCTACAGGTATTTGCATATTTTGTTTAGGTCTCTAAAATGTCTAACCTCTCAGTAGTTACTTGGAACATTAAGGGATGGGGACCCCAATCAAGAGAAAAAAAGATACTTACATACCTAAACAGAAATAAGTTAGATATTGTTTTACTTCAAGAAACACACTTGGAGGAGAGTGAAGCTAAACAAGCATTTGTCAATGCCGAATGTTTGCTTGCTGGCATTGGCAGTGCTGGTGTAGGAGTTACAGAGCTGCGTAATAGGAATGGCAGTGAAGTATTGAACTGAAGCTAACCCCACCACCACCCTGCAGAGACTGACAGGCATTGGGGTGTGCCTTTCGGTCATCAGGCATAACGGCCACGCCATTTCACCACACCCCACCCTGCAGACACCGACAAGTGTCACGGTGTGCCTTGGGGTCTTTGGCCCTTATGCGCACCCCATTCCATCAGGAAATACGGTGAGATGGGTCCTGTATAGGAGAATGGGGTGAACTTTGGGGCCAAAGAGTCCAAGGCACACCTCGATGCCTCTCACTGGCTGAAGGGTGTGAATTGGTATGAGCATTACAGGTGAGAATCCCAAGTCACACCCTTGATGCCTGTCAATCTTTACAGGCTGGGGCGTTATGGTAGGAAACCCTAATGCTTCAGGCATTCGTTGGCATTTTCACTTGAAATTTTCAACATGGGTTTTCTGTGACCCCCACCTTATGAAGAGTGGCAATATCAGTTTGTTAGCTGAAAGCAGATTTCGGACAGCGACTACGCCATTTGGCACCACAGGTGCGAAAATACATTTCAAACAAGATGTGAAAAATGACAGCTGTACTGTTCATGAGGAGGTACAAAAAAATGGCAATGTTGAAATTCTGCAGTGAAAATATTAAAAAAACTGGTGAAGTCATGAGCGTGCGCAGAAAATGCGCAACACACACCCCTAATGCAATTAGTTTGTGGATTTCTTACAGCAGATTGTCAACACAGGGATTTTGGAACCTCCACTCATGAACAGTGTCACTGTGATTTTCTTAATCTATCCCGAACAGTGATTTCTCACAGCGGCCACACATTTCTGCGCTGGAAGTGCGAAAACACATTTTGGCCATGGTGTGAAAAATGACAGCTGTACTGTTCATAAGGAAGTGTGGAAAAATGCCAGTGGTGAAAATCTGAACTGAAAATATTAGAAATCCATGAAGTTACGAGGCTGCGTGGAAACTGCACAATGGTCGCTCATAACACAGTCATTTTATGGACTTTTTTCACCAAATTTTTAACATAGCCATTTTAACACCTCTGCTCATGAACAGTGTCACTGTGATTTTCTTAATCTGTCCCAAACATTGATTTCGCACACCGACTGTTCCATTGTGCGCTACATGGGCAGAAACACGTTTTGGGAGAGATGTGAAAAATGACAGCTGTACTGCTCATAAGGAGGTATGTTAAAATGGCAATGTTGAAAATCTGGAGTGAAAATATTGAAAATTCGCGAACTTACGAGCGTGCCTAGGAACAGCACAACGCATGCTTGTAAAACAGTCATTTTTGGAAATTTTTTCACCAAATTTTTCACATTGCCATTTTAACACCTCTGCTCATGAACAGTGTCACTGTGATTTTCTTAATCTGTCCTGAACATTGATTTCAAACACCAACTGCGCCATTGTGCGCTACATGCTCGGAAATACATTTTGGGTGAGAAGTGAGAAATGACAGCTGTACTGCTCATAAGGAGGTGTGGTAAAATGGCAATGTTGAAAATCTGGAGTGTACATATTGAAAATTTGCGAACTTACGAATGTGTATAGGAACAGCGCAACTCATGCTTGTAAAACAGTAATATTTGGGAATTTTTTCGCCAAATTTTCAACATAGGGTTTTTGGGGGCCTACCTCATGAACTGTGACACTGTTGTTTTGTTAATCAGTCTCAAAAGGTGATTTCATGCAGTGACTGCGAAATCACCTTCCGGCCCGATTAACGCCATGACAGTGAGAGAATTCATAAGAAGGGGTCCCAAAAACCCCATGTTGAAAATTTGGTGCTAAAATTCCCCAAAATGCCTGAGATATGCATTAAAGTTGAAAAAACCCTGTTTATTGCATTATACAGCTTACCAGAATTTCCTCAGTTCGCGGTCGGCTTTGAAGAGTGCAGACGTGTTCCCAGTCCACCAAAGATCGTCACGCCGGGCTCCGGAGGTAAGTATGGGGTGAGGTGGGGGGAGGTAGGGTGCACAGAGGGTGGAGGGAGATTGGATCAGGACACTCAGCGAGGGAAGGTTTTTTCCTTTCAGGTTTCTTTTTTTAAAAAAACTTAGATGACGTGGGATGTTTGCCACACTGGGGTGGGCTCCCAGCGTGGCACAAGGAAGGCTGTTTGGGGGGGGTCCATGGAGCCGATGGAGGATTGGGCACCCCAGTCGGCCATACTGCCATGATCTATTGCCATGCTGGGGAGAGCTCCCAGTGTGCACCATGTAGTCTCGGGGGGGGGGACAGTGGAGCCGATGGGGGATTGGGCACCCCCGTTGGCTATACGATATGTTGCCATGCTGGGGTGGGCACCCAGCATGGCATCTGGAACTCTGTTGGGGGAGGGAAGCACAGCACAGCTGATGGGGGATTGGGCCCCCCTGTGGGCTATACAGTGTGTGCGTGGGGGGGAAGCACATGCATGCAGTGTGTGTACATGTGTGTGTGTGTGTGTGTGGGAGCGCATGAGCAGGCGATATCTTATCGCTGCTCACTCTCTTTCAACTGTACAGCACTGCATTTTTGGATCATGGCACTATGTTTCTTGCACATGCATGCAAGCAGACATAAAAATTGGCCAGATCCTGGGTAGCCCAGGTAGAGTTTAGTTCTTTTAATTCAAAGAAAAGGGGTACTGCTATTCTAATTAGAAGAGGAGTCAATTTTGTGAAGAGTTCTCACTATGCTGATCCGGAAGGTAGATTCCAAATTTTGAAAGGTGCTATTGATGGTAGGAAAATCACTATTTGTAACATCTATGCACCCAACTCAGACCAAGCTTGTTTTTTTAAAGACCTGAATTTAAGACTGAGTATGTGTAACCCTCAGTCTCTGATTCTGGGATGAGATTTCAATGAGGTGGTAGATAATCTGATGGATAGGAGCTCTTCTGCTTCCTCTTTTAGGATATCTCCAACTCAGCATAGTATACACAGACTCATCACTGATCTAAATTTGATTGATGCCTGGTGGCTTTTGAATCCGACAGCCAGAGATTACTCCTTTTATTCTCCCAGACATACAGTACCACATTTAGCAGAATTGATATGCTTCTTATTTCAAAACGTCTAGCTTCAAATCTTTTCTCTGCTAATACTGAAGAGATACCCTTGTCTGATCATGCATTAGTGCAGGCCACATTTCAGCTTGAGGATTTTAAAAGTAATTGCATACGCTGGAGATTAAATGTCTCCTTGTTGCATGACCCTAGCTTCATAACCTGGATGAATCAGGAAGCCGAGGACTGCTTTACCTTAAATAACAATGGGGAAGTCTCCTCAAATTGCCTATGGGATGCTTTCAAAGCTTTCTTGAGAGGCAGGATTATCAGTTTCTCTGCTGCAAAGAAAAGACAAAGATATAAAGATTTAACACAAAAAGAAACAGAACTTCTTAATTTAGAGAATATTTTCAAAAAGAACTGTGATAAGAAGGGGTCGCTACTTAATAACATCATTAAACTCAAATACGAAATTAATAAAATATATTCTTCCAGGGCAGAATACTCTTTATATAGAACAAAATAAACTTTCTGGGAGGCTGGAGAAAGCAGGGAAACGTTTGTCTCACAGACTTAGAAAGAAGACAGGGCAGAATCTGATTCCTGTTATTTCAAATACTATGGGTACTACTGAAGTTTCAAACAAAAAAATAAATTTTGTTCTTGAGAATTTTTACAAGAAACCGTATTCAGACTTGAATAAGCGATCTTCAGTAGAGTCACAGTCTTTTTTGAACTCATTAACTCTGCTGGACCTTAGTGAAGAGGACAGGAAGGTTTTAAACCCCCCCCTCGAGTAGAATTTGAAAATATTATTCAAACTCTTCAACCTAATAAAACCCCAGGACAGATGGACTACCAGGGGAGCTTTACAAGGTCTTGAGTGCAAAAACTAAGGACTACCTTTTTAAAGCCCTTTCTAGCTCTTTTACCTCAGAGGCTCTACCTGACTCTATGTTCCAGGCATATATCACTTTAATTCTAAAAAATTGGGAAAGATCCTTTTCAGTGCGAGAACTATAGACCTATTTCTCTGCTTATTGCAGGCTATAAGATTTTGGCTCAGCTTTTTGCCTGTAGAAGCACAGTGGTCTAAGGCTCTGAGCTGCAAATCTCGTGACATCCAGCAGACCAGACCTGGGTTTGAATCCCACAGCTTCCACTTGCATACTGTGTGGCCCTGAGCAAGTCACTTAACCTTCTTGTGCTCCCAGGTCGCTCCTGTAAAAAAGCTTTCAGCTTAGTGTGCTATACCTGGTTAAACAACTAAATAAATAAAAAAAAAAGACTGAAGACTTATTTGCCTAAGCTATTCGGGGAGGAGCAAGTAGGTTTTGCCCCTTGAAGGAGTGGGGCTGAAAATATACATAGGCTTTTAAATATAATCTGAAAGGCCAATAAAGTAAGGAACCAGCTGCTGTACTGGCATTTGACTTTTGTAAAGCCTTTGATTCTCTAAAATGGGAGTACCTTTTCTAAGTACTTAACAAATTCAAACTGGGGAACACACTTATTACTTGGCTGAAAATTCTCAATCAAAAACTCTCTGCAAGAGTAATTACCAACGGATTTATCTCAGACTCATTCCTTCTGAACAAAGGCTCTAGCCAAGGTTTACCCATCCCCTTACCTTTTCATACTGGCCATTGAACCTCTTATAAAGAGTATAACTGAATGCCATGAGATTAAAGGTATTAGAATGGGCAACATTAATAATAAGGTTTTGTTTATGCAGATGATCTGCTCGTTACTATTTCAAACACAGAAGAGGGACATTAAGTTACTGGAGGGGGTGTAGCACAGGGCGACAAAGATATTCAAGGGGCTGGGGGACTTACACGAGAGAAGACTGAGGGAGTTGAACAAGTACTCACTGGAGGAGAGGAGGGACGGGGGACATGACTGAAACCTTTAAGTACATGAAAGGAATAAACAAGACAGGTACAGAGGGGCTGTTCAAAGTAAGGGAGGGAAGGGACACCAGGGGCCATGATATGAGACTGGAAGGAGGAAGGTTCAGGAGGGAGATGAGGAGACACTTTTTTACAGAGAGGGTGGTGGCTGGGTGAAATGCGTTACCTGCAGAAGTGGTATCTAGTAGAACAGTGGACTGCTTCAAAAGGGGATGGGACAGGACAAGGGGGCGTCAATGAAGGGGAAGGGTGGAAGGGAGGGGCAGCTGCAGAATAAGGGTGCTAGCTGCACATTCGAGCAGACTTGATAGACCTCTAGGCATTTATCTGCTGGCAAATTTTTTATGTCTGTATGTTCATAGACCCCACAGACTCTGTATCACACTTAGGTAAGATATTTGATACCTTTCATTCTCAGGCCTCAGACTGAATTGGGAAAAACTCAGGTTCTCTCTCTAAACTCATGCATGAGAGCAGGAGAATGCTTGGGGTAGCTCAGCCAGGTTTGAAATGTTCAGAGCACCTGATGTATCTTGGCATTAAAATCTCTTAAGACACTCACAATGTAGGGAAACTGAATTTGCTCCCTGTAATAAAAGAAATTGAGGCAGATCTACAAAAATGGCAAAGTCTTCATTTATCTCTTTGGAGTAATAAATTCACTTAAAATGATTGTGGCCCCTAAAATCTTTTACTATTTTCAGAACCTCCCCCTCAGCATAGACAAAAGTGTTTTTAATCAGTTACAGTAAATAAAATAACCAGGCACTTCTTGTGGAATTCTTCTACTCCTAGACTTTCTTTACCAAAACATAAGGCACATAGACCAGAGGGAGGCTTTGGTCTTCCAGACTGGGAGAAGTATTATTTGGCCTTTCATTTCAAGCAAAGTAATTGGTGTCTACAATCTAGTTCAGAAGATTATCAGCCATTATGGGTTAAAGTCGAAAAGCAGTTATTGTTGCCCTTTAAATTGTCCGACTATCCTTTTGTTAAGCTCCCCTTGCTATTCCATGACATTTGTATTACCTCCCCTGTTTGGGAAATCAAGAGGCTGCAACATGTATTACTATTTAAGGGACCACCTCCTCACTTGATGACAATTTGGTATAATGTTAACACTGTATAATCAACTTCCTATTACAGATTTTGGATGGAGCAAATTTGGCGTTACAAATCTGTCTGATTTATTGGGAGAGCAAGGGGAACTACTTCCCTTTGACCTTCTCAGAACTCATTATAATTTACCAAGATTCCATTTTGCCAATTACCTCCAGTTAGAAAATGCCTTACGGGATTCATTGCAGGGCCCTATTCTACATCTGAGGGGATGGTCTGAATGAGATTCCGTTCTGGAGTTGGTAAAGATGAGGAATGGGGTAAGTCTGATATATAAACTTTTAATGAACACCCAAGATCCCTCAATTTTAACTGCTTCTGCAAAAGAAAAGTGGGAGGGAGAGATTGGGGAACTCATAACTGACTCAGAATGGGGTTCAGTATCGGATAATGCTTATAACAGCTGTAGGGAAGTCCAAGGCAGGACAATTCAGTATAAAATTTTACATTTTTACTACTATTCCTCTAAGAGATTAGCTCACCTGGGTTTCCAGCCAGAAGGAAAATGCTGGAAGTGCCAAAGAGAGGAAGCAGACCTTCTTCATATGTTCTGGTCCTGTCCTTGTATTAAAGGTATTTGGAATATGATCCATAAAGTCTGTGAATCTGCCCTTGGAATAAAAATCCCTTTTACACCTAAATTCCTTATTCTGGGGATAAAGGAAAGTTCTGGGATTTTAAACAAACACCAAAATTCTGTCATATGGTCAGCTGCTCTGTCCCTTAAAAGGCTTTTGCTGTCTCACTGGAAATCACCCAACCCTCCTGGATATAGAGAATGGGGTAATAAAATGAGTGAGGTAATCAGTAATGAAAGATTGGCTTTACAAATTGTTGGTAAAAGTGAACTGTTGGATAGAATATGGCCCCTTCCTAAACTATCGTATCGTTCAATGGTATTAGGAACAATGACTTATCTATAAAGCAATACTCAGTGCTCCTTCTGTGTTGTATTTGTTACTTCTTGACTGAATTAATAGCTATGAATTACAGTAATTGCCTATGTAGTGAGCTTTTTAATTTAGTTATCTGTGTATGGAATACTTATATTATGAGACTTAATAATCAGTTACACTTTACATGCTTTATGATTATTGTATCAAATATTGTGCTGTTAACTTTTGTTGTATCCTGTGTTTTTGTACTTGTAATTTTGACTCGTGGGAGTATATTTCAGAGCTAAGGTACTCCCTGCGCTGGCAAGACTTTTATTTAGCTAAGTCTTGACTGCAGCTTATGACGTCTTTTCAGAAATTGTGTTAGGGGCCATAAACAAATATGCTCCCTTGGTGAAAGTCCATACCACGGGAAAAAACTGCCGTTGGTTCACGGAGGACCTGAAGGGTGCCCTGAGAAGCAGGGACATGCTCTGGAAAACCGCTAGGAAATCCAATCTCCCTAATGATTGGATTCTATTCAGAAGGGCAAGGAACATTGCACTAAGTAGATTACAGAAGCTAAAGCACGTTTTTACCGTTCACAGCTAGAGCTAGCTTCCAGTTGTCCTTCTATATTTTGGAATACAACGAAAGTGATTAAAGGCTGTTTTTCGGGAAATCGTATTCCTGCTAACATCTTAGTTGATGATTCTGTAGTCTCTGACAGACCTTCTATCCTTGACTCTTTTAATAATAATTTTCCCACTGCTGGTCTAGCCTTCAACTCTTCCCCCGCTTGCTCTCTCTGTCAACAACTTGCTGAGGATACTCAAGATAGACCTATCTGCAGCACATCTTTCTCATTCCAGCCCACAACCCTGAAAGAAGTTGAAGACCTCCTCCTTCATTTAGACTCCAAAAATAAGTGCTGGAGCTGACCTGATGGATCCCTACTTCTTAAAGGTCGGATATCATGTCCTAGCAGTTCCAATTACACATCCCTTTAATCTATCTTTGTCTCAGGGTGAACTTCCACCCATTTGGAAGTCTGCCCTTGTGGTCCTGTTGTTTACATCAGGTGATCCCAGGGATCTTAATAATTACAGGCCAATCTCATTACTTCCAACCCTGTCTAAGTTGTTAGAGAAAATAGTGAGCGTCAGGCTATGAAACTACCTCGAATCGGAAAACCTGCTTAATCCCCTACAGTCCAGCTTCAGAGCACAGCATAGCACAATATCCGCTCTTGCTAAAGTGACCAATGACTGGCAAACAGAGTTGGATAATAGGAATTTCATCTGCCTAGTGTTCTTGGACCTAAGTAAGGCATTTGACACCGTGGACCACAGCCTGCTTCTTTCATCCCTTCGGAGCATGTGCCTAGATGCCCTCTCCTTAAAGTGGTTCACAAACTACCTCTCTGGCTGATTTCAGCAAGCAAAGGTTGAGGGAGAAGTCTCTCCTCTAAAACCTTTGATGAGGGGCATACCTCAAGGTTCCATTCTGGGACCCTTGCTTTTTGCTATCTATATCAATAAAATTGACGCTACCATCAGTGAAGCTAAAATACATTTACTTGCAGATGACACGGTGGTCTATGTCAGCAACCTTTCCCCTGATGCTGCACAGAAAACCCTTCAAAGTGAATTCAACCTGTTGCAGCTACAGTTACTAAACCAGAAGTTACTGCTTAATGCCAAAAATACTAAAGCATTGCTCCTCTCACCTCTTGCTCATTCTTCTAATCCTGCGTCTGATGGAACACTTCCACTTATCACCACCATCCTTGGGGAGCAGTTGGACTACTTAGCAAACTTCAAATACTTGGGAGTTTGGTTAGACAACAAACTCTCATTTACTGCTCATATTGATGTGTTGTTAAAGAAACTCAGGCAGAGACTTGGTCTCTTCTTTAGGATAAACAACCTACTTACTAGAGATGCCAAGTCAAAGTTGGTACAAGCCACCTTTCTTTCTTTACTCGACTATGCAGATTTCTTATCTGGCCAGAGTACTGCTGCTGCTCTTGCAAAACTTGGCACACTTTATTACCGTGCCTTAAGATTTGTTACAGTTTTACCATATTCCACCCATCACTGCTCACTGTACGCGGCAGTAGGATGGACATCTCTTAGCTATAGACGAAAGAGGAATGCTGCATTCTGGACTTATAAAGCAATTTTAGGAATGCTGCCTCAGTACATCTCCGCCTGCCTCCCGATATGTACTCTTGGCAAGTATGCCTTGAGAAGCACCTCCTTCATTTCTCTGTATGTACATAAGACAAAATCGCGTTTCGGCAGAGCAACCATAAGCTATGTACTACCTGAGATGTGGAATAAATTGCAAAGCACCCTGAAACTAACCCATCCTATCTTCCTTTCTACCTTCAAGTCTCTTTACCTAGGTCATAACAAGGAGCCATGCACCTGCTTCATTTGATGCCATTATTCCTATAATCCTAGTCAGATGTGTCCTGCCTCCACAGTTATACTGTGCCCGACATTTATATTTTGGGGCTCCCCCTTTGCCTTCCCCTATCCACTGCCCCTGCTCTCACCTCTCTATTTACCTGCCATCTTCCTACACCCCCAGTCTCTCTCCTACTCCCATGGAATCCTTTCTTGGCTGAACTTAGATCCCTTGCTACTGCAGTGGTTCACATATTAACAATGTGTGTTTCTCCTTTCTTCATTCAACTCCCCCATGTCCCTGTCCCAGATTGTACCCTTACCCTGTTGTTACCTCCTCACAAATACCATTTAGAGTAGCCTCCTAACCCTTACCCCTACCCTGGACCTTTATTTACTGTGTATATTGGGCACCCAAATCTACTGTTCCCATCGACCGTTATATCTATTCATGTATAATTTCATATATACTTGTATGCTGTGTTATCAGTTTAGTTCCCTATTCCAGATTCTAACTGTCCTTCGTCACTGTATATGCCTTTGATGTTATCCCTGTATATATTTTGGTTTATACTGTATTTTATTCCTGCCTGTATATTGTTCATTATATCTTTCTGATCTGTCTCACCCTGTACACCCCAGGTCCACCTCGAAAATGAGTTATGCTCAACAGTGAACACCTGGTTAAATAAATATTTTGATTGATTGATTTTGGAAACTAATAAAATCTTTAAAGTAAAAAAAAGTGCCAGTGATACAAACAGAGAAATACTGATTTTAATAAACATTAAAAAACAGAGAACCAAGTTAAATATATAATAATAAATATGCATAAATACATAAGCATTGTAACACTAAATAAGGGGAGAAGCTGTAGATAATGTATCCAGAGGAGATGGAACATCGTTGGTATAACTGCATAATTAAAATATCCTATAAAGACAAAAACAAACAAGTACGAGTCATAAAGATACATAAAAAGACCAAGCAAATAAATTACAAGCAGCATTAACATTTGTATGAATGCCAAATTGGCAAAAAAAGGGGTGTTAAGGGGAGGAGGGGGCAAAGAGGAGAAAAGAAAAACAATATGTTAGCAAAGCAAACAGCAATCCTGTGTATAAGGGGCAAAAATACAATATGTATTAGAAAATCAATTGAAAATGGCTGTTGCTAGATCCTGATAGCCAAAATAAATACATTATATGGCATAAGGGTTGCTGGAGTAGATCAAAAATCTTGTAAAATAGTTGACTATTACAGTCCAATACATGAAAAAGACACAAAAACATGCACTACCAGGTGCACACTGCAATTCATCTCTGAAGAGCACAGATGTAGAACAGTACTTAATATCTGTAAGAGGACAAAAAACAAGAAAAAGAATAAATTAAAACCTCACAAATATAGCACATCCTCATTATAACTTGATTATCTTAATGCATATACTGTAGTCTCAAATATAATACAAAATTGTGAGGCTGTTCTTGAATGATACTTGCCCAGACCCTATATTCTAAGGCATCAAAGAACACAAAGGAGAATAAACAAAGTTATAGCACATGCTAACAGTGACACGGAATTCATTTCTTTAGGTATGGCATAACATCAAAGGCTCCATTTAGACCTGGATACTTACATGCCTGTACAGTGAAAATCCAGAAACCTTCTCTTTGTTTTAAAAGGTTGTCAAAGTCTCCCCCTCTGGGGTTTGTGCACATTTTGTCAGTAGCTCTGAATTGAAATACATGCTTTTCTGGGTTAGCCGCCTGGAGAACATGTAGTGTAGTCACATATTTTACATCTTCGTTATTAATGGCATGACAATGCTCTCCTACCCTGGTTTTGAATTGCCATGTTGTTTTTCCAACATACTAAGCACTGCAACTGCATAAATCAACATATATCACACCTGTACTCTCACAGGTAATGAATTGTCTAATGTCAAAAATCTTACCCATGTGTACATTGTTGAAGTTGTTACCTGTGGAAATATGTTGACAAATGGTGCATTTCTTTTTTTTTTATCACATCTTTCTTTTTCTGCCTACTGCGGTGATTACCAGCAGGGGCATCCAGCCACTGGCCCTGCCCGCTGGGAGAGCACCAGGCTCACTCACATGATAGGGGATCTGGTACAGCCATCGCCAGTCCACTGGAGGGCCTCCCCATACCCCACCCAGCCAGACTGGCCCTGGACCCCCTCAGTGCGATTCTACGAGAGTCCTCCTGGCGAGGCAGGGCACAGCCATCAAGCTGCATGGTAGTGTCCAGCCATTTTTCACCTGATTTTTGCCCACTGGCGCATGGATGTGCAATGATGTCCAGGAACAGTGTGCCGACGTCTGCCGTGCTCCTCCCCCAACTGCACACCGGCATGTAGTGCCCCCGGGCATCCCCAGGGGCCGCTACAGTGCGGTGGCTTTCTCCAACCCTCCCCAGGATCAGGAGAGCAGTCTACGGATGCTCGATCCTGATCCTCCCCTGCTGACCCACCGATGACCCGAGTCCATTCCTGAACCCGGGTCACCGGCGTGGTAAAGGTGCATTTCTTACATTTAAAGCATCCTGTTACTCTGTTGGTTAGCCAAGTATCTAAAATGGGTCTTTGTTGGTAGCTGTGTACTAAAGTATCTCTCAAGGAATCTGCTTATCTAAAAGTAACACATGGAGGAGTACCTGTAAAGGAATTGAGACCAGGGTCTCCTATGAGAATGTACCAATTCTTTTTGAAAATTCTCTCTATCTCCAGAGCATGGGCAGAGTATGTGTTTTGTCACCAGTGACCAGATCTGTTTCACCATTATCTGTGGTGTTTTCTCTTATACAATAAGAGCTAGTCTGTCTTGATTGGTGGCAAAACCTCTGGCTCTTGTAACTATCACCCCACTGTACCCTCTTTCTAAGAACCTTTCTGGCAGATCTAATGCTGCTGTATTGAAATTTTCTTCTGTGCTACAACTGAGTCTCAGTCTCAAAACAGTCCCTTGGGTATATTGTTAACAGTGTACCTAGGATGGCAACTGGAAGACTGCAATAAAGTGTTCTTAGCACATTCCTTCCTATATATGTCAGTAGAAATGTTACCACTGCCATCCTTTCTGATACACACATCTAGAAAGAAAACTTTTTTGCTGGCGTGTGTGTAAATCGTGGATGTGGATTAGTGCTGTGTAAGTACTATATGTAAGACCCCTGTTCAGTCAGATCCATGTCCCATAACATAATCACATCATCAATAAAGTGATGCCATAGCTCTAGTTTATCAAAATAGGGATTAATTTCTTGATTCTTGACAAGCTCATTCTCCCACTATCCCACATACAAATTAGCTACAGTACACTCGGGGCAAAAGTGTACCCCACTGCAACACCCTTTGTTTGCAGATAAAACTTCTCTATGCAAGTATGCTGAAAGACAGTAAAAGCTGAGGGGACGGATGATCAGAAGGGCACTTATAATGGTAAAAAGGGCACTTTTTCTAAACTAGTTTTTGCCATACAAAAAAAAAAGTGTGTGGGGGGGTTGCTGCCCCTTTCACCCCCCGTTCCTACACCTGTGTCTCTAAGAACATGAAGGAACTGAATTTTAAAACAAACTCAGACAGTTCGAGCAAAAACTCTGTGCTTGGTTCACATGAAACTCCTCTCTGATTCAGAAAAAAAAAATTATATGGTCTAGGGCTCCCTCTTGTGGTATATTACCATATGAGGATTCAATATCCAAAGTTACCTAATAGGTTTCTATGTTGCTCTCAGTGTCTTCCAGGATCCTCAAAATATCAGTGGGGTTTTTAAGGTAGGAGTTCAGGTTAAACAGAAAGGGTCTTAAAAAATAGCCAACGCACTGTGAAAGTGGTTCAGTTAATGATCCTACACCACTGATGACTGGTCAACCAGGCGGGTTGTTAATTGTTTTATGTACCATTGGTAAAATACATGTTGTTGCTCTAACTGGGTGCTTTACCGTTAGAAAATCTTTTGTTTTTTTCCTCAGTGGTACCTTGTTGAACAGCTTCTTGTAAAAATGTATCTATCTGCCATTTATATTCATCAGTGGGATCTTTGTAGAGTCCTGTGTAACATCTAGTATCCTTCAGTTGTCTTAATACTTCTTTGTTATAGTCATTAGTGTTCAAAATAACTACCGCACCCCATTATCTGCTGGTTTCAGGACAGTAGACTTATCTCTTTGTAAGTCTTGTTGTACTGCTTGTTCAGCACTAGTCACATTTTTGTATTTCGATACAAGCAGATTATCAAAACATTCCTCAAAGTCCTGCTCACATATTTCCTTAAAGGTAAAAATAGCAGCTGAAAGCGGAAGGTAAAACTGGGATTTCCCTCTAGAAATCACTTTATAGATTACACTATCAGGCTTTTGATCAGTGGGACGTATGATAATGATGACGTCTGAGCACAGAAGTAGCCACAATATACACAATTTAGTGTCACACTTCATAACTATTAATTTGCATAAAGAACAGTTTATGTTTTTATTTATTTCATATTTCAGATTAATACCTTTGAGCCAAGAGGCTTTTTTACAAAGGTTCGAAGTCAATGCATGAACAATACATTGGGTACATAAATCAACAGACAAATACAGAAGTTACATACAATACGATCAGGAAGAAATTGAGTTATGGAAGTGCTATAGAAGGATAAAACCATATATATAAAGATAGAAGCATGGTTACAAAGTTAGTGCATACTTAACATATAGCATTAAGGTTGCCAAAATATAGGTCAATTCTGAAAACTATCAGCAGTCACACAGAGGCGGCTTTGTCTTAGTTCTGGGGAAGCAAGGGAGGTAGGCGGGTAGAGGGGATGGGAGAATAGAGGCAGGTGCAGAGGACGGAAGTGAGGAGATGGAGAAAATTAGTTGCACCAACAGTGTAGGCTTTGTCAAGAATTGTGGGGGGGGTGAGGTGAGGTGAGGGGTGGTATCGGGGGACAGAGAGTAGGGGCACAGGAGGGGAGAGAGGTGTAAGAGAATAGTGAGCTTGTAGTAGGGTGCTTGAAAGGTCACGTAGACTAACCAGGGCAGCAGTAACAGTAACTCTGAGCACATTTCATTCCATGGTTCTTATTGCAGGAGATGGGAATTTCCTTCATTGTCCTGGCACACATTTGCCTGGCCAATCAAAAAGACTTGTTTAAGTTTGTAACCATCCCTTAGGGTGCACCTGTCACAGCTGTGAGGCTGGGCCTTTCCTAGTCAAAAATTGCAAATTCAGAATTAAATTGATATAATTGCACAGCCGCATATTAGTATAGCACAGACCTGGTGTATCTCTGGACTCATGCCTACTTCAGGTAAGCCCAACACCTTGTTTAAAAAGGCTTCCAGCATATCGTGAAACCATGATGGCAGCTGTTCACTTTTCCTTCCATTTCAAGTCCTTTTCAAGTTTTCCAGCAACAGACTCCCACTTGGCATTAGCAGGTCCCAGGTGCAGTGGATTTCCCCAAAACTGGAATTTCAGGATAGTCCATATTTTATTTGTTACTCTGTTTATGCTGCCCTGTCACCAGCCAGACTTTCCTTGCTGCCAACCTATGCAGCCCTCTCACCTGTCTTCTTCTGGACTCAGCCAGTACTCCTTTTGTCCCCTATGGCTTGTCCTCTATGACAGGGGGTGGTGGAGCTCCCCCCAAGTCCCACTGCAGAATGGATCTGAATCTTAGAGGAGGGGTGGAGGTTGCTGGTGTGGGGTCTGTGGGAGTCCAGACTTCATACTATCTGGTTATGGTTATACTGGTGTTGTGTACCTGCTCCCACACATCGCTGGTGGTGCGAATGCCCATTCACGGACAGGTAAGTCAAGTTTACAGAGTGTGGCACCAGCCCGAGGCACCAGCCAACATCCCACGTCCCATGAAGCTGCTCCTGATTGCTTGTTCCTCGAACCCAGGTCTCCAGCCTCACCAGGGGTAGTCCTACTGATGTGCAGAGGGGCCAGCCCTTCTAAGTTTTATTACCAAAGACAGTTCCATGAAAACAGAATATGTTTCTCTTCAACTTCCTTTTTTCACATTCCTCATACCTGCCTTGAAATAATAATCCTGTGCTTTTGACGCCACCAACTGTTTCTGATGGCACAAGCATAGGTCACATGACATTAGGACAGGTTACACATAAGAAACCTTGACAGGTAATGTCTGCGGGGAAAAGATCACATTTTCATGCAAATATCTGCAGCATGAAAAATGGTTTTTCCTGAAATTCCGATATTGTTGAAATGTTCAGAGAGTCTGAGTGATGTAGATGTCAACATGCATTGTTTTGTAGAAAACTGGAAAATCCTTTACAGCTGACATTTGCTCAATAGCATTTTCCCTTACTCCGAAAAGCTCTTTTGTTGAAAATCTATATATAAAAAAACAGGGTGAAAAAAAAGCAGCTGAAAGGAAAGGGTGTTACAGTCCAAAAAAAACCTCATTGGTAACAGCTTTTAAGGTTGTTTGTGGGATTTAAATACCAACAGAAATAAAAGTAGATTTGGTATGCGTCCCAGTCCTGCACACCAAATTATATGGTACAGAAGTGTGGTCATGACTTTCAAAGGGCTCTCCTCTTATCTCCTCTGGGAGGTACCCCTGCAGGATTTCTGACTTAAATGTAGGGCTGAAGTTATTATTGTTTGTCTGTGTTTTTATGTGAGTACAAGCACATGTATATGTGTGTGTGTGTGTATACACATTATGTGCGTATGTGTTGTGCTGTGTGCGTGTGTTTGTATCTGTGTGTGTACAACTTTGTGGTATGTATCTGTGTGTATCTGTACTGAATAAGTCTATATGCGTGTGTGTATTTGTGCATGTGTGTGTCAGTGCTGTGTGTGATTGTGTATGTGTGTATACTGCATGTATGTGTATGTTTATGTGTGCCTGTACTGCATACATGGGTTTGCATTTGTGTATGTGTTTATAGGTTTCTGTGTGTTTTTCGGAAAGACTAGCCACTGCATGCCAAGTCTTGGGGGAAGGGTAGTTTAATAATCTTACATTTCCTTCTTATTTTCTCCTTTATTAAATGTATTTCAGTTCCCCATCCCCTGCAGTGAGTCAGTTGCAATGTAGCGTCTTGCGTACAAGGAATTTGGGGGGGAGTGCAAGTCAGACAGGCCTGAGGCACATACTCAGCACAATTAGGATAATAGAATCTTTGTGTTTGAGGGCTGAGTGGCAATGAAGCTGATGTGTTTACCAGCCAAAGCTCTTGTAATAGAAGTTGTTTCATGCAATGGCTAATAATAACCAAATATCAATCTGGGTTCAGACGAGGGCACTCCATGGACACCGCACTCAATAACCAGGTCGATTTGATTTCTACTCCTTTAAATAACCTCCAGGAGGTGAGTGCTGTGTTTGTGGAACTGTCCAAAGTGTTTTATACAGTGGACCACTCAATTATGAGTGAAATACTTTTTGATAGTGGCATAGCTTATGATACTATACAATGGTTTGATTCCTATTTAAACAAACTCTGGTCAGAGCTGATACGGCTGTGCCAAGCTTTTATGAGCACCGCTGGAGTTGCCGAGCACAAGATGGCTTCTGTAACAGCCTTCCCACCGCTGAAACACAGACCTGAAGTTTTCTCCGAACTCGGGAGTAGGAGCCCCGCTGACACTACTCGTCAGCTGCCCCACCGCACCACCACCCTTGATCGACTTGGTGTTTTATATCGGGACCCAGGTGACCTGAAAACACCAATCAGGCAACTTTACCATTTGCAGGCTATCAGCACCTGCCACTAGTGGCTGCTATTTTCTGCCAAAATTGCTCTTTCACACAGCCTGGAGTATAAAAATGTAGAATACCCATAATCCCCACTTATATCTACTAGCTTTATATCTCCTCTCCCCCCTCAGCAGCAGTATGCCCTGCACTAAATTATCATCCCACATATTGCTCAGCAACAATGCTATTTTATCCTCTCTCTCTCTCTCTCACCCCCTCTCTCTTACAGAAGGATGACATTTCTTATTCTCTCTCCATGACTCTCCCCTCAGTGTACCACCCCGCCCTTTCCCTGCTAAATACCACACTACCCATTCTGCCCCACAGAGCACCCCGTTGCCCCCCCTGTGATTCCTCCTCTTCCAGTAACCATGTTTTCTACCACCTACCTCCCTACTTACTCCCAGCCATCTGCTCAGCAGCAGTGGTTCCCCTGCTTTATAGACAAGAAATACTGCGTTTTGCCTGCTCACACTTTATTAACAAGCTACCTCAAGATGCAGGCCCAGTGCTGCATAATCATAAGCTGACCCTCCAAAGAGCCCTATCCAGGATCTCCATTATCCTACTGCTAATTATGGGAAATATCCACCCAAACCCTCGCCCCATTACCCCCACTCCTTGCCTGTCTACGCAATTCAAAGGTCTACGACTGGCCGCCATTAATACATGTAGCCCCCAAAAGAATCTCGCCTCACTTCAAGCACGGGTCTGCCTCCACAACCCTGATGTACTAGCTGTATCCAAGACTTGGCTATCAATAAGCACCCCTGACTCGGCTGTTTGCCTACTGAGCTATACTTTCTTCAGATTGAACAGACTGGATAGGCGAGGTGGTGGGTGCACGCTGTACCTTCAGGATCATCTTCAAGGTATTAAAATTGCTACATTGAACCCCATGGCAGGTGCCCAGTCCCTCACCCTTAAGATAGCAGTTGGCAAATCAGGTAAATCTCTCTACCTAATGTCAGTCTACATACCTCCTCGTAACCAAAAATAGGCTTTCTCCTCCATCCTTAACATCATCGTCTAACTACCAAAAAACTCGGAAATCATTGCCCTAGGAGATTTCAATACTAACTGGCTTGCCCCTCACACATCCTCTCACAGGGATGCAGCCGCAGCCCTAAATCTCTCACAAATGGTCCTAAGCCCTACTAGATTAGACCAATGCAGGGAAACTAGTTCCCTCATTGATCTCATCCTCATGAACCACCTTGAGCGTTTGCAGGATGTCCAGGTCCTCCCAGACTCGCTTAGCGATCACTCCCCTGTTACCTGCTGCTGGTCAAATAGCTAGAAGCCCCCCCCCGAGGATCTTCATGTATTGCCAGCTAAAAAAAGGGTCCCTGGCACATCTCCGAAACCACCTTCTCAACCTCGACTGGTCCCCGCTAGATCACCAGTTGTCGGTGGATGCTGCCCTGTCCTTCTTCATTAGTTCCTTCCAAGTCGCCTTCGACATCTTGGCCCCCTTTATTAAGTGAATAGAAAAAAACTAAAGTCTCCCCTTGGGTAAATCGGTCCTTGCTCAATCTAATGAAGGCATGTGATAACCTATGGCACCGTGCCTTTGAGTCTGGTCACCTTTCTGATTGACAATTGTACTGTGTTGCCAGTAACTCATGCACCTGGGCTGTCTGCAAGGCAAAGGCAGCTTTCTATCAGTCCAGCCTTACTGCCACCTGGGGAGACGGAAAGAAGTTCTCAGCAAATATGAAGGAACTAAGTGGCAAGTTTCCTTCCCCTCCCCCATCCATGATTGTCATTGACGGTGTTTCCACCCAAGACCCTACTAGGATAGCTAATGCCTTAAATGCGTCTTTTTCTGACCTCAGCTCTATCCTCCCTCCTGACTTCTTTACTGCATATACTGGGCAGTTTCCGCTACCCCCCAACGCTCCACCCTTTTACTTTGGAATGATCTCCCCTAGTGTTGTTCGCTCATATCTCTCAAAGTTCCTTGGAAAGACAAGGCAGAGTGGTGACTCTCTTGATGCTAAACTACTCTCTTTAACCCTTGATGCAGTCCTAACACCCCTAACAAAAATGCTAAACATGTCCCTATACCTTGGGCAGTTCCCTACCCTATGGAAAAGGGCGGTCATCACTCCAGTTCATAAAAATGGTGACAGTAACTGCTAGTAGTAATTATAGGCCCATCTCTATACTCCTTCCCCTCTCAAAAGCGCTGGAGAAAATAGCTGGAGATCAACTTACTGACTATATAGACTCGCACCTTCTACTATGCCAGCAGCAGCATGGTTTCAGAAAAAGGGCACAATACAACTACTGCCCTGCTTAAGTTTACCTCCTTTTTCCATAAAGCCCTTGACCAGGGAGTCCTGGCTGGATCTGTCTACATTGACCTTTCCAAGGCTTTCGATACTGTCAATCATAGTATGCTGTTAAGCTCCCTCCTCTCTGTTGGTGTTTCCCAAAAGACTGCTGACTAGTTCTCAAACTATCTCCATGGCCGTACCCAGCAAGTTAAAATAAACAGCACCCTTTCTACTAGCCTTCCAGTCCAATCTGGCATTCCACAAGGGTCCATCCTTGGCCCGCTCCTTTTCTCCCTATTCTTAAACTCCCTCCCTTTGGCCTCCACTGAATGCCTGCTCCTGTATGCTGATGACGCTGTGATCTTTAGCCGGCACCCCGACCCTGCCCAGCTCCAACAAAACTTGCAGGGCTCCTTCACAGAAATAGAATCATGGTTCGCCTCCAATAAACTTGTCCTCAACTACAATAAAACAAAAGTCATGCTATTTACCCACCCTCAGCATAAGCACAACATGACCAAACTATCTATACTAAACTCCCAGGGTGCCATGCTGGAAGCAGTTATCAGTTTTAAATACCTAGGGGTCACCCTGGACTCGGACTTCCTCTGCTATAAATATTAGAATCGGTCTTCTTTATAAATATAGGCCCTAACTCCCTCCTGATGCCCTCTGTTCTGCCATCTCTAGCACCATCCTTTCCCTGGCAGACTATGGCATTGTCATATATGGTGCCGCCTCATACACTGCCCTGTCCAGCATTAAGCACTCCCTTAACAAAGCATGCCGGCTAGCCACAGGCTGTGATCGCCTTACACATACTTGTGAACTCTACAAACGGTCATCATGGCTAAACTTTCAGGGGCACCTACTTTATCAGACCAGCTTATTCACCAAAAAAATACAACTAGGGTTAGCCCTTCCCTTGACTGCCTCTCGCTCATACAAACGTGCACTCTGATGTGGGCCACAAGGCACGCAAACACTTTTACTTTTCACATCCCTTTTGCAAGGACCACCACCAGTCAAAGGTATTTTTGCTACAGGGCACCACCCTGGATGAACTCCCTCCCTGACACTGTCCTCTCTATTCCCAGGTTGGGGACTTTTAAATCTGTGCTGTGTACCCATATTATATCCAATTGCCACTGCGATTGCACATAAACTCCTCTACATGGGCTAAGTATTTGCTGCAAATGTTACCTCTGACTCTAATTATATGACTCATAATTTACGCATCCTGGTGTAGTTTCTGTCTATGTATTATCCTCATTCTGCCACTGTTCTTTGTCTCTGTACCGTATGTTTACTCTGTATTTTGCCCTCATTCAATGTATGATGCGGAGCCTTTGTAAATGAGTCCCTGACTCAAAGGGTTGTAATTCCTAAACTTATATAAATAAAAAAAAAAAAAGATGGTAGAAATAACTGAGCTGCACATGCGGGATACTCATTCATGCACTGTCTGACTCAGCACCACCATGTTGTGCATGGCAGACATCACTGCTGCAGCTGTAGAAGAAAAAGAAGTGCCCCCAAAGTGGGTGTGTTTATGCAGCTGGGGGAGGAAAAGGGCCGCATAAACATAAGCACTGGAAACTGTGGCAGAGCACTGTGGAAGCACACTGGACAGTGGTATGGTCACGTGATCCCACAGTATTCTTCTGAGATATGATGTTGGCATAACTTCTGCCTGAAGCAGATAGCATGCGTGGTGGTCTTTTCTGCGGTGTTACCTGTGTATGGCCGAGAAGAGAAAAGGGCACTCCACACCATGGCTTTTAGCAATTGGTTGAAGTCATGGTGCATGGAGGAGAGCTTTAGCTACATTGGGGATTGGAGAGAAGCCTGGCAGGATATAGGCCTCTATAGGTGAGATGGCCCGTATCCTTCCAGGAAGGGGACCACAGTCCGTAATGGAAGGTCTAAATGCTACTTGGATGAGCATTTAGACTAGCCAGGGGTGTGTGAAGGCTGTACCATCAAAGGATGTAAAGACTGGTCCCCCAAGATGAAGAAGCAGCAAGGAGGAAGGGCCCAAGGAGAGGAAACTTCCCCAGGGCAGGGGCACAGGAAAACAGGAGTAGGGACAAGGTGGAGAACAAGGGGGCTATAAATCAGGATAGCGCTCTTGGGGTTTATTTAAACATCCAACATCAAGGGTGTGTGTAAAATTCAAGTTTTACACACCACCCTTTGTTTTGTTTTATATAATTGCTGTGGAGTGTTTTTTTCACCACTGCAATTATATAAACAGAAACACATCTCTGTGCAGCCGTGGTCAGGTTCAAGTCCGCAGTCGGGTTCAAGTCCCTGTTTAAAAATGTTTACTTTTTTTAGAAAAACAGTTCCCCCAAAAAGTGTACTGGAAAGAGCTAATTTTTTTAGCATCTGACTTATGGCAAAGCCTGAGTGCAAGAGGTGGTGAAGTGTGTGGTGCAATGTGTGGTAGACCGTGACTGGCGCATGTGTGGGGCAAGGGAAAACCCAGTGTACTGTATGTGCCATTATAACCAGCTGGTTAGAACAGCAAATTATAACAAGGTTTCCTATGGGGAAAAATGCCCCCTGGTTACTACAAAATAACAATTATTTGACATTCTAGATATACTCTGTATCAAGTATACTTCATGTTTGAGTTATAACAACCTTTGTTTTTATTTCATAAATGAAATTATTGCTTAGTCGTAAGCTTAACCTTTATGGAGCAGATGCTGTATTCAAAACATTTGCACATGCAAAAAGTTGTTCCTATACATGTCAAAAATATATAGTTTTTTTTTGGGGGGGGGGTATTTCGAAGTTGCAGACGTGACCTGAGGAACATGCATGTGCTTTGGGAATCTGACCATACACAGATCCAGCATGGGGTATTCTGCCACACAGCTGGAAATGGCAATATGCAGCGGTATACTTAAATAACTGTCACACAAATGCAGATCAACTAAATCATTGTTTGTCAGCATCTTGTACGTGTAGTCAGTTTATGCCCACTGTGTGTGTATAACACATGTAAACAGAGTTGTGTTATAATTAACATGACAGAAAAAAAGTATAACATTTTGTATAAATTCACTTTAAAAGTTATGCACTTTTAGCAGGATAAACATGGAAGGTAGAAAAAAGGAGGGTCTGCTGCACACTATTTGAAGGCTACCAGGCCGGCCATGTCTTGCTTACTCTCCGGGCTGTCATGATTGCCCTGATTTGGATATGTATACTGGGTGTGGGGTGTGGGGGGACCTCCACCGTCCTGCCTTGCCACAGTGGGAAAATCTGTGGGGGAATAGGGCACAGGGTGCCGGGGGTAGCAGTGATGGGCAGCTGATAGGACTGGAGTGTCCTGCCTGTGGCAGCCTGGAAGGACAGAATAAATTAAAAAAAATATATATATATATATATTTTGGTGGTATAGTGGCCACCACCCCCCCCGTCCCAGAAGGCAATGCCCCACAACCCTGCTCCCCAAACCTCAGAGCAAGCTTTTGACTGGCAAAGCCCTCTGCACCACCATGGCCAACCACTGACTGCACTCTCAATAAGCACTGTATTCTAAAAGCTCAGTGTTGTAGAACATAATTTATAATTGCAGCTGCCCAACCAATATGTGTGTGTGTGTGTGGGCAGGGTACCTCTTTCAAGGCAGAGCTGACTGCTTAGAATTCTGGGGCTTGCTTGCTGTAGTAAAGGATATAGAGATACAGATATACTCTAACTTGAAGTCCTCTGGAGCCCGTGCCTTTGGTTTCGTGGCTCCTTCCCTCTGGAATTCTCTACCCCGTCTGCTCCGAGAAAGTACAACGGTGGACAGTTTTAAAAGGGCCTTAAAGTTCTTTTTATGGGATAAGGCTTTTCCTGCTATACTGCAATTGGCTTTTTACCTGTTATATTTGTTGTTCTGTTTTATTGTATTTTTTGATGTTTGGTGTTTTATGCTTTTTGTACAGCACCTTGAAAATCTGAAAGGCGCTCAATTAAATAAATGTTATTATTATTATATTATTATATTATTATTATTACTTGGTCCATTGACAAAGGGAGATGATTGCACGGCTCCAGCTTCTGAATGTTACAGCTTGTTATTTGTAAAAGTGATGGATGTTATAAAGCTCCTTGTTCTGTAAAAGCTCCCTGTTGCAGAACAGAATTTATAATTGCAGCTGTCCAACCAAAGTGTTTGTGTGTGTGTGTGTGGGGGGGGGGCTAACTCTCTCAAGGCAGAGCTGACTGCTTGGAATTCTGGGGCTTGCTTTCTGTAGTAACGCTCTGGTATATTCTACTACTAAACTGAGATTTTGATTGCTCCTGCATAATTAGCTATGTGTTACTTTGTCAGTATTCAGTCAAAGTAATGACATAGCTCCAGTTTACATTTTTTTTATGCACAAATTTGTTGTAACAGATATTGATGGAGATTAGCGTGTACTCCAAGCTCCTTGAAAAAGTAGTGGCTGAACAACTCTCTGAGCACATTCAAGCCCATGAGTTGCTGTCCCCCACCCAGCACGGTTTTCGTAAAGGGCACAGCACGACCACGGCCCTGGTCTCTGTCTCATCCAGTATCAGAGCAGCCATGGACCAGGGGAAACTCACTGGAGTGGTGTTCATTGACTTGTCCAAGGCCTTTGACCTTGTTGACCATGCTCTGTTCTGTACTCAGATGAGGTCCCTTAGCCTGTCACCCACTCCCTCAGAAATGGCTAACTGACTACCTGCATGGCAGAGTACAGCTGACCAAATTCAATAAAGTCCTCTCAGACCCCTTACCCATGACCTCTGGCATTCCTCAGGGCTCGGTCTTGGGACCCCTTCTCTTCTCCCTCTTTAGTAACCATCTCCCTGCTGTTGTAACTAACTGTAGGGTCACCCTTTTCGCGGATGACCTGGTTCTCCTGGCCCACTCCCGGGACACAGCTACCCTCAATCTCCACCTGTCTGAGCACTTTAAGAACATTCAAGCTTGGTTAACCCAACAGAAGTTGGTCCTCAACCTGAAAAAAATGCAGCCTATGCTATTTGGATCATCTGCCAAGATATTGTACATGCCTCTCCAGTCCCACTGCGAATCAACTGTGCAGATGGAACTTCCCTTTACACTGTGACCTCTCTCAAATACCTCGGGGTGACACTTGACCCCTAACTGGACCTAGGGAGCCACATCCTCGTCTGTAGAACCGTGAACTGTATGCTGGGGCTGGCCTATAGGGCCAAATATAACCTGACACCTGCTGCTCACCTGGCACTTGCTAGGGGTGTACTACCACCCTCCCTTAGCTATGGTCTCCGCCAATTTGCAGGTACCTCTAAAGCTCTTCTTACTTGGTGGCTCACGATGTACAATAATATCTGCCGCTTTGCTCTGGCCGCCCTCTGCCTCACCCACCATTGGGAACTCTATGACAAGCTAGGTTGGCTTTCTCCAACTAATCACCTAAATTTTGGACTGGGGTGCCTCGTGAGCAAATTGATCAGTACTGGCACCCCACCCGGGGCTGGCACGGCTCCTCTCTCCCACTGACAGCCCCTCTTACCCTCTCAGGTCCCAAGATCCAGGGATACTAAAAGTACCCCCTACCTGTACCCTTATGGGGGACAGGGACTTCGCTGCATGTGCTCCTAGGATCTCAAACTCCTTTCCTGAGCAGGTTCGCACTGCCCCCTCCCATCAGTGTTTCCAGAAATCCCTGTGGGGGCATCTGAAGATGGCCTCAGGGTGTGAGTGCCCTAAGCCTCCCTAGCACTATGTCCCAGGTACTGGACCGCTATGTTATTCTTTCACTCGGAACACAGTCTGAATCGAATCTGTTGATGATCTCGATCCAACTTTTCCTTATGCACTTGTCTATACTATGGGTGTTCAATACTATCTGCTGTTTGATCATTATGTACTCTACCAACTTCTGTCATATATATGATCCCTTCATTGCCTTCTTGTTTTGTTGACTCAATGTACTAAGTTACAAATTGTACTTGTTTACTTGCTGTGTTGTGCTGATGTATCTGTAATACCTGTACTCTCCTGGGGCGTTCCTGAAAATAGGCATACAACTTGTCTAGTGTACTTACCCGGTTAACAAAAGCTAAATAAATAAATAAATACTCCTTTGACAATCTGGGGCACGCATTTGTAAATCCAGTGTTGCTGAAGGAATGCAGGGTTGCTGTACAGAGATTTAAAACCTGGGGAGTACATCTCCCTGCCTGAAGCCTGATGCCATGATTTCTAGTCTGTCTAAGCAAAATAATTATTGACACCAAGCAAGTCAGAGCATGGTGTTTATCGTGATAATATGCCATAAGTAGGGAACAAACTATGAAAGGAAAATGAGGCTAAATGCCCTAAAGTTTCTTAACGTAGAGGTTTGGCACAGAGCCAAGTAAAACTTTGACCAGCCTGGTGAGAAGCACAATAAGAACTGAAGATCCAGAGAGCAAAGAGGGAGGCAAGGGATTGGATTTCGAAATTTTGGAATTCATTTGAGCATCAGCCTACCAGGGGAGCTCAGATAACCCATGGGTTGTGACTGGGAGTGCTTTAAAAAGGTACTCCAGACAATGCAGTGTTGCTGAAAGGAAGGGTTAAGCACGCAATTGCCTGTTCAGAACTTTAGCCAAATGCTGCACTGCACAACAGAGCTATGTGCTCAACAGAACAGAACAAACACACCTGTGTGGTGCTGACTCTTTATGTTTGCCCGCGTGCATGCACACTAAACATTATGTGACAGCTTAGGAGAGAAACGGGTTGTGGCGGCGCGGCACTGTAGCAGCCAAGGGAGGCACAGCATTTGAGGGCTTGGCAGTGGTGGGCCAATGGAGGCACAGTGTGCTGATGACACTGGCTTCCAAAAGTTGCACCAAGTTGCAACATTTTCGCCGCAGCAATCAGGGGCCACCACGTCACTGCAGCATCAGTGATTCCGCTGCAATGAGGGAGCAACCCGTCATTGCTGGGTGGAACTTGCTGACTGTAATATTGTTTGTGAACATGGTGGGTGGCTTGCCGCCTGTTCACAAACAATATTATTGTTGCCCCGAGCCGAGGGGGTGGCCAATTCCCCTCGGCAGCATGTGCCCCCCCACCACAACAGTGTTTTTGCCGATGGGGGCCCCGGTCCCGTCGGATTCAGTCCCCCTCCAATTTAAAGTTGCCGATGGGGGAGCCCACTCCCCATTGGCATCATGTCCCCCCTTCCAGTTGGAGTTGCCGATGGGGGAGCCCACTCCCCAATGGCATAATGTGCCCTCCCCCCGAAAAACAAAGTAAATTTGTGCCGAGGGGTGCCCAATCCTCTCGGCTCTTTCCCCCCGGCTTTTGTGCCGAGGGGTGCCCAATCCCCATCAGCTACACCCCCAAAAATATCAGGTGGCACGCTGGGAGCCCACCCCAGCATGCCCAATGCCCTGTAATGGAAAACCATCCCGCGATGGTTTTTAAATTTTAAACCTGTAAAAAATGTCCTCGTAGTCTCCCTGCCCCCCACAACCCGCACCCATCCACTGTGCACCCCTGCCGCCCACCCCCTCACCCCCTTACTTACCTCCGGAGCTCAGCGCGACGATTCGTGACCGGAACACGCCTGCGCCTTCAAGCCGACCGCGAACTGAGGAAATGCCGGTAAGCTGTATAATGGCATAAATAGGGTGGTTTCAACTATTTTGCATATCTCAGGCATTTTCTGGAATTTTGGCACCAAATTTTCAGCATGGGGTTTTTGGGACCCCTCCTCATGAATTCAGTCACTGTCATGATGTTAATCGGTCCCGAAAGGTGATTTTGTGGTTACTGGCGGAATCACCTTTCAGGACCGATTAATGAAATGACAGTGCCAGTGTTCATGAGGTGGGCTCTCAAAAAGTGTATGTTGCAAATTGGTAGAAAAATCCAAAAAGACTGTTTTTATTTAGCGTACATGCAGCCGTTACGCACGCTTGTAACTTTGCAAATTTGCAATATTTTCAGTCTAGATTTTCAACACTGCCATTTTGCACACCTTCTTATGAATGGTACAGCTGTCGCTTTCACATCCTGGCGAAATGTGTTTTGCTCTTCCGGCGCAGAATAGCGAAGTCGCTGTGGGAAATCCATGTTGGGGACACATTACAAAAATGACAGTGACACTGTTCATTAGCAGAGGTCCTAAAATGCCTATGTTGAAAATTTGCTGACAAAAGTCTATAAAGTGACTGTGTTATGAGTGTGCGTTAGCAGTTTCTACGCAAGCTCGTAACTTCGCACACTTGCAATATTTTCACTCCAGATTTTCAGCATTGCCATTTTTCAACACCTCTTTATGAACAGTACAGCAGTCATTTTTCACATTCTGGCCGAAATTTGTTTTTGCACTTCCAGCGCAGAATAGCGCGGTCGCTGTGGGAAATCCATGTTCGGGATACATTATGAAAATCACAGTGACACTGTTCATTAGCAGAGGTCCTAAAATGCCTATGTTGCAAATTTGGTGACAAAAGTCCATAACATGACTGTGTTACATTCGGGCGTTTCGCAGTTTCCATGCACGCTCATAACTTCACACATTTGCAATATTTTCACTCCAGATTTCCAACATTGCTATTTTTCTGCACCTCCTTATGAACAGTACAGCTGTCATTTTTTACATCCTGGCCAAAATGTGTTTTAGCAATTCCGGCACAGAATAGCGTGGTCGTTGTGGGACAGTACTGTTTGGGACACGTTATGAAAATCACAGTGACACTGTTTATTAGCAGAGGCCTAAAATGCCTATGTTGAAAATTTGGTGATGAAAGTCCATAAAATGACTGTGTTACGAGCGTGCATTACGCAGTTTCCATGCACGCTCATAACTTCGCACATTTGTAATATTTTCACTCCACATTTTCAACATTGTCATTTTTCCACACCTCCTTATCAACAGTACAGCTGTCATTTTTCACATGCTGGCTGAAATGTGTTTTTGCACTTCCAGCGCACAATACCGTGGTTGCTGTGGGAAATCAGTGTTCAGGACACATTAAGAAAATCACAGTGACACTGTTCATGAGCACAGGGAGTGTGCATTGCGCAGTTTCCACGTATGCTCGGAAATGTGAGCATGTGTAATATTTCCACTACACATTTTCAGCATTGCCATCTCATCACACCTCCCTGTGGATGGTACAGCTGTCATTTTTCACATCCTGCCCGATCTGTGTTTTCATACATGTGGTGCAGAATGGCACTGTCGCTCTTGGAACTCAATGTTCGGGACACATTGACAAAATTACACTGCCACTCTTCATGAGGAGAGGTCCCAAATGTTTTCATGAGGTGGGGTCACAAAAGGCCATGTTGACAATTTGTTCTGTAAATACCAACAAACACCCGAGGCATTAGCATTTATACCCATAACGTTCTACCCTGTACAGATGGACAGCTATTGGGGTGTGCCTTTGGATGGCCTACTGTACTGCTCATGACATCCCACCCCAACCCCCCAGCCACTGACAGGCATCAAGGTGTGCCTTGGACTCTTTGGCCCCAGACCTCACCCCATTCTCCTATGCTGCACCCATTTCAGCATATGTCCTTATGGAATGGGGTGACTGTAAAGCTGAAAACCCTAAGGCACACCTCAACCCATGTCAGTGTCTGCAGAATAGGGTGAGGTGACATTTCATGACCCTCATGGGCGATGGCCCAAACACTTACCCCAATGCCTGTCCATCTCTACAGGATGGAGGTGAGGTTGGTGTGAACTTCAATACTTCACTGCCATTCCTATGCTGCATCTAACTCCTGCATTTCCAGTGCTAATACCAGCAAGCAAACATTCGCCATTGACAAATGCTTGTTTAATATCGGTATGGGGAATCGTATGACTGTTTAAAAAAAGAATAAAAAAATTAGTTGTTCACACTTTTTCTGAGAATACAAAAAATAACAGTGCATCCACCTCCCCATTGCTATGTATGCACTATTTACAATATCTAAAGCTCCAGAAGGCCAACACTTTACCTCTGATGAAGTCCCACCCTAGCTGAGGCGAAACATCAGGTTTAGTCACTGGCCATTCTGGTGCAGCTACAGTTGCAAATGGACCGCTAAATCCAGCTTGTCTCTCCTATGTGTGTGTCTCTACCAGCCATCAAGATCACTTATATGTATTTTTTACTATATTTTTGTTATGCTACTGATAGCCAAATAAAAAATTGTTTAATTAGTACATTTTCTGGCTCGAGTGCTGGATTTCTAGAGATTTAGATATTGCGTGTAGTGCATACATAGCAATGGAGAGGTGGGTCCAACATTAGTTTCTGTATTCTTACTAGTTCTGTTTGAACTGGAGCACCACCAACTTTCCATGTGGTGGTGCACCTTTCCATGTTGGTTTTCTTTTTTTCACTTTTTCTGAAAATTGATCTTAGTCCCCATAAATTAATTAGTATATATGGCAGTGTAATACTCATAAACATTCACCATATGCCTTAAATAGACCAGTGAACCTTCCAGTCCCTCCCATGCAGTATCAATATTTCTGTACCTGTGAAAGCATCAGAAGATAAAAAACAAAAAACTTCAGTAGAAAAGCACTGAAGCAATATTTACCCTGGTCGGGCATTAACAACAAGCTAATGTCAAAGAAATACCAAATTATACATACATTACTAACGCAAAGTGTCATGGGAAGTATATACAAGGTGATTTGCATATATTTTTTTATTATGGTTTGCATCTGTTCAGTATGTAAAATTTGGTACAGCAATAAGTCTTTAATATACAGTCTCTATGGGATATCTTTGGGCAGGCAAGGTAAGGCAGAGACACACAAGAAATACAATGCTTGAGAAAGGGTACACTTGTCACCAATTTATGGTCGTTTTTGCATTGGACCCCTTTGTGCTATACACAGAAGAGTTACATATTGTTTCCTGCCATAGTGCACAGATAAACACACCAGCACAGGCAAAGGTGTGGAGCAGTCTGACTTAATGAGGGTGCAGGTATGCATACAGGTGCTGTGTTCTACACAGTAGCTTCCTGATGCCTTCACCCCTCTGTTGCAAGGGGCAGCAACCCTTACAGTGGTACAACTACTGAAAGCAAATCTTGCAGAGGGTATAGTCTGTAAGCCAGGATGTTCATTCTGACAGGGGAAATGTCATTACAGTGCTCGGAACTAATGACAGTAACAGGAAATGGAGGTAGGAAGCTGGTGATCCTTTGGACAAACAGATCAATATTAGAATAAGATGATATAATCAGTGCAATAACTTACAAAACAATAAATACAATTATCTAAAAAAAACCACTCAATTAGATTTGCAAACCAGTCAATATAAAATTTATAAAACAAATAATCAATGCAATGATTTATGAAACAATCAATTCGATGATTTTCAAAACAAAAATGATTTAGAAAACAATCAATGCAATGATTTGCAAAACACAAAATCATTATGATTACAAAAACAAATAATCATTACAACAATTAAAAAACAAGTAATACAACAATTTACAAAACAGACAATCAATACAATATTTTACAAGGACAAGGATTTTGGTACAGCTATTGTTTTAGAAAAATATTAAATTTAACATTGGAGGCACAAACTGTCAATTCATTAAAAAATAATCCTCAAATGAGATAATTAGAATGAAAATAATCAGTGCCTTTGCTGCATTCCACTTAGCGGTAGAACCAAGTGCTGCTGTTGTGCTATCCAAGTCAAGTATGAACTAAGAAGTTTTTGCATTAACTGCTGTCAGACAACCTGGGCCTGTCCTAGAGCAACACTTCTACTGATAAGACATAAGTAATAGAATTCCCTCCTCTGCATGCCAGTAGTACTTGATGTGTTTCCCTGACTGGGGTGTTAATGGTTTAAGTTGTACATCTGTGCCTGCTAGGACCCTTTTGTAGGGTGAGCCATGGAATACTGCAGAGAATGGGGTCTGGTGACTTCTGATTGGTGAGTAGCCATAGTAGAGGGGCAGATGGGGACAGCACAGTCCAAAGTAAGGGCAGTTATGGTATGGTATGGTGTAGGGAGGAATGATACAGAGAATGGAAAAAGGACACACAGATAGAAGGTTAATCAGGAAGCAGGGAAAAACACTGAATTTAAAACATTGAAAGAAAACAGACCTTTGGGAACTGGAAGTGGAGCTTGGGAATCCCTTGGATAAAAGTAAAATGGAAACCCTTCTTTCTGCGATTTTAGGTGCTCTGGAGTTCTTTATTTATTTGTGATTTTTTACCAGGAAAGGCACACTGAACTTTATTTCCAGGAGTTTCCTGCACACTGACCAGTTTGATTGACAAGGGGACTGCTGGTCAGTACCCCAGAGAAAATCCCCTGTTCTTACAATAAGCATGATGCACGATGCGATCTCCCTCACCTGTACAGCCGTATATTTTCTACCTCCCCCTCCCTCCTCCAAAGTGAAGATTTAACACTAGCATTGGGATTTGGTAGATGTCACGGACATCTCTTTATGAGAGATATAATGGATGGTTTTCCCTCTGTGATTTCAGGTGCTCTGGAATTAGATGACATGAATGAGGATTTCAATCCGAACAGGCGAGATGAGTATCCTGACTACCCAAAATGAGAATTACCATTGGTGCTAGGTGGAATGGAGCTTGGGACCCATGTAATGTAGACCAGAAATGTAATGGAAATTCTTCCCCATGTGATTTCAGGTGCTCTGGAGTTTGATGACATGAACGAGGGTTTTGATCAGAACAAGCCAGGTACTGTACATGTACTATCCCAAACAATGGTGACATTTGGTGTTTGCTAGGTGGGGAAGAGTCTTTGTAGATGAGGAGTCTAATATGAATCCATTCATCTCTGATTTTAGGTGCTCTGGAGTAAGAAGACATGAATGAGGATTCTAATCTGTATAAGCGCGGTAAGTATCCTTGATTACGGTATGTCATATGACAAGGTTTTTTTTGGTCCAGTATAATTATGGTACAAGGAGACAAAAACCATAATGTGAAAAAATTAGGAAAGCTAACTAGAAATTGTGCAAAAATCCCAAGAATACTGTCCCAGTGCTATGACTATCAGGAAGCAGTATGGAAACCCTATAAAACTCCTTTTACCAGCAATCAACACCATCTGATCAGGTCTTAGACTAGCCCCAGTCTTACCAGACTATGTGAACTCTGATTTGTGCTGGAATCTTGTACCCATCCACACAGGACCCAATCCCAGGTCCTGATCTATGTTCTTAGCCTGCTAGCTCCATTGCTATTTGTAGTGAGGGGGTTACAGACACAGACCAGGAGCCCCGTGGCATTACACTATAAGTAGGGAATTTACGGCAGACTAAGGGGGCCAAGTGGGCCTTATCTGCTGACAACTTCTATATTTCTATATACAGCAACCACATACAAGTTACAAATGAAATTACTGGTTCACTGGCACTTTGGAGTTTAATTACAGTAAGTGTGGTTAAGAAATGGATGTGACAATAAATATTAGATAAACATGTAATTCCTGAGCAAATATTGATTCCTTCGTGTAGCTATTTGGATCACTAAGTTACTTTTTACATGATGCCTTAGCAGTAACTTTTATAAAAAAAGACAAAATTACACAGGCCCCTAATGCAAAGCATCATGGGTAGTGTATGCAAATCAACAAAAAGGAATTAAAGGGACACCCAATGGTCCAGTGGAAGTTCAAACCACTTCTTAACTGATGACCTTTGTTCATGAGTGAACTCAGCATGTCCTATTTTCTGGCCAGCAGCTGAGCTGGCAGTGCCGTGCAGCTGTGCTTCTGGACAGGGAGGGTAGATGCTGCTGTTTTGCTCCCATAGCAATCCCTGCAGCAGACTGGTGAGCTTGTTTCCCTCGCAGGGCATCACTGCAGGCATGCATAGGCTCACAAGGGCTTCTGCCCTGCATCAGGGGAAGAGGGAGGGATTTCAGGACAAACCAGAAAGGAATGTACAGTTTGTTTCCTTGCTGCCAATAATAACAGCCCCAGGTTCTCTCAGGCCATGGATCCCAGCTAGCCTCGGTGGTGGGGGGAGCAGCAGAGGGAACTCGGAGGTTGCTGATATCAAGGTCTGAAGCAAAGAACAGACAGAGATAGCTGCTAAAGACTAAATAAAAAAATTAAAAAGAACAAATTGAACTTGGCATGTCTTATTGGGTGGTTAGGGGCTGAGCTGGCACTGCCGTGCAGCTGTGTTTCTAGACAGGGAGGGTAGGCGCTGCTGGTGTGTTGCCATAGCAACCTCTGAAATTGACTGGTGAGCTTGTCTCCCTCACAGGGCATCACTGCAGGCATGCATAGGCTCACAAGGCTTCTATGCAGCATCAGGGGAAGAGGAAGGGGTTTGGGGAGAAAAAAGAAATAAATGTATGTTTCCCTGCTGTCAGTAATGACAGCCCCAGGTACTCTCAGGCCAAGGATCCCTGAAGTCATTCACATATTTGGGACTGTCTAGTACAGTATGCCCTGCAAGCCCATTGGTCCACACAGGGGACCAATGGGCTTACAGCTCATACTGTACCTGTCATTTGGCGGGCGGCTGGGCGGTGTGCGGTTGGGTTGACGCCGCCCGCCGATGATGGGGGGGCGTGGGATGGGCAAGGGTTCTGTGTGGGTGGAGGGGTGAGGTGTGCCACTGGATCACCAGGATTTGTCTGATGGTGGTGTACTGCGATCGCGAAAATGGGCGGGGGGTCCACTAGACCACCAGGGTTGGTCTTTTCTGATATTTCTTGGATGGGAGGGGGGACCACTAGACTACCAGGGAAGGTCTTTCATCCCAGTTATTGGGGAATCGGGGACTGTGGAGGGCCACTAGACTACAAGGGTATTTCCATTATGCATATATCGAGATCGCGGTACCGGGTGGGGGATGCCCTGGGATCCCCACTGCACAAATCATACTTGCAGGGCCAGGCACAAGTTGCCGGGCTGCCTGCATTGCTGCATGCAACAAATATAATGACATAAAATGGGCAAATTCATTTATGCCTTGCATATTGTATGGCCTCCCTTGCTTGCCCCCTGCTGAATATCACCGGTGATGTGCCTAGCATAACTGCACTTGTGCTGGTGCATCCCCGTGCTCCCTATCTGTGGCTTGCACTGGTGCAGTGCCACTGCACCATGCGCAGTGCGTGTGCTGACCTTGCCATAGTCAATGTTGCTGTGCCATGGTGCATCACCATTAAATATCACCTGGCCCTGGCACCGGTGCATCCCAGTTGCGCTGCGCCCAGGCTTGCGCCACTGCCTGGGGCAGTCTGAATATCCTGGCCACAGAATAGGAGATGTGATACCTTTTACTGGACCAACAGAGATTTGCAGAACACGCTTAAGCTTCCTAACTTGCATAGTTCTTCCTCAGACAGAAATGGCAATTTTCTTGAAAGAGGAGACCTTTTCAGTGCCTGGAACAATATTAGCAAGAAAAAAAAAAATTTATATGTGAATGTGACAGATTAGGAGAGTAATTAGATAAGAAACACAACCAAACTGAGATAAGAAAGCATCCTTGAAACTAGAGTTGCGTGCCAGTCAAATGTCACAGATTGGAATGTTATGAAGTTGTAGACCATCTATAAATTATCTAATGTTAAATGTCTTACAGAAGATAAGTTGGAGACTGTGTGTGTGTGTGTGTGTGTGTGTGTGTGTGTGACATGCATGCGTGCGCAAAGCACTAGAAACAGCAATTCTGCATGCATGAATCTAAAGCCTATGAAATCACCACCCACCAGTTAAAATCAAACCTATAAATGCAGTTATATAGATTGGATAGAACCATTTTGTATACAGTATAAGCATATTAAAAACATGTAAAACAAATACCTGTCCATGTGTTGTACCTGAAACAAGCAAAGGCAGGACCACTTTAAATAGAGTAACGGGACATGAAACTAATATATACATACGAACGTACGAATTTGCCAGCAGATAAAGGCCTTATGGTCTATCGAGTCTGTTCAAGTGTGCAGCTAGCACCCCTTATTCTGCAGCTGCCCATCCCTTCCCTCCCTCCCCTGACCTCCCTCTTACCCTATCCCATCCCCTTTTGAAGCAGTCCACTGTTCTACAGGATACCACTTCTGCAAGCAACGCATTCCACCCAGACACCATCCTCTCCATAAAAAAGTGTCTTCTCATTTCCCTCCTGAACCTTCCTTCCTCCAATCTGAGATCATGACCTCAAGTGTCCCTACCCCCTTAACTTGAATAGTCCCTCCGTGCCTGTCTTGTTTATTCCTTTCATGTACTTGAAGGTTTCAATCATATCCTCCCTGTCTCTCCTCTCATAGAAACATAGAAGTTGACAGCAGATAAGGACCGCAAGGCCCATCCAGTCTGCTCATTTTTTCTACCTTATGAATGTGCCATTGGCCTTTGCTCTGTCAGTGGCCTATCTATTCATATTCATCTGTATTGCTCCCTTATGCCTATCCCATGCCTGTTTGAAGATTTGCACTGTATTCATATCCACCACTTCCTGAGGTAGGCCATTCCATGCATCCACCACCCTTTCTGTGAAAAAGAACTTCCTCACATTACCCCTTAATTAGCCTCCCTCTAATATAATGTTGTGTTCTCTTGCCCTGCTATTTTTATGTTTGCTTGTGCGCATGCGCAAGAAACATTTCGTCACAGCTTAGGAGAGAAGCGGGGTTTTGGAGGTGCACCACTGTGGAGGCCAGTGCCCCACTGCCTTTTGAGGCTTGGCCCACTTTCCCCAATGTGGTGGTACGCTGCTGCTAACACTAATTCAACCAGCATGCCACAACCTTGAAATAAATCTACTGCTGCAATGAAGGAGCGACCCATCATTGAAGGGCGGTACCTTGCCGTCCCCTGTGCCGGCCAGGGGAGCCCACTCCCGCCAGCATACTGTAAACCTCCCCATTTGTTGTGGTGCCAAGGAGGTGCCCAATCCTCAGCATCATGCACCCCAACAGTCTTTCTTTGCCAATGGGGGCCCAGTCCTGTCAATCTCAGTCCCCTTCCCAGTTCAATTTGCCAATGGGAGGGCCCACTCCCCATTGGCATAATGTCCCCTAATTTGTTGTGTGCTGAAGGGGTGCCCAATCCCCTCGGTTCCTCTGTATGTGCTGATGGAGGTGCCCAATCCCTGCTGGCTACAGTCCCTCCAAAAACATCAGGTGGCATGTTGGGAGCCCACCCCAGCATGCCAAATGTCCCTGTAAAAAAAAAAAAGTCCTGCAATGTTTGTTTGTTTTTAAACCTGTAAAACAGAAAATGGTCTCTCATTGAGTTTGGCGACCCCTCCACCAACCTACATACCTACCCTCTCTGCACTCCTTGCCTTCCCCACACCCTCACCCCTTACTTACCTCTGGAGCCCAGCACGATGATCTTCGGGGGACCGGGAACACGTCTGCACTTTTCAAAGCTGACCGCAAATTGAAGAAATGCTGGTAAGCTGTAAAATAGCAATTGATAGGTTTTTTCAACTTTGGTGCATATCTCAGGCATTTTTTGGAATTTTGGCACCAAATTTTCAACATGGGGTTATTGGGACCCCTCCTTATGAATACTGCCACTGTCGTGGCATTATTTGGTCCTGAAAGGTGATTTTGTGGTCACCTTTTGGAACTGAGTAATGAAATGACAGTGCCAGTGTTCATGAGGTGGGCTCTCAAAATCCCTGTGTTTCAAATTTGGTGGAAACAATCCCCAAAAATGACTGTTTTATGAGCGTGCATTGCGCAGTTTCCACGCATGCTCGTACCTTCACGAATTTGTAATATTTTCACTCCAGATTTTTAACACTGCCATTTTTCCACACCTTCTTGTGAACAGTATAGCTGTCATTTTTCACATGCTGACCAAAATGTGTTTTCACACTTCCGGCACAGAATAGCACGGTCACTGTGGGAAATTATTGTTTGGGACACATTAGGAAAATCACAGCAGCACTGTTCATGAGCAGAGGTCCTAAAATGCCTATGTTGAAAATTTGGTGATGAAAGTCCATAAAATGACTGTGATTTAAGAACATGCATTGTGCAATTTCCATACATGCTCATAACTTTGCGAATTTGTAGTATTTTCACTCCAGATTTTCAACATTGGCATTTTTCCACACCTCCTTATGAACAGTACAGCTGTCATTTTTCACATCCTGACCAAATGTGTTTTCGCACTTCCGGCTCAGAATATTTATTTATTTTTTTATTTAGTTATTAGATCATCGGTTTATAGACCTTTGAGTCAAAGATCCATTTACAAAGGCACTTCGTCAAGAGAGCAATACATCACAGCAAACAAAACAGTACGGTATATAACGCTTAGATTAAAAAAGCAACCAGTGTTAGACATTCACTGGTGGTGCAAGCTTGGTAACAGGTAGATCACAGTAGTCATAATATAGGTACACGAGTACCACGTCAGGTAGCAACCAGAGATATTTTATTACATTAGTCAGCAGATGTTCCTGAGAATAGCGTGGTCGCTGTGGAAAATCAGTGTTTGGGACACATTAAGAAAATCATAGTGACATTGTTCATGAGCAGAGGACCTAAAATGCCTAGGTTGAAAATGTGGTGACAAAAGTCCATGAAATGACTGTGTTACAAGCGTGTGTTGCGCAGTTTCCACGTATGCTCGGAAGTGTGCAAATTTGTAATATTATCACTTCAGATTTTCAACATTGGTACTTTGCCACACCTCCTTATGAATGGTACAGCTGTCATTTTTCATATCCTGCCTAAAATACATGTTTGTACATCTAGCGCACAATGGCGTGGTCGCTGTGGGAAATTAAAGTTTTGGACAGATTAAGATAGTCATAATGACAGTGTTCATGAGCAGAGGTCACAAATGCCTATGTTGAATAATTCCACTAAATGACTGCGGTACAAGCATGTGTTGTGCAGTTTCCATGTATGCTCGGAACTTCGAGCATTTTTAATATTTTCACTACAGATTATCAACATTGCCATCTCTTCACATCTACCTATGGATGGTGCAGCTGTCATTCTTCACATCCTGCCTGATCTGTGTTTTCGCACATCTGGCACAGAATGGCATGGTCGCTGTGGGAACTCAAAGTTCGGGACACATTAACAAAATCACACTGCCACTGTTCATGAGAAGAGGTCCCAAATGCTTTCATGAGGTGGGGGTCACAAAAAGGCCATGTTGAAAATGTGTAGTGCGAATACCAACACATGCCTGGGGCGTTAGGGTTTCTAAACATAACGTCACACCCTCTACAGACTAACAGGCATCAGAGGTGTAACTTTGGATCACCGGCTGTAATGCTCATGCCATCTCACCCCCACCCTGAAGCCAGTGACAGGCATCGAGGTGTGCCTTGCACTCTTCAGCCCCAGACTTCACCCCGTTCTCCTGTACAGCACACATTTCAGCATATGTCCTTATGAAATGGGGTGACTGGGAAGCCAAACACCCCAAGGCACACCTCACCACTTGTCAGTGTCTACAGGATAGGGTGAGGTGAAATGCCATGAGCATTATGGGCAACGACCCACAGACACACCCCAATGCCTGTCCATCTCTGCAGGGTGGAGTTGGGATTGGCGTGAGTTCAATACTTCACTGCCACTCCTATCCAGCATCTGTCTAACTCCTGCATGTCCAATGCTAATATCAGCAAGCAAACATTCGGCATTGAGAAATGCTTGTTTTATGTAGTACTGCTGTTTTAAGCAGAAGGCAGAGATATGTGCTGCTGCACCAGTCCAAACACCAAGCGAAGGATAATTGCTTCACATTCTTGTAGTGCTACCACAGTCATTTTTACGTTCGCTTGTGCGCATGCGCAAAGAACGTCTTGGGAGAATAGGACAGTTTGGAGGTGTGACTGTCCTGTGCAATGCACTGCTCCATTGAGCAGGCATTGCGGTCCTGCACCAATGGATGCGGGTGCTGTGTATGACAGTGGTGGTCTTCACTTCAAAGAAAACCACCGCTGTGTGCTGGCAGCACCTCATGCCCCCCCAAGCTTTGGTGCCACGCTGGGAGCCCACCCCAGCATGGCAAATCTTGTTTTGGCCGACGGGGGTGCCCAATCACCCGTCGGCTCCATGTCCCCCCAAACAGCTTTCCCTGCTGCCACGCTGGGAGCCCACCCCAGTGTGGCAAATGTCTCACATCGCACTGCTGTGTGCAGGCAGCACCTCACGCCCCCCCCAAAGCTTTGGTGCCATGCTGGGAGCCCACCCCAGCGTGGCAAACCTTGTTTTGGCCAACGGGGGTGCCCAATCCCCGTCGGCTCCACGCCCCCAGCCATCCTTCTGCCACACTGGGAGCCCACCCTAGTGTGGCAAACATCTCGCGTCATCTTTTTTTTTTAAACCTGTAAATTAAAAATGGTCCCACGGCGCTTCCCCCTGGCCCCCCTCCCACAACCTGCACCCAACCACTGTGCATCCTGCCTCCCCACATGCCCCTCACCCCATACCTACCTCCGGAGCTCGGCGCGACGATCTTCGCTGGACCGGGAACACGTCTGCACTCTTCAAAGCTGACCGCGAACTGAGGAAATGCCGGTATGCTGTATAATGGGCTTGATGGGTTTTTTTCAACTTCGTTGCATATCTCAGGCATTTTTTGGAATTTTTTGCACCAAATTTTCAACATGGAGTTTTTGGGACCCCTTCTCATGAATGATGTCACTGTCATGGCATTATTCAGGCCCGAAGGGTGATTTAGCAGTCACTGTGCAAAATCACCTTTTGTGCCCGATTAACAAAATGACACTGCCAGCATTCATAAGGTGGGCTCTCAAAAAGCCTATTATGAAAATTTGGTGGAAAAATTCCTAAAAATGACCGTTTTACGAGCATGCGTTACGCAGTTCCTACGCAGGCTCGTAAGTTCGCGAATTTTCAATATTTTCACTCCAGATTTTCAACATTGCCATTTTACCACACCTTCTGATGAGCAGTACAGCTGTCATTTTTCACATCTCACCCAAAATGTGTTTCTGCCCATGTAGCGCACAATGGCGCAGTCGGTGTGCAAAATCAATGTATGGGACACATTAAGAAAATCACAGTGACACTATTCATTAGCAGAGGTCTGTCTTAAAATGGCTATGTTGAAAATTTGGTGAAAAAATTCCTAAAAATGACTGTTTTACGAGTGTGCGTTACGCAGTTCCTACACACGCTCGTAAGTTTGTGAATTTTCAATATTTTCACTCCAGATTTTCAACATTGCCATTTTACCACACCTCCTCATGAGCAGTACAGCTGTCATTTTTCACATCCTGCCCAAAACGTATTTCCGCCCATGTAGCGCACAATGGCGCAGTTGGTGTGTGAACTCAATGTATGGGACACATTAAGAAAATCACAGTGACACTGTTCATGAGCAGAGGTCTTAAAATGGCTGTGTTGAAAATTTGGTGAAAAACTTCCTAAAAATGACTGTTTTACGAGTGTGCGTTGCGCAGTTCCTACGCACGCTCGTAAGTTTGCGAATTTTCAATATTTTCACAACAGATTTTCAATATTGCCATTTTACCACACCTCCTTATGAGAAGCGCAGCTGTCATTTTTCACATCTTGCCCAAAACATGTTTCCGCCCATGTAGCACACAATGGCACAGTCGGTGTGTGAACTCAATGTATGGGACACATTAAGAAAATCACAGTGTCACTGTTCATGAGCAGAGATCTTAAAATGGCTATTTTGAAAATTTGGTGAACAAATTCCTAAAAATAACTGTTTTACGAGCGTGCGTTGCGCAGTTCCTATGCATGTTCGTAAGTTTGCGAATTTTCAATATTTCCACTCCAGATTTTCAACATTGCCATTTCACCACACCTCCTTATGAGCAGTACAGCTGTCATTTTCACATCCTGCCCAAAATGTGTTTCCCCCTCATGTAGCACACAATGGCACAGTTGGTGTGAACTCAATGTATGGGACACATTAAGAAAATCACAGTGACACTGTTCATGAGCAGAGGTCTTAAATGGCTATGTTGAAAATTTGGTGAAAAATTCCTAAAATGACTGTTTTACGAGCGTGCATTGCGCAGTTCCTACGCACGCTCGTAAGTTCGCGAATTTTCAATATTTGCACTCCAATGACTTCCAAATGCCTAAACAGCACATAGAAGCAAGCAATATTCAGCATTGACAAATGCTTGTTTATTTTTGCATTCGCTTGCATGCATGTGCAAGGAACGTTTTGGGACAGTACGACTTTTTGAAGGTGTGTGACCCTCCTGTCCAATGCAGTGCTCAGTGTAACGTGTGCAACCCTACTGCACCAATGGATGCATGAGCTGTCTATGACAGCAGTTTGGCTGCAGTGGTCTTCAGTTAAAAGAAAAGCACCACTGCAATCAGCGGTGGTAACGTGTGTGTATTCAACATATTGATGTCGCCCTTTTCCCTCTGGCTACTAATAAAATCCCTCCTACTTCCTCCCTCTGCTGCCATCTACCCTGCTCCCTTGTTATTGCCCCCACCAAACTTATTGTATGTGCAGATGGAGTGCCCAGTCCCCATTGTCTCCAGGCCCCCCCCAATAAACACCCAGGTGGCATGCTGGGAGCCCACCCCAGCATGCCTATTCTCCCTGTAAATGGGAAAACTGTCCTGCAACATCTTTTGTTTTTTTAAAACCTGTGAAAACAGAAAACCATCCCTTGCTGTGTCTTGTGCCCCTTCCCCGAACTCACACCCACCCTTTGCATACCCCACCTCCCCCTCACCCCATACTTACCTCCGGAGCCTGGCGCAATGATCTTCAGTGGAGTGGGAACAAGTCTGCACTCTCGAAAGCCGAACACAAACTGAAGAAATGACGGTAAGCTGTATAATGGCATAAATGGTTTTTTTTTCAACTTAGGTGGCTATCTCAGGCATTTTTGCAAATTTTGGCACCACATTTTCAACAGTGGGTTCTTGGGACTCCACCTCATGAATTCAATTACTGTCATGTGAGTTATTTGGTCCCCAAAGGTGATTTCATGGTCACTGCACAAAATCACCTTTTGGGATTGATTAACTAAACAACAGTGTCACTGTTAATGAGGTGGGCTTCCAAAAGCCTATGTTGCAAATTTGGTGAAAAAATGTCAAAAAATGACTGTTACGAGCGTGTGTTGCGCAGTTTCCACGCACACTCATAACTTCGAGAATTTGAAATATTTTCACTCCAGATTTTCAACACTGGCATTTTTTCACACCTCCTTATGAACAGTACAGCTGACATTTTTCACATCCTGGCTGAAATGTGTTTTGCACATCTACGCTACAATGGTGTGGTCACAGTGAGAAATCAATGCTCAGGACAGATTATCAAAATCACAGTGACACTGTTCATGAGCAGAGGTCCCAAAATGCCTATGTTGAAAATTTGGTGACAAAAGTCCACAAAATGACTGTGTCATGAGCGTTCATTGCGCAGTTTCCATGTACGCTCGTAAGTTCGAGAAATTGTATTTTCACTCCAGATGTTCAACATTGCGATCCCTTCACACCTCCCTATGAATGCTACAGCTGTCATTTTTCACATCCTGCCCAAACTGTGTTTTTGCACAAGTGGAGCAGAATGGTGTGGTCGCTGTGGGAAATCGACATTCAGGACAGATTAACAAAGTAACAGTGGGACTGTTCATAAGCAGAGGTCTCAAATGCTTTTATGAGGTGGGGGTAACAAAAAGGTCATGGTGAAAATTTGTAGTGCAAATACCAGCAATCGCACAGGGCATTAGGGTAAAGCACCATATGTGCCAAACACCACTGCAAATACCTGCAAGCGAACGTCCGGCATTGACAAATGCTTGTTCTTTCTTACATCATGGCAATACGTCTGCAGGGCTATGCCCACAGCCATAAAAATTGGTTGTAGCAGGTTCAATTAGGGAATGCTTTATTTAACAGAGAGACAATATGTAGGGGGTGCCTCAAGGGTCTATTTAGGGGCCCACCCTATTTTTTGTCTATGTAAACCAGGTTGCATGGCATATGGAGAACACAAGCCTGTGTTTATACACAGACAACACTGTACTTATAGCAACAGGTAATAATTTAAAAAGAAATGGAAAAACATCTTCAAAATGAGTTTAATACTTTATGCACCTGGTTTGCAAATTCCAAACTGGCTCTCAATGGCAACAAAATATCACAGACCATGGTTTTCAACTTAGCAGCGACAAATAAAACAAACAAACAAAAACATGAATCAGTATTAAAACAATAAATGAAGAGGTATTATCTCAAGTAAAAGAATATAAATACCTAGGGGTCTGGGTGGATACAAATTTAAATTTTGACCACCACGTAAATCTGATGGTCAAAAAGGTAGACATAAGATTAGTGGCCTTCAGGAGAACTTGCTGTTGCTTAAGCTATAGGACGCAAGAGTCTGTTGTAAATCAGTTATTAATCCCGATAATAGACTATGGGGTCCACATATATAGCCTAGCTAACAAGACTGCTTTGCCAGAGGTGGAGAAACTTTATAATAGGCTGGCTAGATTTGTGTTAAAATGTGATTTTACTACACACCACTGTACAATGTACAGTAGATTGAACTGATTAGATTTAGAAAATAAAATAAAAATTGAGTGGACTTGTTTGAGTCATAGCATAATAAGAACAGGAAATCCAAGCTACTTAACAGATAAATTGAGTAAAAGAGGAAATAAGTATAATTTAAGAAATAATAGTTTGCATAAATGTCACACTTTAAAATAAATAATAAATAAGTAAAAAAAATTTCCCCCCAGTACAGTAGTAGATACTGGGGCAATCTAGAAAATCAGGAAGTTGAGTTAAAGATACATCCAAAACCTTTCCATACTAAGCTCAAAAAGAATTCAACAGTGAAATGCATGAACTGGCAATCATGACATATTGCACCATGGGTGTATATTCGTTGTTCGTCTGTTAACCATCTGTTACTTCGAACTTGTGATAATATTTTTTCATTTTCAGGTTTCTGAAAACTTCTAACTCATAGAGTTATACTGTAATATGACTGATTTAAATTGGTTCATAAAATAAGCTGTAGTAATTAGAATCACATCAGGGTAGATGTGGAATCAACCATGAAGTAACTATTGTGTATGTAACTGTTAAGTTGTTTGTGAAACCTGTATATGAAGTTATAATTTGTTATATGTTATCTTGGTTAATCGTACAGGACCATCTTGAAAACAGCACCTATGGTCCTAATGGAGTATTCATTAACATCTTCCCGTATAAAAATAAAGATTTTTATTACTTACTGCTACTGCATAGACAGTGCTGGGTAAGTTACTTTTTCTATTACTTTCTATTACTTTCGAAAACTTGTTCCAGAAAGCTCTGTGCAGTCACTAGCAAGGATGGAGAAGTACTAGAAAAAGTAATACATCTTACAGTTACAATTACTTCTTTCTTTTTATACAAAAACAGTACAAAAGTAATAAGTAACTATAACAGATTACATTTATTTGAAAGTAATAGGCTAGTTACTAGTTACTTTTAAATAAATGTAACCAGTTACTGTTACATATTACATTTGTATAAAAAGAAAGAAGTAACTGTAAGGTGTATTACATTTTCTAGTACTTCTCCATCCTTTGTAGTGACTGCACAGAGCTTCCTGGAACAAGTTTCCAAAAGTATTGGAAAGTAATAGAAAAAGTAACATACCCAACACTGTGCATAGAGTAGACAACTAACACCTAGTGCCAGTATGGCCACCAAGAAGTAGGTACCTAGCAGTAACTGTATTTCTTCTAATGGTTTTGTCCATAGCCACACTCAGTGCTGGTTACTGGGCACATGCACCCAGCTCTCCCAGAATGCCCAGTTTAGAAGCTGCCTAGCAGCCACTACTACCCACCTAATGCTTTCAAGCTCTCACAGGTGCTTGGAATGGGGCCACAGGTCAGGGACCCATTTGGGGATGTTTGGAGAACTATCCCAACATCTGCCGCTAGGGCAATTTTTAATACCAGACTTACCAGAATAACCGGTGCAGAGCTTATCAATATGTTGCTGGATGGACTTACATGCAAGGACTTTCAGGAGCCATGCTGGATGGCACAATGCCTGCTTTGACCCTTGGTAACTGTATTCAGTGCTCTGAGGGGGTAATCAGAAAAAACCTCTAGTGCAGCAGCACCTAAACCTCGCAGTCAGTGTCAGAACTGGCAAGATGGTCAAGAGGCACAGGCTGAGCTGGTACCAGATCTTTTTGAGACCTAAGGGTATGACACACAGTATCCAGAGCTGGAAATCTAATGGTGCCCAAAGAGACTGAACTATTGATATACTAGTCTGTAATTGTATGAAATCCAAACTAATGGTGATGCTTTAAATCATTTAATAATCTAAGGTCTGAACTACTGTATTTCTGGCAGTGGCTCTGGATTGCTCAGAACCCTGAGTGCTCCTTAGGACACCTGGCCACCTGTGTGCTGTGTTCCAGGCAGTGACTGTGGGGTGCTCCACAGCTATGGGTACCCTGGAAGTCACCTGGCCCACAATTCCACCCAGCTCTGTGTGGGGGAACTTCGGCTAACCTTAGGCTGGTCTGCTAAGGCTCTCTGTGGGATAACTTGCTTCCACCTTAGGCCACCCAAGGTTCAAGTCCAAGGCTCTTCATTTGTATGTGGTATGCAAGAAGGAAGGCAGTACCCATAATGCACTTTCACCTTTGCATTCCTGCCCAGATCTGTGATGCATGTTGTGTGACTGAACATTGTTTTTTGTAAAGGGCGGGGGCCCGGGGATCATAGGTGCATAGTATGTGGTCTGGGGATCTACAGAGTGTGTAATCAGCTTTAGAAAGCCCAGCTCAATCCCTGCAGCCATGCTGCTTATCCATTTGGAGAAGCATCTGCACCCCAATGCTCAATGGTCGCAGGCGTGCAGTTTGTGACAGTGTTTCAATTGGAGGGTGAAGGGTGGCACACTAGACACCATGAGAGACAATTGTTTTATATTGGCCTTGGATTGGAGGGAGGGGTATGACCACTAGGCATGAGGGATGAACAGCTTTGTATGGGGTCCAGATATTGTGTGTGGGGGGGCACTAGGCACCAAGGATGAACCTTTTTGTAAAGGGCCGGTGGCGTAGAAATTTAGAGGGAAGGTGATGGCACTAGGCACCAAGGATGAACATTTTTGTGTATTGACTGGGGATCGGATGGAGGGGTGTTACTGCTATGCACCAAGCATGAACAGGTTTGCATAGGGGATGGGTGTTGTGGGGGGGGGGCACTAGTCACAAGGGATGAACCTTTTTGTAAAGAGCCAGTGGCTCGGAGGCTTGGAAGGAGGGTGATGCTGCTAGATGTTCATGGCATGTCCGGGGCTGGAAGGTGCCTAAAAAACAATCTTGTAACAGTTCTGTGGGTGGCGTGGTGGTGGTGGTGGGGTTGGGGGCAGTGAGCACTTGCATAATGTTGTGTATTATCTTGTTTAAAAAGGCCAAATGTCCACATGAGTGTGTGACACAATTTTTTCCTTTTTTTTCTCCACTGAACTAGTAGTAGTAAACCTTTTATTCATTTTTAAATTAATAGGTGACTCAATTCAGAAAAGCTCATTTCCATAGAGGTCCTTTTGTACAAAATTTCACAAATGAAGGTTTCATAAAATACTACATAAATAACAAGGGACTTAAGCAATGTACTAATACAGAAATACAAGCAGTTATGGAAACAGCATTAATGCTAATATGAGTATTAAATATTGTGTACACTACGCCACTAAGTAGGGATTTTAAAACAACTCAACACTGGCTAAATGATGGAAGGGATATGGTTTCTTTAGGTGACTCCATCCATTATGACGAGTTTTCTCACACAGCTTTAATCTGTGTGTGTTATGAAATGCATTTTTGTCTACCCGTTCTTTTCCTCATGTTAGCTGCAATGCTGGCACTATATCCTAGAGGTTGGCATAATGATCTGTGTATGAGCTGGGTACATCCAGCAGACCTGGATTTCATTCCCAAAACTTCCACTTGCACACTGTGTGCTTCTGAGCAAGTCATATAAGTGGCCTAGTCACCCCATGCTGATCCTCAAAATAGGCAGTTGGCCCAAGTGGGCATTACCCGGTTACCGCAAAAAAAAAAAAGAACAAACCAAAACACTGAGCTATGTAAAATAATGCACAGAAACCTCAACGTGGGTTTAGCCAACAGTATATATGATGCCATAACCTTTACTGTGCCGATTTAATGTGACACTACTGTCAGCCACATAGCTATGGTTCCAGTGGGATGGAAGCAACTGGCCTTCTCTCCCTGCATAAGTCCATCTGGTGCCATAATATTGTTAGCCACACATCTGTCCCCATAAAAATCATTACCATTACATATTGTGATACAAACCAACACTGCTGCTGGCCAGCTGCGATTCTCTGCCCACTTTGCAAATGCATGGTCACGGCTGTTGGGGTGCTGAGGCTCGTATGCGTACTAATGTGCTGGAGTTCAGCTAAATATTTTTGGGTAGTAAATGAAAAAAAGATATCTGTACTCGAGGGAACTTATTGCTTCTTTGAAACATGGTATAAATAGTATGTAAAAGTCACAGTTGGAAAGTCGCCCTGTGATAGAGGGCATGCGCGCGTGCATATTCGATAGTGCTAGGGACATGAATAGCCATTCACTCATGTCCAGTTTCATGGCTATATTTTCTGACCGTGACCTTGAAGTACACTTTAAAGACCCCCTTTCAAACAGCAAGGTAGTTTCCAGAGTTCAGCTTTCTGTTTACTACCCTAAAAAGTATTTAGGTGACCTCGGGCGTAGTAGTTTGCACATAAGCCTCAGCACCATTGACCATGGTTTTGCACTGTGCACTAAAAATCAGAGCTGGCTAGTGGTCGTTTTGTTTTTTTATTAGAATATCAAACAGTAATAATTGTTGTGGTAACTCCTGACTGGTTAATGATATTATAAAACCAGAGGGACTAATGAAGTGAGTAAAGGAAGGCTGTTTAGTTATTTAACTAGGTGAGACACACTAAACTGAGAGCTTTTTTACAGGCGCAACCTGGGAGCACAGGGAAGTTAAGTGACTTGCTCAGGGTCACACAGTATGCAAGTGGAAGCTGTGAGATTTAAACCCAGGTCTGGTCTGCTGGATGTCACCAGATTTGCAGCTCAGAGCCTTAAACCACTGCTCTATGCTGCCTCCCATCAAGGCTGCTACCTTTCCAGTGAAAGCATAGGGATCGACAGTGTCCCCCTCACTCCAGTGACAACCAGTGTCGGTGGTCAATGCCATGGACCTGACGCAGCTAGAGAAACGAAATGAGCATGAAATGAGCAGTCCTGGAGATAAACAGACATGGCAGACAGAGAGTTCACAAGCTTAAATTGCCAAATGCTGCGTTATCACCAAAGTATTTGTGCATACATCATGCTGCCTTAGTGCACACTAGAGCACTCGTGCCACTGACTTGCTGGGATGCAGCTTTGCTATTTGGTTGATGGGCTTGGCCCAAGGATTGTTTGTCAGTCTCTGTGGACCAACAGGTGACAGTCATTTTTGTGGTGATGGTCTTGTGGTCTAGGTGGGGGATTGTGGGGTGGGGATGATCTATGCAGCAGAGTGTAGTGCTGCCTATCCTGTGCTTGTCACCAGCTACATTTACATTTGCTGGCAAGGTGTCTAACCAGCGTATCTCTTATTGCCTTACCTGTTGCCTCCAGTGCTGTTACTTAGCCAGATGTAGGCATTTACCTTGCTTTGTGAGATGTGCTTAACCCACTGATTGTTTGTCAGCCTGTGTCTTCACACCTGTCCCTTCTCTTTGTAGGTGCTGTTGTTCTTGCAGTGATCTCTGCTACATGCCACAGTATAGGCAAAGCAGTCAGCACTGCTTGTCTTCCTACTGTTCGTGTCTGTCAAACTGTACATTCTTATTATTACTGACCTAGACATTCCACTCGTATGTTGCATGGCTTAGGTCACAGTCTCTTTCAAGGATGTCCATGAAGTACACATCTATGTGCTTTGTATCACACTGGCAACGGCAATCAAAAGTGACTTCATGTTTACATGCCTGCTTCGATCCCATGTACTGTACAAGCAAACCAGTAACATGCACTACCCATGTTTTCTTTAAGGTGAGAGGCATGGATTTCCAAATGTGGGAGTACTTTGCATGTTCTAGAGCATTCCAAAGCATGCAGCCACTGCCTGATATGGATGGAGACTTTAGCGACTGTATCCAGAGACACTTGCAATGCAGATGACCACTGATGGTCTCCTTTTATGCTTTTGAGTGCAGCCCTCAATCATACCTGGCCCCGAACACTGTGGACACGGGTATGGTCCTCCATATTTTGGAAGGTGATGACAACAGTGTTCAGTGAATATCAGTGGATAGAAAACTTTTACATGAGTCTTGACACGTTTTACTTTATAGTGGGTAAACTAAAACACTGAATAGCATGACAGAACACCAACATGCGTCAAGCTATTCCCACCAATGTTCCACTGGCTATCACAATTTGGAGACTGTCTACAAACAAAGAGTATCATACAATTGGGCACTTATTTGGGGGTGCCTCGGGCTGTAGTATGCTTGGTGATATGTGAGGTCTGCCATGCTGTCATTACCACCTTTAAGCACATGATCACAATCTCAAATGGGCACACAGCTCCAAGCGATCACCAACGGATTTGAAGACAAATTTGGTTTCCCCCAAATGTCAAGGGCTATAGACAGCACACACATCCCAGTTCAGGAGACCCACCCCCTGAAAAAGGCCATGTGTTGGGCTGAAGCACTGGGGATGTAAGGTGCTTTTCTGAGGCAACCTTGCCACAATAAATCTTTGATACTAGAATCAATGTCTGCCTTTTCCTTGATTGAGTGCAGAGCGTACTTTACATATCCCAGTTCAGGTACCTGCTCAGGATGTGGCAGATTTTACAGTCACAAAGGTTGGCACTTCATTGTGATGCAGGCAGTGGTGGACCACCAGTACTACAATGGATGATGGTGGCCGATGCTGAAGTTTTACCCCAGCTGGTTGCAAGGGAAATGCAAGACTGTGGCAGCAACACAGCAGGGGATCATGCAAAACATATCAGACATGCTCTAGTGCAACATCTTATCAGACAGTTCAATGGCCAAGGGCACCAGTAACATATGATTGTCTTTCAATAAAGGTAGCCTACCCATGTTGGGATCCTCTTCTTATTGCACTATTCTTGCTATGTGCTATAATCCTCAGTAACATGTAGGCCAATGATGTAGCTCCGCGATGACATGGCTGGCCTCAGGTGCCCATTACGTCACGTTATGACCATATGACTGCACCCATCACCATGGATGCTTACACAGACCAAGGATATCATGACACAAGTGTCACTTGTGATGTGTACTTGTGGAGCTATGATTGGTCATGTGCATACAAGTCATGCAATGACTGTGTCAGAGCGTGAAGAAATTATTCATGTCCTCCTGCTGCGGCACACTCATGCATGGGACCCATGCTGCCAACTGTCAGTGTTCCGGCACTGACTGTGTGTCCACGTACACAGACTATAACCTTTTTTTCCCCAAATCAAACCAATCTCAGAGCCATTGCCAATGGGAGCGCTGGTAGTGGCCCATCTAGACATATTGGTTGAATCAGTCTGGTGGCACGTTGCCTTGAATCATGATGCGTTGCATTGGTCAGCACTGCTCACATGTAATGCATACCATAGCACTTCCTCACAGTATGCTGTGATGAGCATAGAAAGACAGCACCTTACGAGACAAAAATGTTAACATATTCAACAGAACTGTTTGCAAGCAAGAAACTGAATTTGAAAGAAGGAATTGCAAAGAAGTAATCACAAGGACTGCCAGGCTGGGATTGCATGGATTAATCAATTTAATATCAAACATGAATTCATGCTTGCTGCGCGCTGACAAGGATGCCAGCTTAACCTGAAGGCTCCAATGCCAGTCTGAAATCCATCTAAATTAATTATGAAAATCTCGAATTTTGTCAATGCGGAGTTTATAGTGAGTTAGAGCATATCATTTTGGTCCCTTTTATTTAAAAAATATTCCTGTGAGTTCAGTATATTTAAATTAATCTCTACAGCAAAGAGAGCGGGGTGTTCCTAATTGAGATGCCAGTAACGGTAGACAAAGCTTGGCAAATGGTAACTGTCACAACGGGGCGTGTTCTAATTCTTAGACAGTGCCATCCTCAGAGAAACATTTGAATACAGGTAAAAAATGGAAACATGAATAAAACTGACAAAATGACATGGTTTTCATCAAGGACATGCTGTTATCAATAAAAGAAGACACTGCAGGTTTAAAATTGAATGACACTACTACAAATAAAAAGCTGTCTGAAGTTACAAATTGTATGGAAGCTTTTGAAGAAAGGCTGTCTTTTTTAGAAGAGTCTCTCATCAAGTTGGAGGATTTTGTGAAGGGGGAAACAAGACAATTGACCAGAGTTACTCAGAAATTATGTGATTTGGAGAATAGAGGGAGATGAAATAATTTAAGAATCACGGGGATTCCTGAAGGGTTGAAAGGTCCAGATATGATTAGATTTTCAAAGGACTTTATACCAACATTGTTAAACAATCGGTGGAACTGGCAGATAGAAATTGAGAGTGCACATAGAGAACTATTTCCTAGACCCAAACCAGGGCAACAACTGAGACCCATCATTGCAAACTTTTTAAGGTTTACTGTTAAAGAGGAGATTCTCAGAATAGCAAGGGAGAGGAAATCTTTGAGTTGGAATGGGGAAAGAGTTTACATCTTCCAAGATTTTTTGGCTGAAGTGGTGGAAAAGAGGAAAGTGTTTGCCCCGGTCAGAGCTACACTTCAGAAACTTAACGTTAGATACTTTGTGAGATATCCTGCTGTCTTAGTAATTCAGAAAGGGGGAGAGTTGCATTCCTTTAATATTGTGGAGGATGCCTGTTTTTTCATCAAAAAACATTGGCCTGACAGTTTCAGTCAGAAGGGATTACCTAGACAGAGAGAAAGCCAACGGCTTCCAGCTCATGCCTCAGGAGACAAACACCCTCGCGAGACCTCGTCTTCTAATAACACTGTGCATATTCCAACCCAGCAAGATCCGAGCAGCAGTTCCACTCCTGATTCACAAAAAAGCCCCTTTAAAGCTTCAACATCATTGCCACTAAATGCTAAACCCCTCCCTAAATCTATGACCTGGTTAGCAAAATCTTTTAGTAAAACAATCCCCATTTCAAAAAATAGATATAGATCGATTGAAGGGTCTACAAAAATGCAGAGCAACAAGGAAGAAGCAATGGGGCAGGACACAACTCAGAAGAGGGGAAGCATCTCTCCACCCCATCTGATTCTCATGATATTACTCATGTCTTTGAAGAACCCTCATCTCCACAGAGTTCTCCCTACCTGCAAGAAGGCTGATCTGGAATCTGGCTGGGATTTCTTTTCCTTGTTCTTTTGCTGTTGGGAGGAAATATGTAGTGTTTTTGGAGACATGCTGAAGTTCTTCCCGAAGATAAGCTGGTGGATGTTATACATTTGTAGTAGAAGCCTGAGTGGTTCAGTGTGGTCACATGCTTTCAGCCATAAAGGGATATTTCCTGGTTTATTGTGACCCGTATAGTAAGAGAAACTTCCTAAATTAATTCTAAATAACTCTCCTTAGTAGTGCATTGTCTGATGTGTGCTAATAGTGATGAATTATTAAAAACACTACGCACAGAATAAAAAAATAAAAGGAATGAGAGAGGGTGAACAATTTCTTTTCTAAAATGTCTGTACTAGTGATTTGGATGGCTCTAGTGACATCAATTGGTTAGAGCAATATTACAGTGTACTGGATTATAATGTTCATATTGTGTTGCTTTTTCAGTATTCCCTTCATTTAATTATTGATCTTTCAAGACTTTATAGAGGAGGGGATTGTGACAAACTTTCAGAGTCCCTTTTCTTCTTATTGCACTCAGAGATGTTAAAGGGTATGAAATACTAAGTTGAGTGAACTTTCTTGCTGAGTGTTGCCTTTCATAAGGGATTGTACCGGTTGGAGTTATACACCATCACTGCTGATTCCCACAGGATGACATACTATAGGAAGAAGTGAAACTGTAATTTCATCCCAAAAATCTATAGACCCCATTGTATATTTAAAACTAAAATGTTCTTAAATGAATATTACCTTTTTATAAGTGTCCCAGACTAGCTGTGGTCAGTGATTGTGTGTCCTGATAAACCTCAGTATAGGAATTCTGTACTAATAGGGGTGAAGTAATTGCTGGCAAATAGAAACCCAGATTTCTAGCCCTGGAGTGCCCTTTCTCAATGGATAGGAATACCCATTGGGGAAACACCTTACTGGGGTGAGGGTTTTTTTGGAATGTACAGATGCTTTGTTGGGAGTATCACTTAAACAGAGCATACTAAGCCAGCAGATATTTCTGATGGACACATGCTGATGGCATTGGTGGGACTCTGCTGGTTAAGATGTTTTCTTTAGTAGTATATTGGGGTCTAGAGGCTTTTTACTAATTAGTTATAGTCGTCTTAGGGGGTGGTTTTATTATTTGTAAGCTTAACTCCGTTAACAAACTCTTTCTGAATTTGAAATATTTAATAAGTTTATGGTATAAAGTATTAATCTTTGATTCTGTAGTGTTAAAATAAACCTCCTCCTATGGGAAATTAATATATGGAATTATGTGATCTTATCCTGGTGCTACCTAAACCAGGACAGGTGGGCAGAATTATTATCTTATACAACATTATTCTGTGTTTTTGACCTTTAATAATCTATAAACATAGGAATGTATGGAATTAGAAAACTGGGTTTTGACTGGGTCAGAACCACTAGAGGTACCTTGAGGTAATTACTCTGCACATTCTCTCTTAACTCTTTTCTGAGGATTCACTAATACTATTAATCCAGAAATTGTTTGTAAGAAATTTAGGGCTAGATATTCAAAACTGTGCCTGGGGCTAAATTAGCACTGCCTGGCATGCTAAAGTAGCCCAGACCCAATAGCCCGCGATACTCAAAAGGGATAGCCCCAGTGCTAAACCTGCTGAATATAGCATGCTAAGGAAGCCAGGCAATCTGGGCTGGAAGTGCAGTGCAAACATAGCCCAGGAATAAGACAGCTCTGAATATAGCAACCAGGAAGTGCACACCACAACAGCAACCAAGTGCACAGTGACGTGAAGGAAGATAGAGGTGAATTATGTGGCCAATGTGTGTGCCAGCACATGTGTGGACTCAGTACAGCTGCAAGCAGCAGTTCAGGTGAAATTAAATTGTTCACAACTGTACAATATTTCCAAAACGTTTGTGTGTCGCTAAGCTGTTTGTCTGGTGCAAACATATTTGCCTGGGGCTAAACTTTTGCTACATTCAAAAGTGGCATGCAAATGAGCCTAGTTAGGTAGTCTCTGTGCAAACATCCAGATTAGCATCTCTTTATGATCTGATTTGCATGCAGTTTGCCCAGCATTACTGCAGGGTCCCACAGCTCCACCTGTAGGTCTGTCTGGGAGTGCATGGTGGTAGCTGCAGGCTACATTTGTAAAGTACAGCATAACATATTGTGCCCCAGGGAACTACACAGCACAGGCACAGGTGGTGGTGCTGCATGCAACTGTCTACTGTAGGTCATGCTACAGTGCCCAACAGACACTACAGTAACAAGGGTAGTGTGAGGGACACAGCTATGCCTATGGTGTGTAGGGCAGTGATGACCACTGCACTGTACTGAGTGACAGGCCCAACTTGCAGGTGTTTACTGACAGTGGACATTACTTTTCTGCTGTTGTGCGACCCATAGATTCTGCACCACTGGCATGGGATGCTCACAGCGACATATACATGGTGGCTGTGTGTGCTATGGCATCTGTACAGATGTGCGGTATGTGGCTGGGGGGGGCACATATGATCAGACAGGCACACTGGCATTGGAGTATTCCCAACACTGGCCCATGTGCACAGCGTGGCTTGTCCCAGCCTTGTGGCCTCACCCAGTCTGTGGTGTAGCCTGGCCACTTGTACACCCTCCCCTCAACACACTCCATGTCCATAGTGCTACATGTGTGTGCTGGCATCTGTTGCTGTCCACAAAGGGTAGTCTGCAGGTGTGTGCTGCATGGCTGCTCTGCCATGGTGTCCACTGGGAGCTGGGTCGCCATGTACTGCCTGGCATGGCTGGGACTGGTGGCAGATAATGGCATCATTGTGACGCCATCAGTGGGCAGCATGTTTCCTCTATGTATGGCTTTTTCTCTGTGTCATACTTATTGGTTAGGGTCGCACAAAGCCACGCAAAAGCCATGCAAATGCCATGCAAAGCCAAAATGTCGCACAAAACTGGTTTGCCCAGGGTTAAGACTACCTTTTCCTGGGTGGCAGTTTGCACCACACAAAGTGTTTCCCTAAGTTGTGCAAAACCACTTTACATATAGCATTGCACTGACACACACCCTCAGTTTGCCCCTTGCATACATTATGATTTTGCCTGGCGCTAATGCAGTTTGCGCTCGCTATTTGGCCTTTTGAATATAGCAGATCCGCACTAACCCAGCACTAAACCTATGCAAACAGTTTGTGCCCAGCTCAAAGTTTTGAATATCTGGCCCTTAGATTCTTAAAATATTCCATTAATACAATTTTATATTTATTTTCTTATTCTCAGATAATATTAGATAAGGTTGCATCAGCAATTTTAAAGTTTAAGGTTCTTCACTTCATAGCTGGAGTGTTTTTTAGCCTCATAGGATGTTTCTAGTTTTTTGGTCTTAGAACTAGTTTGTTTCTTTTTTTGAAAAAAAAAACAAAAAACAACCAAACAAAAAAAAACAACTATTAAATTACTTTCTTTGGTTGAAAAGAATTTTGAGACTTAAATTTGCACTATTGAATTTTAAGTGTTTAGTAATATGTCTGTTTTAAATATTGTTACATGGAATGTCGATGGACTTGGTTCACCTATCAAAAGGAAAAAAGTACTAACGCATTTAAAGAAACAAAAAAGTGATGCAGTTTTTCTCCAGGAAATTCATCTTATTCCAGAAGAAGCAGACAAGTTACAGAGACAATGGTTAGGACAGATCATACATAATTGCTTTTCATCAAAAAAAGAGGGGTTTGGCCATTCTAATTTCACAAGGGGAATTCCTTTCATTAAGAAAGAACATGTCATAGAGGTAGACAGCAGAATACAAATTCTATCAGAATCTTTGCATGGCATAAATGTGGCATTTTGCAATATTTCTGCTCCAAATAGTGAAAGAGGTTTATTCTTTCAGGAATTATTAGCCATTCTTCTGCCAGTTAAAGGTTATAAACTAATAATGGGGGAAGACTTTAATAATGTCATGGACCCCTTGCTAGATAGATCAGCCTCCACAAACCAAGTAAAACAAATCAAATCACAGGTTACACCTGTAAACAAGCTTTCAGCTTAATGTGCCACTCGTGGTTAAACAATTGAAAAAAAAAATCTTGTAACTATTTACAGGAACTAGTGTCAGAACTGGGCTATTGGATATTCGGGGGCTGGGTAATCCTAATGGTGAAGAGTTTTCTTTTTTCTCAGCAAGGCATAATGTCTATAGTAGAATAGCCTATCTTTTTATACCCCTTTCTCTGTGTAAGTCAGTTACAGACTTTGTTTATGACTCCATTATCTCAGATCATGGGCTACTTAAAACAACTTGTGTGCTGGAAGAGTCACCACAGAAACAGTTCAGGCGGTGCTTTAACACTTCCATAGTACAAGACCCAGAGTTTAAAGAATGGTTATCTAAGGAAACAGAAATGTACTTTGATACTGATGATAACAAAGACACCTCCTATCAAACACTCTGGGATGCGTATAAAGCTTTTATTTGAGGAGGTATATAATTAGATATGCATCCATTAGGAAGAAGAAAAAAGGCAAAAAGACTTGGAAAGGAAAGAAATTCTTATTAGACAGATAGAAGATAAGCTAAAACAGGACTCAACTAAAAATCAGGATCTAATATATCAACGTATTCAACTTAAAGTTGAAGTTAATAAACTATACTCTAGTAGGACGGAGTTTGCTCATTTTCATACAAAGCAACAGTACTGGGAATCTGGTGAGAAGCAAGGAAAACTTTTAGCATATTGTTTGAAAAAACAACAAAGTCAAAATGTTATACCTAAAATTCAGATGGAAAACAGTATTATTACTCATAACATTAAAGAAAGAAATTATTATTTCCAGGAGTATTATGGAAAATTATATAAGCCCTTTATCCCAAATACAACATTAAATATAGGATACAATATATGGGGTGCAGTGTGTTAACTTGAATTTAATACACACCCTCTTTGTTGGATGGCACATATGATAGCCATCCAACAACGAGAGTGTGTGTTAAATTCGAGTTAACTCACTGCACCCCATATTTGGTTATATATAATTGAAGAGTTCAGTTTTTTCCTCAGAGTGACATTTGCGAAAATGAAGAAAGTGAAGTCTTACCTTGCATAGCTGAATTTGTTTATTTTTACAATGTATACCTTCAATTCAAAAAATACATGGTAAATTAAGTGCTTTGGTAAATTAAACTAACTGTAACAAGAAAGATAAACAAGAAAAAACATCCATTTAAATCTTCCGGGTGGGTTTTTTTCATGTTGTTATGGGTGTTGCTACCTGGTTTGAGTCTTGTGACCTGCAGAGGAAAGGGCAGAGTTGAGAGGGAGACTCATTAAGGACTATGGTAAAAGAGGAGGTGAGTGTTTATGGCTGAGTGAATTTGGCACAGACTGACTTTCACAGTCTCAAACTCTATTGTGTTTCGAGCAGTTTCCTATGGAAAAAACTGCATAAATGCTGTAATACCTGTGATGCTTAGACAGCTGGTTTTGATTAATCTATGATTTTTGTAATATAAAAATGTGTTATTGAGTGTCTCTCATGAGACATGCTGTTTCAGCTGAAAAATAAAGGCCAGGAGATAATTAAAGGTTAGAAGAGACCTAAATTAAGGATCTCCTGTTTATCTAGCTTAATTGTAGCTGCCAGCTGCTAGGCAGGAAAATCATAAACTTTTATGATGTTTAGAAGAAGAATACAGGTTATGTCACTAAGGTGCTATGTCATAAATGCTCTTTGATGTCTGTGAAGAACAGGATGCTGCTCATGGATGAAAGAAAGAACTTGGAAAATTTCAGACTTACTTGGGAAGTCATATGGGGAAACAAGTTTTTTTTGCTGATGTCACCTATTAATTTACCTACTAACACAAGACATCCTGATTGCATAATTTTTAATAAACAGAGGAGGAGCTGGGTGATATCATGGAGAAGGCAGGCTCAAGACAGTTGTTTTAATTATACTGTGACTGTCCTTTACACACACACGTTTGGACTCTGAAGCTACAACATGTTTCAGCACTGTAAGAATACATTAGCTAGGCAAGGCTAAGTGTATGGTTGGTAGGAAATTGCACTTTTAAACCTGTTTTTTTAAGTGATTGTAATGTTTTGTGCTATATGGTTCTGTGTTTTACATTTTACATTTTTCTCTATTTTTAAGTAAACATCTAATTTTAAGAGACTGCTTGGTGTGCCTTTGAAATTCTTTCTTTGACAAGTGCAGTATATATGGTTAAAGCTGACACTGTGCAAAGCTTACTGGTTTTACCAAACTGGGAAAAGGTAGGAGTTTATTCTGAGGTCTTTAAAAGAGTTTTTAAGGGTTCATTTTGTACACCTGGTTAGGTGCCCATAGGCAAAGATATCTGGCATCCCCTGAAGAGCAGAATTATCTGAGCCTGTACATTGGGTACACTATCAAGAGGTTCACAGTTTGAATCCCTCCAGAGACTTGAGACCAAAGGTTGATTCAAACCCACAAAACAGACAAGAGGGTTACCCTCTTTCTGTTTTCTGTTCACAAGACTGCGCTGGGAGGTTGGCACTGTGACAATACCTACTCGGGTATTACAGTATTTAATGCACATTTTTTCCCATAAGAAAAAACAGAACCCAGTAATTACACATGAATATATTCTTGGAATCAGCAAAGCTTCCCAGTTTATCAGAACTGGAGAAAGAAACATTAGACAAACCTATTTCTAAACGAGACATTTCACAGACAATTCAAAAGTCAAGTTCACAAAAAACTCTAGGACTGGATGGCTTTTCCAGTGAATTCTACAAATGCGATAATTGGATCATTATAGACTATCTAGAGAAACTTTTTTCAGAATGCCTACAGTAGGTCAGAAAAGGATGTCAGGCACCCTGAATGATGCATTTATATGTTTAATTGTTAAGAAGGATAAATATCTTTTTAGACCGGGCAAACTATTGCCCTATATCACTTTTAAACTTTGATTATAAGATTCTGACTAAAGTATTAGCAAATAGACTGAAAAATATTATACATTTGTAACCCCCCCACCAGCTCCCCTTATTTAACTAGCAGAACTGCTCCTCTCACGACATGGCACCAAAGAGAGGGATGGGGATTTACATAATAGTTTACAATACATCTCCTTCTGAGCCTGCCATACACAAACAGGCAAACCAAATGTGGCAACTATCTTGCTCACACCTGGTGGGACCATTTACCATGGCCATCAACCTGGGTCCCTGGGAGAAAACGTTTGCTCACCATTATGCTAGGTTTGTACTTCTGGTCAGGGGCACCTAAGTAAATCCAGACACAGTGGAAGCAATAACAGTACTGTCCAAACCAGGTTGGGATTCTAGAGTGTGGCTTTTATTCACATACACAGAGAATAATCACAAAGCGAAGATGGACCCCCACAGGGCTACTCCTACTGGTAATGCAGATTACTGAGGTACAGACTTCCTTAACTCCCATTTAGCATAGGCACAAAGAACACAAACACAGCAAACTCTCTGGTTCTGAATTACACAGTGAACTCTCTGGTTCTGAATTAGATTTACTAGGAGACTTTCCTATATTTCATGAGGAATTACTGGTGACACCCTCGACCACCAAAGAGCACATACAGGCTCACAGAGAATCCAGCCCACGTCTGGGTAAACTGTTTTCTTTAGGCACTGTCCAAATGCACTGAATGAAAACACAGGTTCCCAAACTGAACCCGGAGAGGTAAACTGGTTACTCCAGATGGGGGTCTCCCACCTTTTACTTCCAAGTTTATACTCAGCCATTCATCTGGTTAATAACACCCTCACAGAAAACTTGTAGATGCTATCTTGAAACATCTTTCACACTTAACATACTACATTACACACCTCTGAGGTGTCAGAAAGTTAAAAGTTCTGAAATTGGCGCTGTCTCTTCACTAGACCCCAACTTTAGCAGACACTTTCAAACAGCAAATAGTCTAGGTGACAGAGTCCCTTTATCAGAAAAAATCATCAAAAAGAATGCAGGTGGCCCAGGGCTTTTCCACACAAAAGTCACAGGTACTCACAGAGCAGTTAAATCTCAGGCAGCTTCAACACAGTCCTGGAATGGACCAGGGGATTGCCCCTGAATCCTGGAATCCACCCCATCCCTCCTGGGATGGGGCACTGTGAAAACCACTTGGCTTGGTTTCCACCACTTCACCACTAGGCTGTACTGGCTCACACTAGGGTGAGAAACAAACAAAAACACTACTGGTAGCTCTCTGACAGTGCTAAAGAGAGGAGTTGCACTACCTGCAACCTCCTACACTGACTTCAACTGCAGACTCACTCACTCTAACTGAACATTCTAATTCTATCTCCCTGCAGCTGCTAGCTGTGTGGCTTATGATGCTGCTACAGTTCCAAGATGACATCATCACTCCAGCTCAGCTGAGACTGAAAAACAGAGTGTGACACTGTGAAATCCATTTAACTGGCATTTCACTAGCTGCCTCTCCCTGCCTGTCAATGATTCTAATGGGATTCTAGTAACCCATGGGAACAAGGGGTGGTACACATTCACTAATTAGCAGAGAACAAGTAGGTTTTGTTAGTGGTCGGCAGGCCTCAGATAACCTTAGAAAGCTTTTTTTTTTTGTAATTTGGTCAACTAAAGGTAGTACTTCCCCTTCTGTGGCCCTTTCCTTAGATATTGAAAAGGCCTTTGACTGTCTTGACTGGTCATACCTACAGAAGGTACTGGGATATTTTAATTTTGGTCCCACCTTTAAAAACTGGATTTCAACTCTATATTCAACTCCGAAAGCTTCCATTATTTCTAATGAATTAATTTCTAAAACATTTCAATTATATAGGGGCACCCGTCAAGATTGCCCTTTATCCCCATTTCTTTTTAGTCTAGTGTTTGAACACCTTTTGAGACATATAAATCTCTCATCCCAAATTCAAGGGATTAAATCTGGAAAGATAGAAAATAAATCTTTTGCCTTTGCAGATGATCTGTTAGTCACTCTTACTAATCCAAAAGAATCATTGCATGCTTTAAATTCTTTGTTAGACAGGGTTACCTCATTATCTGGACTATGTGTGAACTGGGAAAATCTGAAGGAATTATTCTTCAGGCACCTGATCAGGAGAAAATCCCTCTCGATAATCAATCTAATTTCTCCTGGGGTGATAAAGGAATTACGTATCTGGGAATGCAGATATTTAATTCAGTTACACAAATAATTCAAGTCAACCTGCTTAAACTGCTAGAGAACATCCAAGCAGATATTGGGAAATGGTCCAAGCTATCCCTCTCTTTATGGGGTAAGATCAACTCAATTAAAACGATTCTTGCACCAAAAATATTTTACGTTTTTAATAATACACAACAAAATTACATCCAGACTGGAACAATAAAATAGATCATCTCTTTTATAAGTTTATATGGGATAACAACCCCCCTGAATTGAATATCTCTAAATTAAGAGCACCATGGCAAGTAAGTGGTTATAATTATCCCTGGTGGCAAAAATATCATTGGGCTTTCCTATTAAAGAAATCGGCACTCTGGTTATCTAAAGATAACATAGAACAGATGCCATTGTGGCTTTTAACGGAACAAGAAATAATTAAACCTAATACACTGACAGACCTCTTGATTAAGCCTATTGCAGTGGAGCTTAGATCCCACCCCACTTTTTTCAGCTACCAAGGTGCTCTTTAAATCTCTAGCTGAAATACTCCAGTTAGGTAGTTTCCCTTTAGAGCTAGCTCCAGTCTGGGATAATCCAGATTTTTCTTTTAATGGATCACAATTTAATAATTTGGAGTGGAAGAGAGCTGGAGTTTTACAGATAGGAGATCTGCTTGATCCAGAAACAGGTATATTTTGCTCCTTTAGAGAACTACGAGAAAAATTCCACATTTCCAGACTTCATTTCTGGTTATATGTACAACTGAGAGATGAAATAAATAAAGCCATAACCAAAACCAATTCTCTTTTTCTGAAAGATTCTAATTGGCCACAGCATTTGAAAAAGGCAGTAATGAGGAGAGGATCTAGCATATTATTATACATTGTTATCTGATTGTGACGGTAATATGACTTATGCAGCTAAAACCGCCTGGGAACAGGATCTAAAAGAAGATATTTCTGAACAATGTTGGGCAAAGATGGGGAAGAATGCTCACAAATGCAGTAGAGAAGTTAATGGAAGACTAACTCAATTCAAAGCACTTCACATATATAATTATTCTCCACAGAACTTGAATAAGATATTTAAATCTAAGCATATAAGATGCCGAAATGTAGAACTTCTTTGACATCCTTAGGGCATTTGTTTTGGTGTTGTCCTAGAGTGTTGCAAAAATGGAGGGCAATATCTTCATTATGTCAGAAAATCTTGAAGACAAGTCTACCCTTTTCTCCACTCATTTACATTTTGGGGACAATACTAAACTAACTTTTTCTGACCAGAACAAACCAACTCTGGATATTCAATTTGGCCTTAGCTTATAAAAGGTGGCTGCTTCAAAACTGGAAGATTCATAGAATTCCTGGTCTGCAAGAACTTCTGGATTTGATAGGGAACATAGCTAACAATGAGCATATTAGCTATTTAATCCTGAATAAATTAGATATATTCAATGTAATTCGGAAACCTTTTTTTTACTTTACAAATGAATAAACTGTCCTTTAACTATCTAATGACATTGCTTTCATGTATGTATATTATGCGTTCTTGATATGTAGTCCTTTATGTATTAGCTACCTGTATACATAGACAGATATATTTAAATGTATTATTCTTGCTGATTTTACCTATGTTTGTATATACGTTATTATTCTTATTTAAAAATTCAATAAACTTTCTAATGGAAAAAAAATAATTTTAAACATCATACACACATGACACAAAATTAACTGTAACTTTAAACAGTATCTATTACGCACTATTCCACAATTTTTTTATTTCACAGTGACCCCTGTAGCAGCAGTCAATTATACAGTCACAAATGGTCCCATGTATTGCCATGTCCCACTGCCTAAAGCACTCATGTGAATTAAGTAATATTGCAACATCCTCATATGACATTGTGCAAAAATTGAAAATAACCACATGGGAGAGTGCGATCTAACAAGGATGACAGACTAAATGAGAGCTCCTGTTCCCGCCCACTCTTTTTCTTACTTTTAAAAGATTGCGGTTATGCTAAATCACCCAAAACATATAAGTGATGGCTGAAGGGGTGCTAAGTTGATTTTGATAGCTGTCAATAGTTTCCAAAAGTTTTTTAAATAATTCTGAGTGTTTTGGAAAATCAGCGCTGAGGAAATGCCTACCGCGGCTGGAAAGTTCATTGAGACGAAGAGGCCACCTTCTGGTCCTAATGGACACTGCAACCACAGTACTTCCATCAGTGCAAGTAAAGAGAATGTAAATGAGATTAAAGAAATGCTGCAGATTTAAAATTGGACCTGATTGATGTTAAAAAAATGGCCAAGGAGCTTAGGGAGGAAAACAAAGCTTTGGGGACAAAAATGGCAAGGCAAATTGTATTTTTATGGCACCCAATCCAAAGCTCTGGGTGCCTAACAATAGAACAGTACAAATAACACCAATTAAAAGTAATAAAAGTAGAATAATCAAGTAAACAGCTATAAAATATTAAAATTAGTAATCAGAGGGATAGAAATTTATACTTTCACTCAGACAGTCGGGTATGTCAGTTAGTGTCCTTGGCAAAGGCCAGGCTGAAGAGGTGGGTTTTTAACCTCTGCTTGAACACCCCAATGGAGGGGGCCTCCCGGATTGCAGATGGTAGCGAGTTCCACAGGGACGGTCTGGCCCAGCGACACTGAAGGCACAGTCACCTGATGTCTTGAGCTGAACCCTGGGAACATCCAGGAGGCCCCTCAACAAGCAGCAGAGAGAGAGAGAGAGGACAGAAGTGCCTGGTGTAAGGCCCAGTCCATGTAGGGCCTTAAAGGTTAGCAAGCCCACCTTGAAAAGGACCCCCCATGTGACAGGCAGCCAATGCAGAGCCAGCAGGACCAGGGTCACATGACTGGGCCTGGTCAAGCCCGTCAGTAACCAAGCCACTGCATCCTGCACTAGCTGCAGCCTGTGGAGGGTCCCTTCCATGACCCCAAAGTACAGAGTGTTACAGTAGTCGAGCCTCAAGGTAACAAATGCATGTACTAGTGTCAGCAGGTCATCAGGCAGAATGAAGGGCTTGATTGTGGCAGTGTTCCTCGACTGGTAAAAAACACTTTTGACAACAGTGTCAATCTGTTGTCCAGGATCATGCCAAGATCTCATACCGTCGGGGAGGCCACCAACAGAGCAGACCCCAGAAACAGTCCTGTGTGTGTTCCAGGTGCACTCTCATCATGCCCACAGCCAGGCTCGATCACCAGCACCTCCATCTTATCTGGGTTCAATTGCAACCAACTGGAGGACATCCAGTCATTGATTTTGGCCGGGCAGTTTTTAATCACATCTACAATGCTGGATGTTCCAGGGGCAAATGACAAATACAGTTGGGTATCATCTGCATAGCAGTGAAACTCCAAAGTGAATTGCTGAATGCGATGTCTCGGGGCAGCATGTACACTGCGAATAACATCAGCGACAAGATCAAGCTCTATGGTACTCCAAATGACAGGGGCATTGGGGAGGAGGAGAAATTCCTCACACTACCCATTGCACCCTGTCACAGAGGTAGGACTCAAACCATTTGATGACATCACTGGCGAGTCCACAATGCCCACAGAGCAGATCAAGAAGCATGACATGATCCACAGTATCAAAGGCTGATGAGAGATCAAGGAGCACAAGCATTGACTTGTCTTCTCTATCTCTAGCTTTGAGCAGATCATTACACAGCCTAAATAATGTTGTTTCAGCCTACCCCTGAAACCCAACTGGAATGGCTCATAGATGTCAAAGGACATGAGATGATCTTCAGCTGTTGTACCACAAGTTTCTCAACAACCTTGCTCACAAATGGCAGGTAGGAGATGGAACAGTAATTCACCAGGTCATCTGGGTTGAGAGATGGTTTCTTCAGGAGGCGTCTCACTAGGGCCTCTTTCAGGACCGTAGGGAAGACCCTTTCTGACATAGAGCACCAGGCAATCCTGGTGAACACTGGCCAAGAGTTCCAACACATCTGATTAAGAAATGAGTTGGGGCTGGGTCCAGTTCACAGCATGTGTGCTTTAGCTCTGAGATGACCTCAATGACCTTGGCCACCTCCACAGGTTTTAAACTCCTCCCAGACTGATGGAGTGCCTCTGTTCCTCCCAGTCCAACCACTGTGGGGCAACGATTGCCTCACTTTCGGAATACCCAACTGTATCGATGACTCTCTATCAGAGAAAAACAGAGCAAACTCCTCACACAAAGTGGTTGAAAAAGACTTTCTTGGCTGTAGTCAGGCTGGGTGAAGTAGCCTATCCACAGTCTGAAAAAGCTGAGAACATCTGTTTTTCCCTGCAGTAATTTCCCTGGACAGGAATTCTGCATTCTTAGAACTGACTCCTGGTACACACCATAGTGAGCACGCAGGGCCAATTTGTCATCCTCCGATCGGGTCTTCCGCCAGCAATGCTCCAACTTCCAACCCCTGTTCTTCATCATCTTGAGATCAACAACAAACCAAAATAAAAAATAAAAGAGTCTAAAGTTGAGCTGTCAGGCTTAAAAACTTCAGTCAACCACCTTCAATCAGTCACAGAGCCTCAAAGCAAACAAATAGGTTATCTTTTAAATAAGATAGATGACCTCAAAAACAGAGGTTGTAGAAACAATGTAAGGATTCTAGGAGTGTCTGAGAGTTGGGAAGGAAACAATGTCATTTCATTCTTGCAAAAACTCTTTCGAGACTTGCTTGGACACTAATGGCCCAGGTCATTAGAGATAGAGAGGGCACACAGATCTGTTGGTCCTAGAACCCAAACTAACACTAAGCCTAGACCCATTACTGCTCTCTTCCTTAGGTACTCTATAAAAGATGAAATGCTCAGAATAACAAGGGAAAGGAAGGCAGTGTACTGTATTGGGGAGAAGATTGTTCTATTCCGGGATTTCTCTGGTGGACTAGTGGAGAAAAGGAAAAAACATTTTTGCGGCTAAACAAGAGTTACAAAAAGCTGGCATAAAATACTATTTTAAATATCCTGCTATGCTGGTGATTAGATAGGCAAAAGGGAGTTATGTCGCCTGTGAAAAAGTAGAGGATGTGTGGGATTACATGCAAACACTGAGAGAAAATGTCTCCTCAAACCATGTCTCAATTACTCACACCGGCCATCAAAATTCAAAACCAGCGTGAGGCACACTCACTATGGAACATTCAGAGCCTAAAATTCCAGATGACTCCTCATGTGCCACTCTCAACACAGCTCCTGTTGTGGCCTCTACTGTGCAATCCAAACCCATTATTTCCACACCTCATCTTTATTCTGAGGCAACCAGGTAGGGGACCCACCAAGCAGCAGACATTGGTATCTTGAGGAAAGCTAGCTTCCAGTACAGAAACCTGGCTAGTTACGCAAATAAAACTCTATGTGACAGTAATCTTCGGAAAAGAAGTAGAAGCAGGGACAGACAGTGTTCCAGCTTGGAAATAATTTCATGCCAATCACTGAAAGTGGAAGTAGAGCAAGCGAGTACTGCGGCATATTTGACCCCGGTTACAACGCCGACTCCCTCCACTGGTGGAAATGACAACTGCATGGACTCAATTGCAATGGGACGGTTCCTGTAGTGGAACTATTTATGGAACAGGATAGACTTCTGGTTTGAAACGGCGCAGTCAGGACATGATTTGGCCAACAAAGCGGCTGTTTCCAATGTTATGGCTCTATCTTTAAGCAGCAATCCTCAGAAAGATGAGGTTTTAGAAAACTTATTTTGTTCTGCACTTGGATTATTTGAACTACACTTACATTTATTTGATATCATGACTCATTGTCTGTACTGGACTAATGTTATATTCTAAAACTAAGAAGAAGTAGAAGAAGGTGTTAAATGTAATTGCTCCCTGTATTTAATTTGGGCCATTGTTCAGTAGTTGGCAGCTATATGCCAACATTCAATAACAGTACATTTATTCACATTCAATAACAGTACATTTACTCACATTCAGTAACAGTATATTTACTCACAGTTTAGCACTGGTATTTGGTGATGCCATGATATATCAGAGATGGGTAAGGGGTGTGGAGTCTCATGCAATAACGCTGTGATTAATATTGTGAAAGGGGACGTCCCTGCCACTGGATATGGAGCACTTTCTTCTCTAACTTGGTTGGAACCTTTCTGTCTTTTCTGTTACTATCTCTTTGTTTTCTAGTGTAGAAGACAAGCCACCTTCAGACAAAACCCCTCCCTCTCTTCTTACCTGTTAACCTCTGTATTTCCTATATCTTCTGAGGTCCAGATATGAGAAGTTAAGTGCAATGACCTCTGAGTCTCCAGTTTCAAATAGTGGGAGACTGGTTTACAGGCATTTCAGAATAGTGTGTAAGGCTATCGGCCTGAATACTGTAAAGGGTTAAATATAATAGAAAGGCAGCTTGAGGAGCTGTAAAGTTGGCTAGGGTTATATGTTCTCCCTTTCTGAGTTACATGTTTTGGTTTTTTATTACTTAATGTTCTGTAGCCCTTGACGTTTTTTAAGGTTTCTTTCCCAATAGGGGATTGATGCAGAGTGGTGAGCCACAAAGAAGAGATAGACAGGAGCAGCAACCCCTTTTCTCCTTATGTGTTACCTTTTCTCCTGGCAGTTCTTGTCCATGCAGGGTTCCCTAGCAAGTAATTAGTGTGAGGAGCCTCCACAAGCAAAGTCACTTATAAAAGTGGCTGTGTGGCTCCCCTTGTACAGAGACCCCTTCCCATTTTGTTAGTGGCTTTTGCCACACAGAAATAAAAGAAATGCCACTGCTACAGGACTGAGTAGCGTAATGCAATCTGAAGCTCTTTGAAATTTTGCTTGCGGCTCACCACCCATCTTTTGCGACTCCTTCTGGTGTCCTTGGTGGCTCTTGCCACCCTAAAATATAAAATATATAAAAAGAAAGGAAAGCCCTGCTGAGAAAGTGCACACACAAACACATGAGAAGAGGGAGAATATAGTGCTTATTGCTGAGAAGTGCTCCCTGTCTTGTCCGAGTCCCAAGTAATGGTTTTAGCAGCCTGGTGTGGAGCAGATATGTAACCACCCCCACCCTTCTATCTGCACACCCACTCATAAGTGGGGTTGCCTAAGGGATATAGGTTGGCGCCTGGGTTCGCGATTAGAATTGGCTTGGCAAATGGCACAGTGGCTCCACCTATGTGGATTCTTATAGCAGTGTACTGCCAGGGTGCTTCCCCACAGAAAATGAAATACAGCCCCCTCCCTCAGTAACAGGTAGAACAATATACACTCCCCTCCCCCTTATCACGATACGCATGCAAATATTACACTACACAATAATGCAAATAATTCAGCAATTGCAGTAAAATAAACAAGGAGGTTTATTTTGGGGCTGGATAATGAGGTAAGGGACAAGGGAAGCAAAGGGTATTAAAACATTCAACAAGAACCTTGTAATGAAAACTGTAATCAGGCAGAAGAAAATGATAACACAGTCTATTCCACCCCAGTATTCTGTCCCAGTTCCTCTCCCCCCACTGGTGCACCAGTTAACCCCACAGTCCCCATGGGAGCTCCCAAATACCTTGTGTGCACACGGAAGAGTTGCAGGCCTGTGACTAGTAGACACTGGGGGCAGCACCGTTGCAATGGCTGGATGCTACGGATGCAAAGTACAAACTACACTGGGGTGTAGAAATACAATTTATCCTGCTGTAACTGTAGCTTTGGGCCTGCTAAAGTTGCGCCGGAAGCCCAGATGGAAAGTTAACTAGCTAGCTAACTGAACAGTTAGAAAAGCAATTGTTTGGGTAAAACGCAGTACTCATGACCTTTTGGTGAATAGGAGATGCAGGAGTTGGGGGACATCTCCCATTGCAGGCAATTTGGAAGAACAGGTAGAACTGGCATGGATACAGGCCATGATCCTCTTCACCCCACAGAGTGGCTTGTGTTCACCCACCTCAACAGGTAGGCAGGCCACTGTCTTCATCCTACAGAGGGACTTGTCTTCACCCACCTTGGCAGTAGGCAGGCCACAGAGGGACTTGTCTTCACCCCCTTGCAGGCAGGCCAGCAGTTGAACAGGCAGGCAGAACCCCAGAACTTAGGTCCCCTAGCAGGAATCACAGTCTCTTGTGTCAGGACAGTGAGGCAGTGTATTTTGTTACCTCACCCAAGCTCAGATAAACTACTTCTTTCAGCGGTCAATGATATCTGGATTGCCAAATATCACCAGTTCAGGCAGGCTGAGGTAAATCCCCTTGTCTCTGGGATTTATCAGACCATTGGCAAAAAATTCTGAAATTTTCAGTTTGTTTTGGCACAGACTACTTCAGTATTGGCTGTGACAGCAGAAGGAGCTGTCAAAATCAGTTGTTTCTTCTTCAAACATTTCAGCATTTCAACAGGAGATGACTACTATCATAATGAATGTACATGTTGATCTATAAGGCTGTATAATAATTTCCCTTTTGTATGTACTTTATGTATTCTGTCTATATATATTATGTTTCTCGAATGATTGTATAAATGTTATGAATGATATTTTAAATGGTTCTTGTACAGGACATGATTTGTAAACAGGGCTTGTCCCTAAATTATGGTTCCTGAATAGGTTCATAGGTTCATAGGTGAATTACACGATCGAGGGACTAGCCCATTAAGATCATGCCACTTAAGCTAAGTGGGTTGCAAATTTAGAATCATTCATATATATGTCTAAGTGAGTTTTAAATTGTGACAAATTTACACAATTTACCACTTCATAAGGGAGTGAGTTCCAAATTGGAACTATTTGTTGAGTAAAAAATTGTGTTCTTTTGGTAGTTCGATTAATTGGTAAGAATAATTTTAGATTATGCGAACGAGTTGAGACTGTAGTAGAGTTCCATTTCAAATGCAATGTATCAAAAAGGTATTCATTTCTAGATGCTTTGTAGAGCAAACAGAGATCCCCGTATTGATATATATTCCATACTATACAAATTAAGTTGTTTGAGTCTTTCCTCATAAGACAAATGCCCCATTCCAGCAATGTTCCTAATAAACCTTTTTTGCACCTTTTCCCTAGATATTTTATCACCCCTCTGTGTGGGAGCACAAAATGAAGAACAGTAACCAAAATTTGCTCTTATAATACTAGTATATAAGGGGACCATTATTGATGGCTCTCTGCTTTTAATGTTTCTAAATAGACAATTACTGAGTCTGGAACATTTTTTAATCATAAAATTTAAGTGTTCAGTAAATTTTAATTTATTATTAATAACACCTAGATCTTTCTCTGATGTAATAACACTTAAAGTGTGAGTCTCTATATAATATTTTGCACACCTATTATTACTTCCAAAGTGCATAACCCTACACTTGTTGGTATTGAATTTCAACTTATGATTACTAACCCATTCAGATACATTATTTAAATTTTCCTGTAATATGGATATAGTTTCAGAGTTATTAACAATCCCTCCTAATTTGGCATCATCCGCATATTTGATCATCCAATTACCATTTTTTATATTCATACCTGTTATAAGTATATTGAACAATACCGGCCCCAAGATGGATCCCTGAGGAGCTCCACTAGTAATCAGTGTCCATGGGGAAAAAAAAAAACCTCAAGCATACCCGTTGTCTTCTGTTGGATAGCCACTGCATTATCCATCTAATCGGGTAATTATTAAGTTCTAATTTGACTAAACACTTAAATAATATATCATATGAAACAGAGTCAAAAGCCTTTTCAAAGTCGAGATAGACAACATCCACCGGCAAACCAAGGTCCAGAGCCTCGCTAACTGGTTCAAAAAAATCAAGCAAATTGGTCTGACATGACCTTCCAGGTTGAAAACCGTGTTGGAATATATCAGTCAGACCTTTTGCCAAAATATGAGTGCTGATTTTACCTAGAATTAGTCTCTCCATAATTTTACATACAGTAGAAGAAAGACTTTTAGGTCTATAATTATTTAACTCTTTCTTAGATCCAGATTTATGTGTAGGAATAACCTCAGCATCACACCAGTCATTAACCACTATACCCTTCTGTAATGACTCATTAAATAAATAGGTAAGTACGCCAGCCAGTTCATATGAGAGATTTTTTAAGAAAATAGCAGGAATACCGTCAGGACCACATGATGTAGATGATTTTTTATTTTTTAATTTTTTATTTTTATTTTCCTATTTTTTCCCCATGCCTCTTGTCGACCATCGACTCTGGTCACGGACCCCTGGAGCCCCGGCCACGGATATTGCCGTCTCCCCTGGTGATCCCTGGCTTACCCCCAGAGAGTGGGGCTGCGGTTCTGTCCCCCTATATCGGACCACGGAACTGTGACTGGTTGGGGGAATGGCTCAGTGGCCAATCAGGGCTTTCCTGGGGCAGAGCATCACCCGGGGCCATAGGCGTGGAGTTTTGTTCCCTTCCATTTCCCTCCCGAGGCGGGGACATGCAATGGCGCCAGCATCCGCCCCGCCTCCCTCTCCCCCCCATTTTGGACGTCGGCAGCGTGAGTTCTCCCGGCCTCCGCCAGGAGTCCTCAGTGCTCCGAATGTTGCCCGCTCCCTCCCTCCGGAGAAGGAGAGCTGCCCATTGGATGCTCAATCCCTCTCCCCCGGCCGGCCCTCCGACTATCCGGGTCCATTCCCGATCCCGGGTCGCCGGCGTCGCAAGCGGAAATCCAACCGCTGCGCCGCCGGGCTGGCCATGAGATGATTTTAAAGAATCCATGATGTAAAAAGTTTCAGCCACACTAAATTTAATCACAAGGTCTAAATTAGAAGGTTTTAAGCACATGAACTCACACTTCTTTTTTAATATACTACCAAAGTAATCATTAAATTTATTTGCTATAACCTGTTCATCATTAACGTCAACATCATTAATTTTTAGTGGTCCCACTAAGGTAGGTGAATTTTTTAAGGAGCCAATATAATTGAAGAACCTTTTTTTTGTTATCATGATGTATATCAACTAAGTTTCCCTCTAATTCCTGCCTTGCCCTTCTGATTGCGTATTTTACCTTTTTTGCTTTAATTATAAATTTAGACCAGTTTAAATCAGTAGTGTTATTTTTGTATTTATTATATACTTTTTTTTTTTTGCTAAGACTAACTTTTTAATTTCTCTAGTGAACCAAGGCGGAGACCTCTTTAGTCCAATATATTTAACTCTTGTTGGTACCCATGTTGTGATACAATATTGGATTTCTTCTTTAATTCTAGCCAGATGTTCTCTATAGATAGCCCAATTAATTCTTGTTCCCAATTCCATGTTGATAAATATTCCTTATTTACCTTATAATTAGCTCTGTTAAAATTTTTAAATTCTGTTTTACCACTAGATTTATTCACAGAGAGATTAAATGACCATTTCATTATCTGATGGTCACTATTTCCTAAAGTAACCACAATGCTGACCAACTCATTGTCACCTTTAACATTTGAGAATATTAAGCCCAAGATATTATTATTTCTAGTTGGTAATTTAACATGTTGATCCAATCCTAAATGTGACATAGCACTGATAAATCTATTTTCCTGGTTATTAAGTCCTTTAATGGAGGACCAATTTATACCAGGATAATTAAAGTCCCCCATAAGAATAATATCTGTCTTAAAATTAACATTCTCCAGGTAGTGGCACATATTATCGTTATCAGCAGTGTCCATTGATGGTGGTCTATAACATAACCCTAACGTAACTGGAAATTGTTTATTGATGAATTTAATCCAAATAATTTCAAATCCCAAGGGAGGTTTATTATCTAAAACAACTTCAGAGCAATTGATATTATCTCTGACATAAATAGCAACTCCACCACCCTTAGAATATATTCGATTTTTGTTAAATAAGGTATATCCAGTAATATTATGACCCCACTGTCCCTCACTAAACCAAGTTTCAGTGACACCACAAATATCTATATTTTCATTATGTAAGACTACCTGAAGTTCATCAATTTTGTTACATAAACTCCTAGCATTTAATAAGAGTACATTCATTTTGGCATTTAGTTCTTTCCTATATATAATTGGCATAGATTCATGAGCTTTAGGTTCAGAACCTGCTAGTCTTTCACTTTCAACCCCAGTGTTTTGCATAAAAAATCATCTATGTATGTATTAAGTTTTAGACCTAAGTTCTCCTTCCCCAGCCTGTTTAAGTGTAAGCCATCCTTGGCATAAAAAGCTTTATTATTATCAAACTGTTCCCAATAAGTGAGGCATTTAATTTCTTGTTTGAGACACCAGGTTCTGAGCCAGGAATTAATATGTTTAATTTTAGTAGTCAAAGTGTAATTAGCCCTAGGTACTGGAAGAATCTCAGAAAACACGATATGCACTCCAATCTCAATCAAAATATTTGCCAGTCCAACAAATGCTTCTTTAATCGTTTGGGTTGTCTGATGCCAAATGTTGTTTACTCCAATATGAATAATAACTAAATCCTTATCAGTACAACCTTGTAATATCTTGGGACACATTTTGGCAAGGTCCCCAATCTTGACCCCACGAAAACATGATAAAGTTCTGGTAGCTTTATTTGGATTACAAATAATTCTGTCTAGAATAGATAATATGTAAATAAAAATGTTATCTATCTATCTATCTATCTATCTATCTATCTATCTATCTATCTATCTGTCTTGTCTATTAAAACTGTCACAACGACTCACTCAGGATCAAACTGTGAATCTCAGAACGTTTTGTTTGAATTTCGACACCTCATTGGTCCACCTTAGTCTTGAGCTCCATGTCCTGATTGGATGTACTGCAGCTACCAATAGGATTCCACACTGTCCTCAAGCAGACCTTGGCAAAGATGGCTGCTGCCAGACAGTACTTGGGCATCTCAGTCCATTATAAATAAATACACACAGCCTTGGCAGCATTTGGCTGCATGGCTAGGACCCTCCTGGTCACATCTGGTGGTTGCTAGGTCCAGGGGTCACTTTTGGGGCACAGGAGCGCCTTTGGAAGCTCTGTTTAGTGGGCTCCCCCAGGAGGAGCTGTCTCTGAAAATGGCATTTTTGGTACAAGGCATCATGGGACTTGTAGTCTTTGTGTGTGCCATGTTGTCCCCTGACTCCTGATCCACTGGAGGCAAGAACTAGGTCGGGAACCACTTCAAAGTTATTTATTTTATTGGTTTTGTTTCCCCACAGCCCCCTTTGCTGTCCGATGGGGCTGGGGAGAGGAACTGTAAGTGATGCTTCTGCCATGGCTCCTCGGTGGGCGCTTGATGCACCAGAAACAACTTTGCAGCCTCTCCCTGGCTCCCTGCCTTACTGTGTGGCAGTCCGGGGGGTGGGGGAGCAAAACAAGTGCACAGCTCACTGGCTGCATTCTTTCTTCTGGTGCATTGAGGCACCATAACAATTTTGGAGTGCTCTCTGGCCCTGGTGGCAGTCCAGGAGCAGGTTGGGGGAGTGAGGAGGCAAATGACTTGCTGACCACACAGGACTAGGTGCAGCAGGCACCACAACTAAATCAGTACACTCCCCGGCCCAGTTGGAAGTCCAGGAGTAGGCTGGGGGAGCAGAAACTGAGCACTGGCTGCAGGAGGCAAGAGCTATCGGAAGGCAGTGGGAGCCCAGGTAAGCTCCCGACTTGGGGGAGGGGTTACAGATAATATTAAGAAAAGCCAGGCTGACCCTTTTTACTAAAAACCAAAGGCACTAAATGCCAGAAGGGGTATTCTCCCTCAGGCTCCCTCGGCTAAAGCAAAGTAGAGGGTTGCCTGACACTATGACAAAGTCGGCCCTTTGGCAGAGGGCCAAAATGAAATGTAGAGCTGACAGCTTAACTTTGCAGCCATCCGCAAAAGTCAAGAACTGTAACAGCCCATAAAACAGATTGTAGCTGCTTCTTTTTTTTTTAATCAAAATGCCCCCTAGGCATTGAGCATTCCCCATTAATATACACAGGAACATATTATTCATGAGTGACTAAATAAAATAAAGTCTGTCCTCATCTGAAATGTTGCTGGGAGTGAGTGCCAGTCCAGGTGCCCTATAGGACAGCAGCAGACCCTGGTGGTTGACATTTATTTTCAATGAGCTGTCACTCAAAGAGGAGTGGAAAGTTTCCCACCCTCGCTAACTAATATTTCTTCTCCTGAAAGATTTTATTGAGTTCTAGTTACCTTACTGATTTTGTATTATGCTTAGCAAGCCCTCAGTTTCTATATAAATTAAAAAGACAGCTAAATAACAACGATATTCTTTTGCATGCTCGTGGTGTCACCTGACCACAGGGGGCAGGTATATAAAGCGTACCTGTGTTGAAGATCTTTAGATAAGGTCAGTATTTACTGACAAGTGCAGGTGAATGACTGAGTGAGTCTACTTCTGCATCAGTGGAGTGGAAAAAAGTTAGTTTGCCATGGTCTTGATTTATAGTTTGTTTTGTTTTCATATTTTCTTTCTGTGCAAAAGTATTGCAAAGTTTAATTTTGATTTTCTATTCTATTTTCTGAAAAAAAATAAATAAATAAACATCCCACGAGAACAAAGTGGGTTGCACCTTAATTTACTGTTTCTGTGTCCATCTGTTGTCCCACATCTTCACAAATATCTTACAGAATACTCCCTTTCAGAGCAAAAAGGGGACTGGTAGTGGGAAAAACCTGTGTTCACTCCTCTTGTAGCTGCTGCCTGCAGTGCTTTGTGAGGTACTAATAGCTGCTCTACTTTGTCAGAAGGAACAGGCTTAGAGAATTGGAGTCCTGATCTCATAAACTGCTGACTGTGACTTGTTGTTTTGGCTGCTGACTACTCTGACGGAATTCATTAGTGATAATCTCTGTTTTTTAAAAGGGTCTGGAATGGGTGTTTGCGTCTTGGTTTTCAAGCTCATCAGCTCGTTCTTGCCTAGGACTCAAAGTCTGGCAAATCTAAATGGTTAAGTATTTTACCACCCTACTTTATATTCCTACCCGGTCAGAATAGTGCTACAAATAGAGCGCAACAAAATATAACTTGGTCCGAATAGCGCTACCACGAACAGCAATAGGTGTTAAATAACACTGTGTAGAAAATGCTCCCCAGGTTGCTGTCAGTTGACTGTGTGAAAAGATAAGGGCAGAGCAGAGCTTGGCTAAGCTGGTCCTGTGGTGGAGAGGGCTGGGGCATGGAACAACTTGTCAGAATGGTGGGGTAAACCAGGGTTCTAATCCTGGTCTCCCTTTATGCCTTCTTGAGGAACGTATTTTTATTATTTTTTTTTTTTTTTACAAAGGGCCATAGAAACAGTATACAATGGGCCCACAATTTTTTTTCCCCCATGATCCTCCCCCCTGGAGTTGGGATCTTTAAGATCTGGTGGTGCAGAGGGCAGAGTCCCTCACATAAAAATATATTTTACAATGGAAGCCGTTGTCTCGGGGGTATGTAACTGCTACCATTGGCACTCTGTTGTGCAGCAGCATTCTGTCCTGCCGCTCTAGTGGAGAGTACTGTCAATACACTGCTGTTGTGCATGGCGTTGTTATTGACAGTGCTTTTCTGACCTAGTGCCCTTACTATTCCCTTTACTGTTCCCAAGAGTTTATTTATTGTTCTGTACTTATTAAAATACACACAGAAGTGCAATGATTCTTTGTGGTACTTCATCGTCATAGACTTAATCTACACAAACAGTTTATTAGTAAAATTATTCAGAATTCAGAAACCAGAGTCAAACTATATTAGTGATAACTGAAGTTTGTCAACTGTTTCAGAGTTTATCTTACAAGCAGAATAAGGATTCGTTAGTATTTATTCATAGTACAGTAACAGAACATTTTAGAACGTCTTTAGCCAGCCTTTATAATAGGCATTGTAACTGTTATGGATAGTTTTATATATTCTATTTAGGTTTACAGTTCAATGATTATTAATGTATTTGTTGTTTGCATGTATGTATTTACTGTCTGATCTGTCTGATTGTAAGTTTTAAGTGTTGAATACAACTGAAAATGAGATATTGTTATCTTAATTTGTTATCCAATAAAGTTGAAGTTGACAGTGCTTGTTTCATATTTGTATTACTGAAATATTGTTTGCACTGTCTTGGTGTTCCTTTTGAGGGGGTATTTAGGACAGTATTTATTCTATTACATATTTACATATTTATCCATACTTAATAAGTTTTCTTACATTGCATTAAGTGAGAACAGTGGAAAGGATGCTCCCATATACTGTCATTTCATGGAATGTAAAAGGTCCGGGTTCCTCAATTAAGCATAATAAAGCATTATCTTTAAAAGGTCCGGGTTCCCCAATTAAGCATAACAAAGTATTATCCTAACTAAATAAGAAGAGATCCGATATTGCTTTTCTATAGGAAATGCATTTGGTTCAAACAGAGGCAGAGAGGTTACAGAGAGCCTGGGTAGGACAAACTGAAAGCTGTTCTTATTCATCAAAAAAAGGGGCACCTCTATTTCTCATTAGGAGGGGATACATTTCTGTAAGCATTTACACCTGACTGATGAGGGAGGTCATTATCAGCTCCCAGCTGCAGCTTTAGATAGGCACAGAGTGGCTCTATTAATGTTTATGCACCTAACGAGGGTCAAGAGGCCTTCTTTAATTGTCTCACGCTTCTGTTAAGTAACTTCTCTATGACCTAGTAGTTGCAGGAGATTTTAATGAGGAGTTAGACCCTATTCTTGATAGATCCTTGACAAAATCAATTCAGCTAGTCACAAAAGCAAGAACCTCCCTTAAAAATGCTGGTAGACTTAGGCCTTACAGACATTTGGAGAACAGTCAATCCTCAGGGAAGAGATTACTCCTTCCTTTCTAATAGGCACCTTTCATGTAGCAGTTCTGGACTGCATCTTTACATCTAATAGAATTGTCCATTCTATAGCTGATGCAAGAATCAACAATATCACAGTTTCAGACCATGAATTGGTCAGCGTCAGCCTACTTTTATGCAGTGATATGGAGAAAACACACCATTGGAGGCTTAACACTAGCCTTCTTTTTTTAATTTTCTTTTTACCTTGGGGGTCCTCCGTCACACATCTGCCTAGTCACAGCCCCTGGAGCTTCCACCACCTGCCTATTTGCCGCCCCTCCCGGTCACCCCCTGCTTCCCCCCGGAGGTCGGGGCCGAGGCACCAGTTCCTCCCCTAGTACCAGTGCCTCAGAACTAATAACTGGTTGGGAGTGTGGTGGCAGGGGTGAATTGAAGCCCGGGGAGGCTTCACCTAGATGGAGGATCCCCCTTCCCTCTTTTCCCCCTCAGTTTTCTCCCAGAGGTGGGGACGTGCAATGATGCCAACGTCCGCCCCGCCTCCCCAGAAACTAGCTCGGCAGCATGAGAGCTCCCGGCATCCACCAGGAGTCCTCGGTGCTCCGAATGCTGCCCGCACCTTCCCCCTGGAGAAGGAGAGCAGTCCACAGGATGCTCCATCCTCTCCCCTGTCCGCCCTCCAAGCGCCCAGGTCCGTTCCCGAACCTGGGTCACCAGCTTCGCAAGCGGAAATCCCACTGCTGCGCCAACGGGGCCAGCTCCAATGCTAGCCTTCTTAAGGAAAAGGATTTTGTGTAATGGATTTCAGATCAATCTGAAGAGTTTTTTGAGCTTAACAATATTGGGGTGGTTTCACAAAACTGCCTCTGGGAAACTTATAAAGCTTATTTCAGAGGCAGAATAATAAACTACTCCTCTAAAAGGAAAAGAGAATGGGGAAAAGACTCTTAAAGAAAAAGAACAGGAGCTTGACTCCCTGGAAAAACTCTCCAAGTCTTCTGAAATGCCACAGCATAACTTACTATATAGAATCATGGTTCTGAAGGGGGCAATCAAGATTATATCATCTCAAAAAGCCAAATATGTGCTGTTCAGGACCTGGCAAAATTACTGGGAGGCAGGGGAGAAAGCTAGGAAACTGTTGGCATTTAGGTTAAAAAAAGCCTTGACAACGAAACATAATCTCAGGCATCAGAAATGACAAGGGTGATGTTCTTACAAGTAAACAAGATATAAACAGGGAGTTCCAAAATTTTTACAGTAACAGCAATGCTGAAAGGGAACAACTGCAGTCAGTACACTAGACAGTTTCTTTACGAAACATAATCTTCCTTCTCTGTCCTCAACACACAGAGAGGTCCTTGAAAGAGACATTTCACTCAGCGAGGTTCAACAGGTGAGTCAAGATCTACCTTCTGGAAAAATTACATGTTCTGATGGATTTCCAGGTGAGTTCTACAACACGTTCTCCAATATGATAGCCCCAACTTGGCACAGCACATTGCTTGTTGCGTGGGATTCTAAGTCCCTACCCCCTACTACGAATCAAGCTTTTCTTACACTTATACCTAAGAAAGACAGAGACAGCATGGAATGTGTCAATTACAGGCTGATATCCATAATGAATATGGATTATAAAATTTTGACCAAAATTCTGGCTAAAAGATTACAGGTTGTTATAATTCATCTGGTGGGATTGGAACAAGTGGGGTTTGTTCCAGATAGGTCAGAGGTGGACTGTATATGCAGGCTGTTTAATTTATTATGGTGGAACAATAAAAGTAAAGATCCCTTCATAGCTCTATCCTTGGATATACTCGAAGCCTTTGAGTCGAAAAGCTGACAGTTTACGTTCAGAGCTCTCTCTGAATTTGGTTTTGCCAATAACTTCATCTCATGGGTGCCTATGCTTTACAATAACCCCACAACCCAAGTTATAACAAATGGCATGCTGTCTCCTGAAATCAAATTAGCATGTGGTATGAGACAGGGGTTCCTGTTATCTCCCTACTTATTCATTCTTGCTGTTGAACCTATAATCAGAATGATTGAAAGTCATCCCGGTATAAAAAAAAGTCAAATTGGGGTAGTCACAACACAAACGTTTTTTGCCTTTGCAGACGATTTATTGCTTACACTTAGCATGCCTGTACAATCCTGCTCTAATGTTCAGACAGTGCTCAAACAGTTTGAAATTGTCTTCGGGCTAAGAATTCATGGGGAAATACAAATTCTATCTAACAATCCAAGTCGATAAGGGAGGATCTAGAAAGAGAAATGGGGCAGAACTTGTTCGAACCAGTAATAACGTATTTAGGCCTGGAAATTTCAACAAACGTAGGGGAAATCTTGGATCTTAACTATGAACCGGTAGCAACAGATACAGAACAGGACTTGGTTAGGTGGGGAATCTTAAATTATCTTTGTGGGATAAGATTAATGCTATTAAAATGATTGTGGCCCCCACACTATATTATCTATTTTGGAATATACCCATTGTACTAACTGCCAAATTCTTCAAACACTTAGAGAAAATATTTAGACAATTTCTATGGGGTGCCATACCACCTCAACTTGGAGTTAAGAAGTTAAGATGCCCATGGGACCAAAGAGGGTTTGCTCTTCCCTGGTGGGAAAAGTATCAGCTTGCTTTCATTTTTAAACAAGCATTAAAGGACATAACAGACCCTAGATAGACAGACAGATACTGTCTGTAGCTAGATAGATAGATAGATAGATAGATAGATAGATAGATAGATAGATAGATAGATACTGTCTACAGATAGATACTGTCTGTAAATACTGTAGATAGATAAATAGAAAGATAGATGTGTCTAGATTGGCATGCTAGCTAGCTAGCTAGCTAGATATATCTGGATTGGATACATAGATCTGGATAGATAGATAGATAGACAGACAGACAGACAGATAGACAGGCAGCAACCCACATCCCACCTTAGGCCAGGACAATATTGATTACAAGATTTTAAAAAATGTTTTTGATTTCCTTGCCATTCCCCTCACAAACATTTTGAATTACTCCCTCTGCACTGGCACTATCCCTCTCAAATGGAAATGCACTATTATTAAGCCCCTCCATAAATCTGGGTCCAGAGATTATATCAACTATAGACCTATCTCTCTCCTTGCCCCCTCTCCAAAATCCTTGAAAAAGTAATCCACACCCAAACCACCGACTTCTGCAAGAATCATAACTTCCTCTCCGAAGCACAACACGGTTTCAGGGAAGGCCACAACATCAAAACTGCCCCCATCAAATTCATGGACTTCATCAATAAGGCTTCTGATGAGGGCTATTACACTGGCTCAGTCTTTGTTGACCTTACGGAAGCCTTCGACCTAGTAGACCACACTGCCCTGCTAAACACCCTCTCCGGTCTTCATTTCTCCCCTGACGTAGTCAGCTGGTTCCACAACTATCTGAGTCATAGGTCCCATCAAACCACCATAAATGGCATCCTGTCTGACTCCTGTCCCATAAAATGCAGTGTACCTCAGGGATCAATCCCAGGGCCTCTCCTATTCACCCTCATGGTCAATTCCCTCCCTACAATTTGCCAACACATGGAACTAATCCCTTATACAGATGACGCTGCTCTCTACTGCAAGGATAAGAACCCCGCATCCCTCCATGACAAGCCACAGCATGATTTTTTGGCTCTGCATTCCTGGTTTACCTCCAGTGGACTTGTCCTCAATTCTAAGAAAACCAAATCCATGATTTTCTCTAACCCCCGCAAATATTCCACCTTTGATTTCATCATCCTAGACAATGAAGGGAACTCCATCGAAATGGTATTCGAGTTCAAATATCTCAGGCTCTACCTTGACTACCATTTAAATTTCGATCTCCACTAGAACATGTTTCTCAAGAAAGCACACTGAAGGATTGGCATGCTCTAGAGATCCAGGCCTTTCCTTAACGTCAAATCCAAGAAACTCCTAGCCTCCAGCTTTATACTTCTACCTTTTGACTACAGAGTTTGTGTTTACTTCTCACTGCTGTCTCACAACAATCTTAACGAGCTCCGCACTACCTATCACAACTTAATTAATTTTGTTACTGGTCTACCCAGGGCACCCATCACTGTGACCTCTACAACCTTTCCAAATGGCTCCACTTTGAGGACAGACTCAACAGCAAGATCCATATTTTCTTCCATAATCTCTCCCTTGGCACTCTCCCTCCCTGCATCCAAGCTGTCTTTCCACTGGTGGTCCCTGCCAGGACAACCCATCGATCTGCATCCCTGTCCTTCGTCGCACCATTCTGTCATACCACTCATGGCCAAAATACTCTTGCCTTCAAGGGCCCAAAACCTTTCAATGCCCTACCTCACTCCCTCATCTACAGTCAATCCATTGCCTCCTTCAAACATAACCTAAGGACTTGCTTACTACTTTCACTCCACTGCAAATGTTTCCCCTCCTGACTGTTCCCCTGCACTACTCCTCTCCCCTTCCCCCCACTTCCTCCGCCTTTACCCCACATCCAGTGCTTGCATTCCTTTTCTGCACTTAATTATTTGTTTTGCTTGTTGAGGTAACCCCCATGACTCCCCTGAGAAGGGTGCATCACAACCAGGTCCCCCTCGCCCTCGCGCTTTCCATCCCTCTTCTTGACCCCTATGCATTTAACTTAACGCCACTAGAAAGATATGTGCTACTGTTTACTTACTACCTTTTTGACAGTGCATCTGTGTCATCTGTTATACTTGTTCATATCCGATTATGCCCTGTAACCCGTGCCTCTGTCGTTGGTTTCAACCGTTTTATGTTAAGTTACTGTACCATGTCTCTATTAGTACTCGATACTGTGTTTTTATGTGTTTAAAACCAGATGCTTGTGAAAATGGGCAGCTGTTGCTCACAAATTGCCTTTCCAGTATAATAAATAAACTGAACTGAACCAAACTGACAGACAAATGGATGGATGGACAGAGCAGGATCGGATCAATCAATAAATAAATGAAAAAAATCTCAGTACCTGCAAAACTTTGTTCAAGGAACCTCAGTCTATGGTTTATAATTAGGAGAGTAAGGTTTTCTAATTCCATCTGTCCAGCAGAGCAGGTCAAGGCAGTCACTTAATCAGTTGAAAACCCCCTCGAGGGAAGGTTATTATTTTACCAATCTCCGCAAATGGGGCCGGAGCTGTACAGTATGCAGTTGTTATATTAGTTTAAAGGTATTACATGGGTCCAGAATGTTAAGTGCTCAGCATTGCTTCTCTGGCCTGTAGAAATCAATGGTAATGTATGTCATTATATGAAAGGTATTTATTTTCTGAAACTGCAGAAAATAAGAGTTCCAGACATGGGTACAAAGCCCATCCAAATGTGTGCTACCTGTAGTCATCCTCTGAATTAGGCACAATAATGTAAAACTGGAAAAAGTGTCATTTTCATTTTTTTAACCTACATGTCTGGTTATTTTACATTGCATGGGCAAACATCACCCTATTTCCTGTTGTTTTCCTGAGTATTATGGTAACATTGGAGTCAAATACTGCAAATGTAACCTTACCATGGAATTCTGTTCTCATCTGCCTACTGCTACATACCTTTACCAATGGAACCTTGGCACAGTATTCGCCAAACCTGCTATCACTGCATGTTTTGAGTACACTGTGCCAGGAATCCTTTGGTAGAAATAAATGTTTTTGGCACGTTCACAGTCAGTGCACCCTAGAGAGACCCAAATGAGAGGATTCTCTCCCTCTAAAAAGAGGCAGCTTGACATTCAGGTTGAAAATGACCAAAATGTGGCATTATTTTAGTATTTTTTTAGCTGTTGAATCTAATTTAATTCAAGAATATGGGTAGTAAATGTTTTGCAAGGAGGCTTTCTTATGCATCACTGAAGTCTTCATGTTGTTCCTCTTAAAATAATATATACATATATATCACTCACTGGGCTATCTTTTGGGTGTTCTGGGGTGGTAAATGTAGGTAGAGAGGTGCTGTATGATAAAGTTTACCATATAGGTAGGTATGAAAAGAATTCCAGGGTAAAGTTGCAAGTATTTGGCAACTGTGTCACCAGACCACTCATGAAAAAACAGAAATAGGGTGATTTTGCTCATGTGATGTAAAATAACCAGAGTTGTACTGTAGGTTGAATAGAGTGAATATTATAATTTTTTGCCGTATTTTACGTTATCGTGCCTAACTCAGAGCAGGTGGATTGATAGCAAACCTTTGGATCAAGGTTATGTTACCTGTGTCTGGAACAACTATTTTCTGCTGTAACAGAAATGTACAATTTTACTATCCTAAGATAATAGCCTAGGTTTCTATAGGACAGAGAAGTGGCACTGTGGCACTCCCATCAGGGTCTCAAATGTCCCCTTTAAAATGCACTTAGAGCAACCTATGTGTTTAGGACTTGTTTCTACCACACTGTGTGGTAAAGGTAAGTAAATATATGACTGGCAGTATAGCCAAGAGGTTAGGGTAAGAAGCTTGGTACATCCGACAGATCAGGATCCGATTCCCACAACCTCCACTTGCATACTGTGTGACCCTGAGGAAGTCACTTAAGAATGTATGATGCCAAATGGCCTCTGTTTTGCACTCCACCATGACCCAAACCAGTACTGTAACACCAAAATATATTACTGGTTCATCCTTCCCCTGGACTATTACAGACAAGGCACACTGATGGGTCCTGTGTAGGACAAAACATGTCCCTGTGTCTTCTGTTTGCACCCTAAGTAAGAGTGTGAGAAAGGCCATTTGGCACCACGCACTCTTACTTAAAGTGGAACCTGTCTAAACTCTTTCATGATTATTTGCATGTGCTTCCCAGGATGCATTGCATTATGGGGATATGTGTAATTTTACATTTTTATGAAATCTGGCTTTGTTGTCAATGCCCTTTCCAGGTAATCCGTGCCTCCATGCTTTTGTTCTGAGGCTGTTTGCCTTTTACAACATATAGGTGGTTCCATGACCTGATTCTGGTAGTTGATGGCAAGCAAAAGTTCAAACTTTTAGTGGCAAAAGCAGCTGCAAGTGTGGGAACAAGTGGAGCAGGCTGTTTTGTGACATTAGTCCAAACAACATAGGGTATGACTGCACTAGTGAATATCCGTGCCATGGTAAAAAATGGAGCATGCAAAGTGAAATGTGGTGACTGCCACCTGCTAAAAGCCACAGTGTACTAACCAGTACATGCCTCACTCACTCAACTTCATCCAGTATCAGATGTCCAGATAGCCATTTTCAAGTGCAAAAGCAACCTTTATTGTAGCGCTGATAGTAAAAACTCACAGCTACCAAATAGCGCAAACAGAAAAAATCCAGGTAAGATACAGGTAACCAAAATCAAGCCTCGCTCCCACTGATGTTAACATCCACGTCACCTGATGCACTTTGCACATTAGTGCTTTCTCAAATCTGTCAGGTGACGTGGATGAGACTCCACATTTAGGAAGGGGTATTACCGTGGCATGCTTCCAGACATCTGGGACAAAAGCAAGAGAGAAGGAGAGGTCCAGAAGGGAGGGGAGCGGAAGACAGATGGCGGGGGCTGAAAGGTGCAGCAATTTAGGGTTTAGTCCATCTGGGCTTTTTCCCTTGAGGGGGTTAAGAGCCAGAAGGGCCTTAAGGGCACTGGATGGAGAGATAGGAGAAAAGGAGAATGGAGGGGTGGAAGAGGGCTTTAGAGAAGCAGTTAGAGGGTGGGAGGTAGAGGGAAGGGGAGAGGAGTGGGGAAGGATAGAGAGAATGCATTTGGCGCAGTTAGTGAAGAAATTATTGAATTTAGAGGCAACAGAAGAGGAGCCGGATATGGTGGAGTCTTTCACCTTGAGGACTGGGAAAGTGGCCTAGGTTGGGGGTGAGAAGAGGGCATGGCTCAGATTCCAAAACTAAGAAGGGTGTTTTTTTTGTGTGGAGTTTTTACCCATTTTCTACCTGGATCCCGGGACCCTGCCAGACACACGTGTACATGTACATGGACGTGCACATGCATGCTGGGTACAGGCTTGGCCCCTCCTGCCCCACCACTGGCAAATTGCCTGCCATGCCCTCCGCCTATGTTTCCTACTGGACCTACACACAATGGTAGCGTAACTATGGGGGTGAGCAATCTCTCCCAGGAGAGGAGAGCTGCTTTTCGACCATTTGACCCTGCTCCCTCCGTCCCCCCCATGACGGCTCCCCAGTGACTCACAATCAATCCCAAAGCTGGGTCAGTGGCGTGATGCGAGTTAAGGTTTTCTAGCACCTCAACCCTCAGTGCCACTGGGCCAGCAGAAGGGTGGTTAATGTTGTTCTGGAAGATTGCGGAGAAGTATTCTGCCTTAGCATGTTTATTTATTTATTTATTTATTCATTTGGTAACTGGGTTGGTGCACTGATCTGAAGACCTTTTTCAGGCATGGCCCAGGCCAGAAACTGGCTCAAACAGCATAAAATACAGTGAGAGAGCAGCGTGAATCATACAGGGAACATAACAGTGGAGGTCAAGCTAACAGAGAAAATATAAGGTAAACAGTATCAGGTACATCAGCAACTGAGCAAACAAGGTATATAACATTTAGGTAAGTAGGGCAAGGTGGCTCCATCATTTAACTAAAGGAATAACAATAGTATTCAGGGTGGGAGAGGAGAGCGGAGCACTAGAGGGAGAGGGTAACGGTGATCTGCAAGGGAGGTGAAGTCATGTTAGTGGCCTGTGGGCAGATGCAGGTCATGGTGGACAGAAAGTGCATTCTTTTTTTTTGTCAACTCTTTTTCCCTCCGGTCACGGCCCCGAGGTCCTTCTCTCAGGCAACCAATCCATTTTCCTGCCCCACCTGAGATCCCTCGAACTGTGCCTCTCTCTCCTTCCCCCCTCCGATGCCAGCACCCCTGGCTAACCCTATCCGGGGTGGGTCGCCCTCCTCCTATCTGGGCACTTCTCATCATGTCAGTCTCCAGCATCGGATGGGGAGCGGCTCCCGGAATCAAGGCCAGTCGAGGAGAGCCCGACATTAGGCATGGGGCACTGGTGCCGTCGCCTAATCCTCGGCGCTGGGTATTTCCTTATTCTGGTCCCCCCCAACATAAGGTGTGCAATGTCATCAGCCCATGACGTGGGTGCTCCCACCCACATCCGGAGATGGCTGCCCGATGTCGTCCCCAACTGTACGGGCCCGAACACATGGCAGTGCCACCGCTGGCCACTGTTGCACCGGACAATCCTGGATCCAACCCCCGAGAGAGGAGAGCCATCCATCGGATGCTTGATCCCCTCTCTCCCTTGCTGACCCCCGATGGCCCGGGCTTGTTCCCGAACCCGGGTTTCTGGTGTGGCACGAGGTGTTGCGTCCAGCGCCTCAACCCTCAGCACCACCGGGACGGCCAGAAAGTGCATTCTTAACAGAGAATTTAGGTTATTTTTTTTTTTTTAGTTGTTTAACCAGGAGTAGCACACTAAGCTGAAAGCTTTTTTACAGGTGCGACCTGGGAGCACAGAGAAGTTAAGTGACTTGCTGAGGGTCACACAGTATGCAGGTGGAAGCTGTGGGATTCAAACCCAGGTCTGGTCTGCTGGATGTCACGAGATTTGCAGCTCAGAGCCTTAAACCACTGCGCTATACTGCCTTCATATTTCCCTAGATTTAGAAGTGGGTTGGGGGAACATTGGGAGGAGGGGAGATTGCTCCATAGTGAGGGTCCAGCTGCAGAGAAGGCTCTTAGGCCAATCCTCCTAGACTAAGGCATTCGATACAGTAAATCATGCCCTCCTGCTAGAATCTCTACCCTCCTTTGGCCTAACTCCTGACACCATAACCTGGTTTGGAAACTACCTTGGTGGAAGTTTGCAGCAAGTCAAATGAAACACCACCCCATCCTCCTGCTTGCCTGTCCGATCTGGCATCCCCCAAGGCTCAATCTTAGGTCCACTTTCTTTTTTTTTATTTGTTTTATTTTTTGTCCTTGGTTGGGGGGGGTTGTGCCTTTGGTTCCATCTTCCAGCCAACCTTGATGGCTGCTGCCCCGGTCGTGGACAGAGCTCAGACCTCCCTGCCACAGCCCCCTGGCCGCATCACAGCGGGTACTTACCCCACCACTGCAGAGACCTGGAGGGTGGGCTCAGGAGGGAGCTAACTTGTGTGTGACCATGGCAGCACTGTCGGAGCAGCCTTCATGCTGCTGAGGAATTTTTCTTGTGTTTCTTCCCTGTGGGGAGGGGCAAGCAATGATGCCAACGGAGAGAGAGAGAGAGTGTGCGCGTCCGCCAGCATTCCTCCAGGTGTCTGCCACCTCCCACCCCTCTTCTGCAGCATTGGTTCTCTGCCCCCCCGTCTCCACTAGGGACCAGTCAAGCACTGACCACTGATGTCCCCCCCTTCCCGGAGAAGGAGAGCAGTCCTTCGGATGCTGAATTCTTCTCCAACCCTGCCAACCCCCGGTGGCCTGTGCTCGTTCCCGAACATGGGGCGCAGGCATAGTGCGAGGTAAGGTGTCAAGCGCCTCAGCCCTCAGCGCCACCGGGCCATCCAGGTCTGATTCTTTTAGCCTTTTCCTGAACTCTCTTTCCAACGCCTGTTCTGGTCAACTGTTCTTGTATGCAGATGATGCCATACTTTACTGCAGTCACCCTGACACCCCCCACAACGTGCCCTCCAGACCCTGTTCACCAAGTCTGCAGCCTGGTTCACTGAACATAAACTAGTCTTAAACTACAAAAAAACAAGGTTAAGGTCTTCACACATCGCCAAAATAAACGGTGCAAGACTCCCCTCCGCATCCCGAACTGCCAGCACTCTTCTCTTGAGCAAGTGACCTCCTTTAAATATCTGGGGGTCATTCTTGACTCCTCACTTACTTACCATTGCTCACCACCTTAGCTCCACCATTAACAGAAGACTAGGCCTCCTCTATAGGCACAAACCGTGCTTACCTCCTGAGGCACTCTGCCTGGCCATAACCTCCTCTGTCCTCCCCTTTTATTTATTTATTTATTGAAATGTTTCACCAGGAAGGTTACACTGAGCAAGAAGCTCATCTCACGGTACGTCCTGGGGGAAGGGGAGTGGGACAATGAGTATTATAACATAATACATACATTAGCAACTAAATTAACTATATACTGTGTGTATATATATATATATATATATTTATAAAATCAGACTGAGCAGTTTACAACCAAACAATGGCTAACAATATTTCTAGACTAGTAAACATTTGAGTGACTGACTGACTGATGGGGGGATAGTAGAAGATAGACGGGGGGGTGGGAAGTACAGGTGAAAGAAAGTGCTAAGTTGGAGAAAGTGCAGGCTTGCATGAGGGGTTTGGGATAGGCATATGTGGGTCAGCTGGAGGTAGGGGGAGGTATATACCAGCAGATTTGGCAGGGCCCCAGGGGCTAGGTGCAACTGCAGTTCATCACTAGGTAGTTTGCTAGCGATGAAGAGAGGGAGTAGGCTGAGGAGGAGTGGCAGATTTTGGTTGGTAGTTGGTTCCAGAGCTTAGGTAGGCAATAGGAGAATGCCAAATGGCTGGATGTAGTATTTCTGTAAGGTATATTTAGCAAGCAGGTGTTCTCAGACTGGAGGGTGTATTTGCATGGGTGAGCAGCAGATAAGGAGGTGGCTAGGTATGATGGAAGTGAGCCTAGCCAGAATTTAGAGGTAAACTTTGCCGCGTGCAGTGTTCTCCTGTCGACGAGTGATGGAAAATTTAGGGAGCGGTAGAGGGTGCAGTGATGTGTCAGAGCAGGGACATCCAGGGCACACTGGCAGTAGGAGTTGTAGAGAGGTTCAAGCCCGGATAAAGAAGATTGAGGGGCAGCTCCATATACGACATCACAATAGTCGAAGGTTGGCAGTATCATTTTATGTACCAATTCATGCCTCGCCGGACGAGGGATACTACTCCTGCTATGATAGAGGGCCCCTAGCTTAGGCCAGAGTTTCTTTAGGATAGCATCAATGTGGACGGAGAAGTTTAGGTTCCTATCGAGCCAAACTCCTAGGTAGAGGAAGGAAGCGGAGTCTTCTAATGCAGTTCCATCTACGGTGAAGAAGGTGGGTAAGGAGGGAAGCCTTGACAACCTCTGAACCAAACATCATGGAGACTGTTTTCTTTGAGTTTAGGAAGAGGTGGTGCTCACTTAGCCAGCGTTGTACCTTTTCGAAATCTAGCTGAAGCCTGGCAGTGACATCAGAGACCGAATTACCAGTTGTGAACAGCACAGTGCCGTCTGCATACCTGTGTATGTCAGTAGATAAGCAGACCTGAGGGAGATCGTTGAGAAAGATTGAAAAAAGGAGTGGTTCAAGTACCAATCTCTGGGGAACTCCCGTGATAATGGGAGGGGAGAGGAGATGGCATCAGCTACGCGAACAGATTGAGTTCTACCCGACAAACAGGATTTGAACCATTCAGTGGCATTACGGGAGAGACCAGTGGTCCTGAGGCAGGATAGGAGTATTGGGTTGGAGACCATGTCAAAGGCCTTGGACAGGTCAATAAAAATAGCTGAGATTATATGGCCTTTATCCATGCCTGAGGTGATAGTGTCAGTGAGGCGAAAGAGCGAGGTGGCAGTGGGGTGGTGTTTTCTAAAGCTAGCTTGGAATGGAGTGAGAAAGGAGGAGTCAGTAATGTAGGAGGAGAGTTGTTCAAGTACTATGTGCTCCTGGAGCTTAGCCAGAATGGGAAGGAGAGAGATAGGACAGTAGTTACTAGGGGAGGAGGGATCTCCCCCTTTGGGGAGTGAAGAACTGTAGTGTGTTTCCAAGCTGCAGGGACAGTGGAAGAGACAAAGGATAGGTTGAGCAAGATGGATATAGGATAGGCTATGGCGGGAGCAGACAGAGAGAGGAGCTTAGGGTCCAGGCCATCTGGGGAGGAACCTTTAGCAGGGTTGATAGACTGAAGGGCTTGGAATGCAGCAGCAAGGGAAATATGGGTGAAGGAGAAAGGGGTAGGAGGAGGGGGAGCTGGTGGAGTAGAAGAGGGGGAAGCAGGGAGTGGGGGCGGGCCTGTGGTAGAGTGTAAGTGCATCAGGTGGGCCGTTTGGAGCATTGCAGTGCAGGACATGAAATGGGAGTTAAAGCAGTCAGCGACTGCCAATGGATCAGAGATGTCAGAGAGATTTTGCCTAATGGTAGGAGTGGGAGGCTTGGTGGAAGGGGAAAAGAGGACTGGACAACTTTCCAGAATTTGGAAGGTTTGTTTGTGTTGGCATGGAAGTTAGCCTGGTAGTGTTCAGATTTGGCCAGCTGGATAGCGTTGGTGCACTTATTTCAAAGCTCCTTGTATCGTTGGAGGTTCCTGGGGCATTTGATTACCTTGTGCTTACACCAAGCAGCGTCACAGGCTGTTTGACAGGACAGGAGCTCAGGGGTTACCCAGGGCAGATGGTTTCCCCAGACTCTGATTTTACACATCGGTGCGTGTTGGATCCAAACGTGGTGGAACTTTTCGCAGAACAGTTGGAGAGCCGCGTCGATAGTGGTGCAGACAGCAAGTGGGGACCCGTCAGTGTTGGTGAGGTCATGGTGAAGAGGTAGAGTGTTCAGGGAGGAGTAGGTGCATGTTAAGAGGACTTTGTGGGGTATTTTATGCCTGTGTATTTTCCGAACCATGTATATGGGATGATGGTCACTTAAGGCATCAGGTAGGAGGTCAGCGGCCTTGACCCTGTGAGGGTGTGACATGAGGACTAGGTCCAGAAGGAATGGTTATTAGTTCTGTGGTTCAGGTGAGTAGGTTCCTGTATTAGTTGAGTCAGGTTTGGTGACTCAATGTCAGAGTGAGTTTTGGCTAGTGTGTTAGAGAGCCAGTTTATGTTAGGGTCGCCCAGTATGTACAGCTCACCAGAGTGGCCAAAGGCCGTTATTTTCTTGATCAGATCTGTGACTTGGGAGGAGGGCTGGTCCAGATGGCATTATATTCCTGTGACAAATAGAGGGCAGGAGTGTGGAAGCTTCATGCTGAGAAGAATAGCTTCATGGGAGGAGGGAGATGTGACTTTCAACACGACTGTGTGTTGTAGAGAGGTAGAGTCATAGATCACCGGTCTCCACCACCTCTTCCTTGTCTGTCCATTCTAGTTGCAGTGAATCCTCCTTCGTAGACTACGAGATTATTTGTTATGGGTCTGCAGACCACACTACACTATGCAGGGTCAAAGTTGCTATGAATAGAGCCTGCCAGTTTGTAACAGGGTGTGACAGATGGACCCACACATTGTGACCTCTATCAGATAGCCAACTGGCTGAATTTTGATGGGAGGCTCAAATACCACACCTGACTCGTAGCCAAAAAGATCATCCATAGCCTTCTACCCTCTGCCCTTAACAGCCTTATATAAGCTGCTCTAGTGCCCTGTGCCACATGAAGATCCACCAAAGCCCCCATGTTTGTACCTCACTGCAGGACATTGTTGGGTCAGCGTGTCTGTGGAGGGGTTGTGGGATAACAGATGGACCAGACACCAAACTTCAAGTTCAACACACAATCTCTGGGTGATGTTTATTCATAATGCAGGAGATAACCTTTAGCAATGGCATATCCCTTCTTCAGTACATCAGTTTGCAGCAACAGACTATGCAAGTCTTTCCTCTACATGTAACCAGCACCTACTGACCTCTAATCTAACTTATCTGTTGAGATTTAGCCTCCCCTATGTGGGCCTTATTTGCTTGGGTGGTGGGGGTTCAAATAATAATAAAAAAAAAGTGCCTGCCCAATGGCACTGAGGGCTAAGGTGCTGGATGCCTAACCTCGTGTTACGCTGGTGACCTGGGCTTGGGAATGAGCCTGGGCTGTCAGAGGTCAGCAACAGGAGGGTGGAGCTGGATGGAGCTGCCGACAGGCACGCTCTCCTCTCCGGGGAGGTGAGATGGCTCCTCTTGGCTGATGGCTGCCATCTGGTGGAGACTGGGAACAGCACGGACTGGAGAGGAGCCAGGCACTAGGCCAATGGGGTGGGAGGAAAGGGACTGTTATTGGGGCCATAGGGCTAATGCGTGCCTCCACACACATATGTACCCTCTCCCAGGGCCCTTGGGAGAAAAACAGAGGAGGACAAACATTGCCAGCATCAGGATGGTGACCGACTCTCCGCAGGCACCAATCCCGGGCCGGGTGCAAGGTAAGCCCTGGTAATTCTGAAGGACCGGGCTAGGGGGGTTGGTCAGATGGGGGCTAGCCAATGTGAAAGGAGTAGAAAATATGATTTGTTAAAAAAAAAAGTTAAAGACAAAGACCCTCAGTGCAGAAGCACAGAAACCATGGTTACCCAAAGGGCATTGACAGTAAGTCAAGTTTCAAAGAAACACAACATCACACATACTTCCATAATGCAAAGCATCATGGGATATATGCAAATCACCATGACATTTCAGACTTGTTCAGTTTACAGCAATTTACATGCATTTTTAATAGCACAACTAACTTAATTGTTATCATATAGCCCCCTAGTAACATTTTAATCTTTACCAAAACACGTAGTGCCATGGGCCCAGATATTCAAAAGGGTTGCGCCATGCGCAACAGGGTTGCGCATGCGCAACTCCAAAAATGCGCCATTCTGCGATATTCAGAAGGGGCCAGTTACACCACCAAAAACATGCTGAGCAACAGAACAATGGAAATGAAGGCATCGCAACTGGAAGAGGCGGGTCCATGCATAAAAGTCTTGCTGGCTGATATTCGGTACTGTGCAATCGCAAGAGTGGCTCAACTGGAAGTTGCGCAGTAGCGAATTAAGCCAAAATAAAAAGGCTTAAGGAAGCTGCCAAGAACCCTAGCAGGCCGCAAACTGGGGAGAGAAGAGAGAGAGAGAGAGAGACAGGAGCTGGAAGGGCAGAGAGGGACAGTGGGTCCAGGAGGACAGAGAGGCCAGTGGGGTGCCGGTGCAGTGGAAGCAGCAGTGGGGGCAGCGGGGTAACACAGGAACAGCAGCCGGGGGCAGAAGCCAGGAGATGGACAGTGCCAGCTTCCACATGGAAGCTGTAATGAGAGGTAAGACACCATGCTGCAGGGGACATGGCGCGAGGAGGGCCCGTCTGTATGCCCCCAACAGGGCGGTATCGTGCCCGCATCAGCTTCAGCTGTACACAGACGCGAGATTGTGGGCTGGTACCGCCTGAACAGGGCAATACTGAGATGGCTCTGCGAGCTGTGCAGTGATGTGATGCAGGCACCCTCATGACGGAGTCACGCTCTGTCCGTGGAGACCAAGGTGACAGCCTGCATGTGCCTGCTCGCCACGGGCACCTTCCAGAGGCTGACAGGGGACACCACAGGCATTACACAGTCGGCCACGTCATGCATCCTCACCCAATTCCTCAGCACACTGCTGCCTCATGCTGCGGAGTACATCCATTTCCCCAGCACCGTAGCAGAGCGTACAACAAACATGCAGGAGTTCCACAGGGTAGCACGTATGCCTGGCATGCTAGGGACCATAGACTGCACCCATGTGGCCATTCGCACACCACCTGGCCCCGACAGCCAGGCATATCGGAACTAAAAGGGGTTTTCCAGTGTCAACTGCCAGGTAGTGTGTGATGCCACTGGGCGCATTATCAATGTCTGTGCCACACACCCTAGCGGAGCACATGATGCCTTCATATGGCACCAGTCTGCACTGTGCCATCGATTCGAGAGTGGGGACATCCCCACGGGTCATCTAGTGGGTGAGTACACATGTATGGAATGCAAACTCTGGGCAAGGGTGGGAATGACACAGGTGCCATGGTAGTGGCACACAAGGATATGGGCAATATGGACCTGACATGACACTGCTCTCCACTATCTCCACACAGGTGACTGCGGATACCCACTCCATCCCTGGCTGCTCACACCGTACCGGCGCCCCATGACCCAGCGCAGCTATGCTTCAATGAGGCACATGCCGCAACACGTAACATCATAGAGCGGGTGTTTGGGATGCTCAAGGCACGCTTCGATGTCTAGACACCTCCCGCGGGCCCTACAGTACAGCCCCAAAAGGCCTGTGGGATATTCTGGCCTGTTGCATCCTGCACAACATGGCCAAAGACCATGGGATAGCCGTACAGGTCCAAGAGGGGAGACAGCATGGGGACGCCAGGGCGCCGGTGATGTTGGTGATGAGCAGCCCCCTAGGATGGAGGGACCCCGACTGACCCGGCAGGCCCAGCTGCACCGGGACACCATTGCAGAAGAGCACTACGCCCAACACAGGTAAGTCAAGGGGACATGTGCAGGCAACACTGTCCATGTGCAAACCACAGGCACACAGGGGAACACACCGCGCATGAAGGTCAGGGGTTGAAGGTTCCAGGCATACCAACACACCATCAGGGAGGGTGAGCACTCATATGGACACACACACACACCAGGCAGCGTACATGGCAGCAGCACAGCACTGCGGAAACGACATTGCCAACACACAGCACCACCAACCACCCCACCACCTGTACTGTCCACGATGTGTGTCAGGACCTGGGCACCCTTGCACCTGGTGTACAGTGCAATGCAGGCATCATCATGCACACGCACCTGTGGACAGCAGTTGGGAGATGCAGGTGGTCCGTGTGTCAGCGTGGTGAGCAGAGCACCCAGCAGTGCACTGCCCACCATGACACACATTGCACACAGGGCAGCACCAGACAGGGCCTGCACTGGGAGACAGCTCAGTCAGGTAGCACTGTCCCACGGGCACCACGGATGCATGGGCTGCCCCGCCGTGGCCCAGCAGCACTGGCAGGCTGAGCAGGGGCCACATCGGGTGGCGCTGGTGCACCACCAGGGGTCCCACTGCGCGAACACGACCTTGCCCACACAGGGGTCTGCATCCTGCCAAACAAACTTGCACCAGGGGTGCTCGGGATGCCCACAGCAGAACCCAGCGTCGACAGGCCTGGTGTCGCACGACGCCGGGAATGGGGAGTGGAAAGCGCACTGTGTGGGGTGTGTGGTACAGGGGCACCTGACAGTGTGGCCACGCGTCTGCCGACAGAGACCACTGCCTGGGTCAGCCTGTCAATGGCAGCGGTCACATCCGTCCGCATAAGGACCAGCTCAGCTCGGTCCCAGCACACTCCCTGCTATGCCGCTCCACGGACACAGACAGTGCCTCCACGGACCTTGCAACCTGCCCCTGCAGCTGTACCGAGTCCTGCAGCAGGCGGGTGTGAGCATCCAATGGGTACTGTGCCCCAATGGCATCGTGACCCCCAGGGTGTGGATGGTCCTGGTGCACAGCACCCCTTGAGGGTGGGCGCTGTTCGCCAGGACCAGGTATGGGCGGATCAAAGGGTGGTGGACATGTGCCACTGCTTGACACTGTACCCCCAGACCTGGTGTGCGACTGCTGCTGCCGCCCCTCCAACTGCTGAGCCCCCAGGTCCACCTGTTCCACCTCCGTGCTGGCAACAGTGCCAGACACCTGCACAGCCACCGGTGCTGCCCCACCGGTGCTGACAGGCACAGCCTGAGACTGTGCCAGCATGCTGGTACACAGGTGTGAACCAGGAAGGCCCAGGGGCATGTGCTGGCCTGCCATGTGTCCGTCATGGGACACACACCTATCACTGCCCATTGCAGGCCTGCTATCATCAATGGTGCAGGTGCGTGCCACTACCATAGGCACAGCATGCTGGCATACCTGCATGCCAGACTGCTGAGACACAGGCTGTGCACCCCCTGCACCCGTATCACTGACACCGGAGTTGTTGGCCCAGCGTGCATGCTGCTGCAGTGCCTGCAGGCTGGTGGCGGAGGTGGATGGTCCCTCCTCCACATCCGGCAGGTCTGCATCACTGTCTGGACCCACCACCACCACCGTCTCCTGAAGACGAACAGGATCTGTAACAGAAAGAGAGTACATGTGAGTGCATGTGAACAACAGCCCCCCCCAACACCACCACCATGTCATACCATGCAGTGATGGGCTTCCACCTGTCTGGAATCCTCTGCCTGGTACACCCGCAATGGCACTCGGCTGCATGGCCGTGATCAGTGTCTCCTCCGTTGGGGTCAGCTGCAACACCACTGGCGGGCCCCCACCAGTGCCAGCACGTGCCACCCTGAAGGCTGCCACCTTCTCCTTCAGCCTCCTGCGGTCAGTCCCCATCTTCTTCTTGCATTCCTGCATGGAGCGCTGGTGGCTTCCGTGCAGGTTGACGGCCCGAGCTACCCCCTCCCATGCAGCTGCACATTCCTGAGGGGTGCCCCTCCGTCCACTCAATAGTGGCTCATCCTCCAGGTAGGCCTGGAAGAGGGCCTCTGTCTCTGCCGCGGTGAAGTTCGGCCTCCTCCTACACCCACCGTCCACACCCTCAGCTTGGCTCTGGTCAGTCATGGTGATCTGTATGGGTGGAAGTGGACACCTGTCACTGTGCAGTCGACAGCATTTCCCCATGAACATAGCTGCCAGCCCAGGGGGCGGAAGCCCCCGTTTCCTCTCCGCATGGCAGATACTGATAGAAAGGGTGCCTTTGTCCTTTCTAATGCCCTTTTCATGCTCAGCCCCCTCAGCCTTTATCATCCTCTGGCACCCCTGCCCATGAGCATTGTCCTGAGCATCACACAGCATGTAACCCACCTCTCACCTGCAGTAACCGAATCTGGCCAGCACAACCCACTGTCGCATTATTATAGTGCAACACATGCAAATGAGGTGTGGCGCAACTTTAATGACATGCTAATCACGCCACTGCGCCTTTGAATGGCTGATCGAATGATTTGCATATGTCGGCTGAATATCGCGAATTTGCGCTTTGTGCAATACGGAAGGTCCGGCTGAGCCAATGGCGCAGGTTTGTGGCTGCTTGCTACACTGCATTGCACATGCCCAGACAGCTTATGCATGTGTCTATCGCGACTGCAGATGTGCTGAGCGCGATAGGCGATTCAGGCCATGGCCACCATTGTGCCAGTGGCGCTACAGCAATGGGCACTATATGGCGCTGTGGCACTGCTGCACGATAGTCCACTGTGGCACTGGTGCGCAGCTTGGTAGTCGTGCAGGATGCCTATACGTCTGATGGCGCTGTGCGTAGCCTTGCATCATTGCCGTGACCTTGTGTATGCCCTCTGCCCCCTGGCGCTGTTTGCATGCCATGTGTACGTCCCTATTGTGCTGTCTGGTGACAGCGCCATGTGAAGTGACGGCGCTGTTCGAACAGCGCGATTGGAGCCTGTGGTGGTCTAGCGCAACAACCTCACGTGGGGTTACGGCGCAGCGGGCGCCATATTGCCTGCTGTAAAGTTGGTGCCATGGCTAGGAGGAGGGCGTGTCCTGGAGCCAGCTTGAAGTGGCCAACCTGGTGGCCCTAGTTGAGCCACACTATGATGGCCTGTATGGTGAGGTGCCCCTCACTAGTGCCAGGAGTCAGCTGTGGCAGCAAGTGGCCACTGACCTGGTGGAGGTCACTGGATGGGGCCGGTCTGCTGAGCAGTGCCGGCACCGGTACAGTGACCTCCGCCGGAGGGAGCCAGAACTTTTGACGCAGCTGCGGTCACGTGCCAGGCGGGGCATGGTGCCTAGGCCAGGTGAGTGTACCATCTATGCACCTATATTCTCTGTAGGGGTGTGTGTGTGCTTGGGTGGCTGTGCATAGGTGCCAGCTCAGACACGGTTGGCTGTGTCAGTGTGTGCAGCTGTGCGATGGATGGTTATGGCTGTGTGGGCAGGCACTCTCACTGGGGCAGGGGGCACTCTGCTTTGAGTCACACTGATGTTTGTCTCAACATATGTCTCCCACAGGCTGGAATCTGAGGATGCAGGGCAAGGGTGAGGTGGGTCAGGTGTGGCCCCGTGCCGGGGTGTTGTGCCCCAGCAGCAGCAGCAGCAGCAGCAGCAGCAGCGGCAGACCCAGCTGCTGGAGGAGTGTGAGTATCATTACTTCATGGATGCTATTGCATGCTGGGGGGGGCAAGACCACCAGCCATGCACAACACAACCATGCAGGAAAGGGGAGGTCATAATTCCACTATACAAGACACTAGTGAGGCCCCACCTGGAGTACAGTGTACAGTTCTGGAGACCATACCTATGTATGGACATGGACTTGGTAGAGAGGGTTCAGAGGAGGGCAACACGGATGGTGCATGGATTGCATCACAAGTCCTATGAAGACAGGTTGAAGGAACTGAACATGTACTCCCTGGAGGAGAGGAGGGAGAGGGGGATATGATGGGGACATACAAGTATCTTACAGGGGGGAACAGAGTGCAGGAAAACACTATTTTTAAGTGAAAAAGATGTTCCAGGACTAGAGGGCATGGGATGAAGTTGGAGGGGACGATTCAGAGGAAACATGAGAAAGAATTTCTTCACAGAATGGGTGGTGGACAAGTGGAACACCCTGCCAGAGGAAGTGGTGGGGGCTGACTTGGTCACGGGATTTAAGAATGCATGGGATAGCCATAAAGGAATTCTGGAGGTCAGGGGTAAGGTGCAACAGACTTATAGGAAAACAGAGTGAACTTACAAGGTCAAATGGCCAGACTGGGTGGCCCATAGGCCCTTATCTGCCGACACTGTCTATGTATCCATGTATGTAGGCACGACACAGGTGACATGCATCACTGTGCAGTATCACAGCACGTCTGTGTATGCGTCACTGGTGGTCCAGGCATGCACTGGGCACATAGCTGTGTAACTGGCATCGCACCACATTGCCACATCACTTGCCAGCCTAGTTTGTACTGTGATTGACGTGGGCAGTGTGTGTGTGGGCGGTGGTGCGCATAGCTGGTGCCGCATGTTTGTGATGGCCATGTGCATGTTCACTGTGGGTGGGTGTATGCCATCACAGGTGCGGGACATTGGGCTATATGGCTTGCAGGTTGGGTGGTGTTCAGGGTTGTGGTCAGTCACAGCCATTGACTGTGTTCCCATTTTCCTAGGCCTCGAGGTTCTCAGGAGGATGCAACGTGATATCAGGCGCCTCACACAGGTCAGCATGGCAAACCAGCAGATCCTGCAAGCCATCCGGAGGCATGGATGCCATCAGGGGTGGAACAGGACGGGGCGCCAGCAGGGGGAGGACCAGGAGCCGGCTGGGCCGTAGCCCACATTACCCTTCCCACTTCTCCCATCCCTACCACCCTGCCTTCCCTCTCCAAGTTTTTAATCCCTCCCCCTTGAACACCCCTTCCTTGTACCCGTCCCCCCCTTGTAAATAGTTTTTATTGCTGTTGTTGGACTATGTTAAATATACATTTCTATTTTGATATATGAATACTGTGTCGGTCTCTGATTTGCAGCTGGCTATGGGTGCTCAGTTGCAGGTGTGTACATGCCATCTGGGCTGGTATGGTCCTGGGTATGTGTGTGTGTGTGTGTGCATGGGGAGGTATCTCCAGCATGGCAGTGACTTTTGGTTGGTCTTGCCATCTGCTGCCACCCACTGCTGGGTGCACAGGGTGTGTCTGGCTTGTAGGCTTCTGTGTTGCACGGGGCTGACGTGTGCTGGGGGGACTGCATGGTTTCCTGCAGTGCCAGTCACTGCACATGGGTGGTGTCTTGGGGTCACAGTGCAGGGTGTGCTGTGCATATGGGGGGCTGATGTGCACTGTGGTTGTCAACCCCCTGTGTGTGGCACTCTCCACCTGCCAGTGGTTGTGCTGGGGTGTCAGGGCTCTGCTATGCTTTGTTGGCTTGTCCCCATGGGCACGTGGATCATCCGTCCCACCCCAGTGATGCTGTGCTTGGGTGTGCAGGTGTGGTGTGGGTTCTGCAGTGTGTTCCTGTGCCCATGTGTGGCATGGCTGGCGGTGAGCCCAGCCTGCCTCCTGGATTGCAGTTCCATTGCTCTGGGGGCTGTGCTTGCGCTAGGCAGCTCTGGAATGCTCAGCTGAGCTTCCCTGGTTGCGCCATAAGCGCAACATATCAGCTCAGCTTCTCCTTCCTGGTTGCTTGCGATGGCGCAGTATGTGCGATATTCAGAGCGTTGGTTTGCTTGCATGATTTGCTCTGCTCCATGTTTGAATATCGCACCTGTTTCGCATTTGCGCAACTGGTTTGCGCTTGCTCCTGCTGTTGCGCTAGTTTTGAGCGCAGTTTGAATATCTGGGCCATGGTATTTTCAACATTTACAGGTTTTATACACATAAGTTGTATATATTAAAGTATTTTATGACATAGTGTTTAAAACATATAGAAGCAATTTTTATTAGCTGAATATTTTCACAGAAAATGAGAAACGAGCAGAGATATCAAAATATAAAATACCTTAAATAGTATCTTTTTAAACTTTTTCACACGTGTCCCCACTTTATGATCATCCAAATCTGATTTCTAAATGGTGAACAAAATACTGCAGTAAAAGTGTGCATGGAAAAATCAGAACTAGCTAAACTGGTATCATTAACACAAATACCTGGTTTATAAATGCTTACACGCACAAAAATCTTCCTGACTCAGTACAGAAGGAGTGCTTGTTATAATAGCCTGTTCACACAAAGAAAGAAAAAATATAAAAACATTCCAAATGCTACTTTGCTCATTTCTCCTTTTGTGTGCAAATATTCAGCTAATAAGAATTGATTCTATATGTTTTAAACATTATAAGAATATCTACATTTATTTTTCTATTTGTTTTTTATACTAGCAACACAAAGGGGCCTGAGGAAGTGGAATGTACCACAAAACTGTTGCCCAAAATATGCTGTGTGAAGATACCATCTGTAATAAGTAATTAAAAACTTTGCAGTGGAGTTTACCCATCCTTGTTTTAGTTTGAAAGAATTTGTGATTTGTGTAAGACTCTGTACACTGTACTCTTTTGTTTCACAAAGTGATGACTACTACAAAATTGTATAATGTTATATTGGACCATGGAACCACCTCTAATTTAGCCAATAGGGCTCATCTCTCTAACTAGAAATGTTTATATATTACAGTAACCATAGTAATTATCATAGGTATATAATGTGAGACACTGAGTCTTATACCTCGGAGACCCCAAGAGACACGGAGAAACCTCGAAGTATAGAGAACACTTAGCATTGGCTCCCAGTTTGTATTGGTAAGAACTGCTTAGGGTAACTGTGATTTATCCTTTTGGTAGTAATAAACAAGTTTATTACTCTTATGCAATGTGTTTGTGAATTCTTGCATTCCCAATATTGCCAAGAACCTGAGAGTGAGGTTTAGACCGCCTGACAATTGGCGACCGTGTGCAGGCAATATTTGGTGTTTGTAAGCTTTCACTTGTTGCTTAAAATGTTTCCCTTCCCTATGGGGACTGTAGGAGTGCATTTCCGCAGCACCTCTCCCTTTTCAGACCACTTTGTAGTCACTTGCAATGTCTGGCTGGTTTTCTTGGGTGTGGTCGATGCTGACTCGACCCACTCCACAGCAGCTTTGAATTGCAAGCCTACGAAGTATACAGTACCCTGATGGTGTGCAAAGTGCTCCTGCTGTGGATCAATACACAGCATGGCACCTTTTTCACAGTTTGATTTTTTCATTCCCTCCCTCACAGTGGCCACCATATCAATTATCTGCGCAGAACTGAGACTCGACGTCTCAAACTTCCTTGCTTCCCATGGAGGATGGGCTGACTTCACGCGGGACACAAGTCAATCCAAAACCCTATGCTGGGGATTTCAACCCAGTACTCTGAGATGAAACAAACAGCCAATAAGCGTCATGCCAAAGGGCTATTGGTCGCAGCTCTCTATGCTGCTCTGGAAGCCTCCAAAGTGAGGTTTCGAACCCTTGATCTACAGATCTCATCTCTTAAGCAAGAGATGGGTTTGCAGGAAGCAGAATGTGTTGGACAGCAGCAGAATTTGGAGTCTGAACTTCAAACACTACAAAATGAAAAGGATTCACTTTTGCATCATTCTGCCCAAGCTGGTGAGCAAGAAATCTGTATGTTGAAGCAGGAGTGTGAAAGTTTGAGACAGGATAAGGGGCAGGCTTTGAATATGAATGACTTGTTTAGTAGAGTGAATGAACAGTTGAGTGAGGAAATGGGAGAGCTACAGGATGAGATAATCAGGTACGTAATGACTTAGAAGTGGCTACTAGGGACAATCGCAATTGAGTGCCGCGTATAGAGTGTTGCAGAAACAAATGCAAGATGAGGTTGATGTAAATGTTGTGAATGTGAGTCATGCTGAATGTCGATCCAAGATGGTGAAACTGCGCCTTCAGCGGGAGGTTCTGGCAGGCCATGTTAAGGCGATAGGAGGCGTAGCCCCTGCTTTAACTTTGTCATCTGAAGGGGAGGTCTCAGATGATGACATTTCTCAGTACAACGCATAGTCACACCCGTACTATGGCCCAGAGGCTCCACCCAGCCATCCACAACATGGCGGGGCCCCACTACACCCACACCATGTCATACATCGTTGACGTCATGACACACACCATGGGAGACACCAACATGGCGGCCCCCTAGATGGGGGGAGCAGGCTCAGGCCTGGTCCTAACGGCACCACCGGTGGCCATTATTAATGTGGAAAACAGGCAGGAGATAGAAACAATGATTGAAAATGCAATAGGTAATGTGCCTATCCCTGAGAGAAATAAATGGGTCCTTAAAAAACAGATTAGACAGCTCCTGCAGGAGGCTGGCACTCAGGAAGGCATGTTTCATACTGCGGCTGAGGCCTCAGCCTGGGCAGCCCTGGATGGCACCTGAGGTAACCTACCTCCACCTGATCAGCCCAATAATCCCCTACAAATAGCCTACTCTGTTCAGCAGATAGCTGACAGTATCAGCCGGATGAGCCTGTCCAACAACCTCAGCTGCCACTTAGAAAAGGTGCGTTTAAAATGCGAGATGCTTAGCCTTGCTGCAGAATATCAGGTCCAAATACTATGCCAAACCATTGATCCTGGCTTGTAGGCCAAACTCCCCAATGCCATCCGCCAGGACAGTAATGCCACCTTTGATGAGGTCGCAGCTGAACTAATTTCTGCACACAGTCCAGGTGTAGTAGGAGTGATGCTTGCATACCCTGTGAAACAGAATGCAAAAGAAAGCCCAGCAACTTACCACCAGAGACTTTGGATGGCCTACCGAGCAGGAAAACACCTCACACAAGAAGCTGCAGATGTGGATCTTATCGAATATAAGACCCTGTTCCTTAGGAACATGATCCCTGCAGTGAGAGAGAAAATAGAGCCAACTACTTATCCCTCCATTGAAAGGTTTGCCGACATCCTTCGGAAAACCGAGAGAGTTTACCAACTCTATATCTGTGATCTGGGCTCCGGTTCCAAGAAAGTAGCCTCTGTAGAGCCTACTCAAGATGCTGTGACGCACTACACGGTGGAAGGGCAGGCCCAACACAAGCAGCCCCTCCCTGCGGATAACCAACACCCCCAACAGGCCCAACAACAACAACCACAACAGCAGCAATGGGGTGGGAACCAGAACCATCACAAGAATAAAAAGCATAAGAATCATAAGGGTAAACAACAACAAAGACCAGGCCCTTCATATAGGGAGATAGCCGAAGAGAATCGGAAATTTAGATAACTCCTAGGGCTAGTGCGCTCTGTAGCAGATGCTGTTCCTGCTCAGTCCCTTGCAGCCATACAACCGGGAACCCAGGCCCCAGTGGGCCATGGTGATACCAGAAGTACAGGCCCTCAGGCCCATATAGACCTGAACCCAGAAGCACCTCCCTATATAGCATCAGTGCAGCATGGTGAAGTGGTTCAAAGGAGCAAGGCCCAACCTCTCCATGCTTCCTCCAATACAGATTGACAATTACAGGCCCCAGTCCAGATTGTAAACAAGCTGGTCTTGGATACAAACGGAAGGCCCTGCACTGAGGCCGAGGTCGGGGGCCACCTACTTACAGTGTTACTTGATACAGGCGTGGCTGTGTCTGTATTACATGATGACCACCCGGACACATCTTCTTGGTCCACTGGATGGAGGACCAACATGTCAGGAATAGATGATACTAGACTACCTGCATACTGCTCTCTACCTTTACCTGTAGAGTTGGGCCACTTAAAGGCCTCACACACCTTTCAACTAATGGTATTTCACGATCATCCTAGTATCATTGGAATTGACTTCCTTGCACCACACGGCTGTGTGGTAGACTTAGCTAACATGCTCTTGATACAGATTCAGGGCCAATATCACACCATCTTGATCCCTGACTCACACGTTATGGCAACAATATCTGCCAACAACAAGGAGTATGATGTCATAGATTTGTTCAAGAACCATGAGCTTTTCCCAAAGTGCCTTCCCATTCTACAAAGACATTTGGAAGCATTTGCTATCAACAAGCATGACTGTGGCAGAATGCACACTGTCATCGAAGTGCCAGGCCCAGCACATGAAAGGCAAAGACAATATCCTTTCCCCTCTGAGGCCTTGCCTTCTCTCAGAGAAATGATAAAATCACTTCTCAGCCAAGAGGTCATCAGAACATGTGTTTCTACTGCCAACTCCCCAGTGTGGCCTGTGAAGAAACCTACAGGCACCTGGAGACTTACTATTGACTACAGAAAACTGAACCAGGTCACACCCAGTTGTGCTCCAACTGTGGCTTCAGCACCTGATGTGCTACGACTCTTAACCCCTGACCTAAAATAGTTCAGTGCCCTGGATATTTCCAATGGATTTTGGTCATTGCCATTGGCCCCCAAAAGTCAATATAAGTTTGCCTTCACCTTTGAAGGTAGACAGTACACATGGACCTGCTTACCTCAGGGATTCCATAACAGCCTGTTCCTGTTCCATATGCACAAGATGGATGCTCTTGAGGGTTTCCCTACTCCCCAATGTCTCTTTCAGTACATGGATGACCTGCTGTTGGCAACTGCCACACAGGAACATTTGGATCTCTTGGATGAACTATTGACTCTCATCCGGAGAGCAGGCCTTAAACGTAATCCAGCAAAAGCACAACTATGTCAGAAAGAGGTACTCTTTCTGGGCCTGAGAATAACTAACAAAGGCCACAGCCCTACCTGGAAAAAGATACAATGATTGCAAGGCTTGCCATTGCCCACCAGCATGGCAACTCTTGGAAGATTTCTAGGTATGGTGAATTATTTCATAGATTTCACCTGTGATTTTGCTCAGAAGGCTGCTCCCATGCATGAGTTACTGAAAAAGGACATTCCCTGGACTTGAGGTCCCATACACACCCAGGCTGTGATGTCGCTGAAACAGGCCTTGGCCTCTGCTCCAGCTCTGGTCAACCCCAATCCAGCACTACCATTCCTTCTGGAATGTGCCACCTCTGATATTGCCATGTCAGCAGTGCTGGCCCAGAAGGTTCATGGTAATCTGAGACCCATTGCATATGCATCACAGCTCTTGACCCCAGTCAAACAGAAGTACAGCCTTTGTGAAAGGAACCTTCTGTCCACCTACTGGGCTGTCAAGCACTTTCTGTATATCATTGGGTACTCTCCACTGATTATTAACACCAATCATACCCCAACTACCTTTCTGCTATCAGACAGGGTGAAGGATGGGTCAGTCTCTAATACTAGACTGACACACTGGTCACTTCTTCTCTAGGATAGACATACAGGTACACCCAACCAAAATTCCATCCATGCTGGCACATGGACTTCTTTTCCAAGGAGAACACCATGACTACACTGCAACCACCTGATTTTCCAGATTCAGGTCCTTTCCTCCCTGCCATGCCACAAATACTTGAGAACACATCTTTGTGTTGTATTTTTACAGATGGTTCAGCTCCTATTACCAGGGAGAACAAATTGCAGGGATGGGTATCTTAGTGATATACCCCTATGGTAACACTGTTAAAATTTCTAAGCGTTGCAGTGTAGCATCATCACAGTATGCAGAGATGGCAGCGGTGGCTTGTGTCCTCGAGTTCATCCAGCATGGAGCCGAGGATACCATCATTTTTACAGACTCTAACTGGGTTTGTTGTTCTCTTACAGAATTTCTACCTTTCTGGCAGAAGAACTCCTTCCTCTCTTCTGATGGCAGCCCAGTGAAACACAAAGAACTGGTAATATACATACACTCACTGGCACAAAGGTTTGCACACAAACTCTATGCACACAAAGTTAAGGCTCATTCTGTAAATTACCCCTACCATGCCTTCAATGACACAGAAGACACCCTTGCCAAGGAAGGGGCCTGAGGGGGGGCACATGGATGATGGACCACCCAGAGGCCAATGTGGCTGTACACATTGCATCAGTCAGGAAGAAACCTGAACCCTTTCTCCTTGGACCTCTCAGCAGCCCAACATGTTGATACTGAACTCAAAGAGGTGTTCAGATTCCTTGAAAAAGGTACCGAAGAAAAGCTTCCCACACATAATCCCTACCAGAGGCATGAAGGTAAGTTACACTTTTCACCAGATGACAAGCTCATCTGGTACCAACCAGATGATTCCACCACCAAGTTGTGGGTGGTCCCCAGACACCTTAGGTCTGAATTCTTGCATCAAGTGCATGATACACCCACTGGTGGACACCAGGGAGTGGAAAAACACCCTCCAGAGGCTCAAGACCACCGCTTGGTGGCCTGGTGTCACTAAAGATGTCAAACAGTACATAGACAATTGCCTGATTTGTGCACAAAACAACCCCATTCCCACCAAATGAAATGCCAAACTCCTACCACAAAGACACTCTGGCCCTTGGCATGCCATACAGATTGATTTTATTGGTCCTCTGACCAACACCAGCAGAAACAACAAGAATGCCCTTGTTGTTAACTGATCTTTTCTCCAAGTGGGTTGAAGCTTTCCCCACTGAGACATGCACTGCTAAAACCACTGCCAAAATCCTGGTAGAACAAATTTTCTCCAGGTGGGGTCTACCTCTTAAGGTAGTCTCTGACAAAGGAACCAGTTTTACAGGTGAGTTGATGAAAGAATCTCTTGAGCTCCTCGGAGTTCAACAAAAGTTCTACATACCTTACCACCCTCGATCTTCAGGTCAAGTAGAGAGAGCCAACAGACAGATTAAGCAAATGCTTTCCAAAGTCATTGAGGATAATCCCCAAACCTGGGATTCCCTATTGCCATTACTCCTTATGGCAATCAGGGGTACACCCTCAGTCACCACCCAGTTGACACCCTTCGAGGTGATGACTGGCAGAAAGATGAGACTACCTGAACACCTGTTGTTTGACCTGCACACCCCCACTGCAGACCGTGTGTCTGTAGATCAATACGTGGAAAAGCTCAGAAAAGACCTCATACACACACTTGTATGCTGCCAATTGCATGGGCCAGACCCAGCAACAGTCCAAAATACAGTTTGACAAACATGCAGAAGTAGTGGATTGACAGGTTGGAGATCAGGTGATGGTCCTCCAATTTGCACATCCCATACACTCCTTCTTAAATAAGTAGGAATGTTCTTATCCCATTGTCAACAAGCTCAGTCCGGCAGTCTATCAAGTTAGACTCCTCCACAACAATAAACTGACTGACAAATGGTTACATGCAAACCAACTGAAACTGTATAAGGAAGCATAATTACTTTTCCTCGCCCCATTGGGAGGAATAGTACTAACCTACTATTGTTTGATTGTGCTTTTCAGATACACTGACAAGATGGCTATCTTGTTCCATTTTCTCCTCATCTCAGGAGTTGTCCCCTGCATCCAAGGCATGGTACCGAACCTCCTACCTCACTTTGATCATCCAGCATCTGCTCCAGAGGGAGTATCCATCAAAATACCCAATAGTTTGATTACTGTCCAGGAAGGTTCCGATGCTTACCTCACTGCCTCGGTTGTTGCTCCTGATAAATCTACCCTACAAATTGAGTGGCAAACCACATCACAAGGACAAATGCTCCCTGTGGCCACACTCTCCAAGGGAACATTCCTGGGTTGGCCCAATGCTAAATTATCCCCAAATGGTTCTCTGTCCTTGCTACAGACTGCTCTTAGACATTCTGGTTTATACAACATTACTGCTTTAATTGATCCCTCATATTGTAATTCTTTGTCTAAGGACTCTGTTCAAAAACTTTGTGCTGTACACAACATGGCCTCTGCCACCATGTATCTTTCTGTGTTATCACCCACTGACAAACAGCTTTTGGAATGTTCAAAGCACACCCCTGGTCCCCACAGTGGTCTAACAGCTACTACCCTACCCGGTACACTGATTAACAATTTACAATTTATGCATATACCTGTGTTGTTTAATTTGACTTATTGGAACATGAAAGAATTTGGTATGTGTCACAATACTAACACTTCAGCATTTTATAGTACATTATTGCTTGATAGTTTAGCAGCTTTTCAAATTTGTAGTCAAGACCCTATTGCCAGGGTACATACCACCGAGCATAGAGGCAATTTCAGGAGAAAACCCAATCCTGATGATCAAAGTCATAAACGTAATACACGTGAAGTTGACAGTTCTGATGTCACTGATGCAACAGGTACTGTCACAGGTCTCTTTGGTACAGCTATGTCTATCTGGAATAAAGCAGACATTGCTGCTATCAAATCTCATTCTGCCAAATTTCAGACTGGTGTAGTGAATAATATACTACCCCATTTATTGCATGGTGTGGATGGCCTTAGTCAGGAAGAAAGACATACTGTTTACAATATGCATGACATTGCTAAGGCATTTACAGATTCTAAAGAAAAGATTAACACACTCATTGCACAGAACAACAAAGAAGCAGTTAAACAATACATTGCTAGAGAAGCTCCATGCTCTGCCCATGGCTCATACATTATTACTACCATCAACAACCTCTTTCATGATCTAGAATCTGGAAGAATCCCTGACATAATACATGACAGACGTATTTCCAAATGGTATTGTCCATGTTGTAAAACCCCTGGCTGTATTGCTATGTGTATGCAGCAGTCTCTAACAATTCCTTTTTCTATAGCTAGGAATTTGGGTTTTGTGACCAGGCACCCTAATACTGGTCCTTGTTTTACTTCTAAGAAATGTTCTATCAAAGATACAATGTTTGTTTCTTTTACTGTCTCTTTACCACACTTTGATCCCACTACAGCTTTGTTCGGCAAGCTGGCTTCAGTCCATTCCATTGGGCACCTTGATGGCGACATCTACAGAGAATGCCTGGACTTACCTCTTCTGCTGGTCTTCCATCCTTTCCTGGATGCCTGGGTCACTCCGAACACAGACTGCTGTGTGAAGAAACAATATATCTACTTGTGCCGATGTGATGTATTTGATGTTATTAAACCTGTATGTGGTTATTCTCCCAACAGTATTGATTGGTCCTTTTCCATGGACGATGACATCAGCACTAATGGCACAGATTTCTCGGACTCAACATTGGCTCCAGATAAACTTTACCAATCTTATCGAGAGGAGGTTCATTGCCTGTCAACACAGATTTCCAAGACGACCTACATCTGCCAGGTACAGTTGCAAAAATGGAGTCTCCCTACTGTTAAAATGCAGTATAATTCAGATGGTGAATATTGTATAGTCACTAATTACAAGTCATACACATACGGAACAGCAACATGTGATATTGATTTCCCCAATTTTTTGTTTTGTTCCCCATCAAAAGTCTGTCATTGGACATACCGTTATTAACCCCGTTCCCCTTATGGATGTGGACATTATTGATGGTAACCCCAATTATCTGCTCTCACTTTCTGAATATTTACCATATTTTAATGTACACATAGATCCACTTTCACTTACATTAAACTCACTTTTAGACAGGAAAGATACACATCTCATCCACATCAGTAATAATATGACCAAAGCTAATGAAGCTATCCTTTCATTAATTAATGATGATGGTGATATGAATGATGCATTGACTAACACATGGTTAGAGATTACTTTTAAAGGTTTTGTTATCATACAAGAATTTTTGATGTTTTTCTTGATTATAATGCTATGCTGCCTATGGCGCATGTTACGCCAACACCGTGAGCAGCTGGAATTCCTTTACAAAGCTAGCGCATTGGGTTTGTAAATGATCCCTACTCCTGGCCTTCCCCTATATTTGCCTGTGTTGCCCTTGGAGGCAACAAGGGGAGGAATGTTACATGAGGTCCCTGCACCCTTATTGGTACCCCCAGAGGTACACCATAGACAGCTAGTGCTTAGGCATATGTTATACTAACATATAGGGCTATGGGCATCCACCGTACAAGAGTAGATGTCAGGATATGTACGCATATTATTGTAATACAATTTGTTTGCTAATACATATATATTCTCTATGTATTTTCTGTGTATTTTCTACTTATAAGATGTTAGGACATCTGTGTCCTTGGAATGATTATGATATATAAGTCGGGATTGCCACCTTTTGGTGATTTGTACTACTACTCTGATTTGTGTAAGACTCTGTACACTGTACTCTTTTGTTTCACAAAGTGATGACTACTACAAAATTTTATAATGTATCGTGGACAATGGAGCCACCTCTAATTTATCCAATAGGGCTCATCTCTGTAACTAGAAATGTTTCTATCTTACAGTAACCATAGTAATTATCATAGGTATATAATGTGAGACACTGAGTCTTATACCTCGGAGACCCCAAGAGACACAGAGAAACCTCGAGGTATAGGGAACACTTAGCATTGGCTCCTGGTTCGTATTGGTAAGAACTGCTTAAGGCAACTGTGATTTATCGTTTTGGTAGTAATAAACAAGTTTATAACTCTTATGCAACGTGTTTGTGAATTCTTGCATTCCCAATATTGCCAAGAAAATGAGAGTGAGGTTTAGACCTCCTGACAGCCTGCTTCAAGACAGTGGGAACAGAGGCTGTAGTAAGGGATGGGTTAAAGATGAAGGTGAGGGATAGGCAATGTCCTGGGCCACAAGTTTTAAGAAGCGAGGGGGATAGACCGTCACTACTAGCACTCCCTCGAGATGGTAGGCTGAGAAGGAGCTTAACAGTTTCAGGAGGAGAAATGGTCTTAAAATAAACAGTGGGGCTAGTAGGAGGGGAAAGTGGAGGAGGGGGACAAGGGGAGGAGGGGGAGCTTAGCCAGGTAGCTGGTAAGGTTTGAGAAATGTGCATTAAGTGCATTCACAATGTCAGTAGGGTCAGTAAGGGAGTCTTGTTGTGTGTTTAGGGGGAAGGTAACTGCTTGCTGGGGGTAGAGAGCAAGGCATTGTAGAGGACCAGAAATGCCTGGAGTTGCTTGGTGACTGGATTGACGTGATTGGAAACAGGCTGACTTCCTAGATTGTATACGGCACTTGCAGAGAATTCACAGGTGACAGTAGCTATTCCAAGGGGGAAGGGGATGGGACAGCTTTATAGTCAGCCCGCTTTGAGTCATGCTGTTTCATAAGCTTGAGGGGGTTGGATGTGAGCCAGTGAGTGTCACCCCCACACACTCTGTGAGAAGGGAGCGGGAAATGCTTTTCTTGGATGTGAGACAGGGCTGAGACAAAGCTGTCTAGTGCAAGGTCAGCATTAGTTGTACCATAGATGGAGGTCCAGTCAAGGGCTCTGAGGTCATCTAGAAGCCTGAGTGCATCAAAATAAGAGAAATTGCAGAAGGTCAGGAAGGTAGGTGGGGGTGGGGGGGTTGGTATGCCAGACACAGTAGCTAGGGGGAGTGGTCACTAATGGTGTCAGACAGTATGCCAGCATGAGAAACTATGTCTGCTCAAGTCGTCAGTATCCAGTCAAGCATAGTGTGTTTGTTGGACCGATTGTTGAGGCGTGTATGGGAGGTAATTAGTTGGATGAGATTGTGTTATTATATGATGAGATGCAGTCAGAGAGTGGGTTTATATCCCAGTTAGTGTTGAAATCCCCTACAAGAATGAAGTCTCTTGTGGGGAAAGAAGGTGCAAGAAGGTTCAGGAGGGCTGCAAGCCCAGGGACACCAGCTCTCGGTGGGTTATAGCAGCACCCAACAAGCCACTTCTTATTGGTGGCAACTGTTAGTTCAGCTGCAAGCCACTCAGAAGGGAGGTCACTGGAGGACTGGCAAAGGCATGTGGCACTGTAATAGTATAGAAGTACACCACCACCATGGCATGAGGTAGAGCGATTGTGGTGAAGGAAAGTGTAACCAGGTAGGGAGCAGTTTTGGTCATGGGTGGAGCTCCTTAACCAGGTCTCTGAGATGCCCAATATGTCGGGATTGTACAGAGAGACCCAGGCCTGCAGCTCAGCTATTTTAGGAAGAAGGCTCCTCACATTCAGATGGGCAATTTTTAGACTGTGCTTAATATCCCATGAAGGATGACTATGGGATAGAGGAGCATTTAAAGGGGCTAAGGAAGCGGGGCCAGGGTTACTTTCTATGTCCCCAGAGAGTTGGAGGTCGGCGGCATTGAAGTTGGATCAGAGGGGGACATAGAGAGATGAGATCCAGAGGGAGAGGGACGAGAGGTGAAGGAAGAGAGGTGCCAGTCTCAGGAGCTGATGATAGCCAGGGAAGCAGATGGACAGGAGAGAAGCTCGCTGCAAGCAGGCCTAGGTGGCATCGTAGCTGGGCAGAGGGTTGGACAGGCATGCTTCAGAGAAATCTGTTCCAAGGCTAGGGCAGATGCACCAAAATCAAAGGTTAAACAGAGGCCACGGAATAAACAGAGAGAGAGAGAGAGAGAGAAAGACCAGTAACAGTAGCGGAGGACATCATGGGGGTGAAGAGGAGGTGGGGAAATAAATACAGTTGGGGTAAAGGGAGGTTTAGGATATGGAAGTAGGAGGGACGATAAATACTGTTGGGGTAAAGGAAGTTTTAGGGTATGGAAAGTGTTCACAAATAGTCCATTTTCACCCTTATACCTGACTGCATAACCTCAACAAATCCTAACAAATGTTCCTTAATTGTCACCTTGTTTACGACTGGTCCCAATAGCCCAGTTTACAAAACTTTAACAGAACAATGTAAACATTAAACAACAAAGGTTTTAGAAAATCAAATATAACAAACAAACATTTCAGAAAAACCTTAACAGCACCTTAACAAAATCTTTAACAAAGTTCCTTATTGTCCCTTGTTTACGATTGATCCTTATAGCCCATTTACACCTCTTCCCAGATTACAAAACATTTAACAACACTTCTCCATTTACAATTCAATTGCTCAGTGATCCCCCTCCCAGAAGAAGCATACAACAGACTTTACAAAATCACATATACTCCCATGATGCAAAGCATCATGGGCTGTATATGCAAATCACCACTAAATATTATGGGGGTTCCACTTTAGTTGCTCTAGTTCAATGTTGATGTAGAATGTAGATATAAATGACATCATACTGTAGATATATATATTCTACTTATATGCAGGTCATTGTCCTATGTTTTATCTTGTTACTGTACTATGTTTTGCTATGACCAGGTCCATCTTACAAATGAGCCTTGCTCAATGGTGTCTGCCTGGATAAATAAAGATTTGATTGATTGATTGATTGACAGTGCATACTTTTCTCAAGGTCCTGTATTTGTGCAGGCAAAAATGGGAACCTTGTGGGCTTTGCAAGCCAGGTCCCTAGTACATAGGCAGGCCAGGAGTTTGGCAGAGACCCGGGGGAGCCGACTACCTCGTACCCTAATTTTCCTGATGGAAGCATGGTGATCCCAAATGGACAGGAACTTGGTCTTGAACAGCAGTAGGGCAGAGTCATTGGAACAACCAATGGAGATAGGGGACCAGTCCGATATTGCTAGGTCTTCCAAGAGGGAGAACAGGTCCAAGGATCAGAAGGAATGGAGGAGGAGGAGGAATTTTGGTGGGGCTTTTGGTCTGCGGATTTTGTATACGCAGTAGACCGTGTATGTGGTGGTCACTGAGGGCATTGGGGAGGGTACTTGCTGCAGGGTTCTGCCATGCTGAAACAACGACAGGGTTGTCGAAGTTTGGCATGGCAAGATCCCCAATGTAGACAGGCAAAATTTCACCTGTCAGATGTTGGTGCATTTCTCTTGGGGGCTGTGCCCCTACTTATTAATATAAACTAACTCCAAGTCAGAGTTAGTTTAGAGAGGAGTGACAGATGGTGAAAGTGTGGATTTGGCCCTCAGGTCCCTAACAGCAACAATGTCAAAACCTGTTGACATTGTCGATGTTAAGGACTTCCCCGTTCCGGAGTCATTGTCTGGTCAACATACCCCTGATGCAGTAATGTGGTGAGGCTGGGAGGTCAGAGCCTAGTTCAATAGGGTGTGATTAAGGGATTTGTGGTTTAAGGGGGTAGGATCAGAGATACGTTGGGTGGGATTTAGGGACTTGACATTATTGCATAATTTGGAGAGATGCAAATTAGACTTCAACACTTAGTTCTTATGCAACAACAAGGAAAGGATGTGTTTATTGTTAGACAGAACAACAATTAGTATTTTCTACCATTTACAAAGATAATTTTTATGATATTTTTTTATTCCTTTTTTTGTTGGTAACCATGAGAAATCCCCTTTCTGTCCTTACCAGCTTGCCAGAGCAATCTCTGATGCTTGTTTACCCTGCCACAGATAAAACCTTGGCTCCGTATGAGGCCTTCCGTTGGGTGCGAGAGGGTGAACATTCTGCTGGAGGAATACTAAAGAAATCAGAATTCAAGCATTCTATAACAGATAAACCTTCCATCTATTGAATGTCTAAAAATACAGACAGCCGACAGATGGGGAAAAGATACCTTTTAATATGTGAACATGCATGTATGTACGGATTGATTGATGTTCACATATATACACATTGTTGGTCTTAATAGAGAGATCTGGTACTGTACATTTCCAAGATGTAAGCTTTGGCACATTTATTTATAGTGACAGCTTTTTAACCCTACTTTTTTTTTTTTTATTTGCTCTGTACACCCCTTTCTCTCCACTGAACTCCCATTCTTCAGGAGTCTCCATTGGCCTTGTTTGTCTCCGCTCCTACTAACTGGCGACCAGTGCAGTCCATCCCCCCCACAGAGCCTTGGTTATACCCCGCAGGCAGGTACAGGGTGGGGCCCTGACACCCCAACGTGTCTGTATTTTGTCGGGGGATGCTGGTACTGGTGCTGGTAGGGGCATTGGGGTGCTCCGTCTACTGGGAGTCCTGCGGGGTATTTCCTGGTTTTCTGGTGCCCTCCCCCTGATGATGTAGGCACACAAGGAGAGCCAATGGTGAGGCATGTAGTGACGTGCAATCTCCTCCTGGTTCCCGGTCTATGTCCTCCCCTCCCACTGGCTGTCCCAGCTGCACTGCCACCTGTGGTCACCCAGGTGGCAGTAGATTAGTAGGACAGGCAATCTTCCCCTTCCCGGAGAAGGAGAGCAGCCAATGGGTGCTCTATCCTTCTCCCCCCGGCCGGCCCTCCAGTTACCCGAGTCCATTCCCGAACCTGGGTCACTGGCGCCGTGAGCGGTAAACCTACCGCTGCGCCAATGGGCCGTCCCTTTTTAACCCTACTTGAAACTCCAAACTGTTTGCATCTAAAATAAAAATTGTGACATTAACACAAACAATATAACCCTTGCAAATCTACATCAGTGGGAATAATTTACTGGCTTTTGCATAATTAGTTAATCTAATGCCAAGGCAATTTAAAGGATACCTAAACAACATTTTGACAACAAACTATTCAAAAATCTGACTCTGTAGGTGACTAAAGGAAAGGCTGCTGTATTCATTATTACTAAAACTACATTTACATAATTTACCTAAATGTGGTTCCAGAGCATTTGAAAATTGTAAAATCATCCTTCCAATTTAGAAAAAAACTGTCTTACCTGCTTCATAAAATGGCTGCCAAATGTGATGTGTTGACATCATCTGAACCAAAGTCAGAGAGGTATATGGCTCTCTGGAGTGCTTACTAGTTCTTTTTTCCCTTTGTATAGAAGTGTTCCACCCAAATGGTCAAAACCATGTGCATTATTTTGTATAATGCATGTTAGATTATGGTTTTGTTAATTTTGTTTATTATAACATGCTGAAATTGTGTTTTAATCCAACCAACTTTCTCTGTGGCAAACCACAGTGCAGTACAAATCTTGAATAACCTGGTGGTCTAGTGGTTATGGTGGATCCAGAATGCTACAATGGGGGTGCTGGGCTGGTGTGCATGCTTAATACGCACTTTTTACTATTTTTATTAAACCTTTATATTTTCTGCTATTATTCTTTTCTAGTACATTTTTGACAGAACCTACAAGTGTAATCCACAGTTTGAATGTAAACATTTGTACAATCAATAAATCAGACTTCTTCAACAAAGTGAAATGCAGCAGCAGCAGCAAGCAAGTACATTACTATGTGGGGTGGGGGGGGTTGCAGCCACACTCTTCACCACCCACTAGAGCCACCACTTTTTTGTAGCAAAGTTCTTGTGCAGTTCAATGTTAGGGTTCATACTTTCTCGAAACTCAAATATATGCTTGCCTTGTCCTCTTTTTCCATGAGAAATAATAATAATAAGAAGAATAAGAATCAGCATTTATATAGTGGTTTTCATACACACTGTATCCCAAAGTGCTTTACAAGCAATACTAGACTGGTAGTGAAGTGACTGACCGTGTAGTGGCAGCTGTTCCATACATTAATATCCACACACAGCCTTGGACAATTGCATGCACTGGTTTTATAGGAAGGGAAATGTTGGCCAGGACAATGGGTCAGGTAGTGATCAAGGTGCTGGCAGCCCCACATCTTATTTCTCACAGTAATCTGCTCATATTTCTCTCCTTCTGTCTTCCCCTTCCCTGAATATAGCAGTACCTTGTAAGAGTGGCCTTCTCAGTCCCCCTCTGGTATTCAGTCTTCACTATTCCTCCTCACACTGAAAACTGGTGAGCTCATCACCCTTCTGCATAATGAATGCAAGTAGTACAGTTCTCCATTTTATTTTAACATATCAAATATAAACATATCTTTCTAGTAAGTCAGGCTCATATCAGCAGGGAACAAACGGAATGATGGGCTTTCCTATCCTTAAAAGATCCAGGCTACCTTTGATTAGGCACTATTAAATGACAAGTGTGCACATCATTATGCACTCCATTTAATAATACCTAATCATAGGTGGCTTAGATCTTATATGAGTAGGAAAACCTATTTTTCCACTTGTGCCATGCTGCTATCAGCCTGGCTTACCAGAAGATCATGTTTATTATTAATATGTAACCATAACACGGGAGACTGTGCTAACCACATTCATGATGCGGAAGGGTAGTGAACTCACCAGTTATTCGTGTGGGGAGCTGGTGAGAAGAATGAATGCCAGAGAGGAACTGAAGAGGCCATTCCAGCAGGGTACAGCTACATTCAGGTTAGTTGAAGACAGGAAGGAGGACGCTGAGCAGATCACAGTGGGATCTGAAATGTGGGGCTGTCAGCATCGTGATCACTACCTGACTGGATGAGACTAGCCAGCGATGACAAATACTCAGAGTGGCAGGGCTGCACCTAAACTGTTACTTGAATTCAGTGTAGGGAGGTTATGGGGGGGCGTTGACATTTGTTAGGGCAGTATTGAGGGAGTTGTGTATAGCTCATTCAAGATTTGGAAGGGTGGTAGCCAGCCAACTCACATTGTGGAGTAGAGCACGGAAAAGTACTGGAGAAGAATTGCTGGGAAGGTGAGAAAAAAACACAACCGGGAACTGTACATACTACCATCACTGTGCAGAAGGGTGGTGATCCACTCAATATTTACTGTGGGACCAGAAGTCAGACATTGAGAATGTGAACTGGAGAGTGATTTGGGAGGCATTTTTTAACAGTGCCAGCTGATGATGCATATCAGTATAGGTGTGCACAACCCTCTGAGGTACAAGATTACAATCTGAGGTGTAATAATTCTCTTCATGATACCACAAGCTTATATGTGGCCCCAGGCAGTACTAAGGACAGGGTATGGATGGCGGGGTGTTCAACAGAAGGCAGGCTAGATGCAATGGGTTCACATGGAAAAATAAAGTCTTATTTGTGGATTAACAAGAAAGCATGAGCTTTGGAACTGAACAAGACCAGTACTTTGCTGTGTGACCCTGAGCAAGTCACTAAACTTCCTAGTGCTCCCAGGCCACACCTGTAAACAAGCTGTCAGCTTAGTGTGTCTCTCCTGGTTAACAAAAAACAAAATTCAGTGCATCATATAACCACTAGATCATCAGGTATTTGAAGTGTTGTACTGTAATGCAGTCTGCCAAAGGAAAAATCAGCTGGATTGCAAGACATTTTCTGCAAGTTAAAGTAAACAAAATGAATAAAATCATAGCCTAAAAGTGTTCTTATCAAAATAATCCACGAGTTAATACATGGTGTTGATCATTCTGGTACAACAATTCAAAATAAAGAGGAAAGAAGAACTAGTTAGCACTATAGAAATATATGTTGATCTCTATCTCTGGCTCAAATGACATCATCATGATTCATCATTTATTTTATTTATTTATTTATTTATTTATTTATTTATTTATTTCAATCTAGGATTACAATACCTTTGAGCCGAGCTCTTTTACAAAGGTTCCACGTCAGCGTGTGCAACAGTCATCATTTTAGTTACAAACATAAAGTCACTGACTTACAGACATGTAATAACCAGTACAAAGACTTGAGCTATGAGCAAGACAAGGGGGTCAATGAGGGGAAGTGAGGGTAGGAGATCGAGGTGGGGTAGGAGGTGCAGGGGTTAAGGGGGAGTACGGGAGGTGGTTGGGGGCAGGGGCAAGAGTGGAGATAAGGGGGAAGGTGGGCGAGGGTGGGAGACAGTGCAGCCAGGGGGCCTTGTCGAGGGAATATGCCAGGTAAGGTGTTAGGGGTGCAAAGACTGATTGTAAGTGCTGGGTGCTGGGGCATGTGCAGCTGGAATGGTGGAAATGTTAAGATGGGCAATCGCAGGATAGAAGCAGTGAGAGGCGCAGCTTGGACTTGAAAAGGCCGAGTGTTGGGGCGGTCACTATGTCGCTGCCAAGAGAGTTGAGCCAGTTGGGTCGTGCGTCATCGTGGGATATGTAGTAGATGGGAATTGGATCTCCTTGTAGTGACGTTCCTATGTCTAGGCTTAAGGAGGGCACAGACACCAGGTGGGGCAAGTCTCATTATGATTTTCTTGGCCGTGATGCAGGTTTGGTATTTTATGTGTTTGTCCAGTTGAAGCCATCCAGATTGGGAATAAAGTGTGGGTACGGCGATGTGAGTCAGTGATGAGAAGGACAGGCCTTATTGAGGGAGGTCACAATACGTTTGAGAGCAGTGGTAGTTGCAGACCCATGTATGATAAGACCATAGTCTATGATGCTGACAATGGAGCTTTGGACGGCCACTGACAGTGCTTCTGGGGTTAGGTGTTTCTTGTGCCGGAATAATATGCCTAATCTCGCATTGGCAGACTTTGCCACATTGCTAATATGGACAGCGTATGAGAGGTGGGGATGAAGGGTGATGCCAAGGTACTTGAACGATTGTGTTTGCTCTAGGATGGCTCCTTGTTCGGTTGCAATGGAGAGATGGAGTTGTTTGTTTTTGTTGTGGGGGCTGCAAAAGACCATAGACTTGTTTTTTTTCTGATTGAGAAGCAGTTTATGATTTAGGAACCAGGATTTGATGGAGGAGAAGGCCCGCTGAAGTTTATTTTGTGATTGGTTTGGATCAGGGTCTGAGGTGAGGATCACAGCATTGTCGGCGTAGAGAATTATTTGTTCTGGGCAGCTGTCCAGTAGTGAGTTTAAGAATAGGCTGAAGAGGTGGGGTCCCAGAATGGAGCCCTGGGGACTACTAGCGGACTGGTCTAGGGTCCGAGGTATCAGCGATTCTTACTGTTTGGGACGTTCTTCAAGGTAGCTCTTAAACCAGTCAATGATTGTCAGTTGACAGCCCAGTGTTCTGAAGCTGGACAAGTAGGAAGTGGTGATTGATGGTGTCGAAGGCTTTAGTTAAGTCAATGTAGATTGAGCCTAGTAGTTCACCGGAATCAAGTGCGTTGTGGATTGCGCCGGTGAATTCAAGTAGGGCTGTGGAGGTGCTGTGACCTTTGTGGAACCCGTGTTGTTGCTTGCACAGGATGTTGTACGTATCCAGGTATTCTGTGAGCTTGTCCAAGACGATGCGTTCTAGTGCCTTGGAGAGTGGGGGTAGAGGGGAGATAGGTCTGTAGTTATTGTGGGCAGTTTTGTCACCACTTTTATGGACTGGAGTGACAGTGGCAGATTTCCATCTGTCTGGGAAGTGGCTAAGGCTGAGGGAGAGGTTGAAAATTCTGGTCGGAGGACTAAGCATTTCATCAAGTGTGAGAGACAGGATTTTGAGATCGAGGAGTCATTACTGAATCTTGATTTACCAAGGGCTATGGTAACATATTTGCGTACTTGGTGAGCCTTGACTGCTTTGAGTAGAAGCAGGGGCTAGTGGGAGTAGTGCTCATTGCAGACAGAGGGCTACACCATCTTTTGAAGTAGTCCTGAGGTAGGACAGCGTGAGGTCAGTAAAGGCTTTGTTGTAAGGTATTTGCAATGGTTTTGGGTTGAGGTTGTGGTTCCGTTGATGTTGAGTATTGATGGGAGGGTTTTGGGTGGATTCCCAGTGAGTTCCTTTATGTTCTTCCAGAATTCCCGACCATTGCCCCAGGAGTTTGTGAAGGCATGCTTATAGTAGGCGGACTTCATTTGCCAGATGGTTTTGGTGCAATCATTACGGGCACATTTGTAGTTTTGGATGTCGTTTTGCCTTCCAGAGTTTCTGGTCAGCTCCCATAGGTGGTCTCTTGTTTTTAGCATCCTAAGGAGGTCACCTGTGAGCCAAGGGTTACTCAGTGATTTGACTTTGCGTTTCTTAATAGGAGCATACGTGTCACAGGCCACAGTGAAGATGTTAATGAAGTGGTCAAAGGCAGTGTTTACGTTGGTTGCATTGAAGATAGGGGACCAGTCTTGATGGAGGAGGTGGGATTTGAGTCAAGGAAGGTGACCACTGGGTAGAACCCTGCTGGTGATTGTTTTTGGTGGTTGTTTGATGAATTTATTTGACCAGGTGGGGACTCATCACTTAACACACTTGGCAGACATCTTAGAGAGAAGCCAAGGCTGTTTTTTGAATGTGAAAGGCCGATGTTTACATTTTTCAAAAGCTATAAAACTGCATTTATGTTATTTACATAAATGCAGTTTTAATACATGTAAACAGCAGCCTTTACTTTACCTCGCAATAAAGCCAGATTTTGGAGTTTGCAGTTTTAAAAACTGCTTGTTTAGGTACCCTTTAAGATACATGTGGCTCGACTCTCAAAACTTTGCCTGGGTGCAAACTTGGGTTTGCATTGGCAAACTGGGCTTTGTGCAGAGCTGCTATTCACAGAAGCCTGGTTTGCACTGGGGCAAAGTGTGGAGGGGACACAATGTAAATGAAGAGAGGGGACCTGAATATCAGAGCAGTCTGATTCACAGAGCAGTTGTGCCGCGTAACAAGTTGTTGCATGGTCCCCTTGTCTAGCTCAAATACTGCCAACTGAGGCCATGCATTATTCTGTACAACCCTGGTGGTTGCCCGAGGTACTGCAGCTGCCCCCTGCCTAACACTCAGCACAGTAGTCCTTGGTGTCCAGCAGTCCCTCCCCACACCCAATCCCATGTCCGATGTCAAAATCCCTTTTCCCTGGTGTCCAGTGGTCCTCCCACACCCAATCCCATGCCTGATGTCAGAAACCCTTTTCCTGGTGTCTAGTAGTTCCTCCCCACAAGTAACCCCATTTCAAGAAGCTGCTGTGATGGCCTGAAGGCCATTCATGTGTTCCCCCTCAAAGTTTGCCAAGGCAGGCACCATGAGGTGAAGTGAACCCCCAGCTGTTGCACAACCAGTACTAGCAGCGGTGCCCCCACCTTCCAGGAGTTCCCCCAAACCAAGATCCCATCCCTGTTTTAGCAACCACAACTGTCCCTTGTTTGTTATAGGGTGTGAACCGGGGACTGGTGCACTGCCACACAGTAAAATTTTTTTTATTTATTTATTGTGATCTCGGATTAACACCTTTGAGAACAAACTCATTACATAGGTTCCACGTCAGAATTACATTAACGGTGATTAAAAAACATATAAGCCGGCTTGGTGGCACTGAGGGTTGAGGTGCTGGACACCACGCTTGTGACCTGGGTTCGGAAATGAGCCCGGGTCATCGGGGTCGGCAGGGTAGGGGAGAGATTGAGTGTCCGATGGACTGCTCTTTCTTCCTGGGGAGGGCTCGGGGGAGTGTCTGCTCATGGAGAGACCTCTGGGGGTGACTGGGGGATGCCAGCATAGAGGCATTACGTAAGATTGGGGGTGGAGCTGTGGCACCACGTTGCCATGCTGGCCAGGCTCTGCAGGGGACAAGGACACAAAAAGCAAAAATCTTTGCCACTCTCATGGAGATGATGGGTGTATGAGGGACTCAGCCCACATCCCAACTGTAAACCTGTGACGGAGGACTCCATGGATGACCCACTACACAGAGTGGACCTCTCTAATTTCAGAAAGGCCATCACGGGAGGACAGATTTGGGGGCTAGGTCTGCCTGGGTGGTTGAGGGAGTTCCTCAGGTCAGTAGCAGGGTTCAGGTAAGGGAGCAGAGGCTGACGTTGGGATGTACACCCCAGAAGGATGCCCGGGTGTGGGACAGCATAAATAGAGTTCACAAAAAAAAAACATATAGGTATACAATAGAGCTGTAAGTGCAGGCTAATAACAAGTATGAGTCTAAGTATTAGTATAAACATAAACAAACAGACTAAGGCAGCAGGTTATTGTAAGTACAACAAGTCTGTGAGAGGGTGAGGGCAGTTTAAGGAAGAGAGGACAATTCAGACTGGGGGATTCCTGTAAGGCAGAGGGAGGTACCGCAGCAGACTGAGTTGTCAGGATGGATGGCTATGTTCAGGGGTTACAGCAGTGCAGGGTAGCCAACACCCACTCAAGAACTGGGGAAGCATCAGCCCAGGAAGGCCTTATCGAAGCTTTTTTTTTCCTCGGGGAGGGTTTGGGGCTGAAGGCATATGGGAGAGGATAGTAGGAGAAAAGAGAGGGCGGTGGGGAAGAGGGAGTTTGACAGAGGAGGGAAGGAAGGAGGAAGGAGGGAGGCAGTGATAGATTACATTAAGGCACATGGCCGAGGAGTAACAAGTGCAGGATTTAAGGGCGTGTGGTCACAGGGGAGAGTTACTTAGAGACATGGAAAAACAGCACTGAGGGGCTAAGGCAAGTCGTTTATTGTGTTACCTCCTCAGCATTAAGATGTTTTCAGAGTTGCGTCCTGAAGGGCCTAATGCTGTTATCAAGGAGATGTCAAGAGGAAGATTATTAATCCAAGTGAGAGCATGGTAGGCAAAAGCTCTTTGACCAAGAGAGGTGCGACACCATGGAATTGTAAAGACTGTGCTATCTGAGCTTCTGGTGGAGCGGCTGTTATCATAGGAGTAAGGCGTCTGTACACCCTTGGTATGAGGCCCAGACTCACTTTTTGGCCAGAAGGCACAATTGCAACCTCAGCCTATCTGTGAACTGGAGCCAGTTAGCCTGGTCATATAGGTCACATGGATGTGTAAGCCATGGGGAACCAGTTAGGAGTCGACAGGCTTTATTTAGGGCAACCTTTATGTGGTGAAGGGCTATGTCTGGAGCTGAGCCATAGACTACGATGCTATAATCAACAAGAGAGACCACTAAACTCTGGATAGCGAGATTTAGGGCCTCTGGGGTAAGACTTTGCTTGTGCCTATGAAGCAGACCAATACAGATGCTCACATACTTTGCAACATTTCCAATGCGGTAGGCAAATTACATAGTACTGTCTATTGTGATCCCCAAATATTATTCTGTACACAGTCACAAGAAATCTCCCCCCACCGATGTGCCACAATTCACGGTCCAGGTCTCTAGCGTCTAGTGGACCCATACCCCCCACAGCACTGAACATCCAATCCCTCTTCCTCCACCCATTCCCATCCCCCAAATGCTGGTGCTGTGGTCAGTGGATGGCAAGCAACACAACCCTTCACATACCACCTCAGCCACCCACCATTTGACAGAAGCAGAGAGTGTGCTGCTTATTTATAGGGCAAGGATGACATATCTAGCCCTATAAATAAGCAGCTTCTGTCAGATGGTGGGTGTGTCATAGCAATAGCCTATAATATCACTTTTATAATACAGCACTTGGATTTACCTCAGGCCTTGCCCTCAAAATTTCACAGATTACCAAAAATAATTATAAAATTCAAATACGATATTTCTGTTTTCCAGGTTTCATGATAAAGGTGAAAACGTTTCTGCCACACTTAGAAGTATGAAAAAAAATATATATATATATTTTATTACCACCTATATACAATAATTCTATGCATCCCTACATTGCATAAATATCAAGCATAAGAAAATAGTATAACACAAACAACAATGGTTTCAGAAAATCAAATAAACAAAGAAATAAAACAAATAAAATGAATATTTCAACAAATAAAAATGCAATCAAGAAATAAGCAAGGTTTAACCATAAAAGGTATTAGCTATATACTCTGCTTTTAGCATGATGTGTATATATCATGACCTTTGTAGCATGAGAACATGCAAACTCATTCCATTAGTGTCTCCGATTATATTTCTGTATAAGACTTGCTTTCATTCTTAATAGCATGCAAAAATGTATTTTTTTGTTTACATTTAAGCTTGACTATATACCCAATATTTTGTAATTAAAAGTAAGTTTATTGTGTTACCTCCCCAGATAAGCCAACTCAAAATACTAAAATTGAAATAATTAATAATGCTTAAATTTCTGGTTACCTGTAGGCTTGGTCTCCTTTCTTTTTAACTTTCAAAAGCTTGGTGGAAATTTCTGATTCTGGATGATAAAAATCCTTAAGGCATCAGGCTTGGCTGTAGCACTTGACTTTCTCCTGGTCAGCCCTCGAACCTGGAGCCGTAGACTCTACTGGTATCAATGAAGCAGTGCAGGCTGGAGCCTCCTTGTGTGATGCCATGAATCAGGATTTGGTAGGAACCTCAAGTAGTAAGGTACTGACAGTCCAAGGCAAGATAATAAGTTTCTTTACAACTGCAGTTGTTTGCAGAAAAGGCTTTCCTTATGGATGGCAAGTCTTTTTGTTGGTAGCTGGATTTATGACGTTTTCTGTTTTAATTCATTTCCACTTGAGCCTCAGGATCTTGGCTTGTGCAGAAGTTTAAAACATTACTTCAGTCAGGATGTCCAGGGTAAACCATATTCTTTGCACCGTCTAATATTGGAAAAAGTCCTTTTGTAACAAGCAGTTCTTGAAGTTGCCACTCTTGTCAGTTTGCAGGCTTGACTTTAGAACCACTGATGGATACAGCAAGGCTTAACCCAAACTGGTTTCAGACCATCCAAGAAGGAGTGACTTGAGGTCTTTGGCCTAGTAGCAGTCCAAATAACAAGATTTCTCAGTCCAACTGAGGTGGGGTCCATCCAGCATCAAGGTTCAAGCAAACCTAAAGTGGGCCTGGCCAAATTCGCATGTGTGTTTTCAGGTTGACTCTGATTGGTGTGCGTAGACTATAGGGTTGTGACTTTATGTACTGCCCAAGAATCAGTTTTCAGAGATGATTTCAGCTTAGGACAAAGTTTTAGTCTAAAACAATTTCTCTTTCTTGCATTTATAAGCACTTTGGCACAAACTTAAAGCTTATATTTTCAGATTCAGCTTGAAAACCAGGATTAATTTGAGACCAAACATGATAGTGTTAACTCTAATATAAGGTCCATGAGTTTATAAAAGCTTTATGAAACGTTTTATTTTATAGATTTCTAAAGATTGGTCACAGATTCTTGAAGTACAGTTTTCCAGTTCAAGAGGATATATCTCTTTCTTATTTGTCATTTTCACACAGTCTATAATACTGAAACACTTCTTTTTGAAAGTGAAAGTGATTTTCTTTGTTTGTGCTTGGTGATGTGTGATCATGCTGTTCATTGAAAAACTTTTGGAACAAAGCGACAGCTCTCTGTTTTTAAACATTTACTGAAAAGGTATATATTCAGAAAGGTCATGAGATCAACTTTCTTTTAAGGCTAAATAAGTCTGTTTATTCATGGCAATTCTGACGCTAAAGTTTGGTCAATAGCAAGAATTACCAGAGTCACCGACATGCCTAAGATTCCGTCATTTTATAGGTTTCTGAATTTCTCATTAGGGCTCTGAATTTGGTCTTAATAGGACTTAAAACATTCTTTTAATAAATAAAAGTCAGTTCCATGAAAGTTAAGGTACCTATTTAAAAACATCTCCAGCATAGGGAACCGTACTGGGGCTGGCTGGCACAGGAAAAACATGTCCATACATCATGGTCAAGTCCATAGCAACCACTTGCTCTGGCCCCAGCTCTAAGGAGTGAAGCTTCTTCCTTATCTCTGGTTGCTAGGGTATTATAACCTTTGACCCTTTAAAAATGTAGGTAGGCCTCTTTCTCTGGACTAACACTGCAGAGTGTCCTTCTAATATCATGGCTTAAATTTAATCCATCATCCTTCTCAGCCAGACGGAGGGTACTTGAATTTAAACAGCAGAACCATTTTTCAAACTCTGAAGGCAGTCCCTTACTAGTGTTCACATGTGCAAGTGTTTTCTTCTTCTTCTTGAAGTCCATGTAAACAAGGATGATGGCCAGATAATTATAGTATTGCCTCCTTAACCTTAATCTTATTAACTAAGCATTTATAAAGAATATAAAATAGTAATAAAATAATAAAAATATTATAACAGGACAGCAGTTTTGTTCCTACAGCAGGCTGAGGTGGTGTGTTGAGAACTGTGTTGTTCCCATCCACTGACCATGGCACTGGTGTTTGGGGATGGGGACAGGTGGGGTGAGAGAGGATGGGGCTGGGTCCACTAGACACCAGGAACCTGGATCCCAAATTGCTGTACATTGGGGGGAGATTTCTTGTGACTGCGTATGGAATAATCTGCTGTGTGGTAGTGCACGTGTCCCCGGTCTGCACCTGGTAGCAGGAGACTTGTTGTGGTTGCTAAAATGGGGATAGGGATCATTGGTTTGGGGGGAGTTCCTGGAAGGCGGGGGACCACTGGGGGTACTGGTTGTGAAGCAGTTAGGGGGTTACATGACCTCATGGTGCCTGCCTTGGCAACCTTTGGGGGAACACATGAATGGCCTTTGGGTCATCACAGCAGCTTTTTGGGGATGGGGCTACTCAGGGAGGGACCACTGGACACCAGGGAAAAAGGTTTTGGACATCAAACATGGGACTGGGTGTGGGGAGGGAACATTAGACAGCAGGGAAAAGGGGTTTTGACATCGGGCATGGGATCAGGTGGGGGGGGTGATACCACTAGGTACCAAGAACAAAGGTGTCAGACATTGGGCATGGGATGGGGTGGAGGGAGGGACCTCTAGACACCAATGACAAGGGTGCCAGACATTTGTCATAGGATTGGTGGGGGAGAGGCCACTGAACACCAAGGAAAATCTTTTATACATTGGGCAGAGCATCTGATGGAGGAAGGACCACTGGACACCAGGGAGAACTATGTGTTACATCAGGGGGCATTGGGTGGGAAGGGACCACTGGACATCAGGGGCTGAGGGCTGCATATTGGGCAGGGTTGGGGGCATGCTAAACTCCAGTTCAGCCTATATGAATGGTCCATAATGAGCATGCAAATGGCATATTCCTTGCATGGAGAATGGGCTCATTTACAGTACATGGCTGCTTTTGTGGATAGAAAATAGCACAGGTCGCTATCCATTGGGAGCCGTACTTTCGGCTCCATGTCGGGGCAGTGCTAATGGGGCTAGTGCTGACTCGACCTGGCCCTATGTTCAGTTAAACAGAGCAGGTGCACCATCCAACTGAACACAGCAACCTCAGACATCTGGGCAAGCAGAAAGCACAGCACTAAATGTTGCCCTGTGTTTTGTGCCTCTTTGAGAATTGGGCCATAGTCTTTATACATGTAACCAACCAGTCCCCTGGGGTTACTAAAATCCCATTAGTGCTAGACTAGGAAGATAGTGGGCAGCTGGTAGGGAATTTATTAGAGGCTCTCTACAGGTCCCTCATTCTTTACTTGGCTAGGCTAGGTAGATGAGGTGAGATCATTCAGAACTCTCGCGGCATGAGCCACTTTGGACTCAGCTGCCTGGGAACAGTTTAGAATCTTGGGTTCAGTTGAGAGCTGGTAGTAGTCAGAGCCAGAGTGCAGTCCAGTGTGGAGAGTGGAGCTTGCAGTGTGAGGGTGCCTGCCAGCTTCCCCGGGCATCTAGCTCAGTTCCGCCCCTCCTGTATGGGTTAGTTGTGCCAGCCCCCAGCCAGCACTAGGGGTCAGTCCAGCAGCAGACTCCATCTCACCCCTCCCCGGAACAGGAGAGCTTTCCTTCAGATGCTCGATTGTCTCCCACCCCGGCCGATCCTTGACGGCCCGCTCACACCGTGGACATGGGTCACTGGCATGGCAGGAGGTAAGGCAATACCGCCTCAACCCTCCACACCACTGGGCTGGCACGCTGAAATTAATTCCAATTGAAAATTTGGTTTTCAGAGCTTATTATTGTTTCTCACTGAAAATTCATCCATCTTTCCTGAAGAATAGCTCTGACAAACGCGAATCTTGTGGCTGGCGCCACAACTCAGCATCAAGGGAAAGCTTCAACCACAAACATTGCTACCGCTAACAGTGTGTCAGATTTATCCCAAATAAAAGAAATGCTGGCCTATATTCAACTAGACATTACAGATATGAAAAGTTCTATGGGGGTCTCAGGAAAGGCTTCAAAAAAATTGTAGCCACAGAGTTAAAGGTTGAACAGCTTGAAAATACTGTTTTGCTCTTAGGGGAGCCGTTGGAATGGCAAACAGAACAAATTAATTATTTGCTTAAAAAAATAGACTACCTTGAAAATAGAGGGCAAATAAATATTATTCGGCAGCTAGGAGTGCCTGAGGGATTGGAAGGAGTAACATTATTGCATTCTTGCAACGTTTTGTCCCTGAACTCCTGAATTGTCAGTGACTCTGGCCTCTCGAGATTGAGATAACCCACTCTACCTTAGCCCCCTGCCCTCAACCAGATTCCAAACCAAGGGCAATTATTGCCAACTTTCTCCAGTTCTTCATTAAAGAAGAACTAGTGAGAATAGCTAGAGAAAGAGGGCCGGATATTCAAACTGTGCTATTTTGTGGCGCAAGCCCTTGGGCTGCACAAAATAGTTGTGCAGGGGTGTTTCCAGAGCGATATTCAAAGGAGTTGCCCCCTGGCCACAGCCACTGTGCATGGCGCAGTGGAACTTGCGCCACCGTAAGTTGTCAGAGTGGAGCATTCAACTTGCGGTGGTGCAAGTACCATTGCGCCATGCTCAAAATCCCCATATTCAAAAGGTGATATTCAAATGGGGCCATAATTCATGCAAGGAGTGGGGGGGGCATTTGCATCTGATTATGCTCCATTTGCATGCCATTAGCATGCAGGTGCGCGATCCCGAGGACTTGCGCCTGGCGCCCTGCCAGGCAGCAGCCATCGAGGACCGGCGCCCTGCAGCCGATCGCGGGCAAAAGCAGTGTGAATCCCCCCCCCCACTGGCCGATCGCGGGCATGGTTTAATCCCCACCAGCCCGATCGCGGGCAGCAATATGGCTCCCCTAACGTATCCCTGGTGGTCTAGTGGACCAAAAAGCCCAATGCGGGCAGTAGTTGTTTAATACCCCCTCGAATTCATCCCTGGTGGTCAGTGGACGAAAAGCCCGATCGTGGGCAGTAGTTTAATAACCCCCTGAATTCATCCTGGTGGTCAGTGGCACATCCTGATCGCGGGGCGTAAAGTTGAACAACCCCGAACATAGCCCTGGTGGCTAGTGTCCCCCCACCCACCCACGAAGCCCACCATTCCGCTCCCCACAGCTGGTGGCGGCAGCATCCACCGCCTGCTTCCCGCCGCCCGCCGACTGACTGCCCGGTAGACTCGCCCAGTGGTGCAGAGCAAGAGCCAATGGGCGTGCAGTCTCCTATATTCATTCACAAATCTGGACTGTCATGTACAGTATGGGCTTCACGCCCATTGGCTCTTGCTCTGCACCAATGGGCGTGTAGCCTACGAACAGTCAGTCGGCGGGGGCGGGGCGAGCGGGTGGGATGCTGCCGCCCGCCCGGCTGCGAGGAGCTGGGTAATCGGGGCTGAGTAGGTGGGTGAAATGAGAGACTAGCCACCAGGGGCCTATGACCAGAAGGGGTGATGGCACACATCCAGCGATAGGAGATCGCTCTGCTAATAGTTCCTGAGATAATCGGGAGAAGAGTGTTTATTAAACAACTGCTGCCTCGATCGGAATTACGTCCACTGGACCACAGGAATACGTTGGGGGAGCCACATGCTGCCCGCGATCGGGCTGGTGGGGGTTAACTATGCCCGTGATCGGGCCAGTGGGGGTGGTGGGGATTTACAGTCGCCTGCCCGTGATCGGGCTGCAGGGGGGCACAGGGACTGGGTTGGGGCCAGCCACAGGTGGCAGCTGCTGTGTTGCGCCGCAATGCAGCAGCTCACCTGTGGGTGGCCCTCGACTTAAACCTTTATTTTTGGCTCAAAGTTGTGCAGGCGCAGGTTGGTGGTTGCGCCTGCAGAATCTCTGCACAGCCCGCTGAATATCGGACTGTGGAGTTTATGCATGGTTCCTCCCCTCCAGTTCAGCATGCATTCATTTGCATTCGCTGTTGCTCAGCATGTTTTCTGTGGTGCAACTGCCTCCTGGTGAATATCGCGAGAATGGAGGAAGTTCGGACTACGCAGGCGCAACCCTATGCATGGCAGCCACACAGAATATCTGGGCCAGAATGTTTTGACGGGAATGGAGGAACAATATATTTACTTCAGGATTTTTCAGGAGGTGGTGGTGAGGGAGAAAATCCTACGATACGGTCAAATGTGAACTGCAGATGTGAAGATGTACTTATCACTTAAATATCCTGCTACTTGGTCATTTTAGACAGTAACAAATCATCCCCATCTACTACACGTGACCAAGGTTTGGGACTTTGTTGATAAGTTATCTCTCACATCTGAGAACAAACTACCATTTGAGATTTAAATTCATCAGAATTCTAGATCAAGCGTAAGCGTAAATGATTCTGCTGTAGACTAGCGAACCCTTCTCGGAATAATGCTGCTTTCACTGTAAGTGCTTCTGTACCAGACTCAGCTCCTAAACAAACATGGAATGCAGCCCCAGCCAAGCCAAGCCCATACGTTGCCATCGTTAAGACTAACATCCAGCTGAAAACTGCCTCATATTCTAGCATCAACAGGAAAAGCAAACCCAGTGCCAGAACCTACCTATCCTATCAACAGATGTAATCTGGAGTTTTCACAAATAAGGGAGCTAGCCAGTTCCAGTTCCAGGAAAGAGCCCCAACAGGAGGATGGAGGGAGGGAGGGAAGGCAAACCTGATGACAGATCCCCTTGAAGATCTACTGTTACGGTAAGTTCTTACATAACTGTTCTATCTTCATTGGGGGTATCTCATTCATCAGGTCACACTGTAGGAATGAGTCCCAAGCAGTTACAGGTACAATTAGAGAGTCTGGGAAGAAGGCCAGCCTTAAACTTAAGACAAGAGGCCTGCAGCACAGCCCGGCCAAATCCTGCAGGGGCTCTTGAGGTAAGGTTCAGACTGTAGTGTTGGTGAAAGTATGGATGGTATTCCAGGTGGAAACCATACAAATGTCAATGGCTGAGACCCCACAGAAACAAACCACAGAGGTAGCCATGCCCCTTGAAGAATGAGCATTTAACCATTCCAGGCAACTTTTTGCCATACATGTTGTAGCAGAGCACAATACACTAGCCAACCATTTATAGATAAATATTGTTTAGAAACCTGAACACCCTCTCTACCTGGGGCAAAAGAAACAAACAACTGCTTTGACTTCCTACATTCCTTGGTTTGGAGCAGGTAATAGTTCAAAGTTCTGCGCACATCTAATGTATGGAGCAGTGCTTCCCCAGGATTGGCACGCTCAGGAAGATAAACAGAAAGGTGGATAGATTGGTTCAGTGTAAACTCAGACATCCCCTTAGGGACAAACTTAGGATTAGTGAACAAACACACCTTGTCTTTGTGAAGAAACAAATACTGCTCCTCACATCTGAGGGCCTAAAATAACACTTTCCAGAAAAGAAAGTGTAGCTTGCAAGTTGCAGCTAGCTCAAAAGGAGGCACGGTCAACTTCTCCAAAACAAAATTCAGGTCCTAGGCTGGGACAGGAGAATGGATTGGGGTTTAAGATGCAGGATGCCCTCAAAAGGTACTGGAAAAATCCAGCTGAGCTATGGTACGGTCACCCATAGGCTCTTGAAAAGCTGAGGTAGCCAAAAGATGCACCTTGTGGGAGGAATACTGGAGACCAGAGTCAGACAGATATATCAGGTAGTCCAGAATCTGGCTCACTAGGCAGGTAAAAGGGTCCAGATTATGCTTGGCAGCCCAAATGGCAAACCACTTCCACTTCATGGCATAAGTGGCTCGAGTGGAAGGCTTCCAAGTGGCCAATAGAATGACCATCACTCTGTTGGAAACCCAAAATCTGGTGGTGGCTATGTTTCTAGGAGCCAAGCATGCAGATGAAGGGGCTTGAGGTTGGGATGGACCAGGGTCCTCTGAGCCTGGGTCAGCAGGTTTCTGCAGAGGGAGAAATGTACCAGAGGTTCCTCCACCAGCTGCTGAAGTAATGGAAACCATATCTGACAAGACCAGAATGGAGCTACCAGAATCATGCTGGCCCCCTCCAACTGCAGTTTGATTAGCACCTTCTGAATCAGAGGAAATGGAGGGAAGGTGTAAAGGAACCTCCCACTCCAGGAGAGGGAGAACGCATCCCACTGGGAAAATCCAAGCCCTGGATCAAGTGAGTAAAAACTGGTCAGTTTTTCACTGAGTGGGGACACAAAAAGGTCCAACTCTGGATGATCTCATCTGTCGAATAGGTCTTCTACGATGGATGAGAGGAGCTCCCACTCATGCATGCTGGACTGAGTCCAGCAGAGGATGTCCACAAGAGTGTTTAGCACTTTGGGACATGAACTGCTGAGAGGGTCAGGCCATGGTCTAATGCCCAATACCACACTCTCATGGCCTCCCTGCATAGGGGTATGAATGTGTCCCCTTCGCTTGTTGATGTAGTACACTACACAGAGGTTGTCTGACTGAATCAGCAACTGTCCTGGAGGGAGATGTTTCTGAAAGGCCTCCATGGCATACAGAACTGCCTGCCTCTCCAGGACATTGCTAAACAGGAAGGCCTCTATCTTGAACCAAGAGCCCTGAGCTTGAAAGTGACCCAGGTGAGCCCCCCAGTCCAAACTGGAGGCATCCATGGTGAGGATTTGCTGTGGAGAGATCTGGAATGGGACTCCTTGCAGCAGGTTCAGGGGTTGCATCCACTGCTGACGCACTTTGCAGACTGGGGAGGAGACCAGCATGGACTGATCTAAGTCATCTGTTTGCTGGTCCCACTGTACTTGAAGAGTACACTGAAGGAGGTGCATGTGAAGCCTGGCCAGTGGAACAGTGTGCTGCCATCTATCCCAATGGCCTCATATACAGCCTGGAAAAGATATAATAGCTCTGGACCACCTCCTGAGCTTGGGCAATAAGGCACACCTCCCTATTTTGAGGCAGAAAAGCCTTTTCCCAGTGCTGAGTCTAGAACTGCCCCTACATATTTCAGCTTTTGGGATGGGACCAGGATCAACTTGGGCAGATTGACTGTAATGCTCAGGAGAAATAACTAAAGAGTTCTCTCCAAAGTCCCTAGGAGCTGTTCTCTGGATGGGGCCTTAGGAGCCAATCATTCAGATAAGGAGAAAGTACAGCTTCTCCTTCTGAGGGCACGACTACTGCAGTGAAGCACTTGGTAAAGACCCACAGCGCAGAGGACAAGTCTAAGGGCAGCGCTTTGAACTGGGTGCTTGCTTTGGAAAATAAACTGGAGGAACTTCATGTGGGAAGAAAATACTGAGATGTGCAGGTAAGCATCCTGCATGTCCAGAAAACACACCAGTCATCTTTCTTGAGAGTGGCAGGAGACCTGGGAAAGTTACCATCCAGAACGTTTTGTACTGGACATACATGTTGAGGTACTTTAGGTTTAGAATGGGCCTCAGATCTCTGGTCTTTTTGGGGACCAGGAAGAACCTGGAATAGAACCCTCGATTTCTCTGGTGCCTGGGCGCTGGCTCAGTGGCCTGCTTATGCAGGAGGGACTGTACCTCCTCCTAGAGAACAGACAGGTAGGCTGGGGGCTAGGCAGAGAAGTGGCAGGAGTCTCTGGGGATTGCTCAGTGAGCTCCAGAGTGTGACCCTTTTCTATGATTTGAAGAAACCAGGCATCTGACATGATGGTTCTCCATTGATTGAGATGGAGGGAGAACTGACCTCCAACCACCACCTCTTGGTCGATGACCTGAAGAGGGGTCTGGCAAGCAGTCAAGCTGAGGCGAATCCAGGCGTTGGGGCTGGTTCATCCACCCTGGGATGCTTGGCCACCGTTCCGTGGTGGGGTGGTGGGCAAGGCAGTGGAGGCACTGCATTTTCCTTGATATTAGAGGCTGCACCTGTCCTGTTGGACACTTTATGAAAGGGAGAGTGCTGCCTGCTCTTAGGTTGTGTGCGATAGAGCAAGTGGGGAGATTTAATAGCCCTGCTAGACGCCTGCAGGTCATTAATTATGTCCTGGAAATCTGGCACAAAGAGCTTAGAGCCACTAAAGGAGGCATTAACACCTTCTATTGGACATCTGTCACAAAACCAGAGACCCTCGGCCAGGAGTGCCTACTGAGGCAAATGTGGCAGCAGTCCTGGCAGTAGTGTCTGAGATATCATAGAGGCCCATAGGAGGTGCTTGATAACATCCTCAGCTGTCTGCAAGCATTTGAGAACCTCCTTCTACTGGTTACCATCTGGAAGGGCCTGGGCAATGGCCTTGCCTTCTTCCAGTTGGTATTCTAGTACTTTGCAATATGGGACAGGTAGTTGGCAATCCTCATGCTAAGGGAAGAGGATGCATAAACCCTCTTGCCCCAAAGATCAATCCTACAAGACTCTTTGTCGGGGGGGAGGGAGCTAAGGTGCTTGGGCACCTTTGACCCTTAATGAACTGCCTTTATGACTACCAAATCTGTTTCAGGCTGGGCAGCATAATGCAGAAACTGCTGTGGGGCATGATAAAGTTTATCTGCCTTGCAAGGCATAACTGGCACCATGTCATGACTGTGCCAGGCTGCAGTAGTAGCATTCCACAAAGCAGGCAAAATAGGAGGACTGATTTTGGGAGGAGACTGGGATTTTCAGGAAATTCACCAAATTTTTCTGGTGGCATCCTCCTTTTCAATACGAAGCCTATGGTTGAGGACAACTGCTTCATAACATTGAAGAATGTAGGGTCCTCTGCAGGAGACCTGGGAGTGTGTTTGACAGAATCTTTGCTCACTGAGGAAGCTGTGGAACTGTCTGAGAGAGAGGTTCTTCCTCCTCCTCCTCCTCCACAACAGGAAGAATAAGGTCAAAATGGTACTCCTCCTTGACGTCAACCTCTTCCAAATCGTGGTCTGATGTCTGAGGTACTGATGGCGCACCACGGAGGCAGCCCATGACCACTCAGGTGGTGTCAACAATAATACTGATGACTGTGCAGGCGATGTAGGCCTGTATGTGCCTAACTGGTGAACAATCACCAAAGTGAATTTTGTAAAAATTGCATTAAGGTCAATGACCGTCAAAGACTGTGTCGACGTGCCGACCGGTGAGGTGGAGTTTAGGCATCCATTGGACACCTCCTTCCTCTGGGAGGGAGGGCACATCCTTCTATTGCATGACCACCCTCTGGTGACCTGGGAAGGGGTTCTTGTGTGGGAAGGAACAAGTCGTCCCTCTGAGGTGGCCTTACATTGGCACATACCCACTCACCTGGCAGGTGTTATGGAGCATCACATACCCAGAGTGGGGCTATCAGAGGATCACTAAAGGTAGGGTGGGGATCACTCACCCTTCTGATGACCCAGATAGGCATCTCACTGAGGCCACCTCTCAGGATCATGCCCTGGGATGGGATAAGTGGATGGTCTAGTAGGAAAAAAAAAAGCAGCAGCACTGGGCAGATAAAGCTGTTCTGCCCCTACGTCACAGCTGGGTCTCTCGACTCCCCACCTCACCGGCTCCACTCCATGGGCCCCTACTGCTGAGTGAGGTATGTTCCTCTTGGCTTGAGGGAAAATGGGGGGTCATACCCATGGGGGATAAGGCATGGGTTACAGTCAGGGTACCCAGAAGGTTATCGAGCAAAGGCTGGTGTTGGGTTGGATCATCCAGGGGGACATCGAACAGTGGGTATAAGGCTTGGACAGGTGTAAGGAGGTCCTGGCAGCTAGTGAGGTAAAAATGGGGGACAAAAGCAGAAAGTAAAAAAAAAAAAGACTGCATTGACAGAGGAGTGGTCTACAGTGCAGGAAGTGATGACCTGCTAGATGGGTCCTGCTAGCGCAAAGTACCCGTAGCTCAAGGGCCTGGAGAAGCATCAGGCTGCAACATGAGGGCCGTCAATGATGGGAAAGAGGGTCCGACAACCCAGAGGTTGATGACCAGCCACCCTGAAGATCAGGCGGAGGCGCTGTTGGTATAGGTCTGGCAGGGACAGAGACCTGGACAACAGATGTGTGAGCTGGCACAGCCGTACCCAACTAAGTACCCCCAAATGAGGAAGAAGAACCTGTCGGGGAGCCAGACCACTTGCAGGGGTGGGGGAGCAGTCTTGATCTCAGTCTTTTTATTGGCTTTTCTCTGAGTGCTTTTCTTGGGCCTTAGTGGCCTGGGAGCTCAATGACCCTTCCGGCAACTGGGAAGCAAGGGACTCCGGAAGACCACTGCTTGGAACTAGCTACCTGTTGCTCCACAAGGAAACTTTTAAGTGCCTTTTTGCTCACAGTCAGAAACTTCGTGATCAGGCCCAAGACAACAGACACAGAGAAAGTGTTCATCTGTAGAGGCAATCTTCTTTCTGCAGTGGCAGCAACAGAAAGAGAAGTCAAAGGATTTACTCACAGCATAAACAAATAAAGGAATCTCTTTATAAAGAGATTCTAAAATAATAGGTATGAAAAAAGCTGAACGTGTAAAATTGGTGCAAAACTGCATCAGAGCTTCTGCAGAGACCCATGCAAATAAGTCAACAGTGGGAAAGAACGGAGAATGGAGTGGGGCCTTTAATTCCTTTATAGGGTTATTGACATGGTAGGTGACATCAGTGTGTGCGGCCCCAGTTGTACTGCTGAAAATCTTCCATGTAGATCCTGCTTCACCGATGGTGAAATTTCTTTGTTGTGACCTGATGACTGAGATACCCCCGAAGAAGATATTGTTGTTTTACTCTTACCACTAGTGCACTGACAAAGTGGGCATCCTTACTGTACCACAAGGACTACTCTACTTAACCTGTAATGATTAGTGATACTTCTGCATGGTTTTGGGCTTACTAATCTAGACTTAATTATTCACTATTTTCAAGGCTGCGTGGATGGAGCTCCACAGACATTATGCCATCACAGGAGGTTTACTATAGCACTGTGGAAGCACATGACTAGACAACTGTCTGGGTGCTTCCACAGTGTAATAACAAATTCCACAAGTGCAGTTTATGCGACCCTTCCCTCTGTGGGCTACATAAACACACCCCTTTGCTGGTGCTCTATTTTTCTTCTGCAACTACAGAAGTGACAGCCACTGTGCACAAGATGGCAGCATCAACTCAAACTGTGCATGCGTGAGCATCGCACATGTGCAGTTCCACTGGCACTGCCATCTTCACCATGGCATACTTTGGTGCAGCAAATAACAGTATCCTGGATTTCACTATAATCAGGTCAGAGCATTCTAGGAAGCTCCTTTTCTCTTGTGCCGGTGCAGTGAGAGCGTGCTGAGACCTCCTAGTATTCTTCCACTCCCTCTCGCCGCACTCTCGCCTCTCTGAGCAGCTGTACTGGCTCTGACCAGAGTTTGTTTTTCTTTGCAGCATAGGCTGTCTTAAGATTTATTTGTTGAATATATTGCAATGAGATTCTATGACACTGTATTGCCCTAATTCAACTCGTGTTGCACTTGCCGCGCTCTCATACATTTATCTCCTCTGCTGGCCGCTACAGCAGTCACATAAACCAGTGGTTCAAGGTTCTCTGTGATATTTTGTGTTATAATCAGACCTGATACAAACTGCAGGGCACATCCTTTTAACACTGACTCAGAAACTTGAATGCCACATTTGAGAACTACAGGGTGCTGTAGTTACTCTGTGTACCAGTCAATATTCAGTTGTTGGATAAAAAAATATTTCTGCTTTGATGCTTCTGATTTAATACTGCTACAGTGATGAGCCCATGGCTTTTTGCAAGGGTTAAGTATAATACTTTAGTTCTGTTCCTTTTTTTCATTACAAGATGTTGGCTTACTCAGGATGTAAAAGTTGTTTTTAACTTTACTTTTGTTCAGTCTCAGTCCCACAGCCTACCATGCAGGCATTATGCTAATCCTTACGTTTTTGGATGCTGCTTTGTTTTGTTCCTAGTGTGATATTTTATGACTGAAATGATGAAGCAGCACTGGTCCGGTTGCTGCCTAACAAAAGTAGACAGAGAATTTAATTATCTTCTTTGCCTATTCATTTATATTTTAACATGGTGATAACCATTTCTTATAATTTCCCTTATAATGTTCTTTGACTGTCTGAAATGTTAGTTTAATTAGAGTTACAGTGGAACCTGCTTAAGCAGGATGGCTCCATGGCAGCCGACCGTCCTGTTTAAGCGATCGTCCCACATAAAAGGAAGTACTATTAATTCAATGACGGTCTGGTTCCAAGTCACTAAGATAGCATTAAAAACATTGGCAAACATTAATACAAAGCACAGCACACACTAACAACACCGCATGCCATCGACAAACTGCACATAACACAAAAAGACAAACAGTAGCGATTTTAGTAGTGATTTCAGTTCTTTTTTGGAAAATATGCTTTTTTGTTTCTTTGTGTGGATCCAAACTTTATTTTTACTTGAGTGACAGTTTAAAATCAACTAAAACGATTCAGTTATCTGCCAGACAGAGATAGTCAGTGATTGTCTTCTGTCTGGAAGCCTCAAAATCTTCTTTAAAATTCAGCTTTCCAGATCGAACAGCATGTCTTGCTCCCAAACCTGATCCTGCTCCATGCACCAGTCTCGTAAAGTTGCGATGCAAGCCAATGCCTCCTTATTGCTGACTGATCTTGGGCAGGGTCTGGATCACAGTCATCAGTTTTGGCTCAGTCAAAATTTCGGTTTTAGTGAAGCACAAATTTGTTCATCGTAGACTTCACCCTCTGTCAGCTCACTGTGATCATAATCCATGAAGTCTTCAAACTCATCCATAGTCATGTTCGGGGGTCTGTCCATGTCATCAAGGATGTTCTGAACTGCTGTCGGCTCAGCCTTTGATAATCCTGCGGCATCAGTCAAAAAAACAGCCTTCCAGAAACAATTGTGGATTTTTTTTAACAGTTGCCCAAGCTCGATGCATCATTGGAATTGCATCGTACATGTATACAAGGTTCTGTCTTAACATTAAGGAAAGTACACAATGTCTTTAATAAAGAAGAAGTAGTCCTACTGTGTATACCCATCTGGGACAATCCTATGATCACAAATTGTAGAAAGGGACTGTCAAATCCAGACTGGTCTAAAGCGGGTACGAAGAAATTTGAACACTTATTAGAGCAAAAATCTAGGACCCTATCTTTCCAGAAATTTAGAGAGAAATTTGTCCTACGAGAATATCCATTTCACTATTACTTAGGGTTAAGGGAATTGTTAAAGAAGTACTTCTTGACAGACGTCTATTCACTGTCTAAAATTAGGAATGGGAGCAACTAGTCAAATTAGGGACCTTTAGGAGAGGAGCTAGCATAACGTATAAGATACTGACTAATAACGTTTGGTTTTCTTGCCCAACACACAAGGGCAAGGCTTTCTAGGAAAGAGCTATCACTTTCACTTTCCATGGCGAATGGGACTCCACCTGTAAGATGGTAAATAAAGGGTCTTAACGAGCTGCAAGGTAGGTTCATTCAATTTAAAATATTTCATAGACTGTATTTGAGCCCTAAGGAGATGCTTGCTATGGGGTCGATCAATAGTGTTAATGCTGGAAATGTAATGGAAACCAAACTGACCTTCTCCATGTGCTTTGGGATTGCCCTAAGTTAAAAGTTACGGTCAATGGTACTTGAGGTATGTAAGTCAGTTATAGGGGCTAATACACCTTTTTCCCCAATGCTTTTTATTTTGGGGATATTTATTTATTTATTTATTTATTTATTTTTATTTATAAATTTTTATTTATTTTCCTGAGAATCTAGGCCTGGGCGGGTATCAAAAGATATGGTTGCGCCATGCTTCACTGAGTGTGAAGCAGATTATTTTTCGATACTGGAAATACCCCACTATACCTTTAATACAGGAATGGTATATGCAGATGAAATTTACTTCCAGTAATGAAACGATACGCTATCTTATACAAGACAAAATTGAAGTATTTAATACTATTTGGTCTCCCTTTATTGTGCTCGAATCAACATAGAATATATTTAGGTTTTCAGAACATCCTGGGGCCTGCCACTGTCAGGAATAAGTGGTTTGTCAGCTGCATTTAAAGAACAAGTTTGTACATTTATGAGTTGTTTGGAAAGATTAAAACCAAGTTAGTTGTATATTTTAGAACTTAGATTACTTCAATATAAAGTATAGTAGAATTCACGTTGTATGTATTATTGCTGTTTATTTACTTGATTACTGTAATTATTTTAATGTGGATAACTATGTTTGTCATGTTGGAAAAACCTTTCAATAAAAACTATTATGGAAAAAAAAATAATTGCATTGTACAAGTTCAAACTTTAAGCGATTTCATCGACTAAAGGCGAGCTACTACTATCAATGATTCCAACAGTCCATATGCAAACATCGCTCTGTAGTGACCTTTAAAGTTCTTAATAACCCCATGTCGAGCGGTTGGATCAAGCTTGTTATGTTGGTGGGAAGGAACACTAATTTAATTTGACTGAATTTTCCTGCAAGATCCAGAGGGTGAACGCTACAGTTGAGATGCTTAGCCTTGCTGCAGAATATCAGGTCAAATACTATGCCAAACCATTGATCCTGGCGTGGGTAAACTCCCCAATGCCATCCGCCGGGACAGTAATGCCACCTTTGATATGAGGTCGCAGCTGAACTAATTTCTGCACACAGTCCAGGTGTAGTAGGGTGATGCTTGCATCCCTGTGAAACAGAATGCAAAAGCCCAGTGACTTACCACCAGAGACTTTGGATGGCCTACCGAGCAGGAAAACACCTCACACAAGAAGCTGCAGATGTGGATCTTATGAATATAAGACCCTGTTCCTTAGGAACATGATCCCTGCAGTGAGAGAGAAAATAGAGCCAACTACTTATCCCTCCATTGAAAGGTTTGCCGACATCCCTGAGAAACGAGAGAGTTTACCAACTCTATATCTGTGATCTGGAGCTCCGGTTCCAAGAAAGTAGCCTCTGTAGAGCCTACTCAAGATGCTGTGACGCTAGCTACGGTGTGGAAGGGCAGGCCCAACACAAGCAGCCCCTCCCTGCGGATAACCAACACCCCCAACAGGCCCAACAACAACAACCACAACAGCAGCAATGGGGTGGGAACCAGAACCATCACAAGAATAAAAAGCATAAGAATCATAAGGGTAAACAACAACAAAGACCAGGCCCTTCATATAGGGAGATAGCCGAAGAGAATCGGAAATTTAGATAACTCCTAGGGCTAGTGCGCTCTGTAGCAGATGCTGTTCCTGCTCAGTCCCTTGCAACCATACAACCGGGAACCCAGGCCCCAGTGGGCCATGGTGATACCAAGTACAGGCCCTCAGGCCCATAAGACCTGGAACCCAGAAGCACCTCCCTATATAGCATCAGTGCAGCATGGTGAAGTGGTTCAAAGGAGCAAGGCCCAACCTCTCCATGCTTCCTCCAATACAGATTGACAATTACAGGCCCCAGTCCAGATTGTAAACAAGCTGGTCTTGGATACAAGCGGAAGGCCCTGCACTGAGGCCGAGGTGGGGGCCACCTACTTACAGTGTTACTTGATACAGGCGTGGCTGTGTCTGTATTACATATTGACCACCGGACACATCTTCTTGGTCCACTGGATGGAGGACCAACATGTCAGGAATAGATGATACTAGACTACCTGCATACTGCTCTCTACCTTTACCTGTAGAGTTGGGCCATAAAGGCCTCACACCTTTCAACTAATGGTATTTCACGATCATCTAGTATCATTGGATTTGACTTCCCCACACGCTGTGTGGTAGACTTAACTAACATGTTTTGATACAGATTCAGGGCCAATCACACACCATCTTGATCCCTGACTCACACGTTATGGCAACAATATCTGCCAACAACAAGGAGTATGATGTCATAGATTTGTTCAAGAACCATGAGCTTTTCCCAAAGTGCCTTCCCATTCTACAAAGACATTTGGAAGCATTTGCTATCAAAAAGCATGACTGTGGCAGAATCACACTGTCATCAAGTGCCAGGCCCAGCACATGAAGAGCAAAGACAATATCCTTTTCCCTCTGAGGCCTTGCCTTCTCTCAGAAATGATAAAATCACTTCTCAGCCAAGAGGTCATCAGAACATGTGTTTCTGCTAACTCCCCAGTTGGCCTGTGAAGAAACCTACAGGCACCTGGAGACTATATTGACTACAGAAAACTGAACCAGGTCACACCCAGTTGTGCTCCAACTGTGGCTTCAGCACCTGATGTGCTACGACTCTAACCCCTGACCTAAAATAGTTCAGTGCCTGGATATTTCCAATGGATTTTGGTCATTGCCATTGGCCCCAAAAGTCAATATAAGTTTGCCTTCACCTTTGAAGGTAGACAGTACACATGGACCTGCTTACATGAGGATTCCATAACAACCTGTTCCTGTTCCATATGCACAAGATGGATGCTCTTGAGGGGTTTCCCTACTCCCCAATGTCTCTTTCAGTACATGGATGACCTGCTGTTGGCAACTGCCACACAGGAACATTTGGATCTCTTGGATGAACTATTGACTCTCATCCGGAGGCAGGCCTTAAGCGTAATCCAGCAAAAGCACAACTATGTCAGAAGAGGTACTCTTTCTGGGCCTGAAATAACTAACAAGGCCACAGCCCTACCTGGAAAAAGATACAATGATTGCAAGGCTTGCCATTGCCCACCAGCATAGCAACTCTTGGAGATTTCTAGGTATGGTGAATTATTTCATAGATTTCACCTGTGATTTTGCTCAGAAGGCTGCTCCCATGCATGAGGTTACTGAAAAAGGACATTCCCTGGACTTGAGGTCCCATACACACCCAGGCTGTGATGTCGCTGAAACAGGCCTTGGCCTCTGCTCCAGCTCTGGTCAACCCCAATCCAGCACTACCATTCCTTCTGGAATGTGCCACCTCTGATATTGCCATGTCAGCAGTGCTGGCCCAGAAGGTTCATGGTAATCTGAGACCCATTGCATATGCATCACAGCTCTTGACCCCAGTCAAACAGAAGTACAGCCTTTGTGAAAGGAACCTTCTGTCCACCTACTGGGCTGTCAAGCACTTTCTGTATATCATTGGGTACTCTCCACTGATTATTAACACCAATCATACCCCAACTACCTTTCTGCTATCAGACAGGGTGAAGGATGGGTCAGTCTCTAATACTAGACTGACACACTGGTCACTTCTTCTCTAGGATAGACATACAGGTACACCCAACCAAAAATTCCATCCATGCTGGCACATGGACTTCTTTTCCAAGGAGAACAATTATGACTACACTGCAACCACCTGATTTTCCAGATTCAGGTCCTTTCCTCCTGCCATGCCACAAATGCTTGAGACACATCTTTGTGTTGTATTTTTACAGATGGTTCAGCTCCTATTACCAGGAGAACAAATTGCAGGGATGGGTATCTTAGTGATATACCCCTATGGTAACACTGTTAAAATTTCTAAGCGTTGCAGTGTAGCATCATCACAGTATGCAGAGATGGCAGCGGTGGCTTGTGTCCTCCGAGTTCATCCAGCATGGAGCCGGGATACCATCATTTTACAGACTCTAACTGGGTTTGTTGTTCTTACAGAATTTCTACCTTTCTGGCGAAGAACTCCTTCCTCTCTTCTGATGGCAGCCCAGTGAAACACAAAGAACTGGTAATATACATACACTCACTAGCACAAAGGTTTGCACACAAACTCTATGCACACAAAGTTAAGGCTCATTCTGTAAATTACCCCTACCATGCCTTCAATGACACAGCAGACACCCTTGCCAAGGAAGGGGCCTGAGGGGGGGCACATGGATGATGGACCACCCAGAGGCCAATGTGGCTGTACACATTGCATCAGTCAGGAAGAAACCTGAACCCTTTCTCCTTGGACCTCTCAGCAGCCCAACATGTTGATACTGAACTCAAAGAGGTGTTCAGATTCCTTGAAAAAGGTACCAAAGAAAAGCTTCCCACACATAATCCCTACCAGAGGCATGAAGGTAAGTTACACTTTTCACCAGATGACAACTCATCTGGTACCAACCAGATGATCTCTACCACCGTTGTGGGTGGTCCCCAGACACCTAGGTCTGAATTCCTTGCACCAAGTGCATGATACACCTACTGGTGGACACCAGGGAGTGGAAAACACCCTCAGGAGGCTCAAGACCACCGCTTGGTGGCCTGGTGTCACTAAAGATGTCAAACAGTACATAGACAATTGCCTGATTTGTGCACAAAACAACCCCATTCCACAAATGAAATGCCAAACTCCTACCACAAAGACACTCTGGCCCTTGGCATGCCATACAGATTGATTTTATTGGTCCTCTGACCAACACCAGCAGAAACAACAAGAATGCCCTTGTTGTTAACTGATCTTTTCTCCAAGTGGGTTGAAGCTTTCCCCACTGAGACATACACTACTAAAACCACTGCCAAAATCCTGGTAGAACAAATTTCTCCAGGTGGGGTTCTACCTCTTAAGGTAGTCTCTGACAAAGGAACCAGTTTTACAGGTGAGTTGATGAAAGAACTCCTTTGAGCTCCTCGGAGTTCAATAAAAGTTCTACATACCACCACCTCGATCTTCAGGTCAAAGTAGAGAGAGCCAACAGACAGATTAAGCAAATGCTTTCCAAAGTCGTTGAGGATAATCCCAAACCTGGGATTCCCTATTGCCATTACTCCTTATGGCAATCAGAGTGCTCCCTCAGTCACCACCAGTTGACACCCTTGGGGTGATGACTGGCAGAAAGATGAGACTACCTGAACACCTGTTGTTTGACCTGCACACCCACTGCAGACCGTGTGTCTGTAGATCAATACGTGGAAAAGCTCAGAAAAGACCTATACACACACTTGTATGCTGCCAATTGCATGGGCCAGACCCAGCAACAGTCAAAATACAGTTTGACAAACATGCAGAAGTAGTGGATTGACAGGTTGGAGATCAGGTGATGGTCCTCAATTTGCACATCCATACACTCCTTCTTAAATAAGTAGGAATGTTCTTATCCCATTGTCAACAAGCTCAGTCCGGCAGTCTATCAAGTTAGACTCCTCCACAACAATAAACTGACTGACAAATGGTTGCTATGCAAACCAACTGAAACTGTATAAGGAAGCATAATTACTTTTCCTCGCCCCATTGGGAGAAGCATACAACCTACTATTGTTTGATTGTGCTTTTCAGATACACTGACAAGATGGCTATCTTGTTCCATTTCTCCTCATCTCAGGGTTGTCCCTGCATCAAGGCATGGTACGAACCTCCTACCTCACTTTGATCATCCAGCATCTGCTCAGAGGTATCCATCAAAATACCCAATAGTTTGATTACTGTCCAGGAAGGTTCGATGCTTACCTCACTGCCTCGGTTGTTGCTCTGATAAATCTACCCTACAAATTGGTGGCAAACCACATCACAAGGACAAATGCTCCCCTGATGGCCACACTCAAGGAACATTCCTGGGTTGGCCCAATGCTAAATTATCCCAAATGGTTCTCTGTCCTTACCACAGACTGCTCTTAGACATTCTGGTTTATACAACATTACTGCTTTAATTGATCCCTCATATTGTAATTCTTTGTCTAAGGACTCTGTTCAAAACTTTGTGCTGTACACAACATGGCCTCTGCCACCATGTATCTTTCTGTGTTATCACCCACTGACAAACAGCTTTTGGAATGTTCAAAGCACACCCCTGGTCCCCACAGTGGTCTAACAGCTACTACCCTACCCGGTACACTGATTAACAATTTACAATTTATGCATATACCTGTGTTGTTTAATTTGACTTATTGGAACATGAAAGAATTTGGTATGTGTCACAATACTAACACTTCAGCATTTTATAGTACATTATTGCTTGATAGTTTAGCAGCTTTTCAAATTTGTAGTCAAGACCCTATTGCCAGGGTACATACCACCGAGCATAGAGGCAATTTCAGGAAAACCCAATCCTGATGATCAAAGTCATAAACGTAATACCGTGAAGTTGACAGTTCTGATGTCACTGATGCAACAGTACTGTCACAGGTCTCTTTGGTACAGCTATGTCTATCTGGAATAAAGCAGACATTGCTGCTATCAAATCTCATTCTGCCAAATTTCAGACTGGTGTAGTGAATAATATACTACCCATTTATTGCATGGTGTGGATGGTAGTCAGGAAGAAAGACATACTGTTTACAATATGCATGACATTGCTAAGGCATTTACAGATTCTAAAGAAAAGATTAACACATCATTGCACGAACAACAAAGAAGCAGTTAAACAATACATTGCTAGAAGCTCCATGCTCTGCCCATGGCTCATACATTATTACTACCATCAACAACCTCTTTCATGATCTAGAATCTGGAAGAATCCCTGACATAATACATGACAGACGTATTTCCAAATGGTATTGTCCATGTTGTAAAACCCCTGGCTGTATTGCTATGTGTATGCAGCAGTCTCTAACAATTCCTTTTTCTATAGCTAGGAATTTGGGTTTTGTGACCAGGCACCCTAATACTGGTCCTTGTTTTACTTCTAAGAAATGTTCTATCAAAGATACAATGTTTGTTTCTTTTACTGTCTCTTTACCACACTTTGGTCCCACTACAGCTTTGTTCGGCAAGCTGGCTTCAGTCCATTCCATTGGGCACCTTGATGGCGACATCTACAGAGAATGCCTGGACTTACCTCTTCTGCTGGTCTTCCATCCTTTCCTGGATGCCTGGGTCACTCCGAACACAGACTGCTGTGTGAAGAAACAATATATCTACTTGTGCCGATGTGATGTATTTGATGTTATTAAACCTGTATGTGGTTATTCTCCCAACAGTATTGATTGGTCCTTTTCCATGGACGATGACATCAGCACTAATGGCACAGATTTCTCGGACTCAACATTGGCTCCAGATAAACTTTACCAATCTTATCGAGAGGAGGTTCATTGCCTGTCAACACAGATTTCCAAGGCGACCTACATCTGCCAGGTACAGTTGCAAAATGGAGTCTCCCTACTGTTAAATGCAGTATAATTCAGATGGTGAATATTGTATAGTCACTAATTACAAGTCATACACACTACGGAACAGCAACATGTGATATTGATTTCCCAATTTTTGTTTTGTTCCCCATCAAAAGTCTGTCATTGGACATACCGTTATTAACCCCGTTCCCCTTATGGATGTGGACATTATTGATGGTAACCCCAATTATCTGCTCTCACTTTCTGAATATTTACCATATTTTAATGTACACATAGATCCTCTTTCTTACATTAAACTCACTTTTAGACAGGAAGATACACATCTCATCCACATCAGTAATAATATGACAAAAGCTAATGAAGCTATCCTTTCATTAATTAATGATGATGGTGATATGAATGATGCATTGACTAACACATGGTTAGAGATTACTTTTAAAGGTTTTGTTATCATACAGAATTTTTGATGTTTTCTTGATTATAATGCTATGCTGCCTATAGATTGCGCCAACTACCGTGAGCAGCTGGAATTCCTTTAAAGCTACATTGGGTTGTAAATGATCCTACTCCTGGCCTTCCCCTATATTTGCCTGTGTTGCCACTTGGAGGCAACAAGGGGAGGAATGTTACATGAGGTCCCTGCACCCTTATTGGTACCCCCAGAGGTACACCATAGACAGCTAGTGCTTAGGCATATGTTATACTAACATATAGGGCTATGGGCATCCACCGTACAAGAGTAGATGTCAGGATATGTACGCATATTATTGTAATACAATTTGTTTGCTAATACATATATATTCTCTATGTATTTTCTGTGTATTTTCTACTTATAAGATGTTAGGACATCTGTGTCCTTGGAATGATTATGATATATAAGTCGGGATTGCCACCTTTTGGTGATTTGTACTACTACTCTGATTTGTGTAAGACTCTGTACACTGTACTCTTTGTTTCACAAAGTGATGACTACTACAAAATTTTATAATGTATCGTGGACAATGGAGCCACCTCTAATTTAAATAGGGCTCATCTCTGTAACTAGAAATGTTTCTATCTTACAGTAACCATAGTAATTATCATAGGTATATAATGTGAGACACTGGTCTTATACCTCGAGACCCCAAGAGACACAGAGAAACCTCGAGGTATAGGGAACACTTAGCATTGGCTCCTGGTTCGTATTGGTAAGAACTGCTTAAGGCAACTGTGATTTATCGTTTTGGTAGTAATAAACAAGTTTATAACTCTTATGCAACGTGTTTGTGAATTCTTGCATTCCCAATATTGCCAAGAAAATGAGAGTGAGGTTTAGACCTCCTGACAGCCTGCTTCAAGACAGTGGGAACAGAGGCTGTAGTAAGGGATGGGTTAAAGATGAAGGTGAGGATAGGCAATGTCCTGGGCCACAAGTTTTAAGTATAGTGAGGATAGACTGTCACTACTAGCACTCCCTCGAGATGGTAGGCTGAGAAGAGCTTAGCACAGTTTCAGGAGGAGAAATGGTCTTAAAAATAAACAGTGGGGCTAGTAGGAGGGGAAAGTGGAGGAGGGGGACAAGGGGAGGAGGGGGAGCTTAGCCAGGTAGCTGGTAAGGTTTGAGAAATGTGCATTAAGTGCATTCACAATGTCAGTAGGGTCAGTAAGGGAGTCTTGTTGTGTGTTTAGGGGGGAAGGTAACTGCTTGCTGGGGGTAGAGAGCAAGGCATTTGTAGAGGACCAGAAATGCCTGGAGTTGCTTGGTGACTGGATTGACGTGATTGGAAACAGGCTGACTTCCTAGATTGTATACGGCACTTGCAGAGAATTCACAGGTGACAGTAGCTATTCCAAGGGGAAGGGGATGGGACAGCTTCATAGTCAGCCCGCTTTGAGTCATGCTGTTTCATAAGCTTGGGGAGGTTGGATGTGAGCCAGTGAGTGTCACCCCACACACTCTGTGAGAAGGAGCGAGAAATGCTTTTCTTGGATGTGAGACAGGGCTGAGACAAAGCTGTCTAGTGCAAGGTCAGCATTAGTTGTACCATAGATGGAGGTCCAGTCAAGGGCTCTGAGGTCATCTAGAAGCCTGAGTGCATCAAAATAAGAGAAATTGCAGAAGGTCAGGAAGGTAGGTGGGGGTGGGGGTTGGTATGCCAGACACAGTAGCTAGGGAGTGGTCACTAATGGTGTCAGACAGTATGCCAGCATGAGAAACTATGTCTGCTCAAATCGTCAGTATCCAGTCAAGCATAGTGTTTGTTGGACCGATTGTTGAGGCGTGTATGGGAGGTAATTAGTTGGATGAGATTGTGTTATTATATGATGAGATGCAGTCAGAGAGTGGGTTTATATCCCAGTTAGTGTTGAAATCCCCTACAAGAATGAAGTCTCTTGTGGGGAAAGAAGGTGCAAGAAGGTTCAGGAGGGCTGCAAGCCCAGGGACACCAGCTCTCGGTGGGTTATAGCAGCACCCAACAAGCCACTTCTTATTGGTGGCAACTGTTAGTTCAGCTGCAAGCCACTCAGAAGGGAGGTCACTGGAGGACTGGCAAGGCATGTGGCACTGTAATAGTATAAAGTACACCACCACCATGGCATGAGGTGAGCGATTGTGGTGAAGGAAAGTGTAACCAGGTAGGGAGCAGTTTTGGTCATGGGTGGAGCTCCTTAACCAGGTCTCTGAGATGCCCAATATGTCGGGATTGTACAGAGGACCCAGGCCTGCAGCTCAGCTATTTTAGGAAGAAGGCTCCTCACATTCAGATGGGCAATTTTTAGACTGTGCTAATATCCCATGAAGGATGACTATGGGATAGAGGAGCATTTAAAGAGGCTAAGGAAGCGGGGCCAGGGTTATTTCTATGTCCCCAGAGAGTTGGAGTGTGGCATTGAAGTTGGATCAGAGAGGACATAGAGATGAGATCCAGAGGAGAGGGACGAGAGGTGAAGGAAGAGAGGTGCCAGTCTCAGGAGCTGATGATAGCCAGGAAGCAGATGGACAGGAGAGAAGCTCGCTGCAAGCGAGCCTAGGTGGCATCGTAGCTGGGCAGAGGTTGGACAGGCATGCTTCAGAAATCTGTTCAAGGCTAGGGCAGATGCACCAAAATCAAAGGTTAAACAGAGGCCACGGAATAAACAGAGAGAGAGAGAGAGAGAGAAAGACAGTAACAGTAGCGGAGGACATCATGGGGGGGGGGTGAAGGAGGGAGGTGGGGAAATAAATACAGTTGGGGTAAAGGGAGGTTTAGGGATATGGAAGTAGGAGTGGACGATAAATACTGTTGGGGTAAAGGGAAGTTTTAGGGGTATGGAAAGTGTTCACAAATAGTCCATTTTCACCTTATACCTGACTGCATAACCTCAACAAATCCCTTAACAAATGTTCCTTAATTGTCACCTTGTTTACGACTGGTCCCAATAGCCCAGTTTACAAAACTTTAACAGAACAATGTAAACATTAAACAACAAAGGTTTTAGAAAATCAAATATAACAAACAAACATTTCAGAAAAACCTTAACAGCACCTTAACAAAATCTTTAACAAAGTTCCTTATTGTCCCTTGTTTACGATTGATCCTTATAGCCCATTTACACCTCTTCCCAGATTACAAAACATTTAACAACACTTCTCCATTTACAATTCAATTGCTCAGTGATCCCCCTCCAGAAGAAGCATACAACAGACTTTACAAAATCACATATACTCCCATGATGCAAAGCATCATGGACTGTATATACAAATCACCACTAAATATTATGGGGGTTCCACTTTAGTTGCTCTAGTTCAATGTTGATGTAGAATGTAGATATAAATGACATCATACTGTAGATATATATATTCTACTTATATGCAGGTCATTGTCCTATGTTTTATCTTGTTACTGTACTATGTTTTTGCTATGACCAGGTCCATCTTACAAATGAGCCTTGCTCAATGGTGTCTGCCTGGATAAATAAAGATTTGATTGATTGATTGATTGACAGTGCATACTTTTCTCAAGGTCCTGTATTTGTGCAGGCAAAAATGGGAACCTTGTGGGCTTTGCAAGCCAGGTCCCTAGTACATAGGCAGGCCAGGAGTTTGGCAGAGACCCGGGGGAGCCGACTACCTCGTACCCTAATTTTCCTGATGGAAGCATGGTGATCCCAAATGGACAGGAACTTGGTCTTGAACAGCAGTAGGGCAGAGTCATTGGAACAACCAATGGAGATGGGGACCAGTCCGATATTGCTAGGTCTTCCAAGAGGAGAACAGGTCCAAGGATCAGAAGGAATGGAGGAGGAGGAGGAATTTTGGTGGGGCTTTTGTCTCAGTTTTGTATCACGCAGTAGACCATGTATGTGGTGGTCACTGAGGGCATTGGGGAGGGTACTTGCTGCAGGGTTCTGCCATGCTGAAACAACGAACAGGGTTGTCAGTTTGGCATGGCAAGATCCCAATGTGAACAGGCAAAATTTCACCTGTCAGATGTTGGTGCATTTCTCTTGGGGGCTGTGCCCCTACTTATTAATATAACTAACTCCAAGTCAGAGTTAGTTTAGAGAGGAGTGACAGATGGTGAAAGTGTGGATTTGGCTCTCAGGTCCCTAACGCAACAATGTCAAAACCTGTTGACATTGTCGATATAGGACTTCCCGTTCGGAGTCATTGTCTGGTCAACATACCTGATGCGGTAATGTGGTGAGGCTGGGAGGTCAGAGCCTAGTTCAATGAGTGTGATTAAAGGTTTGTGGTTTAAGGGGTAGGATCAGAGATCGTTGGGTGGGATTTAGGGACTTGACATTATTGCATAATTTGGAGAGATGCAAATTAGACTTCAACACTTAGTTCTTATGCAACAACAAGGAAAGGATGTGTTTATTGTTAGACAGAACAACAATTAGTATTTTCTACCATTTACAAAGATAATTTTTATGATATTTTTATTCCTTTTTGTTGGTAACCATGAGAAATCCCTTTCTGTCCTTACCAGCTTGCCAGAGCAATCTCTGATGCTTATTTACCCTGCCACAGATAAAACCTTGGCTCCGTATAGAGGCCTTCCGTTGGAGTGCGAGAGGTGAACATTCTGCTGGAGGAATACTAAAGAAATCAGAATTCAAGCATTCTATAACAGATAAACCTTCCATCTATTGAATGTCTAAAAATACAGACAACCGACAGATGGGGAAAAAGATACCTTTAATATGTGAACATGCATGTATATACGTTGATTGATGTTCACATATATACATTGTTGGTCTTAATAGAGATCTGGTACTGTACATTTCCAAGATGTAAGCTTTGGCACATTTATTTATAGTGACAGCTTTTTAACCCTACTTTTTTTTTTTATTTGCTCTGTACGCCCCTTTCTCTCCACTGAACTCCCATTCTTCAGGAGTCTCCATTGGCCTTGTTTGTCTCCGCTCCTACTAACTGGCGACCAGTGCAGTCCATCCCCCCCACAGAGCCTTGGTTATACCCCGCAGGCAGGTACAGGGTGGGGCCCTGCACCCCAGCGTGTCTGTATTTTTGTCGGGGATGCTGGTACTGGTGCTGGTAGGGGCATTGGGGTGTCTACGTCACTGGGAGTCCCATGGGTATTTCCTGTTTTCTGGTGCCCTCCCCTGATGAGTAGGCACAAGGAGAGCCAATGGTGAGGCATGTAGTGACGCTAATCTCCTCCTGGTTCCCGGTCTATGTCCTCCCTCCCACTGGCTGTCCCAGCTGCACTGCCACCTGTGGTCACCCAGGTGGCAGTAGATTAATAGGACAGGCAATCTTCCCTTCCGGAGAAGGAGAGCAGCCAATGGGTGCTCTATCCTTCTCCCCGGCCGACCCTCCAGTTGCGAGTCCATTCCGAACCGGGTCACTGGCGCCGTGGCAGAGTAAACCTACCGCTGCGCCAATAGCCGTCCTTTTTAACCCTACTTGAAACTCAAACTGTTTGCATCTAAAATAAAAATTGTGACATTAACACAAACAATATAACCCTTGCAAATCTACATCAGTGGAATAATTTACTGGCTTTTGCATAATTAGTTAATCTAATGCCAAGGCAATTTAAAGGATACCTAAACAACATTTTGACAACAAACTATTCAAAAATCTGACTCTGTAGGTGACTAAAGGAAAGGCTGCTGTATTCATTAATACTAAAACTACATTACATAATTTACCTAAATGTGGTTCCAGAGCATTTGAAAATTGTAAAATCATCCTTCAATTTAGAAAAAAACTGTCTTACCTGCTTCATAAAATGGCTGCCAAATGTGATGTGTTGACATCATCTGAACCAAAGTCAGAGAGGTATATGGCTCTCTGGAGTGCTTACTAGTTCTTTTTTCCCTTTGTATAGAAGTGTTCCACCCAAATGGTCAAAACCATGTGCATTATTTTGTATAATGCATGTTAGATTATGGTTTTGTTAATTTTGTTTATTATAACATGCTGAAATTGTGTTTTAATCCAACCAACTTTCTCTGTGGCAAACCACAGTGCAGTACAAATCTTGAATAACCTGGTGGTCTAGTGGTTATGGTGGATCCAGAATGCTACAATGGGGTGCTGGGCTGGTGTGCATCTTAATCCTTTTTACTATTTTTATTAAACCTTTATATTTTCTGCTATTATTCTTTTCTAGTACATTTTTGACAGAACCTACAAATGTAATCCATAGTTTGAATGTAAACATTTGTACAATCAATAAATCAGACTTCTTCAACAAAGTGAAATGCAGCAGCAGCAGCAAGCAAGTACATTACTATGTGGTGGGGGGTTGCAGCCACACTCTTCACCACCCACTAGAGCCACCACTTTTTGTAGCAAAGTTCTTGTGCAGTTCAATGTTGGGTTCATACTTTCTGAAACTCAAATATATGCTTGCCTTGTCCTCTTTTCCATGAAATAATAATAATAAGAAGAATAAGAATCAGCATTTATATAGTGGTTTCATACACTGTATCCCAAAGTGCTTTACAAGCAATACTAGACTGGTAGTGAAGTGACTGAACGTGTAGTGGCAGCTGTTCCATACATTAATATCCACACACAGCCTTGGACAATTGCATGCACTGGTTTTATAGGAAGGAGAATGTTGGCCAGGACAATGGGTCAGGTAGTGATCAAGGTGCTGGCAGCCCCACATCTTATTTCTCACAGTAATCTGCTCATATTTCTCTCCTTCTGTCTTCCTCTTCCCTGAATATAGCAGTACCTTGCAAGAGTGGCCTTCTCAGTCCCCCTCTGGTATTCAGTCTTCACTATTCCTCCTCACACTGAAAACTGGTGAGCTCATCACCCTTCTGCATAATGAATGCAAGTAGTACAGTTCTCCATTTATTTTAACATATCAAATATAAACATATCTTTCTAGTAAGTCAGGCTCATATCAGCAGGGAACAAAGGAATGATGGGCTTTCCTATCCTTAAAAGATCCAGGCTCACCTTGATTAGCACTATTAAATGACAAGTGTGCACATCATTATGCACTCCATTTAATAATACCTAATCATAGGTGGCTTAGATCTTATATAGAGTAGGAAAACCTATTTTCCACTTGTGCCCACATGCTGCTATCAGCCTGGCTACCAGAAGATCATGTTTATTATTAATATGTAACCATAACACGGAGACTGTGCTAACCACATTCATGATGCGGAAGGGTAGTGAACTCACCAGTTATTCGTGTGGGAGCTGGTGAGAAGAATGAATGCCAGAGAGGAAACTGAAGAGGCCATTCCAGCAGGGTACAGCTACATTCAGGTTAGTTGAAGACAGGAAGGAGGGCTGAGCAGATCACATGGGATCTGAAATGTGGGGCTGTCAGCATTGATCACTACCTGACTGGATGAGACTAGCCAGCGATGACTAAATACTCAGAGTGGCAGGGCTGCACCTAAACTGTTACTTGAATTCAGTGTAGAGGAGGTTATGGGGGCGTTGACATTTGTTAGGGCAGTATTGAGGGAGTTGTGTATAGCTCATTCAAGATTTGGAAGGGTGGTAGCCAGCCAACTCACATTGTGGAGTAGAACGAAAGTACTGGAGAAGAATTGCTGGGAAGGTGAGAAAAAAACACAACAGGGAACTGTACATACTACCATCACTGTGCAGAAGGGTGGTGATCCACTCAATATTTACTGTGGGACCAGAAGTCAGACATTGAGAATGTGAACTGGAGAGTGATTTGGGAGGCATTTTTTAACAGTGCCAGCTGATGATGCATATCAGTATAGGTGTGCACAACCCTCTGAGGTACAAGATTACAATCTGAGGTGTAATAATTCTCTTCATGATACCACAAGCTTATATGTGGCCCCAGGCAGTACTAAGGACAGGGTATAGATGGCGGGGTGTTCAACAGAAGGCAGGCTAGATGCAGTGGGTTCACATGGAAAAATAAAGTCTTATTTGTGGATTAACAAGAAAGCATGAGCTTTGGAACTGAACAAGACCAGTACTTTGCTGTGTGACCCTGAGCAAGTCACTAAACTTCCTAGTGCTCCCAGGCCACACCTGTAAACAAGCTGTCAGCTTAGTGTGTCTCTCCTGGTTAACAAAAAACAAAATTCAGTGCATCATATAACCACTAGATCATCAGGTATTTGAAGTGTTGTACTGTAATGCAGTCTGCCAAAGGAAAAATCAGCTGGATTGCAAGACATTTTCTGCAAGTTAAAGTAAACAAAATGAATAAAATCATAGCCTAAAAGTGTTCTTATCAAAATAATCCACGAGTTAATACATGGTGTTGATCATTCTGGTACAACAATTCAAAATAAAGAGGGAAAGAAGAACTAGTTAGCACTATAGAAATATATGTTGATCTCTATCTCTGGCTCAAATGACATCATCATGATTCATCATTTATTTTATTTATTTATTTATTTATTTATTTATTTATTTATTTCAATCTAGGATTACAATACCTTTGAGCCGAGGCTCTTTTACAAAGGTTCCACGTCAGCGTGTGCAACAGTCATCATTTTAGTTACAAACATAAAGTCACTGACTTACAGACATGTAATAACCAGTACAAAGACTTGAGCTATGAGCAAGACAGGGGGTCAATGGGGAGAAGTGAGGGTAGGAGATCGAGGTGGGGTAGGAGGTGCAGGGGTAGGGGAGTGCGGGAGGTGGTTGGGGGCAGGGGCAAGAGTGAGATAAGGGGAAGGTGGGCGGTGGAGAGTGCAGCCAGGGGCCTTGTCGAGGGAATATGCCAGGTAAGGTGTTAGGGTGCAAAGACTGATTGTAAGTGCTGGGTGCTGGGGCATGTGCAGCTGGAATGGTGGAAATGTTAAGATGGGCAACGAGGATAGAAGCAGTGAGAGGTGCAGCTTGGACTTGAAAAGGCCGAGTGTTGGGGCGGTCACTATGTCACTGCCAAGAGAGTTGAGCCAGTTGGGTCGTGCGTCATCGTGGGATATGTAGTAGATGGGAATTGGATCTCCTTGTAGTGACGTTCCTATGTCTAGGCTTAAGGAGGGCACAGACACCAGGTGGGGCAAGTCTCATTATGATTTTCTTGGCCGTGATGCAGGTTTGGTATTTTATGTGTTTGTCCAGTTGAAGCCATCCAGATTGGGAATAAAGTGTGGGTACGGCGATGTGAGTCAGTGATGAGAAGGACAGGCCTTATTGAGGGAGGTCACAATACGTTTGAGAGCAGTGGTAGTTGCAGACCCATGTATGATAAGACCATAGTCTATGATGCTGACAATGGAGCTTTTGGACGGCCACTGACAGTGTTCGGGGTTAGGTGTTTCAGCCGGAATAATATGCCTAATCTCATTGGCAGACTTTGCCACATTGCTAATATGGACAGCGATGAGAGGTGGGATGAAGGGTGATGCCAAGGTACTTGAACGATTGTGTTTGCTCTAGGATGGCTCCTTGTTCGGTTGCAATGGAGAGATGGAGTTGTTTGTTTTGTTGTGGGGCTGCAAAGACCATAGACTTGTTTTTTCTGATTGAGAAGCAGTTTATGATTTAGGAACCAGGATTTGATGGAGGAGAAGGCCCGCTGAAGTTTATTTTGTGATTGGTTTGGATCAGGGTCTGAGGTGAGGATCACAGCATTGTCGGCGTAGAGAATTATTTGTTCTGGGCAGCTGTCCAGTAGTGAGTTTAAGAATAGGCTGAAGAGGTGGGGTCCCAGAATGGAGCCCTGGGGGACTACTGAGCGGACCGGTCTAGGGTCCGAGAGTGTATCAGCGATTCTTACTGTTTGGGACCGTTCTTCAAGGTAGCTCTTAAACCAGTCAATGGTGTCAGTTGACAGCCCAGTGTTCTGAAGCTGGACAAGTAGGAAGTGGTGATTGATGGTGTCGAAGGCTTTAGTTAAGTCAATGTAGATTGAGCCTAGTAGTTCACCGGAATCAAGTGCGTTGTGGATTGCGCCGGTGAATTCAAGTAGGGCTGTGGAGGTGCTGTGACCTTTGTGGAACCCGTGTTGTTGCTTGCACAGGATGTTGTACGTATCCAGGTATTCTGTGAGCTTGTCCAAGACGATGCGTTCTAGTGCCTTGGAGAGTGGGGGTAGAGGGGAGATAGGTCTGTAGTTATTGTGGGCAGTTTTGTCACCACTTTTATGGACTGGAGTGACAGTGGCAGATTTCCATCTGTCTGGGAAGTGGCTAAGGCTGAGGGAGAGGTTGAAAATTCTGGTCGGAGGACTAAGCATTTCATCAAGTGTGAGAGACAGGATTTTGAGATCGAGGGAGTCATTACTGAATCTTGATTTACCAAGGGCTATGGTAACATATTTGCGTACTTGGTGAGCCTTGACTGCTTTGAAGTAGAAGCAGGGGGAGCTGGTGGGAGTAGTGCTCATTGCAGACAGGGGGGCTACACCATCTTTGAAGTAGTCCTGAGGTAGGACAGCGCTGAGGTCAGTAAAGGCTTTGTTAAAGGTATTTGCAATGGTTTTTGGGTTGAGGGTTGTGGTTCCGTTGATGTTGAGTATTGATGGGGGGGTTTTGGGTGGATTCCCAGTGAGTTCCTTTATGTTCTTCCAGAATTCCCGACCATTGCCCCAGGAGTTTGTGAAGGCATGCTTATAGTAGGCGGACTTCATTTGCCAGATGGTTTTGGTGCAATCATTACGGGCACATTTGTAGTTTTGGATGTCGTTTTGCCTTCCAGAGTTTCTGGTCAGCTCCCATAGGTGGTCTCTTGTTTTAGCATCCTAAGGAGGTCACCTGTAGCCAAGGTTACTCAGTGATTTGACTTTCGTTTCTTAATAGGAGCATCGTGTCACAGGCCACAGTGAAGATGTTAATGAAGTGGTCAAAGGCAGTGTTTACGTTGGTTGCATTGAAGATAGGGACCAGTCTTGATGGAGGAGGTGGGATTTGAGTCAAGGAAGGTGACCACTGGGTAGAACCCTGCTGGTGATTGTTTTTGGTGGTTGTTTGATGAATTTATTTGACCAGGTGGGGACTCATCACTTAACACACTTGGCAGACATCTTAGGGAGAAGCCAAGGCTGTTTTTTGAATGTGAAAGGCCGATGTTTACATTTTTCAAAAGCTATAAAACTGCATTTATGTTATTTACATAAATGCAGTTTTAGAATACATGTAAACAGCAGCCTTTACTTTACCTCGCAATAAAGCCAGATTTTGGAGTTTGCAGTTTTAAAAAACTGCTTGTTTAGGTACCCTTTAAGATACATGTGGCTCGACTCTCAAAACTTTGTCTGGGTGCAAACTTGGGTTTGATTGGCAAACTGGGCTTTGTGCAGAGCTGCTATTCACAGAAGCCTGGTTTGCACTGGGGCAAAGTGTGGAGGGGACACAATGTAAATGAAGAGAGGGGACCTGAATATCAGAGCAGTCTGATTCACAGAGCAGTTGTGCCGCGTAACAAGTTGTTGCATGGTCCCTTGTCTAGCTCAAATACTGCCAACTGAGGCCATGCATTATTCTGTACAACCCTGGTGGTTGCCCGAGGTACTGCAGCTGCCCCCTGCCTAACACTCAGCACAGTAGTCCTTGGTGTCCAGCAGTCCCTCCCCACACCCAATCCCATGTCCGATGTCAAAATCCCTTTTCCCTGGTGTCCAGTGGTCCCTCCCCACACCCAATCCCATGCCTGATGTCAGAAACCCTTTTCCCTGGTGTCTAGTAGTTCCTCCCCACAAGTAACCCCATTTCCAAGAAGCTGCTGTGATGGCCTGAAGGCCATTCATGTGTTCCCCTCCAAAGTTTGCCAAGGCAGGCACCATGAGGTGAAGTGAACCCCCCAGCTGTTGCACAACCAGTACTAGCAGCGGTGCCCCCACCTTCCAGGAGTTCCCCCCAAACCAACGATCCCCATCCCTGTTTTAGCAACCACAACTGTCCCTTGTTTGTTATAGGGTGTGAACCGGGGACTGGTGCACTGCCACACAGTAAAATTTTTTTTATTTATTTATTGTGATCTCGGATTAACACCTTTGAGAACAAACTCATTACATAGGTTCCACGTTAGAATTACATTAACGGTGATTAAAAAACATATAAGCCGGCTTGGTGGCAATGAGGGTTGAGGTGCTGGACACCACGCTTGGACCTGGGTTCGGAAATGAGCCCGGGTCATCGGGTCGGCAGGGTAGGGAGATTGAGTGTCCGCATGACTGCTCTTCTTCCTGGGAGGGCTCGGGAGTGTCTGCTCATGGAGAGACCTCTGGGGGTGACTGGGGGATGCCAGCATAGAGGCATTGCGTAAGATCGGGGGTGGAGCTGTGGCACCACGTTGCCATGCTGGCCAGGCTCTGCAGGGGACAAGGACACAAAAAGCAAAAATCTTTGCCACTCTCATGGAGATGATGGGTGTATGAGGGACTCAGCCCACATCCCAACTGTCGGCCCTATGACCGGAGGACTCCATGGATGACCCACTACCCAAGGTAGGACCTCTCTAATTTCAGAAAGGCCATCACGGGAGGACAGATTTGGGGGCTAGGTCTGCCTGGGTGGTTGAGGGAGTTCCTCAGGTCAGTAGCAGGGTTCAGGTAAGGGAGCAGAGGCTGACGTTGGGATGTACACCCCAGAAGGATGCCCGGGTGTGGGACAGCATAAATAGAGTTCACAAAAAAAAAACATATAGGTATACAATAGAGCTGTAAGTGCAGGCTAATAACAAGTATGAGTCTAAGTATTAGTATAAACATAAACAAACAGACTAAGGCAGCAGGTTATTGTAAGTACAACAAGTCTGTGAGAGGGTGAGGGCAGTTTAAGAAGAGAGGACAATTCAGACTGGGGGATTCCTGTAAGGCAGAGGGAGGTACCGCAGCAGACTGAGTTGTCAGGATGGATGGCTATGTTCAGGGGTTACAGCAGTGCAGGGTAGCCAACACCCACTCAAGAACTGGGGAAGCATCAGCCCAGGAAGGCCTTGTCGAAGCTTTTTTTTTTTTCCCTCGGGGGGAGGGTTTGGGGCTGAAGGCATATGGGAGAGGATAGTAGGAGAAAAGAGAGGGCGGTGGGGAAGAGGGGAGTTTGACAGAGGAGGGAAGGAAGGAAGGAAGGGAGGAAGCGAGCGGTAGATTACATTAAGGCACATGACGAAGGGAAGTAACAAGTGCAGGATTTAAGGGGCCGTGTGGTCACGAGGGAGAGTTACTTAGAGACATGGAAAAACAGCACTGAGGGGCTAAGGCAAGTACGTTTATTGTGTTACCTCCCAGCATTAAGATGTTTTCAGAGTTCGCGTCTGAAGGGGCCTAATGCTGTTATCAAGGAGATGTCAAGAGGAAGATTATTAATCCAAGTGAGAGCATGGTAGGCAAAAGCTCTTTGACCAAGAGAGGTGCGACACCATGGAATTGTAAAGACTGTGCTATCTGAGCTTCTGGTGGAACGGCTGTTATCATAGGGAGTAAGGAGCGTCTGTACACCCCTTGGTATGAGGCCCAGACTCACTTTTTTGGCCAGAAGGCACAATTGCAACCTCAGCCTATCTGTGAACTGGAGCCAGTTAGCCTGGTCATATAGGTCACATGGATGTGTAAGCCATGGGGAACCAGTTAGGAGTCGACAGGCTTTATTTAGGGCAACCTTTATGTGGTGAAGGGCTATGTCTGGAGCTGAGCCATAGACTACGATGCTATAATCAACAAGAGAGACCACTAAACTCTGGATAGCGAGATTTAGGGCCTCTGGGGTAGAGACTTTGCTTGTGCCTATGAAGCAGACCAATACAGATGCTCACATACTTTGCAACATTTCCAATGCGGTAGGCAAATTACATAGTACTGTCTATTGTGATCCCCAAATATTATTCTGTACACAGTCACAAGAAATCTCCCCCACCGATAAGCCACATTCACGGTCCAGGTCTCTAGCTGCCTAGTGGACCCATACCCCCACAGCACTGAACATCCAATCCTCTTCCTCCACCCATTCCCATCCCCAAATGCTGGTGCTGTGGTCAGTGGATGGCAAGCAACACAACCCTTCACATACATATCTCAGCCACCCACCATTTGACAGAAGAGAGAGGTGTTGCTTATTTATAGGGCAAGGATGACATATCTAGCCCTATAAATAAGCAGCTTCTGTCAGATGGTGGTGTGTCATAGCAATAGCCTATAATATCACTTTTATAATACAGCACTTGATTTACCTCAGGCCTTGCCTCAAAATTTCACAGATTACCAAAATAATTATAAAATTCAAATACTTATATTTCTGTTTTCCAGGTTTCATGATAAAGGTGAAAACGTTTCTGCCACACTTAGAAGTATGAAAAAAAATATATATATATATTTTATTACCACCTATATACAATAATTCTATGCATCCCTACATTGCATAAATATCAAGCATAAGAAAAATAGTGTAAACACAAACAACAATGGTTTCAGAAAATCAAATAAACAAAGAAATAAAACAAATAAAATGAATATTTCAACAAATAAAAATGCAATCAAGAAATAAGCAAGGTTTAACCATAAAAGGTATTAGCTATATACTCTGCTTTTAGCATGATGTGTATATATCATGACCTTTGTAGCATGAGAACATGCAAACTCATTCCATTAGTGTCCGATTATATTTCTGTATAAGACTTGCTTTCATTCTTAATAGCATGCAAAAATGTATTTTTTTGTTTACATTTAAGCTTGACTATATACCCAATATTTTGTAATTAAAAGTAAGTTTATTGTGTTACCTCCCCAGATAAGCCAACTCAAAATACTAAAATTGAAATAATTAATAATGCTTAAATTTCTGGTTACCTGTAGGCTTGGTCTCCTTTCTTTTAACTTTCAAAAGCTTGGTGGAAATTTCTGATTCTGGATGATAAAACCTTAAGGCATCAGGCTTGGCTGTAGCACTTGACTTTCTCCTGGTCAGCCTCAACCTGGAGCCGTAGACTCTACTGGTATCAATGAAGCAGTGCAGGCTGGAGCCTCTGTGTGATGCCATGAATCAGGATTTGGTAGGAACCTCAAGTAGTAAGGTACTGACAGTCCAAGGCAAGATAATAAGTTTCTTTACAACTGCAGTTGTTTGCAGAAAAGGCTTTCCTTATGGATGGCAAAGTCTTTTGTTGGTAGCTGATTTATGACGTTTTCTGTTTTAATTCATTTCCACTTGAGCCTCAGGATCTTGGCTTGTGCAGAAGTTTAAAACATTACTTCAGTCAGGATGTCCAGGGTAAACCATATTCTTTGCACCGTCTAATATTGGAAAAGTCCTTTGTAACAAGCAGTTCTTGAAGTTGCCACTCTTGTCAGTTTGCGAGGCTTGACTTTAGAACCACTGATGGATACAGCAAGGCTTAACCCAAACTGGTTTCAGACCATCCAAGAAGGAGTGACTTGAGGTCTTTGGCCTAGTAGCAGTCCAAATTAACAAGATTTCTCAGTCCAACTGAGGTGGGTCCATCCAGCATCAAGGTTCAAGCAAACCTAAAGTGGGCCTGGCCAAATTGCATGTGTGTTTTCAGGTTGACTCTGATTGGTGTGCGTAGACTATAGGGTTGTGACTTTATGTACTGCCCAAGAATCAGTTTTCAGAGATGATTTCAGCTTAGGACAAAGTTTTAGTCTAAAACAATTTCTCTTTCTTGCATTTATAAGCACTTTGGCACAAACTTAAAGCTTATATTTTCAGATTCAGCTTGAAAACCAGGATTAATTTGAGACCAAACATGATAGTGTTAACTCTAATATAAGGTCCGCAGTTTATAAAAGCTTTATGAAACGTTTTATTTTATAGATTTCTAAAGATTGGTCACAGATTCTTGAAGTACAGTTTTTCCAGTTCAAGAGGATATATCTCTTTCTTATTTGTCATTTTCACACAGTCTATAATACTGAAACACTTCTTTTTGAAAGTGAAAGTGATTTTCTTTGTTTGTGCTTGGTGATGTGTGATCATGCTGTTCATTGAAAAACTTTTGGAACAAAGCGACAGCTCTCTGTTTTTAAACATTTACTGAAAAGGTATATATTCAGAAAGGTCATGAGATCAACTTTCTTTTAAGGCTAAATAAGTCTGTTTATTCATGGCAATTCTGACGCTAAAGTTTGGTCAATAGCAAGAATTACCAGAGTCACCGGCATGCCTAAGATTCCGTCATTTTATAGGTTTCTGAATTTCTCATTAGGGCTCTGAATTTGGTCTTAATAGGACTTAAAACATTCTTTTAATAAATAAAGTCAGTTCCATGAAAGTTAAGGTACCTATTTAAAAACATCTCCAGCATAGGGAACCGTACTGGGCTGGCTGGCACAGGAAAAACATGTCCATACATCATGGTCAAGTCCATAGCAACCACTTGCTCTGGCCCCAGCTCTATGGAGTGAAGCTTCTTCCTTATCTCTGGTTGCTAGGGTATTATAACCTTTGACCCTTTAAAAATGTAGGTAGGCCTCTTTCTCTGGACTAACACTGCAGAGTGTCCTTCTAATATCATGGCTTAAATTTAATCCATCATCCCCTTCTCAGCCAGACGGAGGGTACTTGAAATTTAAACAGCAGAACCATTTTTTTCAAACTCTGAAGGCAGTCCCTTACTAGTGTTCACATGTGCAAGTGTTTTTCTTCTTCTTCTTGAAGTCCATGTAAACAAGGATGATGGCCAGATAATTATAGTATTGCCTCCCTTAACCTTAATCTTATTAACTAAGCATTTATAAAGAATATAAAATAGTAATAAAATAATAAAAATATTATAACAGGACAGCAGTTTTGTTCCTACAGCAGGCTGAGGTGGTGTGTTGAGAACTGTGTTGTTCGCCATCCACTGACCATGGCACTGGTGTTTGGGGGATGGGGACAGGTGGGGTGAGAGGGGATGGGGGCTGGGTCCACTAGACACCAGGAACCTGGATCCCAAATTGCTGTACATTGGGGGGCGGGGGAGATTTCTTGTGACTGCGTATGGAATAATCTGCTGTGTGGTAGTGCACGAGTCCCCGGTCTGCACCTGGTAGCAGGAGACTTGTTGTGGTTGCTAAAATGGGGATAGGGATCATTGGTTTGGGGAGTTCCTGGAAGGCGGGGGACCACTGGGGGTACTGGTTGTGAAGCAGTTAGGGGTTACATGACCTCATGGTGCCTGCCTTGGCAACCTTTGGGGAAACATGAATGGCCTTTGGGTCATCACAGCAGCTTTTTGGATGGGGCTACTCAGGGAGGGACCACTGGACACCAGGAAAAAGGTTTTGACATCAAACATGGGACTGGGTGTGGGGAGGAACATTAGACAGCAGGGAAAGGGGTTTTGACATCGGGCATGGGATCAGGTGGGGGGTGATACCACTAGGTACCAAGAACAAAGGTGTCAGACATTGGGCATGGGATGGGGTGGAGGGAGGGACCTCTAGACACCAATGACAAGGGTGCCAGACATTTGTCATAGGATTGGTGGGGGAGAGGCCACTGAACACCAAGGAAAATCTTTTTATACATTGGGCAGAGCATCTGATGGAGGGAAGGACCACTGGACACCAGGGAGAACTATGTGTTACATCAGGGGGCATTGGGTGGGGAAGGGACCACTGGACATCAGGGGCTGAGGGCTGCATATTGGGCAGGGGTTGGGGGGCATGCTAAACTCCAGTTCAGCCTATATGAATGGTCCATAATGAGCATGCAAATGGCCGCATATTCCTTGCATGGAGAATGGGCTCATTTACAGTACATGGCTGCTTTTGTGGATAGAAAATAGCACAGGTGCGCTATCCATTGGGAGGCCGTGCTTTCGGCTCCATGTCGGGGCAGTGCTAATGGGGCTAGTGCTGACTCGACCTGGCCCTGTGTTCAGTTAGACAGAGCAGGTGCACCATCCAACTGAACACAGCAACCTCAGACATCTGGGCAAGCAGAAAGCACAGCACTAAATGTTGCCCTGTGTTTTGTGCCTCTTTGAGAATTGGGCCATAGTCTTTATACATGTAACCAACCAGTCCCCTGGGGTTACTAAAATCCCATTAGTGCTAGACTAGGAAGATAGTGGGCAGCTGGTAGGGAATTTATTAGAGGCTCTCTACAGGTCCCTCATTCTTTACTTGGCTAGGCTAGGTAGATGAGGAGTGAGATCATTCAGAACTCTCGCCGCAGCATGAGCCACTTTGGACTCAGCTGCCTGGGAACAGTTTTAGAATCTTGGGTTCAGTTGAGAGCTGGTAGTAGTCAGAGCCAGAGTGCAGTCCAGTGTGGAGAGTGGAGCTTGCAGTGTAGAGGTGCCTGCCAGCTTCCCCGGGCATCTAGCTCAGTTCGGCCCCTCCTGTATGGGTTAGTTGTGCCAGCCCCCAGCCAGCACTAGGGGTCAGTCCAGCAGCAGACTCCATCTCACCCCTCCCCGGAACAGGAGAGCTTTCCTTCAGATGCTCGATTGTCTCCACCCCGCCGATCCTTGACGGCCCGCTCACACCGTGGACATGGGTCACTGGCATGGCAGGAGGTAAGGCAATACCGCCTCAACCCTCCACACCACTGGGCTGGCACGCTGAAATTAATTCAATTGAAAATTTGGTTTCAGAGCTTATTATTGTTTCTCACTGAAAATTCATCCGTCTTTCCTGAAGAATAGCTCTGACAACGCTGAATCTTGTGGCTGGCCACAACTCAGCATCAAGGGAAAGCTTCAACCACAAACATTGCTACCGCTAACAGTGTGTCAGATTTATCCCAAATAAAAGAAATTCTGGCCTATATTCAACTAGACATTACAGATATGAAAAGTTCTATGGGGTCTCAGGAAAGGCTTCAAAAAATTGTACCACAGAGTTAAAGGTTGAACAGCTTGAAAATACTGTTTTGCTCTTAGGGGAGCCGTTGGAATGGCAAACAGAACAAATTAATTATTTGCTTAAAAAAATAGACTACCTTGAAAATAGAGGGCAAATAAATATTATTCGGCAGCTAGGAGTGCCTGAGGGATTGGAAGGAGTAACATTATTGCATTCTTGCAACGTTTTGTCCCTGAACTCCTGAATTGTCAGTGACTTTGGCCTCTCGAGATTGAGATAACCCACTCTACCTTAGCCCCCTGCCCTCAACCAGATTCCAAACCAAGGGCAATTATTGCCAACTTTCTCCAGTTCTTCATTAAAGAAGAACTAGTGAGAATAGCTAGAGAAAGAGGGCCGGATATTCAAACTGTGCTATTTTGTGGCGCAAGCCTTGGGCTGCACAAAATAGTTGTGCAGAAGTGTTTCAGAGCGATATTCAAAGGGTGCCCCTGGCTAGCTACTGCGCATGGCGCGCAGTGGAACTTGGCGCCACCGTAGTTGTCAGAGTGGAGCATTCAACTGGCGGTGGTGTGCACCATTGCGCCATGCGCAAAATCCCTATATTCAAAGGTGATATTCAAATGGGGCCATAATTCATGCAAGGAGTGGGGGCATTTGCATCTGATTATGGCTCCATTTGCATGCCATTAGCATGCAGGTGCGCCGATCCCCGAGGACTTGCGCCTGGCGCCCTGCCAGGCAGCAGCCATCGAGGACCGGCGCCCTGCAGCCGATCGCGGGCAAAACAGTGTAGAATCCCCACCCCCACTGGCCGATCGCGGGCATGGTTTAATCCCCACCAGCCCGATCGCGGGCAGCAATGTGCTCCCCTAACGTATCCCTGGTGGTCTAGTGGACCGAAAAAGCCCAATCGTGGACAGTAGTTGTTTAATAACCCCTCCAATTCATCCCTGGTGGTCCAGTGGACGAAAAGCCCGATCGTGGGCAGTAGTTTAATAACCCCCGAATTCATCCCTGGTGGTCAGTGGCACATCCTGATCGCGGGGCGTAAAGTTGAACAACCCCGAACATAGCCCTGGTGGCTGGTGTCCCCCACCCACCCACGAAGCCCACCATTCCGCTCCCACAGCTGGTGGGCGGCAGCATCCCACCGCCTGCTTCCCGCCGCCCGCCGACTGACTGCCCGGTAGGCCTGCCCGGTGGTGCAGAGCAAGAGCCAATGGGCGGCAGCCCATACCATGTATTCATTCACAAATCTGGACTGTCATGTACAGTATGATTTCATGCCCATTGGCTCTTGCCTGCACCAATGGCGCAGTCTCTACCGGCACCGTCGGCAGGCGGCGGGTGGCAGGCGGTGGATGCTGCCACCGCCGCCGCGGGGAGCTGGGTGGTGGGGCTTGGTGGGTGGGTGGGTGGGGGGACTTTAGCCACCAGGGCTATGTTCGGGGGTTGTTCAACTTTACATCCCGCGATCGGGATGTGCCACTGACCACCAGGGATGAATTCGGAGGAGGGGTGTTTATTAAACAACTACCGCCTGCGATCGAATTTACGGTCCACTGGACCACCAGGGATACGCTTGGGGAGCTGACATTGCCCGCGATCGGGCTGGTGGGGGATTAGACTATGCCCGGATCGGGCCAGTGGGGGTGGTGGGGATTTACAGTCGCCTGCCCGTGATCAGGCTGCAGGGGGGCACAGGGATTGGTTAGCTGTCACAGGTGGTAGTGCTGCTGTGTTGCGCCTGCAATGCAGCAGCTCACCTGTGGGTGGCCCTCGACTTAAGCCTTTATTTTTTGGCTCAAAGTTGTGCAGGCGCAGGTTGGTGGTTGCGCCTGCACAACTCTGCACAGCCCGGCTGAATATCGGACTGTGGAGTTTATGCATGGTTCCTCCCCCTCCAGTTCAGCATGCATTCATTTGCATTGCGCTGTTGCTCAGCATGTTTTCTGTGGTGCAACTGCCTCCTGTTGAATATCGCAGAATGGAGGAAGTTCGGACTAGCGCAGGCGCAACCCTATTGCGCATGGCACAACCCTTTTGAATATCTGGGCCAGAATGTTTTTGACCGGGAATGGAGGAACAATATATTTACTTCAGAATTTTTCAGGGGAGGTGGTGGTGAGGAGAAAAATCCTACGATACGGTCAAATGTGAACTGCAGATGTGAAGATGTACTTATCACTTTAAATATCCTGCTACTTTGGTCATTTTAGACAGTAACAATCATCCCCATCTTTGCTACACCGTGACCAAGGTTTGGGACTTTGTTGATAAGTTATCTCTCACATCTGAGAACCAAACTGCCATTTGAGATTTAAATTCCGCTCAGAATTCTAGATCAGCGTAAGCAGTAAATGATTCTGCTGTAGACTAGCTTGAACCCTTCTCGGAATAATGCTGCTTTCACTGTAAGTGCTTCTGTACCAGACTCAGCTCCTAAACAAACATGGAATGCAGCCCCAGCCAAGCCAAGCCCATACGTTGCCATCGTTAAGACTAACATCCAGCTGAAAACTGCCTCATATTCTAGCATCAACAGGAAAAGCAAACCCAGTGCCAGAACCTACCTATCCTATCAACAGATGTAATCTGGAGTTTTCACAAATAAGGGAGCTAGCCAGTTCCAGTTCCAGGAAAGAGCCCCAACAGGAGGATGGAGGGAGGGAGGGAAGGCAAACCTGATGACAGATCCCCTTGAAGATCTACTGTTACGGTAAGTTCTTACATAACTGTTCTATCTTCATTGGGGGTATCTCATTCATCAGGTCACACTAGGAATGAGTCCCAAGCAGTTACAGGTACAATTAGAGAGTCTGGGAAGAAGGCCAGCCTTAAACTTAAGACAAGAGGCCTGCAGCAGCCCGCCAAATCCTGCAGGGGCTCTTGAGGTAAGGTTCAGACTGTAGTGTTGGTGAAAGTATGGATGGTATTCCAGGTGGAAACCATACAAATGTCAATGGCTGAGACCCCACAGAAACAAACCACAGAGGTAGCCATGCCCCTTGAAGAATGAGCATTTAACCATTCCAGGCAACTTTTTGCCATACATGTTGTAGCAGAGCACAATACACTAGCCAACCATTTATAGATAAATATTGTTTAGAAACCTGAACACCCTCTCTACCTGGGGCAAAAGAAACAAACAACTGCTTTGACTTCCTACATTCCTTGGTTTTGGAGCAGGTAATAGTTCAAAGTTCTACAACATCTAATGTATGGAGCAGTGCTTCCAGGATTGGCACGCTCAGGAAGATAAACAGAAAGGTGGATAGATTGGTTCAGTGTAAACTCAGACATCCCCTTAGGGACAAACTTAGGATTAGTGAACAAACACACCTTGTCTTTGTGAAGAAACAAATACTGCTCCTCACATCTGAGGGCCTAAAATAACACTTTCCAGAAAAGAAAGTGTAGCTTGCAAGTTGCAGCTAGCTCAAAAGGAGGCACGGTCAACTTCTCCAAAACAAAATTCAGGTCCTAGGCTGGGACAGGAGAATGGATTGGGGGTTTAAGATGCAGGATGCCCCTCAAAAAGGTACTGGAAAAATCCAGCTGAGCTATGGTACGGTCACCCATAGGCTCTTGAAAAGCTGAGGTAGCCAAAAGATGCACCTTGTGGGAGGAATACTGGAGACCAGAGTCAGACAGATATATCAGGTAGTCCAGAATCTGGCTCACTAGGCAGGTAAAAGGGTCCAGATTATGCTTGGCAGCCCAAATGGCAAACCACTTCCACTTCATGGCATAAGTGGCTCGAGTGGAAGGCTTCCAAGTGGCCAATAGAATGACCATCACTCTGTTGGAAACCCAAAATCTGGTGGTGGCTATGTTTCTAGGAGCCAAGCATGCAGATGAAGGGGCTTGAGGTTGGGATGGACCAGGGTCCTCTGAGCCTGGGTCAGCAGGTTTCTGCAGAGGGGAAATGTACCAGAGGTTCCTCCACCAGCTGCTGAAGTAATGGAAACCATATCTGACAAGACCAGAATGGAGCTACCAGAATCATGCTGGCCCCCTCCAACTGCAGTTTGATTAGCACCTTCTGAATCAGAGGAAATGGAGGGAAGGTGTAAAGGAACCTCCCACTCCAGGAGAGGGAGAACGCATCCCACTGGGAAAATCCAAGCCCTGGATCAAGTGAGTAAAAACTGGTCAGTTTTTCACTGAGTGGGGACACAAAAAGGTCCAACTCTGGATGATCTCATCTGTCGAATAGGTCTTCTACGATGGATGAGAGGAGCTCCCACTCATGCATGCTGGACTGAGTCCAGCAGAGGATGTCCACAAGAGTGTTTAGCACTTTGGGACATGAACTGCTGAGAGGGTCAGCCATGGTCTAATGCCCACACCACACCTCATGGCCCCTGCATAGGGGTATGAATGTCCCCTTCGCTTGTTGATGTAGTACACTACACAGAGGTTGTCTGACTGAATCAGCAACTGTCCTGAGGGGAGATGTTTCTGAAAGGCCTCCATGGCATACAGAACTGCCTGCCTCTCCAGGACATTGCTAAACAGGAAGGCCTCTATCTTGAACCAAGAGCCCTGAGCTTGAAAGTGACCCAGGTGAGCCCCCCAGTCCAAACTGGAGGCATCCATGGTGAGGATTTGCTGTGGAGAGATCTGGAATGGGACTCCTTGCAGCAGGTTCAGGGGTTGCATCCACTGCTGACGCACTTTGCAGACTGGGAGGAGACCAGCATGGACTGATCTAAGTCATCTGTTTGCTGGTCCCACTGTACTTGAAGAGTACACTGAAGGAGGTGCATGTGAAGCCTGGCCAGTGGAACAGTGTGCTGCCATCTATCCCAATGGCCTCATATACAGCCTGGAAAAGATATAATAGCTCTGGACCACCTCCTGAGCTTGGGCAATAAGGCACACCTCCCTATTTTGAGGCAGAAAAGCCTTTTCCCAGTGCTGAGTCTAGAACTGCCCCTACATATTTCAGCTTTTGGGATGGGACCAGGATCAACTTGGGCAGATTGACTGTAATGCTCAGGGAGAGAAATAACTAAAGAGTTCTCTCCAAAGTCCCTGGGAGCTGTTCTCTGGATGGGGCCTTTAGGAGCCAATCATTCAGATAAGGGAGAAAGTACAGCTTCTCCCTTCTGAGGGCCACGGCTACTGCAGCGAAGCACTTGGTAAAGACCCACAGCGCAGAGGACAAGTCTAAGGGCAGCGCTTTGAACTGGGAGTGCTTGCTTTGGAAAATAAACTGGAGGAACTTCATGTGGGAAGAAAATACTGAGATGTGCAGGTAAGCATCCTGCATGTCCAGAGAACACAGCCAGTCATCTTTCTTGAGAAGTGGCAGGAGACCTGGGAAAGTTACCATCCAGAACGTTTTGTACTGGACATACATGTTGAGGTACTTTAGGTTTAGAATGGGCCTCAGATCTCTGGTCTTTTTGGGGACCAGGAAGAACCTGGAATAGAACCCTCGATTTCTCTGGTGCCTGGGCGCTGGCTCAGTGGCCTGCTTATGCAGGAGGGACTGTACCTCCTCCTAGAGAACAGACAGGTAGGCTGGGGCTAGGCAGAGAAGTGGCAGGAGTCTCTGGGGATTGCTCAGTGAGCTCCAGAGTGTGACCCTTTTCTATGATTTGAAGAAACCAGGCATCTGACATGATGGTTCTCCATTGATTGAGATGGAGGGAGAACTGACCTCCAACCACCACCTCTTGGTCGATGACCTGAAGAGGGGGGTCTGGCAAGCAGTCAAGCTGAGGCGAATCCAGACGTTGGGGCTGGTTCATCACCCCTGGGATGCTTGGCCACCGTTCCCGTGGTGGAGGTGGTGGGCAAGGCAGTGGAGGCACTGCATTTTCCTTGATATTAAGAGGCTGCACCTGTCCTGTTGGACACTTTATGAAAGGGAGAGTGCTGCCTGCTCTTAGGTTGTGTGCGATAGAGCAAGTGGGGAGATTTAATAGCCCTGCTAGACGCCTGCAGGTCATTAATTATGTCCTGGAAATCTGGCACAAAGAGCTTAGAGCCACTAAAGGAGGCATTAACACCTTCTATTGGACATCTGTCACAAAACCAGAGACCCTCGGCCAGGAGTGCCTACTGAGGCAAATGTGGCAGCAGTCCTGGCAGTAGTGTCTGAGATATCATAGAGGGCCCATAGGAGGTGCTTGATAACATCCTCAGCTGTCTGCAAGCATTTGAGAACCTCCTTCTTCTGGTTACCATCTGGAAGGGCCTGGGCAATGGCCTTGCCTTCTTCCAGTTGGTATTCTAGTACTTTGCAATATGGGACAGGTAGTTGGCAATCCTCATGCTAAGGGAAGAGGATGCATAAACCCTCTTGCCCCAAAGATCAATCCTACAAGACTCTTTGTCGGGAGGGAGCTAGGTGCTTGGGCACCTTTGACCCTTAATGAACTGCCTTTATGACTACCAAATCTGTTTCAGGCTGGGCAGCATAATGCAGAAACTGCTGTGGGGCATGATAAAGTTTATCTGCCTTGCAAGGCATAACTGGCACCATGTCATGACTGTGCCAGGCTGCAGTAGTAGCATTCCACAAAGCAGGCAAAATAGGAGGACTGATTTTGGGAGGAGACTGGGATTTTCAGGAAATTCACCAAATTTTTTCTGGTGGCATCCTCCTTTTCAATACGGAAGCCTATGGTTGAGGACAACTGCTTCATAACATTGAAGAATGTAGGGTCCTCTGCAGGAGACCTGGGAGTGTGTTTGACAGAATCTTTGCTCACTGAGGAAGCTGTGGAACTGTCTGAGGAGAGGGGTTCTTCCTCCTCCTCCTCCTCCACAGCAGGAAGAATAAGGTCAAAATGGTACTCCTCCTTGACGTCAACCTCTTCCAAATCGTGGTCTGATGTCTGAGGTACTGATGGCGCACCACGGGAGGCAGCCCATGACCACTCAGGTGGTGTCAACAATAATACTGATGACTGTGCAGGCGATGTAGGCCTGTATGTGCCTAACTGGTGAACAATCACCAAAGTGAATTTTGTAAAAATTGCATTAAGGTCAATGACCGTCAAAGACTGTGTCGACGTGCCGACCGGTGAGGTGGAGTTTAGGCATCCATTGGACACCTCCTTCCTCTGGGAGGGAGGGCACATCCTTCTATTGCATGACCACCCTCTGGTGACCTGGGGAAGGGGGTTCTTGTGTGGGAAGGAACAAGTCGTCCCTCTGAGGTGGCCTTACATTGGCACATACCCACTCACCTGGCAGGTGTTATGGAGGCATCACATACCCAGAGTGGGGCTATCAGAGGATCACTAAAGGTAGGGTGGGGATCACTCACCCTTCTGATGACCCAGATAGGCATCTCACTGAGGCCACCTCTCAGGATCATGCCCTGGGATGGGATAAGTGGATGGTCTAGTAGGGGAATAAAAAAAAGCAGCAGCACTGGGCAGATAAAGCTGTTCTGCCCCACACGTCACAGCTGGGTCTCCTCGACTCCCCCCACACCTCACCGGCTCCACTCCATGGGCCCCTACTGTTGAGTGAGGTATGTTCCTCTTGGCTTGAGGGAAAATGGGGGGTCATACCCATGGGGGATAAGGCATGGGTTACAGTCAGGGTACCCAGAAGGTTATCGAGCAAAGGCTGGTGTTGGGTTGGATCATCCAGGGGACATCGAACAGTGGGTATAAGGCTTGGACAGGTGTAAGGAGGTCCTGGCAGCTAGTGAGGTAAAAATGGGGGACAAAAGCAGAAAGTAAAAAAAAAAAAGACTGCATTGACAGAGGAGTGGTCTACAGTGCAGGAAGTGATGACCTGCTAGATGGGTCCTGCTAGCGCAAAGTACCCGTAGCTCAAGGGCCTGGAGAAGCATCAGGCTGCAACATGAGGGCCGTCAATGATGGGAAAGAGGGTCCGACAACCCAGAGGTTGATGACCAGCCACCCTGAAGATCAGGCGGAGGCGCTGTTGGTATAGGTCTGGCAGGGACAGAGACCTGGACAACAGATGTGTGAGCTGGCACAGCCGTACCCAACTAAGTACCCCCAAATGAGGAAGAAGAACCTGTCGGGGAGCCAGACCACTTGCAGGGGTGGGGAGCAGTCTTGATCTCAGTCTTTTATTGGCTTTTCTCTGAGTGCTTTTCTTGGGCCTTAGTGGCCTGGGAGCTCAATGACCCTTCCGGCAACTGGGAAGCAAGGGACTCCGGAAGACCACTGCTTGGAACTAGCTACCTGTTGCTCCACAAGGAAACTTTTAAGTGCCTTTTTGCTCACAGTCAGAAACTTCGTGATCAGGCCCAAGACAACAGACACAGAGAAAGTGTTCATCTGTAGAGGCAATCTTCTTTCTGCAGTGGCAGCAACAGAAAGAGAAGTCAAAGGATTTACTCACAGCATAAACAAAATAAAGGAATCTCTTTATAAAAAGAGATTCTAAAATAGTAGGTATGAAAAAGCTGAACGTGTAAAATTGGTGCAAAACTGCATCAGAGCTTCTGCAGAGACCCATGCAAATAAGTCAACAGTGGGAAAGAACGGAGAATGGAGTGGGGCCTTTAATTCCTTTATAGGGTTATTGACATGGTAGGTGACATCAGTGTGTGCGGCCCCAGTTGTACTGCTGAAAATCTTCCATGTAGATCCTGCTTCACCGATGGTGAAATTTCTTTGTTGTGACCTGATGACTGAGATACCCCCGAAGAAGATATTGTTGTTTTACTCTTACCACTAGTGCACTGACAAAGTGGGCATCCTTACTGTACCACAAGGACTACTCTACTTAACCTGTAATGATTAGTGATACTTCTGCATGGTTTTGGGCTTACTAATCTAGACTTAATTATTCACTATTTTCAAGGCTGCGTGGATGGAGCTCCACAGACATTATGCCATCACAGGAGGTTTACTATAGCACTGTGGAAGCACATGACTAGACAACTGTCTGGGGTGCTTCCACAGTGCTGTTGCAAATTTCCACAAGTGCAGTTTATGCGACCCTTCCCCTCTGTGGGCCACATAAACACACCCCCTTTGCTGGTGCTCTATTTTTTCTTCTGCAACTACAGAAGTGACAGCCACTGTGCACAAGATGGCAGCATCAACTCAAACTGTGCATGCGTGAGCATCGCACATGTGCAGTTCCACTGGCACTGCCATCTTCACCATGGCATACTTTGGTGCAGCAAATAACAGTATCCTGGATTTCACTATAATCAGGTCAGAGCATTCTAGGAAGCTCCTTTTCTCTTGTGCCGGTGCAGTGAGAGCGTGCTGAGACCTCCTAGTATTCTTCCACTCCCTCTCGCCGCACTCTCGCCTCTCTGAGCAGCTGTACTGGCTCTGACCAGAGTTTGTTTTTTCTTTGCAGCATAGGCTGTCTTAAGAGATTTATTTGTTGAATATATTGCAATGAGATTCTATGACACTGTATTGCCCTAATTCAACTCGTGTGCACTTGCCGCGGCTCTCATACATTTATCTCCTCTGCTGGCCGCTACAGCAGTCACATAAATCCAGTGGTTCAAGGTTCTCTGTGATATTTTGTGTTATAATCAGACCTGATACAAACTGCAGGGCACATCCTTTTAACACTGACTCAGAAACTTGAATGCCACATTTGAGAACTACAGGGTGCTGTAGTTACTCTGTGTACCAGTCAATATTCAGTTGTTGGATAAAAAAATATTTCTGCTTTGATGCTTCTGATTTAATACTGCTACAGTGATGAGCCCATGGCTTTTTGCAAGGGTTAAGTATAATACTTTAGTTCTGTTCCTTTTTTTCATTACAAGATGTTGGCTTACTCAGGATGTAAAAGTTGTTTTTAACTTTACTTTTGTTCAGTCTCAGTCCCACAGCCTACCATGCAGGCATTATGCTAATCCTTACGTTTTTGGATGCTGCTTTGTTTTGTTCCTAGTGTGATATTTTATGACTGAAATGATGAAGCAGCACTGGTCCGGTTGCTGCCTAACAAAAGTAGACAGAGAATTTAATTATCTTCTTTGCCTATTCATTTATATTTTAACATGGTGATAACCATTTCTTATAATTTCCCTTATAATGTTCTTTGACTGTCTGAAATGTTAGTTTAATTAGAGTTACAGTGGAACCTGCTTAAACGGGATGGCTCCATGGCAGGCCGACCGTCCTGTTTAAGCGATCGTCCCATTAAAAGGAAGTACTATTAATTCAATGACGGTCTGGTTCCAAGTCACTAAGATAGCATTAAAAACATTGGCAAACATTAATACAAAGCACAGCACACACTAACAACACCGCATGCCATCGACAAACTGCACATAACACAAAAAGACAAACAGTAGCGATTTTAGTAGTGATTTCAGTTCTTTTTTGGAAAATATGCTTTTTTGTTTCTTTGTGTGGATCCAAACTTTATTTTTACTTGAGTGACAGTTTAAAATCAACTAAAACGATTCAGTTATCTGCCAGACAGAGATAGTCAGTGATTGTCTTCTGTCTGGAAGCCTCCAAAATCTTCTTTAAAATTCAGCTTTCCAGATCGAACAGCATGTCTTGCTCCCAAACCTGATCCTGCTCCATGCACCAGTCTCGCAAAGTTGCGATGCAAGCCAATGCCTCCTTATTGCTGACTGATCTTGGGCAGGGGTCTGGATCACAGTCATCAGTTTTGGCTCAGTCAAAAATTTCCGGTTTTAGTGAAGCACAAATTTGTTCATCGTAGACTTCACCCTCTGTCAGCTCACTGTGATCATAATCCATGAAGTCTTCAAACTCATCCATAGTCATGTTCGGGGGTCTGTCCATGTCATCAAGGATGTTCTGAACTGCTGTCGGCTCAGCCTTTGATAATCCTGCGGCATCAGTCAAAAAAACAGCCTTCCAGAAACAATTGTGGATTTTTTTTAACAGTTGCCCAAGCTCGATGCATCATTGGAATTGCATCGCATGTATACAAGGTTCTGTCTTAACATTAAGGAAAGTACACAATGTCTTTAATAAAGAAGAAGTAGTCCTACTGTGTATACCCATCTGGGACAATCCTATGATCACAAATTGTAGAAAGGGACTGTCAAATCCAGACTGGTCTAAAGCGGGTACGAAGAAATTTGAACACTTATTAGAGCAAAAATCTAGGACCCTATCTTTCCAGAAATTTAGAGAGAAATTTGTCCTACGAGAATATCCATTTCACTATTACTTAGGGTTAAGGGAATTGTTAAAGAAGTACTTCTTGACAGACGTCTATTCACTGTCTAAAATTAGGAATGGGAGCAACTAGTCAAATTAGGGACCTTTAGGAGAGGAGCTAGCATAACGTATAAGATACTGACTAATAACGTTTGGTTTTCTTGCCCAACACACAAGGGCAAGGCTTTCTGGGAAGAAGAGCTATCACTTTCACTTTCCATGGCCGAATGGGACTCCACCTGTAAGATGGTAAATAAGGGTCTTAACGAGCTGCAAGGTAGGTTCATTCAATTTAAAATATTTCATAGACTGTATTTGAGCCCTAAGGAGATGCTTGCTATGGGGTCGATCAATAGTGTTAATTGCTGGAAATGTAATGGAAACCAAACTGACCTTCTCCATGTGCTTTGGGATTGCCCTAAGTTAAAAGTTTACGGTCAATGGTACTTGAGGTATGTAAGTCAGTTATAGGGGCTAATACACCTTTTTCCCAATGCTTTTTATTTTGGGGATATTTATTTATTTATTTATTTATTTATTTTATTTATAAATTTTATTTATTTTCCTGAGAATCTAGGCCTGGCGGGTATCAAAAGATATGGTTATGCCATGCTTCACTGAGTGTGAAGCAGATTATTTTCTGATACTGAAATACCCCACTATACCTTTTAATACAGGAATGGTGATGCAGATGAAATTTACTTCCAGTAATGAAACGATACGCTATCTTATACAAGACAAAATTGAAGTATTTAATAGTATTTGGTCTCCCTTTATTGTGCTCGAATCAACATAGAATATATTTAGGTTTTCAGAACATCCTGGGGCCTGCCACTGTCAGGAATAAGTGGTTTGTCAGCTGCATTTAAAGAACAAGTTTGTACATTTATGAGTTGTTTGGAAAGTTAAAACCAAGTTAGTTGTATATTTTAGAACTTAGATTACTTCAATATAAAGTATAGTAGAATTCACGTTGTATGTATTATTGCTGTTTATTTACTTGATTACTGTAATTATTTTAATGTGGATAACTATGTTTGTCATGTTGGAAAAACCTTTCAATAAAAACTATTATGGAAAAAAAAATAATTGCATTGTACAAGTTCAAACTTTCGGCGATTTCATCGGCTAAAGACGAGCTGCTACTGTCAATGATTCCAACAGTCCATGTCGCAAACATCGCTCTGTAGTGACCTTTAAAGTTCTTAATAACCCCATGTCGAGCGGTTGGATCAAGCTTGTTATGTTGGTGGGAAGGAACACTAATTTAATTTGACTGAATTTTCCTGCAAGATCCAGAGGGTGAACGCTACAGTTGTCTAGCAAAGGATAATTTTCCAGCAGTGGCGCTTCAGCTTAGTGTTCCATTCTGCCAGCCAGCCTGAGAAAATTGATGCTGTCATCCACACATTGGTACTATGAATGAAGGTGGCTGGAAGGGAAATCAAATCCACAGGGCAACAGCAAGGTCTGTGACTCCTCCTAATGACAAGTAAAGGCAGTTTCTCCATGCCCTGTAAATTACAGCAACTCAACAGGGAAATGCAATCTTTTGCCTTTTTGCCACAAATCAGGTCATTGTCATGTGTATGCCCCCAGTCTGGATAGCCATGGTAAAAGAGACCAGTCTCATCCACATTCCAGATGTCAGTGGGGGCATACCCGGACAACAGACCAGGCAGAAGCTTAGTAACCCACTCTGTGAATGAAAGAGCATTCGCATCCATTTTCTCCCCATACTCCTTTTAAAACACAATATTGTGTCTCACTGTTCAGTGAGACAGCCAGCCATCGGTCGCTTCAAAGTTCTCATGTTCCATGTGCCCAGCCAACTCATTTTCCTTCCTGTTTAACACTGGACCCAATGGCCTGGCACCCCTACTCACTGTATGGGGAAACCAAATGTGAAGGGCATCCTCCACTAAAGTGTCTTTACCTTCACGTTTGCATTTTCTGTTGGGATTTTGGTTATCACTCCACTCAGTGAGGATTCTTTGTTTATTTTGTAAGATTCGGCCAGCTTGACTTTTAGAGATGCTGAATTTCTTTGCCACAATTGCAAGTGATGTGTTCGGCTCTTGGAGCATTTCAATAACTGACTTTCTGGGTCAAAGGTAAATCCACACACTTTCCTGCCATTGTCTGCTGCTGGAGTGATGGTTTTACATCTGTTAGCACTGAACTGCACTTTCGTAAGCAACTAAACAGGTGATAACAGGTGAGAACAATCTGTTAATTATTCGAAAGCACATGCTTCGTGTTAAGTAATCATCCCAATAAAACGGCCTGACCGTAATAGGATACTGCGGCCATTTAATAACACTGTAGCAAATTCAATGCCCACCGGGATATCCTGATTAAGCGGATGTCCCGATTAAGTGCGCCCTGTTTATGTGACATATACTGTATTATAAGTGTACTTTTTCAGCTCACGTTTTTCTGTGGTCTTTTTGCTTGCCGAGCTTATTTGCAGTAGTTTAGTCCCATGTTACCTAATCAGTTGTCTGATAATTCATCACATTAGATAGTTACAAGCCTGACTATAGTGTTTTTATCATGTGTGTACAATTTACTGCAGTATTTAGAATAGCCTTACGTGCTGCCATCTTTCCTTTTGTAAAAAAAAAAAGTATAGTTCATTTCCTTTGATTCTTATCTATAATTCATTTCTTGGAGAGGGACGGTGATTGCATTATGTTCAAGCCTTTTAAGTTAATATCTTGTAATGTCCAGGGTTTGGGATTACCGATTAAAAGAAATAAAAAATGTAACCTGGCTTCTTAAGCAAGAAGCAGACATAGCCTTTCTCCAAGAGACTCGTTTACTACTCTTGGAGGCAGAAAAACATAAAAGTGGTTAAGTGGCACATGTACAGTAGCTTACAATTCCTTCAGCTCCAAAAAGGGGAACTGCTACTTTAATAAAAAAAGGGACTTTTATTTGCTAAGCATAATCACTTTACTGACTCTGACAGCAGGCTTCAAATGTTTACAGGCCTTCATGAAGGCACACCCATAGCACTCTGTAATGTTTATGCCCCTAAATAAAATCAGATAAAATTCTTTAACTATGTGGCGTCGAGACTTAATGAATTCACTGGATATGAAATTACTGTTGGTTGGGGGGACTTTATTGAGTCCTCAACTCTGTCTTAGACAGATCCTCTTCTAGGTCATTACCTAATCCAAATCCTACCCCAGCTAGGAGAGCCCTTTTTAGGATACAAGAGGACTTTGGTTTAATTTACTCCTAAAGAGTCTCTCACCCTAAAGGTACAGACTATGGTCCAGATTCACAAAATGTCATGGGACTAAGTCCCACTCCGTAACTGTCTGCTGAGCTTCACTGATCTTCACCAGCTGGTAGACAGACCACTCACGGAGGTGCAGAAATGAGGATTCCTTGACAGCAGTTCTACCTGAATCCTCCTTGGAGTGTATAGTCCAGGCTCTTTTCTCCACTGAGGCTGCTTGTCTCCTGGCTCACTCTGCTCAGACCCAGCCAGCGGCGGCTCAGCATGAGGAGCTGTTGGGACACTTACTCCACACCCCCTTGATATAAAACAAGTTTCCTTTTCATCCTATCAGTTCTGCGAGTATTCTAATTTTATGTACAGTTGATGTTATAGGGGCTTGGTACATCTAACAGGCAGAACATCACTGATTGTTTTTACAGCTAGCAGAAACAAAGGTTACATACCCCAGTGAAATGGCAGGCATCCCTTTTCTTTCATGTGAGGATTGCCTCCAGGCAATCTACTTCTCTCGCCAGGAACTTAAACAGAGAAATAAAGGCCGCTATGTACCTCTTAAACTGCAATAACTGTGGCACACTTTTTACCAAGGACTTCATTTACAGAGTGGGGCACCGTCCAACATGCTCCACAATCAGAGACCTCTGATTGCAGCTTCATGCAGCATGGGCCGAGATAAAATACCTCCATGATATACTAAATCAGCCCCCACTGGGCAATAGCATAAAACCTTTAGTTTCAAGGCGCACTATAGCAGTACCCCTACCCTAAAGAACAAACAGGCCAGGGGGCTGGCAACAGGTCAGGTCTTGTACAACTGGTACAAACTCCTCAATACAGGAAGGTACCAAACCTATTCAAACTTTGTATGGGTACACTGCACTATCTACCATGATGAATAGCATAACAAACGTCAAAACGTCTGTGAACTCAGAGCGGCACACAAAGGTACAGCACACAACTAAACCCACCAAAATGGACAAAAAGATACCGATACTAATATTTAGCGATGCAATGATTAGGGGTGTAAAGACTCACCTCCAGTAGGACAATGCTTCAACTACGGTAAGGTTCCTCCCCAGAACATCGGCATGGAGGGACACCAATTGCATAGAGGAAATCATTCAAGGCATTGATCGAGACACACATGTCATTCTCCACATGGTACGAGTGACCTAGCCAGTAAGTCAGTAGAGGAACCAAAACAAAACCTCACCAGGCTGTGCGATAAGCTTGCTTCCCTTTCGTCCACTATCACTTTCTCTGAAATTCTGCCAGTCTTGAAAAAAGGAGACAGCAGGCAGAAGATCAGGGAAGGGGACATCTTCGAGCTAAACAATTGGCTGAAGGACTGCTGCCAGGAAAAAGGTTACCACTTTATTGAAAAATGGCAGGATTTCTGGTAACGGGAGTTCTTTAAATTCGACGGCCCACTGTACACCTTTCAAAGAAGGGGACCTGAGCACTAGGGCAAAAATTATTAGTCAGTTAAACTAGTGGACAGTGGGGGTAGCACAGACACCTCTAGCACAAAAAGGGTTGCCAAATGCTCCTCCCCCATCACCAGCTAGTTGGTGTCAGCAAGGCTCAGTTGGTAGCACATCCGCCTCTGGACCAGAAGGTCGTGGGTTCTCGTCCCACACTGGGATTGGACTTGCACCTAAAAATCGCTGGCATCCGAGTGCAGTATTGGGGGTGCTGTACTGCTGGGGTGTGCCGTCCTTCGGATGAGATGTTAAACCGAGGTCCCTTCTGCCCGTCCTGGTGTTGTTCTAGTGGGTGTCCAGGCGGAAGTAAAAGAACCCAGGGCACTCTTCGCAAAGAGCAGGGAACATTCCCGGTGTCCTGGCCAACATTCCCCTTTCCATAAACCGGTTCATACAATTATCCAGGCTGTGTGTGGGTGATGATGTGCAATATGGCCACCACCACACATTCAGTCACTTCGCTACCAGTCTAGCATTGCTTGTAAAGCACTTTGGGATACTGTGTATGAAAATGCGCTATATGCAGTAAATGCAAATTCTTCTTCTTCTTCTAGTTCAGCACAAGGTTATGCCAATCATACTTGGACCAAACATTGTACCTAATGTACTCAGATCAAGCATTTCAACAAAATTACACAACCAAAACATATTAACACATTAAAAATGCAAATGACCAAAACAGAAGGGGGTGGAAGACAATGTGCGTCAATGCTCATCTTCTGCCAATCAAAATCCCTGCTCTCACAGCCATAATGGCAGATGCACAGTTAGACTGGGTCGCTGTTATGGAAACATGGTTCACTGGAAACCACTTCTGGGAAGTCACTATCCCAGGATATGCGTTATTCCAAAAAGATCTGGAGTGGAAGAAAGGAGGGTGTGTGCCTTGCATGTCAGAGATGACATATGCTCAATCCAGGGAAAACACAATAAAGCAGAGGCCCTTTGGGTTACACTAGGGGCTGGGAACAAAGCCCCTATCTGGGTAGGAGTCATATACAGACCCCCATCACAGGAGGTCAATGTAGACAAGGAGCTCTTGGAAACCATCTTGATGATAGCAGACAGGGGTTAGTTGTTGCTTGTGGGGGACTTCAATCTACCGGATGTGGATTGGTCCTCATACACAGCATCCCCAGACTGGAGCAAAGAGTTCCTTTTTGCACTACGGGGAGCAGGTTTGCGTCAGCTGGTGAGCTCACCCACCAGAGACAAAGCAGTACTGGATCTAATGCTGACAAATAGCACAAGGGTCCCAGAAGCAGAGGTGGGAGACAATCTAGGGACCAGTGATCACAGTTCAATCTGGTTTACTGTGTACAATATGGAGAAAAATAGTAACACCAAAATCAAGGTACTAGATTTCAGAAAAGCCAACTTTCCCAAAATGGGAACAATGATCATATCCATGCTAGAAGGAAGAATCACAGGAGATGTAGAGGACTGCTGGAATACTCTGAAAGCTGCTCTGCGTACAGTAACAACCGTTTGCACTAAGCAAATCAGCAAGCCCAAAAGAAGGGAAAAAACCTCTCTGGTTCTCTCACAAAGTAGCATCCAAAATCAAAGAAAAAAAAAGGCTTTTACACAATTCAAGGTAACAAAACATGAAGCAGACATGGAAGAATACAAGTGTAACCCCCCTACTAATGGGGGTTCCTAAAAAGCCCCCAGGAGCTTGACTAAGTGTTACCCTGCCTGCTGGCGTTCGGCCTTTAAGCCATTAAATGTGGTCCCAAGTGAGTGCTGTTGAGCCTCCACATACTGTCTCTTTAAGAGCTGTCTGATTGCAGACTTGGTTGGTCTGTATGGGGGGACTGTGTATTTAATGTTTGAATCCCGCCTGAGCCGCCATCAGATCGCTCCGTTTCTGCAGTCGCTAAAAGTGCAGAGGGAGCCTAACTGAGAAGTGTAACTGCTTGCCTGAAACTAGTTAGGGTATCAAATAAAATGAAGTTTGTCTAACCTGCCTTTCTTGTAGCTAGGACTCTGTGAGTTTACCCCTCCATTTTCGATCGGGACTGCTGAGGGGGCCCAATCAGTGGGGGAGAGGGCCTTCAAAATGGAGTTTGTTCGGACCAACCAGAATTGGGACTCTCTTGGGAGCCGGCTTGCTGTGAGGAGATATAGCTAATAATTCTGGGAAGTGAAGTTCTGGACCTTGGCACCTATTTGCACCAACGGGGAGAGATCTGAGTAATTGACAGCTGAGTCCATCAATTGGGCCGGTTGGCACCTGAAGAGAATGCTCTGCCTTGTGTGTGGACAGTCAGAGCCGTTGTGACTGTGATAAGAGAAGGAGCTCCGAGCTTCTGCGCTGCATAGTTTTGCTCGGAAAGCACATGGGAGGCCTAAAGTCGGGCTGTTACGTTGCCAATCTACATCGGACTGAATCCGAGACTGCTGAGAGGAGGAGAGGCTGAATGCGTGGACACCAGGCTCACCCTGAAGAAGACTGGAGAAATTGCGGAATCGCACTCGGTCTGTCAGGAAGTGAAGCTGCAGTGTGAACTCCCAGGTTAGCAGTAAGTGCGATCAGAACCTGAACGCAGCTGCCTGGTATAGTAATTTCCTTTGCATATAAATGTGTGGATTGCTTGTGAGGAATAGCAGAAGGGGTTCGTTTATCCCTGTGCAGTGTAGACTGAAAGCCAAGTGAATGCGTGTGGACTGAATCCGTTTGCTGATCTAAAGCATGTGCCTGGCTTGTAGGATCTCATCTCACTACTGTGTGTGTCTGGCAATCCAGAACCCCTATCTGCACCAGGTTTTAAGTGTGAGGTATTGTGAGCACCTATCAGGGCAACCCCTGTGAACGATTAATCAGCCACTGAGGGTCATCTGATTTCTTTCCATTCTTTCTTCAAAGACTGAGCCATCCGGCTCCGGATTACAATTGGGTGTTGTGCATATTTTTCCATCACAGGGCCCCAACCAGCTGCACCAATCCTGGCTAGCCCCCCGCCATCCTGGGTACCCTGTAAGGTGACATTTGGGACTCTGAGTATGCGCATAGTACTGTGATTATTAATGTGTCTAACCTAATTAACTTGATTTCCCCTTTCCTTGTTACAGCTCCTTAAATAAATCAGATCTGTTTGTTTCAGCAAAGTTACACTGACTGTGGTGTTCGTATATGGTAAGGTATTGTACTGTGACTATAGTACTGCATCATTCTGTTCTACAGGGGGTCCCCAGAGTTAAGCGGACAGAGCCAATCCTGGGGGTAAGTGTGAATTGTGAAGATACTCCTGGTGTAGTGTGTGCGCCACTAGTGGGAAGAAAGGGGGGGTCACAGTGTCCCAGAGGGCTGTGACCAAGTCAGAATAGATCATACCAACTCTGACTTCTGGGTGGAGGCACCCGCCATAGAACCTAGGCCCCTCAACCTGTTAGTAGTCAAGCAGGCAGGGGTAGTAGCCCTTGGGATAGTGCCACCTGGGGGTTACAGAAGAACAAATTAAAGGAGGCGAGGAAAGCTGTTAGAAAGGCAAAAGCACAGACGGAAAAGAAAATAGCGCAGGTTGTTGAGGAAGAAGACAAAACCTTCTATTGATACATAAGAGAAAAAGGAAAAACTAAGGGAGAAATAGTTTGACTAGCAACCAAGGAAGATAAGATGGCAGAGAGTGACGAGGACAAGGCAAAAGTGCTAAACAAGTTCTTTTGCTCTGTCTTCACCATAGAAGACAGTGGCAAAGGCCCTACACTGAGCAGAACAAAGGAAGATACCCAGGGAGCAGATACTAGATCCTTCACAAGGGAGAGGGTCCTAAAATAGCTTAATAAACTGAAAGTGGAAAAAGCCATGGGACCGGATGGCATACACCCTAGGATATTGAAGGAGCTCTGAGAGGAACTGACCACACTGCTGGATGAGCTATTCAGCAAGTCACTAGACAGTGGGAAAACCATTGTGCCCTTCCACAACAGCGAAAACAAGGAAGAGTCAGGAAATTATCGCTCTGTCAGTTTCACCTCAGTTGTGGGGAAAATGATGGAGTCACTACTAAAAGAGAGGATAGTGGCGTACCTAACAGATACTGGAAAAATGGACCCAAAGCACATGGCTTCACAGCAGAATGCTCTTGTCAAAGCAACTTGATTGACTTCTTTGACTGGGTCACCAGAACATTGGATCAGGGAGGGGCGGTGGACATTGTATACCTAGATTTCAGCAAGGCCTTTGACACCATCCCCCACAGAAGGCTAACCAACAAGCTGAGGCATACGGGAGTTGGCCAGAAGATGGTCAGCTGGATCAGTAACTGGCTGAATGATAGGACTCAGAGAGTGCTAGTCAATGGATCATTGTCAAGGGAGGGTAGGGTGACCAGTGGCATCCCGCTGGGATCGGTATTCGGACCAATCCTATTTAACATATTTATAGCAGACATAGCGAATGGACCAACAGGGAAGGTTTGCCTGTTTGCAGATGATATAAAGCTCTGCAACAGAGTGGACACAAGGAAAAGAGCAGACAACATGGAAGCTGACCTTAGAAGGCTAGAGGATTGGTCCAGGGACCGGCAGTTACAATTTAATGCCAAAAAGTTGTAAGGTAATGCACTTGGGAAAGAGGAACCCTGGAAAAAAGTACACACTGGGAGGATATCAACTTGAGGAGACCCAAACGGAGTGACATCTCGGCATAATCATCACTGACAAATTAAAGGTAGGAAAACAATGTGAGAAAGCAGCACAGAAAGTGAGAGGCATCCTCGGATATACAAGTAGAAGTATTTCTAGTAGAAAGAGGGAGGTTATCATGCCCATCTACAGGTCCTTGGTGAGGCCACACTTGGAGTACTGCATTCTGTTCTGGAGACCTCATCTCAGGAAGGACATTGACCATTTGGAAATGGTGCAGAGAAGGGCTACTAAGATGGTACGTGGACTGCATCATAGGTCATATGAAGCAAGACTCAGGGAGCTGAGCCTATACTCCCTTGAGCAGAGAAGAAACAGAAGGGACAGGATTGAAAAATGTAAGTACCTGCGGGGATTTAATGCAGCTTAGACAAGGCAAGCTATTTCAACAGAACACGGCAGCATGCACAAGAGGGCATGATATGAGACTGGTAGGAGTAAGGTTCAAAAGCAACATCAGGAAGTATTTCTTCACAGAGAGAGTGATAGACCCATGGAACAGCCTACCCCAGGAGGTGGTAGCATCAAAGACAATCAGGGAGTTCAAACTCGCATGGAACAGACATAAAGGACAAGTTAGGACAAAGGCTGCATGGGGGGTAGTTTCTAGGGCAGACTAGATGGATCGCACGGTCCCCATCTGCCAATGCTTTTCTTATGTTCTCATGTTCCAGCTGCTGACCAAAATCTCCGCAGCTGTGGAGATTTGTATTCTAAGTCTGCAGCAGCTGCAGGAAATGTTATACCTGGTCCCACTGGGTGTAACATTTTCTGCAGATGTGGGGGAAAAGCACCCACAAGCTGCCATAAATCGTGGATCGGGTCTGAAATTGGCTTCACTTTGTAAATGCCATTGCTGTGGGAAAAACTACGGATCTGCAAATGACTACCTGCTTGTGCCGGGTTTTTCCCAGAGCTGTGGGATATTTGGGCGCTTTGTGAGTCTGGCCCTACACCTTTGTTTCTAACGGACATGGATCTAGTGCTAGGTGGGATTATTTCCATTGCCCCCCACTTTGATAACTGCAGTTTCCTCTGCTGACATTCTTAGCATTTCGATTTCAGACCATGCAGCTATTAGTCCGAGTCTAAATCTGAGCAATGGAGGAGAAAAAAACATCATATGGAGGTCCAATGCTTACTTGATTCATGATAAGGAATTTTGTGAATGGGTTAAGAAAACATTAGTCGAATTTCTTAGTTTTATGATACAGGAAAAGTGTCACAGTCCTGCTTATGGGGAAACCCCCAACGTATATTTGAAGGGGGGGTGCATGATAAGTTACTCCACTTCCAAGAAAAAGGGAACTCAGAAAAAGTTAATGGACCTAGAAGAGCAACTTAAAAAGGCAGACACTCACTATATTAGGGACTCTAGCTAGCCCGGTGGCACTGAGGGCTGAGGTGCTGGACACCTTACCTCGCACTACGCCAGTGACCCATGTTCAGTACCAAGCATGGGCCATCAGCGGTCAGCAGGGGAGGAGAAGGATTGAGCATCTGGTGGACTGCTGTCCTTCTCTGGGGAGAGGGTCATCAGTAGTCGGCATTCCACTGGCCCCTAGTGGCTGCTGGGGGGGGCAGTGTTCTGACGCTGCAACAAAAGGGGAGGAGACGGGACAGATGTTTGGAGAGAGCATGTGCAGAAGAGTATGCACTCTCTCCGCAGGCATCATTGCATGCCCCACCTCCTCACAAGGTGAGAAAATGGAAAGAGCCCTGGCTTTATGATGCTGTCCTGCGGCACTGCCCGTGAGAAGGCGCCTCCCTGGCAATATCCATTGTGGGTGGGTCAAGATGCTCCCCACCACCCTGCCACAAAGAGTAAGTTGTGGGTGCTCAAGGGAGGGGGTCTGATCCTTGGGGGGTCAGTGCGAACTTCAAATATATAATTAATCAAATATTCACTCAGACAGCTGAATATGCATCACTTGGCAACAAACAAGCCTTTTTAGAACTGGGGGAAAGTCTTTAAATTACTGTCATGCAGACTGAAAAAAATATAGAATTATAATGTAATTACCAGCATCCAAGAGAAATCTGGAAAATGGTATGGAAAAACACTAAGATTAATATAATTTTTCCTAAATTCTGTGAAAATAGCTATACTAGCCAAATGTCATGTTCTAGACAGGAGAGTAATGCCTTTCTGAATGGAATTGATCTCACATGTATCTCAGTTCAATAGTCAAATATTTGAAGTCTCCTGTTCAACTTTTGTATCACAACATTATTTGTCCACTCCTCTGTGGACCCGGCAGGAGCTACAACCCCCCCCTCGGAGAGGTACATCTTCTTGCCCATCAGAGCCATCATGGGTCCTGCTGGGTCCTGGTATTTCCCTCCATTTTTCTCCCCTGCAACTGTGCAATGGGTGCAGCAGCCATCTCTGCCTCTGCGGAGGCAACCAAGCACGCCTGGGCATGGGTCGAACCCCTCTTTTGCTGACACATGCAGCACACAAACCCCCCCCACCCTCAGGAAGGAGAGCAGTCCTCCAGAGACTCAATCCTTACCTCCATGGCCGACCTCCAAATGACCTGAGTCTGTGCCTGAACCCGGGTCACCAGCGTGGCATGGCATCCGGCACCTCAGCCCTCAGCGCCACTGGGCCAGCTTCTTCTATTCAACTTAATAAGGTAATTTTTGCCATACAAAACCTCAAGAATGGTAAAACTCCAAGGCTGGATGGCATTTCTGGGGAAGTTTATGAATTACTAGCCCCAGAAATTGCCCCTGCACAACACAAACCCTTTCTGTACTCTTAGGCACAAGATGTGCTCCCTCTATCCATGTCGAAGGCTCTGATTACCCTTATACTGTACCTAATAAGAGGAAAGACCTGTCAGATTGCATAAATTACAGACCTATATCCTTTTTTAAATCAAGATGACAAAATTCTTGCCAAAATAGTATCAAACAGAAAACCACTGGTACTTAGTAAACTTTTCGGAAGAGAACAGGTCAGTTTTCTGGAGGGCAAAGCCGATGCGGATAATTTAAGAGGGTTGTTCAACACAATGTGGGCCTCTAACTCACATAAGATACCAGGATTTGCAGCTTTCTTGGATACGATGAAAGCATTCGACTCTCTTTAGAGTGGAATTTCTTGCATGTTGTCCTCACTAGGTTTGGTGTGGGTGACACAGTAGGGGTCTGTGCTAATATATTGTATAAACCCTCATCAGTGGCCATTATTACTAATGGTATGAGCGCCTCATTCTTTAATTTATCCCGTGAATCCATTCTTTCCTTGAACCCTCAATTTGTCTTATTGCCAGCTCTCCCTCAGTTCGTGGGTTTGAAGTTAGGAAATCAGTGCAAACCGTTTTTGTGTACACAGAAGACTTGCTCCTAACACTCAACAGACCTATCAACTGTTACGGTGCTCTTAAAAATATCCTCCAGCACTTTGTCTCAGCAGCAGGACTGACGCTAAACTGGAAAAAAAATATCCCTCTGCATTGTCCAGGTTACTTGAAAATGTACTTTGAAACAACATTCAATGAAATTACTCTACATATAAGCTGCAATATTTTGGTTTAACTATTCATAATGATCTTAAGAACATTGCAACACAATTTAGTGAAATTACTCTGATCTTAAGAAAAAAACAGATCTTAACATGTCACCTTGTCTAACTGAACTTAAAATGGAGAGAGAAAGATGGGATAAACCAAACCTTTCTTTGGTTGGAAAGATAAATACCATCAAAATGGCAACACGCCCAAAGCTCTTTCATATATTGCAAAATCTGTTTATTTTTATAGAAAGTATTTCAGAAAAATAGAAGTTATAATTAGGAAGTTTCTATGGGGAATCAAACCTCCTCAACTTTCTATTTTCAAACTGAAAGTTCCTCCTGAGGTTGGTGGATCTGCACTGCTCTGGTGAGAGAGTTACTACTAGGCTTTTGCTTCCAAACAAATTCTTCAGTATTCCCATCTGACTACATGCCCTAAACAGAAGGTTCCCTTGTGGCTGTCAGTGGAAGCTCACTTATTATCTCCACACAGTATTTTTAATTTCATTTTTATCCCCCTGTCATCGCCTATTAAAGGCAACCCTGTCTTGTCAAGTTCTACCAAGTTCCGTAAGAAGGTACTTTTTCCACATTAATCCAAACCTCACACCCAAAAGTGACTTACCTCTATGAAATACAGTAGTTTGTTTATATGGTACCATATAATGGCTCCCCTTTGAAGTACCCAGGATGGGGTAAAGAAACTTTCTGATATATTGGATGAACATTCTAGAATACTAATGTCTTAAAGAAGTCAAGGAAAGTATAAATGTCCTAGTTTTCACTTCTACTTTTATTTACAACTAAGGGATACCTTATCTCTAATTAATTCGAGTTACTCCCACTGGTGTTACACAGCCAGAGTATTAACCTCAGTGTCTTTGGGCTTGCATAAATTAAAAAACAAAGGTTGGCACCACGGTTCCTCCTCCATGCCAAGCCGGAAAAATCCTCAAGCTCATTGCCTTTCACTTGAATCCCTGAAAAATTGCTACTCCTCCTCTTACTCTACTCTGGCAATGTTGAGCTTAATCCAGGGCCCATAAATAAACTTCTCTCCCCTTCTGAGTCACTATCTCTTAAAGGTATTAGTTTTATGCACATTAATGTGTGCAGCCTGCTGAAAACATTCACCCATATCCAGGCTTGGACCGCCCATACAATGCCAGATGTGCTTGTTATCTCAGAATCCTGGCTACGGCCCCCTACACCAAATAGCGTGATTAATATACCTAACTACCAGATCTTTAGATGCGATAGGCAATCCAGAGGAGGTGGGGTTGCCATCTGCATCAAAGATAGACTTGTGGCATCAACACTTAATTCTGACTCACTGGTAGCGGGATTTGAGTACCTGAACATAAAAATCGACCTATCCCCATCGTTAGCACTCTGAGTCATAGGATGTTATAGACCACCATCTGCTGGTACTCAGCTCTTGTCCTATCTTACAACTATCTTGTACACTAGCCCCCTGGAAACAATTATCCTCGGGGATCTAAACTACTATTGGCTGTCAGAAGCCAGTCACCGGCTTAAATCTTTCTGCGACTTCCTTGGTTTCACCCTACTCAACAAAGAGCCCACTCATATCAACAAAAAGAATACAGCCAAAAGTACCCTTCTGGATGTCCTGCTTGTGAATAAACCCCATTCCTTCTCTCACGTTGGAACCTTTGACGCAGATATTAGTGACCATTGCCTAATAGCTGGAGTTTGGGCAGCCATCAAAGTGCCAACTATGGCCAAATTCTCCACCAAAAGGTCAACCAGGTCATTCGACCCAAAGGCATACCTATTTGACCTAAAAAAATCCCCCTTGTGGCAGAGTTTTTACCTTGCTAAAACAGTGGAAACTGCATATTCTATACTACATGAAATCATTTCTACGCCATGAATCTACATGCGCCTCTGTCAAAAATACGCATAAAGGCTAGGAAATGCCATTGGTTCACTCAAGATCTCAAGGCTGCACTACTGTCCAGGGATAAACTCTGGAAAACTGCCCGCAAATCCCAAAAAGAGGAAGATTGGCACCTCTTTAGAACAGCTAGAAATCGCTGCACCCAACTGATTAGGGAAGCGAAAGCCTGCTATTACCAAGCAGAACTAGATACTGCAGCCAATTGTCCTTCCAAATTCTGGGCCACAATCAAAGAAATGGCAGGAGCCACGTCACAAAATATGCTCCCTACAAAAATTACCTCTGACAATATAGTGATCAATGACAAAAAAGAGATACTACAGGCATTTAACACGCACTTTGCCACAGCAGGCTTAGCCTTCGATAACTCGCTTGCATGTAGCCTGCACACTCAACTTGGCATGACCCCACCAAATGTTGGCTCCTTTAGTCAACATTTCTCATTCTCATCGGTTTCTTTCAAGGAAGTGGAAGACTTGATTCTCCCCCTGGATACTAAGAAAAGTGCCAGCGCAGATGCACTTGAACCATACTTCCTAAAGATAGCATGCCACGTATTGGCAGTGCCTATTACTCATTTATTCAACCTGTCCCTTACACAAAGTACCCTACCTCAAATATGGAAGATTGCACACTTTATCCCGCTATTTAAATCTGGAGACCCTTGCGACCTTAATAACTATAGGCCAATTTCTCTTCTACCCACACTCTTGAAGCTACTGGAAAAAATAGTAAATGGCCAACTAAGATCCTTCATCAACAGAGAAAAATTACTAAACCCCCTTCAATCCGGATTCAGAGCCAACCATAGTACAGTCTCGGCATTAGCTAAAGTAACCAATGACTGGCAACTGGAATTGGAGCATAAAAAGTCAGTATGTGCTGTGTTTCTTGACCTCAGCAAAGCATTCGACACAGTCGACCACGACCTGCTCCTCAACTCACTAAAAAAACTAGGACTGGATGCTACTTCTCTAAACTGGTTCTCTGAATATCTGACAGACAGATACCAGCAGGTGAAAGCGGATGGTGAACTATCTGCCCTAAAACTCTTACAAAGAGGTGTCCCTCAAGGATCCATATTAGGTCCCCTCCTCTTCGCAGTGTATATCAACAACATTGATGAGGGAATCAAGAATGCAAGTATTCACTTATTCGCGGATGACACAGTGATGTACCTGAGTCATCCCACACCAAAAGAAGCTTGTACTGACCTACAAAAAGATTTCAACCTCCTGCAACTCCAACTAATCAATAAAAAATTGCTATTAAATGCTAAGAAAACTAAAGCCATGTTATTTTCCCCCTCAAACTACACAAGCGCTACTGACTCCCTCTCCTCAATAACCACGTTGCTGGGAGAGTGCTTAGAGTACGTTCTGAAATTCAGATATCTTGGCATCTGGATCAACTGTAAATTCTCCTTCACTGACCACCTGGAAGACTTGCTGAAAAAATTAAGGCAAAGACTTAGGAAACTGGGGAGGGGTCTCAAGCAAGTAGCTACTTCTGTCACTTTCTCAGAAGTACTACCTGTGAGAGGCAAGGGAGAGCATAGGAGTGCATGCACCAGGAACTTTAACTCATGGTTGAAGAACTGGTGCTGTGAGGAAGGGTTTGGATTCATTGGTGACTGGGGACCCATCTGGAGGGATGGAGGTTTGTTCAAGCCTGACGACCTGCATCCATCCTGGAGGGAATCCAGCACTCAATGATAAGTTTATATGCTACATTGACAAGCATTTAAACTAGCAAAGGGAGTGGCAGGCCAGCAAGGATGGTACCTACTTGCTCACCCCCCACAGCTAGTAATGGAACCAGTGAACCAGAGGAGTGGCTATCTCTGCAAAGCAGTGTGCAAAAGATGGAGATTAGTGTCCAAAAGGTGGATAAGCAGAAAAGGGGCAAAATTCAGCAGAAGGGCAGACAGCAAGGAGAACCAGGGATAAATGACAACCAAGGAAGGGGCTGGAGTAGAACAGTGAAGCAGTCTAGGAGGTCAAATCATGAAAGCCATGTGTGCAAATGCCAGGAGCCTTAGCAACAAGATGGAAGATCTGGAGGCTGTCATGGTACAGTCAGACCTGGACATTGTGGCCATCACTGAAACCTGTGTAATGATAACCATGACTGGGAGATGGCCATACCTGGCTACAACATATTCAGAAGAGACAGAGCAGGCAGGAAGGAGGAGGAGTGGCACTGTATGTGAAAAATGACATAAGGGCCATACAGATCCAGGAGGAACAAAATGGGGAGAGATACTGTGGTTAAGCTGGAAAGGAAAATGGGGCCAGCCATCCGCACAGGTGTGGTCTATAGACCACCAGCCCAGGAGGAAGAAACAGATAGGGAGCTGATGCTAGCCATCCAAAGGATGGCAGACAAAGGAGAGTAGTACTGGTTGGAGACTTCAATATACCAGACGTGGACTGAGCATCCCAGCAGCAGCATCAACTAGGAGCAGATTTATCCTGGACTCCTTCAGGGTGCCTTCCTCAAGCAACTGGTCATGGAACCAACTCGGCAGAAGGCAATACTGGACCTTGTGCTCACAAACAGGGACAGTGTGATGGGGAGTAACAGTGGGGAGCACCTGGGTAACAGTGACCACCAGTCATTGTGGTTTGAAATCACAGAAAGAGCAGAACCAAACCACAAAAAACACGTATCCTGGATTTTAGGGGGCAGACTTTGGGAAAATGGGAGATGCTTGAAAGAGGCATTAAGAGGAATGGGACAGGAATCAGGGATTGAGGAACAGTGGGCAGTATTTAAATGGGGATTATAAGAACAACAGAATTATGCATTAAGCAGGTTAGCAAGAGGAAAAGAAAGAGAGACCATTATGGTTTTCCAAAGAGGTAGCAAAGAAAGTGAAAGCCAAAGATTGCATTCAGGCAATACAAAAGACACAGGCAGAAGGGATAGGGAGAAGTACCAGGAGAAACAAAGGGAGGCAGGAAGTCAGTAAGGGAAGCCAAAGCTCAGACAGAAGAACACATTGCAAAATCAGTGGTTAAAGGGACAAAACCTTTACAGGTACATAAGTGAAAAAAGAAGGACAAAGGGAGGGATAGTGAGACTGAAGGGGAGGATGGGAGCCGCGTGGAGGATGACAACAGTAAAGCTGACATATTGAACAGGTATTTCTGCTCAGTCTTTACTGAGGAAGAGGGGGGTAATGGGTCTGAAGGGAGTACAAGGGGTGAGAATGGTGCAGAAATGGACACAAGTCCCTTTACGAGAAAGGGTCCTGAAGGAACTGGAAGTAATAAGAGTTGATAAAGCAATGGGGCCAGATGGGTGCACCCCAGGGTCCTTAAAGAACTAAGAGGTGGTGGCTGAACCTCTGGCTATCCTGTTCAGCCAATCACTGGAAACAGGGAGGTACCCAAAGACTGGAGGACAGCAGATGTAGTCCCCTTATACAAAGTGGGAACAAAGAGGAAGCAGGGAACTACAGACCAGTCAGCCTCACCTCAGTAGTGGGAAAGATCATGGAAGCACTACTGAAGGAGAGATTGGTGGAACATCTGGTTGTCAATGGACACAGGACCCAAGGCAGCATGGTTTCACCAGGGGAGGTCATGTCAGACCAACCTCATTGAATTTTGACTGGGTGACTGGGAGGTGGATCAGGGAGGGCAGTGGACATGGCCTATCTGGACTTCAGCAAGGCCTTTGACACTGTGCCACATAGAAGACTATTACACAAACTGGGGAATATGGGTGTGGGCAGGACAGTAGTGTGGTGGGTAGGTAACTGGCTGGGTGGCAGGACACAGAGGGTGGTGGTAAATGGCTGTCACTCCACAGAGGAAAGAGTGACCAGTGAAGTTTCCACAGGGATCAGTGCTGGGACCGGTCCTATTCAACATCTTCATCAGTGACATTGCACAGGATATAGAAGGCAGAATTTCACTGTTCGCTGATGACACAAAGCTCTGTAACAGAGTAGACACACCAGAAGGTGTAGACAGAATGAGAAGGGACCTGCAGAAACTTGAAGAATGGTCAGGGTTTGGCAGTTGAAATTCAATGCAAAGAAGTGCAAGATAATGCATATGGGACACAAAACCCTGGCACAATATATCAGTTGGGGGGTGAGGATATAGCATGCACCAAGCAGGAAAGGGATCTTGGGGTTGTCATCTCTGATGACCTCAAGGTAGAAACAGTGTGACAAGGCATCAGGTAAAGCAAATAGGATGCTGGGATGTATAGGCAGGGCATCACCAGCAGGAAAGGGAGGTCATAATTCCGCATACAAGACACTAGTGAGGCCCCACCTGGAGTACAGTGTACAGTTCTGGAGACCATACCTACGTAAGGACATAGACAGGGTAGAGAAGGTTCAGAGGAGGGCAACAAAGATGGTGCATGGATTGCATCACAAGTCCTATGAAGACAGGTTGAAGGAACTGAACATGTACTCCCTGGAGGAGAGGAGGGAGAGAGGGGATATGATAGAGACATACAAGTATCTTACAGGGAGGAACAGGGTGCAGGAAAACACTATTTTTAAGCGAAAAGATGTTTCAGGACTAGAGGCATGGGATGAAGTTGGAGGGAGGATGATTCAGAGGAAACATGAGAAAGAATTTCTTCACAGAGCGGTGGTGGACAAGTGGAACACCCTGCCAGAGGAAGTGGTGGGGGCTGAAACAATCACGGATTTAAGAATGCATGGATAGACATAAAGAATTCTAGAGGTCAGGGTAAGGAAATAGACTTCTAGGAAAACAAACTGAACTTACAAGCTCAAATGGGCAGACTAGGTGGGCCATAGGCCCTTATCTGCCGACACTGTCTATGTATCTATGACTTGGCCTTTTTCACAGGATAAGAAGACTTCTTACAGCAGACGCAAAGAAACGACTAGTCCAAGCCACGTTCCTGTCCTTAATTGACTACGCAGACTTCATATAGAGTAGCTGTGTGGCTTCCTATCTTGGAAAATTGGATACACTCTACCACAGAGCTATACGCTTCATCACTGACCTCCCCTTCTCTACCCATCATTGCGCACTATATGCAGCCACGGGCTGGACCTCACTTCACTATAGGCGCAACTTTAATGCAGCACTCTGGACACTTAGAGCCCTTAGTGGCAAACTCCCTCAATACATCGTAGACTGTCTGTCTCTGGTTGTGCCCAGGAATTAGTCCCTTAGAAGCTGCTCACAACTCCTGCTAAATATACCCAGGGAACTCACACGAGTCGGGAGAGCCGCCTTTGGATTCTCACTCCCATCAATATGGAATAAAACTCAAAAAATACTTAAGCTGGAAACCCAGTAAGTAACCTTTTGTTCAAAAGGCTTTACCATGGTGGCATTACAGAAATTTGCAACTGCTTTACTAGACACTAACTAACCTCCCTCCCTCAAACGGCGGCCCAAAAACGGCGGCCCCCCCCAGTTGAAATGTGTGCCTCTGCCTCTAGCATGCCCACCAACAGATCCACAGGATTTATTGCCGAACTTCCATATCTTATTATTTGACACTCTGAACAGCTGCAGCCTTATTCTAGCACATGCTACCACACTTGGGGATAATTATCGTCTTTTGCCCCCAAAAAATATTTGGTCCCTCGTCCATCCAACACCTCCCTCTGCCCCAAACTCCAGGACCCTCGCAGTTATGCCTCTGCTTCTATATTCCTCCTCTTGCACTTAGTACAACGGCAACTTTTCTCCTCCATATGTCGCCGCGTTTTGGGGCAAAAATTGCTTTGTCGCCTTTCGTACGGTCCTCTGCCCTCCCAATCCCTCACTCTGCTCTAACAATTGGGTCCTCTTCACTTGCGCCCCTATTCCCCACCTCTCCCTACATTATACGCTTGATATCTTCTATCTGGTATGCCTACGCTCTCCCTAACATTTCCCACTACAAAATGCACAGTTTTTGGGCTTGGATCCAGCACAAGTTCATTATTTATGACTCCTTATAGTTCTATGTTCAATGTATATTACCCGTAAATGTGCATTTTTACTATAATAGCAGCTATTTTTACTGTTTGTACTATAGTAACTTGTCTTTCTGTATTATTACTGTAGGACCACAGGTCCACCTTGTAAATGAGCTTGCTCAACGGTGCCCGCCTGGATAAATAAAGATATTGATTGATTGATTGATTGATTGAATCACATTCTTGGAATGAAATATACCCTCCCTGATTTCCCTGATTGGCCTGTTCATCAAAATAGCTAATTTGAGGAAAGGAACTAGTATCCTCTACAAAATACTTTCCCAACCCGAAGAACACCTTACTACATCTGCCAAAAATAAATGGGAACAAGAACTCAATATTCCCATCTCTTTAGGAGAATGGGAACTGGCCTGGAAAAACTGCTAAGAATGCCAGCATGGAAATGCAAGGGAGGGTGATTCAATACAAAATTCTTCACCACAACTATTATGCTCCCCTCAAGCTAGAACATATAGGGAGGCAGTATAGCACAGTGGTTTAAGGCTTTGAGCTGCAAACCTGGAGACCTGAGTTTGAATCCCACAGCCCCACTTGCATACTGTGTGACTCTAAGCACGTCACTTAACTTCCCTGTGCTCCCAGGTTGCACCTGTAAACAAGCTTTTAGCTTAGTGTGTCTCACCTGGTAAAACAAAGGTAAAAAAAAAAAGATTCTTGCTGGAAGGAAAATGCTGGAGGCACAATACATCACATGCAGATCTCTCACATGCTCCGGTACTGCCCAATCATTAAAGGGACACTGTCAACCTGTGTTTCATCATATTATTTCTAGTTGAAACCCCACATTTTATGATTGCCTACCCTCTCTAAAATTCACTGATGTTGCTGTTTGTTTTGTCTGTAGCCTTGCTTAGCAGAACTGAAATGCATGGCAATGTATATTTATAAACAACCTCATTTTTGTTTACAATCTTGATTCTGTTCTTACTGTATACTTCCTGAACATTAGAAACACAACCAAACAGTGCAGTCACTCATAAGGCAGTAGCTTCCTAAATTCCCACTGCATTATGAGGGGCTACACTGTTTTGTGGATGTTTCTAAGCCTAAGAAAGATGCATTTGGAGTTGATCAAGGAATGTAAACAAACCTGGTTTGGTGTGATAACACCAGTATGTTGGGCAGTCTGTTTTTTACCTTTTCAAGAAAATAAGAGTCAGAATCAAACTATCAGCTACATCAACAATCTTCACAAAATTTTGGCAATCATAAATTATGTTTTTTAAACTAGGGACACTTTGAGACATAAGGGGGTTGACAGTGTCCCTTTAAACAAGTCTGGCATGCAATACTAGAAGTATGCACTGCAGTCGTGAAACAAAATATTATTCCCCAACGCACTATTATAATGTACAAGGAGCCCTTATTATTAACTGAAATCAAGCAGATTACAACCTTGTGATGCCATTGTTATGACATCACTCTGTTGTTAACCCTTCTTGAGTATGTCATATCAATGGTATAACAAAATGGAATGCTCACAGCAATCAATGTTCTGTAAAGTAAATCAGTAAAGTACTTCAATCCACAATTATACAATCTTGGTAGTCCATACACTACAAAATATAATGTATGGTCTTTGGTTAACAACCACGCTGAAAACACTTTTTGAGGTTGCCATGACATCTGAAAACCTATTGAGCTGCGCTCTTGAGGTTTACAATGATGTCATGGTAACGGTATCCTGTGACATGCATTATTCTGAAGTGGGTGCTTACCAAAATGGCAACCCACATGGCTCCATGGCAAGGTGGGTGGGTGCTGGGCTGGGGTGGCTGGGATTCTGGGTTTGGGACCGGGTACAGGTGTATTTTGTTGCACCTGGCCCGAGTCATGTAATTTTAATTTTTTTAGAATGTGCCCCCCTGACATGCACCCCGCTGGAGTTGAGAATCCTAAAGTAGAGGAGTGCAGGGGAAGGGGGCCAAATAAAACTGCCGTGTCCATTGCACCATTTTGTTTTGTGCCGGGGTGTACATTGCCGAAACTGAATTTCAGTGATGTACACTCACCATAAGGATGACTGCCTTTCTGCAAGGGATGACTGCCTTTCTGCAATGGCCCTTATGACATAGAACCCATGGCAACCTCTTGAAGTGTTTACAGCATGGTTATTAAGCAAAGACCATACATTATCCTCTATGTTACTTTTAGATATTACTCCAGTTAACTCTCAGTTGGATGAGCACTAGACTAGTGCAGCCTTATTAGGTACCAAAAGGTTAATTCTATCTGACTGGAAGTCAAGTGTGTCCCCTTCTCTGGCAGACTGGTATTATTATATGGTATTATATGAGTGTCACAGACAATAATGAAAGAATTAGTTATAAACTGTTGGATAGACCTGAGATGTTTACTTTAACCCGGGGTCTATTCCTGGATATTTTAAATGAGTAAATTGATGTTTTTAACACTTTTTAACTTTGTATTGACATGTTTAGATAATTAGGCCCAGATATTCAAACTGCGCCCAAAAAGTGTGCAATAGCAGGAGTAAGCGCATGCCTATTGCGCACATGCACAAGAGACGCGATATTCAAAAACGGAGCAGGACAAATTGCGCCTACAGCCGAGGAATGAATATCGCACCACCTGCACCATAGCGCAACTAGGGAAGGGAAGCTGAGCAGATCTGATGTGCCATAGCGCAACAAAGGAATGTTCAGCTGAGCAGTCCAGAGGTGCCATAGCGCAACCAGGGACACCCCCCAGCAGCAGAGCAATGTAACTGCACAACCAGGGAGGTAGGGTCCCACCACCCATGCCACAGATGGGCACAGGAACACACAGCAGAACAGACATTGTCCCCCCACACCCCAAGCGCAGCACAACTTGGGGAGGGCTGGAATAAACACTGGCCTATGGAGACAAGCAAACAACCCACAGCCGGGCCACGGTGCCCCATCACACCTACCGGCAAGCTGTGACTGGCACACAAGGAGGGCTGACCACCCCGTGCTACACTATCCCCCCCAATGCAGAGCACACCCTGCACCGTGACCCCCAGACACCCCCCCATGAGCAGTGACCACCACTGCAGGAAACCCCATGCATGCCACCACCCCCACTGTGACACTGCAACCCTGTGCACCACAGACCCATGCAAGCCAGCCCCACCATGAGCACCCATCAGTGGGTGGCAGCACACAGCAATGCAACAATGGCAGACACAGTGCCACCATGCACAGTCCCCCCGAGGTACTGCTGAGAGACCAACCATGCGTCGGCACAAGAGGTACCCCACATGGGACAGGGCTTGCCCTTGACACCACCACCAGTGGTACAGCACCCTGCACAGTAGTCCAGTGATACACCCTGACCCACCACTGGCCACAACAGACAGCACAGCCACCCACAGTGGTGCATGGAAGCATGCACCATACTGGATGCCACACAGTGTATGGACAGACACCCACCCATACCCAAGGGCACAACAACACAGGGACGCAGTGGTGGGGCAACCAAGCCCCCATTGTGGGCCCATATAAACTGGGTACACACAACCCACAGTCCTCCATGGCACTGGAGTGCCAGCCACCCTGCGCAGGCACTGTGGACCAGTACATCACCAGCAGTCGCCCGGAGCACAAGTCACAGGCAGTGGGGCACATCCCCTGCAACACACAAAGCACAGCATGAAGGTGGGAGAATGACTATGGTGCCCACAGTGCCACCCGAGCCAGGCATGCACCACACCAGTGACAGGAGGCAACCCAGCAAAGTGACGGGTACAGTGGCCACCCTGCAGTGACTGCCACCACTGACATGCCAGCGGACCATGCAGGTCACAGACATGCATGTGTGTCAGCTGCACAGGCCATGGATGGACCGATGGGTGCACTATGGACACAGAGTATGCACCATGGCCCACTGCACACAGTCAGCCAGTGCACAGGGCACAACACACACACCACAGACACTGACTGATAGCTACCCCCACACCATAGTCACCTCCACACTAACACACACACACACACATCCATGACCACACCACCCCTGACGCCATGCACACCACTGCAACTGAGCACCTATAGCCCGCTGCAAATCAGAGACCACCACAGTATTCATATCAAAATTAAATCTATTGAAAAAATATATAACAATCAACTATTTACAATAATACAAACTATATACAATATAACATAGGAACTATATACAAGGTTGGGGGCCACAAACTAGGTGGGGGTGGGTAGAGGGCAGGGGTGGACAAATGGGATGGGGAAGGAGGGGTGTGAGGGTGGGTCCAGGGGGGTAGGGGAATACTGCCAGCCATCCACACTAGTGGGAGCACCTCTCCCTGCTTTGGCTCCTCCAGGCCCTGTGCCTCCTCAGAACCCCGGTCTCGTCCACTCTATGCAGGATTTCAAGTGACACCCGTGTGACCACCAGGATCTCCTGCACTGCCTCCCATATCTCTCAAAGATGGCGGGTACCTAGGACAAGGGAGCACAGTCAATAGGTGTGAATGCACAACCCCAGACAGCCCGCCCACTGTGCATGGCATACGGCCATGGGACATACCACTGTGATGGTGTGTGACCACCAGCAGTGATCACGTCCACAGGACCTGCCCACCCAGGCACATACAGCCATGCGGGACGCTGCACACACACACCGGCCAAGTCACGCACAGCACCACCGTGGCTGTTTAGTGACTTGGCTATGTGGTGCAAAGGCAGTGGCACAGCCATGTACCCAGTGCATGCATGGACCACCATTGATGCACTCCCAGACATGCAGTGCCACTGAGCAGTGTTGACTGTAACAAGTTGCGTGCATGGCAGTGGTGTCGATGTATGGTGGCCATGCCCCACTGCCCACCCTGTCACACAGCATGCAATAGTAATCATGGATGTATGGCACTCACCCTCATCGGGCCGGTCAGGTGGGTGGTGATGGCCCTCGTCCTGCCTGGCTGCACCGTCCTCCTCCCTCTGCCGCTCCTCCCTCACATGGTGGCGTTCTTCTGGGCCTGTGGCGCAAACAAGGAGAGAAGAACATCTGTACAATCCTGAAGCAAAGTCCCCTGCCCCCAGGTGTGTGCCCTCCCACCAGCCAGACCCACCCACCCCACACCCTGTGAACACCACCACAGCCAACCCCAGATGGTCCCTCCCCTATGTGCTGGACACATACAACACTGTTACCCATATGGATGATAAAAGTGTGTTGATGGAACCCCTACCTGGCTGTGCACCATGCCCCTCCTGGCACGTCCCCGCAGTCATGCCAGTAGCTCCGGCTCCCTCCTCCGCAGGTCCTCGTACTGGTGCCTGCACTGCTCTGCACTCCTCCCCTGTCCAGTGGCCTCCTCCAGGGCAGTGGCCACCTCCTGCCACACCTGGGTCCTGGCCCTGTCCAGGGGCACCTCCCTGAAGAGAGGCCCATGGTGTGGCTCCACAATTGCCATCAGATTGGCTACTTCTATCGCAGACCACTGCACTGCCCGTCTGCGTGCCATTCTCTCAGTAATAGTAGGCAATATGGCACTCTGCAGCGTGGCTCCCCACATGCAGATGATGCGCGGTACAGCGCTGCCATTCCCTATCATGCTGTTACCGAATAGCGCGATAGAGATGCACCCATGCCTGACACAAATGGTGCTTGGGGGCAAAGGTCGGGCGCAGGGTCAAGGGTCTCTGGCGCATGGCCACGCACAGCGCCATTGGAACACAATGCGTGTAGCGTGATTGACTGCCTGTGTGCCAGCACCATAGTGGCCTACCACACAGTTGGCCCATTGTGCCTATGTTGGCCCAGTGCCACAGCGCCATGTAGTGACCATCGCTATAGCGCCACTGGCACAGTGGTGGCCATGCCCTGCATTGTCTACCGTGCACAGCATGTCATCAGCATGGCAGATGCCTGCGTCAGCAACCTGGGCATGTGCAGTGAGGTGTGTACTATGCATGTCACAGAACTGCGCCATTGGCTCAGCACATTCAACACAATTGAGCAAAGCGCAACAGTGTGATATTCAGCTGTCTTATGCAAATCATCTAATCAGCCATTTAATGGCGCAGCACTGCAATTTGCATCTACTTAAAGTTGCTCCTCGCCTCATTTGCATGGATTGCGGTATAAAAGTGCGACATTGTGCTGCGGTGGCCATAGTCGGTTACTGCAGTCTATTGGTGAGTTGCATGCTGTTTGGGAGTGTGGACTGTGGATTCAGGGACATGCTTGGGACTGCACAGTCACAGGTAACAACTGCCATTCTTACAGGCTACATAATGACTGAGCAAGTTATTGGAGAGGAGGAACACAGTGGTGGGAGGAGGAGGAGGAGGCCTAACTTTAGAATGGCTGAAACCAAGACCCTGTTTGAGGCCTACCTGGATCAGGAGCCACTTCTCAGTGGACAGTGGGGAACACCTCAAGCCCGTGCTGCTGCATGGGAGGAGGTGGCACTTGCTGTGAACCTGCATGGCAGCCACCAGCGCTCCATGCAGGAGTGTAAGAAAAAGATGGGCACAGACAGGAGGAGGATAAAGGAGAAGGTGGCTGCCATCAGGGCAGATGTGCTGCAACAGGTGGGGGACAGCTGGAGGTGGTACAGCTGACCCCACAGGAGGAGAGGCTTGCTGGAAGCATGCAGCACAGTGCCATTGAGGGTGTTCTGGGTGGTGGCTTCCAGACAGGTGGTGGCCCATCACTGCATGGTAAGTCATGATCTGTCTATGGGGGGACAGGGTAGGTCACACGCACTAACGCGACTTTGCTTTCCCTTACAGATCCTGAGCATCTGCATGGGTCAGCGGTGGTGGGCCTGTCCACTGTGGACAGTCAGCTGGAGTTGGAGGAGGGACCATCCACCTCCACAGGTATACGTGGATCATTGCGACAGTCGGGCCGCCTGGCTGTCCACACTGATGTCATTGTAGCAGGTGTGGAGGAAGCCCTGTCTGTATCCCAGCATGCTGGCATCCACGGATGCCAGCATGCTGTGATTGTGGCCAGTGCAGAGTCCGTCACCGGTGATGATGACACTACTGTCATGGGCAGTGACATGTGTGTGCCACGGGATGGCCACACAGCAGGGAAATTCGTTCCCATGGCTGTGGGTGGTGCCGCCGTGGAGGCCTGCGTGTCAGCACATTCCCAGGCTGTGCCTGTCAGCACCAGTGGGGCAGCACTGGTGTCTCTTCAGGATGGTGGGACTGTTGCAGCCACTGCAGCAGCACCACTGAGCCCTGGGGAGCGGCAGCCGGAGGGGCAGCATCAGCAGTCGCCCAATGGGTTTGGGGGTACAGGGTTCAGCGGCGGCGTCTGTGCACCGCCTGTGGACATTCCCAGACCTGGTCCTGGTCCTGGTGTGCAGCACCCACTCTCAAGGGGTGGTGATCATCGGGGCCGTGCACACCCTGAGGGACAGGATGCCGAGGAGGCTGATGACCTCTTGGATGAGCACACCCGCCTACTGCAAGCATCAGTCCAGCAGCAGATGCGGCTTGTGACTTTGGTGGATGCACTGCGTGTGGCTCTGGAGTGGGCAGGAGAGCATCGCAGCAGGGACACCGCACTGATCCTGGCAGGGATGGACCATTTGTGGGAGGATGTGACCGCTGCCATTGACAGGCATGCACAGGCATTCATTGCTGTCATGGCCACAATGGGCACACAGTCAGGTGCCCATGCATCGCGGACACCATGCAGTGCACTATCCACCCCCATTCGGTGTCGCGGTGACTCCCACCCTGTCGATGCTGGGTTCAGCTGTGGGCATCCTGAGCATGCCTGGTGCAGGCATGTTTGGTGTGCTGCAGACCCGTGTGCGAGCATGGTCACGTTCACGCAGTGGAATCCCTGGGGGACCATTGGTGCCACTCCATGAGGCCAGTGGTCAGCCTGTCAGTGCTAGTGGGTCTCAGCAGGGCCGCCGACGCATCCGTGGTGGCCGGGGCACTGTATCACGTGACTGACCTGTCTCCCAGTGTGGCTACTGTCTGGTGCTGCCCTGTGTGCATTGTGTGTTTCAGTGGGCAGTGCACGGTTGGGTACCTGGCCCTGCACACGGACACACAGTCCACCTGCACACCCTCCTGGCTGCTGTCCACAGTTGCGTGTGCATGATGATGCCTGCATTGTGCTGTACACCAATGTGCAATGGTGCTCAGCATCTGACACAAGCACATGGACAGGCAGTGGGTGTGGTGGCCTGTGGACATGTGTGTTGCTAGGGTTTGCATTCTGGGTCGGTGTGCTTCCTGCCCTCTGTGCACGTTTGTTGCGTTGTGTGTGTGCATGTGTGTGTTTCCATCCGCATGGCATGTTAATCCTCACCCATCCCTGGTTGTGTGTGTGCTTCTGTGCCCTGCCACTTCCCTTGATGGCATGCACCCCTGGTGTGTGTCCATGCATGTTTGTGGGTTGTGCCTTAGCCACTGGTGGTTGCGCATGGCCCCATGACTTACCTGGGTTGGCTGAAGTGCTCCTCCATGATGGTGTCCCGGTGCAGCTGTGCCAGCCGGAGCAGCCGGGGGTCCCGTCAGCTAAGGGGGGGCTGCCCATCACCATTGTCACCAGCGTCCCCATCGTCCCCATCGCTGTCCCCCTCTTTGACCTGTACAGCTATCCCACATTCATTGGCCATGTTGTGCAGGATGCAACAGGCCAGGAATAGCCCACAGGCCTTTGTGGGACTGTACTGTAGGGCACCGTCAGAGGTGTCCAGACAATAGAAATGTGCCTTCAGCATCCCGAACACCCGCTCAATGACATTACATGTGGTGGCATGTGCCTCATTGTAGCGTTGCTGCGATGGGGTTGTGGGCTGCCGGTAGGGTATGAGCAGCTAGGAACGGAGTGGGTATCCACTGTCACCTGTGTGTAGAGGATGGAGGTTAGTTTTGTGATCAGCATCACCCTGCCCCAGGCCATGTAGGCCACTACCCATGCCACCTCTGGCCATGTCCCCCCAGGCCCTATGATTGTCCATGTGGTTTGCATACTCACCCACTAGGTGTCCAGTGGGGATGTCCCCACTCTTGAATCTGTGGCACAGTGCTGACTGGTGCCAGATGAAAGAATCATGTGCTCCCCCAGGGTGTGTGGCACAGACATTGATTATGCATCCCTGGTATCGCACACCACCTGGCAGTTGATGCTGGCATAGCCCTTGCGATTCATGTGCGCGCCCCTCAGGGCCAGGTGGTGTCTGATATGGCCACATGGATGCAGTCTATTGCCCCTAGCACTCCAGGCATACGTGCTACCCTGTGGAACTCCTGTATGTTTGCTGTGCGCTCCGCCCGCTGTGCTGGGGAAATGGATGTCTCCACAGCATGTGGCAGCAGTGTGCTGAGGGAATTGGGAGAGGTGGCATAGGATGTGGCTGACTGGGCTATGCCTGTGGTGTCCCCAGTTGGTCTCTGGAAGGACCCGTGGTGAGCAAGCACATGCAGGCTGTTACCTTAGTCTCCACTGACAGGGCATGGCTCTGTCGTGTGGGTGCCTGCATCACATCACTGCACAGCTCACAGAGCTGCTTCCAGAATTGCCCTATTCAGCGGTACCAGCCCACAATCTCAGTATCTGTGTACAGCTCAAAGCTGGTATGGGCTCGGTACTGCCTGTTGGGGGCATACCGCCGATGGACCCTTCCACGGCCATGCCCCCCCGCCGCCCACCTTCTCACCTCCCCTCATAATGGCCTCCATTTGGAAGGTGGCACTGGCCATGTCCCTGGCTTGTGTTCACCCCCCCGGCAGCTGTTGCTGTATTCCCCCGCTGTCCTGGCTGCTACTTCCCCTGCACCGGGTACACCTGCCTGTGCTGGCCTCTGTGCTGTGTGGCTTCCCACACCTTCCCTGTGCCTGGCTGTTCAGAGTGCCCTTTCCATGGCCTGCCCTGTTTGTGCCTCCTCCCCTGTCTGTCTGGCTAGAGTTCTGCCTCAGGTGGCTTCCCTGTAGCGTTCTTGCACCTCTCCCTTGCTCCTTTTTATTTTGGCTCATTTCCGCTATGGCGCAACTTCCACTTGCTCCCCTATTGCACATGGTTCAAGTCGTTGAATATTGCACTGCGCTATTTATGCATGGTTCCTCCCCCTTCAGTTGCGCATGCCTTCATTATCATTGCGCTGTTGCTCAGCATGATTTCGGGGGTGCAACTGCCTCCTGCTGAATATCGCAGAATGGTGCAATTTCAGACTTGCGCAGGCGCAACCCTATTGCGCATGGCTCAACTCTTTTGAATATCTGGGCCTTAGTGTCATTTTATTGGCAATGCAGAACTTTTTTTCTTTACCTCTCATTATTGTTGTTATATTATTTTCAGAGGCTTCTTAAGTTACTACAAATTAACAGAAGCAGTAAGATGGTTTTATTCTACACAGTGAGCTGTTATTTTATCTGAATATGGTCACACTCTTTTATTGTGTTAATTGTTTATAACCTAGGCAAGTCATGCACATCATATTAGTAAAATGTTTGCTGCAAAAAAGGAAATTAAAGAGAGTACCACAATAGTAACATGTTTCTGCCTATACAAACAATTTTTTTGTATGGATTGTAAAGGCATAGAGCGGTTCAGCAATATTTAGCTGTTTATCTCTTCTTTCTTTCTTTCTTTCTTTCTAGTTTCACCAGGAAAGACATACTGAGCTGCCAACAGCTCATTTCCAGATGCCTGTCGGGGGGGGATGGGAATTGGAGCTAGCGCAAGGTGAATACAAAAAAAAAAAACGTGATAACAATTACATTACAAAAATAGAAGTCACAAACAGCAACACAGTATACAAAAGGAGCATTGTCATAAATACTGAAGGCAAATCAGAAGAACAGATACAGGCAGAAAAACCTGAGTTATGATAACAGATACAGACAGTAGATAAAACTGAGTTATAATAGATGGGGGAATGACTCGCACAGGTATAGCATGGGAACACATGGAACAAAATGGCCAGGGCAACCTGCGGGGTAAGAGGTAAAAGATCATAGACAGCTAGAGGTGAGAGAAGAAAAGTCATGAAGAAGGGACTTTAGGAGTAAGCAGAAGAGTGCACTGATGGGGGAAGGGAGGACCAGGGTTTAGGAAAGCAATATGAGAAGGCAGATTGATCTACAATAGATTTTGTAGAAGGAATAGTGAGGGAATGGGAAATATTACAGTGGAGAGGGTAGTAGTAGTAGATTTTATTTGTTTAGGCTGCCCTTCCCTGAAGGCTCAGGGTGCCCTTACATCAACACTGCAAATACATCAATACATAGGTACAGAACAAGACAGGGACAGTAACAGGAACATTTACATAAAAAATCTCAAAACATGGATTAAAAACCACTGTATCTGTACAAATTATCCAGTATAGTCTACCTCAAACCCCAAAGGCCTGCACAAGCAAAAAGATTTTCAGTTTTTGTTTAAAGACTGCAACCTCCCAGAGGTGCCTCGGCAATGAATTCCATAATATTGGGGCAGCAACCTCAAATGTCTGGTCCCCAGAGCTCTTTAACTTCACTCTGGAGATCTCCAGGGGAGCACCCGTGGCTGATCTGAGAGGGCGAAATGGGATGCAGGAATGCTGGAGATCCCTCAGGTAGGGTAAGAAGAAGAGAGAGAGGATAGAAGAGATGCAAGATAGGAGAGAAGGGAACCAAACCAGAATTTGGATATAAAGGAGGTGCAATGGGAAGGGTACCTGGCATCAAGAGAGGAGCGTGAAAGGGCACAGTAGAGTGAGCAGTGGTGGGTACGAGGGGGACAGTCTAAAGCAAAATGACAAAAAGAGTGAAGGGGGGGTCCTGTGTAGCAAGAGAGGATTTAGGAGCTCCACTATAAGCAATGTCACCATAGTTAAAAATAGGGAGAATCATTTTTAAAACAATTTCTTGGTGGGCAAGAGGCAGGATACTCGCTTTGTTCCTATACAAGGCACCAAGCTTGGGGTGGAGCTTTTGGTGCATGGCATCAATGTGCACCGAGAATGAAGATGTCAGTACAGCCAGACCCTGAGATACTTAAAAGAGGATACATCCTCAATCATAGCACCGTCAAGCCTATGAAATAAAGGGAGAGGGGTGAGTCTGGTAAGCCTCTGTCGGGTACCATAAGTCATGGAAACTTTTTTGGCATTGAGTGACAATTGGTTTGTACTTAATTAAAAATGTTAAAAGGTTTTCTAAAATCTTTTTTGCAACATTTTTGAATAGAAATGGCATTTTATATACTTTTCAGGCAATGTTTCATGGTCATATGACCAGATACTAACAAAACATGTACTCATGTAATTATGTTAGTGTGACAGTGTAAACACTACACTGGGAAACAAGAGGTTAACATCTTGTTTGAGGCTGAGGAAATGCAACATGAACAGGCAAGAGGGGGCAGGGTGCCTCCTCAGGTGTTGCTAATTAGAGGGATTGCTAAAAGACAGAGAGAATCTAGCAAGGAGTCAGTTAGAAGCTGGAAACTGATGCAGGGAAGAGATACTCCTAGGCAGAGAACCCAGCAAGGTGGAGGGTGGAATGCAAGGTAGGAACAGAGCAGAAAGTCAAGAAGAATGGTTAATTTTTGGAGAGTGCATTTGGGGAGAAGTTGAAACCTGCTGCTGAGAAAGAGACCATTTCTAGAGCAGAGAGTCCTGAGGTGAAGGATCAGCCTAGCCAGCTGGGCCAAAAACAGTGAGTGGAATGTACTGCTAATAACAGCCTACGAATAAGGCTAAAAGGGAAAACTGTTTGTGTTTGATTTGAGACTGTGCATTAAAAACTGCTGGCCCACAAACCGTTTATGTTTGATTTGAGACTGTGTATTAAAAACTGCTGGCCCACATAGGTGGTTCAGATTCCTTTTGTCAAGTCAGCCTGAAAGAACTGTTTTGTGTTAACCTTTATGTTACCTGACCAGGCTGGAGAAGTTCAACTACCTGATTGTGCTTTTCTGGAGCAATAACTTACATTTGGAGCAATAAAAGTACATTTTCTTCTGTGAACTTTAAATCCAGCATGTTGCCTCTCCATCTACCATAGGCCAGCTTGCCACATGTGGTGTGAGAAGTGGGATACGAACCCCTGCTGGAGTGAGCAGGACTAGTTACATTCTGGAAAAAATGGATATGGAGAAATTACTGAAGTTCCTTGCTGAACAACAACAACAGGCTTTCAGGCAGCTGGCTCAGCAGCAGCAGGAGGTGCAACAACGGGCCTAACAAGCACAACAGGAGGCACAACAGCAGTTTCTTATACAGCTGGGTAACAACAACAGCAGCTCCAGCCGTCTCTGGTGCAACAGCCGCAACAAGATCCTACTGGTGAGGCTGGTCTGGCTATCATGGGGCCAGGGATTCCTAGGATGAATGCCATGCTGGCCAAAATGATGTCTGAGGATGATCCCGAGGCCTTCCTGGTAACATTTGAGTGAGTGGCGGAAGCTGCTGGATGGCCCAGACCTTGCCACTGTCTGACCAGGAAAGCCCAAGCAGCCCATTGAGGTATGGACAGTACCACAGCCGGGGAGTACACAGAGGTGAAAGCAGCAATCCTGGACCACCTAGGCATCAATGCAGAAAGTTACCGACAGAGGTTCCGGAGCTTCAAATTTTCAGCAGGTGCATGACCTAGAACAGTGAGACAACAATTGTGGGACCTGTGTTGGCATTGGCTAAAACCCGAAGGACGCAGTGGCCCCAAGGTGGCCGAGTTAATCATCTTGGAACAATTTCTGAACATTCTGCACCCGGGAATTCAGAACTGGGTCCTCAAACAGAAGATCACCACGCTAGCAGAGGCCATGCAGATCTCAGAACAAGTGTTGGATGCTGAACTCTTCTTCCGCCCCATGACCCAGCTTACAAGGCCACCTAGGAAGATGAGGAATTATCCCAGAAGCCAGACTGAAGGAATGTTAGCTTGAATTGTGAAGGGACCTTGGGCATGTAGGGAGGGAGGGGGGTTATGGGCCAAATAAGGGTCAGACTCTGGGAAAGACGACAACCCAGCAGCCCAAGGAGACATTTCCTGAGGGCCTGCTGCCTAAACCCAAAGGCTCACCCCGTAGCTGAGACACAGGTGCATGTTTCTCATGTGGACAAGGGTCATTTTGTGAAGAACTGCCCCCACATGGATGGTATCTTCATTGACTGCACATTTACAGATGTGTGTTCACTGTACAGTGGGGGTAGGGGCTCTGAATCCTGAGATTTTGTGATCCCTATTAAGGTAAAATGGATAGAGATGGAGGCTCTGGTGGACTCAGGAAGCCACTAGACCCTAGTCAGGGTGGCCCTTGTGAACCCCTGATGCTAGCAGGAGCAGAACCCCATCCCTATCTGATGTGTGCATGGGGATGTAAAGGCTTACCCTGGTGCTATGGTTACACTTACTCTGGGGGGCCAAACGGAGACTATAAAGGTGGGGGTTGCCCTGGGGTTACCCTATCCAGTGTTACTGGGGAGAGATTGTAAATGGTTTGATGACTTATGGAAAGCAAACTTATCTTTGGTAATTACCCGGTCTCAGGGTTGTGAAGGGAGGGGGGCCAGCCATCTGCAGCTGGGGGAAGTTTTTCCTTTCCCGGACCCAGGGATTTTTAATGCCCAGACAAGAACCCACAAAATTAAACAAGAACGTAGGGCAGCAAAGGAAAGGGGTCCCAAAGGGGCAGGTGCACAGGAGGGAGGTGAAGCAAAGGCAAAAGTGGGTCCAGTCCCACAGCCCGATCCTAACACTGGCCCACCTAACCAAAGTCCCAGAGGGCCATCCCTATCAGAGCAAGATGTGTTAAAGCACTGCCTGGACATTGCCAAAGAACAACGGGCCAATGGTATACTCAGCCGGGTATACACCCAGTTGGCTGTCAGGGAAGGGGAACTGGTAGATGAGAACTGAGCAGCACGCTATCCTCATTTTGAGTTACAAGGGAGTATCCTATATCAAGTTAGTGAGGAGGCCCAGATGGGGGATACCCGGCATCAGTTGCTAATCCCTCGAGACTTTCAGGGGGAATTACTATGCCTTGCCCACTCTATTCCTGTGGCAGAGCACTGTGGGGTATTGAACACATTATCCCAACTGTTGCCCCAATTCTTTTGGTCAGGCATCTATCAACATGTTAAAGATTATTGTGCATCTTGTCCTGAGTGCCAGTTAGTAGCTCCAAAGAACAGTCCAAGGGCCCCTTTAGTGCCCTTACCTGTTATGGAGGCACCTTTTGACTGGATTTGGGTTGATATAGTGGGACCCCTTGAAAAGAGTGCAGGTGGTTTACCAGTACATTCTGGTGATTGTAGACTATGCTACCCAGTACAAAAAGGCTATCCCGTTATGAAGCATTTCAGCCAAAATTGTAGCCGAGGAACTATTAAAGGTCTTTAGTCATATGGGAATACTGAAGGAAATGTTGACTGACCAGGGAACTAACTTCATGTCCCGCCTGACTCAGGAGGTTTGTACTTTATTGGGAATCAGCTCCATAAGGACCTCGATCTACCATCCCCAGACAGATGGCCTCATGCAGCGATTCAACAAAACCTTTAAAATGATGCTTCGAAAGTTCATAACCACTGAGGTCAGGGACTGGGACAAGTTACTTCCCTTACTGATGTTCACAATGTGGGAGGTCCCTCAAGCTTCTACAGGTTTTGCTCCTTTTGAACTCCTCTATGGGCACCACCCACGAGGTGTTCTTGATGTAGTAAAGGAGATGTGGGGGAAACCCGACCCCAAGACTGAAAATGTGGTGCAATATGTCCTGCAATTGAAAGAAAGATTAGATCAGGTGGGGAAATATGCCCAAGAAAATCTGGTGAAGGCTCAACAAAGACAATGGTACTACTATAATCAGGGAGCCCGGTTGAGGGAATATAAACCAGGGGATCAGGTACTAGTTTTGTTGCTGAGCAGCCAGAATAATCTTCTAGCCAAATGGAAGGGGCCTTACGAAGTTACCCGGAGGGTGGGCCCAGTTGACTATGAAGTTTGCCAGCCAGAGAGGTGAAAAGAGACCCAGATCTACCATGTCAATTTGCTGAAATTCTTGAACCAGAGGGATAGCCTATTGATTTCCCCTGAACCAGACATAGTGGATCTGGGCCCCAAGTGCCAGATGAGAATTTGGGGATACAAGTCCCACTGGGAGAACAGCTGTCTCACAAATAGAAACAGCAACTAGGAGAGTTGGTAAGCCAGTTTTTGGATGTTTTCTCCTTCCTCCCGGGGACAACCCATATGATAGTTCATCATATAGAAACAGAGCCAGGGGAGAAGGTGCAGCAGTGACCGTATTATTTATTTATTTATTTTATTTAGTTTTTGTTGACCGGGTAAGTGCACTAGACAAATTGCTTGCCAGAAGTCGTACGTGACACTGTTAAAAAGGAATTACAGGACGTGCTAGAGTTAGTGGTGATTGAGGAATCCAGCAGTGATTGGTGTAGCCCCATAGTGTTAGTACCAAAAGAATGTGGGGCTACCCACCTCTGTATTGATTTTCACAGGGTCAATGCCATCTTGAAGTTTGATGCCTACCCCATGCCCCGGGTAGATGAACTGTTGGATAGACTAGGGGAAGCCAAGCACATCATGACTTTGGACCTAACGAAAGGGTACTGACAAATCCCTTTGACCCCAGAGTCTCAAGAAAAAACAGCATTTGCTACCCCCTTTGGGCTATACCAGTTCTGTACCATGCCTTTCAGCTTAAATGGGGCACCTGCAACCTTTCAAAGGCTCATGAATCTCTTGCTGCGACCCCATGCCCAATATGCAGCTGCTTGCCGAGATGATGTGGTGATCCACAGTACTGATTGGGAGTCCCATGTATCCAAGGTGGCAGCGATACTACAGTCCTTACGAGAAGCAAGGCTGATGGCCAATCCAACAAAGTGTGCTTTGGCCAAAGCTGAAATTAAGTACTTAGGGTACTGTATAGGCAATGGACAGGTGAGACCCTTGGTCAGTAAGGTCCAAGCCATAGTTGATTGCCTGATACCCACTACAAAAACCCAGGTGAGGGTCTTCTTAGGATTGGCAGGGTATTACCATAGGTTTATACTACACTTCTACACCCTTGCCAGCCCCCTTACAGACCTCACCCAGAAATCTACCCCAGTAAGGTCCAGTGATCAGATGAGTGTGACAAGGCTTTCACACACTCAAAGTGACATTGTGCAGAGAGACAGTGTTATGCAGTCCTGATTTCACCAGGACCTTTATCCTGCAGACGGATGCCTCTGATGTTGGGCTAGGAGCCATGCTGTCCCAGACGTTTGAGAGGGAGGTACATCCTATCCTCTACCTCAGTCAGAAACTCTTTCCCCGGGAGAAAAAATATGTGGTGATAGAGAAAGAGTGTCTCACAGTTAAGTGGGCTGTGGACACCCTCCACTACTACCTGCATGGCCGGCAGTTTATCCTGGTCACAGATCATGCCCCTCTGAGGTGGCTGCAGGTGATGAAGGATGAAAACCCCCACATCACCAGGTGGTACTTGGCACTCCAGCCATTTTTCTTTATGGTGCACCACCGGGCCAGGACCCAGAATGGAAACACGGACTTCCTGTCCTGGAAGGGGAATGGTCAGGGTCCGACCAACTGTGCCTTCGCACAAAGGGGGGGAGGTATGTAACAGTGTAAACACTACACTGGGAAACAAGAGGTTTACATCTTGTTTGAGGCTGAGGAAATGCAGGAAATGCAACATGACGAGGCGGGGGGGTGCCTCCCCAGGTGTTGCTAATTAGAGAGATTGCTAAAAGACAGAGAGAATCCAGCAAGGAGTCAGTTAGCTGGAAACTGCTACAGGGAGGAGATACTGCTAGGCAAAGAACCCTGCAAAATGGAGGGTGGAACATAAGACAGGAACCAGAGCAGAACACCAAGGAGAATGGTTAATTGTTGGAGAGAGCCTTTGGGGAGAAGTTGAAACCTACTGCTGAGAAAGATACCATTTCTAGAGCAGAGAGTCCTGAGGTAAAGGATCAGCCTAGCCAGCTGGGCCAAAAACAGTGAGTGGAATGTACTGCTAATAACAGCCTACGAATAAGGCTAAAAGGGAAAACTGTTTGTGTTTGATTTGAGACTGTGCATTCAAAACTGCTGGCCCACAAACCATTTATGTTTGATTTGAGACTGTGTTAAAAACTGCTGGCCCACATAGGTGGTTCAGATTCCTTTTGTCAAGTCAGCCTGAAATAACTGTTTTGTGTTAACCTTTATGTTACCTGACCAGGCTGGAGAAGTTGAACTGCCTGATTATGCTTTTCTGGAGCAATAACTTACATTTGGAGCAATAAAAGTACATTTTCTCCTGTGAAATTTTAACCCAGCGTGTTCCCTCTCCATCTATCATAGGTCAGCTTGTCAAAGTTATATTTAGGGAGGGCTTTTGATATGGTGCCCCATGATCTTCTAATCAACAAATTGTACAATATGGGAATCAGTTTGGATACTGTGAGGTGGATAGGAAATTGGTTATTAGATTATACACAAGAGGTTAAAGTATATGGTCACCTCTCAGCAGAGGGATTGGTTGGAAGTGGGATTCTGCAGGGGTCAGTGTGGGACAGGTCCTTTTGGGACTATTTATAAGGGACACGAATGCAAACGTACAGATCTATTAACCAAATACACTGATGATGCAAAGCTGGGAGAAGTGGATACCATTGACAAATTTCAATTCTTAACTCACGACCTGAAATCAATCCAACATTGGGCAACACAAAATAATATATCCTTCAACCCAGGGAAATGCACGCTGTGCCACTTGGGGAAAAAATAACTCAAAATATGTATACTATCTAAATAAATGTATTGCTTCAGTCAGTGGACAAAGAGAGGGACTTAGGCATTGTTAACAATGATTTGTCATCAATTGACCATTGCACCCAAGTATCTAGGCACACAAATAATTTAGTTAGTTCGATCCAGCGTTCATTCATTTCAAGAGATACGCAGGCCCAGATATTCAAAAGGGTTGCGCATGGCGCAACAGTGTTGCACCATGTGCAACCCACTGATGCTCCCCAGCGTGATGTTCAAAAGGGAAAAGTGCGCCGCACAAATCCCGATGCGCCGGAGCGCATCAGTAATGTATTCAGGCACAGGTGTTGGAGCGTGCCCATGCATAACCTGCACAGCCCGATATTCAGCCCGGGATGTGCACAGCCATGCATGCGCAACCCCTACCTGCACCAGCACAAAGTTAAGCCAAAAAAAAAGGAACAACTGATGGCCACCCACAGGTGAGCTGCCACATTGCAGGGCGCAACATGGCAGCTGCCACCTGTGGGTAGCCACCTGAGTTCCGGCTGCATCTGGTAGCACCCCCCCATGCCCGATCGCAGGCATTTGTATAATAAAATGAGAATTATTGCAATATCCTTGGTGGTCCAGTGGACCACAATGTGTCCGATCGGGGGCATCTGTTTAAATGACAACCCCCCCGTCCAATATCTCTGGTGGTCCAGTGGACCGAATGCTGCCCGATCAAGGGCATCTGTCCAAAAATAGAAGACTCCTACATCCCTGGTGGTCCAGTGGACCGCTTTCCACCTGATCGCGGACATCTGTACCCAAAGAAAGGACCAATATCCCTGGTGGTCTAGTGGTACCCCCCACCCGCCCACTGAGGCCCCACCATCCACTCTCCCTGTCAGCTGGCAGGTGGCAGCACCCACCACCTGCCGCCCTGCCGCCCACCACTGACAGCTCAGTAGGGCTGCGCCCATTGGTTCTGGCGTGAGCCAATGGGCGATGCAACTCAGCTTACTACATACCAGATATGTGATTCATTCACATATCTGGAATGTGTAGCCAGTATAGGCTGTATGCCCATTGGCTCATGCTGAACCAATGGGCATGCAGCCCAACGTGTCAGTCAGCGGGCGGTGGGGCGGCTGGGTGGAGTGAAATGCTGCCTGCCAGTTGACGGAGGCGAGTGGTGATGGGGCAAGTGGGCGGATGAAGGGGGCACTAGACCACCAGGGATATTAGTTCTTTCTTTGGGTACAGATGCCCACGATCGGGCGAATAGCGGTCCACTGGACCACCAGGGATAGTGGAATAACTCTCATTTTATTATACAGATGCCCACAATCAGGCAAACAGTGGTCCACTGGACCACCAGGGATAGCGGAATAACTCTCATTTTATTATACAAATGCCCGTGATCGGGCACAGAGAGGTCCACTGAACCACCAGGGATATTGGATGGGGGGGTTTATTATAACATATGCCCGAGATCAGGCAGCATTTGGTCCACTGAACCATCAAGGATATTGGATGAGGACTTTATATTTAAACAAACGCCTGCAATCGGACTGCAGGGGGCGTTGGTCCCTGACGGCTGCTGCCTGGCAGGGCGCCAGGTGCAAGTCGTCGGGAATCGGTGCACCTGCATGCAAATGGGATGCAAATTGGGCCATAATGACATGGAAATGGACCCATGTGCACCTTGCATAAATTATGGCCCCATTTACATGTCAGCTTTTGAATATCATGGGTGCTGTGGATGGCGCAACGGCACTTGCGCTAGCGCATCTCCATGCTCCACTCTGGCCACTTGTGCTGGCACAGTGCCACTGCACCATGCACAGTGGGGGTGGCCAGGGTGCAATATTCAAAGCTGCTGAGCCATGGCACAGCTCCGTTGAATATCGCCCAGGCCACACCCCTGCGCAGCCAAGTTGAGCTGTGCCCAAGCTTGTGCCACAGCCTGGCGCAGTTTGAATATCTGGGCCACAATGTATAACCCAATTATAGAGAACCTACATTATTCCACACTTGGAGTATAGTTCTCCTTTTTGGAATCCTTATTTGAAACAAGATATTAAATTAATAGAAAGGACCCAAAGGTGCATCACAAAACTAATGTATGGGATGGGAACGTTGACATACGATGAGCAACTTACTCATCTTGGCCTCTTTAGCCTAGAGGAGAGGAGAGGAGAGGAGAAAAAGAAGGGACCTCTTGTTATTGTTTCATATACTACAAAACGCAGACCTTATGACCCAATGCAGCCTAAAATTTAACAACAGGTTGGTACATTTAAGGTCCCATAATAAACAATGTTTATTCTGAAGGTAAACACAAATAAAAAGAATATTTTTTTTACAATACGTGCAGCACAACTGTGGAACTCCCTCCCCCTTGATTTAGTTAACAAAGCCTCATTCCATGGACATGACAACTTCTTATTGTTTTCAAGGGTCAAATAATAGGTAACACATTCAAACAGCAATGGAAATATCACAAAGTCCATTACAGCGACAAAACTGGCAAATCACTAAAATGGTCCCCAGTATTCCCGACACTGCTGTCTCTGGGAATATTTCCCCCTCCCTGAATCAACTCCAAATCAAAGTTAGTTATCTATAGTATGGGAGTGCAGGGGTAGAGCTTCCACATGCAGGGTGTGGGGGCAATTCCCCCTCAAAAAACACTTGCTTTCCTCGATGGCACAATGCTGACTGTCAGCGTTGTGCCATCACTGTAATGCCTTTCGATACAATTTGTGTCACTGCGGCATGGTGGAACCCAAATAATATATCCACTCAGAGTGGGGGGCACACTCTGATGGGCAACTGGCCTCCCTTTTGTCTTAAAAAAACAAGTAACATTACTGCTTATAAAAAGATCAGAGTCTGCCAATAAAAAACATTCATAGTTTCCCTACCTTTTGTTGAAGAAAACATACAGGTATTATATTTTTAAATAATACAGTGCAAAAATAACAAACATTGCTTGGCACAGCACTGTAATATATCCGTGGCAGCTAACGGGTAAAATAAAATGATAAGTAGACTTTCTGGATCTCTGATAGAGACAAATGGGTTAATGACTGGAAGGGGGAGAGAGTTACTGCTTGTTTTAATTTGGTTCACATTTCATTTGCTTACTTTGAACACATGGCAATTCTTTTCCTTAGGGTTTTCAATCAAAATAAAGAAATTAACTTTGGGCACCAGTCTTGACCACAACTCCTACTGAATACCATAATCTTATCCCACATTATTCCCTGCGTAGATGGCATGTGCGCTTATTGAGTACGGCTGTTTGGTTAGCTGCAGTAGTGGTCACAGTGGTTAGCTACTTTAATTAGTATAGCCCCTCCTCACTCCCAGGAGCGTCTTTAGTGGTTCACACCACACTGACTGCTGTTTAATACTGGAGGGATGGCAGATTTAAATTGTAAAGTGCTCTTTGTCTTCAGTTTCATAAGAATCATATCTCATAGGTTTGAGACTGGAATCGGGCAGATGAATGCCAATCAAGGCATTATGGTACAGAAATAGATGCAGAATGTTTATCACAGTAAACCAAGAACAAGGAAGCAAGGAAAAGGAAAACAAAACAGGCTCCAGGGGGCATTTATCTTCTCAGAAGAGATGTTTCATTTTACATTTAAGGGAGGCGCATTGATTATATAAGGAGGATGTTTTCTATATTTATGTATTGGAAGCTCAACCATAAGAGGTCACAAAACCTGCAGAGCAGTTCAGAGACAGAACGCTGAGTGCTATGCAAATGGCCTGGGCACCCAAGCATGTACCATTAGCATGCTTTTTTGCTCTACCTAGCTGCAACATCCACAGATGCTGAAGACACTTGTCCTGGTAAGTAGAAGTGATGCAAGATTACTATTGTGTCCTTCTTGGCTTGAAGATGTGGTCCTGACAACTTGTGGCTGGCTGGCTCAAGGGTTATGAGGTCACACCTGGAAATGAGATCCGGCTCAATGTGCTTTTCCCAGTTACCAACTTTTAAATAAATACATTTGTGTCAAAGGGTGCAGCTTCTTGTAAAATAGCAATACATCTAAATTAGGATGAAAAGTTACAAGTTTTTAAAAACAGAATCACACTATAAAAAATGCATGTTGTTTTAACCAGTTTGAACTCTAGTATAAATAAGCTGCATTTTAGGTTAAAGATGATGAAAAACAACACTCAGCACAACCAGGAGCATGGGTAATAGGTGCCCTTCTGGATAGCTAATCACAAGAACCAAAACCAAAACCAAAACCAAGCAGAAAAGCACTCACTGGGACATGGAAAGGTTTATTGGTGCATACAGAAATGCCAGCTGACAGCCCCAGCACTTTGAAAAAAGGGTCCTCATCAGGATGTGCCCCCTGATGAAGACTCTTTGGTCAAAGCACTGGGGCCATCAATTGACATTTCCTTATGCACCATTAGACATTTCTAGCAATCTCCAGAGTGTTTTTCTACTTGGTTTTGGTTACGGTAAAGTTGATCCATGCACATCGTTTACTATGATAAGGGATCACAGACTTGGGGGGAAAAATCTGCAACTTGGAAATTTAGAATTACAAGGACAAACTGTGTAGAACTTTTCATTCATAGGAGGACAAACACATGGAGGTAGCTGCTGGAGGAGTCCATGAAAGTTAATTGTATAAACAAGCTTAAAAGACACTGCAGTGCCTTTCCTGGAGAAGGTGGTGATAGAGGGGTATGGTGAAAAAAGCAGTGACATACTGAGGTCAACTTATGTCCAGTCAAATGGAAACTGCTCTCCTCGTGGCTGGACTGTAGCAAGGACCCTTATTTAAATCAATTGGCGCTTCCCTGTTCCCCAAATGTGCTTGTATTCAGTCAGGCTGTGTGAAGCTGGATTAGAAAATTACTGGCTTCACACTGTAAAACGTGCTTGTTGTTAAAACCAGTTTAAACTTTAGTTATTAATCAGCTGCATCACAAGTGGATTAAGCTGATCACCGCAAATCATTTACTAGGGTAAAGGGTGTGAAAAGTGGGGGTATACAAAAAAACAAGGGGATTAGAAGTAAAAAGACTAATTAGGTAAAATGTTTTCCCTCTAAGAGAAACACATTGGTGCAACAATCAGACAAAGAAAGTTATTAAAGATGATTGTAGAAACTGGTTTAGGAGACCATTTGTTGTCCTTCTGTGGAGTGCTGCGACTGATCGATCTGGTGAAAAACCATGGAAGTGGGTCTATCTTTCTACTTAAATGGGGCAAAGCTGCTTGAGTCAAATGTTGTTCCATGTCCCCCAGATATGTTTCAATATAGGTAGGATGATGGGCATCCATCATCCATACACAGAGACCCCTCTCCTTAAACCCGTCTCTTTCATCTTGTTGGTTACTACAGCCACAACCTTCGATACACTTCCAACTGGGAGTACTGTAGGTGAGTGTCTGCCTCTAAATGTGGCACAAATGCCATTCCTTATTTGTATGTGGAGAAGATGCCCCCCCAACCCTAAGACTCAGTGTGTTACTTCAGCATCAAGTTCATCCTCCGTCTTTTCAAACAAGTTGGCACATTTAGAACCGTTCACTTCAATATGGCAAATAAATCATGCATATGTCAATATTTTCATGCATTTGTAATTTTCCATGTGCGGTTTTGTGACATCTGTGCACAAAACATATAACAAGCTGACCACTAACAATTACCTAAGCCTCTATCCCTCCATGTGAACAGTCTGTCACTTATGCACGCCTCTTCAAGGAAAAAAAAATACGGCGCACATCTTCACTGTTATGGTCCGGATTGCAAAAGTAAATACTGCACTCCCTCGTGTAACAGTGATCACTCTGCACAATCAAAACTTCTAACCTCCAAAACAGCTTTCATAAACATATTCTAACCCCACCCCACTATTTACTAAGTAGCCTTGGTGGGAAGGGGGTTCAAACTCCAATTCAAATATACAGATATCAATAGAGCTACACATCAGATTGTGGTAGAGGAGAAAGCAAAGACAGCATAACAATTATTACCCTAAGCAACTTCTGCAATATATGTGCACCTCTTTTCAGTCAAAATTGAATCCATATGTAGAAATGGAACATGATGTGGCCTTAACTGACAATATGCCATTTATTTCCAATTGTGAGCAGGTGGGATTCCTGTAACTTACGTGTGTGGCTTTACTACTTATGACCTATAGTCCTGCCTTCTTACTTATGGAAATAAATGTTATATTTTCAGTCTGACCTCTGTATGTCCCCTATAAACACTATTCTATAGGTCCCTCACTACAACTATAATGCTACTGAGTGATGCTAAGCTACTCCCCTCTCTTTATCCTAATTACTTCAATCTCTTCACTAATTCTTTTCAAACTCCCTCACATTTTGAGGGTTTTTGTGTGTGTGTGTGTGTGTATGTGTGTATGTGTGGGGCTTACTGAGAATCAATTTGTTTAAGCACCAACAAAAGACAACACCAAGCAGTCAGCCTCCACCAGCAACAGAGAACGAACGCAGTATTTGATAATGTAGCCTTTTGGTATAAAACCTCAATACTTGTCAATTACAGTCGGCATGACATGCATTTATTTATTTATTTATTCAATCTTGGATTACAATACCTTTGAGCGGGGAGACTGCTCTTTTACAAGGTTCCACGTCATAAAGGGTGGGTATACATACATTGTGGGTTTAGGAGTATCTAGCTAGGTGAGTAAACACAGACAAAAATACATTGTAGATAGGAAACAGAGATGGTTTAACACTAGGATAATGCAGGTAACAGTAGCAGCCTAGAAGGCATTGTCAGGTAAAAGACAGTAATCAGATATCCACAAAGGAGAGTAGGGGGCACTGAGTGGGGGGGGGATGATGACTATTTAGGGGGAGGTGGGAGAGGAGAGTGCGGGGTATTGCGGGGCCACAGGGAAATTAGGGGTAGTAGGACAAAGTAGGAGTTGCGAGGAGAGGGTAATGGCCTGAAAGTGAATAAGACCAGGGTCAGAAGATAGAGGGGTGGGGAGTAATTAAAACTTGCAGTCACGGGAGCTTTTCTTCAGTAGGTGTTGTCTTAGTTTGGTCTTGAAAAGCCCCAATCTCTGCGTGGCGTTATGTTCAGTGCTGAGGTTATTGAGCCAAAGTGGTGCCCACTAGGCATATGACCTCTGCCCTTGGGAGATTCTGCAGCATGGGATGGTGAGAACCTGATGGTCAGAGTTCCTGCATGACATGTATAAGAGAGAAAGGCAGTTGGCCATTATAACCGGAAACTATTTAACCAGGGAAGGCACACTGAGCTGAAGTTTGTTTCCAGGTGCAAGTGGAGGCTGACTGGATTCAAACTCAGGTCTGCAGGTTTGCAGCTCAGTGCCTTTAACCACTATGCTATACTGCTTCATGACCCTATATGGACTGCATAAACAACATCGGAAGGCTGATCAGTTCCAGTTTGTTTCATTTTTGTAATGCTCTCCAGTGCAAATGCATGCATTTTTTTATTTAGTATGCATTTTTCCTCCTGCTACATCTCCACTGGTCACACCATCAGTCCAGCCTCTCACCCAGCCCTGTCACCCACCCCCCGGGACTTACCTGCACCTCGCGTGTGCTCCCACAGAAGAACCCCTGTGGGAAGGGCCATTGGGATCCTCCCCTTGTAACCCTCGGTGAAATATTTGGGTATTCAGCTGGTGAGGCAAGACCCCAGTTAGTGGTGCACAGCCCTTGACAGGCAGTGGATGGTATTCTGCGTAGTGGATGTTTTTTTCCATTTTCTGTCCCCCCCCCCGATGTCAAAAGACCTTGCTGATGTCTTAGTGCCATATCATTGAGGTCCCCTCCTCAGATCTGTGTCACCTGCATGCACCTCCACCTGTGGTTGCCCAGGTGGCAGTGCTGCAATGGAGTCCATCCACCCTCCCTGCCCGGAGATGACGAGCATCCCTGTCTCAGCCCTCCTCCCCAGCTGGTCCTCTGACAACCCAGACTGGCTCCTGACCTGGGGTAAGTGGTATCGCAAGCGGCAGCACTACCGCTGTGCCAGTGGGCCGGCTTATATGCATGTATTCTAAAGGATAAAAAAACAAGTACAAAGCATTGTGGGTATGCAAAATCCTTTGGGGCAGGAGTGCTGTTTAGAAACATAGAATTCCCAGCAGAAAAGGACAGTCTTGCCCAGCTAGTCTTCCCAGATGGTACTTTCCTAGTCTGTCGCTGCAGACCCTAACTGGTCTCTGGCAACTCTCCTTCCCTTCCTATTTACTCATATTCCCCCCAAGACTATCCCATATGCTTGAAGCCTCTTACTGTTTTCACCTCAACCACTTTCACTGGCACTCTATTCCAGGTGTCCACTACTCTTTCAGGGACGTACTACTTCCTCACATCCCACTTACTCCCCCCCCACTTTCATCACATACCCTCTGGTCCTGGTGCTCTTTCTCATTTGAAAGAGACTCCCCTCATGCACCCTGCTTACCCCCGTGAGGTAATCTTAAGTTTTAAGAAGTCTTTTCAAGAGGCACTACAGTCTGCTAGCCATGTCCCTACTCAGACCTCACCACACCAGCACTCATACTGTACACTAAACATAACAAATAATATTTATAAAATGGCAAGGAAAAATCTTGGAATTTCAGGTGACCATACATTAAATCTGTATAAATGCATGGTCAGCTGCCGAAACTCATTTTCCTCCCCCCAAAAAAACTACTTACTGAGAAAAAGCACTACACCTCTAAACAAAGTAAAAAACACAGTGGCCATCATGTTGAAAACTCTAGCCTTTCCTACTGTATTTTTTCAAACTAAATTCCTGCAGGCTAAGCACCACCTTTTCATGAAGTACACTGCCACCATTATAGCACCTTAATAAATATTTCTTTACTATTTTACAAAAGTGTGTTTATTACCCACACTTAAAGGAACCCCTGTAGCCTCTGCCTAACACAGACCCTGTTTACACTAAACCTCTCACTAACGCTCTGCCCCAGCACCTCAGGGAATCCCTCACTGACTCTCTACAAAATGACCATTTGCCACAATTTAAAATGTAATTGCCATCCATTTATGGAAATCTTTTCCCTGGGTCCCAGGGTGGTAGCCTGGGTAAAATATTGGCTGGACAACAGGACACAGTGGGTAATAGTAAATGGAGTCCACTCTGAAGAAAGGGGGTTACTAGTGGGGTACCACAGGGTTGAGTATTGGGACCGGTTCTTTTTAATGTCTTTATAAGTGACATTGCAGAAGGACTGGAAGGAAAAGTATGCCTCTTTGCAGACAACACAAAGATCTGCAACAGGGCTGATACATGGTGGGGAGTGTGTGTGGAAAGGATGAGAAGGGACTTGGCAAGGTTGGGGGAATGGTCAAATGTATGGCAGCTTAGATTCAATGCAAAGAAGTGCAAAGTAATGCACCTAGGAAACAAAAACCCAGGGGAAGAGTACACAATGTGGGGGGAGGTTTTAACAACAACAAAAATGGAAAGGGACCTGGAGGTAGTCATATCAGATGACTTAAAGGTCAGCAAGCAATATGCGAAGCTAGTTAGGATGGCTGGGGGGGATACTGGGATGTGTAGGCGGAGGCATCACCAGTGGAAAAAAGGCAGTTGTTATCCCTCTGTACAGACAGTTGATGAGACCCCATCTGGAGTACTGCATGCAGTTCTGGAGACCCCATCTCCACAGGGATATAGACAGGATGGAGGCAGTCCAGAGGAGAGCAACTAAAATGGTGCAGGGTCTGCAACAGAAGCCATACAAAGAGAGAGACTAAAAGAGCTTAACATGTATACCCTCGAGGAAAGGAGGGAGAGGGAGGACATGATAGAAACTTTCAAGTACCTCAAGGGAATCAACAAAGTCCAAGAGGATAGCATCTTTCAGAAAAAGAGATGTGCAAGAACAAGGGGACACAATTTGAAGATAGAGGGGGAATAGCTCAGGGGTAATGTGAAGAAATATTTTTTCACAGAGAGGGTGGTGGACACAGGGAATGGCCTTCCTGATGAGTTCTTGGGGTCAAAAACAGTGGGGGGATTCAAGAATGAATGGGACAGACATAAGTCAGTTCTGGTGGAGGGACAGGAAGAAGTAGGCTGTTGGTTAACTAGGATCTGCAGCTTATCCAATTGGTAGCAAAATGGGCAGACTAGGTGGGCCAAGCAGTCATTATCTGCTGTCAAAGTCTATGTTTCTATGTTTTCAGTCGCTGACTACACAACACCCTGACACAATACGTTCTGTTTACATGCTGAGCTGCTGGCCAGAGCAGAGCTGCATCAAGGCAGAGAGGGGACCGTGACAATCAGATTTCCAATGCAGCCCCAGCTGTAACTCAAACATCTATTCCTGAGCTCTCTGGCCAGTTTCTGGAGTTTGTGGGGCTGGGAGAGTCTATACCCAGTACTCCTGCACATTACAGAGGAAACTTACAGTTAAGAGGCGGCCCCATTCTCCAGCTGATTTCTCTCCCTATCTCTGCTTGGCAATTGGGGGGGCACAACAGACCAACTGCTCATCAGATAGTATTGCTGGGAACTCTCCAGCACTGTTCCAGTGAGGGAGAGGGAGCTACTTAGCAGTCAAAGTGTGGGAGAGGGGGTCAGTTCCTTCTGTGCTGTCCTCCACAAACTGTGGGGGCGGTACTATACCTCTCACATGGATTGTAGCATAACTCAGGAAACTAGCATAGTTGGGGAGGGGAAAGTAATCTGAAGTGAAAAACAAGTGGAACTCTCCAAAGTGGGTCATAAGGCTCTTCAAACATAGATTTTAATCAGGTATCAGGTCTCAACAGTGAAAGGGAGGAGGATATTAAAGGAGACAACATCAAGAAAGCAGTAACAAACTTTGCACATCACACCACCTGCTGAGCATTTCGTTGAGCTATTTTATTCCATTACAACTTGGTGTTTAAAAAGATGCATTTTCATAACAATAACATCGTTTTTATTTTTATATTTTAAGCAGAACAAACTATTTTATAAATTTTCGACAAAGTGAGCCATTTTATAAGAGTGATAAGCCATTCCAGGGTGTGTATGAAAGCATTTTTAATGCACCTCCCAGGAGCATAAGGACACTCAGCCTTCAGCCTCGTGCCTTAGCATGCCCCTGGGGTGAGCATTAAAATCCTTTAATGCAATCACTTTAATGGCTTATTACTTAAAGTCTGCACAAAAAAGTTTGCATGATGACAAGAGGTGGCAGCTCCCGCTTGCTTCCAAAATATAGCTGCAGAAAACTCAAAATGAGAAACAAAGGGATGTTATAAGGCAGGAAATAAGGAGCAACGTACAATAGAGTTACAAAAGTGCCAGCTCACATTTTCATTGCTAACATGCATTGCTGCTTTAAAAGCATTTTCTGCTCCCTGTGTGGCCAGGGCTAGTCTCATGGTCACCAAGAACTGCACTCAATAGTCCCTCCTCCCTCCACTCTCACCAATATTGAGAAACGATTAACCTGTATTTACTCTTTCTTGTGGTAAGTGTATCTGTTGGAATGCTCTGTTTATAACTCTGAGCCTGAGATCATATTTACAATTAACAGAATGCATTTCATTTATGGATGTTTTAATTGTGGTAACACAAATAATCCAGCAGGAGGAATCCTTTGTCCTATATTCTTCTCTCCATGAATCCAACTTACTTCCCACTCTGTTGCTGAGTGATATCTCCTTTTCTCTTAGATGTGAAGCTCATCGGACTCAGCGGCTCGGAGAAGCTTGCTGTTCTCCAGGGATGTCCTGGGATTCCTGGGATTCCTGGAGCTGCTGGCAGTATGGGACCCCCAGGTCTTCCAGGAATTAAAGGTACAGTAACACAGTTATTGTGGGTATCATCGTGGGTAGTGCCTTGTATAGTGGGAAGGGTATGTATCTGCAGTGAAGAATAAAAAGGTCACTCAGGGTTTGTCTGTTCCTGGACAATTGGGAGGCAGTGTAGAATAGTGCTTACAGCATAGAACTGTGACCCTAGATGAATCTCACCACCTAGGCTACTCTGTGACCTTGATCAAATCAGGTAACCTTCCTTTGCTTAGCATCTGGCTCTTTTTATGTACACAATCCCCTGAGCTTACCCTCGGCTCCCTCACCATCTCAGTTAGCCTTTCAGTACATGCTTAAAGACTACCCTCGGTTATTCATAGATTATTAAGCCTTTTTGAGATACAGTGTGCGTGGAAAGGGATCAGTGTTACGAACACCTAAACATGAAGATATTGAAATAAAAGGCCACAAGCCCATTGGGTTCTTCCCCTCCTCTGTGTTACTGGGAATCCCCAGTCCCCCTTTATCTTTGAGGTATTTATCTCATTTTAGTTTGAAGGTAGAAACAGTGCTGACTGACACCACCTGCTCTGGCAGTCTGTTCCAAGCATCCACCACTCATTATATGAAGTAGGGTTTCCTGACATTTCCCTTGTATCTCCCTCCTTTCAGTAACATTGGGTGTCCCCTATTCCCCCATCCTTGTGTCCTGAGGAGCTGCATTTGGTCAGAAATTGTTATCCCTGTTAGATACTTCCTGGATTGTTTTGCACTTTGGGTTACTGTGTGCTTTGCAACTTCCATTTTTTAAACGTGCCATGTTAGACAAAATTAAACTCGCTGTTCTAATTTATGAACTTGTGTTAAATTATGCAATGCTTGTGCTGTTTTTTGAAAAGTGAGCAAACCGAAGTTTTCTAATTTCACTCGCCACTAGTCTGATACTAACTAGTGGTGCTAGGCAAACGCTGGCCTGTTAGAGGTGCCATCATTCGTATGATACATTAAACTGAGGTACCCTCTGCCCTTTCTGGTGTTTTTTCTGGTGGGCATTAACGTTATCATGGCATTTCACAAAAATAATAGAGGACCTTCCTCAGTGTCCTGGCCAAATTTTCCTGACTCACTACAAACAAACAAACAGACAGACAGACAAACACACCAAAAGCGTAACCTGGTTCAATGTCACTGAGTTTGCATTTGTATTCCCCTCCCTGGATGAGGCTGAAAATTGAATATTTCCCAGCCCATGCTTTCCTGGTCAATAAGAAATAAAATAAACACAATAAATAATCAGCCCCCTTCCCCCTGTCCAAGGGTATGTGACATGCATATCCCATACAGAAACATAGACAGGTGTCAGCAGAAGAAGACTCATTATCCATCATGTCTTCCCGTTTTTCTTCCTAAACCGTACTTGACCATGCCTGGCAAGAAGAAATACAGGTGAGAGGGTACAGGCAAAGTGGGCAAGGACTAAGGATGTAATGCTTCAAGCAACATCTCACTGAGTTAGAGAGAAAAGCAAGAGCAAAAGGAGGAGGAAACCACTTTGGTTCTCCAAAACAGTTGCAGAGAAGGTCAGAGCAAAAAGGTTGGCCTTCAGAAAATATAAATGAATGCAGTGGGATGAAGATAGGGGAGCATACCAAACTGCTTTAAGGGAAGCAGGAAAGGCAGTAAGGCAGGCAAAGGCCCAAACTGAGGAAACACAAGGGCAAACATTAAAAGAAGGGGACAAGACTTTCTATAGATATATTAGTAAAAGGTGAAAATCCAGAGTGGGTATTGCTAAGATCAAAGGGGATAAGGGAGAGGGTGTGGAGGAGAACCAAGGAAAAGCATCTATCCTAAATAGATACTTCTGCTCAGTATTTACTGAGGAGAAGTTAGGGCACGGGACACAGGGGGAGGGAGGTGTGCACTAGTCCCTTCACAAAAGAAAGGGTCCCACAAGAGCTCGCTAAGCTCAGGGTGGACAAGGCAATGAGGCCTGATGGCTTACATCCCAGGGTACTAAAGGATCTAAGGGTTGAACTAGCAGAGCCATTATCAGAACTGTTTAGTGAGTCTCTGAGCACAGCAGAGGTCCCAGAAGACTGGAGAAGGGCTCATGTGATCCCACTCCACAAGAGTGGTAGCAGGAATGAGGCAGGGAACTACAGTCAGTCTAACCTCAGTAGTGGGCAAGATTATGGAGGCACGCCTTAAGGAAAGGATAGTGCAACACCTGGAATCCATAGGAGCACAGGATCCAAGACAGCATGGGGTTACAACAGGAAGGTCTTGTCAAACTAATCTCATAGATTTCTTTGATTGAGTAATCAGAGTGGTGGACCAAGGGGGAGCAGTTGATGTCACCTACCTTGACTTCAGCAAAGCTTTCGATACTGTTCCACATAGAAGATTGATTAATAAGCTGGGTAGGCTCGGGGTGGGTCAGAAGTTGATCAGCTGGGTGGTAAACTGGTTGGTGGGCAGAAAACAGAGAGTGGTGGTAAACGGTATACAGTCAGAAGAGATGCAAGTCACAAGTGAGGTACCTCAGGGATCAGTCCTGGGGTCAGTCTTCTTCAATATCTTCATCAGTGACATTGCAGATGGACTGGAGGGTAAGGTTTGTCTGTTTGCAGGTGACACCAAGATCTGCAACAGAGTAGATGATCCAGATGATGCGAGCAGAATGAGAAGAGATCTGGATAAACTGGCAAAATGGTCAGAAGAGTGGCAAATGAGGTTTAACGCAAAGAAGTGCAAGATCATGCACATAGGGAAGAGAAACACTGAAGTCACCTATAGGTTGGGAGAGGAGTTGCTGGCAATCACAGGAAAGGAAAGAGACTTGGGCATCATCATCACAGATGACCTGAAATCATGCAAGCAGACCTTTAAAGCAGTAGGTAAGGCTGGGGGGATGTTAGGGTGTATTAGGAGTGCCAACTTTTATAAACCGTTATGGGTGCGCACTGCTAGTAAGGAGTATTTTTCCAATGGGCAGGTTCCTAGTAATGCTTTTTTCCAGTCTTCCCTCAAAATATTGAGGGTGCTTAAGTCAACATTGTGGGTGCCCGAGTACCCCAGCACCCATGGAGTCGGCACCTATGGTAGGGATGTCGCAAGTCGTAAGAGGGAGGTAATAATCCCTTTTTACAAGACACTGGTTAGGCCCCATCTGGAGTACAGCATGCAGTACTGGAGGCTGCACCTGCACAAGGACATTAACAAAATGGAGGCAGTCCAGAGAAGGGCAACCAAAATGGTGCAGGGACTGCATCAGAAAACATATGAGGACAGATTAATGGAACTCAATGTGTATACCCTAGAGCAAAGGAGAGAGAAAAGTGATAGGATCGAAACATTCAAACATCTTAAGGGCATTAATAAGATGAAAGAGTCTAACATGTTTCAATATAAGAAAAAAGGCAGGACAAGAGGACACAACATGAGATTAGAGGGAGGCCGATTAAGGGGGAATGTGAGGAAATTCACAGAAAGGGTGGTGGATGCATGGAACAGCCTACCTCAGGAAGTGGTGGATATGAATACAGTGCAGGGCTTCAAACAGGCATGGGATAGGCATAAGGGAGCAATACAGATGAGTATGAACAGATAGGCCATTGACAGAGTAAAGGCCGATGGCACATTCATAAGGTAGAAAAAATGGACAAACTGGATGGGCCTTGTGGTCCTTATCTGCCGTCAACTTCTATGTTTCTATGTTTCTAAATGCTTGGAGGCAGTGCAGCCCCCTCCTCCCTACTCTCCACTCATTCCCTGCCTTTGTTTTCCTTTCTAAGCAATACCAACCTACTCCTGGCCATGCCTAGACTAAATTTCCGAAGGCAGTTCAGCCCCTTCCCTACTCTCCACCCATTTTCTGCCCTGGTTTTCACTACCCCCTATAGCCATCCCACACTTTCTTGAAACTCATCATCATCTTGGCATTCACCACCTCCCTTGGCAACCATTCCATATATCCACCATCCCTTAGGTAAAGAAATCCTTCTTCAGGTCCTTCCTGAATCTACCCCCCACCACTTTATACTCATGTCTTCTCACTGCTGATCCCTCACTATACCCGGACTTGCATGTTGATTCTGCTATTGTCATATTTTATATGTTTCTATTTTTATTTTATGAGTGTTGCTTTAAGTTATTGTTTTCTGGTGTTTTATTTTGTTTCTTTTATTATTTATACCCTAATTGTTATCATGTTATATTTTTGTGTGGCGCCCTGAACGCTGGAGAAGAGTGACTAAGAAATAAATCTACTTCTCTACTTTGCAGCTACTACTGCTGCTAATACTGTATTACTGCCACTACTACTACTATACTGCTACTACTATTCTACTAGTGCCACCACTGCTACTACTACTGTATTACTGCCACTACTACTACTATACTGCTACTACTATTCTACTAGTGCCACCACTGCTACTACTACTGTATGACTGCCACTACTACTGCTATGCTGCTGCTGCTATTCTGCTGAGTTGCCACTGCTGTTACTGCTGTGTTGCTGCCTGCTGCTGCTATGCTGCTGCTGTTCTGCTGGTTGCCACTGCTGCTGCTGCTGCGCTGCTGCCGCTACTGCTGCTGCTGCTGCTGTTCTTGCTGGTTGCCGCCACTGCTGCTACTGCTGCTGCTGCTGTTATGCTGCTGTTGCCACTGCTGTGCTGCTGCACTGCTGCTGCTGCTGCTGCTGCTGTGCTGGGGTGATACTGCTGTAACACTGCTGCTGCTGCTGGTGGCACTTTCCCTGCAGCACTGCTAATGCTGCTGCGCCTGTGTTACTGCTGTTGCTGCTATGCTGTTGGCTGCTGCTGCTGTGGTGCTGCTGGCGTACTGCGCTGCTGCTGGTGCTGCTATGCTATTACTGATGCTTTTGGTGCTGCTACTAATGCTGCTGTTCCTGCACTACTAATATGGTTGCTGCTATACTGCTGCTAACATGCTACTGCTACCTGGTACTGCTGTGCTGCCTTGCTGCTACTGCTGGTGCTATGCTACTGCTGCTGCTGCTGCTGTGCTGCTGCTGCTGCTGCTGCTGCTGCCTAACGCTGTGCTGTACTGCTGCTGCTGCTGCTGCTGTGTTGCTTATGCCACTGCTGCTATGCTGCTGCTGCTGTTCTGCTGGTTGCCGCCTTGCTGCTGCTGCTGCTGCTGTGCTGGTGATGATGCTGCTGCTGCTGCGCTATGCTACTGTACTGCGCTGCTGCTGCTGCTGCTACTGCTGCATTACATGTTGCTGCTGTTGACTGCTGCTGCTGGTGCTACTGCTGCTGCTGTGGTGCTGGCGCAATGCTACTGCGCCGGTGCTGCTGCTACTGATGTGCGGTGCTGCTGCTAATGCTGCTGTTGCTGCCACTGCTGCTAACGTACTGCTGCTGCTGGTGCTGCTGGCATGCTGCTGCTGCTGGTGCTGCTGTTGCTGCTGCTGCTGCTGCTGGTGCTGTGCTGCTGCATGCTGCTGCTGCTGCTGCTGCGCTGCTGCTACTGCTGCACTGCTGCGCTGCTACACTGCTGCTGTACTGCTGCTGCTGCTGCTGCTGCTGTGCTACTGCTGCTGCTGCTGTACTGCTGCTGCTGCTGCTGCTGCTGCTGCTGCTGCTGCTGCTGCTGCTGCTGCTGGTATGCTGCTGCTGCTGCTGTATACTACTGCTGCTGCTGCTGCTGCTGCTGCTGCTGCAGCTGCTGTGCTGCTACTGCTGCTGCTGCTGGTATGCTGCCTGCTGCTTAGCTACTGCTGCTGCTACGGTACAACAGAGTCATAACACTCTACCCTGTTTATACTGTCAGATATTTAAAGGATTTGGTCATGTTCCCTCTCTCTCTTCTAGGCTCCAGTGAGTACTGTACACATTCAGACAGACCACATGCTACTCATATGATTTTCCTTGGTGTTTCTGTGTCATGTTTTTAGCATGCCTTTAGACAGATTCTGTATGATCCTTATCCATTTTCAGGTGTTAGTTGAGAACTAGACACACCAGTACAGGTGTGGCCTCATCAAGAAAACATAGAGGAGTAACAGTACCTGATTTCTCCTGCTGGAGAACCCTCTCCCTATACATCCTAGCATCCTGTTTGCCCTTCTGAATGCCCCACTGCACTGGGTGCATTGCAGCATCTTGTCTGTGCTCTCGAAGGTCCTGGTGTACTTTGTACATCCCAGCATCCTGTTTTCTTCCCTGAGGGCCCTGGTGCACTGGGTACATCCCAGTATCCTGTATCCTTTTCTGGGTGCCCTGATGCACTGGGCACATCCAACATCCTGTAACCTTCCTTGAGTGCCCTGGTGCACTGGGTACATCCCAACATTCTGTTTCCTTCCCCAAAGTTTCTGGTACACTGGATACATCCCAGCATCCTGTTTCTATACATCTCAGTATCCTGTTTCATTCCCCAAAGTTTCTGGTACACTGGGTACATCCCAGCATCCTGTTTCCATCCCCTAGGGCCCTGGTGCACTGGGTACATTCCAGCATCCTGTTTCCTTCCCCGAGTGCAGTAGTGCACTGGGTACTTCCTAGTATCCTGTTTCTTTCCCTGAGGTTCCCACTGCACTGGCTACATCTGGCATCCTGTTTGCCTTCCCAAGTGACCTGATACACTGGGTACCTGACAGCAACCTGTTCTATGCCTGTGCACTGTATACATCTCAGAATCCTATTTCTTCCCCGAGTGCCCTGTTGCACTGGATACAGCCCATCATCCTGTATCCTTCCACAAGGGCAGTGGTGCACTCGTGTACATCCCAGCATCCTGTATGCCCTCTCAAGTGCCCTTGTGCAGTGGGTAAATCACAGGCTCTTGTTTGCCCTCCTGAGGGCCCCGACGCACAGGGCTGTTAATCTGAAGCTCTCACTAATGATGCCCCCTGGCTCCCTCTTCTCAGTACTCAGACTGATTCTTTTGCACCTCCAACTAATAGTCTGCCTTTGAGTTCACTTACCATTGTAGGTAACTTAGCACTTTTTGGCAATAAACCTTGAACCATCCCTCTAACTTTGTCTGGTCTCTCTTCATGTCCTTAACCTCCTACTCAGAGTTCACCCTGCCACAGAGTGTAGTGTCATCTACAAAGAGGCTGAGTTTTCCCTTGGCCACTTCCCCAGTGTCATAAATGAACACATTAAATAGCACCAACCCTAATGGTACTTAATTTGTGACCTCCCTGACCTCTGAATGCCTTTTATGGAGTACCCCATCAAAGGCCATACTGAAATCCAAATACAGCACTTTGCATGCCTGGCCTTTGTCCACTGTTCTTGTTTAATAGTGAAAGAACTCAATCAGATTAGTCTGGCATTGCCTTCCCTTCATGAAGCCCTGCTGCCTCCTGTCATGGAGCACGGTCATTCATCAGGCTAGTCTGACATAGCCTTTTTTTTAATGAAGCCCTGCTGCCTCCTGTCATTAGTTTGGCATGGCCTTCCCTTCATGAAACCCTGCAGCCTCCTGTAATATAGCACATTAATTGAACAGGTTAGTGTGTCACGGCCTTCCATTCATAAAGCTCTGCTGTCTCCTGTTCTGGAGCACATTCATGGATCAGGTCAGCCTGAAATGACCTTCCCTTCATAAAGTCCTACTGCATCCTTTCCTGGAGTATATTCACGGATCAGGTTAATCAGACATGGCCTTCCTTTCCTGAAGCCCTGCTGCCTCCTGTCATGGAGTACATTCATTGATTAGGTTTGTCTGGCATGGTCTTCCATTTATGAAGCCCTGCTGCATCCAATTATAGAGTGCATTCATTGATTGGGTTAGTCTGGAATGGTCTTCCTTATATGAAGCTCAGCTGCGTCCTGTCATGGAGTGCATTCATTGATCAGGTTAGTCTGGCATGACCTTCCCTTCATGAAGCCCTGTTGCCTCCTGTCATGGAGTGCATTCATTGATCAGGTTAGTCTGGCATGACCTTCCCTTTGTGAAGCCCTGCTGCGTCCTGTCATGGAATGCATTCATTGATCAGGTTAGTCTGGCATGACCTTCCCTTTGTGAAGCCCTGCTGCCTCCTGTCATGGAGTGCATTCATTGATCAGGTTAGTCTGGCATGACCTTCCCTTCATGAAGCCCTGCTGCCTCCTGTCATGGAGTGCATTCATTGATCAGGTTTGTCTGGCATGACCTTCCCTTCATAAAGCCCTGCTGCCTCCTGTCATGGAATGCATTCATTGATCAGGTTAGTCTGGCATGGCCTTCCCTCGATGAAGCCCATCTGCTTCCATTCAAGGAGTGCATTTACTTCAAGAAATTCCACCAGTTGTTCTGTCATGGTGGTCTCTAGGAGCGTTACCACTATAGAGGTCAAATTAATGGTGTATAATTTCCTAGGTCCCCCATGGTCCCACTCTGGTGCAGGGGAAACATATAGTCCCTCCTCTAGTGAGCTGGCACTACCCCAGTCTCCATGGAGTGGTTGAACAAAACTTTGTTTCGGTTTTCATTAGCTGTTATATTTGCAGGTTTAGCACAGTACCCTTAAGTAAATCACTGACACAGCGCATAACAGGCATAACTTCTTTTGCAAAACCACCAACCATTTATTTACAGGCAGGCACACTCACAGCGTCAGGTAGTAAGTAGTTTGCAGCCACAGCTCCCACTTTGGGCCCAGTTCAAATCTACATCAATCACACTCATAATTCAGTAATAATCACTGTCACTGTACACTGTCCCTAGTGCAACTGGTCACGGGTTCAGTTCTCACTAGCAGCATCAACATCTTTACAGTTTATACCCAGTATCATACAGCATAATTCTGTCTGTTACCACCACTTTCCTGTTACTCTAAGATGACACTTCGAGTAACCAACACTTACATTTTGGTGCCCCTCACAGTCACAAGAGAATGAAGACATCAGGTTGTGCCGAGCCCTGACTGGCACAGAGAGAAAGCGGTGGGGTTTACACTTCCAAACACAGACAAAGAACAGAAATGCTCCTTTCCCAGTGCCTCCATGGGGTTGAACTCAGTGCCTAATTGTGTCACAACAGTGGCTTATGAGCCAGCTGGGTCCATCCCTTGGTTTTGGAGTTCTGACCCTCAGTGCCAGCTGCCATGGTCTTCCACCACTCACACAGGCCCCTTCCTCTAGTTCACAGTCACCCACCAGACAGCATTGCATCCGATAACTCTATAGAAACATAGAAATTGACAGTAGATAAGGACTGCAAGGCCCATCCAGTCTGCCCATTTTTTTCTACCTTCATGAAGCTACAAGAACATGCCCAGATAGTTGCATGGAAACCATCAGGAGACCTTACTTGAGGGTGGATCTCAAACAGGCCCCTGCTGTCCCCAGCTTTGGACCCTGGGAGTCCTGAGCCTCTGGAGACCCACACTGGAAGGGAACCAGTGCCATTCAGGCCCAGGAATCCTGCCACCATTTCTGCGCCCACATGCCCCTACTTGTGGTCGCAGCTGGAGATGAACACCCCTAGGTGCCAAGCTGGGTCTTCACACAATGTGCCATCAACTGGAGAACAATACTGAAGGAAGAACTGTTTTCAATGAGCTGGACCCCCTATACTTATATGCCCCAAGTGATCAGGAAAACGTCGGCTGGGAACACTCCAAACCAACAGGCAACTGCAGGTGCAACTCCTGCAACTAGACATACTGGGCCAGATTTTCAAATGAACATTTTTGCCACAAATGCTGGGTTCATTAAAAATAGGGTGCACTAGATTTGTGGCAAACAAATGGTGTTTTTATGCCGAGTACCTTATTGCTGCCCACAAGGTTGCTTTTCTTTGGTCTAATGCTTGTTAATGATGGGGCCTCCCGCAAGCAGTTTGCAGCCAAACCTTGGTGCAAGCATCAGTAAATATCACAAGTGTGTCTGAAATTATAAAATCATGGGCAGTTGTGGAATTTGGCCTTGGTGCAGCTGCAGCGATGCAAGGGTTTGGTGCAAGGCTTGAGGTAGGCCCCGGGTCAGCCTTTGGAAATCCAGTCTCCTGTCTCTAAGCAGAACGCACACTGCAAACAGGACAATAGGATCCACATTATTAACATTTCAAACACATTTCAGAACCTTGAAACTCAGCAAGTAAAATGTTATTTCGTAAGTACCCAGTTCTGGAGGCTTTGGGCACTTTACAAAGAGGCGTAGCAATTACAGCAATTGACAACAATTAAAATCAGAGTTAGTTAACTAAAGACACATAATAAATACTAGGAGGCAGTACGGTGTAGTGGTTTAAGGCTCTGAGCTGCAAGATCTGGAATCCTGGGTTTGAATCCCAGAGCGCCCACTTGCATACTGTGTGACCCTGAGCAAGTTACTTAACTTCCTTGTGCTCCCAGGTTGCACCTGTAAATAAACTTTCAGATTAGTGTGTCTCTCCTGGTTAAAAAAAAAAAAACTAAATGACAAAACTATAAAACCCCTTTAAAATTCAGTGGACAGGAAATGCCTGTTTAAATAGGTGTGCCTTAAGGTCTCACTTAAAAATCTCCACCGAGAACACCTCCCTTAATGATCGTGGCAGGGAATTTCATAGGACCAGCCTTGCAACCTCAAAGGCTCGGTCTCAAGCCGACTTTATCCCCACCCTAGGAGTCATCAGAAAGCCCTCCATGGAAGAACGGAGTGAGTGCACAGGGCGGGCAGGTGTCAGGAGGTCAGTCAGACAGCCAGAACCCAAGCCGTATAGGGCCTTATTGTTGAGCAAGCTCACCTTGAAGGCAGTTCTCCACCTGACCGGTGGCCAATGCAGTTTGTGCAAAACTGGGTTTATGTGAGTGGACCTTGAGATGCCAGTTGACAACCCGGCTACCGCATTCTGCACCACCTGCAGCTGACGAAGGTTACCTCCATGGACCTCAAAGTACAGAACGACCGTAATCGAGTCTAGATGTAACAAAAGCATGCTCCAATGAAGGCAGGTCATTGGGTGGGATTAAGGGTTAATCCAGACGATCTTTCTTAAGTGATAAAAAATACTCCAGACGACAGCAGAGACCTGAGCATCAAGTGTCAAACCATCACCAAGAATGATGCTCGGGTTTCTCACCTTAGTGGCCGCCACCAGTGAGGTGGCACCGAGGAACAACCCTGTTACTGCACTGGTGGCGACCATGTCCTGCTGATGGCCAGGCTTAATCACCAGTATCTCCATCTTTTTTTTTTTTAATTTATTTCGCTCCAGTAGCGGCTCGTGAGGTAATCTCTCAGGCATCTGGTCATTATCCTGCCCTCCTGTCGATCTCTTGGACTGAGCCTCCTCTCTCCCCCCCCGCAGCTGGTACCCCTCGGTTTCACCCGCCCGGGGAGCGTAGCCCTACACCTTCTTCGGACTCTCTTACAAGGCAGACTCCAACTGCAGGTGGGCCCTTGAGGGAGGAACTGGAAGGCCAGCTGAGGAGAACCTGGCAGAGGGCATGGGGGACTGGTGACGTCGCCTACCCCACGCGCTGGTTGTTTCCTTTGTTCTGCACTACTTCCCCACCCCCTGCATGTGCACGCCCCGATGCATTGGTGTACGGCAACTCTGCGAGCGTCGGCCACACTGTACGTGCTGCCCAGTGCTCTGTGGCATCTCCAATCTCCACCAGGGGCCGCTGGAGCGCCAGACTCCTCAGTACCCTCCCCCGGGACAGGAGAGCAGCCCGGCAGGTGCTCAATCCCATCCCTCCCCTGCTGACCCCTGGCACCCGAGCTCACTCCCGAACTCGGGTCGCCAGCATGGCTCGAGGTGTGGCCTCATGTGCCTCAACCCTCAGTGCCACCAGGCTGGACTAGTACCTCCATCTTGTCTGGGTTAAACCTCAGCCAGTTAGAAGACATGCAGTCCTGTATCTCAGACAGCATTTATTTAACAGGGACGGCCTTAACCCTATAACTGCACTTTAATCACTGGCACAGTAGTTTTACTTTTATTCCTACAGCCACAAAGCATAGCTCGAACTGCAGTATGTCTGTACACGTGACATTAGCCATTGCCTGGTTCTGGTAACCCATTTTAAGTGACAAAGTGAGCACCCACACTTCTGCAAATGGGGTTACACAGCCCAAGTATGGAGCGCATCTGTATTACTAAACAATTCAGCTCTGGCTGCTCTTCTAGGGTGATTGTGGAGTTTGGGCAGGGTGGGATTCAGTATCATATCTTCAATTTACAGGAGCACATTCCCTTATACTTTTTTTGCTTGCTTTGCAGGTGAAACCGGTGATGCAGGAATTCCTGGAAAGGCAGGACCAGCAGGGGAAAAAGGTGATACAGTAACATAGATCAAAGAGACATTTCAAACTAACAATGAATTTGATTTCCAGTGTTCTTAAAAAAAGCTGGGCAACCTTGACGAACATGTTTACATTCCAGTGATTCCATTTTCCGTTTTTTAAGTCATAGTCATTCTGAAATGTCTGAACTGTTTTTTTTTTTAAATAATTTATCATTTTCTGATATCACTGTACCTTATTCTACATTGTTAATCACTTATGTGATTTTAGCCAATCAGCGCACTGAGCCACCGTACCTTCTCTCCTATGTACAGTGGTATCTCATGCAGGAACATTAGGGGTGGAGCGCTCCCACTTCCCAGCCAGAGGTGGGAGAGAGGGAGGGAGGGAGCCTTCCGTTAACCTTTGAAAGTAGTAAAGAAACAATACTTAATTCAAAACCACTCTAGTTAAGACATGTGATTTAATTTAAGATGAAAGGGCTTTCACTGGGTGTGTCTCTTATGGTGTAAGGGACTCCTTTGGAGAGGTTGTCAGCCAGTGTGCTTTCTCATGCCACTTCCCTAAGCTGTGGAACCAACTGCCTCCTCAAATCAGACATTCTTCTTCCTTGCAGTCCTTCTCTGCATCCTTCACAATTACTTCTCCCCTAACTGCTCCTGCTTCTGACTTGTCTTTTCCCTCACCTTTCTTCTGACCCCTTCAGCCCCTCCACTATTCACCCCTGCTTCCTCAAATCACATGAACTAGTACTTATTTCTGCCCCATCCTTATCTTTCTGCTACTATCTCTCCCCTAACTGCTCCAGCTTCTAACTTGTCCCCTCCCTCATCCCTCCCACCTCCTTCCCTCACTCACTCCTCTACACCGCTCCTTCCCTTGCCCTCCTCCTCTACACCGCTCCTTCCCTTGCCCTCCTCCTCTACACCGCTCCTTCCCTCACTCACTCCTCTACACCGCTCCTTCCCTCACTCACTCCTCTACACCGCTCCTTCCCTTGCCCTCCTCCTCTACACCGCTCCTTCCCTTGCCCTCCTCCTCTACACCGCTCCTTCCATTGCCCTCCTCCTCTACACCGCTCTGTCCTGTTTTTGCCCTGCCTTCTCTAACCTCTACTACTTCACTTAATTGTACCTTTAATGTTTCACTGCGTCAAGGTCCTCTCTAATTTACTAAATTGCCAAACTCTGATTCCTGCCTACTGCATAATTATGGAGTTCTTCTCTTATCCTTGTTATCCTTGAAATTCGCTGTACTGCCCTATATTCATTGGAATTGTAGTGCAAAATATATTTCGAATTGTTTTGCTCTGTGCAGAAGTTGTACTGTATTGAATGTTTTACTCTCCCTATGTACCCCTTCCCCCCCTAGGATGTACCAGGAGATGAGCAAATTGTTGCTCAGCGTGCCTTTCCTGGTGAAACATTTCAATAAATAAATTAACAAAATGAAAGGGCTGAGCAGACAGAATCACTCAGTTTCCCTTTATGGTCCTGTTGCCTAGACCTAATGCTTGGAGTCTCTTATACCATAAGTGATACTCCGCAGAAGTCATATTTATTAACTGTGACAGGTAGCCTACAATCGTCTTGCCTAGACTATTTGAGAACATTCAAAAAGATGGGTCAAACAAGTTGTAAAGATCAAACAAACACCTACATTCTTTATTTTACTCTTGCAACAGTTCTAAACTGAAAGTGTTTTTTTCAGTTGGCCACTAACTCTAGGGCCCCAATTCAGCCTATGTTGAATTTCTTCTCACTCTCTTTGTTTCTCTCTCTGTCTCTTTCTCTCGGCTTTCTTTATAATTTTCTGTCCTCTAACTTTAGGGCCCTGATTTAGCCTAAATAAAATTGGTTCTTTCTCTCAGGGTTTCCATTACAGTTTTTGGCCACTAATTCTAGGTTCCCAGTTCTGCCTATACTGGACTGGTTCTCTGTCTCATGGCTTTCATCAGCTCTCCCTACATTTCAGCAGGCCTCCAAACTGACTTCCACAATTCTGCTTGTCTCTGGCGTACAGGGTTTACCTCCCCACTATACTTTCAGCCACAGTTTCTTTCAGAGCACTACTTCAGCACTGTGTTCCACAAGGTTTTTATCTTCCTCCCTGTAGATTCCTGCTTCTCTTTTGCCGAGGTACAGTATGCTCTTTTTAGGGCTGCAGTGGGCTGAGCCCTGCAGACCTCTTGTGATCAAAAAAGGACCCCGCATTCCTTGCATCCTTTGTGATTGAACAACCTGTTAGAGTTCCACATTGTCAGCTCCATGTCCGTGGAGCACTCAGCTCACACCGCACTATTTTAGTGCCATCCTGATCACGTCACTGAGGAACTGGGCTCCCCAGTGTCACTCTTATGTTTCTGGGGTGGGGTGGGGTAGTGGGTGCTAAGAGGGAGGGAGGGTCCAGTGGGGGAGATATCTGTAATTTTAAAGAAAAAACAAACGGCGGTCATGGCAGAACATATCTGTCATTTTTCAGATCTTGGCCAAAATGTTTTTATTTTTACATACCAGATGGTGATTTTGTAGTTCCTGTGCAAAATCGTCTCTTGTGCAATGGGTTAAGGCTCTGAACTGCAGATCTGGAGACCTGGGTTTAAATCCCACAGCCGGCTAGGTGCATACTCTGTGATCCTGAGCAAGTCACTTAACTTCCTTGTGCTCCCAAGTTGCATCTGGAAACAAGCTTCAGATAAGTGTGCTACTCCCGGATAAACAATGTTCCCTTCTTTAGAAATGTTTCCCTTCTCTGCCATTGTTGATGAGGTGGGGTCATAACAAGACTATGTTCTCAATTTGGTGTAAAAACATTTAACAACAAAAAAATTATCAGGCTTTGCTAAATTTTGCAAATACAGGCTCGCAAATATGGTAATATTCAATATTTTAAGCCAAATTTTCAACATAGCCATTTCTTTATAGCACCTTATGAATGTGACAGCTGTCATTTTTTCAACTCCTGCCCAAAATGTGTTTTTGTGTTCCATAGTTGATTTCACAGCCCATGTGTGAAATCACCTATAAGGCAGGATTTGAACATTTGCTCTGCCCTTCTTTGTGAGGCAGGGTCACAACAAAGCTATGCTGAAAATTTGGTGTATAAATATTGCAAAACAACAAATTTAGGAGCCTACATCACATTTTGCTAACAAAGACTTGTAACTTTGGCAATTTTCAATGTTTTTACAACAAACTTCTTGCCTGCAGCCCTATCGGCTCTGTCCAGAGTTTATTATTCAGCTGTCTCAGCTTGCAGCTGCCTACAATTATCCAATTAAGGACTGCATGCAAGTTTGCATATCACTCTGAAATGGCATTGCCGTCGAGGCACAGGTCAGAAAGCAAAGGAAACACCAGGAGCAGCTGTAGAGCAGCTGTAGAGTTCACCACAATAATTTATTTACACTAGTAGTATCATAAAATCTGACTACTATAAAAATGCCCTCACTAACTCCTGGGGAAATGGGAGGGATTTCTGGAAAAACTTTAAAGATGTCACTGGGAATCAGTCAAAATCCTCGCCGAACATACTCAACATAAATGGGCACTCTACACTCAACTCTAAAACTATTGCGAACACTTTTAACATCGCTTTCACTGACCTTAGTAGTGTTCTCCCCTCCGACTTCTTCAAAGACGTGTCAACTCCCATCCCCTCCAACTCCTCCACCCACGCCTGTCACCCACCTTTCTACTTTAAAGCACTAAAGAAACATCAAGTCCAAAACTACATTGCCAAAGCCATCAGCAAATCTAGAACAAGCAATGACACACTTGACCTCGAGCTACTGGCCCTAATGCTTGACGAGGTACTTGGGCCCCTCACCAAGATCTTTAATCTCTCTCTTTCCTCTAGCCAATTCTCAGACAAATGGAAAATGGCCACTGTTACCCCAATTCACAAAAGTGGTGATAAGGCTGACCATGCGAACTTCTGCCCTATCTCCATTCTGCCTCCCCTATCGAAGGCACTGGAACGTATAGTAGCGGACCAACTTACTGAGCATCTGGACAATTATAATATTCTCTGTGAACAGCCACATGTCTTTAGAAAAGGTCATAGTACATCCTCTGCCTTACTCGAATTCACCAGCTCCATTCACAGCTCCCTTGACAATGGACAACTAACTGGTGCTATTTTCATGGATTTGACCAAAGCCTTCGATACTGTCCACCACTCCCTCCTGCTGAGCCAACTAAAAAATGCTGGTCTCTCCAATGATTCAGTCTCTTGGTTCAAAATCTATCTTGAAAACTGCACCCAGCGCGTAAAAATTGGAGATGTGCACTCTGATTCTAGACCTGTCCTCTCTGGAGTCCCCTAGGGTTCAATACTGGACCCCCTACTCTTCAGCCTGTTCCTTAACACCCTACCGGACTCCTGCACTGAACATATCACCCTGTATGCTGACGATGCAGTAATTCTTGCCACACACCAGGACCCAAAGAAATTGCAAGAAAATCTCCAACTCGGCTTCTCCTTGGTTGAGAATTGGCTCACAAAGCACAAACTGATCCTTAATAAAAAAAACAAAGGCCATGATCTTCAGGCTCCCATAATAAACATAAGCACTTCAAACTCTCCGTCATCACCAGACAAGGTGCCGCACTGGAACAGGTCAAAAACTTTAAATACCTCGGGATCACCCTTGACCCTCACCTCTCCTACACTGCCCACATTGACCATGTCGCCAAAGCCGCTAACTCCCGGCTAGGCCTGCTAGTCCATCATAGGAAACACCTGACACCTGAAGCCCTCACTGTCGCTGTCCAGAGCTCCATCATATCCATCATTGATTATGGCATTATCATTTACAGCTCTGCTACAACCACCGCACTCAAACGTGTATCCACCGCCCTCAACAAGGCCTGTCGACTTGTCACTGGCTCCCAATGCCTAACTCACACCTGTGACCTCTGTTCTCAAACTGGATGGTTGAATCTTGCCAATTGAATAAAACACCAAATTGTATTACTACTAAGAAAATCTTGCTAGGCCTTGCCCCCCCCCGGAGTCTGTGCCCTCATACAACCAAGAATCCACACCCGACATACCAGGGGATTGAAACCTCAGCTTCTGCAAGTCCCGCGTTGCTGCACAACACAAGGCCATAGATCCTTTGCTTACCAGGCCACGAGTTGGTACAACGGTCTTCCCAGTGACATCTCATCTTCACTATCGCTCAGCACTTTTAAGACTCGTCTCCGACTAACACTGACTGCCTCCAACCTCTGTGACTGTTGTGGCTAAGCATATCTTTTGGTTCCATAGCTGAAGATGCCCTTTTGGACCCACATCTACTCCTGCACTTTGCCAGCACCCCCCCTTCCGATCTTCACCTCCCCTGCTGGCCCATGACAAATGCCACCTGGCTGGCTCTGTTCTTATCCGCCTTCCACCTTTCCTCTCTCTGTCCCCCCCAACCTACCTCCCCTTCACTCCCATCCACTTACTCTCCCTGATTTCACCCTCCTCCTTTCCCTTTCCCTTCCCCAAAGTTTCACCTTATTGTTCTTTTTTCATCTACAAGACTGTGTTTTTTTTTATTGTTTTATTTTATAAACTGTTATCTTTGCTTATGATTGTCTCAATTGTACCAGTGACGTGGAACCTTTGTAAAAGAGCCTCGGCTCAAAGGTATTTGTAATCCTAGAACAAATAAATAAATAAATAAAATAAACTTTTTCAATATAACTATTTACGAAGGCAAAATAACGTTTTTTTTTTCAACCTCTGTGTCCCTTGTTCTCCTAATCTTTCTTGCAGTTGCAGCTTAGCTCTTTTATGCCTTTTCAACCCCATTCTTAGCAAGCATCCTGTTTTTGTAAGTGTTGTGTTCTTGTAAGTTCCAGGAGCTGCTAGAAGACAGTGTGCTTTGAGCTGAGGCCCCTTCTGCAGCTTTTGCAAAAGGCTGGAAGATTTGCACTCAAGTAACCTCTAGAGTTTACAATAGCTTTCTGCAATCATCTCAAAATATAATTATATCAGTTTCAACAGTAATGCAATATATTTTCCAAACACAAGGAATCACAATATCAGTTACATTTCCATACAATGATTTGCACATATTTTTATATCAGCAGATATGCAAGGTAGGAAAACAGACAGCAAGAGAAAACTGAGAGACAGTGAGAGGTAAAGAATTGCGAGATTGTCAGGATGCTCAAATCCGATGTCTCACAGGAAACATAGAAACATAGACTTTGACGGCAGATAAGGTCCGCTTGGCCCACCTAGTATGCCCATTTTGCTACCAATTGGATAAACTGCAGATCCTAGTTAACCAACAGCCTACTTCTTCCTATCCCCCCACCAGAACTGCCTTATGTCTGTCGAATGCATTCTTGAATTCCTCCACTGTTTTGACCCCAAGAATTCCTCAGGAAGGCCATTCCCTGTGTCCACCACCATCTCTGTGAAAAAATACTTCTTCACACTACCCCTGAGCTGTTCCCCCTCTATCTTCAAATTGTGTCCCCTTGTTCTTGCACATCTCTTTTTCTGAAAGATGCTACCCTCTTGGACTTTGTTGAGTTCCTTGAGGTACTTGAAAGTTTCTATTGTGTCCCCCCTCTCCCTTCTTTCCTCAAGGGTATACATATTAAGCTCCTTTAGTCTCTCCTCATACGGCTTCTGTTGCAGACCCTGCACCATTTTAGTTGCCCTCCTCTGGACTGTCTCCATCCTGTCTATATCCTTGCAGAGATGGGGTCTCCAGAGCATTACTCCAGATGGGGTCTCACCAACTGTCTGTACAGAGGGATAACAACTTCCTGTTTTCTGCTGGTGATGCCTCTCCCTATACATCCCAGTATCCACCCAGCCCTCCCTACTGCCTTCTCACATTGCTTGTTAACCTTAAGGTCATCTGATATGATTACCCCCAGGTCCCTTTCCATTTTTGTTGTTGTTACTACCACCCCCATTGTGTAATCTTCCCCAGGGTTTTTGCTTCCCAGGTGCAGTATGTTGCACTTCCTTGCATTGAATCCAAGCTGCCATACTTCTGATCATTCCTCCAACCTTGCCCAGTCCCTTCTCATCCTTTCCACGCCTCCTTGTGTATCAACCCCATTGCAGATCTTTGTGTCATCTGCAAAGAGGCATACTTTTCCTTCCAGTCTCTCTGCAGTGTCACTTATAAAGACATTAAAAAGGACTGGACCCAGTACTGAACCCTGCGGTACCCCACTAGTAACCTCTTTTTCCTCAGAGTGTATTCCATTTACAATTAACTTATGTGTCCTGTTGTCCAACCAATGTTTTACCCAGGCTACCACACGGGGACCCACTACCAGGCTGGCTAATTTGATTATTAATCTTTTGTGTGGGACTGTGTCAAATGCCTTGTTAAAGTCAAGGTAGCCAATGTCCACAGCCCCTCCCTGGTCTACTACTTTGGTCACCTAGTCAAAGAAATCAATTAGATTCATCTGGCATGATCTTCCCATTGTGAATCCACACTGTCTTGGGTCCTGTGCCCCACTGGCCTCTAGGTACTCAACAATTCTTTCCTTCAGAAGTGATTCCATCACTTTCCCCTACCACAGAGGTCAAACTGACAGGTCTGTAGTTTCCTGCCTCTGTCTTACTCCCACTTTTGTGAAGTGGAATCACATCCACCTTCCTCCAGTCCTCAGGTACCACACCATTCTCCCATGATTTGCTAAAAAGTGTAGTCAGTGGTGTCACTAGTTCTCCCCTTAATTCTTTTAGAATTCTGGGGTGAATTCCGTCAGGTCCCATTGCTTTGTCCACCTTCAGCTTTAGGAGCTCTTTCAGAACCCTTTCTTCTGTGAAAGAACTGGGGTCAATCCCCTTATCCAGAGTGTTTCTGTTAATTGGATTAAACAACTCCCCCTCCTCCTCTTTTGTTAATACTGAGCAGAAGTATTCATTCATTATCCCTGCTTTTTCACTGTCTCTCTCTGCCCACCCACCGTCCTTCCTATTCAGCCTCATTATCCTTTTCTTTGTCTTTCTGTGCTCCCTGATGTACCTATAAAAGGTTTTATACCTCTTCTTTACTGAGTTGGCTATCATTTCCTCAGTTTGGGCCTTTGCTATTCTGACTTCCTTCCCTGCTTCCTTCTGCCTTAACTGGTACAGTTCTCTGTCCTGCTCCTTCTATGTTTCCTTATATTTCCTAAATGCTATATTTTTCTCCCTAACCTTCCCTGCCACCTGTTTTGAGAACCACAGTGGCTTTTTTCATTTTGATTTGTTTATTTGCTTCTCACAAAGGCTTGTTGCCTCTGTGATTTCTGTTTTGATGTTTCCCCATTGTTACTGCATCTCTCCTTCTAGCCTGTTTACTAGTGCTTTTCTAAGGCACTCTCCCATCTTGCCAAAGTCAGCCCTCCTGAAGTCCAGTACCCTCACTTTTGTATGGCTTGACTCTGTGGGTGAGTTTATCATGAACCACACTATTTGGTGGTCACTTGTTCCCAGATAGCTACTTACTTCTAGTTTTGAGATCCTCTCACTGACCCCATTTGAGAGTATAAGGTCTAAGATTGCTCCCTCATGAGTGGGTTCCAAAACTAGCTGTCTGAGGCATGCCACCTGTAGGGCAACAGGAATGGCCCTGCTCTTTAATGTGGCTTCAGCAAAGGTGGTCCAGTTAACATCTGGCATATTCAGGTCCCCCATCAACAGTATCTCCCCTTTCTCTGCCATCCTAAGGATGCCTTCTATCTTATCCTTGTCCATTCCCTCTCCGACATGGGGATCTGTATACAACCCCTGTGTGGACTATGGTGCCATTTCCAGTCTCTAAGGTGATCCACAGTGCCTCCTTTCTTCCATGTTTACTCTTTTGTTCCATTGCTTTTATCCCTTCCCTTACATAGGGAGCTACTCCTCCACTTCTTCTATCCTCCCTGTCTCTCCTGTAAGTTGTGTACCCTGGTATGTTAACATCCCAGTCATGGTTCTTTGTGTACCATGTTTCTGTGACTGCTACAATATCCAGGCATCCCTCTTCCATCAAGGCCACAAGTTCATGGAGCTTGTTGCCCAGGCTATAGGCATTGGTACTCATTACCCTCCATTTCTTGATGGTCTTACTCCTTTTTTCCCCATCTCTGTCCTTATTGCCTTTGCCATTTTTCTATTTACCTCTGCCCTTCTCCCTATGGACATCTCTATCTTGGTGTTTACCTCACTTACTACCCTGATTTTTTTTAGGTGACTAGGATTTCCCTGCTCCTTTCCAGTGCCTCCCCCCTTGGCTAGGTTTAAATGCTTCATTGACAAGCATTTAAACTATCACCTAGGATCCTGGATCCCCCCTGGACAGATGCAGACTATCATGCCAGTATAGGCCAGCATCACTCCAGGTGGACCCCTAGTCCCCAGTGAAGCCAAATCCCTGAGCTCTGCACCAGGTTTTCAACCACTGCCTGAATTCCATAGTGTGGAGCACCCTAGCCTCATTCATGCCATAGACAGGCAGCACCTCCGAGAAGGTTACTGTGCATGCTACTTGTCTAAGGACCCTCCCCAACTCCACAAACTCTTCCTGCACTGCTTTGATCCCTTTCTCAGCCAGGTCATTTGTCCCTAGGTTGACAATGACACCCGGCTCCCTCCCTGTACAGCTGCTCCAGCGATCCTGAGGATTTTCTCCTTGTCCCTCCAAGCCATAACACCAGGCAGGCACCTTACTTCTCTCTCTCCTTCCTTCCCCAGTTCTACCCCCCTAACAATGGAGTCCCCTACCAGGAGTTATTCCCTTCCCCTATGGGGTCTCATGCCACCCTCCTGTGGGTCTCCTTTGTGGAGGTTCCCAGCATCCTCCTTGGTCTCCACTGTGGGTGCCTCCATAGAGGAACCACACTTTGGTAGAACAGCATATGAACTGTAGAGAGGTACAACTGGAGGGGTGTGCCTCTGTTCCACCGCCCTCACCCTCCCTGAGCCCACTGTGGTCAAACTGCTCTTCTTTCTTGGCAAGCTCTGAGACAATGGCAGTGGCCCTGGTGGTCCCTGGGTGGGAGAGGAGGTACATCAAATCCTGGCCAACTCAGCCTGGAGATGAGCAACCTTCTCCCTCAGCCCAGAGAGGTGCCTGCAGATGGGACAACAATGCATCCTCCAGAATGTCTCCTGGAAGGCTGCTTCTCCACAGCCACTGCACTGCACCTCTCCCATCTTGTCTTATTTCTGGCCCCTTAACTGTTGTTTGGAATACTTACTCTTTCTTCTGTTTATTGTTTTTTATTATTTTTTTCTCCCTACTTACTTACTGCCTCTGTGCCCTTTAAGCTCCTGATCTTCCTGTTCGGAGACAAGAAGTTCCTATATTTCTCAGTAGTTTCCTTACTTGCTCAGAGTCAGACCTCCAGCAGCTAGGGGAGAGGGGCAGAGAGCTACTCTTTTCCTTCTAGGTTGGTGAGTCTTTTGTGGCTTTATGATAACTCACTTCCTGCTCCCAAACAGGAAGTTCCTGTTGTCAGTCAAATCCTGTGCCTATAAAAGTAGAACTGGCTTAGGGTGAGGGGTGGAGGGGAGGGAAGGAGGGCAATATAGTCCCAGTAGAGAAGTATAGTTATATCATCAGCTCCTTCTTCTCGGTGTTCTCTGCCTGTTCTCTGGCAGAAGCTATCTAGGGCAGTTTTTAAATCTGGCTTTAACCTGGCTTCCTTCTAGCTAAGCCACTACCCCTACTTCACAGCTCTTACTACACTTAGTTAATTGCACATATAACAATGCCCTTCAGCCACCTGAGACAGATACCTAGATAACTGCACAGATAACAGCCATATCTTAACCATTGTATCTGGCTATCTTATTCTTACTTTCTAAGACTTTCATAGTCTCTGATCCCCCAGCCTGCCAAACTATTTCACCACTTCTCTCTTGCTGCCACTGCAGGCATTGAACCCTGCACCCTCACTATTTTACTCAGCAGCTCCACCACTCAGCTATCACATCAGACTATTGTTTGTGATAGGTTTTAAGACTCTAAAAGCCTCCCCTCCTTCTATGCCACTGCCCTTCCCCCTCCCTCCTCCTCCACTCACCCCATATGCTCTCTCACCCTCACCCCCATCTAGACACTACCTTCCCCCCTTTGCTCCTTGGGCATCTTATCACTCAAGCCTTCCCAGCCTGTGCTGCCCACCCACCCCCTGTGCTTCGAACCCCTTCTCTTCCTATCACTCCCGGCTTAAACTCTCCTTCTGCCACCCTCTGTCCAGAGCGGCCCTCCTCCTTCTGCTCCTGACTGGTAACATACATCCCAATCCTGGTCCAGCTTGCAAAGGCTCCTCAAAGGAATCCACCAGACTTCATATTGCTTCCATGAACATATGTAGCCTCCTTAAAAAATTTGGCTCTCTCAATTGCTGGGTTGCGGTTCATAAACCTGACGTTATCTCAGTAGTTGAAACTTGGCTGTCAGACTGTACCCCTGACATCCTGGTCTCACTCCCTGGCTACTCCCTCTATCGGGAGGACCGTGTTGGTAGGCGAGGTGGGGGCTGTGCCATTTATGTCAAAGACCCTCTCATTGGACTAGCCCTCCCAGCCTATGTCCTTGACTTCAGGGCTGAGGCCCTAACCCTAAAACTATCTCCTGATCCCTCTAGGGGTCCCATCTACCTGACTACAGTGTACATACCTCCAAATAATCAAGCACAAGCACTAGGCCTACTAATTGAATATCTTACCTCCCTACCCCACTCCTCCGACCAAATCGTTGTGGGGGACTTGAACATCATTTGGCTTAGCCGTTCATCCACTTCCTCCTGTGATGCCTTTGCAGCCATCAGCCTAACCCAACTAGTCTCCCAACCCACTAGAGTGAATCCTAGAATGGGTTCTAGCACACTCCTGGATGTGGTCCTCAAAAACTGCCCTAACTGCATCCGCAATATCCAGATCCTCCCAGACTGTCTTAACGACCACTCTCCTGTTCTCTTCTATTGGTCAACCTCCTTGCCCAAACCCACAGCACAAACTACCCTTCGGCGACATCTTAGACCTGGTGGGCTGAAAAGTCTTAAGCAACTCCTAGCCCTCATAGACTGGTCCCCTATACTAAATGTCCTGGATATTGACACGGCCCTTACCTTCTTTGTCCACACCTTCAACTCTGCTTGCGACATTTTGCACCCATAATTGCACGCCGGTCCAAAGTAAGGCATGCCCCTTGGGTTACCCCCACCCTGAACCAACTTCTTAAGCACAGGGACAATCTATGGCACATTGCCACGGAAATAGGCCACCCAGCTGACAGGCTGGCCTATGCTGCTGCCCAGAACAAATGTACATGGGCCATCCGCAAAGTGAAGGCTGAGCACTATCAAGCCTCCCTCACTTCCTCATGGGGGAATGCTAGGATCTTCTGGGACAACATTAAGCAGCTGAATGGTGGCCACGTGTTCCCCCCCCCCTTCGCTATCAACATTAATGGTTCGGTCTCCTCAGACCCTGTCCTTATTGCCAACCACCTCAACAAATCTTTCACAGACCTTAGCCCGGTGCTCCCAGATAATTTCTTCACTCTCCCTCCCTCTAGGTCTGTTCCTATTCTCCCACACCCCTTGTTCTACCTGCACCGAGTCACTGCCCAGGAAGTCAGACCTTACCTACTCAAGGCCTTAAAGAGTAACACAATTGGCAGTGACTCCCTTGATCCCAGTCTTCTCTGTCAGGTTCTGGATCTGGTTATCTCACCAATCACCAGCCTCTTTAACAAATCTCTCTGCCTAGTGCAATTCCCCTCTGCTTGGAAGATAGCTACTGTCACCCCAATACACAAGGGTGGTGATAGGACCCTAGCAATTATCGACCTATCTCAATCCTTTCTCCTCTCTCTAAGGCCTTAGAAAAAATTGTGGCCACTCAAATCTCTGAATACCTCGATAAATATACCATCCTCTGCCCAGAACAACATGGTTTCAGAGCAGGCCACAGCACCAATACTGCCCTCCTGGAGTTCTCTAACTTTCTTCACAACTCACTGGACTCTGGCTCCCTAGCAGGTGCAGTGTTCATTGACTTATCAAAAGCCTTTGATACTGTCTCCCACCCCCTCCTGCTAGCTACCCTTAGTCACTTTGGCTTTGCCACTGGGCCTGTTTCCTAGTGCTCCAGCTACTTGTCGTCCTGCTCACAACATGTGAAAATCAATGAGAAACTTTCCAGCACCTGCCCTATCCGCTCCGGAGTCCCTCAGGGCTCCATTCTTGGGCACTTGCTCTTTTCCCTTTATCTCAACTCCCTGCCCAGTGAATGTACTGGTAAAATCCTTCTTTATGCAGATGATGTTGTACTCTTTGCCTCCGACCATAATCCCATCTCACTTCAGGATTCTCTGCAGGAATCCTACAATAGCCTTAAGCCTGGTTTACTGAGCACAGGCTCGTAGTTAATCTAAAGAAACCAAAACCATGCTCTTTTCCACCAAATAAATCCAGTAACTATCCTCTGAGTCCACTCCACCTCTAAACTCCCTATTGAGCTAGTTCACTCTTATAATACCTAGGTATAACCTTGACCCTGCCCTCTCTTTTCATGCCCACATCTCTGCCCTTGCCTCAGCCTCTAACACTCGGCTGGGTATCCTCTATTATCATAAAAACTGCCTCCCCATGGATGCCCTCCGACTTGCAGTCACATCCTCTGTTCTATCTCTGGTAGACTATGGCTTACCTGTGTATGGTGCAGCAGACCAGACTGCCCTGCACAAGATCCACCTCACCTTAAACAAGGCCTGCAGGCTCATAACTGGAGCTCCTAGTCTAACCCACACTTGCCTTCTTTACACCATGGCTAATCTACTCAACCTAGATGAGTGCCTCAAATACCAAACCTACCTCCTAACAAAAAAATCACTCCTTGGGCTATCTCCAGTGGGTCTGTCAACCACTATCCACCAAGCAAACCCTACAGTGCATACCCATATATCCCACAAAACTGCACTGGTTATACCAAGGGTGAGAACCTTGCAAGGTCAAAAGGCTTACCCCTACAGAGCCCCCTATAATTCCCTCCCTGCTGGAATCACTGATGCCACCCTCATTCTCTTATTTTAAAACTAGTCTTAGAAATCACCTGCTCTCAACATGCAGCTGTACCTGCCTCTAGCCTCCTCATCCTCCTAGACAAGGCTCACTGAGCCGCTCTCTGACCTTCTGTCCAGCTCTACCTTTACTTGCTACTACCTTCCCCACACTCCTCTTCTGATGTCTTCCACCCAGCCTTACCTTTATCTGCCCACTGAATCAATCTCCATGTAACTACTGTATATTGTCTACTCTGTAAAGCTCACATGTAAGCCTGTTGTATACTGTGTTTGACATATGCCTGTATTTTTGCCTGATTCCTAAATGTACTCTGATTTTTTGTCTGCCCTGATGTTTGTTGCTTGCACTGTTTTGTCCTCTCTGTGACAATGTACCTTTGTAAATGAGCCTTTGGCTCAAAGGTTGTTAAACTGATATTCTAATAAATAAATAAATAATTCACTTCAGCCAACTCAGACAAACTAACTTTTTGTTGTTGTTTTGTTTTTACCCTAAATTGAAGGTCCCAGTAGTAGAGTTCTAGTTCTTTAGTCCCAGTAGAGAAGCATAGTTATAACAGCGGCTCCTTCTTCTTGGTGTTCTCTGCCTATTCTCTGGCAGAAGCTATCTAGGGCAGTTTTTAAATCTGGCTTTAACCTGTCTTCCTTCTAGCTAAGCCACTCCCTCTGCTTCACAGCTCTTTTTACACTTAGTTAATTGCTCAGATAACAATTCCCTTTAGCCACCTGAGACGAACACCTAAATAACTGCACAGATAATTCACTTCAGCCAACTGAGACAAACACACTAACTTTTTTTTTGTTGGATTGCGTAACTAGACAGAGAAGAGACAGAAAAGGAACACTCCATGCATTTTAAACACTTTCTGTATAACAAATTGGACAGGGTCCTATTCTACCCTATCACATACACCCCCTCCTTAAGAGGGAACCTGTTTTCCAAAACATTTTATTAATTCTCTAATAACATTTTCTGCCTTCAGCAATTAAGCACATCTGCATTCTCTCTCTTTTTTAACAGTACAGCAAACAATAAAGTTCAAACCCATACATTTCTTTTTTAACCTTCAGAATTCTCAATTCCTCATCCATATCTTGACAGAAAATCAGCATTGCTATTCTTTTTACCAGAGTTGTGTACCACTGTGAAGTTAAATGGCTGTAGTGCCAGGTAACACCTTGTGGTTCTGGAATTTTTATCTTTCTTCTGGTTAAGCCAACAGAGAGGATCGTGATCAGTTACAAGAACAAGTTAAGTTCCTAGTAAATAACATTTGAGGGACTCCATGCACCACTTTGCTGCTAAGCACTCCTTTTCAATAGTGGAGTACCTTTTCTCTCTGTCATGCAATGTTCTACTTATGTACAGAACAGAATGTTCTTTCCCATCTATATTTTGACTCAGTACTGCACCTAGGCCTACTTTGGATGCATCTGTTTGTAGCAAAAATGGTTTCTCAAAGTCTGGGTTTCTTAAAACAGGGGCTGAACATAATGCAGTCTTTATGGCTTGAAAAGCTTCATCACACTCTGGGGTCCATTTCACATTATCTGGGTACCGTTTTTTGTGAGTTCGGTGAGGGGAGTAGCTAACTCTGCAAAGTTGGGAACAAATCTCTGATAATAATCAGCCAGCCCTAAACATGACCTGACATGTTTCTTTGTTTTAGGTACAGGGCTGTTAGCTACAGCTTCTATTTTAGAAACCCCTGCCTTAACTTCTCCATTTCCCAACATAGAGTCCAAATATCTGGTTTCCTGCATGCCCAATGCACATTCAGTAGGATTAATAGTCAGACCTGCATTTTTGATAGCTTGGATAACTGCTCATAGGTGTTCCAGGTGGCTTTTCCAGTTTGGACTGTACATCATGACATCATCCAGGTATGCAGCACAATAACCAGTGTGATGGGGATAAAATGACATCCATGTACTGTTGGAATATAGCTGGTGCACTATGTAAACCAAATGGCATGGTACGGAGCTGATAGAATCCTATGGGGTGGCAAATGCATTTTTACCTCTAGATTCTTTAGCTAAAGATATTTGCTAGTAACCTTTTTCTTTAGTTGTTTAACCAGGAGTAGCACACTAAGCTGAAAGCTTTTTTACAGGAGCATCCTGGGAGCACAGGGAAGTTAAGTAACTTGCTCAGGGTCACACAGTATGTAAGTGGAACCTGTGGGATTCAAACCCAGGTCTGGTATGCTGGATATCACCAGATTTGCAGCTCAGAGCCTTAAACCACTGTGCTATACTGCCTCCCTACCTTGGTGAGATCAAGGGTACTGATATACTTTGCACTCCCCAGTCTGTCCACCAAATCATCTATTCTGGTCATAGGATGCCTGTCAAATTCTGACACTTGCTTAAGTTTCCTAAAATCAAAGGAGATTCTAATCTTTTTTGTTTACAATTACCATGGGAAATGACCAATCAGTTCTCGACTCCTCTATGATACCCAGTTCTTTCATTTGTTGTATTTCCTTAACCACATCAGCTTTTAACCACTCTGATAAGCTATTTGTCTTTTGCTTAATAGGGCGAGCATTCCTTGTCACTATTACATGCTCAACCCCTTTTGCTTGGCCTGGTACTGTGGTAAAAGAACTGTTAAATGTCTTTAGCACATTGAAAATGTCTACAGTTTGTTCTGAGGTTAAGGAAACATTCACCTTTACAGCATCAGCATTTGCAGCTTGTGCCAGTCTGTCATAAGTTACATCAATATCTTCCTTATCAGTTTCTGGTAAAACTAGCAAAGCAGCTTTTGGTGTTTTTCCAACCCATTTCTTAAGGAGGTTCGTATGGTATATCTTGGTACGATTTTTCCTGTCGGGGTCTCAGTCTCATAGTTAACAGTGCCAGTATGTCTGAAAACCTTATAAGGCCCTTGCCACTTCATTAGCAGTTTATTTTCTGTTGCGGGTAACAGTAGCAAAACCTTGTCACCCGGCTCGAAACCTTTTTCTTTTACCCCATGGTCATTATATACCTTCTGCTGATTTGGGACCCCTTCCTGATTACTGTGGGCAATTTCAACATATTTTGCCAGCTTCTTTCTTAGGGCACACATATAAGAAGATATAGATTGTTTCTGAGTGGGGTTATTGTCCCACATTTCTTTTATCACATCCAGTGGCCCTCTTGGCAGCTTGCCATACAGCATTTTAAATGGTGAAAAGCCTGTTGATGCCTGCAGCACTTCTCTGTAGGCAAAATGTAGGTAAGGCAAGAATTGGTCCGAGTCTTTCCCTTCCCCTTTTTTCAAACCTTTTTAATGTGCATTTTAAGGTTTGGTTAAAAAGCTCAACAAGACCGTCTGTCTGAGGGTGATGGGAAGGTTCTTATGGCAGTGATACCTAGTAGTCTGAACTGCCCCTTAAGTAATGCAGCACCAAAATGACTACCCTGATCAGTAATAATTTCTTTAGGTATGCCCACACTGCTGAAAATTTTGGCAAGCTATGCAGCAACTTTTGGGGTGTAACAGTACACATTGGAACTGCTTCTGGGTATCAAGTAGCATAGTCACATACTACCAGGATAAACTTATTATCCTTTTTACTTTTGTCTAAAGGACCAACCACATCAATTGCAATTCTCTCAAAAGGCACATCTATCAAGGCTAGGGACACCAGTGGTACCTTGTCTTTTCTAGTGACTGGGGCTACTTTCTGACACTCAGCACAGGAATTACAATAGGTAGCAACATCTTCATGAATTCCAGGTTAGAAAAACCTATACAGCGATTTGGCAAGGGTGCGATCCCTCCCTGAGTGACCAGCCATAGGACTATCGTACTATCTGTAACAACTCTGTTCTATACTTCTGTGGTATTCCAGTTGTTCTGTCTGTTTCTGTGTATAAGGTTTAACCCAAACTCTGTACAGTAACCCATTACACTTTTTACAGTAAACATTGGTCCACCCTGTTTTGGTTTCACCCCCAGCTGCCTGAAATAACCCTGGAAAGAAACATTGTTAGTTTGCTCTGAAAGAAAATCACAATCAAGTAAGAATTTAGTTTCAGCATTTTCATACATTGCTTCATGTCCATCAGTCATTTGCTGTCACAGTTTCCTCAGGCTTCGTCTTTCTTGCCTAGATTTCTGGATCTTGGAGCTGTGCTCAAACAAGTCTGGATCAAAATCACTGAAAGGAAAAGTGTCCCCACCATCTGAAATTTTCTTTGCCTGAGCTCTTGTCACCACAACTGCTGAAACATCAGGATTTATTCTCTCTTTGATTAACTCAGTAAATCCTGGAAAGTCATTTCCAATAATAATGAGCACGAGTAACTTAGGTACTACCCCCACTTTCATTTGGTGCAACACATCCTTAATGGTCAGAGTCACTTGGGTGGTGGGATAGTATCGAGTGTCCCCGTGGATGCAGATGATACCAGTACCTGATTCCTTTGCACAGTGTTTTCCCAGCACTTTAACATGCACTAGGGTCCATCTGCTTCCCGAATCAATGAGTCCCTTCACAATCTTATCCCCTACCTTCACATCTATTAAATACTTGCCCCAATTTGCTAAGGACAAATCTGCTCCAGTGCCACTCTCCTTACTATGGCAGTTTCTTGCAAAATGGCCTGGTTTATTACAGTTATAGCAGATAATGTCTTTGGGCCCAGTTTTTTTTTTACCCACACCAGAGTTCTTATCAGGCTTGGTATTTAAATAGAAAAAAGAGTGTCATACTGGTGCTTGGCTGTTACCTCGCTGCTGTGGCATCTTTTTGGCCATTTGATAGTCCTCGGCAAAAGAAACAGCCTTTTCCCCACTCTCTGGTTGGTGTTCCTTTCCCGCAGCTACACATCTGTAGGCAAGATGTTGATGAATTGCTCCGTGGCAAAGGTGACGATGATCTGTGGGACTGTCTTGCTGTCTGGTTGGGTCCATTTTATTAGGAGTTCTCTGAGTCGGGTGAAGGCTTCTTGAGGATTGTCAACCGAGTTGTACCTCAGAGATAGAAATCTCTGCTTGTATGTCTCTGCAGAGATGTCATACCTTTTCAGAATTTCACTTTTCACCAGGTCATAGTTTTCTGACTGTGCAGTGTCCAGACTGCTGTAGACAAGTTGGGCTTTCCCGGTCAGGTAGGGTACCAGTCTGATTGTCTATTGCTGCTTTGGCCATTGGCAGGCTGTGGCAGCTCTTTCAAAAGTTGTCAGTATGCCTCAATATCATCTGAGGGACACAACTTTGTAAATTTAATGGCTTTTAAGTTGCTTGCATTTTGTGGCTCATCTGGTTCTCTACCGGATTCTCTGCCTTTGACAGCTTGCAAGGCATCCAGCCACCACTGCTCCTGTCACTGTATCTCTTCTCTCCTCTGCTGCTCCTGTTGCTGCATCTCTTCCTCCTTTGTGCTTCTAAATGTTGAATCTCTTTTTCTCTCTGCTTCTCTGTCCCTTTTGTTGCATAGCCCATCATTAGAAAAAAGTCCATCAGGCTTTCAAGTTCTGTTACTGCCTGTTCTTTTTCCAAAACTTGTGCTGGCTGTACAGTCTCAGACTGAACTTCTGCCTGCTAGTTTGGCTGCCATTCTCCTGGTAACCACTCCTGGACTTGCTGCTGCAGAATCCATATCTTTCTCTGTGCTTCCCTGGTACTAGGTCCAGTACCCATGCACAAAACTGCTGGTTCTTCAGGACTTGGCCCCCAGACAGATGGCATCCATGGAGCCACCACCTGAGACCACAAGCCCAGCCACAAGACCTGAAGAGATACTGCTGCTGCTCCACTAATCGGAAAGCAAGCGCTTCCTCCGGCTATGCTCCGATTGGTCACTTTCTGCTCTCTGCCTGCTTGCCACCTGGTGCTGTTTAAACTGTATATTTTGACTTGTAATCTCTGCCTAAAAGACCTGTAATTACTGCTGAAAAGCAGAGAATTGTTTAAGCTGTTGAATTTAGAGCCAATTTACAGACTTAAGTGATTACAGCCCTTTACTGAATATCTGTCTCTTGCTCAGCCCCTTTGGCACCTAAAACTCTTTTGTCTTGCTTATTTCCTCTGCTGCAACTGTCTGCCGCACAGCCCTTGGCCTGCTCTTAAATATTCTCTGTCTCTCTCTCTCTCTCTCTCTCTCTCCTGCAGCTGAATTCTGCCCCTGACCAGGGCTCACAGCTCTGCCGTTTCTTCAGGACTTGGTCCCCAGATGGACAGCATCCCTAGAGCCACCACCCGAGACTGCAAGCCTGGCCACAAGATCTGAAGAGGTACTGCTGCTGCTCCGCTGGCACTGTGCACTGGCTCCGCACCCACCCCCACCCTCCACCTCTCCTGAACTATTTTATTTATAGCTATAGCAAGTCACATGAGCTGACATTACTAACAGTCTGCTTTCCCATTGGCTCCTTATATTCTCTCACCACTAGAGGGGACACGGGAACCTTTTGATCACCCTACAACTATCTCTGCATTGCCCTCACAGGCACCTAAACCTATCTCCTGCCACTATGCCACCCACTAGCATGTGCCTGCAATACCCACATCACCTACTCTTGGCATTATTGATCTGCGCCATACTAGGGCCAGCAGTTACGCCTGCTTCACTGACTACATATCCAGTTACTCACCCTGAAGTCATCACTGTAAACTACATTGGGACGCTGCCCTCCACCCTGCCTCTGTGCCACACTAACTACCAGCACTACCCATCGCAACCTTGCACCTCTCTTACTTGCCTGCCTGACCTACTGATCACGTTGCTCAAAATATCTTCAACTGCTCCCTGTAGTGTACAACTACCTGGACGCCATGCTCAGTGCTACTCAGCAACCCATAAATACCGCAAAACTAGATTCCTCGCTTTCCTGCTCCTCCTCCTGTTTGCTGGTGATGTCCACCCCAACCCTGGTCCCCCTTCAACAAACTCCCATACCCCCCCTTCTCACACCCTCTACTCCTCTAACCCTCCCGAACAGACTAAAAATTATCCACCTAAATACCTGCAGCCTTACCAACAAACTAGCTATACTGCAGGTCATGGTCCTCAAATATAAACCTGATGTCGTCATCATCATCTTCATCTCAGAAACTTGGCTCTTGGGTCATATCACGGACCAAGAAGTCCTTATTCCTGGATTTACTTAAACTCGGATGGACAGACACGGACAAGGTGGCAGAGTGGTGATCTATGTCTCTACCTCCCTACAGCACACAGTTGTGTTGAAAGTCACCTCTCCTTCCTCTCATGAAGCTTTCCTCCTCAACCTGAAGCTTCCCTACTCCTGCCCTCTATTTATCGCAGGAATTTACTGTTGTCTGGGCCAACCCCGTTCCCAAGTCATGGATCTGATCAAGAAACTAACTACCCTTGCCCACTCAGGTGAGCTGTACATACTGGGCAACCCTAACATCAACTGGCTCTTTAACACATTAGCCAAAACTCACTCCTACATAGAACCACTAAACTTGACCCAGATAATACAGGAACCTACTCACCTGAACAACAAAACTAATAACCATTCCTTTCTGGACCTAGTCCTCGTGATGCATCCCCACAGGGTCAAGGCCACTGGCCTCCTACCTGATGCACTAAGTGACCATCATTCCATATACATGGTGCGCAAAATACATAGGCAAAAAATATCACACAAAATCCTCCTAACCTGCACCGGCTCCTCCCTTGACACTCTACCTCTTCATCATGACCTCACCAATACTAACTGGTCCCCACTTGCCGTCTGCACTGAAATCGACGCTGCGCTCCAACTGTGCTGCGATAAGTTCCTTCACGTTTGGAACCAACACGCACCACCGCGTAAAATATGAATCCGAGGAAACCACCTGCCCTGGCTAACCCCTGAGCTCCTGTCGTGTCAAAGAGCCCATGACACTGCTTGGCATAAACACAAGGTAACCAACTGCCCTAGGGACCTCCAACGATACAAGGAGCTTTGAAACAAGTGTACCAAAGCTATCCAGCTGGCCAAAACTGAAAACTACTAGGCTAACTTCCAATTATTACACAAGCAAACCTTCCAAATTCTGGAAAGTTGTCCAGTTCCTCTTTTCCCCTTCCACCAAGCCCCCCACTGCTACCCTTAGGCTAAATCTCTCAGACATCTCAGATCCTATGGTTATCGCTGATTGGTTTAACTCCCATTTCACTCCTCCACTGCAATGCTCCATGTGGCCCACTGACACCCATACAGTTCTCTGGTTGACCCCCTCCCTGGATGACACCGGCCTGCCTCCACTCCCTGTTTCCCCTTCCTCTACTCCTCCAGCTCCCTCTCCTTCTACCCCCTTCTCCTTCACCCATATCTCTCCTGCTGCCTTACAAGCCCTTCAGTCCATTAACCCTGCCAAAGGCTCCTCCCCAGACAGTCTGGACCCTAAGCTCCTCTCTCTGTCTGCTCCTGCTATCGCCTATCCTGTATCCCTCTTGCTAAACCTCTCCTTTGTCTCTTCCACTCTCCCTACAGCTTGAAAACACGCTACAGTTCTACCGCTCCCTAAAGGGGGAGATCCCTCCTCCCCTAGCAACTACCACCCTATCTCTCTCCTTCCCATTCTGGCTAAGCTCCAGGAGCACATAGTACTTGAACAACTCTCCTCCTACATTACCGACTCCTCCTTTCTCACTCCATTCCAATATGGCTTTAGGAAACACCACCCCACCGCCACTTCCCTGTTACGGCTGACTGACACTATCATCATGGGCATGGACAAAGGCCTCATAACCTCAGCTATTTTTATTGACCTGGCCAAGGCCTTCGATATGGTCTTCCACCCTATACTCCTGTCCTGCCTCAGGTTCGCTGGTCTCTCCCCTAATGCCACTGACTGGTTCAAGTCCTATCAGTCAGGCAGAACACAATCCGTCCGGATGGCGGATGCCATCACCTCACCCCTCCCCATTACAGAAGGTCCCTCAGGGATCGGTGCCAGGCGCTCCTTTTCAATCTTCCTCAATCTCCCTCTGTTTTGCTTATTGACTAACATACAGGTATGCCTGACGACACTGTGCTGTTCACAGCTGGCAAATCGGTCCCTGATGTCACCGCCAGGCTCCAGCTGGATTTCAACAATGTACAAAGCTGGCTAAGTGAGCACCACCTCTTCCTAAACTCAAAGAAAACAGCCTCCATGACTATCGGTACTAGGCAGAGGTTGTCAAGTCTTCCCTCCTCACCCACCTTTTACACCATTGATGGGACTGTATTAGAAGACACCTCTTCCTTCTGCTACCTTGGAGTTTGGCTGGATAGGTACCTAAACTTCTCCGTCCACATTGATGCCATTCTAAAGAAACTCTCGCCTAAGCTAGGGGCCCTCTATCGTAACAGGGGTAGCATCCCTCATCTGGCTAGGCACGAACTGGTACATAAAATGATACTGCCAACTTTCGACTAATGTGACGTTGTTTACAGAGCTGCCCCTCAATCCTCCTTATCCAGGCTGGAACCTCTTATTAACTCCTACCAGTTTGCTTGAATGCCCCTGCTCTGACACACCACTGCACTATTTTCTGCTCTCTAAATTTTCCCTCACTTGCAGACAGGAGAACCTTGCACTCGGCAAAGTTTACCTCAAAATTCTGACTAGGCTCTCTCCCCTCTTACCTCTCCACCTCCTTATCTGCCCTTCACCCCTCCAGTAACGTGCTCTGATCTGATGACTCTCATTCTCTGAATATACCATACAGAAATACTATATCCGGCCAAATGGCATTCTCCCATCAGCTACCTAAGCTCTGGAATCAACTACCGACCCAAATCTGCCACTCCTCCTCAGCCTGTTCTCTCTCTACATCCCTAGCAAGCTACCTAGTGACAAACTGCAACTGCACCTAGCCCCGTGGGGCCCTGCCTAGCTGTTGGTCTATACCTCCTCCATTCTCCAGCTGGGCCTAATATGCCCCCCATCCTAACCCCTTTTGCAATCCTAGCACTTTCTGTCACATCTCCTGTATCACCCCCTCCCTGAGTACCTTAATACTGTACCTCCTGCCAGTCTCTCTCTATGTATCCTAGTCTAGAAATGTTATTAGCTATTGATGGTTGCAATCCTGTACTGTCTGTCTATATGCTGTTAAGCTATTTCCTGATGTATGTATCCTGTAGTATTACTTATTGTTCCCACTCCCCTTCCCCTGGACGTTTTGTGAGGCGAGCTATTGTTGCTCAGTGTAACCTTTCTGGTGAAACATTTCAATAAATAAATAAACAAATAAATAATAATAAAAAAACTCCTGTCTTAGGGAATGCATGACATAAATCCCACTTAGGCTGATGCCATCTATCATCAAGGCACAGGTCAGAAAGCATAGGAAACACCAGGAGCAGTTGTAGAATTCACCAAAAATAATTTATTTACACTAGCAGTATCATAAAATAAACTTGCCCAGTATAACTATTTACAAAGGCAAAATAAAATAAAGTTCTATTTCTGTCTCTGTGTCCCTTGTTCTCCTAATCTTTCTTGCAGTTGCAGCTTAGCTCTTTTACAAGTTTTTTTAACCCCCATTCTTAGCAAGCATCCTGTTTTTGTAAGTGTTCTGTTCTTGTAAGTTTCAGGAGCTGCTAGAATACAGTGTGATTTGAGCTGAGGCCCCTTATGCAGCTTTTGCAAAAGGCTGGAAGATTTGCATTGAAGTAACCTCTAGAGTTTACAATAGCTTTTTGCAGTCATCTCAAAATATAATTATATCCATTTCAACAGTAAAGCAACATATTTTCCAAACGCAATGATCTGCACATATTGTATATCAGCATATATACAAGGGCCCAGATATTCAAACTGTGCCCAAAATGTGCGCAATAGCAGGAGCAAGCGCAAGTCAATTGTGCACATGAGCAACAGACGAGATATTCAAATGTGGAGCAAGTCAAATTGCGCAACCAGCCAACGTCTGAAAATCGCACAACCTGCGCCATAGTGCAACCAGGTAGGGGAAGCTGAGCACATATGTCGCACCATAGCACAACAAGGCCAGCCCAGCTGAGCAGTCGAGATGCGCCATAGTGCAAGCAGGGAGCCCCCCCAGCAGCAGAGCAATGGAACTACACATCCAGGGAGGTAGGCAGGGGCCCACCAACCATGCCACAGATGGGCACAGGAACACAGTGTAGAACTAACAACACACCCCCACACCTGAAGCACAGCATCACCGGTGGAGGGAAGGAATATCCACTGGCCCATGGAGACAAGCCTACAAAGCACAGCTGGGCCACAGTGCCCCAGCACACCCACTGGCAAGCAAATACTGCCACACAAAGGGGCCGGACAACCCAGGTGTACCACAGCCCCGACTGTGCACAGCACACCTTGCTCTGGAACCCCAAGACACCACCCATGAGCAGTGACTGTGACTGGCACTGCCAGAACCACCATGCCCCCCCCCACCTGGCACAATGCAACTGTGTGTACCACAGAACTATACAAGCCAGACCCACCAGAAGCCCACAGTGGTGTGTGGCAGCACACGGCCAGACCGGCTGACAGCCACCACCACACCAGGGACACCCCCCCATGCAGACACACACACAATCCCAGGACCACACCACATCAGATGCCATGCACACCACTGCAACTGAGCACCTATAGCCAGCTGCAAATCAGAGACCACCACAGTATTCATAACAAAATAGATACATATATTAAATGAAAAACAGAAGAACAACAACAACAGGAACAACAATAACACTATCTACAAATATATACAATACAGGGGTGGGGGTACAGGTACAAGGTAGGGGTGGGTGTGAGGTAGGGGTGAAGAACTTAGTGAGGGAAGGCAGGGTGTGAGGGAAGGGTAAAGGGTGTAGTTGTGGGGCAGCTACTGCCCCCCAGGCTGCAGATCTGCAGGCCAGCTCGGACCCCGTGTCCCTCTCCGGCATCGCACACCCCTCTGGTTCATCTCCCTGAGGATGCCGATCGATTCCTGGGATATCTCCAACAGGTGGTGGATGGCCTGCTCGATCCTGCGAGGACCCGGACACCTAGGGCAAGGAACAGAATCAATGGCTTGGACTGTACACAACCCCTGAAGCCCACCCAGTATGCATGGCATACAGCCAAGTGCCCCACCCTGTGATGGACTGCACACACTCACAGTGACCGTGCATGGGCCAAGCCCAACCAGACAGCAACAGCCATGTGTGCCACTCACACACATCCTACCCATGCCCAGCACAGCACAATCAAGGCAGTACAGTGACATGTCTACATGGTGGGAAGGTAGTGCCACAGCCATGTGCCCAGTGCATGCATGGACCACCAGTGATGCACTCACAGACATGCAGTGCCACTGGACAGTGCTGACTGTCACACGTCGCGTGTGTGGCAGTGTTGTCCATGGATGGTGGCCATGTCCTATCCCCCCCATTGCACGCAATAGCATCCATGATGTAATGACACTCACCCTCATCTGGCCACTGCTGCTGCTGTGGTGGCTGCTGCTGATGCTGCTGCAGTTGTGGGCCCATACTGCTGCCTCCTCTGCCGGCCACCCCTGCAGCCCCCCTGTGCACCACAGCCTGGGCCTTCCGCTCCTCCATGCCTGTGGGAAACAAATGTTGAGGGACACATTAGTGAGATCCAAATGCAGACAGCCCCCTGCCCCAATGAGTGTGCCTGCCCACACAGCCAGACCCATGCATCACACACCTGCAAACACTGACACAGCCAACCATGGAACAACCCTCCCCCATGCTCTGGCCCCAATACACAGTTATACAGGTGCATAGATGGCTCACCCACCTGGCCTAGGCACAATGCCCCTCCTGGCACGGGACCTGAGGAGTGCCAGCAGTGCCTGCTCCCTCCTGCGCAGGTCACTGTAGCGGTGCCTGCACTGCTCCACTGTCCTGCGCTGCCCTCTGACCTGCTCTAGTGCAGTGGCCACCTGCTGCCACACTTGGGTGCGGGCCAAGTCTAGGGGTTCCCCCCCAAACAGTGGCCCATAGTGAGGCTCCACCATGGCCACTAGGTTGGCCACCTCTAAGCCACTCCACTGGGGAGCTCTCCTGCATGCCATGTCATCAACTTGATAGTAGGCAATATCGTGCTCCGCAGTGCAGCAACCCCATGTGGAAATGTTGCGCAATACAACCCCATCTGTCCCTATCGCGCTGTTCAGGCAGTGCCGTTGGTCCCTATCGCGCTGTTACCGAACAGTGCGATAGAGCTGCACACATGCCAGACATACAGTGCCAAGGGAGCAAATGTCAGGCACAAGGTCATGTCTCTGGCGCAAGGCCATGCACAGCGCCATTGGACGTCTACACGTCCAGCGTGAGTGGTCGCCTGCGTGCCAGTGCCACAGTGAACTATTGCACAGTTGTGCCACAGTGCCATGTGGTGACCAGCATTGTAGCACCACTGGCACAATGGTGGTTGTGTCCTGAATAGCTGACCGTGCACAGCACGTAATCAGTGCGGCAGATGCCTGGGTAAGGTACCTGGGCATGCATGGTGCGGTGTACTACACAGTCACAGAACTGTGCCATAGGCTCAGCCAGCTCAACCGTATTGCGCAAAGTGCAACAGTGCAATATTCAGCCGTCATATGCAAATCAGCTGATCAGCCATTCAAAGGTGCAGCGGCCCGATTTGCATCCCATTAAAGTTGCTCCACTCCTAATTTGCATGCATTGCGCTATAAATGTGCGACAGTGATCTGCAGTGGCCATATTCGACTACTGCAGGTGATAGGTGGGTTGCATGCTGTGTGATGTTATGGACTATGGTCATGGGATAATGCTGTGAACTGCACAGTCACAGGTGTCCACTTCCACCCATACAGACCGACATGGCCTGGGTGAGGAGGATGATGGTGGGTGGAGGAGGAGGCCCAACTTCACAAGGGCTAAAACAGAAGCACTCTACGAGGCCTACCTGGATGAGGAGCCACTACTCAGTGGACGGCGGGGCACCCCTCAGGCCCATGCTACTGCATGGGAGGGGGTAGCTTGCACCGTAAACCTGCATGAAGCCACCAGCTCTCCATGCAGGAATGTAAGAAGAAGGTGGGGACAGACAGGAGATGGGTTAAGGAGAAGGTGGCAGCACTCAGGGTGGCATGCGCTGCCACAGGCGGGGGCCAGCCAGAGGTGGTGCAGCTGACCCCGGCGGAGGACCATCTTGCTGCATCCATGCAGCGCAGTGCCATCGAGGGTGTTTCAGGAGGTGGCTTCCAGACAGGTGGAAGCCCATCACTGCATGGTATGACATGGTGGGGGTGGGGTTGGGGGAAGGTTGATCCCATGCACTAACATGTTCTCACTTTCTGTTACAGATCCTGTGCACCTGCAGGGGACAGTGGTGGTGGGTCCATGCACTGTGGACATGCAGCCAGAGTTGGAGGAGGGTCCATCCACCTCTGCTGGTAGCTGGTGTACATTGCACCAGTGTGCACGCCTGGCTGCCATCTCCGATGTCAGTGAGTCAGGTGTGGGGGGTGTCCTTCCTGTGTCCCAGCAGTCTGGCATGCAAGCATGTCAGCAGGCTGTGGCTGAGGCTGTGGCACAAACCTGCACCATTGATGATGCGACGTCCGCTATGGGCAGTGACACATGTGTGTCACATAATGGACACACAGCAGGACAGCCCGTGCCCATGGACCTAGAGGGTTCCAATGTGTGTTCCAGCACGTCAGCACAGTCCCAGGCTGTGCCTGTCGGCACCAGTGGGGCAGCACTGGTGGCTGTGCAGGTTCCTGGCACTGTTGTGGACACAGCATTGGAAGGACTGGTCCCTTGGGCACAGCAGGTGGAGGGGCAGCAGCGGCAGTCACCCACCGGGTCTTGGGGTACAGGGTTCAGCGGTGGCGTAAGCACACCGCTTGTTGACTTGCCCATACCTGGTCCTGGTGAACAGCGCCCACCCTCAAGGGGTGTTGAGCATCAGGCCCTTCCATCCCCTGGGGGACAGGTTGCCGATTTGGCAGACGACCCGCTTGACGAGCACACCCACCTGCTGTGGGCATCAGTACAGCAGCAGATGCGGGTTGCAACGTCCGTGGAGGCACTGTGTGTGGCTGTGGAGTGGCACAGCAGGGACAATGCAATGATCCTGGCAGAGATGGTCCAAATGCAGATAGATGTGACCGCCGCCATTGACAGGCAGACCCAGGCATTGGTCGCTGTCGTGGCCGCATTGGGCACACAGTCAGGTGCCCCTGTACCGCGCACCCCATGCAGTACACTCTCCACTCCACATTCCCGGCATTGTGTGACACCCAGCCTGTCAATGCCGGGTTCTGCTGTGGGCATCCTGAGCACCCCTGGTGCAGGTATGTTCGGCATGCTGCAGACCCCTGTGCGGACAAGGTCACGCTCGCGCAGTGGGACCCCTGGTGGTCCATCGGTGCCACCCCATGTGGCCCATGCTCAGCCTGCCAGTGTGGCTGAGTCACGGCGGGGCTGCCCACACATCCGTGGTGGCCGTGGCTCAGTGCCACCTGATTGACCTGTCTGCCAGTGCGGGCCCTGTCTGGTGCTGCCCTGTGTGGAATGTGTGTCTTGGTGGGCAGTGCACTGGTGGGTGCCCTGCCCAACACGCCGACACACGGACCACCTGCACACCCACCCGACTGCTGTCCACAGGTGCGTGTGCATGATAATGCCTGCATTGTACTGTACACCAAGGTGCAAGGGTGCCCAGCATCTGACACACATACATGGACAGAACAGGTGGTGGGGGTGGTCTGTGGATCTGTGTGTTTGACATGTCTGTTCCTGCTCTGCTGTGCAAATGCCCCTGTGCTCTGTGTGCCTGGTGTGTGTGTGTGTGTGTGTGTCCATGTAGCGTGTAAGTATTCACCCCTCCCTGGTGGTGTGTTTGTGCACCTGTACCTTTCCACTCCCCTTGCCATCATGCACCCCTGGCGTGTTACCCTGTGTGTATGTGGGTTGTGCCTAGACAGTGTTGGTTGCACATGGCCCCATGACTTACCTGTGTTGTACGAAGTGCTCCTCTGTGATGGTGTCCCAGTGCAGCTGGGCCTGCCGGATCAGTCGGGGGTCACACCATCCAAGCGGGGGCTGCTCATCTCCATCATCACCGGTGTCACCGGCATCTCCATCGCTGTCCCCCTCCTCGACCTGTACGGCTATCCCACAGTCTTTGGCCATGTTGTGCAGGATACAACAGGCCAGGAATATCTCACAGGCCTTTGAGGGGCTGTACTGTAGGGCACCGCCGGAGGTGTCTAGGCATCGGAAGCGTGCCTTCATCATCACAAACACCCGCTCGATGATGTTGCGTGTGGCGGCATGTGCCTCATTGAAGCGTTGCTGTGATGGGGTCGTGGGCCGCCGGTAGGGTGTGAGCAGCCAGGGACGGAGTGGGTATCCACTGTCACCTGTGTGGAGATGGTGGAGGTTAGTGTCATGTTCAGGTACATATTGTCCCTAGCCCTGTGTGCCACCCCCATGGCACCTGTGGCTTGCCCACCCATCCCCCAACTTTGCCGCTCCTACATGAATACTCACCCACTAGGTGTCCTGTGGGGATGTCCCCACTCTCAATTCGATGGCACAGTGCAGACTGGTACCATATGAATGAATCATGTGCTCTGCCAGGGTGTGTGGCACAGACATTGATGATGCGCCCACTGGCATCACACACCACCTGGCAGTTGACACTGGAGTACCCCTTCCGGTTGCAATATGCAGCCCCATCGGGGCCAGGTGGCATGCAAATAGCCACATGGGTGCAGTCTATCACCCCTAGCATGCCAGGCATATGTGCTACCCTGTGGAACTCCTGCATGTTTGCTGTACGTTCTGCCACGGTGCTGGGGAAATGGATGTACTCTGCAGCATGTGGCAGCAGTGTGCTGAGGAATTAGGTGAGGATGCATGATGTGGCTGACTGTGTTATGCCTGTGGTGTCCCCTGTTGGCCTCTGGAAGGTACCCGTGGCAAGCAAGCATATGAAAGCTGTTACCTTTGTTTCCACTGACAGAGCATGACTCCGTCGTGAGGGTGCCTGCATCACATCACTGCACAGCTCACAGAGCCGCCTCAGTATTGCCCTGTTCAGGTGGTACCGGCCCACAATCTCGACATCCAAATACAGCTCAAAGCTGATGCAGGCACGGTACTGCCTGTTGAGGGCGTACCACCGACGGGCCCTTCCATGGCCACGTCCCCCTGCAGCATGCCTTCTCACCCCCCTCACTACAGCTTCCATGTGGAAGGTGGCACTGTCCATCTCCCTGGCTGGTGTCCCCCCCAGCTGTTGTTCTTCTGTTCCCCCCGCTGTCCTGACTTCTACCTCCACTGCACCGGGTACACCTACTGGCCTCCAAACTCTGTGGCCCCACATGCCTTCGCCTGCCACTATTCTGTCCTGCCTACTCCCTGGCCTGCACTGGTTGCTGCTGTGGCCTACTCTCCCTTGCTGCCTCATGAGCATTCCCTGTCGAGTTCTTGCGCCTCTTCCTTGAGCCTTTTTATTTTGGCTCATTTCCGCCGTAGCGCAACTTCCAGCTATTCCACTGTTGCGCATTGCGCAAGCCTTTGAATATCGCATTGCACTCTTTATGCATGGATCCACACCCTCTGGTTGCGCATGCCTTCATTTGGATTGTGCTGTTGCTCAGCATGTTTTCAGTGGCACAACTGCCTCCCGCTGAATATCGCGGTATGGCGCATTTTCGGACTTGCGCTGGCGCAACCCTATTGCGCATGGCGCAACCCTTTTGAATATCCAGGCCAAGGTAGGAAAACAGACAGCAAGAAAAAAGTGAGAGACAGTGAGAGACAAAGAATTGCGAGATTGTCGGGGTGATCAAATCCGAAGTCTCACAGGAAAATTGGGTTGCACAACCAGACAGAGAAGAGAGAGAAAATGAATGATCCTCGCATTTTAAACACTTTCTCTGTAACAAATGGGACAGGGTCCTATTCTACCCTGTCACAGACATATCTTGCCAAATCCATGTTTAGCTCTCACCAGAGCCCCTGACAAAACCCTCACTGATCATGGAAAAGTGATGGGAGAGGGAAAAGGGAAGAGTTACTGTACCCTGTCACGTTGCCTTATAGTATTTGCTAATCAGGAATAACCAGCACCCATCTCCAAAACTGGAGGAATGGCAGCTGGTCAGATGCTTGCAATACAGAGAATGCCCAGGCACTCTCAAAATAGCACTGCCCAGCCTGCGTATAGCATGGTGTTTTCTTTATAATTACAAAATTCAGTCCTAGCTGCCCTCATTGAGTGATTGAGAAGTTTGGGCAATCAGATGATATTCCATATGGGATTTTCAGCTTGAAGCTACACATTCCCTTATATCTTTTTATTTGTTTTACAGGTGAAAAAGGCAGCACAGGGAGTCCTGGACAGCAAGGACCCCCAGGGAAAAAAGGTAATAATAAAGATAAAATAGAACTTCCCAAAGTGTTTTATGTAGAATGAAACTCCCGATGTTCCTTATTGACTAATTTTTACCTTTTATTTGAATTTTGGTTATTGGATGAGCCCAAGGGGAGCAATCCATTTTACTGGAGCAACCCAAATGTTGCAAACATTTCATATATTTATTTAGTTATTTTTATTTGCTTGTTATTTATTTTTTGATTGATTAAATAATCAGAGAGCAAGGGAAGTCAGCCAGCTCAAAACAGTCATGGGAAACAATAATCCACTTGCTTGAACACAATGGCCCAGATATTGAAACTGCTCCAGGCTATGGCGCAAGCCTGGGCACAGCTCAACTTGGCTGCGCAGGGGCATGGACTGGGTGATATTCAATGGAGCTGTGCCATGGCTCACAGTGTTGAATATTGCACCCTGGCCACCCACAGTGCACATGGCGCAGTGGCACTGCGCCAGCGCCAGTGGCCAGAGTGGAGCATGGGGATGCGCTAGCACAAGTTCCATTGCGCAAGGTGCAACAACCGCGATATTCAAAAGTTGACATGCAAATGGGGCCATAATGTATGCAAGGTGCAAATGGGGCCATTTGCATGTCATTATGGCCCCATTTGCATGCAGGTGTGCTGATCCCCAACGACTTGCGCCTGGCGCCCTGCCAGGCAGCAGCTGTCGGGGACCGATGCCCCCCTGTGGTGTGGCAATGTGCCCCACAGCCTGATCACAGGCTTCAGTAAATAAATAGATTTATCCTATGTCCCTGGTGGTCCAGTGGATCTGCCTGCCCAATTGTGGGCTGAAGTAAAAAGAAGATGATCCCCATATCCCTGGTGGTCCAGTGGACCCCCTCCCCACCAGCCACTGATCCCCACCGCTCCACTCCCCCGGTCAGCGGCAGGTGGCAGCACCCCAGCTGCCTACCGCCCTGCCACCCACCAACTGACACCGTAGGTAGGGCTTTACACCCATTGGTACACAGCATGAGCCAATGAGTGTGCAGCCAGTACCGTACTACACATTCCAGATATGTGAATGGATCCAACAGATGCTGAGGTGTGCCACAGGGTCATGCGCCCTAACTCTCACCCCATTCCATAGGTAAACAAATTGACATGGTACAGTACAGGAGAATGGGGTGAGAGTTAGGTCACATGACCCTGTGGCACACCTCATCACCTGTTGGTCTGTGGAGGATGGGGGGGTTGGGGGCAGGGTCTGCTGACCCTAACATTGCATTTCCACACTTATGTTCTTGTGGAAACAACTCTAACTGATGCATTAATTGAGTTTTTTGCCATGAATTTCCCTTCTTTTTGAGACTGTGCACCACTAGAACTAGTGAATGGTATGTGTTGGTGGGAGCGCGGGGCCCCCCATCAAGCTGCCCATTTCTTTGTAATCACAAGTGTAAACAGAAGCAGGAAGCCATACTGCAGCCCTGTAGTGTAAGGAAGCCTTGTAACAGTGATTTGCCAGTGCTGTAAGTTTGTGAGCCTTAACTATTTTTCCAGCAAACCAGCAAAAGGCAGTGGGAGCAGTGCTTGCCACCCTGCACATTTCAGCCCAAAGGACCCAACTGTTTTGGTTGCAGGAGGATGACAAAGATTTGCAGTTATCTTGAGCATAGTTTCACAAAATACTTTCACAAACACGAAAGTTTCGCAAACGGAAATCATGACACTTCAGCATTTGTGAAAGTATTTTGCAAAATAAGTTTTCAGAAAATGTCAAACTTGCATTTCTGGGGAGGTTTAAATGAAGAAAAACATATGTCAAAGGACCCAACCATTTGGTTGCAAGAGGATGGCAAAGATTTAGTTATGTTTCTCAAAATGCTTTCACAAATGTGAAAGTTCCGTAAACACAAGAAATGACACTTTCGCATTTGTGAAAGTATTTTGCAAAACTATTTTTCAGAAAATGTCAAAAATGCATTTCTGGTGCTTCTAAATCCCCCCCAAAAAAGGATATGTATAGTATGTGTTATGTGTTGGTGGAAGCATGGGACCCTTGGGCTCCACGCTCCCACCAAGCTGGCAATTTCTGCATAATTATATGTGTTTCTGGGAGCACAGGCCCTCTGGGCCCTGCACTCCCATGTACACAGAAGCAGAAAGCCATACTGCCGCCCTATATTGTGAGGAAGCCTTGTAAGAGTGATTTGCCAATTTCCCTTCTTTTTGAGACTGTGCAATATAAATAGCGAATGGTATGTGTTGGTGGGAGTGCAGGGCTGTTTGGGCCCCACGCTTCCACCAAGCTGCCCAATTCTTCGTAATAAGCCTAACACTAACAGTAATGATAATGCTAACGCTAATAATAACACTAACAGTAATGCTAATGTTAACAGTAACGGTAACGCTAACGGTAACAGTAACGCTAGTGCTAACGGTAACACTAACAGTAATGGTAGCAGTAGCAGTAACACAAATGCCAATGCTAATGCTAACATTAATGGTAACAGTAACGCTAACGGTAACGCTAATACAAATGCAGATGCAAATGCAAACGGTAACGCAAATGGTAACACAAATGCAAATACAAACAGTAATGCAAATGGTAATGCAAATGCAAGCAGAAATGCAAACACCACAGGTAACGCTAACGTGAATGTTAATGGTAACACAAATGCAAACACCAATGGTAACAGTAACGGTAACACTAACGGTAGCAGTAAAGGTAACAATAACGCTAACAGTGCTGCAAATGCTAATGCTAATGGTAACAGTAATGATAATGGTAATGCAACTGGAAATGCAAATGCAAATGGTGCTGCAAATGGTAATGCAAATGTAAACACAAATGCTAACACTAACGATAACGCAAACACAAATGCTAACACTAACGATAACAGTAACAGTAACTCTAACGGTAATTGTAATGCAAATGCAAGTGCTAACGGTAACGCAAATGCAAACACAAACACAAGTGCAAATGTAAATGGTGCTGCAAATGGTAATGCAAATGTAAACACAAATGCTAACACTAACAATAACGCAAACACAAATGCTAACACTAACGCTAACAGTAACAGTAACAGTAACTCTAACGGTAATTGTAATGCAAATGCAAGTGCTAACAGTAACGCAAATGCAAACACAAACACAAGTGCAAATGTAAATGCAAACTTAGATGGTAGTGAAAATGGTAGCGCTAACGTAAATGCAAACGCAAGCCCTAACGCTAACGGTAACGCTAACACAAATGCAAACAGTAATGCAAACAGTATCTCAAACGTGAATCAGTAACATGCATTGTATCCAAGACAGGGGCATCAAAAAGTGCTGTGAATACATAGAATGTGGGCATAATAGTGGGCCTCGGACATGAAAATCAGCAATTGGAAGACTAAATTGCTAATATCTCATGAACAGTACGAGGTAGAAAAAAAATTCAATTTCATGTTATTCATTGCTTTCCAGGCTAGTTCTACACTTAGCCCCCCAGCAGGGGACTAAGAATTTTTTCGATGAAAAGTCTGTATTGTGAACCATTTTCGAGATACGGGACCCGAAAGGTGCGGCGGACACCATAATGTTATCCTATGGGGAAAATGCTGACCTTCGGAGTACAGTAATTTGGATCCCTGTAATATTTTGGAACCAAACCACCAAAAGGCACATCTGTGGAGTCTTGGCTTTCCATGCTGAAAATCTGAGCCCAAAAGACAAACCATTTTTATTGCAGGACGGTGGCAAAGAATTCCTGTTATTTTGGCTATAGTTTCACAAAGTACTTTCGCAAATCACAACACTTTTGTGCTAAAAATCATGAAACTTCAGCATTTGCAAAAGTATTTTGCAAAAGTACTTTTCAAAAAAAGGTGAAATTTAATTTCTGGGGGTTTAACTCCCCAAATAAATACATGGCTAGCATCCTCAGGACTCGACTAGGTGAATGCAACAAGAATTGTGTTACTAGAGGGTCCCAATTTTAAATGCCAGGCATTTTTCTGAGCTGTAACTGAATATAAAATGGCCAACTCACAAAAGTAAAAGGGCCATTTGTGACACTAAAAACATTCGTTTGTGAGTTTTCTGATATTTGTTAACTTTCCCATTGACTATAATGGGAAACTTGTGTTTTGAATAACTTTTGAACTGTTTAATATTTTTTCACAAAATCTTTGAAAGGCACATCGGAGACCATGACTGCATGTTCCCTGAAGTTTTTGGACTGAAGGGACAAACCGTATGGGCTATGGGCACGAGCAAAGAAATGCACAAAAAGTCAGTTTTTTTGGTGTTTTTTGGCGTTCTGTAGCTCTGCAACCGTATATCCGACCGTAACACAATTTGGCATGTCTAGAGATCTATGGTGCCAGACTGCGGATGCAAAATGTCAGGTAAATCCATCATACGGTGGCAGAGATACTGTATTAAAGTGCAAAATTTGAGGTTTTATATGAAAGTGGCTACTCGGTCCATTATCTGTTTACTGTACTCTCAATGTTTTCTCTGTATATTGTCCTGAATTCCTTGCATTGTTGTTTATGTACATGATGTGGAACCTCTCAATGAGCATCCGCTCACAGGTGTATCCAAGATTTCAATAAATAAATAAATAAATAAACCCCCTAACTGTAGTGGCACTACTGTGCCACCATAATATAATATAATATAATATTCTTTTGTTAACCAGGTAAGGCCCACTAGGCACAAGGCCTATTTTCATGGGCAACCAGGCAGCACTTGGGAGGTTAAGTGACTTGCTTAGGGTCACACAGTATGCACATGGAAGTTGTAGGAATCAAACCCAGGTCTACTGGATGTACCAAGCTCATTCATAGCTCATTACTCTAACCTCTAGGCTATACTGTCAGAATAATGAATATTGTATTTTATTAGTTTTTGATACCAGGCATGACCTGGGAGCTTACAGTTTGGGAAACACTAGATGGATAATTGACAACAATACAAATAAAAGATACACAGCTGCACTACAATTTACAAAAATATAAATGCATGAGAATAATAATTCCACACAGAAATGTGCTTAATCACAAATGATGTAATATTACCAATGATATATTTTACCAAATATACAGGGTTTGGAAATTGACTGAACAAACTAGCTTGGTTAGGGAGCCCAAGGGATATCAATTAGTCACAGAAATGGTAGTTTTCAAGTAATAAAATAATTCCATAACTCGGGTTTAAACAATTGTTGAGTAAGGGTGAAATGAGTTCTGATCAGGATGGAGTTCTACAATTTTGGGGGAAAACAGGAAAATATCAGCTGCCCCACTTTTGTATGGCATGCTGGGATTTACAATAATGCCTGATCTTCAGAATGCCAGGTATGGGGAAAAGCCAGGTTCACAAGAGGTGTCAATAAGGAGGAAGAGGTTTGGTGTTGAAGAACTTAATCACTGAGACACCTATGGCTAAAGGTGCATATACTGTAACAGCAGGGAAAACAGAGCCAGGAAACAAACAAACAAACAAACAAACAAATAAACAAGCAAGCAAACAAACAAGCAAAAAACAAACAAGCAAGCAAACAAACAAAAAACAGTGATGTGTTTGATAGGAGGTAGTCAAGGCAACATTTGCATACGTTTTTATAGGTTACATCCTACTTTCTCAAATTGGTTATGGAAGTTTGAAATAAGATAAAACACCATAGATTAATTTAGGCGCCAGTCAGTTCACCGTTATCCATGGCAGTGTACACATCATTTGTGAACATGATCAAGGTCATCGCTATACTGTGATTCTGTCTAAATCCATGTTGATTGGTACAAATCACAACCACACAAATACTCATGAATTTTCTCATAGACCAGCCTTTCAATATTTTTTTCAAGCAGGGACAATACAGAGATTGGTGTATAGTTAGCCAAATCATTAGTCACACCTTTCCATTTGGCAGAGACATTTCTAGTTCAGTTAAACAAATAAGTAAGGGGAACAGAACTGTTGTCATCTCCAGTCGAAGTAGCGTTGATTCCAAGTCATGTAAACCACAGCTCTTTCTGGGATCCAATCCTTTCAAAAGTTTTAGTACATGGGTTGTTTCAAAACAATGAAAATAAAAAAATAGGCCTGGTACTGTCACTGTAAAATGATGGTGTACTCAGGGCAGCTGAACTAGGGGTTACGCTGTTGTCTATTGGAGTCAAGATCTGCTAGGATGTCAAATCAGTAATTTTTTTTTTGTTGAATGCATTCACAATATTAGAGGTTAGTATCCAAATTCTCATCTATCAGGACATCTCCAATTTCAGATGTTCCCCCGTCCCCAATATATTTTTTTGTACACTTTTATTGATGTTTCAGGTTCAGCTTGTAAAACATACATTGTAGATATTATAACATCATCCAGTTTCTAAGGCAACACACCTCCTTCTCTTCTTTTATATAGTCACTTAGTGTAAGTCTTGGAAAATGTTATATATAATTACACTGATTCAACTTTAAACCTGAAATAAGAAAAACTCAAAAGAATTATTCATTTCATACAAAATAAAAGCACATCAGAAAAATTCAACTTAAGGTTACCAATGTTTCCTCCTCTGAATTTATTTCTTCGTGTCTAGATCATCTCCATTTATTTCAGTATTAGAATATATCCTCCTAATACATTCCTATTTTATATGTAGGGTTTAAATCTTTTAGTTACCTGTTTTCAAATTAATTAGCCCATCCCCCACCTCCAGTCAAGTTTTCTTATATTTACAACGGGTCCCTTTCTTGTCTTATCTCCCTTTAAATTAATTCTCTATCGGGGAAGACAAATCCCACCTATTCCATATGTTGTTAAACTTGATCTTGTCTTTGGTTTATTTTCCATGTAATTCTCTCCATTGTTTGTATCTGGGGGACAACATTCATCCACTCTGTCCTATCTGGGGGGGGGTTACTTGTAGCCATCTTCTGGCTATGGCCTTTACAGCCAGCAGCTATAAGGACATTCCAGAGGAACCCTTTCATCTTTTCTCTTCAATTTCCTAGGGGGTAACCCCAATATTAAGTGTAGTGGGCCTAAGTCTGTGCGATACATGAATGTTGTTTGTATTTTATTTATCACTTGAGACCAAAAGGATCTCAACTTAGGACAGTGCCAGAAAACATGTGCCTGTGTAGACTTGTTCTCCTCACATCCTCTCCAACAAGATGAGGGAGATCTCCCATCATGATGAGTTGCCTGTACAGGGGCCAAAAAATATATATTTCATACCTGCCAGCAAAATTGTTTCCAGTTAGGTGAGGAGGTGGTTGCCCATGTAGATTTCCATATATTTGACCCTTCTTTATTAGTGAGGGTGATTTTCAGATCATCTTCCCACTTTTTCAAAATGGGCAACGTAGACACTGATGCACCCTTGATGTATGCCCTATATAGCATGGTAATTGCCTTCTCACCATGCGTTGTACTCCGGACATCTCTAAAAGGGATGTCTGTTTTCCAATCCTCCTCTGTCTTTGCCCCCTGTTTTTGTAGTTCCTTGATATAATTTCTAATTTGGTAGAACCTCATTATGTCAGTTTGAATCCAGCCAAAATTATTCTGTGCCTGTTCAAAAGAAATGGTCTGTGCTCCCTGTAGTGGTTGATATGGGGATGTGATCCCTCTTTCTGCTTGATTCCTAAACCACTTATCTTGTGCTGCCAGGGGGAACTTTGGATTGTAGGCCCACCATTTGAATAACCACATAACTTCTTGTATTTTTCCTCCTCTAGTGCCTCTTCTCCAACCCTCTAACACTGTTTTAATACCGGAGAAGTATGTTTGACAATTCAGTTTAATTCTAGGTTGGCAGATTAAGGCTGCCAAGGGGGGGGGGAGGTGGTTGTCTGATCCATAAGATCTATCCTTTTCCATAAAGTATCAAAATTCCTATTTCCCCACAGCAGGGCCACCTGCATTTGAGATGCAATCCAATATCCAGCTAAGTCAGGAAAAGCCATACCCCCCCTCTCTCTTGGGCAGATATAATATTTTTCTTTTGACCCTTGGTCATGACTTTCCCCTTATAAAAGACAGAAAGATTTGTTGCCAGCTTGCCAGCATTGGTTTCGGGACCTTACAGGGACGCACTGAAACAAATATAAAAACCGAGGCAGTGCATTCATTTTCAATGCTTGCACTTTCACCCCAAATGTCAGGGGGAGGAGTTTCCATTGTAAAATGTCCTTTTTTAATTGAGTGATTAGAGGCGGGTAATTTAAATTATATAATTCATCCAAGGGTCTCCCTATAAGGAGCCCCAGATACCACATGTTAGTAAGATCCCATTTCATGGTGTATTCTCCCCATATTGATGGTGTAGGAGAGTAGTGAAAACACAATATCCCTGTTTTGTCTTTCTTTAACATATAACCAGAGACAGCTGAATATATGTCCAGCTGCTTCATCAGCTGTGACAGAGATTCTTCAGGTGTGGACATGTAAACCAGGATATCATCAGCATACAGGGCCTCTTTATTCTCCCCATCCGTCATCTGTACACCCTGTATCTGAGGATTCTGCCTTACACTCTCCGCTAAGGGCTCAATATATAGAGCGAAAAGGAGTGGTGAGAGGGGACAGCCCTGTCTTGTACCCCTCTCTAAAGTAAATCCTATTGATATGTGTCTGTTCGCACGTACATATCCTGTAGGTCTCTTATATAGTTTAAATAAACTTGAAATGAAGTCTCCTGGGATACCAAACCCGGAAAGGACCCTCCTCAGGAAAGACTATGAGACTTTATCAAAAGCCTTTTCTGCAACAAGACTCATAAGCAGGGATGGAGTTTTTAAATGATTAATATGGTCCACAATATGTATCGTTCTTTTTAAATTATCCTGGGCCTGCCTGCCCAGAACAAATCCTGTCTGATCAAAGTGGATTAGTGATGGTAATATTTCTTGAAATCTATGGGCTGTAATGGAGGTGTATAATTTATAATCATTATTTACTAATGAAATGGGATGATATGCAGGACATTTGGAGGGGTCCTTTCTGGGTTTGGGAATCACCGAAATGACCGCCTGTGCCCAGGAGTGGGGTGGTTCCCCCTCTCCACCAAAAACCTCTTGCATAGTTTGAAACAGGAGAGGTTGCACCAGTTTTGTGAAGGTGTTATAAAACTCAGCTGCAAGAACGTCATGACCAGGGCATTCTCCTGTTTTCATCCTCCCTATTTCTGTGACAAACTCCTGCGGTGTAAGGGGCTTAGTAAGGTCTATTCTTTGCTGTTCCGTAAGTGTTGAAAGTGTTATTTTCCCCATAAAGTCTTCTGTCAGGGTATCTGATACAGGGGATCTACTTGATATAATTTCACATAATACTCCCAAAAAGCCTCTGCAATATCCTTTGTTTGTGACAACATCTGACCTGTATTTGGGTGTGTAAGTTGAGTGATCGTGGCTTGCCTCGCTACTGTAATCTAGCGTGCAAAAATTTTATGAACGGGCCACCTTCATAAAACTTCAGCCTCAAAAAGACCAGTTTTTGTTCCTCTTGGTAGTCAAGCAGGTTTCCCAGCTGTTTTTTTTAAATGTTCTAGTTCCTTATTTCTGTTTCTTTTATAATGCTGTTTTTGTTTATCTTCCAGTATTTTTATTTTCTCTTGCAGGTCTAATTTAGTGGCTTCATGTTCCCTTTTTTTTAGCTGATATTTCAATAAACTTCCCCCGTAGAATGGCCTTCGCCGTGTCCCATAACATGCTCTTTGTAATTTCTGGTGTAGTGTTTTCCTCTAAATACCTCTCATATGTGTCCTTTATTATTTTCTGAATTTCCTCATCTTTTAGTAGAGAGACATTAAGTCTGCAAATTGTATTTTTTTTTTGTAATTCTCCCAAGGCCAGTGAGAGGAAAATCGGGGCATGATCTGATAAGACAATGTCTCCAATCCAGGTTGAGACAACTCTGTGCATCTCTTCTCTATTTAACAAAAAGTAATCAAGTCTAGAATATATCTTATGAGGATTTGAAAAGAATGTATGGTCTCTTCAGGTTTTATGTACCTGATGCCATACATCCAACAGCCCTAATTCCATTAATAGTTTGTGTAGTTGTCTAGCTGTTCTATTCGAGTCTCCCGAGGCCTTTGATGTGGTGTCCAGGTTGGGATTAAATACTAGGTTAAGGTCCCCTCTGCATATCAATGGTCCCTCCTCCCAGTTCTGTAAGTTTAGAAAAAAAGCTTTGTAATCTTTATATTCAGATCCTGGGGCGAAGTACACCAATGCCGGGGTAATCTTCTGGCCCCTCTGTGTACCCTTTAGTACTGCAAATCTACCCTTCTTGTTGATCCAACCATCTTCGTTTTGGAATTGTATCCCCTTAGAAACTAACACTGCAGTCCCTCGCCATCTCCCCCATTTATAAGTAGATGCAATCACGTCTTCGATTCCCATCCTGGACAACTTCTCATGTTTACCTCGTGAGAGATGTGTCTCTTGCATAAGTGTGAAATCTGCTTTTGTTTTTTTAATATATGGCAATATTTTGCTCCTTTTTACAGTGCTAGTTAGCCCATGAACATTATAGAAGCAGATCAGCGTATTTTTATTATTCATATTGGTGGGGTATAAAGTTTTATTTTGATCTCACATTGAACTACTCTCCCCAGGTGAACCATCTGTTTTTTGAGGAGGAGTCGATCCTCTAGGAATTCATAACATTTGGCAGCCTTCAACCTAAAAAAACATTGAATGTCTAAGTAAAAATATTGAACTTCTAAATAAAAACAACTATTTGGAACTCTGTTAGCCAACTGGGCCAGTCAGTGTTCCTCCCAACGTAACTGCTTCCAGGGTAGGAAACCCAACTATTTGGGCTTCTATTCTTAGTGGTGCCCCCTCTGTCTATAGGGGTCCCACCAAGTAGGGGTGTGAGTGTCTTTTCCTCAAACCAAGGAACTCTACCCCTGAGCCAAGTATTCTGTGTAGTTTCACCTCGTTTACAGGTAACAGAAAACGCCACAGACCTTTATAACTATTCGCTACTTTGAACTCCCCTCTCCAGCTTCCCCAACCCTCCTGCTCCAGAACAATCTTTATGGACCTTTTGTGTGCTGTAACCCCTTTAAGTTTTCATCTAGTAGTGTCTAAAACATCTCCAGCGAAAAACTAGCTAGGCATCAGTAGGTCATGATCAGCTTAACAATGCCCTCCTTTGATTATTTCAGTACAGGAAAAGTGCTTCCATAATCTCTAAACTAAACTTTCTCCAGGTGGAGAGAGCAGAGAAAGTCACCTTTTGGTTATCTCAAGCATGTTCATTAGACAAAGGCAAATTCTCAAAGTTATGTTCCTGCATTATTCATGCTTGATTCAAAGTTCACACCAAACCTCTTTACCCGATTTTGTATTCCTGTGTTATGATCCTCTCAAGTTTTGTTAGAGACGTTTGTCCATTTTAGCATATGCGATTTTCCCTTACTTCCCTCCCCCCAGGGATCATAGGCCTTGCTCAGCAACTAGAGCTCACAAGGCTCCTTAATGAGGCTGATCCACGGGGGTACAGATGTTCAATACCTTTGCTGTTTGCAGTATGTTCAAACTTCTTTTCCCAATCTAGTGGACGGTTTGTCTCCTCTCTTGTCTGCATATTGGAGTAAGGCCACTACTTGTCACACTGCTTCCCTAGTGTTCAGTCTAGACAATTCCATGGTTCCTTGATGTGTTACTGTTTGCCACTCTGGATGGAAACATCGTCCTGTAGCGTTACGTTCTTTGGGCAGATCTGGTACTTGCAATTCCCTTTTCACCATGTCTTGTTTCGCCTCTTGAGCAGATCCATACATTACAGTTCCTGTTGCCCAGGCAACTCTTAAATGTGCCAGGAATGGGGTCTGGAACTTGATATTTTGTTCTCTCAGCACCTTCAGAATTGGAACATATCTTTGTCTGGCATTCTGTATCTCTGGTGGATAATCATGATCGAGTGAGATCTTGGAGTCCAGATATTTCAGGTTTTTTCTGAGACCAAGTTTGGCGCAATATGTCCTCCTTAATTTTATAACTTGCACATTTTATCACGATAGACCTAGGACACACCGCCGGGTCAGTAGGTTTTTTAACCAGTGAGCGGTGTGCTCTCTCTATTCGTAAGGCATATCCTGGGGCAAGGCCCAGTATGTCTCTGAAGAGGTTTTCAATTAAATCTAGCATAGGATATGTTTCCGCTCCCTCTTTTAGACCTTAAATCCTAATGTTGTCCCTCCTCGATCGACTCTCCAAATCTAAAGTTTTAGCATGTAGCTCTGCTGTCTGTTGTAAAAGTAGCTCCAGGACCCCTCCCATTTACTGTGCATGCTCTTCTGAGGTCTCCACATGCTCCTCCATCTGGTCCATGCGTGCTTCCAGCTTTGTGAGTTTATCTGATATATTTTGAATTCTTTTCAACTTTTCATTCTAGAGCCCTTTATTTCTGTTAGTAGGGTCTCGAATCTGCTACGAGATAGATGCTCTAACTCTCCATCTGTATCATGCTCAGAGCCTCTTGTACTAGAAGGAGATCTACTTCTTTCTCTGGGCCCTCGGCAGCTGTTTGATCTGTCGGCATCCTTGAAAAGTAGTCCTTTTTAAGGAGTCATTTTTGAACCTCTCCTCCCCTTTGAACTACCGCTCAACATTTTTTGTGGGTCCAATATCATTTGGCTTTTCAATGTTTTTTGTTTTTTTAAAAAGATTACTGGATTGGGTGGTGCGGAGCCACTCTACTCAAGTGTTTACAGGTCCATGGCGGAACCAAAATCGTCTAGGGTCAGTTAAATTAGACACTAACTTTTGTTTACAATAGGCACTCTTATTTCTTTCTTTTCAGAGATTTCTAGACTCGTGGTACTTGATAAAATGTACAGGATCATGAGTGGATCAAAACAAGACCCAGAATTTGCCCCAGTTACAAATGCCCTGTAAGCCAATTAGTGCAGGTCCACTGCATCCTATTCTCGGTGACTGGTGCAGGTTTGTCAGGTAGATAAATAAATTTAGTGACCAAAAAAATCAAAAATATGTTCTACATTGTAGAATTAAATTTTTTTTATTTTTTTTTATTTTAGTCTTTGGTAACTGGTTAAGGCCCACTAGGCACAAGTGCCTGTTTTCAGGGGCAACCTGGGAGCACTGGGTGGTTAAGTGACCTGCTCAGGGTCACACAGTATGCAGGTGGAGGTTGTAAGAATCAAACCCAGGACTGGCCTGCTAGATGTACCAAGCTCTTTCACAGCTCGTTCCTCTAACCTCTAGGCATGGGTTCAGTTAATTTATTTTCAGTGGAAGTCTAAAACTTCCAGAAGTTGAAATCTGGAAGTCATTCCAATTTTTGGAAGTCAAAATACTTCCAGAATCCCACCTTTGGAAGTCAGTATTCTAGGAAGGACAAATTTATGGATGTTATTATAATATATCAGTGGTAAAATACAGTTTCTTTCAGAAAAATCCATCATTTCTTACTTCTAAGCCTGCAATTTTTGAAGTCACCTAATTTTTGGTATTACATCTGGAAGTCAATGACTTCCTCCTGCTCTCTTCATTTTGGAAGTTTTTGCCTTATTTTTAGAAGTCAAATACTCCCAAAATGGAGTTAACTGAAGCCCTGCCTCTAGACTATTCTGCCAGCCCAGGGGCTTAGTCTGTTGAAATGATTTATCCTTGGTTCATATCTAAAGGTTTAGTTCTCCTTATGCCATAACTTGGACAATGGTCACGAATATTGTTGGCCAATATACCTACGTTAATTATTCCATCAGGCCTGTTTGCAAGACTCCAGTTAACACTGTGAGGTGTGCACTGAAATGTGTCAATGTACACCGTTATTTGTTCTCGCTCACTTGAGAGTTACCAATCAGAGTGTACGAAATACAGTCCCATGTTTTGCAGCATTTCACACATGCAGTGTAACAGCCTACTCCTTAGATGACTCCCTAGATCACCTAAACTTCTGAGACATATTGATTTTTCAGACATTTAAAGTGGTCTGTCAAAGAAAGGAAAAGAAAAAAATGCATTTTCCAAATAAACTGTCATCATTCTCTTTACTTTTTGCTTTGGTTATGTTCCTCTCCTTTTATTAAAAATTTCACAGTGTATATTTTTTCTTTCCCTGCACAGGAGAATGTGATATTAATGATGTTCTGCGCAGACTCCGTAAGTAACATTTTAGTTCTGGAACTGGAAGGGGCTGTTACTAGTAGATGCACCATTATAAACTTAAAGGAATTAGAAGCATTTTACATATCTCAATAATTTTGATTTCTTTGTTTTAAATGATTATTTTTCTGGCTTAATAATCACCATTTTTCTTTCTTGTAAACCCTTATTGAGGACACTGGTACTTTTTGAGAGGAGTGCCTTTTTGTTTGATTGCAGTTTAAAACAAAAACTGCAAACATGGCTATGTGGTGAAAAGGGAGGAGGGAGGAGGGAGGTGAAGCATTGTGGGAAGAAGGGGAGGTTGTGTTTGGCTGCTGGTTTTGGCACCATCATTGGAGGGGTTGGATGTCACATGACTGCAGCTGGCAAATTGGGTGGCTGCAGTCTCCTGTAAATTCTCAGAAGTCCAAGTGACCCCAAACCTGAGTGACCCCGAAAGTGTGTCACGAAGCAGGAGTGTGGCATCTAACTCAGTGACATCTGAGGAATCAGCAGAGCATCTGCAGGGAGAAAAGCAGACCATAGGCTATGCTGGTCATGGCAGGAAAGGTAAGTGTAAAGAAAAAACAGGAAGTGCACTGTAGGGGGTTGGAAGGGAATTGCAGCTGACCCCTAGCTAGGGTCAGCATCTATTTGTTCTGAGCATCGAGGAAGCAGGAGTGGTAGGTGAATCGAGGGATTCGGGGATTGCTGTAAACATCTATAACTGGGTCAAATACATTGTTTAGTTTTGTATTGCTCCTTTCTCCCCATCTCCCGGGTCACACCTGGAAACAAGACTTGACTCAGTGTGCCTCTCCCAGTTACCAACTTTAAATAAAATAAATAATAATAAAAAATAAGAAGATACATATCTAGGGGTTAGGAGAAGCTGGAGGTGGGATGATGTTGGGGAATAGGAGCCTGTACAGGCACCAGGACAGTGGGAGAAAGGTGTGTGCTGTAATAGTTATGGAGCAGCAGTCTTCCTGGGGACAAGGTGGAGTACAGGGGGAAGTCCAGTGTGTAGGAGCCTGGAGAACCTAAGGGCAGTAATGAAACAGCTCACACAGGAACTCGGGAGGATGAAGTAGAGAGACAGAGGAGTAGTACAGTGGAGAGAAAGGAGGATGGGAGGTGCCTAGGGGAGTGAGGGTCTCAGGCTGGGGAAGGGAGTAGGGAGGATCACCCAGTATCTGGGGTTACCTCTTCCTCAGAGGTCCAGGAGCCCAGGGAGGGGCAATGGCAAGTGGTAGGGGAAGGGGTGGGACTGCAAGTACTGCAGCAGTAGTGGGAGCTCTTGACATGGTGCCTTTCTAGGTCTGACCCACTGCCTGGAAAGGGGAAGGGGGAACAAGAGGTGGGGTAGAAGGTTAGGTTAAGACAATGAGGTTGGGTGTAGAAGGACAGGAGAGGGGTGGGACTCTGCTGGGTTGTCCAGGTGGGCAGGGCAGAAGAAGCAGACAATGCTAAGTAGAGGGTTGGGGGAGAAACATAGGAACATTGAATGTGATGGCAGATAAGGGTTGCAAGGTCCATCCAGTCTGTCCATTTTGATTTGATTCAATGTATTTGTTAACTAGATAAGTACACTAGACCAAATGATCTGTTTACAGGCATGAACTGTGTGTTTTCAGTAAAACACGTCTTTTCTACAGATAACTTCTAAGTTCACACAATTATTTACAAATGACATACAACAAATTTATTCATTGTTGTTAACCTTCATTTTTTGCTTCTGACTCTACTTGACCTGCAACGCACTTTCTTTCTCCCTTCTTTACCCCTACGGTTCCCTTGTGCCTATCCCAGGCATTTTTGAACCCCCCCACTGTTTTTGCCCCCACTAGCTCTACTGGAAGGCTGTTCCAGGTATCCACCACCCTTTCTGTGAAGAAGTACTTCCTCATTTCCCTGCTAAACTTACCCCCCTCCAGCTTCATAGCTTGCCCCCTCATTCTAAAGCATCTTCTTCTCTGAAAAATACCCCATCCTGTACCTTATTAACCCACATGAATTATTAAAAAGTCTCTATCATATCCCCTCCTCTCCTCTAGGGTGTACATATTTAGTTCCTTAAGCCTCTCCTTGTAGGGCTTTTGATGTAGACGCTGCACCATTTTGGTAGCCTTCCTCTGGACCACCTCTGCTCTGTCTAAGTCATTCTTGAGATGTGGGCTCCAGAAGTGATCTTACCAGTGACCTATATAGGGCAGAGTTCCATGTTGCTTCAGTGACAGGAATGTCGGTGACCTCCCCTACAGTGACACAAGAGCGTCGACATCCCTGATGCCACAGACTCTGGTCCCTGACCAGAAAATGCACTGACACACTAATGGTGTTCATGCGGTGGGAGGCAGTGCCCCTCCACCCCCCTCGGACTTAAGGATTCCAACTCTGGGGTGGTGGATCTTGGGGGAGAGCAACCACACTCCGGAGTTGATGACTCTGGCATCGCTCCAGCAACCAGGTCAACACTGCGGGTGTCAACAGATTGCTGTTGCTGTAACATCATCGCTATAAGAGCATCGCTGTTACAGTGGTATACCATAGGGCAGCATTACCTCCCTCCTCCTGCTGGTGATACCCCTTCCTATGCATCCCAGAATCCCACTAGCCCTTCCGACTGCCTTGTTGCACTGCCTGACCACCTTTAGATCATCCAATATGATTACCCCTTGGTCTCTTTCCTGTTTGATCTTTGTCAGTGTCACTCCATCCACTTTGTACTCTGCACCCAGTTTTCTGTGGCACAAGTGAATTATTTTATGCTTTTTTGCATTAAAATCCATCTGTCATACCCCTGACCACTCTTCCAGTATTTTCAGATCACTGCCTATCCTTTCCACCCCCCCCATGGGAGTGTCCTCCTCTGTTGCAGATCTAGGTGTCATCTGCAAAGAGGCAGACCGCCCCTTCCAGTTCCTCTGATATGTCACTTATAAAGATATTGAAGTGCGCTGGTCCCAGCACTGATTCCTGAGATACCCCATTGGTCACCTTTCCTTCTTCGGAGTGAACTCCATTTACCACTACCCTTTGTGTCTTATCCCCTTACCAGTTTCTTACTCAGTTTACCACCTTATTACCCACCCCCAGTCTACTATGTGGAATGGTGTTGAAAGCCTTACTGAAATCCAGGTAGACCACATCCACCGCTCCACCCTGATCCAACTCCTTGGTCACCCAGTCAAAGAAATCTATCAGATTTGTTTGACTTGACCTTCCCCATGTGAAACCATGCTGCCTTAGATCCTGTGATCCACTGAATACAAAATATTTGACAATCCTTTCCTTTAGTACTGTTTTCACTAACTTACTCACCATTGGTGTCAGGCTGACAGGTCTATAATTACCTGCCTCTTCCTTGCTCTCTCTTTTGTGAAGTAGGACTACAGCTGCACTTCTCCAGTCCTTTTCGACCATGCTGATCTCAGTGATCTGCTAAGTAGGCTTGTTTGAGGTGCAGCTAGTACCTCCCTGAGCTCCCTCAGCACCACTAAAGGTACCCCGTCTGTCCCCATAGCGTTGTCCACCTTCTGGTTAGTGAGTGCTTTCTGGACTCTGTCCTCAGAAAATGGACTTGTGTCCATTTCCTTCCCATCAAAGCTCCAGGTGCCTTTTCGTGCTCCCTCCCCTTCCTCTTCTACTGTGAACACTGAGCAGGTGTATTTGTTTAAGGTGTTTTCCTTTTTTTTGTCCCTTTTCTGTACAGTCGCCCCACTCCCTCTTTAGTCATACAATCTCTCCCTTTGTCTTCCTTTTTTCGCTAACATACCTAAAACATGTGTTGTCCCCTTTGATACTCCCTGAGCTATTTTTTTTTCTTCAGTTTGTGCCTTTGCACTCCTTACTTCTTTATCTACCTCCCTCTGTTTTCCCTGATACAGTTTCATATCCTCCTCTCTCTGGGTCTCCTCATACCTTCTGAATGCTACTCCTTCAACCTTTTCCGTTTCTGCTACCTCTTTCAAAAACCATAGCAGTCTCCTTTTTCTTTTACTTTTGCTTACTTGTTTGACACAGAGGTTTATCACCTTCACTATGCCCTCTTTTAGTTTGGCCCCTTTTACTCCCTCCAGGTCGTCTCCCCCTGCCAGGTCATTCCTGAGGGGTAGCATGTCAATACGGTGACTCATTAATGGCTCTGTCATTATAGTGAAACCATTAGCAGTGCCCACTAAATAATGATGACATGGTGAAAATGGTGACTCCGAGGTGCTAACCTACCCCAGTGTCAAGGAGCACCTCGGTGTAGTAATCATTGAGACAGTGGGGGGTTCAGGGGTGCAGCCCTCCATGGTGGGGGGGCAGAGCCCCCACTGACAGAAAAGGTCTGTAAAATTAGTGGCCTGTTTACCTGGTGTGCACAGTGTATGGGCGCATTTTTGCTATTACGGTTAGTCAGCATTTATTATATGCACCTTAATCCCAGTCTCTCTTATGGAGTCGCTGTTTTGACCCCCACCATTTAATCCTCACCATTATCACATGGAGTCTTCCTAGGGTATTCACCCATCTTTGTAAAATCAGCCCTTCTGAAGTCAAGGACTCTCCCCATTGTGTGGTTGGATTCTGCAGCTGTTCTTATGTTGAACCACACCGTATGATTATAACTGGTCCCCAGATGGCTTCCCACCTTGATGTCTGCAATACTGTCCTTGTTAGTAAGCGCCAGGTCCAGTATTGCCCCATCATGAGTGGGTTCACTGATTGGGAGGAAGAGGGGGGAAGTGGAGGCAAGCATAGCTAGCCAGATAGGGAAGGGCATTGAGGTGAATGGTAAAATAATTGTGGGATAAGTAGAGGCTGCAGTGGGATGTTAACCAAGGAAGAGGGGGAGCAATTAAGTGGAGGAGCAACGTATACATCAGTTGAGGAAGGAAGGAAGGAAGGAAGGAAGGAAGGAAGGAAGGAAGGAAGGAAGGAAGGAAGGAAGATGTAATGGAGGGGACTGAAGGGTGGTAATCCTAGGAGACTCCATTAATAAGGGTATTCACTGGGTAAGTAAGGGGAACCCAAATACAAGAAGGAAGGTAGTTTGCATGCCAGGGATGACAGCAGGGAAGATTTGCCCAGGAATCAAGGAAATGGTAAGGGGGGGTTGACGGGAACCAAATGTAGTCATACACCTAGGTACCAACAACCTAGCTGAGAAGGAGGTGGAGATAGTACTTCATAGATTCAGGACACTAATGAGGACCTGCGGGGGGTTAACAAGATTGCTGGCATTTGCAGAAGTGTTACCAGTGTCAAAGGTCAGCACAGTCAGGAAGAAAAGGATAGAGGAATGCAATGCCTGGGTGAGGGGATGGCGCAAGGAGGAAGGGTTTGTCTGTCTTGAGGGCTGGGGGAGATCTGATCAAATAAAACACTTTATGCACCAGACAGACTACATCTCAGTGGGGAGGGCTGAAAATACTGGGGGACAAACTGAGGGGGTACACAACCCACAAACTTAGTTTATACTACTGAGGCAGGCTACAGGCCCAACGACTCCAAGGTGAGGAGGTTAATGGATCTCCCCCCATACCTGTAGAAAGGGTCTGGAGGGTGGTGGGGGAATGGAGTGGTCAGAAATGGGGGGTTTTGGGAGCACACAAAGGGGAGAAATGGAAAGGAAAGAAGTGGGGAAAGTGAAGGGTTCTCGGATTCTAGGTGGAAGGTGGTGCCACTGAACGTGCAAAGTCTTGGTAACATGATGAATTACCTGCAGGTGCTACTAACATGGTGGGGGAGGGGTTGAAAATCACAGCAGTCATCAAGACTTGGGCCACGCCAAATTATGACTGGGCTCTCACAAACCTTGGGTATAAATTATATTGGAAGGACATGGCGGTAGGGAAAAGGGGAGTGGCAGTTAACATCAGGGAGGGTATAATGTGTGAGAGAGAAGTCAGAGGAGGGGAGGGCAGAAGCAATGTGGGTTCAGCTACTTTCCAACAGAGGGAGGAAGGTGAGGTTTGAGGTGGTTTACAGACCACCCAACCAGGAAGAGGAAAGGTACAGGGACTTGAACTTGCAAATTTTCAATGCTGAAGGAAAGGGAGAGGTGGTAATAATGGGGTCTTCAATCTGTCTGAAGCGGACTGGAGAATGCCAACCACAACACATGTCAGTAGTCAGGTGATACTGAAAGCATTGCAAAATAGGTTTCTGAATCAGCGAGTCACAGAATCCACCTGAGTGGGGGCAAATTCTTCATCTGGTGCTCATGAATGGGGAGCACCCACAAGATATAATGGTCAAGGGGCAACTGGGTGGAAGTGATCATGACACAGTGTGGTTCTGGCTGGATATGGGTATGGAAAATGCCCCCACCAAGACCAAAATCTGGGACTTTAGGAGGGCAGACTTCAGGAAGATGGGTGAATTGTTAAGGAGGCACCTGACAGGCATCTGGGCAGATATGGGGTGGACCAAACGTGATCCATCATTAAGAAAGGAATAATGGTCTCAACAGAGGAATGCGTTTGGCTTAGGGAGAAGAACTCAAAGACCAAAACACCTAGCTGGCTTAGTGCTGAGGTTGAACGAGAAGCCAGCCACTCCAGGCAAATTTTAATTATAGGTCAAGTTTTTCTTGGTAAGTATGGATCCTCAATGCCCAATGTTTCATCTAGGATAGGCTTCTTCAGGGGAAAGGATCTGTTATTTAAACATATTAAAATTCATTTTTAGTACAGTCCATTATATATGCATCAATCTATGAGTTCTATTCTATTAAAAGACAGTATTTTTTCTTTTATATAATGCCTGTTTCTTGCAAAATGTGAACATTATGGAGGCACCCGCCAAATATTCATTTGGTTTAAATACATATTCAACTTGTAATGGCATTCTTTAAAAACTGTTAATATCTTCATTCATCAAGTTACAGGGATAGCAACAGCGCTGTGGTGCCCTCTACTGATCACAACCAGCATTACAAACTTGTAACGCTGCTCCCTTTCAGGACATCATGATCGCATGCAGTCCTGCACATTATGACAACATTTCATTTATATTTTCTCTATTCGACCAACCTTATAACTGATCTTACACAATTTTTTTTTTGTGAGTCCTTAAGGTCACAAAAGAAAAAATTACTCACCTTAGTAATGTTGTTTCTTCTAATGGAGTCTTGCTATATTATAGACATTAGCAGTTTGATCCAGTTCTAGAACTGCCCCGGAGTGAAATGGTTAAAACCATTCCAAAACAGAATTTTGGCACGACAGCAGCTCTATCTGTGTCATTTCAAACTTGAACTGTCAGATTCTTTACTCCGCCTCAGTGAACAGTCGCTCCGGAGATTTCTCCTTCTGCTTGGTTCATTTCTCGGTTTAAAAAGTGTTTTCTCGGTTGGATTTAACCGAGAATAGTTTTATTTTAACCGCAAAACCGTTCGGTTCAAGCTCTATCTGTGTTATTTCAAACTTGAACTGTCAGATCTTTACGAGCCAAACTCACTAAGGTCTGTGTGGAAGCTGTAACCTACACTAACCAAATGGCTACCTAAATAATAACAACCATTGATGGTCCCAACACCCAAGACTCAAGTCAGGGGACCAGAAATACTAACACCATTCTAATAATATGAAAATGGAACATAAGTATAATAAAACACACACACACGTACACATACACACCCCCAAAGTCCCAAAGGGGACAAAAATGCTAACAGGACATAAGTAGTGCCCACACTAAGTTGCCCGCACCCCACCAAGTAGAGGTTCTGAGAGGGGCAGGTTGGGGGGAGGTCATAATATAGCAAGACTCCATTAGAAGAAACAACATTACTAAGGGGAGCAATTTTTTTCTTCAAACAACATGAAGTCTTGCTATATTATAGACATTAGCAGAATACACAGCAGTACCTCCATGGAGGAGAGGGCAGAACCTACTTAGGGAATAGGCTCTGAAGAACAGCTGTGCCAAACCGAGCATCTCTCCTGGCCTGGACATCCAGGCAGTAATGCTTGGTAAAAGTGTGTACCATTTTCCAAGTAGCAGCCCGGCAAATCTCTAATAAAGGGATGTCTCTGGCAGCAGCTAGAGATGCAGCTGTACCCCTGGTAGAATGAGCCCTCAAATGGGGGGGGGCTCTGCCCACTCTCTGATAACAAAATTGGATACAAGAGACAATCCACCTGGCTATTGATCTCTTAGTGGCAGGTTTGCCTTTCCCAACTTCACCATAGGTAAGGAAAAGTTGGAGGGATTCGAACCTGTGACCTTTGGTACGCTCCATATAGTAACTAAGAGCTCTCTTAACATCCAGGCTGTGCAACCTCCTCTCACCAGATGAGGAGTGATCAGTGAAAAATACTGGAAGGGAGATAGATTGATTAAGATGGAAATCTGAAACCACCTTAGGCAAAAACTTCCTATTAGTCCTAAGGACTACCTTATTCTTGTGGAAAGAAATAAAGTCAGTCTCCACTGACAAGGCTTGCAACTCACTTATGCGTCTGGCAGAAGTGATAGCCACTAGAAAAACAGTTTTCCAAGTTAGGTACTTAAGCTCTGCAGAAGACAAAGGTTCAAAAGGGGGTTGCATTAACTGGGCAGTGCAAACATTAAGGTCCCAAGCAGGGGCTGGTTCCCGAAAGGGTGGATTAGTATGGAGTAATCCCTTAAAAAACTTGGAAAACACAGGATGAGAGGAAAGAGGGGATGACTTTCCTGCTGACACAAAAGCAGATACAGCTGCCAAATGAACTCTCAGGGTAGCTGGTCTGAGACCCAAGGAATTAAGATGTACCATGTAATCTAACAAAATGGGCAAATCAGCAGATTCTGGGGAAATATTTTTCCCAGCACACCAAATGGAAAACCTTTTCCATTTAGAATTATAAGTAGCCCTAGTGGAAGGCTTTCTAGAAGCCTTTAGGATCTCAAGAACACCCTGAGAGAGGTGTAAATCAGCAAACTCTTAACTCCTCAAGAGCCAGGCCCCGAGGTTGAGGGATTTGAGGTCCGGATACCAAACCCTTCCCTGGGCACAAGTCAACAGGTTGTGATTCCTGGGGAGGCACAGGGGAAGATGGACTGTCAGGGACAGAAGGAGTGGGTACCAGGGCTGCCTGGCCCAGTCCGGGGCAATCAGAATCACCCTGCAAGGCTGAGATCTGATTTTGACTAGTACTTTGAATAGGAGTGGGAAGGGTGGGGAAGCATAGAGGAACTTCCCCTCCCAATCCAGAAGAAGGGCATCCAGGGGAACTGAGCCCAGCACTGGAGGCCTGCAACAGAACAGAGGAAGTTTGTGATTGTCTGGGGCTGCAAAAAGATCTATCTGAGGGGTGCCCCACCTGGCAAAAACTATCCCCAGCACTTGAGGATCCAGGGACCATTCGTGATGGCCCTGGGAAATCCTGCTGAGGGCATCCACTAGGACATTGTCCTTCCCTGGAAGGTGAACTGCTATGAGGGAAGTGTTCAGGGAACAGGCCAGAGACCACAACTTCATTGCCTCGGTGCACAAGGCCGAAGACCGAGTGCCCCCTGTTTGTTGATGTACCACATTGTTGTGGTGTTGTCTGTTCTGACTTGTATCACCTTGTCGTGGACAGATGCAGAAAATGCATGAAGAGCTAAAAAGACAGCTCTGAGTTCCAGCAAATTGATGTGGAGCAGAGATTCCTGGGGAGACCAAACTCCCTGAGTGGAAAGGTCGCACATGTGGGCTCCCCAACCCAGAAGGGAAGCATCTGTAGTGAGAGTCAAGTCGTGAGAAGGGGAAATGAAGGGGACCCCCGCTCTTAAATTGTTCTGATCCTGCCACCACTGGAGAGCTAGGATCAGGGTTCGAGTCACTGGGACCAACTTGGAAAGGGGGTCTCTTCTCTGAGACCAAAAGGTTCTCAAGTGAAACTGAATGTCTCTCATCTGAAATCTAGCTCCCTGCACAACAGCTGTGGATGCAGCCATATGCCCCAGGAGCTGCAGAAAGTGTCTTGCTGGTCGAGAGACCTGCAGAGTGAAGGAGGAGGCCAGAGCCACTAAATTCCTTACCCTTTCTGGGGGAAGAAAAGCCCCTATAAAGGTGAGTACCTGGACTGGTTCCAGAACCGACTTTGGTAGATTTAGCAGAAAACCCAGAGAGGTGAGAAGCTGCTGGGTGACCTGCAGGTGAGATTTTACCTGTTCTGGGGACTGGCCTACAATGAGCCAGTCATCTAGATAGGGAAAAACAGCAATCCTCTGCCTCCTTAAGTGGGCCAACTGCCACTGCTAGACACTTTGTGAATACCCTTGGAGCAGAGGTAAGGCCGAAGGGCATTGCTCTGAACTGGTAATGACCTGAGGGCAGTTCGAATCTGAGGTACTTTCGATGGGAGCTTCTGATTAGGACATGGAAAGAGGCATCATTGAGGTCCAGGGAGGCTAGCCAGTCCCCTGGCCTTAGGGAAGGTAAAATCATTGCCAGAGTTACCATTTTGAACTTTGGTTTCAAAAGATGCTTGTTCAGATATCTGAGATCTAAAATGGGCCGCCATTCTCCTGTCTTTTTTGGGGTAAGGAAGTATCTGGAATACAGACCTCTGCCCTGATGCAGGGGAGGAACCCTTTCTACTGCTCTGAGAGCTAACAGGGATGAGACCTCTGTTTCCAGAGCGAGGGTCTCTGAAGCATTTGCAGGTAGAAAAAGTCTGCTTCTCAACTTGGGAAACTTTTTGAAACTGAGAACCAGACCCTGGCTTACTACTTCCAGAACCCACTTGTCTGAGGTTAAAGAAGCCCAATTCTGACTGAAGTAAGCCAGCCTGCCCCCCACTGGTACAGGAGAATCGGCCCTGGGCACCCCATCAGGGTGCCTGTTTCGCAGGAGCTTTAGGCTGGGGGGTGGGAGCAGGTCTGCCCACCCCTCGTCTGCCCTCCTCTGAAGAAGCCCCTCTGAGCATAGGCAGAGGAGGCCTGAGTCTGGTAGAAAGGCCTGTGAAAGGCCTACCCCTACCCTGGGGCATGCCTTTGAGGAGTGGCTTGCCGCTCCTTAGCCTGGGCACTCTTGTAAGTAGTCCTATATTCATCCATCTTTTTCATGTAATTCTCTGTCTGCTCTCCAAACAGAGAATTTCCCACCACAGGAAAATCCATAGCCTTAGTCTGGGTATCCTGTGACAAACTAGTACACCTGAGCCAGGTCAACCTACGAAAAGCTACAGATGTGGCCATGACCCTAGAGGAAACATCATTAACATCCACAGCAACATGAAACTGTACCTTAGAGGCTTCAATGCCATCAGCAGCCACCTGTTCTAGTTCACTAGCCAGCTGGCCATGGGTCTGCTTGGCTAATTGCATAACAGTATCCCATCTAGATTTCTGATACCTAGCTACATAAGCCATATAATTTGCTTGCCTGAGTCCCAGAGAGGCTGCCATATACTGTTTTTTTTCCATGGCATCAATCTTCCTGGAATCCTTGTCAGGAGGATGTGAAGCCAGGGGAATATTAGCTTTATCACAGGCAGCAGCCTGAACTACCCCAACATGACTGCATTGCTGAGAAAGGAATTCTGTATCAGGGCCTGACAATGTGTACCTTCTCTCCATCTTTTTATCTACAGGAGGCACATAATTAGGAGCTTTTAAAATTTTTATTGTTTGTTTCCTAAAAGACTTATGTAAAGGAATAGACAATCTCCTAGACTCTGGAATATCCATCATTTCTACAAAATCAGGCTCCTCTTGCTCATCCACAGCCTCTTCTAAAGGAAGCTGGAGGGTTTCAGCAACTTTTTTATAAAACATGAAATGAGATGGGGACTCAGACAGCATAGGGGGAGATTCTAAAGGTCTGTCTGGAGAGATGTCCGGTTCAATGGGCACATCCAGACCTTCCCAGCCACATTCAAACTGTTCATAATCCTCCTCCCCCTCCTCTGGTTCATAAAATTCATCAATATCATAATCCTGAACCACTGGGACCGGACGAACCAACCTTTTGCCAGATAGTGGTGGTTCGGACGGACCCTGAGACAGTGACTGGAGAATTTGTATGGCTTTTGCTATCTCTGCAGCAGTTGGAGAAAGAATTTTGGACTCCAGACCTGCTGATTTTCTTGTTTTCTTTACTGGAACTGGTTCCTCAGAACCTGCTTTTCTTTTGCCCGAGGAAGTCTCGCCCTGGTCAGAGGGCACTCCCTCTGGTTCGGTTGGCACCGAACCGGGCTGGCCATCTGGGTCAGCAGACTTTTTGGCCTCTCATTCCCTGAGCCTGCCCAATCTTTTTTCCAGGGTGGCTGCAGGGAAATTCTTACATACCTGGCAGTCTGACTGGAGGTGGTCAAACCCCAGACAATAAACACATGTGGTGTGTGGGTCAGCCTTGGCAAAGACTTCCCCACAAACATCACAGTGTTGAAACCCAGTGGGCCGGTTTTCTTTTGGGTTTCTCAGACATAATGCCAGCCTAACCAAAAACTTGCCCTTTTAACGGCAGTGCGCAAGACACCCTTATCGGTTCCTAATGTCCGGGTATTGGAAAAAACGTAATAAATCCGTTTTTTTTAGAACCAATAAGAACCGGGAACCGCACTCTAAAATAGTGATTTTTTAGTTTTAAATGAGTTTTAAACCCAACTGATCGGTTCAAAACCGAACTGATAACTTACAAGTTCCACACAGACAAAACCTTCATTTACTTACGGTTACCACAGATAGAGCTTGAACCGAACGGTTTTGTGGTTAAAATAAAACTATTCTCGGTTAAATCCAACCAAGAAAACATTTTTTAAATTGAGAAATGAACCGAGCAGAAGGAGAAATCTCCGGAGCGACTGTTCACTGAGGCGGAGTAAAGAATCTGACAGTTCAAGTTTGAAATCACACAGATAGAGCTGCTTCTTAGAGCTTGTGGCCAAAATTCTATTTTGGAATGGTTTTAACCATTCCACCTCCGGGGCAGTTCTAGAGCTGGAACAAACTGCTAATGTCTATAATATAGCAAGACTTCATGTTGTTTGAACAATCCGTTCCCGATATTTTATACTGACATTTCATTCAGCAGTTATTCTGCAAGTTTCAGAATACAGTACATATCAAAGATTGTATCTGTCCCTGTATGTCACATACCTGTTGTTAATATTAAGTCGGTATTCTTTCTGGATTGTCTTTTGGTTTATGTCAAGTCTGAGAGTTCTGTTAATGATATATTTAAAAGGTGTTATTACAGTTTCTTTTTTCAGATAATGTTTATAATGCATTAACTCCCAATAAGATTTATACTAACCTACCCTGAAGATGGCTTTATGTATTTTAACTTGCTTAGTTTAAGCTTATGATTCAGTAGCCATCTTGTCTGTGGAGAATACATTTCAAATGGCGTTAGTGACTCATTTTCAACAGTATTTCTCTTTCTTTATCCAGTTTTTAGATTTAACATTTTTAGCATTTTTAAACTTAGACAAGAATGATGTATGTCATCTGGTACTGTATGTTCCACTTTTACATGGTTTAAACTAGTCTTGCACCATAATAAGACGGGTCCTTACTCATTTGTAAATGTAATTTAGCAAATGCGTTCCACAGTGCTATCCATGGTTTTTCTCTTTCTCTAACCTGTGTAAAACAGACAGTAAAGCTAGCATTTATTGGCATTAAATGGCTTTAATGTGTACCCCGATCCATATGATAAAAGCATTCTGACTATTGCAATGAGTTTGGCTAAGAAATGCATATTGCTGAAGTGGAAGGATGCAGCACCCCCCGACTATGTGCAAGAGTGCGTGCTACTGCGCGTGTGCCAAGTCATGGGTTCACTTTTACAAATGCTTACTGAGATCTTTGTAGCACTCGGTTTCAAAAATGAATCACTTTGCAAGATTTAGGATAAAGGATTACCTGGTGTAATGATAACCACGACTGGGAGTTGGCCATACCTGGCTACAACATATTCAGAAGAGACAGGGCAGGCAGGAAGGGAGGAGGAGTGGCACTGTATGAGAAAAATGACATAAGGGCCACAGAGATCCAGGAGGAACAAAATGGGGTAGAGATGCTGTGTGTTAAGCTGGAAAGGAAAATGGGGCCAGCCATCTGCACGGTGTGGTCTATAGACCACCAGCCCAGGAGGAAGAAACAGATAGGAGTTGATGCTAGCCATCCAGAGGATGGCAGACAAGGGTGAGGTAGTACTGGTTGGAGACTTCAATATTCCAGATGTGGACTGGAGCATTCCAGCAGCAGCATCAACTAGGAGCAGATTTATCCTGGACTCCCTTCAGGGTGCCTTCCTCAAGCAACTGGTCATGGAACCAACTCAGCAGAAGGCAATACTGGACCTTGTGCTCACAAACAGGGACAGTGTGATGGGGGTAAGAGTGGGGAGCACCTGGGGAACAGTGACCACCAGTCACTGTGGTTTGAAATCACAGAAAGAGCAGAACCAAACCACACAAAAACACATATCCTGGATTTTAGGGGGGCAAACGTTGGGAAAATGGGGAGATACTTGAAAGAGGCATTAAGGGGAATGGGACAGGAATCAGGGGTTGAGGAACAGTGGGCAGTATTTAAAATGGGGATTATAAGAACAACAGAATTATGCATTAAGCAGGTTAGCAAGAGGAAAAGGAAGAGGAGACCATTATGGTTTTCAAAGAGGTAGCAAAAGTGAAAGCCAAAAGATTGCATTCAGGCAATACAAAAAGACACAGGCAGAAGACGATAGGGAGAAGTACCAGGAGAAGCAAAGGGAGGCAGGGAGGTCAGTAAGGGAAGCCAAAGCTCAGACAGAAGAACACATTGCAAAATCAGTGGGTAGAGGGGACAAAACCTTTTACAGGTACATAAGTGAAAAAAGAAAGACAAAGGGAGGGATAGTGAGACTGAAGGGGGAGGATGGGGGCTGTGTGGAGGATGACAACAGTAAAGCTGACATATTGAACAGGTATTTCTGCTCAGTCTTTACTGAGGAAGAGGAGGGTAATGGGTCTGAAGGGAGTACAAGGTGAGAATGGTGCAGAAATGGACACAAGTCCCTTTACACGAGAAAGGGTCCTGAAGGAACTGGAAGTAATAAGAGTTGATAAAGCAATGGGGCCAGATGGGGTGCACCCCAGGGTCCTTAAAGAACTAAGAGGTGGCTGAACCTCTGGCTATCCTGTTTAGCTGATCACTGGAAAACAGGGGAGGTACCCAAAGACTGGAGGACAGCAGATGTAGTCCCCTTATACAAAAGCGGGAACAAAGAGGAAGCAGGGAACTACAGACCAGTCAGCCTCACCTCGGTAGTGGGGAAGATCATGGAAGCACTACTGAAGGAGAGATTGGTGGAACATCTGGTTGTCAATGGACTACAGGACCCAAGGCAGCATGGTTTCACCAGGGGGGGAGGTCATGTCAGACCAACCTCGTTGAATATTTTGACCGGGTGACTAGGGAGGTGGATCAGGGGAGGGCAGTGGACATGGTCTATCTGGACTTCAGCAAGGCCTTTGACACTGTGTCACATAGAAGACTATTACCCAAACTGGGGAATATGGGTGTGGGCAGGACAGTAGTGCGGTGGGTAGGTAACTGGCTGGGCGGCAGGACACAGAGGGTGATGGTAAATGGCTGTCACTCCACAGAGGGGAAGAGTGACCAGTGGGGTACCACAGGGATCAGTGCTGGGACCAGTACTATTCAATATCTTCATCAGTGACATTGCACAGGGCCTAGAAGGCAGAATTTCACTGTTCGCTGATGACGCAAAGCTCTGTAACAGAGTAGACACACCAGAGGATGTAGACAGAATGAGAAGGGACCTGCAGAAACTTGAAGAATGGTCAGGGGTTTGGCAGTTGAAATTCAATGCAAGGAAGTGCAAGATAATGCATATGGGGCACAAAACCCTGGCACAATATATCAGTTGGGGTGAAGATATAGCATGCACCAAGCAGGAAAGGGATCTTGGAGTTATCATCTCTGATGACCTCAAGGCAGGAAACAGTGTGACAAGGCAGCAGGTAAAGCAAATAGGATGCTGGGCTGCATAGGCAGGAGCATCACCAGCCCAGGAAAAGGAGGTCTAATTCCACTATAAAAAGACATTAGTGAGCCGCACCTGGAGTACACTGTGCAGTTCTGGAGACCTTACCTCGTAAGGACATAGACAGGGTAGAGAAGGTTCAGAGGAGGGCAACAAAGATGGTGCATGGATTGCATCACAAGTCCTATAAGGACAGGTTGAAGGCACTGAACATGTACTCTCTGGAGGAGAGGAGGAGAGAGAGGGATATGATAGAGACATACAAGTATCTTACAGGGAGGAACAGGGTGCAGGAATGCACTATTTTTAAGCGAAAAAGATGTTCCAGGACTAGAGGGCATGGGATGAAGTTGGAGGGAGGACGATTCAGAGGAAACGTGAGGAAGAATTTCTTCACAGAATGGGTGGTGGACAAGTGGAACACCCTGCCAGAGGAAGTGGTGGGGGCTGAAACAATCACGGGATTTAAGAATGCATGGGATAGACATAAAGGAATTCTGGAGATCAGGGGTAAGGGGCAACAGACTTCCTGGAAAACATAAACTGAACTTACAAACTTAAATGGGCAGACTGGGTGGGCCATAGGCCCTTATCTGCCGACACTGTCTATGTATCTATGTATCTATGTAAGTCTTGCTTGCAATCTGATATTCAATTAACAGTGGTCCGAAAAATACATATGCAGTCATACTACAAGTTGTCAGTGGATTGGCCAGTCCATGGTGCGTCCTCTAGCAGCAGTGCACTGAGGCATTCCTTATAGGAGTGAACAGGTAAACTTTCAGGCATTAGGAATAGAGTATTATGAAGAGTCACAACACATAATAACAGAGAGTAGCTACGATTCAAGAACCCTTTAAAAAAAAAAACAGTACATGTTCTTTGTAAAAGTTTAAAACCCAGAAATACTGCATTAGAATGAAGTTGCTATGCTATGTGATACGTTAGCGGTCTCCTGACAGACCTTCACCTGGGCCACACAACTTTTCTAAAAGCATATATTGTCACTGTGATGAACCAAAAATGAATTTATTGTAAGCATCTCTGAGGTTTTGTTGGACCATGTAATGCAGTAGCGATTTAAAGCCGGGACATGCTAAGACATTCAGTTGTGGAGAGAATCAGAGTTACACAGATTTGCATACTATGTTATTTTTTCCCCATAAACTGTAAAATACCACAATTACAAATATTCAGAGACAATTAGTCTCACTTAATAGAAACATAGAAACATAGACTTTGACGGCAGATAAGGACCGCTTGGCCCATCTAGTCTGCCCATTTCCCTACCTACAGGATAGGCCGCAGATCCTAGTTAACCAACAGCCTATTTCTTCCTACCCCCCACAAGAATTGCCTTATGTCTGTCCCATGCATTCTTGAATTCTCCCACAGTTTTAGACCCCACAATCTCCTCAGGAAGGCTGTTCCATGCATCCACTACCCTCTCTGTGAAATAATACTTCCTCACATTGCCCCTGAACCGCCCCCCTACTATCTTTAAATTGTGTCCCCTTGTTCTTGCAAGTCTCTTTTCTGAAAGATGCTACCTTCTTGGACTTTGTTGATTCCACTGAGGTACTTAAAAGTTTCTATCATGTCCCCTCTCCTTCTTTTCCTCAAGGGTATACATATTAAGCTCCTTTAGTCTCTCCTTCAAAGGCTTCTCTTGCAGACCCTGCACCATTTTAGTTGCCCTCCTCTGACTGCCTCAATCCTGTCTATGTCCTTGATGAGATGGGGTCTCCAGAACTGGACACAGTACTCAGATGGGTCTCACCAACTGTCTGTACAGAGGGATAACAACTTCCTGTTTTCTGCTGATGATGCCTCTCCCTATACATCCCAGTATACCCCAGCCCTCCCTACTGCCTTCTCACACATTGCTTGCTAACCTTCCGGTCATCTGATATGATTACCCCAGGTCCCTTTCCTTTTTGTTGTTGTTACTACCTCCCACCCATTGTGTATTCTTCCCTGGGTTTTGTTTCCCAGGTGCATTATTTGCACTTCTTTGCATTGAATCCTAGCTGCCATACTTCTGACCATTCCTCCAACCTTGCCAAGTCCCTTTTCATCCTTTCCACGCTCCTTGTGTATCAACCCTGTTGCAGATCTTTGTGTCATCTGCAAAAGGCATACTTTTCCTTCAGTCCCTCTGCAATGTCACCAATGAAGACATTAAAAGGACTGGACCCAATACTGAACCCTGCGGTACCCACCGTAACCCCCTTTCTTCAGAGTGGACTCCATTTACAATTACCTTCTGTGTCCTGTTGTCCAGCCAATGTTTTACCCAGGCTACCACCCTGGGTCCCACTCCCAGGCTAGTTAATTTGACTATTAATCTTTGTGTGGGACTGTGTCAAATGCCTTGCTAAAGTCTAGGTAGGCCATGTCACAGCCCCTCCCTGGTCTACTACTTTGGTCACCCAGTCAAAGAAATCAATTAGATTCGTCTGACATGACCTTCCCGCTGTGAACCCATGCTGCCTTGGGTCCTGTGCTCCACTGGCCTCTAGGTACTCGACTATTCTTTCCTTCAGAAGTGACTCCATCACTTTCCCTACCACAGAGGTCAGACTGACAGGTCTGTAGTTTCCTGCCTCTGTCTTGGACCCACTTTTGTGAAGGGGAATCACATCCGCCTTCCTCTAGTCCTCGGGTACCGCACCATCCTCCCATGATTTATTAAAAAGAGTAGCCAGTGGTTTCACTAGTTCCTCCCTTAATTCTTTTAGAATTCTGGGGTGAATTCCATCAGGACCCATTGCTTTGTCCACCTTCAATTTTAGGAGTTCTTGCAGAACCCTTTCTTCTGTGAAAGGACTGGGATCGACCCCCCTATCAAGAGTGCTTCTGTTAATTGGATTAGGCACTTCCCCCTCCTCTTTTGTGAATACTGAGCAGAAATATTCGTTCAGTATTCCTGCTTTTTCACTGTCCCCCTCTGCCCACCCACCGTTCATTCTATTCAGCCTCACTATCCCTCCCTTTGTCTTTCTATGCTCGCTGATGTACCTATAAAAGGTTTTATCCCCCTTCTTAACTGAGTTGGCTATCTTTTCCTCAGTTTGGGCCTTTGCTATTCTGACTTCCCTCCCTGTTTCCTTCTGTCTTAACTGGTACAGCTGTCTGTCCTGCTCCTTCTGTGTTTCCTTATACTTCCGGAATGCTATCTTTTTCTTCCTGACTTTCACAGCCACCTCTTTTGAGAACCATAGTGGCTTTTTCTTTCATTTTGATTTGTTTATTTGCTTCACACAAAGGCTTGTTGCCTCTGTGATGGCAGTTTTGATAATTCCCCATTGTTGCTCCACCTCCTTCTAGCCTGTTTGCTAGTGCTTTTCTGAGGCACTCTCCCATCTTGCCAAAGTCAGCCCTCCTAAAGTCCAGTACCCTCACTTTTGTATGGCTTGACTCTGTAGCTGAGTTTAACGTGAACCACACTGTTTGATGGTCACTTGTCCCCAGATGGCAACCCACTTCTAGATCTGAGATCCTCTCACTGCCCCCCGTTTGAGCACGAGGTCTAAGATTGCTCCCTCACGAGTGGGTTCAAACTAGCTGTCTAATGCCTGCCACCTGTAGGGCATCAAGAATGGCCCTGCTCTTGGATGTGGCTGCAACAAATGTGCTCCAGTTAACATCTGGCATATCCAGGTTTCCCATTAACGGTATCTCCTCTTTCTCTGCCATTCTAAGAATGCCTTCTATCATATCCTTGTCCATTCCTTCCCCCTGACATGGGGGTCTGTACACAACCCCTGTGCGGATTGTAGTGCCCTTTCCAGTCTCCAAGGTGACCCACAGTGCCTCCTCTCCTCCCTGTTTACTCTTTTGTTCAGTTGCTTTATCCCTTCCTTTGCATAGAGCTACTCTCCCATCTTCTCCCTGCCTGTCTCTCCTGTAAGTTATGTACCCTGGTATGTTAACATCCCAGTCATGGTTCTCTGTGTACCATGTTTCTGTGACTGCCACGATATCCAGGCATCCCTCTTCCATTAAGGCCATCAGCTCAGGAGCTTGTTGCCCAGACTACGAGCATTGGTACTCATTACACCTCCATTTCCTGATGGCCCTCTCCCTTTTGCCCCACCCTGTCCTTCTTGCCTTTGTCACTTTCTCCATTTACCCGTGCCTTCTCTATCGACACCTCTATGTTGGTGTTTGCGCACTTACTATCGTGATTATTTGGGGGCTAGGATTGTCCTGCTCCTTTCAGTGCCTACCCCTTAGCTAGTTTAAAAGCTTGCCAATGAAGCATTTAAACCTATCACCTAGGATCCTGGTTCCCCTCCCAGACAGATGCAGCCCATCATGCCAGTATAGGCTTGCATCACTTCAGGTGGATCCCCAGTCCCCAATGAAGCCAAATTCCTGAGCTCCACACCAGTTTTTCAACCACTTATTGAATTCCATGGTGCGGAACACCCTAGCCTCTCCTATGCCATAAATGGGTAGCACCTCTGAGAAGGTTACCGTGCGTGCTACTTGACTAAGGCCCCTCCCCAATTCCACAAATTCTTCCTGCACTTCTCTAATCCCTTTCTTAGCCAGGTCGTTTGTCCCTCGGTGGACAATGACATCCAGCTCCCTCCCCTGTGCAGCTGGTCCAGCAATCCTGAGGATTTGCTCCCTGTCCCTCCAAGCCATGGCACCAGGCATGCACCTTACCTCCCTCTCCCCTTCCTCCCACAGTTCTACCTTCCTAACAATGGAGTCCCCCACCAGGAATTGTTTCCTTCCCCTGCAGGGTCCCCTGCCACCCTCCTGTGGGTCTCCTTTGTGGAGGTTCCCAGCATCCTCCTTGGTCTCCACTGTGGGTGCCTCCATAGAGGAACGACACTTTGCCAGAATGGCATAGGAATTGTGAAGAGGTACAACGGGATGGATGCGCCTCTGTTTCACCACCCTCACCCTCCCTGAGCTCACTGTGGTCCAAGCGCTCCTCTTTCTTGGCAACCTCTGAGGCAACGGCAGTGGCACTGATGGTCTCTGGATGGAAGAGGAGGTCCCACATATCCTAGCCAACTCAGCCTGGAGATGAGCAACCTCCTCCCTCAGCCCAGAGAGGTGCCTGCAGATGGGACAACACCGCATCCTCCAGAACATCTCCCGGATGACTGCTGCACCACAGCCACTGCACTGCACCACTCCAATCAAGTCTTATTTCTGGCCTCTTAACTGTTTGTAGTCCTTACTCTTTCCTCTGTTTTTTTTCTCTCTCCTTACTTTCTGCCTGTGTGCCCTTTAAGCTCCTGATTGTCCTGTTCTGAGACAAGAATATCCTATATTTCTCAGTAGAACCCTTACTTGTTCAGAGGCAGACCTCCAGCAGCTAGAGGAGCCGGAGAGCTACTCTTGCCCTTCTAGGATGGTGAATGATTTATTAATAGCAGTGGATGTTGCTGCTCACCTCTGCATTATCAGTTCCAAACACCTGCACAACACAAACCTGCAAGTGAATGTTTGGCATTGACAAATGCTTATTTAATCTGCTACTCTTGTGCTCTGTGATTCCTTGTCTGAGTGATCCAGTTATTTTACCTACATTCTGCTTAGAGCATGGGCAAGTCAAAACATATACGACATGATCAGTATCACGTCATAAAACTGTTTATTGGAAATTTCTCATTGCCATTTGGATGTTGTATTCCAGTTTTCTTAGAAGTGCTGTGACAGTGGCAGCAATGTCCACAAGGTTGCATGCCAGGTTGCAGGAGTCCTAGTATTATCTGTTCAGTTAGCTTGGATTTTGGTTTTTGTTTCAAATTTTTAGTGTTGAGGTTGCCCAGGCAGTATGCAACAAGAGGTTAGCCTATAGGAAATTCAGGAAAACCAAGAGCGGAGGACAGGGAGAATTGCTTAAAGATGACTAGTGAGGCAAGTATGGTAGTCTGGTGGGCTAAGGCTCAGAAGGAACTGCAGTTAGCTGAAAGAATTAAAAAGGGAGAGAAGGCCTTTTTTTCGCTACATAAGCAAGAAAAGGGACAAGAAGGATGGAATTGTTAGGCTATGAAAGGGGGGTGAGTGGGTGGGGATGAATGGAGGGAAAGCAGAGGTGCTGAATGAATACTTCTATTCCATCTTCTCCAATGATAAAGACAGGCTAGTGCCAATGGGAGGAGAAGATAAGTGGGGGAAGGGCAGCAAGGATGTGGTGGTACAGAGGGGCAGAGTGAGGAAAGGGTTGCTTGCATTGAAGGTGAACAATCCACCAGGGCCAGATGGCATACACCCAATGGTGCTGAAGGAACTGGCAGAAGAGCTCCTGGAGCCACTGGTGGTCTGTTCAATAGGTCACTGGAGTCAGGCATGGCACCACGGGACTGGAGAACAGTACATGTAGTGCCTCTCCATAAGAGTGGTCCCAAAGATGACCCAGGGAATTAGACCAGTCAGTCTGACCTCAACTGTGTGCAGATTTATGGAGACTATGCTTAACGAAAGTTTGATAGAATATCTAGAGGAGCATGGTCTCCAAGATACAAGGCAGCATTGGTTTAGTCAGTGCAAAACAGTCTGACTGACTCCTTTGACTGGGTCACCAAAACAGTAGAAGGGGCCAAGTGGTGAACATCCTTTATCTAGACTTCAGCAAGACCTTTGACTCTGTACCCCACAAGAAGTTGATTAGGAAGTTGGTGTATCTTGGGGTTGGGGAGAAGATGACCAAATGAGTGGGAAACTGGCTGGGGAACAGGACCCAAAATGTGGTGACTGGCGAAGAATTATCAAGCACCAAGGAGGTTACCAGTAGGGTCCTGCAGGGCTCAGTGCTAGGACTGATGTTGTTCAATATCTTCATTAATGATACTGGGGTTAGCATTAAGGGCAAAATATGCCTATTTGTGGATGACACCAAGCTCTGTAGGAGAGTGGACATAGCCAAAGGGATACAGAACCTAAAGGAGGATTTGGAAATAATTGAGAAGTGGCCTGGGATTTGGCAGCTTGGCTTCAATGCAAAGAAATGCAAAGTTATGCACAGTGAAGACAAGAATCCCAGGATGGACTACTACTTGGGAAAGATCAGGTTATCTGTAACAGAGGAGAAGAAGGATCTGGGAGTAATGATCACTAGTGATCAGAAACACTCCACACAGTGCAGGAAAGCAGAAGCAAGGGCACATAACATGTTGGGAAGCATAGCCGGGGGATCAGCAGTACTGTAGGTGAGAAGAGGTTATACTGCCTTTGTACAGTTCAGTGATGAGGCCACATCTATAGTATGGACAACAATACTGGTTCCCACACCTTAAGAAGGATATTTACCTGCTGGAGACAGCCCAGAGGAGTGCAGCGGAGATTATCATGGGTTGAGGGTAAAGCATATGAGGAGAGGTTGGAGGCCCTGAACAAGTACTCCCTGGAGGAGAGGAGAGGAGAGGAGAGGAGAGGAGAGGGGTGAGGTGGAGAAAGAGAGAGAGAGAGAGAGAGAGATGGGGGGACATAATTGGGACCTTCAAGTACTTGAAAGGGACTTTGGCAAAATGGGAGAGTACCTCAGAATAGCACTAGCAACCGGACAAGAAGGAAGGGTGGAGAAGCAATGGGGACAAATCAAAACTGTCATCACAGAGGCAACAAGCTTTTGTGTGAAGCAAATAAACAAAACTAAATGAAGGAAAAAACAACAACATTGTGTACCCTTCCCCTGGGTTTTTGTTTCCTAGGTGCATTACTTTGCACTTCTTTGCATTGAATCTAAGCTACCATACATTTGACCATTCCTCTAACCTTGCCAAGTCGCTTCTCATCCTTTCCACCCCATCTTGCTTATCAACCCTGTTGCAGATCTTTGTGTCATCTGCAAAGAGACATACTTTCCCTTCTAGTCCCTCTGCAATGTCACTTATAAAGACATTAAAAGGGACCGGCCCTAGTACTGAACCCTGCGGTACCCCACTAGTAACCCCCCTTTCTTCACTGTGGACTTCATTTTCTATTACCCACTGTGTCCTGTTGTCCAGCCAGTGTTTTACCCAGGCTACCACCATGGGACCCACTCCCATGCTGGCTAATTTGTTTATTAATCTTTCGTGTGGGACTGTGACAAATGCCTTGCTAAAGTCTAGGTAGGCCATGTCCACTGCCCCTCCCTGGTCTACTACTTTGGTCACCCAGTCAAAGAAATCAATTAGATTTGTCTGACATAACCTTCCTGCTGTGAATCCATGCTGCCTTGAATCCTGTGCCCCACTGACCTCTAGGTACTCAACAATTCTTTCCTTCAGAAGTGATTCCATCATTTTCCCTACCACAGAGGTCAAATGGTCAGATCTGTAGTTTCCTGCCTCTGTCCTGCTCCCACTTTTGTGAAGTGGAATTACATCTGCCCTCCTCCAGTCCTCAGGTACCACACCATCCTCCCATGATTTATTAAAAAGGGTAGTTCTTGGTGTTACTAGTTCTTCCCTTAGTTCTTTTAGAATTCTGGCGTGAATCCCATCAGGCCCCATTGCTTTATCCACCTTCAGTTTTAGGAGTTCTTTCAGAACTCTTTCTTCTGTGAAAGGACTAATATCAAGCCCCCTATCCAGAGTGCTCCTATTGACTGGATTAGGTATCTTCCCCTGCTTTTCTACTGTGAATACTAAGCAGAAGTATTCGTTCAGTATCCCTGCTTTTTCACTCTTGCTCTCTGCCCAACCATCTTCCTCTTAATTCAGCCTCAGTATCCCTGCCTTAGTCTTTCTTTGCTCCCTAATGTACATATAAAAGGTGTTATCCCTCTTCTTAACTGAGTTGGCTATCTTTTCCTCAGTTTGAGCCTTTGCTATTCTGACTGTCCTCCCCACTTCCTTCCACTTTAACTGGTACAGTTCTCTGTTCTGCTCCTTCTGTGTTTTTTTATACTTCCTGAATGCTATCTTTTTCTCCCTAACCTTCTCCGCTACTTCTTTTGAGAATCATAGTGTTTTTTTCTTCGTTTTGATTTGTTTACTGGCTTCACACAAAGGCTTTTTGCCTCTGTGGTGGTGGTTTTGATGTTTCCCCATTGTTGCTCCATCCCACCTTCTTGCCTGTTTGCTAATGCTTTTCTGAGGCACTCTCCCATTTTGACAAAATCAGCCCTCCTGAAGTCCAGTACCTTCAGTTTTGTATGGCTTAACTCTACAGCTAAGTTTATCGTGAACCACACTGTTTGGTGGTCACTTGTTCCCAGATGGCTACCCACTTCAAGATTGGAGATCCTCTCTCCATCCCCATTTGAGAGTACCAGGTCTAAGACTGCTCCCTCCTAGTGGGCTCCAAAACTAGCTGTCTGAGGCATGCCCCCTGTAGGGCATCGAGAATGGCCCAGCTCTTGGATGTGGCTGCAACAAAGGTGCTCCAGTTAATATCTGGCATATTCAGGTCCCCTATCAGCAATATCTCCCCTTTCTCTGCCATGCTAAGGATGCCTTCTATCATTTCCTTGTCCATTTCCTCCCCTTCAGACGGGGGTCTGTATACAACCCTTATGCAGATTATGGTGCCATTTCCAGTCTCATGCAACTAGAAATTGTGGAGTGGCACAAAATTGAAACCTTTCTGGTGGATCCAGGGGCATGCCTCCCTGGGAAAAGATTGAAAAATTTAAGTCAAATGGTGCATTTTGGTGACTTTTAGCAGGCCAGGAAGCTGTTCCATAACATGCTAAATGCCATCATAATGATAGAACAATGATAAATGTTGTTATATATAAGACAGAGGATACAGTGTCAAACATAGCATACAGTATTTCTCACAGTGTCAGCTAGTAGTCTGCTGTGCACAGCGACATGTTATCAGAGACAGTAAAAAGCTTATGACCTAACTTTGTAGAACCCCTGTCAATCCTGTCACTGTAGGTGAGACCCTACTTGATATCTGGCCCTATCCCTTGCTTCCCACTAAGCTTCCCTTCTGTTTCTTCCTTGGTTGCTTAGGTTCACCACTGCTTTTGCTCCCAGCACCCCCGAAAGACTTTTCCAGGCATCTACCACTCTTTCAGTGAAAAAGAACTTCCTCACATCTCTCCTGAATTTACCCCTTCCCACTTCACCGCCTGTCCCCTTGTTCTCATGCATCTTTTCCTCTGAAAAATACTCTACTCTGAACCTTAGTTACCCCTGTGAGATATTTTTCAGTCTCTGTCATATTCCCCTCTTTCTTCCAGGGTGTCACCCTGGACGAAAGAGGGTTGAGAGAGAGAGAGAGAGAGAGAGAGAGAGAGAGAGAGAGAGAGAGATAACAGAGACCTACAAACACCTTACAGGTGTAAATAAGGTCTAGAATATATAGAGAGGTCCTTCAATCTCTCCTCATAAGGCTTCTGATGCAGACCATGCACCATTTTAGCTGCCTTAAACAAACAACGTTTTAACAGGTACAGTAAATTGTAAACAGTGTACCGCTGAAATTTTTATATTGCCCTTGAAATGGATACATGGCCTGTTGTGGTTAGGGGTCCACAGTGGCCCCTGTGTTGGCCCCTCACAAGTAACTTATCCAGTATGAAATGCAGTGCTCTCAGTGCTGTCTAACCAAGACAAAAGCACGAAACAGGACTGTGCACGTAAAGGCTGGGCACTGCCACTCATACATGGTAATATTAAATGCAAGCTGAAAATAGAAAAGAGAGAACGGAAGTTACAAGAGTTACATAAGGAAAGAAAAAGCAAAGTTATTTTTTTAACCCTCATTTAGAAAATTCCTGAAGGTCTATGATCAAAATATCAGTTTTAATTCTGTTTTCAGCATCCATTTAATATTACCATTTCTTCTTTTGTTTGTTTTCAGACACATGCTGACACAGCATCTTTTTTTTTCTTTTATTCAAACATGGTGAAAATAATAGAAAATAAGGCATGCACTCCAGAGATTGAATAAGGCACTTTCCTATTTCGGGGTTCACCGTAAGCCAAACTAGTAAGCCCATCATAGAGCTGGTCCCACCAATATGTGTCCTCTGTGTTCAGCTTTTTTCAAAGCAGGAAAAATAGGCACTTACCCCATCCATCGCTTTCTCTGGTGTGCTAGATTTAGTAAAGGTTCTTTAGTAAAGGTTGTTGAAGTTAGTTAAAAGTTACAAAAGTCCTTTATTTCAATTTAAATTAACCATCCAAGAATTTAGTAGGGAGACAGAACATGAGCGTGTGGTTCTCATGTGCCAACATTTTGCTTATGCCAGTGTGAACTTTCTCAAGGTACCCACCCCCAGCACCTTTACCTAATTTTTACATTTCAAACATGTATAAATTACTATGTGGTGGACCTAGAAGAACAAAAAACATTTAAGAAAATTGATTAAGGTGACTAGTGCTATAAATAGAGAGGAAACAGACAATATAAATGATAAAACATCCATTTTGGTTGCTGAAATAATGCCCACTGTAAGCGGGTGTGCATGTTATTGCCATAACAGAGCTTAGCACACTATAGGCAAAATCAAAATTTTGACTGCACATGAAGCTCTTATATTGTTATTTTAGGTTTTTCTTTTATTAAATTGTATGAACTCCTGTTTCTTTAGAAACAGCTCTCCTTTTATACTCGAAGCTGTAGTTTTTATTGCTTAAACTTGATTTATAACATTGATAGGAGATGGCTTATTTTGCACTTCTGTTTGGAATGATAGTCTTGGTCTTTTCAGACAAACACATTTTGAAATTTCAATCCGATTCAGAGATTAGAACATGTTCCTTTTCTATTTCTATGTCAAAACTGTATTTTTCTATGGAAGGAGCTGGTAGAAAAAATAAATTCCATACTTTTTGGAATTTAGGTAGGATCAAATGTAGTGTACAAAATTTAGGCCAGGACATCACATTTCCTAGGGCCAGTAGGGGAGTGATATCCCTTCTTATTTTTGCACTAGCTAGTGGGGATATCGAATCGAACCCTGGCCCCAAAATTCAGACTAATATTATCAAAGTAGCTCATGATAATGCTAGGAGTTTTGCTGGAAAACAGTCTATTTTTGACCTTTGGGTATCCGAAAATGCCTATGATGTTATAGGAATTACGGAAACCTGGTTATCAAAAAAGCATCCAGATTCTGAATTCCAAAAGGAAAATTATGATCTCTACAGATATGATAGGCCTTCTAGGGGAGGTGGAGTTGCACTTTACATTAGAAGTAATTTGGGCCAAATAGATCTGCTTTTTTCAGGTCATATTGAGGGCACTGAGATATTATTGGTCTATATGACTAGAATAAAAATGTGTGTTGGGGTAGTATACTCTCACCCAAAAATAAGAATGTCAGCTTTTGAGTTTTTAGCTTTAAGATTAAATCAGTTTATTGGGCAAAGGGAAGTACTCCTGATTGGAGATTTTAATGCAGCATGGGGAGCAGAAAGAGGTCTTAAACTGCAGTCTGAATTTTTGGCGTTAGGCCTTACTCAGGTAGTAAATATTCCTACACGTGAAGTACATATACTAGTGCAGGAAACATTTTGGATTTGATTTTATTTCAAATGGTATTCACTTATTGGACTATAAAGTGGGTTCTCCAAATTTAGGAGATCACTGTTATCTTGAATGTAATATCAATCAAGATTATGAAACTTCTGATATTGTAAATTGTCGGTATGTTAGAGATTTTAAATATTTTAATAAATCTGTTTTTCAGATTCAAATGGGAAAAGTAAATTGGGCTTGTATAGATTTGATTCCAGAAGTAGATATGGCAGTCAGAGAATTCACAAAGATTTATCTAGAAGTATGTGATAAAAATGCTCCTTTCAAAAAATCTAGAGAAACACTTAAACATAACCCTTGGGTAAATGAAAAAATTAAAAATATATAAGATGGAAAGATAGGATATGGAAAAAGGCAAATCGATCTTTAAAAGTGGAAGATTGGGAGTTGTTTAAGAGGATTAGGAATAAAAGTAAAAGTCTGATAAGGAAAGCAAGGAAAAATTATTACAGAAATAAAGTGAATCAAACAAAAAATCCAGCTCAATACTGGAATTTAATCAAGGATATGGAGGGTAGGGAAGGGAAATATTCGAAAATAATTTTTAACAATGAATTGGGAGAGGAGAGGCCTACAATACAAGTAGTAAATAATTTGAATCAGTATTTTTGTTGTCTCCCAGATATAAAAATGGAACAAGCTGACTGTAATCAGAATTTTGATCTTCAACAGATTAGATCTTTGGAGACACAATATAGAGAGAGCATACCATGTTTTTACTTTTGAGCAATTAAAATTGGCGAAGTTAAGAAGCATATAAGACAGCTAAATTCACAGAAAGCAATAGGGATGGATAGAATAGAGACAACCCTTTTGAAAATTTCAGTAGAGCAAATAAGTCCAACATTGATGAAAATCTTTAATTCCAGTCTTCAGCAAGAAAGCTATCCAGATTTTTGGAAAAATTCTAAAATTGTTCCTGTTTTTAAGGGAGGAGATAGGAATAATCAATCAAATTATCGACCAATAGCTTTATTGTCGATTGCTTCGAAGGTTTTTGAACGCCTGGTCTGTGCCCAGTTATATGAATATCTGGAGAAGTATAATCTTTTGACTGATTGTCAGGCGGGCTTTAGGCAGGGGAGGTAGACGGACACTGCCCTGATGGATTTCCTTGACTCTGTGACAAGTGGCCTCGAGGCTCGGGAGTCTGTTAGGGCGGTGTTCGTCGACCTCTCAAAGGCCTTCGATTTAGTTGACTTTAACATACTAATGAAAAGGTTGGCTCAGATGGGCATATCAAAATCTGTTCAGACATGGATATTATCATATTTAATTGAACGTACACAACAGGCATATATAGATGGAATAGTGTCAGATAAAGAGGGTACTTTAAGGGGAGTTCCCCAGGGTTCAATCTTGGGTCCCCTATTATTTTTGATCTATATAAACTCCCTTCCATCATGTATCCAAAATAGTAAGATTTATTTGTATGCTGATGATATGGCCCTTATAGGGAAAGCTAAAAATTTGATGATTTACAAAAATGTTGCAATTTGATTTGATATTTACAAAATTGGTTAATTCAATCAAAAATGGTTCTTAGTACTAAGAAGACTCAGGTAATGCTTTTCCATCCTAAAAATAAACTGCCGTATCAGACATTAAATATTTTTTCTTTAAGGGGTTTAATGTTAGAGCAGGTTTGTGTATATAAGTATTTGGGAGTTTACATGGATAGTTCTCTTACTTTCTCCTCTCATATTATAAATATAACTAAAAAAGTTAATTCTAGGCTGGGTGTGTTAAGAAGGAAAACATCTATATTATCAAAAGAGACAAGAAATAGAGTGGCTATACAACTACTCTTACCAACATTAGAATATGGTAGCTTAATATATCAGTTTGCCCCTAAATATGTATTGAATAGCTTAGATAAAACATACCATATAACAGCAAGATATGTAATGAAATGCCCATATAATATCCATCACTGTAATTTACTTCAAGATCTTGGTTGGGATTCCCTTGCAATTCGCTGGAAAAAAACTTGTAGGGTATAAAGCTTTTTGTGAATATGGAGGGAAGGTTAAACATGGTGTGATCTCTCTTGGTGTCCCTCTCTCTGATAGATATAACCTAAGGCATTTAAAGCATAGATGTCAAAGGGTTCCTTTAGAATTAAATGTTTATAGTAAAATGCAACAACATTTCTATTTGCCAAAAATATGGAATGAAATAGACCCAGATATTAGAATAATTGATAGCTTTAATAAATTTAAGTACTCTCTGAACAGTATTTGGAGAGAGAGATGTGATTGTTTTGGTGTTCCTTAGGTTAAATAATATTTCTTTTTCTCTTTTTCTTTTCTTTATTCCTTCATTTCCTTTTCTTTATCTGTTTTGCTTGTATTTTTATTTCCTTCCCTCTTCTCTTTTTCCTTGATGTTTTTGTTTCCTAAATGATAACATTGAAAATGAAACATTTCCTTTGTTTGTTATTTAGACATTTAATTTTTTGATTTGCTTGGATAGTCCATACTTAAAGTATGATAAAATTGTTGAATTTCTCTGATATTTGAGTATTTATGTATGTTTTGTAATATATGTAGTGAAACTGTTTGTTAAATATGTAAGATTTGTTCCTGTAATATAATTATTACATGATGTTTTGTCCTTTGAAACCGTATTCTTAAAACAGGACAACTTTGACAAACAGGGCCTTTGGTCCTAAAGTTATTATCCTGTTAAAAAATAAAAGTTTTTATCTATCTATCAAAACCTTGCAGAACAGATACTTTGGCTGGTGCTGCATATTAATCAAAGGGCAAAATCACTTAGCTTACATGTAGAGATTTATGTTAATTTTGTACCACACAGCAGAAACAATGCATAATTTGAAACTAGAGCATTAGTAGATTAGTGCCAGTGTCTCAGTAAGTAACACACTCGCCTCTGAGACCGGGAGATCAGAGGGCTGTGGGTTCAGTTTCCACACCAGGCACTTGGGTTAATATCCCAGTACTAACGCTATAGTGCAGCATGAGGGGGGTGCTGCACCTATGAGGACTTGTGTGTCTTTCGAATAAAACGTTAAACTGAGGTCCCATCTGCCTTAATTGGTGGTGGTCAGGTGGATGTTAATGATCCCATGGCATTTATCAAAAAGGAGTAGGGAATTTTTTTCATTAATAGAGTATATAACAAAATGCAACATGTGGAATAATACATCAAAATCCTCTATGCCATATTACACAAGAAAAAGTTAACTTCAAATGATTTCAAGTTTAGTAACAAAATTCTACATTACAAATCAGCGTACATAAAAAGAACAAAATTCAGGCTTACCTACTTAAAGGTCAGAAAATAGAAAATATCTTTGACTTGATTTTGCCACCATCCCCTAATCCATCCCCTAATTTCAATTAAAAAAAATTTTGTTTAACAATAATCTCTCCACAAATCATATTTTGTGATTTACTTTAGCTGTGCAGAATTATAGTCCTTCAAAAAATACTGTTGGAAAATGTCTCCACCAGAAACAAAACACAGCAGCAAGCAATATAGATTTCTCCTTCAGATATATCATTACAACTTCCCTTGTAATATTATTTACTAGCTCAGTAAGCAGAGTCGTCAATTGCTGTAACACAAATCGACACCTATTCTGCCATATGCACCATTTAAATACTGCAAACACAATGCTTAGGGCACCTGGGTAAAATAATTTCCATCTGTTGTCATAAGAACCGTATATCAATACATCATATGACATTAGAGCATTTGAGGGCTATCCCAAGTCTTAGCTAATTTAGCCCAGATATCCTTAACATAGTTGCAATCAAAGTATAGGTGTTCCATTGATTCTATTTGGATCCTGCAATGGCCTCTTAAACATAACCTTTCCTCAATTGTTTTATGAAAATGATTCCCTCTTACACTTAACCTCCCATGACAACACATCCAAAGTGTGTCCCACATTTTTTGGTGCACTCTGGATTCCACCAATTGATTTGTTATTTTGTTTACTTCCATATTTGAAGGACGGTACCTAGAAATTCAGCTTTTAAAAGCTGTTCGTACATTTGTTTCCTAGGAAATCTCAAAACGTCTTTCTGTGAAACTTTCCAAGAACCTACTTTCCTGAAAAAATCTGATATGTAGTCAGGAGTCCCTTCTGGGATATTCCTCATTTTCCCCCAATTTGGGGATTCCCATTTTTGAAAAAAGTAAACCCACCTTGCCTTGAAACTTAAGGCCCATGCATCTTAGCATCTTTTTAATATTGGGAATATATTTGTGTATAGGAATATTAAAAAGAAAAACAAGACAGGACACTGCCCTCTTTACAGGGTTCAGCCTGCTCCCCCCCCCCACAGAAGTTGAAAGCATATATTATATGTTCTTGCTTCCAATCTTGCTGGTAAAGGGAATATATGACTAATATTTAGTAAGATAGGGATAATGAACGCTTTTGACAAATGAATCCTTTTAACTCTAGTCATGGGATACCCCTTCCATTTTTTGATTTTTAGCCCCGCTTTATCTAAGACCAACCCTCAATTGTCTGTGGATGGATCTAGGCTTCCAAAAGTAATGCCAAGAATCTGCAAAGAGGTTGGCTGAATTTTAATACCTTCAATTTCCATTACCTGAGACTCTACTTGAATTGCTATAGCCACCTCTTTACTCTTCTGTTTGTTTATGACTGACCCTGAAATTTGAGATCGAGATTTAGTAGTTGCCGTATTGGTCCTTGCAAGAACAGATCCAGAAGCAAATGATTTGATACCTTTTAATGGACCAACATAGATGTAACAACAAGAACAAAGTGCTCTAGCTTTCGGACCCACCAGTCCTTCGTCAGAAGCCTAATGGCAGTTGTTTAGAAAAAAACAATACTTTTAACAGCTAGATCATGCAGAAAAAAAACAGAAAAAATCCCCAGTGGCTTAAAATACTCATTTAAAAATACAGAAAATGATGTCAAGGAAGTTTAGCAGCACCATAATACCTTCAGCCAGGAGTGTACCAGGGTCAAAGGTGCATGGTGGAACATACATACAAAGAATCCTACTGCATATACATTTAATTGACATAAGATAACACTGCTGGAGCAGATGACTCCTAAATCAAGCTATGGGTGTCACAGTGTGTATAAGGATGTGATTACTGAAAAGCAACCTTCACCCAAATTAAAGACATACCAAGATTGTCTTAGGACTCAAAGAAGTATCAATGCATGCATTATAGACAAGAAATGACCAGTAAAGTTGTTTTAAAAACATCAGTGCACACTCTGTGATGTGTAAAACTTAGCTGACCTATCACCCTGCTGTACTCTCCAGCTAGATATCATGCCCCATAAATTTCAAAAAACCTCTAGTGTAGTGACAGGACTTTATCAATGACAATTTAAATATAAATTGACAGTATTAGTGTCAAACAAAAAACTCTAGTCGTGAACCACCAAGGAATTAAGTCCATGTAGCCTGATATGTACTGATGTCAATATACACTGAGCATGTAACAACTTGATGTTCCAGAAGTGCCTAAGGAATCTGAAAAAGAGATAAAAATGTAACTTCTCTCCTACTCCCCTTCACACAAACAATACACCCTACCTCACTCCACATCCCCATAATGTGTGTGTGTGGGGGGAGGGGGGATAACTAGCTTTATGGAGATGCACACACACACACACACACACACACATGCACACACACATTTCCAAGGATTCTGGATACAACTTCAATGAAATAAACCTGCCACCCTCCCCAGAATAAGGTAACTACAAGTAAATATAAAATATGTGTGTAAGACCAGAGGTCTAACATACCCACATTTCCACAAATCACTACAACATTGGCCTAATGTAAAAAGATCTGTCCAGGACCCCCATGCAAATGAGATCTCGCATCCCAATATGCACAGAGTTAAAAAAAATACAAGACAGTCTATGATAACACTCCTGTATGTACAGTAACAGGCTAGGTAATCTGAATATGGTGCAATGGAATCCACCCCACTCCCAGGCAGAGATAAACAGTAAGGAGGAACTAATATTCCTTATGTGTGTGAAGTAAGAGTAGTCACACACTGTAACTCCATGTATCTAAAGAGAGGCCTACCTCAATGTGACAGCAAGCCCCACACCTGTTATATCACGTACCACACAACACATACCCACACACATACATACACACACGCACCCACATCCCACACAAGCTGAAGTCATACAATATGCCAGTCTGAAGAAGAAGAGATCTGTGGATGTCAGTTTCTGTAATGTCCCATGAAACCCAGATCAAGATTCATCCCATCTGCTACCATATTGAGATGTAAAATAAGTTTAATCTCGAAAGCTCATCTCTGTTGTGTGTTTTTGAGATTTCCTTTTAAGACCATTACTGACATATCTGAAATTGAGTGGTCAGGTTGGGAGAAGTGGTGCCCCACTGGTTTTTTCAGTCTTCTTTCCTCTAATAGTATGTCTGTGAGAGTTCATCCTAGTGTGGAGCTGCTGGCTTGCCTCTCCAACATAACCTGTTTGTGGGCATCTCTTGCACTGAATGAAATAAATAACATGTTGTGATGTGCATGTATAACTCCCATGCACCTGGAATTGTCTGTTTTATGATGTAATCACACAGTCCGAGGTGGAAATGAGCTGACAAGTCTTACAGGTGCATTGATTGCAGGGTCGTGTGCCATTGTGTGACATGGTATTCTGTTCAGGTGAAAGTTTGCTCCTAATAATTAGGCTGGCTAAATTTGGTAGTTGTTTAAAAGATAGTAGTGGGAGTTCCTTAAAAATACAATGAAGGGTTTCATCCTCACTAAATGATGGGTGGAGGTCTTTAATAATCTTACGCAGAAGTTCAAGGTCTGGATGATATGTGACTACTAAGGGTATTCTGTCTGTAACTGTCTTTTCTTTATATTGAAGTAGTTGTTGTCTTGGTACCTGCGTTGCATGTTCTGTTATCCTGTCAATTTCTCTGGAAGAGTGTCCCTGCTCAATAAAGGTGTTTTTCAACATAGCCAAATGTGTATCTCTGTCATCCTCATTTCAACAATATTATATTAAAGATAGTTACTAGATAACCACCCAGTATCTCTATTGAGTTTTTTTGTAAAATTCGTCAGGAATACCATCTGACCCTGGTGTTGTATTGTTGTATTGTTGTATTGTTTTTCCAATGAGAAACCACTGCTAAAACTTCTTCGTTTGTAATAGGTTTTGTCATATTTTGTCTAATACTTGTGTCCATATTTGGGATGCCTTTTAATGTTATGAAGTCCTCAAAATCCCCATCTGCTAATGTGGACTGACCATATAACTTCCGTGTATATTGAGTCACAACTTTTATTATATCTCTGTTGCAGTGAACTAAATCCCCTATTTCTGAGAAAATCTGTTTTGTTTGCTCAGAAATCCTCTTTCCTTCAGTTGCCTCTAGTTTTTCTGACACTAGGGAGGAGGCAGTCTCCCCAGTGTTTTGCATCTCCGTCCAACCTTCTTCTCTGGTGACCATCTTGGCAAGCAGCCAAATGGCCAAGGATCCCCCCTGATGGAGAGTAGGGGGAATTTCCCCAGTGTCCTGGCCACATTTCCCTCCATTCACTGGAAATACCACAACAGCTTAATCTGGTTTAATCTCACTGGGCATTCATCTGTGTGGGGGGAGGGGCAGCTGCAAAGTGGGGGTGCTAGCAGCAGACTTGATAGACCATGTGGCCTGTTTCTGCTGGCAAGTAGTAAGTAAGTCAGTAAGTAGATGCGATACAGAACTATGGGGGTTATTGGAGCAATCAGATTGGATGTTTTTAATGTGTGTTGTTTGTTTGCACTATTAATAGCACTAGTCATATTGATCAGTTTTTTTTAAATATTTTTGTGCTCCCAGGTCAGCTTCCTAGAAATATATGTATGTTTAGAATAATAATATGAGGTACTGGTGGAAGTGGGGCAGTACCATGAGATAGTATACATTTTCATATGCGAAACAGTGCTGTGGGAAAACCATAAGCTCACTTTCTATCTCGTGACTTCGTTTCTGGATGTCTTCTTTAAACTGGAGCAAAGAACTTTTTAAAATTCCATCTGCCGTCATGATCCTTTACTGAACCCAACATACCAGAGAAAATGGCAGTGGGGCCAGTGCCTGGTTTTCCTGCGTCGATGTTGATTTTAATACCGTAGGTCTTCCCGTTGTTCCGCAGTGCCAGCTTTTTCTTTTGTTGATCTGTGAAAATAAAGCTGCAGAACACGTGATTGCATTAGACCGATTTTCACTGCATTCTTTGTGGGGGTGGGGTCGCCACACTGATATACATACATGATTGCAAAATTATTTTATTACTATAAACGAGAAGTGAAAAATTCAGAGGCAGCTAGTGCAACTGATCAATTCCAGGAACACACACACACACACACACACACACACACACACATACACACACACATATGCACACACCTTAGAACAAAATAAACACTCATTTCACAAACTGTTCGCAAATGGCTTGGTCATAAACATATCATTTAATATTGTGGCACCAGGAATTAACAAAAAGGGAAAATTGGTTCAGTTCATGGAATAGCAGCAAACACATTTTGAAGGATGACAGACTAGATGGTTAAAAATGCTTGTGTTTTATATAGATTATAAGTTCTAAATTATCACAAGCTGGGTGCACATCTCTTCTTAATTAATTGACGTTATGCTAATGCTATTTATGAAAAAAAAGTATACCATCGCTACAGCAACACCAGTACACCAAACCCCTCACAGCAAAACTCCCAATGCACCTATATCAGCAGCGACAGGGATTTTGCGTCGAGACACTTTAGGGCAATGAGAGGTAAATATCTAACTCTACTGTCTGTGCAATGTGGAGTTAGATATCTATAGTAGGAGGGGTGTGGGGGCACAGCCCCCTGCATGGGGGTGCAGGGGAGCAGACCCTGCATTGTGCATCGCGGTGGTGCCGGACAGTTCTGGACTGTGTCAAAGTAGGGGGCTGTCGACAGGATCCTGGCACGGTTGAGGACATAGCTGTTTTTGTTGTTGCGCTAGCATCATAGATCCCAAGAAAATGCAACTTAATCTTCTCAGATTCTGGCAGGTGAAACTTGTGACAAACAATGGGTGGGTGTGGGGACACAGTTAATTTCCTTGATGGAGTGTGTTACACATTTTGCACCTGCCAGGATCTGTGAAAAAAAAAAAACTGCACTTTTAATATATCGGGTCAGCATAACCTGAATTTATTCAGTTGGGGTGATTGTAGTACACAGATTTTCACTCTTTTTTGTTAGCTGGGGGGGTTGTTAGAAATGAAAAATGTGTGCACTTATGAGCCATTCACTCCAGACCAACATTCACTCCCTGCTGCCCTGAGTTCCAGCACTGCAGCTTCTGCTGCTTTCCCACCAGAATCGCACACAGACTGAAACTGAGCTGCTGGCTCTCCTTAGTCCACCGAGCACAAAACTCCTCAGCTGTGGGTGAGTGCCAGCTAGTCAAGATGGACACTGAACACAGCACTGAGAAATAACACCACTCCACCTGGTCCACCTACTTGCACTCAACATCCTCAGAGAACATAGCAGAGCACTTTTTACAAACCAACCCAGGCCCGCCCAGCCCCAGGAATGAAGATACTCAGACTCACCCACCTCCCCTTGCTGCTGAAATTGCCACTACTCCTCTCCTGGAAAAGGATGATGTTGCAGTGGAACAACATACGCAACCGTCCATGCTGTGACCACTGCCAGTTTCACTCAATACCATGACCTGCCACCGGTGAATGTTTAATTAAACTCCTTAGCTGTAGCTTTCGCTCACATGTGTAGTCTCCTTTGTCTGTCCTACTTGCATGTTCGCAGTGAAGATGGCACTTGAAAAAGCAAGCTTTGCCAGCACGTCAGCTTCGCTGTGTGATTGGAGAGATCCTTGGAGACAGGTAGAAAGCACAAACTGGAGAAGTGACTGGTGGAAATAACATCTAAATTCACCACGGACCACCAATCACTTTTCACACACCAGCCCGCTAGCAGTAAGTAGATCCCCACACCCCACCCCCCCACCAATGAGTTTATAAAAACCCATTATTGTTTTGGACATTGGGATGTTCTGGAAAATAAACTAAAATGTGTTTTTTACTAGTTTTGGGCAATTATATTGGTCGGGCACATGCCCCCTTGGGCCCTATGGGCAGGATGACACTGATGTCTGCATATTCTAAAATCGTTAAAATCTGCATTTGAATTATGTTTAGTCAAGTTTCAGAATCTAGACACCCTTTATGTTGGTACAGAACACTTATGCGTTTCCCAACTTTAGTTATCAGTTTATTTACATATGGACTTCCTGATCCTACTGCTTCCATCCGAAATCCCAAGTATTTATATCTGTTAACCTGCTCTGTTTTATTGCCATCTAAGATGTATACATTTGCATCGGCATTACCAAGGACACCTAATTTACTAGCTGACCCAAACAGTATTACATTTGCTTTACAGGAATTCAACTCTAGTGGGGAAAAGTTAAAACAAGATTCAGGCCAGTGCTGGTATGGCTGCCGTCGTGGTCACAGAGGAACATGGCATTGTCCACCGTGTCCGCGATGGCTGCTGGAGTTCTCTGTTCAAGTGTAATGACTCGTGCATATGCACTGGGCTCCAGCAGCCATCTTGGAGACAGTGGACTGTGCCATCATGCCACTGGAGTTCAGTGCACATGTACGAGTCATTGCACATGTGCAGAGAACTTCAGCAGCCATCTTGGAGACGGCCATGTTCTACTGACAGACAAAACAGTGCAGTGGATGTGCAGTGATTGCTGTTCACCTCATTATTTAAAAGTCCATTTGATATCCGGTGAGTTCCCTTTTCTCTGCTGTGCTCACAAGACGTTTGCAGGGCCACGCCTACTGCAGCCATAACAGGATGGCAAGCCATCAAAGACCTTTGGTAGGCATAGCTGGACTCCCTCTACAGAGTCCACATAATATTGGTAGTCTACATCTCCAATGTAGTCTCCTAGTCCCCTCAATACAAGGTAAAAAGTAAGGGTCCCAAAATGGACCTTTGTGAGACCCCTCTTTTTATGAGCAAATCCCCTGATTGCTTTCTGTTAACTTCTGTCACCTGTTCCCTGCCTATCAAGTAATTTCTAAACTACTTCAAGGCCCCACATAGCTGCATCTCCCCCAGTTTCTTTAACATTGTCTCATGAGCCACTATGTTGAAGGCCTTAGTAAGGTCAACAAAAATGGCCCCTGTGACCCTGCCCAGTACCAGTGCCTTGTTGACATCATCCAAGACCCTTTGCTTGGTGGTAACTATATTGTGTTTTTTATGAAAGCTTGACTAATATTTGTCAGACAGGCTTTGTTTGTCTACAAATGTTCATAATTGTCCAGGTTGAATGATGTTAATTACCTGGTGGAGCTACCTGGCAGGAGGTACAAACAGCAGGTCTACCACATAAACATAATGAAACCCTACCATGACAGGGATGAGATGATCTTGATTGTGCACAGATATCTGGAATAGAGTTCAGAAGTAGACCTATGTATCTCCTGGGAGAGGTTAAGGTAGAATCCTCAGTGGATGCCATCACCTTCTCTGAGCATCTGGTACTAGCCCAAGCTGCACAAATGCATGGGGTGCTGTATATATGTGGTAAATTGTTCACAGGGAATCTACGGAACATTGCTAGGATATGTTCATTCTTGACTCCCACTGACCTGGCTACAGTTATCCATGCCTTTGTCACTAGCTGACTTGATTACTGTAATGCCCTGTACCTGGGGTTGTCTGGAGGTTTGATGCGTCACCTGCAGCCAGTGCAGAATGTTGTGGCCAGGATGTAGACTGGCACCTCTATGGGAGACCATGTCACTCCTGTCCTGTGCTATTTGCACTGGCTGCCAGTGAGTGCGCACATCACCTTCAAGATAGGCTTGTTAACATACAAGGCCCCACGTGATCTGGGACCTGACTACCTGAAAGAGTTCCTGATGGTGTATTCTCCTGCCTGCCCACTACGCACCACCGAAGCTGACCTATTAGTTGTACCATCTTTCTGCTTAAGAAGATCAGAAGACAGGGCCTTTGGAGTGGTTGTGCTGCTTCTGTGGAACTCTCGTTCCCCGTATATTGAAGCAGTGGCAGTGTCAGTGCCAACATGGAGCAAGATAATAAGCCCAATACTGAAGTCTAACTAGGGCCATCCTCCAACGTCAATTCAGGCATCAGATAAGGCCTGCCACAGAGGCCCATTCTGGGCAGGAGTCACCTGCTTACTCATGGGCTCCATCCACATGGCCACCACTCTTTCAACTCCCAGCAAGGGAGTGCCAGTAGCAGGAGCCTCTATTCAATCTAACCTAGGGCAAGGGTGTTACCACTGCCACCATCAGAGAGTTCTCAACCTATATTTAAGGGGCTGTCCCCATTCTTCAACCCTCTGAGTCCTTTGATGTTAGACCAGTATGGGGTGTGGACCACTGCCATGGAGCAGTCCTACAGAGAGATAGACAGGACCTAATAACATGCTCCTTCTCCAGCACTGGAGGAGCCTTGGGTTTTTACCTCCACTCCATCAATATCCTCACCTGAGGATAATGAATCGTCCCTCCTCTTGGTCTTTGCAGATGACACAAAGATCTGCCACAGGGTTGATAGACAAGGAGGTGTGAAAAGGATGAGAAGGGACTTGGCAAGGTTGGAGGAATGGTCAGAAGTATGGCAGCTTGGATTCAATGCATAGAAGTACAAAATAATGCACCTGGGAAACAAAAAATCAGGGGAAGATTACAAAATGGGGAAGGGGGTAGTAACATCAACAAAAATGGAAAGGAACCTGTGGGTAATCATATCAGATGACCTTAAGGTTGGCAAGCAACATGAAAAGGCAGTAGGGAGGGTTGGGGGGATACTGGAATTTATAGTGAGAGGCATCACCAGCAGAAAACAGGAAGTTGTTACCCCTCTGTACAGACAGTTCGTGAGACCCCATCTAGAGTACTGCATCCAGTTCTGGAGATGCCTCTCTGCAAGGATAAAGACAGGATGGAGGCAGTCCAAAGGAGGGCAATTAAAATGGTGCAGGGTCTGCAAGAGAAGCCATATGAGGAGGGACTAAAGGAGCTCAATATGTATACCCTTGAGGAAAGGGGGGCATGATAGAAACTTTTAAGTACCTTAGTGGAATCGACAAAGTCCAAGAGGGTAGCATCTTTAAGAAAAAGAGATGTGCAAGAACAATGGGACGCAATTTGAAGATAGAAGGGGGATGGCTCAGGGGCAATGTGAGGAAGTATTTTTTCACAGAGAGGGTGGTGGACACATGGAACAGCCTTCCTGAGGAGGTTGTGTGGTCTAAAACTGTGAGAGAATTCAAGAATGCAAGGGACAGATATGAGGCAATTCTTGTGGTGGGTAGGAAGAAATAGGCTGTTTGTTAACTAGGCTCTGCAGCTTATCCTGTAGTAGGGAAATGAGCAGACTAGGTGGGTCAAGTGGTCCTTATCTGCAGTCAAAGTCTATGTTTCTATGTCTCCTCTGCTGATTACTTTCTGTAATAGCGATTCATGGTGGAGATGTTTCAGGCATTGGGGTGGCAATTTGTCTGCTTTAAAAAAAAGTCATATTTTTGTGCAAGGTGGAATGATGCTAAGTGCAGTCCTACTGGCTAATTTTTTTGGAGTAGCCTTTGTGCATATACTACACTGTGCTCACCTTAATTGCAAGGGGGTCTAGCCCTTGTCTACCCCCTTTTACCTACTAGTCACAGCCTATAAGCACAAAGGATCACTGCATTCTTCTGGCTGCCTTTTTGCTAGTCTGATCGATAACATCAGGACAGTGCTATTTCTTCCTGAGGCTCCGGCTACCTGTTCCTCTGAGCCCAGCTGATGTGTGCCACCTCCATGTTCTCCCCATGAGAGTTGGTAGTCAGGTCTTATTGGTTTATTTTATTTCCAATATCCTTTGTCTATCCCCTTGGCCAGTTTTCCACAAGTCCCAGCTTGGTTTCCTCCAGCCTTCGCATCTCTCCTGAGGTGGGTGAGTGAGCCGACAACGACACTGGCTCTTGGTAGGCACATAGCATTATGCAGGTGCAGTAGCAAGAATCATTGCTGGCCCCCTGGCCAAAAGATTTGCTTCCATGGGGTTTTATCACCTCCAGCTTAGAGTCATCAGTGGCACTGAGCAGAGATGATATTCTGAATGATCAGATAAGAGGCTTATCCACAGGGATGATGAAGTAATGGAAAACTTGTATTCAAGTGCCATGGTGATGTGGAGTCTAAGCTTTATTATTTATATTATATATCTAGAAAAAAATATACTTTTTTTCTGTCCAGGTGCCAAAGACTGCAAAGAGTTGCTGGAAAATGGAAACTTCCAGAGCGGATTATACACCGTATACTCCGAGTCCTACAAGGCCTTGCAAGTCTTCTGTGACATGGATACAGACGGTGGATGATGGCTGGTAAATACTAATTACTAACACTGTGTGTCACAATGCCTGTGTTTGGTGACATGAATACAAACAGTGAGGGTGGCTGGTATGTACCTCTAATTACTACAGTAGGATAGGATGTGTATCACAGTGCCTGTCTGTGTTTGGTGACATGGATACAGACAGTGTGGGTGGCTGGTATGTATCTCTGTAATTACTACAGTAGGATGCGATGTGTGTCACAGTGCCTGTCGGTGTTTTGTGACATGGATACAGACAGTGCAGGTGGCTGGTATGTACCTCTGTAATTACTACAGTAGGATAGGATGTGCATCACAGTGCCTGTCTGTGCCTGGTGGCATGGATACATACAGTGTGGGTGGCTGGTATGTACCTCTGTGATTACTGCAGTAGGATGTGGTGTGTGTCACAGTGCCTGTCTGTGTCTGGTGACATGGATACAGACAGTGCAGGTGGCTGGTATGTACCTCTGTAATTACTATAGTAGGATGTGATGTGTATCACAGTGCCTGTCGGTGTTTGGTGACATGGATACAGACAGTGGTGGATGACTGGTATGTACCTCTGTAATTACTACAGTAGGATGTGATGTGTGTCACAGTGCCTGGGTCTCATGCCCCAATTACTACGGACCTGGCTGCCCCTTTACTTTTTTGGGTCTTGTGCCCCAATTACTACTGGGCCTGGCTGTCCTTTAACTCTGCTGGGCCTGGTCTGCCCTAACTTGCAGGGCCTGGTGCTCTACTTACTACTAGGGCCTGGTGCCCTTTAGTACCATGGGCCTGGTGCCCTCTGTTTACTGTGAGCCTGGTGCCCCTCTTAAATGGGCTAAGCATTGCTCTTTTAATCCCCAGGAGGCAGGGCCCCTTTTAATTCTTTGGCTCAGGGAGCCTGCTGTCACTCCTGTCCCATTTTCACTCCCCTAGTCCCGCCCCTAATGCATATTCATTAAGTGCTACTATCTGTCTGGGCTCCCAGCTCCTCCTGTGGCGTCACTACTTTCATTGCCCCTTCTAGATATGAAATAGGCAGGGTTCTGGCTCCCAGACCCTCCCACGGCGCTCAGCTGCTCCTACAAGCACCAAATGTAGTGTGCCTACTTTTAAATAAAACAAACAGTCCAAGGAATTGAAAGGTGGCAGTCAGCACATTAACAACACATTAAGCTCCTCGGGAACACTGGAGACTGAATCTGGAGGTGGGAGGCATACAGGCAGTGGGAGGGGATTTACAGACAGCACAGCGGATGTCTGGAAACCTCTGGAAAGCCGACGAATAAACCGAAGTTGTGGCACTGGCAAAGCCACCGACAAGGGACTGGGGAAAGTTTTAAAATGAATTAATGGGGGCACAAAACAAATAAACGTCGGGGCTCTCACCCCAACGACTGCACCAATCGTTAGTTTTCTTCTTGTGGTGCCCCGATGGCAGCACTGACCATGTCACACAGCTTCTGGGCAGTCTTCAGCAGCTGGAGAAGTAGAAGGCATGCAAGCAAGCCTGAAGGGATGGCTTCAACTGCCAGGTAAGCCTTTTTCTGGTTCCCCCAGACCTGCTGCATCCTCTCCTCTCCATGGCTACCAGGAACTCCCCAATTGGTCGCTTACTCCCCTCTGTCTTTCCCAGAACTCTCACTTCCCCCGAGCCTCCCTATTTAAAAATAAACTCCCTGCTCATTCTTTTCTCACACTGGGGAACCTAGCCATGTTTCCTGCATGCCCACTCAGCTCCTGCAGAGCAGCATTAAAATAAAATTTACGGGGCAGAACTTGGGGTGGGGGGGGATTCTACAAAATTTCCTGTTACAGTACCTCTCTAATTACTACGGTGGGAGGTGATGTTAGTCACAGTGCCTGTCTGTGTTTGGTGACATGGAAATAGACAGTGTGGGTGGTTGGTATGTACCTCTGTAATTCCTACAGTAGAATGTGATGTGTGTCACAGTGCCTGTCTGTGTTCGGTGACATGGAAACAGACAGTGCGGGTGGTTGGTATGTACCTCTGTAATTACTACAGTGGGATGTGATGTGTGTCACAGTGCTTGTCTGTGTTTTGTGACATGAATACAGACAGTGGTGGTTGGCATGTACCTCTGTAATTACTACAGTGGGATGTGATGTGTGTCACAGTGCCTGTTGGTGTTTGGTGACATGGATACAGACAGTGGTGGATGGCTGGTATGTACCTCTGTAATTACTACAGTAGGATGTGATGTGTGTCACAGTGCCTGTCTGTGTTTGGTGACATGGACACAGACAGTGTGGGTGGCTGGTATGTACCTCTGTAACTACTACAGTAGGATGCGATGTGTGTCACAGTGCTTGTCTGTGTTTGGTGACATGGAAACAGACAGTGCGGGTGGTTGGTATGTACCTCTGTAATTACTACAGTAGGATGTGATGTGTGTCACAGTGCCTGTCTGTGTTTGGTGACATGGAAACAGACAGTATGGGTGGTTGGTATGTACCTCTGTAATTACTACAGTAGGATTTGATGTGTGTCACAGTGCCTGTCTGTGTTTAGAGACATGGAAACAGACAGTGCAGGTGGCTAGTCTGTACCTCTGTAATTACTACAGTAGGATGCGATGTGTGTCACAGTGCCTGTCTATGCTTGGTGACATGGATACAGACGGTGGGGGGTGGCTGGTATATACTTTGTAATTACTACAGTAGGATGTGATGTGTGTCACAGTGCCTGTCTCTGTTTGGTGTCACGTACACAGATAGTGGGAGTGTATGTGCGTGAGTCGATTGGTGCTGTGGGTACTATTTAGCGTTATTGGGGGAGGAGTCATTAGCTACCTCCTATAATAAGTTTTAGCAATAGTGGTGCTCACCTGTGCTTTATAAGTCACCACAGAGTGCAGAGGACACAAGGACTGTGGGCTGGGGTCCAAGATGCTCTGGGGGTTGGTGCTGAACATACTTGGTGGAGAAGAGGAGTACATTTTCAAATTATGGCATTTCTATGTAATTTTGAAGTGCATAAAATAAGGTGAGGTGAGGTGAGAGAGATGGATGTGTTGTGGGGGGTAAGCTTTTCTACTGGACCCCTAGGGGCTCCCTTGGGGTTTTCTACTGGATGGGTGGAGGTAAAAGAAAAGCTTAAGCAGAATTCAAATATAGAATAAGAATCCAACTCCATGTACAACTATACTTTTGGGCTTTAGACTTTCTGCCATGAATATCAAAATTACAGATTAAAAAAAATGACTGGAATGCTGTGAATCTGATTCCGGTCAGTGGATGCTGAACAATCCTAAAGGAAAAAAAAAACTCTAGCTTTTTGACATGCACAAGTCATGCCAGTGTTGGGGAAATTGCTACTTTTTCACCTACAAGAAACTTGGACATGACACCTCATGCATATATCGAAATGAATGGCTCTTGTGCTACACCAATGGTTCTGCAATGGGGCAGGGATGCCCTCTATCCCCTTTATTACTTGCCCTTTCTATAGAGCCACTAGTCACTGGCCTATGCCATACGTCAAAATGAATCGATAGAAGGAATTCCACTGGGGTACCAGTTTTAAAATATCATTTTATGCTGATATTTTACTTACACTTCTTTCCCCAGATACCTCTATTCTGGCAGCATGATCGGAACTCAATTTGGATAACTCTCAGGTCTCACTGTAAATACACATAAAACTGAAGTTTTATTATACAATTGTTATCCGTCTACATCTCTGAAAGCAACTTTTTATTTTAAATGGAGGAGTGCTAAACTAAAATATTTAGGAATACAGATTCCCTTTCAGGGGCATAGTTAGCTTTTCTTATGGGGGGGGTAGACTGCTAAAAGTCCTGCTGTTCCTTGTATATCTAAAATCAGTAGGCTGGGGGTCTGGGGGCCGCTTAGGCCCTCAGAAGCTATCAGGTTTTTGATGCATTCTGGTGCATTTTAAGGGTCATTTTGACACTGTCTGCTTTTAAAGCCTTGTTTGACTTGTTACAAAACAACCAATATCCCTATCAAAATAACTAGCTTTTTATTTTCTTTAAAAAAGTTGTTAAATTTAAAGCAACTTCTGGATCAGTATAGGAAAAGGAAGGGGAAAGGGAACATTGTTTAACCAGGAGTAGCACATTAAGCTGAAGCTTGTTTCCAGATTCGACCTGGGAGCACAAGGAAGTTAAATGACTTGTTCAGGATCACACTGTATACACCTAGGCATCTGTGGGATTCAAACCCAGGTCCCCAAATTTGTAGCTGAGGGCCTTAACCCACTGCACTTTACTGCTTCCAATGAGCCTCTTTCTGTATCAAGGAGAAGAAACCGCAAACATCTCTTATCCAGAAAATTCAGCCATAAAATGTTCACATTGGGAATTGTATTGCACATAGGGTTTACAAATACTGTTAAAAAATCATAGTGTATGGGTAGTGACCATGCTGGAGATAAAATACGTTACCACCATCTATAATTTCTTTTGTCTATAGGTGTCTCAAGTTAAATTATTGCTACTGACTAGCCAGAGTAAAAGACAGCCCTATGTAGCAGCAATCAAACAATCCCTGACTACTGACCACAGCCGCTTGTCTAAAAAACAAATATTGCAATATAAATAATACATACAGTATTTGTAATGAAGGTCAGAGGCCACTCCAAGTAAATGCTAGCATTGACCTCTGGCCTTTATTGTGATTATATATTTATCATTATTTTGTTATACAGATTATACTAGTATAGTACAGCAACTGCTACAACCCAGAGCCCATTCAAACAATAGAGAATAATGTGCCCCTCAAGGGTGAGATAGTACAGGCTGGTATTCCACGCCTCAAGTATTGGTCCCTCAAGGAAGGTAGCAAGACAAGGTTTGTTCATAATGTCTTTTAGAGTACAATACAACCAAATGGAACATGAAACCTCATAACACTTTGCTCAGAGATTACCAAATAAACAAACACATGAACTTAAACAAATGCAAATCTCTCACAAAGGACACAATATTTTTTCAATGCAATGCAACCCAGTTTCATTTACTTTCCTGTTAATATTTAAAACCATTATTTCCAACATTGGAGGCTGCATAACCATGGGGGGACTTTACTCATGGGGTTAAAATTTCCGGTAGTTTTGGTACCGTAGCATGGCTTGTGATTTACAATGTTGCTCACAGATTTTCAGAGAGGAATGTATTACAGTGCCTTTCCTTGTGACAGAATGTATGAATCTGTGAAACTTCTTTTATCACACATTTTATCAAAAGGTATGGTCGCAGTAATAAAGTGCTCTCTGAGTGTTCTGCTGCCCTGTCTGTTCCTTGGTTCAGCCTCAAGACACACTGGCCTGGATATTCAGACTGTGCCAGACTGGGGCGCAAGCCTGGGTGCATGCAACTGGGATGTGCCAGGGTGTCGGGTAGGCGATATTCAACGGTGCTGTGCCATGGCCAAGCACCATTAAATATGGCACTGCGGCTGCCCACATTGTACATGGTGCAGTGGCACTGAGCCAGGGCAAGTGGCAAGTGAGGAGCAGGGGGATGCACCAGCACAAGTGCAGTTGTGCTCGGCACAGGAACCGCGATATTCAGTGGTCAGTATGCAAATGTGGCCATAATGCATGCTAGGAGCAAATGTGGCCATTTGCATGTCATTATGGCCCCATTTGCATGCATGTGCACTGATCCCCAGCGACTTGTGCCTGGCACCCTGCCAGGCTGCAGCCATCGGGGACTGATGCCCCCTGCCCCTCAGCGGTAAAGCGTCCCAATGCCCGATCAAGGGCTCTGTAGAATAATCCCCATCCCTCATGGGCAGTGTGTAAATAACTATATCCCTGGTGGTCCAGTGGACCCCCCAGCCCGATCGTGGGCAGTGTGTAAATAAATATATCCCTGGTGGTCCAGTGGAACCCCCCCGACCGATCGGGGCTGTGTGTAAATAAATATATCCCTGGTTCAGTGGACCAGTTCCATGCCTGATTGCATGCTTTGTAACCATAACATTCCCCTGATGGTGCGCGGTGCCCCTCCCAACCTGCCCACTCAGTCCTACCACCTTGCTCCCTCCCAGTCAGTGGCGGCAGCAGATCCCCACCCACAAGCTGCCTAGCTGCCTCTGATCGATAGCATACAGTAGAGCCGCTCATTGGTCCACAGCATGGGCTAATGGGCATACAGACCATACTCATTGCTACAGTCCCGATTATGAATGGATCCATTCCCATATCGACTGTGTAGTACACATGGCGCACCTGTATGCCCATTGGCCCACACTGTGACCAATGGGCTTACAGATGTACTGTACTCTGTCAGCTGGTGGGTGGCTGGGCGGCTTGCAGGTGGGCAGCTGCCACCCGCTGCTGACCATGGGAGTGGGGTGGTCGGACTGAGTGGGTGGGTTGGGAAGGGGGTACCGCTGGACCATCAGGGTATGTTACGGTTACAAAGTCCATGATTGGGCTTGGGCTGGGTCCACTGGACCACCAGGGATATATTTATTTACACACTGCCCGCGATCGGGCTGGAGGGGAGGTCCACTTGACCACCAGGGATGGGTTGTAATTTACACAGCCTGTAATCGGGCTGGAGGCGGTCCACTGAACCACCAAGGATACATATATTTTCATGATGCCTGTGATCGGGCATGGGGGGTGCCACACTGACAGACCATGGCTCCGGAGCTCGGGTGGCTACCCACAGCTGGCGGCTGCTGTATTGCACCCAGCAATGTGGCAGCTCACCTGTGAGTGGCCAGTCCTGCTTCTTTTTTTTTTGCTCAACAGTGTGTGACACAAGTAGGGGTTGCGCCCGCATATACTCAGCACATCCCAGGCTGAATATCGGGATGTGCCAAGTATGCATGGGCACGCCCCCCCTTACTTGCGCTGCATACATTACTGGTGCACCCCGGCGCATCGGGATTTGAGCAGCGCACAGTCCCCTTCTGAATATCGCCTCGGGGTGCATCAGTGGGTTTCGCATGGCACAACACTGTTGCACCATGCACAACCCATTTGAATATCCAGGCCACTGTGTCCCTGACAGGCACCTCTCACACTGTACCCCCCCTTATTTCTCCACATATTGTTTTAGCTCACTCCCCTGCTTTCTCCCTCCCATCCTGTTCTCTCCATTCTGCTGCTTTCCATGGCTTTTGAATCCATGTGTTATGACCCAACCTCTTGGCATGTCAAGCAGCTTGCCAGCTTTCTCCATTCAACACCCTTCATTCTGAAATGTTATTCCCCCTTTCCTCACTCCCTTCCTCTACTTCTTCCCATTTTTTAAAATTCCTCTTTTCTGTAATCATGGATGTCCTAGTGCTGCTCCTCCAATCAGCCTTAAACATAGAATCTGACAGCAGATAAGGACTGCTTGGCCCACCCAGTCTGCCCATTTCCCTACCTAATGGATAAACTACAGATCCTAGTTAACCAGCAGCCTGCTTCTTTCTACCCCCACCCCCAAGAATTGCCTTATGGCTGTCCCATGCATACTTGAATTCAACCACTGTTTTTGACTCCACAACCTCCTCCAGAAGGCCGTTCCATGCATCCACAACCCTCTCTGTGAAAAAATACTTCCTTACATTACCTCTGAGCTGCCCCCCTCTATAATCAAATTGTGCGCCCTTGTTCTTGCACACCTCTTTTTTGAAAGATACTACCTCCTGGAGTTTGTTGATTCCCTTGAGGTACTTGAAAGTTTCTATCATGTTTCCCTCTCCCTCCTTTCCTCGAGGCTATACATATTAAGCTCTTTTAGTCTCTCTTCATATGTCTTCCGGTGCAGACCCTGCACCATTTTAGTTGCCCTCCTCTGGACAGCTTCCATCTTCTCTATGTCCTTGCAGAGACTGGGTCTCCAGAACTGCACACAGTACTCCAGATGGGGTCTCACCAGCTGTCTGTACAGCCTTTCTCATGGTCTCCCTCTTCTCCTTCTCCCCTTTATTCTTCCTCCTATTCTCCCTATTGTATTTCCTAGTCCCGACCTACCTACTCCTTTGCTACTGGTTGTCCACTGCTCCCATGAAGTGCCACTGCCACTGTGCCAAGTCTTACTATGATTAGGGGCTGGGCAGACCCTTCTCTCCCATGACACAGAGAGTCAGCCACCATCTAACTCAATACTGTCTAGTTAGCAGTGAGCACAGAGGATTCTTTTGATATTATGTAAAACAAAATCAAAGGAAATGGACTTTTTAATTTACTTTTGCAATGCAGACAGTTACACAGTTAAACACCTGCCCATAAACCCTTGGCCTTTCCTTGCCAAATCAATACCAGGCTCGGTTGATGTAGCTGGGTTTGAGTCGCGGCGTGCCTCACCACTCTCTTGTTCTTCTCCTTCTGTATCTGGCTTCTTCCTTGGGCCTGGCGGTGGGTGTTCATTGTTGTGGGTGGGCCGCAGGACTGGTGGCCAAGTGGGCCTCTTGGGGAGCACTGGCACAGTCAGCGCATTATCCATGACCAGCGGAGACTGAGGACCACTGTAGCATTGAAGACTCAGAGAAATCCTCCTTCTAGTCTCTGTCTGGACTTGAACTGAGGTGGCCAACTTGAAAGTTCAGTTTGGCAACACCATAGCCACAGTATGGGAATGGTGTTGGCCCAGCTGGATGGAAGGACACAGAGTTGGATGGGAGTTGGGAATGACTGAGCAAGCCAGCAGCAGCCAGTGAGCCAGGTGATGATCTGATCACCAAGACCGAGAGTTCACTCGCAACCTCACCCAGACAACCAACTCTAGACTAGTATCTAGTCTAGTGGAGTGGAAGCAACGTCGTGCGCTAAAAAAAATTAAATGCTGCTTTCCTGCTTAGGATGTTCCTCTTTGTTTGTGGATAGTGGACAACTGAGAAATGGTGCCTAATGGATCATTTCATTGGTCGTGCAGGTGCGGGCCCAACTGAGTTTGCAGTGCTCTGTGATTGGCTGCAACATGCAGATTGCTATGGTTGCTGCCAATCGGAAACAGGGATATTCGGAGAGGATTTTTTTTCAAATCTGTTACATTCTGCAGGGAAACGAGAGCGAGAGAGAGAGAGAGAGAGAGAGAGAGAGATGGAGGGGCCAGCCCCGCCCCTGAGCAGCCAGGTCCAGACATCTGCCCATGCAAGAGGGAAGAAAAAAAAAAGCAGAAAACGGCTCATTAAAAGTCCTGCTGTACTGGCCTCACTTTCTTGGGGGGGGGGCCAGTTTGCCTCACCTGCACCCCTGCAATCTACGCCACTGTTCCCTTTCCTTTAACTAATCCAAAGCTGTTGAATTGTGAACTCATTACACAGATCTTCTCTAACAGGCTACACAACATTCTCAGATGGTATCTACATGAGGACCAAGTGGGCTTCAGTAAAGGGAGGTCTGGGTTTGAGAATATAAGAAGGGTACTATCTACAATGTGGGTGTCATCCAACCATAAGGACAAGTTGATTCTCCTGTCATTGGATGCACACAAGGCCTTTGACTCCATCGAATGGTTATACTTATATGAAGTTTTACGTACTTTGGTTAAGGAGATAGCTTTATCTCACAGGTGGTGGATTTATACCAAGCTCCTAATGCTAGAGTGTGTACCAGCAGAATGTTATCTGGAAAAATCATGTTGGAAAGAGGAACAAGACAGGGGTGCTATCTATTCCCAGTCTTCTTTGTTATGACGCTGGAACCGCTTTTGTGTCTCATCAGGCAAAGTGTTATTTTGGTCATTAAAGTTAACAAATTGGGACAGAAAATTGCAGCATATGCAGATGACTTGCTATTTTGCCTTTCAAACCCACACAGGTATATCAAGCCCAGTATGGATATTTCAAAATAATTTGGATCTGTTTCTGGCCTGACCATTAATTAGTCAAAGTCAGAAGTCCTCCCATTGAATGGGGACAGAGGTCAGCTGAAAAGTCTCTGCTTTGACAAAAATCTAAAATGGGCAGAATATTGCATTACCTACCTAGTTATACAGATATCACATAGCTTGGAGATACTGGTTGCCAGCAGCATGAAACCTATGCTGGACGAATTAAGCATCACCTTAGAGAATGGGCACGGGGGCATTCCGCCTAAAACAAAAAACGCATGGCAACCAGTGCAGCAAGCAAAAGGGTGTGCACTGCAGTATCATCGGGCAAAAGACTGACCCAAGGCAAACCGTGCTGTTTCTTTAAAACAAAGTGCTTTTGTGGTTTCATGGGGAACTTTAATTCCCTGCACTTCCAACAGGGTTGTCTCCATACCCCTGAAATTAATATAACAAACTCCAGGGATGTGGGCTTAGGGATGGGGAATAACTTGGGAGGGGGGAAAGTCTGTTTTTGTTAAAAAAAAAAAAAAAAGCCATAAAATGCTGTAGCACAGGGAGAAACCGAACCACAGTCCCGGGTATCCCATTGCACCGTGTGCTTGTGCATCAGCCACTCCACCATGAGGGTGGCTCAATGAGTCACCCAGCACATGGCAACTTGATCCCTTTCCACAAACGTGTACAGCGACAGGGGTGGCAGTAATTCCTTGCCGCTGTTATAGCCCTGTCACTGTAAAGCCATGCACTCTCTACACAGCGTGGTCAATTCCGTATTGTTTTTTTTTCTTTTTAATTCAATAAGCTTTATTAGAGTTTGTGCAGCAAACAATACAGAATGTCTCAGAATATAACAGTGAGCTGCTCAGATACATTAAGGAACACAAAACAACACACACATAAACAAAACAAAACACAAACCCCACCCCTCCACCCCAGAACCTGTGCATCACTCCACATAAAGGAGTGTGAAGAGTGGTCTATATGGGTCCAAGGAATAAGAGGAAAAAGGGTGACAAAATCACTGTGTTATGGGTGCCAGAGGGAAAGTAGCACCAAGATGGGCTCCCAAATGGCCTGGAAAGCGTGAGATCTGTACTGCATATTTAGCTATATGCTTTTCCAGTTGGATAGCTAGCAAGGTCTCACGGTACCATTCTAATATGGATGGAAGGAGACATTCTGTCCAGTGCCTTAACATAACCAATTTAGCTGTGGCTGCCACCAATGTCAGGTGAGCTTTCCTTATTTTAGGTGTCCTTAGGAGGTACACAGCAAGAAGACAACACTCTGGGGTAAAGAGGGACTCCAGGCCCAAAAGTGCATCTAAGACTTCTTTATGGAGTTTCAGTAGGCTTGGGATTTCGAGCAACTCCAGTGCAAATGGTATAAAGACCCCAGAGTGACTCCACATCATGTACATGGGGGGGAAATGGACTTATCTATTTTATGCAGCTTTATGGGCGTGTAGTACAAATTATCCATTATAGTGAACTGAAGCATACAAAGTTGGTCCTGTTTGATATACTTATAGATGGCCAGCCAGGCTTCCTTCCAGAAGACAACATCCTCTGGAAGAGATAGCTCCTGGGTCCAATAATAACAGATTCCAGTGGGGAGGAAGGAATCTAGGGCTTGAAGGCACTTGTAGGTGCAGGACACTGCATGAGGCTGGGCTGCTATCCATAACAGGGAAGGTAATTCCTCCACAAGTGGGGGAGTCCAAGGCTTAGTCCAAGGCTTAGGTCCCAGGAGAGAGAGTATCACATGTTTTACCTGCAGGAATTTGAAGACATCTATTGTACGAAGCTGTATATGGGCCTGAAGAACAAGAAAGGTGACTAACTCTTCCCCTTGAAGAAAGGTGTCAAGGGTACAGTCCTTTAACTTGGGCAGAAAGGAGACTGAAACAGGATGACTACCTATCTGGAAATGAAGGTTGTTTAAAATGGGCTGGGCGAAGGATTGATGCCAATTCCTGGACATGTGGGTTTGGATTTGATGTACAGTAAGGCTTGGAGAGACCAACCAATTGGGGAATTCCTCAGACTCTTTGGTAGAAGAGGGGGAGATAAATATACCAGGGCAGTGAGGAAGCTATGAAATTTACTTACCAGGGCCTTCTCAATCTCCAGCCAGACAAGGATATAGATATTAGCTTTCTGCAAAACTGGCTCTTGTATCCAGAGTGCTAGCTTGCTAATATGCTGGGCCCCATAATAAGTAAAGAAGGAGGGTAGTGCTAGACCACCCTACAGTTTGGGGGCCACCAGCTTACCATATGCCCTGTGCACTGCCTTATTTCTCCATAGGAACACATTTAGCATTTTTTGAAGCCAGGTGAACCATACTTTGGGGAAGAAGAGACCCATCATTCCGAGAGGGTAGAGTAAGCAGGGCAGTACATTCATTTTAAGAATGCTGATTCTACCCCATAGTGAGAACGGGAGTGTTCCCATCTGTCTAGATCTGCTTTCAAAGTTTGTAATAATTTGATAAAGTTCTCCTTAATCTTTGTAGGGATATCCTGAGAAATCTTAATACCCAAACAGGTTAAAAGTTTGGATTCCCAAGACAAACCCAGGCTGCCAATATCTGCTTAGACAAGACAGTGATTGGGAGGAAAAATCTGCATCTTGGAGAGATTTAGCTTATAATAGGAAACTTTGGAAAACATATCCAACTCCTCTAATAACACAGGGATGGTGAGACTAGGGTCCTCCATATGTAGGCGAAGATCATCAGCATATGCGGAAAGGGTGTAATACCTCCCTTCAAGTTGAATACCTTTTATTGTGGGGAGTTGACTAACCTGCATATTAAGGGTTCAAGGTAGAAGTTGAAGAGAAGTGGAGAAAGTAGGCATCCTTGCCGGGTCCCTCATTGAAGGGAAAAGGGAGAGGAAAGACAGCCGCTACACCATACTTGGGCTGTGGGGAGGGAATACAGGAGCTTGACCCATTTAATAAAATTGTGTGGGACAGCAAAGTGGTAGAGAGAGGCAAAGAGGAAATCCCAGGAGACTCGATCAAATGTCTTCTTGGCATTTAGGGAGGCCAAGGCCGCTGGTATCCGAATCCTTAGACACCAAGATCAAATGCAGAAGCTTCCTCACATCGTTCCCTGAATTTCTTCCTGTCATAAAACCAACTTACTCCTGTCTAATCACTTGTCCCATGACTGGTGCTAGGTGGGTGACTAAGATTTTGGTGAGGTTTTTCACATCAGTGTATATTATAGGGAGATTGGGTGATAATTTCCAGGACACAAAGGGTCTTTTCTGGGCTTGCAAATGAGAGTTATTAGGGCCTCAGAGAATACGCTATTTTCCACACCATCCTCGAACCAGGAATTAAAAACATCTACCAAGAGGGGAGCTAAATGGAGCATTGGTTTTCTTGCGCGGTACCAGAGAAATGAGGTAAACTTAATTTATCTTTATGGGGTAAAGCTAATGCCCTCAGAATGATGATGGCTTCCAGAGTCATGTACCTACTAAATAACATACCAATGTGCATTAAGCCGGTTTGGTTTCATAAAATAGATTCTATCATCAGACTTTTCCTATGGGAAAATAAAAAGTCAAGGCTTAGTTTGGTAAAATTGAGAAGAACATGGAAGCAAGGAAGTATAGGCTTACCAGACTTTAAGTATTATCACCGGGCCTTCATGTATAAGCAAAGTAGGAACTGGTTTCTGACAGGGATAAAATGCCACTGTGGGTTAAATATGAAAATTCTATTCTATTGTTAATCCCTACTCATTGTACCATATCCTAATGGGAATGCAACTGCCCCACTTACTCTCTCACCCATACCTTAAAGCCTCGGACAAAAGATTTATAAACAAATTAGCCAGCCTGGGAGCCTGGGAGTGGGTCCCTGGGTGGTAGTCTGGGTAAAACACTGGCTGGACAACAGGACACAGCGGTTAATAGTAAATGGAGTCCACAGTGAATAAAGGGGGGTTTCTAGTGGGCTACCGCAGGGTTCAGTACTGGGGTCGGTCCTTTTTAATGTCTTTATAAGTGACATTGCAGAGGGACTCGAAGGGAAAGTATGTCTCTTTGCAGATGACACAAAGATCTGCAACAGGATTGATATGCAGGTGGGGTGGAAAGGATGAAAAGGGACTGGGCAATGTTGGAGGAATGGTCAAATGTATGGCAGCTTAGACTCAATGCAAAGAAGTGCAAAGTAATGCACCTGGGAAACAAAAACCCAGGGGAAGAGTACACAATGGGGAGTGAGATACTGACAACAAAAATGGAAAGGGACCTGGGGGTAGTCATATCAGATGACCTGAAGGTGGGCCAGCAATGTGAGAAGGCAGTAAGGAGGGCTGGAGGGATACTGGGATGCATAGAGAGAGACATCACCAGCAGAAAACAAGAAGTTGTTGGCCCTCTGTACAGATAGTTGGTGAGACCACATCTGGAGTACTGTGTGCAGTTCTGGAGACCCCATCTCTGCAAAGACATAGACAGGGTGGAGGCTGTCCAGAGGAGGGCAACCCAAAATGGTGCAGGGTCTGCACCAGAAGACATATGAAGAAAGCATAAAGGAACTTAAGATGTATAACCTCGAGGAAAGGAGGGAGAGGGGGGGGACATGATAGAAACTTTCAAATACCTCAAGGGAATCAAAAAAGTCCAAGAGGGTAGCATCTTTCAGAAAAAGAGATGTGCAAGAATAAGGGGGCACAATTTGAAGATAGAGGGGGGACGGCTCAGAGGTAATGTGAGGAAGTATTTCTTCACAGAGAGGGATGTAGATGCATGGAATGGCCTTTCTGAGGAGGTCATAGAGTCAAAAACAGTGGGGGATTTCAAGAATGCGTGGGACAGACATAAGGCAATTCTAGTGGGGGGATAGGAGGAAGTAGCCTGTTGGTTAACTAGGATCTGCAGCTTATCCATTAGGTAGGGAAATGGGCAGACTAGGTGGGCCAAGTGGTCCTTATCTGCCATCAAATTGTATGTTTCTATAATTTGAGATTAAATGTTGTAGCTGGGTATTCTATATGTCCTCTGACAATGAATCATTTGAACAATAAACAGTCTGTACTGATGTAATATAAGGGGGTTTGTGATCCATAGTTTATTGAAAATTGGAGAGACACTCATATTACAACAGGAACTCAGATTATAACCTCTAGAAGTTTATAGTTGTGGTAAAGGTAAAACCAGTGTCAGACTCGTATGTATTATTGTATGAGATTTCAGACACTGTAGCATATAGTTGCCAGTTGCAACTGTATCTTATTGGCTGTGTCTCAATTAAAAATATGTATATAAAAAGAAACTTATAGACATTGACAACAATTGTTTCCTATTAGGTTTTCCAGAGACGCATGGATGGCTCTGTTGATTTTTATCGTGACTGGAACTCATACAAGAAAGGTTTTGGAAACAAGCTGACGGAATTCTGGTTGGGAAACGACAATATTCACAAGTTAACAGCAACAGGTAAAGGCATGGAGTATAATTTGTTATATATTATAGCACAAAGAGGGAGAGTAAAGAATGGATGTGAACAACCCAACATTAAAAACTGAATTCAAATAAATCATCCAGCCAGGCTGCTTCTCAACTGTAGCATTACCATCTGCAGTGCTCATGGCCTGAGTTCAGAAGTGAACTCGGGGCATCAGAGGGCCAGCTGAAGGGAGGAGGATGGAATGTCAGAAGGACTGCTCTCCTTCCGGGGGTAGGATTGCAGAACTTGGTCATAGCCTGGCCCCTAGTGGAAGTTTGGGTAAAGGGACCCAGGACAGCTGAGAACACAAGATGTGTGTGGCAGACTCTGACATGCATTGCCCAGGAGTGTGCAGTGCACCTCTGGTGTCATGTACACCATGCCTCTTGGTAGACCAGATAATGGGGACAAATATCGGTGTCAGGATGGTGCTCGACACCCACAGGCCCTGCACCTGACCAGCTGGCTCACCAGCCAAGAACTGGATGCTGTTTGCTATGGCGGTTGTGGAGCTCCATTGACCCTGCCGGGAGGGTAAGCCCCAGTGGAAGACTGGTGAGCGTTAAGTCCCATTAGACATCAGGGTTCTGTGGCTGGGTTCTCTGGCAAATGATGGCTGACCAGGGAAGACGAAAAAACAGATACACAAAAAAATAAATAAATGATGCTGCTTTAATCAATGCAGTTCTTCCTCTGGGCCAAAATGTGACATGTCTCAGTCCATCATCAATGTCTGGGGCTCATACACAACACTGATACTGCTGTGCAGTACTGGGGTGTTCCCTGGTCAGAGGGGCCATCGTTAGATGAAATGGTCAAATATCTGCCTGACCATATTGATCCTGTCATGATGACTGATTATATCTATTTGGCTGTGTGATCTGCCCCCTGACACTCATGTAAATGGGATGGTACATCTCCTGGGGCTGTCCCTGTCAAACAATGTTAGATAGATCAATAAACCAAGGTCCATATCTGCAGTGTGGGAATAACACAGTACATCAGAACTAGGAGTTCAGGCTCCTATAGTGGAGGGGGATGTGAGGAGGTTCTGGAGCAAGGATCTAGAGGGGGTCCTGAGCTACATTACCTAGAGAGGTTCAGTATCCTGTTCTAGCTAGTTGGTCCTGTTTAGGTATAAGCTCTTCTACTATCAGCTTTCCTGTAAGTTGAGATAGCACAAGTTGTTTCTGCTGATCTCAAGGAGTAGATATTTGGGGTTGCTATGTAGTGGAACTTGAGGTGGGGGGCTGTGTTGTAACTTCATGTATTGAGCAGTGTACCCCTGTGGATCTCCCTCTGTGCTGTTGGGCTTTGTCAATGTTACTGTCAATAAACTGATCAATGATTAGTTCTGGAGTCAGAGCTGATGGCACATATGAACATACAAAAATACTAATTAGCCAGCAGAAGAAGGCCTTACAGACTATTGAGTCTGCTTGATTGCAATGCCTCTGGTCCAGAGATTACAGTAGGTCCCACCCCCTTCCCCACCAACCTTGACTCTACTCTTCACCCTGTCCCACTCTCTGTTGAACCCCACAGCATCTTTTGAATGACTACATCAGATTGGAGTTCATTCCACCCCGATACAATCCTCTCTATAAAGAAGTGCCTCTTGATCTTTTTCTTGAATCCTGACTCTTCCCCTATCTGCTTATAGCATTGCCCCTTGTATTGTTTTCCCAGAGAAAACAGTTCCCTGATATCGACTTTGTTTCTATCTTTCAGGTACTTGAAAGTTCTAATCATATCCCCTCTCTCCCCCTCTCCTCAAGCGAGTACATGTTGAGTTCTCTCAGCCTGCCCCTATAAGCGCTGCCCTGCTATCCCTGAACCAGCTTTGATGCCCCCCTCTGGACTGACTCAAGCTGGTTGATATCCTTTTTCAGGCAGAGGTTCCACTACTGCACACAATACTCCAGGTGTGGTTGCACCAAGGGTCTGTAAAGTGCAGTACAACCTTCTCCCTTCTGATTGTGAACTCTGTAGCAGGCTAGCATTCTGTTCACCTTAGCTGCTGTTTTCCTACACTGTGTAGCCTGTTTAAGGTAATTTGTGATGGCTATCCCCAAGTCCTTCCTCTCCTTTAATTCAGTGACCTTGATGCTGGCTAGATTGTATTGACCCGTCTTGTTCTTCCTTCCTTTATGTATCACCTTGCACTTCTTCTCATAGAACCCCAGCGGTCAGATACCTGACCACCTCAAGAGCATCCCCAGGTCCTCCTGTAGGTCCTGCACCCCTTCATCTGTGACCACCCTCCCACAGAGTTTGATGTCATCAGCAAACAGGCAAATTTTACCTTTAATGCCATCATCAATGTCATTAATGAATACATTAAATAGCACTGAACTGAGCACTGACCCTGCAGGACAATATTTGTTAGTAGTGTATGAATACCTTATCCCAAATATTCAGCTGAATATTCTATTCAGGGGCACCAAATCTTTGGGTGTTCAGTATTCCTATTCATTATTCAGTGGTTCTTAAAAACAAAGATGAAGAAAACGCCCCCCCAGCCCAGATCCCTTAAAATAAACAAACCTCCCATCCTCCCACCCTCAGTTAGAACTCCAAGCACACACTCCCTCCCAGCACATACAATTTGATAAATGTATATATTTTTGTGAAGAAACGTCCAGCGATGAGTGACCAGCGAAACCCACCCACCTCCACTGCTGGACACCATCTTTTAGTGCTTGTTGTTATTGTACCCCACTTACCAGACACCTGACCCCCTCTCCATCCTTGCCAGGCATTACTGTAGTTCCTGCACCCTTTTGTCTATGTCCACAATTCCGCAGAGTTTGGTGTCGTCTGCAAAGAGGCAGATTTTGCCTTTAATGCTGTTCCCAACTTCATATTACACAGTGCTGGGACAAGCACTGACCCCTTCGGGACACCACTTGTAACATCACTGGTAACAGAGAGTCCTCCCCCAACCCTCTATGTCCAGCCACTAAGCTAGTATGCCACTCACCTGGTTAATTTGCTCCCTGTCCCTAGGTCCTCTAATTTTCTGATCAGCCTATTGTGGGGCACTCAGTTGAAGATCTCGCTGAAATACAAATACAGAATGTTAACTGCCTGACCCTTGTCCACTCCCTTCATTACTTAGAAGAAGACATTTATCAGGATGGTTTGACAGGACCTCTTTGCCATGAACCCATGCTGTCTCTCTCTCTGTAGCCCATTTGTTTCAAGGAACTTGATGAGTCTTTCCTTTAGGAAGTCCTCCATTATTTTACCCACAATGGAGATAAAACGGACCAACTCTAGTTCCCAGGGTCATCCCTGGGTCTACAGTTGTGTAGCGGTACCACATGCATGGTTCTCCACTCCTGAGGTACCACCCCTGTGTCCAAACAGCTGTTAAAAGGGTCCACCAGCAGACTGACCAGCTCTGCCAACAGTTCCCTCCATGCCCTTCAGTGCATGCCATCCAGGCTCAGGGACTTGTTGGCCTTTAGGGACATGAGCCCTTTCCTAATCTTGTCCTTTGTTATCCTATCCCCAGCCATGTTCCACACCCTTCCTCCCCCATCCTCCCTTGTAGCACTGGCCCATCTTTTTCCTTAGTGAAAAAGCTGAAGTTTTCAATCAGCATCTCTGGTTCTCTCCTTACTGCCATCCATCCACCCACCCCTCCCCCTTTTTAGCTTCACAATGCTTACCTTAGTGACCCTCTTTTCCCTGATATACAGTACCTGAAGGTGTTCTCTCTCTCTCCTTAATCCACTCTACAATTTCCAGCTGCTTCCTAGCTTTGACCTGCTTATCCTTCCTCCCTCCCTCCCTAGCTTTCTCTAGGTAGATCCCCTCATCCTCATCCTCATCCTTCCGGGACTTCCTGTATTTCCATTTTTTTAATTATTAGTAAGAAATTGCAAGGTACAAAGCACATACAAATCCTTCCTCTTCTGCTTTAGGCACATATTAGTGGCTGCTGCAATCCCTTCCCTGATCAGTCTGCTGTCAAAATCACTTCCATTCTACCATAGTCAGCCTTCCTGAAATTTAACTCTTTTGTCTTTGTGCTTGTTTTCTTATCCATGCTGACTCGGAACCACACCATCTGGAGGTCACTGTTCTCCAAGGACTCATCCACTGGATGTGTTCTCCATTCATAAATACCAGGTCCAGGATGGCTCCCTTCCATGTAGGTTCAGTCACCCCCTGAACCAAGAATCAGTCCTGGTCTGTGTCCACTGTTGGTTGGCTCCTGGCACAGGTAGTAGTAGTAGTATAACTTTTTATTCATAAATTATGAATAGAGATTACATTTCAGTTGAGTGTAGCTCATTTCCAGTTAGATCCCTTTACACAAACACACTGTTCCGAACATACGAAAATGCCTGCAGAAGCAGGCCTTATGGTCTATTGAGTCTGCTCAACTGTGCAGCTAGCCCCTCAACTTGCAGCTGCTTCCACCCTCCCCACCCCTCTTTATCATAACACCCCCCTCACCCTGTCCAAATCCCTCTTAAAGCCACCCACCATTCTACAGGACACCACCCCCTTGGGCAGAGCATTCCATCTGTCCACTACCCTTTCCTTGAAAAAATATCTCCTGATTTCCCCTCCTGAATCTTCCCCCCTCCAACCTCAACTGATGACCTCTTATATCCCTCCCTCTTCTAAGCTGGAAAATCCTTTCTGTATTAATCTTATTTACCCCCTTAAGGTATTTAAAGGTTTAAATCATATCCCCCACTTTCCCTACTCTGCTCCATGGAGTACATGTTCAGTTTAGCCAATCTATCTTCATAGGACTTTCCCTCAAATCCCTGGATCATCTTTGTTGCCATATGTTGCATCTCCTACAACAACTTGATGTCCCTCTTAAAGGAATGGGCACCAGTACTGCATGCAGTACTCCAGGTGAGGTCTGACCAAAGACCTGTATAGGGGAAGGATCGCCTCCCTATTCCTGGAGGAGATTCCCCTCACTATACACCCTAGCATCATATTGGCCTTTGCCGCCACCTTCCTGCATTGAGCCAAGTTATTCATGCTGCCCGTTAAAAGCGCCCATAGATCCTTTTCCTCCTTGCTACTTTCCAGCTGTACCCCTCCCAGCTGATAGCTCCTCCCCTGATTTCTAGCTCTGAAGTGCAGTACCTTGCACTTCTTGGTGTTGAACCCCAGCTGCCATCTTACTGACCACTCATGTAGTTTGTTCAGGTCCTCCTGTAGCCCCCTCCACCCTTTGATGTCATTTACCACAGCTTCCATCTTCGTATCGTCAGTGAACAGACTAATCCTACTCCGGACCACATGTGAGATATCAGCTATGAATATTCCAAACAACACTGGTCCCAGTACCGATCCCTGTGGCATCCCGCTCATCACTTCCCTTGGCGATGACAGTTCCCCCACCACCACCACCCTCTGCTGCCTTCCATTCAGCCAGTTGACAATCCAATTGACCATCTTTTCTCCCACCCCTCTGTATTCCAGCTTCCCACCCCAACATCCTATGTGGCAATACTGGACATCCGACACATGGCTCTTGTCCATTTCCCTGGTCATCCAGTCATAATACTCAGTTAGATTAGTCTGGCATGATATGCTGGAGACAAACCCATGTTGATGACCATCCTGGAGATCATTGTCCTCCAAGAAGGCCACCAGCTTCTCCTTTAGGATTGTCTCCATGAGCTTCCCCACAATTGATCTGAGGCTCACTGGCCTGTAGTTGCTTGGCTCATCCCAGGGTCCACTTTTGTGAATGGGCACCACATAGACCATCCTCCAGTCTTGTGGTATGCATCCTGTGTCCAGGGAGGTATTGAACAGGTCCATCAGTGGCCCTGTCAGGATCTCTGCTTGCTCCCTGAGTACCCTAGGATGAATGCCACCTGGTCCCAGTGCCTTGTCCACCCTTAGTGCCCTCAGTCCTTCCAGAACCCTGTCTTCTGCAATCCCTAAATCTGTCACCCCCTCCCTTACCCACCCTACCTCCCCCTTGGGATATCTGCCCCCCTTTCTCCTTCATGAACACAGAACAAAAGTATTCATTTAATACCTCTACCTGTCCCCCCTCCACCCACCCTTCGTCTTTCCTAATCCTCACAATCTGGTCTTTGTTTTCCTTCTTTCTCTAATGTATCGGAAGAAGTCCTTTTCTCCTTCCTTAACACCCTGTGCCAGTCTCAGTTCTCGAGAGGCCTTGGCCACTCTAACTAGCCTGGTAACCTCCCTGGACTTCTTTGTATACTCCTCCTTATCAACCCCCTCCCCCGCCGATTTCTTGAGTTTCCAAAATAACTTTCTCTTGGCCCTAACCCCCTCCATAACCTCCCGAGTCAATCAACTGGGCTTCTTTGCCCTTCCCTTTTCACTCCGTGCCATTGTACATGTCCCAGTGGCCTCGTCAGACTTCTTTTAATAATATCCCACATTTGACTAGCATCCATGTCTTGATGAATGCCTGCCAGATACTCACCCAAAATTTCCCCCATCCTACTAAAGTCTGCCCCATTAAAATCTATCACCCTGGTGCCTGTACTCCCTATTTCCCTACCCATACTGAGCGTGAACCACACCAAGTGGTGGTCACTCCCAGTCAGAGGGTCTTTCACCCCAGATCTCTTACAGCCTCCTCATTTGAAAGTACAAGGTCCAGAGTCCTCTCCAGTCTAGTTGGCTCATGTACCATCTGCACCAGAAAGCTGTCCTGAAATACCTCTAGTATGACCTGCTCCCTCGCACCCATGGTGGCTGGAGTGCTCCAATCCACCCCAAGTAGGTTGAAGTCCCCCACCACCACTGTGTTCCCCTTCCTTTTTTTTTAAATTCACACTTTATTGATTTTATAAGTATACAGCATGGCATCATTATATACAATGACTCAGCATCGGTATAGACATCAAAAAGGAAACTGTCATGCCACCCCTCCCCCACCCTCCCTCCCCACTGGCTTTGCACTTATACTGTGGGGTGCCTAATCAGAGAGGCATTCCATACCTTCTACTGTTAATCATAAATATCCGAGCCTTTGAAACTAGATTCCAGGCTCACCCCTCACCGAGGAGCCTTGTTGTAACGTATAGAGAGAAGGAAAACCCTCCCACAATTTTTTGTATCTAGCCAGAGGACCCCATAAACTGGCATGCATCTGTTCTGCCCTGAGATTGAACAATAGATCTTGAAGCCATTCAGTATAAGGAATGCTCTTCCTATCAACCCAGTGTCGTAACACCAGTTTCTTTAAGGTCAGTGATACCAAAGCTATATGGTAGCTACGAGATTTCACTGGAATCAAGGAGAAGAGACCTAAAACATATATTTCAGGTATAAATAGATTCTCCAACCCCAGTAAAGGATCTGATTTTGCTTTAATGGTGTCCCATAAACCTTTGATGGGAGGGCATTCCCAAAACACGTGTAAAAGGGTGCCCTCATGCCTTACACATCTGGTACAGAGCGGAGAAAGGACACAATTCATCCTGTGTAATTTCACTGGGGACCAATACATGTCATTGAAAATTTGGTACTGGGTGAGTCTGAGTCTATCTTGTGGAATATATAAGTGTAAATCCTTCCAGATGACCTCCCACTGATCTTTATATTGAGGGAAAACCATCTCTTTAAACTGTGCGTCTAAAGATTTGGATACCAAACAGGCGTACAGAAAGGTGACAGCATGGGGTTTTCCACTGACCTGTCCCCAAGATGCTACCCAGTCATATTGCCTTTCTGACACTCTCATGTATTTACATACATTTACCACCAAATGGCACAATTGATACACTTTAAAAACCTGGGATCCATGAATTTGGTACTTTGCCATGATCTCTGCCGAGGTCATACAGTAGTCATCTTTGAGGAAATCCCCTAAATTGAGACCTGTAGTCTGGGGAATCCAGTTGTCTAGAATCTGGTTCGCCCCTATTTTCAAGTTAGGGTTCCTAATTACTGGTTGCAAGGAGCTCTTTGTATTTTTGAGCCCCAAAAAGGAGCACAGTTGCATATGGATTCTTAGTGAGATGGTTATAGGAGTGGGGATTCGGTTCTTTCCTAAGACCTTGGGAGAGATATACATAATTGCCTGGGAGATGAATTCCCTTTCTAATACCACCCAGTCCGGAGTATATAAGTCCGGGTCCGTCCCTTCCCTAGGTCCAAACCATCTCAGATACTTATTCAAGTGGCTTGTCCAGTAATAAAGTCCAAAATGCGGTAGTCTCAACCCACCAAAGTGATTAGAAGCAGACAATTTATTATAGGCCCTCCGGGGAGATTTCTCCTGCTAGATGAAGGCTGATATAATGGAGTGCACTTTTTTAAACCAGACCGGGGTAACCAAATGTTCAACATACTAAGGGGGTAGAACAACATTGGGAGTACACTCATTTTTATCAAATTGATGTGCTCCCATACTAAGATAGGTAGGGATTGCCACCTCACCAGATCTTGTTGAACTGTTATGAACAGTGGATCCAAATTCTGGGATCTCATCTGTACCTCTTCCCTAGTTAAGAAGAGACCTAAGTATTTGAATTTTTTAGGACACCATTGTAACCCCCATTTTTCAATATCCCCTTCAGCAGTCTGCTATTCAAAGGAAAGACTGTGGTTTTATTCGGGTTTACTTTATTTATTTTTTACAACATTCTTTATCTTCCTGTGGTGGGTCGACTTCTGAGTCCGCCGAGCCTACTGAACTCAGGGTCCTTTGGGGACTAATAGCGCTATGCACGCCCTGATGGATCCCTCGAGTTGGTCTTGGGGTTTCATCCTTGTCAGCCCCCACCATTTTCATCTGTTTTCTCCCATCGACTTCCCCAGGACCCCCAGAAGTAGTGACGCACGTGTGTGGAGGCACACATGTGCACCACAGCTCCGGACCGGGCCCCATCCTCCCTCCCCAGTGACGTACTGTCAGGGCTCTCTCTTGTGGCGCCACTCTCCAGCCCTCGCCAGATGGCGGCCAAGCACCGAGAGAGTGATCTCCCTCCTCCCGAGGTGGAAAACTTCTGGCCGGCAGCTTTCACCCATCCTCTCCCTCCCCCCCGCTGACTCCTTGGACCCAGGCTCGTTCCCAAACCTGGGTTGCCGGCGTGGCGTGAGATGTGGCTTCCAGCGCCTCAACCCTCAGGCCACCGGGCCGGCTCCACGTTTACTTTATAATTAGACATCGCACTAAATCCTTTATTACAGATAGTACAACTGGTATCGACTGACTGAGTTGTCATAGGTGCAGAAGAACATCATCTGCATAGGCACAGTTTGTACTCATGCGAACCCACCATCACTCCTTCTACTCCTACTTTCTCCCTTAACAAAGATAAAAAGGGCTCAAGATAAATATTAAATAAAAGAGGAGACAAGGGACACCCCTGCCTAGTACCTGAATGAAGATTGAAATAGCCTGAGAGCACCCTGTTGCAGTAAATGCGGGCTTGTGGGTTCCGATAGAGTGCGGAAACTCATTCTATAAATTTAGTAGGGAAGCCGAACCTCACCACGGTGCTGAAAAGAAACTGCCAGTTAACCCGGTCGACGCCTTCTCCATATCCAGCGACATCAGACCAGCCGGTATCCCCGAATCTCTGGATGCGGAGAAGATGTGCGCCAGCTTCCTGAAATGATCTGAGGAGTTCCTTCCTGGCATGAACCCCACTTGATCCTGGTGGACCAACCGGGGTAACACCACTCTGAGCCTACCCACCAGTATCTTTGATAATATCTTAACATCGCAATTAAGCAGTGATATGGGTCTATAGCTTGTAACTTGCTCAGGGTCCTTCTCAGGCTTATGGAGTACTACTATGATTGCTTCAAAAAGGGCCAGATCTACTGGGTTAGCGTTGAGGATCCAATCAAATAACCTCTTTAACCAGGGGGAGAGCCATTTGCTAAATATTCTATAAAAATTTGGGGAAAACCTATCTGGGCTTGGAGCTTTGTCTGAGGCAAGGGATGAGATAGCTGTTGTGATCTCCTCCTCAGTTATGGGAGCAATCAACCATTCACCGTACAAAGGCGGTAAAGATGGGAGGGGGAATGGAATCTAGATAGTCCTGAACTGACTGTCGATCTGGCAGATTTTCCATGGGGCTATAAAGATCTTTATAATATTGGGCAAAGGCCCCAGTGATGTCATGAGGAGAAAGAGAGAGGGATCCATCCATCTGAGATCAAATCCTCCTGACCAGTCTGGAGGTTTCAACTTTTTTGAGATGCAAGGCAACCAGATGCCCCACCTTCTCCCCTCGGTCAATATATTTTGAACCAGTTTTTAAAATGGCATATTCTGCCTTCTCCCCGAGAAGGCCTGCATATTGATCTCTAAGAGCTAACAACCATGTTTGCTCCGAAGCCAGGGTAGATGGGGAAAGCGAGCCATCCGGACTGCGGATCTCTGATAACAACTCTAGTGCTTTGCACTCCCTCTGCTTCTCCCTCCTCGAAGCTAGTTTAATAAGTTCCCCCCTCAAGACACATTTTAATGTGCCGCATTCCAAGTTGAGGTGGTCTGTGGAATGCAGATTTGTAGCTGAATAAAATTCGATTCCTTGTGAAATCTTTTCAGTTATAGATGTTTCCTTTAACAACTGATTGTTCAGTTTCCACACCAAATCTTTGGGGATGTCAGCGTGGAAGGTCATTGCACAGCTGGACACTGAGTGGTCATAAATAACCCCTGGTACTATATTAGCATCCATTAACCCAGCTAATAAAGTTTGACTCATTAAGAAGTAGTCAATTCTGGAGTGGGTTTGGTGTTCATTAGATCTGAACGTGAACTCCCTGGCTTTAGAAACATAGAAACATAGAATTTGACGGCAGATAAGGACCGCTTGGCCCACCTAGTCTGCCCATTTTCCTACCTAACAGATAAGCTGCAGATCCTAGTTAACCAACAGCTTACTTCCTCCTACCCCCCACTATAGAAACATAGAATGGGTAGAGAATTTGGGGTAAAGAATTCTCCAAGGATCGCATAGACCCAAATGGTCCACCAGGTCTCTGATGGCCCTCTGTGCCAGAGACAGCCCTTTCTTTATGAAGCCCAACCTGTCCAAATCCGCGGAGAAAGGGAGATTCAAATCCCCTCCGAGTATGATCGGGCATCCTACAAATGGAGCTAAGATCTGTAAAACCTCTGTTCAAAAAAATGGGAGAGTCCACGTTCGGGCCGTATACACTACCCAGTGCCATGGTGGTTCTATCAAGACACCCTCTGAGTCTCTCACCACTTGCTCATAGATGAATGGGATTCTTCTAGCAATTAAAATAGTGAATCCCCTACTCTGGGGCTATCCCCCACACTATAAGTCTGCCCCACAAATTGGCGACAGAAAAGTACACCTTCCTGCTCCAGTAGGTGGGCTTCTTGGAGCATCAAAATGTCACTTTTTATACGTTGTAAGTGTTTCAGAACCTGGTACCTTTTATTGTTATTTCTGGCCCCATGTACATTCCAAGTACAGAACCTTTTAGGGGTGGCCACTGTTCCCACGATGTTGAGGGCAATCACCTGTGTTTGAATGACCTCTTCTGTAAACAATAACAAAAACACTTTCTCCCCAGTGCGAAGCCAGAGTGTCCCCTCCACAGAACAGCTCTGCAACCTCCTCTCTGTCCCCTTCCCCCTCTCACCCCCTCCCCGAAGTCCCTTTTTCTATCCGTGAAACAAATATCATACAGAACACATGTCTTTGTCTACACCCTCCCACCACTACTTTAACATGCATGATGTGCCTTCTGTCACAGCATCAAGCCGCACTCCCTCTCCCTTCCCACAAAACCATCACAACACCCATATATAATTATTCAGGCCTACTGCCAAGAAAGCCCATCTCTAAACCCGGGGGAAGGCCAGTCCCCCAGGAGCATCACCCCTTAGCCCTGCAGGGGTGTGTCCGGGAATGAAAGAACAACAGACCCCTAAAAGGGAGGAAAGAAAACAAGGGTCAATAGAGCTAAGGTGCCCGGTAAAACAACACTGGACTCCATGTGGAGGATTGCACCTCTATTACATAATCCAACTTAAAATACCCACTTACCGCAAACCTCCCAGGTCCCTGTAGATTAGAAGCTCCCCCGTCAACTCTATCGGTGCATGTAAAGGCCTGTCCCTCCGGTCCAATATGCAGGCCGAACATAATGCCACACCTAGGAAGGATAAGCAGAAGGGGGGGGAGATTCTAACGAGACCTTCTGAAGAAACAATTCCCATCTATTGCTATTGGTCCCACACAACAGTAACCAAACCCCTTAAACTTGTTTTATTCCACTCTGCTAACAGTGCAGGGCACATAAAGTAGCAAAAACCAAAAACAGAAACCGATCAATTAACAAGATGCACATTAGTCCTGTAAAGCTTCAGGGACGGTCCTCAGGTTTCCGTGTTCAATCAAACTTCTTAGTCCATTACACAAATAAGCAGCAAAAACTGGAAATGGAAACAGAGTCTCTTATTCCTCTTGCTTTTAAATACTTTGCGGGGAAATGCAGAGTTGAAGATCTGTGTGTCGAAATGGGTAGCTCTGTTTGCACATACTCACAGATGCAGTTCTTTAAATACATTGTAAACCCAAAGGTCGCCCAGAGGAGAGATCAGCCATCTCGGAAAGTATCTGGTAGTGCCTTCTTAAGAGACTCTTCTGCCACCTGATGCTCTTCAAAAGAGCACCATTTCCGATCCAAAGAAACTTGAAGAATTGCTGGGTACATAATTTTGAACTGGATATTGGCTGCCAGCAATTTCATGACCACTTTATGAAAAGCTGCTCTTCTTTGGCGGACAGTAAGCGAGAGATATTGGGCTACCAGGATTCGCTTCCCTTCCCACAACACTTCCTTAATTTTTCTCATTGTAGATAAAAAGTGCCCGTGCTCTTGATAATTAAGGAACTTATAAATGGAAGTCCAGGGTGAGGTTCCGGATGGGGGCACCGGTCTCAGGGCACGGTGTGCTCGCTCAGTGATGTAGGCCGAACCAAAAGGTGAGGGTCCCACCAGCTTCTCCACAAATTTCTGAGCAGAAACCACAGCATTGGACCCTTCTTCCTTCTCTGGAAAGCCAATTACCACAACATTATTTCTGCAGCTTCTCTCTTCAAGATCCTCTATTTTCGCTTCCAGTCTCTGGATCTTCTGCTTGGTCTTTACCATGGCGGGTCAATTTTATCCAGCCTACGCTCCGCTGATATCACCTTGGCCTTGCAGTCACTGGTACACCTATTCAATTCTTCTACAGCTGTTGAGATGCCTTTTACATCATCTTTCAGGGATCTAATTTCTTCCCTGAAGGGGAGAAATTCCTCAAGGAATTTCTCTAGAGTGAGCAGAGTTGAGTCTTAAGGGCCCGTCGAGAGCTTCCCAGCTGAGCCCACTTGTGCTTTCACTTTCTTCGGGACCTTCTCCAGTGTATTCGGTGGTGTATGCCACGGGAATGCAACCCGCATCTCCGCTTCCATACTTCACCGATTGTGCCCGAAACTGCCGTATCCTTTCTCAGTAAGTACTACCGACTCTTTAAAATGTGAAAGCGGTGCAAATAGAAATTTGGGTGCGTGGATTTTCAGTGGAAAAGGAGAGTTGAATGGGAGCTCGTTCTAGGGCTGTTAACCCGAAGGCTGCATCACGTGATTTCTCCTTTCCGCTTCCTACAGACCCTTCTGATCTGCTCAGCTAGATCTCTGTTCAGGTCCTCCTCTTGTGCTGGTGGTCTGTACACTGTCCCCATCCTCAGTGTCCTACCTCTTGAGTCCTGAAACTGCATCCAAAGGGCCTCTGTTCTGGTCTCCTCCCCCTCCTCCCTTATACAACTTATCCCTTCTCGTACATAGATTGCCACACCCTCCCCTTCCCTTTAGCCATATGCTTCCTGAACATTTTGTACCCTGGGATCATCATATCCATTCCTGGTACTTGGTAGCCCACATTTCTGTGATGGCCGCAATGTCCACCCTCCTCACTGCCAAGAGAGCCTGCAACTCAGCTAACTTATTTCCTAGGCTCCTTGCATTCAAAGTGACAATCTCCATTCTGTTGCCTTCCTTGCCTTACCCTGGGTTACCCCCACACCGTGCCTCTTCCCTGACACCTCCCCTGTTATCTTGGGGGGGTAAGCTCATTGGGCTCCCCTCTCTGGGTTCCCTGCCTACCAGCTGTCCACTTGCTACCCCCCACCTAGTTTAAACTCACCTTTGCTGCTATGTACCCTTCTGTCCCCTGTTTTAATATTCCCCTCCCCGCTCAAATGTAGCCTATCTCCTCTGTATAGTTTGTTGTTGTCCCAGGTACCTCCCCAGCCCCCCACTAACCTGTACCCCTTGGATTAACATCATTCCCCTAGCCATGTCTTGAACTCTCAAATCTTCCCCTTTCTCACCATACTCACACACGGCACTGGGAGCACCTCTGAGAAGGCCACCAGTTCTCCCAGATCCTCCCATACTCTAATTAGTTCCTCGAACCTCTCCCAAATAACTTCCACCATCTCACCCACCAGGTAATTTGTGCCCAAATGCGCCACAAGATGCAGTTTCCTCCTACCCCTCCTTGTGCACTTCAGAATTGACTGCCCCACCCTGCCCGCCGTTTACCCAGGTATGGACTCCACCCATATACAACTGTGCCTTCCCCCCTTACTGCCCCATCTAATCCATTTTAGTATGGAATCCCCCAGCACTAGTATCCCCCTTCATCATTCCTCATTCCCGCCCCCGTCCTACTATCAAGGTATCTATCCCTGGAGTCCTTCACCTTTGTATCCCGTCCTTCCCTCGTAAGGCTCCCCCACCCCTGATCTGTCCCCTCTCCTTCCCTGCTCATTCCTATTCTCCACTTCCCTCCCAACCTCCCTGCCCCCATCTACCTATCCCATCCTCCATCCCTTCCCTGTTCCTCTCCCCTTCCTCTCTGCTCCCTTCGATCATCCTTCCAGCTGTGACCCTGCCCCCTTTACCCTTGGTGCCCTCCTCTGACCTACTTCTGTCACTTGTTCCTTCCCCCCTCCTCCTCCACCAATGATGCCAGGACCACATACCTATTACCTGCCCCCACTACCTTGCTGTGCGTTGGCTCTTCCCTCCTGACTACAGCCCTCCCAACAGTGCCTGGTCTCCTGCTCTGTTTACTCCTGCACCCCTTCCCCATCCCCTCTCTCGACCCAATGGTCCTCCCATGTGGTGCCCTCATGTTACCCCCTGGGGGTGGCCCACTTGCCCCGCATCCCCCCCCTCTCTCCTCCCATCCTCTCCAAGTCCTTACCAGGCCACATCAGCTCCTCCTCGAGCCTTCTTAACCTGTGACAGATTGGAAACCCTCCAAGTTTCCACAAAATGTTCATCCAAACTGCCGCCCCACATCCATGACAGCACACTGTTCTACCCATGTTTAAGCAGCACTTACTTCAGAGGAAGGGATAGTGCAAAAGGAATACAGCACTACCAAGAAGTATTTTTTTTTTATTCTAACTAGCACTATTTGTGTGTTTTAACTAGTCCTGCTCCACAAAAATGAACATACATTACCGTACAAAGAAAATAATGCCTCATTTCCTATTTATTTATTGTCCACAAGTCCATTCCTAAAATACCTTCCCACTAGGGTGACACGCACCACAAATACAATATAGTTTGCCCAAAATACAGCTTAAGATGCCACTCTCCCACCCTCACCTCTTGTAAGCACAAAAATAGTGCCAGACTGACTCTGTATCTGCCTTCAGCCAGAGTCCCAGAAGTCTGGGTAATGTTCAGCACCTTCCTGGCCACTCCTGTGTGTGTGTTCCTTCCCGCAGAAGGTGGCACCTTCTGCTGCTCTCCAGCCCTTGGCTCCTCCCACCTCAACCATTTAATAGAAGTCGGGGCTGGATGTTACTGCTGGTGGGTGATTTCAGTCTGTCAGATGTGGATTGGAGCATTCTAGCTGCTGCCTCAGCCAGGAGCAGGGACATCCTGTACTCTGTACAAGGGGCAGGTCTCTGACAGCTAATCTAGAGCCCACCAGGGAGGGTGCAGTTTTGGAACCGGTACTCACCAATGGGGACAGAATTGAGGAAGTCAGGGTGGGCGAACAGCTGGGATCCAGTGATCATCACACAGTGTGGTTCAGCATGAGGACAGTGGCAGAGTCAAACCACACAAAGGCACAGGTCCTGGATTTCAGGAGGTCGGACTTTACTAAGATGGGAATATGTCTCAAGCATGCCCTGGCAGGTAGGGACTAAAGAGGGGTGTGAAGGAGCAGTGGGCCCATCTGAAATGAGCCATAGTGGAGGCGATAAACCTTTGAATTAGGCAAGTAAGCAAGGGCAAGAGAAAGAGAAAGTCACTATGGTTCTCAAAGAAGTGGCTGGGAAGGTGAGGGCAAAAAAGATGGCTTTCAGGAACTAGAAGGTAAAACAGCAGGAGGAGGACAGGGTAGAGTATCTGGATAAACAGAGGGAGGCAGGAAAATCAGCCAGGAGTGCAAAGGGACAAACGGAGGAAAAAAATAGCACAGGAGGTAAAAAAAGGAGTCAAGACTTTTTATAGTTACCTTAGTGAAAGGACAAAAACCAGGGGTGAGATAGTTAAGCCTCAAAGGGGATGAAGGAGATTGTGTGAAAGGGGAACTGGAAAAAGCACCAATACTTAACAGATATTTTTGTTCTGTATTCAGAGAAGAAGGTGAGGGACCACAGTTGTTCAACATAAACAAATATGGGAGAGAGGTGGATACCAGTCCATTTACAGAAGAGCGAGTCCTAAAAGAACTCAAAACTGAAAGTGGACAAGGCAATGGGACTGTATGGAATACATCCTAAAATATTAAGGGAACTACAGGAGGTGCTGGTAGCACCACTGGCAGTCCTGGTTAATGAATCACTCAATACGGGAGTGGTCCCAGAGGACTGGAGGAGGGCAGATGTAGTCCCTCTTTACAAAAGTGGGAATAGGGGGGAGGATGGAAACTATAGACCAGTCAGCCTCACCTCAATAGTGGGGAAGATTATGGAATCACTACTTAAACAAAGGATTATGGAACATCTTGAATCCAGCGTAGCACTGGATCCGAGACAGCATGGATTCACAGCAGGAAGATCATATCAAACAAATCTAATTGATTTATTTGACTGAGTGACTAAGGTCCTGGATCAGGACAGAGCTGTGGATATGGTCTACCTGAATTTCAGTAAGGCCTTCAATACAATTTCACATAGAAGACTTGTGAACAAGCTCGGCAGCCTGGGGGTGGGTCACAAGGTGGTAAACTGGGTTAGGAACTGGTTAAATGATAGAATACAGAGGGGTGGTGGTAAATGGAGCTCAATCCAAGGAAAGATGGTTGACCAGTGGGTGCTACAGGGATCAGTTCTGGGGCCAGTTCTAGTCAATGTCTTCATAAGTGACGTTGTGAAAGGGCTGGAAGGAAAGGTGTGCCTCCTTGCAGATGGCACTAAGATCTGCAATAGGGTAGGCACTCCGGGAGGGGTGGAAAAAATGAGGAGGGACCTCGGTAAACTGGGGAAATGGTCTAGAGTGTGACAAATGAGATTTAATGTGAAAAAGTACAAAATCATGCAGTACATTTACACAAGAACCATGGGGAGGATTACATGATGGAGGTGGAGTGGGGGGGGGGACTGATGGTCACCAAACAGGAAAGGGATTTGGGGGGTAATCATAACTGATGACCTAAAAGTGGCCAAACAATGTGCATGTGCCAAGGCAGTGGGGAGAGCCAGTGGGATACTGGGGTGCACACAGGAAGAGGTATCACCAGTACAAGGAAGGAGGTGGTGATGCCACTGTACAGATCATTGGTGAGGCCTCATCTGGAATAGTGTCCAGTTCTGGAGGCTGCATCTCCATAAGGACATAGACAGGGTGGAGGCAGTTCAAAGAAGGGCAACAAAAATGGTGCAGGACCTGCACCAAAAAATCTTATGAGGAGAGACTGGGATACCTCCATATGTATACCCTGAAGGAGAGGAGAGACAGGGGAGATATGACAGAACCTACAAATATCTACAAGGCATAAATAGGGTACTGGAGGGTAGCATCTTTCAGAAAAGGAGATGTCCAGGAATAAGGGGGCATAGAAACTTAAACTTTGACAGCCGATAAGGACCGCTTGGCCCACCATTTCCCTACCTTCAGGACAGGCTGCAGATCCTAGTTAACTAACAGCCTACTTCTTCCTAACCCCCAACAGAATTGCCTTATGTCTGTCCCATGCATTCTTTAATTCTCCCACTGTTTTTGACCCCACAACCTCCTTAGGAATGCCGTTCCATGCGCCCACCACACTCTCTGTGAAAAAATACTTTCTCACGTTGCCTCTGAGCTGCCCCCCCTCTATCTTCAAAAATCAAGTGATCTGACATGTACAATGACTGGTTCAGGGGCAATGTACTTCTGGTGGTCGTGGGATTCCAACTTATGACTACTGAGGGTCCTTTGATTCACAGCTTAATGTGCTAACCTCTGCGCTATATTGCAGATCCTTAGCACACGACATGAGGTTGGAATGGGGTAGACTAACAATTAATGTGAGGAAGTATTTCTTCATGGAAAGGGTGGTGGATGCGTGAAATAGATTCCCAGCAGAGGTGGTGGGGGCAAACACAGTGGGGGAATTCAAGCATGCATGGGACGGGCATAGTGGAACTCTAGCAATGGGAAGATGGAGGTAAAGCCAGAGATCAAGTAGAGTCTGTGGCTTTTGCAGTAGGCAGGGAAATTGGTCAGACTAAATGGGCCTAAAGGTCCTTATCTGCCATCAGTTTCTCTGTTTCTACAGAATAAACCTACTAGTTAGCCATATTTTGCTTGTGGACATTCATCTGTGTGTGAACTGTGTGTTTTAATGGTGCCACCCAGTGCTATGGCCCACCCTGGGTTGCCAGTAAAAATACAAATTTTTTTGTGTGCCACTCCTCATGACACTGAGCCAGGGAAACACCACAGCCAGGGGAGCGTGAAGACTGCCTGCCAATGCAAATTAAGGGTTACAGCTACGTATGCTAAGCATGAGTTAACATTCAAAAACTAGCACAATACACCAATTCCTAAAACCATGTGTCTATAAAAGAATACTCAGTGGCAGTAATTAACAGGTTCTGGAGGCTAAAGTACCTTAATTTACCACAGTCTGAACAGATTTTGAAAGGGCAAGCAACCAGGCAGTAAAATAATCTGAGTTTACCAACTGTAAATTCAAGGTTCTAAACAAACATCCGCAAGGTAAAGGACAAAGCAAGGTCAGAGGCTGCTAAGAAGGATGGGGTTTACAGGCTGACTAGATGGGCCTGACGGTCCTTATCTGCCGTCAATTTCTATGTTTCTATGTTACCAAAGAAGTTTGAAAAAATGTTTTTGAGTGGTACTCATGCTGACGACACAACGCTTGTGCTGTGGAGCTGGCGTGGGCTTTTAAACTACTAAGCTCTGCCCTTTGGAAATGCCACCTAGTCACTGGCTCCCTCCTGCGCCCCCTGCCTACTGGGCAGTCCAACAACAGTCTTTGCTGAAAGCTGGATGTGCAGGAGAGGGAGCCCTGGATGCCAGTAGACTAATGAGTTTTTTTCTGAAATTACAATATGTATGAAAGATATCAAAATAATCAGATATTAACTTTAAAGTCTCATTATCGTCCTTGGTCGTACCTCACCCACATTTGGTGAGAAAGAAATAAACCTCAGCTCCATAAAATGTCCCTTCAGGTGCTGTCCTCCGACTCAACATTCTCATCGCCTCCACTGTCTCGAACTCTCTATAAATCACCTCCACTTTTTACTGGCCTCAGCTGCAATAGTGTACTGCTATGTGTAATCCCCATAAAAACTCTGGAGTTCAGCCAGCATGAGTAGTGAACGAGTCACCCCAAGACTCTTCAGTCTGGCTCGCAGGGCATCAAAATTCTTCCTCTGTGCACGCATGGCTTGCGAACGGTCTAGGAATAGATAAAAACATGGAATTTGACCACAGATAAGGACCACTTGTCCATCCAGTCTGCCCATTTCTCCCTAGCTACACTATTCCCACATACTGTGCCCAGTCTACAGCTCTTTCTCCCTCACCCCCTTCCTTTCTGCTATGATCACCTTGTGCTTTTTCCATGCATTCTGCCACCCCCACCACTGTTTTCAGTCCCACTACCTCCAGTGGAAGGCTGTTCCAGGAATCCACCACTCTCTGTGAAGTACTTCCTCACATCTGGTATACACCCCCGACAGGAAAATTTCAACCACGGGGTCCTCTACAGCGACTACAGTGCCACATTGCTGTAGGGAACCCACTGGAACCTGGCATTGTCTATTGGGGGTCCTGCACCCCCCGAATCAGCTCTGACTCAGAGTTGAGAATCCTAAGTGTGGGGTGTGTGTGGATGACACAGCCCCCTGCCTAGGGGGTTCGAGGGGCAAAGTCCCCCAAAGAAAACACATGTTGTTCTCCAAAACCAGCAGCCAATTGCAAAATGCAGTTGACCTGCCGGTTTCGCTGTCGGGTCGTTCGACAAAAATTTTTGTCAACGACCAGTCATAGATCCCTCATATCTCTCCTGAATCTACCATTCTCTAACTTCATACTGTAACATGTCCCCTTGTTCTTGAGCACCTTTCTCCGAAAAAAATACTCCCCTCCTGTACCTTATTTACCCCTGTGAGGTATTTAAAGGTCTTTATCATATCCTCCTTCTCTTTTCCATGGTGTACATATTGAGGTCCTTTAGTCTCTCCTCATTGGGCCTTTGATGCAGACCTTGCACCATTTTAGTTGCCCTCCTCTGGACTGCCTCTACTCTTTCGATGTCCTTCCAGAGATGTAGTTTCCAGAACTGGATACGGTACCCTAGGAAGGGTCTTATCAGTGAGCTATACAGAGGCAACATTGGATTCACTACAGAATCCCGACAGTCAGGAACCCAACAGCCAAAATACTGAGACTGGGATACTGACATTGTCAATACCGACTCTGTCAGTTTCCTGACCATGGCAGCTCTACAACTTCCAGAACAAAGCACAGTGGTGTTTATGCCCCACACACCCTCATTGTGAGGGGGCTCCTCCGCCCGCACCCTCCCAAAATTAAGGATACATTCTCTGAGTCTGATGTGACTCGGGGATGTTATGCGTCACTGGTGACTGCGCAGTATGTCAGCATTGTGGTTTGTCAGCAGTGTCGGTATTCACTGTTGGGATCCCCACTGTCGATCACACAATACATTTGGGCTGCTGAACTTGGGATCCCGGGTGTCGGGATTTTGGGTTTCGGTATTTTTTTTCAATATACTGTAGATTTTTACTTCTCTGGCCTTCCCTATAGAGGGACTCTGCTGCTCCTGCACTTGCCAGACCCCGGTAATTCCCCGTGGATTGCCACCCATGGCAGGGCCAGGAAGGAGGTTGCTGGCTTCTCCCCCCCCAGAGACCCAGTCCATAAGCTGGGGACAGCCCTCGGGAGTGGTGGACCATCACGGAGCCTGCCAGGCTCTTTTTCTGCCATGTTTTCTTCTGTCCCTCTCCCCAACTGACGTATGGATGTAGGCTTCCTGACCTGTACTGCCCTTCAGCCACTGCCAGGGGGCAGTCAATGAGCGGGATGACAAGTCTCCCTTACTCTGAGAGAGAAGAGCAATCCACCAGATGCTCAATTATCTCTCTCTCCCCCCTGTCAACCTCCGGTGTGCCGGGCTCGTTCCCAAACCTGGGTCACTGGCGTGGTGTGAGGTGTAGCGACCGACACTTCAGCCTTCAGCACCACTGGGATAGCTCTGAGTTTTGGTATTTTAAAATACTCCCCGCAATACCACCTCCCTTCTTCTTCTGGTGATACCCTTCCCTGTGAACCCCAGCATCCTACTAGCACTCCCTACTGCCTTGCCACACTGCTTGGCTACCTTTAGGTCATCCAGTATGATTACCAGTAGGTCTCCTTCCTGCTTTGTGGTCATCAATGCCACTTCACCATTTTGCATTCTCCCTCTGGATTTCTGTGCCCTAAGTGCATTATTTTGCACTTTCTGGCATTGAAACCCAGTTGCCATACCCTTGGCCACTCCTTTAGTTTTCTCAGGTCTCTGCTTATCCTTTCCACCCCCCTCCCACACAGGAGTGTCCACCCCACTGCAGATTTTGGTGTCATCCACAAAGAGGCAGACCTTCCCTTCCAGCTCCTCTGCAATGTCACTTATAAGGGCATTAAATAGGACTGGTCCCATCACTGATTCATGAGGCACCCTACTGGTCACCCTCCTTTCCTTGGAGTGTGCTGTATTTATCACCACCCTCTGTTGCCTATCCTCTAACCAATTTCTTATCCAGTTTACCTCCTTTGCACCCACTCCTAAGCTACCCAGTTTCCTTACTAGTCTCTTGTGTGGAATGGTATTGAACACTTTACTGAAATCTAGGCCACATCCAGCACTCCACCCTGATCTAGTTCCTTGGTCCCCCAGTTAAATAAATCTGTCAGATTTGATGTGACCTCACCCCTGTGATCCCATGCTGGCTTGGGTCTTGTAACTCACTGGATTCAAGATATTTCACAACCCTTTCCTTCAGCAATGACTCCATTAACTTTCTCTCCACCAACATCAGGCTGACTGGCCTATAATTACCAGCCTCCTCCCCACTACCACTCTTATGTGGTGGCACTACATCCACTCTCCTTCAGTCCTCCACAGCCACTTCTGTTTTCAGTGATCTGTTAAATAGAACTGTAAGAGGTGCAGCCAGTAGTTCTCTGAGCTCCCTCAATACCCTTGGATGTACCCCATCTGGCCCCATAGCTTTGTCCACCCTCAGATTAGCAAGGCCCTTCAGGATTCTTGTTTTCAAAAGAGGACTAGTGTCCACTGTCACAAATCCACTCCGGGGGTCAGACCCTCTGTTCCCATAATGCCCAACCTTGAAGTGTGATTGTGAACAGAGGACAAACAGGGACACCCTGCTGTTTATTTTGGATCTGAGCAAAGTACCAGGCTCGAGTCCTGTGGTCAATTATGAACCCTTTTTAGCTTGCACACCCAGGTAACAGGTCCAAAGTATCACGCTCTCTTCGGGGAAAGCAGCGCAGTACTTGACCCAGCGGGCATACAACCAACCTGGTTCACAACCTCCTGCTGACTCAGTTGAGACGCTGGTATTTTCTTACCTTGCTGGATCTTTACACAGATCCTTGTTAGCATGGCTGCATATGGTGACACTCTAAGCAATTTAACAGTTATGTCAGAATTACCTATACTGTTCCACCATTCACACTCAAAATGAGAAAATGTCTCAGGCAGGTTTAAGGAAAACCAAATTTACCAAAACTAAAAATAGAAAATAAATACAGTACATAAAACAGAACATATTTACATACTGTAATGATTACAGTCAGAAAATAAATGGACAATTACAAAACAAAGCACTTTGTAACTGAATGAACTAGTTCTAACTCAGTTTCAGTTGGCATAGGTTCACACTTGAATTACCAGTCTTGGCAGAAGTGGTCTCTCCTGAGTCCAGGAACAGAGTGTCCCTTTGAAGTCCAGAACAAAAAGTGTATTTTCTCTCAGCTAGGCTTCACCAATATCAGAGATAAAATCCCACCCTCCTTGTGATGTCACTGCACGAGGTCACTCTTAGATCAGTAATTAATTTGTAACATGACCAGTGTATAACCAAATGTTTCAGCTTACTGCCTGTTTGAAATCTGCAAAGACAGCAATATTTTAAATTATAACAAGACAGTAACTTCTTCATCAAAGCATAGTTTATGACATCATTCCCTTTTGATCTCTCAGCAAAACATCATAAAAACACCTCTCATAGCTGGGTGAATTTTCACAGGTATCTGTCAGAAACTGCTTCCCTCTTGATATGCTGTAAAAGGCAATATTTTACGACAAGCTGCCTGGGTTCAAAGCAGTGGTTGGTTTATGACCTTGGTTTTGTTATAGTCCCAGGAAGTCAGCTTTTACACGCTAGCGTGACAGCAAGAAAGGCCAGAATATTTTTTTGTTTTCTTTTAAAAATCCAGTGTCTCATGATGCCTTGTGCTGACTGCCATGTTTCACAAGCAGAATTCAAAAGCATATATTTATATCAAAAATATATACACATAGCTGGCAGATAGCGATTCCCATTACATCTACCACCCTTACCCAAAGCTTTTGTAACTTTTTTTGTGGCCCCTTCCCTTCTCCTTCCTCTGTGAACATTGAACAAAAATATATTTGTTTTCAGATTGTCTGCCTTTTCCTGGTCCCTCTTCTGCACAGTCCCACTTTCCTTTCTTAACCTTACCATCCTTGTACTGTGTCAATATGTCCAAGTAAAAACCGTGCCTGAAAAACAGCATGGTCAAAACAGCTAAAAGCAAAATGCAGTGGCTCGAAGGTCAGAGCCAAAGGTGAGAAGGGCAGTGAAGTGTCAGTATCCTGTGGTTTGATTCCCTGTCCCTGGACATCTGATTTTATTTTTCTTTGTTTTGTGTTCCATTCCCTTCCTCAAGAATCCCACCCACCCAAGGTTTCTCCCCATCCCAGAGTTTCATCCCCCCATGGAGCTAGTTATTTAAATGTGGTGGGGGTTCGGAGGCACAGTCCCCCATAATGGGGAATGTGGGGGATATAGCCCCCCACAAATATACCATATGTGTGTCTTGAGCCGAGCTTGGGAAGGTTTCACTAGCTGTTTTGGTAACGCTCACTGTTTTGATGAGCGCTGCCTTTGACTTCGGCATTTTGGCTGTGTAATTTTCGACCGCAATGTACATGCTGACAACATTATGACCCTGGGCCTACAATCCCACCCTTGGTTTTCCTCTTTTCACTTACATAGCTAAAAAAGTGTGTTGTTCCCTTTTGTTACCTTCTGTACTACTCTCTCTTCAGTTTGTGACTTTGCACTCCTTGCTGTTTTCCCTGCTTCTTTCTGTTTCCTCTGATACACCTCACTATTCTCCTCCCTCTGAGTCTTCTTATACTTTCTGAACACTAACCTTTTAGCCTAGACCTTTTCAGTCACCTCTTTTGAGGACCTTAGTGGTCTCTTTTTCCTCTTGCTTTTGCTAATTTGTTTGATGCAGAGGTTTATTGCCATTGCTATGCTCCCTTTTATCTTCACCCACTGTTCCTCCACCCCACCTAGATCATCCACCCCTGCCAGGTCTTCCCTGAGGCATTCACCTATCTTTATAAAACCTGCCCTGTTGAGATCCAGGATGGTTATCCTTGTGTGGTTCGATTCCACAGTGTCCTTGTATTGAACCACTCTGTACAGTGATCACTGGTCCTCAAGTGGCCTCCCACCTTGATGTCTGTAACCCTGTCCACGTAAATGAGTAACAGGACCAGTATTGCCCCATCATAACTGAATTCACTGACTAGTTGTCTGAGGAATGCCCCTGCAAAGAGTCCATGGTGTCCCTGCTTCTATCTGGAGCCACTTCTGGGAGACTGCCTCTACATGCAGCAGGTTGAAGTCCCCAACAGCAGCACCTACCCCTTTTCTGCCATCTTGCCATCTGCTTCCATCAGTACATTCTCTAATTCCTCCGCCTGTGCTGGAGGTCAGTAGATCACTCCAGTGGGAATAGTGGCTATAGAGATGCAAAGTATGTCCCTCGTACCTCAAGTTCTGAGAGTCTCTCAACACTTAAAATATTGGGCTCAATTTTCAGAGCCCCAAGAATGCTACGAGCCCTTGGTGCGCCGGTTGTTTGGTGCACGAAGCTTGCACCAGCCTCCTTGCTAGTAATCATGATTTTTCATCCGGGGAACCAAATGCCACAAGTTAAACCAGCTTTTCCCTGGTCTAACTTGCACCATTTTGGGGGAACCTTTTTATGGGATTTGTGCCAAAGCTGCCATAAAGTGTGGAAAGTGTCGCAGCTTCACCCAGTGTACTAAAGTCAGGTGCAGTTGTGTTAAAGGAGTCTGGCAAAGATGCGCCAAACAATGGTGTTTGCGCAGCACTTAATGCAAGCCATGCGTCACCCTTTGAAGATCATGCCCATTGTGTCTAGTGACTGCACCTGCCGTCACCAGCAGGATGCTGCTAATCTGCCAACCTTGGGGATATCCACTATGCTTTATTTAGTTGCATAGCAGTTGAGCCGAGCTCAAGATTTAGGGATCCTGGTAGCCAGTTCTTTAAAAAGGGTAGCAAGTCCTCACCCTTACTTTTCTCAGGATGCCCCATCAATCTCACGTCGGAGGCCTGATTTGCATTTTCCAGAGCTTCCAACCTGCGTTTTAGCTGTGCATATTTCTGTGCCATGCAGTTGGTAGCACCTATTGCTTGTTTGGCCTGAGTCTCAACTGACAGCACCATCTTGGTTGCAGCCTCTATCTTGACATCTGGCTCAACTGACCTTGTAAGGATCATCTCAACTGTTTTATCAATGCGTACATAGATTCCACTTGAGATTGCCATTGTGGCTCGTTCCCTGCCCCTGTTGTCAGCACCAGCAAAGGTATGGCTGGGTTCTCTGAGAGCGGCTGTGTCTTTGACCTTTTAGCACCTCCTTTATTAGGGCACATCCGTAACCAGTCAATACCATGAAAAAATAACCACGCAGTCAATAACCAAGCAGAAAAAAGCACAAAAACTACCTGGTTTGCAGCGCACGCTAGAACCATGTAATCCAGGTAGTTGTCCCCTTCCCCAGTGTTAGCCACCCTGGAGTTTGTTATTTATATTAAGGGGGTGCAGGGGGTGAAGCCTCACGTGTGTGGGGGTTGTGGGGCACAGCCCCCCACAGAAAATGAAGTATCCAGCTCCTGCGCTGTGGTGGTTGGTGCTGCTTTTGTCTGTGTGGGTTTGGACCATGTGCATTTTATTTCTATCTTTTTGACTAGAACTGGGCACATCATAGTTGAAAGTGATATCTGTGCATTTCTCACAAAAAAGATTTGTTGATTGCTGCTCAGCTTATGATTCATTTCCTTGTAAAATAGGATATTTTATCAAATTATGATCTCCAGATTGCAAATCCCTTGAGAGATGCATCTGCTCAGTAAGAGTGCTCCATAGTGCCCCCTGGTAAGTGTGTGTGTGTGTGTGTGTGTGTGTGTGTGTGTGTGTGTGTGTGTGTGTGGGGGTGGAGAGATTCAAAAAGGCTATTAGGAAATGTATCTTCACTGAGAGGATGGTGGACACCTGAAATAGTCTTCCAAAGTCAGTGGTAGAAGCCAATTCAGTGACTGGAAGCCAATGTAATGACCGGTTTCAAACATGGATGTGACTGGCACAAGGGATAGTAAGAACTAAGGAAGGGGGGAGGGGTGAGGATAGACAGCTGCCTGAGGGAGGGGGGCACTGGAAGGGAAAGGGTCCCAATAAGTCTGGGCAGGTTAGCAGACACAGAGGTACAGGAGGTACAGCAGGAAATGGGTGGACTGGATAGACTAATGAGAGTTTTTATCTGAAACTACAGTTTATGTATCTGTGTATTTACTCTGTATGTAAACACAGTACAGGCCTGGCCACTAGGAAGTTCTGGTTGAAGGAGAACAGAGTCCAGTGAAAAAAAAAAATCACACCGTCAATGTATGATTACTAAACAGGCAGTCTGATGGCAGCAGAATCCTGTGATATAGTTGTAGGAAAGGTCCAGACCATTTGTGAAATTAGTTTATGAGACTCTGGAATAATGACGTGCAGTTGCCTGTCACTAAACAGACAGCCTAGCAGATCTGTCTGAGAAGGAAGAAAAACAAGCTGAAAGGCAGAAGAGAGAAAGAAAGAAAGACAGAAAGAAAGAAAGAAAGAAAGCAAGAAAGAAAGCAAGCACTGGGCAGAGGTGGGGGTAGGGGCCACTAGTCAAAGCCATACTCAGTACTTATGACAAAGCTTACTACTAAACTGCTAAGGACAACATAACTCTGGTATTGTTTGCATCAATCCTACCTGTACCAGCTTGTTTGTATCTATGTCTTAAGTTACTGTTATACTGTGTATTTTCGTTTGTCTTACTGTGACAAGGTCCCTTTGTAAATGAGCCTATGGCTCAAAGGTTTTCCAAACTGCTGTCTAAATAAATAAATAAATAAAAAATAAAATGGCCCAAATAATGCCTGTTACCCAAAAAATATAATTATAGGGTTTGCATGTTTTTTACAGTAAATTCTTTCTAAATATTTTCATAGGAAAGTTTGAACTGCGGATTGACCTTCAAGATTTAGAAAATAAGACATATTTTGCTAACTACAAAACATTCAGTATTGCTGGGGAATCAGAGAAGTACAAACTCAGTCTGGGAGCCTTTGCGAACAGCACCGCAGGTATGTTCTCACCTTTTATACCTTTCTTTGGATCTTGAGTGACATATATACACACTGGCTACAATTATAAATTAATTCTCAGAGATTTTTTTATCAATTGGCTTCAACACACAGGGAAAAGTGACAGAGTCCATCTAATAGCAGACGGTTAATTACATCTTAGCAGTAATTGTTGGTAACCCTGTACTGTGATCCACAAATGATCTCCATAAGTGAATAACCTGCATGGGTAGTATATCACCCTCCAAAACAAATTTTTAGCAATTGATCATATGCTTCTAAAAGACTATACCTACCTATACAGTATATTGTGATTTGATTTTTTTTTTTTGCCAGAGAGGGTACTGGTGGTCTGAGTGAGAAGGAAGGATTGGATGTGGGTGGTGCATTGTGAGAGGCTGAGGGTGTGAGTGAAAGAAGTAAATTTGACACTGTGCAATGGTAGGCAGTCACATGACAGCTAGCATCCAATAGGAGTGCTAGCAGTCCAAGATTAAAAGCCTCTAAGTACTGGGCTCCTGCATTCAGCAGGGGAATAAATTAAGGGATTTTGCTATGAAAAGACAAAACAAATAATATAAAAAAAAATTTAATAATAAGTTTTTTTTTTTTTGCCTGGCAGGAAACTGGGATTCAGAGTGTTGGCTTAGCAAAGGCTAACCTGCTGTGAGGGAGGTGTAGTCAGAAAGGGACAGCTGGGAAGGAGGTGCTCATAGGGAGGGATTCAGTTGTGAAGGGCTCAGAGCCAATGGTGTGTAACACAGACAGGGAGGATAGTGCATTTCATCTCAGGGATGACAACAGATAGGTTGCTCCCTAGAATAGATGTCCTGGTTAAGGAATAGAGGAAAAGCTGGATGTTGTTGTCCATATTGTGATGCACAATTTGGCAGGGAAGCCACTAGGGGTAGTTAAGAACAACTTCAGTGCACAGGGGGCTAATCCCAAGGTGATGGCTGATACTGAGACCAACTCGGAAGTTCTCACAATACACATGATGGGAAGGCAAGAAGCTAAATCTCTTTCAGTTCAATGATTCGTTGGTGGGGGGAGCACTGAAGAGGGGTTTCACTTTTTGTGGGACTGGGGTGCTTTTCAGTGGGACAAAAGCAGGATTACCTCGATGTCCCAGACTGCCTAATTGTTGACATAGACAAGCACTTTCCAGCAGTCAGCCACTTTGTCCGTGGACAACCATCAGCCTGTACCTTTTTTTTTACAATCTTTTTCTGGCTCCGCTTGGCCCCGGAGAATTTTCTCAGGCATCTGCACTCCTTCAGCTCTACCTCCAAGCCTGAAACCCTCCAGCTTCCTGGCACCAGCCCGGCTATCCAGACTGGCTATCCCCTTGGCTCTGAGTCCTCCCGAGGTGGGGCCCACCCTATCTGCCCAGGGTGCTCTATCTTGTAATTCAGGCTGGGCTTGGCTCAGCCCAGGATCTGGGTAGGTCCAACTAGTGGAGCGTGGTCAAGGGGGCAGTGCCGTCGCCTATCTCCGGGAGCGGTGTTTTTCTTGGCTGTATTGCTTCTCTCCCCCCTCCATCCCTCCCTGGAGGAGCTCAGTTGTACAATGACACCAGGCACACTTGCCGCAGCTCCACCTCACCTCTAACATACTAACGTACTATTTTCCAGCAGATTAGGCCTTACGGTCTATCGAGTCTGCTCGAACCTTAGATCCTTAGTTGGGTGCCGAGGCCCTCCCATCCCTTGTGCTCCAGAAACCCCTATCATCCATCCCCACCCCCCTGGGACAGGCCATCATCTGATACATCCACTTTCTGTGTCTGTCCCACCCTCTCTTGAAGCTCTCCACTGTGGATCTCTGAACCAGCTCGCCAGGCAGTGCATTCCAAGGGTCCACCACCCTCTCAGTGAAAAACCTCCTCCTCACCCTTCCACCTTCCAACTTCAAACCATGCCCTCTGGTGATACCTCCCTGCTTTAGTCTAAAGATCCCCTTCATGTTTATCCTATTTATTCCCTTGAGGTACTTGAAGACCTCAATCATATCCCCGTCCTCCTCTCCTCCAATGAAAACAGGCAGAGCTCCTCAAGTCTGTCCTCATACGTTAAATCCCCTAGCCCTCGTATCATCTTAGTTGCCCTCCTCTGTACCCTCTCCAGGAGCTGTATGTCCCTCTCAAGTGGTTCCAGTACTGTACACAGTACTCAAGGTGTGGTCTAACCAGTCCATTGTACAGCGGCAGAATCACTTCCTTGCTCCTAGAGGTGATCCCCTTATGATGCATCCCAACATCCTGTTTGCCTTGCTGGCGCCTCCTGCACTGCTCAGAGTTATTCATACATGCATCCACCATGACCCCTAGGTCTTTTTCCCTATTGAGGCCTCCAGCCTCCTCCCAGGGTGTACCTGTGTTTAGGTTTCCCCAACCAAGATGCAACACCTTGCACTTGGTGATATTGAAATTTAATTTCCATGTGTGAGCCCAGCTTCCAGGGTGTCCAGATCCTTGCAGGCCAACCTCCCTCTTCTCCCTCAACTACTGCCCCCATCTTGGAGTCATCCGCAAGAGACTCATTTCACACCCTATACCCTCCCTGATGTCCGATATGTATGCATTAAACAGGATCGGGACCCAGACCGAGTTCTCATGGGTACCCCACTACCAACCTCTCTAGGGTTCGAGAGCTCCCACAGACCACTACCTCTGGGTGCATCCAGCTAGCCAGTTTTCAATCCATCTGACCATCAAAGGGCCTACTCCTAACCCCATCAGTTTCTCCACCAGACCATTGTGGGGACAGAGTCAAACACCTTGCTGAAGTCCAAGAATAATACATCCACAGGCTTTCCCTGTCCAGTTCTGATGTTACCCATTCATAGAACTCCACAAGGTTGATTTGACATGATCTACCTGGCACAAACCCATGTTGCCACTTATCCAGACCTCCCACCTCCTCAAGTACACCCCAATCATTCCTTTAGTATACTCTCCATTAATTTTCACACCACCGAGGTCAAACTGATGGGTCTATAGTTACCTGGTGCTTCCCTCGACCCCCCTCAAGGATTGGCACCATGTGCCTCTCGCCAATCCCTAGGTACCCTCCCTGTCTCAAGTGACCTGTTGAAGAGCTCCACCAGGGGTGCAGCCAGTATGTCCGCCAATTCCCATAGTACTCTCGGATGAATGCCATCCGACCCAGGAGATTTGTATTTCTTTAGGGCCTTGAGGGCTAACCAGACCATTTTGGCAGAGATAGCATCATCCGTCCCCTCCATCTTACTGGCCTTTTTATCCTTATCCAGATGTGACACCCCTGGGGTACCTCTCCTTCCCTCTTGCTCCATTTCTGCTGCTCCCCTGATCCCACTTACTGCTGCTTCTATCCCCTTCATGCCTTGCTTTGTAGATATCCCATCCCCTTCCCTAGCTAAGCCCTGCACATTGCAGTGCCTCCTTTTGCCACCGAGGGCCACTGCGGTGCTGGGCAGGAGCCTGGATCCCCCCTCAAGAGAGGAGGGTAGTCCTCTAGGCACTTGATCCTCTCTCTCCCCTGCTGACCCCTGGTGGCCTGGGCTCATTCTCGAACCCGGGTCTCCGGCATGGTGCAAGGTGTGGTGTTCAGTGCCTCAACCCTCAGCGCCACCGGGTCAGATCAGCCTGTACCTTTTATTTGTTGTCATTTGTATCCCTTTGTCATCTGCTGGTCAGTCGGGGTTGCAGTGTCAGGAGCCTGAGTCTGGGTGTGATGAAGGGATCTTCCATTCCCAAAATGTCACCGCACTGCCTTTATGCACCTTGATACACTTTTTTATTTTATTTAGCTTTTTGTTGACCGGGTAAGTGCACTAGACAAATCCTGCCTATTTTCAGGCACGACCCGGGGGAGGGGGATACAGATGACAACTGACCTTGAACCAGATTAAGCTGTTGGTGGTATTTTTAGTGAACTTTGATACACTGCATGTTCGCGATTTGAAGGAACAGAATACTACCGCGGTTGTTTAAACTAAACAGAATGTTACCATGGTTCTTTGAACTTAATGCCGCCATTATCAATGGTTATAGGCACCACAGACTGGATTATTTCAGATTTTTCTCACTACATGGAGACTAATACATTTCTCAGACAAGTGGAGCAAAAAGACAGCCAACACCAGGAGAAGTGTTCTCAGATAAGTTCATTACATATGCAATAATATATGGGGGTGAATGCATAATAAGAAATTAATGCCCACCCGAGGTGTGGGATGTTGCATAAATAAAAGCTTCTCACATGGGGGGCATTAATTTCTCATTATCATAGCTCCACTACATTGTTAGATGTAATTGCTGACTTCAGTTTTTCGCCTCAAGGAGAGAAAAAAACAACAAACGGCAATGTGGTTAAAGTTCTGAAGTCCTGTCTTAAAAAAACATTTTAAAATTTAAAGTACCTTTCAGAGAAAGTTGTACGTCTGTCTTCAAAATGTCTCTTATATTGTCTGTTTTGGGAACTTTTAAAAAGGTTCTGTTTGAGTTTTTTTTCCCCTTCGGGTCGGCTCGGTGATGTGACCTATCATGTGGTTTCTATGGAGATGGGAGAGAGAGCGCGTTAGAGATAGGGTGATTCAGAGGAAATGTGAGGTAGAGTTTCTTCACAGAAAGAGTGATGGACAAGTGGAACACTCTGCCAGAGGAAGTGGTGGGGGCTTAAACAATCACAGGATTTAAGAATGCATGGGTTAGACATAAGAGGGAATTCTGGAGGTAAGGGGTAAGGGGCAACACACTTCTAGAAAAACATAAAGGGAACTTACAATCTCAAATGGGCAGACGGTGGGCCATGGGCCCTTATCTGCCGACAGTGTCTATGTATCTATGTATGTATCTGTATTATGGCCTGTGTGGATTTTGCAGAGCAAGGTACACTTGATTTGTTTTAAAAAATAACTTTTGGCTGGACTGCTGCTAGGTTAATGACAACAGGTTTATTGCCGCTACTCAGACACTTGCCATGAAGGTTGCTGACGTGATTTAATGAGGTGCAGCGCGAGGCAACAGAAGGAGCAGGTGGTGCATGCTCACGGTTATAACCCATGGGTTATAACAACGAATTATAACCTGCTCCTTCTATGGGAAAAAATGGAAGCCAGTTATTACATATATTTTATAAACTGGCTATTGTTATGAAATGTTGTATCAAATGTAAACATAAGTCTTAACTTTTTCTGCTTGGTCGTTTTGCAGAGAAGACAGAACGTTTTTAAGAAAAAGTGGGCAAATGGACTTTTGGAGATTAGGCTTTTGCCAAAATAAAATATTATACATGACTACTCCAAAACAGAGCAGCAAACATATATCATTTATTGATTTGTACATATCGGATTTACAACCTTTGAGTCAGAGACTCATTTACAAAGGCACCTCGTCACAGAGAGGACAAACAGTGTTACATAGTTCAGGATACAAACAGTGATACATAGTACAAATACAATAATAGATACAATGGTTACACGTGCGTTACAAGGGGAAACACCCCAGTCATACATGGCAGTATAAGTAGAGCAGTAAATAGTGACATACACTGTTGGAGCCACTGAAACTGCGATTGAACCAACGCATACAAACATAGAATCATAGACTTTGACGGCAGATAAGGACCGCTTGGCCCATCTAGTCCGCCCATTTCCCTACCTAAAGGATAGGCTGCAGATCCTAGTTAACCAACAGCCTATTTCTTTCTACCCCCCACAATAATTACCTTATGTCTGTCCCATGCATCCTTGAATTCTCCCACAGTTTTAGACCCCACAACCTCCTCAGGAAGGCTGTTCTAGGCATCCACTACCCTCTCTGTGAAATAATACTTCCTCACATTGCCCCTGAACCGCCCCTCCCATCTTTAAATTGTGTCCCCTTGTTCTTGCTGTAACCCCCCTGCAAATGGGGGTTCCCAAAAGACTTCCAGGAGCTTGCTTGAATGCTCCAAGCCTGAATGGTGTTTGGTGTTTAAGCCATTTATCAGTGAGTGTTTTTAGAGCCTCTGGTACTGTCTCTTTAAGAGCTGCTGCTTGCAGACATAATTAGTTTATATGGGGGACTGTGTGTTTCTCTGTTTGAGTACCACTCAAACTACTGCCAATTCACCCATTTTGCAGTCACTAGGAGTACAAAGGGAACCTATCTGAAAGATGTAACTGTTTGCCAGAAATCAGTTAGAGTAATAATGAAATTACAGTTTGTCTAACCTGCTTTCTTTGCAGTCAGAACTGTGTCTGCCTAGTTCCCATTCTGGTTTGAACTGCTGAACTGGACCAATCAGTGGGGTAAGCTAGCTCTAAAATGGTGCCTTGACGAATCAGAACTTGACTCATAATCTGAGCCAGCCACAAGAGGATTAGTGGGCAGTGACTCTGGGAGATGTAGTTTAGACTTCGCACCTTTTTGGACCAACAGCAGCAGTCTATTGTGAGTGACAGCCAATCCAGTCAAGAACTGGGAGGAACTCAAAGGAAGTGCCCGTTTTGTCTGTTGGAGTTTCAGTCTGCTCTGGCAGTGAAGGGGAAAGGAACCCTGTGCTCCTTCAGTGCACAGTTTTAGTCAAAAAAAACATGTGTAAGGTCCAGAGTTCCGGTCTGCAGCTTGTTAGGACTGAATCCGTCCTGTGAAGAGAATCAAAGGATATCTGAAGAGTAGAAACCAGGCTCACCCTGTAGAAGACTGGAGGAATTGCTGAAAATTGCACTCGGTCTGTCAGGAACTGAATCTGCTGTGTGTTCTCCGGGTATTGTGCAGTAATTGCAATCGGGATACAGATGCAGCCTGCCTGGTATAGTGCTTTTTACCATATAAATGTGTGAAGAGGTTTGTGTACCTCAAGTGAATCCTGCTGCCATTAAGTGACTTTTGCCTGTGACTGTTTACCATATAAATGTGTGAGGAGTCTCTTGGAGCTCAAGAGTAGCCCTGCTGACATTGAAGGACCCTATCTTGTTTGGAGGTCATGAGTACTAATTCAGGTCGCTTCCTGTTGAATTGCCACATTAAATCCAAATGGAATTACTGTACTGCTGACTGTTTAATTTTCCTTTTCTCTGTGTGAAAGGGCCCTCACCAGCTGCCACGGTTTGGACTAGCCACTAGGGCTTGGGTACCCAGGGACAGTAACTGATAGGGATAGGCCTGTGCACAGAGCCATAGGTAGATGAGTAGAGTGATAGCTAATTAACCTGATTTCCTGTCCTTGTTATATCCCCTAAATAAATCAGAGCTGCTTGTTTCAGCAAAGTTATACTGCCTGAGGTATTTGTCATGTTAAAGTATTATACTGTGATTGTTGCACTGTATCTTATTTTACAGGAGGTCCCAGTGCCTGAACCAGCCCTGGGGTAAGTGTATACTGTGAAGGTAATTCTGATATATTGTGTGGGCCACTAGTGGGAAGAAAGGGGGTTGCAGTGTCCCAGAGGGCTGTGACCAAGTAAGTTTAACTATTGCAAACCCTGACCTCTGGGTGGAGGCACCGCCATTGATCCAGGCCCTCAACCTGTTAGTGGCAAATCAGGCAGGGGTAGTAGCCCTGGGATAGCGCCATCTGGGGGTTACATCTTGGAGGCTCACCGCTGGGATTGTGTGTCCTCTAGTGGCCATATTACTGAACCACTGTTAAGAAAAAATGGGTACCCAAAGAAGTGGCTGTGCACCGGCTGGTGGAGTGGTGTACTGGGGAGGAGATTGACCCCAAAATGCTATGCTTATCCTGGACATCCCCTGGGTATCAATCAGGACACTGTGCAGGAATACTTTCCAAGGTGGAAGGTTTACAAAACCCTGTGGTGGTGGGTCGGCATGCTAATCTGCTCACCCACACTTTCCTGGCCCTAGTAGAGTTTAGGATCCCATATATAGCTCCAAAGTGCCACAGACCATTACCCCAGAGGAGCCCTCACTGCTTGGAGAGTGATAACTAAGGACAGTAAAGACCGAGGGAATGAGCCCCCACCACTATCTGAAACTTTTGAGGAGAAATTTGCTAAATGGTTGCTGGGGAAGGGAAAACTGTGGAGGACTTGAAGAAACTATTCTTGCCACCTGGGGTGTCTCTCCCCAACACCCTCCCGCTCCAGTAACCGTAATGGTGGCTGAACCAATGCAGACTCCTATTTCTGCACCTGCCATTAGTCATGACTCTTACGAAGGTTGAGGATCTTCTCTGGCACCCTCCCCACCCCCAAGGGAGGATGACTGGGAGACCTGGATAGACTATGTTGCCCCCAAAGTGCTAGAATGGCAATGCTGGGAAGCGCTGAAAGCGAAAGAGGGTTAGTGAGAGCCTCCGAGGTCCCGCCCTGGCTACCATTCAGCAAACGGGCCAGTAACCCTGAAGTGACTGCACAGGCCTCATCTTGAGGCCCTGGAGAATGTGTATGGAAGCCCAGATTCTGATGAGGACCTATGGTGGAGAGTAAGAGATGCACAACAGTACCAAGGGAGTTGTTGTCTGTGTATGTATCTCGGCTGGAAAAATTGTTGCAAGAATGCCTCAGAAAGGCAGTTTGCCAGCGATTGAACTGGACCAAACCAGGCTGGACAGGATCCTTAAGTCTGCCCTTCTCAGAACTGCTGTTGCTTCAGTTACGCCTGGCAGATCAACTGGAATCCCACCTCCTATGATGAGTTAATGAGAGAAATTCGAGGAGTTGAGAAAAGGCGACCCTCAGGAGGACCTGCACCAATAGCTGCTGCTACGACCAGTGACTGAGGGTGACCCATCAAGTGAAGTTCAGGGGCAGAGGTTGGCAGTAAATGAGTGCTCTGGCAAGGAAAAGATATGCCACAATGGGGCAAACTGTTGAGAGAGATCCGAATTCAAAAACAGTCCCTTTATGAAGGCCACGCCTGCAAGTACGGGCCCTGACCTATATCCGACTGCATCTGCTATGGGGTGGGGTACCCACCCATGTATCTCCCTGGATAACAGCTCCAAACTCAATTCCTTGACCATGGAAGTGGAGAAACTGATGAGATGTCTCCAAATGCTTATCACGCCGCAGACAGAGATGGCACCCAGGTTTCCAGTTAGTAATACCCCCGCCCTGGCTCCCAGTGTGGCGCCTCGGCCAGCTCAAACTCCAGAAAGTATGTTTTGCTATAATTGTGGGAAAGATGGGCACATGAAAAGGGAATGCCAGTCCCCAAAAGACACTGACAAAGTTGCATATAGGCTACAAGGAGAGCTTCGGAGAAGAAATCAGTGGTTAAGAGGTGCACATGATCCCAGTGAGGGCACCAAAATGCTAATTCACGTCCTTTGTGGCAAGGTCAGTTGCCCAGGCCCCCTACCGCCTCTCCAGACTGGTCCAGAATAGTGGGTCCCTCCATGGAGACCACTGTAAAGGTGAATGGAGTGTCTACAAGAGCTGTATTAGACAGTGGCTCCTAAGTGACAATTATGTTCCAAGATTGGTATCAGAAGCATTTGTCAGACGTACCCTTACAACCATTAGAAGGACTGCATGATATGGGGTTAAGTGAGAAGGCCTACCCTATTCCGGGTATATCCGATTTGGTCTCTTTCCCACCTCGTGGCTGGAGTGGCCAAACAAGTAGAGACCCTAGCCTTAGTGTGTCCCCCACTGGACTGTATGATGGTGTCCTTTGTTGATTGGAACAAATGGTCATATGTTCGGAAGGCTGGCACAGTTGTGTTATGAAAAAAGGGGTCAAAGACTAGTAGAGCTTTAAGAGTTCCGCTTTAATTAAGAAGGCCTATGAGGCACAGAGAGATGCTGAAAAAATAGAACCAGAGGAACCGGTCAGAATTGTATGGAAGAAGGATCCTGAGTCTCTGATCCTGGCGCAAATGCCCAGTGTACCTTACAGGAGAGGTCCGTATCAGAAAGGATGTTAAGAATAAAATATTAATGTTGGATGCACCAGGCGATGGAAAATTGCCAGAGGGACTGCTGGTCAAGCCTAGTATTTTGCCCGCTAGAGCCCATGCATATGCCAGGAGGGTAATGGTCCAAGTTCATAATGTGTCTGAAACAGACATTAGAGTAAATAGAGGTTGCATCCTGGCTAATGCATTGTGCAGACACTGCAGTGCTACCCAGCAGCAAGAGTTCAAGGAAGAATGACAGAGTAACGCCTGACTTGTTTGATTTCGGCGACTCCCCGCTGCCAGCTGAATGGAAAGTGAGGATCAGTGAGAAGCTTGCCCAGAGAGACCAGGTGTTTTCATTAAAGGAATGGGAAGTAGGATGCATGCAATGAGCTGAGCACAATATCCGGCTGCATGATGAAAGACCATTTCGTGAGAGGTCTCGATGCCTGGCACCTGCTGACATAGATGATGTGAGACGGCATCTGCAAGAGATGTTAGCTGCTGGTGTAATACAAGAATCCAGAAGCCCTTATGCTTCCCCATTGTGGTAGTGAGGAAAAGAATGGAACAGTAAGGATGTGTGGATTATGCACCTTAAACCGGGGGACTATCCCTGATCAGTACACAATGCCCCGCATTCAGGATGCTTTGACTGCCTAAACGGGAGCAAGTGGTTCTCTGTGCTGGATCTCCGCAATGGGTACTACAGATCCCGATGGCCCCAGAGGACCGTGAGAAGACAGCCTTTATCTGTCCACTTGGCTTCTATGAATTCATGAGGATGCCTCAAGGGATTTCAGGTGCCCCAGCCACTTTCAACGATTGATGGAGCGTGCAGTGGGGGACATGAACTTACTAGAGTGCCTGGTATACCTAGATGATGTTATTGTGTTTGGCAGCTCACTGGAGGAACATGAGAGCAGATTATTTAAGGTATTGGACCGACTGCAGGACTTTGGCCTTAAACTGTCCATTGATAAGTGTCAATTCTTTCAAACATCAGTAAAGTATGTGGACACATAGTATCCACGAGGAATAGAGACCGACCCAAGTAAAGTTGAGGCCTTGACCACCTGGCCACAGCCCAAAAATCTAAAAGAACTGCAAAGATTCCTGGGATTCTGTGGTTGTTATTATCGCATTTCATCAAGGACTATTCAAGAGTGATCCGCCTTTACTTAACCTTACTCAAGGGTATCCCCAACCCACAAAAATACAAAGTCAGCGCCTCAAGACTGAAAGAGTGTATTTTCATCTGAGTGAAGTATTTGGGGCCCGCTGGACTCCTGATTGTGAGACTGCTTTTCATGAGATCATTTATCAACTTACCCATGCTCCAGTGCTGGCCTATGCCAATCCAAGAAAACCTTATGTCCTGCACACTGATGCTAGCTTGCAAGGGTTGGGGGCTGTGTTGTACCAAGAGCACGAGAATGGCCTGAGACCAGTGGCCTTTGCCAGTAGAAGCCTGACCCCATCTGAAAAGAACTATCCTGTACATAAGTTAGAGTTCCTAGCTTTGAAGTGGGCTATTGTTGACCAATTCCATGAGTACTTGTATGGGGCTAAAATACTAGTAAAAACTGACAATAATCCTTTAACCTATGTGCAGACCTCAGCTGTTGGATGCCACTGGCCATAGGTGGCTTTCTGCATTATCTACATACGACTATGCTCCGAATACCGAGCAGGTCTGAACCACATAGATGCTGATGCTCTCCCGAGGCCTGTTCCCCAATGATTGGGTCCGATTGGCAGAACCTGACATTCGGGCACTCTGCCGGAAGTTTGACAGGGAGGAACAAATGTCCACGGACGCAGTGGACTGCATGGTGGATTGCTTGGGACCCTCTGAGAATTGCATACCTGCTGCTTATTGCCACTTTTCTGCAATAGACATTGGTGCACTGCCTCAGCTGGACAATGACAGTATTCGGCGGGCTCAATCCCGCGATCCCATGATCAAAGCAGCTTTAGAAGCCCTCTATGCAGGAAAAGATGTGTCCAAATTACGTTCCACTAATTTGAGAACTGCACTGTTATACAAAGAAGGTCCTAAGTTGAAACTGATCAATAAACTGTTATACAGAGAAACAGTAGACAGAGGGGGACAAGTAGACAAACAACAACTAGTGCTGCCCACTGCCTTTCGAGACTCAGTATTGAGGTCCTTGCACAACCACATGGGGCACCTTGGTATAGACAGAACACTTGACTTGGTGAGATCCAGATTCTATTGGCCTAAGATGGGGCTGATGTGGAGCAACACATTCAAACTTGTAGTCGCTGCACAGAGGAAAGTTTTGCCCCAGAGGGCTGCCCCCTTGTTAACATCACCACCAGTGCACCCATGGACCTGGTCTGTATTGATTTTCTGAGTTTGGAGTCAGATCAAAGAAATATCAGTAATGTGCTGGTGGTCACTGACCATTTCACGAGATATGCCCAAGCTTTCCCCACCAAAGACCAGAAAGCATCCACTGTAGCCAAAGTACTTGTAGAAAACTTTTTTGTTCACTATGGGGCTCCACAAAGAATCCATTCTGATCAAGGGAGAGACTTTGAGAGTCATCTGATCAAAGAGATGCTTTCTCTGTGGGGAGTGCGAAAGTCCAGAACCACTCCTTACCACCCCCAGGGGGACCCACAGCCTGAACATTTCAACCGCACTTTGCTAGATATGCTAGGCACCCTGCACCCAAAGGACAAGCCTAGATGGAGCCAACAAATTAGCACCCTGGTACATGCTTATAACTGCACCAAAAGTGATGCCACTGGGTTCTCCCCCTACCGCCTGATGTTTGGAAGAGAAGCTCGACTACCAGTAGATGTGTGTTTTGGGGTCTCTCCTGATGGAGTTCAAGCTGACAACTATTTACAGTATGTGCAAAAGTTAAAGGCCCAGCTAACTCATGCGTACCAACTGGCTCAAACCATGGCTGCCAAAAGAAATCTGGCCAACAAAGAAAGGTATGATAAAAGGTGAAAGCACAGGAACTCCAGGAGGGAGATCGGGTATTGCTAAGAAATCTGGGACTGCATGGCAAACACAAGATTGCTGACAGATGGCACCATCTCCTCACATTGTAGTGGGCAAACTAGATGATCTGCCAGTGTACAAAGTAAGGCCTGAGAATAATTCAAAAGATGTAAAAACAATGCATAGAAATCATTTACTGCCCATTGGACAAATCTTGATTGAGTCTGAGCCCCAGAAGATGCCCTCTGACCAGTGACTAGAGCTGCTGCTAAGAAAAGATCAAGAAAGTCTGCACCTACAGAAGCAGAGTTAAAGTGTTCCTCCACAAGTCCCAGTTATGCATGACTGTCAGTCCATATCAGAAGAAAGTGAGAGTGACTTTGAATACTATCCTTCTTACGAACTGACTCAATTGTTTCGGGGCAATCCCCTAGTCAATACTGGAGATGAAGCTGGGCCTTCTGGACTGTCTAAGCCCCCAGTTTTGTCCCTGGAGCCAATGCTCCCAGAAAGTGAAGTGCAAAGCATCAGATCAGATGAAATGGAATCATTGTGCATGGTTGAACTGTTTGAGCTTCAGGAGGAAAATGATGGATTGGGGCAGACTGGTGATACACCAGAACAAGAAGAGTATTTGAGGCCCTGACAGTCCACTGCCAGTGTCCAAAAGCTCTCAATGCAAGCCAAATGTTGTGGACTCAGAAACTGTAACTCCTGGAGCTGAAAGTGCCCCAAGTTCTAGCCTCTCTACCCCCATGGAGACTCCTGACAAGTGAGGATAATGCTGAAAATGAGGCTCAGAGTGCAGAGACTGTAACAGTTCCCCTAGAAAGACTGGTCGAGCTGTAAAGCCTGTGGTGCACCTCAGTTATGATTCCCTGGGCGGCCAGTGGACCTGCCTCTCAATGTTGTCCATAAAGGAGTGTATGTGTCCCGAGCTCATTGCCCAAACTAAGCATCAGTGCTAACTCCAAGTTACTTGTGTTGCCCTCAAGTATGGTGCCCTTGCCCCGTCCAGCCCCAAAGGTAACTGATAGGAAGGGCCCCTCTTCAGGTTTCATGTACAAGAGGTAATAATTGAGTTATGGTACAATGTGTGTGTAATACTGTGTAAAGAGGACGATTGCAATGTTTCAGAAATGTGTTCCTGGTAAATGATATATTGACTGATGAATACATGTGTGAGCCTAATGCAAATGTATATGGTTGCAGTTAAAACTTATGGGGGTACTTGCTTGACGCGGACGTCAAACTTTCCCAGGCCAGGAAGGGTGTAACCCCCCTGCAAATGGGGGTTCCCAAAAGACTTCCAGGAGCTTGCTTGAATGCTCCAAGCCTGAATGGTGTTTGGTGTTTAAGCCATTTATCAGTGAGTGTTTTTAGAGCCTCTGGTACTGTCTCTTTAAGAGCTGTCTGCTTGCAGACATAATTAGTTTATATGGGGGGACTGTGTGTTTCTCTGTTTGAGTACCACTTGAACTACTGCCAATTCACTCCATTTTTGCAGTCACTAGGAGTACAAAGGGAACCTATCTGAAAGATGTAACTGTTTGCCAGAAATCAGTTAGAGTAATAATGAAATTACAGTTTGTCTAACCTGCTTTCTTTGCAGTCAGAACTGTGTCTGCCTAGTTCCCCATTCTGGTTTTGAACTGCTGAACTGGACCAATCAGTGTGGGGTAAGCTAGCTCTAAAATGGTGCCTTGGACGAATCAGAACTTGACTCATAATCTGAGCCAGCCAAGAGAGGATTGTATGGGCAGTGACTCTGGGAGATGTAGTTTAGACTTCGGCCTTTTGGACAAACAGCAGCAGTCTATTGTGAGTGACAGCCAATCCAGTCAAGAACTGGGAGGAACTCAAAGGAAGTGCCGGTTTTGTCTGTTGGAGTTTCAGTCTGCTCTGGCAGTGAAGGGAAAGGAACCCTGTGCTTCAGTGCACAGTTTTAGTAAAAAAAACATGTAAGGTCCAGAGTTCCGGGTCTGCAGCTTGTTAGGACTGAATCTGTCCTGTGAAGAGAATCAAAGGATATCTGAAGAGTGAAACCAGGCTCACCCTGTAAGACTGGAGGAAGGAATTATAGTGCCTCGGTCTGTCAGGAACTGAATCTGCTGTGTGTTCTCCCGGGTATTGTGCAGTAATTGCAATCGGATACAGATGCAGCCTGCCTGGTATAGTGCTTTCTTTTACCATATAAATGTGTGAAGAGGTTTGTGTACCTCAAGTGAATCCTGCTGCCATTAAGTGACTTTTGCCTGTGACTGTTTACCATATAAATGTGTGAGGAGTCTCTTGGGGCTCAAGAGTAGCCTCTGCTGACATTGAAGGACCCTATCTTGTTTGGAGGTCGTGAGTACTAATTCAGGGTCGCTCCTGTTGAATTGCCACATTAAATCCAAATGGAATTACTGTACTGCTGACTGTTTAATTTTCCTTTCTCTGTGTGTGAAAGGGCCCTACCAGCTGCCTGGTTTGGACTAGCCACTAGGGCTTGGGTACCCAGGGACAGTAACTGATAGGGATAGGCCTGTGCACAGAGCCATAGGTAGATGAGTAGAGTGATAAGCTAATTAACCTGATTTCCCCTGTCCTTGTTATATCCCCTAAATAAATCAGAGCTGCTTGTTTCAGCAAAGTTATACTGCCTGAGGTATTTGTCTATGTTAAAGTATTGTACTGTGATTGTTGCACTGTATCTTATTTTACAGGAGGTCCCAGTGCCTGAACCAGCCCTGGGGTAAGTGTATACTGTGAAGGTAATTTGATATATTGTGTGGGCCACTAGTGGGAAGAAAGGGGTTGCAGTGTCCCAGAGGGCTGTGACCAAGTAAGTTTAACTATTGCAAACCCTGACCTCTGGGTGGAGGCACCCGCCATTGGATCCAGGCCCCTCAACCTGTTAGTGGCAAATCAGGCAGGGGCAGTAGCCCCTGGGATAGCGCCATCTAGGGGTTACATTGCACGTCTCTTTTTCTGAAAGATGCTACCCTCTTGGACTTTGTTGATTCTACTGAGGCACTTAAAAGTTTCTATCATGTCCCCCCTTCTCCCATTAAGCTCCTTTAGTCTCTCCTCATATGGCTTGTCTTGCAGACCCTGCACCATTTTAGTTGCCCTCCTCTGGACTGCCTCTATCCTGTCTATGTCCTTGCAGAGACTGGGTCTCCAGAACTGGACGCAGTACTCCAGATGGGGTCTCACCAACTGTCTGTACAGAAGGATGACAACTTCCTGTTTTCTGCTGCTTATGCCTCTCCCTATGCATCCCAGTATACCCCCAGCCCTCCCTACTGCCTTCTCACATTGCTTGCTAACCTTACGGTCATCTGATATGATTACCCCCAGGTCCCTTTCCTTTTTTGTTGTTGTTACTACCCCCCCCATTGTGTATCCTTCCCCTGGGTTTCTGTTTCCCAGGTGCATTATTTTGCACTTCTTTGCATTGAATCCTAGCTGCCATACTTCTGACCATTCCACCAACCTTGCCAAGTCCCTTTTCATCCTTTCCATGCCTCCTTGAGATATTGAGATGACTGGTGTCAGCTGAGAGTAGGATGTAAGACAAGTGTCCTGTGGGGTTAGAGGTGTTTGGTGCTGGAGAAGAGAGTTGGGAAGGTGGAGGGGTAGTAGGAGTATGCTGTCTGGGGGACATTGTTGAAATCTGGAGTAGCTTGGTAGGTGGGCCCCACAGGGAGAGTCGGCGGGGGCAGAGTTAGTTACATTTACAGCAGTGAGCGTCGAATAGGTGGTTCTGAAGGGCGGTCTTGAAGGGATCAATTTTGGGAATGTTGGTGATGTTGACTGGAAGGGAGTTGAACCAGGATGGGGCTCTGTAGCAGAAGGACCTCTGGGCTAGGGAGGTCCTGGTTCTGGGCACCAGTAGGGCGGCCTTACCAGGAAGGAGCTTGTGTCATAGTTCTGAGTGGTTTGGCAGGATTTTTGAGCGTTAGTCCCCCCATCTTTTTATAGAGAAAGCTAAGAAATATTGTGTTTCCCAAACAACAATAATTATATAACGTAGCAGCAAGTATTAAACAGGCATTTGTCAATGCTGAATATTGTCTTGCTGGCATTGGTGGTGCAGGAGTTAGAAATGCAAAATAGGGCTGGCCTGGTGGTGCAGTGGACTGAGATGCTGGCACCTTATCTCGTGCTATGCTGATGACCCAGGTTCGGGAATGACCTTGGGTCACTGGGGTGCTGGCATGGGGGGCAGCTGGAGCGAAATTGAGCCATGGTTTTCCCCTCCAATGGGTGGACGCCTGCTCATCCATAGTCCCGCTCCCACGGGGTGGAGGTCTGGTGGGCACGTAGGCAGCAAAGGGTGGCAACAAAAAGTCAGGGAAGGGGTGGAAGGGGCCACCAGATCCTGGCCTGTACATGTGCCTCCATGTGCATACATGCATGTGTATGCCATGGCCCCAAGGGGGAGAGTGGGAGCATACAAGAAAATACCCTAAAAAGTATAAATGAAAAAAGAAATGCAAAAAAGGAATGGCAGTGAAGTATTGAAGTAACGCCAACAACCCCCCCACAGAGACTGAAAGGCATTTGGAGCGTGGCTTTGGGTTAGCCATAATGCTTACGCCATTCTCTCTCACTCTACCCTGCAGAGAGTGACAGGTGGGTGTGCTTTGGGATATTTGGCCCTTATGCTCACCCCATTCCATAAGGAAATAAGCTGAGATGGGTGCAGTATAGGAGAATGGAGTGAACATTAGGGTGACAGAACCAAAGGCACACCTCAATGCCTGTCAGTGGCTGTAGGGTGGGGGGTGGGGGCAGAATTCTGTGAACATTATGGCTGACAAACCCAAGTTACGTCCCCGATGCCTGTCAGTCTCTATATACGGTGGGTGTATGGTTGGAAACCTTAATGCCCTGAGTGTTTGTTGGAATTTTCACTCCAGATTTTCAACAGCGGCTTTTTGCGACCTCACCTCATGAACAGTGGTGCTGTCATTTCATTACTTAATCCTGAAAGGTGATTTTGCACAGCAACTGCGCCATTGGGAGCCACAGGTGTGGAAACACATTTTGGGCATAATGTGAAAAATGACAGCTGCACTGTTCATGAGGAGGTGTAAAAAAAATGGCAATGTTGAAAATCTGGAGAGAAAATATAAAGAATTTGCAAACTTATGAGCATGTGTAGATACTGTGCAACACACTCCCATAATTTTCAATTGGCATTTTGGGACCTCTCCTTATGAACAGTGGCACTGTGATTTTGTTACTGTGTCCCAAAAGTTGATTTCGCACAGCGACTGTGCCCATTGTGCACGACAGGTGCAAAAACATTTCAGGTAGGATGTGAAAAATGACAGCTGTACTGTTCATAAGGAAATGTGAAAAGTTGCAATGTTAAAAATCTGGACTGAAAATATGAAAAATTTTCGAGGTTACAAGCATGCATGGAAAATGCACAATGCATGTTTGCAACACAGTCATTTTTTGGAATTTTCACACCAAATTTGCAACATAGGCTTTTTGGGAGCCCATCTCATGAACAGTGGCACTGTCGTTTAGTTAATCAGTCCCAAAGGTGATTCTACGCAGTGACCACGAAATCACCTTTTGGGACTGAATAACAAAATGACAGTGACTGATTTCATGAGGTGGGGTCCCAAGAACCCCATGTTGGAAAATTTGGAGACAAAAGTAAAAAAATGGCTGAGATATCCACCTTAATTGACCTCCATTTATGCCATTAGACAGCTTGTCGGCATTTCTTCAGTTCACGTCGGCTTTGAAGAGTGAAGACGTGTTCTCACTCCACTCAAGATCACCATGCTGATCTCCAGAGGTAAAATGGGGTGAGGGATTGTGGGGAGGTGGGGTGCAGAGGTGGGTGTGGGTTGGGGAGGGGCACCACAGACAGCGAGGGACTGCCTTCTTGTTTACAGGTCAAAATAAAAATAAAAAACTTCCAGAAGGTTTTCTTTTCAGGTAGTTACATTAGGCATGCTGGGGTGGGCTCACAGTGTGCCGCAGGTTTTGGGGGACTGGAGATGATGGGGCAAAGAAAGCATGTCTGTGTTGGGGAGCATGATGCCAAGGGGGACTGGGCACCTCCCTCGGCAGACAAATTGAACTGGGGAGGGGGCATGTCGACAGGGGGATTGGGCACCCCCAAAGTTGGCTTCCTAGGGATTGTGAGAGGCGGATGGTGAGAGCCGCCACCATGTTTATTGAAATGTTTCATGAGGCAAGGCACGTAGGGGAGGTGTGTCAGATCTGCTGCTGTAGTGACAAGCCTGTCTCTCATTGCAGTGGTGGATTTCTTTCAAGTTGGTGGCGCTCTCTGAAACTGCTGTCATCGGCAGCATGCTCACTGGTTGGCTGCTGAGAGACACACCGCCTAAAGTATCCCTTGGATTCGCCACGACACTGACACACCTCTGAAAGTGCTAGTACAGTGCTACAACCACAAAATGTTGTTTGTGCATGTGTGCATAAACCAACATAAAAGGAAGCAGTTTTTATGTCATAAATTGCTTGGTGAGACTACTGGGAGTAGCCACCCTCCCATTTATTCACAGAGACTTTGAAGTGAATAATAAGAAAATGGAGACTGATTAGTCTGGAGACTTGCCGTTGGAATGATGGTTGGAATAAAGTGTGTAGCACTGAAGATTTTGGGGAACAGCCTTCTTTTCCCTTCTTATCTCCTTCACTATGTGTTGTTGCTTTAGCCGGAGAGTTAATAACTTTTTATTTGCGGCTCTCAAATGAAGTTCTCTACAGAGCAGGGTTGCCATCAGTCCTGTATTTTATGGGATGTCCCTTAATTTGCAAGATTGTCCCATGTCCCGTTTTAAATTCATACGGGACTTGTATTGTCCTGTATTTACTGGTGCCCGTAATAATCCATTGATCTCTCTGGGCAACTGTCACTATGGAACAGAGGTGGAGATTCTGCACATGGTTGCCATAGAAATGGAGTGTCCAGGACCACGGGTGTCACCACATTAATGTGACTTCACATCACGGACTCTCCAAGAGCGGGAGAGAAGCGCTGTCCACCTGTTCTGTGTCAGAGCTATTTGCCGAGACTGACTGACACAAGTTCAAGTGTTCAACACAACAGGAAGGGGGTAGAATTAAATTGCTCGACTCGAGCCTGGTGGTCTGGTCGTTGTCTGAACAAGTGAGCGCGGTGGCGGCGCATTATGGGGGTAGTTAGTAGGAGGCAGAGTGGAAGGAAGTTAATGCTGGCTGGCCCAGGCTGCTGTGATCATGGAGGATAACAGGATAAAGCCAGCTGCCAGGCCCAGGATTAATTATCTCGACTCTGGCATTGGGTCTGGCCTGTCCGATTCGCAAATCTAAACTCTGACAACCTAGAAGGAGAGAAGAGAATGCCTCATCCGAGTGGAGCTGCTGTGCTAGGAGACGCTGGCTGTTAGGCTGCCTGCAGTGTCACTCACTCACTCCATCACCCGGCCTAAGCCGCAACTTTCAACCCACCAAGTAAAGTAAGTGCTTAACTGCAGTGCTTGTAATAGAGCAGGCAGTTGGCTCCCCCCACCACTCATGCACAGAACAACAGGCTGCACTTTTCAAGGAAGGGTGCCCTGACTGCCCCACTGGCTGCCCCACCACAGCATCAGAGCTTCCTTCCAGTCCTCCAGACTCCCAGATCTACTAATACTGCCTCTTCTAGTTCTTTACTGTTGTTGTTTTTTTGTTCCTAAGTGGCACTCACACTAGTTACCGGGGGAGTTCTACTGCAGCACAAAGGCAGGTGTGAAGAAGATATAGTAGTAGCTAATTTGATTGCATATCTCCAGGATATCAAATAAAATTAGCCAAAACCTTTTTTTTTTTTTAGTCTTTGGTAACCGGGTAAGGCCCATTAGGCACAAGCGCCTATTTTCAGGGTGACCTGGGAGCACTGGGCAGTTAAGTAACTTGCTCAGAGTCACACAGTATGCAAGTGAAGGTTGTGAAAATTGAACCCAGGTCTGGTTTTCTGGATGTACCAAGTTTGATCAAAGCGCGTTACTCTAACCTCTAGGCTATATTGCCAGCCCTTTTTGCCAGGAGGCAGGTATGATAAGCTGATCTACCATCAAGACTGAGCCAGTAAGATTGTTTATATAGATCACAGGTATTCGTACACTTACCTGTTCCTGTGACAAGCCTGCAGCACTTATTAAGGGCAGTCCTGATTCTTTTTAGGGTGGTGTCTGAGGCAGCCCTGTAGAAGACTAGCCCATAATAAACGATGGACAGGATAGAGCTCGTTACAGCAGTGCGCATGGCTTCATTGGTCAGGCAGTGGCAATGACAGTAGAAGACCCCAATCCTTGAGTTAATGGCTTTGGAGATAAGGTGGACATGCGAGTTGTAAGAAAGTGTGGAATCAAGGGTAATGCCAAGATATTTAAACTCATGTACTTGATCGAGTGGTTGTTGATGCTTGTTGTAGATAGCAAGGCTGGCAGTTCTAAATTTACTGTGGGTGCTATAAAACACGGCCCTGGTTTTTTTATAGTTCATCACTGTGACAGGGTAGAATAGGACCCTGTCCTATTTGTTATAGAGAATGGGCCAGATTCTAGAAGGGTGGTGCAAGTCACCGCCAAACGCAACTTGCGCCACCCACAACTGCGACATTGACCCTGCGCCCTATTCTAGAAGGGACAGGGTCACCAAGAAAGAGTCTCATGACTTGCGACATGCGGGCCAGGTACACCGCACAGAGGGCGACTCATGCAGCATGTCGAAGTCAGCAATGCAGTTCGCAAGTGCTCCCACCGCCCAGCTAGCAACAGGAGGTACCCCGCAGGGCTGCCCACCCCCTGCCCCTCGAAACCAACATTAATCACCCCGCAGGGCTTCCCACACCCCCAGGCCCCCGAAGGATTCACACAGAGCCCTGCAGGGCGACCCATACCCCCTGCCCCCCAAAGTGGTCCAACAGAGCCCTGCAGAGTGTCCCATACCACTGGTCCCCTGAAGTGCCAAACAGAGCCCCGCAGAGCTTCCCATACCCCCAGCCCCCCGAATCTCCTGTTGGAACATACCCCACAGGGCAGTGCTGTCATCCCCTCCACCTGTGCCCTGACCCCTGATTCATCAGCCACAAATGCAAATACCCTGCCCTGGTAGTCTAGTGGCCCCCACCCAGCCATGCCAGCCCACCCAGCACCCCCACCCATTCCCCAGCCGGCGACTGGCACAGCCCATCTCTCACCACCACGGCCAGCCGCCGACTGAGTTCAGTATGAGCGCATACTGAACAGACGGGGAATAAGACAGAGATTGCAGCTATTGAATATGTGTTTTATTTACAAAATATTGACATATGCTAGCAGAAGTAAAGAATGAGCACATTTGAAAGCCTTTTAAATACATGTTCTCCACTGCTGAGACCAAGTTTCTTTACATGCTTCCAGCATGTATTAGTAAGCCCCACAAATGTGCTCATTCTTCACTTCTGCTGGCATATTTTAATATTTTATAAATAAAACACATATTCCATAGCTTCACTCTCCTTTTCATTGTCAGCAACAATACCCTTTCCTTATAACAAAACCTGAAGCTTGCTAATTCTGTTTACTGTTGGGACAGCATTTTTTTTCTCGGTTTCTCTTGCACCTGTCAAACCTGCTGTTACTATGATCACTTTTTTTCCATGTATTTCTTCATGATGTCCAATATTTGGCTAATGGAAATGTAAGTAAAGTAGTTAGGGGCACTAAACTGTATTGTGTAAAATTATTATTTTCTGTCAATCTGAACACCGCTGATCCTACAGTCAGCTCAACAGTAAAACTACCCACTGGGAACAAAGATCTGCAACAGAGTTGATGCACAAGGTGGGGTGGAAAGGACGAGAAGGGACTTGGCAAGGTTAGAGGAATGATCAAAAGTATGGCAGCTTAGATTCAATGCTAAGAAGTGCAAGGTAATGCACCTGGGAAACAAAAACCCAGGGGAAGAGTACACAGTGGGGGGTGAGATACTAACAACAATGAAAATGGAAAGGGACCTGGGGGTAGTCATATCAGATGACCTAAAGGTGGGCAAGCAATGTGAGAGGGCAGCAAGGAGGGCTGGGGGGATACTGGGATGCACAGGGAGAGGCATCACCAGTAGAAAACAAGAAGTTATTATCCCTCTGTACAGACAGCTGGTGAGACCCCATCTGGGGTACTGCATGCAGTTCTAGGGACCCAATCTCTGCAAAGACATAAACAGGATTGAGGCAGTCCAGAGGAGGGCAACTAAAATGGTGCAGGGTCTGCACCAGAAGACGTATGAAGAGAGACTTAAGGAGCTTAATATGTATAGCCTCAAGGAAAGGAGGGAGAGAGGGGACATGATAGAAACTTTCATGTACCTCAAGGGAATCAACAAAGTCCAAGAGGGTAGCATCTATCAAAAAAAGAGGTGTGCAAGAACAAGGGGGCACAGTTTGAAGATGGGGGGGGTGGCTCAGAGGTAATGTAAGGAAGCATTTTTTCACAGAGAGGGTTGTGGATGCATGGAATGACCTTCCGGAGGAGGTTGTGGAGTCAAAATCAATGGTTGAATTCAAGCATGTATGGGACAGTCATAAGACAATTCTAGGGGTTGGGGGTAGGAAGAAGTGGGCTGCTGGTTAACTAGGATCTGCAGCTTATCCATTAGGTACCAAAATGGGCAGACTGGGTGGGCCAAGCGGTCCTTATCTGCCATTAGATTCTATGTTTCTATGTTAATTCTATGGAACGTTTTGCTTCACTCCCGGTGATGAGGCAGTGAAACAGCAACCTTCCTATGTAGGTAAAAGGCTCACGTGGAAACTCCCAAATCCACTGCTCATATCCCCAAATTTTACTCTTCCCTCCAATTTTTTTGTGTGTTTTTTTATTAAATAAATGAAAGAAGCAACATGTAAGGCCACAAACTGAATGCAGAGCAGCAAGAGAGGTTAGTGCCATACCAGGTTGACTTGAAATCTGTAAGGCATGGGAGAGGCGGTCATTATTTTTTCTGCAGGAAGCACAATAAGAACAGTAGTTGGTGGGGGACAAATATCAGTGACTTTTTCATTCATGAAGAGTGGCAGAAGAGCCTAAACCTTTATTTTTATAATTCGAAATCAGGGCAACATCTGTTTTCTTCATTTTCTGTTTTGGCCCTGACTGTGCAAATTTCACTGCCTATTTGCCGGAAAAGTGTCAGTGATGACACTGCCTTTTTTCCACATCTACATACAAATATAATGATGTCCTGTATTGGATAGCAGCCTTATTTTGTGTGCCAGATGATTGACTGGCGTGGCAGGAACCAAAAAAACCAAAGGGATGCTTTAAGACATCAACCGGGAATAAGTGCTGCAAATCAGGGACGTCACAATACACTACCGGAGATAGCGGGTGAGTTAAACAGTGACCCCATATGGCGCTGTTGGAATTAATGAAGGTGCAACAACACTTTACAGTTCGAACAGTAAATGTATAGTTCGAACGTTACGGGGACGGCTCAGAGGTAATGTGAGAAAGTATTTCTTCACAGAGAGGATTGTAGATGCATGGAACGGCTTTCCTGAGGAGGTCGTAGAGTCAAAAACAGTGGGGGAATTCAAGAATGCATGGGACAGACATAAGGCAATTCTAGTGGGGTGTAGGAGTAAGTAGGCTGTTGGTTAACTAGGATCTGCAGCTTTTCCATTAGGTAGGGAAATGGGCAGACTAGGTGGGCCAAGCGGTCCTTATCTGCCATAAAATTCTATGTTTCTATGTTTCTAAACTGTTTTCATTTACCTGTCTTGCAGCTTTCACCAAAATTGTTATAATTAAAAAATGATAAAATATTTTTTCACCAAACAATCCAAAGACACACCCTTGGCACAGACCCTATCATCCTTCAACATTTCAGAGAAAAATGTCCTTCTGTCTGGTCTGTAGATGATGGCGATAATCTCAACAACCATACGAGAAGCTATCATGAAACTTTCAAAATCTTGAGACTCTGGCAGAATGACAGTGCATGCCAATGTTTGAGCTATTTCATCAAAAAATGCAAAGTTATTAAGGCACAAAAATTGGGATTTAACATTGAAATTCTGTACCAACCCTAACGATACGGGTGTTATCTTGCCAATATAATATACTGTATATAAACTGGGGGCATCCTGGTGTTGTTTCTGGTGCTCTGGAGTTATTACCTATTGTTAACATTGGGACAGTAAATGAAAACACATGATGTTCCCCTGTACAGTAGTTCCTGTGAGCACGCCTCAGTTGGTAGCACATCTGCCTCTGGACCAGAAGGTCGTGGGTTCTCGTCCCACACCGAGATTGGACTTGTACCTAAACACTGACACTTGAGTGCAGTATAAGGGGGTGCTGTACTGCTGGGATGTGCCGTCCTTTGAATGAGATGTTAAATTGAGGTCCCTTCTACCCATACTGGTGCTGTCCTTGTGGGTGTTCAGGTGGAAGTAAAAGAACCCAGGGCACTCTTCGCAAAGAGTAGGGGAAGTTGCCGGTGTCCTGGTCAATATTCCCTTTTCCATAAAACCGGTTCATGCAATTGTCCAGGCTGTGTGTGGGTGTTGATGTGCGATATGGCCACCACCACAGATTCAGTCACTTCACTACCAGTCAAGCACTGCTTGTAACGCGCTTTGGAATACATTGTGTACAAAAGCACTGTATACAGTAAATGCTGATTCTTCTTATTCGTCTATACTGTTAGTCTATAATCCTTATGGTAGAATGGCAGTGATTTCATGACTCCTAAATATGTCATAAAGCAGGGACCGTGGGTCATGCAATGTGGTGTAGAGGCTAGCGCACTAAACTGTGAAACTGAGTATCACAGATTCGACTCCCTCCACAGCTCCCAGCTCATGATAGGACCTAACTCAAGAAGGTCACTGGGCTGTGTTGTACTTTAGCCCTATCAGCTGTACAACAGGTGAGAAGCAGGGTCCTGCTGGCAACAAAAGGATGCACTTTGAAAGGGCTGTTCTGGATAAAGGACAGTAAATTGTGTTTAGTCAAATCTGGAGTACTTGTATAATAATTACTCTTCTCACTCTTTTTGCAGGTGATTCACTAAGCTATCATTCTGACAGACCATTTACCACCAAGGACCAGGACAATGATACCAATGAGAAGAACTGTGCTGTGGAACGCAAGGGGGCATGGTGGTATAAAAATTGTTACAATTCAAACTTCAATGGAATGTATCAGGGAGGAACAGAAGACCAAAGAATTGCTGTCTGGAATACAGAAAAAAAACATTTCCATTCCTACAAATTCACAGAAATGAAGTTTAGACCTGTCTAAATTGATACGCTCAGGGATCCATGAACACAGAAACATAGAAACATAGATAACGATGGCAGAAAAAGACCAGAGGTCCAACCAGTCTGCCCAAGTTCCCTATAATCTCTGGAACCCACTGTTCCTCCAGGGTACTAACCCTCCCTGTCCTCTCTGTAGTCTCCTCCTTAGTCCTGTCAGCCCCAGTAACCACTATTCCCTTCATTATATCCCAGACCTGCTTGAATCCTCTGACTGTTTTTGCACCCACCAATTCAGCCAACAGACTGTTTCAAGGTTCCACCACCCATAGAAACATAGACTTTGATGGCAGATAAGGACCACTTGGCCCACCTAGTCTGCCCATTTCCCTACCTATTGGATAAGCTGCAGATCCTAGTTAACCAACAGCCTATTTCCTCCTACCCCCCCCCACCAGAAATGCCTTATATCTGTCCCATGCATTCTTGAATTCCCCCACTGTTTTTGAGCCCACAACCCCATCAGGAAAGCTGTTCCATGCATCCAGCACCCTTTCAATGAAAAAATACTTCTTCACGTTGCCCCTGAACCACCCCCTGTCTTCAAATTTGTTCATGCACATCTCTTTTTCTGACTTTTGACATCTCTTGAACTTTGTTAATTCCCTTGAGGTACCTGAACGTTTCTGTCATGTCCCTCCTCTCCCTCCTTTCCTCGAGGGTATATATATATATTAAGCTATTTTAGTCTCTTTTTGTATGGCTTCTGGTGCAGACCCTGCACTATTTTAGTTGCCCTCCTCTGGACTGGGGTCTCTAGAGCTGCACGCAGTACTCCAGATGGGGTCTCACCAACTGTCTGTACAAAGGGATAACAACTTCCTGTTTTCTACTGGTGATGCCTCTCCTTATGCATTGCAGTATCCCCTGATACTTCTCACACTGCTTACCTACCTTTAGGTCATATGATGTGACTACCCCCAGATCCCTTTCCATTTTGGTTTTTGTTAGTACCCCCCCCCACTGTGTACTCTTCCCCTGGGTTTTGTTTTCTAGGTGCATTACTTTGCACTTCTTTGCATTGAAAACTAAGCTGCCAGACTTCTGACCATTCCTCCTATCTTGCCAAGTTCCTTATCATCCTTTCCACGCCCCCTTGTGTATCAGCCTGTTGTAGATCTTTGTGTCATCTGCAAAGAGGCATACTTTCCCTTTCAGTCCATCCATAATGTCACCTATAAAGACATTAAAGAGGACTGGTCCCAGTACTGAACCATGCGGTACCCCACTAGTAACCACCCTTTTCTTTGGAGTGGACTACATTTACTATTACCCTCTGCATCCTGTTGTCCAGCCAATTTTTTACTTGGGCTACCACTCTGGGACCCACTCCTAGGCTGGCTAACTTGTTTATTAATCTTTTGTGTGGGGCTGTGTCAAATGTCTTGCTAAAGACTAGGTAGGCCATATCCACAGCCCCTCCCAAGTCTACTACTTTGGCCACCCAGTCAAAGTAATCTATTAGAGTCATCTGATATGACCTTCCCACTGTGACTCTATGCTGCCTTTGGTCCTGTGCCCCACTGGTCTCTAGGTACTCAACAATTCTTTCTTTCAAAAGTGATTCCATCATTTTCGCTACCACTAAGGTCAAACTAACAGGTCTGTAGTTTCCTGCCTCTGCCTTGCTCCCACTTTTGTGAAAGGGAATCACATCCACCCTCCTCCAGTCCTCAGGTACCACACCATCCTCCCATGATTTGTTAAAAAGTGTAGTCAGTGGTGTCACTAGTTCTCCCCTTAGTTCTTTTAGATTTCTGGAGTGAATTCCTTCAGGCCCCATTGCTTTGTCCACCTTCTGTTTTAGGAGATATTTCAGGACTCTTTCTTCTGTGAATGGACTGGTATTGACCCCTCTATCCAGAGTGCTTCTATTGTTTGGTTTAGGTACCTCTCTCTCCTTTTCTTTTGTGAATACTGAACAGAAACATTCATTTAGTGTCCCTGCTTTTTCACTGTCACCCTCTGCCCATCCCCTCCGCTTTATTAAGCCTCACTATCCCTCCCTTGGTCTTTGTTTACTCCCTAATGTACCTCAAAAGGTTTCATCCCCCTTCTTAACTGAGTCGGCTATCTTTTCCATGGTTTGGGCCTTTGCTGTTCTGACTGCCTTCCCTGCTTCCTTCTGTTTTAACTGGTACAGTTCTCTGTCCTGCTCCTTCTGTGTTTCCTTATACTTCTTGAATGCTGTCTTTTTCTCCCTAACCTTCCCGCCACCTCTTTCGAGAACCATAGTGTTTTTTTCCTTCGTTTAGTTTTTTTTATTTGCTTCACACAGAGGCTCATTGCCTTTGCCATAGCAGTTATGATTTTTCATCATTGTTCCTCCACCTCTCCTTCTTGCCCATTTGCTAGTGCTTATCTGAGGCACTCTTCCATTTTGTGAAAGTCAGCCCTCCTAAAGTCCAGTACCCAGAGTACATGTTCATCTCTCCAACATCACTGAGTGGTTACTAGTGGAACATATTAACATAGTAATTGACGGTCAGGAGGGACACTAGGTCCATCATGTCTGTTCCTCCTGCTTCCTAAGTATTAATGAAAACATTTGCAAATTCATAGGGACCATTAAACAATGATGGACAATCTGATCTGTTTGTAGTTTCTTTGAATGTCACCCTTAATAATTACAATTGGTCACTCTCAGTGCTTCTGAGGAAAAGCTGTCACTCATTAAAAACATTGCCTGTCATTGAGACAAAATGCTAATCGGGGAAAATGGCAGGGGGCAAGAAAAATGACAGTTTTCCTTTAAAAACTGGATGCATGCGAAACAGGCATCTTGCTCACATACCTTCCAGTATAAAAAAAAACAAATATTGTACACAACTAAATAAATAAATAACCATAGAGCTTCTTCAGGAATTATATATAAAAAATAAAAATTAAAAATTAAAAATAATTAAAACAAAAATAAGCAACATTAGTAGTTGACTAGCTTTACTTATTCTTTTCTTTATAGAAAATTCCTGAAGATGGCCTATGGTTGAAATGTCAGCTCTAACTCTGTTTTCTGTTTTCTGAATGGATTGTGAGGTTTAGTTATATCTCCTAGTTAAAATCCTAGGAAATCCCACTGTATTCTGACTTCTGCAGTATGATCTCATCATAAGACTGCCCTGCAGCCGAAATGGTTAATAGAATCTATGCTAATCATGGAATGTTAGGCTCAAGCTCTGTTTTCAAAATACTGTCCCTGGTAAACATTCTACAACTGTCAGATTCTTTACTCCGCTTGCCTAGTACAGATGCCTTGGAGAGCCCTCCTTCATCTTTCTTAAGATTTTATTTTCTCATTTTTTGAAGTAAAGTTTTATTTCTGTTAATTTTTAAAACACTGTCCTTGAGTTTACAGGTCGATTAGTCTACATTTAGTGTTTTTCTGGTACGTTTCTCGGTTTCTTCTCTGTTCGTTTAACCAGGAGGAAACCGATTGTTTGTTTATATTTTAAAAAAGTTTTAATTTCACTTTTGAACCCTTTCTGGGCCGGTTATTTCACTGGTGGAGAAACTGCGGTAATTCTCAGTTCCCACTTCGGTCGCTAAATGGACTACAAAAAAAAAAAATGTGGCCTTGGGCTCACTAAAACCCACTATTAGGGGTTTTGGTTGGTTATGTCACTACGCAAGAAAAAAACTGCCCCAGTGGGTTTTCAGCATTGTACAGAGTGTGGGGAAGTATTTAGTAAAGCAGACTCTCACCTAATTTCTGTTCTCTGCCAGTGGTTTGAACATTTAAAGGCAGACTGTGAAATTTGTAAGAATTTTCCTCAGTTGTTTGAACTGACTGAAAGAAAAAATGTTCGAGAAAGCTGCTGACCCAGCTTTGGAAAAACCTTCCACTTCTCAAAAGGAGAAGTCTAAAGAACAGAGTGAGCAGCCTCTGATCAACGTGATGGTTCCTCATCAGAAAAGAGAACCACAGACACTGCCGCTGAACTGGTAAGCTCTGTGAAGGAAAAGAGGAAGGAAGAGCACTCAGCAAAGGAACTGCAAGCGACAGTTCCAGTGGTTCCAACCACAGAGGCTTTAGCTAATGCCATAAACCTTTTACAGGTGCTGCAAACCAGTACTGCGGTATTGGTTCCATGTCCTGGTTCACATCCTTGGTTCCAGATTCGGGTTTTCCTCTCGGTTCCATGTTCTTTGGAACAGTTGGCCAATGTTTTTGCTGAGGAGGATGAGGATTTTGAAGAAGAGGATGAGGACTTTGGAGAACCTACTGAACCATAGGTTTCTCTTGATACTCATAACCCTGATTCTCCCGATAAGGCACTGGAGGATTACTTAATCAACTTTGCCTTTTTGAAGCAGGTGGCACAAACCCTGGACCTCTCTACTCAAGAGTCCACAGAAGAGGAAAAGGAACCTGATTACATGGAAATGATGGCTGTACCAACAACAAAGAGATTGTTGCTCCACATCCACAGATCCCTAAAAAGAGAGTCTACAAAAATCCTACAGATCCCAACATCCATTCCCCCAATGGACAGGAAATATTGGGTGTCCAAATCAGGAGCCGAGTTTTGTTTTGGGCACCCTAGTTATGAGGGGGTGGTACAGGCTGCTGCATGTGACAAAGCAGGCATCCATTTGGCATCACACCCACTGTGAAGGACTCAAGGAAAATGGATTCTGTGGCTAAGAAATCATATCTGGGAGCCTCCGTAGCCATCAGGCAGGCTACCTACAGATATATGGCATATGTATCCAGGTACCAGAAGAGTCTCTGGAACACAGTTCTAGAAATAGCCAAGGCATGCCCTGGACCCATGGCACCTGACCTGTCAGAGGCTGCTAAGAGGGGTTTAGAAGCCTCTAAGTGCCAGTTTCAGATGGTAGTGGGTGCCAATGACATTGCTGCCAGGCTAATGGTAGCCTCAGTCTCTCTGAGGAGATTTCCTTGGCTAAGAGCAACAAATTTGTCTCAGGATACCCACAAAAAGCACTGGATGTTCCCTGTGAGCCCACATCCCTCTTTGGGGAGCAAACAGGCCTACATGAACAAGATGTATGACTTCAAGGTGGCTTACAAGAGTGCTGCTGCTAAGGAGAAAGCAGCAATACCTCAGAAATTCCAAGGAAAAGGGGCAGGGGTAGAACCCATTATAGGCCCTTCTTCCAGGCACAGGCCCTGCCTACCTAGTAGCACCAGAGAGGATAGTTTAGGGGCAGAAGCAGAAGAGACAGCAGCAGGGCTGGACCCAGCACTCAGGCTAGTGGACAGGCAAAGCAGGATCCCGAGGGGTCTGCCAGGGTTGCTTCCTCACTTCCAGTAGGGGGCAGGCTGGATTACTACTTCCAGGCCTTGCAATCTATTACCACAGACAAGTGGGTCCTGGAGGTAGTAAACCAGGGGCTTGCTCTCAGTTTTAAGGTTCTGCCCAAATTGAGAGCAACACTGTTCAGACCTGCCAACCCATCAGAGGCAATTCTGTTAGAGAAGGAAGTAGCAAAGCTCATTCAGGACAACGCAGTAGAACCAGTCTTCTTGGCACAAAGGGGAAATGGTCTCTAATCAAGATACTTCCTCATTCTAAAGAAAACGGGAGTGGTGACCCAGTCTGGAGCTCAGATACTTAAACAAATGTTTGACAAAGCCAGCGTTCAAGATGGTCACTCTGGCTACCATCCTCCCCACATTCAGGCAAGGGGATTGGCTGGCATCCCTGGACCTAAAAGACACCTATTTCCACATTCCCATCAGGCAATCACACAGAACATACCTTGGGTTCAGATTGCCATCAGGCCACTACCAGTTCAGAGACATGTCCTTCGGCCTGACTTCTGCTCCTAGGGTGTTCACTAAGTGCCTAGCAGTGGTGGCAGCACACCTAAGGAGGTGAGGATTCTCAGTCTTCCCATACCTGGATGACTGGCTAGTGGTAGGTCAGTCTCCTCAGCAGGTAGAGGATGCACTGTCCACCACTCGGGACATAATGGGGGCACTAGGCTTCCTGGTAAACCAGAAAAAGTCAGTGCTAATCCCATTTCAACTCCTGGACTTTATAGGGGCGGAACTGGATACTCTGAGAGGAAAAGCCTTCCTCCTGTAAGGAAGGGTAGACAACTTGGCAGAGCTGGCAAACTCTTTTCAGCTCCATCATCTGCAAAGAGGCATACTTTTCCTTCCAGCCCCTCTGCAATGTCTCCTATAAAGACATTAAAGAGGACCGGCCCCAGTACTGAACCCTGTGGTACCCCACTAGTAACCACCCTTTCTTCAGAGTGCATTCTGTGTACTATTACCCTCTGCGCCCTGTTGGTCAGCCAATTTGTTACCCAGACTATCACCCTGGGACCCACTCCTAGGGTGGCTAACTTGTTTATTAATCTTTTGTGTGGGACTGTGTCAAATGCCTTGCTAAAGTCTAGGTAGGCCATATCTATAGTCCCTTCCTGGTCTACTACTTTGGTCACCCAGTCAAAGAAATCTAGGGGGAAGGGGTGCCTTTATTCCAAAGACTACCATCAGCAGTCTTGACAACAGATGCTTCTCTCCTTGGATTGGGTGCCCACCTAGGAGAGCACACTGCACATGGTACCTGGCTCCAACAGGAGTCTCTGCTCCACATAAACTTGCCGGAACTCAGGGCAGTTTATTTGGGCATTCAGTAATTTGCTTCAATGCTGCAGGGCAAAATGGTTCGAGTCAGGACAGACAATACAACCACAATGTACTTCATCAACAAGCAAGGGGGCACAAGATCTAACCCCCCCTCACAAGGAAGCCATGAAGGCATGGGACCTGGCTTATTCCCTAGGGATCTTCCTCTCAGCAGTTCATCTCCCAGGAAAGGACAATGTCCTCGCAGATGGTCTCAGCAGGATCAACCAGAACCACCACAAGTGGTCTCTAAATAGGCAGGTCCTGCAGGTGGTGTTCAAAAGATGGGGCACCCCAGAGGTGGAGCTCTTCACAGTCCCAGATAATCACCAGCTGCCATTGTTCTGTTGCAGACCCCCTGCACTGGACACAGTGCTGCTAGATGCACTCTTGCTGGATTGGACAGAGAAGTTTCTGCATGCCTTCCCACAATTCCCCTTACTGCTCAGAGTACGGAACAAGCTCAGGGTTCAACCAGTAACAATGATCCTCATTGCTCCAGACTGGGCCAGACAGCCCTGGTACTCCCTACTATTGACCCTGTCAGCCTCCAAACCTATCTCCCTACCCAGGAGGCACAACCTACTGACCTCTTCCCAGGGCAGAGTCCTGTATCACAACTTACGGTCCCTCAGACTCAGAACTTGGCTCTTGAGAACCTAGAATATGCTGACCTACACCTCTCAGAATGGGTGCTAGAGGTCCTCGGGGTATCTAGAAAACCTTCCACTAGAAAGACTTACTCATTCAAATGGAAGAGGTTTTCTATTTGGTGTGGACAGAGACAGATAGACCACTGCCAAACTGGATTGTCAGTAGTCTTGGACTACTTACTTACTTGGCACACTTACATGCCCTGGAGCTTTGGCCTTCCACCCTTAGCAGCTGCCTCTTCATACCTCTCTGCTGGAAAAGGGGCATCCTTGGCCTCTAACCAGGTATTCAGGAAGTTTTTCAAAGGTTTATTGCACTTGCATCCCCCTCACAGGGAACCTACTCTATCGTGGGACCTCAACATTTGCATTGGCCAGCTAATGCAGCTACCATTGAAACCTATGTCCTCAGCCGAGCTTAAGTATGTGACATGGTAAACAGTGTTCCTGCTAGCCATTACCTCAGCCAGAAGGATCAGAGAGCTCCAGGCCTTGTCCACAGAGCCAGACTATATAGTAGTCCACAGGGACAAGGTGGTCCTTAGGACCAATAGGAAATTCCTCTCTAAAGTGATCTCAGACTTCCACCTTAATTAGTCGATGACTTTACCAGTCTTCTTCACTGATCATTCCACTTCGGGGAAATGAAGGCTGCATAGTCTGGATGTCAAGAGATTCTTAAGCTACTACTTGGATCACATGAAGGGACACAGACAGGATAGAAGCCAGCTCTTCCTGACCTATGGAGAAGTGGGGAAGGGCAAGTCTGACTCTAAGAGGACCATTGCCCATTGGATTGTGGCCTGTATCCAATTTTGCCACAGCACATTGGGTAAGGAACCTCCTATAGGTCTCAGGGCCCACTCGACAAGGGATACAGCTGCTTCTATAGCAGCTGCAAGAGATATCCCTTTGTTAGAAATCTGAAAAGCAGCTACCTGGAAAACAGTTCACACCTTTACCAAACACTGAAGCCTGGATATTCAGGCCAGGAGTGATGCCAGGTTTGGCACAGTAGTACTGCAGGGCTTGTTTCCTAAATAGGTTCTCTACTAACCTCCAAAGGTACTGCTTGGGTAGTCTACAGAAGTCAAAATAATGATTAAGGTAGAAGTTGGAGATCACCTTAGGGAGGGCACTAAAACATGCAGACACCATCAAGCTCATCCTCAGGAACAGCCCCAAACCCAGTAAAGGTGCCGACAACATTGACTATAAAATCCTTAAACTATCCATCAGTGCCTTGGCAGTCCTTATTACCAACCTACTCAATTGCTCCCTATGCACTGGCTATTTCCCCTCCACTTGGAATACCGCTACCATCAGGTCTTTATTCAAGTCTGGGTCTAGAAATGAAGTTGGAAACTACTGTCCCATTTCCCTTTTTGCACCTTTCTCTAAAATTATCGAGAAAGTCGTGCATATTCAACTCACCTCCTACCTTGAATCCAACAACCTACTCTTTAGTGCATCGGTTCAGATCCAGGCACAGCACTGATATGGCCCTGGTCAGGTTCACCAGTGACATCCTCATAGCTAATGACAAAATCCAGTACACCGGCTCCATCTTTGTTGACCTGACCAAGACGTTCGACCTTGTGGATCACACCCTCCTGCCTCCTCCTTGACTCCCTTAGAGGCATGCATCTCTCTGAAAATGCCATTGAGTGGGTCAGTTGCTACCCCTCCAGGAGATCCCACAAGGCCTCAGTCGAAGGCCACCTCTCCACCGAATGTCCAATTAAATACAGAGTCCAGCAAGGATTGATCCTAGGCCCCCCTTTTCTTCTCTTTCTTTCTTAACAACCTCCAGTCCATATACCATTACACTCAACTTGTTCTCTATGCAGATGATTCAGCTATATACTGCAGTGACAAAAACCCGACTACTGTGCTCCACAATCTGCATTCTGATTTTGTGGGCTGCATTCCTGATTCTCCAGTAAAGGCTTTTTCCTCAGTTCGAAGAAGACCAAGCTCATGATCTTTTCAGGCTCCAGAAAAGCCTCTGTTTCCAGCCTTAAACTCTTCGACAGCTCTGGTAACCTCATCCAACAAGTATAAGAATTCAAATACCTGGGTTTCCACTTTGACCCCCTCCTCATTTACAACCTCCACATTAGCAACCTCATTAAGAAGGTCTATGTCAGACTTGGTCTTTGATACAGGATTAGAAAGCTCCTGATCCCCGCATCCAGATCTCACCTAGCCAGCTCTCTACCTGCCTCTTATTGACTATGGCGCCATCATCACCCCTCCCACCTCTTCCATCCTCTACACTAAACTTAGAGCCACTTACAACAGCATAGCATGTTTCATCACTGGTCTCCCCTGGCATACACATCACTGCACTCTCTACTCCACACTCAGCTGGACCACTCTAGAGGGGAAGTTCCAGCTCAAGATGCCCTCCTTCCTACATAAGATTTACCTCAATACTCTCCTCCCCTAGCATCAACTCCTTATTTCTGTTCATGGACCCTGAATGGGCTACCAGGGGTTCTGCCAGTCTTGTCTTCGACACCCCTTTTTACAGGACTAACCAGACACAGGGCTCAATCACCTACAGGGGCACTAAGCTATACAACAATCTGTCTCATAAAATCTTGGCCTTTAAATCACTGTGCTCTTTTAATGCCACTCTTAAAGAGTACCTCCTTGAGTCTTCCACCTGCTGTTGCCCCATGCACACTCATTAATATCCAGTGGTCCACTTCCATCCCCAATTCCTGCATTTACTCCTCTTTCCCCACCCATAAAGCACTTAAATAGATGTCTCTATACATGTCCTGTCCTTCTGCTCTCCCCTTTACTCTTTCAAGTTAAACACCACAGATTCAAATCACCCCAGTCTCTCCTGTTAACTTTATTTTTCTTTTGCCAGTCCATCAGCACAGCAGTTGGATTTCTGCTTGTGACTCTAGTGACCCAGGTTCGGGAACAGACCCGGGTCATCGAAGGGCTGGCTGGAGGGAGAAGGACTGAGCATCCCTAGGACTGCTCTCTTTCTCTGGGGTGAGGGCTGGGGAAATGTCTGGGGCTTGACAGACCCCTAACAGAGGCCAGGGGTACCGCAGCTTCTGGCACTGACAGTGCTCAGAGGGGTGGGATGGATGCTGGTCGTCATTGCATGTTCCTGCCCTCTACATCCAGGGGAAGAAAAAATTACCTGCTGGCCACCATCCATGATGCCAGCCCTCAGCCCCAATCAGCCTCCAGGATGGCCCCTCGTTGCCCTATCCCATCGCCCACGGTGCTGAATTGGGGGAGAGTAGTGCAATGGCCCCACCCTTGGGGGAAAGTCTGGGGGTCCCAAGGTAGGGGTGCATCTAATCTGGAGGTGGGAGTGAGGGTCCATGACCTGACGGATCTCTGGGAGGTTGGCAGCTGCAAAAAGTGTAAAAAAGCCCCAAAACTTTATTTTTCCTTCGTCGGACTCTATCTGCCCAGCCTCGTCTTTTGTTTGCCCTCCCTGTCAACGTACCATCTCTATCCCATTTTTCTACACTATCTTTTGTTTTCTCCTTTTTGCCTTCTGGTTGGCTTTTTTGCACCAATTTTTATTGTAATACACCTGTGAGTGGTATGTTCTTAGTTTATACTTGTTAGCTTCACCTGAATCTTTTAACACTGTAAATATGATCATATACTTCTATAAATCTTATAACTGTTTAAATGATGATCACACTAGGTACTCTTTTTGGCCTCTGTAATATATTCTCTATTGTCTTTGTTATGATTTTTGTTTACTTCCAACTTTGGCGTTTGTGAAAACGGGCATTTTTTCTCATATACCTTTCTAGTACACAAATAAAAATTGATTGATTGATTAAATGCAGTAAGAGTTCATTGGATTTGAAAAAAATATATATTTACCATAGTAATCTTGTTTCTTCCAAGGGAATCTTACTGCATTCTGAGCTCCCACCATACATTCACTCCTAGAACCTATAGGCACTGAAGCTTAGCTGTTCATTCTGTGCAGATCCTATCCTATGGGTATTCTTTTTTGGGCTGAATGACTTGAATCTTGGTGTGGCCCACATTTTTTAAATATGAGGGGAATAGTTGGTGTTGGGTCTTGTTAAGTTAATTATTAGTATAGTTTAGATGGCTTGTTATTAGCTTTGCTCCATAAGAATCTGATGGTTGTCGAATGTTTGCCAACGACAGTGGTTTGAAAACTGTGCTCAAGCCTAACATTCCATGATTAGCATAGGTTTTATTAACTATTTCGGGTCCGGGGCAGTCTTATGGTGAGGCCATACTGCAGAAGTCAGAATACAGTAAGATTATCTTGAAAGAAACAAGATTACTATGGTAAGTAATTTTTTTTTCTATTTTCTGACTGGAAAGTGGAACCATTTGTCAGTGGAACTGGTGAATGTTAACACAGTGGGAGGCTTTTTTGGGGTGGGAGAAGACACATGGGACTCTAGAGGTAGATGGCAGAGGGTTTGGAGCAAATGGGAGAGGGCGGTAGTTCCAGTGGAGCTATTGGATGATTGGTCTGCTGGAGACCTTGCCAGTGCCAGACTGGTGGGAGGCTAGGTAGTAACTGTAGGCTGAATGGCCCAGGAGTCCTTTTCTGTCTCTAACATAAATATCTGTGTATCTACATATAAGAAACTTCATAAAACTAAAGTGATTCATCTCAGAGCACATTTTGACAGAAATGAAAGCCTCTAACCTGGCACAGTCACTTCACAAGTCAGAAATTCCAAATTTCTGAGGCAGCTGACCTACACAAACCAACATCAGACTCCATCTTGGTTTGGCTTCACCACACCCAATCAGGCACACCATCTGTGCACCAAATTACCATCCTGCTTAAAGGTAAAAAGCTACAGCTGTTGACAAACAACACTCAGTAACCATGGCAACATGAATAACTCAACACAACTAAGTCATTTAACTGTAAGAAAGTGCTGGTACAATCATTAATTTTTTCAGTTATTGATTATGGATTATATGTTTATCCAGCTGCAGTGGAAACATCTTTAAATAGGGTCAGAACTGTTTATTATAATACATATCGCTTTGTGTTGGGTAGCGCTCCGTTAATGCATCATTGTATTTTGTATTCTTCATTGAATTGTTTTTCTTGTTTGAGTATCCCTGTTTTTATTTTAGGTTAATTCCTTTTTGAAGAATCTGGATCATCACTCCAAACAAACTCCTTAACAATCATATTATTATTATTCTGTTTATTGGCATCTTATGCACAATGTGACAACATATGACAATCAGCTACCTTGTGACAATGTTCTTACATTTTGCATTTCATCAAGCTTTAAAGCCTTGGTATAAAAGACAGTACATACAGTAAGTACACACTATTCACAGTGGCACACACAATACATGAACAATAACACAATAACATAACAACATAACACAACTAAGTCATTTAACTGTAAGAAAGTGTTGGTACAATCATTGATTTTTATCTGTTATTGATTATGGACTATATGTTTATTCAGCTGCAGTGGAAACATCTTTGAATAGGGTCAGAACTGTTTACCATAACATGTGTTGCTTTGTGTTGGGTAGCACTAGGTTTATGTATCATTGTATTTTGTATTCTTCATTGAATTGTTTTTTGTTTGAGTATCCCTGTTTTTATTTTATGTTAATTCCTTTTTGAATAATTTGGCATTGTAATGTTTATTTATCGTTTAAGGATTTGATTCATTTGAGAAGCTCTGGATACTCTACTCAAACTGCGTCAACGATTTGTTTTAGATTACCTCTATACAGATCAGCCTCAGCTCAATGTTCATTTGTTTTATAAAGTTTTAAAAGAATGGAACTCACTTCAATTCACATTCCATCAACTTGTATCATATTGCACTTTTAATTTAAATAAGTAGTGTATTGAAAAGTCTCAGTGTCAATGAAGTGACAAATGTTTACTGTGTGTATAACTAATGTTTCTTGTTCTTGCTATAAGTATGTTTTATGACATTTTATGTATGTCATTTCTTTTGTGCTATGGCTTTGTTCTCCATAAAAAGAGGCACTTGGTGCTCTCGGAGTTACCTGGTTAACAAATTTTAAATAACAAAAATTAAAAAAAAATTGATTGTAGACTGGAAAAAAAAAACAATCAGGTTAATCTATTAAACTGCATGTAGTGTAACATTTTGTAGTGTAACATTTTATTTCGGTATAACCTTTTATAATAATTAACTGAGTGTTTAAGTATAGCCTTTTAACAGAATGCTTCAGTGTAATTTCTTATACTATGTAACTCAACCGTCTTGTGCTATGTCTTGTGCTAGCCTTATGATTTCACAATATTTTTACCTTATGATTTTTATATTTCACAACAGTTGACATTGAATATCCTATAGTAAACTTAATAGGATGGTGTGCCCTTATTAGGGTGGTATCCACCTGTTAAAGGAAGGTGTGCAGTAGAGAAGGTTGTGCAAGAAATGTAGTAAACAGTTATAATATTGTGCAAGAAATGAGGTAATATCTATGCTTTGACTGTTATTTACCACATCCTAAGATTAATACGTTATTTTGTTATATGATTGACCTATAATAGGGAGGTGGTAGTTTTTAAGATAACAATTCTTTATATAAACCCTGTATAAAAATTTAATAGGCAGCACTAAGAAGAAAAGAATATACATGTATATGATTAGAAGAACTCGCAAGAAAATAAACTAAAAGGGAAACAATCACTCTGTGTGGCTTGAATTATTTGAAGATAGAAAACACAACACAGCCTTACAATTGGTGCCATGACTCAGATGTCTGAAGACAGTCTATATGGTTGCTGACGACATCAAATGAACCAAGAAGGAAGCCACTGCGAGGAACGCCTACCATACCTGAACTGATCACTCACGTACGGAGGGAAGTCAGAGAGATGAATAAGGAAGCTGAGGTGAAATTAGATGTTATTTGCCAGTGAACCTACTGATGTAAGTATGGACACCATATTACGTAAATTTTTAGAGACGTACCTTAAGGAAGGTCCGTATAGCTCTCCCTGAACAGCAGGAAGATGCGTACTTATGTTTAACTAAAGAATGTATAGACCGTAATAAGAAAAGTAAATCAGATAAAACCAAGTTAGCTAACATATGTCAAATGTACGTACAGTATCAGTTAGAAATAACTGCTAGGACATGTCAGTTGAAGAAAGAATTGTTAAAGAAAGATGATGCTCATTACGACTCTGTTCGCTCTGCCTCTTCCCATGGGACCTTTCGCTCTGCCCTGTGGTCCCACCTAAAACAAACGTCAAGATGTGACTGCTCCTAGTCTCTGTAATGTAATACTCTGCAGTCCACTATTGTCCACTCTGAGTCCATGATGGTCTATGAAATATGTATTCAGTGATTCTAATGTCTATCTATGTCCTGTAACAATTTGTACTATGTGTGGCAGTATCTCTGCCCTTATACAAGCATTGTTATAGCTGTTTTTTACTGTATCATGCTGTTTCTCCAATGTTGCCATGTATGTATACTGTATGTTTTGTGCTCTCCCGGGTCGTTCCTAAAAATAGGCATACTACTTGTCTAGTGTACTTACCCGGTAAACAAAAGCTAAATAAATAAATAAATTACTTAAATATTGCCAAATATGTCACAGAGACTAAAGACAGTGAATACAAATTAAATGTCTCTCAAGGAGAAGTATGTGGTTTAATGATTAAGAATAACCAATTGGAAGAAAATATTAAATTTATTAACAAACAAAGTCAAACCCAGATTAATGAACTATCTCAGCAGTTACAACAAACTGTAGAAAGGTTAGACCATGCCAACCAGGAGCATGCACAAGATTTAGCATATAAAGAGCAAACTTTGTATACTTTAGAAGCGGAAGCCCAGGTACAAAGCCCAATTTCATTAGAATGACGGCATCAGGTACAAAAATACAAACAGGCTCCTATTCAGCAACATCACATGCCCTCTCCATGTGAATGTTATGGGAAAAAAACTAGCTAACTTTTCAGTGTCTGATGAAACAGGCTCAGAGGAAGGATATATGAAGCTTAGTAAAAGGAAAATGGCTCCTTGTATTACAAAAACTAAAGGAGAAAGCAAGAAAGTGCAGCAAGCAAGAGGAAAAAAGAGGTTAAAGAAATTAGCTCGTAATAGAAGAGAGACTATGGAACAAGAGGATGAGGTCTTAGAAAGACAGGCAAAGAATTTGGAAGACAAATTAAAGGAAGATTTAACTGAAACAGATGAAAGATCATGCAAACAGTATATTAAAATAAAAAAGGAAGCCCTTGCAGAACATAAAAAGCATGTGAGGAGAATGAAGAAGATAGAAAGCAAGTAAAAGCTTTTGAGGAAGCTACAGAAGAAATAGAGACACATGCTGAGTTATCACAGCATGATTTCATTAGTGGATCAGTTAGACAAGTGGGAACCGGGTCAGAATCCGGTCCCATACTGTTCTAAACTAAAGACCCTAGTGACAAATTTTAATTTGACCAACAAAGATGCCTGCAAAATAGTAAAATTTTCACTTCCTGCAGTGTTATTACAAAGTTTACCTGCCAAGATGACAGGCAATCAGGCATGACCAGAGATTGATGGCAACTGGGCTACTGTTGATGAGATCCAAGCTGCGTTACAGTCTATGCATGGAGTCTCACATACTGACTGGAGTAAGATCTATGAGACTACTTTACAGCCAGGTGAATCCCCGGTTATGTTCATCAATTGCCTGTATGCTGCTTACGCAACATAAGGAGGCATAGCAGACCCAAGTAAAAATACAGAACCCTTCCTGAGTTTAATTGATCGACGGGCTACTATAGTACCTGTGTCAGTACGTATGATATGTAAAGAAGCAAGGGGTGCCACTGAAAAATAAATGTTTCTTACTGATTGGTGATGTATGCAACAAGATGATAGTCCTGAGAAGGGGAAGGACAAGCGAAGGGTAGCTGCTATTGTCAAACCAGAAGACAAGGGTAGGCTAACCTGCCGCAATTGCAATAAAGAAGGCCACCTTAAACACGATTTTTGGGCTAAAGGTGGAGATATATTGAAGGAAAACAGTAAATGTATTGAAGTGCTTAGTAATTTGATTAATACTAAGACAGTTGCAACAGTTCGACAGGAACCTACTGCCCCTAGTGATAGTGAGGAAGACGATGAAGAAGAACTTCTTGCTAAAAGTGAGAAGAAAAAGAGAAAGTGATGGGACAAAGCCCTCACCTTCCAAATCCTTGGTCAATTACAAGAGGATTGGGAAGGGCATCCAACAATATCAGCAAAGGTAAGGGGCTGCCAGCCTGTGATATTAGTTGATACTGGTGCCACTGTTAGTATAACAGATAGCGTATATGCCTTTAACAACTCAAGGGAAACAACAAATTAATTTGCAAGATTTCTCAGGTGGTGTGTTAACAGCATATTTAACAAAACCAGTTTTGGTTCAGATAGGTGAACAACAGTTGAAATGTATGTTTTGGAAATGTAATACACATTAAGGTACCATCATGGGTATGAACATTTTAGCACAACATGGTTTAGTAGTAGATCTTAGTAACAGGATTTTATGGAAAGGAAGCACTATTAACCCAGGACCGAATGTGGACGACTCACATAGTGTGTACACAGTAAAGTCATTAAAAACTTATCACATGGGTGATTTATGGAAACGAGTGCCACAATGGAAAAAATCTGTTGTACAAGGGAATGAATCAATTTGGGCTAAAAATGCTACAGAGTGTGGCAGGGTGTCAAATATGGAAGTCCAGATAGAAGGACCAGATCCCCCTCCCCAAAAACAATATGCTTTTCCTGAAGAAGCTCATGAAGAAATATGTGTGATACTGAAACAGTTACAGTCACAAGGGATCATTAGACCTATATGTTCAACAGTAAACTCCCCTCTTTGGCCAGTACATAAACCCAGTGGTACCTGGAGATTAACAGTGGACTATAGGGTGTTGAATAAGGTCATGCCCTTGGTCACCCCATGGTATCAAGGCTTCCTGACTTGATATCTAGGTTGTCTCCTATGGCTACAGTTTACACTGTACTAGATGTGTCAAATGGCTTTTGGTCCATTCCTGTCCATCTTGATAGTCAGTATAAATTTGCATTTACTTTTCAGGATAAACAGTTCACTTTTCAGTGTTTGTCATAAGGTTTTCACTCGTCGCCCAGTTTGTTTCACCAATGTTTAGCGGAAATAGTATTGGGTGTTTCAGTACCAGAAGTAATAATACAATATGTTGGTGACATTTTATTGCAGACTGATACATACCAAGAGCATGTTAGTTTATTGAATGAGTTGCCAACAGTCTTAGGTGAAGGAGGGTTAAAAATGAACCGTAACAAAGCACAAATTGGACAGTCTCAAGTTACTTTTTTGGGAATATGTATTAACAAAGAAGGACGAACAGTAGATCCTGATAAAAATCAGGTAATCCAACAGTTGCCAAGACCCAAGACAAAAACTGCATTACGACAGTTCTTGGGCATGGTCGGATTCTGCAGAGATTTTATTGAAGCCTTCTCTAGTATGGCAAAATCTCTGTATAATCTACTGAAAGGAGGAAAGGAAACTGATATCCTCCAGTGGGAACCAAAACATCAGCAATCTTTTATGGCTCTAAAGCAAACACTAATGACAGCTCCGCCTCTCATTAGTCCTTCTGAATCTTCTGATTTTGTAATACAGGTACATGCAACAGATCAGGTAATCAATGTGGTACTATTACAAAAGAGAGCAGGGACTTTATGTCCTGTTGGATATTTTTCTTGTGTACTAACAGCTGTGGAAGAAACATATGAAGAATGTGTAAAACATCTGTTAGCTGTATATTGGGCTATACAAGCTACAGATCATATTGTGGGGTTTAACAGAATTATCCTGCAAATGTCTCACAATCCAGTAAAATTTCTACTTGAAAGGGATATGAGAGGTGTGTCTTCACAGTGATTGGTTAAATGGGGTTTAGCTTTACAAGGGAAAAATATTACTGTAGAAAAATGTACTTCACCTATGTTAATTGAATTAATGACATGAGAGGGAGAGGCACATGATTGTGGAACTGTAAAGGGAATTGATTTTAAACCCATCTTTGCTGCAGAACCAAATACTGAGGCAAGAGATGTTTATGTAGATGGCTCTCATTTTGGGATGATGGACATTTCCACACAGGATATGCCATATGGACACCGAGCACTAATCAAGAAATATTAGTTCGATGCCCGTCATCATTTTCTGCCCAGAACCGAATTAGAGGCAGTCCGTGGACCTATTATGGCTTACCCTCAGGAGGCTATTAATATCTTCTCAGACTGTGCTTTTGTGGTGAATTCCTTATTGGACTTTTTGCCAATTTGAAATAAACGAGGAATGCAGACAGTATCTGGAGAACCTGTCGTGTTTGCTCCCATATTACAACACATATGGGACATAGGAGCTCAGACACCTTTGAGAATAGCAATTTGTAAAGTAAGAGCTCACCAAAAGAATCCAAAGGATATCCATGAGTTAAATAATAACTTAGTTGATAATCTGGCTCAAGTTGCAGCCAAACAAACAAATTTATGGGTAGACCCTCTAGGAGGTGATGCTACACAATTGTGGGAGATGGACGAATTTGACAAACACCATATTAAATAGATAGCTTACATCTCACAAGCTCCTAGTTTGGGGCATATCCAAGATACAGATGCTTGGATAGTGGATTGTTGGAACCAATGAAAAGACACTGGACAGTGTGCAACCAAGTATGTTACCGTATGGGAAGATATGGTAGTATGGGAATGACAACCTGGGTTTAGGAAGTGGATACCACCGACTTCATTTAGAAAATATATTATCATGGATAATCATTGACTTGGGGGTTGTTGTGGACTCCACAAAACTTGTAAAATGTTGGCACAGAAATATTGGTGGTCAAAAATGGGAAAAGATGTCAAGCAATGCCTGGAGGCTTGTCTCATCTGTGCACAGATGAATCCTCTAGTACCTGGTAAGAGGGTTCTGTTAGGCATATACCCTTAGCGGACGGTCCTTGGTCCAGCTTACAAATTGATTATGTGGGGCCCTTGCCTACTGCAAAAGGGGGGTTCCAATATTTACTAGTCATTTTTGATATATTTTCCAAATGGGTAGAAGCACTGCCCATACGAAATGATAGTGCTATAGCTACTGCAAAAGCACAATGGGAACAGGTGTTCTCACGATGAGGTTTTCCCCGAATACTTGAAAGTGATAGAGGGGCTCACTTTACAGCGAAAGTAATGACAGCTTTGTGTGATATTTTGGGTATCACTCAACGTTTGCATTTACCCTATCATCCACGATCATCAGGCATGGTAGAAAGGTTAAATCGCACTTTGGAAAAATGCATTGAAAAGGCAGTGCTGGATACTGGTAAAGGGTGGGTGATGCACTTACCAGGAATCCTAATGGGTATTAGAGGTACTGAAAACAACAGTACTGGCTATAGTCCATATCAATTGATGACTGAGCAAGATATGCGACTGTATTATCCTTCAGATCCAGATCTATCAACACCAGTTTTGGACTGCATCAAAACTGATGTGTTCTTGCAACATCTACAAAAGCAGTTAGCTGTTTATTTACCCCATGCTGCCAGAAATATGGCACAGACTCATTGGAAAAACAAACAGAGACATGATGAAAAAGTGATACCGCCCATTGAAAGGGGTCTTCACGTCATGGTGAAAAAGTTTGGTCAAAAGGGACCATGGGACGCTAATTGGATGAGGCCCTATACTGTCATTGATGTTTTGGGGCCATGGGTCATCAGGTCCGACAAATTCGACAAGGGTCTACAGAGACAAAATGGGTCCATGTGGACCAATGTAAATTGTATCAGCCTTTAAATGATGACAATTGATACTGCTCTGTTTCTCCCAATAGGTGAAGTACAATGATGTATCCTGTACTTATACTGAGCAGTACCTTACTGATCCTGGCAACTTCTGACCAATATGGATGCACAGGGCACATATGGAACAGTTTATACAACAAGAACTATGCTAATTGTACAGTGTGGTGTCTCCCAGTACTATTAGGAGAATGACATGAACACACTGGATATCTTCTTGTCAAATGGTACTTTATTTGTTATGGACAATGTCAAAATGCGACATGGGGATGCTCATCAGAAGCCTGGCCTGGCATGGCGGTGTGTGTGTGTGGTCAACACAACAGCCCAGAAAGGGATCTATATCTGCTCCACTTTGGGGGATACTATGAATTTAACAAGAGGAGAACAAGATTTATTTCGAATAAAACTGAAGGACATGTTACATTATCCACCTAATATACCATTGTTAAATACATCTTATTGGGGGTGTAAATGCATCACAACATAATATGTGGCATTTTTTATATAATACATCTATTGTGAAAAACTATACAGTAGGGTTAAAGCAGTTCTTTGCAATATTGCCTTTAACACATAAATATTCTTTGTTAACGTATACTACAAGGCCAAGATGGCCTGAAATGGCTTGCGATGTAACTTTAACTAGCAAATCTACTGTATCTGTATGGGATATACAATACCAAAAACAAGGTATATCAAGGCACACATTCTTGCCCCCATCAGATGGTATTATTTTGACAGAAAATATATATCCTTTGTATTATTCATGTAAATTGGAATATTATAATGTGTTGCTACATTTGCCTTTTCCACGATTACCGCTTCAATGTAGGGGTCGGGCTTCAGTAATAGTATGGCAACAGTATTATACTAATACTTTAAATCGATACCATGATCGACACAAAGTATGGTCATGTCAAATTCCTCCAGAAGCACCACCAGGCTTATTCCATCATAAAGGAGACGTGTGGGGCTGGCTAGGCTCAGGATTGGGAATTGCTAATGGTATGGATATTATGGTTTTAAAGGGTCATATTAGTTCTTTAGAAACGACTTTAAAAGATATGGCTACTGGACCATTATCAACTACTGTGAGATTAGCAGCTGATAATGAGGACATTGATTGGTTTGCATTTAGAGAAACTTTACAGAACTTTAAAATTATTGCTCAGATAGCATCCTGTTTTTATAACTCACTTTCTAACATGTCTAGAAAAAGCTATATAGAACTGGTTTGCTCTCAGTTTGCTGCTGAAGCACATGCTCATCTAGTTAATGAGTTAAATAGAACTCAGACCAATAGGTTACCTTTAGGAATAGGCGAGACCAATGTAACTAGATTATTGGATCATCCCACTGTATTCTTACCACACTTAGCTATGATAAAAGTATGGAACTCACCGAATCAATATGCACAAGTGCTGTGACATGTGATTCCCATACTAGTGATAATACCTGTATGTTTTGAACTACCGAAAATATCATGGTGAATCAGTAATTTGGGAGTATTAATACATGACCAGATCATGAGACTCCAAATACCAGGTGATACTAGTATCACAGTACACAATGAATATGTTGTTTTACCTAAACAACACTGTGTGCAAGAACATGAAACCATAATATGTGGGGAAGAGACATCAACCACTTCATGGTTTCCTGAACAATGTAAATTTACCCTAATGTCTGCAAATGAATACTGCCAAGCTATGAGATGGAACCAATCATGGTGTGTAATCGCAGGTCAACCTTGGAATGTATAGGAGTGCAGTGACAAGACCTGGTGGGTTTCAAACTGGACCCTCAGAGAACGTCCTGCCTATAGCCAAACAAATGTTACCCATATTGATGGTTCCAGTATGGCCTTGGATTTACTCACTGATTTGACAACTCCACCTCATTTCGAATTACCCAAAATTGATAAAATGACACTTGGTGCCTTGTTGTATCGTCAGCAAACAAAAGGACTTATTCTTGCACAGAAGGCCTCTGCAAAAGAGGTAAAGAAACAGTCATCGTATATCCCTATTATATCCTGGTGGGATTGGGGCTTGGCTGTTTTGGGTACTAGTCCAACCCTAATAGTGGTAGTATGTGGTATCGCAGTGATATGTGTTCTTAGTATTGTACAATTGTTATTGTATTATAAGATGAAACACGTGGTTCAACAAATACAAATGTTACAATGGCAACACCGTCTTGTGTGATCTCCAATCATAGAGAGTCACAAAGTGGGGATTGTAGTGTAACATTTTGTAGTGTAATATTTTATTTCAGTATAACCTTTTACAATAATTAACTGAGTGTTTAAGTATAGCCTTTTAACAGAATGCTTCAGTGTAATTTCTTATACTATGTAACTCAACTGTCTTGTGATATGTCTTGTGATAGCCTTATGATTTCACAATATTTTTACCTTATGATTTTTACATTTCACAACAGTTGACATTGAATATCCTATAGTAAACTTAATAGGATGGTGTGCCCTTATTAGGGTGGTATCCACCTGTTAAAGGAAGGTGTGCAGTAGAGAAGGTTGTGCAAGAAATGTAGTAAACAGTTATAATATTGCACAAGAAATGAGGTAATATCTATGCTTGTTATTTACCACACCCTAAAATTAATATGTTATTTTGTTATATGATTGGCCTATAATAGGGAGGTGGTAGTTTTTAAGATATTAATTCTTTATATAAACCCTGTATAAAAATTGAATAGGCAGCACCAAGAAGAAAAGAATATACATGTATATTTTGAAGAACTTGCATGAAAATAAACTAAAAGGGAAACAATCACTCTGTGTGGCTTGAATTATTTGAAGATAGAAAACACAACACAGCCTTACACTGCAGTACATTAATTTTCACTGTGTATTAATTATCTCTTCTGATACCCCAAACTCAGATCTTGTATTGTTGATAGGATGCAACTCAGCCCCTCCTCCCCACATTTTTATTATGGCCTGTTCTACCAGGGACAGTGAGGACGCAAAGGCTTCCCACTGATGCTCAAACGTATCTGTCCATCCTTTTTTTGTATAACATTTTTATTGATCTTTTATACAGATAAACACACACCAAGAGACAGCATATTGCATCGGGGTACACAACTTGGGAAACATACAAGGTTTAGACCTAACAGCCCAGAGGACAATACACCTAAATTATATATTAGAAAGGGATAAGACACAAAATTGATTACAGCAACAACTCATGGCTAAATCACTCTGCTATCCTTTGAATAGAAACACTTGAGACTCTTTAGTGTTTCAAGGGACATTACCCATGGCAGCATATCAGAGGATATCACATCTCTCAGACCATTCCCACCTGCAGAATAATGGCTTCTGATGTTGACAATAAGTTGATGAACCTCTCCCAACCTCTGAAGAAATGCTCCTCTCACCCTTGAAGCACATTAGTAAGTCTTTTGAGGGCTAGGGCCTGTAATGCCAGGGTTCTCCACTGAAAGACTGTTGGAGCTACACAGGAAGCCCATGTGTTTTGAATGCATTGTCTTGACAGCACCAATCCCAGTAAATTTGCAAATGTGGACATGTCCAAAAATAGTGAATATAAGTTCCTAAAACATTTGGCATCTTCCATACATGGGGTGAGATGGTTGGATTAAATTTATGTACCACATTCAGTGGGCAATATACACAATGTTTGAAGTTGTACTGGGACTCCTTATACTTTTTTATTCTATTTATTAAGTTCTTGGATTACAATGCCTTTAAACCAACAGTTCTTTTACAAAGGTTCCACGTCAGAATAACAAGGGAAAAAATAACGAAAAAACTGGGAAGAGACAAAACAAAATTCATTGGGTAATCATAACAAATAAGTTACATTGGCTAAAGAGCTATGGCAAGGTGCTGGAACTCAAAATAAGTACCGAGAGGATAGAAGGCAGATTAGAAGCAGCCAGGGCGGCATTGTCAAAAGGTGTGAAGAGATGGTAGTTTGGTGAGAGGGAGGTGGAGAAACAGGAAGGATGCAAACGGGAGAGTGGAGGAGGCAGATATGGATGGGGCGGGGGAGAGGGGATCAGGGAGATGGATGGCTTTAACGAGAGGATGATAGGACAGGGGAGGTGACGTGGTAGAGGATACAGGAATACCTGTTGGCGGTAGTGAGGTGATTAAGGAGATTGAGCTGGAAGGAGCTAGTTTCTAGAGTTCAGGTGTAATTGGGGGGAGATTGTTTAGCCAGCGGGGAGCCCTCAACTTGAAGGAGCGTTTATTACAGAGCAGTAGCCCCATATGCAGTGTCAACACATCCCTCTTGGAGATTGGAATACTCTGGTCCCCTTCCCTGTGCCCTTTCAGTTTAGCTGACAGGTTTGAGTGCTTGATCCTATCATGCCATGCCATCTTCGCTATGGTTCCTTTGAGGGAGAGGATGGAGGAAAAGAAAAGCTGCTTGAGTGTGTACAGTGGTGATGTCTCCTGTGGGTCTCTGTTTTTAGGGCTGCATGGGAGTAGCCCTGCAGTCCTCTAGGGAGGGCTTAGAAAAGCAGCTTGCAAACACACAACCTCATGAAGTGTCAAAAGTACCTCCCAGACTGTGTACCATGGTCTCACTCTGCTATCACACTACTTTTTTTTATCTTTGCCAGTAGGCAGCATGAAGATACAGGTATGCAGACAATTCAATGTATTGCAATGGGGTTTTGAACTTAGTGCCAAAACTTGTTAACTAATGTAGCTGGAGTCACAGACAAGGCAAATAAAATTGCAGAGTTTTTTTCCTTCTTGCACCTAAATTAGCTTTTGGAGCAAAATTATTTAAAAGGGTTGTTGGCTTGATAAATAGAGGTAACTATAGCTGTGTCAGCTGCCAGGTTTAAGTTTTTTGATATTGTACCAGCACTCACAACCTGAGATCCCAATGTACTACTGCTTCTTGCTTTTCCTGGTGGCTTGGGCATGCCCCCTCCATGTTGCCCCCTCCCAGAGACTCATGCAAAGTGACCTGGGCACTCCTTCTGTAGTATAGAATTAGAAACTGAGAGGCAGCCCAGCGGGAGAAGTGTGAGATGGAATAGCGTAAGTCTCGGTTTCTCCCCTTAGACTTAAACCTGTGCAATGCTTGTAAACAGCTACAAAGGCTGGAAGGATTTGCAAAACAATCTGGCCATTTATGAAACAATAAAGGAGCCTATGTTTTTAAAAACCTAATCAGCACACAGCTCTCCAGTCCACTGTGGTCTAATCTTAAAATAAACATTTAAAGAAGTAGCAGATCTCAGAATGGTGCCGCAAAAACAAACAAAAAAAAAATGATTGAACAGCGGCCACACATGCTATACAGTAAATTCCTACTAGCCATCCTTTGGATACTGTTTTAATCTAGAGTTCTTTTCACCTAGCAATATCTCTCAAACTCTTGCCTCACAATGCAAGCATCGAAGGTACCAAGACATACAAATTACCTAAATCCTGGCTGTAACTTTAAAAATCTGTTCAAATCTACTCTGCTTGCATACTGACAGTTGTACTATAGAAAAGCTATACTCTGAGTTCATTTAGGTTTTGTACAAATGTGACTTATTTTCTACTGGGGTCTGCTCCTCGGCACCCCGAGTTGCCACACTGTCCCCTCCTGAATGTTACCCTAGTTTTGTTTGTTAAGTCTGCACAGTAAAAGCTTCAGGAAAAACAGCTTTGGGACAGCAAATAAATGGCTTTCTATTAAGCAGCATTTTCTGCCACACTGTGGTCTGCTCGGCATTTGCTGCAATTTTGGCTGCTAACGTCATTCAGTTTTGTGATTTTAACAAGCAAAACTAAAGTTTTGCACATATTAACACTTGAGCCAGGCCCACAGCGGTGTCATTTTTTCCATACACTTTGTTAATCCAGAACTGTTGCTACTGCTTGCTTGAGAGACACTCCAAAGACCACTGTACTTTGAAACCCTAGGTTTGGTAGCTTGATTCTCATTTCAGGGAAATGTTTGTGCTGGAGTAGTGCCTTGGCCAGGCTTGCTGCTCTGGGAGTTTTTTTCGCTGGTTTCTGACTCTTATAAGCTAAGCTCCCCTTTTCCAACAGGAATCAAGAACCAGAGGAATTTTGGAAGGGATGGCCGAGTGTCCAGCAGGTGCACTAAAGGTGCTGAAATGCCTATCTTATATTTAAAAAGGTATACCATTGTTGACTATGGCTGGGGGGGGGGTTCTCCAAAATTATTAACTGAATAAAATATGTTATGCTCAGTTGAGCGATTGTCTTTTCTTACTGTCCTGAAGACAATCGCTGTACTGAATGTAACAAATTTTATTCAGTTAATAATTTATGAGACCCCCCTCCAACCATAGGCAACAATGGTATACCTTTTTTAAATATAAGATAGGCATGCCAACACTTTTACTGCACCTGCTGGACACTCTGTCATCCCTTCCAAAATTCCATTGTTTCTTGGTTCCTGTTGGAAAATAGGAGCTTAGCTTATAAGAGTCAGCAACCAGCGAAAAAAGCTCCCAGAGCAGCAAGCCTGACCAAGGCACTACTCCAGCACAAAAGTTTCCTTAAAATATCAATCAAAGGACCATACCTTCAGTTTCAAAGTACGGTCCTGGTTGGGATGTCAGCAAGCAGTAGTGGCAGCTCTGGATTAACAAAGTGTTTGGAAAAAAATGACACCGCTGTGGGCATGGCTCAAGTGTTAATATGTGTAAATTTTTGACTTGTTAAAATGATGAAAATGAATGATTGGAGAACAGATTAAAATGAAGGTCGATGAGTAGAGAACCCCATGGGAGATAAGAGTATTGATTCCTGGACCCCCAGACAAAGAAAAGGGAGCAAAATTAATTTCAGTTTCATGTATTGTGATCTCCCCTTTTAAATTCACATTAAGAAGCTGTTACAGTGACAGGTGGAGGCCAACTATGGGGTAATTTCCCTCAAGAGATATTGACTTTTATTCTTTCTCTTAGACTGTGATAGATTACCCCACCTAGCAAACAAACTAAGAGAAGAGACTCGTGCTTGCGTGCCCCAGTATCATTTAATGATATAATTATGGAGCCAGAACTTTTGTCATGCAGTTTATACTTGAAAACATTTTTTGACAGCTGGAGTTTTTATGCAGCTATTGTCCCTGCTAATTTTTAAATGATCTGGAAAATCAAATGTTTACTCATAGCAGGAATTAAAATTAAAGCAAACCATTGAAGCCATAAGACTCCTTATAATTAAGATGAACACAACATTGCTTTAAATGGTCGAGAATGGAACATCTGTATAGGCAAAACATTGATATTAGTTGTTTTCTGAGAAGGGCCCCAAAAGTTTGGATTAAATTGCTGCCCTGTATTCAATTTGTGGATTTTGAGTCAGGACGCCATCAGGTAATCTCCTTATTTCAACCCAACAGGATACGAGGAGTTTTGAATTTCTGCATGCCATTCATTTCACTCAGTATTAAAGGAGTTGACTTCTTCTCTGAGTACATCTTGAGCATGCTCTAAACAGTCTGAATTATTTTTGTCATGAACTAACACTGCAGTTCAGCTAAAATCAGCATTCTGGATGGGTCTAAGGTTTCTGGCCCTGTGGGAGCTTGTGGGGAGTCAGCCATGTGGTTGCCTCTGCTAAAGGAGCTGCTCAGGGAGACCAGAGGAGAGAGGTCTAACTGCTGGGAAGCCTATATATTCACCTTACAGACTTAAGTGAACAGATAAAATTGTCCATGGGACACTTGGCTGTGATTTAAAATTATGTTCACACAGGGAGTTATTTCATTAAATGCTTCCAAATCTCTCTTTTTTTTACCCAGTTTTCCCCCAAGTGACTCTTAAAACAATTGCAAAGATATTCAGCAAGGCTACAGTACTGTAAAAAAAAAAGGTTATAAAACCAAAATACTTTATAGTCATATTTTGATTCTTGAACAAAAAATGTAAGTTGACCTCTGTAGTTGCTTTTGGCCTCCCACTGTAATACTCTGCAAAAGTGCCAAAATATCAGAAGGAGACCAGTAAACAACCAAGTTCCCGAGGTCCTATTAATATCATTGGAGGCAGTTAAGAACATAGAAACATAGAAATCTGTCAGCAGAATAGGACTCATTAGCCCATCTAGTCTGCCTCTTTCCCTCCCCCGTAGGCTCCTCATTCAGTTTATGCTGCAAAGAACACTCAATTCATGTTTCAAATTAACTTAATATCGTTAAGGCAACACACTATCAAAAGAGACCATGCATAGCCAGCTCTAGGATTTACTGGGTCCTGGTGCAAGACTGTGAAGTGGTCCCCACCCCCCAACCTCACCCCTGTGAAGTAGGCCCCACAACCTGTCCTCACCCCCAAAAGAAAAAATTACTTACCGCAGTAATCTTCTTTCTTCCAAGGGGTCTTTTAGCATCAGTAACCTTTTTGCACTTAGCTGGCTAGGTCCAACTACCCTGGAGGTGCGCTTTTAAGAGATATTTAAATGAGTGTAGGGCCAAGCCAATCAAAAGACAGGAGGGGGTGTGAGCTGAGTGAGAGCTGTTGAATGCTTCAGATTTTTTTCAAGGAAAAATGAGGGCAAATGCCCTGAAAAAGAATCAACAGGATTCAAAAAACATGTAATGTCCACAAAAGTGGAAATAGAAACAACACAAGCTAAAAACTCATCAATAAGAAACTCCAAATTTGGTAAACGGTGACATAAAGAGCCCTTCTCCGACAGGTGAACCGGGGAAGAAGGGTGGGAGCTTACTGATGCTAAAGGACCCCTTGGAAGAAAGAAGATTACTGCAGTGAGTAATTTTTTCTTCTTACCCCAGGAGTCCTTTAGCATCAGTAACTTTTTTGCAGACTACCCAGCAGAACCAAGTGGGAGGTGGGCAGACAGCCTACTTAGGAAAGAGGCTCTGCAGAACCACCCTGCCAAATTTGGCATCAGATCTGGTCTGCACATCCAAACTGTAGTGTTTCACAAAGGTGTGCACAGATTTCCAGGTAGCTGCCTTGCAGACATCCAGTAGGGGAATGTCCCTTGCTGCTGCAAGTGAGGCTGCAGTGCCCCTGGTGGAGTGGGCCCTGAGCCCCACTGGAAGTTGTTGACCAGCTTTCTCATAGCAGAATCTAATACAAGAGACCAACCAACAAGAAATAGTTATCTTGGTAGCTGGTCTTCCTCTGCCTACATCCCCACAGGTGAGGAACAACTGAGTGGAAGAGCCTCTGGACTGTCTAATATGCTCTAGGTAGTGAAAGATTGCTTTTTTGACATCCAAACTGTGGAGCTTTTGCTCACTAGGAGTGGATGGCTCAGTAAAGAAGACAGCAGGGCCGGTTCCAGGATGTACTGGGCCCTGGTGCAAGACTTTGTAGTGGGCCCCCCTCCGTCCATGCAGCATGCCCCCCCACCCCAGGAGGGCCCTCCCATGCCACCACCACCAAAAGAATATTGCTGCTGTTTTTCCATTTTGTGAAGTTAAAGTTGTACACGGCGGGCTTTTGCTGCAGCAAATGTTTCAATCACATCAGAAAAGTTTACTTCTCTTGCAAGTCTATTTTCAATTGAAAGTACACCCAATGCAGACAGTCTTTCCTGTGACATTGTGGAGCGCAGGTAATTCTTTATCAAGGACAGTTTACTGAAAGAACGCTCAGCACTGGCAACTGTAATTGGAATTGTAAGCAGTACTTGCAGTCCAATTTGGGTGTTTGGAAATCCTCTGCTCAGGTCTCTCTGTACCAGGTACTGTAACACTTCAAATGGACATTTCACATCATCAGGTAACAGTCGAGCCAGCAAGGTAATTTCTCTAGACATGTCCGAACCATCTATATCCCCAAGAAATAGGGCCAACTCTTTGCATGCTACTTCAAGGTTTTCGTCATGTCCAGATGATTTGATGTTGAACAGAAAACCAAAAAGTGACTGAAAGTCATGCAGAAATTGGAATCATTCCTCAATTTCCATCAGTACTTTATCCAATAGGCAATTGAAAAAATTCACTTCAAAGCTTTCTTGGCCAGTTAAGGGTTCGTCTGCGGCAAGCTCTCCTGGCATGCGTTTTACCGTCTGGTGCGTTTTTCTGGAAAAGTCGGTTCAATGTCCATGGTTTGGGCTAGCAGCTTTGCTTCCTCTACCACTCTGCTAAATCCCTGTCTTCGATAATCAGATAGTTGTTCCTTGATGGAGGAAACCACATCTATGGCGTTTGGAAGACTCAAAGCAGGTGACTGTAAAATCACAGTCACCCGATTGATGGCACTAAGCACTTCATTCCACACAAGTAAAGATACAATAAATGGAAATGATTCCAGTGTTTTCACAAGGCCTGTGATGTCAGGCAGTGTTTCACTGTCACAGTTTTCAGTTTCTGATACTTCCAGCAATGAATCCAACAATTCAGGCAGTTGTTCACAGACTGCCTTTGCAGCATCAGCACGGGCACTCCATCGAGTCTCTGAAAGTGGCTTGAGGGTATATCGTTTCATGTGCTTGACAAGGATGTCCCAACGTTTGGTGGACCCAGAGAAGATTCTGTAAACCCGCTGTAGTACTCCCAAGAAATTCTTTGCTTCCAACGATGATTCAGCTGCATATTCTAACACAAGGTTCCAGTTATGAGGACAGCAAGGAACATATACTGCACGTTCATTGACCTGTCGTATTCTCGCTTGAACTCCTCGATGGATACCTCTCATGTTAGCCCCATTATCGTAACACTGGCCCCTGCAGTCTTCAATGTTAATGCCATGTTCAGTAAGCCGATTTAGCAATAATTCAGCCAAAGCCTCTCCTATTGTATTTTCAACATGGAGAAACTCCAGGAAGCTCTCCCGCATTTCAACTTGATCACCATTGATTTCAACATAGCGAATCATTAGTGATAACTGCTCCTTGTGAGAAATATCTGGAGTGCAGTCCATCAGCACACTATAGTAGCGAGAAGTGTATATCTTGTTCCTAATCTTATTAGTCACAGCCTTAGCTAACATCTGCATAAATTCATTCTGGCTATCTTTGCTTAAATAATGAACATTTGCTCCTCTCTGAACACGTTGCAAGTGATCAGCCATAATAGGGTCATACCAGGACAACAGTTCCAACAATTTCAGAAAATTACCATTGTTGTTCACATACAGACGATCTACTGAACCCCCTAAAGGCTAAGTTTTGGCCTGCTAAATATAAAACACAGTCCAAAATTTGACAAAGCACAGCAAGCCATTGTTCCTTTTCCTTGTCCAGCTTTTCTTGCAAACTCCTGTCTATTGTAACCTGTTTCTGTAGCCCTAACTCTAAATGTTTCCACTTGTAGTAATTCTCCGTGTGTGATGGGTAAGCTTCATGCCGACTCAGCCTTTGTGATAATTTTTGCCAGTTGGAGAAACCTTGTGTAAACACACCCCTATCCTCACCAAAAAGCTTACAGCAGAAACAAAATACAGCATCAGCAGACTTGGAGTAAACTAACCAAGGCCTGTGAATCTTTGAGGATCCCACTTTACGCTCATAGTTTGCTGAAGTAAACCGGCGACCAGCTGTTTTAGGGAACTCAGTGTCAGTTTCCTTCAGCTGCAGGGGCTTATGCTGCACAATTTCAACCCTGAGGCGCTCTGACTCTGAACTAAAACTTTCAGGCCAGGTAGCTGGGTCATAAAAATTATAAATGAAAGGTGGTTGACTACTGGGTTCAGGGTTTATGTCACAACCTGATTCCAGTTCAATACATTGTTGTATTTCTTCTTGCTATATGTCTTTCATCATCATATATTTCTTCTTGGTCTAGCTGTACATTTCTTTCTGAGTAGGAGTCCGATTCATCATGGTTTCCCAACTCCACCCCAGTCGTCTCCCCTCTATTACTGCCTCTACAGCTGTTTCATATGTTGAGGTTGATGGTTTATGCTCACTTGTACTTTCACCAGATTTGGACACTGTTGCCAGCGGACAACTTAACCATTTACAAAATATTTTGTTAGCATTTTCTGCTTCTTTTTGAGTCAACTCTAGCTGTCTTTTTTGTTCTTTACGTTTTGCAGAACCAGACTTGTACTTTGGTAGTGCTACAGGATTCGACATCATATCAGATTTCTTTTCTTTCCTTTCTGTCATGTAAGGTTTACCTTGCTAGCTAAGGCAAGCTATGTCTATTTATTTATTTTTATGAATACAAACTGTACTTTTGACTAGACTAGTTTGAAGTTCAATAATATCTATGAGACGTTACAGCAGGTGGGTCGTGGGTGGCTCACTTGGCACTAGCGAACAGGCGCAAGATCACCAAGCAGGCTCATTTGTGTAGAAAAATGTATAGATGTGCTGCTCCAGAGTAGTCCTATGCTTGCAGTCTATGCCTAAGTCTAACTTTTAGTTTGAAGCAGCGAGCATGAAAAACAGAGTCAGTCAAGAAAAGAATGTATTGCTGTTCTTTACTGATTCTGCAAAATAAAGTATTTTTTGCAGTTATAATCTTGATGTGTTGTCTTTCTTTCTTGTCAGAAAAAAATGAAAGGCTATCTTGTTATTTTAATGCCAAATAGGGACTCCTACACAGTCAGTACTAGGCTGGCTACAGTGCTTGCTGCTGGCGTACTCCGAACAAGACTAGGTAGGCCACAGGCACAGCAGAGCCCGAGAATATCTTGTTATTTTAATGCCTAACAGGGACTCCTACACAGTCAGTACTAGGCTGGCTACAGTGCTTGCTGCTGGCGTACTCCGAACAAGACTAGGTAGGCCACAGGCACAGCAGAGCCCGAGAATATCTTGTTATTTTAATGCCTAACAGGGACTCCTACACAGTCAGTACTAGGCTGGCTACAGTGCTTGCTGCTGGCGTACTCCGAACAAGACTAGGTAGGCTGCAGGCACAGCAGAGCCAGAGAATATCTTGTTATTTTAATGCCAATACAGTAACTCACTCAGAAAAAATTGATATATTATATTCTTGGACTTGGTCAGACAGTACAGACCAGATTGAGTGACACACACTAACTTCACTCACGAGTCACGACTTACTGACTCAATCAATCACTACACTGATCCCATCCTCCTGAGTCCTGTCTGAAGAATTCTTGTTATTTAACTTCACAAATAAAACAAATTCAAGACTGCAGCAGCATTATGCATAAGAGGATAGAATATCTTCTTTTATTTTACTTCCCCCCAAGACAGTTCTCCCTGACTAGTGACTCCTGCTTAATCTGCCTGCCTAAAGTTCTTCATTATATCTGAGGGAGAAGTAGTCATCATGACACAGGCAGTCACAACAACACAGACTGACAGTAGAGTTGTAGCCTACTAGCCCCCCAGCAGTCAGTGACACAGTGTCACAACACAACTCAAACAACTCTCTGGGTTATTTTTTTCATATATATTTAGAATTATTGACTTCTAAGTTCTTGAGACAAAAGACAAATATTAAGTTCGTTCAATCAAACTGATTGACCCAGGCCAGAGCCTGCCGCTACCACCACCGCTGGAGCCTACAGGCTAGGGGCAGCCACAGTACTCACTCCTTCCTGTGGCTGCTTGCTGCCAGGCCAGCTAGCTAATTTTTCCTGTCGGCTGGGGCCCTACAGGCTAGGGGCAGCCACAGTACTCACTCCTTCCTGTGGCTGCTTGCTGCCAGGCCAGCTAGCTATTTTTTCCTGAGACCTGTCCTGAGTTCTGTTGAGTAATAATTTCTATTAGCTGCCTCCCCCAGACCCCCACCAACTATATGTGTACTGTTGTTTGTGTCTAGTTTACAACAAGTTAATTAGTTAGGGGCTGCTACAGTGCAGCGCTGCAAATTCTGCCCGACGATCCCCACTCCCTATCCACTCATTCTTACAGTTCGCCCGCCAACTGCCACAGACTGTGAGACAATCGCAGATTCTCATGAGATGAGAGATCGACGATGCTCGCTCTGCCTCCTCCTCCTCCTCCCCAGCCCTGGCCCCCCGCCCACAACAATAGACTAATTCAAAACACTTGCAGGCTGCAGCAGCTTTGTTTTGAGCGAATGGCGAGCGCTCCGCCTCCGAGTCCAGACCAGGCACAGGCAGCAAATCAGACAGCACTGCAGAGGCTAGAGGAGGGACACGGGGAGGGACTGGCCGGGAGGAGGCAGGAGCAAGGGAGGAGTGAGCGAGTCGACGTCGGCAAATCTAATGTGAGCTTAGCAGGTGGCAGCGCAGCGTCAGGAGGAGCGACGAACAGCATTTGCCACTGCCAGCATGGAGGAGGAGCTACCAAGGCAGCAGGACCCATGATGGTTGGAACAGTTGGTGCCGGTGGAAGGGATCAGAGGTGGAGCAGCTTGCAGCCTTCCTCAACACTTAAGGTATGTCCGAATCCAACTCTGTGGGATGATCGGATGAAAGCCCAGCCCTTAGCCTACAACTGTGCAGGGAGAGCAGGGGTTTAATTTTTTAAATGGACGCATGTAGTAACCGACCTCCGGCGCTGTGGCCTACCTGTCACCCGACTCTAGACCTCGGTCCTCAGACAGTTCCGGTCCCGGCGGGCGGGCAGCGGGCGGCACACACACGCAAGTTCAACGCTGCAGCCACGGCGCAGCCAATTCTCAGCCTCTAGCTGGGGGCAATCATGGGCCCTCGGTGCTCTCTGGGCCCTGGTGCAGTCGCGTCCCTTGCACCCCCCCTGACGCCGACCCTGGAAGACAGGAAGAGTAATGGACTAGTTTAAGTGAAACTGTGAAACCACATTTGGCAGAAATGTCCTATTTGTCCTGAGCTCAACTTTATCATTGTGAGGGATGATGTAATTCGGCTCAGTGCACAGGGCCTGTAGCTCTGAAATCCTTCTGGCAGATGTAATGGCTACCAGGAAGATTGTGTTCCTAGTTACAAACTTGATGTAGACTGTGGACATAGGCTCGAAAGGTAGAGTCATGAGCCCATCTATGCAAAGGTTCCGGCTCCAAGGAGGAACAGGCTCCCTGGATGGAGGCTGGAAGTGGAAGAGACCTTTGAAAATTTTTAAAAATTTTGTGGGAAAAAACTGATTTCTTCTTTCCCACCAAAAGGTAGGCTGAAATTGCTGCCAGGTGTAGCTTGAGTGAAGATGGTTTCAAGCCTGACACCTGTTGGTGTACCAGGTAGTCTAGCAGCTGAAGGTCTGAAACTGATAGGGGTTCAACCTTTTTTCTCTTGTACCAGAGGGAAAATCTTTTCCATTTGCTGCATAAGTCTTCCTAGTGTTTGTTTTTTTAGCCATCCTCAGTATCTTAAGGACCTGTTCAAAGTACTGTGAGGATGGAAACTCTAACTCCTCAAGAACCAGGCCATGAGGTGAAGAGAGTGTATGTCTGGGTACTGCACTCCCGTCTGAGGAAGGGTCAGCAGAGAACGAGTTGGAAACAGGTGAATGGGCTTGTTGCAGGACATTGAGAGAAGGAGAGGGTACCAGGCTTTCCTGGGCCAGTCCAGAGCCACTAGGATCATTGATGCAGGCTGCTGTCTGAGTTTCAGCAAAACCCTGAATATCGGGGGAAAGGAAGGAAATGCATATAGGAACCTCCCTGACCAGTCCAGGATCAGGGCATCCAGAGGAAGTGTTCCCAGAACTGGGAGTCTGCAACAGTACTGAGGAAGCTGAAAATTGAGACACGAGGCAAACAGATCCATGTCTGGTGTGCCCCACCACCTGAACACTGTGGCTAGTACTTGCTTGTTTAGTGTCCATTTGCTCTGACCTTGACTGATGCGACTTAGAGCATCTGCCAGAGTATTGAGTTTGCCTGGGAGGTAAATAGCTGAGAGGCTGACTCCCATGGAGAATGCTAGAGACCAGAGCTTCAGAGCTTCCAAACAGAGTATTCCTGATCTGGTACCACCCTGCTTGTTTATGTAGAACATTGCAGTGGTGTTGTCCGTACATATTTGAACCACCTGCCCTTCTATGCTGGGAGCAAAATCTTTGAGAGCTAGTAAGACTGCTCTGCATTCCAAAAGATTTATGTGCAACTGTGACTCTTCGGGAGTCCAGTTGCTGCTTACTGAGGCACTGTCTAAATGAGCTTCCCAGCCCAAATGGGAGGCATCTGTGGTGATCACCTTTGTGAGAAGAGGAGCTTGAAAGGGAACCCCTGCCTGCAAATTTGCAGGGTTCTTCCACCACAGCATGTTTTGGAGGAACTGCTCCGACACAGGCATCGACTTTGAAAATGTATTGCTTCTCTAAGACCAGCGATCTCTGAGATAGGCTTGCAGGAGTCTCATCCTGTACCTGACCCCTTGGGACTACTGCAGTCATAGAGGCCAGAAGTTTGAGGAAATGTCTGGCTGGTCTTGGCTGTCCCTGGATGAAAGAATCTGCCACTGAAAGGAAACTCTGAATTTTTTCCTGTGGGAGGAAAGCATATCCCTTCTGAGTGTCCAGCTGGGCCCCTGTGAAGGTGAGAAGCTGGGTGGGTTCTGGGTGAGATTTTCTTTAAATTTACCAGGAAACCCAGAGACTCCAGAATGCATTCTGTGAGGGGAAAGAGATTCCTTGACCTGGCAAGGAGACTTTGCTACTATGAGCCAGTCATCCAGATAGGGGTAGAGAGCGACACCCAGTCTCCTGAGATGTGCTGCTACCACTGCGAGACACTTGGTAAAGACTCTTGGGGCCAAGGACAGACCAAAGGGCATTGCAGTGAACTGATAGTGACCTGAAGGAAGTTTGAACCTGAGAAACTTCCTGTGAGATCTCCTTATGGGTATGTGGAAGTAGGCATCCTTTAAGTCAAGGGAGGCTAGCCAGTCACTCTGCTGCAAGGACTGTATAACCAGTGACATAGTGACCATTTTGAATTTGGGTTTTTTCAGATGTTTATTTAAATATCTGAGATCTAAGATAGGTCACCATTCCCCAGTTTTCTTTTGTGTCAGAAAATACCTGGAGTAGAGGCCCTTGCCCTTCTTGTGGGTGGAGACCCTCTCCACTACTTGTAAAGACAGAAGGTTTTGTACCTCCATTTCCAACAGCGGTATCTGTGTTGGGAACAGAGATCTTGACACCTGGGTATGCTTGAGGTCTGGCAGCTGCTTGAATTGTAATGGCAGACCATTCTCTACTATCTCTAGCATCCACTAGTCTGATGTGATGAGGGACCAGTGCTGAAGATAGTAGGAGAGTCTGCCTCCAACCAGAAATGGGAGACGACCTGGACACTCACATCAAGACTTAGACTGAGAGGCAGATGGCTGGATAGAGGTGGCTCTTCTTTGGCCCCTTCTGCCCCTGCCTCTGAAAGACCCCTGTACTGGCTAAAGTCAGATAGGGAATAGGGATTGTAAGGCCTGGGAACAAACCTTCTGCCCCTACCACCCCGGGGACGGGATCTCTGAGGGGTGGCGGGTTTAGGCTTGGATGAGTGGCTCTGCCAGGAGGCCTTGTACTCATTGACTTTTTTCATGAAGTCAGTGGTTCTGTAATCAAACAACATATTTTGATCACAGGGAAAATCCATGGCCTTGTTCTGAGTGTCTGTGATCAGACTGGTTGTTCTAAGCCAGGCGAAGCTTCTCAGAGAGATGGCATGGGCCATCACCCTAGAGGCTGCATCTTTGTTGTCATGTGGAATTGGTACATAGTAGCTTCCAGGGCAGTTTTTGGTATGTATCCACCAGCTCCTGCACCATAGAATCTGATCTGTTGTGGGCAATAGCCTGGACAGATTTCCAAATGGCTGTCTGATATTTGGCTGTGAATGCCATGTAAGAAGAAAGCCTGAGAAGCATGGAAGCTGTGGCATACATTTTCTTTGCTATAAAGCCAGTTTTCTTGGAATCCTTGTCAGGGGGAGAGGGAGACAAGGAGACTCCAGCTTTCTTACAAGCTGCCTGCTGTACTATACTTTCGTGGCTAGGGTGTGCAGACAGGAATTCTGTACCATTTTTAGACAATTTATATTTCCTCTCAAGCCGCTTATCAACCCATGATACTGAAGTGGGGTGTTGAAGCACCTTCATGGTGTTTTTTCTAAAATGCATTATAGATAGGGATGACCAGGGTCTTTAAGGATGAAAGACCCTTCGTCTCCCTATAATTTTCATCTTCATCGACATCCTGGATGGGCTCCTGTGTAGGGAGGTCCAGGGTATCTAGCAAATTTTGTATAAATGTAAACATAGAGGAAGGATCCTCGTAATCACCTGGGGATCCCCAAGGTGAGGGTCCCTGGACTCCTGGGGCGCAAGGCCCTCAAAATCCATGTCAGGGGCATCATAAATCTGATCACCATCTGCATCACCCTCACAGTCTACAGAAGAGAGAACTGTGGAAGAGTGCTTGCCAGCCCCAGTAAATCAAGAACCCATCTTTTGAAGGATCTGAAACAGTTGCCATGCTTTTTCCATATCTTGCACTGATGGAAGAACCTGTGCAATCTGTAAGTATTTTGTTTATTCTGTATGCTTTAAGCTGCCTGTTGTCTCGCTATTGGCTTTCTCCGGAGCAACGGGAGCATATCTGTCTTGACAGAGTTTCTTTTTAGTCACTTCATCAGAGGCTTGATCAAGCTTTCTTTTTTCGTCACTCTTATTATTTTTCAATTTGTGAGGAACTTCATCTTTGGAAGCTTTATTTTTTGGCTGGGATCTGGAGAGTTCCTCAGCACCTCTGCTTCTGGTATTAGTAGATTTGATTGGCCCCTCGTCGGAAGTCTTTGATTTATCCTCAGCCATAATAATCAAACGTTTGTCTGCTATATTTGGCAATTTAAGCAAAGCAAACCAGTTCTGGACCTACGAACTGAGTGCAGATTTCTGTGAAAATGCCACCAGCCAGTCCTGTCCCAGTTAATAAACTCTATTACTAGTGCCTTTTTTTTTTTGGTTGTAGAACTGGGATCTATACCAGTGCCAATTATAATAGAAACCCAGTAATACTCAACTGTGCACAGGTGGCTGATGGACCCTTACGGATAGTCCTGACACAGAAGATACCAAGGTCCAGTAATATAACAAAAAAAGGTCTCCTCGTAATTGCCAATTTAGAGAGAAAACCCCCAGGCACTGATTAAATTTGAAATCTACTGCAGGTGCCTCGCGGTAAACCCCACGAGGTCTGAGGTAAAAAACAAGGCAACTGTCCCTAATTCAACGGTTCCCACAAGAATTTGCCCCAAAAATGAAGGAAACCATCGAAAATAAGCACCCGCTATAAAATTAGGTGGCAAAAATAAAATCAAAATAGCGCCGTTACGCTAAAAATAAAAAATGTATGCAGCGCTAATGAAAAAGTATAACTTTCACTCAGCGCACTAAAGGAAATAATTTATGAGGAAAACTTTAAGGTATAGGTCTCACAGGATAGTCAAGTTCATGATCCCAGCTATAACCAATATTCCGGCAGGAGTCTTTTGATAGCTCTACTTATCAAGAGCCTGGTATACTGTATGGTTCCATCTGTTTGTTTTACAGAGTTCAGCAATAAATGTCACTAACAGGCATGAAGCCACATGCAGTAAGTTTACCAAGGAAGCCATGAAGACATTAGTCCTGTCTATACAAATTAGATCCCAGTCCAATTCATAGTATGCCTGTATGTAAGTAAAGAATCCTACGCCATTCTATATTCCCATTCACTGCGCCCATTTCAGGCATTACTGGACAGGCATAGCAACCTTACTACCTGAGTAGTAAAGAATGTAGGTCTGGCACAGAATAAGGTAGTAATTCAGTAGTAACTTGAATTGCTGGACTTGTCATGTATCTTACCATATGTCCTATATAAGTATGATAAACGTACATTTCAGCTAAAGTGCACTGTAAATGTTATTCTACAGTACTCTGATGTTATCTTCTTTGTATTTGCGTTTCTTTAAATCAATTTACACAGGATATTTTATCTAGCAATTATGAAAATCATTAACATATACAGTCTGTGTAAATTTAATTTCCTTGTTTCTGATAAGATCTGCTATGTGTTTGTTTTATTTAATGCAATTGAATGTACACGTTTCTCAAAATGAGCTAATTAGTTCTGCAGCCTCATGTTGGTCATCCCTGGGATCCCCTGTAAAACAAGATGCTTCATGTCATTGACTCTTTCCCCTGCATAACAACATATCTGTTACTACAGTAAAGACCCATTAATAATATTCATACACTGTTCAGTTAAAGGCTTATTTCACAGAATGTAAAGCTGTATACAATAGCAGTTAAATCCATTCACCCAGGCATGCAAATATCCTATACCACAGCAGCAATATAAAGCAAAACCATATTTAATTACTAATAAAATCCATTAACACCTACTTAATATAACAGCAAAAAGTAGTGCTAAGGGTTTTAAGAACCACACCCTTAAAGGGACACTGTCAAACTTTTGTGCACCATATTATTTTTAGGTAAAACCCCACATTTTATGATTGCTTACTTTTTCTAAAATTCATTGATGTTGCTGGTTGTTTTATCTCCCTCCTTGCTTATTAGAACCAAAATGCAGACCGGCCTCGTGGCACTGAGGGTTGAGGCGCTGGATGCCACACCTTGCGCCACGCCAGCGACCCGGGTTCGGGAATGAGCCTGGGTCGTCGGGGGTTGGCAGTGGAGGAGAAGGATGGAGCATCCATAGGACTGAATCAAACTACCAACTGCATTAACAGTCTCTACAGAATGTGAACAATCATGAAATATGTTTTTTAAACTAGGAACACATTGAGTCCTAAGGGGGTTGACAGTAGTGTCCCTTTAAAGCTGAGAGTAGCTGAATTAAGTAGGCAATTGTCTTGCCTTCTTATCCCCCTCCAGGTCAGCCCCTGTCCGGGTGCACCGCCGATTCTCGGTGGAGGTGGCGTTGGCAGGAAAGCCAGCCCAACTTTGCCACCTCGCTTCACCCAGAGATTCCTATCCTACATGCAGGTCAGCCCCTGTCTGGGCAAGCTGCCGAGATTCTCCGTGGAGGTGGCGATGGCAGGAAAGCCAGCCCAACTGCGCCACCTCAATTCGTCCAGAGATCCCTCTTCTACAAGCAGATACATTCCTTCAAGCTTACCAGAACTCCTGAGCTGGATGCCGATTGGCTTCCTCTACCTGCTTTGGCCGCTATTGGTTGCCACACTATATGGCTTTGCAGGCAATTGGACTGTAACTGGATGCAGTCGGCCTGAGCATTGCTGCTTTCGGCTTGCTCTGAGCACTGCTTCACCTCTACATTGAGCGCTGCTTCATATTTAATTTTTAAAATCTATATTTTGTCCCGCCCACCCTCCCCAACTCAAGTAAATATGCCTTAGGCCACTCCTCTTCACCTTTGACTATTGCTCATTGGCTCAGCTTCACATCACTCTAGTTTAAATGAGCACTCAAACAATCCTCTTCTTGCTTCCTATGATCCCTCCCCCATCTGCTGCTAAGTGGCCTATCCGTAAGTTCTCTTAGGCCGACAAAGCTTGCTGTTACTGTCAGCAGTGCTGTCACTTTTGGCTTCATTTCTCCTACCAGCTTCACTGATTCTGTTCCCTCCCTGCTTTCTTGCCTTCCCTGACTGTAAGTGTCCTCACTCACACACAACATGTCCTTCCCTCTTTCCCCGCTTTCCACCTTTTTAATTCTCCTTTCCACCATCTTAACTCCAGCCCCTCCGCAGATTTCCGCACTCCCCACAGAGAGAGCACCTCCTTGATTAAACGGCTCTCAAGATCTCGTCCTTGATCAGAATGGATTCTCTGAGTGGCCCCATAGTGAACAAAGATGTTTTCTACTAGTACCTTTGCCACGGTGGATGCTTTCTGGTCCTTGGTTGGGAAGCGCTTGGGCATATCTCGTAAAATGGTCAGTGACCACCAGCACATTGCTAATATTTCATTGATCGGGCTCCAAACTCAGAAAGTCAATACAAACCAATTCCATGGGGGCACTGGTGGTGATGTTAACAAGGGGTGCAGCCCTCTGGGGCAAAGCCTTTCTCTGCAGGCAGCGAAAGCAAGTCCATATATGATGCTCAACATCAGCCCCCATCTTAGGCCAGTAGAATCTTGACCGCACTAGATCAAGGGTTTCTGTCTATACTGAGGTGCCCCATATGGTTGTGTAGGGACCTCAGTACCAAGTCTCTGAAAGCGGTAGGCAAAACCAACTGTAGCTTGTCTACTTGTCCCCCTCTGTCTACTGTTTCTCTGTACAGCAAGCAGTTAATCAGTTTCAGTTTGGGGCCTTCTTTATACAACAATGCAGTTCTCAAATCAGAGGGGCACAACTTGGACACATCTTTCCCTGCGTAGATGGCTTCAAGTGCTGATCTGAGCATAGGATCTCAGGATTGAGCCCACTGAAGACTGTTATTATCTAACTGAGGCAGTGCACCAATATCTAATGCAGAAAAGTGGCAGTAAGCAGCAGGTATACAATTGTCAGAAAGCCCCAAGCAATTTACTAGACAGTTCACTGTGTCTGTGGACATTTGTTCTTCCTTGTCAAACTTCTGGCATAGCGTTCGAATATCAGGTTCTGACAGTCTGACCCAGTCACTTCTGGAAACAGGCCTCCAAGAGAGAGCATCAGCATCTACATGATTTAGGTCTGTTCTGTATTCAACAGCGTAATCATAGGTAGACAATGCAGAAAGCCACCTATGGCCGGTGGCATCCAATATGGCTGAAGTCTGCACATAGGTCAAAGGATCATTATCTGTCTTTACCAGTATCTTTGCTCCATACAAGTATTCATGGAATTGATCCACAATAGCCCATTTCAATGCCAGGAACTCCAGTTTATGCACAGGATAGTTCTTCTCAGATGGGGTCAGACTTCTGCTGGCAAAGGCCACTGGTCTCAGGCCATTCTGGTGCTCTTGATATAACATAGTCCCCAAACCTTGTAGGCTAGCATCAGTATGTAACACATAGGGTTCACAGGATCAGCATAGGCGAGGACAGGAGCGTGTGTGAGTTGGTATATGATTTCATGAAATGCAGCTTCACAATCTGGTGTTCAGCGTGACCCAAAAGATTTATTGGGATGGAAATACACTCTCTCGGTTTCAGTGGAAGCCACTCTCTTGTATTTCTTGTTTGTGGGAAGGTAACCTTGGGTAAGATTCAGAAGTGGGCGAATCACCCGTGAATAGTCCTTAATGAACCGCCGATAATAACCACAGAATCCTAGAAATCTTTGTAATTCTTTTAGATTGTGGGGCTGGGGCCAGGTGGTCAAGGCCTCAACTTTGCTAGGACCTGTCTCTATCCCCTCGGTGGATACTATATGCCCCACATATTTTACAGATGTTTAAAAGAGCTGGCATTTGTTGATGGATAGCTTGAGGCCACAATCTTCCAGGTGGTCCAATACTTTGAAAATACAGTATACAGTAGCAGAAAAGGTCAGAGCCAAAAGGCTGGCCTTCAGGAAATATAAGGGAACACAGCGGGATGAAGATAGGGAGGCATACCAAACTGCCCTAAGGGAAGCAGGGAAGGCAGTAAGGCAGGCAAAGTCCCAAACTGAGGAAACACTAGCACTAACAGTAAAAGAAGTGACAAAGACTTTCTATAGATACATTAGTGAAAGGAGAAAGTCCAGAGGGGTATTGCTAAGCTTAATGGAGAAAAGGGAGCATGTGAGGAGGAGGACCCTGCAAAGGCATCTATCCTAAATAGATACTTTTGCTCAGTGTTTACTGAAGAGAAGGTAGGGCAGGGCACAGCTCAGCATCATGGACACAGTGGGGAGGGAGGTGAGCACTACTCCCTTCACAAAGAAAGGGTCCTACAAGAGCTTGCTAAGCTCAGGGTGGATAAGGCAATGGGACCTGATGGCATACATCCCAGGGTACTTAAGGAGCTAAAGGTGGAACTAGCAGAGCCATTAGCAGAACTGTTTAGTGAGTCTCTGAGCACAGGAGAGGTCCCAGAAGACTGAAGAAGGGTTCATGTGATCCCGCCCCACAAGAGTGGTAGCAGGGAGGAGGCAGGAACTACAGACCAATCAGTCTTACCTCTGTAGTGGGCAAGATTATGGAGGCACTCCTTAAGGAAAGGATAGTGCAACACCTGGAATCCATAGGGCACAGGATCCAAGACAGCATGGGTTTACAAAGGAAGGTCCTGTCAAACTGATCTCATAGATTTCTTTGACTGGGTAACCAGAGTGGTGGACCAAGGGGAGTGTTGATGTTGCCTACCTTGACTTAAGCAAAGCTTTTGACACTGCTCCACATAGAAGATTGATAAATAAGCTGGGTAGGCTCGGGTGGGTCAAGTTGGTCAACTGGGTGGCAAACTGGTTGACGGGCAGAAAACAAGTGGTGGTAAATGGTATACAGTCAGAAGAGATGCAAGTCACAAGTGGGGTACCTCAGGGATCAGTCCTGGGGCCAGTCCTCTTCAACATCTTCATTAGTGACCTTGCAGATGGACTAGAGGGTAAGGCTTGTCTGTTTGCAGATGACACCAAGATCTGCAACAGAGTAGATGATCCAGATGGGGTGGGCAGAATGAGAAGAGATCTGGATAAACTAGCAAAATGGTCAGAAGAGTGGCAATTGGGATTTAATGCAAAGTGCAAGATCATGCACATAGGGAAGAGAAACCCTGAAGCCACCTATAGGCTGGGAGGGGAGTTGCTAGCAGTCACAAAGGAAGAAAGAGACTTGGGCATCATCATCACTGATGACCTGAAATCATCCAAGCAGACCTCTAAAGCAGTAGATAAGGCTAGGGGGGTGTTAGGTTGTATTAGTAGGGGTATCACAAGTCGTAAGAGGGAGGTAATAATCCCTCTTTACAAGACACTGGTTAGGCCCCACCTGGAGTACTGCGTGCAGTATTGGAGGCCACACCTTCACAAGGACATTATCCAAATTGAGGCAGTCTGGAGAAGGGCAACCAAAATGGTGCAGGGACTGCATCAGAAGACATATGAGGATAGAGTAACAGAGCTCAATATGTATACCCTTGAGCAAAGGAGGGAGAGAGGTGATATGATCGAGGCATTCAAACACCTTAAGGGCATTAACAAGGTGAAAGAGTCTAACATGTTTAAATATAAGAAAAATAGCAGGACAAGAGGACACAGCATGAGATTAGGGGGGCCGATTAAGGGGGAATGTGAGGAAATTCTTTTTCACAGAAAGGGTGGTGGATGCATGGAATGGCTTACCACAAGAAGTGGTGGCTATGAATACAGTGCAGGGCTTCAAACAGGCATGGGATAGGCATAAGGGAGCAATATGAATGATTATGAATAGATAGACCACTGACAGAGCAAAGGCCGATGGCACATTAATAAGGTAGAAAAAGAAATGGGCAGACTGGATGGGCCTTGCGGTCCTTATCTGCCATCAACTTCTATGTTTCTATGAAAAGTCTGTTTTCATGTTCCTCCAACAAATTCCCAAACACTATAACATCGTTGCGGTATACCAGGCACTCCAATAAGTTTGTGTCCCTCACAGCATGCTCCATCAACCATTGAAAGGTGTCAGGGGCACCTGAGATCCCCTGGGGCATCCTCATAAACTCATAAAACCCAAGCAGACAGATGAAGGCTGTCTTCTCAGGTCTTCTGGGGCCATGGGTATCTGGTAGTACCCACTGCGAAGATCTAACACTGAAAACCACTTGCTACCATTCAGACAGTCTAACTCATCTTGAATGCGGGACATGGTGTACTGATCAGGGATGGTCCGCCTGTTGAGGGTCCGATAATCCACACACATCCATACTGTTCCATTCTTCTTTCTCAACACTACAATAGGTGAAGCATAAGGGCTTCTGGATTCTTGTATTACACTAGCCGCAAGCATCTCCTGTAGGTACCGTCTTATATCATCTATATCAGCTGGTGCCAGGCGTCGGGACCTCTCACGGAATGGCTGCTCATCATGCAGCCGGATATGATGCTCAGCTCCCTGCACACATCCCATTCCTTTAGTGAAAACACCTGGTCTCTCTGGGCAAGTTTCTAACTGATTATCATCTTCCATTCGGCTGGCAATGGGGAGTCACCAAAATCAAACAAGTCGAGCGTCACTCTGTCACTCTCCCCCGAGTACTTGTTACTGGGTAACACTGCGTGTCTGCACAGTGTACATTAGCCAGGGTGCAACCGCTATTCACCCGAATCTCTCTGTCTGACACATTGTGAACCTGGACTATTACTCATTGAGCACAGGCATGGGTCCGAGCAGGTAAGATACTGGGTTTAACCAACAATCTTTCTGGCAATTTTCCATTGCCGGGTGCATCCAGCATGAGTATTTTATTCTTAACATCCTTTCTTAGATGGACTTCTCCTTGTAAAGTACACTGAGCATTAGGTGCCAGGATCATGAATTCAGGGTCCTTCTTCCATACGACCCCAACTGGTTCATCTGCATCCACCTCTTCAGTGTTTTTCCTAGATTTGTAAGCCTTCTTGATCAAGGCAGGAATCCTCAAAGCTCTACCATTCTTCTGCTCCCGTCTCTCATAACAGAGTTGTGCCAGCCTTCCAAACATATGGGCATTCATCCCAATCAGTAGAGGAACTCCATCATACAATCCAGTAGGGGGACACACTAATGCCAAGGTTTCCACTTGCTCCGCCACTCCAGCTATCGAGGTGGGGAAAGACAGCCAAATTCTAATGTAGCCAGAGTAGGGGTATGCTTTTTCACTTAACCCCCAGACATGCAGTCCTTCCAAAGGCTGTAAGGGCACATCAGACAAATGTTTCTGGTACCAGTCTTGAAACATGATGGTTACTTGGCAGCCACTGTCCAGCTAGCCCTAGTAGACACTCCATTTACTTTCACTGCCGCCTCCATGGAGGGACCCACCACTTCGGACCACTCTGGTGGCACTGACGTTGGTGTTGATCTGGCATTGGCCTTGGAAGCATAACTTTTTTGAACAGCTCCTCCTGGTGGCCGGGTATTGTTCCTGTGATGCCAGGCTAGCAATCTAGCAGTAACCCTCCTCAAATTCTCTGGCAACTGACAGGCAGACTGGATGTGCCCGTCCTCCCCACAGTGGTAGCAAAACTTAGTTTCTCTAGAGTCTTTGAATGGTGAGGGGTCTTTTCTCTGCTGGGGTACCTAAGGGGCACCTCAAGGCCTTTCTTGGACTTGGGGCCTACGTTCCTGGACTTCTGACTCTCCACCATGATTGGGGGCAAGGGCAGTCCTTTGCAGTTCCCCCACCATGGCTCTCAGCTCTTGTATCTCGGCCAACAAGTTACCCTCAGTCCGGGTCTCAGAGGAAACAACATGCACTCCCACTCCGCTCTTATTCTCTGGTGCCTGATACAGATCAGGTTCTCTGGCTGCCTCAGTCAACTCTTTAATCAATTCTCTCAACTGTTGGGCTTCATCTGAATCACTCCTCTCTAGAGTCTGACAAGAGTTCACACCCCCAGCACAGGGCTCCCAGCCCTCTTCATCAGTTTCAGTTTCACGAATTTCCTTCATGAGGTGGCAGTACTCAGGAGGGTTTGCCCTCCTAGCTTGCAACTTGAGCTTTAATACCATTAGGCTAGAAAATCTAGCCGACTTCAAAATGTGTTCCAGTCTGACCCTGTTCAGATCCTTGGCAGGCACTCCCCCTTTCCTGTGGGCCCTCTGCAGAGCCCTCTCAATCCTGGTAACAAAGGCTGACAACTTCTCATTCTTCCACTGTTTAGTTGACTTGAACTTCCAGACAAATCATCTCCCGACTCAGTGTTGCCAAACATCCCTTCTAGGGCAGAGAGGTATTCAGCTGCAGTAGCCTCTGGACTAGTTGCTCATAGAAAATGGATGGCTTCCAGTGCAGGGCCCCCTCAAACTCTCCCTTAGTCACTTCCTCTTTTCCCCCTCTGAACACTGCCATTCCTGCACTAATGGGGTGGCATAGTCCATCCATGTCTCTAGGTCATCCTCCCCTGAGGGCACTGGGACTGTGCCGGAGAAACATCTGAGCTTTCGGTAGGAGTCCAGCTGGATTGGGGGAATTATGATGGGGGAGGGGGCTACTGGAGAGTTCTTGGGGGAAACTGGGGATGTACCTGGGGAATGCAGGGGGGCGTGTGGTCACCTGAGAGGTCTAAAACCTTTACCAGTTCCTGAGCAGTTCGCCCTTCAGATGCTAACAATTTGAGCAGTTTCTCTTTAAACCCATCTATACTTGGAGACCCACCCGGGGTGGCCAGACCACTATGTAAATGAATGACCCTCCATCCCTTCTGGGTACCTTCAGGCAAAATGACAGGGGTTACCTTCTCTGGGTCCACTGGGGAACTACACGAGATCAGTACTATCATAGTTTGTTCAAATAAATCAGCATCTCGACCCCTTACTTCTACCTTGCTCAAGCCCTTAACATGTTCCACAGTGGATACAATGTCAGCATTAGGGGTCCCTAAGGGGATATCCAATAATAGAATAGCCTTTTTTGGGTCTACCCCTCAGCTTCACTGCACCCCATGAATTGGTGCACCAACAGTTTATGGAGGGCAATTTTTAGCCTAGGCCTAGGGGAGGAGGGGTAGCAATGATAGTCAAAAACTGCATTTGCATAGGGGGAGTGGAGGAGGCGGAGGGAACAGTGGAGGCGATTTGGGTCACCTTGATAACAAGGGGAGGCAAGAGAGTAAAAATAGGAGTGGTGCATAGACCCCCTGCACTGGCGGAGGACCTGGAGGAGAGTCTGGTGGCAGATGATGGGAGACACTGCAGACTGGGCAGGGGAAGGGTGGTGGTGTTGGGGGACTTAAACATGCCAGGAACAGACTGAGAGACTATGGCATCCTCGGTGGCCAGGGAACAGAGGTTGTTGGATGTCTTTCAAGACGCGTTCCTAACTCAGCAGGTGGGGGAACCGACCAGGGAGGCGTGGGAAATGGATGTGGTCCTGGCAGACAGTGATCAGATTGGGGGCCTGGAGGTAAGGGACCCATATGGGAGTGACCATGCCACGGTCTGGTTCTGCCTGGACTTAGGAGGGTAGAAGGCTGCACAAAGACGGAGGTAACTGACTTCAGGGGGGCGGATTTTAAGGAAATGGGAAGGATCCTAAAGGAGCATTTGGATGGGATTGGGTCAGACATGGACGCTGATAGTAGGTGGGAAATCATCAGGAGAGGGGTGTAGGATGCTACCAGCAACTGTGCAAGAGTAAGACAAAAATGCAGTAGGGCCTGAAAACCCTGCTGGTGGACCAGGGAGCTCCAGGAGGTGGTATGGGGAAAGAAGGCAGCCTATAGGCAATTCAAGTGTTCAAGGAGTGAAAGGGATTGAGGGGAGTACGAGCTGATGGCTAGAAGGGCCACTTGGGTGGTGAGGGCGGCTAAGGCAAGGAAGGAGCAGAACCTGGCCAGGGAAATTAGGAGAGGGAACAAGGGGTTCTTTAGATACATTGGGGAAAAACGAAGGGTGAAGGGGCAGATTAGCAGGATTAAAACAGAGGAGATATGGGCACAAGACCCGGGGGAGCAGGCTGAGGTACTAATGAGTACTTCACTTTAGTTTTCACCAAGGAAAATAGGGGTGCTGCATCATACATGGGAGGAGACAGTGATACTGAGGAGGGGGGGGACCCTTACAAATCGGCAGGTCTGGGGAGAGGGGGAGGCATCACTGGCAGGAGAGGGGCAGGCTAAGCAGGGAGAAGAGGTAGCGGAAGTGGAAATCACAGCAGAGAGTGAGGGAAGCCCTCAGGTCCCTTAAGACGGAGAAAGCACTGGAGCCGGATAAATTACATCTCAGAGTGCTGAAAAACTTGCGGATGTCCTGCCGAAACCACTGGCGGAGCTTTTCACCATCTCTCTGAGGACAGGGTGGGTGCCCCAGGACTGGAAGGTGGCACATATAGTGCCTATCCACAAGGGGGGATCAAGGGAGGTGGCAGGGAACTACAGGTCTGTCAGCCTGACATTGGTGGTGGGCAAGGTGATGGAGGGCATTGTCAAGGAGAGGCTGGGGGAGACCTGGAAAAGTCAGGGTGCCTGGACGATAGACAGTATGGATTCGTCCCGGGGAAATCGTGTCAGACAAACCTTGTGGAGTTCTATGACTGGGTGACGAGTGCCTTGGACCTGGGTAGACCAGTAGACGTCCTCTTTCTAGACTTCAGCAAGGCATTTGACTCTGTTCCTCACGACGGCTTGTTGGATAAGCTGGGAGAAATGGGGGTGGGGAACCAGATGATCAGATGGATAGGCAATTGGCTCCAGGACTGGACCCAGAGGGTCATAGTTGGCGGGATAGTCTCATCCCCAAGGAGGGTCATTAGTGGGGTCCCACAGGGATCAGTCCTTGGGCCCCTCCTGTTCAATGCCTACGTCTCTGACATAAGGACAGGTATCAGGAGTGAGATGAGTCTCTTTGCGGATGACTCAAAACTAGGGGCAGTGGTGGATGGGGAGGAGGGGAGGGTGGCCCTACAGGGGGACCTGGAGGCTCTGGAAAGATGGTCTAGAAAGTGGAAGCTGAGGTTCAATGCAGGGAAATGCGAGGTACTGCACCTGAGGGCCAGAAACCCGGGCCAAGTGTACACCCTGGGGAATGCTACAAGTCTCAATGGCTGAGAGGGACCTGGGGGTGGTGGTGGATGTCAAGATGAACAACTCGGAGACTTGTAGGAGGGCAGTAGCCAAGGCCAACAGGATGCTGGGATGCATCGCTAGGGGGATCAAATCCAGAAGGAGGGAAGTGATACTCCCTCTGTATAACTGCTTGGTGAGGCCGCACCTCGAGTACTGCATGCAGTTTTGGAGGCCACACTTAAAGAGGGACATTAAACTCCTGGAGAGGGTCCAGAGGAGGGCAACCAAAATGATTTGGGGCTTGGGGGACAGGACCTATGAGGAGAGGCTCAAAAGCTAAATATGTACACATTGGAAGAGAGAAGGGACCGGGGACATGATAGAGGTCTTCAGGTACATGAAGGGGGTAAATAGAGGAGGAACAGTCAGGGTGCTTCGAAGGAAGGAGGAGGGGCCACTAGAGGGCATGAGTGGAAGCTGGAGGGGGAAGATTCAGGGGAGAAAGGAGGAGGTGCTACTTCACTGAGAGGGTGGTGGAGCCATGGAATGCACTGCCTAGGGGGCTGGTGGAGGCAGAGACGGTGGAGGGGTTCAAGAGGGGGTGGGACAGGTACTGGGGAAGGGTTCTGGAAGCAAAATCCAATGCAGAGAGAATATCCAGAACTGGGAAGGGAGAAGCCAGAGAAGGTGAGGGGGGCAGCAAGGTCAGCTCCCAGGGTGGGGGCTGACCAAACGAGCAGACGCGAAAGACCATTAGGCCTATTCTGCTGGCATTTTAGTATGTTAGTAGTAAGCTCCCCCATTTTCTCTCCTAGGCTGAACATATCGGGGTACTTCTCCCACGTGGCCTCTAGAGGATGCTAATCCCAGCGGTGCCCCCAAGATGTAACCCCTAGGTGGCGCTATCCCAAGGGCTACTACCCCTGCCTGTGTGGCTACTGACAGGTTGAGGGGCCTAGATTCAATGACTGGTGCCTCCACCCAAAGGTCAGGGTTGGTTGCGGTTAGCCTTACCAAATCACAGCCCTCTGGGACCCTGTGATCCCCCTCTTTTCCCACTAGTGGCCCTTTTAACATACAGGAGAAACCTTCCCAATCCCTCTGATATGCAAACCTGTTACACATACAGATAACACTTACCCCCAGGACTGGTTCTTGCAGCACGTCTCTGAGGACCCCCTGTAAAACAAGGTTAGGCAGTGTGCACAGCTACAATGCAATACTTTTTCTGTATGTACTAACACCACAACAAGGTATATTTCAATAACAACAGGTCTGATTTATTGAAGGGGGGTTATAACAAGGAGGGGGGTAAATCAGGTTGATTGGCATCAAACACATAAATTAAAACAGTATGGTGCATGCAGAGAAAGTCAACCAGTCACACCCTCTGGGTACCCAGGATGGGGAAGGGCTAGCCATGTCCATTGCCCGCTGTCAGCCAATGATGCAGCTGGTTGGGGCCCTGTGATGGAGAAAAAGATCATGCAAACCACACACACAAATTGTAATCCGGAGCCAGGTGGCTCAGTTCATGAAGATTTAGGCAAAACAATTTAATTAGATGACACACTTTGATTTGATAACAGTTGCAGGGAGCTACCCTGATTATTACTCACGGTACCCAAGCTGGACACAGGAGGGATGGTGGATTGAAGTTCTGGATTGCCAGAATGCAAGGCTCACCCAATGTGGTCCTGAAACAGTGCTTGTTCAGGCAGAGGGCAAGGGGCAGGTCCCCTGGCAGGTCCCTCATCGATAACTCGATTCTGTGCAGCAAGATAGTGAGGCAAGACACTTGTGGCTGCGCCTATTTCTGGACAGCATGGATTCAGTCCGAGATTTCTGCTGGGCAGCAACCTCCAGCACTAACACACAAGTCACAATAGGGGAAACAGACCGTGATCCCTATCCAGCATCTAGCACATTCATGTATAAAAAAGCTTGTACTGTACCAGGCCACAAAGTCCTGACAGGCCAATCGCTCTCAGCACAATCTTCGGTCTTCTACAGGTTAAGCCTGGTCCCAAAAGCAGCAGCTTTCTTTCTTCACATAAAATCGGATTCAGTCCGATCAACAGTCCTCTGCACCTTCTCTTGGCAGAAATCAGGCTAGCAGGCCTATAGCCAGGCCTTCCACTGTTCTCCCATGTGAACTACGCCGCAATGGCCGCTCGAACACACATAGCAGTGTTGTTCCTTCAGCTCCCAACTCGAATCTGGCTTACCAGCACACAGTTCTGGGTCTTTCCCCTAGATCCAAAGGGTTCGGTTGGTCAGTTCAGTTGTCAGTCACAGCAGGGCTCCCTCTATAGGTGCAAAAAAGTGCCAAGTATCCAAAACTACATTACCCAGAGTCAGGCACCATAAAATACTCTTTAGCTGACTCCATTTTAGAGTCTTCGCCTCCCTGTCTGGTCCAGTTCGACAGTTCGGGACCAAAATGGTGGAGCAGACCAGAAACAGTCCATGCTGCAAGAAAGGCAGGTTAGATAAACCACATTTCCACTATTACTCTGCATTTTTCCCCACAACTAATTACAGCTTTCAACTGGTCTCCCTCTGCTCTTGCAGCGCTGGCAGAAATGGAGCGCTAAGGCAGCAGCCCAGGCAGGACTCGGGCATAAACACACAGTCTCCCCATGCAAACTAATTTTGTCTGCAAGCAGCAGCTCTTAAAGAGACAGTACACGGAGGCTTTAAAAGCTCTTACTGCAACTCCAGTTAAATGGCTTTAACGCCGAACACCACCCAGACTGGGAGCACTTAGGCAAGCTCCTGGAAGACTTTTGGGAACCCCCATTAGCAGGGGGGTTACACCAGTAATCTTTAGGAGGTGGGGCACCCCAGAGGTATACTTATTTGTGTCCCACCAGAACTACCACCTGCCATTATACTATGGCAGACCACCAGATACAGGACAATCCCTCTGGATGCTCTGGCTCTGGATTAGTCAGGGAAGCACCTACATGCTTTTCATCTTTCCCTCTGGTGTACAGAGGATTTCTTAAGCTCAGGTGCCAGTCAGTATCAGTGCTCCTGACAGCACCAGGCTGGGCCAGACAGCCATGGTACTCTCTGCTACTCTCCGTGTCTGGGTTTGAATCAATACACCTTCCTCAGAGGCACAGTCTGCTAACCTCCAACCAAGGGAGGCTCCTGTACCTGAAACTCAGGCTTGAGGCATGGCTCTTGGGGGCCTACAATATGTAGACTTGTATTTTTCTGAAAATGTCTTGGACATTTTAAGTGGTTACAGGAATTACTCTATTAAGAAAATCTATGCTTCAAATGTAAAAGTTTTTTTCTATTGGTATTCAACTAGGAACTGGTACCAGCACATGCTGGGGTCCCAGCTGTGTCTGATTATTTTCTTATTTACATTCATTGGACCTGCAGTCCAGCACCCTTAAGGTCCACCTAGCTGTAGCATCAGCCTGCATATCAGCTGGATAAGCTGTTTCAAGTCACTCCAGATCCTATCTCCAAAAGGGCTCTTTAAAGGCTTCACACATAACAATACAGGTTGGTGTCCCAGCTGTGCTGTACTATCTTACCTATTGCATTTACTGGACTTTCAGTCCAGTACCTTAAAAGCATATACTTATATTTCAGTGGACAGAATGCTTCTCTATTTCTCTGTGCTCCAGACCCTGTTTTCAAAAAGTTCTTTAAAGGTCTATCCTATTTGCGCACACCCTCACAAGGAACCGGTGCCAGCATGGTACCTAAATGTGTGATGGTTAGGCTCATGGGTTCCCCTTTTGAGCCTATGTTTTCTGTTTATTTGAGATATGCCACGTGAAAATTGTTTTTTCCTTATGGTAATTTCTGTCAGAGAAATCAGTGAGTCCCAGTCTCACTGCATTGAACATGGCTACATTTCATTCCGCAGAGATAAAATGGTCCTGAAAACAAACAGGAAGTTTCTTCCTAAAATGGGTTTTAATTTCCATTCAAAGTTTATTGATGTTTCAACATACAACAAACAACACAGCATGACATACTTAGAGTGCATCCAGAAATAACCGGGAAAAACCAAATGTCTCCACCCCCATCCCCTTAACTTCCCCTCCCCCGACAAAACAACATCCAATTAAGAACAATATATATATATATATATATATATATATATATATTCCACTTCCTTCCTGCTACCCCTCCCATCCCGGGTTTGCATGACTAAAACTTACTCAATCCGCAACCAAACAACCATAAGCCTGTTCCTCTACACAGTTTGTGAATAAAGAGTTAATAATGAAGCCCAAATTTGGTTAAATCTCTTCATTCTATTCCTAACACTGGCCACCATTTTCTCTACCCTGAGATTAGTCAGAAGTTCCCGCAGCCACTCCACATATGATATCTCCTCACTATCTTTCCAGTGTCTGAGCGTTACTTTTTTAACTGATATGGATATTAGAGCCATGTGATATTTACGAACAGTTATTGGGATATCAGAGTAATTGCCTAAAAGACATATTTTTACCGTGAACAGATCATTAAGACCCAGTAAGGGATCTGATTTCTGTCTAATCTGCGACCATAGGGAATGGGTTTTAATTTCCATTTGAACCAAACCATTACCTTACCTGTCTTTTCACTGAACACTTTGGTTCAAGTGAAAGGAGTCTTTATAGTTTGGACGTCAAAGAGCTTTTAGCTACTACTTGACAGCCACTACAGTCCATAGGCAGGACAGGAAACACCTGTTCCTGACCTATGAAATGTGGGGAAGGGTAATCCAACAACAAAAGGTTCATTACATACTAACATACTAATTGCCAGCAGATTAGGCCTTACGGTCTATCGAGTCTGCTCGAACCTCAGATCCCTAGTTGGGTGCCGAGGCCTTCCCCACCTTGTGTTCCAGAAACCCCTATCATCCATCCCCACTCCAGTGGGCCAGGCCATCATCTGATACATCCGCTTTCTGTGTCTCTCCCACCCTCTCTTGAAGCCCTCCACTGTGGATCTCTGAACCAGCTCGTCAGGCAGTGCATTCCAAGAGTCCACCACCCTCTCAGTGAAAAACCTCCTCCTCTTTTCCCCCCTCACCCTTCCACCTTCCAACTTCAAACCATGCCCTCTGGTGATACCTTCCTACTTTAGTCTAAAGATCCCTCCATGTTTACCTTATTTATTTTCTTGAGGTACTTGAAGACCTCAATCATGTCCCCCCTGTCTCTCCTCTCCTCCAATGAAAACAGGCAGAGCTCCTCAAGTCTGCCCTCATACGTCAAATCCCCTAGTCCTGGTATCATCTTAGTTGCCCTCCTCTGTAACCTCTCCAGGAGCTGTATGTCCCTCTTCAAGCGTGTTCTCCAGTACTGTACACAGTACTCAAGGTGTGGTCTAACCAGTCCATTGTACAGCAGCAGAATCACTTCCCTGCTCCTAGAGGTGATCCCCCTTTCTCAATGGATAATCCAGTGCATCCAGTTCTGCTACACAAAGGCTGGTAAGGAGCCTCCATCAGGTTTGAGGGCTCATTCCGCAAGAGGGACAGCTGCTACATTAGCAGCTGTCAGGGATGTTCCATTACTGGACACTTGTAAAGCAGCTACCTGGAAAACAGTACACACCTTTTCAAAGCATTGCAATCTGGATATTTTATCTAGGGGTGATGCTAGGTTTGCACAGCAGTCCTGCAAAGTCTGTTTCCAAATTAGAGTTCTGTACCCACCTCCAGGGGTACTGTTTGGTAGTCTGCATAAAGTTATGAATACACTGAGCATTACTGGAGTTAGAAGAAAAAATGACTTACCATAGTAATTGTGTTTCTTCCCAGTGATGCTCAGATATTCATAACTTCCCTCCCTACCTCCCCTTCCAGAACTTTAGCCTCTGCACTCATGTATGCTGTGCTCTCATGGGTATAAATGCCATGTCTGGCACATATGTTGTGATTGTGTTCACTATTGTTATTTCTCCTTGTCAGGTGATTCTGCCATTCAGGGATATTCTTTCATATGATATGCCCTCCTGTTGGAGGCCTTTTTCTGGGTGTTAAAGGAGTTCCTACTATAATTATTATTATTTTTATTATTATTATGTTCAATATTGTCATCATTGTCACACTTAGTCCTCGTGGGCCTGTCTTTCCAGGCTTCTAGGAAATCTGAGGGTTTGGAGTAAAAGCAGTTAGTAGAATGCAGCATCTGAAAAGTGTCTCATGCAAAAGATTCCATCATTTGCATATGTTCCATCTCTCCGGGCAGTTCTGCTTAGAAGGCTTACTGCATAAAGTTATGAATATTTGAGCATTACTGGGAAGAAACACAATTACTATGGTAAGTAATTTTTTCTTCCATACCCTTGACAGGACAATCCTGGAGGACATCTCCTCTTTCAGATATTTTGTGATCTGGCAGGACCAACACCTCAGCTTCTCTGGCCATATTGACACCATCCTGAAAACACTGTGCCCCAAGCTTGGTGCCCTATTTAGAAACCACAGTTGTATTGCTTCTACAGCATGGTGTGAACTAGTCCAGAAGATGGTCCTCCGTATTTTTGACTACTGTGATGTAGTCTATGGTGCCTCTCCCAAATCTTCCATAACCAGGTTGGACTCTCTCTTTAAGTCCTTATGTCTCTTTGCCCTTGATGCTCCACCAATCACTCATCACTGCAACCTATACCATGCCTTATCCTTTCCTCGCTAGCTAACAGACGCCTCGCTCACTAGGCCAAACTCACATCTAAATTCTGGCTAGGGAAACTTCCTCCCTACCTCTCATGCTTCCTCTCCTCTTCCCCTCCTCCCTCCCACTCCTTCAGATCCACCAACACTCATACTCTGATGGTCCCCCATTGTACCACCCTTATCGGTCAATCAGGCTTTTCCCATCGCTTCCCTAAAATCTGGAAGTCCATTCCTCCCCAAATACGACATTCCTCCTCCCCCATTCCCTTGCTTCTGCCATACATAACTTTCTTTCTGTCAAGTGCTCCTGCTTTAACCCTCCCCAATTAAGCTCCCCCTAATTAAATACTCCCTCTTGCCTGCTCTGTTATTCACTCAACTTGCTCCAGTTAATCCCTCCCTCCCAGAGCCTTTCTCCCAATCCCTCCTACTTTCCACATTTTCTCCTCCCCCCCTTGTTCTACCTCAGCCTTTTTACCCCCATTGCAAGCTCACCCCTACTTGTCCTTCCCCTAGCAGGGTTTTCAGCATCCTGGAGGGGTCTAGTACTGAGCTATTTGCCTCTTCCCCCCTCCTCCTCCCCCACTCTGCTCCTTTTGCTATTCCTACACCCTCATCCCCCCTCTGCTTCTTATACTATTCTTTCCCCTTTAATCTGTCTTCTAGCAGGGTTCTCAGCATCCTGGAGAGGCCAGTATTAGGAAATATTGTCTCCTCCCCCTTCCAACACTATCCCCATCCTCCTATTCTCCACTGCTCTTACCAAATCTATTTCCCACTTTCTTTCTACTGCCACTTCCCCCCTTTTTTCTACCTTTTTGCCTACCCGAGCTTCAGCCCCTGGCAGGGTTCTCTACATGCTGAAGGGGCTAGCTCTAGGCCATTCCCACCCACCTCCCTCATTCTCCCTCTAACTCCTTACTTCTCAGCACTTAAATAGGTATTAGTTTACTCATACCTGAACAACTTGCACTTCCTGTTCTGTCTGAGCAGTGCATATCGTTGTATGCATAATTCTCAGTCATGCTAAATTTTAATTCTGTAATCCAGTCTTCAAATGTATAAAGTATGTGTCATTTTAAATACTAATGTTTGTACATTTCCACATTGCTGTCAAATGTTAATTGTATGTCGAATTTTTCACATCCTATTGTATACCCCTTCCCCCAGGTTGCACCGTGAATGAGCAACTTGTTGTTCAATGTGCCTTCCTGGTGAAATATTTCAATAAATAAAATATAAATAATGCATTAAAAATTCAAGTGAACAGTAGCACCTATCCTACAAATCACCAATGCTGGACATTAATGGGTTAGATGCTACTGTACTGCTTAGTTGAATTTTTGATAAACTATTGATTAAATTACTCCCAGCTTTAAGGCTGTTCTGAAAACTATTACTGTGTTTTGCTGTTGCATTGGATTGTGCTGCAGTAGTTCTGGTTTGCTTCTCCTGGGCTACCTCCTTGGTTCTGTAACACCTAATTAACACTTAATTGTATGACAAACTATCCTGCAATTAACAGCTTAGGAATAATTTTGATCTATGAAATAAAGGAAGAGGGATGCCTGGATATCGTGGCAGTCACAGAAACATGGTACAAAGAGAACCATGACTGGGATGTCAGCATACCAGAGTACACATACCAGGGTACACAATCTACAGGAGGGACAGGGAGGGTAGAAGAGGAGGAAGAATAGCTCTCTATGTAAGGGAAGGGATCAAAGCAATGGAACTAAAGGGTAAACAGGGAGGAGAGGAGGCACTGTGGGTCACCTTGGAGACTGGAAATGGCACCACAATCCACACAGGGGTTGTATACAAACCCCCGTCTCAGGGGGAGGAAATGGACAAGGAAATGATAGAAGGCATCCTTAGGATGGCAGAGAAAGGGGAGATATTGTTGATGGGGGACCTGAATATGCCAGATGTTAACTGGAGCACCTTTGCTGCAGCCACATCCAAGAGCAGAGCCATTCTCTATGCCCTACAGAGGGCATGCCTCAGACAGCTAATGTTGGAACCCACTCAGGAGGGAGCAATCTTAGACCTGGTACTCTCCAATGGGGATGGAGAGAGGATCTCAGATCTAGAAGTGGATAGCTATCTGAGAACAAGTGACCACCAGTGTGGTTCATGATAAACTCGGCTGTAGAGTCAAGCCATACAAAAGTGAAGGCACTGGACTTCAGCAGGACTGATTTTGTCAAAATGGGAGAGTGCCTCAGAAAAGCACTAGCAAACAGGCAAGAAGAACACAGTCCCACACAAAAGATTAATATACAAGTTAGCCAGCCTGGGAGTGGGTCCCAAGAAGACAGCCTGGGTAAAGAATTGGCTGGAGAATAGGACACAGAGAATACTAGTAAATGGAGTCCACTCTGAAGAAAGGGGGGTTACTAGTGGGGCACCGAGGGTTCAGTATTAGGGATCCGGTCCCTTCAATGTCTTCATCAGCAACATTGCAGAGGGACTGGAAGGAAAGTATGTCTCTTTGCAGATGACACAAAGATCTGCAACAGAGTTGATGCACAAGGTGGGGTGGAAAGGATGAGAATGGACTTGGCAAGGTTAGAGGAATGGTCAAATGTTTGGCAGCTTAGATTCAATGCTAAGAAATGCAAGGTAATGCACCTGGGAAACAAAAACCCAGGGGAAGAGTACACAATGGGGGGTGAGATACTAACAACAACAAAAATGGAAAGGGACCTGGGGGTAGTCATATCAGATGACCTAAAGGTGGGCAAGCAATGTGAGAGGGCAGTAAGGAGGGTTGGGGGGATACTGGGATGCATAGGGAGATGCATCACCACTAGAAAACAGGAAGTTATTATCCCTCTGTACAGACAGCTGGTGAGATCCCATCTGGAGTACTGCATGCAGTTCTGGAGACCCAATCTCCGCAAAGACATAGACAGGATGGAAACTGTCCAGAGGAGGGCAACTAAAATGGTGCAGGGTCTGCACTGGAAGACATATGAAGAGAGATTTAAGGAGCTTAATATGTATAGCCTCGAGGAAAGGAGGAGAGGGGACATGATAGAAACTTTCAAGTACCTCAAGGAATCAACAAAGTCCAACAGAGTAGCATCTTTCAAAAAGAGGTATGCAAGAACAAGGGACACAAATTGAAGATGGGGGTGGCTCAGAGGTAATTTAAGGAAGTATTTTTTCACAGAGAGGGTTGTGGATGCATGGAACGGCCTTCCAGAGAAGGTTGTGGAGTCAAAAACAATGGTGGAATTCAAGCATGCTTGGGACAGTCATAAGGCAATTCTAGGGAGTGGAGGTAGGAAGAAGTAGGCTGCTGGTTAACTAGAATCTGCAGCTTATCCATTAGGTAGGGAATTGGGCAGACTGGGTGGGCCAAGAGGTCCTTATCTGCCATCAAATTCTATGTTTCTATGTTTCTAAGGAGGGGTAGAGCAACAATGGGGAAACATCAAAACCGCCATCACAGAGGCAACAAGCCTTTGTGTGAAGCAAATAAACAAATCAAAATGAAAGAAAAAAACACTATGGTTCTCAAAACAGGTGGCGTGGAAGGTTAAGGAGAAAAAGATAGCATTCAGGAAGTACAAGGAAACACAGAAGTAGCAGGACAGAGAACTGTACCAGTTAAAGCAGAAGGACGCGGAGAAGGCAGTCAGAATAGCAAAGGCCCAAACTGAGGAAAAGATAGCCTACTCAGTCAAGAAGGGGGATAAAATCTTTTATAGGTACATTGGGGAGTGAAGAAAGACAAAGGCAGGGATACTGAGGCAGAATAAAGAGGAGGGTGGATGGGCAGAGAGGGACTGTGAAAAAGCAGGGATACTGAATGAATACTTCTGCTCAGTATTCACAAAAGAAGAGGAGGGGGAGGTACCTAATCCAGTCAACAGGAGCACTCTGGATAGGGGGGGTCAATATCAATCCTTTCACAGAAGAAAGGGTTCTGAAAGAACTCCTAAACTGAAGGTGGACAAAGCAATGGGGCCTGTTGGGATTCACCCTAGAATTCTAAAAGAACTAAGAGGCCAACTAGTAACACCACTGACTACCCATTTTAACAAATCATGGGAGGATGGTGTGGTACCTGAGGACTGGAGAAGGGCAGATGTGATTCCCCTTCACAAAAGTGGGAGCAAGACAGAAGCAGGAAACTACAGACCTGTCAGTTTGACTTCAGAGGTAGGGAAAATGATGGAATCATTTCAGAAGGAAAGAATTGTTGAGTACCTAGAGGTCAGTGGGGCACAGGACCCAAGGCAGCATGGATTCACAGAGGGAAGGTCATGTCAGATGAATCTACTCAATTCCTTTGACTGGGTAACCAAAGTTGTTGACCAGGGAGGGGCTGTGGACATGGCCTACCTGGACTTTAGCAAGGCATTTGACACAGTCCCATGCAAAAGATTAATAAACAAATTAGCCAGCCTGGGAGTGAGTCCTAGGGTTGTAGCCTAGGTAAAATATTGGCTGGACAACAGGACGCAGAGGGTAATAAACGGAGTCCACTCTGAAGAAAGAGGGGTTACTAGTGGCATTCCGCAGTGTTCAGTACTGGGTCTGGTCCTTTTTAATGTCTTTGTAAGTGACATTGCAGAGGGACTGGAAGGAAAAGTATGCCTCTTTGCAGATGACACAAAGATCTGCAACAGGGTTGATACACAATGTGGGGTGAAAAGGATGAGAAGGGACATGGCAAGGTTGGAGGAATGGTCAAATGTATGACAGCTTAGATTCAATGCAAAGAAGTGCAAAATAATGCACCTAGGAAACAAAAACCCAGGGGAAGAGTACACAATGGGGGGTGAGATACCGACAACAACAAAAATGGAAAGGGACCTGGGAGAAGTTATATCAGATGACCTAAAGGTGGGCAAGTAATGTGAGAGGGCAGTAAAGAGGGCTGGGGGGATACTGGGATGCATAGGGAGAGGCATCATCAGTAGAAAACAGGAAGTTGTTATCTCTCTGTGTAGACAGTTGGTGAGACCCCATCTGGAATACTGCATGCAGTTCTGGAGACCTCATCTCCACAAAGACATAGATGGCGTGGAAGCTGTCCAGAGGAGGGCAACGAAAATGGTACAGGGTCTGCACCAGAAGACATATGAAGAGAGACTAAAGGAGCTTAATATGTATACCCTCGAGGAAAGGAGGGAAAGGGGGACATGATAGAAACTGTCAAGTACCTCAAGGGAATCTTTCAGAAAAAGAGATGTGCAAGAACAAGGGGACACAATTTGAAGGTAGACGAGGGCGGCTCAGAAGTAATGTAAGGAAGTATTTTTTCACAGAGAGGGTTGTGGATGCGTGAAACAGCTTTTCTGAGGAGGTCGTGGAGTCAAAAACAGTGGGGGAATTCAAGTATGCATGGGACAGACAGAAGGCAATTTTAGTGGTGGGTAGAAGGAAGTAGGCTGTTGGTTAACTAGGATCTGCAGCTTATCTGTTAGGTAAGAAATTTGGTGGGCCAAGGAGCCCTAATCTGCCATGAAATTCTATGTTTTTATGTTTCTATGCTAAAGGTATTTTTGTGTTGTGTGTTCCATGTTCCTTATGCATTACATGAACCAAACACTAGGAACACGCAGTGTACTCATAGAATAATGCAATTTCAGGAGGATAATGGGGTCATAATCCCACTCAGCTCCTCGTTAACCCTTTTCAGTGGAATTATTTCCTTGAGTAATACACATCCCTAGCATTCATTCTGTCTGTCCGTCTGTCCATCTGTTCATCTGTCTGTCCTGGCCATCTCTCTGTCCTGTCCACCAGGCTGTCTCGTCCGTCTGTCTGCCTATCTATCTAACCAAATTTAGAACTACATTTCTACTTACAAGTCTCTACAATATAAAATGAAGATGCCAAGCAATTACAAACTCATTGTAGTTACACAGAAACATAGACAATGATGACAGAAAAGACCAGAGGTCCATCCAGTCTGCCCAAGTTCCCTATAACCCCTGAAACCTGCTGTTCCTATAGGGTACTAACCCTCCCCGTCCTCTCTTTGTGCTCCTCCTTGGTCCTATAACCCAGGCAGCCACTATTCCTTTTATACTGTCCCAGCCCGGCTTGAATCCTGTGACTGTTTTTGCACCCACCACCTCAGCCGACAGACTGTTCCAAGGTTCCACCACCTTTTCCGTTCCGTAAAGTAGTACTTCTTCACATCTCTTCTGAACCTACCTCCTGTTAATTTTCATTTGTGCACAGCGTGACTGCGAATTTGTATTCAGGCTAAATAGCTCCCTGCAGTTCACTTTATTTCCTTTAAGGAAGTTGAAGGTCTCTATCACATCTCCCCTCTCCCTTCTGGTCTCCAGTGAGTACTTATTTAGTGCCTTGAGGCGCTTCTCATAGGATCGGCCCTGCTGACCCTGAATCATTTTGGTTACTCTGCACTGCACTGTCTGCAACTTATCCTTATCCTTTATGAGGTGAGAGCTTCAGAACTGGGTGCAATACTCTAGGTGAGACCTCACCCAGGGATCTGTACAGGGAAAGTATTGCCTCCTTTCTTCTGCAATCAGTACCTCTACCGATATATCCCAGCATCCTGTTAGCCTTGCTGTAGACCTCATTGTACTGGCTCAATTGCTTAAATGAGTTGCTGATGATAACTCCCAGATCCTGTTCCTCAGCTGTAGTGCCACGTCTCTCTCCTCCTATCCAGTACTCTGTCTTGGGGTTCTTTTTCCCAGGGTGACTTATCTTGCACCTTCTAGCACTGAATTTCAACTGCCACACTTTTGACCACCCTTCTAGCTTTTGTAAGGCTATCTGTATTTCCCTTATTCCCTCGTCACTATCCACCCTCACACATAGTTTTGTGTCATTTGTGAAGAGACACAACCTGGCCTGGATTCCTTCTCCAATGTCACTAATGAACCTCTAGACCATACTTCTCCAATGTCACTAATGAACATGTTGAAGAGGACCGGACTCAGGACCGATCCCTGTGGAACCCCGCTCATAACCTCCCTCTCCTCTGATTTAACCCCACTGACCACCACCCTCTGCTGCCTCCCCTCTAGCCAGTTACCCACCCAGTTCATAATTGGTTTGACTACACCCAGGTCTTCCATCTTCTTGAGCAGTCGTTTGTCAGGTACTGAGTCAAAAGCCTGAAGTCAAAAACCTTAAGGCTTCAGTTGTTATTTTTTTTGTTTTGCTTTGTTTTTGCTTTTCAGTGTCTTGGAATTATACCACGATTACAAATAAACTTAAAGCGCTAGTGTACTGTCTGGAAACTGCCTGCAATTCATTGTAACTTTTAGATGTAGTCAGCTATGACTTCTTATGTCTCAAGTATTTATTCTTTTCTGTTTGCTAATTAGAAGATTTTCTACCAGGCAGTATTGGGGTGATATGTGGGGCAGCACTCTGGAGGGAAAAAAGTCAGTTATGTTCCTCCCACTACATCAACACTGAAAGCACACTGACTATGACATCACTAGTAACCAATGAGAACCATTTCTCACTGCCAGGTTTCACTTTCACATGAAGCAGCAGAGACTGGCTCCTTCTGGTCACTAATGATGTCACAATGTCCTGCATTTTGATTGGTAGCTTGTGAAAGTCACTGCTCAGGCTGCAAGAATTGTGGTGCCTCAGGGTGTTTGGTCTCATTTCTGATGATGTAGTGGGAGGAACAGAACTGACTTTTTTTCCTCCAGTCAGAATGCTGCTCCACACATCACCCCAGTACTGCCAGGTGGAAATCTTTTAATTAGCAAACAGAAAATGAAAAAATACTTCAGATACTGGAAGTGATAGCTGACTGCATCTGAACATTACTATTAATTCCAAGCAGTACACTAGCTCTTTAAGGTTACCTATATTACAAACTATGTTGGCACACTAAGTTCCAAGTCTTATTAGAAAAATACCTTTTAGCTCAACTATATGAGTCCTAGTCATCAAAAGAATCTGCCCTAAATAAGGAAAAAATGGGTCTGGTAGTATAGCCTAGAGGTTAGAGTAATGAGCTGGAAATGAGCTTGGTACATGCAGCAGACTTGGGTTTGATTCCCACAACCTCCACTTGCATACTTTGTTACTACTCTATGAGCAAATCACTTAACCTTTCCAGGGCTTCCAGGTAGCCCCTGAAAACAGGCACTTCGCCTAGTAGGCATTGCTTGGTTACCAAAGAGTAACTAAATAAATCCTGATCATGTTCCCCATGACATTGTTTTACAATATATATTTCTTCTCCCCCCCACCTGGCCCTCCCTCTCAGCAATCGCCACCTGCACCCCTTCCAGAAACATAACAATGACATTGGGGGTGCTCAATCCCCCAGTGTTGTGATCGGGATCCTCGGTCCAGAATTATTTTTGTCACATGTAAAAAGAAAACATCCATTGATGTCTTTTTAGGCCATTTCTTAACCCCCACCTAACCTTCACACTCAGTACCCACCACCCTGTGCCCCCCAAGCACTTTCTTACCCATCAGGGGTCCAATGCCGTAATTCTTTCTGGACCACAGACATGTCTTCACTCTTCAAAGCCAGACTAAAAACTAAAGAAACAGATATGTTGTTCAATGTCAGTGTCAGTGGTTCAGTAGGTAGCACACTTGCCTCTGAGGCCATGAGATCGGAGAGCTGTGGGTTTAGTTCCCACATCTGGCACTTTTGGGTTAATATCCCAGTACTGACACTGTAGTGCAGCATGAGAGGGGTGCAGCACTTCTGAGGTGCCGTCTTTTGGATAAGACATTAAACCGCGTTCCAATCTGCCTGGACTGGTGGTAGTTCAGCTGGATGTTAAAGATCCCATGGCACTTATCGAAAAAAAAGAGCAGGGGAATGGTCCCGGTGTCCTGGCCAAATTTCTCTCATTCACTAAAAATACCACAAACAGCTTAATCTGGTTCAATCTCACTTGGCATTCATCTGTGTGAGGATAATTGTGAGGGGGAGGGGCAGCTGGAAAGTGGGGTGCTAGCTGCACACTTGAGCAGACTTGATAGACCATGTGGCCTGTATCTGCTGTCAAGTAATAAGTAAGTAATGTATTTCAATTGGGTTTTGAACTTAGTGCCATAACTTGGGCATTTTTTGAATATTTTTGGGTCAACATTTCAACATGCCTTCTTTGGGACCCCACCTCATGAACCATTGCACTGTCATTCAGCAAATTCTGCGATCCTTTTCCAAAAATCACCTTTCGGGCAGGAGTTGGACATTTTTCTCTGCCCTTGTTAACCAAGTGGGGTCATAAGAAGTCCATGTTAAAAATCTGGTATAAAAATATTGAAAAACAACAAAGTTATGAGCCTACATATAATGTTACGAATGGAGGCTCATAACTTTGGTAATTTTCAATACTTTTCCCCCAGATTCACAACATAGCCATATCATTACAGCACCTCATGACTGTAACAGCTGTCATTTTTCAAATCCTGGCCAAAATTTTTTTTTACATCTCGAAAGGCGATTTCACGGTCCCTGCATGAAATCACCTTTTGGGCAAAGTTGAAAATTTTCTCTGCCTTGCTCATAAGGTGAGGTCATAAGAAGGCTAAGTTGAACATCTGGTGTAAAATATTAAAAAAACAGTAAAGTTATGAGCATATGTTGAATTTTGCTAACACATGCTTGTAACTTTGGTAATTTTCAATATTTTTACCCCAAATTTACAACATAGCCATATCTTTACAGCACCTCATAAATGAGGCAGCTGTCATTTTTCAGCTCTGGCCCAAAATGTGTTTTAGCATCCTGAAAGGTGATTTCGCAGTCCTTGCATGAAATCACCTATCAGGCAGGAGTTGAACATTTTCTCTGACCTTCTTCTCGAGGCAGGGTCATAACAAGGCTATGTTGACAATTTGGAGTACAAATATTACAAAACAACACATTTATGAGCCTACATTACATTTTGCTAATGCAAGCTCATAATTTTGGTAATTTTTAATATTTTTACCCCAAATTCCTCCCATGCAGCCCTATCGACTCTGGCCAGAGTTTGCTTTTTTAACAGTTAATCTTGTTATTGATTTACATAGATAATCAATACATTCATCACAGCAACAGTTCACATTCATGGATTAACATACAATAAGGTGTAACATGGGTGTTCCTTTACATGCAGCTTTATAAAACACACAGTAAACATGAGTATAGATGGTGGGTATGGTGTGTTTCTAACTGAGCTGCCAGAGTCTTGATTTCTGTATGAAGTTTTAATTGGGGCCAGATAGGGTTTGCTTTTCCATACTCTTTATACCTGGGTAGGTATGGTTTCCTGATTTGCCCGTGCCTAAGTTAGTGGTCCTGCTGGCAGCTTTCCTACAGGTGTATACAACACCTAGGCCTTTCACAGTGGCTTCAGCATGTCTTTACTCTGTGGGGCCTCAGATGTTGTTGCCTTATTTTGAATGCACTGTATGAATAGGGGCCACCGTACTAGAAATGTCTGGCTGTTGTTGGCTGTGGATTGCATCATCCTAGTGAACATGGCAAGTTTCTCCATAGCTAAGGGTCATTCTGTAAAGGTCAGGACATCCATCATTCACCACCTTCTCAGGATGAGTCTTTTGACCTCCACTGATGCCTGCATCAGCCAGAGTTTCTGCTGACTTCTCAGAGAGAGATCCGGCGGTGGTATGACTAATATCATCAGGGCTGGGAGTGTGGATAATTTACATCCCAATATCTCTGAGCAGCATTTTATAACCCTGCTCCAAACTGGCCTAATTTGCTAGCAGTGCCAGAGAATATGGAGCAAGTCGGCTCCCTTAGTTTTGCACCTCCAATATTCATCTGCTTGCAATAGGCCCATGTATCTCAGTTGATCTAGGATGTGATACATAAATGTGTTGTTTTGGATCAAGAGGCTATGTGGGTCTCCACGTGCCTTTTGTGCTGTGAGCCAGCAACTGTTCCATTCCTCCTCAGTTATGCCTGCAGCCAGCATCTTTTGCCACTTTAAGTTGGCCGCAGAGAAAGGGTCAGTGACTGAGTCTCTCATTTTCCTATATATTGCCCCTGCCAGGCCCTTGGATTTATTTGTCCACTGCCTGAAGGGCAGTTTTTTTTACTAACGTCTGACTGGCTTTTGGCCCAGGTTGGGTACAGGTGTATCAGCTGGAGGTATTTCCAGAACTCCCTTTTATGCAACTTACTCCTCTCCTGTAGGGACAAAAAGGAGTCCATTGTCATCGCATCTGCTGTCAGGGCATCCTTTAATCTAGCAAATTGCTTCATTTTAAACTTCTCCTACAGGAAGGGACGTCTGTCTATGATCCACCCCAGGTTGTTCCAGAGGCTGGTGAACCTTCCTACTCCCAGGCAAGAGTTAGTAAGTTGTTCTGCCTTATACCAAGCAGTGTGTGCTTCCTTCTTCTTAAATTGTGTTGGCAAACAATGGCCTAGGAGTGTAGCTATTTCACTACCTACTGTAGCAATGCCCTTGTTTCTATGTCCAACCAGGCCAGGCTGTTCAAGTCATGCTCCTGGAGCATTTTGCAGATCCTTGAGACAGAGAAGACATAAGCATACTGTTGAAAGTGTGGTAGATCCCATCCTCCCTTATTCCAGGGAGCTGCCAACTTAGCGCTTCAATATCTTGGGATTGTAGTCCCCAAAAGAAAATTCCCTATCATGGAGTTGAAATTTCTAAACCAATCATTGGTACATCTATTGGGATATGGAACAACAGGTAGAAGACCCTGGGGTGACCATCATTTTGATAGCCACTATTTTCCTTGGCATAGAGAGATGCAGATGTTTCTATCTATGTTCCATCTATGTACTTCAGCTTACAGCTTGCTTAGCAGTGGGGCAAATCTTTTGTCTATTAATGTACGCACCTGAGGTGATATTTTAACACCTAAATATCTTATTTCACCTTTGGTCCTGGCTAATCCAGTGTTAGCGGTACTTTAAGGTGTACCATTTTTGTTAAGGGGGAGCACCTCCATTTTGCTCATATTTATCCGTAGCCCTGAAACATCAGCAGAGGTGTTTAGGAGTTCCAGTATGTATGGAGCACTTGCCTGCACATCCTTTGTTAGCGTAAGGCAATCATCAGCATACAGCAGAGAATGATATGTGCATTTCCCCATTTATATGCCTTGAATATGAGGATGTTCCCTCAGGGTGTTGGACAAAGCCTCAATTACCAACACAAATAGCATGGGGGAGAGTGGGCACCCTGCCTGGTTTCTCTATACAAGTTAAATCATTCTGAAAATGTGTTGTTAGTAAGAATACTGGCAGTGCATTCCTGGCAGTGGGATCCTTATAGACAACCTCTGAAACCTTCCCCAAACCCACACTCCTGGAGTATTGCGTGCAGGAAATCCCACTCAAGAGAATCAAATGCCTTCTCAGAGTTTACCAAGATGGTTGCTGCGGGGGTGTCCAGTGATGCCACACTTTGTATCAGTGTAATCCATGCTTTGAGATGGTCTGCACTGGCTCTCCTCTTTATAAACCCCACCTGTGAGGGATGGACCAATAATGGAAGTACTTTCTTCATCCGAGTTACCATGGCCTTTGCCGATACTTTAGTGACTGCATTAATGAGGGATATGGGCCTATAACTCCCTGGCTTTAATGGATGCTTGCCCTCCTTAGGTAGGACTTTTATAATGGCCTCCCTCATGGTTGCTGGTAGCCCTCCCTCTACTGTGGCATCTGTTAACATATCTTGCATGGGGGGGACACTGCCTCTTGAACCACCTGGTAAAAACTCTGCCTGGAAACCATCTCTCTGGGGTCTTATGTGGGACCATGTTACAGTGTGGGAATAACAGACACTTAGGCAGGAGGTATGCATTTATGATTTTTTTTATTCCAAATCAAATAAAATCAATATTTACAGAAATAAAAAAAAGGTGTTAGAACACTAAAATAAACAAAACTCTGAAGATGACTCTTCCCTAGTCACTTCTCTCTTAATTTTACCACTTTTTAAACCAATTCACTGGTGTGAAAACAAACACATCTTCCTCCTACAAGACCAGCAGCTCACTGGCCTACATCTCTCTAAACATCCCTCTAGTGTTGAGTTTTTATAGCCTTATGGCTGATGACATCATGTCCAGGTGACCAACATCAAGGGAACAATTAGGCTTTTTATTCTTTTATTTTATAGAATACATACATTTTATTTAATGCATTTCCAAGTCCCTATAATCCTCTACGTGATAACAGACTTTAGTTTAAAAACACCTACAGGTAGGGATCAATAACAGCTCTTTTGGGCTTAATTGGGACTCATTTGGAAGCAAGCCCCTCCCTTGTTCTGATGTCACTGACGCCTGCACCTTTAAAACCAGCCATTTTGTGGGCAGCCATCCCAATCACAAGAACTGCAGGGAAACCCACAGGTAATTACAGCAGCATTACTGTTTCTGTTTTTCAGGCGTCTCTGTGTTGGCAAGGAGAATGGGAGATAGAGGGTGCACTCCTCATATCACTTCTGCCAGCTCAGGAGACCTGTATCTTTATTTCAGTAATTACCATTTTTTCTTGTAATAACCTTAGAGCCATTTAGCCCTCATTTTGTTTAAACATGCTGCCATGTTACTTAAACCTTGCAGGGGCTCTTTACTCGGCTCCTTTGACAGCCCCAGCCACTATGCAGCAATTTCCTTTTATTGCTCCGATGGCTGAAATGTGCAGCCGTCAGCAAAACAGTTCATTTGGGCCTTTCCTAAGCCCATTTCCAACCTTTAGCTATTTCTTTATTTAACAGCCCATTTACAACATCTCTGGGCTGTTTTCTTTCTACAAGCATGTTTTATTCTTTATCTAGACTACTCTTTTGCTCTGGGCACTAGTGCTAAACTGGGGGCACTCCAGAGAACTCAGGAGTGTTTTGACTATTTAAAAGTAAAGCACTACTCCCGTTTGGACATATCTCCCACTAGGGAGAGTGCTTTACACTGTGCCCAGTACTATCTGGTGCACCATATGGGGGAGTTTGAGAAAAGGGACAGTAAAGTAAGCAATAAGATATGTCAGGTTGGCCCCCCTGACATGAAAAAAAAAGGAAAAGGACAGAAGAAAAGATGACGAGGATAGGACAGAGTGAGAGAAAAGGGGGAGGGGGTCACCTACATATATTAGTAGGGGAGTAAACCTTACAGGGAACAGGGACCCTGTTACAGGCCATACTCCTGATGGCTTGGGAAAGCTGCTGTGTGTTAAATGGGGAGTCCAGGAGCAGTTTCTGGGCTTCCGAGATTTTGGGTAGCTTAGTGCTCTCTAAGAAAGCAGGAAATTTCTCTTTGCCCCATTTCATTTGTGAAGAGTACAGGGCCTGGTAGAACTCCAGCATGACTTGATTAATTGCCTTAGGAGTAATTTGACAGTTACCTTTGCTGTCCTGCACCTGCACTATATGCCTTTTGGTCTGCTGCTTTTCTTAGTCTATAAGTCAATAGTTTGCCTGACTTCTCTCCATAGGTATGGTGCTTTAAATTCTGGACTTAAACCTCAACCATTGCCTGAGGCGCCATATCAGTCTTCTCTTCTGCCATTGTCCAAATCAAGGTCCCAACATCACAATATGTCTTTGCTTCAAATATCTGGACTTAAACCCCAACCATTGCCTGTGGCATCTGTCATGTTTCTCCCTTAGAACAGTCCTTCCTCCCTAGGCCATCATGTTCAACCCTCTCCTATCTCATCTAACCTTCCCTCCCTCCCTCCCCACTCCCTATACCCCTCCTCAACCCACTTGCCAGGCCATGCCTACAGTACTTATCAAAGGACTCTTGCATCTCAATCTTCTTCAAACTTTGATGCTAGAGGAACTGCCACTCCTGCTTACTATGACTCTTCCAATGATGTTTACTGTGTAAACTTTAGCTCATTACCTTACGTCCATATATCTGTATTTATGCAACCTATTGCTATGTTCTGGTGCAAGTATCTTGTCACATGCAATGGCTATATGTTATTATGTTGTTGTTATTACTATGTAATTGTTATGTACGTTTACTCACCCTGTGATGTCTTAACCCTGTTGTCAATTGTTTTGCCCCAGGTCCATCTTATAAATGAGCTTGTCTCAATGATGTTCCGCCTGGCAAAATAAAGATTTTGATTGATTGATTGATTGATTGATTTATGTTGGGTTCTGAGAATGTGTAGTTCAGCTTTCCTAGTGGTTAGGGTATTCAGTTGTATTCTTAAAGAGACTAGCTCATACACCAATCCTCAATTGCTCAGCTTACTCAAATCCTTCTTGTACAGCTTTTCTTTCTCCCCAAGAGCTCCTTTATGACTTTTGCCTCTCTCTCCCTTTGCTTTCATCTACGTGATGCAAAGTGATTATTTTGCCACACATCATTGCTTTAAATGTATCCCATATGACTGCCAGCGAGGCGAAGCCTGGAGGGTTGTCCAGGAAGTATTTTTTAGCTTCTGTGGCTATCTAGTCCCTAAATGACTCCTTTTGGAGCAAGAGAGGATTCAACTTCCACTCCAGTGACTTGGGGGTAAGCGGCCTTAGTGCCAAGACTAATGTTATGGGGGTATAATTTGAGATAAATTGTGGGGCAATTGTGGCATCCAGTACTGGGAAGGGGGGTGAGCTTCAGAGAGGTAAACCTGTAGTCCAGTCTGCTGGCTACCTTTAGTGCATTCAAAAAATAAGTATAGTCCCTTTCTGCTGGGTGGGTCAAGTGTCAAACTTTTTGTAGCCTGTGCAGGGTTAAAAGCCCATGCAGAGCCTGGATTGACCTTACATGAGGCTTTGGGCCTTGAGTTGGATTGGTCTAGGACATAGTCCATGGCCAAATTACAGTTTTCCTCCATGATAATCTCAATGTCCTTATCCATCATAACCATGATGGCTTGAGCTACCTAATGGTACCATTCAGGAGAGTCCTCATTCAGAGCATAAATGTTAGCTAAAAGGATTGTTCCCCCTGGTGTTCCTACTTTGACCAATACCCCTCTTCCTTTCTTCTTCTCCATCTCATCCTTAGCTGTGCGCATGAAGGCCCTTGCTGGAAGTGAACTCCGATGTTCCTTAGTGATTCAAATCATTGCAACTGTACTGTATGTTAATACTACAAGAGCCCTCTGGGCTGGCAGTTGCCTCACTGTGAAAAGTTAGAGTGCTATGCTTAGCCTAAAGTATAGAAGTCTTAGGCCAAGGTGCACCTTTTAGTGCTTACAGTGCATTTTTAGAGTGTACATTAGATATTTATGTGTTACTGTTTAGATAACAATGGTGTCCATACTCAATGTAATTTTTACAGTTGGTGTTTTCCTCTATAACCGTGTCCTCCTTCCCCTCCTGTCAAATAAACTTCTTTGTTTCATCGGATCTCTGTGTGTGAATCCTGCCTCTCCTAGTCAGGCACCTCCATCCACCCGCCTAGGAACTTATAGTGTCGCCCCACCACAACACCTGCTGGGGAGTGATACTGGTGCTGGCTGTAAGGCAATTACAGCCACATCTCAGAGTGAAGAACCAAGAAGTCTACCAGAGCAGCACCATCACATCTGGATAAGACTTTTTTCCTTTTTATAGGTGAATTCAATCCCCTCATATTCCAAGAGGTGACTTTTACAATTTCTAGCTTATCCATCATTCTTTCCTACGCCTCAATGATTTCCTTCTTCAACCATTTTTTTTAACTCTCAGCATTCCTGAAGTAGAATTTAACTTGGCACACCCCCTCCTGTCTCCAGATACCCCCAACTCTTGTTGATACCACATCTTATCTTGTGAACACCTTTTCTAAAGTGATTATTTTCCTTTCTCTCTGAAATCTTTAATTTGTACTGTTTGATAAATGTATATACACCAGAATAAATGTATCTATAACAGAATAAATGTTTATAAACCAGAATAAAGGTATATACACTAGAAGTCACCATGCCTCGTGCCTCTATGTAATCTAAATTCCTCTGAGAGGCCCCAATTCACTCACATCTGTGCCTTGGATGCTGCATATAGGGGTTTGACTGTCATGGCAAATTGTTAGTTATACATGTGGTTATTTAAATGTCATGTGATACTGAGACATTGGTGACTTGTTTAAAACTCCTGATAATTTTATTTACCTCACAAAATCAAGAAATAAATCAAAGCTGTGATTTTAGGGCTGCAATGGGCACAGCCCTGCAGATCTCTTGCTATGAGACAAGGACTCCCGCATTCCTTTTGAATGAACATGTTGGAGTGACAGCACAGTCACCTTCACGTCTGTGAATCACTGTCTATAGGCAGTTATAACATGGGTTGTCAGAAGCGTGCAATCTAATTGGTCTCCAACCAGTGCATAGCTGTGGATTACGCAGCCTTGTTAATCCACGGTTCCACAGAGGGAGTTAAGTGCTGTGCCACCAACTCTTGTTAGCAGGTCTGTTCAGTCAAACCAAGCAATAGCCATCTGCAATTCAGTGTGAGTGAGCCAGAGACAGTGTACATTGAGTGTATAGAACTGTACCAGCTCCCCATAGTTTGGTATGTAAGCTTCTAGTGTCTACATACACACAAGGAGCTAGATATTCAGAAGCACAATCCCTCAGCCCGTATGCAGTTTGTTGATAGGTGACTCACTGCATAGTTGGACATGCAGACAGCAGAAGTCATGCGAGGTAAGTGTCTGTGAAGTGGGGGAAGAGGTGAAGGGACGTGGGAGACAGAGACACACACAGTTGTTGTTACAGTACTAGTTCAAGCATTCAAGACTGAGAGTGCAAGAGACACTGAAACAGAGTTGCCAGCTCTCTGTGTAAGTATATGTGCACTGGGGTTTGGGGGGCTGTGTGGTGTGGCATTCCTGGCCATCAGTAGTCCATTGGCATCAGGGAGAGCACAGCAAGTGACACATTTTCCCCATTTCACCCCCTCCACCCCTGGCAACACAGTCTGCCATGGTGCAGAGATCATTGTAAGAGGGAGCCAACACACAGTGAATGTCCTCTGGAGGAGTGAGACATGCTGCTTAGCGTCTCTGTGTGGCCACCTGTTCCTATTGTTTTTGCCTGCTGCCATGGCTTTGAGTGGTCCTGCTGTTCATCTTCTTAGCACTGCAGCTTCCCTGGGAAACATTAGAACAGCTGAGATAGAGTGAAACACAAGATACAGCACACCACTGACAGGGACAAATAAACCAGATTGCAGCAATGCTCAGTTACATGTGCTTCCCTCTCACTCTCTCTGTCTGTCTGTAGTCTCTAGTGTTTCCTCTTCTGGAAAAGATCATTCTGGTCCAGGGAAGGAATCACATAAGAGACACAAAAGGAAACAAACATCTAGATAGGGAAGTGATTCTGATTCAGAGGGTGAGTTGCCTAAAATACATAAAAAAGAAATAAAAAGGTACCTGAAAGACAAAAACAGTATCTTAAGTCAAAAACTGTCGTGAAAGCTTTACAGTTTCTAGGAGTGTGATACGTGATATGGGAGAACAGTTTTATAATTCAGTGGTCTGTAGATGATTCCTGTGCCAATTGGTAAAGGGTACCTAAAGAGGAAAGAAATAAACCAGCTAGACTGTACAGGTTTCTGAAAAAAGGAATTTGGTGAATATCAGAGCAAAGGAGCAGCCAGGTGTCCCGCTTAGAAAACAAAGTGTGGTATTGATCAATGTCCAAGGGATTTTCATTGTAAGTGGAAGGATGTATACTTTGGAGCAGAATATAACACTAACAGGGATAGTACTAATTTCAAAGATGTATATTATCATGGTTTAACCACTTCAAGTAAAACACAAAAGGCAATGGAGTGTAAGAAGCATAGAGATGTACACTGGATTGTAGAACTGGCTGATCTTATATGGGGCTCTGGAAGAGGTGATGATATACACAGAAAAAGGGACGTTTTGCCTCCGAGGCTAAAGTGTCTGGTGTCACTACTTCTGATACTCTAGTTACAGAGGGAAATAAGTTGCCTGCTTCTAAATACTCAAAAAGAAAGGGAAAGAAACAGAAGAACAAGACTCCAAATGAGACAACTGTGGAGCAGCCAAGACCTATGCAAGACTCAGGTGTGGTTTAGCAACCTTGTCCTAATCAGCAGCCTTATAAAAATCAACAGCAGCATCAAAACTCTCAGCAATATCAAAACCAGGGTTTCTCTCATGGGGATACAACCATGGTAGAGGATATGACAGGGGCACAATAATTTTAGAAGTGGTAGAGGTAATTTCAGAGGGTGCCAGTATTGTGATAATGATCAACAAGGTTATAGATCACGTCAGAATGGGTCTAGGCTTGGTTCTCCAAGTCTAGAAGAAACAAGACAGGAAATGCAAGATAAAAAGAGAAAGGAAATGGAGGATTTAAAAGCACTTTTTCAAAGTCATCTGCTACATACTCCCTTGTTACCTCCTGCTTCTCATTCTCCCATGCAAACTTCTCCAGTAGCACACATTACAGATGAAGCCACTAATGGAACTAACTAATAGTGTCTGTTCCTTCTACTGCTGCCCAGGTAAATGAAACTGTAATTGTTGAAAATGGTGAAGAAACTGTAATGAAATTTGAAAATGAATGCATGCCAAATGTTAATGCTATCTCTGATTCTGGCAAAGCTCAAGAGGTGTCCAGAGTAAATATTATGAACAGTGTGCCATGTCACAGTGAAACTGCTGTATTGCCGTGGGTAAGGAAAAACAAATTCGACTTAGGCAACTTAAATTTGAAAATAAATACATAGAAACAAGTAAGTGTGTTGGCAGAAAAGGACTGCATTGGTCCATCTGGTCTGCCCCATTCCTTCCCCCTTCATGTCTTAGTTCTTTTCATCCTTTTCCCACCCCAGAGCCCACCCCTGAGTAGCTACCCCTTTCCCATTCCCTCTGTGTACTCATCCCTCCTTTTATTGCTTAATTTCATGTAGTTATCCCATGCCCTCTTGAACTCCCCCACTGATTTTGCATCCACCACCTCTTCTTTTAGTCTATTCCATGGTCCCACCACCCTCTCTGTAAAGTAGTGTCTCCTCCTATTTCTTTTGAACTTTTCTCTCTCCAGTTTCAAGCTGTGTCCTCTAATTTTGGTTTTTTCTTACATCTTAAAGATGCTCCCTTCCCTCATCTTGTTTATTCCCTTCAGATACTTAAAAGTTTCTATCATATCCCCCTGCTCCCTCCTTGTTTCCAGTGAATACAGGTTGTGCTCCTCCAACCTCTCTTCATATGTCCTCTTGTGCATGCCTTGCACCATTTTGGCCACCCTCTTCTGGACTCTCTCCACTCCATCTATGTCTTTCTGTAGTTGAGATCTCCAAAACTGTACCCCATACTCCAGATGTGGACAAACCATGGACCTGTAAAGGGGCATGAATTCCTCTCTCCTTCTACTTATAATTCCCCACCCTATACAAGCCAGCTGTCTGTTTGTTTTACTCACCGATTTGTTAGACTGATTTGCCTACTTTAGGTTATCTGATATGATAATCCTCAGATCCCACTCCTGCTGCATTACCTAAACCTTCTCTCCTCCCAGTGCGTAAATGGCCTTTGGGTTCTTGTGTTCTATGTGCATTATTTTGCATTTTTTAGCATTAAATCTCAATTGTATACTTTCCAACAATGTTTCCAGCTTTATAAGGCCCTCACTGATATGCTTCACCTCCTCTGGTGTGTCCACCCTATTGCAGATTTTCGTATCATCCACAAATAGACACATCTTCCCATACAGTCCTTCCGCTATATGCACAATGTAAATGTTAAACAGTACTGGTTCCAAAACTGACCCTTGGGGTACCCACTTGCCACCCTTTCCTCACTTGTGTGAACCCCATTAACAACTACCTTTTGGTCCCTGCCCTCAAGCCAATTTTCCACCCAATTTGTTATTTTCTCCCCTACTCCCCAACTGTCCAACTTGCTCACCAATCTCCTGTGAGGGACAATGTCAAATGCTTTGCTGAAGTACAGATAGGCTACATCCACCCCCCCAATCAATCTCCCTCATCACCCAATCAAAGAATTTGATCAGGTTTGTCTAGCAAGAGCTTCCTTCCATGAACACGTGTTGTCTGCCATCCTGAAGACCACCTTCCATGAGGTATTCGTGGCAGTCACAGAAACATGGTACACACAAAACCATGACTGGGACGTAAACATACCAGGATACACTATCTACAGGAGGGACAGGGAGGGTAAAAGAGGGGGAGGAGTAGTTCTTTACATAAGGGAAGGAATAATAGCAACAGAACAAAAGGGTAAACAGGGAGGAGAAGAAGCACTGTGGGTAAATTGAGACAGGCAATGGCACCACAATCCGCACAGGGTTAGATACAGACTCTCTCAGGGGAGGAAGTGGACAAGGAAATGATAGAAAGTATACTTAGAATGGCAGAAAAAGGGAGATATTGCTGATGGGTGATCTGAATATGCCAGATGTTAACTGGAGCGCAGTTGCAGCTGCCACTTCGAAGAGTGCAGTTATTCTAGATGCCCTACAGGGGGCATGCCTTAGACAACTAGTACTGGAGCCCACTCGAGAGGGAGCAATATTAGACTTGATACTCTCAAATGGAGATGGAGAGAGGATCACAGATGTAGAAGTGGGTAGCCATCTGGGAACTAGCGACCATCGAACAGTATGGTTCACAATAAACACAGCAATAGAGTCAAGCCATACAAAGACAAAAGTACTGGACTTTAGGAGGGCTGACTTTGCAAAATGGGTGAGTGCCTAAGAATGCACTAGCAAATGGCGGGAAGGAGGGTGGAAGAACAATGGGGAATAATAAAACTGCCATCACAGAGGTAACAAGCCTTTGTGTGAAGCAAATAAACAAAACAAGACGATGTAAGAAACCACTATGGTTCTCAAAGGAAGTGGCAGTGAAGGTTCAAGAGAAAAAGAAAGCATTCAGGAAGTACAAGGAATCTGCAGCAGGAGCAGGACAGAGAACTGTATCAGTTAAAGCAAAAGGAGGCTGGGAAGGCAGTCAGAATAGCAAAGGCCCAAACTGAGGAAAAGATAGCCAACTCAGTTAAGAAGGAATAAAACCTTTATAGGTACATCAGGGAGCAAAGGAAGACCAAGGGAGGGATAGTGAGGCTTAATAAAAGGGAGGGAGGTGGGCAGAGGGAGAATGTGAAAGGCAGAGATACTAAACAAATATTTTTGCTCAGTATTTACAAAGGAAGAGGGAGGTACATAAAACAAACAGTAGTAACACTCTGGATACAGAAGTTGATACCAGCCCATTTACAGAAGAAAGGGTTCTGAAAGAACTCTTAAAACTGAAGGTGGACAAAGCAATGGGGCCTGATGGGATTCATCCCAGAATTCTAAAAGAACTAAGGGTAGAACTAGTGACACCACTGACTACCCTCTTTAACAAATCATGGGAGGATGGGGTGGTACCCGAGGACTGGAGGAGGGCAGATGTGATTCCTTCACAAAAGTGGGAGCAAGGCAGAAGCAGGAAACTATAGACCTGTTAGTTTAACCTCAGTGATAGGGAAAATGATGGAATCACTTCTAAAGGAAAGAACTGTCGCGTATCTAGAGGCCAGAAGGGCACAGGACCCTAGGCAGCATGGATTCACAGCGGGAAGGTCATGCCAGACGAATCTGATAGATTTCTTTGACTGGGTGACCAAAGTAGTAGATCAGGAAGGGGCTGTGGACATGGCCTACCTAGACTTTAGCAAGGCATTTGACACAGTCCCACACAAACGATTAATATATAAGTTAGCCAGCCTGGGAGTGGGTCCCAAGATGACAGTCTGGGTAAAGAATTGGCTGGAGAATAGGACACAGAGAGTAATAGTAAATGGAGTCCACTCAGAAGAAAGGAGGGTTACTAGCGGGTACCTGAGGTTCAGATAGGACTAGTCCTCTTCAATGTCTTTATAAGCGACATTGCAGAAGGACTGGAAGGAAAAGTATGTCTCTTTGCAGATGACACTAAGATCTGCAACAGAGTTGATGCACAGGGTGGGGTGGAAAGGATGAGAAGGGACTTGGCAAGGTTAGAGGAATGGTCAAATGTATGGCAGCTTAGATTCAATGCTAAGAAGTGCAAGGTAATGCACCTGGGAAACAAAAACCCAGGGGAAGAGTACACAATGTAGGGTGAGATACTAACAACAAAAAATGGAAAGGGACCTGGGGGTAGTCATATCAGATGACCTAAAGGTGGGCAAGCAATGTGAGAAGGCAGCAAGGAGGGCTGGGGGATACTGGGATGCATAGGGAGAGGCATCACCAGTAGAAAACAGGAAGTTATTATCCCTCTGTACAGACAGCTGGTGAGACCCCATCTGGAGTACTGTGTGCAGTTCTGGAGACCCAATCTCCGCAAAGACATAGACAGGATGGAAGCTGTCCAGAGGAGGGCAGCTAAAATGGTGCAGGGTCTGCACCAGAAGACATATGAAGAGAGACTTAAGGAGCTTAATATGTATAGCCTCGAGGAAAGGAGGGAGAGGGGGGACATGATAGAAACTTTCAAGTACCTCAAGGGAATCAACAAAGTCCAAGAGGGTAGCATCTTTCAAAAAGAGGTGTGCAAGAACAAGAGGGCACAATTTGAAGATGGGGGGGCGGCTCAGAGGTAATTTAAGGAAGTATTTTTTCACAGAGAGGGTTGTGGATGCATGGAACGGCCTTCGGAGGAGGTTGTGGAGTCAAAATCAGTGGTGGAATTCAAGCATGCATGGGATAGTCATAAGGCAATTCTGCGGGGTGGGGGTAGGAAGAAGTAGGCTGCTGGTTAACTAGGATCTGCAGCTTATCCAGTAGGTAGGGAAATAGGCAGACTGGGTGGGCCAAGCGGTCCTTATCTGCCGTCAAATTCTATGTTTCTATGTTTCTATGTATTTTACTAACCTTTCCTTAATGAGTGTCTCCATAAGCTTTCCCACTACTGAGGTAAGGCTGACTGGGCAATAGTTTCCCCACTCCTTCTTCCTGCTGTTCTTATGCAGTGGTAACACATCCACTCTTTTCCAGTCCCTTGGAACTCTCCCCATTTCCAGAGACAAGTTAAAAAGCCTTATTAGTGGTGCCACCAGCTCATCCCATACCCTGGGATGTACGGCGTGCAGCCCCATTGCCTTGTCTACCCTTAACTTACCCAATTCCTCCAATACTCTGCTCTCCTGGAAAGGGCTTGTGTCCACCCCCCTATTTTCCTTTCCCTTCTTCCTCAAGTTTGGTCCCTTCCCTTTCTCCTCCACTGTAAAAGCAGAGCAGAAGTACCTATTAACACTGCCCACTCTCCATCAACACTGGAGTGCCACAGGAGTCTGTGTTAGGCCCCATCCTCTCTTCCAGTTTTCTAAATGACCTTCCCTCAGCCTGTTCATCCTCCTCCATCCACATGTATGCAGATGACACAGTCATCTTCACCTCTAGTCAGTCCCCTAATGATATAGCTATCAGACTTCAACATGACTTCGATAAAGTTCAGCACTGGTTTAGCTCCCATCAACTCTCTCTAAATGCCAAGAAGACATTCTCCATGACCTTTGGTGCTAGGCAGAGACTATCCAGGTTTCCTTCCCCTCCATCCTTCCGTACCTTTGATGAGACAGTCCTTGAGGACACTTCATCTTTTAGGTATCTCGGGTGTGGCTTGACCAACACCTCACCTTCTCTGGTCATGTCAATGGTATCCTGAAAAAGCTGTACCCCAAGCTTGGTGCTTTATACAGGAACCGTAGTAGCTTTCCTCTACCGGCAAGATGTGGACTTGTCCAGAAGATGATCTTACCTATCTTTGACTACTGCAATGTGGTCTACAGTGCTGCTCACAAGTCTTTCTTACTCAGATTGGACACCCTTCTTAACTCCCTCTGTCATTTTGCTTTGGATGCTCCTCGCACCCACCACTGTAACCTCTACTGCTCTTTGGCCTTTTCCTTGTTAGAAAACCAACGCCTCCTTCACTGTGCAAAATGTGTGTCTGAGTTTTGGTTTGGTACATTCCCTTCCTATCCTGCATCCTCACTTTACATACTCCCACCTCCAGCTCATGCCCTTAGATCCTTTGATTCCTGTCTAATGGTAGTCCCTCAACCATCAACCTTTGCTGGTCAGATGGCTTCCTTGCACCCCTTTCCCAAACTCTGGAATGCACTTCCCCTCCAGATTTGTCACTCATCCTCCCACTACTCCATCTCTTCTGCCCTTCTAAATTTCCTCAGTAAACTGTACCTGTGACTAATCCTAATTGCATCACTTCCCATACTCCCCTTCTCATCACTACTCAAAGCTGGGTCAGAAAAACTTGACTAATCCTGTAGCCCTAAGTTGTTCACTGTACATGCTTTTATTGTAAACTAATTTACTGTTGGATCGTATGTATGTTTTCCCCTTGTACCCTCTCCCCTTCTTCCCATGCTCCTCTTCCCATCACCATTCCTATAAATACTTTACCAAAATCTAGTCCTATGCCAACTATGCATCAGTGACTACCCCAAGATTCTCTTTCCCTACTCTAATCCCACAGTGCCTTACCTTGATCAAACCGAGTCCTGCACCCATTCTATCTTCCCCACTCCACCCCCTGCTCTCCCTACCTGATCTGAACTGACCCTACCTCATTCTACTCTGTGACCCAACCTGAACCTACTCTACCCCATTATATCTTCCCCTGGCTTGCTGTCCCCTCCTCCATCCACCTTCAAGTTGGTTGTATGTAATTATCTCACTCGGCTATCCAGTACTTTAACAGTTGCACTTATCTGCTCACAGTACTAAATCTGCACTTATTATGTACATTAATTTCATTCTTATGTAGCCTTAACTAAGTGGTTCACTGTACATGCTTTTATTGTAAACTAATTAACTGTTTGATTGTATTTATGTTTTCCCCTTGCAACCTCTTCCCCCAAAGACGCACCAGGAGATGAGCAACTTGTTGTTCAGTGTGTCTTTCCTGGTGAAACATTTTGATAAATAAATATTATGTAAGTCTGCTTTGTCCTTGTCTCTCTCCTGCACCAAAGCCCCTCCCTTACCTTTAAGTCTCATTATGCCCTACAAATTCTTTCTTCTTCAGCTTATATATCTGAAGTACTTTTTGTCCCCCCTTCATGCCTCTTTTGCTATTTTCTCCTCTGCCGCTGCTTTTGCCCTCCTTTTCTGCCCTGCCACCCAAAGTGTTTCCCTGTATTCCTCCCTTTCCTCGTGTTCTTTTGTATACCCTGAAAGCCCTCTTTTTCTCCCCTATTGCCCTTACCACTTCCTTAGTGAACCAGAGCGGCTTTCTTCCTCTTGTTCTTTCCCACCTTCCTTTTTTTTTATTAAATAAGCTTTATTAAATTTAAGGTAACATCAGAAAAACACCAGGCAGGATCACATGAAACACTGATATTTCCCACCTTTCTAATGTGCCTCTCCGTTGTCCCCAGAATTCCTCCTCCCCACCGCAGTTCATCTACATCCCCCAGCATTTCCTTGCCTTCTATTTCAGCCCTGAATGATTCCCTCATTTTATAGAAATCTACCCTCCTAAAGTCAAGCACCTTAGTGTTGGTTCAACTCCACTCTGCCCCTGTCCTAAGGCTAAACCTTACTACTCTGTGGTCACTTACCCCCAAATGTTCTCCCACCCAGATCCCTGCTACACTCTCCCCGTTTGTCAGTTCTAAGTTCAGTGCAACCCCACCCCTAGTTGGTTCCATGACCAGCTGCTGCAGGAGTGCTTCCTGTATCTTTTCCAGCATTACCCTTCTCCTTGCCGATGTTGCCATTGGAATCTCCCAGTCTACATCTGGGAGATTAAAATCCCCTACCAGTAGAAGCTCCCCCCTGCTAGACAACCTTTGAAACTCCCTCATTATCTCCTCATCCACATCCTCCCCTTGATTTGGTGGCCTGTAAACCACTCCCAGGCATGTTGTCCCACCATTCCTCTTGACTAACCTGACCCAGGGAACCTCCACTGTTCCCAACCTATTCTGCCCTTCTGACACCTTTATCCCTTCCCTTATGTGAAGTGCCACTCCTCCCCCTTTTCTCCCTGACCTATTCTTCCTAAAAAGGCTATACCCTAGGATAACCACTTCCCAGTCTAGATTTCCATCCTCCATGTCTTCATTATGGCAGTCTGGTCCAGCTCCTCCTCCACCATCACGGGTTTTAGCTCCCCCAACTTATTTCCCAAACTTTTAGCATTCACCAGCATACCCCTCCACCAATTCCCCACCTTAAACTTTTTTTCCCTATATTCTCTGCCCTCTCCTGTGGGTGATTGCTAACTAGGCTAGATCCTCCTTCTTTTTCCTCCACCCCTTTCCTAGTCATGTACTCCCCCTCTCCCAGTTTAAATCCTTTCTTAGGATCCCATCTATGTAACCCTGAAATTTCCCCCTTAACAACTTAACGCCCCTATCATTGATGCATAGTCTCTCACCCATGTATAGATTCTCCCCTGCCCACATGTCCCCCATTCCCCTAGTTGAATCCCTGCCTTTTATACCAATCCCTTAGCTGGTGGTTAAAGTCCCTTATTGTCAGCTGTCAAGTGGTGCTAGTGCAGTGCACCGGCAAGACCTCAAAGAAAGCCAGGGAGCTAACCTCCTCCCTACATCCCCTAGCTAGGTCCCTGAAACTTCTTTGTACTTCTTCCACATTGTCTCCTGCCAGGTCATTTGTCCCTAACTGTAGGACTAGGTGCAGCTTCCCCCCAGTGTCCTAATATGCTGTCTCAGTTTTGGCAGTGCCTCCATCCCTGGCTCACAAAATACCAACCTCTTTTTATATGATGGAGTCCACAAAGACCATATCATTTTTTGTACTCTCTGTCTTTGTGATCTCCCCAGTGCCCTCTTCTTTCTCCCTCTTTTCTGCGTTCCTTGTTCTCCATACTTGAACTTGCACTTCTGACCCCATATTGCCCAACTTCTCCCTCATATACTCCTCCCTTCCCTCCTGCACCCTCGCCCCTACACTTCCCAATTTATCCTGCTCTTTCCTTTCTCTTTTCTCTTTTCCCTCTGGACAGTGTTTCCTTCCTCCTGGTTACCTTCCTCTGCTACTCAATGTAATCCATGCTTTTCCTCCCTCCTTTTTCTCCCTCTTGTCTCCCCTACCCCTCTTGCCCTCCTCCCATCTGTTGGGACCCCCTTACTCTACTCTCTGCTTCACTCCCTCCATTACTTCTGTGTCTCAAATAATGCTCCCCTACTTCTGCTTTCTCCTCTTGATCCCTTTCTTCCTGCATCTCAGCCAATGGTGATAACATATTAGACACATCAAGACTTCCCCCTTTGTATGCCTGTCTGTGCCCAGGAACATTGCCTCTGTCATGTGTCCTCAACTTTTCCCCATCCCGCCTCATATTTTCTCCCCCGTTTTCTATTAATTCCCTCCCAGTATCCTGATTAAAAAGAAAAGGTTTTACTTTGACATAAACACTGAGAACAATTTGGATTGTGAAGCTTTGTTAGATTGAGGGGCAGAAGTGAACCTGGTGTCTGAAAGTTCTTTTGACAAACTGACTGATGCCTTAGGTGACTCAGAAGTACTGAAACTCCTCAATGATGACTTAGAAATTGTAGGATATGGAGAAGAAGTTCAGCAGCCCTTGGGTAAAGTGTGATTGAAATTAAGATTGCGCAAAATGTAAAATACCCATCCAGTGTATGTTACTCACAAAAGAGGTGATGATTTTCTAATTGGAAATGACCTTCTGAAAAGGTTTAGATCTATTATTGCCTATTTTCACAGAGTCTTGTGGTCTCAAGTAAAAAGGCCTATTCCATTTGGAAAGCATCTGAAGATTTCTAAACAATCAGAGACATGTTACACTGAGAATGAAGATGCAATGATTAAACTAAATTTTGTACATTCCGACATACCTGATGTATCTGAACTGGGTAATTCTGGAAATTTGACTAAATGGTGAAGTACCGTTCATGTGGTTTAGTCATCAAAACAAGATGTGGTAAGGTCTAAGATTAGTGCAAGAGGTTTAACTTTCTTCACAAAATAAGTAAACTCTATTTTCATCAGAGGCCTATCCTGTTTTTGAAACGGAGGCTTTAGACTCTGATTACACAGTCTCCGCTGAGGACTGTGGAAAGGAAATGCCACTGAGTCATAAGTCCTTTCTCTGTAAAATAAAATCAGAAAAAAGTGAGTTTAAGGTGCCAGTTAAAACAGAGAATTTGCAGGTTGCCAGTCCTGTGTTATGCCTAAGAACATTGTCTAATCAATGAATAGTTTTATAAAGTATTAAAAAGACAGAGGCCTAAACTGACATTTGTAACTAAACAAAAGTGACTGAAAGATGTCCCAAACCATGAAGCACTTCTTCACAGAGAGGGTGGTGGACACTTGGAATGCATTGCCGGAAGAGGTCATCTCATTGAAGACAGTGGACAGCTTTAAGAGAGGGTGGGATAAACATAGGGGGAAGATAAGGATTATGGGTAGAGAGGATAGGAGAAGTGGGGAGGGAGGGCAGGGACATTAGCTCAAGCTGTGAACCGTGCAATATGAGCAGACTTGATAGACCAAATGGCCTTCTTCTGCTGGCTTCTTCGTATGTTCATATGAAGGAAGCTTAAAATGTACAGGTGTATGTACCCTGAACCTCCAAAAAGGGGAAAAGAATATACAATACCATGTGTATGTAGTGCAAGGTTTGAGATTTCCCATATATCTTGGGTTAGATGACTTGTACGACTGGATGTGTATACATTTAAAAAGGAGCTGTGAAATTTCCTAACCAAAACTGTCCCTTTTTCATGCTTTGATTCTACCAGTCCTAGTCCTCCTCTGTCTAGTCCTATCACTAATGTCCTATCCTCATCCAGATTACTTAACTCAGACTAATTCTTGCCTCTCTGAAACACTGTCCTAGCTCAACTCTCTGTTGTTTTTTACCTTACCTGAATATCTCCTCTCCCTTTTACCTTTCTGCTTATTTTCTCTTTGCTTGCACTTACAGTACCTTGTACTACTCCACTGTGTCTCTGCCCGTGAGTGATTTCCATCCTATTTGAAATTTGTACTCCCCCAGTCATTCCTTATTGATTATTATTGTGATTGCACTTATCTCTGCATTTTTGCTTAGCTGGTTATCCTCCCTTTGTTTCCCTCCCTCTTGTTTAATGTAACCATATGTTTTTACCTTATGTTATACCCTTAAATGCTACTCTCCAATGTTTTATGTGCCTGCATTTTTCAAAGGAACTACATTGCAAAACTAGGTCAATGACTGTATCTCCTATTATGTTTATTTGTCTCTGCCATTCAAGTGAAATTGTATTATCTACCTCATTTTTATGTTTGCTTGCGCGCATGCACAAGAAACATTATGTGGCAGCTTAGGAGAGAAGCGGGTTGTGGAGACACAGCACTGTGGCAGCCAATGGAGGCATAGCATATGGGGTCTTGGCACTGGCGGACAATGGAGGCACAGTGTGCTGATGACACTGGCTTCCAAAAGTGCCACCAACTTGTAACATTTTCGCCGCAGCAATCAGGGGCCGCCTAGTCTTTGCAGCGTCAGCCATTCCACTGGAATGAGGGAGCGACCCATCATTGCAGGGTGGAACTTTGTCTAGTGTAATATTGTTTGTGACTGCGGCGGTTAGCCGCTGCCATGTTCACGAACAATACTGCACAGCCCCCTATGCTGAGGGGGTGCCGAATCCCCCTCGGAATTATGCACCCCCAAAACTGTCTTTGTTTGCTGATGGGGGCCCCAATCCCCTTCGGCTTCAGTCCCCTCCGTGCCTAGTTTAATTTGCCGATGGGGGAGCCCACTCCCCATCGGCATAATGTCCCCCCCAAAAAAACAGTTGCTTTCTGCCAAGGTGGGTGCCCAATCCCCCCTGGCTCTTGTGCCCCCTCAGTATGTGCTGACGGGGGTGCCCAATCCCCTGTCAGCTACAGCCTCCCCAAAAAACAGTAAACAGTCAGGTGGCATACTGGGAGCCCACCCCAGCATGCCAAATGCCCCAGTGAAAACAAAAAAAGTCATGCAATGTTTTTTTTTCGTTTTAAACCTGTAAATCAGGAAACTGTTCATCGTTGAGTCCGGTGGCCCCACCCCCCAACCTGCACCCACTCTCTGCACACCCTGCCTCCCCCCACCCCATGCTTACCTCTGGAGCAGAGCGCAACGATCTTCGGTGGACCAGGAACACATCTGCACACTTCAAAGCCAACTGCGAACTGAAGAAATGCTGGTAAGCTGTATAATGGCATAAATAGGGTTTTTTCAACTCTGAAGCATATCTCAGGCATTTTTGGGAATTTTGCCACCAAATTTTCAACATGGGGTTATTGTGGTGCTAGATGGCGACAGGCACAAGAGAGTGAGCTCCGTCCCGATCCTTCAGTTTTTTAATTTATTTATTGCTCAAAGTTGTTTTTTTTTTTCATTTAAATCATTCATCCGATTTTCTATTCAGCACTAAGACAAGTAACTGTGGAGTCTTGTAGGTTTTTAGACCTTATTTATTCAAATATCATCAATTCTAAATAGTGATTATGCCTGCAGGAAGGCTCCACTCCCCTCGTTCTCCTGGGCGCACTGCTTTCTCTGAGACAGATTTAGGTACTCATTCTGACAGCTCGCAACAATATGTCACAAAACAGAACCTTGACCAAATTAAAGATTTACTGTAGAAATCAGATTGGGTCAGTTGGAAGTAAAAAATTCCACTGACACATTAACGAGACAACATGAAGAAATTTGTAACATAGTGAGTAAAAAATGAAAACCAGATCACTGATCTGACTTCAGCAATCACATATATAGAACAGCTGACATTTAAACAAGCCAAACAGATTTATCAGTTATCTCAAAAAGTGGGCGACCTGGAGAATAGAAGTAGACAAAATAACATAAGGATTCTAGGTGTTCCAGAAGGAACTGAGGGTGACGGTATGATAGCCTTCCTCAAATCATTTTTGCAGGAAACTCTTGGTCATCATTGGCATACCCCTATAGAAATTGAAAGCGCTCACAGAGCTCTGGGACCCAGGACCAGGGAGGGGCTGTGGACATGGCCTACCTAGATTTTAGCAAGGCATTTGATACAGTCCCACACAAAAGATTAATACACAAGATAGCCAGCCTTGGAGTGGGTCCCAAGGTGGTAGCTTGGATAAAAAATTGGCTAGACAACAGGATGCAAAGGGTAGTAGTAAATGGAGTACACAGTGAAGAATGGAGGGTTACTAGTGGGGTACCGCAGGTTCACTACTGGGACCGGTACTTTTTAATGTCTTTATAAGTGACATTGCAGAGGAACTGGAAGGAGCAGATGTCACAAAGATCTGCAACAGGGTTGATACACAAGATGGAGTGGAAAGGATGAGAAGGGACTTGGCAAGGTTGGAGGAATGGTCAAATGTATGGCAGCTCAGATTCAATGCAAAGAAGTGCAAGGTAATGCACATGGGAAACAAAAACCCAGGGGAAGCATACACAATGGAGGGTGAGATACTGACAACAGTAAAAATAGAAAGGGACCTGGGGGTAATTATATCAGATGACCTAAAGGTGGGCAAGCAATGTGAGAAGGCAGTAAAAAGGCTGGGGGGACACTGGGATGCATAGGAAGAGGCATCAGTAGTAGAAAACAGGAAGTTGTTATCCCTCTGTACAGACAGTTGGTGAGACCCCATCTGGAGTACTGTGTGCAGTTCTGGAGACCCCATCTCCGCAAAGACATAGACATAGTGGAGGCTGTCCAGAGGAGGGCTATCAAAATGGTGCAGGGTCTGCACCAGAAGACATATGAAGAAAGACTAAAGGAGCTTAATATGTATACCCTTGAGGAAAGAAGGGAGAGAGGGGACATGATAGAAACTTTCAAGTACCTCAAGGGAATTAACAAAGTCCAAGAGGGTAACGTCTTCCAGAAAAAGAGATGTGCAAGAACAAGGGGGCACAATTTGAAGATAGAGGGAGGACTGCTCAGAGGTAATGTGAGGAAGTATTTTTTCACTGAGAGGGTTGTGGATGCATGGAACAGCCTCCCTGAGGAGGTCGTGGAGTCAAGAACAGTGGGGGACTTCAAGAATGCATGGGACAGGCATAAGGCAGTCCTAGTGGGGGGTAGGAGGAAGTAAGCTGTTGGTTAACTAGGATCTGCTGCTTATCTGTTAGGTAGGAAAATGGGCAGACTAGGTGGGCCAAGTGGTCCTTATCTGCTGTCAAATTCTATGTTTCTATGTTTCTACCATTTAACCAGAAACCTAGACCCATAATTGCATATTTGCTAAAATTCTCTATTAAGGAGGAAATAATGAGCTTATCTAGAGAAAAGAGGTCGCTTAGGTGGAAAGGAGAAAATATTTTAATCTTTCAGGACTTTTCCAGTGTAGTGGTGGCTAGAAGAAAAGAGTTCCTCAAAGTCAAACAATGTCTAAAAGAGCTTGGTCTAAAATATTATTTTAGATATCTTGCCTCTCTGATCATCCAGGAACAAGGGGGAAAGACTACCAAATGTGACTCTCCTAATATTGCTTGGCGCTTTATACAATCTTACAAGGAAAATCACTTCAACAATTCATCAGGCTGAAAAAAATAACCAGCATATTTCAAAAACAGCTCGAGCGTCCTATGAAGCAACTCAGTTTAATTCTGATTCTCACGCTAATCACCCATCTGCTCGATCGTGTGAACTTTTTCAAAATAACTCTCTTATGACCATCCCCCAACCATCCACTCCACGTCTGTTTTCTGTAGTTGCTAAACCGGATTCAGACCGTACCTGAACTTCTGATATTCATCGAAGAGCTCGACAGCATTCAAAACACTCTAACATCCCGAGGCTTTCTTCTACTGTGGGAAATCCCAAGAAAAGAGAATGAAGTAAAGAGAACAGCTGCACATCCTCTCCTAGATCTTCCCCTGAACTGATGCACGAAGAGGAAATGGATGCAACAGAAACAGTCCAACACATTTCTATCCCCTGCAGCAACAGCAACCTGTCGAAGGGCTCTATACTTGGGATCAAAGGATATACATGATTTGTAAATGAACCATTTCCTGTGGTCCTAGGGGCATAGAACCACAAAAGCATCATTGTAGTTAATGAAAGTGCAGTGGTAGGATTTTTTTTTTCATTCTGCTTAAGAGGGGCTTTTTAAAGTTTTCATTAGGCAGCAGTATAACGAAGATATTGGATTAAATTCAAAATGATCATTATTATCTTGATAATTCTGACAATGATACCTAGTTATATGTCATTTGTGGTATGCTCTTTTTCTGACTGCTCTGTTAAACTTCTCTACTGTCAATCTTACTCTACTATAATATATTCTCTTTATTGGCCCTAGTCATGAGTGCTGCCTTATTACAGATATCTAGTATCTAATTATATTCTGTGTTTTGGTGCCTAATTTCCACTAAAAATTACCAAGATCTAGAGCAAGACCAAATGTTCTTCAGGCTGGATGGTCTGTTGAAGGCCTGGATATGCTCTCAACTAGTGGATGGTTTCTACACAGATATATTAATTATTTAATATTGACATCTGTTTTGGCAGTAAGCTATAGTTATTGAACTGGGCAAATTATTTATTTTCCTCCCTTTTATAATATATCTATATACTAACTATATATGTTGTGAGTTTAGTTTTATAGTTGGATATCTTGTCTATTTTCTTTTAATTTATACATTTAACAGTTGTATTGAATGATATTCTTGAACTTAATCAAATACTGTGAATTTAGACTAGAAAGAAATTGATTTGGGGTAAGTTGGGGGGGCATTGGGGTGGAGGAGGAATGGTGGGTGTTGCTCTCCCCCCCTTTTTTTTCTCTCTCCCTAGGGGCTTTCTTTATTCTGCTTTTGGAAGGATCATTGCCTTCTCTTGTAGCAGTCGTAGTGGAGCGCGACTGGTCAGTCAAACCTTGGACAGCAGTCTGGAGGACAATAACTGACTAAGCAGTAGCTATCACCCTACTGCACCTTTTTCTCTCATCTTAAATTGTTTTAAATTTCTTCTGAACATTTTATTCAGTCATAGTTATTGTTATAAAGTATGTATCCTTACAAAACTGTCTCGTGGAATGTGAATGGCCTAGGTACCCCTATTAAAAGTAAGAACATTTTAGCATATGTTAACAAAAAAAAGCAGATATTGCATTCTTACAAGAAACACATTTGAATGATTCTGAATCAGCTACACTGTGCAGGTCTTGGGTAGCTACGGTGGAATATAGTAACTTTAATTGTAAGAAAAGGGGTACAGCTATTCTGATTAAACAAGGTATTAATTTTGTGAAATCAGACCATTTATCTGATCCTGATGGTAGATTTCAATTACTATTTGGTACTCTAAATGGTTTTAAGGTTGCCTTGGTTAACATTTATGCTTCTAATTCTGGACAAAATATTTTTTTTGAAAATATTTCTGCACTTCTGTCCAATTATTCTGATTATAAGATTATCATGGGGAGGACTTCAACGAGGTTATGGATCCTTTGTTAGATAGAAAGACAGTGAAAACTACTCTGACTTTGTCCAGGTCTCACCTGGCCCTGCATAAAATGGTTCAGAATCTCTCTCTATCTGATGTGTGGAGAATAGTTAATACTCAGACTAGAGATTTTACCTTTTTCTCTAACAGACATAGTTCCTACAGTAGGATCGACCACCTATTTATCTCTAACGAACTTCTAGAATCAATTACTGATGCTAGCATAGACTCTATTATAATATCTGACCATGCATTAATTGACATGGCCTTGTTTATAGGGGAGGGCAAACCTAAAGAATTCCGATGGAGACTGAATATGTCTGTTAAAAGATGAAAAATTAATTGATTGGATAACACAAGAAAGTGAGGACTACTTTAGGAACAATGACAATGGTGAAGTATCTAAAACTTGTTTATGGAAAACTTACAAAGCCTTTATCAGGGGTAGAATTATCAGTTTTGCTGCCTGTAAAAAGAGGGAAAAAGCTAAAATCTTAAGACAGAAACAACTGGAATTAACTGATCTGGAAGCAAAGATTAAAAAAATCACATTTTTTACAACTGTCACTACTCTATAAAATGGAATTGGTTAAGTATGAAATCAACAGTATTCTTTCTGCTCAAGCTGACTATGCTCTACTTTGTCTAAAGCAAACCTATTGGGAAACTAGGAAAAAAGCAGGGAAATGATTAGCTCATAAACTTAAAGAACTTAATAATCAGAATTTTATACCAGGTATTAGAGATGACGAAGATAGGACATATAACAACAATAAAGATATTAATAGATTATTTCTGGAATTTTTTGCCAAAATATGTGCTCATAAGGATACTAATTCTTCTGATGCTGATTCTTTTATAAATTCAATACCAAACCCTGGCCTTTCTCAAAAGCATTTTGATCTTCTAAATAGAGAAATTTAATTGGAAGAAATAACTTCAACAATTAATATTCTACCTACTAACAAAACTCCATGTTTAGACGGTCTCCCAAGTGAATTCTACAAAATTTTGATTTCTAAAATAGGCCCCCATTTATTTAATATGTATGATGAATCTTGGGATACTCATACTCTTCCCCCAACTCTTACACAATCCCTGGTTACTTTGAGTCTAAAAATAAAACAAAGACCCTTTATCCTGTTCCAGCTATCGTCCTATCTCACTGATGAATACAGATGATAAAATATTAGCTAAATTATTAGCATTATGTATCCAAGGAGCTATGGACCATATTATTGGTAAGGAACAAGTGGGGTTTATGCAGGGTAGGTCAGGTGCAGACAATGTTAGAAGATTGTTACATACAATTTGGTATGCTAAAAAAAATGAAAGAATCTTTTTATAGTATTTGCATTGGATTTATTTAAAGCATTTGACTCTCTATCCTGGGAGTATATGTTTAGAGTTCTTAAACATTACAAATGCAAAGATAACTTCAGCAATTGGGTCTCTTTGTTGTATAAAAACTCAACAGCTCAAATCATTACTAATGGTTTAGTAACTAAACCTATTCCACTGGCATGTGGAACCAGACAAGGATGCCCTCTTTCTCCCTTCCTGTTTATTTTGGCCATAGAACCTTTGATCAGAACAATTGATAGTCACCCCAAAATATTTGAAGTTGTCAACAAATCTCTTTCTCAGAAAACCTAAGCTTTTGCTGACGACTTACTGTTAACACTTACAAAACCAGTTCAATCCTACAATGCACTTAAACATTTATTTCTACATTTTGGAAATCTATCTGGTTTGCAAGTTAATTGCGATAAATCCCAAATACTTTGTCCTAATCCCTCATCCTTTATTAAAAAGAATATATCTGAAATCTTCAGCAATGGCAGGGTTAAGGATCAGATTATCTACCTGGGCCTGCAAATTTCAGTCAATTTGGATTCCTTGATTAAAATTAATTATTTACCATTAATAAAAGATATTGAAGCAGGCTTAGCAAATTGGAATAGATTATACCTTTCCCTATGGGGTAAAGTTAATTCTATCAAAATTATTATTGCACCCAAGCTATTTTACCTTTTTCAAAACATCCCCTTTTTGTTAGACAAAAAATTAACACAGAAACTAGATGCTTTAATAAGGAAAATCATTTGGGATAATAAACCCCCAAGATTGAGTCTAAACAAATTAAGAGCGCCTTACAATTTAGGGGATTTAGCACTTCTTCACTGGGAGTGGTATCAGTGAGTTTTTCTGCTGAAACAAATATCTGGTCATTTGAGTGATAACTTCAGTACGGACACTTCAAAGCCTCTTTGGTTACAGCTAGAAAATTTCCTTTTAGGCACCAGTAGAATGTTAGACTATTTTTTTATTCACACTCCTATAGACATTGTAGATAATCCCTGTTTGAATAATTCTATTAGAGTTCTTAAAAAGATATGTCATTCCATCTGTCCCTCCAACTTCCCACTGAGACAAATGTCTTTAGGGTCTAACTCTGTAATTACTAGAGGCAAATCCCTGAAACTTAATATTATTTGGTCTCAAGTAGGTATCAATAGGATCTGTGATATTTCAGCTAGTGATACATTTATTCTTAAATCATTTAAAGAAATAAAAGACTTTTATAGGTTGCCAAGTTTCCATTTCCATTTCTATCTACAACTCAGAAATAAGCTCAAAGAAAATATACTACTAGAGGACTATTCCATTCCAGAAAATAAAGAAGGGGACCAATTGTGTAAAATAGCACCTTTGAAAAAAGGAGCAAGTTTCATCTACAAAATAATTAATAATTGTCTCCTAATCCCATCTCTAACCTATTCAGCCAAAAGAAAATGGGAGAATGAGCTAACTACGATTATCTCTGACTTGGGCTGGGAAGATGCATGAGAATCTTCCCATAGAGGTATGGTTGATACAGAAGGTAAGCTGGTTCAATTTAAGATATTACACCATTTTTATCTATCACCTTCTAAACTAGTTAAGATGAGTTTAAGTCATGATAATAAATGTTGGAAATGCCACTCCCCTAATGCTGACCTTTTACATATGTTATGGAATTGTCCATTGATTGCTCCATTATGGAAAGAAGTCATTCAATTATGTGAGCAGTCTCTAAACATTACCTTGACCATATCTCCTTTAATTTTAATTCTTGGCATTATTCCTGAGGACTACTCTTTTTCTAACCAACAAAGTCGTTGGCCATCAGTGGCATCCATTTGTACTAAAAGACTGATTTTAAAATATTGGAAAGACCCCAACTCTCCCACTTTGGTAGAATGGATTAATTTGATGTGGTATACTGCCAACAATGAAAGAATCACTTATACACTGAGAAAAAAATTAGACTCTTTTTTGAGGATTTGGGTCCCCTTTTTCTCTCTTCTTACATTTTAAATACCCCTTATTCTGTTGATAACATTGTGAATAGAGTTGATTATATTTATGAATTACTAAAGTATTGAATTTTTCATTAGGAGTCTTTAAGTTGTTTTATCTTTATCTCAAGTTAAATGTTTTATTTTGAGTTGAAGTTGACTTAACCTGTTTCACTTATTACTTAAGTCGAACCTCTGCTAAGCTATACTAAGATGTCTATTGTTATTAATTGCCTAATACTGTATTCTGCATGGAGAAACAGTAATGGTTATTGTAGCTACAGTTATTTGTAAATGCTTTACAAAGGAAAATGTATTTAATGCAAATTTTCTGTTTTTATGCTATGATATTTATATAATAAAAATTGTATTATGGAAAAAAAACATGGGTTTATTGGGACCCCATCTCATGAATTCAGGCACTGTCATGGCATTATTCAGCCCGAAAGGTGATTTTGCGGTCACTGCGCGGAATCATCTTTCGGGACCGATTAACAAAATAACAGTGCCAGTGTTCATGAGGTGGGCTCTCAAAAAGTCTATGTTGCAAATTTGGTGGAAAAATCCAAGAAATGACTGTTTTACGAGTGTGCGTAGTGCAGTTGCTAGGCACGCTCATAATGTTGTGACTTTGCAATATTTTCACTCCAGATTTTCAACATTGCCATTTTTCTGTGCCTCCTTATGAACAGTGCAGCTATCATTTTTCACATCCTGGCCAAAATGTGTTTTCACACTTTCGGTGCAGAACAGCGTGGTCGCTGTGGGAAATCAGTGTTTGGGACACATTAAGAAACTCACAGTGACACTGTTCATGAGCAGAGGTCCTAAAATGCCTATGTTGAAAATTTTGTGATGACAGCCCATAAAATGACTGTGTTATGAGCGTGCATTGTGCAGTTTCCACGCACGTTCGTAACTTCTCAAATTTGTAATATTTTCACTCCAGATTTTCAACATTGCCATTTTCCCACGCCTCCTTATGAACAGTACAGCTGTTATTTTTCACATTCTTTGCAAGATGTGTTTTTGCACTTCCAGCGCAGAATAGTGTGGTCGCTGTGGGAAATCACTGCTTGGGACACAGTAAGAAAATCACAGTGACACTGTTCATGAGCAGAGGTAGTAAAATGCCTATGTTGAAAATTTTTTGACGAAAGTGCATAAAATGCCTGTGTTACATGCATGCATTGTGCAGTTTCCACGTATGCTTGGAAGTGCAAGCATTTTTAATATTCCCACTACGGATATTCAACATTGCCATGTCTTCACTCCTCCCTATGGATGGTACGGCTGTCATTCTTCACATCCTGCCCGATCTGTGTTTTCATACATGTGGCACAGAATGGCATGGTTGCTGTTGGAACTCAAAGTTTGGGACACATTGACAAAATCACACTGCCACTCTTCATGAGAAGAGGTCTCAAATACTTTCATGAGGTGGGGTCAGAAAAAGGCCATGTTGAAAATTTGTAGTGCAAATACCAACAAATGCCCAGGGCGTTAGGGTTAATAACCATAATGTCCCACCCTGTACAGACTGACAGCATTAGGGGTGTGCCTTTCAATTGCTGACTGTACTGCTCATGCCATCCCACCACCCCTCCAGCCACTAACAGGCATTGAGGTGTACCTTGGACTCTTCGGCCCCAGACTTCACTTCATTCTTCTATGGTGCATCCATTTCAACATATGTCCTTATGGAATGGGGTGACTGTAAAGCCAAACACTTAAACAAGAAAAATCTGTGCAGGGAGCTCAAACATCCATTTCGACAAAAGTCCACTTGACAACATGTAGAAGCAACACAAAAGCAAATTCAGCTGTGGAAGGAAGCGTACTGCCATTGTAGCATCCTGTAACGCATAATACAGGGTTACTTATTCATACATTATATTCATGTACTCAGACATTGATTTACAATAAATATGCAGTAAGTAGAATAGAGTCATGAGGAAAGTACACATTGCATTGTTTATGCATTAAAATAAAGGGTATAAAGACGTGTAGGGTATGTATCTCATGAAAATCTAAAAGGTGCTGCTTAGGTTTAGCACAGTAGGAAAATTATTGCAGATTTTATTTCCTCAGTCAGTCTTACTTGCATTATGGAGACCTGGCTGGGAGATGATGCTGGTCCAGTTTTGGAGGCGGGCATCCTGGCCAGCTTCTCCATAACGCATTGCCCAAGACAAGACTGCTGGGGCGGGAATGTAGCCATCCGTTTTAAAACTGACTTGAACTTCTCTGTACACCCAGTCAGAGTTCATTCATCATTTGAATGCATTGCTCAATGTGTGAGTGTGTGTGTGTGTGTGTGTGTGTGTGTGCATGCATGCGTGTGTGTGTGTGTGTGTGTGTGTATGTGTTAGTTGGGGGGGTTCGGGTGCAGGCAGCAGAATCCTTCTTGTGTACTGACCTTGGGAGCATGAGAAGACATTTCTGCAGGAAGTTATGGACTTTATCACCGAGAGGGTGTTGGAGTCATCCAGATGGTTGATTTTGGGTGACTTCAATGCCTGTGCTGATGACAGACTCTTACAGTTTGGATGAGACTTCCTCCAGATGATGAACTCGCTGGGTGTTGCCAAACATTTGCTTCCTTGACTCACTGCTGTGGCCACACCTTGGATTTAGTATTTTTACTAAGGCTTGAGATTGCTGATCTCAGGATTGATCCGGTTATTTGGTTGGATCATTGTACGGTGAGGTTCTCATTCAGGGCTCCCCCCATTGGTGATCCCTCCTCTGTGGATATGGTCTGTTATCACCCGTTAAGCAGACTGTCCCCAGAGGGACTATCAGCAATAATAGACCTCTCTGAGGCAACAGCGGCATGTGTGGCAGGAGCGGGCAAAGTGGTTGCAGTCTGTAACATGGCTATGACCGCGACGCTTGACTCCATCACGCTGGTCCGTATATGACCCAGGTCCTCTTGTTTGAGACCCTCTTGGTTGGATGGGGCTCTGAAGGAGATGAAGACTAAAGGTAGGAGTCAGAGCATCATTAGTTAAAGTCTGGATCAGAGGAGGACAGACTGGCTTTGAAAGCTCACTACAGTGAGTATCAAAGGACTGTCTCCCATAAGAAGGCAGTATTCCTGTCCAGGGAAACAGCTGTAGGGAAGAACAGACTAGGTCAGCTCTTTAGGACTGCTGACAGACTGCTTCATCCAGTCTGCCTGCAGCCTAAGGTTGTAGCATCTGCAGCCAAGTGCGAAGAGTTCACTCTGTCCTTCTCTGACAGTGTCATCCATTGGGTCCAGTATTTGTCCAAAGGGGTTTTTGTTGCCCTGCAGTGGTCAGTCAAATGTTACTAATTGCACTCCTGTTGCCAGGCATAAGTTCAGGCCAGTGGAGGCGGAGGAAGTATGTGAGTGATCTCATTGCTGTGACCCATGTTTTGTGAACTGGACCCGGGCCAGACACGTCTCCACATGAGATGTGTGGAATCCACTGGCCCAGTGTTCACCAAGATTGTCCGTGATTGCTCTCTGAGGGACTTTTCCCTAGCACTCTTTTTTTTTTTATATTTACCCCTCTTTCTTGTCCTCCTCACCTTCCATCACAGGTCTGCCCTGGTCACGGTACTCCTGCACTTTCCACCACCTAATCAGCCACTTGTTCTCCCCAGTCACTCCTGACTTGCCCCCCAGGAGGTGGAGCATGGCACTGCCACTGGAATCGGTGTCGTGAATTGTAACTGGTTGGGGAGATCCTTGGCCAGGTGGCTAATTGAAGCTAGGAGCAGGGCGTCATGGAGACGTCTGGTGAGGAGGGATTTTTTCTACCCCTATTGGCTGCAGCAGAGACGTGCAATGACGCCAGCGTTTGTCCTGCCTCAGCCCCTCCCCTTCTCGACCATGTGTTGGTGCTCAGAGTGATACACCCAGCTTCCGCTAGGTGTCACTCTCACACTGACCACAGAGACCCCACCACCCAAAGAAGGAGAGCAGTCCACAGGATGCTCCATCCTTCTCCCCCGACCAGCCCTCCAACAACCCGGGGTCATTCCCGAACCCAGGTTACCGTCATCGCAAGTGGAACCCCGACCGCTGCGCTGATGGGCCAGCTTTCCCTAGCAGTCTGAAAGAGGCACTGGTGATGCCCCTCCTGGAAAAAACATCTCTTGATCTCCGACATCTAGGTGAATTATAGACCCATCTCTAATCTGCCCTTCCTGGGCAAGGTTATTGAGAAAATCATGTTGCAGCAGCTTGAAGCCCAACTCACTGCTTTCAACTTCTTTGAGCACTTTCAGTCTGGATTTAAATCAAGGCACAGAACAGAAATGGTGCTAGTGCATGTGCAGAATGACCTCCTCAGGTCTAAAGATAGAGGAGAGTGGTCAGTTCTTGTTCTCCTCACTCTCTCCTCAGCCTCTGACACTCTAGACCATAGTGTGTTGTTGAATCACCTTAAGGGACTTTGCAGACTCACTGGTACTGTCATCAAGTAGCTTGAGTCCTTTCTCATGGACAGGATGTAAAGGGTTGTGTTGGAGAGTATTTTGTCTTGCCCAAGGTCCCTGCCATGTGGAGTTCCCCTAGGGTTCAGTCCTCTTGCTCATGTTTTTTACAGTGAACAGTACATGCTACCACTGGGTAAGATCATTTGAACCCGGGGAAGATTACACAATGGAGGGGGTAGTAACAAAACCAAAAAAGGAAAGGGACCTGGGAGTAAGCATATGAGATGACCTTAAGGTTAGCAAGCAATGTGAGAAGGCGGTAGGGAGAGCTGGGGGTATACTGGGATGCACAGGGAGAGGCATCACCAGCAGAAAACAGGAAGTTGTTATCCCTTTGTACAGACAGTTGGTGAGACCCCATCTGGAGTACTGCATCCATTTCTGGAGACCGCATCTCCGCAAGGACATAGACAGGATAGAGGCAGTCCAGAGGAGGGCAACTAGAATGGTGCAGGGTCTGCAAGAGAAGCCATACGAGGAGAGATTAAAAGAGCTTAATATGTATACCCTTGAGGAAAGGAGGGAGAGGGGGGAAATGATAGAAATGTTTAAGTACCTCAGTGGAATCAACAAAGTCCAAGAGGGTAGCATCTTTCAGAAAAAAAGACATGCAAGAACAAAGGGACACAATTTAAAGATAGAGGGGTGGCGGTTCAGGAGCAATGTGAGGAAGTATTTTTTCACCGAGAGGGTAATGGATGCATGGAACAGCCTTCCTGAGGAGGTTGTGGGGTCTAAAACTGTGGGAGAATTCAATAATACATGGGACAGGCATAAGGCAATTCTTGTTTGGGGTAGAAAAAATAGGCTGTTGATTAACTAAGATCTTCGGCTTATCCTGTAGGTAGGGAAATGGGCAGACTAGGTGGGCCAAGCGGTATTTATCTGCCGTCAAAGTCTATGTTTCTCTGTTTCTATGTTTCTACAGCATGGGTTTCCACTGCTATGCACAAGAAATCCAGCTGTATATGTCTTTTACACCTGAAACGGATGACACCGTGAAGGTACTAAATGCATACCTGGCCGAGATCCAAGACTGGATGTCCTCCAGCTGGCTAAAGCTCAACCTAAGGCTCAACCCAGACAAAACAGAGGTACCAGTAATTGAGTTTTGTTGCCAGCAGGAAGTGGAGACTGCTGGGGTTAGCCCTATCTTTATGCTGGGCTCAACCCTACTGGTAGCCACTACAAGGGTGAAAAATCGAGGCGTTATCTTGGGTGACAGACTGACATTTGAGGCTCAGGTGTTGTCCGTTTTCCAGAAAGGTTTCTATCACTTGAGAAATATCACCCAGAATAAAGCCCTCATCCTGCCAGAGGAGCTGCCCTCAGTGGTGCATGCATTTGTGACCTCCAGACTCGATTACTGCAATGCTCTTTACCTTGGGGTTATTGGAAGAGTCCTGCATCACTTGCAACTAGTGTAGAACGTGGCAGCCATATTACTGACTGGCCTCCTGAGGTCATATCATGAGACCCCGGTGTTGTATGGTCTGCACTGGTTCCTGGTGAGGTGGAGAATCTCCTTCAGAGTGGGCCTTCTCACCTATAAATCCCTATACGGTCTGGGCCCAAGCTACCCGACTCATTGCCTGACTCCCTACTACTCTCAGTGCTCGCTCCGTTCCTCTGAGGAAGGCCTCGTAGCAATTTCCAGGGCCTGACTAAAAACATCTGGTGACCGCGCATTTATGGTCTCTGCACCAGACATGTGGAATTTGCTTCCAAGGTCCTTGAGGGAAGCTCCCTCATTGGAGGCCTTTAAGCGGGTACTGAAAACATATCTCTTTAAGGGAGCATTTGTGAACTGAGCTGTACTGTTCATTGGTTTCAACTAAAATATTTTATCATCCTTTTGTTTCTGAATTGTGGATTTATTGCTATTTCTATTTGTGTACTGTTGCATTGTAAACCATCCTGAGCCTCAGGAATAGGGTGCTTTATAAATAAAGTCTTACTTACAATGCAGCAGATACTTACCCAATTTAGGCAGGACACATACTGAGGCAGGCAGAACCCCCTCCAGCATTTCCTGGAGCAGTATGGCCGGTGGCTCCACCAGCTCCCTGTAATGCTCAGCCATAAAGCTGCCTGACCCTCTTACCTTGCCACTCCTTGAGGAGCTGATGGCACCCCTAACCACCCCCAGTGTAATTTGCACTTCAAGCAGTTCTTGCTGCTCCTCTGTCACCTGAGGACTAGCGATACCATCCAAGAGCCTGACTGCTGCCCCCCCCCCCGGCATTTTGGCACTCCCCTGCATACATGGTTTAATAGAAAGTTTTGAAAATCTGCTTAATGCCCTCTGGTTGTGTCTTTACCCGATTCCCCGCTCCAAATAGTGCCATGACCTTAGCCAGCATCCTTCTCCCTTTCACTAAGAGTGCAAGCAATGGGTCCGGTTACTACCCCACTCAAACACACTTTAGTGAGCAAAGAATAGTGCAGAGTTAGCCTCTCTTGTAAGAAATAACTTTAGGGTCTCTTGTAGCTTTCAGCTCCCTCAGAACTGCACCCCCCCCCGCCCTTTGCTGCTCCTTACTCTAAGGCCTTCAGTTTCTCATCTAATGGCTGGCATTTTTCTCCCTTTCCTTCTTTTGGGACAATACATAGGTGATTATCATGCCCCTCATATAAGCCTTACCTGTCTCCCACAATGCACCTTGGTTTGTCCATCCTTTTAGCCCATACTCTATGTCATATATATTCCAAGGGGAGTACCTTAATGAGCAGTTGTATTCACATTTACGTAGTGGGTTTAGCATAAGACACCCAAGTTTTGGGTACATATTTGGCTACCAGCAACATAATGCGAATGACTCTAGGGTAGAGAGCTCACCCCTCAGGGTTTCTTGCCATCACTCCAAACAAAACAGACCAAGTTTCATCTACCACACACATCTTACTGAGCCGGGATACACATTGTGCAGGTTCAGACCAAAATGGACGCAGTCTCCTACATGCCTAGAAATAGTGCATACAGGTGCCCCTTTCTGAGTTATGTCTCCCACCTCTCGGGGAGACCCCTACATTAAACTTACTTACATTATTGGGGGCATGTAATATCCTGCACAGAAATGTGTACTGTGCCTTCTATACACATTACATGTAACCCCTAGGTGGCGCTACTCCTAGAGTTTACCAGAGCAAGGCTAAGGATTAAGGCTTCTTTTGGCTAGGCAGATTCACTGTGCATTATTATTTTTATGTTGTACTCACAGGGATTGTTACTGTTTGTTGCTAACATTTTATTGCTTTATTTTCCTCTGATTCAAATTGCTGTTGCTGGGTATGCCTTCTGCTGCATTATTACAAGGTGTGCCTACAGATTACTGCTGTAATCTTCGGATTCAAATTGTCTTTTGCAAGGTATATCTTCTGTTACTGCTTTATTTTTCTCTGTAGCAAAGTGTTTCTTACAGGGTATATCTTCTGTGAAATTATTACAAGTGGTGCTTTGCAGGTTTTACAGTTTTATCTAACATTAGGATAAGCTTTCAGGGCTACTGCATTTGTTGCTGACTTATTGTTTCTGCTCTTAACTCCTTGTTTCTTTCATCCGTGGTTCTTCTTTTTCAGCAGGGGAAGGGCATAGCCACCCACCCCATCCCCAACCACTCCACACTACACCCCTTTTATAGGGTATAGCACAATCGTGACATTTCCTGTAACAAAGCGGGAAGGGGTAGATCAGACAGGTATGCACACAGTGACCTCATTTACAGGGGCACTCATAATTTAACTTGTTATAACAAGTTATACAAAAACAAACAAAACACAAAATCAAACTTTTGCTTTCATTTTCTTCCTTCTAATTACTCTGACCAGGTTATAAACACAGCAACTTAACTGGAATGGATAACATTAACTGCAGGTACTGTGGAACACTTTTCAGAAGGGCAGTTTTACAGGACTTAGGACACTGCCCTACATGCTGGGCCATTGGAGATCTAAGGGCTCAGCTCCAGGCAGCATGGGCAGAGATTGTGCACCTCAAATTTCATATTCAAGAGGAAATATATTATAAGAACCACCCGCCATTTCCCGAACATCCAACAGAAGCACCTCGACCACAGAGGGTACTGTAGTTGGTCTGGGAGGTTGGCAGGTGGTTAGAAGGGGCAAATTGGGTGCCCTATCACTCGGTGCTCTCCAACATATCACCTCCACAAACCATATAAAAACTACAAATGGGTATCTTCCTCTATCTCTGAAATCAAACAAAGGGACAGAAGACACTGCAGAGCAGGACACTGCAGCACAGGAACTAGCACAACAAAACTTGCCCAAAACAAAAAAAGCAAAAAGGAAATCTAAAAAACTTTTGATCATAGGAGACTCTATGATTCGGGGAGTTGATACATATCTCCAGCCAAGGGTAATGGTCAGATGTCTCCCAGGTACATCAGCATGGAGAGACACTGACCACATTGCTAAAATTGTTCAGGAAGCAGGAGAAAACATTGATGTCCTGGTACACGTGGGGACTAATGATCTCGCCAGACGGTCAGTTGTGGAGACCAAGGAACACCTGACCAGGCTGGGGGACAAACTATTACCCATTTCATCCAGCATCTCCTTCTCTGAGATCCTGTCAGTCTGGGGGGGGGGGCATATGGACGGAAGGTCAGAGAAGGAGAGATAGGGGAGCTAAACATGTGGCTCAAGGGCTGGTGCCAGGAAAAAGGATACAAATTTGAAGGGAACTGGCAACAGTTTTGTGAGCATAAGTTCTTTAAATTTGATGGCCTGCATCTGATTAAGGAGGCAGTCAGTGCATTGGGGCAGAAGTTTGATGTCTTTGCAGAATATTTAAACTAGTAAATGGGGAGAGGGGAGCAGCACCCCATACGTCGAATGGGAAGAACACCCCTCCCCCCTCAGCTAGTGGTCAAACAGGAGTTCAGCATGTTTGTAGTACATTTGCGTCACCAGGTAAGGGAAAAGGTCTGGCTCCCCATACGAAGCACAGGAGAAACGCCGGACCTCGCCCAACAACTAACACACCAAAATCTGGCCACTGGAAATTCATGTACTCAAATGCTCGCAGTCTGTGAAACAAGATCCCAGACCTGCAGGCAATAATGACAGATGCTAAACTGGACATAGTAGCCATTAGCGAGACATGGTTTACCAGTAACCACACTTGGAGACTTCAGTACCTGGCTATGTACTGTTCAGAAGAGACCGAGAGTGCAAGCGGAGAGGAGGTGGAGGCCCTTTATGTCAATGAAAATATCAAAGCTACAGAAATTCTGAATACACATAAGGAGCCAGAAGAACTGTGGATCACCCTGGAAACAGGAAAGGGGACAGCCATATGAACTGGGGTTGTGTACAGGCCTCCAGACCAGGGGAAGGACATAGACACATTACTGTTAGAAGATGTACAAAATATGACAGCTAAAGGGGAGGTTCTGGTAATGGGAGACTTCAACATGCCAGATACAGATTGGTCAATACCAGCAGGAACATCTGCCAGAACTAGACACATGGTGGATTCCCTGCAGGGGGGAGGGCCTCAGACAACTAGTACAACAACAACAAGAGTCAGGGCTATCCTAGATCTAGTGCTGACTAACAGGGAAAGGATCACAGATCTCCAGGTAGAAGGTCACCTGGGGGCCAGTGACCATCACATAGTATGGTTCAATTTGGCCACTAGGACTAAATCATCCCATTCCAAGGCAAAAAAATGGGACTTCAGAGGAGCTGACTTTGATAAGATGGCCAACAGAGTTAAGCTAGCCCTGGCAAAAAAGAAATACATGTGAGGGGGTACAGGCAAAGTGGGCAAGCATTAAAGATGCAATACTTGAAGCAACATCCCATTGTGTTAGTGAGAAAAGGAAGTGCAAAAGAAGAAGGAAACCACTTTGGTTCTCAAAAACAGTAGCAGAAAAGGTCAGAGTCAAAAGGCTGGCCTTCAGGAAATATAAGGGAACGCAGCAGGATGAAGATAGGGAGGCATACCAAACTTCCCTAAGGGACGCAGGGAAGGCAGTAAGGTAGGCAAAGGCCCAAACCGAGGAAACACTAGCATGAACAGTGAAAGAAGGTGACAAGACTTTCTATAGATATATTAGTGAAAGGAGAAAGTCCAGAGGGGGTATTGCTAAGATCAAAGGGGATAAGGGGGCATCTGAGGAGGAGGACCATGTAAAAGCATCTATCCTAAATAGATATTTCTGCTCAGTATTTACTGAAGAGAAGGTAGGGCAGGGCCCACAGCTCAGCACCATGGACACGGGGGGAGGGAGGTGTGCGCTAGTCTCTTCACAAAAGAAAGGGTCCTACAAGAGCTCGCTAAGCTCAGGGAGGACAAGGCAATGGGACCCAATGGCATACATCCCAGGATAAGGAAGTACCAGGAAACTATAGACCCATCAGTTTAACCTCGGTGGTGGGAAAATTAATGGAGAGTATACTAAAGGAACGATTGGGGTTTACTTGGAGGAGGTGGGAGGTCTGGATAGTCGGCAGCATGGGTTTGTGCCAGGTAGATCATGTCAAACCAACCTTGTGGAGTTCTATGAATGGGTAACATCAGAACTGGACAGGGGTAAGCCTGTGGATGTATTATTCTTGGACTTCAGCAAGGCGTTTGACTCTGTCCCCCACAATGGTCTGGTGGAGAAACTGATGGGGTTAGGAGTAGGCCCTTTGATGGTCAGATGGATTGAAAACTGGATAGTTGGACGCACTTAGAGAGTAGTGGTCTGTGGGGAGCTCTCGAACGCTACAGAGGTTGGTAGTGGGGTACCACAGGGCTCGGTCCTGGGTCCAATCCTGTTTAATGCATACATATCAGACATCAGGGATGGTATAGGGTGTGAAATGAGTCTCTTCAGAGATGACTCCAAGATGGGAGCAGTAGTTGAGGGAGAAGAGGGAGGTTGGCCCTGCAAGGGACCTGGACACCCTGGAAAGCTGGGCTCACACATGGAAATTAAATTTCAATATCACCAAGTGCAAGGTGTTGCATCTTGGTGGGAAACTCTAAACACAGGTACACCCTGGGAGGGAGGTGCTGGAAGCCTCAACAGGGAAAAAGACCTAGGGGTCATGGTGGATACATGTATGAATAACTCTGAGCAGTGCAGGAGCAGCTAGCAAGGCAAACAGGATGTTGGGATGCATCGCATGGGGATCACCTCTAGGAGCAAGGAAGTGATTCTGCCGCTGTACAATGGACTGGTTAGACCACACCTGAGTACTGTGTACAGTACTGGAGACCACACTTGAAGAGGGACATACAGCTCCTGGAGAGGGTACAGAGGAGGCAACAAAGATGATACGAGGGCTAGGGATTTGACTTACGAGGACAGACTTGAGGAGCTCTGCCTGTTTTCATTGGAGGAGGAGAGACAGGGGAGATGATTGAGGTCTTCAAGTACCTCAAGGAATAAATAGGGTAAACATGGAGGGATCTTTAGACTAAAGCAGGGAGGCATCACCAGAGGGCATGGTTTGAAGTTGAAGGTGGAAGGGTGAGGGGAAAAGAGGAGGAGGTTTTCACTGAGAGGGTGGTGGACCCTTGGAATGCTCTGCCTGGTGACCTGGTGCAGAGATCCACAGTGGAGACCTTTAAGAGAGGGTGGGACAGACGCAGAAAGTGGATGTATCAGATGATGGCCTGTCCCGGGGTGGGGATGGATGATAGGGGTTTCTGGAGCACAAGGGATGGGAGGGTCTCGGCACCCAACTAATGATCTAGGTTCGAGCAGACTTGATAGACCATAAGGCCTAATCTGCTGGCAAATAGTATGATACTAAAGGAGCTAAGGGTGGAACTTGCAGAGCCATTATCAGAACTGTTTAGTGAGTATCTTTGCACAGGAGAGGTCCCAGAAGACTAGAGAAGGACTCATGTGATCCCGCTCCACAAGAGTGGTAGCAGGGAAGAGGCAGGGAATTACAGACCAGTCAGTCTTACCCCAGTAGTGGGCAAGATTATGGAGGCACTCCCTAAGGAAAGGATAGTGCAACACCTGGAATTCGTAGGAGCACAGGATCCAAGACAGCATGGGTTTACAAAAGGAAGGTTTTGTCAAACTAATCTCATAGATTTCTTTGACTGGGTAACCAGAGTGGAGGACCAAGAGGAAGCAGTTGATGTCGTCTACCTTGATTTCAGCAAAGCTTTCGATACTGTTCCACGTAGAAGATTGATTAATAAGCTGGGTAGGCTTGGGGTGGGTCAGATGTTGGTCAACTGGGTGGCAAACTGGTTGACGAGCAGAAAACAGAGAGTGGTGGTAAATGGTATACAGTCAGAAGAGATGCAAGTCACAAGTGGAATACCTCAGGGATCAGTCCTGGGGCCAGTCCTCTTCAATATCTTCATCAGTGATATTGCAGATGGACAGGAGGGTAAGGTTTGTCTGTTTGCAGATGACACCAAGATCTGCAACAGAGTAGATAATCCAGATGGGGTGAGCAGAATGAAAAGAGATCTGGATAAACTAGCAAAATGGTCAGAAGAGTGGCAACTGGGGTTTAACGCAAAGAAGTGCAAGATCATGCACATAGGGAAGAGAAACCCTGAAGCCACCTATAGGCTGGGAGGGGAGTTCCTGGCAGTCACAAGTGAAGAAAGAGACTTGGGTGTCATCATCACCGATGACCTGAAATCATCCAAGCAGACCACTAAAGCAGTAGGTAAGGCTAGAGGGATGTTGGGGTGTATTAGTAGGGGTATCACAAGTCAGAAGAGGGAGATAATAACCCCTCTTTGCAAGACACTGGTTAGGCCCCATCTGGAGTACTGCATGCAGTACTGGAAGCCACACCTTCACAAGGACATTAACCAAATTGAGGTAGTCCAGAGAAGGGCAGCCAAAATGGTGCAGGGACTGCATCAGAAAACATGGTCCGCCCGGTGGCGCTGAGGCTGAGGCGCTGGGCATACACACCTCGTGCTCAGCTGACCCAGGTTCGGGAGCGGACTCGGGTTGCGGGGGTCGGCAGGGGAGGGAGGATCGAGTGTCCCAGCGGATGCTCTCCTCCCTCAGGGGTGGGAGCCATGACCGCGTCCACTGCTCTCGTCACTCTGCGGCCGGTGGAAGCACCGACCAAGGAGGATGGGCAGCTCCGCTTGTCGGGCGGAGCCGGGAGGAGGCGTCCAGCCTCGCATGAAGGATGAGCGTGCATCAGCACGCCGCCTCGGACGACGTCCCTAGCGTGAGTCGTCCCAGAGGGATGGGGAAACTAGGGAAGAAAACGAGAAAATCCCTCCCGGTAGCACTAGATGATAGCCTCTCGGTACCATCCCAGGACCACCGAAAGAGGACAGACCCCAATGTGCAGGAGGGGATGGAGGCACTCTAGGGCAGATCCACGGAGGTGGAAGCGGGGGAAGTTGAGAGGAAGGAAGGAGGGCTCTGGGAGTAGAAGGGGTATAAAGATAAAGTATAAAAAAAAAAAAAAAAAAAAAGAAAACATATGAAGACAGATTAACTGAGCTCAATATGTATACCCTAGAGCGAAGGAGGGAGAGAGGTGATATGATCGTAACATTCAGACACCTTAAGGGCATTAACAAGGTGAAAGAGTCTAACATGTTTCAATGTAAGAAAAATATCAGGACAAGAGGACACAGCATGAGATTACAGGGAGGCTGATTAAGGGGTAATGTGAGGAAGTTCTTTTTCCCAGAAAGGGTGGTGGATGCATGGAATGGCCTACCTCAGGAAATGGTGGATATGAATACAGTGCAGGGCTTCAAACAGGCATGGGATAGGCATAAGGGAGCAATACAGTTGAGTATAAATAGATAGGCCACTGACAGAGTAAAGGCTAATGGCATGTTCATAAGGTAGAAAAAGAAATTGGCAGACTGGATGGGCCTTGAGGTCTTTATCTGCCGTCAGCTTCTATGTTTCTAAGTTACTACCCCTGCCTTGCAGGCCTGACCAAGGTTAAGGGGCCTGGGTTCCCAAGATTACCTATAAACTGGTTCTTATCCAAGATTTTACAGAATGACGCGGTGACTCCACCCAGAGTTTAGCTTTAAGTGGGCTAGCTTTCAACTGGTACAACCTCCTGTGATGCTGTACAACCCACAGTAACAATCAGCCACTCCATAAGATGACCCAATAGACATTTCCCCACATTTCAGACATTTTACCATTTAATGACTCTGTCTAATAATATGCTCATGGCACCATCATTTGCAAATCACAACAACAACAATTTATTTACAGGGGGATTAGGGTTAAGGAGTGGGGAAACAAAGGAGTAGAGGTTATGCAAGCAATATCACTATTATTTACAATATTTACAGATGATTAGAGTTTGGTATGTGCTGGTGAAACTTCCAGCTGGCTAAATCAGTGCAGTTTAAATTCACATCTCAATATGGTATTTTCCCCACCAGCCTTGGAGATAAACCAGAGTCCTGGTATCTAACTAGCTGCATTAGACAGATTATTTTCAGCAATACCCACAGTGGTACCAGTATCCCATACAGTGCAAGACCGCACAATCCCACACAACCTGGATACCCAGTAACGTCAAAGTTCTCAAACGTGGTGCAGGCCTGATGGAGGATGCAGCTGTATGTAGGCTGGCATGGTTGCGGCCCTTAAGGGGATCAAAAAGAGATTAACTTCAAATGGCTTATATAGGAACAACTGCAGAAAACAGGAATTACACCCTTGAACTCTGTACAAGTCTGGTTTGGTGGTACAGGGGTTGCCTGGCCTGCATTACTCGCAGTAAATGTCTTCATTGGTTTAGACAAGTCAGGATTTAGTGCTCTCAGCAGTCTGAAACTTTGACTTCTAAGATCAAGACGCAGGAAAATGGCTAACAACCAGGAACATGAAACTGACTGCAAGGGTCTTACAGGTTTTGAGATGGAAACTTGCATTTTAACTCTGAAGGCAATGTTCTTTTAAGACTGGAAACTTTGCTGGATGAGCAGGAGGGAGCAGGGCTGGATGCTTCAACCCAACATCTGGGCTGTAACCCCCAAGGGAAGCACATGTGGCAGTGCCTCAGACGGTGGCACACTGCTAGGCTGTATCCCCAAACCATTTTGAGCTGAATACTTGCATTTAGTACATTTATTAGTAAGATGATGCCTTTGACCGCATGTGGAACTAGGATTGCATTCATTACAGGCCAGACTCTACTTAAGATTTGACTAAACATACTTGACCCCAAATTGTCCTGGACGGAGCTTAAACTTGCCTCACTGCCACTTGTAACACTTTTTCCAGGTTGAACCTGTGTTAAGAGTCACTGTTTATGTTCAGAACTTTGCTTATTGGCAAAACAGATGCAGCAAACTCTTTCGACACAAACACTGATACTTGGCTGTATCTTTATTTACTTTAGCTCCCCGGGCTCAACAATACTTTTTATGTTGATTGCATGCATGTGCAAGAAACATGTTGAGGCAGCTTTCTCCACAAGCAGGTTGTAGAGGCGTGGCACTGCTGTGGCCAATGCCCCCACAGCCTGCAAAGGCTTGTCCCGCTTCCCCCAATGCCATGGCACGCTGCTGCTGACACTAGTTCAGCCAGCATGCCACAACCTTCTAAAAAAGTAGCCGCTGCAATCAGGGGCTGCCTCGTCATTGCAGTGTCAGCCATCCGCTGCAATGAGGGAGCGACCCGTCATTGCAGGGTGGGATGTAAAAACCCTGATATTGTTTGTGAACATGGCGGCGGCTTGCCGCCATGTTCACAAACAATATATCCCCCCCACCATGTTTAGTTGCCAACGAGGGCCCCAATCCCCGTCGGCTTCAGTGGCCCAATGTTGATTGTGCCAATAGGGGAGCCCACTCCCTGTCGGCATTATGTCAACCCCACCTCCCTGCTGTTATTATGTACTGACGGGGTGCCCAATCCCTGCTGGCATAATGTGACCCCCCCTTTAGTTGTGTGCCAACAGGGGTACCCAATCCCCCGTCGGCTACCTGCCCCTCCAAAAAGAAGCAGTTAGGTGGCACGCTGGGAGCCCACCCCAGTGTGCCCAATCCTCGTGAAGAAAAAAACTGTCCCACAATGTTTTTTTTTTTTAAACCTGTGAAATCAGAAGACTGTCCATCGCAGTCTCCCTGGCCCCCTACCACCACCCACACCCACCCACTGTGCACCCTGCCTCCCCGCACCCCCCTCACCCCATACTTACCTCCAGAGTCTGGCGCTACGATCTTCTGTGGACCAGGAACATGTCTGCACTCTTCAAAGCTGACTGCGAACTGAGGAAATGCTGGTAAGCTGTATAATGATAGAAATAGGGTTTTTTTCAACTTTAATGCATATCTCAGTCATTTTATGGAATTTTTCCACCAAATTTTCAACATGGGGTTTTTGGGACCCCTCCTCATGAATTCTTGAACTGTCATGGCGTTAATCAGCCCCAAAAGGTGGTTTCGCGGTCACTGTGTGGAATCACCCTTTGCAGCTGATTAACAAAACGACAGTGGCAGTGTTCATGGATGGGCTCTCAAAAATTCAATGTTGCAAATTCAGTGGGCATCAAAAATGACTGTTTTAAGCATGCATTGCGCGGTTGCTTTCATCGCTTGTAACTTCATAAATTTACAATATTTTCATGCCAGATTTTCAACATTGACATTTTGTCACACCTCCTTGTGAGCAGTATAGCTGTCATTGTTCACATCCTGGCCAAAATGTGTTTTCGCACTTCCGGCGCAGAATAACATTGTCGCTGGGCGAAATCAGTGTTCAGGACAGATTAAGAAAATGATAGTGATACTGTTCATGAGTAGAGGTCCTAAAATGGCTATGTTGAAAATTTGGTAATGATACTCCATAAAATGACTGTGTTACTAGCGTGCGTTACGCAGTTTGCATGCACACTCGTAAGTTGGCGAATTTATAACATTTTCACTCCAGATTTTCAACATTGCCATTTTCCCACACCTACTTATGAACAGTACAGCTGTCATTTTTCTCATCCTGGCCGAAATGCTTTTTCGCACTTTGGGCACAGAATAAAGCGGTCATTGTGGGAAATCACTGTCCGAGACAGATTAAGAAAATGACAGTGATACTGCTCATGAGCAGAGGTCCAAAAATGCCTGTGTTGACAATTTGGTGATGATAGCCCATCAAATGACTGTGTTACAAGTGTGCGTTGCATACTTTCCACGCACCCTTGTAACTTCGCAAATTTGTAATATTGTCACGACAGATTTTCAACAGTGGCATTTTTTCACACCTCCTTATGAGCAGTACAGCTGTCATTTTTCATATCCTGACTGAAACGTGTTTTCACAGTTCCGGTGCAGAATAACGCAGTTGCTGTGGGAAATCACTGTTCGAGACAGATTAAGAAAATGACAGCGGCACTGTTCATGAGCAGAGGTCCTAAAATGCCTATGTTGAAAATTTGGTGACGAAACTCCATAACATGACTGTGTTACAAGCGTGCATTGAACTGTTTCCACACACCCTTGTAACTTCACAATTTTGAAATATTTTCACACCACATTTTCAACAATGGCATTTTTTCCACACCTCCTTATGAACAGTACAGCTGCCATTTTTCACATCCTGGCTAAAATATGTTTTTGCACTCCTGCCGGACAATAGAACGGTTGATGTGGGAAATCACTGTTTGGGACAGATTAAGATTGAACAACTGAGGGAGGGGAGTGACTGAGCTCAGCTGAGCTCTGTCGGGACTGCTGCAGATTTGTTTGTAGGCAGAAAAAGGCCCCAACGCAAGAGCCCAGTACAAAAGGGCAGCTTGCAGCACTGGGAGAAACAGAATGAGAGAACAAGTGACGGAGGGGGAGTGAGCGAACTCACCGGAGCACTGTCAGGACTGCTGCGGATTTCTTTGTGGGCAGAAAAAGGCGTCAATGCAGGCAGGGGCCCAGTACAAAAGGCCAGCCTGCAGCAGTGGGAGAAACAGTACGAGCGAGTGAGACGGGGGGGCTGAGTGAGATCAACAGAGCTCTATCAGGATTGCTGTGGATTTTATTGTGGGCAGAAAAAGGCGCCAGTGCAGGCAGGAGCCCCATACAAAAGGGCCGCTTGCAGCGCCAGGACAAACAGAACGAGCATGTGAGAGAGGGAGACTGAGTGACCTCAACGTAGCTCTGTCGGGACAGCTGCAGATTTCTTTGTGGACAGGCAAAGGTGCCAACACAGCCAGGAGTCCTGTACACAAGCGCAGCCTGCAGCGCCAAGAGAAACAGAATGATCGAGTGACACAGTGGTAGTGAGCGAGGGCAACGGAGCTCTATTGTGACTGCTGTGGATTTTTTTGTGGGCAGAAAATGCAGCAATGCATGCAGGAGCCCAGTGCAAAAGGCCAGCTTGCAGCGCCGGCGGAAACGGAATGAGTGAGAGAGCTCAATGGAGCTGTGTCGGGACTGCTTCAGATTTCTCTCTGGCCAGAACAAGCCGCCAATGCAAGCAGGCGCCCAGTACACAAGGGCAGCCTGCAGCGGCAGGAGACACAGACCAAGTGAATGAGGGAGGGGGAGTGAGTGAACTCAACGGAGCTCTGTTGGGATTGCTGCAGATTTGTTTGTGGACAGAAAAAGCCAACAATGCACACAGGGGCCCAGAACAAATGGGCAGCCTACAATGATGGGGAAACCAGAATGAGCAAGTGAGAGAGGGGGAGTGAGTGAGCTCAATGGAGCTCTATTGTAACTGCTGCAAATTTGTTTGTGGGCAGAAGAAGGTGACAACGCAGGCAGGAGCCCAATAGAAAAGGGCAGCCTGCAGTGCCGGCAGAAACGGAATTAGCGAGTGAGAGAGAGAAGGGGAGTGAGTGAGCTCAACTGAGCTTTGTTGGGACTGCTGAAGATTTCTTTGTGGCCAGACAAAGGCACCAACAGAGGCCCAGTACAAAAGGGCGGCCTTCAGCGCCAGGAGAAACAGAATGAGTGACTGACACAGGGGGAGTGACCGACCTCAACGGAGCTCTGTTGGGACAGCTGTGGATTTCTTTGTAGGCAGAAAAAGATGCCAATGCAGGCAGGAGCCCAGTACAAAACAGTAGCCTGCAGTGCTGGGAGAAACACAACAAGCGAGTGACAGAGGGGGAGTGAGCAAGCTTAATGGAGCTCTATCGTGACTGCTGTGAATTTCTTTGTTGGCAGAAAAAGGCAGCAACACAGGCAGGAGCCCAGTACAAAAGGCCAGGCTGCAGCGCCGGCAGAAACGGAACGAGTGAGTGAGAGAGGGGGAGTCAGCAGGCTCAACAGACCTGTGTCAGGACTGCTGCAGATTTCTTTGTGGGCAGAAAAAGCCACCAACAGAGGCAGGAGCCCAGTACAAAAGGGCAACCTGCAGCGGCAGGAGAAACAGAATGAGCGAGTGAGAGAGGGGGAGTGAGCCACCTCAATGGAGCTCTGCCGGGGCAGCTGCAGATTTCTTAGTGGGCAGAACAAGGTGCCAATGCAGACAGGAGCCCAGTACAAAAGAGCAGCCTGCAGCACCGGAAGAAACGGACTGAGCGACTGACAGAGGGCCAGTGGGCGTGCTCAACAGACCAACGCAATCAACATTCGGCATTGATAAATGCTTGTTTATTATACTGGAAGATATGTGAGCAAAGTTGCCCATTTTCACAAGTGTCCAGTGACAGGCAAGACATTTTAAAACAAAGTACAATCAGTAGTAGTAGTAGTAAAAACTTTTATTTTTTAGCAGGATATAAATGACAGTTCATTTACAGGACCATTAGAGCAAGCCCTATGTGTACAATCAGGATACAACACAGAGAAATGCATAGAGACAAGTGCATTACATACATTTAAATACAGATTTGTCAAACAGGTAACACTTTAAAATTGTTTTAGTGTCAGTGTTGTATGTAAATATGTTTCACTAGTAACCACTCAGTGACACTGGAGAGAGAAGGGATTGTTCTCTGCTCATGGATCCCTGAACAAATCACTCTAGACGGGTCGAAGCTTCATTTCTGTGAATTTGTAGGAAAAGTAATTGTTTTTTGCCGAGTACCACGAAACACCTTTTTCATCAGCTCCTCTCAGGTACATTCCATTTAGGTTTGAACTATGACAACTGTTATACCACCATGCCCCCTTGTGTACCACAGCACAGTTCGCGTAATTGTTATCATTGTCCTGGTCCTTGGTGGTAAATGGCATGTCAGAATGGTCGGTCAGTGAATCACCTGCCAAAAGAGTGAGAAGAGTAACTGTTATACAGTACTCAAGATTTCACTAAACACTTACAATTTACCATACTTTATCTAGGACAGCCCAATCAAAATACATCATTTTGTTGCCAGCAGGACCCTGCTTCTAGCCTGTTTTACAGAAGGAACAACTAAAACACAACACAGCCCAATGAACATCTTGATTTAGGTCCTACAGAGAGTAAGGGGCTGTAGTGGGAGTTGAACCTGTGATAGTGTCACAGTTCAACGCACTTACCTCTGCACCACACTGCTTGCCCCAGTGTCCCTGTTTTATGACATATTTAGGAGTCATGACACCACTGTCCTGTTACCATAGAGATTGTATACATATAGAAACTAGAGGGTACATCACATGTTTTTGTTGTTTCCTGTCCATGTGTTAACAATAGAGAATAACTTTCCAGAGCAGCAGAAACAACACATGATACCCCCTCTAGTTATATATATATATATATATATATATATATATAAAAGACAAAGAACCTCTGTGTAAACACTGAGGCAAGGGTTACCCTCAAAGGGCATCTGGCTGGGAAGAAAGCTGTTAAAATATAGAACACATAATTAATGCATTGTATGTATATAACAGCGTTGTCTGTTTTGTCTGTCTTTCTGAATTGTAGATGAATGTGTTTCGTAAGGTGTTAATCAGAGATAGACACTTGCTCGGAAACACGTAGTTCATGTCTCTGTTAGCACCCTTTGCGAACTGTGTGAGAGGCCTTTCTGCACCATGCAATTCTGCTTAAAGTTGGACCAGCATAACATTCTGTGGTGATTTGCATATGCAGCCCATGATGCATTGCATTGTGGGGGCATGTGTGATTTTGTATTTTCTATAAATATATATATATTACAGTGTGTGTGTGTGTGTGTATATATATATATATATATATATATACTGTATGTATTCAGGCTCCGTGCTTGTTACATGGTATAGCATTTAATTTACAGGGGGAGGGCAATCAGTCTCATCCAACTTTAATTCTGTTGAACAGAGTTAAGTGGATTGGAGAGATGAATAAACTTATGGGTGGGTGGGCCTCCTGTCATCATCATAAAGTACCCAGCTGACATCACCAGAACTGCTGGTGCTAATAAGGCTTGAGGTGCTGGTCAGGTGCCTTTACACCGCAGAGTGTACATTCAATCCTGGGGGAATGCTCTGTGTCCCTGTGGCACATAGCCTGTGAGAATGTATTAATATTAATTGTAATATAGCATTTCATTTACAGTGGGAGAGCAATCAGTCTCATCTAATGTTAATTCTGTGAAACAGGATCAAGAGAGTTGGGGGAGACAACTAAACTTAGGAAGAGGGTTCCTGTTATTAGCAAACCATTACTAGTTGGCATCAGCAGAATCACTGGGGAAAATAAGGCTTAAGGCATAGCCAAGTGTCTATACACCTCCTTGTGTGTATTTAAACCCTGGGAATGCTCTGTGAACTTGCTTCCCAAAGCCTGTTAGCACGTTAGCCCCACTATAAAATGGTTCTGGACTTGTGATAAAGAGGAACGCAGGCAGCTAGATTACAAGGCTCAGCCAGATTCCCTGCACATCTGACAGGGTTATTATTAAACTAATTAATTAATTAATTGTCATCACAACAACAGCAGAATGGTCTCTATGCAATAGAGTGGTGGAAAGTATGTGCCAAAGGCACAAATCCTGCTTACACAGTTCTACACCTGCAGACAGGTATGCACCAGCCAGTATTCACTATTGTCGGCCACCTGTCCATGACCCCCCTGCCCTGGCATGCAGCTGTGCATTGCTGGATCGGGGCTGCACAGGGGTGGAGTACAGATCCCTGGTAGGCATCCAATTAGATACCTGCCCTGAGTCCAAGAGTGGATCCCTTTCACTATGGGAGCAGGGGAGTCTGGGAAGGTGCAGGTGTGAAACTGCAATCAGTACGGGCAAGCGCCCAAATGGCTTCCCCTAGCCCTCCCATCTGCCTAGTGGGCCAGGGCACCATGGAGGGTAGGGACACCACGGTACCTCCTGTACAGTCAGCTAATGTTCACTCTGCCTGCCATTAGTGAATATGACTGATTGATGGCATGACAGAATTAATACATAGACTGTCAGTTGTCAGAAGTACCTGACAGAGCAGGCTTTGCTGTGGACCCCGTCTACGTAGCACTGTGTGACAGCTTGAGGGCAGGAGTGTAGGTTGGTACATTGGTTGTGGCCATAAGCCCAAGACAGCCAGCCCACTATACCTGTGTCAGTGGCACTGCCCTCCCTAGTCTGTCACGTGTTTCCCTTTTAGCCATTACCCAGACGACAAAGGTTGCACAGCTGATCTTCAGAGCAGGGGAAGACTGTGTTCTCCACAGGCTGTGCAAGCTCCTATACCTGGATGGGGGCCTTAAATTCAAATGAGCACTTTACCACCCCTATTCTCCACAGCTACATTTTTCAAACAATTGCCTGATTTCTGTTATTTTTTCCCCTTCTCTACTTTAAGATCACAGGGGACAGTTGGGTGCCTTTTGGCATCTGCAAACTTGATCAAAGGGGAACACAAGAAGCCCTTATTCTCGGCATATCAACAAACTTTGACTCAAATTTCTAAACACTTGTCTGATTTCATTGACGAGTGTATTTTTTTTGTTGTTGTTGTATTTTGTTTTTGCTTCCTCTGTTTTCAGGTACAAGGGACTGATGGGTGCAATTCATCGTCCATGAACTCACTCAAGGGGGAACACTAGATACATCACAGGGTGACGTAGCCTGATTCCCAGGAGACCAGCAAATTGGAGGCCATGAAGAAAGGGCGCCAAAGTAAACAATAGCAAGGGGGCTTTTAACAGCTCCCCAGACCCACTAACAACAGACTTCACTTGGGAGTAGAGTAAATGGTGATTCTTATCTCCCACACTCTCTCTTGCCAGTTGACCAGTAGTGGCACTAGCTGAGGGACTTTGAGCAGAAAACTGCATCCTGTATCAAACTCATTGGTGACTTCTACCTTTCTGGATCCCAGAGTACTCAGGTGAAACACTGCAGTAGCCTCCAGCAGGGAGTAGGGACACACGGTCCCCTGAGAGGAACATTTTGTTTCCCTTTTAACCACTACCTGAACAACAAGGGTTGCACAGCTGATCTTGAGAGCCGGGGAAGACCACGTCCTCCACAGGCTGTGCAGGCTCCTATACCTGGACGGGGGCTTTAAATTCGAATAAGTACTTTACCATCCTTATTCTCCACTGAGTAACACACTACAGCTCGACCTTACCTTATTGTTCAGTTTTTTTTTTTTAGCTTGCAGGAAACAGTCTCATTCACCCTCCATCCCTGTAATCCCACCCTCTCCCAGGTCATCATAATTTATTGGTGAACAGTACCACCAACTCCACCTGATGGGGGGATAAAGCGAAAAAAAAATTCTACCCACGCCTTATTTGAGTTTTGCTCACACTTTCTACAGGGTATTATACAATATATTACCCTAAAACAGACAAATGGATATTGTCAATTGTGAAAACTGTGGGTCACTAAACAACAGGCTCTATAAACAGCAACCAGGACCCTGCCATGCATGCTGGGCCAAAGCAGATCTTGCAGCCCAACTACAAGATGATTGGACTATAATGTATGACCTACAATACAAGGACATCTATAACTGACCTCTTCAAATACCATACCTCCAGAGCCAGAGTAGCAGCCAGTAGCCAGGCCCAAGGCAGAGCCCAGGGACTGGCAGGTGGTAGGGAAAAGAGGCATCATGGAGGACCCAGAAAAGAAGCCACTAACCAGGGGCTTATCCCAACTGAAAACAGGATCATTCCACTGGCACGCATCAATGAAAATGAAAAACAAGGTAAAGAAAACATAGCAATTAAAACAAATACAAAATTCAATAATAACAAAAATGTTAATCCTAAAAACAAAACAAAAAACAACAACAATACCAAAAATGATGACAGCAATAATATCAATACCCTAAAGATCAAAAACACACAAAAAAACAAGAACAAAATTCTCATAATCAGGGATGCCATTATCCGCGGAGTGGAAACCCACTTAACACAAAAAGACAAAAGTGACATCATAGTTAGGTGTCTACCAGGAGCCTCTGCAAATAGAGACACAAACTGCATTAAGGCAATCGTGCAGGATACGAGGGAGGTAACTCATGTAGCAGTTCACCTTGGTGCCAATGATTTGGCCAGTCACACAGTCCAGGCCACCAAAAAGCACTTTGAAGAACTGGCCAACAAACTCTCTTCCCTTCTGACGAAATTAGCCTTCTCAGAAGTGCTGCTAGTATGGGAAAGAGGAGACGACACCAAACCCATCAGAGAGTATGAAGTAGACAATTTCAATTCATGGTTGCAGAAGGGAAAGACCATTTTTTAAATATGATGGATTGCACCCAAATAGGCCGGGTGTGTGGTTCTCGGACAAAAATTGGATGTCTCTACAGCTTGTTTAAACTGAATTTAGGGGAGTGGGATGCAGCTCACTCCCTTACCACCAGTAGGCTTGCCGTCACTCCCCTAAACCCCAGAGATGAACATAGTGCTACAGAAAACATGACTAGAACAACACCCACATCAATCGCAGAATCATCAGCAAGCAGTCTCCGAAAAATACACATAATTTCATGGTCAGAAACAGCAATCTAAAGCAACCCAGGAAGAGTGGTTAACCCCTTCCCCACAGCAACATTTTGGCAGCGAGGAACCTGGCACTGTCTGTCGGGAGTCCTGCACCCCCCAATCAGCTCCAACTGGAGTTGAAAATCCTTAAGTGGGGGTTCAGGGGTGAAGCCCCCCAAAGAAAACAAAGATACAGATAGCGAACTGGCAGCCAACTGCAGAATGCAGCTGACCTGCCAGTGTCACTGACGGGGCGTTCGACAAAATTTTTGTTGGACTCCTGTCATGGATCCAGGAAGAGGATGCAATCTCACTCCATAAGGGAGGTGCATTCCTGGAAAACAATGGCTGCAAATGTTAGAAGTCTAACCAACAAGATTTCTGAAATTGCAGCGATCTTGGAAGAGGAAAGATTGGACTGGGTAGCTGTGACAGAAACATGGTTCACAGAAAACCACTGATGGGATACAGCCATACCTGGCTACAACCTGTTCAGGAGGGATAGGCAGAACAATCAAAAAGGAGGGGGAGTAGCCATTTACAGCCAGGAAGAAATAAAAGCCACAGAGATTAAAGGGCACCCTGTGGACATTGAGTCCCTGTGGCTAACAGTAGATTTGGGTAAGGAAACACCCTCAAAATTGGCATCATGAACAGGCCCCTAAATTAGGGGGTTAAAGGAGACAAAGACCTAATAGAAAAAATCCACAGAATGACAGAGGAGGGTGAGGTAATACTGGTGGGGACTTCAACCTGCCAGACATTAACTGGAGCACTCTAACAGCAGCAACAAAAAGAAGCACGGAATTCTTATTGTCACTACAAGGTGCACGTCTGTGCCAACTTGTTAAAACACCAACAAGGGGAGATGCCATTCTTGATCTGGGCCTCACAAGCTCTGAAAGGATCAATGTAGGGTGCCACATCAACAGCAACGACCACCGTATAGTGAACTTCAAGGTTGATATATCGCAGGATGCCAGCCATTCAAAAATGAAGGTATTAGATTTCAAAAGGCCGATTTCCAAAAATTGAAAACATCATAGGAAGCCATTTAGGGAAAACAGAAGACGACGAGGTGGCGGTCATGTGGGAAAGACTCCACAAATCTATCAAGACTGCTACAGATCAATGTGCCAGATGGGTCAGCAAAGCAAAGAGAAAAATAAATACTTTATGGTTTACCAGAGAAGTGGCCTCAGCAATCAAGAAAAAAAGAAGGCATACAGCTTATATCAAAAATCCAAAGCAGAGAAAGATTGGAGAGTCGTACAGAGAAAAGATGAGAGAATCCAACAAAATAATAAGAAAGATGAAAGCTCAAGGATAAGAAAAGATAGCAGAAAGGGCAAGGAGGGGAGATAGATATTTTTTTAGGTACATTAGGGAACACAGGAAGACAAAAGTGGGTATAGTAAAGATCGCTACTGTAGAAGGGAAATGCACCAAGAACAACCCAGAGAAAGCTGAAATCCTCAACAAATACTTCTGCTCAGTGTTTACTAAGGAGGACCCAGAGGATGGCCAGGCAATGTTAAAAAAAACTCTCCTCCAAAGCAGGGGTAGTCACTAGCTCCTTTACAAAGACTGAGGTACAAGTGGCACTAAATAAACTGAAAGCAGACAAAACAATGGGACCGGATGAGATACACCCCAGAATCCTAAAAGAACTGGTGGCTGAATTAGCAGCCCCATTGGTAACTCTATTCACCAAAATCTTTAATGATCAGAGTGGTGCCCAAAGACTGGAAAAAGTCAATAGTAGTTCCACTTCACAAATCAGGCAGTAGGGAAGAAGGTGGTAATTACAGACCAGTGAGCCTCACGTCTGTGGTGGGTATGCTAATGGAGTCACTAATGAAACACAGGATCTTAGCATTTCTAAAAGAAAACAGCCAACAGGACCCAAAGCAGCACGGTTTCACAGCAGGGAGATTATGCCAAACAAATCTAATAGAGGTTTTTGACTACACCACAAGAATAGTGGACGGGGGGGATGGTGGACGTGGTCTACCTAGACTTCAGTAAAGCCTTCGACTCGGTTCCACACAGAAGGCTGGCAAAGAAACTTGACCACACAGGAGTTGGTCCTGAGGTGATCAGATGGATACAAAACTGGTTACAGGGTGGAACCCAGAGGGTACAGGTAAACGGAGCACTAGCAGATGAAGGCAGGGTGACCAGTGGTGTACCCCAGGGCTCAGTCCTGGGGCCTCTGTTCTTCAATGTTTTTTATAGCAGATCTCACTGAAGGACTGGAGATGAAGGTGTGTCTGTTCACAGACAGCACCAAATTATGTAATAGGGTTGACTCCTCAGAGAGAGTGGGCAAAATGGAAGTGGACCTTAAAAAACTGGAGCATGGCAACTGAGATTTAATGCCAAAAGTGCAAGGTCATGCACATAGGAAACAGAAATACAAAAAAGAAGTATTACCTAGGAGGTGAACATCTGGCTGCCTCAAACAAGGAGTGGGACCTGGGAATCACAATCTCAGATGACTTGAAAATTGGAAAGCAGTGCAAGAAGGCAGCAGTAAAAGTCAACAGAATGCTGTGTTGCATCGGGAGGGGTATTACAAGCAGGAGAAGAGAGGTAGTTCTGTCTCTGTACAGATCACTGGTCAGGCCTCACCTGAAGTACAGAATCCAGTTCTAGAGGCCTCACCTCAGAAAGGATCAGGTAGAAACAGTGCAAAGAAGGGTGACAAAAATGATTCAGGAGCTGCAGAACATGTCCTACAGGGAGAGACTGAGGAAACTGAATATGTACTCCCTGGAACAGAGAAGAGAGAGAGGATACATGATCGAGACTTTCAAGTACATTAAAGGCATAAATAAGGTACAGACTCAGGAACTATGTCACCTCAAAAGGGGCAGCAGGAACAGGGGGCACGATCTCAGCCTGCAAGGAGGGATATTCTGTACTAGTTCCAGGAAGTTTTTCTTCATGAAAAGAGTAGTGGACGCCTGGAATAGCCTGTTTGCAGAGGTTGTAGGGGCGAGTACCATGGTAGGATTCAAGAATGCATGGTATAGACACAAGGGAGCCCTTACACCAAAGGCAACTAAGGGACTCTTATAGAAGAACTATAATAGGCCACAGAATGGGCAGACTAGATGGACCTGGCCGTCTCCTTCTGCCATCAACGTCTATGTTTTTTATGGTTCTATGTGATATCAGCAGTGTGTTGATTCCGTAGCCTGGGGTGGACTACCACCTCCAGCCCCCCAAAGCCTCCATCCCCCATCCTCACAAGTGTGTGCTAGCATCTGGCAATCCACTCATATCCATATATATGACGCAGAAGCAGTGGGCCAGTGGCATGGTCTGGGGCACTCTGCATGGCATGCACTTGCCAGTCATTAGTGGGTGGACGATGGCCCATTACTGTTAAATGCCTACCTGTTGATGGTAGTGTGCCCCCTTACTTCCTCTGGGGTTGTCACATGTCCCTCATTCCAACACTGGAGTTGCCCCCCTTTCTTGCTGCAACTGGCAAGTGTCCATTGGGGGGTGCATAACAATGTTTTGGCAAGGTCCCCCCTGCTGTAACTCCTACACCCCAGTGTTTGGCATTCTGTGTGATTCTGCCTCTTTGTGGATCACCCAGAGTGTGGGCATGCCTATAGCTGACTGTGTGGCCAAGAAATTTGGTGTGCATCTGTCAGATTCACAGATGATGAATGCTGCGTGACCCCCACTTTGCAGCATTCATGCGTAGGGCAGCCTAAGTGCCTAACTCTGTTATCCATTTCATTTACTATTCTAACTCCATGTCACCATGGATCACCACTCAAGGACAAAGTATAAGTGAAGGCTGAAGCTTTTAACAATTGTATGAATTTCTGCACAAATTCAAACCCTGATCTCTTGAGGAATGGGAACACGAGGTAGAAATGTGGGCAGAACACCATCAGGCTGTCACAGCAAGTAGCACTGTTTCGTCATCTAGGAGGTTCAGTGACACATTTGCCTGCATGCACATAGGTCTGTAATAGCTACAAGACACATTTATGATGCATCTGGCTGGAGAAACAGTCCTCCATAGAGCTGCCTAGTGAAAGCGAAGCCAACTTGTTTGCAGGACAGTCAGCAATCTGGAAATCTGACAGGTGCTTTTCAGCTATTTATTTATTTAGAAACTGGTGAATGGTACAGGCACACTAAGTGAATGCTCATTTCCAGGTGCAGCTCTGAGGGAAATATATTAAGAAGGGCTGTACAAAACACTGTATTGTGAGGTTGATGGAGAGGAGGGGAGGGGAGGGAAGGGGTTGGTGCTAATGGAAGAGGCCTAGCCAGTAGGAACTGCACTGACTGGAAGGACTGTGAGTTTTTATCTGTCCATAAATATCTATGTATCTACAGTATTTAAAATGCAAAGTAAACAAAGTCATTTCAGACAGAAAACTATACAGGATACCAAATGGTTAAAGTAAAAACCTCTGGCTTTACTAAGTGTTCAACTAGACTATGCTATAAATACAGAATAAACGCTAGGAAAGTGGTAGTGTGTTAGGTTAAGACAATGTGTAAAACAGTGTACATGCACATAGTTGCTGTCATGAAGTGCTTTTGTAATATTTGAACCAATGTCAGCAACAAAGAACCACAACTTTCAAACTCTGTGAAGTGACTTAAGCATTAACTAGTCCTTCCAGCTCTTGCTGAATGTGCTATGAAGTGTGTATGTCTTGAAAGTGAGATACATGGAGAACTGCCATTTTCTGAAACATGAGGGGCTTTTTCTGAGCTATGAGAGATAGTAGTAGTGGTAGTAGTAGTAGCGGTTGAAGTGGTAGGGGTAACAGGCAGACTGGTGTGTGAGGATGATAAATTACCCACAAAACTGACCCAGCGTGCAGTAAGAGAAAGACAGGCAATGGTTTGGGTGTTGGTCCACATGTCAGTAATAAAGTGAACTGCTTTGTCCTCAGCCTCTTGGAAAGCATGCCTTACCATAAGTACTAAGCTGTCAGACATCCTAGGCACAGCAGTTATTGGAAAGTATTTTCTACTTGGCATTAAATATCACGGGTCTAAGTATTCTATAAGCCTTCGGAAACTGATGCCTTCTATAACTGAGTATGGGCCCGATTCGCAAAGGCTTACACCTGCCCTAACATAACTTACACCAATAAAAATGGTGCAAGTATCAAGTTATGCCAACAGATGCGACAAATGGTATTCTGCAAAGCAGCCGGCGACATGCCACAGGCTGCTTGTGCCAAAGTGACCTCACGACACCAGTTATGTCCTAAATCTCCAGCGACATGGAGCCATGGAGTTTACGACAGCAGTTGTGCAATGTTCCAGAAGGGCAGCAACAAATTCCCCCAGTGCACTATTCTACAGCAACCCCCGGAGGAGCTCCGCCAACATACAGTTACACCAGCATTTAGCTGGTGTAACTGTACTTATGCCCTCTGGGGGTTGCGGCAATGTGCACCCAGCCCATCCCCAGAGGACATGGCACACTCCCCCAACAATGCCCTGCAGGTCACTGCATGCCCCCAAATGCCCCATCCCTGACTTGTGGCACAACAGCCCCACGAGGCATGGCATGTCCCTCAAATGCCCTGAACCCCAAAATGCACATAAAGGTACCCCACAGAGCTGAGCATTGGGCCCCCCAGCCCCGATTCCTGAAGCACCACATATCCCATCCCCCGTGCCAGGCAATACCCAATGATTCCTGGTACTCTAGTGGTCCCCCACCCAGTAATGCCAGACCACCCCACTTCCACCCCACCCAGCTGGTGACTGGCACAATCATCCTCTCACCTCCGCTGCCAGCCACTGACTGAGCCCCATCTGTGTGCATACTACTGTACAGTACATAGTATGCGCAATGACTGCCTTGTGCACTTACTATGTACTGTACAGTAGTATGTGCATGGATTGGGCTCAGTCAGCAGCAGGCGGCAGAGGTGAGAGGAAAGTGTTCCAGTCACTGGCTGGGAAGTGCTGGGAGCAGGGTGGTCTGGCATTAACAGGTGGGGGGCTACTAGACTACCTAGGATCATTGGGTATTGCCTGGCATGGGGGATGTGATATGCAGCACTTCAGGGATTGGGACTTGGGGGGGCCACTAGACTACCATGGATGACAGGGATGTGTGTCATTTGTTTCTTTTACACTGTGCATTACTGCAAAGATGGGGTTCAGGGATCGGGGCTTGGAGGGGTCACTAGACTACCATGGATGACAGGGATGTGTGCGATTTGTGTCTTTTACAGTGTGCATTACTGCACAGACAGGGTTCAGGGATTGGGGACTGGGGGGGCCACTAGACTACAATGGATGACAGGGATGCGTGTGATTTGTTTCTTTTACAGTGTGCATTACTGCACAGACAGGGTTCAGGGATCAGGGATTGGGGGGGCACTAGACTACCATGGATGACAGGAATGTGTGTGATTTGTTTCTTTTACAGTGTGCATTACTGCACAGACAGGGTTCAGGGATCGGGGATTGGGGGGGGGGACTAGACTACAATGGATGACAGGAATGTGTGTGATTTGTTTATTTTACAGTGTGCATTACCGCACAGACAGGGTTCAGGGATCAGAGCTTGGGGGGATGGGGTCTACTAACCCTGCGGGGTGACTGTACTGCATTTTACAGGGTTTGGGGCACGTGGGGTCCGTGAGCCCTTCGGGGCTGATTGCTGGATTACTGTGGGATTGGTGGCATGGGGCGGCACTTGTGCCCTTCCATATCCAGTGCCATGGCTTTCAATGACCTAGTCAAGTACGCCCTCTGTTTGGCATACCTGTCGGGTTGACATAAGTCATGGGACTTAGCCATGGGGACTCTACCCATTGCAGAATCAGGAGCAAGGTCCTTGGTGCAATTGCACCCCTCATATGTCGCAACTTGCAACATACATAGGGGTGCTACTAGAATCGGGCCCCATGACTACAAATCAGTATTTATTACCACCGTTATCGGATGGTTTCATGAATATTTAGATTTTCTTTCAAAAACCTCTTTTAACTTCAATTGTCTCTTATCAGGGGCAAAGTTAGATTTGGCTGGGGAAGTTGTACTACATGCCCTTCCTGGTAAAACAGAGGACTTTACTAAATTATCTTGTGGCAAAAGTGAACTTTTGGATCTTGGCTGGTGATTACCATCTCCTACTCTTTCAGCAGAATATTTCTGTTCACCGAGAACCCTGCTACATTTCCAGGCACCATTGTTAGTCTGCATGTTTGAAACATATATAATGATACGTTGAATTCGCATAAGATGTCACATCATTCTTGTGGTTCCAAGATTACCTTTCTTTTTCCCCCCAACTAACACAAGTACTGCAGTGCACAAATATAGCTTGGCAAGCATTTTATTTTGTAGGTTTTGTTGACCAAGAAAGGAGAGCTAGACAATTCAGCCTACAGTGTCTTGTAGAACGCTGTTCCACATGGAAATCCATGCTGGGAACAGCGTTGTTGTGCTGCACTCAGTGCATCACAATGTTGTTGAACTGCACTGAGTACGTCACTAGTGCAGCACAAGAACATCGAATGTGGTTGCGCATGCACAATTAAGCATGCCATGGCAGTTGAGGCAGTGAGCGGTGCTGGAACAAACTGATACAGCTGTGCTGAAGTAAGCCTTTTTTTTTCACTGGGAGTCCTGTTTTGGGGATCAAGGAGTGCCTGAGCAACCATACACAAACAATACAGTTTTGCTGTCTTAAGGTTTCCATGGTAATGGACCTCTTGAGCTGCACCCTCAAGGTCTCTGGTTACCATGGAAACCTCTCGATTGTACAGCCTTCTTGTTGTGCATGATTGCTCATACACAATCCTCTATGTTTTCAGCCTCATCCCATGGGAGGGGGAGATACAGATGATAACCAACTGAAATCGAACTAGATTAAGCAGTTAGTGATATTTTTAGTGAACGGGAAATTTGGCCAGGCCACTGGGGAACTTACCCTACTGTTCAGTGGGGGGACTGCTGTCATTGGATTGTGGACCCTGGAGTCAGACGCGAGGAGGACATGAACAGAGCAGGAGGGAAGACCTTGCCTCCTGTTTCAGGGACTGAAGAGGTCAAAGAAGTGATAGAAGATGCCAACCAGCTTACCTGCCTGGGCATTTCAAGAGGTTTGCAAACATTGGCTCCAAGGATGGAGCATCATCACCAAAAGTTTATTGTTTGGCTAAGTAGCCATCACAAAATATATAAATAGAATACAAAAAGAAACACAGACATCTCTACAATACAAAGATAACAGATTCTGATATAAATACATTGATTTTGCAAACAAAATAACAGTTGGTCAAATAAATAGCATCATAAAATCACTTGAACTGTTCTATAAATCTATAACTCAGCATAATACATTATTGCACTAGTCCCATTTGATTTCCTATCAGCATCATTTTAATCTTATTACTAGCACCAAAGTATTTTGCCAGACTGAATACTGTCCATTCATCCGCAGTATGGATGAATGAGTGGGGGATGGAGTAACAGTGGAAGGACACAGATAGAGGGCTACTGTACCCAATTAGGGTGTTAAAGCACGAGCAGACTTGATAGGCCAACAGGCCTACTCTGCTGGCATCTGGCATGTTCGTATGCAGTATACAGTACACAGTATACATGTCCACATAACATTGAGTACATTTTCTTTACCTCCCTTTCAGCAGGTACAGTTCTCCAATTCTTTGGGCAGTTTATTAAACCTTACTAGGAGAATGTTACTTGGAAAATGTTCAGACTTACATGTTATGAAAATGTTTCTTAGTTTGTACACATCTAGAATGTTCAATATAGGATTTGCGCCCAAACAAAAAGCTGCTTTTTGCAAACCATTTAGAGTATGCTATCATTCTAATTCCTCTTAAATCTTCAGTATTCTAAATATTTTTAACTCTCTTGGAAATATATTTTTTTGTATTTTAAACTGATCATAATTCCACGGTCTGCCCAAGTTTTCAGTTTTGTAGAACTGTACCTGTTCAATTTTTTTTGTTAATGAATTAAACCAATAATGTGTTCTATACCCCAGTTCAGGCCAGCAATGTTTTTCTTCCAAGCATAAATAAACTATTGAATCTTTTGGTAACTTTGGTGATCTCAGCCAGAAAAATATCTTCTTATTATCAATAAATGCACACAAATTAGGCCTAACTCTGGTCTTATATGGGAAGCTGGTCCCATTGTTTTTTTTAGTAATTCAAAAATCAGTTTTGTTACTCTATCAGTTGCTCTGCTTTCCCAGATCTCAGCTTCATAAAGAGCTTTGGCCATATATTTTACTCATTGACTGTAGGAGGGGAAGAATAGTTTTCTCTCCGTATTGGTAATTAAAGCTGTTCAAACTAGAACTCTGCAGAATATAACCTTCCACCTGTGGAATGCCCACAGAATGACCATTCTGATTCTGCAGAATTCCATGGAATATTTGCAAAAATTCTGTGGAATGTTACAATATTTTAAATTTCCATTATTTTACTATAGCTTTAAACGTACATGTCCAAATAATACCAAATTTGGAAAGTAAGCAGCAAGCACTAGTTCACAAAGGTGTACCAAACTTCAGAGTTGTAGATTGAAAGGAGATAGAGGTATGGGTGGCCATACATTTCATCAAAATGTAATTTTCAGTTATTTTGAATAATTTTAAAATTTCTTACCCAACTTTCTCCACAATATCAGGATTTAGAGAAGCAAATAGACTGCATACATTTACCATGTTTTAAGTCTCAAGCTTTAATGGGAGCTAAGTTATAGGTAGCCAAGTACCTTACCAACATTTGACTTTCTGTAATTTTAGTATAATTTTGATAGTATTCATAGAAATATTACAAAAATTGCCAGGTATACAGGTTATCACTACATTTGACTACATTTGTATATGCAGATAGTTTCAGATTTCTAGCTTTAAATGGGACTGTGTTATAGCCTGCCAAACTTGTTGATTTTCTATCAGCTTTATTTTAATCTTATTACTAGCCCCCAGAATATTTTGTCAGACTGAATACTGTCCATTCATCCACAGTATGGATGAATGAGTGGGGGATGGAGTAACAGTGGAAGGAGACAGATAGAGGGCTACTGTACCCAATCAGGGTATTAAAGCACGAGCAGACTTGATAGACCAACAGGCCTACTCTGCTGGCATCTGGCATGTTAGTATGCAGTAAAATGGTTGTGAGTGTTTCATGATCTATATTATACACAGAATTTAGAAAGAGTACAAGTCAGTAGGCTGTTTCCTTCTCATACCATGAACATGTCCACATAACACTGAGTACATTTTCTTTACCTCCCTTTCAGCAGGTACAGTTTTACAATTCTTTGGACAGTTTATTAAACCTTACTAGGAGAATGTTACTTGGAAAATGTTCAGACTTATATGATATGAAAATGTTTCTTAGTTTGTACACATCTAGAATGTTCAATATAGGATTTGTGCCCAAACAAAAAGTTGCTTTTTGCAAACCATTTAGAGTATGCTATCATTCTAATTCCTCTTAAATCTTCAGTATTTTAAATATTTTTAACTCTCTTGGAAATATATTTTTTTGTATTTTAAACTGATCATAATTCCACGGTCTGCCCAAGTTTTCAGTTTTATAAAACTGTACCTGTTCAAATTTTTTATTAATGAATTAAACCAATAATGTGTTCTATACCCCAGTTCAGGCCAGCAATGTTTTTCTTCCAAGCATAAACTATTGAATCTTTTGGTAACTTTGGTGATCTCAGCCAGAAAAATATCTTCTTATTATCAATAAATGCACACAAATTAGTTAGGCCTAACTCTGGTCTTATACAGGAAGCTGGGCAAGAATGACTTAGTCCCATTGTTTTCTTAGTAATTCAAAAATCAGTTTTGTTAGTTTATTAGTTGCTCTGCTTTCCCAGATCTCAGCATCATAAAAAGCCTGGGCCATATATTTAACTCATCGACTGTAGGAGGGGAAGAATAGTTTTCCCTCCGTCCCTCCGTATTGGTAATTAAAGCTGTTCAAACTAGAATTGTACAGAATATAACCTTCCACCTGTGGAATACCCACAGAATGACCATTCTGATTCTGCAGAATTCCATGGAATATTTGCAAACATTCTGTGGAATTTTGCAATATTTTAAATTTCCATTATTTTACTATAGCTTTAAACATACATGTCCAAATAACACCAAATTTGGAAAGTAAGCAGCAAGCACTGGTTTACAAAAACTTCAGAGTTGTAGATTGGAAGGAGACAGAGGTATGGGTGGCCACACATTTCATCAAAATTTAATTTTCAGTTATTTTGAATAATTTTAAAATTTCTTACCCAAATTTCTCCACAATATCAGGATTTAGAGAAGCACATAGACTGCATATATTTACCATGTTTTAAGTCTCAAGCTTTAATGGGAGCTAAGTTATAGGTAGCCAAATACTTTACCAACATTTGAATTTCTGTAATTTTAGTATAATTTTGATAGTATTCACAGAAATATTGCAAAAACTGCCAGATATACAGGTTATCACTACATTTGACTACATTTGTATATGCACATAATTTCAGATTTCTAGCTTTAAATGGGACTGTGTTATAGCCTGCCAAACATGCTGCCAAAATTAAAATTACGGTTAGCTCCTTCTACTTTTAAAACTACATCTCCAAATTTAACCAGAGTTGAAACATTTAAACTACTATACCACATGGTCATTTCTGAAAAAGTTCATATTTTCAGCTTTAGATTGGATTGAATTAAAAGGAGTCAAACATTCACAACATTTAAAAAAATTACTTTGCAAGAATATAAACTACAAATTTATAAGCCCCTGAAACTTTAAAACTAGAGAATGCAATACTATTAAATCTGGCAGGTTCTTAGACCTTACAAGGAGACTGTGTGTGCTTATTTTATTAATTGTTTGCTGCAAGAAATTGCAAAATAACATCTGTACTTAAAGACAAATCCCATTAGTCTTTTTGAAAATTGCAAAATTTCATGAAAAATTCCATAAAACTGAACTTTTCTAATTTCAGTCAGCCTTATCTGGTGGTTCTAATTAAAGTATAGGGGTATAAGAGGCAGGTGGCACAGGGGGTCACCAGGTTCTGGAGTTAGATGCACAGTTTCACCAAGAAATGGATAGCTGAGCTGGGTAGCACAACACTGGTAGACCCCCAGGTTGGAGCAAGAAAGCACAGAGTGTCAATAATTCCAACCTGAATGCAGGATATTTAAGGATCACATACAGTAAATTTATGATTCTGGGAGCCTGGTGTACATGCAAGTCTAGGACTTAGAGGTACTCAAAAAGCTGTAGAGGGGGAAGACAATGTATTGTGCAGCAGGAAGAAAGACTTCTGGCTTTTCCAACAGGGTAGGTCAATAGAAAAAGGAGTAGGTGAGTCATGTTTTAAGGGAGTTTGTCACTGTAAAGAACAAAGAGGATATCAGTGGGATCAGTAGTTCTACTGAGTCAATTTGACTATGCCAAAAGAGAAGGGGGTGCAATAGTTACCCAGTGAGAAACAGCAGGACTACAAAAAGCTCAGCCCAGCTTATCAAATGAAGTAGTGATATGTGCATTGTTAATGTTGACAGGAACTGATTACTTATGTGCAGCTCCTTGTAATGCCTCAATTTTTATTAAGTATATTCATACCTCAAAAGGATCCCTATTTAACTGTGCCTAAATAAAAACTGAAGCTGTCAGTTGTGTTTTTAATTGTTTTTTTTTTTGTATGGACAATATTCTATGCAGTTCCTTTCATGGAACCAAGAATTTGGAGTTTTGACTATGTCACTTCATGGTTTCAGAAATGTGAACATAAACGTATCAGTACAGTGCCCACTGTTTTGAAACCATGAAGTGACATAGTCAAAACTCCAAATTCTTGGTTCCATGATAGAAACTGCACAGAATGTTGTCCATACAAAGAAAGCAATACAAAACACAACTGACAGCTTTAGCTTTTATTCAGGCACAGTTAAATAGGGATCCTTTAGAGGTATGACTATACTTAATAAAATAGAGACATTATAAGGTGCTGCACATAAGTAATCAGTTCCTGTCAACATCAACAATGCACATATCACTACTTCATTTGATAGGCTGGGCTGAGCTTTTTGCAGTCCTGCTGTTTCTCACTGGGTAACTATTGCACCCCCTTCTCTTTTGGCATAGTCAAATTGACTCAGTAGAACTAATGATCCCACTGATATCCTCTTTGTTCTTTACAGTGACAAACTCCCTTAAAACATGACTCACCTACTCCTTTTTCTATTGACCTATCCTGTTGGAATAGCAAGAATTCTTTCTTTCTGACTATAATGTATGAAAACAGAGACATTATAAGCAGCTGCACATACAGTAAGTAATCAGTTCCTGTCCCCTTTAATGTTAAATTTCACAAACATTTTTAGACGCTTCATCTACAGAATATGCTATCATAAATAAAATTAAAACTACAGCAGCAGATAAATTGGCTAACCAATTTATCCAACTGTGTTAGACACCAGGATACATGGACTATGGATACGCATGTCAAATGTTAACTCTATGCATGCAAAAGCAGAGAAGTTACATCCAAATTTTTGACGGTTTTCACAAAGTTTTGCAAATATTTACATAAAGTTTTGAACCCCTGTAACTTAAAAATGTCTTAACTAATTCTCTCCACATTTAGAACATTATATGTGCATTACAAAAAGGTTATCTGTACTAATTTACACATGTCTAGCCCCAAAGGTGCCTGCGTTATAAGCAGATGAAATATTTTCATGAAATTTCATGAATAAAATAAAAAGACAGATTTTAAGCACATATAATTTTGAGACTATGTATCATATTATCATGAAATTGGGCACATTGTTAGAACACCTATCATCAAGAAATCTTGCCAAATCTAAGATCCCTGACCTAATAGACAGTTAAGGTATATGTATATAAAAATGTTCAAGAAATTTCACACAAACAATAAAATGGCAACATTTGAGCACCTATAGTTTTGAAACTATCCTACCAAATTACATGATATTTGGAATGTTTGTGGCCATGGACCACAAAAGTATATATTCCACATTTCAGTGCACTAGCTTGAATGGTTGTTGAGTTATAACCAAATTGCAACATTTTAAAAATTCCACAAAATTCTGACAAACTTTTTGTGAAATGTCATTGAAGTTGATGGATTCAGAATTTTCCCATTCTGCACAGCTCTAGTCCAAATCCCTCATGGTTTTCTTTAATTTATCAGTAACCAAATCTATGTGGCTACCCCATTGACAGTTAGTATGAATAAGGACTCCCAGGTATACACATGAAGTTACAATATCAATCGTATTGGGATCAGTGCTCCAATAACCTGTTGGTTTTGGTTTTCCCCCAAAAAATTAATCTTCTATCTTGGGATTTATGTTAAGTTGCAGTTTATGTGACTTTCATATAATAAATTCAGCTTCATTTGAAGGCCTTTTTTAGTGAGAGAAAAATATTACTAGGTCGTTTGTGTATGCTAAGACAGCACAAGACCGATTATTAAATTTTGTGGAATCTGAAGGTAACTGGTAGATGTCATTGATGAGACTATCTATATATAAGGAAAATAGAGTCAGGGCTAAAACACAGCCCTGACACACCCCCTTATTGATAGAAAGGGGTTCTGAGAGTTCCCCTGATACACCAGTTCTTATTGTGGTCCAAGTACTGGAGTATAATTTATAAATTAGATAAACCAAGTTCTTATTAATTTCCTTGTCCAGTTAACATTCCATAATGTGCTTCTTGAAATTGAGTTGAAGGCTGCTGAGTAATCTATAAATACTGTATACAGTGTTTGTTTGTGGAGAACAACGTATTTCTCAATTGAATGCCATAGAGTAAAGATGTTATCATAAGTGGAAAAGTTTTTCCTGAATCCCATCTGCAGTGGGGAAATCCCACCAGTTCTCTCGATCTCTTTTATAAGCTTTTGAAGTAACACTTTAGAAACAATTTTTAAGTTTATATCTAATAAGTTAATTGGGCAGTACATTGCGGGATCAGCTGTATCTCCCCTTTTTGTAGAGGAACTATTTAAGCACCACTCCAGGTTTTAGGGAATCTTGTTTCTTTTATGCATTTATTGTAAAAAAATTGTCAAATATTTGCACCAAGCAGTAGTTTGGCAGAGGTAAATTTCTACTGGGATAGCATCCGGTCCAGGAGCCTTTTTGTCTTGAGGGTGCTAATTGCAAGCATAACTTACTCAAATAAAAAAATAATTTGTGGCATTTCACTCTGAGCATTTAATTGAAATTAATTACAGTATCTGCCATAGGATCCCAGAAAAGTTTTGTAAAAAGTCCCTCCATTTATCCTCAGTAATGTATGTATCTATTTTACATTTATAGTTTTTAGTTCCTTTAGCTATCAGATTCCAAATGTGTTGGGACTCTTTGGTGACCACAGCTTCAAACATTAATTCCGATTGTCTTATAAAATACGTTCTCTTCTTTTATAAGATTTTCATGTTATTTTTTAATCTGGTTTGGTTCCTTCAGAATCTTCTTGGTTGGTTTATGTTTATACAATCTACAGTAGTTAACTTTCTAATTTTTCCTTTGGATTTCTTACAGACTAAATCAAACCAACCATTGTTCTGTGATTGTCCTTGTCTTGCTTCTACAGAAACTTGATTTCCCTTTTATTCTATTAAAGATTTTACTCAGGTTGTCCATCAGGAATTTAAAGTTACAACCTTCAAAGTGTTTAATATCTTCTTTTAAAACAGAATCTGCAAGTATGTAACAGACATGTATGCTAAACTCATGATTCCAAATAATTATTTTATGATCTTTAATTTCCAAGAATGGGACTTGGGATAAATGTGTAGGACCATTTTGACCAATAACCTTGCTCAACAAAACAAGGGGAGAATGACTGCTTTTAGAATGGTTCTTAATATATAGTTCTTCCCAAACAGGAGGAAAACCTGACCATAGGGTAAGGCCTACTACCAACGCACCTTTGGAAGAGATGGATGTCCATTCCCTAGTGCCATTACCAAATAACTTTCCATTTAGAGGATATATATTAACATATTTAATAATTTCTGTTAACTTGGAGCTTGAGAGGTTAATTTTAAGGTCTTTAGAGACCCTTGGGATCATAGTGCCAGAGTTATTATATTCTTAGTATGGGTTCTCCACAAAACCATCATATTTACCTATGTGAATGTTAAAATCCACCACAACTAGTATTCATGCATTGGGATGGCCACTGACAAGTTCATTTAGGAAACCTTTGAATTGTTCCCAAACATTTTCTATATAAAATTTGGAAATGTCTGGGGGACAATAACAATTTAGAAGCATGAGACAACTTCTCAGTTTCCACATAGTTTGCAATAATATATTCTGCCATTTTATACAGCTGACTTTTTTAAATGAACTAGCTTTAAAATAGGTAGCAATACCACCAGAGCATCTTCTTGTTTTTTGTACCCTTTTACCAGGAACATTATATAATTCATACCCATTAATATCTATGTTCCCCTCTTTTTCATGTCAAGTCTCTTGTATCACTAAAACATCACATTCTCATAAAAGTTTTCCAGTCTTGATCAGTGAGCTTGTTTTTCAATCCTGCTATATTCCAAGATAAGAAAGAAAGTCTATCATTGCCTGCTTTATTGAGGACTGATGTGTCATTTCCTGTAGTGCTGTTTTCTGTAGACACTGTCAATCACAGTAGCCCGCAAGGCTGGTACCTATTAGGTGTTTGCATTTCTCTGCTTTGACTATGTATCTTAGCATTTGCATCCTCAGTACTAGTATCTAAAATATGAGAGTCTACCAGGAATAAACCTCAATTGTCTAATAATTGGTTTTTTTGCAAAATTGTCTTTGACCACTCTCTATCATTAATCAATAATTCTGCCTGACTATCAGATCCAACTCTTTATATGTGAATGATACCTTTCGTACATGTGGGAAGTTGCAGAATGTTAATCAGATAATTGTATAGAACATCAGTCAGTATTTCTTCATTTTCTTTTTCTATCTCTTGAAGTTAATAGAGACTCAAAAACATATCTTCTCTTACTGTCTTTTTTCCAAATGTTTCTCTCTTATTAAATTTATGTCTGTTTGGGAAGCTTATGTGGAAGTCACAGTTTTGTACAGATGACCCACTCATCCAGACATAGTTGGCCACCCTGGCCATCGTAAAATATATATCAATCAGAATGGCAAACTCCAGTTGCATAAGTCTGACATCTGAATTATTCTTCTGGATGAGTATGCCCAGCAGGGTGTTAATGTTCTCTTTTAAATGGAAGTACAGAGTGTCATTATTTACATCTATCCAGTCACTTGGACACATAAATCCCATAAAGGGTCTACTCTCATTGACATTTGCTTCATTCTTCTTATTTAAGCTGGACTGACTATACAGAGTAGTTTTCTCCTTGTCTCCGCATATATGTTTGACGCTAAAGGTTCCTATTGCTTTGTTCAGTAGTTTTATTTCAGATTCCAAATTAAATAACCCTTTAATTTGGGAATTTGTTGTGTTTTCTGTTACACTAGCTTGTGAATTCATTTGCATTTGATCGGTGTGAACCTCATTTGATCTAGGTTGATCTCTATTCCTCAGACAGGGTTCTCTTGAATTAGTTGTTATTTTACTGTTTTTACTGTTCTGTGTATCCTTCAAATCTTTAGGATAAACAGTTTGTTTACTCACTCTTTTCTTTTTTCTTTTTCTGCACTTTCTTTTCTTATTATTTTTCCTGTTGTGGAATCAGTTGATGTCTCAGGTATAATTATTGAACTGAAATCTGTTCTTTGATTACTTGCAACTGAGTTTTGAAGCTCCTTTCTTGTGATGTCCTGATCTGTATCATCACCGACTGGTCCTAATCTCCTCTGAACGTCATCTATTTTGAAGCTATTCCTTGTCATATCTACTCTTAGCAATTCTATCAGATTTCTTTTGATCACTAATTGCTCCATCAAAATTAAGTTTGCAGTATATTGAATTTTTAGTTGTGCAATTAGGTCCTTGCTTAGTATGTTTGGTATGTACTGTAGCTTGGGCTTCCTGAACTTTCAGCATCCAACCTCCTTTTTTTATTACAAGTACAGTTACAAACCTCCGTTATATGTCTTACTTGATTGTCATATTATTTTAACCCATCTATGGTATGTTGTAAGCCAGACATTATACTATCTATGTCTTTCCCCCAAGTTCTCTGGTTTTTTTTTCACTTTTGTCCTGACTGAGGAGCATGTAATTACTAACATGAAAAAGATAGGTATGGGAAGATTTTTAATTCAGCTGGCAAATGTCCCATTAATCCAGGGGGAGCTGGTGAGTTATCATTCATGACCTGCCCTTCTGGTATTACCCCTTCCTTGTATTTCTCCTTTGGGCTGATCATTAATTTAAAAATGGCAGTACTATCATGTACTGCAAGAGGTTTTTTTTTTAATACTGTTTCTTTTCTTTGGGCTTCTTGGAGTTGATTTTTGTTAGATGGCCCTGTTTTGTTGACAGTATGATCTGTAATCTTTTCTTGCCTTAGTTTTAATAACTTGCTATTACTAGCTTTCAACTCTACTGCCAAAGGAGAAAGATCTGGATTTAATTGTCTTTGCAATCTTGTATTAACCATAGTTAAAACAGTCAACACACAATGCAGACTTAGGCAACTAGAGTTACATTTTAAGAACAGAGAGCTATATATATATATATATATATATATGCATATGTTATCATGTGATAAACATCTGATGATGTGTCTACTATGTGAATAAATGAGGAATTACACATTTACACACATAGAAGACACACCATCAGACATTACATAACACAATAGACACGTCACCAGACCCCACAATTCATCTGGTACGACTTTCAATACTTCAAGTGGCCGCCTTCCTACAATGCACACGTTAAATACTTTTCACCTCAATGGCAGTTCATATCATAATAGATCATTTCCCCTTATTGTCTTTCCTTACTTATCATTCCACTGCCACCTACTGACCAAACCGCAAGTTCGCTGAACCTGCTTTCCACACCTCACTCATGCCCCAGAGTTCACTCTCTTGAACCTTGTCTAGCTTCCTCCCCCTTCACTAACAGCCTCTATAACTGTACCAAACAGCGATCTGTGAAAACATATCTGTGAAAAAATAAAACTGACTGCCACTCCTCAGCTTTTCTTGGCTACTTTCAGTAATGTACGTGCTTCTCACCATGTACATCCAGAAGTGCATGCTTACAATGGTTGCCATTTTTTCTTAAAATTTTTTTTAATGCCGCTTGCCCAACCAATCAGCAAAGATGTTACCTACATAATGTAATGCCTACACATCATGGCTATATCAATGGCCATAGCAACGCCTCCTCACAATGCACACCACCAAAAAAAAAAACCTCACAAATTTTAAAAATAGTTTATTTAGAAAACCCCAATGCCCAAATTCTGCAAAGCACACAAGTTCTTTTCCCATTGCATAAAGGAACTGAACTATGCAATGGGGAGCCTATGTGACACATCATTTATCTGAACTTGGGCAGTTTGGCGTTGGACACATCACTCATGGCTAATGCCACTTGTGAGGTTACCCAAGGTCAAACTGCCCTTGTGCAGATAAATGATGTATTACAAAGCTCTCCCTCACAAATCACACATCTATCTATCTATCTATTTATCTATCTATCTATCTATCTAGCTATCTATCTATCTATTGTAAAAAAACAAAGACAAGGCGCTGCGTCAGCATGTGGTCTAAAAGCAAAACAAAATAGTTATATTAAATGCACGCTGAAAATAGAAAATAGAGTTAAAAATCTACGTTTCGACCTTAGGTCTTCTTCAGGAAATATCTAAAAGAGAAAAAAACAAGTTAGTGTAGAGGAGAGGTAAAATGAGAGATATATATGTGGAGAAAGAAGAGGAGGCAAAGAGAGAAGAAGTGATAAATGGTAAGATTAAGAGAAATCTGTGAAACAAAAGGTGATGATGGGAAAGATAAAACATAATGGGACAGAAAGAGCTGGGAAGTTCCCAGGTAGAGACAGATTAACAGGGCCTTGTAAGAAGGTTGAAAGGTGACAAATGTGTGAGAAGGAGACAGAAATGGAGACATATGGTGAAAATGAAAAATAAATCAGTACAAAAACAAACTGACTTTAGGAAAAAAAAAAAAAGGGGAGGCTGAAAGATGTTAGTGGAAAATAAGTCTATCATTTAAACCAGAGGGCTGCTGGGAGCCAAGGCGGATGATCAGCTTGGCTTCCATGTTTTTTCTATGGTTAGGATCCCGGAAGCCCTGCTGAAGGACACAAACAGAAAGGTCATTGACATTGTGGTCCCTGGAGATAAAGTGGGATACAATGGGTTTAGCAGTTCACCATTCTGACAGCTCTGTAATGTTCCCTGAAAGCGGTCAGCAGGCAGCCTACCAGTTTCTCCGATGTAAATAGCTGAACACCTACTGCAAAGAATACAGTACACTACATTAGTGGAGGTGCATGAGAACTCCTTGGTGATGTGAAAAACACCTGTAGGCCCCAGAATCTCAGTTACACTGGAAATAAATTTGCAGGTGTCAGCGAGCCCTGTTGCAAGGTTTGGTACCTGGGGGAAGAACTGTTAGAATGGGTAGGCTGCTTTTTACCAGGAGATTGCGCAGGTTAGGTGGTCATGCAGAGGCAATAGGGTGGTTCTGTAAAGGAAGCACCAATGTTAGGTCAGTTTGCAAAATGGGAAAGTTACTAGTGATGATCCTGTGAAGAGAGGTGTGCTCTGATGGAAAGGAAGAACTAGTGGAATTCGCGTTGTTCTTGTGTGACAGTATCCTCCCGCGGGGGTCAAGATTACGGGCATGTTACTGACCCGGAGAGTGCTCTGTCCACTGTGCTTTTAGGGTATCCCCTGTTGATAAAGAAACTATGCATTATTTGGGTCTGCTCAGCAAAATCATCCTCTTCACTGCATAACCTGCGAAGTCTAAGAAACTGTGAATAAGGCAGGCCATTCTTGACATGTTTAGGATGGAAGGAGCTATGGAGGAGGAAACTGTGAGAGTCAGTGGGTTTGTAATAGACTGATGTCTTCAGACCAGTGTTCTGGACTGAGAGCTGGATATCCAGGAAAGGCAGTGTAGAGGAGGATACTTCAACAGTGTACTGAAGGGAAGGATGAGCCGTGGTGAACTTGTCAAGGAAGACTTGGAGGGTCTCCCTGGAGCAGGAGGTGGCCCCCACACAGTCATCAATGTAGCGTTGAGAGTTCAGGCACAGTCCCTGTGAATGAGAGAAAAAACATTCCCCACCCAACCCACAAACAGATTAGCAAAGCTGGGACCCATCTTGGTACCCATGGCAACCCACTGACCTGCTGAAAAAAATTGTTATTAAAGAAAAAGCATTGAGTGTTAGAACCAGTTCTGCCAGACGAGTTAGTGTGTGTGGGTGGCTGCTGGACTTCCCGCTTGTTCAAGAAATGCTGCAGAGCTGTCAGACCATCATCATGGGGATCACTGTGTAAAGAGATTTGATGTCCATGGTGAAGACGAGCTGATGAGAGTCACTGAATCTGAACCTGTCAAATAACTGGAGGCATGGTTAGTGTCTTTAACATAGGAGGGCAGGGACTCAACAAGGAGTCTCATGAGGCCATCCAAAAATGCAGAGATGTGGGATGTGGGGCAGGAGCAGGCAGACACTATGGGACGACCCGGGTTACCTGTTTTGTGGATTTTGGGAAGAAGATAAAACCTAGATGTCTGGGGATGCTGGACTATGAGTCTCTTAGCAGAAGCAGGAGCTCATTGTTTTCAATAGCAGAGGTGATGGTGGTGGTGACCTCCGTCTGATAGTCAGCAGTGGGGTCCTGTGGAAGAAAGAATAAAACCTGGTGTCAGAGAGTTGCTGTGTGGCTTCCGTGATGTATAGCTCCTTTTGCCAGACCACAACAGCACCTCCTTATCAGCTGGTTAATAACAATATCATTCCTACATTGTAGAGATCTGAGGGCTGCCAAGCTCACCAGGTGTCAGGTTGGAATGGTTGTGCCTGCAATGAAGATTAAAGTTAGTGGTGTTTTCCATGCATTGGTTAACAAAATAATCAACAGCAGCAAAAGCGTCCTGGAGGGGTGTCCATGCACTTCCGCTGGGGATTGATGTCATTGATAGTTCTGGTGATACCGTCATCATCTGTGGGAAGAGGAGTCATATTAGAAAAATGAGCTGCAAAGGCGTACTCTACGATAGAAGCACTGTAGATCAACTTGAACCTGGGTGCATCAAGATATCTGGGTGTGGGCACAAAGAGACCTTTGCTAAGGAGTCAGTGCTCATCTTGTGTCAGGGAAGGTCTGGAGGAATACAAAATACCAAATTGTTAGGTTGTGTCTGACTCGAGGGCTCATGCTGGTTGTTGATCTGCTGGGTGAGAGACTGGAGTTTTGCAGCTTTGGTGTCCTTGAGAAACTGAAGAGAGTGGAGTTAAGGTTTTGGATGCAGTGCTTAATAAAAGGAAGGTTATGTGGAGCCGTTCGCTGCAGGAAATCCTTTTGCCTTTGAATGGTTTTGTCCACAGAGATCAGCTGTGTTTTGATGGAGAATGGTGTGCACGATAAGTTTCCTAGAGAAAGTTTTCAAAAGCTTGTTAGTAGAGGAAACATGTGTCTCAGATCCAAATGAACAAGGATGAAATTTCAAACAGAAACCTTTAGGAATAATACCCAGGTGGCGGCATTTGGAAAGAAACTGTAAGTGACTGCAGAGTTTAGTCTTAGAGCAAATGGCGGAAAATAATTCAAGAGAAGGCTTAGAAATATGAGAAGGAAATGCAGACATAGAAGAAATGAGAGCATGAAGAGAATTCAGAAGAGATTTCAGATTAGGCATAGTGGGTGCAGCAATGTTAGCATACAAATTGTAAAAACAAAGACAAGGCGCCTGTCAGCATGTGGTCTAAAAGCAAACAAAATGGTTATATTAAATGCATCATTGAAATAGAAAATAGAGTTAAAATCTACGTTTGACCTTAGGTCTTCTTCAGGAAATATCTAAAGAAAAAAAACAAGTTAGTGTAGGAGAGGTAAAATGAGAGATATAATGTGGAGAAAGAAGAAGGGGAGGCAAAGAGAGAAGAAGTGATAAATGGTAAGATTAAGAGAGAATCTGTGAAACAAAAAGGTGATGATGGGAAAGATAAAACATAATGGGACAGAAAGAGCTGGGGAAGTTCCCAGGTAGAGACAGATTAACAGGGCCTTGTAAGAAGGTTGAAAGGTGACAAATGTGTGAGAAGGAGACAGAAATGGAGACATATGGTGAAAATGAAAAATAAATCAGTACAAAAACAAATTGACTTTAGGAAAAAAAAAAAAAAAGGGGAGGCTGAAAGATGTTAGTGGAAAATAAGTCTATCATTTAAACCAGAGGGCTGCTGGGAGCCAAGGCGGATGATCAGCTTGGCTTCCATGTTTTTTCTATGGTTAGGATCCCGGAAGCCCTGCTGAAGGACACAAACAGAAAGGTCATTGACATTGTGGTCCCTGGAGATAAAGTGGGATACAATGGGTTTAGCAGTTTCACCATTCCTGACCGCTCTGTAATGTTCCCTATCTATCTAGCTATCTACAGTATCTCTCTCTCTCTCTATATATATATATATATATATATATATATATATATATATATATATATATATATATATGTGTATGTGTATATATATATATATATATATATATATATATATATATATATGTATATGTATGTGTATGTGTATATATCATCAGTTGAAAATGTTCCAGCAAAATGGACAACCCAGTGATGTCTCAGTACACTCTGTACTTCTAGTGTATTTGGGCAAAGAATAGATATCTCAGACAGCAAATCCTTTTATACAGGCAGTCTGATAAAGTTCTTGCATGAACTTGCTTTAGTTTTAAATTATCCAGCAAAGGAAGTAATGACCCCAAAATGTCCCCAGAAACACTGTGCTTCCTCCCAGCAGAAAATAAATGTCTTGTAGAATCTCACATTGCAAGTCCTTTCACACAGGCCAGGAGCACAGCAACAGCCCTCATTATGGGGTGTTATGGTTCCTGAGTCTTGCAGCGTGAGATCTTGACTCACTTATGTTGTACAAATCTTGTAAAATGGCCTGTGAGCATCAAAAATGGAAAACTGTAAGCAGCTTAAGGAAGTCTTTCTGCGTTCAAGAATTTTGCCTTTTGCAGAGTCTTGGGAGCTAGTTTGGCACCATTTGTACTGGAAGTGTACTAATACATAATCTTAAGTGAAAAAAAAAAATAATATCATTCCTTAGTTGTGTGCTACAAACTACCAATGTCTACCCATAAAAGTCAAAAAGAGGAAAAACACATGGGGATAAAAACATATGAAAAGCTCAGTTTTAGAAGTATGTTGGTCAATTGTCAAGTACTATAAAAATGTGACTTACTTGTTAGTAGATTTGTAGTTATCTAGGCAGCAAAAGAAGCCTGAGAGTTTACCCCAGATCCTAGTTGGACAGAGCTGTGTGGTTTAGCTCGAAAGGGCTTGTAGCGGTATGGTAAAAATAATAGTGGGAATATGTGATTGACTAGTTAAGATAACACGGGTACTAGAGATACCACAGAAAAGCAACCATAAGCTCACACCATCACTAAATCAATCAGGCAATCACAAACTTGAAAAAGATAAAAAATTAAACCACTATTTCTACCATGCTAGCCGGCTGCCATGACGGTATATTGGTGTGAAGAGGTGTAGTTGACTCCTCATGCTCCTGACACAGACAAGCTAGATTATGTGCTCTTAAGCACCTGGTCACGTGACCTTGAGTCAAGAAGAGCGTGACATTTTAAAAAGGTAAAAGAAAAGAAAAAATATGTTTAAGCATAAATAAGTAGATTTTAACCCCTATGAAAGTCCAATATTAATCTAGGTGGCGGAAAATTCAGCATGTGCAAAAATGGGGAGCTAAAAAATAGAGACACTGCTTGAGAGGTACTCCCAATCTGCTTCCTCTGTAGCTCAAGTTGTAAGTAAAATGTATTTAAAGTTAAAATAAAATACTCTGGTCCAAGTAATAATAAGTACAAATCTGAGTTCTAGTCCGACTTTAGAAGGGCTGGTTGCAGCTCCTGACTGTTCTCTTGTTCATCTGCTAAATTTCACCAGAATCCTCTCTCGTAGCTGTCCGACTGGCTTCTCTTCCGTGTCTCCAGCTCCAACACATGGGCCACCTCCACAGTTTTCCTCCTAGGTGCAAGCAGTGAGACAGACGGCAAAAAAAACTGCCAGGTCAAAAGCACAATAGGTTCATCTGGAAAGGTTACATGTACTAGGCATAGCTGGCATACCTGTTTTAAAAATAAAACTTGTGGTGTAACCCTGCTTCCTGAATTTCCTTCACAGAGACAGGAGTGCATAGTATCAGTCGACCCCAGTGCAGCCACATGCTCATATATTCAGCTCCTACTGAATGCTAACTATACTCACACTTGCACAGTTGCTTCCATAACCCCCAGGCACAGTATTTGAATTTATGACCCACAGATCATAAAAGTAGGAGTTTTGTGAGTCAACATGAAAACCAACAGACTAACAGCACTTCTCAGGACAGAATAAGATGTCTTGGACGATTTGTTCCTGGATCTGGAATGTAAAAGGTGGCAACTTGCTGAAGCTATCACCCAATAAGAGTACCTTTTGTATGACAGGTGAACTACAGGTTTGGAAACAAAGGAGCAAGACAGAAGAAATTCACCAATGGAACAAGATGCTGAGGTGCATTCTGATCCGGATATACAGCCAGTACTAGGGTTGCCAGATTCGTTGGAAATTATGCCAGACATGAACGCTTTTCTGGGCCTAATGGAGGATGCAATTGAAGCTGCTGTTATGGATATGGGACCCCCCGGTGCAGCAGGACAAATGGAGCAGTTCTTTGTCTGCAGGGAATACTTCAGAACTACCAGGTATGACTGGTAGGCTGCAGGACATGGTAGGAATGTTGCTAGACACTGGGGAGGGGACGTTTCTGGACAAACAGAGCTTTCAGCTCATCTTCCACAGGAAGGGGGGTCTCAGGTTACTTTCCTCATGAAGATATGGAGAACATGAATTCCAGGATTGACGGGGGAGAGTTGCAGGCTTCAGTCCAGATCTTGCCAGGGAGTGCATTTGGGTTAAAAACAGACAGATTCTTCTTCTGATGGGGAGGTGTTTGTTACAGGTTCCACTAAAAATATAAAGTTGTTACATTCTTCTTTTGATAATTGTCTCCCTCTGGTCTCACAATTGCTGAAGCGCTAGAAAATGCCAGCTGGGTGAAAGGTGCAGGGCAGCAACCCAGGCAGTCTCCAGGATTTGTTCCAGCCAGTCAGTTGCTCTCTCGAGAATATGGGTCTGGTAATGGAAGTCCACTCCATATCCCTCTCTCTCTCTGGTGTTGACTCAGAATCCCACTTTAGTATTGCTTGTTTCACACTCCCTAAAAGGAGCTGAAGAAGGCCAGATGTGGGGTGGTGGACAAAATCCTGCAGGGGTTGTAGGTCCTCATCCAGCCCAAGACATTGTTGTCCCTAATGTTCCAGGAGATAAATCCCCCCCAACCTGAGACATCAGGTGCAGTGCCTGGGTCATGCCCCCCATACAAGGCAAGGCCCACCTCCTTCCAGGACTTATGCTGGGCTTTTTCATGCCCCTCCAGAGCCTGCTAAACACCAGAATGCTGTCAGCATCAAGTATTGGGGGTACTGGAGGTGTTTCCTGATAGAATCCATGTGGGGAAATGATTGATCAAAAAAAGTTTACAGTTTCAGGCCTCTGAGGTCTGTGCTTTAATTCATACATTTGGGGAGTCTATCTTTGATTAAAGCTTCAAAACAGCTTCTGGGCTGGACCAGTTCTGGATCAGATAGCAACACGTTAAATATACAGTGTAGGGAAACAGCAGATCCGTACCATGGGATTGAGTGCTCAGTGACAAACATCCAAACCACAAAACATAGTCATGGCACTCACCACACGTCTCTCCTCAGAGAAATAAGGACTACAGTCTCAGTGATGCTGTTCATAAATCAGTTTTACTTTGTGCAAAAATTGCAGAAACCTTCTGGGTGCTAATTACAGAGTACAGATGAACTTCTCACGTTTCACTCAATCATTGACTTTGTCAAAGATAATGCCCCCTGATTTATGAACAACATAATTGAGATTGTGGTCCTTATTTCGCTGAGAAGAGATGTGTGGTTAGTGCCATGACTGTGTTTTGTAGATTAAATATACACCATTGTGGTCCCCCTTTACTGTCTTTCCCTTGACAAAACTAGCTTTTAAAATCATCACTGTTCTGTTTAAAAATGAAGGGGTCTGTATAAATGATATTCTTCATTGGTTAAAGATGAAATGTACTCTGTTGGGGTTTCTGGATCCAATTATGGACTCAGAATAGTTCTGGACAGGGGGATGGAGGATTTGGGTTCATCTCCCCCAGCTAAATGGTACTATTCAACATTTGCCCAGTTGCTTTTACTTGGGCAGGGTCAGGGGCTTCATTTTCTGTGCTGGGTAGCCCAAATCATGCTTCACTGTGGGGCTTATATGCATTTAAGTAGTGCGTGTGATAGACAAAAATGTTCTTCATGTGGTGGAATTGGTCATGTGAGTGGGGGATGTACAACGCCTCTCAGCTGTAATAAGTGTGGTGAGGTTGGACATTCCTTTCGAAATTGTCCATGGGCAGCACATAATAGGCCTGAGGCAGAAAGAGAGGAACAGGATGATGTGGTTTCCAGAGCCCAGGAAAGGGATATGGCTCAACCATCTTTAAGTACTGTTGGCCTGCTTATGGCCAGGGCTGAAGGGGGGGATCTGCTCAGTTACCTTCCCTTACTGGGGAGAGTTGAATGGCTGACTCTGAGGCCCTACACCATCCATCATTTTTGGATGATCGTAGTGGGGAGCTGCATACATGTGAGGAGAGCACGAGTGTGCCATCAGTGCCTACTGGACCTGTAGATGGGATGGGAAGCAGAGGACAAGGTCAAGTCCTGCCAGCTTCCATCAGAGAAGAGATGCTTCCTTCACCCACTTTGGGATGGAACAAGCCACTTCTCAGGAGGAGCTCTAGGAACAAAACTGCTAAAGAGTCTCCACTTACCATAGTAGCCTGTACGGAAGAAATTCCTGTTGAGAATACATTTTCAGTCTTAGCCAAAAGGAAGACATGAGAAGATTTGGACTGAAGAATCTAATACCTCCTCTATTGCTTCTTCTCTTCCGGAGGTTACTACAGATACTGATTTGGTATCAACGGATTCAAAAAAATCTCATAAAAAGAAAGCGAAGCTGAAGAAAGCTGTCGGGGAACTACTTGACCCCAGAAAACTGGGGTTTTCTTAGCTATATAAATGCCAGATTGCTTTTCTTTTTCTTCTCTTAATATGAATAGTATTAAAAATAGGAAAAGGAGATTGACTACCTTTGGTATTTTGAGAAATCCTGGTTTTCATGTTTATTTTTTACAAGATACCAGGTTCCACACTGTGCATGATACCTCAACGGCTTCCACTGAATGGTTTGGAGGGCCCTCTTTTTGGTGTATAGAGAAAGATCCAGTGTCGGGGTGGGTATCTTGTTTAATACTCCTGGTATCGTGGTTGATTGACCTGATTCCAGGAAGGATCCTTCTTCTGTACATATTCTATTTGTATCAAGAATATTGTTTGAGTACTTTGTATGCCCCTCATACCAAAGCTTTACAAACTGAAGTTTTGAAGGTGATCCAACCGTATTTGTTCACTTTAAAGACTGTGTTTTTTGGGGGGACTTTAACCGAATACTCTCCTTATGGGATAAGACAGGGAAAACTTCCCAAAATGTATATCGATTCCAATTTTTTAAATAATACATACAGCTCAACTTAAGGATGGGGCAGGGATGGGAAGAGACCCTCCATGCCATACATTTTATAAAGTTTACTATCTTCCAGGATAGATTTATTTTTTGTCTCATTGAGTGCCATGTTCTTGGTATCAGGTTTTCCCTATTGAAACTACTGACCATGGTTTAATAGCAATAAAAATAGGGGCTGCAGTAAATAAGCCAGAAACACATCATATGTGGAGACTGAGTGCATTATTTCTGGAGGATAAATATATGGGGTTTGCATTGCATGACTTGATGGATGCAAAACTATCCATTTTTGAACTTCACAATAGTTCACTTTCTTGGTGGGTTGATATAAAATTTGATTTAGCTGAGCATGCTGCTGCTTCATGTGTTCGTGCTGCTGTTTCGTGTGTTATTTTAAGTTATTTTTAAGTTATTTTATTTAATTTTTTTGTCTGGTAGTTTCTTTAGTCTAAAGTTTTAGTTTTAATTGTTCTGCATTTTTGGTGTTTTGGCATTGCTCCTCTGTCGCCTGACTTTGATTTTGACACGGTGTGGAGTGAACTGGAACGAACTGGCCCTATGATTGGAATGTGGAATGGCACTGCTTACTACGGGAGCTATCAGGGCTGGGGTGCTTTGTGTGTTTACCCCTGATTTTTCATGTGATCAGGGCCATATTTGGGATTTGCGCTCTGTCGGATTTGTGAGCTCACAGAGCACGTAGGATTTTCTCCAGTGCCCGGACTGTTTCCCCTCTGTCTGCTGCTGTGAAGGCCTTTTCTGCCCTTTGTTCTGGGTGGCAACTGAAGTCAGAGTGGAGGATCGCCTGATTATTATAATTCGAGCAGATTTAAGACTGGGGCAGGGACTGGGATTCTGGATACCTTTTGTCGAGCATGGAAGAAGGATGGGGGGGACTTGCCAAGTTAATTCCAGGTTGTTTATGGTGTGTACGAGGTTATCCTGAGCTTGGTTTCAGGACTGGTTCAAGGTCCGACTCCCACTGGGATTTTCCACATGATTTGTGGTCTGAAGGGAGTATTGAGATTTCTTTAGCCAAGGAGTTGGCTGAAGTTTCGTGCCCCCTAGACTCCAAGGCTGGGCTACTAATGTGGCTTGTCCTGGGCGTTTTATTGGGCTACATTATCTCCTGTGGTGTTTTTCCAGTAGGGAGTGAGGGGGTCCTATTCTATCATTGAAACCCTGTGCATTTGGTTGACTTGGATCCTGGATGTTTTCTGGATGTTCCCCATATTTGCCTTCTTAAATAAATTTGCTTGGATGAGTAGACTGACTGTACTTTCTACTTATGATCTCCATGGATTTTGGTTCTACATAGCCTGTGGATATAATTGACTCTGTGCCCTGTGGAGTGAGGACTTCTTATTTTCCTCCTTGACTTGCTTTAAGTTTATTTTTTATGGACAACGAGGTGGTGAGAGGACCTTGTGTCCATTTATTTTTTGAAGTTTTGATTGTTTTTTCCTATACTCCCTGGTCGTGAGAGGATTGGGGAAGGGGATGTTTTATTTTATGTTCTTGTTCTTAAGTTAAATAGTTTAGTCCTCCCTCTGGTTGTGAGAGAGCTAGGGGCGGTAGACAGTTTTATTTTATATCTGTCTATTTGTTTTTGTTTAATTGGGGTGGCGAGAGAACCTTTTATATTTTTTTTGAGCCTAAGGAGGATCTTAGTAGCCCTCTAGCCTGGCACAGATTCGATTTCCTGTTGAGGGTGAGGTAGTTTTTATTTATGTAGTTTGTTAAGTAGGTTTATGGCTTGGTTTTAATTGTTTTGTAGTGGCATGTGTTGGTCTTCATTCCCCACAGTAGTGCGCTATTCATCCTCCTCTCTTCACGCCCTCCACCCTTTTTATTCTCCCCCTCTCCAATATCAGATGTATCTGTGCTGTAGAGCACTGGGAATTACTCATAGGAGAGGGAAGAGTGTGGGGGACTGTGAACAAGGGAGGATGGATAAGGGGGGGCCACCGTATTAGGGTAGTTAAATCCAGAAGGTGCCCTGGGGCAAAATGGAATCCAGATCATGGTTCGACATGTCTGGTGCCCATACCCAAGGACAGTACTGAGTTTAGTAGACAAATGGGCCCGACAGCCTCCGAGGTTCATCCAACTCGGGCGGTGTTGTGCAATGCGAGGTCCATCAGGAATAAGACTGGCAATATTGCTGATCTTGTTGGTTCGGTGGACTTGGCTTGCATCACCGAGACCTGACTGGATGAAAATCCAGGCCCCCCTCTTTGGAGGCTATAACTTCGGCTGGGTACTCGGTGATACGTCGCCCGAGATTGGATCGCAGGGGTGGCGCGGTTGCAGTCTGTTTCAAGACTGAATTGGGCCTCACGAATGCAGTAGTTGGGGAGACTGAGTCCTTTGAGTGTACAGTGGTAGCAGGTGTAGGTGTTCAAATCATTCTCATCTACCTTCCACCCGGGGATGGGAAGCGATTCTTACAGGAAGTAGCGGACTTCATCATTGACATGGCATTTGAGTCACCCAGATTGATGGGTCTGGGCTACTTTAACACCTGGGTCAATGAGGAACTCTCACAATTTGGTAATCACTTCCTCCAATTAATGACTTCTTTGGGCCTTACACAGGTGTTTTCCACTGCTACCCATAAATCTGGACACTCTCTGGACTTAGTCTTCCTACTAGGGATTGAAACATCTGATCTGGAGGGTGGCACCAGTCACCTTGTCAGATCACTACACTATGAGGTTCAGATTTTGCACCCGCTTGAGAAGGCCTACCCCTGTGGAGATGGTTAGGTACCACACTTTATGGGATATTACTCCTCAAGGCCTTGCGGCAGTCCTTTACTTCTCGTCCCCCGTGTTGGCGAGCAGTAGTCCAGAGACCTTCATGTCGGCCTATAATATGGCTGTTACGGTGGCTCTGGACTCTATTGGTCCTGTCCGTGTGTGCCCCTATGCCTTCACTCCAAGTCCCCTTGGTTTGATGGGACATTGAGGGAGATGCGGAGACAGGGACAAAGGTTAGAGCAGTGCTGGTGCAGGTCTGCCCTTGAAGCCGATCACCTTAGATTGATGGACCATTATTTAGTCTATCAATCTGCAGTCACCCATGAGAAGGCAGAATTCCTGTCCAGGGAGATTGGGTTGCATAGAATTGACCAGCTCAGCTTTTTCGAACTGTAGACAGACTGTGCAACCCAGCCTGTCTGCAAGTTTTGAGAGTCTTTTCGCAATTAGAGTGTGAAGAGCTTGCTCGATTTTTTGCAACTAAGGTGGCTGACATCAGGGTGGATCTGCAACCAGCACCCTCTAGGGGGGGATGCTGTTGGACAGAACAAGTTCACAGTACCTCAGTTTTCTTGGAGTTCCTTCAGTTGACCTGATTTCATTGATGTCATGAAGATTATCCATAGTGCGCACCCTACATGCTGTAGTTTGGATCCTGGACTGACCTCTCTAATTCTGGGTTGTAGTGATTATCATCGGTCCAGTCCTTGTGTGAGTAGTCTGGTGCTCCTTGGAGTCAGGTGAGTTCCCTAGCTCCCTGAAAGAGGCGGTGGTGACATAACTCCCGAAGAAAGCTACCTTGGACCCAGACTGTTTCACAAACTACAGACCTATCTCTAACCTACCCTTTATTGGGAAGGTGATTGAGAAGGTAGTGGCAGCCCAATTGGAGGACCATTAAACCATACATGACATCTACGAACCCCTCCAGTCTGGTTTTCGCAAAAGACACAGCAATGAGACAGTGCTGGTTCAGATGCTTAATGATCTTCTGAGGGCGAGGGATCAGAAGAAACGTTCCATCTTGGTTCTCCTTGATCTCTGTTCAGCCTTTGACACTGTGGATCACATGGTGTTGATAGCATGCCTGAGGCACAGTTGTGGAATATTGGGAACTGTCCTTCAATGGTTCACCTCTTTCCTCACTGGGAGATGACAAAGAGTTGTGTCTGGGTTTTTTTCTTCGGGCCCAACATCTTTGTTGTGTGGGGTGCCTCTGGATTCAGTGCTGTCTCCCATGCTATTCGCGGTGTATATGCTGCCACTTGGAGACATTATAAGACAGTATAGGCTGAGATTTTACTGCTATGCAGATGATACCCAGCTATACCTGTCTTTTGTACCCGACCAGGATGGAGCTGTTCCGGTATTTCATAACTGTCTGAAAGAAATCCAAGAGTGGATGGATTCTAGTTGGCTGAAGTTGAACTCAGAAAAGACAGAGGTATTGGTTGTGGACCCGGGTCACCAGATAGAGGGGTCGTCTGTTGGTATGCCCTCAGGAATTTTTCTTGGTGGCACCTCACTCCCAATCTCTGAACGGGTATGTAACCTGGGGGTTGTCTTGGATGACAGGCTGTCACTGCAGTCACAAGTGTTGGCAGTCATCAAGACTTCCTTTTACCATCTTAGGAATAATGCCAGAGTTAGGCGCCTAGTTCCACCTTACGACCTGCCAACTTTGGTCCACGCCTTTGTGTCTCACGTCTGGACTATCGCAACTCCCTTTACTTTGGGCTTTCAGGGGTTGAAATCCGCCGCCACCTGCAGCTAGTGCAGAATGCAGCGGCATGGGTTTTCACTGGTTCCAATAAGTCTTGTCATATTATCCCGATGCTGCATGAACTGCACTGGCTACTATACGGTGGCGGATCACCTTTAATGTCAGTTTACTGACTTTCAAAGCCCTACACAGTCAGGGTCCGGCTTTTCTGAAAAAACTTCTGGTTCCTTACTGCCCTGGCTGATCGCTTCACTTGGCCAACAAGGGGTTGCTGGAGATTCCAAGAATGAATCTTAAATCACCCAGATGTAGGGCATTTTCTTATGCTGCGCCACTCTTTGTAATTCTCTACCTCGCCAGTTACGGGAGTGCACTTCCATGGAGAAATTTAAGAGGGGTTTGAAAACCCATTTTTGGCAAATGTCCTTTTTAGAAAACTGATTGTTCTGAATTTGATGATTTATTATTATTTTTATCTGTGTTTGATATCCGATTTTAATGTTTGATTTGTACTGTTTTAAGCTGTACAGCGCTTCGGAAATTGAAAGGCGCTATATAAATAAAACTATTATTATTATTAATAAAACAATTTTGTTGGTAGTGGGCTACTCACCAACACAAGGCCAGATACAGTATATGCATTATTTGGAACTTTGGAGGCATTTGCAAGTCTTGATTTCTAGTGCGTATGAAACCGGGCATGATTATAAATCTCAAATTGCATCTGTTAAGGAAATGAGCATTAGACAGTATGACAGGGCTGTCACTTTAGTGGCAGAGCAAAAATATGGGACTCAAGGGAAGCTTACTCAGGTTAACCCTTATGAATGTTGTCATGACAGAATTGAATCCAAGTATATGAGAAAACTACGCCGTTCAGATGGTTCTATTGCAACCCATAATTTGGAAATGGCTAAATTGGTGCATGAGCATACCACATGCCTGTTTTCCGAACAGGACATAACTGAGGATGATGTTAGTGTAACATCAGGATTTCTCCTGTCTATCCTGATTGCAGAATTACCTCAGGAGATGCAGGAGGGCTTGGTGGCTCTTATTACTGAGGTTGAAGTTCATTTAGGTTTGACATCTATGAAAGGTGGAATTGCCCCTGGACCAGATGGGTTGGCTGTAAAGCTTTATAAAAACTCACAGACGTTCTGGCTCCCTGTCTAGTGATATTATTTAATGACATATTACAAGGACAAATGGCAGTTTCACCAGAATTATCTGAGTTTTTTAATTTACTTATCAAAAAGGGGATAAAAGTCACTTACATAACTGGAGGCCAATTTGCCTGATTAATGTGGACTGGAACATTTTGTGCAAACTATTAAGTAATAGATTATGTGATGCAGCCCACATTTTAATTGCTTTAACCCAACCGTGTACTATCCCTAAAAGAAGGGCACAGGATAACCTGTTTCTTCTTAAAGAAGTATGTGCGATGCCAGAAACTAATGATTATGTCATGAGCCTGGATCAGGCTAAAGCTTTTGATGCTGTTTGTCATGAATTTTTATTTTCTTCTTTTACTTCTTTATGGGATCCCTTTGTTATTTGTAGCATGGCTTAGATGTCTTTGCAAGAATGACTATATGACTGGTTGTCAATGGTCTTCCAGGTAAAAGGGTACAGTTCGGTAAAGGGGTACGACAGGGCTGCCCACATAGCCCTTTGCTGTGTGTCTTTAGTATAGGTCCTCTTCTTCATAAAATAGAATATCACTCTCATATTAGTCATGTGAATGGGGTACAGGGGAGGGTATACTCATGTACTGTGGCATATGCGGATGATGTCTGTCTGATGGTGTCAGATTAGCACTCTGGGAATCTGGCATTATCTGTTATTCAGGATTTTTCCTTGGCTTCAGGAACAGCACTTAATAAAGATAAAAGTCTGTGTTTTGCTTTACATGGCACACAAGAAAGGCAGGAGGGAATGTTTGCAGGGATACAAATGGTTCTGGGTCCAGTTATGGTGTTGGGTATTTTGTTTGGAGATCCAAATCCTGCCATGGAAAATTGGACTGCAAATTGCAGAATCAAAAGTGGGAAAATGGAAGGCATGGCCTATGACAATGGAAGAGAATTTGTTTTTGTTAAAAACGTTTCTTTTACTTCTCTTATTATATGTTAGTTATGTGTTTCCTCTGCCCCCCTCAGTTGGAGGTTAACGTTTATAGTATATTTTTAGACTGTCATGGGGTAGCAAATTAAATCCAGTAAAGCATGACATTACATACAGACCTATTAAAAAGGGAGGGTTTACTATGGTAAGCCCTGTGATATTGTTTTTTTGTATATGTGTATATGCAAATTTTGTACCAGTTCTTAAAACAAAAGGTCTGATCCCTTATTTTTAAGAATAGGTGTCAAGTTTTTTTGACAAAATGGGTCTCAGGAAATTGGGAAGTCTTTCATAATTAACAACTTGGGGTTGAGAATAATTTGGTGTCCCTTTTTAAGAAATGAAAGGGTTAGAACATTTCGACAACTGCTGTCTTGATGAACTCTAGGAAAGATCTGTATACTCAGGTAGCATGAACAAATTTCTATACTGAACCATGGTTTGCTTGCCATTCCATGGCCCCAGATAGCTGTTTGATAAACTAACGTATAGATCAATGATTGCCTCCAAAGATGTGAGGATTCTATGGCTCTGCTGTCATGGCAAACTCAATGGGGGGAATTATCACCATAAAGTACTGGAGGAAAGATATTGTGGAAGAATGTATCCAACAGGTAGAAACTGCGGGACATTTATTTTTTATTGTTCCTATATAAAGAGATTATGGTCACTAATTGCTGGACTATGGAGAATCCCTTTATTTCGTAGTATGACATATTACGTTTAGGCTTATAGGGTTTTTGGTGATGGGTGGCAAGTGTTTCATTCAGGGACTCTACAGATCATTTTGGCTTATATAAAATGGGGTATTTGGCAAGTCAGATGTCAATATGTTTTACAACAAAAGGAGGGACTGTAGAAGGCTTGTTAGAAGTTATTCAAAATGAAATAAAAAAAAGTGTTTCAGAAGGATCAAGCGGGTTTAACTCCCCAGAGTTTTAGTGAAATGCTGGATACACCTTCCATGGTTGACTCCATAATGTCATGCCTGCAGTTGTTATGCATGATTTATGAGTTGTGGTTAGTAGTTGCCACTAGCATTTTACTATAGGATATAGAAAGGCTGTACGGTGGTGGGCTAGGTGTGTTTGGGTATATTGGTGATGGATTTTGCAGGGTTTTGGATTATGTAATGCATGATTATTCTTGCATTCTTAATGTGATGATGATGTAATTGATATGCCTTTCTGTTTATATATTTTTTTTCCTTTCTTAATGAAAGTTCCCCTACTCTTATCGAGAAGTGCCATGGGGTCTTTAACGTTCACCTGAACAACCACCAGAAACCTCAGTTTAACGTCTCATCTGGAAGAAGGCACCTCAGGAGTGCAGCACCTTCCTCTTGATGCACTACAGTGTCAGTATTGGGATTCATCCCACATTCCCAGTGTGGGACTAGAACCCACCACCTTTCGATTTTCCAACCTAAGTGGCGAGTCTGCAACCTGCTGAGCCACTGACACTAACTGATAGGGACTTGGTGATTTGACAAAATAGTGATTTGAGCTTCCTAAATATTAACACTCCTAAACAGTAGCACTTTCTGCAGTATATGGTATTGGATATTTTTTTTTTCTTCTATTTTTTCCTCCAGAGCTCCGGCTGCAAGCCTGCTGTCTGTTGTCCCCCCAGCGCCATCCCCGATGATCAGACACCCTCCCTTATGCACCCCGTGACTTTCCCTTTGCAGCAGAGTGGTGGGGAGCAACTCAACCCACCCCAACGGATCCATGCCAGGGAGGTGCCTTCTCAGGGACGGCGCCGCAGGGCACAATGTCATTCTGCCGGGCTCTCTATTTTTTCCACTTTTTCTCCATGCGGGACATGGCGTGCAATGACGCCAGTGACTGGGTGCATGCACGCTCCCGTGCATACCCCAGTCAAGTGTCTGCCATGTCACGCCCCCTTAACTTGCAGCTACGTGCCACCGACCCCCAGCCTCTGCCAGAGGTCAGGCAAGCACTGGCCACCCAAATCCCCTTCCCCAGAGATGGAGAGCAGTCCATTGGATGCTCAATCCATCTCCTCCCTGCCGACCCACGGCAACCCATGCCTGTTCCCGAACACGGGTTGCCGGCGTGGCGCGAGGTGTGACGTCCAGCACCTCAACCCTCAGCACCACCAGGCCAGCCCATGGTATTGGATATTTGACTAAATAGTGATAAAAGCATCCTGGCTAGCAAATGGCCAAATAGTATCAGATAGCTAAAAAGTATCAGATATCAAATGAGTAAACATCCTAAAGCTACACTATGCTATAGAATATTTTAGAAATACTGTAGACTTTTGCAATGTTAGGACAATGTCTTAATGCTCACCAAATACTATAGAACTGTTTAATAATACCTACCCCATGGCTTCCTGCAGTCCCACGGTTATACCATGCCTATACTATGGATATAGTTTAAACTATTTCTGGATCTAGAAGCTATAGCTGTTTTATAATACTTTAAAAGTACTATAGACTGTTTAGCAATGCTAAAACAATGTCTTACTGCACACTAAATAACCTAGAGCAGTTATATACCCGTTTTATAATATCTGCCTAGTGGATTGATGCAGTTCCAAGATTTTACCCTGCCTATACTGCACAACAGATATAGTTTAAGCTATTAGCATACTATGGAATACTTTTTAGAAATGCTACAGACTATTTTGCAATGCTAGAACAAATTCTTAATGCACACTAAAAAATATAGAACAGCCAGCCCGGTGGCGCTGAGGACTGAGGCACTGGACGCCACACCTCACACTGTGTTGATGACCTGGATTTGGAAAATGAGCTGGGGCCACTGGAAGTCAGCTTTGGGGGGGGGGTTTGGATGAGCAGCTGCTAGGCAGCTCTCCTCTCCAAGGGAGGGAGACAATTTCTCCTTGGCTCTTGGCAGCCTCCAAGTAGAGGCTTGGTTGCAGTACCAGAACAAAGGGAGAAGTGGCTCAAGGCCAGGTGTGGGGAAGAGGCCATCACTGGGTGTCTTGACATCCATAAAGCCTCCACGTCCTGCAGGTCTGCAGTTGGCCTGGGGTCACAAGACTAGGAAGGGAGAAAATAATGGAGGAAACAACCCCGGGCTTCAGGTGACAACTGACCCTCCACAGGTTCCACATCCAGTGACTGGGCAACACCATAGTTTTGTGGCAGAGAGTGTAGGTGAAATAATAAGTCCCAGGAGAGGCAGAGTGATGGGGCATGAGGGGTCAGTCAGAAGGGGAACAGCCAGAAGCAGTAGGAGGCAAATAAATATATAGAATGGTATCATAATACCTACACAGTAATGCATAGTAAAGAATCTAGAGTTGTTTTATAATACCTATACTAAATACCATAGAACAGAGTTAGAGCCTGAATACTATAGAACATTTTTTGTAATACTTACACAGTAATGCACACTAAAGACTATAGAAGTGTTTTGGGGAGGTCACGTGATGCCTTGCTAAAGAAAGCAGCACTCCCGACTTTCTCCCACTCCCCCGCTCCTAATTCAGTTTCGATTTATGACAAAATCCGGCAAGAATGCCTTATTTTTTGAATATTTTATTTATTTATTTTATTTAGTTTTTGTTAACCGGGTAAGGTACACTAGCCATAGCAATGACTATTTCAGGCACGACCCGGGAGTTTACAGAAAAACAATGCAATCTGAAACAGGACAGAGCAATCCAACATAAAACAGTAGGTGACTTAATAAACAGTAATAATAATCCAGTACAGGCAGTAGAAATACAATTGATTGATTGATTCCGCATAAACTATATAATGTATAACTATGGGAGAGCAACAATAATACATCTGTAGGCAACATCTAGGTAGCAGTCTAATGAGTTGGAAAAACAAAGCAGAGTGGCAACTTAAAATAGTAGGGGAAGATGGGGATGCAGTGTTAGCAGGAGTATTTGGGGGAAGGTGGTATGAGGAGGTGGGATAGGATAGGAAAGGAAAAATTGAGATAAGAGATGATGGCTAGATGCAATTTAAAGTGTAGATATGACAGGATAGGAGACAGTCCAATAGTACAGAGAAAAGGTTTGCATATAAAGAGCACAGTAAGGTGATATGGCTGACAAGCTCAACTGGCATCTGACAGCAGGAACTCATTTCAACTTCAGCCATGGAGGTGCATATGAGGCAGGAGCTCCAGCAACACACTCCTCTGCCCTCTTCTGAGAAGGCTGCAAAAAAATCCAGACAGCAGTCTGTAAAACCAATTCCAGCTCCCTTGGGCAGGGTCGTGGCAGCACCACTAACGGAGGAGTGCTTCCTGCAGAAGATGAAGCCGCTCAAAGAAGCTCTGCTTTTACTAACAACTGATGTCACTGCTCTGAAAAAAGAGCTGATAAATGTCTCTAGGCAAGCCAAGGACACTGAGGCATGGCAGCTCACTGAAAAAATGGAGAGTGACTACAGACCCTGAGATCGTGGCTTTCAGGAAGCAGCTGAATAAGATGGAGTTAAAAATTGACGATCTCGAGGACCATAGTCACCACAACAATTTAGTGATGATCGGTCTCCCGGAGGGGGAAGAAGGATCCTGTCCCATCCTTTTCACACAGAAACTGCTTGAAAAAGTAGCAGGCCCATCGCCTAATGGACCCTCCTACATAGTGGAACGGGCCCACTGAGCATTGTGCCCTAAGCCAGCCCCAGGGTCAGTTCCTCAGCCATTCCCTCTGAAATTGCTTAACTACCTGAACAGACAGCATATTCTGGCTAAGCTGCAGGACATTCAGACAGTGATGTGGGAAGGGCATACGATACGAATTTAGCAAGACCTACTGGTCTTGGTGAGACAAAAGAGGGGTGCATTTCATTCAACTGTCTCCCACCTCATCCCTGCTGGAATATACTTTCGGATGCTGTATCCAGCCCTGCTGCAAGTTTGTGTGCAGAAAAAGTGGCACTCGCTTGAATCTAACAAGCAGGCAGTATGGGAGCTACAGCGGCTGCTGCCAGAGCTATTTAAGAAGTGAACTGGGCTACTCCTAAATGCGATTTTTGGTGGAAAGAGGTGATTTAGTGGACTGGAATCTGTGGTAGCGATGTGGGATGACGATAACTTGTACTGAAGCTAGGCTGGTTACCATCATGTCCCTAGAGCTGCCATCTGATTTGTAGGATGCCAGCTGGTCCACTAAGGACTTTTTGAACCCTGTTCTAGCTGCAGCCCACAGGACATTAATCCCAATTTGTTAGTGCCAGATTTAGATTTACATGTGCAGCAGGTTGATTATAGCTGCAGTTTCCTAGTTGTAATCCAAGCTTCCTGGAAATGAGCTTCTCCGTGATGTCAGCCTGCTTTTTCTTTTAAGAATGTAGCTTCTCTTCACTCTCCTGTGACTGTCCCTTAATTGAAGACTCAGCGGAGACTCAATCGCAGAGGGACCATCCTGTGCTGCAGCTCAAAGGTGCATATGGCCATGGGGCTGCAGCAGAGAATTTTTGCAGAGCTCTCTGATCCATGAAGGTTCACACATCTGTGTAGTAACTGTTAGAACTGCCTGTTAATGGCAATCTTGCCTGGAGGGGCATACAATATTACCAGCTCCTCACAACAGTCAGCAGCTTCTTGGGCTTTCATTTAATATTATAGTCATTCTCTACAGGCATGCACATCTGACGGACTTGGTGGCTTGATTTTTATCTGGGGGGGGCTCTATTATGGTTGAATGTGAGCTTTATTTTGGGCCCTACAATTTATTTAAGGGTCACATTTAGTTTGGGCAAATGCTGGGCAATTAATATAATTTGACATGAGTGTCAGTGGCTCAGTAGGTAGCACACTCTCCTCTGAGACCGGGAAATCAGAGGGCTGTGGGTTCAGTTCTCACATCTGGCACTTGGGTTAATATCCCAGTACTGACACTATAGTGCAGCATGAGAGCGGTGCTGCACTTCTGAGGTGCCGTCCTTTAGATGAGATGTTAAACCGAGGTCCCATCTGCCTGGATTGGTGGTAGTTCAGGTGGATGTTAAAGATCCCATGGCACTTATCGAAAAGAGTAGGGGTAATTTTATTTACAAGAGAACATGATACAAATATTTCACATTATACATAAAGACAAAAGAAAAAGCAATACAATTACATGAAATCAAGTGCTCTGTGACAGTATTAAAAAAAACACTCACAGAAAACTCAACATAAGATACCCATATACACTATTCCTAGTCTTATAAATAGTTATATAACTTCCTTTATTTATGCTTGATAATATGTGAAAACCCTTTCCACCATATTTTAACGTTTCCTACATTATACAGCTGCATATCCTTAAGGTATACTTTTTGCAATTCCTTTGAGATGTATAAGCTAAACCCTTCAAAAGAAGTTTTCTTTTGATATAGAACCCATTGGCACCGTAGCTGCCAGAGACAGAATCTTAAATACACCAAAAAAAAACCAGTGTACCTTTCTCATATATTTTTAGCCAGAGAGGAAAATTTCCTAATATTAATATATCATAAGTTAGATTGTCCAACCAAACCATTGTCAATTTCTTTGCCAGATAGGCCCACAATGCTTTTGAATAAGAACAAAACAGAAAAAAATGTTCCATGGTTTCCTCCTGGTTAATACATTCCAAATAAGGACAATTCCTTTCCCCCTTGGCCTTGTATTTTGCAGTCACTCTAATGTTCAAACACCCATACATGGTTAGCCACTGAACTTCCCACACATGTGGAGGTAATCTGGAATTATTAAGCTGATTCAAAATATTAGAATTCAATGCCGCTGGGCAGTTTGTAAAACAAGGATTTAAGGGATAAATTTGCGATAGAACTGAATTATAAAGGTTTCGAGATGTGCTCGTACTGATCTGGCTTTTGGTCATTTGCAATTTATATAGTTTTTGAGCCGCAGGCCTAAAATAGGCCGGTAAGTGGATATGGGGATTCAGTTTTGGGGCACAATGCAGCCAAGCTGACAAATATCTTCCTAAGACTTCCCTAAACCAAAGTCCCTCATTATTATCTGGAACAACGAGACTTCATTTTAAAGAATGGGAAAACAACAAGGTAGAACAGAATACAACTGGGTCTACCATTCCTAAACCCCCCTTGTTTGTTTTCAGATAAGTAAAACATCTTTTTACTGGGTTAAGTCTATTGCCCCATAACATCTGAAAGCAAATACTATAGAGTTTGGCTTCAAATTGAGATTGCAGGGGAAAAATTAAAGCCACATACTGCAAACAGGGTAAAATAAATTGCTTTAGAATATGAATTCTTTTTAGTTTTGTAAATCGGAACTGTTTTCATCTGGAAATTTTTAATTCCTCCTTTTTTAACACACCATCCCAGTTAACCTCAGGGAGATTTTGAGACCCAAAAACTATTCCTAAGATACTAAGTGGTTCAATTGATATTTTAATATTCTTGTAATGATAGGGGGTCTGAAAAATACCTTCTGTCAACAGAACTCTAGATTTAGAATAATTCAGATTTGCATTGGAGAAACCCGCATAAAGCTGAAATTCTTTAAAAAATTCTCCAATTTGCTCAGACTGTTTAAAAAAAGACATACATCATCTGCATATGCCTGGACTGTTAAAAACCAATCCGTCCGTGGAATTCTGAAACCTTCCCATTTGGGAGTTATACTTAAAGCTCTAACTAGGGGTTCTAAAGAAAATATACTATAGCGGACTTAAAGGGCAACATTGATGTACCCCAGTTCTGATAATAAACCTTTTCCCTATTGTATGTTTGATTACCAGATATACTTAATAGGATTTATACAGTGATTTAATAGGTTTAATTATTTCCTCCGGAATGCCAAAATATTCTAGTGTTGTAAATAAAAATAAATGATTAATCCTATCAAACGCTTTTTCTAGATCTAAAGAAAGAAAATAGCCTGATCTCCCAGTTACCATCAAATACTCAATTAAATCATGTATAGTTGCTAATGCTGACTGGATTCATCTATTGTGTAACCCGCAATACTGAACTGGTAAAATAATCTTGTTTGCCATATCTTTAATTCTATTAATAATTAGGGTAGTGAAAATTTTAAAGTCAGAATTCAACAGTGTAAATAGTCTCCAGTTCCTGATGTCTCTTTTATCTCCAGATTTATAGATGTAAATCTGCAGCCCCTCAGAAAAAAACTCTGGGATAGGATCTCCCGCCATAAATCTGCTAAATACCAAGGCCCAGATATTCAAAAGGGTTGCTCCATGCGCAACAGGGTTGCGCATGCGCAAGTCCTACATTGCGCCATTCTGCGATATTCAGCAGGAGGCAGTTGTGCCACTGAAAACAGGCTGAGCAACAGCGCAATGCAAATGAATGCATGCTCAACATGAGGGGGAGGAACCATGCATAAACTGCACAACCCGATATTCATTTGGGCTGTGCAGAGTTGTGCAGGCGCAACCCCCAACCTGCGCCTGCACAACTTTGAGCCAAAAAAAAAGGATCAAGTTGAGGGCCACCCACAGGTGAGCTGCTGTATTGCAGGGTGCAACACAGCAGCTGCCACCCTGGCTGACCCCAACTCGTCCTGTGCCCCCCACCAGCCGATCGCGGGCATAAGTAACATGAACCCCCTCCACACACACATCTCCCAAAGCCCGATCACGGGCAATAAAGTATCATGAACCACCCCCACACATTTCCGATGCCCGATCGTGGGCAGAGCATGTATCACCCTCCCAGTGCCCGATCGGGGGCAGAATGTAAAAAGCCCCCAACTCGAATATCTCCCTGGTGGTCAGTGGACCATAATGCCTGATCACGGGCAGAATGTCAAGTTACAACCCCCAAAACATCTCCCTGGTGTCTAGTGTCCCCCCACCCACCCACGAAGCCCCTCCACCGCTTCCCCGCAGCGGCGGGCGGCAGCATCCACCGCCTGCCGCCCGCCGCCCGCCGACTGACTGTCGGTAGGGCTGCCGCCCATTGGTGCAGAGCTACAGCCAATGGGCATGCAGCCCATACCGTACATGACAGTCAGATTTGTGAATGAACATCATTCACAAATCTGGACTGTCATATTGTATGAGCTACTGCGCCCATTGGCTGTAGCTCGCAACAAGCGTGCATCCGATCAGTCATCAGCAGCAGCTGGGCAGCAGGCGGTGGGATGCTCGCCCGCCGGCTGCGGGGAGGCGGAGGAGCTTCATGGGTGGGTGGGGGACACTAGACACCAGGGAGATGTTTTGGGGGTTGTAACATGACATTCTGCCCGCCGATCGGCATTATGGTCCACTGGACCACCACGGAGATATTCAAGTTGGGGGCTTTTACATTCTGCCCGCGATCGGGCACTGGGGTGATACCGTTCTGCGCGATCGGGCATCGGAAATGTGTGGGGTGGTTCATGATACTTTATTGCCCGCGATCGGGCTTCGGGATGTATGTGTGGGGGTGGTTCATGATACTTTATTGCCCGCGATCGGGCTTCGGGTGAAGTGTGGGCAGGGGGGGTTCATGATACCTTCTGCCCGTAATCGGGCTTCGAGAGATGTGTGTAGGGGGGAATGTAGACACAGAGATACTGCCCGTGATCGGGCTGCAGGGTGCGTCGGTCCCCGATGGCTGCTGCCTGGCAGGGCGGCCAGGCGCAAGTCCTCGGGGATCGGCGCACCTACATGCTAATGGCATGCAAATGGGGCCATAAATAGATGCAAATGGCCCCCCCTGCGCCTTGCATAAATTATGACCCCATTTGCATGTCACCTTTTGAATATTGGAAATTTGCACATGGCGTAATGGTACTTGCGCCACCGCAAGTTTAATGCTCAACTCTGGCAACTGCGGTGGCGCAAATTCCACTGCGCCATGTGGCCAATTAACTAACTGGGGGTGATATTCAAGGTTGCTCAATAGCGCAACTCCTTTGAATATCACCCCGGCCACACCCCTGCACAACTATTTTGAGCAGCGCAGGGGCTTGCGCCTCAGAATGGCGCAGTTTGAATATCTGGGCCCAAATGTAAACCAAGTACCAATTCTTCCTGAAAAGTTTTGTAAAAGAGATTGGATAAACCATCTAAACCATGAGAAATGTTATCTTTTAAGCCATTAATTACTATTTCAATTTCTTGTAGGGAAAAAGGTTTCTTTATATTAGAAATCATAGATTGATCCAATCGAAGGGGGTGGCCTAAATAATGTTTTATATCCTGGCAAGAGGAGTTAGACTTTGGATGTAAAGCCTGGAAATGCAGATCAATAATAGTGTTAATGGATTCAACGTCCTCTACTCTAATGTTATTATGATCCAAAAAATCTACAGAAGAAGAGTCTCTAAGAGTTTTGCATAGTACATAAGGGTCTTCTATGACAGATTTATTTAAATGGTTATTAAGAAGTGCTTGAAGTGTTCTAGCTCTATCATATTGCAATTGCCACATCTGCTGCTTTAGTGTATCAATTTGTAAAGAAAAATCCTGTCTAGAGGTATTAGCTACTGAAATTAAGTGTTGCAAGTGGGATCTAAATTTTAAGTAAGAAAAAAATTAGAATTCCTTTGGCATGTCCCATAACTTTTGAACCATTTCATACAATCATGTTTAGTTTCCCTCCACCATACCCCAAGATCAGGATATAAAAAAGCCACTGATAATCTGGCTTTAAGAATCAGTTTTACTGAATTTATGACTATCTTATCGTGCAAAACAGAAGTGTTTAACTTCCATCTTTTCCCCTGACCATCTTGTTTAACAATGTCCCCCACCTCCACTTGAATCAGTATGTGATCTGAAAACTCTACTGGGACTTTAATAAAAGATTTAACAGGGAGGTCTTTAGATGTGAGAAGATAATCTATCATAGATCCAGATCTTCCCTTAAAAAAGGTACAACCAGGGCCCTTTTTATCTAACAGGTTACATGTATTCAAATCTGCAGTTTGCACAATTGTCTTCAAGCAGTTAGAATCACAATACATTTTCTTAGCAGAGACAACCTTTAAATATAAAATACAATTAAAGTCTCCTCCCCAGAGAATGCGTAATGAAGTGACCAGATAAGGCTGAATATCCTTCATACAAGCAATTCTGGCTGCCTTTGTCTGGGGGTTATAAATATTGATAAATCTATATGTACTAGATTTCCATTTCCCATCTATAATTAAAACCCTACCTGGGACTAAGTCAATTAGTTTATACAAAACAAATTGGAAAGAATTAAAAAGAATCCCAATGCCATTGGCTTTCTCTCTACCAAAGGACCGATATGAAGGTCCCCCCAGCCAATCTTTTTTAAAGGATGAAATTTGCTCCCTAGAGAGCATCCAGGTTTCTTGAAGAAAACAAATGGAAATGTTCCTGTCATGCACAAGTTGGAAAACTGCTTGTCTTTTAGTACTATTTAGGATACTGTGCATATTTAAAGAGCCCCAAAGACTTCCTACCATAAAACCCAATTAGAGAAAGAAAGACCTAATTTTAAAGACCTCATTTTTTCCTTCTTTTCTTTATAATCCTCAGTAGGAATACCAAGGGTATCCTGAACAGATCTCTGAGAATCCGAGTCCCCTACCTCCATTTCTGAATCTCCCCAAGCAGTAAAAAGGGCAGCGTATGAATTCTGGATTTGTGAAGCATGAGAATATTTCAGCTCAGAAAGGCAGATATCAGATTCTAGTTGGGACTCTTGATGGGAAAGTAGTAACACTCTGCAATGTTTATGGCCCAACTGCAGTCAGGGGTAACTTTTTTAATACATTTGCACTCCGCTTAAACAAATACATAGATTATGAAATTATAATTGAAGGGGACTTTAATCTGATCCTAGACCCTGTACTAGACACATCTTCGCAAAAGGCCGTCCAAACTAACACTAGAACCAGAACAGCATTCAGAAAGTTTATCAAAGACCTTAAAATCATGGACAGCTGGAGACTACTCCATCCTCAAGAGAAGGACTTTACCTTTTTCTCAAACAGGCATCACTTGTACGGCAAAATTGATTAAATTTTCCTTTCTAACAATCTTACCAATAATATCATTAAAGTCAATATTGACGACATAGTAATTTCAGGCCATGCTTTGGTTATGACTTCGCTGGAATGGAGGGCTGTGAGATCCAAGACACATAGGAGGAGGCTTAATGCAAGTTTTTTGCAAGATAAAACTTTTGTAAAGCAAATAGAAACTAAAACAGAGAACTTCTTCAAAATGAATGACAACAGAGAAGTATCTTACCCTACAATATGAGATGCATACCAAGCATATATAAGAGGTGTGATTATGGCATATGTCTCCAAAAAGAAAAAGAAAGGGGAAAGAAATAAACAAGAAGGAGGAAGAACTAAAAAAAAAACTTGAAAGAGTTTCAAAGGCAGGAGAACACTGACAGGAAAACTACTATACAAAATAATCTCTCTCAAATATGAAATTAATAAACTTTTGTATGATATAGAAGAGCATGCACTTTTCCAAATAAAATATTAGGAAGCAGGAGAGAAACAAGGGAGACTTTTAGCTGCATGCTTAAAGAATATACAACAGAATAATCTGATACCAGGAATTAAAAGCAGGAAAGGGCATATTGTGACCTGTAATAAGGATATTAATACAGAATTTTTTGCCTTCTAACAAAAAATCTACAGTATCTCAGAAGGAGAATCTTCTTACTAAATATATTTATTTTAAAATAAATTAAATTTACTTTAATTATCCCCATTAGACCAAGACTATCTAGATAAGGAAGTGTCACCAACTGAGCTCAAAGGAGCTGTTAAGTCCTTGTCCTCTGGTAAAACTCCAGGATCAGGTGGTTTACCTAGTGAAGTCTATAAAACGCTGTCAAACACACCTGCTCCCAGGCTTCATCCCACAATTAGTGAACTCAGGAAAACAGGTAGATGCTCAGGTACTGTGCAAAGTACCCTCATCACACTTGTCCCCAAGAAGGACAAAGACCCATTAGATTATTTTGGGGCCACTTTTGTTTTCTTTGTTTTTTGATCAACTAGTAAGTGTGATTAATAATGCTTCTCTAACACTTTACGCTGACGATGCAGTAATTTATACGCAGGGTTTGTCATTTGGAGATCTAGGTGTTTCTTTAACAGAGCAAATGTGCAATTTTCAGTCTTCACTTATGGCCTGTAAATTACTCTTAAACAAATCTAAGACAAAGGTGATGTTTTTTGGTACCCCACCTAGACTGAGATCTGAGGTTGGTACTTTGGAAGTTAAATCTCTTGATGGATTTCTGTTTGACTATGTTGATACATTTCAATATCTTGGGGTATTACTAGATTCTCATCTAAGTTATGAATCTCATTTTTGAGGGTTACCTCAAGAATACATTGTAGATTAGGTTCCTTGTACAGAATCCGTCTCATTTCTTATTCCTGAGTCTAGGCTGGTTATTTCTAATTGCTGCTTACTTCTTATTGTGAACTATGCAGCTATGATTACTGACACTGCTTCATGACAGTGATTTCAAAGAAATCCACTTTACTTCACTTGATAGCTAAGTTTGCTTTAAATTGTTCTAAGTCATCTCATCACTGTGTGATTTTGAAAGAAATGGGCTGGTTACTGGTTTCATTAAATTTCCAATACTGTGTGGCCAAGTTCATATATAAAGTTATGGACTCTGGAATTCACATAGTATTTCAAAGTTTTGAGACCATATATTGATGGTCATTATTCTAGACATAGGTCAGACAGTAGATTTCTTGAGATTCCTTTTATGAAATCTAAAAGTGGACAAAGATCCTTTGCTTATATTGCTCCATTCATTTGGAATGAAATTCCTCAAGATATTAGGTGGTTGTGTTCTGTCAAAAAGTTTGCCGATGCATTAAGGATGTATTTCGAATCTCAATTTAATTGTAACTGTTTTTTATGAATTTTTTTTTATGAATTTTATACGTAACAAAGACATTTTTGTCTGCAATTTGCTGCATTGTATATGTATGTTTGATTATGTATTGTCTGTATGCAATATATGTGGGTCGCACCTGTAAAAGGAACTTGTTTCCAGTGTGCTTACCCGTTAATCGAATAAACAACGAATAAACAACAAACAGATTGTTCTAGTTACAGACTGATATCGCTCTTAAACTCAGATTATAAAGCAATTGCAACAATTTTGGTGAAACGGGTATAAACAATTATCACTGAATTATTGAGGAAAGAACAAATGGGGTTTGTGCAAAATAGATCAAGCACAGATTGCCTTCATCACCTACTTAACTTGATGTGCTGGTGTAACAAAAAAAATGAACCGTTTGTCTTGTTATCATTAGACATATTCAAGGCATTTGATTTTCTTAGGTGGGATTATTTTTTTAGACCCTAGAAATGTTTGCCTTTGGCGACAGCTTTATGTCTTGGGTACTCATGATTTATGGCAACTCTTCTGCTCAAATTATTACAAATGGTGTTGTATCAAGCCCATTTAGGCCACACTGTGGAACAAGGTAGGGTTGCCCTCTATCTTCTTATCTTTTTAATTTAGCTTTTGAACCCTTAAGTCAAACGATTAATTATCTTGAAGGGATACAGGGTATTAAAATTGGTAACCTCAATCATAAAGCCCTGCCCTTTGCAGATTATCTGCTTTTAACACTTAATAACCCAGTTACATCTTGTAAAACACTGAGGAAGATTCTGGACAGCTTTGCAGAAATATCTGGATTGGTAGTGAACTGGGAGAAGACCCAAGTACTGGACAGCTGTCTCTCTGGTCCCATTAAAGGAGCACTTGATGGAATTCTTAATCTCAGATGGTTTAAGGACTCCATAACATACTTAGGTGTCAATTTCACTACTGACTTATCTGAGATTAAGAAAATTAACTATACCCCTGTCTTAGAGAGACTGGAACTAGATTTACTGCAGTGGGCAAAACTCAGTTTATCACTATGGAGTAAGATCAGTTCTGTTAAAATGATGGTTGCTCCCCGGAATCTTTTATTTTTTCCAAAATTTCCTGATACCACATGATAATGTTTTTAAAAAGTTAGAGAATATTATCAAAAAATGTATTTATTTATTTATTTTATTTATTTAGATTTTGTTTACCGGGGTAAGCCCACTGAGACCAATGGTCCCTTTTTCAGGGGCGACCCGGAATTAGTTATAGAAAGGACACAACAGTACGATAGATACAGTTAGTTACATTTGTAACACCATAGAACAGTGGTAATATTTATACAAGGGTAACAGAAGGGTTCACATAGGTAACACCATAGTACAGTGAATAATATTTATATAAGGGAAGCAGAAAGGTTCTCATATAGGCTCCATGTATATACAGAGTGTTTAGACCTCACATATTATACAGTATGTACATAGGTTCCGCCAGTAATCAGAGTCCACATTTAGCGTTACATGTCAATTCAAAGGGAGAGTACAGAGCAGTGCAGCGGGCCAGGGGACTGGTCGGGGGGTTAACGGTTACATCCGCATAGACTGAGATTGAGAAGATGTACTTTCAGACCATTTTTGAACTGGGAGAGGGTGGGTGAGTTAGTCAAGTGAGGTGGTAGGGAGTTCCATAGGTGAGGGGCAGCAAATCTGAATGAGCGTTTGCCATGGTTTGAGAGCATTCTAAGGATGATGAAAGGGTGACTTGCAGTTGATCGCAAGGTTCTGGTATGAGTTCTGGGGGAAAGAAGTCCTCTGAGATGAGGAGGGGGACTTAGGCAAACAAACTTGAAAGCTAGGCAGGCAACAGGGTAGGCAAGTTTGTGATGGAGAGTGGGCCAGTTTAGCTCCTTTAGGGCCTCACAGTGATGCCTCCTAGCAGAGGAGTTAGTGGTGAAACGGGCCACTTGGTTATAGAGTACTGAGAGTTTTTTGTATTCTGTCTCACGGAGGAACTGCAGAAGAGGAGCCCCATATAGGATGGATGGAAGGAGATTGCAGCAGGCGATTGCATGGCGTGCAATAGAGGATAAGGACTTCCCCAGGTGGAAAAGGAGGCCAAGCTTTTGATGGGTGGACCTGGTTATTGAGTCGATATGGAATTGGAAGGTCATTTCTTGGTCTAGATGGACTCCAAGATATTTGAAAATAGACATGACCTCAACTCTTTTTCCTTGGCTGGTATAGATCTGGAGGAACTGGCTTCTGTCAGAGCCCAGGCGTCTCGGGCCAAACAGTACGGCTTTAGTTTTTTCATCATTGAGCTTAAGGGAGTTTACGGAGAACCAGGCCTCCAGGGAGGGGAGACTGTCCTGCAGTATAGTTGAGATGACACTAGGTTGGGGGTCACTGTAGTATAGGACAGTGTCATCGGCATATAGAATGAGATTGCTGCTGAGGCTGTTTCCCTCAATATTATTGAGGAGGAGTGAGAAGAGCAGAGGGCCCAGGATTGAGCCCTGAGGTACCCCAGCAGAGACCGATCTAAGGCCAGACTGTGCACCCTTCCAGTGGACCTTTTGGGAGCGGTCCCTCAGGTAACTTTCAAACCAGGAGAGTGAGAGGTGATCCAGACTCTAAGGTCTGGAGTTTGGAGAGGAGGAGATTATGGTTAACCAAATCAAAGGCCTTAGATAGGTCAATGAAGAGGGCGCCCATTGGGGAACCTTGGTCCATAGAGGAAAGGATGTCCGTAGTAAGTCGGATAAGAGCAGTGTCAGTGCTGTGTCCCTTTCTAAAGCCATGTTGAACATCAGCCATGAGTGAGTGTAGCTCAAGGTAGTCTTGTAGTTGGTTTGAGACTAGCCGTTCCTGAATTTTCCCCAGAGGACTAAGAAGGGAAATCGGTCTATAATTTCCCAATTTGTCTCGGGGTCCACTTTTGTGGACAGGGACAATGGTCGCTACTTTCCACATTTTTGGAACCTTTCCTTCCTGCAGTGACCTATTTATAAGTAAGGTGACCAGATGGGCGATAGCGGGGGCAGCAGCCCTCAGGAGGCGAGGTTCAAGCTGGTCATGCCCTAGCGAGGAAGAAGGGTCAATTTTACCTCTGCCTGTTTGACCAGCTTTAGGTGAAATTGGGGCCGAGAGTGCGCCCAAGCATCTCCAGAGTATAGGTTAGGCCCATGGGGAACCCGGGGGGGAGACCCACTCAGGGTAGAGTAGGAGGCACAGAAAGCCTCAGTCACTATGGTTGGGTCATTAGTCAGGGAGTCCCCCACCATGATGGAGTCCGTTTGGTTGGTTGAGGAGCCCTTGATAAGTAGATTTAGGTGACCCCAGAATTTTTTGGGTCCCGTAAGTGCCTAGTTTGTAGGTCATTTAAGTATTGAGACTTGGCTTTTTCAAGATTTTTAGTGTTTCTCAGCTCTCTGTACTTTTCCCAGTCTGTTGGGCTGCCAGAAGATTTGAAGGTACCCCAAGCTCGGTCCCGGAGGAGCATGGAGTGCTTGAGGCAAGGGCTCAGCCATTTATGGCATTTTCCTGTACCTTTGAGCTTTTTATCGGGGCATGAGAGTTAGACGAGACAAAACGATCTGGGTGAAGTACTCAAGAGCTTCACGAGTGTGGGAGAGAGGTGATAGGGGCCCAGTCGGAGTTCCACAGCTGGGAGCAGTAGTCTGCAGGTACAAATCTACTGTAGTTTCTCCGCTTCAATGATCTTTGCGGCAAGTTTAGGGGGCTTGTTGGACCATATGCAGAAAGTGGGCGAGTGATCGCTCAAGGCGTCAGCCATAATCCCTGCTGACAGGATACGGCCTGGGCAGGAGACAAGGATCCAATCAATGAGAGAGTGGTTTCCAGTCTTAGGATTGTGTCTTGTGGGGAGGTCGATGACCTGGGTAAGAGGTGACCCAAGTAATAGGTTTTTAGTAGAGGAGGAGAGTAGGGACGGCTAATGGAGATTGAAATCCCCAAGTAGTATGGTTTCCCCCAGGGGGTAGACCTCAAGGTGGCTAGTAATGGATTCCAGAGAGGAGGCAGCAGATTGTGGGGGGATGTAGACACTTCCTATGGTAAGGGGTTTGGTGTTACCAAGAAGTACTTTGACGAGCAGTATTTCAACCAGAGGGTCATTAATATGGGGGCAGTCCAACTCTGTAGCTTGAAGGTCAGTGCTGACATAGATAATGACCCCACCTCCCCTTTTCCCAATCCTGTCTTTTCGAAAAGTAAGGTATCCCACTATGTCCACTTCGTGGGGGGAGGATCTGAGGTTTGAGCCAAGTTTCTGTCAAGGCTAGTATGTCTGGCTTATATAGAGCCACCCAAGCCTCAATTTCATGGAATTTGTGCCTTAGGCTGCAAATGTTCATATGAGTGAGTTTGAGCCCTTTGGTATCAGCCCACTCAGGGCATGAGGGGTTGTTTAGAGTAAGATTTGGGGAGATAGGGCCAGGATTAGATTCTATGTCACCCCCAAGGGCTAGGAGGGTCCTGCCCAGATTGTCAGGAGGTAGGTGAGGAGGGGAAGAGTCGTCTCCATCACACCCCATACGGAGAGATACCTCAACACCACCATGTCCAGACAGGGATTGGCTAAAGAAGGCCATATTAGCAGGGGTCACTATGGGTATAAAGCAGGGAGAGAGGAGCCTTTAATGAGAGGGCACCAGTATAATCTAATGTCTGGCAAGGAAGTTCAGTACAGGGTTGGGAACCCGAGGCTATGTCTCAGGGTTTGCAGGGTTAGTAGGTTAAGTGTATCAGCTAATGGGAAAATTAAAAGAGGGGGCAAGTTACTCTTTAAAAGTAAAATGTCAATAGCTCATCATGGGAAATGTTTCCAGAGATTGGGAAACAAATTGGTAGTTACAATGATAGTTCTGAGTGGAGAGGCTTCTTTAGTTTTTGAGGGAAACATTTGTGGCAGGAGGGCCTCTAGTGGGGATACTGAGAAGTGAAGTGGCATGCAAGAGATAATAGTACAGTGCTGAGTTTATTATGGGAGTGGCTAGTTATTCCAATGTCAACAGAGGGGCCTCCTAGTGGAGGAATTGTATAGGCTGCAGATGGTAAAGAGAGCTGATAGGTATTTTCAGCTCACATGACCATCTCAGCAGCTATATAAGGGGACGCTCAACCAAGGGTGGTGGTGGGGATGGCGCGAGGCAGAGCCGTCCCAGAAAGTGGCGAGCAGCTGAGTTCCTGCACTGGGTAAGGCTCTAAAGTATTCCGTGTTGTTTGCTGTTACCTGCGAGTGATGTTTCGGGGGCAGGGGAGGGCAGAAGCAGGAGCCCTCTCGACCTCGCGGTCCGATCTGAAATGTAAAGGAAAAGTTATGAGCAATGGATTTTTAAATAGTAGGGAAAGATGGGGGAGGGTAAGCTCGAGCCTAGTGAGAGAGGAAAAATATTATGCAGTCAGACAAAAAGACATAGAGGCTCACGCGCTTAGCGCTGCTTTCAAGTGCAGTCCCTGACTAGATCTCGTTTTCACCATTGCATGTTTTTTTTTTTTGTCTTATATTACTTTTTACAGCACACTTAGCCTTTAAGGCAGGAAATATATTTAAGGCACCCTAAGTGTCTTGTGGATCAAAGCAAAACAAATTTTAGGATGAACCAGGATAACAGATACAATTAGAGAGCACACACATAGCCTTTAAATTCGGGAAATGTTAAGGCATCCACCGAGATTATGCTCAGAGGCAGGAATTCCAAAGATCTAAAATAGAAAAAAAAACAGTCTCCAAGGCAGGAATTCCAAAGTTCTAAAGTAGAAAAAACAGTCTCCACATCTACGCCGATTTAAAATGGCGCCTAGCCACCAGATTCAGCATCTCAGCAGCCGTCCCAGAAAGCGGCGAGCAGCTGAGTTCCTGCACTGGGTGAGGCTCTAAAGTATTCCACGTTGTTTGCTGTTACCTGCGAGCGATGTTTCGGGGGCAGGGGAGGGCAGAAGCAGGAGCCCTCTCGACCTCGCGGTCCGATTTGAAATGTAAAGGAAAAGTTGTGAGAAATGGATTTTTAAATAGTAGGCCAGAAAGCGGTGAGCAGCTGAGTTCCTGTACTGGGTAAGGCTCTAAAGTATTCCGCGTTGTTTGCTGTTACCTGCGAGCGATGTTTTGGGGCAGGGGAGGGCAGAAGCAGGAGCTCTCTTGACCTCGCGGTCCGATCTGAAATGTAAAGGAAAAGTTGTGAGCAATGGATTTTTAAATAGTAGGGAAAGATGGGGGAGGGTGAGCTAGAGCCTAGTGAGAGGGGAAAAATATGCAGTCAGACAAAAAGACATAGAGGCTCACGCGCTTAGCGCTGCTTTCAAGTGCAGTCCCTGACTAGATCTCGTTTTCACCATTGCATGTTTTTTTTTTGTCTTATATTACTTTTTACAGCACACTTAGCCTTTAAGGCAGGAAATATATTTAAGACACCCTAAGTGTCTTGTGGATCAAAGCAAAACAAATTTTAGGATGAACCAGGATAACAGATACAATTAGAGAGCACACACATAGCCTTTAAATTTCGGGAAATGTTGTTAAGGCATCCACCGAGATTATGCTCAGAGGCAGGAATTCCAAAGATCTAAAATAGAAAAAAAAACAGTCTCCAAGGCAGGAATTCCAAAGTTCTAAAATAGAAAAAACAGTCTCCACATCTACGCCGATTTAAAATGGCGCCTGGCCTCCAGATTCAGCATCTCAGTAGCCGTCCCAGAAAGCGGCGAGCAGCTGAGTTCCTGCACTGAGTAAGGCTCTAAAGTATTCCGCGTTGTTTGCTGTTACCTGCGAGCGATGTTTCGGGGGCAGGGGAGGGCAGAAGCAGGAGCCCTCTCGACCTCGCGGTCCGATCTGCGAGCGATGTTTCGGGGGCAGGGGAGGGCAGAAGCAGGAGCCCTCTCGACCTTGCGGTCCGATCTGCGAGTGATGTTTCAGGGGCAGGGGAGGGCAGAAGCAGGAGCCCTCTCGACCTTGCGGTCCGATCTGCGAGCGATGTTTCGGGGGCAGGGGAGGGCAGAAGCAGGAGCCCTCTCGACCTCGCGGTCCGATCTGAAATTTAGGATGGGAAAACCTCGAGACTAAGTCTTAGTAAGCAAAGGGTACCCAAAGAAGTAGGATGTTTTGTGTTACCCTGGTGAGAAAGATACTATTTAGCTTTTTTGCTCATACAAGTGTCAGTACACATGCAGGTTCATTCTGAACTACCCTCCGCTAAACCTCTTTGGTTTGATTTAGACAGCTATCTTATTGCACCTAATACTCTAACAGATCTTTTATATATACCCATTCCCACAAAATTTAAAGATAACCCTTGTCTGCTAACATCCATTACTGCTCTCCCATCATCCTCCCTCATGTTCTCTCTGCTCTAGGGATCCTCTGACTTTCTCCATTCCACATCCCTGTTCTTCTGCTAATCAGTCAGCCTTTTCCTATCATCTTCCTTCACTCAAGAACCTTCTCCAGTCCTCAGTCTTCCTCTCCACCTCATTTGCCTTCCTCAGGCACCAGCAGAAATTCCTTCCTTCCCCTTCTACAACTGACACCCCATATGGTTCCCTTGCGGGAGCCCCCACTATCCATGTGTCGGACCTCCTTTTGGGTTCTTCCCCAGCTTTTTTCCAGTCTCCAGTACTCTCTGCCTCTGCACCTTTCTCTGCATAGGTCTTCCTGTTGATACATTGTTGCTGTTCTCTGTGCCTTGCTGCTTTATTTTGCACTTTTATTTGTGTTCATTATTGTACCTTGTCTGCACTTTATTATGAACCGAGTAATGTGACTGTGTAATGTCTTGATGTATGTCTTGATTCTTTACCCCTAGATCACACCTGGGAATGAGCCTCGGCACAGTGTGTTTCCCTCAGTTACCAATTTTCAAATAAATATATAAACACCCTGTCTGCATTCCCTCAGGGGATGTTTTGTTTGTGGGTGTGGGCTGGCAATGTTGTTATGGTGTTAACATGGCCTGCCACCATGTTGCAAGATTGGAGAGGAGCAAGTAGAGTGGAGAACATGAAGCATGTAGGTACAGTAGTAGCCAAAGACACGGTCAGAGATTTCCAGATATATCACAAAATTTCTTAAGGGTTTCTCTCCTGCACCTACTTTGGATCTGTAGAAAGCAGGAAATTTTTCTAGAACTATCACAGAAATTTCAGGAAATAACTGACTATGTCTTTGGCTACTACTGTACAAGTCATTTGGAGAACGTAAAAGAAAACTGAAACAGCAATTAGTTAAGAGTTCCAATGGTGACTGCTTTCATTAAATCTCATCTTGGCACAGTCCCTGCCCCACATAGCCCTGATTGCACTTGCCACACTTTATACTCACTTTAGCCTCTTCTACACCGTCATGTTTGCAGCGCATCAACCCATGCACACCAGTTGATGCACTGCAAACACGATGGTGTGGACACTTACTGGAGTACATTGAGAGCGCTCCAGATCCATCTTTGGCTCTGACTCAGGAGTGGGGACATGTAGCAGATCGAGCACATTAAGCTGCACTGTAAACTTTTACTGTGCTCAATCTGCTATAACACTGTCTCCTCACTGTTCAAGCCCACCCCACAGATGTCCAGCCCCAGCTTCGCAGTGTGACCTGCACCACTGTGACTGCCAGCAATATAAACTGAAAACATCAGTGCAGCACACAGCACAGCGGGAAAGAAGCAATTTAGAAAACAAAATGCTGCAGTTGTGTAAACACAGCTTTAATGACACTTTCCCTCATATCACTGTCATAACTCGATCATCAGACTCTCTCCCCATCATTCCCCCCTCCCCCAGTACCTTCTGCCTGGGCTGTCCGTTGCCTATCTGCTCCTCAGCCTCTTGCTTCCCACCCTCAATAAACTGCCTGCGTGGCAAAGCCTTTGGCTGATGCCTCCCCTGTACTGCACTGTACTGCACTGTCCTTTTCTGCCCTGCTGTCCCTCAACCCTATAGTACAGTTTGTCTTATTCGCTAATGACTCATTTGACTTCATAGTGTCCCAGGTCTCATCTCCAGGTAGAAACACACTGTTATTGCTTGTAATACAACATGCTTATGGAGAACTCCAGCATGTATAAGAGTTTTCACATCTCTTCAGTCTTCCCTTTGTACCACCTGTTGTTTTACCCTGATGGGGAACCGATGTAATGAGCTTGTTCTCAAAGGCATTAGTCAAAGATTTCAACAAATAAAAACAAGTCAGAAAAAGAATCACTTAAATTGAAGTTTTAACATATATAAATGTGAATCTCATAATTCTTTTATGTGTATAATGGTGCCTCTAGCAGTAACAGCTCTTTCCAGTTCCTGAACCAAAATGTTACTTACGGAGTATGCGCAGAACATCATTAATATCAAATTCTCCTGTGCAGGGAAAGAAAAAATGTACACTGTGAAACTTTTACTAAACAGAGAGGAAAGTAACCAAAACAAAAAGTAAAGGAAAACTAATCAATAAGGAACACAGAGACGACATTCTTTGTAAAACAGTTTAGGGATTTCTATTTAATCTTCATTATTACCTTTTTGCCCTGGTGGTCCTTGCTGTCCAGGAATCCCTGTGAAACAAACAAGCAAAAAAGACATGAGGGAATGTGTAGCTTCAAACTGAAAATCCGACGTGCAATATCATCTGATGGCTAAAAACTCCACAATGACACAAGGAGGGCAGCTTGGACTGAGTTTTGTAATAATACAGGCAAACATCATACTGTATGCAGGCTGGGTAGTGCCATTCCAGGGAGTCTGGGTGTTCTCTCTGTTGTGCATACCTCCCCATCTGCCATTCTTCCAGTTTTGGAGATGGGTGCTGGTTATTCGTGGCCATTTAAGACTACAAGGTAATGTGACAAGTTTGGTCTGCTATTTGCCCTCTCCCATCACTTTTTAATGACCTGTGAGGGCTTTGTCAGGGGCTCTGGCGGGATCTAGACTAGGATTTGGCAAGATATGTCATTTAAGGGAGACCTGCATAGTTGCAGTCATTCTTAAATTAAAAGAGGATTAGGAAACAGCAGGATGGATGATGAAAACCCAGCAGAACACAGAGCTGAAGTAGTGCTCCAAAAGAAGTTGTGGCTGAATGTACAGAGGGAGGTAAACCCTGTAAACTAGAGACAGACAGAGCTGAGGAAATCTTCATGGAAGCCTGCTGGAATGGAAGGAGAGCTGATGAATGCTATGAGACAGAGAACCAGTTCAGTAATGGCAGAACCGGGGACCTAGAGTTAGTGACCAGAAAATAGAATGGAAACCCTGAGAGAAAGAATCAGTTCAGCATAGTCTGATTTGGGGCTGTAGAGCTAGTGGCCAGCAAAGATCAGGGACAGGGAGGGGGGAGCAAGATAGCTGACCTCTGTAGGTTGTGTTTTGGTACAAGGTCAACATCTTGTGGATGAAACCACACAAGAATAAGCAAGCGATCTAAAGCACGTAATGGAATAGAACGATGATAAGATAGCGATACAAGGCTACTGCTACCCCTGTCACTCACTCTGTAGTGGAGTAAGGACTGAAGGTGCCACAGATGCTGTGTGTGGGAGAGCCACTCCCATGGTGGAGTGGCAAAGGCACATGCACCTGGCACAGACTAGGCCCATGGATCATGGTTTGAATCCCAATCTTTCAACGTGTTGCTTTTTTTTTTATTTGTCTGCAAAAAAACCTAAGTTTCCCCATTTGGTGTTTTTCCATTTCCCCTTGGTCCACACCCCCATCGGAGTTAGATATTTTAGTTGGGAGATGTGGGGGGCAAAGCCCCTCACAAAAAAGAAAGCTTTGGTATGTGTTGCAGTGGTGTGCACTGTTCTCTAGCGGTTGGCGTTTTGTTCCTACCTTGTTGTTCCACATGGTGTAATGTTTGCAGCATTGTTGTGGTGTGCAGTTTTGTCTGTGACATTATGATCCTGTGCTGTGTTTTTACTGTTCTCTGAGGAAAGTTCTTAAAATAACTCTGAAAACTTCCTTCCCAAATTGTTTTATTCGACAAACCTGTTATAATGGATTTCATCCTTTCTAATGAAGCAAAAACTTCAAAAAAGAACAGAAAAAAACATTACTAAATAGACAGAGAAAAAATAACAGGAACCAGTCCAGTGTCTTACCATCTGATCAGTCATACCCTGATATAACAGAACGTACTAGCACTATAGACTGCCTTCTCATTTCTTCATTCTCAGGCAGCCCGGGTGAAGCCTACCTGTTAGACTGCAACATACATGGAAGAATCAGGCAAAGCTGAAAAATTATCTCCTTACAAACAGCTGGATTAATCTGAGGCAGTAACAAGATCCACACCATTTCACTGCAGGCCATACAAAAGCTTAACAGCAAATGGCAAGTGGTAGCTGTACAGTGAAATAATGGTGACCGTCAGTTGACTTAAAATAAAAATCAGTTCACAGCTTTAATTAAAGACAAAACTGCACTTTCAAGAAAAAGTACATGTATAGCCAACCTGGCCTGGAGAGGCAGGGGGAGGCCCTCTGGTGGGTTGGGGTGGCCACACTGGACCCCCATCATGCAAGTGAGCCTGCTGCCCTCCGGGTCGGTGGGGGCCAGCGGCAGGATGCCCCCTCTGGTGGTGCTGCAGAAGGCACATAAATACAGATGATAAAAGAAAGTTCATGTAATGCAGCCTTGTTTTGTTCAGCCTTGTGGGACAATATCTCTCACAAGCAAAAAGACTGAAATCTATAGAATAACTTGAAGATGACAAATCTTCATATTGTAGTAGGTTTACCTTTCATTGAGTCCCAATTACCTAGGGTGTTTTTCATGAGTTTTTCATTGAAACATTGGGATATACTGTACATATGAGACTCTGCCCCGTTAGTTAAAGTCTTATGTCTCACCAGCAGGAGAAAAACAGCTCTTGCCTCTTTAATGGTTGCATCGGACTCAGCAGTAAGCTCAACATCTGTTAATTTATCTGTTACACCAGCTATTGCTCTCAGTCAGTTTGCTCTGGAGAGTGACCAAGAGGTAATTTTTAAGAATGCCAGACTAATGGTGTGCTTACATTTCATCATGCCAAGGTACAGTATATATTTATCCTGATGTTTGTCCGCAAACACAGGCCAGGAGCAGAAAAGCTCTTCAGTTCTGATCTGAGGTACAGATTGATGGGATTTTTTACTTCTTTATCCATGCAAGACAGAGGTGATTGGTGGCTCCCATTGCTGTTTATTCTTTGACCCTAATCAGTACTGGATTTATTTGAAAATCACAAAGTTGCAGGGAAAGAAGCATCTTCTACAAGTGATACAGATGAGTCCCAGATTGAAACAACTGATTTGGTCACATCTTGTGGTCAGAATCTGAGTATAGAAACATACAAACATGTCTGCAGATAAAGGTCTTACAGTCTATCTAGTCTACTCAATTGTGAAGCCTCCAGTGTATTTACGAAAGGAACTGCTCCCCTACCCATTTCCCATTTGACTTCCCTCTACTTCCACCTCTCTTCCCCCACTTGCATCCCCTTCTACTTGCAATTTTTCCCCACACCATGTCTTAAACCTTCTTAAAGCTTTCCAACATTTAAGGGCTACAACCTCCGTTGTTAGCTCATTCCACTTGGCCACCACCTTCTCAGTGAAGAAATGCCTCCTCATATCCCTCCTTAATCTTCTCCTCCTCCACCAGCTTTAGACTGTACCCTCTAGTGGTCTTGTTGCCACTAAGGCTGAAGAGGCTCACTCTGTTTATACCCTTCAGTTACTTGAAGGTCTGAACTAAGTCTCCCCTCTCCCTTCTTTCCGAGAGAGAGAGAGAGAGAGAGAGAGAGAGAGAGAGAGAGAGACAGAATACTTGTGGAGCTTCCTGAGCCTCTCATCATAGGTGCTGTCCTGCTGGCCCTGCATCAGCTTAGTTGCCCTTCTCTGGATTGTCTTCAGCAAGATAACATCCTTCTTAAGATGTGGCAGTGGAAACTGGTGGAATGGTATTGATGACAACCAAGCAGGAAAGAGACCCAGGAGTAATGATATCAGATAGCCCAAAGGTAGCCTTGCAGTGTGACAAGGCAGGCAGGAGGGCTAGTGGGATGCTGGGGTGCATAGGAAGGGGTATTACCAGGAGAAAAAAGGAGATGGTGTTACCATTGTATAGATCATTTCTAAGTCTGCACCCTGAGTACTGTGTCCAGTTCTGGAGACCACATCTCTTGAAGGATATAGACAGAGTGGAGGCAGTCCAGATTAGGGCAACTAAAATGGGGTTGGGTCTGCATCAAAAGTGATATGAGGAGAGACTAAAGGACCTCAACATGTACTCCCTGGAAGATGGTGGAGAGGGAATATGACAGAGACCTTTAAATACCTCACAGGGGTATAACGTTCTTGAGGGAAGTATGTTTCAGACACAAAGTTGCTCTAGAACAAGGGGACATGACATGAAGCTGGAAAAGGGTAGTTTCAGGTGAGATGAGAGGAAGTACTGTACTTCTTCATAGCAAGAATGGTGGATTCCAGGAACAGCCTTCCAGCAGAGGTGGTGTGGGAAAATGTAGTGGTGGAGTTCAAGAATCCATGGGACAGACACATGGCTTTAGAACCCACTGAGTTGCTAAAGGTATGGTAACGGCAGAAAAGGTGGGCCTGGTGGTCTTATCTGCCGTTAATGTCTATGTTTTGATGGGAATCACAGTGTAAAGGAAGGATGGGGAGGTAGAAAGAGCTGTAGACCAAGCCATATCTTCAGTAAAATGTAGGTAGGGTAAAATCGGCAGAAAGGGTCAGCCAAGCGGCTGTTATCTGCCATCAGATTCTGTTTATCTTTCTGTGTACAAACAGCAAAAGTGCACACTATACTCCAGCTGTGGTCTCACCAATATCCAGTGCAGTGGCAGAATGCCTCCACCTTCTTGGTGGTAATTCCCCTGGCTAGGCAGCCCAGCATCTGATTTACATGTACTCTGCAGTGTGCATAGTGTTTTAGATCATATGCGATTATTACTCCCACGTCATTCCTTCCTCTGACCTGGTGCCCTACACTCCACCCAACCAGTATTTGGTTCCTGGATTCCTTGCTCCCAAGCGAATACCTTTTCACTTTTTAGCACTGAACCCCAGCTGCCAAATGCCAGACCACTTTTCTAACCTAGCCAGATCCTCCCTGAGTTCCTGTCTTCCTCATCCATGTGCACTCTTCCACAAAGCTTGGTCTCATCTGCAAACAGGAACATTTTACCCGTGATCCCCATCCGTGATGTCACCTAACCAGGTGGCATCAACCACTGGACCCTTGTCCACTCTCCACTGTCCTATTGACCCAATCAAAGAAGTCAATTAGGCTAGTCTGGCAGAACTTCCCAATTGCAAACCCATGCTGCCTCTCATAGTGAAGCCCATTTTCCTCTAGAAAGCCAATCAGTCTCGCTTTAAGGGTGGTCTCAATCAGCTTACTCACTACTGATGTCAGACTAACTGATCTATGGTTCCTTGGTTTGTCTCTCAGCCTACTTGTATGAAGAGGCACCATGTGGACCATTCTTCAGTCCTGAGGCACATATCTGGACTCCAGAGAGGTGTTAAACAGGTCTGCCGGGTGACCCACCAGAACCTCCACCAGTTCTATAAGGACCTTACGGTGCCTGCCATCTGGCCCTGGTGGTCTGTCCATCTTTCGGGCACTTAAGCTCTTCAGTACCCTTCCTGCTTGAACTTCCCCCTCTGTGACTCCCCTTCCCTGTCCCCACCCCCCTACTCCCCTGTGGTACTGGTCCATCCTCCCGAGTGAAGACTGAACAAAGGTACCCATTAAGCACCTCTGCCTTTTCTTCACACCCCTCTGCCCAACCCCCACTCCTTTTTTCAGCCTTACAATCTCAACCTTTATTTTTGGTTTCTCCTGTATCTACCTAAGAAAGCCCCCACTTTTAACCCCCTGGGCTAGCTTTATCTCTTTTGTAGCCATTGCCTCCCTTACTGCCCTGCTCACCTCTCTTGATTTTGTAGCGTAGTCCACCTTATCTTCCTCCTTCTGAGTATGCTTGTACTTTCTAAAGGCTGCCCTCCTGTCCCCCACTGCTTTTGCCATGACCATGCCAAACAATGTGGGGTTTGGCCTAAGCCTTCTTACTTTTAATGTTGGCACACTCACTGGTGGCCTCTGTCAATTCCCTCTTTATTATGGACCATTTCTGTTCCACATCCGTCCCCACTCTGATCCCAGTAAAGTGTCCTTGCAGAACTTCTCCCATCCTACCAGATTCAGCCCTTCTAATGTGCATAGCTGAACAGAACTAGGTCCAGGACAACTCTCTCCCTAGTGGGTCCCATGACACCTTGAGTAAGGAAGGCACTCTGGAAAGCATCCGGCAATACTTGTTCCCTACAGCAGGAGGTAGTGTAACAAAGGTACTTAGTCTGCTACATGTATTCCCCTAAAATTCTTGCTAAAGCACAGCCTTTAACAGTACAGTACTGGAGCAACTGCTCTCCACTGCCACCAGATGTTAAAAACTGCACCCTATTGTTCCAGATCCCCTTCCCCCAAAAAGGAGACATCACACTCAATATTGTAGATTTGGCTGCTCAGTCTGCAAAACCTTTTATTGTCCACACAAACATAAATAATATACATTTTTTTTACAATATTGAGTTCCTCTTATTTCTCTCTCACATTTTATTCCACTCCTCTTTATTTTACTTTGCTTTTCTTTGTTTTCTCCCTCGGGCATTGAAACCCGAGGGGGTCTCACTCCATTACTTGCCCAGATGTAAACCTGAGCTGGTGTTATACTTTCTATCTGAGCAGGTCCAATTCCTGCCCCCCTTTTTCTTTGTCTACTTATCAGGGTGTCCATACCCTTTTCCTTCTTCCAGATCTTAATTCCTCCATATTTGCTTTCCCTAACCCCCCCTTTTCCTTCTGAGATGCTTACTTCCTAGCTTATGCTCACTTCCTAGCAAAAGGGAGGTGGGTGGGTCTTGAAATTTACTTACCCAAAGAAACCTAGCAGAAAGTGACCAAGCCCCTCTGTGTTGCCCATCTTAACCCCTTTGCTCTGCCCTTCCTTGCCTGCCTTTGTTTTCTATTGGTCCTTATCCCCAACCCCCTCTGACACACTCTGATGTCATGAGAGAGACCTCCAGTTTTATGACCTCATTCTCCCTCCCCCACGCCCCCGCCCCTGTTGTATCCTAGTATCTTCCCAGGGTCAGCTGGCCTGGAACAATGGGGGTTGTCCTTAATATACAGCTTCAGCTTGCTATGCAGTTGAAAGCCATAGCTGGCAAGAGAGAGGTAAGAGAATGCTCAACTCCCTTTTACGGCTTCTGTTTTAAATATAAAAATTGTTAAACTATTGGGATCTAGTTATTGTTTACTTAAATATATTCTGGTACCTGGGAAATGTTTTCTTATGACATAGATTTTACTCTGAATTGAATTAATTTGGTGTTTTAGTACTAGTTTTTTCACACCATGTGATCACCTAGAAAGCATGTGCTGCCTTATTGCCAATCTTTGTAACTGAATGTCTAGTTGTGCTTGCTTCATCTAAATATTCTTCACCTGTTAATTATTCCACCTGCTAGGACAGGAATGTTGCACTTGCAGACTGGAGCTGAATGTAACTATTTGTTCATGAATTTTCAGGCATGTTTCTCTGTTTTTACCATAGATTTTGCTTTCCTTGAAAAATCATTTGCCTCACTGTTGAATTTGTATACCAAGATTAAGAAAGCAGTTCTGTTTAAATGTTGCTCAAGTACTAGGAAAAATGTTTCAATAATACTGCATTCTCCAATCTTTGGGGTAGTTTGATGTTCTTACTGTAAATTTAAACTGTTTATGTGCGGTGGAGTTGGAAGTCCTAGCTGGCAAGATAGAGGGGGGACTGTGGCACTTGCAGATTGGAGCTGGCTGTAAATATTTTTTAATGTAATTTTAGAAACTAAACCAGCTGTTTGAAGCTTCTGTGTGTCTCTCTGTACATGTGTGCTGGATCTGGGATCTGAAGTGAGACTAGGTCCAGATAGTGGAGAAGGCATTCACCATCTAAAATCACAACACAGAGACTTTACCATTAAATACCTCTTAACCCATCTAGAGTCTTATTTAACCTGAGTGACTCAAGCCCCCGGTTACCGTAAGAAGGATTTTCCAGTCTATCCCTGATAGGTTGAAGTCCCTGTTATTACTACCTCCCCTTTACCAGACATATCTATGATCTGGGACCCCAATACCCTATCAAATTCCTCATCCTAGAAAGGCAGTCTGCAGCCAACTCCATGATCCTTAGCTTCCTTCCTTTCATGGATTGGATCTACAGATACAAATCTTCCGGCTTGCTCTACATGTCTTCCTCCCTCGTACATATTATTTTATTTATTTATTTATTTAATGTTTATGCTTTTATTAACAAGGTAAGTGCTCTGGTCCCAGGAAGCGTTTTCAAGCACGACCTGAGCCATATAGATGACACATGGATTACATCAGTGCAACACATTTACAAAAATTTATTTATTACATTTATTTATTAAATTTTGATGACCGGGTAGGCCCACCGAGCTATGTAGGTCCCTTTTTCAGGGGCGACCCGGGATACATTACAGTAAGAGATACACAGATACAAAAGGAGACAGAGAAAGTTCAGATGATAAATAGGTTACAGTAAATAGCAATTTTTTCTGAGTCAATTAGACAGTCAAGCACTGATAGCAGGCAAGTCCAAACCTTCTAGTCTATTTGGGTGACATGCGACTGGTGGAGAGCAAGGTGAGTGTGGGAGAGGGTTGGTATTAGTTTTTTTTGGGGGGAGGCTATCCTTTGGCATGACAGTGACAAGTGCTGATCTCGATCGTGTGGGCCCTGAGCCTAGTGCAAAAGTTTAGAAGAGGGGGGGCTTCCTGTACTGAGGGTGGAAAATTGTTCCACAGGTAGGGGGCAGTATAGGAGATGGATTTGCCACCCATATTTGTCCTGACCCTGGAGATTTCCAGTAAGATCTGACCTGAGGTCCTGAACCTCCGAGAGTTGTGCTTGAGAGTGATTGTAGATTTTAGGCTGGGTGGAGCAGCTGGGCTGAGTAACTTACATGCCAGACAGTGCAGGGAGTACTGAAATCGAGAAGCAAAACAAGGTCACTGCAGTAGGGCAAGCATATCACAGTGGTGGCTTCTAGAGGGACTCTGGGTCACGAACCAAGTGACCTTGTTATACTGTAACTGTAGCCAGTTGAACTCATGCTTGGGCATTCCCTGAAATACTAGAGCAGAGTACATAAGCGTTGGGAGCAGGACACTGGAGGCAATTGCAATCCTAGCCTCCAGGATAAGCTGGTCTTTTAATCAATATAATGTGCCAAGTTTGCTGTGGATGGTCCTGGTTACTAAGTCTACATGGGACTTGTAGGTGAGACATTGGTCAATTTTTAGCCCTAGGTATTTTATGGTGTCCACCATGTCAATGCTTTTTCCAGCAAGTGAGTTTTTTTTTTGTTAGTTGTTTAACCAGGACTAGCACACTAAGCTGAAAGCTTTTTTACAGGTGCGACCTGGGAGCACAGGGAAGTTAAGTGACTTGCTCAGGGTCACACAGTATGCAAGTGGAAGCTGTGGGATTCAAACCTAGGTCTGGTCTGCTGGATGTCACCAGATTTGCAGCTCAGAGCCTTAAACCACTGCATTATACTGCCTCCTGTAGGGAGCTTAAGCTGTAGAGACTTGGGATCTGTCTTGTCCAAGGGATCTTGGACCAAACAGTATGGCTTTTATTTTGCCAGCATTGAGGACCATTCTATTAGACGTCATAAGGACAGCGTGGAGGAGAGGACCTAGGTCAGGCTGATTTTCTGTGGAGCGGTAAATGACTTGTGTCATCCACATATTGAACTACTGAGCTTCCCCCACAGTGGAGGTTAAGGTTGTTGGTGAACAGAGAGAACAGGAGGGGACCCAGAATTGAGCCCTGAGGTGCTTCCTCCTTTATGGATAGTGGGTCTGAGAGCACGCCCTTCCAGGTGACCCTCTGACTGCAGCCAGATAGGCAGCTCTTGAACCACTTGAGGGCAGGGGGATCAAGACCTATTTTATCAAACTTTGTAAGCAGGAGATTGTGGTCCACGAGGTCCAATGCCTTTGAAAGATCTATAAAGAGTGCACCCATCAGCTTACCTGTGTCCATTGCCCCAAGTACATCCACTGTGAGGTTGATGAGGGCAGTGTCAGTGTCATGGTTAGTCTGGAAACCATGCTGAGAGGGGGCCAGAAGCTGGTGGGACTCCAGGTAATCCCAAAGTTGACCATATACTAGCCTTTCTGGCAGTTTTGCAAGGGTACAGAGCAGGGAGATGGGCCTATAGTTGTTTATACATTCCCTCGAACTACTCTTATGGGTGGGGACCACATTAGCCTGTTTCCACTGGTCAGGAACAGTTTCTTCCAATAGTGATCTGTTGATAAGCCAGGTCAAAGGTCTGGCAAGGGACTGGGCTTCTTCCCTAAGTAGCATAGGACGGATCCCATCAGGGCCTCCTGAGCCTTTGATTCTGAGAGCCTTTAGAAGAGTAAGGACCTCTTCAGCCTTGACCAGTCTCAGGTGAAATGAGGGCCTATTAGGGTGGGGGGCTCATTCGTGTTCTGTACTGGTGTTGAAGGAGGAAGTCCAGTCTTGAATTCATCAAGGTTGGTGAAGTGGAGGTTGATTGCTGAAGCAATTTGTGGACCATTACTCATTAGCTAATCACTGACCTCAATTGGGCCCAGTTCATCCTTGCAGTTGCTCCTGAGCAGCTCTTTGATGTGAGACCAAAACAGCTTGGGGTTGCCTAAGCTGGTTCGTTGGAAGTGAGCGACGTACAGTACTCCCTCTTTGCAAGTTTGATATATCTCTTACACATGTTTCTTAATGATTTATATGCCACCAGATCTGCCTGGAGAGAGGAGTGCCTAAACTTCTTCCAGGTCTTGTCCTGACTGATCATCAGGAATTTTACAGAAGGGGAGATCCACTTAGAGCAGCTACCCTTTGATCTGAGTTTCTTAAGTGGGGCAAAGAGGGAAGCCACCTTGATAAGTGAGTCACAGAAGTGTTTCAAAGCCTCACCCAAGGTTGGTAGGAGCCTGACAAGACTCCATTCCAGGTTACTGAGGTAGTCGCTAAATTGTGCTGCCATGAAATTTGAGTAGTCATGGACGGTGAGTATCCTGGGTGGAACCTTAGGTGCACTATTCTTCCAGATGCACAATATAGGGGAGTGCAGAGTGGTCACTCAGAGCGTCGGACATTAAGCCGGCTTTGTGGATGTTGAAGGGATTAGATACCAGAGCCCAGTCCAGGATGGTGTGGTTCCCCATTTTGTAATTAAGTCTAGTAGATTCTGAGATAACCTGTAGCAGGTTTGCCTCTTGGATTACTGCTAAGAGGGCTTTGTTTGGGTTACTGGCCCAGTTTAGGTTGAAATCTCCCAGGATGAGGAGTTCCATGGGAACATCATTGACTGTGGTTTTTGTGATGCCCTCCAGGGCTTAGAAAGCAATCTTGGGAGGGTTATAGACACACCCAGTGGTGAGATGCTTCACGTGGCTAAGGGTTATGTGGATGAATATAAATTAGTCATCCTGGCAGTTATCATGATTCAGCTTCAGGTGTGGCACCGTAAAAGTGCCCTACACACGAATTAGGGCCCCGCCACCTCTCGTGTTCACCCTGTCCTTTTGGTGGGTGTTATAGCCTTGGACCATGATCTCATGATCAAGAATGTGGGCCTTGAGCCAGGTCTCTGAGATGGCAAGGATGTCAGGCTTGTAGAGATCAAGCCAGACTTGTACCTCTTGTATTTTTGGTCTGAGACTATAGACGTTCATATGTGCAATCCTTAACCCCTTGAAGGATATCCAGTGTGGGTCCTGGGGAGAAGTAATTAAGAAATTAGCAATTGGATAGCCCGGATTTGGCTGTATGTCTCCTGTCCAAAGCAGTAGGAGAGCCTAAAGTAACTTTAAAGTAAACTCAAATGGTCTCATGTAAATTTTATATAAGAGGTGGCCCAATCCAGCCGGCATTATTGTTTCCTTAGTAAGTTGAATAAAAGGATGTACATACCCCATGCTGGTCAATTTGATGGCTTTCACTACACACATTCTGGGATATCTTTGTAGGGGCAAAAGAAAAAGTTTCAACAGAAAAAGAATCTGTCATTCACAGATAAGAGAAGTCAAGGAATGTTGTCCTACCTCCAAGGCAAGAATACAGCTCGGAGTTCCATTTAAAAATATTAAGATGTATCTATAGAATTTATTCAGAATTATTTCTAATTCTCTAACCTTAGTATAACCCCAGATTTCAGAGGCATATAACATGATAGTTCTTATTTTAGGATTAACAACTCTTAATACCTCGCTCACTGATGACTTCCCCATCTTGCTGTTAAATATTTTTAGAGCATTTACAGAAGATCCCATTTTAAATTGAATTTCCTGCAGATGTTTGGTCCAAGATAGGCTATAGGCAAAATGGGCACCTAAATAGTCATAACACTTAACAGTGTGTATATGGTTACTGTTTACCCTAAAGTCTACCGTATTCTTAGTTTGAGAGCCAAAAACTACAATGTTGGTCTTGCCTAGATTAACTTTTAGTTTCCTTTGAGAACAGAGAGATTCAAAGTGAGCCAGTTTTCTTTTAAGACCTAGGACTGAAGTACAGAGCAAGACTAAATTGTCTGCATATGCTAAACATTCACCCCTTTGATAATTAATTTTTGCAGTATGGAAATCTGGGTTACATAGTTGATCCAAGACTTTATTAATGTAGATATTAAATAGAGTGGGGGCCAAAATACACCCCTGTCTGTCCCCCACATTTGTCTCAAATCTACAGTTAGATGACCATATTGATTATACTGGACCCTTGCCCACATATTTTCATACAGTCTATTAATAACATCAAGAAGTGAGACCTCCAACTTCAGATCTCTTAATGTAGCCCAAAGATTTTTTCTGCTAATGCTGTTGAAGGCCTAGGAGAAGTCCACAAAACAGCAATGTAATCTGTTTTTTCTCACTTTAATATACTTCCAGATCAGGTCCTGAAGCACATAATAGTGTTGTACTGTGGAACAGTCCTTCCAGAAACCGTTCTGTGCCTCATTCGATACTAAGTTCTCCTTGACTCATGACAGCAATCTGCCCAAAATTATCCTAGACAAAATCTTCTGTGAAACATCAATCAAACTAATAGGCTATACATCCTTGGATCATTCAGATCCTCTTTTTTAAAAATTGGGAAGATAACACTACCTGCCCAACTAGCAGGATAAGAGTGACCCTGAACCAAGCCATTAAACAGTAAAAGAAGAAACAAGAATCCATCAGTTGGTAAAAACCTTATAGAGATCACCTAGGACCTCCATCTGGCCCTAGTACTTTACTTGCCTTAAGGCCAATCAGCGCCATCCTGATTTTGTTCTCTGTGATCAAGACAGGTCTTGGAAAAAGTTCATCCTCCTGTATTTTGAAAGCATGAGGTGTCTCCTGCTCTTCATGAGAATAATAGAGCTTGGAGAAATGAGATGCCCAGACTTCAAGTGTAATATAGGCTTCAATCTTATTGGCATATCTATTATATCCCTGGGAAACAATATTCCAAAATCGCCTTCCATCCCTATCCAAAACAGCCTGCCTCAATTTTTCCCAAAGTCCCCGAGTATGTTTGTCTCTTCCGTTTAAGAATTTTCCTATATTTTTCTCTTTTAGTTTTTAGCAATTAAAAATCTGCTGCAGGCTTATTTATTTTCTTCTTATGCTGTCTTAGTTTTCCTTCAAACTCTTTATTTGCCTGTAGGCATACTGAATTAAACTAAGACTTTTTATAAAGGGACTTGGATTGTACGTTGTTTTACATCTAGGTCCAAGTAAAGAATGAATAGTTTCCCAGTTCTCCAAAACATCAAAGGCCTTTCTTTTGTCCAGGATCAACCCGTGAATATTACCTAAGACTCCTGTACTAACAATTTCTTTTAAACTAGCTTGATGAATCGGCTCCCACCCAATCCTTCTCTTGTTTATGACTTCTAGACTCTCTTCTTGTTGTACCTCACTCCCTAAAGTTCCAAAAGGGCATTTGATGTTAATTACAATATCACAGTGTGCTGATTCCAATCTATCTATGACCTCTAACTTTTGGATCAGCTTTACTGCTTCCAAATTGATCCAAACCTAATCAAGGGTTGAAGAGCCAGTAGATCCTCTACACGGTAAGGATCCAACTAGATCGACCTGAGTTCTATCATATAAAATACAGAAATTTCTACTATTTTGCAGAGCAGTTCCATTGTTCAATAAGTGGAACAAGAGCAAGATGTCTGGCTTGTTAACTGCTGGCTTGTTAAGTTAATGAGTTGAGGCCTCAGAGGTGGGCATACAATGTTTCTTTCCCATTTACTGTCATATATTGCTGTCTGAGTCTTAAATCTGAGTGATGACTGTAGTCACTACTTCATGAACATGAGGATCCCTGTCAGCTGCTTTGTGCGCTACTACTAAAGCTGTGTGCGGGTTATTTCTGACTGCTGTGCAGGTGCACATACGCACACCTTAGGGGGAACATAGGTTGTAACCTACAAACAACTGACCCACCATATTCACTCTGGGTGCAGGCAGCACACTATTACTTATTTATATTTGAGAAAGAACCCCAGTCATCATCAAAACAGAGTATAATCCCCTCAAACTGGTTGGACCCCAACAGGCAAGGGTAGTAGCCCGCAGTAACATGACGCCCATGTTACACACATATCACTGTTCAGGTCTTATTTTAAGAGCATCAGAAATTACCTTGTGGACAAAACAAAAGCTACCTGTACATAGAAGTACAAAAGAGGCCTTTACACTCAAAGCATGTTTATAAAGTACACAGTAAGGTCTCAATTGCTTAAAGGAAATTTCTAATATAAGGTATTGGGCTTCATAGCCCAATACATTATATTGTTCTGAGCTCACTGGTGGCAAAATTTCAATTTAAAAGTGCTTACTGTTTGCTGTGGAAGGGATCGTAACTGGCACCAAAGCCTCAGCCAGACAATCCCTTCCAGCTTCCTGGTGCCCCCACTCTGGCCCAACTCCACCCCCACACTCTCAGACTTGTGGCATGTCACCAGGGAGAGCACAGGGGCGAACCCCGTACAAGTCTAAGAGGGATCCTACTAGTTAAGTGACTGCTCTAGTTTGTCTCTAGGACTGTTTAAAATGACTAAAAAACAGCTTTAAAAATAGCCTCCATACACTTGTATGGGCTTGCCCTCACTCACCCTGGCCACATGTCACAAATTCTAAAAGTACGGGGGCAGAGTTGGGCACAGCGGGGACAACAAGAAGCTGGAAGGGATCAGCTGGCTGAGGTTTTGGTGGCAGTTATGATCCCTTCCACAGCAAAAAGGAAGCACTATAACATTTTAATTTTTGCACCTGTCAGCTCACCCTGCTATAAGGTATTTGGGTTATGAAGCCCGATATCACATAGTGCTAGGTCGGAACATCACTTTAAGCAATTTTCATTTGCGCTTTGTTCTCTTATTTATTATGTTGTGAATAATTAGCAAAAGAGCGAAGCCTGTAGTTCATTGGTTATAATACTCTAGTTTGACTTGTTTTAAAACTTAGTTTATGCTGGAATAAAAGAAAATTTAATTTCATAAAGTACTACAAAAACAGGTTATGCATGTCTCCCAGGTTTTGTTGCAAATGTTTCAGACTGTTTTTTGTATACCAGTTCTGAAACTTTTGCAGCTTAGCAAAAGTGCAGTGCAAAGATAACTATAATTCCAGTTGCACCCGTTCAAATTAACTTGCAATATACTGCTAACAGAGCGTCTATAATCAGAGTTCCACAGCTGTCTGATTTTCCTAAGAACTCCATTCATACAGAATAACATCTCTGACTGCCAAGTTAAACCACACCAAACCCACATGTACTGTTAGTTGAATATCACTGGTGCTAGGATTTCATTTTAATGTACACAGTCCAGAGCAGCAGATTCTGGACAGAAGTAGCCCAGCACTTCATTTGTATATTGTTCTATTGGATTTCAGGAGTTTCTATATCTGATTCGATGAAAGCTTCATTCTTTTGCAGAGCTGTGTTGGGGTGGTGTTGTGAAGTATTATTTTCCTTCTGGCTGGCTACCCTGATAGCATTATATTAATTTAGAAATCAGCAATATATCAGCATTTCTAGCACCTAAAACTGACACAAAAAATAAAATTTCTTGTCTGCAACACATTTTACAGCAAATGTCCTTATATGTGAGTTTTTTTCCCACAGAGAGCTAGAATTAATAAAGCCCTAAAATCATCTGCTATTCTTGTTGCTGATGTGTGGAACAATGCCACCGAGGGCATTAGAGTCCCTACATCCAACCACTTGACTTTCAATAATGAACACTCAGATCTTCTTTTCCCACCTCACATTAAGGAAGCTTCTAAAAGCTGTGAATCAGTGTTTACTTACTATTCAAACTTTTAAGGCAGCCTGAATGCACGTAAACTAAATGGCCTTTTCTTGGAAGCCTTCAAAAATAACTTCCCTCCACATGCTGCTTACTGTCTCATCATTTACATTGTTCATGTTCCAGCTGAGGTAGTGTTTTAAAAGTGTTTTCACTTTCACTGGAATAGCCTGGAAAATGATGCTCTTGTACCACACAAGACTTTATTCTGACAAATTAAATACTGAAGTGCTAAAGCAGGAAATCTAAACCCCAATGGAATTTTGGCTGATTGCTTTTTAACCCTTTTAGCCTAACTTGTAAAAAATGTATTTTGATCTGAAGCATGTGAATCTGCAGATGAAATGTATATACAGATGGGGAAGGAGAGAAAAAAACAGAGACATATGTGCTCATTTGGCCAGTGAAACAGAAACATAATTTTTTAGGAACTGGAAACCATATCACAGACTAGGAAGGGAATACCGCCAGACAGTCCCTATCAGTTCAAACTGAAGTGGCAGCTGGAAAAAGTGGAACAGCTGGCAGAGGACTGATATGCAAAGAAAAGACTTCTGCAAGGAGCTTGACAGGAAACGCGTTTTGAAACTCAGCCCAAACTTTACCCATTCTTTCTGCTGCCAGACACAGAGACGAAGGAAGAGGAGGGAGGGAGTGCCCTGAGCTGCTGCTCTCCACCCCGGCAATGCGCTAATTTGTTCCTTACAAGACTGAGCCCATGGCTCGGCTCGGGTCCCCCTTCTCCCGCTCTCCAATACTGCCTGTCTGCCTTCCCACACTCATGCCGCTTTAGTCCCAGGTATAGGACTAAAGCCGGGTCTAGGTCCCTATGATGCACAGCCCTTCCATTTGGAACAACCCTCCCTTGAGGTACGTGGAGGCTGAGACCGCGCTCAGCTTCCGGACGGTTTAAGGGACACCTGCTCAACAGGAGCATATGTCTTTGCTACAGTACCTGACCACATACTGCCACCTGGGTAGCTCAATAGACCCTCCCTACCTCCATCCTGGCAGTATAACAGTCCTCCCCTCTCTGACGGGGTGCACTTATGTCCCAAATCTATCCCCCTTCCAACTTGTCCACGCAGCAGTTAACCTTAGGTCTTTAGCTGCTGCTCACTATTCCAGAGCACTTTTAATCTAATCAATAATTAGTGATGTTTAATGTTTAATGGTCTCATTATTTGTAAATTCTATGTCCTTACAGCCTGTATGTCTTCCACTACCTGCTGCCCGTAAACATATGTATTCTTACTGTTAAAAACTACTCAATCTCCTGACTGTACTGATCTGTTACCTGTATGTTTGTTGTTTCACCCGGGTCGCCCCTGAAAAAGGGACCTTTAGGGGCCCAGCGGGCCTACCCGGTCATCAAAATTCAATAAATAAATAAATAAATAAATGCCACCTACCTGCTGCAGCTGCTGTCTGCTGCACAAGTGTGTTAATGACAAGTTCATCTATTTAGGGATGATCTTGCTGCAGAAAGCAGGCACTTAAAACAGAGAGGCTAACTAAAACATGACAGAAAAAAATGCGAAGAAAGTTACAGGAAAAAAACGAGAGGCAGGGAGAGGTACGAGGGGAGAGGACGCGTTTTTGCTAGCTGTCATGTCACAAATGTTTTTAAGTTCACTTGTGTGTAATCTGATCCCTTTCTGCCATGCATGAAGAAAGACTAAATGTCAAAAAAACCCCACATTATGCCGGGTTAGAAAACTTGTGGAGATCGAATGAGCTGACCTACCCATTACAGACCAAAAAGCAATACTGTAAGTTAAGGTCGGGCGTCGGGTCATACTCACCTGCTCGCAAAGTTGACTCTGTCTTTTTTCCAACTTTGGGAGATGTTGAGGAACTTCTGTAATGACTGCAACTAGGGGGGTCGACTCTACCTGTATCCCTCCTCGGCCTTCCTCACAGTCACTCGGAGTACAGAAAAATTGACGGCTAAGATCGCTCTGCTTCTCCTGTTGGCTCACGCCAAATCAGCATACTGCTCAGTGAATCATGATAGGCTGCTTCACATCATGTGCAGCCAATCAGGAATGGCCACACCGAGCAGTCAGCGCCAAGGGCATTTTTTTTGTACACCCCTCCCCCCCCGCGAGCCAGGTCCTGGTCCACAGTCCACACAAGTTCGTAAAAATAAATAAATACATAAAATGGAGCATTTAAAAGTCCCGGTTACAATAATATTTCTCTGGGGGGGGCAATTTGCCCCCCTGCACCCCCGCAATCTATGCCACTGGTGCTAAGGGAACTGGCAGAGGTCCTGGCAGAGCCAGTGGCAGATCTGTTCAACACCTCGCTAAATACAGAATGTGTGTCCAGAGATTGAAGGGAGGCATGTGTGGTACATCTCCATAAAAGTGGGCTCAACGACGAACCAGGGAACTACAGACCGGTGAGCCTCACCACAATTGTGGGGTAGCTGATGGAATCTATCCTCAAAGAAAGGCTGGTGCAGTTTCTTGTGGATAATGATCTGCAAGATGACAGATGGCACGGGTTCATCACTGGAAGATCCTGTCAGACAAACTTGGCTGATTTTTTTTGACTGGGTCTCAAGGGCACTGGATGAGGGCCATGCAGTCAATGTAGTCTACATGGATTTCAGAAAGGCCTTCGATTCAATGCCACACATAAAGTTGACCTGCAAGTTGATGAGACTTTGTATAGGGTGGATGCTAGGCCCATGGGTAGAAAACTGGCTGAGGAACAGACAACAGAGGATAATTGTGGGGGGACAGCGAAGCCCAGGGCAGTAACAAGTGGTGTCCTACAGGGATCAGTACTGGGACCAGTCCTGTTAAACAATTTCATCACAGACATAGCGGTTGGGATCAAGAATAAAATCAGCCTCCTCACTGATGACACCAAGATTTGTGCTGAGGTCAGTGGGGAGGGGGGTTGCAAATTACTTCAGGAGATTGTGGTAATTCAAGGAGTGGTCACACACCTGGCAGCTTGGGTTCAATGCCAAGAAGTGCAAAGTGATGCATTTCGGAGCCAAAAACCTTGGATACAGCTACTGGATGGATGATATTAAACTGCCCACATCCAACGAGGAGAAGGATCTGGGGTGCTGGTGACCGGGGAATGAAACCACTCTGCCCAGTATAGGAAGGCAGCAGTTAAGGCTAACAGGATGCTAGGGTGCATAGCAAGGGGGATTACATCCAGATGTTGCAAAGTCATACTGCCCCTGCACAGGTCCCTGGTGAGGCCGCACTTGGAGTACTGTGTGCAGTTCTGGTGCCCAAACTACTGGAGGCAGTGCACCAAACAGCAACAAGTATGATCCAGGGGTTGAGGGATAGAACTTACAAAGAAAGAAGAGCTCAACATGTATGCCCTGTACGATAGAAGAGAGAAAGGGACATGATCGAGACCTTCAAGTACCTGAAGGGGATGAACAGAGTAGGCTTCCAGGGAGGGTTCACTTTCCAGAATGGAAGAGATCCCAGAAGGCATTCCCTGAAGTTAAAGGGGGACAGATTCAGGAGGGAAAGGAAGAGGTACTACTTCACTGAAAGAGCGGTAACAGGGTGGAATGCACTGCTTGAGCAGACTGTAGGGGTGCCTCAAGAGGGGGTGGCACAAATTCAAGGGGAAAGTACACACCGGGGGTGGCCAGTTGGGGAAGGGAAGAGTTAATGGGCGGGGGCCACTTCAGTTTAATGGGCTGAAGTGCTGCACAGTCGAGCAGACTAGATAGACCATGTTGTCTGTATCTGATGGCAAGTTCATATGTTGACCAACTAAAGATACTGTTTGAGTACTGACCACACAAAAATAGCTTTTCACAGCATTATGCAATACTTTTTTTACTAAATGTAGCACTTTAGTTTAAGCCTGGTTGTAATTCTCCTATCTATACAGAGGCGACTTTTTAAATATGCTTAATCTGTTGTATACATAGTCTGTTTTACCAGCATTTTTACAGACATATACTTATGTAATATTTTTTGGTCTGCTTTGTCTGATATGAGGTATGTAGTTCTGGTTACAAGTCGCCTATCTTTTAAGAAGTAATTGATCACTGTCACCAACCCCCACAACACATTCAAGTTTATAATCGGCAGGGCCACCCAAACTTTTCACACATTTGAATCAAAATCCATGCAGATTTAAAGTCTGTATACAAGAGAAACCTACCCTATCACTCAAAAGCAAGCACTGTCATTAAAGCTCAATTTAGTTGAACGGTGTAATTTGCATCTTTTCTCACCACGCTACCAGCATTTTAATGAGATTAACTTCTTTTGACATTACATGCAACCATACCTCTCAACCTCCTGCCTCATAAATCAGGGACAAGGCTTAAAAAAATCAGGGACAAAGGACCAAAATCAGGGACACATCTTCAAAATTAGAGCTATCCACCCAGAATGCTGCTAGAATATGGGGCTTTGTGCAAAATGCATTTTCTAAAGAAGAACAAGTCTGTAACTTTAATGCTTGACTTCGTTTTTTGCTTACAGTCCCTACTGTTCAGCCACAAAAACACAAATTTTAGGAGGGACAGAGTAAAATTTTGAGGCAAAATTAGGGACTTCCCTGAAAATCAGGGACACTTGAGAGGTATGCATGCAACCATCTAATGGTTCTGCGGTTCTGAACCAAGTCCTTCACTTACTAAAGACTATTGTCCATAATCACAGCACACCAAATATATTAATTCGCCCTTCAGACAAAGCTCTATATAGCTGATTCTTTCAACAGCAGCATTTCTTGGTCACCATCAGTTTGTTTCAGCAATTGTGTTTTACTGTCTAAGCTCTTGAAGAGGTGAAATAAATGAAAGACCATGTAGCTTTAAAAGTTTCTTGAGTATTTCCATAGTTTTGATCTGGTCTTTACTTCCCCAGATGTGCTTTTCTGGTGTTGTTTATAAATTAGTTTATTCATTCAATTTTGTTGACCTGGTAGGTCCACTGAGACTAAAATTCCCTTTCTCAGGGGTGACTGGGTGGGGATACAGATGGTAACAAGCAGAAGTTGACCCAGATTGAACTGTTGGTGGTATTGTTCGTGAATTGATTGCCCGCGGGTTGCGTAACTTTTGCTATTTTACACAATATTGATGTAGATGTTTTCCTTTTTTATGGTTGTGGTTGGAGCTTCTGGCACACATGTGAAAGTTGCATTGGGTAGGGCATATCAGATATAGTTGATTTAAATCTGGGCTATTACATATTAATAATACAAAAGTAGAAACTGACGTCAGACAACGACCATAACTATATCAGTCTAGTCTGCACATTTTCGCTGTCTGCTGTAAAAGCAGCAGCCTCTACTTGCTCTCAGGCTCTATCTTCTCATTCCTATTGCTAGCTGCTGCCCAATACCTGTCCTATGCATGCTTGAATCACCCCACTGCATTTGCCCCCCGCCCCGCTCCACTAGGCCTGTATTCCATGCATCTACCACCTTTTCCATTACAAAATACTTCTTCACACTACTGCTTAGTCTACTCTCCCAGCTTCCAACCTCATGTCATGCCACAGCCCCCTCATTCCTGGACATCTCCTTTTCTTAAAGATGCTACCCTCCGGCTCCGATACATTATTTATGCCTTTCAGATGTTTCTTTCTGTCCTATCTCCCCATCTTTTCTCTCCTCCAGGGTATAGATACTGAGATCTGTCATTCTCCCCTGATCAGACTTTTGGTGCGTCTTCAGCACTACCTTTGTTGCCTTCTTTGAACTCCCTCCACCCTGCCTAGGTCCTGAATCAGAGATGTACCCTACAATCCTGGACACCTCACCATATTCAAAATATGTACTTTTTTGATACCTTAACTTAAATAAATCCTGTTGCTTGCCTTGGTGCCCAATCTTCAGTGGACCAGGAACACATTTGCACTCTTCAAAGCCGACCGCGAACTGAAGAAATGCCAGTAAGCTGTGTAAAGACATAAATGTTTTTTTTTTAAAAACTTAGGTGGATATCTCGGCCATCTTTGCACACTTTTGCTCCAAATTTGCACCATGGGGTTCTTGGGACCCAACCTCATGAATTCAGTCACTGCCATTTCATTATTTGCTCCCCGAAGGTGATTTTGCAGTCACTGTGTAGAATCACCTTTTGGGGCCAGTTAACGAAACAACGGTGTCACTGTTCATGAGGCGGGCTCCCAAAAACCCTATGTTGCAAATTTTGTGAACAGATTCCAAAAAAAAACTGTTACGAACATGCACTGCGTATTTTTCATGCTTGCTCGTAACTTCAAGAGCTTTTGCTGTTTTCACTCCAGATTTTCAACATTGCCATTTTTTTCACACTTCCTAATGAACAGTACAGCTGTCATTGTTCACATCCTGCCCAAACTGTGTTTTCCTGCTTACGGTGCACAATAGCACATCGTTCTGGAACATCAATGTTTGGGACAGATTAAGAAAATCACACTGACACCGTTCATGAGCTGAGGTCCCCAAATGCCTATGTTGAACATTTGGTGACAAAATGCCACAAAATGCCTATGTTATGACCATGCATTGCGCAGTTCCCACGCACACGCATAAATTCGAGAATTTTTCATATCTTCATTCCAGATTTTCAATATTGACATTTTTGCACACATCCTTAACAACAGTACTGTTGTCATTTCTCACATACTACCTGAAATGAGGTTTCACACAACTGCCGCAGAATGGCACGATCACTGTGGGACATCAACATTCAGGACAGATTAACAAAATCACACTGCCACTCTTCATAACCAAAGGTTCTAAATGCCTTCATGAGGTGGGGGTGACAAAAAGCCCATGTTGAAAATTTGGACTGCAAATACCAACACATGCCCAGGGCATTAGGGTTTCTAACCATAACGTCCCACCCTATAGAGACTGACCAGTGTCAGGGGTGTGACTTTGGATTGCTGGCTCTAATATGCATACCACTCCACCCCACTTCCCCACCCTGCAGCCACTGATGGGCATTGAGGTGTTCCTCAGCCTCTTCGGCCGCACAGTGCACCCCATTCTCCGATACTGTGCCCAGTTCATTGTATGTATTTATTTATGGAATGGGGTGAATGTAAAGCCAAACACCCCAAGGCACACCTCAACACTTGCCAGTGTCTGCACACTATGTGAGGTGAAATGGCATGACCGTTAGGCGATGACCCAAAGGCACACCCATCTCTACAGGGTAGGGGTGTCATTGCCATCACTTCAGTACTTCACTGCCCTTCCTATTCTGCATCTGTCTACCTCATGCACTTCCAATGCTAATACCAGCAAGCAAACATTCAGCATTGAAAAATGCTTGTTCATTTCCCTTTTATTTCATCTACCTCAACCCTCACTATCCCCTTCTTGCCTTTCCTTTAAGTAAATTGTATATTTATGAGTTTATGTCTTGTCTGCATTTTAATCTTACTTTTGTGTGCCTTAAATATATGGATTGTACACAAATTGATTTACCTCGGAATTGACTGGGCATTGTACAGAGATCGTATACAGGATGTACAATGAGAACTTTTTGTTTTCCCTTTTTTTTTTGTGGCCTTGTGTAAAATTGTTGCCAAAAAATCTTAATAAAGTTTGATTTAAAACAAATAGAACATTCAGTGTTTGAATTACCACCATTGTTCCGCCGGTGGCCCTGAACTTGATTAAAACCTGTTAACCATATGATCAATCGTGATGGCGCTACATACTTTATTTTGTAAAGAGACTGCATACTTTAGTTGGCAATGTTAACTTTACCCAGAACAGCTTCTCATATTTAAGCATCCTTGATCACCCATTCACAAGCTGCTCAGCTGCCGATAGTCAGTGAAACCATACCCCTAATAACATCCAGCCAAACCACGCCCGTCATTCAGGAAACCTCGGAACACACATATATTTTCCTCTGCCCTGCTGCCCAAGCAACTGGCTCTTTTCTGGCCACTCTTTCCAAATTCTGTTACCCTGTCACATAAAACTAATAAAACAAGCATTTGTCAATGCCGAATGTTGATTGCGTTGGGTGTGTTGACCACACTCACTGGCCCTCTGTCAGTTGCTCAGTCTGTTTCATCCGGTGCTGCAGGCTGCTGTTTTGTACTGGGTTTCTGCCTGCATTGGCACCTTATTCTGGCCACTAAAAGTTCTGAAGCTGTCCCGACAGAACTCTGTTGAGGTTGCTCACTCCCCCTCTCTCACTTGTGCATTCTGTTTCTCTTGGCGCTGCAGGCTGCTCTTTTGTACTGGCTTCGTCTTCTGTTGGGGGATTTTTCTGCCCACAAAGAAATCTGCAGCAGTCCCGACACAGGTCTGTTGAGCCTGCTGCCTCCACCTCTCTCACTCACTCATTCCATTTCTGCCAGCACTGCAGGGTGGCCTTTTGTACTGGGCTCCTGCCTGCATTGGAACCTTTTCCTGCCAACAAACAAATCCGCAGCAGTCACGACAGAGCTCCGTTAAGGTCGCACACTCCCTCAGTGTCACTCACTCTTTCTGTCTGTCCTGGCACTGTAGGTTGCCCTTTTGTACTGGGCTCCTGCCTCTGTTGGCACCTTTGTCTGCCCACAAAGACATCTGCAGCAGTCCCAACAAAGCTCTGTTTAGCTCGCTCATGCACTCCCCTTCTCTCACTCACTCATTCCATTTCTGCCGGCACCGCAGGCTGCCTTTTTTCATTGGACTCCTGCCTGTGTTACCGCCTTCTTCTGCTCACGAAGAAATTTGCAGCACTTACAATACAGCTCTGTTGAGCTCACTCACTCCCCCTCTGTCACTTGCTCATTCTGGTTTCCCCGCCAATGCAGGCTGCCCATTTGTACTGGGCTCCTGCATGCACTGGCACCTTTGTCTGCCCACAAACAAATCTGCAGCTGTCCTGACAGAGCTCTGTTGAGCTCGCTCAGTCTCCCTGTCTCACACGCTCATTCTGTTTGTCCTGGCTTGGCAAGCGGCCCTTTTGTATGGGACTCCTGCCTATATTGGTGCCTTTTTATGCCCACAAAGAAATCCGCAGCAGTCCTGACAGAGCTCTGTTGAGCTCACTCAGTCCCCCTGTCTCAGTCGCTCGTACTGTTTCTCCCACTGCTGCAGGCTGGCCTTTTGTACTGGGCCCCTGCCTGCACTGATGCCTTCTTCTGCCCACAAGGAAATCCACAGCAGTCCTGAAAGAGCTCCGGTGAATTCGCTGACTCCCCCTCCGTCACTCGCTGTCTCGTTCTGTTTCTCCCAGTGCTGCAGGCTGCCCTTTTGTACTGGGCTCTTATGTTGCGCCCTTTCTCTGCCTACAAACAAATCCACAGCTTTTCTGACAGAGCTGTGTTGAGGTCACTCAGTCTCCCTCTCTCACATGCTCAGTCTGTTTGTCCTGGCACTGCAAGCGGCCCTTTTGTACGGGACTCCTGCTTGCATTGGCACCTTTTTCTGCACAAAAAGAAATCCGTAGCAGTCCTGATGGAGCTCCATTGAGCTCACCCAGTCCCCGTGTCTCACTCGCTCGTACTGTTTCTCCCACTGCTGCAGGCTGGCCTTTTGTGCTGGGCCCCTGCCTGCATTGATGCCTTTTTCTGCCCACAATGACATCCACAGCAGTCCTGAAAGAGCTCCGGTGAGTTTCGCTCACTCCCGCTCCCTCACTCGCTGTCTCATTCTGTTTCTCCCAGTGCTGCAGGCTGCCCTTTTGTATTGGGCTCTTGCGTTTGGTCCTCTCTCTGCTCACAAACAAATCCATAGCAGTCCCGACAGAGCTCAGTTGAGCACGGTCACTCCCCCCCCCCTCACTCACTTGATCTTAATGTGTCCCACACAGTGATTTCCCACAGTGACCATGCTGTTCTGCGGCAGGAGTGCAAAAGCACATTGCAGCCACGATGTGAAACATGGCAGCTGTACTGTTCATAAGGAGGTGTGGAAAATGCCTCTGTTGAAAATGTGGGTGAAAATATCACAAAATTGCAGGTTACAAGGGTGTGTGGAAACAGGTCAACGACGCTTGTAACACAGTCATGTCATGGAGGTTCGCACTCGATTTTCAGCATAGGCATTTTAGGACCTCTGCTCATGAACAGTGCCACTGTCATTTTCTTAATCTGTCCGATCAGTGATTTCCCACATCGACTCGTTATTCTGCACCAGAACTGTGAAAACACATTTCGGTCAGGATGTGAAAATGACAGCTGTGCTGCTCATAAGGAGGTGTGGAAAAATTCCACTGTTGAAAATGTGGCGTGACAATATTACAAATCTGCGAAGTTACAAAGGTACGTGGAAAGTGTGCAATGCACACTTGAAACACAGTCATCCGATGGGGTATTATCACCAAATTTTCAGCATAGGCATTTTAGGACCTCTGCTCATGAAGAGTATCACTCTCATTTTCTTAATCTGTCCCGGACAGTGATTTCCCACAGCAGCCGCTCTATTCTGCGCCAGAAGTGCGAAAACACATTTCGGCCAGGATGGGAAAAATGACAGCTTTACTGTTCATAAGTAGGTGTGGGAAAATGGCAATGTTGGGAATCTGGAGTGAAAATATTATAAATTTGCGAACTTACGAGTGTGCGTGCAAACTGCGCAACGCATGCTTGTACCACAGTCATTTTATAGAGTATCATTACCAAATTTTCAACAAAGCCATTTCAGGACCTCTATTCATGAACAGTGTCACTATCATTTTTTTAATCTGTCCCGAACACTGATTTCCCACAGCGACCACGCTATTCTGCGCTGGAAGTGCGAAAACACATTTCCGCCAGGATGTAAACAATGACAGCTGTACTGTTCAGAAGGAGGTGCAACAAAATGCCAATGTTGCAAATCTGGCATGAAAATATTGCAAATTCACGGTTATGAGCGTCAGTAGCAACCGCGCAGCACACGCTCGTAGAAACAGTAATTTGGATAGTTTTCAATAAATTTGTAACATAGGCTTTTGAGAGCCCACTTGCGAACACTGGCACTGTTTCGTTAATCAGTCCTGAAAGGTGATTCCATGCAGTGACTGCGAAATCACCTTTCTGGGCAGATTAACGCCATGACAGTTCAAGAATTCATGAGGAGGGGTCCCAAAAACCCCATGTTGAAAATTTGATGAAAAAATTCCCAAAAATGCCTGAGATATGCAGTAAAGTTGAAAAACCCCTATGTATTACATTATACAGCTTACCGGCATTTCGTCAGTTCGCAGTCGTCTTTTGAAGAGTGCAGATGTGTTCCTGGTCCATCAAGATTGTTGCACCAAGCTCCTAAGGTAAGTATGGGTGAGGGTGTGTATGGGAGGCAGGGCATGCAGTGGTGGGTGCGGGTGGGAGGCAGGCTAGCGCCGAGGGACAGTTTCTTGCTTTCCAGGAAAAAAAACTGACGTCAAGGACCGCTTTTCACTTTGTGGAACCTCTAGCACACTGGGGTGGGCTCCCAGTGTGCCAGAAGTGGCTTTCTGATTCGGGTCAGCAGTAGCTGACGGGGGATTGGGCACCCCGTCAGCGAAGGGGAGGGGGGATCGTTATGCCGATGGGGATTGGGCACCCCGTCAGCAGGAACAAAAAGAGGGAGTGACAGAATGCCGATGGGGAGTGGGCTCCCCTGTCAGCAACAAAACAAATGGGAGGCACTACAGCCGACGGGGATTGGGCACCCTGTCGGCAGGAACAGAAAGGGGGGGTTACAGAATGCCGACGGGGAGTATGCTACCCCTTCGGCAACAAAACAAACGGGGCATTCACAGCTGACGGGATTGGGCACCCTGGCCGGCAGGAACAAAACTGGGGTACAGAATGCCAACGGGGATTGGGGCCCCATCGGCAATTAAACATGGTGGGGGGGACGATTTGTTTGTGAACACGGCGGTAATCTACCGCCATGTTCACAAATGATCTCAGGGGTTTACATCCCGCCCTACAGTGATGGGTCGCTACCTCATTGCAGTGGATGACTGACGCTGCAATGATGAGGTGGCCCCTGATTGCAGTCGCTGTTTTTTTTTTAAAGTTGTAGCACGCTGGCTGAACTAGTGTCAGCAGCAGTGTGCCACGGCATTGGGGGAACCAGGGCAAGCCTCTGCAGGCTGTGGGGGCACTGGCCACAGCAGTGCCGCACCTCCACAACCTGCTTCTGTACAAACTTGTTGCAACATGTTTCTTGCACATGTGCACAATCAACATAAAAATGATTGCATGGGCACACACTGAGAGTAGTTTGTGAGGGGGGGTGTCAATGACCGAATGCTCTGCTTCCGGGTTCCGTTGACCAACTGGCATTCTTCTGATCACTTGCTCAAAATTCTGATACTCAGTCACATAAAATGAATAAAAAAATTACTCCACAGGCACTCACTGAGAGCAGTTTTTGCAGGTGGGGGGAGGAATTGATGACCAAGCGCTATGCTTCTGGGTTTCATTGCTTATGGCACGCCACATGATGTGTTTGTGTGTTGTGGGGTGTGCAAGTCATAACTTCCAATGAACTATCCTCCACAAAGAACTATAACTATAACATTTTAAAAAATAAATTAAACTACTGTGGGGGATGCATGGCAACCACTTTGTCACTATGAGCATACAATACAGCTATGGTGGCTGTAGTAGGACAAAAGTCTCAAAAGAAAAAAATTGCGGTACTCTATAGTAGGTGGAATAATTTTACTTCAGAACACATTGCAGTCTTTAATTTTCTTCCATACAAACATAAACATTCCTTTTTACATGCATGTTAATTACAGAAGCCCATTTTATAAGTGCAATAAGGCATGAGGGTGTGTGTATTAGATACTTCTGTTGCATGGCCAGGGGCTGAAGGCATGAGGCAGTGCCCCTGACCATGCATTAGAAGTGTCTATGCACATCCCCTCATGTCTTATTGCTTACTTAGTTTAACATTGAACATTGAAGCTGTTGGCAGAAAAGGACCTATTTGCCAACCTAGTCTGCCCTAAGGTCCCTACCTACTGTGCTGCCATTGACCATAGCTGATCTCCAGCCTTAACCCCCCCCCACACCAGCCCTGTTACCAAGGTCCCCTTATGGGTATCCCATGCATGTTTGAAATCTGTTCTCACTTCGTACCCATGACCTCTGCTGGCAGGCTGTTCCAGGTGTCCACTGCCCTCTCTGTAAAGAAGTATTTCCTTACATCCCTCTAAGTCTCCCCCCTTCCAGCTACATATCATGCCCCCTTATCCTTGAAGTTCTCTTTCTCAGCAGAATTGAACCTTCCTGTACCTTAGCGATACCTTTTGAGGTATTTGAATGCTTCTATCATGTCTCCTGTTTCCCTCCTTTCCTCTAGAGAGTATGTATTTAACTCCCTGAGTCTTTCTCCATAGTGCTTCTGGTGCAGGCCATGCACCAGTTCGGTCCCCTTCTCTGTACTGCCTTCACCCAATCTATATTTTTTCTGAGATGGCTGGGACCTCCAGAATAAATGATTGCAACAGCAAATAGGGATCATAGTAACATCACTAAAAGAGAAGCATAAAGAATATAAAGTCAGTTAGTTTAACATTGAACATAGAAGCTGTTGGCAGAAAAGGACCTCCTGGCCCTCCTAGTCTACCCTAAAGTCCCTACGTAGTGTGCTGCCATGGACCATAACTGATCTCCAGCCTTAACCCCCCCACACAGGCCCTGTTACCAAGGTCCCCTTATGTGTATCCCATGCAAGTTTGAAACCTGTTATCATTTCAGTACCCATTACCTGTGCTGGCAGTCTGTTTCAGGGTCCACCACCATTATTCAATTCAATTTTGGCGACCCGTTAGGTCCACTAGGCCACGAAGGTCCCTTTTTCAGGGGCCACCCTCTCTGTAAAGAAGTATTTCCTTGCATCCCCTCTAAGTCTGCCCCCCTTCCAGCTGCACATCATGCCCCCTTGTCCTTGAACATCTCTTTCTCAGCAGAATTGAACCTTTCAGTACCTTATTTATTCTTTGAAGTATTTGAATGCTTCTATCATGCCTCCTAGTTCCCTCCTTTCCTCTAGAGAGTACATATTTAACTCCCCGAGTCTTTACCCATAGTCCTTCTGGTGCAGGCCATGCACCATTTTGGTTGCCCTTCTCTGTACTGCCTTCACCCAATCTATATCTTTTCTGAGATGGCTGGTACTTACAGAACAAATGTTTGCAACAGCAAATAAGGATCATAGTAACATCAAAAAAAGAGAAGCATAAAGAATATAAACTTAATCAGTTTAACGTTGAATTAGTTCATGGGAACTCTGTGCCACAGTCTCCATTTGTAGTCTAATGCAGTTGTAACCACTAAAGCGTTGTATTCCCTTCTCGCTATAGATGTCTTGTGACTTTTTATACATCCCTGGCAGTAGAAATGTCTTCCTGTGACTTACCCAGGCACTTAAAACAAGCAAGAAAAAACCCTACTACTTTTTAAGAAAAAGAAAACAGCTTTGTTTAGACAGCTGTGTTGTCCAGCATAGGTATCACAGAGAGAGAGAGAGCACTACAAGGTTGGCTTTGTGTGACAGCAGAGGTAGGGAAGAGGAATGAACCTAACTGTTTTTCACGGAATGCAATTTGATTTCATATATCACCTTACAAGAATGATGTGTCTTACAGCTAAGGTCTTAAGAGTTAGTGGTAAGTGAATTACTCTATACAGGTAAAGGGATACAGCGTCATCCCTAAAAGATGCAAACTGGACATGTCACTTTATCAATCATTTAAAATAACACAAGTTTAGTTTTTCATTCTTACTATGAGGGAAGGAAGTAAATTCAACCAGCATGTTTAGGAAACAAAGGAATTCACACCTCTGGATTAGTGGGGGAGGGGATACCAGCAAAACAAGTTTCTTGGTTTGCAAATCATAGTAAATTAGGCACTGCAACTTAACATGTCCTTAAAATGCTATGGAGGAGTTTTCAGCTTGAAAAAGGGCAGTAGTGGGGAGAGTTCAATTAACTTCTCTCAAGGCAGAGGAAATGCCCATAAAACACTGTGGAAGAGGTTTCAACTTGCAAAGAAAGGCAGTACTGAGGAGATCTCAATAAACTTCTGGGAAGCCAGAAGAAAGGCAGATAAAACACTATGGAGCAGGTTTCAACTTGCAAAAAAAGGCAGTGCTGGAGGGGGCTTAACTTAAGCACTGAAACTTAGCAAACAAAGAAAAGGCCCATCAAACACTGTGGAGGAGGTTTCAACTTGCAAAGAAAGGCAATACAGGGGAAATCTCAATTACCTTCTCTGATGCCAGAGGAAAGGCCCATAGAACACTATGGAGGAGGTTTCAACTTTCAAAAACAGGCAGCACTGGAGAGGGCTCAATTAACTTCTCAAGCCAGAGGAAAGATAGTGCTCTCCAGCTGCCATACACACACACAGGCAGTGTAGTAATGAGGCTTCACTGGAAGGCACCATTTTTAACACTCTGTCATGTTGTTTGGTAGGTAATTTATGTAGCGAGCCCTTTCTCAAAACAAAACGTCTGCAGGGCTTCACCCACTGTAGCTGTAAAGATAGGGATAAAGTAGAGATGCTGGAAAAATGAGATACAAACATATCTGACCTGAACAAATACAGATCAGTAAATCATTTTTTCATATCACCCAGGCAAGCCTGTTCAGCAAAATCCAAGCTTGGTTTCACTAGGTATTATTTCAACAGAGGCACTGAAACATCTCAACTGTACAGAAATAGATCTGTAACATTCTAGACTCAGATTAATGGCAAGGAAAATGAGCTTGGTAAACATGGTTTGGGAACTATATTTAAGTCTGTGTATACAAAGCAAGAGTAAAGAAAAAAAAACAGGGATCAGACAACACAGGCATGCTCGGCTGTGCAGCCTTAACTTTTAAAGAACAGGGCCAGGTTACCTGAATTACTTGTCTTGTCTATCTTACCTGCACTCACTAGCAGCACTCTGATGTGGCAACAGCACTCAGCAGGAAACAACAGCAGGCAGAGGCAGTCAGGGAAATGGGCAGGTGGCACTATTCAGATGGAGTGGAACTGGGAGGGGGTATAAAGCAAGTTAGCAAGGCAGCAGTAACAGACAAGAGCAGTCCCTGAGGTCATCTTATACACCTCAGGACTGCTAACATGATGGCTAGAATTTAAAAAGAAAACATTCCTTAGGTCAGAATCCGTAAGGATTGGTCCAGCCTCCAGTGTCCACACTGTGTACATTTGAAACACAAATGAGTGGAATGCTGGACCAATCCATGTATCAACCATGTTGTAAACTGTGGGCTGCGTCTGCTCTGAGCCAAGACCGACTGTCAACGGCACTGACCCCTTGCTACTTTTACAACACACAGCTTGTATGTGCCTTCCCCCATGCAGGTGTGTGCTGCTTGTCTTTGAATTACACATGGGAAGATTAGAAGACACACCAGCTTCAGTTTCGAAGTAAGCAGTTTTGGACTAATCAAAGGGGTGGTGCGTGTCCCAGCTCATCAAAGGGGGTGGGGCATGTGTGCATGCACCAAGGCATGAGTCCACCATTGGAGCAGATCCCTGGGGGCATTTACTGAGTAAGAAAGTTTGGTTAGCTGCAGTAGTGGTTACAGTGGTTAACTGCTTTAATTAGTGTAACCCCCTCCTCACTCTCAGGCCTCTCTTTAGTGGTTCAGACTGCATTTACTGCTATTTAATTCAAGAGTGATGGGGGTTTTAAATTGCAAAGTGCTCTTGGTCTTGGTAGTTTCACAGTTCCTTGTAGGATTTCCTGAGTTCCATAAGCGTCATTCCCCATGGGTCTTTGACTGGAATTGGGCAGATGTATGACACGCAAGGCATTATGATAAGCAACAGATGCAGAACGTTTATCAAAATAAACCAAGAACAACAGAACAGAGAAATGGAAAACAGAACAGGTCCCTGGTGGCATTTATTTTTCAGAAGAAATGTTTCATTTTATATTTAAGGGAGGAGAACTGATTACATAAGAAGGGTGTTTAAGGATTGGAAGCTCAAACATAAGAGGTCACAAAACCTGCATAGCAGTCCAGAGACAGAACATTGAGTGCTGGCCAAATGGCCTGGGAACCCAAGTACGTACTGCTGGTGTGCTTTCTGCCCCATCTAGCTGCAACATCCATTGATGCTGAAGACACTTGTCCTGGTAAGTAGAAGCGATGCAAGAATAAGTGACTACCTAAAGTAACTATAGGGTCCTTCTTGGCTAAAAGATGTGGTCATGACATGTTTTGGCTGGCTGGCTCAAGGATTATGGGGTCACACCTGGAAATGAGCCTTTCCTGGTTGCCAACTTTTTAATAAATAAATGTGGGTGAAAAGGGTAGAACTTTTTGTAAAATAGCAATACTTCTAAATTGGGATGAAAAGTTGCAGTTGTTTTTAAAGACAGCAACACACTATACAAAAACATGTCATTTTAACCAGTTTGAACTTTAGTACTGTATAAGTAAGTTGCACTTTAGGTTAAAGTTGATGAAATAGAACACTCAGCACAACCAGGAGTATGGGTAATGGGTGCCCTTCTGTGTAGCTAATCCCAAGTGCCAAAACCAAATCTCTGCCTAGTGCCAAAGGTCATTGAGATTGTCTTCTTGGCACTGAAGGAGACATACAGACATATAGACCATACAGACACCCCTCTCCTTGAACCTGTCTCTTCAAGCTTGTGGGCTACCGCGGCCACAATCTCTGATACACTTCTAACTAGGAGAACTGTTAGTGACAGTCTGCCTCCATATTTGGCACAAATGCCAGTCCTTACTTCTGTGTGGGGAAACTGCCCCACCCAGCATCATATTCATCTTCCATCTTTTCGAACAAGTTAGCACATTTAAAACAGTACACTTCCATGTGGCAAATAAATGATGCATATGTCAAAATGTGGTACATCTGTCATTTTCCAAGTGCAATTTTGCAACATTTATGTACCAACTGTATATTGTAACATGGCAAACTTAAGGAACCTGAAAAGAGCATGCTGGATTGGATAGAATAGATCAGCTGGTGTAGTTTGGTGGGAGGATTAATCCAGCAGTAATGCCGTGTCCAAAGCGAGGTACTAATGTGTACCACAGAGTGAAGAATGAGCAGTAATGAAGAATAAGAGGAGGGCGGGCGAATGGAAGTTCTTGTCTGTGGGACCCAGCACCTGAGTGCCGAGTATCGCAGGGAAGATGGGAGTCACGCGACCAGAAAATTGTGTCCGACCAACATTGGAGTAAGCAAGGAGGCAAGACGGCAGATTTGTAGAGCGTTAAAGTAATGAAAGTAATGAGTATAGAAGTCACAGTCACAATGAAGCATGATAGGGAGATAGAATGCAATTTCTATCTAAATGAGAACTGGATTAGTGAGAGAATGCTGTCGAGAAATCTTTGTGCAACATTGAATGAATCAAGACAGGAGACTAAGGAGCTAAGCAGATATGTAAATCAGTTGCTACAGTTTCTGCAGTCCAGATTGCAGCACGAAGAGAATCATTGAAGTGAGACCTCCTAAGCAGCGTAGTTAAGTAACCACTGTGTGAATTCTTGAGAGTCAACAAAAAAAAAGTCAATTGAAATGTCACTGTAGGAAATCAGTGGGTTGTTGTTGAGGACATCAGTTGTTGAATAGCTGTATGTACGGAGATCCAAGGAGGCAGGGAAGTGCACTCAACAGATTTGCAAATAATAACTTGGATTTTCTCCTTATGTAGTGAGCAATAGACACAACAGTGGTGAAACAGAAAAACAAATGACCATGTTACAAGCGCATTGAGCCACTCTGAAGGTGGCATCTAATGGTGGATTAATGCATGGTTGGGACATTGTAGGCACTCGGCCTGCGGCCTTGTGCCACAACCCTCCCAACCATCGCATTAATCCAGCATTAGATGCCACCTGTGTCGTGGCTTAATACTTACATAAACTAACCACAAACAATTATGTAAGGCTCCATTGCCCCATGTGAAAAGTCTCTTACTTCTGTGTTCCACTTAAAGAAAAAAAATAAAGAGCACATCTTCAGTGTTACGGTCCCGACTGCAAAAGTAAATACTGCACTCCCTTGCATAACGGTGAACACTCTGTGAGCCAAAACTTATAACCTGCAAAATAGCTTCCAGTATGCAATATATTTTAACCTGACCTCACTTTTCACTAAGAAGCCTTGGGTGGATGGGGGGTGGCAAAGTCAAATTTAAACACACAGATATCAGTGCAGCTACACATCAGATCATGGGAGGGGAGAGAAAGCAAAGACAGCATAACCATTTCCCTTTGCAGTTTCTGCAATACATTTGCATAATGTTTTATTCAAAATTGAATTGACATGTATAAATGGAACACACGATGGCCTGACTGACAATATGCCATTTATTTCTAATTGTTAGTGGGTGGGATTCCTATAACTTACTTGTGGCTTTGTTGTTTGTGAGTTATACTCCCACCTCCTCACTTATGCAAATAAATGTTATATTTTCAGTTGGACCTCTGTATATCCCCAATATAGACTATTCTACAGGTCGCACACTGCAAGTATGATGCTACTGAGAGATGCTAAGCTACCCTCCTCTCTTTGTCCTCATTACTTCAATTTCTTCACAAATTGTTTCAAACTTTGTCTCCATTACCTTTCAGAATTATATGTGTGTGTGGGGGCAGACATATTGAGAATCAATTTGTTTAATCACCAACAAAGGACAACACCAAGCAATCAGCTCTAGTAACCACCCAGCAACAGAGAATGAAAGCAGTATTCGATAATGTTTCCTCTTGGTACAAACGTCCATGCTTATCGATCACAGACCAGTTACAGTAAGCATGACGTGCATGAGAAGCAAAGGCAGTTTGCAAAAAAGGCCAGATGTACATTGCATAAACAATATCGGAAGGCTGATAATTTCCACTTTGTTTAGTTGTTGTAACTCTCTCCAGTGCATATGCATGTATTCTAAAGGATAAAAACAACAAGCACAAAGCACTGTGGGTAGGCAAATCCTTCAGGAAGGGGTGTGCTTTTTAGAAACATAGAAACAGAATTTGTCAGCAGAATGGGACTGTTTGCCAACCCAGTTAGCCCTGATGGTCCCTGCCTAGCCTGTCTCCCCAGACCCTAACTGGTCTCCAGTGACCCTCCCTCCTCCCTGCCTATTTACTAAAATACCCTTATGTTTATTCTATACAAGATTGAAGCCCCTTACTCTTTTTGCCTCCCACGCTTCTGGTGGCAGTCTGTCCCAGGCATCCACCACTCTTTCAGTAAAGTAGTACTTTCTCACATCTCTCTTAAACTCCCTCCCGACCCCTCCAAGCTTCATCCCATGCCCTCTGATCCAGGTGCTCTTCCTCATTTGAAAGCGACCCCCCCTTCTGCACCCCATTTACCCCTGTGAGATAATTTTAAGAAATCTATTCAAGAGGCGCTACACTCTGCTAGCCATGTCCCTATTCAGACTTCACCACACCAACTCACACACACTAAGCTTAGCAATAATATTTAGAGTCTGCACAAAAGAGTTTTCATGATGACAACAGGTGGCAGCTCTCACTTACTGCGTAAATATTGCTACAGGAGGCTCAGAATGGAGAGACAAAGGTGAATTATAAGGCAGGAGATAAGGGGCAACCTAAAATAGAGTTACAAAAGTGCAGGCTCACATTTTCTCTGCTAACATGCATTGCTGCTTTAAAAGCATTTTTTCTCCCAGTGTGGCCAGCGCTAGTCTCATGGTCACCAAGAACCATGCTCAGTAGTCCCTGACTCCCCCCACTCTTGCCAATATTGAGAAACAATTAACCTGGTTTTACACATTCTTGTGGTAAGTGTATCTGTTGGAATGCTCTGTTTATAACTCTGAATCTGAGATCATATTTACGATTAACAGAATGCATTTTATTTATGATTAATGTAATTGTAGTAACACAAGTAATCCAACAGGAGGAATCCTTTGTCCTATATTATTCTCTCCATGAATCCAACTTACTTCCCATTCTGTTGCTGAGTGATATATCCTTTTCTCTTAGATGCGAAGTTCATCGGACTCAGCGGCTCGGAGAAGCTTGCTGTTCTCCAGGGATGTCCTGGGATTCCTGGAGCTGCTGGCAGTATGGGACCCCCTGGTCTTCCAGGAATTAAAGGTACAGTAACACAGTCATTGTGGGTATCAGCATGGGTAGTGCCTTGTATAGTGGGAGGGGTATATATGTATCTGCAATAAAAATTAAAAAGGTCAGTGAGGGTGTGTCTGTGCTGGGACACTTGGGAGGCAGTGTAGCCTAGTGGTTACAGCACAGAGCTGCAATGAATCTCACCACCTAGGTACTCTGTGACCTTGATCAAATCAGGTAATCTTCCTTTGCTTAGCATCTTTTTTATGTACATAATCCCCTGAGCTCCCCTATACTCCCTTGCCATCTCACTTAGCCTTTCAGTACAGCCTCGGTTGTTCATAGATTATTAAGCCATTTGAGATGTAGTTCATATGGAAAGGGATCAGTGTTATGAATATTTGAACATGCAAATTTTGAAATAAAAAGTCTCCAGTCCAATGGGGTCTACCCACCCCTTCTTAGTGGGAATCCCCTGCTCCCCTTTTTCTTTAATATATTTATCTTCTTGAAGTTTGAAGGTAGAAACAGTGATGACTGACACTAAGTGCTCTGGCAGTCTGTTCCAAACATCCACCACTCATTGTATGAAGTAGGGCTTCCTGAAGTTTCCCTTGTTTTGCCCTCCTTTGAGAGATATTGGGTGTTCCCTTATTCCCCCATCCTTGTACATCCTGAGACGTTACGTTTGGTCAGATATTGTTATCCCTGTTAGATACTCCCTGGATTGTTTTGCACTTTGGGTTAAAGTTTGCTTTGCAAATTCCATTTTTTTGAATATGCCATTTTAACCAAAATTTAGCTCACTGCTGTAACTGACAAATTGTGTGAAATGATGCAAAGCTTGTGCACTTTCATGAAAAGTGAGCAAATTGAAGTTTTCTAATTTTGCCCACGATTAGGCTGATAATAACTATTGGTGATAGGTGAACACTGGCCAGTTAGAGGTGCCATCATTCAGATGATACATTAAACTGCGGTCTCCTCTGCCTTTTCTGGTGGTTTATCAGGCGGGCATTAAAGAGCCCATGGCACTTCAAAAAATAATAGAGGGACTTCCTCAGTGTCCTGCCTAAATTCTTCTCAGTTACTAACAAAAAAGACACAAACATACATATGAACATACAAAGAAGCCAGCAGAAGAAGGCCATTTGGTCTATCAAGTTTGCTCATATTGCAGGGTCCACATCTTTAGCTACCATCTCTGCCTCCCTTCCTCACTCCTCACTCCTCCCATCCTCCCTACCCATAATCTTTACCTTCCCCCTATGCCTATCCCAGCCTCTCTTGAAGCTGCCAACCGTCTTCAATGAGACCACCTATTCCAGCAGCACAATCAAAGTGTCCCCCACCATGTCTGTAAAGAAGTGCTTCCTGACCTCCCTCCAACCCTCCCCAGCTTAAGGCTGTGCCCCCTCATGCCATTCAGCTTAAAGAGACTATCCTTATCAACCTTATTTATCCCTTTCAAGTACCTGAAGGTCTCAATCATGTCTCCTGTCTCTCCCCTATCCTTCAGGGAGTACATGTACAGTGCCCTCAACCTCTCCTCATATGTCTTACCCTGCTGACCCACTGTCATCTTTGTAGCTCCCCTCTGGACCTTCTCCAGCAGGTTAATGTCCTTTTTGAGGTGTGGGCACCAGTACTAAACTCTGTACTCTATATGTGGCCTCGCCAGTGACCTGTAAAGGGCAGTATAACCTCTTTCCTACTATTGATCCTCCTGGCTATGCATTCCAGCATCTTGTTTGCCCTTGCTGCTGCTTTCTTGCACTATGTGGAGTGCGTCAGGTCACTAGTAATCATCGCTCCCAGGTCCTTCTCCTCCTCTGATACAGATACCTGCACTCCATCCAGGAAGTAATCCGTCCTGGGATTCTTGACTCCAATGTGCATAACTTTGCATTTCCTGGGATTGAAGCCAAGCTGTCAGATCCCAGAACACTGCCCCAACTTTTCCAGATCATCCTGTAGATCATGTATCCCTTCAGCTGTATCCACTCTCCCACAGAGCTTGATGTCATCCACAATTAGGCACATTTTGCTCTTAATGCCATCCCCAATGTCACTGATAAAGACATTGAACCACACTGGCCCCAGCACTGAGCCCTGCAGAACCCCACTGTTGATGTCTCTGGTGCCAGAAAACTCTTCACCCACAACCACCCTGTGAGTTCTGTCCCTTAGCCAGTTTTCCACTGTTCTGGCCATCTTATCCCCAACCCCAAGATCCACCAATTTCCTGATCAACCTTTGGTGGGGCACAGAATCAAAGACCTTACTGAAATCCAGATAGAGGATGTCTGCTGCTTGACCCCTGTCTACTGTCTTGGTGACCCAGTCAAAGAATCTATCAGATTAATTTGACATAATCCACCCCCCAATGAACCCATGCTTCCCTAGATATTCCAGTAACCTTTCCATAAGTATGGTTTTCATGAGCTTGCAGATGATTGAGGTCAGACTTGACTGGTTTGTAATTCCCTGGGTCATCTTTGGGACCACTTTTGTGGAGGGTGACCACAAGTGCAGTTCTCCTGTTCTGTGGTACCATGTCAGACTCCAATGAGCTATTAAATAGGCCTGTCAGTGGTCCTGTCAGCTCCTCAGCCTGATCCCTTAGTTCCCTTGGATGTACTCTATCCAGGCCTGGTGATTTGTCCACCTTCAATGCTAACAGCCCCTTCCTCACTCTATCCTCCTCTATCACTACATCCGTGTTCCCCTCTCCTCCTGCTGCTCTTCTCTCTCCTGAAGGCAGTGATCAGTCCTTCTCCCTGGTGAAGACAGAACAGAAGTATTAATTTAGTATTTCTGCTTTTCCCCTGATATCCTCCACCCAGTCTTCCCCTTTCTTAAGCCTAACAATCTCATCCTTCTTGTCCCTTTTCTCACTTACAGTATGTAGTGAAAGAAGGCCTTCTCCCTCTTCTTAATTCCTTCAGCTATCTGCAGCTCCTTTATTGCCTTAGTTCATCAGACTTCCTTAAAGGGAAACTGTCATCAACAGGGTTTTTTAATGTCTGAAAGACCATAAAAAGCTAATCTGAGTGAGCCATTGTGTTCATCTGCGAGTCTTTGCAGTCCAGAGTTATTTATATATAAATCAGTCTGTAATTAAGGACAGGGGGCAGCCATATGTTTTACACTCCTGACAGGAAATGATGACACCTAGGATCTTGGCCCTCCATAGACTGTATGTTAAATAGGAAATCATCTGTTTTAAGTGTGTTTTAAGGTGTTATTACAGCACTTTCTACATGTATAATAATTGTTTTGTATGTGCATTGAAACTAGTGAGTTATCACCCTTACATTTCAAACTGTTGGTAAAAATAATCCATCTTTAGGGTTGCTTCAAAATCTAGGCTATACTGCCAGCTGATCATCAAACACTACACACCTCAAAGGCTGGCGCTGTGGTGCCAATAGGTACTGGGGCTCCATACTGTATCAGGATTTCTAAACCCTGGCTGTGTTCATGTCAATGCAGATCTCTGGGGCAGCCACAGCACTAACGTCTATCTTATTCAGTTCCCTCTCTTACAGCCTTTTCTCTTACAATTTCGGGTGTGAACTCAGGTTTACAAGATGCAAATGTGGCTATGTACCTACTGGCCTGGCATTTTGGAGGCAGCCTTGAAGAGTGTAGTTTTTGATTAACAGCTGGCAGTACAACCTAGAGGTTAAAGTAAAGAGCTGTGAACAACCTTCATTCATCCAGCAGAATGGGGTTTAATTCCAACATGCTGTACGTGTATATTGTGTGACCAGAGTAAGTCACTTAACCGCCTTGTGCTCCCAAAACACACCCAGAAACAAGCTGTAGCTGTGTGGCTTTCCTGGTCAAAGACAGTACAAACAATCTCAGCAGATATTATGTTTCTGAAAATATTATGCTCTTTCTATCCAGATTTGACTTGAAAACAAAAAATAGGACACCGTTAATTGTTTATTAATTGCAAAAACACTTGGATGGACATTGTTTAAAAAAAGCATAATCTGAAGTGCATTATTGAAATATAGAATAATATATGGGTGTGTGTAACCAAATTTTACACACACTCGAGCTGTGAGATGCTACATTAACCCCGATGGCAAAATCTGAGTGGTTTATAAAAGCATCCCACACTGAGGCTGTGTGCAAAATTCTGGTTTTTACACCCACCCACATATTATTTAATTTAATTAATGGTGATAAATTGTTTTCCCTTTCAGCACAGTTTAGTTAGTGTAGCACTTCTGTCAGAGATACACACACACACACACACACACACACTTCACACTTCACATACCCACACACTTCACACACACACCTCACACACCACAGACACACATTAGACACACACCTCTCTCACACTCACACACACACACACATGCACACATACATACCACACGCACCACACATACACACACAGACACATACACACCACACATTACAGACACACACCACACACATACACATACCACATACATGCACACACCACACACACACACACCATAGACACACACATGACACACAAACACCACACACAAACACCACACACACACACTACACACCACACATGGTGCAGATGGACCACAGCTTTACAGAATGTCATTCCCACTGTAATGTAAAAAAGAAAGAAAGCAAAAACAAAGGGAGAGACAGTGTGTGTGTGTGTGTGTGTGTGTGTGTATGTCACCACAGAACCAGCCTTGAGATGTGTAGTTTTTGATGATCAGCTGGCAGTATAGCCTAGAGGCTAAAGGATCCCTAAAGATGGATGATTTTTTACTAATAGTTTGAAATATAAAGGTGATAACTTACTAGTTTGAAATGCACATACAAAACAAATATTATAAATGTGGAAAGTGTTGTAATAACACATTTAAACAGACTTAATAAAACAGATAATTTCTTATTTAACCTACAGTCAATGAAGGGCCAAGATCCTCAGTGACATCATTTCCTGTCAGGAGCGTAAAACATATGGTTGCCCCAGACCTTAATTATAGGCTGATTTATCTTTGAATAACTCTGGACTGGAACGACTCACAGATCAACACAATGGCTACTCAAATTATCTGTTTGTGGTCTTTCAGATAGTGAGAAACCCTGTTGATGACAGTTCCCCTTTAATTGCCTCACTAGCCAGTCTTAGGTAATTTTCACTATCCACCTCTCTCTCTTGGTCTTCCTGAATTCTCTATAGGCTAACCTCTTTTCCCTTCCTGCTTGGGTAACCCCAGAACTTAACCAGCGGGGTGCTTTGCCCCCCCCAAAAAAACACACCAAAAGATTAAGCTGGTTCAATGTCAGTGGGTTTGCATCTATATTCCCCTTCGTGGATGAGGCTGAAAACAAGGACTATTTCCTACAGTAGCTATATTTTCCTGGATAATAAGAAATTAAATTAAGTAATCAGCCCCATTCCCCCGTCTAGGGGTACATGACAGATGTCCCACACAGAAACATAGAGAGGTGTCTGCAAAAAAACACTAATAGTCCAACACATCTTCCTGTTTTCCTTTTTAAGCTGTACCAACCTACTATTGGCCATGCCTAGTCTAAACGTCTGGAGGCAGTTCAGCCTCTTCCTCTCTACTCTTCACCCATTCCCTTCTCTTGTTTTAATCAATTTCTTGTAGCTGCCCCATGATCTCTTGACACCTGTCACCATCTTGGTATTCACCACCTTCCTTGGCAAACCATTTCCTGAGTCTGCCACCCTTTAGAAAAATCCTTCCTCAGGTCTTCATGAATCTACCCCATCAGTTTATACTCATGTACTCTCACTGCTGATCACTTACTGTAGCTAAACATGTGTGTTGATTCCACAATATTTTTATTTTATATATTTCTATATTCATTTATTTATTGAAAACATAAGAGACTTCCTTTGAGCACATGTTCTCATTTACAAGGGTTCCACTTCAAATACATTGCCACAAAAACCATTACAAGCACAATAAGCAGTTCCAGAGGAAATGCAGTCGAGTCAGGCTCAAAGCACTTCAGATAGAACAATTACATTCAGTTCTGAAAAAATAGCGTCAGAAGTCACAGGATATGTATAGAGAGAACGCAAATAAAACAGTTTACCACTGACATTTGCATTGGACTGAAATTTATAGCAGCACATTCCCTTATACTTGTTTTGTTTGTTTTTGTTTGATTTACAGGTGAAATGGGTGAAAAAGGGATTCCAGGAAAGGCAGGACCAACAGGGGAAAAGGTTATAGAATAACACAGATCAAAGAGAAATTCCCAAACTAACAATGAATCTGAATTCCAGTGCTCTTAAAAAAAGTTAAGAAACCATGATGAATATTTTTACATTCAAATAATTTAATTTTTTTGTTTAAGTCATATTCATTCTCTGATGTTTCAATTGTTTTTTCCTTAAAAACTAATTTAACATTTTATGATATTAGTGTACACTGTTCTGCACTATAAAATGTGTAGAACAACTGCTGGCTCCTGATTGGCCAAGAGGTACTTTCAGCCAGACCATTATCCCAGTACAACAGCCTGGCTGATAGTAGCTTAACAAAAATACATTTAAAAATGCATCCAACTTGCTAAAAAGAATCCCATTTTCTAATCACAATAAGGCACTCCAAGGGATACATTATGGTGGGCTATCTGTTCTTCTCGTGCTTCAGACCACTCAAGGGGAGCCGGTATTCCACCATAATGCACCCCCTGTCATGCTGTATTGCTTAATTTTAAACCACTTGCATATGTTTAGCCAATCAGCAAACAGAGCCATTGTGCCCCTTATCCTGAGTACAGCAGTCTCTCATGCAGGGCCATTAGGACTGGAGCATACCAATTCCCAGCCGGAGAGAGGGGGACTTTATGTAACTTTTGTGAAAATAATAAAAAAAAAAACACATATAAACCACTGTAGCCAATGCAAGTGATTTATATTAAGTTAATAGAGTCTTCACAGGGTGTGTCTCATATGGCCTTGTGAGGTTTGGGCAGCAAAATTAACTCTGCTTTCCTTGATGGTCCTCTTGCACAAACCTTATTGTTGGAATCTCTTGCACCACAAGTGACACCCTGCAGAGGCCCTGCTTATTAATTGTGAAATGTAGCCTATGACTACGTGGCCTAGGCTAGTCAAGAACACTCAAAATGATGGGTCAGACAGGTTTCAAAGTTCAAACACCTAAGTTCTTTTTTTACCCTTGTCTTAACAGTTCTAAATTAAATGGTTTCTTTTCTAGTTTTCCCAAAAAAGTCTTATCTGCAATTTTTTTTCTTAATAAATTTTTATTAGTTTCAAAAAGAATAACATCAACATACATAAACAAAATACTGTCTTAAATGTTACATCCATAAAACCAATCATGTAACACATATTGTAGCTCAAACTACAAATTCAGTTATGAAGACCACTGATTTTATGGTGAGTAAAGTAATGAAATTCCATTTTCAAGACTTGAAATTCTGGGAATTACACTGGTGATTGCAAGTCTAATTTTTGGATTTTACCGGGATTCTACTGTCATTCTTTTGGTATGTTTATAAATAAGCAAAATAAAAGAAGGCTTACTATACAGATAATCAAATAAAGCAAATTAAACAATCACAAGCAAAATACAAGTTCTGTAGATTTACTGATCTAGTAAATAAATGCCAAATTCAATGAAATTCTTTGTTTTTACTGGCGTGCAGCAGTCCGAATTCTGGGATTTTACCAGGTTTTCTGTTGAAAAATGAAAACAAGTAGCCTTATCAATTACTGATTGTAATAGAGGAATAAGTAGCATTACACTGGAGGAAGTATAGAGTAGAGATGCAGCGAATTATAAATCTGCCCGCGAAGTGAACACTTCGTGTCTGTGGAGCACAATGCAAAATGGACCTCATAAAGTGCTCTCTTCACCTTATCATTACCACGCCACTTCACGTTCTCATTATGCCTTAACGCGAAGTAAGGCAAAGTGAGAAGAAATAGGCACATCACATGGCCTGCAGTACTGTAAGTCACATGCTTTAGCCAGGCAGGAAGGAAGTGAGTCAGAGAAGTAGTTTCACTTTCTCCTTTGCATTTGTACAGGGACAAAGCATAATTGTGAGAGGAGAGGAGTTTTCTTAGCTCTCGGAGTCATTTCTTGTTACTGCTATTTCAAACAGCTTTTTTAAAAGCTATTTTATTTAGTGTTTGTATTGTGTTAGTCTTTTTTTGGTTAGTGAATTTTGTTGTGTAAGTTTTGTTTTTGTTTTGTTTGTGTGACTGACTGTGTGTGTGTGTGTGTGTGTGTGTGTGTGTGTGTGTGTGTGTGTGGTCCCGTGTACCCAGGAGGATGGAAGGTCAGGTTGGAGTCGGGGAAGGCGAGTTGCTGGCACGTGGGAGCATTAGAGGAGGAGTACGGACCCGTGGGGGGGTGGGGTGGTCATGTTATGTTGGACTGCTCCAGACTCCTGGCCAGTGTTGCTTCCCCCACCACAGAAGCAACAGGAGCAGCAGCAGCACCACCAATGCCACTGGTGGCTGTTGCTCATCCACCTTCTCCACCACCACCACTAGCAGAAGCTGTTGGGGCTCCAGCAGCACCCCTCCACCACCTCCACAGCCACAGAAGGTGGCCCCGGCAATAGTGAGTGGTGGTGGGACTCTTGCTCACCAAGTGCGTACTGTGTCTGGTCCCCCTCGCAGCTCTCCAGTGTGGGAGTTTTTTAATTGTGTGGGGGAGACAGCACAGTGGTGCAGTGTCATGTGTGTGGTGTGCCGTGGTCCCCCTGGGACACATTTGGGGACTGGCGGCCAACACACCCACATGATGAATCACCAGAGGGCAGAGAGGCAGGCTGCCACAGAAGGGGCCATGCATCCACCAGCTGGCCCTTCCGTGGCAGTGGCCGAGGGTGCTGCTGGGGTGGGAGATGTTCCTCACAGCAGTTACTGCTGCAGCAGGAGGAGGAGGGCTACATCAGGTGCTCCACCACCACCATCACTGCAGCCACCAGCACCACCCTGTTCACCACCAGCCCCACTACCTGGATTACCCGCTGTAGTGGACCCCAACATAGTTCCTGTTAGCCAGTCTGACCTCCTCCTGGTGTGGGCAGCACTGGAGGAAAACAAGCATTTCATTAATTTGGAGCAGCAGGTTACCAGAGTGGAAGGACAGCAGCACCAAATACTTTCAGTGCTGCACCTGCTGCTGGATCACCACAGCATCCCACAGCCATAGTAAGTTCAGGTATTGTTTTCTGCACCCCACACCCACCCCACCCCGATCCCACCCCACTACTGTGTTGTACTTTGTTGTGTGTTTTATGTTTGTTATTATTAAATCATACACATTTTCCCTTCCAGGGGAATCTTTCTTGCACCACATAGTGCAATAAATTTTTTGAAAACAATGTGTAAATGCATTACAGTGAGTCATTTGACAGAGGCATTCCCATTCTGAAAATCTGCCCACATTCTGCCTCCCTTCTCAGTAACATTAGTACATGATGGCAGGTAGAGCGTGTGTGCATGCTCCTTACAGTGAATATCCAATTGTGCAGGTTTGCGAATGTTTCTTTATGTTAATGGTCAGTTTGTTGTGAAATGTGTGGTCACGTTTACAGTAAGAAGAGCCTTGGTAGTGGAAATATCCCACATTTCACCACAAAGTGAACCTTATAACATTAGGAAACATTGCTTGGGATAGCTGCTGGACATTCAGTATAGTGGAGTATGCACCTGCGCTTCCCCTGCTGTCACGTCTTAACGTTGCTGAGGAAGTGTGGCACAAATGTGGGTTGCTTTTCAGATTAATTCCTCTGTCATGTGACTCACTGTAATGAAATTATGGTTGGCTTTCACAGACATATATTACACTCTGTGAAGCAAGAAATATTCCAGTGGTAGTAATGCCCCCACATATTAGTTTATGTGCATCCTCCCATAACTATGTAATGTGGTGACTGTCTGTAAAGCAGCACTGCAACAATCTGTTGATAACACTGACCTATATTTTTTAATGCTATGTTACAGCTTCCTTTACTTACATCCTGGAAAGATACGATAATTTGCAGTTATTGAGTGTGTTGTACTGCCTTTTTATGTTTGCTTGCACACATGTGCAAGAAACATAGTGCCATCATCCGAGTTTTTGGAGGTGTCACCCCCTCTTCCAAGTCAGTCAGTGTGTTGGCAGGTGTGGCCCCAGTCCTCCAATGCATGCTGAAGCTGTCTATGACAGCTCCAAAATGCAGTGGCGTACAGTGGAAAGGGAGAGCCACGCTTCAGTGAGCAGCGATCAGATATTGTCTGCTCATGCGCAGCTCCCCCTACACACACACAAACACATGCATGCATATTGCGTGCTGCCCCCCCACGCACACACTGTATAGCCGACGGAGTGCCCAGTTCCCGTCGCCGCCAGCGCCCCCAAAGCTTCCCACATGCCACGCTAGGTGCCCACCCCAGCGTGGCAACTCATCATATAGCTGACGGGGGTGCCCAATCCCCTATTGGCTCCACTGTCCTCCCCGCCCCAGAGTACAGGGTGCCACGCTGGGAGCCCACTCCTATGGCCGACGGAGGTGCCCAATCCCCATCGGCTCCACACACCCCCAACCAGCTGTCCTTGTGCCATGCTAGGAGCCCACTCCAGCATGGCAAACATCCCACGTCGTCATTAAAAAAAAAACTGTAAAAACGGTCCCACGCAGTGTCCCTGCCCCCACAACCCCACCCACCCACTGCACCCTGCCTCCCCACACCCCTTTCACCCCATACTTACCTCTGTGAGTCTGGCGCTATGATCATCAGTGGACCGGAACATGTCTGCACTCTTCAAAGCCGACCGTGAACTGAGGAAATGCCAGTATGCTGTATAATGGGATAGATAGGAATTTTTCAACTTTGTTGCATAGCTCAGGCATTTTTTGGAATTTTTGCACCAAATTTTCAACATGGGGTTTTTGGGACCCCTTCTCATGAATGCTGTCACTGTCATGGCATTATTCGGGCCTGAAGGGTGATTTCACAGTCACTGCCCAAAATCACCTTTTGGGACTGATTAACAAAATGACACTGCCAGTGTTCATAAAGTGGGCTCTCAAGAAGCCTAGTTTGAAAATTTGGTGGAAAAATTCCAAAAAATGACTGTTTTACGAGTGTGTGTTGCGCAGTTCCTACGCATGCTCATAAGTTCACGAATTTTAATATTTTCACTCCAGATTTTCAACATTGCCATTATACCACACCTTCTTATGAGTAGTACAGCTGTCATTTTTCACATGTCACCCAAAATGTGTTTCCGCCCATGTAGCGCACAATGGCGCAGTCGGTGTCGAAATCAATGTCAGGACAAATTAAGAAAATCACAGTGACACTGTTCATGAGCAGAGGTCTTAAAATGGCTATGTTGAGAAGTTTATGAAAAAATTCCTAAAATGACTATTTCTGGCGTGCATTGCGAGTTCCTATGCATGCTAACGTAAGTTGCGAATTTAATATTTTTCACTCCAGATTTTCAACATTGCCATTTTATTACACTTCCTTATGAACAGTACAGCTGCCATTTTTCATATGTCACCCAAAATGTGTTTTCGCACATGTAGCGCACAATGGTGCTGTTGGTGTGCGAAAGCAATGTTTGGGACAGATTACACAAATCACAGTTACACTGTTCATGAGCAGAGGTCTTAAAGTGGCTATGTTGAAAATTTGGTGACAAAAGTCCATAAAATGACTGTTACGAGTGAGCATTGCTCAGTTTCCATGCACCCTCGCAAGTTCATGACTTTGTAATATTTTCAGTCCAGATTTTCACCAGTGGCATTTTTCCAGACTTCCTTATGAACAGTACAGCTGTCATTTTTCACAACATGGCGGAAGTGTGTTTTCACACTTTCAGTGCAGAGATGCGTGGTCGCTGTGGGAAATCATTGTTCGGGACAGATAAAGAAAATCACAGTGACACTGTTCATGATCGGAGGCACCAAAATGCCTGAGTTGACAATCTGCTGTAAAAATTCCCCAACCTAATTATATTACAGTCAGCACTCGTTTATCCGACTCGCATTTTACCGGCGAACGCACGTATCTGTCATCAACCGGTTATTTTTTTCCACCCCATTGTGTTATCACTCACATAACTGTCACTCGCATTATCCATTTCCATCACTGATCCTGCATGTTGTTTCCTATGCAGCTCAGTCTCCACTCTCAGATAACCAACCTTCCATGAGACTATGCTGTGGAAACATCGTGGTTTGTTAGCACGTCTTCTAGGCGTGCCAAGCAGACCAATAGGAAGAAGCAGTACATGAGGGAGGATCCAGCCACGTCGGGAGAGCTCTGTAAATGCGCCATCACTACTGCACTGTAGTGTACAGTACATTACAGTATTGTACGGTACCTAAATTCACTAAAAATACCACCAACAGCTTAATCTGGTTCAAGGTCAGTTGGCATTCATCTGTATCCCCTTCCCCCGGGTCGTGCCTGAAAATAGGCAGGATTTGTCTAGTGCACTTACCCGGTCAACAAAAGCTAAATAAATAAAAAAATAAGTAAATAAATAAAGAGAAAAGTACAGGTACAGTAGGACTGTACAGTAAAACCTGTACAGTACAGAACCTGTGTAATGTTATTTGCACCTCAAACTTTTTGTGCAGACAAACTGAGGCAGGCAAAGCAGCCACCAGTCAAGCAGCCATAAAGTAAGTGTTAGAGCACCACTTCTTGTTAAATGTGGGGTGGGGGTACAGAAGGCAGAGGAGGGGTACAGCAATTTTTTTTTACAAGTCAAGCAGCCATGAACTAAATGTTGGAGCATCACATGTTGTTTCATGGGGGAGGCAGAAAGGCAGAGGAGGGGGTACAGTGACTTTTCTGCCACCAGTCAAGCAGCCATAAACTAAATGTTGGAGCACCACCTGCTGTTTCACGGGGTGAGGGGACAGAAGGCAGAGGAGGTGGGAAATGACTTTTCCTGCCACCAGTCAAGCAACCATAAACTAAATGTTGGAGCACTACCAGCTGTTTCATTGGGGGCAGAAGGCAGAGGAGGGGGTACAGTGACTTTTTCTGCCACTAGTCAAGCAGCCATAAACTAAATGTTGGAGCACCACCTGCTGTTTAATGGGGTGAGGGGACAGAAGGCGGAGGAGGGGGTACAGTGACTTTTCTGCCACCAGTCAAGCAGCCATAAACTAAATGTTGGAGCACTACCTACTGTTTCATGAGGGTGAGGGGGACAGAAGGCGGGGGGGGGTACGGTGACTTTTTCTGCCACCAGTCAATTAGCCATAAACTAAATGTTGGAATACTGTACCACCTGTTGTTTCATGGGGGAGAGGCAGAGGAGGTGGGTACAGCTGTGCAGTACAGTAAATAGCAACCTTTTTTTTACAGATTGAAGGTGCTTACCATAGACTGTAATCTGCACAGCACAGTACATTCAGTACTGTAAGATGGAGCCTGCAAACAAAAGGGCCAGGACAGCCATTGCTGCAAATGTGAAATGTAGCATTTGTGTTTTCCACACCCAGAATCCAAAATGCTCAAGGTCTGACATAGTTGCCTATGTTTTAAAGGAGCATAAACTGTCAATAGGAAAATCCACAGTTTCAGACATTTTGAGAGAGAAGGACAAGTGGTTAGCCTGTTCGTCCTCTGATGCCTCAACTAAAGTAAGAAAACCTCAGCATAAACAACTAGAGGATGCCCTGTTTTTATGGTTCACAGATGCCAGGATGCAAAAAGTAACCATAAGTGATGATGTCCTGTTAACCAAAGCAAAATCACTTGGCCAGTGTCTGGGTGTGCCAGACTCCTTTTTCTATTCAGTGGGGTGGCTGTAAAAATTTAAACAGCATCACAACATTAGGCATTACAAACTGCATGGTAAGGCTGCAAGTGTGGATGAAGGAGTTGTGTCTGATGGGCGTCTGCAGTTGCAACTTGTTTTGAAAGAGTATGACCCTTATGACATTTACAACATGGATAAATCTGGTCTGTTCTTTCAGATGGAACCCAATGCTACACTTTCAACAGAGCCAGTGTCTGGGGAAAAAAGAAAAATAAAGCTAGATTGACAGTGGCACTATGTGTCAATGCAAGTGGCACAGACAAATGTAAGCCACTGGTCATCTGGAAATTTAACCGTCCTCAGTGCTTTGGAAAGGACTTTGATCCTAACAGTTTCTGCTACTGGTACACTAACAGAAAAGCCTGGATGACAGCTGCAATTTTCAAAGAATGGCTAAAGGAGTTTGACTGATCTATGCGTCTGCGGAGACGTCGTGTGATTTTGCTGCTTGACAATGCTTCCTTGCACTCCAACACAGTTTGCCACCGTAATGTCACCCTTCATTTCCTCCCTCCAAACACTACCTCTAAAATCCAGCCATTGGATGCTGGCATAATCCAGAACGTTAAGGCTCTGTACCGACAACAGCAACTGCAGCACTATGTCAACTGCCTGGATGATGGCAAACCAGCAGATGTTAACATCAAGGAGGCTTTGTATTTCATACGGGACAGTTGGCACAATGTGAGCACAACAGTCGTCAATTGCTGGAAACATACAGAAATTCTGTACCCTGTTGCTCAGCCGTCTACTGACAACAGTGCCACCCAAGAACAACCTAACAACCCCACTGACTCTGTAGTGCAATCCATCTCCTCCATTCTTGACCAACTGCCTGACACCACAAATGTCAATGCGGTAGATATCCTGCGGGCTGATGAGAATGTTGAAACCTATGCAGCACTAGATGAAGAGGAAATTGTTCAGATGGTGAAAGCATCCAATAAAGCAGAAAATTCCGATGAAGACACTGACAGCATCGATGACACAGAAACACCTGTCACCCGGACAGCAGTGGATGCTCGTCATGGATTGGAAGTTGCCTTGGGATATGCCAAACAGAATATGGATTTCTTCGACATAAAGGATATTGACTGCATCCGGGCCCTGATTGCAAAGACTTTTGTGGTGGGTCAGAAAAAGTCACATCAGACCGTGATCGAGCAATTCTTTAAAAAAGATCATGAAGGCAGTGAACTGTGAGGGACTTCAAACTGTGAGTCAGTGCATTTCATTTTCAATTGTGATGTTATGGCACTGTTGGTAAGTCCAAGAACATGTGGGGGAATGTCATCTCTTAAATGAAAAAGAATGCCATGCTATGGGTGGGGGTGGGGGAGGATGCCATGGTTTTGCGATGGTGTGGTGATTTTTTCCTCAAAGTTACACATATGCCATGCTTATTCTGGGCATGTGGTGGACTGTGGTTTCTTGAGCGACAAAAATATTGCAATGCTGCAGGGGGGGAGGCCATGGTTTCTAGGTGGGAGGGGGGATGCCATGATTTGTGATGGTGTGGCAGAATGTTTTCTTGAAAGTTAAAAAGATGCCATGTTTTACTCTGGGCATGCGGGGGATTGTCATCTCTTAAATGAAAAAAAAAGAATGCCATGCTATGGGTGGGAGGGGGGAATGCAATGGTTTTGTGATGGTGTGGTTACACATATGCCATCCTTATTCTGGGCATGTGGGGGCTGTGGTTTCTTAAGTCACAAAAAGAATGCAATGCTGTGGGGGGGCATGGTTTGTGATGGTGTGGTGGAATGTTTTCCTGAAAGTTAAAAATGTGCCATGTTTTACTCTGGGCATGTGGGGGACTGTTGTCTCTTAAATGAAAAAAAAAATGCCATGCTAGGGATGTGGGGGGATGCCATGGTTTTGTAATGGTGTGGTGGAATGTTTTCCTGAAAGTTAAGAAGGTGCTGTGTTTTACTCTGGGCATGTGGGGGACTGTTGTCTCTTAAATAAAAAAAAAGAATGCTGTGGGTGGGGGGGATGCTATGGTTTTGTGATGATGAGGTTACAGATATGCCATGCTTATTCTGGGCATGTGGGGGACTGTGGTTTCTTAAGTGACAAAAGAATGCAATTCTGTGGGGGGCATGGTTTGTGATGGTGTGGCAAAATGTTTTCCTGAAAGTTAAAAATTTGCCATGTTTTACTCTGGGCATGTGGGGGGCTGTTGTCTCTTAAATAAAAAAAAAAAATGCTATGTTATGGGTATGGGGGGATGCCATGGTTTTGTGATGGTGAGGTGGAATGTTTTTCCTCAGTTATACAGATGCCATGCTTTATTCTGGGCATGTGGGGGACTGTGGTTTCTTAAATTACAAAAAGAATGCCATGCTGTGGGTGGGGGGATGCCATGATTTGTGGTGGTGCATGGTGGAATGTTTTCCTGAAAGTTAAAAAGGTGCCGTGTTTTACTCTGGGCATGTGGGGACTGTGGTTTCTTAAGTGACAAAAAAAATGCCATGCTACAGTATTGGTGGGATGGGGGAAAATGCCATGGTTTGTGATAGTGCAGTGGAATGTTGTCCCTGAAAGTTAAAAAGGTGCCATGCTTTACTCTGGGTACAGTATGTACTGTGTATGGGAGACTGTTGTCCCTTAATTGAAAAACAGAATGCCATGTTATGGGTGAGAGGGGGGAAATGCCATGGTTTTTGATGGTGAGGTGTTGAAAGTTAAACAAATGCCATGCTTTATTCTCAGCTTGTCGGGGACTGTTTTCATTGCAAGTGCCTTGTTTCATGGTGACGTGGAGAACTTTTCCATGAGGCTGAAAAAAATTGCCATGTTTTTTGTACAGTACTGTATAGGTACTGTATTGGGGAAGGGGGTGCCATTCTGTGTGATGGTGTGGTGGAATGTTTTTAATGAAACTGAAAAATGCCATGATTTCTTGTGATGGAGTACAGGGTACTGTTTTGATTACTGTACTGTAACAAGGTTAATTGTTTTAAAAAGTGGAAAATGTACAGTACTGTACTGTTAAAAAAAATATACTGTACTATTGCAGTACAGCTACAGAACTGCGCAGTGAAAAACCGTGCTAAAACAAGAAAAAATAAGAAATAAAGACCAGTTTACATTTTAAGCCATATTTTATTAGTGTTTTACTTAATATCTAGAGCCATTAAAGTATTGCAGGCTCACCAGAAACTCTTTTCCTGCATTTCTAAATGGTTTCCATGAGTTCTGACAATCAGACAGAAAAAGATGCATTTAACCATTTCTCTCACATATCCGTCACCATGCCTGGGAACCAAGGGAGATGGATATCTGAGTGCTGACTGTACTGGTGTCGTTGCACAGTTTCTATGTACACTTGTGACTTCACCAGTTTTTAATATTTTACTGCAGATTTGCAACATTGCCATTTTTACACCTTCCCATGAACAGTACAGCTGTCATTTTCACATCCTGTTCGAATGTTTTTGCACCTGTGGTGCTAAATGCTGTAGTCACTGTGCATAAGCAGCTTTCAGCTAACAAAGTGATATTCCCCTGTTCATAAGGTGGGGTCACAAAAAAACTATGTTGAAAATTTGGAGTGAAAATACCAATGAATGCCTGAGGTGTTAGGGTTTCCAACCATAACGCCCAACCCTGTAGAGAATGACAGGCACCAGGGGTGTGACTTGGGATTCTTGCCTGTAATGCTCATACCATTCCACACCCTGCAGCCAGTGAGAGGCATCGAGGTATGCCTTGGACTCTTCAGCTGCAAAGTTCACCCCATTCTCCTATATCGCACCCATCTCACTGTATTTCCTAATGGAATGGGGTGCGCATAATGGCCCAAAACCCCAAGGAACACCGTGACACTTGTCAGTGTCTGCAGGGTAGGGTGTGGTGAAATGGCGTGGCCGTTATGCCTGATGACCCAAAGGCACACCCCAATGCCTGTCACTCTCTGCAGGGTGGTGGTGGGGTTGGCTTCAGTTCAATACTTCACTGCCATTCCTATTACGCAGCTCTGTAACTTCTACACTACCACTGCCAATGCCAGCAAGCAAACATTCGGCATTGACAAATGCTTGTTTCATGTGTGAAATAATGAAAGGAGCATTCCTTTTAAATTGGTGCTGCTGACAGTGAGTGTGACCAGGTCTTTGTCATTGTTTTCCTCAGCTTTTCTCCATCACATCAAGTAGCTGTAATATATAACTTCTGTTGTTAACTAACAGTTATGCATCAGTCAGTGTTTTATATGGCACCACGGAACAATAGTTATTGAAAAGCAGCAGCAAATAAATTCAAAGTTGGTCGGACCAATATTGGAAGACGTGCACATTTTGTTTTCATACATGAAGAAAAGTAGGAGTAAGAGAAGCAGACATAAATTGTGAGAAGAATCTTATCATTCAAGTCACTGACAACTCACACGTAAGTAGTGGTTGCTGTGGCAATTTAAAGTAACATAAAAAAGTACAGTTCAGAACTGTGAGGACATTCTTGCAATGCTGCTTTAGCTGTAAAAATGTCACTATGACATCATGACTATGAGCTCACAGCAACAATCACAGAACATGCAAACGTGGCACAGAGTCCCCAGATTTTTTCTGCAGGTCCACAATGCATCCTCCTTGTGTGCAGAAAATCTACAAGTGGTAGCCAAGTGAAAAGAGACTGTTTCAGCACATACAAAGTCTCCCAGAATTAATGGCGCACGAAGTCATGCACGCAGTGGTGGCACAGAGTCCCCAATTTTTTTCTGCAGACCCACAATGCATCCTCCTTGTGTGCAGAAAATTGACAAGTGGTAACCAAGTGAAAAGAGACTGTTTCAGCACATACAAAGTCCCCCAGAATTAATGGCACACTCAGTCATGCGCGTATTGGTGACACAGAGTCCCCAGAGTTTTTCTGCAGGCCCTCAACGCATCCTCATTGTGTGCAGAAAAGTGATCATCTCAATTGGATTGAAAGGTGCCCTTTGGATGTGAAGTAATAGTAGCCTCGGTGAGTAGATATATGTATATAGAAGATAAAAAAAGAACCTCTGTGCGCAAACACTGAGGCGAGGGTTACCCCAAAGGGCATTTGGCTGGGAAGCCAAGTTTCAAGAAAATACAAAATCACACATGCCCACACAATGCAAAGCATCATGGGCTGCATATGCAAATCACCACAGAATGTTATGCTGGTTCAACTTTAAGCAGAATTGCATGGTGCCGAAAGGCCTCTCACACAGTTTGCAAAGGGTGGTAACAGATGACATAGACACGTGTTTCGTCCTACCAGGACTCATCAGTATGACTCGTATGTTTGACACCCCAGTGGAATGGACCAGCTACCCTAAGACAGAGGGCCAGATATTCAAACTGCGACTAAAATGTGCGCAATAGCAGGAGCAGGCACAAGTCAATTGCGCACATGCGCAACAGACGCAATATTCAAACATGGAGCAGGTCAAATTGCGCAACCAGCCAACGTGTGAATATCACACAACCAGCGCCATAGCGCAACCAGGAAGGGGAAGCTGAGCACATATGATGTGACATAGCGCAACAAGGCCAGCCCAGTTGAGCAGTCCAGAGGCGCCATAGCGCAAGCAGAGAGCCCCCAGCAGCAGAGCAATGGAACTGCACAACCAGGGAGGTAGGCAGGGGCCCACCACCCATGCCACAGATGGGCACAGGAACACACTGCAGAACTAACAATATACCCCCACACCCGAAGCAGAGCATCACTGGTGGAGGGACGGAATATCCACCGGCCCATGGGTACAAGCCAACAAAGCACAGCTGGGCCATGGTGCCCCAGCACACCCACTGGCAAGCTGAGACTGCCACGCAAAGGGGCCGGACAACCCAAGTGTACAACAGCACCCCCCTGTGCACAGCAAACCATGCACTGGTACCCCAAGACACCCCCCATGAGCAGTGACTGTGACCGTCACTGCAGGAATCCCCAGCCCCCGCCACACTGCAACCGTGTGTACCACAGAACCATACAAGCCACACCCACCAGGAGCACCCAGCCCCCCGCCACACTGCAACTGTGTGTACCACAGAACCACACAAGCCAGACCCACCAGGAGCACCCAGCCCCCCCGCCACACTGCAACCGTGTGTACCACAGAACCACACAAGCCAGACCCACCAGGAGCACACAGTGGTGTGTGGCAGCACACGGCCAGACCGGCTGAAAGCCACTACCACACCAGGGACACCTCACCCCCGCCACACTGCAACCGTGTGTACCACAGAACCATACAAGCCAGACCCACCAGGAGCACCCAGTGGTGTGTGGCAGCACACGGCCAGACCAGCTGAAAGCCACTACCACACCAGGGACACTCCCCTCCCGCCACACTGCAACTGTGTGTACCACAGAACCATACAACCCAGACCCACCAGGAGCACCCAGCAGTGTGTGGCAGCACAGCCAGACCGGCTGAAAGCCACTACCACACCAGGGACACCTCCCCACGTGTACACACACACACACACACACACACTCCCAGGACAATACCACCCCAGATGCCATGCACACCACTGCAACAGAGCACCCATAGCCAGCTGCAAATCGGAGACCACCACAGTATTCATATCAAAATAGATTTACAGAAAGAAAATATGAACAGGAACACACAACAATAAACTGTGTACAGATAGATATATACAAGAAAGGGGTGGGGGTACGAGTACAAGGTAGGGGTGGATAAGGGGCAGGGGTGAAGAACTTGGTGAGGGAAGGCAGGGTGTGAGGAAGGTAAAAGGGGGTAGGTGTGGGGCAGCTACTGCCCTCCAGGCTACACAGCATCAGGCTGCCTCTGGTCCCGTGGCCTTCTCCGTCATCTCACACCCCTCTGGTGCATCTCCCACAGAATGGATAGGGACTCTGTGGACACCTCCAGCAGGCGGTGGACAGCCTGCTCAATCCTGCGCAGTACCTGGACACCAAGGGCAAGGAAACAGAATCAATGGCTGTGACTGTCCACAACCCTGAAGCCCACCCAACATGCATGGCATACAGCCAATTTTCCCACCCCTGTGATGAACTGCACCCACTCACAGTGACCGTGCACAAGACAAGCCCAACCATGCAGCAACAGCCATGTGTGCCACTGCACACACACCCTACCCATGCACAGCACAACCAAGGCTGTCCAGTGACGTGGCTATGTGGTGGGAAGTTAGTGCCACAGCCATGTGCCCAATGCCTGCATAGACCACCAGTGACACACTCACAGACATGCAGTGCCACTGGACAGTGCTGACTGTCACACGTCGACGTGCATGGCAGTGTTGTCCATGGATAGTGGCCATGCCCTTCCCCCCATAGCACGCAATAGCATCCATGATGTAATAACACTCATCCTCATTAAGCCGCTGCTGCTGTGACCCAACACCGCCGCCACCTCAGCAAGCCACCTCGGCAACACCCCTTTGAGCCTCATCCTGGGCCCGCCTCCGCTCCTCCATGCCTGTGGGAAACAAATGTTGACAAACACATCAGTGAGATCCCAAAGCAGATAGCCCTCTGCCCCAATGAGTGTGCCTGCCCACACAGCCAGACCCATACATCATACACCTGCAAACACTGTCACAGCCAACCATGGACCAACCCTCCCCCATGCTCTGGTCACATTACACAGTGTTACCCATGCGGACAATACAGGTGCATAGACGGCTCACCCACCTGGCCTAGGCACAACGCCCCTCCTGGCACGTGACTTGAGGTGCGCCAGCAGTGCCCGCTCCCTCCTGCGCAGGTCACTGTACTGGTGCCTGCACTGCTCTGGTGTTCGCTGCCGCCCAGTGGCCTGCTCCAGATCAGCGGCCACCTGCTGCCACATATGGGTGCGGGCCACGTTCAGGGGTTCCTCCCCAAACAGTGGCCCATGGTGAGGCTCCACCACAGCCACCAGGTTGGCCACCTCCAATGCACTCCATTGTGGAGCTCTCCGTGCCATCCCTGCAGGTTGATAGTAGGCAATATGGTGCTCCGCAGTGCGGCAACCCCACGTAGAAATGTTGCGCAATACGACTCCATCAGTCCCTATCGTGCTGTTACTGAACAGCATGATACAGCTGCAGACATGCTATATGTACAGTGTCAAGGGGGCAAAGGTCGGGCTCAAGGTCATGGGTCTCTTGCGCAAGGCCACGCACAGCGCCATCGGATGTCTACACGTCCAGCACGATCGGTCACCTGTGTGCCAATGCCACAGTGGACTATTGTGCAGTTGTGCCACAGTGCCATGTGGTGACCAGCGCTGTAGTGCCACTGGCACAATGGTGGCCGCGTCCTGAATTGCCGATCGTGCACAGCATGTCATCAGCATGGCAGACACCTGCGTAAGCTACCTGGGCATGCGCAGTGCAGTGTACTACGCAGTCACAGAACTGCGCCATTGGCTCAGCCGGATCAACCATATTGCGCAATGCGCAACAGCGCGATATTCAGCCGTCATATGCAAATCATCTGATCAGCCATTCAATGGTGCAGCGGCATGATTTCATCTCATTAAAGTTGCTCCACTCCTAATTTGCATACATTGCACTATAAATGTGTGACATTGATCTGCAGTGGCCATATTCAGTTACTGCAGGTGATAGGTGGGTTGCATGCTGTGTGATGTTATGGACTATGGTCATGGGATAATGCTGTATACTGCACAGTGACAGGTGTTCACTTCCACCCATACAGACCGTGACATGGCCGAGCAAGGACTGGGTGAGGAGGATGATGGTGGGCAGAAGAGGAGGCCCAACTTCACAAAAGCTGAAACAGAGGCACTCTTCAAGGCCTACCTGCAGGAAGAGCCACTACTCAGTGGATGGCAGGGCACCCCTTAGGCCCGTGCTGCTGCATGGGAGGGGGTGGTTCACACCATAAACCTGCACAGAAGCCACCAGCACTCTGTGCAGAAATATAAAAAGAAGATGGGGACCGACAGGAGGAGGGTGAAGGAGAAGGTGGCAGCCATCAGGGCGGCACGCACTGCCACAGGCGGGGGCCAGCTGGAGGTGGTGCAGCTGACCCCAGCGGAGGACCGTCTTGCTGCCTCCATGCAGTGCAGTGCCATCAAGGGCATTCTGGGAGGTGACTTCCAGACAGGTGGTAGCCCATCACTGCATGGTATGACATGGTCGGTGGGGGGAGGAAGGTGGATCCCATGTACTAACATGTTCTCACTTTCTGTTACAGATCCTGTGCATCTGCAGGGGTCAGTGGTGGAGGGCCTGTCCACTGTGGACATCCAGCAGGAGTTGGAGGAGGGTCCATCCTCCACTGCTGGTAGCCGGCGTTTATTGTACCAGTGTGCACGCCTGGCTGCCATCTCCAATGTCTGTGAGACAGGTGTGGGGGGTGCCCTTTCTGTGTTTCAGCGGTCTGGCATGCAAGCTCACCAGCATGCTGTGGCTGTGGCATGAACCTGCACCATTGATGATGCAACGACCACTGTGGGCATTGACATGTGTGTGTCACTTAATGGATACACAGCAGGACAGCTCATGCCCATGGACCTAGCTGGTTCCAATGTGTGTGCCAGCACGTCAGCACAGTCCCAGGCTGTGTCTGTCAGCACCGGTGGCTGTGCAGGTCACTAGCACTGTTGCAGACACAGCAGTGGAATGACTGGTCCCTTGGGCACAGCAGGCGGAGGGGCAGCAGCAGCAGTCACCCACCGGGTCTGGGAGTACGGGTTCAGCGGTGGCGTACGTGTACACCACCTGTTGACTTGCCCATACCTGGTCCTAGTGAGCAGCGCCCACCCTCAAGGGGTGTTGATCATCAGGCCTTTCCATACCCTGAGGGACAGGTTGCCGATGTGGCAGATGACCCGTTTGAACGAGCACACCCACCTGCTGCGGGCATCAGTGCAGCAGCAGATGCGGGTTGCAACATCCGTGAAGGCACTGTGTGTGGCTGTGGAGCGGCACAGCAGGGACAACTCAATGATCGTTGCAGGGATTGTCCAAATGCTGATGGATGTGACCGCCGCCACTGACGGGCAGATTCAGGCATTGGTCGTTGTGGCTGCATTGGGCACACAGTCAGGTGCCCCTGTGCCATGCACGCCACGCAGTATGCTATCCACTCCCTGTTCCAGGTGTCGTGCGACACCCGGCCTGTCAACGCCGGGGTTCTGCTGTGGGCATCCTGATCACCCCTGGTGCAGGTATGTTCGGCATGCTGCAGACTCCTGTGTGGACAAGGTCACACTCACGCAGTGGGACCCCTGGTGGTCCATCGGTGCCACCCCAAGTGGCCCATGCTCATTCTGCCAGTGCTGCTGGGTCTCGGCAGGGCTGCCAATGCATCCAAGGTTGCCATGGCACAGTGCCACATGACTGACCTGTCTCTCAGTGCGGGCCCTGTCTGGTGCTGCCCTGTGTGCAATGTGTGTCATGGTGGGCAGTGCACCAGTGGGTACCCTGCCCTACATACTGACACACAGACCACCTACACACCCTCCCGACTGCTGTCCACAGGTGCGTGTGCATGATGATGCCTGCATTGCACTGTACACCAAGGTGCAAGGGTGCCCAGCATCTGACACACATACATGGACAGTACAGGTGGTGGAGGTGGCCTGTGGATCTGTGTGTTTCACATGTCTGTTCCTGCTCTGCTGTTTACCTGCCCCTGTGCACTTTGTGTCTGGTGTGTGTGTGTGTGTGTCTGTCCATGTGGTGTGTGACTGTTCACCCCCCTCCCTGGTTGTGTGTTTGTTCACCTGTACCCTTCCACTCCCCTCACCGTCACGCACCCCTGGTGTGTTACCCTGTGTGTATGTGGGTTGTGCCCTGGACAGTGTTGGTTGCACATGACCCCATGACTTACCTGTGTTGTGCGAAGTGCTCCTCTGTGATGGTGTCCTGGTGCAGCTGGGCCAGCCGGATAAGTCGGGGGTCATGCCGTCCAAGGGGGGGCTGCTCATCCCCATCATCACCGGCGTCACCAGTGTCCCCATCGCTGTCCCCCTCCTCGACCTGTACGGCTATCCCACAGTCTTTGGCCATGTTGTGCAGGATACAACAGGCCAGGAATATCCCCACAGGCCTTTGAGGGGCTGTACTGTAGGGCACTGCCGGACATGTCTAGCCATTGGAAGCGTGCCTTCAGCATCCCAAACACCCGCTCGATGATGTTGCGTGTGGCGGCATGTGCCTCATTGAAGCGTTGCTGCGATGGGGTCATGGGTCACCGGTAGGGTGTGAGCAGCCAGGGACGGAGTGGGTATCCACTGTCACCTGTGTGGAGATAGTGGAGGTTAGTATCTTGTTCAGGACCATATTGCCCCTAACCCTGTGTGCCACTTCCATGGCACCTGTGGCTTACCCACCCTTGCCCCAACTTTGCCAATCCTACATGCATACTCACCCACTAGATGTCCTGTGGGGATGTTCCCATTCTCGAATCGATGGCACAGTGCAGACTGGTACCATATGAATGAATCATGTGCTCCGCCAGGGTGCGTGGCACAGACATTGATGATGCGCCCACTGACATCACACACCACCTGGCAGTTGACAGTGGAGAACCCCTTCTGAGTGTGATACGCGGCCCCATCGGGGCCAGGTGGTGTGCGAATGGCCACATGGATGCAGTCTATTGCCCCTAGCACTCCAGGCATACGTGCTACCCCTGTGGAACTCCTGTATGTTTGCTGTATGCTCTGCCGTGGTGCTGGGGAAATGGATTTACTCCACAGCATGTGGCAGCAGTGCGCTGAGGAATTGGGTGAGGATGCGTGATGTGGCCGACTGTGTTATGCCTGTGGTGTCCCCTGTTGGCCTCTGGAAGGTACCCGTGGCGAGCAAGCACATGCAGCCTGTTACCTTTGTCTCCACTGACAGACCGTGACTCTGTTGTGATGGTGCCTGCATCACATCACTGCACAGCTCACAGAGCCGCTTCAGTATTGCCCTGTTCAGGTGGTACCAGCCCACAATCTTGATGTCTGAATACAGCTCAAAGCTAATGTGGGCACGGTACTGCCTGTTGGGGGCGTACCGCCGACTGGCCCTTCCACGGCCATGTCCCCCTGCAGCATGCCTTCTCACCCCCCTCATTATAGCTTCCATGTGGAAGCTGGCACTGTCCATCTCCCTGGCTTGTGTCCCCCCCTCCGGCTGTTGTTCTGTTCCCCCTGCTGTCCTGCCTGCTACCTCCACTGCACTGGGTACACCTACTGGCCTCTGAGGCCCCACACACCTTCAGCTGCCCCTATTCTGTCCTGCCTACTCCCTGGCCTGCACTGGCTGCTGCTGTGGCCTGCTCCGTGTGGCTGCCTCATAAGCATTCCCTGTCGCGTTCTTGTGCCTCTTCCTTGAGCCTTTTTATTTTGGCTCATTTCCGCCGTGGTGCAACTTCCGACTGATCCACTGTTGCACATTGCACAAGCCTTTGAATATCGCATTGTGCACTTTATGCATGGATCCACCCCCTTCGGTTGCGCATGCCTTCATTTGCATTGCGCTGTTGCTCAGCATGTTTTCAGTGGCGCAACTGCCTCCTGCTGAATATCGCAGAATAGCGCAGTTTCGGACTTGCGCTGGCGCAACTCTTTTGAATATCCCACCCAGTGTGTCTTGGGTATGTTGTGGTGAACCCATTAAAATAAAAAAGTATTTAAAAGACAAAGAACCTCTGTGCGCAAACACTGAGGCAAGGGTTACCCCAAAGGGCATTTGGCTGGGAAGCCAAGTTTCAAGAAAATACAAAATCACACATGCCCACACAATGCAAAGCATCATGGGCTGCATATGCAAATCACCACCTATATATATATATATATATATATATATATCTAATTTGTGTATTTTGTAGGTGATGATGAGGGGAGTTGAACTACATGGACATGTTCTCATGCTATTGTTCTGCATCACACAGATGACTCCAAACTTGCTGTGCACATTCCAGTACTCAATGAGAATTTTTTGCACTTAAATGGAAATGGATAAATGGAAATGGATTGTTCACTTGGGAGCTTAAGCAACAGGTTGGTAGAAAAGAGGCCAGGAGTTATATTTTGTTTTAAACTGAAATATTTGAATAGTTTGTTAGTGAAATTCGTTCTATGTGTTAAAAATTATTACCTTGAATTTGAACTGATACTTGGGCTGTGATATTGTAGGTTTGGGGATAGATGTTTGGCAGGGAAAATTAGAAGGTAATTTAAATGTGTTTGCCTGGTGTTTGGAGGAGGGACATTAGCTGCAATTAACTTGTCTTTAAACAGGAATTACTGTGGCTTTCATTGTTCACTTGGGAGCTTAAGCAACAGGTTGGTAGAAAAGAGGCCAGGAGTTATATTTTGTTTTAAACTGAAATATTTGAATAGTTTGTTAGTGAAATTAGTTCTATGTGTTAAAAATTATTACCTTGAATTTGAACTGATACTTGGGCTGTGATATTGTAGGTTTGGGGATAGATGTTTGGCAGGGAAAATTAGAAGGTAATTTAAATGTGTTTGGAGGAGGGGACATTAGCTGCAATTAACTTGTCTTTAAACAGGAATTACTGTGGCTTTCATTGTTCACTTGGGAGCTTAAGCAACAGGTTGGTAGAAAAGAGGCCAGGAGTTATATTTTGTTTTAAACTGAAATATTTGAATAGTTTGTTAGTGAAATTAGTTCTATGTGTTAAAAATTATTACCTTGAATTTGAACTGATACTTGGGCTGTGATATTGTAGGTTTGGGGATAGATGTTTGGCAGGGAAAATTAGAAGGTAATTTAAATGTGTTTGCCTGGTGTTTGGAGGAGGGGACATTAGCTGCAATTAACTTGTCTTTAAACAGGAATTACTGTGGCTTTCATTGTTCACTTGGGAGCTTAAGCAACAGGTTGGTAGAAAAGAGGCCAGGAGTTATATTTTGTTTTAAACTGAAATATTTGAATAGTTTGTTAGTGAAATTAGTTCTATGTGTTAAAAATTATTACCTTGAATTTGAACTGATACTTGGGCTGTGATATTGTAGGTTTGGGGATAGATGTTTGGCAGGGAAAATTAGAAGGTAATTTAAATGTTTTGTAGGCTTACTTAAATACTGAAAAGCCACTGGGGGTTGGGATTGAAGGGCTGAGTATTTCTGTTTGGGACTGAAATTTTGAAGCAACAGGAGTTGGTGGGCCTGTGACATCATACGGTACCTGGAGTCTGCTTACACACACTGTTAGTGGGACTGAACACATACTGGACTGTATGTGTTTGTGAGACTTGGGAACTTTGTTGGTGGGGTTGAAATTGGGTTTGTAAATAACTACAGTCAGTATAAGGAGAAACTGTACTCCAGGGGAAAGGGACTGAGAAAAGGGGGTGTGCTATTATAAACAGAGGGGGATAATCAGGGTGGCCATATTCCACCATGGCAGGCATCTTCGGAAGGGTTGTAGGCTGCACAGGCTGTGGGATGGCAATAATTCTAAATTGGACCTGGAGAGAGGGAGGCTGCCCACTCTGTAGACAGCTATCTTGTATTAGGAGTGAGGTATATTGGTTAAGGAGTAAGCTGTGGGAGCTGGGGGTGTCAAGGATAAGGGGTGTGGATATGGGCAGCAGAAGGGTGGGGCTGAGGGGAGGCTGGGGCAACACTCTGAAATTACAGGACATTATGCTACAGCAAGCAGAAGGGGGGATATTCGGGACAGAGGACCCTTAGATAGGGAAGTTGATGCTAAGGGGAAAGCGTACAGGGTGAAAATTCTGAATTTAAGGAGACTGGAGGGGGAAAAGTCAGGAGGGGCTGTTGTGCGGAAGCCTAAAACAGCAGACTGTGGGAAGGGAGCTCCTAAGGTGAACAGTGCAAGAGAGGAAGAAGAGGGTCAGTTTAGAGATGCAGTCAGGGGAAACTCGGGTTACTTGATGGAGGCTGACATAGAGTGTCACAATAAATTTGAGATACTAAGCATCCTAGAGGGGGAGGAAGGGGTTGGTGGAAATGAGGAAACTTATACAGAGGCCGGGGAGGGAGTCAGAACCCATAGGCATCAGAACAGCTATGGAAAGGATAGACATAGTCCCAGAGGGAGAAGGGGAAACATATGTTAAGCAAATGGGGAGATGCAACATATTCCAGACATGAGGGAGGAGAGCATGATTGGAGAGGAACTGGGAGACAAGGAGGTGGGAGAGGCCCCCTTCAGCAGGAAGGTCAGTACCAAGGATGGGGCCCTAGCTAAGGGACCCACAGAGAGCCTCTGGAGACAGGGGTACTATTACAAGGGGATGAGGTGGGGAAGGGAGACCATCAGGGCCAGGATAAATGGTTCAGATAAGAGAGGGTTAAAGGGGACACCTATTCAGAGGGGGTTTGAGTTAAGTGGGCAAAATAGCAAGGGAGGCAGAAAGGGGAGGGTGACAAGGGGGTCTCTAATAAGGCAGGAAGACTCCCATGAAATTGTGATCATGAATAAAGTGGGAGGGGGGCTGAGAGGGCATAGTGGAGGTAACCATAAGGATGATGGCGGTGTTAAGGTTCTGTTACTGGGAGACTCGATGATTAAGGGTATCCATTGGAGGGACAGGGGATGGATGCCATAGCCAGGTGAAGGTAGTGAGTATCTCTGGGCTGACAGTGCACAGAGCAAAGTTCATGGTGTATGAAATGGTTAGGGATTGTGGAGGAAACCGGATTCCTGGTGCATTTGGGAACTAATGATCTAGAGGAAATAGCATTATGGAAATCAAGCAAGGTTCCAAGAACTTGCCAGAGTCTGTCGGGATAATGGATGCAACATTTCCTTTCGGAGATATTGCCAGTACCAAAGGCCTCAGTGGAGAAAAAATGAAGCTCACAGAGGTTAATGAATGGCTCAGGAAGTGGGGTGAAGAGAATGGGTTGGGTGTTAGGGAACTGGAATGGAGTTTGGGAGGATAAGGGACTATATGCCAAGGACAGGTTTCATCTTGCCCCATTAGGGAAGGAAGTCCTTAAACAGGGGATGGCTGACTACATACAAGAAAGGTGGGGTTTAAACTTGTAAGGGGGAGGGATAAGGGAGGAGCAGACCAGAAGCCCTCCCCTCCAGATGAGGGGAGTAGCCTTCAAGCCCAAGGGGAGGAGGGGGGAAACAGACTGGAGGTGGAGGTTTCAGGAGGAGCAGGGGGAGGATGGAAGTATAAGGAATCTGGGTGGGGTTCGACAAAAAGGATCAGGGATAAGGGGTGGGGGTTAGTGTTAGTAAATGCCAGGAGTTTGGGAAACAAGTTGCCAGAGTTCCAGGCCATGCTGTTCGAGGAGGGGGTGGATGTGGCGGCAGTCACGGAAACGTGGGCCAACAAAAACCATGACTGGGACCTAAATGTACGGGGGTACACTATGCTTAGGAAGGATAGAAAGGAGGGCAGAGGGGGTGGAGTGGCTATGTTCATTAGAGATGACATAGAAATTGCTATGGTAGAAGAGGCAGAGGGAAACGTGGAGGCCTTATGGGTCACCTTACGATCCCCAGCAGGAGATAAGGTCAAGCTGGGTGTAGCATATAGGCCCCCCGGGATGAGTGATGTTCTAGAGGATGGTTTGCTGGACAACATCATTGCCCAGTGTGGTCCAAAGGGGAAGGAGTGGTGTTGATGGGGACCTTAATATGCCAGGTACTAACTGGGAACCATGTCCTCTAAGGTGGCCAAGGAGCAGAGGCTGCTGGATGGCTTCCAGGATGTGTTCTTAACACAGCATGTGATGGAGCCCACAAGGGAGGGGCATGTCCTGGATGTGGTTCTGGCAGATGGGGATCTGGTAGGGACATGGTTGTACAGGACCCCTGACTGGGAGTGACCACAATACTGTCTGGTTTCAAATAAGCATTGGGGAGTGGGGTGAGATCTAGGACACTGGCAGTGGACTTCAGGGGCAGACTTTATGGGCATGGGAAATATTCTCAAGGATCACTTGAAGGGATTACCTCAACAACAAGTGTGGAAAGGAGATGGGAGGTCATAAAACGGGACTTCATGAGGCAGTCAGGATCTGCGCTAAGTTGAAACCAAGGAGCAAGGTCACATAAACCATGCTGGTGGTCCAGTGAGGTCCAGGTAGCAGTCAGAGAAAGAAGCGGCTTACAAAAATATAAAACAACAAGAGGGGATAGGGATAAGGAAATGTACCAGCTTGCATCTAGAAAAGTCACCCGTATGGTGAGGGAGCAAAGTCCAGTAAAGAGCATCGGCTGGCAGGGGAACATGGAGGGAAAGGGGTTCTTCCGGTACATTGGGGAGCGGAGAAAAACTAAGGGCCATCTCAGCAGATTGAGATCAGAAGGAGGGTGGGTGGAAGAGGCGAGGGACCAGGCAGAGGTATTTAACGAGTACTTTGCCTCTGTGTTCACTAGGGAGGGGGATGGGATATCTACAAAGCAAGGCACAAAGGGGATAGAAGCGGCAGGGAGTGGGATCAGGGGAGCAGCAGAAATGGAGCAAAAGGGAGGGAAAGGTACCCCAGGGGTGTCACATCTGGATAAGGATAAAAGACCAGTAAGGTGGAGGGACGGATGATGCCATCCCCACCAAAAGGGTGTGGTTGCCCTCAAGGCCCTAAAGAAAGACAAATCTCCTGGGCGGATGGCATTCATCCGAGAGTACTATGGGAATTGGCGGACATACTGGCTGCACTCTGGCGGAGCTTTTCAACAGGTCACTTGAGACAGGGAGGGTACCTAGGATTGGCGAGAGGCACATGTGGTACCAATCCATAAAGGGGGTCAAGGAAGTACCAGGAAACTATAGACCCATCAGTTTAACCTCGGTGGTGGGAAAATTAATGGAGAGTATACTAAAGGAACGATTGGGGTTTACTTGGAGGAGGTGGGAGGTCTGGATAGTCGGCAGCATGGGTTTGTGCCAGGTAGATCATGTCAAACCAACCTTGTAGAGTTCTATGAATGGGTAACATCAGAACTGGATAGGGTAAGCCTGTGGATGTATTATTCTTGGACTTCAGCAAGGCGTTTGACTCTGTCCCCCACAATGGTCTGGTGGAGAAACTGATGGGGTTAGGAGTAGGCCCTTTGATGGTCAGATGGATTGAAAACTGGATAGCTGGACGCACTCAGAGAGTAGTGGTCTGTGGGGAGCTCTCGAACCCTACAGAGGTTGGTGAGTGGGGTACCACAGGGCTCGGTCCTGGGTCCAATCCTGTTTAATGCATACATATCAGACATCAGGGATGGTATAGGTGTGAAATGAGTCTCTTCGCGGATGACTCCAAGATGGGAGCAGTAGTTGAGGAGAAGAGGGAGGTTGGCCCTGCAAGGGACCTGGACACCCTGAAGCTGGGCTCACACATGGAAATTAAATTTCAATATCACCAAGTGCAAGGTGTTGCATCTTGGTCGGGAAACCCTAAACACAGGTACACCCTGGGAGGAGGTGCTGGAAGCCTCAACAGGGGAAAAAGACCTAGGGGTCATGGTGGATACATGTATGAATAACACTGAGCAGTGCAGGAGAGCAGCTAGCAAGGCAAACAGGATGTTGGGATGCATCCAAGGGGATCACCTCTAGGAGCAAGGAAGTGATTCTGCCACTGTACAATGGACTGGTTAGACCACACCTTGAGTACTGTGTACAGTACTGGAGACCACACTTGAAGAGGGACATACAGCTCCTGGAGAGGGTACAGAGGAGGGCAACAAAGATGATCACGAGGCTAGGGATTTGACTTACGAGGACAGACTTGAGGAGCTCTGCCTGTTTTCATTGGCGGAGAGGAGAGACAGGGGACATGATTGAGGTCTCAAGTACCTCAAGGGAATAAATAGGGTAAACATGGAGGGATCTTTAGACTAAAGCAGGGAGGCATCACCAGAGGGCATGGTTTGAAGTTGGAAGGTGGAAGGGTGAGGGGGGAAAAGAGGAGGTTTTTCACTGAGAGGGTGGTGGACCCTTGGAATGCTCTGCCTGGTGAGCTGGTTCAGAGATCCACAGTGGAGAGCTTTAAGAGAGGGTGGGACAGACACAGAAAGTGGATGTATCAGATGATGGCCTGTCCCGGGGGGGTGGGGATGGATGATGGGGGTTTCTGGAGCACAAGGGATGGGAGGGTCTCGGCACCCAACTAAGGATCTAGGTTCGAGCAGACTTGATAGACCATAAGGCCTAATCTGCTGGCAAATAGTATGTTAGTATGTAACTCTCAAGCACAAGAAGGTAAGTATTTGTTTTTTGGGAGGGATCATATTTTCAGTTTTGTGTGTAATGGTTTCTTATTTTTTTACATCTTCACAGATTTCATCAGCATCCTTCTGGAGTCTGGTTGTTAATGATGGTCATGGTCATTGAATGAAATGACTTCTGCATGTTGCATGTGTGCCCAAGCTCGGGTCGGGGGAGGGTTGTGCCTGATGTTGACAAACTATTTGGATAAGGCCACTTTGACAGAACAACAAAGTACAGCGAATTTTACTAAAAAAAAAAATGAATGACTTCTTAAAAGTTACAACTTCATTGTTATGTGTCCCTCCCTGGTTCTCAACTCTCAATCCCTGTTGTCAAGTTACATTTCAGAGACACATCTTGTCAACTACTAAGACAACCTGTTGTGTGCAATATTTGCAGCAGTCTTTACAAAGCAATGAAATGGAGGAAATAAAATCTCCATACTTACCAGAATGGATTTCACATGGACATTACATCGGTTCCTCTCCGTACGGTACTGCTACAGCATCTTTCCCAATGAGTAATAGCGATGGAGCCTGTTTTTGTTCTCTTGTAAAAGAAACAAAAGAAGTGTACTGTATGGCCTGGATATTCAATAGGGTTGCGCCAGCGCAAGTCTGAAAATGCGCCATTCTGCAATATTCAGCAGGAGGCAGTTGCGCCACCGAAAACATGCTGAGCAACAGTGCAATGATAATGAAGGCATGCGCAACCGAAGGGGGAGGAACCATGCATAAAGGGCGCAGTGCAATGTTCAAAGACTTGTGCAATGCACAACAGTGGAGCAAGTGGAAGTTGCACCACAGCGGAAATGAGCCAAAATAAAAAGGAGCAAGAAAGAGGTGCAAGAACGCTACAGGGAAGCCACATGAGGCAGGGGGAGAGACAGGCACAGGGAAACTGTGAGAAAGAGGGCAGGCCGGGAAAACCACACTGCAGAAGAGAAGCACAGGGAAGGTGTGTGGTGACACACATACCCGAGGCCAGCACAGACAGGTGTACCCGGTGCAGGGGAGGTAGCAGTCAGGACATCGGTGGGGAACAAAGCAACAGCTGCTGGGGGAACGCAAGCCAGGGACATGGCCAGTGCCACCTTCCACATGGAGGCCATAAAGAGGAGGGTGAGAAGGCATGCAGCAGGGGGACATGGCCGTGGAAGGACCCGTCGGCAGTATGCCCCCAACAGGCAGTACTGAGGCCGCACCAGCTTTGAGCTGTATACAGATATCGAGATTGTAGGCTGGTACCACCTGAACAGGGCAATACTGAGGTGGCTCTGTGAGCTGTGCAGTGATGTGATGCAGGCACCCACACGACGGAGTCATGCCCTGTCAGTGGAGACAAAGGTAACAGCCTGCATGCGCTTGATCACCACGGGTACCTTCCAGAGACCAACCGGGGACACCACAGGCATAACACAGTCGGCCATGTCACGCATCCTCACCCAATTCCTCAGCGCACTGCTGCCACATGCTGTGGAGTACATCCATTTCCCCAGCACTGTGGCAGAGTGCACAGTAAACATCCAGGAGTTCTACAGAGTAGCACGTATGTCTGGCGTGCTAGGGGCAATAGATTGCACCCATGTCGCCATACGCACACCACCTGGCAAGGAGGGGGCCACATACATGAACTGCAAGGGCTATTCCAGTGTCAACTGCCAGGTGGTGTGCAATGCCAGTGGGCGCATCATCAATGTCTGTGCCACGCACCTTGGGGGAGCACATGATTCATACATCTGGCACCAGTCGGCACTGTGCCACTGATTTGAGAGTGGGGACATCCCCACAGGACATCTAGTGGGTGAGTATGCAAATCAAATGGACATATCACGGGCCTGGGGGGGCATGGCCAGAGGTGCCATGGGTGTGGCCTACAGGGCTTGGGGCAGGCCGAAGCTGAACACGAAACTAACCTCCACCCTCTGCACGCAGGTGACCGTGGATACCCACTCCGTCCCTGTCTGCTCACACCCTACCGGCGACCCATGATCCCATCGCAGCAATGCTACAATGAGGCACATGCCACCACACGCAATGCCATTGAGCGGGTGTTTGGGATGCTGAAGGTACATTTCCGTTGCCTGGACACCTCTGGCGGTGCCCTACAGTACAGCCCCTCAAAGGCCTGTGGGATATTCCTGGCCTGTTGCATCCTGCACAACATGGCCAAAGAATGTGGGATAGCCATACAGGTCAAAGAGGGGGACAGCGGTGGGGACGCCGCTGACAACTGTAATGGGCAGCCCCCTCTTGGCTGACGGGACCCCCAACTGATCCAGCTGGCATAGCTGCACTGGGACACCATCACAGAGGAACACTTCAGCCAACCCAGGTAAGTCATGGGGCCATGCGCAACCACCAGTGGCTAAGGCACAACCCACAAACACGCATGGAAACACACCAGGGGTGCGTGCTGGCAAGGGATGTGGCAGGGCACAGAAGCACACACACACACAACCAGGGATGGGTGAAGATCAACACGCCACATGGACGGACACACACACACATGCACACACACAATGCACCAAATGTGCACAGAGGGCAGGAGGAACACCGACCCAGAACGCCAACCCTAGCAACACACATGTCCACAGGCCACCACGTCCACTGTCTGTCCATGTGCATGTGTCAGATGCTGGGCATCATCACACTTTGGTGTACAGTGCAATGCAGGCATCATCATGCAGACGTACCTCTGGACAGCAGCTGGGAGGGTGTGCAGGTGGACCATGTGTCCGCGTGCAGGGCCGGGCACCCACCCATGCACTGCCCACCGAAATACACAATGCACACAGGGCAGCACCAGAAAGTGCCCGTGCTGGGAGACAGATCAGTCTTGTGGCACAGTGCCACGGCCACCTCGGATGCGTGGGTGGCCCCGCCAAGACCCACTAGTACTGGCAGGCTGACCACAGGCCTCATGGGGTGGCACTGATGGTCCCCCAGGGGTTCCACTGCATGAACATGACCATGCCCGTGCAGGGGTCTGCAGCACACCGAACATGCCTGCACCAGGAGTGCTTGGGATGCCCAGAGCTGAACCCAGCATCGACAGAGTGGGTGTCACATGACACCAGGAATGGGGAGTGGATAGTGCACTGTGTGGTGTGAGCGACGCATGGGCACCTGACTGTGTGCCCATTGTGGCCATGACAGCAGTGAACGCCTGTGCATGCCTGTCAATGGCAGCAGTCACATCCTCCCGCAAACGGTCCATCCATGACAGGATCCTTTCGGTGTCCCTGCTGCGACGCTCCTCTGCCCACTCCAAAGCCACACACATTGCTTCCACGGACGTTGCAAGCCGCATCTGCTACTGGACCGATGCCTGCAGTAGGCGGGTGTGCTCATCCAAGAGGTCGTCTGCCTCCTTGGTATCCTGTCCCTCAGGGTGTGCACGGGCCTGATGTTCAGCACCTCTGGAGGGTGGGTGCTGCACACCAGGACCAGGTATGGGCAAGTCCACAGGTGGTGCACAGATGCCGCCACTGAACCCTGGATCCCCAGCCCCGGTGGGTGACTGCCGCTGCCACCCCTCTGGCTGCTGCGCCCAAGGGCTCAGTAGTGCCACCGCAGTGGCTGCAACAGTCCCACTGTCCTGACCAGACACCGGTGCTGCCCCACTGGTGTTGACAGGCACAGCCTGGGACTGTGCTAACACGCTGGCCCAGACGGCAGCACCAGCCACAGCCATGGGCGCGAGCTGACCTGCTGTGTGTCCATCCTGTGGTACACATGTGTCACTGCCCATGACGGTTTTGTCTTCATCACTGGTGCAGGTCTCTGCCCCTGCCACAGCCACAGTGTGCTGGCATCCTTGGACGCCAGAATGCTGAGACACAGGAAGGGCTTCCCCCACACCTGTCTCGACTTCAGTGTGGACAGCCAGGCAGCCCCACTGTCATGCCAATCTACAGAAACCTGTGGAGGTGGATGGTCCAAACTCCGACTCTGGCCGACTGTCCTCAGTGGACAGGCCCACCAGCATTGACTCATGCAGATGCTCAGGATCTGTAAGGGAAAGCAAAGTCACGTTACTGCGTGTTACCTACCTGGCCCCCCCAAGGCAGACCATGGCTTACCATGCAGAGATGGGCCACCACCTGTCTGGAAGCCACCACCCAGAACTCCCTCTATGGCACTGTGGTGCATGCTTGCAGCAAGCCTGTCCTCTGCTGGTGTGAGCTGCACCACCTCCGGCTGTCCCCGCCTGTTGCAGCATGTGCTGCCCTGATGGCAGCCACCTTCTCCTTCACCCTCCTCCTGTCAGTACCCATCTTCTTCTTACACTCCTGCATGGAGCGTTGGTGGCTGCCATGCAGGTTCATGGCACATGTCACCTTCTCCCATGCAGCAGCATGGGCCGGAGGGGTGCCCCGCCATCCAGTGAGCAGTGGCTCCTGATCCAGGTAGGCCTCAAAGTGCGTCGGTCTCTGCCTTCATGAAATTGGGCCTCCTCCTCCTCCGCCTACCACCGTTGTCCTCCTCACCCAGAACTTGCTTGGTCATTATTCAGCCTGTAAGGATGGCAGTAGTTACCTGTGACTGTGCAGTCCAAAGCATGTCCCTGAATCCACAGTCCACACTCCCACACAGCATACAACTCACCAATAAACTGCAGTAACCGACTATGGCCACTTAAGCACTTTGTCACACTTTTATAGCGCAATCCATGCAAATTAGGTGAGGAGCAACTTTAATTAGATGCAAATCACAGTGCTGTGCCATTGAATGACTGATCGGTTGATTAGCATATGATGGCTGAATATCACTCTTTTGCACTTTGAGCAATTGTGTCGAACGTGCTGAGCCAATGGCGCAGTTCCATGGCATGCGTAGTACACCTCACTGTGCATGCCCAGGCTGCTGACGCTGGCACCTGCCATGCTGCTGATGTGCTGTGTGCAATGGTCAATGCAGAGCACGGCCACCATTGTGCCAGTGGCACTATAGCAAAGGTCACTACATGGCGCTGTGACAATGGGCCTTCATAGGTGCAATGGCACAACTGCCCGATAGTCCGCTGTGGCGCTGGCACACAGGCAACCAATCGCACTACACACATAGTCATCCAACGGCACTGAGCGTGGCCTTGCTCCAGAGACCCTTGACCCTGTGCCCGACCTTTTCCCCCTTGGCACCATGCATCAGGCATTGGTGCACCTCTATCGTGCTGTTTGGTAACAGCATGATAGGGAATGGCAGCGCTGTACCGTGCAGCATTTGCACATGGGGTACCACGCTGCAGAGCACCATATTGCCTACTATAGCCATGGTGATGGCACACAGAAAAGCCCCTCAGTGGACTGCTATCGAGTTAGCAAACCTTGTGACTATTGTCGAGCCACACCATGGGCCTCTGTTTGGGGAGGCACCACTAGACAGGGCCAGGACCCAGGTGTGGCAGGAGGTGGTCACCAGATGGAGGAGGAGTGTGGAGCAGTGCAGGCACCGCTATAGGGACCTCAGGAGGAGGGAGCCAGAGCTACTAGCCCATCTGTGGTCATGTGCCAGGAGGGGCACGGTGCCACGTCCAGGTAGGAGTTCCATCAGCGCACTTGTATTGTCCATATGGGTAACAGTGTTGTATGTGTCCGCACATAGGGGAGGGATAGTCTAGGGTTGGCTGTGGTGGTGTTTACAGGGTGTGGGGTGGGTGGGTCTGGCTAGGTGGGCACACACATTGGGGCAGGGGTACTTTGCTTCAGGATTGTACTGATGTTCTTCTCTCCTTGTTTCCCCCACAGGTGTGGACGAGCATCGCAGGCTGAGGGAGGAGCGACTGAGAGAGGAGGACAGAGCGTCCAGGCGGGATGAGGGCCATCACCGCCGACCCGACTGGCCCGATGAGGGTGAGTGCCATAACTCCATGATTACTATTGCATGCTGTGTAACAGGGTGGGCAGCGGGGCATGGCCAACATCCATGGACACCACTGCCATGCATGCAACTTGTGACAGTCAGCACTGTCCAGTGGCACTGCATGTCTGGGAGTGCATCAGTGGTGGTCCATGCGTGCACCAGGCACATGGCTGTGGCACTGCCTTCACACCGCATAGCCATGTTACTGTACGGCCATGGTGATGCTGTGCAGGACATCGGCAGTGGGTGTGTGCAGTGGTCCACATGGCTGTGGCTGCCTGGGTGGGCAGGTCTTGTGGACACGGTCACTGTGGGTGGTCGCACACCATCACAGGGGTGTGGCACATGGCTGTATGCCAGGCACAATGGGTGGGCTGCAGGGTGATGAACAGTCACACCTATTGACTCTGTTCCCTCACCCTAGGTGACTGACGACTCCTGCAAATACAGCAGGGAATTAACAAGCTGCTCCAGGTGGTGAGGGAGACTTTGCAGCTCCTTCAGAGACTACACTGCCATGGGGTCAGGAGGAGATGGAGGGGCACACATCAGTGCCAGGAGGAGGAGGACTGGGGCAGCCGTTGATGTCCCCATGCCCCGACTACCACCTTCCCCCCCTTTGACCCACCCTCACACCCCTTCTTCCCTCTCCCATATGTTTACCTCTGCCCCTTACCCACCCCACCTTGTTTGTGTCCCTCCCCCCAACAATTGTACATAGTTATGTAGATAGTTCTTTTTGATAGTTTTGAATACAAATATTTTGATATGAATACTGTGGTGGTCTCTGATTTGCAGCAGGCTATAGGTGCTCAGCTGCAGTGGTGTGCATGGTGTCAGGGGTGGTGCAGTCATGGGTATGTGTGTATGTCCGTGGGGAAGTGACTATGGTGTGGGAGTAGCTATCAGTCAGTGTCTCTGGTGTGTGTGTTGTTCCTTGTGCACTGGATGACTGTGTGCAGTGGTCCATGGTGCATGCTCTGTGTCCATGGTGCCCCTGTCAACTCGACCATGGCCTGTGTAGCTGACACCCTTGCATGTCTGTGACCTGCACGGTCTGCTGCCATGTCAGTGGTGGCTGTCCATGCAGGGCAGCCACTGTACCCATCACAATGCTGAGTTGCCCCCTGTCAGTGGTATGGTGCATGTTTGCCTCAAGTGACATGGTGGCCTCCGCAGTTGTCCCACCTCCATGCTGTGGCTTGTGTGTGTTGCAGGGGACATGCACCACTGTCTGTGACTTGTGCTCCAGGCATATGATGGTGGTGTATGGGTCCACAGTGCCTGTGCAGGGTAGATGGCATTCCTGTGCCATGGAAGACTGCAGGCTGTGTGTACACGGTTTCCATGGGCCCACACTGGGGGCTTGTTTGCCCTGCTACTGTGTCCCTGTGTTATTGTCCCCTTGGGTATGGGTGGGTGTTTGTCCCTGCACTGTGTTGCATCCGGTGTGGTGCATGCTTCTACGCACCACTGTGGGTGTCTGTGCTGGCTGTTGTGGCCAGTGGTGGGTCAGGGTGTGTCACTGGACTACTGTGCAGGGTGCTGTATCACTGGTGGTGGTGTCAGGGGCACGCCCTGTCCCATGTGGGGAACCTCTTGTGCCGGCTCATGGTCAGTCTCTCAGCTGTACCTCGGGGGGGATTGTGCATGGTGGCACTGTGTCTGCCATTGTTGCATTGCCATGTGCTGCCACCCACTGCTGGGTGCTCATGGTGGGGCTGGCTTGTATGGTTCTGTGGTGCACAGGGTTGCAGTGTCACAGTGGGGGTAGTGGTAAGCATGGGGTTTCCTGCAGTGGTGGTCACTGCTCATGGGGAGGGTGTCTGGGGGTCATGGTGCAGGGTGTACTGTGCACTGGGGGGATGGTGTGGCATTGGGTGGTCCGCCCTCCTTGTGTGGTGGTCTCAGCTTGCCGGTGGGTGTGATGGGGCATGATGGCCCGGCTGTGGGTTGTTTGTATCCATGGGCCGGTGATTATTCCAGCCCTCCCCCAGTTGTGCTGTGCTTGGGGTGTGGGGGGACGATGTCAGTTCTGCTGTGTGTTCCTGTGCCCATCTGTGGCAAGGGTGGTGGGCTTCTACCTCCCTGGTTGTACAGTTACATTGCTCTGCAGCTGTGGGGCTCTCTGCTTGCACTATGGTGCCTCTGGACAGCTCAGCTGGACATCCCTTGTTGCACCATAGCACATCATATTTGCTCAGCTTCCCCTCCCTAGTTGCGCTATGGTGCAGGTTGTGTGATATTCAGATGTTGGCTGTAGACGCAATTTGACTTGCTCCTTTTTTTTTTTGCATCTGTTGTGCATGGGCGCAATAGACTTGTGCTTGCTCCTGCTATTGCGCACTTTTTGGGCACAGTCTGAATATCCGGGCCAATATTTTTTGCAGAGATATTGTGTGGCGCAATTTGCATTTTGTGGACAGCATTTTCTATTGTTCTACTAGATTAACATTTGTTTGGTGACTGGCCTTGCTGTTGTCAATGTCCTTTTTAGTCATTGGATGTGTAATGTGGCCCGACACTTACAAGTTGATGGGAGCGGGCCCTGTGCTCCCAACAACTTGCTCAACTTTCTACTTTTTTATTCTTTCTTTAAAAGTAAGGAAATTCTATGCAAAAAACTTTGTTAATGCATCAGTTAGGGTTCTTCTACAGTGACAAAAGTGAGGAAATTTGATTTTAGGGTTCCCACCCCTTGCTCCCCACCCCCACCAACAGGCATCAGGATGTGTGTTGGGGTCATCTTCCCTAACTCTAACCGCATTCTCCTACACTGCACCACCTCAGCTTGTTTACACATGGGATGAGGTGAGAGTTAGGGCCAGCAACCCCAACACACACACCCCGATGCCTGGTGGGGGGGGCAGGTTGGGTGTGAGGTGCAAGGGATGGGAATCCTAAAATTGAATTTCCTCACTTTTATCACTGTAGAAGAACCCTAACTGATGCATTAATGATGTTTTTGCATAGTATATATATATATATATATATATATATATATATGCAAAAACTGTGTTTATTGCATCAGTTAGGGTTAAAGCAACAAAGTGAAGAAATGAAACATTAGGGTTGAGCCCAACAACCTCCCCAACCACACACCCATCCTCCACCACTGACAGACACCAGGGTGTACCATGGTTGTGAGGCCCAACTCTCACACCATTCCATGTAAGCAGGTTGACTTGCTACAGTAAAGGAGAATGGGGTGAGGACGATACTCCTCGACCCTCGCTTGAGCGTCCTGTCGTCTCTGGAAGATAGATGGTGTGGCTGTGGAGAGTGAGTTAGGAGCCAACTAACGATCTATTTCCTCACTTTGTTGCTAACTAACTATGCATTAATCTGATTTCTGCCATAATTTCCTTACTTTTGAAAAAGTGTAATATAACTAGAAAAACATGTATTAGTAGGACTGGGCCTGAGGAATGGGAACCTTTGGGCCCCATGCTCCCACCAAGTTGCCCATTTCTGTAATACAATATGCATCTGTGGGATCGTCGGCCCTCTGGGCCTGCACTCCCACTTACACATAGTTCAAGAGCCATACAGCAGCCCTATAGGGCAAGGAACCCTTGTAAAAGTAATTTGCCCATATCTTGGGAATTGTAGAAGCTAGAAAAAAAATTGAAGTATCGTTGTAACCATGACAGTAAGTACCACTCACAGCATATGTCAACTGAAGCTATATTTTGCATTGTTTATGAGATACAGGCATTGAAATGCACTGGACAGGCACCATCTGAACCCTTGTGACACAAATTTGATAATATCGCATTAACCGTGCTACCTACAAAAAAAACTTTAAATGCAGGCTTATTCTATGGTTAAAATCTTCTTCCAGTGGCATAGTTCATGCAAAGGTGATCTAAGCTGCCAATAGTGAAAACTCTGTATCTCACTTCCTCTCCAAGATAACAGCGCCGAAAGGTGTGACAGACACTGCAATGTAATCCTATGGAGAAAATGTCCACTTTGTCATGCCATATCTATGCAACTACTTAAGTCCCCAACACCTAAACTCCATAATTCACACACCTAGGGCATCCCCTCAACACCCTGAAAATTTCAAGTAAAAAGACCAAACCATTAATGAGCTATGAAATTCTAAAATCTTTACATCTTTAAACATTTTTCAGTCGTAAGCCTATTTTTTGGCCACAAGATACATCTTATTACATGACCTAACAAAATCCTAGTCCGTGAGTGGAGATCTGGTCATGCCAATCTAGGCCATCTGGTCATACCCAGGGCCATCTGGTCATGAATGCCAGAGATCTGGTCATCCCCTCATGAACAAAGCTCATGAACTAATATTTTCTCATGACCCAGGATTTTGCAGGCTCACAAATGAAGACGAATCAATCAATCAATCACTCTTTATTTTTAAAAAACGCCTTTCCAAAACCAAAGCACTTTTACAATAAATAGATCAAGGACATACAATTAAAACAATATAATAAAATCAGTCCTTAAAAATCAAAATAAGCCAGGCTAAATAGGTAAGTTTTCAATGCTGATTTAAAACTTTGGACGGTCAGGCAATCTCGCACCTGATGAGGTAGAGAATTCCACAAGGTTGGGTCAGATCGCTAGCAAGTCACGAAAGAAGAATTTTTAATTTTTAAAAACCTATTTTTTTGACAGAAATAAAGCAAACCAAAGGCATGGCTTTATAGAGGGGGTCACCCTGAACAAAACCCATGCCTCATTTGCCCCCAAAGTCACCCATGGAGAAAGTTACAACATTTTGTTTGACTGGAAAACTAAAAACAACATGGTGGATCATGAATGAAGAATTTTCTCACAAACTAGGATTTTTCATTCATGAGCTGACAAACTCTTTGATCATGAGGCCATTTATCTTTTGCAAGATACATATAAATTTTTGACTGATCTGAGCATGCTCAGAACTCAAATTAAAAATGTAATAACTTTGGAATGGATTAATAATTTTTTTTGCCAAACCAATGCTGGATTGTTCCTTCACCCAAACTCTTTCTGTGTTCCAAGTTTCAGATCAAAACACCACACTATGTGGTTCCAGCGCCACAGGCAAAAAAATGCATCAAAACTGGAGAAAAGTGTATTTTGTGGCATTTTGCTGCACAAAAACCTTATGTGCGACCGAAACGCAACTTAGTAAATCAAGAGATCTACCACACCAGACCATGTATTATAATTCAACTTCAACTTCAGCTTTATTGGATGACAAATTGAGATAACATTATCACATTTTCAGTTGCATCCAACATTTAAAAACAATACATATGAAACACAAGCAACAGCTCAACAAGACAAACATGACAAGAAATCTTACAATATTAAACAAGTACCACAGATATTTTTGTGCAAATCTGTTAAACTGTTGCAAAGTTATTAACACACAAAATTTGATGTTTAACATTAAAGTACATACTCAACCCTAACTATAGGGCACGACCACGCCCCTATAATATATATGTATTTGGTATTTAATGTTGATGGAGAACATGCACTGGTTAAGCAATTTAGTGCTCATTACACTGGTGTGGTCATAAAATGTACTGTCACTTTAAAAGCATCATTTTAAAGCCTGTAAAGACCTAATAGTTACACCCTCCTGATGACGTACTAGTGTAGTACGAAACCAGTCAAGGTGTCTACAGCGTTTGTATGGAGCTTGGTTTTTTTGACGTCGTTTCTAAGAATTAAACATTTTTTGCTTCACTAGCCTCGGCTGAGGTGTGCGTTTTTTTTGCTGTGACAAGCTGAATTTGATTATCACTTGCACCCTTATGCTGTGGAGCTGAAATTGTTGTTTTTCTGTTTCATATAGTTCAGAGTGCCACTTCATGCATTGCACAATGCTGCTTCATGTAGTGCAGAGTGCCACTTCATGTAGTGCAGAGTGCCACTTCAAGTAGTGCAGAGTGCCACTTCAAGTAGTGCAGAGTGCCACTTCAAGTAGTGCAGAGTGCCACTTCATGTAGTGCAGAGTGCCACACCCTGAAGTGCAGAGTGCCACTTCATCTAGTTTAGTGTGGAATGCCACTTCATGTGGTGTGGAGTGTGACTTTATGTAGTGCACAATGCCCCTTCACGTAGTGCAGAATGCCACTTCATGTAGTGCATAGCAGCATTTTACATAGTGCGGAGTGCCACTTCATGTAGTGCAGAGTGCCACTCAGTGTAGAGAGGAATGCCACTTAATGTATTGTAGGATGCCAATTTTCATAGGGTGGAGTGCCACTTCATGTAGTGCAGAGCACCATTTTACATAGCGTGGAGTGTGACTTCATGTAGTGCGGAGCACCATTTTACACAGTGCGGAGTGCCACTTCACGTAGTGCAGAGCACCATTTTACATAGCGTGGAGTGTGACTTCATGTAGTGCGGAGCACCATTTTACACAGTGCGGAGTGCCACTTCATGTAGTGCAGAGCACCATTTTACATAGCGTGGAGTGTGACTTCATGTAGTGTGGACTGCCACTTGTGTAAAAAGGAGTGCCACTTCACATACTGTGTGTTACATTGTGCGGAGTGCCACTAAACACAGTGTGGATTGCCCCTTTATGTACTGTGTAGCTCCCTTTATATAGTGTAGAGTGACACTTCATGCAGTGTGGAGCACCATTTTACATAGTGCAGAGTGTGACTCCATGTAGTGCAGAATACCACTTGATATAGTGTGGAGGGTTACTTCTTGTAGTGTGGAGCAACACTTTATGCAGTGTGGAGAGACACTTCATGTAGTACAGACTGCCCCTTCATGTAATGCAGAGGGTCTTTTTGTGTAGTGCAGAGTGCCAATTCATGTAGGGTGGAGCACCACCGTACATAGTGCAGAGAGCCACTTCATATAGTGCAGAGTGCTACTTAATGTAGTGCGGCATGCCACTTCATGTAGTGCGGAGTGCCACTTCAAGTGGTGCAGACAGCCACTTCATATAGTACAGATTGCCATGTCATGTAGTGTAGTGGTTACTTTGTGTGGAGTGTCACTTCATGTAGTGAGGAGTGCCACTTCATGTGGTGTAGAGTGCCACTTTACATAGTGTTCGGCGCCACTGTTCCTAGCCTTGCTTGTAGAGCAGAAAGCAGCTAACTAAAAGAAGCTACATTTTCTTATTCATTTAAAACTTATATCTCAGCAGGAGTCAGTGTCTGTTGAGATTAAGTAGACAGATACTTTATTAGAATTAGAAAGGGTCTTATTTAGGGTTAAAAAAGAAAGAAAGTTAGTGTGTGTTATGTGCTGGGAAGGGTAATGTATCAGCTGACTTTGCTAAACCAGTAGGAGGAAAGAGAGCTTAATTGGGGGTGTGGCTTAGACACTATAAAAGCAGTTGACTCATAGATACGTAGATACATAGACAGTGTCGGCAGATAAGGGCCTATGGCCCACCCATTCTGCCCATTTGAGCTTGTAAGTTCAGTTTATGTTTTCCTAGAAGTCTGTTGCCCCTTACCCCTGACCTCCAGAATTCATTTATGTCTGTCCCATGCATTCTTAAATCCTGTGATTGTTTCAGCCCCCACCACTTCCTCTGGCAGGGTGTTCCACTTGTCCACCACCCGTTCTGTGAAGAAATTCTTCCTCATGTTTCCTCTGAATCATCCTCCCTCCAACTTCATCCCATGCCCTCTAGTCCTGGAACATCTTTTTCGCTTAAAAATAGTGTATTCCTGCACCCTGTTCCTCCCTGTGAAATACTTGTATGTCTCTATCATATCCCCTCTCTTCCTCCTCTCCTCCAGGGAGTACATGTTCAGTTCCTTCAACCTGTCTTCATAGGACTTGTGATGCAATCCATGCACCATCTTTGTTGCCCTCCTCTGAACCTTCTCTACCCTGTCTATGTCCTTACATAGGTATGGTCTCCAGAACTGTACACTGTACTCTAGGTGGGGCCTCACTAGTGTCTTGTATAGCAGAATTATGACCTCCCTTTTCCTGCTGGTGATGCCCCTGCCTATACATCCCAGCATCCTATTTGCTTTACCTGCTGCCTTGTACACTGTTTCCCTACCTTGAGGTCATCAGAGATGATAACCCCAAGATCCCTTTCCTGCTTGGTGCATGCTATATCCTCACCCCCAACTGATATATTGTGCCAGGGTTTTTGTGCCCCATATGCATTATCTTGCACTTCTTTGCATTGAATTTCAACTGCCAAACCCTGACCATTCTTCAAGTTTCTGCAGGTCCTTCTCATTCTGTCTACACCCTCTGGTGTGTCTACTCTATTACAGAGCTTTGTGTCATCAGCAAACAGTGAAATTCTGCCTTCTAGGTCCTGTGCAATGTCACTGATGAAGATGTTGAATAGGACTGGTCCCAGCACTGATCCCTGTGGTACCCCACTGGTCACTCTTCCTTCTGTGGAGTGACAGCCCTTTACCACCACCCTCTGTGTCATGCCACCCAGCCAGTTACCTACCCACCACACTACTGTCCTGCCCACACCCATATTCCCCAGTTTGTGTAATAATCTTCTATGTGGCACAGTGTCAAAGGCCTTGCTGAAGTCCAGACAGGCCATGTCCACTGCCCTCCCCTGATCCACCTCCCTAGTCACCCAGTCAAAAAATTCAACGAGGTTGGTCTGCATCTTCCATCCCACAGCACCCAGCTGAGCGCCGGGGCTTCGCTCCACCAGTGGGCGGTCAGCGGCACCTTAGCCGAACCTGGGAACCACAAGGCCGGGAGGAACAGTGAGGGAGCAGTCGGGAAAGGTGCAGCCAATCGCCTGCATCTTCCATCCCACAGCACCCAGCTGAGCGCTGGGGCTTCGCTTCACCAGCGGGCGGTCGGCGACACCTTAGCCAAACCTGGGAACCACAAGGCCGGGAGGAACAGCGAGGGAGCAGTTGGGAAAGGTGCAGCCAGTCGCCTGCATCTTCCATCCCACAGCACCCAGCTGAGCGCCGGGGCTTCGCTCCGCCAGCGGGCGGTCGGCGGCACCTTAGCTGAACCTGGGAACCACAAGGCCGGGAGGAACAGCGAGGGAGCAGTCGGGAAAGGCGCAGCCAATTGCCTGCATCTTCCATCCCACAGCACCCACCTGAGTGCCGGGGCTTCGCTCCGCCAGCGGGCGGTCGGTGGCACCTTAGCCGAACCTGGGAACAACAAGGCCGGGAGGAACAGCGAGAGAGCAGTCAGGAAAGGTGCAGCCAATCGGTAAGCGAGCGCTCCACCAGGCACAGCAGGCGATTGGCTCTTCTGCCCCATTGACTTACACTGGCTCAGTTTGCATTGCCGAAATCTGTGTGGGACTTGATTTTTTTCTCTCTTTTACTCTTCCCCTGGTTTTTTACTGCAAAATCCCCAGAAGAGCTGCTTCCAATCTGGTGAGACATCTGTAGAGGGAAACTGTTGTTGATTCTGTTTGAATTCTGCTGGATCCTGTTAGCAGCAGTGGGCCAGACGCTGAGGCGCCACTCTCCTATTTTTTATCTGTGTAAATCATCAAAAAAGTGCTGTTATCCAATATTGTGTTGCAAGGGGAAACTGCCATTTTACTGCTCTTTAATGTAATTACAGCTCCTTGCTTGCATATGTAAGGTGGGCCAGACGCTGAGGCGCCACAGGACCCCCCCCCAAACAGTCCTTTTGTAGTGCAGATTTGGTCAGTGACGATCAGAAAACGCTTGCTACTGCCCTTATTAATTGCTGCACCCTCCTCTGTCTCTCTCCAGCCTGCATCTTCCATCCCACAGCACCCAGCTGAGCCCCGGGGCTTTGCTCCACCAGCGGGCGGTCGGCGGCACCTTAGCTGAACCTGGGAACCACAAGGCCGGGAGGAACAGCGAGGAGCAGTCGGGAAAGGTGCAAAACTTTGCCCACCCACCCCCCCTTCTTGTGTGTTGATTTATAGGCATCTTCCTGCTGAAATCTCTTCCCTGCCCTCAGCATTTTTCTCTAAACCAACAGAGAGTCACACCAGCTTGCTGATCCAACCAATCAGCAACTTCACTACTCCCCACTGCCAACTATCAATATCCCCTTCAGAATGGGAAGCTTACTTCTGATACTCCTGTCACTATCAGCCATAGGGTTCCCCAAAGAAGATGACCCTGTTATACAATTTAGAGTGGTCAATCTGCCCAGTTTCTCTGGAACATCCTCCTTGGCTGACACTCAAACCCTCATATATGCTTTACCATTGCTGCATTGACTACAGTGGTACAATCACCATAAAGATACACATATCACCATATATGTGTTTCAGTCAAGGCCCCACTGCTGGATATATAGATCCCCTCTAAGCCTAGTCGTCAAACTGCTAACTGGTATCCTGACACACTACCTTAAAACCACAGGGAGCACCCAAAAAAAAAAAGAGTGGCAACAGAATAAAAGAAGGAGGACCAAAGACAACCCCCTCTCCCTATCACTGGCAGCCCTCATGAAACTACTGATCTTTCTATTGCTCTGTACTGGTAATGTGGGAAATCGACCCTGGACCTCTTGAAAGTATCACCTATCCATCAGACCTAACCTCAACTAAAGGCCTCAGTTTCCTGCATATTAATGTATGCAGTCTGTTGAAAACATTTACATTGATACAAGCCTGGGTTGCCCATACCTTGCCAGACTTTCTCGTGATAACTGAGACATGGCTCAAACCCACCACAATGGACAGGGAAGTTAACCTACCTATCAGCTATTCAGAGCTGATCGCCAGACAAGGGGAGGTGGAGTAGCCATTTATGCAAAAGCTGGTATAGTTGTATCCTGTACTGCTGCAACATCTATGCCCAAGGAATTTGAATGCCTATCTCTAAAAGTCTCTCTCCCCAATACAGCAGCTTTCCAACTAATTGGATGCTACAGACCCCCTTCTGCTGAACACAAGCTCTTATCCCACCTGGGAAACCTGGTCAAGTTCAGTACTGAAGAAGTCATTATCCTAGGTGACCTGAATTTCAACTGGCTCACCCAGGCAGCTACACCTCTGGTATCATTCTGTGACACCTATGGGCTCACACAGTTAATTAATGAACCAACAAGATTAAACACAAAGAATAGTAGTAACAGTACTCTACTTGACATCATGCTAGTGGGTAAACTACATCTATTCACACATGCTGGAGTGCTCCTATGTGACATAAGTGACCACTCCCCCATCGCAGGGGTAAGATCCAACAGCATAACAACAAATCCTGCAAAATTCATCATGAGGAGATCCAAGAAAAACATCAATATTGAAGGATATCTGCATGATCTAGCTTATACTCCACACTGGCAAAAGTTCTATTTTGCACATTCTGTAGAAAAAGCTCAGCAGGTGCTAAATAGCATTATAATAAATGCCCTTAACACCCATGCCCCAATCTCTAGTATCCGAATAAAAAACAAATCCTGCGCTGGTTTTCAGCTGACCTCAAAGCTGCACTGCTGGAGAGAGACAAACTCTGGAAAGTAGCAAGAAAAACTAAGAATACAAACGACCGGATGATTTTTAGGAAAGCCAGGAATAAATGCACCAGGAAAGTTAGGGATGCAAAGGCTGCCTACTACCCAGCCGAGCTCGACTCCTCCTACCATAATCCTGCTGGGTTTTGGGGCACCATCAAGGGTATGATGGGACAGGATGCTAACAACCCCTTCCAACTCAACTACACAATAACTATGGCCCTATTACTGGCAAATGGAAATACTGGATGCATTCAACAACCACTTCACAACAGCTGGCCTTGCCTTGACACCTCCCAGCTAACCTACTAAGGGACCAATTAAGCTCCCACTACATTGGTGATCAAAGAGTTGACTCTTCCTTTAGCTTCAAACCTATACTGTTGAAACAAGTTGAGGATCTATTATGGCATCTAGATACCAAAAAAAGTGCAGGAGCAGACCTTCTGGACCCCTTCTTTCTAAAGATTGCATGCCATGTGCTTGCAGTCCCCCTAACACACCTCTTTAACCTTTCCCTAAACTCTGGCTCTATTCCCATGCTGTGGAAGACAGCCCAAGTGGTCCCCCTTCTAAAATCAGGGGACCCCATGGATCTTAATAACTACAGGCCCATTTCCATTCTACCTGTGTTATCCAAGATGCTGGAGAAATTAGTGAGTATTCAGTTAAGGGAATATCTTGACAATGCTAACCTATTAAATCCAGCTCAATCTGGATTCAGGGCCAAACATAGCACTATCACTGCATTAGCCAAGGTCACAAATGACTGGCAAACCGAACTGGATAAAAAGAACAGTGTCTGTGCAGTATTCCTGGACCTGAGCAAAGCATTCGATATTGTGGACCATGAACTGCTACTCTCATCCCTACACTCCATTGGCCTAGATCCACCCTCCCTTAAGTGGTTCAGATGCTACCTCTCCGGTAGGTCACAGCAGGTAAAAGCTGAAGGTGACCCATCCCCATTAAGACCACTGTCAAGAGGAGTCCCCCAAGGCTCTATTCTGGGTCCTATCCTTTTTGTCATTTATATAAATACAATTGACTCAACCCTTACCAAGTCCTCAGTACACCTCTTTGCTGATGACACTGTTCTGTATGTCAGCAATCCTTCGCCTTCAGTGGCTCATGAAATCCTACAAACAGAATTCTCTTTGTTACAGTATCAGCTACTCAAGAAAAAGCTTCTGCTAAATGCAAAGAAAACTAAAGCAATGATGTTCACAACTCAAAACTCCACCAACACATCCTCTTCAATCAATCTCCCCGAGCTATGCACTATACTTGGAGAAAATCTGGAGTATGTTGAAAATTTCAAATACCTAGGTGTGTGGATTGACAACAGACTTGACTTCACTCAGCATCTAGAACAACTGCTAAAAAGCTTCGCCTAAGGCTTGGCCTCCTCTATAGATTAAAACCCTTCCTTAACAGAGACTCAAAGATGAGGTTAGTCCAGGCCATCTTTCTATCAGTCATTGACTATGCAGACTTCCTTTATAGTCACTGCCCCATCTCCTACCTTCAAAAGTTGGATACCTTATATCATAGAGCAATAAGGTTCATTACAGACCTGCCATATAATACCCACCATTGTTCTCTCTATGACGCAGTTGGATGGGTTTCCCTTCATGTCAGAAGGTGCAGAGATGCAGCTCTATGGATCTACAGAGCGTTATCAAAAAAACTCCCAAGCTATATCCTGGACTGCTTCAACCAGACCACTCCTAGCTCCTATGCCCTAAGAAGCAACAATATCATCCTGCTCAAATTGCCCAAAGTCAACACCAAATTAGGGAGGGCAGCAATCGGCTATTCTCTAGCTATAGCATGGAACACCCTACAAAAATCCCTAAAACTGTCCATTATCATTCCATTTACATCCTTTAAGCAGCACTGTACAGCCTTCTTCACAGAGAAATGCAGTTGCTACTGCTAGAGATAGAATAGTCATCCCACAAACCTATATTCCAATCATATATGACATATTCCTTCCAGTCAGACACCCCCAGTTTATGGCACCCAATATTTCCTTCACCATCCTTGTACTCATTATGTGTGTGACTGTCCTGACCCTCATTGGGATATATATGTACTGTACATATTGTAGATATTAGTTTAACCTTCTCTTAACCAAGTTTCAACATGTGAATTCACTGTATATCATTGTGTTATAAACATAATTTTTTCTGTATGTATAACTGTCTTATAAGTGTGTGTTGTAATTGCTGTGTATCAACTCGAAACTTGACCTTATCAGGTCCATCTTGTAAATGAGCCTTGCTCAATGATGGTCGCCTGAATAAATAAAGATTTGATTGAATAAATAAAGATTTGATTGATTGATTGATTGTTCCCGCTTTTGTATAAGGGGACTACATCTGCTGTCCTCCAGTCTTTGGGTACCTCCCCTGTTTCCAGTGATCGGCTAAACAGGATAGCCAGAGGTTCAGCCACCACCTCTGTTAGTTCTTTAAGGACCCTGGGGTGCACCCCATCTGGCCCCATTGCTTTATCAACTCTTATTACTTCCAGTTCCTTCAGGACCTTTCTCGTGTAAAGGGACTTGTGTCCATTTCTTCACCATTCTCACTCCTTGTACTCCTTCAGACCCATTACCCTCCTCTTCCTCAGTAAAGACTGAGCAGAAATACTTGTTCAATATGTCAGCTTTACTGTTGTCATCCTCCACGTGGCCACCATCCTCCCCTTCAGTCTCACTGTCCACTCCCTTTGTCTTTCTTTTTCACTTATGTACCTGTAAAGGTTTTCCCCTCTACCCACTGATTTTGCAATGTGTTCTTCTATCTGAGCTTTGGCTTCCCTTACTGACCTCCTGCCTCCCTTTGCTGCTCCTGGTACTTCTCCCTATCCCCTTCTGCCTGTGTCTTTTGTATTGCCTGAATGCAATCTTTTTGGCTTTCACTTTCTTGCTACCTCTTTGGAAAACCATAATGGTCTCCTCTTCCTTTTCCTTTTTGCTAACCTGCTTAATGCATAATTCTTGTTCTTGTAATCCCCATTTTAAATACTGCCCACTGTTCTTCAGCTCCTGATTCCTGTCCCAGTCCCCTTAATGCCTCTTTCAAGTATCTCCTCATTTTTCCCAAAGTCTGCCCCCCTAAAATCCAGGATACGTGTTTTTGTGTGGGTTGGTTCTGCTCTTTCTGTGATTTCAAACCACAATGACTGGTGGTCACTGTTCCCCAGGAGCTCCCCCACTGTTACCCCCATCACACTGTCCCTGTTTGTGAGCACAAGGTCCAGTATTGCCTTCTACTGAGTTGGTTCCATAACCAGTTGTTTGAGGAAGGCACCTGAAGGGAGTCCAGGATAAATCTGCTCCTAGTTGATGCTGCTGCTGGGATGCTCCAGTCCACGTCTGGAATATTGATGTCTCCAACCAGTACTCACCTCACTGTCTGCCATCCTTTGGATGGCTACGCATCAACTCTATCTGTTTCTTCCTCCTGGGTTGGTGGTTCATAGATTACACCAAATGCGGATGGCTGTCCCATTTTCCTTTCCAGCTTAACCCACAGTATCTCTCCCATTTTGTTCCTCCTGGATCTCTGTGGCCCTTATGTCATTTTTCACATACAGTGCCACCTCCTCCCTTTCTGCCTGCTCTGTCTCTTCTGAATATGTTGTAGCCAGGTATGGCCATCTTCCAGTCGTGGTTATCATTACACCAGGTTTCAGTGATGGCCACAATGTCCTGAATCTGACTGCATCATGACAGCTTCCAGATCTTCCATCTTGTTGCTAAGGCTCCTGGCATTTGCACATGGCTTTCCATGATTTGACTTCCCTAGACTGTTTCGCTGTTCTACTCCAGCCCCTTCCTTGGTTGTCCTTTATCCTGGTTCTCCTTGCTGTCTGCCCTTCTGCTGAATTTTGCCCTTTCTGCATATCCACCTCTTGGGCACTAATCTCCATCTTTTGCACACTGCTTTGCAGAGATAGCCACTCCTCTGGTTCACTGGTTCCACTGCTAGCTGTGGGGGTGAGCAAGTAGGTACCCTCCTTGCTGGTCTGCAACCCCCCTTTGCTAGTTTAAATGCTTGTCAATGTAGCATTTAAACTTATCATTGAGTGCTTGGATTACCCTCCAGGATGGATACTAGCCGTCAGGCTTGAACAAACCTCCATCCCTCCAGGTGGGTCCCCAGTCACCAATTAATCCAAACCCTTCCTCACAGCACCAGTTCAACCATGAGTTAAAGTTCCTGGTGCATGCACTCCTATGCTCTCCCTTACCTCTCACAGGTAGTACTTCTGAGAAAGTGACAGAAGTAGCTACTTGCTTGAGACCCTCCCAATTTCCTAAACTCTTCCTGAATTTCCTTTGGCTCCCCATTTGCCAGGTCATTAGTAACCTAGGTGGATAATGACATCCAGCTCAATCTCCTGGCTCTTGCCTTCCCAGTGATCCCCAGGATCTTCCTTCCATCTCCCATGCCATGGCACCTGGTAGGCACCTCACCTCCCTGTCTTCCCCTCCTGTGTTCCTAGCTGGATCCCTCTTATGATGGAGTCCCCACCAGGATTCCACTCCTCCTCTCTGGGGTCCACTGCTTTCCCGCTGAGGTCAACTCCTTGGCTAACCTCCACATCCTTTCCTTCCACTTCTCTGGGTACCTCTATTTGGTTGTCCTCATTTGCCAGTGTGGCATATGTGTTCTTGAGTGGAATAGGATCTGGGATGTGCCTCTGCCTGACCGCTCTAACCCTCCCTGAGCCCACTGTCATCCAAGTGCTCCTTGTTCTCTGCATCCTTTGAGGCAGTTGCATTGGACTGGGTGGTCTCTGGATAGGGGTGATGGTACTCCTGACCCAGTTTACTTCTGCTCTGAGTCTGGCTACCTCATCCCACAGTTCAGAGAGATGCATGCAGATAGGGCAGCACCTCAGTGTCCAGAAAGTCTGCCTGAATATGGCTGCCCCACAGCCACTGCATTGCACCACTCCCCACATTATACTGCTGCTATACTGCTATTCCACTACTTGTCTGCTACTGAAGCTCTCCTAGTTCCCTTTTTATTAATTTATTGTCCTAAAAGTCCTGCCACTGATCCGCAGATAATCTTCTTAAAAAAACAAACAATAAATAAATAGAGTCAAAACACTTGTGCTGAGGGTGGGCTTCTTCCCCCTTATGCCCCTCCTACTTCACACCCCTTACTATACCCTGTGTTTAGCTCCTGTCAGTCAGATTTAACAGAGCATATAATTAAGAGTTGGGGAAGGGGGGGCAAAAATTTGCAGTAATTAAAGACAGCACGGAATTACACCACCACTATATTTTAAATTTTCAACAGCCCAAAAACAATTCTAAGTAAAGACAACAAAGAAAGTACAGTGTCACTAAAAGCCCACAATCTAAGTTTAAAAGAAAAATAGCAATTACCAGTTACTCTAAAGCACTGAATTGAATATGTTTCCTTCCTTCCCGTTCTGGCTTCTTCTGAGAAAATAAAACTATACTTGCTACCTCAACTCTGACTAAGCCCCACCTCCAGTTATCACATAGCTGAGGTCAGAGGCCAGACAATTAACACCCTTCACCCAACTACAGGGCAGTCAGACAAGCCAAGATAAAATTTGCAGCAATTAAAGACAGCACAGAATTATACCACCACTACGTTTTAAATTTTCAACAGCCCAAAAACAATTCTAAGTAAAGACAACAAAGAAAGTACAGTGTCACTAAAAGCCCACAATCTAAGTTTAAAAGAAAAATAGCAATCACCAGTTACTCTAAAGCACTGCATTGAATATGTTTCCTTCCTTCCCCTTCTGGCTTCTTCTGACTCAAATTACAACTTCCTGTTGCTAGCCTCTTTTCTTACTAATTGCCCTCCATCGCACCCCTCCACCCACCCACCCTAAGCCAGTTCTACTTTTATAGCCACTGGATTTGACTGTCAACAGGAACTTCCTGTTTGGCAGTAGAAAGGGAAGGATCATAGAGAAACATTGGTTTTGTCAACCCTAAAGGAAAAAAGTAGCTCATCCCTCCCCCCCAGCTGCTGGTGGTCTGACATTGAACAAGGAAGAAGGAGGCTACTGAAGAAGATAGGAAGTTGCTGTCCCAAAACAGGAAGGGTGAGAGTTATAAGGAGATGAGAGAGTAAGAATACAGAGAAACAGTAGAGGGGACACAAAATATGACATGATAGGAGTGGTGCAGTGCAATGGCTGTGGGGTGGCAGTGTTCCGGGAGACATTCTGGAGGCTGTGATGCTGCCCTATTTGCAGGCACCTCTCTGGTCTGAGAAAGGAGTTTGCCTGTCTCCAGGCTGACCTGGCTAGGATTTGGGAAACCTCCTCTCCCACCCAGGGACCACCAGAGCCAATGTCACTACCTCAGAGGTTGCCAAGAAAGAGGAGAGGCTGGACCAGGGTGGGCTCAGGGAGGGAGAGAGTAGTGGAACAGAGTTGCATCCCTCCAGCTGTACCTCTCCACAATTCATTCGCTTTCTGGTGGATAGTGGTTCCTTAGGCGACCTGCAGTGGAGACCAAGGAGGATGCTGGGAACCTTCTCAAAGAGACCCACCGGAGGGTGGCATGGGACCCCACAGGGGAAGGAAACAACTCCTGGTGGGGGACTCAATCATTAGGGGGGTAGAAATGGAGGAAGGGGAGAGAGAGGTAAGGTGCCTTCCTGGCGCCACGGCTTGGAGGGACAGGAAGCGAATCCTCAGGATCATGGGAGGAGCTGCATGAGGGAGGGAGCTGGATGCCATTGTCCACCTAAGTACAAATGACCTGGCTATGAATGGGATCAGAGCAGTGCAAGAGGAGTTTGTGGAGTTGGGAAGGAGCCTTAGACAGGTAGCGCATATGGTAACCTTCTTGGAGGTGCTGCCTGTCTATGGCAAGGGTGATGCTAGGGCACTCCTCACCAGGGAATTCAATGAGTGGGTGAAAAACTGGTGTGGATATCAGGGTTTTGGCTTCATTGGGGACTGGGGAGCCACCTGGAGGGATGCAGACATATACTGGTGTGATGGTCTGCATCTGTCCAGGGGGGAGCCAGGATACTAGGTGAGAGGTTTAAATGCTTCTTTGGCAAGCATTTAAACTAGCCAAGGGGGGAGGCACTGAAAAGGAGGAGGGAAATCCCAGCCTCCCCCCACAAAACATGGTAATTAATGAGTTAAATGCAAAAAAAAAGCAAAGGCAGTAAGGACTGGAATGGGGATAAAAGGGGTAAGGCTATCAAAAAGTGGAGGGTGATGAGTACCAACACCCATAGTCTGTGTAACAAGCTCCCTGAACTAGTGGCCTTGCTGGAAGAGGGTTGCCTGGATATTGTGGCAGTCACAGAAACATGGTACACAGAGAACCATGACTGGAATGTCAACATACCAGGATACACAATCTACAAGAGGGACAGAGAGGGTAAAAGAGGAGGAGGAGGAGGAGGAGTAGCTCTCTATGTAAAGGAAGGGATCAAAGCAACAGAACTAAACAGTAAACAGGGAGCAGATGAGGCACTCTGGGTCACCCTGGAGACAGGAAATGGCACCACAATCCGCATGGGAGATCTTCCCTTGTCAATCTTCACCATTCATTACTTCCTGGGTGTAAGCCGGAGGCGCGCACCCTTCACGGGAGCTTTTTTTTTTTTTTAAATTGCCTAACGGCCCCGCCCTCGAGAGCGACGTCATGCGCGAGGGGCGGCCGTTAGTAGCGACCGACTCCTCCTCCAACTCAGTTCTGTTTCTCCCACCGTCGAGGCAGCACCTGCTTTCGCTGGAGCATTTTCAACTGCGTAGTTTTCGTCCAACTCCTCCATTTGTATCGCACTCGACGCCATACCGGTAAGACTGTTCCTTTTCTATTTGTACGGCGTCGGGTGTGTTTTCCTACTGTGTTTTTTCCTCAATAGTTTCACGTTATGTCCGAGTTCTAGAGCAAAGCGTTTGAATTGGACTCATAATCTGAGCCAGCCACAAGAGGATTGTATTAGACAGTGACTCTGGGAGATGTAGTTTAGACTTCGGCGCCTTTTTGGACCAACAGCAGCAGTCTATTGTGAGTGACAGCCAATCCAGTCAAGAACTGGGAGGATCTCAAAGGAAGTGCCCGGTTTTGTCTGTTGGAGTTTCAGTTTAGATCTGGTAGTGAAGGGGAAAGAAACCCTGTGCTCCTTCAGTGCACAGTTTCAGTCAAAAAACATGTGTAAGGCCCAGAGTTCCGGTCTGCAGCTTGTGTAACTGCTTGTTAGGACTGAATCCGTCCTGTGAAAAGAATCAAAGGATCTCTGAAGAGTAGAAACCAGGCTCACCCTGTAGAAGACTGGAGAAATTGTTGAATTGCACTCTGTCTGTCAGGAACTGAATCTGCTGTGTGTTCTCCCGGGTATTGTGCAGTAATTGCGATCGGGATAGAGAAGCAGCCTGCCTGGTATAGTACTTCCTTTTTACCATATAAATGTGTGAAGAGTCTCTTGGAGCTCAAGAGTAGCCCTGCTGATATTGAAGGACCCTATCTTATTTGGAGGTCGTGAGTACTAATTCAGGGTCGCTCCTGTTGAATTGCCACATTAAATCCAAATGGAATTACTGTACTGCTGACTGTTTAATTTTCCTTTTCTCTGTGTGAAAGGGCCCCTACCAGCTGCCATGGTTTGGACTAGCCACTAGGGCTTGGTACCCAGGGACAGTAACTGATAGGGATAGGCCTGTGCACAGAGCCATAGGTAGATGATTAGAGTGATAAGCTAATTAACCTGATTTCCCCTGTCCTTGTTATATCCCCTAAATAAATCAGAGCTGCTTGTTTCAGCAAAGTTATACTGCCTGAGGTATTTGTCTATGTTAAAGTACTGTACTGTGATTGTTGCACTGTATCTTATTTCACAGGAGGTCCCAGTGCCGGAACCAGTCCTGGGGGTAAGTGTATACTGTGAAGGTAATTCTGATATATTGTGTGGGCCACTAGTGGGAAGAAAGGGGGTTGCAGTGTCCCAGAGGGCTGTGACCAAGTTAGTTTAACTATTGCAAACCCTGACCTCTGGGTGGAGGCACCCGCCATTGGATCCAGGCCCCTCAACCTGTTAGTGGCAAATCAGGCAGGGGTAGTAGCCCCTGGGATAGCGCCATCTAGGGGTTACATTGTACTTTACCACTGTTAGAAATTGGATGTAATTAATTGCTCTACCACTGTGACACCTTGCTAATTGTTCTTTCCTAGTTGACATTCTGCTATGCTGTTCCTGTATTATCCTGTACTACTCTGTATTCACCATGTTGCACTCTCCCGGGTCATTCTTGAAAATAGGCATATGACTTGTCTAGTGTACTTACCCGGTAAACAAACGCTAAATAAATAAATAGACATTTTCTTAAAGATGAAAGAGTGTGATATGGTCCCTCATGACTGTAAGGGTGCAGTACAGTCTTTCATGGCTGTAAGAGTGTTATATATTGTCTCTCATGGCTGTAAGGATGTGGTACAGTCTCTGATGGGTGTAAAAAAGTGTGTTATGGTCTCTCATGGCTGTAAGGATGCAGTATGATCTCTGTGGTTGGGTCACTCATGCCAGTAAGAGTCTAGTATGGTCTCTCATGGCTATAACAGTGTTATACGGTCTCTCATGGCTGTAAGAGTGTGGTACAGTCTCCCATGTATGTGTTAAGGCTGATGCAATTATTTAACAAATATCTCTTTTTAAAATCAATGTGGTTTTATAGTTTTAATTCTATATATGTTAATGTACATAAGATTTACTGTCATTTTATTATACTATTCTGTGGTTTATGCATAAAGACAATCTGCTTTTAATTGGCAGGGTAGCACTACTGCTTACGGTGCAGGTGACCCATGTTTGGGAGCAGGCACAGAGTGTCAGAGGGTTGGCCGGGGAAGAGGTAGGATGAGGCTTCTCATGGGCAGTTCTTCTCCTCCAGGGAGGGGTGTTGTAGTATCCTGGCACACAAGTGACACCTACTGGAGACTGGATGTACACCATCTGGGAGCACCACCAGTGGGGCGAAGCGACACTGGCTGGGACCAACAGCAGTGGGCAGAAGCGACACCATCCAGAACAGTGAACAGTGGGTGTAGGTGACACCATCTGGGACCACCGGCAGTGGACAGAGGTGCCGGTGGGCATCTACAGGTGTGTGCAGGAGTGCACACAATCTGCACTGAGCGTCATTGCATGTCCGCATCTCCTGGGGAGACCCAAGCAAACTCCCTTGGACTGGCAGCACAATGAAGCCCTGGACCTCCACCTAAGCAGCGCCCCAGGTGTGAACTTGATCTGGGGCCTCAGGTGGATCTCGGACTCTCCATTAAAGACCCCAGCACAGGAAATAAGTTGTGGACCTCGCAGACTGGGCTGCCTTGAGGAAGCTAGATAGAAGGTCCAGGCAGCAACAGAGTGGGTACATTCCTGCCGAAGCGTGAGAGGCATAAAAGAACTGGGAAAAAAGAAAATCTGCTTCTGGAATTTTGGAACTCTATTTCCAATGGGATTTTGTTAAATGAGGTGGAATTTCAGAATTTTGCAGATTCCAACAGAAGCAGAATCTGCAATTTCCATATAATCCAGCGTTTTGAAGAGGAGCAGATATTTGGGAGGCTGGTTGTCATATGGGAGAGGTGGGGTTCTAGGGCAGGTGTGAGGGCACAAAGGGCTTATTCTAAAAATTCATGCATTTATTAAGATTTTTAAGATTTTGTTACATATTTTGATGCTATATAAAGTTTACTGCTAGTGACCAGACTGAGGAGGGTCAGATCTCTGATTGTGGCTTGCGCTGGAATGTTATCACCACAGGAAAATCTCAATTGCCGGTCAAATGGGGAGGCTTTGTATCCATTGTAGGGTAATCAATTGTGTGTTGCTCTCACAAAAATCATGCAAATATGTGAACACTTGACCTCTTCCACCTGTGGTTACATCTGTAATCAAGAAAACACAGACACAAAGCACACAAAGACTTCTTGCACAAATACATTCAGTAGATGAAACCAGTTTTATAAGATCTCTGTAACCCATGTATCTATTGCCTTTTAAATTTCAGCCAGAGGAACAGGCCGAGGGATACAAGGAGGTAAGCATGAAATTATATTTTCCGTTACTTGTTTCTGTAAGGTATGTCCAGATGTGTAGAAGCAAAAAGCTTTGTGGTAAAACACGTCACATTCTTCAAGAAAGAAACCTAGGGCCCCATATCATTCAAGCCGGGAAGTGTAGGGGGGGATGTTAGGGTTGCACACAGACTCACTGTCTGCCATCCCCTGAAAATGCTATGCCCAAAGCCCTTTCTTAGCCACCAATGAAATAGAAACATAGACTTTGACAGCAGATAAGGACCGTTTGGCCCATGTAGTCTGCCCATTTCCCTACCTACAGGTTAGGCCGCAGTTCCTAGTTAACCAACAGCCTATTTCTTCCTACCACCCACAAGAATTGCCTTATGTCTGTCCCATGCATTCTTGAATTCTCCCCCAGTTTTCGACCCCATGACCTCCCCAGGAAGGCTGTTCCATGCATCCACTACTCTCTGTGTGAAAAAATACTTCCTCACAATGCCCCTGAACCACCACCCCTCTATCTTTAAATTGTGTACCCTTGTTCTTGCACATCTCTTTTTCTGAAAGATGCTACCCTCTTGGACTTTGTTGATTCCACTGAGGTACTTAAATGTTTCTATCATGTCCCCTCTCTCCCTTCTTTCCTCAAGGGTATACATATTAAGCTCCTTTAGTCTCTCCTCATACGGCTTCTCTTGCAGACTCTGCACCATTTTAGTTGCCCTCCTCTGGTCTGCCTATATCCTATGTCCTTGCGGAGATAGGTCTCCAGAACTGGATGCAGTACTCCAGGTGGGGTCTCACCAACTGTCTGTACAGAGGAATAACAACTTCCTGTTTTCTGCTGCTGATGCCTCTACCTCTGCATCCCAGTACACCCCCAGCCCTCCTTGCTGCCCTCTCACATTGCTTGCTAATCTTAAGGTCATCTGATATGATTACCCCAGGTCCCTTTCCTTTTTGTTGTTCTTACTACCTCCCCCTCACTGTGTATTCTTCTCCTGGGTTCTTGTTTCCCAGGTGCATTATTGTCACTTCTTTGCATTGAATCCTAGCTGCCATACTTCCGACCATTCCTCCAACCTTGCCAAGTTCCTTCTCATCCTTTCCACACCTCCTTGGAGTATCAACCCTATTGCAGATCTTTGTGTCATCTGCAAAGAGGCATACTTTTCCTTCCAGTCCCTCTGCAATGTCACTTATGAAGACATTAAAAAGGACTGGACCCAATACTGAACCCTGCGGTGCCCCACTAGTAACCCCCCTTCCTTCAGAATGGACTCCATTTACAATTACCTTCTGTGTCCTGTTGTCCAGCCAGTGTTTTACCCAGGCTACCACCCTGGGACCCACTCCCAGGCTGGTTAATTTGATTATTAATCTTTTGTGTGGGACTGTGTCAAATGCCTTGCTAAAGTCTAGGTAGGCCATGTCCACAACCCCTCCCTGGTCTACTTCTTTGGTCACCCAGTCAAAGAAATCTATTAGATTCGTCTGACATGACCTTCCAACTGTGAATCCATGCTGTCTTGGGTTCTGTGTCCACTGGCCTCTAGGTACTCAACAATTATTTCCTTCAGAAGTGCTCCATCACTTTCCCTACCACAGAAGGTCAAACTGACAGGTCAGAAGTTTAATGCCTCTGACTTGGTCCCACTTTTGTGAAGGGAATCACATCCGCCTTCCTGCAGTCCATGGTACCACAACATCCTCCATGATTTATTAAAAAGAGTAGCCAGTGGTTTCACTAGTTCCCCCTTAATTCTTTTAAATTCTGGGGTGAATTCCATCAGGCCCCATTGATTTCTCACCTTCAGTTTTAGGAGTTCTTGCAGAACCCTTTCTTCTGTGAAAGGACTGGGATCGAACCCCTATCAAGAGTACTTCTGTTAATTGAATTAGGTATTTCTCCATCCTCTTTTGTGAATACTGAGCAGAAATATTCGTTCAGTATCCCTGCTTTTCACTGTCCCCTCTCCCACCCACCGTTCATTCTATTCAGCCTCAATATCCATCCCTTTGTCTTTCTAAGCTCGCTGATGTACCTATAAAAGGTTTTATCCCCCTTCTTAACCGAGTTGGCTATCTTTTCCTCAGATTGTGCCTTTGCTATTCTGACTTCCCTCCCTGCTTCCTTCTGCCTTAACTGGTACAGCTCTCTGTCCTGCTCCTTCTGTGTTTTCTTATACTTCTGGAATGCTATCCTTTTCTCCCTGACATTCTCAGCCACCTCTTTTGAGAACCATAGTGGCTTTTTCTGTCATCTTGATTTGTTTATTAGCTTCACACAAGGCTTGTTGCCTATGTGGTGGCAAGTTTGATGATTCCCACTTTTGCTGCTACCCTCCTTAGCCCGTTTGCTGAGTGCTTTCAAAGGCACTCTCCTTCTTGCCAAAGTCAGCCCTCCTGAAGTCCAGTACCCTCACTTTTGTATGGCTTGACTCTGTAGCTGGGTTAACGTGAACCACTCTGTTTGATGGTCACTTGTTCCCAGATGGCAACCCACTTCTAGATCTGAGATCCTCAATGCCGCCATTTGAGAGTACGAGGTCTAAGACTGCTCCCTCACGAGTGGGTTCCGAAACTAGCTGTCTGAAGCCTGCCACATGTAGGGCATCGAAAATGGCCCTGCTCTTGGATGTGGCTGCAGCAAATGTACTCCAGTTATCATCTGGCATATTCAGGTCTCCCATCAACAGTATCTCCCCTTTCTCCCTAAGAATGTCTTCTATCATATCCTTGTCCATTCCCTCCCCCTGACATGGGGGTCTGTACACAACCCCTGTGTGGATTGTGGTGCCCTTTCCAGTCTCCAAGGTGACCCACAGTGCCTCCTCTCCTCCCTGTTTACTATTTTCTTCAGTTTTTTTATCCCTTCCTTACGTGAGGCTCTCCTCCCCTCGTCCCCATGCCTGTCTCTTCTGTAGGTTATGTACCCTGGCATGTTAACATCCCAGTCATGTTTCTCTGTGTACCCATGTTTCTGTGACCACTCGATATCAGGCATCCCTCTTCCATCAAGGCCACCAGCTCTGGGAGCTTGTTGCCCCAGACTACAGGCATTGGTACTCATTCCCTCCATTTCCTGATGGCCTTACTCAATTTTGCCCCATCCCTGTCCTTCTTGCCTTTGTCACTTTCTCCATTTACCTCTGCCCTTCTTCCTATCGACAACTCTATGTTGGTGTTTACCGCACTTACTACTGTATTTTTTTTGGTGGGGGCTAGGATTTCTCTACTCCTTTCCAGTACCTCCCCCCTTGGCTAGTTTAAATCCTTGCCAATGAATAGTCTTCCCGAGAAGCTAAGTTTCAGTGCAAATGATGGTCGTCAGGTGTTTTGTGGGTACTGACATGGTGTTAATCACAAGCAGCTGCACTGTGACCATCATGGGTTTCTGGACATGGCATTGCGGCCAGTTGTGTGATGTGAGGCCATTACCAGATGCCATGACATTGGGCATAAGGTGCTCCTGCTTCAGTCATCCCCTACCCCTCAAGCCTGTAACTTACAGTCCATTTTTGAGCTGTTTCCTTTTACTTTTTATGTCCCTAGGCAGTCCTATCTGGTGGATGAGTGGTAGAAAACTACTCCAGGTTTTCCCATAATCTCTAGTGTCAGTCGATCCCCTTCTAGCCCTGTTCCCCATACGGTCTGGACAGCATGACCCCTTTCTGATCTCAGTCCAATGCTGTCAACATGGTTGAATCAATCACCCTCTAATACATGCCGCAGCTCCAAGCGCTCAACTGCTGTCAGTGGTTCTGTGGGGTTGGGAGGGAGCTGCACTTGGAGCATGCAGCAGGGGACTTTGTGCCAAGAAGTGAGTGTGCAACATTATTACTGGCCCGCCTCTTACCCAATGTGGGTGCAGTGCTCTTAGCACTAGTACAGGACAAGCCTTGTGGCCCCATTGGGCACACCATAAAACAGTGCAAGGTTGAACTGTGCCCCAAAGGTTTGTGACTGTGGGTGTGTGAGTGTGGTACAGTCTCTTATGGCCATAAGAGTCCAGTGTGGTCTCAAATGGAGGTAAGACTGTGGTACAGTCTCATGGTTGTAAGGGTGTGGTGAAGTATCTCATGTCAAGATTGGGGCACAGTCTCTTATGGCTGTAAGAGTGTGGTATGGTCTGTCATGGCTGTGTAACCCCCCTGCAAATGGGGGTTCCCAAAAGACTTCCAGGAGCTTGCTTGAATGCTCCAAGCCTGAATGTTGTTTGGCATTTAAGCCATTTATCAGTAGAGTGTTTTAGAGCCTCTGGTACTGTCTCTTTAAAACTGTCTGCTTACAGACATAATTAGTTATATGGGGGGACTGTGTGCTTCTCTGAGGTACCACTCGAGGCTGCTAGCCAATTCACTTAATTTTTGCAGTCACTAGGGTGCAAAGGGAACCTATCTGAAAGATCTAACTGTTTACCAGAAATTATTTAGGTAATAATGAAATTACAGTTTGTCTAACCTGCTTTCTTGCAGTCAGAGACTGTCTGCTAGTTCCCATTCTAGTTTTGAACTGCTGAACTGGACCAATCAGTGTAGATTGCTAGCTCTGAAAATGGTGCCTTGGACGAATCAGAACTTGGACTCATAATCTGAGCCAGCCACAAGAGGATTGTGTGGGCAGTGACTCTGGGAGATGTAGTTTAGACTTCAGTGCCTTTTTGGACCAACAGCAGCAGTCTAGTTGTGGTGACAGCCAATCCAGTCAAGAACTGGGAGGAACTCAAAGGAAGTGCCGGTTTTTGTCAGTTGGAGTTCAGTTGAGCTTTGGCAGTGAAGGGAAGGGCCCTGTACTTTTTCAGTGTGCAGTTTAGTCAAAAACGTGTATAAGGCCCAGAGTTCCGGTCTGCAGCTTATTGGGACTGAATCCATCCTGAAAAGAATCAAGGATCTCTGAAGAGTAGAAACCAGGCTCACCCTGTAGAAGACTGGAGGAATTGCTGAAAATTACACTCGGTCTGTCAGGAACTGAATCTGCTGTGTGCTCTCCTGGGTATTGTGCAGTAATTGCGATCGGGATACAGATGCAGCCTGACTATAGTCTTTCTTTTATATGGATGTGTGAAGAGGTTTGTGTACCTCAAGTGAGCCCTACTGACATTGAAGGACCCTATCTTATTTGGAGGTCGTGAGTACTAATTCAGGGTCGCTCCTGTTGAATTGCCACATTAAATCCAAATGGAATTACTGTACTGTTGACTGTTTAATTCTCCTTTTCTCAGTGAAAGGCCCTACCAGCTGCCACGGTTTGGACTAGCCACTGGGGCTTGGTACCCAGGGACAGTAACTGATAGGGATAGGCCTGTGCACAGAGCCATGAAATAATTATTAGAGTGATAAGCTAATTAACCTGATTCCCCCTGTCCTTGTTATATCCCTAAAATAAATCAGAGCTGCTTGTTTCAGCAAAGTTATACTGCCTGAGGTATTTGTCTATGTTAAAGTACTGTACTGTGATTGTTGCACTGTATCTCATTTCACAGGAGGTCCCAGTGCGGAACCAGACCTGGGGTAAGTGTATACTGTGAAGGTAATTCTGATATATTGTGTGGGCCACTAGTGAGAAGAAAGGGGGTTGCAGTGTCCCAGAGGCTGTGACCAAGTTAGTTTAACTATTGCAAACCCTGACCTCTGGGTGGAGGCACCCGCCATTGGATCCAGGCCCCTCAACCTGTTAGTAGCAAATCAGGCAGGGTAGTAGCCCTGGGATAGCGCCATCTGGAAGTTACATCTGGGAGGCTCACCGCTGGGATTGTGTGTCCTCTAGTGGCCATAGTTACTGAACCACTGTTAAGAAAATAATGGGTACCCGACAGAAGTGGCTGTGCACGGCTGGTGGAGTGGTGTACTGGGAGGGATCGACCCCAAAATGCTATCTTATCCTGGACATCCCCTGGGTATCAATACGGACACTGTGCAGGGAGTACTTTCCAAGGTGGAAGGTTTACAAAACCCTGTGGTGGTGGGTCGACATGCTAATCTGCTCACCCACACTTTCCTGGCCTAGTAGAGTTTAAGGATCCCATAGATAGCTCCAAAGTGCACAGACCATTACCCAGAGGACCCTCACTGCTTGGAAGTGATAACTAAGGACAGTAAAAGACCGGGGGAATCAGCCCCACCACTATCTGAAACTTTTGAGGAGAAATTTGCTGAATGGTTGCTGGGAGGGGAAAACTGTGGAGGACTTGAAGAAACTATTCTTGCCACCTGGAGTGTTCCTCCCCAACACCCTCTCCTGCTCCAGTGCCCGTAATGGTGGCTGAACCAATGCAGACTCCTATTTCTGCACCTGCCATTAGTCACGACTCTTACCGAAGGTTGAGGATCTTCTCTGGCACCCTCCCACCCCAAGGGAGGATGACTGGGAGACCTGGATAGACTATGTTGCCCCCAAGTGCTAGAATAGCACATGCTCGGGAGACGGCGAAAGAGGGTTAGTGAGCCTCCAGGGTCCTGCCCTGGCTACCATCCAGTCCTAAGCAGGCCAGTAACCCTGGGCGACTGCACAGGCCTATCTTGAGGCCTTGGAGAATGTGTGTGAGCCCAGATTCTGATGAGGACCTATGGTGGAGAGAAAATGCACAACAGTACCAAGGGGAGTTGTTGTCTGTGTATGTCTCGGCTGGAAAAATTGTTGCAAGAATGCCTCAGAAAGGGTAGTTTGCCAGCGATTGAACTAGACCAGACCAGACTGGACCAGAATCCTTAAGTCTGCCCCTTCTCAGAACTGCTGCTTGCTTCGATTGCGCCCGTGGCAAATCGACTGGAATCCCACCCTCCTATGATGAGTTAATGAGAGAAATTCGAGGAGTTGAGAAAAGGCGACCTGGGAGGTACCTGCACCAACAGCTGTGGCTACGACCCGAGTGACTGAGGTGACCCATCAAGTGAAGTTCAGGGGCAGAGGTTGACAGTCAATGAGTGCTCTGACAAGAAAAAGATATGCCACAATGGGGCGAACTGTTGAGAGATCCGAGAATTCAAAAACAGTCCTTTATGAAGGCCCACGCCTGCAAGTACGGGCCCTGACCTATATCCGACTGCATCTGCTATGGGGGTGGGGTACCCACCCATGTATCTGCTGATAACAGCTCAAGCTCAATTCCTTGACCATGGAAGTACGAAACTGACGAGATGTCTCAAATGCTTATCACGCGCAGAACAGAGATGGCACCCAGGTTTCCAGTTAGTAATACCCCGCCCTGGCTCCCTGTGTGGCGCCTCAGCCAGCTCAAACTCCAGAAAGTATGTTTCACTATAATTGTGGGAAAGATGGGCACATGAAAGGGAATGCCAGTCCCAAAAGACACTGACAAAGTTGCATATAGGCTACAAGGAGAGCTTGGAGAAGAAATCAGTGGTTAAGAGGTGCGACATGATCCCAGTGAGGCACAAAATGCTAATTCACGTCCTTTTGTGGCAGGTCAGTTGCCCAGGCCCCCACTACCGCCTCTCAGACTGGTCCAGAATAGTGGGTCCCTCCATGGAGACCACTGTAAGGTGAATGGAGTGTCTACAAGAGCTGTATTTAGACAGTGGCTCCAAGTGACAATTATGTTCCAGGATTGGTATCAGAAGCATTTGTCGAAGTACCCTTACAACCATTAGAAGGACTGCATGTATGGGGGTTAAGTGAGAAGGCCTACCCCTATTCCGGGTATATCCGAATTTGGCTGTCTTTCCCCACCTCCGTGGCTGGAGTGGCCGAACAAGTAGAGACCCTAGCCTTAGTGTGTCCCCCCCACTGGACTGTATGATGGTGTCCCTTTGTTGATTGGAACAAATGCTCATATGTTCGGAAGGCTGGCACAGTTGTGTTATGAAAAACAGGGGTCAAAGACTAGTAGAGCTTTAAGAGTTCCGGCTTTAATTAAGAAGGCCTATGAGGCACAGAGATGCTGAAAAAACAGAACCAGAGGAACCGGTCGGAATTATGTGGAAGAAGGATCCTGAGTCTCTGATCCTGGCGCCAAATGCCCAGTGTACCTTACAGGAGAGGTCCGTATCAGAAAGGATGTTAAGAATAAAATATTAATGTTGGATACCAGGCGATGGAAAATTGCCAGAGGACTGCTGGTCAAGCCTAAGTATTTTGCCCGCTAGAGCCCATGCTTATGCCAGAAGGGTAATGGTCCAAGTTCATAATGTGTCTGAAAGAGACATTCGAGTAAACAAGGTTGCATCCTGGCTAATGTGCATTGTGCAGACACTGCAGTGCTCCAGCAGCAAGAGTTCAAGGAAGAATGACAGAGTAACGCCTGACTTGTTTGATTTCGGCGACTCCCGCTGCCAGCTGAATGGAAAGGAGGATCAGTGAGAAGCTTGCCCAGAGACCAGGTGTTTTCTTTAAAGGAATGGGATGTAGGATGCGTGCAAGGGCTGAGCACAATATCCGGCTGCATAACGAAAGACCATTTCGTGAGAGGTCTCGGCGCCTGGCACCTGCTGACATAGATGATGTGAGGCGGCATCTGCAGAGATGTTAGCTGCTGGTGTAACAAGAATCCAGAAGCCCTATACTTCCCCCATTGTGGTAGTGAGGAAAAGAATGGAACAGTAGGATGTGTGTGGATTATCGCACCTTAAACGGGCGGACTATCCTGATCAGTACACAATGCCCCGCATTCAGGATGCTTGGACTGCCTAAGCGGGAGCAAGTGGTTCTCTGTGCTGGATCTCCGCGGTGGGTACTACCAGATCGATGGCCCCAGAGGACCGTGAGAAGGCGACCTTTATCTGTCCGCTTGGCTTCTATGAATTCATGAGGGATGCCCAAAGGGATTTCAGGTGCCCCAGCCACTTTTCAGCGATTGATGGAGCGTGCAGTGGGGACATGAACTTACTAGAGTGCCTGGTATGCCTAGATGATGTTATTGTGTTTGGCAGCTCACTGGAGGAACATGAGAGCAGATTATTTAAGGTATATGGACCGACTGGAGGACTTTGCCTTAAACTGTCCATTGATAAGTGTCAATTCTTTCAAACATCAGTAAAGTATGTGGGACACATAGTATCCACCGAGGAATAGAGACCAAGCCCAAGTAAAGTTGAGCCTTGACCACCTAGCCACAGCCCAAATCTAAAAGAACTGCAAAGATTCCTGGGATTCTGTGGTTATTATCAGCGTCATCAAGGACTATTCAGAGTGATCTGCCCTTTACTTAGCCTTACTCAAGGGTATCCCCCAACCCACAAAAAATACAAAAGTCAGCGTCCTCAAGACTGAAAGAGTGTATTTTCATCCGGTGAAGTATTTGGGGCCCGCTGGACTCCTGATGTGAGACTGCTTTTCATGAGATCATATATCAACTTACCCATGCTCCAGTGCTGGCCTATGCCGATCAAGAAAACCTTACGTCCTGCACACTGATGCTAGCTTGCAAGGGTTGGGGCTGTGTTGTACCAAGACACGAGAATGGCCTGAGACCAGTGGCCTTTGCCAGTAAAGCCTGACCCCATCCGAAAGAACTATCCTGTACATAAGTTAGAGTTCCTAGCTTTGAAGTGGGCTATTGTTGACAATTCCATGAGTACTTGTATGGGGCTAAAATACTAGTAAAACTGACAATAATCCTTTGACCTATGTGCAGACCTCAGCTAAGTTGGATGCCACTGGCCATAGGTGGCTTTCTGCATTATCTACATATGACTATGCTCTCGAATCCGAGCAGGTCTGAACCACATAGATGCTGATGCTCTCTCCGGGCCTGTTCCCCAGAATGATTGGGTCCGATTAGCAGAACCTGACATTCGAACTCTGCGGAGGATTTGACAGGGAGGAACAAATGTCCACGGACGCAGATGGACTGCATGGTGGATTACTTAGGACCCTGAGGTGCATACCTGCCGCTGTGCCACTTTTCTGCAAGAGACATTGGTGCACTGCCTCAGCTGGACAATGACAGTATTCGGCGGGCTCAATCGCGATCCCATGATCAAAGCAGCTTTAGAAGCCCTCTATGCAGGAAAGATGTGTCCAAATTACGCTCCACTGATTTGAGAACTGCACTGTTATACAAAGAAGGTCCTAAGTTGAAACTGATCAATAAACTGTTATACAGAGAAACAGTAGACAGAGGGGACAAGTAGACAAACAACAACCTAGTGCTGCCCACTGCCTTCGAGACTCAATACTGAGGTCCTTGCACAACCACATAGGGCACCTTGGTATAGACAGAACACTTGACTTGGTGAGATCCAGATTCTATTGGCCCTAAGATGGGGCTGATGTGGAGCAACACATTCGAACTATGTACTGCTGCACAGAGAAAGCTTTGCCCAGAGGGGCATCCCCCTTGTTAACATCACCACCAGTCACCCATGGAGCTGGTCTGTATTGAATTTTCTGAGTTTGGAGTCAGATCAAAGAAATATCAGTAATGTGCTGGTGGTCACTGACCATTCACGAGATATGCCAAGCTTTCCCCACGAAGACCAAGCATCCACTGTGGCCAAAGTACTTGTAGAAAACTTTTTGTTCACTATGGGGCTCCACAAAGAATCCATTCTGATCAAGGGAGAGATTTGAGAGTCGTCTGATCAAAGAGATCGCTTTCTCTGTGGGGAGTCAGAAGTCAGAACCACTCCTTACCACCCCAGGGGACCACAGCCTGAACGTTTCAACCGCACTTTGCTAGATATGCTAGGCACCCTGCACCCAAAGCGATGCCTAGATGGAGCCAACAAATTAGCACCCTGGTACATGCTTATAACTGCACCAAAAGTGATGCCACTGGATTCTCCCCCTACACGCCTGATGTTTGGAAGAGCTCGACTACCAGTAGATGTGTGTTTGGGGTCTCTCTGATGGGGTTCAAGCTGACAACTATTTACAGTATGTGCAAAGTTAAAGGCCCAGCTAACTCATGCTACCCAACTGGCTCAAACCATGGCTGCCAAAAGAAATCTGGCCAACAAAGAAGGCATGATAAAAGGTGAAAGCATTAGGAACTCCAGGAGGAGATCGGTATTGCTAAGAAATCTGGGACTGCATGGCAAAGCACAAGATTGCTGACCGATAGCACCATCTCCCTCACATTGTAGTGGGCAACTAGATGATCTGCCAGTGTACAAAGTAAGGCCTGAGAATAATTCAAAAGATGTAAAACAATACATAGAAATCATTTACTGCCCATTGGACAAATCTTAATTGGTCTGAGCCCTAGAAGATGCCTCTGGACCAGTGACTAGAGCTGCTGCTAAGAAAGATCAAGAAAGTCTGCACCTACAGAAGCAAAGTTAAAGTGTTCCCTCCACAAGTCCCAGTTGAGCATGACTGTCCAGTCCATATCGGAAAGTGAGTGACTTTGAATACTATCCTTCTTCAGAACTGAGTCAATTGTTCTGGGCAATCCCTAGTCAATACTGGAGACAAAGCTGGGCCTTCTGGACTGTCTAAGCCCCCAGCTTCATCCCTGGAGCCAATGCTCCCAGAAAGTGAGTACAAAGCATCAGATCAGATGAAATGGAATCATTGTCATGGTTGAACTGTTTGAGCTTTCAGGAGGAAAATGATAGACTGGGGCAGACTGGTGATACACCCGAACAAGAAGAGTATTTTGAGTGCCCTGACAGTCCACTGCCAGTGTCCAAGCTCTCATCCGAGCCAAATGTTGTGGACTCCAGAAACTGTAACTCCTGGAGCTGAAAGTAACCCAAGTTCTAGCCTCTCTACCCCATGGAGACTCCCTGACAAGTGAGGACAATGCTGAAAATGAGGCTCAGAGTGCAGAGACTATAACAGTTCCCCCTAGAAAGACTGGTCAGAGCTGTAAAGCCTGTGGTGCACCTCAGTTATGATTCACTTGGGGGCCTGTGGACTTGCCTCTCAATGTTGTCCATAAAGGAGTGTATGTGTCCCCGAGCTCACTGCCCAAACTGAGCATCAGTGCTAACTCAAGTTACTTGTGTTGCCTCTAAGTATGGTGCCCTTGCCCCATCCAGCCCCAAAGGTAACTGATGGGAAGGCCCTCTCTTCCAGGTTTTCAGTGCAAGAGGTAATAACTTGAGTTATGGTACAATGTGTGTGTAATACTGTGTAAAGGTGACGTACTGCAATGTTTCAGAAATATGTTCTTGGTAAAATGATATATTGACTGATGATTACATATGCGAGCCTAATGCAAATATATATGGTTGCAGTTGAAACTTATAGAAATTGCTCTTGGCGGACGTCAGCTTTCCCAAACCAGGATGGGTGTAACCCCCTGCAAATGGGGTTCCCAAAGACTTCAGGAGCTTGCTTTGAATGCTCCAAGCCTGAATGGTGTTTGGCATTTAAGCCATTTATCAGTGGAGTGTTTTAGAGCCTCTGGTACTGTCTCTTTAAGAGCTGTCTGCTTGCAGACATAATTAGTTGTATAGGGACTGTGTGCTTCTCTGAGTACCACTCGAGCTGCTGCAATTCACTTAATTTTGCAGTCACTAGGGTGCAAGGAACCTATCTGAAGATGTAACTGTTTACCAGAAATTATTTAGAGTAATAATGATTACAGTTTGTCTAACCTGCTTTCTTTGCAGTCAGAACTGTAGTCTGCTAGTTCCCCATTCTAGTTTTGAACTGCTGAACTGGACCAATCAGTGTGGGGTAAGCTAGCTCTAAAATGGTGCCTTGGACGAATCAGAACTTGGACTCATAATCTGAGCCAGCCACAAGAGGATTGTATAGGCAGTGACTCTGGAGATGTAGTTTAACTTCAGTGCCTTTTTGGACCAACAGCAGCAGTCTATTGTGGTGACAGCCAATCCAGTCAAGAACTGGGAGGAACTCAAAAGTGCCCAGGTTTTGTCAGTTGGAGTTCAGTTGAGCTTTGGCAGTGAAGAGGAAGGAGCCCTGTGCTTTTTCAGTGTGCAGTTTTAGTCAAAAACGTGTGTAAGGCCCAGAGTTCCGTCTGCAGCTTGTTAGGACTGAATCCATCCTGTGAAAAGAATCAAAGGATCTCTGAAGAGTAGAAACCAGGCTCACCCTGTAGAAGACTGGAGGAATTGCTGAAAATTACACTCGGTCTGTCAGGAACTGAATCTGCTGTGTGCTCTCCTGGTATTGTGCAGTAATTGCGATCGGGATACAGATGCAGCCTGCCTGGTATAGTGCTTTCTTTTATATGGATGTGTGAAGAGGTTTGTGTACCTCAGTGAGCCCTGCTGACATTGAAGGACCCTATCTTATTTGGAGGTCGTGAGTACTAATTCAGGAGTCGCTCCCTGTTGAATGCCACATTAAATCCAAATGAATTACTGTACTGCTGACTGTTTAATTCTCCTTTTCTCTGTGTGAAAGGGCCTACCAGCTACAACGGTTTGGACTAGCCACTAGGCTTGGGTACCCAGGGACAGTAACTGATAGGAATAGGCCTGTGCACAGAGCCATAGGTAGATTATTAGAGTGATAAGCTAATTAACCTGATTTCCCCTGTCCTTGTTATATCCCTAAATAAATCAGAGCTGCTTGTTTCAGCAAAGTTATACTACCTGAGGTATTTGTCTATGTTAAAGTACTGTACTGTGATTGTTGCACTGTATCTCATTTCACAGGAGGGTCCCAGTGCGGAACCAGACCTGGGGGTAAGTGTATACTGTGAAGGTAATTCTGATATATTGTGTGGGCCTAGTGAGAAGAAAGGGGGTTGCAGTGTCCCAGAGGGCTGTGACCAAGTTAGTTTAACTATTGCAAACCCTGACCTCTGGGTGGAGGCACCCGCCATTGGATCCAGGCCCCTCAACCTGTTAGTGGCAAATCAGGCAGGGGTAGTAGCCCCTGGGATAGCGCCATCTAGGGGTTACAGCTGTAAGAGTGTTATATATTGTCTCTCGTGGCTGTAAGAGTGTGGTAGAATCTCATGGTTATAAGGGTGTGGTGAAAAAATGTCAAGATTGGGTTACAGTCTCTTATGGCTGTAAGGGTGTGGTATGGTCTGTCATGGCTGTAAGAGTGTTATATATTGTCTCTCGTGGCTGTAAGAGTGCGGTAGAATTTCATGGTTGTAAGGGTGTGGTGAAGAAATGTCAAGATTGGGTTACAGTCCCTTACGGCTGTAAGAGTGCGATATGGTCTGTCATGGCTGTAAGAGTATTATGTATTGACTCTCATGGCTTTAAGGGTGTGATACAGTCTCTGACAGGTGTAAAAAAGTGTATTATGGTCTCTCATGGCTGTAAGAATGCAGTATGATATCAGGATAGAAAGATTGTGGTAGGGTCTCTCATGGCAGTAAGAGTCTGGTATGGTCTCTCATGGCTATAACAGTGTTAAACGGTCTGTCATGGCTGTAAGAGTGTGGTACAGTCTCCCATGTATGTGTTAAGGCTGATGCAATTATTTAACAAATATCTCTTTTTTTAAATCAATGTGGTTATATAGTTTTAATTCTATATATGTTAATGTACATAAAGATTTACTGTCATTTTATTATACTATTCTGTGGTTTATGTATAAATACAATCTGCTTTTAATTGGCAGGGTAGCACTACTGCTTACAGTGCTGGTGACCCATGTTTGGGAGCACGCACAGAGTGTCAGAGGGTTGGCCCGGGGGAAGGGGGGTAGGATGAGCTTCTCATGGGCAGTTCTTCTCCTCCAGGGGAAGGGTGTTGTAGTATCCTGGCACACAAGTGACACCTACTGGAGACTGGATGTACACCATCTGGGAGCACCACCAGTGGTGAAGGCAGCACTGGCTGGGACCACCAGCAGTGGGCAGGCGACACCATCCAGAACAGTGAACAGTGGTGTGGTGACACCAACCAGGACCACCGGCAGTGGACAGAGGTGCTGGCGGGCATCTACAGTGTGTGCAGGGTGCACATAATCTGCACTGGCGATCATTGCATGTCTACATCTCCTGGGGAAACCCAAGCAAAATCCCTTGGACTGGCAGCACAATGAAGCCCCTGGACCTCCACCTAAATGACGCCCCAGGTGTGAGCTTGATCTGGGCCTCAGGTGGATCTCGGACTCTCCCATTAAAGAGCCCCAGCACAGGAAATAAGTTGTGGACCTCGCGGACAGGACTGCCTTGGGGGAAGCTAGATAGAAGGTCCAGGCAGCAACAGAGAGGGTACATTCCTGCCCGAAGCGTGAGAGGCATAAAAAGAACTGGGAAAAAAAAGAAAATCTGCTTTTGGAATTTTGGAACTCTATTTCCAACGGGATTTTGTTAAATGAGGTGGAATTTCCAGAATTTCACAGATTCCAACAGAAGCAGATTCTGCAATTTCCATATGACCCTGCGTTTTGAAGAGGGGGAAGATATTCGGAGGCTGGTTGTCATATGGGAGAGGTGGGGTTCTAGGGCAGGTGTGAGGGCACAAAGGGCTTATTCTAAAAATTCATGCATTTATTAAGATTTTTAAGATTTTGTTACATATTTTGATGCTATATAAAGGATTTACTGCTAGTGACCAGACTGAGGAGGGTCAGATCTCTGGTTGTGGCTTTAGCTGGGATATTATCACCACAGGAAAATCTCAATTACGGTCAAATGCAAGATGCTTTGTATCCATTGTAGGGTAATCAATTGTGTTGCTCTCACAAAATCATGCAAATATGTGAACACTGGCCTCTTCCACCTGTGGTTACATCAGTAAACAAGAAAACACAGACACAAACGCAAACACAGACTTCTTGTACAAATACATTCAGTAGATGAAACCAGTTTTATAAGATCTCTGTAACCCATGTATCTATTGCCTTTTAAATTTCAGCCAGAGGAACAGGCCGAGGGATACAAGGAGGTAAGCATGAAATTACATTTTTCACGTTACTTGTTTCTGTACGGTATGTCCAGATGTGTAGAAGCAAAAAGCTTTGTGGTAAAACACGTCACATTCTTCTAGAAAGAAACCTGGGCCCCATATCATTCAAGCCGGGAAGTATAGGGGTATGTTGAGGTTGCACAGACTCACTGTCTGCCATCCCTGAAAATGCTATGCCCAAAGCCCTTTCTTAACCACCAATGAAATAGAAACATAGACTTTGACAGTAGATAAGGACCGTTTGGGCCCATATAGTCTGCCATTTCCCTACCACAGGTTAGGCCGCAGTTCCTAGTTAACCAACAGCCTATTTCTTCCTACCACCCACAAGAATTGCCTTATGTCTGTCCCATGCTTTGAATTCTCCCACATTTTTCGACCCCATGACCTCCCCAGGAAGGCTGTTCCATGCATCCACTACTCTCTGTGTGAAAAAATACTTCCTCACTATGCCCCTGAACCGCCACCCCTCTATCTTTAAATTGTGTACCCTTGTTCTTGCACATCTCTTTTTCTGAAAGATGCTACCCTCTTGGACTTTGTTGATTCCACTGAGGTACTTAAATGTTTCTATCATGTCCCCTCTCTCCCTTCTTTCCTCAAGGGTATACATATTAAGCTCCTTTAGTCTCTCCTCATACGGCTTCTCTTGCAGACTCTGCACCATTTTAGTTGCCCTCCTCTGGTCTGCCTATATCCTATGTCCTTGCGGAGATAGGTCTCCAGAACTGGATGCAGTACTCCAGATGGTGTCTCACCAACTGTCTGTACAGAGGAATAACAACTTCCTGTTTTCTGCTGCTGATGCCTCTACCTCTGCATCCCAGTACACCCCAGCCCTCCTTGCTGCCCTCTCACATTGCTTGCTAATCTTAAGGTCATCTGATGATTACCCCAAGGTCCTTTCCTTTTTGTTGTTCTTACTACCTCCCCTCACTGTGTATTCTTCTCCTGGGTTCTTGTTTCCCAGGTGCATTATTTGCACTTCTTTGCTTTGAATCCTAGCTGCCATACTTCCCACCATTCCTCCAACCTTGCCAAGTTCCTTCTCATCCTTTCCACACCTCCTTGAGTATCAACCCTATTGCAGATCTTTGTGTCATCTGCAAAGAGGCATACTTTTCCTTCCAGTCCTCTGCAATGTCACTTATGAAGACATTAAAAGGACTGGACCCAATACTGAACCCTCTGGGTGCCCCACTAGTACCTCCCTATTCTTCAGAATGGACTCATTTACAATTACCTTCTGTGTCCTGTTGTCCAGCCAGTGTTTTACCAGGCTACCACCCGGGACCCACTCCCAGGCTGGTTAATTTGATTATTAATCTTTAGTGTGGGACTGTGTCAAATGCCTTGCTAAAGTCTAGGTAGGCTATGTCCACAGCCCCTCCCTGGTCTATTTCTTTGGTCACCCAATCAAAGAAATCTGTTAGATTCGTCTGACATGACCTTCCCGCTGTGAATCCATGCTGTCTTGGGTCCTGTGCCCCACTGGCCTCTAGGTACTCAACAATTATTTCCTTCAGAAGTGACTCCATCACTTTCCTACCACAGAAGGTCAAACTGACAGGTCTGTAGTTTCCTGCCTCTGACTTGGTCCCACTTTTGTGAAGGGGAATCACATCCGCCTTCCTGCAGTCCTCGGGTACCACACCATCCTCCCATGATTTATTAAAAAGAGTAGCCAGTGGTTTCACTAGTTCGCCCCTTAATTCTTTTTGAATTCTGGGGTGAATTCCAGCTGGCCCCATTGCTTTTTCCACCTTCAGTTTTAGAAGTTGTTGCAGAACCCTTTCTTCTGTGAAAGGACTGGGATCGACCCCCCTATCAAGAGTGCTTCTGTTAATTGAATTAGGCATTTCTCCATCCTCTTTTGTGAATACTGAGCAGAAATATTCGTTCAGTATCCCTGCTTTTACTCTGTCCCACTCTGCCCACCCACCGTTCATTCTATTCAGCCTCACTATCCATCCCTTTGTCTTTCTAAGCTCGCTGATGTACCTATAAAAGGTTTTATCCCCCTTCTTAACCGAGTTGGCTATCCTTTCCTCAGATTGTGCCTTTGCTATTCTGACTTCCCTCCCTGCTTCCTTCTGCCTTAACTGGTTCAGCTCTCTGTCCTGCTCTTTCTGTGTTTTCTTATACTTCTGGAATGCTATCCTTTTCTCCCTGACTTTCTCAGCCACCTCTTTTGAGAACCATAGTGGCTTTTTCTGTCATCTTGATTTGTTTATTTGCTTCACACAAAGGCTTGTTGCCTATGTGGTGGCAGTTTTGATGATTCCCCATTTTTGCTGCACCCCTCCTTCTAGCCCGTTTGCTAGTGCTTTTCAAAGGCACTCTCCCATCTTGCCAAAGTCAGCCCTCCTGAAGTCCAGTACCCTCACTTTTGTATGGCTTGACTCTGTAGCTGAGTCTAATGTGAACATCTCTGTTTGATAGTCACTTGTTCCCAGATGGCAACCCACTTCTAGATCTGAGATCCTCAATGCCCCCATTTGAGAGTACGAGGTCTAAGACTGCTCCCTCACGAGTGGGTTCCGAAACTAGCTGTCTGAAGCCTGCCACCTGTAGGGCATCGAAAACGGCCCTGCTCTTGGATGTGGCTGCAGCAAATGTACTCCAGTTATCATCTGGCATATTCAGGTCTCCCATCAACAGTATCTCCCCTTTCTCCCTAACAATGTCTTCTATCATATCCTTGTCCATTCCTTCCCCCTGACATGGGGGTCTGTACATAACCTCTGTGTGGATTGTGGTGCCCTTTCCAGTCTCCAAGGTGACCCACAGTGCCTCCTCTCCTCCCTGTTTACTATTTTCTTCAGTTTTTTTATCCCTTCCTTTACTTAGAGAGCTACTCCTCCCCCTCGTCTCCCCTGCCTGTCTCTTCTGTAGGTTATGTAGCCTGGCATGTTAACATCCCAGTCATGGTTCTCTGTGTACCATGTTTCTGTGACTGCTACAATATCCAGGCATCCCTCTTCCATCAAGGCCACCAGCTCTGGGAGCTTGTTGCCCAGACTACAGGCATTGGTACTCATTACCCTCCATTTCCTGATGGCCTTACTCAGTTTTGCCCCATCCCTGTCCTTCTTGCCTTTGTCACTTTCTCCATTTACCTCTGCCCTTCTCCCTATCGACAACTCTATGTTGGTGTTTACCGCACTTACTACTGTATTTTTTTTGGGTGGGCTAGGATTTCTCTACTCCTTTCCAGTACCTCCCCCCTTGGCTAGTTTAAATCCTTGCCAATGAATAGTCTTCCTGAAGCTAAGTTTCAGTGCAAATGATGGTCGTCAGGTGTTTTGTGGGTACTGACATGGTGTTAATCACAAGCAGCTGCACAGTGACCATCATGGATTTCTGGACATGGCAGTGCGCCAGTTTGTGTGATGTGAGGCCATTACCAGATACCATGACATTAGGCATAAGGTGCTCCTGCTTCAGTCATCCCCTACCCCCGAAGCCTGTAACTACAGTCCATTTGTCAGTTCTCTTTTTTCCTTTTATGTCCCTAGGCAGTCCTATCTGGTGGATGAGTGGTAGATAACTACTCCAGAGTTTTTCCCATAATCCCTAGTGTCAGTCGATCCCCCTTCCTAGCCCTGTTCCCCATACGGTCTGGACAGCATGACCCCTTTCTGATCTCAGTCCAATGCTGTCAACATGGTTGAATCAATCTCCTCTAATACATACGCATGAGCTCCCAGCGCAACTGCTGTCTTGTGGTTCTGTGGGGTTGGGAGGGAGCTGCACTTTGGAGCGTGCAGCAGGGGACTTTGTGCCAAGAAGTGAGTGTGCAACATTATTATACTGGCCCGCCTCTACCCAATGTGGGTGCAGTGCTCTTAGCACTAGTACAGGACAAGCCTTGTGGCCCCATTGGGCACACCATAAAGCGGCAGGTTGAACTGTGCCCAAAGGTTTAGTGACTGTGGGTGTGTGAGTGTGACAGTCTCTTATGGCCATAAGAGTCCAGTATGGTCTCAAATGGAGGTAAGACTGTGGTACAGTCTCATGGTTGTAAGGGTGTGGTGAAGTATCTCATGTCAAGATTGGGGCACAGTCTCTTATGGCTGTAAGAGTGTGGTATGGTCTGTCATGGCTGTAAGAGTGTTATATATTGTCTCTCGTGGCTGTAAGAGTGCGGTAGAATTTCATGGTTGTAAGGGTGTGGTGAAGAAATGTCAAGATTCGGTTACAGTCCCATATGGCTGTAAGAGTGTGATATGGTCTGTCATGGCTGTAAGAGTATTATGTATTGACTCTCATGGCTTTAAGGGTGTGATACAGTCTCTGACAGGTGTAAAAAAGTGTATTATGGTCTCTCATGGCTGTAAGAATGCAGTATAATATCAGGATAGAAAGATTGTGGTAGGGTCTCTCATGGCAGTAAGAGTCTGGTATGGTCTCTCATGGCTATAACATTGTTAATCTGGTCTCTCATGGCTGTAAGAGTGTGGTACAGTCTCCCATGTATGTGTTAAGGCTGATGCAATTATTTAACAAATATCTCTTTTTTTAAATCAATGTGGTTTTATAGTTTTAATTCTATATATGTTAATGTACATAAAGATTTACTGTCATTTTATTATCCTATTCTGTGGTTTATGTATAAAGACAATCTGCTTTTAATTGGCAGGGTAGGACTACTGCTTACGGTGCTGGTGACCCATGTTTGGGACCAGGCACAGAGTGTCAGAGGGTTGGCCCGGGGGAAGGGGGGTAGGATGAGCTTCTCATGGGCAGTTCTTCTGCTCCGGGGGAGGGGTGTTGTAGTATCCTGGCACACAAGTGACACCTACTGGAGACTGGATGTACACCATCTGGGAGCACCACCAGTGGGTGAAGGCGACACTGGCTGGGACCACCAGCAGTGGGCAGAAGCGACACCATCCAGAACAGTGAATAGTGGGTGTAGGTAACACCATCCGGGACCACCGGCAGTGGACAGAGGTGCCGGCGGGCATCTACAGCTGTGTGCAGGAGTGCACACAATCTGCACTGACGTCATTGCATGTCTGCATCTCCTGGGGGAAACCCAAGTAAAATCCCTTGGACTGGCAGCACAATGAAGCCCCGGACCTCCACCTAAATGACGCCCCAGGTGTGAGCTTGATCTGGGCCTCCGGTGGATCTTGGACTCTCCCATTAAAGAGCCCCAGCACAGGAAATAAGTTGTAGACCACGCAGACTGGGCTGCCTTGAGGGAAGCTAGATAGAAGGTCCAGGCAGCAACGAGTGGGTACATTCCTGCCCGAAGCGTGAGAGGCATAAAAAGAACTGGGATAAAAAAGAAAATCTGCTTTTGGAATTTTGGAACTCTATTTCCAACGGGATTTTGTTAAATGAGGTGGAATTTCCAGAATTTCGCAGAGTCCAACAGAAGCAGAATCTGCAATTTCCATATGACCCTGCGTTTTGAAGAGGGGGAAGATATTCGGGAGGCTGGTTGTCATATGGGAGAGGTGGGGTTCTAGGGCAGGTGTGAGGGCACAAAGGACTTATTCTAAAAATTCATGCATTTATTAAGATTTTTAAGATTTTGTTACATATTTTGATGCTATATAAAGGATTTACTGCTAGTGACCAGACTGAGGAGAGGTCAGATCTCTGGTTATGGCTTTGCGCTGGGATGTTATCACCACAGGAAAATCTCAATTGCCGGTCAAATGGAGGATGCTTTGTATCCATTGTAGGGTAATCAATTGTGTGTTGCTCTCACAAAATCATGCAAATATGTGAACACTTGGCCTCTTCCACCTGTGGTTACATCTGTAAACAAGAAAACACAGACACAAACGCACACACAGACTTCTTGCACAAATACATTCAGTAGATGAAACCAGTTTTATAAGATCTCTGTAACCCATGTATCTATTGCCTTTTAAATTTCAGCCAGAGGAACAGGCCGAGGATACAAGAGGTAGCGATGAAATTACATTTTCATGTTACTTGTTTCTGTAAGGTATGTCCAGATGTGTAGAAGCAAAAGCTTTGTGGTAAACACGTCACATTCTTCTAGAAAGAAACCTAGGGCCCATATCATTCAAGCCGGGAAGTGTAGGGGGATGTTAGGGTTGCACACAGACTCACTGTCTGCCATCCCTGAAAATGCTATGCCCAAACCCTTTCTTAGCAACCAATGAAATAGAAACATAGACTTTAACAGCAGATAAGGACCGTTTGGCCATATAGTCTGCCCATTTCCTACAGGTTAGGCCGCAGTTCCTAGTTAACCAACAGCCTATTTCTTCCTACCACCCACAGATTTGCCTTATGTCTGTCCCATGCATTCTTGAATTCTCCCAGTTTTCGACCCATGACCTCCCCAGGAAGGCTGTTCCATGCATCCACTACTCTCTGTGTGAAAAAATACTTCCTCACAATGCCCCTGAACCGCCACCCATCTATCTTTAAATTGTGCACCCTTGTTCTTGCACATCTCTTTTTCTGAAAGATGCTACCTCTTGGACTTTGTTGATTCCACTGAGGTACTTAAATGTTTCTATCATGTCCCCTCTCTCCTTCTTTCCTCAAGGGTATACATATTAAGCTCCTTTAGTCTCTCCTCATCGGCTTCTCTTGCAGACTCTGCACTTTGGTTGCCTCCTCTGGTCTGCCTATATCCTATGTCCTTGAGATAGGGTCTCCAGAACTGGATGCAGTACTCCAGATGGGGTCTCACCAGCTGTCTGTACAGAGGAATAACAACTTCCTGTTTTCTGCTGCTGATGCCTCTACCTCTGCATCCCAGTACAACCCCAGCCCTCCTTGCTGCCCTCTCACATTGCTTGCTAATCATAAGGTCATCTGATATGATTACCCCCAGGTCCCTTTCCTTTTTTGTTGTTCTTACTACCTCCCCACTCACTGTGTATTCTTCTCCTGGGTTCTTGCTTCCCAGGTGCATTATTTTGCACTTCTTTGCATTGAATCCTAGCTGCCATACTTCCGACCATTCCTCCAACCTTGCCAAGTTCCTTCTCATCCTTTCTACGCCTCCTTGGGTATCAACCCTATTGCAGATCTTTGTGTCATCTGCAAAGAGGCATACTTTTCCTTCCAGTCCCTCTGCAATGTCACTTATGAAGACATTAAAAAGGACTGGACCCAATACTGAACCCTGCGGTGCCCCACTAGCAACCCCCCTTTCTTCAGAATGGACTCCATTTACAATTACCTTCTGTGTCCTGTTGTCCAGCCAGTCTTTTACCCAGGCTACCACCCTGGGACCCACTCCCAGGCTGGTTAATTTGATTATTAATCTTTTGTGTGGGACTGTGTCAAATGCCTTGCTAAAGTCTAGGTAGGCCATGTCCACAGCCCCTCCCTGGTCTATTTCTTTGGTCACCCAGTCAAAGAAATCTATTAGATTCGTCTGACATGACCTTCCCGCTGTGAATCCATGCTGTCTTGGGTCCACTGCCCCACTGGCCTCTAGGTACTCAACAATTATTTCCTTCAGAAGTGACTCCATCACTTTCCCTATCACAGAAGGTCAAACTGACAGGTCTGTAGTTTACTGCCTCTGACTTAGTTCCACTTTTGTGAAGGGGAATCACATCCGCCTTCCTGCAGTCCTCGGGTACCACACCATCCTCCCATGATTTATTAAAAAGAGTAGCCAGTCGTTTCACTAGTTCCCCCCTTAATTTTTTTAGAATTCTGGGGTGAATTCCATCAGGCCCCATTGCTTTGTCCACCTTCAGTTTAAGGAGTTCTTGCAGAACCCTTTCTTCTGTGAAAGGACTGGGATCGACCCCCCTATCAAGAGTGCTTCTGTTAATTGAATTAGGTATTTCTCCATCCTCTTTTGTGAATACTGAGCAGAAATATTCATTCAGTATCCCTGCTTTTTTACTGTCCCCCTCTGCCCACCCACCATTCATTCTATTCAGCCTCACTATCCATCCCTTTGTCTTTCTAAGCTCGCTGATGTACCTATAAAAGGTTTTATCCCCCTTCTTAACCGATTCGGCTATCTTTTCCTCAGATTGTGCCTTTGCTATTCTGACTTCCCTTCCTGCTTCCTTCTTCCTTAACTGGTACAGCTCTCTGTCCTGCTCCTTCTGTGTTTTCTTATACTTCTGGAATGCTATCCTTTTCTCCCTGACTTTCTCAGCCACCTCTTTTGAGAACCATAGTGGCTTTTTCTGTCATCTTGATTTGTTTATTTGCTTCACACTAAAGCTTGTTGCATATGTAGTGGCAGTTTTGATGATTCCCCATTTTTGCTGCACCCCTCCTTCTAGCCCGTTTGCTAGTGCTTTTCAAAGGCACTCTCCCATATTGCCAAAGTCAGCCCTCCTGAAGTCCAGTACCCTCACTTTTGTATGGCTTGACTCTGTAGCTGAGTTTAACGTGAACCACTCTGTTTGATGGTCACTTGTTCCCAGATGGCAACCCACTTCTAGATCTGAGATCCTCAATGCGCCCATTTGAGAGTACGAGGTCTAAGACTGCTCCCTCATGAGTGGGTTCCGAAACTAGCTGTCTGAAGCCTGCCACCTGTAGGGCATCGAAAACGGCCCTGCTCTTGGATGTGGCTGCAGCAAATGTACTCCAGTTATCATCTGGCATATTCAGGTCTCCATCAACAGTATCTCCCTTTCTCCCTAAGAATGTCTTCTATCATATCCTTTCCCGTTCCCTCCCCCTGACATGGGGGTCTGTACCCAACCCCTGTGCGGATTGTGGTGCCCTTTCCAGTCTCCAAGGTGACCCACAGTGCCTCCTCTCCTCCCTGTTAACTATTTTCTTCAGTTTTTTTTATCCCTTCCTTTACTTAGAGAGCTACTCCTTCCCCTTGTCTCCCCTGCCTGTCTCTTCTGTAGGTTATGTACCCTGGCATGTTAACATCCCAGTCATGGTTCTCTGTGTACCATGTTTCTGTGACTGCTACGATATCCAGGCATCCCTCTTCCATCAAGGCCACCAGCTTTGGGAGCTTGTTGCCCAGACTACAGGCATTGGTACTCATTACCCTCCATTTCCTGATGGCCTTACTCAATTTTGCCCCATCCCTGTCCTTCTTGCCTTTGTCACTTTCTCCATTTACCTCTGCCCTTCTCCCTATCGACAACTCTATGTTGGTGTTTACCGCACTTACTACTGCATTTTTTTGGGGGGGGCTAGGATTTCTCTGCTCCTTTCCAGTACCTCCCCCCTTGGCTAGTTTAAATCCTTGCCAATGAATAGTCTTCCCTAGAAGCTAAGTTTCAGTGCAAATGATGGTCGTCAGGTGTTTTGTGGGTACTGACATGGTGTTAATCACAAGCAGCTGCACTGTGACCATCATGGGTTTCTGGACATGGCATTGCGCCAGTTGTGTGATGTGAGGCCATTACCAGATACCATGAAATTAGGCATAAGGTGCTCCTGCTTCAGTCATCCCCTACCCCCGAAGCCTGTAACTTACAGTCCATTTGTGAGCTGTTCTTTTTAATTTTTATGTCCCTAGGCAGTCCTATCTGGTGGATGAGTGGTGATAACTACTCCAGAGTTTTCCCCATAATCTCTAGTGTCAGTCGATCCCCTTCCTAGCCCTGTTCCCCATACGGTCTGGACAGAATGACCCTTTCTGATCTCAGTCCAATGCTGTCAACATGGTTGAATCAATCTCCTAATACATGCCCGCAGCTCCCAGCTAACTGCAGTCAGTGGTTCTGTGGAGTTGGGAGGGGAGCTGCACTGGAGGCGTGCAGCAGGGGGACTTTGTGCCAAGAAGTGAGTGTGCAAAATTATTATACTGGCCCGCCTCTTACCCAATGTGGGTGCAGTGCTCTTAGCACTAGTACAGGACAAGCCTTGTGGCCCCATTGGGCACATCATAAGGCAGTGCAAGGTTGAACTGTGCCCCAAAGGTTTGTGACTGTGGGTGTGTGAGTGTGGTACAGTCTCTTATGGCCATAAGAGTCCAGTATGGTCTCAAATGGAGGTAAGACTGTGGTACAGTCTCATGGTTGTAAGGGTGTGGTGAAGTATCTCATGTCAAGATTGGGGCACAGTCTCTTATGGCTGTAAGAGTGTGGTATGGTCTGTCATGGCTGTAAGAGTGTTATATATTGTCTCTCGTGGCTGTAAGAGTGTGGTAGAATCTCATGGTTATAAGGGTGTGGTGAAGAAATGTCAAGATTGGGTTACAGTCTCTTATGGCTGTAAGAGTGTGGTATGGTCTGTCATGGCTGTAAGAGTGTTATATATTGTCTCTCGTGGCTGTAAGAGTGCGGTAGAATTTCATGGTTGTAAGGGTGTGGTGAAGAAATGTCAAGATTGGGTTATTGTCCCTTATGGCTGTAAGAGTGTGATATGGTCTGTCATGGCTGTAAGAGTATTATGTATTGACTCTCATGGCTTTAAGGGTGTGATACAGTCTCTGACAGGTGTAAAGAAGTGTATTATGGTTTCTCATGGCTGTAAGAATGCAGTATGATATCAGGATAGAAAGATTGTGGTAGGGTCTCTCATTGCAGTAAGAGTCTGGTATGGTCTCTCAAGGCTATAACATTGTTATACGGTCTCTAATGGCTGTAAGAGTGTGGTACAGTCTCCCATGTATGTGTTAAGGCTGATGCAATTATTTAACAAATATCTCTTTTTTTAAATCAATGTGGTTTTATAGTTTTAATTCTATATACGTTAATGTACATAAAGATTTACTGTCATTTTATTATACTATTCTGTGGTTTATGTATAAAGACAATCTGCTTTTAATTGGCAGGGTAGGACTACTGCTTACGGTGCTGGTGACCCATGTTTGGGAGCAGGCACAGAGTGTCAGAGGGTTGGACTGGGGGAAGGGGGGTAGGATGAGCTTTTCATGGACAGTTCTCCTCCTCCGGGGGAGGGGTGTTGTAGTATCCTGGCACACAAGTGACACCTACTGGAGACTGGATGTACACCATCTGGGAGCACCACCAGTGGGTGAAGGCGACACTGGCTGGGACCACCAGCAGTGGGCAGAAGCGACACCATCCAGAACAGTGAATAGTGGGTGTAGGTGACACCATCCGGGACCACCGGCAGTGGACAGAGGTGCCGGCGGGCATCTACAGGTGTGTGCAGGAGTGCACACAATCTGCACTGACGTCATTGCATGTCTGCATCTCCTGGGGGAAACCCAAGCAAAATCCCTTGGACTGGCAGCACAATGAAGCCCCTGGACCTCCACCTAAATGACGCCCCAGGTGTGAGCTTGATCTGGGCCTCAGGTGGATCTCGGACTCTCCCATTAAAGAGCCCCAGCACAGGAAATAAGTTGTGGACCTCGCATACTGGGCTGCCTTGAGGGAAGCTAGATAGAAGGTCCAGGCAGCAACAGAGTGGGTACATTCCTGCCCGAGGCGTGAGAGGCATAAAAAGAACTGGGAAAAAAAAGAAAATCTGCTTTTGGAATTTTGGAACTCTATTTCCAACGGATTTTGTTAAATGAGGTGGAATTTCAGAATTTCATGATTACAACAAAGCAGAATCTGCAATTTCCATATGACCCCGTTTTGAAGAGGGGAAGATATTCGGGAGGCTGGTTGTCATATTGGAGAGGTGGGGTTCTAGGGCAGGTGTGAGGGCACAAAGGGCTTATTCTAAAAATTCATGCATTTATTAAGATTTTTAAGATTTTGTTACATATTTTGATGCTATATAAAGGATTTACTGCTAGTGACCAGACTGAGGAGGGGTCAGATCTCTGGTTGTGGCTTTGCGCTGGGATGTTATCACCACAGATAAATCTCAATTGCCGGTCAAATGGAGGATGCTTTGTATCCATTGTAGGGTAATCAATTGTGTGTTGCTCTCACAAAAATCATGCAAATATGTGAACATCTTGCCTCTTCACCTGTGGTTACATCTAAAAAGAAAACACAGACACAAACGCACACACAGACTTCTTGCACAAATACATTCAGTAGATGAAACCAGTTTTATAAGATCTCTGTAACCCATGTATCTATTGCCTTTTAAATTTCAGCCAGAGGAACAGGCCGAGGGATACAAGGAGGTAAGCATGAAATTACATTTTTCACGTTACTTGTTTCTGTAAGGTATGTCCAGATGTGTAGAAGCAAAAAGCTTTGTGGTAAAACACGTCACATTCTTCTAGAAAGAAACCTAGGGCCCCATATCATTCAAGCCGGGAAGTGTAGGGGGGGATGTTTGGGTTGCTCACAGACTCACTGTCTGCCATCCCTTGAAAATGCTATACCCAAAGCCCTTTCTTAGCCACCAATGAAATAGAAACATAGACTTTGACAGCAGATAAGGACCGTTTGGCCCATGTAGTCTGCCCATTTCCCTACCTACAGGTTAGGCCGCAGTTCCTAGTTAACCAACAGCCTATTTCTTCCTACCACCCACAAGAATTGCCTTATGTCTGTCCCATGCATTCTTGAATTCTCCCACAGTTTTCGACCCCATGACCTCCCAGGAAGGCTGTTCCATGCATCCACTACTCTCTGTGTGAAAAAATACTTCCTCACAATGCCCCTGAACCGCCACCCCTCTATCTTTAAATTGTGTACCCTTGTTCTTGCACATCTCTTTTTCTGAAAGATGCTACCCTCTTGGACTTTGTTGATTCCACTGAGGTACTTAAATGTTTCCATCATGTCCCCTCTCTCCCTTCTTTCCTCAAGGGTATACATATTAAGCTCCTTTAGTCTCTCCTCATACGGCTTCTCTTGCAGACTCTGCACCATTTCAGTTGCCCTCCTCTGGACTGCCTCTATCCTGTCTATGTCCTTGTGGAGATGGGGTCTCCAGAACTGGATGTAGCACTCCAGATGGGGTCTCACCAACTGTCTGTACAGAGGAATAACAACTTCCAGTTTTCTGCTGCTAATGCCTCTCCCTCTGTATCCCAGTATGCCCCCAGCCCTCCTTGCTGCCCTCTCACATTGCTTGCTAATCTTAAGGTCATCTGATATGATTACCCCAAGGTCCCTTTCCTTTTCTGTTGTTCTTATTACCTCCCCCATCATTGTGTATTCTTCCCCTGGGTTCTTGTTTCCCAGGTGCATTATTTTGCACTTCTTTGCATTGAATCCTAGCTGCCATACTTCCGACCATTCCTCCAACCTTGCCAAGTTCCTTCTCATCCTTTCTACGCCTCCTTGGTATCAACCCTATTGCAGATCTTTGTGTCATCTACAAAGAGGCATACTTTTCCTTCCTGTCCTCTGCAATGTCACTTATGAAGACATTAAAGGACTGGACCCAATACTGAAACCTCGGTGCCCCACTAGTAACCCCCTTTCTTCAGAATGGACTCCATTTACAATTACCTTCTGTGTCCTGTTGTCCAGCCAGTGTTTTACCCAGGCTACCACCCTGGGACCCACTCCCAGGCTGGTTAATTTGATTATTAATCTTTTGTGTGGGACTGTGTCAAATGCCTTGCTAATGTCTAGGTAGGCCATGTACACAACCCCTCCCTGGTCTACTTCTTTGGTCACCCAGTCAAAGAAATCTATTAGATTCGTCTGACATGACCTTCCAACTGTGAATTCATGCTGTCTTGGGTCCTGTGCCCCACTGGCCTCTAGGTACTCAACAATTATTTCCTTCAGAAGTGACTCCATCACATTCTCTACCACAGAAGGTCAAACTGACAGGTCTGTAGTGTAATGCCTCTGACTTGGTCCCATTTTTGTGAAGGGGAATCACATCCGCCTTCCTGCAGTCCACGGGTACCACACCATCCTCCCATGATTTATTAAAATGAGTAGCCAGTGGTTTCACTAGTTCTCCCCTTAATTCTTTAAGAATTCTGGGGTGAATTCCATCAGGCCCCATTGCTTTGTCCACCTTCAGTTTTAAGAGTTCTTGCAGAACCCTTTCTTCTGTGAAAGGACTGGGATCGACCCCCCTATCAAGAGTGCTTCTGTTAATTGAATTAGGCTTTTCTCCATCCTCTTTTGTGAATACTGAGCAGAAATATTCGTTCAGTATCCCTGCTTTTTCACTGTCCCCCTCTGCCCACCCACCGTTCATTCTATTCAGCCTCACTATCCATCCCTTTGTCTTTCTAAGCTCGCTGATGTACCTATAAAAGGTTTTATCCCCCTTCTTAACCGAGTTGGCTATCTTTTCCTCAGATTGTGCCTTTGCTATTCTGACTTCCCTTCCTGCTTCCTTCTGCCTTAACTGGTACAGCTCTCTGTCCTGCTCCTTCTGTGTTTTCTTATACTTCTGGAATGCTATCCTTTTCTCCCTGACTTTCTCAGCCACCTCTTTTGAGAACCATAGTGGCTTTTTCTGTCTTCTTGATTTGTTTATTTGCTTCACACAAAGGCTTGTTGCCTATGTGGTGGCAGTTGTGATTATTCCCCATTTTTGCTGCACCCCTCCTTCTAGCCCGTTTGCTAGTGCTTTTCAAAGGCACTCTCCCATCTTGCCAAAGTCAGCCCTCCTGAAGTCCAGTACCCTCACTTTTGTATGGCTTGACTCTGTAGCTGAGTTTAACGTGAACCACTCTGTTTGATGGTCACTTGTTCCCAGATGGCAACCCACTTCTAGATCTGAGATCCTCAATGCCCCCATTTGAGAGTACGAGGTCTAAGACTGCTCCCTCACGAGTGGGTTCCGAAACTAGCTGTCTGAAGCCTGCCACCTGTAGGGCATCGAAAACGGCCGCCCTGCTCTTGGATGTGGCTGCAGCAAATGTACTCCAGTTATCATCTGGCATATTCAGGTCTCCCTTCAACAGTATCTCCCCTTTCTCCCTAAGAATGTCTTCTATCATATCCTTGTCCATTCCCTCCCCCTGACATGGGGGTCTGTACACAACCCCTGTGTGGATTGTGGTGCCCTTTCCAGTCTCCAAGGTGACCCACAGTGCCTCCTCTCCTCCCTGTTTACTATTTTCTTCAGTTTTTTTATCCCTTCCTTTACTTAGAGAGCTACTTCTCCCCCTCGTCTCCCCTGCCTGTCTCTTCTGTAGGTTATGTACCCTGGCATGTTAACATCCCAGTCATGGTTCTCTGTGTACCATGTTTCTTTGACTACTACGATATCCATGCATCCCTCTTCCATCAAGGCCACCAGCTCTGGGAGCTTGTTGCCCAGACTACAGGCATTGGTACTCATTACCCTCCATTTCCTGATGGCCTTACTCAATTTTGCCCCATCCCTGTCCTTCTTGCCTTTGTCACTTTCTCCATTTACCTCTGCCCTTCTCCCTATCGACAACTTTATGTTGGTGTTTACCGCACTTACTACTGCATTTTTTTGGGGGGGGCTAGGATTTCTCTGCTCCTTTCCAGTACCTCCCCCCTTAGCTAGTTTAAATCCTTGCCAATGAATAGTCTTCCCTAGAAGCTAAGTTTCAGTGCAAATGATGGTCGTCAGGTGTTTTGTGGGTACTGACATGGTGTTAATCACAAGCAGCTGCACTGTGACCATCATGGGTTTCTGGACATGGCATTGCGCCAGTTGTGTGATGTGAGGCCATTACCAGATGCCATGACATTAGGCATAAGGTGCTCCTGCTTCAGTCATCCCCTACCCCCGAAGCCTGTAACTTACAGTCCATTTGTGAGCTGTTTCCTTTTTACTTTTTATGTCCCTAGGCAGTCCTATCTGGTGGATGAGTGGTAGATAACTACTCCAGAGTTTTTCCCATAATCTCTAGTGTCAGTCGATCCCCCTTCCTAGCCCTGTTCCCCATACGGTCTGGACAGCATGACCCCTTTCTGATCTCAGTCCAATGCTGTCAACATGGTTGAATCAATCTCTTCTAATACATGCCCGCAGCTCCCAGCGCAACTGCTGTCAGTGGTTCTGTGGGGTTGGGAGGGGGAGCTGCAGTTTGGAGCGTGCAGCAGGGGGACTTTGTGCCAAGAAGTGAGTGTACAACATTATTATACTGGCCCGCCTCTTACCCAATGTGGGTGCAGTGCTCTTAGCACTAGTGCAGGACAAGCCTTGTGGCCCCATTGGGCACACCATAAGGCAGTGCAAGGTTGAACTGTGCCCCAAAGGTTTGTGACTGTGGGTGTGTGAGTGTGGTACAGTCTCTTATGGCCATAAGAGTCCAGTATGGCCTCAAATGGAGGTAAGACTGTGGTACAGTCTCATGGTTGTAAGGGTGTGGTGAAGTATCTCATGTCAAGATTAGGGCACAGTCTCTTATGGCTGTAAGAGTGTGGTATGGTCTGTCATGGCTGTAAGAGTGTTATATATTGTCTCTCGTGGCTGTAAGAGTGTGGTAGAATCTCATGGTTATAAGGGTGTGGTGAAGAAATGTCAAGATTGGGTTACAGTCTCTTATGGCTGTAAGAGTGTGGTATGGTCTGTCATGGCTGTAAGAGTGTTATATATTGTCTCTCGTGGCTGTAAGAGTGCGGTAGAATTTCATGGTTGTAAGGGTGTGGTGAAGAAATGTCAAGATTGGGTTACAGTCCCTTATGGCTGTAAGAGTGTGATATGGTCTATCATGGCTGTAAGAGTATTATGTATTGACTCTCATGGCTTTAAGGGTGTGATACAGTCTCTGACAGGTGTAAAAAAGTGTATTATGATCTCTCATGGCTGAAACAATGCAGTATGATATCAGGATAGAAAGATTGTGGTAGGGTCTCTCATGGCAGTAAGAGTCTGGTATGGTCTCTCATGGCTATAACATTGTTATACGGTCTCTCATGGCTGTAAGAGTGTGGTACAGTCTCCCATGTATGTGTTAAGGCTGACGCAATTATTTAACAAATATCTCTTTTTTTAAATCAATGTGGTTTTATAGTTTTAATTCTATATATGTTAATGTACATAAAGATTTACTGTCATTTTATTATACTATTCTGTGGTTTATGTATAAAGACAATCTGCTTTTAATTGGCAGGGTAGCACTACTGCTTATGGTGCTGGTGACCCATGTTTGGGAGCAGGCACAGAGTGTCAGAGGGTTGGCCCGGGGGAAGGGGGGTAGGACGAGCTTTTCATGGGCAGTTCTTCTCCTCCGGGGGAAGGGTATTGTAGTATCCTGGCACACAAGTGACACCTACTGGAGACTGGATGTACACCATCTGGGAGCACCACCAGTGGGTGAAGGCGACACTGGCTGGGACCACCAGCAGTGGGCAGAAGCGACACCATCCAGAACAGTGAATAGTGGGTGTAGGTGACACCATCCAGGACCACCGGCAGTGGACAGAGGTGCCGGCGGGCATCTACAGGTGTGTGCAGGAGTGCACACAATCTGCACTGACGTCATTGCATGTCTGCATCTCCTGGGGGAAACCCAAGCAAAATCCCTTGGACTGGCAGCACAATGTAGCCCCTGGACCTCCACCTAAATGACGCCCCAGGTGTGAGCTTGATCTGGGCCTCAGGTGGATCTCGGACTCTCCCATGAAAGAGCCCCAGCACAGGAAATAAGTTGTGGACCTCGCAGACTGGACTGCCTTGAGGGAAGCTAGATAGAAGGTCCAGGCAGCAACAGAGTGGGTACATTCCTGCCCGAAGCGTGAGAGGCATAAAAAGAACTGGGAAAAAAAAGAAAATCTGCTTTTGGAATTTTGGAACTCTATTTCCAACGGGATTTTGTTAAATGAGGTGGAATTTCCAGAATTTCGCAGATTACAACAGAAGCAGAATCTGTAATTTCCATATGACCCTGCGTTTTGAAGAGAGGGAAGATATTCGGGAGGCTGGTTGTCATATGGGAGAGGTGGGGTTCTAGGGCAGGTGTGATGGCAAAAAGGGCTTACTCTAAAAATTCATGCATTTATTAAGATTTTTAAGATTTTGTTACATATTTTGATGCTATTTAAAGGATTTACTGCTAGTGACCAGACTGAGGAGGGTCAGATCTCTGGTTGTGGCTTTGCTCTGGGATGTTATCACCACAGGAAAATCTCAATTGCCGGTCAAATGGAGGATGCTTTGTATCCATTGTAGGGTAATCAATTGTGTGTTGCTCTCACAAAAATCATGCAAATATGTGAACACTTGGCCTCTTCCACCTGTGGTTACATCTGTAAACAAGAAAACACAGACACAAACGCACACACAGACTTCTTGCACAAATACATTCAGTAGATGAAACCAGTTTTATAAGATCTCTGTAACCCATGTATCTATTGCCTTTTAAATTTCAGCCAGAGGAACAGGCCAAGGGATACAAGGAGGTAAGCATGAAATTACATTTTTCACATTACTTGTTTCTGTAAGGTATGTCCAGATGTGTAGAAGCAAAAGCTTTGTGGTAAAACACGTCACATTCTTCTAGAAAGAAATCTAGGCCCCATATCATTCAAGCCGGAAGTGTAGGGGGATGTTAGGGTTGCACACAGACTCACTGTCTGCCATCCCTGAAAATGCTATGCCCAAAGCCCTTTCTTAGCCACCAATGAAATAGAAACATAGACTTTGACAGCAGATAAGGACCGTTTGGCCCATGTAGTCTGCCCATTTCCCTACCTACAGGTTAGCCGCAGTTCTAGTTAACCAACAGCCTATTTCTTCCTACCACCCACAAGAATTGCCTTATGTCTGTCCCATGCATTCTTGAATTCTCCCACAGTTTTCGACCCCATGACCTCCCCAGGAAGGCTGTTCCATGCAGCCACTACTCTCTGTGTGAAAAAATACTTCCTCACAATGCCCCTGAACCACCACCCCTCTATCTTTAAATTGTGTACCCTTGTTCTTGCACCTCTCTTTTTCTGAAAGATGCTACCCTCTTGGACTTTGTTGATTCCTCTGAGGTACTTAAATGTTTCTATCATGTCCCCTCTCTCCCTTCTTTCCTCAAGGGTATACATATTAAGCTCCTTTAGTCTCTCCTTGTACGGCTTCTCTTGCAGACTCTGCACCATTTTAGTTGCCCTCCTCTGGACTGCCTCTATCCTGTCTATGTCCTTGCGGAGATGGGGTCTCCAGAACTGGATGCAGCACTCCAGATGGGGTCTCACCAACTGTCTGTACAGAGGAATAACAACTTCCTGTTTTCTGCTGCTGATGCCTCTACCTCTGCATCCCAGTATGCCCCCAACCCTCCTTGCTGCCCTCTCGCATTGCTTGCTAATCTTAAGGTCATCTGATATGATTACCCCCAGGTCCCTTTCCTTTTTTGTTGTTCTTATTACCTCCCCCATCATTGTGTATTCTTCCCCTGGGTTCTTGTTTCCCAGGTGCATTATTTTGCACTTCTTTGCTTTGAATCCTAGCTGCCATACTTCCGACCATTCCTCCAACCTTGCCAAGTTCCTTCTCATCCTTTCTACGCCTCCTTGGGTATCAACCCTATTGCAGATCTTTGTGTCATCTACAAAGAGGCATACTTTTCCTTCCTGTCCCTCTGCAATGTCACTTATGAAGACATTAAAAAGGACTGGACCCAATACTGAAACCTGCGGTGCCCCACTAGTAACCCCCCTTTCTTCAGAATGGACTCCATTTACAATTACCTTCTGTGTCCTGTTGTCCAGCCAGTGTTTTACCCAGGCTACCACCCTAGGACCCACTCTCAGGCTGGTTAATTTGATTATTAATCTTTTGTGTGGGACTGTGTCAAATGCCTTGCTAAAGTCTAGGTAGGCCATGTCCACAACCCCTCCCCTGGTCTACTTCTTTGGTCACCCAGTCAAAGAAATCTATTAGATTCGTCTGACATGACCTCCATCTGTGAATCCATGCTGTCTTGGGTCCTGTGCCCCACTGGCCTCTAGGTACTCAGCAATTATTTCCTTCAGAAGTGACTCCATCACTTTCCCTACCACAGAAGGTCAAACTGACAGGTCTGTAGTTTAATGCCTCTGACTTGGTCCCACTTTTGTGAAGGGGAATCACATCCGCCTTCCTGCAGTCCTCGGGTACCACACCATCCTCCCATGATTTATTAAAAAGAGTAGCCAGTGGTTTCACTAGTTCCCCCTTAATTCTTTTTGAATTCTGGGGTGAATTCCATCAGGCCCCATTGCTTTGTCCACCTTCAGTTTTAGGAGTTCTTGCAGAACCCTTTCTTCTGTGAAAGGACTGGGATCGAACCCCCTATCCAGAGTGCTTCTGTTAATTGAATTTGGCATTTCTCCCTCCTCTTTTATGAATACTGAGCAGAACTATTCGTTCAGTATCCCTGCTTTTTCACTGTCCCCCTCTGCCCACCCATCGTTCATTCTATTCAGCCTCAGTATCCATCCCTTTCTCTTTCTGCGTTCGCTGATGCACCTATAAAAGGTTTTATCCCCCTTTTTAACCGAGTTGGCTATCTTTTCCTCAGATTGTGCCTTTGCTATTCTGACTTCCCTCCCTGCTTCCTTCTGCCTTAACTGGTACAGCTCTCTGTCCTGCTCCTTCTGTGTTTTCTTTTACTTCTGGAATGCTATCCTTTTCTCCCTGACTTTCCCAGCCACCTCTTTTGAGAACCATAGTGACTTTTTCTTTCATCTTGATTTGTTTATTTGCTTCACACAAAGGCTTGTTGCCTATGTGGTGGCAGTTTTGACGATTCCCCATTGTTGCTGCACCCCTCCTACTAGCCTGTTTGCTAGTGCTTTTCAAAGGCACTCACCTGTCTTGCCAAAGTCAGCCCTCCTGAAGTCCAGTACCCTCACTTTTGTATGGCTTGAGTCTGTAGCTGAGTTTAACATGAACTACTCTGTTTGATGGTCACTTGTTCCCAGATGGCAACCCACTTCTAGATCTCAGATCCTCAATGCCCCCATTTGAGAGTACGAGGTCTAAGATTGCTCCCTCACGAGTGGGTTCTGAAACTAGCTCTCTGAAGCCTGCCACCTGTAGGGCATCAAAAACAGCCCTGCTCTTGGATGTGGCTGCAGCAAATGTGCTCCAGTTATCATCTGGCATATTCAGGTCTCCCATCAACAGTATCTCCCCTTTCTCCCTAAGAATGTCTTCTATCATATCCTTGTCCATTCCTTCCCCCTGTCATGGGGGTCTGTACACAACCCCTGTGTGGATTGTGGTGCCCTTTCCAGTCTCCAAGGTGACCTACAGTGCCTCCTCTCCTCCCTGTTTACTCTTTTCTTCAGTTTTTTTTATCCCTTCCTTTACTTAGAGAGCTACTCCTCCCCCTTGTCTCCCCTGCCTGTCTCTTCTGTAGGTTATGTACCCTGGTATGTTAACATCCCAGTCATGGTTCTCTGTGTACCATGTTTCTGTGACTGCTACGATATCCAGGCATCCCTCTTCCATTAAGGCCATCGGCTCTGGGAGCTTGTTGCCCAGACTACAGGCATTGGTACTCATTACCCTCCATTTCCTGATGGCCTTACTCAGTTTTGACCCATCCCTGTCCTCTGTCCTTCTTGTCTTTGTCACTTTCTCCATTTACCCCTGCCCTTCTCCCTATCGACAACTCTATGTTGGTGTTTACTTCACTTACTACTGTGTTTTTTGGGGGGGTCTAGGATTTCCCTACTCCTTTTCTGTGCCTCCCCCCTTGGCTAGTTTAAATCCTTGCCAATGAATAGTCTTCCCTAGAAGCTAAGTTTCAGTGCAAATGATGGTCGTCAGGTGTTTTGTGGATACTGACATGGTGTTAATCACAAGCAGCTGCACTGCGACCGTCATAGGTTTCTGGACATGGCATTGAGCCAGTTGTGTGATGTGAAGCCACTGCCAGATGCCATGGCATTAGGCATTAGGTGCCCCTGCCTCAGTCATCCCCTAACCCTGAAGCCTGTAACTTACGGCCTATTTGTGGGCTGTTTCCTTTTTACGTTTTATATCCCTAGCTAGTCCTATCTGGTGGTTTAGTGGTACATGACTACTCCAGAGTTTTTCCCATAATCTCTAGTGTCCGTTCATCCCCCTCCCTAGCCCTGTTCCCCATACGGTCTGGACAGCATGACCCCTTTCTTATCTCAGTCCAGTGTTGTCAACATGGTTGAATTTGTCTCCTCTAATACATGCCCGCAGCTCCCAGCGGAACTGCTGTCAGTGGTTCTATGGGGTTGGGAGGGGGAGCTGCACTTTGGAGCATGCAGCAGGGGGACTTTGTGCCAATAAGTGAGTGTGCATCATTAGTATACTGGCCTGCCTTTTACCCAATGTGGGTGCAGTGCTCATAGCACTAGTACAGGACAAGTCTTGTGTCCCCACTGTGCAGACCATAAGGCATTGCAAGGTTGAACTGTGCCCCAAAGGTTTGTGACTGTGGGTGTGTGAGTGTGGTACAGTCTGTTATGGCCATAAGAGTCCGGTATGGTCTCAAATGGAGGTAAGACTGTGGTACAGTCTCATGGTTGTAAGGGTGTGGTGAAGAATGTCATGTCAATACAGGGTTGCAATCTCTTATGGCTGCAAGAGTGTGGTATGGTCTGTCATGTCTGTAAGAGTGTTATATATTGACTCTCATGGCTGTAAGGGTGTGATACAGTCTCTGACAAGTGTAGAAAAGTGTATCATGGTCTCTCATGGCTGTAAGAATGCAGTATGATATCAGGATAGAAGGACTGTGGTAGGGTCTCTCATGGCTGTAAGAGTGTGGTACAGTCTCCCACAGTATTCTGAGTATGATATGGATATTAATTAATGTAAGAGTGGGGTATGGCCTCTCATTCCTGAAAGAATATAATGTGGTCTCTCATGGCTGTAAGAGCATGGTACACTCTTTCATAGTGGTCCGAGTATGAAATGGATTCTAATGGATGTAAAAGTGTGGTACGTTTTCTTATAGATGAAAGAGTGTGATATGGTCCCTCATGGCTATAAGAGCGTGATACGGTCTCTCATGGCTGTAAGGGTGCGGTACAGTCTTTCATGGCTGTAAGAGTGTTATATATTGTCTCTCATGTCTGTAAGGATGTGGTACAGTTTCTGATAGGTATAAAAAAGTGTGTTATGGTCTTTCATGGCTGTAAGAATGCAGTACAGTCACATGGTAGAAAGACTGTGCTAGGGTCTCTCATGGCAGTAAGAGTCTGGTATGGTGTCTCATGGGTATAACAGCGTTATACGGTATCTCATGGCTGTAAGAGTGTGGTATAGTCTCCCATGTATGTGTTAAGGCTGATGGAATAATTTAACAAATATCTCTTTTTTTTAAATCAATGTGGTTTTATAGTTTTAATTCTATGTATGTTAATGCACATAAAGACTTACTGTCATTTTATCATACTATTCTGTGGTTTATATATAAAGACTATCTGCTTTTAGCCGGCAGGGAAGCACTACTGCTTACGGTGCTAGTGACCCATGTTTGGGAGCAGGCACAGAGTGCCAGAGGGCTGGCCGGGGGGGGAGGTAGGATGAGCTTCCCATAGACCGCTCTCCTCCTCCGGGAGTGGGGGGAGGGGTTGTAGTATCTTGTCACACAGTGACACCTACTGGAGACTGGATGTACACCGTCTGGGAACACCACCAGTGGGCGGAGCAACACTAGCTGGGACCACCAGCAGAGGGCGGAGGGGACACTGGCTGGGACCACCAGCAGGGGGTGGAGGCAACACTTGCTGGGACCACCACCAGTGGGCGTAGGTGACACCGTCCAGGCCCACCGACAGTGGGCAGAGGTGATGGCTGGCATCTGCAGGTGTGTGCAGGCGTGCACACAATCTGGGCTGATGTCATTGCATGTCTGCATCTCCTTGGAGAAACCCAAGCAAAATCCCTTGGACTGGTAGCACAATGAAGCCCCTGGACCTCCACCTAAATGATGCCTCAGGTGTAAGCTTGAGCTGGGGCCTCAGGTGGATCTCAGACTCTCCCCTTAAAGAGCCCCAAGATAGGAAGTAAGCTGTGGGTCTCCCAGACTGGGCTACCTTGGGGGAAGCTAGATAGAAGGTCCAGGCACCAACAGAGTGGGTACATCTCCGCCCGAAGCCTGAGAGGCATAAAAAGAGCTGGGGAAAAAAAAAGAAAATCTGCTTTTGGAATTTTGGAATTCTACTTCTGATGGAATTTTGTGAAATGAGGTGGAATGTCCAGAATTCCGCAGAATTCCAGAAGAAGCAGAATCTGTAAATTCTATATAACCCTGAGTTTTGAAGAGGGGGCAGATATTCGTGAGGCTGGTTGCCATATGACAGAGGTGGGGTTCTAGGGTAGGTGTGAGGGCACAAAGGGCTTATTCTGAAAACTACCTATATTTATTAAGATTTTTAAGATTTTGTTAAATGGTTTGATGCTATATAAAGGATTTACTGCTAGTGACCAGACTGAGGAGGGGGTCAGATCTCTGCTTGTGGCTTTGCGTTGGGATGTTATCACCACTGGAAAATCTCAATTGCCGGTCAGATGGGGGATGCTTTGTATCCATTTTAGGGTAATAAATTGTGGGTTGCTCTCACAAAAATCATGCAAATATGTGATCACCTGACCCCTTCCACCTGTGGTTACATCTGTAAACAAGAAAACAAACACACACACACACACACACACACTTCTTGAACAAATACATTCAGTAGATGAAACCAGTTTTATAAGATCTCTGTAACTGATGTATCTATTGTCTTTTAAATTTCAGCCAAAGTATTTATTTATTTATTTAGTTTTTGTTGACCGGGTAAGTGCACTAGACAAATCCTGACTATTTTCAGGCACGACCCGGGGGAGGGGGATACTGATGAATGCCAACTGACCTTGAACCAGATTAAGCTGTTGGTGGTAATTTTAGTGAATGAGGGAAATTTGGCCAGAACACTGGGGAAATTCCCCTACTGTTTTTGGTAAGTGAAATGGGATCTTTAACATGCACCTGAACTACCACCAATCCAGGCAGATGGGACCTCGGTTTAACGTCTCATCTGAAAGACGGTGGACAAGTAGTAAGCAAAGTGGCAAAAAGTGGTAAGCATGATATTACACTTTTCACATGATACTTGTTTCCCCAAGGTATGTCCAGATGTGTAAAAGCAAAAAGGTTTGTGGTAAAACACGTCACATTTTTCTAGAAAGAAACCTAGGGCTCCATATGGTTCAAGCCGGGAAGTGTGTTGGGGGGGGGATGGTAGGGCTGCACACAGACTCACTGCCATCCCCTGAAAATGCTATGCCCAAAGCCCTTTCTTAGCCACCAATGAAACAGTCTTCCCTAGCAGCTAAGTTTCAGTGCAAATGATGGTCGTCAGGTGTTTTGTGGGTACTAGATACATAGATACATAGATACATAGATACATAGACAGTGTCGGCAGATAAGGGCCTATGGCCCACCTAGTCTGCCCATTTGAGCTTGTAAGTTCAGTTTGTTTTCCTAGAAGTCTATTTCCCCTTACCCCTGACCTCTAGAATTCCTTTATGTCTATCCCATGCATTCTTAAATCCCGTGATTGTTTCAGCCCCCACCACTTCCTCTGGCAGGGTGTTCCACTTGTCCACCACCCATTCTGTGAAGAAATTCTTTCTCATGTTTCCTCTGAATCATCCTCCCTCCAATTTCATCCCATGCCCTCTAGTCCTGAAACATCTCTTTCGCTTAAAAATAGTGTTTTCCTGCACCCTGTTCCTCCCTGTAAGATACTTGTATGTCTCTATCATATCCCCTCTCTCCCTCCTCTCCTCCAGGGAGTACATGTTCAGTTCCTTCAACCTGTCTTCATAGGACATGACATGGTGTTAATCACAAGTAGCTGAACTGCGACCATCATGGGTTTCTGGACATGGGATTGCACCAGTTGTGTGATGTGAGGCCATTGCCAGGTTCCATGACATTAGGCATAAAGTGCCCCTGCCTCAGTCATCCCCTACCCCCAAAGCCTGTAACCTATGGCCCATTTGTGGGCTGTTTCCTTTTTTCTTTTGTTGTCCCTAGCCAGTCCTATCTGGTGGTTTAGTGGTACATGAGTACTCCAGTGTTTCTCCCATAATCTCTAGTGTCAGTCGAATCCCCCCTCCCTAGCCCTGTTCACTATTCGGTCTGGACAGCATGACTCCTTTCTGATCTCAGTCTAGTGCTGTCAACATGGCTGAATCTATCTCCTCTAACACATGCCCACAGCACCCAGCAGAACTGCTGTCAGTGGTTCTGTGGGGTTGGGAGGGGGAGCTGCACTTTGGAGCATGCAGAAGGGGGACTTTCTGCCAAGAAGTGAGTGTGCAACATTAGTATACTGGCCCGCCTCTTACCCAATGTGGGTGCAGTGCTCATAGCACTAGTACAGGACAAGCCTTGTGACCCTACTGGGCACACCATAAGGCAGTGCAAGGTTAAACTGTGCCCCAAAGCTTTGTGACTGTGGGTGTGTGAGTGTGGTACAGTCTCTTATGGCCATAACAGTCTGGCATGGTCTCAAATGGAGGTAAGACTGTGGTACAGTCTCATGGTTGTAAGGGTGTGGTGAAGTATGTCATGTCAAGATTGGGGTACAGTCTTTTATAACTGTAAGAGTGTGGTATGGTCTGTCATAGCTGTAAGAGTGTTATATATTGTCTCTCTTGGCTGTAAGGGTGTGGTACAGTCTCTGATGGGTGTAGAAAAGTGTGTTATGCTCTCTCATGGCTGCAAGAATGTAATACGGTCTCATGGTAGAAAGATTGTGGTAGGGTCTCTCCTGGCAGTAAGAGTCTGGTATGGTCTCTCATGGCTATAACAGTGTTATATGGTATCTCATGGATGTAAGAGTGTGGTACGTTTTCTCATAGGTGAAAGAGTGTGATATAGTCTCTCATGAATGTAAGGGCGCGGTACAGTCTTTCATGGCTGTATGAGTGCGGTACTGTCTTTCATGACTGTAAGAGTGTGGTGCACTCTCTCATAGCTCAAAGAGTATTGTACAGTCTCTTACGGCTATAGAAGTGTGGTATGGTTTGTCACGGCTGTCAGAGTGTGGTAACAGTATGTCACGGCTGTATGAGTGTGTTATAGACTCTCATGACTGTAAGAGTGTGATACAGTCTCATGACTGTAAAAGTGTGGTACAATCTCTCATGGTTGTAGGGGTGTGGTACAGTCTGTCATGGCTGTAAGACTGTGGTACTGACTCTCATACGAACATACAAATTTGCCAGCAGATAAAGGCCTTATGGTATATCAAGTCTGCTCGGGTATGTAGCTAGCAACCCTTATATTGCAGCTTCCTCTCCCTCCCTTCCCTCATGCTCATGGCTGCAACAGTGCGGTATGGTCTCTCATGGCTGTAAGACTGTGGAACAGTCTCATGTCTCTAACAGTGCGGTACAGTCTCTCATGGTTGTAAGACTGTGGAACAGTCTCATGTCTGTAACAGTCCGGTACAGTCTCTCATGGTTGTAAGAGTGTGGAACAGACTCATATCTCTAACAGTGCGGTACAGTCTCTCATGGCTGTAAGACTGTGGAACAGTCTCATGTCTCTAACAGTGTGGTACAGTCTCTCATGGCTGTAAGACTGTGAAACAGTCTCATGTCTCTAACAGTGCGGTACAGTCTCTCATGGCTGTAAGACTGTGGAACAGTCTCATGTCTCTGACAGTGTGGTATGGTCTATCATGGCTGTAAGAGTGTGGTACAGTCTTTCATTGCTGTAAGAGTGTTATACAGTTTCTCATGGCTGCCAGAGTGTGGTATGGTCTGTCATAACAGTCTTGAAGGAGAGATTGATGACCTTCTTGGCAGTGAATGAGCTCCAGGATGGACAGCAACATGGGTTCATTTTCTGGAGATCATGCCAGACCAACCAAATAGAATACTATGACTGGGTCACAAGGGAGTTGAACAAGGGCCATGCAGCAGATGTCCTATATTTGGATAACCTAATAGAATACTATGACTGGGTCACGAGGGAGTTGGACAAGGGCCATGCAGTAGATGTCCCGTATTTGGATAACCTAATAGAATACTACGATTGGGTCACGAGGGAGTCGGACAAGGTCCATGCAGTGGATTTCCTATATTTGGATAACCTAATTGAATACTACGACTGGGTCATGAGGAAGTTGGACAAGGGCCATGCAGTAGGTGTCCTATATTTGGATAACCTAATAGAATACTATGACTGGGTCACAAGGGAGTTGCACAAGGGCCATGCAGTGGATATACTATATTTGGATAACCTAACAGAATTCTATGCCTGGGTCACAAGGGAGTTGGACAAGGGCCATGCAGTGGGTGTCCTATATTTGGATAACCTAATAGAATACTATGCCTAGGTCATGAAGGAGTTGTACAAGGGCCACACCAAAATCTGGCCAATGGAAAATCATGTACACAAATGCTCGCAGTCTAGGAAACAAGATCCCAGATCTGCTGGCAATAATGACAGAAGCTAAACTGGAGATAGTAGCCATTAGCAAGACATGGTTTACCAGTAACCACACTTGGGAGACTTCAGTACCTGGCTATGTACTGTTCAAAACAGGCCAAGGTGCAAAGGGGTGGGTGGAGTGGCACTTTATGTCAATGAAAATATCAAAGCTACAGAAATTCAGACTACACATAAGGAGTCAGAAGAACTGTGGGTCACCCTGGAAACAGGAAATGGGACAGCCATACGAACTGGGGTTGTGTACAGGCCTCCAGACCAGGGGGAGGACATAGATACGTTACTGTTAAAAGATATACAAAACATGACAGCTAAAGATGAGGTTCTGATAATGGGAGACTTCAACATGCCAGATACAGATTGGTCAATACCAGCAGGGACATCCGCCAGAACTAGACACATGGTGGATTCCCTGCAGGGGGAGGATCTCAAACAACTGGTACAACAACCCACAAGAGACAGGGCTATCCTAGATCTAGTACTGACTAACAGGGAAATGATCACAGATCTCCAGGTAGAAGGTCACTTGGGTGCCAGTGACCATCACATGATATGGTTCACTTTGGCCACTAGAACAAAACCATCCCATTCCAAGGCAAAAATATGGAACTTCAGAGGAGCTGACTTTGATAAGATGGCCAACAGAGTTAAGCTAGCCCTGGAAAAAAGAAATACAGGTGAGGGTATACAGGCAAAGTGGGCAAGCATTAAAGATGCAATACGTGAAGCAACATCCCATTGTGTTAGTGAGAAAAGGAAGTGCAAAAGAAGAAGGAAACCACTTTGGTTCTGAAACACAGTAGCAGAAAAGGTCAGAGCCAAAAGGCTGGCCTTCAGGAAATATAAGGGAACACAGCAAGATGAAGATAGGGAGGCATATCAAACTTCCCTAAGGGAAGCAGGGAAGGCAGTAAGGCAAGCACAGGCCCAAACGGAGGAAACACTAGCACGAACAGTAAAAGAAGGTGACAAGACTTTCTATAGATACATTAGTGAAAGAAGAAAGTCCAGAGGGGGTATTTCTAAGATCAAAGGGGATAAGGGGGCATGAAAGGAAGAAGACCATATAAAAGCATCTATCCTAAATAGATACTTCTGCTCAGCATTTACTGAAAAGAAGGTAGGACAGGGCCCACAGCTCATCACCATGGACACAGGAAGGAGGGAGGTGTGCACTACTCCCCTCACAAAAGAAAGGGTCCCACAAGAGCTCAATAAGCTCAGGGTGGACAAGGCAATGGGACCTGATGCCATACATCCCAGGGTACTAAAGGAGCTAAGGGTGGAACTAGCAGAGCCATTATCAGAACTGTTTAGTGAGTCTCTGAGCACAGGAGAGGTCCCAGAAGACTGGAGAAGGCCTCATGTGATTCCACTCCACAAGAGTGGTAGCAGCGAGGAGGCAGGGAACTACAGACCAGTCAGTCTTACCTCAGTAGTGGGCAAGATTATGGAGACACTCCTTAAGAAAAGGATAGTGCAACACCTGGAATCCATAGGTGCACAGGATCCAAGACAGCATGGGTTTACAAAAGGAAGGTCCTGTCAAACTAATCTCATAGACTTCTTTCACTGGGTAATAACAGTGGTGGACCAAGGGGGAGCAGTTGATGTTGCCTACCTTGACTTCAGCAAAGTTTTCAATACTGTTCCACATAGAAGATCGATTAATAAGCTGGGTAGGCTCAGGGTGGGTCAGATTTGGCCAACTGGGTGGCAAACTGGTTGACAGGCAGAAAACAGAGAGTGATGGTAAACGGTATACAGCCAGAAGAGATGGAAGTCACAAGTGGGGTACCTCAGGGATCAGTCCTGGGGCCAGTCCTCTTCAATATCTTCATCAGTGACATTGCAGATGGACTGGAGGGTATGGTTTGTCTATTTGCAGATGACACCAAGATTTGTAACAGAGTAGGTGAACCAGATGGGATGGGCAGATTGAGAAGAGATCTGGATAAACTAGCAAAATGGTCAGAAGAGTGACAACTGGGGTTTAACGCAAAGAAGTGCAAGATCATGCACATAGGGAAGAGAAACCCTGAAGCCACCTATAGGCTGGGAGAGGAGTTGCTTTCAGTCACAAGGGAAGAAAGAGACTTGGGCATCATTGTCACAGATGACCTGAAATCATCCAAGCAGACCACTAAAGCAGAAGGTAAGGCTAGGGGGAGGTTGGGGTGTATTAGTAGGGGTATCATAAGTTGTACAAGGGAGGTAATCATCCCTCTTTACAAGACTCTGGTTAGGCCCCATCTGGAGTACTGTGTGCAGTACTGGAGGCCTCACCTTCACAAGGACAGTAATCAAATTGAGGCAGTCCAGAGAAGGGCAACCAAAATGGTGCAGGGACTGTATCAGAAGACATATGAGGACAGATTAACGGAGCTCAATATTTATACCCTACAGCAAAGGAGGGAGAGAGGTGATATGATCAAAACATTCAAACACCTTAAGGGCATTAACAAGGTGAAAGAGTCTAACATGTTTCAATATAAGAACAAGCATTTGTCAGTGCTGAATGTTGTCTCTCTGGCACTGGCATTGGTAGTGCCAGAGCTACAGACACATAATAGGAATGGCAGTGAAGTATTTAAGTGATGCCAACCCCACCCCCACCCTGTAGAGAGTGACAGGCATTGAGGTGTGCTTCTGGATTGTCAGCTATAATGCTCAAGCAATTGTACCTCACCCTACCCTGTAGACACTGATAAGTGTCGTGGTGTGATTTGGGGTCTTTGGGCGTTATACTTACCCCATTCCATAAGGAAGTATGCTGAGGTGGGTGCAGTATAGGAAAATGGAGTGACCTTTGTGGCAAAACAGTGTGAGGCACACCACAATGCCTGTCACTGGCTGAAGGGTGGGGGTGGATGGTGTGAGCATTACAGCTGATGATCCCAAGTCACACCCCTGATGCCTGTCAGTCTTTACAGGGTGGGGTGCTACAGTTGGAAACCCTAACATCGTAGGCATGTGTTGGTATTTTCACTCCAAATAGAAACATAGAAACATAGACTTTGACAGCAGATAAGGACCGCTTGGCCCACCTAGTCTGGACATTTCCCCACTTATTGGATAAGCTGCAGATTCTAGTTAACCAACAGCTTACTTCTTCCTACCCCCCAACAAAAATTGCCTTATGCCTTTCCCATGCATTCTTGAATTCTCCCACAGTTTTAGATCCCACAACCTCCTCAGGAAGGCTGTTCCATGTGTCCACCACCCTATCTGTGAAAAAATACTTCCTCACATTGCCCTTGAGCTGTCCCCCCTCTATCTTCAAATTGTGTCCCCTTGTTCTTGCACATCTCTTTTTCTGAAAGCTGCTACCCTCTTAGACTTTGTTGATTCCACTGAGGTACTTAAACGTTTCTATCATGTCCCCCCTCTCCCTCCTTTCCTCAAGGGCATACATATTAAGCTCCTTTAGTCTCTCCTCGTATGGCTTCTCTTGCAGACCCTACACCATTCTAGTTGCCCTCCTCTGAACTGCCTCCATCCTGTCTATGTCCTTGCGGAGATGGGGTCTCCAGAACTGGACACAGTACTCCAGATGGGGTCTCACCATCTGTCTGTACAGGGGGATAACAACTTCCTGTTTTCTGCTGGTGATGCCTCTCCCTATATATCCCAGCATCCCCCAAGCCTTCCCTACTGCCTTCTCACATTGCTTGCCAACCTTAAGGTCATCTGATATGATTACCCCAGGTCCCTTTCCATTTTTGTTGTTGTTACTACCCCCCATTGTGTAATCTTCCCCTGGGTTTTTGTTTCCCAGGTGCATTATTTTGCACTTCTTTGCATTGATTCCAAGCTGCCATACTTTTGACCATTTCTCCAACCTTGCCAAGTCCATTCTCATCCTTTCTGCACCTCCTTGAGTATCAAACCTGTTGCAGATCTTTGTGTCATCTGCAAAGAGGCATACTTTTCCTTCCAGTCTCTCTGCAATGTCAGATATAAAGACATTAAAAAGGAATGGACCCAATACTAAACCCTGAAGTACCCCACCAGTGACTCCCCTTTCCTCAGAGTGGACTCCATTTACAATTACTTTCTGTGTCCTGTTGTTCAGCCAATGTTGTGCCCAGGCTACCACCCTGGGACCCACTCCCAGGCTGGTTGATTTGACTATTAATCTTTTGTGTTGGATTGTGTCAAATGCCTTGCTAAAATCTAGGTAGGTCATGTCCACAGCCCCTCCCTGTTCTACTACTTTGGTCACCCAGTCAAAGAAATCAATTAGATTAATCTTACATGACTGTCCCACTGTGAATCCATGCTGCCTTGGGTCCGGTGCCCCGCTGGCCTCTAGGTACTCAACAGTTCTTTCCTTCAGAAGTGATTCCATCACTTTTCCTACCACAGAGGTCAAACTGACAGGTCTGTAGTTTCCTGCCTCTGTCTTGGTCCAACTTTTCTGAAGGGGAATCACGTCTGCCTTCTTCCAGTCCTCAAGTACCACACCATCCACCCATGATTTATTAAAAAGCGTAGTCAGTGGTGTCACTAGTTCGCTGCTTAATTCTTTTAGAATTCCGGGGTGAATTCCATCTGGCCCCATTGCTTTGTCCACCTTCAGTTTTAGGAGTTCTTTCAGAACCCTTTCTTTTGTGAAAGGACTGGGATCGACCCCCCTATCCAGAGTGCTTCTGTAATTAGATTAGGCACCTCCCCCACCTCCTCTTTTGTGAGTACTGAACAGAAGTATTCATTTAGAATCTCTGCTTTTTCACTGTCCCTCTCTGCCCACCCACCATCCATTCTATGTAGCCTCACTATCCCTCCCTTTGTCTTTCTATGCTCCCTGATATACCTATAAAAGGTTTTATCCCCCTTCTTAACCAAGTTGGCTATCTTTTCCTCAGCTTGGGCCTTTGCTATTCTGACTACCCTCCCTGCTTCCTTCTGTCTTAACTGGTACAGTTCTCTGTCCTGCTCCTTCCGTGTTTCCTTATACTTCCTAAATGCTATTTTTTCCTTAACCTCCACTGCCACCCTTTTGAGAACCATAGTGGCTTTTTCTTTCATTTTGATTTGTTTATTTGCTTTACACAAAGGCTTGTTGCCTCTGTGATGGCAGTTTTGATGTTTCCCCATTGTTGCTCCACCCCTCCTTCTAACCTGTTTGCTAGTGCTTTTCTAAGGCACTCTCCCAACTCGCCAAAGTCAGCCCTCCTGAAATTTTCAACATGGGCTGTTTGTGAGCCCACCTCATGAAAAGCAGCACAATCAGTTTGTTAGCTGAAAGGTGGTTCTGCACAGCGGCAATGCCATTTGGTGACACAGGCATGAAAACACATTTTGGGCAGAATATGGAAAATGTCAACTGTATTGTTCATGAGGAGGCACAAAAAAATGGCAACGTTGAAAATCTGGAGTGAAAATATGAAAAATTGGTGAAGTCATGAGCATGCATAGAAACTGCGCAACACAAGTCCATAACCCAATTATTTTGGGGGAGTTTGTTAGCCACATTTTCAACATAGGCATTTTGGGACCTTCCCTCATGAACAGTGGTGCTGTGATTTTGTTAATCTGTCCTAAAAGTTGATTTCCCACAGCGACCGTGCTATTCTGCGCCGGACGTGTGAAAACACATTTTGGCCAGGGTATGTAAAATGACAGCTATACTGTTCATAAGAAGGTGTGGAAAAATGACAATTTTAAAAATCTGGAGTGAAAATATTATAAATTCACGAAGTTATGTGCGTGCATGGAAACTGCACAACGCATGCTTGTAAAATAGCCATTTTTGGGATTTTTCCCACCAAATTTGCAATATAGGCTTTTTGAGAGCCCCCATCATGAACAGTGGCACTGTCATTTCATTAATCAGTCCCAAAAAGTGAGTCCACACAGTGACCACAAAATCACCTTTTGGGACCGAACAACACCATGGCAGTGCCTGAATTCATGAGGAGGGGTCCTAATAACTCCATGTTGAAAATTTGGTGCCAAAATTCCCAAAAATGGCTGAGATTTGCAACAAAGTTGAAAACACCCTATTTATGCCATTATACAGCTTACTGGCATTTCCTCAACTTGTGGTCAGCTTTGAAGAGTGCAGACATGTTCCCGGTCCACCGAAGATCATTGCACCTGACTCCGGAGGTAAGTATGGGATGAAGGTGTATGTGGGGAGGCAGGGTGCGCAGAGGGTGGGTGCAGGTTGTGGGAGGGGGCAGAGAGACCACTAGAGACCGTTTTCTTTTTTACAGGTTTTAAAAAAATAACCATCATGGGACAGATATTTTTGTAGAGTTTGGCACACTGGTTGGGCTCCCAGTGTGCCACCTAAATTCTTTGGGGGATTCTGTAGCCGATGGGGATTGGGCAGCCCTGTTGGTACATACTGGGGGCATGAGCCAATGGAGGGCACCCCTCAGCACACAACAACAAAAGCAGGGGAGATTATGCCAACAGGGAGTAGGCTCCCTATTGGCAAAATAAACAGTGTTGGGGGATAAATGCCGATGGGGATTGGGCCCCCCACTGGCAAAGAAAAACTGTTGAGGGGCTGCAGGATGGCAAAGGGGATTGGGCACCCCCTCGGCATACATTTTAAATGGGAGGGGGTTCATTATGCCGATGGGGAGTGGGCTTCCCCATCGGCATTGTGAGAGGTGGTGGCGGCAGTCACTGCTGCCATGTTACCTGCACATCGGGAGGCATGTTGTGGTCCTGCTGCAATCAGAGAGACCTTTTCTTAGCTTTGGTGACCACATTAGGGATGTGTGAGGTCCGCACCTGCTGCTGGGTGATTGGAGAAAGAGGGACGCTCCTTCTGATGCGTGCCCTGCATTCGCACAACAGTGACCGCGCCTCTAAATCTGCTACTACCGCAAGATGTTGGCTGGCCTGCAAGCACAAGCCAACATAAAAATAGCAGGACAAGAGGACACAGCATGAGATTAGAGGGAGGCTGAATAAAGGGTGATGTGAGGAACTTCTTTTTCACAGAAGGAGTAATGGATGCATGGAATGGCCTACCTCAGGAAGTGGTGGATATGAATACAGTGCAGGGCTTGAAACAGGCATGGGATAGGCATAAGGGAGCAATACAGATGAGTATGAATAGATAGGCCATTGACAGAGTAAAGGCCTATGGCACATTCATAAGGTAGAAAACAAAATGGGCAGAGTGGATGGGCCTTGTGGTCCTTATCTGCCGTCAACTTCTGTGTTTCTATGTAAGGTTTTGTCCTGTTTATTATATGGACATTTTTTAGTCGGAAAACATTTTTTCCTCATGTTTAATTAATTTCTTTATGGAGTTGTTAAACCATAGGGGAATCTTCCCTTTGCTGTTGTAATTTTTCTTCTTGGGGACAAACATTGTTTCTAAGTCTGAAATAATTTTTTTAGGCTGTTCCAAGCCTCCTCAAGTGGAAGGGGGTGTAATAGGTCTTCCCTCCAAATATCATTCAGGTGCTTGTTTATAGTCACAGAGTCAGCTTTCTTGTAGCTTTTAAGTAATATATTGTTGGTAGGGTTTTGGGGTTCTTGCATCGAACTAAGGAGGATTGATTTGTGTTCACTGTTTCCCCTGCAGGTTAAGCATAGAGAGGTCAGATATTTTATTAATGATATTTGTTACTAAGAGGTCTAGTAGATTATTCCTTCTTGTAGGTTTGTTGATTATTTGTTCAAAGCCCAGGTCGATGATGGTAGATATGAAATTCTTTTCATGCTGGGCTGGATATTCAAACTGCGCTATTTTGTGGCGCAAGCCCATGCGCTGCACAGAACGATATTCAAAGGAGTTGCACCCTTGAGCAACTCCTTTGAATATCACCCCCTGGCCACAGCCACTGTGCATGGCGCAGTGGAACTTGTGCCACCACAAGTTGTCAGAGTGGAGCATTTAACTTGTGGTAGCACAAGTACCATTGCACCATGGCAAAATCCCCATATTCAAAAGGTGACATGCAAATGGGGCCATAATTCATGCAAGGCGCAGGGGAGGCCATTTGCATCTGATTATGGCCCCCATTTGCATGCCATTAGCATGCAGGTGCGCCGATCCCCGAGGACTTGCGCCTGGCACCCTGCCAGGCAGCAGCCATCGGGGACCGAAGCCCCTGCAGCCTGATCGCAGGTGAAACAGTGTACAATTCCCACCACAAACCCCCACTGGCCTGATTGTGGGCATAGTTTAATCCCCGCCCACTGGCCCGATTGCGGGCAGCAATGTGGCTCCACTCCAGCGTATCCCTGGTGGTCCAGTGGACGAAAAACCCGATCGCGGGCAGTAGTTGTTTAATAAACCCCCTCCTCCACATTCATCCCTGGTGGTCAGTGGACGAAAGCCGATTGCGGGCAGTGGTTGTTTAATAAACCCCCCCTTCTCCGCATTCATCCCTGGTGGTCCAGTGGACGAAAAGCCCATCGCGGGCAGTAGTTGTTTAATTAACCCCCTGCGGTTGTCCCTGGTGGTCAGTGGCGCAGCCGATCGCGGGATGTATATATTGAACAAACCCCCGAACATAGCCCTGGTGTCTAGTGTCCCCCACCCACCCATGAAGCCCCACCACTCTCGCCCGGCAGCCAGTGGGCAGCACACACCGCCGTCGCCTGCCGCCCGCCGACTGACCAGCTAGTAGGGCTGCATGCCCATTGGTGCAGAGCCAATGGGCATGCAGCCCATACTGTACAAGACAGTCCAGTTTTGTGAAAGAATGAATGTATTCATTCATAAATCTGGACTGTCATTATGGAGTGGACTGCACGCCCATTGGCTCTTGCTCTGCACCAATGGGCGCAGCCCTACCAGGCAGTCAGTTGGCAGGCAGCAGGGTGGCAGGCGGTGGGATGCTGCTGCCCACCAGCTGTGGGGGAGGGTGGTGGGGCTTCGTGGGTAGGTGGGGGGACACTAGCCACCAGGGCTATGTTCGGGGTTGTTCAACATACACATCCCGCGATCAGGATGTGCCACTGGACCACCAGGGATGAATGCGGGAGGGGGGGTTTATTAAACAACCACTGCCCGCGATCGGGCTTTTCAGTCCACTGGACCACCAGGGATGAATGCGGGAGGAGGGGTTAATAAACAACTACTGCCCATGATCGGGCTTTTCAGTCCACTGGACTACCAGGGATACGTTCAGGGGGAAGCAACATTGCTGCCCGCGATCGGGCTGGTGGGGGGTGGTGGTGGGTTTACAGTTGCCAGCCCTCGATCGGGCTGCAGGGGGGGCACAGGGACTGGATTGGGGGCCAGCCACAGGTGGCAGCTGCTGTGTTGCGCCCTGCAATGCAGCCGCTCACCTGTGAGTGGCCATCAACTTAAGCCTTTTTTTTTTGGCTCAAAGTTGTGCAGGCGCAGGTTGGGAGTTGTGCCTGCACAACTCTGCTGAATATCGGGCTGTGCAGTTTATGCATGGTTCCTCCCCCTCCAGTTCAGCATGCATTCATTTGCATTGCGCTGTCGCTCAGCATGTTTTCTGTGGTGCAACTGCCTCCTGCTGAATATGGAAAATTGGAGCAAGTTCCGACTTGCGCAGGCGCAACCCTATTGAATATCTGGGCCGCTGTATACAACCTGTTAGGGAGTTCCAGTCAATTGTGAGCATATTGCAATCACCTGAGATCAAAACGTTACCTTTGTTGGAGAGGTGGGCAATATCATTTGTTAAAGCATTAGTGTTACTCAAGATCTGATGAAGGTGGCCAATAGCTTGTGCCTACAAGAGTCCAGGACTGTCCCTTTAATTGGATAGTTACCCATATACTTTCTGTTAATGTATAATATGGGTTTTGTTTTTTTAAAATTTAATAAACTTCATTGCATTTTAGATTTACTATTGCATTTACATTCTGTAAACAATTCAAACTTGTACAGACAACTTAATAATCAACAGTAGTACATAACAAGTCATTATGGTCCCGTAAGCTCCTATGATACTCAAGGGTGTCGATTACTACAGAGAAAACACCTTTATGTTATTTCACCCAACATCAATACCTAAAATTAAATATCAGGAGTAATATTGAGACTATTTAACAAAACTAACTAAGTAGAAACGAAGAGTATATATAGAAGATAGTATTGAACACCCTCCCCCCCCACCTGACCCTCCCATTTCGCCACTAAGGTAAAACAGAGAAGAGAGGCCACAACATACATTGTATAAAACTAGGAGCAGTACCCGTTGAAAGGAAAAGGGGGATGGAAAATTAATCATTAACATTAGCAGAGCTGTGTCAGATCCAAGTATGATCCAGAATAACACTAAATGGATAGTAAGGTGTGTAAGGGGGCCCATATTTTCTGGTATTTATTGCTATGCTTAGAGATACTCGCAAGGAGATATTCAGCTTGTACAGCAAAAAGAATTTATCTGTGTATGTAGGAGTTTGTTGATCTAACCAATGGCATAGTATAATTTTCTTAGCACAAAGGGATATCAAGGTCATATGCATCCTTTGATTTCCTTTTAGGTTTCTCCCGAGTCCCCAGGATACAAAAATCTGGTTCAAAGGCATTCTGTAAACCCAGGAGGGGGTCGAGTTTTGATCGGATATCTTCCCAAAAGGGAGTTACCTTATCGCATGCCCAAAGAATATGAAGAAGTGTACCTCTCTGGGACCCACACCTAGTACACATGTCTGATGGAAGGTTCCCCATTTTATTGAGCTTTATAGGGGTGTAATATAAGTCATGCAATACATGAAATTGAAGTAATCTATAGTGGTCCCACCTGACATCTTTATACAGCCTTTTCCAAATTTGTGACCATTGGCGGGGGGGGAAGGCGTGGAAGTTGGGGGAAGAGTTCTATCCCACACATAACAAGGGGAGCCTTCTAACTCTCTGAGTCACACCTAAAGCTCCTTATAGTAAAAAGCAACATGATAGGAAGAAGGCCTCATGGAAAGTGAGCCAAGGACAGGGCCAATCATGTACCGGTCCCAGAGGCCGCTACCAAGGTGCTGTATTAAAGCATGAGAGATTTGGAGATATTTAAAGCAGAAAGAAATTGGCAGATTGTATTTTGAACTTATATCTGAAAAGGTGAGCAATTTATGATTTTCTGTTAAATCTATTACTGTTTCTCCAAGCCCGCCTGGCCAGAAAGACGATGTAATAACTTTACCCCCAATTTTAAAACTGGGGTTCCTCAAGATAGGTTGAGAAGAGTCCTTCTCTAGCGAGTACCCAAAAGTTTTATTCATCTGCATGTGAATCTGGAGTGAGGCCATAATGGGCGAGGATTTACATTCATCTGCATGTGAATCCGGAGAGAGGCCATAATGGGCGAGGATTTATATTCATCTGCATGTGAATCCAGAGTGAGGCCATAATGGGTGTGGATTTATACTGCTTAGGGACTTTATTAAGGGATAGATAAGGAAGGCTCTTAATATCTACTCCCGTTAGATTACAAAATGATTTTTCTATTTGTAACCACAATGGGGGGTCTTTCACGGGCTTCGGCCATTATGAAACTACTGAGCAATTAATTGAGAAATAGTAAAGGTAGATGTTGGGAACTTGTAACCCTCCCTGTTCTTTAGGCCTCTGTAGTTTAGTAATTGCCCTTTGAGAAGGCTTATTTTTCCAGATAAATTTGGAAATAATACTATGCACCTGGTTAAACCAGGATTTGGGGAGGAATTGATTAAGCATTTGAAGGGGTTATAGCAAATGGGGCAGGACATTCATTTTAAGTGTGTTGCTACGCTCCCAAAGGGAAATAAGGAGTAATGTCCAATGATTTAAATCTGTCCTAATATGTGTAACTGATCCAAATTGTATTGTTTCATTTTGGAACTAGATTGAGATAAATATATGCCCAAATATTTAATTTTATCCCTTACCGAGGAGAGCCCAAGATGTTACATATCCACTCTTAAAGTTTGATTATTTAAGGGTATTACTTCTGTTTGGGCTAGGTTCAATTTATAATTGGATAGACACTCAAATTCTTGAATAATACTTAGGGTAGCAGGTATAGATTTAGCTGGGTGGGTAATGTGAAGCATAATTTCATTGGCATACACCGATATATTATATTGAGAATGATTGACTGGGATTCCAGATATCATTGTGGAGGTGTTAATTTTTCTGATAAGTGGTTCTAAAAATAAGGTAAACAAATAAGGAGAAAAGGGACAACCTTGTCACATGCCCTGTTGTAGGGGGAAAGGACTCCATTACATAATATGCGAGCTGAGGGATGTAAATAAATAATTTTTATCCACTGTAAAAACTGTGTAGGAATACGGTAACTTGGGAGTAAATTAAACAGATAGTCCCATGATACACAATCGAAAGGCTTTTCTGCTTCCAGGGATACCATAGCCGCTGGGGTATAGGAGTCCCTGGATGCAGAAATGAGGTGGAAGATATTATCAGCAGTTGGCCTGCTGATAATCGTTCAGCCACGAAACTGACTTGTTCAGGGCTTAATAAAGTATGCCAAACCTTAGCCATTCTATTAGCAAGAATTTTTGCTAGAATTTTCAGGTCCACATTTATAAGTGATATTGGACGTTAATTCGGCAGGAATGTAGGGTCCTTGCCCGATTTAGGAAGCACTGCAATAGTAGCCGCAGTAAGGCTAAGATCCGAAAGTCCATGTCTGTGGATGTAATTATAGGTATCAAGCAGAGTTGTACCCAATTGAGTTTTAAAAGCTTTATAAAAGTTGGATGTGTAACCGCCGGGGCCTGGCGCTTTGTCTGAAGGGAGTGCATCAATAGCCTCATGTACCTTCTCTAATTTCAGGGGAGCTTGTAGAAGGGCAATTTGGTGTTGGGACAGGTATGGGAGATCTATGTCCTGTAGAAAATGGTCTAATGAGGTACTATTGAAGGGTAGAGGGGAACTTGAGTAAAGAGATTGGTAGTAAGATTTAAAGCAGGAAACAATATCTCTGGGAGAGGTGTGGAGGCTGCTTGTCGTATCTCAAATAGTTGACAAATCCTATCTGTTACTTGTGCCCTGAGCTTTAGAGCTAATAGTTTCCCCTGCCTTGTCCCATTGATCAAAGTAGGTAACTTTTGGATTTAAAATGGATATGTTCAACTTTATCACTAAGAAGAATGTTATATCAGAACCAAAGGCTTTCTAATTTTTTGAATTCCATAGTGTGAGATTGGGAAGATAGGGACTGCTCTAAGGTACTAATTTGCTGTAGTAACATAGAAGATTCTGAGGAAGGTTTATTTTTCCTAATGGAAGCCAAACAAATAATTTCTCCTCTTAATGAACACTTCAAGGCTCCCCATAATACATCAAGTTTCTGCATAGAGGGAGCATTATATTCATAAAAATGTTCTATATACTTTTGAAGGTGATCTACCAGATTCTAGGGTTTCAGTAGTTGAGGGTTGAACCTCCAAACTTTGTCTTGCTCAACTGAGGCAGGCAGGGACCACTGCAGAAGGGTTGAATGGTGATCGGAGATCACTTTAGAAAGATAGGCACAGCTTTGTACCTTCGCTAGTTGCTCAATCCCCAACAAAAAGTAGTGGATCCCTGAGAATGTATTATAGGGCAGGGAATGAAATGAGTAATTTCTTGTTGAAGGGAAAAGGGTCCTCCAGGGGTCAACAAGGCCCATAGTAGTCATAAAGTCCTTTAGGGCTAATTGTGCAGGAGTAGGGGGAGAATGTCTGGATTTGGACCTATCCAGTGTATTACAAAAAACTAGGTTCCAATCTCCACCGAGTAATATAGGGAGAATGGACCGGGAGATCAAGCTAGTCATAAGTTTGGTAAAGAATTGTGGGTTGTCCCCGACTGGCCCATAAACCGATCCCATTATCAGTTCTGTGTAGCCTAAAATGGCTCTCAACAGTAAATATCTACCCTGGGGATCACATACCAATTGGAGCAACCTGAAAGGTATGCAACATGCAACCAACACTGCAACTCCACATTTACTGGTATCCAAACCGACTCCCAGTACATGCCCCACCCATGTTCTTCTTAAACTAAGAATTTGTGAAGTGGGTAAATGAGTCTCCTGTAGAAAGGCCACATCACTATTAAGTTTATGGAGATGTAACAAAATCTTGGCTCTTTTAGTGGGAGATAGAGCACCTTTAATATTCCAAGAACAAAATCTTAGTGTTGCTGTCATAGCCAAATAAAATATCGAGAATAGCTCTGAGTAACTAAAACAATCCCAGAAAAATCACTTACCCAGTTGGTTATTGTGTGAGTACTAAGTGGCGACCAACCTAAAATCGTATGGGTTTTCAAAGGAGTGCATATCATCCATTACGTAGAGGCACACCGCTCCCCCCTTTCTGTTTACTCTAGCCTTATGATAGAGTTTGAACCCCGGTATTTCTTTTAGCCACTGGGAATCAGAGTCCCACCATGTTTCAGTTATTGATATGATACCTAGGTTTAATATGTGTGATTTGGATTCTAGTTCTGGTATTTTAATTGTGTTTGGTGATCTAGCATTTAATAAGAGTGCATTGCACGTTTTATGATTGTCCAACACGTTTGCTAGAGACCTGGGAGGTGTCCCATTCTCCCCCTTGGATGTTAGTTTAAATGTCTGGTGATAAATTAGGTGATTTTTTTACCCAAAACAGTACCTTACCTTACGTTACACTACTTATCTTACCTGACCTAACCTTATCTTACCTTACTTATATCTAAAGAGTGAATTCCCAAGTATACACTGCAACTCATCCAGCGCAACAGGAGATAGCTTTTCAGAAGGGGAAAAACTGCTCATGTGTAGAAACAAAGGTTTTACAAGGGAGGGTTTACTTGTGCAACCAGTTTTTTCTGCATGTGCTCAATTTTCAGAAAGGTCACCTTTTTGCAACCTCTTCCACGATTTACAGTAGCTTTTGCACAGTGGCAGAAAAATGCTACACCTGTTATTACCAAGTTTTGCATTTTTCCAGCAGCTGTGTGGAAAAAAAGGAAAATATGGCACCCCTTGCGCAAAAAATGGCCACTATGTGCCGGGGGGGGGGGGGTCCCTGCACCTGGGAGCTGTGCACAGGGACTTAGTCTCTGGGCCGTGTCAGGCTCTTTGACAGTTCAGCCCCTGTTGTACATCTGAATCACAACATATTACTAGGAAGTCCCAAAATGTAACTTTATCCTAGCGGTTTCACATAATTATCTGTCTGTCTGTCTATCTATCTACAGACAGTAACTGTCTATCTATATATCTATCTACAGACAGTATCTATCTACAGACATTATCTATCCACAGACAGTATCTGTCTATCTACAGACAGTATCTATCTATCTATCTATCTATCTATCTATCTATCTATCTATCTATCTATCTATCTATCTATCTAGCTATCTATCTATCTATCTGTCTATCTACAGACAGTATCTATCTACAGACATTATCTCTCCATCTACAGACAGTAGCTAGCTATCTATCTAGCTAGCTAGCTAGCTATCTAGCTAGCTAGCTATCGGAACAAAAGAGCAAACTAACCAGTCTGAAAAGTACTAAATGCTCAGAACAAACAAAGGGAGTGTCTTGAGAACAGTGAGACCATTTGCATGCTTATAGATGGTTGACTCATCACACTGCAGTGAAACTGGCAAATATCTGATTGCACTTCTCATTCATGGCCACTTGAGGGCACAGTTTACTGCAATATGGGGAGTACAGAGTATAGCAGATGTTGTTAGCCTGTAAGTATCAGTTTGCCTTTATATAGAAACAGAATGTGATGGCAAAAGATGAGTGAACATTCATCGAGTCTTCCCTAACTATACTACATATCAGTTGGGGGGGGTGAGGATATAGCATGCACCAAGCAGGAAAGGGATCTTGGGGTTATCCTCTCTGATGACCTCAAGGTAGGGAAACAGTGTGACAAGGCAGCAGGTAAAGCAAACAGGATGCTGGGATGCATAGGCAGGGGCATTACCAGCAGGAAAAGGGAGGTCATAATTCCGCTATACAAGACACTAGTGAGGCCCCACCTGGAGTACAGTGTGCAGTTCTGGAGACCTTACCTACATAAGGACATATACAGGGTAGAGAAGGTTCACAGGAGGGCTACAAAGATGGTACAGGGATTGCATCACAAGTCCTATGAGGACAGGCTGAAGGACTTGAATATGCACCCCCTGGAGGAGGGAGAGAAGGGATATGATAGAGACATACAAGTATCTTACAGGGTGCAGGAATACACTATTTTCCAGCAAAAAATATGTTCTAGGACTAGAGGGCATGGGGTGAAGTTGGAGGGAGGGTGATTCTGAGGAAATGTGAGGAACAATTTCTTCACAGAAAGGGTGATGGACAAGTGGAACACTCTGCCAGAGAAAGAGGTGGGGGCTGAAATAATCACAGGATTTAAGAATGCATGGGATAGACATAAGGGAATCCTGGATGTTAGGGGTAAGGGGCAACAGACTTCCTGATAAACATAAATGGAATTTACAAGCTCAAATAGGCAGACTGGATGGGCCATAATCCCTTATCTGCTGACAGTGTCTACGTATCTATGTACCTACAGCTCTGGTGGTTTGTACCACCCTCCCCTGAATTACCCCATCCCTCAAATCCTTGCTGTCCCCTTGGTGACTGGGAATCTTGGGCACTATGGGCTTTTAGGGACTTGGATACCCATGAGTAGGTGGAGCAAATGTGCAGGATCTCTGAAACCTGGAGGAGTGGTCGAAGACATGACAACTGGGACTCAATTGCAGAAAGTGCACAATACTGCACTTAGGGCATAGGAACCCTGGTGCCGAGAATAGGATGGAGAGAAGTTACTGACATTCACTAAACAGTAAAGGGATCTAGGAGTTTTTGTATCAGAGGACCTCAGGGTGGCAGCATAGTAAGACAAGGCTATGAATCTTCACCCAGTGACTTGTTCAGGTGAGTGAGGGTGTGTGTGTGGGGAGGGGGGATCTGGGGTGTGGGGTGGTGGATGCTGAGTGGGAGGTCGAGTGGGGTGGTTAGATCAGTGAGGGACCCTTTTATCTTTACATGTTTAAGAAAAACACATTGAGTGACGATTTTCTTTATTTGAGACAGGGACAGTAATTGCAGGGTGGGGGTGCCACTGGACACCAAGAAAAGCTCAGATCATCGGAGGCAGTATAATGCAGTGGTTTAAGGCTCTACGCTGCAAATCTGGTGACATAGGTTTGAATCCCAGTGCCCCCACTTGCATACTGTGTGACCCTGAGTAAGTCACTTAACTTCCCTGTGCTCCCAGGTTGCACCTGTAAACAAGCTTTCAGCTTAGTGTGCTACTCCTGGTTAAACAATTGAAAAAAAAGTTTGGATCATTACGGGGATGGCCATCAGTGGGTGAGAGGTGCCACTAGACACCAGAGAAAGATCAAATCATTACGGGGTTGATGATCAGAGGGTGGGGGTTGCTACTAGACACCAGGGAAAGATCAAATCATTATGAGGACAGTGATCGGAGGGTGGAGGGTGCCACTAGACACCAGGAAAAAAACAAATCATTACAGGTCAGTGATCAGAGGGTGGGGTGTGCCACTAGACACCAGAGAAACAGTGGCTCACTGCTGCCACTGCAGCTCACCGCACAAGTTCCAGATATGGCTGCAGAAGTCAAGAAAATCCCGCTGTTCTCATGCAGAGAATGCAAGTGAAGGGCTCCTCTCGCTAAACTGGGCACCTGGGATTTTGGGTGCCCAGCAAAGGTATATCTGACAATTATGTTAAAAAACAAAGATTAGAATCTAGTTAAACTACTGGGCCTGTTTAGCTAGGTTCTGGTATTTTTTTTTTTAATGACAGCATTTTTATGTATTTTCCGTGCTTGTTAAGGGAGAAAAGCAACATGATGGCGTCTCTCTGGGCACAAAAAAATGTTGTGTGCTGTGCCAAGCAAGAGGTGAGAAAACAAAAAAAATCATGCGACACAGAATATTTGGTGTATCAGAACATTATCCCAAACATATTTTTTTCACCAGGAAGGAGCAAGTTCAAGGACATGGTGCTTTAATGCCATGAAACATCAGAAAAAACACAGAAAGGCAGAGCGCACGCAACCGCACATACCAAGGGCACTGGTCATTTAAAAAGTTTATTTACATACCAAAGTTTTGGTATGTAAATAAACCATTATCCCAAAAACCCTACTGAGCATGCTCAGAACAGAAAACCACACAACTTCAAAGCCTTATAACTCTGAAATCATTTAATATTTTTTCATGAAACCTTTCAAATGCACTACCTTAAGATGACACACCTGTACCCTGAATGTTTGGTGAAAAAATTCCATTCTGTGTAGGCTGTAGGTCAGAGCAAAAAAATCCTATGTTAAGTATAGGAAAAAAATGTAATATTTACAGAAAAATGACATATGCCGATCTTAGATACCACACATGCTGCGTCCCAAAACTTTCCACATATTTAGATCTTGCCTCCTAGACAACACATGCAGGTTTTCAGCTGATTTTGTCAAATGCTACCAAAGCTATTAAGGTCAAAAGTATGGGGTTTAACATTGAACACCCTACTCAACCCTAACCACAGAGGAGCTACTGCGCCCCTATAATTTATACAATAATTGTGATTATACAATGGAAAGAAACATTCAAAAAACCTGATTGGCTAATGACCCACAGAGACAGTGATGTTACTGAACAATAACATCACTGTATCTAGGGCAGGCAGAGAAATGACTGCATAGCCAGTACAGAAATCACTCCACTCTCAGTTCACTCAGAAGCCGTGACGCCCACTTTACTGACTGACCTGAGCATGACAGGCAGTGTTGTGTTCCTTTTCACTTCTTCACACTTCTTGGTTAGTTTTCTGCCCACAATTCAGTCTCCTCACTAATTATTTCTTATTTGTTTACTATTTAAATCACAAACTATAATGAAGCCGACACGCTGCTCACAGCCATGGAGGCTGCTTTACTGACAGACCCGAGTCGCGTGACGGGCAGTGCCGTGTTTTCATTTCCTGGCTAGTTTTCTGCCCAGAATTCAGTCTCCCCACTAATTTTGTGTCCTATTTAGATCAGAAAGCATAATGAAGCCGACATGCTGATTGACCTTTCTGTGCAGCACTATCAGTGGCAGGATCATGACAAGTGCATGCACAATAAAAAACAGCGTTCACGTCAAGCAACCTAATCAGTTAAACCTGGCAATGCTTTCAAAAGCAGCACAATGTGCAACAGCTTTGCATGTACTGAGATTACTGTCATGCCCCTCACCTATTTTTGGCCTGCCCCATGTCCGTAATTACCTTACAGACAGCCACAGTCATCTGGTCGAGGTCCCCACTCCACTGTTACCCGATCTGACTGCACAGGTCATCAATTCATTGAACAAAAAAATTTAAAAAAAATGGCCAAACTCAATATGAAACACAAACACAGTCAGTACACTGTGTGTCTGTGTAACAGAAGAGAGAAACAGAAGCAGAACAAGGGGACATGTGGGTCAGAGACACTCAAACAGATCCACAAAGAGAAACCTACACAGATACAGGGCAGCTATATAGGGGCAGTGCCACCTGCTGGACAAGAACAGAAACTACAGACTTTTTTTCCAAGTATACTTCCCCTAACAAAAAAAGTAAAAATAAAAAGGATTTTAAAAATATATTCCAATTTTCTTCTTCTTAAAATGAAATGATCCATTATATAATAGCAATAAGGCACTCCAGGGTGTGTGTTATTGTCTAGTAACATCACTTCTCAGATGTTGAATGCACTTGGCCTGCGGTCTTGTGCTTCAACCACCCAAGGCATGACATTATTACACAATAACACACACCCTGTCGTGCCTTATTGCTTAAGTATATTTAAGGGCACCTAAGATATTTTTGCTTCCTAGTGACCTAGAGTGAAAATATCAACATTTTTTCACTCTAAGTCCCTATACACCTATAGCAGATCTTCATTGGCTACAGTCGGCAACATGAGCAGCATGGTTCTCTTTTTAGAACTTTGCCGCTGACTCGCATACCGGCTGCCCATTGCTGTCCCAGCAGGTTACACGTTGTCAAGACTGCAGCTGGTTAGAAAGCCTGTAAGAAATGAAAACATCTAGCACACTTAAAGGGGAACATGTTGGCACCTCTAGGTCTAACCCTTTGTGTTACTTTACGGAGCGCCGCCAGTCTGTGGCCCTGTTTAATTTAAAGGGATGCTGCCCCTCACCCTGTCCTGCGGGCCAAGAGACTTCACAGCTGAGATGCCAAAGTCTAACAGCTCTCTGCATTAGCGTTATAGATCGAGGGGGTGCTCCTGATCAATCAGAGTGCTTCTTTCCTCCATGGGGTGAAGCACTCTTATTCTGTGAAGAGCATCTCACAGGCAAGTGCCTTCAAAACGGGCATGTATAGGGAACGGTTTAAAATATATATATATATTATGGATTACACTCGAGCAATAATATATTAATACATCCCCATCACCACTCACTGCTGTATAAGAGTGGTTTCACTTGCCTTCAGCAGGAGCCAGAACAGTTCAACTTTGCATTGCTGCTCTCACTCCAGCCGAATGCACATGGAACCACTCTTATACAGCAAAGAGTGGCTCTGGGTACATATTAACATAGAGAACTGCACGTAGTGATACCTTCAATCTGGGAGAGAATCGAACAGAGCGGCAAAGAAAAATGTTGGCAGTCGAAAAATGTAACCCTTTAGCTCTCATTCTGAAAGACAGCAACAGCGATGGTCTTTTTTAAAGCAGCCGAACCTCTCCAGTGCTGCTATTTTAACCACCAGTACTGCAAGCCCTGTTTGTTTTTGAACCAAAGGACATCACTGATTTAAACACTTTTAACAATATATAAAAATGTCCCTTTAATTTTTGTTCCCTAGTCTCTTACAGGTTCAGTTTGCACCTCTCGAAAAGGGGAGTCTGACTTTCCTAGGAGGTACCGAAGCAAAGCACTCTTAAACATCACCTGAATCAAGCTGTGATACAAGAGAATGGATTTGGGGAGGGGAAAACAGGGCAGGTATGACACAAATGGAATATTCCATGGCCCTTTCAGAAATATGTGCGCCATTTTCCTTTTGTGCAGTTTAACCTTATGACATCACTCATGGCTTCACCACTCGTGATGTCATAAGGTCAAACTGCACTTGAGAAAAATATACATATTTCTGACAGTGTCATGGCATATTCCATATCTATATCTATATCTATATCTATATCTATATATATATATACAGTATATATAGATATATAGATATATAATTCTATGCAAAAAAAACTTCATTAATCCATCAGTTAGAGTTCTTCTACAGTGATAAAAGTGAGGAATTCGACATTAGGGTTTCCTTGCCACTAACCTCACCTGCCCCACCAACAGGCATCTGGTGCGTTAGTCATCAGTCCTAACTCTCACCCCATTCCATGAGTAAACAAGCTGAGGTGGTGCAGTGTAGGAGAATGGGGTGAGAGTTAGGACCGACGACCCCAACGCACACCCCGATTCCCGTTGGTGGGGGCAGGGTGGGATTGGGGTGCAAGGGGTGGGAACCCTAATGTCGAATTTCCTCACTTTTGTCACAGTAGAAGAACCCTAACTAATGTATTAATGACATTTTTTGCATTTAATTTCCTTACTTTTTAAGAAAGAATAGAAAAGTTGAAAGTTGCGCAAGTTGGTGGGAGTGCGGGGCCCTTTGGGCTCATTGCTCCCACCATGTAATTTTGTCTGACTATAGTAACAGTAAGTGCAATGCAAATGCAAGCACAAATGGTTATGCACATGGTGATGCAAACGTAAATGGTAACGCAAACAGTAATAGAAATGCAAGCGCAAAGTGATGCCAAAGCGAACAGTGATGTAAATGGAGGCACAAGCGGAAGTGCATATGGAACACAACTGGTAATGCGCACATTCACGGTACCACAATTGTAAATGCAAATGGGGTAACGGTAACAGCAACAATAATGCCAAAAGAAACAGAAACGCAAGCATGTACGGAAACGCAAAACGGAATACGCATGGGCACAGTACCGCAATTTCAAATGCAAATGGTAACAGTAACAGCAACAATAACACCAAATGAAACAGAAATGGAAACACAAGTGCCAATGAAAATGCAAACCATAAAGCACACGGTGGCGTAGACAGAAACGGTGATGCGAACGGTAACGGAAGCAGAACTGGAAACTCTAAGTGGCACAGTAACAAAAGGGCACACCTTTCTTTTCCCAAAAAACTGCATTGAAAAAACACAGTGAAAACAAAGAATGTATGCATAATAATTGACCTCGGAGCAGAAAATTAGGACTTGGAATACTAAATTGCTTATATCTCAGGAGCCGTACAACATAGAAAAAAAATTTAAATTCCGTATGAATTGTGACTTACCTGGCTAGTTTTGTACTTAGCCCTTGTTTGGGGGGCTAAGCATTTTTGTGTTGAAAAGTCCGTATCTTGCATCGTTTCCGAGATACAGGCCCTGAAAGACGCAATAGACGCCATAATATTATCCTATGGAAAAAAGTGTCAACTTTGGAGTGCTGTACCTTTGCTGCCCTGTAATATTGTTTCACCAAACCACCAAAAGACACATCTGTGGGATGTTGGATTTCTTCCCTCCAAATTTCAGCCCAAAAGACTAAACCGTTATTTTGCAGCAGGGTGGCAAAGAATTCTCGTAATGCAGCGGATGCCGTAATGTTACCCTATGGTAAAAAGCATCAGCTTCGTAGTGTCGTAACTTTGCTGCCCTGTAATATTTTTTGACCAAACTACCAAAAGGCACATCTGAGTGATGTTGCCTTTCTTCCCTCCAAATTTCAAGTAAAAAGATCAAACCGGTTGCAAGATATTCAATATTAAATATTACTAAAATTTCCCTATCTATTCCATTATAAAAAATATAGCCATCTTGTCCCTCCCTTGCGATCAAAGATGGTGATCAAAGAATCTCACGATCAAAGAATTTGTAGGCTCACAATCAAAGAATTTGCAGGCTCATGAACAAAGAATTAAAAACCTTATAAATCAAAACATTGAAGGAATTGCAGTAAACCACCACCATGGTTTGACAGAATGAAACCCGTTGAGTAAAACCCAGCATCATTTGACTTCCTAGGACACCCCAGGGCTGAGAAAATAGATTTTTTAATCTGGCCATCTCGTCCATCGCTCATGATCGCGATCAAAGAATCTCATGATCAAAGAATTTGCAGGCTCGCAATCAAAGTAATTGCATGCACACGATCAAAGAATAAAAAATGGTGAAATATGAAACTTTCACCGATTTGAAGCAACCAATGCCATGGTTCGATAGAACGAACCCTTCTGAGCAAAACCCACCCTCATTTGTGTCCCTAGCCCACCCCTGAGCTGAGATGTTTGTGTTTTTTGGTCACGATGCAAGATCACGATCAAAGTATCTCACGATCAAAGAATTTGGAGGCTCGCGATCAAAGATAGTTAGCGAGCTGCGAAGTAAGATTTTAAAAGCTTATAACTTTATTTTTTGACTGATTTGCATGGAACCAAAGACATGGCTTGATATATTGGAGCCCCCTGAGTAAAACCCATCAAAGTTTTACTTCAGAAGTGACCCCTGAGTAGAGATATTTGTGTTTTTCCGATCATAAACAAAAAAACAAAATGGTGAACCCCACGATCAAAGAATTTTTGAAATTCCTCAGGGACTAAGATTCTTGAACTGTAACACTGCAAATTCTTTGATCGCCAGGTGGGACGAGGTGGCTAGAACCCCATTCTTTGATCGCAAAATATACATATAAATTTTCCCATTAATTTATAATGGGAACTTAAAAGTGCCATAACTTTTGAATGCCTTAATATTTTTTCACCAAACAAAAAGCAGCATATTCAGCCATCGAAGCTCTTTCCAATGAGCCATCTCACAGAGTGGCATACCACACAACGGCCGTGCAGGACCACATTCAGAATGCCAAAAGGTGCCTCCAAAAATGGATAATTTTGCATTTTTCAGCACTTTAGCACACAAAGACTGGCACACCGACTGAAATGCAAATTGGTGAATCAAGAGATGGCCCAACATGTGTACCAAATTTCAGGTAAATCCATTGAATGGGTCCAAAGTTATTACTGCCCAAACATTTGACTTTAGTATGTAAATGACCGCTGAACCCTAACTATAGTGGTGCAACCGCACCACTATAATATAGATAAATATATATACTGTATATATATATATATATATATACACACACACACACACACACACAAATATAAAATAAATAATGGGTAAGGGTGGTATACAAGGATGCATACCCATTGAGGGGGCTAATTAGGGCTATAATGTCATAAGCATGATGGGTGAGTGGCTTTATTGCCCTTATTAGCCCCCGAGATGGGTATACTTGCTAGTGTTGCACATTTACCCATTGTTTGTTGAATATAATACATTAAGATAGTTATTGTTATGGAGATTGCAATTGTGATCACGCATTATGGCACCTGAAGGTCTCTTGCAGTAAGGAGAGAATGGTGTGTAATAAGCGATGGTAGGGATTTGGAAGATTTCTGGGTTTGGGAGAGTTTTGTGTATTCCAGGTTCTTTTGCAGCTTGTTGATTTGTTTGGCTAGCTTCCTAATGTTGTGTTGTGTTATTAGTACTATCCCATAGGGTTTACTGTAGTGCAGCTGTGTACTTTTTATTCGTGCAGGTAGATACACTAGGTGCAACTGATTGATTAATTCAGGTATATTTTCTTTTCCTTCCTTCGTTCCTTCCTTCATTCCTTCCTTCCTTTCTTCCTTCCTTCCTTCCTCTTTGTTCACCGGGTAAGTACATTAAGCCAAAAGCCTTTTTCAGGAACTACCTGGACCTGCAAGTACAAGGCAGCTGCAAGATGAGAACAACATGCTACATACAAATGCAACTACATTCCAAGAAATACACTGTGCAACATGCAGGAATAAAATGAAGGTACAATATAGCTGTAATTGATTGATAAGTGCAGGTATATACAGATACAGATATAAATTGAAAAAAATTTCATTAATGCTCCAGTTACGGTCAGAGTGCCAAAAGTTGTGGTAAATGAGGCGTTAGAGTTTCCCTAACACCCCACCCTCCCAAATCAGGCAGGAAAGCAGGTGTGGGGTGTGCTTTGGGTGTCTCAAGCCTAACACTCATCCCATTCCATCTGTAAATAAGGTCATATGTGTAGACTTTATAAGAATGGGGTTAGCGTTAGGCTTGGGAAGCCCAAAGCACACCCCACACCTGCCTGATTTGGGAGGGTGGGGTGTTATGGAAACCCCAATGCCTTATTTCCCAACTTTTGTCACTTTAATCTTAACTGCAGCATTAACAAAGTTTTTTTGCATTTCCTTGTTTTTTGAGGTAGTATAATAGTATCCTTATTTTCCCATCCCTCCGTAGATGTGTATATGTATGTAGCTGTGGAAGCATAGAGCTGTCCAGACCCTGCACTTTCATCCCTTCATAGATCAGTATATATGTGTGAAGCTGTGGAAGCACAGAGCCATCAGGGCCCTGTGCTTCCATCCTTCTGTAGATGCGTATATGTATGTAGCTGTGGAAGCATAGAGCTGTCCAGGCCCACATTTTCATCCCTTCATAGATCAATATATGTGTGAAGCTGTGGAAGTACAGAACCATCAGGACCCTTCGCTTCCATCCCTCCTTAGATGCGTATATGTATGTAGCTGTGGAAGCATAGAGCTGTCCAGGCCCTGCGCTTCTATCCCTTCATAGATCAGTATATATGTGAAGCTGTGGAAGCACAGAACCATCAGGGCTCTGGCTTCCATCCCTCCATAGATGCGTATATATATATATATATATATATATATATATATATATATATATATGTAGCTGTGGAAGCACAAGTTCTGTTGAGCTCTGTGCTTCCATTTATAGGACAACAGTGAACTAATAGTGTTGTAATAGTCAGCATAACCATCTTATTACCACATCTCATGTACCCGGTACAGAAAATATTTGAATCCGTACCAAAACATAATTCTGCACAACTACAATGCCATTCCGCATCACAGGTGTGAAAACACATTTTGGCCAGGATTTAAAAAACAACAGCTGTGACATACATGAGGTGGGGTAATAAGAAGACTATGTTGAAAATCTGGGGTAAAAATTTTTAACATTTCCAAAGTTAAAAGTGGGCACAGCGAATTGAAACAAATGATCATAACTTTGCCATGTTTTCATATTTTGACCCCAAATTTTCCATATAGTCTTCGTATGATTCCACTTCATAAACTCCATAGGTGAAAAGTTTTCAAATCCATGCCAAAATGCCATTCCATGCCACAGGTGTGAAAACACATTTCATTTTTCATTTTATTTTCATTTTTAGTTTTTATACTTGATAACCTGATGAGTATCACTGCCCATTTTCACAAGTGGCAAGTATAAACAAATAACAGATATAGTCATTCAGTACAAAGACACATAAGTACAATGCAAAAGCATACATATATTATAAAAATGTGACAAACTATATTGTTAATTCCAGGGAGTGCTGCTAAAACATGTACAGGAGGTAGAGCTGTCCAACCATGCTTTAAATCATGGTTTAAAAGTGATAGGGGCGAGACAGTTACCAATGGATGAGAGGATAGAGGTGAAAAATATAGTGGCTCTAAATAGAAATGATTTTTGACCAAAAGTTTTTTTTTTTTCAAATTTTAGGAATCTTAAACTGGGGTTTACCCTGAGACCTAGTCCCAAAGGAATTAGTGGCACTAGGGAAAGTAGAATAGTGGGTAGGAGACCCCTAGAGTCCTTAAAGAACAAGGTGCCCTATTTTATCTTTATTCTATTTTCTAAAGAATGAATACTGGCCATATTTAGTAAATCACATCTATGGGTCATAGAGGGAAGACCAGTAGCAAATTTTAATATATTATTGTATGTAACTTTGAGTTTTGAGAGGAGCCTTTCACCAGTAGATGAGTATATATAGTAAATATACCATAATCCAACCCCTAAAGGAAAGCCTGTTGGAAAGGAAAGTATGTTGTTCCCAGTCAAAAACTGTTTAATTCTACAAAGACCCCCTAATCTCTGGAGAATGATTTTCATTGTTGTTAGAATATGTGTTTCAAATGCTAATCTGGAATCTAAAATAATCCCAAAATATTTAAAGTGATCAACTTAATCTACTATGTCCCCATACAAATCTACCATCATTGGTAAGACCCTATCCTGCTCTTAGGACCTGAAAAAAGACATGTATTTAGTTTTCTTTACATTGAGTATCATTTCTTTTGAAAGCAACCAATTATGAAATACCAAAAAATAATTTTGAACAACCTCAACTGCAACTGCTGGACCTCTGTCTGAATGGTAGATAATGGCATAGTCAGCAAACAAAATTATTTGAGACTTGCAACAGATTTGAGGGGCAGAATTCATGTACAATGAGAAAATCAAGGACTAAGGATGGAGCTCTGAGGGACTCTACACTTGATTTCTTTGGACTGAGATAATGCCATATTAATGATAGTTTTATGAGCCCTATTGGAGAGATAGTTGATGAACCAATCCAAAATCTCAGCTGAGAAGTTAACTTCAGATGGTGGAACATATCAGATCATGGCTGACCAAATCGAAGTCCTTGGTGAGGTCCACAGAAACAGCTGCAAGAGATTCCCCCATGTCTAGGGAACTCTGTATGCAGCCAGTGAACCCCACCAAGGCCATCTCAGTGCTGTGTTTGGGTTTGAACCCATGTTTGAATTCAGAAAGTAAGTCATTTTTATCCAGAAATTCCATAGGTTGGTCCAGAACTATTCTCTCCAATATTTTAGATAATGGTGATAGAAGGGATATCAGTCTATAATTAGACAGACTATCCTTCCCACCAGTTTTAAAATTTGGTTTTACAGTATAATGTATGGCCATTTTCCACAATTTGAGAAATTCCCCTGATCAAAGTGAGAAATTAAACTAATCTGAAATTAGTTGAGCCAGAACATCTATATCCAGTTTAAGAAACCTAATGTCTACGTCATCATAACCAAATTTGGGTTTAGGATAATTTTTGATTACATAATCCCTCACAATGGCAGGGGTTACTGCTTTAAAATAGAATTTAGGGTCACAGCTGAGAGCACCAATGTCACTATAAGATGTAGTTTGAGTGCTAGTTTCAGACAGGATGTGAAAAATGACAGCTATACTCCTCATGAGGTAGTGTGAAAAAATGGCTATGTTGAAAATTTGGACTCAAACTACTGAAAATTACCAAAGTTATGTGCATGCACAGAAAAATCTCAATGAACACTCGTAACACAGCCATTTTTAGGAATTGTTTCACCAAATTTGCAACATGGCCTTTTGGGACCTCAGCTCATGAACACTGCTGGTGAAATTTTATCTTTCAGTCCTGAAAGGTGATTTCACGCAGTGACCTTGAAATCCCCTTCCAGGCCCGATTAACAAAAAGACAGTGCCAATGTTCAGGAGTTGGGGTCCCAAAAACACCATGCTGACTTTGATAAGATGGCCAACAGAGTTAAGCTAGCCCTGGCAAAAAGAAACACAGGTGAGGGGTACAGGCAAAGTGGGCAAGCATTAAGGTGCAATACTTGAAGCAACATCCCATTGTGTTAGACAGAAAAGGAAGTGCAAAAGAAGAAGGAAACCACTTTGGTTCTCAAATACAGTATCAGAAAAGGTCAGAGCCAAAAGGCTGGCCTTCAGGAAATATAAGGAACACAGCAGGATGAAGATAGGGAGGCATACCAAACTCCCTAAGGGAAGCAGGGAAGGCAGTAAGGCAGGCAAAGTCCCAAACTGAGGAAACACTACCTAGAACAGTAAAAGAAGGTGACAAGACTTTCTATAGATATATTAGTGAAAGGAGAAAGTCCAGAAAGGGTATTGCTAAGCTAATGGAGAAAAGGGAGCATGTGAGGAGGAGGACCCTGTAAAGGCATCTATCCTAAATAGATACTTTTGCTCAGTATTTACTGAAGAGAAGGTAGGGCAGGCCCACAGCTCAGCATCATGGACACAGGGGAGGAGGTGAGCACTACTCCCTTCACAAAAGAAAGGGTCCTACAAGAGCTTGCTAAGCTCAGGGTGGATAAGGCAATGGGACCTGATGGCATACATCCCAGGGTACTAAGGAGCTAAAGGTGGAACTAGCAGAGCCATTAGCAGAACTGTTTAGTGAGTCTCTGAGCACAGGAGAGGTCCCAGAAGACTGGAGAAGGGCTCATGTGATCCGCTCCACAAGAGTGGTAGCAGGGAGGAAGCGGGAACTACAGACCAGTCAGTCTTACCTCTGTAGTGGGCAAGATTATGGAGGCACTCCTTAAGGAAAGGATAGTGCAACACCTGGAATCCATAGGGCACAGGATCCAAGACAGCATGGGTTTACAAAAGGAAGGTCCTGTCAAACTAATCTCATAGATTTCTTTGCCTGGGTAACCAGAGTGGTGGACCAAGGGGGAGCAGTTGATGTCGCCTACCTTGACTTCAGCAAAGCTTTTGACACTGTTCCACATAGAAGATTGATAAATAAGCTGGGTAGGCTCGGGTGGGTCAGAAGTTGGTCAACTGGGTGGCAAACTGGTTGTCGGGCAGAAAACAGAGTGGTGGTAAATGGTATACAGTCAGAAGAGATGCAAGTCACAAGTGGGGTACCCTAGGGATTGGGTCCTGGGGCCAGTCCTCTTCAACTTCTTCATTAGTGACCTTGCAGATGGACTAGAGGGTAAGGTAGTCTGTTTGCAGATGACACCAAGATCTGCAACAGAGTAGATGATCCAGATGGGGTGGGCAGAATGAGAAGAGATCTGGATAAACTAGCAAAATGGTCAGAAGAGTGGCAACTGGGATTTAATGCAAAGAAGTGCAAAATCATGCACATAGGGAAGAGAAACCCTGAAGCCACCTATAGGCTGGGAGCGGAGTTGCTAGCAGTCACAAAGGAAGACAGAGACTTGGGCATCATCATCACTGATGACCTGAAATCATCCAAGCAGACCTCTAAAGCAGTAGGTAAGGCTAGGGGGGTGTTAGGGTGTATTAGTAGGGTTATCACAAATCATAAGAGGGAGGTAATAATCCCTCTTTACAAGACACTGGTTAGGCCCCCACCTGGAGTACTGTGTGCAGTATTGGAGGCCACACCTTCACAAGAACATTAACCAAATTGAGGCAGTCCAGAGAAGGGCAACCAAAATGGTGCAGGGACTGCATCAGAAGACATATGAGGACAGATTAACAGCGCTCAATATGTATACCCTAGAGGAGGGAGAGAGGTGATATGATCGAGGCATTCAAACCTCTTAAGGGCATTAACAAGGTGAAAGAGTCTAACATGTTTAAATATAAAGAAAATAGCAGGACAAGAGGACACAGCATGAGATTAGAGGGGGGCCGATTAAGGGGGAATGTGAGGAAATTATGTTTTTCACAGAAAGGGTGGTGGATGCATGGAATGGATTACCACAAGAAGTGGTGGCTATGAATACAGTGCAGGGCTTCAAACAGGCATGGGATAGGCATAAGGGAGCAATACAAATGACTATGAATAGATAGGCCACTAACAGAGCAAAGGCCGATGGTACATTTATAAGGTAGAAAAAGAAATGGGCGGACTGGATGGGCCTTGAGGTCCTTATCTGCCATCAACTTCTATGTTTCTATAGAACATGTGGTGAAAAAAGTCTTAAAAATGGCAACGCTATGAACAAGAGTTCAAAATGGCATTGAAATGATTCCTCAGTTTGTGGTTCAGCTTTGAAGAGTGCAGACATGTCTTGGTCTACAGAGGATGACAGCCTATGACCTCTGGTTATAAGTATAGGGTAAGGGTGTGTGTGTGGGTGGTGGATGCTCAGTGGGAGGTCGGGATGGGGGAAGGGATGGCAGGGATGACGAGGGAGCATTTTCTTTTTTTTTCAGGTTAAAAAAAGATGTCAGGGGACTGTTTTCTTTGTGCAGGATTAAAGTAAACAAACATTTTGGGACACTGGGGGTGGGCTGCCTAGTGTCCCACACTTCTGGGGGGTCCTCTAAATGCTGATATGGGGATTGGGCCCCTTGATGTTGGCTAATTAATAAAACAATGGGCTGTGGGGGAGCATCCAACACCGGGGGTGGGTATCCAGGTGTCAGATTATATAAATTAATAAACAAGGGACTGGGGGATGGTTATCAGAGGGGATGGGATGGGGTGTGGGTGGGTACACTATCCAACACCAAGTTTTTTTTTACACTTACAGCTCAACATGAGTTGTGATTGGGAGTGTGGGGGTACACTAGCTAGCTGTGTCATTTGTACTTCTGCAGCTTGCCAGGAGTGGTGATCATGGGGTGGGGGGTACACTATTCATGATGTGGTGTTTGATATCTGCAGCTTGCCGGGAGTGGTGATCATGCATTGGGGGGGTGCACTATTGACTAACATGTGGTTTTATACCAACAGCTCAACATGAGTTGTGATTGGGAGTGTGGGGGTACACCAGCTATCCATGTCATTTGTACTTCTGCAGCTTGCCAGGAGTGGTGATCATGGGGTGCGGGGTAGACTATTCACCAGTGTCTTGTTTGACATCTATAGCTCACCAGGAGTGGTGATCATGCATGGGGGGGTTCACTATCCACCAACATGTTATTTTTATGAGTGTTTATGAGTTGATAACCTGATTGTCAAATGTTACCTTGTTATGGTCTGCTTTGTACTTGAATGTCAATTGTTTACCTTGTTATGGGATGGTTTCTACTTGCCCCTCTGTTAAGTCATGCTTCGTTTGAGTTTTGTTTCTTCCGATATCCTGTTATACCCTGCTTTGCCTGTAGTCTCCCTATAATCTCCTGGGTCACATCTGAAAATAGGCAGATGACTGTCTAGTGTGCTTACCTGGTTAAGAAAAGCTAAAATAAATGCCGGCCAGCTGGTGCAGGGGCAAGGTGCCGATCTGTGGCACCGGCAACCTGGGTTTGGGAATGGATCCAGTTTGCTGGAGGACCGGCTGGGGGAGAAGGATCAAGCATCCTGCGACTGCTCTCCTTCTCCCAGGGAGAGGGTGGGGAGTGCATTCTTTGAACTAGGGACACCTGGTGGAGGCCAGGTGCACCACAGCACCAATGCTGGCACATTGGGTGGATGCTGGTTGTCATTGCACGTCCCCGCCTTCATTTATGGGAGAAAAATCCTGCAGTTGGTCACCTCTGTGAAGCCAGCCTCCTGCTTCAATTAGCCTCTTGGCAGGCTCCCCAATCAGTTACTGGTTTCCCGGCACCTGGGCCAGTGCTGTGACCCCACCCCCTGGGGGGCAAGACAGGGGTTTCAGGGACAGAGCACGGCCGGAAGTGGAAGTTAGGAGGCTCTGTGACTGGCAGATGATCGGAGGCCAACTGCAGGGGCAAAAAGATAAAAATGAAAAAGAAAAGCTGAAATAAGTGAAAAATATACCAACAGCTCAAAATGAGTTGCGATTGGTAGTGCCAGGAGTATACTAGCCATCTGTGTTTGTATATCTACAGCTTGTGAGGAGCAGTGATCGGGGGGGGTGGTGGGGTACACTATCCACTGACGTGTTGTGATGTGTTGTTTGTACATCTACAGATCACCAGAAATGTGTGTGGGGTACACTCTACAGTTCACAAGGAGCAGTGATCTATGGTAGATTGGGATACACTGTCCACCAGTGTATTGTTTATACACCTACAGATCATCAGTAGCTGTGATCCAGGGGATGGAATGGGGGGTAATGCTGCTTGGGACCTGCATCTGGAACTAGGGCCGATGGTGGGGTGGGGTGGATACCACTGTGAGTATGGATAAAATTAAGGTTTTAACACTACAACCAAAGCTGTTTAATGCTGCCAAAGCTGTTGGATATACTTCTGCACCCTGTATGTAAGGAAGATCCCTTATTTACCTGGGTGCAGTAATATATTTCATGTGATCATGCTGTCAGGCCAGCTCTACGGGCCTTTGAATCCAGCCATGGTTCCTGCTGGGCTGACCTTTCAAATATCAGGGCCTGTGAAACTTAATCTCATGTTTGTAAATGCAGTTCTGCAGTCAGTTAACTTCTCTTTGATGGATGGGAACATACTTTTAACATCTAGGCCCACACTGTGTACTCAGGGCTTATCTGCAGATATTGCACAGGCTGCCATGCCAGTTTAGATTTGAAACTGTGAATTCTAAGTTAAAAATAAGTATTAAAATTTATTTATTTTAATGAATAAAGATGCTTGAGGGCAAACTGAACTGGTAGCTCCAGAATATGCAGTTAAACAGCCGATTGTGTATACAGATACCAACAGATGATTTCGCGCAGAGATTTAACGTAGGAGATGAAGCTCTAGGCTGCCATTTTCCTCACCATGTGTAGCACCCAATTTTTCTAGATTAACAGCTGTTGGTCTTTTTACTTGGCCAGCTCACTATATTACACTGTATCACATTCACCAGTTTTTTTTTCTATATACCCTAGCACCAGAGCATAGCTAGAAACTCAGACCAAAATGAAAATAAATAAATATCTCTATGTGTAACTAGTCAGAAAATGCATACCAGTGGCTGCAGTCTCTCTCTCTTTCTCTCCCAAACATGGCTAACTTAAGTTCTGCTTATTTGTTTTTTATCCACAAATGTGCCCAGTGAAACATTTCAGTAACTTTGTTACTCGTGCATTTCATTCACAGCTAAAGGACGACGAGGCTGATAAAGGTAATGCATTTTGTAGGATTTCTATGATCTAATTCACTTTCTCTACTGAATATAAAAGACAATGGATCCTTTATTGTTAAATGTCTGAGGCTATTAACTTTGCAGTTCTCATTTTGCAAATCCTGTCATAATCACTGGATCCCAGGGTTATATGTTTAGAGATAACTGGCTAGATAAAAATTGTTATAAAACAGGCAAAAGAAAAATCCAGTGACCTGCGCAATAATTGACCAATAACCACAGGGGTCTGTAAAGTACCTTGCATGTCTTGGAACTACACAGCTTCGCAATTCTCAGTAACTGTGATGGTTGAGAAAAACCAAAAAGGTTCAGCTAACAGTATGAGTGACTTACCTGACAGAAATGTATCCTCTTTAATGGGGGAAATGTACAGTAGCTATTTGGCATGAGAACTGATTTTACCAATGATGATTTATTTATTCTTAATTTAAAGATTTATTTAATCTTATGCTTTTTTCATTATTTTTGTGCGTTTTATAAATGTAATAACATACTTCAGGGCACGTAATTATTGATCAGCTACTGCCCTCCCCCACCCTGTGGTCAAAGGGCACTTGGCTAACATCTTGTGCCTCCAACCCACAAAGTGGGGGAGGGGGGTATGGTAATTACCCAATAACCTGTCGTGTGTTATTGCTGATGTACTAGTAGATCATAGAACTAGCTAATCCCAACCAAGCACACATAGAACAGTCTCCCCTTCTCGACTTTGCCAACAGTAAGCACTTCTCCACCCTCGGCCTTTCCGACCCTCCCCAGCACCCAGTCCAATGACTTCCCACTGCTTAGATTTATCCCTATAATGAACTCCCTGGTTGAACTAATGCAGGGTACGATCTCTTGTCTCATCATTGTATCCTGCTGTACCTGTGTCTTATAGTTTGATTGTAGTTAACCCCTTGCTCCCCAAGTCCATGTTATTGCTGTCCTCTCGTTACTGAAATTGCTGTGTTAATATATTGTACTGAAACTCTCAGCTCTTGTTATGTACAGATTTCTGCCTCTTGTTACGTACTTGCTCATTGTATTGTGATGTATCGTTGTATTGCATTGTCCTACCAGGACCTCCTTGTAAATGAGCATGCTCAATGGAGCATTCCTGCTAATAAACTTGAACTCGAACACTGAGATTGGCTAACTTCTGAGTTGTGCTCCCCAGCTCCAAGCCCTGCAGGAACTGTAAAAGAAGCAGAAAGTTAGTTACATAATGCAAAGTCAGAATCACTTTTACACAGTCCCAGTCATGTTTATGCCAAGAACCAAAACATATGTCTGTATAAACAGAACATGACATGGTGTGACTGAAGACATCATATTTATCCTCTCCTTGGTCCCATATCAGCTGGTGGCAGTTGCCGGTTCGGGAAGAGTGGCAGCAGGTTATGTTGCCGGGGGCAAGGGGGCTTCTCCCTGCATGTCAGCGGAGTCCCTCATGCACCAGTCTGTGGAGTGGCACTCTACATGAGTGGCTCCTGTGGGAGTGGCAGGTGTCATCCATGGGAATCTACAGCGGGACGCTGCAGGAAGGCTCTGCTTTATAAATGTCTTCATTTCTTTTTGTTGTTTTATTTTCTGCTTATAATATTTTTTTTAACAATTTCAATCATGTTTTTACTATTTTTGTTTTGTTTTTCTTTGGGTTATTTCCCCTTTTCCATTCTAATATTCTACTCTTGTTGTCTCTCTCGAGGTTAATTCATTTAATGCACATCTACTGGGAACAATATCATATGTAGATTTAGGCCTCCAATGCTGTGCCTACCAGATTAACTCCACAAATCTGAGAAATAATACGGCTCTTTCCAGGTTGACCATTTCATAAATGAAACAACATTATAGGGCTTATGTAGGGAACTCATTGTGTTGTAATGTTTTTAAACATATTTGTCCTGGAGTTATTTTAATTAGGAGTTCGGACAGTTTTAAAACAATCAGGCAAAAAAGACTATTGTTGTTGTTGCTTTTGATTTCAGGGTCAGTCCATCCCGATCCTGGGCCTCAGGCTTCTAACATTTGCTGTTCCAATGGTGAATATGAGGCCAAATCAGTGATTAGTGTGGTACACCTAAACAATCAAAGTTTGTTGGCTTAAAAGCAATTGTTTGATGCTTGGGGAGGACACACGTCATTTTAATGTTATCTCACTATCAGAAACTAGTGTCAATGGTAAAATCCCTAATAGTGAAATTAGTCTGGGTGGTTATTGCATTTGCACAAAAGTATGGATTAGTAAAAACACTGGTGGCTGCCTTTTCTATGTTCCAATGAATTTGTTGCTAGGTGGGTGGTCAGGAGATGCTGGAAGGTTTGATACCTTTTACTGGACCAACAAGTGTCATATAAAAAGATGGAATTATACGCCACCTTTTGGGGCCTCACAGGTCCCTTTTTCAGGTGAATAGCAAAACTGAGCAACATAAGCAGTATTTATATCCACTGTGGAGCAATTTATAAAACAAATGGCAGGAAGTGAAGTAAGAAAGTGATAAAAGGGGACTAGATATAAAAGTCTATATAAGTAGCAAAGTAAAAAAGATGTGTGAGAAGAAATGGGGGGAGGATACTTAATAGGAACCGGTCAGCTGAAGATAAAAGGAAGCTAGAATGGGTAATAAAATGACAAGGCAGGAACACTGATAAGAAAGATCTGAGATACAGAGAGTATGCTGAAAGGGTAGAATAGATTGGAAATGTTTAAGAAATGCATGGAAGTTAAGAAATGAGAAGAAACAAAACAACAAAGGCCCAGATAAAAAGAGTGTGAGGTAGTATAAACAGTGAAGTGTGAAAACAACCAGGGAGAGGGCAGGCCTGAAGCTGAAGAGTTAGTAGGAGAGGCAAGGAGGAAGTAAGGAACAGGTAACAAAAACAGAGCAGTCAGGAACTCATAAAAAAAGCAATAACAAGAGAATTACAGTTTACCATAGTGTGTCATAAATCCAATGTCCCGATTCAGGCCACAAATGTTAGATTTAAATTGTTTTATATATTTTAATTCCCATGTCCTTCTGTCCTGTGCATATTTGAAGTTGCCTCTTAGTATCAAGACAGATAAAGCCAAGAGAGAATGATCTGTTTGTGAAAAATGTTTTCCTACTGGTGTGCTGTTAAGTTGGTTTACTATTGTGTGTTGGTGGTGATTCATCCTGGTTTTCAGTGGTTGCCTAGTTTCCCCAATATAGCATCCATTTGTGCACTTCTTGTGCTGAATTAGGTAAACCACATTGCTGGATTGACGTGTGTAGGATCCGTTGATTATTATTACACTGTTCTGGCTTGTCTTGATGGTGGTCTGTGTGCATATATGGGTGCAGCTCTTACATCTTGCCATGTTGCATGGTGTTGTCCCTCTTGTTCCTCAGTTATGGTCTGCTGGGAATCTGTTATGAACTATTATGGTTGAGAGGCTGGGGGGCTGCTTAGAGACAATAACAGATGGTTCAGGGAAGATGTCCTTCAGTACTTCAACTTCTCTCAGCATGGGTTATAGTTATTTAAGAATTTGCTGAAGGGGTTTTAGCATGGGACTGTAAATGACACTAGGGGTGTGCAGTCGCTTTGATGTTTTTGCCTGTATTCCAGCAGATTGTCTCATTGTATTTGTATGGCCCATTCAAATTCTCTGTCAATTTGTCTTGGAGAGCGGCCCTGCTGGATTAGGGAATTCTGAAGTGAGGAGAGCTGTTTGTCTCTTGTCTTCTCATCAGAGCAAATGGTATTGAATGGCCTGGCTGCAGATTACAGATTTTTTTGTGTGCCTTGGATGGAAGCTAGAATTAAGCAGGTAGTGGTGTCTGTCAGTAGGTTTTCTATAAAGAACAGTTTGTATTTGTCCATGTTTAGTGATACTGACTGTGGTATCTAGAAAATGTATGCTGGTGGTGGAGTAGTCAATGGTGAGTTTTACAGAGTGATGAAAGTTGTTAAAATCATGACAGAATGTTTTGAGTGAATCTTCATTTTCTGTCCAAATCAGGAAGATGTCATCTATATTATATATCAGAGGTAGACTGATGGTTTAAAGGGATAGTGTTTTAAAAAATCTTCTTTTAAACAGGCCATGAAAAGATTGGCATATTGTGGTGCCATTTGTGTGCCCATGGCTGTCAGGAGGGGGTAAAATTCTAGTAGTTGTATTTGTGTACCCCCAAGAGTTGTCAAGTTTGGATTTGACATGAATTTTAATTTCCAATACTCTCTCTCCCTCAACACAGGGAATGGATTACAATGAATGATGTTAATATGAAATGAGGCAACAAGTAGGCAGAGGGTGTTAAGGGGTCCTTAGCCGATTATGGTCATCATCAAATAATTCATGCCATGACATATACCAGTTATAGAGCAGGTTATGCTTCAATCCTTGATTGGATTATTGTAACCAATCCCTCTAGGGTGGTCACTTCTAGAGTCATCCCAGACTCCATAAGTGACCACTGTGCTGTATTCTGTAATTGGTTGGCTAAGGGAGATAAAAAGCCTCTTCTTCTTTTTTGTTCACTCATGGAATAAGAAATCTTGTCATAGATGAATTTAATAATTCTATTTGCATTGCTCACTGGGCTTTCTTGAATACATCTCTGTTCTGGATTTTGCCTATGAAGCATTTTGTTGCATTGTGGCAGCCTTGTTCACTGAGTGGCTCCAGGGGATTGGAGGAAGGCACATGTAGTCCCTCTGCACAAAAGTGGGAGTAGGGAGGAGGAGGGGAACTACAGGCCAGTCAGCCTTACCTCAGTGGTGGAGAAGATCATAAAGACACTGCTGAAAGAGAGGATAGTGGCACACATGGAATCCAGAGGTGCCCAGGATCTGAGGCAACATGGATTCACAGCAGGAAGGTAATTTCAAATGAATTGGACAGATTTTTTTATTGGGTGACATGGGAAGGATATCAGGGAGGTATGGTGGATGTCGCCTACCTCGATTTCAGCGAAGCCTTTGATAGTGTCCCACAGAGAAGGCTGATTAATAAGATGGGCAGTCTGGGAATGGAACAAAAGGTGATGCACTGGGTTAATAACTGGCTGATGGACAGGAAGCAGAGGTGGTAGTAAATGGGATCCAATCTGATGACAGGGAGGTGACCAGTGGAGTACCACAGGGATCAGTTCTGGGACCAGTCCTGTTCAACGTCTTCATTAGTGACATTGCAGAGGAGCTAGAAGGCAAGGTCTACCTATTTGCAGATGACACCAAGATCTGAAACAGAGTGGATACTCCAGAAGGGGTGCAGATAATTAAGAGGGACCTGGAGAAGCTTGAAAAAATTGCTGGAGGTGTGGCAGCTGAGGTTCAATGCAAAGAAGTGCAAGGTAATGCATCTGGTTAGGGGGAATCTGGGAGGAGAGCTACAGGATGGGGGGTAGGTTCTGACTGTCACCAAGGAGGAAAGGGACCTAGGGGTTATCATATCTGATGACCTTAAGGTATCAAAGCAGAGCGCAAAAGCTACAGGGAGGGCCAGTGGCATGCTGGGGTACCTAGACAGAGGTATCACTAGCAGGAGGTGGCAAGTGGTGATGTCATTGTATAAAATACTGATATGGCCTCACCTGGAGTACTGCATACAGTTCTGGAGGCCACACCTGTGTAAGGACATAGATAGGGTGGAAGCAGTCCAGAGATGGGTGACAAAGATGGTACATGGCTTGCACCACAAAACGTATGAGGACAGACTAAGGGACCTCACTATGTACTCACTAAAGAAAAGGAGAGAGTGGGGAGACATGATAAAAATTTTCAAGTACATCAAGGCCATAAACAAAGTGTAAGGGCCTTTTTCAATGTAGAAGAAGCACTAGAACGAGGGGGCATAATATGAAATCAGAAGGGGTAGATTAAGAGGTAATGTAAGAAAGTTTTTCTTCAGGGAGAGGGTGGTAGATACTTGGAATAGTCTGCCACAAGAGATTGTAGGAGCAAGCACAGTGGAAGGTTTTAAACATGCCTGGGACAGGCACAGGGGAACCTTGAGGGGGAGGGAGTGCAGAAAAGCCATTGACCACGTAGGCTCAGTGGTCGCATACATGTATAGGACTTACATGCAGGCTGGATGGGTCTAGTGGTCCTTATCTGCTGACAGTTTCTGTTTCTTTGTTCATTTTTAAAAATAGTTGTGGCAGGTGTCTTTCCCTTAAAAAGATCTGCGTTAAGGGCACTAGTTGTGATTGGTTGGACCTTGATATTTTAAAATGAATGAGAATGAGTGGACTTGGTATAAAAAAGACCCCTCTGTCTTACAAGAATATAAAACCTTAAGGAATTCTTTGAAATATGCAGTAAGAGCAGCCAAAATTAATTTTTTTGGGTCCAGGAAGCATAAGGATTTTGGAAATCCCCAAAGAATCTGGAATACCCTTAATGTTTTATTTTGTAAGTCTCAGAAATTGTAACCAATAATTTTGGAGAACATCCCACTGCCTCACACACCCCTTACCCATACTTACCTCCAGGGGTTTAGAAGCAGCGATATTCTGCAGACCGGGAACACGTCTGAGCTCTTCAAAGACCAAATAGGAACTGAAGAAACAACGGTAAACCCTATAATGACAGTCAGTAGGGGGGTCAATTTGGGGTGATAGCGCAGCCAGTTTTTGGAGTTTTGGTCCCAGATTTTCAACATGGGGTTCTTGGGACCCCATCTCGCGAACACTGTCACTATTATTTCATTCCTTGGTCCCAAAAGGTGATTTTGCAGTCAATGTGTAGAGTCACCTTTCAGGACTAATTAACGAAATGACAATGCCACTGTTCATGAGATGGGGTCCCAAAAAGCCTTTGCTGCAAATCTGGTGGAAAAACTCTAAAAAATGTGTATGTTACAAGCATCCATTACGCAGTTTTTGAGCACACTCGTAACTTCATCAATTTTTAATATTTTCACTCCAAATTTCCAACATTGCTATTTTTTCACACCCCCAATGAACATTACAGCTGTCATTTTTTGCATTCTTCCCGAAATTTGTTTTTGCTCCTGTGGAGCAGAATGGCACGGTTGCTGTGTGAAATCAAGTTTCGAGACAGAGTAACAAAATCTCAGTGCCACTGTTCATGAGGGGAGGTCCCAAAAAGGCCATGTTGAAAATTTGGTGAAGACATTCAAAAAAATGACTGCATTATGATCGTGCATTGCACAGTTTCTACGCATGCTCGTAACTTTGCCACTTTTTCATATTTTCACTCCAGATTTTCAACATTGCCATTTCTTCACACCTCTTCATGAACAGTACTGCTATCATTTTTCACATCCTGCCTAAAATGTGTTTTTGCACCTGTGGCACCAAATGGCACACACGCTGTGTGAAATCACCTTTTGAGATTGAGTAATGAAATGATACTGCCAGTGTTCATGAGGTAGGGTCCCAAAAAGCCCATGTTGAAAATTGGGAGCACAAAAACCAACAAACGCCCAGGGCGTTAGGGTTTCCAACTTTAATGTCCACCCTGTACAGACTGACAAGTGTCGAGGATGTGACTTGGGGTCATTGGCCATAATGCTCACCTGACCCATTCCACCCCCACCCCCACCCTGCAGCCACTGACAGGCATCGAGGTATGCCTTGGGGTCTTCAGCTCTAACGTTCACTGCATTCTCCTAAACTGCACCCATCTTGGCTTATTTCCTTATGGAATGGGGTGAGCATAAGGGCTGAAGACCTTAAGGCACACTGCAACACCAGTTGGTATCTGCATGGTGGGGTGAGGTGGAATGGCATGAGTGTTATGGCTGATGACCCAAAGGCACCCCACAACGTATCAGCCTCTGCAGGGTGAGGGGGGGGGTTGGTATTACTTTAATACTTCACTGACATTCCTATTATGCATCTCTGTAACTCCTGCACTACCAATGCCAATACCAGCAAGCAAACATTCGGCATTGACGAATACTTTTTTTTATTGATGGGGGGAATGTTAGCCATGTCACTGGGGAAACTCGGCTACTCTTCATTGAGTGCCATGGGATCTTTTACTTCCAACTGGTCATTGACTAGAGATGGGCAGAAGGGACCTCAGTTTAACGCCTTATCCAAAGGATACCACCTCAATTGTGCAGCACCCCATCATACTGCACTACAGTGTCAGTTATGGGTATTACCCCAAGTATCCGGTGTGGGGTTAGAACCCACAACTATCTGATCTTCCAGCTCCAGTGGTGAGTGTGCTACCTACTGAGCCACTCATTCTAGTGACTATGATATTGTTCGTGGAGTACCCCAAGGGTCCATCCTTGGACCTTTATTGTTTACATTGTTAATTAATTACCTACCCAAAGCCTGCATCTACACCAATATTGTACTCTCTGCAGATGATACACTTTTGTTTTGTAAGGGTGAGAATATTTTTGAACTTAATCATAGGCTGCATGAGGATTTCAACAATACTCAGTCTTGTTTTTTCTTAATAGACTAATTCTGAATGTGAAGAAAACAAAGTCAGTGTTCTTCATAGGACCCCGTATGATCATACAATTAATGATTTTGATTTTACAATTGTTAATTTTCAAGGAGATGTTATTGAAAGGGTATCTGAATTCAGATATCTTGATGCTCATGTAGATCATTGCCTTCCTTTCCAGGTCCATGTGTCTAGCCTCATTGGTAAGATACATCAGAGGCATGGCATGTTTCGCAGGGCCAAACATTTAATTCTACCAGAATCAAGATTTGTGTTAACTAATAATTTTCTACTGTGATTGAGAGATTATGGCTCTTTGATTTATTCCACTGCCTCTGACGGAGTCTTGTCAAAATTAAAAGTCACTTATCATGGCATTGAAAGGTTTACAACAGGTTCCCCACATGACACATAAGTGTGAACTGTATAAACCACTGAAATGACTCTCTGTTGAATATCACTTTGGTTACAAATTCTGTGTTTTTGCATAAAGTTGTGCTAGATCTTCTGTCTAACAGTATTATCAAACTTTTTCTTAAATTCATAAATTTCTCTGGCACCAGATCACAAAACAAATTCCTTTCAAAATTCCTCTATTCCATTCCAGACTGGGCCATAACTCATTCAGTTCAAGAGTAACCAAATTTTACAGTAACGTCCTATAATTAGTAACCACACATAAACGCATTTCAGTCTTTAACAAGCATTTGTCAATGCCGAATGTTTGCTTGCTGGTGTTGGCATTGGTAGTGTAAGAGTTGGAGAGAGGCATAATAGGAATGGCAGTGAAGTATTAAACTGACGCCAACCCCCAACCCCTCCCTGCAGAGACTGACAGGCATTTGGGGGGATGCCTTTGGGTCACTGGCCATAACACTCATGTCATTACACCTCACTCTACCCTGCTAACCCCGACAGGTTTTGTGGTGTGCCCTGGTGTTTTTGGCCCTTTACGCTCACCACAGTCCATAAGAAAATAAGCTGAGATGGGTGCAGTAGAGGAGAAATGGATGAACGTTAGGGCCGAAGAACCCAAGGCACACCTCAATACCTATCACTGGCTGCTGGGTGGGGGTAGAAAGGCATGAGCATTACGGCCAACGACCCCAAGTCACCCCCCCGATGTATGTCAGTCTTTACAGGGTGGGGCATTATGGTTGGAAACTCCAACTCCTGGGTGTTGTTGGTATTTTTGCTCCAGATTTGCAACATGGGCTTTTTGGGACCCCCACCTCATTAACAGTGGCACTATCATTTTGTTTCTCAATTCCGGAAGGTAATTTTGCACAGTGACTGCGCCATTTGGCCCCACAGGTGCGAAAACACATTTTGGGCAGCATGTGAAAAATGACAGCTATACTGTTCATGAGGAGGTGTGAACAATGGCAATGTTGAAACTCTGGAGTGAAAATATGAAAAAGTGGTAAAGTTACGAGCGTACGTAGAAACCGCGCAAAGCACGCCTGTAACACAATCATTTTATGGAATTTTTTCACCAAATTTACAACATAGGCATTTTGGGGCCTTCCTTCATGAACAGTGTCACTGTAATTTTGTTAATCTGTCCCAAAAATTGATTTCCCACAACAACCACGCCATTCTGTGTCACAGGTGTGAAAACACATTTCAGGCAGGTTGTGAAAAATGACAGCTGCACTGTTCATAAGGAGGAGTGAAAAAATGGCAATGTTGAAAATCTGGAGTGAAAATATTAAAAATTGGTGAAGTTACAAGTGTGCATTGAAACTGTGCAATGCACACTTAAAACGCAGTCATTTTTTGGAATTGTTTTCACCAGATTTGCAACATGGATGTTTTGGGACCCCACCTCATGAACAGTAGCACTGTAGTTTCATTAATCAGTCTCAAAAGGTGATTTTGAGCAGCAAACACGAAATCACCTTTCACGATGAAGTAACCAAATGTCAGTGACAGTGTTCACGAGGTGGGGTCCCAAGAACTCGTTGAAAATTTGGGGCCAAAATTCCTAAAAATGGCTGAGATATCAACCTAAGTTGCCCCCCCCCCCCCCATTGACTCCCATTGTACAGCTTACTGTCATTTCTTCAGTTTGCCGGTCAGCTTTGAAGAGTGCAGACATGTCCCAGTCCATAGAAGATCACTGTTTCCAACCTCCTGAGGTAAGTATGGGGCAAGGGTGCACGGAGGTGGGTCCGCAGAAGGAGGGTGGGGGTTGGAGAAGGGGGAATGGGGAGATGACGAGGGACCATTTTCTTTTTTACAGGGAAAAAAACTTTGGGATGGTTTTCTCTATTTTACAGGTTACCAAAAATATTTATTTGTGTGTGTGTGGGGGGGGTAGGCCGACTTGGGGATTGGACACCCTGATGTCAGCAATTAAAATATACAGGCAGGTGGGGGGGGTTATCTGACACCTGAGGTGGGCATCCCGGTGTTGGAAACATAAATAAAAAATTATTTTGGCACACTGGGGTGGGCCGTCAGTGTGTCACATTAATGGGGGGGAGATACTTGCCGACATGGGGATTGGGCATCCCAATGTCGGCTTTTCAGGGGTGTGTGATGGGCAGCAGGAGCTGCCAATGTGAAAAGCCATGCAGCAGCTCATTTATTTATTTAATGAAATGGTTCACTAGAAAAGGCACATTGAACAAACAAGTTGCTCGTGGAGCAAGGGGGACAGAGTGCTTGGCCGTAGGAGCTGACAAGAACCATAACTCCAGTCATGCACATTACTGTGTACTGTAATGCGCATGGCTGGAGTTGTGTCAGCTGCTGCCTACAGAGAGAAGGTACGTCTGTGTGCCTGATTGCGAGGGAGGGAGAAGGTTCCACTGCAATGAGGAAACTGTCACTCATTGCAGCTGCAGATTTCTTTCAAGTGCTGTCCTCTCTCTCAAACTGCTGTCATAGACAGCTCGCCTATTCATTGGTGCCTGAGGGATGAGCCCCATAAAGCTTCAACTCATAACCATCCCTGATTGCAGTGGCACTTTTCTTTCAAGTGAAGCTCGCTTCTCTCAAACTGCTGTCATAGACAGCTTGCCGATTCATTGGTGCCTGAGGGACGAGCCCCATAAAGTGTCAACTGCAATGGGCAGAACACTCACACTCCTCTAAAATGTTGTACTGTCCCAAGATGTTTCTTACGCATGAGTGCAAGTAGACATAAAAATGAGGTTAAAAAAAACCTGGACAGTTGGTCTGATTGTAACTGTCTTTGATGTTTTATCGTATTTATCTGTTGTACTTATTTGTTGGAATGGATATTTGTACTTCATATTTATTTGTATTTTATATAAACTGGTCACATATGAAAATGAGCAGTTGTGCTCATATGTCTACTCGTATAAAATAAAATAAAATAAAATATCTTTAATCGAGGTCAATGATATTAAGGTATCTCACTCGTCACTGTGCCTTTGCCACTCATGAGATACCATAATATCATTGGTCTCAAATGAAGATACAGTAAATAGATCTTCAGTCAGGCCATGTCATAGTATGTATTCCAATCAGTTGAACCATAAAATTATAATACTATGCTATACTATGCTCTGCTATACTATGCTATGCTATGCTACGCTACACTACACCGCGCTATACTGTGCTATACTACATTATGCTATGCTATACTATACTACGCTATGTTATACTACATGACACTATGCTATGCTATGCTATACTACACTATACTATGCTATACTATACTACATTACACCATGCTATACTATGCTACATTACACTGTGCTATGCTACACTGTACTACACTGTGCTATACAACACTATATTATGCTATACTGTACTACACTATGCTATACAACACTATATTATGCTATGCTACACTATACTATACATCACTGTATTATGCTATACTACACTATACTATGCTATACTCTGCTACACTATGCTATACTATACTATACTACACTATGCTATACTATGCTACACTATACTACACTATGCTATACTACACTATACTATGCTACACTACACTACACTATGCTATACTATGTTACACTATACTATACTATACTACACTATGCTGTACTATGCTACACTATACTATGCTATGTTATACTATACTACACTATACTACTACACTATGCTGCCAAGATTCTGGCCAAGGACGGGATGGTTGAAAATAAACTCCGAATCTTCATAGAACTTAACCTTCACTTTGCCACTGCCGGGTTGGCATTTGACTCCTTCCCATACGCTAGCCGAGTGAATAGCAACACTAGCCCAGATACTACACATGCTACTCCACTTCATCCCTTCCAGTTGTGCCTGTTTAGCTACAAAGAAGTCGAAGACATAATTCTTGGTCTTGACACCAAGAAAAGTGTAGGGGACGATGGTCTTGAATCATTTTTATTGTGGTTAGGCTATGCCCAGTTCACAACCCCCATCCTTCACATCTTCAACTTCTCTATTACCACAGCCACTGTTCCATCCTGCTGGAAATCTGCCCATATTCTTCCAGTCTTCAAATCAGGAGATCCTTGTGACTTAAACAACTACCATCCTATCTCTATCTTGCCCGTTCTCTCCAAAGTGCTGGAAAAACTTATATACAACCAACTCAAAAATCACCTCGAAGCACACTTACTCCTAAACCCAGCCCAATCTGGCTTCAGGTCGAAGCACAGTACCATCTCAGCCTTGGCTAAAGTCTCTAATGACTGGATCCATGCTATGGACACCAAGAAGGTTACTGGTGCAGTCTTTCTAGACCTCAGTAAGGCCTTCGACACTGTAGACCATCACCTCCTAATCACCTGTCTTGCTTACATAGGTGCCACTCCACTTATCTTACAGTGGTTTAACAGTTATCTCACAGGAAAAAGACAAAGCTGATGGCCTATTATCTGCCCCCCCTTCCAATTGCCAGAGGAGTCCCTCAAGGTTCCATCCTAGGACCAATCCTTTTTTCCCTGTACATCAACAACCTTGACTCCCACATAAAGAACTCTAGCATACATTTCTTTGCGGACGATATGGTTTTGTACGCATCAGGCTCGTCCTTAACTGAAGTCAGGGAAGCACTCCAAGCTGACTTTATCCAGTTAGAAAGCAACCTTATCAATGCCAAGCTTCTTTTAAATGTCAAAAAAAACAAGACAATGATTTCTCGAGACTTGCCTTGTCTGGTGCCCTACCTACCCCACCTAAAAACTTCATAGTTACCTCCCTAGGTGAACCCTTGGAAGTCGTACTTAAATTTAAATATCTAGGTATGTGGATAGACAACAAGCATTCCTTCAATGACCACATCGAGGATCTATCAAAGAGGCTTAAAACATGCTTGGGTTTCTTCTTTAGAAATAACACCCTCTTTTCTCTCGCGACCCACAAAAGACTTGTCCAAGCAACATTCCTTCCCTTGCTTGACTATGGAGACATTATCTTTATCTCCTCCCCAACCTTGAGCCTATCTAAACTGGGCGTACTCTATCACTGTGCTCTTGGCTTCATTACTAACTCTGCGTACAGGACCCACCACTGTGATCTTTATACAGCAGTTGGGTGGACCTCTCTTGCCACCAGATGCCTCCTGCATGCTGGCATTTGGATCCTCAAATTACTACTCCACAAACTACCTGTCTATTTAACATCTCTCATACACATCTCCCATAGCGCCTACTCCCTAAGGAAATCTGACCTTATCCTACTAGATGTTCCCAGGACATGTACCACAGCTGGCCAAAGAGCTGTCTCATACACCCTCCCAAACATTTGGAACCAACTACAAGCCATGCTAAAGCTAACCAGCATCGTATCAATTAACTCCTACAAAACACTAGCTATCTCTAAATTAAAAGACATATGTAGTTGCTACTAGACCCCCAATGCCAAGTCAACTTCCTAGGTACCAAATGGCCCTCTACTTATTAAGCTGAAATGTGCTGCATAATTTAGGGCAAGGTTATAGCTGGAATGTACTGCATATATAGCATAAGGACTTCTATTGTGCATACCTCTTGTATTATATATATTTTTTTCTTTGTTGTTCTACATTTTATATCTCCTGCCTATGTAACTGTGAACTGTATGTGTATGTGCCTCAGGACCTCCTTGTGAATGAGCCTGCTCAATGGAGTCTTTCCTGCAATAAACTTGAACACTACGCTACACTATACTACACTCTGCTATACTATGCTATACTACACTATGATGTACTATGCTACACTACACTATGCTATATACTATACTATGCTACACTATGCTATACTACACTACACTATGCTTTACTATACTACACTATGCTTTACTATACTACACTATGCTATACTATGCTGCACTATACTACACTATGCTATACTATACTACACTACACTATAGTATGCTATGCTACACTATACTATACAACACTATAGTATGCTATACTACACTTTACTATACTATACTACATTACACTATGCTATACTAAGCTACACTACACTATGCTATACTATACTACACTGTGCTATACTATACAACACTATATTATGCTATGCTACACTATACTATACTATGCTACATTACACTATGCTATACTATACAACACTATACTATACTAAGCTACATTACACTATGCTATACTATACAACACTATGTTATGCTATACTATACTATGCTATACAACACTATATTATGCTATGCTACACTATACTATGCTACATTATACTATACTATGCTATACTATATTACACTATACTATACTATACTACATTACACTATACTATGCTATGCTATTATACTACACTACACTATGCTATACTATACTACACTACTCTATGCTATACTACACTACATGATGCTATGCTACACTATACTACGCTACATTATACTATACTATACAATGTATGGTAGAATGTTAGTACCCTAAGAAATCTATCATTTCCTAAGGTTAACTCATCATCCATCCATTCCAATGCTGTTAACCTATCAATGTGATATTGTTAACCTATCAATGCTACATCACATCAATAGGTTAACAACATTAAATGAAGCTGCACCGCGATCTGTGAAGCCACGCAGCTTCGTTCAGGCATCAAACAGCTAAAGAGTTTGCAGTAAAAAAGAACTGTCACTTTTTTTCAGTAGCAGCTACTTGCCTATCTGTGCATACACATGCTTTTTGTTTTCATTTTTCCCCTCATTTCCTCATATTACAGACCTGAGATGAATCATGTTCAACTGACTGATGACTTCACCAACAGTTTCACAGCCTAACGGAAGTCGCATGCCATATGATCAGTTACTTCGGTCATTGCGACATTTTTTTTGTCATGCCTTGAATGTATTTAGTATATTTGCGGTGCTTTTCCCCAAGTTTTTTTTTATTGAGTCATGTTTCAATGTAAGAGGCTTCCTGTTTTGTTGTAAATAAATATTTTTTTCGCTCTAACCTGTATGGGAGGCATCATTTCAAGGTAAGGTGCAGTTCTTTTGATAAACCCCAATACCCATTCACTATAAAAGACAATGTATGGGCATCAGTGGTCAACCACACTATACTGCCATCTTGTGATTCCCTTGACAACTGCTGTAAACATTTTGAGCTGTGCTCCTGAGGTTTACCTAAGTTGCTATGGGAACCACTCGATGCTAGCATAGTGTGGTTAGCCACTGATGCCCATACATTATCATCTATACTATCTAAACTTTATGTAACAGGTGTGGACTGTACTGACTGCTGATAAACACGTTTATCACAGCAACTATAAGAATAAATCAGTGACCACAAATTTAACCATATAATACTGTCGTCATCACTGATTTATTCATACAGTATTGTGTGTCATGAAGCTGTTGCAACCCCTGCCCTCCTTGCCACTGGCACTACATCTGAGATCTCAGCCACAGAAAGTGACAACTCAACAACCCCACAAAACGTACACAAAATGTAATACATCCCCCAACTACACAAATATTTTAGCTCACTCAGCATTTGGAACTCTGTCAAACAAAAGAGACTTTTTCTTTCAGCTGCTTACATTGGAACTCTGCTCTCACGGTCCTCAACAATTCTGGTTCCTGCTCATCTCCCACTCCAACATTCACAGTCCATCACTCTGCAGCTTTCTTTTATAAACATCCATTTGAAATGAACATGAAAATGCCGATGCTCCTGCTGAAATCCAGGCGCAGCTCTAAACCAACAAACCTATCGGTCTTGCTAAGTGGTGGCACCATTTTTCCTAGCCATTTTTCAAAACCTACACCACTCATGAGGTTACCAGAGGTCAAACAGCACTCATACAGATAAATTGTTTATCTGACAGTCCCCCGTCACATATCCCCAATATACTGTACTATACTGTACTGTACTATACTGTACTATACTATGCTATGCTATGCTATACTATATTCACTGGCTATCATTTAGTTACTTGTAATTATTCTATATAGTCCCAATATATTTCTTTATATGCATTCTCTGCTGAAAATTACTTGTACATTCTGTATACATGCTGTATTTTGTGTTTAATAAATGTTTATCTAAGGTCACACCTGGAAATTTGTCTTGGCTTAGTCTGCTTTTCCTGGCCCAATAAAAAACAAACAAATAAAAAAACGACTTTTACCATAGGCAAATGTTAGTAACAAAAATTAACAAAAAGCCTACCCGTGCTGCTATGAAACTGTTATTCTGCATTACACTGACTTGTTCTAAGTTACCTAGTGGCAACCTTTTGCACTAATGCTTAGATTGAATGGTCTCCAACTTTAATATCATTTCATATTTGTGTTTAACATAGCTCGATATAACAGGTGGCCACTGCTAGTCATGCTTTTTTTCTCTATTCCAGAATGTATTGGGAAATGAGAATTCCTTTCTCAACGTACTATTTCCTGGTGAAATACTGTAACATAATGACACTTATTGTTTCTGTTTTCATCCAGATGCAGTCCCTTTTCTAAAATGGCACAATGACCTGTTTTCCAGAGCTGAAACAGATTCCACTCCAGTGAGAACATTCCCGCATGCTTTGCATCTTGCAGAAAACTCGCAACTCTTTCTAAACACACCTGTAGACTGATTTTGCTGTGTTTTTAATTCTGCTTCTAAATTAAACGTTTTGTTGAAGTCATCCAAACTGGCTCCTGTTTCAGTAATGTCTGTATGGGGTGACGGGCTGATTAATGCATTGTCTTTACATTACTGAACACCACGGATCCCCTGGTGCAGCTCACAACTGAAATGAGTTTGGTGGTCTCTCAGCTTATTTTCTGTTATACATTATGACATCACTTCTAGCTAATTGGTAGTAAGAAAACATCAACATTCCATTCTCACTTGCAGTAAATGCTGCTCACATTTGTCACCGTGTATTGTGCGCCTCTGTTGTTCATGTGAAGGATAACACAACATTGGGTGTGCTGTCATACTGAGATACAGTAAATGTGTATGCCTTTGGTTCATTGGCATGTGGCCCAAGGACAAGTGCCATCAGCACCCTTATGATGCACATATATCAATGACTGCAGTTCTTATAGTGTCCTATCCTGCTTTAAAAATGAATATCTTTTGCACCTGAGTAACTAAATTACAAAAATGTACATTATTAACTGTTTAAACATAGCCTGTGCTGTTTACTCAATATTTTCAGTCTGAATTAATTTCATGTTGAGGCAGCAGACCTGTATTGTGATGTCATCAAGCATGGTTAAAATTGCCTTGCCGACGGTTAGTGACTGCATAAGTGTGCAAATGAACAATGTGTGTGGTTGTAAGGGATTGTAATATGCCTTTGGAATCTCATTTGCAAATTACATTACTCAAATCACTCCATTTTATAAATGGATTAAGTGTTCTTTGATGTCAAGGTTAAAGAGAACGAGTTGTACCTGACCCTACATGTCACAGAAATAGCGGTCAGTGCCTCTGTGGTGGGGCCAACACAGACATGTACCATTCTGTACACACATTGACACTGAATGAGGAGGAATAGGGTATTGGTTATAGCGGTGGGCTGTGCCGTGCCATGCACCTCTTTACTATAAGCCAAAGTCTTCTACCAGTACAAGATTATATCTACTATATTCTCCACTGTTCTCAGGATCACAGACAGACAGATCTGATCCCATTAGCAGACCCTCCTTCAGGGTGAGTCTCAAACAGGCCCTCTCTGTCTGAAGACCCACACTACAGAGGACAAGTGCCAATGGGGTCCAGGCACCCTGCCACCATCCCTAGGCCCAGAGGCCCCCTCCACCTGGCCAGCCAAATAAGCACACCCAGAGGTGGTAAGCTGGAACTCACACAACTGATGGACTGGACTGGATCACCAAACTAGGGACCCATTTTTGGTGGCTGAAGCCCCTATTAATATGCCGTAGCAGGCAAGAAACATTGCCAGGAAAGCCACCCAACCAGTGAGTGATCACAGGTGCAGAGCTGGCACCTAAACTTACTGTCACACAAACAGGAACACACAGTGCTGACATAAACAGCATAAACAGGACGTAACTTGCTGAACATTTAGAACACATTTCAGAACCCAAGAAACTGGGCTAGGCTTAACCCTATAAGTGCAGTTTAATACACTGGCACAGTATTGTACTTTAGCAGGCCATCTAGTGCAGTCCCATTGTAACACTACATTAACCCACAACACATTAACCCATAACATCTATTCTTAACTCTACATATGTCCTGCTAACCGATGTAATAGCCAGGTTACACTTACCCCGCCAAGAGAATCTGACATCTGCATCAGATCTGTACTATCACCAAGAACATTTCAAACAGCAAAGCACAATGTAACATCATTATCTGTCATCACTGCGGGAACACTGTTTCCAAAATTCTAAGTACTGTAATGTGGCTGGAGTTACAACAGAAACGTTAACACATTTTCATTCATATTCACCATAATTCATACTTTGTTGTCCATAATTTAATCCCTTTGCTCTGGGGATCAGAGCAAAAATGTCCTTTTTAGAACCTGTGGTCAAAGAGACTTCTACATATAACCTGGAAATCCCAGAAAGCTCCATGCGTAAGAGAATGAATAGATTGGATGGGTTCAGTCACCAACAATGGAAGAATCAGATACTATACTGAGAACAAACCTGACCTGTTTGCAAGTTTTTGGAATCTTTTCTTTGACTATAAAGGACTTTAATTTCTACTGAACTTCATTTGGTAACTAGATTGCTCAGTCTCCAATTACATCAGCTCTGTCACATTCTTATGCTAATACTTCAATTATTTTCCTGTACGTACTCATCACCCTACGAAATGTGTTCTAATGGTGTTTTTCTAAAATGTTCTTGTTTGTTATTGTTAATTGTTCTTTTACAAATACATTAAACATTTGTATTGAAAAAAGAACTTGAGATCAGAAGGCCTCGCAACACAGAAACTGGTGTTCTGGGCTTCAAAGAACCCAGCTTTAAGCACAGAACATACATACAAACGTATGAAGACGCCAGCAGAAATGGGCCATAATGGTCTTTAAGTCTGCTTGAGTGTGCAGCTCACAGTAAATTATACTGAAGCTGCCCTCCGTCCCCTTCCCCCCCAGAATATTCTTCTCCCACCCCTCCTACCACTAGTTGCAACTCTCCCTGTTACCTTACCCCACCCTCTCTTAAAACTATGCACATTTCTCAATGAGACAACCTCCTCCAGTAGTTTGTTCCACTTTGATACCACCCTTTCAGTGAAAAAGAGCCTCCTCATTTCCTTCTGTTCTATGTGGGCCCTGGTTACCTGAAGGACTGTCTTACACCTGCTGTCTTGGTCCTCTTCCTCCACTCCTTCTCTAGGGGCCTCCTTGTGATTCCCAGGATGAGGTTAAAGACAGCAGGTGACAGAGTGTTTAGTGTCACTGACCCTGTCCTGTGGAATTCGCTCTCTCCAGCTGTAACAGAGGCCCCTTCTGTTGAGGTTTTTAAAGCCTGCCTCTAGAAAGTCACAAACAGCAGTATATATGTATGTATATATATGTATGTATGTATATAGGTATGTATGTATGTATGTATATATGTATGTGTGTATATATATATATGTATGTATGTATATATGTATGTATGTATATAGGTATGTATGTATGTATATATGTATGTGTGTATCTATATATGTATGTATGTATATAGGTATGTATGTATGTATATATGTATGTGTGTATGTATATATGTATGTATATATGTATGTATGTATATAGGTATGTATGTATATATGTATGTGTATGTATATAGGTATGTGTGTATGTATATAGGTATGTGTGTATGTATATATGTATGTGTGTATGTATATAGGTATGTATGTATATAGGTATGTGTGTATGTATCGAGGAAGTCACAAACAGCAGAAGCACCAGGTAGCATGTGGTGCTATATTTAAAACTCAGCCACGCACAGAAAAAAAAACAGACAAGCACCCCCACAGCATCAGGAATGACCAGCATGCCACTTTAGAATATAAAATGGTTCTTTATATAAATACGAACATGCAAACAATCGCATAAAGTGGCCCGCAAACAAGAACTAACGTTTCATCTGGTGCACTGACAGGCTTCATCAGAGTAAAATATTGTTAAAAACAGGTGCTTGTCAAATACATCTCAAGGCACAGCATGTGATTCAAACAAACCAATCACCATTTTGAGAAATTTAACTATCTCACTACCCCCTAGAAAAAAATGTAAAAACATGTTTACTATATTGAATTACTTGCCCTTACGTTTTATGTAATTTTAATTCATCAGGTATTACTTGGAAATCTCAGACCCTTTTTTTAACCCACGTTCAATAGGACACTATGTCCCAACAAATTACTTATTTGCACAACTTTTTCTAATAGTGCAAAGTCTAAAACATTATGCATTATAACCTGCAAAGAAAGACATAACGGGCAGGATTCACAAAGAAGATGCACCAATCACAGACAGAGTGATTCACAGAGACATGCGCAATGGGATGCGCTAAGCATGGCCCCTCTGTGAATCGCCCAGAAACAGTACAGCACAACTGAAGATGTGCCAGGGCACCCTGGCTGTTCTGAGCCACACAAGGGGAGGAATTCAGAGCAAGTGGAGCAAGCCAGCAGGTCAACAGGGAGCAACAATGAGGCTGAAACAATGAAACCCATGGACACAGGTGCTGAGAGCAACAGGTTTATAAAAGTGTAAAAGCAGATACAAAACAGTACAACACAAACACAGAACAACAAACAAGTGGAATAACAACATACAGACAAAAGAGAAGTGTGGGAATGGCAGGGATGGGAAGGAGGGCAGGAAGGAGATGGTAACAGGGGGTTATTTACAGAAACTATGTACACAGGCTGGCCCCAATAAGAGGTAGCGGGCCACCATCGCCACAGTATCCCACCACACCATGCCACACCCTGGCAAGGCTATATAATGGCAGTTGATGAAGGATGCCCTGCAAGGCAGCTGACAGGTGCTGAACAGTTCTCACCAATGGTCTTGGGGCTGGCTGGCTGGATCCACTCAAACAGACTGTGTCACTATCCAGATCTGGATCTACTTCAGCAGGCTGTGTCATTATCTGGATCTTGACCCTCTCCAACAGAGTATATTACTATCTGGATTGACTCCAACAGACTGCATCACTGTCTGAATCTGGAGCCACTCCAGTAGACTATATCACTGCCTGGATATGGCTGCTGTCCAACAGACTGTATCAGTATCTGGATACAGATCTAGTAAAACAGGTTGTGACACAGTTTGAAACTGGATCCACTCTGACACACTGTATCATTATTTGAATATAAATCCAGTCCAACAGACTGTCACTGTCTGAATCTGGATCTATTCCAATGTCCAATGATCTAGGATCTGCAACTTATCCATTAGGTAGGGAAATGGGCAGACTGGGTGGGCCAAGCAGTCCTTATCTGCCGTCAAATTCTATGTTTCTATGTTTCTATGTCATTGTATGAATCTGGATTCACTCCAACAGATTATGTCACTGCCTGAATCTGCATCTACACCAATAGACTGTTTTAATGTCTGAATCTGGATCCACTCCAAAAGATTGTGTCACTCACTGTCTGGATACGCATCCACTCCAAAAGATTGTATCATTGTCTGAACCTGCTTTCACTCCAACTGATTGTTTCACTGTCTGAATCTTCTGGATCCACTCCAACAGACAATATCCCTATCTGGATATGAATCCACTCAAGCAGACTGTGTCAGTGTCTGAATCTGGATCCATTCCAACAGATTGTGTCACTGTCTGAATCTGGATCTTTGCCAACTGATTGTGTCACTATCTAAATATTGATCCACTCCAAAAGACTGTGTCACTGTCTGAACCTGGATCCTTGCCAACAGTTTGTGTCACTATCTAAATCTGAATCCACTCCAACTGATTGTGTCACTATCTAAATCTTGACCCACTCCAACAGACTGTGTCACTGTCTGAATCTAGATTCATTCCAACAGACTGTGTAATTGTCTGAATCTGGATCCTTGCCAACTGACTGTGTCACTATCTAAATCTGGATCCACTCCAACAGATTGTTTCTCTCTCTGAATCTTCTGCATACACTCCGACAGACAGTATCACTATCTGGATATTGATGCACTCTAACAGACTGTCTCGGTGTCTGAATCTGGATCCATTCCAACGGATTGTGTCACTGTCTGGCGCTGGAACCATTGCAACAGATTGTGTCACTGTCTGATGCTGGAACCATTCCAACAGATTGTGTCACTGTCTGAATCTGGATCCATTCCAACAGATTGCATTACTGTCATGAATTGGATACATTCCAACAGACTGTGTCACTGTCTGGAACTGGATCCACTCCAACAGACTGTATCACTATCTGAATGCTAAAGAGTTTCACTCCCCTAACATAATGAATCTCACTTCCCCAGGACTGGCATACAAGGATAGTATTGTTCTTTTTTCTTTCCCTCCTGTTGTACTCCAAAATAAATTGAATACTTTCCAGCAGTTATGTCAGAAACACAAATTAGCTGTGCATTTTGATAACACAAAAATAATTATATTAGGAGGAGAAAAAAGCATATTCTTTCAGAATAAATGAAACCAACACTGAAGTGCTTACAGAGTACTTATATTTTAGGGTGCAGTTCGCCTTGAGTGGTAAATAGTCCTGGCATGTAAACAAGCGGATAGACAAAGTTAAACAGAATATTAGTGCTATATTATGCTTGAACTATCACTGTGGTGGTGCTACAGTAGTTCCTGGCATTTAAAGCAGGGAAATCAAAAGTTACCCAAATAATACTGTATAGCTGCGAGGTGTGGTGATATTATGCACTACATGAAGTGGAGATTCATTTCTCTTTATTCTGTTGTTCACTTTTAAAACTCAGTAAAACTTGACTGGCAGGTTATGTGAGATCTAGCTAGAGGCAAGATGGTGGCCGTGCTGGGCTGCAGTCGGCAGCAGTTCTGACTGAGCTCCTGCTTATGCCTTGGAATGTTTTAGGAATTTTAATTTGCTGAACTGTTTCAGAAGAATTAAACTAATTTTAACTGTTATTTATTTCTTTATTTAATTATTTAAGAGATTTACCAGGAAGACATGCTGAGCAGAGTACCGCTCGATTCCAGATGCGCCCTGGGGGTAGGGAGTTTACAATGGTACAATAATAGAAGAAACAACAATACATAATGCGTTTGGGACAAGCAATGAAAGGCAGTCATTAAACATTAGAGTATGTACATTGTCAGTAGTATTATAATAACTTGGTGCAGACAAAAAATGGCATAACCAGACTGGTGATACCAGCTGGTAGTTAGGTATTGAGAAGGGGTTCAAAGGGGGGGAAGCAGGAGCAATTGGTACAGAAGTGCATTTTAAGAAGTGCATTTCGTTGGGGAGTACTTGTGGTGTGTCTAATATTGGCAGCCAGGGAGTTCCATAATTTGGGCAACCTGTAGCTGAAAGCAGCCTGGCCAGACCGGGTGGATCTGAGTGGAATGTGCAGAAGCCTGGAGTCTATGTTTCTGAGAGCGTAGGCAGGTGGGGAGAGGGCGGTTAGGGAGGATGACAGGTAGGAAGGGAGCTTCTTTGACAAGAACTTGGCAGAGGTTCTAGCACAGTGAAGTAAATGTCGGTTGTGTAGAGAGGGGAAGTCCAAGGATTGGTAGAGGTCACAGTGATGGGTATTAGGAGGGCAGTCCAAAGAGAACCGGCAGAAGAAGTTGTAAAGGGGATCAAGTCTGGCTAAGGAAGTTTGGGGAGCAGCACAGTATACTATATCGCTGTAATCCATAATAGGGAGGATCATTTTTTGGACTATTGCTCATCTGGTTGGTAGAGGGATGCAAGTCTTGTTCCTGTATACGGCTCCCAGCATGGGGTACAATTTTTTGTGTATAGCGTCTATATGCATTGAAAAGTCAAGGTACTGATCTAGCCAGACACCGAGATAGCGATATGATGAGCACACCTCTAATGGTGAGCTGTCCAGAGTGTAGAATGTAGGTGGTGCAGTAAGCCGGGTTAGTTTGGCCCGAGAGCCGAAGGTGAGGGAGACTGTTTTTTAAGGGTTTAAGAATAGTTGGTTATAGAGGAACCAATGTTGGATGGAGTCGAAGTCCTTCTGTAGGCGGGTTGTCATGGCGCTTGTGGATGGCCCAGAGGCAAACAGCACCATATCGTCTGCGAACATATGGATAGCCGTTTGTGGGCAGGCAGTAGGCAGGTCATTTAGAAAGACAGAGAACAGCAGTAGGCTGAGTACAGATCCTTGTGGGACTCCACTGGTGACAGGAAGTGAGGTGGAGCTAGCCGAGCCAATGCGGACTGATTGGGACCTACCTGACAGGTATGAAAGGAACCAGTTATTTGCGTTCACAGACAGACCTGCTTGAGTGAGTTTAGCCAGCAACAGGAGATGAGAGACCGTGTTGAAGGCTTTCGCCAGGTCGATAAATATGGCTGCTGTTATTTCTCCATTGTCCATACCCATAAGGATGGTGTTGGTGAGGTGAAGGAGGGAGGTGGTGGTGGAGTGTTTTTTTCTGAAGCTGGCTTGGTATGGGGTGAAAAATGATATGGTATCCAGATAGTGGTGGAGCTGGGATAGTACAAGGCGCTCTTGAATTTTGGCTAGGTTGGGGAGCAGAGATATGGAAGCGTTGGTTGGAGGGGGGAGAGGTCCCCTCCTTTAGCTAGGGGAATGACTGTGGCTTGTTTCTATGTTTTGGGGACTGCCCCGAGTTTAAAAGACAGGTTGTAGAGCAGGGTTAGAGGGTGGGCTATAGCCGGTGCTGAGAGTAGGAGAATTTTGGAATCCAGGCCCGATGGACATCTACCTTTGGAAGGGTTGAGTGACTGCAGTATTTTTAGCACCTGGCCAGGTGAGACTGGGCGGAGTGAGAAGGAGGCCGGGGAAGGTGCGTTAGGGGTAACAAAAGGCAGGGGATGGGGATGAGAGGAGAGAAGGGATGAAGTAGTGGTGGAGAAATAAGAATTGAACTCAGAGGCAACCAAGCAAGGATCCTCGATGATTCTTCCTTCGAGGTTGAGAGTGGGAGTGGGGGGTTGGGCCGGTGGGGAGAGCAGGGATTTTATAGACTTCCAGAATTTAGCAGGGTGTGCGAAGTTGTTGTTGAACACGGTTTTAAAGTAGTTGGATTTGGCCTCATTGGTTATTCTTAGCTAGTGAAACTTAGGGACTTAGTGTTAGGCAGGGCTGAAGTAGTGAGGCAAGTTAGAAGCACAGGATTTTATTTTTTAGTTAGAACTGGGGGTGCCCTGTGCTGTGAATCTGCAATTTTGTGAAGGGCAGTTTGTAGAACTGCTCTTACCGTTCTCTTAAGGACAGTGTGGACATGGAAAGTGCATCAGAGGTAGAGTGTGGTGGTCATGATGTGGAGGATTCTGCAGCTCTTCCAAGAAATGGAGATTTGGGCTGTCTGCTGTTCCCATTGGAGGAGGAGTGAGTTGGAGCAACTGAATTGGCTGGAGGGGCAGTGGTAGACAGCAGGGTTAACTGATGCAGTGAGAATGTGAGAGCTTCTCTGGCTCTCTGGATGACACCATTTTCTCTGCCACTGTCTTGTCTGGTCCTAGAGTCTAGTACTCTAGTGTCAGGTAAGAGAGGAGTCACCCTCCTGTTACCTGGACTTTCCTGCAGATGCTTGTTTCTTTTCTGGTACTTAAGATCATCTGCTGCTGAGAAGAAGTCCTCCCCAGCTCTTTAGTTCTGTCTGGTGCACTGGTTTCAGTGTCTGCCCTGACCTGGCAGTCAGATCCATCTTTTAACCTGGTGAGAGCGGTGTTTGTGACTGTGTGAGTGGAAGAGCTGCTTATCGAATTTCCATTTGGTTCTCACTTGTGAGAGGAGTGGAAACCATTTTCATCTGAGCTAGCACTGTAAGAATTAACTGCATTTTGCACAAACAACTATCAATATCTTTGTGAGAAACTGGCAGTCTGAGTGCTTGTGTGCCATCTTGAGACTCTGGGCTGGTTAGTTCTGGCTCATTTACTAGAACTTGGATTTTTGGCTGGTTTACTTAGTTTTATTAAATTCTGTATAGCCTTGTACCATATCTGATTGATTCTCCTGCTGGAGAAAGCCTCCATATTCACAGCACATTGCACTCAAATGGTTTTCTCCCTTTTTTGTTTAAGATTTTATTGGGGTGTCTTTTTTTGTGGGGGGATTTTGTGTTGGGGCTTACATTTTATTGAAGCTTATTGTTGCGAGAAGGGGTGGGTGGGTACTGGGGTTTGTTGAAGGTGTGTGTGTGAAGGTGGTATGTTTGGTAAAGGTGTGAGTGCTGAGCGAGTCATTAGTTAAATTTGTATTAGGTTGTTTGAAGGGTGTTTTTGAGTTTTATTTATTAAAGAGAAGTCGATTGTGGTGGTGACTGGGTTTGTAATTTGGTGGTTTAGGGGTGGGTTAAATTGGGTTGTTTATTCAGGTTGGGTGCAGCATTGGTTGCTCGGGATGTGCCAGGGTCTGAGCCCACTGAAAATTACCTATGATGCTGCCCAGTTGCGTGACCTCTGCCCCTTTGTTGACCTCCTTGTGTCATCTACAACTGCTAGGCGCTGTTGGAAGGTTGGCATCTTAGGGGCTAAAAGGGGTCGGCAGCAGCAGGATACTAAGAATCAGGTGAGGGTTGGATGTATCAGAGTCGCAGGGTGCAGGAGATGCCTTTGGTTTAGACAGAACCTGGAGAGAGGCCCGATATGTTTGGTTTCTGTCCCCAGGGTTCCCACCAGATTGAGTGGACAGGCATCCAGGGGGGCTGCAGCAACTTTCAGTCCCCTTTGGGTGATGTTATATAATGCCAGATTGATGCATAACAAGTCACAATTATGGCTGACTTGATTTCTTCAGTCAATCTGGCTTGCATCATGGAGGCCTGGTTGGATGATGTTGCCAGGCCTATTTTGGAGGCAGTCATCCCTGCCGGGTACTCTGTGGTACACTGCTCGAGGCAGGAATGCAGGGGAGAGGGTGTGGCCATCTGTTTTAGATCCAGCTTGAACTTCACCATGCACCCAGTGGGGACTACAATGGCTGTGCATGGGGGTCCAGGCGCAGGTTGCAGGATTCTCCTAATTTACTGCCCCCCTGGGGTGGGGGAAGAATTACAGCAGGAGGTGGCGGACTTCATCATGGGTGAGTTGTTGGAGTCTCCCAGCTGTTTAATTCTGGGGGACTTCAATACCTGGGTTTATGATGAATCCTCACAATTTGGGTCACACCTCCTCCAGTTCATGTCATCACTAAGCCTGTCACAGATCGTTACTTTTGTGACACCACCACCGCAGCCACACACTGGACCTGGTGTTCTCTCTGGGGCTTGATGTAACTAACCTCAAGATTGATAGGGTCATGTGGTCTGATCATTACATGGCGGAGTTCTTATTTGGGGCCCCTTCCGATAGTCCTTCCCCTTTTGATATGGTCAGCTCCCACCCTTTAAGAGGCTTGTCACCCGAGGGACTACTGGCGGTGGCTGAGTTATCTAGTGTAGTCACTGCATGTGCAGTTGGCATGGGTGAGGCAATTGCCGCTTATAATAGGTTGGTTTCTGGAGAACTTGATGCTATTGCACTGGTCTGTGTATGACTCAGATCCTCTCACTTGAGATCTCCCTGGTTTGATGGGGATCTCAAGGCCATGAAGATCAAGGGTTGGAAGCTGGAGCATTGCTAGTGGAGGACCTGATCGGATGGAGACAAACTAGACCTGCATGATCATTATTCTGAATACTGGGGGGCAGTCACTCATAAGAAGGCAGAGTTCCTGTCCAAGGAGATTGCTGCAGGGAAGAACCAACCCACTCAGCTTTTTTGGAGTAAGGACAGATTTTTACATGCAGTCTGTCTACAGCAGAAAAAAGCTTTTTCAGTCACATTATGTGTGGAATTTGCTCTGTTCTTCTTTGATAAGGTGTCCTCTGTCCTTCAGGGGATCCCATCAGTGGGCCCCCTTGTAGTCTGCAGCAGTCAACTTGGGGGAAATCAAGGCACTCCATCTGTCTGGGAGGAGTTTAAACTGGTGGAAGTGGCCGAGGTTATTGAGGTTATATCTGGGCTGAAGCACACATATTGTGAACTGGACCAGGCACTGACACATTTCTTGATGAGATGTGTTGGTTCCGTTGGCCTGGTGTTCACTGGAATAGTCAGGTGTTCGTTGACAGAAGGGGTATTTCCAGATGCCTTGAAAGAGGCTCTGGCGAGGCCCCTTCTGAAGAAACCATCTCTTGAGCCTAACATTTTGGCAAATTATCATCCTATCTCCAACCTTCCCTTTTTGGGCAAGGTTGTCGAGAAAATTGTGGTGCAGCAGCTTGAGGAGCATCTCATGACCTTTGACATCTATGAGCCACTCCAGTCAGGTTTCAGGGCCAAGCATAGTACTGAAACGGTATTAGTTAGGGTTCATAATGATCTCCTAAGGGCGAGATACTGAGGACAATGGTTAGTTCTTGTTCTCTTGGATCTGTCCTCGGCCTTTGACACTGTAGATCACATGGTGCTGTTCGATTACCTCAGAGAGTATTGTTGCCTTACTGGCACTGTAACCCGCTGGTTTGAGCCTTTTCTCCTGGGCAAGAAGCAACATGTGGTTATGGGGAATTTCTCCTGCATCACAAAGCCCCTACCTCAGGGAGTGCCTCAGGGGTCGATCTTGTCACCCATGTTATTTGCAGTGTACATGCTGCCCTGGGTGAGCTCATTAGGCATTACAGTGTGGACTTTCACTGCTATGCAGATGATACCCAACTATGTATGTCCTTTGCCCCCAGAACATTAGATGCTGTGGAAGTGCTTAATGACTGCTCGACAGAGATCAATGACTGGATGTCCTCCAGCTGGTTGCTACTGAACCTGGACAAGATGGAAGTACTAGTGATTGAGCTGGGTTGTGGGAGTGTCACTGACACTGGGATGTCAGGTCTTCATCTGGGTCCGGCACTGTTGTTAGCCTCCACTAGGGTGTGAGATCTTGGTGTGATCCTTGATGACAGACTCATACTTGAAGCTCAGGTGTCAGCTGTCATCCAATGTGATTTTTACCACTCGAGGAATATCACTAGGATCAAACTCCGGGTTCCACCTTATGATCTTCCCACCCTGGTACATGTCTTCATGACCTTCAGGCTTGACCACTGTAAAGCTCTTTAATTTGGAGTCTCTGGAGATATCCTCCACCGACTGCAACTAGTTCAGAACGCTGCTGCCAGGTTGCTGGCTGGCTCTTTCGTGGTCTAGTAGTGTGACCCTGGTGCTCCGTTCCTTGCACTGGTTGCCCATCAGGTGGAGGGTTATCTTCAAGGTGAATCTTCTCACCTATAGGAACCTACATGGGCTAGGCTCTGGCTACTTAGTTGAGCTCCTAACTCCCTGCACCTTGGCCTATTCTCCCTCTACTCCTCAACTGGGGCCACCTTGAGGTTCCCAGGACCAGGCTGAGAGCCTCCAATGACAGGGCTTTTATTGTCATGGGTTTGGTCCTGTGGAACGCTTTACCTCCAACTATTGTGGAGGCCCCATCCATCAAGGCTTTCAAAAGGGGTCTCAAGGCTTATCTTTTTGCCCTGTCCTTCCCAAGTGACGTAGTCTGACCAGTGATATTTTAGTATGCTGCTGATCTAATTTTATGGTATTTGCATATTTATTGTGATATGTTATTCTACCTGTCTCATTCCTTGTTTTACCTTTGTTTTAATGTGAAGTCCCCAGAGTCTCGAGGATTCTGCACTGTACAAATAAAATTTGCATTGCCTTGCCATTTGCCTAAATTGGGAGGAGTCCTTGTGAAAGCCATAACTGATTTGAAGATGGTTTGCTACTGGATAAGAACAACAAATCATCTGTCAAATATTTGGTGTGAAGGCTGTGGGATTGATGACTCGGACACCAGAATCAAGATGCAAACAATCAGTGGACTTCTTTGTCCACTATTTTTTAAATCAATAGTAAAGGAAATAAACTGAACAAACTGGTAACAACAAAATAAACATCCAAATACATAATTACAAAAGAAATCCAGAAATCATCTCTAGTACAGGCTAGAGAGCTGCTGATCCTTAAGCAGACCAACACACACTACTAAACAGAGTTGGAAGCAGCTCTTTTTATACAAGAACTAAATCAGGTGACCCACTAGCTCCTCCTACTTTTCATTATGCAATTCTTATTTCTTTACTAAAACACCTTTTTAATTAGCTGACTGTATTCACTTTCTTACACTAAAACAATGCTTTTCTATAGTAAAAACATACTTGATCCACAAAAAGCTGCACCCAAAACTAGGAGCCTTATTTTGGAACAAGGATAGCTTACCTCTGGCTACCCGCAAGGAAATTGTCCAAAAAATGATCCTCCCGATTCTGGACTATGGGGATACAGTATACAGTGCTGCTCCCAAGTCTGCCCTAGCCAGCCTTGACCCTCTTTTCCACTCCTTCTGTCACTTTGCCCTTGACTGCCCCCCTTTGACTCATCATTGCAACCTCTACAACTCCCTTGATCTAACATTGCTCCACGCTCGCAGACACATCCACAGCATCAGGACCACAGCAAAATTCTGGTCACAGTCCCTTCCCCCCTACTTTGCATCTGCCTTCTCAGTCCCATCACAGTCCTCCTACTCCCTCAGGAGTGGTAACTCCCGGCTCCTATCTGCTCCATTCATGGCCACATCAAGGGGCCAATTCGTGTTCAATTACATCATGCCTAAACTTTGGAATGCACTCCCAGTGGACATTCGTGACTTCACAAACACGGCACACCTAAATCACCTCCTCAAGGCTCACTTCTCCCCAACATGTGCCTGCACATAGAGCCACCTAGGAGCTGGTACCTCAAGTCCCCTACTCATATTTAGGCTCTCTTGTCGTGCTCATTGCACTACATCCCTACGTAGCTTATACGTTTGCTAAGCAAATTGTAGGGGTTACAGATAAACCGTGTATAACTCTTTATTTTTCTTTGTTGCTTGCTTCTCAGCTACCTAATGCTTGTTGTTATTAGTTACACGCACCATTTCTCCAGCTGTTGTGCATTATAGCTGCATACATGTGTTTCCACTGCGTGGTTATTAATTGTATGCTCCTGTCCTCAAATTGAGTTCTCCTAACATCTTCCTGCCTAGTGTAACTGTAAATATGTAAAATCTTCCACTAATGTAAGTAAATGTAATAGCATTCTTGTACACTCTTCTTTGTTCTTATGATTGTAGTTCCACTTCTATGTTTCCACTTGTATGTTCCCCCAGGACGCATATGGAATCGAGAGGTAACCCGCTCAGTATGCTTTCCTGGCAAAACTCTTAAATAAATAAATAAATAAATTAAATAAGACACCAGAATCAAGATGAAACAATCAATGGACTTCTTTGTCCACTATTTATTAAATCAATAGTTAAGGAAATAAACTGAATGAACTGGTAACAACAAAATAAACATCCAAAGGCATAATTACAAACGGAATCCAGAAATCATCTCTAGTACAGGCTAGAGAGCTGCTGATCCTTTGGCAGACCAACACACACTACTAAATAGAGTTGGATACAGCTCTCTTTATACAAGAACTAAATCAGGTGACCCACTAGCTCCTCCTACTTTTCATTATGCAATTCTTATTTCTTTACTAAAACACCTTTTTAATTAGCTGAACACTGTATTCACTTTCTTACACTAAAACAATGCTTTTCTATAGCAAAGACATACTTTTAAAATCATTTAGCACATAACTTTCTATACTTGCTTACCAGGACCCCTTCCACGTTGTGTTTTACCATAAATGACATCAGAAAGGGTCCGGCCTGCTCTTAGGAAGGTAGGACTACAATGTGAGGAGGGAGTCCCAGCTAAGCATGCCAGAGAAAAGAAAAATGTAGTATAATTCATTTACCGAGATTCGGCAAGTACCCCTATACTATGTACATTTATTTAGCATCTCCTTGTATCATAGTACTATCTTACTTCAAAATGTTTTTCTCTCTTTCACCACTCGCTCTTGCGGCATTTCTAGCGCTTCTCTAATATTAACCCTTGAAATGAACAAGTTTACCAGCTTCCTCAATTCAAGTGGAGCTGGGCTTTTTATGAACAAGCCGAGATGGCCAGATTCATTTTTCAGGCTGCAATAGAATAAGAAAAATAAAGCCGCCAATTAAACCTTACACCAGGTGTCTGAGTTAAGCAGGCTTTACCAACAGCACCAGCTGTCTTTGCTTACTCAGGCGCAATGTAGAAGAAAATGAGCTTTTACTTGTATCGGCGCCTCGCAGGGAATGCTACAAGGCACTGGAAAACACTTACTTTAAATTTAACTAAACATTATAGCGCGTTTTCAGAAGACCCTGTTTTTGTTAACTTGCCTGAGGCTAGACAACTCCTCTGAAATATAGAGAAAAGAAATACAATAATAGGAGAACCATACACAAAATTGGCAGGTGGCCAGTCCACCAAAATTGTTCGAGAGAGAGAGAGAGAATAACATAGAAGATTTAAAATAGAAGGGGGGATTGCTGTTGCACAACAGACTTAGACTGAAGTAAAGAGGGAAGAAAGAAAGATACAGTTCTCTAGCTCCAGGAAGAGGCCCAAGTCTCCCTCTGACATTTGGACTTATCGCTGTTTGCAAGGGGAATTGAAATGGTTAGAAAAGTCAAGCAGATACCCCTGGCTTGAAAATCTTCACAACATTCTGTTAGTAAATAACCTAAATGTTCTTTGGGAAGATTTTTCGAAAGAGATTATTATTTCACCACCCTTCAACTCAATTAGTGAATCAAGTATTATTATGGCTATAAAATGGGAAAAAACTCGCTTAGTGCTGATTGGCTGTGTCCTTATCAGGGCATACCCATCCCACTGGCACTAATTGCGCCAATCTGAGCCCCAGCTCAGAAACATATCCCGGTGCCACCGTCAGCCAAAATCATGCCAGTCTGGCATAAAAGGCCACCACAAAGAACTGTGCCAGGGAACGGCACCTTGTTCTCGATGACCTGAAGACCTCCAATGTGGTTGTGTAACACTACCAATGTACAGTGAAGTAAAACAAAATATTCAACAAATCAACTGACCACTGCTCCCCCTCTTCATGAAAGAGCTGTCGGCAGTCACAATCTGCGCTAAAAGAGCCGCCCCCGATCCATGGAGCATCCCCGCGTGCTGTCAATAAATGGTTCCGAAATTGTCTAAATTAAAACCCAACACCCGTGCCTCCACCAGTCTTGCTGCTACTGCTACCGAACTTCTGCCAGCAGAACAGAGGTAACACACCGCAGAATCTGAAAGAAAGACATTGCAGGACAAGTGTCACGGCCGTCTTTTACAATAAATCCCGGTACTGTAACAGGACGGCTGAACAGGGACATGCTTGATCCCTACAGAACCGCCCTAGTCATTTTAAAAACACAGAATCTGAAGCTCTGCACAGAGCAGAAAAGATGCTGTGTATCTGTGGGTGAGAGAGGGAGGAACCTAAGCTGAACAGTGTGTGTGCTGGGGGGCAATACTACCAACCAAGTTAAATATATTGTACTATACAGAACAGTACACTGAGGAACTACTTTATTGTTCTAACCAAAACAACTTTTCCCCTCATTTTTTGCATTTTGACAACTTTTTCTTTTTTAATTTTTAATTTCTACTTCAGGGGCCCATTTTATAAGCGCAATAAGACATTCCGAGGTGCGGGTTATGGCCTGACAAGAGCACTTCCCGGGTGCTAAAGGCACTCTGCGCCTCATAACGCACCTGGGACTTGCTCTTATCAGGCCATAACCCACACCTCATTGTGTCTTATTGCTTGCATATAACGCAAGGGGTATCCAAGATGTATCAGATTTTAAAACATACAAATGGTATGCCAACCATAAAAGATGGCATGGCTGTGAGCCTTATTTACAATTACCCCGATGCCAAATAGGAGAACAACGAGCATTTGATGCCAAATTTAACTGTATTGATCTTAAACTAACAGAGTTGAGATATAGTAAAATAAATGAAAATAAAAGTATTGAATGTTATTGTAAACTAGGTTATGAAGATAATTTGTTTTTAACCTTTAGAGATGTTGCGAAATTATATTTTGCCGGTGAAATTTCTGCGAAATCGGTAATTTTGCTTCACGTGTCCTCTGTATTTAAAATGGAAAAACCTATATCTCAGATGTATCACAGTGAGATATAAGAACTCCTCACAAGATTGCTTGGAGATATTATTAAATCATTTGACAGTTAAGGATGTACTGGTTGTGACAAATTTTATTACTGCCATTTTGAGACATCAAAAGAAAGTAGCAGCTATGAATTTATGTTATTTGTGAGACAATGTGCAATACTTCTTATGTAAAGATAGAAACATAGAAACATAGAAGTTGGCAGCAGATAAGGACCGCATGGCCCATCCAGTCTGTCCATTTCTTTTTCTGCCTTATGAATGGGCAGTCGGCCTTTGCTCTGACAATGGCTTATCTATTCATACTCATCTGTATTGTTCACTTATGCCTTCCCCATGCCTGTTTGAAGCCCTGCACTGTATTCATATCCACCACTTCCTGAGGTAGGCCATTCCATGCATCCAATACTCTTTCTGTGCAAAAGAACTTCCTCACATTACCCCTTAATCAGCCTCCCTCTAATCTCATGCTGTGTCCTCTTGTCCTGCTATTTTTCTTATATTGAAACATGTTAGATTCTTTCACCTTGTTAATGCCCTTAAGGTGTTTGAATGTTTCAATCATATCACCTCTCTCACTCCTTTGCTCTAGGGTATACATATTGAGCTCCATTAATCTGTCCTCATATGTTTTCTGATGCAGTCCCTGCACCATTTTGGTTTCCCTTCTCTGGACTGCCTCAATTTGGTTAATGTCCTTGTGAAGGTGTGGCCTCCAGTACTGCACACAGTGCTCCAGATGGTGCCTAACCAGTGTCTTGTAAAGAGAGATTATTACCTCCCTCTTCTGACTTGTGATACCCCTACTAATACACCCCAACATCCCCTAGCCTTACCTACTGCTTTAGTGGTCTGCTTGGATGATTTCAGGTCATCGGTGATGATGACGCCCAAGTCTCTTTCTTCCCTTGTGACTGCCAGTAACTCCCCTCTTAGCCTATAGGTGGCTTCAGGGTTTCTCTTCCCTATGTGCATGATCTTGCACTTCTTTGCATTAAACTCCAGTTGCCACTGTTCTGACCATTTTACTAGTCTATCCAGATCTCGTCTTATTCTGCCCACCCCATCTGGATCACCTACTCTGTTACAGATCTTGGTGTCATCTGCAAACAGACAAACCTTACCCTCCAGTCCTTCTGCAATGTCACTGATGAAGAAATTGAAGAGGACTGGCCCCAGGACTGATCCCTGAGGTACCCCACTTGTGACTTTCATCTCTTCTGACTGTATACCATTTAGCACCACTCTCTGTTTTCTGCCTATCAACCTGTTTGCCACCCAGTTGACCAACTTTTGACCCACCCTGAGCCTATCCAGCTTATTTATCAATCTTCTATGTGGAACAGTATTGAAAGCTTTGCTGAAGTCAAGGTAAGCGACATCAACTGCTCCCCCTTGGTCCACCACTCTGGCTACCCAGTCAAAAAAATCTATGAGATTAGTTTGACAGGACCTTCCTTTTGTAAACCCATGCTGTCTTGGAGCCTGTGCTCCTATGGATTCCAGGTGTTGCACTATCCTTTCCTTAAAGAGTGCCTCCATAATCTTGCCCATTACTGAGGTATGACTGACTGGTCTGTAGTTCTCTGCCTCCTATCTGCTACCATGCTTGTGGAATGGGATCACATGAGCTCTTCTCCAGTCTTCTAGGACCTCTCCTGTGCTCAAAGACTCACTAAACAGTTCTGATAATGGCTGTGCTAGTTCCACCCTTAGCTCCTTTAGTACTCTGGGATGTATGCCATCAGGTACCATTGCCTTGTCCACCCTGAGCTTATCGAGCTCTTGTAGGACCCTTTCTTTTGTGAAGGGACTAGTGCACACCTCCCTCCCCCCTGTGTCCATGGTGCTGAGCTGTGGGCCCTGCCCTACCTTCTCTTCAGTAAATACTGAGCAAAAGTACTGTATCTATTTAGGGTAGATGCTTTTACATGGTTCTCCTCTTCATATGCCCCCTTATCCCCTTTGATCTTAGCAATACCCCCTTTGGACTTTCTCCTTTCACTAATGTATCTATAGAAAGTCTTGTCACCTTCTTTTACTGTTTGTGCTAGTGTTTCCTCGGTTTGGGCCTTTGCCTGCCTTACTGCCTACCCTGCTTCCCTTAGGGAAGTTTGGTATGCCTTCCTATCTTCATCCCACTGTGTTTCCTTATATTTCCTGAAGGCCAGCCTTTTGGCTCTGACCTTTTCTGCTACTGTTTTTGAGAACCAAAGTGGTTTCCTTCTTCTTTTGCACTTCCTTTTCTCTCTAACACAATGGGATGTTGCTTCAAGTATTGCATTTTTAATGCTTGCCCACTTTACCTGTACCCCCTCACTTGTATTTCTTTTTGCCAAGGCTAGCTTAACTCTGTTGGCCATCTTATCAAAGTCAGCTACTCTGAAGTCCCATATTTTTGCCTTGGAATGGGATGATTTAGTTATAGTGGCCAAATTGATCCATACCATGTGATGGTCACTGGCCCCCAGGTGACCTTCTACCTGGAGATCTGTGATCCTTTCCCTCTTAATCAGTACTAGATCTAGGATAGCCCTGTCTCTTGTCAGTTGTTGTACCAGTTGTTTGAGTCCCTTCCCCTGCAGGGAATCCACTTTGTGTCTAGTTCTGGCAGATATTCCTGCTGGTATTGACCAATCCGTATCTGGCATGTTGAAGTCTCCCATTATCAGAACCTCCCATTTAGCTGTCATGTTTTGTATATCTTTTAACAGTAATGTGTCTATGTCCCCCCCCTCCGATCTAGAGGCCTGTACACAACCCCAGTTCATATGGCTGTCCCATTTCCTATTTCCAGGGTGACCCACAGTTCCTCTGGCTCCTTACACATATTCTCAATTTCTGCAGCTTTGATATTTTCATTGACATAAAGGGCCACTCCACCCCCCCCCCTTTTGCACCTTGGTCTCTTCTGAACAGTACATAGTCAGGTACTGAAGTCTCCCAAGTGTGGTTATTGGTAAACCATGTCTCGCTAATGGCTTCTATGTCCAGTTTAGCCTCTGTCATTATTGCCTGCAGGTCTGGGATCTTGTTTCCCAGACTGTGAGCGTTTGTGTACATAATTTTCCATTGGCCAGATTTTGGTGTGTTAGTTGTTGGGCGAGGTATGGCATTTCTGCTGTGCATCGTATAGGGAACGGACCTTTTTCCTTACCTGGTGAAGCAAATGAACTACAAACATGCTGAACCCCTGTTTGGCCACTATCTGAGGGGAGGGGTGTTCTTCCCATTTGACGTATGGGGTGCTGCTCCCCTATCCCCATTTGCTAGTTTAAATATTCTGCAAAGACGTCAGACTTCTGCCCCAATGCACTGACTAGCTCCTTGGTCAGATGCATTCCATCAAATTTAAAGAGCTTTTGTATCCCAAACTGTTGCCAGTTCCCCTACAAATTTGCTATGTTCCTGCAAATTATGTGATATTGAGCTATGTGTTTAAATTTCTTTCTAGTTTGTAATTGCCTGTGGTTGAACAAATAAAACTAATGCCATGTCATGTATCGCTATCTGGATATAGACGCTCACCAACAGATTGTGTCACTGTCTGACTCTGGATCCACTTCAACAGACTGTATCACTGTCTGGATATACATCTAATCTGGATCCATGCCAGCAGATTGTGTCACTGTCTGAATCCGGATCCTTGAAAACAGACTATGTCACTGTTTGAATCTGAATCTTTGCCAACCGGTTCAGTCACTGTCTGAATCTGGACCCACTCCAGCAGTCAGTAACACTACCTGGATATGGATGCACTCTAACAGGCTGTATCACTTTCTGGTAATGGATTCACTGCAAGAGGCTTTGACACTGTCTGAATCTGGATCCCTTACCACAGGTGGTGTTACTCTCTGTATATGGATCCAGTCCAACAGGCTGTATCACTGTTTGGATATGAATCCACTCCAACAGATTGTGTCAGTATCTGAATCTGGATCCATTCTGACAGAGTGTGTCGCTGTCTGAATCCTTGCCAACAGACAGTATCACTGTCTGACTCTGGATCCTTACCAACAGACTGTGTCACTGTCTGAATCTGGATCCACTCCAACAGATTGTGTCACTGTCTGAATCTGGATCCACTACAACAGACAATGTCACTGTCTGAATCTGGTTCCACTGTAACAGATTGTGTCACTATCGGAGTCTGGATCCACTCTGACAGACTGTGTCACTGTCTGAATCTGGTTCCACTCCAACAGATTGTGGTACTGTCTGAATCTGGATCTACTGTAACAGATTGTGTCACTATCTGAGCATGGATCCACTCTGACAGACTGTGTCACTGTCTGAATCTGGTTCCACTCCAACAGATTGTGGTACTGTCTGAATCTGGATCCACTGTAACAGATTGTGTTACTATCTGATTCTGGATCCAGTCCAGCAGATTGTGTCACTGCCATAATCTGGATCCTGATATAATTCCAACAAACTGTGTCACTATCTGGACCTGGATCCTTTTAAACAGATGTTATCACTGTTTGGATCTGGATTCCCTTGACATTTACACATTTTTAACCAGACAGCTACAGAAGCTGGGCCAGACTGTAAAGCTCAACCCAATTATTCTCTCCTTATATTACCTGTACGGACCAGATAATCCTTCACATTACAAGAAAATTCGTATATGATCAAATCATCCACACCACTTTAGAAACAGATAGTGGTGCACAGAGCAGCCCTGTCTAATTATCCAAATTATCCTATCCATCTGTAACAAGGGTTCATCTTGGGAATCATGCGCGTAATAAATAGCACCCATGCCTCCTTCTATGATGTGCAGCAGTAGGGGATAACTGATATATTTCGACATCAGGGAATACAACTTTGCTGATCCAATATCTTATATTTGACTATGGTGATATTGTCTACTATGAGGCCCCGAAAACCTCCCTAGCAAGGCTAGACCCCCTATTTAACTCCTTCTGCCGCTTTTCACTGGACCGCCCTCCCAGCACCCACCATTGTGTCCTCTACCAATCCTTGAACCTCACCTCTTTACACAACAGAAGATCACGTCACTGCGCTAGAACCTCGGGAAAGTTCTGGTCACAATCACTCCCATTCTACCTGTCAGCCTTCCTAACTGCTCTACCCCCACCATCCTACACACTCCATAACAGCGATGCTAGGCTCCTGCACATCCCACATAGATTCACTGGGTCCGGACAGGCTGCCTTCAGCTTTAGGTTACCCAAACTATGGAATTCCTTGGCAGCCGATATTAGACACTCCACAAGTACTCCCCAACTAAATGCCCTTCTCAATTCGCTCTTCTCTACCACCTGCTCCTGTAACCCCCCCTAACTCCCCCCTCACTCCTGTACCCACCCAGCATAAGAATCATGTCTGGTCTCTCCACTGTTTTGACCTGCTTCATTGTAAAACACTGTATACTGTACAATAATCTGCCTACCCTCAATTTGTTCCATTCACATTATGTATGTTACCCACTGCTGTTCTATTACTCCTAATGAATGTTGTTTTCTGACTATACTATGTTCCACTGTATGTGTTGTTCAGATTGTATCATGTTCCCACTGTAACCCCAAAACCCCAGGGTGCATCTGGAATTGAGCGGTACTCTGCTCAGCATGCCTTCCTGGTAAATCTCTTAAATAAATAAATATTAAAAAACACTGACACTAAAGGTCACTTGGATGTGCTAGAGGCCCGACAGAACTCCTGAGAGCAGGCTCCCTGTATCCAGGTGAGCTTGACTTGGAAGTCCAGCTGAATATGGCCCTCTCTGGGAGGAGGGAGAGTTGTGTAGTGCATAGTGGCAGCCCATGCAGCATTGGTCAATAATGCCTCTTGTACTATGGCCATGAGGGTCACATGTATGGGAGGAATAGATGCAACATACAGTCAAGGCAGGACAGAGAAGGTGTGTGCAGTAATTTGCAGGCACTGGGGGGCTGTAACTATGTCCCAGTATAATGGGTAAGAACAAAAAGAGAGGAGAAGCTGCTCTTCTATAGCATGATACACAGATAGCACTGGTAGCAGTTATGGATTCAACTAGTTTGGACTGGCTCCCAAAACTGCTGCTGGCTCCACTATGAGGGTAAGCCTCAGGGAACTGTGTCAAGCTGAGTAGCTTTACAATGTGAAGAACAACAGCAGCAGGCACTCTGTGAAGAAATATAGTGCAAGGGATAGCCTTCCATGAAGGGAGAAAGGATATCGTATTGCTGTGTTTCTTTTAAAATGGTATTCCATGAAGATAGCGACTCCCAAACAGCAAGGAGTCAAAATGATGCAGAATAATAATGAGTGCTGTACTGGTGAACTTTCTGTTCTCTCCTCCCTGAGGTCTGCCTCCCCTGGAGTTGATATATTAAGTAAGGGGGTGTGGGGGGCACAGTCCTCCACAAGAGGGGTACGGGGACAAAGCCCCCTGCATACAGAAAGTTTGCCAATAATGACACTCGCTATTATTCTGTGCCACTTTGACTCTTCACCATTCAGGAGTCACTATTTTGGCTTGAAACCTTTTAAAACTTAATAATCTTTAGGCCTGGAAAAAAGTCAGACTCTGGAGATTTCTTCTGAAGCTACGCTATAATGGTACAACCATAAAGCTAATCGTTTGTCTTAAACTATTTGTTATATATGATATTTAACATGGTAGTACTGTAAGTAGAAGGTTGTGCCCATAACGCTGTCTGGCCATGAAATTGTAAACATGTTCACAAAGTTATTCGCAGTGTATCTGCCACATAAATTGCAATGTTTTCAGTAGATTAGATCATTTTGTTTACGAGAGCAAACAGTGTTCAATTTTTATTTCCTCGCATCTCCTCTTTGAAGCCAGAAATTAAGGTCAAGAATGGATAAGTAAACAAATGTCCTCACTGAAGTAATATTGTTTCTTCCAAGGGATTCCTCACTATGCTTAATGACTGCAATCATTCACCTGGAATAAGCTGCCCTGAGCTTAGAATTGTATGTTAATTAGAGACTGTTAGAATGAAATTTAAAACTCTGCTGTGTGGTCATGCTCACCCCTATATTCTAATGGCATATTTATTTCTAAAGCTAGGGTGATTAGTTACCACTAAACTAGCAAAATAGCTACCACAAATATATCAAAAACCAATTTAAAACATTTTCCAAAACTTTTTCAACATGGTAGAACTGTTTTTAAAATTAAATGAAAACATTTAAAAAGCTTAGATCAAGTAATGCTCAAGTAAACAGGAAGAACTGATTCTTGTGTGAACATTTTCCGGGTTCTGGAAAGGGAGGTAGGAATTGGGATTGTTAATCATAATGAGTGATCCCCTTGGAAGAAACAACATTACTACGATGAGTATTTTTTTCTTTAAACGCCAGGAATCCCCGACTTATGCTTTACAACTGTAGACTCCATAGCAGTACCTTGGGAGGCTGGGTACAGGACCTACTTAGGGAAAAGGTTTTGCAAGACAGCAGCACCAAAGCTAGCATCCCTTTTGGAGCGTAGGTCCAGACAATAGTGCTTTTTGAAGATGTGTACTGTTATCCAGATAGCTGCTTTACAGATTTCCTGCAGTGAAACACCTCTTAATGCTGCCACAGAAGTGGAGGTGTCCCTTGTGGAGTGAAGAAATAGCAAACCCTTCTGGGAGAACATCAAGAGCTTCACGGGTAAACCAAGCAAATCCTCCCCCAGCTCCACTTTACAGAACCCCAAAGAAATAGCGGACTCCTTTAATCTCACTTTCACTGATCTTGGCAGTGTACTTCCCCCCAACTTCTTTGACAACTCTTCCCGGCACTGCCTCAATAATAAAATCAATCTCCACAGTAATACCCCCATTCTACTTTAAAAGGGTATCCATGTCTGAAGCTAAAAGATATTTTAACAAAGTGCTAAGCAAAGCCAGTTTCAGCAGCGATACCCTTGACCTCAAACTCCTCTCTCTCTCTCCCTTGACATTGTCCTACTACCTCTCACTAAACTTCTGAATCTCTCCCTCTCTCATAAACAATCCCCCCAGCTCTGGAAATCAGCAGTGGTCACATTCATAAAAGTGGTGATAGGGCTCTTCTCTTTAACTACCGACCTATCTCTATCCTCCCACCACTCTCCAAGGTGTTGGAATGAATTGTAGCTGACCAGTTGTCTGAACACCTCAACAAATATAACTTACTCTGCCCACAACAACATGGCTTTAGAAAAGCCCATAGTACTACCACCACCCTGCTTGACTTCACCAACCGTATTCATAAGGCACTTGACACTGGCCACCTACTGGGTGTGGTGTTCATTGATTTGACCAAGGCATTTGACACCATGAACCACCAGCTCCTGCTTCACTCACTCTCCTCCCTTGGACTGTCTAATGATTTAAAAAATGGTTTGAAAGCTGCCTCTCGGCAAGGAGCCAAAAAGTCAAAATTGTTGACTCTCTCTCAAGTGCCCTTCCTGTCTGCTGTGGTGTACCCCAAGGTTCCATCCTTGACACTCTAATTTTCAGCCTTTTCATCAATGCTTTACCTGCAGCTTGCAATAATAACTTAATACTCTATGCCAATGATGCAGTCCTCTATTCCTCCCATACTGACCCCATCTTGCTCTCCATGGTGCTACAGATGAACTTCAGCCTAGTTGAAACCTGGTTTCTCCAACATAAGCTGTTGATGAATTACAAAAAAATAAAGTCCATGCTGTTCCATAGCTCTCACAGCAAATACAGATCCATAAACTTCACCATACATAACGAACTTGAACAGCCACTTGAGCAAGTGCAGGAGTTTAAACACCTTGGTATTACCCTTGATTGCACAATGTCTTTCAGCTCACATGTTCAGCGCATCCCAAAATCAGTCAACTCAAGAATTGTGGTCCTCTACCACCACCGTCGCTGTCTTACCAAAGAAGCTATGCATGCAGCCATAACTGCCTCAGTCCTACCTGTCATTGATTACGGGCTTGTCTTCTATGGGGCTGCCATTGATACCACCCTAAAACAGGTCAAGACAGCCCTTAACAAATGCTGTAGACTTCTCACTGGCTCAGGGAAGCATACACATACCTGTGATCTCTACAAGCAATCCAACTGGCTCAATCTAAATAGTAGACTTGTCTACCAGACCTGCCTACTGCCTAAGAAAATTTTTCTTAACCTTACACCCCCCGCAACTCATGCCTTAATGCTGCCCACAGTCACTGCACATTTTACATGCAGTTCCCTCAAACCAATGTTTATTGTTCCATTCTGCCATACCAACCAGGCTCAACGTGCTTTCCGCACCAGAGCCCCCTTGTTGCTAAACAACCTTTCCCCTAAAATTGCAGCTGAAAACAAGCTTGGCCCATTCAAAAGTAAACTCCACCAGTACCTCACTGACCTCAGCAGTTGTGACTGCTCTGCCTAGGCTTGCGGCTTTGTTTCTCCTCTCCCTCCTCTTCTCTCCTCCTTTGCTACCCTCCCCACTTCTATCTGCCCCTCCATCCCCTGCTGGCTCCCCGTCTCTCTCCCACCCTCTGCCTACCATTCTACCCCTTCTCACCTACCATTCCACCCCCTCCCACTCCTCTCCTCTTGTCTCCCCCTCCCTATCACCCTAACTCTTGTTGCTCCACCCCAGACTACCTAGCACTTATATTTCTGTTCTTGCACTTATGACAATGTCAAATCCTTGACTGCCTACCCCTTTTCCCCACCCCTCCCTCTTATTCCTCCACCCCTTTCTTCACTTATGTTACCCCTAGAATGGTTTTCATTTGTATCTGTGTCTTGCTATACATACACCCGTATTGTTAATTGTGCATTATTTGCCACTGACTTTTGCTACTGTGCTAGTCTACATACATGTAATGTCTTCTGCTACTAAGTTAACCTCCTGACCTGTATTGTATCTTACCTCTGCTTACTTCTATGTTAACCTCCTAACCTTGTATTGTATCTTACCACTGTTTTGCTTGCACCCATTGCTGATGCGGAATCTTTATAAAAGAACCCTTGGTTCAAAGGTATTTGAAATCCTAGTAATAAATAAATAAAGCCCTAAGGTGTTCAGGTGGCAGAATGCAAGGTTTGCAATAACAGAACTGTATGCAAGAAACTATCCAATGAGAAATGGTTATCTTGCATGCTAACTTACCTTTCCCCACTAAATTACAAATAACTGAGTGTTAGTATACTTTACACCCTTTGTGTAATCTAGGGCATAGCTCAGAGTTCTCTTAACATCCAGACTGTTGAGTTGTATTTCTCCTGAGCTGGATTTAGCTGTAAACAAAACTAGAAGTGTAAGAGAGTGATTCAGATAAAATTCAGATACCACTTTAGGGAGACATTTTCTGTTAGTTCTTTGGACTACCTTGTCTCTGTGAAATATGATACAGTTAGGATATGTGCGGAGGGCTTGTAGCTCACTAACCCCTTTGGCAGACATGATGATGACCAGGAAAACTGCTTTCCAGGTGACATAAATCAGAGCAGTAGTTGCCATAAGCTAAAAAGGAGCCTCCATCAGCTGAGCAATGCACAGATTCAAGTCCCCTGGAGGGACAGGATCCCTTACAAGAGGCTACAGGTGACTGAGTCCATTAGACAACTTTTTGGAAACGGGCTACGAGGTCACTGACCTGTCCTTGCCATCCAAAGTATAAGATGACACTGCTGCCAAATGAACCTTCAGTGTTGAAGGCCTGAGGCCAAAGGACTGGAGATGGACTAGGTAGTCCATAAGTGTAGGTAGACTTGCCCCCAGTTGGTTGAGCTCTCTAGAGGAACACCTAAAGGAAAATATTTTCCACTTTAAAGTATAAGTTTTCCTTGTTGCTGGTTTCCTGGAAACCATATGCATCTCTATAACATCCTCTGAGAGATGTAGTCCAGAGAACTCTAGCTGTTCAAGAACGATGCCCTGATATGCAGAGTTCTTGGATCTGGTAATGTTATCCTGCCCTCAAGCAAATTCAGCAGATTTTATCTGAGGGTCAGGGTGATAGGATGTCTGTTGAAGATGGACAGGAGCATGGAGTACCAGATCTGCCTGGCCCAGTCTGGAGTTATGAAAATCATTGTTGCTGACTCCCTTTTGAGTTTGAGTAGCACTCTCAACAAAAGCAGGAAAGGTGACAGGTATAGAGAAAGCTCCCTGTCCAGTGGAAGACCAGAGTATTCTCTGGAACAGTACCCACCAATAGGGTCTGCAACAAAACAGTGGGAACTAGTTGTTCTCCCAGGATACAAACAGGTTAATTTCTGGTGTAGTCCATCATCTGAACACTATTGCCAACACCTGCTGGTCCAGTGTCCATTCATGATTTTTTTTTTATTCTTTGGTAACTGGGTAAGACCCACAAGTCACAATGCCTGTTTTCCCTGACTGATTCTACTCAGAGAATCTGCCAGCACATTGTTTTTCCCTGGGTGTACTGCTGAAAGATAAATATACAGAGAGTATGCTAGGTTCCAGATCTTCAATGCTTCCGTGCACAGCTTGATAGAGCTTGTTCCTCCCTGTTTGTTTATGTAATACTGTACATTCTTGTTGTGTTATCTGCCATGATCTAGACAGACTGACATCTGATCTGGGAGGAAAAAGCCTCCACTGCCAAGCACATTGACCTTGGCTCTAGGAGATGTATGTGCTCCTGAATCTCCTGTTTACGTCACATACCATTTATGGTGAGGTCCTCCAGGTGGGCACTCCTACCTATGAGGGAGGCCTCTGTTGTGAGTATGTAGGTGCTTGCTGAAGGAAGGGAACTCCCTTTCTGAGGTTGCATTCCTTCACCCACCGTCCCAGTGCCTTTAGCAAAGACTTTGTGACTGGCACTGATTTAGAAAGTGGATCCCACCTCTGAGACCAATGGTCCCCTCGGTGATACTAGGCAATAGAGATGCAGCAAAATTAAATTCCACCTGTGAAGTGAACGTGAAGTGGCCACTTTGCGTTATCATAATGCTACATGAAGTGGCCATTGAAAAGAGCTCACTTTGCTTTGTTATTATAACTTCACTTTGTTATTCCACCTTAACGCAAAGTAAGGCGGAATGACAACAATACAGGCAATTTAGGCAGCACCCCCCCCCACATCACATGGCTTACAGTACTGTAAGTCACGTGCTTTAGCCAGGCAGGAAGGAAGTGAGTCATACAAGCAGATACTTTCACGTTTTCCTTTGCAGAGGTAGAAAGAGGAAGCATTTTGTGTAGGAGAGGAGAGTTCATTATTAGTTTCTTTCTTGAGCAAATTCCAAAAACCCAAAAGCTTTTTTAAAGGCTAATTCTTTCATTTTTGTTGTACTGTTTTGTCAGTTCCTTTTGGTGACCGATTTCTTTGTTAAGTTTTGTTTGTGTGTGTGTGTGTGTGTGTGTGTGTGTGTGTGTGTGTGTGTATGTGTGACTCTGTGTGTGACTGTGTGTGAAGTCGCTCATTGCATCAGAGAGGGAAGGAGTGTTTTTTTGTGAGAGTTACCAGGGACAGTATGTGGCTCATGGCCGGTGGAGAGTGCGATGCGTGGGGGTGATAGCTGCTCTGCATGCTTGGACTGCTCTGACTCTTTGGTCCTGCCTCCCCCCGGAAGCAGCAGCACCACCAGTGCCACCGCCACATCCATCAAGTCTGCCACCACCACCACCAGCAGTAGCAGCTGCAGGAGCTCCAGCAGCACCATCAGTGCCACCACCACATCCTCCAAGTCTGCCACCACCACCGCCAGCAGTAGCAGCTGTAGGAGCTCCAGCAGCACCACCAGTGCCACCGCCACATCCTCCAAGTCTGCCACCACCACCGGCAGCAGTAGCAGCTGCAGGAGCTCCAGCAGCACCACCTCCACAGCAGCAGGTGGAGCCCCAGGTGCATGACAGTGCTGCCGTCACTACAACTGCCCCTTCTGTGCCTGGTCCCCTCCCCGCAGCTTCCCAGTTTGGCAGTTTATAAACTGTGTTGGGGGGCAGCAGCCTTGTGGTGTGTCTCCTTTGTGGTGTGCAGGTGCGCTGTGGCCACCAGGTGACACATCTGGGGACTGCAGGCGGGTGCACACATATGCTGAACCACCAGAAGGTGGAGTGACAGGCTGCCACCGAACAGGCCAGGCCTCTACCTGCTGGCCCTTCTGAGGAAGTGGCAGAGGGTGCTGCTGTTATACATTGCCACAGCAGGAGGAGGGCCACAGCAGCAGCTGCTCCACCACTACCCCCACCACTGCCACCACCACCACGCTCACCACCACCACTACCTGCTCCCCCCCGCACCAGTGGACCCCACAATGCCTGCAACTCAGGCAGACATAGCACTTTTCTGGGCTGCAGTGGAGGAAGATAACAAGAGGACGGGTGCTGTCCAGCAGCAGGTGGAGTAGATCTTGTGACACCAGCTACAGATTGTGTCGATGATCCATCTACTGCTGGAAAATCAGGAGATCCCCCATTAGCTTTTTTTTCAGCACACCTCCCCCTACCACTGCTGTAGCATTTTGTCTTTTGTTTATGTTTAAAAACAGACAGAAAGAAGGCCACAGTATTAGTTTAAAGGGAAGCAGTCAGCAAGAGGAGATCCCACCCCCTGCAAGGCTTACCCTCCGGTTAAGCCTTTTAAGTATGTTGCAGCATTTTTCTCGTGCAGCAACATACTTTATTTTAATAAAGAAAAGTCAGCAACTCAGAAGTATGGCGGACGCTATGGGGGCTCCATTATGCATAAAGGTGCAGCGGCGATGCACCATGTGCTTCAATACTTTTGTATGAAAGCTCATGGTGTGTCTCCGCTGCAGAAATATTTTTTGTGATGTACATGTCACCTAGTTTATGAATCCTCAGTCAGATTTGTTGCACTCTTATGAAAAAAAAAGGAACATATGAAATAAAATTGATATACTTACTAGTATGGATTGGAAATGGATATTCCATAGGTTTCTGTAGACAGTACTGCTGCTGTACCATTGATACAGACCTTCAGTGAAGGAGAGTCGTTTGTTGTTAACCAGTAAAAAAACAGAATAAGTTGACTGTATGTGTTTGACGATTGCAGCTCAGAAAAGCAACAGAAAACAAAACACACAGCTAAAGGAAGTTGAATAGCATAAAAAAACATTAGTACACATACTCACTTTATAGCTTTAATAGTAAGAAGCCTTGTGCCTGTGGCTGATGGATGTGGGCTCCTGTTCAACTCCCTCTGCCTTGGCATGATCAATGTAATGGAAAAACATTGTCACAATGACACTGGTGGTGGGTGCTGGTGGCCATAGCTGCAGCACATGATGACAGTCCCTCTCACATCTTCCTGCATCTGGTGGTGGTGGCAGTGGTGAACAGCGGTCTTATGGTGGTAGTGGTAGTCCGGGGGGGAAACGCAGTAACATTCCCTATAGTAGCAGTGGAGAACAGTGGTCTTATGGTGGTGGTAGTCCAAGGGGACACATGGTCACATTCCCTATGGTGGCAGTGGAGAACAGTGGCCTTATGGTGGTGGTAGTCCAAGGGGACACATGGTCACATTCCCTATGGTGGTAGTGGAGAACAGCGGTCTTACGGTGGTGCTACTCTGAAGGGGAGGGACAGTGGTCTTATGGTGGTGGTAGTCCAGGGGGACACACGGTCATATTCCCTATGGTGGCAGTGGAGAACAGTGGTCTTATGGTAGTGGTAGTCCAGGGGGACACACGGTCACATTCCCTATGGTGGCAGTGGAGAACAGCGGTCTTATGGTGGTGGTAGTCCAGGGGAACACATGGTCACATTCCCTATGGTGGCAGTGGAGAACAGCGGTCTTATGGTGGTGGTAGTCCAGGGGGACATACGGTCACATTCCCTATGGTGGCAGTGGTGAACAGCGGTCTTATGGTGGTGGTGGTAGTCCGGTGGGGGGACACACGGTCACATTCCCTATGGTGGCAGTGGAGAACAGCGGTCTTACGGTGGTGCTACTCTGAAGGGGAAGGACACACGGTGACATTCCCTATGGTGGTAGTGGAGAGCAGCGGTCTTATGGTGGTGGTAGTCCAGGGGGACACACGGTCACATTCCCTATGGTGGCAGTGGAGAACAGCGGTCTTATGGTGGTGGTAGTCCAAGGGAACACATGGTCACATTCCCTATGGTGGCAGTGGAGAACAGCGGTCTTATGGTGGTGGTAGTCCAGGGGAACACACGGTCACATTCCCTATGGTGGCAGTGGAGAACAGCGGTCTTATGGTGGTGGTAGTCCAGGGGGACATACGGTCACATTCCCTATGGTGGCAGTGGTGAACAGCGGTCTTATGGTGGTGGTGGTAGTCCGGTGGGGGGACACACGGTCACATTCCCTATGGTGGCAGTGGAGAACAGCGGTCTTACGGTGGTGCTACTCTGAAGGGGAGGGACACACAGTGACATTCCCTATGGTGGTAGTGGAGAGCAGCGGTCTTATGGTGGTGGTAGTCCAGGGGGACACACGGTCACATTCCCTATGGTGGTAGTGGAGAACAGCGGTCTTACAGTGGTGCTACTCTGAAGGGGAGGGACAGCGGTCTTATGGTGGTGGTAGTCCAGGGGGACATATGGTCATATTCCCTATGGTGGCAGTGGAGAACAGTGGTCTTATGGTGGTGGTAGTCCAGGGGGACACACGGTCACATTCCCCATGGTGGCAGTGGAGAACAGTGGTCTTATGGTGGTAGTAGTCCAGGGGGACATACGGTCACATTCCCTATGGTGGCAGTGGTGAACAGCGGTCTTATGGTGGTGGTGGTAGTCCAGTGGGGGGACACACGGTCACATTCCCTATGGTGGCAGTGGAGAACAGTGGTCTTACGGTGGTGCTACTCTGAAGGGGAGGGACACACGGTGACATTCCCTATGGTGGTAGAGGAGAGCAGCGGTATTATGGTGGTGGTAGTCCAGGGGGGATTTGTGATGCATTTTACCACATTTGACCCATTGTCACTTGCTATGAACCCAGTTCTCAGGGACAGGGGGTTCAGCCACTTGTCAATTTCAGTTAGTACCATGTCCAACATGTTTTTAGCAGTGTGTGAACAGGTCACATTGAGCATAGCAATCATTGCATGCTGTTGAATTTCTGGAATATTGCTACCACGACACTCCACCTTACTACACACTGATTATTCACACTACCAACAGCACAAACAACCCCTGGCACCTGCGCCCAGTGTGCAGTTATACACAAATATGAACTCCCCGCTGTTTTGCCACTTGTCCACATATCCATACTTAAATGGTTGAATGGAGAGGAGGAATGTTGAAGGGCATGTCTTACTGAGTCGGACCCAGTACAGTACAACTCGGGGACAGCAGGGGTTGAAAATTATGTCCTGGATGGGACTTACCATTTTGGACAAGCACGTGCAGCAAACCACAGGAACCCAGATTTCTCCACAAAGGAGAAGGGCAAAAGATCAATTGCCAGCATTTCAGCTACAGGAGTGTAAGCCTCCACCCGTGCCTTTTGCAAATGACAGGCGGTATGCTGTTTGAATCTGACAGCACTACCAGGTGGGGACTGGGTTCAGGGAGGAATAGTACACTCGGCACAAGGGCTAGGTTTTGTTACTCTGTACAGGGGCACCCAGTAACTCCGAACACAGGAAAAAATAACTGTAATGTCCAATACCAGAGGTAGGATTCTAAAGTGTGGCTTTTATTCACATCCAAACAGAACAAACAAAGCATAGATGGACCTCCTACAGATTAAGTAGCCCAATCCCCATTTTCCAGCAGTTCTGGTGAAAAACATTGGCCCTCTGTCAGAGCGAACTCACCCTTTTGGTTGCAGGTGCCCCACAGGCGATTCCTCACAGGAGTTCCTCTCCCACAGCTTCTGGTGCAGCAGCACAACTTGAAATAGGCAGCTTTTCCCCTTAGCCATAACCAGGAGGGTTGCCCCTGGAAAACAGGCAAACCTTCCCCCCTATCCCCTCAGGGATGGGGAACTTGGACCAGTAACAACGGTCTCTACCACTTCATCAATCAGCTTCTGTGTTCCTCTTACGGTGGAAACACACACCTCCCTTACAGTAGCTCTAAAACAGAGCTTAAGGCTCTGAGAGCCTGCACACAGACTGCTGTGCTACTTCCTCTTTCCAAGACTGCACATAGACTCTGTTCAAATTCCCCCAACATTCTATCCTACTTCCAACTGCAACATTCCAGTGTGGCTCATGCAACTGCGAGACTTCTATGGTGATGTCATCCCTCAGTCTCAGCTGAGACTGAGAACAGAGTGAGACAGTGTGAAATCCATTTAACTGGAGTTTCACAAGCTGCCTTTCCTGCCTACCACTAGGTCTTACTGGGATTCTAGTAACCCTGGGTAACAGGGGGGTTACACTCACCCTGGGCCAGGAAAATGACTGTCTGCAGTCATTATTTACCCGGCTTAGGCCATCTCGCCCCATGTGTTGACTATGGGGAGGTAGAACTACCTTCTCCCCTACCATGTGCCAGCACAGGCAGACAACACTAAGGGCCTAGAGGCTGTTGACTGACGCATCAGCCTCTACTCTACCTGCTGACTATGGGTACCTAGTGGTTCTGGTAGAACTGCCCAGAGCATAGCCCTAATAGATCAGCACTGCAACCCCTACTGCAGGTCAAGGCCACAGCCTGTCTATCCCCCCCAGCCCTCTAGGGAAAACCTATCTGCCATTAACTCAAATCCCAAAACAAAACAAACAGGGGACCTCCCCGACCTTGGGCACCATGCAACCACACACCAGGAGCTAATACCATACCATTACATTACTCCCTCACTCCCCCACAACCACACCTGTGGAAGGAAAGGGTTATTACACAGTAACAGCAGCAACAACAGTACTTTAAATACTACACTCTAAAGTACTAGTGAGGAACTCCGATGAGCCCCTCCTCCTCTTCTTGTCTTCTCTTCTATCTTCTTCAGGAACACCTGCAAGAAAAAAGAAAGACAACAAACACTCCTAATCTGCATACACAGTCTATCTAAACCCCTACCATCAAAACACTGTAGAATCCCCAAAAAAATTGTTTTCAGAAAAGGTATAAAAACAGTATAGACACTAGAAAACTGTAGAAAACAATTACATTATTTACAATACACATTTGGAGGATGGAGTGCCCTAAAAGTCCCATCTAGTGACCACAGTGCCTGAAGGCTAGTCCATTAAAGAGTCTCTCCTGGGCCAGAGCCCGGTAAAGCACAGTTCTAGAATGTCAAAGTCCCGAAGGGGAGAGTCTTTGAGGACAGTTCACACATCTGGAGTCTGCTAGTGTAGGGTGTGTACTGCAATGTCATAAGAATAGAAAAGTTTGGGCTTACCAGTCCCTTATAGAACGAACAAAACACCGACCTGGTCCTTGGCTGAAGAAGCTCCCTGACAGCATTCTTCCGATATAGCTGGGGGGTCATCTTCCAGGAATGACAGGAGCGCACATATGGAAACTGCTGGGATGATGTCATCTCTGGAGATGGAACCTTGGAACAGGAACAAAAGGAGAACACCTGGTCTGACATCATCCAGTTACCAGGCAATGAATCAGGATACAGCTGGGATGGCATCTTCTTTGGATCTGAAGTCATCTGGTGGGCCAGTCGATGGATTTTGGAAAGTCAGTACACTGTAGAACTGATGAATGTGGGGCACCTGAGTTCTGGATGTCCATACTGGTGGAACAACAAAGGCACTGCAATAGCTGGAGTGGCAGCACTGACTACCACTGCTCTGCTTTCCATCTGTTAGGCATGGGCACACTTACAGGGAGGTCTTTGCATTGTGGCCAATAGCACAACGGGTCAGGAGCTTGAATTATTACCCAGTCTGGGCACACATAATTCACACTGTGAAAGGTTTCACGTCCCTCTCCATCCACCATTCGAACAGTGTCCTTTAACAGTGTCCTGCCTCTTTTCCACTGGCTGTATTTTTCATGAAACATTCTGTTCCTGTCATGCTTGTTTGCACCAGGATGCACACATTTCATTGCTTCGGCCCAAATCCAGGATTTCCTGCTGTTCTCAATCTCCTCCCAGTCTCTCCGAGGAAAGGTAGGAAAGGACATCCCATAGATTTCATTCACCTTCCTATGAACCAGTCTCTCCTCTTTACTAGCTTTGGTCAACCTGAGACCTCTGGTCTGGCTTTGGGGCGGCCAGTCCTGGTTCTGCCAGCTACGCATTTTCAACGTGACAAAAAATGGATCCCTGGCTTCTTCTTCTTCTTCTTGCACAGCCAGGGCAGTGGCATCACCGCTCTCTTCCATGCATTCCTCTGAGGCAAGAGCTTGAGGCTGTGTACCCGTTCCTTTTTCTCAAGGCCACATAGGTTTCCCCTCTTCTTCTTCCTCACTGAGAATCTGTGCCCAGGAGTGAGCAATCGTCCTCACTCCTGAGACTATCCATTCTTCGCTGGGCGTGGAGGTTGATACCTCCCATTAAAAGGTCTCCCTCATCTCGTCTTCTCCTATGAGACTTGGGCTAGGTCCCCCTCTCCAAGGGTTTACTGGTGCTCTGCCTGAATTGTCTCTCTGTGATCCTGCATCCAAAACATCAGCACATTGTTCTGTCTGTAAATCTGCAGCCTCTAGCTTTGTGCCACACTCCCCCGAGGAGCCTTCTCCAACAGGCTCCGCCTGGTGCTGTGGGCTGCCAACTGCAGATTCTTGAACTTTTTTCCATGTGAGAGCCAACTGAATTTTGGGTGCTTTAAACAAGCCATATTTCTCTAATCACCTCGAACAGTGAGGTACTATGAAGATGTCCCTTCCAGCATTTAAGCGTATTAAGCACACTTGCACTGAGTATCCAGGAATCGCCACATGAGGAGGCAGTTGTCCTCTGTAGAAACACCTCTCAATGTCCCTTAACTTATTTACTTCTGCTGCTACTGCAGCCCGGGCATTATCCAGGTAGCGGGCTGGTCCTGAGGTCATGACTGCTGAGAAAAACAAACGCTCACTATTATTGAAAATCCCACATCACTGAACACTTTCTTCCACTTTCAAAATGGCTCCTCTGCTGCTGTGTTTACATTACTACCCCACCCTGTAATGGTGGTGGCAACACTCCTGAAATTGGGTCAAGCCACTGCGCATCCGATGTACACATTCTACTGATAACTTTACTCAAAACTGCACAAACTTGCACTGTTCTTTTTCCTAGCACATTTATATGATTTACCACGGACTTTTCACTTGCCGAAGACATTGCTCTAGCTCACAGTCCCTTAAAGCTTCAGTATTTCAAGCACATGATTGCCAGTAACTCTTGCTGCATATCTGATACAACTCACAGTCTCTCTCATGGCTTTGAAACTTATACTGGTGCTGAACCCATAACTATGCTCACAGTCGATGGCTTAACAGGCTTGCTTTTGCTGGTAAAAACTTAACACAGTCCTTGTTTGCAATGCGACTACACTACTGCACACAGATTCCGCTGGCTTTTGGTGAAATCACACAGTTTGAGCAATGATTTCTGTTGTAACTCACTGTTATCAGTAGCTGTTTGCTGTGATGGAAAACGGCCTGCAGCCAGTCTTGGAGGCCACTGGAAAGAAGTGGGTTGGCAGTCCTGCTGATCGTCCCTCTGAACGACACACTCACAATCCAGTCGATCAAGATGCGGGTTGAGCTCGATTTTGGATAGAAAAGTCCGAGTTTTTAAACTTTTACAGCGCTTTCAGTCACCACCGACACTCCTCAAGTAAGCCAGTACATGCACTCCACTCACACTCCCTCTCAAATGCTGGGCAGTCACTGTAGAGCTGGCTTGGGGGCGGGACTGATTGCAGTCTCACCAATCACACGTCACCATGCAAATGAGCCTCTTTCCCTCGCGAGTGCTCTTCTCCTCACGGCGATCGTCAAGCAGGCAAATTTAAACTGCAAAACCACTTTTTTTTTCGAACTGACTCCATGGTGGGAGCCCATTTCAACCATTTGTCATGGCCATTAACACAGCAAGTCTCTCCATTCACTAGAAAGCATTTCCAACAACCAGGGTACAATTTTCCTGTTGCTACCCGTAGTCTTCCACACTTTTCTTTGTCACAACAGTTTTTAAAAGCTGGCAAAACACTGTAATTTTGATGCAGGACAAGGGCATACTGTCTCAGGCTTTACTGCTCCTTGGTAAACAGTTGGCATTTAACAGCAGCACATGGACAACAGCACACAGCGACACACTAGATTACCTTGCTTCAGCTTTTTGGACTACCTATTGCCAGATAACCAAAATGCTAGCCCCTTGCCTGAGCACCTTTCCTCCCTAAATTTCAAATCCAAAGCGGTGCCTCCATTTTGTAAGCCCCTCACCCCTGCCTTTTTTAAATGACAGGCAGTATGCTGTTTGAACCTGACAGCAGTACCAGGTGGGGACTGGGTTTGGGGAGGAATAGTTCACTCGGCACAAGGGCTAGGTCTGGTTACTCTGCACAGGGTCACCCAGTAACTCGGAACACAGGAAGCAATAACTGTAATGTCCAATACCAGAGGTGGGATTCTAAAGTGTGGCTTTTATTCACATCCAAACAGAACAAACAAAGCATAGATGGACCCCCACGGGGCTACACTTCTGGTAATGCAGATTAAAAAAAACAAGAAAACTTCTTCAACACTTCAGCCCTCAGGCTCTGAACCCACTGGGCACACAGCCTGGACTTGTACACTGTTCTGTGTTTTCCCTGGCTCAGTTCCCCTGCCGGCCACTCAGACACCTTTCATTTGTCATGGAAACATTTTCTAGTGGCTCCCTAAACCACCTAAGAGCACCTCAGCTCTATCAGGGAATTCTCCTTTTAATCCCACATCTGGGTACTTTTCTCAGGCACTGGCCAAGTACCTGAGAGAAAGTAAAGGTGCCACAGAGCAAATCTGTAGAGGTGAATTTGATTACTACTGATGGGGTGTCTCCCAACTCTCGCTCCCACAATTCGTACCCGGCCATTTCTCTGGACAGTAAACATCTCATTCTGTGAAGCTTGGCAATGGAGATTAAGGCTAAATGTATGTCACATTTCCTCTACCTGTCTTGCTTTCCCATTTAGCTGGACTTGAACATACTTCTACTTGGCTTAGTCCATTGCTCTAGGCTCCCTACTGATTAAGCAGTCCAATCCTCACTTTACTTCACTCTTTGTGCTGGACTTGAACCTATTTGAATTAACCGGCAGTGTCTATTACACTAGACCTCCCTCAGATTAAGTAGTCCAATCCCCACTTTCCAGCAGTTCAGGTGAAAAACATTGGCCCTCTGTCAGAGCGAACTCACCCTTTTGGTTGCAGGTGCCCCACAGGCGATTTCTCACAGAAATTCCTCTCCCATAGCTTCTGGTGCTGCAGCACAACTTGAAACAGGCAGCTTCTTCCCTTAGCCAGAACCAGGAGGGTTGCCCCTGAAAAACAGGCAAACCTTCCCCCCCATCCCCTCAGGGATGGGGCACTTGGACCAGTACCAGCGGTCTCCACCACTTCAGCAATCAGCTTCTGTGTTCCTCTTATGGTGGAAACACACACCTCCCTTACAGTAGCTCTAAAACAGAGCTTAAGGCTCTGAGAGCCTGCACACAGACTGCTGTGCTACTTCCTCTCTCCAAGACTGCACATAGACTCTGTTCAAATTCCCCCAACATTCTATCCTAACTTCTAACTGCAGCATTCCAGTGTGGCTCATGCAGCTGCCAGAGTTCTATGGTGATGTCATCCCTTAGTCTCAGCTGAGACTGAGAACAGAGTGAGACAGTGTGAAACCCATTTAACTGGAGTTTCACAGACTGCCTTCCCTGCCTACTACTAGGTCTTACTGGGATTCTAGTAACCCCGTGTAACGGAGGGGTTACAGAAGCATTAAGTTTACGTGACACTGTATGAGTGGGTGGGTACTTCAGCTTATGCGCAATAACACTCTGTAACATGGGCTGACAAACGTTTTACATTGGGTGTGATGGCAAATGGTTCTGCTCTGCGAATGGCAGGGGGTGGAGTGTGGACGTGTGATGAAGATGGTTGCACAGATGATGATTAACCCAGAAATACAGTTATTTTCCCAGATTTACCAGCAGGGGTTGGTGTACCACCTGCACTTTACATACTGCATTGGCCACCACCACCACCAAAACTGCTACTCTTACCACCACTGGACAAGACTTCAAAATCGTTCTGCTCTTCCACCTCATCATGCCTGTAGTGATCCTCTGCTGTTATTTCATCACTACTGCAAGCATTTAATTTTCTACTTGATGTTACAGTCATGGAAGGGGATAACATGCTCATTATGGTTGATGATGAGGGTGGACACCCCACTGTGGTACAGGTATTAGCTGCCATCTTTTGCTGAGTCCACAGTGCCATGTGCCTATTCTTAAGCTGTGTATGCTGTTCCCCTGTGCCCAGATGGCTCCCCTTTTCACCTCAACTCACATGCACCTTGCAAACCTGGAAGATTGCAACTGACTCATCATTTGCATCTTCCACAAAAAAATCCCAAACAAGGGATCTTGATGCTCTAGTTTTCACATGTGCCCCCTGATGCTGCTTATTGGACTCCAGTTTTTTAAGCCATGAAGTGGGGGGGGGGCTACATGATTTTTCAGGCAGGACACACTTGGACTGCAACTGACCACCACGACTACCTATCATTATTACTGGGTCATCATCATCAACTGAAACTGGTAAATCACAACTTTTTATGGGTGCGGTGGGGTGCTAACAGACCCAGACACAGCCACCTTGAGTTTCTTTTTCTCCGGTTCCCATTCACACTGATGCACCTGCAGCTACACTGTGGCAGAATAAAAGGTGTATTATTTGATGTCAGGTCACTCACCACACACACACACACACACACACACGCATACGCACACACACACGCACACACACACACACACAGAATTTGTCTACAAGTAATGTGTACCAAATTTAAAACTTCAGTAATATACAACGTATTTTAAACAACCTCAGTGCTGCACCAGGTCCCTCCAGACCACAGCAAATACAGTCAGCAAAAAAATGTCAACAATTACTGAAAATATTACTGTGTGTACATTAACACAGTCAGTTATACAAGAAAAATATAACCAAAAAACAAAGAACTCCCTATTTCTCCAACTAAATCTACCTACACCAGATACACCCCTCCCCAAAGCACACTTCCACTGTCTCTCAGTACACAGACTGAATGTTGTACACTAACATTCAAAATCCACACACAAACAATATACGCTGGTTAATATGAGCATAGGAGTGTTTCCTACAAGCGATGAACTAAAGTTTCAGTTAAAAAAAAAAATGACGTAAAAAGACTTTTTTAACAGCTTTTAGAAGGTTTGAATCACAGAAAGCTCTCAGAGCAGACTGTCTCCTACAACTTCCTACACACACTACCCCGAACTGAGGCTGTGCAGAACAATCTAGAGCCCATGTGACCCAAAATCCCATGAATCACTGCAACATTCACCTTTGGAGCTTTAAAACAAGGCGAAGTGAGGTGAAGTACATTGTTCTCAATGTACTTCACCTTAAGATTTGGGGGAGTGGTGGTTTGGGAAGGTGGAGTAATGCGAAGTCATTGTCTTCCATGGACTTCGTGTTACCTATTATAATGCGAAATACTCTGCTTTGCATTATGGAGCACTCCGCGAATCAGCCTTCATTCCGTGAATCATTTCACAGAGTGAATTGAGGCCACTTCGCCCATCTCTACTAGACAGCTCTCATTTGGAACCTGGTGCTTGATACCACTACAGTGGATGAAGACATGTGTCCCAGTTAATGCAGGAAATCTCATGCCAGTGTGGGTTGACCTGCCTTGAAGGATTTTGCAGTTGCAATCAGGTTTGATATCTGTACCTGAAGAAGGAATGCCTTCCCCTGCAGGAGATTCGGCTCTGCTCCTATAAAGTCCAGGACCTGTACTGGTTCTGTCTGACATTTGTGAACACATATGAAAATCCTAGGTCCACTAAGGTGTCTTGTATCAGAAGAAGGGAGGACGTGTCCTCCTGGTGTGATTTTCCTGAGACTAGCCAGTTATCGAGATTGGCAAAAACCACCACTCCCCGTCTTCTCAAATGTGCTGCCAGTATGGCTAGGCACTTTGTGAACACTCTGGGAGCTGAGCAGAAGCCAAAGGGAAGGGCTGTGAACTGATAATAGCAATTCCCTATTCTGAGATCATTTCTGTGGTTGGGCCTGACTAATATATGAAAGTAGGCGTCTTTCAGATCTAGTGACCCTCGCCAGTTCCTTTCCTGCAAAGACAGAATCACCGAGCCCAGTGCTACCACCTTGAATTTCTGTGTTTAATTATTTATTCGGATATCTCAAATCTAGAATGGGTTGCTGCTGTTCTCCATTTTTCTTGTTTGTCAGGAAGTATCAAGTCTCTTCAACTCACCCAGCTGATTTCTGACCCTTCCTGCCACAGTCATAAATCTTTCAATCATTCCTTGTTGGATTAGATACCACTCATCTTCACCAAATCACCAATGCAGCCACCCTCCCAGATGCCCTTAGTGACCACCATATGGTGTACTGAATGCGTATAATTAATCGCCTTAAAGCTAACCCCCAAAATACTTCAGATCCAGTCCTTCCAGTCTCTGGATCTGTCTTCGCTTCAAGCAGACCTGGTAGCTACTGACTGGTCCCATACCTCCTTTATCTATAACTTCAACTCAGCCCAAAATTAGTTTCAGGACAAATTCAAGTCAATCTGGGACCTGCATGCTCCTATTAGGAAAACCAGGGTCTGTGGTTCACACCTCCCCCTGGATCTCAGCTGAATTACTGGCCTATGTGCTCATGATCTTGCCTGGAAGGCTCATACGCCCTCTGGCACAATGTCTGACCTTACTAGTTACCAGATTCTTCGGAATGCCTGTACTGGGTCCATTAGGCTTGCTAAGGCTGAGAATTTTTCCTCTACATTCCAGAAAAATCTTAGTCACACCTCCAAGTTCTGGTCCACTTCTCCCATCTTCCCAGTCCTCCTCCCCTGTCCTCAAGTTGGGTGATACCCCTATTTCTGACCCTCTTTTTGTTGCCTCAGAATTCAAGTCCTTCTTCACTTCCTCCTCCCTTATCTGCTCACCTCCCGCCCCTGCCTATTTTTACCATCACTCCATCTTCCCCTTTTCCTTCTTTCCTGTCTCTCCCACTACTTTTCTCAAGGCTGTCCTGGTACTCAGATTTCTCAAAGTAAGCAGCCCTGATGGGCTTAACCCCAAACTCCTACACCTCTCCACCCCTGCTATTGCTCTCCCAGTCATCTCACTTCTAAACCTCTCTTTCTCTCTCTCTTGCTTCTGTCCCTGATGTGGATACACACCACTGTCATTCCCCTTCCTAAACGAGGTGACTCCTCCATTCCTGGCACCTACCCTATATCTCCCTGCTCCCCACTTTAACTTAACTGCAAGAACACATTGTACTGTCTCAGATCTCCTCCTTTCTTGATTCTTCCTCTTTCTTTATCTCTTTCCAATCTGGCTTCTGTAATGCCACTCCACCTCCTCCTCCTCTCTCCTCTGGCTTACTGACTCCATTCTCTCAGGCCTGAATCAGGACCTCTTCCCCTCCACCATCTTTGTCAATCTGGCCAAAGCCTTTAACGCTCTTGCACACCTCCCTCCTTCTTGACAAACTTGAGGTTGCAGGGCTCACTAACTCTACATCTCACTGGTTTCACTCCTACCTTGAGGGAAGACCTCAATCTGTTTGAATTGGTAACCTCCTATGCCCTCCATTCCCTAGCAGAACTGGCACCCCCCAAGGCTCCATCCCTGGCCCATTACTTTTCTCAGACTTCCTTAATGACCTGCACGTGTTTGTTCATCTGTGTCCCTCTATATGTATGTAGATGATAGACTCCTATTTGCTTCTGGTTCCTCCCCCACCAAGCTGATGGCCAGGCCACAACTGCACTTCAATGATGTTCGGCTCTGGTTCCATTCTAATGAGCTATCTTTAAATGCTAAGAAAATGGTCTCTATGACCTTTGGTTCCAAGCAGAAGATCTCCAGGCTTAACACCCTCCCCTTCCCTTCTTCCAGACCTTAGATTGGGCTTATTAAGATGAAGTTCCATCATTTAAGTACCTGGGGGTCTGGCTAGACTGTCACCTCAACTTCTTGGAGCAAGTGGATGCCTTCCACAAAAACTCCACCCTAAATTTGGTGCAAGATACAGAAATAAGGGGTGCATACCTCTTCCTGTTGTTGAACTATCATCAAGAAAATGATTTTACCCATTTTTGATTATGGTGACATTGTGTACTGTGTCATTCACAAAGTTGTGAATGAAAGCGTACAGTACACATTGCAAGCTCATTGGTTGACAATGTCTATCAATGGGCTTACAGGGGTACAGTGCACTGTTATTCACTGACAGCTTAGTTGATGGGCAGCCGTTGAGGCATGCAGATGGGGTGTGTTGCCTGCCGGCTGCATGGCCATACTGGAAAGGGGAAGCAGTGTGGAGTGTGGGTTCCTCAGTGAGTGGGGGGTTGGGGTCCGTTAGACCACCAGGGATGTTTGGGGATCAGCTTTCTGTGTATGATCGGGACTTGGGGGGGCACTAGACTCCAGGGATGTTCATCGTATATGTATAATACGGACGGGGTTCAGTGGTTGGGAGGTGCGTACCACTGGACTACCAGGGAATTTCAATACTGTTTTATTAACTGAATGGAGTTCAGAGAAAGGGGAGCCACTTGACTACCAGGGATACAGGGATGATTTTTTTCTATATGCTCGGGAATGGGGGGACTCTAGACTACCAGGGAATATCGAGGATATTTTTCTTTTCTTGCTTTGGGGTCGAATACGGGAGGGAGGGCCACTAAACTGCCAGGGACTATACATTTGCCACATTCCATGGCACTGGACTGGGTGGGGGATATGGGGATTGCAGGGTGCTCGATGCATCCTGCCAGGTGCACCCCTGACACTGACATGCACATGGGGCCATAATGACATGCAAATGGCCCATTTGAGCCTTGCACGCCTAATGGTCCCATTGTATGTCACAATCTGAATATCTAGAATTTGTGCCCAGCGCATCCCGAAGATGCGCCGCTCATCCCCATTCCAGGTGTTCAGTCTGCACAGGGGGATGCACAGGCACATCTTCAGTGGCCCCCATTTACGCTGCCCACATCTTTTGCTACATTCAGACAGGATGCGCGACAGCACATCTCATTTGAATATAGCAAGTCTGCACTCTGGCGCAACTAAATTGCAAGGCAATAACACTTGCACCCATTCTGGGTACATTTTGAAAATCCTGGCCTCTGTCACTAAGTCTGACTGCAGCTGCTGGGTCAGAGGGCCCAGAAAGAAACAACAGTCAGCACTGGCATTTGAAAAAAAGAAACAAAGATACAAAAAAGCAAAAAAAGAAAAGAATAAGACTTTGGGAGGGGGGACTGAGAGGAGATCTTGGGGAAAGGCAGGGATAGTATGTGCACAGAAGGAAACAACAGCATTTTAAAAGAGAGAAAACCTAGAACAAAAAAAAAAGCAAACAAGAATAAGACTCGGGGGAGGGAGAGGAGATCCTGGAGAAAGGCAGCAACACCTGAAGCGAGGCCGGTCTGACAGCCCAAGGAAACAAAAGAAAAAAAGCCTTTAAAAAGAAAACATTTAAAAAGGCTTTTTGAAGGGGAGAAAATAGGCTCAGGTGGGGGGGAGATCATCGTGGGGAAAGGTGGTGGGTGAAGAAAGAAGATAACAACATCTAAAGGGTCAGGTGGCCCAAGGAAATAAACAAAGGAAAATATTTTAAAAGGCTAAAAAAAGAGAAAGCATTTTTTAAGGCTTTTTGAAGGAGAAGTAGACAGGGGGGTGGGGGTAGGGTTTTGGGGTTGAAAGAACACCTGAAGTAAACTTACAGGGTCAAAAGGCCCAAAGAATCAACAAAACAAAGAAAGCAGTTTTTCAAAGTCAAAAAAAGAAAATACAGAAAGCAAGTTAAAAAAAGACTTTCTTGAAGTAAAATAAAGTTCAGCACCACGAGTATCTTCTCCTCAGCCTTATGCCCCTTCCTCCTCTTCCGACCCCTCCCCACCAAGAACACACTCATTAGACACATTTTGCAATAGAATGTCACTGAATTTTGTCAAGGCAAGTTGTCCTTGGAGGAAATGAAATGTCTCTAAAATCATTGATGTCTTCATTCAGCAAAAAGCGCTGAAAAGGCCACTTCGTTAGGTGACTGAGAGTGTACCCATTTTTTAACCATACACGGAGGGTGGGGGACCATTTCATTCCTTGCTCCAGGGCCCATGCCAGCCATGCTATTCTACTGCCTTGAAGCTAGATGCTTCACTTATTGTACCGGTACCTCCTTTATTTAGAAATTCTGGCTTGCCGCCCTCCCCTGTTACCTGCACTCCCTCCTCTCCCTCCCACCACCTTCCTCCTATTCCTGTCATAACTCTATCTTTCCTTCACTCTCCTTTCAAGAAAATGATTCACTGGCCGGGCTGCTTTCTCCTACAGTTTTCCCAAACTTTGGAATTCTCTCCCTCTAACCATTCAGTCCTCTTAATCCCAATGCTGTCTCTCCCTCCGCTTCATGACTTTTCCTCTCATTCTTGCAACTGTTTCTGATACATTCCCTTCTCCTTTTACTTTTTTTATTAACCTCCCCCTCTTTCCTCCTCCCTCCCCCTATGTCCTCCACCTGTCTTACTCCCTCCTTTTGTTTTCCTTCTCCTGTCTACATGAACTAGTCCTGCATTGCCTTTACACATGTAATTCTACTTCTTGTATCCCACTGTGCAATTCACCCCACCCTGTTTCTTCCATTAATCTACCTACTGGCAATGCTTAAATCATTATTTTGTATAATTTTTTTTTTGTGTCTTCTATTGTTAATGTTTAATCTGATGCACTTTACAATTTATTGTCTTAATTATGCTAACTTGAAATCTTCTTTCCACCTCCCCCCAGGACACATCTGGAAACAAGCTTTTGTTTAGCTCAAGTATGTCTTTCCTGGTGAAACTTTCTGAAATAAATAAAATAAATAAATCTTGAGTAAAGTCCCTTTCCCCTACGTTAATAGTAAGTAGTGAGTAAGTAAATTTTATTTCTTTAGTGACCAATCCTGGAGACTCTGGACGCTTTACATAGAGGTATGCAATTCAAAACAAAACAATAATTTAGTCAGAATCAGTTTACAATATGTCACTAATAATTATTAAATAAAGCTCTAAAACCCTTCTTTAAAATGGTAATTTATAAGTTAAAAGCTTGTTTAAACTGATGTGTTTTTAATAGTTTTTTATGGAGTTTGTGAAAGAGGTACTTTTTCTACTGTATTTGCTCACAGCAACTTTTTTTGCCTCCATCTGCAACAGGGATCTTTCTGTTCGGGTGTGAGGGTGGAGCCCTTTGTGGTTCTGCAGTCTTGAGACTTTTTTCAGCTGCAGGTGTGCCCAACCCTTGCTACTTTGCACAGAAAGCTACCCTTGTTACCCTGGACTGGGCATCCAAACTACTTCAGACACTCATTGGTACCATCCCTAGCTTTGGGAATGTATACCAGGCTCACTACTCTAGAGGTCAGAAAGAGGTAGGGGTGTACAAAAGAAAATACTACACAAATGGCCAGAATACCCAGGTCCCGAGGAGAGAACTTTTTGCTAGGGTTATACTAGGTGTGTACTTCCAGAAGGGTACCCAGTAATTCCACACAGGAAGCAGTAATTTGAATGTCCAAACCAAGTTGGGGTTCTAGAGTGTGACTTTATTCCAAAGATGGTACTTTAAAGCAAAGGTGGACCCCCAAGGGTTACTCTTCGTGGCACAAGGCAGTGGCAGAACAACAGAAATCTGTATCGGACAGAAACTCTACATATCCCATATGTCATAGGACCTCGAATTCTCTTCAGCAGCAATGGCCTCAGCTGAACATGCATTTTCTTCTAGTGGCACTGGCCACAACTTAGCACACAATTCCCGTATGGCATAGGATTTAAACATTTCAGCAATGTGGCAAACTGGCAACAACAGAGCACACTGGTGCTCAAAATTAGCACAACCCACACCAGGGGGTAAACGTTCTCTTCAGGCATTGGCCACCATGTCCAGAATAAGCAGGTGCCCCTATGGAACCTGTAGTGGTGAACTGGTCACTCCAGATGAGGGGTGCCCATCTTTAACATCCACGTCCATACCCAGCCATTTTTTCAGAGTTACACCTCAAAACTTTTGGTAAAACATTTAGCAATATGCATCCTGGAATGACTTTCACATCCTGCATAAGAAAAACACTACTTCTGAGTGTAAACTAAAGTCTTGAACAATGTGACAAGCCTCTCTGGGGACTCCACGATTGTCAGTCAACTTTAAAAGCATGAGAACAGTCTCAAATTAGAACAGAACTGGTGTATATTTCCCTTTATTAGAGTATACCCCCAAAAGCAGGTACTTTCCTACTGGAAAGCACAAAGTCAGTTTACTCACAGTTGGAAAACAAACAGGCAGCTTCAAAGTCCTGGATCAAAACAGGGGATTACCCCTCGGATCGATCCTGACAGTCTTTTTCCATCTCTCTGGGGATGGAAAATCAGGAACTCCTGCTCTAGACAATGGTTTCCACCACTTCTCTTGGCAGGGAGATGTTTCTCAGCACTTGGGTGAGAAAAATAGGCTCTCCTCACAGAACCCACACTGCAGCTCTTCACTCCTCCAACTGCTCACACTGAACACCACTCAGAACTAACTGAAGATTCTAAAAAACTCCTCCCTCACAGCCAGCTGCCATGGCTAATGCTGCTGCCAGAGTTCTAAATGATATCACCTCTCTCATCTCATCTGAGACCAAGTAAACAGAGAGGGAGCAGGTGAAAAAAACATTTAACCAGTTATTCACCAGCTGCCTTCCCTTCCTAGCACTGACAATTATGGGATTCAGGGGACTGGATGGTTACACAGAGATAAACCTTGACTCACTATTTCCAGGACCCACTTCTCTTTGGTTATTTTTGTCCATTGCTGGAAATAGTGAATCAGCCCCCCCCCCATTGGAAATGGAAGGATATCCTAGGCAGATGTGTCAGGGTTTTGTTTTGGCTAGGGTTTAGGGGCTGGGGATGCAGCTGCACACTTAGTGCCCCTTCTCCCCCTGGCCCTATAGTATCCCCTTCTTGGTAGATACTCATAGGGAGCATAAGGTCATTGGGTTGTACCCTACTCCTACCTCCCCTTCCATAAGGTCTACACGAAGTTGAGACCTTTTCCTTCTCAGTGTTGCTTTTGTAGGCAATCTTGTATTCATTCACTGTCATCATATAAGTCTCTGTCTTGTCACAAAACAGTGAATCTCTTTCACAGGGAAAATCCATTGTTTTTGTTTGAGTGTGCTAGGATAGATTTGTGGTTCTAAGCCAGGCAAACCTTCTTAAGGCCACTGCATGTGCCATGATCTTGGATGCAGTGTAATTAGTGTCTATTGCCATGTGAAACTGGTACTTAGTGGCATCTGTGGTTGTCTTTCCTGTGTCAGCCAAATCCTTTGCCAAGTCACCAGTAGCCTTCTTGTTCATTGCCAAAATAGAGTTCCAGTGGAAATTTTGGTACTGAGCTGTGTGAGCCAAGTAGACTACCTATCTCAGGGACAAAGAGGCTGTAGTATAAATATTTTTCCCATGCAATCCAGCTTCATGGACTCTTTCTCAGGAGGCTGGTAAGAAAGGGGACCCTTGGCCCTGTCGCAAGCATCAGTCCCCTTATGGTTAGGTTGAGAATACAGATATTCAGAACCCTGAGGTCCCGATTCTTCAAGCCTTTAGAATGACACAAGGAGCCTACATCAAACATAAATGATGCAAGTGGAATCTTGCATCAAAAATTGCTCCCTGAGCTATTCTCAAAAGTAGGCTGTGTCAAACACAGGCTGCTTGCTCTATAGGAGGCATGCACCAGCCTTACATCACAAAATACGCAGGGGCATGGCACTGCGGGGCTTGTGACAGATGCAGGTTGCCATAGCCCCTAAATTGCTATTCCCCAAACCCTCCCAGAGGGCACAGGTCTAAGTACCATTAGACCAGCCATGGGCTTAGAAATCCTCTGAGAGGGTGCACCAGTGTGCCTCCACCCAAGCCCCAATCTACCACCATTTGTATAAAAAGATCACGGGTAGTCTAGTGGCCCTCCCTCTCAAGTTCCAATCAACCACATTTGTATAAAAATATCTGTGGTAGTCTAGTGGCCCTCCCTCCAGCCCTGATCCCCCAGTTATTAATTATTGAAAACTCAGTGATGGTCTAGTGGACCCCCTCTCCGAAGTCCCCACTGTATGTAACATGTATTTAATATTCTCTAGTTATCTAGTGCCTCCCTCCTCAAGCTCTGATCCCCATTATAATAGATATATATATATATATATATATATATATATATATATATATATTGCCTCTTCAAGACCCAATCTCTTGTAATAATAATCAAAAGAACCCAGGTAGCCTAGTGGACTACCCGATCCCCCATCCCCATTATATCAAATATTACTACACCTGGTGGTCTAGTGGACCCTCCATCCCACAGTGCCCTAGAACCCTACTCCCCCAACCTGTAACTGAGCCAGCAACTGGCTCAGCCCACCACTCATCACCATGGCCACCCGCTGAATGAACTCTGAATGAGCGTGTACTGTATATAGTATGTGCTCAGTGATTGACAGCTTCCGTGAATCTTTCTCAGGAGGCTGGGAAGAAAGGGGCACCTTGGCACTGTCATAGGCAGCATTCCCCTTATGGTTAGATTGAGAATACAGGTATTCAGAACCCTGTGTGTCAGCCTGGTACTTTTTCTCAATTTTTTTTTTATCTATGCCAGCAGCCAGAGTGGGTGCTGACACAGTTTTATAGGTAGCCTTCTTGAGGGATTTGTGGATAGGCAATAACAACCTTTCTGTGGGGATTAGGCCTATCATACCCATAAATTCCACCTCATCTTCATCTTCTTCAGTTTCTGGTGCAGCGACATTGGGAGTGGTTACCATATACCTCACAAAGGTATAGAGTGAGGTATAGTAATCCGAGGGTCGAGGAGGGGAGCCAGACTCTTGTTCAGGAGAATCATACAGTTCAATAGTCTCTCCTTCATCCTCCTCCTCTCCTCATTGTGCAATTCAGCCTCCTGCTCCACAGGATTGGGAATGGAACTGGAGCATGGGGATGGGGGCAGGCATAATCACGAAACTCCCCATCGCCTTAGTCATGTTCTTTACTGAGGGGATTTTATTTGTGCTTACTGGCGGCTCCTTTCCTTCTTCAGGAGGAGGGACAGTAGAATGATTATTGGATTTTATTGAATATTTTATATAAAGCTGTTTTTTCTTTTGTTTTAATTTACTGTGATGCACCTTGATAATTATGAAAGGCGCAAAATAAATAAAGATGTTATTATTATTATTTTCTTTTTGTTGTTTTTTGTCAGGCACTGTCTCTGGTGTCTGCTCAGAGGCTCTTTTATTTTCACTGGATTCAGGGTTCTTCTGTTCAGTCAGCTTGATTTCTGAATCATCTTTTGCAGCCTTTTCCTTTTTATCTGTCCCCTTTGACAAGGACTGCTGCTTACTTTGAGAGACTGGACCCTCATCTGGGGCCATAGGTGACACAGACAGGCTGAGAAACCATAATAGTGCACATATGTACAGTACAGTAGTACTTGCTCATTCATGTTCAGTCGGTGACTGGCCATGGTGGTGAGAGGTGGGATGTGCCAGTCACTGGCCTGTAAGGGGTCGGGAGTAGGAGTGGAGAGGTCGGGCACTGCTGGGTGGGAGGGGTGGAGGGCCACTAGCCCACCGGGGTAATGGGGACTATTTTCTTTATATGCCTACGTATCAGGGATCAGGTTGAGGGTTGGGGGGTGGATGCTGTTTCCCACATTGCAGGGATTTGGGGCTTTGAAACTATATTGTAGGAGGTCGGGGGGGACATAACAAAGCCCAGATGGGCTGTATTACAATATTTGGGGATTGGGAACATGACAAAGCCCGGAGGACTTTAACCAGAGATTGGGTGTCAGGGGCATGGACAAGCCCAGTGGGAATTTACAGACTGGGGGTTGTGGGGTGTGGGCTACATGTACTGGTGGATGGATAGGGGCTCATATGCACAATCCCTGGAGGGGCTAAAGTCCACTTACATCAGTTAAAAGCTGGTGTAACTGTACTGCGGCTGATGTACTCCGGGGGTTGTTTGAGAATAGCAAACTGGGGAAATTTGTTGCTGCCCTTCCAGAATAGGGCACAACTGCTGCTGTAAACCCCCTAGTGCCATGTCGCAGGGGGTTTAGGGTGTAATTGGTGGCGTAAGTCCACTTTGGCACAAGCAGCCTGTGACATGTTGCAGACTGCTTTGAAGAACACCAAATGTCAGGACTGCTGGCGTAAATTGATACTTGTGCCAATTTTTTTGGCATAAGTCAATTTACGCCAGACATAACATTCTGAGAATTGGGCCCAGTGGGACCTGTCTTCTTTTTGGGCCTGTCAGTCATGCCAAACACTGACAATCCTGAAAAGATGTTCTGGCTCCCCAAAAATGAAAAAGTATTTTGCAGAAATTACGCATATGTGGTTCGGTTCCATTTAAAAATAAGACCACAAGAAACAGAACACCAAATGTAATTTAAAAATTAATCTGAAGCCAATTATCATCACTGTTCCAAACAGAAAAGGTGAACTGAGGAAAAAATAACCAAAGTACCGGAAGAGGAAGTTTACACTATATATTTTTTAAGAAATAGAAAAGAAAGCAGTTTTCTAATAGCGGGGAACACACCACAAAGCGGACGTCTGCAGTTCCTGGAAACTAATGTGGAACAGGAGCAAAATACAAAAACACACAGAAACAGCCTTACGCAGAGTTATCCATGAAATAACAAAACAGTTAGGATATAAAATAAAATAATAAACCATGATTGATCTGAAGTGAAGAGAAGACTGAGGGTCAACTGCTTTCTTTGGGCAAAGAAATAAATTTGCTGTTAGAATGCAAGAGTGAGTGTAAAAACTGCATCTATAACCTGCTAATTTAAGTTTTCCCCATTGGATCACTGCATCTTTCATTAGATAAATTCATCTACAAATGAATGTAATTATTTTTAGGTGGTACGGATGCTCACAAACCACACAAATTGGATCTTTCTGATGCGCCTCCAATTCCTCCTTGTGGCCAGGCTCCAAAGTGCCATAAGCTCGGCTCCCAGCTAGACTCCCCGGCCAGTGCTCCACCACACAAAGACCCTGCTGACAAACCAAACAAATTCTTCAGCGAGTTGGCTACCATTAAACGTACCTGTTTTGAGCTGGTCAATGATAACAAGTTAGTTAAACCAGCACTCAAAGCTCTAACCACGATGATCGGTGATGCGAAAGCATGGATCAGCTCTATTGAAAAATGACAGAATGGGAAAGCCAAGAACTAGCCAACATGAGGAAAAGGTTGCCATGCTTGAAGATCACATCAAAGACCAGGAAGGTAGAAGTCAACGAAACAACTGTGTTCTTGTTGATATACCTGAACAAGCCGAAGGGAACAATATGCTGATATTTGTGCAGAAGCTCCTACAAGAAATAGCTGGACCCTGAGAGACTGGTACCATATACATCATCACATTAACTATACATCATCGAGCTAACTATACATCATTGAGCTAACTATACATCATCGAGCAAGCTCACAGAGCTCTCCAGCCACAACCTCCTCAAGGAGGCAAGCCGTGAACCAACATCCTGCACTGTTTCAACTTTCAGGATAAAGTTTACATCTAGGCTCAGGCACTTAAAAAATGGCCCCTCTCTTGGAACAGTCACCACTTTTCTATTTATAGTGATGTAACTCCAGCAATTTGAGATCACCAGATGGCTTACAAACATATTAAGAAATCTCTGCATGCTGCCCACATCCAATTCTGCATGCTTTACCCATGCTCAGCTCTTAGGCACTACACCAGCGGGCACTCACGAATTCCCAAATATGGAGGCTGCTCGCAAAGAACGACCCAAACTTTAGGATTTTGGAGTAGGTTCCTTTTTTCTTTGCTACAGGCTTTGGCTTGGTGATTATCAACAACTACATCTGTTTGGGACTTCTTTCATGTGATGCTTAGCACTCAATATGGTGGTGTCCCCTTTGTCAACTACACCCCATTTTCCCACCACATAATTGTCTCCCGTGCACAGCTGCCACCCTCTACTGACAGAAGCTGTTGTTCTGCCCCATCTGCCGCTCTGGAATTTTTCTGCATCCAGATGTGGAGCATCAGCTGAGCACATGTTTACAGTCACAACAATTCAGCCAATCAGCTTCTCCGCCTGGACTGCAGCCAAAGTCAGCACACAGCCAGCGTGCACCACTCTCCTCAAAGGGAACGAGGAGGTTGAACATTCACAGTATCGCACAATCATGAAGCCCTTCTCAACAAACCTGCATCAACCAGGGCAAAACTGGATCACTGTTGGACATAGAACTGAACTGGAGATCTGATTCTGCTGTACCCTTTCCTTTACTTCCTCATCCTCCCCTTGAGCTTTTTGAAGGTACAGTTGTAGCCAAAGACATGATCAGATATTTCATGAAATTTCTCTGATATCTAGAAAAATTCCATGCCTGGCTACAGTACCACTGTGGGACCACCATAGAGAATCTCCTTAGAAATATTGTGAAATATCTGGAACTATCTGAACATATCTATGGCTGTAACTGTATGTGTTTTAATGGATGGAGCAGCATAGCTCTCACCTTGTATCAGCATCACTTCTTGCTGCTGCTTCTCGAGGACCATCTGCTTGTCTTAACTCAAGGTCTAGCCTCCTGGACTGCTAGCCTATTTAATGGGGCCCAAAGTCACTAGTGCTGTTAGGATTTATTTTTTGCTCCAGTGCCCACAGGGTACAGGTTATATTGCAGCAGGGTATAACTCTACCTTTAGCATCCTCACAGTTCGCTGACAGAGAATCACCCTCATGTGAGTTCTGACCAGACTAAAATGATTTGGCCCTTCACCCTTGCAGTGCAGACTGCCTTCCGGGCGAGAGGTTGACTACCAGCTCCAGTAAGGCCGTCCACTGCTGTTTGTGATGTATTCATTCATTGCTGAACTTCTGTGTTGCATTTTTATAGTTAGCTCCTGGCAGTTCATGTTCTGTGTTGTTTATAGGTGCTTCTAATTATACGATGATACTCCCTTATGCACTGTCCTATGCTTTTCTGAGCAGTCAGATCATTGTGCTCTGTTTGCCCCACAATTGCTTCTACTACTGGACACTCTCCAGTAGCTCCAAGACCTGGCCTAACCATATATTTTCCCCCAAGGAGTCTGTGAAGACTACTATCTCAAGCCCTCCCCAAAATATCATCATACCAGAATGACAGATATAGGTTGGAAACTGGTCACAAGCAATATTAAGGGGGTACAAACAAAAGAAAAAAGATATCAGATTCTGACCCACCTAAAATGCCTTGATACTCAAACAGCGTTGCTGCAGGAGACTCACACACTAACCACACAAAACAACCTTTGGCGCAGGGAATGGGTCAGGCGGGCCTACACAATGAGTACTGGTAATAAAAAAGCAGAGGTTGCAATTTTGGTACACCACTGTGTTCCCTTTCAATTTCTGGAACAAGTCATTGACCATGCTGGGAGATATATCATTCTTAAAGGGACCCTCGAGCATACAAACCTAGTGTTAGCCACTGTCTATGGCTCCAAAAAGGAGGGCCCTCATGTTTATACTCCCATTCTTATGGAACTCACTAAATTCAGCTTCCTCCCAATGATTTTAGCTGGTGACTGGAATATTATCCAATATACACCACTAGATAGATCCAGTCCATGTCAGGGTGGTCTTTCCCCAAAACAACATGTCAGCCATGAATCTATGCCTGGTTGAACCCTGGAGAATACTACACCCTGGGGACATTCTGTCCCCTGCCCACAGTGCTTCCTCCAGACTAGATTACTTCTTTGTTACCCCTGACATATTTATTAACACTACCCAAAGTGAAATCCTGCCAATGGTGGTCTCAGATCATTCTCCTGTTTTCCTTTTGTTCATTCCTCCAGGCCTGGAAGAGAAGGATCAGATTTGTAGGGTAAACAATAATCTTTTCAAAGATTGCCAAACTCTTGAATGAATCAAAACATGCTTAGAACATTTTTTTCTTAGAGAATACAGGCACGGTAGACTCCTATGCTCATGTCTGGGGAGCTTTTAAGTGCACTCTCAGGGGGGAATGTATACGATTGGCCTCTGCCAAGAAAAAAAAGGAGGGAACAGGAATATCACAAATTGCTGGACAAGATTCATACCAGAGAAAGAAAACTTTTTCAAGTCTACATCCTAGAACTAATAGTTATAAATCAGGTCAGCCAGCACTTAATATGGTTAATCAGTGAGGAAGCAGGCAGAGTTTTGTCATCTTCCACTCTACAAATTCATTGTGTAGACCGAGGAGAGAAGGCAGGGAGACTTGTTGCCCATAGACTTACAGTAAAAAGCAGGAAACCTCCAGAGTTATTAAAGGTATAAGGGTATACCCTAATACTCACTTATTATCTAAACCCAGAGATACAGGGCTTGATTTTCAAAGGGACCCTGGAGCGATGCAAGTTGCATTGCTCTAGGGCTGCACAAACTCCTGGTGTGTCAGGACCCCGCATCCAGTTTTATACTGGGGGGGTCCCTTTGCCAAAAATCCAGGAGTTGCCACAGCTGCAGGTTAGTGCCAAACATATGGCGCACCTGTGGGAACTGCCACAGGGATTCACCCCCTCCACCTGGCACAACTAGAGGGGCTGGGATGGTTGGGGGTTGCCACTGTGCATGCCAGGATGGGGCAAGGGCAGACAGAGCATGGGGGTGCCTTAGGGGCATGAGGAAGATGGAGAAAGTGCAGGGTGGTGATTTGGATTCCATCTGGGGTGCATTGTCCTATGCCAGGCAGTCGATAGACTACCTGGTACAGCACAGTGCACCCTGGCTGGGTGCCACAGCACCACTCTACACTTTCTCTATCTCCCCCATGCCCCCTAGGGCATCCCTCCATGCTCTCTCTGGCCTCAGCCCACTCATGAAAGGTCTTCTCCCACTGTCAACATCATCGAGTACTGGTGCAGGGCTCTTAGGCCACCTCCCGGTTGGTCTAACTTGAGATTCCTGTTACTTCCACGGTGGGGCTTGAAAAATCTGAAAAAAGGGGATGGTGCAGCCCAGCCATTGTGCAAGGCCCCTGCCACCTGGCACATGAGAGTTTATGCCGCAAGAGTGGTGCAAGGTGGGTTGGGCGGAAGGCATCCCAATTTCAATGCAGACTGCATTTGAAAATCGGGATTGCCACTAAGTTTTATGCAAGGTGCCACTTGCATTGTACCCATTTGGCACAGGCATCTTGTGTCAGACGTCAGTTTTTGCATCCTTTTACCAAGAACTTTACACAGCAGACCTCCTGTAGCAGAAACTTCAATCCACCAATTCCTTATTGCTGAAATCTGCCCAAACTCCCTCCTGACACTTTGGATGAACTTGGGGTCAAAATCATCAAACATGAAGTACTAAAAGCCATCAAGTCTTTAAAGGGACACTGTCAACCCCATTTGGCCTCAGAGTGTTCCTAGTTTAAAAAACACATTTCGTGATTGTTCTCATTCTATAGAGACTGCTGAGGTAGCTGGTTGGTTGACTCAGACTCCTTTTTCCTTTTAAAAAGTAAAAATAAGAGTGTCAACAATACTGGTGTTAACACACCAAAACATGTTTGTTTACATTTCTTGATGGCTACAACTGCATACAACTGCATTTTTCCTGGACTCAGGAACACCCCCAACACTATTGAGCTACTCCTTATGCAGTGGGAGTTGATGAGACTATTGTATCATGAATGGCTGTGCAACAGTATATGAGGGTGTCTCTCTAATGTTTAGGAAGTATGCAGTAAGCTTAGGTAAACAATTTGGAGCAAAACAAGGCTGTGGTATAACTATACATTCTTATGGCAAGCCGTTAGGGACATAATTCAGAATCTCTGGCTGTATAGTAAAACACACACTACATGGTGAAATACATACATCATATAGTGAAATATATACATTATATAGTGAGATACATACATACACAATGTAGTGAACCACATACATTATCTACTGAAATATATACATCATATAGTGAAATACATATACTGTATACTGAAATACATATATTATATAGTAAAACACATACACTATATAGTGAAAGGCTTACATTGCATAGTGAAATACATACACAATGTACTGAAATCCACATACGGAGTACTGAATATCCACATACACTATATACTGAAACAAATGTACTATGTACTGAAACATGTACACTACCTATTGAGATACATACACTACAGACTGAAACATCCACATAAACTATCTACTGAAACAAATACTCTATAGATTGTAACACATACACTATATATTGAGAAAAAAACTGTGTACACTATATACTGAAACAAATACACTATATATTGAAATGCATACACTACACACTGAAAAAAGCATATACACTATATACTGAAACAAATATACTATATATTGAAACATCTACACTTTATATTGAAATACATACACTATCTATTGTTAGAAATACCACTTTCTCTCAGTGCAGTTTAACCCCTGCAAGGTATACATATTTTTTTAAATCAAGGATGGAAATGAGAAAGGAAAAGTGTGACCTACTGGGATTCGAACCTCAGATCTCTGGTATGCCGTTCCAGCGCTCTAACCATTAAGCTACAGGCTCACTGATCAAAGCGTCTGAGGAATTTCCTTACAGCCACACACATTCCTTCTCTAGTGTTGCATTATGCAACTAGGAACCAATGTTAGAAATACCACTTTCTCTCAGTGCAGTTTTAACCCCTGCAAGGTATACATATTTTAAATCAAGGATGGAAATGAGAAAGGAAAAGTGTGGCCTACTGGGATTCGAACCTCAGATCTCTGGTATGCCGTTCCAGCGCTCTAACCATTAAGCTACAGGCTCACTGATCAAAGCGTCTGAGGAATTTCCTTACAGCCACACACACATTCCTTTCTCTAGTGTTGCACGATTATACATCTAGAACCAATGTTAGAATACACTTCTCTCAGTGCAGTTTAATCTCGTAAAGTATGATATTTTTAAAAAGGATGGAAATATAAAAAATATGCATACCCTTGTAGGTTAAACTGCACTGAGAGAAAGTGGTATTTCAACATTGGTTCCTAGTTGCATAATTGTGCAACACTAGAGAAAGGAATGTGTGTGTGGCTGTAAGGAAATTCCTCAGACGCTTTGATCAGTGAGCCTGTAGCTTAAATGTTAGAGCGCTGGAACGGCATACCAGAGATCTGAGGTTCGAATCCCAGTAGGCCACACTTTTCCTTTCTCATTTCCATCCTTGATTTAAAAAAATACACTATCTATTGAAATAAATACACTATGCACTGAAAAATCTGCATACACTATATATTGAAACAAATACACTGTATATTGAAATACATACACTATCTATTGAAATGCATATACTACACACTGAAAAAGCACATGCACTATATACTGAAACAAATACACTATATATTGAAACATCTTCACTTTATATTGATATACATACACTATCTGTTGAAATAAATACACTATGCACTGAAAATCTGCATACACTATATACTGAAAACAAATACACTACATGGTGAAACACATACACTATGTATTGAAACACATACACTGTAGACTGAAAAATTCACATTCTCTGTATACTGAAACAAATAAACTATATACTGAAATGGACTATGTTCTGAAACTACCCATCCCTCTGCCCTCCCCATGAATGTCCTAGAGCTGAACTCATTGCCTGTTGCATTCAGTTAGCTGCTAGCTTGATGAGAGGAACATCTGAAACTGCAGAGCTGAGGTAAACAAAACAGGGCTATGCATGTGACTTTGTATTTTTCTTGAAACTTGGCTTCCAGCCAAATGCCCTTTAGGGTAACCCTTGCCTCAGTGTTTACGCACAGAGGTTCTTTGTCTTTAAATGTTTTTTATTTTAATGGGTTCACCACAATATATCCAGGCACACTGCCTTAGGGTAGCTGGTCCAGTCCACTGGGGTGTTAAACAGACGAGGCATACTGATGAGTCCTGGTAGGACGAAACACGTGGTCTATGTCTTCTGTTAGCACCTTTGCAAACTGTGTGAGAGGCCTTCGCACCATGCAATGCTGCTTAAAGTTGGACCAGCATAACATTCTGTGGTGATTTGCATGTGCAGCCCATGATGCTTGCATTGTGGGGGCATGTGTGACTTTGTAATTTCTTGAAACTTGGCTTCCCAGCCAAATGCCCTTTGGTGAAACCTTGCTTCTAGTGTTTACGCACAGAGGTTCTTTGTCTTTAAATGTTTTTTTATTTTAATGGGTTCACCACAATACATCCCAGGCACACTGCCTTAGGGTAGCTGGTCCAGTCCACTGGGGTGTTAAAAGACGAGGCATACTGATGAGTTCTGGTAGGGATCAAACACGCGTCTATGTCTTCTGTTAGCACCCTTTGCAAACTGTGTGAGAGGCCTTTTGGCACCATGCAATGCTGCTTAAAGTTGGACCAGCATAACATTCTGTGGGATTTGCATGTGCAGCCCATGATGCTTTGCATTGTGGGGGCATGTGTGACTTTGTATTTTCTTGAAACTTGGCTTCCCAGCCAAATGCCCTTTGGGGTAACCCTTGCCTCAGTGTTTACGCACAGAGGTTCTTTGTCTTTTAAATGTTTTTTTATTTTAATGGGTTCACTATATATATCCCAGGCACACTGCCTTAGGGGTAGCTGGTCCAGTCCACTGGGGTGTTAAACAGACGAGGCATACTGATGAGTCCTGGTAGGACGAAACACGTGTCTATGTCTTCTGTTAGCACCCTTTGCAAACTGTGTGAGAGGCCTTTCGGCACCATGCAATGCTGCTTAAAGTTGGACCAGCATAACATTCTGTGGTGATTTGCATGTGCAGCCCATGATGCTTTGCATTGTGGGGACATGTGTGACTTTGTATTTTCTTGAAACTTGGCTTCCCAGCCAAATGCCCTTTGGGGTAACCCTTGCCTCAGTGTTTACGCACAGAGGTTCTTTGTCTTTTAAATGTTTTTTTATTTTAATGGGTTCACCACAATATATCCCAGGCACACTGCCTTAGGGGTAGCTGGTCCAGTGCACTGGGGTGTTAAACAGACGAGGCATACTGATGAGTCCTGGTAGGACGAAACACGTGTCTATGTCTTCTGTCAGCACCCTTTGCAAACTGTGTGAGAGGCCTTTCGGCACCATGCAATGCTGCTTAAAGTTGGACCAGCATAACATTCTGTGGTGATTTGCATGTGCAGCCCATGATGCTTTGCATTGTGGGGGCATGTGTGACTTTGTATTTTCTATCTCTTATGCTACTTCTTTATGGGGGGTTTCCTTTTGTTTTGCTTGCACACCTTTAGTCAAATTTCAGACCATTGTGATGTGACAAGAACCTTTTAAAACTAATTTAAATGCTGTAGTTTATTCTTTTAAATAAGTGTTGCCTTCATTTACTGTCAGTCAACACATTTGTATAGGAAGCTAATACAGGATATTCCTAACATACCTGTATACATAGGGAGCTGCATGCATTTTTCTAAGTTAAAGTGTTGATTTGTTTTATGTGTAATTAATTACTGTGTAAGTCCAGCAACTTATCTGAGTTGAATGCTTGGGAAGCACTTCAGGAGCTGTGGAAGTGTAAGCCAAAATCATTGCTAGTTTGTACTCTATGGACTATGTTTTAAGTTTTTATTTTAAAATATATATTTTTGCTGCAGTCCCTCAGTATTCAATTTTCATCAGGAGTTTAGCTGGCATATGCATATAATTTGAATTGTTTTACTAAATAACTTTACTGTGAATCCTCACTGAGGCATGCACAGTCTGTTTTGGGTTTGAGCTTCTCAAACTGTGTTTTCTTTTTTTTTCCCATAGAGATTTTGTCTCCTAGTCACCCTGCTACCCCTTTGCCCACTGACATCTCCAACCCAATCACTAATCATCCACAGGACATATTTGCTCTGAGATCCCCCCCCCACTCACATCCCCCGTGTTGGGGCCAGGAGGGGGAAGGCCATTGACAAGGAGACACATATGTGAGCAGAGCATGTTTAGCAGTGCAAAGTTTGCAGCAGGTTGTTGGATCATTTTGCCATTAGGGGGTTTCTACCTTTGGTTTCATCCCCTGGGCAGCCAAGCATGGAATGATGCAATTGCGTATAAAGACACATGCTTCCTTTGTGCCTGCCTGAGCCCTCCCCCTTATGCAACTCCACTGCCCTGCCAGCCCTCCTCAGCTAGGTGGATGTTGAAGAGCGGGGTGGTCAGACTTCCCTCCCTGAGAGGAGAGCATTCCCTGAGATGCTCAATCATATCCCCCCCCCCAGCTATCCCCCATGCAACTCAGGTCCACCCCCAAAACTGGGCCACTGGCATGGGAGGCAGTGCAATCACCACCAAGCTGCTAGGCCAGCCCACCAGACTGTGTTTCTATAAGTAAATAAAGACAGCATATAGGTAAAAGAAGAAAACAAACTGTATTTTAACTAGTCTGTTATAAACATTTTAAGTCACATCACAATGTTTTGAAATCGGATAAAGGTTTTGCAAGCAAAATACAATAAAACAACAATACATAAAGAGATAGATAAGATAAACCTTTTATGTTTACCTTCTGCATCTTAGGAGGCATCGGCCAGGATTTTTAGCCGGTTAGGGCCCCATTTTCAGAAGGTTAGCGTGCAGAGCTAAACATTACACTGTGGGAACAGCATGGTCGGATCGGTGTCGTATTCAGCATCACTTGATGCTATCCTGATCATGTGCATGTGCATATATACTACTACGGCCATGTAAATGAGTAATCCTCTCCTGCATACAGAGCACAGTGCTGTATAAAAGGTTTCCTTAGTGACCATAAGTACCTCCCTCTACATTTTATACTCAGCCTCTAGGCTTCTAGTACCTAGATGCTTGATGTTGCACTTTTTGGCTTTGAACCCGAACTGCCATGTCCCATAGCACTCTTTAAGTTTTCTAATGTCCCCATTCATTTTCTCTATCTGCACCTATCAACGCTATTACAGATTGTGGTGTCATCTACAACAAGCATTTGTCAATGCCGAATGTAGCTTGCTTCTGTGTGCTGTTTAGGAATTTGAAAGTCATTGGAGTGCAAATATTGAAAATTCGCCGGTTACGAAAGCAAAGTATGTGAACCGCGCAACGACACTCATAAAACAGTCATTTTTAGGAATTTTTTCACCAAATTTTCAACATAGCCATTTTAAGACCTCTGCTCATGAACAGTGTCATTGTGATTTTCTTAATGTGTCCCATACATTGAGTTCGCACACCGACTGCGCCTGTGTGCTACATGAGCAGAAACATGTTTTGGGCAGGATGTGAAAAATGACAGCTGAACTGCTCATAAGGAGGTGTGGTAAAATGGTAAAGTTGAAAATCTGGAGTGAAAATATTGAAAATTCATGAACTTACGAGTGTGCATAGGAACTGCAATGCACATTGTAAAACAGTCATTTTCTGAATTTTCACCACCAAATTTTCAAAATAGGCTTTTTGAGAGCCCACCTTATGAACACTGGCAGTGTCATTTTGTTAATCATTCCAGAAAGGTGATATCATGCAGTGGCTGCAAAATCACCCTTCGGGCCCGAGTAATGCCATGACAGTGACATCATTTATGAGAAGTGGTCCCAAAAACCCCATGTTGAAAATTTGGTGCAAAAATTCCAAAAAATGCCTGTGATATGCAACAAAGTTGAAAAAACCCTATCTATTCCATTATACATGCATTTCCTCAGTTCATGGTCGGCTTTGAAGAGTGCAGACGTGTTCCCGGTCCACAAAGATCGTCGCCGGACTCGGAGGTAAGTATGGGGTGAGGGGTGGGGAGGCAGGGTCGTAGCGGTGGGTGCGGGTTGTGGGGCGGCAGGGAGAAGTGCTGAGGGCAGTTTTATTTCCAGGTTTTTTTTTTTAATGATGACGCTGCATGTTTGCCATACTGGGTGGGCTCCCAGTGTGGCTCAAGGACAGCTGGTGGGGGGATGGAGTCGACGGGGAATTGGGCACCCCCGTCGGCTATAACACATTTTGCCATGCTGGGGTGGGCTCCCACCGTGGCACCTGGATGGTTGGGGGGAAAGACAGTGGAGCCGATGGGGGATTGGGCACCCCCATCAGCAACAGCATGGGAGGGAGAGACACAGGAGCCAATGGGAGATTGGGCACCCCCGTCGGCCATAACATCATTTTGCCACACTGGGGTGGGCTCCCAGCGTGACACCTGGATGCTTTGGGGGGGAGGTGTGGAGCCGATGGGGGATTGGACATCCCCATTGGCCATACAGTGTGGGGGAGGGGGAAGGTACATGAGCACGCAGTGTGCATGCGTGCTCCAGCTTGTGAGGGGGGGAGAGCTCTGCTCACTCAAGCGGAGCTCTCCCTTTCAACTGTATGCCACTGCATTTTCAGCTTGTCGTAGACAGCTGCAGCAGTGATTGGGGAACTGGGGCCGCGCCTGCAAACACACTGACTGCATTGGAAGACGGGCTGACACACCTCCGAAAACTCGGATGATGGCACTTATGTTTCTTGCACATGCGTGCAAGCAACATAAAAGGCATATCTCCCTTCCAGGTTTTTCAGTTATGCCACTTATAAAGACACTAAAGAGGATGTGTCCCATTACTGAGCCTCCGACACCTCTACTGGTCACTCTCTCCTCACTGGAGGGAGTGCCATTTCACCATCACCTTCTGTGGCTGTGCGCTATCTCAGGTGCAGCACTTAGGAGTGCACAAATACTATCTGAAAATGGAGGCTATATACCACTGTAACAGAACTAGCACTGCATTGTGATAAGCATGGCTGATACTATTTTAACAAGCATCCTTCTGTGCAGTGCTAACCTGTTAATGTGGCACTATTTTTTTTTTTGCACAGGATTACTAATTGCAACCAGGTGCTCATACAACTGGGGGTTGCTCTAATGCATATAAGGTGTACAGGTATACTAAATGCTTTCTTGAAGTGTTAACACACTGCGTGGTTAGTGCTAGTTAATGATTCTTGGAATCGTGTTTTAACTGCACACACGCAGCCTGCCAACAACCCCCCACACACATACATACACAGTCAGTTCTGGAAACAATAAAAAACAAGCATTTGTCAATGCTGAATATTGATTGCATTGGTCCGTTGAGCTCGCTCACTGGCCCTCTGTAACTCGTTCATTGTTTCTCCCAGTGCTGCCGGCTGCTGTTTTGTACTGAGCTCCTTCCTGCGTTGGCACCCTTTTCTGTCCACAAAGAAATCTGCAGATGGCCTGACAGAGCTCCATTGAGGTGGGTCACTCCCCCCCTCTGACTCCCTCATTCTGTTTCTCCTTGCACTGCAGACTGGCCTTTTGTACTGGGCTCCTGCCTCTGTTGGTGGCTTTTTCTGCCAACAAAGAAATCTGCTGTAGTCCTAACATAGGTCCGTTGAGGTTGCTCACTCCCCCTCTGTCACTCATTCGTTCCGTGTTTGCTGGCACTGCAGGCTGGCCTCTTGTATTGGGCTCCTTCCTGCGTTGCCACCTTTTTCTGCCCACAAAGGAGTCCGCAGCAGTCACGATAGAGCTCTGTTGAGCTCACTCACTCCCCTCGCTCTCATTGACTGGTTCTGTTTCTGCCACCGCTGCAGGCTGTCCTTTTGTACTGGGCTCCTGGGTGCATTGGTGCCTTATTCTACCCACAAAGAAATCAGCAGCAGTCCCAAAAGAGCTCTGTTGAGCTCACTCACTCCACTTCCCTCACTCTCTCACTGGTTCTGTGTCTCCTGTGGGTGCAGGCTGTCCTTTGTACAGGGTTCCTGCCTGCATTGGCTTATTCTGCCCACAAATAAATCTGCAGCAGTCCTGACGCAGGTCCATTGAGCTTGCTCACTCCCCCTCCCTCAGTCACCCATTCCATTTCTGTCTGTGCTGCAGGCTGGCCTTTTGTACTGGGCTCCTGCCTACATTGCTGCTTTTTTCTGCCCACAAAGAATTCTGCAGCTGTCCTGACAGAGCTCCATTGAGGTCACTCACTCCCCTTGTCTCGCTGGCTCATTCTTTTTCTCCTGGCGCTGCAGGCTGCCCTTTTTGTACTAGGCTCTTGTCTCTGTTGGCACCTTTTTCTGGTCACAAAACAATCTGCAGCAGTCCCGACAGAGCTCCGTTGAGCTAGCTCACTCTTCCTCTCTCACTCTCTCGTTCTGTTTCTGCCAGTGCTGCAGGCTGCCCTTTTGTACTGGGCTCCTGCCGGCATTGCCGCCTTCTTCTGCCCACAAAGAAATCTGCAGCAGTTACGATAGAGCTCTGTTGAGCTTGCTCAGTCCCCCCTCTCACTCGCTCGTTCTGTTTCTCATGCTAATGCAGGCTGCCTTTTTGTAGTGGGGCCCCTGTGTGTATCGCTGCCTTTTTCTGCCCACAAAGAAATCCGCAGCAGTCCCAACAGAGCTCCATTGAGCTCACTTACTCCCCATCCTTCACTCACTCATTCTGTGTCTCTCACTGCTGCAGGCTGTCCTTTTGTACTGGGCTTCTGCTTATGTTGGCACCTTTTGTTGCCCACAAAGAAATTTGCAGCTGTCCTGACAGAGCTCTGTTGAGGTCGCTTACTCTGCCTGTCTCATTCGCTCATTCTGTTTCTCGTGGCGTTGCAGGCTGCCATTTTGTAGTTGGCTTCTGCCTCTCTTGGTGCCTTTTTCTGCCCACAAAGAAATCTGCAGAAGTCACAATACAGCTTCATTGAGCTGGCTCACTCACTCCCTCCACTTCTGTCACTCGTTCGTTCTGTTTCTTCCACCGTTGAAGGCTGCCCTTTGTACTGGGCCCTGCATGCATTGCTGCCTTTATCTGCCCACAAAGAAATCTGCAGCAGGCCCAGCAAGCTTCGTGAGCTCACTTCTCCCTCCTTCACTCACTCTTTCTGTGTCTACCAGTGCTGCAGGCTGCACTTTTGTACTGGGTTCCTGCCTGCATTGGCAGGTTTTTCTGCCCACAAAGACATCTGCAGCAGTCACGATAGAGCTCCATTGAGCTCTCTCACTCACTCCCCCTCTCTCACTCACTCATTCTGATTTTCCGGCCACTGCAGGCTGCCCTTTTGTACTGGGCCCTAGCATGCATTGCTGTCTTTTTCTGCCCACAAACAAATCTGCAGCAGTCCCAAAAGAGCTCCGTTGTGCTCACTCACTCCCCCTCCCTCACTCACTCACTCATTCTGTGTCTCCTGCCACTGCAGGCTGCCCTTTTGTACTGGGCCCTAGCATGCATTGCTGTCTTTTTCTGCTCACAAACAAATCTGCAGCAGTCCCAAAAGAGCTCTGTTGTGCTCACTCACTCCCCCTCCCTCACTCACTCATTCTGTGTCTCCTGCCACTGCAGGCTGCCCTTTTGTACTGGGCTCCTGCCTGCATTGGTGGCTTGTTCTCGCTAAAAAGAAATCTGAAGCAGTCCTGACACAGCTCCATTGAGCTCGCTTACTCCCCCCTTTCACTGACTCATTCCGTTTCTCCCAGTGCTGCAGGCTGGCCTTTTTTACTGGGCTTCTGCCTCTGTTGTCGCATTTTCTGCGCACAAAGAAATCCGCAGCAGTCACAATACAGCTGTCTTGAGCTCGCTCACTACCACTCTGTCACTCACTCATTCTGTTTCTCTTGGTGCTGCAGGCTGCGCTTGTATACAGGGCTCCTGGCTGCTTTGGCACCTTTGACTGTCCACAAAGAAATCTGCAGCTGTCCCAACAGAGCTACGTTGAGGTCACTCAGTCTCCCTCTGTCACATGCTCATTCTGTTTGTCCTGGCACTGCAAGCGGCCCTTTTGTATGGTGCTCCTGCCTGCATTGGCACCTTTTTCTGCCCACAAAGAAATCCGCAGCAGTCCTGCTAGAGATCTGTTGAGTTCACTCAGTCCCCCGTCTCACTCACTTGTACTGTTTCTCCCACTGCTGCAGGCTGGCCTTTTCTACTGGGCCCCGCCTACTTTGACACCTTTTTCTGCCCTCAAAGAAGTCCGCAGTCCTGACAGCTCCGGTGAGTTCACTCACTCACCGTCCCTCACTCGCTCTCTCGTTCTGTTTCTCCCAGTGCTGCAGGCTGCCTTTTGTACTGGGCTCTTGCACTGGGGCCTTTTCGCCCACAAACAAATCTGCAGCAGTTCCAACAGAGCTCAGTTTAGCTGGGTCCTCCCCCTCACTTGTTCAATCTTAATGTGTCCCAAACACTGATTTCCCCAGTAAATGTGCTATTCTCCGGCAGGAGTGCAAAAACATATTTAGACCAGATGTGAAAATGACAGCTGTACTCTTCATAAGGAGGTGTGAAAAAAGTGCCACTGTTGAAAATGTGGTGTGAAAATATTACAACTCAGTAGTTACAAGGGTGCATGAAACAGTTCAATGCACACTTGTAACACAGTCATGTTATGGAGTTTCATCACCAAATTTTCAACATAGGCTTCTAGGACCTCTGCTCATGAACAGTGCCACTGTCATTTTCTTAATCTGTCCCTAACACTGATTTACCACAGCAACGCTTTATTGTGTGCATCAACTGTGAAACCACATTTCAGTCAGGATGTGAAAAATGACAGCTGTACTGCTCATAAGGAGGTGTGAAAAAAATGCCACTGTTGAAAATCTGGCATGACAATATGACAAATCTGCGAAGTTTCAAGGGTGTGTGGAAAGTGTGCAACGCGCACTTGTAATACAGTCATTTGCTGGACTATCATCACCAAATTTTCAACATAGGCATTTTAGGACCTCTGCTTATGAACAGTATCACTGTCATTTTCTTAATCTGTCCCGGACAGTGATTTCCCACAGCGACTGCTCTATTCTGCGCCAGAAGTGCGAAAACATATTTCGGCCAGGATGGGAAAAATAATGGATGCACTGTTCATAAGTAGGTGTGGGAAAATGGCAATGTTGAAAATCTGGAGTGAAAATATAAATTCACGAAATTACGAGTGTGCGTGCAAACTGCACAACACACGCTCGTAACACAGTAATTTTATGGAGTATCGTTACCAGATTTTCAACACAGCCATTTCAGGACCTCTACTCATGAACAGTGTCACTGTTATTTTCTTAATCTGTCCTGAACACTAATTTCCACAGCGACTCACGCTATTCTGTGCCATGAAGTAAAAACACATTTCCGCCATGATATGAACAATGACAGCTGTACTGTTCACAAGGGGGTGTGAAAAAATGCCAATGTTGAAAATCTGGTTTGAAAATATCGCAAATTCACGAAGTTACGAGTGTGGGTAGCAACTGCACAGCGCACGCTCGTAAAACAGTCATTTTTTGGATTTTTCTCACCAAATTTGCAACATAGGTTTTTTGAGATCCACCTCATGAACACTGGCACTGTCATTTCATTAATCAGCCCCAAAAGGTGATTCCGCGCAGTGACAGCGAAATCACCTTTTGGGGCTGATTAACGCAATGACAGTTTAAGAACTCATGAGGAGGGTCCCAAAAACCCTATGTTGAAAATTTGGTGAAAAAAGTCCCAAAAATGCCTGAGATATGTACTAAAGTTGAAAAAACACTATTTATTACGTTATACAGCTTACCGGCATTTCCTCAATTCACGGTCGGCTTTGAAGAGTGCAGACATGTTCCTGGTCCACTGAAGATTGGCGCGCCAAGCTCCGGAGGTAAGTATGGGGTGACGGGGTGTGGGGAGGCAGGGTGCGCAGTGGATTGGTGCGGGTTGCAGGTGGGGGCCAGGGACACTACGAGAAACCGTTTCCTTTTGCAGGTAAAAAGAAAATGCCTGCGGAACCATTTTTTCCCTTTACAGGCATATAGCACTGGATGGACACCCAACATGCCTGTGTGGCTTTCTTTTGGGGGCAGTAGTAGCCGACGGGGATTGGGCACCCTGTCGGCAGGAATAAAAGATGTGGGGGTGTTACAGAATGCCGAAGGGGAGTGGGCTCCCCCATCTGCACCAGAAACAATGGGGCACTGAGGCCGATGGGGTTTGGGGACCCCATTGGCACATAAACATGGTGAGGGGGTTATATTGTTTGTGAACAGGGCAGCAGCCTGCCGCCCTGTTCACAAACAATATCAGGGTTTTTACATCCCACCCTGCAATGATGGGTCGCTCCCTCATTGCAGCAGATGGCTGATGCTGCAATGATGAGGTAGCCCCTGACTGCAGTGGCAAAATTATCAGTAGTTGATGCAAATATTCCAAACTACTGTCACCAGCAGCCTGCGATATGTTATTTGCACTGTGCGCAATCAATATAAAAATTGTACATCCTGTCTGCCCCATTTCCCATATTAAACCTCAGAACCTACTGTCCATGCAGGGTAATAGCCTTCACTATCCACTCCCATGTTCCCCTCCCTACTACTTTCAGCATGAGTAACCATTATACCCTTCACTTTGTCAGAGCCATGCTTGAAATCATTTATGGTTTTGGTGCCTGGCATCTCAGTTGGCAAACTATTCCACATTTCCACCACCATTTCTGGAAAATAAAACTTTCCAATATCCTCTTGAACCTCCCTCCCATCAGTCTCTACTTGTGCCCCCATAACCTTGAACTGTTACTCATGCTAAGTAGTTCTCCATTCACCTTGTTTACTATTTACAGGAACTTGAAGGTCTCTATCATATCATTCCTCTCTTGTCTGGTCTCCAGTGAAGACATTTTAAGTGCCTTGAGCAGATCCTCATACGATCTGTGCTGTCAGCTCTGAATCATCCTAATCACCCTTTGACCTTATCTTTCCTGAGGTGAGGTCTTCAGAATTTCAGAACTCTGAACAGTATACCCAGTGCAGCCTCACCAACGATCAATAAAGAGGCAGTAAACCTCTTTTCTTCTACTATCAGAACCCCTTCTGGCACATCCTAGTATCCTATTTGCCTTACTAGATGCCTCACTGTACTAGCTTGATTGTTTAAGGGAGTCACTAATGATGAATACTAGGTCCCTTTTCTCAGCTGTAGTGCTCAGCTCTACCCCTCCTATCCAGTACTCTGTCCTGGGGTTCTTGTCCCCTAAGTGAATCATCTTGCACTTTTTGGCATTGAATTTCAACTGCCAAACCTTAGGCCACCTCTCTAATCTTTACATGTCAGTCTGCAGTTTCCTACTTCCCCATCACTATCTACCCTCCCATGAGCTTGGTGTCATCTTCAAAGAGACACAGCCCCAGAGTCATTCTTAAACATTGTTAATGAGCATATTGAAGAGAACAAGAGTCAGGATGGATCCCTGTGGCATTCCACTCTTGACTTCCCTCTTTTCTGATCTGACACCATAATCACAACCCTCTGATGCTTCTCATTCAACTAAAGCCCCCTCACCATCACCAAAACACTGCTTATATTTTCCTTCAAATCCCTGGACCTCACCCCTTTGCGCTGTGACCTAAGTCACTCTGCTTGGTCCCCTATCTCATTGGTCTGCTCCACTGATTCCATGCTAACATATTTCAAAACAAAATTACTCTAAATATATATATTTTTTTAGTTGTTTAACCAGGAGTAGCACACTAAGCTGAAAGCTTTTTACAGGAGTGACCTGGGAGCACAGGAAGTTAAGTGACTTGCTCAGAGTCACACAGTATGCAAGTGGAGGTTGTGAGCATAGCGTTTTAGGCACAGCATCCTCCAGTTGCTGGAGCCCCACTCATGGGGCCCCTAAACACAGGAATTTACCTTATTCATTTTAAACATTTTTTGTCTTAATATATTTTTAAAACATCAGTAAAGACTGTACAGATCCTTCTGGTTATGTCACGAATACACTCAACAAGCTACGTATTCCAGTCAATATGGAGGTGGATATGCAGCAATGGATGTGATGGGAGGAATAGTCAAAGAACTGATACTGCTGTGTCTTCCTAAATATTTTTTAAATACTATTGGTTATACTAAAGCTATACATAGAAACAAAGAGATATAAAATTTACGGCAGATAACTACTACTTGGCCCACCTACTCTGCCCATTTTTCCCTGCCTATAGTATCACCACAAATAAAATCTTGCACTTATGGGCTACAGTAAAACACATGGGCTAAAGGTGGGCCAAGTAGAGGCCCCATCACTTCACTAATTCTGCTGGGGGCCCCCCAAACCCTAAAGCTGGTCCTGGTTGTGAGAATCAAACTCAGGTCTGGCCTTCTGGAAGTACCAAGCTCATTCACACTTCATTCCTCTAACTTCTACGCTATACTGCCAGCCTGAAAAGTATCATCCACATACATATGGATGGAGGTGAGTGGTCAGGCAGAATGGAGGTAATTTAAGAAAATAGAGAAGAGGGCCTAGCATGGAACCCTGTGGTACTCCAGTGTTCTTGGGAAGGGGAGGGGATGTGGTGTCACCAATCTGAACTGACTGTGTTCTGCTAACTAGGTATGAATGGAATAAGAGTCAATGAGGCTCAGTAGGGAGGCGGAAGTGGAGTCCTGCTTCTAGAAACCAGACTGGTAGGGTGTGAAGAAAGAGGAGGAGTCAAGATATGAGGAGAGTTGGGACAGTACCAAGCGTTCTTGTAGTCTGGCAAGAATGGGAAGCAGAGAGATAGGTTGGTAGTTACTAGGAGAGGAGGGGTCACCGCCTTTAGGAAGGGGGATTACAGTGGCATGCTTCCAGACTGATGGGACAGAAGCAAGAGAGAAAGGGAGGTTTAGAAGGGAAGCTAGAGGGGTAGCAATAGCTGATGCGGACAGGTGGAGGATTCTGGAGTCGAGGCTGGACGGGCACTTACCCTTAGAGGGATTTAGAGCAAGAAGAGCATTTAGGGCCTGAAATGGGATATTGGACTGAAGGAGAAAGGGAGAGAGTGAAGATTGTGATAGTGGGGGACCAGGGGTGAGGGAGAGGATGAGGAAGGGGTGAGGTGGAGAAGTAGAGGAGGCGAGGAGGTAAAAATGTACTGAACTTTATAGCCACAGGAATGGGTCAGAAAAGGTGGTATTACCCACTTTAAGAATGGGTGGAGGAGGATGGGATGTGAAGGTGAACAAGGAATGAACCACCTTCCAAAATTTGGATGGGTTGTTTACATTAGAATGAAAGTATAAACTCTGTAGCCATTTCACAAATCCTTTAGGGATACTGTATTCCAATAATACCTGAAAAAGGAAATCATGATTAACTCTCAAACACTGTTTTTGTCTACAGACAAATAAAATCCAGAATATTTGTTCCTTACATAATATTCCCATACCTCTCTTATTATAAAAATATTCTCTTGTATATTCCTATTGGGTAGTGAACATGTCTGTATGGGATTAATTACATGCTTTGTTGTTTCCACTTTTCAGAAGGACAGTCTTACAGGGTTTAGGACACTGTCCTACATGCTGGGCCATTGGACATCTTAGCTGTGGGATTCAAACCCAGGTCTGGTCTGCTGGATGTCACCAGATTTGCAGCTCAGAGCCTTAAACCACTGTGCTATACTGCCTCCCCTTTATGGGACTGCCATGCCCCCCAGAGCAGGACATGAAGAAAGGTACACCACCTCCCTAGATCATGGCTGATCTCATAGCTTGCGAAGTGCATGATTTGGCCTGGTCAAAAATAAGCGTAACCCATCCCCATGGCTTCCAGAGGTATCATCATCTCCACGGCACCTGTACCATGGCAATAAGCTTGCCAAAGGTGAAATTTTACATCTAACTTCAGTACCAACATTGGTTACCTGTCTAAATTTTGAAAGGCTGCCACAATCTCTTCTCCCTCCCACTCTTTGCCTGTCCTCAGAGTCAGTGGCACCCCTGTCTCAAACCTCTCCTTCTTCACCATAGAGATGTAATTCCTTTCATCACCTATACCTCATCTCCTCCTCCCACTACCCTTCCTCACCGCCCTCTCACCCCTGCCAGCCTGCATGATTGCCATCTCCTTCCTTCCACTAGTGTTTTTTTTCTCCAGTAACTCCATCCTTTATCCTCGACACACTTCCCGCCTTAATCCTTCCAAGGGTAGGAGCCCAGATGGCGGGATAGCAAGCTCCTCCATCTGACTGCTTCTGCAATCTCCTCCCCATTGGATGACCTCCCTAACCTCTCTTTCTGGTGTTCCTCCATCCCTGCTGACTGGAAGGCTGCCACTGTTACTCCTCCTCCTCCAAAAGATGGTGACCCGTTAGGTATGAACAGCTACCGACTCATTTCTCTCCTTCCTCCAAAATACAGGAACAAATTATCTTGTTACAACTCTCTCCCTTTCTGGACTTCTCTTCCTTTTTCACCCAATACAAATCTGACTTCCGCAAAAATCACTCCACCACCTGCTCAGGCTCACCAAATCCATCCATAATGGTATGAATCACAGCCTGTTCACATCTGCTATCTTCATCGATCTAGCCAAAGCATTTAAACCTGTCTACCACCCAATTATTAGCCAAACTCCAGGCTGCAGGCCTCTCTGACTTAGCCATCGGCTGTTCCACTCCTACCACAGGGGTAGGTCCCAAGCAGTCAAAAGTGGTGACCCCCTCTCTCCTCCCTGCCTGTATCCACTTGGGTCCCACAAGGATCTGTGTTAAGCCCACTACTTTTCTTCCATTTTCTTAATGATCTCCTCCTCCATGTGCTTGTCTGCATCCATTCACATGTACATGGATGACACGGTCCTCTTCACAGCAGGCCCACAGACTCCAGCTGGACTTTGATCAAGTTCAGCCCTGACCACACACAAATCAGCTTTTCCTCAATGCCAAGAAGGCTGTCTCCATGTCCTTTGGCACAAGGCACCAGACTGTCTAGGCTCCCTCCCCTTCCTACTTTCCATACCCTGGATGGCTCCCCTGTGGAGGATGTCACCACCTTTAGTTATCTTGGTATCTGGCTAGACCAGCACCTAAACGTTTCTGAACAAGTGGATGCTATAGTCAAAAAGCTGCACCACAATTTGGTGCACTTTACAGGAACTGTGACTGTATCCCACCTCCAGCATACCATGCTATTATCCAGAGAATGATCCTCCAAATCTCTGACTATGGTGATGTGGTCTACAGCGTAGCCCCCTTCACTACCCTTGCCAGACTGGACACACTCTTCAACTATTTCTGCCATTACACTCTCAATTATCCTTCTTGGACTCACCATTGTTCTATATATAAATCTCTCTCCTTTTCTTTTCTTGTGAACAGACACCATGCCCACTGTGCCAGCTTTGTGGGCAAATCTGGTTTGGTTCCCTACCCTCCTATCTCTCCGACGGTCCCGTTATAGCCATACCATCAGAAGCTGAAATATTCGAAACCTAGCAGTTCCTTCAGTTTCCACAACCATCGGAAAAGTCACGTTCAGCCACCACTACCCTAAAATCTGGAACTCCCTCGCCCCAGCCATTCACCAATCTCCCTCCCATGGATTCTTTCAAACCACTTCAGTGGTCTCACCTCCCTCCTGCACTTGCTCTAGTTTTCCCTCTTGCTCTCCTATTACTTGTTTCCAGTTTAGGTACTGCTAAAATTTGGCACCTATGCTTCCACTCTAGGCATTATGCACAAATGTTTATAGCTAATGTTGAAGTAAAAGCCTCTCCAGCCCCTTTGTGTATCAGTTATGCAGATGGAGCTCCCCTCCTAACTGTGAACTCCATCAAATACCTTGGGGTGACACTTGACCCACAGTTGGACCTAGGGAGTCATATCCTAAATGTCTGTAGAACTGTGAACTGTAAATTGGGTCTGGCCTATAGGGCCAAAAATAACCTGACACCTGCTGCTCGTCTGGCACTTGCTAGAGGTGTACTACTTCCCTCCCTTAGCTATGGTCTCTACCAATTTGCCTGTACCTCCAAAGCTCTTCTTACTCAGTGGCACACAACGTACAATAACATCTGTCACTTTGCACTGGCCACCCCTGTCTCACCCACCATTGTGAGCTTTATGATAGACTAGGTTGGCTTTCCCGACCAATCACCTGAACTTTGGGCTGGGATGCCTCGTGGGCAAAGTGATCAGAACTGGCACCCCCCCAGGGCTGGCACAGCTTCTCTCACCTCCTGACCCCTCCTCTTACCCACTCAGGTCCCAGGGTCCTGGGATGCTAAAAGCACCCCTCACCCGAACCCATATGGGGGACAGGGACTTTGTTGCATGTGCTCCTAGGCTCTGGAATTCCTTTCCTAACCATGTTCGTTCCGCCTCTTCCCATCAGTGCTTCTGGAAGTCCCTGTGGGGGCATCTGAAGCTGGCCTCAGTGTGCGAATGTCCCAAGCCTCCCTAGCCTAATTGTACTTGGAGCCCAACTGTTCTGAGGACCTGCCAATGATCTTTTGGTCATTTCTCGTGATCCAATTGCTCTCCTAGGCATCTGACTGCACTATGTATGCTCTAGACTATATATTGTTGATTATATGTACTTTATCAATTTCTGCCATAGCAGTTCACTCCATGCCTTACCGTTTTGTGACTCAATGCATTTTGTTACTCTATGTATTTGCATTACTTGCTGTTATGTTCTGATGTACCTGTATTACCTGTTGTACTCTCCCCGGGAAGTTCCTGAAAATAGGCATATAACTTGTCTAGTGTACCTACCCGGTCAACAAAAGGTAAATAAATAAGACTGCTCTGTATTTGATCATCAACATAGGTTTGTGGCTCCTGACTGTGCTGTATACGCAGTGTCGATTGTTTTGCTTGTCACTCAAGTTCTCACATCTTGCATGAATTATTCCCAATGTAATTTGTGGTTGTGTACCACTCTGCTCCATGTATGTTATGTATTTTGAACTATTGTCCTACCTAAGACCCACTTGTACAAGTTCCCCTTCCAAAGGATGCATCTAGAAATGAGCTCCCAGCTTAGTATTCCTGGGTGGGGAGCACTAGACACCAATGATCATTTTACTATAATAATTGGAGCCATTTAAACTGCGATCAGGGTGTAGAACCTTTACATGCCAAGGATCATTTTGGTATACTACTTGGGAGCATCATAATGGTGACCACAGGTAGGGTCACAATATGCACCACTGTGTGCTCAAATTCATTTATTTATTGAAAAGTTTCACCAGGGAAGGTACACTGAACAACAAGTTGCTCGTCTCCTGGTACGACCTGGGGAGAGGGTGGTGGGAGTTACATAGTAACAATGAGTACACACAAAATACACAATATCACACAAAACATAGGTTACAACTGATTACACATTAGCATGAAAAGCAAATAATTACAAGGGTAGAGAGTGAAAACCAGTCGCAGTGAGCTTGTGGTGAGACAGAGAGGAGAGTAGCGAATGTAAGTGTGAACCAATGGTCTGCACTATGCAGACTAAGAATAACACAGGTGGCAAGTGAAGTGAGTTAGTAGGACATCAAACAGGATGTAGGACAAGAAACGGGGAGCTAGGGGCAGGTGCAATTTACAGAGAGGAAATTATGAAGAGCTTGACTTAATGAGCCAGGTGAGGAAGAGGATCGGATATGTGAGGTAGAGCATTCCACATTTTGGGAGGCGATAGAGTGGAAGGCCTGTCCACTAGTGGTGGATCTCAGGGAACAAAGTTCTATGGTCATGGGCTTTTAGAAGTTGAAAGGAGTGGGTGGGGGAGATTAGGGAATTTAGGTAGGAGGAGTGTGCCAAGCCAGTACCTAGAGATGAGATTGCGCAATGATGCGAGTCACGTATTTGTTAGGGAGGAAGGCTAAAGCTCGGTAAAAGGCTCTGCGAGTTTCGACTATTGCGATGTTGTTTATTGCTCTGCTCCTGCAACCTCCTTAGCCACCCTGGATACTCTTTTCAACTTATTCTGTTGGTTTGCTCTGGATGCACCTCACCTTTCCCACCACTGCCACTTTCCGAGCTTTAGCCTTCCCATCCCTAACAAACAGGTGACTGCATCATTGCAAATCTCATCTCTAAGGCACTGGCTTTGCACTCCCCTCCTACCTAAATTCCTAATCTCCCCCACCCACTCCTCTCTCAACTTCTAAGAGCCCATGACCATAGAACTCTGTCTCTTCCTGGAGATCCACCACTGGTGGACAGGCCTCCCACCCTGTCATCTCCCAAAATGTGGAATGCTCTTCCTACATATCCAATCCTTCCTTGCCTGGCTCATTAAATCAAGCTCTTCATAATTTCCTCTCTAAATTGCACCTGCCCCTAGCTCCCCCTTTCTTGTCCTACATCCTGTTTGATGTCCTGCTGACTCACTTCACTTGCCACCCTGTGCTATTCTTAATCTGCATAGTGCAGGCCATTGGTTCACACTTGCTATTACATTACGCTCTCTCTCTCTGTCTCACCACAAGCTCACTGCGACTGGTTTTCACTTCTCTACCCTTGTAATTATTTGCTTTTCATGCTAATGTGTATTCAGTTGTAACCTATGTTTTGTAACATATTGTGTATTTGTGTGACTCATTGCTACTATGTATCCCCACCCTCTCCCAGAATTAGTACCAGGAGACGAGCAACTGTTATTTAGTGTACCTTCCTAGGTGAAACTTTTCAATAAATAAATTAATTTGAGTACACAGTGGTGCACATTGTGACCTACCTGTGGTCACCATTATGATGCTCCCAAGTAGTACCAAAATGATCCTTGGCATGTAAAGATTCTACACCTGATCGCAGTTTAAATGCTCCTGTTATTATAGTAAAATGATCCTTGGTGTCTAGTGCTCCCCACCCAGGAATACTAAGCTGGGAGCTCATTTCCTAGATGCATCCTGGGGAAGGGGAACTTGTACAAGTGGGTCTTAGGTAGGACAATAGTTCAAAATACATAACATACATGGAGCAGAGTGGTACACAACCACAAATTACATTGGGAATAATTCATGCAAGATGTGAGAACTTGAGTGACAAGCAAACAATCGACAATGCATATACAGCACAGTCAGAAGCCACAAACCTATGCTGATGATCAAATACAGAGCAGTTTCATTTATTTATTTATTTAGCTTTTGTTGACCGGGTAGGTACACTAGACAAGTTATATGCCTATTTTCAGGAACTTCCCGGGAGAGTACAACAGGTAATACAGATACATCAGAACATAACAGCAAGTAAAGCTAGTACATAGAGTAACAAAATGCATTGAGTCACAAAACAGTAAGGCATGGAGTGAACTGCTATGGCAGAAATTGATAAAGTCTTATAATCAACAAATATAGTCTAGAGCACACATAGTGCAGTCAGATGCCTAGGAAACAATTGGATCACGAGAAACAACCAAAGATCATTGGCAGGTCCTCAGAATAGTTGGGCTCCAAGTACAGGTTAGTAAGGCTTGGGACATTCGCACGCTGAGGCCAACTCAGATGCCCCCACAGGGACTTCCGAAACTGATGGGAGGGTGGAATGAACATGGTTAGAAAAGGACTTCCCAGAGCCTAGGGAGCACATGCAACAAAGTCCCTGTCCCCATGGGTTCGGTGAGGGTGCTTTAGCATCCCAGGACCCTGGGACCTGAGTGGGTAAGAGGAGGGTCCAGGAGGTGACAGACACTGTGCCAGCCCGAGGTGCCAGTTCTCATCACTTTGCCACGAGGCATCCCAGCCCAAAGTTCAGGTGATTGGTGGGGAAAGCCAACCTAGTTTATCATAAAGCTCACAATGGTGGGTGAGACGGGGGTGGCCAGTGCAAAGCGACAGATGTTATTGTGCGTGTGTGCCACGAGTAAGAAGAGCTTTGGGTACAGGCAAATTGGTGAGACCATAGCTAAGGAGGAAGTAGGCCACTCTAGCAAGTGCCAGGCGAGCAGCAGGTGTCCAGGTTTTGGGTTTCTAGGTGAGACCCATTACAGTTCACAGTTCTACAGACATTTGGATATGACTCCCTAGGTCCAACTGTGGGTCAAGTGTCACCCAAGGTATTGATGGGTTCACAGTTAGGAGGGTGCTCCATTTGCATAACTGATACACAAGGGGCTGGAGAGCTTTTTATTTCAACATGAGCTATAAACATTTGTGCATAATGCCTAGAGTGGAAGCATAGGTGCCAATTTTAGCAGTACCTAAACTGAAACAAGTAATAGGAGAGCAAGAGGAAAACTAGAGCAAGTGCAGGAGGGAGAGGTGAGACCACTGAAGTGGTTTGAAAGAATCCATGGGAGGGAGATTGGTGAATGGCTGGGGCAAGGGAGTTCCAGATTTTAGGGCAGTGGTGGCTGAACATGACTTTGCCAATGGTTGTGGAAACTGAAGGGACTGCTAGGGTTCGAATATTTCAGCTTCTGATGGTATGGCTATAATGGGGCCGTCGGAGAGATAGGAGGGTAGGGAAACAAACCGGATTTGCCCACAAAGCTGGCACAGTGGGCATGGTGTCTGTTCACAAGAAAAGAAAAGGAGAGCGATTTATATATAGAACAATGGTGAGTCAAGAAGGATAATCAAAAGTGTAATGGTAGAAATAGTTGAAGAGTGTGTCCAGTCTGGCAAGGGGTAGTGAAGGGGCTACGCTGTAGACCAACTCACCATAGTCAGAATTTGGAGGATCATTCTCTGGATAATAGCATGGCATGCTGGAGGTGGGATACAGTCACAGTTCCTGTAAAGTGCACCAAATTGTGGTGCAGCTTTTTGACTATAGCATCCATTTGTTCAGAAGCGTTTAGGTGCTGGTCTAGCCAGATACCAAGATAACTAAAGGTGGTGACATCCTCCACAGGGGAGCCACCTAGGGTATGGAAAGTAGGAAGGGGAGGGAGCCTAGACAGTCTGGTGCCTTGAACCAAAGGACATGGAGACAGTCTTCTTGGCATGGAGGAAAAGCTGATTTGTGTGTGGTCAGGGCTGAACTTGATCAAAGTCCAGCTGGAATCTGTGGGCCTGCTGTGAAGAGGACCGTGTCATCCATGTACATGTGAATGGATGCAGACAAGCACATGGAGGAGGAGATCATTAAGGAAAATGGAGAAAAGTAGTGGGCTTAACACTGGTCCTTGTGGGACCCAAGTGGATACAGGCAGGGAGGAGAGAGGGTCACTTTTGACTGCCGGGACCTACCCTGTGGTAGGAGTGGAGCAGCTGATGGCTAGGAGTCAGAGGCCTGCAGCCTAGAGTTTGGCTAATAATTGGGTGGTAGACGGGGTTGAATGCTTTGGCTAGATCGAGTAGAGATGGCAGAAGTGAATAGGCTGTGATTCATACCATTATGGATGGATTTGGTGAGCCTGAGCAGATGGTGGAGTGATTTTTGCGGAAGTCAGACTTGTATTGGGTGAAAAAAGAAGAGGAGTCCAGAAAGGGAGAGAGTTGTAACAAGAAAATCTTTTTCTTGTGTTTTGGAGGGAGGAGAGAAATGAGTCGGTAGCTGTTCGTATCTGACAGGTCACCATCTTTTGGAGGAGGAGGAGTAACAGTGGCAGCCTTCCAGTCAGCAGGGATAGAGGAACACCAGAAAGAGAGGTTAGGAGGTCATCCAGTCGGAGGATTGCAGTGATCAGATGGAGGGCACTATCGGGAGATCTGGGCTCCTACCCTTGGAAGGATTAAGGGCAGGGAAGTGTGGGGATAAAGGATGGAGTTACTGGAGAAAAAACACTAATGGGAAGGAAGGAGATGGCAATCATGCAGGCTGGCAGGGGTGAGAGGGCGGTGAGGAAGGGGAGAGGGAGGAGTGGAGAGAGGAGGTATAGGTGATGAAAAGGAATTACGTCTCTATGGTGATGAAGGAGAGGTTAGAGACAGGGGTGCCACTGACTCTGAGAACAGGCAAAGGAGTGGGAGGAAAGGAGGTTGTGGCAGCCTTTCAAAATTTAGACAGGTAACCAATGTTGGTACTGAAGTTAGATGTAAAATTCTCACCGGCAAGCTTATTGCCATGGTACAGGTCTCTGAGGAGATGATGATACCTCCTGAGCCATGGGGATGGGTTACATTTATTTTTTATTAGCCTGATCATGCACTTACCTGCAAGTAAGCTGAGAGATCAGCCATGATCTGGGAGGTGATGTACCTTTCTCATGTCCTGCCTCTGGGGGGACAGGCAGTCCCATAAAGGAGGCAATATAGTGCAGTGGTTTAAGGCTCTGAACTGCAAATCTGGTGACATCAGCAGACCAGACCTGGGTTTTGATCCCACAGCTTCCACTTGGATACTAGTGTGACTCTGAGCAAGTCACTTAACCCTGTGCTCCGAGGTCACTCCTGTAAAAAGTTTTCAGTTAAGTGTGCTACTCCTGGTTAAACAACTAAAAATATATATATATTTAGAGTAATTTTGTTTTGAAATATGTTAGCATGGAATCAGTGGAGCAGACCAATGAGATAGGGGATCAATCAGAGTGACTTAGATCACAGCGCAAGGAGGTGAGGTCCAGGGATTTGAAAGAAAATATAAGCATTGTTTTGATGGGGGTGAGGGGGCTTTAGTTGAATGAGAAGCATCAAAGCGTTGTGATTATGGTGTCAAATCAGAAAAGAGGGAAGTCAAGAGTGGAATGCCACAGGATCCATCCTGACTCTTGTTCTCTTCAATATGCTCATTAACAATGTTTGAGAATGAATCTGGGGCTGTGTCTCTTTGAAGATGACACCAAGCTCATGGGAGGGTAGATAGTGATGGGGTAATAGAAACTGCAGACTGACATGTAAAGATTAGAGGTGGCCTAAGGTTTGGCAGTTGAAATCCAAAGCAAAAAGTGCAAGGTGATTAGCTTGAGGGACAGAACCTCAGGACAGAGTACTGGATAGGAGGTGAATCTGAGCAATACAGCTGAGGAAGGGACCTAGTATTCATCATTAGTGACTCCTAAACAATCAGCTAGTACAGTGAGGCATCTAGTAAGGCAAATAGGATACTAGGATGTGCCAGAAGGGGTTCTGATAGTAGAAGAAAAGAGGTTACTGCCTCATTGATCATTAGTGAGGCTGCACTGGGTATACTGTTCCAGTTCTGAACTTCTGAAGACCTCACCTAAGGAAAGATAAGGTCAAAAGATCAGGATGATTCCAGAGCTGACAACACAGATCGATGAGGACTGCTCAAGGCACTGAACATGTTCACTGGAGACCAGACAAGAAAGAAATGATATGATGAGACCTTCAAGTTCTTGTAAATAGTAAACAAGGTGAATGGAGAACTACTGAGCATGAGTATCAAGTTCAGTTATGGGGGCACAAGTAGAGACTGATGGGAGGAGGTTCAAGATGGATGTTGAAGTTTTATTTTCTAGAAATGGTGGTGGAAATGTGGAATAGTTTCCAACTGAGATGCCAGGCACCAAAACATAAATGGTTTCAAGCATGGCTCTGACAAAGTGAAGAGTATAATGGTTACTCATGCTGATAGTAGTAGGGGAGGAACAAGGGGTGGATAGTGAGGCTATTACCCTGGACAGTGGTTCTGAGGGTTTAATATGGAAATGGGGCAGACAGGATGTACCATTTTATATTAGTATTGTGCACAGTGCTAATAATATATCGCAGGCTGCTGGTGACAGTAGTTTGAATATTTGCACCAACTACTGACAATTCGTCGCTGCAGTCAGGGCTGCCTCATCATTGCAGCATCAGCCATCTGCAGCAATGAGGGAGCGACCCATCATTGCAGGGTGGGGTGTAAAACCTGATATTGTTTGTGTGAATAGGGGTGGCAGAGATGTCCCCCTGTCTGCTAAACAATATAACTCTTCACCATGTTTATGTGCCAATGGGGTCCCCAAACCATCGGCCTCAGTTGTATTGTTGCTGGTGCAGTGGGGGGACACTATGCCGTCGGCATTCTGTAACACCCCATCTTTTATTCCTGCCGACGGGTGCCCAATCCCCATCGGCTACTGCAACCCCCCCAAAAGAAAGTCATTGGTGGCATGCTGGGTGCCCATCCCAGTGTGCTACATGCCCCTGTAAAGGGAAAAATGGTCCCATAAAGTATTTTTTTTTTTTACCTGCAAAAAAGGAGACGGTTTCTCGTAGTGTCCCTGGCCCCCACCTGCAACCCGCACCAACCCACTGCGCACCCTGCCTCTCCACAACCCCCCATCACCCCATACTTACCTCCGGAGCTTGGCGCGACGATCTTGATGGACCAGGAACACGTGCACTCTTCAAATCCGACCGTGAACTGAGGAAATACCCGTAAGCTGTATACATGTAATAAATAGTGTTTTTCCAACTTTAGGTATATCTCGGGCATTGTTGGGACTTTTTCACCAATTTTGACATAGGGTTTTGGACCCTCCTCGTGAATTCTTGAACTGTCATTGCGTGTAATCAGTTCTAAAAGGTGATTTCCACGTTCACTGCAAAGCGGAATCTTCTTTGGGTGATTAACGAAAGCGACAGTGCCAGTGTTCATAGAGTTGGATCTCAAAAGCCTAGGTTGCAAATTTGGTGGGGAAAAAATCAAAAATTACTGTTTTACAGGCGTGCGCTGCGCGGTTGCTACTCCAGCTCGTAACCCATTAATTCTGCAATATTTTCATGCCAGATTTTTCAACATTGCCATTTTTTCACACCTCTTTGTGAACAGTACAGCTGTCATTGTTCACATCTTGGCGGAAATGTGTTTTCGCACTTCTGGCGCAGAATAGCGTGGTCGCTGTGGGAAATCAGTGTTCAGGACAGATTGAGAAAAAAACAGTGACACTGTTCATGAGTAGAGGTCCTGAAATGGCTGTGTTGAAAATCTGTTAATGATACTCCATAAAATGACTGTGTTACGGTGTGTGTGTGTGCAGTTTGCATACATTCCGTAAGTCAGCGTTATATTTTTCAATCCAGATTTTCAACATTGCCATTTTTCCACACCTACTTATGAACAGTGCATCCATCATTTTCCCATCCTGGCGAAATGTGTTTTCACACTTCTGGCTGCCAGAATAGAGCAGTCACTGTGGGAAATCACTGTCCGGGACAAATTAGAAAATGACAGTGATACTGTTTATGAGCAGAGGTCCTAAAATGCCTATGTTGAAAATTTGGTGATGATAGCTCAGCAAATGATTGTATTACAGGTGCATTGTACTTTGTCAACTTACTCTGTAACTTGCAGATTTTAATATTGTCATACAAGATTTTCAACAGTGGCATTTTTCACCTCCTTATGAGCAGTACAGCTGTCATTTTTCACATGCCTGAAATGTGGTTTCACAGTTGATGCACACATAAACTGGTTGCTGTGGTAAATCAGTGTTAGGGACAGATTAAGAAAATGACAGGTGGCACTGTTCATGAGCAGGATCCTAAAGCCCTATGTTGAAAATTTGGTGACAACTCCTTAATATGACTGTGTTAAGCGTGCATTGAGCTGTTTCACGCACCCTTGAACTTGCACATTTGTAATATTTTCACACCACATTTTCAGCAGTGGCACTTTTTTCACACCTCCTTATGAAGAGTACAGCTGTCATTTGTCACATCCAGTCTAAATATGTTTTTGCACTCCTGCCGGAGAATAGCACGTTCGCTGTGGGAAATCAGTGTTTGGGACACATTAAGATCGAACAATTGAGGGGGAGGGAGTGACCCAGCTAAACTGAGCTCTGTTGGAACTGATGTGGATTTGTTTGTGGGCTGATAAAGGCCCCAGTGCAACAGCTCAGTACAAAGGGCAGCCTGCAGCACTGGGAGAAACAGAGCAAGAGCAGTGAGGAGGGTGAGTGAGAACTCACCAGGCACTGTTAGGGACTGCAGATTTCTTTGAGGCAGAAATAGGCATCAAAGCAGGCAGGGGCCCAGTGGAAGAGGCCAGCCTTCAGCGGTGGGAGAAACAGTATGAGTGGTGAGCGGGGGACTGGGTAACTCAACAGATCTCTAGCGGACTGCTGCAGATTTCTTTGTGGGCAGAAAAAGGCACCAGTGCAGGCAGGAGCACCGTACAAAAGGGCCACTTGCAGTGCCAGGACAAACAGAATGAGCATGTGACAGAGGGAGACTGAGTGACCTCAACGTAGCTCTGTGGGACAGCTGCAGATTTCTTTGTGGAGAGAAAAGGTACCAACTGCCCCAGGAGCCCTGTATACAAGCGCAGCCTGCAGCACCAAGAGAAACAGAATGAGTGAGTGATGAGGTGGTAGGAGCGCTCAACAGAGCTGTGGTCAGACTGCTGCGGATTTCTTTGTGGGCAGAAAATACAGCAACGGAGGCAGGAGCCAGAAAAATGCCAGCCTGCAGCACTGGGAGAAAGCGGAATGAGGAAGGGGAGTGAGCTGAGCTCAATGGAGCTGTTGGGACTGCTAGCGATTTCTTTCTGGCCAGAACAAGCCACCAATGCAGGCAGGGCCCAGTACAAAAGGGCAGCCTGCAGTGGCAGAGACACAAACAGTGAGTGAGGATGGGGAGTGAGTGAGGCAGAATGAAGCTCTTTGGGACTGCTGCAGATTTGTTTGTGGGCAGAAAAAGACAGCAATGCATGCTGGGGCTCCAGTACAAAAGGGCAGCCTGCAGGCGGAAAACCAGAATGAGGGAGTGAGAGAGAGGGTGGCGAGCTCAATGGAACTCTATTGTGACTGTTGCACATTTCTTTGTGAGCATGAAAAGCTGCGTGACAGGCAGGAGCCCAGTACAAGGGCAGCCTGCAGCGCTGGTAGAAATGGAAATGAGTGAGAGAGAGGGAATGAGAGCAAGCTTGAATGTGGCGTTGTGTCAGGACTGCTGCAATTTCTTTGTGGGCAGAAAAAGGCAGCAATGAACACAGGAGCCCAGTACAAAGGCCAGTCTGCAGGCGCCTGCAGAAAAGGAATGAGTGAGTGACAGAGGGGGTGAGCGACCTCAACGGAGCTGTGTCAGGACTGCTACAGATCTCTCTGTGGGCAGAAAAAGCTGCCAATGCAGGCAGGAACCCAGTACAAAAGTGCAGCCTGCAGCACTGGGAGACACAGAACGAGCGAGTGAAGGAGGGGGAGTGAGTGAGCTCACCAAAGCTTTGCTGGGACTGCTGTGGATTTCTTTGTGGGCAGATAAAGGCAGCAATGCACGCAGGGGCCCAGTACAAAAGGGCAGCCTCCAACGGCAGAAGAAACAGAACAATCGAGTGAGAGGGGGGAGAGGAAGAGAGTGAGCCAGCTCAATGGAGCTGTATTGTGACTGCTGCAGATTTCTTTGTGGGTAGAAGAAGGCGGCCAGCGCAGGCAGGAACCCAGTATAAAGGGCCGCCTGCAGCACCATTTCAAGCGGAAATGATCAAGTAAGAAAGGGGGTGGCGGCTCAAAGGAGCTCTGTTGGGACTGCTGCAGATTTCTTTGTTGGGCAGATGGTGGGCTAAGAGAGGCAAGCCAACTACAAAATGGCAGCCTGCAATGCCAGGAGAAACAGAATGAGCGAATGAGACAGGCAGAGTGTGCTGACTTCAACAGGAGCTCTGTCAGGACAGCTGCAAATTTCTTTGGGGCAAAAGGTGCCAACACAGGCAGAAGCCCAGTACAAAGGGACAGCCTGCAGCAGCGAGGGATACAGAATGAGCGAGTGAAGGATGGGGAGTTAGTGAGCACAACGGAGCCTGTTGGGACTGCTGCGGATTTCTTTGTGGCAGGAAAAGGCAGCGATGCACTGAGGGGCCCACTACAAAAGGCAGCCTGCATTAGCGTGAGAAACAGAGCGAGCGAGTGAGAGGGGACTGAGCAAGCTCAACAGACTTCTACTCGTAACTCTGCAGATTTCTTTGTATAGGGCAGAAGAAGGCGGCAATGCGGCAGGAGCCCAGTACAAAGGGCAGCCTGCAGCACTGGCAGAAACAGAGCGAGAGGTGAGAGAGGAAGGTGAGCTAGCTCAGCGGAGCTCTGTCGGGACTGCTGCAGGGTGTTTGTGACCAGAAAAAGTGCCAACAGAGACAGAGCCTAGTACAAAGGACAGCCTGCAGCGCCAGGAGAAAAAGAATGAGCCAGTGAGACAAGGGGGTGAGTGACCTCAATGGACTCTATGTCGGGACAGCTGCTGATTTCTTTGTTAAGACGAAAAAGCAGCAATGTGAGGCAGGAGCCCAGTACAAAAGGCCAGCCCGGCAGCGCAGGCAGAAATGGAATGGGTGACTGAGAGAGGAGTGAGCAGAGCTCAACAGACCTGCGTCAGGACTGCTGCAGATTTATTGTGGGTCAGAATAAGCCAGCTGAGGCAGGAACCCTGTACAAAGGACAGCCTGCACCAGAGGAGACACAGAACCAGTGAGAGAGTGGAGGGAAGTGGAGTGGAGGAGCCTCAACAGGAGCTTTTGGGACTGCTGTGGATTTCTTTGTGGGTAGAAAAAGGCAGCAATGACCCAGGAGCCCACTACAAAAAAGACAGCCTGTAGCGGTGGCAGAAACAGAACAAGTCAGTGGGAGAGATGGGGTGAGTGGAGCTCAACAGAGCTCTACTCGTGACTGCTGTGGATTTCTTTGTGGGCAGAAAAAGGTGTAGCGCGGCAGGAGCCCAATACAGAGGCCAGCCTGCAGCGCGGCAGACAAGGAAAGAGTGAATGACAGAGGGGAGTGAGCAACCTCAGCGGACCTGTGTTGGGACTACAGCAGATTTCTTTGTTGGCTGAAAAAGCCACCAACAGAGGCAGGGGAGCCCAGTACAAAGGCCAGCCTGCAGTGCAGGAGAAACAGAATGAGGGGAGTCAGAGGAAGTGGCCCACCTCAATGGAGCTCTGTCAGGCCATCTGCGGTTTCTTTGTAGACAGAAAGGGTGCCAATGCAGGAAGGAGCTCAGTACAAAACAGCAGCCTGCAGCACTGGGAGAAACAGAATGGGCGAGTGGCCTGAGGGCCATTGAGCGAGCTCAATGGACCAATGCAATCAACATTCAGCACTGACAAATGCTTGTTTTTTTATTGTGTCCAGAACTGACTGTGTGTGTATATGTGTGGGGGGTTGTTGGCAGGCTGCGTGTGTGCAGTTAAAACACAATTCCCAGAATCATTAACTAGCACTAACCACGCAGTGTGTTAACACTTCAAGAAAGCATTTAGTATACCTGTACACCTTATATGCATTAGAGCAACCCCCAGTTGTATGAGCGCCTGGTTGCAATTAGTAATCCTGTGCAAAAGAAAAAATAGTGCCACATTAACAGGTTAGCACTGCACAGAAGGATGCTTGTTAAAATAGTATCAGCCATGCTTATCACAATGCAGTGCTAGTTCTGTTACAGTGGTATGTGGGCACCCATTTTCAGATTAGTGTTGTGCACTCCTAAGTGATGCACCTGAGATAGCGCACAGCCACAGAAGGTGGTGGTAAATGGCACTCCCTCCAGTGAGGAGAGAGTGACCAGTAGGGTGTCGGAGGGCTCAGTAATGGGACACATCCTCTTTAGTGTCTTTATAAGTGGCATAACAGAAAAACCTGGAAGGGGAGATATGCATTTTTATGTTGCTTGCACTCATGTGCAAGAAACATAGTGCCATCATCCGAGTTTTCGGAGGTGTGTCAGCCCGACTTCCAATGCAGTCAGTGTGTTTGCAGGCATGGCCCCAGTTCCCCAATCACTGCTGCAGCTGTCTATGACAAGCAGAAAATGCAGTGGCATACAGTTGAGTGCGAGCTCCACTTGAGTGAGCAGAGTTTCCCCCACACCGAGCAGACGCCTGCATACTGTGCTCATCGCCTTCCCCCCTCCCACTGTATGGCCGTGAGGTTCTAATCCCCGTCGGCTCCCCCTCCCAAAGCATCCAGGTGCCATGCTGGGAGCCCACCCCAGCATGGCAAAATGATGTTATGGCCGAGGGGTGCCCAATCCACTGTTGGCTCCTGTGTCTCCCCCATGCTGTCACCGGCGGGGTGCCCAATCCCCATCAGCTCCACTGTCTCTCCCCAAGCATCCAGGTGCTACACTGAGAGCCCACCCCAGCGTGGCAAATGTGTTAGCAGCTTATGGGGTGCCCAATCCCCATGGCTCCATGCCCCAACAGCTATCCTTGTGCCACGCTGGGGTCACCCCAGTGTGGCAGAGCGTCCGTGTCATCATTTAAAACAAAAACCTGCAGCTAAAACTGTCCTTCAGCGCCTCCCTGTCCCCCTACAACACGCACCCACCCGGCTGCACCCTGCCTCCCCACCACCCCTCACCCAATACTTACTCCTGGAGTCCAGCGCGACCATCTTCCGTGGACCGGGAACACGTCTTGCACTCATCAAAGCCGACCACAAACTGAGAAATGCGGTAAGCTGTATAATGGAATAGATAGGGTTTTTCAACTTTGTTTGTATCTCACGAATTTTTGGAATTTTTGCACCAAATTTTCAACATGGGGTTTTTGGGACCCCTTCTCATGAATGATCTCACTGTCATGGTATTACTCGGGTCTGAAGGGTGATTTCGCAGCCACTGTGTGAAATCACCTTTCTGGAATGATTAATGAAATGACACTGCCAGTGTTCATAAGGTGGGCTCTGTAAAAGCCTATTTTGAAATTTGGTGGTCAAAAAATGACTGTTCTAGCATCGTTGCGCCAGTTCCCTCGCACACTTTCGTGAGATTCGCCAATTTTCAATATTTTCACTCCAGATTTTCAACTTTAGCATTTATCACACCTCCTTATGAGCAGTACAGCTGTCATTTTTCACATCCTGCCCAAAACATGTTTCCGCCCATGTAGCGCATAATGGCTGGAGTCGTCTTGAACTCAATGTATGGGACACATTAAGAAACTCACAGTGACACTGTTCATGAGCAGAGGTCTTAAAATGGCTGTGTTGAAAATTTGGTGAAAAATTCCTAAAATGACTGTTTCACGGTGTGCGTTGTACGGTTCCTTGCCTTTCGTAAGTTTGCGAATTTTCAATATCTTCACTCCAGATTTTCAACATTGCCATTTTAACACACCTCCTTATGAGCAGTGCAGCTGTCATTTTTCACATCTTGTCCAGAACATGTTTCCGCCCATGTAGCGCACAATGGCGCAGTCGGTGTGAATTCAATGTATGGGACACATTAAGAAAATCACAGTGACACTGTTCATGAGCAGAGGTTTTAAAATGGCTATGTTGAAAATTTGGTGAAAAAATTCCTAAAAATGACTGTTTTATGAGTGTGCATTGCGCAGTTCCTACGCACGCTCGTAACTTCACGAATTTTCAATATTTGCACTCCAATGACTTTCAAATTCCTAAACAGCACATAGAAGCAAGCTACATTCGGCATTGACAAATGCTTGTTGTAGATGACACCACAATCTGTAATAGCGTTGATAGGTGCAGATAGAGAAAATGAATGGGGACATTAGAAAACTCAAAGAGTGCTATGGGACATGGCAGTTTGGGTTCAAAGCCAAAAAGTGCAACATCAAGCATCTAGGTACTAGAAGCCTAGAGGCTGAGTATAAAATGTAGAAGGAGGTACTTATGGTCACTAAGGAAACCTTTTATACAGCACTGTGCTCTGTATACAGGAGAGGATTGCTCATTTACATGGCCGTAGTAGAATATATGCACATGCACATGATCAGGGTAGCATCAAGTGATGCTGAATACGACACCGATCCAACCATGCTGTTCCCACAACGTAATGTTTAGTTCTACACGCTAACCTTCTGAAAATGGGGCCCTAACCAGCTAAAAATCCTGGCCGATGCCTCCTAAGATGCAGAAGGTAAACATAAAAGGTTTATCTTATCTATCTCTTTATGAATTGTTTTATCGTATTTTGCTTGCAAAACCTTTATCCGATTTCAAAACATTGTGATGTGACTTAAAATGTTTATAACAGACTAGTTAAAATACAGTTTGTTTCTTCTTTTACCTATATGCTGTCTTTATTTACTTTAAAAACACAGTCTGGTGGGCTGGCCTAGCAGCCTGCTGGTGATTGCACTGCCTCCCATGCCAGTGGCCCAGTTTTGGGGGTGGACCTGAGTTGCACGGGGGTTAGCTGGGGGGGGGATATGATTGAGCATCTCGGGGAATGTTCTCCTCTCAGTGAGGGGACGTCTGACCACCCTGCTCTTCAACATCCACCTAGCTGAGGAGGGCTGGCAGGGCAGTGGAGTTGCATAAGGGGGAGGGCTCAGGCAGGCACAAAGGAAGCATGTGTCTTTATAAGCAATTGCATCATTCCATGCTTGGCTGCCTAGGGGATGAAACCAAAGGTAGAAACCCCCTAATGGCAAAATGATCCAACAACCTGCCACAAACTTTGCACTGCTAAACAGGCTCTGCTCACATATGTGTCTCCTTGTCAATGGCCCTCCCCCTCCTGGCCCCAACACGGGGGATGTGAGTGGGGGGGGATCTCAGAGCAAATATGTCCTGTGGATGGTAAGTGATTGGGCTGGAGATGTCAGCGGGCAAACGGGTAGCAGGGTGACTAAGGAGATAAAAATCTCTATGGGAAAAAAAAGGAAACACAGTTTGAGAAGCTCAAACCCCAAAACAGACTGTGCATGCCTCCAGTGAGGATTCACAGTAAAGTTATTTAGTAAAACAATTCAAATTATATGCATATGCCAGCTAAACTCCTGATGAAAATTGAATACTGAGGGATTGCAGCAAAAATGTATATTTTAAAATAAAAACTCAAAACATAGTCCATAGAGTACAAACTAGCAATGATTTTGGCTTACACTTCCACAGCTCCTGAAGTGCTTCCCAAGCATTCAACTCAGATAAGTTGCTGGACTTACACAGTAATTAATTACACATAAAACAAATCAACACTTTAACTTAGAAAAATGCATGCGGCTCCCTATGTATACAGGTATGTTAGGAATATCCTGTATTAGCTTCCTATACAAATGTGTTGTCTGACAGTAAATGAAGGCAACACTTATTTAAAAGAATAAACTACAGCATTTAAATTAGTTTTAAAAGTTTCTTGTCACATCACAATGGTCTGATATTTGACTAAAGGTGTGCAAGCAAAACAAAAGGAAACCCCCCATAAAGAAGTAGCATAAGAGATAGCCCTGTTTTGTTTACCTCAGGTCTGCAGTTTCAGATGTCTTCTCATCAAGCTAGCAGCTAACTGAATGCAACAGGCAATGAGTTCAGCTCTAGGACATTCATGGGGGAGGGGCAGAGGGATGGGTAGTTTCAGAACATAGTCCATTTCAGTATATAGTTTATTTGTTTCAGTATACAGAGTATGTGAATTTTTCAGTCTACAGTGTATGTGTTTCAATACATAGTGTATGTCTTTCACCATGTAGTGTATTTGTTTCAGTATATAGTGTATGCAGATTTTTCAGTGCATAGTGTATTTATTTCAACAGATAGTGTATGTATTTCAATATAAAGTGAAGATGTTTCAATATATAGTGGCCCAGATATTCAAACTGCGCTCAAAACTAGCGCAACAGCAGGAACAAGCATGAAACCAGTTGCGCAAATGCGCGGCAGGTGCGATATTCAAACATGGAGCAGAGCAATTGCGCGAAGCAACAACGTCTGAATATCGCACATACTGTGCCATCTCGCAACCAGGAAGGAGAAGCTGAGCCGAAATGTTGCGCTATGGAGCAACCAGGAGCTCAGCTGAGCATTCCAGAGCTGCCATAGCGCAACGCAGCCCCCAGAGCAATGGAACTGCACATCCAGGGAGGCAGGCTGGGGCCCACCGCCAGCCATGCCACACATGGGCACAGGAACACACTGCAGAACCCACACCACACCTGCACACCCCAAGCACAGCATCACTGGGGTGGGATGGATGATCCACGTGCCCGTGGGACAAGCCAACAAAGCATAGCAGAGCCATGACACCCCAGCACAACCACTGGCAGGCGGAGAGTGCCACACACAGGGGTTGACAACCACAGTGCACATCAGCCCCGTGCACACAGCACACCTGCACCGTGACCCCAAGACACCACCCATGTGCAGTGACTGGCACTGCAGGAAACACCATGCATCCCCGGCACACATCAACCCCGTGCTGCAGAGAAGCATACAAGCCAGACCCACCCTGTGCACCCAGCAGTGGGTGGCAGCAGGCGGCAAGAGCAACAGAAAGTCAATGCCATGCTGGTGATACCTCCCCATGCACACACACGCATACTCAGGACCATACCACCCCAGATGGCATGTACACCCCTGCAACTGAGCACCCATAGCCAGCTGCAAATCAGGGACCAACACATTAGTCATATCAAAATATAAATGTATATTCAGATAAACAACACAACCAGAACAATAACAAACTATTTACAAGGCGGGTACAAGGTAGGGGTGTTCAAGGGTAAGGATGACAAACTTGGAGAGGAAGGCAGGGTGTTAGGGATGGGAGAAGTGGGAAGGGTAGCAGTAGCTATGGGGCAGCTGGCCGCTCATCCTCCGGCTGGTGGCACCCCATCCTGTGCCGCCTCCTGCGAACGCCATGTCGGTAGATGGATTGGAAGATGGCCTGGTTGTCTGTCAGCAGCTGTCTCAGCCCCCGAACATCCCTCCCAATGCGATGGAGAACCTCGAGGCCTAGGAAAAATGGGAACACAGTCAATGGCTGTGACTGACCACAACCCTGAACACCACCCAACCTGCAAGCCATATGCCCAATGTCCGCACCTGTGATGCATACACCCACCCACAGTGAACATGCATGGCCATCACAAACAAGCGGCACCAGCTATGTGCACCACTGCCCACACACACTGCCCACGTCCATCACAGTACAAACCAGGCTGGCAGTGGCGCGGCAGCGTGGTGCGATGCCAGTTACACAGCTATGTGCCCAGTGCATGCATGGGCCACCAGTGATGCATACACAGGCGTGCTGTGATACTGCACAGTGATGCATGTCACCTGTGACGTGCATACAGACATAGACACATAGACAGTGTCGGCAGATAAGGGCCTATGGCCAACCAGTCTGTGCATTTGAGCTGTAAGTTCACTTTGTTTACCTAGGAGTCTGTTGCCCCTACCCTAACCTCCGAATTCCGTTTTGTCCATCCGTGCATTCTGAAATCCATGATTGTTTCAGCCCCCACCACTTCCTCTGGCAGGGTGTTCCACTTGTCCACCACCCGTTCTGTGAAGACAGTCCTTCCATGTGTCCTCTGAATTGTCTACCCTCCAACAACATCCCATTGCCTGTAGTCCTGGAACATCTTTTTCAATTCAAAACAGTGTTTCTCTGCACCCTGTTCCACCCTGTAAGATACTTGTATGTCTCTACCATATCCCCTGTCTCCCTCCTCCCCTCCAGGGAATACATGTTCAGGTCCTTCAACCTGTCTCCATAGGACTTGTAAAGCAAGCCATGCACCATCTTTGGTGCCCTCCTCTGAACCTTCTCTGCCCACTGTACATCCTTACGTAGGGATGGTCGCCGGAAATGTACACTGTAGTCCAGGTGGGGCCTCACTGGTGTCCTGTATGAGTGGAATTATGACCTCCCTTTCCTGCATGGTTGTATTGTGCAGGGCTACTGGTCTCCCCCGCATGCATGCCGATGAAGTCATGATACTCACACTGCTCAAGCAGCTCAGTCTGCCAAAGTTGCTGCTGCTGTTGCTCCGCTGCTGCTGCCGTGGGGTGCCACCCTGCTGGCACCGGGTCCCTGGCCTGCCCCTCCTCAGGTGGTGCTTGCCTCCTGACATCCCGGCCTGTGTGAGACATATGTTGAGAAAAACATCAGTGTGACTCAAAAGCAGAGTGCCCCCTGCCCCAGTGAGAGTGCCTGCCCACACAGCCATAACCATCCATCGCACAGCTGCACACACTGACACAGCCAACCGTGTCCGAGCCGTCACCTATGCACAGCCACACAAGCACACACACACCCCTACAGAGAATATAGGTGCATAGATGGTACACTCACCTGGCCTAGGCACCACGCCCTGCCTGGCACGTGCCCGCAGCCTGGCCAACATGTCCGGCTCCCTCCAGCAGAGGTCACTGTAGCGGTGCCGGCACTGCTCAGCAGACCGGCCCCGTCCAGTGACCTCCACCAGGTCAGTGGCCACTTGCTTCCACACGCTGCCCTAGGCATGGTGAGGGGCCTCACCATAGAGTGCCTCACAGTGGGGCTCCACCAGGGCACCAGGTTGGCCACCTCAGTGGGCTCCAACTCACTGCCCTCCTCCTAGCCATCTCAGCCAGTTTACAGCAGGCAATATGGCGCTCCGCTGCACTGTAACCCACATGGAGATGTTGCGCAATAGAACACCACAGGCTCCAATCGCGCTGTTCGAGAGCGCCGTCCCTCACATAGCGCTGTCACCAGACAGCGCAATAGGAGCGTACACTTAGCATGCGAACCGCGCCAGGGGGCAAAGGGCATACACAAGGTCACGGCAATGACGCAAGGCTACGCACAGCGCCATTGGACGTATAGGCATCCTGCACGACTGCCAAGCTGCGTACCAGTGCCACAGTGGACCATCACGCAGTACTGCCTCAGCGCCATATAGTGCCCAGTGCTGTAGCGCCACTGGCACAATGGTGGCCATGGCCTGAATTGCCTATCGCGCTCAGCAGGTCTGCAGTGTGATAGACGCTTGCGTAAGCTGTCTGGGCATGCGCAATGCAGTGTAGCACGCAGGCACAAACCTGCGCCATTGGCTCAGCCGGACCTTCCATATTGCGCAAAGCGCAAATTCGCGATATTCAGCCGACATATGCAAATCATTCGATCAGCCATTCAAAGGCACAGTGGCGCGATTAGCATGTCATTAAAGTTGCGCCACTCCTCATTTGCATGTGTTGCGCTATAAAAATGCGACAGTGGGTTGTGCTGGCCAGATTTGGTTACTGCAGGTGAGAGGTGAGTTACATGCTGTGTGATGCTCAGGACAATGCTCATGGGCAGGGTGCGGAGGATGATAAAGGCTGAGGGGCTGAGAATCAAAGGGCACTTAGAAAGGGACAAAGGGCACTTTTTCTATTAGTATCTGCCATATGGAGAAGAAACGTGTGGGGCTTCTGCCCCCCCCCGGGGCCGGCACCTATGCTCATGGGGAAATGCTGTAGACTGCACAGTGACAGGTGTCCACTTCCACCCATGCAGATCACCATGACTGACCAGAGACAAGGTGAGGGTGAGGACGGCGGGCGTAGGAGGAGGCCGAACTTCACAGCTGTAGAGACGGAGGCCCTCTTCCAGGTCTACCTGGAGGATGAGCCACTACTGAGTGGATGGAGGGGCACCCCTCAGGAATGTGCAGCTGCATGGGAGGGGGTAGCTTGGGCTGTCAACCTGCACGGAAGCCACCAGCGCTTCATGCAGGAATGCAAGAAGAAGATGGGGACTGACCGCAGGAGGCTGAAGGAGAAGGTGGCAGCCTTCAGGGCGGCACCTGCTGGCACTGGTGGGGGCCCACCAGTGGTGTTGCAGCTGACCCCTACAGAGGAGACACTGGTCACAGCCATGCAGCTGAGTGCCATTGCGGGTGTACCAGGCGGAGGATTCCAGACAGGTGGAAGCCCATCACTGCACGGTATGACATGGTGGTGGTGTTGGGGCGGTTGTTCACATGCACTCACATGTACTCTCTTTCTGTTACAGATCCTGTTCGTCTTCAGGAGACGGTGGTGGTGGTGGGTCCAGACAGTGATGCAGACCTGCTGGACGTGGAGGAGGGACCATCCACCTCCGCCACCAGCCAGCAGGCACTGCAGCAGCATGAACGCTGGGCCAACAACTCTGGTGTCAGTGATACGGGTGCGGGGGGTGCACAGCCTGTGTCTCAGCAGTCTGGCATGCAGGTATGCCAGCATGCTGTGCCTATGGCAGTGGCACGTACCTGCACCATTGATGATAGCAGCCCTGCAATGGGCAGTGATGGGTGTGTGTCCCATGACGGACACATGGCAGGCCAGCACGTGCCCCTGGGCCTTCCTGGTTCATACCTGTGTACCAGCATGCTGGCACAGTCCCAGGCTGTGCCTGTCAGCACCAGTGAGGCAGCACCGGTGGCTGTGCAGGTGTCCAGCACTGTTTCCAGCACGGAGGTGGAACAGGTGGACCTGGGGGCTCAGCAGTTGGAGGGGCGGCAGCAGCAGTCACACGCCAGGTCTGGGGGTACAGTGTCAAGCAGTGGCACATGTCCACCGCCCTTTGCTCCGCCCATACCTGGTCCTGGCGAACAGCGCCCACCCTCGAGGGGTGCTGTGCACCAGGACCGTCCACACCCTGGGGGTCACGATGCCATTGGGGCACAGTACCCATTGGACGCGCACACCCGCCTGCTGCAGGAATCGGTACAGCTGCAGGGGCAGGTTGCAAGGTCCGTGGAGGCACTGTCTGTGTCCGTGGAGTGGCATAGCAGGAGGTGCTCGGGACCGAGCTGAGCTGGTCCTTATGCGCGGATGGATGTGACTGCCGCCATTGACAGGCTGACCCAGGCAGTGGTCTCTGTCGCGGACGCATTGGGCACACTGTCAGGTGCCCCTGTACCACACACCCCACACAGTGCGCTCTCCACTCCCCGTTCCGGCGTCGTGCGACACCAGGCCTGTCGACACCAGGTTCTGCTGTGGGCATCCCGAGCACCCCTGGTGCACGTTTGTTTGGCATGATGCAGACCCCTGTGCGGGCAAGGTCGCGTTCGCGCAGTGGGACCCCTGGTGGTGCTACAGCGCCACCCCATGTGGCCCCTGCTCAGCCTGCCAGTGCTGCTGGGCCACGGTGGGGCCGCCCACGCATCCGTGGTGGCCGTGGGACAGTGCTACCTGACTGAGCTGTCTCCCAGTGCAGGCCCTGGCTAGTGCTGCCCTGTGTGATGTGTGTCATGGTGGGCAGTGCACTGCTGGGTGCTCTGCTCACCATGCTGAAACACGGACCACCTGCACACCTCCCAACTGCTGTCCACAGGTGCGTGTGCATGATGATGCCTGCATTGCACTGTACACCAAGGCACAGGGTGCCCAGGTCCTGACACACGCACTTGTACGGTACAGGTGGTGGGTGGTTGGTGGTGCTGTGTGTTGGCAATGTCATTTACGCAGTGCTGTGCTTCTGCCCATGTACGCTGCCTGGTGTGTGTGTGTCCATATGAGTGCTCACCCCTCCCTGATGGTGTGTTGGTATGCCTGGAACCTTCAACTCCCCTGACCTTCATGCACGGTGTGTTCCCCTGTGTGCCTGTGGTTTGTGCATGGACAGTGTGGCTTGCACATGTCCCCTTGACTTACCTGTGTTGGGCGTAGTGCTCTTCTGCAATGGTGTCCCGGTGCAGCTGGGCCTGCCGGGTCAGTCGGGGGTCCCTCCGTCCTAGGGGGGGCTGCTCATCACCAACATCACCGGCGCCACTGGCGTCCCCATTGCTGTCCCCCTCTTTGACCTGTACGGCTATCCCATGGTCTTTGGCCATGTTGTGCAGGATGCAACAGGCCAGGAATATCCCACAGGCCTTTTGGGGGCTGTACTATAGGGCACCGCCGGAGGTGTCTAGGCATCGGAAGCATGCTTTGAGCATCCCAAACACCCGCTCTATGATGTTACGTGTTGCAGCATGTGCCTCATTGAAGCATTGCTGCGCTGGGTCGGGGCGCGTGCACGGTGTGAGCAGCCAGGGACAGAGTGGGTATCCGCAGTCACCTGTGTGGAGATAGTGGAGAGCAGTGTCATGTCAGGTCCATATTGCCCATATCCTTGTGTGCCACTACCATGGCACCTGTGTCATTCCCACCCTTGCCCAGGTTTGCATTCCATACATGTACTCACCCACTAGATGTCCTGTGGGATGTCCTCACTTCAAATCGATGGCACAGTGCAGACTGGTGCCATATGAAGGCATCATGTGCTCCACCAGGGTGTGTGACACAGGCATTGATAATGCGCCCAGTGGCATCACACACCACCTGGCAGTTGACACTGGAGAACCCCTTTCAGTTCCGATATGCCTGGCCGTCCGGGGCCAGGTGGTGTGCGAATGGCCACATGGGTGCAGTCTATGGCCCCTAGCACGCCAGGCATACGTTACCCTGTGGAACTCCTGCATGTTTGTTGTACGCTCTGCCGCGGTATGTGGCAGCAGTGCGCTGAGGAATTGGGTGAGGATGCGTGACGTGGCCGACTGCGTGATGCCTGTGGTGTCCCCTGTCGGCCTCTGGAAAGTGCCCGTGGTGAGCAGGCACATGCAGGCTGTCACCTTGGTCTCCACAGACAGAGCGTGACTCCGTCGTGAGGGTGCCTACATCACATCACTGCACAGCTCGGAGAGCCGTCTCAGTATTGCCCTGTTCAGGCGGTACTGGCCCACGATCTCGACATCTGTGTACAGCTCAAAGCTGATGCAGGCACGATACCGCCTGTCGGGGGCATACCGCCGACGGGCCCCTCCGCGGCCACGTCCCCCTGCAGCATGGTGTCTCACCCACCACATTACAGCTTCCATGTGGAAGCTGGCACTGTCCATCTCCTGGCTTCTGCCCCCCGCTGCTGTTCCTGTGTTACCCCGCTGCCCCACTGCTGCTTCCACTGCACTGGGCACCCCCACTGGCCTCTCTGTCCTCCTGGACCCACTGTCCCTCTCTGCCCTTCCAGCTCCTGTCTCTCTCTCTGTCTCTCTCCCCTAGTTTGCGGCCTGCTACGGTTCTTGCGCCGCTTCCTTGAGCCTTTTTATTTTGGCTCAATTCCGCTACTGCGCAACTTCCGGCTGAGCCACTCTTGCGCATTGTGCAAGTGTTCGAATATCGCATTGCGCACTTTATGCATGGACCCGCCCCCTTCGGTTGCGCATGTCTTCATTTCCATTGCACTGATGCTCAGCATGTTTTCAGTGGTGCAACTGGCCCCTTCTGAATATCGCAGAATGGCGCATTTTTGGAGTTGCGCACACGCAACCCTGTTGCGTATGGCGCAACCCTTTTGAATATCTGGGCCAGTGTATTTGTTTCAGTATATAGTGTATGTGCTTTTTTCAGTGTGTAGTTTATGCATTTCAATAGATAGTGTATGTATTTCAATATACAGTGTATTTGTTTCAATATATAGTGTATGCAGATTTTTCAGTGCATAGTGTATTTATTTCAATAGATAGTATATGTATTTCAATATAAAGTGTAGATGTTTCAATATATAGTGTATTTGTTTCAGTATATAGTGTATATGCTTTTTCAGTGTGTAGTGTATGCATTTCAATATATTGTATTGGTTTCAGTATATAGTGTATGCAATTTTTTCTCAATATATAGTGTGTGTGTGTTACAATCTATAGAGTATTTGTTTCAGTAGATAGTTTATGTGGATGTTCAGTCTGTAGTGTATGTATCTCAATAGGTAGTGTATATGTTTCAGTACATAGTACATTTGTTTCAGTATATAGTGTATGTGGATTTTCAGTGCTCAGTATGTGGATTTCAGCAGATAGTGTATGTATTTCACTATATAATATATGTATTTCAGTATACAGTATATGTATTTCACTATACGATGTATATATTTCAGTAGATACAGTATGTGGTTCACTGCATTATGTATGTATCTCACTATATAATGCATATATTTCACTATATGATGTATGTATTTCACCATATAGTGTGTGTTTTACTATAGCCAGAGATTCTGAATTATGTCCCTAACGCTTGCCATACATTCTCATGCATTTCAGTTTTAATAAGCAAGTAGGCACATAAAAAGCCAGCAACATCCGTGGAATTTTAGAGAAGGTAAGCAATTATAAAATGGGTTTTGACTTAGAAATAATATGATACAAAAAGGTTCACAGTGTCCCTTTACCGATGGGCACTGTGCCCAGCCCTGATGTTTCCTCTCTGAATCTGTACAAAGCCCTAGCACACTGGATAACCAACCCTCAGATTTCGCTCTTCATTTCTGCTGGGGAGAAGAATATTCTTGATCCCCTTAGAAGGGGCTGTCACCACTTTGCTACCTAAGCCTGGCAAAGACCGGAACCGATGTCCAGCTACAGATGGAGTTCCCTTTGTGCATAGAGATTAAATTAATGGCAAAGTACTGGCAGCCAGAGTTGGGACAGTCTGGGACTCATTAACTGACCCAGAACAGGTGGGTTTATGCATAGGTGACCCTGAATGGATCACTTACGAAAATAGCCCCTTATCTCACCATCCAGAGACTCCAAACAACCAGCCTTCCTGATGTCTCTGGACATAGAGAAAGCCTTTGATACACCCCTTGGCTGTTCTTTTACCTCACTCTGGAACATTTTGGATTCCCTAAAACTTTAATTGATCACTTTAAACTCTTGTACCCCACTTATCCACATCTAGCATGTGCAATGGGCTATAGCTGAATTCCTTTCCTTTTGCACAAGGCACCCGACAACGGTGCCCACTTCACCGATATTTATTTAGCCTGTTTTGGAATCCTAACTAGAAGGATAGTTTTAATGAAAGCATCAAAGGAATCCAGGTAGGATACAGTCGCTATAACATTTTGACCTGTTCCAATCATATTCCTTTGCACTTGAAAGACACTTCTTTTCTAGCCCTGTGGTGCTTGGCCTCCTGTGGGAGTTTGACAACCCTATAGGGCTATAAACTGAACATTGATAAGACCTGCATTATACCTCTCAATCTCTGGTCTACCAAACAAATCTTAAGATGAGGTGGATCTTGGCTACCGAATACCCTTAAGTACTTAGGTATTTAGAGTTTTGGGGCTAGGTTAAGATAGCGCGGGGAGAACCACACGGGATAAAGCTGCAGCACCAACATAGTAGCATGCAGAAGACATAATTAAAATAATGTTCTACACCTCCCCCCATACAAACATATAACAAACTCCCTGGTGGGGCACATGTGGGGGAATGGGTGACATTCGGACAGATGGGCAGCGAAAGAGAAGGAACTCCATGGTAGATGCACGGGGGCGTGGGTGGGGAAGAATGAGGATGAGGTAAGTTGGTGGGGTGCAACAGCTTGGGGAAGGGGGAAGTTGCAGGAGAGAAAGCAAGGGTGGGGCAGCTGCAGGGCTCGTGAGGGAGAAAAAAATGTTAAAAGAGAATTGTGGCAAGTGAGACCCGAACCAGGGATGGCCACAGATACTGCTGCCCTCCACAGCTTGTGGCTCTACCCACTGAGCCACAGCGAAGGCACACTGATGGCACACTGACAACCAGACATGTTGAGGGTGAAAACAGCCACAAGGATAGTGCTGTTATGTCCGCAGTTGCTCAGGGGCCTATCAGCACATGTGGGGAGCACTGGAAGCCCTTATTCTTGCTCAGAATGTACCTCACCTCCACATTTTACTGGCACTTGTGGTGTCTTGAAGGGAGTTGTTTCAAACTTGTTCTTGTTACTGCACTGCCATATCAGCCAAATCTTGTACCCCTTCATCTGGCACACTGTTTCTACCTTACTATGTGTGCACAGTGTATTAATTGTTACTTCAGTATTTTGACACTTGATACCTTAGCCGCTTTGTAGTCCACTCCTGACTTGAATGTATTGTTTGTAAAGCTATGTAACCTGCTGGGTAGTACCTGAAAATAGACATATGTTTGCCTAGTGTACCCCACCTTCCCTCAGTGCCAGATACCTTGCACATAGCACTACTATAATTGGGAAGTACTGGCTTGGCTGTCTGCCACCCTATTTGCATTCCCTCATCTCGGCCCCCCCACCACCCTTTACACCCTCCATAACTCCGCCCACCAGGCTCTCGACCCCCCCGGCATACCACGTCAGGGCAAGCTGACTTCTCATATCAATTATCAAGTATTTGGAACTCCTCCCATTAGATATCTGCTCTGCTCGGACCCCCGCTCTTTATCCCTCCTGCTCCTTCAACACATACAATAACTCCATTTTGGAACTGCACCTAATTCTCCTCCTCCTCCCTAGTCCCACTCTTTCCCTTCTTCAAAGCCCAGCCAATTTGATCATTCCTTCCTCATGCCAGTTCCCTATCCCTAGCGGGGTTCTCAGCATCCCAAAGAGGAGAAGATCTTTGACTGACATTTCTCCCCACCACCCCTCATTCCTAGCTGTCCCACACTGTTCCCTTGTGACTGTACAATCACAATTAAATTGGTTGGCGATAGCACTTTACTGGCTAAGTTTCAGTCATGGCAATGTATAATTAGCACTTTGCTGTGGTATTCTTGGTTTCACTGTAAATCAAGTCTGTATAATAAAGCCTAATCTTGTTGTGTACCGTTTATCTGGAAATGCATAGCCTGCTCTTATAGTATATAAGTGATTGTCTCTTTGTAAAACAACTGTGTTTGTTCTGTATTTAAGTTGTATGCTGCTGCATATTATTAACTGTCTCCCAGCTGATGGAGCTTACTGTATTTTGTTTTCACTCTGTAATGTTATATTTGCTGCACCTCCTTTGTATTCCCTCTCCCAGGTCACATCTGAAAATGAGCTATTACTGCTCATGATGTCCTTCCTAGGAATCCTTTTCAAATAATAAACAAAAGCCAAATAAATACATTCTAATGAGTTAAGGGCTGTCAGACTGTTTGTAGTTCTGTGCTATTTTTATTCAAGCTGTTGTGGATATTTGGTCTTCTGCTCCTTATTACTGTTCTAGGTATAATCAAATGCAGCTATGCCCTCCCTGGTGATGTGCTCTGACCTGAGGGATCTAGTGAGTGAGGAAGAGGAGTATCAACAGGCTGCTGACTACCTGTGACTCAAGCAACAAGTACGTGATTGTGGGCACTGAATAAAATTAAGCACAAATCAGTTCATCAAAACCCAGTTATGCTAACTTTATTTCAAGCAAAGAAAAGCAGCATGTCTAGTTGTTATCTAGTCTGGACTGAGAGCAGCCGGCTACCACATACCCCTTTATACTTTGTATGTTGCATCCGGCTCACAAAATCAGCCTGGAGAGGACGTGAGAGCAGTTCAAGTCTCCTCCCCGAGCACCCAGCTAACAAAATCACCCTGAACAGGTCATGAGGGCAGTTCAAGTCACCCTCCTCAGGCACCTGGCTCACAAAATCAGCCTGGAGAGGTCATGAGGGCAGTTCTGGTCACCTCCCTAAACAGCTGGCTCACAAAATCAGGTATGGCAAACTGTTGAAGAGGACTGAGTCGCAGTTGGTTTTGGTGCCAAGTTCAAACTGGGACTAATTTTTCAAATATTTCTTGCCTATTTAATTGGTATAGCGATACTGATAGTTTTTTGTCCTCGTTATTTTAAATGAATCCGCAGCTATCTATCTAATTTGGATGAGTGCTTTAATCAATTAATGCAGAATTTCAGCCTTATTTGAAGCATTTTCTTTGTTCCTTAATAGTTACGCACTTGCAACTGCAGAGTACCTTTATTCAATCAATCAAAATCTTTATTTAACCAGGCAAACACCATTGAGCAGAGGTCATTTGCAAGATGGACCAGGACAGAATACTCAATTAATATCCATACACAACGTATATATCAATATCAAAAAAGAGACAAAATGCATATGTGCCAAACAATATACAAGGAAAAATGACCATAATAATAACAAAAGCAAATATATCTGTAGGTACAGGCAATGTAACAATTTCCAAGGTGAAGTACGGCAAATCTAGTAATCCTGGAAAGTAACAGATATCGAAAAGCAGAAAGGGTTTAACAGGTAGGGAAAGAAAAAATATGGTCAGATTAGGGAAGGGGGTAAGAAGGGTGAAAGTGGAAGGATAGCAAAAAAGCATCATCGCAAACAAATTGTATAATGATACAAAATGTGAAGTGATGAGTAATAGGGGTCAGCGTGTTATATTTCCATTCCCACGTATGCGGCAAGGATCAGGGACAACAATTACAAGGTTCCTTGAAAGAGCGAACAGAGATTTTTAAATGCTACAGTATTGATAGGATGAGTCAGTTTCAATGTTTTTTGCAACTTGTTCCAGATTAAAGGTAGAACGTAACTTATGGATGATCTACCAAAGTGTGATTTGAACTTGGGAACAGTAAAGGAGGAATGGGATGCACTTCTCAGGACATTGTTTCCTACTGTACTTAGTGGAAAACATATTGGGGCAACTTATTGGTGATGGCCCTGAAGGTCCAGAGTGCAGCATTCAAGGCCGGCCCACAACTGTATATAGGATGCAATGATGCGTACAGTAGGGAAGACCAATAGCAAACATTCAAACAACATATGAAGTCTTGCTATATTATGACATATGCAGTGAGTCCCCATCTTCGAACTGCTCTGGAGGTGAAATAGTTAACTTTCCATGCAGGCATGGAACCTCAGAGCACGAGCTCGGTTGAAAACTCTGTCTGTTGTTCTTCAAACGCAACTGTTAGATTCTTTACTCCTCCACTGAACAGTCGCTCTGGAGATTTCTCCTTCTGCTCAGTTCATTTTGTCGGTTTAAAAGTATTATTTTGTCGGTTTTTCTATCGAAATTAAACGAAATTAAACCGCAACCGGTAGGTTCACGCTCTGTCTGTGGTAATGTAAGTAATAGATAGGTTTTACATTTAGTTTTTCTGTGTGGAACTTGTAATCATTATCGGTTCGGTTTGAACCGATCAGGTTGTTTTTAAAGCTACTAGTCCTTTTTTAGAGTGTGGTTCCCAGTTCTTATCGGTTCTAAAAAAAATGGATTTCATTACAGTTTTTTCCACAACCCGTGACACGGTTGGGAACCGATAAGGGTGTCTTGCTTGACGGATTGCCATAAACGGGCAAGTTTGGTTAGGCTGTCATTATGTCTGAGAAACCCAAAAGAAAAACTGAGCCCACTTCGTTTCGACACTGTTGTGTTTGTGGGAAAGCCTTTGCCAAGGCTGACCCACACAGCACATGTGTTCATTGTCTGGGGTTTGACCACCTCAATGCAGACTGTCGGATTTGTAAGAATTTCTGCTGCCACCATAGAGAAGAGAGTTGGTAGGCTCAGGGAAAGGAGGCCAAAAGTCCGCTGACCCAGATGGCCAGCCCGGTTCGGCTCCAACCGAACCGGATGGAGTGCCCTCTGACCAGGGCGAGACTTCCTCGGGCCAACGAAGAGTCGGCTCTGAGGAGCCAGTTCCAGCAAAAAGGACTAGAAAGTCAGCTAGTGTAGAGCCAAAAGTTGTCTTGCCAACGCTGAGGAAATAGCTAAAGCAATCCAAATTGTCCAGTCTCTTTCTCTGGTTCCGAATGAACCCGACACCATCAGGGAGGAGCTCGGTTCCACGGTTCAAGATTATGATTTTCAGGAATTTTATGAACCGAGGAGGGAAGAGGAATATGAGGAGAGTGAATATGGGTTTGAAGATCTGGATGTGCCCATTGAACCGGACATCTCTCCAGATAGACCTTTAGGGTTTCTCCTCCCAGGCTTCCTGAGTCCCTTCTCATTTCATGTTTTATAAAAAAGTTGCTGAAACTCTCCAACTCCCTGTTGAGGAAGCTGTTGATGACCAAGAGGAGCCTAATTATGTAGAAATGATGGATATTCCAGAGTCTAGGAGACTGTCTATTCCTTTGCATAAATTCTTTCAGAAACAGACAGTAAAAATGTTAAAAACTCTTCACAATATACCTCCTGTAGATAAAAGGATGGACAAGAGGTATATTTTATCAGGCTCTGATACTGATTTCCTCACTCAGCAATGCAGCCATGTGGGGGTAGTGCAGGCTGCAGCCTGTGACAATGCTAATATTCCCCTAGCATCACACCCTCCAGAAAAGGATTCCAGGAAGATTGATGCTATGGCAAAGAAACAGTACATAGCAGCATCTTTGGGACTCAGACAGGCAAATTGTATGGCTTATGCTGCTAGGTACCAGAAATCCAGATGGGATACTGTGCTGGCACTAGCAAAACAAGTCCCTGACCAGCTTGCCAGGGAGCTGGAACAGGTGGCTATGGATGGTATTGAGCATCCAAGGTACAATTTCATGCTGCAGTGGACTCTAATGATGTTTTATCAAGAGTCATGGCTACATCTGTGGCACTTCGCAGAATGGCTTGGCTCAGATGTACTACCCTGTCTCCGGATACCCAGCCTAAGGCCATGGATTTTCCTGTTGTGGGCAATTCTCTGTTTGGGGAGCAAACAGAGAATTACATGAAGAAAATGGATGAATATAGGACCACCTATAGGAGTGCACAGGCCAAGGAAAGGTAGGCCACTCCTCAAAAGCAGCTTCCTAAGGGCAGGGGCAGGCCTTTACATAGGCCTTTTTACCAAACCCAGGCTTTCTTCCACCTATGCCCAGAGGGGGTTCTTTAGAGGAGAGGCAGACGGGGTACAAGCAGGCCTGCTCCACCCCTCATCCCAAAGCCCTGCCAAGCAGGCACCCTGATGGGGTAGCCAGGGCCGATTCTTCTCTACCTGTAGGGGCAGGCTGGCTTACTTTGTCCAGGACTGGAAGTCTTTAACGTCAGACAAGTGGGTCCTGGAAATAGTAAGCCAGGGACTGGTTCTCAGCTTCAAAATATTTCCAAAGCTGAGAACCAGATCCTTTCCACCTGCAACTCCATCAGAGGCACTCACCCTAGAGGCAGAGGTCTCTACCCTCCTAGCTCTCAGAGCCATGGAAAGGGTTCCTCCCCTACACCAGGGCAAAGATTTGTACTCCAGGTACTTCCTTACTCCAAAAAAGACAGGAGAATGGCGGCCCATCCTGGATCTCAGATACTTAAGCACCTTTTAAAACCAAAGTTCAAAATGGTGACTTTGGGAATTATCCTACCCTCTCTAAGGCCAGGGACTGGCTAGCTTCCCTGGACCTCAAGGATGCCTACTTCCATATTCTCATCAGAAGCTCCCATCAAAGTACCTCAGGTTTGAGCTGCCCTCAGGCACTACCAGTTCAGAACAATGCCATTCGACCTCACCTCTGCTCCAAGGGTATTCACCAAATGCCTGGCAGTAGCAGTTGCCTACCTAAGAAGGTAAAAATTGCCATCTTTCCTTACCAGGACGATTGGCTCATAGTAGGTCAGTCTCCGGACCAGGTCAACTTACATCTTCAGATAACGCAGCGACTGCTTACCTCCTTAGGTTTTCTTTTGAATATCCCAAAGTCAGTTCTAGAACCTGTCCAGCTTCTACCTTCATAGGCGCAGAACTGAATACACAGGAAGCCAGGGTCTTCCTTCCTCTGGACAGGGCAAAGACCCTAGTCTCCTTGGCCTCCTCATTCACCCTGCAGGTCTCTCGACCAGCAAGGCATTTTCTGCAGCTCCTGGGACACATGGCTGCTTCCACAGCAGTTGTGCAGGGAGCAAGATTTCAGATGAGGGACATCCAGTTCCATTTGAGAGCATTTTGGTCTCAAAGAAAGGATCCTCTTACCAAATTGATCCCAGTAACTCGAACCCTGATCCAAGCCCTACAGTGATGGCAGGACCAGAGCAACCTAAGACAAGGGGTTCCTTTTGTCACTCAGTCTCACTCCTTAATCCTTACTACAGATGCATCCCTCTTGGGGTGGGGAGCTCATATGAGCGACCTCACCACCCAGGGTCTGTGGTCTCCCCAAGAATCTCTGCTCTACATCAACCTGTTGGAGCTCAGAGCAGTTTTTCTAGCACTTGAAGTTTTTTCCAAATCTGTTCAGAACAAGATTGTACAGGTCAGAACAGAAAACACCACTACAATGTGGTACATCAACAAGCAAGGGGGTACTCGGTCTACGGCCTTGTGCACCGAAGCCATGAAGTTGTGGTCTCTGGCCTACTTCCTGAACACATCCCTCATGGCAGTTCACCTCCCAGGCAAGGACAATGTCCTGGCAGATGCTCTCAGCAGGATTTCTCAGGGCCATCATGAGTGGTCTCTGATCCCTGGTCCTGGGAGTGGTATTTGCCAGATGGGGCAGCCTGCAGATAGATCTTTTGCAGCCCCAGACAATCACCAACTTCCTCTTTTTGCTGCAGGCCCCAGTATTGGGCTCAGTCCCTCTGGATGCCTTAGTCCTCAGTTGGGAAGGAAATTCCTCTATGCCTTCCTCCCTTCCCTCTCCTGTTCAAAGTGCTAGTCAAAATCAGATCCCAATCCTGCAAAGTTGTTTTGATTGCTCCAGATTGGGCCAGACAACCCTGGTATTTTTATTTATTTATTTTTTTTTTATTTTATTTAAACAGCAGTTTGGAAACCCTTTGAGCCATAGGCTCATTTACAAAGGTACCTTGTCACAGTACGACAAACCAAAATACACAGTATAGCAGTATAACACATAAGTATAACAGTAAATTAAGACATAGATACAAACAAGCTGGTACAGGTAGGATGGATGCAAACAATACCAGAGTTATGTTGTCCTTAGCAGCTTAGTAATAAGCTTTGTCATAAGTACTGAGTGACGGCTTTGACTAGTGGCAGTTACAGCATCGGGTGTTAATAAGGTGGTTACGTAGGAAGTTTTGAAGCACGATATAGTTGGAGCTTCGAGATGGAGGGGCAGTGTGTTGAACCAGGAGGGGCCCTAAAGCTGAAGGCTCTTTGGCCGTGAGAGGTCCTAGCTCTAGGGATAACAAGAGAGGTTTTCCCAGAGGTCCGAGTATGAACTAGTGGGACAGAGCGCGATGGTGGTGGTCAATCCTGGTGGGGAAAGCCCAAGGAGGGTCTTTTGTAAGGGTACAGGTAAGATATTTAAGGCGCATCGAGATCAAGTACCAGCGCTTTAGCATACAGTAGACAGGTGTGTGTCATCCTAGGTGCTCCAGTAATTAACCTGCAGGCCTTATTCAGAGTAGTTGTGAAATTTTATGGAGTGCGGTCTGATCAGCAGCACCATACACGGAATCCATAGTCCCCTAGGGACAGGATAGAGGAGGTGACTGCAGTCGAAAACTTCGGGGAGGCAGTGTTTATACCGATGTAAGATGCCCAATCGGATATTAGTGGCAGTGGCTAGGGCAGCGATGTGTCCATGGAAGGAGAGGAGGGTCAAAATGGATCCCTAGGTATTTATAGGAGCAAACTTGTTCGAGTGAGAATGAGGACCCAGAGTGAATGAGGAGTTTGAAGTTGCAGGACTTGTTTTGGGGATGAGTGAAGAACATGGTTTTGTTTTTTAAGATTTATCACCAATCTATGTTCCTTGAACCAGCCTCGGCTTCAGTGAAGGACTTCTGCAGCGAATCCTGGAGGGCAATAGTGTTCGACTTGAGGCAAAGATGACTGCATCATCAGCGACAATAGAATGTTCCCGAGCAAGAGCATGGAAGGGTGTTAAGGTAAAGGGAGAATAGTGAGGGCCCAGAATGGAGCCTGGGGAACCCAGAAAAGATGGGACAGATGTCTGAGTAGGTCCCATTAATTTTTACACGCTGTGAGCGATCAGATGATAACTGGTGCACCAGGAGATAGGCCCAGCAGCAAAACCAGAGAGACTAAGGGCATCAAGAAGGAGGGATGGAGACAGTGTCGAAAGCTTTAGAGGTCAATGAAGACAGCACCAGCCAGAGAACCAGTGTCTAAGGAGGAGTGGAGAAAGTTGGAGAACTCTAGGAGGGCTGTGTTGGTACTGTGGCCCGCCGGAAGCCATGCTGCTCAGGACAAAGGACATTGTAGGTGGAGAGGTAGTCAGAGATTTGAGAGGCCACCACTTTTTCCAAGGCCTTGGAGAGGGGAGAGAGAATGGAGATCGGTCGATAGGTTCCAGCCACAGTCCTATCACCACCTTTAAAGATAGGGGTGACAGTGGCGACTTTCCAGGCAGTTGGAACCTTCCCCAGGCAAAGAGAGTGGTTGATGAGGCATGTGATCGGGGTAAGGACTGTGTCTAAGACCAGCCGTAGGATACACGGATCCAGGGTGTCACTGCCTGTACTATTACTCTTGAGGGCAGTGACAAGGTACAGCCTAAGTTCTTGGGCAGAAACACGGCGGAGGAGAAAATAAGGGCGAGAAAGATTTACGGCAGGTGCTGGGGGAGGAGGGTCAAAAACATTTGTAGGGAGGATAGAGCTAAGGTCAGTGAATGAGGTGTTGAGGTGGTTGGCTATGAGGGCTGGGTCTGAGGATATCACACCATTAATGTTGATCTGGGTGGGTAGGGGAGTGTGCATTCCCATTTAACTGTTTAATGTTATCCCAGAAGGTTCTGGGACTCCCCATGAGGCAGTGAGTGAGGACCGATAGTGCTCAGACTTGGCCTTTCTGATGGCCCGAGTGCACTTGTTTCGGGCGGCAGCATATAACCGCCTGTCATTGGGCCGGCCAGTCTCAATGGCACGGTGCCATAGGTTGTGCCTATGTTTGAGCTGGTGGATCAAAGCTGGGGTAACCCTGGGGGCATTCTTCCTTTTAGAACGGCGGGTCAACACTGGGGCAAAGATATCACAGGCATTATTAAAAGTTTGGGTAAAGAAGGAGAGAGCTGTGTCGATGTCAGGAGTTGCCTGTATAGGAGACCAGTCAATCTGGGACAGAAGTTCCTTAAGTTTTATCAGTCCACCAGGTATTAGACACCCAGCATGTGGACTGTGCTATGGGTTTGGGGACTGAGGTTGACCAGTGGAATAGAATGGGGAGTGATCACTGAGAGAGTCTGGGAGGACTTGTACATTGGGGATCGATTAGGGGCGGTTGGTGAGTACCACATCAAGCAGGGTACTGGAGCCTCTCTTGGGGTTAGTCCTGGTAGGGTGGGTAACTAGTTGCGTTAGGTCTATTGCAGAAAGGAGTTTCGGGTAGAGGAGGAGGAGGGCTGAGCCAGTTGACATTTAAGTCACCACCAGAATTTGATCAGCGGAAGGAGGTAGAGAGGTAAGGTATCCACTCCTTCTGTCCTTAGCAGTCCATCCGCCTGTGCCTTCAGGAATCACAATCTGTTAACCTGTGCCCAGGGAGGGTTTGGTATCCGAACCTCAAATCTCTCAATCTCAAGGCCTGGTTCTTGAAGAGTTAGAGTTTGCTGACCTTCACCTATCCAAAAGTGTTATGGATATATTGAAGGCTCTAGGAAGCCTTCCACCAGGGCTACTTACAATTCCAAATGGAAAAGGTTTTCCATATGGTGCTCAGAAAAACATATTTCCCCAGATTCTGCTGATTTACCTACAGTCCTGGATTATATGGTCCATCTGAACACTTTGGGGCTGAGACCAGCTACCCTGAAGGTGCATTTGGCAACTGTGTCTACTTTTATTTCAGCAGGTAAATTCTCCTCTCTTTCAGCTCATCCTGTATTTTCCAAGTTTTTTAAGGGTTGCTTCACACCAACCCTCCATTCAGAGATCCTGCCCCGCCTGGGATCTTTAACGCTTGTACTTGCTCAGCTTATGCAACCCCTTCGGCCCTTTGTCCTCAGCTGAGCTTAAGTACTTGACTTGGAAGACTGTGTTTCTAGTAGCCATTACCTCTGCCAGACGCATAAGTGAATTACAAGCATTGTCAGTGGAGCCAGATTTTATCTCCTTTCACAGAGATAAGGTGGTCCTCCGGACTAACAGGAAGTTCCTACCTAAGGTGGTTTCAGATTTCCACTTTAATCAATCTATTTCTCTTCCAGTGTACTTTACTGACCATTCCTCCTCTGGTGAGAGGAGGCTGCACAGTCTAGATTTGAAGAGAGCCCTTAGTTACTACATAGAGCATACCAAGGGTCACAGGTTTGACTCCCCCCAACTGTTCCTCACTTATGGCGAGGTTGGTAAAGGGAAGCCAGCCACTAAAAGATCCATTGCCAGGTGGATTGTCTCTTGTATCCGATTCTGCTATGAGATGTTAGGTAAAGTTCCCCCCTCAGGCCTGAGGGCTCACTGTACCAGAGGTACAGCTGCTTCTCTGGCTGCTGCCAGAGACATTGCTATTCTAGAGATATGTCAAGCAGCTACCTGGAAAACAGTTCACACTTTCAGCAAGCATTACTCCTGGACATCCAGGCAAGGAGTGATGCTGGGTTTCAACAGCTGTGCTTCAGAGCCTATTTCCTTAGTAGGTTCTGTCCCTCTTTCATGGAGGTACTGCTTTGTAAGTCTGTACATATGTCATAATATAGCAAGACTTCATGTTGTTTAAAGAAAAATGACTCACTTTAGTAATGTTGTTTCTTCTAATGGAGTCTTGCTATATTATGACCTCCCTCCCTGCCTGCCTCCTCAGAACCTCTGTTTTGGGATGTGGGTGGGCAATACAGTGTTAGCACTTTTTGATGCCCACCTTGTTGTTTTTTTTTTTCACCCTACTTTTTGGGTGAATTGGTGTTTGTTTTTCATTTTTGAGTCTCCTGACTTGAGTCTTTGTTTGAGGCCAAAATGGGTGTTTATACAGTCAGTTGGCTAGTGTAGGTTTACAGCTTCCACACAGAGCCTTCTTAGTGAGTTTTATCTGTAAAGATCTGACAGTTTGTGCTTTGAAGAACAACAGACAGAGTTTTCAACCGAGCTCACACTCTGAGTTCCATGCCTGCATGGAAAGTTAACTATTTCACCTCCGGAGCAGTTCGAAGATGGGGACTCACTACATATGTCATAATATAGCAGACTCATTAGAAGAAACAACATTACTAAGGTGAGTAATTTTTTCTTAAGGCTCTGTGATATAGCATATCAAGTTTGCAAGTATTAGCAATGGGGCACTGGCTGCACAAGAAGTCTGCATAACCTAGTAATGAAAGTAAAGTGGATTGGATCAGCCTCTTCCTGCATCCCCTGTAAGGCGGTGGCTCATCCTAGAAAAGGCTAGCCTCTGCCTGAGCTTTTTATCAGCTCTTCAATATGGTCAATGAAGGAGAGTCTGTGGTCGATCCAAATGCCAAGGTATTTGAAATTGGATACATACTCCAGAGATTCACCTAAGAGTGTAGTGATCTGTGGTAACATTCCATGGGTGGCCGGATTTGTTGCACAGATGAAGGGAGAGAATAACATTGCCTTTGTTTTTTTAGCATTTAGGAGTAATTTCTGGTTCAGTAACTGGAGCTGTAGCAGATCGAAGTCTTGTTGAAGGGCACTACATGTTTCCTCAGGGGTGGGTCTGCTAATATACAGTACTATATCATCTGCGAACAGATGTATGTTGGCAGATTTAATACTGGCATCATTTTATTGATATATATTGTGAAAAGCAGCAGACCCAATATGGAGCCCTGTGGTACACCTCTCAGTAGGGGATTTAATGGTAAGAACTCCCCTCCAGCCTTAACTTGCTGGAATCGTCCTACATGGTAGTTGGAGAACCATCTTAAGGAATGGGGGTCTAGGGCACTATTCCTGAGGGAAGAAAGGAGCAGGTCATGATCAACAGTATCAAAAGCCTTGCTTAGGTCTACAACTACTGCACAGATAAAATTCCTGGAGTCCAGCTCACGCTGCCAATCATTAGTCACTTTGGCAAGTGCTGAGATGGTACTGTGCCGTGGTCTGAGGCCAGATTGAAGAGGGTTAAGTAACTTTGCAAACTGCAGATGGTTCCTAAGCTAAGTACTCACAATTTTCTCCAGTAATTTGGACAAGATAAGGAGTAAGGATGTTGGCCTATAACTGTTGAGGTCACTGGGGTCTCCAGATTTAAATAGGGGAATTACATGGGCAGTTTTCCCTATGGGAGGAAGATCACCCTGTTAGAGGGATAGATTAAAATGATGAGTGACTGGAGTGGCCAGGACATGAAATCCAATTTCTAGGAAAAGAGGGTCTATAAGGTCAGTACCAGCGCTCTTTTTAGTATCCAGCTGAAGCAGGAGGTCCTCAACCTCTTTCAGTGACTTAGGCTGAAGTGTGAATGTAGTGCTAGTGCCATGGACATCTTGGTTCTGTACTCCAAGTCATGATTGGAAGTTGCAGGTGGAGGAGGTATCAAAGGCTAAACCTGCAGTAGTGAAATGATGTTAAGTGAGTCAAGAATAGTTGGTCTATCAGATATAGAAGTTGCACCAATGATTTTTGTATGTAGGAAGTACCAGATGCTTTGCGATTTAATATCCTTTAAGGTTTTCCAAAATCTGGAAGAACACTTAGAGGAAGAGTCAAGATCATTATGGTAGAATTTTGCCTTGTATCTCTGACTAACTTGGTAGAGTAGTTCCTCACCTCCTACACAAAATACAGTATGCTTGAAGCTTAGTTTTCTGGGCAAGTTTTCAAAGCATATCTCTCTGTAGAAGTGCAGCCTTCAAGTCTGCTGTAAACCATCGGCAGGATGTGTTCTTAACACAGACTTTAGTCAATGGAGCATGCTTGTCCAGGGACTGTAACACACTGTCATGGAAGATGTCATATGCTGTACTCACTGACTTTGCTAAATAGAAACCCTGCCAATGTGGGGAGTCCCGTAAGTCAGTAATGTAAGCGCGAGGGTCAAAGTTACATTGGGACCGCTTAATGATGAATTTGGATTGGGATGGAAAATTCAAGTTTGATCTTACGCAGGCAGTGAAACAATGGTCACTGATATCTGAGAAGAATACTCCAACATGGGAAAAAAGTTGGGGGTTACAAACCACAAGATCCAGAAGAGTGAAGTTATTTGGATTCTTCTTATTAGGATGCGTGGCTTCAGTGATGAGTTGTGACAACCCAAAGGAGTCGCATATAGTCTTAGAGATGTAGAGGACTGGACAGCCGGTCATTGAAGTCCCCAAGTATGATGACCTCTGCAGACAAGTCTCCCATCAAGTGGCACAGATGATCCAAAAGCTGTAGACCTGCGATGGGGGCCAATAACATCCTATGGCACAAAAGGAGACAGAGGAGGAGAGCTCTACTTTGAGCGCAAACTTTTGAATTCTTTTTGAATGGAGGTAGAGATAATGATTGAGGCGGAATTTAACATAGATGGCAACCCACCTCCTCTGTCTGCCTGGCAGTTCTGAAAAGGGAGTAAGGTGGAATATTCACCTCATGGTCATTGGGTTCAGGTCTAAGCAAGGACTCAGTGACCACTAGAACATCAGGCATGGTGTGGCATACCCAAGCCTGCATCGGAGTAATTTTTTAACAGACTGCATAGGTTGACATGCATAAAGCTCACGCCTTTGATGCTGGACAAGTTGGCAGGTGATGTGATTACTGCCAGAGGTCCCAGATTAAGTGCAACATTGCCTGAGCACATTAATAAAAGGAGCAGAAGTTTACTAATGGCTCTTAAGAGTAGTCTGTGAACTCTAATCTATTCTCTATTGCAGAGTCTGTTGGGTAGGGTTGGGGGCCCCTTAGGGCTGAGTCCAAGTGAACCTAGTGCAGAGTAGATTAAAACCCTGACTGAAAATGACAATGAAGGCTGAGGTATGTTGGCAGAGGGGCATAAAATCATATCCTCGCTTGCTGGCTCGGCACTAGTTCTAGACCACCCAAGTTTCAGAATAGGTGACTCCAGTGAGGGGAACTTGAGGGTACATATATGACAATCAGGATGATAAAAGGTGCCGAAGTAGTCAGTTGGGGTTCTAGGTTCTAGAGCGCCGATAGGGGTAGGCTGAGAAATTAAATGTCACTCTAAGAAGCAAAGTACAAGGAAGGAATGAAATGGGAACAGACAAGTAGCCTTCATTCTGGTACCTAGTCACCACATATGCCGTAAAACTTAACTAGCCTTATTATAGGAGACCTGAGGAAGAGGGAAAAACTACAGCAGAACTCAGAACTTCCTGAAGGTGGAGGGTGATGAATAAAAAAAAAAATTATTAATTATATAATTAACTATAGAAATGCAGCCTTTAGCACCATAGCTATCTGTAGTGCTAGGACCGTGCATTTTCAGCAGTGCTTTTATTAATTTATCTACATATTGTACCTTGCTGTTCAATTTCTGAGTGCTTCAGTTTCCTTTTTTAATCACAGCTTATAGGAATTTAACTGCTCAACCTTACGAATACTGAGACCCTTAAGATTCTCCTCCTTGGCACAGCTTAATTAATTCAGTACACTTCTAATTCATATAGTATAAATTCTGTGTGTTTTAAATCCCCTAACTCAATCTGCCCAGCCTGCTGTCATTTTTTTACCCCAGGAACTCCGTAGGGAAATAAATGCCTGCATTCAACCTCTGACTCTAATTTGGGTTACAGTATTCTCATTGTGGAACTCAAGCTCAGACTTTTCCCTCCCCAGTTAACTCCCTTGCTTTCAACTTTGGATGCAGCTTTCTTAATTCAGAGCAGTAGATTAGCCTCTTCCCACCCCCAGTTAACTCCCCATTTCAAACTTCAGTCCCTCCTCCCCTTACCTGCATATAACCCCCTTCATTCCATCTTTCCACAGCCTGGAGAGGTTGTGAGGGCAGTTCGAGTCACCCTTCCCCAAGCACCTGGCCAACAAAATTAGGTACGGAGGACTGTTGAAGTGGACTGAGTCGCAGTTGGTTGTCCTTATGGATGCTTTGCGTCGGCTGTCCCACCACCCCCACCACCACCACCCTTGGTGAACTTCCAAATATATAGGAGTGAGCAAGTGATGGAAGTTAACCAATCTACTACCTTTTCAATCTGCAGATTATCAATGCAAACCACTAGTAGTCGCTATAGACTCAATCCACCACAGCCGCTCTACTAGAGGTAAAATGCTGCCAATCTAGCACAAACGGTTTGCACAGTGATCACTGGCTGCCAGCCAGCCTGCCCTACAATGGAAGGTATGAAGAGCAGTTGCTTCCATCTTTTTAAACTTGGCACTATCCGCTTCTCACTGGATTCTAATGAAGCAGACTCTACAGGGCAGCTTCTCTGACTGGAACACAGTCCAGGTAGGGCTGCTGTGTCTTGCAGGTGCTTTCCTTCAGGCGCATCTTCACCTGCCCACCCATCCCCCATTCCAGCCAGTACTGAATACACTCGAGTTCCTCCCCCTTACTTACCCAACCCTCCCAATGGCTGCTGACTACTGTAGAGCAGAGCTCATATCTCCCACCCCAGTGCCCACAGAAGCCCCACAACAGCATAAGGCTGATAGCTACCTCTATACACTACCTTGATAACTGGGCAATACTCCTTGATTTTGCCCAGATTGGTGGAAGCAGAAATGCTTAACAGAGTACGCTAACTACCATTCTACAATGATAAACCTTACTAGCCCTACTGCAAAACGGAGAGTACACAAAACAAAAACGCGAGACATAGCACAAGATGTTGCTCTATTCATTACTTATCCTCTGCCTCGTGGCAGCAGTAAATAGGGAAGTTGTGCACTCCCAAGACCCCCACATACCATGTGTAATATCTTTATTTGAATGCAGATTCTTCCTGCAACAAGCTCACAACATCACACCTCAAAATCTGACACACTCAACTCCCCTCAGAATCTCTGTAGCTGCATTACTCCACTGTCACCCTCATACAACTAACCTTAATGAACCTAAGATCCCCAGGAGAAAGCACACCCACTCATCATGGGGACTCTGGGCACACTGTCTCAGAAAGCTGATCCTGCAAATACTCCTGATATCCAGAATGTGCACCCAAATCCAGGGCCACCCCATGCAGGACCCACCCCAAAAGCAGAACAACTAAAGATTGCCACCCTTAACATAGGGAGCCTCCTACCCAAGCTTGCACAATTCCAGGCCTGGGTGGAGATGATCAAACCTGACATCATCGCTCTCACAGAGACCTGGCTCTCCCTAAAATTACAGATGAAGCCATCTCCCTAGATGGTTACAACTCCCTCCACCAGGACAGACTGTCAAAGCACAGCGGTGGCTGCATGGTCTATCTCCAAAGTGATATTAAAGGACAGACTCTGCCCTCTAGTCAACATACCAAGGAGGCACAATTCTTGAACCTAAAGCTAACCATAGGCCATTGGAGCAAAACCTTACTGCTCTACACAGTATACACACTCCCTGGCTCTCACAGCACTGGCTTTCTACAGTTCATTAGTAATCAACAGCAATTCGGAAACAGTGGGAAAGGATTATTTTGGTGACTTCAACACCAACTGGCACTCCAAGGATGCAACTGCAGCCAGAGATCGGGTAACTGGCCTCTACCTCAGTCAACTGATGACACAAGTCACAAGTCAAAACTATAAAATGGGTTCTAGTTCACTCATAGATTGGATCCTCTCCTCCCTCCACGAACACATCTCTGAGATATTAGTCCTCCTGGACTCCCTTAGCGATCATTCCTCAGTGATATGTACCTGGACAAATAACTTCACTAGGTCACCCCCAGGTCTGTAGAAGCAGATCTCTGAGACCAGGGCTCCTGAACACTTTCAAGCAGTACCTGAAACAGGCTGACTGGACCCCACTTGATAAAGCCAGGATGGAAACCACTCCTAGACTACTTCCTGAAGATCTTTACAAGGTCTGCTACATTTTTGCCCCATTCAAGTCCAAAATGGTAAAAGGGGAATCTAACCCCTGGCTCTCTGGATCCCTCATTGGACTCATGCAACACAGGGACAACCTGTGGCATAAGGCCAAGGAGTCTGGGATGCAGGCTAACCTATCTGCCTATAGGGCAGCCAGAAACAATTGTACTAAACTCATTCACTTGGCCAAAGCCTCCTACTACAAGGACCTCTTAAACAAGTCTCTATGTGCCTCCCTTTGTTTTTTCTTCCTAACTGAAATCTCTATTGATCTCCCTCTGGTGATCACTTTAATAGTATCCCACAATATTGCTGGATTGGTGTCTGAATTATCATTATTGATGATAGCTTGCTGAATGTCCTCTCTAACTTGGTCTAAGCTTTCTTGATATCTTAGCAGTGAAAGATTGAATCGCCAGATGGTGTTCCCCACCTCCCTCCCCAGCTAAAGCTAAAGCCTCAGAAAAATTGGAGCATGGTCATAGAGGATGAAATCTCTCTGTGCTGGCAAACTGTCCCCATGTGCTCCCTAGAAGTCAAGACATAGTCAAGACAGGAATAAGTCCCATGAGCTTGGGAAAAGAAAGTATGCCTGGTAGTATTACCATTTAGGTGGCTCCATGTATCCCCAAGCCCCAGTTCTTTTAATAATTTAATAAGTTCCCATGATATTTTTTTATTTTTGCCCTGAAATGTTGTCTGGCAAGTGTCCTGTATTAAGTTCAGGTTCAGGTCACCTCCACATATTATTTGACCCTCTCCCCATTGTGCTAATTGTAGAAAAAAGTACTGGTAGAAGGAGAATTCTGTACCTGGGGGGGCAGTACATCAAAACTAGGGTAACTAGCTGGCCATTTAGGGTGCCCTTGACCATAGCATATTTACCCTCTTTATCTATCTGACGTTCCATAGTCTTGAAGGGGATTCACTGTGGAATAAGAATCATTGTCCCTCATCTCCTCTCTCCCTTATAGGATGAAGATATTACATGCAAAAAAACGGAGTTTTTAAATTTTTTGTGTTCTGCTACTGAGAGGTGGGTCTCTTGAAGAAGCAATATATCTCCCCCCCGAGTGCTTAAGATACACCAAAAGCTTACTGTGCTTTACAGGACTAGAGATTCCATGTATATTATATGTACAAATGTGATATTCTGATGTCATGGTTAGTCCTTCTGATAGGGGGTAGATCTACTTCTACTGAATTTCTATTTATGTAGTATACTGTTGAATTAAGAACTTCCCCAGTCCCCTGATTCCTGTCACCTCCCTTATCTTTTCTCCTATGGTTTAGTGGACAGTGGAAAACAATATTAGAACATCTAATATATTAACAAACTGTAACAGTGAAACTTTACCATATGAAACAACACTTCCTAGGTAGGAGGCCTGTATCCCAATCAGGTCTCTGCGTCCTCCCTTTATGGGGCAGAATGAAGAGGTATCACAATCCTCCCATTTCTGGGAGACCCTCCATTAGCCTGGTGGAAAATGGCTCCCAGAAAAGACAATAAAGGAGCAAGAGAATCCCTTCTAGCAGGGGGTCTTGCATTTGAACCAGATGAGGCTCTGGCTCGGGGGTTAAACTGCGGTGCCATATCAATTGCCACTTAGAGCCAATTTGAGACACTGTAGCATCTCCTGACCCAACCCCAGCATTACTCATGAATCATTTGTCTTAAACATGGGGATCTATAGGGGATGAAGAGAAACATGAGTTTCCTTTAATACCACTGTTACACAGAAAAAAGGTAACCATATTTGAGGTTCTATGTGATATGGGAGCCCGCGGAAGGGTGACCTGCAGAAGGGCGATGGCAACCAGGCAACTGCCGGAATGGTGCCCATGCAAGTGTGGCACACGTCAGAATGGTGACCAGGGGATTAAAAAAACACTACCACACCACCACAGGGGAAGGGGAACAACAGAGAATGCACAGAGGTTGACAGGACATGGAGACGGCTGGCACGACGAGGGTCGTGGGCTGGTGGTAGCGCACACACACAGTGGGATGGCAGACATGGGAGACACCAACAGTGCGGGGGTGGAAGACATGGATGGGCACAGCAGGACATTGACAGCTGTGGCTGCCCATGGCAACACTGGGGGGGCCATGGGCAGGTGGGCCGGTGCAGGCAGGAGGCACCTAGGATGCAGGAGGCCACATGCGGGGTGGCCTGTGATGTGCAGGCAGGTGGTACGGGAGGCTGTACACAGTGCAGGCCTGGCAGCCAGGCCACCATGGTGATGGGTGCCAGGGCCAGCCACCCGGACAGTGCATGGGTGGGGGGCATACAGTGAATGGGAGCACAGCTAGCGGGAGTGGCTGTCAGCATGGTGGCAGACAGGGCAGACAGCAATGACTGGATGGTGGGTCAGTTGAGCAGGGCGGAGGCGCCCAGGTGGACTACACTTGCGTCTGGAAGTTGTGTGCAAGTCCCCAGAGGGAGTCCACCATACTGCGGACACTGTACTCCACCATGATGGCCTCAATGCGGTGTGTGAGGTCCCTGTACTGCCTCTTCAATGTGGTGGCCCCAGCACTGGAGACGAGCTACTCCATGCACACAGCGGTGAGCCGCTGCTCCTCCACAAGGCAGTCCAGGAACCGCCAGATGATCCGGTGGCAGACACCAAGCCGGTTGTTGAATGCCTGGTGCCAGCCCTCCACTGCGTTGTTTGTACGCGCCTGCCCACAGTGCACCGGCTCATACATGTTCCACATGGCTGTGTGGGACAGTGGCCAGTGCCATGCCGTATGCCCCACTGGGCACCTGACCCAGGTGTACTCCATGTAGTCCAGCAGTGGATACAGAAGCGTGTCATGCACCTGGTAATAGGGAGTGTCCACCAACTCCCCTTACACCAGTGCCACATCATCCAGTGGCACACAAGCGAGCACGAGGAGCATGCAGACCTGGAATGCACACTCACATCCATGGAGTAGCGCTCGAGCAGTACCACATTGCCCTGGACCCACCGCCACACTACTTGGCAGAAGTGATAGAAGCAGCCACGCAGGATGGTGCCCTCAAAGACAGTGTCAAAGGCATGCTAGGCAGCCCAGTCGAAGTCCATGAGGGTGGACTGTGGCTGGGCACTGCACAGTAGCCGACGCAGTTCGGTGAACGCTCTCACATAGGCGTGCTCAGTCTATGTTCACATCAGGATGTACATGGCTGGCAGGGCCTTCCCAGACCACAGGCCATGGACTGAATAGAGCTGCCCAAAAAATAGTGATGTGGCATGAAAGGTGCTATCCAGGAACCCGTCCTGGCACCCAGACAATAATGTAAGGTCACGCTTGCGTGGCGAATATCATTATGTGGTCCTCTGCAGGGACACTATCATATTGCAGAGTGCCCGCCAGGTGACGGTGTATGCTGGGGGCAGGGTGAGGTTGGCCATGCTTCCCGGCATGGAGGGACAGCCCCATGCAGCTTGACACACACGCTACACCGAGCGGCACAGCAGGGGCACAGCAGGCAGCCTGTCGGCTATGACATCAGTAACCACCCCAGTGGCCTGCACTATGACCTGGGATGTGGTTTCCAGGCTCATCTGTGCTCTTTCCCACACACCCGCCATCATGCCCTTGACGCTGACCTCCCCTGGATAGGGGCGTGGTTGTGTGGCCAGCCAGTGTACACCACAGGGTCGGCAATGGTGTGTGCCCATGCTGGGCATGCATGCCTGTGGCTCTGCATACACCGCCAGTACACCTTCCCTAGCTTCTCCTTATCCCTACGGTACACATACCCACAGTGGGACAGGAGCGGTCTCCCTTTCTGGCTCGTGAAGTAGGTTGCTATCTCCATCCCTCACAGGCTGGTCTTGTGTGATGGATGTGTGTTGCACCCCCTTGCCCCTTTAAGGGCTAGCTGTGTGGTCCTGTAGCCATCCACCATGCCTACAACTCGTCCTCAGTGCTGGCATAAGGATGTGCCAATGGCGGTACCTCCCCCTTCACTCTTCGGCTGTCGTGGTGGTCAGGGACAAAAAAAAGGAATGTGTGAGTGCCTGCGAGTGTGTGTACGATTGTATGGTAACAGTCTGGTGTGTCCAGCAGCATCCCCTGCCGCATCCGTGCTGCAGTGGCATTGAGGTGTGAGGTGCCTGTAACAATGATGGGTGTGCTGCTGAAGTGAGCATTTACTTCTCTCCTGGTCTACTGCCCTACTCTGTCTGACTGTTATGCTGTGTATGAAGGCCCTGGGGTTCGAACCCACGACGGCTATCCTAGGAGGTGCCGATGGCGGTGCTGTGCCGGTGCATGCCACAAAAGCAGCTTGCCTGTAGCCTGCCCTCCCAGGCACTTCACCTGTCCATGGCAGTGCATGCTGGGGGGGTGTAGCTGCTCTTAGGTGGTGCTGGGGGCAGAATGCTGTGGGCAGTATGCCTGCTAGGATGTGTAGCCATCATCGTCGGTGCATGTCGTGTGCGAGAATTTGGGTCACCATTTCGAGCAGTCACCCTTATTCCCAGTCGCTGTTATTCCACAGTTGTCCTTATTCCATAGTCACCCTAATCATGGTTGCCTTGTACATGGAGCCATTCTGTGAGTGGCCCTTCCTCAGTAGCCTATGTCACAGGCTACCATATTTGCTGTGAGCTGGAACCTTAAGATAACCAACAGATCCTCACAGCAGGAGTGGAGTTACCTAAACGGTACCCTTTTGTTTTAAAGTTAAATTATCAGGCTGTAATAACAACTCTAGGGTCCATGCTAAAATAACTTCTACTTGAGAGCCTCAGAGAAATACACCCTGCTGTATAAAGTTCAGTCTTAATATCAAATCAGTCTTTCCAGAGTCTCTCCAAGGTATTGCTGAAAACTCCAAAAGAAAGCTGTCTGTCTCAGCATTGCTTTGCTGTGAAATGGGGCTTGCTGTACAAGTTTTCTGGAGGAGTTCTTGAATGGAGCGGAAGGCATCATCAGGATAACCATATTTCCTCCCTGACACTTCCTGAAAGCACTGGCTGCCACTGTAGTTCCCTCAGTCTGTTCTTTTGGTTCCCAGCTTCAGTAATAGCTGCACTGTTGAAACTCTTCTTAAGTGCATCTCAGGCTGAAGTAAATGAGGTTAAACTCTCACCCACCATCTCAGAAGATCCTGAGTCTGGCTGGGTAAAGGGTATAAATTGGACCCCTTTCTGTTTCAGAAGTTTCTGCAGAGGGGCCAGCTCCATGGGTTGCCTTTGCACTTTGGGGAAGTCATGATCAAGGTCAGTCTGGCTCCAAGATATTTTATTTTTTCTTGGCCATGTACTGTGAAGCAAGTCTTCTTTATTTTGTAGGAATTTAGCTTAAAGATCACTGATCTGGGCCTTGCCTAGAAGTATGAAGGCTTAGGTACAAAGGAGCGATGGGCTCATTCCACAAAAAACTGGTAGGTGGTGGGAAGCTCAAACACATCTTTTAGTAGAGTTTCAACAAAGGCATGCATCGAGTTGGTCTCAGATTCCTCTGGAAGTCCATATAGGCGCAGATTCTTTATGCACGACCTGCTTTCCAGGTCAATTCATTTTTCTGTTGTCTCGGCTGCTTGGACCAACAAAAATTCAATCACTCATAACATTTGCTGGGCTCCGTCTTCCACCTTGCCTATGCTCTCTTCCATTGTCTCTATGCAATTCTCAAGTTTAGACAGCTTCTGTTGAATTAATTTAATTTATTTCTTATTTTCTGTTCGCGAAGCCTGTATTTCTTTTAGAATTATTTCAAAACAGGATCTAGTAAGGTGTTCAGTCTCTCCTTCAGTGTCACATTCTGCAGCTTGGGAATTCACCAGGGAACAACTCCTGCTGCAGTCTAAGAATCCTAGTGTAATCTGCTTGCATTGCCATTTGAATCCTGCTTGCTATTCAGTTTGGATCCACTAGAGTTCCTTGCCTCCTCTCACCATTTTGTGCATTTTGGTGTTGATTTACTGCTTTTCAGGGTTTTTTGTTGGTTGGGTCTAGGAGCCCTAAAGACCAGTGCCTATTAAGCTCTATGATGTCACCAGAAGGTCACAGAATTGTTTAAAGTATTGATGGTAAAAAGTATTGATGGTAATGAGTAGTGAGGTTGCTTGTTCTTTCTTAAATCATCTGTTGTGCATTGTAAATAGAATAAAGTATGGGGTGGTTTGTGTAACAAGAAGTTTATACACTCCCGAGGTGTTAGGTGCTACATAAACCCTGAGAGTGAAGCTTGAGGGTTTATGAAAAGCATTTAACACTGAGGGTGTGTGTAAACTTCAAGTTTACACATACCACCCCATATTTTATTTTATATAATTGCTGGGTCTCCTCTTTCTTGCCACAGCACTTATATGAAATATCAGACATTCCATGCCTCTATTCCATTTTCAGCGGTTCCCCACAATTTCATTGTCCAATGTTTTGATCTCCCCCAATATGTGGAAAATTGCACATTTTTTTGTTTTTAGAATGATTTACTGCCGAGTTCATCTAGTGGTTGAGTTTTGAGAAGGAAGGAAGCTTGTAGTGGCAGGAAATTACACATTGTGTGGGCACATGCACAGAGCTGAGGAACTGTGTATGTATTTGCCATTGTAAAGCTTCTTTATAATGCCAAATTATGACATGTTTTCCCTATGGGAAAAGGGAGACCAATTAATTATATAGAGAATAATGCATGAATAGTTGTGTCTAACCAGAATTTTATACACACCTGAGGCGTGGATGCTACCTACAATAAACCCCAAGACTGAATTCGAGTGTTTAACAACTCATCCTACACTGAGAGTGTATATACAGTTCTGTTTTATGTAACTGTCCAGCATTTTTAACAAGGGTGGGGTTTAGAGACACAGAGACAGTTCAAGAATATAAACTCACTGTGAAACTCATAGTTCAGTTGATTAAACGTTTGATTTGTTTATTTTAGAACCATAAAAATTCAGCGACCTTTCTGTGAGGAATGCTAATTGTTTGAAACAAGAGGAAGTTTTGCTGATGGGGTGCACAACTTCAGCAGTGTAGTTGAACTAGAAGGATCTGGGGGTACTGGCACAGTGCCAGAGAGTGGCAGCTAGGGTCAACCAAATGCTGGAATGTATTGCATCATGTCTAGAAGGGAAGAGGTCATCCTGCCACTGTACAGATCACTGGTGAGGCCACACTTGGAGTACTGTATGCAATTCTGGTGCCCATACCTGAAAAAGGATGTAAGACTACTGGAAGGGTTGCAGCTCAGGGCAATGGAGATGGTCCTAGGTCTGGGAGATAAACCCTATGAGAAAAGATTGAGGGGGCTTAACATGTATTCCCTGGAGGATAGAAGGGAGAAAGAAGACATGACAGAGACCTTCAAATACTTAAAAGTCATAAACAAGGCTATTCATAAGAATAATAGGAAATGCCAAGCATTATACACTTTCATCCCTGTAGCTTGTCAATCCCTTGGTATTTAGAACTTGCTAGTTCTATCCCTACAAACTAAACCTAGTCTTGACTTAAAGGCACCCATGTTAGGGCTATCTACCACTATAGACGGGAGTTCATTCCATGATGAATTACCCTTTGACTAAACCAATTTTTCTCATAATCAAATTCCACCTTGGCAGGAAGGATTGTTTATTATGTCTCCTGCCACTACACCAACTGGTCTTAAGAGTAAAACCTAGCTCACCACGCAATTTGATGTCACCCATTGCCTTGTAGAGCATACACCTGTCACCCCTAAACCTACTATAATGGAGTGAATATAGGTACATGGTTTCCAATCTTTCTTTGTAGGGTCTGGTCTTAAGCCCGACTATGGCTTTAGTAGCTCTTCTTTGTAGCCAAGGAGTGACCTCCAGCAGGGGAAAGCAGTGGACCCCAGAAGGAGGAGGAAGCGAATCCTGGTGGGGGACTCCATCATAAGAGGGATCCAGCTAGGAACACAGGAGGGGGAGGACAGGGAGGTGAGGTGTCTACCAGGTGCCACGGCATGGAGGGATGGAAGGAAGATCCTGGGGATCACTGGGAAGGCAAGACGGGAGGGTTAGCTGGATGTCATTATCCACCTAGGTACTAATGACCTGGCAAATGGGGAGCCAAAGGAAGTTCAGGAAGAGTTTAGGTAACTGGGGAGGGGTCTCAAGCAAGTAGCTACTTCTGTCACTTTCTCAGAAGTACTACCTGTGAGAGGCAAGGGAGAGCATAGGAGTGCATGCACCAGGAACTTTAACTCATGGTTGAAGAACTGGTGCTGTGAGGAAGGGTTTGGATTCATTGGTGACTGGGGATCCACCTGGAGGGATGGAGGTTTGTTCAAGCCTGGCGGCCGCATCCATCCTGAGGGAATCAAGCACTCAATGATAAGTTTAAATGCTACATTGACAAGCATTTAAACTAGCAAGGGGGTGGCAGGCCAGCAAGGAGGGTACCTACTTGCTCACCCCCCACAGTTAGCAGTGGAACCAGTGAACCAGAGGAGTGGCTATCTCTGCAAAGCAGTGTGCAAAAGATGGAGATTAGTGCCCAAGAGGTGGATAAGCAGAAAAGGGGCAAAATTCAGCAGAAGGGCAGACAGGAAGGAGAACCAGGGATAAATGACAACCAAGAAAGGACCTGGAGTAGAACAGTGAAACAGTCTAGGGAGGTCAGATCATGGAAAGCCATGTGTGCAAATGCCAGGAGCCTTTGCAACAAGATAGAAGATCTGGAGGTTGTCATGGTACAGTCAGACCTGGACATTGTGGCCATCACTGAAACCTGGTGTAATGATAACCATGACTGGGAGATGGCCATACCTGGCTACAACATATTCAGAAGAGACAGAGCAGGCAGAAAGGGAGGAGGTGGCACTGTATGTGAAAAATGACATAAGGGCCACAGAGATCCAGGAGGAACAAAATGGGGGAGAGATACTGTGGGTTAAGCTGGAAAGGAAAATGGGGACAGCCATCTGCACAGGTGTGGTCTATAGACCACCAGCCCAGGAGGAAGAAACAGATAGGGAACTGATGCTAGCCATCCAAAGGATGGCAGACAAGGGTGAGGTTGTACTGGTTGGAGACTTCAATATTCCAGACGTGGACTGGAGCATCCCAGCAGTAGCATCAACTAGGAGAAGATTTATCCTGGACTCCCTTCAGGGTGCCTTCCTCAAGAAACTGGTCATGGAACCAACTCGGCAGAAGGCAATACTGGACCTTGTGCTCACAAACAGGGACAGTGTGATGGGGGTAACAGTGGGGGAGCACCTGGGAAACAGTGACCACCAGTCATTGTGGTTTGAAATCACAGAAAGAGCAGAACCAAACCACACAAAAACACGTATCCTGGATTTTAGAGGGGCAGACTTTGGGAAAATGGGGAGATACTTGAAAGAGGCATTAAGGGGAATGGGACAGGAATCAGGGGTTGAGGAACAGTGGGCAGTATTTAAAATGGGGATTACAAGAACAACAGAATTATGCATTAAGCAGGTTAGCAAGAGGAAAAGGAAGAGGAGACCATTATGGTTTTCCAAAGAGGTATCAAAGAAAGTGAAAGCCAAAAAGATTGCATTCAGGCAATACAAAAAGACACAGGCAGAAGGGGATAGGGAGAAGTACCAGGAGAAGCAAAGGGAGGCAGGGAGGTCAGTAAGGGAAGCCAAAGCTCAGACAGAAGAACACATTGCAAAATCAGTGGGTAGAGGGGACAAAACCTTTTACAGTTACATAAGTGAAAAAAGAAAGACAAAGGGAGGGATAGTGAGACTGAAGGGGGAGGATAGGGGCCGCGTGGAGGATGACAACAGTAAAGCTGACATATTGAACAGGTATTTCTCCTCAGTCTTTACTGAGGAAGAGGAGGGTAATGGGTCTGAAGGGAGTACAAGGGGTGAGAATGGTGCAGAAATGGACACAAGTCCCTTTACACGAGAAAGGGTCCTGAAGGAACTGGAAGTAATATGAGTTGATAAAGCAAACGGGCCAGATGGGGTGCACCCCAGGGTCCTTAAAGAACTAAGAGGTGGTGGCTGAACCTCTGGCTATCCTGTTTAGCCGATCACTGGAAACAGGGGAGTACCCAAAGACTGGAGGACAGCAGATGTAGTCCCTTATACAAAAGTGGGAACAAAGAGGAAGCAGGGAACTACAGACCAGTCAGCCTCACCTCGGTAGTGGGAAAGATCATGGAAGCACTACTGAAGGTGAGATTGGTGGAACATCTGGTTGTCAATGGACTATAGGACCCAAGGCAGCATGGTTTCACCAGGGGGAGGTCATGTCAGACCAACCTCGGTGAATTTTTTGACTGGGTGACTTGGGAGGTGGATCAGGGGAGGGCAGTGGACATGGCCTATCTGGACTTCAGCAAGGCCTTTGACACTGTGCCACATAGAAGACTATTACACAAACTGGGGAATATGGGTGTGGGCAGGACAGTAGTGTGGTGGTAGGTAACTGGCTGGGTGGCAGGACACAGAGGGTGGTGGTAAATGGCTGTCACTCAACAGAGAAGAGTGACCAGTGGGGTACCACAGGGATCAGTGCTGGAACGGTCCTATTCAACATCTTCATCAGTGACATTGTGCAGGACCTAGAAGGCAGAATTTCACTGTTAAGCTGATGACACAAAGCTCTGTAACAGAGTAGACACACCAGAGGGTGTAGACAGAATGAGAAGCGACTTCGCAGAAACTTGGAAGAATGGTCAGGGTTTGGCAGTTGGAATTCAATGCAAAGAAGTGCAAGATAATACATATGGGGCATCAAAACCCTGGCACAATATATCAGTTGGGGGGTGAGGATATATAGCATGCACCAAGCAGGAAAGGGATCTTGGGGTTGTAGTCTCTGATGACCTCAAGGTAAGGAAACAGTGTGACAAGGCAGCAGGTAAAGCAAATAGGATGCTGGGATGTATAGGAGGGCATCACCAGCAGGAAAAGGAGGTCATAATTCCACTATACAAGACACTAGTGAGGCCCGCCTGGTAGACAGTGTACAGTTCTGGAGACCATACCTACGTAAGGACATAGACAGGGTAGAGAAGGTTCAGAGGAGGGCAACAAAGATGGTGCATGGATTGCATCACAAGTCCTATGGAGACAGGTTGAAGGAACTGAACATGTACTCCCTGGAGGAGAGTAGGGAGAGAGGGGATATGATAGAGACATACAAGTATCTTACAGGGAGGAACAGGGTGCAGGAAAATACTATTTTTATTATTTTAAGTGAAAAAGATGTTCCAGGACTAGAGGGCATGGGATGAAGTTGGAGGGAGGACGATTCAGAGGAAACATGAGAAAGAATTTCTTCACAGAACGGGTGGTGGACAAGTGGAACACCCTGCCAGAGGAAGTGGTGTGGGCTGAAACAATCACGGGATTTAAGAATGCATGGGATAGACATAAAGGAATTCTGTAGGTCAGGGGTAAGGGGCAACAGACTTCTAGGAAAACAAACTGAACTTACAAGCTCAAATGGGCAGACTGGGTACCATAGGTCTCATCTGCTGACACCGTCTATGTATCTATGTATCTATGTACTCCCTCTGTTCTAAGGATATCTTCCTTATGTCGGGACCATACTTGAGCACAGTATTCCAAATGGGTCTGACAATGCACTATACAAGTGAATCAGAACACTCTCTTCCCTGCTTGAAATGTGCTTTAGAATATAGTTTAGGCTGCAATTCGCTTTTTTAATCTGAGCGTTACTATGGTGGCTGAATTTAAAATCAGAAGTCATCATAATACCGAAGTCTTTTTCCTCTTGAGTGTCAGTTAATGCATTGTTCCCAAGTTTATATACTGACATACTGATGTGTTTTCCCAAGAGCATAACCTTACATTTAACTGTATTCAGCAACAATTTGTTTGACTCAGTCCATTCTAGTATTTTATTAATAGCCCCTTGTAGGGATAACGCATCGGTAGGATCATAGACAACTGTCCCCACTCTACAGTCATCTGCAAACTTGGAAAGTCACATTTTTGGGTCATTTAATTTTAGGATAGAAATATAGATATTAAAAAGGCATGGGCCCAGGACTGAACCCTGTGGGACCCCACTAGTAATTGGTGCCCAATCTGACAATGCACCTTTTATAGTAACCCTTTACTTCCTGCCCTGTAACCATTCAGAAATCCAGAAAAAGATGTTTGACTCCAACTTAAACTCTCTCATGGTTGTTAATAATTCAAAATGGGGTAGTTTGTCAAATGCCTTAGTGAAGTCCATAAAGGCAACATCAACTGAGTTCCCTTATCTAGCTCCTTATTAATGTTCTTGTAGAAGGTGAGAAGGTTTGTCTGACATGACCCTGATTTAGTGAAACCATGCTGTAAGGGATCGTTCAGCTTGTGCTCTTCAAGAAAAACTACATTTTTCCCCATTGAAAATGCCTACCAAAACTTTACCCATAAATGACGTTAAGCTTACTGGCCTAAAGTTTGAAGGAATGGTTTTAGGCCCTTTTTTAGGAGTGGAACTACTGTCACAACCTTCCAATCTTGTGGAACTTCACCTCTATCAAGAGAGGATTGCAAGACATGGGTGAGGGGTAGTACTAAAAGATCAACCAACTCGTGTATTACTCTAGGGTGGACATTATCTGGCCCTGGTGATTTGCTAGTATCCAATTTGCGCAATCTGTCCAAAACATCTTTTGGGTTGATTATCGTTAATCCAAGGGATGGCTGTTCATTGCTGACATATGGGGTTGGGGCACTTCTATCAAAGACTGCACAGAAGTAGTTATTTTGCGGGTCAGCCATCTCTTTATCTGACGCCGTCGGACTGTTATTTTTCTTGAAGGGACCCGTAATACCCGAGCTGTTTTTTAAGTTGTTAATATAACAAAAGAAGGGTTTTTATTGTCCTTAATTTAAGAAGCTAATAGGACCTCGCGTTGTGCTTTTGCCTTTTATTTACAGGTGTAACTCTAATTGTAAGTTCCCTAAACACCTGATAATTAGAATCAGTTTTGTCCCTTTTATATTTTTTGAACATTCTGTTCTTTTTATTTATCAGACTCTTGATGGATGAGTTAAGCCAACACTTTTTTTATTTCTTGTATTATTGTATTTGTTGAAATTAAGTATGTGTGTTTAATCTGATTTTTTATATTGTAAGAAACAGATTTCACATCTCATTTACTGAACAATTATTAAAATCCTTAACCCAATTCCAAAGAGAGAATTATTTTCTAAACTGTGCAAAGTCTGCCCTGCTGAAAATGAGCTTTATTGTAGAACCCAGATCCTTCATATCATGAGACTCCTTAATGCTAAAATGAACTATACAGTGGTCACTGTTACCCAAAGGGGTATTCACACTAACATCTTCAATTGTGTTACTCATATTTGTTAGAATAATATCAAGGATGTTACTTCCTCTTGTGCTGTCACATACTTTTGTTCTAAACCAATTTGATCTAATAGTCCAAAATAACATATCTGTTCTGTTAGTTCCTTCCATAACTTCCAGTCTATGCTGGGTAGGTTCAAATCTCCCAAAATTAAAATTCTGTCTGCTTAAAGTAGTAGTAGTAAAAAATGTTTATTCATACAAAAAATGAATAAGGATATCTTCACTGAGCCGAAGCTCCTTTACAGTGAGATCCAGGTGTCATTTCCAGTTACTCTTATAAATTAACAATATATAACGAAGGAAAACACATATACACTATAATTATACATCAATAAATATAACACAGTTCCAAATCATAAAACAAACTAGGACAAGAAGAACATACAAAAAACAATGATTAATTTACAGTATATATTTAATACAAGCTACAATCTACCATCCTAAGATTCAAACTATTTCCCATCATAACTAATATTTTCAATAAGCCATTGTTTAATTTGGTGCAACTGGAAATATCTGTCAAGAGGTCTAAGCTTCCCAGGCAATTTATTCCATATAGAAGGTCCGATATTAAAAAAATGCTTATCCCCCCAAGCCGTTCTACGACTTGGGACTGCACAGTCCAAGTAATTAGCAGAGCGCAGACCCTCAATAGGCCTTTTTATTTTAATAGACTCAGCCATATGTTTAGGGACTTTTCCTGAGATACATTTTAACGTTAACATAATTGTACTAAGAGCCCGCCTTTAGGACAAAGTATGCCAGTCTAATTCTTTATACATATCTACTCTATGTGCCCTCTTTGCAGCTCCCAGTATAAATCTAATTAATTTATTATACATAAAATCAAGCTTATATAGTTGCTCTTTAGATGCACCCATATATATCAAATTACCATACTCCAATATGGGTAGTACAACAACAGTTACAACTAATTTTCTAATTTCCAAAGACATACTATTTCTTACTCTATATAATGACCCCAAGCACTTACCAACTTTAGTCAAGGTACTATCTATATGACTGTCCCATTTAAATTTTGTATCTAAATACACCCCTAGATATTTATAACTAACAACTTGTTGCAAGATTCTTCCTGAAAATGTTTTAATTTGTAACCCCTCATTTTCAGTTTTAGACCCGTAACCCCTATGAAACACCATTACCTGAGATTTTTTCATTTCAAAACCAATTTAGATCTAAGCAAAATTCCTGTAACTGATCAAAAGCCTGTTGTAATACTATTTGAATAGTTCTCACTGATGAACCAGCAAAATATACAACTGTATCATCAGCATAAAGATGGTATTGTAGCTTTGGTTGTTCAAACCCCAAATCATTCATATATAAATTATATAGTATAGGACCCAAAATGGATCCTTGTGGAACTCCTGACACAATCAATTTCATATCAGATGTCCACTCTCTAATAGTCACTTGCTGCAATCTTGAATCAAGATAATTTCGAAACCAATTTATAACCGACTCGGACATACCACAAGTTTTTAGTCTGGACAGGAGGATGCCATGGTCCAGCGTGTCAAAGGCCTTAGAAAGGTCAACAAAAATTGCTCCCACTGGCATCCCCTTGTCCATGCTCTCCATTATATCTCCTGTGACCTTTATAAGGGCAGTGTTTGTTCCATGTTAGGGTCTAAAGCCGGATTGATAACTGTTAAGGATTTCATTATCTTTCAGATATACCTGTAATTGTTTTGCAACTATTTTCTCCAAAATTTTAGAAATTGTTGGTAAAAGAGAAATTGGTCTATAATTTTCTAATAATAACCTAGATCCTGTCTTATAAATTGGTACAATCTTGGCAGTCTTCCAAGTTTGAGGTAACTCCGCAGAGAGAAGAGACAAATTAAATAAGTTTGCAAAAGGTAAATCAATAATAGGGGCTGCATACTTTAATAAGATATTAGGGATACCATCCATACTTTCTGCTTTATTAGCATTAATTTGAAATAATGAATCCCTAACATCTCCTCTAGTAATAGAAGTAAACTTAAACTCAGCTTGTATACCAGATTGTACATAAACTCTATCTGTATCATTTACCTGGAATTTCTCTGTAGAACCTGATTTACTTCTCCTCCACCTAATTGTAATTCATTAATACCCATATTTGTAAAAGGTATTAAACTCATTAACCACCTCATTTCCCAAATCCATCTTATTTCCATTAATTAGGAAATGGTTAGGATATCTCAAGCTAAGTCCCTTATGCATCTTATTTATAAAGGAAGGAGGGGCATGAGAGGGCATCATCTGAAGTTGAAGGGGAAGATTCAGGAGGGAAATGGGAAGGCATTACTTTACAGAAAGGTTGGTGGCTGGGTAGAACAAACTGCTGAAAGAACTGATTGTGTTGAAGTCAGTGGACAGTTTTAAAAGGGGCGGACAGAGTCAAATGGTAGGTAAGTACAGATAAGTACCTAAAGAGGAAAAGACGGGGTAGGGATGATGGGATGAGAATGGGGGCAGCTGCAGTAGAAGTATACTGTGCACTGCTCAAATAAAATTATTAATTGGGCACCATCACAACCCAGCCATTACAATGTGTGTGAAGAGAAAATCACAAATAAACATGCTGCCATGTCTTCAGAAGATGAGGACTGGAAAATCGGTTTCGACAAAGGTGCTGTTAGTGCTGAATCTGTGGCCTAAGAGGGTCATGTGAAACAGAGTCAGTTCTTGTTGCACACCCCACCAGAACAATCTTTCAGCATGTGACCTTCAGGCAAAAAGTTATTTAATCCCCCAATGAGATATTCTACCAGGCCATAAGTATAGGTAGAAGCAGCACCAAAGTGGAAACAAAAGGTTTCTCCTTAGCTGAGCCATCAGAGGTTAATAGATTGTAAAACCTACAGTAAGTGCTAAAGATAAAGACAAGTGCACTTTCCATGTGTATCCCCATATTATATACACAGCAGAGTCTGGTTTGATGCAATAACAAACATTTTTAATTTAAAAGCAGTGCGATGAATACAACAATGTTACTTGACAGGTTTGTTTACAGCAAGTACTTTGGTACAGTAGCATACAATGAATTACTGAATTGAAAGCCATGAAAACAGTATTAAATGTTGACATCTTCCAAAACCACAGGATGTCGTTTTCATATGCAGCTGCGGCTGCCTAAAAAAGAGAAAAAATCAATATAAGAATTGAACACAAACTGTATCGTGTTGTACCTCCTCAGACCCTTGTAAGAAGTGTGCTTAGATATCCTGAAATCCAATCTATTGAACCCTTTTCAGATTTTTGAAGTATTCAAGTTGGAAATCCATTTCTGATCCAAGTACTTGAACTTTTAAATTCAACTACAAATCTCAGAATTTGAAACTAAATTTCAGAATACGAATGCATTTAGAATTTCAACTAATTAATTAATTTATAATATTTCATTACTTATTGGAAGTTTCAGTTAATAACTTTGAGCACAAGTGATCATTTATAAAAGTTCCACGTCAGTGACAAAGTTACAGTAAACAAAAATACGGTATACAGCAATACAGCAATTTAATCAGAATCTGATTGATTATGATTTGGGATTTTCAGCAAGTAAATCTGAAATTCTTAAATCCTAACTTTTGGATCAGATTCCAATACATCCAAGACTGAAAATGGATATCTGATCACCCCGTCTTACTACAAGGGGCTACCCAGAAACTGTCAACTGCCTCGGGCCTCAGCCTATACCTATAAATAACACTTTAACTTCTTATCTTCATTAGAATTTTTGATTTAACTTGTCATACAAACATAGAATTTGTCATCAGAAATTGACATCTTGGCCCATGTAGTCTGCCTGAGGTCCCTACCTACTGTGCCACCATAGACTCTAAGTGATCTGCGGCCTTACCTCCACCACCTACCCAGTTACTATGGTCCCCATGTGTCTATCCCATGCACGTTTGAAACCCACTACTGTTTCAGTTCCCACCACCTCTGCTGGGAGTCTGTTCTAGGCATTCATTACCTTTAGTGTAAAGAAGTATTTCCTTACATCACCTTTAAGTGTCCCCCTTCTAGTTACATATCATTACCCCTTGTTCTTGAACATCTCCTTATGTGCAATATGCCTCCCCTCCTGTACTTTATTGATACCTTTGAGATATTTGAATGTTTCTATCATATCTCCTTTTTTTCTCCTCTCCTCCAGTGAGTACATATTTAATTCCCTGAGTCTCTCTTCATATGGCCTCTGATGCCATGCAGCAACTTAGTTGACCTACTCTGCACTTCCTCCACCCACTCTATATCCTTCTTGAGGTGGGGCCTCCAGAACAAGATATGGTACTCCAGGTAGGGTCTCACCATAGATCTACTGTATACAGAGGTAAAATTACCTCCCTTTCTCTGCTGGTGATACCCTCCCTATGCATCCCAGCACACTACTAGCCTTAAATGTTAGAGCGCTGAACGGCATACCAGAGATCTGAGGTTCGAATCCAGTAGGCCACACTTTTCCTTTCTCATTTCCATCCTTGATTTAAAAAATACACTATCTATTGAAATAAATACACTATGCACTGAAAATCTGCATACACTATATATTGAAACAAATACACTGTATATTGAAATACATACACTATCTATTGAAATGCATATACTACACACTGAAAAAAGCACATGCACTATATACTGAAACAAATACACTATATATTGAAACATCTTCACTTTATATTGATATACATACACTATCTGTTGAAATAAATACACTATGCACTGAAAAATCTGCATACACTATATACTGAAACAAATACACTACATGGTGAAACACATACACTATGTATTGAAACACATACACTGTAGACTGAAAAATTCACATTCTCTGTATACTGAAACAAATAAACTATATACTGAAATGGACTATGTTCTGAAACTACCCATCCCTCTGCCCTTCCCCCATGAATGTCCTAGAGCTGAACTCATTGCCTGTTGCATTCAGTTAGCTGCTAGCTTGATGAGAGGACATCTGAAACTGCAGAGCTGAGGTAAACAAAACAGGGCTATGCATGTGTGACTTTGTATTTTCTTGAAACTTGGCTTCCCAGCCAAATGCCCTTTGGGGTAACCCTTGCCTCAGTGTTTACGCACAGAGGTTCTTTGTCTTTTAAATGTTTTTTTATTTTAATGGGTTCACCACAATATATCCCAGGCACACTGCCTTAGGGGTAGCTGGTCCAGTCCACTGGGGTGTTAAACAGACGAGGCATACTGATGAGTCCTGGTAGGACGAAACACGTGGTCTATGTCTTCTGTTAGCACCCTTTGCAACTGTGTGAGAGGCCTTCGCACCATGCAATGCTGCTTAAAGTTGGACCAGCATAACATTCTGTGGTGATTTGCATGTGCAGCCCATGATGCTTGCATTGTGGGGGCATGTGTGACTTTGTAATTTCTTGAAACTTGGCTTCCCAGCCAAATGCCCTTTGGTGAAACCCTGCTTCAGTGTTTACGCACAGAGGTTCTTTGTCTTTTAAATGTTTTTTTATTTTAATGGGTTCACCACAATACATCCCAGGCACACTGCCTTAGGGGTAGCTGGTCCAGTCCACTGGGGTGTTAAACAGACGAGGCATACTGATGAGTTCTGGTAGGACGAAACACGTGTCTATGTCTTCTGTTAGCACCCTTTGCAAACTGTGTGAGAGGCCTTTTGGCACCATGCAATGCTGCTTAAAGTTGGACCAGCATAACATTCTGTGGGGATTTGCATGTGCAGCCCATGATGCTTTGCATTGTGGGGGCATGTGTGACTTTGTATTTTCTTGAAACTTGGCTTCCCAGCCAAATGCCCTTTGGGGTAACCCTTGCCTCAGTGTTTACGCACAGAGGTTCTTTGTCTTTTAAATGTTTTTTTATTTTAATGGGTTCACCACAATATATCCCAGGCACACTGCCTTAGGGGTAGCTGGTCCAGTCCACTGGGGTGTTAAACAGACGAGGCATACTGATGAGTCCTGGTAGGACGAAACACGTGTCTATGTCTTCTGTTAGCACCCTTTGCAAACTGTGTGAGAGGCCTTTCGGCACCATGCAATGCTGCTTAAAGTTGGACCAGCATAACATTCTGTGGTGATTTGCATGTGCAGCCCATGATGCTTTGCATTGTGGGGACATGTGTGACTTTGTATTTTCTTGAAACTTGGCTTCCCAGCCAAATGCCCTTTGGGGTAACCCTTGCCTCAGTGTTTACGCACAGAGGTTCTTTGTCTTTTAAATGTTTTTTATTTTAATGGGTTCACCACAATATATCCCAGGCACACTGCCTTAGGGGTAGCTGGTCCAGTGCACTGGGGTGTTAAACAGACGAGGCATACTGATGAGTCCTGGTAGGACGAAACACGTGTCTATGTCTTCTGTCAGCACCCTTTGCAAACTGTGTGAGAGGCCTTTCGGCACCATGCAATGCTGCTTAAAGTTGGACCAGCATAACATTCTGTGGTGATTTGCATGTGCAGCCCATGATGCTTTGCATTGTGGGGGCATGTGTGACTTTGTATTTTCTATCTCTTATGCTATCTTTATGGGGGTTTCCTTTTGTTTTGCTTGCACACCTTTAGTCAAATTTCAGACCATTGTGATGTGACAAGAACCTTTAAAACTAATTTAAATGCTGTAGTTTATTCTTTTAAATAAGTGTTGCCTTCATTTACTGTCAGTCAACACATTTGTATAGGAAGCTAATACAGGATATTCCTAACATACCTGTATACATAGGGAGCTGCATGCATTTTTCTAAGTTAAAGTGTTGATTTGTTTTATGTGTAATTAATTACTGTGTAAGTCCAGCAACTTATCTGAGTTGAATGCTTGGGAAGCACTTCAGGAGCTGTGGAAGTGTAAGCCAAAATCATTGCTAGTTTGTACTCTATGGACTATGTTTTAAGTTTTATTTTAAATATATATTTTGCTGCAGTCCTCAGTATTCAATTTTCATCAGGAGTTTAGCTGGCATATGCATATAATTTGAATTGTTTTACTAAATAACTTTACTGTGAATCCTCACTGGAGGCATGCACAGTCTGTTTTGGGGTTTGAGCTTCTCAAACTGTGTTTTCTTTTTTTTTTCCCATAGAGATTTTTGTCTCCTTAGTCACCCTGCTACCCCTTTGCCCACTGACATCTCCAACCCAATCACTAATCATCCACAGGACATATTTGCTCTGAGATCCCCCCCCCACTCACATCCCCCGTGTTGGGGCCAGGAGGGGGAGGGCCATTGACAAGGAGACACATATGTGAGCAGAGCATGTTTAGCAGTGCAAAGTTTGCAGCAGGTTGTTGATCATTTTGCCATTAGGGGTTTCTACCTTTGGTTTCATCCCTGGGCAGCCAAGCATGGAATGATGCAATTGCGTAAAGACACATGCTTCCTTTGTGCCTGCCTGAGCCCCTCCCCTTATGCAACTCCACTGCCCTGCCAGCCCTCCTCAGCTAGGTGGATGTTGAAGAGCGGGTGGTCAGACTTCCCTCCCTGAGAGGAGAGCATTCCCTGAGATGCTCAATCATATCCCCCAGCTATCCCCCATGCAACTCAGGTCCACCCCAAAACTGGGCCACTGGCATGGGAGGCAGTGCAACACCACCAAGCTGCTAGGCCAGCCCACCAGACTGTGTTTCTATAAGTAAATAAAGACAGCATATAGGTAAAAGAAGAAAACAAACTGTATTTTAACTAGTCTGTTATAAACATTTTAAGTCACATCACAATGTTTTGAAATCGGATAAAGGTTTTGCAAGCAAAATACAATAAAACAATACATAAAGAGATAGATAAGATAAACCTTTTATGTTTACCTTCTGCATCTTAGGAGGCATCGGCCAGGATTTTTAGCCGGTTAGGGCCCCATTTTCAGAAGGTTAGCGTGCAGAGCTAAACATTACACTGTGGGAACAGCATGGTCGGATCGGTGTCGTATTCAGCATCACTTGATGCTATCCTGATCATGTGCATGTGCATATATACTACTACGGCCATGTAAATGAGTAATCCTCTCCTGCATACAGAGCACAGTGCTGTATAAAAGGTTTCCTTAGTGACCATAAGTACCTCCCTCTACATTTTATACTCAGCCTCTAGGCTTCTAGTACCTAGATGCTTGATGTTGCACTTTTTGGCTTTGAACCCGAACTGCCATGTCCCATAGCACTCTTTAAGTTTTCTAATGTCCCCATTCATTTTCTCTATCTGCACCTATCAACGCTATTACAGATTGTGGTGTCATCTACAACAAGCATTTGTCAATGCCGAATGTAGCTTGCTTCTGTGTGCTGTTTAGGAATTTGAAAGTCATTGGAGTGCAAATATTGAAAATTCGCCGGTTACGAAAGCAAAGTATGTGAACCGCGCAACGACACTCATAAAACAGTCATTTTTAGGAATTTTTTCACCAAATTTTCAACATAGCCATTTTAAGACCTCTGCTCATGAACAGTGTCATTGTGATTTTCTTAATGTGTCCCATACATTGAGTTCGCACACCGACTGCGCCATTGTGTGCTACATGAGCAGAAACATGTTTTGGGCAGGATGTGAAAAATGACAGCTGAACTGCTCATAAGGAGGTGTGGTAAAATGGTAAAGTTGAAAATCTGGAGTGAAAATATTGAAAATTCATGAACTTACGAGTGTGCATAGGAACTGCGCAATGCACATTCGTAAAACAGTCATTTTCTGAATTTTCACCACCATTTTCAAAATAGGCTTTTTGAGAGCCCACCTTATGAACACTGGCAGTGTCATTTTGTTAATCATTCCAGAAAGGTGATATCATGCAGTGGCTGCAAAATCACCCTTCGGGCCCGAGTAATGCCATGACAGTGACATCATTTATGAGAAGTGGTCCCAAAAACCCCATGTTGAAAATTTGGTGCAAAAATTCCAAAAAATGCCTGTGATATGCAACAAAGTTGAAAAAACCCTATCTATTCCATTATACATGCATTTCCTCAGTTCATGGTCGGCTTTGAAGAGTGCAGACGTGTTCCCGGTCCACAAAGATCGTCGCCGGACTCGGAGGTAAGTATGGGGTGAGGGGTGGGGAGGCAGGGTCGTAGCGGTGGGTGCGGGTTGTGGGGCGGCAGGGAGAAGTGCTGAGGGCAGTTTTATTTCCAGGTTTTTTTTTTTAATGATGACGCTGCATGTTTGCCATACTGGGGTGGGCTCCCAGTGTGGCTCAAGGACAGCTGGTGGGGGGGCATGGAGTCGACGGGGAATTGGGCACCCCCGTCGGCTATAACACATTTTGCCATGCTGGGGTGGGCTCCCACCGTGGCACCTGGATGGTTGGGGGGTTAAAGACAGTGGAGCCGATGGGGGATTGGGCACCCCCATCAGCAACAGCATGGGAGGGGAGAGACACAGGAGCCAATGGGAGATTGGGCACCCCCGTCGGCCATAACATCATTTTGCCACACTGGGGTGGGCTCCCAGCGTGACACCTGGATGCTTTGGGGGGGAGGTGTGGAGCCGATGGGGGATTGGACATCCCCATTGGCCATACAGTGTGGGGGAGGGGGAAGGTACATGAGCACGCAGTGTGCATGCGTGCTCCAGCTTGTGAGGGGGGGAGAGCTCTGCTCACTCAAGCGGAGCTCTCCCTTTCAACTGTATGCCACTGCATTTTCAGCTTGTCGTAGACAGCTGCAGCAGTGATTGGGGAACTGGGGCCGCCTGCAAACACACTGACTGCATTGGAAGACGGGCTGACACACCTCCGAAAACTCGGATGATGGCACTTATGTTTCTTGCACATGCGTGCAAGCAACATAAAAGGCATATCTCCCTTCCAGGTTTTTCAGTTATGCCACTTATAAAGACACTAAAGAGGATGTGTCCCATTACTGAGCCTCCGACACCTCTACTGGTCACTCTCTCCTCACTGGAGGGAGTGCCATTTCACCATCACCTTCTGTGGCTGTGCGCTATCTCAGGTGCAGCACTTAGGAGTGCACAAATACTATCTGAAAATGGAGGCTATATACCACTGTAACAGAACTAGCACTGCATTGTGATAAGCATGGCTGATACTATTTTAACAAGCATCCTTCTGTGCAGTGCTAACCTGTTAATGTGGCACTATTTTTTTTTTTGCACAGGATTACTAATTGCAACCAGGTGCTCATACAACTGGGGTTGCTCTAATGCATATAAGGTGTACAGGTATACTAAATGCTTTCTTGAAGTGTTAACACTGCGTGGTTAGTGCTAGTTAATGATTCTTGGAATCGTGTTTAACTGCACACGCAGCCTGCCAACAACCCCCCACACACATACATACACAGTCAGTTCTGGAAACAATAAAAAACAAGCATTTGTCAATGCTGAATATTGATTGCATTGGTCCGTTGAGCTCGCTCACTGGCCCTCTGTAACTCGTTCATTGTTTCTCCCAGTGCTGCCGGCTGCTGTTTTGTACTGAGCTCCTTCCTGCGTTGGCACCCTTTTCTGTCCACAAAGAAATCTGCAGATGGCCTGACAGAGCTCCATTGAGGTGGGTCACCCCTCTGACTCCCTCATTCTGTTTCTCCTTGCACTGCAGACTGGCCTTTTGTACTGGGCTCCTGCCTCTGTTGGTGGCTTTTTCTGCCAACAAAGAAATCTGCTGTAGTCCTAACATAGGTCCGTTGAGGTTGCTCACTCCCCCTCTGTCACTCATTCGTTCCGTGTTTGCTGGCACTGCAGGCTGGCCTCTTGTATTGGGCTCCTTCCTGCGTTGCCACCTTTTTCTGCCCACAAAGGAGTCCGCAGCAGTCACGATAGAGCTCTGTTGAGCTCACTCACTCCCCTCGCTCTCATTGACTGGTTCTGTTTCTGCCACCGCTGCAGGCTGTCCTTTTGTACTGGGCTCCTGGGTGCATTGGTGCCTTATTCTACCCACAAAGAAATCAGCAGCAGTCCCAAAAGAGCTCTGTTGAGCTCACTCACTCCACTTCCCTCACTCTCTCACTGGTTCTGTGTCTCCTGTGGGTGCAGGCTGTCCTTTTGTACAGGGTTCCTGCCTGCGTTGGCTTATTCTGCCCACAAATAAATCTGCAGCAGTCCTGACGCAGGTCCATTGAGCTTGCTCACTCCCCCTCCCTCAGTCACCCATTCCATTTCTGTCTGTGCTGCAGGCTGGCCTTTTGTACTGGGCTCCTGCCTACATTGCTGCTTTTTTCTGCCCACAAAGAATTCTGCAGCTGTCCTGACAGAGCTCCATTGAGGTCACTCACTCCCCTTGTCTCGCTGGCTCATTCTTTTTCTCCTGGCGCTGCAGGCTGCCCTTTTGTACTAGGCTCTTGCCTCTGTTGGCACCTTTTTCTGGTCACAAAACAATCTGCAGCAGTCCCGACAGAGCTCCGTTGAGCTAGCTCACTCTTCCTCTCTCACTCTCTCGTTCTGTTTCTGCCAGTGCTGCAGGCTGCCCTTTTGTACTGGGCTCCTGCTGCATTGCCGCCTTCTTCTGCCCACAAAGAAATCTGCAGCAGTTACGATAGAGCTCTGTTGAGCTTGCTCAGTCCCCCCTCTCCCTCGCTCGTTCTGTTTCTCATGCTAATGCAGGCTGCCTTTTTGTAGTGGGGCCCTTGCGTGTATCGCTGCCTTTTTCTGCCCACAAAGAAATCAGCAGCAGTCCCAACAGAGCTCCATTGAGCTCACTTACTCCCCATCCTTCACTCACTCATTCTGTGTCTCTCACTGCTGCAGGCTGTCCTTTTGTACTGGGCTTCTGCTTATGTTGGCACCTTTTGTTGCCCACAAAGAAATTTGCAGCTGTCCTGACAGAGCTCTGTTGAGGTCGCTTACTCTGCCTGTCTCATTCGCTCATTCTGTTTCTCGTGGCGTTGCAGGCTGCCATTTTGTAGTTGGCTTCTGCCTCTCTTGGTGCCTTTTTCTGCCCACAAAGAAATCTGCAGAAGTCACAATACAGCTTCATTGAGCTGGCTCACTCACTCCCTCCACTTCTGTCACTCGTTCGTTCTGTTTCTTCCACCGTTGAAGGCTGCCCTTTGTACTGGGCCCTGCATGCATTGCTGCCTTTATCTGCCCACAAAGAAATCTGCAGCAGGCCCAGCAAGCTTCGTGAGCTCACTTCTCCCTCCTTCACTCACTCTTTCTGTGTCTACCAGTGCTGCAGGCTGCACTTTGTACTGGGTTCCTGCCTGCATTGGCAGGTTTTTCTGCCCACAAAGACATCTGCAGCAGTCACGATAGAGCTCCATTGAGCTCTCTCACTCACTCCCCCTCTCTCACTCACTCATTCTGATTTTCCGGCCACTGCAGGCTGCCCTTTTGTACTGGGCCCTAGCATGCATTGCTGTCTTTTTCTGCCCACAAACAAATCTGCAGCAGTCCCAAAAGAGCTCCGTTGTGCTCACTCACTCCCCCTCCCTCACTCACTCACTCATTCTGTGTCTCCTGCCACTGCAGGCTGCCCTTTTGTACTGGGCCCTAGCATGCATTGCTGTCTTTTTCTGCTCACAAACAAATCTGCAGCAGTCCCAAAAGAGCTCTGTTGTGCTCACTCACTCCCCCTCCCTCACTCACTCATTCTGTGTCTCCTGCCACTGCAGGCTGCCCTTTTGTACTGGGCTCCTGCCTGCATTGGTGGCTTGTTCTCGCTAAAAAGAAATCTGAAGCAGTCCTGACACAGCTCCATTGAGCTCGCTTACTCCCCCCTTTCACTGACTCATTCCGTTTCTCCCAGTGCTGCAGGCTGGCCTTTTTTACTGGGCTTCTGCCTCTGTTGTCGCATTTTCTGCGCATAAAGAAATCCGCAGCAGTCACAATACAGCTGTCTTGAGCTCGCTCACTACCACTCTGTCACTCACTCATTCTGTTTCTCTTGGTGCTGCAGGCTGCGCTTGTATACAGGGCTCCTGGCTGCTTTGGCACCTTTGACTGTCCACAAAGAAATCTGCAGCTGTCCCAACAGAGCTACGTTGAGGTCACTCAGTCTCCCTCTGTCACATGCTCATTCTGTTTGTCCTGGCACTGCAAGCGGCCCTTTTGTATGGTGCTCCTGCCTGCATTGGCACCTTTTTCTGCCCACAAAGAAATCCGCAGCAGTCCTGCTAGAGATCTGTTGAGTTCACTCAGTCCCCCGTCTCACTCACTTGTACTGTTTCTCCCACTGCTGCAGGCTGGCCTTTTCTACTGGGCCCCGCCTACTTTGACACCTTTTTCTGCCCTCAAAGAAGTCCGCAGTCCTGACAGCTCCGGTGAGTTCACTCACTCACCGTCCCTCACTCGCTCTCTCGTTCTGTTTCTCCCAGTGCTGCAGGCTGCCTTTTGTACTGGGCTCTTGCACTGGGGCCTTTTCGCCCACAAACAAATCTGCAGCAGTTCCAACAGAGCTCAGTTTAGCTGGGTCCTCCCCCTCACTTGTTCAATCTTAATGTGTCCCAAACACTGATTTCCCACAGTAAATGTGCTATTCTCCGGCAGGAGTGCAAAAACATATTTAGACCAGATGTGAAAAATGACAGCTGTACTCTTCATAAGGAGGTGTGAAAAAAGTGCCACTGTTGAAAATGTGGTGTGAAAATATTACAACTGTGCAGTTACAAGGGTGCATGAAACAGTTCAATGCACACTTGTAACACAGTCATGTTATGGAGTTTCATCACCAAATTTTCAACATAGGGCTTTTAGGACCTCTGCTCATGAACAGTGCCACTGTCATTTTCTTAATCTGTCCTAACACTGATTTACCACAGCAACCGCTTTATTGTGTGCATCAACTGTGAAACCACATTTCAGTCAGGATGTGAAAAATGACAGCTGTACTGCTCATAAGGAGGTGTGAAAAAATGCCACTGTTGAAAATCTGGCATGACAATAGCTAAATCTGCGAAGTTTCAAGGGTGTGTGGAAAGTGTGCAAGCACTTATAATACAGTCATTGCTGACTATCATCACCAAATTTTCAACATAGGCATTTTTAGACCTCTGCTTATGAACAGTATCACTGTCATTTTCTTAATCTGTCCCGGACAGTGATTTCCCACAGCGACTGCTCTATTCTGCGCCAGAAGTGCGAAAACATATTTCGGCCAGGATGGGAAAAATAATGGATGCACTGTTCATAAGTAGGTGTGGGAAAATGGCAATGTTGAAAATCTGGAGTGAAAATATAAATTCACGAAATTACGAGTGTGCGTGCAAACTGCACAACACACGCTCGTAACACAGTAATTTTATGGAGTATCGTTACCAGATTTTCAACACAGCCATTTCAGGACCTCTACTCATGAACAGTGTCACTGTTATTTTCTTAATCTGTCCTGAACACTAATTTCCACAGCGACTCACGCTATTCTGTGCCATGAAGTAAAAACACATTTCCGCCATGATATGAACAATGACAGCTGTACTGTTCACAGGGTGTGAAAAAATGCCAATGTTGAAAATCTGGTTTGAAAATATCGCAATTCGAGGTTACGGTGTGGGTAGCAACTGCACAGCGCACGCTCGTAAAACAGTCATTTTTTGGATTTTTCTCACCAAATTTGCAACATAGGTTTTTTGAGATCCACCTCATGAACACTGGCACTGTCATTTCATTAATCAGCCCCAAAAGGTGATTCCGCGCAGTGACAGCGAAATCACCTTTTGGGGCTGATTAACGCAATGACAGTTTAAGAACTCATGAGGAGGGTCCCAAAAACCCTATGTTGAAAATTTGGTGAAAAAAGTCCCAAAAATGCCTGAGATATGTACTAAAGTTGAAAAAACACTATTTATTACGTTATACAGCTTACCGGCATTTCCTCAATTCACGGTCGGATTTGAAGAGTGCAGACATGTTCCTGGTCCACTGAAGATTGGCGCGCCAAGCTCCGGAGGTAAGTATGGGGTGACGGGGGGTGTGGGGAGGCAGGGTGCGCAGTGGATTGGTGCGGGTTGCAGGTGGGGGCCAGGGACACTACGAGAAACCGTTTCCTTTTGCAGGTAAAAAGAAAATGCCTGCGGAACCATTTTTTCCCTTTACAGGCATATAGCACTGGATGGACACCCAACATGCCTGTGTGGCTTTCTTTTGGGGGCAGTAGTAGCCGACGGGGATTGGGCACCCTGTCGGCAGGAATAAAAGATGTGGGTGTTACAGAATGCCGAAGGGAGTGGCTCCATCTGCACCAGAAACAATGGGGCACTGAGGCCGATGGGGTTTGGGGACCCCATTGGCACATAAACATGGTGGGGGATGAGCTTGGGAACAGGGCAGCAGCCTGCCGCCCTGTTCACAAACAATATCAGGGTTTTTACATCCCACCCTGCAATGATGGGTCGCTCCCTCATTGCAGCAGATGGCTGATGCTGCAATGATGAGGTAGCCCCTGACTGCAGTGGCAAAATTATCAGTAGTTGATGCAAATATTCCAAACTACTGTCACCAGCAGCCTGCGATATGTTATTTGCACTGTGCGCAATCAATATAAAAATTGTACATCCTGTCTGCCCCATTTCCCATATTAAACCTCAGAACCTACTGTCCATGCAGGGTAATAGCCTTCACTATCCACTCCCATGTTCCCCTCCCTACTACTTTCAGCATGAGTAACCATTATACCCTTCACTTTGTCAGAGCCATGCTTGAAATCATTTATGGTTTTGGTGCCTGGCATCTCAGTTGGCAAACTATTCACATTTCCACCACCATTTCTGGAAAATAAAACTTTCCAATATCCTCTTGAACCTCCCTCCCATCAGTCTCTACTTGTGCCCCATAACCTTGAACTGTTACTCATGCTAAGTAGTTCTCCATTCACCTTGTTTACTATTTACAGGAACTTGAAGGTCTCTATCATATCATTCCTCTCTTGTCTGGTCTCCAGTGAAGACATTTTAAGTGCCTTGAGCAGATCCTCATACGATCTGTGCTGTCAGCTCTGAATCATCCTAATCACCCTTTGACCTTATCTTTCCTGAGGTGAGGTCTTCAGAATTTCAGAACTCTGAACAGTATACCCAGTGCAGCCTCTCCAACGATCAATAAAGAGGCAGTAAACCTCTTTTCTTCTACTATCAGAACCCCTTCTGGCACATCCTAGTATCCTATTTGCCTTACTAGATGCCTCACTGTACTAGCTTGATTGTTTAAGGGAGTCACTAATGATGAATACTAGGTCCCTTTTCTCAGCTGTAGTGCTCAGCTCTACCCCTCCTATCCAGTACTCTGTCCTGGGGTTCTTGTCCCCTAAGTGAATCATCTTGCACTTTTTGGCATTGAATTTCAACTGCCAAACCTTAGGCCACCTCTCTAATCTTTACATGTCAGTCTGCAGTTTCCTACTTCCCCATCACTATCTACCCTCCCATGAGCTTGGTGTCATCTTCAAAGAGACACAGCCCCAGAGTCATTCTTAAACATTGTTAATGAGCATATTGAAGAGAACAAGAGTCAGGATGGATCCCTGTGGCATTCTACTCTTGACTTCCCTCTTTTCTGATCTGACACCATAATCACAACCCTCTGATGCTTCTCATTCAACTAAAGCCCCCTCACCATCACCAAAACACTGCTTATATTTTCCTTCAAATCCCTGGACCTCACCTTTGCGCTGTGACCTAAGTCACTCTGCTTGGTCCCCTATCTCATTGGTCTGCTCCACTGATTCCATGCTAACATATTTCAAAACAAAATTACTCTAAATATATATATTTTTAGTTGTTTAACCAGGAGTAGCACACTAAGCTGAAAGCTTTTTTACAGGAGTGACCTGGGAGCACAGGAAGTTAAGTGACTTGCTCAGAGTCACACAGTATGCAAGTGGAGGTTGTGAGCATAGCGTTTTAGGCACAGCATCCTCCAGTTGCTGGAGCCCCACTCATGGGGCCCCTAAACACAGGAATTTACCTTATTCATTTTAAACATTTTTTGTCTTAATATATTTTTAAAACATCAGTAAAGACTGTACAGATCCTTCTGGTTATGTCACGAATACACTCAACAAGCTACGTATTCCAGTCAATATGGAGGTGGATATGCAGCAATGGATGTGATGGGAGGAATAGTCAAAGAACTGATACTGCTGTGTCTTCCTAAATATTTTTTAAATACTATTGGTTATACTAAAGCTATACATAGAAACAAAGAGATATAAAATTTACGGCAGATAACTACTACTTGGCCCACCTACTCTGCCCATTTTTCCCTGCCTATAGTATCACCACAAATAAAATCTTGCACTTATGGGCTACAGTAAAACACATGGGCTAAAGGTGGGCCAAGTAGAGGCCCCATCACTTCACTAATTCTGCTGGGGCCCCCCCAAACCCTAAAGCTGGTCCTGGTTGTGAGAATCAAACTCAGGTCTGGCCTTCTGGAAGTACCAAGCTCATTCACACTTCATTCCTCTAACTTCTACGCTATACTGCCAGCCTGAAAAGTATCATCCACATACATATGGATGGAGGTGAGTGGTCAGGCAGAATGGAGGTAATTTAAGAAAATAGAGAAGAGGGCCCAGCATGGAACCCTGTGGTACTCCAGTGTTCTTGGGAAGGGGAGGGGATGTGGTGTCACCAATCTGAACTGACTGTGTTCTGCTAACTAGGTATGAATGGAATAAGAGTCAATGAGGCTCAGTAGGGAGGCGGAAGTGGAGTCCTGCTTCTAGAAACCAGACTGGTAGGGTGTGAAGAAAGAGGAGGAGTCAAGATATGAGGAGAGTTGGGACAGTACCAAGCGTTCTTGTAGTCTGGCAAGAATGGGAAGCAGAGAGATAGGTTGGTAGTTACTAGGAGAGGAGGGGTCACCGCCTTTAGGAAGGGGGATTACAGTGGCATGCTTCCAGACTGATGGGACAGAAGCAAGAGAGAAAGGGAGGTTTAGAAGGGAAGCTAGAGGGGTAGCAATAGCTGATGCGGACAGGTGGAGGATTCTGGAGTCGAGGCTGGACGGGCACTTACCCTTAGAGGGATTTAGAGCAAGAAGAGCATTTAGGGCCTGAAATGGGGATATTGGACTGAAGGAGAAAGGGAGAGAGTGGAAGATTGTGATAGTGGGGGACCAGGGGTGAGGGAGAGGATGAGGAAGGGGTGAGGTGGAGAAGTAGAGGAGGCGAGGAGGTAAAAATGTACTGAACTTTATAGCCACAGGAATGGGTCAGAAAAGGTGGTATTACCCACTTTAAGAATGGGTGGAGGAGGATGGGATGTGAAGGTGAACAAGGAATGAACCACCTTCCAAAATTTGGATGGGTTGTTTACATTAGAATGAAAGTATAAACTCTGTAGCCATTTCACAAATCCTTTAGGGATACTGTATTCCAATAATACCTGAAAAAGGAAATCATGATTAACTCTCAAACACTGTTTTTGTCTACAGACAAATAAAATCCAGAATATTTGTTCCTTACATAATATTCCCATACCTCTCTTATTATAAAAATATTCTCTTGTATATTCCTATTGGGTAGTGAACATGTCTGTATGGGATTAATTACATGCTTTGTTGTTTCCACTTTTCAGAAGGACAGTCTTACAGGGTTTAGGACACTGTCCTACATGCTGGGCCATTGGACATCTTAGCTGTGGGATTCAAACCCAGGTCTGGTCTGCTGGATGTCACCAGATTTGCAGCTCAGAGCCTTAAACCACTGTGCTATACTGCCTCCCCTTTATGGGACTGCCATGCCCCCCAGAGCAGGACATGAAGAAAGGTACACCACCTCCCTAGATCATGGCTGATCTCATAGCTTGCGAAGTGCATGATTTGGCCTGGTCAAAAATAAGCGTAACCCATCCCCATGGCTTCCAGAGGTATCATCATCTCCACGGCACCTGTACCATGGCAATAAGCTTGCCAAAGGTGAAATTTTACATCTAACTTCAGTACCAACATTGGTTACCTGTCTAAATTTTGAAAGGCTGCCACAATCTCTTCTCCCTCCCACTCTTTGCCTGTCCTCAGAGTCAGTGGCACCCTGTCTCAAACTCTCCTTCTTCACCATAGAGATGTAATTCCTTTCATCACCTATACCTCATCTCCTCCTCCCACTACCCTTCCTCACCGCCCTCTCACCCTGCCAGCCTGCATGATTGCCATCTCCTTCCTTCCCACTAGTGTTTTTTTTCTCCAGTAACTCCATCCTTTATCCTCGACACACTTCCCGCCCTTAATCCTTCCAAGGGTAGGAGCCCAGATGGCCGGGATAGCAAGCTCCTCCATCTGACTGCTTCTGCAATCTCCTCCCCATTGGATGACCTCCCTAACCTCTCTTTCTGGTGTTCCTCCATCCCTGCTGACTGGAAGGCTGCCACTGTTACTCCTCCTCCTCCAAAAGATGGTGACCCGTTAGGTATGAACAGCTACCGACTCATTTCTCTCTTCCCTCCAAAATACAGGAACAAATTATCTTGTTACAACTCTCTCCCTTTCTGGACTTCTCTTCCTTTTTCACCCAATACAAATCTGACTTCCGCAAAAATCACTCCACCACCTGCTCAGGCTCACCAAATCCATCCATAATGGTATGAATCACAGCCTGTTCACATCTGCTATCTTCATCGATCTAGCCAAAGCATTTAAACCTGTCTACCACCCAATTATTAGCCAAACTCCAGGCTGCAGGCCTCTCTGACTTAGCCATCGGCTGTTCCACTCCTACCACAGGGGTAGGTCCCAAGCAGTCAAAAGTGGTGACCCCCTCTCTCCTCCCTGCCTGTATCCACTTGGGTCCCACAAGGATCTGTGTTAAGCCCACTACTTTTCTTCCATTTTCCTTAATGATCTCCTCCTCCATGTGCTTGTCTGCATCCATTCACATGTACATGGATGACACGGTCCTCTTCACAGCAGGCCCACAGACTCCAGCTGGACTTTGATCAAGTTCAGCCCTGACCACACACAAATCAGCTTTTCCTCCATGCCAAGAAGGCTGTCTCCATGTCCTTTGGCACAAGGCACCAGACTCTCTAGGCTCCCTCCCCTTCCTACTTTCCATACCCTGGATGGCTCCCCTGTGGAGGATGTCACCACCTTTAGTTATCTTGGTATCTGGCTAGACCAGCACCTAAACGTTTCTGAACAAGTGGATGCTATAGTCAAAAAGCTGCACCACAATTTGGTGCACTTTACAGGAACTGTGACTGTATCCCACCTCCAGCATACCATGCTATTATCCAGAGAATGATCCTCCAAATCTCTGACTATGGTGATGTGGTCTACAGCGTAGCCCCCTTCACTACCCTTGCCAGACTGGACACACTCTTCAACTATTTCTGCCATTACACTCTCAATTATCCTTCTTGGACTCACCATTGTTCTATATATAAATCTCTCTCCTTTTCTTTTCTTGTGAACAGACACCATGCCCACTGTGCCAGCTTTGTGGGCAAATCTGGTTGGTTTCCCTACCCTCCTATCTCTCCGACGGTCCCGTTATAGCCATACCATCAGAAGCTGAAATATTCGAAACCTAGCAGTTCCTTCAGTTTCCACAACCATCGGAAAAGTCACGTTCAGCCACCACTACCCTAAAATCTGGAACTCCCTCGCCCCAGCCATTCACCAATCTCCCTCCCATGGATTCTTTCAAACCACTTCAGTGGTCTCACCTCTCCCTCCTGCACTTGCTCTAGTTTTCCCTCTTGCTCTCCTATTACTTGTTTCCAGTTTAGGTACTGCTAAAATTTGGCACCTATGCTTCCACTCTAGGCATTATGCACAAATGTTTATAGCTAATGTTGAAGTAAAAGCCTCTCCAGCCCCTTTGTGTATCAGTTATGCAGATGGAGCTCCCCTCCTAACTGTGAACTCCATCAAATACCTTGGGGTGACACTTGACCCACAGTTGGACCTAGGGAGTCATATCCTAAATGTCTGTAGAACTGTGAACTGTAAATTGGGTCTGGCCTATAGGGCCAAAAATAACCTGACACCTGCTGCTCGTCTGGCACTTGCTAGAGGTGTACTACTTCCCTCCCTTAGCTATGGTCTCTACCAATTTGCCTGTACCTCCAAAGCTCTTCTTACTCGGTGGCACACAACGTACAATAACATCTGTCACTTTGCACTGGCCACCCCTGTCTCACCCGCCATTGTGAGCTTTATGATAGACTAGGTTGGCTTTCCCCGACCAATCACCTGAACTTTGGGCTGGGATGCCTCGTGGGCAAAGTGATCAGAACTGGCACCCCCAGGGCTGGCACAGCTTCTCTCACCTCCTGACCCCTCCTCTTACCCACTCAGGTCCCAGGGTCCTGGGATGCTAAAAGTACCCCTCACCCGAACCCTTATGGGGGACAGGGACTTTGTTGCATGTGCTCCTAGGCTCTGGAATTCCTTTCCTAACCATGTTCGTTCCGCCTCTTCCCATCAGTGCTTCTGGAAGTCCCTGTGGGGGCATCTGAAGCTGGCCTCAGTGTGCGAATGTCCCAAGCCTCCCTAGCCTAATTGTACTTGGAGCCCAACTGTTCTGAGGACCTGCCAATGATCTTTTGGTCATTTCTCGTGATCCAATTGCTCTCCTAGGCATCTGACTGCACTATGTATGCTCTAGACTATATATTGTTGATTATATGTACTTTATCAATTTCTGTCATAGCAGTTCACTCCATGCCTTACCGTTTTGTGACTCAATGCATTTTGTTACTCTATGTATTTGCATTACTTGCTGTTATGTTCTGATGTACCTGTATTACCTGTTGTACTCTCCCGGGAAGTTCCTGAAAATAGGCATATAACTTGTCTAGTGTACCTACCCGGTCAACAAAAGGTAAATAAATAAGACTGCTCTGTATTTGATCATCAACATAGGTTTGTGGCTCCTGACTGTGCTGTATACGCAGTGTCGATTGTTTGCTTGTCACTCAAGTTCTCACATCTTGCATGAATTATTCCCAATGTAATTTGTGGTTGTGTACCACTCTGCTCCATGTATGTTATGTATTTTGAACTATTGTCCTACCTAAGACCCACTTGTACAAGTTCCCTTCAAAGGATGCATCTAGAAATGAGCTCCCAGCTTAGTATTCCTGGGTGGGGAGCACTAGACACCAATGATCATTTTACTATAATAATTGGAGCCATTTAAACTGCGATCAGGGGTGTAGAACCTTTACATGCCAAGGATCATTTTGGTATACTACTTGGGAGCATCATAATGGTGACCACAGGTAGGGTCACAATATGCACCATTGTGTGCTCAAATTCATTTATTTATTGAAAAGTTTCACCAGGGAAGGTACACTGAACAACAAGTTGCTCGTCTCCTGGTACGACCTGGGGAGAGGGTGGTGGGAGTTACATAGTAACAATGAGTACACACAAAATACACAATATCACACAAAACATAGGTTACAACTGATTACACATTAGCATGAAAAGCAAATAATTACAAGGGTAGAGAGTGAAAACCAGTCGCAGTGAGCTTGTGGTGAGACAGAGAGGAGAGTAGCGAATGTAAGTGTGAACCAATGGTCTGCACTATGCAGACTAAGAATAGCACAGGGTGGCAAGTGAAGTGAGTTAGTAGGACATCAAACAGGATGTAGGACAAGAAACGGGGAGCTAGGGGCAGGTGCAATTTACAGAGAGGAAATTATGAAGAGCTTGACTTAATGAGCCAGGTGAGGAAGAGGATCGGATATGTGAGGTAGAGCATTCCACATTTTGGGAGGCGATAGAGTGGAAGGCCTGTCCACTAGTGGTGGATCTCAGGGAACAAAGTTCTATGGTCATGGGCTTTTAGAAGTTGAAAGGAGTGGGTGGGGGAGATTAGGGAATTTAGGTAGGAGGAGTGTGCCAAGCCAGTACCTAGAGATGAGATTGCGCAATGATGCGAGTCACGTATTTGTTAGGGAGGAAGGCTAAAGCTCGGTAAAAGGCTCTGCGAGTTTCGACTATTGCGATGTTGTTTATTGCTCTGCTCCTGCAACCTCCTTAGCCACCCTGGATACTCTTTTCAACTTATTCTGTTGGTTTGCTCTGGATGCACCTCACCTTTCCCACCACTGCCACTTTCCGAGCTTTAGCCTTCCCATCCCTAACAAACAGGTGACTGCATCATTGCAAATCTCATCTCTAAGGCACTGGCTTTGCACTCCCCTCCTACCTAAATTCCTAATCTCCCCCACCCACTCCTCTCTCAACTTCTAAGAGCCCATGACCATAGAACTCTGTCTCTTCCTGGAGATCCACCACTGGTGGACAGGCCTCCCACCCTGTCATCTCCCAAAATGTGGAATGCTCTTCCTACATATCCAATCCTCTTCCTTGCCTGGCTCATTAAATCAAGCTCTTCATAATTTCCTCTCTGTAAATTGCACCTGCCCCTAGCTCCCCCCTTTCTTGTCCTACATCCTGTTTGATGTCCTGCTGACTCACTTCACTTGCCACGCTGTGCTATTCTTAATCTGCATAGTGCAGGCCATTGGTTCACACTTGCTATTACATTACGCTCTCTCTCTCTGTCTCACCACAAGCTCACTGCGACTGGTTTTCACTTCTCTACCCTTGTAATTATTTGCTTTTCATGCTAATGTGTATTCAGTTGTAACCTATGTTTTGTAACATATTGTGTATTTGTGTGACTCATTGCTACTATGTATCCCCACCCTCTCCCAGAATTAGTACCAGGAGACGAGCAACTGTTATTTAGTGTACCTTCCTAGGTGAAACTTTTCAATAAATAAATTAATTTGAGTACACAGTGGTGCACATTGTGACCTACCTGTGGTCACCATTATGATGCTCCCAAGTAGTACCAAAATGATCCTTGGCATGTAAAGATTCTACACCTGATCGCAGTTTAAATGCTCCTGTTATTATAGTAAATGATCCTTGGTGTCTAGTGCTCCCCACCCAGGAATACTAAGCTGGGACTCATTTCCTAGATGCATCCTGGGAAGGAACTTGTACAAGTGGGTCTTAGGTAGGACAATAGTTCAAAATACATAACATACATGGAGCAGAGTGGTACACAACCACAAATTACATTGGGAATAATTCATGCAAGATGTGAGAACTTGAGTGACAAGCAAACAATCGACAATGCATATACAGCACAGTCAGAAGCCACAAACCTATGCTGATGATCAAATACAGAGCAGTTTCATTTATTTATTTATTTAGCTTTTGTTGACCGGGTAGGTACACTAGACAAGTTATATGCCTATTTTCAGGAACTTCCCGGGAGAGTACAACAGGTAATACAGATACATCAGAACATAACAGCAAGTAAAGCTAGTACATAGAGTAACAAAATGCATTGAGTCACAAAACAGTAAGGCATGGAGTGAACTGCTATGGCAGAAATTGATAAAGTCTTATAATCAACAAATATAGTCTAGAGCACACATAGTGCAGTCAGATGCCTAGGAAACAATTGGATCACGAGAAACAACCAAAGATCATTGGCAGGTCCTCAGAATAGTTGGGCTCCAAGTACAGGTTAGTAAGGCTTGGGACATTCGCACGCTGAGGCCAACTCAGATGCCCCCACAGGGACTTCCGAAACTGATGGGAGGGTGGAATGAACATGGTTAGAAAAGGACTTCCCAGAGCCTAGGGAGCACATGCAACAAAGTCCCTGTCCCCATGGGTTCGGTGAGGGTGCTTTAGCATCCCAGGACCCTGGGACCTGAGTGGGTAAGAGGAGGGTCCAGGAGGTGACAGACACTGTGCCAGCCCGAGGTGCCAGTTCTCATCACTTTGCCACGAGGCATCCCAGCCCAAAGTTCAGGTGATTGGTGGGGAAAGCCAACCTAGTTTATCATAAAGCTCACAATGGTGGGTGAGACGGGGGTGGCCAGTGCAAAGCGACAGATGTTATTGTGCGTGTGTGCCACGAGTAAGAAGAGCTTTGGGTACAGGCAAATTGGTGAGACCATAGCTAAGGAGGAAGTAGGCCACTCTAGCAAGTGCCAGGCGAGCAGCAGGTGTCCAGGTTTTGGGTTTCTAGGTGAGACCCATTACAGTTCACAGTTCTACAGACATTTGGATATGACTCCCTAGGTCCAACTGTGGGTCAAGTGTCACCCAAGGTATTGATGGGTTCACAGTTAGGAGGGTGCTCCATTTGCATAACTGATACACAAGGGGCTGGAGAGCTTTTTATTTCAACATGAGCTATAAACATTTGTGCATAATGCCTAGAGTGGAAGCATAGGTGCCAATTTTAGCAGTACCTAAACTGAAACAAGTAATAGGAGAGCAAGAGGGAAAACTAGAGCAAGTGCAGGAGGGAGAGGTGAGACCACTGAAGTGGTTTGAAAGAATCCATGGGAGGGAGATTGGTGAATGGCTGGGGCAAGGGAGTTCCAGATTTTAGGGCAGTGGTGGCTGCACATGACTTTGCCAATGGTTGTGGAAACTGAAGGGACTGCTATGGTTCAAATATTTCAGCTTCTGATGGTATGGCTATAATGGGGCCGTCGGAGAGATAGGAGGGTAGGGAAACAAACCGGATTTGCCCACAAAGCTGGCACAGTGGGCATGGTGTCTGTTCACAAGAAAAGAAAAGGCGATTTATATATAGAACAATGGTGAGTCAAGAAGGATAATCAAAAGTGTAATGGTAGAAATAGTTGAAGAGTGTGTCCAGTCTGGCAAGGGGTAGTGAAGGGGCTACGCTGTAGACCAACTCACCATAGTCAGAATTTGGAGGATCATTCTCTGGATAATAGCATGGTATGCTGGAGGTGGGATACAGTCACAGTTCCTGTAAAGTGCACCAAATTGTGGTGCAGCTTTTTGACTATAGCATCCATTTGTTCAGAAACGTTTAGGTGCTGGTCTAGCCAGATACCAAGATAACTAAAGGTGGTGACATCCTCCACAGGGGAGCCACCTAGGGTATGGAAAGTAGGAAGGGGAGGGAGCCTAGACAGTCTGGTGCCTTGAACCAAAGGACATGGAGACAGTCTTCTTGGCATGGAGGAAAAGCTGATTTGTGTGTGGTCAGGGCTGAACTTGATCAAAGTCCAGCTGGAATCTGTGGGCCTGCTGTGAAGAGGACCGTGTCATCCATGTACATGTGAATGGATGCAGACAAGCACATGGAGGAGGAGATCATTAAGGAAAATGAGAAAAGTAGTGGGCTTAACACTGGTCCTTGTGGGACCCAAGTGGATACAGGCAGGGAGGAGAGAGGGTCACTTTTGACTGCCGGGACCTACCCTGTGGTAGGAGTGGAGCAGCTGATGGCTAGGAGTCAGAGGCCTGCAGCCTAGAGTTTGGCTAATAATTGGGTGGTAGACGGGGTTGAATGCTTTGGCTAGATCGAGTAGAGATGGCAGAAGTGAATAGGCTGTGATTCATACCATTATGGATGGATTTGGTGAGCCTGAGCAGATGGTGGAGTGATTTTTGCGGAAGTCAGACTTGTATTGGGTGAAAAAAGAAGAGGAGTCCAGAAAGGGAGAGAGTTGTAACAAGAAAATCTTTTTCTTGTGTTTTGGAGGGAGGAGAGAAATGAGTCGGTAGCTGTTCGTATCTGACAGGTCACCATCTTTTGGAGGAGGAGGAGTAACAGTGGCAGCCTTCCAGTCAGCAGGGATAGAGGAACACCAGAAAGAGAGGTTAGGAGGTCATCCAGTCGGAGGATTGCAGTGATCAGATGGAGGGCACTATCGGGAGATCTGGGCTCCTACCCTTGGAAGGATTAAGGGCAGGGAAGTGTGGGGATAAAGGATGGAGTTACTGGAGAAAAAACACTAATGGGAAGGAAGGAGATGGCAATCATGCAGGCTGGCAGGGGTGAGAGGGCGGTGAGGAAGGGGAGAGGGAGGAGTGGAGAGAGGAGGTATAGGTGATGAAAAGGAATTACGTCTCTATGGTGATGAAGGAGAGGTTAGAGACAGGGGTGCCACTGACTCTGAGAACAGGCAAAGGAGTGGGAGGGAAGAAGAGGTTGTGGCAGCCTTTCAAAATTTAGACAGGTAACCAATGTTGGTACTGAAGTTAGATGTAAAATTCTCACCGGCAAGCTTATTGCCATGGTACAGGTCTCTGAGGAGATGATGATACCTCCTGAGCCATGGGGATGGGTTACATTTATTTTTTATTAGCCTGATCATGCACTTACCTGCAAGTAAGCTGAGAGATCAGCCATGATCTGGGAGGTGATGTACCTTTCTCATGTCCTGCCTCTGGGGGGACAGGCAGTCCCATAAAGGAGGCAATATAGTGCAGTGGTTTAAGGCTCTGAACTGCAAATCTGGTGACATCAGCAGACCAGACCTGGGTTTTGATCCCACAGCTTCCACTTGGATACTGTGTGACTCTGAGCAAGTCACTTAACTTCCCTGTGCTCCCAGGTCACTCCTGTAAAAAAGTTTTCAGTTAAGTGTGCTACTCCTGGTTAAACAACTAAAAATATATATATATTTAGAGTAATTTTGTTTTGAAATATGTTAGCATGGAATCAGTGGAGCAGACCAATGAGATAGGGGATCAATCAGAGTGACTTAGATCACAGCGCAAGGAGGTGAGGTCCAGGGATTTGAAAGAAAATATAAGCATTGTTTTGATGGGGTGAGGGCTTTGGTTGAATGAGAAGCATCAAAGCGTTGTGATTATAGTGTCAAATCAGAAAGAGGAAGTCAAAGGTGGAATGCCACAGGATCCATCCTGACTCTTGTTCTCTTCAATATGCTCATTAACAATGTTTGAGAATGAATCTGGGGCTGTGTCTCTTTGAAGATGACACCAAGCTCATGGGAGGGTAGATAGTGATGGGGTAATAGAAACTGCAGACTGACATGTAAAGATTAGAGGTGGCCTAAGGTTTGGCAGTTGAAATCCAAAGCAAAAAGTGCAAGGTGATTAGCTTGAGGGACAGAACCTCAGGACAGAGTACTGGATAGGAGGTGAATCTGAGCAATACAGCTGAGGAAGGGACCTAGTATTCATCATTAGTGACTCCTAAACAATCAGCTAGTACAGTGAGGCATCTAGTAAGGCAAATAGGATACTAGGATGTGCCAGAAGGGGTTCTGATAGTAGAAGAAAAGAGGTTACTGCCTCATTGATCATTAGTGAGGCTGCACTGGGTATACTGTTCCAGTTCTGAACTTCTGAAGACCTCACCTAAGGAAAGATAAGGTCAAAAGATCAGGATGATTCCAGAGCTGACAACACAGATCGATGAGGACTGCTCAAGGCACTGAACATGTTCACTGGAGACCAGACAAGAAAGAAATGATATGATGAGACCTTCAAGTTCTTGTAAATAGTAAACAAGGTGAATGGAGAACTACTGAGCATGAGTATCAAGTTCAGTTATGGGGGCACAAGTAGAGACTGATGGGAGGAGGTTCAAGATGGATGTTGAAGTTTTATTTTCTAGAAATGGTGGTGGAAATGTGGAATAGTTTCCAACTGAGATGCCAGGCACCAAAACATAAATGGTTTCAAGCATGGCTCTGACAAAGTGAAGAGTATAATGGTTACTCATGCTGATAGTAGTAGGGGAGGAACAAGGGGTGGATAGTGAGGCTATTACCCTGGACAGTGGTTCTGAGGGTTTAATATGGAAATGGGGCAGACAGGATGTACCATTTTATATTAGTATTGTGCACAGTGCTAATAATATATCGCAGGCTGCTGGTGACAGTAGTTTGAATATTTGCACCAACTACTGACAATTCGTCGCTGCAGTCAGGGCTGCCTCATCATTGCAGCATCAGCCATCTGCAGCAATGAGGGAGCGACCCATCATTGCAGGGTGGGGTGTAAAACCTGATATTGTTTGTGTGAATAGGGGTGGCAGAGATGTCCCCCTGTCTGCTAAACAATATAACTCTTCACCATGTTTATGTGCCAATGGGGTCCCCAAACCATCGGCCTCAGTTGTATTGTTGCTGGTGCAGTGGGGGGACACTATGCCGTCGGCATTCTGTAACACCCCATCTTTTATTCCTGCCGACGGGGTGCCCAATCCCCATCGGCTACTGCAACCCCCCCAAAAGAAAGTCATTGGTGGCATGCTGGGTGCCCATCCCAGTGTGCTACATGCCCCTGTAAAGGGAAAAATGGTCCCATAAAGTATTTTTTTTTTTTACCTGCAAAAAGAGACGGTTTCTCGTAGTGTCCCTGGCCCCCACCTGCAACCCGCACCAACCCACTGCGCACCCTGCCTCTCAACACCCCCCCATCACCCCATACTTACCTCCGGAGCTTGGCGCGACGATCTTCGGTGGACCAGGAACACGTGCACTCTTCAAATCCGACCGTGAACTGAGGAAATACCCGTAAGCTGTATACATGTAATAAATAGTGTTTTTCCAACTTTAGGTATATCTCGGGCATTGTTGGGACTTTTTCACCAATTTTGACATAGGGTTTTGGACCCTCCTCGTGAATTCTTGAACTGTCATTGCGTGTAATCAGTTCTAAAAGGTGATTTCCACGTTCACTGCAAAGCGGAATCTTCTTTGGGTGATTAACGAAAGCGACAGTGCCAGTGTTCATAGAGTTGGATCTCAAAAGCCTAGGTTGCAAATTTGGTGGGGAAAAAATCAAAAATTACTGTTTTACAGGCGTGCGCTGCGCGGTTGCTACTCCAGCTCGTAACCCATTAATTCTGCAATATTTTCATGCCAGATTTTTCAACATTGCCATTTTTTCACACCTCTTTGTGAACAGTACAGCTGTCATTGTTCACATCTTGGCGGAAATGTGTTTTCGCACTTCTGGCGCAGAATAGCGTGGTCGCTGTGGGAAATCAGTGTTCAGGACAGATTGAGAAAAAACAGTGACACTGTTCATGAGTGAGAGTCCTGAAATGGCTGTGTTGAAAATCTGTTAATGATACTCTCATAAATGACTGTGTTACGGTGTGTGTGTGTGCAGTTTGCATACATTCCGTAAGTCAGCGTTATATTTTTCAATCCAGATTTTCAACATTGCCATTTTTCCACACCTACTTATGAACAGTGCATCCATCATTTTCCCATCCTGGCGAAATGTGTTTTCACACTTCTGGCTGCCAGAATAGAGCAGTCACTGTGGGAAATCACTGTCCGGGACAAATTAGAAAATGACAGTGATACTGTTTATGAGCAGAGGTCCTAAAATGCCTATGTTGAAAATTTGGTGATGATAGCTCAGCAAATGATTGTATTACAGGTGCATTGTACTTTGTCAACTTACTCTGTAACTTGCAGATTTTAATATTGTCATACAAGATTTTCAACAGTGGCATTTTTCACCTCCTTATGAGCAGTACAGCTGTCATTTTTCACATGCCTGAAATGTGGTTTCACAGTTGATGCACACATAAACTGGTTGCTGTGGTAAATCAGTGTTAGGGACAGATTAAGAAAATGACAGGTGGCACTGTTCATGAGCAGGATCCTAAAGCCCTATGTTGAAAATTTGGTGACAACTCCTTAATATGACTGTGTTAAGCGTGCATTGAGCTGTTTCACGCACCCTTGTAACTTTGCACATTTGTAATATTTTCACACCACATTTTCAGCAGTGGCACTTTTTTCACACCTCCTTATGAAGAGTACAGCTGTCATTTGTCACATCCAGTCTAAATATGTTTTTGCACTCCTGCCGGAGAATAGCACGTTCGCTGTGGGAAATCAGTGTTTGGGACACATTAAGATCGAACAATTGAGGGGGAGGGAGTGACCCAGCTAAACTGAGCTCTGTTGGAACTGATGTGGATTTGTTTGTGGGCTGATAAAGGCCCCAGTGCAGCAGCTCAGTACAAAGGGCAGCCTGCAGCACTGGGAGAAACAGAGCAAGAGCAGTGAGGAGGGTGAGTGAGAACTCACCAGGCACTGTTAGGGACTGCAGATTTCTTTGAGGCAGAAATAGGCATCAAAGCAGGCAGGGGCCCAGTGGAAGAGGCCAGCCTTCAGCGGTGGGAGAAACAGTATGAGTGAGTGAGACGGGGGACTGAGTGAACTCAACAGATCTCTAGCAGGACTGCTGCAGATTTCTTTGTGGGCAGAAAAAGGCACCAGTGCAGGCAGGAGCACCGTACAAAAGGGCCACTTGCAGTGCCAGGACAAACAGAATGAGCATGTGACAGAGGGAGACTGAGTGACCTCAACGTAGCTCTGTCGGGACAGCTGCAGATTTCTTTGTGGAGAGAAAAGGTACCAACTGCCCCAGGAGCCCTGTATACAAGCGCAGCCTGCAGCACCAAGAGAAACAGAATGAGTGAGTGATGAGGTGGTAGGAGCGCTCAACAGAGCTGTGGTCAGACTGCTGCGGATTTCTTTGTGGGCAGAAAATACAGCAACGGAGGCAGGAGCCAGAAAAATGCCAGCCTGCAGCACTGGGAGAAAGCGGAATGAGGAAGGGGAGTGAGCTGAGCTCAATGGAGCTGTTGGGACTGCTAGCGATTTCTTTCTGGCCAGAACAAGCCACCAATGCAGGCAGGGCCCAGTACAAAAGGGCAGCCTGCAGTGGCAGAGACACAAACAGTGAGTGAGGATGGGGAGTGAGTGAGGCAGAATGAAGCTCTTTGGGACTGCTGCAGATTTGTTTGTGGGCAGAAAAAGACAGCAATGCATGCTGGGGCTCCAGTACAAAAGGGCAGCCTGCAGGCGGAAAACCAGAATGAGGGAGTGAGAGAGAGGGTGGCGAGCTCAATGGAACTCTATTGTGACTGTTGCACATTTCTTTGTGAGCATGAAAAGCTGCGTGACAGGCAGGAGCCCAGTACAAGGGCAGCCTGCAGCGCTGGTAGAAATGGAAATGAGTGAGAGAGAGGGAATGAGAGCAAGCTTGAATGTGGCGTTGTGTCAGGACTGCTGCAATTTCTTTGTGGGCAGAAAAAGGCAGCAATGAACACAGGAGCCCAGTACAAAAGGCCAGTCTGCAGCGCCTGCAGAAAAGGAATGAGTGAGTGACAGAGGGGGGGTGAGCGACCTCAACGGAGCTGTGTCAGGACTGCTACAGATCTCTCTGTGGGCAGAAAAAGCTGCCAATGCAGGCAGGAACCCAGTACAAAAGTGCAGCCTGCAGCACTGGGAGACACAGAACGAGCGAGTGAAGGAGGGGGAGTGAGTGAGCTCACCAAAGCTTTGCTGGGACTGCTGTGAGTTTCTTTGTTGGCAGATAAAGGCAAAGCTGCATGCAGGGGCCCAGTACAAAAGGGCAGCCTCCAACGGCAGAAGAAACAGAACAATCGAGTGAGAGGGGGGGGAAGGTGAGTGAGCCAGCTCAATGGAGCTGTATTGTGACTGCTGCAGATTTCTTTGTGGGTAGAAGAAGGCGGCAACGCAGGCAGGAACCCAGTATAAAGGGCCGCCTGCAGCACCATTTCAAGCGGAAATGATCAAGTAAGAAAGGGGGTGGCGGCTCAAAGGAGCTCTGTTGGGACTGCTGCAGATTTCTTTGTTGGGCAGATGGTGGGCTAAGAGAGGCAAGCCAACTACAAAATGGCAGCCTGCAATGCCAGGAGAAACAGAATGAGCGAATGAGACAGGCAGAGTGTGCTGACTTCAACAGGAGCTCTGTCAGGACAGCTGCAAATTTCTTTGGGGCAAAAGGTGCCAACACAGGCAGAAGCCCAGTACAAAGGGACAGCCTGCAGCAGCGAGGGATACAGAATGAGCGAGTGAAGGATGGGGAGTTAGTGAGCACAACGGAGCCTGTTGGGACTGCTGCGGATTTCTTTGTGGCAGGAAAAGGCAGCGATGCACTGAGGGGCCCACTACAAAAGGCAGCCTGCATTAGCGTGAGAAACAGAACGAGCGAGTGAGAGGGGACTGAGCAAGCTCAACAGACTTCTACTCGTAACTCTGCAGATTTCTTTGTATAGGGCAGAAGAAGGCGGCAATGCGGCAGGAGCCCAGTACAAAGGGCAGCCTGCAGCACTGGCAGAAACAGAGCGAGAGGTGAGAGAGGAAGGTGAGCTAGCTCAGCGGAGCTCTGTCGGGACTGCTGCAGGGTGTTTGTGACCAGAAAAAGTGCCAACAGAGACAGAGCCTAGTACAAAGGACAGCCTGCAGCGCCAGGAGAAAAAGAATGAGCCAGTGAGACAAGGGGGTGAGTGACCTCAATGGACTCTATGTCGGGACAGCTGCTGATTTCTTTGTTAAGACGAAAAAGCAGCAATGTGAGGCAGGAGCCCAGTACAAAAGGCCAGCCCGGCAGCGCAGGCAGAAATGGAATGGGTGACTGAGAGAGGAGTGAGCAGAGCTCAACAGACCTGCGTCAGGACTGCTGCAGATTTATTGTGGGTCAGAATAAGCCAGCTGAGGCAGGAACCCTGTACAAAGGACAGCCTGCACCAGAGGAGACACAGAACCAGTGAGAGAGTGGAGGGAAGTGGAGTGGAGGAGCCTCAACAGGAGCTTTTGGGACTGCTGTGGATTTCTTTGTGGGTAGAAAAAGGCAGCAATGACCCAGGAGCCCACTACAAAAAAGACAGCCTGTAGCGGTGGCAGAAACAGAACAAGTCAGTGGGAGAGATGGGGTGAGTGGAGCTCAACAGAGCTCTACTCGTGACTGCTGTGGATTTCTTTGTGGGCAGAAAAAGGTGTAGCGCGGCAGGAGCCCAATACAGAGGCCAGCCTGCAGCGCGGCAGACAAGGAAAGAGTGAATGACAGAGGGGGAGTGAGCAACCTCAACGGACCTGTGTTGGGACTACAGCAGATTTCTTTGTTGGCAGAAAAAGCCACCAACAGAGGCAGGAGCCCAGTACAAAAGGCCAGCCTGCAGTGCAAGGAGAAACAGAATGAGGGAGTCAGAGGAGAGAGTGGCCCACCTCAATGGAGCTCTGTCAGGCCATCTGCGGATTTCTTTGTAGACAGAAAAGGGTGCCAATGCAGGAAGGAGCTCAGTACAAAACAGCAGCCTGCAGCACTGGGAGAAACAGAATGAGCGAGTGACGGAGGGCCATTGAGCGAGCTCAATGGACCAATGCAATCAACATTCAGCACTGACAAATGCTTGTTTTTTTATTGTGTCCAGAACTGACTGTGTGTGTATATGTGTGGGGGGTTGTTGGCAGGCTGCGTGTGTGCAGTTAAAACACAATTCCCAGAATCATTAACTAGCACTAACCACGCAGTGTGTTAACACTTCAAGAAAGCATTTAGTATACCTGTACACCTTATATGCATTAGAGCAACCCCCAGTTGTATGAGCGCCTGGTTGCAATTAGTAATCCTGTGCAAAAGAAAAAATAGTGCCACATTAACAGGTTAGCACTGCACAGAAGGATGCTTGTTAAAATAGTATCAGCCATGCTTATCACAATGCAGTGCTAGTTCTGTTACAGTGGTATGTGGGCACCCATTTTCAGATTAGTGTTGTGCACTCCTAAGTGATGCACCTGAGATAGCGCACAGCCACAGAAGGTGGTGGTAAATGGCACTCCCTCCAGTGAGGAGAGAGTGACCAGTAGGGTGTCGGAGGGCTCAGTAATGGGACACATCCTCTTTAGTGTCTTTATAAGTGGCATAACAGAAAAACCTGGAAGGGGAGATATGCATTTTTATGTTGCTTGCACTCATGTGCAAGAAACATAGTGCCATCATCCGAGTTTTCGGAGGTGTGTCAGCCCGACTTCCAATGCAGTCAGTGTGTTTGCAGGCATGGCCGCAGTTCCCCAATCACTGCTGCAGCTGTCTATGACAAGCAGAAAATGCAGTGGCATACAGTTGAGTGCGAGCTCCACTTGAGTGAGCAGAGTTTCCCCCACACCGAGCAGACGCCTGCATACTGTGCTCATCGCCTTCCCCCCTCCCACTGTATGGCCGTGAGGTTCTAATCCCCGTCGGCTCCCCCTCCCAAAGCATCCAGGTGCCATGCTGGGAGCCCACCCCAGCATGGCAAAATGATGTTATGGCCGAGGGGTGCCCAATCCACTGTTGGCTCCTGTGTCTCCCCCATGCTGTCACCGGCGGGGTGCCCAATCCCCATCAGCTCCACTGTCTCTCCCCAAGCATCCAGGTGCTACACTGAGAGCCCACCCCAGCGTGGCAAATGTGTTAGCAGCTTATGGGGTGCCCAATCCCCATGGCTCCATGCCCCAACAGCTATCCTTGTGCCACGCTGGGGTCACCCCAGTGTGGCAGAGCGTCCGTGTCATCATTTAAAACAAAAACCTGCAGCTAAAACTGTCCTTCAGCGCCTCCCTGTCCCCCTACAACACGCACCCACCCGGCTGCACCCTGCCTCCCCACCACCCCTCACCCAATACTTACTCCTGGAGTCCAGCGCGACCATCTTCCGTGGACCGGGAACACGTCTTGCACTCATCAAAGCCGACCACAAACTGAGAAATGCGGTAAGCTGTATAATGGAATAGATAGGGTTTTTCAACTTTGTTTGTATCTCACGAATTTTTGGAATTTTTGCACCAAATTTTCAACATGGGGTTTTTGGGACCCCTTCTCATGAATGATCTCACTGTCATGGTATTACTCGGGCCCGAAGGGTGATTTCGCAGCCACTGTGTGAAATCACCTTTCTGGAATGATTAATGAAATGACACTGCCAGTGTTCATAAGGTGGGCTCTGTAAAAGCCTATTTTGAAAATTTGGTGGTAAAATTCCAAAAAATGACTGTTCTAGCATCGTTGCGCCAGTTCCCTCGCACACTTTCGTGAGATTCGCCAATTTTCAATATTTTCACTCCAGATTTTCAACTTTAGCATTTATCACACCTCCTTATGAGCAGTACAGCTGTCATTTTTCACATCCTGCCCAAAACATGTTTCCGCCCATGTAGCGCATAATGGCTGGAGTCGTCTTGAACTCAATGTATGGGACACATTAAGAAACTCACAGTGACACTGTTCATGAGCAGAGGTCTTAAAATGGCTGTGTTGAAAATTTGGTGAAAAATTCCTAAAATGACTGTTTCACGGTGTGCGTTGTACGGTTCCTTGCCTTTCGTAAGTTTGCGAATTTTCAATATCTTCACTCCAGATTTTCAACATTGCCATTTTAACACACCTCCTTATGAGCAGTGCAGCTGTCATTTTTCACATCTTGTCCAGAACATGTTTCCGCCCATGTAGCGCACAATGGCGCAGTCGGTGTGTGAATTCAATGTATGGGACACATTAAGAAAATCACAGTGACACTGTTCATGAGCAGAGGTTTTAAAATGGCTATGTTGAAAATTTGGTGAAAAAATTCCTAAAAATGACTGTTTTATGAGTGTGCATTGCGCAGTTCCTACGCACGCTCGTAACTTCACGAATTTTCAATATTTGCACTCCAATGACTTTCAAATTCCTAAACAGCACATAGAAGCAAGCTACATTCGGCATTGACAAATGCTTGTTGTAGATGACACCACAATCTGTAATAGCGTTGATAGGTGCAGATAGAGAAAATGAATGGGGACATTAGAAAACTCAAAGAGTGCTATGGGACATGGCAGTTTGGGTTCAAAGCCAAAAAGTGCAACATCAAGCATCTAGGTACTAGAAGCCTAGAGGCTGAGTATAAAATGTAGAAGGAGGTACTTATGGTCACTAAGGAAACCTTTTATACAGCACTGTGCTCTGTATACAGGAGAGGATTGCTCATTTACATGGCCGTAGTAGAATATATGCACATGCACATGATCAGGGTAGCATCAAGTGATGCTGAATACGACACCGATCCAACCATGCTGTTCCCACAACGTAATGTTTAGTTCTACACGCTAACCTTCTGAAAATGGGGCCCTAACCAGCTAAAAATCCTGGCCGATGCCTCCTAAGATGCAGAAGGTAAACATAAAAGGTTTATCTTATCTATCTCTTTATGAATTGTTTTATCGTATTTTGCTTGCAAAACCTTTATCCGATTTCAAAACATTGTGATGTGACTTAAAATGTTTATAACAGACTAGTTAAAATACAGTTTGTTTCTTCTTTTACCTATATGCTGTCTTTATTTACTTTAAAAACACAGTCTGGTGGGCTGGCCTAGCAGCCTGCTGGTGATTACACTGCCTCCATGCCAGTGGCCCAGTTTTGGGGGTGGACCTGAGTTGCACGGGGGTTAGCTGGGGGGGGGATATGATTGAGCATCTCGGGGAATGTTCTCCTCTCAGTGAGGGGACGTCTGACCACCCTGCTCTTCAACATCCACCTAGCTGAGGAGGGCTGGCAGGGCAGTGGAGTTGCATAAGGGGGAGGGCTCAGGCAGGCACAAAGGAAGCATGTGTCTTTATAAGCAATTGCATCATTCCATGCTTGGCTGCCTAGGGGATGAAACCAAAGGTAGAAACCCCCTAATGGCAAAATGATCCAACAACCTGCCACAAACTTTGCACTGCTAAACAGGCTCTGCTCACATATGTGTCTCCTTGTCAATGGCCCTCCCCCTCCTGGCCCCAACACGGGGGATGTGAGTGGGGGGGGATCTCAGAGCAAATATGTCCTGTGGATGGTAAGTGATTGGGCTGGAGATGTCAGCGGGCAAACGGGTAGCAGGGTGACTAAGGAGATAAAAATCTCTATGGGAAAAAAAGGAAAACACAGTTTGAGAAGCTCAAACCCCAAAACAGACTGTGCATGCCTCCAGTGAGGATTCACAGTAAAGTTATTTAGTAAAACAATTCAAATTATATGCATATGCCAGCTAAACTCCTGATGAAAATTGAATACTGAGGGATTGCAGCAAAAATGTATATTTTAAAATAAAAACTCAAAACATAGTCCATAGAGTACAAACTAGCAATGATTTTGGCTTACACTTCCACAGCTCCTGAAGTGCTTCCCAAGCATTCAACTCAGATAAGTTGCTGGACTTACACAGTAATTAATTACACATAAAACAAATCAACACTTTAACTTAGAAAAATGCATGCGGCTCCCTATGTATACAGGTATGTTAGGAATATCCTGTATTAGCTTCCTATACAAATGTGTTGTCTGACAGTAAATGAAGGCAACACTTATTTAAAAGAATAAACTACAGCATTTAAATTAGTTTTAAAAGTTTCTTGTCACATCACAATGGTCTGATATTTGACTAAAGGTGTGCAAGCAAAACAAAAGGAAACCCCCCATAAAGAAGTAGCATAAGAGATAGCCCTGTTTTGTTTACCTCAGGTCTGCAGTTTCAGATGTCTTCTCATCAAGCTAGCAGCTAACTGAATGCAACAGGCAATGAGTTCAGCTCTAGGACATTCATGGGGGAGGGGCAGAGGGATGGGTAGTTTCAGAACATAGTCCATTTCAGTATATAGTTTATTTGTTTCAGTATACAGAGTATGTGAATTTTTCAGTCTACAGTGTATGTGTTTCAATACATAGTGTATGTCTTTCACCATGTAGTGTATTTGTTTCAGTATATAGTGTATGCAGATTTTTCAGTGCATAGTGTATTTATTTCAACAGATAGTGTATGTATTTCAATATAAAGTGAAGATGTTTCAATATATAGTGGCCCAGATATTCAAACTGCGCTCAAAACTAGCGCAACAGCAGGAGCAAGCACAAACCAGTTGCGCAAATGCGCGGCAGGTGCGATATTCAAACATGGAGCAGAGCAATTGCGCGAAGCAACAACGTCTGAATATCGCACATACTGTGCCATCTCGCAACCAGGAAGGAGAAGCTGAGCCGAAATGTTGCGCTATGGAGCAACCAGGAGCTCAGCTGAGCATTCCAGAGCTGCCATAGCGCAACGCAGCCCCCAGAGCAATGGAACTGCACATCCAGGGAGGCAGGCTGGGGCCCACCGCCAGCCATGCCACACATGGGCACAGGAACACACTGCAGAACCCACACCACACCTGCACACCCCAAGCACAGCATCACTGGGGTGGGATGGATGATCCACGTGCCCGTGGGACAAGCCAACAAAGCATAGCAGAGCCATGACACCCCAGCACAACCACTGGCAGGCGGAGAGTGCCACACACAGGGGTTGACAACCACAGTGCACATCAGCCCCGTGCACACAGCACACCTGCACCGTGACCCCAAGACACCACCCATGTGCAGTGACTGGCACTGCAGGAAACACCATGCATCCCCGGCACACATCAACCCCGTGCTGCAGAGAAGCATACAAGCCAGACCCACCCTGTGCACCCAGCAGTGGGTGGCAGCAGACGGCAAGAGCAACAGAAAGTCAATGCCATGCTGGTGATACCTCCCCATGCACACACACGCATACTCAGGACCATACCACCCCAGATGGCATGTACACCCCTGCAACTGAGCACCCATAGCCAGCTGCAAATCAGGGACCAACACATTAGTCATATCAAAATATAAATGTATATTCAGATAAACAACACAACCAGAACAATAACAAACTATTTACAAGGCGGGTACAAGGTAGGGGTGTTCAAGGGTAAGGATGACAAACTTGGAGAGGAAGGCAGGGTGTTAGGGATGGGAGAAGTGGGAAGGGTAGCAGTAGCTATGGGGCAGCTGGTCGCTCATCCTCGGCTGGTGGCACCCCATCCTGTGCCGCCTCCTGCGAAACGCCATGTCGGTAGATGGATTGGAAGATGGCCTGGTTGTCTGTCAGCAGCTGTCTCAGCCCCCGAACATCCCTCCCAATGCGATGGAGAACCTCGAGGCCTAGGAAAAATGGGAACACAGTCAATGGCTGTGACTGACCACAACCCTGAACACCACCCAACCTGCAAGCCATATGCCCAATGTCCGCACCTGTGATGCATACACCCACCCACAGTGAACATGCATGGCCATCACAAACAAGCGGCACCAGCTATGTGCACCACTGCCCACACACACTGCCCACGTCCATCACAGTACAAACCAGGCTGGCAGTGGCGCGGCAGCGTGGTGCGATGCCAGTTACACAGCTATGTGCCCAGTGCATGCATGGGCCACCAGTGATGCATACACAGGCGTGCTGTGATACTGCACAGTGATGCATGTCACCTGTGACGTGCATACAGACATGAGACACATAGACAGTGTCGGCAGATAAGGGCCTATGGCCAACCAGTCTGTGCATTTGAGCTGTAAGTTCACTTTGTTTACCTAGGAGTCTGTTGCCCCTACCCTAACCTCCGAATTCCGTTTTGTCCATCCGTGCATTCTGAAATCCATGATTGTTTCAGCCCCCACCACTTCCTCTGGCAGGGTGTTCCACTTGTCCACCACCCGTTCTGTGAAGACAGTCCTTCCATGTGTCCTCTGAATTGTCTACCCTCCAACAACATCCCATTGCCTGTAGTCCTGGAACATCTTTTTCAATTCAAAACAGTGTTTCTCTGCACCCTGTTCCACCCTGTAAGATACTTGTATGTCTCTACCATATCCCCTGTCTCCCTCCTCCCCTCCAGGGAATACATGTTCAGGTCCTTCAACCTGTCTCCATAGGACTTGTAAAGCAAGCCATGCACCATCTTTGGTGCCCTCCTCTGAACCTTCTCTGCCCACTGTACATCCTTACGTAGGGATGGTCGCCGGAAATGTACACTGTAGTCCAGGTGGGGCCTCACTGGTGTCCTGTATGAGTGGAATTATGACCTCCCTTTCCTGCATGGTTGTATTGTGCAGGGCTACTGGTCTCCCCCGCATGCATGCCGATGAAGTCATGATACTCACACTGCTCAAGCAGCTCAGTCTGCCAAAGTTGCTGCTGCTGTTGCTCCGCTGCTGCTGCCGTGGGGTGCCACCCTGCTGGCACCGGGTCCCTGGCCTGCCCCTCCTCAGGTGGTGCTTGCCTCCTGACATCCCGGCCTGTGTGAGACATATGTTGAGAAAACATCAGTGTGACTCAAAAGCAGAGTGCCCCCTGCCCCAGTGAGAGTGCCTGCCCACACAGCCATAACCATCCATCGCACAGCTGCACACACTGACACAGCCAACCGTGTCCGAGCCGTCACCTATGCACAGCCACACAAGCACACACACACCCCTACAGAGAATATAGGTGCATAGATGGTACACTCACCTGGCCTAGGCACCACGCCCTGCCTGGCACGTGCCCACAGCCTGGCCAACATGTCCGCTCCCTCCAGCAGAGGTCACTGTGCGGTGCGGCACTGCTCAGCAGACCGGCCCGTCCAGTGACCTCCACCAGGTCAGTGGCCACTTGCTTCCACACGCTGCCCTAGGCATGGTGAGGGGCCTCACCATAGAGTGCCTCACAGTGGGGCTCCACCAGGGCACCAGGTTGGCCACCTCAGTGGGCTCCAACTCACTGCCCTCCTCCTAGCCATCTCAGCCAGTTTACAGCAGGCAATATGGCGCTCCGCTGCACTGTAACCCACATGGAGATGTTGCGCAATAGAACACCACAGGCTCCAATCGCGCTGTTCGAGCAGCGCCGTCCCTCACATAGCGCTGTCACCAGACAGCGCAATAGGGGCGTACACATGGCATGCGAACCGCGCCAGGGGGCAAAGGGCATACACAAGGTCACGGCAATGACGCAAGGCTACGCACAGCGCCATTGGACGTATAGGCATCCTGCACGACTGCCAAGCTGCGTACCAGTGCCACAGTGGACCATCACGCAGTACTGCCTCAGCGCCATATAGTGCCCAGTGCTGTAGCGCCACTGGCACAATGGTGGCCATGGCCTGAATTGCCTATCGCGCTCAGCAGGTCTGCAGTGTGATAGACGCCTGCGTAAGCTGTCTGGGCATGCGCAATGCAGTGTAGCACGCAGGCACAAACCTGCGCCATTGGCTCAGCCGGACCTTCCATATTGCGCAAAGCGCAAATTCGCGATATTCAGCCGACATATGCAAATCATTCGATCAGCCATTCAAAGGCACAGTGGCGCGATTAGCATGTCATTAAAGTTGCGCCACTCCTCATTTGCATGTGTTGCGCTATAAAAATGCGACAGTGGGTTGTGCTGGCCAGATTTGGTTACTGCAGGTGAGAGGTGAGTTACATGCTGTGTGATGCTCAGGACAATGCTCATGGGCAGGGGTGCCGGAGGATGATAAAGGCTGAGGGGCTGAGAATCAAAAGGGCACTTAGAAAGGGACAAAGGGCACTTTTTCTATTAGTATCTGCCATATGGAGAAGAAACGTGGGGGGCTTCTGCCCCCCCCCGGGGCCGGCACCTATGCTCATGGGGAAATGCTGTAGACTGCACAGTGACAGGTGTCCACTTCCACCCATGCAGATCACCATGACTGACCAGAGACAAGGTGAGGGTGAGGACGGCGGGCGTAGGAGGAGGCCGAACTTCACAGCTGTAGAGACGGAGGCCCTCTTCCAGGTCTACCTGGAGGATGAGCCACTACTGAGTGGATGGAGGGGCACCCCTCAGGAATGTGCAGCTGCATGGGAGGGGGTAGCTTGGGCTGTCAACCTGCACGGAAGCCACCAGCGCTTCATGCAGGAATGCAAGAAGAAGATGGGGACTGACCGCAGGAGGCTGAAGGAGAAGGTGGCAGCCTTCAGGGCGGCACCTGCTGGCACTGGTGGGGGCCCACCAGTGGTGTTGCAGCTGACCCCTACAGAGGAGACACTGGTCACAGCCATGCAGCTGAGTGCCATTGCGGGTGTACCAGGCGGAGGATTCCAGACAGGTGGAAGCCCATCACTGCACGGTATGACATGGTGGTGGTGTTGGGGCGGTTGTTCACATGCACTCACATGTACTCTCTTTCTGTTACAGATCCTGTTCGTCTTCAGGAGACGGTGGTGGTGGTGGGTCCAGACAGTGATGCAGACCTGCTGGACGTGGAGGAGGGACCATCCACCTCCGCCACCAGCCAGCAGGCACTGCAGCAGCATGAACGCTGGGCCAACAACTCTGGTGTCAGTGATACGGGTGCGGGGGGGTGCACAGCCTGTGTCTCAGCAGTCTGGCATGCAGGTATGCCAGCATGCTGTGCCTATGGCAGTGGCACATACCTGCACCATTGATGATAGCAGCCCTGCAATGGGCAGTGATGGGTGTGTGTCCCATGACGGACACATGGCAGGCCAGCACGTGCCCCTGGGCCTTCCTGGTTCACACCTGTGTACCAGCATGCTGGCACAGTCCCAGGCTGTGCCTGTCAGCACCAGTGAGGCAGCACCGGTGGCTGTGCAGGTGTCCAGCACTGTTTCCAGCACGGAGGTGGAACAGGTGGACCTGGGGGCTCAGCAGTTGGAGGGGCGGCAGCAGCAGTCACACACCAGGTCTGGGGGTACAGTGTCAAGCAGTGGCACATGTCCACCGCCCTTTGCTCCGCCCATACCTGGTCCTGGCGAACAGCGCCCACCCTCGAGGGGGGTGCTGTGCACCAGGACCGTCCACACCCTGGGGGTCACGATGCCATTGGGGCACAGTACCCATTGGACGCGCACACTCGCCTGCTGCAGGAATGGTACAGCTGCAGGGGCAGGTTGCAAGGTCCGTGGAGGCACTGTCTGTGTCCGTGGAGTGGCATAGCAGGAGGTGCTCGGGACCGAGCTGAGCTGGTCCTTATGCGCGGATGGATGTGACTGCCGCCATTGACAGGCTGACCCAGGCAGTGGTCTCTGTCGCGGACGCATTGGGCACACTGTCAGGTGCCCTGTACCACACACCCACACAGTGCGCTCTCCACTCCCCGTTCCCGGCGTCGTGCGACACCAGGCCTGTCGACACCAGGTTCTGCTGTGGGCATCCCGAGCACCCCTGGTGCACGTTTTTTTGGCATGATGCAGACCCCTGTGCGGGCAAGGTCGCGTTCGCGCAGTGGGACCCCTGGTGGTGCACAGCGCCACCCCATGTGGCCCCTGCTCAGCCTGCCAGTGCTGCTGGGCCACGGTGGGGCCGCCCACGCATCCGTGGTGGCCGTGGGACAGTGCTACCTGACTGAGCTGTCTCCCAGTGCAGGCCCTGGCTAGTGCTGCCCTGTGTGATGTGTGTCATGGTGGGCAGTGCACTGCTGGGTGCTCTGCTCACCATGCTGAAACACGGACCACCTGCACACCTCCCAACTGCTGTCCACAGGTGCGTGTGCATGATGATGCCTGCATTGCACTGTACACCAAGGCACAGGGTGCCCAGGTCCTGACACACGCACTTGTACGGTACAGGTGGTGGGTGGTTGGTGGTGCTGTGTGTTGGCAATGTCATTTACGCAGTGCTGTGCTTCTGCCCATGTACGCTGCCTGGTGTGTGTATGTCCATATGAGTGCTCACCCCTCCCTGATGGTGTGTTGGTATGCCTGGAACCTTCAACTCCCCTGACCTTCATGCACGGTGTGTTCCCCTGTGTGCCTGTGGTTTGTGCATGGACAGTGTGGCTTGCACATGTCCCCTTGACTTACCTGTGTTGGGCGTAGTGCTCTTCTGCAATGGTGTCCCGGTGCAGCTGGGCCTGCCGGGTCAGTCGGGGGTCCCTCCGTCCTAGGGGGGGCTGCTCATCACCAACATCACCGGCGCCACTGGCGTCCCCATTGCTGTCCCCCTCTTTGACCTGTACGGCTATCCCATGGTCTTTGGCCATGTTGTGCAGGATGCAACAGGCCAGGAATATCCCACAGGCCTTTTGGGGGCTGTACTATAGGGCACCGCCGGAGGTGTCTAGGCATCGGAAGCATGCTTTGAGCATCCCAAACACCCGCTCTATGATGTTACGTGTTGCAGCATGTGCCTCATTGAAGCATTGCTGCGCTGGGTCGGGGCGCGTGCACGGTGTGAGCAGCCAGGGACAGAGTGGGTATCCGCAGTCACCTGTGTGGAGATAGTGGAGAGCAGTGTCATGTCAGGTCCATATTGCCCATATCCTTGTGTGCCACTACCATGGCACCTGTGTCATTCCCACCCTTGCCCAGGTTTGCATTCCATACATGTACTCACCCACTAGATGTCCTGTGGGATGTCCTCACTTCAAATCGATGGCACAGTGCAGACTGGTGCCATATGAAGGCATCATGTGCTCCACCAGGGTGTGTGACACAGGCATTGATAATGCGCCCAGTGGCATCACACACCACCTGGCAGTTGACACTGGAGAACCCTTTCAGTTCCGATATGCCTGGCCGTCCGGGGCCAGGTGGTGTGCGAATGGCCACATGGGTGCAGTCTATGGCCCCTAGCACGCCAGGCATACGTTACCCTGTGGAACTCCTGCATGTTTGTTGTACGCCTGTCGCTGGTATGTGGCAGCAGTGCTGAGGAATTGGGTGAGGATGCGGACGTGGCCGACTGCGTGATGCCTGTGGTGTCCCCTGTCGCCTCTGGAAAGTGCCCGTGGTGAGCAGGCACATGCAGGCTGTCACCTTGGTCTCCACAGACAGAGCGTGACTCCGTCGTGAGGGTGCCTACATCACATCACTGCACAGCTCGGAGAGCCGTCTCAGTATTGCCCTGTTCAGGCGGTACTGGCCCACGATCTCGACATCTGTGTACAGCTCGAAGCTGATGCAGGCACGATACCGCCTGTCGGGGGCATACCGCCGACGGGCCCCTCCGCGGCCACGTCCCCCTGCAGCATGGTGTCTCACCCACCACATTACAGCTTCCATGTGGAAGCTGGCACTGTCCATCTCCTGGCTTCTGCCCCCCCCGCTGCTGTTCCTGTGTTACCCCCGCTGCCCCCACTGCTGCTTCCACTGCACCGGGCACCCCCACTGGCCTCTCTGTCCTCCTGGACCCACTGTCCCTCTCTGCCCTTCCAGCTCCTGTCTCTCTCTGTCTCTCTCCCCTAGTTTGCGGCCTGCTAGGGTTCTTGCGCCGCTTCCTTGAGCCTTTTTATTTTGGCTCAATTCCGCTACTGCGCAACTTCCGGCTGAGCCACTCTTGCGCATTGTGCAAGTGTTCGAATATCGCATTGCGCACTTTATGCATGGACCCGCCCCCTTCGGTTGCGCATGTCTTCATTTCCATTGCACTGATGCTCAGCATGTTTTCAGTGGTGCAACTGGCCCCTTCTGAATATCGCAGAATGGCGCATTTTTGGAGTTGCGCACACGCGAACCCTGTTGCTATGGCTAAACCCTTTGAATATCTGGACAGTGTATTTGTTTCAGTATATAGTGTATGTGCTTTTTTCAGTGTGTAGTTTATGCATTTCAATAGATAGTGTATGTATTTCAATATACAGTGTATTTGTTTCAATATATAGTGTATGCAGATTTTTCAGTGCATAGTGTATTTATTTCAATAGATAGTATATGTATTTCAATATAAAGTGTAGATGTTTCAATATATAGTGTATTTGTTTCAGTATATAGTGTATATGCTTTTTCAGTGTGTAGTGTATGCATTTCAATATATTGTATTGGTTTCAGTATATAGTGTATGCAATTTTTTCTCAATATATAGTGTGTGTGTGTTACAATCTATAGAGTATTTGTTTCAGTAGATAGTTTATGTGGATGTTCAGTCTGTAGTGTATGTATCTCAATAGGTAGTGTATATGTTTCAGTACATAGTACATTTGTTTCAGTATATAGTGTATGTGGATTTTCAGTGCTCAGTATGTGGATTTCAGCAGATAGTGTATGTATTTCACTATATAATATATGTATTTCAGTATACAGTATATGTATTTCACTATACGATGTATATATTTCAGTAGATACAGTATGTGGTTCACTGCATTATGTATGTATCTCACTATATAATGCATATATTTCACTATATGATGTATGTATTTCACCATATAGTGTGTGTGTTTTACTATATAGCCAGAGATTCTGAATTATGTCCCTAACGGCTTGCCATACATTCTCATGCATTTCAGTTTTAATAAGCAAGTAGGCACATAAAAAAGCCAGCAACATCCGTGAATTTTAGAGAAGGTAAGCAATTATAAAATGTGGGTTTTGACTTAGAAATAATATGATACAAAAAAGGTTCACAGTGTCCCTTTACCGATGGGCACTGTGCCCAGCCCTGATGTTTCCTCTCTGAATCTGTACAAAGCCCTAGCACACTGGATAACCAACCCTCAGATTTCGCTCTTCATTTCTGCTGGGGAGAAGAATATTCTTGATCCCCTCTTAGAAGGGGCTGTCACCACTTTGCTACCTAAGCCTGGCAAAGACCCGGAACCGATGTCCAGCTACAGATGGAGTTCCCTTTTGTGCATAGAGATTAAATTAATGGCTAAAGTACTGGCAGCCAGAGTTGGGACAGTCTGGGACTCATTAACTGACCCAGAACAGGTGGGTTTTATGCATAGGTGACCCTGAATGGATCACTTACGCAAAATAGCCCCCCTTATCTCACCATCCAGAGACTCCAAACAACCAGCCTTCCTGATGTCTCTGGACATAGAGAAAGCCTTTGATACACCCCTTGGCTGTTCTTTTACCTCACTCTGGAACATTTTGGATTCCCTAAAACTTTAATTGATCACTTTAAACTCTTGTACCCCCACTTATCCACATCTAGCATGTGCAATGGGCTATAGCTGAATTCTTTCCTTTTGCACAAAGGCACCCGACAACGGTGCCCACTTCACCGATATTTATTTAGCCTGTTTTTGGAATCCCTAACTAGAAGGATAGTTTTAAATGAAAGCATCAAAGGAATCCAGGTAGGATACAGTCGCTATAACATTTTGACCTGTTCCAATCATATTCCTTTGCACTTGAAAGACACTTCTTTTTCTAGCCCTGTGGTGCTTGGCCTCCTGTGGGAGTTTGACAACCTATAGGGCTATAAACTGAACATTGATAAGACCTGCATTATACCTCTCAATCTCTGGTCTACCAAACAAATCTTAAGATGAGGTGGATCTTGGCTACGAACCCTTAAGTACTTAGGTATTTAGGAGTTTTGGGGCTAGGTTAAGATAGCTGGGAGAACCACACGATAAAGCTGCAGCACCAACATAGTAGCATGCAGAAGACATAATTAAAATAATGTTCTACACTCCCCCATACAAACATATAACAAACTCCCTGGTGGGGCACATGGGGGAATGGGTGACATTCGGACAGATGGGCAGCGAGAAGAGAAGGAACTCCATGGTAGATGCACGGGGGCGTGGGTGGGGAAGAATGAGGATGAGGTAAGTTGGTGGGGTGCAACAGCTTGGGGAAGGGGGAAGTTGCAGGAGAGAAAGCAAGGGTGGGGCAGCTGCAGGGCTCGTGAGGGAGAAAAAAATGTTAAAAGAGAATTGTGGCAAGTGAGACCCGAACCAGGGATGGCCACAGATACTGCTGCCCTCCACAGCTTGTGGCTCTACCCACTGAGCCACAGCGAAGGCACACTGATGGCACACTGACAACCAGACATGTTGAGGGTGAAAACAGCCACAAGGATAGTGCTGTTATGTCCGCAGTTGCTCAGGGGCCTATCAGCACATGTGGGGAGCACTGGAAGCCCTTATTCTTGCTCAGAATGTACCTCACCTCCACATTTTACTGGCACTTGTGGTGTCTTGAAGGGAGTTGTTTCAAACTTGTTCTTGTTACTGCACTGCCATATCAGCCAAATCTTGTACCCTTCATCTGGCACACTGTTTCTACCTTACTATGTGTGCACAGTGTATTAATTGTTACTTCAGTATTTTGACACTTGATACCTTAGCCGCTTTGTAGTCCACTCCTGACTTGAATGTATTGTTTGTAAAGCTATGATAACCTGCTGGGTAGTACCTGAAAATAGACATATGTTTGCCTAGTGTACCCCACCTTCCCTCAGTGCCAGATACCTTGCACATAGCACTACTATAATTGGGAAGTACTGGCTTGGCTGTCTGCCACCCTATTTGCATTCCTCATCTAAGCCCCCACCACACCTTTACACCCTCCATAACTCCGCCCACCAGGCTCTCGACCCCCTGCATACCATGTCAGGGCAAGCTGACTTCTCATATCAATTATCAAGTATTTGAACTCCCTCCCATTAGATATCTGCTCTGCTCGGACCCCCGCTCTTTATCCCTCCTGCTCCTTCAACACATACAATAACTCCATTTTGAACTGCACCTAATTCTCCTCCTCCTCCCTAGTCCCACTCTTTCCTTCTTCAAAGCCCAGCCATTTGATCATTCCTTCCTCATGCCAGTTCCCTATCCCTAGCGGGGTTCTCAGCATCCCAAAGAGGAGAAGATCTTTGACTGACATTTCTCCCCACCACCCCTCTTCCTAGCTGTCCCACACTGTTCCCTTGTGACTGTACAATCACAATTAAATTGGTTGGCGATAGCACTTTACTGGCTAAGTTTCAGTCATGGCAATGTATAATTAGCACTTTACGTGTGGTATTCTTGGTTTCACTGTAAATCAAGTCTGTATAATAAAGCCTAATCTTGTTGTGTACCGTTTATCTGGAAATGCATAGCCTGCTCTGCGAGTATATAAGTGATTGTCTCTTTGTAAAACAACTGTGTTTGTTCTGTATTTAAGTTGTATGCTGCTGCATATTATTAACTGTCTCCCAGCTGATGGAGCTTACTGTATTTTGTTTTCACTCTGTAATGTTATATTTGCTGCACCCTCCTTTGTATTCCCCTCTCCCAGGTCACATCTGAAAATGAGCTATTACTGCTCATGATGTCCTTCCTGGTGAATCCTTTTCAAATAATAAACAAAAGCCAAATAAATACATTCTAATGAGTTAAGGGCTGTCAGACTGTTTGTAGTTCTGTGCTATTTTTTATTCAAGCTGTTGTGGATATTTGGTCTTCTGCTCCTTATTACTGTTCTAGGTATAATCAAATGCAGCTATGCCCCTCCCTGGTGATGTGCTCTGACCTGAGGGATCTAGTGAGTGAGGAAGAGGAGTATCAACAGGCTGCTGACTACCTGTGACTCAAGCAACAAGTACGTGATTGTGGGCACTGAATAAAATTAAGCACAAATCAGTTCATCAAAACCCAGTTATGCTAACTTTTATTTCAAGCAAAGAAAAGCAGCATGTCTAGTTGTTATCTAGTCTGGACTGAGAGCAGGTGCCGGCTACCACATACCCCTTTATACTTTGTATGTTGCATCCGGCTCACAAAATCAGCCTGGAGAGGACGTGAGAGCAGTTCAAGTCTCCTCCCGAGCACCCAGCTAACAAAATCACCCTGAACAGGTCATGAGGGCAGTTCAAGTCACCCTCCCTGCGAGCACCTGGCTCACAAAATCAGCCTGGAGAGGTCATGAGGGCAGTTCTGGTCACCCTCCCCTAAACAGCTGGCTCACAAAATCAGGTATGGCAAACTGTTGAAGAGGACTGAGTCGCAGTTGGTTTTGGTGCCAAGTTCAAACTGGGACTAATTTTTCAAATATTTCTTGCCTATTTAATTGGTATAGCGATACTGATAGTTTTTTGTCCTCGTTATTTTAAATGAATCCGGCAGCTATCTATCTAATTTGGATGAGTGCTTTAATCAATTAATGCAGAATTTCAGCCTTATTTGAAGCATTTTCTTTGTTCCTTAATAGTTACGCACTTGCAACTGCAGAGTACCTTTATTCAATCAATCAAAATCTTTATTTAACCAGGCAAACACCATTGAGCAGAGGTCATTTGCAAGATGGACCAGGACAGAATACTCAATTAATATCCATACACAACGTATATATCAATATCAAAAAAGAGACAAAATGCATATGTGCCAAACAATATACAAGGAAAAATGACCATAATAATAACAAAAGCAAATATATCTGTAGGTACAGGCAATGTAACAATTTCCAAGGTGAAGTACGGCAAATCTAGTAATCCTGGAAAGTAACAGATATCGGAAAAGCAGAAAGGGTTTAACAGGTAGGGGAAAGAAAAAAAATATGGTGCAGATTAGGGGAAGGGGGTAAGAAGGGTGAAAGTGGAAGGATAGCAAAAAGCATCATCGCAAACAAATTGTATAATGATACAAAATGTGAAGTGATGAGTAATAGGGTCAGCGTGTTATATTTCCATTCCCACGATGCGCAAGGATCAGGGACAACAATTACAAGGTTCCTTGAAAGAGCGAACAGAGATTTTTAAATGCTACAGTATTGATAGGATGAGTCAGTTTCAATGTTTTTTGCAACTTGTTCCAGATTAAAGGTAGAACGTAACTTATGGATGATCTACCAAAGTGTGATTTGAACTTGGGAACAGTAAAGGAGGAATGGGATGCACTTCTCAGGACATTGTTTCCTACTGTACTTAGTGGAAAACATATTGGGGCAACTTATTGGTGATGGCCCTGAAGGTCCAGAGTGCAGCATTCAAGGCCGCCCACAACTGTATATAGGATGCAATGATGCGACAGTAGGGAAGACCAATAGCAAACATTCAAACAACATATGAAGTCTTGCTATATTATGACATATGCAGTGAGTCCCCATCTTCGAACTGCTCTGGAGGTGAAATAGTTAACTTTCCATGCAGGCATGGAACTCAGAGCACGAGCTCGGTTGAAAACTCTGTCTGTTGTTCTTCAAACGCAAACTGTTAGATTCTTTACTCCGCCTCACTGAACAGTCGCTCTGGAGATTTCTCCTTCTGCTCAGTTCATTTTGTCGGTTTAAAAGTATTATTTTGTCGGTTTTTCTATCGAAATTAAAACGAAATTAAACCGCAACCGGTAGGTTCACGCTCTGTCTGTGGTAATGTAAGTAATAGATAGGTTTTACATTTAGTTTTTCTGTGTGGAACTTGTAATCATTATCGGTTCGGTTTGAACCGATCAGGTTGTTTTTAAAGCTACTAGTCCTTTTTTAGAGTGTGGTTCCCAGTTCTTATCGGTTCTAAAAAATGGATTTCATTACAGTTTTTCCACAACCCGTGACACGGTTGGGAACCGATAAGGTGTCTTGCTTACGGATTGCCATAAGCGGGCAAGTTTGGTTAGGCTGTCATTATGTCTGAGAAACCCAAAAGAAAAACTGAGCCCACTCTCGCTTTCGACACTGTTGTGTTTGTGGGAAAGCCTTGCCAAGGCTGACCCACACAGCACATGTGTTCATTGTCTGGGGTTTGACCACCTCAATGCAGACTGTCGGATTTGTAAGATTTCTCTCTGCCACCATAGAGAAGAGAGTTGGTAGGCTCAGGGAAAAGGAGGCCAAAAAGTCCGCTGACCAGATGGCCAGCCGGTTCGGCTCAACCGAACGGATGGAGTGCCTCTGACCAGGCGACTTCCTCGGCCAAACGAAGAGTCGGCTCTGAGGAGCCAGTTCCAGCAAAAAGGACTAGAAAGTCAGCTAGTGTAGAGCCAAAAGTTGTCTTGCCAACCGCTGAGGAAATAGCTAAAGCAATCCAAATTGTCCAGTCTCTTTCTCTGGTTCCGAATGAACCGACACCATCAGGGAGGAGCTCGGTTCCACCGGTTCAAGATTATGATTTTCAGGAATTTTATGAACCGGAGGAGGGGGAAGAGGAATATGAGGAGAGTGAATATGGGTTTGAAGATCTGGATGTGCCCATTGAACCGGACATCTCTCCAGATAGACCTTTAGGGGTTTCTCCTCCCAGGCTTCCTGAGTCCCCTTCTCATTTCATGTTTTATAAAAAAGTTGCTGAAACTCTCCAACTCCCTGTTGAGGAAGCTGTTGATGACCAAGAGGAGCCTAATTATGTAGAAATGATGGATATTCCAGAGTCTAGGAGACTGTCTATTCCTTTGCATAAATTCTTTCAGAAACAGACAGTAAAAATGTTAAAACTCTTCACAATATACCTCCTGTAGATAAAAGGATGGACAAGAGGTATATTTTATCAGGCTCTGATACTGATTTCCACTCAGCAATGCAGCCATGTGGGGTAGTGCAGGCTGCAGCCTGTGACAATGCTAATATTCCCTAGCATCACACCCTCCAGAAAAGGATTCCAGGAAGATTGATGCTATGGCAAAGAAACAGTACATAGCAGCATCTTTGGGACTCAGACAGGCAAATTGTATGGCTTATGCTGCTAGGTACCAGAAATCCAGATGGGATACTGTGCTGGCACTAGCAAAAAACAAGTCCCTGACCAGCTTGCCAGGAGCTGGAACAGGTGGCTATGGATGGTATTGAGCATCCAAGGTACAATTTCATGCTGCAGTGGACTCTAATGATGTTTATCAAGAGTCATGGCTACATCTGTGGCACTCGCAGAATGGCTTGGCTCAGATGTACTACCCTGTCTCCGGATACCCAGCCTAAGGCCATGGATTTTCCTGTTAGGCAATTCTCTGTTTGGGGAGCAAACAGAGAATTACATGAAGAAAATGGATGAATATAGGACCACCTATAGGAGTGCACAGGCCAAGGAAAGGTAGGCCACCTCAAAAGCAGCTTCCTAGGGCAGGGGCAGGCCTTTACATAGGCCTTTTACCAAACCCAGGCTTTCTTCCACCTATGCCCAGAGGGGGTTCTTTAGAGGAGAGGCAGACGGGTCAAGCAGGCCTGCTTCCACCCCTCATCCCAAAGCCCTGCCAAGCAGGCACCCTGATGGGGTAGCCAGGGCCGATTCTTCTCTACCTGTGAGGGGCAGGCTGGCTTACTTTGTCCAGGACTGGAAGTCTTTAACGTCAGACAAGTGGGTCCTGGAAATAAGTAGCCAGGGACTGGTTCTCAGCTTCAAAATATTTCCAAAGCTGAGAACCAGATCCTTTCCACCTGCAACTCCATCAGAGGCACTCACCCTAGAGGCAGAGGTCTCTACCCTCCTAGCTCTCAGAGCCATGGAAAGGGTTCCTCCCCTACACCAGGGCAAAGATTTGTACTCCAGGTACTTCCTTACTCCAAAAAAGACAGGAGAATGGCGGCCCATCCTGGATCTCAGATACTTAAGCACCTTTTAAAACCAAAGTTCAAAATGGTGACTTTGGGAATTATCCTACCCTCTCTAAGGCCAGGGGACTGGCTAGCTTCCCTGGACCTCAAGGATGCCTACTTCCATATTCTCATCAGAAGCTCCCATCGAAAGTACCTCAGGTTTGAGCTGCCCTCAGGCACTACCAGTTCAGAACAATGCCATTCGACCTCACCTCTGCTCCAAGGGTATTCACCAAATGCCTGGCAGTAGCAGTTGCCTACCTAAGAAGGCAAAAAATTGCCATCTTTCCTTACCAGGACGATTGGCTCATAGTAGGTCAGTCTCCGGACCAGGTCAACTTACATCTTCAGATAACGAGCGACTGCTTACCTCCTTAGGTTTTCTTTGAATATCCCAAAGTCAGTTCTAGAACCTGTCCAGCTTCTTACCTTCATAGGCGCAGAACTGAATACACAGGAAGCCAGGGTCTTCCTTCCTCTGGACAGGGCAAAGACCCTAGTCTCCTTGGCCTCCTCATTCACCCTGCAGGTCTCTCGATCAGCAAGGCATTTTCTGCAGCTCCTGGGACACATGGCTGCTTCCACAGCAGTTGTGCAGGGAGCAAGATTTCAGATGAGGGACATCCAGTTCCATTTGAGAGCATTTTGGTCTCAAAGAAAGGATCCTCTTACCAAATTGATCCCAGTAACTCGAACCCTGATCCAAGCCCTACAGTGATGGCAGGACCAGAGCAACCTAAGACAAGGGGTTCCTTTTGTCACTCAGTCTCCTCCTTAATCCTTACTACAGATGCATCCCTCTTGGGGTGGGGAGCTCATATGGCGACCTCACCACCAGGGTCTGTGGTCTCCCAAGAATCTCTGCTCTACATCAACCTGTTGGAGCTCAGAGCAGTTTTTCTAGCACTTGAAGTTTTTCCAAATCTGTTCAGAACAAGATTGTACAGGTCAGAACAGAAAACACCACTACAATGTGGTACATCAACAAGCAAGGGGGTACTCGGTCTACGGCCTTGTGCACCGAAGCCATGAAGTTGTGGTCTCTGGCCTACTTCCTGAACACATCCCTCATGGCAGTTCACCTCCCAGGCAAGGACAATGTCCTGGCAGATGCTCTCAGCAGGATTTCTCAGGGCCATCATGAGTGGTCTCTGGATCCCCTGGTCCTGGGAGTGGTATTTGCCAGATGGGGCAGCCTGCAGATAGATCTTTTTGCAGCCCCAGACAATCACCAACTTCCTCTTTTTTGCTGCAGGCCCCAGTATTGGGCTCAGTCCCTCTGGATGCCTTAGTCCTCAGTTGGGAAGGGAAATTCCTCTATGCCTTCCCTCCCTTCCCTCTCCTGTTCAAAGTGCTAGTCAAAATCAGATCCCAATCCTGCAAAGTTGTTTTGATTGCTCCAGATTGGCCAGACAACCCTGGTATTTTTATTTATTTATTTTTTTTTATTTTATTTAAACAGCAGTTTGAAACCCTTGAGCCATAGGCTCATTTACAAAGGTACCTTGTCACAGTCACGACAAACCAAAATACACAGTATAGCAGTATAACACATAAGTATAACAGTAAATTAAGACATAGATACAAACAAGCTGGTACAGGTAGGATGGATGCAAACAATACCAGAGTTATGTTGTCCTTAGCAGCTTAGTAATAAGCTTTGTCATAAGTACTGAGTACGGCTTTGACTAGTGGCAGTTACAGCATCGGTGTTAATAAGGTGGTTACGTAGGAAGTTTTGAAGCACGATATAGTTGGAGCTTGGAGATGGAGGGGCAGTGTGTTGAACCAGGAGGGGCCCTAAAGCTGAAGGCTCTTTGGCCGTGAGAGGTCCTAGCTCTAGGGATAACAAGAGAGGTTTTCCCAGAGGTCCGAGTATGAACTAGTGGGACAGAGCGCGTTGGTGGTGGTCAATCCTGGTGGGGAAAGCCCAAGGAGGGTCTTTTTTGTAAGGGTACAGGTAAGATATTTAAGGCGCTCATCGAGATCAAGTACCAGCGCTTTAGCATACAGTAGACAGGTGTGTGTCATCCTAGGTGCTCCAGTAATTAACCTGCAGGCCTTATTCAGAGTAGTTGTGCAAATTTTATGGAGTGCGGTCTGATCAGCAGCACCATACACCGGGAATCCATAGTCCCCTAGGGACAGGATAGAGGAGGTGACTGCAAGTCGAAAAGCCTCCGGGGGGAGGCAGTGTTTATACCGATGTAAGATGCCCAATCGGATATTAGTGGCAGTGGCTAGGGCAGCGATGTGTCCATGGAAGGAGAGGGAGGGGTCAAAATGGATCCCTAGGTATTTATAGGAGCAAACTTGTTCGAGTGAGAATGAGGACCCAGAGTGAATGAGGAGTTTGAAGTTGCAGGACTTGTTTTGGGGATGAGTGAAGAACATGGTTTTTGTTTTTTTAGATTTATCACCAATCTATGTTCCTTGAACCAGCCTCGGCTTCAGTGAAGGACTTCTGCAGCGAATCCTGGAGGGCAATAGTGTTGACTTGAGGCAAAGATGACTGCATCATCAGCGTACAATAGAATGTTCCCGAGCAAGAGCATGGAAGGGTGTTAAGGTAAAGGGAGAATAGTAAGGGGCCCAGAATGGAGCCCTGAACCCAGAAAAGATGGGACAGATGTCTGAGTAGGTCCCATTAATTTTTACACTGTGAGCGATCAGACAGATAACTGGTGCACCAGGAGATAGGCCCAGCAGCAAAACCAGAGAGACTAAGGGCATCAAGAAGGAGGGATGGGAGACAGTGTCGAAAGCTTTGAGAGGTCAATGAAGACAGCACCAGCCAGAGAACCAGTGTCTAAGGAGGAGTGGAGAAAGTTGGAGAACTCTAGGAGGGCTGTGTTGGTACTGTGGCCCACTGGAAGCCATGCTGCTCAGGACAAAGGACATTGTAGGTGGAGAGGTAGTCAGAGATTTGAGAGGCCACCACTTTTTCCAAGGCCTTGAGAGAGGAGAGAGAATGGAGATCGGTCGAATAGGTTCCAGCCACAGTCCTATCACCACCTTTAAAGATAGGGGTGACAGTGGCGACTTTCCAGGCAGTTGGAACCTTCCCAGGCAAAGAGAGTGGTTGATGAGGCATGTGATCGGGTAAGGACTGTGTCTAAGACCAGCCGTAGGATACACGGATCCAGGGTGTCACTGCCTGTACTATTACTCTTGAGGGGCAGTGACAAGGTACAGCCTAAGTTCTTGGGCAGAACAGGCGGAGGAGAAAATAAGGGCTAGAAAGATTTACGTGCAGGTGCTGGGGAGGAGGGTCAAAAACATTTGTAGGGAGGATAGAGCTAAGGTCAGTGAATGAGGTGTTGAGGTGGTTGGCTATGAGGGCTGGGTCTGAGGATATCACACCATTAATGTTGATCTGGGTGGGTAGGGGAGTGTGCATTCCCATTTAACTGTTTATGTTATCCCAGAAGGTTCTGGGACTCCCCATGAGGCAGTGAGTGAGGACCCGATGGTGCTCAGACTTGGCCTTTCTGATGGCCCGAGTGCACTTGTTTCGGTGACAGCATATAACCGCCTGTCATTGGGCCGGCCAGTCTCAATGGCACGGGGTGCCATAGGTTGTGCCTATGTTTGAGCTGGTGGATCAAAGCTGGGGTAACCCTGGGGGCATTCTTCCTTTTAGAACGGCGGGTCAACACTGGGGCAAAGATATCACAGGCATTATTAAAAGTTTGGGTAAAGAAGGAGAGAGCTGTGTCGATGTCAGGAGTTGCCTGTATAGGAGACCAGTCAATCTGGGACAGAAGTTCCTTAAGTTTTATCAGTCCACCAGGTATTAGACACCTAGCATGTGGACTGTGCTATGGGTTTGGGGACTGAGGTTGACCAGTGGAATAGAATGGGGAGTGATCACAGAGAGTCTGGGAGGACTTGTACATTGGGGATCCGATTAGGGGTTGGTGAGTACCACATCAAGCAGGGTACTGGAGCCTCTCTTGGGGTTAGTCCTGGTAGGGTGGGTAACTAGTTGCGTTAGGTCTATTGCAGAAAAGGAGTTTCGGGTAGAGGAGGAGGAGGGGCTGAGCCAGTTGACATTTAAGTCACCCACCAGAATTTGATCAGCGGAAGGAGGTAGAGAGGTAAGGTATCCACTCCTTCTGTCCTTAGCAGTCCATCCTTCCCTGTGCCTTCCCAGGAATCACAATCTGTTAACCTGTGCCCAGGGGAGGGTTTGGTATCCGAACCTCAAATCTCTCAATCTCAAGGCCTGGTTCTTGAAGAGTTAGAGTTTGCTGACCTTCACCTATCCAAAAGTGTTATGGATATATTGAAGGCCTCTAGGAAGCCTTCCACCAGGGCTACTTACAATTCCAAATGGAAAAGGTTTTCCATATGGTGCTCAGAAAAACATATTTCCCCAGATTCTGCTGATTTACCTACAGTCCTGGATTATATGGTCCATCTGAACACTTTGGGGCTGAGACCAGCTACCCTGAAGGTGCATTTGGCAACTGTGTCTACTTTTATTTCAGCAGGTAAATTCCTCTCTTTCAGCTCATCCTGTATTTTCCAAGTTTTTTAAAGGGTTGCTTCACACCAACCCTCCATTCAGAGATCCTGCCCCCGCCTGGGATCTTAATGTTTGCATTGCTCAGCTTATGCAACCCCCCTTCGAGCCCTTGTCCTCAGCTGAGCTTAAGTACTTGACTTGGAAGACTGTGTTTCTAGTAGCCATTACCTCTGCCAGACGCATAAGTGAATTACAAGCATTGTCAGTGGAGCCAGATTTTATCTCCTTTCACAGAGATAAGGTGGTCCTCCGGACTAACAGGAAGTTCTACCTAAGGTGGTTTCAGATTTCCACTTTAATCAATCTATTTCTCTTCCAGTGTACTTTACTGACCATTCCTCCTCTGGTGAGAGGAGGCTGCACAGTCTAGATTTGAAGAGAGCCCTTAGTTACTACATAGAGCATACCAAGGGTCACAGGTTTGACTCCCCAACTGTTCCTCACTTATGGCGAGGTTGGTGAGGAAGCCAGCCACTAAAGATCCATTGCCAGGTGGATTGTCTCTTGTATCCGATTCTGCTATGAGATGTTAGGTAAAGTTCCCCCCTCAGGCCTGAGGGCTCACTGTACCAGAGGTACAGCTGCTTCTCTGGCTGCTGCCAGAGACATTGCTATTCTAGAGATATGTCAAGCAGCTACCTGGAAAACAGTTCACACTTTCAGCAAGCATTACTCCCTGGACATCCAGGCAAGGAGTGATGCTGGGTTTAGCACAGCTGTGCTTCAGAGCCTATTTCCTTAGTAGGTTCTGTCCCTCTTTCATGGAGGTACTGCTTTGTAGTCTGCATATGTCATAATATAGCAAGACTTCATGTTGTTTAAAGAAAAAATGACTCACTTTAGTAATGTTGTTTCTTCTAATGGAGTCTTGCTATATTATGACCTCCCTCCCTGCCTGCCCCTCTCAGAACCTCTGTTTTGGGATGTGGGTGGGCAATACAGTGTTGGCACTTTTTTGATGCCCACCTTGTTGTTTTTTTTTTTTCACCCTACTTTTTGGGTGAATTGGTGTTGTGTTTTTCATTTTTTGAGTCTCCTGACTTGAGTCTTTGTTTGAGGCCAAAAAATGGGTGTTTATGTTGGTAGCCAGTTGGCTAGTGTAGGTTTACAGCTTCCACACAGAGCCTTAGTGAGTTTTATCTGTAAAGATCTGACAGTTTGCGTTTGAAGAACAACAGACAGAGTTTTCAACCGAGCTCACACTCTGAGTTCCATGCCTGCATGGAAAGTTAACTATTTCACCTCCGGAGCAGTTCGAAGATGGGGACTCACTACATATGTCATAATATAGCAAGACTCCATTAGAAGAAACAACATTACTAAGGTGAGTAATTTTTTCTTAAGGCTCTGTGATATAGCATATCAAGTTTTGCAAGCATAGCAATGGGGCACTGGCTGTACAAGAAGTCTGCATAACCTAGTAATGAAAGTAAAGTGGATTGGATCAGCCTCTTCCTTGCATCCCCTGTAAGGCGGTGGCTCATCCTGTAGAAAAGGCCTAGCCTCTGCCTGAGCTTTTTTATCAGCTCTTCAATATGGTCAATGAAGGAGAGTCTGTGGTCGATCCAAATGCCAAGGTATTTGAAATTGGATACATACTCCAGAGATTCACCTAAGAGTGTAGTGATCTGTGGTAACATTCCATGGGTGGCCGGATTTGTTGCACAGATGAAGGGAGAGAATAACATTGCCTTTGTTTTTTTAGCATTTAGGAGTAATTTCTGGTTCAGTAACTGGAGCTGTAGCAGATCGAAGTCTTGTTGAAGGGCACTACATGTTTCCTCAGGGGTGGGTCTGCTAATATACAGTACTATATCATCTCGAACAGATGTATGTTGTGAATTTAATACTGGCATCATTTTATTGATATATATTGTGAAAAGCAGCAGACCCAATATGGAGCCCTGTGGTACACCTCTCAGTAGGGGATTTAATGGTAAGAACTCCTCCAGCCTTAACTTGCTGGAACTCATCCTACATGGTAGTTGGAGAACCATCTCAAGGAATGGGGGTCTAGGGCACTATTCCTGAGGGAAGAAAGGAGCAGGTCATGGTCAACAGTATCAAAAGCCTTGCTTAGGTCTAAAACTACTGCACAGATAAAATTCCTGGAGTCCAGCTCACGCTGCCAATCATTAGTCACTTAGGCAAGTGCCTAGATGGTACTATGCCATGGTCTGAAGCCAGATTGAAGAGGGTTATAACTTCTATGAACTGCAGATAGTTCCTAAGCTAAGTACTCACAATTTTCTCCAGTAATTTGGACAAGATAAGGAGTAAGGATGTTGGCCTATAACTGTTGAGGTCACTGGGGTCTCCAGATTTAAATAGGGGAATTACATGGGCAGTTTTCCCTATGGGAGGAAGATCACCCTGTTAGAGGGATAGATTAAAATGATGAGTGACTGGAGTGGCCAGGACATGAAATCCAATTTCTAGGAAAAGAGGGTCTATAAGGTCAGTACCAGCGCTCTTTTTAGTATCCAGCTGAAGCAGGAGGTCCTCAACCTCTTTCAGTGACTTAGGCTGAAGTGTGAATGTAGTGCTAGTGCCATGGACATCTTGGTTCTGTACTCCAAGTCATGATTGGAAGTTGCAGGTGGAGGAGGTATCAAAGGCTAAACCTGCAGTAGTGAAATGATGTTAAGTGAGTCAAGAATAGTTGGTCTATCAGATATAGAAGTTGCACCAATAATGATTTTTGTATGTAGGGAAGTACCAGATGCTTGCGATTTAATATCCTTTAAGGTTTTCCAAAATCTGGAAGAACACTTAGAGGAAGAGTCAAGATCATTATGGTAGAATTTTGCCTTGTATCTCTGACTAACTTGGTAGAGTAGTTCCTCACTCTCCTACACAAAATACAGTATGCTTGAAGCTTAGTTTTCTGGGCAAGTTTTCAAAGCATATCTCTCTGTAGAAGTGCAGCCTTCAAGTCTGCTGTAAACCATCGGCAGGATGTGTTCTTAACACAGACTTTAGTCAATGGAGCATGCTTGTCCAGGGACTGTAACACACTGTCATGGAAGATGTCATATGCTGTACTCACTGACTTTGCTAAATAGAAACCCTGCCAATGTGGGGAGTCCCGTAAGTCAGTAATGTAAGCGCGAGGGTCAAAGTTACATTGGGACCGCTTAATGATGAATTTGGATTGGGATGGAAAATTCAAGTTTGATCTTACGCAGGCAGTGAAACAATGGTCACTGATATCTGAGAAGAATACTCCAACATGGGAAAAAGTTGGGGTTACAAACCACAAGATCCAGAAGAGTGAAGTTATTTGGATTCTTCTTATTAGGATGCGTGGCTTCAGTGATGAGTTGTGACAACCCAAAGGAGTCGCATATAGTCTTAAGAGATGTAGAGGGACTGGACAGCCAGTCGGATTGAAGTCCCCAAGTATGATGACCTCTGCAGACAAGTCTCCCATCAAGTGGCACAGATGATCCAAAAGCTGTAGACCTGCCGATGGGGGCCAATAACATCCTATGGCACAAAAGGAGACAGAGGAGGAGAGCTCTACTTTGAGCGTCAAACTTTTGAATTCTTTTGGAATGGAGGTAGAGATAATGATTGAGGCGGGGAATTTAACATAGATGGCAACTCCACCTCCTCTTGTCTGCCTGGCAGTTCTGAAAAGGGAGTAAGGTGGAATATTCACCTCATGGTCATTGGGTTCAGGTCTAAGCAAGGACTCAGTGACCACTAGAACATCAGGCATGGTGTGGCATACCCAAGCCTGCATCGGAGTAATTTTTTTTAACAGACTGCATAGGTTGACATGCATAAAGCTCACGTCTTTGATGCTGGACAAGTTGGCAGGTGATGTGATTACTGCCAGAGGTCCCAGATTAAGTGCAACATTGCCTGAGCACATTAATAAAAGGAGCAGAAGTTTACTAATGGCTCTTAAGAGTAGTCTGTGAACTCTAATCTATTCTCTATTGCAGAGTCTGTTGGGTAGGGTTGGGGGCCCCTTAGGGCTGAGTCCAAGTGAACCTAGTGCAGAGTAGATTAAAACCCTGACTGAAAATGACAATGAAGGCTGAGGTATGTTGGCAGAGGGGCATAAAATCATATCCTCGCTTGCTGGCTCGGCACTAGTTCTAGACCACCCAAGTTTCAGAATAGGTGACTCCAGTGAGGGGAACTTGAGGGTACATATATGACAATCAGGATGATAAAAGGTGCCGAAGTAGTCAGTTGGGGTTCTAGGTTCTAGAGCGCCGATAGGGGTAGGCTGAGAAATTAAATGTCACTCTAAGAAGCAAAGTACAAGGAAGGAATGAAATGGGAACAGACAAGTAGCCTTCATTCTGGTACCTAGTCACCACATATGCCGTAAAACTTAACTAGCCTTATTATAGGAGACCTGAGGAAGAGGGAAAAACTACAGCAGAACTCAGAACTTCCTGAAGGTGGAGGGTGATGAATAAAAAAAAAAATTATTAATTATATAATTAACTATAGAAATGCAGCCTTTAGCACCATAGCTATCTGTAGTGCTAGGACCGTGCATTTTCAGCAGTGCTTTTATTAATTTATCTACATATTGTACCTTGCTGTTCAATTTCTGAGTGCTTCAGTTTCTTTTTAATCACAGCTTATAGGAATTTAACTGCTCAACCTTACGAATACTGAGACCCTTAAGATTCTCCTCCTTGGCACAGCTTAATTAATTCAGTACACTTCTAATTCATATAGTACAAATTCTGTGTGTTTTAGATCCCCTAACTCAATCTGCCAGCCTGCTGTCATTTTTTACCCCAGGAACTCCGTAGGGAAATAATGCCTGCATTCAACCTCTGACTCTAATTTGGGTTACAGTATTCTCATTGTGGAACTCAAGCTCAGACTTTTCCTCCCAGTTAACTCCCTTGCTTTCAACTTTGGATGCAGCTTTCTTAATTCAGAGCAGTAGATTAGCCTCTTCCCACCCCAGTTAACTCCCCATTTCAAACTTCAGTCCCTCCTCCCTTACCTGCATATAACCCCTTCATTCCATCTTTCCACAGCCTGGAGAGGTTGTGAGGGCAGTTCAGTCACCCTTCCCCAAGCACCTGGCCAACAAAATTGGATGGAGGACTGTTGAAATGGACTGAGTCACAGTTGTTGTCCTCATGGACACTTTGCATCAGCTGCCCCACCGCACCCACCACCACCCTTGTTGAACTTCCAAATATATAGAGTGAGCAAGTGATGGAAGTTAACCAATCTACTACCTTTTCAATCTGCAGATTATCAATCGCAAACCACTAGTAGTCGCTATAGACTCAATCCACCACAGCCGCTCTACTAGAGGTAAAATGCTGCCAATCTAGCACAAACGGTTTGCACAGTGATCACTGGCTGCCAGCCAGCCTGCCCTACAATGGAAGGTATGAAGAGCAGTTGCTTCCATCTTTTTAAACTTGGCACTATCCGCTTCTCACTGGATTCTAATGAAGCAGACTCTACAGGGCAGCTTCTCTGACTGGAACACAGTCCAGGTAGGGCTGCTGTGTCTTGCAGGTGCTTTCCTTCAGGCGCATCTTCACCTGCCCACCCATCCCCATTCCAGCCAGTACTGAATACACTCGAGTTCCTCCCCTTACTTACCCAACCTCCCAATGGCTGCTGACTACTGTAGAGCAGAGCTCATATCTCCAACCCCAGTGCCCACAGAAGCCCCACAACAGCATAAGGCTGATAGCTACCTCTATACACTACCTTGATAACTGGGCAATACTCCTTGATTTTGCCCAGATTGGTGGAAGCAGAAATGCTTAACAGAGTACGCTAACTACCATTCTACAATGATAAACCTTACTAGCCCTACTGCAAAAACGGAGAGTACACAAAACAAAAACGCGTAGACATAGCACAAGATGTTGCTCTATTCATTACTTATCCTCTGCCTCGTGGCAGCAGTAAATAGGGAAGTTGTGCACTCCCAAGACCCCCACATACCATGTGTAATATCTTTATTTGAATGCAGATTCCTTCCTGCAACAAGCTCACAACATCACACCTCAAAATCTGACACACTCAACTCCCCTCAGAATCTCTGTAGCTGCATTACTCCACTGTCACCCTCATACAACTAACCTTAATGAACCTAAGATCCCCAGGAGAAAGCACACCCACTCATCATGGGGACTCTGGGCACACTGTCTCAGAAAGCTGATCCTGCAAATACTCTGATATCCAGAATGTGCACCCAAATCCAGGGCCACCCCATGCAGGACCCACCCCAAAAGCAGAACAACTAAAGATTGCCACCCTTAACATAGGGAGCCTCCTACCCAAGCTTGCACAATTCCAGGCCTGGGTGGAGATGATAAAACCCGACATCATCACTCTCACAGAAACCTGGCTCTCCCCTAGAATTACAGATGAAGCCATCTCCTGAGATGGTTTCAACTCCCTCCACCAGGACAGACTGTCAAAGCACAGCGGTGGCTGCATGGTCTATCTCCAAAGTGATATTAAAGGACAGACTCTGCCCTCTAGTCAACATACCAAGGAGGCACAATTCTTGAACCTAAAGCTAACCATAGGCCATTGGAGCAAAACCTTACTGCTCTACACAGTATACACACTCCCTGGCTCTCGCAGCACTGGCTTTCTACAGTTCATTAGTAATCAACAGCAATTCGGGAAACAGTGGGAAAGGATTATTTTTGGTGACTTCAACACCAACTGGCACTCCAAGGATGCAACTGCAGCCAGAGATCGGGTAACTGGCCTCTACCTCAGTCAACTGATGACACAAGTCACAAGTCAAAACTATAAAATGGGTTCTAGTTCACTCATAGATTGGATCCTCTCCTCCCTCCACGAACACATCTCTGAGATATTAGTCCTCCTGGACTCCCTTAGCGATCATTCCTCAGTGATATGTACCTGGACAAATAACTTCACTAGGTCACCCCCCCCCAGGTCTGTAGAAGCAGATCTCTGAGACCAGGGCTCCTGAACACTTTCAAGCAGTACCTGAAACAGGCTGACTGGACCCCACTTGATAAAGCCAAGGATGGAAACCACTCCCTAGACTACTTCCTGAAGATCTTTACAAAGGTCTGCTACATTTTTGCCCCATTCAAGTCCAAAATGGTAAAAGGGGAATCTAACCCCTGGCTCTCTGGATCCCTCATTGGACTCATGCAACACAGGGACAACCTGTGGCATAAGGCCAAGGAGTCTGGGATGCAGGCTAACCTATCTGCCTAGGGCAGCCAGAAACAATTGTACTAAACTCATTCACTTGGCCAAAGCCTCCTACTACAAGGACCTCTTAAACAAGTCTCTATGTGCCTCCCTTTGTTTTTCTTCCTAACTTAAATCTCTATTGATCTCCCTCTGGTGATCACTTTAATAGTATCCCACAATATTGCTGGATTGGTGTCTGAATTATCATTATTGATGATAGCTTGCTGAATGTCCTCTCTAACTTGGTCTAAGCTTTCTTGATATCTTAGCAGTGAAAGATTGAATTGCCAGATGGTGTTTTTCCTCCCCCTCCCGGTTCCAGCTGGAGCCTCAGAAAAATTTGAGCTCAGTCAGAAAGGATGAAATCCCCCTCCACGCTGGCAAAACTGCCCCCATGTGCTCCCTAGAAGTCAAGACAGGAATAAGTCCCATGAGCTTGGGAAAAGAAAGTATGCCTGGTAGTATTACCATTTAGGTGGCTCCATGTATCCCCAAGCCCCAGTTCTTTTAATAATTTAATAAGTTCCCATGATATTTTTTTATTTTTGCCCTGAAATGTTGTCTGGCAAGTGTCCTGTATTAAGTTCAGGTTCAGGTCCCTCCACATATTATTGACCCTCTCCCATTGTGCTAATTGTAGAAAAAGTACTGGTAGAAGGAGAATTCTGTACCTGGGGGCAGTACATCAAAACTAGGGTAACTAGCTGGCCATTTAGGGTGCCCTTGACCATAGCATATTTACCCTCTTTATCTATCTGACGTTCCATAGTCTTGAAGGGATTCACTGTGGAATAAGAATCATTGTCCCTCATCTCCCTCTCTCCCTTATAGGATGAAGATATTACATGCAAAAAACGGAGTTTTTAAATTTTTGTGTTCTGCTACTGAGAGGTGGGTCTCTTGAAGAAGCAATATATCTCCCCGAGTGCTTAAGATACACCAAAAGCTTACTGTGCTTTACAGGACTAGAGATTCCATGTATATTATATGTACAAATGTGATATTCTGATGTCATGGTTAGTCCTTCTGATAGGGGGTAGATCTACTTCTACTGAATTTCTATTTATGTAGTATACTGTTGAATTAAGAACTTCCCCAGTCCCCTGATTCCTGTCACCTCCCTTATCTTTTCTCCTATGGTTTAGTGGACAGTGGAAAACAATATTGGAACATCTAATATATTAACAAACTGTAACAGTGAAACTTTTACCATATGAAAACAACACTTCCTAGGTAGGAGGCCTGTATCCCAATCAGGTCTCTGCGTCTCCCCTTTATGGGGCAGAATGAAGAGGTATCACAATCCTCCCATTTCTGGGAGACCTCTCCATTAGCCTGGTGGAAAAATGGCTCCCAGAAAAAGACAATAAAGGAGCAAGAAGAATCCCCTTCTAGCAGGGGGTCTTGCATTTGAACCAGATGAGGCTCTGGCTCGGGGGTTAAACTGCGGTGCCATATCAATTGCCACTTAGAGCCAATTTGAGACACTGTAGCATCTCCTGACCCAACCCCAGCATTACTCATGAATCATTTGTCTTAAACATGGGGATCTATAGGGGATGAAGAGAAACATGAGTTTCCTTTAATACCACTGTTACACAGAAAAAGGTAACCATATTTGAGGTTCTATGTGATGAGGAGCCGGAAGGGTGACCTGCAGAAGGGCAATGGTAACCAGGCAACTGCCTGATGGCATCCATGTAAGTGCAGCACATGTCAGAATGGTGACCAGAGATAAAAAAAAAACACTACCACACCACCACAGGAGGGGAACAACAGAGAATGCACAGAGGTGACAGGACATGGAGACAGGCTGGCACGGCAGTCGTGGGCTGGTGGTAGCGCACACACACAGTGGGATGGCAGACATGGGAGACACCAACAGTGCGGGGTGGAAGACATGGATGGGCACAGCAGGACATTGACAGCTGTGCCTGCGTGCAACACTGGGGGCCATGGCAGGTGGGCGGTGCAGGCAGGAGGCACCTAGGATGCAGGAGGCCACATGCGGGGTGGCCTGTGATGTGCAGGCAGGTGGTACGGGAGGCTGTACACAGTGCAGGCCTGGCAGCCAGGCCACCATGGTGATGGGTGCCAGGGCCAGCCACCCGGACAGTGCATGGGTGGGGGGCATACAGTGAATGGGAGCACAGCTAGCGGGAGTGGCTGTCAGCATGGTGGCAGACAGGGCAGACAGCAATGACTGGATGGTGGGTCAGTTGAGCAGGGCGGAGGCGCCCAGGTGGACTACACTTGCGTCTGGAAGTTGTGTGCAAGTCCCCAGAGGGAGTCCACCATACTGCGGACACTGTACTCCACCATGATGGCCTCAATGCGGTGTGTGAGGTCCCTGTACTGCCTCTTCAATGTGGTGGCCCCAGCACTGGAGACGAGCTACTCCATGCACACAGCGGTGAGCCGCTGCTCCTCCACAAGGCAGTCAGGAACCGCCAGATGATCCGGTGGCAGACACCAAGCGGTTGTTGAATGCCTGGTGCCAGCCCTCCACTGCGTTGTTTGTGCGCCTGCCCACAGTGCACCGGCTCATACATGTTCCACATGGCTGTGTGGGACAGTGGCCAGTGCCATGCCTGCCCCACTGGGCACCTGACCCAGGTGTACTCCATGTAGTCCAGCAGTGGATACAGAAGCGTGTCATGCACCTGGTAATAGGGAGTGTCCACCAACTCCCTTACACCGTGCCACATCATCCAGTGGCACAAGCAACACGAGGAGCATGCAGACCTGGAATGCACACTCACATCCATGGAGTGGCTCGAGCAGCATGCCACATTGCCCTGGACCCACCGCCACACTACTTGGCAGAAGTGATAGAAGCAGCCACGCAGGATGGTGACCTCAAAGACAGTGTTGAAGGCATGCCAGGCAGCCCAGCTCGAAGTCCATGAGGGTGGACTGTGGCTGGGCACTGCACAGTAGCCGCAGTTCGGTGAGCGGCTCTCACATAAGCGTGCTCAGTCTATGTTCACATCAGGATGTACATGGCTGGCAGGGCCTTCCCAGACCACAGGCCATGGACTGAATAGAGCTGCCCAAAAAATAGTGATGTGGCATGAAAGGTGCTATCCAGGAACCCGTCCTGGCACCCAGACAATAATGTAAGGTCACGTTGCGTGGCGAATATCATTGTGTGGTCCTCTGCAGGGACACTATCATATTGCAGAGTGCCCCGCCAGGTGTGACGGTGTATGCTGGGGGCAGGGTGAGGTTGGCCATGCTTCCCGGCATGGAGGGACAGCCCCATGCAGCTTGACACACACGCTACACCGAGCGGCACAGCAGGGGCACAGCAGGCAGCCTGTCGGCTATGACATCAGTAACCACCCCAGTGGCCTGCACTATGACCTGGGATGTGGTTTCCAGGCTCATCTGTGCTCTTTCCCACACACCCGCCATCATGCCCTTGACTCCGACCTCCCCTGGATAGGGGGCGTGGTTGTGTGGCCAGCCAGTGTACACCACAGGGTCGGCAATGGTGTGTGCCCATGCTGGGCATGCATGCCTGTGGCCCTGCACACACCTCCAGTACACCTTCCCTAGCGTCTCCTTATCCCTACCCACAGTGGGATAGGAGCCGTCTCCCTTTCTGGCTCTTGAGGTAGGTTGCTATCTCCATCCCTCACAGGCTGGTCTTGTGTGATGGATGTGTGTTGTACCCCTTTGCCCCTTTAAGGGCTAGCTGTGTGGTCCTGTAGCCATCCACCATGCCTACAACTCGTCCTCAGTGCTGGCATAAGGATGTGCCAATGCGTGTACTCTCCCTTCACTCTTGCTTCAGTGGTGGTCAGGGACAAAAAAAAGGAATGTGTGAGTGCCTGCGAGTGTGTACGCATTGTATGGTAACAGTCTGGTGTGTCCAGCAGCATCCCCTGCCGCATCCGTGCTGCAGTGGCATTGAGGTGTGAGGTGCCTGTAACAATGATGGGTGTGTGCTACAGAAGTGAGCATTTACTTCTCTCCTGGTCTACTGCCCTACTCTGTCTGACTGTTATGCTGTGTATGAAGGCCCTGGGGTTCGAACCCACGACGGCTATCCTAGGAGGTGCCGATGGCGGTGCTGTGCCGGTGCGCGCCACAAGCAGCTTGCCTGTAGCCTGCCCTCCCAGGCACTTCACCTGTCCATGGCAGGAGTGCATGCTGGGGGGGTGTAGCTGCTCTTAGGTGGTGCTGGGGGCAGAATGCTGTGGGCAGTATGCCTGCTAGGATGTGTAGCCATCATCGTCAGGTGCATGTCGTGTGCGAGAATTTGGGTTACTATTTCGAGCGGTCGCCCTTATTCCCATCGCTGTTATTCCACAGTTGCACTTATTCCACAGTCACCCTAATCATGGTTACCTTGTACACAGAGCCATTCAGTGAGTGGCCCTTCCTCAGTAGCCTATGTCACAGGATACCATATTTGCTGTGAGCTGGAACCTTAAGATAACCAACAGATCCTCACAGCAAGAGTGAGTTACCTACAAACGGTACCCTTTTGTTTTAAAGTTAAATTATCAGGCTGTAATAACAACTCTAGGGTCCATGCTAAAATAACTTCTGCTTGAGAACCTCAGAGAAATACACCCTGCCGTATAAAGTTCAGTCTTAATATCAAATCAGTCTTTCCAGAGTCTCTCCAAGGTATTGCCGAAAACTCCAAAAGAAAGCCAGTCTGTCTCAGTATTCGCTTCGCTGTGAAATGGGCTCGCTGTACGAATTTTCTGGAGGAGTTCTTGAATGGAGCGGAAGACATCGCGTGGGATAACCATATTTCCTCCCTGAAGCTTCCTGGAAAGCACTGGCTGCCACTGTAGTTCCCTCAGTCTGTTCTTTTGGTTCCCAGCTTCAGTAATAGCTGCACTGTTGAAACTCTTCTTAAGTGCATCTCAGGCTGAAGTAAATGAGGGTTAAACTCTCACCCCACCATCTCAGAAGATCCTGAGTCTGGCTGGGTAAAGGGTATAAAATCGGACCCCTTTCTGTTTCAGAAGTTTCTGCAGAGGGGCCAGCTCCATGGGTTGCCTTTGCACTTTGGGGGGAAGTCATGATCAAAGGTCAGTCTGGCTCCAAGATATTTAATTTCTTTCTTGGCCCATGTACGATGAAGCAAGTCTTCTTTTATTTTGTAGGCATTTAGCTTAAAGATCACTGATCTGGGCCTTGCCTAGAAGTATGAAGGCTTAGGTACAAAGGAGCGATGGGCTCATTCCACAAAAAACTGGTAGGTGGTGGGAAGCTCAAACACATCTTTTAGTAGAGTTTCAACAAAGGCATGCATCGAGTTGGTCTCAGATTCCTCTGGAAGTCCATATGGCAGCAGATTCTTTATGCGACCTGCTTTCCAGGTCAATTCATTTTTCTGTTGTCTCGGCTGCTTGGACCAACAAAAATTCAATCACTCATAACATTTGCTGGGCTCCGTCTTCCACCTTGCCTATGCTCTCTTCCATTGTCTCTATGCAATTCTCAAGTTTAGACAGCTTCTGTTGAATTAATTTAATTTATTTCTTATTTTCCGTTCGCGAAGCCTGTATTTCTTTTAGAATTATTTCAAAACAGGATCTAGTAAGGTGTTCAGTCTCTCCTTCAGTGTCACATTCTGCAGCTTGGGAATTCACCAGGGAACAACTCCTGCTGCAGTCTAAGGAATCCTAGTGTAATCTGCTTGCATTGCTCATTTGAATCCTGCTTCTGCTATTCAGTTTGGATCCACCAGAGTTCCCCTTGCCTCCTCTCACCATTTTGTGCATTTTGGTGTTGATTTACTGCTTTTTCAGGGTTTTTTTGTTGGTTGGGTCTAGGAGCCCTAAAGACCAGTGCCTATTAAGCTCTATGATGTCACCAGAAGGTCACGAGAATTGTTTAAAGGTATTGATGGTAAAAAGGTATTGATGGTAATGAGTAGTGAGGTTGCTTGTTCTTTCTTAAATCATCTGTTGTGCATTGCAAATAGAATAAAGTATGGGGTGGTTTGTGTAACAAGAAGTTTATACACTCCCGAGGTGTTAAGTGCTACATAAACCCTGAGAGTGAAGCTTGAGGGTTTTATGAAAACATATTTAACACTGAGGGTGTGTGTAACCTCAAGTTTACACATACCACCCATATTTTATTTTTATACAATTGCTGGGTCTCCTCTTTCTTGCCACAGCACTTATATGAAATATCAGACATTCCACGCCTCTATTCCATTTTCAGCGGTTCCCACAATTTCATTGTCCAATGTTTTGATCTCCCCCAATATGTGGAAAATTGCACATTTTTTTGTTTTTAGAATGATTTACTGCCGAGTTCATCTAGTGGTTGAGTTTTGAGAAGGAAGGAAGCAGCGAGTGGCAGGAAATTACACATTGTGGTGGGCACATGCACAGAGCGAGGGAAACTGTGTATGTATTTGCCATTGTAAAAGCTACTTTATAATGCCAAATTATGACATGTTTTCCCCTATGGGAAAAAGGGGAGACCAATTAATTATATAGAGAATAATGCATGAATAGTTGTGTCTAACCAGAATTTTATACACACCTGAGGCGTGGGATGCTACCTACAATAAACCCCAAGACTGAAACTTGAGTGTTTAACAACTCATCCTACACTGAGAGTGTATATACAGTTCTGTTTTATGTAACTGTCCAGCATTTTTAACAAGGGTGGGGTTTAGAGAGACACAGAGACAGTTCAAGAATATAAACTCACTGTGAAACTCATAGTTCAGTTGATTAAACGTTTGATTTGTTTATTTTAGAACCATAAAATTCAGCAACCTTTCTGTGAGGAATGCTAATTGTGTGAAACAAGAGGAAGTTTTGCTGATGGGTGCACAACTTCAGCAGTGTGAGTTGAACTAGAAGGATCTGGGGGTACTAGTACAGGAGACATGAGAGGAGTAGCTGAAGGGTCAACCAAATGCTGGAAATGTATTGCATCATGTCTAGAAGGGAAGAGGTCATCCTGCCACTGTACAGATCACTGGTGAGGCCACCTTGGAGTACTGATGCAATTCTGGTGCCCATACCTGAAAAGGATGTAGACTACTGGAAGGGTTGCAGCTCAGGGCAATGGAGATGGTCCTAGGTCTGGGAGATAAACCCTATGAGAAAAGATTGAGGGGGCTTAACATGTATTCCCTGGAGGATAGAAGGGAGAAAGAAGACATGACAGAGACCTTCAAATACTTAAAAGTCATAAACAAGGCTATTCATAAGAATAATAGGAAATGCCAAGCATTATACACTTTCATCCCTGTAGCTTGTCAATCCCTTGGTATTTAGAACTCGCTAGTTCTATCCCTACAAACTAAACCTAGTCTTGACTTAAAGGCACCCATGTTAGGGCTATCTACCACTATAGACGGGGAGTTCATTCCATGATGAAATTACCCTTTGACTAAACCAATTTTTTCTCATAATCAAATTCCACCTTGGCAGGAAGGATTGTTTATTATGTCTCCTGCCACTACACCAACTGGTCTTAAGAGTAAAACCTAGCTCACCACGCAATTTGATGTCACCCATTGCCTTGTAGAGCATACACCTGTCACCCCTAAACCTACTATAATGGAGTGAATATAGGTACATGGTTTCCAATCTTTCTTTGTAGGGTCTGGTCTTAAGCCCGACTATGGCTTTGGTAGCTCTTCTTTGTAGCCAAGGAGGTGACCTCAGCGGGGAAAGCAGTGGACCCCAGAGGAGGAGGAAGCGAATCCTGGTGGGGGACTCCATCATAAGAGGGATCCAGCTAGGAACACAGGAGGGGGGAGGACAGGGAGGTGAGGTGCCTACCAGGTGCCACGGCATGGAGGGATGGAAGGAAGATCCTGGGGATCACTGGGAAGGCAAGACGGGAGGGTTAGCTGGATGTCATTATCCACCTAGGTACTAATGACCTGGCAAATGGGGAGCCAAAGGAAGTTCAGGAAGAGTTTAGGTAACTGGGAGGGGTCTCAAGCAAGTAGCTGCTTTCTGTCACTTCTCTCAGAAGTACTACCTGTGAGAGGCAAGGAGAGCATAGGAGTGCATGCACCAGGAACTTTAACTCATGGTTGAAGAACTGGTGCTGTGAGGAAGGGTTTGGATTCATTGGTGACTGGGATCCACCTGGAGGGATGGAGGTTTGTCTGCCTGACGGCCTGCATCCATCCTGGAGGGAATCAAGACTCAATGATAAGTTTAAATGCTACATTGACAAGCATTTAAACTAGCGAAGGGGGTGGCAGGCCGTTAGGAGGGTACCTACTTCCTCCCCCACAGCCAGGCAGGAACCAGTGAACCAGAGGAGTGGCTATCTCTGCAAAGCAGTGTGCAAAAGATGGAGATAGTGCCCAAGAGGTGGATAAGCAGAAAAGGGCAAAATTCAGCAGAAGGGCAGGACAGGAAGGAGAACCAGGGATAAATGACAACCAAGAAAGGACCTGGAGTAGAACAGTGAAACAGTCTAGGAGGTCAGATCATGGAAAGCCATGTGTGCAAATGCCAGGAGCCTTTGCAACAAGATAGAAGATCTGGAGGTTGTCATGGTACAGTCAGACCTGGACATTGTGGCCATCACTGAAACCTGGTGTAATGATAACCATGACTGGGAGATGGCCATACCTGGCTAACATATCAGAAGAGACAGAGCAGGCAGAAAGGGAGGAGGTGGCACTGTATGTGAAAATGACATAAGGGCCACAGAGATCCAGGAGGAACAAAATGGGGAGATACTGTGGGTTAAGCTGGAAAGGAAAATGGGGACAGCCATCTGCACAGGTGTGGTCTATAGACCACCAGCCCAGGAGGAAGAAACAGATAGGGAACTGATGCTAGCCATCCAAAGGATGGCAGACAAAGAGTGAGGTTGTACTGGTTGGAGACTTCAATATTCCAGACGTGGACTGGAGCATCCCAGCAGTAGCATCAACTAGAGAAGATTTATCCTGACTCCTTCAGGGTGCCTTCCTCAAGAAACTGGTCATGGAACCAACTCGGCAGAAGGCAATACTGGACCTTGTGCTCACAAACAGGGACAGTGTGATGGGGGTAACAGTGGGGGCACCTGAGAAACAGTGACCACCAGTCATTGTGGTTTGAAATCACAGAAAAGAGCAGAACCAAACCACACAAAACACGTATCCTGGATTTTAGAGGGCAGACTTTGGGAAAATGGGGAGATGACTTGAAAAGAGGCATTAAGGAATGGGACAGGAATCAGGGGTTGAGGAACAGTGGGCAGTATTTAAAATGGGATTACAAGAACAACAAATTATGCATTAACCAGGTTAGCAAGAGGAAAAGGAAGAGGAGACCATTATGGTTTTCAAGAGGTATCAAAGAAAAGTGAAAGCCAAAAGATTGCATTCAGGGCAATACAAAAGACACAGGCAGAAGGGATAGGGAGAAGTACCAGGAGAAGCAAAGGGAGGGCAGGGAGGTCAGTAAGGGAAGCCAAAGCTCAGACAGAAGAACACATTGCAAAATCAGTGGGTAGAGGGGACAAAACCGTTTACAGTTACATAAGTGAAAAAAGAAAGACAAAGGGAGGGATAGTGAGACTGAAGGGGGAGGATAGGGGCCGCGTGGAGGATGACAACAGTAAAGCTGACATATTGAACAGGTATTTCTCCTCAGTCTTTACTGAGGAAGAGGAGATGTAATGGGTCAGAAGGAGTACAAGGAGGTGAGAATGGTGCAGAAATGGACACAAGTCCCTTTACACGAGAAAGGGTCCTGAAGGAACTGGAAGTAATATGAGTTGATAAAGCAAACGGGCCAGATGGGGTGCACCCCAGGGTCCTTAAAGAACTAAGAGAGGTGGTGGCTGAACCTCTGGCTATCCTGTTTAGCCGATCACTGGAAACAGGGGAGGTACCCAAAGACTGGAGGACAGCAGATGTAGTCCCCTTATACAAAAGTGGGAACAAAGAGGAAGCAGGGAACTACAGACCAGTCAGCCTCACCTCGGTAGTGGGAAAGATCATGGAAGCACTACTGAAGGTGAGATTGGTGGAACATCTGGTTGTCAATGGACTATAGGACCCAAGGCAGCATGGTTTCACCAGGGGGAGGTCATGTCAGACCAACCTCGGTGAATTTTTTGACTGGGTGACTTGGGAGGTGGATCAGGGGAGGGCAGTGGACATGGCCTATCTGGACTTCAGCAAGGCCTTTGACACTGTGCCACATAGAAGACTATTACACAAACTGGGGAATATGGGTGTGGGCAGGACAGTAGTGTGGTGGTAGGTAACTGGCTGGGTGGCAGGACACAGAGGGTGGTGGTAAATGGCTGTCACTCAACAGAGAGAAGAGTGACCAGTGGGGTACCACAGGGATCAGTGCTGGAACCGGTCCTATTCAACATCTTCATCAGTGACATTGTGCAGGACCTAGAAGGCAGAATTTCACTGTTCGCTGATGACACAAAGCTCTGTAACAGAGTAGACACACCAGAGGGTGTAGACAGAATGAGAAGCGACCTGCAGAAACTTGAAGAATGGTCAGGGGTTTGGCAGTTGAAATTCAATGCAAAGAAGTGCAAGATAATACATATGGGGCATCAAAACCCTGGCACAATATATCAGTTGGGGGGGGTGAGGATATAGCATGCACCAAGCAGGAAAGGGATCTTGGGGTTGTCGTCTCTGATGACCTCAAGGTAAGGAAACAGTGTGACAAGGCAGCAGGTAAAGCAAATAGGATGCTGGGATGTATAGGCAGGGCATCACCAGCAGGAAAGGAGGTCATAATTCACTATACAAGACACTAGTGAGGCCCTGCCTGAAAGTACAGTGTACAGTTCTGGAGACCATACCTACGTAAGGACATAGACAGGGTAGAGAAGGTTCAGAGGAGGGCAACAAAGATGGTGCATGGATTGCATCACAAGTCCTATGGAGACAGGTTGAAGGAACTGAACATGTACTCCCTGGAGGAGAGGGAGAGAGGGGATATGATAGAGACATACAAGTATCTTACAGGGAGGAACAGGGTGCAGGAAAATACTATTTTTATTATTTTAAGTGAAAAAGATGTTCCAGGACTAGAGGGCATGGGATGAAGTTGGAGGGAGGACGATTCAGAGGAAACATGAGAAAGAATTTCTTCACAGAACGGGTGGTGGACAAGTGGAACACCCCTGCCAGAGAAGTGGTGTGGGCTGAAACAATCACGGGATTTAAGAATGCATGGGATAGACATAAAGGAATTCTGTAGGTCAGGGGTAAGGGGCAACAGACTTCTAGGAAAACAAACTGAACTTACAAGCTCAAATGGGCAGACTGGGTGGGCCATAGGCCCTTATCTGCTGACACTGTCTATGTATCTATGTATCTATGTACTCCCTCTGTTCTAAGGATATCTTCCCTTTTGTACGGGGACCATACTTGAGCACAGTATTCCAAATGGGGTCTGACCAATGCACTATACAAGTGAATCAGAACACTCTCTTCCCTGCTTGAAATGTGCTTTAGAATATAGTTTAGGCTGCAATTCGCTTTTTTAATCTGAGCGTTACTATGGTGGCTGAATTTAAAATCAGAAGTCATCATAATACCGAAGTCTTTTTCCTCTTGAGTGTCAGTTAATGCATTGTTCCCAAGTTTATATACTGACATACTGATGTGTTTTCCCAAGAGCATAACCTTACATTTAACTGTATTCAGCAACAATTTGTTTGACTCAGTCCATTCTAGTATTTTATTAATAGCCCCTTGTAGGGATAACGCATCGGTAGGATCATAGACAACTGTCCCCACTCTACAGTCATCTGCAAACTTGGAAAGTCACATTTTTGGGTCATTTAATTTTAGGATAGAAATATAGATATTAAAGGCATGGCCCAGGACTGAACCCTGTGGGACCCCACTAGTAATTGGTGCCCAATCTGACAATGCACCTTTTATAGTAACCCTTTACTTCCTGCCCTGTAACCATTCAGAAATCCAGAAAAAGATGTTTGACTCCAACTTAAACTCTCTCATGGTTGTTAATAATTCAAAATGGGGTAGTTTGTCAAATGCCTTAGTGAAGTCCATAAAGGCAACATCAACTGAGTTCCCTTATCTAGCTCCTTATTAATGTTCTTGTAGAAGGTGAGAAGGTTTGTCTGACATGACCTGATTTAGTGAAACCATGCTGTAAGGGATCGTTCAGCTTGTGCTCTTCAAGAAAAACTACATTTTCCCCATTGAAAATGCCTACAAAAACTTTACCCATAAATGCGTTAAGCTTACACAGCCTAAAGTTTGAAGGAATGGTTTTAGGCCCTTTTTAGAGTGGAACTACTGTCACAACCTTCCAATCTTGTGGAACTTCACCTCTATCAAGAGAGGATTGCAAGACATGGGTGAGGGGTAGTACTAAAAGATCAACCAACTCGTGTATTACTCTAGGGTGGACATTATCTGGCCCTGGTGATTTGCTAGTATCCAATTTGCGCAATCTGTCCAAAACATCTTTTGGGTTGATTATCGTTAATCCAAGGGATGGCTGTTCATTGCTGACATATGGGGTTGGGGCACTTCTATCAAAGACTGCACAGAAGTAGTTATTTTGCGGGTCAGCCATCTCTTTATCTGACGCCGTCGGACTGTTATTTTCTTGAAGGGACCCGTAATACCCGAGCTGTTTTTAAGTTGTTAATATAACAAAAGAAGGGTTTTATTGTCCTTAATTTAAGAAGCTAATAGGACCTCGCGTTGTGCTTTTGCCTTTTATTTACAGGTGTAACTCTAATTGTAAGTTCCTAAACACCTGATAATTAGAATCAGTTTTGTCCCTTTATATTTTTGAACATTCTGTTCTTTTATTTATCAGACTCTTGATGGATGAGTTAAGCCAACACTTTTTTATTTCTTGTATTATTGTATTTGTTGAAATTAAGTATGTGTGTTTAATCTGATTTTTATATTGTAAGAAACAGATTTCACATCTCATTTACTGAACAATTATTAAAATCCTTAACCCAATTCCAAAGAGAATTATTTTCTAAACTGTGCAAAGTCTGCCCTGCTGAAAATGAGCTTTATTGTAGAACCCAGATCCTTCATATCATGAGACTCCTTAATGCTAAAATGAACTATACAGTGGTCACTGTTACCCAAAGGGGTATTCACACTAACATCTTCAATTGTGTTACTCATATTTGTTAGAATAATATCAAGGATGTTACTTCCTCTTGTGCTGTCACATACTTTTTGTTCTAAACCAATTTGATCTAATACGTCCAAAAATAACATATCTGTTCTGTTAGTTCCCTTCCATAACTTCCAGTCTATGCTGGGTAGGTTCAAATCTCCCAAAATTAAAATTCTGTCTGCTTAAAGTAGTAGTAGTAAAAAATGTTTATTCATACAAAAAATGAATAAGGATATCTTCACTGAGCCGAAGCTCCTTTACAGTGAGATCCAGGTGTCATTTCCAGTTACTCTTATAAATTAACAATATATAACGAAGGAAAACACATATACACTATAATTATACATCAATAAATATAACACAGTTCCAAATCATAAAACAAACTAGGACAAGAAGAACATACAAAAAACAATGATTAATTTACAGTATATATTTAATACAAGCTACAATCTACCATCCTAAGATTCAAACTATTTCCCATCATAACTAATATTTTCAATAAGCCATTGTTTAATTTGGTGCAACTGGAAATATCTGTCAAAGGTCTAAGCTTCCCAGGCAATTTATTCCATATAGAAGGTCCGATATTAAAAAATGCTTATCCCCAAGCGTTCTCGACTTGGGACTGCACAGTCAAGTAATTAGTAGAGCGCAGACCCTCAATAGGCCTTTTATTTTAATAGACTCAGCCATATGTTTAGGGACTTTTCCTGAGATACATTTTAACGTTAACATAATTGTACTAAGAGCCCGCCTTTAGGACAAAGTATGATCCACTAATTCTTTATACATATCTACTCTATGTGCCCTCTTTGCAGCTCCCAGTATAAATCTAATTAATTTATTATACATAAAATCAAGCTTATATAGTTGCTCTTTAGATGCACCCATATATATCAAATTACCATACTCCAATATGGGTAGTACAACAACAGTTACAACTAATTTTCTAATTTCCAAAGACATACTATTTCTTACTCTATATAATGACCCCAAGCACTTACCAACTTTAGTCAAGGTACTATCTATATGACTGTCCCATTTAAATTTTGTATCTAAATACACCCCCAGATATTTATAACTAACAACTTGTTGCAAGATTCTTCCTGAAAATGTTTTAATTTGTAACCCCTCATATTCAGTTTTAGACCCGTAACCCCTATGAAACACCATTACCTGAGATTTTTTTCATTCAAAACCAATTTAGATCTAAGCAAAAATTCCTGTAACTGATCAAAAGCCTGTTGTAATACTATTTGAATAGTTCTCACTGATGAACCAGCAAAATATACAACTGTATCATCAGCATAAAGATGGTATTGTAGCTTTGGTTGTTCAAACCCCAAATCATTCATATATAAATTATATAGTATAGGACCCAAAATGGATCCTTGTGGAACTCCTGACACAATCAATTTCATATCAGATGTCCATCTCTAATAGTCACTTGCTGCAATCTTGAATCAAGATAATTTCGAAACCAATTTATAACCGACTCGGACATACCACAAGTTTTTAGTCTGGACAGGAGGATGCCATGGTCCAGCGTGTCAAAGGCCTTAGAAAGGTCAACAAAAATTGCTCCCACTGGCATCCCCTTGTCCATGCTCTCCATTATATCTCCTGTGACCTTTATAAGGGCAGTGTTTGTTCCATGTTCGGGTCTAAAGCCGGATTGATAACTGTTAAGGATTTCATTATCTTTCAGATATACCTGTAATTGTTTTGCAACTATTTTCTCCAAAATTTTAGAAATTGTTGGTAAAAGAGAAATTGGTCTATAATTTTCTAATAATAACCTAGATCCTGTCTTATAAATTGGTACAATCTTGGCAGTCTTCCAAGTTTGAGGTAACTCCAAGAGAGAAGAGACAAATTAAATAAGTTTGCAAAGGTAAATCAATAATAGGGGCTGCATACTTTAATAAGATATTAGGGATACCATCCATACTTTCTGCTTTATTAGCATTAATTTGAAATAATGAATCCCTAACATCTCCTCTAGTAATAGAAGTAAACTTAAACTCAGCTTGTATACCAGATTGTACATAAACTCTATCTGTATCATTTACCTGGGAATTTCTCTGTAGAACCTGATTTACTTCTCCTCCACCTAATTGTAATTCATTAATACCCATATTTGTAAAAAAGGTATTAAACTCATTAACCACCTCATTTCCCAAATCCATCTTATTTCCATTAATTAGGAAATGGTTAGGATATCTCAAGCTAAGTCCCTTATGCATCTTATTTATAAAGGAAGGGAGGGGCATGAGAGGGCATCATCTGAAGTTGAAAGGGGGAAGATTCAGGAGGGAAATGGGAAGGCATTACTTTACAGAAAGGTTGGTGGCTGGGTAGAACAAACTGCTGAAAGAACTGATTGTGTTGAAGTCAGTGGACAGTTTTAAAAGGGGGCGGGACAGAGTCAAATGGTAGGTAAGTACAGATAAGTACCTAAAGAGGGAAAAGACGGGGGGTAGGGATGATGGGATGAGAATGGGGGGGGCAGCTGCAGTAGAAGTATACTGTGCACTGCTCAAATAAAATTATTAATTGGGCACCATCACAACCCAGCCATTACAATGTGTGTGAAGAGAAAATCACAAATAAACATGCTGCCATGTCTTCAGAAGATGAGGACTGGAAAATCGGTTTTCGACAAAGGTGCTGTTAGTGCTGAATCTGTGGCCTAAGAGGGTCATGTGAAACAGAGTCAGTTCTTGTCGCACACCCCACCAGAACAATCTTTCAGCATGTGACCTTCAGGCAAAGAGTTATTTAATCCCCCAATGAGATATTCTACCAGGCCATAAGTATAGGTAGAAGCAGCACCAAAGTGGAAACAAAAGGTTTCTCCTTAGCTGAGCCATCAGAGGTTAATAGATTGTAAAACCTACAGTAAGTGCTAAAGATAAAGACAAGTGCACTTTCCATGTGTATCCCATATTATATACACAGCAGAGTCTGGTTTGATGCAATAACAAACATTTTAATTTAAAAAGCAGTGCGATGAATACAACAATGTTACTTGACAGGTTTGTTTACAGCAAGTACTTGGTACAGTAGCATACAATGAATTACTGAATTGAAAGCCATGAAAACAGTATTAAATGTTGACATCTTCCAAAACCACAGGATGTCGTTTTCATATGCGGCTGCGGCTGCCTAAAAAAGAGAAAAAATCAATATAAGAATTGAACACAAACTGTATCGTGTTGTACCTCCTCAGACCCTTGTAAGAAGTGTGCTTAGATATCCTGAAATCCAATCTATTGAACCCTTTTCAGATTTTTGAAGTATTCAAGTTGGAAATCCATTTCTGATCCAAGTACTTGAACTTTTAAATTCAACTACAAATCTCAGAATTTGAAACTAAATTTCAGAATCTGAATGCATTTAGAATTTCAACTAATTAATTAATTTATAATATTTCATTACTTATTGGAAGTTTCAGTTAATAACTTTGAGCACAAGTGATCATTTATAAAAGTTCCCGTCAGTGACAAAGTTACAGTAAACAAAAATACGGTATACAGCAATACAGCAATTTAATCAGAATCTGATTGATTATGATTTGGGATTTTCAACAAGTAAATCTGAAATTCTTAAATCTAACTTTTGGATCAGATTCCAATACATCAAGACTGAAAATGGATATCTGATCACCCGTCTTACTACAAGGGCTACAGAAACTGTCAACTGCCTCAGGCCTCAGCCTATCCTATAAATAACACTTTAACTTCTTATCTTCATTAAATTTTGATTTAACTTGTCATACAAACATAAATTTGTCATCAGAAATTGACATCTTGGCCCATGTAGTCTGCCTGAGGTCCCTACCTACTGTGCCACCATAGACTCTAAGTGATCTGCGGCCTACCTCCACCACCTACCCAGTTACTATGGTCCCCATGTGTCTATCCCATGCACGTTTGAAACCCACTACTGTTTCAGTTCCCACCACCTCTGCTGGGAGTCTGTTCTAGGCATTCATTACCTTTAGTGTAAAGAAGTATTTCCTTACATCACCTTTAAGTGTCCCCCTTCTAGTTACATATCATTACCCCTTGTTCTTGAACATCTCCTTATGTGCAATATGCCTCCCCTCCTGTACTTTATTGATACCTTTGAGATATTTGAATGTTTCTATCATATCTCCTTTTTTCTCCTCTCCTCCAGTGAGTACATATTTAATTCCCTGAGTCTCTCTTCATATGGCCTCTGATGCCATGCAGCAACTTAGTTGACCTACTCTGCACTTCCTCCACCCACTCTATATCCTTCTTGAGGTGGGGCCTCCAGAACAAGATATGGTACTCCAGGTAGGGTCTCACCATAGATCTACTGTATACAGAGGTAAAATTACCTCCCTTTCTCTGCTGGTGATACCCCTCCCTATGCATCCCAGCACACTACTAGCCTCTCACACTGCCTTACCACACTGCTTTGCTAGTCTCATGCCATTAGATCCCTTTCCTGATTTGTGGTCATTCACATCTCCCCCCAACTGATATGATGCCCTTGTGTTTTTGTGATTATTGTGCATAATTTTACACTTTTTGACGTTGAATCCTAGTTGCCAAACACTTGACCAATCTTCCAGACTTTTTAAATCTTCCTTCATTCTTTTCACCCCCAGAAGTGTCCACTCTGTGGCAGATTTTTTGTGTAATCCATAAACAAACATACCTTCCTTCCAAGCCCTCTGCAATGTCACTGATAAAGACATTGAAGAGGACCAATCAATGACAGACCCTGTGGCACCCCTCTGGTTACTATACCTTCTTCCAGTGAATACCATTTACCACCACACTGAGTTCTTTTATTTAGTCAACTTTGTACACATTTGACTATCTTTGGATCACCTAGGCTTCCCAGTTTGCTTCCCAGTTTTCTGTGTGGAATGGAGTGAATGCCTTACTGAAATTCAGGTAGGCTACATCCGCTGCTTACCCCTGATTTGTCTCCCTGGTGACAAAGTCAAAAAACTCTATCAAGTTAGTCTGGCAAGATCTTCCACCTGTGTGAACCCATCCTGCCTCGGATCCTGCAATCCACAGGTATTAAGGTATTCCCCAATCCTTTTCTTAAGCAGTATTTCCATAACTTTGCCCACCACTAAGGTCAGGCTTACCGGTCGGTAGTTTCCCGCATCCTCTCCATTTCTACTTTTGTTTAGTGGGATCACATCCTCCTTTCTCCAGTCCCCTGGAACGTTCCCTGTATCCAGTGATAGACTGAACAGGGACATCAAAGGTGCAGACGGTTCCTCTCTTAGTTCTTTTAGTATCCTGGGGTGGACCCCGTCAGGGCCCATTACTTTATCCACTTTTCTCTAAACTAAAAATTGTTCCAGGTCCTTAACAATGTAAAATATTGTTACTAACCTAAGCAGCTCTAGTGCCTTCAAATCATATAAGCGAGGTACAGATGGAGAGAAATGGCACACAAGGAACCGTGATTTCACGGACTTTGGCTGCTATGGACCGGAAGCAATTTTTTGTTTAGTGACTGCAAAATGATTAGTAGGTGGTCCTGCTTACTGCATGACGTCTGTAACAGTTCACAATGATTGTGAACTGTTTTGGGAGTCTGACCATAAGCAGTTACACCTACTAATTATTTTGTAATCTCAAAACTACGGATTTCCTGCAGTGTTTGTTGTGCGGTGATGGAAGCTCTGAAGCAGCTCCTGTTACAAGGGACAGATACTTTTATATTTCATCAGCAGCTCCCTTATCGATTCACCCCTCCTCTGCCCTCTATCCAGTCTCCCACATATCCCCTGCTTTGCTGCTCACTCCTGTCATTCTGATGCTCTCAACCACTCACAGTGCTAACTGCTGGCCTGCTCTAGCTGCTTTCCCTTTGATTGCCATATCTAACAGGCAATATATCTGTGTGACTGGAGAGCAAGGTAGCATACTTGGGACTCAGGAGCCTTCGAATGTTGAGGTGGTTAAAGGACTCCTTTCAGACTGCTCAAAATTTTGGGGGGGTGACAGATGTAAATCATGACAGCTGCTAAATTGGCACATCAATTGGAAGGAAGTATGGCAGTTTGGCACTTGTCTGTTTTTCCCACAATGTCATTTCTGGTGGTCACTACAAAGAATGGCACTGGACAACGCAAACAGTTCCTGCACCTCAAAACAGTAAAACACTAGTCTACAGAGTTTATATATTGACAGAACTAATGCACCCCCACACAGGCATAATAGAACTGAAGCTGGGGAGCAAAAGATGGTTTTCCTAGGGCTATTTTGATACACTAGCTCTTTAATGTTAGTTCTTTAATTTAAGTAGCCTAGTTTTTGGCCTATTGGAAAACTGATAATACATATCTTTGAATTATCATATAATAGTTATTTTCTTTCACCTGTCATGTATTTAGTCCTTCTCTTTTCTTCTCCTGTTTTTCTTTTTTTAACCCCCCAACCCCCTTTTTTTTTCCCTCTCATCCCATTTCTTCGTGGCAAGCATTCAACTTTAAAATTAGTTAATTTAGTAAAATCGGGTGCTAGATATATTGTGCTTTGCTTCTGCAAGTAGGCACATAAAACAGCCAGCAACATCCGTGAATTTTAGAGAAGGTAAGCAATTATAAAATGTGGGTTTTGACTTAGAAATAATATGATACAAAAAAGGTTCACAGTGTCCCTTTACCGATGGGCACGGTGCCCAGCCCTGATGTTTCTTCTCTGAATCTGTACAAAGCCCTAGCACACCAGATAACCAACCCTTAGGTTTTGCTCTTCAGTTCTGCTGGGGAGAAGAATGTTCTTGATCCCCTCTTACAAGGGGCTGTCATCACTTTGCTACCTAAGCCTGTCAAACACCTGGAACTGATGTCCAGCTACAGATGGAGTTCCCTTTTGTGTATAGAGATTAAATTAACAGCTAAAGTACTGACAGCCAGAGTTGGGACTGTCTGGGACTCATTAACTGGCCCAGAACAGGTGGGTTTTATGCATAGTTGACCCTCAACGGATCATCTATGCAAAATATCCCACCTTATCTCACCATCCAGAGACTCCAAACAACCAGCCTTCCTGATGTCTCTGGACACAGAGAAAGCCTTTGATACACCCCTTGGCCATTCTTTTACCTCACTCTGGAAGATTTTGGATTCCCAAAAACTTTAATTGATCACTTTAAACTCTTGTACTCCTACTTATCCACATCTAGCATGTGCAATGGGCTATAGTTGAATTCTTTCCTTTTGCACAAAGGCACCCAACACTTCATCGATATTTATTTAACCTGTTTTTGGAACCCCTAACTAGAAGGATAGTTTCAAATGAAAGCATCAAAGGAATCCAGGTAGGATACAGTCTCTATAACATTTTGACCTGTTCCTATCATATTCCTTTGCACTTGGAAGACACTTCTTTTTCTATCCCTGTGGTGCTTGGCCTCCTGTGGGAGTTTGACAACCTATAGGGCTATAAACTGAACATTGATAAGACCTGCATTATACCTCTCAATCTCTGGTCTACCAAACAAATCTTAAGATGAGGTGGATCTTGGCTACTGAATACCCTTAAGTACTTAGGTATACAGAGTTTTGGGGCTAGGTTAAAATAGCATGGGTAGAACCACACGGGATAAAACTGCAGCACCAAAATAGTTACACGCAGAAGACATAATTAAAATAATGTTCTACACCTCCTCCCATACAAATATTTAACAAACTCCCTGGAGGGGGCACATGTGGGGGAATGGGTGACATTCGGACAGATGGGCAGCGAAAGAGAAGGAACTCCATGGTGGATGCACAGGGGCATGGGTGGGGGAGAATGAGGATGGGGTAAGTTGGTGGGGTGCAACAGCTTGGGGAAGGGGGGAGTTGCAGGAGAGAAAGCAAGGGTGGGGCAGCTGCAAGGGGCACGTGAGGGGAGAAAAAAGTTAAAAAGAATTGTGGCAAGTGAGACCAGACCAGGGATGGCCACAGATACTGCTGACCTCCACAGCTTGTGGCTGTACCCACTGAGCCACAACGAAGGCACACTGATGGCACACTGACAACCAGACATGTTGAGGGTGAAAACAGCCACAGGGATAGTGCTGTTATGTCCGCAGTTGCTCAGGGGCCTATCAGCACAGGTGGGGAGCACTGGAAGCCCTTATTCTTGCTTAGAATCTACCTCACCTCCACGTTTTACTGGCACTTGCAGTGTCTTGAAGGGAGTTGTTTCAAACTTGTTCTTGTTACTGCACTGCCATATCAGCCAAATCTTGTACCCCTTCATCTGGCACACTGTTTCTACCTTACTATGTGTGCACAGTGTATTGATAGCTAGTTCTGTATTTTGACACTTGATACCTTTGTCGCTTTGTAGTCCACTCCTGACTGAATGTATTGTTTGTAAAGTTATGTAACCTCCTGGGTAGTACCTGAAAATAGACATATGTTTGCCTAGTGTACCCCACCTTCCCTCAGTGCCAGATACCTTGCACATAGCACTACTATAATTGGGAAGTACTGGCTTGGCTCTCTGCCACCCTACTTGTATTCCCTCATCTCAGTTCCCCCCAAACCCCTTTACACCCTCCATAACTCCTCGCACCAGGCTCTCGACCCCCCCGGCATACCATGTCAGAGCAAGCTGACTTCTCCTATCAATTACCAAGTATTTGGAACTCCCTCCCATTAGATATCTGCTCTGCTCAGACCCCCCGCTCTTTATCCCTCCTGCTCCTTCAACACATACAGTAACTCCATTTTGGAACTGCACGTAATTCTCCTCCTCCTCCCCTAGTCCCACTCTCTCTCTTCAAAGCCCAGCCAATTTGATCATTCCCTTCCCTCATGCCAGTTCCCTATCCCCTTGCGGGGTTCTCAGCATCCCAAAGAGGAGAAGACCTTTGGCTGACATTTCTCCCTACCACCCCTCATTCCTAGCTGTCCCACACTGTTCCCTGCTGACTGTACAATCAAAATTAAATTGGTTGGCGATAGCACTTTACTGGCTAAGTTTCAGTCATGGCAATGTATAATTAGCACTTTGCGTGTAGTATTTTTGGTTTCACTGTAAAGCAAGTCTGTATAATAAAGCCTAAGCTTGTTGTATACCGTTTATCTGGAAACGCATAGCCTGCTCTGCGAGTATATATGTGATTGTCTCTTTGTAAAACAACTGTGTTTGTTCTGTATTTAAGTTGTATGCTGCTGCATATTATTAACTGTGTCCCGACTGATGGAGCATACTGTATTTTGTTTTCACTCTGTAATGTTATATTTACTGCACCCTCCTTTGTATTCCCCTCTCCCAGGTCACATCTGAAAATGAGCTATTACTGCTCATGATGTCCTTCCTGCTGAATCCTTTTCAAATAATAAACAAAAGCTAAATAAATACATTCTAATGAGTTAAAGGCTCTCAGACTGTTTGTAGTTCTGTGCTATTTTTTATTCAATCTGTTGTGGATATTTGGTCTTTTGCTTCTTATTACTGTTCAAGGTATAATCACATGCAGCTATGCCCCTCCCTGGTGATGTGCTCTGACCTGAGGGATCTAGTGAGTGAGGAGGAGGAGCATCAACAGGCTACTGACTACCTGTGACTCAAGCAACGAGTACGTGATTGTGTGCACTGAATAAAATTAAACACAATTCAGTTAATCAAAACCAAGTTATGCTAATTTTTATTTCAAGCAAAGAAAAGCAGCATGTCTAGTTGTTATCTAGTCTGGACTGAGAGCAGGTGCCGGATACCATATACCCTTTTATACTTTGTATGTTGCACCCAGCTTACAAAATCAGCCTGGAGAGGACATGAGAGCAGTTCAAGTCACCCTCCCCTGAACAGCCGGCTCACAAAATCAGGTATGGCAGACTGTTGAAGCGGACTGAGTCACAGTTGATTTTGGTGCCAAGTTCAAACTGGGACTAATTTTTCAAATATTTCTTGCCTTTTTAATTGGTATAGCCGATACTGATAGTTTTTTGTCCTCATTATTTTAAATGAATCCGACAGCTATCTATCTAATTTGGATGAGTGCTTTAATCAATTAATGCAGAATTTCAGCCTTATTTGAAGCATTCTCTCTGTTCCTTAATAGCTACGCACTCGCAACTGCAGAGTACCTTTGTTCAATCAATCAAAATCTTTATTTAACCAGGCAAACACCATTGAGAAGAGCTCATTTGCGAGATGGACCTGGACAGGATACACAATTAATATCCATACACAATGTATACATCAATATCAAAAAAAAGAGACAAAATGCATATGTGCCAAACAATATACAAGGAAAAATTACCATAATAATAACAAAAGCAAATATATCTGTAGGTACAGGCAATGTAACAATTTCCAAGGTGAAGTACGGCAAATCCAGTAATCCTGGAAAGTAACAGATGTAAGAAAAGCAGAAAGAGTTCAACAGGTAGGGGAAAGAAAAAAAAATATGGTGCAGATTAGGGGAAGGGGGTAAGAAGGGTGAAAGTAGAAGGATAGCAAAAATGTATCATTGCAAACAAATTGTATAATGATACAAGATGTGAAGTGATGAGTAATAGGGGTCAGCATGTTATATTTCCATTCCCACGGATGCGGCAAGGATCAGGGACAACAATTACAAGGTTCCTTGAAAGAGCGAACAGAGATTTTAAATGCTACAGTATTGATAGGATGAGCCAGTTTCAACGTTTTTGCAACTTGTTCCAGATTAGAGGTAGAAGCGTAACTTATGGATGCTCTACAAAGTGTGATTTGAACTTAGGAACAGTAAAGGAGGAATAGGATGCACTTCTCAGGACATCGTTTCCTACTGTATTAGTAGTAAACAATCTGAGATATATTGGGGCAACTTATTGGTGATTGCCCTGAGGGTCCAGAGTGCAGCATTCAAGGCCGACCCACAATTGTATATAGGACGCAGTGATGCGTAGAGTAGGGAAGACCAATAGCAAACATTAAGGCTCTGTGATGTAGCATATCAAGTTTAGCAAGCATAGCAATGGGGCACTGGCTGCACAAGAAGTCTGCATAACCTAGTAATGAAAGTAAAGTGGATTGGATCAGCGTCTTCCTTGCATCCTGTGTAAGGAGGTGGTTCATCCTGTAGAAAAGACCTAGCCCTCTGCCTGAGCTTTTTTATCAGCTCTTCAATATGGTCAATGAAGGAGAGTCTGTGGTCGATCCAAACACCAAGGTATTTGAAATTGGATACATACTCCAGAGATTCACCTAAGAGTGTAGTGATCTGTGGTAACATTCCATGGGTGGCCGGATTTGTTGCACAGATGAAGGGAGACAATTACATTGCCTTTGTTCTTTTAGCATTTAGGAGGAATTTCTGGTTCAGTAACTGGAGTTGTAGCAGATCGAAGTCTTGTTGAAAGGCACTACATGTTTCCTCAGGGGTGGGTCTGCTAATATACAGTACTGTATCATCTGCGAACAGATGTATGTTGGCAGATTTAATACTGGCATCAATTTTGTTGATATATATTGTGAAAGGCAGCAGACCCAATATGGAGTCCTGTGGTACACCTCTCAGTAGGGGATTTAATGGTAAGATCTCCCCTTCAGCTTTAACTTGCTGGAATTGTCCTACAAGGTAGTTATAGAACCATCTCAAGGAAGGGGGGTCTAGGCCATTATTCCTTAGGGAGGAAAGGAGCAGGTCATGGTCAACAGTATCAAAAGCCTTGCTTAGGTCTAAAACTACTGCACAGATAAAATTCCTGGAGTCCAGCTTACACTGCCAATCATTAGTCACTTTGGCAAGTGCCGAGATGGTACTATGCCATGGTCTGAAGCCAGATTGAAGAGGGTTAAATAACTTTGTGAACTGCAGATAGTTCCTAAGCTAAGTACTCACACTTTTTTCCAGTAATTTGGACAAGATAAGGAGTAAGGATATAGGCCTATAATTGTTGAGGTCTCTGGGGTCTCCAGATTTAAATAGGGGAATTACAAGGGCAGTTTTCCATATGGGAGGAAGATCACTCTGTTAGAGGGATAGATTAAAATGATGAGTGATTGGAGTGGCCAGGACATAAAATCCAATTTCTAGGAAAAGAGGGTCTATAAGGTCTGCACCAGCGTTCTTTTTAGTATCCAGCTGAAGCAGGAGGTCCTCAACCTCTTTCAATGAATTAGGCTGAAATGTGAACGTAGTGCTAGTGCCATGGACATCTTGGTTCTGTACTCCAAGTTGTGATTGGAAGTTGCTGGTGGAGGAGGTATCAAAGTATAAACCTGCAGTAGTGAAATGATGCTAAGTGAGTCAAGAATAGTTTGTCTATCAGATATAGAAGTTGCACCAATAGTGATTTTTGTAGGTAAGGAAGTACCAGATGCTTGCCCTTTAATATCCTTTAAGGTTTTCCAAAATCTGGAAGAACACTTAGAGGAAGAATCAAGTTCATTATGGTAGAATTTTGCCTTGTATCTCTGATTAACTTGGTAGAGTAGTTCCTCACTCTCCTAAACAAAATCCAGTATGCTTGAAGCTTAGATTTCTGGGCAAGTTTTCAAAGCATATCTCTATGAAGAAGTGCAGCCTTCAAGTCTGCCATAAACCATCGGTAGGATGTGTTCTTAACACGGACTTTAGTCAATGGAGCATGCTTGTCCAGGGACTGTAACACACTGTCATGGAAGATGTCATATGCTGTACTCACTGACTTTGCTAAATAGAAACCCTGCCAATGTCGGGAGTCCCGTAAGTCAGTAATGTGAGTTTGGGGGTTAAAGTTATGTTGGGACCGCTTAATGATGAATTTGGATTGGGATGGCAAATTCAAGTTTGATCTTACGCAGGCAGTGAAACAATGGTCACTGATATCTGAGAAGAATACTCCAACATGTGAAAAAAGTTGGGGGTTATAAACCACAAGATCCAGAAGAGTGAAGTTATTTGGATTCTTCTTATTAGGATGCATGGCTTCAGTGATGAGTTGTGACAACCCAAAGGAATCGCATATAGTCTTAAGAGATGTAGAGGGACTGGACAGCCAGTCAGATTGAAGTCCCCAAGTATGATGACCTCTACAGACAAGTCTCCCATCAAGTGTCACAGATGATCCAAAAGCTGTAAACCTGCTGATGGAGGCGTATAACATCCTATAGCACAAAAGGAGACAGAGGAGGAGAGCTCTACATTGAGTGTCAAACTTTTGAATTCTTTTGGAATGGAGGAAGAGTTAATGATTGAGGCAGGGAATTTAACATAGATGGCAACTCCACCTTCTCTTGTCTGCCTGGCAGTTCTGAAAAGGGAGTAAGATGGAATATTCACCTCATGGTCATTGGGTTCAGGTCTAAGCAAGGACTCAGTGACCACTAGAACATCAGGCATGGTGTGGCATACCCAAGACCCCTGGAATTCTGCGGTTCTGTGGTTGGGGAATTTGCCTCAGAATTTGCATCATGCCACAGAATATATGTAGTGCCACAGAATTCATTGTTTTTGGTGAATTTTCATATAAATATACTGTTTTTTCTTAGTGTCAGGCTTTCTTTCCCACCTCGTTTATCCTGAAGCCCCTCCTCTATGCTCAGCATTATGATGTCATCGATGACATCACATCATATTTAGCCAATGACAGGACTGCATTCTGCCAGAGAAATGAATAAATCATGCCACAGAAATCAGAAAATTCTGCTGCAGAAAACCAGGGGCCCTGGGCATACCCAAGCCTGCATTGGGGTAATTTTTTTTAACAGACTGCATAGGTTGGCATGCATGAAGCTCACACCTTTGATGTTGGGTAAGTTGTCTGGTGATGTGATTACTGCCGGAGGTCCCAGATTAGGCGCAACATTGCCTGAGCACAATAATAAAAGGAGCAGAAGCTTACTAATGGCTTTTAAGAGTAGCCTGTAAACTCTAATCTGTTCTCTATTGCAGGGTCTGTTGGGAAGGGTTGGGGGCCCCTTAGGGCTGAGTCCAAATGAACCTAGCACCGAGTAGATTAAAACCCTGACTGAAAATGACAATGAAGGCTGAAGTAAGTTGGCAGAAGGGCATAAAATCATATCCTCTCTTGCTGGCTCGGTACTAGTTCTAGACCGCCCAAGTTTCAGAATAGGTCACTCCAGTGAGGGCAACGTAAGGGCACATATATGACAATCAGGATGGTAAAAGGTGCTGAAGTAGTCAGTTGGGGTTCTAGGTTCAAGAGTGCCAATAGGGGTAGGGTACGAAATTAAATGGCACTCTAAGAGGCAAAGCACAAGGAAGGAATGAAATGGGAAGAGACAAGTAGCCTTAATTCTGGTACCTAGTCACCACATATGCCGTAAAACTTAACTAGCCTTGTTATAGGAGACCTGAGGAAGAGGACAAACGACAGCAAAACTCAGAACTTCCTGAAGGTGGAGGGTGATGAATCAAAAACAAAATTATTAGCTATATGATTAACTATAGAAATGCAGCCTTTAGCACCATAGCTGTCTGTAGTGATAGGACCATGCATTTTTAGCAGTGCTTTTATTAATTTATCTACATATTGTACCTTGTTGTTCAATTTCTGAGTGCTTAAGTTTCCTTTTTTAATCATGGCTTATAGGAATTTAACTGCTCAACCTTACCAATACTGAGACCCTTAAGATTCTCCTCCTTGGCACAGCTTAATTAATTCAGTACACTTCTAATTCATATAGCACAAATTCTGCGTGTTTTAGACCCTAACTCAATCTGCCTAGCCTGCTGTCATTTTTATACCCCAGGAACTCCGTAGCGAAATAAAATGCCTGCATTCAACCTCTGACTCTAATTTGGGTTACAGTATTCTCATTGCGGAGCACAAGCTCAGACTTTTCCCTCCCCAGTTAACTCCCCTGCCTTCAACTTTGGATGCAGCTTTCTTAATTCAGAGCAGTAGATTAGCCTCTTCCAACCCCCCAGTTAACTCCCCATTTCTAACTTCAGCCCCTCCTCTCCTTACCTGCATATAACCCCCTTCTTTGCATCTTTCTACAGCCTGGAGAGGTTGTGAGGGCAGTTTGAGTCACCCTCCACCAAGCACCTGGCCAACAAAATCAGGTACGGAGGACTGTTGAAGTGGACTGAGTCGCAGTTGGTTGTCCCCTCGGATGCTTTGCGTCGGCTGCCCCACCACACCCTTAGTGAACTTCCAAATATATAGGAGTGAACAAATGATGGAAATTAACCAATCTACTACCTTTTCAATCTGCAGATTATCAACGCAAACCACTAGTAGTCGCTATAGACTCAATCCACCGCAGCCGCTCTACGAGAGGTAAAATGCTGCCAATCTAGTACAAATGGTTTGCACAGTGATCACTGGCTGCCAGCCAGCCTGCCCTACGATGGAAGGTATGAAGAGCAGTTGCTTCCATATTTTTTAAACTTGTCGCTATCAGATTCTCACTAGATCCTAACGAAGCAGACACTACAGGGCAGCTTCTCTGACTGTAACACAGCCCAGGTAGGGCTGCTGTCTCTCGCGGGTGCTTTCTTTCAGGCACATCTTCGCCTGCCCACCCATCCCCCATCCCAGCCAGTATAGCATACACTCAAGCTCCTCCCCCTTACTTACCCAACTCTCCCATTGGCTGCTGATTACTGTAGAGCAGAGCTCATACCTCCCGCCCCAGTGCCCACAGAAGCCCCACAACGGCATAAGGCTGATAGCTTCCTCTATACACTACCTTGATAACTGGGCAATACTCCTTGATTTTGCCCAGATTGGTGGAAGCAGAAATGCCTAACAGAGTATGTTAACTACCATTCTACAATGATAAACCTTACTAGCCCTACTGCAAAAAAGGAGAGTACACAAAAAACAAATAAACTTGTAGACACAGCACAAGATGTTGCTCTGTTCATTACTTATCCTCTGCCTTGTGGCAGTAGTCAATAGGGAAGTTGCACATCCCCAATACCCCCACATACCATGTGTAATATCTTTATTTGAGATGTTCACTAAAGGTGGAACAAATGCAGATTCCTTCCTGCATCAAGCTCACAACGTCACACCTCAAAATCTGAAACACTCAGCTCCCCTCAGAATCTCTATAGCTGCATTACTCCACTGTCACCCTCATACAACTAAACTTAATGAACCTAAGATCCCCAGGAGAAAGCACACCCACTCATCATGGGGACTCTGGGCACACTGTCTCAGAAAGCTGATCCTGCAAATACTCCTGATATCCAGAATGTGCACCCAAATCCAGGGCCACCCCATGCAGGACCCACCCCAAAAGCAGAACAACTAAAGATTGCCACCCTTAACATAGGGAGCCTCCTACCCAAGCTTGCACAATTCCAGGCCTGGGTGGAGATGATAAAACCCGACATCATCACTCTCACAGAGACCTGGCTCTCCCTAAAATTACAGATGAAGCCATCTCCCGAGATGGTTACAACTCTCCCTCCACCAGGACAGACTGTCAAAGCACAGCGGTGGCTGCATGGTCTGTCTCCAAAATGATATTAAAGGAGAGACTCTGCCGTCTTGTCAACATACCAAGGAGGCACAGTTCTTGAACCTAAAGCTAACCATAGGCCATTAGAGCAAAACCTTACTGCTCTCCACAGCATACACACTCCCTGGCTCTCGCAGCTCGGCTTTCTGCAGTTCATTAGTAATCAACAGCAATTCGGGAAACAGTGGGGAAAGGATTATTGTTGGTGACTTCAACACCAATTAGTGCTCCAAGGATGCAACCGCAGCCAGAGATCAGGTAACTGGCCTCTACCTCAGTCAACTGATAACACAAGTCACAAGTCAAAACTATAAAATGAGTTCTAGTTCACTTATAGATTGCATCCTCTCCTCCTGCCAGGAACACACCTCTGAGGTGTTAGTCCTCTCAGACTCCCTTAGCGATCATTCCTCAGTGATATGTAAATTTGAAAGTGATATGTAAATATGTAACATATTCCTCAGTGATATGTAAATTTGGAGACAGGTAATGGCACCACAATACGCACAGGGGTTGTATACAGACCCCCTTCTCAGGGGGAGGAAATGGACAGGGAAATGATAGAAGGTATACTTAGAATGGCATAAAAAGGGGAGATATTGCTGATGGGTGATCTGAATATGCCAGATGTTAACTGGAGTGCAGCTGCAGCTGCCACTTCGAAGAGTGCAGTTATTCTAGATGCCCTACAGGGTGCATGCCTTAGACAACTAGTACTGGAGCCCACTCGAGAGGGAGCAATATTAGACTTGATTATCTCAAATGGAGATGGAGAGAGGATCACAGATGTAGAAGTGGGTAGCCATCTGGGAACTAGCGACCATCAAACAGTATGGTTCACAATAAACACAGCAATAGAGTCAAGCCATACAAAGACAAAAGTACTGGACTTTAGGAGGCTGACTTTGCCAAAAATGGTGAGTGCCTAAGGAATGCACTAGTAAATGGGCAGGAAGGAGGGGTGGAAGATCAATGGGGAATAATAAAAACTGCCACCACAGAGGTAATGAGCCTTTGTGTGAAGCAAATAAACAAAACAAGATGATGTAAGAAACCACTATGGTTCTCAAAGGAAGTGGCAGTGAAGGTTCAAGAGAAAAAGAAAGCATTCAGGAAGTACAAGGAATCGCAGAAGGAGCAGGACAGAGAACTGTGTCAGTTAAAGCAAAAGGAGGCTGGGAAGGCAGTCAGAACAGCAAAGGCCCAAACCAAGGAAAAGATAGCCAACTCAGTTAAGAAGGGGGATAAAACCTTTTATAGGTACATCAGGGAGCAAAGGAAGACCAAGGGAGGGATAGTGAGGCTTAATAAAGGGAGGGAGGGTGGGCAGAGGGAGACTGTGAAAAGGCAGAGATACTAAACAAATATTTTTGCTCAGTATTTACAAATGAAGAGGGGGAGGTACATAAAACAAACAGTAGTAACACTCTGGATACAGAAGCTGATACCAGCCCATTTACAGAAAGAATGGGTTCTGAAGGACTCTTAAAACTGAAGGTGGACAAAGCAATGGGGCCTGATGGGATTCATCCCAGAATTCTAAAGAGCTAAGGGTAGAACTAGTGACACCACTGACTACCCTTTAACAAATCATGGGAGGATAGGGGTGGTACCAGAGGACTGGAGGAGGGCAGATGTGATTCCCTTCACAAAAGTGGGAGCAAGGCAGAAGCAGGAAACACAGACCTGTTAGTTTAACCTCAGTGATAGGAAAATGATGGAATCACTTGAAGGAAAGAATTGTCAGTATCTAGAGGCTAGAGGGCACAGGACCCTAGGCAGCATGGATTCACAGCGGAAGGTCATGCCAGACAAATCTGATAGATTTCTTTGACTGGGTGACCAAAGTAGAAGATCAGGGAGGGGCTGTGGACATGGCCTACCTAGACTTTAGCAAGGCATTTGACACAGTCACACACAAAAGATTAATATACAAGTTAGCCAGCCTGGGAGTGGGTTCCAAGATGACAGCCTGGGTAAAGAATTGGCTGGAGAATAGGACACAGAGAGTAATAGTAAATGGAGTCCACTCAGAAGAAAGGAGGGTTACTAGTGGGGTACCGCAGGGTTCAGTATTAGGACCAGTCCTTTTCAATGTCTTTATAAGTGACATTTGCGGAGGACTGGAAGGAAAATATGTCTCTTTGCAGATGACACTAGGATCTGCAACAGAGTTGATGCACAGGGGTGGGTGGAAAGGATGAGAAGGACTTGGCAAGGTTAGAGGAATGGTCAAATGTATGACAGCTTAGATTCAATGCTAAGATGCAAGGTAATGCACCTGGCAAACAAAAACCCAGGGAAGAGAGAACACAATGGGTGAGATACTAACAACAACAAAAATAGAAAGGGACCTAGGGGTAGTCACATCAGATGACCTAAAGGTAGGCAAGCAATGTGAAAGGGGCAGCAAGGAGGGCTGGGGATACTGGGATGCATGGGGGAGAGGCATCACCAGTAGAAACAGGAAGTTATTATCCGTCTGTACAGACAGCTGGTGAGACCCCATCTGGAGTACTGTGTGCAGTTCTGGGAGACCCAATCTCTGCAAAGACATAGACAGGATGGAAGCTGTCAGAGGAGGGCAACTAAAATGGTGCAGGGTCTTCACGGGAAGACATATGAAGAGAGACTTAAGGAGCTTAATATGTATGCCTCGAGGAAAGGAGGAGAGGGGGAACATGATAGAAACTTTCAAAGTACCTCCAGGGAATCAACAAAGTCCAAGAGGGTAGCATCTTTCAAAAAAGTGTGCAAGAACAAGAGAAACAATTTGAAGATGGGGAAGTGACTCAGAGGTAATTTAAGGAAGTATTTTTCACAGAGAGGTTGTTGGATGCATAGCCGGCCATCCAGAGGTTGTGGAGTCAAAATCAGTGGTGGAATTCAAGCATGCGTGGGACAGTCATAAGGCAATTCTTGGGTGTGGGGGTGAGAAGAAGTAGGCTGCTGGTTAACTAGGATCTGCAGCTTATCCAGTAGGTAGGGAAATGGGCAGACTGGGTGGGCCAAGCGGTCCTTATCTGCTGTCAAATTCTATGTTTCTATGTTTCTATATGTACCTGGACGAATAACTTCACTAGGTGCACCCCCCCAGGTCTCTAGAAGCAGATCTCTGAGACCAGGGCTCCTGAATGCTTTCAAGCACTACCTGAAACAGACTGACTGGACCCCACTTGATAAAGCCAAGGATGGAAACCAGGCAATAGACTACTTCCTGAAGACCTTTACAAAGGTCTGCTACATTTTTGCCCCATTGAAGTCCAAAATGGTAAAAGGGGAATCTAACCCCTGGCTCTCTGGATCTCTCATTGGACTCGTGCAACACAGGGACAACCTATGGCACAAGGCCAAGGAGGCTGGGATGCAGGCTAACCTATCTGCCTATAGGGCAGCCAGAAACAATTGTACTAAACTCATTCACTTGGCCAAAGCCTCCTACTACAAGGACCTCTTAAACAAAAGCTGGGGAGCTGGCAGGGAGTTCTCGAACTCCATTGAATCTCTCACAGGAAAGGCCTCAAGAGTATCACCTGACCTGATAATAACAGATTCTAAGCCACTCCAGGAACCCAGTGATATGGCTAATGCACTGAACACAGCCTTCACTGACCTATCCGCTATACTACCGAGTGAATATCTCACACCACCACCAGTGGGTCAGTCCCCCTACCGCCATACTCCCCCCGACTACAAACAACAATATATCACCTGCCTTTTTCAAACTCATAACTAAGCCCGAGATGATTAAATACTTCAAGCGGGTCCTTCAGAAGACCAGAATGGGGACTGACCAAGTCGACATGAAGCTGGGTGCCCTCACACTAGATGTGTTAGCAGACCCACTCACAAAAGTTTTCAATGCCTCTTTAAGATCAGGTGTGTTCCCTGACGTATGGAAGGCAGTGCTTGTCACCCTGGTCCATAGAGCTGGGGATAGAACAAACACGGCCAACTATAGGCCCATCTCTATTCTACCCTCCCTAACCAAAGCCCTTGAAAGGATTGTCTGGGACCAACTCACAGGGTATTTAGAGAAGTATAGCCTACTCTGCGAACAACAGCATGATTTCTGAAAAAAGTACTCCACCCTGACTGCTCTGGTCGATTACACCTCCAAACTCTATGATACCTTGGTTAAAGGTATGGCTGTGGGGTCTATCTTGATAGACCTCACTAAAGCTTTCAATACCGTTAACCATCCACTTCTCTTAAACCGCCTGCTGGCCATTGGCCTATCCAGCGATACCGTTACCTGGTTAGACAGTTACCTCTCCCACAGGACACAATGTATCAGGATTAACGGTATACTTTCTGAATCCAAGGATGTGAGCCTAGGAGTCCCACAAGGGTCCATCCTAGGCCCACTCCTAGTCAGACTCTTTATAAATTCCCTTTCTTCAGCCTGTCCTGCACATACAGTGCTTTATGCTGATGATGCCATCATTTTGGCAGCTGGCAGAGAGCAATCCTCAATCACCACTGAGCTACAAGAAAGCTTCCGTGTACTTGAAACTTGGTTTACTTGGAACAAACTGATGCTGAGCCACAAAAAAACAAAAAGCATGCTGTTCACTGTACCACAGAAAAAGAACAAGTACAGCCCCATGACGATCCGGAGCAGTCAGGGAGACCTTTTTCAACAAGTATACATGTTCAGATACCTCAGGATATACCTGGATAGCACACTCAGTTTCACTACTCACATTGACCATGTGGTCAAAACTGCAAATATAAAGCTGGGGGTTCTCTACCACCACAAAAACGCAATGACAGTGGCAGCCCTGAAACTAGCCACAAGCAGCTCTGTCTTATCCTCAATAGACTATGGCCTGCCCATCTATGGGGCTGGCTCTGACACTGCCCTAAAAAGAGTAACAACTCTCCTAAATAAGGCCTGCTGAATAATCCTAGGGGCTGACCACCTAACTCATACCTGTACCTTATACAGTGACACAGGTTGGCTCCCACTCCACCTCAGGGTGCAATACCAAACCTGCACACTAGTAAAAAAAGCGGCACTGGGACTCATAGATACATAGACAGTGTCGGCAGATAAGGGCCTATGGCCCACCCAGTCTGCCCATTTGAGCTTGTAAGTTCAGTTTGTTTTCCTAGCAGTCTGTTGCCCCTTACCCCTGACCTCCAGAATTCCTTTATGTCTATCCTATGCATTCTTAAATCCCGTGATTGTTTCAGCCCCCACCACTTCCTCTGGCAACTTGTTCCACTTGTCCACCACCCGTTCTGTGAAGAAATTCTTTCTCATGTTTCCTCTGAATCGTCCTCCCTCCAACTTCATCCCATGCCCTCTAGTCCTGGAACATCTTTTTTGCTTAAAAATAGTGTATTCCTGCACCCTGTTCCTCCCTGTAAGATACTTGTATGTCTCTATCATATCCCCTCTCTCCCTCCTCTCCCTCCTCTCCTCCAGGGAGTACATGTTCAGTTCCTTCAACCTGTCTTCATAGGACTTGTGATGCAATCCATGCACCATCTTTGTTGCCCTCCTCTGAACCTTCTCTACTCTGTCAATGTCCTTACATGGTATGGTCTCCAGAACTGTACACTGTACTCCAGGTGGGGCCCCTCACTAGTGTCTTGTATAGTGGAATTATGACCTCCCTTTTCCTGCTGGTGATGCCTCTGCCTATACATCCCAGCATCCTATTTGCTTTACTCTGCTGCCTTGTCACACTGTTTCCCATTTGAGTCATCAGAGATGACAACCCCAAGATCTCTTTCCTGCTTGATGCATGCCTATCCTCCACCCCCAACTGATATATTGTACCCAGGGTTTTTGTGCCCCTATGCATTATCTTGCACTTCTTTGCATTGAATTTCAACTGCCAAACCCCTGACCATTCTTCAAGTTTATGCAGGTCCTTCTCATTCTGTCTACACCCCTGGTGTGTCTACTCTATTACAGAGCTTTGTGTCATCATGAACAGTGAAATTCTGCCTTCTAGGTCTCATAATGTCACTGATGAAGATGTTGAATAGGACCCAGTCCCAGCACTGATCCCTGTGGTACCCACTGGTCACTCTTCCTCTGTGGAGTGACAGCCAATTACCACCACCCTCTGTGTCCTGCCACCCAGCCAGTTACCTACCCACCCACACAACTGTCCTGCCCACACCCATATTCCCCAGTTTGTGTAAAGTCTTCTGTGTGGCACAGTGTCAAAGCCTTGCTGAAGTCCAGATAGGCCATGTCCACTGCCTTCCCTGATCCATCTCCCCTAGTCACCCAGTCAAAAATTCCAGCGAGGTTGGTCTGACATGACCTCCCTCTGGTGAAACCATGCTGCCTTGGGTCCTGTGGTCCATTGACAACCAGATGTTCCACCAATCTCTCCTTCAGTGGTACTTCCATGATCTTCCCACTACCGCGGTGAGGCTGACTGGTTTGTAGTTCCTGCTTCCTCATTGTTCCCACTTTTGTATAAGGGGACTGCATCTGCTGTCCTCCAGTCTTTGGGCACTCCTGTTTCCAGTGATCGGCTAAACAGGATGAGCCAGAGGTTCAGCCACCACCTCTCTTAGTTCTTTAAGGACCCTGGGGTGCACCCATCTGGCCCCATTGCTTTATCAACTCTTATTACTTCCAATTCCTTCAGTACCCTTTCGTTGTAAAGGGACTTGTGTTCATTCTGCACCATTCTCACCCTTGTACTCTCCTTCAGACCCATTACCCTCCTCTTCCTCAGTAAAGACTGAGCAGAAATACCTGTTCAATATGTCAGCTTTACTGTTGTCATCCTCCCGTGACCCTCATCCTCCGCTTGTCTCACTATCCCTTCCTTTGGCTTTCTTTTTTCACTTATGTACCTGTAAAAGGTTTTGTCCCCTCTACCCACTGATTTTGCAATGTGTTCTTCTGTCTGAGCTTTGGCTTTGCTTACTGACCTCCCTTCCTCCCTTTTGCTTCTACTGGTACTTCTCCCTATCCCCTTCTGCCTGTGTCTTTTTGTATTGCCCGAATGCAATCTTTTTGGCTTTCACTTTCTTTACTACTTCTTTGGAAAACCATAATGGTCTCCTCTTCCCTTTCCTCTTGCTAACCTGCTTAATGCATAATTCTGTTGTTCTTGTAATCCCCATTTTAAATACTGCCCACTGTTCCTCAACCTGATTCCTGTCCCATTCCCTTAATGCCTCTTTCAAGTATCTCCCCATTTTCCCAAAGTCTGCCCCTAAAATCCAGGATACCTGTTTTGTGTGGTTTGGTTCTGCTCTTTCTGTGATTTCAAACCACAATGACTGGTGGTCACTGTTTCCCAGGTGCTACCCACTGTTACCCCCATCACACGGTCCCTGTTTGTGAGCACAAGGTCAGTATTGCCTTCTGCTGAGTTGGTTCCATGACCAGTTGCTTGAGGAAGGCACCCTGAAGAGTCCATGATAAATCTGCTCCTAGTTGATGCTGCTGCTGGGATGCTCAGTCACGTCTGGAATATTGAAGTCTCCAACCAGTACTACCTCACCCTTGTCTGCCATCCTTTGGATGGCTAGCATCAACTCCTATCTGTTTTCTTCCTCCTGGGCTGGTGGTCTAGGAGCCACACCTGTGCGGATGGCTGGCCCATTTTCCTTTCCAACAACCCACAGTATCTCTCCCCATTTTGTTCCTTCTGGATCTCTGTGGCCCTTATGTCATTTTTCACATACAGTGCCACTCCTCCTCCTTTCTGCCTGCTCTGTCTCTTCTGAATATGTTGTAGCCAGGTATGGCCATCTCCCAGTCGTGGTTATCATTACACCAGGTTTCAGTGATGGCCACAATGTCCAGTCTGACTGTACCATGACAGCCTCTAGATCTTCCATCTTGTTGCAAGGCTCTGGCATTTGCACACATGGCTTCCTCATGATTTGACCTCCTAGACTGTTTCACTGTTCTCTCAGCCCCTTCCTTGGTTGTCATTTATCCCTGGTTCTCCTTGCTGTCTGCCCTTCTGCTGAATGTTGCCCTTTTCTGCTTATCCACCTCTTGGGCACTAATCTCCATCTTTTCCACACTGCTTTGCAGGAGATAGCCCTCCTCTGGTTCACTGGTTCCACTGCTGGCTGTGGGGGTGAGCAAGTAGATACCCTCCTTGCTGGCCTGCCACCCCTTGCTAGTTTAAATGCTTATCAATGTAGCATTTAAACTTATCATTGGTGCTTGATTCCCTCAGGATGGATGCGGGTCGTCAGGCTTGAACAAACCTCCATCCCCAGGTGGGTCCCCAGTCACCAATGAATCCAAACCCTTCCTCATAGCACCAGTTCTTCAACCATGAGTTAAAGTTCCTGGTGCATGCTCTATACTCTCCTTGCCTCTCACAGGTAGTACTCTCAGAAAGTGACAGAATAGCTACTTGCTTGAGACCCCTCCCAGTTTCAACTCTTCCTGAACTTCCTTTGGCTCCCCATTTGCCAGGTAATACGGTACCTGGGTGGATAATGACATCCAGCTCACCCTCCCATCTTGCCTGCCAGTGATCCCCAGGATCTTCCTTCCATCCCTCCATGCCGTGGCACCTGGTAGGCACCTCACCTCCCTGTCCTCCCCTCCTGTGTTCCTAGCTGGATCCCTCTTATGATGGAGTCCCCCACCAGGATTCCTTCCTCCTCCTCCTCTGGGGTCCACTGCTTTTCCCTGCTGAGGTCACCTCCTTGGCTAACCTCCACATCCTTCCTTCCACTTCTCTGGTACCTCTATTTGGTTGTCCTCATTTGCCAGTGCGGCATATGAGTTCTTGAGTGGAATAGGATCTGGGATGTGCCTCTGCTTAACTGCTCTAACCCTCCCTGAGCCCACTGTCATCCAAGTGCTCCTCGTTCTTGGCATCCTTTGAGGCAGTTGCATTGGACTGGGTGGTACCTGGATACGGGGTGATGGTACTCCTGACCAGTTTACTTCAGCTCTGAGTCTGGCCTACCTCATCCTGCAGTCCAGAGAGATGCATGCAGATAGGGCAGCACCTCAGTGTCCAGAAGGTCTGCCTGAATATGGCTGCCCCACAGCCACTGCATTGCACCACTCCCCACATTATACTGCAATTCCACTACTTGTCTGCTACTGAAGCTCTCCTATTTACCTTTTATTAATTTACTGTACTAAAATCCTGCCACTGATCCTAAGATATTTTTTTTTTTTTTTTTAAGAAAAGAAACCAATAAATAAATAAATGAGTCAAAACACTTGTCATGCTGAGGTGGGCTTCTTCCCTTATGCCTCTCTACTTCACCTTACTATACCCTGTGTTTAGCTCCTGTCAATCAGATTTAACAGGGCATATAATTAAGAGTTGGGGGAAGGGGAGGGAGGGACAAACAAAGACAGCACAGAATTACACCACCACCACTATGCTTTAAATTTTCAACAGCCCAAAAACAATTATAAGTAAAGACAACAAAGAAAGTATTGTGTCACTAAAAGCCTACAATCTAAGTTTAAAAGAAAAATAGCAATTACCAGTTACTCTAAAGCACTGAATTGAATATGTTTCCTTCCTTCCCCTTCTGGCTTCTTCTGAGAAAATAAAACTCTGCTTGCTACTTTAACTCTGACTAAGCCCCACCTCCAGTTATCACGTAGCTGAGGTCAGAGGACAGACAATTAACACCCTTCACCCAACTACAGGGCAGTCAGACAAGCCAAGATAAAATTTGCAGCAATTAAAGACAGCACAGAATTACACCACCACTATGTTTTAAATTTTCAACAGCCCAAAAACAATTATAAGTAAAGACAACAAAGGAAGTATAGTGACTCATGCCTGATATGACCAGCAGGCTTTTCAAAGCTGCTCAACTCAGTCAGCAAAACAGAAGAGCAAAACATGGACTCCTACTGCCTCTTATGCACACAAAGCTTGCCCAGAAATCCCTCTCCTACCAGGGACCCAGACTTTTCAATGAGCTACTTAATACCCTCACTGAGTGTACCAAGATCAGTCTATTTCAAACTGGGCTACGGACTAATTTAGAGTGTGAAAGGATCTCTGTCAATGCTCTAACTAATCATCTCCCCTGCTCTCAATACCTCGACCACCTCTAGCATGTTCCCCTAAAACCCTCACTGCTCCAGTCTGCACACAACTCCCTCCCCCGTATATCCACTCTCTCTTTCACTTCTATCCCAATTCCCCCTGCCCTCACCCCTCCGCCCAACCCCTCTCCTCACCCCCCCATAGCACTTAACCACAGTACCACATGTTCTCCTCGACAAAGCCTACTCTGGCTGCACTGCCTCTGTGTTTCTCACCGCTGTCAAAGCCCTGGTGAAATACCACCCTCCAAATACAGGGTCTCCTCCTGCCTGTTGATCTCTCTGCCCTTGCAATGTATTTTGTCTGCACTAACAGTGTGCTTACCTAACATTCCCTGACCCACTAATGCTTGCCGCTGTACTTTTTCTCTGATCTGTATCTTTGAATTTATGTTCTGTGTTGTGACAATAACTGTAATCATTTGTGATAACTGTGATTCTATCTGCATTGTTTTGTGCTGTACTGTATTTTACTGTATTGCATTTGACTGACTTGGAACCTTTGTAAAAGAGTCCTTGACTCAAAGGTGTAAATCCAAAACTGAAATAAATATTGTTGCTGTTCTTTCTTTTTATAAAATTTCAATAAAGCATACTATTTTCAAAAAGACAGCTAGCATGAGCATGACTGCATGGCAGAAGTATGAATTTCATTCTAAGGCTCTCTAATTAGCATAACATTCTAAGCTCTGGGGCAGCTCATTCCAGGAGAATGATTGCAGTTAAGCTTGAGTGAGGGATTCTGGGGGTTTTCATAACATTCCTCCTGTGTTGTGAGAACCAGATCAGAACTGAAAATAAAAGTTAGAAGCTTAAAATACCCTGGTCAGGAGAATTGTCTATTTTTTATACTCATCTTTGTTGATTTTTAAGTTCAACATTAATACAGTAAGTGTAAAACTTTATAACTCTGTTATATAGAGAAAGCACTACATTAAGCATATAGATAGATTGATGTACCTGAAGATATCAGGGTATGAGCAAAATGGTATAAACCATTAATTGAGTATTCATCACATTCTACTTTCTCTGTTAAAATCTACTGAGCACATCTATAACCAAACTTTTTAAATTTTATATAACTATAAAAACGAACAAAGAACATAGGACCAATGCTAAAATACCATAAAAGTATTAGGTAGCACAGATTGTACTATTAGTTTAAAAATGATAGGATATTCCAGGGGGTAGACAAATAAAGAGAAGTACTTCAGAAGTGCCAGAAAACGATAACACATTAGATTATAATCTGGGACTGATAAAGTTCCCATCTGGTCCATCTCTGGGCATAGAGAGGAAGCTTATTTTGTAAACAGTAGGTCATGTGTTCATTATTTTGGATGCTTGAAATCAGCGCTTTCTAATCTCCTATAGAGGGTGCAGTCTTCTATAGCCACTTCTTGGTGATAGATTTGTAGGTGGCACATAGGACTAAAGCCCATAAATAAAGTATATCTTTACCCTGCAGGGACTGTAGGGGAACACCCAGCATTAACTGACTCTGGGATAGGGAGAAGCCAAATTAAATAAGTTCTGAAAATGTTGTGAAAGGGTGGCCCAGAAGGAAGCTAGTTTGGGGCACTCCAGAAAGACAAGTGCTTGAGTAGCTTCTCCAGAGCCACATCTCCTCCAGCACCCGGTTGTGCCTCCTGGTACTCTCTTTACCAAGTGCATAGGGACCAGAAAGAAACCAGCCCTAACCTGCCATACATATTCTTTTCAGGTAGTGGAGGAGGTGGTGGACCACGTGCCTCTCCAGACTTTGGCCCAGTCCTTGTCATTCAGTACCAGGTTAAGCTCACTTTCCCAGTTGATCTTCACTTTATCAGCACTATAAGATAAAAGTTGAATCAATGATTTATATATTATAGAAATCGCCTTCTCTCCAATTGGGGATTTCCAAATTCGTACAAAGGGGGTGCTAGCCTCATTAAGCTGTGTCCTAAGTCTCTCCTCTCTCAGTGACCACCAATAAAGTACATTATCTGGAAATAGTGAAGCTTATCTCCATCTGACCACCCAAAAGATACCCTAGCTTCCTCAAAGGTCACTAATGAGCCCCCCTGTAACAATTACCAGGGCTATATAAATCCCTGTTTCACTTGGATCTTCTACCAGTTATCTTGATGAGCAGGAGAAAACTTTGGGTTTGTTATGAACCACTGGTGTCGCCAGGTATGGAAGCCAAAAGCCTTGTACTGAGTACCTCTTTGCCATCACTCAAGTATTGTTGACGCTACTGGTGGCATTGCTGGCATAGCTTGTTTTAGTAACATTGGGCTAGAAAGACTGGCCTGGAGAAGAAAGGAGAGTTCTATCAATAAATTTATGGATTTCCAGTATGACCAGTATCGTTCATTACCCCACAGCGGAGCCAGCCTCATCTGGGAAGCTGCCCAATAGAGGGAGAGGGAGGTAGGGTGATCTGCCTTGGGATTTTGGTAGGAAAAGCCGTTGCTGTTTAATGTGATGCTTACCCCTATTCCAGGGGAAATTGTTAAAGATCTTCTGCCAAGAGAGGATTTCCTTGATTGGAATAGAACAGAGGACACACTGAAAAAGGTAAAGTAAACGGGGACGGGCATTCATTTTCAGGGCAAAGTTTTATGCATTAAATGAGCGAGAAAGAATACTCCACCTCCTCATTGCTTGAGTGTTGTTAAAAGAGAAGTATAGTTAGCCTCAAAAAGCTGAGACAGGTACTTAGGAATTAAGATTCCGAGATATCTTAGGGAAGGGAGGTCCCATTTAACTCCAAATAGGTTCTTTAAGCAGGGGGAACCGTATAGTTAACTGATAAGGCCTCAGTTTTATTAGTGTTGAGTGTGTATCCCAAGAGGCTTGAGAATTTATTTAGTTTTTGAAATAAGGTGGGCATAGAGATATCGAGATTGGTTAGGTAAACTAGAATATCATCAGCAAACAAGACCAGTTTATGATTTGTGCCGAACAAGTGAATTCTATTGATTTCTGGAGAGAGGAAATATGTTGGGCTAGGGTATCTATATAAAATGCAAATAATAGGTGGGATAAGGTGCATCCCTGTTGGGTGCCTCTAGAGTGAGAAATTTGTGGAGATATGCCTGTTTGCTCTGAAATATCCCTGTGGTTGTTTATAAGTTTACGATTAAATCCAGGAATGGTTTAGGAAAATCAAAAGAGGTTAAGACCCCCCTGTAGGAAGGGCCAGGAAACCATATTGAACGCCTTTTCAACATCGAGCCCCAACACTAGAGCTGATTTCTGGTGGCTTTGAATGTGGTCAATTAGATAAATTGTTCAACATGCATTATCCTGGGCCTGCCTACCAGGGATGAATCCACATTGGTTCATGTGAATGAGGGTTGGGGCAAACTGCACCAATCTATGAGTTAAGATAGCGGAAAATATTTTATAATTTGTAATCTGTATCTCTTGCAATTTATGTAGCCTACCAAAGTAGATAAAAGTAATTGTCCCTGTGCTAGCCAGTTGCAATGCTTGAAATGTGTGTACGTGTAGTGATTCTTGAAGCAGAGCAAACCTTAGAGTCAGTGTAATCGGAGTTATTGTTTTTTACTAATTCTGGAACAACTGCAGCTTTTGCTGTCTACTTAAATTTTAGCACAAATTCCAAACAGTGATTGGGAAGTGATTTCCTCTGCCATGATGACTCTGTGCTTAGACACTCAATCTTTTTGCAGCCCCTCCCTAGACATTTGACCCCCTCCCCATTGTGTTGCAGCCCCTCCCCAAACCTACCTGTTGTTTAATTTCTCCCTCTTTTCTCATCCACCTCCACAGATCGCGCCCCCGAGGGTTGTGAGGGCAGAAGGAAGAAGCCCTCCCCCACAGCAGTCAGTCCCACAGGTAGGCAGTTGACCTGATTGGCTTTTCTCCGCGCTTGGGTGAAGAGGTCCCCACTGATGCTGCGCGTTGGCTCCCCACCACCCTCACCCCCACCCTTAGTCAACATTGATCTATATAGTAGCAGACATGTGAAATTCAGAACCAACCAGCTGTGTTTCCCATTAGCAAGCTATCCTGCTTTGTCTCTACTGCATTTTATCACAGCTTCCACTGCTTGCCTCTCTAAATCCACCATCCTTCAGTCCCTTCCACTGTGCCTTCTTCTTTTAATTCCATTCTCCACTCCCCCACCTATCCCACACTCTGCTCCCCACTCCGGGAACCACTCGCCTCACACCCTCCCATCATCCACTTTTTCTCTACCCCTGCCTGGTCCACCCCTATACTCCCACTTCCACTCCATACACCCTTCACTGTTTCACTCAACCTACTAAATCTTGAGGCTCTTCTCCGGTACTTAAACCTCCATGCCCCACCCTCCAGGAACAGATCAGGTAAATGCAAGCAATCCCCACTTCTTACCAAACCACTTCTACTTCTACTTCTGGCTGGTGACATACATCCAAACCCAGGGCCTTTAGCACCCAGACCAACCTCACCGGGTTCCACACCCCCATTGACCCTGCCCCCTGACTCTCTCTCCAAGAGCCTCCGTATATTTCATCTCAACGCCAGAAGCCTCTTTCCCAAACTTGATGCCCTCACTGTCTGGGCCACCCAATACTGACCAGGCATACTTTGCATCACGGAATCCTGGCTATCCGCATGAATCTCCAACCCCCTCTGACATCCCTAACTATACCCTGTTCTGCAGGACCAGGGAAGTATGGAGGGGTGTAGCATCAGGCAGTCCATCACATTCTCCATAATATTCAAGGAATCCTACCCTTCCTCCCATGAATCCATGGTCGCTCACCTATCCTTTCCATCGTCCACCCCCCCTCTACATTGGGGTTCTGTATGCCCCACCAAAATCCTCACTTGACTCCCTTGTCAAGGTCATCTCGGCAATTTCCTCAAGTACCTCTAATGGCAAACTCATTTTACTAGGTGACTTCAATCTCGACTGGCTCTCCTCCTCCGCCAAACCCACTGCCCTAAGGATTGAGGCCCTAAATCTCTCCCAGTTAATCCTCTAGAACCTACCCGTCTAAACCACCAGTCCCAAAGCCATACCCTCCTGGACTGTATTCTATCTACCCATCCCCACAGGATCACCTCCTCAGGCATCCTCTCTGATGCCCTTAGTGACCACTGTATAACTTATTGCAAATGCAAAATCTACTCCCACACTGTCCTACTAAATTCATCTGGTCTTGCCCCCTACACCACCAAAATGAGGTGGCCCTACAGTATGATCTAACATTAGCAGACTGGTCTCCAGTCTTTTCCATGACAGATATAGACCTCTCCCTATCCCACTTCTGCAACATCCTACACAGTACCTGGGACACCCACGCTTCCCTCAGGAAAGCTAGAGTTAAACGGCACCCTCAACCCTGGATCACATCCGATCTCATTGCCCTGTGTCATTCCAGAGACAAGGCTTGGGGGCTATTTAAAGCCTCCCTTGCCACCTGTGACCTCCTAGCTTACAAACACCTTAGAAACAAATGTACAAAAGTCATTCGACTATCCGAGTCCTCCTACTTCAAAGCGCAACTTACACAGAACTAAAATTCCCTGTGTCCTTCTGGAAGGTAATCAACTCCCTCACCAACCCACCCCAAAGCAGACCTGTCCTGTCCTAAACATTGACGCAAACCTGTCTCAGATCCTGCCTCAGTAGCAGAACTGTTCAACTTGTTTTTGTTTCTTGTGCCCTGCCCGACTCTCTCTCCACTACCCGACTATTCTCATCCTCCCCACTTCCTCTGGCTTCCACTTTTCTCCTTCACTTTCCTGGAAGTCTGCAATGCTTTCACCTCCCTAAACTAGTCCAAATCCAGCCCTGATGGCATGCACCCCGGTTTGCTCCACATCTCGGCCTCAGCCATAACTGCACCCTTAATTCACTTGCTCAACCTCTCGCTTGCCACAGCCACAGTTCTGTCTGCCTGGAAAGGGGCCAAGATCCTCCCTCTGCACAAAGGCAGTGACCCCTCCCTGCCAGGTAACTACAGGCCCATCTCACTTCTCCCCTCCCTCGCAAAAAATCCAAGAATCCATTATGCTGTCAAAACTATCTACTTTTCTCTCCTGCAACAGCTCCCTCTCACCCTTTCAGTCAGGATTTAGAAAACACCACTCCACTATCACTACCCTTCTGTGAGTTACTGACTCTGTCCTTACTGCCATGAACAACAGCCAAACCACCACTGCCATTTTCATCGACTTGGCAAAAGCCTTCGACTCTGTCTCCCACCCCCTGCTGCTCCACAAACTTAGCTCTTTTGGCCTCGACCGACCCCCCATCAACTGGTTCCACTCTTATCTCCAGAACAGACAGCAGTCCATACAAATTGGAGACACCATCCCCCTCCACCCATGTTCTCAGGAGTCCCCCAAGGCTCCATCCTTAGCCCCGTCCTCTTCTCCAACACCCTGGCCAATGCCCTGAGCCGGATAGGGCTGCATCCCACGAGTGGTCTCTCCTGCCGAGGTAGTACAGCATCTGTTCTCCCATTGGGGCACACCTCAGGTGGACCTGTTTGCCTCCAGGAGAGCGCGAAGCTGAGTCTGTTCCATGCCCGCCTCAGCAGGGCTCGCTGCAGGGGGATGCCTTCTCGAGTCAGTGGACCCCGGGCCTCTTTTACGCCTTTCCCCCATTTCCCTTGATCCACAAGGTGCTTCTCAAGGCGAGGAGGGACAAGGCGCAGGTGATTCTGATAGCCCCAGACTGGCCTCACCAGTTCTGGTACCCAGATCTCCTCAGTCTCAGCTCCAGGACTCATGGCAGCTTCCAGCTCGCCTGGACCTGCTCTCAGTCAATCAGGGAAGGTGTTCCATCCGGACCTTCAATCCCTGCACCTGACAGCCTGGTTCCTGAGCGGCTAGAGTTCCAGGCCTTGGGTCTTTCCGACGAGGTCCTCAATGTAGTTGAGGCGTCCCGTGAAAGTCGACCAGAAAATGCTATGCCTTCAAATGGAAAAGGTTTTCCATTTGGTGTCCAGAACAGGGCTTGGACCCATCCTGTTCCTTGGCAAGCATCTTGGACTATTTATGGTCCCTTTCTAGTCAAGGGCCTAGGTCGACGACCCTAAGGGTGTACCTGGCAGCCATCTCTCTGCTTACCGGTGCGGGCGGGAAGCAGTCGATGGCGAGGAGAAGGTGGTCTGGGCGCTTTCAAAGGCCTTGATCACATTTCCTCCAGTGCGGGAACCCCACCTCCGTGGGATCTACTGCTGGTACTGGCAAAGCTCATGGGCAAGCCATTCGAACCTATGCACAGGTGTGCTCTCTCTCACCTGTCGTGGAAGACCGCTTTCTTGGTGGCTATCCGTCAGCCAGAGGATGGGAGGCTCCAGGCTTTCCATCGAGTCTCCTTACCTGGTCTTCCACAGGGACAAGGTTGTTCTGCGCCACCAATTCCTTCGAAGGTGGTGTCGAGTTTCACCTTAACCAGGTGTTGACTCTGCCGGTGTTCTACTAATCACACCTGAGGAGGCAAAATATAGGCTCCATACTCTGGACCCTAGAAGGGGCGCTCGCTTATTATAAGGAGCGCATGGCTGAAATTGGAGAGGTTCGCCAGCTGTTTGTCACCTACGCTGAAGCCGCATCTCGCAGACCTGCAGCCAGCGGACGATAAGCAGGTGGGTAACCTCCTCATAGATCTCTGCTATAAGTTGGTGGGCATGGAGCCTCCCAGAGGATAAGAGCTCATTCTACCGCCACACTGCTACTGACAGTGGCTGCTTCCAGGGACGTCCCTATCCAGGAAATCTGCAGGGCTGCTACCTGAAGTCAGCAAACACCTTCATTACCCACTACCACATCGACCTTGAGTCAACGCCGGATGCTGGTTTTGGGGCCTCGGTTCTCCAGTCTCTCTTTCCCAAGTAAGTATTGGGGGTGTGCGTCTTGCCTCCCTCCTCCCGGAGAACTGCTAGGAGTCTGCCAATGAGTGTGGATGAACAACATATCCATGTCCCTAGAAATGCAGTTACTCACCTGTAACAGGAGTTCTAGGAATGGTATATATTGTTCATCCACTACCATCTCATGACCTCGGCTTCGACGCACAACCTGAGCTTCCAGCGGGCCAGATCTGGCGCCATGGGGTGGAGCCGAGTTATACCACCCGGTGGGTGGGAGGAGCAAGCTTGAAGACCTTCCGGCAAGATTTAAAGCGGCAAGGATACCTGCCAATGAGTGTGGATGAACAACATATACCATTCCTAGAACTCCTGTTACAGGTGAGTAACCTGTATTTTGGGCAGTATGTGGAAAATGACAACCGTATTGTTCATGAGGAGATGTAAAAAAATGGCAACGTTGAAAATCTGGAGTGAAAATATGAAAAATTGGTGAATTTATGAGCATGCATAGAAACTGTGCAACACACGTCCTTAACCCAATTATTTTTGGGATTTTTTTAACCACATGTTTAACATAGGCATTTTGGGACTTCCCCTCATGAACAGTGGTACTGTGATTTTGTTAATTTGTCCCAAACGTTAATTTCGCACAGTGAACACACCACTGTTAGCCACAGGTGTGAAAACACATTTAGAGCAGGATGTGAAAAATGACAGCTGTACTGCTCATAAGGAGGTGTGAAAAAATGGCAGTGTTCAAAATCTGGCATGAAAATATTGCACATTTGTGAAGTTACAAGGGTGCATAGAAACTGCGCAACGCACACTTGTAACAGTCATTTTATGGAATTTCATCACCAAATTTTGAACATAGGCATTTTAGGACTTCTGCTCATGAACCATGTCACGCCGGCCCATCGGCGCAGCGGTTGGATTTCCGCTTGCGACGCCGGCGACCCGGGTTCGGGAACAGACTCGGGTCGCTGGAGGGCCGGCCGGGGGGAGAAGGATCGAGCGCCCCACGGGCTGCTCTCCTTCTCCGGGGGGAGGACGGGACAGTGTCCGGAGCCTCAGCGACCCCTGGCGGAGGCCGGGGTATCGCGAAACCGACCGGCGCTCGCTGACTTGGAGGCGGGGCAGACGTTCGACGTCATTGCTCGTCCCTGCCTCCCAGAAAACCAGGGAAAATGGACGGCTGCCGACCGCCCTACATGAAGCCCGCCACGGCTTGATCAGCCCCCCAGGCCAGCTTCCCCGACCAATTCCGGTCTCTGCAGGGTGTTTGGGTCCGCACCCTGCAGCTCCGCCGTGGGGGGTAATCCACGGGTATCGGGGAGCCGTGCGCCGATCTGGGGTGGAGCCGGTGGCCCAGGACGGTGCGCAGAATACCGGAGAGGTCGGCAGCTGGAAGGGGATAAAGAAGAAAAAAAAAAAAAATGAACCATGTCACCATCATTTCTTCAAACTGACCCAAAAACTGATTTTGCACAGCTACCATGCTATTCAGTGCCGGACATGTGAAAACACATTTCAGCCAGGATATGTAAAATGACAGCTGTACTGTTCATAAGGAGGAGTGGAAAAATGCCAATGTTGAAAATCTGGAGTGAAAATATTACAAATCAATCAATCAAATCTTTATTTATACAGGCGAACATCATTGAGCAAGGCTCATTTACAAGATGGACCTGATAAGGTCAAGGTTCAATAGTTGATACACAGCAAATACATCATACGCTTTATAAGACAGTTATACATACAGAGAAAAATAATGTTTATAACACAATGAAGTACAGTGGATTCACATGTTAAAACTCAGTTAAAGGAAGGTTAAGCTAATATCTATAGTATGTACAGTACATACATATCCCAATGGGGGCCATGACAGACACACAACATAATGAATACTAGGATGGTGAAGGTATTATTGGGTGCCATAAGCTGGGGGTGGCTGACTGGAAGGAATATGCCATATATGATTGGAAGCCAGATTTGTAGGATGACTAATCTAGCTCTAGCAGTAGCAACTGCATTTCTCTGTGAAAGAAGGCTGCACAATGCTGTTTAAAGGATGCAAATGGAATGATAATGGGCAGTTTTAGGGATTTTGTAGGTGTTCCATGCTATAGCTAGAGAATAGCTGATTGCTGCCCTCCCTAGTCTGGTGCTGACTTTGGGCAATTTGAGCAGGATGATATTGTTGCTTCTTAGGGCATAGGAGCTAGGAGTGGTCTGGTTGAAGCAGTCAGGATATAGTTTAGGTTTTTTGATAAAACTCTGTAAATCCATAGAGCTGCATTTCTGCTCCTCCTGATATGTAGGGGAACCTATCCAACCAAATAAAGAGAGCAATGGTGGGTATTATATGGCAGATCTGTAATGAACCTTATTGCACTATGATATAAGGTATCCAACTTGTGAAGGTAGGAGATGGGGCAGTGACGATAAAGGAAGTCTGCATAGTCAATAACTGATAGAAAGATGGCCTGGACTAACCTCATCTTTGAGTCTCTGTTAAGGAAGGGTTTTAATCAATAGAGGAGACCAAGCCTTTGGCTAAGCTTTTTTAGCAGTTCTTCTAGATGGTGGGTGAAGTCGAGTCTGTTGTCAGTCCACACACCTAGGTATTTGAAGTATTCAGCATACTCCAGATTTTCTCCAAGTATAGTGCATAGCTGGGGGAGAGTGATTGAAGAGGATGTGCTGGTGGAGTTTTGAGTTGTGAACATTGCTTTAGTTTTCTTTGCATTTAGCAGAAGCTTTTTCTCGAGTAGCTGATGTAACAAGGAGAATTCTGTTTGTAGGATTTCATGAGCAACTGTAGGCGAAGGGTTGCTGACATACAGAACAGTGTCATCAGCAAAGAGGTGTACTGAGGACTTGGTAAGGGTTGAATCAATGTTATTTATATAAATGGCAAAAAGGATAGGACCCAGAATAGAGCCTTGGGGAACTCCTCTTGACAGTGGTCTTAATGGAGATAGGTCACATTCAGCTTTTACCTGCTGTGACCTACCGGAGAGGTAGCATCTGAACCACTTAAGGGAGGGTGGATCTAGGCCAAGGGAGTGCAGGGATGAGAGTAGCAGCTCATGGTCCACAGTGTTGAATGATTTGCTCATGTCCAGAAATACTGCACAGACATTATTCTTCTTGTCCAATTCAATTTGCCAGTCATTTGTGACCTTGGCTAATGCAGTGATAGTGCTATGTTTGGCCCTGAATCCAGATTGAGCTGGATTTAATAGGTTAGCATTGTCAAGATATTCCCTTAGCTGATTACTCACTAATTTCTCCAGCATCTTGGATAGCACAGGTAGAATGGAAATGGGCCTGTAATTAATAAGATCCATAGGGTCCCCTGATTTTAGAAGGGGAACCACTTGGGCTGTCTTCCACAGTGTGGGAATAGAGCCAGAGTTTAGGGAAAGGTTAAAGAGGTGTGTTAGGGGGACTGCAAGTACATGGCACGCAATCTTTAGAAAGAAGGGGTCACGAGATTCTGAAGGCATGGTGGAAACTGCACAACGACCCCATAAAGCAGCCATTTTTTGATTTTTCCAACCAAATTTGAACATAGGCTTTTTAGAGTCTCCCTCATGAACAGTGGCACTGTCGTTTTGTTAATCAGTCCCAAAAGGTGATTCCATGCAGTGATCTGAAATCACCTTTCAGGGCTGATTAATGCCATGACAGTGCCAGAATTCATGAGGAGGGGTCCCAAAAACCCCATGTTGAAAATTTTGTGCCAAAATTCCAAGAAATGCCTGAGATATGCATCAAATTGAAAAAACCCTATTTATTCCATTATACAGCTTACCGGCATTTCCTCAGTTCATGGTTGGCTTTGAAGAGTGCAGACGTGTTCCGGGTCCACCGAAGATAATCGCGCTGGACTCTGGAGGTAAGTATGGGGTGAGGATGGGTGTGGGATTGCAGGATGCGCAGAGGGTGGGCGCGGGTTGTGGGAGTTGGCAGTGAGATCGCGAGGGACCATTTTCTTTTTACAGGTTTTAAAAAAAAAAAACATCGGGATTTTTTGCAGGATTTGGCACACTGGAGTGGGCATGCCACTTAAGTCTTTTTGGGGGATGCTGTTGCCGATAGGATTGGGCATCCCCATTGCATATACTGAAGGGGGTGGAGACACGAGCCGAGGGGGATTGGCAGCAACCTCTCAGCACGACAACAAAAGCAGGGGAGGAGAGAGAGACATTATGCCAATGGGGAGTGGGCTCTCCCATTGGCAAAATAAACTGGGATGGGGATAAATGCAGACGGGGATTGGGCACCCTGTTGGAAAAGAAAAACCATTGGGGGGGCACATGATGCCAAGGGGGATTGGGCACCCCCTCGGCATACATTTTAAATGGGAGGGGGGTAATTATGCTGATGGGAAGTGGGCTCCCCCATTGGCATTGTCACAGGAGGCGGTGGCAATCACTGCTGCCATGTTGCGTGGATGTCAGGAGGCGTGTTGTGGTCCTGCTACATAAGAGATTTGCTCTCATTGCAGCAGACCTTTCTTTCATCTGGTGGCCACATTATCTATGCAGGGTGTCGGCACCTGCTGCTGGCTGATTGGGGAATGAGGGCGCACCTATTCTGCATTAACCCAACAGTGACCACGCCTCCAAATCTGCTACTACATCAAATATGTTGGCTGATGCGATGCACTGTTTCAACATAAAAATGATTCATTTATTATGCACCACCCTTTCTGGTGACTATGTGAGGCAGGTATAAAAGGGAGGCAGAAATCACAGTAGTCTAGCTTATCTGGTAAAAGGCAATGAGTTAAGGTATTAGCAGGGCCGGGCCTGGTCCTGTGAGGTAAGGTGGGTAACAGCCTAGAGGTACAGTACAAACTGTTTGAGTAACTGTATCTCAAGTCACCTTGCAGTTCCTCAGGCCATTTGCTTGGTGTGACTTCCATGTTATGTTATTTTACTTTAGTCCCTGGGTAGTTTGGTTTTCCCTAAGCAGTTGTTCTAATTAAATCTAGTCTGAGTCTAGCAGTATCGCCTAGAGTAATGAGTTGCAAATGAACTTGCTACATCCAGCAGGCCTGGGTTTGATACCCACAGCATTCACCTGCATGTTGTGTGACTCTGAGCAAGTCACTTAACCTCCCCAGTACTCCCAGGTCACCACTGAAAACAGATACTTGTGTCTAGTGTGCCTTATCCGGTTACCAAAGAATAAATAAAATAAATACGATTCTGATCCTACCCAGCGGGTCTTGGAACTCCTATGCCAGTTAGGGATTTACCAGTCCTGACACTGTCCAGCCACATTGCAAGTCATTGCTGGATGTTATTGAAGCTGCACTTCAAGAGAAACCAAATAAAATAAACAGCTGTGATCACTGAAACTCTAGTCTCCTGTATCTTCCATACAACTGAACCCATCTGTCACAAATTATGTCAGAAGTGGGGTTCTTTAAAGGAGACACTCTACCTGATAGTCAAGGAAGATGTCCAGAGGAGCTGGAGTGCCTGTAGTGACCACAGGTCCTATGGAGTTAAAGGAAGCTGAGCTTGAGGCTGAGAGGCTGGAGGCTAAGCCAAAATGAGCAGACAATTGACTATGTTCTTTGACCTTGGAAAGACAGAAGCAGATGAGGAAGAGTTTGTAGGGGAAGAGGAGGAAGTAGAAGAAGAGAAAGGAAAGGATTACACACCACAAAAATTGGCTGGGGAACTCACAGAATTTCTTTTATGTAATTAAAACTTGTATTAAAAGCTTAAAAACATAGAAACATAGAAGTTGACGGCAGATAAGGACCGCAAGGCCCATCCAGTCTGCCCATTTCTTTTTCTACCTTATAAATGTGCCATTGGCCTTTGTCAGTGACCTATCTATTCATAGTCATTTGTATTGCTCCCTTATGCCTATCCCATGCCTGTTTGAAGCCCTGCACTGTATTCATAGCCACCACTTCTTGTGGTAAGCCATTCCATGCATCTACCACCCTTTCTGTGAAAAAGAATTTCCTCACATTCCATCTTAATCGGCCTCCCTCTAATCTCATGCTGTGTCCTCTTGTCCTGCTATTTTTCTTATATTTAAACATGTTAGACTCTTTCACCTTGTTTATGCCCTTAAGATGTTTGAATGCCTCGATCATATCATCTCTCTCCCTCCTTTGCTCAAGGGTATACATATTGAGCTCCGTTAATCTGTCCTCATATGTCTTCTGATGCAGTCCCTGCACCATTTTGGTTGCCCTTCTCTGACTGCCTCAATTTGGTTAATGTCCTTTTGAAGGTGTGGCCTCCAATACTGCACGCAGTACTCCAGATGGGGCCTAACCAATGTCTTGTACAGAGGGATTATTACCTCCCTCTTACGACTTGTGATACCCCTACTAATACACCCTAACACCCCCCTAGCCTTACCTACCGCTTTAGAGGTCTGCTTGGATGATTTCAGGTCATCAGTGATGATGATGCCCAAGTCTCTTTCTTCCTTTGTGATTGCTAGCAACTCCCCTCCCAGCCTATAAGTGGCTTCAGGGTTTCTCTTCCCTATGTGCATGATTTTGCACTTCTTTGCATTAAATCCCAGTTGCCACTCTTCTGACCATTCTGCTAGTTTATCCAGATCTCTTCTCATTCTGCCCATCCCATCTGGATCATCTACTCTGTTGCAGATCTTGGTGTCATCTGCAAACAGACAAGCCTTACCCTCTAGTCCATCTGCGAGGTCACTAATGAAGATGTTGAATAGGACTGGCCCCAGGACTGATCCCTGAGGTACCCCACTTGTGACTTGCATCTCTTCTGACTGTATACCATTTACCACCACTCTCTGTTTTCTGCCAGTCAACCAGTTTGCCACCCAGTTGACCAACTTCTGACCCACCCCAAGCCTACCTAGCTTATTTATCAATCTTCTATGTGGAACAGTGTCAAAAGCTTTGCTGAAGTCAAGGTAGGCGACATCAGCTGCTCCCCTTGGTCCACCACTCTGGTTACCCAGTCAAAGAAATCTGAGATTAGTTTGACAGGACCTTCCTTTTGTAAACCCATGCTGTCTTGGATCCTGTGCCCCTATGGATTCCAGGTGTTGCACTATTCTTTTCCTTAAGGAGTGCCTCCATAATCTTGCCCACTACTGAGGTAAGACTGACCAGTCTGTAGTTCCCCGCCTCCTCCCTGCTACCACTCTTGTGGAGTGGGATCACATGAGCCCTTCTCCAGTCTTCTGGGACCTCTCCTGTGCTCAGAGACTCACTAAACAATTCTGCTAATGGCTCTGCTAGTTCCTCCTTTAGCTCCTTAAGAAAAAAAAAGAAATACAAAGTGAACAACACCTACATTACCATATCTGAAAAAGTCAATCATACAAACATTAAGGTGAAAACACCCTTAAATTATCATGAGCTAACATATATTAAAAACCTCTACGCAAAACAACTATTATATTCCTATGTAGTATTTTTACAAAAAATTGAATGTAAAAGCAGGTTCCAGATATCTAGAAAAGTCTCTGTTTGGTCACTACAAACAAAAGCTAGTCTGTCATAGCTCATTCTGGTAATAATATCTTCTAGCTATTCAGCCAGAGTGGGGGAGGTTTGCTTCTAACGTCTAAGAATTATATTCTTGGTTGAAATCATGGCAGCTAGTAGCCATAAAATATTACATCTAGACCAAAGTTTTAGATCAAAAGTGATACCCAACATCACTAATTTGTCAGTTAATCTTTTTATTCAGAAATTTTTGCAGGCTCCAAAAATGTTGTCCCTAAACTTCAGAATTAGTGGGCAAGACCAGATATTGTGTGTAATTCTTCCAGTGCCATTTAGACATCTCCAACAAATACTGGTGTTGGAAATAACCATACTAAATATTTTCTCTGCGTGTGTGGTGCCATCTATGTACAATTTTGTAGTGTACTAACCTGTCTTTTGCCTCTTTACATGCCTTGAGACTATTTATCCAGCTTTGATCTGCCTCGGTCAATGACATAGTAGTGCCTAATTCAAACTTCCCATTTTTAGATTAATGACTCAACCAGACTTTAGAATTCATAACCATATTGTATATTATTTTGTAGCCCTTGTAAGTGGTGAATATTTTATCTAGGGGTGAGTAGGAGGTAATGTGACTGAGGCATTAATGTTTTCACTCAGAATTTGTCTGAGCTGTAAATACCTAAAAAATTTGGTTCTGGGCATTTTGTATTTTCTGGCCATATTATTAAAAGACAATAGGGTTAACATGCTTTGATCTACTAGGTCACTTACGTAACAAATGCCCCTATCTATCCACCTCTTCCAAGCCAGGGTTTTGCCCTCACTTTGAAAGAGTTTGTTGTTCCAAATAGGATAACATAGAGAGACAGCTGTGTTCCAATCCAATGCCTTAGAAATCCTGGACCAGTCTAATGATGTGGCCTTTAAGATAGGGTGAGACTTGAGTTCTTTGGGAAGCTCTGCAAATAAAATGACTCTAGGATTTGCTCCTTCCAGTAAATGTGTTTCAGTATGCATTCACCCCAGGGTCAGATTAGTGTCCCGTAACCATAAAGCATGAGTATTCTGTGCCACTAGAAAGGTGTCATGTCTTGTTCTGAAGGCTGGATAACTAAATCTGCCCCTAGTTCTGGGCTGTTGTACTTTAAGCTTAGATATTCGTGCAGGTTTATCCTCCATAGATACTTAAACAACACAGAGTCTAATAACTTGTAATAATTATCTGGTAACTGCAGTGGTAAGTGACATAATAAATAATAGACTTTCGGAACAAGAATCATGTTTATTGCCTGTATCTTGCCCCAGAAAGGCAAAAGCATTGGAAACCACCTCTGTAGGTTTCATTTTAAAGAGTCTATTAACTCACTGAAATTAAGGGTAATGATTTTTTAATATTAGCACATAATTCCTAGCCAAGAAAAACAAATGTAGAGTAGAGATCTTAAATTTATATTGAGTAAAATCATTGCTACCACCTAGCTTTGAAAGTGGAGTATCTCCAATTTTTCAATATTTATTTTAAAACCTGAGAGTAGGGAGAATGCTTGGATTAGATTCATCAGTGGCGTAGAGTTATACTCGTCTCCAGACAGTCAGCAGTAAGTGTCAGTGGTTCAGTAGGTAGCACACTTGCCTCTGAGGACAGGAGATCAGAGGGCTGTGGGTTCAGTTCCCACATCTGGCACTTGGGTTAATATCCAGTACTGACACTGTAGTGCAGCATGAGAGGGGTGCTGCACTTCTGAGGTGCCGTCTTTCGGATGAGACTTTAAACCGAGGTTCCATCTGCCTGGATTGGTGGTAGTTCAGGTGGATGTTAAAGATCCCATGGCACTTATCGAAAAGAGTAGGGAATTTTTATTGAAAACTTCAAAGAAAATAAACAAAATTGTATTGCATCATACAAATCATAATGAAATAAATCAAAAAAAAGAAGTATTACAGCATACATAAATAATTCATAATTGTACAAGAACCCCCATCCCCCTTAAAAGAATAGAGGAAATTTTAATTAACCACTGAACAAATCATAACAAAGTTAAACTGAATACATAATCAAAATAAGGAAAACCCCAAAATCATAAAGAAGTATTAATTCATACACATATTCTACATATAAGAGCGAAAAATATCAACCCACCCCTCCCCTTCCCTACCATAAGTGTTTTTTGTAAACTGCAGACCAAAGTAATCATGAAATTGTTACAATATACAACAATATGATGAAGAAAATCAAGATCAAAAAACATATTCCAGTATGTGATAATCAAAAAACTCCTTCCACAAATAGATATTATACTACTGTCCCCCTGCCCCTTACTAAAGGAGTAAGCATATTCAAAACCTGAAAGGAAAAACAAGCAGAATCATATTGCATCATACAAAGGCATAAAATAAAAGAACATAAACCCCATATGAGCAGTACACAAGTATAGATCCCAAAAACTAAATCAAAACATATGCCATGCTTCCTCCCCCTCAGAAAGCTTATATAAAGGAGTACCAGAATCAACCGTGTCCAACCATGACATATGTCTGCACCATAACTTATAAAGGTCAGGAGAGGCTGTATTTTGCCCAAAATCCCACCACCTAAAAATCTCTCCAAACTATAGAAAAACTTGAGCACTAGATACTGACTGCTGTCTTAAAGTCAATGCACAGCAAGCTTGCCATAATTAGAATTTGACATATCCCATAAATAATAGTATCGTCCAGAAGTCAAACTGAACCCATGCACCTGGTAGAATACTTCTAACCCAAATATCAGGGTCCACCATCTGGAAAGGACCAGAGGCCCAATACTTATGGAAATAAGACCAAAATTCTGCAGCATAAGAACAGTCTATAAACAAATGTTGCATGGTTTCAATTGCCCCATAACAAGTAGCGACTCTAGGGCAAGTTCGTTCCACTACACCCTTATGCTTCATGTTCCCTTTTACCCCCAATTTTTGGTATGTACAAAACCATACAAAATCCCACATAAAGGCTGGGATTCAAGAACAATGAAGAAAACCTGTCATATTCTTTTTCCCAGCTGGGGGAAGTACCACAAACCATGGGTCCTCATGAAACCAGGTTATTAGCAACCATTCATACACAGTTTTCCTAGAACCAGTAGTTGGGTAACGATAAGGCAGTTCCCACAGTTTAATTTCACCGACCACATCCTTCCAATAATTTGCCAAAAAGGAAATTTTAACTTGTTTAGATAGATAAATAGGGCCGGATATTCAAAAGGGTTGTGCATGCGCAAGTCGGAAAGTGCGCCATTCTGCGATATTCAGCAGGAGGCAGTTGCACCACCGAAAACCTGCTGAGCAACAGTGCAATGCAAATGAAGGCATGCGCAACCGAAGGGGGTGGATCCATGCATAAAGAGTGCAATGCGATATTCAAAGATTTGCGCAATGCGCAACAGCGGAACAGCTGGAAGTTGCGCCCCAGCGGAAATGAGCCAAAATAAAAGGCTCAAGGAAGAGGGCACAAGAACACTAGGGATGCCAAGTGGGGAAGAGAGAGAGAGAGAGAAGACAGACAGTGACAGGCCAGGGCAGGCAAGGGCCAGTGGGCCATAGACTGCAGAGGCTAGCGGGGTGCCCGTGATGGAAGTAGCAGTCGGACAGCGGGGTAACAGAGCAACATCAGCCGGGGGGTCTATGACCAGGGAGATGGAGCAGTGGCAGCTTCCATGGAAGCTGTAATGAGGGGAGTTGAGGCCACAAGGTGCAGGGGGCGTGGCGTGGATGGGCCCGTCGGCAGTGCACGCCCCAACAGGCAGTACCGTCCCGCATCAGCTTTGAGCTGTACACAGATGTAGAGATCATGGGCCGGGTACCGGCGCGGAACAGGGCAATACTGAGGCGGCTCTGTGAGCTGTGCAGTGATGTGATGCAGGCACCCCGACGGAGTCATGCCTGTCAGTGGAGACCAAGGTGACAGCCTGCATGTGCCTCGCTCACCATGGGCACCTTCCAGAGGCCAACAGGGGACACCACAGGCATCACAGTCGGCCACGTCACGCATCCTCACCCAATTCCTCACTGCACTGCTGCCACATGCTGCGGAGCACATCCATTTCCCCAGCACCGCGGCAGAGCGTACAGCAAACATGCAGGAGTTCCACAGGGTAGCACGTATGCCTGGCGTGCTAGGGGCCATAGACTGCACCCATGTGGCCATTCGCACGCCACCTGGCCCCAATGGGGCCGCATATAGGAACAGAAAGGGTTTTCACCAGTGTCAACTGCCAGGTGGTGTGTGATGCCACTGGGCGATAATCATGTCTGTGCCACACACCCTGGTGGAGCACATGATGCCTTCATATGGCATCAGTCCACACTGTGCCATCGATTCAGAGTGGGGACAGCCCCATTGCGCATATCTAGTGGGTGAGTACGCATGTAGGAAATGCAAACTCGGGGCAAGGGTGGGAATGCCACAGGTGCCATGGTAGTGACACACAGGGATATGGGCAATATGGACCTGAACATGATACTGATCTCCACTGTCTCCCCACAGGTGACAGCAGATACCCACTCTGTCCCTGGCTGCTTACACCATCCTGGCGCCTCATGACCCCATCGCAGCAACGCTATGATGAGGCACATGCCGCCACACGCAACATCATTGAGCGGGTGTTTGGGATGCTCAAGGCATGCTTCCGATGCCTAGACACCTCCGGCGGTGCCCTACAGTACAGCCCCTCAAAGGCCTGTGGGATATTCCTGGCCTGTTGTATCCTGCACAACATGGCCAAAGACTGTGGGATAGCCCTACAGGTTGAAGAGGGGGACAGCGATGGGGATGCCAGCGGCGCCAGTGTTGATGGTGATGAGCAGCACCCCCTTGGATGGCGGGACCTCCGACTGATCCGGCAGGCCCAGCTGCACCGGGACACCATCACGGAGGAGCATTATGCACCACACAGGTAGTCAAGGGCCAGCAACCAACACTGTCCTGGCGCAACCCACAGGCACACAGGTAACACACCAGGGTGCATGACGGCAAGGGAGTGGAAGGACCAGACACAAACACACCATCAGGGAGGGTGAATAGTCATATGGACACACACACACACACCAGGCACAAAGCCATGGGCAGTGCACAGCAGGCAGGAACAGACACAGCAAACACACAGATCCACAGACCACACCCACCACCCGTACTGTCCAAGTACATGTGTCAGATACTAGCACCTTGCACCTGCGTACAGTGCAATGCAGGCTACTGCCCACGCCTGTGGAAAGCAGTCAGGTGGTGTGCGGGTCCTCAGAGCGTTGTTGTGATGTGCAGGGCACCCACCAGCACTGCCACCATGGTGCAATGCACAGGGCAGCACCAGACAGGGCCCGCACTGGGAGACAGGCCAGTCATGTTGCACCAGGCCCACGACGGATGCGGGTGGCCCGCCGCGACCAACAGCACTGCAGGCTGAGCAGTGGCCACATGAGTGGCACCGATGGACCACCAGGGTCCCACTGCGCGATCGCCACCTTGTCCGAAGGGGTCTGTAGTATAAACATACCTGCACCAGGGGTGCTTGGGATGCCAGCAGAACCCGCATCGACAGGCTTGGTATGCACGGTGCCGAACAGGAGGAGAGCTGCTGTGTGGGTGCACAGGAGCATCTGCTTGTCAGCTATACACACGCAACCCAACAACACCAAAGTCTGCCTGTCAATAGCGCAGTCACATCCATCCAAATATGGACCATCCTGCAAGGTCCAGGCACAGTCCCTCTGTGCGCCCACAGCCACACACAGTACCCACGGACGTACAACCGCCTTTGCTGCTGTACTGACCCCAGGCAGTGTTGCTTCAAATGGGTACTTGCCACAACGCATCCTGTCCCCAGAGTATGGAAGGTCCTGATACTCAACACCCTTGAGGTGGGCACTCACCAGGACCAGAATGGGCATATCAAAGGCGGTGGGCATGTGCACGCTGGACACCGGACCCCAGACCTGGTGGTGACCGCTGCTGCCCTCCAACCGTGTGCCCCAGGGACCACGGCTCCACTGCTGTAGCGCACAAAAACAGACACCCGCCACCAGTGCTGCCCACTCGAGCGGACAGGCAGCCTGAGACCGTGCCGACATGCTGGCCAACGTTGGAACCAGCCAGGCCCAGGGCGTGCTGACCTTGTGTGTGTCTGTCACCAGGACACACACCTGTCTGCCACGGCAGTCCTTGCATCATCAGTGGTGCAGGTACGTGCACAGCCACAGTCACAGCGTGCTGGCACACTTGCACGCCAGACCGCTGAACAAGCCAGGCACCCCCACCGACTCACGACACCAGAGTTAGCAGCCTGGCACGTGCTGGTGCAGTGCATGCTGGCTGGTGACAAGGTGGATGGACCCTCTCCATGTCCAGGGGTCTTCCTCACTGCCTGGACTCACCCTTCCATTCCTGAAGATGAACAGGATCTGTAACAGAAGAGGACATGTGGTGCATGTGAACAACCCCCCCCCAACACCACCACCATACGACACCGGGCAGCGAGCGGGCTTCCACCTGTCTGAATCCACTTGGTATGCCTCAATACACTCCACTGCATTGTGCAGCCAGTCGATCCTCAGCCAGTCAGCCCACCACCGTAGCTGGCCCCGCCAGTACCAGCACATGCAGCCTGAGGGCTACCACCCTCCCCTTCACCCTCCTGCAGTCTCCCCATCTCTTTTAATTCCCTGCTGGAGCCAGGCTTGCAGGCTACTGCCCGAGCTACCCCCCACATGCAGCCGATGGCCTGAGGTGCCCCCCGTCCACCAGTAGTGCCTCCTCCAGGTAGGCCTGGAAGGGCCTCGTCTCGCTGTGGTGAAGTTGGGCCTCCTCCTCCGCCCAACAATCACCCTCACCCTGGCTCTGCAGATCAAGTATGCAGGCGGAGCGGTGGCGGACACCCGTCACTGTGCAGTCTACAAAGCATCCATGACCATTGTCCAAACATCATAGCATACAACCCACCTCACCCAGAAAACCGACATGGCCAGCCCAGCATTTACACATTTATACGCACGCATGCAAATTAGGGTGGAGCAACTGTAATGAGATGCAATCGTGCCACTGCACCTTTGAATAGCTGATCGAGGTTGCATGTGTCGGCTGAATATCGCCGCTACGACGGCGCGAACACGGTTGAGCCGGGCTGAGCCAATGGCGGCATCTGTTACTGTGTGGTACACTGCATTGCGATGCCCAGGTAGCTTACGGCATCCGCCACTGATGACGCGGCTGCGCGATCGGCAACCAGGCCATGGCCCCATTGTGCCAGTGGTGCGCCAGCAATGGGACCACATAACACCGTGGCACTACTGCGCAATAGTCCATAGCACTGGCACGCAGGTGATCGGTCATGCAGGATGCATAGATGTCAGATGGCTGACGCCGTGGCCCTGCAATCATAACCCTGACCTGGTGTCCAACCTTGCCCCCGGCGCTGTTCGCGCTGCCATGTGTCCGGCTCCATTGCGCTGTTTGGTGTCAGTGCTAATATGAACTCGACAGCACTATATCTGAACAGCGTGATTGAAGCGTATGGTGGTCTATTGCGCAACATTTCCACGTGGGTCACGCACTGCGGGCGCCATATTGCCTGCTGTATGACCCCACCAGTGGCACGCAGGAGAGCTCCCAATGGAGCCAGGTGAGGTGGCCAACCTGGTGGCCCTGGTTGAGCCCCCCACTTGAGGCACTGTACAGGGATGGAGCCTCGCTCCATGGCTCACACCAGGTGTGGCTGCAGGTGGCCACTGACCTGTGAGGATCACAGGCAGTGCCGGTCTGCGGAGCAGTGCAGGCACAGGTTTAGTGACCTCCCCAGGAGAGGAGCTGAATGTGCTGGGAGATGCCTCAGGTCACATGCCAGGGAGGGAGGCGTTGTGCCCTGGGCCTAGGTGGGTGTACCCTATGCACCTGTATTCTCCGTGAGGGGTGTGACTGTGTTTTGGTGGTAGTGCATGGGGGATGGCTCTGCCATGGATTGGCTGTGTCAGTGTGTGCAGGTGTGAGATGCATAGGTCTGGCTGTGTGGGAGGGCACACTCACTGGGGCAGGGGCAGTCTGCTTTGAGGTCACACTGATGTTTTTTCTCAACATTTGTCACCCACAGGCCTGGCAGAGAGGATGGAGGCATGGGCTGAGGAGGCCGTGGCAGGCCCAGGTGGCGGACGAGAGGATGTGAGGGTGGCCACAGCGGCAGCTCAGCCACAGGCTGTGCAGATGTAAGTATCATTACATCATGGATGCTGTATTGCATGCTGGAGGGGTGGGCATGACCACCAGCCCTGGACAACACAACCATGCGACACAGGAGCCAGTCATCACTGTCCAGTGTCACTGCACGTCTGTGTGCGTCACTGGTGGTCCATGCATGCACTGGGCACATGGCTGTGGAACTGGCATCCCACCACATTGCCACGTCAACAGACAGCCTTGTTTGTGCTGTGATGGACATGGGCAGTGTGTGTGTGCAGTGGTGCACATAGCTGGTGCCGCCTGGTTGGGCATGTCATGTGCATGGTCACTGTGGGTGGGTGGCATACCCATCACAGGTGCGGGCACTGGGCTATATCCTTGCAGGATGGGTGGTGTTCAGGGTTGTGGACAGTCACAGCCATTGACTGTGTTCCCTATTCCTAGGCCTCAGCATCCTACACAGGATGGAGCGTACCCTCAGCGGCTGACCAGGGTATCCATCCCGGCGCATAACATCCTCCGGACATTCAGGCGCCATGGGGTCGAAGCGACGGCGAGGAGGCAACAGGGACAACCGCAGGCGGCAGCACCAGCCTGCAAGGTGCTAAATGTGCTTCCCTTCCCACTTCACCCATCCCTCCAATCCTGCCTTCCTCCCCAGTTGTTCACCCTCACTTCACTCCACCCCTACCTTGTACCCTCTACCCCCTTGTCTTCAGCATACCTGTATATAGTTGTGTTCTGATCTTGGTGTTGTAATTTCTGTTTTCCAATATATATATATTTTATTATGAATACTGTGGTGGTCTCCTATTTGCAGCTGGCTATGGTTGCTCAATTGCAGTGGTGTACATACCATCTGGGGTGGTATGGTCCTGGGTATGTGTGTGTGTGTGTGTGTTTGTGTGTGTGTGTTTGTGCTGTGTGTTTGTGTGTGTGTGTTTGTGTGTGTGTGTGTGTGTGTGTGTGTGTGTGTGTGTGTGTGTGTGTGTGCATGGGGAGGTGTCTCCAGTGTGGGAGTGACTTTCAGTCGGTCTTGCCATCTGCTGCCGCCCAGTGCTGGGTGCCCAGGGTGGGTCTGGCTTGTATGGTTCTATGCTACACGAGGTTGACGTGTGCCGGGGGGGATGCATGGTGTTTACTGCAGTGACAGTCACTGCATATGGGTGGTGTCTTGGGGTCATGGTGCAGGGTGTGCTGTGCAGAAGGGGGGGCTGCTGTGCACTGTGGTTGTCGACCCCCTGTGTGTGGCAGTCTCAGCCTGACAGTGGTTGTGCTGGGGCGTCATGGCCCTGTTGTGCTTTGTTGGCTTGTCTCCATGGGCCAGTGGATCATCCATCCTTCCCCCAGTGATGCTGTGCTTGGGGTGTGCGGGTGTCTTGTTGGTTCTGCAGTGTGTTCCTGTGCCCATGTGTGGCATGGCTGGCAGTGGGTCCCAGCCTACCTCCTGGTTGTGCAGTTCCATTGCTCTGCTGGGGTGGGGGCTCTGTAGCTATGGCACCTCTGGACTGATCAGTTAGGCTAGCCTTGTTGCGCTATGGGCGCCAACCTTTCTGCTCAGCTTCCCTTCCTGGTTGCGCTTATGGCACAGTTTGTGTATATTCAGACGCTGGCTGCTTTACGCAATTTGTTTTGCTCCATGTTTGAATATCGCGTCTGTTGCGCCTATGCACATTTGACTTGTGCTTGCTCCTGCTGTTGCGCACTTTTCCGAAGCAGTTTGAATATCCGGCCCATAGTCTAGAGAAGCCCATAGCTTAAGTAGGGGTCCAAACTCATCCATTAACCATGGGCTCCATAATCCTAACTTATTGTGAACAAGCGGGACAACATTATGAAAAATAAAAGTAACATTAAAAAAAACACACCGGATTAACCATTCCCAAGCCCCCCTGGGTTATAGGTAAATAAGTAATACCTCTCTTTATAGGATTTAATCGACTCCCCCATAGACACTGAAAAAAACCCCATTATATACAGAGGTTTCCAGAGCTTTTGGAATGGGAAATACTGCTGATAAATATAAAATATTGGTAACAAATGTGATTTTATCATATAAATCCTTTTGCTTTGGACATCGCCAAGTATTCCACTTTGTTACCAACCCTTTAGCTGCACGAAGTTTTCATCCAGTTATAAAACTGGGGTCATGATCTCCAAAAATATACCCAAAATTTTAATATAAGAGGTTACTACTGGGAATTGCCATATCGAAGTCCATACTATACCCTCACAACCTAGTGATAAAATACTACATTTCTTGTAGTTAATGATGGAACCAGTTACTTCTGAAAAAATTCTCAGTTCCCCCTGGGCCAACACTGCTATTGTTTTGTCTGCTAATATTAAACAAAGGTCATCTGCATAAGCAACCGTTTTTATCTGCTGATCTACACTACTCACAGAGAGACCCATAATATCATCCTGTTTATTCAATCTATATAACACGGGATCCAAAGACAATAAATATAAAAGAGGACTCAGAGGACAGCCCTGCCTCACTCCTCTACCGACTAAGATCTTACCTCCCATCCATCCATTCATACTAGGTAATAAGCAAATATTTTTATAACAGATTTTTAACCACAAAATAAACTTCTCCGGAAACCCATAACTGGAAAGAACTGCCCACGTATAGATGTATTCGACCCTATCGAAGGCCTTAGATTGATCTAAACTTACCACATGCCCCAATAATTCCTGGGTACTACCTTTATACAAAATTTACCTAATAAGAATTAGGGCATCCTGTATCTTCCATGAGGGTACCCTACTAAACTGTGTGGGGTGAATTATTACATCCAATGCACCCATCAATCTATTCCCTATCACCTTCATCAGAATTTTACTATCAGTATTTAAAAGGGTAATCGGTCACCAATTATTTAAATTTTCTTTGTTCCCATCCTTAAATAAAAGGACTAGTACCCCTTCGTACATGCTGATTGGTAAGCATCATGTAGTTAGAGCACCATTCAAAACTGCCACCAGTTCTTCCCCTAACACCTCCCAGATTACTTCATAGATGGTATGTGGTAGTCCATCAGACCCTGGGGACGTCCCTTTAGAAAGGGACCAAATAACCTGTTTAAGTTCTAAAACTGAGGTAGGTTTAATTAAACTATGATCAAGCTCCTCCGAAATACTAGGGAGATCACATCCCTGCAACCAATAATACATTGCATCCTTTGGCAAGTTTGCACTTGTAAAAACTTCAGTGAAATACCTACTAATTTCGGTCAATATGGCAGAGTTTTTTGTTACCATAGTACCATTAGTTAACTGTAAGGATTCCATAATTCTCTGGTCCGGGACCTGAGCCAGGGTATCAAAAGGAATGGTATCAGATTTTTCGCCAAAAACCTGATAACGTTGTTGTTTGACCACCCCCTTCATCATCTCTTTTTTGTAAAACTCTTATTTTATTTTTAAGAATCTTAATAACTTTGAGATCACCTTCACCCCTCTCATAGTGTTGAGCAACTAAAACTCTTAGCTGTGCCCTTAAATTCCACAAAGCATTCAGTTTAAAGGATCCATTAAGCCTTCCTACAGACTGAAAATAAGAACGAAAATCTCATTTAGAGTCCTCCCACCATTGACTTTTATCCTCATAGAGGAAAAACACAGATTTCCATGCTTCCATAACATGTTGAAAACCCTTCTGTATCATAGGTAAGTCTAATAAAGAAATATTTAACTTCCAGAACCCTGGACCTCGTCTTTGTTCAGGTACATTACCTACCGACAAAACCAACATTCGGTGGTCTGATGTTGCCAAATTGGTAACTACAGCCTCTTGAATACAAAAGCAATCTGAAATAAAAAAATAATCAATTCTAGATGTACGAGGGCCACAAGCATACGTATGTGAAGTCTTCATACCACCATACCCAAACACTTCAATTAGCCCTACATCAGTAATAACCTTTAGTAAACAGGAAATATCACAATATTGTTTTTTTCCCAACATATTACTTCCAACCTAAGGGAAGGTGCAAATAAAATCCCCCCCAAAGATTACTGGCATATTTGTAAATAAAAAAGGTTGTATGATGCGAAAAAGCCTCATCCTATCACATTTTAATTGGGGCGCATATATGTTCAATAGCCGCATGGGTACATTTTTTCATACAATATCTAGCAATAAAGCCTTCCCCTCCACAATTTCTAAATGCCGGATTATTTTAACTTTAGGAAAAAAAAATCCCAACCCCAGAATACTGCTCAGACCCCTGAGACCAATAACTAGCCCCCCATAACCAGCCTCCAGAGGCTGCCTCCATAAGACATGAGGAATGCAGTTGAACGTCCTGAAACAATACACAATCCAAGTCAGATTTCAGAAAAAGCCCAAATGCTTCCAGTCTCTTAAATTCAGACTGGATGCTATTCACATTCAAAGATGCAATTTGTAAATGGTACTGGGAAGCAGTCACAAAAAACCAAAGAAAGAAAAATTATCCTCGCTTTACTTTACTAGAGGCTCAGGTGACCCTACCACTAGTTTTAGGCCCTGGATTACCTACCATTAACCCACCTGGATCCAACAAATCCCCACCCAGAGGCTGATTCCCCTCAACTACAGAATTTTCTATTTCCTGATCAGAGAGCCCATCCTGTAAAATCTCATAATTATTTATGTCCTCCAAGGGTTCTATCACCTTTTTAGAAACCTCGGGCCTAGAACCCTTCCCTCTCTTAAGACGAACCACCAAAAAATCTTGGGAACTGGATGAAGAATCTGATGGGGGGCGTGCCATACCTATCTGTGGAACAGGCTGAGCTGGAATAACCACAGGCAAGACATCTAATGGAGTTGGACCGGAGGGGAGGGGGGTCTATTTTCGAGTACCTGCTGTACTTGTCTGCCACCGGGGGCTTTAGGCCCAGAAAAAACTGTGGGAGTAATAGACTCTTTAATATAATAATCTTGAACCCCAAAATCTGCTTTCTCCATATTTCTAGCTGCCCAAGAACAATCAGTAAATACGTGCCCTACCTCCTCACAAAGGTTACATTTAGGTTCTTGAAAACAATGTCACTGACATGACCTAGTTCCCACAATAGGTACATTTCAACACCTCACACATTGTACTAATGTGCCTGGTAGACCCACATTTAAAACACATCCTAGGTTGCCCAGGGTAAAACAAAAAACATTTGTCACGACCTATAAAAAAAACAGTTTGGTAAATGGATAACATCCTGATCAGATTGGTGTAATTTAATTTTAAACTTCCAACCCCCAGTCCAGAATCCTTCATCATCCATTATGGGGAGGGATTCCCCTGAATAGAACACCGATTTTCTAGCCAGTACACCACATCAGTAATATTTACCCCTTCATTACGAAAAAGAATAGTAATAACCTGAAAGGGTTGCTTAGTCAAGGGTATTACAATAAAGTCTACCCAAAGTGGGTTTGTTTTAAATTAGGAATTTTTCCAGCAAAGCCAGAGTCCGAAAACTAACGTCCAAATGTACTTTCTCCTGGTGCATGAATTAAGGCATACACTTCTGAAGGAGAAAACCCAGAGACTGTTTAAGTAAAACTTTCCCCATGAAATCGATCTGGTGCAGAATCCTTATGTCCCACATACCGAACGCACCACGCTCCACGTTTTGCCAGATCAAAGGTTTTATGAAAATGACTTGCATAGGTGGGGCGGGGGCCTGCATCAGAAGACACCGTTTCTTCAGGAGTGGAATCCTCTGATCAACTTGTGGAGGCCCAAGCTCTATCCCCTACCCTGCTGCATAATCAAATCCACAGAGCAAACAGTACCTGAAGGAGCTATCAACCTCCGGAAACCATATTTGTTGAAGAAGCTAATGGATTTGCTGATCTACTGGTGAAAATGCTAGATCAGGCTGCCAAACTCCACGGGAAGGGCGACCATCCGACGTCATCTTCTTCACTCCAGTCGCGTTGTGGGAGCCTTTCTTCCTGACCAGGAAGTGAATTTGCAGTTTCTGTAGATGCCAAGACCTTCATAGGACCCAAAGAGGTGTCCGACATCGGGGAAGCTGATGATAGTTTTCTTTTGCGGTCATCGTCACGCTGTACCAGCGCATTATCCAGTTGCTGGTTAATTTTCCCCAATTCCTCTTCCAGACACTGCTTTTTTTGTGCTAAAGTAAGCACTACTCCAGGTTCCAAGCTTGCAATGCTTTCGCAGGCGATATGCTGGCCACCCCTTGGGTGCTTCCCAGCAGCTGCTTCTGTATTCACCTTCACTAATGCATCTATGCTCACCAACTCCACAGACTCTTCCTCCATTAACCTGTCCCTTCCAGCCTCGGCCATGGACTGATGCACCACGCAACGTCAGGGCCCCCTACTGACAGAGTAGGGGAATTTCCCCAGTGTTCTGGCCAAATTTCTCTCATTCACAAAAAAAAAAATACCACCGACAGCTTAATCTGACTCAAGGTCAATTGGCATTCATCTGTATCCTCCCCAGGTCGTGCCTGAAAATAGGCAGGATTTGTCTAGTGCACTTACCTGGTCAACAAAACTAAATAAAATAAATAAAATCTGCATAAGCCACGAGTTTATTATACTTACCCAACCCTGTACCTTTAATTTCAGTAGCTGTCCTAGTTTTAATTAGTAAAGGTTCTAAGGCCAGTATAATCAGCACGGGAGACAAAGAACATCCTTATCTGGTCTCTCTATGTATGTCAAGTTTGTCTGAGAACATCCCATTTACTTTAACTGTAGTCGATATCTGATTGTATAAAATTCCTACCCAACCACAAAACTGTTCCGCTAGATTATATTTAGTTAGAATGCTCTGCAAATAACCCCATTCCAGCAGATTGAAAGCTTTGTTAGCGTTTTTCACATTATGTACAGTGTGTAGAACCTTTTTTATCAAGCCTTCACTATTTTGGCCTTTAAAAAAACCCACTTGATCAGAATTAATTAATTTTGGGATCAGTTTAGTCTGCTAGCTAACATTTTTGCTAGTAATTTACAATCAACATTGATCAAGGAGACAGATCTGTGATTGTCACATCTAGTGGGGTCTTTGTTCTTTTTTAGTAATACACTTATGGGTGCTTCACGTATAGATTGGGCAGCGTACCAGCTTTAAAAAGCACAGTAAAAACTCTAATTAACAATGAGGCAGTCTCCTGTATTGCTGCCTTGTAAAACTCGCCTGAGAACCCATCTAGGCCTGGCACCTTACTGGTAGGTGTTGACATAGCTGCTTTAATTCAGCTTTGGTAAAGGGTTTGATTAGAGCTAACTTATTCTCAGAAATAGAAGGTATCTTTTAATTACTTAAGAAAAGTTGAGCAATTCTTCATTATGAGGTACTTCAGATTCATATAATTCAGCATAAAATCTTTGAAAGCATTTAGCAATTTAAGTCACTGAATAGGCCACTGTGTGTTTGTTAACCCTAATTTAGGTAAATTTTGTGGATTTTGTACTTTTATAGAGTCTGTGAGCTAATAATTTCGCTTGCACTTTACCAGATTCCTAGTACTTCTGTTTCAGTCAAAATAGTGCAAACTCAGCCTTGTGGTTATATATGGTATTAGCAGCATACTTTAATCCCATTATTTCTGAGAATAGTTGTGAGTCTGAATATAAACATTGTACATATTGGGACTCTTTAAGTTTGATGTCTTTTTCTAGATTATTCAGCTCTGCATTTTGCAGTTTTTTCTTACGGCTAGCATATGAGATAATACAACCTCTCATACAGGCCTTCAGAATGTCCCACAAAACACCATTAGACACCTCCCCATTGTCATGTAAGTCAAGAAATTGTATGATTTCTGTACTTAACATTTTAAAAAAACTCATAATCCTTCAGTAGACTGCTATTAAATCTCTGCCTCCTTTGAATCTGAGCTGTCTTCTAACTGGATGCCAGCCTTCACTGTGGCATGGTCTGAAATGACCATGTTCCCCTATGTTACTACTTGCCAGGCCAGCCAGCAACTGCTTTAAAACAGTTGTGTAATCTAGCCTGCAGTATGAGTTATGTCTGCAAGATCTGAACATGAAGTCCCTGCCCTTAGGATGCATTACTGTCCAACAGTCTAATAGGCCTAGTTCTATCCAGGTAATTATCTAGTGTAGAGTTCATTATCACCTGCCACGATAATAGACTTTGTGTTAAATGGCCCCAGCTTGTCTGCTACAGTGGCAAAGAAACAGCCCTGATTAACATTAGGGGCACACAGGTTAACCAAGGTGACATCTGCCCCATCAATCTGAGCACTAATAATGATTAATCTACCTTCTGGGTCTTCTAATCTGGACTTGATCACCAAATATAAGTTCTTATGAAATAGGATACATAGTCCTCTACTTTTTGAATTAAATGAGCTGCCCACTACAGCACCCACCCAGGCTTTTTAAGCTTCAATAACTCCTCCACTGTTAGATGCATTTCCTGAATGAATGCTATATCTGTCCATAATGATTTAAGAAAAGAGAGAACCTTAGTCCTCTTAATAGGGCTGTAAAAACCCATAATATTCCATACAACTATCTTAAAAAAAGTTTTGTTACCATGTGACATTTTAACTTGTAAGGCTATTCACTAACTTGCTATCTTAAACCTAGAGTAACTTTGCAAGATAATTAGTTAATAACTATGGAAATGCAGAACACTGACCCACCCAATTGTGTTTAAGATTATCTAGTATAAATATCTAATGACTTTAAGCAAAGCGTGTGAGCCTGTGCATAAAAAATATTCAATTATAAGAATAAGAAAAGATTAATTAAGATCCAAAGTGGACTCTCACACACACTTAGTATCAACCGTACACTCGGTAAATATAGAGACCATCATGAACCCACTGCTCCACCTGTCACCATTTTGTTCATAGTTAAGTATCACACATCTTGTAAAATAGTGGCTTTTACTGCCGGCTGTTGTGGCATTTAGATCTACCATGGGAAATTACAGCTGGTTCCTTGGTGTGTCACTAGCTTTATTAGCCCTCGGCTCAATTCTTCAGAACCCTCATCCCTCCCTAAAGTGAAATGACCCCTGTGCTTCTCCCTGCTCTGCTTCCAACAGCTCCTTTCAGGTAGCCATTCTGGACTATTGGGCTTCTCGGCTGTCTCTGCGGGGAGAACATCTCCCAAGCTGCCTCTGCCGACACTCCCCATCCAGACTCTAGACTACCTACTCATGGCAAATTTTTGTCAGGACACTAGTGGCTGCAATACTAGGCCAGTATAACACCAGGTAGGGTACAGGCTACCCATCAACACCACCTCCCTATCGCCCAAAAATAGTGTTTACAGATTACAGTTTGCTGCCTTAAAAAGAATCCTGCTTCTTTTACTATTGTGCTCAGGCAATGTCAGACTCAACCCAGGACCATTAGGCACCCTTGCTTTCCATCAGACCTGGCAGGTATCAAAGGAATGTCTTTTATGCATCTTAATGCCTGTAGTTTGCTGAAAAAGTTCACCCTTATCCAGGCTTGGGTGAGCCACCCCCTACCCGATGTCCTAGTGATCACTGAGACCTGGCTTAGGCCAGCCACCCCAGACAATGGAATCAATATCCCAAATTATTTACTGTTCCGAGTGGATAGGCAATCAAGATGAGGTGGGGTGGCAATTTATGTAAGGGACAAATACTCAGCCCGTGCATAGACGCATCATCCTCCCCCAAAGAATTTGAGTGCTTGATCCTAAAGATCGAACTTTCTCCTTCCAGTGCACTGTGTGTAATAGACTGCTACAGGCCCCCTTCTGCCAGGCCACATCTCCTGTCTTACCTCAATTCTGTACTGGGGCTCAGTTCCTTGGAAACCATTATTCTTGGTGACCTGAACTACGATTGGCTATCAAGTGCATCAGCTCCCTTGAAATCCTTTTGTGACACTCTAAGGCTGGTGCAACGCATTGGCGAGCCTACTCGCCCAAATAAAAAGAACCTTAACAGCAGCTCCCTCTTAGATGTAATTTTGGTTAGCAAGCCACACCTGTTCTCTCATGTCGGAACAGTTTTCTCAGACATTAGCGATCATTGTATAATAACCACCATTAGATCCATGCATAACCCACAGTTTGTGGCAAAGTTCTCTATCAAGAGATGCAAAGGCAACTTTGATTTGTTTGCTTATGTCCATGACTTGAAACATTCACCGCGATGGCAGGAATTCTTCCTAGCCAAAACGGTTAACGGGGCATATACTATTTTTTACGATATTTTAAGTGAGGCTTTAAATAAGCATGCACCCCTGGTTAAGGTGCGGGTCAGGAGCAGCACCTGCCATTCGTTCTCACCTGAGCTCAAAGCTTCCCTGTTAGAAAGGGATACTTTATGGAAAAAAGCCTGAAGAAGCAAGAATGACTCGGATTGGTGTCTTTTTAAGAGAGCACATAACAAGTGCACCAAGTTGGTCAGAGCAGCCAAGGCCACTACTATCGTTCAGAGCTAGCCTCTGCCTCAAGAAATCCTTCAAAGCTCTGGAAAACATTAAAAGACATGTCTGGACATGCATCTGGTAATTCCATTCCAGCAAAAATTAAGTCCAGTGCCAGTGTTATCTCTAACCAATCAGAGATATTGGAAGCCCTCAATAACCATTTTGCAATGGCAGGGCTAGCATTTGATACTTCTCCTGCCAATGACCTCCATACAGCTCAGGGCCCACCAACCCATGAGTCCCCCTCTACCAAGGAGGCCTTCTCCCTCCTGTCTGACTCTCTAAAAGAGGTGGAAGACCTACTGCTGCAACTGGACACCAGGAAGGGAGCAGGCTTTGACTTCATAAAGCCATACTATCTGAAATGTGCCTACCATGTGCTTGCGGTGCCAATCACCCACCTATTCAACATGTCACTCTCCCAGGGTAGCCTCCCCCCTCAATGGAAAATAGCCCATGTCATCCCTCTATTAAAAGCAGGTGACCCTGCAATCTAAATAATTACAGACCCTCTTAATCACTTAACATATAGCTCAGCTTTTAGCAAGTTCAGCATGAAATGGACCCCCCGGTCCATTAAATATTTAGGTATTTACATTACCTCGGACTTATCCTTACTGCGTAAGCTTAATCTGGAGGACTTGTGGTACAATATTCAGCAGGACCTAGTAAGATGGAAAAAGCTCCCTCTCTCCTTATGGGGCAGAATTAAGACTGTCAAGATGAATGTCCTACCCAGATTATTTTACGCGTTAAATATGCTGGATGTATGGTTACCCTTATCTTTCTTTCAACATATTCATTCAGATGTTAATTCCTTTATTTGGTGGGACAAAGCAATCAGAAGATCCTGTCTTAAATTGTCCCTACCCAAGGAGCCAGGAGGTCTGCTGTCTCCCTAATTTCCTACTATATTACTGAGCTTGCCATCTGTACAAATGTGGGAAGTGGCTCTCTTTACCTGAACTCCTTACTCACCATGAGTACATCCCAATCTGGTTTCAAATTGAATCGGACATGTTTGCTTCTTATAAACTAGCCCCATCCTCACTTTTTTTACATGCCTATAAAGAATATACCAAAAGCCTTGCAGTCTCTCCCGATTGGTATCTCATTAAGAGTCCTTTCTCAATTGTTCCGTTATTGTAAGGTATCCCCATACTCTGATTTTTCTTAGCCAATCTATGCTAACTTGAATCTCAAAATAGGAGGTGCTCCTATATCTGGAAGCTGGTTACCACTCTCTTCTGAACATATTGTTGCCGATTTCTACTCACAGGACTCTATTTTGACCACAGAAGAGATTCTAGCCAAATTTGGCTTAACATCACGGGCAGCCTTTAAAATTCTTCAGCTTAAGCACATCTTAATCAAAGTGTTTGGAAAAGAACCCAAACCCTTCTATATTGGTGCCTTTCTTCAGCAAATTAAAATCTCAGCTAGCAAACCGCATGGCATCTCTACTTTGTATAAACTACTTCTCACATACCTGCAACCTCCTCCGGCAGCTGGGTTTAAGATCTGGCAAGCTTTCTTCCCTGATGAAGATATTAATTGGCAATGTATATGGAAAGATATTTATATATATATATATCATATATATCATATATATCATATATATCATATATATCATATATATCATATATATCATATATATCATATATATCATATATATCATATATATCATATATATCATATATATCATATATATCATATATATATCACACTCAAGATCGTTACAGGGTAACGTAATATTGTATCTTAAATAATTTGTATTATACTCCTATTAAACTGTCTCAAATGAAGCACCTTCCTTCTAGCATGTGCTCTAGATGTAAGAAGGAGGAAGGTTCGCTCCTCCATATATTGTGGTCATGTGAAAAAATATCTCCCTTGTGGAAACAAATCAAATCAACTTTAGACCCATTGCCGGGGCTGCAGGGCCCCTTCTCCCCCATCATATGTATTCTGGGAGATTACTCCACATTCCCAGTGAAGGAGAGAAGATTCCACATGGCTTTAATTTCAGTGGCAGTCAAAAAACTAGTGCTCAGACACTGGATGGATCAAGCCCCTATTTCTTATACAGAATGGCTGCATGAAATATCCTTTGCACTCTGAGCTGAGCACTTAATTGCGAGCGTACGCCACCGTCAATCATCTTTTAATAACAAATGGGGGAAGCTAAATGCCCTCTACTTGACTTGACAGAATGACGTGGATGGTTCACGAGCCTCTCTTTTTCCTTTTTTCTTCTGGCTTTCCTCTATTTTGTGTGGGAACCCCTATTGTTTTTGTTAGGCCACTTATTGTTTCCTATTAATTTATATATTTGTTAATCATTCAGGTCCTCATCTAGTACTGCTACACTAGGCTAAGAAAAAGTGCACCATGGAGTGGGGGGGTAGGAGGTTTAGTCTGTTTAAGGTAGTGTTAGTTATTATTTCTCCAAATGTCTTATTTTTTCCTGTTATTCATTTCCATTTCAATATGTATCACTTGTAGATCTCTGTGTATGCCTTGTTTTGCTACCTTGTGCTTTTGTTATAATCAATAAAGTATGTTAAATAAAAAAAAATAATTACAGACCGATCTCCCTCCTCCCCATCTGGTCTAAATTACTAGAAAAAATAGTGCGTGGCCAGCTAGGGGTATACTTAGAATCCAGAATCCTATTAAATCCAGTTCAGTCTGAATTCAGAGCAAAGTACAGCACCATAACAGCCCTAGCTAAGGTGACCAATGATTGGCTCCTAGACCTTGACAACAAGAAGCAAGTCAGTGTCGTTTTCTTGGATCTTAGCAAGGCATTCGGCACAGTTAATCATAGCCTGCTTCTTTCCTCCCTAAGCACCTTAGGCCTGGAACATAAATCTGTGTGCTGGTTTGCAGACTACCTCGGAGACCGAAAACAGCAGGTTAAAGCTGAAGATGATCTTTCTCCATTAAAACCTATGCTGAAGGGCGTGCCCCAGGGCTCTATCCTTGGTCCCCTCCTCTTTGCAGTCTACATTAACAACATCAATGACCCCATCAAAAAAGCCAACATCCACTTATTCACGGATGACACTGTACTGTACTTGAGTCGTCCCACACCGGAAGCAGCCTGTGAAGACCTCCAAGCTGAATTTAACCTTCTACAGTACCAGCTCATAAACAAAAAGCTTTTGCTCAATGCGAAAAAGACAAAAGCCATGCTCTTCTCCCCCTCCTTGCATGCGGCAATACCTGCTGGGGGCTATCCTAAATTACCACTGTTCTTGGAGAAACACCAGAGTATGTAGCTAAATTCAAATATCTAGGAGTTTGGCTCGATCATAAACTTTCCTTCGCCGACCATCTCGAAGAACTACAGAAGAAACTAAGGCAAAGATTAGGACTATTCTACAGAACTAACCACCTGCTCACAAAGGAGGCCAAGATTCAACTGGTTCAAGCTACCTTCCAATCTTTAATAGATTATGCGGACCTGCTCTACAGCCACTGCACTGTCTCTGCACTGGCTAAGTTGGACACCCTCTACCACAGAGCTATCAGGTTCATTACTGGCCTTCCACTTTCCACACACCACTGCTCCCTGTACTCATCGTTAGGCTGGACCTCGCTTCACTATAGAAGGAATAGAAATGCTGCCCTATGGGCCTTCAGAGTGGTGACCAACAAGCTTCCCTCATATGTCTCAGATTGTATTCCCCGGAGTGTGTTAGGCACCTACAGTCTAAGGAGCTATTACCTAATTGCCCTCCAAGTTCCAAGGGTCAAAACTCATTTCGACAAAGCTGCTCTAAGCTTCTCTTTACCCGCATTGTTGAATGGTTTATAAAGGAACTTGAAGCTGAGCTGCCCTGTTAGCCTGAATATCTTCAAGGTGCTCTGATCGCTACATGAAAGCACCTTGCAAATGTTTTCCTCACCGCTAACACACCTAATTCCGCAGCTCACCTTTCCATCCTGACGCTCACCATGTTTCTACCCCTGGCTCTCACTCTTTCCCTATTAACTCTTCCTGCTGCATCCACCCTTCCCTGTCCACTCCAGCCTGGCTAAAGTCCCACCCCATCCATAGTAGTGTCCCAATTATCTACCCCTCCTCCGTCATTATCATAATAAACAAGCACACGACAGCCATCGTCACTTTCTGTGGTTTTAGCTCAATTTTTCCCCGAGTCATTGGTAATATATCCCTCCTCTGCTTTACCTCTCTAACCTGCCACACCATGCAGGCCTCTTTCCCCTATATGTGAGTTGCCAGCTGCCTCACTTAAAAGATCTCTGCTTATAACCCTGTATGCCTATGGTTGATTGTACATCTGCTGACTTCTTCAATTGTAAAATAATGCTTTTTTTATTTATTTCAACCTTGTACTGTACTGTATACACTGTATATGCTTTTTCTTCCTTGTGTATTATTGTTCTAGGGACATGGATATGTTGCTCATCCACACTTATTGGCAGGTATCCTTGCCGCCTTAAATCTTGCCAGAAGGTCTTCAAGCTGGCTCCTCCCACCCACCGGGTGGTATAACTCGCTCCGCCCCATGACGCCAGATCTTCCTTACCGCTTGGAAGCTCAGGTTCCCTCCTTAATGCTCTGCGTTTGAGACTGGTTCCTATTTCTCCGTTTGCGAATTTAAAAGTATTTTTTGCGAAAAAGACTTCAGTCTTCGATCCCTCGCGGCTGCGATGGACAAATCGACTCCCGGTTTTCGGAGATGCCCCTGCGGGCAGAAAATGTCTCGGATGGATCCACACGCCACGTGTGTCTACTGTTTAGGCCTTGAGCACGACCCGCAGGATTGCGACCTATGCTCTTCTTTCTCGGCCTACGTCCTCAAAGACCGTGCTGCCCGATTGCAACTGGGCCGTCCCGAGAAGCGTTTACCTCCGGTGAAGTCTAAGGAGGCCCAGTCGGCGGTGTCCCCGGCGGCGGGCTTGGCGGATCAGCTCGAGCAGATGAGCTCGAAGAGGAGGCGGCGCGGGGTCAGATCTTCCTCTGCCACGGCATTTATCCCGCCTCTCTGGGTTCTTCCTACACAGCTTCCTTTAAGGAGCTTTGTCTGTCCTCTCCACTAGGGAGAAGGCCAACGTCTGCTGGACCTTTTCTCGGTCCAAAAGAGGGACAAGAAATCCCTCCGCCGACGCTCTTGGGAGCGGGAAAGGTCCCTCTCCGAGTCGTCGACTCGGTCGACCGCTCGGCTTCGGCCACTGGCCTCACGGTGTCCCCGTCAGGTCAGTTGACCGAGACTCCTGCCGACGAAGTCGAGATTTTTCTCGATCCGTTGGACGGGCTGTCGCCTATAGAAGCCGAGATTCCCCTCTCCCCGGTTCCCCCGGGGGGAGTTGAGGATCCCGTGGGCTTGCCTGTGCCTCCGGTTCCGGAGCCTTCGGATGAACCCTCCGAGCCGAAGGGAGTACCGGTTCCGGCCGACACTTCCCCGCACCGACCTCGGAAGAGCCGAGGCTCTCGGTCTCGGTCTCGGACCTCTGCGCGGTCCAGCCGATCCCGCCGTCATAGGCGGTCTCGGTCTCGGCACCGCGGTAAGCGGCGTCGCTGCTGCCCTCGGCCCTCCTCCTCGGACGAGGGAGGCTTCGCGTAGTTACGCCGACGGTACGAGGACCTTATAGGCAACAACCTCCTGACCAGGAATAAGCCGATGCAGTCGCTTCCCGCCATTAAGGTTGTAACCGAGCGCCAACACAACCCCTCGACTTAACCGAGGAGCCTGTACCCAGGCCGGTTGTTCGGCCAAGACCAGCTGCTCCACCGATTCCGGTGGAACCTCCGCCTCCACAGCCACTAATTGGGGCTCCGACCAAGGATTCTCGGTCGGCTAAGGGCCTACCCCATCGGCTGTCGGTTACCCTCACTCCCGACCGACCTCGGCAGGTGAAGGGTGGCTCAGGCCAGAGGCAGCTCTTCGAGGACTCGTCCAAGTCCGAAGATGATTCCTCCTTTTTCTCCAAGCGACTGGACTTGGAGTCCTCAGGAGGTCAGTCAATGGACGATAGCCCGTCGTCCTTCCTAGGACTGCTTCGGCTCATCTCGGAATCCACCGGGATGAAGCTCGAACCCGTTTCCAAATGGGCCAGGTATCCCCTCACAGAGATTCTGGACCGAGGGGATTCTCCAACGGAGGCTTTTCCGGTGGCCGAGGCCATAGTGGGTCCGGCCCTGGAGCTTTGGCAGCGCCCTGCTTCCTGTCCTGCGCCTTCGGCCAGGATGGCCAGGAAGTATGCGGTCCCTACCGGTTCCCTGTCCGGTTTTTCGGAGCACCCCTCTGCTGAGGGGTTGGTTACCGACAGCGTTTTCCGGCGCGCCGGCAACGCCAGGGATGTGGACAAACCTCCCGACAAGGAGTCCAAGAAATTGGATTATGTCGGGCGAAAAGTCTACACTGCGTCCTCTCTCGGCCTTCGTCAGGCCAGTTCAGCCGTCCTCATGGCACATTTTTCTCATGCCCTGTTGGGCTCCCTGGATGAGGTCATCCCTCATCTCCCGTGGATCTGCAGACTACGGTCAAGCAGGTGCGGGACCAGGGCAGGGCAGTGGCCAAACAGCAGCTCCAGACTGCTTTGGATATTGGGGACTCATGTGCCAGATCGGTGGCGGCCGCAGTGGCTATGCGCTACGGGCTTGGCTGAGGATATCCACCTTTACTCGGATACCCAGCACAAGTTGGTGGATGTTCCTTTAGGACTGACCTCTTGGCCCTGGGGTGGAAGGTCACCTGCAGAGGATCGAGAAGTCCAATGCTATCTTGGACTCGGTCTCTTCCGCTCAGAAGGACAAAGGCCGCAAACCACAGCCTAAGCCCTTTCGTCCTTCTCGCCCCGGCGCGTCCGGCCCAGCAACGTCAGGGCCAGCAGGCTCGGCCTTGGCATCCCAAACCCAAGCCGCCGGCTTCCTCTAACAGGAGGCAGGGAGGTAAAGGCCCAGGAGGTCCCTCGGCCGGTCCCTCCTCCAAGCCTGCCCAGTGACGGGCTGAGGGGTGTCGCCCCATCCCCGTCATCTTACCCCTGGGTCCCCTGGGGACGGCTCCAGCACTTCCGCTCTGCCTGGTCCACTGTTACCACGGACAGGTGGGTTTTGGAGGTGGAGAAGAGGCCTGCCTCTAGAATTCGAGCAGGCACCACCCTTCAGAGCCGTCGCCTCCCGGGGGGCTTCGGGGTCCCCAGCCTCACTGGCGGCTCGTCGAGCCGACATCGCTCTCCTCCTCCAGAAGGAGGTGATAAGAGAGGTGGCGAACCCTCCTTCAGACCCAGGGTTTGTGTCCAGGTACTTCCTAGTTCAGAAACGGACGGGGGGCTGGCGCCCCATTCTCGACCTGCATGACCTAAACAAGTTCCTAAGGTCTCGAACCTTCAGGATGGTCACTCTGGCTCAGATAATACCATCCTTGGAACGTGGCGTGTGGTTCTGCTCTCTGGACTTGCAGAACGCATTTTTTCATGTCCCTATCCGTCCGTCTCACCAGAGATTCCTTCGCTTCCGAGCGGAAGGATCCCTTTTCGAGTTCCAAGCCATGCCCTTCGGCTTGTCTCCAGCTCCCAGGGTCTTCACCAAATGCATGGCAGTGGCGACAGCATTCCTGCGGCGCCAAGGGGTCCGGGTGTACCCTTACCTGGATGACTGGCTGATAGCAGCTCCCTCCAGGAAGGAGGTGGAGTGGTCCAGAGATCTGGCCCTCCAGGTCTGCTCTCAACTGGGCCTCCTGATCAACGAGGCCAAGTCGGAACTCGAGCTGAAGCAGGTGATTCTGTTCATCGGGGCGCAGCTCGACTCTCTTCGAGCCAGAGCGCGGCTCCCGGCGGACAGGGCCGAGGTTCTTTCCTCCTTTGCCCAGTCATTTCTGGTTGGGCAATTGCGCCCTGCCCAGGACTTCCTACGCCTCCTGGGTCTCATGGTGGCCTGCACCAGCGTGGTCCGTTGGGCCCGCTGGAACATGCGTCCCCTTCAATGGGGACTGGCCAGCCAGTGGTCACAATGCTGCGATCCTTTGGACCAGCTTGTGTCAGTGACACAGGGGATGTGGAATGCTCTCCAGTGGTGGATCGTTCCAGGTCATTTGCAGGAGGGCATCCCGTTCGTCTGCCCCTAGCCGATGGTCTCTCTATCGACCGATGCCTCTCTGATGGGTTGGGGTGCCCATCTGGGGGAACACCGGGCTCACGGCCTCTGGTCCCCGCGGGAGTCCCGATGCCACATCAACCTGCTGGAGCTCCGAGCGGTCCGCCTAGCTCTCACCGCCTTTGCTCTGTTCCTCCGGGGTCAAGTGGTCCGAGTCCAGACGGACAACACCACGACCATGTACTATCTAAACCGCCAGGGCGGGACGCGCTCCATGCTTCTATGCAAGGAAGCTCTCCGCATTTAGTCACTCGTGTGCAGCCTGGAGGCGGATCTCCTAGCCATTCATGTGGCAGGAGCCTCCAACACCCTGGCCGATGCCCTGAGCCGGATAGGGGCTGCATCCCACGAGTGGTCTCTCCTGCCGGAGGTAGTACAGCATCTGTTCTCCCATTGGGGCACACCTCAGGTGGACCTGTTTGCCTCCAGGGAGAACGCGAAGCTGAGAGTGTTCCATGCCGGCCCCCCTCAGCAGGGCTCGCTGCAGGGGGATGCCTTCTCAAGGCAGTGGACCCCGGGCCTCTTCTACGCCTTTCCCCCATTTCCCTTGATCCACAAGGTGCTTCTCAAGGTGAGGAGGGACAAGGCGCAGGTGATTCTGATAGCCCCAGACTGGCCTCGCCAGTTCTGGTACCCAGATCTCCTCAGTCTCAGCTCCAGGATTCCGTGGCAGCTTCCAGCTCACCCGGACCTGCTCTCAGTCAATCAGGGGAAGGTGTTCCATCCGGACCTTCAATCCCTGCACCTGACAGCCTGGTTCCTGAGCGGCTAGAGTTCCAGGCCTTGGGTCTTTCCGATGAGGTCCTCAATGTAGTTGAGGCGTCCCGTAAGGAGTCAACCAGAAAATGCTATGCCTTCAAATGGAAAAGGTTTTCCATTTGGTGTCAGGGCAAGGGCTTGGACCCTTCCTCCTGTTCCTTGGCAAGCATCTTGGACTATTTATGGTCCCTTTCTAATCAAGGGCTTAGGTTGACGACCCTAAGGGTGCACCTGGCAGCCATCTCGGCTTACCGGGCACGGGCCGGGAAGCAGTCGGTGGCGCAGGAGAAGGTGGTCTGGTGCTTTTTCAAAGGCCTTGATCACATATCCCCTCCGGTGCGAGAACCTCCACCTCCGTGGGATCTACTGCTGGTATTGGCAAAGCTCATGGGCAAGCCATTCGAACCTATGCACAGGTGTGCTCTCTCTCACCTGTCGTGGAAGACCGCCTTCTTGGTGGCTATCATGTCAGCCAGAAGGATGGGAGAGCTCCAGGCGCTTTCCATCGAGTCTCCTTACCTGGTCTTCCACAGGGACAAGGTTGTCCTGCGCCCCCACCCGAAATTCCTTCCGAAGGTGGTGTCAGAGTTTCACCTTAACCAGGTGTTGACTCTGCTGGTGTTCTACCCCAATCACACCTCGGAGGCCGAATATAGGCTCCATACTTTGGACCCTAGAAGAGCGCTCGCTTATTAAAGAGCGCACGGCTGAAATTCGGGAGAGGTTCACCAGCTGTTTGTCACCTACGCTTGAAGTCAGGATCTGGCAGACCTGCAGCCAAGCGGACGAGCAAGTGGGTCACCTCCTGCATAGATCTCTATAAGTTGGCGGGCATGGAGCCTCCCAGAGGATAAGAGCTCATTCTACCCGCCATACTGCTGCAACGGTGGCTGCTTCCAGGGATGTCCCTATCCAGGAAATCTGCAGGGCTGCTACCTGGAAGTCAGCAAACACCTTCATTACCCATTACCACATCGACCTTGAGTCACGCCGGGATGCTGGTTTTGGGGCCTCTGTTCTCCAGTCTCTCTTTCCCAAGTAAGTATTGGGGGTGTGCGTCTTGCCTCCCTCCTCACGGAGAACTGCTAGGAGTCTGCCAATAAGTGTGGATGAACAACATATCCATGTCCCTAGAAATACAGGTTACTCACCTGTAACAGGAGTTCTAGGAATGGTATATGTTGTTCATCCACACGACCCACCCGACCTCCCCGGCTTCGACGCACAACCTGAGCTTCCAGCGGGCCAGATCTGGCGTCATGGGGCGGAGCCGAGAGTTATACCACCCGGGTGGGTGGGAGGAGCCAGCTTGAAGACCTTCCGGCAAGATTTAAAGCGGCAAGGATACCTGCCAATAAGTGTGGATGAACAACATATACCATTCCTAGAACTCCTGTTACAGGTGAGTAACCTGTATTTTTTTGTATACCTGGTTCTGTACTGTACTTTGATGTATTCATGACCAGGTCCACCTTGCAAATGAGCCTCTCTCAATGGTGCCTGCCTGGATAAATAAAGATTTTGTATTGATTGATTGAACTGCAGTGGAAAACAAAAGAAAACTTCTTGACTCACAAAAAAGAATATCACTATTGATAGCGATGTATATGAAAAGTAAGCTGTTCCCATGAATGAGGTATGCAAACACTTCAATGATCCTGTATCAGCGTAGTGAGGCTATGAGTCTAAATCACCCCCATGCAATCAGGTTGGTGTTAGGGTAACTACCAGAATACTGTCACTCTGGTTGAGACCATAATACCTTGAAGTGAGCACAAGAAAAGGTATAATATTGTTATTCTGAAGCAGCATGACTCCTGGGCATAGGTCACAGCAAACCATCAGCTGGTGCACGAATTGGATGTAGTGTGGCATATTCATATTTTAATAGTCTGTTGAGCCCCACAGGCCCCTATTGACAGCCAGTCACCTTGTGGCTATCTAATTGGCCTGATCAATTTATTAACCCTGTCAACTTATCTTGAGTGAGTCTTGTCATGGATATCTCCTACAAATCCTTCAAGGCCTGGGTCCAGCTGACTGTTTATTTCTCTTTATTTAATGTCCTTTTCTTGCAAGGTATTTCAACATGACCTAGCCACCCCTTGCCCCATTAAACCACCCTTTGCATATTAAATAGGTGACTGTACCTCAGTTGTAGAAGGAGAATTAACGCCTCTCCATCTTGTTATATCATGTTACTTTTTGAACGCACCCACTGACATGCCTATAAACCACATCTCTTGGTATTCATAATATATATGACTAGTTTAAAATCCTCTGTGACCAAGCAACCTTCTTTGCTATTTTGTAGCCAGATTTGTAGGAAAGATAGCTAGACCAACTATAAAGGTGAGCCTTGACAGGGTTTTATTTAACTCTAAAATTGATTAAGCGTTTTGATCATAAAAGTGCTAAAACTTTGTAAAATGCATAGTTTTGCCTCACTGTGTTTAACAAACACAGCACTTCTAAAATCTATATAAATACTTTCTGTACAGTTTGTATCATCCCAAGAAAAAACTGCTAATCAATTATTTAAAACCCTGCTTGAGCATATACAAAATACGAGGTGGGCAGTTTAAAGCACAGCCCCATGTAAATAACACACTGTAATTATAATAAGCATTGAATGTAAAACACTGTGAGGTCCTTTTACTGTAATGCTTCCCTACTAAAAAGAGCAGAGGAAAAAATAGAGTATGAACTGTAAAGCAGCTGCAGTTATTCTTTTTAGCCACTTGATGGCAGCCAGGCCAAGAGAATGCAATTCAGACCTTGTGTGCATTACTATTAGTTAATAGCACGCAATTATCTACATGTAAAGAAAATTATCATATGCTGTACCTAGCAATTCAAATTTACATTGGAAGGCAAGTTAGAAATGAAGGCAAACATTTAAATAAGCAAACTCTATTGCAGACATTAGTTCTTATATTTTGTTCCTTAAAAGGTGACTTTCTCTTTAAGGAGAGTGGCTGCAAGAGGACTGACTTTCCACAGCCTGTCATGAAAATATCATAAGGGAATCCACCCACGTCATGTAGCGGACAATCCAGTAAAACCACCTTGTTGTTGGCTATTAAAGCATTGCGGCTTTAAGGACAAATAAGTAGAAGCGGTTTGGGAATCTTTAGAGAAGCACTGGGGGTTGTATGAGGCAAGTTCATGTTCTTTACAAAATACTTTTTCCCAGAAAACCCAGGTTGCACTTGGCGATGGTTAAAAAAGTCTTGTTTGTTGGTTTACTCCTATGGGAAATGGTCAGTTATGCTGCTGATTTCAGAGTGCTTGAGGGACCCTTACAACCGTAGAGTATGGTACTGGTGTGCAGTCTTTGACAGAGGTTTTGTCAGTGGTTTGTTTACATATGAGAATGTTTACAGCACTAGCAACAGTTGTCAGGGTGACGGAGTCTTGAGGATTGTGACTGGTGGCACGCATGCCTCTACATTAGCTTGTGCTAATTTTAGATTCTCAGCTCGAGGGGGTCATGTCGGGGTGCATCAGTGAAAAATCCCCATCTCGGGCCAGGAGCAACAAATATGCCTATGCCCGGACCCAAACCCTGCATCCCTGCCACCCCAGGCCAGCACCCACCCCACCATGTCACGGTGCCAGCTCTGTGACAAACTGTGGCACCACCCCTCACAAACCCTCCCACCCCTCACTCAGTGCGCTAACTCCTCCCCATGCATGTATACACATAGCGACATCCCATCACCTTTCGCGAACCCTCCCCATCTGGTCACCCTCCTTATGCCCTCACCATCGGGGCAGTCACCGCAAATGGGTCACCGTTTTGGTAGGCGCTCACTTGCAGGTAGCCGACCTCACAGGATACCATCTAGAGCTGGCCCATATGAATCAGGATAAAGGCACAATTGCACCAAACTTAGTACTAGAGACATAGGTTTTTGGGTGGGCAGTTCATCCCAGGAGATAAGGCAAGGCAAATTTTATTGTGTTTGCTTGCATGCATGTGCAAGAAACACATAGCATCAGCTTCCTTCACAAGTGGGTTGTGGGGCGGGGCAGTGTTGTGCCCAATGACAGCAGTCCATTCTGGGGCTGGTTTGTGCTGCAGCAAATACAGGAGCATACTGCCGATGATGGCAGTTAATGAGCATGCCACTATGCTCAAAGAAACTCTTCCACTGCAATCCGGGAGCACCCCATCACTACACAATCAGTTGTTTTTGCTGCGGGGCATCCCTGACTGTAGCAGCCAATTACAAGCTGCATTGTGTGGTGTCCCCATGGTGACAGCTTCTCTGTCAGCCTCACAGTCCACAAAGCTGACGGAAGCAGCCGCCTGCCTCTCCCAGTTCTAAAAGCTGATGCAGTGAGCTGGAGGACATCCAGCCATTTATCTCTGCCAGACAGTTGTAAATCACTTCCATGGCATTGTGTGTTTCAGGGCCAAAAGACAGATACTGTTGGGTATCATCTGCATAGCAGTAAAACCCCAAACTGTGCTGTCCAGTGAGCTCTCCCGAGGTAGCATGTATACCGCAAGTAACATCAGTGACAAGATCAAACCCTGAGGTACTCCACATGACAGGGGCTTCAGGGAGGAGGAGAAATTCCCCGTCACCACCCGCTGCTCTCTGCCAGAGAGATAGGACTCAAACCAGTTGATGACAATACCAGCAAGTCCACAACAATCTCTAAGGTGATCAAGAAGCATGATGTGATCCATGGTATCAAAATCTGGTGAACGATCAAGAAGAACTAGAATTGACTTGTCTTCTCTGTCTCTAGCCCTGGAGGTTATGCATCCAAACTAATGTTGTTTTAGTGCTATGCCTAGCCTTGAAACCTGACTGGAATGGCTCATAGATATCAAAAGACACAAGATGTTCTTCGAGCTGTTGCACCACTAATTTCCCAACAACCTTGCCCAAAAATGGCAGGTTGGAAACTGGGTGGTAATTCACCAGGTTGCCAGGGTTAAGAGATGGCTTTTTCAAGAGGGCTCACACCAGAGCCTCTTTCAAGGCATCCAGAAAGATTCCCTCAAACATCGAGCACCAGGCAATTCCAGTGAACACCGGGCCAATGGTTGGAACACATCTCATCAAGAAACGAGTTGGGGCCAGTTCCAGTTAACAGTAAGGCTCTGTACACATTAGGCTAGTTAAAACATTTTAAGGTCTTTAAAAAGTTTTAACTATCGCAAACAAGGCTCCCATCCAAACATGGTTGTTTACCATGTTAAGAAACTGTACTAAAATCCTGAAGCAACCTAGTCTTAAACTGTTTTCCAGAATGGTTCAGATTGAGGAATCATGTTACCTTGTAATGCGGATGGACATTTCTAATGTGTCCTGGCATACTGCCTTGCACCATTTGGAACTGTGCTGTAGTTGTGGAGAAATGGGTTTAAGTCCATTACTGAACCACTGATGTGGACGGAGTCTGATCTGGAATAACTGTGTTAAAACACGGATGAAGAGATGTGGACAGGCTGCTGTGGTGAGTTCAAAAACATTTTTAAGGGTGGCGCACCAGCACTTGAAGTAGATGGCAGCTTGGTGGAGAGCTCTCCCACCAGACATAATACAGTCAAATGTGCAGTTCCAACCTATGCTGGTCCTTCAGTTAAAAATTACACCAATGGAAAATAGAGAAACAGACATTGATGGCGTTAAATAGGAAAGGTTTCTATTCACACATAGTTCACAATGTACAGCAAGTGGTTTTAATTTTCACTGAATGTACCCTGCCAAAATTAATTGGGCCTTAAATAAACTTAATGACAGCAGAATCTCTGTTAAGGTATGGGACATTATCTGGTTATGCTTACAGGGAAAGTTAGGTGTGAGAGGTAATCTAAAACACAAACCCATAGCTGAATGGTATTGTCCTAAATTAACCTGTGTGAACGTAGAAGAAATTATTTTTCATTTTTTCTTTGATTGTCCTTCTAGCAATCAGGTGTGGGCAGAACTGGCCAATAGGTGGAAACTGCCCTTTTTTACAAGAGTCTCGTATGCTACTTTAATACTTGGAGATTACTCTGGTGTTTGGAGAATCTTTCACAAAAGTACTCTACATGTACTTTTCGCTGCCATTCAATACTTTTTATGGCAAGCACGCTGTCCGTATGTTCTGCAACAGCAACAAGCTTCAAACAGTGTGTTAATTATGCAGATAGAAGCTGAAATGATTAGAGTAAAAGAACTTGATACACAGAGATTTACACCAGATAAAGTGGCCCATTTATGGAGACACTTCAAAATGTTCACTTAATGGAATATTTAGCCTTAGTTTTAGTATGCTAGTTTAAATACAGAGTAATGTGCGGGGATCCCTTTGTTAGGTTTTTTTTTTTTCTTTTTTCTCTCTGATATGAAATGTTTAATACCTTTTATGATCATGATGTATACCTTCTATGTAATGTTTCTTGTTTTTGTGTGTTTTCTTCCTTTGTACAATTTCTGGTATGATACATGAATACTGTGATGTAATGTTTATGTATGTTTCTTAATAAAAATTCCCCTACTCTTTTCAAGAAGTGCCATGGGATCTTTAACATCCACCTGAACTACCACCAATCCAGGCAGATGGGACCTCGGTTTAATGTCTCATCCGAAAGATGGCACCTCAGAAGTGCAGCACCCCTCTCACGCTGCACTACAGCGTCAGTACTGGGATATTAACCCAAGTGCCAGATGTGAGAACTGAATCCACAGCCCTCTGATCTCCCAGCCTCAGAGGTGAGTGTGCTACCTACTGAGCCACTGACACTATGTGATGGCAGCGATGTTCTTCCTAGCCACAAGGACATTCCAGCACCCAACGGGGACACCATTGAGATGCTGCAGTCTGCCACCTTGTGCCTCCTTACCCAGTTCCTGTTTTTTCTGCCACATGCTGGTAAGTTCATAGCATTCCCCAGCATGGCAGCAGAGCCTGAGAAACCATGCAGCAGTTCTATCGAGGTGCTTACCTTTCCACCATGTTGCCATTGACTGCACCCATGTCCCCATCCAGGCACCACCTTGCGATGGCAGTGACATATATGTAAACAGGAAGGGCTTCCATTCCATCAATTGCCAGGTTGTGTGCGATGCGACAGGGCGCATCAGCAATGTCTTCACACAGTACCTGGCAGTGACCACGATGCCTTCATATCACACCAGTTCCAGCTGTGCCAGGTGTTTGAGGAAGGCAGGATACCAGTGGGCACCTAGTCAGTGAACATGGGCAGACATGACAGGAAACAGCACAGGGAGGTGGGGACAGGCATGGTTATCCAGGGTAGGGGCGGGGAAAGGTGGGTGAAACATAGCAGCAATGGCTACACAGTATGACAACAACACTAACAGGTGCCATCTTTCCACAGGAGACGGTGCCTATCCCCTGCAACCCTGGCTGCTGACACCAGTACCCCGGCCAGCAACAGTGGCCAAGGACAGGTACAACGAGGCACACGCCACAACCAAGAACATCATAGAGAGGGTCTTTGGCATGCTAAAGATGCGTTTCCACAGCATAAACCACTCAGGTGGTGCCTTACAGTACAGCCCTCAGAAGGTATGCCATATCATCCTAGCCTGTTGTATGCTACACAGTATGGTGCTCAACAATGGGATACGTGCACCTGAACCTGAGGTACAGTCAGACAGTGAGCCAGAGCCAGAGGTCGGGGGATAATAGAGCAACTCGAGAGGTGGGATCCTCGCATGGCTCACAGGGCCACGGAGCACAGGAGCAGCAGCATCCAGACACTAATGCAGAGGAGACAGTGAGTAAACGCAACACACAACAAACATGTCATGAGCAGTGCATTTAATAGTAGGGAAGACCAAGTACAGTGCATACAGTGTAACCCACTGGTGATGGACACGCATGCAGTGCGATGTAGTGATGTGCTGTGTAGTGTGGTGTGATGTGAATGTCACGCAGGTGTGCAAAGTGTACGGCTACAGGGCATGCACGTGTCGATAGGTGGTGTGGCATGTGAGTGAACATGTGGTGAGGGTGCGTGTCTGTGGGCAGGGGACCGGGAAGTGTGAGTGTGCATGTGTAGGACATGGGCACACCAGGCAGTGAGGTGGTGCCCATCAGTGGTACCTGCTACCTGGCACACAACGCACCCCCTGTGTGCATGTCACAGAGGCAGGTGTTCTGTGCCAAGGACATGGTCAGGGTGGACTGTGACAAGGTTGGTAGGGTGGTACGTCTGCAGTGTCACCAAGATGCTGGCACAGGAGTGGAGAGCGGGCATCAGTGATGCTGCACGATGCCTGCAGACAACTGGGATGCAGGTGTGGAAGAGCTGCCACCCACCCTGCATGCACTGGCTGCATGATGGTGCACATGTGTGGCGGTGGCGTGCTGTGCACCGGTTGCACCCTGTAGGCCCACCAGGTGTCACCTGCAGAATCTCCATGAGGTCCCGTACAGCGGCTGTGAGACCACCAAATCCACGGTTGATGGTGGCAAGAATGAGTCATGTGCTCCTCTTCCTGCTGCTTGCCATGGGCAAGGGCATTGCCCACAGTGTCCCACAGCTGTGACAACTCATGGCACACCTCACAGTGGAACTCATCCAGGTCCTGCTGGGCTGCATGCTGTGACATCAGAGCTGCCTGGATTATGGGCCGTGCACTCTGGCCATCCTGTGCCAGGTGAGCAGTGACAATCTGGCCTGTGGGTGGAGGTTGTTGCTGCTGTTGGGCATGTTGGGGCAGCTATTGTTGTGCCTGTGGTAGCAGCTGCTGGTGGGCAGGCTGTTGTTGCAGCTGTGGGCCTGCAGGGGTCGCTCCATGCTGCAGGGCTGGCACCGTGACCTGCAGCCGGCGGGACATGTCCACTGGGGTACACTGGCCAACCCCATGGCTGACAGCCATGGGCTAAACAGTGCCATGTGGCTGTGCACCCCCCACCCACAACACTGCCATGTGACCATCCCCTGCTGTTCCCACTACATTGTCACAAAAGGCAGGCCCTCCCACTGACAGGGTGATGTCGTCCTCTGAGCCATGGTCACTGGTGACAGTGAGTATCACCACCTGCTCACCACTCAGGTCCTCCACCTGTGCATCCTCAAATCCACCTATGGCCTCCAGGTAGGCTGCATCCTCCTCTGATGACCCTGCATAGCCAACATCATCCTGTGTTCTTTGGCCACACACCGTCCCCACCTCCAATGCTACTGCAGGACCCCGCATGATGACCATGCCTGATGGTGAAGGCTGCACTTCTGCAGCATTGTCCTCTGCTTCCTGTATCGCTGTTCCAGGCACCACCTGAGTCTCGGCCTGCTGGGCCCCATCGGCTGTGAAGGAACAGAGATGGTGCCAGTGTCCAGTACAGTGAAAAGGATGCCAACACACCACCACCGCATGCACCCCCAACAATGTGTGCCTCACAGCTCGCCTGTGCACACCCCACTCTGCAGACCATGCATATGCACATGATGCCACACACCCCATCCCACAGGGCACATACACTAACAACCTGTGCACTTCCAAAACACGCACACCACAGTGCTGCACCCACACTACAACCACACTGTGACAGAACTAAGTGTGCCCCCTGCATGCACCGTGATGGTGGAAAGCTGTTCCACAGACCCGCTGGTGCTGGTCAGTCAGTGGTGGTCACATGCTGCATACATACCTGCCCTAGGTGATATGACTGGTGTTTCACAACCACCGCTCTCGACCCCACCAACAGCCACTGGCTGCAGGGTGGAGACCACCAGTGCCAACAGTGGGTCCCACTCCCGCTGCTCCGTGGGCTGTGGTCCACCACCCATCTGCAGCTGCTCATACAGTCTTTGGGCCTCCTCCTTGGCATGGCACAGCAGGTCATTTCATTGCTTCCTGAAAGTGTCTGTGCTACACCCACGGCCACCCATGGCGTTGACCTCTGCCATTATCTCATCCCACATGCACCACGCAACTGCATCTGTGGGCCTATTCCTCCTCAGGACCATTTCCCTCTCTTTCACAGCATGTATGAGTGCTTTTAGTTCATCCCCGGAAAACTTGTGGGCCCATAGCCACTCCTGTCCTGCAGCGTCACCTGTATGGGACAGAGGAAATGGCATAGGTTACACTCAGAGGCACACACTGTGTGTACAGCTGTAGCAGTTCCCACTGGTCATGGCACTCCACACATCCACCAGGCAATGTCCTCCCCTCCATGCAGCAGGCACAGTGTGTGCAGACCACACCATGCAGTGCTAGGGATACCTGCACACCACCACCACATGGGATACCCAGCAGTGCCTGCACAGACAGTGCTAGCACTGCCTATGCCACTGGCCAGTGGTGTGTATCCCCGCAATGCGAGATGCACATGGCATCATGGACAGTGCAGTCTGTGCCCATGTGGCATACCTCCATGCCTCCATACCTCCAAGCACTCAACATGCTCACAATGGCATGCATCGACCATCTGGCACAGGGGCATAGGCAGGCAGAACTGGGTGTTCAGGTTCATGCTAGCAGGCCCCCCAGGGACACGGCCACTGCACCTGTGGACCTGGTCAATCCCAGCTGTGTTCCCCACAGGCAGTGCAAGCCATCACTGAGGTGTGCAGCCCTGGGACGGTGTTGCATGGCCAGAAGCCCACACATGTACAGACAACAGCACAGGCCCAGCAATGTGGTAGACTGTATAGCGGAATGCTGGTATACATGACCTCCCATGCCTGGAATATGCCTGTTATGCTGCAGTGGTGCTGTTATTCCATTGGTCTGCTGCAGTAGTGATGTCACTACTGCTGTGGGACCACCTGGAATGCAGGCACATTGTTGCTTTCCACTCTCACCTACTGTGGTGACAGTAGTGTAGAACCCCTAGAGATTGCACAAGTCAGTGTCACTACGAAGATGAGAACTATACACCACAACGCACACATGTCACACAACAGTACTATACACTATGGAATCTGAAGGGTGTGCATCTGTATGCACACCCTGTGTTGTCTGTCACCTCAGGGTTCTGATTCCCATGGCCCTTATGAGTGTCGCACATGAGGTCAGAAGGAACCTGACTCCCTCTGTGGTAGTACACACTGGTTGTGCATATCCACCTGTCCAGTAATCACCATGTGTGTCTGGCATCAGTCAAGCATCTGCACTGTTGCTGGACCCCTGCACAACTGTATACATGTGTGAACTGTGCATGTCCCAGCCCATACCCCTGTACATTACCACAGCCTGGCCTGCACGCTGTACACATGTGTGGACTGTGCATGTCCCAGCCCACACTCCTGTACATTACCACAGCCTGGCCTGCATGCTGTACAGACCTGCCTGATCCTGCTGTCTCTCCTAAGACATCCTGTTTTTGTGCTGCTTAATCCACACCTGTACAACACTGCAGTCCCAGTCAGCAACACAGGTGGAGCACTGTTTGCCCTTAAATAGCCTGGCCTGGCAATCAGGCCCCTTAGGCATGCAAATGAGGCTGTAATGATATGGTAATCGCCCTGTTTACCCCCTGAATATACAAGTACCCTAATTTACATAAACCCTTTGAATATCTGTTGTGTTAGCACGGGGCAAGCAACTAGCACCAGGCAAAGGGCTAGCACTGAGCTAAATTGTACTTGTGTAGTGCTGTGCTATGGCATTTGTGCAGTGCTGCATGGCATTGCGCAACAGCTGCACATACACGGTTGTCCTGAGTACTGCACTAACACGTCCGCACTGCATGGCATAGCGCTGCGCTGTGGTCTTTTGTGTGGCACCACTGCGCATGTGTGCCAATGCTGCGCCGGGGTCATGGAGGGGATCGTGAATTTGCTTGTGCCTACTTCCAGGTTGCACAGTGCTATGGCATGCGACTGCATGGTGCTATTGCATAGATTGGGATTAAGTGCAGGGTGTGTCCCAGTGAGGTCCTGTAGCCACAACACCTGTATTGCTATGGCTGAGCGATATAGGCAGTACGCAGTGGTGCACAGGGACAGGTGTTGGGGGGGAGGCAGAGACTACAAACCTGGGGCAGCAGTGACACAGACGCCTGTTTGGGGAGGTCTGGGAGGGTTAGATGTAACTTTTTAAAGTGCTGGGTGAATCTCAGTTGGAATTCTTTAGGATCGAAATGGCCTCTCAGTAACACACTGCTAGCCCCTCTTAGTCATTATTTTTAGCCTTGCTGTTGTAGGCTGTACTTTTCTTTGGTTTTAATATTCCAGCCTTGGTATTTACTAACCTCAAAAAGCTACAGAGATCTTAATGGTGCAGCACCCTTGACACATATGTGGGTCAGCCTACCTAATGAGAGTAAGCTGTGTTTTTGTTGTACACACCTTCCATATGTTAAGAGCCACTACTGTATATTACAATCATTATTGTGAATTGTATTACTTAGAAGACACATTTTTATTACCCCCTGTTCTAGTTACATAAATTTCCTGTTGTCATTGCTTTTTAGTGCCCCGTTTAAAGGAAAAATCCTGGACAGCCTTGTATTTTATTCTGCTGGGCACTTTACAGGAAAATAAAGAACTAGCAGCTTAGTTCATCGTGTTCTGAAAAGGGTTCACTTGAGACCACAAACACCTCACAATTTGCCATACCTTGGAAGACTTGTTGTCTTTTCAGCAGTGACTTCCCCAAAAGGAGAACTGTGGGCTCTCTATATTCTGGAACTGTTTGGATTTCTGGTAGCCTCCTGGGTCTATAGACTATAGTATCTTCCAACCTGACCCAAAAGAAAGAAACATTGCTACCCAGAAGGAGCCTGATTCAACGAAAGCTTTTATATTGTGTCTGATTGACTCTCCTTTCCTTTTATGATATTTGTGACCTCCGGGACACTTGTTGTTATCCCTGACTTCTTGACTTTGACTTTGTGTAATAACAGTGTTTCATGTTTTATTTATCTGTTATTACTTCCAGCTGTAGCTATTCAACATGAGCAATACCAGGCAGCAACGGTTACAAAATAGCAATGTTTCTCCTTTGATGGAGTTACCCATGATGCTTAAGAAAGGGAGCAAAAGGCAAACTAAGAGAACTGATCATCTGCTGCCTTGTCTAAATAAGACTTCAACACCCAGAAGTGGGATTGTATCTCTTGGTACAAGTATGGTTCAGACCACAGATACTGATATACTAACAGGGGTTCAGAATGAAAATGGAGCTAACAGCAGTACCCCAACAATGCAGGTTCTGGTTAGTAATAATCAAGAAGATGTCCCCTATGCCCCCCACAGCTGCTATTACAAGGATGACTTAAGTGAATGGGTAATTGAGACTGATCACATAAGTAAAATGTCTGACCCTATCGAGGGGAATCTTACTCAGTTATCTGATATTGAATTGTCACCTAAATTATGGTTCTCAGATGGAAGCATCAAAGAAGGGTCAGGGAAAAGTAAAACTCAGATTAGGAAAATTATAGAGGAAATACAGCATACAATTGATGGCTTAAAGCAATTTGATGAACAACTACAAACAGTCCAGTGCTGTAGCCACTGCAAGACAAGGCATGTTTCCAATCTAGAAATAACTGGCAACGATTATGAAATGTTCAAGCCCAGTTGTCTAAGTAAGGATTTAGTAAATACTTTGACAAATCCCTATAATGCCCAACTGATATTGATCGAACAGGTAGTAATTAATAAAAATATCTTAGAATATCTATATGGCAATGTGGCTATTAATAAGGCCAAATTAGATAAAGTACTCTCTAAAATGTCCAAATATGCTCCTGGGATCGAGGACGAGTCTGTTGAGATTAGTATGAATTCTACTGATCACTCACGGAAAGGTCTTTGACCTGAGTTTTGTGTCGTTGAGATACCAGACACTCCTATTCACAAACCTAAACAACACAGAAGAACTAGAGCCCAAAAAATAAAATAAAAAACGGATAAAGGATAATACCCCTAATACTACCCAACTAGTGTTGCCAATAAAGGGCAACCCAATGAAGGAATTATTGGAAGTTCTTATGAGGAAACTAATGATCTTTCAGTAATGCAAAAGCACATTATTAAAAACGATGAGCTATTGCCAGATGAAGGGGAGCAACCTGTAAATCACAAGATTAATACACAATCTGATTTGCTGGTCCAATTAGGTTCTTTGGAACAGGAGATTTTTAAGCATAATCAGCAGTTAGATTTATCCCCTAAGGATAAGACATCTCCTTTGCTTCTAGGCAGTATCTAGATCTCTGAAAAAACTGAGACAGAAACTCAAAGAGACAGCTTTAAGTGTCAAAGGAGGGTCTAATGAGGAAGTGAGATTTCCAGATACCTCTTACATAACGACCAAGTGCTCTGCCCCTCAAACTAAAGGACTGAGACCTATCCTTTAATTAGACTATATGGGCCTGTGAACTGGGGTAACTTTTTTATTTTATTTTATTTGAATCTAGGATTACAAGTACTTTTGAGCCAAGACTCATTTACAAAGCGTCAGTTGAGGTACAATTCAAACAAGACATTGAATGCCAGTATAACAGTGGGTTACAGGCAGTTACATACAGTTTTATACATTCAATACAGTGGCAATGCCAGAAGGAGGTCTGGTAACAGGGTTGACACAGTATGGAGGAGAGACACTCTAGTGGGGTATGGAGGAGAGACACTCTAGTGGGGTGCAGGCATAGGCACTTGTCAAATACCAATTAAAGTTCTATGGAGGGGAGGAAGGAGGGTGGGAGGAGGAGGATGAATGGGTATATGTGAGAGGGAATTGAGGGTGGAGAGGGTTAAGTGCTAGGTGGAAAGAGCAAAGAGGAGAGGGGAGAACAATTAGGAAGGACAGTCACAGGAGCTAGATGCAGACAGGATGTGACAGAGATTGGATTTGAATGGACTAAAATTTGGCATTGAGGCGATGTCAGTGTTGAGACCATTGAACCAGCTGGGAGCTCTGTGCACAAACAATCTTTGCCCATGTGTGGTGCGGAAATGCGGGATATGCAGAAGCTGGGATTCAGAGCCACTTGTGATGCTAATAGTCCACGCTGGGCAGAGGAGAGCTTGGACACCTGGGCGAGCAAGGCCTAGTGTTATTTTCTTTGTCATAAGGCAGGTTTAGTACTTGATTCGGTTTTAAAGTTGAAGCCACTCAGTCTGCGTAGAGATAACACATGTGGGTGAGGCAATGGGCACCGGTTATGAGATGGCAAGCTTTGTTCAGAGCAATGAATATGCGCCTGAGGGCAGTGGCAGAGGCAGAGCCATAGATGATCAGGCCATAGTCGATTATTGAGAGTACTGAGCTCTGTACAGCAATCCTTAAGGCATCTAAGGTAAGGCATTGCCCGTGCCTGAAGAGTAAGCCAATGCGAGTGTTGGCAGGCTTGGCAATGTTGTCAATGTGCATTGCATATGATAGGTTACGATCAATGGTAATGCCTAGATATTTAAAGGATTAAACCTGTTCGAGGGTTGCAACAAGGCAGTTTTTGATCGTGATGGGATTCAGTCTGTGTTTGTTGTGCGGGCTGCAGAAGAGCATGGACTTTTTTTTCTTTGGAGTTAAGAACCAATTTATGTATACTAAACCAAGTTTCAATCGAGGTGAAGAGAATCTGTAGATTCTTTTGAAGGTAGCCCAGAACCTTGTGAGTGGAAAGGATGGAGACATCGACAGCATAGAGGAGGATATGAGCTGGACAAAATTGTGGAAGATCATTCAGAAAGAGGCTAAAGAGAAGTGGTATAAGAATAGAGCCTTGAGGAACTTCTGAATGAACAGGGTGTACATCTGAGAGAACATCAGCTATTTTCACTCTTTGGGATTGGTTCTCCAAGTAGCTCTTGAACCAGGTAGTGGACTCAGGTGAGAGCTCAGCAGAACGTAGCTGTGTGATTAATAGTTATGATGTAGTGTCAAAAGCCTTGGTCAGGTCATTGAAGACCGACCTGGTTAGGAGGCTGTTACCCAATGAACTGTGGATTGAGCCAGTGAATTCAAGGAGGGCAGATGTACTACTGAGACCTGTATGGAAATCATGTTGTTGGGGGCAGAGGATGTTGTGTTTGTCCAGGTATTCCATTAACTGGTCAGATACCATACGTTCAATGGCCTTGGGGGGGGGAGGAAGTATGGAGATAGTCCGGTAGTTCACATGCAGATCCTTGTCCCCACTTTTGTGGACCATGGTTTCTGTGGCTGATTTCCATCTGTCAGGGTACTGGCTAAGGGCAAGGGAGAGGTTGAAAATATTTGTTAGTAGAAGTAGCATTTAGTGGAATATTTGTTAGTGGAAGTAGCACTTCATCAAGGGTGAGGGACACCAACTTGAGGTCGAGTGAGTCCCCACTAGTTCTGGATTTGGCGATTGCATTAGAGATGTATTTATAGAGCTCATGTGCCCTGACTTCCTTAAAGTGGCTGGCAGTATAGCATAGAGGTTAGAGGAATGAGGTGTGAATGAGCTTGGTACATCCAGCAGACCAGACCTGAGTCTGATTTTCACAACCTCCATTTACTTACTGTGTGACTCTGAGCAAGTCACTTAACTGCCCAGTGCTCCCAGATTGCCCCTGAAAACAGGCACTTGTGCCTAGTGGGCCTTACCTGGTTACCAAAGACTAAAATAAAAAAATAGAAAGTAGATCGGTGGGCGGTTGGAGGGAGGGAGTTGTGGGCTGGGGGTAGGAGAAGGACAGTGGTCGTCATTGAAGAAGTCTGAATGGAGAACACTACTGAGGTCAGAGAAAGGAGTATTGAAAGTATTTGCAATTGTGGTAGTGTTGAGAGTTATGCCACGTCAATGACCAACATAGTAGGTGAGGTTGTTGGCTGCTTCCCAGTTACTTCTTTCAGATGGTCCCAGAAGGATTTTCCCTTACCCCACATGTTCATGAGGGTATCTCTGTAGTACGTAGTATGCATTTTTCTTCTGGTGGATTGATTTAGTGCAGTCGTTTCACACCAGTTTGCAGTTCTGAATATCGGCTTGATTGCCAGTGGCCTATGCCTGAAGCCAGAAGAAGTCACTTGCTTTCAGATAGAAACATAGAAGTTGACAGCAGATAAGGACCGCAAGGCACATCCAGTCTGCCCATTTCCCTTTTCTACCTTATGAATGTGCCATCGGCCTTTGCTCTATCAATGGCCTATCTATTCTTACTCATCTGTATTGCTCCCTTATGCCTATTTGAAACCCTGCACTGTATTCGTATCCACCACTTCCTGAGGTAGGCCGTTCCATGCATCCACAACCCTTTCTGTGAAAAGAACTTCCTCACATTACCCCTTAATTGGCCTCCCTCTAATTTCATACTGTGTCCTCTTGTCCTGCTGTTTTTCATATACTGAAACATGTTAGACTCTTTCACCTTGTTAATGCCCATGCTCCTAACCTGTTCTCCTCCCTTCCCCTATTATGTATTATAGGCACTTGTGCTTTTTTATTCTTGGTTGTTTTTGCTTTTATGTTTCATGGTTGTTGATACTGTATAACATTGTTGTTCTGATGCCAGTTGTAAAGCTCTCTAATTACTGCCTAGTCACTTAACTTGCCCTCGCTCCTGAGCTGTCTTCCCCACCTTCATTCCTTAACTGCACCCTCTGTTCCTGTAGCCCTACTTTCCAGCCCGGTCTCTTCCCTTCCCATTAGCCATTTCTCCAGTACCCCTGTCATTACCCCTCCTTTTCCTGCCCCTCCCTCTCCTGCTCTTTGCCTTCTCCCCCTCTAGACCTCCACTCCCCTCTCTGCCGTCTTCGGTTCCACTGGCCTGGTAACAGGTTGCTGCCTTGTACCGCTAATGCCGTAACTTGCCGCCACCCTTCCTACCTTTCTTTCACCTTTCTGCCCCTCTCCCTGCCAGCTTTCCCCTCCTTCTTTATTCTTCCCTCTTCTCCCTATGCTCAGTCCTCACCCCTTCCCCTCTCCTATTTTATCCCGCCTCCCACCAGTTTCGCCCTGGCTGTGACTCCCCTCTCTCTCCTGCCGTCTCGTAGTTCCACCGGCTCGGCCGCAGGTTACTACTTTACCCCGCCAATGCCGTTTTCACTGCCTCGCCTCTTGTCCTCCTCCTCCCTTCTTCTGCTCCGCTCGCTCTTACTAGGTGCCTCTGTCCCTACCCCCACTCATTTCCTATCTGTTCCGTGCCCTTCATCCCTTTCCCCCTATACCTGCCCTTCCCACCCTACCCTTCCCTCCCCATTCCTTTAGTTCAAATCCCTCCTCACCCTTGCAGTCCCCCACTGCCTCCTGCACATCACCCTCCACCCTCCCTGTTTTTGCACCCATAGCTTCACTGTCCTGTTCCCCGACCTCTCCGTCTCTCTTGCCGACTCCCGGTTCCACCGTCCCGGCCACAGGTGATAACCTTCTCCTGCTAATGCTGCACCTGGTGCCTTAACCTCCCTCCTGTCCTCCCCTTTTTTTTTTTGCTATTCGCCCTACCACCCCTGGTCTCCGTCTCTCCTGCCCTACCCTTACACCTGTCCCCTACCACCTCTCCCCCTAGTTCACAACAACTGAATACATGTAATTTTATCCATATTGCTATGCTTGACTACACTGTGTGACTTTGTCCTTTGCAAATGTATCCTGCTCTGTGTAATTTCTTATGTATCCTGCAAATGTATCCTGCTTTGTGTAATCTCTTATGTATCACTGTGTTCTGTAACTGTACCTCCCGGGTCGTGCCTGAAAATAGTCACTTGTTGGCTAGTGCACTTACCCGGTCAACAAAAACTAAATAAATAAAAAAAAAAGTTTGAATGTTTCAATCATATCACCTCTCTCCCTCCTTTGGTCTAGAGTATACATGGTGAGCTCCATTAATCTGTCCTCATATGTTTTCTGATGCCCTGATCCATAGGTAGTTCAGTGGAGAGCCAAGGATTGCAAAGGCCTTTGATTTTATGCCTTTTGAAAGGGGCATAGGTGTCACATAGGTGTCACAGGCAGCATTGAAGGAGTTAATGAAAAAATCTAAGGCTGAGTTGATATCACAAGCATTGAATATAGGAGACCTGTCAAGCTGTCAGAGGTGGGATTTGAGGTGTTTCAATTGACTAAGTGGGAGGACTCTATTATTGATTAATTTAAGGGGGGGCTTGCTGAATTTATTCAACCATTTGCAGATGAAGGAGGAATGGTCATTTAGTGTATCTGGAAGGATGGAAAAGTCCAAAATGCGGGAGGGGTGGCTGGTCAGTATTCCGTTCAGGAGAGTGCTTGCACAAGTTTTATAATTGTGTCTAGTGGGGGAGACTACCAGCTGTGCCAGGTTGACTGCCGAGATGGCATCCTTGAGGCCCCCTGTGTCAGAGGCTAGCCAATTGATGTTAAAATCCCCATTAGGATTGACTCCAAGTCAGGGGGTTGGGCACGGATGAGGTCCAAGACTGAGTTGCGGCCTTTACCTTGTTCTTTTGGAGGAATGTAAACATCAGCAACAGTCAGTGCTTTGTTGTGAGCCCCCAGCAGAATTTTAATAGGTAGGATCTGCAAAGAAGTATCTGAGAGGGCCAAAGGTAAGTGGTGACCCAGGAGGGTGTCTTTGAAATATAAAGCACAGCCACCCCCTCTTTTTGTACTCCTGTCAAGTCTGGTGACATTGTACCCTGGCAGGGCAATAGCCATGTCTGGAATTTTGGGTGATAGCCAGGTTTCAACAATTGCAAGGATATCAGGGTTGTGTTGGTTAGTGAATATTTGTAGGGCATCAAGTTCAGGCAGGAGGCTGCAGATGTTGAGAGGTGCAAGGGTGAGAGTCCCAGGGTGCCTCGATTGATGGCCAGGGCAAGGAATTTTAGGCCCAGGATTTGGGTGAACATTCCCAGATAGCAGCAGCAGGAGTAGCAGAAGCTTCTTAATTGTTTTAAGGCAGATTTATTTACCTGTTTCATGCACAGTTTATTGCAGTGATTCTGTATGAGGTCCCAAAGTGAAGTAATAAGAGCCAGTGTTGATAACAGGAACAGGCGAACGTGCACCACCCTATCATGGTTCTTTGGGTGTTGCCAGCCATCCCCAGAGGAGAATGGGGGAGTATAGACAAGCTCAGTTGAAAGGGTACCAGAGTGGGTGTAGATAAGGTCAATCCTGTAGCCTAGAGGAAGAGAGGGGTATCTAGCTCCAGCCAGGAAAAACAGCAGTAGCAGGGAGCAAGAGAGAATGAGATGAAGAGGCAGAAGGGGCAGAGCCATAGTGCTTAGAGGATGTGTTGAGAATAACCAAGAGGGTCTGTAGGGCAAAAGCCAGCCTGTGGAGGTGAAGCAAGGAAAGTGTGAGGGAGTGGCAGGGGTCCCAAGTAAGTGAGCCCTATGAGGTTCAAGCAGGGTGGATACCAAGGTAGATTGGGTGGAGCCAAAACCTATTTAATAAAGGTAGGAGGTGGGGGTGCGGGGACGAGCACAAATTTTCAGCAAAAGTCAATGCAAAGCAGTGGGTGCCAAAGCCCAGTGACTGACAATCCAATAGAGAAAAGGCAGGGCCAATCAGTGGCAGAACGGAGAGCAGCGATCCAATTAGAGGAGGGTGGCAGCAGGCGGCGGCGGCCTATCAGAGTCACGCAGTGCTTCCCCGGAGCAGCCAGGACTCTTAACCGGCTTTGACCTAGATAACTTTGAAACAAAAGTTTTACACTTCCTAAAAAAGGAACTTGACATAGCTTTGCTTGAAGATGATATTTTAGAGATTAAAAATGCCTTGTTTGAAACTGCCACCATTACTGATATACTGTTCATCTCGCCCAGACGGCTAATTATTCCTGGATAAATAGTGGGCTTATACAAGTTAAAGAACTGACTCTAACCTTTCCCAGTAGGAATCACTTTAACAAGATTAACCATGCTGAGTCTGTTGAAACAGAAACTCAAGTAGTCATTAGCATGTTCAGCATGAATTTTCTCGAGCATGAGAATGACAATAACCTGACAAATTCAATCAAAGTTCTTTTCAAAAATTTCTTACAGATTCCTATTGATGAAATTGGGTATACCACTGCTTACAGAGCTAACACAGATAGTCAAGTGGATTTAATGGTTCCCAACAGACGATTTGCTGATGGAATTCTAGATCAAGCAATAATGACCATTTGGGATTGAATGTTGTTGATCTTATGGTTCTAAACCTAGAAGAAGGCAATGTGGAGGTAATTGCTCAAAGGAGACAATCCTCTGTGATGTGTCTTAGAAACAAGTTTGTCACTTGCAGGCTATGATAATAATTGACTACCATCACCAGAGGCCCTTTTGCCTAGCTCTTCCAATAATGGTCCCACTGGATTTATGTTAGTTAGATGGAATATTGCTGGTTTGAACTCTAAGATCTCTGAAAGTGATTGTAAAGGTTTTTTCCTGGGCTTCGATGCCATTTGTCTCCAAGAGACATGGCATTCGGATAATGAACGCATTTTCCTAAATGGTTTTGAATGCTTTCATGATCCAGGAATTAAGACGTCAAGGCCTGGTTGGAAATCAGGTGGTCTACTTATCTTTGTCAAGGTTGGTAGCTTTTATACAGATTGTTGCTGGAAATCTACCAGTAATTGTTTTGTGGTATGTCTTAAGACTAGAACACTGGATATTATGCTTATCAATTGTTACATACCCCCAGAAAACTTGAATTACTATTCTATTAACATCTGGCATGATTTTGCTGATCTTATAGTAGAGATTTTTTGAGAATTACCAAATTCTGAACTGTTACTTGGAGACATTAATGCACAAATTGACCTTCATGATGGGTTCTAGGACAATTCTATGTTTATGTATACCTGTGCTCTTGATAAGTTGGATCAGAGAGCTTCAAAGGACCCCAAATTAAATAACTCAGGGAATTTACTGATAGAGAAATTAAAAGAATTAAATCATTTTCCTCTAAATGGATGACTTAAGGGTGATCAGGAGTGTGATTTTACTTATGTCTCCGCTAGAGGCTCCTCTGTGGTAGATTATGCCTTGTGGTCAGGATCTCTTGACTGCTGGAATAAGCTGTCAATCCCAATAAGAGCCGAGAGTGATCATTTCTCTATTATTTTAGAGTCTACACAGTATCAGAATGTACAATACAATAGTAATGTAAATCATGTTATCTTTACTGAAATTAGATCGGCAGAATGAATTATATGGCATTATAATTCACGGAATGAGATATCTCCAATTTTACGTAAATGTTTCTTAGAAGAAATTATTGATACACACCACCTATTCCAGCAAATTAAGCTCCTTTTTAAGGAAATTAAACTAAAACTGGAGTTTCCTGGTGAAATGTCCATGGGTGGGAAAAAAAACTTAGTTTGACAGGGACTGTAAAAATATGAAATCAGCTATCAGGACATCATATAAATAATACAAAAATTCCACCGTACCCAAATATTATCTAAACTAAATGCTGCTTAAAGAAATTATAAGCTGTTGTTGACAGGAGGAAAAAACAAGCATTTTATAGGAAGCAGTGGCAATGAATGTCAGATGCTGTACAAAATAATTGTAAAACTTTTTGGTCTCTAGTGGCCAAGGGCACAACTGTTTATAAAAATGCCATCGATATGTATATCTCTGAAACTAGCTGGCTAGAATACTACACTAGCATTTTTTATGATTCTTCTGAGTCAACAATGCCCCAGGAACTGTGGGTACCCCCTACATCCCTTCAACCCATAACAGTGGATGAAGTTTACTTTGCAATAGACACGCTAAAAAACTACAAAGCAGCTGGAGCAGACTTTGTTCCAGCAGAGGTGTACCTTTGTTCTACACCCTTACGGTCCAGAATTTTAACAGTTTTCTATAACAAATGCATTGCAACTCACCATTGCCCTGATACTTGGAAACGGGCAGATATTATTCCTATACACAAAAAAGGCAGCTTAGCCGATCCTGCCATGTATAGGCCTATCAGTCTCTTGGATATAAATTTAAAAATCTTCTCTAAAATATTGCTGGACAGATTAAAACAATAAGTGGACCACACGGGAGGCATAGTTGATTTTCAAACAGGCTTTAGAAGTGATTACTCAACTCTGGACAATATAGTTGCCCTCAGACATTTTATTGAAAAATATGTAAAGCTTAGAGGGAAGAAACTACATGCAGTCTTCATAGACTACTACTCTGCCTTTGACGCCATATCCCATAATGCTCTTTGAACTATTCTATTGGTTAGGGGTATTAACTGAGACTTAGTCTCGATTATAGCCAATTTGTATTCCAAAACATGGGCTAGCATCAGGCAAGGTTGCGTTCTGGAACCTCTTCTCTTTTCACTATATAGAGATAAAATATTGATAGATTGTGAAGCCTCTAATACAGATTCGCCAAAAATTAAAACTCTGCACTGCCCCCTTCTTGCATACATGGATGATATCATTCTCGTCTCACTTACAACTAAAGGCCTGCAAAACAAGTTGGATTTTATCTATAACAGGTCCAAGGACCTGAATCTTAAAATTAATTTAAAAAAGACGAAGACCTCATAATTTCATGGTAATAAGGTTAGTGGCAATTGGTATATTGACAGTGAAACGTTGACACCGTTCCTGATTATGTTTATCTGGGCCTTGTATTTAATCAAAATTGTAGGTGGTCTGCACAAGTACAGCTGGTCCTGGAAAAACACAAAAAGAAACTAGGAGCCCTAACAAGATTTCATGTCAAATTTGGTGGATATACTGTACAATCAGACCCTTCATTCAAGTTGTCAAAGATAAGTTTGAAGCCAATTACTTTATGGCTCTGATATATGGGAATACAACAATACCAATAAACGAATGCCCCCCCATATAAAAAGTCTTCAGAATATCCTGTGAGTAGATCACTCTTGTTCAGCTCCATATCTAAGGTCAGAGCTCAGACTTCCTAATATAAATGCTGCAATAGAAAATAGAAAGATTGATTATTGGATAAGGGTTACAAGGTCCCCTTGCACTACATTGGCAAGTCAATGTTTGAAAGAGAAAGAATACTGGTACAGTTTAGGATACAGTACTGATTATTGGTATACTACTCTGGTTGAACTAAATAAACACAGATTGACTAACCTAAAATGTGCTGTTGACAAAGGGATAACACTCAGGCTCCAATATAAAAAATATGTAACTAAAAAGGTCACAAATGACTGGATTACTTTGGATCAAAAACTTATTATAGAGTCACGCTACTCTAAATGGTTTGATCAGAATAACTTTATTTTTGGATTTAAACCTTATCTTGACTTGCTGTCTGATCCCAAACTAAGATCAACTTTTTCAAATCATCAGTTTGTACAATTTCTGAATAACATCTTATTATTTCGATATAAACAATCAAATCGTGTGTCTGGGGCCTGTAACTACCCACACAGTGGGATGAGGATCTTTGCCACATTCTACGGGATTGTACTTTTTATGTAAAAGAAAGTCTCTATTGGTTAACCACTTTTACAAGCAATCGATATCAGCTTAAAAAAAAATACTCTTACTAACATAATATTGCACACTAAGGATGTATGGATTCTGGATAGATTAGCAAAATATTTCTATGAAATCAGCCAAGTGAAGAAGCCTATAAATATTGTATGAGTCGTCATGTGTATATTCTGTTGCATGCTGACTGTATATATATGTGTGTTTCTCCTCTTACTGTGAGACGAACCTTATTTTTAACCTTTTAAGGTCTCTTTACATAAATTTTTATCAGTGATGATTTATCTTTTTTAAAGGCTTTCTAGTCATACAAAAAACATTTTGATGACAACCGAGTTTAATAGTAAAAAGCTTCAAGTGATAGTGGGAGGAGATTTCAGTCTGACCCTGGAACCCACATTTGACAGAAGTAAGGGGCAGTGCAGCCTCATAGACAGGTGACCAAGGCAATACTCAGGCTAATGGCCAAACACATGTTGGTAGATGCCTGATGCACCAAGCACCCTGGGATGAGGGACTATACTTGCTTCTCAGCAACACATGGGACATCCAGTAGGATAGACCTATGGCTACTGTCTAGTGCCCTGTAAGACCAGGTGAGGAGGGTTGAAACCCACCCTGTAGCTATTTCAGATCATGCTCTACTAGAACTTGGAATTGAGTGGGGCCCCGGTCAGCCTTGTACCTCTTTGTGGCATCCAGACAGCCTGATACTGGAGGACCCCCAGTTCCAGATATGGCTAAGTCCTGCAGTAGCAGAGTACTAGGTATCTAATGATAATTGGGAAGTCACAGACTCCACCCTATGGGAGGCCGTCAAGGCCACCATCAGAGGGAGGATTATCACCTGTGTTACTACCATAAGGAAACAGAGAGAGGCTGAGCAGATGGCTCTCAAAATGAACTTACCCACCTTGGAGGCTAAATATAAAGCCTTTGCCCCTAGAGACCTGCCCTGCAACCTAATAGCCCAACTAACCAGTGCTAGGGTACAACTCAGCTGAGCTGAGCCTAAGACAGATGGCTCATGCATACGGGGGGGGGGAAGGCTAGTAGATCACTAGCCTACTGCCTCAACAGTAGGCAGATGGTGAGATCGATTCACAGCCTGAAAATTGGGACTGGGAACCTGATTAGCTCCCAGAAAGGGATCAATGAGATCATGGCCCAATTCTATGAACGTCTCTACTCCTCCCCATCTCCTCCAGACATAACCAGGATTGATGCCTTCATGACCAACATCCCGATCCCATGCATCTCTCCCGTGATAGCCTCCCCTTTGGAGGAACCTATATCGGAGGCAGAAATCTCAACAGCCATTAAAGCTATGAACCCACATAAATCTCCGGGTAAACACAACGTCCCTGTAGATTTCTACCAGGTCCCTGGAGTAGAGCTACCCACTTACCTAGCTCAGGCCTTCAAAGATGCAATAAAGACCGGGATTCTCCCACCCTCCATGAGAGAGATGGTGATAACAGTGCTCTGCAAGAAGGGCAAAGACCTGCAACACCCCAGTAGTTATCACACTTATCAATGCCGATGCCAAAATCCTGGCCAAAGTCCTGGCAGGTAGATTGTAGAAGCTCCTCCCTGGCTTAATCCACCCTGCACAGGCCAGTTTTGTCAAAGGTCAAGTGGGGTCAGATCACCACAGGGCGTTGATCACCTTGATGCATGAGGCCCAGTTATCACATATTCCTATGGCAGCATTCGCTGTGGACTTCAAGAAGGCCTTTGACTGCCAAATGGTCCTACTTGATGTACACTGTGGAGAAGATGGGCATTGGTCCTATATTCAAGGCCTGGATAAAGCAGTTGTACTCCTCACCATCTGCTTCAGTGATCACAAACAGAGCCATGTCTCCGACCTTTAACTGACACAAGGGCACTAGACAGGGGTGCCCACTGCCCCCTCTACTGTTTGTGCTGGCAATAGAGCCTCTGGCAATAGCAGTTAGGGAATCGAGAAGCATACCTGGTATTGCGGTGGGGAGGTTGACCCTGAAGACCTTCCTTTATGCAGATAACCTTTTAGTTACCACAGCCTACACCACCCAGGTCATCCAGGAATAATTAGATATAATTGCTACATTTTTTATAGCATCTGGCCTGCTGGTGAACCAAGACAAAATGGAAGTCTTGCCTCTGAACAAGGCATGCTCAGAGCAAGAAGTAACTTTACACAGCCTAAAATGGTCCCTGAAAGGGATTAAATACCTAGGCATTACCATCCATCCCAATATCCCAAAATTGATTAGGAACAACTTCACTAACCTATTTGAAGGTGTTAGGAGTGACCTGGACAGATGGAAACCCCTGAGGCTGTCACTTGCAGGTAAGACAGACTCGGTCAAAATGATGATTGCCCCCAGAGTGCTCTATCTCCTGTCACATCTCTTGGTCTTGATACCAACTAAATGGTTCCAGAAGCTGGAAGCAATGAGTGGCAGTTTGCTATGGGATTGGAGACAACCACTGTTTAGCAGGTTAAAGCTACACCAGCACTGGAGGTGAGGGGGGAGACTTCCCCGGTTTCAAGGATACTATACGGTCTTTGTTATGGCCCAGACAGTTAAATGGTTTTCATCAATTGATGGCTCCTTTCCTACATGGGTACCCCTGGAAGCAGCTTTAGTTGGAGCCCCTCCTCAGGCCACCATGATTTATGCTAGGAAAAAAACATCAGGTACCCTACCACCACCTATACTACTTAGCTGTACCATATAGGAACAAGGTGCACTCTCTGTTACATGCTTCTTATACTCCACAGGCTTTTATGCTTTTGTGGAATAACCCTTGCATAAAGGTGGGTAATAAACATATCCACTGGCCTATCTGAGAGACTCAGGGTATTAAAGTAGTCAAAGATTTACTGATCCCAGACTCTGGTACACTGGACTCTTCTGAAGCTCTAAGAAAAGATTCCAACTCCCCTCTAACCACTTCTGGAGCTACCTGCAGATCAGGGACATCATAATGTGGCCTGGAGTCCCCCTCCAAATAAGGGGTCCACCCAGAGGTCCCTCCCTACTGACAGTTTGACTAAAATTGGAAAAAGCCCAAGCCAGTAGGATTTACAAAGCCCTACGGGATGAGACTCCAGAGCCCACTCTCTCAGCTGAGGCTCAGTGGGAAGAAGAGATGGGCATCCAGATAACAAACCAACAGTGGGCTAACTGTTGGGCCAGGATTCGGCCTGCAGGGATGGTAGATCAAGGCTCATGATAAACAAAATCCTTCTACGGTGGTGTTACACACCCGCTAAGCTCAAGGCACTTGGTCTGCTTCCAGCAAATGTGTGCTGGTGATGTGGCCAGCGAGGTGCTCATTTGTTTCAAACCCTATGGTTGTGCCCAAAGATCCACCCCTTCTGGGAGGAAATGCTAGACATGTGCAAGGATGTAGCACAACATCTCACTATAGATGCACCTCTACTGATACTTAGATGTGCACTAGACACTGTGCCAAAGCATGACCCAGGGGCTCAGTGGTTAACAGTAGTAGGCACGGCAGCTAAGAGACTAATCTTGACAAAATGGTGGATGTCGGAGTGCCCCTCCTTGGCTGAGCTGCTGTTGTCTCTGGCCACTGTAGCCTCCTATGAGAAGCTCTGCAACTTTGCATTAGGCACCATGCAGAAATTTGACTGGTGCCAACAGCTCTTCTTGAATTCCGCCTACTGTCACCAATTAAAGAGAATAATACAGGAGAAGACACTCCCTACCTAGATAAGCCCCCCTTCCTAATCCAGACCAATTCCTCTCTTCTCTCTTTATTCTAGATGAACAACGATCCTACAAGTGTCAGATTGCCAAGATGTACATCATTCAAGATTTGCTTACTCCTCTCTTTGTCCTTTTTGTCTATTTTTAAGTTTAGTTTTGTTTCTGAGCAATACTTAGTACCTAGCCAGTACTAGGATATGTGTTCTACTCTCAAACACTATTCAGCATGTTGTGTATTGTGATTACTGATCTAGACATTGTGAGGTTCAGAGCCCGCATGTTGCTGGCCCCAACACATCAGAGTAGACATGTAACTTATCAATCTATGTACAAGTGTATATCTGTGTATTGTCTCAATAAAACTTTTCAACTTCAAAAAAAAAGATGAAAGGACTCTCATAATTTCATTCCAGAAAGGCCTCAAGAGAGGGCAAGAACAAAATGTATGGACCTGATCCACTGCCGTGTCCCCACATCTCCACCAATATTCCGCTGTTAGATTGCCTTGGTAGCTTGCCACAACTACCGGAGAGTGAAAAAAACACATTCAGCATTTCCATAAGAACACTCAAATAAAAGGAAATAGTGAGTTGAATAGAAGCAAGAAAATATTTTTCCCAAATTAAAAAAATCATAAACCTGTTGGAGATCACTGTTCCAGTTACTTAATACTTATAAAGTAGATTCAGCTGAATGGGAACACAGCACTCAATAAATACAGCCAATTAAGTGGTGACAGTTCTCTGCCTGTTGATGTTGTTGAATTAAAATGAAAATCGGGGAAAGATTGTCAGACATTCATCTATGAGAAATCTGTAGCATATCAAGATAAGCCCCAAGTCGTAAATATCGATAATAGTCCATAGAGGGTACAGCATATAGTGCCTGTAACTCTGAGAATAAATATATCTCTTGTGAACCAAGGACTTAAAGATAATATATCAGACCCCTTCTGGCCCAGTGATGTAAAACAATTAAATCTGTGTTAATGGATTGCTCAAATCCTATGCTAATGCTGCTACCAAAGTATGTTCCTCACGGGAAAAATATTTGCATACTGTAAATGGAACCTGTGTGTACCTAGTAAACTTAGTAACAGATAAATATTCTGATAGAATCAAAAACAACATACGACTGAGATCATAAAGATTGTTAATTGTGAACTCAATATCATTACAGTAGCTATGGTAATTATTTAAAATCCTTAGGCATAATATCCACATTTGGCAGGCCATGGCATACCACTGTAAGTTAGAAAGATTGAGCACACCTGGGAGATGCAAAATTGCTGGTTGATCCTAGGTTTTCGGCCAGCCCAAACAAAGCCAACATAATTTGTTGCCAGTCTGAAAAATAAAACAAACTGGGTTAGATAGGTAAGGTTTGAAGAAAAAATAATGTTTGGGGTAGTACACTTGAACGTATCATTTCTATTCTTTGAAAAAAGGAAAAATGATACCCTGACCATCAACTAAGATCCTCTGCGATTGCTACAGTTAAAGACTCGAAGTTAAATAATTCTAAATGGTCAAGATTTCAAGGAATATGTACCCCTAAATATTTCAAACAATTTTGATTCCAACGGATCAGAAGGATAGCCAAAATAAAGGAAGGTGGGATATAATTGAAAGCCAATATTTCAATTTTTTCTTCCTTTAATCTAACTCCAGCTAGTAATTCAAAATGGGCCGACACCTGAAAAACAGATGGGAGAGAAGAATTTGGTTCTGACAATGTAAATAAGATGTCACTGACAAATAAAGAAATCCAATAATCACTGCTGCCCGGGGGATACCCGAAATAAAGGAGGAAAGACATATACGGGAGGAAAGTGGCTTAATATAAAGAGCAAACCATAAGAGGGACAAAGGGCACCCCTATCTAGTGCCTTGTTCAAGAGAAAAAGGAGAGGAATAAAATCCATTTCCTTTCACCATGGCAGTAGGTGAGGAATAAAACTGTTGTAACATGGAAATAAAATGTGAAAGAAATCCAGCGAATCGAAGGGTATTCCACAGAAAGTCCCATCGGTCCATAATATCAGTTGTTATGCCATGCATCACTTGTTTAAATTCCTTTAAAGTGAATGTTGGTGGGACATAAATATTGAATAATGTAAATGTATCTTTCCCAATGGTCATTGCAACATATAAATTTTATAATTCGTATTCTGTACCTTAGCATCAAGACATTTAAAAATATAACAAATATTCACATAAACTGCCAATCCCTCTTTGCATCATCCAAATTGAATATCTAATCACTTGCATATTCCATACACAAGAGTCATATAAAATTATTGGGTCTCTCCTTCCTTTTCGAGTTTCTTGGAAAAAAGTAGGATGTTGTATTTTTTTTATTCCTCCAACCAATTTCTATCCTCTGATTTTGCTGTCAAACCTGCTATGTTCCAACTTAATACCGATATACTGTATTTGGATTTCCATTTACATTATCGTTACTTTTTCCTTTGAGCAGTCATTTGGAAATATCTGTATCGGAAATGTCCAGTGTACTGTCTGTACTTATATCTGTTGTGGCTGCCAGAATTTCATCACAACTGGAAACTTCCAGTACAGAATCCGATTTGCTCACAGTTATACTGTTATTAATTCATGGTCCCTTTACTCTTGTACCTCTGATATACTGGTTTGGGTTTTCATGTCCCCTTAGTTTGTGTTCAGTTACTGTTGGTTTCATGAATACTGTTATTCTTTGTCAACAAGATTCATTGTGGCCATCCTTTTCAGAACTTTTTTTAAAGTGTTTCTCATTTTCTTTCTTGTTTCCACTGTTTGAACTTATTCTTATAGTTGTGTCTAATGTTATTTCTGTACCTTTAAAATCTTGTGCTGTTTCTGTTATCATTTTCCTTTTTTCACTATTTTTAGGGAGATACAAACCCAATCCTTGTATGGTCATGCTCTATATCTGTATACTGTCACTATATCAGTCTATCCAGTTTTGTTCTTTAATATACCTTTCAAAAGGTTATGCACTGCCAATTCTAGTACAAATTGATTCTTGTTTTTAGCCTTTGGTAAGCCACTTAGGAAAAGTGTTCACAGAATTCTGTCTTGTTGAATATAGTCTTCTTTTCCTTCTGTTTTTTTCCAAATAATCTCCCATCTTATCTTCAGTATGATTAAAAGCCACCTTCTTTTTTACTGTTTTTTTTCCTTCTCTTTATGTTAAATTCCCAACACTCTTTTTATTGACTCCTTATCTTTTTCCTTTTGTGTTATTTTATGTGTATTTCCATACAAATTATTGTTTTCCTCCTATCTATTGATTTGTCCACTATTTGTGATTTATCTTTTATTTTTTTTCTATTTTTTTTCATTTTTTCTTTAGTGTTCTTTAGTGTTGGTCTTCAGGTTAACTACTAACTCTTAGATTTCCTTTGATTCTCTATCAGCTGTTTCATTATTTTTCTCCTGTATGCTCTTTTTTGTTTTATTATTGTTTATTTTTCCCTTGTTAATGGTTACCGTTTTATCTTTATATGATCATTTTTCTACCTATCGTCTCTTCCTGATTATGAGATATTTTGTCAGTTCTTCTGTTGTCCTGTACTTTTTCCCCTTTATTCTTTTTTTTAATGTCTTTCTTTTGGAGCCAGTTACATATTGTTTTGTTAGTGTTACAGCTCTGCAAGGAATGAATTTCCATGTTGTATTTCTTTTTTAACTTTAACCATTATAGTTTTCAGTTATAGTATCTCTTTTCTGAGTTCCTCATTGTGTGTCATTTTTTCATTTGATTTAATCTCATCTTGACTTGGCCATAAATGAGGAATATCAGGAGGACATCTTGTAGGAGGATCTAATTTCAAGTCTTTTATATAAGGGGTCAGAAAACTATCAGATTCCTCTAAAAGAGATGTTTCACTTTTTCATTTGCTTCCTCTTCCCCCCTTCTGACTTTGGTCAACACTTACACCTTTCTGTGCCTTATCATTAACTTTTCTGTTATTTATGTGTTCTATTGATTTTTGAGGTGTTGCTACTTCTGACAGATGAAGAGCTTGACCAGTTGCTTCTGAGAGATCAATTAATAATTCTACTTCTATATCAGTTCCCGATGGGGATGCCTCCAATCTGTGAATTTCAGCTAACACTGGAGGGAGGTAATGCCCCGGGAGCAGAAGCCTCAGGCCTGAGCATCTTTGTCTTGAATGAGTACAAAGCAGCAGGGGAGGATGTAAGATCTGGCAGGAATTTATCATCTTTTAATATTTTCTTGTTCCCCTTAGTACCAACAAATCATTATCATTTCCATTAGCTTGAAAGAAATCTGTTATTTTTATTACACCTTCCTCCTTTGTTCCCTTTTTCTTGATATCTAAAGTTTTCTTTTTCTGTTGTTTACCTGTTGTTTCGTTCTATGTGCTACTGAGCTCTAACTTCTGCTTTTTTGTTCTCTTTTGTAAGCAAATATGTGTGTAGTGGAGTAGTAACAATCGACCAACCACCCCTTCACCTTTAGCACCCTGCAATCACCTTGCCTCCACAGTTCAATGTCTCTGGGCTGTAATAGAGACAAAAAAGACAAAGTGCAAAACAATTAACATTTGGATTCAAATTTATAAACTATAGCAGTCACCAAAAGGAGTAAAGTGCATCGCCATTCACAAAGTTCCAATGTCCTTTTCTTTCCATTTTGGGAGGTAGATTTTTCCTTTTTGTTTTCCTTGTGATCTTTATATGCTCACTTCTGTCTGTGTTTTATCACTCCAGATCGACCTTCAGTTTTCAGTTCACTTTTCATCTGCAGCCGTCGCTGCCGTTCTTGCCTTGCAACTTCTGGTTGGTGAGTTGCTTCTTCTTTGTAAAAAAATGGTTGTTTGCTGCTCTCTGGTTCCCATTCACTGCGCTTGAAATTCTTCTCCCCTATCTTTGAGTGTACCGATGAAGCGGCTCCTTTAGAAGAAGGCATACTGAAGAAATATCTTACAGTAGTCTGAATTATTTTGCTCCATTTCTGTTTTTTTTTTTGAGTTAGTTGGAGTCAGTCCTCAGGCCTCACTGGAGGATAGCTAAAAATAAGTAAAATAAAATAGCTAGTGAAAAATAACCATAACTTTTTTTCCAACTGCTGTCCCAGACTTGCCCATTTGGAACAACACAATAATTAAAGGGAAAAAGAAAGGCTTATTCAAACTAGAATGGCTGAAGGCAGGAATCAAAAACCTGTGCCAGCTAATAGATTTGAAAACTTGAGTTCTATTATCCTTTGCAGAACTAAGAGAGAGCTTTGGTCTGCCAAAATATAAATTTCACTACTATTTAGGGTTAGAAAGCTTTTGAAAGATACCTGTCTAACAGAATCCTATAGTTTACCGCAAATTGACGAGTGGGAACCGCTAGTTAAGCTGGGCTCACTCAAAAGAGGAGCTAGCATTATTTATAAACTGCTGCCTGCTAATTGTTAGTCATCTTGTTCGATACTCAAGGCCAAATGTTCCTGGGAAGAAGAGCTCACAATAACGCTCTCTTTAGAGGACTGGGAATCCACATGCAGAACAGCTAATGAATTTATAAAAGAGCTACAAGGTAGGCTTATGCAATGTAAAATACTACATACTGTAGGTGCCAGCCCAGTGGCACTGAGGGTTGAAGTGCAGGATGCCACACTTCGTGCCATGCCAGTGACCCGGGTTCAGGAATGGACTCGGGTCACCGTGGGTTGGCTGGGTAGGAGGGGGACTAGGCATCTGTTGGACTGCTCTCCTTTTCTGGGGAGGGGGTCTCCAGTGTCACTGTGCTGCCGGCTCCTAGCAGAGACTAGGAGTGTTACACCACTGCTGCATGTAGGGGTTGAGAGAGGGCAGGTGCCGGAGGGAGCGAGTGCAGACACATGTGCACTCTCCCCACTGGCGTCATTGCATGCCACTCTCTCTAAGGAGAAAAACAGAAAAAGATGGCATCCCAGGTTGTGGCAACTTGATGGCCATTTGAAGGGTGCCCCAGCTTTGGGAACATTGCCGGAACTGAATCTGGCCTTGGCGGTGAGTGAGGAGGGGATCCCACCACCCTGCCATGGGGGACAAGCCGGGGGAGTTTACAGGAAAGAGTCCTAGGCAAGCCGAGGTCCAGATACTGGCTGGAACCAGAGATGCATGGACAAGGTAGCCAACTGGGACACCAGGTAGGAGAAAAGCACATAGCTGCAAAAAAAGTACTACATAGGTTTTAAGTCCTAAACATTTATACTACACATGCTATGGGAATGCACTAAGATCAAGGGACTTTGGGCAGAAGTGTTTAAGATATGCAAACTTGTTACAGGGGTTGAGATCCCCCTTCCCTTCCCATTGATTTTTATTCTGGGGATATTCTTGGATTGCTTAGTCCTGAGCAAATTTAAAAAAAAATCTGGCTGTGTATTGCCTCCCTTAGTGTAAAAAGGCTGATATTAAAGTATTGGAAAGGCAAAGAGTCCCCCTCACTACAAGAATGGTATAATCAGATGGAATTTGTCGCAAGTAATGAAAGAATTCACTGTCAGCTGTTAGATAAACTGGATGATTATAATAGCATTTGGTCACCATTCATTGCCTTGGAAGGTCTGTAAGGCTACTAGGTCCCCTAAGTAAGTTAATTCTGGTTTAGAATCTACATACAGTGACACATGGTACAACTTTTTATATTAAGAATAAGTAGTGAGTTATGTCAATCAGATTTAGTCTTTTATAAATGAATGTAATATAGGAATCATTTTAATGAATATTGTATAGCTATGGATATCTATTGAGGCTTGCATTGGTTTTAAGCTCAACTGAAGTTACCTGGAGAATCATCCATCCATCCATCCATCCATCTATCCATCTATCCATCTATCCATCTATCCATCTATCCGTCTATCCGTCTATCCGTCTGTCTGTCTGTCTGTCTGTCTGTCTGTCTGTCTGTCTGTCTGTCTGTCTGTCTGTCTGTCTAGCTATCTATCATCTGTCTGTCTGTCTGTCTAGCTATCTATCATCTGTCTGTCTGTCTGTCTGTCTGTCTGTCTTAACAGTTTCACTAGGAAAGACAGCTTGTTTCTGGTGTGTCATGGGAAGGGGGAAGAGGAGAAGAAAACATATACAAGTACCGTGCATTAAATAGTGCAATAACATTGGAAATAACAAATCAAAGTTTACAATCTGTGAACACTTTAGAGTAAATTGTCGAACAGTAAAATCACCATAAAGTAAATTGTGGAACAGGCAAAAGAATGATAAACAAAACCAGCAACAAAAAGATCAGGGAGAAACAACTGAAACAAGGGGAGGGCAGAACTAGTGCAAGTGTTGTTATAAGGCAAATAAAAAGGAATCCACCCTAAACCAGGGCACTGTTGTGTATTACAACTTAAAGCTTGTAAGTGGTGTGCTTTCTCCTCCCTCTCCTGCTTCTCAGGCCTACTGTACAGTCGTAGCACCAAAAAAAAATCCACTTTAAAGTTAAAATTTTACACAGAGTTCCTCAAATTCATGGATCAGAGCACCATGGAGTTCCTGAAATATGCAATCGGCTCAGCACCATTATGGGAATGGTGTGGCACATGTCTGGAGTTTAACACAGCTGAATGGCAGCACTGGAGTCAGGGACAGGGCTCTAACAAAAATGTACTTTTTTGTTACTTTTATTTTAACTAACCTGCAGTTCCAAGGGTCACTTACCATCAGGAGTTCCTGTCTGACTTGCTCCAGGGATGCAGTGGGGGGCTCTCACTTGCTAAGTGAGAAATAAATGGCGAGTTTCCCTTTCTGAAAATGCCAACACTTCTTGAGTTTGTCTGGTGAGCAGTCAGTTGACACAGGGACATGCTATTTCCTGGTCTCTATCAGCACATAACTGTACCCCTTGGCAAAGTGATCAACCAATTAGAGGCCGGCAAATGTCTTTATCTATTTTCTAAAATCACAATAACAGCCTCGAAGCCAGTCATGTCCTTGGATTTATGACTGTCTGGATGGAGGGAGGTGGCCTGAGGCATAGCCTCATGTCACCGTCACCCATCTTGTCATTAATCCCTGAGAAGTGACCAGCTTCTCAGTCATTATTACTTAATAAAGCCATTAGGAGAGGATGTCAGATCCTTGGCCTCAATCAAGTGATCCATTATTCAGGCCTTGATAGTGGATTCCAGGATCATGTGTAGCACTGAGGACATGCTGAATTGCTATGGCTGCCCAGGTCTGACCTTACTTCCCTTTTGAAAATAAGGATGCAGACCTTTATAGCTGCATCAATCACTTTTTTTAACAAACTTTGCATGTGCTCTGTGTTACCAGCCACATGCAGCTTCTCCAGACACATGGACACCAGATCCCACATCATGACAAAGTCTGCCTTTCAGAATTTTGGGGTCCTGGCAACTGATACCCAAGTAGCCTTCACTGTCACTAAGGCTACCCTTTTGGGGTCACTGCTTCCGATTGGTTCCTTGATGTTCACACTGGAGATGATAACATTCCCACTGCTGGGAACAAGATCAAGGATGGCTTCATGCCTGGTCCCTTGTTGTTCTTTCTCTTCTAGGAAGTAGCCTTGAGTGTGGACAGGAATTCAGTCTCAACCCTGCCATCAGCCTTCACATGATAGATGTCTATGCCCAGGAGAGTGAAGCCCCTCACAATCACCCACAGCATCAGATTAAGCTACTCCCATAATTCCCCAATCCCTCCTGGTGCAGCCCATCCTGGCTGTACAGGCACTCGCTACCCAAAAAAGACCTCCAATTAGCCAGAAAAGATCCCTCCTCCAGTTCCACCAGGTTATTAGCCAAGCACTTTCTTGTCTACTTGCTGACTACTGCTCTTCTGTAGCTTACAGGACTGCTGGGATATCAGAAATGACCCCAATGGATACCCAGCAGGAACATTCCTAATTCTGGGAAAAACTGCTTTGTGTCCTGAGTACATGTGTACCATATGTCATGTGTGCCAACATAGCTGAAAACAATCTGCCCCATTCTAGCTCTGTTGTTTGGTCTGGGATAGCACTCATTTGACACATACTCCAGGTAAGCAAACCACTTCTCCTGAGATACCATCCTGGTCTAGCAGTGACCTTTCTACCTCACCCACTGCACTAGCTACAGAATCACCAGTGAGTTCTGTCTTCCTTTCACTCCATCTTGCCTTATCTTTCGACTTTCTTGGCAGAAACACAAAACATCATTAATCAGTATAACAGCTTGATAATATTATTAAAACAACAAATAGCAAAATAGAGGGCTCCAGGGTACCTAGGAAAGAATTGCAGCACCCCAGGGTACCTTGGGTAATCAGGCACAAGGGGTGAATAAGCAGCACCCCGGTACACCAGAGTCAGACGATACCTGGAAGAGAATAGCAGCACCTGAAGTACCTGCAGTAATAAGGTATGAGGTGGAGAATAGGCAGTACTGAGGCACAAGGTGGAGAATAAGAAGCATCCCAGGGTGCCTACTGTCTGATAATATGGGGGAAAGTAAGCAGCATCCCAGTATGCCTAGGGTCAGAAGATAACTGGAAGAGAATAGCAGCACCCTGGCGTACCTACAGTAATAAGGTACAAGGGAGAGAATAAGCAGTGCCCCAGAGTTCCTACAGTAATAAGGCACAAGGGGAGAATAAGATGCACCCCAGGGTACTTATTGTAATAAGGTACAAGGAGGAGAATAAGCAGCATCCCCATATACCTAGGGTCAGAAGATAACTGGAAGAGAATGGCAGCACCTCCGGGTACCTAAAGTAATAAGGTAGCTGGGAAAGCTGCAGCAGTAACCCAGGTCATCTAGAGTTATAAAGTACTTACTGGAGATAATTAGCAGCATTCCAGCATACCTTGGGACAGAAGGACATTGGGGAGGACATCTGCAGTACCGCAGTGTACGTTGGGACAGAAGGACATTGGGGAGGAAGACATCTGCAGTACCCCAGTGTACCTAGGGTTGTGAGGTACTTGGATGAATTATAAATAACTGGAGCACATACTGTACTAGTGAGCTTGTGACCATAACTACACTGAATGTTACAACTGACAGTGTAAAGGGGACAAAATAGGAACTCCCTATTACTCATGTGGAGTACAACTGGTCTTTTAGTCCAGGAGCCTCAGTCGCACCAGTCCTGCTTCTATAATATGGAAGGTATGGAGAGCCTTACTAGGTAGCAGGTGTGCCAGCTTCACTGTGACAGTGGTCAATTCCACTCAGCAGACACTCTTCAGAGGGGTTGGGTAGTGGACTCAATGCAGCGTGGCTTGCTGACTCTATGTGGACATCCATGTGTGACACCCTGTAGCCATGGCACTCCTGCTGGAGACCATTACACTGGGCACTGCTTGGCTATAGTGCAGTTTACAAAACACAGAGGTTACACCTCCCAGCTGTTCCCAAACCCAGTTGGTCCAGGGCTTTTAATAGAAGCTCCTGCTACCCTGGTGCTATCTGTAGATCTAGGAACTCTGTCTGTCATGGGGGTGTACCACTGGAGGAAGAAGCTCTGACTCTGGCAAAGATGGCCCGGGAGTAGGAGTGGACAGAGTGCTGTGGATCAAAAGCACAGACTGAAAGTCTTGCCTCTTAGCTGCTCCATGACCTGATTGACCCATTGCTCTGACTGGCATCTCCTGCTGCCCTTTTTCTTGCCATGAGGCTAGTAGCAGTGTTCAGCCTGGGTTGAGCTGCTGCTGGCTCCCCAGACACCACAGAAAAAAGAAGGACATGAATAAAGCCACAGAAAAGGTAATAAGGAGGGTTGGAGTCAACCTGGAAGGCTGTGACCTTAAAGCCCACATTAAAAGACTAGACTCCTTGGTGGCTCTTGGACCCCGTTAGTTTGTTGCTTTGACTGGCAGCTAATGCTGTTACTATTGGCAGAGTCCAGCATTTGAGAGAGTTGCTGGTGGCTCCCTGCCCCCTACCCCCCACCACCACCCTAGGAAAAGGAGGAAGCAACTCCAGCTATGAAAAGGCTTCCTGGGAAACTTTTATTGTCTCATTTTAATTGTTATCTCACTGTCCAATTGACTCTTCTTCATACTAATGCTATCTTCACACCACATGGTTCCATTAGTCAAATGTAATATGTACCATGTGTTTTGCCTGTTGCTAGCCAACCGTACTCACTCACTCACTGGCATCAATTAAGCCTTGAAAACTAAGTCTATCCACTTGCTTGTAGCACCCAGAGGAAGACTGGTTACTGCCAGGGCAAGGGCAAATGTCTTTTCATCCAACACCATGAACTTAACCCATAGTAAACCTGCAGTACTTTAGAACTTGTAAAGCCCTGTTTTTCTATGTGGTTAAATATAAATTAAATGTGTGCTTATCTGCAACTTGTTTTCAAATTTGGGGATTAGTTGCTGACAGGCAAAAAGGATGGTATGTGTTTTGTAATACTACACCATGTTAAATAATGCTGATGATACTGCAATGACTTGGTTGTTGGTAGTTTTTCTCCTTCACAGTAATTTTTATGCAGGGCAGTGCGTGCTGGCGATGAAGAAAATGATTGACAAAACCGCAGTCTCCTCAGAATAGTGCTCATTTAAAAGCGATCCATCATTTCAAGTCTGTTATTTTCTTATTCCAACAACTGATTTAATTAGCCACCATTCTCTGGAAATGAAATCTGTCAAAATTTGGCAAGTTTTAATTATGTTTAATATTCATTTGATTTTTAAATTTTGCCCTTCATGGTTGTAATGCTGCCAGGCTCAAGTAAACTGAATGGCTCTTCAAATGGCGGTCCCCGCTCTAGCAAGAGATCAGCAACAAACAGAGGTAAAAATTAGAAAACAAATATAAATGAAATACTGCTGCAAATAACAAAAGAGTTAGTAGACATTAAAAGCAGGATGTCCTCTTCACAAACTAACCTGAGTGAACTGACTGATGGAGTGGACACTGCTGAGGAGAGGACTGCTCTGGCAGAGGATTCTCTGGCTAAGCTACAAGAGCTTACTGCACTCCACTCAAAACAAATAAATTCTCTATTATGCAAAATACATGACATGGAGACCAGGAGTAGATACAACAATCTGTGTATTATGTAGGTACCGGAGGGATCAGTGGGGGAGAACATGTGTACCTTTCTTCAGAATTTTATTCCAGCCTTCCTAAACTACCTGTAGCCATGGCCACGGGAAACTGAACGTGCACACAGGTCCCTGACAGCTCATTCCACACCAGGACAAAGACCCAGACCCATCATTATATACTTCTTTCATTTCTCAGTTATGAGGAAATCCTAAAATCACCATGGAAAGAGGAAGCTTAATTTTTGGGAACAACAGAATATTTACTTTTCAGGCGTGCTTCCTTAAATTAGTTGGGAAAAGGAAAGCATTTTGAGATGTAAGGGTAGAACTTGGGTGTACAATAGTTTATTAAATATCCTGTGGTGCTATATGTCAGCAGGCTAGAGACTTTTCGTTCTTTTGAGATGCCTTATAAAGCCTGGCAGTTACTAAACATTTTCTGGCCGGCATCAGCAGACAGAGACACTAACCACTGTCAGGACGGAGGAGCAAGTAACATTCTACACAATGATACAGCTCACACGCTCCTTTCAGCGGGGCTGCCTGCTGGAAACAGAGTGAAATCATGGAACATTCTACACAATGATACAGCTCACATGCTCCCTTCAGCGGGGCTGCCTGCTGGAAACAGGATGAAATCATGGAACATTCTACACAATGATACAGCTCACACGCTCCCTTCAGCGGGGCTGCCTGCTGGAAACAGAGTGAAATCAAGTAACATTCTACACAATGATACAGCTCACACGCTCCCTTCAGCGGGGCTGCCTGCTGGAAACAGGGTGAAATCATGGACTACTTTTATACCTTCCCACCCCAGCTCCACTATCATTTTCAGCCAAAGTACAGTTCACAAAAAAACAAGCTTATCATTTAGCAGTTCCTACATACTGAAAGCAATGGTTAGAAAATGTGGGCAGCAATTCAGGAACAGAGGGAGAGCCGACGTCCTGATTCCAGATGGTCTGCACCTAAAAGAAGTACAACACAAGCAAAGTCAATGGAGACACTTCTCTTTTTTTCTCCTCCTCCCACTCATCAGAGCCAGAAAACAAATACGCTAAAGTCCCCTCTCATCCAACCAGCTGTATTAGCACTGTTACCCACTTCTAGAAGAACTCATGTCAGCTGTACTTTGATATCTGGATGAACTCATTTCTTCAGCTGAAAATAATAGAGGCGCTAACATTCAGATGCAGCCCTACAGGACAAGCACTGGTCAGAGCTGACACGGCTGCAGCCATGCTTGCCGAGCTCATGGTGAAACAATCCACCATGTCAAGACAGTCATGGTGCAGTTGTGCATGCACAATGACTCAAGCATATGCATTAAACATCGGTGGCCATCTTGAGCATGGCAGGCAACCGGCAACTGAAGAAGTGCACCCATGGGGTATTTAAGACAGCAGACTGTTTTGGAGTTGCGGAATGTTTGTACTGCAATTCCGAAACATTCAGCTCTTTGGTGTCTATCCAGTAGCTTGCTTTTACAAGTACCGCAAGACAGCTGCAGGCTCCACCTACTGTAGCCATAAAAAGAGCTGCTGTCAAGTTGTAACTAATGGAACTTGACCACACATTTCATCTTAACAATAAGACTAATACTATTCTGGCTTTTGATAGGAAAAACAGAGAAATAACTCATCCTCATAAACACACACACACACAGTAATTAAAAACATAATTCACTGGATAGAAGATGGAGTCAGGCTTAGGAAAGCTACCTGATTTTCTGAACTTTGGAAACCTCTTGATAGGCCTGATGTTTTTGATGCTAACTAAAGGAACTTCTCTTTTCCCTTAGTCAATGTGGCATGAATAAGCAAAAACAGGGTGTCGGAGGGAAGTGTTCAAGGATGGACTCAGAGTCAAAAGGTATCAGGTTGGACCACGCAATTGCTAGGCAAATTTATTTTAAGCCAGCATGATAAGCAAAGCAAATAAAAAAAAAAAAAAAAAAAGGCGAACTGAATACAACAAAAATAAACAGAAGCAAATGAAAAAAGAATATATCAATATATCAATATACACTTCTCTAGAAATGGCTAGAGCATGACAACAGGTCAGTGTACTACCAACCTCTCCACTCACTATGTATCTGAGGAGATGCATAAAAGCTGCTCCTTTTATCTCAGTGGTGGTCAGGTGATTTACTTGAAGCTCTGCCCACTTACTTCCAAAAGCCTTCATTTTTAAACTAACCATTATTTTCACATATTAAACACAGGATGGGTTCAATTCAGCATAAGGCTATGCTTACATGGCTTTAATATCAATAAATATGATTTATATCTTTTATTGTAATACTGTTCCTGGTAGCAGACTCCTCCCCTGAATGACCCATGGTATAAGTATGGAGAAGAGAGGGCCGGCTGACTCCTAAGGATCCATTCATAATGATCCCTGCAAGGAGAAACCCCTTCTAGAAGATTCCCCCTTCTTATACCTCGGTAAGACCTTCCATTCTTAAATAACAAATAAACTAACATTGGAATTTTATACATTCTTTTAACCAAAAGCTGAAAGTTATTTAGAATTCTGCATTTAGGTACAGAAATTTCTTTTATATTTACAAATGTGTTGCTTTTTGTATGGCATTATTATTTTCTTATTTATGTTTATTCAGCTGTAATACTTTATGGAGATTCTGCAGAAAACATAAACATTAAAACCATGTTTTCTGGAATTCATTTCACCGGGTTACTAATTACAGCGAGAACTTCATATCATTCAGTGTTATGCTTGGATGCTTAGGCCTGAAGAAAAACAGAAAACTGTGTTTGTTTCGGTTTAGGTTTAAAATACAGCTTCTACCGAGACAAACTCAACAGTTTAACAAATACCTCCACATGGAGGTCTCTTTGGACATCTCACAAGGGAAAAAAGGAAAAGTGGTTTCACCTCAAGAATGCAAGAAGGGGGGGGTCACTCTTGGCAGCTTTAAACGCTGCTTTACTGAGTATACTGTGCAGGTTTCTAAATGAGGCTAATAGGCAAACGCCCATTACGAAAATCTCCTGCAGAATGTAGTGCATAGACATTCTAGCAGTGTCAAAGTGCCATAATGTTGCAATAATGGGAATACAAGGAAGATATATTAGCTACATTAGCTAACAGGAGGAAGACATTTTTCTTCCTGAAACCATAAAGAATCACAGGGATAGTACAAAGAGCTTTCCCAGGTGGCCTGTCTGAGAAAGGGAAATAAAGAAAAGTCAATAGAGTCTGGATAGATAAGGTGCTGCTGCAGCAGACTTGAAGCAGGAGAAAGAGAAGAAGGTTCCAGAAATACAAATGGTCTTACAGCACCTTGTGACACTCTCCTCCCCACTCAAGCAGAAACTAGGGGAAGAAGTCTACGGGTTTCGAATTACCAAGGCAAAATACAGGCAGACATAGTATCAGATCTCTCCGAGAGAGATGGAGCTTAGCCCACCCACTCCCTGAAGCTCCACTTCGGGGTCCTTTCAAATAAGCAAGCAAACAAACAAGACTCAGAGACATAACCTTATCTCTGAATCTACTTATTTTCATCACTCCTGGAGGTCTGACTGCATGTCAGCCCCATAACGGTACAAGAAATCAGCATTCTTATTGAGGGTTCCTGCCCTATGTTTAATAGGAAAGTTATATGGTTGCAGCAACAGAAACCAGTGCATGATGTGCAGATTTTTATCTTTCATCACACGTAACCAGCAAAGTGGATTGTGATCAGTGATGATACAGGGTTGGGTGGAAGCAGGGTGCGATAAGGAGGAAGCACTGAATGAGCACTTCTGCTCAGTATTTATTAAAGAGAAGAGGGGGGTGACACCCAAGGTGGGAGAAATGGCAGAAGCAGGGTGGGAAGTGGTGACAGATGGGGAATTCATGGAGAGCAGAGTTCGAGAGGGTTTGAAGGCACTGAGGATGGATAAGCGCCAGGCCCAGATGGCATCCACCCTAGGTACTGAAGGATTGTGCAGAGGTCCTTGCAGGACCTTTGGCAGACCTATTTAATGCCTCACTACATCTGGGGTGTACTTCAGGACTGAGGATGACCCATGGTGCTTCTTCACAAGAGTGGCCCCAAGGATGAACCCGGAAACTATAGACCAGTGAGTCTCACATCCATCGTGGGTGTTAATGGAGACTATCCTGAAGGAGAGGCCAGGCCCTCCCAGAGGCCAAGGGCTAGCAGGACAGCTGACAGCATGGTTTCATATGTGGCAGATCCTGCCAAACCAACCTGGTCTTAGTTCTTATGACTGGCTAACTAGGCAACTGGACAGGGGCCATGCAGTGGATGTCCTGTATCTGGACTTCAATAAGGCATTCGACTCAGTGCCACATGGAAGACTGGGAAGGAAGTTTGTAGGCACAGGGTGGGTGCAAAGCTGGTGAGATGGGTAGGAAACTGGCTGCAGGGAAGGCAACAGAGGGTGGTGGTGGTTGGGGAGCTCTCACACCCAAGGGCAGTGATGAGCGGTGTTCCACAGGGCTGTGTTGGGACCAGTGTTGTTTGGGATATTCATTGCAGACATATAATGGGACATCAAGAGGAAGATCAGTCTGTTTGCTGATGATACCAATGTAGGCGTGGTGGTGGATGACCTAGGGGGATGGCAGGGGTTGCAGGATGATCTGGCAAAGCTTGAAACCTGGTCAGACACCTGGCAACTGGGCTTTAATGCCAAAAAGTGCAAGGTGCTGCATTTTGGGATGAAGAACCCAAGGCAGAGTTACCAGCTAGGGGGAGTGCAGCTAGTCCAGACAGAGGAGAAGGATCTGAGTGTGCTCATTACAGGGTCAATGAACAACTCGGCACAATGTAGGAAGGCAGCTGCAAAGGCCAACAAAATGCTGGGTTGTATTGCAAGGGGTATATTCTTGAGGAGGGAGGAGGTGATTCTGCCACTCTATAAGTCATTAGATGGACCACACCTGGAGTACTGCGTGCAGGCGTCTGTATCTGAAGAGGGACATTAAGTTACTGGAGGGGGTGCATCGCAGAGTGACAAAGATGATCAAGGGGCTGGGGGACTTTTCATATGAGAGGAGGTTGAAGGAGTTGAACATGTGCTCACTGGAGGAGAGGAGAGACAGGGGTGACATGATTGAAACCTTTAAATACATGAAAGTAATAAACAAGACGGGTACAGAGGGGCTGTTCAAAGTAGGAGGGAGGCCACCAGGGCCATGATATGAGACTGGAGGAGGAAGGTTCAGGAGGAGATGAGGAGACACTTTTTGCAGAGGGTGGTGACTGGGTGGAATGTACCTGCTGAAGTGGTATGCAGTAGAACAGGACTGCTTCAAATGAGGATGGGACCGGACAAGGGGGAGGGTTAATGAAGGGGAAGGGTGGAAGGAAGGGTCAGCTGCAGAATAAGGGGTACTAGCTGCACATTCGAGCAGACTTGAAAGACCTCTAGGCCTTTATCTACTGCAAATTTCGTATGTTCATATAACCTTGAATTAAGCACCCCATAGATAAACTCTTAGTGCCTCAACAGCCCATTTGATGGCTAGGCACTCTTTCTCTATGGTCGAGTAACGTGTCTCTCTGTCTCACAGAGTTTACGACTCATGTATATAACAGGGTGTTCCTCCCCCTCAAACATTTGTGACAAAACTGCCCCAATACCTGTTTCTGATGCATCTGTCTGAACCATAAAAGGCATAACTTCACCACAAAGGTTTTCAGGTATTCTATAGGGTTTCTGTCTCACTGGGGTCTCCTGAGTAACCACAATTTGGTGTTGTACACCCCTCTGCCTTCCCAGGGGTAGAGGTAAATGTATTTTGAAACTGCAGAAGAACCATGTCTAGTTCCTGCCATTGCTGTGCAGATAGTGTGGAGTGAATCACTAAGTCTCTCAATTCCCCATGTTTCTCCAACCTACCATATGCCATTTCAATGTCATTTTCCTTCTGGTCAGGGCAGATATACAGTCCAGGATTGGTTCTCTGATATCATCTTTTTAACAGATTTGCATGATAAATGCTTTTGGTTTTCCTTCTATCAGGTAGCTCAGTCTCATAATTAACAGGGCTAGTCTGCCTGAGGACAGTATATGGACCCTGCCATTTCATAAGCAGTTTTTGATCAGAACTGGGTAACAGCAAGAGAACTTTATCACCAGGTTGAAAAACCTTCAGATCTACCCCTTTGTCATAGTACTCTTTCTGCACATTTTGTTTATCACTGTTTGTTTGATGAGCTATTTTCCTATAGTTGGTGAGTTTTGTTCATAACTGGGTCATATACTCCAACGTGCTTTGAGCTGTTTCCCACTGTCGGTCCTCCCATTCCTCTTTGGTAACATCCAGAGGGCCCCTGGGGTTTCTCCCGTACAGTAATTCAAAGGGGGAGAACCCAGCTGACCCTTGGGGAACCTCTCTGTATGCAAACATGAAGTAGGGCAGGTACTCGTCCCGTTGTTTCCCTTCATCCTGCACAAATTTCTGCAGCATCTACTTTATGGTTTGATTAAATCTCTCAACCAATCCGTCTGTTTGCAGATGATAAGGAGGTGTGCGAAGGGCTTCCACGTTAAGAGATGCATACAACTTTTTCAATAGAGTGGAACAAAAGTTTGTACCCCTGACAGTTAGAATTCTCATCAGGATTCCAACTCTACTGAACAGTTTAATCAATTCATTCGCTACCTTCTCAGTAGTTACTGTTCACCCCAGACACAGGGATTTGTGGGCACTCTTTAATACATCCCTTATGGCAACAGTATTCAGGAGAAGAGTTCATACCATACATCCTGGCATTTCTAAAGACACAGCTCTGAAATAGCTTGATCGGTTAACTATATCAGTTATACAAGGGATTTACTGTCAGCGCTTGAGTAATCTGTAACTGATTTTCTATTAGGCCATCTGGAGAACCTTTCAGAATTTGATGGTGGTCTATAGCTTATTAGTATAATCTGAGGATAGTTGCATCCTTTTAAATAGTAGGAAACTATTATTTACTCAAATCTGACTTGGGCTCACTGTAATAATGGTAAGTGCTTATAAGGACAAAGCAAATTCCAATACAGCCTGTGTCAGATAGCAGAGTGTAGCAGAATTTAACATGAGGGCATTCTCACAGAGGAGACACTTGGCAATCTATTAAGTTCTATTTGTGCTCAGAATGTCTGAGGGAGCTTGATAGACTATTCTGCTCTCATTCACTTGCAATAAGTGGGATTACATTGTGAACTGGACTTCATTGTAAATAATATATTACTAAACTATTTTAACTGACAAAGCAGTTAATAGCAGGCTGCAGCACATATACATTATTGCTGGTAGGTTTAGAGAAATGATTCTAATTTTCTCTTGAAGGTCAAAAAGATGAAAGAACATTTCCTTCTCAGAGTAACCTCCAGGGTGTCAATACCACATCAAAATATTACAAGTTTATTATATCAGTTAAATATTTTTAAATCTAATAAAAGAGGGCTTTGAAATTAAGTATTTAAATCTTATCAAATTAGGATTACACTAAACTGCTATTATTAGTCTGTTGGAATTACATCTAATGTTTAAAATTGATTTTAAAGTCAAAAGCTGGTGTGTTTTGAAATGAACTGATATACTCTATGGAGTATTAGAAACCCCGCGTTGGGACTCCATCTTGGTTGCACTCTCTGATTCTACCAGAAGAGGTGATTTTTTTTGGTGAACTCTTACCAATATGGTAAAAGCAGAATACTTGTTGGAAGGTTAAACCTGATACTTAGTTGTTATATTTACTGTACTTTGTAAATTACTACTGTTGTCAATATGTTGAACAAAGCGTTTTAGAAAGAGTTAGAGAGACAATATGCACATAAAAATAATAACACCTCTAAGAGAAAGTTCTTAGTTAGATATCAACATTTATTTCACCAATGATATTAGAGAAAGCTAGACAAACATTAAACAGACCAATTACCAAACAAGACATAGAAAATATAATGAATAACCTCCCCCCTGGTAGTTCCCCAGGTCCTGATGGATTCTCTAATGTAATTTGTAGATCCAGTGATTCAGAAATTTCAGAATTTCTCTCCTAACTATTTAAGGAGTCCCTTAAGAAAGGTAATTTACCACCTGCAAAGCGTAACACATGCATAACAAAAATTTATAAAAAAAAAAGACCAAGATTCATTGCAATATAACAACTACCTACCAATATCACTACTAAACAGTGACTATAAAATATTAGCGAACTTCTAGCAGTAAAACTTCAACATCTTTTTTCAAACAAATGTTATTTTCCAAAAACAATCATACAATGAAGAAATTGATCAAATATATCCCCAAAATTACAAAATTTAAACATAGGTATACAGCATGTATAATACAGTATAGAATAACTTAAGTAATATATGCAGCCTACTAAACATGTAATTAAAGTGTCACCTAGTCTGAGTAACAATAATTTATCATGTTAATAATTCAGTTCTACCTACACATAATATCAACTCTGGTCAGTTACTCATATTATATTGTCTAACTTCCTACTCATTCATCAAACATTTCATGTGAAGGGGGAACATGTGACTCCATATTTTCTACTGCCCTAGTGTTTTAGATGACTAGTCCACAGTTTAGAGCCAAATTATTCAAGTGTTTGGCCCATGCTTGGACTTGGAAAATATTTATCCTTCCAGTGGCTCAGTAGAGGTGCTTAAACCTAAAGCAGCTAATAAAAGCCATTTATTTTAAATGTACTAATACACATGTAGCTGTATCTCCTGAAATAAATTTCAACAGATCTTAATTTCATATATAGGACTGAATGGGTGGGGTTTCCTTAAGAATAGAAGGGGGCTGATAATAGTCACATACTAATTTCTAAACGTGGGTGTCAAATTAAAAAAAATCCTCTGTAATTGCACTTTCACTTGGTAAGAATAAATCATTCATTTTCCTAGTTTGGAGCTTTTTGGATTGATCTCTTAATAGTTTTGGGTTTAGATAAAGCTGAAAAGCTTCTGTTTCAACTTTATATAATGACACTTAATCACCAATAGTAACACACGGTTATACCTCAGTTTTCTCCCTTCCCAAAGGTACAAGACAAGTCTGTTATTGTAACGCTAGCTCCACATATCCTACAGTGGTAAATGGAAGCACAGAGTGAGGATATCAGTGTTATTATCACTCTGTCTTATTTATCCCCAGTGGCAATGGAGGTGTATAAGAGCTATATCAGTGTTATTCTCACTCTAGGTCCATTTATCCCACAGTGGCAATGGAGGCACAGAATGAGGATATCAGTGTTATTGTCACTCTGGGTCCATTTATCCCACAGTGGCAAAAGAGGTACAGAGATAAGATATCAGTGTTATTGACACTTGTTGATCCTTTTATCCCACAGTGACAATGGAGGTACAGAGTGAGATATCATCGTTATTCTCACCTAGGTCCATTTATCCCACAGTGACAATAGAGGTACAGAGTGAGTATATTAGTGTTTTTTTCACTCTGTCTCTGTTTATCTTATAGTGGCAATGGAGGTACAGGAGTTAGTATCAGTGTTATTCTTACTCTAGGTCCATTTATCCCACAGCGGCAATGGAAGTACAGAGTGAGGATATCGGTGTTATTGTCACTCTTGGTCCATTTATCCCAGAGTAACAATGGAGGTACAGAGTGAGTATATCAGTGTTATTCTCTGTCTAAGTACATTTATCCCACAGTGACAATGGAGGTACAGAGTGAGGATATCAGTGTTATTCTCACTCTGGGTCCATTTATCACACAGTAACAGTGGAAGTACAGAGTGAGGATATCAGTGTTATTCTCACTCTATGTCCATTCATCCCACAGTGGCAATGGAGGTACAGAGTGTGTATATCAGTGTTATTCCACTCCGGATCCATTTATGCCGCAGTGGCAATGAAGGTGCAGAATGAGTATATCAGTGTTATTCTCACTCTAACTCCATTTATCCCACAGTGGCAATGGAGGTACAGAGTGAGGATATCAGTGTTATTGTCACTCTGGGTCTATTTATCGCACAGCGGCAATGGAAGTACAGAGTGAGGATATCAGTGTTATTCTCTGTCTATGTACATTTATTCCACAGTGACAATGGAGGTACAGAGTGAGAATATCGGTGTTATTGTCACTCAAGGTCCATTTGTCCTGCAGTGACAATGGAGGTAAAGAGTATGTCATTATCATTCTCACTTTATCTCCATTATATTCCACAGTGGGAATGGAGGCATAGAGGAGTGATATCAGTGTTATTCTCACCTAGGTCCATTTATCAAACAGTGGCAATGAAGTTACAGAGTGAGGATATCAGTGTTATTCTCACTCTAGGTCCATTTATCCCCCAGTGGCAATGGAGGTACAGAGTGAGGATATCAGTGTTATTCTCGCTCTAGGTTCATTTATCAAACAGTGGCAATGGAAGTACAGAGTGAGGATATCAGTGTTATTCTCTAGGTCCGTTTATCAAACAGTGGCAATGGAGGTACAGAGTGAGGATATCAGTGTTATTCTCACTCTAGGTCCATTTATCAAACAGTGACAATGGAAGTACAGAGTGGATATCAGTTTTATTCTCACTCTAGGTCTATTTATCACACAGTGGCAATGGAAGTACTAGAGGTGAGGATATCAGTGTGTATTCTCAGGTCCATTTATCAAACAGTGGTAATGGAGGTACAGAGTGAGTATGCAAGCACAATGGTTCATACAAAGGAGAATGTGGAGCTCTTTAGGTGTATAGCCTATGCTGCTCTGTTAGTTATAACATTTTGTTCTATGGTGGTGCCTTGGATGCTATCTAATCTTTTTGAATTCAGCCTTTTAAGTATGATGTTCTATTGTGAGTTCCAAGTATCAACCAATTCTTGAATGAAAAAGTATTGCCTTTTTTTTTGCATTACAATGCATTCTGTAAATTTGGAGGGTGTCTCTGGTGTTTTCTGATCATTTAAATTCAAGTTTTTTAATCTGAATAAGTAATAATATCTGGTATTATCCTGCAGAAATAATAGGTCACTAAGCCACCTGAGTTCTAATGATTCAGTTTTAGTTCTGATAATCATTTAGTATATTTCAAGTTCTTCAAACCGTTCAGTGATTTGCAGTTTGTCATGTACCATTTCTATTTGTTCAGATCTCTTTTATGGGTTTCAAGTGAGTCTACAGTCATTTTGTTATCTTCATCTTGGAAATGGAGTTTCATGAACACATTTTGACTTTTCAATGTATCCTTCCATCTACAAATCACTATGACAACTAAAATAAAATAATCCTTCTTTCTGTTAGAATGTTGAAGACATAACTCCAAACTGTTTATCTGATGGCCATTAGGAAACTGAAACAGCTTGTTAAATATTGCTTTATTAACTGGAGATTTGTTTACCCTCAAGTAAATGTAAATAGCTTGTACATTTAAATGATTAGCATTTAAACATTTTTTGTTACTAACTTTAGATGGGGATGAATATCTTCAAGAAAGATTCTATACCTCATAAATGTTTCTTTTTCCCAGGAAATTTTGAAAAGATTTACACTGCTTTTAACCTCTCAAGACCCATCTGTTAAAATGCCAGGTTTTCAGTGAACTACCCAGACTAAATACATAAATTTCTTTTGACAGAAAGGGCTGTGGCCTGTTTCCCCAGACATAACAGATAAGAGCCACTGAGACTTATAGAAGAGAGAGGGATACTAGTGCATTCCAGCATACCTTGGGACAGAAGGACATTGGGGAGTGACATCTGCAGTACAGCAGTGCATACCTTGGGACAGAAGGACATTTGGGAGGAAGACATCTGCGTAGTTCTAGCAAAATTTAGGGTTGTGAGGTACTTGAATGAATTATGTATAGCTGGAGCACATACTGTACTAGTGAGCTTGTGACCATAACACAGTGAATGTTACAACTGACAGTGTAAAGGGGAGAAAATAGGAACTCCTCATTACCATGCGAGTACAACTGGTCTTAGTCCAGGAGCCTCAGTTGCACCAGTCCTGCTTCTATAATATGAAAGGTTGTGGAGGGCCTTACTAGGCAGCAGGTGTGCCTGGCTTCACTGTGACTTGTGGTCAATTCCACTCAGCTGTCACTCTTCAGAGGGGTTGGGTAGTGGACTAATGCAGCGTGGCTTGCTGACTGTCTGTGGACATCCATGTGTGACACCCTGTAGCCATGGCACTGCTGCTGAGACCATTACACTGGGGACTGTTTGGCCATAATTGCAGTTTACAAAACACAGAGGTTACACTCCCAGCTGTTCCTAAACCCAGTTGGTCCAGGGCTTTATAATGGAAGCTCCTGCTACCCTTGTTCTATCTGTAGATCTAGGAACTCTGTCTGTCATGGGGGGTACCACTGAGGAAGAAGCCTGACTCTGACAAAGGTGGCCCGAGTAGGAGGACATGCTGTGGATCAAAAGCACAGACTGAAAGTCTTGGCTTCTAGCTGCCCTTGACCTGATTGACCCATTGTTCTGACTGGCATCTCCTGCTGCCTTTTTTGCCAAGTGAGGCTAGTAGCAGTGTTCAGCCTGGTTGAGCTGCTGGTGTCCCCAGACTCTACAGAAAAAGAGTACAAGGAATAAAGCCACAGAAAGGTAATTAGGAGGGTTGAGTCAACCTGGAAGGCTGTGACCTTAAAGCCCAATTAAAACACTAGATTCCTCGGTGGCTCTTTGGACCCTGTTAGTCTGTTGTTTTGAATGGCAGCTACTGCTGTTACTATTGGTAGAGTCCAGCATTTGAGAGAGTTGCTGGTGGCCCTGCCCCTGCCCCTACCTCCACCTTAGAAAAGAAGGAAGTGCTCCAGCTATAAAAAAGTTTCCTGGGAAACTTTATTGTCTCATTTTAATTGTTATCTCACTGTTCTATTGACTCTTCTTCATACTAATGCTATCTTCACACCACATGGTTCCATTAGTCAAATGTAATATGTTCCATGTGTTTTGCCTGTTGCTAGCCAAACATACTCGCTCACTCACTGGCATCAATTAAGCCTTGAAAACTAAGTCTATCCACTTGCTTGTAGCACCCTGAGGAAGACTAGTTACTACCAGGGCAAGGGCAAATTTCTTTTCATCCAACACCATGAACTTAACCCATGATAAACCTGCAATTTTTAGAACTTGTAAAGCCCTGTTTTTCTATGTGGTTAAATATAAATTAAATGTGTGTATCTGCAACTTGTTTTCAAGTTTGGGATTAGTTGCTGACAGGCAAAAGGATTCTATTTTTTGTAATACCACTCAATGTTAAATAATGCTGATGAAAGTGCAACGACTTGCTTGTTGGTAGTTTTTCCTCCACAGTACTTTTTACAGGCAGTGCGTGTCATGGCGAAGAAAATGATTGATTTAAATCGCAGTCTCCTCAGAATAGTGCCTTATTTAAAAGTGATCCTTCATTTCAAGTCTATTATTTTCTTGTTCCAACAACTGATTTAATTAGCCACCATTCTCTGAAATGAATCTGTCAAATTTGGCAAGTTTTAATTATTTTTACATTCATTTGATTTTTAAATTTGCCCTTCATGGTTGTATGCTGCCAGGCTCAAGAAACTGAATGGTCTTCTAATGGCTCTTCAAATGGCGTCCCACTCTAGCAAGAGATCACAACAAAACAGAGGTAAAAATTAGAAAACAAATATAAATGAAATACTGCCGCAATAACAAAAGAGTTATTAGACATTAAAAGCAGGATGCTTTCACAAACTAACCTGAGAGAACTGACTGATGGAGGACACTGCTGAGGAGAGGATTGTTTGCAGAGGATTCTCTGCTGCTACAAGAGCTTACTGCACTCCACTCAAACAAAACAAATTTCTATTATTTGGTAGCTTGTCAGTGTACCATTTCTATTTGTTCAGATCTCCTTTTTATGGCTCTAGGCGGAGCCTACAGCCATTTTGCTATCTTCTAGCTTGAAAATGGAGTTTCATGGAACACATTTTTTGGACTTTTCAATGTATCCTTCCACATCTACAAATCACTATGACAACTAAAATAAAATAATCCTTTCTTTCTGTTTAAAATGTTGGAGACATAACTCCAAACTGTTTATCTGATGGCCATTAGGAAACTGAAACAGCTTATTAAATATTGGTTGCCTATTAAACTGGAGATTTGTTTACCCCTGCGAAATGCAACAGCTTGCACATTTAAATGATTAGCATTTAAACATTTTTTGCTACTAACTTTAGTTGGGGATGAATATCTTTCAAGAAAGATTCATACCTCAAAAATGTTCCTCTTCCCAGGATATTTTGTAAAGATTTACACTGTTTTTAACCTCAAGACCTATCTGATAAAATGCCAGGTTTTCAGTGAACTACCCAGACTAAATACATAAATTTCTTTTGACAGAAAGGGCTGTGGCCTGCTTCCCAGACATAACAGATGAGAGCTACTGAGACTTATAGTAAGAGAGAGAGGATAAGTAGGCATTCCAGCATACCTTGGGACAGAAGGACATTGGGGAGGACATCTGCAGTACAGCAGTGTACCTTTGGGACAGAAGGACATTGGGGAGGAAGACATCTGCAGTACCCCAGTGTACCTAGGGTTGTGAGGTACTTGAATGAATTATAAATAACTGGAGCACATACTGTACTAGTGAGCTTGTGACCATAACTACAGTGAATGTTACAAGAGACAGTGTAAAGGGGACAAAATAGGAACTCCCTATTACTCATGTGGAGTACAACTGGTCTTTTAGTCCAGGAGCCTCAGTCGCACCAGTCCTGCTTCTATAATATGGAAGGTATGGAGGGCCTTACTAGGTAGGTGTGCCAGCTTCACTGTGACAGTGGTCAATTCCACTCAGCAGTCACTCTTCAGAGGGGTTGGGTAGTGCACTCAATGCAGCGTAGCTTGCTGACTCTATGTGGACATCCATGTGTGACACCCTGTAGCCACCTTGCTGGAGACCATTACACTGGGGACTGCTTGGCTATAGTGCAGTTTACAAAACACAGAGGTTACACCTCCCAGCTGTTCCCAAACCCAGTTGGTCCAGGGCTTTTAATGGAAGCTCCTGCTACCCTTGTGCTATCTGCAGATCTAGGAACTCTGTCTGTCATGGGGGTGTACCACTGGAGGAAGAAGCTCTGACTCTGGCAAAGGTGGCCCGGGAGTTGGAGTGGACAGAGTGCTGTGGATCAAAAGCACAGACTGAAAGTCTTGCCTCTTAGCTGCTCCTTGACCTGATTGACCCATTGCTCTGACTGGCATCTCCTGCTGCCCTTTTTTGCCATGAGGCTAGTAGCAGTGTTCAGCCTGGTTTGAGCTGCTGGCTCCCCCAGACACCACAGAAAAAGAAGGACATAAATAAAGCCACAGAAAAGGTAATACGAAGAGTTGGAGTCAACCTGAAAGGCTGTGACCTTAAAGCCCACATTAAAAGACTAGACTCCTTGGTGGCTCTTGGACCCCGTTAGTTTGTTGCTTTGACTGGCAGCTAATGCTGTTACTATTGGCAGAGACCAGCATTTGAGAGAGTTGCTGTTGGCTCCCTGCCCCCTACCCCCACCCCCACCCTAGGAAAAGGAGGAAGCAGCTCCAGCTATGAAAAGGCTTCCTGGGAAACTTTTATTGTCTCATTTTAATTGTTATCTCACTGTCCAATTGACTCTTCTTCACACTAATGCTATCTTCACACCACATGGTTCCATTAGTCAAATGTAATATGTATCATGTGTTTTGCCTGTTGCTAGCCAACCGTACTCACTCCCTCACTGACATCAATTAAGCCTTGAAAACTAAGTCTATCCACTTGCTTGTATCACCCAGAGGAAGACTTGATTACTGCCAGGGCAAGGGCAAATTTCTTTTCATCCAACACCATGAACTTAACCCATATTAAACCTGCAGTACTTTAGAACTTGTAAAGCCCTGTTTTTCTATGTGGTTAAATATAAATTAAATGTGTGCTTATCTGCAACTTGTTTTCAAATTTGGGGATTAGTTGCTGACAGGCAAAAAGGATTGTATGTGTTTTGTAATACTACACCATGTTAAATAATGCTGATGATACTGCAATGACTTGGTTGTTGGTAGTTTTCTCCTTCACAGTAATTTTTATGCAGGGCAGTGCGTGCCGGTGATGAAGAAAATGATTGACAAAACTGCAGTCTCCTCAGAATAGTGCTCATTTAAAAGTGATCCATCATTTCAAGTCTTTTATTTTCTTATTCCAACAACTGATTTAATTAGCCACCATTCTCTGGAAATGAAATCTGTCAAAATTTGGCAAGTTTTAATTATTTTTTAATATTTATTTGATTTTTAAATTTTGCCCTTCATGGTTGTAATGCTGCCAGGCTCAAGTAAACTGAATGGCTCTTCTAATGGCGGTCCCCGCTCTAGCAAGAGATCAGCAACAAACAGAGGTAAAAATTAGAAAACAAATATAAATGAAATACTGCTGCAAATAACAAAAGAGTTAGTAGACATTAAAAGCAGGATGTCCTCTTCACAAACTAACCTGAGTGAATTGACTGATGGAGTGGACACTGCTGAGGAGAGGACTGGTCTGGCAGAGGATTCTCTGGCTAAGCTACAAGAGCTTACTGCACTCCACTCAAAACAAACAAATTCTCTATTAAGCAAAATACATGACATAGAGACCAGGAGTAGATGCAACATTCTGTGTATTATGTGGGTACCGGAGGGATCAGAGGGGGAGAACATGTGTACCTTTCTTCAGAATTTTATTCCAGCCTTCCTAAACTACCTGTAGCCATGGCCACGGGAAAATGAACGTGCACACAGGTCCCTGACAGCTCATCCCAAACCAGGACAAAGACCCAGACCCATCATTATATACTTCTCCATTTCTCAGTTAAGGAGGAATCCCGAAAATCACCATGGAAAGAGGAAGCTTAATTTTTGGGAACAACAGAATATTTACTTTTCAGGAGTGCTCCTTAAATTAGTTGGGAAAAGGAAAGCATTTTGAGATGTAAGGGTAGAACTTGGGTGTACAGTATTTTATTAAATATCCTGTGGTGCTATCTGTCAGCAGGCTAGAGACTTTTCGTTCTTTTGAGATGCCTTATAAAGCCTGGCAGTTACTAAACATTTTCTGGCTGGCATCAGCAGACAGAGACACTAACCGCTGTCAGGACGGAGGAGCAAGTAACATTCTACACAATGATACAGCTCACACGCTCCCTTCAGCGGGGCTGCCTGCTGGAAACAGGGTGAAATCAAGTAACATTCTACACAATGATACAGCTCACACGCCCTTCAGTGGGGCTGCCTGCTGGAAACAGAGGAAATCATGGAACATTCTACGCAATGATACAGCTCACACGCCTCCTTCAGCGGGCTGCCTGCTGGAAACAGAGTGAAATCATGGAACATTCTACACAATGATACAGCTCACACGCTCCCTTCAGCGGGGCTGCCTGCTGGAAACAGGGTGAAATCATGGAACATTCTACACAATGATACAGCTCACACGCTCCCTTCAGCGGGGCTGCCTGCTGGAAACAGGGTGAAATCATGGACTACTTTATACTACCCACCCCAGCTCCACTATCATTTTCAGCCAAAGTACAGTTCACAAAAACAAGCTTATCATTTAGCAGTTCCTACGCACTGAAAGCAATGGTTAGAAAATGATGGGCAGCAATTCAGGAACAGAGGGAGAGCCAACGTCCTGATTCCAGATGGTCTGCACCTAAAAAGTATAAACACAAGCAAAGTCAATGGAGACACTTCTCTTTTTTCTCCTCCCCACTCATCAGATTGTGCTGTGCCAGGAAACAAATACGCTAAAGTCCCCTCTGATCCAACCAGCTGTATTAGCACCATTACCCACTTCTAGAAGAACTCATGTCAGCTGTACTTTGATATCTGGATCAACTCATTTCTTCAGCTGAAAATAATAGAGGAGCTAACATTAAGATGCAGCCCTACAGGACAAGCACTGGTCAGAGCTGACACGGCTGCAGCCATGCTTGCCGAGCTCATGGTGAAACAATCCACCATGCCAAGACGGTCATGATGCAGTCGTGCATGCACAATGACTCAAGCATGTGCATTAAACATCGGTGGCCATCTTGAGCAAGGCAGGCAACTGAAGAAGTGCACCCATGGGGAGGGGGTGGAAAGACAGCAGACTGTTTTGGAGTTGCGGAATGATTGTATTGCAACTCCGAAACATTCAGCTCTTTGGTGTCTATCCAGTGGCTTGTTTTTACAACTACCGCAAGACAGCTGCAGGCTCCACCTACTGTAGCCATAAAAAGAGCTGCTGTCAAGTTGTAACTAATGGAACTTGACCACACATTTCATCTTAACAATAAGACTAATACTATTCTGGCTTTTGATAGGAAAAACAGAGAAATAATTCATCCTCCATAACACACACACACACACAGTAATTAAAAACATAATACACTGATAGAAGTTGGAATCAGGCTTAGGAAAGCTACCTGATTTTCTGAATTTTAGAAGCCTGTTGCTAGGCCTGATGTTTTTGATGCTAACTAAAGGAACTTCTCTTTTCCCTCAGTCAATGTGGCATGAATAAGCAAAAACAGGGTGTTGGAGGGAAGTGTTTAAGGACGGACGCAGAGTCAAAAGGTATCAGGTTGGACCACGCAATTGCTAGACAAATTTATTTTAAGCCAGCATGAGAAGCAAAGCAAATAAAAAAAAAAAAAGAAGCGAGCTGAATACAACAAAAATAAACATAAGCAAATGAAAAAAGAATATATCAATATACACTTCTCTAGAAATGGCTAGAGTATGACAACAGGTTAGTGTACTACCAACCTCTCCACTCACTATGTATCTGAGGAGATACAAAAGCTGCCCTTTTATCTCAGTGGGGGTCAGGTGATTTACTTGAAGCTCTGCCCACTTACTTCCAAAAGCCTTAATTTTTAAACTAACCATTATTTTCACATATTAAACACAGGATGGCTTCAATTCAGCATAAGGCTATGTCTTATGGCTTTTAATATCAATAAATATGGTTTATTTCTTTTATTGTAATGCTGTTCCTGGTAGCAGACTCCTCCCTGAATGACTCATGGTATAAGTATGGAGAAGAGAGGGTCGCTGACTCCTAAGGATCCATTCATAATGATCCCTGCAAGGAGAAACCCTTCTAGAAGATCCCTTGCTTATACCTCAGTAAGACCTTCCATTTTAAGTAACAAATAAACTAACATTGAATTTTATACATTCTTTTAACCAAAAGCGAAAGTTATGTAGAATTCTGCACATTTAGGTACAGAAGTTTCTTTTATATTTACAAATGTGTTGCTTTTGTATGGCCATTATCATTCTTACTTTATGTTTATTCAGCTGTAATACTTATGGAGATTCTGCAGAAAACATAAACATTAAAACCATGTTTTCTGGAATTCATTTCACCGGGTTACTAACTACAGAGAGAACTTCATATCATTCAGTGTTATGCTTGGATGCCTAGGCCTGAAGAAAAACAGAAAACTGTGTTTGTTTCGGTTTAGGTTTAAAATACAGTTTCTACCGAGACAAACTCAACAGTTTAACAAATACCTCCACATGGAGGTCTCTTTGGACATCTCACAAGGGAAAAAGGGAAAAGTGGTTCCACCTCGCAAGTGCAGGGGGTCACTTCTTGGCAGCTTTAAACCGCTGCTTTACTGAGTATACTGCGTGCAGGTTTTTAAATGAGGCTAACAGGGCAAACGCCCATACGGCAAAATCTCTCTGCAGAATGCAGTGTGCATAGACATTGTAGCACTGTCAAAGTGCCATAATGTTGCAATAATGGGACACAAGTGAAGATATATTAGCTACATTAGCTACCGGGGGCGGTCCATGAAGACATTTTTCTTCCTGAAACCATAAAGAATCACAGGGATAGTACAAAGAGCTTTCCCAGGTGGCCTGTCTGAGAAAGGGGAAATAAAGAAAAGTCAATAGAGTCTGGATAGATACAGAAGGTGCTGCTGCAGCAGACTTGAAGCAGGAGAAAGAGAAGAAGGTTCCAGAAATACAAATGGTCTTACAGCACCCTGTGACACTCTCCTCCCCACTCAAGCAGAAACCAGGGGAAGAAGTCTACGGGTTTCCGTAACTACCAAGGCAAAATACAGGCAGACACAGTATCAGATCTCTCCGAGGAGAGATGGAGCTTCAGCCCACCCACTCCCAAAGCTCCACCTCGGGGTCCCTCTTAAATAAGCAAGCAAACAAACAAGACTCAGAGACATAACCTTATCTCTGAATCTACTTATTTTCACTTACCCTGAGGTCTGACTGCATGTCAGCCCCATAACGGTACAAGAAATCAGCATTCTTATTGAGGGTTCCTGCCCTATGTTTAATAGGAAAGTTATATGGTTGCAGCAACAGAAACCAGTGCATGATGCGCAGATTTTTATCTTTCATCACATGTAACCAGCAAAGTGGATTGTGATCAGTGATGATACAGGGTTGGGTGGAAGCAGGGTGCGATAAGGAGGACGCACTGAATGAGCACTTCTGCTCAGTATTTACTAAAGAGAAGAGGGGTGACACCCAAGGTGGGAGAAATGGCAGAAGCAGGGTGGGAAGTGTTGACAGATGGGGAATTCATGGAGCAGAGTTTGAGAGGGTTTGAAGGCACTGAGGATGGACAAGGCGCCAGGCCCAGATGGCATCCACCCCAGAGTACTGAAGGAGTTGGCAGAGGTCCTTGCAGGACCTTTGGCAGACCTATTTAATGCCTCACTACATTCGGGGGGTGTGTACCTCAGGACTGGAGGATGGCTCATGTGGTGCCCCTCCACAAGAGTGGCCCCAAGGATGAACCGGGAAACTATAGACCAGTGAGTCTCACATCCATCGTGGGTAAGTTAATGGAGACTATCCTGAAAGAGAGGCTGGTGGCCCTCCTAGAGGCGAAAGGACTACAGGACAGCAGACAGCATGGCTTCATACACGTGGCACATCCTGCCAAACCAACCTGGTCGAAGTTCTATGACTGGGTAACTGGGCAACTGGACAGGGGCCATGCAGTGGATGTCCTGTATCTGGACTTCAATAAGGCATTCGACTCAGTGCCACATGGAAGGCTGGGAAGGAAACTGGCTGCAGGGAAGGCAACAGAGGGTGGTGGTGGGTGGGGAGCTCTCACACCCAAGGGCAGTGATGAGCGGTGTTCCACAGGGCTGTGTTGGGACCAGTGTTGTTTGGGATATTCATTGCAGACATATCGTGGGACATCAAGAGCAAGATCAGTCTGTTTGCTGATGATACCAAGGTAGGCGTGGTGGTCAGTACCGTAGGAAGGGTGGGTGGGGCACCAGCCCCGGGCGCATACATTTGAGGCGCAGCAAGTTCCTGCAACCTCAGGAAAAAAAAAAAGGTGCTAAAAAAAAAAAAAAATTCTAACTTCTGACAGCAGGCGCATCCCACCGGAGGTGTCACATCGTCCGCACTCTGTCTGAAAAGCCGGGTCACATGGTGATGGTAACTGAGACACTGAGACAGTATTTAAGGAAGGGCGTGGAGTCTCGAGAGTTGATGAGAGAGGAGAGCGAGACGACGACGGATGCTACACGTAGTAGAGTTAGAGAGAGAGAGAGCCTGAGAGCTGAAGAGAGAGAGAGAGAGAGAGAGAGAGAGACGAGACGAGTCAGACAACGCTTAACGAGAACAAAAAAGTTTAGTGTATGTGTACTACTAGTACTAGTGTACTACCACTACTGCAGTACATTAGGGAGACAGACAGTTGAGTCATTTGAGTGAGTCAGTGAGAGTTCAGTTCATCAGTCCAGAGACGTTGTTGGCAGGCCAGGCAGTGACGGTGGTGTGCACCTCGGTATAGTCTTCAGCCGGCACCGAAACCCCGTGCGGTCATCGCCTAAGTTCAGTCAGTCAAACAAACTATCTTCATCTAGCAGCTAGCTCAGAAAAATGTCTCCCATTTTCCTCTGTTTCTGTTCCTCTGGTGGTGCCCTGATCGGGAACAGAGGGTGGGACTGCACACAGAGGGAGGCGGGAATGGGAGGTATTCAGCTCAGCTGTACAGCCTGGCAGTGGGAACGGAGGGCAGGATTGATATCAGCACTGGGAGTGAGTGGAAGAGTTAATTAACTTGTGCAGAGCCAGCCAGGCAGTGGGGATGGGATTGGGGGGACAGAACTGAAGGTCATGCCCAGTTGGTATTGGGTTAATTAACTTGTGCAGAGCCAGCCAGGCAGTGGGGATGGGATTGGGGGCAGAACTGAAGGTCATGCCCAGTTGGTAATGAATGGAAATTTATTATAGGTGCTACAATACCTGTTTTTTCTCCTGCTGGGCAGAAGTTGCTTTTAGAAAAGAAACAGTTATTTTAAAACAAATCTTTAAAAAAAAAAAAACAATGCTACAAGGCCCTCTTCCTTTCTGTGCCCCCCAAGAACTCCCAACAGCTCACAGAAAACAAAGATAAGAAAATACAAACAATAAATTAAAAAAATAAATGCTGTGGCATATATTTAAGAAGCCCTCATGACAGTTTTTTTATATTGAATTTATCTTTGTTTCCTACTTGTGATGAGACTGAACTTTCATATAACTTACTTTTAGCTAATGACTGGTGAATTATGGTGCTGCCTCTCACCTGTGTACATAATAAAATAATTGCAGCTAGAAAAAGCAACCTTTATACTATATCTATAGATAAACATAGCATTTTAAGCTACTATTATCTGTGTGAAGTACACACCTAAAAAAACATCAGAATAGAACAATTATTAACTGTGAGAAAAAAGCGCGTGTTAAGAACAGTTCTCATTTCCTTTGGATAGTTCTTACACAGGCAGAACTCAACCTTTTTTCCCCACCATCATCAGGATACCCTCTGTAATCCCTTCGGATCCTACCAGCATCCACACTAGTTAGGGAGCTGCACTTTCAAGAATCTTGATCCCATTTCCCTAAACTGTACTGATGTCTCCCCTTCTTAATACAAAAAGGACATTAAACATTTGAAAGGGTGCAATGGTGGGCCATCAAAATGATCGGGGTAAGGGGCAAAAGGTATGAGGAGAAGCTAGAAGCCCTTAACATGTTCAGCCTAGAGAAAGAAAGGCTGAGAGGGACATAATCTCAGTCTTCCACATTCTCAAGGTGTGGCATACAAGGGTGTAGCATGGCACAGGGCTGGTACACTCATACCTGCATGAGAATTCCTTATTATAATTGGTTAATACATGATGTACACTCACTGACCTACATAAACTAAAATGGTATGCAGCCTGCATACCATTTTAGTTTATGTAGGTCAGTGAGTGTACATCATGTATTAACCAATTATAATAAGGAATTCTCTCTTGAATGCACAATATAGGTCATGTGCTGTGATTGTCTGTGTTGTCAAAGTAGGGGAGGAGCAGGCTGTCATCATCCACATCAGCGTGAATGACATCAGGAGCACAAGTCTTGAGGACATGAGGATTCATTTACAGAGCTAAGGAAGTTTCTAAAGGAAAGGTATTCGAGTTATCTTTTCAGAAATCCTCCTAGTCCTGGGGGCTAGTGTGGAGCAACAGTGGACTACTAGGCAGGCCAATGCTTGACTAAGGATCTAGTGCAAGAGGGACAGACTTGTTTTGTGGCCAACTGTACTTCTGAGATGGGCTGCACCTGCTCCAGGAGGAAGCAGGGTACTGTCTAGGAGAATGGGCAAGGCAGTTGGGGAATTTAAACTAGAGGATGGGTGAGGGAATGGTGTAGAAACAGACAGTCACCAAGGGTTGGAGACAGTTGCAGGGGAACACCAAGGGGAGGGTAGCAGAGCAGGGGAGATTTAGATGAGAGGCAAGAGTCGGGTTGGGGGCAAGGAAGCATAGATGGGTAATTATTCTCACTTGCATGCTGCACAATACGAGCATCATACCATATAAAATTGGTGAGCTTGAAGGTCTGATGCACATCGAAGGCAGGGACATAGAGACACTCACTGAGACCTGGTGGAGGGGCCCTGTGTTTGTTTGCCCTCCCAAATCTCCCATGCTCATGCTCTAGAGTCCTTTTTGGCTCCACAGGCACCCTTTTGTTTTGTAGCCCAGTGTAGTTGTTTAGCCCTGTTGGACTCATCGGATCGGAGTACACACTCGCAGTCGCAAAGTCGCAAGTCACCACAGCATTCTCCTGAGCTGAGCCACCGGCGACTGACTGCGCATATGCTTCATCATGGCGCACTCAGCCGCACTGAATGTACCGACCGCCAGGTTGGAGGACTTTCTGGGAGGTGTTCAGCAGCAGTCCTGGTTTCCCTCCTCAGCATAATGGTGACTGGTGACCTTGGGGAGTCAGCGAGAAGCCACGGAAAGTTTAATTAAAGAGTTTGTCCCGGGGGCACTAGTGAGGGCTAATGAATAATTCATGAGCCCTCATGCACAGCATATTAATGAGATGCTGCCTGGGGGGCAGAGTTTCGGTGGCACTGGCAGCAACAACAGAAGTACTGCATGAAGCTAATTAAGAGTGGGCTTGCTTTACAGGGGACAGTTGGGGCTACAATACTGTTGGGCTATTTTATAAAGATAAGGTATTTACCTAACCTTGGCTGCACCAGATATTGAAAAGTGTGGAACTGTGTTGGACTGCATGCATAGATCTGAATGGAGGGCTGACATATTGGTGATACTTCAACCCCATTCAGCAGCCGATCCACTGTTGATTATTCCGATGAGGCATCGCCACCTCTATAGTTATTACTGACTGGTGAGACGGATCCCTGGCTGTCACTGCGTTCATCACACTCCAGTGCAGGCGTGCAGCTGACTGTGTTACTCATGTTGTGACAAATTACTGTACCTATTGGAGAAAGCACATTGCCTGGGGTTGTAGGTGTTGTGCAGAAGAGGGCTGGTGTAGCCAGTGGTAGTTTGACTTTGTTAATATTTTCTCTTATTTTGCATAAATTATAAATCTGCATGGCTTGCTGCCGCCTCCTCAATACCCAAGTTAAGCTAAAAACAGTATTTGACAGAAGAAGGAACGCTGAACTCGGGAGTGTTGCTCTTATGTGTAAACTAGGGCTGTAACTGGTAAAAATCACAGACAGTCGAGCCGTGACACTGAGCACGCGATCATACATATGCACATGTTTGAGCACATGACCAGCGTCACAGCTCGGCTTTCCGACCATGATTTTTACCAGTTAGAGCCCTCGTTTACACATAAGAGTGACTTTCTTGAGTTCAGCTGTCCTTCCTCTGTCAAATGCTTTTTTTTTTTTTTTTAGCTGAACTTCGGTAATGAGAGGCATGCAGAATCATTCTCCAGGCACTTTAGTCTTTTAGACATGTGACCGCACATCCTGATCAGTTTTGCTGTGGATCACACAGATTTGGAATTTATGTAAAATAAGAGAAAATATTAACTGAGTCAAACTACTGGCCACACTAGCCTCTTCTGCACAATATGTGCAACCAGGTAATGTATTTTCCCAGTACCTAAAGTCAGACCTGAGGCTAGGAACTTGACAGTAGCCCTTTAAATGCACTCTTTTCACTGTGTGTTGCTTTTGATAAGTAATTTTAGGTTACATAGCCTAAATCTTACCGATGAATAAGCCATGGCAGGGGATACCACCCACCATCCCACTGATTCCATGTAGTCAACCTTACACTTACTGAGGTGTGTGTGAGAGCCATACCTCTATAGAAGAGCAGCACATGATGAATTTTGTCTCAAGTGTTATTACCAGAAAAACTCAGAGGCACCTGAGGTCAGTCTGGGCAAACAACACCTTGACACAAGGACTGAGGGTTACTGCCACCACCAGATTGAGCCAGCCAGCCTGAGCCAGGGACCTAAAAATACTGCCTCCAAAGCAAGGCAGGATAAAAAGGAACGAACTGCACTCAATTCCCAAAAGGGCTGGGGAAACCAAAACCGACCTTTGTGGAGGCAAACAGCACCACGGCGCCTAGCAGCTATGTATTAATTTTAATTATGTCATAAATGATCCGATCGAGACCGAAGTTTGAAACTCGCCTCTAGATGGTCAGATCTCAGAAAGCCTTACTGAGATCTGACCATGTTAGGGGCGAGTTTCAACTTCGGTCTCAACTCGAATCACAATCATTTATGACATAATTAAAAATAGCAGCTTCAGCCTGTCACACAGACTTCTTCGGCTTCTCGAATTCCGATCCGAACTTGCTTTGCTAATGCTTGCCAAACAATCGGTCCTTAGTTGGTAAGCTTAATAATAAAGTAATATAATTAATAGGCTTTGGCATGCAAGGCATTAGGGTTAGCCAGCCCAGGCAGGAGGGCAGTAGTCAAAAAAATTGCCACAACTTAAGAAGCACTGTCTGTACTGTATTAGTAAGCACTGCACAAGCACAGAACTGACACACAACACCCCCACTGTGCACTCTGTAATTTTTATTTTTATTTATTTATTTAGCTTTTGTTGACCGGTAAGTGCACTAGACAAATCCTGCCTATTTTCAGGCACGACCAGGAGGGAATACAGATGAATGCCAACTGACCTTGAACCAGATTAAGCTGTTGGTGGTATTTTTAGTGAATGAGGAAATTTGGCCAGGACACCGGGAAATCCTCTACTCTTTCGATAAGTGCCATGGGATCTTTAACATCCACCTGAACTACCACCAATCCAGGCAGATGGGACCTCGGTTTAACATCTCATCCGAAAGACGGCACCTCAGAAATGCAGCACCCCTCTCATGCTGCATTACAGTGTCAGTACTGGGATATTAACCCAAGTGCCAGATGTGGGAACTGAACCCACAGCCCTCTGATCTCCCGGCCTCAGAGGTGAGTGTGCTATCTACTGAGCCACTGACACTGCATTTCCTGGCTGATGTAATACAAATGCCCTTCCCTTTGAGAGTGGGTCTACACGATTTTAAATTCAACTACTTTAGACTCTGGGAGTTGAGCGGACAGTACAGCAGAATAATACTGTATGCAGTTGTATAGCTCAGCTGTCACTGGAGGCAGCAGGCTATCTGCCCCAGTCGCAGAGAACCAGCCAGTCCAGTAGTCAGTTCAGTGTAGTGTGGTGTCACCTGACTCCAGTAATTAAAATGGGCAGACTAGATAGATGGGCCCTTGCGGTCCTTATCTGCCATCAACTCTATGTTTCTATGTCAGTTATCTGATTACTATCATCAGGCATCAGCCTAAAGAAGGGTAGCAGCACCAGTGGTAGTACTAGTATTACTGTACTTGGGTTGGGTGGGCCCCTCGGTTTTGTCTGTGAGGGAGTAACTGACTGACTCACTCCCACCCAAACAGAACTGGGAGCGACCAACGCTGCTATCCTCTAGGCTGGTGATAAACAGCCATATAACTGACATAGAAACAGAGTTGGTGGCAGATAAGGACCGCAAATGCCCATCTACTCTGCCCATTCTTTCTACCTTATGAATATGCCCACTCTTTTCACCTTCAATATGCCTAGACCTTATCTCAATGGTGGCCTATCTGTATTGCTCACTTATGCCTACCCTATCCGATGCCTGTTTGAAGCTCTGCACTTATTCATATCCACCACTTCCCAGGCTGAGGCAGGCCTGACCATACTATTCTATGCATCCACCGTGACCACCCTTTCTGTGAAAAAGAAGTTCCTCACAAACAATACCCTTAATCAGTCTCCTCTAATCTCATGGTGTGTCTTGTTGTCCGGCTATTTTTTTTATATTGAAACATCATCATGTTAGACTCTTGCACCATTTAGCAGTACTCCAGATGGGGTCTCACACAAATTGTCTGTACAGAGGGCAGAGGCCGGGATGACAACCCCCTGTTTTATAGTAGCGATGCCTTTCCCTGTGCAGAGAATCCACAAGCCCTGGCTCATAACTGCCTTCTCAAATTACTTGCCTACATTTATGTCATCTTTTGTTTGTGTTGCCTGCAAAGAGGCATACGTTTCCTTCCTTTGCAGTGCACTGCCACTTACATAGATACATAGATACATAGACAGTGTCAGCAGATAAGGGCCTATGGCCCACCCAGTCTGCCCATTTGAGCTTGTAAGTTCAGTTTATGTTTTCCTAGAAGTCAGTTGCCCCTTACCACTGACCTCCAGAATTCCTTTATGTCTATCTCATGCATTCTTAAATCCCGTGATTGTCTCAGCCCCCCCACTTCCTCTGGCAGGGTGTTCCACTTGTCCACCACCCGTTCTGTGAAGAAATTCTTCCTCATGTTTCCTCTGAATCATCCTCCCTCCAACTTCATCCCATGCCCTCTAGTCCTGGAACATCTTTTTCGCTTAAAAGTAGTGTATTCCTGCACTTATAAAGACAGTAAAGAGGACTGATTCCAACCCTATGGTCCATGACTAGCAACCCCCCACTTTCTTCTGCATGGACTCCATTCGTTGATTACTATTACCGGGCCGTCCCTATGTCCTGTTGCTCATTCCCTGGCAATTGTTTACCCAGGTTACCATCCTGGTATGCACTCCCTGGCTGGCTTTCTTGTTTATTAATCATTTGTGACAGTGTGGGACTGCTAGTCTAGGTAGGCCATATCCACAGCCCCTCTTGTTCTACTGACTGGCACCCATATCCCAGCATCCCTCCTCCACTCACCTCCCTATTTCCAAATTACATGTAACATGCATGCCCACCTAGGTAACCTGAAATGTACTCTATAATGTGTCTAAGGAGGGGGCAGGGGCTATCCTTTTCAGTGAAAAAATAATAAATATGTATGACTGTAGCTGATAATCTACTGCACTAGACTACTACTTAATGTAATGTGTGGACTTTCATTTTATAGCCAGTGTCGAAATTGAGTACAGTCTTCTGCAGACGACTCTTGGAGTGGACAAGAACGACGTGACTTGGCTGAGTCTCAGTCTTATAAGGTAAGGTAATGGGTTTTTAAATTTGGAATTTGATGTTTTTGTGTTATCTTTTTACACTCCTATTGTCATGGTATCGATGTGACATACTCAAGAGGGGGTGAACAACCTCTTGACATCACATCGATATCATAGCAACATAAACTTGCAGAAATTGGGACTAGTACTTCCTTTTCTGTATGTGTGTAAGGAGGTGCTTTGCTCTTGAGTGAAAATAACAATAAATTATGTACTTAATTTAAATGTGAACTTTCATTTGTAGGCCCGAACTTGAGTGTGGACTCCAGACCATCCATCACCATCAGATCAGAGAGTTCCTGTCCCACGAGTAGCAGCAGTCACCAGAGGTCCGGCGAGGAGTCACCTTCAACAGTCAGTCTTATTAAAGGTAAGTCAATGTGTTTTTAAATTGGGTGACGGGTGTATCGTGATCGCATTTCTGTAGCATTGACTGGTAGTTTGTCTGACTGTCCGGGTTAGGGTACGGGGGAGTAGGGGAGGTAGGGGCAGTAACGTAGTAATGATGGTTGGAGAGCATGGCAATAAGTTACTAAGCAATAAGGCACTCCCAGAGGTTAGATTAATAGTCAATAACCACTATCTAGGGTCTGGGATGTCGATGTACTATGTGGCACAACAAGACGGGTGGTCCAGGGCAATTTTCCCACAGGTTGTAATTAATTGATGTTAGTTTAACTCCTGTGACAGCCTTATTGCTATTATAAAATGTATTCAAAAGAAAACTATAACAAGTATAGTTTATGGTTATGAATGTTCTCTGTAGCCTAGAGTTAGAAAGTGACTGGTAATGCTGCATTGTGATTTTAAGCCAGCATTCAAAACTGTTCATAGAACTTTTCTGAAAAGTTGATTACAATAATATCAACTGTTTATATAATTTAAACAGAGATATTTGAGAAAAAGTTCTTCCACCAACAGTTTAGGAATGTTGGCTCAAAATCAGAGTGTAGCATTCCAGTCAGTCACAGTGACAGGATGGAATGCTAAAACTCAGGAAGAATCAAAATACCATGGTAATCAGGCTGTACATGACGATTAATGTAAGGCTGATCCTAACAGCCAAGCCAGTCAAATGACTTTGGTTGGGGCTGGATGTATAGCGAGAGTTTACAGTAATGAGCTGTGAATTTTGACCTTGTTGTCCTCCAGCAGCCTGGGTTTGATTACCACAACCTCCACTTGCATACTGTGTGACTCTTATTCTCAGCAGCAAGTTAACTGCCCAGTGTTCCCAGGTCACCACGAAATGAGGCACTTGTGCCGAGTAGGACTAACCCGTTAGCAAACTCTAACAACTAAAATATGTAATATATATATATATATATATATATATATATATATATCTTGACAATGAAACTGCCTTCTAAGATCTTCAGCATTCTCTCACATGACCGAGTAATAGATGTACTTAACTCCAGAACACCCCAGTCAATAACCTGTCCCACTTCTTGTGTGGTTATGGTTAAGTCACTCAGCTCGCGCCTGTGACACACCACACAAGGCATGGGTAACTCCCAGTAACCCACACCCTGCTGTGCCTTATTGATTACACAAACAGGAAGTTGGATAGGACATTGACTGGGATGCTTTGAAGTTAAGTACAAATACACATATTATACTGTACACTCTCTGCCAGTATTTTGTAAAGGAAGGCCTGATTCTTGAAGATGCCACCGAAGAAACCATCAGGGGCAGAGTTTAGAAAACTGAGGAAAGCAAGAGAAGAAGAAAATCGAAAACTCTCCCAGCAGTGGCAACATTGGCTTACTAAGTCTAAGGACCAGGAGGGAAGTTCTGCGACTCCGTCAGTAGCAACACCAATTGACATCGATGAGCCTACCCCTACTAAGACAGATGTTGAGGGCAATATTACAGAAGAAGAAGAAGTAGTTGAAGAAAAAGAAGATGATGATGATGATGATTGCCAGCCGACACCGTCTGCGTGCAGCTTTGAAAATTATACAGAGGATCCTGCATTAGGAAGTAATGTAGATGCTGTAGCCACTTCGGTACTCCAACTTAATTTTAATGACCCAACATCATGGCCTGATATGACTGACAAAGTTAGATGTTGCTTGGTGGAACATGGCCCTGAACAAAAGAAAAATGCTGATTTTAGTTTCTCAGCGTCTGATGATGGCAGGCGCTTTTATCGGATTGGTTCCACAAAATTCTTCCCAATGGAGAGACTGTGGAACACATGGCTAATGTATGGTGAGACCAAGAAAGCTATCTATTGCTTCCCATGCATGCTATTTGCAAAAAATCATCCACTACATCGAGTCTAGCAAATCCAAAAAAAGGATTTTGTGACTGGAAACATTTAAATCCCAGAATTCCAGATCATGAAAACTCCCCTGAACACCGTGACAGTTATTTACGCTGGAAGAATTTTGAAATGTGCTTGAAGACAGGGGCCACAATAGATGATCAACTGCAAAGGTCAATTGCTTCAGAAAAAGAAAAGTGGCGTACCATTCTGAAAATTATTCTTGATGCGATTCTTTTCTGCGCAAAGAACAACTTGGCTCTCAGGGGGTCCACAGAGATAATTGGACACACACATTCTGGAATTTTTCTTAATTTGCTAGAACTGATAAGTCACTATAATCCGGAGCTTGCAGGGCACATTGCCAACCATAAGAAGGGGTCTGCCACTTATTTTCTCCTACAATTCAGAAACGAGTTTATTAACTTGCTGGGTTCCACTGTGAGACGTGAAATAATCACAAAAATTAAGGAGGCAAAATATTTCTATTATGTTTGACTGTAGCCAGATGTGGCTCACAAGGAGTAGATGTCTCAAATCATTCGGTATGTGAGGATACAGGATAATGATTGTACTGTTGAGGAAAGTTTTGTTGATTTCATCATCTCACATGAAAAAGACAGGAAGTGGGCTAGCTGCAGAAATTGAAAAGAAATTAAGTGATGATGGCTTAGATATAGCTAACTGTCGTGGCCAAGGGTATGACAACGGTGCTAATATGGCAGGAAAGTATCGTGGTGTGCAAGCCGTATAGCACAAGTGAATGAACATGCTAGATTTGTCCATGTGCAGCTCATTCTCTTAATTTAGTTGGGGTCCATGCTGCGAGTGTATCAGTGGACATGGTATCATTTTGGCACAGTGCAGAGATTGTTTACATTCTTTGTAGCTTCAACAAGCCACTGGGAGGTGCTGTCCCAAGCAGTAAAGGTCACTCTGAAGGATCACACTGAAACAAGATGGTCTTCAAAGTTTCAGTGCAGTTCACTCCCTTCATCTTCAAATACCTGAAGTCTTAAAGGCATTGTACCAAATAAGTGAAGATGCAACCAATGCTGAGGCGGTATCAACAGCCCAGAGCCTAATCAAGCAGATAGATTTCAAATTTATTTGTACCCTAGCAATGTGGGACAAAATACTGAACCTGATTGAGCAAGTAAACCAACTGCTGCAATGTAAGGATTGCCTGTCGATAGTGCCTCAAAACATATCAGTGGATTAAGGGATGCACTGCAGCTACTCTACGGATGATGGAATACATGATGTTGTACAACATGCAGCAGAACTTGCTGAACAGATGTCACTGAATGCAGAATTCACAGAAAAAGAAAAAGAAAGGTGAAAAGGATGGCCGATGAGAGCGTTGAAGATGAAGGCCCGTGATTTCTGCTGAGCAGGATTTCAAAATGCAGTTCAACAGTGTTCTAGACACCCTCACTTCCCAGATTCAGTGGCGGTATGAGGCATTGTCTGAAGTGGCTGCTGACTTTAACTTCCTTACAGGGCTATCTTTCTCAACAATGGAAGTTAGCGAGTTAAAGAAATGTGCAGCAAATCTAGCAATGAAATATTCTAATGACCTAGATGCTTGTGAAATAGTATATGAGGTAGAGAGCTTCAAATTTCAGGCAGCTTCAGTACTGCCCAGTTTTTCTAATGCCACCCCTCAGCATGCTGAAGCTCATTCACAAATGGTCTTTGAGTACTTCCTATCCAAACATTGAAATTGCTCTCCGACTCTTCTTGACACTTCCTGTAACTGTTGCTTCTCTGCGAACGTAGTTTCAACAAACTGAAGCTGATCAAGACCTATTTAAGATCATCTATGGGACAAGAAAGACTGTCAAATCTACTATACTATCTATTGAAAATGCTGTAGCCAGTGCCATTAACTTCGACAAAGTCATTGATGAATTTGCCTCTTTGAAGGCAAGAAAGGTTCACATAGACCAGACAGACAACTGTGAAATGTGTAAGCTGTATCTGACTACTGTGGATATGCGATTCGATTCAAATAACATATTTGCATGAAAATATATAGCATCCATCAGCTCTCATCAGTTACGGGTTTCCTGTCCTGATTGCCTTCAGGTTTTGGTTTAGTACTCAGTGGCCTGTGCTGTTGTGTGTGGGGCTTTGGTTCATTCAGCTCCAGCTCCATATCTTGTATTGCTGTGTAACTGTTCCTGTGTGTTGTATAGATTGTTCAATTCTCACATTTCATATATTTATCAATTAAGTTGGAGTACTGAACTGGCATCAACATCTGCATTACTTTCTAATGCAGAATCCTCTGTTAGCAAACTGTGATTTTGATTTAAATACCACTGGTTCTCATTTGGCCACTTAACAACACAGTTTATTCTAATTCCATGATGAAGAAAAATCTGAAATCAGGGGTTGCTACGGATACTCAATTTGGAAGAACATGTAAACAAGTGTGTTTTGGTTCAGTAGGAGTATTTCAGTAGTAGATTACCCACACTACCAAATCAGGCTACAGCATGTAACTGTCTCCCTCCAAAAGCTTCAGTGGGCCCTAGAGGACCCCTAGCCCCATGCTTTGTGTAGCAATCTTTCACAGTACATTTCAGAAATGCATATAGGGTGGGTGGTTGATGGCATTGGTGGTCACACAAATGTCCACAACAATTGCGGTGGCACACTCTGTATACCACCCAGTCAGAGTCTGTCACATCTCATTTTCCATGGGGGCAAAATATTCCCTGAAATCAGGGGTAGGGAACTGTAACAAAAGTATGTTTTTTTCTTCAAGAAAAGCCCCAAAAATCACCACAGAGTATGTAAACCCCTCAGAGCTTCTGGGGGTCTTGCAGCCCCCATACCCCCATGCTTTATGTAGCAATCTCTCACAATATATTTCAGAATACATATAGGGTGGGTGGTTGATGGCATTCTTGGTCAGCCACTCATTCACAACAATTGCGGCGGCTCACTCTATACCACCCACTCAGTCTCCCACAACTCATATTCCATGGGAGCAAAATATTCCCTCCCTGAAATCAGGGATAGGGAACTGTAACAAAAGTATGTTTTTTCTTTGAAAAAGGCCCCAAAACTCACCACAGAGCATGCAAACCCTCAGAGCGGGCCTTGTGGCCCCAGACCCAGGCTGCCTTTCTTAGGGGGGCGCAAACATAGACTCTCGCCCAGGGCACCAAAATGCCTTCCTAGGGCACTGGTGGTGGTGGATGACCTAGGGGGATGGCAGTGGTTGCAGGATGATCGGGCAAAGCTTGAAACCTGGTCAGACACCTGGCAACTGGTCTTTAATGCCAAAAAGTGCAAGGTGCTGCATTTTGGGATGAAGAACCCAAGGAAGAGCTACCAGCTAGGGGGAGTGCAGCTAGTCCAGACAGAGGAGAAGGATCTGAGTGTGTCAATACAGGGTCAATGAACAACTAGGCACAATGTAGGAAGGCAGCTGCAAAGAGCCAACAAATGCTGGGTTGATGGCTGTAAGAGGTATATCCTTGAGGAGGAGGGAGGTGCTTGCCTCTCTATAAGAGTCATTAGTTGGACCACACCTGGAGTACTGCATACAGTACTGGCGTCTATATCTGAAGAGGACATTAAGTTACTGGAGGGTGCAGGCGCTTAGGTGACAAAAAGATGATCAAGGGGCTGGGGGACTTTTCATATGAGAGGAGGTTGAAGGAGTTGAACATGTGTCACTGGAGGAGAGGAGAGACAGGTGACATGATTGAAACCTTTAAATACATGAAAGGGAATAAACAAGACAGGTACAGAGGGCTGTTCAAAGTAAGGGAGGGAGGCCACCAGAGCCATGATATGAGACTGGAGCGAGGAAGGTTCAGGAGGGAGATGAGGAGACACTTTTTTACAGAGGGGTGGTGGCTGGGTGGAATCGTTACCTGCTGAAGTGGTATGCAGTAGAACAGTGGACTGCTTCAAACGAGGATGGGACAGGACAAAGGGGAGGGTTAATGAAGGGGAAGGGTGGAAGGGAGGGGCAGCTGCAGAATAAGGGGTGCTAGCTGCACATTCGAGCAGACTTGATAGACCTCTAGGCCTTTATCTACTGGCAAATTTCGTATGTTCGTATGTTCATATAACCTCGAATTGAGCACCCCATAGATAAAATCTTAGTGCCTCAACAGCCCATTTGATGGCTAGGCACTCTTTCTCTATGGTCGAGTAACGTGTCTCTCTCTCACAGAGTTCAGGACTCATGTATATAACAGGGTGTTCCTCCCCCTCAAACATTTGTGACAAAACAGCCCCAATACCTGTTTCTGATGCATCTGTCTGAACCATAAAAGGCATAACTTCACCACAAAGGTTTTCAGGTGTTCTATAGGGTTTCTGTCTCACTGGGGTCTCCTGAGTAACCACAATTTGGTGTTGTACACCCTCTGCCTTCCCAGGTTAGAGGTAAATGTATTTTGAAACTGCAGAAGAACCATGTCTAGTTCCTGCCATTGCTGTGCAGATAGTGTGGAGTGAATCACTAAGTCTCTCAATTCCCCATGTTTCTCCAACCTACCATATGCCATTTCAATGTCATTTTCCTTCTGGTCAGGGCAGATATACAGTCCAGGGTCAGTCCTCTGATATCATCTTTTTAACAGATTTGCAGGATAAATGCTTTTGGTTTTCCTTCTATCAGGTAGCTCAGTCTCATAATTAACAGGGCTAGTCTGCCTGAGGACAGTATATGGACCCTGCCATTTCATAAGCAGTTTTTGATCAGAACTGGGTAAGAGCAAGAGAACTTTATCACCAGGTTGAAAAACCTTCAGACCTACCCCTTTGTCATAGTACTCTTTCTGCACATTTTTGTTTATCACTGTTTGTTTGATGAGCTATTTTCCTTTAGTTGGTGAGTTTTGTTCATAACTGGGTCATATACTCCAACGTGCTTTGAGCTGTTTCCCACTGACGGTCCTCCCATTCCTCTTTGGTAACATCCAGGGGGCCCCTGGGGTTTCTCCTGTACAGTAATTCAAAGGGGGAGAACCCAGCTGACCCTTGGGGAACCTCCCTGTATGCAAACATGAAGTAGGGCAGGTACTCGTCCTGTTGTTTCCCTTCATCCTGCACAAATTTCTGCAGCATCTACTTTATGGTTTGATTAAATCTCTCAACCAATCCGTCTGTTTGCAGATGGTAAGGAGATGTGCGAAGGGCTTCCACGTTAAGAGATGCATACAACTTTTTCAATAGAGTGGAACAAAAGTTTGTACACTGGACAGTTAGAATTTCATCAGGGATTCCAACTCTACTGAACAGTTTAATCAATTCATTCGCTACCTTCTCAGCAGTTACTGTTCACCCTGTGACACAGGGATTTGTGGCACTCTTTAATACATCCCTTATGGCAACAGTATTCAGGAGAAAAGTTCATACCATACATCCTGGCATTTCTTAAAGACACAGCTCTGAAATAGCTTGATGCAGGTTAACTATATCAGTTATACAAGGGATTTACTGTCAGCGTTTGAGTAATCTGTAACTGATTTCTCTATTAGGGCCATCTGGAGAACCTTCTCAGAATTTGATGGTGGTCTATAGCTTATTAGTATAATCTGAGGATGGTTGCATCCTTTAAATAGTAGGAAACTATTATTTACTCAAATCTGACTTGGGCTCACTGCAATAATGGTAAGTGCTTATAAGGCACAAAGCAAATTCCAATACAGCCTGTGTCAGATAGCAGAGTGTAGCAGAATTTAACATGAGGCATTCTCACAGAGGAGACACTTGGCAACTTATTAAGTTCTATTTGTGCTCCAGAATGTGGCTGAGGGAGCTTGATAGACTATTCTGCTCTCATTCACTTAAGCAATAAGTGGGACTACATTGTGAACTGGACTTCATTGTAAATAACTTATTACTAAACTATTTTAACTGACAAAGCAGTTAATAGCAGGCTCCAGTACAAATATACATTATTGCTGGTAGGTTTAGAGAAATGATTCTAATTTTCTCTTGAAGGTCAAACAGATGAAAGAACATTCCCTTCTCAGAGTAACCTCCAGGGTGTCAATACCACATCAAAATATTACAAGTTTATTATAACAGTTAAATATTTTTAAATCTAATAAAAGAGGGCTTTTAAATTAAGTATTTAAATCTTATCAAATTAGGATTACACTAAACTGCTATTATTAGTCTGTTGGAATTACATCTAATGTTTAAAATTGATTTTAAAGTCAAAAAGCTGGTGTGCTCAGAAATGAACTGATATACTCTAAGGAGTATTAGAAACCCTGCGTTGGGACTCCATCTTGGTTGCACTCTCTGATTCTTACCAGAAGAGGTGATTTTTTTTGGTGAACTCTTACCAATATGGTAAAAGCAGAATACTTGTTGGAAGGTTAAACCTGATACTTAGTTGTTATACTTACTGTACTTTCTAAATTGCTACTGTTGTCAATATGTTGAACAAAGTGTTTTAGAAACAGTTAGAGAGACAATATGCACATAAATATAATAACCTCTAAGAGAAAGTTCTTAGATAGCAACATTTATTTCACCAATGATATTAGAGAAAGCTAGACAAACATTAAACAGACCAATTACCAAACAAGACATAGAAAATATAATGAATAACCTCCCCCCCGTAGTTCCCCAGGTCCTGATGGATTCTCTAATGTAATTTATAGATCCAGTGATTCAGAAATTTCAGAATTTCTCTCCTAACTATTTAAGGAGTCCCTTAAGAAAGGTAATTTACCACCTGCAAAGCGTAACACATGCATAACAAAAATTTATAAAAAAGACCAAGATTCATTGCAATATAACAACTACCTACCAATATCACTACTAAACAGTGACTATAAAATATTAGCGAACTTCTAGCAGTAAAACTTCAACATCTTTTTTCAAACAAATGTTATTTTCCAAAAACAATCATACAATGAAGAAATCGATCAAATATATCCCCAAAATTACAAAATTTAAACATAGGTATACAGCATGTATAACACAGTATAGAATAACTTAAGTAATATATGCAGCCTACTAAACATGTAATTAAAGCGTCACCTAGTCTGAGTAACAATAATTTATCATGTTAATAATTCAGTTCTACCTACACATAATATCAACTCTGGTCAGTTACTCATATTATATTGTCTAACTTCCTACTCATTCATCAAACATTTCATGAAGGGGGAACATGTGACTCCATATTTTTCTACTGCCCTAGTGTTTAGATGACTAGTCCACAGTTTAGAGCCAAATTATTTAAGTGTTTGGCCCATGCTTCTGGACTTGGAAAATATTTATCCTTCCAGTGGCTCAGTAGGAGGTGCTTAAAACCTAAAGCAGCTAATAAAAGCCATTTATTTTTAAATGTACTAATACACATGTTAGCTGTATCTCCTGAAATAAATTTCAACAGATCTTAATTTCATTTATAGGGACTGAATGGGTGGAGTTCCTTAAGAATAGAAGGGGGGGCTGATAATATTCACATACTAATTTCTAAAACGTGGGTGTCAAATTAAAAAAAATCCTCTGTAATTGCACTTTCACTTGGTAAGAACAAATCATTCATTTTCCTAGTTTGGAGCTTTTTGGATTGATCCTTAATAGTTTTGGGTTTAGATAAAGCTGAAAAGCTTCTGTTTTAACTTTATATAATGACACTTAATCACCAATAGTAACACACGGTTATACCTCAGTTTTCTCCCTTCCCAAAGGTACAAGACAAGTCTGTTATTGTAACGCTAGCTCCACATATCCTACAGTGGCAATGGAAGTACAGAGTGAGGATATCAGTGTTATTATCACTCTGGGTTCATTTATCCCCAGTGGCAATGGAGGTACAGAGTAAGTATATCAGTGTTATTCTCACTCTAGGTCCATTTATACCACAGTGGCAATGGAGGTACAGAGTGAGGATATCAGTGTTATTGTCACTCTGGGTCCATTTATACCACAGTGGCAATGGAGGTACAGAGTGAGTATATCAGTGGTATTCTCACTCTAGGTCCATTAATCCCACAGTGGCAATGGAGGTACAGAGTGAGGATATCAGTGTTATTCTCACTCTAGGTCCATTTATCCCACAGTGGCAATGGAGGTACAGATTGAGGATATCAGTGTTATTGTCACTCTGGGTCCATTTATCCCACAGTGGCAAGGGAAGTACAGAGATAAGATATCAGTGTTATTGACACCATGGATCCTTTTATCCCACAGTGACAATGGAGGTACAGAGTGAGTATATCACTGTTATTCTCACTCTAGGTCCATTTATCCCACAGTGACAATAGAGGTACAAAGTGAGTATATCAGTGTTTTTCTCACTCTGTCTCCATTTATCCCACAGTGGCAATGGAGGTACAGAGTGAGGATATCAGTGTTATTCTCACTCTATCTCTGTTTATCCCACAGTGGCAATGGAAGTACAGAGTGAGGATATCAGTGTTATTCTCACTCTAGGTCCATTTATCTGACAGTAGCAATGGAGGTACAGACTGAGTATATCAGTGTTATTCTCACTCTAGGTCCATTTATTCCACAGTAGCAATGGAGGTACAGAGTGAAGATATCAGTGTTATTCTCACTCTGGGTCCATTTATCACACAGTAACAGTAGAAGTACAGAGTGATGATATCAGTGTTATTCTCACTGTATGCCCATTTATCCCACAGTGGCAATGGAGGTGCAGAGTGAGTATATCAGTGTTATTCTCACTCCAGGTCAATATATCCTACAGTGGCAATGGAGGTACAGAGTGTGTATATCAGTGTTATTCTCACTCCGGATCCATTTATCCCACAGTGGCTATGAAGGTGCAGAGTGAGTATATCAGTGTTATTCTCACTCTAACTCCATTTATCCCACAGTGGCAATGGAGGTACAGAGTGAGGATATCAGTGTTATTCTCACTCTAGGTCCGTTTATCCCACAGTGGCAATGGAAGTACAGAGTGAGGATATCGGTGTTATTCTCACTCTGGGTCCATTTATCCCACAGTAACAATGGAGGAACAGAGTGAGTATATCAGTGTTATTCTCTGTCTATGTACATTTATCCCACAGTGACAATGGAGGTACAGAGTGTGAATATCGGTGTTATTGTCACTCAAGGTCCATTTGTCCCGCAGTGACAATGGAAGTAAAGAGTATGTCATTATCATTCTCACTTTATCTCCATTTATTCCACAGTGGGAATGGAGGTACAGAGTGAGGATATCAGTGTTATTCTCACTCTAGGTCCATTTATCAAACAGTGGCAATGAAGGTACAGAGTGAGGATATCAGTGTTATTCTCACTCTAGGTCCATTTATCCCCCAGTGGCAATGGAGGTACAGAGTGAGGATATCAGTGTTATTCTCACTCTAGGTCCATTTATCAAACAGTGGCAATGGAAGTACAGAGTGAGGATATCAGTGTTATTCTCACTCTAGGTCTATTTATCACACAGTGGCAATGGAAGTACAGAGTGAGGATATCAGTGTTATTCTCTAGGTCCATTTATCAAACAGTGGCAATGGAGGTACAGAGTGAGTATATACAAGTACAATGGTTCATACAAAGGAGAATAGGAGCTCTTTAGGTGTATAGCCCATGTTGCTCTGTTAGTTATAACATTTTAATTCATGGCCGAGCCGTGGATGCTTATCTAATCTTTTTTGAATTCAGTCTTTTTTTAAGTATGACAAGTTCTATTGTGAGTTCCAAGTATCAACCACCCTTTGAATGACAAAGTATTGCCTTTTTTTTTGCATTACAATGCATTCTATACATTTGAAGTGGGTGTCCTCTTGTGTTTTCTGATCATTTAAATTCAAGGTTCATTTTACTGAACAAGTAATAATATCTAATATTATCCTACAGAAATAATAGGTCATCGCTAAGCCACCTGAGTTCTAATGATTCGAGTTTTAGTTCTGATAATCACTTAGTATATTTCAAGTTCTTCAAACCGTTCAGTGATTTGGTAGCTTGTCAGTGTACTATTTCTATTTGTTCAGATCTCCTTTTTATGGCTATGGGCGGAGCCTACAGCCATTTTGCTATCTTCTAGCTTGAAAATGGAGTTTCATGGAACATATTTTTTGGACTTTTCAATGTATCCTTCCACATCTACAAATCACTATGACAACTAAAATAAAATAATCCCTTCTTTCTGTTTAGAATGTTGGAGACAAAACTCCAAACTGTTTATCTGATGGCCATTAGGAAACTGAAACAGCTTGTTAAATATTGGTTGCCTATTAAACTGGAGATTTGTTTACCCCTGCGAAATGCAACAGCTTGCACATTTAAATGATTAGCATTTAAACATTTTTTGCTACTAAGTTTAGTTGGGGATGAATATCTTTCAAGAAAGATTCATACCTCATAGATGTTTCTCTTTCCCAGGAAATTTTGTAAAGATTTACACTGTTTTTAACCTCTCAAGACCTATCTGATAAAATGCCAGGTTTTCAGTGAACTAGCCAGACTAAATACATAAATTTCTTTTTGACAGAAAGGGCTGTGGCCTGCTTCCCAGACATAACAGATGAGAGCTACTGAGACTTATAGTAAGAGAGAGAGAGAGAGAGAGAGTGTGTGTGTGTGTGTGTGTGTGTGTGTGTGTGTGTGTGTGTGTTGGAGGAGGAGTGGAGAAACAGTCAAACTGTTGGCAAGGGAGACCTCATCTAATGAATTAACTGCTGACAAACCGTGAGTGATACAGAAGCAAATGATCTGATACCCTTTGTTGGGCCAATATAGATGTAACAAAAATAACTTATACCATTTATAAAATTCCTGATCAAAGAACTGCAAACAGAAGACTGTGTTTTGTCTTTTTATAATATGATATACTGAGTGTGTATTTACTGAGTTGCTTGATCAGGACCTTGATAAAATAATAATATTTACTTAAGTAATTCAAGATTCCATCAAGTGGACAGAAAAGAAGTCTATGAGAATTTGTCTGAAAACAACTATAAGATGCAAAAATAGAATTTGTCTGTAGAAAATATAGAAACATAGAATTTGACGGCAGGTAAGGACTGCTTGGCCCATCTAGTCTGCCCATTTTCCTACCTGATGGATAAGCTGCAGATTCTAGTTAATCAACAGCTTACTTCCTCCTACCTTGCATATTTAAATGATTAGCATTTAAACATTTTTTGTTACTAACTTTAGCTGGGGATGAATATCTTTCAAGAAAGATTCATACCTCATAAATGTTTCTCTTTTCCAACAAATTTGGTAAAGATTTACACTGTTTTTAGCCTCTCAAGACCTATCTGACAAATGACAAGACATTTTGCTATCTGTAGCTTGAAAATGGAGTTTTGTGGAACACATTTGGTGTGCAAGAACAAGGGGGCACAATTTGAAGATGGGGGGTGGCTCAGGGGTAATGTAAGGAAGTATTTTTTCACAGAGATGGTTGTGGAATCATGGAACAGCCTTCTGGAGGAGGTTGTGGAATCAAAAACAGTGGTGGAATTCAAGCATGCATGGGACAGTCATAAGGCAATTCTAGGGGTGGAGGAAGGAAGAAGTAGGCTGTTGGTTAACTAGGATCTGCACCTTATCCATTAGGTAGGGAAATGAGCAGACTGGGTGGGCCAAGCGGTCCTTATCTGCCGTCAAATTCTGTATATCTATGTGTTTCTATGTTTCTACCCCCTACTAGAATTGTCTTATGCCTGTCCCATGCATTCTTGAATTCTCCCAGTGTTCCTGACTCCACAACCTCCTCAGGAAGGCTGTTCCATGCATCCACAACCCTCTCTGTGAAAAAATACTTTCTAACATTACCTCTGAGCTGTCCCCCCTCTATCTTCAAATTGTGCCCCCTTGTTATGGCACATCTCTTCTTCTGAAAGATACTGCCCTCTTGTACTTTAATTCCCTTGAGATACTTGAAATTTTCTATCATGTCCCCCCCTCCTTTCCTCAAGGGTATACATATTAAGCTGTTTTAGTCTCTCCTCATGTGTCTTCTGGTGCAGACCCTGTATATATATATATATATATATATATATATATATATATATATATGTCTCTATTTGCAATAAAGTTATTTACAGGCATTACTAGTATCTTTTAAAAGACTGCCTGACTTGTGATTACTAATTTTGAGTATAGGTCATGAAATAATGAGCTTGGTAATTATTATTTCATATAGTCCCCCATTATGCCTTATGCATAGGATATAAATCCAAATTATTCAAAGGCCATCGTGACATATAATATTAATACTGAGCAGCAAATCAGAGCTCTTTTCCTAATAAAAGGCTGCTGATATAATAAAGAACAAAGTCATAAATAAGGAACCAGTGGCTTATGGAAAAATCTACAGGGATTTATACACGGATCTGATTCTGCCTTTGTGGGGAAAACACAGGGAAAATGAGGGCTTCTTACAGGGCAATGGTTATTTGGATGAGGGAGCACTGAATATTTCTTATCCTGTATTTTGTATCCTGGATAGGGCAGGGGAGATGCTACATCTCACTCTCACAGGGACGTTCATTTACACATTTTTGCACTGTATTTACTCAGGCTGTCCCAGATGAGATGCAATATCTTGTTTTCAGTGGGGTCATGATTTTACCATTTTTATAATGTATTCATTCAGGCTACCTAATCCAGGGTCCGCGTATTCAAAGGAGATACGCAGCGTATTCCGGTGGAAAGGGAGATGTGTCACACAACTTCAGGAATGCGCAGCAGCGTGACATTCCAACGTGCGGGATGCTCCTGCCACAAGGGAATGTGCCAGAGTGCACACAAATAGTATGCTGTTCAAGTCAAGGGGGCAATCCCATGCATATGCCATGCTGCAGCATCGTCAGTGCGAATGTGCTCCTCACAGTCCAGAGCACTGTGACCCACTGTGACCCACAGTTAGGCCATGAATAGCTGGCCTAACCTAGCCAGTCACCCACAGGCAGGCTGCAGCTGTGCACCCAGGTGCACAGCAGCCTGGCAGCCCTGGTACACTAGAGGTACCCCCTTTCCATCCCCAATCTAGCAAAGTCCATCCCTGAAGAGCTCCATAGTGTAGGCCCCCCCAGATCTGACTGTACCAGAGGAAACCATGGTCCATATCCATAGTCTAGAGGACTCCCATCCCCCACCCCTGTACACAGGCACCCTCACTCCCCTTATACCCAACCTGTTGCAAAGACTGGCATTGCCCTCCACACCCTGCCATGGTCAGCCATTGACTGCACTGAACCCAGACTGGGGACCTGCACTTTGGAATGACCCAGCTGGCTATACTGGTCATTGGGGCACCATGCCAGCTGTGGATCCACCAGTGTATGCAGCTGTGTGTACATCCCTGGCAAGCTGAAGATGGAATTTACATACCTCCAATGCATGCCTTGCCGATGCTGTATCTTCCTGCTGTCATACACCACTGCAAGTTCATACTCTCCTCTGTTCCCCTGTGTGACATGCCACCCTCCGGACTGTTGAAGTATCCCAGGTGCCATGGGGTGTAGCATCCTGTAATGCCATTTACAGTGTACACTTCAGGCTATAGATAGTTCATCCGCAGTTCCCCAATTGTACAAATGAATGGGAGGTCAGCTGTAACATGCCTGTTTTGGGACCTGTGTGAGTAGGTACGGCATCATCCATCACCCACACTGAGCAGTGCAATGGCACTTGAATGATTGATCCACATGCGAGTGCCTGAGGAGTATGGCCAAAGGATGTTATCACCCACACACAGCTCATACCTGAGTATAACACATTCCAGCATCCTACTGCGAGTACTCCACCACTCACCGATAGAGTGGTAAGATCCCATTACAGAGCCAGTCGTCACAATGGGATGGGCTGGGTGGCAGGAAGGGGGGTGTTTGTGCACCATTGAGGGGGAGCAGGGGCCACTACACTATGGACATGGACTGTAGGTGTATTCAGGTGCAATTAGGGATGGCATTGGGGTCCCCACAATATGGAACCAGTAAAGCCTGGACTCTGGTATGATCGGGGCTGGTGGCGGGGTGCCACAATACTACCAGAGATCTCAGGTTCTTTCCCACATGGGAGTGATTGGTGTTGTGGCTTGAGAGCGAGAGCTGCTCTGGTGCATTCATCCCCATGCCAACATGCAAATGGGATGGCAATGAGCATGCATAAGGCCCCTTTGCACCCTGCATGCTCAATTAGTTCATTTGCATTCCTGGGCTGAATATTGCCAATGGGAGCTGTGGTGCATGGTATGCGCCATGCATTCCCCTGGAAGGCATTCAGTCAGGGTCACCCTGAATGCACCTGACTTGGTGGCCGCCTGCACTGCGACTCTAGTCCAGGGTCACATTTTCAACAGGAACGATGAAGCCCACCAGGATGAAGTACAGTGTCACAGGTTTACTGCATGACAAAAGGGATTAACTCCCTTTGAAATTGCATTGTTTGCTGCAGTAACTCTACTGCAGAATTCTGTAGTGCTGCACTTCATCCTGGTTGGCTTCACTGTATGCACACCCTGTACTGGTGGTGCATTCTCTTTGAATATTGTATCAGTCCCAACTGGCACACTGTCTTTGTGCAATGCATCTTTCTGCTCATGCATCGATCCAGCACTTAATATAGCCCCCAGATGTAAAATATTGTTTTTAGTGCATTCTGATTTTACACAATGCAGCATAATATTGTGTAGATGTAGATCCCCACTGAAAATATGATGCCATGTCTCCTGTGAACTATCCAGGCTAAATATATAGCAATCAGCAGGCATATTCTAGGAAAACACATTGTAAAAATTAGTAAAAGGAAGATCACATTGAAACTGCCTCTCAGCAGTTCTGCACTGTGCAAATTCATTAGAAATAATGGGTAAAAGCATCCCAAAACTTTCCACAGCCATACTGGCTCTGTCCAGATCTGGTTGATAAGGCCACCACACTTGGGTGACATAGTCTAGGTGGGGGCGTACAATGGCTCTATAACGAGTTAATATCACCATAATATATTGTGATTTACTGTTCCTTCTGATTGCCCTAAATATATTGTTTGCCTTTGCAATTGCTGTGTTACACTGGCTCCTATTTTTTAAATCCAGTGTGACAGTGATACTCAACTTTTTTTTTTTTATTTAGTTGTTTAACCAGGTATAGCACATTAAGCTGAAAGCTTTTTTACAGGAGTGACCTGGGAGCACAAGAAGGTTAAATGACTTGCTCAGAATCACACAGTATGCAAGTGGAAGCTGTGGGATTTAAACCCAGGTCAGGTCTGCTGGATGTCACCCAATTTGCAGCACAGAGCCTTAGACCACTGTGCTATACTGCCTCCTTCATTTCATTGTGGTTGATGATAATACTACATTTCCTTGTTTGTTCTCATGGTATGGGTTATTTTCCCCAGGTGCATAACCTTACACATATTTGCCTTAAACTGCATTTCCAGTTTCAAAACCCACTGTGCCAGATACATCAGATCCTTCTAAGAGAATCACAATCTTCCTTGGTGACACATGGTCCCCGTAGCTTCGTATTGTCTGCATATTTTATGCCCAATTTCGTAAACTATAAGTTAAATCAAAGAAACATTTATGAAAAATTTGTGGTCCCAGAACTGATCCCAGTTGTACACTGTTGCTGACTAAACCTCATGTGGAGTGGTAGTCATTGACCACCACTCTCTGAGTTCCACTGTTTAACCTTTTACTTGTCCCACTAATTAGCCTACTGTCACTCTCTAGAGCTTTACGTTTTTGAATGAAGGCCCAGTGTGGCATTAAATCAAAGGCCTTACTAAAATCTAAATAATAGTGCTGTGCAGAATTTTAAAATTCCAACAGAATGAAATGTCATGGAATTTGAAATATTCAGTTGAAATTCCACCAAATTTCACCTGAAATTGAATGGCAGAATTCTGCGGCAGAAAAAAGTGGAATGAGATTTGCAAAACATTTCTGAGGATTTTTATTCTGTGGATCTCAATACTTTCTGTGGAAATGGTTGCAGACTGATCTTCCATGGAAAAAATACTGTTCTGTGGAATATTATTCTGCAGATCACAGCTGGTGGACTTCTGCAAAAATACCCAGCAAAATTCCAGCAGAAATTCCACTGGCTGAATTGTCATTCCTTGCTAATTCTGCTGGCAGAATTTCACTTTCCTACAGCACAACTAAATATATGATATCACAAGCAGTCTTATTCTCGAGGAGGTAAGTAATTTCCCATGGAAACAAATTAATTTAGTCATACATGATCTTCCTCGAATAAAACCATGTTGTTCAAGATCAGTGTTTGCAATATCAATGTAAATTTTATCTTTAATAATCCCTTCAATATTTTGCCACAAACTCAAGTAAGGCTTATTGGCATATAGTTGCCAGGAATCTATTTATTGCCTTTTTATGTTTGCTAGCGCACATGCGCAAGAAACATCTTGGGACAATACGACATTTTAGAGGTGTGTGAGTTTCTGCCCAATACAGTTGACTCTTTATGGGGCTTGTCCCTCTGGCACCAATGAATCAGCAAGCTGTCTATGACAGCAGTTTGAGAGAAGCAGTCTTCACTTGATAGAAAAGTGCCTCTCCAATCAGGGATGGTTATGACTTGACGTTTTACGAGGCTTGTCCCCCAGGCACCAATGAATCAGCAAGCTGTCTATGACAGCAGTTTGAGAGAAGCAGTCTTCACGTGATAGAAAAGTGCCGCTCCAATCAGGGATGGTTACAAGTTGACGCTTTATGGGGCTCATCCCTCAGGCACCAAAGACTCAGTGAGCTGTCTCTGACAGCAGTTTGAGAGAGAGAGGACCATAGTTGAAAGAAAGCTGCTGCTGTGATGAGGGACAGTTTCCTCATTGCAGCGGGACCTTCCCCCTCCCTCGCAACCAGGCACACAGACATACCTTTTCTCTGTTGGCAGCAGCTGACAACACTCCAGCCATGTGCATTACAGAGCACAGTAATGTGCATGGCCGGAGTTACGGTTCTTTTCAGCTCCTGCCTCCGACCACCTTGCTTGTTTGGTGTGCCTTTCCTGGTGAACCATTTCAATACATAAATAAATGAGCTGCAGTGTGGCTTTCCACATTGATGGCTCCGGCCGCCCACCACACACTCCCCAGAAAGCTAACATTGGGGTGCCCATTCCCCCTGTCAGCATGTACCCCCTCCCCATTAATGTGACACAGTGGGAGCCCACCCAGTGTGCCAAAATCATTTTTATTTATGTTTCCGACACCAGAATGCCCAATCCCCGTGTCAGATGATCCCCCCACTCGCCCGAATATTTCAAGTGCCTACATTGGGGTGCCCAATCTCCATATCAGCATGCCCCCCACTCACACACACACACACACTATTGTGGCACACTGGGAGCCCACCCCTGTATGCCTAAATATTTTTGGTAAACTGTAAAATAAAGAAAACTGTCCCTGAAGTCTTTTTTTCCCCCCTGTAAAAAAGAAAACGGTCCCTCATCATCTCCCCATTCACCCTCCCTCTGCAGACCCACCTCCCCACACTCTTCCCCTTACCCCATACTTACTTTCACAGGTCAGGAGCAGCAATCTTCTATGGATCGGGATATGTCTGCACCCTTCAAAGTCAACCAGCAAACTGAAGAAATGACAGTAAGCTGTATAATGAGAGTCAATGGGGGGGGGGTTCAACTTAGGTTGATATCTTAGCCATTTTTAGGAATTTTGACCCCAAATTTTTAACATGGGGTTCTTGGGACCCCACCTCATGAACACTTTCACTGTCATTTGGTTACTCGGTCCCAATAGGTGATTTCACAGTTGCTGTGTGGAATCACTTTTCAGGACCAATTAATGAAATAACAGTGCCACTGTTTATGAGGTGGGGTCCCAAAGAAACCATGTTGCAAATTTGGTGAAAAAATTCCAAAAAAATGACTGCGTTACAAGTGTGCATTGCACACTCGTAACTGCCAGTTTTTAATATTTTCACTCCAGATTTTCAACATTGGCATTTTTTTTCACACCTCCTTATGAACAGTACAGTTGTCATTTTTCACATCCTGCCCAAAATGTGTCTTTGCACCTGTGGCACAGAATGGCGCGTCTGCTGTGGGAAATCACTTTTGGGACAGATTAACAAAATCACAGTGGCACTGTTCATGAGGGAAGGTCCCAAAATGCCCGTGTTGAAAATTTGGTGAAAAAAATTCTAAAAAATGATTGCGTTTCAGGTGTGCATTGTTCAGTTTCTACGCACACTTGCAACTTCACCAATTTTTCATGTTTTCATGTTTTCACTCCAGATTTTCGACATTGCCATTTTTTTCACACCTCCTCATGAAAAATACAGCTGTCATTTTTCACATCTTGCCCAGAATGTGTTTTCACCCTGTAGCCCCAAATGGCGCAGTCGCTGTGCGAAATCACCTTTTGGGGCTGAGTAACGAAATGATAGTGCCACTGTTGATGGAGTGGGATCCCAAAAAGCCATGTTTATTTATTTATTTGTTTGTTTATTTATTTCAGTTGAAAACTTGAAGTGAAAATGCCAACAAACACCCTGGGCATTGGGGTTTCCAAACATAATGCCCCACCCTGTAGAGACGGACAGGCTTCAGGCTGTGACTTGGGAATATCAGCCATAATGCTCATGACATTCCACCCCACCACCACCCTGCAGCCAGTGACAGGCACTGAGGTGTGCCTTGAAGTCTTTGGCCCTAATGTTCACCCCATTCTCCTCTACTGCACCCATCTGAGCTTATTTCCTTATGGAATGGAGTGAGCATAAAGGCCGAAGACCCCAAGGCACACTGTAACACCTGCCGGTGTCTGAAGGGTGGAGTGAGGTGGAATGGCATGAGCGTTATGGCCAACAACCTGAAGGCACATCCCCAAACGCCTGTCAGTCTCTGCAGGGTGGGGTAGGTGTTGGCGTTAGTTTAATACTTCACTGTCATTCCTATGATGCATCTCTCTAACTCCTGCACTACCAATGCCAATACCAGTAAACAAACATTCAGCATTGACAAATGCTTGTTTAAAAATAGGAACGACACTCGCCATTCCATTGGTATAATCCCTGCACCTATAGATTTCTCACAGATATGTTGTAGGGGTGTAGAAAGTTGATAAGAGAACATTAGTAGGAAACACCCTGCGATCTTGTCGGAACCCGGTGATGAATTTATATTCATGTTTTTTATTTTATCTTTCATTTCCTTTTCTTTAGTTTCTAATGTTTGTGTTTTGGTGATAGATAACAGTTCAGCAGGTCTGTGCTTCTGTCCAAACACTCAGCATAAATATGTGTTTAATACATTCACCACTTTAGACAGGGTAGACGATGTCATTTTCTTATATTCAAAAATACCTATTTTATTTTTATTTCTTGAATGTGTCGATGTAGCTGTATAGCTCTTCTGAATTGTTTTTGCTAGTATTTAATGCTAATGCAAGCTCAGCTTCCTTTTTTGCTTTCTTAATTCCCCTTTTACATTGTTTAAGATGTAGTTTATATGTTTTATAGGATATTGTCATTTTTATTTTTCGGAAGCCTCTTATAACTCCTATTTTTTACCAATCAGGTGTTTCACTGACTTAATTAGTCATTTCAATTTCATAGAAACATAGAAACAGAGAAGTTGCCCGCAGATAAAGACCTCTCTGAGTCATCCAATCTGCCCATTTTCCAACCTACTGTGCCTGCGGCATGGGGTAATAATGGTTAGACATTATGCTGCATGACAAAATTGTGCTGCCGATACAGCCTGATATTGCCATGTGGCATATGTCTTTTCTGGGGGCTCTGCCCCCACCACCCGATTATGGGGCCAGATCCCCAGATCTCGCCTACTAAACATTGTCAACTCCGGAGGGGGGGTCCAACTTGGGGAGCTCACAAAATGTGTTAATAAATAAAATGTCTGGGACTGGGACTCAAACCCAGCCCCAGATGCAGCGCTTGGGTTCCTGCTGCTGTGGCTCAGTCCAGTGAGCCATGGCAGCTGCTCGGCAGAACCCACTCCCAGCAGAGGTCTTATCCTCTGCCTGTGAGTGTGTGAATGTTGCAATACCATGTACAGCAGTATACGCAGTATTGCACCATTCGCTGTCCTGGACAGCTCTCATTTGGGTTAGCTATAATGTTGTATGCTATTAAGCATATGACATTATGACCTGGTAGGTGTGCCACCAGCCTTTGTACTATCTCCAGTCATCCCCACCCCTTGTGTTCCTTCCAAGGTCCCCTTGTATCCATCCCATGCATGCTTGAATCCTGTGACTGTTTTGGCACCTACCACCTCCCCTGTTTGGCTGTTTCAGGCTTCCATCTCCTTCCCTCCCTCTCTGTGAAGAAATATTTCCACACATCCCTCTGAACAATTGTCATAAGTCTCCGAGGAAGGACTTGGTTGGTCCGAAAGTTTAAACATTGTTTTCTTTTTGTAACATCTATGTTGGTCCAATAAAAGTTATCTAACTATTTGCATCTGGATCTGTTCTCACATCCCCTCTGAGTCCCCCCCAAGTTTCATAGAGTGACCCCTTGTCCTCAAGTCTCTTTTTCTGCAGAAAATGCTACCTTCCAGTACCTTATTAATACCTGTTATGTATTTGAATGTTTCTATCATATCTTCCCTTTCCTTTCTTTCCTCTAGTGAGTACATATTCAGTTCTCTTAGTCTCTAATCATAAGGCTTTTGATGCAGGCCCTGCACCATTTTGGTTGCATGCCTCTGTACAGCTTCCACTCTATCCATGTCCTTCCAGAGTTGGGGTCTCCAGTATTGGACACAGTACTCGAGGTGTGGTCTTACCAGTGACCAGTACAGGGGCAACACTACCTTCTTCTTCCACTGGTGATACCCCTCTCTGTGCACCCCAGCATTCTACTAGCCTTTCCCACTGTCTTTTCACTCTTCTTGGCTCCCTTCAGGTCATCAGAAATGATTATCCCCACTTCCCTTTCCTATTTGGTGATTGTCAGTACCTCCCCTGCCAATTAGTACATAGCCCCCTGGTTTCTGTGCCCCAAGTGCAAGATTTGCAATTTTTAGCATTGAAACCCAGTTGACAAATACTGTACTTGACCATTCTTCTAACTTCCGCTAATCATGCCTCATTCTTTTCCACACACACCCCCTCCAGTGTGTCCACCCTGTTGTAGATTTTTGTGTCATTGGCGAACAGATAGATTTTCCCTTCTAGTGCTTCTGCAGTGTCACTGATAAAGACGTTGAAGAGGACTGGGCCTAGTGCTGATCCCTGAGGCATCCCAGTTGTTGCCTTGCCTTCTCCATAATGGACTCCATTTATCACCACCCTCTAACTCCTGCCGCTCAACCAACTTCTTACCCAGTTTACTATTTTCTGTCCCACTCCTAGACAGCACAGCTTGTTCATCAGTCTTCTATGTGGAGTGGTGTTGAAGGCCTTCTTGAAATCCAGGTATGCCAGATATACCACTCCACCCTGATCTACTTCCCTGGTCACCCAGTCAAAGAACTCAGTCAGGTGTGTCTGGCAAGACCTCCCTGCTGTGAAACCATGTTTGTCTTGATCCTGTAATCCACTTGTTTCAAGGTATTCCAGTATCCTTTCCTTCAACAGTGATTCCATAACCTTGCTCACTACCAAAGTCAGGCTGACAGGGCTATAATTTCCTGCCTCCTCCCAATTCCCACTTTTGTGAAGTGAGACCACATCTGCCCTTCTCCAGTCCTTCGGAACCACACTGTATCCAGCAATAAGTTGAACAAAACTGCCAGTGGTGCTGCCGGCACCTCTCTGAGCTCCTGCAGTATCCTAGGGTGAACCCCATCTGGTCCCATTGCCTTGTCAATTTTTGATTTTGCTAGTATTCTGAGGACTTCCTCCTCTGTGAAAGGACTAGTGTCCACCTCCTTACCAGTTCTGCCCCTGTTCATTATCTTTGGCTCGTCACCTACCCCTTGAATTGTAAATACTGAACAAAAGTATCTGTTCAATATGTCCACCTTCCCTTGGTCTACTTCCTCACAGAACCCCCCGCACACCCTTTGCCCATTATCCTTGTTATCACCTCATTGATCTTTCTCTTCTCGTCAATATATCTAAAGAAGGTTTTATCCCCTCTTTTATTGACTGGGCAATATTCTCTTCTATTTGTGCATTTGGTCTCCTCACTGCCTTCCCTGCCTCCCTTAGCCTCTCCTGATAAATTAACCTATCCTCCTTTTTCTGCGTCTTTTTGTATTTTTTAAATGCTGTTTCTTTGGCTCTTACTGTTTCTGCTAGCTCTTCAGAGAACCATAGTGGTATTTTCCTCTGGCCCTTGCAGATCTGCCTGACTCAGTGATTCATAACTGTTTCGATGCCCTCTTTAGTTTTTGCCCACTGGTCCTTGACTCCACCTAGCATCCCTATCCCTGCCAGGGCATCCCTGAGGCATTCTCCCATTGTCTTGAAAGTGGCCCTCCTGATGTCCATAGCCCTTATCCTTGTGTGGTTTGGTGTAAACCCAGTTCTTATGCTAAACCACACTATATGATGGTCACTGTTGCCCAGGTGATCCCCCACTGTGATGTCATTAACACTGTCCCCATTTGTCAACACTAGGTCCAATACTGCTCCCTCACAAGTGGGTTCCATTACCAGTTGCCTGAAGAACACCCCTTGCAAGGAGTTTAAAATGTCCCTATTCATGGAACTTGCTGCTGGGAGTCTCTAATCCATGTCAGGTAGGTTGAAGTCTCCAATTAGTAACAACTCTCCCTTACAAGCCGGCTTTTGGATTGCTTCCAGCAGTTCCCCATCCATTTCTTCTGTCTCTGCTGGAGGTCTGTATATATCACTCCTGCATGGAAAATGGCCCCATTCCTTTTCTCTAGAGCAACTCACAGTACCTCTGCTCCCCCTCCCTTTTCTCCTTGTATTTCTGTAGCATTTATGCTGTCCCTTACATAATTTTATTTATTTATTTATTTAGATTTCGGATTACACCTTTAAGCCAGGGCTCATTTACAAAGATTCCACATCAGGAAACCAGGACAATGGAGAACAAAAAAAAAAACAGCAACAAAGAATGCAGTTAAAAAAACATAACATACAAAATACAAACAAGAAGCTGTCATTGACATTGTCAGATAATTGCTTGAGACTGGTTAATCAGCAGGGCATGATACCAGGCAGTTATACATACTGTGCCTAGGGAAACTGCTAGAGAGGTAGAGGCAGAGGTATTGTTGGTTGAAGAGAGGTACAGGAGTGAGGTGAAGCAACTAAGGAAGCATTGTCAATAAAAGAAGGGAGCAGAATGGGAAGTGGGGTAATTGTGGGAAAGCAGAGATGGGCAAGAAGGGAGGGAGGGAGGAGAGCAGGAAAGGTAATGGGGAAGTGGGAGAATTGTGGCAGGTGGGGCAAGGTAAAGGAGGGGTGGTAGAGGTGTGGGTCAATAAGCTAGTTAAAGGACTAGCAGGAAAGGGAAGGGGAGAGTACTAAGTGAGAATACGGAAGGAAATTGATAGTGGACAGGATACTCCTGGAAGTCACACAGAATAAGGGGTGTGGAAAATGTGTAGGCAGAGAGGGGAGAGGAAGAAATCCTAGTAGTGGAGTCAGGAGTGAACAGAACTGGAGTCAGGAATTAAGTAAAACAGTAGCATGAGGCACTGGCCACAAGGTGCCAACTGAGTGTGCACTTAAAAATGCAGAGAGAAGTAATGTTGGTAATATCCAATTCAAGGGAGTTGAACAAGTGAGAGGCTCTAACCTTGTATGAATGTAGACCATGGGACGTCCGGCAGTGGGGTATGGCAAATGTAAGACATTCAGAACTTCTGGTTTGGTGGGAGGCACAGTAGGGGGTCAGTATGGCCTGAACCCCAGGGGAGCATGAGACCCATAGTGGTCTTCTTAGCTAAGATACACATCTGGTACCTTAGTCTGTTTGTTAGCTGGAGCCAGTTTGCCCGCTCATAAATATCACATGTGTGAGAGAGAGGTGAGAGGATGCGGCGAGGGGATGGCAGGCCTTGTTAAGGGCAAGGGTTATGCACCGGAACACAGTGTTGGTAGCTAATCTGTAGATAACCAAACTGTAGTCTATAACTTGAGATAACAGAGCACTGTATAGCAAAATTTAGGGCTTCATCAGTAAGACAGTGCCAATGCTTATATAGGAGCCCAATATGTGTATTCATGGCTTTGGCAACGTTATCAATATGTTTTGTGTATTCAAGAGTGCAGTCAAGGGTCACATCCAAATATTTGAAGAGACACACCTGTTCAAGTGTTATGCCAGTGCTGTTGTTGATTGTTAGTTCTCTGTCTTTATGTTTGCTATGGGATCCATGGAACAACATTGTTTTAGTTTTTCTATAATTTAGGATGAGTTTGTGCGATGTGAAACAGGTCTTAACTTCTGCAAAACTAGTCTGTAGCTGAAGCTGCAAGAGGGAGAAATCCAAGTTGCTGGTGCAGATTACTGCATCATCCACGTACAGTAGGATTCTTTCATTGCAGGAGACTGGTAGATTGTTTAAAAATATGCTTAAAAGCAGTGGACCCAAGATGGACCCTTGAGAGACTCCAGAGTGGACCGGTAGGGAGGAAGATAAGGATTCAACAATTCTGACTTGTTGGGTGCAGTCACTGAGGTAACTTTGAAGCCAGCGGGTGGTTTCCACTGAGAGTCCAAGGAGGGATAATTGTTCGATCAGTAGGGCATGGTTCACAGTATCGAATGCCTTTGTCAAGTCTATGAATATGGCACCAACCAGTTGTACGAGATCAAGAGCATTGTGAATGTAGGAGGTGAAATCAAGGAGAGCTGTAGTGGTACTGTGCCCTTTCCAAAAACCATGCTGCTGGGGATATTGCAGGTTGTACTTTTCCAGGTGTTCAACAAGCTGGTCAGCCACTATCCATTCCAGCGCTTTGGAGAGTGGGGGAAGGATGGAGATTGGCCTGTAATTGCTAGTAAAAGTCTTGTTGCCGGATTTGTGAATTGTGGTCACCAAGGCAGATTTCCATTTTAGAGGAAACTGTGAGAGCATGAGGGAGCAATTTAGGATTTTGGTGAGAGGGGACAGGACTTCATCAATGTGAGGGAGAGCTGCTTCAGGTCAAGGGAATCTCCGCTGAATCTAGACCTCCTAAGCACAGTAGGTGCCTTTTAGTTAAACTTTCAGAGATTGCTTTAATGTAGAACAGTGCATGCTTCTGGGTCTTTACTGAGCTATCTGTATGTATTGCGTTTGAGGGGGGTCGAAGAAATTGGAGAGTAGCACGTGATTGAGGTCTGTGAAGGAGGTGTTAAAAGTGTTTGCCATGGTTCCTTGGTCCAAGGTTATGGTACCTTCAACATTGAGCATTGAGGGTGCAATTTTGGGGTCTTTCCCTGTCACTTCAGTAATTTTGCTCCAGAATTTTTTGCCGTCTTTCCAGGTGCTAGCTAAGGTGTTCCTATAGTAGTTGGCTTTCTCAAGATGAATGGCTTTAGTGCAGGCCTTTCTCACCATTTTGTAAGCCTGGATGTTGGCCTGAGTCTTTGCACAGTACCAAAGATGATCATGAGACTTCAAGAGACCAAGCAGATCCATGGTAAACCATGGGTTATTGACACCCTTGGTCTTCCCCTTTTTGAAAGGGGCATGAGCATCACAGGTGGAGTTGAAACTGGAGATGAAATACTCGAGTGCAGTGTCCACGTCAGGGGTTGAGTCAATTGGTGACCAATAATGTTCCCGTAGGAGAGTTTTAAGGGGCCCTAGGCGACCGGGAGCCAATTTTCTGCAGTAGATAGTTTTTGGAAGGGTTTGTTGAATTTGTTTGACCAGGTGCGTAGTACAGGGGAATGGTCACTTAATGAGTTACATAAAGCACTACCCACTGTTTTCTGACCCTGTCTTTCTTCTGACCTTTCTTCAGATCACACAATCCATATTTATCTTTCATATGTTTTTTTAAATTTCTCTATATTATTATATTATATTATATTATATTATTACATGTATTCTTATATTTATTGATGTTTTATATATATATATATATATATATATATATATATATATATATATATATATATATTGGAGAGAGAAAGATATGACATTTCTTCTGACCTTTCTTCAGATTGGACAATCCATATTTATCTTTGGTGGGGATATATTTCTCACAAATTAAATGCAGAGGGAGGAAGGATGTTGAAATGGGGATGGAGAAAGACCCCAGAAAGGTGATGGATGCAAAAAAGTAGTAGGAGAGGAGGTGATTAGTAGGGTGACATGGGTAAGAGGTGGAGATATGGGAAAACACAAGAGGAGGGGGAAGGTAGGATTGGACTGCAGGATGGGGGAAGTGTAAAGACCACAATGACCCAAGAGAAAAGAAGTGGGGAAGAGACAGTGAGAAGGAAACAGGAAGACAGGCAGAAGGGAGTGCAGGTGAAATTAGAGAAAAGTGACAGACAGCAGAGTAGGCTAGGAGGATGTGCACTGGTAAATTATGGGAAAGTAGTTACACAGTGATCGTGAAACAAGTTAGTCTGGCTGGGAAGCAGGGATAGTAAAGTATATGAAAGACAATAAAGAGAATGAAAAGCATGGCAAATAGAATTATGGATCAAAATTGCATTTAGTAAATTAACTCTGCTTATAAGAAAGGCAATTTAACACATATGAGAGTGTTAACCATCTTCACTGCAAGAGATAGGGTAAGGAAGGAAACATTTGAACTCCTCTAAATGAATTATTTGATTTAATGAAATATCAATTAACTTTCATGATGCTGCAGGTGTACAAGTACACATTTTGGGAGGGGGCAAGTACAAAATTTAGGAGGTGTTAGGGAGAGGTGTAGGGGCTCAAGAACTGTACATATTATTGTAGGGGTTTCTGAAAGAGGGAGTTATCAACCTCTACCTCAGTAAACTGCACAGGGGGAACAGTGAAGTGGGAGAGTGGTGGGAATGGAAGGGGGCTAAGTGTGACTAAAAGTAAGGGGTAGAACAGGGGGAGGGATAGGCCATGAAGAAGAGGATGTGGTAGGCATTTGGTCAAAAAAGAGTGGAGAGAAGCAGGAATGGTGGAAGGTCATGTCCCTTAATGCTAGACGTATAGGGAACAAAATGGATGACCTGCCGGCCTCGATGGCAGAGTGAGAGGTTGATGTGGTGGCAGTCACTGAGACCTGAGTGATTTGGAATCATGATAGGGATCTCTCAGTCTTGGGTTTGCTGTCTATAGAAGGGGCAGGTAGAAAGGAATTGGGGAAGGGGTGGCACAATATATCCGGAAAAGCATTACTGTCACCAGGGAGGAAATTCAGGTTGGGAAAATAGAGGCACTGTAGGTTCAAATACAAACAGAAGCAGGAAGGAAATAAGACTGGGTGTGGTTTACAGGCCACCAAATTAGGCTGAAGAAAGGGACAGGTAGTTGGGTACTATGAACAGGATGGCAGCTGAAAGGAAAGAAGTGGCGGTGATGGGAGAATTCAGTTTGTCTAAGGTAGATTGGAGTGTCCCATCCACAATCTGTGCAAGGAGCCAGTTGTTACTGGATGCAGTCTGTGATGAGTTCTTGACTAGGGGGGTGATGGAACCAACACCGGAGGAAGCCATCCTGAACCTGTTACATGGGGATAGCATCCAGGACATTTCATTAGAGGAGCCTTGGGGAACAGCGATGACCGGATGATTTTGTTCAGAGTCAACATGGGGAAAGAAACACCAAACAAGAAGACGAAAGTGATAGATTTCTAGAAGGTCAGTTATGGGAGGATGGGAGAGATTTTGAAAAAGTGCATTGCTAAGGGTCAGCATTAGAGGCTGGAGCTCCGAATCTTTGTTTATTAGCCCTGAATAAAATATTCCCCATACCTAAAACAGACCCCATCCTAGTTGTTTGCTTTTTCACTGGGTGGGAGGCGTGGGGGCTGAAGCCCCTAATCTTTTCAGACTGTAGAAAACCCCTGATTTTTAATGAGCACAAGCTAGCCTGGAGGAAGGTAAGAGTGTGGAGCAACAGCAGGCAGTGATCAGGGAAGGGACTGTGGCAGCCACTAACACTCAGCTAAAACAGAAGGGAAAGAATTCCAAGGCCAGGAAACTTAGTTGAACTTCCAGTGGCATCACCATCAGGGAGACACTGTGGCCATGGGCGGTACTCTGGAAGTGCTTCCTAACTCCACCCCAGCTATTAAAGCCACGGGCTACACCCAATGATGATGCACTACCCCCCAGAATAGACTAGATCTAGCAATGAAGGACTGGAGCAGACTAGGTCTCCAACTCTTCTTCCAAATGCTTCATTCCCAGAATATTCTCCATTTGCAGGGTGGCAAACGAGTTTCTAGATCCCCCTGGGTAGATCATTTTAAGTACTAAGTTCAGGCCCAGTTATGTCTGACAGACTGGGAGAAGGCATCACAATCTTACCTGACACCCCCCTTGTGTGGATACTCATATCCCATCTGAAATGGAAGACTTGAATACACCTCATATAGGACATATCTCTAAAGCCCTCCAGGAGTCCTCCCCTGACAGGATCCTCAGCTGACACCCAATGGATTAGTCAGAACCTGGAATACAACTTCTGCCAATTAGAAGCATGGTTCTTTGAAAACAGCTTACTCCTAAACACCAAAAAAACCAAAATCTATGTTATTCCATCCCCTCTCTTATAAAACTGCACTTCACCATCAGCTCTCCATCCTCTCCAGTAATGGGGAACCCCTTGAATTGGTAGACTCTTTTAAATACCTGGGCATCCTGCTAGACCTACCTTTGAGGCCCATGTCAACAAAACCTCTGAAATCCTTCACAAAAGATTGACTTACTATACCGTCGTTGTCCCCTGCTATCTAACGCATCCTGCCTACAAATTGCTACTGCCTTGCTCCTTTCTCTACTGTCCTATGGGGCTCCTCTATTCTTATCACTCAAGTCCTCTCTCATGAACCAATTGAAACAGCTTTATCACAAGATAGGGTGCGTTGCCATCAGAACAGACCCCCCATCAACACCATTCACTGTACTCGCATCTTTGTGCTGGCTACAACTTGAATACAAATCCAGTACTCCTCACTATGCCTCATCTATAGCTCACCCATCTCTACACTCCCCCAAGCCTATCTGACATTATTGTAAGAAAACAGTCCAGGCGATCTCTCCGCTCTACCTCTCTTCCATTACTAGCCATTCCAAAGACACGTCTATCCTCAGGCAGAAGATTCTTTCCTTTTGCTGCCTCCTCAACTTGAAACTCCCTCTGCCTATCTATCCTCTCCTGCACCTCCTCCCTCCCTCGGTTCAAACTGGCTCTGCATATTTACTTATCTGATTGTGGAACTTGTACCTGCCTCATCTGACTTACACACTCACTCCCTTACCCTGTTTTACTAAAACCACAATGCTTGTTTCTCCAACCTTCTGTTACTAACTGTACTGACATTGCTTGATCCCCTGTATTGCACATCAGTGTTTTGCAAGGCAAATTATATTACAATGTGAAATCTTGAACACCTGTAAAAACTTGAACACCAGTGTTGCCATCTTAAATATTGTACCCTATTTCTATCCTGTCAAAGCAAAATTCTCTGTATGTATTATACTCCTGTTTATTGCGCTACTTTGTGACATTATTTTTTGATTATGTATAGAACTTTGTCTTTTTGTACTTTATAGACTATTGTCCTCATGCACCTTCCACCAGGTCACCCTGAAAAAGGGACTGCATGGTCTCAGTGGGCTTACCCGGTTGCCAGCATTCAAATAAATAAATAAATAAATAACTGGCTCTACATTACATATTGTAACAAAAAACTGGCAGAGACATATTCTTTGAGCATCTGGCACAAATTTGCACTTCAAGCCTACCACCTAACCTCAGCCACCAGTTGGCATGAATTCTCATGGAATTGCAGATACCACGTCTTCTGCACTCCAGAAGTTGTAGTAAAATGTGCTGGTCCAAATAAAGGGCAGCATTGGAGGGGATGTGGATAATCCCTAGCTAACCATACCCACCTCTTTTGGAAGTGTCCACTCCTTCAGTCATTTTGGTACGGAGTCTTTCAGGAACTAGAAGAAATTTTCAGCTATGCTGGGGAAGTGAGCCCTTCATTAATCCTGATGGCCATTCCCCTGAGGGAAGTTCTTTGATGGGTTCAACCCTCAGACTGTTGCTGATCCTGATTCTGGCAGTGAAAAAAGTGATTACCCCGCTATGGCACACTACCTGTACTCCTACGGTAGAAGGATGGCGAAAAATACTTCCAGAACTCTGTTCATTGGAAGAACTGACTTATACCCCGTCTAACAAAGTAAACCTGCTTGAAACTAGATGGCAAAGGTGGGTGATACACTAAGTGCTCAACCATTCTGACTTTGTTCCATGAAGCGAACCCCACCTCTCTATTCTATTTTTTCTCCTCTCAGTCTCCTGACCTGTCAACCACCCTTTCTACTATGACCTTTCCTAACTATAGAACATGAAGCACCACATCTATGAGATCCAGTGCTATGGAACATCTGTGCACCTCTGGAAACACCAAAACAGTAAAGCATTCATCATATGGATATTATCTGGGTCTCATGCTGGATGATATAGATTTATCTAGAAGCCATTGGATGCTTCTGTTGCAACCCCTGAGGTGTTGCCTCCCAGCCTTCCAGCTTAGCTACATGACCCTGTGCAGAGGCATGACTTGGAATAATGAACATCATTTTGAAATAGTGGATATCGGACAACCCATCTCAGATACTCTTTTTCTTATTCAAACAGACAGTGACTTTTCTCCAGTGGCTTATGATCACTATGATGTAAACATTGCTGAAACATGTAGTCCTCTGTGTACATTCTTGTCTCTATGAATTTAGGTAAAAATTTATAAAAATTAAAGTATAAAAAAAAAAACCTAGTTTCTTCAGTAGAGAGGGGAGTCAAGTAGCCAGAGATAAAGAGGCCCACACATAGGAAGTACAGGAAGTCCTAGAAGGACAAGGATGAGGGGATCTACCTGGAGAAAGCTAGAGAGGCCAGTAGTATAGTCAGATAGGCCAAGGCTAGGAAGGAGCTGCAAACTGTGGAAGGAATTAAGGAGGTGGAGAAAGCCTTCTTTAAGTATATCAGCAAGAAGAGAGTTATCATAAGTAACTCTCAAACAACTGAATCAGTGCAACAAGGCATACAGTGAAACAAGTAGGATGCTTGGATGTATCGGAAGGGGTCCTGATAGCAGAATGGAAGAGGTAATACTTCCCCTTTATAGATTCTTAGTGAGGCCACATCTGGAGTACTGTGCCAAGTTCTGGAATCCTCACCTCAGGAAGAATAGAGATAGGCTGGAGATGGTACAGCACAGGGTAACAACAATGATTCAGGGTTAACAGGGCAGGTCCCATAAGGAGCACCTCAGGACTCTGAACTGGTACTCACTGGGGACCAGAATGGAGAGTGGAGATATGATGGAGACCTTCAATTTCCTAAAAAGAATGAAAAAAGTGAAGTTCAGGAAACTATTTAGCTGACAAACTAGTTAGCATTTGCATAGACATGAGTAGAAACTAACATGAGGTCGGTTCAGGAGGGACATGAGGAAGTATTATTTTGCAGAAAGGGTGGTGAAGTTGTGGAACAGTCTACCAGCCGAAGTGGTGGGTGCTAAACTATTAGTGTTTAAAAAAATACAAATTCCAAAAAGTATGGGCTCCTTACTTACAATTCATTAAGAATTAAGCAGGCCTGACCAATGCCCCCAACAGTAAAGACATGCTTCGACCACCCTGAATTTGTCTCTTTATTTGGTAACTTTCTTAAGATCACTACCAAATACTGTCAGGTGGACACTCTTTGTTCTACTTAAGTGTTTCGGAAATCCATCCTTATGTTACAGATTCTGTAGCCCCCTGATCTGAGGTTAGCAAATCTTTTATCCAATAAATGCATTTGTTTACCCACTCTTTCCACACAAAAGGCCATCACCCTATACAAAGGAAGGGACTGTTCCGTCAGTGTGTGTATATCCCAGTGTGTGACAAGATTTAGTGAGTTGCCACATTTTTCTCCAGGCAGCATGTGCTGCTTTCAGGGTTAGCCAGTACTGATACTTTTTAGGAAGTGGTTGTCCTAAATAAACAGAATGATGAGACCCATCTAAGATGGTGGTTTCAATTTTTATCCAGGCTGGCAGGTCTGGTCTAGAGGTATGAAGTGCCTGACATGTTTTTGCTATTAAGAAAGCATATGAGTACTGCAGAAAATGGGGGAGATTCCACCTTCCTCTACTCCAGTCGGCCTGCAATTTTACCTTACTATACCTTGGGAGTGACTGTTCCCACAAGAAGTTTTCACTAATTGAATTCAACTTTTGAAACCACTTGATTGGTATTTCCACTGGTAGATGTGCCAGGAGCTGGGGGTAGACCCATGGGCAGACTAGATGGACCATATGGTCTCCTTCTGCCAGCACTTTCTATGTTTCTATAGGGAGGAAAGTAGGCCTATGGGCAGACTGGATGGACCGTATAGTCTCCTCCTTCTGCCGTAACTTTCTATGTTTCTATGTTTCTGAATAAAATACTTCGGGAGCAAGCACCATTTTAATTGACACAATCTTTCCCATCATAGAAAGATTTAACTGTATCCATCTAGCCATATCTTTTTAGACAGTTTCTATTAGGGGATTAAAGTTCACTGCAACTAAGTGTTTCAAATCTGGAGTAATCTGAACCCCTATATATTTGATTTCTTTTGGGGCCCAAGTCATGCCCATGTTTTTTATCATGTCGGGCATAGTTCTATTATTAAATGGGAGGATTTCTGACTTATTTTTATTGATACGCAACCCTGAGAGATGCACAAATGCCTCCAAAGCCTCCAAAACATGGGAAAGACTGGTCCAAATATCACTAGTAAGAATTAGGCAGTCATCCGCATAACGCTTGGTGTGGAATTGGGCGTGTCCAACTTTAATCCCTGCTATCCAAGTCTGCAATCTTATGGCTGCTGCTAATAGCTCAATGGCATTACAAATAACAGGGGAGAACATGGACAACCCTGCATAGTGCCCCTATGCAGGGGAAATGCTTTTGACAGAGTGCCGTTGGTAAGGAGTCTGGCCATACGACTATTATATAGGGTCTGTATCCATGTACCAAATCAGGGCCTATGTTAAAGTGGTGTCAAGGTAGCATGCAAATATTTCTACTCCACTGAATCAAACATTTTCTGAAAATCTACTGTAATAGTCGTAGCTGGAGTGGGAATGTTTGCTGCCGTCTGAAGTAAGGTGACAAGGGCCCTTAGGTGATCCAAACTGACTCTACCCTTGATAAATCCTACCTGTGAGGGATGGATAATGGATGGTAAGACCTTCTCTAAATGGGTGGCCAGAATTTTGGCAAGAATTTTCACATCTGCATTTATCAACGAGATAGGCCTGTAACTATCTGATTGAAGAGTATCCTTACCCTCCTTTGGCAGACCAGTAATAATGGCTTCATTAAGGTCACTCAAAGAGAAGACAACCAGGCCATGTTAATTAAACTTGCTGCATGGATCTATCTGCCCTATGTTAATTTTGCAAATAAAGAGCCTTGTTGGTAATGGACCCATTCAAGAAAGGTATCAATTGAAAGCTTCAAGTCTTCCAGGCAATTACTTAGGGGTTTCTTTCCTTGATCTGATGAGGAATTAGATGGATGGCTGAAAATATCCTGTAAGTGAGTTTCGCTTAGAGAATTAAAGCAGCCGTGCAATGAAAAAGTTATTCAAAAATGCTAATTCATTCATTCACATATCTGGACTGCCTTGTATGATAGGGGCTGCACACCCATTGGCCCTTGCTCTGCACCAATGGGCATGCAGCCCTACCAGGCAGATCAGTTGGAGGCAGGCGTAAAGGCGGCAGGTGGTGGATCTGCCGCACCAACTCGGGGAAGTGGGGTGAGGTGGGGCCGTGGTGGGTGGGTGGGGACACTAGATCACCAGGGATATGGTCTTGGGGGGTTTAAACATAATGCAGCCAGCGTGGGTTAGTGGTCCACTGGTCCACTGGACCACCAGGGATATGTTCTGGGGTTCAACATAATGCAGCCCGTGATCGGCCAGCAGTCCACTGGACCACCAGGGATACGTTCGGGGATTAAACATATTCAGCCCTCAATCGGGCTTAGCAGTCCACTGGACCACCAGGGATATGTTCTGGGGGACACTTTGCTGCCAGCAGTGGGCTGGTGGGGGGTTAATGTCCGTTTGCCCATAATCGGGCCAGTCGGGGGGAGAGGATTTTACACTTTGCCCACAGTCGGGCTGCAGGGGGGCACAGGGAGTAGGTTGAGGGCCAGCCACAGGTGGCAGCTGCTGTGTTGTGCCCTGCAATGCGGCAGCTCACCTGTGGGTGGCCCTCAGCACCTCCTTTTTTTTGGCTCGAGTTGTGCAGGCGCAGGTTGGGGTTGAGCCTGCACAACTCTGCACAGCCCGGCTGAATATCGGGCTGTGCAGTTTATGCATAGTTCCTCCCCTCCAGTTCAGCATGCATTCATTAGCATTGCACTGTTGCTCATACGTTTTCAGTGGCGCAACTACCTCATAGCTCAATATGAAGAATGGTGCATTTCGGACTTGCACAGGTGCAACCCTATTGCGCATGGCGCAACACTTTTGAATATCCCACCCATAATATTCATTAACTATAAATAAAACAATACCTAGCAATATACACTTATTGCTTTGTTTAACAGTATTCCAGTTACAGTTAATAAACAGGTAGATTTGAGGCCAGGGATTATGAATCTGCGTGTCTAGTAACTGTAAAAGAGAAAGTTGATGCGCTTGATAGGAGAACTTCATTAACACCAAGCTAGGAGGCATGATCAGAGACGTAAAGGTTCTAACTTTGTTACAACGTTTACCACACAGAGCAGCAAGGTGGTGGAGATTTTGAAAAGGAATTGGCATATCTTGGAAGTAGAACCCACTCTACAAAATACAGCGGATGGGGGTCCAGTTACTACATATAGAAGAGGAAAGAATTTTAGAGACCAAATGGTACACAGTGCAGAGAGAACTGGTGAGCGGAGCAGGAACAGCATCTCCCAGCTGGAAATCACAAGTGCGGACATTGCACAGCCTGACAGTACATTAAGGTGGGACAAGAATTTTGGCAACAAGATATATTAGGTAAACAATGCTATTACTTGTGGAACAGAGTCTGTGGTATATCTGACACTGTGTACTTGCGAATGTTTTTATGTGGGCAAAATGAAAAGGAAATTCAGATGCCTCATCTTAGAACATGTAAGACACATTACAGCGGGGATCCCTGAAAATGCTTTAGTGACACATGTTAAGAGGAAAGGACCTGGTTATTGTTTCACTTTTATGGGCATAGAAAATCTGACATTGGGACCGGGTTGGGGGGGTGATCAGGACAACAAACTGTTATCTAGTGAGTTGTTCTGGCAATATAAACTTTGAAGAAAAAAGACATGCTGGCTCGAATAGGCAAAGGAAAACTAATGTCCCTTCATACGACACTATAAATATTGGTGTTTAATGTAATAGGCACATTTAAAAGACAAAGTTTGTCTGGGCACAAAACGTGGTAGCACCCCCACAACAAATATCAACATTTCATGTCTCACTCGATGCTTTCTCAAGATTTTTTTTATTTTGGCTCTGGTCAGTGTATCCTGAGTCACCTCTCTCTGCAGCATAAACTTACAGCAGGTCTATATCCTGGGTAAAATGAACATTTTCAGTTGGTTCCACTTTTCCATAAAACATAATGAACTTACTTTAGAATCATCATACACCATATAATGTATAGGGAGCCCTTATAATACATAGCCTGCCTTTTTATTTTCTTCTAATCTCATCGTTCTGACATCAAAGCTGTAAATCTTGCTTGCCTACATCAGATCGGTGCGATTACAAGATGGAACCAAGCTCACCGACTGCATTCCAATATTCAAATGAGTCATGCAAGCATTTTAAACTGTGAATCTGAAACAGCAGTTATGCTAGCTGTCATGAGCTCTAAAAAATCACCAGCACTATGTCCTCACCTAGCGCAGAAAAAGGCAGGCTTCATTTTCTAAATGAGCAGGCAGCCTCTGGAGATCATGCATCTCGTCTCGGCTGATAATGTTTTCCCACAACTCCTCTGGTCCAGATAGCCGACGTGTCCTCTTCCTATACAAGCACATGATCGTGGTTGGCCAGCCGCATTGTACTTTAGGAGCAGCAACAATCAAAGGGCATATTTAAAAAAAAATTTGTCAGAACAGTCATTTTTTTTTCTCTGTGTGCATTCTCTAGTTGTTACCAACCCCATACACTATAAAAGATAATGGCTGGGGTTCTGCAGTTAACTGCATTGAAATCACCTCTCGCGGTTGCGATGCTGACAGTAAACTTCTCGAGCTGCACTCTCGAGGTTTACAAGCACAGCATGGCAGTCACTCGAGGTGATTACAACGCTGTTTACTGCAGACCCCAGCCATTATCCTCTATGTAATTATACAAATCTGTGGTTTTCTTGGTTTCATTCTCATAATGTTATATTTATGAGTGGAGGGTGTGAGTATGCTTGTGACGTGTGGCTGGGGGTGTATGTGCACCTTAGCATGGGTGTGTTTTTTGTTTATATAACATGAGATGGTAACTTTATCTTATGCCTCACAGTATTGGAATGTTTTATTGTATACAGTGGCCCAGATATTCAAAAGAGTTGAGCCATGCGCAATAGGGTTGCTCCTGCGCAAGGCTGAAATTGCGCCATTCTGCGATACTCAGCAGAAGGCAGTTGCACCCCGAAATCATGCTGAGCAACAGCGCAATGATAATGAAGGCATGCGCAACTGAAGGGGGAGGAACCATGCATAAATGGTGCAGTGCGATATTCAACGACTTGCGCCATGCGCAATAGGGGAGCAAGCGGAAGTTGCGCCATAGCGGAAATGAGCCAAAATAAAAAGGAGCAAGGGAGAGGCACAAGAACGCTACAGGGAAGCCACATGAGTCAGAAGCATAGGCAGACAGACAGGGCAGGAGGCACAAACAGGGCAGGCCAGGGAAAGGGCACTCTGAACAGCCAGGCACAGGGAAGGTGTGAGAGCCACACAGCACAGATGCCAGCACAGGCAGGTGTTCCCGGTGCAGGGGAAGTAGCAGCTAGGACAGGAGAATACAGCAACAGCTGCCAGGGGTGAACACAAGCCAGGGACATGGCCAGTGCCACCTTCAGATGGAGGCCGTATGAGGGTGAGAAGGCGGGCAGCAGGGGGGTGTGGCTGTGGAAGGGCCCATCTACGGTATGCCCCCAACAGGCAGTACCGAGCCCGCACCAGCTTTGAGCTGTACACGGATACTGAGATTGTGGGCCGGTACCGCCTGAATAGGGCAATTCTGAGGCGGCTCTGTGAGCTGTGCAGTGATGTGATGCAGGCACCCACATGACAGAGCCATGCCCTGTCAGTGGAGACTAAGGTAACAGCCTGCTTGCTCACCACGGGTACCTTCCAGAGACCAAATGGGGACACCACAGGCATAACCCAGTCAGCCACATCACGCCACCTCACCCAATTCCTCAGCACACTGCTGCCATATGCTGTGGAGTACATCCATTTCCCCAGCACAGTGGCGGAGCGCACAGCAAACATACAGGAGTTCCACAGGGGAGCACATATGCCTGGCATGCTAGGGGCAACAGACTGCACCCATATGGCCACACGACACCACCTGGCCCCAAGAGGCGCATACATAACACAAGGGCTATGCCAGCATCAACTGCCAAGTGCTGTGCAATGCCAGGGGGTGCATAATCAATGTCTGTGCCATGCACCCCGGGGGAGCACATGATTCATTCATCTGGAACCAGTCAGCACTGTGCCACAGATTCGAGAGTGGGGACATCCCCACTGGACACCTAGTGGGTGAGTATGCAAACCACATGGAAAATCATAGGGCCTGGTGGGGCATGGCCAAAGGTGGCATGGGTAGTGGCCTACATGGCCTGGGGCAGGGCGATGCTGATCACAAAACTAACCCCCGCCCTCTACACACAGGTGACAGTGGATACCCACTCTGTCCCTGGCTGCTCACACCCTACCGGCAGCCTGCAGCCCCATCGCAGCAATGCTACAATGAGGCACACGCCACCACATGTAATGTCATCGAACGGATGTTCGGGATGCTGAAGGCATGTTTCCATTGCCTGGACACCTCTGGCGGTGCCCTACAGTACAGCCCCTCAAAGGCCTGTGGGCTATTCCTGGCCTGCTGCATCCTGCACAACATGGCCAATGAATGTGGGATAGCTGTGCAGGTTGAAGAGGGGGACAGCGATGGAGACGCTGGTGACGATGGTGATGGGCAGCCCCCCCTTGGCCGACAGGACCCTGACTGATCTGGCTGGCACAGCTGCACTGGGACACCATCATGGAGAAGCACTTCAGCCAACCCAGGTAAATCATGGGGCCATGTGCAACCACCAGTGGCTAAGGCACAACCCACAAACAAGCATGGACACACACCAGGGGTGCATGCCATCAAGGGAGGTGGCAGGGCACAGAAGCACACACACAACCAGGGATGGGTGAGGATTAACATGCCACGTGGAAGGACACACACACGCACACACACAATGCAACAAACATGCACGGGGAGCAGGAGTCACACCGACCCAGAATGCCAGCCCTAGCAACACACATGTCCACAGGCCACCATGTCCACTGCCTGTCCATGTGCGTGTGTCAGATGCTGAGCACCATTGCACATTGGTGTACAGTGCAATGCAGGCATCATCATGCACATGCAACTGTGGACAGCAGCCAGGAGGGTGTGCAGGTGGACAGTCACGCGACACAGTGCCCCGGCTGCCACGAATGCATGGGCAGCCCCACCGAGACCCGCCAACACTGACAGGCTGACCACTGGCCTCATGGGGTTGCACCGATGGTCCCCCAGGGGTTGCACTGTGTGAATGCGACCGTGCTCGTGCAGGGGTCTGCAGCACACCAAACATGCCTGCGCCAGGAGTGCTCGGGATGCCCACAGCTGAACCCGGTGTCGACAGGGTGGGAGTCGCACGATGCCAGGAATAGGCGGTGGATAGTGCACTGCGTGGTGTCTGCGATGCATGGGCACCTGACTGTGTGCCCATTGTGGCCATTACAGCAGTGAATGCCTCTGCATGCCTGTCAATGGTAGCGGTCACATCCTCCCGCAAACGGTCCATCCCTGCCAGGATCAGTGCGGTGTCCCTGCTGCGATGCTCCCCTGCCCACTCCAGAGCCACACGCAGAGCATCCACCAATGTCACAAGCTGCATCTGCTGCTGGACCGATGCTTGCAGTAGGCGGGTGTGCTCGTCCAAGAGGTCATCAGCCTCCTCGGCATCCTGTCCCTCAGGGTGTGCACGGCCCTGATGATCAGCACCCTTTGAGGGTGGATGCTGCACACCAGAACCAGGTCTGGGCATGTCCACAGGTGGTGCACAGATGCCGCTACTGAACCCTGTACCCCTAAGCCCATTGGGCGACTGCTGATGCTGCCCCTCCGGCTGCCACTCCCCAGGGCTCAGTGGTGCTGCCACAGTGGCTACAACAGTCCCACTGTCCTGAACAGACACCAGTGCTGCCCCACTGGTGCTGACAGGCACAGCTTGGGACTGTGCTGACACACAGGCCTCCACAGCAGCACCACCCACAGCCATGGGCACGAATTGCCCTGCTGTGTGGCCATCCCGTGGCACACACGTGTCACTGCCCATGACAGGCGTGTCATCATCACTGGTGCCGGACTCTGCCCCTGCCACAGCCACAGCGTGCTGGCATCCATGGATGCCAGCACGCTGGGACACAGGCAGGGTTTCCTCCACACCTGTTACAACAACATCAGTGTGGACAGCCAGGCGGCCCCACTGTCGCAATGCTCCATGTATACCTGTGGAGGTGGATGGTCCCCCCTACAACTCCAGCTGACTGTCCACAGTGGACAGGCCCACCACCGCTGACCCTTGCAGATGCTCAGGATCTGTAGGGGAAAGCAAAGTCGCGTTACTGCGTGTGACCTACCCTGCCCCCCCTTAGACAGACCATGACTTACCATGCAGTGATGGGCCACCACCCATCTGGAAGCCACCACCCGGAACACCCTCAATGGCACTGCGCTGCATGCTTCCAGCAAGCCTCTCCTCCTGTGGGGTCAGGTGTACCACCTCCAGCTGTCTCCACCTGTTGCAGCTGTGCTGCCCTGATGGCAGCCACCTTCTCCTTTATCCTCCTCCTGTCTGTGCCCATCTTTTTCTTACACTCCTGCATGGAGCGCTGGTGGCTGCCATGCAGGTTCACAGCACTTGCCACCTCCTCCCATGCAGCAGCACGGGCTTGAGGTGTTCCCTGCCGTCCACTGAGAAGTGGCTTCTGATCCAGGTAGTCCTCAAACAGGGCCTCAGTTTCGGCCTTTGTAAAGTTAGGCCTCCTCCTTCTCCTCCTCCTCCCACCATTGGGTTCCTCCTCTCCAACAACCTGCTTGGTCATTATGTAGCCTGTAAGAATGTCAGTTGTTACCTGTGAGTGTGCAGTCCCATGCATGTCCCTAAATCCACAGTCCACACTCCCAAACAGCATGCAACTCACCAATAGACTACAGTAACCGACTATGGTCACTGCAGCACATTGTCGCACTTTTATAGCGCAATCCATGCAAATGAGGTGAGGAGCAACTTTAAGTAGATGCAAATGGCAGTACTGCGCCATTGAATGGCTGATTAGATGATTGGCATATGATGGCTGAATATCGCGCTTTTGCGCTTTGCGCAATTGTGTTGAACGTGCTCAGCCAATGGCACATTTCTGTGACATGCGTAGTACACCTCACTGCGTATGCCCGGGTTGCTGATGCAGGCATCTGATGCGCTGATGATGTACTGTGCGAGGTAGGCAATGCAAGGCACGGCCACCATTGTGCCAGTGGTGCTATAGCGATGGTCACTACATGGCTCTGTGGCACTGGGCCATCATAGGCGCAATGGGCCAACTGCGCGGTAGGCCACTATGGTGCTGGCACACAGGCAACCAATCACGCTACACGCATTGTGTTCCAATGGCACTGTGCATGTCCATGCGCCAGAGACCCTTGACCCTGTGCCCGACCTTTGCCCCTAGGCGCCATGCGTCAGGCATGGGCACACCTCTATCATGCTGTTCGGTAACAGTGCGATAGGGAATGGCAGCGCTGTACTGCGCAGCATCTGCACATGGGGCGCCACGCTGCAGAGCACTGTATTGCCAACTAGAAGTGAGAGAATGGCATGCAGAAGGGAAGCCCAGTGGTCTGCGGTTGAACTAGCAAATCTAGTGGCCATTGTGGAGCCACACCATGGGCCTCTCTTCAGGGAGGTGCCCCTGGACAGGGCCAGGACCCAGGTGTGGCAGGAGATGGCCACTGCCCTGGAGGAGGCCACTGGATGGGGGAGAAGTGTGGAGCAGTGCAGGCACCGATACGGGGACCTGCGGAGGAGGGAGCCAGAGCTGCTGGCACGCTTGCGGGCAAGTGCCAGGAGGGGCATGGTGCCATGGCCAGGTAGGGGTTCCATGCTGTGTGACAGGGTGGGCAGCGGGGCATGGCCACCATTCATTGACATCACTGTCATGCACGCAACTTGTTACGGTCAACACTGTCCAGTGGCAATGCATGTCTGGGAGTGCGTCAATGGTGGTCCATGCGTGCACCAGGTACATGGTTGTGCCACTGCCTTTGCACCACATAGCCATGTCACTAAACAGCCACGGTGGTGCTGTGCATGACTTGGCCGGTGGGTGTGTGCAGCATTCCGCATGGCTGTATGCGCCTGGGTGGGCAGGGCCTGTGGACGTGATCACTGCGGGTGGTCACACACCATCACAGTGGAATGTCCCACGGCCGTATGCCATGCACAGTGGGCGGACTGTATGGGGTTGTGCATTCACACCTATTGATTGTGCTCCCTTGTCCTAGGTACCTGCCATCTTCGTGAGATATGGGAGGCACTGCGGGAGATATTGGTGGTTGCACAGGTGTTGCTGGACATCCTGCGATGATTCGATGAGACAGGGGTACTGAGGAGGCACAGGGCCCGGAGGAGCCAGAGCAGGGAGAGGCGCTCCCACTAGTAATGGATTGCTCACAGTATTCCCCTACCCCCCTGGACCCACCCTCACACCCCTCCTTCCCCGTCCCATTTGTCCACCCCTGCCCTCTACCCACCCCCACCTTGTTTGGGGCCCCCCCAACCTTGTATATAGTTCCTATGTTATATTGTATATAGTTTGTATTATTGTAAATAGTTGATTGTTATATATTTTTTCAATAGATTTTAATTTTGATATGAATACTGTGATGGTCTCTGATTTGCAGTGGGCTATAGCTGCTCAGCTGCAGTGGTGTGCATGGCGTCAGGGGTGGTGCAGTCATATGTGTGTGTGTGTGTGTGTGTCAGTGTGGAGGTGACTATGGTGTGGGGGTAGCTATCAGTCAGTATCTGTGGTGTATGTGTTGTGCCCTGTGCACTGGATGACTGTGTGCAGTGGGCCATGGTGCATGCTCTGTGTCCATGGCACACCCATCGGGCCATCCATGGCCTGTGCAGCTGACACACATGCAGGTCTGTGACCTGCACAGTCCCCTGGCATGTCAGTGGTGGCAGTCCCTGCAGGGCAGCCACTGTACCCATCACTTTGCTGGGTTGCCTCCTATCACTGGTGTGGTGCATGCCTGGCTCGGGTGGCACTGTGGGCACCACAGTCGTTGTCCCACCTCCATGCTGTGCCTTGTGTGTGTTGCAGGGAAGTGCCCCACTGTCTGTGACTTGTGCTCCGGGCAACTGATGGTGGTGTACGGGTCCACAGTGCCTGCGCAAGGTGGCTGGCACTCCAGTGCCATGGAGGACTGCGGGTTGTGTGTACACAGTTTACATGGGCCCACAATGGGGGCTTGGTTGCCCCACCACTGCGTCCCTGTGTTATTGTGCCCTTGTGTATGGGTGGGTGTCTGTCCACACACTGTGTGGCATCCGGTGTGGTGCATGCTTCCATGCACCACTGTGGGTGGCTGTGCTGGCTGTTGTGGCCAGTGGTGGGTCGGGGTGTGTCACTGAACTACTGTGCTGGGTGCTGTACCACTGGTGGTGGTGTCAAGGGCACGCCCTGTCCCGTGTGGGGTACCTCTTGTGCTGACACATGGTCAGTCTCTCAGCAGTACATCGGGGGACTGTGCGTGGTAGCACTTTGTCTGCTGTTGTTGCATTGCCGTGTGCTGCCACCCACTGCTGGGTGCTCATGGTGGGGCTGGCTTGCATGGTTCTGTGGTGCACAGGGTTGTAGTGTCACAGTGGGGTGGTGGCATGCATGGGGTTTCCTGCAGTGGTGGTCACTGCTCATGGGGGGGGTGTCTGGGGGTCACAGTGCAGGGTGTGCTCTGCATTGGGGGGGATGGTATGGCATGGGGTGGCCAGCCCTCCTTGTGTGCCAGTCACAGCTTGCCGGTAGGTGTGATGGGGCATCGTGGCCCAGCTGTGGGTTGTTTGCTTGTCTCCATGGGCCAGTGGTTATTCCGGCCCTCCCCCAGTTGTGCAGTGCATGGGGTGTGGGGGGACGATGTCTGTTCTGCTGTGTTTTCCTGTGCCCATCTGTGGCATGGGTGGTGGTCCACTACCTCCCTGGTTGTGCAATTGCATTGCTCTGCTGCTGGGGGGGCATCCCTGGTTGCGCTATGGCGCCTCTGAACTGCTAAGCTGAACATCCCTTGTTGCGCTATGGTGCATCAGATCTGCTCAGCTTCCCCTCCCTAGTTGCGCTATAGCACAGGTGGTGCGATATTCAGTCATTGGCTGTAGGCGCAGTTTGGCCTGCTCCTTTTTTAAATATCACATCTCTTGCACATGGTCGCAATGGACTTGCACTTGCTCCTGCTATTGCACACTTTTTGGGCGCAGTTTGAATATCTGGGCCAGTATGTACATAGTGCTGCTATATGGAGTTGTGATTATACATTTAACATATTATGCACCTGTATATAATGGTAATGTGCTACATTGAATAATAAGGTAATTTGAAAATAAAAAGCACCCTTACAATGTTATTGGCATCTTGAAAAAGCACCAGTTTGACAAGAAACATTGACATCTGCATGGAGGGGGTGCTACTTTCTTTGTGCACTTTAATAAAGGATTGATTTATAGTTTCCTAACGTTGGAGTTTTATGGTGGTTTAGACAGGCAGCCATGCATTTCCTTTGTGGATGCATTTATGTTAACTGGTCAGGAAAATGGAAAAGACATTTACATGACCTGATGACATTTGAGCACAACTTCTCTTGAATAATATCGTCCCCACAGTTTTACTGATAATCCTCAAAGTGTTACTAGATAAATAATTCTTGGTTTCAGCTGTCGGCCTGCAAACCATGTCTGTCTAAGGCCGTATGAACTAGCTTAAGTGATATCAACTGGTTACTAGTTATTACAAAGCTCCATAATACCCAGGTAACAGGATGATATTGCCAGAATGCTTAAGCAATAATGCACAACAGGGCATGTGTTGTTATGGGATTTGTACACACCTTGTGTGGTGTGTTACGAGGCATAGCCAAGTGACTTTTTTCTTTGTAACTCAATTTTTACTGATGCATGAAAATCAATATCCCAAACAAAGCTCATCAAACTGCATGATAATAAACAAACACAGGTCTCCTACAGATAAATACCTTGATCCTTGTTTTTCCCTTTTACAGGGTTTTAGGAAGACAGACAAGGAAGACAAGTTAGTTCTGTCAAGACAGTCCAAGAGTCTTTGTAGTTTTACAGAACATAAAAGTCCTTGCAAAGAATGTTAGCAGGGTATGAAATTCATAAAAAAAAGTACATGCCCACTTGGGCATGTAAGCAGCAAATGTAGATGCCCAAGAAACTATTTACATGCCACCCCCAAGTTAGTACAATAACAGCCCACAGGTGTAGACTAGCTCTTACATGGTCTTTTTCTTCAGATGTTAGTTAAATTTGCTCATACATTTGCCCTTTAAAGGCTTTAACAACTAGATTTTTTTTAGATTTCAGGTTTTCAACAATGCAAAATCTGTAAGAGATTACCTTCTCAGATTTTAGTTAATGCAGCTCACAGGCACAGTAGCTCTCTGGAGATTGTTATGTAGTTTAACTAACTTTGCTCACAGTTGCCCTTTAGGCTTTAAAAAAACTATTTTAGATTTTTGGTAGCCCCAGAGTAGCTTTTTTAAAAGCCTTTTAATGAATTTTAAGCTGACTCTGCTCACAGTAGTTCTTGAAAGAGCTTTTTTATTTAGTTGGATTTTAGGTCCTTTAGAACACAGTTCAGTAGCTCCAAAATATCCATTTTATTTAGATTTCAGATAGCTTCCTCAGCTGTCAGTAGCTCTGTATTTAGATGTGTTATAGTTTAGCTCCAGTTGAGTAAAAAATAGCTTTTTATTTCAAATAAGAGATCCAGCTGAGTGAAAAGGCTTTTGTATTTATGAGAGGCAGGAGAATGAGATAATGCAAATTTTTTTCCTGATTTTATCAAGTTCAGCAGAGCTCCCAGTCTTTGAGTCTGTGACTGCAGATAAAAGCAGAGTGCTGTAGACTGCAAGAATTGGCCCCTGCTGCCCCAACCCCCCGCAGCAGTCTACTTGTTTTTTTTCCTTTAATTACTGTCTCAGGATGTCCTTACCTAATATACAGTGAGACAGCAGCAGCTTCTGTAGTCTGAATTTAGCCAGCCGTCACCCTCCCCCTCCAAGTTGCAAGTGGTAACGTTAAACCTGGGAAGTCTGATCGAAGAACTAAATCAAGAGCTCTTAAAAGAGCGTTAGTATTTTACTTTTTTGGTTCTGAAAGTAAATCAGGAGTCAGACTTATTAGCTCGATTGCGATCACCGGCTGCAGAGTGCATTGCAAGCTGACGTCTCCTCTCGATGCCAAAAGCGCTCCACTCACTGCACGATTTCTCACTGACTGACTGAATAGGCTGAACTGGCACACTTTGTAGAGACCACACATGATCACACTGTGTGAAGGGGTGGGCAAACTAAAGACACTCCCCGATTGGTTTCTGACTGCTGTGACCCGACTCCTGCCCAGACGACTTAACCCCGCGCAGCTTCAAGAGTTTGTCTCATCATCATGGCTGGCAACACTCCTCCGGCAATGTCCCAACCCCCGCAAACAATGACATAAGGCCTTTTTTTTTTTTTTTTCAAAAGACGGAGGAAAAAAACGGAAATATGGGGAAAATGGACAAAATGGGACTGGCCCACTGCGCAGCTACCTTAGGTGCCCCTCGGGGCAGGCACTAAACAGCACTAGGTGTCCTGAGACAAAAGTGCCTGTCCTGGGGCACCTAAGGCATAGGAATTTCGCACCCTGAATGTTAGTAATAGAATGATTATGTTCTAAGGCTTCCAGCTTCAGTAGAGAGAGTACAAGACCTTTCCTGCTACAATCTAAGACATCTGCCTTAAAAATGGAATGTAAACCAGTCACTAGCTAAATAACTAAATAAACTAATAAACTAATTCATTCACTGGGATACAAAAAATAAATAACCCTTTAGAACCCATTCTTGTGTGTCGTGTGTTTCCTAGGCCTCTATCTCTGTCTCTTTGTCTAGATCCCTGGTACCAGGACCCTAGATGAGCTCCATTCTATCACTATGGATCAGTGTGGGACTTATAAGTAAAATCCACTCTGGGCTTTCAAATTACAATATCAGGTGAGCCTTCCCCCAACACCTCTATTGCCTCCGCTCCTCCCCCGCATGCCAGTGCCTCCGGATATTTAGAAAACTGTCTAGGCTCAATCTAAGAGTGGCAGTAATTCTTTCCATAGCCTCCAGTTCCGACACCCTCTTTTTCCACATTAGTCGAGTGGCTTTAATTACACAAGAAGTGTGTAAATCCCACTACTACACGTGACCTGAAGTGAACTGTTGCAATTATAAAATAAATCTGTTATTAAAAATTAAAAAAACAATGAATTAGGTTCAAACAAATATAAACATTTTTATTATCGGGATCTTTACCAGTTGTCTGTTGCAGGATTTACGCACGGACATGTGACATGTATTGACCAATGAGGTTACAGGATTTTTGAGTGCCATTTTATAATTGTTCATTTAGTATATTATTTAGCACCTTTACAATAGTTTTACATGTACTGTACTTCTCAGTGATACCATTTTTCACAACTCATAACATCAAGGCTGACTCAGTATTTTTCACACAGTAGATAAAATCACTCCCCCCCCCACACTCAAGACAGCGTGGCAGTTTACCTCAAGTCTGTCAAGATTGCAGTCACTTGCATGTCTCTCCTCCCCCCTTCATTTTCAGTAGATCACGCTTTACAGTGTCCATTTATGAGAAGCTGAGAACTGTGTAGACCTTTTTTGAAAATCCTGCAAGACAGACTGTTAACAATGTTACGGTACAGCTCAGGGTTTGTTTTTTGTTGTTGTGCCAAGCCCCCGGAGGGTCAGCCAGCCCCACTCACCACTCCCACACACCCAGGCTTACCCCCCCCGGGTGGGACTGCTGGGCAGGCACCTCCCCTCCCATGAACATTAGGATAGGTGTGACCCAGCTTACCCCCTGGGTCGGACCATGGGAGCAGGACCCCCCAGTGGACATGAGTAGGCAGTGGACAGCGATGGGGCTGGCATCATGTGTGGGGGCTGGCATTTTTCATGCTGTTGATTCCCCTAGGGGTGCAGACATGCAATGATGACCAGCATCCACCCCACCCCCCTGATGTTTTGGTGTTGCTGCGGCAGTACCCCCACCCTCCGCCAGAGGTCCGCAATGAACCAGACATTCAACCCCTTCCCTCCAGAGAAGGACAACAGTCCCCAGGATGCTCAAACCTTCTCCCCCCAGCCAGCCCCCTGACTCCTGAGTCCATCCCCAAACCTGGGACGCTGGCACCGCAAGCAGATGCCTTGCTGCTGCACCGGCAAGCCACCCCACAGCTCAGGTTTTCTAAATAAAATATCTGTGAATCCATCAGCTGACATTCTGGTTTTTGATTTTTTTATAAGACCTGTTAGATGTTCCCTTTAACACCATATATGTGTTCTTCCTGATGCCGGATAAGTATCAAACTAAAAAATGCTTTACAGCATTGATATTTTAATTTTAATGTTTTCGTGTTTGCTTGAATAAAGTCATCTTCACCTCTCAAAGCCAGTTGTTCTGTGCAAACCTATAAATTATATAAAATAGCACATGTGTGTGTGTGAGCATCATTCAGATTTTTTCACACACCCCAAGTGTGATGCCTCAAACTTCACTCGGGAGGATTAAGTGGCATCGCACACCTCAGGTGTGTAAAAAGACTCATAATACACATCCTCACATGCATTATCCTTTATTTAATATTGTAGCCATTTAATATCTTACCATATATTTAATACCACTAGAAGTGACAACTGTTTTTTGACATTTTATAATCTGATGTACTATGGAAATACTAAACTGCCAGGACCCCGAGGAAAATGATGTCATTCTTGTTCAAATGTACCTTTAACCATCTACATTGCAAGGGATAGGGCGAAGGGGGCAACATGTAACTGCTGCTCCTAATGCAAACTGTAGCTGTCTCTGTATCTATTTGTAACCACCTCAGACCTGTCTTATTGTCCTCTGCACTTAATACCCTTTCCTGGTGTCTAATCTCCTACCTTGCCTCTTTTTGTAGTGACTTATTTTTTCTTGCATCCTCCGAACTCCCTCACTCACTTGTTCCCACTCTTTGCCATCCTATTGGTGGTAACCTCCTCATTCCCTTACCTTCTCTATTGATGCCCCCATTCCCTATCCTAATGGTGCCACACTATCCCACCCCCCTCCTATCTCCCCTCCTTACTCTCTCACTCACCCACTCACTCCTACCTCCAGCCTCGCATTGTCACATTTCTTCTAATGTCCCCACTCTGACCACTCTTTTCTCCTCCTCCTTCCACCCGCTTCCCTTAACTACTACTTGTCCTTCATCCCCTCCCTTTCCCTCTGACCCCTCTCCAACCCCTCTTATCTCCCTCCTCCCTCTTCTCTTTCCCCGAGTTCCCTATTCAGCGTAGGCATCCAGTTTTATTTCCTCTCTGACCTTCTTCCACCTGCTACCACACACACCCGTAAATCCTTTCTACCCCCCTACCTCAAGAGCACTTGTGTTCTCTGGCCACTCCTGTCTTGTCTCATACACAGTGTTTTATGTCATGGTACTCCCCGTGATACCCGTCATGTGAAATTGTAACCCATGTATCCTTTGTTACCATGATGTATTCCATTGTGATTCCTCATGTGGAATGCACATTTGATGTTGTCCTTCTCACTGTATTTTGCTATTGTAACTTGTGTCCTCCTAGGACCAAACTGCAAATGAGCTCACTCAATGGTGTTTATCCTGGTTAAACAAAAATTGAATTGAATTTGAATTCCTTTAAATGAATTCTTTCATTTAGTGTAAAATAGAGGGCTATTCTTTCTTTCGTTGATCAGGAACTCATTTCTGCATTAGTAAGTTATCAATAAACTTTTATGATTCCAAAGAAGTGCGTGACATGTAGGTTTTATTAGTGTGTAGAGTGTATTCCTGGAGTGGAAATCAGTATCCTATGAAATTTAAATGTAGTACCATGGGCTATAAATACTTTGCCTAGCAGGATTCCTTGTCAGTCTGCTGGCAAGATGAAGTTCCTCCATTTCCTTCTGATCTCCGCAGCTTTGATTTCCCTTGCATCAGGTGAGTACATGGTTGGGGGGCAGATGCTCCTTTCCCCAGGTTTTCTGCAATCTTCTGCACCAACATGGAAGGGTTTCTGTGGCTGTATATTGAGCTCTGACTAGAATGGTGGGAAAGCAGGTGGATTCACTGACAATACTAGCGCCACTCTCTCGTCAGCCAGAGGGGGTGCAAAGTTTCTGGGAATCACACACACTGTCTCTCACTAGAAGGGGAACACCTCACTTCCACAATGTGTCAGGTCACCTGCCACCAGTCTCAAGGAGGGAAAATTGAATATATGCAAATGCTACTATCCAGCTCACCCAGTGGCATGGCCACAGTGTTACTACCTGCCACACCAGCAACCCAGGATTGGGAACAATCTTCAATGCCTGGGGACTGGCTAGAGTGGGGGAGCAAGCGTCTGGAGGACTGCTCTGCTCTCCTGGATGGGGTAGATTGCCAGCTCCACTTAAAGACTGCCACCAGGTGGAAGACTGATGGTAGGGTACGACAGAAGCGGTAAGAAGGGAGGGGCTGCAGGACTCTGCAATGTGCGCATGCCTCCACACACATGCACTAATCTGCGTGTACTAGCACTGGGTGGGAGAAAATCTGGAGAAAAATGGTGGCGGTGGAGTTGTGAATTAAGCCCTGTGCACCATCCCCCACCCACTTCATCACCAGGATCCTGTGGAACAACACTGGATTGGAGTGATCCGTGGGGGGGGGGGATGGCCCTCCACAGCCTGATCCTGCCATGGGAGGGACAGAATCTGGGCAACCTGGATCACAGGTAAGCCCAAAGAGATGGTATACAGTGATGGTTGGTGGGGACATGGTGGAAGGGAGCAGAGCACACCTCTGCTGGTGGGGATAAAAACTAATATGGAAAAAACACAACTCTCTAATGTGCTAACATTACTGGACCAGGCATATTTGTTAAATTTAAGAAGCAAGTGCAGAGAGTTGGGGGAACAGAACCATACACTATAGTAACTTACTGTATTTGAAAATTGATTTACCAAAGATAGCTCAGCTGAGATGAAGTACCTTGTTTTCAGTGGGTTCCTGCTTTTATCCACTTAAACAGCAGAGTGGAATGAAGCAATGAGTGGTTAAAGTGGTTTTCCAGCATCCAGAAAACCTTTCTATAATCTAACATTCAGATGAACCAGTTTATATTCGATCAATAGTCTGTATTTTGTTTATTGTAGTTTATTTACCCAGGATAGCCCAGCTTGAATGCAACATCTCACTTCCAGTAGGGTCCCGCTTCTACCCATTTTCACAGCTGTATGGACTGGAGTACTGGGAGGTTACATAACCTGCCCAAGATCACGCAGTGAGTATTTGGCTCTAGCGAGGCTTGAACCTGCAACCTCCCCCTGATTCTTGAGCCAGTGTTGTAACCAGTAGACCCCACTGTCTCTTACCTCCTCTCACTGATTCCTTTACATTAATCCCTTCCTCTCTACCATCTCTCACATTGCACTGCATTTCTCACTGAACACTGGGCCTTTCCCCTTCCTTCCCTCCCTCCATGTCTCCCCCCCCTCCTCTCCCCTGCTTCATCCAAAGCTTACTGACTCCTGTACCTTGTCTATCCCCTGTTGCAAACCTCCCACTGGACAAACAGCCTTCTCCTTTCAGCTTCCCTCCCTCTGGAACAACCATTTCCTTTGGCTCCATCTGTCTCCATCTTACTTTGACAACCACGCAGTGGGGAGTACAGAACCACTCACTGGTTGTTTCATGTTAGTTTTTATTTCTCACACAGCGAGTCACATCAAGCTACACAGCTATACAAGTCAATGTTTCATGGTTTCATCACGATGTACGCCTTTAATAGTTATTTTTTTTATTGTAAAAAGAAACACATAAACAATACAAGCAGAACAAACAGTTAAGGCGGTGTGGAGGGCTGAAGGGATGCTGGGGTACATAGGGAGAGGCATCACCAGTAGAAAACAGACAATTGGTCAGGCCACATCTGGACTACTGTGATCAGTTCTGGAGACTGCATCTTCGGAAGGGCATTGACAGAATGGAGGCGGTCCAGAGAACGGCAACAAAAATGGTGAAAGGAATGCACCTCAAAACATATGAGGAAAGACTGAAAAACATCAGGATGCATTCCCTGGAGGAAAGGAGGGAGAGGGGGGATATGATAGAGACATTCAGGTACCTCAAGGGAATCAACAAGGTCCAGGAGGGCAGCATCTTTCAAAAAAACAAATGTGCAAGAATAAGGGGTCACAGTATGAGGCTAGAGGGGGGAGACTCAGGGGTAATGTGAGGAAGTATTTTTTCACAGAAAGGGTTGTGGATGCATGGAACAGCGTCACAGCGGAGGTCATAGAGGCTAAAATGATTGGTGAGTTCAAGAATGCACGGGATAGACAGAAGGCAACCCTAGTGATAAGAAAGTGAGGGCAAGCTGCTGATAATTTAGGATCGGGAGTTTAAGTAGATAGGGAAATGGGCAGACTAGGTGGGCCTTATCTGCCATCAATGTCTATGTTTCCATGTTTTATGTAACATAAACCAAAGAGTACAATACAGAAACTACAAAAGGATGGTCAGAACATCCGCCAGTTCATTGCCTGTACAGTCAGGTATTGATAAATAAGGAGAGGTCTCAGGCATAGCATTGCTGTGCAATATTAACGTTCATTTGATATCAGCAAATGAGATCTCTACAGAGAGTCAGTATTACAACCCATACAGCGGTGAATGGGGTAACAGAGGGATTGACAAGGAATAGATGGCGTGTCCAAGTCTCGTAATATATAGGCGTTTTATTCATTTCTTGATGAGAGATACGTTAAAGTGAAGCTAACTGGCTTACTACTGTTTGTCATTCATTTATGGGGGTATACCCTTGGCTCTCCATTGTCTGAGAAATACACCTTTAATATTTACACAGTCACCATAACATATATATAGGATTAAAAATCAACTAAAACATGGTAGTGCTCCAGTTTTACAATACTGATTATTTTAATCTTCTTTGCAATTAATCCAGTATCTTCTCTTATTCAGACCCACTTATAGTATCACCCACACCCTGTGTTATTTTTGAAACTCAATATAACAGTCCATATCATCACCCACCTGCTATCATAGATAGAATTGCTCTGCTGAGGTATTCACCATTTAACTAGAAAACATTCTTTCATTTACCCTTTGGTTTCAAATACAGCATCTGCAGTTTCTGTTTTTACTTCTGTCTCCCCTCTCATACTGCAAAAGACAAATCAAAGCAACTTTCCTAAAGAATATTTTCTTTGGACTGATAAAACTGGAAGACGACTGGAATTTTTTTATATTGAAAAAAGGAAGGGTCAAATTTATTTGCCCATTTTCGTTGCACTGCTGCTTTCATAAGGTACTATGAAGTGAGGTAAAAGGGACGCACCGAGAAATGACTGGGCTCTGTGTCCAAACACATACACTAGCTCACAAGTAAAGATGGCGCGGGCACAGACAGTTTAAACTAGTTACTAGTAACACAAACAAAGTGCATTTATCATTGCGTACGTAAGATGTACATAGGATATCACACAGAGCCAAAAGCAAATGAGATGTACTCACTAATAATGTGCAGACAATAGTCACAGGGTCCCTCACCCACCAGCAAACCAAGTGGGGAGCACTTTCATTCCCAATGGAGTTTCTCAAGGGGTCAAAGGTCAACCAGGAGCAAAAGTGCTTGGAGTTTATTTGGTGCTGGCTGGGTGCCTATGTGACCATCACCTCTGCATTACTAGTGAGTAGTATTTCTCCATTGCTTTTGGCTGTGTGTGTGATGCTACAGGTAACTTATGGATATGATATGATATTATAAGCACTTTATCTGCATGACTAATACATATTTCATAACTGACTGTACTGGTGCCATGTTTCCTTGTGAGCCATGTAATTAAGTTACCAACAGTATGGGACAAACAATAGCCCAACCCCCTCTGCGGGCATTGTGTCTTGTCTTACTCCGCTCTAGACCTCTCAGACATTGACATCACTCCCGGTCTGTATCGATCCCTAAAGAAAACAAAGTGAGTAATAGAAAGAATCTCGGTATCACCGTGGTCAACAGGTAAGCAATAATACCCACCAGCATGGGTGTATTGAGCTATACCAAACACCAAGGGGCATAATGAGACCCAATGCCATAGACAGAGGGCTGTATAGCCCCTGGAAGATCTGGTATAATGTATACTGCCCATCCTGGAGGACATTATTACATTAGAAAATGGGTTACTGGTAACATTTTAATAAAATACAGTAATACAAGATTAAAAAAAAACACTAAAAAATTAGTAAAAATGAATGCAAAGTCCATTTTCATATAATGTGGCTCCTCTATTGGTACACTCACCAGTAGAAGTGCGACTATATTTCAAGAGAGATTTTGTTCATTTTCAACTTTTCTGATATAGTGTCTCTTTGTTGCTTGCTGTTCTGCCACCCCCAATTAGCAGTGCAATCGCCCCCCAAGCAGTCTGTTTATTATCACAAATGTAGAAAATGGTCTGGAAAGGCTTATTTCAGATGCAGTCAGCATCTCGACACTGTAGAAAGGGATGAGCATGGTGGAACGGTGGCATGGGAGATGGCAGAGAATCAGTGTGTACATCTTTGTAAGAATGGATGGTTTTGCACACTGTCTGTATGCTGATATGGGATTATGTAATTACTTATTTTACTGCAACAATTTTTTCTGTGCTTTGTGTGTTGCTCTGTTTTTTTAGTTTTGACACCTCAACCATGCCTGAAAGTTTGTTCCTCCCAAACCCACACCCCACTCTTTCTGTGAAAGTGCTGGTTCGGGTGCTCAATGATCTCTTGATGGCTAGAGATTGGAAGAGCCGTGTCATCTTGGTTCTCCTTGACCTTTCTTCAGCGTTTGACACCATAGATCACATGGTGTTGCTAGAATGCCCGAGGCTGTTTTGCGGAATATCTGGAACCATTTTAAGATGGTTCACTTCTTTCCTCACTGGGAGATCACAAAGGGTTGTGTCCGAGGTTTTTTCCTCGGATTCAACAGCTTTGTTGTGTGGGGTGCCTCAGGGTTCAGTATTATTACCTATGTTATTTGCGGTGTACATGCTACCCATCGGACACATTGTCAGGAAGTATGGGCTGAGGTTTCACTGCTATGCGGATGATACCCAGATCTATCTTTATTTTGCCTCTGACCAGGAGGGAGCTCTCTCAGCCTTTAATAGCTGTCTAAGAGAAATCCAGGAGTGGATGAATTCTAGCTGGCTGAGGTTGAACTCTGATAAGACTGAGGTATTGGTTGTGAAATCGGGCCGACAGATGGGGGGTCGGGTGGTGGTGCGTCTTCAGGAATTTTTCTTTGTGGCGTATATCTCTCCCGACCTCTGAACAGGTGTGGAGTAGTTCTTGATGATAGGCTGACACTGCATTCGCAAGTGTCTGCAGTTGTCAAGACTTCCTTTTATCATCTTAGGAACATCGCCAGGGTTCGGCATCTTGTTCCATCTGCCAACCTGCCTACTTTAGTCCATGCCTTCTTGTCCTTGTGGCTGGATTATTGCAGCTCTCTCTATCTAGGGCTGTCTGGGGTTGAAATCAGTCACCTGCAACTAGTGTAGAATGCTGCAGCCCGGCTTTTGACGGGTTCTAGTAGATCTTGTCATATTACTCCAGTGCTGCGTGAACTGCACTGGCTGCCAATTCGGTGGCGGATCACTTTTAAAGTCGGCTTGCTGACTTCCAAGGACCTACACGATCTGGGCCCAGCCTTATCTGAAAGAACTTCTGGTTCCCTATCACCTCGATCGATCTCTCCGCTTGGCCGATGAGGGATTGCTAGAGGTTCCAAGGGTGAATTTGAAATCCTCGGGCACTCAGGCTTTGTCATATGTTGCTCCCACCCTTTGGAACTCTCTACCCTGTCTCTTGTGGGAGTGCACCTCTGTGGAGGGTTTTAAGAGGGGTCTGAAGACCTTTCTGTGGGAAACTGCTTTTCCTGAATACTGATTGTTTTAATTGTATTGATCTGGTTGGATTTTTTAATGATGTTAACTGTTTTAATGGTTATTATGTATGACGCCTTGACAATTGAAAGGTGCCCTATAAGAAAAAATTACTCACCTTAGTAATGTTGTTTCTTCTAATGGAGTCTTGCTATATTATGACATATGCAGTTTGTCCCAGCCTTAGAACTGCTCCGGAGGTGAAAGAGTTAACTTCCATGCCAGGCATGGAATCTTATGTGAGCTCGTTGAAAAAACTCTGTCTGTTGATCTTCAAACTGAAACTGTCAGATCTTTATGAGCAAAACTCACTAAGGTTCTGTGTGAAGCTGTAAACCTATACTAGCCAACTGGCTACTAAAATATTAACATATTTTCTGGTCCCAAAACCAAGACTCAAGTCAGAGGATCCAAAAAATAAAATAAAATAAAATAAAATACAACACCCAAACACCCCAAAAAGAGGGGTGAAAACACAAGGTGGGCATCATTAAGTGCCAACACTGCACTGCCCACCCACATCCCAAGAGCCGAGGTTCTGAGAGGGGCAGGAGGGGAGGTCATAATATAGCAAGACTCCATTAGAAGAAACAACATTACTAAGGTGAGTAATTTTTTCTTCAAACAACATGAAGTCTTGCTATATTATGACATATGCAGACTACACAGCAGTACCTCCATGGAGGAGGGACAGAACCTACTTAGGAAATAGGCTCTGAAGCACAGCTGTGCCAAACCGAGCATCACTCCTAGCCTGGATGTTCAGGGAGTAATGCTTGGTGAAAGTGTGTACTGTTTTCCAGGTAGCTGCTTGACATATCTCTAAGATAGGGATGTCCCTGGCCGCAGATAGGGATGCAGCTGTACCTCTGGTAGAGTGAGCCCTCAGGCCTGAAGGGGGAACCTTACCCAGTTTTTGATAGCAAAATTGGATACAAGAGACAATCCACCTGGCAATGGATCTTTTAGTGGCAGGTTTCCCTTTACCAACCTCACCATAAGTGAGGAACAGTTGGAGGGAGTCAAACCTGTGACCCTTGGTACGCTCTATGTAGTAACTAAGGGCTCTCTTTACATCTAAACTGTGCAGCCTCCTCTCGCCAGAGGAGGAATGGTCAGTGAAGTACACTGGAAGAGATATAGATTGATTAAGGTGGAAATCTGAAACCACCTTAGGCAAGAACTTCCTGTTAGTCCTGAGGACTACCTTATCTCTGTGAAAGGAGATAAAATCAGGCTCCACTGACAAAGCTTGTTATTCACTTATGCGTCTGGCAGAAGTGATGGCTACTAGAAACACAGTTTTCCAAGTCAAGTACTTAAGCTCTGCTGAAGACAAAGGCTCAAATGGGGGTTGCATTAGCTGAGCAATGCAAACATTAAAATCCCAGGCAGGAGCAGGGTCCCTGAATGGAGGGTTGGTGTGAAGCAATCCATTGAAAAACTTGGAGAATACAGGGTGAACAGAAAGAGAAGAGGGCTTTCCTGCTGAAATAAAAGCAGAGACAGCTGCCAAATGCACTTTCAGGGTAGCTGGCCTCAGCCCCAAAGTATTTAGATGGCCATATAGTCCAGGACTGTGGGCAAATCAGCAGATTCTGGGGAAATATGCTTTCCAGAGCACCATATGGAAAACCTTTTCCATTTAGAATTATAAGTAGCCCTGGTGGAAGGCTTCCTAGAAGCTTTCAAGACATCGAGTACACCTTGAGAAAGGTGTAGGTCAGCAAACTCTAACTCCTCAAGAGCCAGGCCTTGAGGTTGAGGGATTTGAGATTTGGATACCAAACTCTCCCCTGGGCACAGGTTAACAGATTGTGATTCCTGGGGAGACACAGGGGAAGGTGGACTGCTAAGGACAGAAGGAGTGGATACCAGGGCTGTCTGGCCCAATCTGGAGCAATCAGAATCATCTTGCAAGGTTGAGATCTGATTTTGACTAGCACCTTGAACAAGAGAGGAAAGGGGGGAAAGGCATAGAGGAACTTCCCTTCCCAATCGAGAAGGAAGGCATACAGAGGGACTGAGCCCAACACTGGGGGCCTGCAACAAAAAAGTGGAAGTTGGTGATTGTGTGGGGCTGCAAAAAGATCTATCTGAGGGGTGCCCCACCTGGCAAATACTAATCCCAGTACTAGGGGATCCAGTGACCATTCATGATGACCCTGGGAAATCCTACTGAGAGCATCTGCCAGGACATTGTCCTTGCCTGGGAGGTGAACTGCCATGAGGGAGGTGTTCAGGGAATAAGCCAGAGGCCACAACTTCATTGCCTCGGTGCACAAGGCCGAAGACTGAGTGCCCCCTTGCTTGTTGATGTACCACATTGTAGTGGTGTTGTCTGTTTTGACCTGTACCACTTTGTTCTGAACAGATGCAGGAAAAACCTGAAGTGCTAGAAAAACAGCTCTGAGTTCCAACAGATTGATGTGGAGCAGAGATTCCTGAGGGGACCACAATCCCTGGGTGGTGAGGTCGCCCATGTGAGCTCCCCATCCCAAGAGGGACGCATCTGTAGTAAGGGTCAGGGTGAGATTGAGGGATGAAGGTAACCCCCTGTCTCAGATTGCTCTGATCCTGCCACCACTGCAGGGCCTGGATCAGGGTTTGAGTTACTGGAATCAATTTGGTTAGAGGATCTCTCCTTTGAGACCAGAAGGCTCTCAAATGGAACTGGATGTCCCTCATCTGAAATCTTGCTCCTTGCACTACAGCTGTGGAAGCAGCCATGTGGCCAAGGAGCTGTAGAAAGTGCCTTGCTGGTCGAGAGACCTGCAGAGTGAAGGAGGAGGCCAGAGCCACCAGGGTCTTTACTCTTTCTAGAGGAAGGAAAGCTCTGGCCTGCTTTGTGTCCAGTTCTGCGCCTATGAAGGTGAGTAGCTGAACAGGCTCTAGAACTGACTTTGGAAGATTGAGAAGAAAACCTAGGAATGTAAGCAGCTGCTGGGTAACCTGAAGGTGTGATTTGACTTGGTCTGGAGACTGACCCACTATGAGCCAGTCATCCAGGTAAGGAAAGATGGCAATCTTTGCCTTCTTAAGTGAGCAACTGCTACTGCCAGGCATTTGGTGAATACCCTTGGGGCAGAGGTGAGGCCGAAGGGCATTGCTCTGAACTGGTAATGGCCTGAGGGCAGTTCGAATCTGAGGTACTTTTGGTGGGAGCTTCTGATGAGAACATGGAAGTAGGCATCCTTGAGGTCCAGGGATGCTAGCCAGTCCCCTGGCCTTAGGGAGGGTAAAATAATTCCCAGAGTCACCATTTTGAATTTTGGTTTTAAAAGGTGCTTGTTTAGGTATCTTAGATCCAGGATGGGCCGCCATTCTCCTGGCTTTTTTGGGGTAAGGAAGTACCTGGAGTACAGTCCTTTGCCCTGGTGTTGGGGATGAACCCTTTCTACAGCTCTGAGAGCCAGGAGGGTTGAGACTTCTGTTTCCAAAGCAAGAGCCTCTGATGTATTTGCAGGTGGAAAGGATCTGGTTCTCATCTTTGGAAATTTTTTGAAGCTGAGAACCAGTCCCTGGCTTACTACTTCCAGGACCCACTTGTCTGATGTTAAAGACTCCCAGTCCTCGATGAAGTAAGCCAGCCTGCCCCCTACAGGTAATGGAGAATCGGCCCTGGGCATCCCATCAGGGTGCCTGTTTGGCAGGGGCTTTAGGCTGAGGGGTGGGAGCAGGCCTGCTCATACTCCGTCTGCCTCTCCCTCTGAAGAATCCCCTCTGGGCATAAGCTGAAGAGGAGGCCTGGGCTTGGTAAAGGCCCATGAAAAGGCCTGCCCTGCCCCTGAAAGCTGGCCTGAGGAGTGGCTTGCCCTCCTTGGCCTGTGCACCCTATAAGTGGTCCCAAACTCATCCGTTTTCTTCATGTAATTCTCTGTCTGCCCCCAAACAGAGAATTACCCACAACAGGAAAATCCATGGCCTTAGCCTGGGTATCCTGTGACAGGCTAGTACACCTGAGCCAAGCCATTCTAGAAAACCACAGATGTAGCCATGACTCTTGAAGATACATCATTAGAGTCCACTGCAGCATGAAATTGCACCTTGGATGCCTCAATACCATCAGCAGCCACCTGTTCCAGCTCCTTGGCAAGCTGGCCAGGGACCTGTTTTGCTAAAGCCATAACAGTATCCCATCTGGATTTCTGGTATCTTGCAACACAGGCCATATAATTTGCCTGTCTGAGTCCCAAGGATGCTTCCATGTATTGTTTCTTTGCCATGGCATCAATCCTCCTGGAGTCCTTGTCAGGGGGGTGTGAAGCCAAGGGAATATTTGCCTTATCACAGGCTGCAGCCTGCACTACTAACATGGCTGCATTGTTGTGAAAGGAACTCCGTATCAGAGCCTGACAATGTGTACCTCCTGTCCATCTTTTATCCACAGGAGGTAAAGAATTAGGAGCTTTAAAATCTTTATTGTCTGTTTCCTAAAAGATTTATGTAAAGGAATAGACAATCTCCTGGACTCTGGGATATCCATCATTTCCACATAGTCAGGCTCCTCCTGTTCATCCACAGCTTCTTCCAAAGGGAGCTGGAGGGTTTCAACAACTTTTATAAAACAGAAAATGAGAAGGGGACTCAGAAGCCTAGGGTAACACTCCTGAAGGTCTGTCTGGGGAGATGTTCGGTTCAATGGGCACATCCAGACTTTCAAAATCACATTCACTCTCTTCATAATCCTCCTCCTCCGGTTCATAAAATTCTTCTATATCATATTCTTGAACTGATGGAACCGACCGAACCAACCGTTTACCTGATGGTGCCGGTTCAGACGGAACCGGGGAAAGCGACTGGACAATTTGGATCGCTTTGGCTATCTCTGCAGCGGTTGGAGAAGGAAATTTTGGTTCCACACCTGCTGATTTTCTAGTCCTCTTTGCTGGAACTGGCTCCTCCGAGTCAGCTCTTCGTTTGCCCGAGGAAGTATCGCCCTGGTCAGAGGGTATCTGCCCGGGTTGGCACAACCGGGCTGGCCATCCTGGTCAGCTGACTTTTGGCCTCTCGCTCCTGTGAGCCTACCAACTCTCTTATCCAGGGTAGTTGCAGGGAAATTCTTGCAAATCTGGCAGTCTGCATTGAGGTGGTCAAACCCCAGACAATAAACACATGTGGTGTGTGGGTCAGCCTTAGCAAAGACTTCCCCACAGACTCTACAGTGCTGAAACCCAGTGGGCCGGTTTTTCTTTTGGGTTTCTCAGACATAATGCCAGCCCTAACCAAAAACTTGCCCTTTTCCGCAAATCGCTAAGCAAGACACCCTCAATCGGTTCCCAACCGCAGGTTATGGAAAAACGTAATGAAATCCGCTTTTTTTAGAACTGATAAGAACCAGGAACTGCACTCTAAATGTAATTTAATAAGTTTTAACAACAACCTGATCAGTTCAAACCGAACCGATAACAACGTTTGCAAGTTCCACACAGAGAAATGTAAAACCTATCTATTACTTACGATACCACAGACAGAGCTTGAACCGACCGGTTGCGGAAAAATTATACAAATGCGGTTTAGAAAACCGAGAAATAACACTTTTTTAACCGACAAATGAACCGAGCAGTAGGAGGAATCTCCGGAGCGACTGTTCAGTGAGGCGGAGTAAAGAATCTGACAGTTTCAGTTTGAAGATCAACAGACAGAGTTTTTCAAGCCGAGCTCGCGCTCAAGATTCCATGCCTGGCATGGAAGTTAACTCTTTCACCTCCGGAGCAGTTCTAAGGCTGGGACAAACTGCATATGTCATAATATAGCAAGACTTCATGTTGTTTGAAATAAAAATTATCATTATTATTATTAAATGATACTTTTAAATGTATTTTTTGAACCTCACCTTCCAACTTATGTGCATGACCCCGAGGGGATATTTTGTTTCTCTAGTTAAATTAATATGCTGCTGTACATGAGCTCTGAGCTGATGACTCCCTGCAGCAGTTTTGCATATACAACAGTGTCCAGCAGAAGGTTCCCTCGTGTCAAGTTGCATCAATCAATATCTTGACTGAAGAATTGTTGAGAATAGTCAAGGCCAGCACTTTGCACTGGATCTACTATGAAATCCCTACAGTCAGTCTCCCAAACCCCATAAGACCGAATTCGGGAGACCGACTTTTGGAAGACCGACAAGGTCTTAATGCAATGTGGGGGGCAAGCCACTCGCACCCCCCATAACTAAAATAACCAACTTCAAGGGGGACTGGACTTCAGATTAGGTTAAACAATTTACGGGGCAAAAGAGCATTACGCAAAAATTGCTGACCCAGAGTATAACCTGGGTCGAGAGCACGATGGTGGCTGAGCTGCTAGGGGCTTAGCCCTCCACGCCATGGGAGCAACTTGGCCAACCATCAGATTTTCCCTCTCTTGTGGTGCATGGTTAGAGACAGGTAGTGGTTCATCACATCCGCTACCTTGCCCCTGTTGGCACCAGATTCCATCTGTCGGCCAGGTGTGTGTGTCGGGCACCAAACTCAGGATCCTGAATGTCGGGATTCAGAGTTTAGGCAATTCATCATATTCCCCATTGCACTTGCCTGTCTGTTTGCAGTTTATCAGTTGATTACGAGACCCCACAGGTTAAAGGACTTGTGAAGATACAGACAGACACGTGTGAATTATTGTTTCTGTGCACCACCACCTGCTGACTCTTTAACAACCCTGCAGCTGATGATGTGTATGTATATGATTTAAAAATGGTGACACCATGTGATACCAATCATTACAAGTAGCTGTGACTTAGGATATCATAACAGTAGTATATGACTGGAGCCTGGAAACCACTGAACAGTACATGGAATTGTATTCAGTAAGTTGTCACTCACATTTGGCATAGTAGTCAGTGTTATAAATGTGTGAGGGTTTTAGTATATCCCCCGTGTTTACATGCTGTATTTATGCATGAATTTTGGTTTGTAATTGGCTATTAAGGTTTGACTTGTAATAATGTGTTTTACAGTTTTCTACTCAAGGCAAAACTCTTTTGCAAAATTGTCTCTGTATGTATGAGATATGACAAGGTGGAGAGTGAGACAGTAGAAATACTGTATCTCCACGAACTGCCATTCAACTCTTGATATCCCCCGAGTGGTGAAGCCACAAGTGGGATATCTGTTCTAGAGTTCAATCTCATCTGTGTCATATTTAATTTGTACAACAGGTGTGGGTCTCTCTTGTTTCCATTTTAAAGTTATTTGCATTTGTTTGTTGTAAAAAGGGAAAATAAATTGAATTTTCTGCTGTTTTTTTTTGCTAATTTAAAAAAAGTAAAAGGTAACTATAAATGAAACAGCACTCAATTTGTAGATATTTTTGTGCTGAACCAGTTTTGTTCTCACAAGACCATACTATAATTTTTTATTTTAAAGTTATTTAAAAATGAATTTCTGCAGTTTGTTTGCTAATAGTAAAAACATAAATGGTATCTGTAAATGAAACACCACTTATTTTGTAGATATTTTTGTGCTGAACAAAATGTGTGCTCACAGTACCATGATATCATAGGTTATTTTAAAGTTATTCACATTCGTTTGTTGAAAAAGTGAAAACAATTTTAATTTTCTGCTGTTTTTTTTTTTGCTAATTATTAAAAAAATCAAAGGTAGCTATAAATAAAATACTACTCATTTTGTAGATATTTTGTGCTGAACAACTTTTGTGCTCACATTTTTCATTTTAAAGTTATTTGCATTTGAATACAGTTAGTACCGCTACTGACACCGAACATTCTAAATGAGATCCGTACCTTTGCAGCATACCCAGCATGGAGATATCACTGATGTCTCACTAGAGGCCCATGAGATACAGTATCAGATTTCTTCATTGAAACAGATCCACACCTGTTGTATAAATGTAGCTTAAAACTACTAAGCAGACTTTTATGATGTTGTCAGGGCTTGTTAGGGTGGTTATGATTAACTGTCATGTACTACTTCATTCTTTCATTAAATTTCATTTATTTTGGGGGTAAATACTGCTGAGCAAAAAATGCCAATTTTCAAATGTTCCACGTCAAACAACAAACAACATATAATATAACAATACAAAGTACAATACAACACATTTAAACACATTGTTCACCTTTTATTTTATCAGGTTACTATATAAATTGACCTTTTAGCATTAATAAACAAAAAATAATAATGTTTGCTTTACCTTTCAATATCAATTGTATTTCGTCTCTTTTTCATGTCTTGTTTAGCTGCAAAGTTAGAGTCTGGGGTCAATGAAGATAAAGGAATTGAAGAGGCTTTAACGAACTCTCATCCCTGGAGAAGGACCTGGGTAAGGGGACATCTGGTTTATTGATAAAGCTAGTGCTTTAAGAAAGGCAAGGGACTATTTCAGTCGATCTAATTTCAGTTTGCTAGTTCAGGTTAATGGTGAGGATGATGTCACTGTTAGTTACCACATGTTTCACTTACTGTTTAATCTTTTTACTGTGAATGTGCAAGGGATTTTGATAGCTGATCTTCACAGCATTCATCATTACGATGTTCAGATAATTAACAAATCCTTTGGATACTAAGGAGAAGACAATCGTAGATCTGGATTTTTTTTGCCAGGAGTGGATAATGAGGATATGGACTCCAGGACCCCTAATCTTCCATGGGAGAGGAAATAAAAAGTTGGGCAGAGGGTACGATTTGGTAGTATTCATTGTAGACTCCTTAGTCAAGGAAGTTGGTGAGGTGGAGGGCATCACTGAACCAGGATGGTAGCTGGTGGTTTCCTGGGTGGTGCACAAATCAAAGATTGCTGTGCAAGCCAGGCAATGCAACTTGGTGAGGATCAGACGGTTGTCATGTTACTAAGAATGACACAAGGAGAATTAGTCTAGAGGACATGAGAGGTCATGCATGGGACTAAGAGTGTTCCTGAAGGAAAAGGTGCCTAGGGTTGTCTTTTCCAAGATCCTCCTGGTACTGGGGGATTGTAAGGAGTGTCAGTAGGTTAAAATGCAGGCTAATCATTTGCTAAGTTCATGTGCCAGAGGGAGGGTTTTCTCTTTTTAGCTAACTGGGGCTGCTGCTGGGACAAAAGGTATGCGCAAGACAGGCTAAACCTGCACCAGATGGGAGATGGAGTACTGGCCAGTAAAATGGACAGGGCAGTCAGGGGATTTAAAGCAGCAGGGCATTGAAATTGGGTAAACAGCTGACACAACCTGTTTTTCACTATAAAAGATCCCAGGCATCTCCCAGTTTTATTTAGTGGTATAATTTCCAAGTTCTGCCAACATTTTGAATATGTTATAAATGTTGTAATTTAATTTTATGTCAAGGAAAAACAGATGGCCACCACAATTGGCTAAAAATGCCATTGCAAAAACAGCATGGGTTAGGATTGAGAAAATAAAAAAAACCTCATGGAACACAGCATGAAAGCAGTCTACAGAAGTAGAGTTGACCAGTTTGTTAATGCTTGTATTAATTGTAGCAGAAACTTGCTTTTCTTTCTGGAAAAATGTTTTTCCTTAGAATGCTGCTTTAAACTGGAAGATAGGGTGTGGGGCTGATGCAGAGGATCAAAATGCTCAGGAAGCAGATAGAGGGGATGACTGCTTAATGGACAGCAGAATGGGGGCACCAGGTGAGGACACCACCAGCAATAGGCAGACAGGGCAACTGTGCTGAACTGCATGCATGCTGTTGTGAGGAGTGCGCCCAGCAACATGGGTGAACTTACGGGTACGATGCACTCTACTACAAACTGACCTATAATGTAAGTGCCTCCATCTGGGTTCCAGTACTTTTATAGATGGGTTGGTTGGAGAGGGACACTAACACAGAAAAATAAATTTTCTGGTCTATAAGTAAATGTTCTTGCCATGAGACAGTGTCGATGTATGGGTACCACCAATGCTGCTTCAAGTAATAATTAGTTTGTTTCCAGTAGCTTTAGACCAGGATGGAGTGGTGGACGTGGCCTACCTAGATTTTAATAAGGCTTTCTACACCATTCCACATAGCAGATTACCAAGTGAGCTGAGTAGCTTAGGCGTGGGTCCAAAGGTGGTAAACTGGGTAGGTAATTGGTTAGGGGACAGGTGACAGAGGGTGGTGGTAAACAGAGTTCACTCTGAGGAAGGAGGGGTGACCAATGGGGTGCCGCAGGGATCAATGCTGGGACTGGTCCTCTCTAATTTCTTTATAAGTGACATTGCTGAAGAGCTGGAAGGGAAGGTCTGCCTCAGTGTGGATGACACCAAATTCTGCAATGTGGTGGACACTCCAAGGAGGAGGGGTGGAAAGGATGAACAAAGACCTGAAAAAGCAAGGGGATGGCAGCTGGGTTTTAATGAGAAAAAGTGCAAAATACTGCACTTGGGGCACAGAAATTCAGGGGAAGAGTATGAAATGACTGGAGTGGTATTGACGACCACCAAGCAGGAAATAGATCTGGGGATGATCAGATTGGATGACCTAAAGGTGGCCAGGCAGAGTGACAAGGCAGTAGGGAAGGCTAGTGGAATGCTGGGGTGCCTAGGGAGGAGTATCACAAGCAGAAAGAGGGAGGTGGCATTGCCACTGTATAGATTGCTGGAAGACCCTACCTAGAGTGCTGTGTCCAGTTCTGGAGAGCACAGCTCTGAAAGTACATAGACACAGTGGAGATGGTCCAGAGGAGGGCAACTAAAAATGGTCCATAGTCTGCATCAAAAACCCTATGAGAAGAGACTAAAGTATGGATCTTCAATGTCGGTGTGTGCTTAAACTGGTAACAGGACTTGTTTAATACATTTCAGTGCAGCAAAGCTCTTTTTGCTCTGACAGTTTTTCTTGCGCAGCACACCACACCACACGTGTCCATCACAGAGTCCAGGTTTCCTTTTGGAGTGCGTTTTTAGAGCTCACCATGTAGTAGTCTCCTCAGATCTGCATCCTGCCTCGAACCAGTTGAGCACTGCACTCCCTGTTTTTTCCTGAATATGTATGCTCTGGAACAGAGCGGGGGGGGGGGATATGGTAGAGACCTCTAAATACCTCACGTGGATAAATAAGGGACAGGAGGGAAGTCATTTTCAGAAAAGAAATGCTCAGGAACAAGGAAACATGCTATGAAGCTGGAGGTGGGTAGATTCAATAGAGATGTGAGGAAGTGCTTCTTCACAGAAAGAGTGGTGGAATCCTGGAAAAGCATTCCAGTGGAGGTGTTAGGGCAAAAACAGTAGTGGGGTCAGGAAAGCATGGGATAGGCACAAGGGAATCATAGTTGAAAGGAAAGGAGAATGGAGAAAGAGCGCAGATCAGGCAAAGTCTCATGTAATAGTGTAGGTAGGGAGAATTGGGCAGACTGGATGGGACAAGCTGTCCTTATCTGCCATCAAGTTATATGTTTCCATGTTTCTATTTACTGATAACTTTCAAGTAATTAGAGATGAATTTTCCAATGTGCAGGTCATGTTCTGGGTGAAATTGCTCAGATGTGCAGGAGATGATTAGACTACATGAACAGTTGTCTAACTGTGTCCAAGTGGCAGGCTCCAGGTGAATCCTGACTGGATGGCTGCCTTGCAGCACCATCTCCGATTGGAGCGCCTTTTAAATTTGGATTTCTGCTTGGACTTTGGCACCCAGACTGCTTGGTTTGCCAGTAAAGCTCTGGGGTTTGTTTTTCCCACCCCACCCCTCCCAGGCCTCCTTTAAATATGCTTTTTCTCCTCCCACTCAGCTCTCTGCCATGCCTCACAGAGTCCCTGCCCTTACAGAGTTATTTCACCAATAGTAGGCTCTGCCCTTAAAGCCAAACGGTACCCTATTTCTTGCCAGCTGCACCACCCACAGACCACTTACACAAAGGGTGGACCTGCTCCCAATTAGTCCCTGGAACCTGCGTACTATCTCTGATAATGATCATTTACCCAGGATCATACCCCAAACGAACCGGTATAGAACCCGCACCCCACACAGCCTAGCGGGCTGCTAAAGGGTGCACCAAGACAGAATACTCCTGCAGCCCGAACCACCCCTACCAGCAATGCCAGACACGTTAAAACCAGCAAAGCTGCTGCTTGCAGCCTGGCTAGTAACATCTCACATGCTTCTCCTACTGCTCCCTACTGCCTTGCTGCCTGCCTGCTGTAATATATCACTGGCATCACCTCCTATTTACAGAGAAGGGATCCCTAACTCCACAGCAGGTTATTTGGCATCGCCTCCTATTTACAGAGAAGGGATCCCTAACTCCACAGCAGGTTCTTGTATCCCAACGTTCAATGCCCCCCCTGGTGTCAGGGTCATTGTGCCCACTAACCGCACACCAACGCTACCTTATCCCGCCACCCACAACTTTCTCAAATCACTTTGCCTACAACACTAGGCATCAACCCCAGTTCCAACACCCTCCACCCCGCTCTATTAGGCAACTCAAACTCCTCACAATCAGAGTAGCCTGGCTACTCTTAATGCTCTTGGGTAATATTCATCCCAACCCTGGCCCTTGCCACGATGCCACAGGGCAAACCAGGAAAAGCCGACTGATCGCCATCGCATCCCTTAACATCTGCAGTCTGCGGCCAAAACTTGACCTGCTGCAAGCCTGGGTCATGCAACACAACCCAGACATCCTGGCCTTAACTGAAACGTGGCTCACCCCTAGGACCCAGGACAGTCAAGTCCAGCTCCATGGGTACACCCTCTTCCGACACAATCGGCTCGGCAAGAGGGCGTACATAATCTACATAAAGACCACCTGCAGGGACAGCTCTCCCACATTTAAGCACGGGAAAAAACATTCAGATACTCTGTGCGCTTAACCCTGGGCACCAGGGCAAAGGCCTTACTCTCATCTCAGCCTACTTACCACCCAGGGAAACAGCTGAGGGTTTCAGAGTAATACATGAGCACCTTGCTGACATCCATTCTAGCAGCGAAGTCATTGTGCTGGGGGATTTCAACATTAATTGGTTGTCTCATGACTCAGCCGCTTAAAGGATGCGGTCTCCTCAATTAACTTCCTTCAGCTAGTTGACCAACCTACTCGCTCAAACTACAGATCAGCAAACAGCACCTTGCTAGACTGGGTACTAACTAACCACGCAGAATGTATCTTTGGCCTAAAAGTGCTCCCCGACTCCTGAAGTGATCACTCACCCGTCATCTTCTCCTGGTCCAACAAGGCCCCGAAACCGCTCCCCAAGGTGATTACATCCCACGTACTAAAAAGGGTCTTGTTAGCGCTCTTTAAGCAGCACCTCCTACAACTGAACTGGGCATCTATCCTAAATGCCATCGATGGTAACACAGCACTGAGTAAATTTATAGCTATCTTCAATGCAGCCTGCGACATATTTGCCCCCTTAGCCAAAAGGAAAATCAGTGGCTCACATGAAACGTGGATAACCCCTCACCTCCTTGCCATGTTAAGCTCCAGGGACTGCCTATGGTATAAGTACATAAATACTCGCTCTGCCCAGGATTTTCAGAACTACAAGGCTGCCTGGAACAAATGCACCATCGCAATCCGGCAGGCAAAAGCTAATTTCCACCGACTCAAGCTTAACTCCACCTGGGGTGACAGCCACCGTTTCTGGGATAACATTAACCCTATCATAGGGAAACATGATACCACAGCACCCACAATGCTGAGCCACAATGGATCCCTAACACACGACCCCAGATCCATCGCAGACATCTTCAATACAGCCTTTACGGACCTCAGCTCAGTGCTCCCCCCAGCTTCCAATTCCAAGCCGGTACCGACCAGCCCACTGCCCAAAGCTTGCCCCCAACATTCCAAGCCCCCCCATTCTACCTCAAAGTTCTATCTAAAGGTGAGGTAAAAAGTATCTCTCCCAAGTCCTCGGGAAGTCCAGGCACAGCTCCGAGAGCCTTGATCTAAAACTAATCTCTCCTACCCTCAATGAACTGCTAACCCCACTGACCTGTATCATAAATCTGTCCCTCACCACAGGTACCTTCCCAGAACTCTGGAAAGCAGCAACCATCACCCCTATCCACAAAACCGGTAGTAAGACTGACCATACTAACTATCGGCCAATTTCAATCCTCCCGCCTATCTCAAAAGCCCTCGAGTGGATAGTTTATGATCAGCTGGTGGAACACCTTGAAAAATACCAGCTACAATGCCAGCAGCAGCACAACTTCAGGCAACGCCACAGCACCACCACCGTGCTTCTCAAGTTCATGGGCTACATTCACAGTGCCTTTGACCAGGGCCGCTTGGTGGTGGCAACCTTCATAGACCTCACCAAGGCCTTTGAAACAGTCAACCATGACCTTCTGCTGGCCCAATTAGAGGTAATTGGACTCTCCTCAGACTCACTGTGCTGGTTCCGGAGCTACCTCTCTAGTCACATTCAGCAGGTAAAAATTTGCAATGTCCTCTCTGATCCCCTCCAAGTGTCCATTGGAGTTCCCCAAGGATCCATCCTGGGCCCCTCCTCTTTAGCCTCTTCTTAAACAACCTTCTGCTTGCCTGCCACCAAAACATTCTTCTCTACGCAGATGATGCTGTGATCTACACCAGCCACTCTGACCCCATCGCACTGGAGCAGTGTCTCCAACGGGACTTCTACAATGTGGAAGACTGGTTTAACAAAACTAAACTCCTAGTCAACCACAAAAAGACGAAATCCATGCTCTTTGCCCCAGAGCACAGCCGCCACAGGGCTGCAACTCTGAACATCCAGAACTTACAACAGATCCCCATTGAAACGGTCCCTAAATCCAAATATCTGGGCCTTACCCTTGATAGTTCCCTCTCATACGCCACACATATCGATCATGTGGCCTCCACAGCTAACAGGAAGCTCGGCCTGCTCTACAAGCATCGCAACTGCCTTACTGATAAAGTCCTCCAGCTTGCCATAACCAGTTTGGTCTTCTCAACCATTGATTATAGCCTCGCTATCTACCACACAGCCCCTGACAGCACCCTCAAGAGACTTGCCACCATGCTCAACAAAGCTTGCTGACTTGCGCTTGGAGCCCTACAACTGACCCATACCTGCCACCTCTACCAGTAAACCGGATGGCTAAACCTGGATGACAGGGCCCGTTATCAAACATGTCTCCTTGCCAAAAAAGCCACCTTGGCCTTTTGCCACCGGGGCCCAGCTCCCTCATACACCAGGTCACTCCAATAAGGACCACGAGGACATCCAAAAAGATCCCCATAAAAGTCCCCTATCGTTGCACCACCCAAGGTCAGCGATCCTTCGAATACTGGGCCCCTCTATGGCTCATCTCACTCCCACCGGAACTTACCACCATTAGGAAAATCAGCTTGTTCAAATCCTCACTTAGATCCCACCTGTTCCACCATAGGCAATGCACCTGCCCTACCTGACCAACCCTCCTGGTACAAATTGCTTGACTACCCCACCAAATGTGCACTTATGCTACTCACCCATTCTGCCACTTCCCCCTGCAACTCCCATCCCCTACCTTCCCCTACTTACCTTCCCCCCCACCCCTGTCCTAGTTCCACCCTCTCCCCCTCTTTTCCCCTGGGGCCAATGCCCCTTCCTGTTTTCTTACTCCCTCTCCTTTCCACCCCCCCATGCCCTCTTGACAAGGCGAGCCAGAGGTTCCCACTTGCAGTACGCCTATTTCTACTCCACCTCCCCTTTTCACTCAATTATCTTCCCCCCTTCTCATACCTCTGATTCAGCCATGACTCTGTCTGTCTGTCAAGTTACACATCCTATCCCCAGGTCCTCTGTTAAGTCATAGTGCTTTTGACATCTGTCTTATGCCCTTTGTTAACCTGTGCTTTACGCTTGTACATTTGTATTTTTCTCCTGACGTGGAACCTTTGTAAATGAGCTGGTAGCTCAAAGGTTGTAATCCGAGACTTCAATAAATAAATAAATAAACTTCCACTGCAGTTGTGTCCAATTGCACCAATTATGGCAATGCTTGCATAAACAACAAATGATGCATGCAGAATTTTGTGGATGCAAAAAATTGTAAAGTGGGAAACTGGTGCAAAACACCTGAGTATCTTTAAAAACAGAGTGTCTGAGTTTTGACACAAATTGTTGGATGCTGGCAAAGAGGAAAATCCCCCCAAGTTATGGCTCTTGGAAGAGGTAGTATAAAAGTTAAAGGCTAAAAGGTTAGCATTCAGAACGTATAAAGAGACCAAGAGAAAGGAGGATAGGGAAGTGCATCAATGGTCTAACTGCGGTACTTGACCTATCGGAATTTCCTGTGACGAGCTTGGATCCAGAGGTTTTGGTTTTGGCCCATAACAAGGCCATTACCTCTGCTCTGGATTCCACTTACCCAATCCGTGTGCCCCCTCTCTCCCTTCGCCCTCGGTCCCCATGGTTCGATGGAGACTTGAGGGAGATGCAGCGATTAGGACGCAGGTTAGAGAGGTGCTGGCAGAAATCCAGCTTAGGTGCCGACCATCTTAGACTGCTAGAGCACTATCAACTCTATCAGTCAGCAATTGCTCATAAGAAGGCAGTATTCCTGCCCGGGGAAATTGGTGCTGCTCAGAACCGACTGGCCTAGCTCTTTCGAACCATGGACAGACTGTGCAACCCAGCCTGTCTGCAGGTTCGTAGAGCTTGTTCGCAATTACAGTGTGAGGAGCTTGCTCGGTTCTTTGCAGATAAGGTGGATGACATCAGGGCGGAGACCGGCACAGCACTCTCTACGGAAATTGCCATAGACCAGCCCCCGATCACATTCCCTCTTTTTTTCTGGTGTTCCTTTGAAAGGCCAGAAATTGAGGATGTTATGAGGATTGTTCAGGGTATGCGCACTACATGCTGTAGTTTAGACCCGGGTCCTACAGCCCTGATTATGGGCTGTGGGGAGATTATCATCCCGGTTCTGGCGAGGATAGTCTGGTGCTCCTTAGACTCTGATGAGTACCCCTGCTCCCTGAAGGAGGCAGTGATGACACCAGTGTTGAAGAAGGCTTCTTTTGACCTCGACTCTCTTGCAAACTATAGGCCAATCTCAAACCTTCCCTTCGTAGGGAAGGTAATTGAGAAAGTAGTGGCTACTCAGTTGGACAACCATTTGACCATCCATAGCATCTACGATCCTTCTCAATCGGGTTTTCAAAAGAGGCACAGCACCGAGACTGCACTGGTTCAGGTGCTCAATGATCTGTTGATGGTGAGAGGCCAGAAAAAATGGTCCATCTTGGTCCTGTTGGATCTGTCTTCAGCATTTGACACCGTAGACCATGGGGTGCTGCTTGAGCACCTGAGAGTCATCTGTGGGCTTTCAGATTTGGTCCACAGATGGTTTACTTCTTTCCTCACTGGTAGAACTCAGAGGGTGGTGTCAGGGATGTTTTCCTCCAATCCTACCTCTCTGTCATGTGGGGTGCCCCAGGGCTCAGTGCTGTCTCCCATGTTGTTTGCGGTGTACATGCTTCCCCTCGGAGACATTGTAAGACGGTATGGGCTGGAGTTTCATTGTTATGCCGATGATACCCAGCTCTACCTGTCTTTTGCACCAGACCAGAATGGAGCACTCTCAGTGTTTAATAACTGCCTTGGTGAAATCCAAAGTTGGATGAGGTCCAGCTGGCTGAAGTTGAATTCTGGGAAGACGGAGGTGATGGTTGTGGATCCTGGTCGCTGGATAGGGGGGGGGGCAAACCATCCCACAGGTTTATTCCTGGGGGATGTTGAGCTCCCTATCTCTGAACAGGTGCACGACCTAGGGGTGATTCTTGACGATCGGCTGACACTACATGCTCAGGTGTCGGCTGTCATTAAGTTATCCTTTTATCATCTGAGGAACATCGCTAGGATGAAGCACCTTGTTCCGTCTGGGGATCTGCCTACACTGATCCACGCCTTTGTGACCTTGTGTCTGGACTATTGCAATTCCCTTTACTTTGGGCTTCCAGGGGTTGATATCCACCGCTTGCAGCTGGTGCAGAACTCTGCAGCCCGTTTGTTATCGGGGATGCCTCGTTCTTCCCATATTACACCGGTGCTGTGGGAACTGCACTGGCTGCCGGTTCAGTGGTGGATCACCTTTAAAGTCAGTTTACTAACTTACAAAGCCCTACATTGTCTGGGCCCTGGCTAGCTGAAAGAGCTTCTGGTTCCTTACCTCCCGGAGTGACCGCTCCACTCGGCCAATGAGGGGTTGTTGGAGATTCCCAGGGTAGTTTTAAAATCTTCCAGTGCCCGGGCTTTTATGTTCGTGGTGCCGACCCTCTGGAATTCTCTTCCCCGTTGGATTAGAGAGTGCATGACTGTAGGGGGTTTTAAACAAGCACTGAAATCCTTTTTGTGGATTAAGGCATTTGGGAACGGTGCCAACTTGATTTGATGTCACTTATCTTATTGTTTTTATTTGGATGTTTTACTCTGATTTGATTTTAACTATTGTTCTGCGCCTTGATTTTTGAAAGGCGCATTATAAATAAAGATTATTATTATTATTATTATCAGGGAAAACAGAGGGATGCAGGCAAAGCAGTAAGGAGCACAAAGAAGAAAACTGAGATAAGACACGCTTAGAGAGTATTACAATGGGACAAGATATTTTAGGTATGTTAGCGAAAAAAGGAAGTCAAAGGGAGGGTTTGTACAGTTAAGGGGGGCTGACTGTATGGAGGGGAATCAAGAAAAAGCAAACATCTTGACCAAATACTTCCTTTGTAGGTTCACAGCAGAAGGGTGTGGAGGGATTGTGGGATACTAGATGGACCAGCCACCAAACTTCAGGTTCAACACACAATCTCTGTGTGATGTTTACTCAGAATATAGGAAATAAACTTCAGCAATAGCATATTCCTTCTTCAGTACATCAGTTTGCAGCAACAGACTATGAATGACCTTTCTCTGCACTTAGCCATCACCTACTGACACTGATTTCTGATCTATCTACTTTTCAGTGAATACCCTTCATCCCTAAGTGGGTCCCATTTGCTTGGGTAGTGGGAGCTCAGAAAGAAAAAAAACAAGCTATAGACAAAGAACCTCAATGCAGAATCACTGAAAAAAGGGTTACCCCAAAGGCCACTGGCAACAAATCAAGTTTCAAAGAAATACAACAGCATATATACTTCAATAATGCAAGGCATCATGGGATATATGCAAATCACCATGACATTTTGCAATTTGAATGCATTTTAAATAGCACAACTAACTTACTTCTTATAACACAGTCAGCTACTACTTTTTACCTTTATCAAAACACCTAGGGCCATGACATTTTCAACATTTACAGGATTTATACACATAAAGTATATACATTAAAGTATTTTATGACATAGTGCCACTGCATACTAACTCCAACCATGAGGAACACAGCCTGTTTTATATCAGCTCGGAGGTCACCACAATAACCTCCCTGTCACATATCCCCCACCTTAAGAGGGAAGCAGTTATTGCAGACTGCTTACCACCTTCCTGTCCCAGAAAGGGATGGAGCTTCCACCCATCCATCTTCAGAAGCTCTGCCTCAGGGTCCCTATTAATGATAAACATACTATCATAAACATAGTGGATATCATCATTCCTTACCCTGAGGCATTAACACATTTCTCAGCAGAGACTAATAGTACCTTCCCTGAACTATCTCCTTTTAGGGAAAGTACGTCATATTTCTTAACCAAAAATCTGGATGGCTGTAAAGTCCAGTACCATAGAAAGACTTTCTCTGGGGCGAGTAATTACCTGCTCCAACCCCACCAGACATGTCAGTTTTGAGCTGGGGCCCAATTCTAGGTTCAGGCCCTCTATATAAACCCATGATGTCTCTTGATTCATTTCACTTGGTACAGATAGAGACACCTGAGGCCAGACACTCTTTTGGTGTTACCCCAACACAGGGTCCAATCCATTTTCCACCCACCTCCTCCTTTGTAGGGTTTTCATCAACAAAATAAAACACATAAAAAGACTCACTAACCTATAGGTGGGCCATGCAATGAGGCCAGATGGGGTACATCCAAGGGTGCTTAGGGAGCTCAGGAAGGTACTCATTGGACTCTGACAGAGCTATTTAAAAGATCACTGGAGACCAGAGTAGTCCCAGAGGACTGGAGAAGGGCAGATGTAGTCCCACTTCACATAGGTCCAGGTCCACCTTACAAATGAGTTCGCTCAATGGTGTTTCACCTAGTAAAAGAAAGATTGATTGATTGATTGATTGATTGATTGGTAAGTGGTAGATAGGAAGTGGTGGGCAATTATGGACCTGTCAGCCTGACATTGGTGATGGGTAAGTTAATGGAAGTATATACTGAGCTGACAACAGCTTACTTCCATATGAGTCCTGGGGAGAGGGAGGAGAGATAGCTAACAATATAATAGCAAGGTAAAGACATATAAGTAATACAAGCAGAATCAAAAATGTCAGCTAAAGTATTAAATGAAGTCAAAACTAGAGAATTCAAACACTCTCAATATATACAGAAAAAAACTGAACAGCAAGAGAGGGCAAGACTAGAGAATAGAGAAAGGCAAAGGGGTCAGAGGCAGTTGCAAGTAGGACAACAAATCCAGAAAGAAGATATTTTAGGGAGGAGTTAGAAGAGGCAGAATGAATAGAAAGGGGAAGGGAGGACCAAAGTTTAGGAAAGTGGTAAGAAAAAGCAGATTGACTAACAACAGATTTTCTAGGAGAGATATTAACAGAATGGAATGGAAAGTATTGTTGCGAAGATGGTAGGAGGAGGAGGAGGAAGAAGGATGATGGGAAAGAATGGTTTTGAGATAAGAGGGAAGGGTGCCAAACCAGAATTTGGACAAAAAAGAGACACAATGGAAAAGGCACCTAACATCAAGAGAAGGGAAAGAAAGAGCTGAGTAAAGGGATCAGTGGGGAGCATGATAGGGGCAATCTAAAGCAGAGGCAGAAAGAATGAAAAAGGGGGTCCAGTCTGGCAAGGGAGGTTTTAGGGGCACTAGAGAAGATTAAGTCACCTTAGCCAAAGATTGGAAGGATTATTTTGTACAATTTCGCGGCGGGCAGTGAGTGCAACACCCGCTTTGCTCCTGTACAAAGCACCACGCTTAGCATGAAGCTTATGATGAATTGCATCAGTGTGCACAGAGGATCAAGGAGCTGGTCAAGGTAGACTCTGAGGTTCTTCAAGGAAGAGACATCATCAAGTATAGCACCATCAAGGGTATTAAATAGGGAAGGAGAAGTAGGTTTGGCAAACCTCTGACGGGTGCCAAAAGTCATAGAGATTGTTATTTTGGCATTAAGAGACAATTAGTTTACCTTGAACCAATGCTGAATGCTGTCAACATTCAACTGAAGTCTGACTGTAAGGTCATGGGAAGAGGATCCAGAAGCAAAAAGAACTGTGCCATCCGAATACATATGAATGGAAAGTATTGCGGAATGTCTTGTATCAAACAGATTTCAGGACCCAAGACAGCATGGTTTCACTAGGGGAATGTCATGCCAAACAAATCTGAGAGATTTCATTGACTGGGTAACCAAAGAGTTGGATCAGAGAGAAGCGGTGGACATGGCCTACCTGGATTTCAGCAAGGCTTTCAACACCGTTCCATAGAGGAGAATGGTAAGCAAGCTGGGTAACTTGGGGGGTGGGAAATAAGGTTGTAACTTTGGTAAGAAACTGGTTAGTGGACAGGACACAGAGGGTAGTGGTAAATGGAGTTTGCACCAAGGAAGAGAGCATGACCAGCAGGGTACCTCAGGGATCAGTGCCTGGACTGGCCCTCTTCAATGTCTTTATAAGTGATATGGCAAAGGAACTGGAAGGGAAGGTCTGCCCCTTTGTGGATGACACCAAGGTCTGCAACAGAGTGGACATATGGGGGTTGGAAAGGATGAGCAGGGATCTGAAAAGACTGGAAGAATGGTCAAGGGTACAGCAGCTGTGTTTTAATACAAAAAATGCAAAATAATGCACTTGGGTCACAGACACCCAAAAGCAGAGCACAAAGTGGGTGGAGCGATACTGATAAAAACCAAGCAGGAAATAAACCTAGGAATAGCCATATCGGATAAACTAAAGGTGGCCAGGCAGTGTGATAAGGCAGTCAGAAGGGCTAGTGGGATGCTGGGCTGCATAGGAGGGAGGTGGTGCTGCCCCTACATAGATCACTGGTAAGATCCCAACTTGAGTACTCTGTCCAGTTCTGGAGACCTCATGTCAGAAAGGACATAGACAGAGTGGACGTAATCTAGAGGAGGGCTACCAAAGTGGTGCAGGATCTGCATCAAAAGCCCTACAAGGAGAGGCAAATGGAGCTAAATATGTACACCGAGAGGAGAAGAGGGAGAGGAGGATATGATAGAGACCTTTAAATACCTCATGGGGTAAATAAAGTACAGGAGGAATATTTTCAGAAAAAGGTACTTTAGAATAAGGAGCATGCTATGAAGCTGGAGGAAGGGAAATTCAGGAGGATGTGAGGAAGTACTTTCACAGAAAGGGTGGTGGATGCCTGGACCAGCCTTCCAGCAGAGGTAATGGGGTGAAAACAGTGGTGAGGTTCAAAATGCCTGGGACAAGCACAAGGGAATCATAGGCGAAGGAAGAGGGGAAGAGACTGAGCCATAGATCAAGTAGGGTCTGCAGCAAAAAATGAAGGTTAAAAAAAGGGCAAACTGGGCCCTTCTCCACCTTCACATTCTATGTTTCTTTGTTTTTACGTGCCAGCATCCTCCCTTTAGAAACCTGGCCCTTGGTCTTGTGTCAGCACTACTTCATGTGATGTTGCAGAAATCCCCATTTTGAGGGGAGATCAGTACTATTTTTCCACAGTTTCAAACTTTTTACTGAAATATGAGCATACTGGCTGGGCTACTGGTCTTCTTCAGACGTGTCTGGCTCTCTTTCTTTGTTCTGTTAACCATCTCCATGCTCAGTACGTACCTGTTTCCATTAATGACATCACATGGCATCTTAACCAATCCATGAACAGAAATCTGTTACAGAAGTAGGTAAAGAGCTGGTGACACGTTCAGGAGAACTTTAACAAAACATAATATGTAGGCACTGTCCAGCTTGTATTTCCCATTAGTTCTGTATTCCTCCTCCCCATTATTACGTAGTGAGGTCATTTGCATGAAAACAGGATCTTTGCTCCTGAAGAGTTCATCTATTCCTGCTGCTTTCTCCCTACATGAAGTCACCTCACAGTTACTTCCACTTCAACGGATTGTGATGTCACAACACAGAGTTATGACTTGAAGTAGGGAGTAAGTTATAGAGGCAGATGAACTCAAAATGAACTGTAAGGGATAACTATCATATGTTCGTATACATTTTTAGTAATAAATTATGGAAGGAGAAATATATAAAATATAAATGGAACACAAGCAGAATTGTACCCAGTTATTATGTTTTTTTTAATTTTCTTTGAGGTGTCAGTTGCTCTGTAAGGCTTTAGGCTGCTGAAGTTTAGTAACTCTGCCACAGAACTCAGAGCTGAAGTACTGCAGAGAACCAGGGACTCTGCATACTGTATAATGCTATCACTGAGATCCAGCAACCCTGCATATTGTATAATGCTACACATAGGAACCAGGAACCCTGCCTATTGTACAAATGACACAGAAAACTAGTTTTGTTGCTGTATTGATCCTTGTGACACAAGAACAAGAAAAAATAGATTATTTGATACCTTTTATTGGACCAACATAGGTGTTACAAAAGAAAATAAGTTCTTGAGCTTTTCGGATTACATAGAATCCTTCAGAAAAATGACAGTTGAGTCCAGTCCTTATAGGGTAATCCTAATTTCAAGACTGATAACAGAGTGCTTTCATGCAATGGATGCCCCTGCTAGAAGAAGGCATGCTCTCTCAATTTATGACTGATAGGGGATCATGGCTTTCCACTGCAGAGATTATGAAGAAGTTCCATATCCCGAACCACAGTATTTTCAAAGTTTTTCAACTGAAACATCTTCTGGTGAAAGTGATTGGATCAAATCGCGCCCCCCCCCCCGGCTGCCAAGATATCCTTTAGGCTTGAATTGGGTCACTTGGCAGGTTTTCAAAAAGCTGTGTCCAAGATCTATGGGATTTTATATGACTGGACTTATCCAAATACTTTTGGACCCATGGCTTATTGGACTCCTTTCTTTCCCAATCTGGAATTGGAGTAGCCATCCCTACGGTGTAATTGTCATAAATTTATAACTCAGGACAGGTTACGCCTGACGCAATTTCATATCCTCCATGATGTATATTGTTCCCCTCAGAGATTGACCAAATTTGGTCTTATCTCCTCCTCACTCTGTATTTGATGCCGATTGGAGGAAGGCTCTATTTATCATGTACTATGGAACTGTTCCAAAGTAACTCCATTATGGTCCAGCGTCCAGCAAAAGGCAGATCCCCTGTTAGGTTTGGAAGGAATTTTTACTCCGGAAATCTGCCTATTAGGGGACTACGCCATGATTTCAGTGCTCAATTGCAAGTACCATAAATGCCCTTATCTCCATGTCGGTTAAAAAAGTGGTCTTGCGCCACTGGAAAGATGATGATGAACTTTCCTATCCTGAGTGGCTCAATGAATTCTTAGCCAGTCTTAGAACAGAGAAAGCAATTGCTAGTCTCAGTAACAAGATGAATAAATACAAGAAGATATGGGACCCTTATATACCCTTTATTCCTTATAATTGTATTAACATGGTACCTATTCACTGGATGTATGTACTGGGAATATATGTCTGTGTGGGAAGGAGGGGGGGCAGGGGGGAGCGGGTGGAGGGAGGGGGACAATGGATCTTGTTATGTTATCAATAATTTTTCAACTATAAGTTGTACCTGGAAGATCTATTCTCTGTATTGTAAAACAAATAACATTTGAATTGCCAAAAAAAAAAAAAAGAAAAATGACAGTTGCTTTGGAAGAATACACTTTCTTAAAGTCTAGATCATACATAAAATAAAGATAAAAAATTGTTAAAAATCCCATCGACCTAAACTGCTTTTTAAAAATCAGCACGGAACCATATAAGGACAACAGAGTTCCATCAAAAGAAAGGTATGACAAGGTCAAATGTCACAGAATAGATATTGTATAAATGTAACCTTGGAAACCAGGAACCCACTGCATAATACTATTATTAAGACTCAGTAGCCCAGCATGCTGTATAATATTACCCTTAGGCACCAGCAGTCTTGTATAATCAAGTAATATGCCACAAGAGGGTGTGGGTGATGCCAGGATTTACCCATGCCTGGTGTGGTTTAGTCATGAGGCTGCAGGCCAAGTGAGACAGAACCATACCAGAAGTGGGTAAAACCTGGCAACACCCACATTCTAGAGTGGCACATTGTGATTATACAATGTCCCCTTTGAAGGACTAAAATTATAAGGAAAAGAGTTGTTTTTCCTTTTTTATTATTTTTTATTAAATGTATTGCTACACCACAAAAAAATAATTCTGTGTTGCTAGGAGAATAATGAGATGCCCCAGAACAGAAGTAGACAGATTACAGTTTATCCTTTAGTCCCAGTACCACAATACCTCTGATCCACGGAGTGTCTCTCAAATGTAGTCTCATTCACATTATTAGTTTTAACACCGCCTCTCCTCCCGAACCTCTCTCTTGTGCTCTCACTGAGGATCGTGGGTGCAAGTCCACAGTGAGAGTGCAATATGGAGATTCAAGAGGAGCACCATTGTGAGAACTAATAATATGGATAAGACTATATTTAATAGACACTCTGTGGATCAGAGGTATTGTGGCACGGGGAATAATGGACTTAAAACTTTTATTTTTAAACCGTAGTCTACCCACTGTACGCCTGTTACTGCTGGGAGCAAGTGTGCAGAAGCCAATAATCACTGAGGTCATTAAAAGATAGTTATTTTTTTTAAACAGGGGTTGATGAGTGTTGTATCAAGAGTTGTTACAAAGGTTTACCAGCAAGTGAACAGCGAGTTTTTCAGTTTCTGTTTTTTTTTTGGGGGGGGGTGGGGTGCTCAGAGGGATTCAGACACTGGAGGTTCCTGATGCAGCTGGCTGGCATTTCTTCCTGAGGGGTGATGCTATGATTTACAATGTGTAAATCGTGCCAGCCAGCCAATCAGGAGCCAGTATTTTTTAAGCCACTGTATAATGTATAATGTTATACTTAGGAAACAGCAACCCTGCATACTGTATAATGTCACCATTGGAAACCAGAGACCCTGCATAATATATAATGCTATCATTGAGAACCAGCAACCCTGCATATTGTATAATGTTACACATAGGAACCAGGAACCCAGCATACTGTATAATGCTACACTTAGGAATCAGGAAGTTAATGGAATGACAACTGAAGGAAAGGATTATAGAATATATTCAGTCCAATAATTTATAGGACCCATAGCTGCATGGATTCACAACAGGGAGGTCATGTCAAACAAATCTGATAGATTTCTTTGACTGGGTGACCAGGAAAGTAGATGAGGGTAGAGCCGTGAATGTGGCCAACCTAGATTTCAGCAAGGCCTTCAACACCATTCCACATAGGAAACATATTAAAAAAAGCTGGACAGCCTGGGAGTGGGGTTGAAGGTGGTAAACTGGATAAGAAACTGGTTGGGGGATAGGTGACAGAGGGTGGTTGTAAAGAGAGTTCACTTTGAGGAAGGGAGGATGAACAGTGGGGTGCCACAAAGATCAGTACTAGAACCAGACCTCTTTAATGTATTTATTAGTGACATTGCAGGGGGGGCTAGAAGGGAAGGTATGTCTTTTTGCAGATGACACAAAGATCTGCAATAGGGTAGACACTTCAGAGGGGATAAAAAAATGAATAGTGATGGAAGAAAGCTTGAGGAGTGGTCAGAAGTGTGTCAACTAAGATTCAATGTGAAGAAGTGCAAAATCATGCACCTGGGGCACAGAAACCCAGGGGCAGAGTACATGACAGGGGGAGTAGTACTGATGACCACCAAGCAGGAAAGAGACGTGGGGGTAATCATATCTGATGACTTAATATTGGCCAAACAGTATGACAAGGCCACATGGAGAGCTAGTGGGATGCTAGGTTGTAGAGGGAGTATTATCAGCAGCAGAAAGAGGGAGGTAGTGATACTGCTATATACATTTTTAGAGAGACCTCACCTAGAGTACTGTGTCCAGTTCAGGAGACCACATCTCTGGAAGGACATAGAGTAGAGGCGGTCCAGAGTAGGGCAACTAAATTGGTGCAGGGCCTATATCAAAAGCCCTATAGGGAGAGGCTAAATGAACTCAGTATGTACACCTGGAGGAAAAGATGGAGAGGGGGATATGATAGATATTTCCAAATACCTGACAGGTATAAATAGGGTACAAGAGGAAAGCATTGTTCTGAAAAACAGATGCTCAAGAAAAAGGGGTCATGCAATGAAGCTGGAGGGGGGTAAATTAAGGGGAAATGTGAGGAAGCACTTCTTCACAGCAAGGGCAGTGGAAGCATGGAACAGTCTCCCAGCAGATGTAGTCAGGACAAAAACTGTAACATGATTCAAGAATGCATGGGATCAGCATAAGGGAACCTTATTGGTTAGGCAAGGGAGAGTAAACCCGGTGACCAAGTAGGGTCTGCAGTATTACAGTAGATAGTGGAAATGGGCAGACTAGGCAGGCCAAGTGGTCCTTATCTGTCATCAGTTTCTATGCTTCTACGAACCCTGCATATTGTATAAATATAACCTTGGACACCAAGAACCCTGCAGGCTGCATAATGCTACAGTATCATTGAGAACCAGGAACCCTGCATACTGTATAATGTTGTCTTTGAGAACCAGCTACCCAGCACACTGTTTAAATATATATTTTAAATACCTCACATCAGAGCAGTATGCTTTTCCTGGTAAAATGTTTGAAATAAACCAATAAATAAATTATAGTGTGTGCTTTAAATATGTCTGAGATTTGTTCCCACAACATCTGTTAAATGCATGCACACTCCCAATAGAAAGCAAAAGTGGGATAGATTACTGATCGGGAAGCAGGGGTTTCTAGTGGCTGCTTAAGATCACTGATGACACAAAGCTGGCCAAGGTGGTGGACTCCTTTGAGAATGGGGACACATTTCAGGAGGACCTGAACAAACTAGGTGACTGTTCATGTCAGTGGTGGCTGGAAAGTGATTGACACTGGGTAGTCAATCGCCAATATCTGTCGTTGTTTACTGGTTACGATACTTGTCTAACTTTAGTAAAACATAAGTTGTGATCATGTTTCTTACAGTGTCTACCAAGATGTGCCATTGTTTATGAGAGCTGTGCAGAATATAAAATTCTACCCCCAGAATGCAAGTGGAATGGCTGTTCTGATTCCGCAGAATTCAGCGATGTTTTTGTGAAAATTCAGCAGAATTTAGCAAAATGTTAAATTTCAGTTAGTTTGCTATAATTTTATATGTATTTGTCCAAATAGAAAAAATTACTCACCTTAGTAATGTTATTTCTTCTAATGGAGTCTTGCTATATTATGACATATGCAGTATAACCCCAGGTTAGAACTGCTCTGGAGGTGAAAGAGTTAACTTCCATGCAGGGCATGGAATCTTGAGCGCAAGCTCGGTTGAACACTCTGTCTGTTGAAGCTCAAACTTAAACTGTCAGATCTTTACGAGCAAAAACTCACTAAGGTTCTGTGTGGAAGCCGTAAACCTACACTAGCCACTGGCTACTAAGTACAAAAACACCTTTTTGTTCTTGATCCCAAAACAAAGACTCAAATCGGAATTCAAGAAGGAAAAATTTTAGCATAACACCTAAGCACCCTAGAAGGGTGAAATAAAGTGGGCATCAAAGAGTGCCAACATTGCACTGCCACCCACATCCCAAAACAGAGGTTCTGAGAGGGACAGGCAGGGGGGGAGGTCATAATATAGCAAGACTCCATTAGAAGAAACAACATTACTAAGGTGAGTAATTTTTTCTTCAAACAACATGAAGTCTTGCTATAGTATGACATATGCAGACTACACAGCAGTACCTCCATGGAGGAGGGACAGAACCTACTTGGGAAATAGGCTCTGAAGCACAGCTGTGCCAAATCGAGCATCACTCCTAGCTTGGATATCCCAGGAGTAATGCTTAGTAAAAGTGAAACTGTTTTCCAGGTAGCTGTTACATATCTCTAGGATAGGAATGTCCTGGCAGCAGCCAGAGATGCAGCTGTACCTCTGGTAGAGTGGAGCCCTCAGGCCTGAGGGAGGAACCTTACCCAATTTTTCGTAACAGAATTGGATACAAGAGACAATCCACCTGGCAATGGATCTTTTAGTGGCAGGTTTCCCTTTACCAACCTCACCATAAGTGAGGAACAATTGCAGGGATTCAAACCTGTGACCCTTGGTACATTCTATATAGTAACTAAGGGCTCTTTTGACATCTAAACTGTGCAATCTCCTCTCACCAGAGGAGGAATGGTCAGTGAAGTACACAGGAAGAGACATGGATTGATTAAGGTGAAAGTCTGAAACCACCTTAGGCAAAAACTTCCTGTTAGTCCTGAGGACTACCTTATCTCTATGGAAGGAGATAAAATCAGGCTCCACTGACAAGGCTTGTAGCTCACTTATGCGCCTGGCAGAGGTGATGGCTACCAGAAACACAGTTTGTCAAATACTTCAGCTCTGCTGAAGACAATGGCTCAAAAGTGGGTTGTATAAGTTGAGCGATGCAAATATTAAGATCCCAGGCAGGGGCAGGATCCCTGAATGGGGGATTGGTGTGAAGCAGCCCTTTAAAAAACTTGGAGAACACAGGGTGAGCTGATAAAGAAGAGGGCTTACCTGCTGACAAGAAGACAGACACAGCTGCCAAGTGCACTTTTAGGGTAGCTGGTCTCAGACCCAAAGAATTCAAATGCACCAAATAATCCAGGATCGTGGGCACACCAGCAGATTCTGGGAAATATATTTACCAGCACACCATATGGAAAATCTCTTCCATTTTGAATTATAGGTAGCCTGGTGGAAGGCTTCCTAGAGGCCTTCAAGATATCCAATACACCTTGAGAAAGGTGTAGGTCAGCAACCTCTATCTCTTCAAGAGCCAAGCCTTGAGATTGAGAGATTTGAGATTCGATACCAAACTCTCCCTGGGCACAGGTTAACAGGTTGTGATTCCTGGGAAGGCATAGGGAGGGTGGACTGCTAAGGACATGAGGAGGGTACCAGGGCTGCCTGGCCCAATCTGGAGCAATCAGGATCATCTTGCAGGGTTGAGATCTGATTCTGACTAGCACTTTGAAAAGAAGGGGAAGGGGAAAAGCATAGAGAAACTTCCTTCCCAACTGAGAAGGAAGGCATCCAGAGGGACTGAGCCCAACACTGGGGTCTGCAGCAAAAAGGGAAGTTGGTGATTGTCTGGGGCTGCAAAGAGATCTATTTTATGGAGTGCCCCATCTGGCAAATATTACCTCCATATTAGGGGATCCAGTGCCCATTCGTGATGGCCCTGGGAAATCCTGCTGAGAGCATCCACTAGGACATTGTCCTTGCCTGGGAGGTGAACTGCCGTAAGGGAGACATTCAGAAAATAAGCCAGAGACCACAACTTCATTGCTTCTGTGCACAAGGCCGTAGACCGAGTGCCCCCTTGCTTGTTGATGTACCACATTGTAGTGGTATTGTCTGTTCTGACCTGAACTACCTTGTTCTGGACAGATGTGGAAAAAGCCTGGAGTGCTAGAAAAACTGCTCTGAGCTCCAGCAAATTGATGTGGAGCAGAGATTCATGAGGGGACCACAGCCCTTGGGTGGAAAGGTCGCCCATGTGAGCTCCCCATCCCAAGAGGGATGCATCTGTAGTAAGGGTCAAGGAATGAGACTGGGGAGTGAAGGAGCCCCTGTCTCAGATTGTTCTGATCCTGCCACCACTGAAGGGCCTGGATCAGGGTTCGAGTCACTGGAATCAATTTGGTTAGGAATCCACCTTTGAGACCAAAAGGCTCTCAAATGGAACTGAATGTCCTCATCTGAAATCTTGCTCCCTGCACTACTGCTGTAGAAGCAGCCATGTGCCCCAGGAGCTGTAGAAAATGTCTTGCTGGTCGAGAGACCTGCAGGGTGAAAGAGGAGGCCAGAGACACCAGGGTCCTTGCTCTCTCCAGAGGAAGGAAGGCTCTGGCTTCTTTGTGTTCAGTTCTGTGCCTATAAAGATGAGAAGCTGGACAGGCTCCAGAACTGACTTTGGAAGATTGAGAAGGAAACCTAGAGATGTAAGCAGCTGCTGGGTTACTTGTAAATGCAGTTTGACCTGTTCTGGAGACTGGCCTACAATGAGCCAGTCATCCAGATAAGGAAAGATGGCAATCTTTTGCCTTCTTAAATGAGCAACTGCTACTGCCAGGCATTTTGTGAACACCCTTGGAGCCGAGGAGAGGCCGAAGGGCATTGCTCTGAACTGGTAATGGCCTGAGGGCAGTTCGAATCTGAGGTACTTTCGATGGGAGCTTCTGATGAGAACATGGAAGTAGGCATCCTTGAGGTCCAGGGAGGCTAGCCAGTCCCCTGGCCTTAGAGAGGGTAAAATAATTCCCAGGGTCACCATTTTGAACTTTGGTTTTAAAAGGTGCTTGTTTAGATACCTGAGATCCAGAATGGGCCGCCATTCTCCTGTCTTTTTTGGGGTAAGGAAGTACCTGGAGTACAACCCTTTGCCCTGGTGTATGGGTAGAACCCTTTCCACGGCTCTGAGAGCCAGGAGGGAAGAAACTTCCGCTTCCAGGGCAAGTGCCTCTGATGAGTTTGCAGGTGGAAAAGATCTGGCTCTCATCTTCGGAAATTTTTTGAAGCTGAGAACCAGTCCCTGGCTTACTACTTCCAGGACCCACTTGTCTGATGTTAAAGACTTCCAGTCCTAGACAAAGTAAGCCAGCCTGCCCCCTACCGGTAGTGGAAAATCCGCCCTGGCTACCCTATCAGGGAGCCTGTTTTGCAGGGGCTTTGGGTTGAGGGGTAGAAGCAGGCTTACTAGAGCCCCTTCTGCCCCTTCCTCTAAAGAACCCCCTCTGGGCATAAGCAGAAGAGGAGGCCTGGGCTTGGTAAAATGGCCTATGAAAAGGCCTGCCACTGCCCCTGACATGCTGCCTCTGAGGAGTGACTTGCCTTTCTTTGGCCTGTGCACTCCTATAGGTGGTCCTATACTCATCCATTTTCTTCATATAATTCTCTGTCTGCTCCCCAAACAGAGAATTTCCCACAACAGGAAAATCCATAGCCTTAGACTGGGTATCCTGTGACAGGGCAGTACATCTGAGCCAGGCCATTCTGCGAAGAGACACAGACGTAGCCATAACTCTAGATGAAACATCATTAGAGTCTACAGCAGCATGAAATTGCACCTTGGATGCCTCAATACCATCCGCAGCCACCTGCTCCAGCTCCCTGGCAAGCTGTTCAGGGGCCTGTTTTGCTAGGGCCAGGACAGTATCCCACCTGGATTTCTGGTACCTAGCTACGTAAGCCATATAATTTGCCTGTCTGAGTCCCAAAAATGCTGCCATATACTGCTTTTTTGCCATGGCATCCATCCTCCTGGAATCCTTTTCAGGAGGGTGAGAGGCTAGAGGAATATTAGCCTTGTTACAGGCTGCAGCCTGCACTACCCCCACATGGCTGTACTGCTGAGATAGGATCTCCGTATCAGAGCCTGATAAAGCATACCTCTTGTCCATCCTTTTATCCACAGGTAGGATAGAATGAGGGGTTTTCAGAATTTTTACTGTCTGTTTCCTAAAAGATTTATGCAAGGGAATAGACAGTCTCCTAGACTCTGGAATATCCATCATTTCCACAAAATCAGGCTCTTCTTGATCATCAACAGCTTCCTCAACAGGGAATTGCAGAGTGTCAGCAACTTTCTTGCAAAACAAAAAGTGAGAAGGGGACTCAGATAGCCTGGGAGGGGATACTCCTGAGGGTCTATCTGGAGAGATGTCCGGTTCAATGGGCACATCCAGACTGTCAAAATCACACTCACTCTCCTCGTACCTTCCTCCCCTTCCCCTGGTTCATAAAAATCTTCAAAATCATAATCTTGAACCGAGGGAACCGACCGAACCGGGCGCTTGCCCAATGGTGCCGGTTCGGACGGAACTGGGGAAAGAGACTGGACAATTTGAATAGCTTTGGCTATTTCCTCAGTGGTTGGAGAAAGAACTTTGGCCCCAAACTAGCTGACCTTCTAGCCCTTTAGTTGGAACCGCCCTCAGAGCTGGCTCTTCGCTTTGCCCGAGGAAGCATCGCCTGGTCAGAGGGCACTCCCTCAGGTTCGGTTGGAACTGAACCGGGCTGGCCATCTGGGTCAGCGGACTTTTTGGCCTCCCTTTCCCTGAGCCTACCAACTCTTTTTTCCACGGTGGCAGCAGGAAAATTCTTACAAATCTGGCAGTCTGTATTGAGGTGGTCAAACCCCAGACAATATACACAAATGGTGTGTGGGTCAGCCTTAGCAAAGGCTTCCCCACAGAGGCCACAGTGCTGAAACCCAGTGGGTCTGGTTTTTCTTTTGGGTTTCTCAGACATAGTGCCAGCCTAACCAAAATTTACCCGTTAATGGCAATCCACCAAGCAAGACTCTCTTATCGGTTACCAACCGTGTCACGGGTCGTGGAAAAAAACGTAATAAAATCTGTTTTTTTTAGAACCGATAAGAACTGGGAACTGCACTCTAAAGGGCTAGAAAGTAATTTTAAAACCCCTCCGATCGGTTCAAACCGAACCGAAAAAGACGTTTACAAGTTCCACACAGAAGAAAAAATAATAAATAAGCCTATCTATTACTTACAATACCACAGACAGAGCTTGAACCGATTGCGGTTAAATTTCAGTAAAATAAACCGAGAATTACACTTTAAAACCGACAAACAAACCGAGCAGCAGGAGGAATCTCCGGAGCAGCTGTTCAGTGAGGTGGAGTAAAGAATCTGACAGTTTAAGTTTGAGCTTCAACAGACAGAGTGTTCAACCGAGCTCACGCTCAAGATTCCATGCCCTGCATGGAAGTTAACTCTTTCACCTCCAGAGCAGTTCTAACCTGGGGTTATACTGCATATGTCATAATATAGCAAGACTTCATGTTGTTTGAAGCACTACATTTGGAACATATATAGTACCAATGGTTTACATCAGTGTACCAAAGATCAGATTTGTAGATTGAAAGTGAAGGGAGTTATGGGTGGCCAAACAGTTAATCAAAGCCGGCCCGGTGGCGCTGAGGGTTGAGGCGCTAGATGCCACACCTCGTACCACGCCAGCGACCCGGGTTCGGGAACGGACTTGGGTCGTCGGGGGTCAGCCGGGGGGAGGGAGGATCGAGCGTCCCAACAGATGCTCTCTCCCTCCGAGGGGGATTCCAACCCTGAACTGTCGGTGGGAACACTGGCACTGGGGTTGTGGCTCCGCCACCAGAGTCTGAGGGAGGGGGACACTGTGAGGCGCTGAGGGAGGCGTATGCCAGCACGTCAGCCTCTAGGATGTACATCCTTGTCTGCCGGCGTCCCAGGGGGCGGGGGGAAGTAGGGGAGAACAGCGGAAAAATTGTGTCCTCGGTGTCCCTAGATGAAGACTGCCCATCCCGAGCCCGCCTAGGACAGACCCCGCTGTGCAAGGAAATAGGAGGAGGTAAGGGCACTCTAGGGGCAGATCCTGAAAGGGGGCTTCGGGGTATGTGCAGTCGGAAGGAGGGGTACACCGGGGACAAGGAAGGAGGATAAAAAAAAAAAAACAGTTAATCAAAATTATATTTTCAGTTATTTTGAGATAATTTTAAAATTTCATATCCAAATTTCTTCATAATTTCAGGATTTAGAGAAGTGCCTAGAATTCATATATGCACCATGTTTTAAGTCGCAAGCTTCAATGAGAGCTGAGTTATAGGTAGCCAAATATTTTGCCAACATTTGGATTTCTGTAATTTTAGTATAATTTTGTTAGTAATTATTGAAATGTTACAAAACTTGACAGGTATACAAGTTATCACTACATGTGTATATGCATGTAGTTTCAGATTTCTACCTTTAAATGGGACTGAGTTATAGCTTGCCAAACATGTTGCCAACATTTAAATTTCAGTTAGTTCCCACTAATTTTAAAACTACATATCCAAATTTAACCAGAGTTGAAACATTTAAACTACTATACCACATGGCCATTTCTGAAAAAGTTCATATTTGCAGTTTTAAATGGGATTGAATTAAAAGCAATCACACTTTCATAACATTTAAAAATTGAATTTTGCAAGAATGTAAACTACACATTTATAACTCCCTGAAACTTTAAAACTAGAGAATGCAATATAATTAAATGTGGCATGTTCTTAGACCTTACAAGGAGAATGTGAGTGCCACCAATTTTATTAATTGCTTGCTGTGAGAAATTGCAAAATGACATCTGTACTTAAAGTCAAATATTATGAGTCTTTGTGCAAACTGTAGAATTTCATGAAAAAATCCATAAAACTGGAATTTGCTAATTTCACTCAGCCTTATCTGGGGGATTCTAATTAAAGAATAGGGGTATAAGAGGCAGGTAGTGCAGGGGGTCACTAGATTCTGAAGTGAGATGCACAGTTTCACCAAGAAATGGACAGCTGAGCTGGGTAGCACAACAGTGGTAGACCCCCAGGTTGGAGCAAGAAAGCACAGAGTGTCAATAATTCCAACCTGAATGCAGGATATTTAAGGATCACATACAGTAAATTTATGAATCTGGGAGCCTGGTGTACATGCAAGTCTAGGACTTAGAGGTACTCAAAAATATGTAGTGGGGGAAGACAATGTCTTGGGCAGCAGGAAGAAAGAATTCTGGCTATTCCAACAGGGTAGCTCAATAGGAAAAGAAGTAGTGACTAACATTTAAGGGAGTTTGTCACTGTAAAGAATAAAGAGGATATCAGTGGGATCAGTAGTTCTACTGAGTCAATCTGGCTATGCCTAAAGAGAAGGAGGTGTAGTCACCCAGAGAGGAACAGAATAGCAGGACTTGAAAAAGCTCATTCCAGCTTATCAAATGAAGGAGTGATATGTAGATTGTTAATGTTAAATTTCACAAAATAATTCTGGATGCTTCATTTGCAGTATATGCTATCATAAATGTGTGAGAAAATGCTACTAATCATTTTTTTCTTCTGCAAAATTAAAACTGCTTAACTAATTTACAGTATCTAGTTGTGTTAGACACCAGGATACACTGACTATGGATATGCATGTCAAATGCTCACTCTATGCATGCAAGAGTAGAGAAGTTACAAACATCAACATTTTTGATATTTTTCATAAAGGTTTGAAAATATTTACATATTAACATTTTGAACCCCTGTAACTTAAAAATATGTTATCTAATTCTCTCCATATTTAGCTCATTTTATAAGCATTTCAGAAAAGGTTATACATACTAATTTACACATGTCTAGCTCCAAAGGTGCCTGAGTTATATGCAGATGAACTTTTTTAATGAAATTTCCTGAAAAAAATAAAACGACAGATTTTGAGCACATATAATTTTGAGACGGTGCGTCATATTGTCATGAAATCTGGCAGACTGCTAGAACATCTATCATCCCTCTGGAATTCTCTACCCCACCAGCTTTGAGAGGGCATGACTGGGGGGGTTTCAAGCAAGCAATGAAAACGTATTTGTAGTGCCATGTTTTTGGTGGCTCAGTTTAATTTTGGATCCTTTGATTACATTATTTTATTGTGACTCTGTGCTTTATTATGATTTCTTTTTTTTTGTACAGTGCCTTGATAACTGAAAGGTGCTTTGGAAAAATAAAATTTATTATTATTATTATTATTATCAAGAAATCATACCAAATTGAAGATCCCTGACCCAATAGATGGGTAAGATACATGCAGATAAAAATGTTCATGAAAACAACATTTGAGCGCCTATAATTTTGAAGCAATCCATCCAAAGTTCATGATATTTGGCACATACATTAGTGGCCACTGACAGAGTATATACTCCACATTACAGAGTCCTAGTCTAAATGGCAGCTGAGTTATAAACAGATTACTACATTTAAAAAATTCCACAACATTCCAACAAAATTCCATGGAAGTTCACAGAATTTTGCAAAATTTAGGTAAAAATCTAGATTTAGTATTAGCTATATTGGTCCTTGCAAGAACAGATCCAGAAGCAAATGATTTGGTACCTTTTAAGGGACCAACATAGATGTAACAACCAGAACAAAGTGCTGTAGCTTTCGCACCAACCAGTCCTTCTTCAGAAGCCTAATGGCAGTTATTTAGAACAAACAATACTTTTAACAGCTAGATCATGCAAAAAAAAAAAAAAAAACCCAGAAAAAATCCCCATTGGTTTAGAATACTCATTTAAAAAATACAGATGATGATGTCAGAGAAGTTTAACAGTACCATGTTACCTTCAGCTGGAAGGGTCTCAGGGGGTCAAAGGTGCTTTGTGCAAAACACATACAAAGAATCCTACTGCATATAAGTTAAATTGACATAGGATAACACTGCTGGAGCAGATGCCTCTTAAATCAAGCTACGAGTGTCACAGTGTGTATAAGAATGTGATTACTGAAAAACAACTCCCACCCAGATTAAAGACATACTAAGGTTGTCTAAGACTTCAAGAAGTTTCAATGTATGCATGATAGACAAGAAGTTATCAGTAAAGCTGTCTTAAAACCATCAGTGCACACTGCATAATGTGTAAAACTTAGCTGGGCCTATCACCCAGCTATACTCTCCACCTATATATCATGCCCCATAAACTTCAAAAACCTCTAGTGTATTGACAGGACTGATAATTAAACATACACTGACAGTGTTGGTGTCAAACAAAAAACTCTTGTTGAGGACCACCAAGGAATTAAGACCATGTAGCCTGATATGTACTGATGTCAATAAATTCTCAGTGTGTAACAACTTGATGTACCAGAAGTGTCTAAGGAATCTGAAAAAGATATACAAATTAAATTCTCTCCTCCTCTTCACACAAACAGTAAACTCTACCCCACCCACATCCCCCTAATGTGGGGGGAGGGGGATAACTATCTTTAAGGAGATACTCTGTCTCACACACACTCACACACATATGGGACCCTCCCAGCTGAAGGTAACATGGTACTGTTAAACTTCTCTGACATCATCATCTGTACTTTTTAAATGAGTATTCTAAACCAATTGGGATTTTTTCTGTTTTTTCTGCATGATCTAGCTTTTAAAAGTATTGTTCTTTCTAAACAACTGCCATTAGGCTTCTGAAGAAGGACTGGTTGGTCCAAAAGCTAGAGCAATTTGTTCTGGTTGTTACATCTATGTTGGTCCATTAAAAGGTATCAAATCATTTGCTTCTGTGAAAATGTAGGTGAAATTCCTCAGATTCTGAATTTTTCCATTCCACACAGCTCTATTGTTTAGCAAAAAATATAGTAACTAGTGTCACACTGTAGTTAAGGTACTTGTCTAACCTTAGTAAAATGGTTTCCTATAATGTCTACCATGATGTGCCATTGCTTACCGAAAAAAAAAATATGGTATCTATCTTCTCACCATAGTAGACTAAGAGTTGCTGTGGATTACTGAGGACATTCTCTCTGGCCTTAATAAAATACTGGATCTTGTGTCACCCTCTCTGTTACAATGTCTGTGGCTAGGATCACAACATGACTTGCTTTATAGGTAACATTTTTAGTATCTTTCTGACTACATGGGGGTAACCGCTGCCACAGCACCAGTTGCCAAATGCTTATTTTTGCAGTTACATAGACAATTCCATATAGATACATAGACAATGACACATAGATACATAGACAATGACACATAGATACATAGACAGTGACACATAGATACATAGATAGTGACACATAGATACATAGACAATGACACATAGTTATATTGACAGTGACACATAGATACATAGACAATGATACATAGTTACATAAACAATGACACAGATACATAGACAATGATACATAGATACATAGACAATGATACACAGTTACATAGACAATGACACATAGATACATAGACAATGACACATAGATACATAGACAATGATATATAGATACATAGACAATGACACATAATTACTCAGACAATGACACATAGATACATAGACAATGACACATAGATACATAGACAATGACACATAGTTTTATTGACAGTGACACAGATACATAGACAATGACACATAGATACATAGACAATGACACATAGATACATAAGACAATGATACATAACTACATAGACAATGACACATAGATACATAGACAGTGACACATAGATACATAGACAATGACACATAGATACATAGACAATGACACATAGTTATATTGACAGTGACACATAGATACATAGACAATGATACATAGTTACATAAACAATGACACAGATACATAGACAATGATACATAGATACATAGACAATGATACAGTTACATAGACAATGACACATAGATACATAGACAATGACACATAGATACATAGACAATGATATATAGATACATAGACAATGACACATAATTACTCAGACAATGACACATAGATACAGACAATGACACATAGATACATAGACAGTGACACATAGATACATAGACAATGACACATAGTTATATTGACAGTGACAATAGATACATAGACAATGATACATAGTTACATAAACAATGACACAGATACATAGACAATGATACATAGATACATAGACAATGATACATAGATACATAGATAGTGACACATAGATACATAGACAATGACACATAGATACATAGACAGTGACACATAGATACATAGACAATGATACATAGTTACATAACAATGACACATATTTATTGACAGTACACAGATACATAGACAATGAACACATAGATACATAGACAATGACACATAGATACATAGACAATGACACATAGATACATAGACAATGATATATAGATACATAGACAATGACACATAATTACTCAGACAATGACACATAGATACATAGACAATGACACATAGATACATAGACAATGACACATAGTTTTATTGACAGTGACACAGATACATAGACAATGACACATAGATACATAGACAATGACACATAGATACATAGACAATGATACATAACTACATAGACAATGACACATAGATACATAGACAGTGACACATAGATACATAGACAATGACACATAGATACATAGACAATGACACATAGTTATATTGACAGTGACACATAGATACATAGACAATGATACATAGTTACATAAACAATGACACAGATACATAGACAATGATACATAGATACATAGACAATGATACACAGTTACATAGACAATGACACATAGATACATAGACAATGACACATAGATACATAGACAATGATATATAGATACATAGACAATGACACATAATTACTCAGACAATGACACATAGATACATAGACAATGACACATAGATACATAGACAGTGACACATAGATACATAGACAATGACACATAGTTATATTGACAGTGACACATAGATACATAGACAATGATACATAGTTACATAAACAATGACACAGATACATAGACAATGATACATAGATACATAGACAATGATACACAGTTACATAGACAATGACACATAGATACATAGACAATGACACATAGATACATAGACAATGACACATAATTACTCAGACAATGACACATAGATACATAGACAATGACACATAGTTTTATTGACAGTGACACAGATACATAGACAATGACACATAGATACATAGACAATGACACATAGATACATAGACAATGATACATAACTACATAGACAATGACACATAGATACATAGACAGTGACACATAGATACATAGACAATGATACATAGATACATAGACAGTGACACATAGATACATAGACAATGACACATAGATACATAGACAATGACACATAGTTATATTGACAGTGACACATAGATACATAGGCAATGATACATAGTTACATAAACAATGACACAGATACATAGACAATGATACATAGATACATAGACAATGATACACAGTTACATAGACAATGACACATAGATACATAGACAATGACACATAATTACTCAGACAATGACACATAGATACATAGACAATGACAGATACATAGACAGTGACACATAGATACATAGACAATGACACATAGTTATATTGACAGTGACACATAGATACATAGACAATGATACATAGTTACATAAACAATGACACAGATACATAGACAATGATACATAGATACATAGACAATGATACACAGTTACATAGACAATGACACATAGATACATAGACAATGACACATAGATACATAGACAATGATATATAGATACATAGACAATGACACATAATTACTCAGACAATGACACATAGATACATAGACAATGACACATAGATACATAGACAATGACACATAGTTTTATTGACAGTGACACAGATACATAGACAATGACACATAGATACATAGACAATGACACATAGATACATAGACAATGATACATAACTACATAGACAATGACACATAGATACATAGACAGTGACACATAGATACATAGACAATGATACATAGATACATAGACAGTGACACATAGATACATAGACAATGACACATAGATACATAGACAGTGACACATAGATACATAGACAATGACACATAGTTATATTGACAGTGACACATAGATACATAGACAATGATACATAGTTACATAAACAATGACACAGATACATAGACAATGATACATAGATACATAGACAATGATACACAGTTACATAGACAATGACACATAGATACATAGACAATGACACATAGATACATAGACAATGATATATAGATACATAGACAATGACACATAATTACTCAGACAATGACACATAGATACATAGACAATGACAAATAGATACATAGACAGTGACACATAGATACATAGACAATGACACATAGTTATATTGACAGTGACACATAGATACATAGACAATGATACATAGTTACATAAACAATGACACAGATACATAGACAATGATACATAGATACATAGACAATGATACACAGTTACATAGACAATGACACATAGATACATAGACAATGACACATAGATACATAGACAATGATACACAGTTACATAGACAATGACACATAGATACATAGACAATGACACATAGATACATAGACAATGACACAGATACATAGACAATGATACATAGATACATAGACAATGATACACAGTTACATAGACAATGACACATAGATACATAGACAATGACACATAGATACATGGGCAATGATACATATATAGAATAGTGGATGGGTGAACATCCACAACAAGGCTGTGTTTCCATCGAGGGAGTTGATGACATCATAGAGACCTCGAGAGGTCTCGCTGATGTCATCAACTGCCCGAGATGGAAATGTAGCCTTAGTTGTGGATGTTTGCCCATCCACTGTTTTATATAGTATATGGGTATTTTTACTGATTTTTTTTCCTTTACTTGCTGTACATGCTGCTCTCTTTCCTGTTGGTGATCCTGCTCACTCCTGTTCACGCTGGTGCCACTTGTGCTCAGTCTGCCTTCTTAATTTTGCCTCCCTGGGTCGCTCATTATTAAAATCGAGAAAGAAAATATATTTTTAGAAAGGGAGCCGTGTCTGGCTCTCCGTGTCCCGACTCCCGACTTAAAAGTCAGTGGTTCCGCTGCCCGGCACTCGCTAAACCATGCCGCCATGTTTGTTTTAATTTTTTTTTACAGAGCCTTGTCTGAGCCAATCAGCTGGCAGGTCAAGGGTAAAAAGTTGTTGTACTATTGATGTGATGTCAGAACAATAGTACAACAGCTTTTTTGACCTTAGAACTGCCCTACAACAACATTTCAGCAGTTGCTGAAATCTATACACAATAGAAGGCACCCATATACTATAACTACATAGACAATGACACATAGATACATAGACAATGACACATAGATACATAGACAATGACACATAGATACATAGACAATGATACACAGTTACATAGACGGTGACACATAACTACATAGACAATGACAACCCTTCCAGTTTACCCACCCTTGCTAATCACTCCACACTGGCCCTAGAGGCCATCCCTCCCCCTGATTGCCACCAGCTGTCAACTGAAAGAAAAGTAATCTCTGCATTGCCAGGTTGTTCTTCATAAACAATCAAGAGGGTTTTCTTTCTTTCCTAGACAATATTTAGTTGTGTTTGCTATCATAGTCCTCAGGTCATACCCTGCTATGCTATAAGTATTTTGGATACTCTCTGTTGGTACAATGGCAACCCCATCAGTGATATTGTGAAACTGTGTGAGTCTTTGTCCTGGGGAAAGTATGTTTATCTTAATCCTTTTATTTTCAAATTTTACTCACAGCAAACCTGGATGAAGATGATTTTGAAAGGGCATTAGGTAAGCATCAAATATTCACAGTACCTGATTCTATTTGTATCTTAGGATAATTTAAAGAACCAAAGGTTACACTTTCACTTCCCTTCACAGCAGGATCATGTCTAGAGCCACCATCGTAGTAGGATAGGAGGGGGAAAAATTCTCTGGTGTTTTTTTTTTTTTAACATATATTTATTTTTTGAGTTTTATAAAATAATTATGTTCTCGAAAAATACATACATAATAATATGTATATTGACATAAAGATACCACTATGGTATTTTTTTAAACAATGTTGTGAAGGCAGTCCAGCATGTGTTTGTGACTTGTGACTTGGGTCATGGGATAGGGAGGAGAGTTCATCATTGGGGCGAGAAAGGGAGGTTGGTGGCCACAAACAGCACAATTGTGGGGGTCAGCTCACTTGACTATAGCCACCCAATCACCTGACTATAGCCACCCAATAGCGCAGCTGTAGTTTGTATTTATGTCCCAGAATCCCTAGCGATGCATCACATAAGCAACCACTAGCACAAGTGCCACAAAGCTTGTGACATCTTACAAAGGAAAGCTGCAGAGGTTCCACAGGGCCAATGGTAGACTGCATAGGGATTCTGCCCAGTAGTTTCCAGGTAAGTGGTCTGAGACAAAAGGGGACTGGGCTTTCAGATACCACTGGGCCAACAAACCCTAAACCACTAGGCCTCCAGAGGCTGGTGGCTATCCTGTTCATAGCTACTTTGTAGCCGAGCTATGTTTTCAAAGTCAGGTAGGTACCCTGTTGTAACTACTCCTTATCTGGGGTAGGTGGCAAAGGCAGGTGGTTGTACTGTTGTAACTACTCCCTATCTGGGGTAGGCCTGCAATGGTAGGTGGTTGTACTGTTGTAGCTACTCCCTATCTGGGGTAGATCTGAAAAGGGAGGTGATTGTGCTGTTGTAGCTACTCTCTGTCTGGGATAGGCCACAAAGGCACGTCAGTGTCCTGTTTTAACTACTCCCTATCGGGGGTACACCTGCAAAGGCAGATAGGTGTCCTTTTGAAACTGCATAGAAACATGGGAATTTGACAGCAGATAAGGACCACTTGGCCAACCTAGTCTGCACATTTTTACCTGCCTATAGTATCACCGCAAATCCTGCTTGATCTCCAGCCCATTCACCCCCTTTCTTTTCCCCAAGATTCCCACATGCCTATCCCATATATTCTTGAACCCTACCACTGTTTTTGACCCCACCACCTCCACTGGAAGACTGTTTCAGGAATCCACCACTCTTTCAGTGAAGAAGTACTTCCTCACATCTCTCCTTGCTCTACTGTCCTCCTGCTTCATAGCACATCCTATTGTTCTTAAGCATATTTTTTTTTGCAAAATACTTCTCTCTTGTACCTTGTTTATGCCCAAGACGTATTTAAAGGTCTCCATCATATCCCCCCGCTCTTCTCTCTTCCAAGATGTACATATTTAGTTCCTTTAATCTCTCCTCGCAGGACGTCTGATGCAGACCCTGTATCCTTTTAGTTGCCCTTCTCTGGATCACTTCCACTCTATGTCCTTTATGAGATGTGGTCTCCAGAACTGGACACAGTACTCTAGGTGGGGTCTTACCAGTGATCTATATAGAAGCAACATCACCTCCCTCTTTCTGCTGTTGATAACCCTCCCTATGCACCCCAGCATCCTCCCTGCCCTCCCAAATGCCTTGACACACTGCCTGCCCACTTTTAGGTCATCCAATATGATCACCCCCAGGTTTCTTTGCTGCTTGGTGATCGTCAGTACCACCCCTCCATTGTGTACTCAGCCCCTGGATTTCTGTACCCCAAAGAAAAAATTACTCACCTTAGTAATGTTGTTTCTTCTAATGGAGTCTTGCTGTATTCTGACAATAGCAGTGAGTCCCAACCTTCGAACTGCCCCAGAGATGAAAGAGTTAACTTTCCATGCCAGGCATGTAACACCGAGCTTGAGCTCGGTTGAGACTCTGTCTGTTGCTGTTGGAACTCAAACCGTCAGATCTTTACAAGCTAAACTCAATGAGGTCCTGTGTGGAAGCTGTAAACCTACACTAGCCAACTGGCTACTAACATAAAAACAGATTTTTTTGTCCCAAAACAAAGACTCAAGTCAGGAAACCCAAAAAATGAAATAAACACAACACCCACTCACCCAAGAAAGAGGGTGATAACAAAAAAGGGGTGGGGCACCTCCTGAGTGCCAGCACTGCTACTGCCCACCCACATCCCAAAAGCAAAGGTTCTGAGAGGGGGAAGGCGGGGGGATGTCAGAATACAGCAAGACTCCATTAGAAGAAACAACATTACTAAGGTGAGTATTTTTTTCTTCAAACAACATGAAGTCTTGCTGTATTCTGGCAATAGCAGTCTACCAAGCAGTACCTCCATGGAGGAGGGACAGAACCTACTTAGGGAATAGGCTCTAAAGCACAGCTGTGCCAAACCGAGCATCACTCCTAGCCTGGATATCCAGGGAGTAATGCTTGGTAAAAGTGTGAACTGTTTTCCAGGTAGCTGCTTGACATATCTCTAAGATAGGAATATCCCTGGCAGCAGCCAGGGAAGCAGCTGTACCTCTGATAGAGTGAGCCCTCAGGCCTGAGAGTGGAACCTTACCTAGTTTTTCATAGCAAAATTGAATGCAAGAGACAATCCACCTGGCAATGGATCTTTTAGTGGCAGGTTTTCCTTTACCAACCTCACCATAAGTGAGGAACAGTTGGAGGAAGTCAAACCTGTGACCCTTGGTACGTTCTATGTAGTAGCTAAGGACTCTTTTCTCATCTAAACTGTGCAGCCTCCTCTCACCAGAGGAGGAATGGTCAGCAAAGTACGCTGGAAGAGATATGGATTGATTAAGGTGGAAATCTGAAACCACCTTAGGCAAGAACTTCCTATTAGTCCTGAGGACCACCTTATCTCTATGAAAGGAGATAAAATCAGGCTCCACTGACAAAGCTTGCAATTCACTTATGCGTCTGGCAGAAGTGATGGCTACCAGAAACACAGTCTTCCAAGTCAAGTACTTAAGCTCTGCTGAGGACAAAGGCTCAAAAGGGGGTTGCATAAGCTGAGCAATGCAAACGTTAAGGTCCTAAGCAGGGGCAGGGTCCCTGAATGGTTGGTTGGTGTGAAGCAATCCCTTGAAAAACTTAGAGAATACAGGGTGAGCTGAAAGGAAAGAGGCCTTACCCGCTGAAATGAAAACAGAGACAGCTGCCAGATGCACTCTTAGTGTAGCTGGTCTGAGTCCCAAGCTATTCAGATGGACCATATAGTCAAGGACTGTGGGCAGATCAGCAGACTCTGGGGAAATATGCTTCCCAGAGCACCATATGGAAAATCTTTTCCACTTGGAATTATAAGTAGTTCTGGTGGAAGGCTTCCTAGAAGCCTTTAGAATATCCATAACACCTTGGGAGAGGTATAAATCAGCAAACTCTAACTCTTCAAGAGCCAGGCCTTGAGATTGAGCGATTTGAGATTCGGGTACCAAACCCTCCCTGAGCACAGGTTAACAGGTTGTAATTCCTGGGAAGAGACAGGGGAAGGTGGACTGCTAAGGACACTAGGAGAGGATACCAGGGCTGTCTGGCCCAGTCTGGAGCAATCAGGATCACCTTGCAGGGTTGAGACCTGATTTCAACTAGCACTTTGAATAGGAGAGGGAAGGGGGGAAGCATACAGGAACTTCCCTTCCCAATTGATAACTAAGGCATCCAGGGGGACTGAACCCAACACTGGGGGCCTGCAGCAAAACAGGGGAAGTTGGTGATTGTTTGGGGCTGCAAAAAGATCTATCTGTGGGGTGCCCCATCTGGAGAATATCACCTCCAAAACCAGGGGATCCAGTGACCATTCGTGATGGCCCTGGGATATTCTGCTGAGAGCATCTTCCAGGACATTGTCCTTGCCTGGGAGGTGTACTGCTGAGAGGGAAGTGTTCAGAGAATAAGCCAGAGACCACAACTTCATCGCTTCTGTGCACAAGGCCGTAGACAGAGTGCCTCCTTGTTTGTTGATATAACACATTGTGGTGGTATTGTCTGTTCTGATCTGAATAACTTTGTTCTGAACAGACTTGGAAAAGGCTTGAAGTGCTAGAAATACTGCTCTGAGTTCTAACAGATTGATGTGAAGCAGAGATTCCTGAGGGGACCACAACCCCTGAGTGGTCAGGTCTCCCAAGTGGGCCTCCCATCCCAAGAGGGAGACATCTGTAGTAAGGATTAAAGAGTGAGACTGAGTGACAAAGGGAACTCCCTGTCTTAGATTGTTCTGATCCTGTCACCACTGCAAGGCCTGGATCATGTTTCGAGTCACTGGGATCAGTTTGGTCAGAAGGTCCTTTTTCTGAGACCAAAAGGCTCTCAAATGGAACTGAATGTTCCTCATCTGAAATCTCGTTCCCTGCACCACTGCTGTAGAAGTAGCCACGTGTCCCAGGAGCTGCAGAAAATGCCTTGCTGGTCGAGACACCTGAAGGGTGAATGAGGAGGCTAGTGTGATAAGGGTCCTTGCCCTGTGAAGGGGAAGGAAGGCTCTGGCCTTTTCTGTATCTAGCTCTGCGCCTATGAAGGTGAGGAGCTGAACAGGCTCTAGAACTGACTTTGAAAGATTGAGAAGTAAACCTAGAGAGGTGAGCAGTTGCTGAGTTATCTGTAGGTGTAACTTGACTTGGTCTGGGGACTGGCCTATTATGAGCCAGTCGTCCAGGTATGGGAAGATGGCAATCCTTTGCCTTCTTAGAGAAGCAACTACTACTGCCAGGCATTTTGTGAACACCCTTGGAGCAGAGGTTAAACCAAGGGCATTGCTCTGAATTGGTAATGGCCTGAGGGCAGCCTGAACCTGAGGTACTTTCGATAGGAGTTTGATGAGAATATGGAAATAGGCATCCTTGAGGTCCAGGGAGACTAGACAGTCCCCTGGCCCTAGAGAGGGTAGAATTATTCCCAGAGTCACCATTTTGAATTTCGGCTTTAAAAGGTGCTTGTTTCAGTATCTGAGATTCAGGATGGGCCGCCACTCTCCTGTCTTTTTGGGGGTAAGGAAGTACCTAGAGTACAATCCTTTGCCCTGGTGTAGGGGTGGAACCCTTTCCACAGCTCTGAGAGCCAGAAGGGAAGAGACCTCTGCCTCTAAGGCAAGTGTCTCTGAAGGATTTGCAGGTGGAAAGGATCTGGCTCTCAGCTTTGGAAATTTTTTGAAGCTGCGAATCAGTCCCTGGCTTACTACTTCCAGGACCCACTTGTCTGATGTTAGAGACTTCCAGTCCTGGACAAAGTAAGCCAGCCTGCCCCCTACAGGTAGTGGAGAATCGGCCCTGGCAAACCCATCAGGGCGCCTGTTTGGCAGGGGGTTTGGGCTGAGGGGTGGAAGCAGGCCTGCTTGTACCCCTTCTGCCTCTCCCTCTAAAGAACCCCCTCTGAGCGTAAGTAGAAGAGGAGGCCTGGGCTTGGTAGAAAGGCCTATGAAAGGGCCTGCCCCTGCCCCTGGAATTCTGCCTCTGAGGAGTGACTTGCCTTTCCTTGGCCTGGGCACTCCTATAGGTGGTCCTATATTCATCCATTTTCTTCATATAATTCTCTGTTTGCTCCCCAAACAGAGAAATACCCACAACAGGATAATCCATGGCCTTAGTCTGGGTATCCTGTGACAGGCTAGTACATCTGAGCCAAGGATATTCTACTGGCGCAGATGTGGCCATGACTCTAGATGAAACATCATTGGAGTCCACTGCAGCATGGAATTGCACCTTGATGCCTCAATACCATCAGCAGCCACCTGCTCCAGCTCCTGGCAGCTGGCCAGGGACCTGTTTTGCTAAAGCCATGACAGTGTCCCATCTAGATTTCTGATACCTAGCAGTATAGGCCATATAATTTGCCTGTCTGAGTCCCAAGGATGCTGCCATGTACTGTTTCTTTGCCATGGCATCATTCCTCCTGGAGTCCTTGTCTGGGGGGGGGGTGTGAAGCCAAGGGAGTATTTGCCTTATCACAGGCTGCAGCCTGCACTACCCCAGCATGGCTGCATTGTTGTGTAAGGAACTCCGTATCTGAGCCTGACAGAGTATACCTCTTGTCCATTCTTTTATCCACAGGAGATATAGTATTATGAGTCTTTAAAATCCTAAATGTCTGTTTCCCAAAAGATTTGTGTAAAGGAATAGACAGCCTCCTAGACTCTGAGATATCCATCATTTCCACATAGTCAGGCTCCTCCTGGTCATCCACAGCTTCTTCCATAGGAAGCTGGAGGGTTTCGGCCACTTTCTTATAAAACACGAAATGGAAGGGGGACTCAGAAAGCCTAGGAGGAGACATTCCCGAAGGTCTGTCTGGGGAGATGTCCGGGTCAATGGGCACATCCAGACTTTAAAAACCACATTTACTTTCGTCATACTCCTCTTCTTCCTCATCCGGTTCACAGCGGGAAGGTCATGTCAAACAAATCTAATAGATTTCTTTGACTGGGTGACCAAAGTAGTAGACCAGGGAGGGGCTGTGGACATGGCCTACCTAGACTTTAGCAAGGCATTTGACACATTTGACACAGTCCCACACAAAAGATTAATAGTCAAATTAACCAGCCTGGGAGTGGGTCCCAGGGTGGTAGCCTGGGTAAAACATTGGCTGCACAACAGGACACAGAAGGTAATTGTAAATGGAGTCCACTTGAAGAAAGAGGGGTTACTAGTGGGGTACCGCAGGGTTCAGTATTGGGTCCAGTCCTTTTAATGTCTTCATCAGTGACATTGCAGGGGGCTGAAGGAAAGTATGCCTTTTGCAGATGACACAAAGATCTGCAACAGGGTTGATACACAAGGAGGCGTGGAAAGGATGAAAAGGACTTGGCAAGGTTGGAGGAATGGTCAGAGTATGGCAGCTAGGATTCAATGCAAAGAAGTGCAAAATAATGCACCTGGGAAACAAGAACCCAGAGGAAGAATACACAATGGGTGGGGAGTAGTAACAACAACAAAAGGAAACGGACCTGGGGTAATCATATCAGATGACCTTAAGGTTAGCAAGCAATGTGAGAAGGCAGTAGGGAGGCTAGGGGTATACTGGGATGTATAGGAGAGGCATCATCAGCAGAAAACAGGAAGTTGTTATCCTCTGTACAGACAGTTGGTGAGACCCCATCTGGAGTACTGTGTCCAGTTCTGAGACCCCATCTCCTCAAGGACATAGACAGGATAGAGGTAGTCCAGAGGAGGGCAACTAAAATGGTGCAGGGTCTGCAAGAAGCCGATGAGGAGAGACTAAAGGAGCTTAATATGTATACCCTTGAGGAAAGAGGAGAGGGGGACATGATAGAAACTTTTAAGTACCTCAGTGGAATCAACAAAGTCCAAGAGGGTAGCATCTTTCAGAAAAGAGACTTGCAAGAACAAGGACACAATTTAAAGATAGAAGGAAGGCGGTTCAGGGCAATGTGAGGAAGTATTATTTCACAGAGAGGGTAGTGGATGGATGGAACAGCCTTTCTGAGGAGGTTGTGGGGTCTAAAACTGTGGGAGAATTCAAGAATGCATGGGACAGACATAAGGCAATTCTTGTGGGGGGTAGGAAGAAATAGGCTGCTGGTTAACTAGAATCTGCGGCCTATCCTGTAGGTAGGGAAATGGGCAGACTAGATGGGCCTAGCGGTCTTTATCTGCCGTCAAAGTCTATGTTTCTATGTTTCTATGTTTCCTCTAAATCATAATCTTGAACTGGTGGAACCGGCCGAACCGAGCGCCTCCCTGCTGGTGCCGGGTTCGGTTGAACTGGGAAAGCGACTGCACAATTTTATCGCTGGCTATTTCTCAGCAGTTGGAGAAGAAACTTTGGATCCACACAGATGATTTTTCTTTCTTGTTTCTTAGCCAGAACTGGACTCTGAATCGGTTCTCCTTTTGCGCGAAGAAGTCTCGCCCTGGTCAGAGGGCACTCCTTCTGGTTCGTTTGAACTGAACCTGGCTGGCCATCCGGTTCAGCGGACTTTTTGTCCTCCCTTTCCCTGAGCCTACCAACTCTCTTCTCTAGGGTAGCTGCAGGAAAATTTTTACAAATCTGGCAGTCTGCATTGAGGTGGTCAAACCCCAGACAATAAACACAGGTGGTGTGGGGGTCAGCCTCAGCAAAGACTTCCCCACACACGCTGCAGTGTTGAAACCCAGTGGGCCTGGTTTTTCTTCTGAGTTTCTCAGACATTGTGCAGTCCTAACCAAACTTACCCTTTTAATGGCAATCCACCAGGCAAGACACTCTTATCGGTTCCTGACCGTGTCACGGGTCATGGGAAAAAACGTAATAAAATCCGTTTTTTTTACAACCGATAAGAACCGGTAACCACACTCTAAAAGTACAGATAAAGATTTTACAACAACTTTATCAGTTCAAACCGAACCGATGAACCGTTTACAAGTTCCACACAGAATAAAAATTAATATAACCTATCTATTACTCATGAATACCACAGACAGAGACTGAACTGACAGGTTACGGTTTAAATTCGGTTGAAAACCAAGAAAACGGTACTTTAACCGACAAATTGAACCGAGCAGAAGGAGAAATCTCCAGAGCGACTGTTCAGTGAGGCGGAGTAAAGAATCTGATGGTTTGAGTTTAAACAGCAACAGACAGAGTCTCAACCGAGCTCGAGCTCATCGTTCCATGCCTGGTATGGAAAGTTAACTCTTTCATCTCCGGGGCAGTTCAAAGGTTGGGACTCACTGCTATTGTCAGAATACAGCAAGACTTCATGTTGTTTGAAGATCATGAAGAAGGGGATTTAGGTCTAGGGAGTTGAAGGAGCGGAGTTGCAGAAGTTTGTATGGTAGTTTGGATCTGTGGACCTTCCTGACAAGGAAGATTTGGTGATGGTCACTGAGGGCATCAGGAAGGATGCCTGATTTAAGGACACATTGGGGGTGAGTAGAAAGAGCCCAGTCTATTAAGGAGTGGTTTAGAGTTTTATGATTTAGGTGGGTGGGATCGTGGATAAGTTGGGTGAGATTGAGGGCAGAAATATAATTTTGTGTCTTGGAAGTAGTGGGGGACAACCAGTTTTGGTTTACATCTCCCAGTATGTATAACTCTCCAGTGTGTGAGAGGGATGTTATTGAGGTAATGAGCTTGGTTGTAGCAGAGGGCTTGATACCAGGGCTGCAGTAAAGTCCAGCTATGAAGATTGAGATGGAGAAGGGCAGGGCTATATTTATTACAAGGGCTTTGTAGGTGGACAGTGAGGAGGTTGAGAGAATGGTTGAGTATTGAAGTGAAGACAGGATAAACATGGCTACTCTGCCTCCTCTAGCAGCTCTGTCCTGTCTAACTATAGAGTGGCCTGGATTGGAGACAGAGGGGGTTGGATATTTTATCATTGAGCCAGGTTTCTGTTAAGATTAAAATATCAGGTGTGAGGGAGGTAACCACTGGTTGCAAGAGGTCAATTTTTGTTATGATGCTAAAGATATTTAAGTGGATGATTTTTAGGCTATTCAGGAGGACTAGAGGGGAACTAGAATTTGACACCTTTGAAATAGGAGTGTTACAGGCAGAGGTGGGGACAGAAGGACTATGTTTGGGATGAATATTACTTGAAGTGAGTAAGAGGAGAGCGATGATGAGTAGGTGGATTTTGGGGCTTTTCTGGTGGGATGAATACTAAGGAAGTATTTGGGGAGGAGTGGGGGCTAGGTGAGTAGGTGATTAGGAGATGGAGTAAAGCTAGGTGGCTAGGTATGGAGGATAAAGAAGCATGGGGGAAGTGAGTCCAGCATACATGAGGGCATGTAGAAGTAATAGCTAGAATAAAAGTAGGGGCTTGGAGAGGGAGGTGAGGGCATCACGGGTTCATTTGGTTCGGGGCTTGTGAAGCTGGGGCAAGTAGAAAAAATATAAGAAATAGGGGGACGGGAATGGAGGAGTGGAGGGTAAACATTGCAGAAAGTAGGCAGAGGATTCAATGGAATAAGAATTCAAGTTCAGCAACCCGGGTCCCACCATTGACAGGCACGTGCTCTGTATCTGGACATCATGACATCCCACCATTGACAGGCACGTGCTCTGTATCTGCACATCATGACATCCCACCATTGACAGGCACGTGCTCTGTATCTGCACATCATGACATCCCAATCCCACCATTGACAGGCACGTGCTCTGTATCTGGACATCATGACATCCCACCATTGACAGGCACGTGCCCTGTATCTGGACATCATGACATCCCACCATTGACAGGCACGTGCTCTGTATCTGCACATCATGACATCCCACCATTGACAGGCACGTGCTCTGTATCTGCACATCATGACATCCCAATCCCACCATTGACAGGCACGTGCTCTGTATCTGGACATCATGACATCCCACCATTGACAGGCATGTGCTCTGTATCCGCACATCATGACATCCCACCATTGACAGGCATGTGCCCTGTATCTGCACATCATGACATCCCACCATTGACAGACACGTGCTCTGTATCTGGACATCATGACATCCCACCATTGACAGGCACGTGCTCTGTATCTGAACATCATGACATCCCACCATTGACAGGCACGTGCTCTGTATCTGCACATCATGACATCCCACCATTGACAGGCACGTGCTCTGTATCTGCACATCATGACATCTCACCATTGACAGGCACGAGCTCTGCATCCGCACATCATGACATCCCAACCACGTGACAGGCATGCACTCTGTATCTGTACATCATGACATCCCACCATTGAACAGGCACGTGCTCTGTATCTGGACATCATGACATCCCACCATTGACAGGCACGTGCTCTGTATCTGCACATCATGACATCCCACCATTGACAGGCACATGCTCTGTATCTGCACATCATGACATCCCACCATTGACAGACACATGCTCTGTATCTGCACATCATGACAACCCACCATTCACAGCCACGTGCTCTGTATCTGCACATCATGACATCCCACCATTGACGGGCACGTGCTCTGTATCTGCACATCATGACAACCCACCATTCACAACCACGTGCTCTGTATCTGCACATCATGACATCCCACCATTGACAGGCACGTGCTCTGTATCTGCACATCATGACAACCCACCATTGACAGCCACGTGCTCTGTATCTGCACATCATGACATCCCACCTTTCACAGCCATGTGCTCTGTATCTGCACATCATGACATCACACCATTGACAGGCACGTGCTCTGTATCTGCACATCATGACATCCCACCATTGACAGGCACGTGCTCTGTATCTGCACATCATGACATCCCACCATTGATACTGTGCAAAGTGACCCAGGTTGCCAAACTTCTTTTAGAAGTAAATGTTCAATTTAAGCTTGGGTCATCCAGGAGAAACCCAAAAATATTGAAAATGCGAATAAAAGTCTGGATGAACTCCACTCCATATATGAATCTTTAATAGGTATAAAACATGAGGGCCTGAGGAAGTGGTCTCACCACGAAAGATATCCCAATTGGTGTTTATGTTGAAAACAAAAGAAAAAATTGAAGAGAACTGTGTGTTTTGAGTGAGGTGCATCCAGACTTTTCTTCACATCCCACCATTGAGAGGCACAGGCTATGCAACTGCACATCATGGTATCCTAGCACTGGCAGGAATGCAAGCTGTACCTGCACGTCATGACTTCCTAGCATTGACAGGGATGCACTCTGCATCTACGGATCATGGTATCCTAGCATTGACAGGCACACGCTCCACATCAGCATATCATGATCTTCAAGCACCGACAGGAATGCACGCTGCATCTGCACGTCATGACGTTCTAGCATTAAGAGGCATGCACGCTGCATCCACGCCTCATAACATCCTAAAAGTGACACACATGCTCGATGCTTCTGCACATCATGAACAGGCACAGTCTACTGTATCAGCAAATCATGATGTCCTAGCATTGACAGACACATGTCCTGCATCTGCAAATCATGACATCATTGCATTGACAAACTTGCGTTCTGCATCTGCACATCATGACATCCTAGCATTGACAGGCACAAGCTCTGTATCTGCACATCACGGTATCCTAGCATTGACTGGTAGTATGCGCTGTGTAGCTGCACATCATGTTGTCCAAGCATGGACAGGCACACACTGCAACTGCGCATCATAACATCCTAGCATTGACAGCCATGTGCAGTGCATCTGCACATCATGACGTCCTTAGCATTTACAGGCACGTGCAGTGCATCTGCACATCATAACATCCTAGCATTGACAGGCACGTGCAGTGCATCTGCACATCATAACGTCCAAGCATTGACAGGCACGTGCAGTGCATCTACACATCATGACATCCTAGCATTTACAGGCACATGCAGTGCATCTGCACATCATAACATCCTAGCATTTACAGGTACGTGCAGTGCATCTGCACATCATGACATCCTAGCATTAACAGGCACGTGCAGTGCATTTGCACATCATGACATCCAAACACTGACAGGTACACTCTCCGTATCCGCACAGCATCACTTACCAGCATTGATAGTCACATTTATTTATATATTTATTTATTGAAGTGTTTCACCAGGAAAATTACACCGAGCAACAATATGCTCGTCTCAAGGTACATCCTGGGGAAGGGAAGTGGGAGCACATAACATGAAACAAACAATATACATAGAATCAGGTATCAGTTAATGTTACCAACACAGACAGTGCAAGATTACAACAACCATGATTATTAACATTTCTAGATTGATAATAAAGGGAGTTGGCAATAGGGCAGGATTAGAGCACAAGAGGAAGGGGGTGAGGGGGTGGTACAGGAGAAATGCAAATAGTCTGCACATCATGATATCCTAGCATTGACAGGCATGTACTCTGCATCTGCACATCATGACATCCTAGCATTGACAGGCATGTACTCTGCATCTGCACATCATGACATCCTGGCATTTACAGGCACGTACAGTGCATCTGCACATCATGCCGTCTAAGCATTGACAGGTACACTCTCTGTATCCGCACATCATAACTTACCAGCATCATAGGCACATGCTAGGCATCTGCACATCATGACATCCTAGCATTGACAGGCATGCACTCTGCATCTGCACATCATGACATGCGAGCATTTACAGGCACGTACAGTGCATCTGCACATCATGACATCCTAGCATTTACAGGCACGTACAGTGCATCTGCACATCATGACGTCTAAGCATTGACAGGTACACTCTCTGTATCCACACATCATAACTTACCAGCATTGATAGGCACATGCTATGCATCTGCGCATCATGACATCCTAGCATTGACAGGTACACTTTCTGTATCCGCACATCATAACTTACCAGCACTGATAGGCACATGCTATGCATCTGTGCATCATGACATCCTAGCATTGACAGGTACACTCTCTGTATCCGCACATCATAACTTACCAGCACTGATAGGCACATGCTATGCATCTGCATATCATGACATCCTAGCATTGACAGGTACACTCTCTGTATCCGCACATCATAACTTACCAGCACTGATAGGCACATGCTATGCATCTGCATATCATGACATCCTAGCATTGACAGGCATGCACCCTACATCTGCACATCATGACATCCTAGCATTGACAGGCATGCACTCTGCATCTGCACATCATGACATCCTAGCATGCGGCATCCTTATGGTGAGAAACTGGAAGGAAAATCCTCTGCCTGAAGCAGCATGTCTGCCCCGCCGAGCTCACAGGCCTCATACCCACCAGTGTAGGTACATCACCTGGATGACTGGTATAGATTTCCTGGTGATTGCTGGCCCAACCCAAGGGCTCCACTGTGGGGGTCAACCCACAGTATAATAGGCAACCATGTAAGTCCTAGGAGAAGAGGCTGTGTCTCAAGAAGGGGCTAAAGGGTGAATGTGTGTACGTAGATAGAAAAAAATGGAAGCAGATACTGTACAGACCAAACATTGACATCAATTAACTGTCACTTCTGCAGAAGATGTCTATTTATACAATGGGCTGGATATTCAAACTGCACCCAAAAAGTGCGCAATAGCAGGAGCAAGCACAAGTCCATTGCGCCCATGTGCAATAGACACGATATTCAAAAAAGGAGCAAGCCAAATTGCGCCAACAGCTAGCGTCTGAATATCGCACAACCTGCGCCATAGCGCAACTAGGAAGGGGAAGCTGAGCAGATACGACGCGCTATGGCGCAACAAGGGCTGCCCAGCTGAGCAGCCCAGAGGCACCATAGCACAAGCAGGGAGCTCCCCAGCAGCAGAGCAATGTAACTGCACAACCAGGGAGGTAGGTAGGGGCCCACCACCCATGCCACAGATGGGCAAAGGAACACACAGCAGAACGGACAATGCGCCCCCACACCCCAAGCACAGCACAACTGGGGGAGGGCTGGAATATCCACCAGCCCATGGGGACAAGCAAACAAAGCACAGCTGGGCCATGGTGCCCCAGCACACCCACTGGCAAGCTGAGACTGCCACACAAGGAGGGCAGATCACCCCGTGCCACACCAGCCCCCCCAGAGCACATCACACCCTGCACTGTGACCCCCAGACACCCACCATGAGCAGTGATCACCACTGCAGGAAATCCCATGCATACCATCACCCCCACTGTCACACTGCAACCTCGTGTACCACAGAACCATACAAGCCAGACCCACCATGAGCACCCAGCAGTGGGTGGCAGCACACGGCAATGCAACAACGGCAGACACAGTGCCAACATGCACAATCCCCCTGAGGCACAGCTGAGAGACCGACCATGTGTCGGCACAAGAGGTACCCCACACGGGAAAGGGCGGGCCCCTGACACCACCACCATTGATACAGCACTCTGCACAGTAGACAAGTGACACATCCCGACCCACCACTAGCCACAGCAGCCAGCACAGACACCCACAGTGGTGCGTGGAAGCATGCATCACACCGGATGCAACACAGTGCAGGGGCAAACACACACCCATATCCACGGGGACAATAACACAGGGACGCAGTACTGTGGCAACCAAGCCCCCAGTGTGGGCCCATGAAAACTGAGCACACACAGCCTGCAGTCCTCCATGGCACAGGGGTGACACCCACCCTGTGCATGCACTGTGGTCCCGTATACTACCATAATATGCCTGGAGTACAAGTCACAGACAGTGGTGCACAGCCCCTGCAGCACACACAAGCCACAGCATAGAGGTGGGGCATCAACTGCGGAGACCACAGTGTCACCCGAGGCAAACATGCACCACACCAGTGACAGGAGGCAACCCAGCATTGTGATGGTCACAGTGGATGACCTGCATGGACAGCCACCACTGACAAGGCAGCAGACCTTGCAGGCCACAGACATGCAAGGGTGTCAGCTGCACAGGCCAAGGACGGGTTGACAGGGGCACAATGGACACAGAGCATGCACCATGGACCACTGCACACAGCAATGCAATGCACAGAGAACAACACACACACCACAGACACGACTGATAGCCACTCCCACACCAGAGACACTTCCCCACGCACGCACACACACACATACCCATGACTGAACTACCCCAGATGCCATGCACACCACTGCAGCTGAGCACCTATAGCCAGCTGCAAATCAGAGACCACCACAGTGTTCATATCAAAATATTTCTATTGTAATATATAAAACACAACTATATACAGAAAACTATGTACAAATGGGGGAGAGGGACAGAAACAAGGTGGGGTGGGTAAGGGCAGGGGTGAACATATAGGGAGATGGAAGGCGGGGTGTGAGGGTTGGTCAAAGGGGGGAAGGTGTAGGCAGGTTCATGCAGACATTAGCGGCCAGCCTGGTTCTCCTCCGTTTGGGTCTGTCGTCTGGCCCATCTCCTCCTGCTGACCCCATGCTGGTGTATGTCCCTCAGTATGTTCAGGGACTCCCGTGCCACCTGCAGCAGCTCCTGCACAGCCTGCTGGATCCGCAGGAGTATCCGTTCACCTAGGACGAGGGATCAGAGTCAATAGGTGTGACTGTCCTTCCCCCTGCAGCCAACCCATTATGCATGGCATACAGCCATGTGCCATGCTCCTGTGATGGTATGCGCCCACCCACAGTGACCGTGTCCCAAGACATGCCCAACCAGGCAACAACAGCCATGTGGACCACTGCACACACCCACCACCCATGTCCAGAACAGCACAACCTAGGCCGTACAGTAACGTGGCTACGCAGTGGGAAGGCAGTGCCACAGCCATGTGCCCAGTGCACACATGGACCACCACTGATGCACTCCCAGACATGCAGTGCCACTGGACAGTGCTGACTGTCACAAGTCGCGTGCATGGCAGTGGTGTCCATGGATGGTGGCCATGCCCTGCTTCCCACCCTCTCACACAGCATGCAATAGCAATCATGGTGTCATGGCACTCACCCTCATCGGGATGTTGTTGTCAATGGTTGTGGTCCCTGACACGCCTGTGTGCTGCGTCCTTCTCCCTCTGCTGCTGCTCCCCCATCCGCCGCCGCTCGTCCACGCCTGTGGGAGAAAAAAGGAGAGAAAAACATCAGTACAATCCCATAGCAAAGACCCCCTGCCCCAATGTGAGTGCCCAACCAACCACCCAGCCAGACCCACCCACCCCATGCCCTGTAAACACCGCCACAGCCAACCCTAGACTATCCCTCCCTTATGTGCTGGACACACAAGACAGTGTTACCCATATGGACGATACAAGTGTGTAGACGTATCACCCACCTGGACAAGGCACCATGCCCCTCCTGGTATGCGACCGCAGATGGGCAAGTAGCTCCGGCTCCCTCCTCCTGAGGTCCCCATAATGATGCCTGCACTGCTCCGCTGTCCTCCTGCATCCAATGGCCGCCTCCAGGTCAGTGGCCACCTCCTGCCAGACCTGGGTCCTGGCCCTGTCCAGTGCCTCTTCTCCAAACAGTGGGCCATAGTGTGGCTCCACAATGGCCACAAGGTTGGCCAACTCAAGGGCACTCCATTGTGGGGCTCTCCTGCATGCTATCTCAACCGCTATAGCAGGCAATATGGCGCTCTGCAGCACGGTACCCCACGTGGAAATGCTGCGCGGTACAGCACCGCCATTCCCTATCGCGCTGTTACCGAACAGCGTGATAGAGGTGCAGCCATGCCGGACGTATGGTGCCAAGGGGGCAAAGGTCGGGCACAGGGTCATGGGTCTCTGGCACAAGGCCATGCACAGTGCCATCGGATGTCTATGCATCTAGCGCAATTGGTTGCCTGTGTGCCAGCGCCACAGCGAACTATCGCGCAGTTGTGCCACAGCGCCATGTAGTGACCTTGCTATAGCACCACTGGCACAATGATGGCCATGCCCTGCATTGCCTACCACGCACAGCACGTCATCAGTGCAGCAGACACCTGCGTAAGCTACCTGGGCATGCGCAGTGAGGTGTTCTATGCATGCCACAGACCTGCACCATTGGCTCAGCACGTTCAACACAATTGCGCAAAGCGCAAAAGCGCGATATTCAGCCGCCATATGCTAATCATCCGATCAGCCATGCAATGATGCAGCACCGTGATTTGCATCTAAATAAAGTTGCTCCTCACCTAATTTGCATGGATTGCGCTATAAAACTGCGACACTGTTCTGCAGTGGCCATATTCGGTTACTGCAGTTTATTGGTGAGTTGCATGCTGTGTAGGGGGTCTGGACTGTGGTATCAGGGACTTGCTTTGTACTGCACAGTCACAGGTAACCACTGTCATCCTTACAGGCTGAATAATGACCAAGCGAGGTCTGGGTGAGGAGGACTACGATGGTGGCCGGAAGAGGAGGCCCAATTTCACCAAGGCCGAGATGGAGGCACTCTTCGAGGCCTACCTCAATCAGGAGCCACTGCTCAGTGGACGCCGGGGCACCCCTCAGGCCCGTGCTGCTGCATGGGAGGGGGTAGCACGTGCCGTCAACCTGCATGGCAGCCACCAGCGCTCCGTGCAGGAGTGTAGGAAGAAGATGGGTACCAACTGGAGGAGGGTGAAGGAGAAGGTGGCTGCCATCAGGGCAGCATGTGCTGCAACAGGCGGGGGCCAGTCGGAGGCGGTGCAGCTGACACCGGCAGAGGACAGGCTTGCTGCAAGCATGCAGCGCAGTGCCATAGAGGGTGTTCCAGGAGGTGGCTTTTAGACACATGGTAGCCCATCACTGCATGGTACATCATTGTCTGTCGGGGGGGGGCAGGGTAGATCACATGCACTAACATGACCTTACTTTCTGTTACAGATCCTGTGAGTCTGCAGGGGTCAGTGGTGGAGGGCCTGTCCACTGCGGACAGTCATCTGGAGTTGGAGGAGGGACCATCCACCTCCACAGGTATCCATAGAGCATTGCAACAGTGGGTCCGCCTGGCTGTCCACACTGATGTCGTTGAGACAGGTATGGGGGAGGCCCTTCCTGTGTCTCAGCATTCTGGCATCCAAGGATGCCAGCATGCTGTGGCTGTGGCAGAGACCTGCACCAATGATGAAGACACAACCGTCATGGGCAGTGACATGTGTGTGCCACGGAATGGGCACACAGCAGGCCAGCTCACGCCCATGGACCTTGCTGGTTCCAACGTGTGTGCCAGCATGTCAGCACAGTCCCAGGCTGTACCTGTCAGCACCAGTGGGGCAGCACCAGTGGCTGGTCAGGACAGTGGGACTGTTGCGGCCACAGCGGCGGAACAACTGATCCCTTGGGCACAGGAGGCGGAGGGGCAGCAGCAGCAGTCACCCACTGGGACAGGGGGTTCAGGGTTCAGTGGTGGCATCTGTGCACTGCCTGTGGACTTGCCCAAAATTGGTCCTGGTGAGCAGCGCCCACCCTCAAGGGGTGCTGAACATCAGGCCCTTGCATACCCTGATGGACGGGATGACGAGATGGCAGACGACTTCTTTGACGAGCACACCTGCCTACTGCAGGCATCAGTACAGCAGCAGATGTGGCTTGCAACATCCTTGGAGGCACTGTGTGTGGCTCTGGAGCGGGTCAAGGAGTGACACAGCAGGGACACTGATAGGATCCTGTCACGGATTGACCATTTACGAGAGGATGTGACCACTGCCATTGACAGGCAAACACAGACGTTCATCGCTGTCATGGCCACAGTGGGCACACAGTTAGGTGCCCATGCGTCCCTCACACAGCGCAGTTCGCTATCCACTCCCCTTTCCCGGTGTCGTGTGACACCCACCCTGTCAACGCTGAGTTCAGCTGTGGGCATCCCGAGCACTCCTGGTGCAGGTATGGTCGGTGTGCTGCAGACCCCTGTGCGGGCACGGTCGCGTTTGCACAGTGGAACCCCTGGTGGACCATCAGTGCCACCCCATGAGGCCCATGGTCAGCCTGTCAGTGCTGCTGGGTCTCGGCGGGGCCACCCATGCATCCGAGGTGGACATGGCACTGTGCCGCAGGACTGACCTGTCTCCCAGCGAGGGCACTGTCTGGTGCTTCTCTGTGTGCATTGAGTGTTTTGGTGGGCAGTGCACGGGTGGGTGCCCGGCCCTGCATGCAGACACACAGTCCACCTGCACACCCTCCCAGCTGCTGTCCACAGGTACGTGTGCATGATGATGCCTGCATTGTGCTGTACACCAAAGTGCGATGGTGCCCAGCATCTGACACACGCGCATAGACAGTCAGTGGATGTGGTGGCCTGTGGACATGTGTGTTGCTACTGTTTCTGTTCCGGCTCTGTTTTGCATCTGACCCCTGTGCACTTTATGCCTATTGTCTGTGCGTGTGTGTGTGTCTGTCCATGTGGCGTGTTACTGTTCACCCCTCCCTGGTTGTATGTGTGTGCATCTGTGCCCTGCCACATCCCTTGCCAGCATGCACCCCTGGTGTGTTTCCATGCGTGTATGTGGGTTGTGCCCCAACCACTGGTGGTTGCACATGGCACCATGACTTACCTGTGTTGGCTGAAGTGCTCCTCTGTGATGGTGTCCCAGTGCAGCTGTGCCAGCCAGATTAGTCAGGGGTCCCATCGGCCAAGGGGGGGCTGCCCATCCCCATTGTCACTGGTGTCACCGTCGTCCCCATCGCTGTCCCCCCTTCGACCTGTACGGCTATCCCACAGTCTTTGGCCATGTTGTGCAGGATGCAACAGGCCAGGAATATCCCACAAGCCTTTGAGGGGCTATACTGCAGGGCACCGCCAGAGGTGTCCAGGCAATGGAAACGCACCTTCAGCATCCCAAACACCCGCTCAATGACGTTGCGTGTGGTGGCATATGCCTCATTGAAGCATTGCTGCGATGGGGTCGTGGGCCGCCGGTAGGGTGTGAGCAGCCAGGAACGGAGTGGGTATCCACTGTCACCTGTGTGGAGATAGTGGAGGTTAGTGTCTTATTCAGGCTCAGACTGCCCCAAGCCCTGTGGGCCACACCTATGGCACCTCTGGCCATACCCCCCTTGCTCACGATATGTCAGTTCTACATACATACTCACCCACTAGATGACCTGTGGGGATGTCCCCACTCTTGAATCGGTGGCACAGTGCCGACTGGTGCCAGATGAAGGAATTATGTGCTCCCCCAGGGTGCGTGGCACAGACATTGATGATGCACCCACTGGCATCACACACCACCTGGCAGTTGACACTGGCATATCCCTTATGATTCATGTAGGTGGACCCATCGGGGCCAGGTGGTGTGCATATGGCCACATGGGTGCAGTCTATCGCCCCTAGCACGTCAGGCATACGTGCTACCCTGTGGAACTCCTCTATGTTTGCTGTGTGCTCCGCCGCAGTGCTGGGGAAATGGATGTACTCCGCAGCGTGTGGCAGCAGTGTGCTGAGGAATTGGGTGAGGATGCATGACGTGGCCGACTGTGTTATGCCTGTGGTGTCCCCTGTTGGTCTCTGGAAGGTACCCGTGGTGAGCAAGCACATGCAGGCTGTTACCTTTGTCTCCACTGACAGAGCATGACTCTGTCGTGTGGGTGCCTGCATCACATCACTGCACAGCTCACAGAGCCACCTCAGTATTGCCCTGTTCAGGCAGTACCAGCCCACAATCTCGACATCTGTGTACAGCTCAAAGCTGGTGCAGGCTCGGTACTGCCTGTTGGGGGCATACCGCTGACGGGCCCTTCCACGGCCACGTCCCTCTGCAGCATGCCTTCTCACCCCCCTCATTACGGCATCCATGTGGAAGCTGGCACTCTCCATGTCCCTGGCTTGCGTCCCCCCCCCAGCAACTGTTGCTTTGTTCCCCCCGCTGTCCTGACTGCTACCTCCCCTGCACCGGGTACACCTACTGGCCTCTGCTCTCTGTGGCCCCACACACCTTCCCTTGACCCTCTTGTGTGGTGTGGTTTCCCTGGCCTGCCCTCTTTCTCCCTGTTTCCCTGTGCCTGTCTCTGCCTCTGTCTCATGTGGCTTCCCTGTAGCGTTCTTGAGCCTCTTCCTTGCTCCTTTTATTTTGGCTCATTTCCTTGCGGCTAACTTCCGCTTGTTCCACTGTTGCGCATTATGCTAGTCTTTGAACATCGTGACCGCCTTTATGCATGGTTCCTCCCCCTCGCATGCCTTCATTATCATTGCGCTGTTGCTCAGCATGTTTTCAGTGGAGCAACTGCCTCCCGCTGAATATCGCAGAATGGTGCATTTTCTGACTTGTGCTGGCGCAACCCTATTGCGCAACCCTTTTGAATATCCAGCCCAATGATACTTTGGGTCCTGAGGGTGTGACAAGTGTGTCTGGAATACTCAGTTCTCACTACTGTACTGGTGAAGGGAGCGGTTCCCAAGTGTATCTGGAATACTCAGTTCTCACTACTGTACTGGTGAAGGGAGCGGTTCCCAAGTGTGTCTGGAATACTCAGTTCTCATTACTGTACTGGTGAAGGGAGCGGTTCCTCCTTTACCTGGCTGGTAGAACTACGGCCAATTATTGGAACGCAGGGCCCACAGTTACGTTTCCATCCATGGCTGTTCTGTATTATATTCTAAAGCAAAGCATACTTGTAAGTCTGCCCTCTTGCTGGGCCAGACTACACATTGCACCAGGTCTCGTGCAAGGGATGATGTATGACAGGGTGTGCAGTTATAAGGGAATAATGCACAAAGCATGGCTGAGTAACGCAACCTGCCAAGAAATACATTTTTCCTTTATAACTACACACCTTAGCATATGCTGTTCTACTTATAAAATGGGATTTTATTTGTTAGAATAATATGCAGTTCAGGAGAGGTGTGCGGTTGTTAGAAATTAATCAATGTCATATGACATATTCCAAGCAAAGGGTTACCGGATATTCATGTCCCATTGTGTATGTTCACATGCTGTTTAAGCCCAGTAAGAAATCTGGCACTGATGCGAAATGAATAGCAAAAATGAATAAATAGCACACAGTGCTGATTATCCCAAACTTTAATTTCAGGATTACTCAGTGATGACACGGCTCTCAGTGAGGCTGGTGTGAATGAACGTGAGTAGACAAGTTTTTGTACCAAAAATGATTACCCACAGAGGCCAAAATCTGTTGCATAACTCAGTCAAATGACCATCAGGATAAAATATTAAGTACTAGTACACGACTGTAGCAGTGATGAGATCTGAGCATATTAGCACATCTGTCTTGTGTTCATTTATATAAGATTGGTGGGCAGCAGTTTTTTCCTTCACTATAGTTTTCACACTTTGCCACAGCCTAATTTGTATGTGGCATTACATATCAAATGTATTCCATTTTAATACTCATGTGTATGTTGTATTTTGTTTTTGCTTTTTCATGTCCGTTAGGGTAGAAGAGATGTAAGTATTAAAACTTCATATTACATGAGTCTCATTTACTTGTCACTTTGCTGCAAGCATGAGTGTATAACTCTGTTTCATCATTAATTTTATTTCTTGCAGTCATTGGCGCTATCCTTACAGGTGTTTGTAAGTATACTGTAGAACTCAATTTTTTATTATTTATTTGAGCCTGAGGGCATTGTTTTCAGAAATTTCTGAATAACATTGAGTATTTTGTCTGCAGTAAGTTCCTGCCAGTTGTGTGTGTGTGTGTGTGGGGGGGGCTGAAGCAGAAGACTATTTAGTGACTTGCATTAAATCACACTTTGATGATAGGATAGTTGCAGTGTAAACAGGGGGTGCAGCTAAGCTGTATTATATGACACTGTCTGTCATCCCCTTCTACTCGACACTCTCCACCAACTGGGCTTCTCTGACAGTCCCATTTCCTGGTTCTCTAGCTACCTTTCTGCTAGATCCCAGCATGTCAAGATCAGCGGCTCCGTCTCCAGCACTCTTTCCATTTGCTCCGGGGTCCCTCAGGGCTCCATCCTGGGTCCAATACTTTTTAGTCTCTACCTCAACACACTCCCCAGCTCATGTACCAGTAAAATGCTCCTCTACACCGATGATGCAGTCCTCATTGCCTCACATCCCAACCCCACCTCCCTCCAATTATCCCTCCAGCAAGCTTACAAACAAGCCGAGAGGTGGTTCGGTGACCGCAGACTGGTCATTAACCTAAAGAAAACCAAATCAATGCTCTTCTCCCACCACCAAAATAAAGCTAAAAATACCCCCCTCTTGATTATCCCCAGCACTCTGCACCCACTAGAACAAGTGACCACATACAAGTACCTAGGCATCACGTTCGATACTGCCCTCTCCTTCCACACCCACATTACTGCCTGTCAGCCACCATTAACTCTCGGATCGGCCTGCTATACCGGCACAGGGACTGCCTGCCTCAGGTTGCCCTAAGGCTGGCCATCTCCTCCTCCGTCTTGTCCCTTGTGGACTATGGCTTGCCCATATATGCCACAGCTGACAGCACTGCCCTCTCCAAAATCCAACTCTCCATCAATAAGGCCTATAGGCTCCTGACCAGTGCCCCAAGCCGAACTCATACCTGCCTTTTCTATATTACCACCAATCTGCTCAACTTTGAGGAGTGACTGCTCTACCAGACCTGCCTTCTCGCTAAGAAATCACTGCTAGGTCTCCACCTCCCTACAGCAGTCATCATCGTCCGACGCCACCCATAGCTCTGTTAAGGCCACTTTCAAGGTGCCCAGAACCAAGACCTTTCTTGCCCAGAGATCCCTCCTCTGCCGAGCCCCCACCTGGTTAAATTCCCTCCCTAGCTACATCTTCAAATTGCCAAAAATTGGCTCCTTCAAAACAGCCCTTCGGAATCATATCTTTAATACCCGCTGTTGTAGGTGCAACTAACCCCCTGTTGTTACCTGTGGTACCCGCCCGCCTTGCCCCCTGGCTCGACACCGTCCACTGGACAGCCTCTCCCTCCCCCAGACCCACTCCATCCCTACTAGGTCCAAACAGGGATGTAACCAGCTGTCTTCTCTGAGGACCTACTATATCCAAAGGTTGTAAACCTGATTTGTAATGAATAAAGAATAAATAAAGAAAACCCATAATTTATTAACCCACAAGCTACTACAACCACTTCCTTAGTAAATTATCCACATTGTAGACAGACTCACAATAGTTTATTCACATTTCAGACATGACCGCAATAGTTTATTCATACTTGAGCCATGCCCACCACAGTTTATCAAGAACAAGGAGAATCAGTGGGTACCCTTCAAGATTTGTAACGTCAGATATGTGGAAATATCATCAATCTAGTGTTCATGGAAACCAGCCACTCATAGTCCATAAATGCTGTCTAGTTTATTGTAGTTTTCTTATGTGCATCGATGTGTACTGTATAGTGTATGCGCTCATTGATAGACAGCTCAGTTGGCGCCCGGCCGTGTAGCTGAGAAGTGGGCTGTGCCGGGCACCAGCTGAAATTCGGTATGGGGGTGAGGTGGGTGGGAACAAACTGCTGGGGCTGGGGGCCACTATGACCATGAGGGGGGGTCATGGTATGCATTAGCAATGGGGTTGCATCAGTGATGGGGGGATATAGTAAATATATGATACCGGCAGCACCAGAGATGGGTGGTACTAATTATATTAATGGCAGCATTGGGGATCAGGGAGGGGTGACATATGTATCATGCACTGTGGACAGCAGTGGGGTCAGGGGTTATTATTTTTACTAAGGGCAGCATTTGGGGATCGGAGATTGGTGCCATTTTACGTATTGTACACTGTGGATAGTATCGGGGAATTTTATTAGTTATTATACAAGCAGCATGGGGGATCGGGGGTGGATTGTATTAATCATGATAAGGGCAGCATCTGGGTTTGGGATGGGGGACACACTAGACCACCAGGGTAAGGGTGTATTGTATGGTACTTTGGCATCGGGATTGGGAGGCCGCATGCTGCTACAAGGTGTCTGGGCGTAGCCCTTCCCTGTGCACCAGATGTTTGCCGCATGGAAAGGGGTGCCGACAGGTAAGCGTTGACTTCAGGCACCGGACCCTCCTGTACCTGAATGTGGTGCAGGGTCCCTGTGCAGCAGGTTTCAGTGCAAGCTGTGTTTGCCACAGCTTGTGCCTCTCTAAGCTCCTTTTGTGAATCAGGCCCTATGTGTTTATATCTTAAGTATCTTTGTTTAGTATTATGTATTTATATTGGGTGTATATGCTGTAGTGTCCTTATCTTGTACAGCACCCTGAGCCTCAGGGAAAGGATGCTAAACAAATAAAGCTTTAATTACATGCTTTACCCAGTAAATGTTTATGCAAACTAGATATTTTTGCACTCTCACATGCTTTGTAATTGCGCTGGCAAGCTATGTTTTGTCTCTCTAGTCTTCATGCAAATGCTGTAATCAAACTGGTGTAGTGACAGACTGCGCAATGTTTCTGTAACCTGTCTGTTGTTACCAAAAGAGGAACACTAACCAGTATGAACTCCACACTGAAGGGCAGGGCTGCCCCTGATCAGTATACTGGGTGCTAAATGTAATTTACTGCCTGACAGGAGCCTGTAAAATAGTAAAACGTATCCAGCTGAGGCTGCCATCTGAAGTTTTGGCATTTTGTATAACAGGATGCACTGGGACTGCTAACAGTGCCCCATGGCTGACATCAGAGCTAGACTAGAGATGCAGGGGATTCATCTACAGTAATAGTTATGTAGCCTAAAGCTTTTTTGTTATTTTTAAATGTAGTATACCGGTACTTTGTTCCCATGTCTCTCCAGCCAGCCCTTCCGTGGTTCTGCCACTGTGCCCAGCTTTGTCACCCAGCTTCTCCGGAACTGACCTCACTGTTTGTTCATCTTAGGCAAGTCCCTGAGGGCAGGCCACAGGGATGGACCCTTCCCCAACAGAGTTGAAGCTCGGTTCAGTAATGGGTGCCTTGGTTGTTGATGTGGGGCCTGCAACATGGGGTGTATGTCATGTTTAAAGCTTTACATGTGCTCCTATAATCAGGGTGCCAACTGTGAGCTTGAGAATGTGGATGCATGCTGATATGTGTCAAAACATGTAGCACACATCTGCATCTACCCTCCCCTATGCGCCAGCCCCAGCTGCACCACCACCCATCGTCACAATAGGTGGCAGTAACACAGCGGACACTGTGAGCCCTCCTTCCCCTATGCACCAATTCTAACTGCACCACCACCCACGGTCACCATAGGTGGCTGCAGCACAGCGGAGACTGCAAGCCCCACTTTCCCTATGCATCAGCTCTAATTGCACCACCACCTGTGGTCACCGTAAGTGGTTGTAGCACAGCATAGACTGCGAGCGCTCCCTCTCCTATGCATCAACTCCAACTGCACCCCCACCAGTGGTTAGCATAGGTGGTGGTAACACAGTGGAGACTGCGATCCCACCCTCCCCTATGCACCAACTCCAGTAGCACCACAAACCATGGTCACCATAGGTAGCTATAACACAGCGGAGACTGCAAGCCCTACCTCCCCTATACACCAGCTCTAACTGCATCTCCACCCCTGATCACCATAGGTGGCTATAACACAGTGGAGACTGCGATGGCTCCCTCCCCTATGCACCAGCTCTGACTGCACCACCAACCGTGGTCACCATAGGTGGCTGTAACACAGCGGAGACTGCGATGGCTCCCTCCCCTATGCACCAGCTCCAACTGCACTACAACCCCTGGTCACCATAGGTAGTGGTAACACAGTGGACACTGTGAACCCTCCGTCCCCTGTGCATCAGCTCTAATTGCACCACCACCCATGGTCACCATAGGTGGCTGTAGGACAGTGGAGACTGTGATGGTTCCCTCCCCTATGCACCAACTCTAACTGCACCACCCCCCGATGGTCACCATAGTAGGCTGTAGCACAGCAGAGATTGTGAGCCCAACTTCCCGTATGCACCAGCTCTAAATGCATCACTACCCGTGGTCACCATAGGTGGCTGTAGCACAGCTGAGACTGAGAGCCCTCTCACCTCAAGGAGCAAAGACCTCCTGTATCTCAGGCTTCTTCCTGAACCTGGGTTATAAATGTTTCAAGTGATGGGGCTATCACTGTGCGGTTGGCAGGCTAACTCTGAGTTTTTTAATGACTGATCCACCAGTACCCAATCATAATCAAAGGGGTTTTATCTACCGGGCTCACGCCAGCACTTCTCTAGATAGGCTGTTCTCCTTGTCCTCAGCTGTTTCTGTTAAGAAATACTTGCTTACATACATCCTTCTTGAAGCACCCCCAGTTAGTTTTAGGTTGTGTCCGGTGGTTGCCATGTGACCTTTCATCTTAAATAAATCCTGGGAGTCTATCCTGTTATGTCTCTCTAAGTGTTTGCAAATTTCTGTCAAGCCCCTCCCTTTCTCTCTCATGACCCTGAGTTAGTGTAGTGGGTATTTCATCATGCCCCTCCCTCTCTCACCTATCCCTCAGTAAGTGCAGTGGGTATTTTATCATGCCCCTCCCTCTCTCTCTCCTGTTTCTCAATGAATGCAGTGAGTATTTTAACATGCCCCTTCCTTTCTCACCTATCCCTCAGTGAGTGCAGTGGGTATTTTATCATGCCCCTCCCTCTCTCTCCTGTTGCTCAGTGAATGCAGTGAGTATTTTAACATGCCCTTCCCCCTCTCTCCTATCCCTCAGTGAGTGCAGTGAGTATTTTATCATGCCCCTCCAGCTCTCGCCTAACCCTCAGTGAGTGCAGTGGGTATTTTTATTATGCCTGCATGACAGCATGTTTACTGCTGTCTTTGCATGATGGGAACACTCCCAATGGAAGCGAATGGGGGCTAGCCCTTGTTATTTATTTATTTATTTTTTTTTATCAAACTCTAATTCATTAAGATGTCTTAAACATTGAATTAAATTCTGTTCTTAGATGCTAGCAAACCCTGACTGTTAGTTTCAAAGGATTAAGATTGGACAGAGATGGTGAGGAGTGGAGCTCACAGTGGGACCAATTCCAAAACTCCTTATGTATGGAGCAAGGCACTTTACGCCAGACCCCATGGTGTAAACCGCACCTTGTGCCATGCATTCCGCAAGTTGGAATTCCAAGTTGCAGCTTGCACCAGAGGTGGGCTATGCCACCCACACCACCCGCAACTAACAGTGGCATGGTGCAAAGGTGGGTGATGACAGCAACTGTGCCCTATTCCAGAAGGGCGGCTGCCATAGCCCACTAATGCCATTCCAAGACACGCTCTATCGCTGCAGACATAGACCAGCATGGAGGTGGTCTAAGGAGTATACGTCCTTGCCAAATGATGGATGGCTACTCCACAGCACTGTGGGAAGCTCATAGCCCTTCTCAACATACACCCCTAGCATGGACATGTCCCCCACACCCCCGAATGTAGGGGACCCTGGGACTGTTTGCTGAGGTGCCCCAAAATGACTGTGCCATCCAGCCAGCCCCCTCTGAATGCCCCAAGTGGTTGTGGGTGTGTTTCGGGGTGGGGGGCAGTACATTGCAGGCTGTGACTTATGGCACCCAGACCCATTGCGCATAGCTGCCACAAGTCATGGGACATAGGTGCCGGTGACCCTGCCTGTCTAGGAATATGGCACGGGGTCCTCGGCGTAGCACCATATGGCGCAACTTGCAGATGCCCGCGAGTTGCACCATGTATCTTATAATCAGGCCCAGCGTCTCTTTCAAGCTCCAATTTGCACTCTGCAGACTGCAGGCCAAATAAATCCTCCAGGCAGTCAGAATTTTGCGTTCTTGAAATATTTCCAAAATCATGTTAAGAGTCTGAGAAATCAGCTTGATGGTCAAGAGGTCATCATACTTCCTACAGTGCTATAACAATTAACTTATAATGTATGGGGAGCCCTTATTATTAAATGAAATCAAGCAGATTACAGCCTTGTTATACCATTGTTATGACATCACTCTGCTGTTAACCCTTCTTGAATATGTCATATCAATGGTATAACAAAACGGAATGCTCACAGCAATCAATGTTCTGTAAAGTAAGTCAGTAAAGCATTTCAATGCATGATTACATAGTCGTTGTAGCCCATACACTATAGGTAGAGGCTGGAAATTGTAGGCCAGTCATTTTGACCTCAGTGCCGGGGGAAATGATGGAATCCATGCTAAAGGAAAGGATTGCAGCATATCTTGAGGCAAGTGGGGCACAAGACCCAAGGCAACACGAATTCACAGCAGGTATATCTTGTCAGACAAATCTGATAGATTTCTTTGACTATGTAACCAGCGTGGTCGATCAGGGGAATACATGGACATGACCTACCTAGATTTTAGCAAGGCCTTCGACACTGTCTCACACAAGAGGCTAGTAATTAAGTTGGGCAGTCTGGGAGGGGGTCCCAAGGTAGTGAACTGGGTCAGAAATTGACTGAGCAGCAGGACACAGAGGATGATTATTGACGGAGTTCAGTCTCAGGACAGGAGGGTAACAAGTGGGGTGCCATATGGCTCAGTATGGGGACCAGTCCTTTTCAATGTCTTCATTAGTGACACTGTGGAGGGGCTGGATGGGAAGGGAAGCCTCTTTGCAGATGACTCCAAAATCTGCAATAGGGTAGATACTCGAGATGGGGTGAAAAAAATGAGAAGAGACCTAGGCAAGTTGGAGGAATGGTCAAGAATGTGGCAGCTTAAATTCAATACAAAAAAGTGCAAAGTCATGCACTTCGGGCACAGGAATTCTGGACAGGAATACTCAATGGGAGGCAAGACACTAACAACAAAACAACTGGAGGAGCAATTATAACAGATGACCTAAAAGTAGCCAAGCAATGTGAGAAGGCAGTAGAGAGAGCCGGAGGGATGCTGGGGTGCATAGGGAGAGGCATCACCAGTAGAAAACAAGAGGTGGTGATGCCACTGTACAGACAATTGGTAATGCCACATCTGGAATACTCTGTTCGGTTCTGGAGACCACATCTCTGGAAGGACATAGAATGGAAGTGCTGCAGAGAAGGGCAATGAAAATGTTGGAAGGAATGCACCAGAAAACATATGAGGAAAGACTGAAATACCTTAATATATATACCCTTGAGGAAAGGAGGGAGACGGGAGATATGATAGAGACAGTCAAGTACCTCAAGGGGCTAAACAGGGTTCAGGAGGGCAAGATCTTTCAAAAAAAGAGAAGTGCAAGAACAAGAGGTCACAGTATGAGGCTGGGGGGGAGACTCGGGGTAACATGAGGAAGTATTTTTTCACAGAAAGGTGCTGGATGCATGAAACAGCCTTCCTGCAGAGGTCATAGAGATAAAAATAATAGGGGAATTTAAGAATGCATGGGACAGACAGAAGGCAACCACAGTGGTAGAAAAGAGACAGTAAGTGGCAGAATCATTTAGGAGCTGGAGCCTATGTGCAGTACGTAGGGAAATGAGCAGACTAGGTGGGTCAGGTCAGCCTTATCTGCTGTCAAATACTATGTTACTATGTAACTGGCGTCACACATATGCAGACACACTCACACAGTCCCACATGTAAATACACACGTACATACACTCATACTGTACATGGACACATGTACCTCCACATCCACACACGTGCAAATAAGCACACAGTACTGTAGATACACTCCCACACACAATGCGATACTGTAGCTGTACAACATTACATTAAAGCAGTTTTACAGGGTTTCTAACCACTCTACTCATTTTCTAATTTCAGGAGTAATAGGAAAATTCGTGGGTGGACTAGGTAAGCAGTTTTTCATTTTATATCTCTGCCTATGCTAGGTCTGTATAAAAGCCCAGAGCATTATGGTAAAGCTCCTCACATTCATGTGCAGATCAATCAAATATCATCAATAGTTCCAGATGCAGATGACTCATTGATCTACAATTGATGGTAGCCAGTCAAGAGCACATAGTAATAATGGCATGGTAAAAACCGCATAGCCAAACAGCATGAGTTAAAACAGATACAGGGAAACGATAGTGCTGGACATTACAGCTCTGTTCCCATAGCTGTGTTCACTCTCGTTAACATCCCTTAGTCTCTGGCTGTCTTGTGTGAGTTGCACTGTCATCATGGCTCAGAGGCCTGAGTCACAGATGTTGAGAAGCAGTGCACTGTAAAGGTGACAAGGGTTCTTTTCTGGGACTTGCGGTGTGCGTGTGTATAGTTTTACATTGTTGTACAGTATATCTGCATGCTTTTTCTTTTTTTGTTGTTTTATTGACTTGGGACAGTTTCCATGTTTTGCCTGCCCCATGTTTGCCCCTCACTAATTTTCATGCCAAACAGAAAATCTGCCCCCATCCCAACGTTCTCCCCCTCCCCCCAAATTTGGGGCTGAGGGACATGAGTAGTACTGTGAGATGTACACTTAGGTTTTTTTCACTTATATTTCCTGATGCTGCTTTGTCTGTACTGTATTGAACCACACTGTATAGTTAAGTGGTTTTTGACCAGATCCACAAGTGATAGTACTGATTTGAGTAACACGTTGTTTCCTCAACTACACTGTAGTTAAAGTGTAACTGCACTGTAACTGCATTGCAGTTGCAATGCTGTTACATACAACAAACATGTAACTATAGTGTAATTGCCCCATTTGCATACACAAAGATCCACAAGGGTTAGGAAAAACCCTATGGCCAACCTATTATATCAGTTTGAAGGTGGCTCACAGAACCACGCTTGATGTTTGTGGATCAATTTCTCTAGCCCTTGGTGTGTGGCTTAAAATCCCACATGATAGACTCCACCGAGATGGTGAATTTGAAGGAGCACTTGCACATGGAACCTGATGGGTTCTTTGCCACTATAGACATAAAATCACTATACACTGTTATCCCTCTCCAAGAGGGTCTGGAGGCTATGACATTTGTTATTGAATCAAGGTCGGTAGAGGAACAGATGGCAGTACCCACCCATTTTCTGGTTCAACTAACAGAGGAAGTCTTAACCAAGAATGTGTTTATGTTTCTGGAGCAACTGCATTTACAAGTACGTGGGACAGCTATGGGGGCCACAATGGCCCCAGTTTTTCCAGTTTGTTTGTAGAGAAGTAGGAGCATGATCATCTTTATAGCTCCACCACAAATCCATTCTTTCACCAGGTGGATTTGTGGTGCTACTTTATTCATGACATCATAGTAGTAAGGAAGTGAACAGTGAGTTTGGACACTTTGTTAAGTGGATGGAAGATACATGTTTCTGTTTACGATGTAAGTATGAGATCCATCAAAATGAGATCACCTATCTAGACTTGAAAATCTACAGAAATTGTGAGGGGGATATTTGTACAACCTTATTTCAAAAAACAACTGACAGGAACAGCTTGCTCAGATAGTGTATAGTGTCAGTGGCTCAGTAGGTAGCACACTCACCTCTGAGGCCGGGAGATCAGAGGGCTGTGGGTTCAGTTCCCACATCTGGCACTTGGGTTAATATCCCAGTACCGACACTGTAGTGCAGCATGAGAGGGGCGCTGCACTTCTGAGGTGCCGTCTTTCGGATGAGACGTTAAACCGAGGTCCCATCTGCCTGGATTGGTGGTAGTTCAGGGATCCCATGGCACTTATCGAAAAGAGTAGGGAATATTTTATTAAAGTAACATCAAACAATATCAAAGCCACAGTTACATAATATGAGAAATTTACAACACAAATCATATATATACATACAGACAAAGGAAAACACCACAATATCCATAGTATTACCTCATATTACTACAAATTAAATCTGCAATTAATATTAATCTATATCCCTTAATAATATTAATAACAGTCCCTTCCCAGTTTCTCTTTTTTTTAATAGAGACATAATATACTTTAACAAAAGGCTAAATCCTAAATTATAAACTCAATATAAAGCATCTGTAAAAATACTAAACTCTCAAATGAACATTTCTATATCCATAATGTTTCCAAAATTCTCATTTGTATTTAATGAATTTTGAAAAACCTTTCCACCATTCTCTCACTTTTTGGAAGAAAAAATGTAATATCATAACTATAAATCCTGTACATAGCCCCTTGTATTAGTCTCTGAACGTGTCATAAGGCATTAATCTTTGATAGAGTACCCATTGGCATCTAGCTTGCCACAAATAGTATACCAATGTGCTGCAAAAATTTGTAAAGTATCTTTATGGTATAATAACCAAATTGAGGAACATGACCCAATACTAATATCTCATAATCCATACATACTAGCATTTCATATCCCATCGGTCTGCTAAAACTTCCATAGGTTAGTAGCATAGGAACATTCAAAAGAAAATGTTGAACTGTTTCTTCTTGTGCTATACACTCTAAAATGGACAGTTTCGTTCCTGTAAAGGTTTATGCTTGGCATTCCTCTAACTCCAATTCGACCATATACCGTAAGCCATAAGGTGTCCCACATATAAGTAGGTAATCTTGTGTTATTTAATTTACTTAAACCTCCTTCCTATAGTCCTTATGACAGTTCTTAAACTCTGGTTCACTTGGATATAATTGAAGTAAGACAGATTTATACAGCTCCTAACCTGAACTAACTTTGACCACCTGTGCTTCTAACCCCCATTTAAACAATTTTTTTGCAATTGAATGTAATATACTGGAAGTAACAGTGTTTATCGGTTTTGGTGGTCTATTGTTCCAAAGAGTATAATATCTCCCATGACTTGTCTATGTAACAATCCAATGTTTCCCAAGGTCGCCCCCATCCTAATTTGCTATTGGTTGAAATAAATAGAGGGCAAAAAACAACCGGATCTATCATTCCTAGTCCGCCTTTCTGTTTTTCCAAGTATGTAAATTGTCTCTAATCGGGTTAGCCTACTACCCCACAACATCTGAAAAATAAACTATATAATCTGGTTTCCAAGAATGAGGGCAAAGGGAAAATTAATGCTGTGTATAGTAACTTTGGAACAATAAATTTTAATAATCGCAACCCTTTAATTTTATCCAGTTTCCAATGTTTCCAAATACTAATTTTAAGATCAATAGACTTTAATACTGTCATCCATTAAATTCTGGTATATTATTTGGTCCATAAAATAAACCCAATATTTTAATTGGATCACAGGAAATACGTGAACCTTGTACTATTACCTCAGCTATGTCATTGGTTCCAATAAATACTCCTTTACTTTTTGTTTTGTTAATAGCTGAATTTGCCAATACTGCATATTCTTCCATGTAATCTAAAATAACTTTACTTGTGAACTATCAAAAAGACACACAAATCATCAGCATAAGCTTGTATATACCACTTATCCACATCAACAGTCCAACCAATTCCTGTCCACCGCGGTGTTTGTATTAATGATCTAATCAGTGAATCAATCAGAAATGCATATAACAAGGGGCTTAATGGACAACCTTGTCGTACTCCAGTGGAATATGAAATCCTTCCCATATCTCAAGTTGTATTACTGGATGTGTTATTGCTGAATCATAAAGTTCTTTTATAATGTGTATAAAACCTTTGAACTCCATACTTCTAGGGATTCAAATAAAAAGTTGGTATACTCTATCAAAGGCCTTCATTTGGTCAACAGAGACAATACATCCTGATATCTTTTGCCTTTTTGCCAACTCCACTATATCTCTTAAGACCATATGGGCTTGGTGTATGTTTTTCCCAGGCACTCCACAAAACTGATATGGGGAAAGTACTCTTACTGCTAATTGTTTTAATCTCTCATTCAAGATTCTCATAAATAATTTATAATCTACATTCAGAAGCGTAATTGGTCTCCAATTTTTTAAGTCAAATTTATCACCTGACTTATATAAAAAATCAGCAACCCTCTGCAAACCAGCTTGGAAAGTCAGGGTTATCCAGAAATGCATTAAATACAATAACCAAACATTTAGCAAATTCCATTGGAAAAGCTTATATAGTTCTGCTGTTAATCCATCAATCCTCGGGAAGTTCCTGTATTTTGTATTTTAATGGCTTCAATTATTTCCTGTGTCGTAACTGGCCTATGACCTCTGAGGACTCTATCCCATGGTCTGGTACCTGAATCTGGTCTAGAAAGTCCTTAATGTTCTGAACAGTTGGGGCCTAGCTGGCTTATATTCCAAAAATAATTGTTTAATAATTGAAGAAGCGACTTCTGATCTTGTACGTAACAGACCCACCTTATTCAGTGTAGTCAAATGTGTGGCTTGTGTATAAATTTTAAAAGCAGCATATGGATCCTCCTCGGCTGCTTCTTGATCCCATAACGTAAATGCGCAGTTAGAGTTCTGGCCCTATTATACTGAACTTTCAAAAGCTGAGCTTTTACTAACCTAATCTGTGAATCATATTCCATTGAGGAAATATTGGCTATTGAAAATAAATTATATAATTGCTGTCTTAATTTTAAATAGTGTAAAAAATCATTATTTGCCTTTGCTTTTCCTTGCTGTTGTAATAGATGACAAATGTCATCCTTAGAATCCTTCCACCATTTACTCTTTGAGCTGTATAAAAATTCTACTGATAATCGTGCTGTTAACAACAACTGAATTTTTTCCAATATTTCTTTTGAGGTCAATAATAAAGGATTCAATTTCCATCTTGCTTTCTGCCTTCTCAGATTACCGGAAGGAGAAACATTACAAAGTAACAGCAAATGATCAGAAAAGGACACTGGGCATGTTTGATATGTAAAAGAAATTTGTCTGGATAGAAAAATATAATCTATAGTAGAAGTAAATTGATTCCTTTTGAATGTAAAGTGGGCCCTGAACTCTGTTTACTACTACCATTAATTAAACCTGCAGAATGGATCATTTTATAAAGTGCCCTAGTATCACAATAAATCTTTTTATTTTTTCTTTTTAATTGGATTCTCAACATCTAATAAAGTACAATTAAAATCCCCACACAAAACACCTCCAGTGAAGTCAATAAATAAGGTTGTAACATATTACAAAGTGCAACCCTTTCTGCTTTAAGCTGTGAACCATATACATTAATAAATCTACAAGACCTGCCTTTCCACATCCCATCTAAGATCATCAACCGTCCTGGTATCAAATCTATCAACCTAATTAAAGAAAACTCATAGGAATGAAACAAAACCTATGCCATCTGCTGACTGCCGCCAAAGGACCAATAGGATGGGCCCCAGCATCATTCTTGTTGAAAACACCTAACTTGTGACATATTATATATCCAGGTTTCTTGTATTAAACAGACATCTAATCATGAGCATGAACTGAATCATAAATTATCTGTCATTCTTATAATTCAATATACTGTGTACATTCACTGAACCTAACCTAAATTGCAGCATTCCTATTCAAAGTCTACCTTCACCTATCTTTTTTCCTCCTTTTCTTTTTCTTTCCTTTATAATCCTCTTGTAAGCCTATTGAGGAAGGTGGACTGTCCGTTATCAACTGGGAATCATCCTCAGGTCCATCCATATCTGATTCTCCCCATTGACTGGTCAGTAAGGCAAAAGAATTACTGGTTTCCACTTCCAAAATCGGCTGTTGAGAAAGGTTTTTAACATTTCGTGAGGAACGTCTAACAGCAGCAACCACTGGAGTCCGAAAGGTCTCCTGTTGTTTGCCTTTCTCTTACCGGGTTTCCTGTATCTAGGTTTGAAGTGCCATTTTGACTGGCTACTGCACATCTGTCCCTTGTCCATTTGATGTATCCTGTGGTTATGTCACCGTGAGGCTGTGGAACCAACCAAGGTTTTTCCTATTATCGAATCCTGTGCTTTCTGAATTAATAGATCTGGACTCGCACAACAACCTTTATTTTTTGCCGCCTATGTACAATCAGCAAATACATGTCCTGCCTCTTCACACAAATCACACTTTGTGGAGCTAACACACTGTAATGTACTATGGCCACTTCTCCACAGTTTTCACATCTAGGTTTGTCACATGAACTTGATAAATGCGTCCTAGCCCCACATTTATAGCATGCACGTGGTTGTCCCGCATAGAAACACACCCCTCTATCCCTCCCTAATAAAAAGGAATTCGGAATGTGTTCAATACCTGCCTCTGTCTGCCTTAATTTTACTTTAAAACGCCAACCCCCTGTCCAGAATTGCTCTGAATCTAGTATTGCTTCAGGGTCACTTTGAATTTCACATTTTTGGCCTAGCCAGTAAATAATATCATCAATATGCACCCCCTCGTTTCTAAACATAACAGTGACATATTTAATTAAAGGCTTTGTTAAAGGTATTACCATAAATGGAGTCCACAAGGGGGAAAATTTAACTTGTGTATATCTTTCCCAAAACATATCAAGAGCATAGGTAGAACGAAAACTCACATCGAAATTATCCTCTCCAGAAATATTAATAAGTGCAAACACCTCTCTAGGTGAAAAATGCAAAGACTCCTTTAATAAACTTTTTCCCACATACTGCCTGTCAGGTCGAACCTCTAAACCTCCTTTATACCTAATGCGTACACATTTCTACGAGGTGCAGCATCCTGTTTAATTTTAGAAAATAACTCTGACATCAATGGTTTATCCCCACTGAGTTTGCTACGTCCGTAGCCTCCCTTGTGCTTGTACCCTAGGCATTGAAGGTTCCTTGTTCCCTGAGATTGAACTCTCCATAGGGGTACCTCCTCATTCCCATTTATCCTCTTTTCACACTCTTGTGAGTTACCAGCTTTTGTATCTTTGGTTTCAAGTAGGTTCATTTTGGGAGAAATTTAATTTTGGGTCCCAGTCAGGCGTGGTTTCACGATCCATTATCAATGTCCAACCCGCTTCCTTAACGCTTTCTGTGGGGACCAGTTATCAGTAGAAATAGGTGCAGTACAGATATTGCCTACCACTGTTTCTTTTTCCTTGCTGATCAGTAATTAACTGTCCATCTGTTCCTACTATAGGCAGTATCAAGTTACGTTTTGCAAAAGTCAATGCCATTCTTTTTTCCTTTCCTTCTTCTCCTACCTTATCCACCAGTCATTTGTTGAATGAAAAGTCCGTTACCCCAGTCTGTATTCCTGGCACCGTTTGATAGATGCAGTGTTTCTCCTGTTCTGTAGTCCGTTTCTCCATATTGTTTCCAGGCTGAAATACAAAACCCCTTGAATTCAATACAGGACTTCCTTGTCCGTCCCGAAAAGCTGTCCCCTGTCTCTCTTCCTTTCTCATTACAACGTCCTTGTGCACCTGCAATATTTGTTGTACGTCGTTCCTGTTTCCCCTCTCGGTCTCCAGTTCAACTCTCTGTGAAGGCACATCATTCAAATTATCGCTCATTTCGGTCACCTTATCTGTCTGAACTTCATCCTTCTTCTTCTCACTGCAAACACCACTCAAGGATTGTTTGGGACTCGTGTTACCCAGGACTTGTACCCGATTTACTTCGTTGTTTGGTTTTGTAAGTTGCTCCATTTTGTTGCATGCCAGTGCTTTTAATTCTTCTGCTACTTTTCTCTGCTCATGTTGTAATGTTTCCAGTTTATTTTTAGTTGTCTCACCTTAGGTGTAAGCTCTGCTGACTCTAATATTGGCATATTCGTTATAAATGTTGTTAAATCCTCCGTTGAAACAAATTGGTCTTTTTCTTCTCTTCCTCGTATTCCTCTGTAGTCTCTGTTGTTCCTAGTAGAAGCATTGGTTCATTTGCAGCCCCTGGCTGCTCCGCTTGCTCCTCCACTTCCATCCTCCTTGCATGCAGGTCACCAACTGACCTGCTATCCAGCAACAACCTGTCCCTCTACTGGCCGAAGCAGTAGGGGAATTTCCCTGGTGTCCTGGCCAAATTTCCCTCATTCACTAAAAATACCACCAACAGCTTAATCTGGTTCAAGGTCAGTTGGCATTCATCTGTATCCCCCTCCTCCGGGTTGTGCCTGAAAATAGGCAGGATTTGTCTAGTGCTCTTACCCGGTCAACAAAAACTAAATAAATAAAATAAATAAGACATGAGAGCTGCCATCCACCACATGTTCGTTTTAAAATCCCTAAAGGACAACTGGTCCAAACTCTAAGAAACTGTACCGAGTCAAGTGAAGTTAAGCAGAAAAGGAGTCTGCAGGTTCGGAGATTTGTGGACCGTGGATATAATATGCATAGTATTGCTACAGCCATTAACAAAGTTAATAAGATGGCTAGAGATGTCACATTACACTTTGCTAGCTCCAGCACGAATAGGAATCCCCAGGCAAGCTGTGCCTTTGTTACCATGTACTCTAAGAGAGCCGATATCATCAAAGAGATCACTGTCAGTAATTGGTCCATATTATAATTAGAACCAAGACTGAAAGATGTGGTAAAAATGGGCTCCAAGGTAGTATTCAGAAAATGCAAAAGTATTAAAGACATGGTTGTGAGCAATGTCCTTCTGGGGCCAGAACCGTTGAGGCAGTCTGTCCTCCCCCCCTAAAATGGTACTCACTGGTGTAGTCGATGCATATACTGTAAATATATATGCACTTGTAAAACTTTCTCTCGTCCTACAACAGGTGCAGAAGTAAATATTAAAGATTTCATCACATGCACCAGCATAGGTGTTGTATATTTACTACAATGGGATTGTGTAGCCTATTATGTCAGTAGAATGACACAGAATTTTAAAACTAGAATAGGTGAACACGTAAGAGCAGTACAGAAGGGAGATGATTCATATGCTATAATAAAACATATGAAACAAAATCCACTGATCAGACATAATATTACATTTGTGGGTACAAAGTTGGTTTCTGTTGGGGTGAGGGTGAAGACATAAAAAAACTTACTGGACAGAGGGACAGCTACTGGATTTTTGAACTGGGATCCTGGAAACACCAGGGCCTTAATGACAGTATTGATCTCTTGGCTTTTCTGAAGAAATATAGGTGCTAAAGAGGTTGGTTTCTGGAGGCGTCTGGTAAATAAATGAAAAAAAATGAGAATATAGGAAAATGAGAAGATATTCTGAAAAAATAATCTGTCAGAGCACCATATAACCATATAGGTTTAAGTGTGTGTGTGTATATATATACACACATATATATATACACACACACACACACACATATACAGTATATATATATATATATATATATATATATACACTAAGCAAAAAAACTGCATTAATGCATCATTTAGGGTTAAAGCAAAAAAAGTCAGGAAATGGGACATTAGGGTTGAACCCCTAACTCCCCCCACACACCCCAAACCCGATCCTCCACAGACTGACAGATTCCGTGGGTGTGTCATTTGGGTCATGAGGCCCAAATCTTACCCCATCCCATGTGTGAGCACATAGACATGCTACAGTAAAGGAGAATGGGGTAAGAGTTAGGCCTCATGACCCCAATGACACACCCCGGAGTCTGTCAGTCTGTGAAGGATCGGGGTGGGGGGGTTAGAGGTTCAATCCTAATGTCCCATTTCCTGACTTTTTTTGCTTTAACCCTAAATGAAGCATTAACTCAGTTTGTTGCATAGAATTTCCTTACTTTTGAAAAAGTGTAATATAAGTAGTAAAAAACACGTATTGGTGGGAACGGGCCCCATGCTCCCACCAAGCTGCCAATTTTTGCAAAACAATATGCATCTGGGCCCACGCTCTCACTTATGCCAAGCTACAGAGTCATGCAACAGCCCTATAGGGCACCAAACCATTGTAACAGGAATTCATGCATATGAACCATAAGAGATAAAAAAATTCTAGCATCATTGTAATCGTGACAGCGAGTACTGCATGTAACACCAAAATGATTGCACCTGCATCTCAAATCATTTCTGAGATATGGGCACTGAACAGCACTGGACAGGCACTCTTTGAACTCTTGTGACAGTAATTTCACAATATCTCATGAACCGTGTGACGTATGAAAAAAATTCCACTGCAGTCTTACTCTGCAACTTCAAATCCTTTTTGGCAGCACCGATCATACATGTTCATTTTCCCATTGACTTATAATGGGAACATCAAACTTCTGTAACTTTTGAACAGATTAGTATTTTTTCACCAAATAAAAAGTGGCATGTTCCTTGATCAAAGCTCTTTCTAAGTCCCAAGCTTTGGTCTGGCAGATGACATGGTGGTTGAGCAGCGCCACAGACAAATACTGCACAAAAATGTCGAAAAGTAAATTTTGTGGTGCTTTACTGTGCTAAAACTGTATGTCTGACCGAACCACAACTTGGCAAATCAAAAGATCTACCATCCCATGCTGTGCACACCAACTGTCGTGCAAATCCATGAAATGGTTGCAAAGTTAACAAACATAATTTGAGGTTTAACATTAAAGTGCCTACTCAACCCTAAATATAGGGGTGCGATAGATAGATATAGATATAGATAGCATTCACAAAAGTGTATAATGCACATTTTTATTTTGTATGGTGGAATTTATAGTGATCCTATGTAGGAATGTTTGTAAATAAGGAAATTTAAGCATAAAGTGCCTTGGTAAAATAAAACTGGATACACATGTTTGCACCAGATAGAAAAGCTTTGAACCATTCCAAGGAGATTAATTGATACTAAATTATTAATATTTAGTGCTAATGTTAAATCTGTCTTTAAATAATTTGATCATCTTAAGGATTGATTTATTTTCCCCAAGATACAGTGTTTTATTATATGTAATGAGAATTTATTTTTTGCTATTAATAATGTGTGTGACTTTAAATGGGTGCATATTCAACGTTAAATGTGAAGGGAGCTTCATGACTGTTTGACACATTGATTGATGTACACTCACTGTATAGAATGAGCACTGTATCTGTGCTTCCCAGATCACTCTGAGGAAGTTCAGCAACTTGCTACGTGAAATGTTAGTCTTTTATCTGCGGTAGCCACTGCTTGGTTCACTTGTGCTGTACAGTACTGTATGTGCTTGCATGTTGCTATGTCTGCACTACATAAAGGACTTGTTCTAAATGTATACACAGTGTTCTGGTGTTTTGTGTCCATGCAGTGGGTGCTTTATCTTTGCCTTTGACACTTGAAGCTGTCTAGAACAGACAAAGTCATCTAAGATTTATTCTGTTTCTTTAAGACAGCTCTCAAATAGGATAAACAGCCATGAAAATATATTTTATTTGCAAATTTTGTTTTCTAAAACATTTCAGGCTTTTTTGCATCCTCATTGATACAAGAATACAGAGCTGCTTTAAACAAGCTCTACAATACCGGTTCGACAACATTCTGGTCGACCGGCATCACAGCGACAGAATTAATGTCGACCGCAAGTTGTGGTTGACATAAATCCATATGGAAACCCTGTCCTTGCTTCTACTTGGGGGCTTCACCCCCTGATCCCCCATACTAAATATAATCAACTGCGAGTCTGAGTTGATTCAGGAAGGGGTGCAGGACCAGGAGACAGTGTGCCCGGGTCTCTGGCACAGCACTACAGCGAACTGTCAGTGTTGCTGCCATTGACATTTTTCACTGTAATGGTGTCACCGTCAGAGAGGTATATCTTTTAAATAATAAATTTTATTTTGATAAGCACCTTTTGGGCCATCAAGGCACTTTACAAAAAGATAAAAACAATCATATTAAAACAGTGAACATAAGGATAGAATAAATAACATACTAATAAAATAAGTAACGGGGATCAGAATTATACGGTGCCATCATAAGCGTGACTCCATAAGAAGGTTTTCAATGCTGTTTAAACCCCTCCACAGTTGTGCACTCCCAAAGCTGGCGGGGTAGAGAATTCCAAAGGGTTGGGGCCACATACATAAATGAACGGGCCCCAGAAGATTTCAGAGACACCCTCAGATTCTCTAGCAGCCCCTCATCAGTCAAACACAACTGTTGCACCAGATGGTAAGGCACAAGAAGCTCTTTCAAGTAGAATACATTGCAATTCCCATTTAGCCACAATGTCAGTTTTAAAAACATGCAATGCGAAGTGCTCGCTTGCTTGTACCTGCTATGTAGCTGTTGGGCATAGACAACGCAGCAGTTAAAACTAGCAGATTAATAACACAGGTTATAAAAGTGGAATAATCAGGATTAGAAAAAGAAGAGATTCACACATAATGGTGTTATTTTTCTTAGAATGTGACTTGTGTGCCTTGTGATTGGGGAAGGACTTCATAATAAAACTGAGGAGAAAGGTAGAGAGCGGACAGAACTAAGCAGGAAATTCAGTAATCTGATGCTGTGATAGGTGGAGAAGGGACACGCCCCTTAAAAAGCCATCTCATAATTCAGACTGATACCAAGTTATCCACATGCTTCACAAGCAAACACAATCAGTTTTATTCCTGGAGCGTATCTGTCCATACTGCATGGGGTATATCAATTCAAATGTAAACTACTTTTTACTGTAAATGGTTTTGAGATTATTAAAAGTCACGAAGAGAAGAAGCTAACTGTAGTGATCAGCAGCAGGTTGACATGGAGTCAACAGTTCTGGACTGCAACTAGCAAGACAAACAGAATCATGGCGTGCACAAAGAGAAACTGTATAAGATGAGGGGTATTATAATGCCCTGGTATAGATCGTTGGTCTGGCCCCATCTTTAGAGCAGTCTTCAGTTCTCCTCTCATATCTGAAAAATGATACGAATACTATTGAAAACGTCCATAGTAGAGTGATCTAGGTGGGTGGAGACTTGCAAACATAAGCTTTGAGGACCAACTGACTAATCTAAGGTCTTTTCATATGGAAAAGAGGAGAGTCAGGGGAGGAATACGCTTTGTATCGAAATATGGGAAAGAGACAGTGCCATCTGATTCACCACAGTCCTCACTGTATCCAAGGATGACAGAATAAAGAGGGCACAGACTGTCTCTGAAAGGAGAAAATTCAAGTGAACGATCAGGAAGAATAACTTTGTGGAAGATTTGGTGAATATGTGGAATAGACTCCCTCAGCAGATGGTAATTGTTTATACTGGGGCATACGTGGAGGACTAAGCATGCCCTTAGTTGTTTGCTAAGCCTATGTAAGCTATATGGCAGTTCTATAGGGCACTTAGTTGCACACGACGTGCTACTGTAGGCTAAGCTGGCAGTAGTAATCTAGCATAAAACATGCTACCTTTTAAATTAAAAACAAATATCTGGGGGTCTGGGGGTAGAGTGCCCCAATTCTTAACAAAACCAACTGATATTTTTGTTTTGGTCCCCCTTTCCATTTTTCCCCAGTTTTAGAGCTTCTTCAGAGCAGTAATGCTAAAAAAATAGCATAGTAGCCTTTTGCCTTCATAGGATTCAGGGACACCATGGGCAGGATACTCAACAGAATGTGCCGGTGTAGTGCAAAGCTTTGCACTTCTCTTGTATCTGACCAAGCAACTGCTATATTCAGTCGGATAGTGGACTGGCTCTATCCGACAGAATATCAGTCTCTGTCAGCACAGCACAAAGTAAAACTATGCTGTCTGACATGGACATGGACTGTATGTAGCATTCAGGGAATAGCACTCCCAGGAATGGATAGCACCGGGGCCCCTGTGGGCTATATTCAGGGAATAGCACTCCCAGGAATGGAGAGCACTGGGACCCCCATGGGCTATATTCAGGGAATAGCACTCCCAGGAATGGAGAGCACCGGGGCCCATATGGGCTATATTCAGGGAACAGCACTCCCAGGAATAGATAGCACTGGGACCCCCATGGGCTATATTCAGGGAATAACACTCCCAGGAATGGAGAGCACTGGGACCCCTATGGACTATATTCAGGGAATAGCACTCCCAGGAATGGATAGCACTGGGACCCCCGTGGGCTATATTCAGGGAATAGCACTCCCAGGAATGGAGAGCACCAGGACCCCTGTGGACTATATTCAGGGAATAGCAGTCCCTGGAATGGATAGCACTGGGACCCCTTTGGGCTATATTCAGGGAATAGCACTCCCTGGAATGGATAGCACCGGGATCCCTTGTGGATTATATTCATGGAATAGCACTCCCAGGAATGGATAGCACCGGGACCCCTGTGGGCTATATTTAGCCACAACATGTAGATGAGCCCAATGGGCATACAGGGCACTAAGGGGCAATTAGCATGCCCATTATGGGCTAATTTGCATGGTGTACTGAAGTCCATTAGTGTCCCTCCCGTGTGTGCCTGATGACTTCCCTGGTGTCTAGTGGCACCCCACACCCAAATACACATCCCATGTAATGTTACATATCATTGGGATCTAGTGGCACCAGGTGACCTGTGGCACCCTTACCCCTGCACACCTGTTCCATTTAATTGTTCCTAGCCCTGGTGATGAGTAGCATCCTCACCCCCAAACAATGATGACATGTAATAGTTCCTATCCATGGTGTCTAGTGGCACCTCCACCCCCCTAGCAACTGTGCCATGTAATTGTTTATAGATCTGGTGTCTAGTGGCACCCCCCACACCTGAACACCCTACATATCCCTGGTGTCTAGTGGCAGAATTATCCCTGAACAATGTGCCATGTAATAGTTCATATCCCTGGTGTCAAGTAGCACCCCCCAACCCCCAAGAACCCATGTACAATAATACCGGATTCCCTGGCATCCAGTGGTTCCCCACCCCTCCGAATGCCCATGGACATATGCAAAGGTAGGCAGTGTCTCCTCACCTGTCCTACCCACTCATAGAACACCGCCCATTGGGCCAGCCCTTAGCACGGTGTTTACAGATGTGTTAGGAATCCCAATATGAAGACAGGTTTAGCCCTCTTCTCACCTTCTCAGCTACCTGACATATAAGCTGTCATTGAGTGCACGTACAGATATGTACTGTACAGATGCTCACGGACAGCTCATATAAGGTCTGCAATTCTCCTACTTGCTATTTAGTACTAAAAATTTAGCAAGTTCAACCCTGGAAAATGCATAAGGATTTTTAGTACATTTATAATGCATCTTATTTATTATTTATTTTTTTATTTTTTATATTTACAGGGTTGCACCTGGTGTGTTACCAAGCAAAAGCAAACAGTGATAATCCCAGTGCTTTCCCTCCCCCCAAAAGGGCATGCTACGGTTTAAAATATGAGGCTTTTCCTAACTATTGAGTGGGTCACCTTGTCATTGGTGTTCAAGTTGATCATGATTCGACCAAATGATGAGCACAAGAACCCCTGACATGTTGAAATGATGAAAGTAAGTGGAAAAATTGAATTGATTTGAATGAATTGCAGGCTTTAAAGCAACTTTTTTGAGGGGGAGCATTGATATTATAAATGTTTGCTTCTGCTTTGCCACACACCAGGTGCACCCCTGTAAATGTAAGAATAATTTAAGATGCATTATATAAATGTGATAAAAAAATGTTATGTATTGGCCAGGGTTGAACTTGCTAAACTTTTAATATTCAAATCAAATCAAATCAATTTTTATTTATAAAAGGCGCCTTTCCAAAACCAAGGTACCTGTACATTACATGATAAAATCTATAAATAATTAAAACAATATTAAAATTAAACTTGACAACAGCGTTCAAAACTCATCGTATGCTAGGCTAAAAATATATGTTTTTAAAGCCTCCTTAAAGCTTTGGACAGTCAGACAATCTCACACCTGACGAGGTAGAGAATTCCACAGGGTTGGGGCCATAAAACTAAAAGATCTGGCCCCTGAAGTTTTTAAGCGAACCCTGGGAATCTCTAGCAGTCCCTCATCAGTGGATCGGAGAGAGCGGGATGGACAGTAGGGTAAAAGGTGATCTTTCAAGTAGCCAGGTCCCTGATCGTGTAGGGCCTTATAGGTCAGCAAACTGACCTTGAAGGTGATTCGCCAGCAAATTGGCAGCCAGTGCAGTCCACGGAGCACAGGCGCTATATGACTGGACCTAGAAGAACCAGTCAATAGCCTGGCTGCCGCATTCTGCACTAGCTGCAAGTGGCAAATCTCAACCCCCGGTAGCCCAAGATAAAGGGCATTGCAGTAGTCGAGGTGGGAGGTAATAAAAGCACGGACCAAAGTAGGAAGATCATCAGGAGGAACCAGGTGCTTCACCCAGGTGATGTTCCTCAGATGGTAAAAAAAAGGTTTTGATAACTGCCGACACCTGAGATTTAAGTGCCAAACAGTCCTCAAACACAACGCCCAGGTTCTGCACCCGGTCTGAGGTAGTTAGCTGGACACCCTCAAGCCATAAACCCAAGGGTGATACCGCCAACAAACCCGCCTCCCAGCGACCCAGGTCCAAACCAACACCTCATTTTTTTCTGGGTTCAACCACAGCCAGCTCACATTCATCCAGTCCTGGATTTTGGCAAGACAGTTGTTAAAGACCGAAAAGGCAGCATCTTGGCCAGGCACAAAGCACATGTACAGCTGAGTATCATCTGCATAGCAGTGAAAACTCAGACTGTACCACCTAATAATCGCTCCTAACGTCAGCATGTACACCGCAAACAACATGGGCACCAAAATGGAGCCCTGTGGCACCCCACAGGATAGGGGGAATGATGCCGAGGAAAAAATCCCAGACACCACCCTCTGAGTCCTGCCCTCGAGGAAAGATTGAAACCAACTGAGGACTGTACCAGACAGCCCACAGATAAACCGCAAGTGCTCCAAAAGCACACCATGGTCCATGGTGTCAAATGCTGCAGAGAGATCAAGAAGGACCAAGATGGAACAAGTTCTTCGATCTCTCACTATTAGGAGGTCATTTAGTACCCAGACAAGAGTTGTCTCAGTACTATGTCTTTTTCCTAAATCTGGACTGGAGAGAATCATAGACATTGTGGCTGGTCAAATGATCATCCAGCTGCGACGCGACCACCTTCTCAATAACCTTACCCACGAAGGGCAGGTTAGAGACAGGCCTGTAGTTAGCCAGACAATCCGGGTCCAAGGAGGACTTCTTAAGAAGGGGCTGAACCACAGCCTCCTTCAGAGGATTTGGAAAAATCCCCCTCTCCAAAGACCTCCAGACTATCTCAGCAAGGACCGGACCAATTTTATCCACACAGCCCACTAGGAGACATGTGGGGGCCCGGGTCCAAACCACAGTTGGTCGGACGCAGTGACTGGATGACCATCACAATGTCATTCATTGTGGGAAGACTGAATTCAGACCACACAAACTAGGTGTCCAACATCTCCTGTCGACCATCACAATTCCCATTAGGAAGGGTTAAACGGATATCAGACCTGATTGTGGCAACCTTATCTGAAAAGAATTGAGCAAACTCCTAACACCATTCTTGAGAAAAGGATCTTCCGGGCTGAAGACAGATTGGATTGCACTGTCTGTCCACAGTCCGGAAAAGCTGAGCTGGTCTATTCTGTGCAGCAGCAATCTCTCTGGACAGGAATTCTGCCTTCTTACGAGAGATTGCAGATTGATAGACCACATAGCGGTCCATCAAATTAAGTTTGTCACAATCCTGGCCTGACCTCCACCAGCACCTCTCTAACCTTCGTCCGACTCTCCTCAACTCCCTCAGAGTCTCATCAAACCAAGGAGACCTGGGGTGAAGAGTGAGGGGACGAACACGAACAGGAGCAATGGAATCCAGGGCCCCTGCCACCACCTTATTATAGGCAAGTACCAAGTCTCCTGGATCCATGCAATCTCTCAGTAAGCCCGATAGATCCAGCACCACCATCAGGCTATCTGGGAAAACACCCCTCAAAGGGCGGTACCAGACCATCTCCAATACTGAGTTGCAAGTAGGAGAATTGTGGTCTTCTCCTAATAAGTGAGACCCCCAACGATCACCTGTGAGGGTAACCCATCAAAACAGTGACTGAACTTGAGAGGCTCAGATATGAGGGACTCAAGTTCAGCTCTCATTATGTGAGTTACTCTGAAAGGGTAGCGATGGGCAAATAGCAAGGCAATTGGAAACACAGGATGGGGGATGGAAGAGGAGGGAAGGTATGTGGGACGTAGTGTGGAGAGAGGCTGCCCTGCTGGCTGTGTGGTGTGGTGGTGAGGGTGGCAGGCTTCAGTGGTGAGGGTACAGAGTTTGGGGCTGGGGAGGAGCAGAATATTTGGTGATTTTGCATGTGGGACTTAGGGGTGTGTGGGGGGCCCTGCCCCCTGTATAAATAATATAAAAATCACTTGTTTTTGCTGATGTTGCCTTGCAGGGAGTTTACATCGACATTTTGTTTTTTTAGCGATGTACACTTGCTGTAATGCTGAACGCTATTTAGAGATCGCCGTTATGACATGGAACCCCTGTGAGCTTATTACTGGCCAGAGCACAGAGAACATGGCATAAGAAATGAAGTCAGAGAGCAGTTTCCCCACAAGATAGAGAGATAGTGGGGACCTCAACCTATAATGACATGGTGAGGTTTATGTAAAATATGAAGTTTTTTTCTAACCAATGAGTGGGTCACTTTGTCATTGGTGGTCAGACTGATCATGATTCGGCTAACTAATGAGATGACATGTTGAAAGAAGGGAAGTGGGAAAGCTGAATTCATTTGAATGAATTTCTGGCTTTAATGCATCTCGGGGGCACTGGTATTATAACTGTTCAACATTGTATTTTGTCCTAATGAGCTGATGATGAAAACACCTTGATGAAGATCTTCTGCTTCCTAAAATAGTATGTTTGTATATTATCTGCCAATATGTGAAGATACATTGGCAATAGCTTAACTTTTCTGAATGCAATGTGGTAAATTAACTACTTTAACAACTTTTTAAAAATGTCCAGTTTCCTTGAGGTACAGTACACTTATTTAACAAACTTTTATTGAATGTCTGGTTGCAATGGGGTTAAATTAACTTATTTAGCAACTCTTTTTTAAATGTGTCTGGTTGCATTGGGGTTAAACTAACTCCTTTAACAGCCTTTATAAAATTTTGTTTGGTTCCAATGAGTAAAATTAATTCCTGTGACATTCTTTTTTAGATATAGTCAGGTTGCAATGGGGAAAAATTAACTCCAATAGCACTTTTTAAATGGTTGCTTGGTTGCAGTGGGGTAAAATTAACTTTAAAACTTTTTTAAATTTGTTTTATTGCAATGGAGTAAAATGAACTCCTTTAATACCATTTACAAATTTGTTTTGTTGCAATGGAGTAAAACTAACTCCTTTAGTTCCATTTTTTATTTTTTACAATGGCGTAAAATTAACTGTTTTGACACCTTCTTTATGGCCATGGGGAGAGCCTACAGCCATCTTACTTTAGCAAGAAAAATGACATATTGTGGAACGCATTTTTGGACTTCTCAGTGTATCCTTCCATAGTTATGGCTATCACTATGGCAGTAAAATAAATAACCCCTTCTGTTTGTTTAGAATGTTGGACACAGAACTCCAAGGGCCAGGTGTTCAAAACTTTGCCCTGGGGCTAAATTAACACTGCCCAGTGGGAAAACTTAGCCCGGAGCATAAAGCAAGCTATATTCTAAAGGAATAGCCTAGGGCAAACAGCTTCTGAATACAGCATGAGAACGAGGTTGGGCAATCTGGGCTGGTTGTGCAGGGCAAATGTAGCCCTGGAATAAGACAGCTCTGAATATAGCAACCAGGAAGTGCAAACCACAACAGCAACACAGTACTCAGAGATGTGAAGGTAGGTAGAAGTGAACTATGAGGCCAATGTGTGTGCCAGCAAATGTGTGGACCCAGTACAGCTGCAGGCAGCCACAGATGTGAAAGAACAGTGTTCAGAACTGTATAATATTCCCCGAACCGTTAGCGCTGCTCTAACAAATTTGCACAGCTTTAAGCTAAGCCATTTGCCTGGTGCTAAACTTTGCCATATTCAAAAGTGCATGCAAATGAGCCTACTTAGGTAGTCTCTGGGCAAACATCCAGATTAGCATCTCATTATGCCCTGATTTGCATGCAGTTTGCCCAGCATTACTGTAGGGTCCCACAGCTCCACCTGAATGTCAGGCTAGAAATACAGGGGATGGCCATGTCTGGCCACAGCTCCACCTATAGGTCTGTCTGACAGTGCCTGATAGTAGCTTCAGGCTACATGTATGCAGTACTGCATAGCACGGTGTACCCCAGGGGACAACACAGCATAGGCACAGGCTTTAGTGGTGATTCATGCAACTGACACACTGTGGGGCATGCTACAGTGCATAACAGACACCACAGTAGCAAGGGGAGCAGTAGTGTGAGGGACACAGCAATGCCTATGGTATGTGGGGTAGTAAAGACCACTGCACCGTACACAGCAACAAGCCCACCTTGCAGGTGTGTGCTGCCAGTGGACATTACTGTCACACTGTTGTGTGACCCACAGATGCTGCATCTCTGGCATGGGATGCTCATAATGACATAGACATGGCCAGCTGTGTGTGCTGTGGTGTATGTACATCTGTGTGGTATGTGACTGGGGGGGTATGTATGATCAGACGTCACATGGATATTGGGAAATTCCCAATTCTGACCCAGGTGCACTGTGTGCTGTGTCCCAGCCTTGTGGTCACACCCAGTCTGCGGTGAGGCCTGGCCACCCATACACCCTCCCCTCTACACCCACTGTGCCCAGAGTGCTGCATGTGTGTGCTGCCATCTGTTGGTCACCACAGATGTATGGTCTGCAGGTGTGTGCTGTCTGGCCACACTACCATGGTGGCCCCTGGGGGCCGGGTCACTACATACTACTTGGCATGGCTGGGACTGGTGGCAGCAATTGGCATTACTGTGGTGCCATCAATGAGCAGCATGTTTCCTCCATGTCTGTTTTTTTCTCTGTGTCATAGTCATACGTTAGGGTCATGCAAGGTCACGCTAAAGCCACACTAATGCTGCACAAGGCCACAATGTCACCCAAAGCTCTTTGCCCAGAGTTAAGACCAGCTTTTCCTGGGGCGTAATTTGTACCATGCAAAGGGTCTCACTAAGTCATGCTAAACACCTTAGCATGGCACTAGTCACTGAATATCTCATAATGCCTGTATTCATGTACAGTTTGCCCCATGCATATATTATGGTTTGCCCGTGCTAATGCAGTTTGCGCATGCCATTTGGCCTTTTGAATATAGCAGACCTGCGCTAATCTCTCGCTAAATCCGTGCAAATGGTTTTCGCACCGTGCAAAGCTTTGAATATCTGGGCCTAAGCTGCGTTTCTCTGAAAGCAAATGTGCACACATTCCAAACAAATCTAAATATCTTTAAAACTATTCAAGGTGCACAAAAACAACCAGCATTAAAGTTGTTCAGGACAAAAAGACCTTTCACAAGAGTGTACTCACTAATCTGAATTATTTATATTTTGTAAAATAGGGTCTTCCAAACAACCCCTTTTTCTTTTCTCTCTGAGTGAACACAGAAGGAGTCAAACAAATGTAAATATCTCAGAAAGTCTACATGTTACCAATACACAACCAATATGAGAGTTGTTCAGAACAAAGCAACCTTTCAAATGAGGGTAGTCACTAATCTGAATTCAATAGATTTTTTTAAATATAGCCATCCGAAAGGTGTAAATTGTGAAGAAAAATAAAAATTCAGGTAATCAGATGGCCATAGTTTTAAAAATATAATCTGTGCATCTTAATGAATAGGCTCATTGGAAGGTTTTTTTGTCCTAAACATCTTTCATTGTGGTGGTTTATGTGTAACTCATATACGTTTAGAGACAGTTACATTTGTTTGGCATAACTCCTATAGGAAACGAAAATTCAGGTAATCAGATGTACATAGTTTAAAAAGTATAATTAGTACACCTTAATGAATAAGCTCATTTGAAAGGTATTTTTGTCCTGAAAAATATTCATACTGTTTTTTTATGTGTAACTCGTATACTTTGAGAGATATTTACATTTGTTTGCCATAACTCCTATTGCACTTCAAACAGCCTAATTTTTGCAAACCACTCCACAAGTTAAATGAAGTACTAGACCAGACCATAAATCTCTTTTCATGCCAAATTTAGCTCATTCAGAGCCACTGTGTGTTTAGAACATTTGAGACAGAACTCCAGAATGCTTTTAATTTCTTTATTAATTTAACCCTTGCTGTGCCTCAGACTGATATATTAGTCCAGAATTCCAATATGTTCTAATTCTGTCAGCAGCCTAAGGGTTGCTATATTTTTATAAGATACAATACTTAACCACCAGAGACAAACGTGTCCAATAACAAAAATAACAATAACAACAACACCACCCCCTCCAACCCACCTCACGGAGTGCTACCCATGAGTAGAAATAATATTAACATCTCTAAAGCAGACCAGTCTCAGAGAGGAAATGAATTAAAGCAAAATTAAGATATATAAAGGGTATATAGCTTACCCCATCTTCTGTCAAATAACTGAGGTTTATGATGTAGGCTAGCAATCATTAGTTCAGTTCTGAGATTAAACAGTAGCTCCTGTAACCACTCTCAGTAAGAAAGAGGGGTCTGGTCCAGCCAATGTCTAAGAACTAGCTTCTTCACTGAAATAGAAATTAAAGCAAAATAATGTTTTCTCTCCTTCGCCTGTAAGGCTCTAATCACCCAAGATACAAATTCCTGGATGAAACATATCTTCCAGACCCAATAAGGAATCTGCTTTAACCTTAATAAGGTCCCAAAATGGGGGCAACCTTGGAGCATGACTAGAAAAAATGGAGGAGAGAGCCTACATGCTGCCCACATTTAGTGCAAGCATCTGAAGCCACATGTCCCATTTTGGCAAATTTTTCAGGAGTATAAAAAAGATTATGCAGGATATTAAACTGGGTGAGGTGAAGTCTATCCTGAGAGACAAAAGTACATAAGACCCTCCAGATAGTCCTCCATGTACAGAGTGAAAGAGAGAAAATAGAATCCCAGTAGGAAGAGCTACCTACCACCTCTGGAACTAATTGGGATAGAAGCAATGAACATAATTGAAACCATAGGGTAGGAGAGATGTAATATTATACAATAGGGTATGAAAATACTGTAATCTCATTGGTCAAAACACATTACATTACCGTGATAAATCCTCCAGTATACCCACTGTAAAAGTTTTATATCACTGTAAAACCAAAAAAACAATTTGAGCATTGTATAATAGCAATATACCATGGCAGAGGTATGGGTGATTTCTACTGAGGTGGTAGAAGTCACTGCTGCACTGCCGACCAAACCACACCAGGTGTGGTAAATCCACCAACATACCCACTCCCTGTCATGGTGTATTGCTTAAATATATCATCAGCATAAACAGATAATGTTAAAGTCCTGCCATCAACCGGAATCCCCTATTGAACCTGGACATGATTTGAGCTGTCAGATCAATGGCTACAGGTATAAGTTAAAAAGTAGTGGAGATAAAGGACAGCCCTGGCAGGTTCCAGAAAACAGAAGAAACCTAGAAGAAAAAAAAAGTTACAATAGATCTTAGCAGAAGGGGCAGACTATATCATCCTGATCTAGTGAAGGAAAGCCGAAACTCTCCTGCGTAACAAACAAAAACGTACAGTCCACCTGATCAAAGGCCTTCTACACGTCCAGGGAGACAAGCACCATAGGGGTAACTGAATCCCTGGATGCAGAGAAAATGTGCTCTAATTTACAAAAGTGAACCACTGAAGAATGGCCAGGCACAAAACCAACTTGCTCTGGACTTAGTGGACCAAGTGCTACCGATCCTTGAGGCCAAGATCTTTGTCAAAATTTTGAGACCAAAATTCAATAAGGAAAAAGGCCTATATCTGGAGACCAAGTTAGAAGGTTTACCTGGCTTTAACAAAGGCACAATCAGGGCCTCAAGTATGGTCACATCCATAGGTCTGCATCATACAGATAAATAAAAAAAAGATGGAGTAAAGGTGTCAATTCCTTGACAAATATTTTATATAAATTTGAAGTAAAACCATCTGGGCCAGGGGCCTTGTCCAAAGCTAAATCTTTAATTGCAGAAGTAATCTCAAGGGGGAGATGGGTTGTTACAAGAAGGATTGCTGTGAAGCAGAGAGTTTGGGGAGGGAAATACTATTTAAATAAGTGTTAATGGCCCCTGCGGATGACTCAGCCTTCCACCCCCCCATAAAGATCCATATAATAAAATTCAGACTCCTTAGCTATATCCCTAGGAAGGGTCATGATGGAACCGTCACCGGAGAGGACAGTGGGGATTAGCCTAGAAGCCTCACACCTTTGGAGGCACAAGGCCAAGAGCTGTCCAGCCTTCTCTCCCTGATTGTTATATCTCAATAGAGACTTAAGTATAGCATATTCTGCCTTTTCCCTCAAGAACTCTGAATACTTATCCCTGAATAACATAAGGTCTTGCAATACATTCTCAGGAGGAGAGGGAGATAATGCTTGCTCCAGCTAAGTAATACACCTTAAAATTGTTGACATGTCTTGAGAATGGACTTTCTTCCATTTAGAAGCCAAATGGATTTTCTCTCCCCTGAGAAAACATTTGACAGCACACCATTCATGGTCCCCCCTCATAACAGAATCAATATTGTTATCAACAAAGACCTGAATCTGATCCCTAAGCCTAGAAACTATGGTGTGGTCTTTAAAGAGTTGCTTGTTTAGTCTTCAAGAAGTATCTTTTTGGGAACTAGGCACTAAAAAGGCTGTCAACCAAACCAGTGCATGGTCAGATAAGACTTTGGGGGTGATGCCTCCATCTATGACCCCCCCTCATTTTGTTTTGACTGATCGAAATATAATCTATACTGGAATAGGAACTGTGGACCATGGAAAAAAAGGAGTATTCCTTGGATTTGGGATGAAGGATTCTCCAAGGATCGCAAAAACCCAGTGATTCCATCATGTCACAAAGTGCCCATTGAGAAGGAGATAGAGGGGCCATCTGGCAGCCTGTCAGGTCCAGATCCTCAGTAACGGTAACATTCCAGTCCCCTCCAATTATTAAGGGAGCTGAGAGAAATGAGGAAAGAAGACCAGTGAGCTCCATAAAAAAAGAAGGGTCCTCGTCATTGGGACCGTAAACACCACCCAGGCCTATGTCTACATGGTTCAATAGACCTCTGACAAAAATATAGTGATCATTTGAATCTGGGAGACACTGTGCATATTGAAAATTGACACCTCTGGAAATCACTGGGTGGACTGTAGGCCCTTATCTGCCGACACTGTCTATGTACCTATAAGTGAACTCACAAGCTCAAATGGGCAGACTGGGTGGGCCGTAGGCCCTTATCTGTGACACTGTCTAAGTATGTATCAATATGACCTCCCCTCTGCTCGATGAACAGTCACCCACAGCAAATACTTGGCCAAACAATTGTCTCTGGAGCCAATTCCCCTCAGAGGTTAATAAGTGAGTTTCCTGAAGAAACACTACCTGGCATTGCAAATATGACAGGTGCTTGAGAATTTTGAGCCATTTTGTTTGTGATCTTGCTCCCCTGATATTCCAAGATGCATATTTCAATGGATTAGTCATTATCTACATGAACATTTTCTGAAAAACTAAACCATGCCTCCCCGGGAGCACTCTGCAACCCAACCCGTCCCCCGAGACCCATGACAAACCAAACCCCCAACCAACAATGAGAAGACAGACTTGGAGAAACAACAAACAAGCCCACAATGCAAAAATAGAGCCTGTCCGCCATCCCTCCCTTGAAACAGCACCTTGAGTTTATCAGTAAATTTCATCTAACTTGAAAGGACTAACCCTCCCCATACTCCAAATTACCCCAACAACAGTACTATTAAACCAATCCTAAATATAAACCTCTCCCCCTGAAATGTTAAGAAAATGAACCCATACCCCACCTGACCCAAGATCCTGAACAAACCAGAGGTCAAAAAGAGAAAGCCAATTGTAAAAACTAACAAAACTAAAATTTATCAGCAGTCCTAGGCAGACTGGATAGCAAAAAAAGATACCATAGAAATAGAGCCTTCCTTCAGATAGCCCCAGTAACTCAAAAAAGTCCATATAAGAAATTAAGGATAAAATGAGTCCAAATATAATAATAAAATAAAGATCCAAGCCTGGACCTGCCTTCTGAGGGACAAAACCGCCATTCCAGGACATGATATCTCTCAACTCTGGCAGTTGCCTATCCATTTACCCGACAACTGCCCTTCCACCCTCCACTATTCTAGAGTATCTTAGAAACTAGAGATCAAACTCCTGAACAAAACTATCCAGGAACTAACATTTTATGACTACAATCCCAAGAAGGAAACTAAATAGTCTAGCTATGCAGGTACGCCCTGGTACCACAGCTAAAGGGTCAATTAAGATCAGTAAACCAGACAAAATAAAGTGCATCCCAAACAGGAGAAGGAAAGAAAAAAAACAATTATGGGCAACAGACATGAACAGCTATAATAACAGTTAAAGCTGAACAAATAGAAATGCACCAGAGTCCCAGGGCCCATCCAATGGGCCCACATAATTAATAATAAGAGTGTTCCTCATAGTCCAAAGCTCCATGAATAAACACGCACAGCAGCAGGTACATCACTGAAACAAAATGTATCCTTCCCAGTCCATAAATAAAACTTTACCCGATCTGGAAAGTCGGAGGACCACAAGGAAGCACAGTCCCTCAGCTAGAGAATACTTCATCAACTTCAAAACATGCCAAGATCAGTCCATATACTGCGTCAAGAGACCTGTCCACTTCATGAATCCTTAGACAAATCTGAGAGCAGAGCTGGTAATTCAGTAAAAGCTTGCTCTGAGGATTTGAATGAATGGTAACGATCATGGATCAGAACTTGTAGCCAAGCAGGGTACAAATGTTAAATCAGATCCCGGCCACGATTATTTTAGAAACCATAGGGTGATGTGCTGCACTCTTCTTATTGGTCTCCAATGGCAAGTCCTGTGTAATACCCAGCATATGGCCTTCCCAGGAGATTAAGCTAAGATATCTGACTTTTTGTCATACATGTTGCTTCTCTGCATAACGCAAGAATTTAAAGATAAATGGTTGGGGGGAGAGCCTTCATAGGGTCTAGGACGAAGAGACCGATGCGCCCGTTCTGTCAGATATGGCTGGTTGCAGGGAGAAGGATTTGCAATCTTCTACAGCAGTTTTTGTGTGAGCAGAATCTGGCAAGAGCCTTCTGAATCCTCGGGTAACCCAAAGATAAAGAGGTTATTCTGGTGGCTCCTTCCCTCTAAAGCCTTTGTTTTGGCCTGCAGACAGGTGAGCTGTTGCCTTAAGCATGATATCTCTGGGTCTGTTCTGTCATGCCACTGCATGAGAGAAAACGTGCAGCTTTCTGAATCCCCCATTCACCTGCCAAGATCTCCCATCTCATTCTGGAGAGATTTAAGCTCCAATGTAATCTCCAGGAGCACTTCTTTAAACAGTTGGAGTGCCTGGAGAAAGCGATCTTCAGTAAGCAGAGTAGACAATGGGGTAGTAGTGCTTGCATGGCTCTGCTGTGATCCTTGGGCCTTGGAGCATTTCAGACTTTTCTCCGGGGTCATGGGGGTGTCTGGGCAAGGCCCGCTTCCTCTCAGCTTCCATCACGCCTGGGAAGAATGGAGAGAGCTGCCCCAGGTAAGTTGTGAGGTTCTCCAATGCTGATTGGCAGGTGTTGCAGTTACATAGACAAGAGTTAGATCAGAAAAAGCAATTTACAGATGGATCAGTTTTTTTACAAAGGAGAAGGAAAGGGGTCATTTCGGAAATGTGCAGATGAGCACGGGGATCACTTTTTCAGAACATGCAACCACTGGCAGCTACTACTTCAAGACTACCACTACTCCTGCTTACTACAATCAGGGGAAAACCAGAGTAGTCTGCCAGCACTGAGATCAATATGATTAAAGCACATTTACCAGAAATTACTGCTTAGAAAAGAACGAGAACGTGATTGTGATGATGAGCAAGTCCCAGACCACATCTCGAGTTTATTAATAGTATCTTCCTGAGTCTTATTTTTATGGCTGCATGGGCCTAACTCTGCAGACGTTATGAAATATCAGATTTGTTTACAAGCACTGTGGAAACACATGACCGGAACACTGTGTGATATGCTGCCACAGTGCTCTGGCATATTTTCCAGTGATTCTGTTTCTGCAGCCCTTCCCGTCTGTGGGCCACCTAAACATACCTCCTTCCTGGCACACTACTTTTCCTTTCCACAACTGTGGAAGTGATGGTCGCCATGTGCAACATGGTGGCTCTGACTTAAACTGCACATGCGTGAGAGTCATGCATATGTAGTCATGTTAGCGCCATCGTGTTGCACATAGCTGACTCAGGGGCAAACTGCACATAGACCAGACCATAAATCTCTTGTCATGCCAAATCTGATTCATTCCGAGCCATTGTACGTTTAGAACATTAGAGACAGCACTCCACACTGCTTTTCAAATGAGGGTAGTCACCAATCTGAACTCCTTATATTTAGTAAAATATGGTCATCTTATTACCTGTATTTCCATTTTTGTTTTTGCAACAACCGCATTTCTAATGGCTATTTAAAAAAAATGATAAAGAATTTAGATAAGTGACTATCCTCATTTGAAAGGCCTTTTGTGCCCTGAACACAAAAATGTAAAATAATGCACTTGTGGCACAGAAATCCAGGGCAGAGTACACAATGGGTGGAGTGATATTGACAACATTAAGAAAGCACACATTCCCACCAAAAATAAACTTTTACATACAGTTGATTACAATATTATGCATCTTTGGCTGCCACTGTACATCTGATGCAAACCCAGAATCACGTTCCTTACTTGAAGCAAAAAGGGAGGTGGGCGGAGGCCATAACTGACTCCTTGTTTTTGTGTTAAAGGGGTCAGTTTTTTAACAACAAAAACAAGGAAAGGGGTCATTTCTAACATGTGCAGATGAGCATGGGAACCACTTTTTTAGAACATGCCACCACTGGCAGCTGCCATTCAAGATGGCTACTATCCCTGTTTACTACAATCAGAGGGAAACCAGAAGTAGTCTACCAGCACTGAGATCAGTATGGTTAAGGCACATTTACCAGAAATTACTGCTTAGAAAAGAATGGGGCAGTGACTGTGATGACAAGCATGTCCCATACCACATCTCGAGTTTGTTAATACTCTCCTCTTGGCTCTGATTTTTACAGCTGCATGGGCCAAGCTCCACAGATGTTATGCCATATCAGATTTTTTATGAGCTCTGTGGAAGCACATGACCAGAACATTGTCTGATGTGCTGCCACAGTGCTCTAGCATAGTTCTCAGTGACTCTCTTTATACAGCGCTTCCCCTCTATGGGCCACCTGAACATACCCCCTTCCCGGTGCACTACTTTTCCTTTCCACAACTGTGAAAGTGATGGCCACCGTGTGCAACGTGATGGCGCTGACTCAAACTGCGCATACATGAGAATTATGCATATGTAGTCATGTTAGTGCCACCATGATGCACATGGCTGACTCAGGGGCAAACTGCACCTGTGTGAGTATCAGGCATGCACAGTTCTGTAATCATTGCAGTATCAGTTATGTCCGACTCTAGTGCAGCGAGAGCACCACATATTCTTTTCCACACTCTTGCCACCCCTAAAAGCTCTTCATAGCCATATCGGCTCTGACCAGCGTTTGTTTAAAATGAGTCTGTTGCACTGGGTTAAAGGTAACTCCTTTAACACCTTTTTTTAAATTTGTCTGGTTGCAATGGGGCAATATTAACTCCCGTACCACCCCTTTGTTTTTAATTTTATCTGGTTGCAAGGGGGTAAAAGTACTTCCAATAACACTTTTTAAACTGCTGTCTGGTTGCAATGAGGTGAAATTAACTTCTTTATGAGTCTTTTAAAAATTTTGTCTGGTTGCAATGGGGCAATATTAAGTCCTGTACCACCCCTTTGTTTTTAATTTTATCTGGTTGCAAGGGGGTAAAAGTACTTCCAATAACACTTTTTAAACTGCTGTCTGGTTGCAATGAGATAAAATTAACTTCTTTATGACCCTTTTAAAAATTTTGTCTGGTTGCAATAGGGGGTACAATTAATTCATTTAACACTCTTTTTTTAGATATAGTTTGGTTGCAATTAAATAATACTAATTACTTTTATACCCTTTGTATACTGTTTTCTGGTTGCAGTGGGTTAAATTTAATTTCTTTGCACCTTTTATATTTGATTGGTTGCAAAGGGGTCAAGTTTACTCTTTTAACAACTGTTTAAAAAATATCTGTTTGCAATGGGGCAAAATGAACTTTAACTCCCTTTTTATGTTGCTTGCACGCATGTGCAAGAAACATAGTGCCATCATTGGAGATTTCGGAGGTGTGTCACCTCCTCCTCCAATTCAGCCAGTGTGTTGGCAGGCCAAGCCTCTGGTTATCGCATTTTGAGCTGTCTATGACACGCCCAAAATGCAGTGGCATACACTGAAGTGGGGAGCCCAATCCCTCAGTCAGCTGAATGCCCCCTGTGACACACACTGGGAGTACACCCCTACTTGGCAATAATATTCGGCGATGGCGGGGATGCCTAACCCCCATCGGGCTGAATGCCTCTAATGTCCTGTGCCATGCTGGGAGTCACCCAGCGGCAAATGGTCCCCGACGCCTTTTTTTTTTCCCTGAAAAACAAAACGTCCCTGCTGCCTCCCACCCCACCTTCCCACAACCCGCACCCACCCACTGCGCACTCCAGCTTCTCGCATCTCCTCACCCCATACTTACCTCTGGACCTTACGCAATGATCTTTGTGGACGGGAACACGCCTGCACTCTTCAAAGCCGACATGAACTGAGGAAATGCCGGTAAGCTGTATAATGGGCAGATAGGGGGTTCACCTTGTATATCTCAGGCATTTTTGAGAATTTTTGCACCAATTTTCAACATGGTGTTTTTGGACTTTCTCAGCGGAAGTGTCATTCGGCAGTGATTTCGCAAGAGGATCACAAATCACCTTTCAGACTCTGAATACTCATGACAGTGACATCATTCAGGAGGCTGCTGGTTCCTGAGAGGCTGTCTTGGACGTTAGGGAAGGGGCCAGTTGATTTGTGGCCTATCAGGTTTAGACTGTGGTCACCCGTGTGACCATGTGGCCCATCTAGGTTGGGGAGGATGGTGTAGGTAGCCAGGCCAGGGCATATGTGGCAGATGCAGGAAGGGCGTGGAGTGGGGCAGCATCCTGGCATGGCTCCGCTTGTCAGAGGTGTGGGAAGAGGAGATTATGCCACGTGAATTAGTCCCTCAGGAGTGGCGGGGGGAAGGGACAGGGACATGTGGAGCATTGGGGTTTTGCAATGCGGCTGGGGAAGTAGGAATCATAGTATTGGAGGCACAGCTGAGTGTGCTGAGGGATCTGAAGCTAAGCAGGAGGTAATGAATGGTGCAGACACAAGCAGAATGGGGGAAGGTTTGTTTAATACAAGTAGTCTGGTGCTTGGTGTGTTATGGGGCACCGACATGAGCGGCATGGGGGTGTTTTAGCTTAGAGCAGATGTTTCATTGGGGAAAGGACACAGCAGATTTACCACAGGAGAAGCCATTTGCAGGTGAGCAAGCTGACTTTAGCAGAGCAGTTGTTAAGCTATTTATTACACAGAGGGTGTTCCCCCCATCCTGAATAAAATTTTCTCATTTATGGAGAGACAGCAGTGACTGTAGTAGTGGCTCTGGGAGTGAAAGCCAGCATGCTCTTTTATGCGTCGTTTGGAGGTGGCACCACGAGGGTGCGCGGAAGTGGGGGAGGACATGAGGTAGTGGGCCACAATAGGCAAAGGGTCAGCAGAGGTCCAGATGGCCACATGTGGCCCAGTGAAAGAGACTATTTCAAGCACAGGAGCCCAGACAGGTGCCCCGGAGACAGTAGGCAAATCAGGACTGCAGGAGCTTGGTAGGCTCAGCCAGCACTCAGGTGGACCTCGTGTCAAGAGCCCAGGAGGAGGATGGTGGCAGGCAACATGGAAGGCCCCAGGCATAAGAGCCATGCAGTAGGCCATGGAGGGTAACAAGTAAAGAAAAGATAATAAATAATGATAGCTTACATGCATCGATGCAGGAGGAATAGGCATATGTAGGTATACTATTCATTATGTGGAAGCTGCCAAAATGGGGATGGGAAAAAGGGATTTGGGGCACAGTATCATGGTATGGGGGACAGAGGCCCCCTCATTCCCAGCGGGTTTGCAAACTGCTGTTGAGGGAGACCAATGAGGTCTTCAGGTGCATCGTGATGAGTCGGGGAGTACAGGTTTAAAGGGGAACAGAGTGGTGGGGCCAGGCCAATCCAGGTCGGCCATTTGGGGGGATGAGGGAGACCATGGATAGCCAGCTTCCGGGAAACAGGTGATCATGGGCCAAGTAAGGCAAAGAGTGAGGGGTTGGTCGGGGAGCTAGTACTGCGAACGGAGTTTGCTCTATAGTAAGTTGGGGGGCCCCATTGAGTACACGGGGCTAAGAGGCCAGGCTGAAGCAGGGGCTGTGAGGTTATGGGTGGTACTCCACTGGGGATAAACAGTGAGGTTGGGGGCCCTCCACTGCAGTATCATCAATGGTGGCACCCAGGGGTGGCACCCAGATTAGAGTGGGGTTGTGGACACCTGCAGGTGGAGGGGCTAGCAGATGAGGGGCAGTGGGGGGCAGCGATATACAGAGGGCAGTAGAGTTTCCCATTTCAGGAGGGTAAAAAAAAAGAAAGAGGGGATGCAGTAACTGGCCCTGTGTGGGTACAGAGGCCACTCTGCCCATGAAGGAGGCCAGGTGGAGGGCTGGCACACCCGGTTACGGCCTGTTGGCTACCGCTCCAGGTAAGGTTCGGGTGGATGGAGCTCCCAGTCACATGGATCAGTTTCAGGAATCTGGGGATCTCTTTCAGAATGCTGGGAAACCACTGGTGGTCTCTATGGTTTATTAGGGCACAGTGTTGACATAGGGAAGTTGGAGGCAGGGGACCAAGGCAGCACCATTTTGGTGGCTGCCTGTTGCAGGGACAAATGACCATTGCACACATGGGGGCAGGAAAATGGGAGGGGGAAGGTGTGTCTCCTAGGCTGGACAAAGACCAAGGCTCCAGGTCCCCAGGAGGGGCAGGGGCCATGTCAGGTGCAAGGAGCTGAAAAGGGGGCAGATTGTCCAGTTGGCCGGCCCCCTGGTTTGGGGATGGTACCAGATATGGGTCCCGACCCTGGTTCCCAGTGTCGGGGGAGGTGTCAGGTTATATGGAGGGAATGGCAGAACTTCAAGGAGGGCAGAAAAGGGGGACCCCATACTGGCCAGCCAGAATAGTACACTCCCCAAGCCTGCACCAGCCCCAAGGAACTGAACGCAGGAGGGGGTCGGAGCAAGAGGGTGTCGAAGAGGGTGGCTTGGGGTATGGGGCAGGCCTTATTGGGATGTGGGTTGGAAAGTTTTGCAGGGTGCTTTCAGCTGGGGGTGCACAACCAGGGTTAAAGGTTTTGCATCTATGGCTGCATCTGCAAGATGAGCAAGGAGAGGGGAGTTCGGGGATGCCAGCCAGAGATATTTAAGGTTGCGGAGGCACAAGGATCCAATAAGAAATGGGTGGCTGTATTACAGTAAGCAGAATGAGGAGCAACGGACTGGTTCTGAAGGCGCTTCCAGCAGTGCAGCATTACGGATGTTTGGAAGGGATGGCTTACATGTCTGTGGGTAAGCGGCAGTACTGGCCAGTGCTAGACGGTTTTCGCACTGGCGGATTTTTATGGCAGGTCCACAGGTGACATGGTCAGTGGGTGCCCACAGGTTCGGGCATGGGGTGGCTCCAAGCTTAGAGTACGTAGTTGCAAGTTGGTGGGGGGCGCAAAAAAAAAAGGAGCAGCATCCTAAGGAGTCCTTCCAGGCAGAAAGGGGGCAGAGATGGTATGGGACAGGGAACCCCCCACTGAGGAGAAAGGACAGGGGACCAAAACAGGGTGGGTGTTTGGGGGCATGTTTTATCCAGTTACTCAGGGAGAAATTGCAAGGGGTTTAGGAACATGGTCAGCTTGGGTTAGACCAGCTCGAGCCATGGAGTGTGAAGGAACCACTGTTAGCAGGAGAAGGGCATCATCAAAGGAGTGCCGGGGGCCTGGTGGGTGGGTTCCCCATCAGAAGGGGGCACAGCTGGGGTAAGGGGGATCGGCATTAAGCTCATAGCAGTTTTGAGCCATTCCAGGATTAGTCTCAGCGTGGATAACTTATGCGCAGATCAATCAGGGACATGCACAGGCTGCCTCAATGATCCAGAACCAGAAGCGGTGATATTGGTACCACGACAGGAAAGGAAATAGGCATTTCTGGAAAAAAAACACAGTCATAATGGCATGCAATTGCTAATCACAGTTCAAAGGGTGGGCAGCTGCACAGGTTGGGGTGGGCGCAGTGGCCTGTGGAGCACTCGGCATAGGGGAATGGCTGTTGAGGCAGCTGGACCGGGGTCTCCATTTTGGGCTGGGGCAGGCATAGGGGAGGGGCTGCAGTTGTGGGGGAGGTGGCCCAGTAGCAGGGCATCGGGGGTACGAGGGTGGCAGTAGGCAGGGGGGCCTATCTTGCCAAAGTGCCCTAAAGGGGTGGTGGGTCTTACCAACAGGTGACAGAGGCTGACAGAGATGGGGACAGTCTCTCCAAAAGGGTGGCAGTCCACACTTAGCTAGGAATACAGATGAAATCAGAGGGAGACAGTAGATGGGTTTGTGGGCCTTTCCACGGAGCAGTTCCTGGTCCTTGGCCCCACGAGCAGCCATCTATGGGGCTTTGGTACCAGACGGGAGGTGGGGCAAAATAAAAGGAGTGGGAAGGTAGTAGCAGAACCTGGTGTTGCCAGCAGGCGAAGGCATGGGAAGGAGTTGTGGGGGGCCTGCCGGCCAAAAGGGCCCCGGGCAGCAGGTTGTGGAAAAAGTGGGCATGCCAGCCACAGGGTACAAGGTAAGCAGGACAAGGCCTAATCAGGGATAGGGGTAGGACCAACCCCACATGGAGCATTCTTGCCTAGGAAGGCTAAGCAAGGTGATACTGGGGCAGGATGGGCACAACCCAGTCCAGGGCAAGACAATAGGGAAGTGTTGCTTGCAGGAAGGTGTGACGGGGAGAATAGCAAGGGACGGAGGCAGGCCATGTCCTGACACTAGCAGCACCTAATGGCTCGAAGCCAGGGCTGACTGCAGAGGGGAGGGGAATGGGTGTTTTGTATCCCCGCTGGAAGAGGGTTAGGGATGCATAGGTGGCATGGACAAGGGGAGGGGAGTCACATAGGCAGGGGAGAAGTTGAGGCCATACAAGAAAAGTTGGGGTGTTGAACCCAGGTTAGAATGCATATTTGCAATGCAGCTGAAGCAGGGGAACAGAGGTGAATTTGGTGTTGGTGCCCGCCTGAGGGGCAGCAGACAAGGGACAGCATCCAGGCCTAGGGGGTGCCTCAGGCAGGCTGGGATTTGGGGTGGGGATAGGATACTTTTGTGGAAGAATTTATGGTCAAGGGCCTGGTCATGACTGCATTATGGTCCATCTTGGTGGGCAATGACCTTGGGGGTCCTTGGGGTCCCTGATGAGGGACATGGTATGGGGCCTGGAGAAGAAAAAGCACTGGTAGCTGCAGGGAGTGATCGGCTGGGTGTGGTCACGCAAAGCAGGTTGGTGGGGAAGCAAAAGGGGCGAAAGTGAGAGAAGTGGCAAGGGAGCACCAATATAGGGAGGTAGTTGTGGGGCCTATCCTTCCGGCCCTTTGGGACATGGGGGAGGAGGTGAATATGTAAGAGTCTGAGACCCTAGCCCACAAGGGGGGAGCCCAATCTTCCATCGAAAGCTGGAGATGGGTCAGTGGATAAAGGCTGAGACAGGGGAGGAAGGGGGGCAGGAAAGGGGGGGGGTAGGCACCACGAGCTGGGGACAAAGGAACACAGCCATGGAAGTAAAAGGGGGAGGGGGAGGGAGACAGAGCTAGGAGGTAGATCACTATTGTTGAATTAATTAAATGGGCCCTAGCCATATTAGGTATACAACTTTTTTAATCTGTACAAAGCTCCTAATCTATCATGTAATCTTTTAATCAGATTTTCTATGTGTATATCCCATTTTAACTTTGTATCTAACCATATACCCAAATATCTATATGAGTTCACCTGTGTTAATGTGTGATTAGTCAATGTTTTGATTTTGAAGTGGGCTTGTTTCAGTCGTTTGCTTATTTTCAAAGAACATAACTTGAGATTTTTACTGTTTAATATCAAATTTCGTGATTTATAATATTTTTGTAAAATATCAAAATCACTTTGTAACACTTCCTGAACTTCATAAGAAGAAGCACCTTCAATATACAAAATGACGTCATCTGCATAGGAGTGGTGCTGCACTTGTTTTATTAAGATACCAGCACCATTCGTATACAGATTGAACAAAAGTGGGCCCAACAACGACCCCTGAGGGACTCCAGATTTAACAAGTGCGGGCTGAGATGTAAACTTTCCCAAAGTAACTTGCTGAGTCCTGTCAGTTAAATTGTCCTTAAACCAGTTCAGGACCACCTGGTTGAGGCCTATATCCTTTAATATGTCCAACAAAACTGTATGGCTAAGTGTGTCAAATGCTTTGGACAAATCTATAAATATGGCCCCAACCAGGAGGCCATGTCCAACGATGACTGAATGTCAGATGTCACCTTTATTAAAGCTGATGTTCTGTGGCTAGAGCGAAAACCTGATTGATTCTGATTATATATTGTATTATCCTCCAAGTAGATCTGTAGTTGCTTCCCTACAAATTTTTCAAAAAGCTTAGATATTATTGGGAGTAAGGATATTAGTCTATAATTTTGAATTTCATTATTTTTTCAGATTTGTATATCGGAATTACTTTCTCCTTTTTCCAGGCACTTGGGAATGTTCCAGTAGTCAGAGACAAATTATAAATGTAGGAAATATATTGTGCTACTACCAGGGCTGCAAATTTTAACAGAGTCGTAGAGATGCCATCTAAACCTGGGGCTTTTTTTACATCTAGTTTTAGTAATCTGTCTGTAACTTATTTAGTGCAGATCAAACCAAAAGTGAAATCTACTTTATTCAATACTTCCTGTTTATTTTTAATTTCCTTGCTTAACTCCTTTCCTTTTGGAAAAATGCTGTCCAGTTGCAATGGCGTACAATTAACACCTTTAATGACTTTTGTTTGTTTGTTTTAATGTTTTCTGGTTGCAAATGGGTAAAATTAATTCCTTTAACACTCTTTTTTTAAATTTTGAGTATAGACCTTCTTGGTTCAAAAACAAAAGACATTCTACCACGCTGTTTTGAAATTTTTTTTTCCTGTGTTAGGGTTTGTCCATTGTCAGAGATGCTTAATTCACTCTCTAAGATGTTAATGCTTTTGTGTACCTTTTTTTAACAGTGAGCGGAACAAAGAACCGGAGGAAAGGTAATATATATTCTCACAAGCCACATTAGTAGGATCTGGGAATGAACTTTAGCTTCTGTCTGAGTGTTTGCCTATCTGTCCATCTGTCTGTCTGTGTCAGTCTATATATTGAAAGTATCAACATTATCAATCAATCAATCAATCAATCTATCGACAGACAGTATCTATCTATCTACAGTATCTATTTATCTATCTATCGACAATATCTATCTATCTATCTATCTATCTATCTATCTATCTATCTATCTATTGACAGACAGTAGCTATCTATCTGTCTATTCTATCTATCTATCTATCTATCTATCTATCTATCTATCTATCTATCTATCTATCTCTCCATCTACAGACAGTATCTATCAATTTATCTACTGTCTTTCTGTCTACAGACAGTATCTTTCTTTCTTTTTCTTTTTTGTTAACTTTCTTTATTCTCTCTGCGGCCCAGGCATCCTTTTTCAGGAACACTCTCAGTGAAGCCGCTGCTCTCTGCCTGAACCCCCACTACCAGCTTCCTCCCTTGAACACTCCTTGGTAGGTCCAGACCCCTGGATCACCCTCGGTGGGCCCGCCCTCCCTTGATGGCCTTTCTTTAATTAGAGGGACCTACCTTGGATTTTGGGTCAGGCAATGGATTCCAGTGGTGTGCTGGGCTGGCACTGGGATGTAGGCTTGCCCTTGGAGCCCCCTGCATCTCCACAGCACAGCAGAGGTGTTTTTCTGTGGTTGGGTTCCCCTAGAAGTGTGTCATGCAATGATGCCTGTGCATGACTGCCCTGCTGGTGTCTTCTGCACTCTGCCCCCTTGTGTAGCTCATGTTCTGGCAGTGCCCCCAATCTCCATCTGGGGCCACCAAGACACCAGACATCCCTGGATCCCATCCCCAGGAAAGGAGAGCAGTCCTCCAGATGCTTAGTCTTTTCCTGCCCCGCTGACCTGCTGACTCCCCGAGTCCATTCCCAAACCAGGGTGGTGTGGTGTGGTGCGAGGCTTTCTTTCTTTCTTTCTTTCTTTCTTTCGAGGCTTTCTTTCTTTCTTTCTTTCTTTCTTTCTTTCTTTCTTTCTTTCTTTCTTTCTTTCTTTCTTTCTTTCTTCCTTCCTTCCTTCCTTCCTTTCTTTCTTCTCTCTATATCTATATATCTGTCTGTGTGTCTTTTCTGTCTGTTAATCTACCTAGTTAGCTACAGACAGTATCTGTCTATCGGCAGTATTTGTCTGTCTAGCTACACTATAAGCAGAATTTATCTGTTTTACCTGTCTATCTGTCTATCTAAATCTCTATTGTTATGTGCATATGCAGTTAACCTTCCTATTTGTTCCTTTTGTTAACAGAATGAAGATGGCATGGAAAACAGAGGTACCACCATATGTGCAGTGCATTTGACCTCACTGATGTTCTACTAATTATACAGTAGTGAGAGCCATCTATTTGGGATGGTTGCCCAGTTTATAAAGAAATTCTCACATCATAAAAATCCTGCTGACTGATTTTATTTTAGTGTTGCTTTGCTGTGTTCCAGTTAGCTATGTACACTTAATTGCCAAAGACACGTTCCTCCCAAACACACATGCTAGAAGCTCTGATGAAGAACCAGATCCCAGAAGTACAGGAACACGTCTTCTGTCCTTTGAAGGTTCAAAGGAAGATTATGTAGTGCATACTGTACCAGCACTGTCCATTGTTTAATTAAACTAGCAGTTATAACTTCCTGAAGCAAGCTAGGTATTTCTGATGGGTCCATCTTATACTGGAATCTTACCCATCTCTGAACAACATTAACATTCATACAGTTAGATATTGTCCCCTGTGCTTGGAGTATTTCTCATTTCCTTTTAAAAGGAGTGTTTGTGCCCTAGGGGTTACAGGGCAAAGCTTAAAACCCAGAGGCCCAGGTATGGATCTTATCACTGAAACATACTCAGTATATAATGCTGAGCAAGTCACTTAGGGCTCGATCCACAACGTAGCTTCATACCTCCATGCCCCAATGCCTATCTGCACCAGACAGCATCCCCAGGCCCCGCTCACCACACTTTGTGAGTGTGGAGCTTCATAGGGAGTGGAGGTGTGCTGGACACCATGCATCCATCTGGGCCTGCTTTACAGTGGAGTCTGTGCCCTTAAAGAATCAGGGCTTTGTAGGACATGACAATCCTTCAAAGGCCATTTCAAGACTCACCCACCATTGTCAGCTCTATGCCAGCTGCAGCTATCTTTCCCAAGCAGGAAAAGGCTCACTCCTGCCGGATTACTTTGTTGCCAAATTGCTCCAGTCCATTTCACCAGCTGCTCTAGATAGCCAGGAACAACAGATGAGGTATACATGCACCACTGCAGGACCTTGGTGCAAGGTAGAGGGATTGCTCATCCCCCTGACTAGTAAAAAAACAAACAGGGCCCACACTCATGGTTGTGAATGTAGCTGCTGCTAATGAAACACACAATGGGCAAAGGCAATGCTAAGGTGTTAATCACCAAATTTACCAAAAGTTTGTTGTTCCAATCCTAGAACATCATACAGCTACACAGGTATGGGGAACAGATGGATACTAGAAGCTGGTGCTCCAATGCTTTGACCAGGTGGGTCTTCATCAGGGGATGGCTACCTGAGGAAAGAAACACACATTTATACTGATCCACTGGTCATATGACCAAGTGCATGTGATCAGGAAACTAGTCACAGTGTTTCAATGAGTCATCAGTGGCCCTGCGTTTTTTTAAGACCAGAATAATGCATTTAGAATTATAATATTTTTTTTAAAAAAAGGTAGGAAATTAACTCATAGGTGCTCCAATTGTATCTGACTATAAACATATTATTTTACAATAATATAATGCAAATATTACAAAAGATGGTAACCTCTGGAAATTGATTTGAATTTCATATTAAACCTATTGGCAATCAATAGTACATAATGTCTGTATGGTTAGAGGTACTGTATATAGCATGATCCACAATGTATTAGACTTTGGTTGTGAATGGTGAATATACACCAGTATGAGTCCTGGACACTACTTTTCTGGAGGAGCTGGTTTCCTCTTGCAATGAACACTAATTAAGACAACCAAGATACTGATTCTCCACTAGTGTGCATGACTACAGCTGACACACTGGAAAACCTTTAGTAAGCAGTTAAATTAAAACTTTTCAACTTACCAGAAGCTGCCCTTTAACAGAGGAAGGTGAGATAAAAGATGTATTCATTACCTTTGAAAAACAACTGTTCTCAAAACTAAGCATTGCTTATAATAACTTTGGAAAACCATATCCAGAAAATAAAATAGCCCCACATTGTCTGAGAGTAACTACAGTACTCTCTGGGGGATTAGAAGATTTTAAAAACAGAGAAGTGTGGGAGATAATGGCAGCTGAGTGTGCAAACTACTTTATCCTTTTTATTAATTGAGGAAGATGCAGAAGATCATGTCATCCTTAAAAGAGAAATCAATGAGACTCAAACAGCATTTAAGTAGTTCAATAATCACACGTTTCTCAGATTTGATAAAGATCTCCAGACAAAACTAACAAACATGACAAAGAGCTTGTGAAAATAGAACGATCTAAATTAAGAGTGAGACACCACTGAGTATAGAGAGAGTTGGATCTTTAGCTGGAGCAAAAGGGAATACTCCATAAGCAAAGGGCGTTCAAAATCACAGCACATTGTTAAACAATCAATTACTGACACCAACACAGTTGTAACTGAATCCACCAGGTCGAAGTGCTGGGGTACTTGGTAGTATCATTCTTATTTTCCTGGCACCTTTTCAGTAGTATGATGGTCTAGAATTTGAACTACAAACATTTGGTGAATTTGGTGTGAAAACACCTTAGCATTGCCTTTGTCTCTTACGTGTTTCACCAGCAGCAGTTACATTCACAACCCTGAGTGTGCAACCTGTTTGTTTTATGCTGTATCTCTCCACCTGGAACACACCACCACAACCTACCACCTGAGATCTATAGATTTGCCTCTTCTTCACGAGTACAGGTGTTCCACAGGGATGGGCCACCTTGCTTTTGCCTCCTATGTTCTGAAATATTGAACTTGCAATCTGCTGGTATACACAGTGCTTCCAGCCCACTGTAGTTTCACAGAACCATAAATGAATCCCTGCTGTTTTCTGATCCTTGTACCTGCCTCTAATTCTGCAGCCCCTAAATATCGGCCTACAGTAGTTATCTCTAGCATTGCTACACTCTGTGGGGCATATCTATTCCACTGTGCACCAGCTTGTTTTTATGACCCCCCAGCTCTAGTGTAGGCTTGTATAATTGTTCACTTTCCACTGCCTCATTCCTGACAACCTGTTCTTTCCCTTACTGACTTTGATTCACTGAGCTGTAATTGTCACGGTTGCCATTGGATGTTTCAACCCTGTTCTTGATGCTGTCATTGTACTCTCACTTGTGCTGCTTGAAAATCGGCATCTGCATGTCTCCTGTGCTTACCTGGTAACCAAAAACAAATGATATAAATAAATAAACTGTACTGGTGTTGTACATGCATGAGCACAGTTCCCACACAGTGACATCTATAATGCAAGTGAATGACTTGCGTAAATGGGATGGAGACCAGCAGGGGAATGAGCAGAGGGTGAGTAGTGGCCCCATCTCAGAGCTAGGGTAGGTTTTGGAGAACACAGGACGGCACGTAGAGGTGGGCGGGATGCTAATACAACCAGGGAGGGATTGTTGTGCAATGAGGATTGGGTGAGGGAGGGGGATATCAACAGCACCAGGGTTAGTGACAGTGGAGATCCAGTGAGTGAGGGGAATTCTCCTAGCTCCAAGGATAGTAACTGATTTGGTGATGGGGGTTACCACTAGTACCACCGATAGTCACTGAACAAGGATCGTGAGATGGGGGGTACAACTAGTACTGGAGATAGCACCTGAACAGGGACAAGAGGGAGGGAATAACACTTGCACCAGAGATGGTGACAGAATGGGGATCAAATGAGAGAGGGTGGGTACCACTAGCATAGAAACATAGAAGCTGATGGCAGATAAGGACCACAAGGCCCATCCAGTCTGCCCATTTCTTTTTCTACCTTATAAATGTGCCATCGTTCTTTGCTGTCAGAGGCCTATCTATTCATACTCATCTGTATTGCTCCCTTATGCCTATCCAATGCCTGTTTGAAGCCCTGCACTGTATTCATAGCCATCACTTACTGAGGTAGGCCGATTCCATGCATCCACCACCCTTTCTGTGAAAAAGAACTTCCTCACATTACCCCTTAATCGGCCTCTCTCTAATCTCATGCTGTGTCCTCTTGTCGTGCTAATTTTCTTAAATTGAAACATGTTAGACTCTTTCACCTTGTTAATGCCCTTAAGGTGTTTGAATGTTTTATCATATCACTTCTCTCCCTCCTTTGCTTTAGGGTATACATATTGAGCTCCATTAATCTGTTCTCATATGTCTTCTGATGCAGTCCTACACCATTTTGGTTGCCCTTCTGGACTGTCTCAATTTGGTTAATGTCCTTGTGAAGGTGCTGACCTCCAGTACTGCATGCAGTACTCCAGATGGAAGCCTAACCAGTGTCTTGTAAAGAGGATTATTACCTCCCTCTTACGACTTTGTGATACCCTACTAATACACCCTAACATCTCCCTAGCCTTACCTACTGCTTTGAGATCTGCTTGGATGATTTCAGGTCATTGGTGATGATGATGCCCAAGTCTCTTTCTTCCTTTGTGACTGCCAGCAACTCCCCTCCCAGCCTATAGGTGGCTTCAGGGTTTCTCTTCCCTATGTGCATGATCTTGCACTTCTTTGCATTAAATCCCAGTTGCCACTCTTCTGATCATTTTGCTAGTTTATCCAGATCTGTTCTCATTCTGCCCACCCCATCTGGATCATCTACTCTGTTGCAGATCTTGGTGTATTCTGCAAACAGACAAGCCTTACCCTCTAGTCCATCTGCAATGTCACTGATGAAGATATTGAAGAGGACTGGCCTCAGGACTGATCCCTGAAGCACCCCACTTGTGACTTGCATGTCTTCTGACTGCATACCATTTACTACCACTCTCTGTTTTTTGCCCGTCAACCAGTTTGCCACCCAGTTGACCAACTTCTGACCCACCCCGAGCCTACCCAGCTTGTTTATCAGTCTTCCATGTGGAACAGTGTCGAAAGCTTTGCTGAAGTCAAGGTAGGCAACATCAGCTGCTCCCCTTGGTCCACCACTCTGGTTACCCAGTCAAAGAAATCTAGGAGATTAGTTTGACAGGACCGTCCTTTGTAAACCCATGCTGTCTTGGATCCTGTGCCCCTATGGTTCCAGGTGTTGCACTATCCTTTCCTTAGGAGTGCCTCCATAATTTTGCCTGCTACTGAGGTAAGACTGACTGGTCTGTAGTTCCCTGCCTCCTCCCGCCATGAGGGAGAGATGGAATGGGGATTAGGTGGGGAAAGGGTACCACTCACACCAGTCATAGTGACTGAACAGGGGTCACCGCTCACACCAGTCATAGTGACTGAACAGGGGGCACCGCTCACACCAGTCATAGTGACTGAACAGGGGGCACCGCTCACACCAGTCATAGTGACTGAACAGGGGGACCGCTCACACCAGTCATAGTGACTGAACAGGGGGCACCGCTCACACCAGTCATAGTGACTGAACAGGGGGCACCGCTCACACCAGTCATAGTGACTGAACAGGGGGCACCGCTCACACCAGTCATACTGACTGAACAGGGGGCACCGCTCACACCAGTCATAGTGACTGAACAGGGGGTACCACTCACACCAGTCATAGTGACTGAACAGGAATTGAGTGAGATGGGGGCAGTACTAGCACAAGGGATAGTGACTGAATAGGGGTTGGGTAATGGAGGGGTGAGCACTAGTACCAACTAAGATGAGAGATAGTGACTGCAGGATGATCGGGAGAGGCAGTAGGGAACACGACCAAGAGAGATAGTGATGGAATGGGGAATGGGTGAGAAAGAGGTGTACCACTAGCACCAGGGATAGTGATTGAACAGGGCTTGGAGAGGGAAACGTGTAGCACTAGCACAAGGGATAGTGATTGAACAGGCTGGGTGAGGGGGAGGTGTAGCACTATCACCAGGGATAGTGATTGAACAGGGTTGGATGAGGGAGATGTGAACCACTAGTACAAGTGATAGTGATTGAACAAAGCAGAGTGGGGGGAAGAGTAGCACTAGCACAGGGATAGTGATTGAACAGGGCTGGGTGAGGGGGAGGTGTACCACTGTCACCAGTGATAGTGATTGAACAGGGCTGAGTGAGAGGGAGGTGTAGCACTAGCACCAGGGATAGTGATTGAACAGGGCTGGGTGAGAGGGAGGTGTACCACTGTTACCAGTGATAGTGATTGAACAGGGCTGAGAGAGGGGGAGGTGTAGCACTAGCACCAGGGATAGTGAATGAACAGGGCTGAGTGAGGGAGAGGTATAGCGCTAGCACCAGGGATAGTTATTGAACAGGGCAGGGTGAGGAGGAAGTATAGCACTAGCACCAGGGACAGTGATTGAACAGGGCTGAGTGAGTGAGAGGTATAGCAGTAGCACAGGGATAGTGACTGAGCAGGGCTGATTGAGGGGGAGGTGAGCCACTAGCACCAGGGATAGTGACAGAACAGGGCTGGATGAGGGAGAGGTATAGCACTAGCACAGGGACAGTGACTGAACAGGTCTGGGTGAAGGGGAGGTGTGCCAATAGCACCAGAGATACTGACTGAACAGGGCTGGGTGAGGGGGAGGTATAGCACTAGCACAGGGATAGTGATTGAACAGCGCTGAGTGAGGGAGACGTGTAGCACTATCACCAGGGATAGTGACCGAACGGGGTTGGGCAAGGGAGATGTGTACCACTAGCGCCAGGGATAGTGATTGTACAGGGCAGGGTGAGGGGGAGGTGTAGCACTAGCACCCGGGATAGTGATTGAACAGGGCTGAGTGAGGGGGAGGTGTAGCACTAGCACCAGGGATATTGACTGAACAGGGCTGGGTGAGAGGAAGGTGTGCCACTAGCACCAGGGATAGTGATTGAACAGGGCTGAGTGAGGGGGAGGTGTAGCACTAGCACCCGAGATAGTGATTCAACAGGGCTGAGTGAGGCGGAGGTGAGCCACTAGCACCAGGGATAGTGATTGAACAGGGCTGAGTGAGAGGGAGGTGTACCACAAGCACCAGGGATAGCGATCGGACAGGGCTGGGAGAGGGAAACGTGTAGCACTAGCACAATGGATAGTGATTGAACAGGGCTGGGTGAGGGGGAGGTGTAGCACTATCACCAGGGATAGTGATTGAACAGGGTTGGGTGAGGGAGATGTGAACCACTAGTACAAGGGATAGTGATTGAACAAGGCTGGGAGAGGGAAACGTGTAGCACTAGCACCAGGGATAGTGACTGAACAGGGCAGAGTGAGGGGGAGATATAGCACTAGCACCAGGGACAGTGTCTGAACAGGGCTGAGTGTGGGAAAGGTGTACCACTACCACCAGGGATAGTGACTGAACAGGGTTGGGTGAGAGGGAGGTGTGCCACTATCACCAGGGATAGTGATTGAACAGGGCTGAGTGAGGGGGAGGTGTAGCACTAGCACCCGAGATAGTGATTCAACAGGGCTGAGTGAGGGGGAGGTGTGCCACTAGCACCAGGGATAGTGATCGAACAGGGCTGAGTGAGAGGGAGGTGTACCACTAGCACCAGGGATAGTGATCGGACAGGGCTGGGAGAGGGAGACGTGTAGCACTAGCACAAGGGATAGGGATTGAACAGGGCTGAGTGAGGGGGAGGTGTACCACTAGCAGCAGGGATAGTGATTGAAAATGGCAGAGTAAGGGGGAAGTGTAGCACTAGCACCAGGGATAGTGACTGAACAGGGCTGAGTGAGGGAGAGGTATAGCACTAGCACAGGGATAGTGATTGAACAGGGCTGAGTGAGGGAGAGGTGTATCAATACCACCAGAGATAGTGACTGAACAGGGCTGGGTGAGGGGGAGGTATAGCGCTAGCACCAGGGATAGTGACTGAACAGGGCTGGGTGAGGGAGAGGTGTAGCACTAGCACCAGGGATAATGACTGAAAAGGGCTGAGTGAGGGAGAGGTGTACCACTTGCAGCAGGGATAGTGAATGAACATGGCTGAGTGAGGGGGAGGTGTACCACTAGCAGAAGGGATAGTGATTGAACAGGGCTGAGTGAGGGGGAGGTGTACCACTAGCAGCAGGGATAATGATTGAACATGGCTGAGTGAGGGGGAAGTGTAACACTAGCACCAGGGATAGTGACTGAACAGGGCTGAGTGAGGGAGAGGTATAGCACTAGCACAGGGATAGTGACTGAACAGGGCTGATTGAGGGGGAGGTGTGCCACTAGCACCAGGGATAGTGACAGAACAGGGCTGGGTGAGGGAGAGGTATAGCACTAGCACAGGGATAGTGACTGAACAGGGTGGATGAGGGGGAGGTGTGCCACTAGCACCAGAGATAGTGACTGAACAGGGCTGAGTTACGGGGAGGTATAGCACTAGCACAGGGATAGTGATTGAACAGGGCTGGGTGATGGAGACGTGTAGCACTAGCACCAGGGATAGTGACTGAACGGGGTTGGGCGAGGGAGATGTGTACCACTAGCACCAGGATAAAGATTGAACAGGGCTGGGTGAGGTGGAGGTGTATTACTAGCACCAGGGATAGTGATTCAACAGGGCTGAGTGAGGTGGAGGTATAGCACTATCACCAGGGATAGTGACTGAACAGGGCTGGGTGAGGGAGAGGTGTAGCACTAGCACCAAAGATCGTGATTGAGCAGGGCTAGGTGAGGGGGAGGTGTATCACTAGCACCCGGGATAGTGATTAAACAGGGCTGAGTGAGGGGGAGGTGTGCCACTAGCACCAGGGATAGTGATTGAACAGGGCTGAGTGAGGGGTAGGTGTACCACTAGCACCAGGGAGTGTGATTTAACAGGGCTGAGTGACGGGGAGGTGTATCACTAGCACCCGGGATAGTGATTGAACAGGGCTGAGTGAGGGGGAGGTGTGCCACTTGCACCAGCGATAGTGATTCAACAGGGCTGAGTGAGGGGGAGGTGTACCACTAGCACCAGGGACTGTAATTTAACAGGGCTGAGTGAGGGGGAGGTGTTGCACTAGCACCAGGGATAGTGATTGAACAGGTCTTGGTGAGGGGGAGGTGTAGCCCTAGCACCAGGGACAGTGACTGAAAAGGGCTGGGTGAGGGAGAAATGTAGCACTAGCACAGGGATAGTGATTGAACGGGGCTGGGTGAAGGAGAGGTATAGCACTAGCACCCGGGATAGTGATTGAACAGGGCTGAGTGAGGGGGAGGTGTAGCACTAGCACCAGGGATAGTGATATAAACAGGGCTAGAGTGAGGGAGGAGGTACCACTAGCACCAGGGACAGTGATTGAACAGGGCTGAGTGAGGGGTGGTAATGGTCTCAGCGTCAGGGGCTGTGATTGAAGAGGCTGGGTGATGGAGAGGGATGCTGCATACTAGCACCAGGGATAGTGATTGAACAGGGCTGAGTGGTAGGAAGGAATAGCAGTAGCACAAGGATGAAGTGACACTGAACTGGTCTGGGTGAGGGAGGCTTGCCACTAGCACCAAGAGATAAATGACTGAACAGAACTGAAGTGAGGCATAGGTATAGCACTACCACAGGGATAGTGATTAGACACAGCGCTGAGTGAGAGGCGATATAGCACTATCCACCTAGGATAGTGACCCGAATAAGGTTAGGCGAGGGAGATGTGTACCACTAGCACCAGGGATAGTGATTGTACAGGCAGGGGTGAGGAGGAGGAGGCACTAGCACCCGGATGAGTGATTGAACAGGGCTGAGTTATGGGAGGCATAGCACTAGTAATGAAGTGAAACTGAACAGAGCTGGGTGGGGAGGAAGGGAGGTGTGCCATTAGCACCAGGAAGATAGTGACTGAATAGTGCTGAGTGGAGGGAAGGTAGCACTAGCACCAGGGATAGTGACTCAACAGGGCTGGGTGAGGGGGTGTGCCATTAACACTAAAGGATAGTGACTGAACAGGAGGGCTGGAGTGAGGGAAGGGTAAAACGCTAGCACCAGGGTTAGTTATTGAACAGGGCTGGGTGAGGGGTAGGTGTGCCACTAGCACCAGGGATAGTGACAGAACAGGGCTGGGTGAGGGAGAGGTGTACCACTAGCACCAGGGACAGTGATTGAACAGGGCTGAGTGAGGGGTAGGTGTTGCTCTAGCGTCAGGGGTTGTAATTGAAGAGGGCTGGGTGATGGAGAGGTGTAGCACTAGCACCAGGGATAGTGATTGAACAGGGCTGAGTGAGTGAGAGGAATAGCAGTAGCACAGGGATAGTGACTGAACTGGTCTGGGTGAGGGGGAGGCGTGCCACTAGCACCAGAGATAGTGACTGAACAGGGCTGAGTGAGGGGTAGGTATAGCACTAGCACAGGGATAGTGATTGAACAGCGCTGAGTGAGGGAGACGTGTAGCACTATCACCTGGGATAGTGACCGAGATGGGGTTAGGCGAGGAGATGTGTACCACTAGCACCAGGGATAGTGATTGTACAGGGCAGGGTGAGGAGGAGGTGTAGCACTAGCACCCGGGATAGTGATTGAACAGGGCTGAGTTATGGGGAGGTATAGCACTAGCACCAGTGATAGTGACTGAACAGGGCTGGGTGAGAGGGAGTTGTGCCATTAGCACCAGGGATAGTGACTGAATAGTGCTGAGTGAGCGGAAGGTGTAGCACTAGCACCAGGGATAGTGACTCAACAGGGCTGGGTGAGGGGGAGGTGTGCCATTAACACTAAGGATAGTGACTGAACAGGGCTGGGTGAGGGAAGGGTAAAACGCTAGCACCAGGGTTAGTTATTGAACATGGCTGGGTGAGGGGTAGGTGTGCCACTAGCACCAGAGATAGCGACTGAACAGGGCTGGGTGAGGGGTAGGTGTGCCACTAGCACCAGGGATAGTGACAGAACAGGGCTGGGTAAGGGAGAGGTGTAGCACTAGCACCTGGGAGAGTGACTGAAGAGGGCTGGGTGAGGGGGAGGTGTGCCACTTTCACGGGGATAGTGATTACACAGAGCAAGGTGAAAGAGAGGTGTAGCAATAACAACAGGGAGTGTGATTGAACAGGGCTGAGTGTGGTGAGGTGTGCCACTAGCTCCAGGGATAGTGATCGAACAGGACTGAGTGAGGGGATAGCTACCCACTAGCTCAGTGATAGTGATTGAACAGAGACTGGGAGAGGGAAGCATGTAGCACTAGCACAAATGGCAGTGATTGAACAGGGCTGGGTGAGGGGGAGGTGTAGCACTATCACCAGGGATAGTGATTGAACAGGGTTGGGTGAGGAAGATGTGAACCAATAGTACAAGGGATAGTGATTGAACAGGGCTGGGTGAGGGGGAGGTGTACCACTGTCAGCAGTGATAGTGATAGAACAGGGCTGAGTGAGGGGGAGATGTAGCACTAGTACCAGGGATAGTGATTGAACAGGGCTGGGTGAAGGGGAGGTGTACCACTGTCACCAGTGATAGTGATTGAACAGGGCTGAGTGAGGGGGAGGTGTAGCACTAGCACCAGGGATAGTGATTGAACAAGACTGAGAGAGAGGGAGGTGTAGCACTAGCACAGGGAAAGTGATTGAACAGGGGTGGGTGAGAGGGAGGTGTACCACTGCTCACCAGTGATGAGTGGTAACAGGGCTAAGTCAGGAAGGAGGTGTGGCAATGTAGCACCAGGGATAGTGACTGAACTGGGCTGGGTGAGGAAGAGGTATAACACTAGCACAGGGATGAGTGAATGAACAGGGCTGAGAGGAGGTGTTCCATTAGCACCAGAGATAGTGAATATCGGAAATTTGCGCTGGCGCAATGGTGCTAGCACCATAGTTGAATGCTCAACTCTGGCAGCTTGCGGTGGCGCAAGTTCCACTCGCCTTCATCGCGCCAAGTGCTGTGTTTCGAGGCGATATTCAAGGGGATTGCTCAACAGCGCAACTCCTTTGAATATCACCCAGGCCACACCCCTGTGCAACTATTTTGAGCAGCGCAGGGGCTTGCGCCTCAGACTGGCGCAGTTTGAATATCTGGGCCATTCAGTCTAGAAGGTTTATTATCCCAAATGAATCTAGAAAAGATTTGATCTAATTTTTTTATACCATTCTGGTTCTAGCTTTGTTTGTAAGTTATGAAAATCATAAAATATTTTTGGAACCAATATCATTTTAATCAAGTTGATTTTACCCCATAAGGAAAGAGATAACTTGGACCATTTCTCAAGATCTAATTGTATGTTCTCTATCAGCCTGGACATGTTGACTCGAATTATCTGTGAAATTGAATTAAATATTTGCATTCTTAGATATCTAATTCCTTTATCACTCCAAGAGACATCTAATTGGGTAACTAAAGGTTTTTTTTCTCCTGATTAAGTGTCAGAAGAATGATTCCTTCTGATTTACCCCAGTTTACACTTAATCCAGACAGCAAAGCAAATTTAACCAACAGTGGCTCTAAAGCCTGTAGTGAATCTTTTGGATTAGAAAGAGTGACTAACAAGTCATCTGCAAAGGCAAATGATTAATGGACTATCCTCCCAGTTTTAATTCCTTGAATTTGTGCAGTGAGATTTATATGCTTCAAAAGGGGCTCAAAAGCTAAGATAAAGATGAATGGAGAAAGGGGGACAACCCTGACAAGTGCCCCTAAATAACTGAAAAGGTTTGGAGATGAGTTTATTAGAAATAATGGAAGCTTTTGGAGTAGAATAATAATAGAAATCCAATGTGTTAAATTCGGCACAAAATTTTTAAAAAATCCAATACTTTTTGTAGGTATGACCAATCAAGAGAATCAAAGGCCTTTCCAATATCCAAGAAAAATGCAATAGATGGAGAAGTAGAATGCTTAGCTGCCCAAATAACTGAAACGAGACTTCTCAGATTATCCGATGCTTGACGTCCACTAACAAAACCCACCTGTTCTTTACTTATTAATGATTGTATGACATCTTTCAGTCTATTTCCTAATGCTTTAGTTAGAATTTTATAGTCAAAATTTAAAAGAGATATAGGACGATAATTTGCTGGGTCTAAAGGGTCTTTATCTTTTTTTTAAGTAAACAAAGAAATGCATCATTCATAGTACCCAACATCTTTTTCTGGTCTAAGCATTCTACAAATGATTTCTCAAGATAATCTATAATGATTGGATTATTCTTCTTCTTATAAAATTCACTGGAAAATCCATCAGGACCTAGAGTTTTATGAAGACTAGCCTTTTGGATTATCTGTAATATTTCCTGTTTCGAGATAGGTTTGTCCAACATCTCCGTTTCTAATACTGATAAACTAGGAAGTTTAGCCCCCTCTAAAAGTGCATCCAGGTCTAATGATGTATCAGAAATAAAGGGCTTATATAACTTCTCATAATATTCTTGAAAACAGTCATTTATTTCTTTAATATTATGACTAATGTTATTTTTACCCACTCTAATCTTAGGTATCATATTCTGATTTTGTTGTTTTTTTTAAACGATAAGCCAAAAGTTTTCCTTGTTTCTCCCCTGATTCACCAATATTGTTGTTTGGCACAAAACAAAGCATATTCTGCTTTACTAGAATATATCTTATTAATCTCATATTTTAATTGAATCAGTTGATACATGAGCTCATGTTTCTTATTTGGATCTTGTTTTAATTCAACCTCTTTCTGTTTAATAAACATAGAAACACAGAATTTGATGGCAGATAAGGACCGCTTGGCCCACCCAATCTGCCAATTTTTCTACCTAATGGATGAGCTGCAGATCCTAGTTAACCAACAGCCTACTTCTTCCTACTTCTGCCCCCTAGAACTGCGTTATGACTGTCCCATGCATGCTTGAATTCCACCACTGTTTTTGACTCCACAACCTCCTCTGGAAGGCCATTCCATGCATCCACAACCACAACCATCTCTGTGAAAAAAATACTTCCTTACATTACCTCTGAACCACCCCCATCTTCAAATTGTGCCCCCTTGTTCTTGCACACCTCTTTTTCTGAAAGATGCTACCCTCTTGGACTTTGTTGATTCCCTTGAGGCACTTGAAAGTTTCTATCATGTCCCCCATCTCTACTTTCCTCGAGGCTATACATGTTAATCTCCTTAAGTCTCTCTTCATATGTCTTCCGGTGCAGACCCTGCACAATTTTAGTTGCCCTCTTCTGGACTGCCTCCATCCTGTTTAATAAGCTTTTCTTTTTTTCTCCAACTCTTCTTGCCTTTTTTCTTCCTAATGGATGCATATCTAATAATACCTCCTCTAATAAAGGCTTTATATGCATCCCATAATGTTAGAAAAGAGGTCTCTTTATTATCATTAATGTCGAAATACAATTTTGTTTCTTTAGTTAACCATTCTTTAAATTCTGGTTCCTGAAGTAAGGATGTATTAAACCACCATCTAAACTGCTTTTGTGGTGAGTCTTCTATTATACAAGTTGTTTTAAGGGGACCATGGTCTGAAATAATGATGGAATCATAACAGAAATGTGTGACTAAGTTGCAAGGAGATAAAGGCATGAAAAGATAGTCTATTCTGCTATATACATTATGCCTTGCAGAAAAAAAGGAAAAATCCTTACCATCAGGGTTAACCATCCTCCAAACATCCAGTAAACCCAAATTAGACATTAGTTCTTTAAAACTGTTATGTGTTTTAGTCTGTTTTGTCTGATTTTTGGGAGTAGATTCATCTAACAGAGGATCTAAAACATTATTAAAATCTCCTCCCACTGTAAGTTCATAGTCTTTAAATGGCAATAAAGAAGCCAAAACTTCTTGAAAGAAAGTGTTTCTATTATTGTTTGGAGCATAAATATTGCAGAAAGCCATATGTCTGCCATACAAAAAAACTGACAAAATTTGTAGCCTGCCTTCCAGACCTGTGACTTGTTCTTTCCTAATGAACAGGACAGCTTTATGAATTAGAATGGCCAAACCCCTTTTTTAATAACAATTGTGAGCTACTTGACCTACCCATTGTCTCTGTAGTAATAATCACTGACCACAATTAATATGAGACTCTAAGAGAAAAAGTTATTGTAGGAACCAATTTAACAGGTGAAAAATGAGGCCTATAGATCTCAAAAATAATATTTCCTACCTCCCTCCCATGAAGTGTCATCCTATGGACAACAGAAATAGTAAAATATAGTCTTACCCGATTTCCTTTTTAACCTGGGTATCTTCATACCAAAAATCTCCTCAGATTAGAAATTTCTTGCTTTATTCTTCCTAAGCACACTGTGTCAAAAGAAATCAATACATAGTATAAATGGTATAACTATGTCACAGTATTAGAGATGGAATCCCTGTACATTGCAATTTTAATATAAACCTCTAGAGGTCACCAGAGCAATTCTGAATTATCGGTCATTTATCCACCTATGAACTGTAATTTTAAGTACAGTAGAAATCCTGACCTTAACACACTGCTGGAGTCTATCTAAAAGAATGTTTTAAGGATAATAATAAAAATCAATACAGAACATTTCTTAGTTGCATCCAGCTATTGTGTCTTTAAATTAAGATCATGTGACCGTTTTGACCCGCTCGGGAAACTACTTCCTTAGGAAATGATCTGTTGCCCTACTTCTAGAAGAGCCACATTACTCTTCCAGACATCCTAGGAAAAAGCCCCAAAAGCTCAGACCACGCAGGTGAAAAAGAAACGTCTCATCAGAAATGACATCAGACTACTTGCAGGTAAGGTGAACTCGGTGGTGAAAGCGATTCAGCTGGGACCTTAGAGATATCTACAAATTCCATAATAGTAGATAGTTCTTTCCTCTCCTCTGAAATATGTTCTGTCTCACCATGTTTCTTCTGAGAATCTGAAAATGTAGAGGAACTGTTCAATGATCTAAATCTATTTTTAGAAATGGGGATTGTCTTACGAAGTGATTTTGCAGACCAAGACATATACTTAGGAAGGGGGTTTGTATCCAGTGGCACTATAGTTGATGTTTTAGAGGAAGGTGCTTGTGTGTCATGAACAGAGTCATTAGTGCATGGTTTACATTGGGCTAGAACGTGCGCAGTGCTGTCAATTAACTTGGGTTCACAAGAATGCTTTACACCAGAGTCTCCAGCTAAAATTCTGTGTGTGTCTCTCTGTCTCTGTGAGCCCTTCTAACTGGAATTTTCAGGCAATTGTTTTTTAATAAAGGACCATGTTTCCACTACAGTTGTGAAAGAATGCGACTCTCCCCCTAGTTTGACCACTAGAACAGCAGGATATTTCACAAAATATCTAACATTAAGTTTTTGAAGAACAGCTCTGACTGGGGCAAATACTTTCCTTTTTCTACGACTTCAGATGAAAAATCCTGAAATACACTCTCTCCCTGTTCCAAGATAAGGATTTTCTTTACCTTGCTATCTGGAGAATCTCCTCTTTAACTGTGAACCTCAAAAAATTAACAATGATGGGTCTCGGACGTTGTCCTGCTTTGGGCTTAAGTGACAGCGCTCTATGTGTTCTTTCTATTTCTAACTGCCAGTTCCATTGATCATTTAACAAAGCTGGAATAAAGTCTTGCAAGAGTCTAATCATATCAGGTCCTTCTAGTCCTTCCGGAATTCCTACTATTCTTAAGTTATTCCATCTCCCTCTATTCTCTAAATCATCTAATTTCTCCGAAATGTTTGTCAATTGTCTTGTTTCCCCTTCCACAAAGTCTTCTAATTCAATAAGAGATTCTTCTAAGAATGATAATCTTTCTTTAAAAGCATCCATTCTGTTCGTAACCTCAGACAATTTTTTCATGGTGGTAGTGTCATTCAACCTTAACCCTGCAATATCTTCTTTTATAGATAATAACATGTCTTTAATGAAAGCTATGTCATTTTTTTCTGTTTTATTTGAATTTCCATTTTTACCTGTGATCTGATGCTTTTCTGAAGGTAGCATTGAGACAGGATTTGAATGCACCCTGTTGTGACTGTTGGTGTAGCCCAAGCTCTGTCTATTGTTATTGGGCATCTCTAAGGAGAACTTCCCGGTCACTTTCCTGACATGATTAAACTAAATCTACCCAGTTTACAGAGATAATTTTTGGTTATAAAGTTTAGTAAACTGTTCCCTAATACTTCAGCTACTCTGCATATAGAAGAATTAAGTAATAAAGTGTAAAGTTAGATGGATTTCTATATGGCATCGGAGCCCCTCGTTTAAGCTGGCATCCTCTTCGACGTGCATGTGAACTCTCTCACAAATGTCTTTTTTGTGAGATTTTCCTGCATTGTTTGTACAGATATGTAGAATAATTTCTGATCTATTGTATATCTTCAGTTTATTTATTCTATCTATAACATCTAAAATCGTAACCCCTTGGAGGCAGGTAACTGTGGGGTTCAGTCTATCTTTTTCATAGACATGAGTATCAGTGAAATGTATAATAGAGTCCCCTACTACTATTTTTTGTGGTGAATATCATCAGTGTTATTTTCTGGATTTGAAACAGTTGTCTAGGTACTCCTCGGCACCTTCCAAAACAGAGACTCTGTTAGAAAGGCTTAAATCCCCCCATGCCCAGCCACTCTCCAGCCTTTTTTAAAAGTGTTTTTTCTAACTAAGCACCAACCATCCTTAATTTCATTATTGTCTTCACACCTGACTCTTCTTGGTAATCGCCCAGACCCCGTCTCACTAGAGAATTCATTACTTGCATCAGACAAGCTTTTCCTGTTTTCAGTAATTTCACTTGTTTTTGCGAGTTTCAGTTTCTAAGAATCGGTTAACTTTTAAGCTTTTCAAGTTCTGACTTTATATAGTTCAGTTCATATAGAAACTTCTGTTGCATCCGACATTTGTTGCATACAGCGCTTGCATTACTAGTAGAGATGCTTTTGCCATAATCCCCAGATAGAAGTGTGAACATCATACAGCAGGAACACTTTAAAATACAACCTTTATTACAAAAGATCTCTAAAATGTTTTCCATGGAAGGGTCTGCAAATCTGTCTAAAGCAATAGCACACAAATAAAACTTTTATTGATTTTTAAACCTTTTTTTTCTTCTAGCTGTTTAAACTCTGGTTATCAACCACTTACACAGTCAAAGATGCAGAAAGCACACAAGCAACTTGGCTACCCCTTGTCAAACTTAAACTAATGTTTGTTCACTCACCTGATATCAGATTTTGGCCCCGCTAACCAATCTGTACTGGTGGATTTCACAGACATGCGCAGATGTGCTTGTCTCTACCCGGGTCTTTGCACACTCACCTGTTCAAACTTGCCCACTCGCTAAGAGGCTAGTAACTCACACTGCATAACCTAGAAGTGACAAGCCGGGGGGCATGCTACATCTCTGGGTCCTGAAATGCCAAGTAAAATATTTGAAAACTCAAGTAAAAACCTTTCCTCTGTTGTCCAGCAGAACAGGGCTACTTGCCCTTACTTTTAAAATTGCCCTTTAGTTGGCCAAACTCCTGTTTTGTATTTGTAGTCCCTGAGCTTCACCAGGGGCTACAAATTCCAACCCCTTCCTTGTCTCCATCTGCTGTTGTCATGGAGACAGTACACATGGAACCCACGTCCCTTCACACCCCTCTGAATAGAATAAAATATATAAAATAGCAATAAGTAGGTCGCTTTGTCCGCTGTCTCACAGCACACAGCACAGTTACTATACTGGCCGCTCCTGATGACTAGAGCATATTCCTGAACTTGGGTCACTGGTATCATGAGTGGTAACACTGCCACTGGACTGTTGGACTGGCTCACGTGCTACTACTGCCATATTTATTTGCCCCCAAAACAAATGATATATGAATAAAGATGAACATTTAACAGTTTTTTACCTACCTAAAACTCAGAGTCAGAGCCTAGTCCTAGTCCCTCTAGTCCACTATCTAGGCCAGCCTGAGCCACCTTTGCTCTAGGACTACTCTCACTGAGTCTCACTGAGTTTTACGTAAGTAAAAAAGCCACTGCCAGCAGGCCAAGGCCTTGGGGCTGGGGACACAAAGGAGACACATGCTCACGGATACATGGAGAAGGTGCTCATGAAACAGAAAGCTGAACAAGGAACACAAACAGCAGCACTCTTAATGATATGAATGAGAAAAGTAACTTACTCAGTGTTGAAATTAAATGTCATCTGGTTCATTTATTAAATCAAGAAAGCTACAACACTTAAACCCCAGCACTTTGCATCGGAAGCATGACACTTCATCAGGGGGCAGAGTGACGAAGCTGATACAATGAATTTATTTACATGTCTTAAAGAGACAGAATCATGATGTGCCCAGGTGATCAGCACTGATAATACAGCTAGACAAACACAGAAATACATTAATTTACAAAAAATAGAAAAGTCCTCCCTCACAAAAACTAATGAGCTTACATATTAGAAACAGAAGCAAAGCACAATATATCTAGCACCCAATTTTACTAAACTAACCAATTTTAAAGTTGAATGCTTACCACGAAGAAATGGGATGAGAGGAAAAGAAAAAGGAGGTTGGGGTTAAAAAAAGAGAAACAGGGGAAGAAAAAGAGAAGGACTAAATACATGATAGGTGAAAGAAAATAACTTTTTTTTTTATTTAGTTGTTTAACCAGGTATAGCACACTAAGCTGAAAGCTTTTTTACAGGAGTGACCTGGGAGCACAAGGAGGTTAAGTGACTTGCTCAGGGTCACACAGTATGCAAGAGGACTCTGTGGGATTCAAACCCAGGTCTGGTCTGCTCTGCTGGATGTCACCAAATTTGCAGCTCAGAGCCTTAGACCACTGCGCTATACTGCCTCACCAAATATGAAAATAACTATTAATTGATAATTCAAAGATATGTATTATCAGTTTTCCAATAGGCCAAAAACTAGGCAGCTTAAATTAAAGAACTAACATTAAAGAGCTAGTTTATCAAAATGGCCCTAGGAAAACCATCTTTTGCTCCCCAGCTTCAGTTCTATTATGCTTGTGTGGGGGTGCATTAGTTCTGTCAATATATAAACTCCATAGTCCAGTGTTTTACTGTTTTGAGGTGCAGGAACTGTTTGTGTTGTCCAACGCCATTCTTTGTAGTGACCACCAGAAGTGACATTGTGAGAAAAGCAGATAAGTGCCAAACTGCCGTACTTCCTTCCAATTGATGTGCCAATTTAGCAGCTGTCATGATTTACATCTGTCATCCCCCCCCCAACATTTTGAGCAGTCTGAAAGGAGTCCTTTAACCTTCTCAACATTAGAAGGCTCCTGAGTCCCAAGTATGCTACCTTGCTCTCCAGTCACACAGATATATTGCCTGTAAAATATGTCAATCAAAGGAAAAGCAGCTAGAGCAGGCCAGCAGTTAGCACTGTGAGTGGCTGACAGCATCGGAATGACAGGAGTAAGCAGCAAAGCAGGGGATGTGTGGGAGACTGGATAGAGGGCAGAGGAGGGGTGAATTGATAGCTGCTGATGAAATATAAAGGTCTCTCCCTTGTAACAGGAGCTGCTTCAGAGTTTCCATCACCGCACAGCAAACACTGCAGGAAATCCATAGTTTTGAGATTACAAAATAATTAGTAGGTGTAACTCCTTATGGTCGGACTCCCAAAACAGTTCACAATCATTGTGAACTGTTACAGACGTTGTGCAGTAAGGAGGACCAACTACTAATCATTTTGCAGTCACTAAACAAAAAATAGCTTCCGGTCCATAGCAGCCAAAGTCCGTGAAATCATGGCTCCTTGTGTGCCATTTCTCTCCATCTGTACCTCGCTTATATGATTTGAAGGCACTAGAGCTGCTTAGGTTAATAACAATATTTTACATTGTTAAGGACCTGGAACAATTTTTAGTTTAGAGAAAAGTGAATAAAGTAATGGGCCCTGACGAGGTCCACCCCAGGATACTAAAAGAACTAAGAGAGGAACTGGCTGCACCTTTGATGTCCCTGTTCAATCTATCACTGGATACAGGGAACGTTCCAGGGGACTGGAGAAAGGTGGATGTGATCCCACTAAACAAAAGTGGAAATAAACAGGATGCAGGAAACTACCGACCGGTAAGCCTGACCTTAGTGGTGGGCAAAGTTATAGAAATACTGCTTAAGAAAAGGATTGGGGAATACCTTAATACCAGTGGATTGCAGGATTCGAGGCAGCATGGGTTCACATAGTTGGAAGATCTTGCCAGACTAACTTGATAGAGTTTTTTGACTTTGTCACCAGGGAGGCTAATCAGGGGGAAGCAGTGGATGTAGCCTACCTGGATTTCAGTAAGGCATTCGACTCCATTCCACATAGAAAACTGGTAAGCAAACTGGGCAGCCTTGGTGTGGGTCCAACGATAGTCAAATGAGTACAAAGTTGACTAAATAAAAGAACTCAGTGGGTGGTGGTAAATGATATTCACTCGGAAGAAGGTATAGTAACCAGAGGGGTGCCACAGGGGTCTGTACTGGGATTGGTCCTCTTCAATGTCTTTATCAGTGACATTGCAGAGGGCTTGGAAGGAAGGTATGTTTGTTTATGGATTACACAAAAATCTGCCACAGAGTGGACACTTCTGGGGGTGAAAAGAATGAAGGAAGATTTAAAAAGTCTGGAAGATTGGTCAAGTGTTTGGCAACTAGGATTTAACGCCAAAAAGTGTAAAATTATGCACAATAGGCACAAAAACACAAGGGCATCATATTAGTTGGGGGGAGGTGTTAATGACCACAAATCAGGAAAGGGATCTAATGGCATGAAACTAGCAAAGCAGTGTGACAAGTCAGTGTGAGAGGCTAGTAGGGTGCTGGGATGCATAGGGAGGGGTATCACCAGCAGAGAAAGGGAGGTAGTTTTACCTCTGTATACAGTAGATCTACGGTAAGACCCTACCTGGAGTACCATATCTGGTTCTGGAGGCCCCATCTCAAGAAGGATATAGAGCGGGTGGAAGAAGTGCAGAGTAGGTCAACTAAGTTGCTGAATGGCATCAGAGGCCATATGAAGAGAGACTCAGGGAATTAAATATGTACTCACTGGAGGAGAGGAGAGAAAAAGGAGATATGATAGAAACATTCAAATATCTCAAAGGTATCAATAAGGTACAGGAGGGGAGGCATATTGCACATAAGGAGATATTCAAGAACAAGGGGGAATGATATGTAACTAGAAGGGGGACACTTAAAGGTGATGTAAGGAAATACTTCTTTACATAAAAGGTAATGAATGCCTGGAACAGACTCCCAGCAGAGGTGGTGGGAACTGAAACAGTAGTGGGTTTCAAACGTGCATGGGATAGACACATGGGGACCATAGTAACTGGGTAGGTGGTGGAGGTAAGGCCGCAGATCACTTAGAGTCTATGGTGACACAGTTGGTAGGGACCTCAGGCAGACTACATGGGCCAAGAGGTCAATTTCTGATGACAAATTCTGTTTCTGTGACAAGTTAAATCAAAAATTCTACCGAAGGTAAGAAGTTACAGTGTTATTTATAGGTATAGGCTGAGGCCCGAGGCAGTTGACAGTTTCTGGGTAGCCCCTTGTAGTAAGACGGGGTGGTCAGATATCCATTTTCAGTCTTGGATGTATTGGAATCTGATCCAAAAGTTAGGATTTAAGAATTCCAGATTTACTTGCCAAAAATCCCAAATCATAATCAATCGGATTCTGATTAAATTGCTGTATTGCTGTATACTGTATTTATCTTTATTGTAACTTTGTCACTGATGTGGAACTTTTATAAATGATCACTTGTGCTCAAAGGTATTAACTGAAACTTCCAAATAAGTAATTAAATATTATAAATTAATTAATTAGTTAAAATTCTAAATGCATTCGGATTCTGAAATTTAGTTTCAAATTCTGAGATTTGTAGTTGAATTTAAAAGTTCAAGTACTTGGATCAGAAATGGATTTCCAACTTGAATACTTCAAAAATCTGAAAAGGGCTCAATAGATTGGATTTCAGGATATCTAAGCACACTTCTTACAAGGGTCTGAGGAGGTACAACATGTTACAGTTTGTGTTCAATTCTTATACTGATTTTTTCTCTTTTTTAGGCAGACACAGCCGCATATGAAAACGACATCCTGTGGTTTTGGAAGATGTCAACATTTAATACTGTTTTCATGGCTTTCAATTCAGTAATTCATTGTATGCTACTGTACCAAAGTACTTGCTGTAAACAAACCTGTCAAGTAACATTGTTGTATTCATCGAACTGCTTTTAAATTAAAAATATTTGTTATTGCATCAAACCAGACTCTGGTGTGTATATAATATGGGGATTCACATGAAACATGTACTTGTCTTTATCTTTAGCATTTACTGTAGGTTTTACAAATTATTAACCTCTGATGGCTCAACTAAGGAGAAACCTTTTGTTTCCACTTTGGTGCTGCTTTTACCTATACTTATGGCCTGGTAGAATATCTCACTTGGGGATTAAATAACTCTTTGAAGGCTGAGCCTGAAGGTCACATGCTGAAAGATTGTTCTGGTGGGATGTGCAACAAGAGCTGACTCTGTTTCACATGACCCTCTTAGGCCACAGATTCAGCACCAACAGCACCTCTGTCGAAAACCGATTTTCCAGTCCTCATCTTCTGAAGACATGGCAGCATGTTTATTTGTGATTTTCTCTTCACACACATTGTAATGGCTGAGTTGTGACTGTGCCCAATGAATAATTTTGTTTGAGCAGCGCACAGTATACTTCTACTGCAGCTGCCTCCCCCCATTCTCATCCCATCATCCCTACCCCCTGTCTTTTCTTTCTCTAGGTACTTATCTGTACTTACCCTCTATTTGACTCATCCCGCCCCCTTTTAAAACTGTCCACTGACTTCAACACAATCAGTTCTTTCAGCAGTTTGTTCCACCCAGCCACCACCCTTTCAGTAAAGTAATGCCTTCCTATTTCCCTTCTGAATCTCCCCCCTTTTAACTTCAGATGGTGCCCTGTCATGCCCCTCTCTCCCTTTAAGCAGACAGAATTTTAATTTTGGGAGATTTGGACCTACCCAGCATAGACTGGAAGTTATGGAAGGGAACTAAAGGAACAGATATGTCATTTTTGGACGTTTTAGATCAAATTGGTTTAGAACAAAAAGTATGCGACAGCACAAGAGGAAGTAACATCCTTGATATTATTCTAACAGATATGGGTAACACAATTGATGATGTTAGTGTGAATACCCCTTTGGGTAACAGTGACCACTGTATAGTTCATTTTAGCATTAAGGAGTCTCATGATATGAAGGATCTGGGTTCTACAATAAAGCTCATTTTCAGCAGGGCAGACTTTGCACAATTTAGAAAAGAATTCTCTCTTTGGAATTGGGTTAAAGATTTTAATAATTGTTCAGTAAATGAGATGTGAAATCTGTTTCTTACAATATTAAAAAATCAGATTAAAAACACCTACTTAATTTCAATAAATACAATAACACAAGAAATAAAAAAAGTATTGGCTTAACTCATCCATCAAGAATCCGATAAATAAAAAGAACAGAATGTTCAAAAAATATAAAAGGGACAAAACTGATTCTAATTATCAGGTTTTAGGGAATTTACAATTAGAGTTACATCTGTCATTAAAAAGCAAAAGCACAACACGAGGTCCTATTAGCTTCCAAAATTAAGGACAATAAAAAAATCCTTCTTTTGTTATATTAACAACTTAAAAAAGAGTTCAGGTATTATGGGTCCCTTCAAGAACAGTAATGGTCTGACGGTGTCAGATAAAGAGATGGCTGACACTCAAAATAACTACTTCTGTTCAGTCTTTGATAGCAGTGTCCCAACCCCATATATAAGCAATGAACAGCCATCCCTTGGATTAACGATAATTGACCCAAAAGATGTTTTGGACAGATTGCACAAATTGGATACTTGCAAATCACCAAGGCTGGATAATGTCCACCCTAGAGTAATACACAAGTTGGTTGATCTTTTAGTACTACCCCTCACCCATATCTTGCAATCCTCTCTTGATAGAGGTGAAGTCCCACAAGATTAGAAGGTTGCGACAGTAGTTCCACTCCTAACAAAAGGGCCTAAGACCATTCCTTCAAACTTTAGGCCAGTAGGCTTAACGTCACTTATGGGTAAAGTTTTGGAAGGCATTTTAAAAAGGAAAAATGTAGTTTTTCTTGAAGAGCACAAGCTGAGCGATCCCTTACAGCATGGTTTCACTAAATCAAGGTCATGTCAGACAAACCTTCTCACCTTCTACGAGAACATTAATAAGGAACTAGATAAGGGGAACTCAGTTGATGTTGCCTTTATGGACTTCACTAAGGCATTTGACAAACTACCTCATTTTGAATTATTAACAACCTTGAGGGAGTTTAAGTTGGAGTCAAACATCTTATTCTGGATTTCTGAATGGTTACAGGGCAGGAAGTAAAGAGTTACTATAAAAGGTGCATTGTCAGACTGGGCACCAATTACTAGTGGGGTCCCACAGGGTTCAGTCCTGGGCCCATGCCTTTTTAATATCTATATTTCTACCCTAAAATTAAATGACCCAAAAATTTGGCTTTCCAAATTTGCAGATGACTGTAGAGTGGGTACAGTTGTCTATGATCCTACCAATGCGTTGCTGAATACAGTTAAATGTAAGGTTATGCTCTTGGGTAAACACAACAATATGTCAGTATATAAACTTGGGAACAATGCATTAACAGTCACTCAAGAGGAAAAAGACTTGGGTATTATGATCACTTCTGATTTTAAATTTAGCCCCCATAGTAACGCTCAGATTAGAAAGGTGAATTGCTATCTAAACTGTATTCTAAGGCACATATCAAGCAGGGAAGAGAGTGTTCTAATTCCATTATATAGTGCATTGGTCAGACCCCATTTGGAATACTGTGCTCAAGTATGGTCCCCGTACAAAAGGGAAGATATCCTTAGAACAGAGGGGGTACAAAGAAGAGCTACCAAAGCCATAGTCAGGCTTAAGACCAGACCATACAAAGAAAGATTGGAAACCATGTACTTATATTCACTCCATTATAGGAGGTTTGGGGGTGACAGGTGTATGCTCTACAAGGCAATGGGTGACATCAAATTGTGTGATGAGCTAGGTTTTACTCTTAAGACCAGTTGGTGTAGTGGCAGGAGACATAATAAACAATTCTTCCTGCCAAGGTGGAATTTGATTATGAGAAAAAATGGTTTAGTCAAAGGGTAATTTCTTCATGGAACAAAATCCCGTCTATAGTGGTAGATAGCCCTAACATGGGTGCCTTTAAGTCAAGACTAATTTAGTTTGTAGGGATAGAACTACCGAGTTCTAAATACCAAGGGACTGACAAGCTACAGGGATGAAAGTCCATAATGCTTGGTATTTCCTATTATTCCTATGAACAACCTTGTTTATGACTTTTAAGTATTTGAAGGTCTCTGTCATGTCCTCTTTCTCCCTTCTGTCCTCCAGGGAATACATGTTGAGCCCCCTCGATCTTTTCTCATAGGGTTTATCTCCCAGACCTAGGACCATCTTCATTGCCCTGAGCTGCAACCCTTCCAGTAGTCTTACATCCTTTTCAGGTATGGGCACTAGAACTGCACACAGTACTCCAAGTGTGGCCTCACCAGTGATCTGTACAGTTGCAGGATGACCTCTTCCCTTCTAGACATGATGCAATACATTCCAGCATTTGGTTGGCCCTAGCTGCCACTCTCTGGCACTGTGCCAATACCTTCATGTCTCCTGTAATAAGTACCCCCAGATCCTTCTAGTTCAACTCACACTGCTGAAGTTGTGCACTCCATCAGCAAAACTTCCTCTTGTTTCAAAGCATTCCTCACAGAAAGGTCGCTGAATTTTTATGGTTCTAAAATAAAGAAAATTTAAAGTTTAATCAACTGAACTATGAGTTTCACAGTGAGTTTATATTCTTGAACTGTCTCTGTGTCTCTCTAAACCCCACCCTTGTTAAAAATGCTGGATAGTTACACAAAACAGAACTGTATATACACTCTCAGTGTAGGATGAGTTGTTAAACACTCAAGTTTCAGTCTTGGGGTTTATTGTAGGTAGCATCCCACGTCTCAGGTGTGTATAAAATTCTGGTTAGACACACCTATTCATGCATTATTCTCTATATAATTAATGGGTCTCCCCTTTTTCCCATAGGGAAACCATGTCATAATTTGCCATTATAGAGTAGCCTTTACAATGGCAAACACATGCACAGTTACCCCTCACTCTGTGCATGTGCCCACCACAATGTGTAATTTCCTGCCACTCGCTGCTTCCTTCCTTCTCAAAACTCAACCGCTAGATGAATTCGGTGGTAAATTATTCTAAAAACAAAAAAATGTGTCATTTTCCACATATTGGGGGATATCAAAACATTGGACAATGAAATTGTGGGGAACCACCGAAAATGGAACAGGAACGTGTAATGTCTGTTATTTTATATAAGTGCTGTGGTGAGAAAGAGGAGACCCAGCAATTGTATAAAATAGAATATGGGGTGGTATGTGTAAACTTGAAGTTTACACACACCCTCAGTGTTAAATGCTTTTCATCGACCCCTCAAGCTTCACTCTCAGTGTTTAGGTAACACCTAACACCTCGGGAGTGTATAAACTTCTTGTTACACACACCATCCCATACTTTATTCTATTTGCAATGCACAACAGATGATTTAAGAAAGAACAAGCAACCTCACTACTCATTACCATCAATACCTTTAAACAATCCTCCTGACCTTCTGGTGACATCATAGAGCTTAATAGGCACTGGTCTTTAGGGCTCCCAGACCCAACCAACAACCCCAAAAAAAGCAGTAAATCAACGCCAAAATGCACAAAATGGTGAGAGGAGGCAAGGGGGACTCTGGTGGATCCAAACTGAACAGCAGAGGCAGGAATCAAACGAGTGATGCAAGCAGATTACACTAGGATTCCTTGGACGGAGCAGGAGTCATTCCCTGGTGAATTCCCACGCTACAGAATGTGACACTGAAGGAGAGACTGAACACCTTACTAGATCCCATTTTGAAATAATTCTAAAAGAAATACAGGCTTCACAAACATAAAATAAGAAAGAATTTAAGTTAATTCAATGGAAGCTGTCTAAACTTGAGAATTGCATAGACACAATGGAAGAGAGCATAGGCAAGGTGGAGGACAGAGCCCAGCAAATGTTATGAGTGATTGAATTTTTGCTGGTCCAAGCAGCTGAGACAGCGGAAAAATATATTGACCTTGAAAGCAGGTCATGCAGAAAGAACCTACGCCTATATGGACTTCCAGAGGAAGCTGAGACCAACCCGATGCATGCCTTTGTTGAAACTCTACTAAAAGACAAATGCTGAGACAGACTGGCTTTCTTTTGGAGTTTTCAGCAGTACCTTGGAGAGACTCTGGAAAGACTGATTTGATATTAAGACTGAACTTTATACGGCAGGGTGTATTTCTCTGAGGCTCTCAAGCAGAAGTTATTTTAGCATGGACCCTAGAGTTGTTATTACAGCCTGATAATTTAACTTTAAAACAAATGGGTACCGTTTGTAGGTAACTCACTCCTGCTGTGAGGATCTGTTGGTTATCTTAAGGTTCCAGCTTATAGCAAATGTGGTAGCCTGTGACATAGGCTACTGAGGAAAGGCCACTCACTGAATGGCTCCACGTACAAGGTAACCATGATTAGGGTGACTGTGGAATAACGGCAACTGTGGAATAACAGCGACTAGGGAATAAGGGCGACTGAACGAAATGGTGACCCAAATTTCACACGCGCACATGCACCAGACGATGATGGCTACACATCCTAGCGGGCATACCACCCACAGCATTCCTTCCCCCAGCACCACCAGAGAGTGGCTATGCCCCCCCAGCATGTGCTGCCATAGACAGGTGAAGTGCATGGGAGGACAGGCTGCAGGCAAGCTGCTCCCATGGCATGCACCGGCACAGCACCACTGTTGGCACCTCCTAGGATAGCCGCCATGGGTTTGAACCCCACGGCCAGCACACACAGCATAACAGTCAGACAGAGTAGGGCAGTAGACCAGGAGAGAAGTAAATGCTCTCTTCAGCAGCACAGACCCGTCATTGTTACAGGCACCTCACACCTCAATGCCACTGCAGCACGGATGGTGGGGATACCTGGACAAACCAGACTGTTACCATACAATGGCCACCCAGGCACTCACATATGCTTTTTTTTTTGTCCCTGACCACCACGACAGCCGAAGAGCGAAGGGAGCAGTACCGCTGTCAGCATGTCCTTATGCCAGCACTGGGGTGGGCCATAGGTGTAGTGGATGGCTACAGGACCACACAGCTGGCCCTTAAAGGGGCATGGGGGTTCAACACATACCCATCACACAAGACCAGCCTGTGAGGGATGGAGATAGCAACCTACCTCATGAGCCAGAAAGGGAGACCGCTCCTATTCCACAATGGGTACCTGTACTGCAGGGATAAGAAGAAGCTAGGGAAGGTGTACTGGTGTGTGCAGGACCACAGGCATGCATGCCCAGCACAGGCACACACCATTGCTGACCCTGTGGTGTACACTGGCTGGCCACACAACCACACCCCAGATCCAGGGGAGGTTAGCATCAGGGGCATGATGGCGGGTGTATGGGAACATGCATGGATGAGCCTGGAAACCACATCCAGGTCATACTACAGGCCACTGGGGTGGTGACTGATGCCATAGCTGACAGGCTGCCCACCGTGCCATTGCTGCACCATGTAGTGTGTGTGGCAAGCTACACGGGGCTGTCCCATGATGCCAGGCAGTGTGGCCAACCTCGCCCTGCCCCCAGCACACACCGTCACACCTGGTGGGGCACTGTTCCTGCAATATGACAGTAGCCCTGCAGGTGACAGCACAATGATACCCACCACGCAGTATGACCTTACATTCCTGTCTGGGTGCCAGGACTGGTTCTTGGATGGCACCTTTCGTGCCACACTGCCACTCTTTCAGCAGCTCCATTCGGTCCATGGCCTGTGGTCTGGGACGGTTCTGCCAGCCATGTACATCTTGATGTGTACATGGACTGAGTGCGTGCCTATGTGAGGGCATTCACTGAACTGCGTTGGCTACTGTGTAGTGCCCAGCCACAGTCCTCCCTCATGGACTTCAAGTGGGCTGCCTGGCATGCCTTCAACACTGTCTTTGAGGTCACCATCCTGCGTGGCTGCTTCTACTACTTCTGCCAGGCAGTGTGGCAGTGGGTGAAGGACAGTGTGGCAGTGCTAGAGCACTACTCCATGGATCCGGAGTGTGCATTCCAAGTCTGCATGCTCCTCACACTCGCTTGTGTGCCACTGGATGATGTGGTGATGGTGTAAGGGGAGTTGGTGGACACACCCTATTACCAGGCACATGACACACTCCTGCATCCGCTGCTGGACTACATGAAGGACACCTGGGTCAGGTGCCCAGTGGGGCGTAAGGCATGGCACCGACCACTGTTCCACACAGCCATGTGAAACATGTATGAGCTGGTGCACTGCTGGCAGGCACGTACAAACAATGCGGTGGAGGGCTGGCACCAGGCGTTCAACACCCAGCTCAGTGTCTGCCACCTGAACATCTGGCGGTTCCTGGACTGCCTTGTGGAGGAGCAGCGGCTCACTGCTGTGCACATGGAGTAGCTCATCTCCAGCGTTGGGGCAACCACGTCGAAGAGGCAGTACAGGGAACTTGCACGCTGCATTGAGGCCATCGTGGCAGAGTACATGGTCCGTGGTATGGTGGACTCTCTCCGGGGACTTGTGCACAACTTTCAGATGCAAGTGTAGTCCACCTGGGTACCCCCACCCCACCCAACCACCCCACCATCCAGCCATTGCAATCTGCCCTGTCTGCCACCTGCTGACAGCCATTCCCGCTAGCTGTGCTCCCATACACTGTATGCCCCCCACCCATGCACTGTCCTGGTGGCCGGCCCTGGCATCCATCACCATGGTGGCCTGGCTGCCAGGCCTGCACTGTGTAAGGCCTCTGGTACCACCTGCCTGCACATCACAGGCCACCCTGCTCGTGGCCTCCTGCACTGGCCCACCTGCCCATCGCTGTGCCATGGCCCCCCCCAGCCTTGCCGTGGGCAGCCACAGCTGTCAATGTCCTGCTGTGCCCATCCATATCCCCAGCCCCGAGCACCATTGGTGTCTCCCATGTCCACATCCCACTGTGTGTGTGTGCTACCACCTGCCCCTCATCGTGCCAGCCGTGTCCATATCCTGTCACCCTCTGTGCATCCTCCGTTGTTCCCTGTTCCCCTGTGGTGATGTGGTAGTGTTTTTTGTTTTTTTTAATCCCCTGGTCACCATTCTGACATGTGCTGCACTTACATGGATGCCATCAGGCAGTTGCCTGGTTACCATTGCCCTTCTGCAGGTCACCCTTCCGCAGGCGCCCACATCACATAGAACCTCAAATGTGATTACCTTTTTTCTGTGTAACAGTGGTATTAAAGGAAACTCATGTTTCTCTTTATCCCCTATAGATCCCTATGTTTAAGATAAATGTTTCATGAGTAATGCTGGTGTTGGGTCTGGAGATGCTACAGTGTATAAATTTTTTCTCTAAGTGGCAATGATATGGCACCGCAGTTTAACACCCAAGCCAGAGCCTCATCTAGTTCAAATGTAAGACCCCCTTGCTAGAAGGGGATTCTTCTTGCTCTTATATTGTTTTTTTCTGGGAGCCATTTTTCCACCAGGCTAACAGAGAGGTCTCCCAGAAATGGGAAGATTGCGATACCTCTTCATTCTGCCCCATAAAGGGGAGATGCAGAGACCTGATTTGGATACAGGCCTCCTACCTAGGAAGTGTTGTTTTCATATGATAAAAGTTTCGCTGTTACAGTTTGTTAATATATTAGATGTTTTAATATTGTTTTCTACTGTCCACTAAACCATAGGAGAAAAGATAAGGGAAGTGACAGGAATCAGGGGACTGGGGAAGTTCTTAATTCAACAGTAAACTACATAAATAGAAATCCAGTAGAAGTAGATCTACCCCCTATCAGAAGGACTAACCATGACATCAGAATATCACATTTGTACATATAATATACATGGAATCTCTAGTCCTGTTAAGCACAGTAAGCTTTTGGTGTATCTTAAGCACTCGGGGGGAGATATATTGCTTCTTCAAGAGACCCACCTCTCAGTAGCAGAACACAAAACCTTTGAATATCCAGGTTTTTCACGTGTAAAATCTTCATCCTATATGGGTGGCAGGAGATGAGGGACAATGATTCTTATTTCACAGAGATTCCCCTTCAAGATTAAGGAACATCAGATAGATAAAGAGGGTAAATATGCTATGGTCAAGGGCACCCTAAATGGCCAGCTAGTTACCCTAGTTTTGATGTACTGCCCCCCAGGTACAGAATTCTCCTTCTACCAGTCATTTTTTCTACAATTAGCACAATGGGGAGAGGATCAAATAATATGTGGAGGTGACCTGAACCTGAACTTAATACAGGACACTTGCCAGACAACATTTCAGGGCAAAAATGAAAAAAATATCAAGGGAACTTATTAAATTATTAAAAGAACTGGGGCTTGGGGATACATGGAACCACCTAAATGGTAATACTACCAGGCATACTTTCTTTTCCCAAGCTCATGGGACTTATTCCTGTCTTGACTATGTCTTGACTTCTAGGGAGCACATGGGGACAGTTTTGCCAGCACAGAGGGGGATTTCATCCTCTATGACCATGCTCAATTTTCTGAGGCTTTAGCTTTAGCTGGGGGAGGGAGGGGGGGGACACCATCTGGCGATTCAATCTTTCACTGCTAAGTTATCAAGAAAGCTTAGATCAGGTTAGAGAGGACATTCAGCAAGCTATCATCAATAATGATAATTCAGACACCAACCCAGCAATATTGTGGGATACTATTAAAGCGATCACCAGAGGGAGATTGATAGAGATTTCAATTAGGAAGAAAAAACAAAGGGAAGCACATAGATACTCATTTTCCTTCCGTATTAAAGATCTAGAGGATTAATAATGTATCAGACTTTGCAAAGTCAGAGCTTAGGAACTTTCTAAGCTTAAAAAAGAATAAAATGGTATGCTGGACTATTATGTCGAACAGAAGCTGGTCTTTCTTCAGCAAAACTTTTACGATGGAGGTCCTAGGTCCTTTAGGCTCTTGGCAGACTGCCTCAGGGTTCAGAAAGCCAAAGCTACCATAGTTAAAATCAGGAACCCCTGAACAAAGGACATACAGAACACCATTTCTGGTATTTCTAGTATATTTCTGGAGTACTACTCCCAGTTGTACTTGCCCCCAACAGAGGTTTCAGAGAGAGAAATCTCTTTCTATCTAAATTAAATCTCCCCACCCTCTCCGAGGTGCAGAGGAAATTTCTTATTGCCCCTGTTTCCTCCTAGGAAATACAAGATACTATCAGATTATTGAAATCGGGTAAGTGTCCTGGAACTGACGGCCTCCCCACAGAGTTCTCCGAAACTTTCAGTAAAACTATAATCCCTGTTCTCCAACAGCTGTTTACTTTCATCCCCACAGCTAACGGGACAACTCCACTCTCCTGGAACTATGCTACAGTCTCAGTGATACTGAAACAGGGTAAGGACCCCTCCTTATGCTCCTCCTCCTACAGGCCCATCTCTGTACTTTTTAATTTTATTTTTTTATTTATTTAAAATTTGGTTTCTGGGAAAGGCATACTGAGCCAAGGCTTGTTTCCAGGTGCATCCCGGGTACAAGGGTACACTGAGTTATACAAGAGGTACAAAAACATTTAGGAATACAGGTGGTATGTACAAACATCAGAAAAAAGTACAAACAGTGATACAGATTACAGGCAGTAAGTACAACATCAGAAAAACAGTACAGACATTAAACGGTTTGCAGTATGGTAGAAACAAGTCCTGGAATTATATGATAGAGAGGAACGAATTCACTGTGGGACCTGCTGTTCAGTGATGGCCCTAATAGCCTCTGAGAGTTTGGCCCAAGTAGTGGTGGGCCCCATGGAGCATCTATGGCAAGGAGGTAGGGGGAGGAGCCTAAGGAGTTGTTTAATGGCTGAAAGAGAGGAGGCCTGGTGAAGGTAAGGTGGAAGATTGTTCCATAGGAGGGGGAGAGTGTATGAAAAGGTAGCTTTGCAGGCAGCATTGTAGAGGCGCGAGAGGTGGAAAGTGCAAGCGTCACCGTGGCAGAGTGAGTAGTCTAGGGAATTTGCTGGTGAAAGGTGGGAAGTGAGGTAGGGGGTTAAGGAGCCAAGTCAATATTTAGCTATGAGGGAGGTGCTGTGGACAGTTCTCCTGTGTGAGAGCGGGGCCAGGGAAAGGGTGGTGTATAGGAGGCAGTGATGAGTAAGGGGGCAGAGGCAGTGGCAAAATGACAAAAAGCATTGAGTAGAATGTCAATCTTGGAAAGGGATGAGGTTGGGGCCATTTCATAGATGATGTTGGCATAGTCCAGCATGGGCAGAATTGTTTTCCACACGAGTTCGCTACAGGTGGAAAGGGGAAGACTGGCTTCGTGGCGATAGAGAATGGCGAGCTTTGGTCAGTGTTTGGTGCAGATGGCCTCAACATGGGTGGAGAATTTGAGGTTGCTGTCCAGCCAGACTCCCAGGTACTTGAAGGCAGGGACCAACTCAAGTGGGGAGTTGTCCAGAGTGGTGATTGCGGAAGGGGGGTGTAGGTAGGGAGGCAAGCTTTTGTCTAGAGCTGAAGACCATGGTTACAGTTTTTTTAGCATTGAGTGTAAGCTATTTTTTCTGGAACCAGGATTGGACTCTGTTGAAGTCATTTTAAAGAACTGAGAGGACACTGCTGTGGGAGGGACCTGTGGCATAAATGATAGTGTCGTCAGCGTACAGGTGCATATTTGAAGAGAGACAGGCAAGGGGTAGGTCATTTAGGAAAAGGGAGAAGAGGACGGGGCTAAGGATGGAGCCTTGGGGGACTCCTGAGAACATGGGTGGAGGGGGGGATGGTGTCTCCAATTTGTATGGACTGCTATCTGTTCTGGAGATAAGAGTGGAACCAGTTGATGGTGGGTTGAGCGAGGCCAAAAGAACTAAGTTTGCGTAGCAGCAGGGGGTGGGAGACAGAGTCGAAGGCTTTTGCCAAGTCAATGAAAATGGCAGTGGTGGTTTGGCTGTTGTTCATGGCAGTAAGGACAGAGTCAGTAACTCACAGAAGGGTAGTGAGAGTGGAGTGGTGTTTTCTAAATCCTGACTGAGAGAGTGAGAGGGAGCTGTTGGAGGAGAGAAAAGTAGATAGTATTGAAAGCATAAGGGATTCTTAGATTTTTTACGAGGGAGGGGAGAAGTGAGATGGGCCTGTAGTTACCTGGCAGGGAGGAGTCACTGCCTTTGTGCAGAGGGAGGATCTTGGCCCATTTCCAGGCAGACAGAACTGTGGCTGTGGCAAGCGAGAGGTTGAGCAAGTGAATTAAGGGTGCAGCTATGGCTGGGGCTGAGATGCGGAGCAAACTGGGGTGCCTGCCATCAGGGCTGGATTTGGACTAGTTTAGGGAGGTGAAAGCATTGCAGACTTCCAGGGAAGTGAAGGGAGAAAAGTGGAAGCCAGAGAAAGTGGGGGAGGATGAAGAATAGTCGGGTAGTGGAGGGGGGGAGTCGGGCAGGGCACAAGAAACGAAAAACGAGTTGAACAGTTCTGCTACTGAGGCAAGATCTGAGACAGGTTTGACGTCAATGTTTAGGACAGGACAGGTCTGCTTTGGGGGTGGGTTGGTGAGGGAGTTGATTACCTTACAGAAGGACGCAGGGGAATTTTGGTTCTGTGTAAGTTGCACTTTGAAGTAGGAGGAGTTGGATAGTCAAATGGCTTTTGTACATTTGTTTCTAAGGTGTTTGTAAGCTAGGAGGTCACAGGTGGCAAGGGAGACTTTAAATAGCCCCCATGCCTTGTCCCTGGAATGATGCAGGGAAATGAAATTAGATGTCATCCAGGGGAGGTGGTGCCATTTAACTCTAGTTTTCCTGAGGGAAGCGTGGGTGTCTCAGGTACTGTGTAGGATGTTGCAGAAGTGGGATAGGACGAGGTCCACATCTGTCATGGAAAAGACTGGAGACGAGTCTGCTAATGTTAGGTCATGCTGTAGGGCGGCCTCATTTAGACGGTATAGGGGGCAAGACCAGATGAATTTAGGAGGATAGTGTGGGGAGTGGATTTTGCATTTGCAATAAGTTATACAGTGGTCACTAAGGGCATCAGAGAGGATGCCTGAGGAGGTGATCCTGTGGGGATGGGTAGATAGAATCCAGTCCAGGAGAGTATGGCTTTGGGACCGGTGGTTTAGACGGGTAGGTTCTAGAATTAACTGGGAAAAATTTAGGGCCTCAATCCTTAGGGCAGTGGGTTTGGCAGAGGAGGAGAGCCAGTCGAGATTGAAGTCACCTAGTAAAACGAGTTCGCCATTAGAGGTACTTGAGGAAATTGCCGAGATGACCTTGACAAGGGAGTCAAGTGAGGATTTTGGTGGGGCGTACAGAACCCCAATGTAGAGGGGGGGTGGACGATGGAAAGGATAGGTGAGCGACCATGGATTCATGGGAGGAAGGGCAGGATTCCTTGAATATTATGGAGAATGTGATGGAGTGCCTGATGTACAATGCTACGCCCCTCTCCACACTTCCTGTGGGCCTGGCAGAACAGGGTATAGTTAGGGATGTTGAGAGTGGGGTTGGAGATTCATTCAGATAGCCAGGATTCCATGATGCAAAGTATATCTGGTCAGTACTGGGTGGCCCAGATGGTGAGGGCGTCAAGTTTGGGAAGGAGGCTTCTGGCATTGAGGTGAAATATACGGAGGCTGTTGGAGAGGGAGTCAGGGGGCAGGGTAGATGGGTGTGTGGAACCCGGTGAGGTTGGTCTGGATGCTAAAGGCCCTGGGTTTGCATGTATGTCACCAGCCAGGATTTAGAAGTAGAAGTGGTATGTCGAGAAGGGGAGATTGCTTGCATTTACTTGATCTGTTCCTGGAGGGTGGGGCATGGAGGTTTAAGTATCGGAGAAGAGCCTCAAGATTTAGTAGGTTCAAGTGAAACAGTGAAGGGTGTATGGAGTGGAAGTGGGAGTATAGGGGTGGACCAGGTAGGGGTAGAGAAAAAATGGATGATGGGAGGGTATGAGGCGAGTGGTTGCCGGAGTGGGGAGCAGAGTGTGGGATAGGTGGGGGAGTGGAGAATGGAATTAAAAGAAGAAGGCACGGTGGAAGGGACTGAAGCATGGTGGATTTAGAGAGGCAAGCAGTAGAAGCTGTGATAAAATGCAGTAGCGACAAAGCAGGATAGCTTGCTAATGGGAAATACAGCTGATTGGTTCTGAATGTCACATGTCTGCTACTATATAGATCAATGTTGACCAAAGGTGGGGTGGGGGTGGGGAGCGGCGCACAGCGTCAGTGGGGACCTTCTCAGCTGAGTGCGGAGAAAAGCCAATCAGGTCAACTGCCTACCTGTGGGACTGACTGCTGTGGGGGAGGGCTTCTTCCTTCTGCCCTCACGACCCTCGGGGCATGATCTGTGGAGGTAGAGGAGAAAAGAGGGAGAAATTAAATAGCAGGTAGGTTTGGGGAGGGGCTGCAGCACAATGGGGAGGGGGTCAAATGTCTAGGGAGGGGCTGCAAAAAGATTGAGTGTCTAAGCACAGAGTCAGCAGGGCAGAGGAAATTACTTCCCAATCACTGTTTGGAATTTGTGCTAAAATTTAAGTAGACAGCAAAAGCTGCAGTGGTTCCAGAATTAGTAAAAAAACAACAACTCCGATTACACTGACTCTAAGGTTTGCTCTGCTTCAAGAATCACTACATGTACATACATTTCAAGCATTGCAACTGGCTAGCACAGGGACAATTACTTTTATGTACTTTGGTAAGCTACATAAATTGCAAGAGATACAGATTACAAATTATAAAATATTTTCCACTATCTTAGCTCATAGATTGATGCAGTTTGCTCCAACTCTCATTCACATGACCCAATGTGGATTCATCCCTGGTAGGCAGGCCCAGGATAATGCATGTTGAACAATTTATCTAATTGACCACATTCAAAGCCACCAGAAATCAGCTCTAATGTTGGGGCTCGATGCTGAAAAGGCATTCAATATGGTTTCCTGGCCCTTCCTATGGGGGGGTCTTAACCTCTTTTGATTTTCCTAACCATTCCTGGATTTAATCGTTAAATTTTATAAACAACCACAGGGATATTTCAGAGCAAACGGGCATATCTCCACAAATTTCTCACTCTACAGAGACACCCGACAGGGATGCACCTTATCCCCACTATTATTTGCATTTTATATAGAGACCCTAGCCCAACACATTTGCCTCTCTCCAGAAATTAATAGAATTCACTTGTTCGGCACAAATCATAAACTAGCCTTATTTGCTGATGATATTCTAGTTTACCTAACCGATCCCAATATCTCTATGCCCACCTTATTTCAAAAACTAAATAAATTCTCAAGCCTCTCGGGATACACATTCAACACTAATAAAACTGAGGCCTTGCCAATTAACTGTACAGTTCCCCCTGCTTAAAGAACCTATTTGGAGTTAAATGGGACCTCCCTTCCCTAAGATATCTCGGAATCTTAATTCCTAAGAACCTCTCTCAGCTTTTTGAGGCTAACTATACTTCTCTTTTAACAACACTCAAGCAAGGATTGAGGAGGTGGAGTATTCTTCCTTGCACATTTTATACTTGAAACTTAGCCCTGAAAATGAATGCCTGTCCCCGTTCACTGTATCTTTTTCAGTGTGTCCCCTGTTCTATTCCAATCAAGAAAATCGTCTCTTGGCAGAAGATCTTTAACAATTTCTCCTGGAATAGGGGTAAGCATCGCATTAAACAGCAACGGCTTTTCCTACCAAATTCCCAAGGAAGATCACCCTACCCTCCCTCCCTCTCCCTCTATTGGGCAGCTTCCCAGATGGGGCTGGCTCTACTGTGGGGTAATGAATGATACCGGTCATACTGGAAATCCATAAATTTATTGAGAGAACTCTTCTTCCCTCTCCAGGCCAGTCTTTCCAGCCCAACATTACTAAAACAAGCTATGCAAACAATGCCACGAGTAGCGTCAACAATACTTGAGTAATGGCAAAGAGGTACTCAGTACAAGGCTTTTGGCCTCCATGCCTGGCGATACCAGTGGTTCATAACAAACCCAAAGTTTTCTCCTGCTCATTAAGATAACTGGTATAAAATCCAAGTGAAACAGGGATTTATATAGCCCTGGTAATTGATGCAGGGAGGCTCATTAGTGACCTTTGAGGAAGCTAGGGTATCTTTTGGGTGGTCAGATGGAGATAAGCTTCACTATTTCAAGATCATGGACTTTATTGGTGGTCACCTGAGAGAGGAGAGACTTAGGACACAGCTTAATGAGGCTAGCACCCCCTTTGCATGAATTTGGAAATCCCCAATTGGAGGGAAGGCAATTTCTATAATGTATAAATCATTGATTCAAATTTTATCTTATAGTGCTGATAAAGTGAAGATCAACTGGGAAAGTGGGCTTAACCTGGTACTGAATGACAAGGACTGGGCCAAAGTCTGGAGAGGCACATGGTCCACCACCTCCACCCCTACCTGAAAAGAATATGTATGGAAGGTCAGGGCTAGTTTCTTTCTGGTCCCTATGTACTTGGTAAAGAGAGTACAAGGAGCCTCGACCAGGTGCTGGAGGAGATATGGCTCTGGAGAAGCTACTCTAACACATGTCTTTCTGGAGTGCCCCAAATTGGCTTCCTTGTGGGCCACCCATTTACATCATTTTCAGAACTTATTTGATTTGGCTTCGCCCCATCCCAGAGTCAGTTAATGCTGGGTGTTCCCCTACAGTCCCTGCGGGGTAAAGATGCACTTTATTTATGGGCTATAGTCCTATGTGCCACCTACAAATCTATTACCAAGAAGTGGCTACAGAGGAGTGCACCCTCTATAGGAGATTGGAAAGCGCTGATTGCAAGCATCCAAAATAAAGAACACATGACCTACTCTTTGCAAAATAAGCTTTCTCTTTTTGCCCAGAGATGGACCAGGTGGGAACTTTATCAGTCCCAGATTATAATCTAACGTGTTATCATTTTCTGGCACTTCTGAAGTACTTCCCCTTTATTTCCCTCCCCCTGGAATATCCTATCATTTTTAACCTAATAGTACAATCTGTGCTACCTAACACTATTATGGTATTTTAGCATTGGCCCCATGTTCTTCGTTCATTTTTATAGTTATATGAAATTTAGAAAGTTTGGTTATAGATGTGCTCAGTAGATTTTAACAGAGAAAGTAGAATGTGATGAATACTCAATTAATGGTTTATACCATTTCTCTCATACCCTGATATCTTCAGGTACATCAATCTGTCTATATTCTTAATGTAGTGCTTTCTCTATATAATAGAGTTATAAAGTTTTACAATTACTGTATTAATGCTGAACTTAAAAATCAACAAAGATGAGTATAAAAAAATGGACAATTCTCCTGACCAGGGTATTGTAAGCTTCTGACTTTCATTTTCAGTTCTGATCTGGTTCTCAGCAACAAGGGAGCAATGTTATGAAAACACCCCAGAATCCCTCACTCATGATTAACAACTGCAATCAGTCTCCTGGAATGAGCTGCCCCAGAGCTTAGAGTGTTATGCTAATTAGAGAGCCTTAGAATGAAATTCATACTTCTGCCATGCGGTCATGCTCACGCTAGCAGTCTTTTTGAAAATAGTATGCTTTATTGAAATTTTATAAAACGAAAGAACGGCAACAATATTTATTTCAGTTTTGGATTTACACCTTTGAGTCAAGGACTCTTTTACAAAGGTTCCAAGTCAGTCAAATGCAATACAGTAAAATACAGTACAGGGCAAAACAATACAGATAGAATCACCGTTATCACAAATGATTACAGTTATTGTCACAACACAGAACATAAATTCAAAGATACAGATCAGAGGAAAAGTCCAGCGGCAAGGATTAGTGGGTCAGGGAACATTAGGTAAACACACTGTTAGTGCAGACAAAAATGCATTGCAAGGGTACAGAGAGACCAACAGGCAGGGAGGAGACCCTGTATTTGGAGGGGTGGTATTTTCACCAGGGCTTTGACAGGGGTGAGAAACACAGAGGCAGTGCACCCAGAGTGGGCTTTGTCGAAGAGAACATGTGGTACCGAGGTTAAGTGCTATGGGGGGTGAGGAGAGGGGTTGGGCGGAGGGGTGAGGGCAGGGGGAAATTAGAATAGAAGAAAGAGAGAGTGGATATATGACGGAGGGAGTTGTGTGTAGACTGGAGCAGTGAGGGTTTTAGAGGAAGGTGCTAGAGGTGGTCAAGGTATTGAGAGCAGGGGGGACGATTACTTAGAGCATCAACAGATCCTTTCACGCTGTAAATGAGTCTGTTGCCCAGTTTCAAATAGACTGATCTTAGTGCACTCATTGAGGGTATTAGGTAGCTCATTGAAAAGTATGGATCCATGGTAGGAGAGGGATTTCTGGGCAAGCTTTGTGTGCATGAAAGGCAGTAGGAGTCCACATTTCGCTCTTCTGTTTTGCTGACTAGGTTGCGCAGTTTTGAAAAGCCTGCAGGTTGTATCAGGCATGAGTCCCAGTGCCACTTTTTTTACTAGTGTGCAGGTTTGATATTGTACCCTGAGGTGGAGTGGGAGCCAACCTGTGTCACTGTATAAGGTATAGGTATGAGTTAGGTGGTCGTCCCCTAGGATTAGTCAGCAGGCCTTATTTAGGAGAGTTGTTACTCTTTTTAGGCAGTGTCAGAGCCAGCCCCATAGATGGGCAGGCCATAGTCTATTGAGGATAAGACAGAGCTGCCTGTGGCTAGTTTCAGGGCTGCCACTGTCATTGCGTTTTTGTGGTGGTAGAGAACCCCAGCTTTATATTTGCAGTTTTGACCACATGGTCAATGTGAGTAGTGAAACTGAGTGTGCTATCCAGGAATATCCCGAGGTATCTGAACATGTATACTTGTTGAAAAAGGTCTCCCTGACTGCTCCGAATCGTCATGCGGCTGCACTTGTTCTTTTTCTGTTGTACAGTGAACAGCATGCTTTTTGTTTTTTTTGTGATTCAGCATCAGTTTGTTCTGAGTAAACCAAGTTTCAAGCATAGGGAAGCTTTCATGTAGCTCAGTGGTGATTGAGGATTGCTCTTTGCCAGCAGCCAAAATGACGGCATCATCAGCGTAAAGCACTGTATGTGCAGGACAGGCTGAAGAAAGGGATTTTATAAAGAGTCTGACTAGGAGTGGGCCTAGGATGGACCCTTTTGGGACTCCTAGGCTCACATCCTTGGATTCAGAAAGTATGGTGTTAAACCTGACACATTGTGTTCTGTGGAAGAGGTAACTGTCGAACCAGGTAACGGTATCACTGGATAGGCCAATGGCCAGCAGGCGGTTTAAGAGAAGTGGATGGTTAACGGTATTGAAAGCTTTAGTGAGGTCTATAAAGATAGACCCCATAGCCATCCCTTTAACCAAGGCATCATAGAGTTTGGAGGTGTAACCGACCAGAGCAGTGAGGGTGGAGTGCTTCTCTCGGAAACCATGCTGTTGTTCACAGAGTAGGCTATACTTCTCTAAATACCCTGTGAGTTGGTCCCACACAATCCTTTCAAGGGCTTTGGTTAGGGAGGGTGGAATAGAGATGGGCCCATAGTTGGCTGTGTTTGTTCTATCCCCAGCTCTATGGACCAGGGTGACAAACACTGCATTCCATCTGTCAGGGAACACACCTGATCTTAAAGAGGCATTGAAAACTTATGTGAGTGGGTCTGCTAACACATCTAGTGTGAGGGCACCCAGCTACATGTCAATTTGGTCGTTCCCCATTCTGGTTTTCCCAAGGACCTGCTTGAAGTATTTAATCATCTCAGGCTTAGTTATGAGTTTGAAAAAGGAAGGTGATATATTGTTGTTTGTAGTCGGGGGGGGGTATGGTGGTAGGGGGACTGACCCACTGGTGGTGGTGTGAGATATTCACTCAGTAGTACAGCGGATAGGTCAGTGAAGGCTGTGTTCAGTGCATTAGCCATATCACTGGATTCCTGGAGTGGCTTAGAATCTGTTATTATCAGGTCAGGTGATACTCTTGAGGCCTTTCCTGTGAGGGATTTAATGGAGTTCTAGAACTCCCTGCCAGCTCCCCAGCTTTTGTTTAAGAGGTCCTTGTAGTAAGAGGCTTTGGCCAAGCGAATGAGTTTCGTACAATTGTTTCTGGCTGCCCTATAGGCAGATAGGTTAGCCTGCATCCCAGACTCCTTGGCCTTGTGCCACAGGTTGTCCCTGTGTTGCATGAGTCCAATGAGGGATCCAGAGAGCCAGTGGTTAGATTCCCCTTTTACCATTTTGGACTTGAATGGGGCAAAAATGTAGCAGACCTTTGTAAAGGTCTTCAGAAAGTAGTCTAGGGCCTGGTTTCCATCCTTGGCTTTATCAAGTGGGGTCAAGTCAGTCTTTTTCTGGTAGTGCTTGAAAGCATTCAGAAGCCCTGGTCTCAGAGATCTGCTTCTAGAGACCTGTGAAAGGAAGAAAAAGATAGCATTCCAGAAGTATAAGGAAACACAGAAGGAGCAGGACAGGGAGCTGTACCAGTTAAGGCAGAAGGAAGCAAGGAGGGAAGTCAGAATAGCAAAAGCCCAAACTGAGGAAAAGATAGCCAACTAGGTTAAGAAGGGGGATAAAACCTTTTATAGTTACGTCAGCGAGCGTAGAAAGACAAAGAGAGGGATAGTGAGGCTGAATAGAATGAACGGTGGGTGGGCAGAGGGGGACATTGAAAAAGCAGGGATACTGAATGAATATTTCTGCTCAGTATTCACAAAAGAGGAGGGGGAAGTGCCTAATCTAATTAACAGAAGCACTCTTGATAGGGGGGGTTGATCCCAGTCCTTTCACAGAAGAAAGGGTTCTGCAAGAACTCCTAAAACTGAAGGTGGACAAAGCAATGGGGGCCTGATGAAATTCACCCCAGAATTATAAAATAATTAAGGGGGGAACTAGTAAAACCATTGGCTACTCTTTTTAATAAATCATAAGAGGATGGTGTGGTACCCGAGGACTGGAGGAAGGCGGATGTGATTCCGCTTCACAAAAGTGGGACCAAGACAGAGGCAGGAAACTACAGACCTGTCAGTCTGACCTCTGTGGTAGGGAAAGTGATGGAGTCACTTCTGAAGGAAAGAATGGTTGAGTACCTAGAGGTCAGTGGGGCACAGGACCCAAGGCAGCATGGGTTCACAGTGGGAAAGTCATGTCAGACAAATCAAATAGATTTCTTTGACTGGGTGACCAAAGTAGTACACCAGGGAGGGGCTGTGGACATAGCCTACCTAGACTTTAGCAAGGCATTTGACACAGTCTCACACAAAAGATTAATAGTCAAATTAACCAGCCTGGGAGTGGGTCCCTGGGTGGTAGCCTGGGTAAAACATTGGCCGCACAACAGGACACAGAAGGTAATTGTAAATGGAGTCCACTCTGAAGAAAGAGGGGTTACTAGTGGGGCACCGCAGGGTTCAGTATTGGGTCCAGTCCTTTTTAATGTCTTCATAAGTGACATTGCAGAGGGACTGGAAGGAAAAGTATGCCTCTTTGCAGATGACACAAAGATCAGTAACAGGACTTGATACACAAGGAGGTGTGGAAAGGATGAGAAGGGACTTAGCAAGGCTGGAGGAATGGTCAGAAGTATGGCAGCTAGGATTCAATGCAAAGAAGTGCAAAATAATGCACCTGGGAAACAAGAACCCAGGGGAAGAATACACAATGGAGGGGAGGTAGTAACAACAACAAAAATGGAAAGGGACCTGGGAGTAATCATATCAGATGACCTTAAGGTTAGCAAGCAATGTGAGAAGGCAGTAGGGAGGGCTGGGGGTATACTGGGATGCACAGGGAGAGGCATCACCAGCAGAAAACAGGAAGTTGTTATCCCTCTGTACAGACAGTTGGTGAGACCCCATCTGGAGTACTGCGTCCAGTTCTGGAGACCCCATCTCCGCAAGGACATAGACAGGATAGAGGCAGTCCAGAGGAGGGCAACTAAAATGGTGCAGGGTCTGCAAGAGAAGCCGTATGAGGAGAGACTAAAGGAGCTTAATATGTATACCCTTGAGGAAAGAAGGGAGAGGGAGGACATGATAGAAACTTTTAAGTACCTCAAGGGAATCAACAAAGTCCAAGAGGGTAGCATCTTTCAGAAAAAGAGATGTGCAAGAACAAGGGGACACAATTTAAAGATGGGGGGCAGCTCAGGGACAATGTGAGGAAGTATTATTTCACAGAGAGGGTAGTGGATAAATGGAACAGCCTTCCTGAGGAGGTTATTGGGTCTAAAACTGTGGGAGAATTCAATAATGCATGGGACAGACATAAGGCAATTCTTGTGGGGGGTAGAAAGAAATAGGCTGTTGGTTAACTAGGATCTGTGGCCTATCCAGTAGGTAGGGAAATGGGCAGACTAGATGGGCCAAGCGGTCCTTATCTGCCATCAAAGTCTATGTTTCTATGTTTCTGTGGGGGGGTGCACCAAGTGAAGTTATTCATCCAGGTACATATCACTGAGGAATGATGGCTAAGGGAGTCCGGGAGGACTAACACCTCAGAGATGTGTTCCTGGTGGGAGGACAGGATCCAGTCTATGAGTTTACTAGAACCCATTTTATAGTTTTGTCTTGTGACTTGTGTTATCAGTTGGCTGAGGTAGAGGCCAGTTACCTGATCTCTGGCTGCAGTTGCATTCTTGGAGTGCCAGTTGGTGTTGAAGTCACCAACAATAATCCTTTCCCACTGTTTCCCGAATTGCAGTTGATTACTAATGAACTGCAGAACGCCAGTGCTGCGAGAGCCAGGGGGTATGTATACTGTGGAGAGCAGTAAGGTTTTGTTCTAATAGCCTATGGTTAGCTTTAGGTTCAAGAATTGTGCCTCCTTGGTATGTTGACTAGAGGGCAGAGTCTGTCCTTTAATATCACTTTGGAGATAGACCATGCAGCCACCGCTGTGCTTTGACAGTCTGTCCTGGTGGAGGGAGTTGAAACCATCTCGGGAGATGGCTTCATCTGTAATTCTAGGGGAGAGCCAGGTTTCTGTGAGAGTGATGATGTCGGGTTTTATCATCTCCACCCAGGCCTGGAATTGTGCAAACTTGGGTAGGAAGCTCCCTATGGTAAGGGAGGCAATCTTTAGTTGTCCTGCTTTTAGGGTGGGTCCTGCATGGGGCAGCCCTGGATTTGGGTGCACATTCTGGATATCAGGAGTATTTGCAGGATCAGCTTTCTAAGAGATTATGCCCAGAGTCCCTATGATGAGTGGGTGTGCTTTCTCCTGGGGATCTTAGGTTCATTAAGTTTAGTTGTATGAGGGTGACAGTGGAGTAATGCAGCTACAGAGATTCTGAGGGGAGTTGAGTGTTTCAGATTTTGAGGTGTGACGTTGTGAGCTTGATGCAGGAAGGAATCTGCATTTTTTTCTACCTTTAGTGAACATCTCAAATAAAGTTATTACACATAGTATGTGGGGGTCTTAGGAGTGCTCAACTTCCCTGTTTACTACTGCCAGGAGGCAGAGGATAAGTAATGAATAGAGCAACATCTTGTGCTATGTCTACGCATTTTGTTTTGTGTACTCTCCTTTTTTGCAGTAGGGTTAGTAAGGTTTATCATTGTAGAATGGTAGTTAACGTACTCTGTTAAGCATTTCTGCTTCCACTCAATCTGGCAAAATCAAGAGTATTGCCCAGTTATCGAGGTAGTGTATAGAGGAAGCTATCAGCCTTATGCCGTTGTAGGGCTTCTGTGGGAACTGGGGTGGGGGATATGAGCTCTGCTGTACAGTAGTCAGCAGCCAATGGGAGGGTTGGGTAAGTAAGGGGGAGGAACTCGAGTGTATCCAATACTGGCTGGGATGGGGGATGGGTGGGCAGGCGAAGATGTGCCTGAAGAAAAGCACCCTCGAGAGACAGCAGCCCTACCTGGGCTGTGTTCCAGTCAGAGAAGCTGCCCTGTAGTAACTGCTTCATTAGGATCCAGTGAGAAGCGGATAGTGCCAAGTTTAAAAAAGATGGAAGCAACTGCTCTTCATACCTTCCATTGTATGGCAGGCTGGCTGGCAGCCAGTGATCACTGTGCAAACCGTTTGTGCTAGATTGGCAGCATTTTACCTCTAGTAGAGCGGCTGCGGTGGATTGAGTCTATAGCTACTACTAGTGGTTTGCGTTGATAATCTGCAGATTGAAAAGGTAGTAGATTGGTTAATTTCCATCACTTGCTCACTACTATATATTTGGAAAAGTCCACCAAGGTTGGTGGTGCGGGGGTGGGGCAGCTGATGCAAAGCGTCCGCGGGGACAACCAACTGTGACTTAATCCGCTTCAACAGTCCCCCATACCTGATTTTGTTGGCCAGGTGCTTGAGGAAGGGTGACTCAAACTGCCCTCACAACCTCTCCAGGCTGTGGAAAGATGCAAAGAAGGGGGTTATATGCAGGTAAGGAGAGGAGGAGCTGAAGTTAGAAATGGGGAGTTAACTGGGGTGTGGGAAGAGGCTAATCTACTGCTATGAATTAAGAAAGCTGCATCCAAAGTTGAAGGCAGGGGAGTTAACTGGGGAGGGAAAAGTCTGAGCTTGTGCTCTGCAATGAGAATACTGTAAGCCAAATTAAAGTCAGAGATTGAATGCAGGCATTTTATTTCCCTACGGAGTTCCTGGGGTAAAAAAATGACAGCAGGCTAGGCAGATTGAGTTAGGGGATCTAAAACACGCAGAATTTGTACTATATGAATTAGAAGTGTACTGAATTAATTAAGCTGTGCCAAGGAGGAGAATCTTAAGGGTCTCAGTATTCGTAAGGTTGAGCAGTTATATTCCTATAAGCCGTGATTAAAAAAGGAAACTGAAGCACTCAGAAATTGAACAGCAAGGTACAATATGTAGATAAATTAATAAAAGCATTGCTAAAAATGCATGGTCCTATCACTACAGACAGCTATGGTGCTAAAGGCTGCATTTCTATAGTTAATCATATAGTTAATGATTGTTTTTTTGATTCATCACCCTCCACCTTCAGGAAGTTCTGAGTTCTGCTGTAGTTTGTCATCTTCCTCAGATCTCCTATAATAAGGCTAGCTAAGTTTTACGGCATATGTGGTGACTAGTTACCAGAATGAAGGCTACTTGTCTGTTCTCATTTCATTCCTTCCTTGTGCTTTGCCTCTTGGAGTGCCATTTAATTTCTCAGCCTACTCCTATTGGCGCTCTTGAACCTAGAACCCTAATTGACTACTTCGGCATCTTTTACCATCCTGATTGTCATATATGTGCCCTCAAGTTCCCCTCACTGGAGCGACCTATTCTGAAACTTGGGCAGTCTAGAACTAGTGCCAAGCCAGTAAGAGAGGATATGATTTTATGCCCCTCTGCCAATATACCTCAGCCTTCGTTGTCATTTTCATTCAGGGTTTTAATCTACTCGGTGCTAGATTCACTTGGACTCAGCCCTAAGAGGCCCCTAACCCTACCCAACAGACCCTGCAATAGAGAACAGATTAGAGTTTACCGGCTACTCTTAAAAGCCATTAGCAAACTTCTGCTTCTTTTATTATTGTGCTCAGGCAATGTTACGCTTAATCTGGGACCGCTGGCAGTAATCACATCACCTGCCAACTTGTCCAACATCAAAGACGTGAGCTTTATGCATGTCAACCTACGCAGTCTGTTAAAAAAAATTGCCCCGATGCAGGCTTGGGTATGCCACACGATGCTTGATGTTCTAGTGGTCACTGAGTCCTTGCTTAGACCTGAATCCAATGACCATGAGGTGAATATTCCATCTTACTCCCTTTTCAGAACTGCCAGGCAGACAAGAGGAGGTGGAGTTGCCTTCTATGTTAAATTCCCTGCCTCAATCATGATCTTTACCTCCATTCCAAAAGAATTCAAAAGTTTGACGCTCAAAGTAGAGCTGTCCTCCTCTGTCTCCTTTTGTGCCATAGGATGTTATAGGCCTCCATCGGCAGGTTTACAGCTTTTGGATCATCTGTGACACTTGATGGGAGACTTGTCCACAGAGGTCATCATACTTGGGGACTTCAATCCAGACTGGCTGTCCAGTCCATCTACATCTCTTAAGACCATATGCGACTCCTTTGGGTTGTCACAACTCATCACTGAAGCCACGCATCCTAATAAGAAGAATCCAAATAACTTCACTCTTCTGGATCTTGTGGTTTGTAACCCCCAACTTTTTTCTCATGTTGGAGTATTCTTCTCAGATATCAGTGACCATTGTTTCACTGCCTGCGTAAGATCAAACTTGAATTTGCCATCCCAATCCAAATTCATCATTAATCGGTCCCAATGTAACTTTGACCTTCGCGCTTACATTACTGACTTATGGGACTCCCCACATCGGCAAGGTTTCTATTTAGCAAAGTCAGTGAGTACAGCATATGACATCTTCCATGACAGTGTGTTACAGTCCCTGGACAAGCATGCTCCATTGACTAAAGTCTGTGTTAAGAACACATCCTGCCAATGGTTTACGGTAGACTTGAAGGCTGCACTTCTTCATAGAGATATGCTTTGGAAACTTGCCCTGAAAACTAAGCTTCAAGCATACTGGATTTTGTTTAGGAGAGTGAGGAACTACTCTACCAAGTTAGTCAGAGATACAAGGCAAAATTCTACCATAATGAACTTGACTCTTCCTCTAAGTGTTCTTCCAAATTTTGGAAAACCTTAAAGGATATTAAAGGGCAAGCATCTGGTACTTCCCTACCTACAAAAATCACTATTGGTGCAACTTCTATATCTGATAGACCAACTATTCTTGACTCACTTAACATCATTTTACTACAGCAGGTTTAGCCTTTGAAACCTCCTCCACCAGCAACCTCCAATCACAACTTGGAGTACAGAACCAAGATGTCAATGGCACTAGCACTACGTTCACTCTTCAGCCTAATTCACTGAAAGAGGTTGAGGACCTCCTGCTTCAGCTGGATACTAAAAAGAGCGCCGGTGCAGACCTTATAGAGCCTCTTTTCCTAGAAATTGAATTTCATGTCCTGACCACTCCAATCACTCATCATTTTAATCTATCCCTCTCACAGGGTGATCTTCCTTCCATATGGAAAACTGACCATGTAATTCCCCTATTTAAATCTGGAGACCCCAGCGACCTCAACAATTATAGGCCAATATCCTTACTCCTTATCTTGTCCAAATTACTGGAGAAAATTGTGAGTACTTAGCTTAGGAACTATCTGCAGTTCGCAAAGTTACTTAACCCTCTTCAGTCTGGCTTCAGACCATGGCATAGTACCATCTTGGCACTTGCCAAAGTGACTAATGATTGGCAGCATGAGCTGGACTCCAGGAATTTTATCTGTGCAGTAGTTTTAGACCTAAGCAAGGCTGTTGATACTGTTGACCATGACCTGCTCCTTTCTTCCCTCAGGAATAGTGCCCTAGACCCCCCATCCTTGAGATGGTTCTCTAACTACCTTGTAGGATGATTCCAGCAAGTTAAAGCTGAAGGGGAGCTCTTACCATTAAATCCCCTACTGAGAGGTGTACCACAGGGCTCCATATTGGGTCTGCTGCTTTTCACAATATATATCAATAAAATCGATGCCAGTATTAAATCTGCCAACATACATCTGTTCGCAGATGATACAGTACTGTATATTAGCAGACCCACCCCTGAGGAAACATGTAGTTCCCTTCAACAAGACTTCGATCTGCTACAACTCCAGTTACTGAACCAGAAATTACTCCTAAATGCTAAAAAAACAAAGGCAATGTTATTCTCTCCCTTCATCTGTGCAACAAATTCGGCCACCCATGGAATGTTACCACAGATCACTACACTCTTAGATGAATCTCTGGAATATGTATCCAATTTCAAATACCTTGGTGTTTGGATCGACCACAGACTCTCCTTCATTGACCATATTGAAGAGCTGATAAAAAAGCTCAGGCAGAGGCTATGTCTTTTCTACAGGATGAACCACATCCTTACACAGGATGCAAGGAAGAGGCTGATCCAATCCACTTTATTTTCATTACTAGGTTATGCAGATTTCTTGTACAGCCAGTGCCCCATTGCTATGCTTGCTAAACTTGATACGCTATATCACAGAGCCTTAATGTTTGTCACTGGTCTTCCCTACTCTATGCATCACTGCGTCCTATATACAGTTGTGGGCCGGCCTTGAATGCTGCACTCTGGACCCTCAGAGCAATCACCAATAAGTTGCCTCAATATATCTCAGATTGTTTACCACTAAGTACAGTAGGAAACGATGTCCTAAGAAGTGCATCCCATTCCTCCTTTACTATTCCCAAGTTCAAATCACACTTTGGTAGATCATCCATAAGTTACATTCTACCTCTAATCTGGAACAAGTTGCAAAAAACATTGAAACTGACTCATCCTATCAATACTGTAGCATTTAAAAATCTCTGTTCGCTCTTTCAAGGAACCTTGTAATTGTTGTCCCTGATCCTTGCCGCATACTTGGGAATGGAAATATAACATGCTGACCCCTATTACTCATCACTTCACATCTTGTATCATTATACAATTTGTTTGCGATGATGCTTTTTTGCTATCCTTCCACTTTCACCCTTCTTACCCCCTTCCCCTAATCTGCACCATATTTTTTTTTCTTTCCCCTACCTGTTGAACTCTTTCTGCTTTTCTGACATCTGTTACTTTCCAGGATTACTGGATTTGCCATACTTCACCTTGGAAATTGTTACATTGCCTGTACCTACAGATATATTTGCTTTTGTTATTATTATGGTAATTTTTCCTTGTATATTGTTTGGCACATATGCATTTTATCTCTTTTTTGATATTGATGTATACATTGTGTATGGATATTAATTGTGTATCCTGTCCAGGTTCATCTCGCAAATGAGCTCTTCTTAATGGTGTTTGCCTGGTTAAATAAAGATTTTGATTGATTGAATAAAGGTACTCTGCAGTTGCGAGTGCGTGGCTATTAAGGAACAGAGAGAATGCTTCAAATAAGGCTGAAATTCTGCATTATTTGATTAAAGCTCTCATCCAAATTAGATAGATAGCTGTCGGATTCATTTAAAATAATGAGGACAAAAAACTATCAGTATCGCTATACGAATTAAAAAGGCAAGAAATATTTGAAAAATTAGTCCCAGTTTGAACTTGGTGCCAAAACAACTGTGACTCAGTCCGCTTCAACAGTCTGCCATACCTGATTTTGTGAGCCGGCTGTTGAGGGGAGGGTGACCAGAACTGCCCTCATGACCTCTCCAGGCTGATTTTGTGAGCCAGGTGCTGAAGGGAGGGTGACCAGAACTGCTCTCATGTCCTCTCCAGGCTGATTTTGTAAGCCGGGTGCAACATACAAAGTATAAAAGGGTATGTGGTATCCGGCACCTGCTCTCAGTCCAGACTAGATAACAACTAGACATGCTGCTTTTCTTTGCTTGAAATAAAAATTAGCATAACTTGGTTTTGATGAACTGATTTATGTTTAATTTTATTCAGTGCACACAATCACGTACTCGTTGCTTGAGTCACAGGTAGTCAGTAGCCTGTTGATGCTCCTCCTCCTCCTCACTCACTAGATCTCTCAGGTCAGAGCACATCACCAGGGAGGGGCATAGCTGCATGTGATTATACCTAGAACAGTAATAAGAAGCAAAAGACCAAATATCCACAACAGATTGAATAAAAAATAGCACAGAACTACAAACAGTCTGAGAGCCTTTAACTCATTAGAATGTATTTATTTAGCTTTTGTTTATTATTTGAAAAGAATTCAGCAGGAAGGACATCATGAGCAGTAATAGCTCATTTTCAGATGTGACCTGGGAGAGGGGAATACAAAGGAGGGCGCAGCAAATATAACATTACAGAGTGAAAACAAAATGCAGTATGCTCCATCAGTTGGGAGACAGTTAATAATATGCAGCAACATACAACTTAAATACAGAACAAACACAGTTGTTTTACAAAGAGACAATCACATATATACTCGCAGAGCAGGCTATGCTTTTCCAGATAAACGGTACACAACAAGCTTAGGCTTTATTATACAGACTTGCTTTACAGTGAAACCAAAAATACTACATGCAAAGTACTAATTATACATTGCCATGACTGAAACTTAGCCAGTAAAGTGCTATCGCCAACCAATTTAATTGTGATTGTACAGTCAGAAGAGAACAGTGTGGGACAGCTAGGAATGAGGGGTGGTAGGGAGAAATGTCAGCCAAAGGTCTTCTCCTCTTTGGGATGCTGAGAACCCCGCAAGGGGATAGGGAACTGGCATGAGGGAGGAATGATCAAATTGGCTGGGCTTTGAAGAAGAGAGAGAGTGGGACTAGGGGAGGAGGAGGAGAATTACGTGCAGTTCCAAAATGGAGTTACTGTATGTGTTGAAGGAGCAGGAGGGATAAAGAGCGGGGGGTCCGAGCAGAGCAGATATCTAATGGGAGGGAGTTCCAAATACTTGGTAATTGATAGGAGAAGTCAGCTTGCTGTGACATGGTATGCCAGGGGGGGGTCGAGAGCCTGGTGTGCGGAGATATGGAGGGTGTAAAGGGGTTTGGGGGGAACCGAGATGAGGGAATACAAGTAGGGTGGCGGAGAGCCAAGCCAGTACTTCCCAATTATAGTAGTGCTATGTGCAAGGTATCTGGCACTGAGGGAAGTTGGGGTACACTAGGCAAACATATGTCTATTTTCAGGTACTACCCAGGAGGTTACATAGCTTTACAAACAATATATTCAGTCAGGAGTGGACTACAAAGTGACAAAGGTATCAAGTGTCAAAATACAGAAGTAGCTGTCAATACACGGTGCACACATAGTAAGGTAGAAACAGTGTGCCAGATGAAGGGGTACAAGATTTGGCTGATATGGCAGTGCAGTAACAAGAACACGTTTGAAACAACTCCCTTCAAGACACCGCAAGTGCCAGTAAAACGTGGAGGTGAGGTAGATTCTGAACAAGAATAAGGGCTTCCAGTGCTCCCCACCTGTGCTGATAGGCCCCTGAGCAACTGTGGACATAACAGCACTATCCCTGTGGCTGTTTTCACCCTCAACATGTCTGGTTGTCAGTGTGCCATCAGCGTGCCTTCGCTGTGGCTCAGTGGGTACAGCCACAAGCTGTGGAGGTCAGCAGTATCTGTGGCCATCCCTGGTTCGGGTCTCACTTGCCACAATTATCTTTTAACTTTTTTTTCTCCCTCACGTGCCTTGCAGCTGCCCCACCCTTGCTTTCTGTCCTGCAACTCCCCTTCCCCAAGCTGTTGCACCCCACCAACTTACCCCATCCGTCATTCTCCCCCACCCATGCCCCCGTGCATCTACCATGGAGTTCCTTCTCTTTCGCTGCCCATCTGTCCGAATGTCACCCATTCCCCCACATGTGCCCCCCAAGGGAGTTTATTAAATATTTGTATGAGGGGAGGTTTAGAACATTATTTTACTTATGTCTTCTGCATGTAACTATTTTGGTGCTGCAGTTTTATCCCGTGTGGTTCTACCCGCACTATCTTAACCTAGCCCCAAAACTCTGTATACCTAAGTACTTAAGGGTATTCAGTAGCCAAGATCCACCTCATCTTAAGATTTGTTTGGTAGACCAGAGATTGAGAGGTATAATGCAGGTCTTATCAATGTTCAGTTTATAGCCCTATAGGTTGTCAAACTCCCACAGGAGGCCAAGCACCACAAGGATAGAAAAAGAAGTGTCTTCCAAGTGCAAAGGAATATGATAGGAACAGGTCAAAATGTTATAGAGACTGTATCCTACCTGGATTGCTTTGATGCTTTCATTTGAAACTATCCTTCTAGTTAGGGGTTCCAAAAACAGGTTAAATAAATATCGATGAAGTGTCGGGTGCCTTTGTGCAAAAGGAAAGAATTCAACTATAGCCCATTGCACATGCTAGATGTGGATAAGTAGGAGTACAAGAGTTTAAAGTGATCAATTAAAGTTTTTGGGAATCCAAAATCTTCCAGAGTGAGGTAAAAGAATGGCCAAGGGGTGTATCAAAGGCTTTCTCTATGTCCAGAGACATCAGGAAGGCTGGTTGTTTGGAGTCTCTGGACGGTGAGATAAGGTGGGCTATTTTGCGTAGATGATCCATTGAGGGTCAACTATGCATAAAACCCACCTGTTCTGGGCCAGTTAATGAGTCCCAGACTGTCCCAACTCTGGCTGCCAGTACTTTAGCTGTTAATTTAATCTTTATGCACGAAAGGGAACTCCATCTGTAGCTGGACATCAGTTCCAGGTGTTTGCCAGGCTTAGGTAGCAAAGTGATGACAGCCCCTTGTAAGAGGGGATCAAGAACATTCTTCTCCCCAGCAGAACTGAAGAGCAAAACCTAAGGGTTGGTTATCTGGCGTGCTAGGGCTTTGTACAGATTCAGAGAAGAAACATCAGGGCTGGGCGCCGTGCCCATCGGTAAAGGGACACTGTGAACCTTTTTTGTATCATATTATTTCTAAGTCAAAACCCACATTTTATAATTGCTTACCTTCTCTAAAATTCACGGATGTTGCTGGCTGTTTTATGTGCCTACTTGCTTATTAGAACTGAAATGCATGGGAATGTATAGTTATACACAGCCTTGTTTTGCTCCAAATTGTTTACCTAAGCTTACTGCATACTTCCTAAACATTAGAAACACCCTTATATACTGTAGCACAGCCATTCATGATACAATAGTCTCATCAACTCCCACTGCATAAAGAGCAGCTCGATAGTGTTGGGCATGTTCCCGAGTCCAGGAAAGATGCAATTGTATGCAGTTGTAGCTGTCAAGAAATATAAACAAACATGTTTTGGTGTGTTAACACCAGTATTGTTGACACTCATTTTTTTTTTTTACTTTTTAAAAGGAAAAAGGAGTTTGAATCAAAGAACCAGCTACCTCAGCAGTCTCTATAGAATTAGAACAATCATGAAATGTGTTTTTTAAACTTGGAACACTCTGAGGCCAAATGGGGCTGACAGTGTCCCTTTAAAGACTTGATGGCTTTTAGTACTTCATGTTTGATGATTTTGGCCCCAAGTTCATCCAAAGTGACAGGAGGGAGTTTGGGCAGATTTCAGCAATAAGGAATTGGTGGATTGAAGCTTCTGCTATAGGAGGCTCTGCTGTGCAAAGTTCTTGGTAAAAGGATGCAAAAACTGACACAAGGTGCCTGCGCCAAATGGGTACAATGCAAGTGGCACCTTGCATAAACCTTAGTGGCAATCCTGATTTTCGAATGCAGGCTGCATTGAAATTGGGATGCCTTCTGCCCAACCCACCTTGCACCACTCTTGCGGCATAAACTCTCATGTGCCAGGTGGCAGGGGGCCTTGCACAATGGCAGGCTGCACCATCCCCTTTTTTCAGATTTTGCAAGCCCCACCATGGAAGCAACAGGAAGCTCAAGTTAGACCAACTGGGAGGTGGCCTAAGAGCCCTGCACCAATACACGATGATGTTGACAGTGGGAGAAGACCTTTCATGAGTGGGCTGAGGCCAGAGAGAGCATGGAGGGATGCTCTAGGGGGCATGGGGGATATAGAGAAAGTGCAGGGTGGTGATGTGGCACCCAGCCAGGGTGCATTGTGCAGTGCCAGGTAGTCTATCGACTGCCTGGCATAGGACAATGCACCCCAGATGGGATCCAAATCACCACCCTGCACTTTCTCCATCTTCCTCATGCCCCCTAAGGCACCCCCATGCTCTTTCTGCCCTTGACCTCTTCCTGGCATGCACAGTGGCAACCCCCAACCATCCCAGCCCCTCTAGATGTGCCAGACGGGGGGGGGTTCCTTGTGGCAGTTCCCACAGGTGCACCATATGTTTGGCATTAGCCTGTGGCTGTGGCAACTCCTGGATTTTTGGCACAGGGACCCCCCCAGTATAAAACTGGATGCTGGGTCCTGACACAGCTGGAGTTTGTGCAGCCCTAGAGCCATGCAACTTGCATCACTCTAGGGTCCCTTTGAAAATCAAACCCTGTATCTCTGGGTTTAGATAATAAGTGAGTATTAGGGGATACCCTTATACCTTTAATAACTCTGGAGGTTTCCTGCTGTTTACTGTAAGTCTATGGGCAACAAGTCTCCCTGCCTTCTCTCCTTGGTCTACATAATGAATTTGTAGAGTGGAAGATGACAAAACTCTGCCTGCTTCCTCACCGGTTCACCATATTAAGCGCTGGCTGACCTGATTTATAACTATTTGTTCTGGGATGTAGACTTGAAAATGTTTTCTTTCTCTGGTATGAATCTTGTCCAGCAATTTGTGACATTCCTGTTCCCTCGTTTTTTTCTTGACAGAGGCCAGTCGTATATATTCCCCCCTGAGAGTGCATTTAAAAGTTCCCCAGACATGAGCATAGGAGTCTACCGTGCCTGTATTCTCTAAGAAAAAAATGTTTTAAGCATGTTTTGATTCATTCCAGAGTTTGGCGATCTTTGAAAAGAATATTGTTTACCCTACAAATCTGATCCTTATCTTCCAGGCCTGGAGGAATGAACAAAAGGAAAACAGGAGCATGATCTGAGACCACCCTCGGCAGGATTTCTCTTTAGGTAGTATTAATAAACATGTCATGGGTAACAAAGAAGTAATCTAGTCTGGAGGAAGCACTGTGGGCAGGGGACAGAATGTCCCCAGGGTGTAGTATTTTCCAGGGTTCAACCAGGCATAGATTCATGGCTGACATGTTGTTTGGGGAAAGACCACCCTGACATGGACTGGATCTATCTAGTAGTATATATTGGATAATATTCCAGTCACCAGCTAAAATCATTGGGATGGAGCTGAATTTAGTGAGTTCCATAAGAATGGGAGTATAAACGTGAAGGTCCTCCTTTTTGGGGACATAGACAGTGGCTAACACTAGGTTTGTATGCTTGAGGGTCCCTTTAAGAATGATATATCTCCCAGCAGGGTCAATGACTTGTTCCAGAAATTGAAAGGGAACACTGTGGTGTACCAAAATTGCAACCTCTGCTTTTGATTACCAATACTCACAGGCCTGCCTGACTCATTCCCTACGCCAAAGGTTGTTTTGTGTGGTTAGTGTGTGAGTCTCCTGCAGGAACGCTGTTTGAGTATCAAGGCATTTTAGGTGGGTCAGAATCTGATATCTTTTTTCTTTTGTTTGTACCCCCTTAATATTGCTTGTGACCAGTTTACTACTCATATCTGTCATTCTGGTATGCTGATATTTTGGGGAGGGCTTGAGATAGTAGTCTTCACAGACTCCTTGGGGAAAAAATATGGTTAGGCCAGGTCTGGGAGCTACTGGAGAGTGCCCAGCAGTAGAAGCAATTGTGGGGCAAACAGAGCACAATGGTCTGACTGCTCAGAAAAGTGTAGGACAGTGAATAAGGGAGTATTATCGTATAACTAGTAGCACCTATAAACAACACAGAACATGAACTGCTAGGAGCTAACTATAAAAATGCAACACAGAAATTCAACAATGAATGAATACATCAGAAACAGCAGTGGGCGGCCTGACTGGAGCTGGTAGTGAACTTCTGGCCCGGAAGGCAGTCTGCACAGCAAAGGGCAAAGGGTCAAATCTTTTTAGTCTGGTCAGGACTCACATGAGGGTGATCCTCTGTCCCCGAACTGTGAGGATGCTAAAGGTAGAGTTATATCCTGCTGCAATATGACCTGTACCTTGTGTGCACTGGAGCGCCTTCCCCAAGCAAAAAGCAATAATAATTCCACCCCCCATGCACGTTCAAGAACAAAAAATAAATCCTAACAGCAATAGTGTCTTTGGGCCCCATTAAATGAGCTAGCAGTCCAGGAGGCTAGACCTTGAGTTAAGACAAGCAGATGGTCCTCAAGAAGCAGCAGCAAGAAGTGATGCTGATACAAGGTGAGAGCTATGCTGCTACATCCATTAAAACACATGCAGTTGCAGCCATAGATACTTTCAGATAGTTCCAGATATTTCACAATATTTCTAAAGAGATTCTCTATGGTGGTCCCACAGTGGTATTGTAGCCAGGCATATAATTTTTCTAGATATCAGAGAAATTTCATGAAATATCTGGTCATGTCTTTGACTACAACTGTACCTTCAAAAAGTTCAAGGGGAGGATGAGGAAGTAAAGGAAAGGGTACAGCAGAATCAGATCTCCAGTTCAGTTCTATGTCCAACAGCGATACAGTTTTGCCCCGGTTGATGCAGGTTTGTTGAGAAGGGCTTCATGATTGTGCGCTACTGTGAATGTTCAACCTCCTCGTTCCCTTTGAGGAGAGTGGTGCACGCTGGCTGTGTGCTGACTTTGGCTGCAGTCCAGGCGAAGAAGCTGATTGGCTGAATTGTTGTGACTGTAAACATGTGCTCAGCTGATGCTCCACATCTGGATGCAGGAAAATTCCAGAGCGGCAGATGGGGCAGAACAACAGCTCCTGTCAGTAGAGGGTGGCAGCTGTGCATGGGAGACAATTATGTGGTGGGAAAATGGGGTGCAGTTGACAAAGGAGACACCACCATATTGAGTGCTAAGCATCACATGAAAGAAGTCCCAAACAGATGTAGTTGATAATCACCAAGCCAAAGCCTGTAGCAAAGAAAAAAGAACCCACTCCAAAATCCTAAAGTTTGGGTAGTTCTTTACGAGCAGCCTCCATATTTGGGAAGTCGTGAGAGCCCACTGGTGTAGTGCCTAAAAGTCAAGCATGGGTAAAGCACGCAGAATTGGATGTGGGTGCATGCAGAGATTTCTTAATATATTTGTAAGCCATCTGGCGATCTCAAATTGCTGGAGTTACATCACTATAAATGGAAAAGCGGTGACTGTTCCAAGAGAGGGGTCCTTTTTTATGTGCCTGAGCCTAGATGTAAACTTTAATCTGAAAGTTGAAACAGTGCAGGATGATGGTTCACGGCTTGCCTCCTTGAGGAGGTTGTGGCTGGAGAGCTCTGAGAGCTTGCTCGATGATGTATAGTTAGCTCGATGATGTATAGTTAGCTCGATGATGTATAGTTAGCTCGATGATGTATATGGTACCTGTCTCTCAGGGTCCAGCTATTTCTTGTAGGAGCTTCTGCACAAATATCAGCATATTGTTCCCTTCGGCTTGTTCAGGTATATCAACAAGAACCCAGTTGTTTCGTTGACTTCTACCTTCCTGGTCTTTGATGTGATCTTCAAGCATGGCAACCTTTTCCTCATGTTGGCTAGTTCATGGCTTTCCCATTCTGTCAGTCTTCAATAGAGCTGATCCAAGCTTTAGCATCCCCGATCATCGTGGTTAGAGCTTTGAGTGCTGGTTTAACTAACTTGTTATCATTGACCAGCTCAAAACAGGTACGTTTAAAGGTAGCCAACTCGCTGAAGAATTTATTTGGTTTGTCAGCAGGGTCTTTGTGTGGTGGAGCACTGGCCGGGGAGTCTAGCTGGGAGCCGAGCTTATGGCACTTTGGAGCCTGGCCACAAGGAGGAATTGGAGACGCATCAGAAAGATCCAATTTGTGTGGTTTGTGAGCATCCGTACCACCTAAAAATAATTACATTCATTTGTAGATGAATTTATCTAATGAAAGATTCAGTGATCCAATGGGGAAAACTTAAATTAGCAGGTTATAGATGCAGTTTTTACACTCACTCTTGCATTCTAACAGCAAATTTGTTTCTCTGCCCAAAGAAAGCAGTTGACCCTAAGTCTTCTCTTCACTTCAGATCAATCATGGTTTATTATTTTATTATATTTTATATCCTAACTGTTTTGCTGTTTCATGGATAACTCTGTGTAATGCTGTTTCTGTGTGTTTTTTGTATTTTGCTCCTGTTCCACATTAGTTTCCAGGAACTGCAGACATCCGCTTTGTGGTGTGTTTCCCGCTATTAGAAAACTGCTTTCTTTTCTATTTCTTAAAAAATATATAGTGTAAACTTCCTTTTCTGGTACTTTGGTTATTTTTTCCTCAGTTCCTCTTTTCTGTTTGGAACAGTGATGATAATTGGCTTCAGATTAATTTTTAAATTACATTTGGTGTTCTGTTTCTTGTGGTCTTATTTTTAAATGGAACCGAACCACATATGTAATTTCTGCAAAATACTTTTCATTTTTGGGAGCCAGAACATCTTTCAGGATTGTCAGTGTTTGGCATGACTAACAGGCCCAAAAAGAAGACAGGTCCCACTGGGCCCGATTCTCAGAATGTTACGTCTGGCGTAAATTGACTTATGCCAAAAAAAATGGCACAAGTATCAATTTACGCCAGCAGTCCTGACATTTGGTATTCTTCAAAGCAGTCTGCAACATGTCACAGGCTGCTTGTGCCAAAGTGGACTTACACCACCAATTACACCCTAAACCCTCTGCGACATGGCACTAGGGGGTTTACAGCAGCAGTTGTGCCCTATTCTGGAAGGGCACCAACAAATTTCCCCAGTTTGCTATTCTCAAACAACCCCCGGAGTACATCAGCCACAGTACAGTTACACCAGCTTTTAGCTGATGTAAGTGGACTTTAGCCCCTCCAGGGATTGTGCATATGAGCCCTTATCCATCCACCAGTACATGTAGCCCACACCCCACAACCCCCAGTCTGTAAATTCCCACTGGGCTTGTCCATGCCCCTGACACCCAATCTCTGGTTAAAGTCTCTCCGGGCTTTGTCATGTCCACAATCCCCAAATATTGTAATACAGCCCATCTGGGCTTTGTTATGTCCCCCCCGACCTCCTACAATATAGTTTCAAAGCCCCAAATCCCTGCAATGTGGGAAACAGCATCCACCCCCCAACCCTCAACCTCATCCCTGATACGTAGGCATATAAAGCAAATAGTCCCCATTACCCTGGTGGGCTAGTGGCCCTCCACCCCTCCCGCCCAGCAGTGCCCGACCTCCCCACTCCTACTCCCGACCCCTTACAGGCCGGTGACTGGCACATCCCACCTCTCACCACCATGGCCAGCCACCGACTGAACATGAATGAGCAAGTACTACTGTACTGTACATATGTGCACTATTATGGTTTCTCAGCCTGCCTCAGTGTCACCTATGGGCTCAGATGAGGGTCCAGTCTCTCAAAGTAAGCAGCAGTCCTTGTCAAAGGGGATAGATAAAAAAGAAAAGGCTGCAAAAGATGGTTCAGAAATCAAGCTGTCTGAACAGGAGAATCCTGAATCCAGTGAAAATAAAAGAGCCTCTGAGCAGACACCAGAGACAGTGCCTGGCTAAAAACAGCAGAAAGAAAATAATAATAATATCTTTATTTGTTTTGCACCTTTCATAATTATCAAGGCGCATCACAGTAAATTAAAACAAAAGATAAAACAGTTTTATATAAAATATTCAATAAAATCCAATAATCATTCAACTGTCCCTCCTCCCGAAGAAGGAAAGGAGCCGCCAGTAGACACAAATAAAATCCCCTCAGCAAAGGACAAGACTAAGGTGATGGGGAGTTTTGTGATTATGCCTGCCCCCATCCCCATGCTCCAGTTCCATTTCCAATCCTGTGGAGCAGGAGGCTGAATTGCACAATGAGGAGCAAGAGGAGGAGGAGGATGAAGGACAGACTATTGAACTGTATGATTCTCCTGAACAAGAGTCTGGCTCCCCTCCTCGACCCTCGGATTACTATACCTCACTCTATACCTTTGTGAGGTATATGGTAAACACTCCCAATGTCACTGCACCAGAAACTGAAGAAGATGAAGATGAGGTGGAATTTATGGGTATGATAGGCCTAATCCCCACAGAAAGGTTGTTATTGCCCATCCATAAATCCCTCAAGATGGCTAACTATAAAACTGTGTCAGCATCTAATCTGGCTGCTGGCATAGATAAAACAAATTGAGAAAAAGTACCAGGCTGACACACAGGGTTCTGTATACCTGTATTCTCAATCTAACCATAAGGGGAATGCTGCCTATGACAGTGCCAAGGTGCCCCTTTCTTCCCAGCCTCCTGAGAAAGATTCACGGAAGCTGTCAATCACTGAGCACATACTATATACAGTACACGCTCTTTCAGAGTTCATTCAGCGGGTGGCCATGGTGATGAGTGGTGGGCTGAGCCAGTTGCTGGCTCGGTTACAGGTTGGGGGAGTAGGGTTCTAGGGCACTGTGGGATGGAGGGTCCACTAGACCACCAAGTGTAGTAATAGTTGATATAATGGGGGATGCGGGATTAGTCGGTCCACTAGGCTACCAGGGTTCTTTTGATTATTATTACGAGAGATTGGGGCTTGAAGAGGCAATATATATATATATATTATAATGGGGGATCAGAGCTTGAGGGGAGGGAGGCACTAGATAACCAGAGAATATTAAATACCTGTTACATATAGTGGGGACTTCAGAGAGGGGGTCTACTAGACCATCACTGAGTTTTCAATAATTAATAACTGGGGGATTAGGGCTGGAGGGAGGGCCACTAGACTACCATGGATATTTTTTATACAAATGTGGTTGATTGGGGCTTGAGGGGAAGGGCCACTAGACTACCAGTGATCTTTTTATACAAATGATTGTAGATTGGAACTTGGGTGGAGGCACACTGGTGCACCCTCTCAGAGGATTTCTAAGCCCATGGCTGGTCTAATGGTACTTAGACCTGTGCCCGCTGGGAGGGTATGGGGAATAGCAATTTAGGGGATATGGCAACCTGCATCTGCCACAAGCCCTGTAGTGCCATGCCCCAGTGCATTTTGTGATGTAAGGATGGTGCATGCCTCCTATAGTACAAGCAGCCTGTGTTTGACACAGCCTACTTTTGAGACTAGCTCAGGGAGCAATTTTTTGATGCAAGATTCCACTTGCATCATTTATGTTTGATGCAGGCTCCTTGTGTCATTCTAAAGGCTTGATGAATTGGGCCCTCAGGGTTCTGAATATCTGTATTCTCAACCTAACCATAAGGGGACTGATGCTTACGACAGGGCCAAGGTTCCCCTTTCTTACCAGCCTCCTGAGAAAGAGTCCACGAAGCTGGATTGCATGGGAAAAATATTTATACTACAGCCTCTCTGTCACTGAGATAGGTAGTCTATTTGGCTCACACAGCTCAGTATCAAAATTTCCACTGAAACTCTATTTTGGCAATGAACAAGAATGCTACTGGTGACTTGGCAAAGGATTTGGCTGACACAGGAAAGACAGCCACAGATGCCACTAAGTACCAGTTTCACATGGCAATAGACACTAATTACACTGCATCCAAGGTCATGACACATGCAGTGGCCTTAAGAAGGTTTGCCTGGTTTAGAACCACAAATCTATCCTAGGGCACTCAAACAAAAACAATGGATTTTCTCTGTGAAAGAGATTCACTGTTTTGTGACAAGACAGAGACTTATATGATGACTGTGAATGAATACAAGATTGCCTACAAAAGCAGCACTGAGAAGGAAAAGGTCTCAACTTTGTGTAGACCTTATGGAAGGGGAGGTAGGAGTAGGGTACTACCCAATGACCTTATGCTCCCTATGAGTATCTACCACAAAGGGGATACTATAGGGCCAGGGGGAGAAGGGGCACTAAGTGTGCGGCTGCAACCCCAGCCAAAACAAAACCCTGACACATCTGCCCAGGATATCCTTCCATTTCCAATGGGGGGGGGCTGATTCACTATTTCCAGCAAAGGACAAAAATAACCACAGAGATGTGGGTCCTGGAAATAGTGAGTCAGGGTTTATCTCTGTGTAACCATCCAGTCCCCTGAATCCCATAAATGTCAGTGCTAGGTAAGGAAGGCAGCTGGTGAATAACTGGTTAAATGTTTTTTTTCCACCTGCTCCCTCTCTGTTTACTTGGTCTCAGATGAGATGAGAGAGGTGATGTCATTTAGAACTCTGGCAGCAGCATAAGCCATGGGTGCTGGCTGTGAGGGGGGAGTTTTAGAATCTTCAGTTAGTTCTGAGTGGTGTTCAGTGTGAGCAGTTGGAGGAGTGAAGAGCTGCAGTGTGAGCTCTGTGAGGAGAGCCTATTTTTCTCACCTTAGTGCTGAGAAACATCTCCCTGCCAAGAGAAGTGGTGGAAACCATTTTCTAGAGCAGGAGTTCCTGATTTCCCATCCCCATAGAGATGGAAAAAGACTGTCAGGATCGATCCGAGGGGCAATCCCCTGTTTTGATCCAGGACTTTGAAGCTGCCTGTTTGTTTTCCAACTGTGAGTAATCTGACTTTGTGCTTCCCAGGAGGAAAGTACCTGCTTTTTGGGGTATACTGTAATAAAGGAAAATATACACCAGTTCTGTTCTAATTTGAGACTGTTCTCATGCTTTTAAGGTTGGCTGATAATCGTGGAGTCCCCAGAGAAATTTGTCACATTGTTCAAGACTTTAGTTTACACTCAGAAGTAGTGTTTTTCTTATGCAGGATGTGAAAGTAATTCCAGGATGCATATTGCGAAATGTTTTTCCAGAAGTTTTGAGGTGTAACTCTGAAAAAATGGCTGGGTATGGACGTGGATGTTAAAGGTGGGCAGCCCCCCATCTGGAGTGACCAGTTCAGCACTACAGGTTCCGTAAGGGTGCCTGGTTATTCAGGACATGGTGGCCAATGCCTGAAGAGAACGTTTACCCCCTGGTGTGGGTTGTGCTAATTTTGAGCACCAGTGTGCTCCATTGTTGCCAGTTTGCCACATTGCCGAAATGTTTAAATCCTATGCCATACGGGAATTGTGTGCTAAGTTGTGGCCAGTGCCACTAAAAGAAAATGCATGTTCAGCTGAGGCCATTGCTGCTGAAGAGAATTCGAGGTCCTATGACATATGGGATATGTAGAGTTTCTGTCCGATACAGATTTCTGTTGTTCTGCCACTGCCTTGTGCCATGAAGAGTAACCCTTGGAGGTCCACCTTTGCTTTAAACTACCATCTTTGGAATAAAGTCACACTCTAGAACCCCAGCCTGGTTTGGACATTCAAATTACTGCTTCCTGTGTGGAATTACTGGGTACCCTTCTGGAAGTACAGACCTAGCATAGCCCTAGCAAAAATTTTTCTCCTCGGGACCTGGGTATTCTGGTCATTTGTGTAGTATTTTCTTTCGTACACCCCTACCCCTTTCTGATCTCTAGAGTAGTGAGCCTAGTATACATTCCCAAAGCTAGGGATGGTACCAATGAGTGCCTAAAGTAGTTTGGATGCCCAGTCCAGGGTAACAAGGGGTAGCTTTCTGTGCAAAGTAGCAGGGGGTGGGCACATCTGCAGCTGAAAAAAGTTTCAAGACTGCAGAACTACAAAGGGCTCCACCCTCACACCCTAACAAAAAGATCCCTGTTGCGAATGGAGGCAAAAAAATTGCTGTGAGCAAATACAGTAGAAAAAGTACCTCTTTCACAAAATCCTTAAAAAACTATTAAAAGCACATCCGTTTAAACAAGCTTTTAACTTATAAACTATCATTTTAAACGAGGGTTTTAGAGCTTTATTTAATAATTATTAGTGACGTATTGTAAACTGATTCTGGCTAAATTATTGTTTTGTTTTGAATTGCATACCTCTATGTAAAGTGTCCAGAGTCTCCAGGATTGGTCACTAAAGAAATAAAATTTACTTACTCACTACTTACTATTAACATAGGGGAAAGGGACTTTACTCAAGATTTATTTATTTTATTTATTTCAGAAAGTTTCACCAGGAAAGACATACTTGAGCTAAACAAAAGCTTGTTTCCAGATGTGTCCTGGGGGGAGGTGGAAAGAAGATTTCAAGTTAGCATAATTAAGACAATAAATTGTAAAGTGCATCAGATTAAACATTAACAATAGAAGACACAAAAAAAAATTATACAAAATAATGATTTAAGCATTGCCAGTAGGTAGATTAATGGAAGAAACAGGGTGGGGTGGGTGCACAGTGGGATACAAGAAGTAGAATTACATGTGTAAAAGGCAATGCAGGACTAGTTCATGTAGACAGGAGAAGGAAAACAAAGGAGGAGTAAGACAGGTGGAGGACATAGGGAGGGAGGAGGAAAGGGGAGGTTAATAAAAAAGTAAAGGAGAAGGGAATGTATCAGAAACAGTTGCAAGAATGAGAGGAAAAGTCATGAAGCGGAGGGAGAGACAGCATTGGGATTAAGAGGACTGAATGGTTAGAGGGAGAGAATTCCAAAGTTTGGGAAAACTGTAGGAGAAAGCAGCCCGGCCAGTGAATCATTTTCTTGAAAGGAGAGTGAAGGAAAGATAGAGTTATGACAGGAATAGGAGGAAGGTGGTGAGAGGGAGAGGAGGGAGTGCAGGTAACAGGGGAGGGCGGCAAGCCAGAATTTCCAAATAAAGGAGGTACCGGTACAATAAGTGAAGCATCTAGCTTCAAGGCAGTAGCATAGCATGGCTGGCATGGGCCCTGGAGCAAGGAGCAAGGAATAAAATGGTCCCCCACCCTCCGTGTATGGTTAAAAAATGGGTACACTGTCAATCACCGAACAAAGTGGCCTTCTCCGTGCTTTTTGCTGAATGAAGGCATCAATGATTTTAGAGACATTTAATTTCCTCCAAGGACAACTTGCCTTGACAAAATTCAGTGACATTCTATTGCAAAGTGTACCTAATGAGTGTGTTCTTGGTGGGGAGGGGTTGGAGGAGGAAGGGGCATGAGACTGAGGAGAAGATGCAGGTGGTGCTGAACTTTATTTTACTTCAAGAAAGTCTTTTTTTAACTTGCTTACTACATTTTCTTTTTTTGACTTTGAAAAACTGCTTTCTTTGTTTTGTTGATTCTTTAGGACTCTTGACCCTGTAAGGTTCAAGTTCAAGTTCAAGTTTATTGCAGGAAAGACTCCGTTGAGCAAGCTCATTCACAAGGAGGTCCTGAGGCACATACACATACAGTTCTCAATTACATAGACAGGAGATATAAAATGTAGAACGACAAAGAAAAAAAATATATAATATAAGAGGTATACACAATAGAAGTCCTTATGCTATATATGCAGTACTTCAGGTGTTCTTTCAATCCCCCCCCCCCCGTCTTCTTCTCCTTCACAAAGCCTTCAAAAATGCTTTCTCTTTTTTTAGCCTTTTAAAATATTTTCCTTCTTTTATTTCCTTAGAGCCTGACCCTTTAGACGTTGTTAGCTTCTTTCTTCACCCACCACCTTTCCCATGATGATCTCACTCCCACCTGAGGCCTGTTTTTCCCTTCAAAAGCCTTTTAAATGTTTTCTTTTTAAAGGCTTTTTCTTTGTTCCTTGGGCCGTCAGACCGGCCTCGCTTCAGGTGTTGCTGCCTTTCTCCAGGGTCTCCTCTCCTTCCCCCTGAGTCTTATTCTTGTTTGCCTTTTTTTGTTGTTCTAGGTTTTCTCTCTTTTAAAATGCTGTTGTTTCCTTCTGTGCACATACTATCCCTGCCTTTCCCCAAGATATCCTCTCCTCTCAGTCCCCCCCCCAGTCTTATTCTTTTTTTTTGCTTTTTTGTATTCTTGTTTCTTTTTTTCAAATGCAAATGCTGACTGTTGTTTCTTTCTGGGCCCTCTGACCCAGCAGCTGCAGTCAAACTTAGTGACAGAGGCCAGGATTTTCAAAATGCACCCAGAATGGGTGCAAGTGTTATTGCCTCGCAATTCAGTTGTGCCAGAGTGCAGACTTGCTATATTCAAATGAGATGTGCTATCGCGCATCCCGTCTGAATGTAGCAAAAGATGTGGGCAGCGTAAATGGAAGCCACTAAAGATGCGCCGGTGCATCCCCCTGCACAGATTGAATACCTGGAATGGGGATGAGCGGCACATCTTCGGGATGTGCTGGGCACAAATTCCAGATATTAAGATCATGACATACAATGGGGCCATTGGGCATGCAAGGCTCAAATAGGCCATTTGCATGTCATTATGGCCCCATGTGCATGTCAGTGTCAGGGATGCACCTGGCAGGATGCATCGAGCACCCTGCAATCCCCCTATCCCCCACCCAGTCCAATGCCATGGAATGTGGCAAATGCATAGTCTCTGGCAGTTTAGTGGCCCCCCTCCCATATTCGACCCCAAAGCAAGAAAAGAAAAATATCCCCGATATTCTCTGGTAGTCTAGAGTACCACCCATCCCCGACGGTATAATTAAATAAAGTATCCCTCCTTTCCTGGTAGTCTAGTGTTCCCCCCATCACAGTGTGAAAAAAATCATCCCTGTATCCCTGGTAGTCTAGTGGCCCCCTTCCCTGAACTCCATCCGGTTAATAAAACAGTATTGAAATTCCCTGGTAGTCCAGTGGTACGCACCATCCAACCTCTGAACCACGTCCGCATTATACATATACGATGAACATCCCTGGAGTCTAGTGCTTCCCCCAAGCCCTGATCGTACACAGAAAGCTGATCCCCAAACATTCCTGGTGGTCTAGTGGACCCCCAAACCTCCCCTCACTCACTGAGGAACCCACACCCCACACCGCTTCCCCTTTCCAATATGGCCATGCAGCCGGCAGGCAACATATCCCACCTGCATGCCTCAACGGCTGCTCATCAACTGAGCTGTCAGTGAATAACAGTGCACTGTACCCCTGTAAGCCCACTGATAGACATTGTCAACCAATGAGCTTGCAATGTGTACTGTACGCTTTCATTCACAACTTTGTGAATGACACAGTACACAATGTCACCATAATCAAAAATGGGTAAAATCATTTTCTTGATGATAGTTCAACAACAGGAAGAGGTATGCACCCCTTATTTCTGTATCTTGCACCAATTTAGGGTGGAGTTTTTGTGGAAGGCATCCACCTGCTCCGAGAAGTTGAGGTGACAGTCTAGCCAGACCCCCAGGTACTTAAATGATGGAACTTCATCTTAATAAGCCCAATCTAAGGTCTGGAAGAAGGGGAGGGGAGGGTGTTAAGCCTGGAGATCTTCTGCTTGGAACCAAAGGCCATAGAGACCATTTTCTTAGCATTTAAAGATAGTTCATTGGAATGGAACCAGAGCTGAACATTATTGAAGTGCAGTTGTGGCCTGGCCATCAGCTTGGTGGGGGAGGAACCAGAAGCAAATAGGAGTCTATCATCTACATACATATAGATGGACGAGATGAACAAACACGTGCAGGTCATTAAGGAAGACTGAGAAAAGTAATGGGCCAGGGATGGAGCCTTGGGGGGTGCCAGTTCTGCTAGGGAAAGGAGGGCATAGGAGGTTACCAATTCAAACAGATTGAGGTCTTCCCTCAAGGTAGGAGTGAAACCAGTGAGATGTAGAGTTAGTGAGCCCTGCAACCTCAAGTTTGTCAAGAAGGAGGGGGGGTGTGCAGGAGCGTTGAAGGCTTTGGCCAGATTGACAAAGATGGTGGAGGGGAAGAGGTCCTGATACAGGCCTGAGAGAATGGAGTCAGTAAGCCAGAGGAGGAGGAGGAGGAGGAGGAGGAGGTGGAGTGGCATTACAGAAGCCAGATTGGAAAGGGGTAAAGAAAGAGGAAGAATCAAGAAAGGAGGAGATCTGAGACAGTACAATGTGTTCTTGCAGTTAAGTTAAAGTGGGGAGCAGGGAGATATAGGATAGGTGCCAGGAATGGAGGAGTCACCTCGTTTAGGAAGGGGAATGACAGTGCTGTGTATCCACATCAGGGACAGCAGCAAGAGAGAGAGAAAGAGAGGTTTAGAAGAGAGATGACTGGGAGAGCAATAGCAGGGGGTGGAGAGGTGTAGGAGTTTGGGGTTGAGCCCATCAGGGCTGCTTACTTTGAGAAGCAAAACAAAATGGTTATATTAAATGCATGCTGAAAATAGAAAATATAGTTAAAAATCTATGTTTCGACCTTAGGTCTTCTTCAGGAAATATCTAAAAGAGAAAAAAAAAACAAGTTAGTGTAGAGGAGAGGTAAAATGAGAGAGATATATATGTGGAGAAAGAAGAAGGGGGAGGCTAAGGGAGAAGAAGTGATAAATGGTAAGATTAAGAGAGAATCTGTGAAACAAAAAGGTGATGATGGGAAAGATAAAACATAATGGGAGAGAAAGAGCTGGGGAAGTTCCCAGGTAGAGACTGATTAACAGGGCCTTGTAAGAAGGCTGAAAGGTGACAAATGTGTGAGAAGGAAACAGAAATGGAGACATATGGTGAAAATGAAAAGCAGGGCTTCCGGGATCCTAACTATAGAAAAAACATGGAAGCCAAGCTGATCATCTGCCTTGGCTCCCAGCAACCCTCTGGTTTAAATTACAGACTTATTTTCCACTAACATCTTTCAGCCTCCCCTTTTTTTTCCCTAAAGTCAATTTGTTTTTGTACTGATTTATTTTTCATTTTCACCATATGTCTCCATTTCTGTTTCCTTCTCACACATTTGTCACCTTTCAGCCTTCTTACAACAATTCAGCCAATCAGCTTCTCCACCTGGACTGCAGCCAAAGTCAGCACACAGCCAGCGTGCACCACTCTCCTCAAGGGGAATGAGGAGGTTGAACATTCACAGTAGCGCACAATCATGAAGCCCTTCTCAACAAACCTGCATCAACCAGGGCAAAACTGGATCACTGTTGGACATAGAACTGAACTGGAGATCTGATTCTGCTGTACCCTTTCCTTTACTTCCTCATCCTCTCCTTGAGCTTTTTGAAGGTACAGTTGTAGTCAAAGACATGACCAGATATTTCATGAAATTTCTCTGATATCTAGAAAAATTCCATGCCTGGCTACAGTACCACTGTGGGACCACCATAGAGAATCTCCTTAGAAATATTGTGAAATATCTGGAACTATCTGAACTTATCTATGGCTGCAACTGTACGTGTTTTAATGGACGTAGCAGCACAGCTCTCCCCTTGTATCAGCATTACTTCTTGCTGCTGCTTCTTGAGGACCATCTGCTTGTCAATACTCAAGGTCTAGCCTCCTGGACTGCTAGCTCATTTAATGGGGCCCAAAGACACTAGAGCTGTTAGGATTTATTTTTTGTTCTTGAGCGTGCATGGGGGGTGGAATTATTATTGCTTTTTGCTTGGGGGAGGGCACTCCAGTGCACACAAGGTACAGGTCATATTGCAGCAGGATATAACTCTACCTTTAGCATCCTCACAGTTCGCGGACAGAGGATCACCCTCATGTGAGTCCTGACCAGATTAAAAAGATTTGGCCCTTCACCCTTGCTGTGCAGACTGCCTTCCAGGTGAGAGGTTGACTACCGACTCCAGTAAGGACATCCACTACCGTTTGTGATGTATTCATTCATTGTTGAATTTCTGTGTTGTGTTTTTGTAGTTAGCTCCTGGCAGTTCATGTTCTATGTTGTTTATAGGTGCTACTAATTATACGATGATACTCACTTATGCACCATCCTATGCTTTTCTGGGCAGTCAGAGCATTCTGCTCTGTTTGCCCCACAATTGCTTCTACTACTGGGCACTCTTCAGAAGTTCCCAGACCTGGCCTAACCATATCTTTTCCCCCAAGGAGTCTGTGAAGACTGCTATCTTAAACTCTCCCCAAAATATCATCATACCAGAATGACAGATATGGGTTGTAAACTGGTCACAAGCAATATTAAGGGGGTACAAACAAAGGAAAAAAGATATCAGATTCTGACCCACCTAAAATGCCTTGATATTCAAACAGCATTCCTGCAGGAGACTCACACACTAACCACACAAAACAACCTTTGGCGCAGGGAATGGGTCAGGCAGGCCTACACAATGACTATCGATAATAAAAAAGAAAAAATTACTCACCTTAGTAATGTTGTTTCTTCTAATGGAGTCTTGCTATATTATGACATATGCAGTGAGTCCCAACCTTCGAACTGCTCTGGAGGTGAAAGAGTTAACTTTCCATGCCAGGCATGGGCAGCTGAGCTCGAGCTCAGTTGAAACTCTGTCTGTTGTTCTTCAAACTCAAACCGTCAGATCTTTACGAGCTAAACTCACTGAGGTCCTGTGTGAGCTGTAAACCTACACTAGCCAACTGGCTACTAAACATAAGGACACATTTTGGTCCCAAAACAAAGACTCAAGTCAGGAGACCCAAAAATGAAAACACAACACCAAGTCACCCCAAAAGGAGGGGTGAAAACAACAAGGTGGGCATCTACTAAGTGCCAACACTGCACTGCCCACCCACATCCCAAAAACAGAGGTTCTGAGAAGGGCAAGAGGTTATAATATAGCAAGACTCCATTAGAAGAAACAACATTACTAAGGTGAGTAATTTTTTCTTCAAACAACATGAAGTCTTGCTATATTATGACATATGCAGACTACACAGCAGTACCTCCATGGAGGAGAGTCAGAACCTACTTAGGAAATAGGCTCTGAAGCACAGCTGTGCCAAACCGAGCATCACTCCTAGCCTGGATGTCCAGGGAATAGTGCTTGGTAAAAAGTGTGAACTGTTTTCCAGGTAGCTGCTTGACATATCTCTAAAATAGGGATGTCCCTGGCAGCAACCAGGAAAGCAGCTGTACCTCTGGTAGAGTGAGCCCTCAGGCCTGAGGGAGGAACCTTACCCAGCTTTTCATAACAGAATTGGATACAAGAGACAATCCACCTGGCAATGGATCTTTTAGTGGCAGGTTTTCTTTTACCAACCTCACCAAAAGTGAGGAACAGTTGGAGGGAGTCAAACCTGTGACCCTTGGTATGCTCTATGTAGTAACTAAGGGCTCTCTTCACATCTAAACTGTGCAGCCTCCTCTCGCCGCCAGAAGAGGAATGGTCAGTGAAGTACACTGGAAGGGATATAGATTGATTAAGGTGGAAATCTGAAACCACCTTAGGCAAGACTTCCTGTTAGTCCGGAGGACCACCTTATCTCTATGAAAGGAGATAAAATCAGGCTCCACTGACAAGGCTTGCATCTGGCAGAAGTAATAGCTACCAGAAACGCAGTCTTCCAAGTCAAGTACTTAAGCTCTGCTGAAGACAAAGGCTCAAAGGGGAGTTGCATAAGCTGAGCAATGCAAACATTAAGATCCCAGGCAGGGGCAGGGTCCCTGAATGGAGGGTTGGTGTGAAGTAATCCCTTAAAAAACTTGGAGAATACAGGATGAGCTGAAAGAGAAGAGGGTTTACCTGCTGAAATAAAGGCAGACACAGCTGCCAAATGTACTTTTAGGGTAGCTGGTCTCAGCCCCAAGGTATTTAAATGGACCATATAATCCAGGACTGTGGGTAAATCAGCAGATTCTGGGGAAATATGCTTCCCAGAGCACCATATGGAAAACCTCTTCCATTTGAGAATTATTGGTAGCTCTGGTGGAAGGTTTCTAGAAGCCTTCAAAATATCCATTACACCTTGGGAGAGGTGTAGATCAGCAAACTCTAATTCTTCAAGAGCCAGGCCTTGAGATTGGAGAGATTTGAGGTCAGGTACCAAACCCTCCCCTGAGCACAGGTTAACAGGTTGTGATTCCTGGGGAGACACAGGGAAAATGGACTGCTAAGGACAGTAGGAGTGGATACCAGGGTTGTCTGGCCCAATCTGGAGCAATCAGGATCATCTTGCAGGATTGAGATCTGATTTTGACTAACACTTTGAACAGGAGAGGGAACGGGGAAAAAGCATAGAGAAACTTCCCTTCCCAAGTGAGAACTAAGGCATCCAAAGGGACTGAGCCCAACACTGGGGGCCTGCAGCAAAAAAGGGGAAGTTGGTGATTGTCTGGGGCTGCAAAAAGATCTATCTGCCGGGTGCCCCATCTGGCAAATATTACCTCCAGGACCAGGGGGATCCAGTGACCATTCATGATGGCCCTGGGAAATCCTGCTGAGAGCATCTGCCTGGACATTGTCCTTGCCTGGGAGGTGAACTGCCGTAAGGAAGGTGTTCAGGGAGTAAGCCAGAGACCACAACTTCATTGCTTCAGTGCACAAGGCCATAGACCGAGTGCCTCCTTGCTTGTTAATGTACCATATTGTGGTGGTGTTGTCTGTTCTGACTTGTACAACTTTGTTCTGAACAGATTTGGAAAAAACTTGAAGTGCTAGAAAACCTCTCTGAGTTCCAACAGATTGATGTGGAGCAGAGATTCCTGAGGGAACCACAATCCCTGGGTAGTGAGGTCGCCCATGTGAGCTCCCCCACCCCAAGAGGGATGCATCTGTAGTAAGGATTAAGGAGTGAGACTAAGTGACAAAGGGAACCCCTTGTCTCAGATTGCTCTGATCCTGCCACCACTGTAGAGCTTGGATCAGGGTTCAAGTTACTGGGATCAATTTGGTTAGACGGTCTTTCCTTTGAGACCAAAAGGCTCTCAAATGGAACTGGATGTCCCTCATTTGAAATCTTGCTCCCTGCACTACTGTTGTAGAAGCAGCCATGTGCCCCAGGAGCTGTAGAAAATGCCTTGCTGGTCGAGAGACCTGCAGGGTGAATGAGGAGGCCAGAGAGACCAGGGTCCTTGCCCTGTCCAAAGGAAGGAAGGATCTGGCTTTCTCTGTGTTCAGCTCTGCGCCTATGAAGGTGAGGAGCTGGACAGGCTCTAGAACTGACTTTGAAAGATTCAGAAGGAAACCTAGAGAGGTGAGCAGTTGCTGAGTTATCTGTAGATGTAACTTGACTTGGTCTGGAGACTGGTCTATTATGAGCCAGTCGTCCAGGTAAGGGAAGATGGCAATTTTCTGCCTTCTTAGGGAAGCAACTTCTACTGCCAGGCATTTTGTGAATATCCTTGGAGCAGGGGTGAGGCCAAAGGGCATTGCTCTGAACTGGTAATGGCCTGAGGGCAGCTCGAACCTGAGGTACTTTCGATGGGAGCTTCTGATGAGAATATGGAAGTAGGCATCCTTGAGGTCCAGGGATGCTAGACAGTCCCCTGGCCTTAGAGAGGGTAGAATAATTCCCCGAGTCACCATTTTGAATTTTCGTTTTACAAGGTGCTTGTTTAAGTATCTGAGATCCAGGATGGGCTGCCATTCTCCTGTCTTTCTTGGGTTAAGGAAGTACCTGGAGTACAATCCTTTGCCCTGGTGTAGGGGTGGAACCCTGTCCACAGCTCTGAGAGCCAGGAGGGAAGAGACCTCTGCCTCTAGGGCAAGTGCCTCTGATTAATTTGCAGGTGGAAAGGATCTGGTTCTCATCTTTGGAAATTTTTTGAAGCTGAGAACCAGTCCCTGGCTTACTACTTCCAGGACCCACTTGTCTGATGTCAGAGACTTCCAGTCCTGGACAAAGTAAGCCAGCCTGCCCCCTACAGGTAGTTGAGAATCAGCCCTGGCAACCCCATCAGGGTACCTGCTTGGCAGGGGCTTTAGGCTGAGGGGTGGAAGCAGGCCTGCTTGTACCCCGTCTGTCTCTCCCTCTAAAGAACCCCCTCTGGGCATAAGCAGAAGAGGAGGCCTGGGCTTGGTAAAAAGGCCTATGAAAAGGCCTGCCCCTGCCCCTGGGAAGCTGCCTTTGAGGAGTGGCCTGTGCACTCCTATAGGTGGTCCTATACTCATCCATTTTCTTCATGTCTGCTCCCCAAACAGAGAATTACCCACAACAGGAAAATCCATGGCCTTAGTCTGGGTATCCTGTGACAGGCTAGTACATCTGAGCCAAGCCATTCTGCAAAGTGCCACAGATGTAGCCATGACTCTTGATGACACATCAGAGTCCACTGCAGCATGGAATTGCACCTTGGATGCCTCGATACCATCAGCAGCCACCTGCTCCAGCTCCTTGGCAAGCTGGCCAGGGACCTGTTTTGCTAGAGCCATAACAGTATCCCATCTGGATTTCTGATATCTAGCAACATTAGCCATGTAATTTGCCTGTCTGAGTCCCAAGGATGCTGCCATGTACTGTTTCTTTGCCATTGCATCAATCCTCCTGGAGTCCTTGTCAGGGGGGTGTGAAGCCAAGGGAATATTTGCCATGTCACAGGCTGCAGCCTGCACTACTCCAACATGGCTGCATTGTTGTGTAAGGAACTCCGTATCAGAGCCTGACAATGTGTACCTCTTGTCCATTCTCTTATCCACAGGAGGTATAGTGTGAGGAGTTTTCAGAATTTTTACTGTCTGTTTCCCAAAAGATTTATGCAAAGGAATAGACAGTCTCCTAGACTCTGGGATATCCATCATTTCCACATAGTCAGGCTCCTCTTGATCATCCACAGCTTCCTCCATAGGGAGCTGGAGGGTTTCAGTCACTTTTTTATAAAACATAAAATGAGAAGGGGACTCAGAAAGCCTAGGAGGAGACACTCCTGAAGGTCTGTCTGGGGAGATGTCTGGGTCAATGGGCACATCAGACTTTCAAATCTACATTACTCTCCTCATACTCCTCTCCCCCTCCTCCAGTTCATATATTCCTCTAAATCATACTCTTGAACTGGTGGAACCGTCAACTGCACGCTACCTGATGGTGACGTTCGGTCGGAACCAGGGAAAGCGACCGGACAATTTTAATCGCTTTGTCTATTTCTTCAGCGGTTGGAGAGGAAAGTTTTGGCTCCACACCAGCTGATTTCCTAGTCCTTTTTGCTGGAACCGACTCCTCAGAGTCGGCTCTCCTTGTGCCCGAGGAAGTCTCGCCCTGGTCAGAGGGCACTCCCTCCAGTTTGGTTGGAACCGAACCGGGCTGGCCATCCAGTTCAGCGACTTTTTGGCCTCCCTTTCCCTGAGCCTACCAACTCTCTTTTCCAGGGTAGCTACAGGAACATTTTACAAATCTGGCAGTCTGCATTGAGGTGGTCAAACCCCAGACAATAAACACAGGTGGTGTGGGGGTCAGCCTTGGCAAAGACTTCCCCACAGACACTGCAGTGTTGAAACCCAGTGGGCCCGGTTTTTCTTTTGGGTTTCTCAGACATAATACCAGCCTAACCAAACTTACCTGTTTATGACAATCAGCCAGGTAAGACTTCTTATCAGTTCCCAACCGTGTCACGGGTCGTGGAAAAAAACGTAATAAAATCCGTTTTTTTTAGAACCGATAAGAACCGGTAACCACACTCTAAAAGACAGATTAATATATTTTAAACAACCTGATCAGTTCAAACCGAACCGATAAACCGTTTACAAGTTCCACACAGAACAGAAATCAATGTAAAACCTATCTAGTACTCACAATACCACAGACAGAGTCTGAACCGACCGGTTGCGGTTTAATTTTGGTCGAAAACAGAGAAAAACAATACTTTAACCGACAAAATGAACCGAGCAGAAGGAGAAATCTCTGGAGCGACTGTTCAGTGAGGCGGAGTAAAGAATCTGAGAGATATCATTCTTAAAGGGACCCTTGAGCATACAAACCTAGTGTTAGCCACTGTCTATGGCCCCAAAAAGGAGGACCCTCGTGTTTATACTCCCATTCTTATGGAACTCACTAAATTCAGCTCCCTCCCAATGATTTTAGCTGGTGACTGGAATATTATCCAATATACACTACTAGATAGATCCAGTCCATGTCAAGGTGGTCTTTCCCCCAAACAACATGTCAGCCATGAATCTATGCCTGGTTGTACCCTGGAGAATACTACACCCTGGGGACCGAAGTAACACCTTCTGGTCCCCTGCCCACAGTGATTCCTCCAGACTAGATTACTTCTTTGTAACCCCAACATGTTTATTAATACTACCCAAAGTGAAATCCTGCCAAGGGTGGTCTCAGATCATGCCCCCGTTTTCCTTTCGTTCATTCCTCCAGGCCTGGAAGATAAGGATCACATTTGAAGGGTAAACAATAATCTTTTCAAAGATCGCCAAACTCTGGAATTAATCAAAACATGCTTAGAACATTTTTTTCTTAGAGAATACATGCATGGTAGACTCCAATGCTCATGTCTGGGGAGCTTTTAAGTGCACTCTCAGGGGAATGTAAACAATTGGCCTCTGTCAAGAAAAAAAACAAGGGAAAAGGAATGTCACAAATTGCTGGACAAGATTCATACCAGAGAAATAAAACTTTTTCAGTGGGAGTAGATGAGACTATTGTATCATGAATGGCTGTGCTACAGTATATGAGGGTGTTTCTAACGTTTAGGAAGTATGCAGTAAGCTTAGCTAAACAATTTGGAGCAAACAACGCTGTGTATAACTATACATTCCCATGCATTTCAGTTTTAATAAGCAAGTAGGCACATAAAACAGCCAACAACATCCGTGAATTTTAGAGAAGGTAAGCAATTATAAAATGTGGGTTTTGACTTAGAAATAATATGATACAAAAAAAGGTTGACAGTGTCCCTTTACCGATGGGCACGGTGCCCAGCCCTGATGTTTCTTCTCTGAATCTGTACAAAGCCCTAGCATGCCAGATAACCAACCCTCAGGTTTCGCTCTTCAGTTCTGCTGGGGAGAAGAATATTCTTGATCCCCTCTTACAAGGGGCTGTCATCACTTTGCTCCCTAAGCCTGGCAAAGACCCGGAACTGATGTCCAGCTACAGATGGAGTTCCCTTTTGTGCATAGAGATTAAATTAATGGCTAAAGTACTGGCAGCCAGAGTTGGGACAGTCTAGGACTCATTAACTGGCCCAGAACAGGTGGCTTTTATGCATAGGTGACCCTCAACAGATCACCTACGCAAAATAGCCCACCTTATCTCCCTGTCCAGAGACTCCAAACAACCAGCCTTCAGGATGTCTCTGGACATAGAGAAAGCCTTTGATACACCCCTTGGCCATTCTTTTACCTCACTCTGGAACATTTTGGATTCCCCAAAACCTTTATTGTTCACTTTAAACTCTTGTACTCCCACTTATCCGCATCTATCACGTGCAATGGGCTACAGTTCAATTATTTCCTTTTGCACAAAGGCACCCGACAAGGGTGCCCACTTCACCGATATTTATTTAACCTGCTTTTGGAACCCCTAACTAGAAGGATAGTTTTAAATGAAAGCATCAAAGGAATCCAGGTAGGATACAGTCACTATAATGTTTTGATCTGTTCCAATCATATTCCTTTGCACTTGGAAGACATTTCTTTTTCTAGCCCTGTGGTGCGTGGCCTCCTGTGAGAGTCTGACAACCTATTGGGCTAAAAACTTAACATTGATAAGACCTGCATTATACCTCTCAATCTCTGGTCTACCAAACAAATCTTAAGATGAGATGGATCTTGGTTACTGAATATCCTTAAGTACTTAGGTATTTAGAGTTTTGGGGCTAGGTTAAGACAGCGCGGGTAAAACCACACAGGATAAAACTGCAGCACCAACATAGTAGCATGCAGAAGACAAATTAAAATAATGTTCTACACCTCCCCCATACAAATATGTAACAAACTCCCTGGAGGGGGCACATGTGGGGGAATGGGTGACATTCGAGCAGATGGGCAGCGAAAGAGAAGGAACTCCATGGTAGATGCACGGGGGCATGGGTGGGGGAGAATGAGGATGGGGTAAGTTGGTGGGGTGCAACAGCTTGGGGAAGGGGGGAGTTGCAGGACAGAAAGCAAGGGTGGGGCAGCTGCAAGGCACGTGAGGGAGAAAAAAAAGTTAAAAGATAATTGTGGCAAGTGAGACCCGAACCAGGGATGGCCACAGATACTGCTGACCTCCACAGCTTGTGGCTGTACTCACTGAGCCACAGCTAAGGCACACTGATGGCACACTGACAACCAGACATGCTGAGGGTGAAAACAGCCACAAGGATAGTGCTGTTATGTCTGCAGTTGCTCAGGGGCCTATCAGCACAGGTGGGGAGCACTGGAAGCCCTTATTCTTGCTCAGAATCTAACTCACCTCCACGTTTTACTGGCACTTGCGGTGTCTTGAAGGGAGTTGTTTCAAACTTGTTCTTGTTACTGCACTGCCATATCAGCCACATCTTGTACCCCTTCATCTGGCACACTGTTTCTACCTTACTATGTGTGCACAGTGTATTGATTGTTCCTTCAGTATTTTGACACTTGATACCTTTGCCGCTTTGTAGTCCACTCCTGACTGAATGTATTGTTTGTAAAGCTATGTAACCTCCTGGGTAGTACCTGAAAATAGACATATGTTTGCCTAATGTACCCCACCTTCCTTCAGTGCCAGATACCTTGCACATAGCACTACTATAATTGGGAAATACTGGCTTGGCTCTCTGCCACCCTACTAGCATTCACCTCATCTTGGTCCTCTCCACCCCCCTTTACACCCTCCATAACTCCGCCCACTGGGCTCTTGCCCCACCGCCCCCCGGCATACCATGTCAGGGCAAGCTGACTTCTCATATCAATTACCAAGTATTTGGAACTCCCTCCCATTAGATATCTGCTCTGCTCGGACCCCCCACTCTTTATCCCTCTTGCTCCTTCAACACATACAATAACTCCATTTTGGAACTGCACCTAATTCTCCTCCTCTTCCTCCCCTAGTCCCACTCTTTCCCTTCTTCAAAGCCCAGCCAATTTGATCATTCCCTTCCCTCATGCCAGTTCCCTATCCCCTTGTGGGGTTCTCAGCATCCCAAAGAGGAGAAGACCTTTGGCTGACATTTCTCCCTACCATCCCTCATTCCTAGCTGTACCACACTGTTCCCTTCTGACTGTACAATCACAATTAAATTGGTTGGTGATAGCACTTTACTGGCTAAGTTTCAGTCATGGCAATGTATAATTAGCACTTTGCGTATAGTATTTTTGGTTTCACTGTAAATCAAGTCTGTATAATAAAGCCTAAGCTTGTTGTGTACCATTTATCTGGAAATGCATAGCCTGCTCTGCGAGTATACATGTGATTTGTTTTTTTGTAAAACAACTGTGTATGTTCTGTATTTAAGTTGTATGCTGCTGTATATTCTCACCTGTCTCCCAACTGATGGAGCATACTGTATTTTCTGTTTTCACTCTGTAATGTTATATTTACTGCACCCTCCTTTGTATTCCCCTCTCCCAGGTCACATCTGAAAATGAGCTATTGCTGCTCATGATGTCCTTCCTGGTGAATCCTTTTCAAATAATAAACAAAAGCTAAATAAATACATTCTAATGAGTTAAAGGTTGTCAGACTGTTTGTAGTTTTGTGCTATTTTTTATTCAATCTGTTGTGGATATTTGGTCTTCTGCTCCTTATTACTGTTCTAGGTATAATCAAATGCAGCTATGCCCCTCCCTGGTGATGTGCTCTGACCTGAGGGATCTAGTGAGTGAGGAGGAGGAGGAGGATCAACAGGCTACTGACTACCTGTGATTTTATACTGTCTGACTCAAGCAACGAGTACGTGATTGTGTGAACTGAATAAAATTAAGCACAAATCAGTTAATCAAAACCCAGTTATGCTTTTATTTCAAGCAAAGAAAAGCAGCATGTCTAGTTGTTATCTAGTCTGGACTGAGAGCAGGTGCCAGCTACCACATACCCTTTTATACTTTGTATGTTGCACCCGGCTTACAAAATCACCCTGAACAGGTTGTGAGAGCAGTACTGGTCACCTTCCCCTGAACACCTGGCTCACAAAATCAGGTATGGCAGATTGTTGAAGTGGACTGAGTCGCAGTTGGTTTTGGCGCCAAGTTCAAACTGGGACTAATTTTTCAAATGTTTCTTGCCTATTTAATTGCTATAGCGATACTGATAGTTTTTTGTCCTCCTTATTTTAAATGAATCCGGCAGCTATCTATCTAATTTGGATGAGTGCTTTAATCAATTAATGCAGAATTTCAGCCTTATTTGAAGCATTCTCTCTGTTCCTTAATAGCTACGCACTCGCAACTGCAGAGTACCTTTATTCAATCAATTAAAATCTTTATTTAACCAGGCAAACACCATTGAGAAGAGCTCATTTGCGAGATGGACCTGGACAAAATACACAATTAATATCCATACACACCTGTATACATCAATATCAAAAAAGAGACAAAACGCATATATGCCAAACAATATACAAGGAAAAATGACCATAATAATAACAAAAGCAAATATATCTGTAGGTACAGGCAATGTAACAATTTCCAAGGTGAAGTACGGCAAATCCAGTAATCCTGGAAAGTAACAGACGTCAGAAAAGCAGAAAGAGTTCAACAGGTAGGGGAAAGAAAAAAAATATATTGCAGATTAGGGGAAGGGGGTAAGAAGGGTGAAAGTGGAAGGATAGCAAAAATGTATCATTGCAAACAAATTGTATAATGATACAAGATGTGAAGTGATGAGTAATAGGGGTCAGCATGTTATATTTCCATTCCCACGTATGCGGCAAGGATCAGGGACAACAATTACAGGGTTCCTTGAAAGAGCGAACAGAGATTTTTAAATGCTACAGTATTGATAGGATGAGCCAGTTTCAATGTTTTTTGCAACTTGTTCCAGATTAGAGGTAGAACGTAACTTATGGATGCTCTACCAAAGTGTGATTTGAACTTGGGAACAGTAAAGGAGGAATAGGATGCACTTCTCAGGACATCGTTTCCTACTGTACTTAGTGGTAAACAATCTGAGATATATTGGGGCAACTTATTGGTGATGGCCCTGAGGGTCCAGAGTGCAGCATTCAAGGCCGACCCACAACTGTATATAGGACGCAGTGATGCGTAGATTAGGGAAGACCAGTAACAAACATTAAGACTCTGTGATATAGCATATCAAGTTTAGCAAGCATAGCAATGGGGCACTGGCTGTACAAGAAGTCTGCATAACCTAGTAATGAAAGTAAAGTGGATTGGATCAGTGTCTTCCTTGCATCCTGTATATGGAGGTGGTTCATCCTGTAGAAAAGGCCTAGCCTCTGCCTGAACTTTTTTATCAGCTCTTCAATATGGTCAATGAAGGAGAGTCTGTGGTCAATCCAAACACCAAGGTATTTGAAATTGGATACATACTCCAGAGATTCACCTAAGAGTGTAGTGATCTGTGGTAACATTCCATGGGTGGCCGAATTTGTTGCACAGATGAAGGGAGAGAATAACATTGCCTTTGTTTTTTTAGCATTTAGGAGTAATTTCTGGTTCAGTAACTGGAGCTGTAGCAGATCGAAGTCTTGTTGAAGGGCACTTCATGTTTCCTCAGGGGTGGGTCTGCTAATATACAGTACTGTATCATCTGCGAACAGATGTATGTTGGCAGATTTAATACTGTCATCGATTTTATGGATATATATTGTGAAAAGCAGCAGACCCAATATGGAGCCCTGTGGTACACCTCTGAATAGAGGATTTAATGGTAAGAACTCCCCTTCAGCCTTAACTTGCTGGAATCATCCTACAAGGTAGTTAGAGAACCATCTCAAGGAATGGGGGTCTAGGCCAATATTCCTGAGGGAAGAAAGGAGCAGGTCATGGTCAACTGTATCAAAAGCCTTGCTTAGGTCTAAAACTACTGCACAGATAAAATTCCTGGAGTCCAGCTCACACTGCCAATCATTAGTCACTTAGGCAAGTGCCGAGATGGTACTATGCCATGGTCTGAAGCCAGATTGAAGAGGGTTAAGTAACTTTGCGAACTGCAGATAGTTCCTAAGCTAAGTACTCACAATTTTCTCCAGTAATTTGGACAAGATAAGGAGTAAGGATATTGGCCTATAACTGTTGAGGTCGCTGAGGTCTCCAGATCTAAATAGGGGAATTACATGGGCAGTTTTCCATGTGGAAGGAAGATCACCCTGTTAGAGGGATAGATTAAAATAATGAGTGATTGGAGTGGCCAGGACATAAAATCCAATTTCTAGGAAAAGAGGGTCTATAAGGACTGCACCAGCGCTCTTTTTAGTATCCAGCTGAAGCAGGAGGTCCTCAACCTCTTTCAATGAATTAGGCTGAAGAGTGAACGTAGTGCTAGTGCCATGGACATCTTGGTTCTGTACTCCAAGTTGTGATTGGAAGTTGCTGGTGGAGGAGGTATCAAAGGCTAAACCTGTAGTAGTGAAATGATGTTAAGTGAGTCAAGAATAGTTGGTCTATCAGATATAGAAGTTGCACCAATAGTGATTTTTGTAGTTAGGGAAGTACCAGATGCTTGCCCTTTAATATCCTTTAAGGTTTTTCAAAATCTGGAAGAACACTTAGAGGAAGAGTCAAGTTCATTATGGTAGAATTTTGCCTTGTATCTCTGACTAACTTGGTAGAGTAGTTCCTCACTCTCCTAAACAAAATCCAGTATGCTAGAAGCTTAGTTTTCGGGCAAGTTTTCAAAGCATATCTCTATGAAGAAGTGCAGCCTTCAAGTCTGCTGTAAACCATCAGCAGGATGTGTTCTTAACACGGACTTTAGTCAATGGAGCATGCTTGTTCAGGGACTGTAACACACTGTCGTGGAAGATGTCATATGCTGTACTCACTGACTTTGCTAAATAGAAACCCTGCCAATGTCAGGAGTCCCATAAGTCAGTAATGTAAGCGGGGGTCAAAGTTACGTTGGGACCGCTTAATGATGAATTTGGATTGGGATGGCAAATTCAAGTTTGATCTTACACAGGCAGTGAAACAATGGTCACTGATATCTGAGAAGAATACTCCAACATGGGAAAAAAGTTGGGGGTTACAAACCACAAGATCCAGAAGAGTGAAGTTATTTGGATTCTTCTTATTAGGATGCGTGGCTTCAGTGATGAGTTGTGACAACCCAAAGGAGTCGCATATAGTCTTAAGAGATGTAAAGGGACTGGACAGCCAGTCTGGATTGAAGTCCCCAAGTATGATGACCTCTGTGGACAAGTCTCCCATCAAGTGGCACAGATGATCCAAACGCTGCAAACCTGCCGATGAAGGCCTATAACATCCTATGGCACAAAAGGAGACAGAGGAGGATAGCTCTACTTTGAGTGTCAAACTTTTGAATTCTTTTGGAATGGAGGTAGAGTTAATGATTGAGGCAGGGAATTTAACATAGATGGCAACTCCACCTCCTCTTGTCTGCCTGGCAGTTCTGAAAAGGGAGTAAGATGGAATATTCACTTCATGGTCATTGGATTCAGGTCTAAGCAAGGGCTCAGTGACCACTAGAACATCAGCCATGGTGTGGCATACCCAAACCTGCACTGGGGTAATTTTTTTTTAACAGACTGCATAGGTTGACATGTATAAAGCTTACACCTTTGATGTTTGGTAAGTTGACTGGTGATGTGATTACTGCCGGAGGTCCCAGATTAGGCGCAACATTGCCTGAGCACAATAATAAAAGGAGCAGAAGTTTCCTAATGGCTCTGAAGGGTAGCCTGTAAACTCTAATCTGTTCTCTATTGCAGGGTCTGTTGGGTAGGGTTGGGGGCCCCTTAGGGCTGAGTCCAAACGAACCTAGAGCTGAGTAGATTGAAACCCTGACTGAAAATGACAAAAAAGGCTGAGGTATGTTGGCAGAGAGGCATAAAATCATATCCTCTCTTGCTGGCTCGGCACTAGTTCTAGACCACCCAAGTTTCAGAATAGGTCGCTCCAGTGAGGGGAACTTGAGGACACATATATGACAATCAGGATGGTAAAAGGTGCCAAAGTAGTCAATTGGGGTTCTAGGTTCAAGAGCGCCAATAGGGGTAGGCTGAGAAATTAAATGGCACTCTAAGAGGCAAAGCACAAGGAAGGAATGAAACGGGAACAGACAAGTAGCCTTCATTCTGGTACCTAGTCACCACATATGCCGTAAAACTTAACTAGCCTTATTATAGGAGACCTGAAGAAGAGGACAAATGACAGCAGAACTCAGAACTACCTGAAGGTGTAGGATGATGAATCAAAAAAAAATCATTAACTATATGATTAACTATAGAAATGCAGCCTTTAGCACCAAAGCTGTCTGTAGTGATAGGACCATGCATTTTTAGCAGTACTTTTATTGATTTATCTACATATTGTACCTTGCTGTTCAATTTCTGAGTGCTTAAGTTTCCTTTTTTAATCACAGCTTATAGCAATTTAACTGCTCAACCTTACGAATACTGAGACCCTTAAGATTCTCCTCATTGGCACAGCTTAATTAATTCAGTACACTTCTAATTCATATGGTACAAATTCTGTGTGTTTTAGATCCCCTAACTCATTCTGTCCAGCCTGCTGTCATTTTTTTACCCCAGGAACTCTGTAGGGAAATAGATGCCTGCATTCAACCTCTGACTTTAATTTGGGTTACATTATTCTCATTTCGAAGCACAAGCTCAGACTTTTCCCTCCCCAGTTAACTCCCCTGCCTTCAACTTTGGATGCAGCTTTCTTAATTCAGAGCAGTAGATTAGCCTCTTCCCACCCCCAGTTAACTCCCCATTTCAAACTTCAGACCCCCCTCTCCTTACCTGCATATAACCCCCTTCTTTGCATCTTTCCACAGCCTGGAGAGGCTGTGAGAGCAGGTCGAGTCACCCTCCCAAGCACCTGGCCAACAAAATCAGGTATGGAGGACTGTTGAAATGGACTGAGTCACAGTTGGTGTCCCCGCTGACACTTTGCATCAGCTGCCCAACCGCACCCACCACCACCCTTGTTGAACATCCAAATATATAGGAGTAAGCAAGTGATGGAAATAAACCAATCTACTACCTTTTCAATCTGCAGATTATCAACGCAAACCACTAGTAGTCGCTATAAACCCAATCCACTGCAGCCGCTCTACTAGAGGTAAAATGCTGCCAATTTAGCACAAACAGTTTTCAGAGTGATCACTGGCTGCCAGCCCGCCTGCCCTACAATGGAAGGTATGAAGAGCAGTTGCTTCCATCTTTTTTAAACTTGGCACTATCCGCTTCTCACTGGATCCTAATGAAGCAGACACTACAGGGCAGCTTCTCTGATTGGAGCACAGTACAGGTAGGGCTGCTGTCTCTTGCGGGTGCTTTCCTTCAGGCGCATCTTCGCCTGCCCACCCATCCTCCATCCCGCCCAGTACTGAATACACTCGAGCTCCTCCCCCTTACTTACCCAACCCTTCCATTGGCTGCTGACTACTGTAGAGCAGAGCTCATACCTTCCGCCTCAGTGCCCACAGAAGCCCCACAATGGCATAAGGCTGATAGCTACCTCTATACACTACCTCAATAACTGGGCAATACTCCTTGATTTTACCCAGATTGGTGGAAGCAGAAATGCCTAACAGAGTACGTTCACTACCATTCTACCTTGATAAACCTTAGTAGCCCTACTGCAAAAAATGAGAGTACTCAAAAAACAAACGTGTAGACATAGCACAAGATGTTGCTGTATTCATTACTTATCCTCTGCCTCGTAGCAGCAGTAAATAGGGAAGTTGCGCACTCCCAAGACCCCCACATACCATGTGTAATATCTTTATTTTAGCTGTTCACTAAAGGTGGAACAAATGCAGATTCCTTCCTGCATCAAGCTCACAATGTCACACCTCAAAATCTAAAACACTCAACTCCCCTCAGAATCTCTGTAGCTGCATTACTCCACTGTCACCCTCATACAAATAACCTTAATGAACCTAAGAGCCCCAGGAGAAAGCACACCCACTCATCATGGGGACTCTGGGCACACTGTCTCAGAAAGCTGATCCTGTGACTACATCTGATATCCGGAATGTGCACCCAAATCCAGGGCCACCCCATGCAGGACCCACTGCAAAAGCAGGACAACTGAAGATTGCCTCCCTTAACATGGAGAGCCTCCTACCGAAGCTTGCACAATTCCAGGCCTGGGAGGAGATGATCAAACCTGACATCATCACTCTCACAGAGACCTGGCTGTCCCTAAAATTACAGATGAAGCCATCTCCCAAGATGGTTACAACTCCTTCCACCAGGACAGACTGTCAAAGCACAGCGGTGGCTGCATGGTCTATCTCCAAAGTGATTTCAAAGGACAGACTCTGCCCTCTAGTCAACATACCAAGGAGGCACAGTTCTTGAACCTAAAGCTAACCATAGGCCATTAGAACAAAACCTTACTGCTCTACACAGCATACACACTCCCTGGCTCTCGCAGCACTGCTTTCTGCAGTTCATTAGTAATCAACAGCAATTCGGGAAACAGTGGGAAAGGATTATTGTTGGTGACTTCAACACCAACTAGCACTCCAAGGATGCAACTGCAGCCAGAGATCAGGTAACTGGCCTCTACCTCAGCCAACTGATAACACAAGTCACAAGTCAAAACTATAAAATGGGTTCTAGTTCATTCATAGATTGGATCCTCTCCTCCAGCCAGGAACACATCTCTGATGTGTTAGTCCTCCCGGACTGCCTTAGCGATCATTCCTCAGTGATATGTACCTGGACAAATAACTTCACTAGTTGCACCCCCCCCCCCCAGGTCTCTAGAAGCAGATCTCTGAGACCAGGGCTCCTGAATGCTTTCAAGCACTACCTGAAACAGACTGACTGGACCCCACTTGATAAAGCCAAGGATGGAAACCAGGCAATAGACTACTTCCTGAAGACCTTTGCAAAGGTCTGCTACATTTTGGCCCCATTGAAGTCCAAAATGGTAAAAGGGGAATCTAATCACTGGCTCTCTGGATCCCTCATTGGACTCATGCAACACAGGGACAACCTGTGGTACAAGGCCAAGGAGTCTGGGATGCAGGCTAACCTATAAGTCTATAGGGCAGCCAGAAACAATTGTACTAAACTCATTCACTTGGCCAAAGCCTCCTACTGCAAGGACCTCTTAAACAAAAGCTGGGGAGCTGGCAGGGAGTTCTCAAACTCCATTAAATCCCTCACAGGAAAGGCCTCAAGAGTATCACCTGACCTGATAATAACAGATTCTAAGCCACTCCAGGAACCCAGTGATATGGCTAATGCACTGAACACAGCCTTCACTGACCTATCCGCTGTACTATCGAGTGACTATCTCACACCACCACCAGTGGGTCAGTCCCCCTACCGCCATACCCCTCCTCCGACTACAAACAACAATATATCACCTTCCTTTTTCAAACTCATAACTAAGCCTGAGATAATTAAATACTTCAAGCGAGTCCTTGGGAAGACCAGAATGGGGAGCAACCAAGTAGACATGAAGCTGGGCACCCTCACACTAGATGTGTTAGCAGACCCACTCACAAAAGTTTTCAATGTCTCTTTAAGATCAGGTGTGTTCCCTGACAGATGGAAGGCAGTGCTTGTCACCCTGGTCCATAGAGCTGGGGATAGAACAAACACAGCCAACTATAGGCCCATCTCTATTCTACCCTCCCTAACCAAAGCCCTTGAAAGGATTGTCTGGGACCAACTCACAGGGTATTTAGAGAAGTAAAGCCTACTCTGTAGACAACAGCATGGTTTCCGAAAGAAGCACTCCACCCTCACTGCTCTGGTCGATTACACCTCCAAACTCTATGATGCCTTGGTTAAAGGGATGGCTGTGGGGTCTATCTTTATAGACCTCACTAGAGTTTTCAATACCGTTAACCATCCACTTCTCTTAAACCGCCTGCTGGCCATTGGCCTATCCAGTGATACCGTTACCTGGTTCGACAGTTACCTCTCCCACAGGACACAATGTGTCAGGATTAACGGCATACTTTCCGAAGCCAAGGATGTGAGCCTAGGAGTCCCACAAGGATCCATCCTAGGCCCACTCCTAGTCAGACTCTTTATAAATTCCCTTTCTTCAGGTCAGCCTGTCCTGCACATACAGTGCTTTACACTGATGATGCCGTCATTTTGGCAGCTGGCAGAGAGCAATCCTCAATCACCACCGAGCTACATGAAAGCTTCCCTATGCTTGAAACTTGGTTTACTCAGAACAAACTGATGCTGAACCATAAAAAAACAAAAAGCATACTGTTCACTGTACCACAGAAAAAGAACAAGTGCAGCCGCATGACGATCCGGAGCAGTCAGGGAGACCTTTTTCAACAAGTATACGTGTTCAGATACCTCGAGATATTCCTGGATAGCACACTCAGTTTCACTACTCACATTGACCATGTGGTCAAAACTGCAAATATAAAGCTGGGGGTTCTCTACCACCACAAAAACGCAATGACAGCGACAGCCCTGAAACTAGCCACAAGCAGCTCTGTCTTATCCTCAATAGACTATGGCCTGCCCATCTATGGGGCTGGCTCTGACACTGCCTTAAAAAGAGCAACAACTCTCCTAAATAAGGCCTGCTGACTAATCCTAGGGGCTGACCACCTAACTCATACCTGTACCTTATACAGTGACACAGGTTGGCTCCCACTCCACCTCAGGGTACAATACCAAACCTGCACACTAGTAAAAAAAGCGACACTGGGACTCATGCCTGATACGACCTGCAGGCTTTTCAAAACTGCGCAACCTAGTCAGCAAAACAGAAGAGCGAAATGTGGACTCCTACTGCCTTTCATGCACTCAAAGCTTGCCCAGAAATCCCTCTCTTACCACGGATCCAGAATTTTCAATGAGCTACCTAATACCCTCACTCAGTGTACCAAGATCAGTCTATTTGAAACTGGGCTACGGACTCATTTAGAGTGTGAAAGGATCTGTCGATGCTCTAACTAATCATCCCCCCTGCTCTCAATACCTCGACCACCTCGAGCACCTTCCCCTAAAATCCTCACTGTTCCAGTCTGCACACAACTCCCTCCACCATATATCCACTCTCTCTTTCACTTCTATCCTAATTTCCCCCTACCCTCACCCCTCCGCCCAACCCCTCTCCTCACCCCCATAGCACTTAACCACAGTACCACATGTTTTCCTCGACAAAGCCTACTCTGGCTGCACTACTTCTGTGTTTCTCACCGCTGTCAAAGCCGTGGCCAAAATACCACCCCTCCAAATACAGGGTCTCCTCCCTGCCTGTTGATCTCCCTGCGCCCTTGCAGCGTGTTTTTGTCTGCACTAACAGTGTGCTTACCTAATGTTCCCTGAGTCACTAATGCTTGCCGCTGGACTTTTCCTCTGATCTGTATCTTTGAATTTATGTTCTGTGTTGTGACAATAACTGTAATCATTTGTGATAATGGTGATTCTATCCGTATTGTTTTGCCCTGTACTGTATTTTACTGTATTGCATTTGACTGACTTGGAACCTTTGTAAAAGAGTCCTTGACTCAAAGGTGTAAATCAAAACTGAAATAAATATTGTTGCCGTTCTTTCGTTTTATAAAATTTCAATAAAGCATACTATTTTCAAAAAGACTGCTAGCGTGAGCATGACCGCATGGCAGAAGTATGAATTTCATTCTAAGGCTCTCTAATTAGCATAACACTCTAAGCTCTGGGGCAGCTCATTCCAGGAGAATGATTGCAGTTGTTAAGCATGAGTGAGGGATTCTGGTGGATTTTCATAACATTGCTCCCTTGTTGCTGAGAACCAGATCAGAACTGAAAATAAAAGTCAGAAGCTTACAATACCCTGGTCAGGAGAATTGTCCATTTTTTATACTCATCTTTGTTGATTTTTAAGTTCAACATTAATATAGTTATTGTAAAACTTTATAACTCTATTATATAGAGAAAGCACTACATTAAGAACATAGACAGATTGATGTACCTGAAAATATCAGGGTACGAGTGAAATGGTATAAACCATTAATTGAGTATTCATCACATTCTACTTTCTCTGTTAAAATCTACTGAGCACATCTATAACCGAACTTTCTAAATTTCATATAACTATAAAAACGAACAAAGAACATTGGGCCAATACTAAAATACCATAAAAGTGTTAGGTAGCACAGATTGTACTATTAGGTTAAAATGATAGGATATTCCGGGGGATAAAGGGGAAGTACATCAGAAGTGGCAGAAAATGATAACACATTAGATTATAATCTGGGACTGATAAAGTTCCCATCTGGTCCATCTCTGGGCAAAGAGAGGAAGCTTATTTTGCAAAGAGTAGGTCATGTGTTCATTATTTTGGATGCTTGCAATCAGCGCTTTCCAATCTCCTATAGAGGGTGCAGTCTTCTGTAGCCACTTCTTGGTGATAGATTTATAGGCGGCACATAGGACTATAGCCCATAAATAAAGTGCATCTTTACCCTGCAGGGACTGTAGGGGAACACCCAGCATTAACTGACTCTGGGATGGGGCGAAGCCAAATCAAATAAGTTCTGAAAATTATGTGAAAGGGTGGCCCAGAAGGAAGCCAATTTGGGGCACTCCAGAAAGAGAAGTGCTTGAGTAGCTTCTCCAGAGCCACATCTCCTCCAGCACCCGGTTGTGGCTTCTGGTACTCTCTTTACCAAGTGCATAGGGACCAGAAAGAAACCAGCTCTAACCTTCCATACATATTCTTTTCAGGTAGGGAAGGAGGTGGTGGACCACGTGCCTCTCCAGACTTTGGCCCAGTCCTTGTCATTTACTACCAGGTTAAGCTCACTTTCCCAGTTGATCTTCACTTTACCAGCACTATAAGAAAAAGTTGAATCAATGATTTATATATTATAGAAATCGCCTTCTCTCCAATTGGGGATTTCCAAATTCATACAAAGGGGGTGCTAGCCTCATAAAGCTGTGTCCTAAGTCTCTCCTCTCTCAGGTGACCACCAATAAAGTCCATGATCTGGAAATAGTGAAACTTATCTCCATCTGACCACCCAAAAAATACCCTAACTTCCTCAAAGGTCACTAATGAGCCCCCCCGCATCAATTACAAGGGCTATATAAATCCTTGTTTCACTTGGATCTTATATCAGTTATCTTGATGAGCAGGAGAAAACTTTGGGTTTGTTATGAACCACTGGTATTGCCAGGCATGGAGGCCAAAAGCCTTGTACTGAGTACTTCTTTGGTATCATTCAAGTATTGTTGACGCTACTGGTGGCATTCCTTGCATAGCTTGTTTTAGTAATGTTGGGCTAGAAAGACTGGCCTGGAGCGGGAAGGAGAGTTCTCTCAATAAATTTATGGATTTCCAGTATGACTGGTATCGTTCTTTACCCCACAGCAGAGCCAGCCTCATCAGGGAAGCTGCCCAATAGAGGGAGAGGGAGGGTAGGGTGATCTGCCTTGGGATTTTGGTAGGAAAAGCCGTTGCTGTTTAATGCGATGCTTACCCCTATTCCAGGGGAAATTGTTAAAGATCTTCTGCCAAGACAGGATTTCCTTGATTGGAATAGAACAGGGGACACACTGAAAAAGATACAGAAAACGGGGATGAGCATTCATTTTCAGGGCTAAGTTTCGAGTATAAAATGAGCGAGGAAGAATACTCCACCTCCTTTCTTGCTTGAGTGTTGTTAAAAGAGAAGTATACTGTAGTTATCCTCAAAAAGCTGAGAGAGGTTCTTAGGAATTAAGATTCCGAGATATCTTAGGGAAGGGAGGTCCCATTTACCTCCAAATAGGTTCTTTAAGCAGGGGGACCCGTATAGTTAATTGACAAGGCCTCAGTTTTATTAGTGTTGAGTGTGTATCCCGAGATGCTTGAGAATTTATTCAGTTTTTGAAATAAGGTGGGCATAGAGATATCGGGACCGGTTAGGTAAACTAGAATATCATCAGCAAACAAGGCCAGTTTATGATTTGTGCCGAACAAGTGAATTCTATTGATTTCTGGAGAGAGGTGAATATGTTGGGCTAGGGTATCTATATAAAATGCAAATAATAGGTGGGATAAGGTGCATCCCTGTTGGGTGCCTCTGTAGAGTGAGAAATTCGTAGAGATATGCCCGTTTGCTCTGAAGTATCCCTGTGGCTGTTTATAAGATTTACAGATTAAATCCAGGAATGGTTTAGGAAAATCAAAAGAGGTTAAGACCCCCATAGGAAGGGCCAGGAAACTGTATTGAACGTCTTTTCAGCATCGAGCCCCAACACTAGAGCTGATTTCAGGTGGCTTTGAATGTGGTCAATTAGATAAATTGTTCAACATGCATTATCCTGGGCCTGCCTACCAGGGATGAATCCACATTGGTTCAAGTGAATGAGGATTGGGGCAAACTGCACCAATCTATGAGTTAAGATAGCAGAAAATATTTTATAATTTGTAATCTGTATCTCTTACAATTTATGTAGCCTACCAAAGTAGATAAAAGTAATTGTCCCTGTGCTAGCCAGTTGCAATGCTTGAAATGTGTGTACGTGTAGTGATTCTTGAAGCAGAGCAAACCTTAGAGTTAGTGTAATCGGAGTTGTTGTTTTTTACTAATTCTGGAACCACTGCAGCTTTTGCTGTCTACTTAAATTTTAGAACGATTTCCAAACAGTGATTGGGAAGTCATTTCCTCTGCCCTGCTGACTCTGTGCTTAGACATTCAATCTTTTTGCAGCCCCTCCCTAGACATTCAACCCCCTCCCCATTGTGTTGCAGCCCCTCCCCAAACCTACCTGATATTTAATTTCTCCCTCTTTTCTCCTCCACCTCCACAGATCGCACCCCTGAGGGTCGTGAGGGCAGAAGGAAGAAGCCCTCCCCCACAGCAATCAGTCCCACAGGTAGGCAGTTGACCTGATTGGCTTTTCTCGGCACTCGGCTGAGGAGGTCCCCACTGATGCTGCGCGTCGGCTCCCCACCCCCACCCCCACCTTGGTCAACATTGATCTATATAGTAGCAGACACGTGACGTTCAGAACCAATCAGCTGTGTTTCCAATTAGCAAGCTATCCTGCCTTGTCGCTACTGCATTTTATCACAGCTTCCACTGCTTGCCTCTCTAAATCCACCATGCTTCAGTCCCTTCCACTGTGCCTTCTTCTTTTAATTCCATTCTCCACTCCCTCACCTATCTCACACTCTGCCCCCCACTCCGGGAACCACTCGCCTCACACCCTCCCATCATCCACTTTTTCTCTACACCTGCCTGGTCCACTCCTATACTCCCACTTCCACTCCATACACCCTTCACTGTTTCACTCGAACCTACTAAATCTTGAGGCTCTTCTCCGGTACTTAAACCTCCGTGCCCCACCCTCCAGGAACAGATCAGGTAAATGCAAGCAATCCCCCCCCTTCTCACCTTACCACTTCTACTTCTACTCCTGGCTGGTGACATACATCCAAACCCAGGGCCTTTAGCACCCAGACCAACCTCACTGGGTTCCACACCCCCATCCACCCTGCCCCCTGACTCCCTCTCCAAGAGCCTCTGTATATTTCATCTCAACGCCAGAAGCCTCCTCCTCAAACTTGATGCCCTCACCATCTGGGCCACCCAATACCGATCAGACATACTTTGCATCACGGAATCCTGGCTATCCACATGAATCTCCAACCCCCCCTTGACATTCCTAACTATACCTTGTTCCAACAGGACCACGGGAAGCACGGAGGGGGCGTAGCATTGTATGTCAGGCACTTCATCACATGCTCCATAATATTCAAGGAATCCTGTCCTTCCTCCCATGAATCTATGGTCGCTCACCTATCCTTTCCATCACACACCCCCCTCTACATTGGGGTTCTGTACGCCCCACCAAAATCCTCACCTGACTCCCTTGTCAAGGCCATCTCGGCAATTTTCAAAAGTACCTCTAAGGGCAAACTCATTTTACTAGGTGACTTCAATCTCGACTGGCTCTCCTCCTCCACCAGACCCACTGCCCTAAGGATTGAGGCCCTAAATCTCTCCAAGTTAATCCTAGAACCTACCCATCTAAACCACCAAAGCCATACCTCCTGGACTGGATTCTATCTACCCATCCCCACAGGATCACCTCCTCAGGCATCCTCTCTGATGCCCTTAGTGATCACTGTATAACTTATTGCAAATGCAAAATCTACTCCCCACACTCTCCTCCTAAATTCATCTGGTCTTGCCCCCTACACCGCCTACATGAAGCGGCCCTACAGCATGACCTAACATTAGCAGACTGGTCTCCAGTCTTTTCCGTGACAGATGTGAACCTCACCCTAACCCACTTCTGTGACATCCTACACAGTACCTGGGACACCCATGCTTCCCTCAGGAAAGCTAGAGTTAAATTGCAACACCACCCCTGGATCACATCCGACCTCATTGCCCTGTGCCGTTCCAGGGACAAGGCATGGAGGCTATATAAAGCCTTCCTTGCCACCTGTGACCTCCTAGCTTACAAACACATTAGAAACAAACATACAAAAGCCATTCGGCTATTCAAGTCCTCCTACTTCAAAGCGCAACTTACACGGAACCAAAATTCCCCTGCATCCTTCTCCAACCCCCTCACCAACCTACCCCAAAAGCAGACCTGTCCTGTCCTAAATATCGAAGGCAAACCTGTCTCAGATCCTGCCTCAGTAGCAGAACTGTTCAACTCGTTTTTTGTTTCTTGTGCCCTGCCCGACTCCCCTCCTCCACTACCCAACTATTTCGCATCATCCCCCACTTCCTCTGGCTTCCACTTTTCTCCCTTTACTTTCCTGGAAGTCTGCAATGCTCTCACCTCCCTAAATGAGTCCAAATCCAGCCCTGATGGCATGCACCCCAGTTTGCTCTGCATCTCGGCCCCAGCCATAGCTGCACCCTTAATTCACTTGCTCAACCTCTCGCTTGCCACAGCCACAGTTCTGTATGCCTGGAAATGGGCCAAGATCCTCCCTCTGCACAAAGGCAGTGGCCCCTCCCTGCCAGGTAACTACAGGCCCATCTCACTTCTTCCCACCCTCGCAAAAATCCAAGAATCCCTTATGCTCTCAAAACTATCTACTTTTCTCTCCTCCAACAGCTCCCTCTCACCCTTTCAGTCAGGATTTAGAAAACACCACTCCACTATCACTACCCTTCTGTGAGTTACTGACTCTGTCCTTACTGCCATGAACAACAGCCAAACCACCACTGCCATTTTCATCGACTTGGCAAAAGCCTTCGACTCTGTCTCCCACCCCCTGCTGCTCCACAAACTTAGCTCTTTTGACCTCGACCGACCCCCCATCAACTGGTTCCACTCTTATCTCCAGAACAGACATCAGTCCATACAAATTGGAGACACCCTCTCCTCCCCCACCCATCCTCTCAGCAGTCCCCCAAGGCTCCATCCTTGGCCCCATCCTCATCTTCCTTTTCATAAATGGCCTCCCCCTCGCCTGGCTCTCCTCAAATGTGCACCTGTACGCTGAGGACACTATCATTTATGCCATGGGCCCCTCCCACAACAGTGTCCTCTCAATTCTTTAAAATGACTTCAACAGAGTCCAATCCTGGTTCCAGAAAAAAACAGCTTACACTCAATGTTAAAAAACTGTAACCATGGTCTTCAGCTCTATACAAAAGCTTGCCTATCTACCTGCCACCCCTGCAATCACCACTCTGGACAACTCCCCCCTCGAGTTGGTCCCTGCCTTCAAGTACCTGGGAGTCTGGCTGGACAGCCACCTCAACTTTTCCACCCATGTTGAGGCCATCTGCTCCAAACTCTGACTGAAGCTCGCCATTCTCTATCGCCCCAAAGCCAGTCTTCCCCTTTCCACCTGTAGCGAACTTGTGCGGAAAACAATCCTGCCCGTGCTGGACTATGCAGACATCATCTACAGAATGGCTCCAACCTCATCCCTTTCCAAGCTTGACATTCTACTCAACTCTTTTTATCATTTTGCCACTGCCCCCCCCCCCCAATTACTCATCACTGCCTCCTGTACACCACCCTTTCCTGGCCTTGCTGTCACATAGGAGAACTGTCCACAGCACCTCCCTCATAGCTAAATATTGGCTAGGCTCCTTACCCCCTACCTCACTTCCCGCCTTTCAACAGCAAATTGTCTAGACTACTCACTTCGCCACAGTGACGCATGCACTTTCCACCTCTCGCGCCCCCTCAACGCTGCCGGCAAAGCTGCCTTTTCATACAATCTCCCCCTCCTATGGAACAATCTTCCACCTTACCTTCACCAGGCCTCCTCTCTTTCAGCTGTTAAACAACTCCTTAGGCTCCTCCCTCTACCTCCCTGCCATAGATGCTCCATGGGGCCACCACTACTCGGGCCAAACTCTCAGAGGCAACTAGGGCCATCACTGTACAGCAGGTCCCAAAGTGAATTCATGCCTCTCTATCATATAACTCCAGGACCTGTTTCTACCATACTGCAAACTGTTTAATGCCTGTACTGTTTTTCTGATGTTGTACTTACTGCTTGTAATCTGTAATACTGTTTGTACTTTTTTCTGATGTTTGTACATGCCACCTGTATTCCTAAATACTTTTGTACCTCTTATGTAACTCAGTGTACACCTGTACCAGGGATGCACCTAGAAACATGCCTTGGCTCAGTGTACCTTTCCCGGAAACCATATTTTAAATAAATAAAAAAATAAAATAAATAAGTACAGAGATGGGCCTGTAGGAGGAAGAGCATAAGGAGGGGTCCTTACCCTGTTTCAGTATCACTGAGACTGTAGCATAGTTCCAGGAGGGTGGAGTTGTCCCGTTAGCTGTGGGGATGAAAGTAAACAGCTGTTGGAGGACAGGGATTATAGTTTTACTGAAAGTTTCGTAGAACTCTGTGGGGAGGCCGTCAGTTCCAGGACACTTACCCGATTTCAATAATCTGATAGTATCTTGTATTTCCTAGGAGGAAACAGGGGCGATAAGAAATTTCCTCTGCACCTCGGAGAAGGAGGGGAGATTTAATTTAGATCGAAAGTCAGAGATTTCTCGCTCTCTGAAACCTCTGTTGGGGGCAAGTACAATTGGGAGTAGTACTCCAGAAATGCGCTAGAAATACCAGAAATGGTGTTCTGTATGTCCTTTGTTGAGGGGTTCCTGATTTTAACTATGGTAGCTTTGGCTTTCTGAACCCTGAGGCAGTCTGCCAAGAGCCTAAAGGACCTAGAACCTCCATCGTAAAAGTTTTGCCAAAGAAAGACCAGCTTCTGTTCGACATAATAGTTCAGCATACCATTTTATTCTTTTTTAAGCTTAGAAAGTCCCTTAGCTCTGACTTTGCAAAGACTGATACATTGCTGGTCCTCTAGATGTTTAATACGGAGGGTAAGCGAGTCTCTATGTGCTTCCCTTTGTTTTTTCTTCCTAACTGAAATCTCTATCGATCTCCCTCTGGTGATCACTTTAATAGTATCCCACAATATTTCTGGTTTGGTGTCTGAATTATCATTGTTGATAGCTTGCTGAATATCCTCTCTAACCTGCTCTAAGCTTTCTTGATATCTTAGCAGTGAAAGATTGAATCACCAGATGGTGTTTTTCCTCCCCTTCCCGGTCCCAGCTGGAGCCTCAGAAAAATTGGAGCCCGGTCAGAGAGAATGAAATCCCCCTCCACGCTGGCAAAACTGTCCCCATGTGCTCCCTAGAAGTCAAGACATAGTCAAGACAGGAATAAGTCCCATGAGCTTGGGAAAAGAAAGTATGCCTGGTAGTATTACCATTTAGGTGGCTCCATGTATCCTCAAGCCCCAGTTCTTTTAATAATTTAATAAGTTCCCTTGATATTTTTTAATTTTTGCCCTGAAAAGTTGTCTGGCAAATGTCTTGTATTAAGTTCAGGTTCAGGTCACCTCCACATATTATTTGACCCTCTCCCCATTGTGCTAATTGTAGAAAACAGGACTGGTAGAAGGAGAATTCTGTACCTGGGGGGCAGTACATCAAAACTAGGGTAACTAGCTGGCCATTTAGGGTGCCCTTGACCATAGCATATTTACCCTCTTTATCTATCTGACGTTCCTTAATCTTGAAGGGGATTCACTGTGGAATAAGAATCATTGTCCCTCGTCTCCTCCCACCCTTATATGATGAAGATATTACATGCAAAAAACATGGGCTTTCAAATTTTTTGTGTTCTGCTACTGAGAGGTGAGTCTCTTGAAGAAGCAATATATCTCCCCCCGAGTGCTTAAGATACACCAAAAGCTTACTGTGCTTAACAGGACTAGAGATTCCATGTATATTATGGCCCAGATATTCAAAAGGGTTGCGCATGCGCAAGTCCTACATTGCGCCATTCTGCGATATTCAGCAGGAGGCAGTTACGCCACTGACAACAGGTTGTGCAACAGCGCAATGCAAATGAATGCATGCTCAACAGGAGGGAGGAACCATGCATAAACTGCGCAACCCGATATTCAGTCGGGTTGTGCAGGGGTGCTCATCTTTGCAACCTCAACCTACGCCTGCACAACCTTGAGCCAAAAAAGGATCAAAGTTGAGGGCCACCCACAGGTGAGCTGCTGTATTGCAGGGGCCAACAGCAGCTGCCACCTGGCTGGCCCCCAACTCGGTCCCTGTGCCCCCCCACCAGCCCGATCGCGGGCATAAAGTAACATGACCCACCGCCCACACATCTCCTGAAGCCTGATTGCAGGCAATAAAGTAACATGAACCCCCCCCGCCCACACATCTCCGAAGCCCGATCGCGGGCAATAAAAGTAACATGAACCCCTGCCCACATCTCCCGATGCCCGATCGTGGGCAGAACGTATATCAACCCCAGTGCGATCACGGGCAGAATTATAAAAACCCCCACCCAAATATCTCCCTGGTGGTCAGTGGACCGTAATGCCCGATGCGGGCAGAATGTCAGATTACAACCCCCAAACATCTCCCTGGTGTCTAGTGTCCCTCCACCCACCCGAAGCCCTCCACCCGCTCCCCCTGGCAGCGGCGGCGCAGCATCCACCCGCCTGCCACCCGCCGCCCGCCGACTGACTGTCGGTAGACTGCAGCCCATTGGTGCAGAGCTACAGCCAATGGTGTGCAGCCCATACATCATGACAGTCAGATTTGTGAATGAACATCATTCACAAATCTGAACTGTCATCATGCGGTATGGGCTGCCGCCCATTGGCTGTAACTCTGCACCAATGGGCATACGCCACCGGACAGTCGTCGGCGCTGCGGCGAAGCGGGTGGGATGCTGCCACCGCAGGCTGTCGGGGGCGGGGTGGAGGCGTCGGAGTGGGGGGGACACTGTACAGCAGGAATGTTTGGGGGTTTACAACTTGACATTCTGCCCGCGATGAACATTACAGGTCCACTGGACCACCAGGGAGATATTCGGGTTGGTGGGGGCTTTACATTCTGCCAGCGATCGGGCACTGGGGGTTGATACACATTCTGCCCGCGTCGGGCTTTGGGAGATGTGTGGCGGGGAGTTCATGTTACTTTTATTGCCCGCGATCGGCTTCAGGAGATGTGGGCGGGGGTTCATTGATTTATTGCCCGCGATCGGGCTGGGAGATGTGGGCGGGGGTTATGTTACTTTATTGCCCGCGATTGGGCTTGGAGATGTGGGCGGGGAGGTTCATTTTACTTTATTGCCCTTGATCGGCTTGGGAGATGTGTGGGGGTTCATGTTACTTTATTGCCCTTGATCGGGCTTGAGAGATGATGTGTGGGGGGTCATGTTACTTTATGCCCGCAATCGGGCATCGGGAAATGTGTTTGGGGGGGTCATGTTACTTTCTGCCCACGATCGGGCTTCGGGATCTGTGTGTGTGGGGGGAATGTATACACAGAGATACTGCCCGTGATCGGGCTGCAGGGTGCATAGGTCCCCGACATCTGCTGCCTGGCAGGGCGGCCAGGTGCAAGTCCTCGGGGATCAGCGCACCTACATGCTAATGGCATGCAAATGGGGCCATAAATAGATGCAAATGGCCCCCCCTGTGCCTTGCATAAATTATGGCCCCATTTGCATGTCACCTTTTGAATATCGGAAATTTGTGCATGGCGCAATGGTACTTGCGTCACAGAGTTTAATGCTCAACTCTGGCAACTGCGGTGGCACAAGTTCACTGCATGTCTTGCCAATAACTGTGGCTGGGGGTGATATTTAGGGAGTTGCTCAATAGCGCAACTCCTTTGAATATCACCACGGCCACACCCCTGCGCAACTATTTTGAGCAGCGCAGGGGCTTGCGCCTCAGAATGGCGCAGTTTGAATATCTGGGCCAAGATGTACAAATGTGATATTCTGATGTCATGGTTAGTCCTTCTGATAGGGGGTAGATCTATGTCTACTGGATTTCTATTTATGTAGTTTACTGTTGAATTAAGAACTTCCCCAGTCCCCTGATTCCTGTCACCTCCCTTATCTTTTCTCCTATGGTTAGTGGACAGTAGAAAACAATATTAGAACATCTAATATATTAAGAAACTGTAACAGTGAAACTTTTACCATATGAAAACAACACTTCCTAGGTAGGAGGCCTGTATCCCAATCAGGTCTCTGTGTCTCCCCTTTCTGGGGCAGAATGAAGAGGTATCACAATCCTCCCATTTCTGGGAGACATCTCCATTAGCCTGGTGGAAAAATAGCTCCCAGAAAAAGACAATATAGGAGTAAGAAGAATCCTCTTCTAGCAGGGGGGTCTTGCATTTGAACCAGATGAGGCTTTGGCTCAGGTGTTAAACTGCGGTGCCATATCATTGCCACTTAGAGCCAAATCGATACACTGTAGCATCTCCAGACCCAACCCCAGCATTACTGATGAATCATTTGTCTTAAACATAGGGATCTATAGGGGATGAAGAGAAACATGAGTTTCCTTTAATACCGCTGTTACACAGAAAAAAGGTAACCATATTTGCGGTTCTATGTGATATGGGAGCCTGCGGAACGGTGACCTGCAGAAGGGCGATGGCAACCAGGCAACTGCTGGAATGGCGCCCATGCCAGTGCGGCACAAGTCAGAATGGTGACCAGGGGGATTAAAAAAAAAAACACTACCACACCACCACAGGGGAAGGGAGAACAACAGAGAATGCACAGAGGGTGACAGGACATGGAGACGGCTGGCACGACGAGGGTCGTGGGCAGGTGGTAGCGCACACACAGTGGGATGGGAGACATGGGAGACACCAACGGTGCGGGGGCAGGGGACATGGATGGACACATCAGGACATTGACAGCTGTGGCTGCCCATGGAAAGGCTGGGGGGGGCCATGGCACAGCGGTGGGCAGGTGGGCCAGTGCAGGTGGGAGGCACCTAGGGTGCAGGAGGCCACATGCAGGGTGGCCTGTGATGTGCAGGCAGGTGGTACGGGAGGCTATACACAGTGCAGGTCTGACAGCTAGGCCATCATGGTGATGGGTGCCAGAGCTGGTCACCAGGACAGTGCATGGGTGGGGGGCATACAGTAGATGGGAGCACAGCTAGCGGGAGTGGCTGTCAGCACAGTGGCGGACAGGGCAGGCAGCAATGACTGGATGGTGGGGCAGTTGGGCAGGGCAGAGGCGCCCAGGTGGACTACACTTGCATCTGGAAGTTGTGTGCAAGTCCGCAGAGGGAGTCCACCGTACCGCGGACCCCGTACTCTGCCATGATGGCCTCAATGCGGCGTGTGAGGTCCCTGTACTGCCTCTTCAATGTGGTGGCCCCAGCACTGGAGACGAGCTACTCCATGTGCACAGCAGTGAGCCACTGCTCCTCCACAAGGCAGTCCAGGAAAGGCCAGATGTTCGGGTGGCAGGCACCGAGCTGGGTGTTAAACGCCTGGTGCCAGCCCTCCACTGCGTTGTTTGTACGTGCCTGCCCACAGCTCACCGGCTCATACATGTTCCACGTGGCTGTGTGGAACAGTGGCTGGTGCCATGCCCTATGCCATACTGGGCACCTGACCCAGGTGTCCTCCATGTAGTCCAGCAGTGGATGCAGGAGCGTGTCATGCACCTGGTAATAGGGTGTGTCCACCAACTCCCCATACACCGTCGCCACTTCATCCAGTGGCACACAAGTGAGTGCGAGGAGCATGCAGACCTGGAATGCACACTCCGCATCCAAGGAGTAGCTCTCGAGCAGTGCCACATTGCCCTGCACCCACCGCCACACTACCTGGCAGAAGTGGTAGAAGCAGCCACGCAGGATGGTGCCCTCGAAGACAGTGTCGAAGGCACGTCAGGCAGCCCACTCGAAGTCCGTGAGGGTGGACTGTGGCTGCGCACCGCACAGTACCCGACGCAGTTCGGTGAACGCTCTCACGTAGGCATGCTCAGTCCATGTACACATCAGGATGTACATGGTTGGCAGAACCGTCCCGGACCGCAGGCCATGGACTGAATAGAGCTGCCCAAAGAGTGGCGGTGTGGCACGAAAGGTGCCATCCAGGAACCAGTCCTGACACCCAGACAGGAATGTAAAGTCACGCTGCATGGAGAATATCATTGTGCGGTCCCCTGAAGGGCCACTGTCATATTGCAGAGTGCCCCGCCAGGTGTGACGGTGTGTGCTGGGGGCAGGGCGAGGTTGGCCACACTGCCTGGCATCATGGGACAGCCCCGTGGCAGCTTGCCACACACACTACATGGTGCAGCAATGGCACGGTGGGCAGCCTGTCAGCTATGGCATCGGTCACCACCCCAGTGGCCTGCACTATGACCTGGGATGTGGTTTCCAGGCTCATCCATGCACTTTCCCACACACCCGCCATCATGTCCCTGACGCTGACCTCCCCTGGATCTGGGGCGTGGTTGTGTGGCCAGCCAGTGTACACCACAGGGTTGGCAATGGTGTGTGCCCATGCTGGGCATGCATGCCTGTGGCTCTGCATACACCGCCAGTACACCTTCCCTAGCTTCTCCTTATCCCTACGGTACACATACCCACAGTGGGACAGGAGCGGTCTCCCTTTCTGGCTCGTGAAGTAGGTTGCTATCTCCATCCCTCACAGGCTGGTCTTGTGTGATGGATATGTGTTGCACCCCCATGCCCTTTTAAGGGCTAGCTGTGTGGTCCCATAGCCATCCGCCATGCCTACGGCCCTTCCCCAGTGCTGGCATAAGGACGTGCTGACTACGGTACCTCCCCCTTCACTTTTCAGCTGTCGTGCTGGTCAGGACCAAAAAAAAGGAATGTGTGAGTGCCTGCGAGTGTGTACGCATTGTATGGTAACAGCCTGGTGTGTCCAGCAGTATCCCCCGCCGCATCCGTGCTGCAGTGGCATTGAGGTGTGAGGTGCCTGTAACAATGACGGGTCTGTGCTGCTGAAGTGAGCGTTTACTTCTCTCATGGTCTACTGCCCTACTCTGTCTGACTGTTATGCTGTGTGTGCTGGCAGTGGGGTTCGAACCCATGGCAGCTATCCTAGGAGGTGCCGACAGCGATGCTGTGCCAGTGCACGTCACGAGAGCAGCTTGCCTGCAGCCTGCCCTCCCATGCACTTCACCTGTCCGTGGCAGTGCATGCTGGGGGGGGGGACATAGCCACTCTCTGGTGGTGCTGGGGGGGAATGCTGTGGGTGGTATGCCCACTAGGATGTGTAGCCATCATCGTCGGGTGCATGTGTGCACGTGAAATTTGGGTCACCATTTCGGGCAGTCACCCTTATTCCCCAGTCACCCTTATTCCACCGTTGTCCTAATTCCATAGTCACCCTAATCATGGTTGCCTTGTACACACAGCCGTTCTGTGAGTGGCCCTTCCTCAGTAGCCTATGTCACAGGCTACCATATTTGCTATGAGCAGGAACCTTAAGATAACCAACAGATCCTCACAGCAGGAGTGAGTTACCTACAAACGGTACCCTTTTGTTTTAAAGTTAAATTATCAGGCTGTAATAACAACTCTAGGGTCCATGCTAAAATAACTTCTACTTGAGAGCCTCAGAGAAATACACCCTGCTGTATAAAGTTCAGTCTTAATATCAAATCAGTCTTTCCAGAGTCTCTCCAAGGTATTGCTGAAAACTCCAAAAGAAAGCTGTCTGTCTCAGCATTGCTTTGCTGTGAAATGGGGCTTGCTGTACAAGTTTTCTGGAGGAGTTCTTGAACGGAGCGGAAGGCATCGCCTAGGATAACCATATTTCCTCCCTGACACTTCCTGGAAAGCACTGGCAGCCACTGTAGTTCCCTCAGTCTTTTATTTTGGTTCCCAGCTTCAGTAATAGCTACACTGTTGAAACTCTTCTCCTTAAGTACATCACAGGCTGAAGTAAATGAGGGGTAAACTCTCATCCCATTATCTCAGAAGATCCTGAGTCTGGCTGGGTAAAGGGTATGAAATTGGACCCCCTTCTCTTTCAGAAGTTTCTGCAGAGGGGCCAGCTCCATGGGTCGCCTTTGCACTTTGGGGGGAAGTCATGATCAAAGGTCAGTCTGGCTCCAAGATATTTCATTTCTTTCTTGGCCCATGCACGATGAAGCAAGTCTTCTTTTATTTTGTAGGAATTTAGCTTAAAGATCACTGACCTAGGCCTTGCCTTGAGGTATGAAGACTTAGGTACGAGGGAGCGATGGTCTCATTCCACATAAAATTGGTAGGTGGTGGGAAGCTCCAACACATCTTTTAGTAGAGTTTCAACAAAGGCATGCATCGGGTAGGTCTCAGCTGCCTCTGGAAGTCCATATAGGCCTAGATTCTTTCTGCACGACCTGCTTTCCAGGTCAATACATTTTTCTGTTGTCTCGGCTGCTTGGACCAACAAAACTTCAATCACTCATAACATTTGCTCGGCCCCGTCCTCCACCTTGCCTATGCTCTCTTCCATTGTGTCTATGCAATTCTCAAGTTTAGACAGCTTCTGTTGAATTAACTTAAATTCTTTCTTATTTTCTGTTCACGAAGCCTGTATTTCTTTTAGAATTATTTCAAAACGGGATCTAGTAAGGTGTTCAGTCTCTCCTTCAGTGTCACATTCTGTAGCCTGGGAATTCACCAGAGAATGACTCCTGCTGCAGTCCGAGGAATCCTAGTGTAATCTGCTTGCATCGCTCATTTGATTCCTGCCTCTGCTATTCAGTTTGGATCCACCAGAGTCCCCCTTGCCGCCTCTCACCATTTTGTGCATTTTGGTGTTGATTTACTGCTTTTTCGGGTTTTGTTTTTGTCGGTTGGGTCTGGGAGGCCTAAAGACCAGTGCCTATTAAGCTCTATGATGTCACCAGAAGGTCAGGAGAATTGTTTAAAGGCATTGATGGTAATGAGTAGTGAGGTTGCTTGTTCTTTCTTAAATCATCTGTTGTGCATTGTAAATAGAATAAAGTTTGGGGTGGTTTGTGTAACGAGAAGTTTATACACTCCCGAGGTGTTAGATGCTACATAAACCCCGACAGTGAAGCTTGAGGGTTTATGAAAACATTTAACACTGAGGTGTGTGTAAACCAAGTTTACATACCACCCATATTCTATTTTATATAATTGCTGGGTCTCCTCTTTCACAGCACTTATATAAAATACCAGACATTCCATGCTCCTGTTCCATTTTCGGCGGTTCCCCACAATTTCGTTGTCCAATGTTTTGATATCCCCCAATATGTGGAAAATGACACATTTTTTTGTTTTTAGAGTTAGAGTTTTGAGAAGGAAGGAAGCAGCGAGTGGCAGGAAATTACACATTGTGGTGGGCACATGCACAGAGCGAGGGAAACTGTGCATGTGTTTGCCATTGTAAAGGCTGCTTTACAATGGCAAATTATGACATGGTTTCCCTATGGGAAAAAGGGGAGACCCATTAATTATATAGAGAATAATGCATGAATAGGTGTGTCTAACCAGAATTTTATACACACCTGAGACGTGGGATGCTACCTACAATAAACCCCAAGACTGAAACTTGAGTGTTTAACAACTCATCCTACACTGAGAGTGTATATACAGTTCTGTTTTATGTAACTGTCCAGCATTTTTAACAAGGGTGGGGTTTAGAGAGACACAGAGACAGTTCAAGAATATAAACTCACTGTGAAACTCATAGTTCAGTTGATTAAACTTTTAATTTGTTTATTTTAGAACCATAAAAATTCAGCGACCTTTCTGTGAGGAATGCTAATTGTTTGAAACAAGAGGAAGTTTTGCTGATGGGGTGCACAACTTCAGCAGTGTGAGTTGAACTAGAAGGATCTGGGGGTACTTGTTACAGGAGACATGAAGGTATTGGCACAGTGCCAGAGAGTGGCAGCTAGGGTCAACCAAATGCTGGAATGTATTGCATCACGTCTAGAAGGGAAGAGGTCATCCTGCCACGTACAGATCACTGGTGAGGCCACACTTGGAGTACTGTGTGCAATTCTGGTGCCCATACCTGAAAAAGGATCTAAGATCACTGGAAGGGTTGCAGCTCAGGGCAACGAAGATGGTCCTAGGTCTGGGAGATAAACCCTATGAGAAAAGATTGAGAGGGCTCAACATGTACTCCCTGGAGGATAGAAGGGAGAAAGAGGACATGATAGAGACCTTCAAATACTTACAAGTCATAAACAAGGTTATTCATAGGAATAATAGGAAATACCAAGCATTATGGACTTTCATCCCTGTAGCTTGTCAATCCCTTGGTATTTAGAACTCGGTAGTTCTATTCCTCCAAACTAAACCTAGTCTTGACTTAAAGGCACCCATGTTAGGGCTATCTACCACTATAGACGGGAGTTCGTTCCATGATGAAATTACCCTTTGACTAAACCAATTTTTTCTCATAATCAAATTGCACCATGGCAGGAAGAATTGTTTATTATGTCTCCTGCCACTACACCAACTGGTCTTAAGAGCAAAACCTAGCTCATCATGCAATTTGATGTCACCCATTGCCTTGTAGAGCATACACCTGTCACCCCTAAACCTCCTATAATGGAGTGAAAAGAGGTACATGGTTTCCAATCTTTCTTTGTAGGGTCTGGTCTTAAGCCCGACTATGGCTTTGGTAGCTCTTCTTTCTACCCCCTCTGTTCTAAGGATATCTTCCCTTTTGTACGGGGACCATACTTGAGCACATTATTCCAAATGGGGTCTGACCAATGCACTATATAATGGAATTAGAACACTCTCTTCCCTGCTTGATATGTGCCTTAGAATACAGTTTAGATTGCAATTCGCCTTTTTAATCTGAGCGTTACTATGGGGGCTAAATTTAAAATCAGAAGTGATCATAATACCCAAGTCTTTTTCCTCCTGAGTGACTGTTAATGCGTTGTTCCCAAGTTTATATACTGATATATTGTTGTGTTTACCCAAGAGCATAACCTTACATTTAGCTGTATTCCGCAACAATTTGTTTGACTCAGTCCATTCTAGGATTTTATTAATAGCCACTTGTTGGGATAACGCATCGGTAGGATCATAGTCAACTGTCACCACTCTACAGTCATCTGCAAATTTGGAAAGCCAAATGTTTGGGTCATTTAATTTTAGGGTAGAAATATAGATATTAAAAAGGCATGGGCCAGGACTGAACCCCGTGGGACCCCACTAGTAATTGGTGCCCAATCTGACAATGCACCTTTTATAGTAACCCTTTGCTTCCTGCCCTGTAACCATTCAGAAATCCAGAATAAGATATTTGACTCCAACTTAAGCTCCCTCAAAGTTGTTAATAATTCAAAATGGGGTAGTTTGTCAAATGCCTTAGTGAAGTCCATAAAGGCAACATCAACAGAGTTCCCCTTATCTAGCTCCTTATTAATGTTCTCATAGAAGGTGAGAAGGTTTATCTGACATGACCTTGATTTAGTGAAACCATGCTGTAAGAGATCGGTCAGCCTGTGCTCTTCAAGAAAAAATAAATTTTTCTCTTTTAAAATGCCTTCCAAAACTTTACCCATAAGTGACGATAAGCTTACTGGCCTAAAGTTTGAAGAAATGGTCTTAGGCCCTTTTTTTAGGAGTGGAACTACTGTCGCAACCTTCCAATCTTGTGGGACTTCACCTCTATCAAGAGAGGACTGGAAGATATGGGTGAGGGATAGTACTAAAAGATCAACCAACTCGTGTATTACTGTAGGGTGGACATTATCCTGCCCTGGTGATTTGCTAGTATCCAATTTGCGCAATCTGTCCAAAACATCTTTTGGGTTGATTATCGTTAATCCAGGGGATGGCTGTTCATTGCTTATATATGGGGTTGGGGCACTGCTATCAAAGACTGAATAGAAGTAGTTATTTTGAGGGTCAACCTTCTCTTTATCTGACACCGTCAGACCATTATTGTTCTTGAAGGGACCCATAATACCCAAACTCTTTTTTAAGTTGTTAATATAACAAAAGAAGGGTTTTTTATTGTCCTTAATTTTGGAAGCTAATAGGACCTCGTGTTGTGCTTTTGCCTTTTAATTACAGATGTAACTCTAATTGTAAGTTCCCTAAAAACCTGATAATTAGAATCAGTTTTGTCCCTTTTATATTTTTTGAACATTCTGTTCTTTTTATTTATCAGACTCTTGATGGATGAGTTAAGGCAGCACTTTTTTATATCTTGTGTTATTGTATTTGTTGAAATTAGATATGTGTTTTTTAATCTGATTTTTTTATATCATAAGAAACAGATTCCACATCTCATTTACTGAACAATTATTAAAATCTTTAACCCAATCCCAAAGAGAGAATTCTTTTCTAAACTGTGCAAAGTTTGCCTGCTGAAATTGAGCTTTTTTGTAGAACCCAGCTCCTTCATATCATGAGACTCCTTAATGCTAAAATGAACTATACAGTGGTCACTGTTACCCAAAGGGGTATTCACACTAACATCATCAATTGTGTTACCCATATTTGTTAGAATAGTATCAAGGATATTATTTCCTCTTGTGCTGTCGCATACTTTTTGTTCTAAACCAATTTGATCTAAATCATTCAAAAATGACATATCTGTTCAGTTAGTTCCCTTCCATAACTTCCAGTCTATGCTGGGTAGGTTCAAATCTCCCAAAATTAAAATTCTGTCTGCTTAAAGGGAGGGAGGGGCATGAGAGGGCACCATCTGAAGTTGAAAGGGGGAAGAGTGAGGAGGGAAATGAGGAAGCATTACTTTACAGAAAGGGTGGTGACTGGGTAGAACCAACTGCTGGAAGAATTGATTGTGTTGAAGACAGTGGACAGTTTTAAAAGGGGGTGGGACAGAGTCAAATAGAGGGTAAGTACAGATAAGTACCTAGAGAGGGAAAAGCCAGGGGGTAGGGATGATGGGATGAGAATGGGGGGGGGGCTGCAGTAGAAGTATACTGTGCGCTGCTCAAACAAAATTATTCATTGGGCACAGTCACAACTCAGCCATTACAATGTGTGTGAAGAGAAAATCGCAAATAAACATGCTGCCATGTCTTCAGAAGATGAGGACTGGAAAATCGGTTTTCGACAGAGGTGCTGTTGGTGCTGAATCTGTGACCTAAGAGGGTCATGTGAAACAGAGCCAGCTCTTGTTGCACATCCCACCAGAACAATCTTTCAGCATGTGACCTTCAGGCTCAGCCTTCAAAGAGTTATTTAATCCCACAGTGAGATATTCTACCAGGCCATAAGTATAGGTAAAAGCAGCACCAAAGTGGAAACAAAATGGTTTCTCCTTAGCTGAGATATCAGAGGTTAATAATTTGTAAAACCTACAGTAAATGCTAAAGATAAAGACAAGTGCACGTTTCATGTGTATCCCCATAGTATGTACACACCAGAGTCTGGTTTGATGCAATGACAAACATTTTTAATTTAAAAGCAATGCGATGAATACAACAATGTTACTTGACAGGTTTGTTTACAGCAAGTACTTTGGTACAGTAGCATAAAATGAATTACTGAATTGAAAGCCATGAAAACAGCATTAAATGTTGACATCTTCCAAAACCACAGGATGTCATTTTCATATGCGGCAGCGTCTGCTTAAAAAGAGAAAAAATTTATATAAGAATTGAGCACAAACTGTAACGTGTTGTACCTCCTCAGACCCTTGTAAGAAGTGTGCTTAGATATCCTGAAATCCAATCTATTGAGCCCTTTTCAGATATTTGAAGTATTCAAGTTGGAAACCCATTTCTGATCCAAGTACTTGAACTTTTAAATTCAACTACAGATCTCAAAATTTGAAACTAAATTTCAGAATCCGAATGCATTTAGAATTTTAACTAATTAATTAATTTATAATATTTAATTACTTATTGGAAGTTTCAGTTAATACCTTTGAGCACAAGTGCTCATTTATAAAAGTTCCACATCAGTGACAAAGTTACAATAAAGACAAATACGGTATACATCAATACAACAATTTAATCAGAATCCGATCGATTATGATTTGGGATTTTCGGCAAGTAAATCTGAAATTCTTAAATCCTAACTTTTGGATCAGATTCCAATACATCCAAGACTGAAAATGGATATCTGATCACCACGTCTTACTACAAGGAGCTACCCGGAAACTGTCAACTGCCTTGGGCCTCAGCGTATACCTATAAATAACACTGCAACTTCTTACCTTCGATAGAATTTTTGATTTAACTTGTCATAGAAACAAAGAATCTGTCATCAGAAATTGACCTCTTGGTCCATCTAGTTTGCCTGAGGTCCCTACCTACTGTGCCACCATAGACTCTAAGTGATCTGCGGCCTTACCTCCACCACCTACCCAGTTACTATGGTCCCCATGTGCCTATCCCATGCACGTTTGAAACCCACTGCTGTTTCAGTTCCCACCGCCTCTGCTGGGAGTCTGTTCCAGGCATTCATTACCTTTTCTGTAAAGAAGTTATTTCCTTACATCACCTTTAAGTGTTCCCCTTCTAGCTTCATATCATTCCCCCTTGTTCATGAACATCTCCTTATGTGCAATATGCCTCCCCTCCTGTACCTTGTTGATACCTTTGAGATATTTGAATGTTTCTATCATATCTCATGATGCCATGCAGCAACCTAGTTGACCTATTCTGCACTTCCTCCACCCGTTCTATATCCTTCTTGAGGTGGGGCCTCTAGAACCAGATATGGTACTCCAGGTAGGGTCTCCCCATAGATCTACTGTATACAGAGGTAAAACTACCTCCCTTTCTCTGCTGGTGATAACCTTCCCTATGCAACCCAGCATCCTACTAGCCTCTCACACTGCCTTATCACACTGCTTTGCTAGTTTCATGTCATTAGATCCCTTTCCTGATTTGTGGTCATTAACACCTCCCCCCAACTGATATGATGCCCTTGTGTTTTTGGGCCTATTGTGCATAATTTTACACTTTTTGGCGTTGAATCCTAGTTGCCAAACACTTGACCAATCTTCCAGACTTTTTAAATCTTCCTACATTATTTTCATCCCCAGAAGTGTCCACTCTGTGGCAGATTTTTGTGTAATCCATAAACAAACATACCTTCCTTCCAAGCCCTCTGCAATGTCACTGATAAAGACATTGAAGAGGACCGATCCCAGTACTGACCCCTGTGGCATCCCACTGGTTACTATACCTTCTTCCAAGTGAATACCATTTACCACCACCCTCTGAGTTCTTTTATTTAGTCAACTTTGTACTCATTTGACTATCTTTGGACCCACTCCAAGGCTGCCCAGTTTGCTTACCAGTTTTCTGGGTGGAATGGTGTCGAATGCCTTACTGAAATCCAGGTAGGCTACATCCATTGCTTCCCCCAGATTAGCCTCCCTGGTGACAAAGTCAAAAAACTCTATCAAGTTAGTCTGGCAAGATCTTCCACCTGTGTGAACCCATGCTGCCTTGGATCCTGCAATCCACTGGTATTAAGGTATTCCCCAATCCTTTTCTTAAGCAGTATTTCGAAAACTTTGCCCACCACTAAGGTCAGACTTACCCCGTCGGTAGTTTCCTGCATCCTCTCTATTTCCACTTTTGTTTAGTGGGATCACATCCACGTTTCTCCAGTCCCCTGGAACGTTCCCTGTGTCCAGTGACAGATTGAACAGGGACATCAAAGGTGCAGCCAATTCCTCTCTCAGTTCTCTTAGTATCCTGGGGTGGACCCCGTCAGGGCCTATTACTTTATCCACTTTTCTCTAAACTAAAAATTGTTCCAGGTCCTTAACAATGTAAAATACTGTTATTAACCAAAGCAGCTCTAGTGCCTTCAAATCATATCAGTGAGGTACAGATGGAGAGAAATGGCACACAAGGAGCCGTGATTTCACTGACTTTGGCTGCTATGGACCGGAAGCAATTTTTTGTTTAGTGACTGCAAAATGATTAGTAGGTGGTCCTGCTTACTGCATGATGTCTGTAACAGTTCACAATGATTGTGAACTGTTTTATGAGTCCGACTATAAGCAGTTACACCTACTAATTATTTTGTAATCTCAAAACTATGGATTTCCTACAGTGTTTGCTGTGCGGTGATGGAAGCTCTGAAGCAACTCCTGTTACAAGGGAGAGACCTTTATATTTCATCAGCAGCTCCCTTATCGATTCACCCCTCCTCTGCCCTCTATCCAGTCTCCCACACATCCCCTGCTTTGCTGTTCACTCCTGTCATTCCGATGCTCTCAACCACTCACACTGCTAACTGCCAGCCTGCTCTAGCTGCTTTCCCTTTGATTGCCGTATCTAAAAGGCAATATATCTGTGTGACTGGAGAGCAAGGTAGCATACTTGGGACTCAGCAGCCTTCGAATGTTGAGGGGGTTAAAGGACTCCTTTCAGACTGCTCAAAATGTTGGAGGGGGGTGACAGATGTAAATCATGACAGCTGCTAAATTGGCACATCAATTGGAAGGAAGTACAGTAGATTGGCACTTGTCTGTTCTTCCCACAATGTGCCTTCTGGTGGTCACTACAAAGAATGGCGTTGGACAACGCAAACAGTTCCTGCACCTCAAAACAATAAAACACTGGACTATGGAGTTCATATATTGACAGAACTAATGCACCCCCACACAAGCATAATAGAACTGAAGCTGGTGAGCAAAAGATGGTTTTCCTAGGGCCATTTTGATACAGTAGCTCTTTAATGTTAGTTCTTTAATTTAAGCTGCCTAGTTTTTGGCCTAATGAAAAACTGATAATACATATCTTTGAATTATCAATTAATAGTTATTTTCTTTCACCTATCATGTATTTAGTCCTTCTCTTTTTCTTCCCCCGTTTTTCTTTTTTTAACCCCCAACCCCCTTTTTCTTTCCCTCTCATCCCATTTCTTCGTGGTAAGCATTCAACTTTAAAATTAGTTTGTTTAGTAAAATCTGGTGCTAGATATATTGTGCTTTGCTTCTGTTTCTAATTTGTAAGCTCATTAGTTTTTGTGAGGGAGGACTTTTCTATTTTTTGTAAATTAATGTATTTCTGTGCTTGTCTAGTTGTATTATCAGTGCTGATCACCTGGGTGCATCATGATTCTGTCTCTTTAAGATATGTAAATAAATTCATTGTATCAGCTTCGTCACTCTGCCCCCTGATGAAGTGTCATGCTTCCGATGCAAAGTGCTGGGGTTTAAGTGTTGTAGCTTTCTTGATCTAATAAATGAACCAGATGACTTTTAATTTCACCACTGGGTAAGTTACTTTTCTCATTCATATCATTAACAGTGCTGCTGATTGTGTTCCTTGTTCATCTTTCTGTTTCGTGAGCACCTTCTCCATGTATCCGTGAGCATGTGTCTCCTATGTGTCCCCAGCCCCAAGGCCCTGACCTGCTGGCAGTGGCCTTTTTACTTGCGTAAAACTCAGTGAGACTCAGTGAGAGTAGTCCTAGTGCAAAGGTGGCCCAGACTGGCCTAGATAGTGGACTAGAGGGACTAGGACTATGCTCTGACTCTCTGAGATTTAGGTAGGTAAAAAACTGTTAAATGTTTGTCTTTATTCCTATATCATTTGTTTTAGGGGCAAATAAATATGGCAGTAGTAGCACGTGAGCCAGTCCAACAGTCCAGTGGCAGTGTTACCACTCGTGATACCAGTGACCCAAGTTCAGAAATATGCTCTAGTCATCAAGACCGGCCAGTATAGTAACTGTGCTGCAAGCTGTGAGACAGCTGAGAGCTGTGAGACAGTGGACAAAGCAACCTACTTATTGCTATTTTATATATTTTATTCTGTTCAGAGGGGTACGAGGGGACGTGGGTTCCATGTGTACTGTCTCCATGAAAACAGCAGGTGGAGACAAGGAAGGGGCTGGAATTTGTAGCCCCTGGTGAAGACCAGGGACTACAAATACAAAACAGGAGTCTGGCCAATTAAAGGGCAATTTTGAAAGTAAGGGCAAGTAGCCCTGTTCTGCTGGACAACAGAGGAAAGGTTTTTTACTTGAGTTTTCTAATATTTTACTTGGCATTTCAGGACCCAGAGATGTAGCATGCCCTCGGGCTTGTCACTTCTAGGTTATGCAGTGTGAGTTACTAGCATCTTAGTGAGCGGGGCAAGCTCAAGCAGGTGAGTGCGCAAAGACCCGGGCAGAGACAAGCGCGTCTGCGCGTGTCTGTGGCATCCACCAGTGCAGATTGGTTAGCGGGGCCAGAAACTAATATCAGGTGGGTGAACAAACATTAGTTTAAGTTTGACAAGGGGTAGCCAAGTTGCTTGTGTGCTTTCTGCATCTTTGGCTGTGTAAGTGGTTGATAACCAGAGTTTAAACAGCTAGAAGAAAAAAAGGTTTAAAAATCAATAAAAGTTTTATCTGTGTGCTATTGCTTTAGATAGATTTGCAGACCCTTTCATGGAAAACATTTTAGAGATCTTCTGTAATAAAGGTTGTATTTTAAAGTATTCCTGCTGTATGATGTTCACACCTCTATCTGGGGATTATGGCAAAAGCATCTCTACTAGTAATGCAAGTGTTGTATGCAACAAATGTCGGATGCAACAGAAGTTTCTAAATGAACTGAACAATATAAAATCAGAACTTGAAAAGCTTAAAAGTTAACTGATTCTTAGAAACTGAAACTCACAAAAAATAAATTACTGAAATTACTGAAAACAGGAAAAGCTTGTGTGATGCAAGTAATGAATTCTCTAGTGAGACGGGGTCTGGGCGATTATCAAGAAGAGTCAGGTGTGAAGACAATAATGAAATTAAGGATGGTTGGTGCTTAGTTAGAAAAAACACTTTTAAAAAAGGCTGGAGAGTGGCTGGGCAGGTGGGATTTAAGCCTTTCTAACGGATTCTCTGTTTTGGAAGGTGCCGAGGAGTACCTAGACAACTGTTTCAAATCCAGAAAATAATACCGATGATATTCACCGCAAAAAATAGTAGTAGGGGACTCTATTATACATTTCACTGATACTCATGTCTGTGAAAAAGACAGACTGAACCCCACAGTTACCTGCCTCCAAGGGGCTACAATTTTAGATGTTACAGATAGAATAAATAAACTGAAGATATACAATAGATCAGAAATTATTCTACATATCAGTACAAATAATGCAGGAAAATCTCACGAAAAAGACATTTGCGAGAGCGTGCACGTGCACGCCGAAGAGGATGCCAGCTTAAACGAGGACCTCCGATGCCATATATAAATCTGTCTAACTTTACAATTTATTACTTAATTCTTCCATACGCGAAGTAGCTGAAGTATTAGGGAACAGTTTACTAAACTTTATAACCAAAAATTATCTCTGTAAGCTGGGTAGATTTAATTTAATCTTGTCAGGAAAGTGACAGGGAAGTTCTCCTTAGAGATGCCCAATAACAATAGACAGAGCTCGGGCTACACCAACAGTCACAACAGGGCGCATTCAAATCCCATCTCGACGCTACCTTCAGAAAAGCACCAGATCACAGGTAAAAATGGAAATTCGAATAAAACAGAAAAAAATGACGTGGCTTTCATTAAAGAGATGTTATTATCTATGAAAGAAGATATTGCAGGGTTAAGGTTGAATGACACTACCACCACGAAAAAATTGTCTGAGGTTACCAACAGAATGGATGCTTTTGAAGAAAGATTATCATTCTTAAAAGAATCTCTTATTGAATTAGAAGACTTTGTGGAAGAGGAAACAAGACAATTGACAAAAGTTTTGGAGAAATTAGATGATTTAGAGAATAGAGGGAGATGGAATAAGTTAAGAATAGCAGGAATTCCAGAAGGACTAGAAGGACCTGATATGATTAGATTCTTGCAAGACTTTATTCCAGCTTTGTTAAATTATCAATGGAACTGGCAGTTAGAAATAGAAAGAGCTCATGGAGTGCTGTCACCTAAGCCCAAAGCAGGACAACGTCCGAGACCCATCATTATTAATTTTTTGAGGTTCACAGTTAAAGAGGAGATTCTCTGGATAGCAAGGTAAAGGAAATCCTTATCTTGGAATGGGGAGAGAGTGTATTTATTTCAGGATTTTTCGGCTGAAGTCGTAGAAAAAAGAGAAGTATTTGCCCCAGTCAGAGCTGTTCTTCAAAAACTTAATGTTACATATTTTGTGAAATAACCTGCTATTCTAGTGGTTCGACTAGGGGGAGAGTCGCATTCGTTCACAACTGTAGAGAAAACATGGTCCTTTATTAAAAAACAATGGCCTGAAAATTCCAGTTAGAAGGGCTCACAGAGACAGAGAGACACACACAGAATTTTAGCTCGAGACTCTGGTGTAAAGCATCCTCATGAACCCAAGTTAATTGACAGCACTGCGCATGTACTAGCCCAATGTAAACCGTGCACTAATGACTCTGTTCACGACACACAAGCACCTTCCTCTAAAACATCAACTATAGTGCCACTGGATACAAACCCCCTTCCTAAGTACATGTCTTGGTCTGCAAAATCACTTCATAAGAGAATCCTCAATTCTAAAAATAGATTTAGATCATTGAACAGTTCTTCTAGATTTTCAGATTCTCAGAAGAAACGTGATGAGACAGAACATATCTCAGAGGAGAGGAAAGAACTATCTACTATTATGGAATTCACAGATATCTCTAAGGGCCCAGTTGAATCGCTTTCACCACTGAGTTCACCTTACCTGCAAGAAGGCTGATGTCATTTCTGATGAGATGTTTCTTTTTCACCTGCGTGGTCTGAGCTTTTGGGGCTTTTTCCTAGGATGTCTGGAAGAGTAATGTGGCTCTTCTAGAAGTAGAGCAACAGATCATTTACTAGGAAGTAGTTCCCCGAGGGGGTCAGAACGGTCACATGATCTTAATTTAAAGACAGAATAGCTGGATGCAACCAAGAAATGTTCTGTATTGATTTTTATTATTATCCTTAAAACATTCTTTTAGATAGACTCCAGCAGTGTATTAAGGTCAGGATTTCTAATGTACTTAAAATTACAGTTCATAGGTGGATAAATGACCAATAATTCAGTATAGCTCTGGTGACCTCTAGAGGTTTATGTTAAAATTGCAATGTACAGGGATGCATCTCTAATACTGTGACATATTTATACCATTTATACTATGCATTGATTTATTTTGACATAGTGTGCTTAGGAAGATTAAAGCAAGAAATTTCTAATCTGAGGAGATTTTTGGTATGAAGATACCCAGGTTAAAAAGAGGAAATTGGGTAAGACTGTATTTTACAATTTCTGTTTTCCATGGGATGAACCTTCATGGGAGGGAGGTAGGAAATATCATTTTTAAGATTTATAGACCTCATTTTTCACCTGTTAAATTGGTTCCTACAAGAACTTTTTCTCTTAGAATCTCATATTAATTGTGGTCAGTGATTATGTGTCCTGATAACCTCGCTCTAGCAATCTTTTCTACCATTGGAGAGGAAGTTATTCTTGGCATTCAGAAATACTGGATAAAACCCCTGAGAGACTTTCTTCCCAATGGATAGAAATATACATTGGGGAAACACTCAATAGGGCAGCAGGCTCTTTTTGCATACGAAGGCCTTAAAGACAATAACAGTTGTCAGAGCATAACAAGCCCGGTGAATAACTTTAAATGGACACATGCTGATGGAGATGCTGTGGTTGTATTGGTCAGCATATTTTGCATGGTCGTTTAGTGAGGTTGATAGATTATTATTGTGTTTTTTCTTACTACATGATAGATCTTAAGGGTATTTGAGGAGGGTATTCTCTTTTTGTAATACTTTTTTTTTTTTAGTTGTTTTTCAACCAGGTATAGCACACTAAGCTGAAAGCTTTTTTACAGGAGCGACCTGGGAGCACTTACCTTGTTTAACTCTCTATCTGCAGTTGGCACTATAAAGAAGCATAATATTGGAGTAGAGTAAGCAAGTTTTGGTAATATTTAATTTCATCCTATGGTAAACTCAAAGATGGTATTGTACGATTTTTATCTGGTATTTTCTTACAGTTTAACATTTTCAGCTTAAGTACCATCATAATTTATGGCATGGGAGCACTGGGTTTAGGCTGGATCAGAATCAATTGAGGTACCTTGTGGTTAAATACCGGGTACATCTCTACTGGCTCTTCACCTCAGGATTCATTTTTCTTTTTTTTTTCCTCTTTTTCTTTTTTCAACTTTTTATTTACTTTATGATTTTAAAAGCTCCAGTTTAAAGATATATCTTATAAATACTTTTTTATACTTCATTTTCTTTGTTGGCTTTGACCTAAATATAGTGGTAATTGTCCTTGATCTTATATCGATGCTGTTTTAACCTCTTAGAGGTTCTTTGTCTAAATTTAGACATTTAGAATTCAATACTAATTTAAGTATTTTTTCTAACTTTTAGTCATATTAGATATTTCTCATTTAATAAGATGTCTGTTTTAAATATTGTTTCTTGGAATGTTAATGGTTTGGGTTCTCCAATTAAGAGAAAAAAAGTTTTAACTCATTTAAAAAAACAGAAGAGTGACATTGTATTTTTACAGGAAACCCACCTTATGCCTGAAGAAGCAGATAAACTACAGAGACAATGGGTAGGTCAAGTAGCTCACAACTGTTATTCAACAAAAAAACGGGTTTGGCAATTCTAATTCATAAAGTTGTCCTGTTCATTAGGAAAGAACAAGTCACAGGTCTGGAAGGCAGGCTACAAATGTTGTGAGTTTTTTTGTATTGCAGACATATGGCTTTCTGCAATATTTATGCTCCAAACAATAATAGAAACACTTTCTTTCAAGAAGTTTTGGCTTCTTTATTGCCATTTAAAGACTGTGAACTTATAGTGGGAGGAGATTTTAGTGCTGTTTTAGATCCTCTGTTAGATAAATCTACCCCAAAAAATCAGACAAAACAGACTAAAACACATAATTGTTTTAAAGAACTAATGTCTAATTTAGGTTTACTGGATGTTTGCAGGATGGTTAACCCTGATGGAAAGGATTTTTCCTTTTTTTCTGCAAGGCATAATGTATATAGCAGAATAGACTATCTTTTTATGCCTTTATCTCTTTGTAACTTAGTCACACATTTCTGTTACGATTCCATTATTATTTCAGACCATGGTCCCCTTAAAACAACTTGTATAATAGAGGACTCACCACAAAAGCAGTTTAGATGGCGGCTTAATACATCCTTAGTTCAGGAACCAGAATTTAAAGAATGGCTAACTAAAGAAACAAAATTGTATTTCGACATTAATGATAATAAGGAGACCTCTTTTCTAACTTTATGGAAGGCATATAAAGCCTTTACTAGAGGAGGTATTATTAGATATGCATCCATTAGGAAGAAAAAAGGCAAGAAGAGTTGGAGAAAAAAGAAAAGCTTATTAAACAGGATGGAGGCAGTCCAGAAGAGGGCAACTAAAAGGGTGCAGGGTCTGCACTGGAAGACATATGAAAAGAGACTTAAGGAGCTTAATATATATAGCCTCGAGGAAAGGAGGGAGAAGGGGGACATGATAGAAACTTTCAAGTGCCTCAAGGGAATCAACAAAGTCCAAGAGGGTAGCATCTTTCAGAAAAAGAGGTGTGCAAGAACAAGGGGGCACAATTTGAAGATGGGGGTGGATCAGAGGTAATGTAAGGAAGTATTTTTTCACAGAGAGGGTTGTGGATGCATGGAATGGCCTTCCAGAGGAGGTTGTGGAGTCAGAAACAGTTGTGGAATTCAAGCATGCATGGAACAGTCATAAGGCAATTCTAGGGGGTGGGGGTAGGAAGAAGTAGACTGTTGGTTAACTAGGATCTGCAGTTTATCCATTAGGTAGGGAAATGGGCAGACTGGGTAGGCCAAGTGGTCCTTATCTGCCATCAAATTCTATGTTTCTATGTTTATTAAGCAGAAAGAGGATGAACTAAAATGAGATCCAAATAAGAAACAGGAGCTCACGTATCAACTGATTCAATTAAAATATGAGATTAATAAGATATATTCTAGTAAAGCAGAATATGCTGTTTCATACCAAACAACACTATTGAGAATCAGGGGAGAAATAAGGAAAACTTTTGGCTTATCATTTAAAAAAAACAGCAAAATCAGAATATGAAAGAAATGATAGAAGACTTCCTTAGAATGGCAGAAAAAGGGGAGATATTGTTGATGGGGGACCTGAATATGCCAGATGTTAACTGGAGCACCTTTACTGCAGGCACATCCAAGAGCAGGGTCATTCTTGATGCCCTACAGAGGGCATGCCTCAGACAGCTAGTATTGGAACCCACTCAGGAGGGAGCAATCTTAGACCTGGTACTCTCAAATGGGGCCGGAGAAAGAATCTCAGATCTAGAAGTGGGTAGCCATCTGGGAACAAGCGACCACCAAACAGTGTGGTTCACAATAAACATAGCCATACAGTCAAGCCATACAAAAGCAAGAGTATAGGACTTTAGGAGGGCTGACTTTGGGAAAATGAGAGAGTGCCTCAGAAAAGCACTAGCAAACAGGCAAGAAGGAGGGGTGGAGGAACAATGGGGAGTAATCAAAACAGCGATCACAGAGGCAACAAGCCTTTGTGTAAAGCAAATCAACAAAACACAACGAAGGAAAAAAATGCTATGGTTCTCAAAAGGAGGTGGCAGGGAAGGTTAAGGAGAAAAGGATAACATTCAGGAAATATAAGGAAACACAGAAGAAGCAGGACAGAGAACTTTATCAGTTAAAGCAGAAAGAGGCTGGGAAGGCAGTCAGAATAGCAAAGGCCCAAACCGAGGAAAGGATAGCCAATTCTGTTAAGAAGGGGGATAAGACCTTTTACAGGTACATTAGGGAGTGAAGAAAGACCAAAGGAGGGATACTGAGGTTAAATAAAGGGGAGGAAATGTGGGTAGAGGGTGAGAGTGAAAAAGCAGGGATACTGAATGAATATTTCTGCTCAGTATTCATAAAGGAAGAGGAGGGGGAGGTACCTAAACCAAACAAGAGAAACACTCTGAAGATGGGGTTGATACCAGTCTATTTACAGAAGAAAGGGTTCTGAAAGAACTAAAAAATTGAAGGTGGACAAAGCAATGGGGCCTGATGGGATTCACTAAGAATTCTAAAAGAACTAAAAGTGAGACATATGACACCGCTGACTAATCTCTTTAACAAATCATGGGAGGATGGTGTGGTACCTGGGAGGACTGGAGGAGGGCAGATGTGATTCCTCTTCACAAAAGTGGGAGCAGGACAGAGGCAGGAAACTACAGACCAGTTAGTTTGACCTCGGTGGTAGGAAAATGATGGAATCACTTCTGAAGGAAAAATTGTGAGTACCTAGAGGCCAGTGGGACTGGGACCCGAGGCAGAATGGATACACGATGGGAAGGTTGTATCAGATGAATCTAATAGATTTATTTGACTGGGTGACCAAAGTAGTACCAGGAGGGCTGCGGACATGCCTCCTAGATTTTGTAAGGCATTTGATACAGTCCCACAAAGATTAATACACAAATTAGCCAGCCTTGGGTGGGTCCCAAGGTGGTAGACTGGATAAAAATTGGCTGAACAACAGGGACGCAAGGGGTAGTAGTAAATGAGTACACAGTGAAGAAAGGAAGGTTACTGTGGGTACCGCAGGGTTCAGTACTGGGACCAGTCCTTTTAATGTCTTTATAAGTGACATTGCAGAGGAACTGGAAGGAAAAGTATGTCTCTTTGCAGACGACACAAAGATCTGCAACAGGGTTGATACACAAGATGGAGTGGAAAGGATGAGAGGGACTTGGCAAGGTTGGAGGAATGGTCAAATGTGGCAGCTCAGATTCAATGCAAAGAGTGCAAGACAATGCACATGGGAAACAAAAACCCAGGGGAAGAGTACACAATGGGGGTGAGATACTGACAACAGTAAAAATGGAAAGGAACCTGGGGGTCATTATATCAGATGACCTAAAGGTGGGCAAGCAATATGAGAAGGCAGTAAGGAGGGCTGGGGGGATACTGGGATGCACAGGAAGAGGCATCAATAGTAGAAAACAGGAAGTTCTTATGCCTCTGTACAGACAGTTGGTGAGACCCCATCTGGAGTACTGTGTGAAGTTCTGGAGACCCCATCTCCGCAAAGACATAGACAGAGTGGAGGCTGTCCAGAGGAGGGCAACCAAAATGGTGCAGAGTCTGCACCAGAAGACATATGAAGAAAGACTAAAGGAGCTTAATATATACCCTTGAGGAAAGAAGGAGAGGGGACATGATAGAAACTTTCAAGTACCTCAAGGGAATCAACAAAGTACAAGAGGGTAGCATCTTTCTGAAAAAGAGATGTGCAAGAACAAGGGGGCACAATTTGAAGTTAGAGGGAATGGCTCAGAGGTAATGTGAGGAAGTATTTTTTCACAGAGAGGGTTGTGGATGCATGGAACAGCCTCCCTGAGGAGGTAGTGGAGTCAACAACAGTGGGGGAATTCAAGAATGCGTGGGACAGACATAAGGCAGTCCTAGTGGGGGGTAGGAGGAAGTAAGCTGTTGGTTAACTAGGATCTGCAGCTTATCTGTTAGGTAGGAAAATGGACAGACTAGGTGGGCCAAATGGTCCTTATCTGCCATCAAATTCTATGTTTCTATGTTTCTATATGATACCTAAGATTAGATTGGGTAAAAATAACATTAGTCATAATATTAAAGAAATAAATGACTATTTTCAAGAATATTATGAGAAGTTATATAAGCCCTTTATTTCTGATACGTCATTAGACCTGGATGCATTTTTAGAGGGGGCTAAACATCCTACTTTATCAGAATTAGAAAAGGAGATGTTGGACAAACCTATCTCAAAACAGGGAATATTACAGATAATCCAAAAGTCTAGTCTTCATAAAACTCCAGGTCCTGATGGATTTTCCAGTGAATTTTATAAGAATAATAATAATCCAATCATTATAGATTATCTTGAGAAATCATTTGTAGAATGCTTAGACCAGAAAAAGATGTCAGGTACTATGAATGATGCATTTATTTGTTTACTTAAAAAAAAAAGATAAAGACACTTTAGACCCACCAAATTATCGTCCTATATCTCTTTTAAATTTTGATTATAAAATTCTAACTAAAGCATTAGGAACTAGACTGAAAGATGTCATACAATCATTAATAAGTAAAGAACAGGTGGGTTTTGTTAGTGGACGTCAGGCATCGGATAATCTGAGAAGACTTTTTTCAGTTATTTGGGCAGCTAAGCATTCTACTTCTCCATATATTGCACTTTCCTTGGATATTGGAAAGGCCTTTGATTCTCTTAATTGGTCATACCTACAAAAAGTATTGGGTTTTTTTTTTTAATTGTGTGCCTACTTTAAAAAATTGGATTTCTATTATTTATTCTACTCCAAAAGCTTCCATTATTTCTAATGAACTCATCTCCAAACCTTTTCAGTTATTTAGGGGCACTCATCAGGGTTGTCCCCCTTTCTCCATTCTTCTTTATCTTAGCTTTTGAGCCCCTTTTGAAGCATACAAATCTCACTGCAAAAATTCAAGGAATTAAAACTGGGAGGATAGTCCATAAATTATTTGCCTTTGCAGATGACTTGTTAGTCACTCTTTCTAATCCAAAAGATTCACTACAGGCTTTAGATTCACTGTTGGTTAAATTTGCTTCACTGTCTGGATTAAGTGTAAACTGGGGTAAATCAGAAAGAATCATTCTTCAGACACTTAATCAGGAGAAAAACAGTTTAGTTACCCCAATTAGATGTCTCTTCGAGTGATAAAGGAAGTAGATATCTAGGAATGCAAATATTTAATTCAATTTCACAGATAATTCCAGTCAACATGTCCAGGCTGATAGACAACATACAATTAGACCTTGAGAAATGGTCCAATTTATCTCTTTCCCCTATGGGGTAAAATCAACTCAATTAAAATAATATTGGCTCCAAAAATATTTTATGATTTTAATAACTTACAAACAAAACTAGAACCAGAATGGTATAAAAAATAGATCAAATCTTTTCTAGATTCATTTGGGATAATAAACCTCCTAGACTGAATGTATCTAAATTGAGAGCACCTTGGCAAGCAGGGGGAGTTAACTACCCCTGGTGGCAAATATACCATTGGGCTTTTTTACTGAAAAACTCAGTGCTGTGGTTATGTAAGGAAAACATGGAAAAATGCCACTATGGTTTTTAACTGAAAAGGAAATAGTTCATCCTAAGAAATTTTCTGATCTTTTGTTTAAATCTGTTCCTCCCCAACTCATAAATCATCCTACTCTAATGGTTACCAAAGGCCTATTCGAATCACTAGAAGAGAAACTGGAAGTGGCACCAATTTGGGAATATCCGCATTTTTCCTTTAATAAATTACAATTTAAGAATTTGGAATGTAAAGGAGCAGGGATTCATCAGGTGGGGGATTTGGTAGATCCAGAAACTGGTATTTTCTACTCCTTTAAAGATATAAGAGAGAGATTCCACATATTCAAAATTCATTTCTGGCTATAACTACAGTTAAGAGAGGTAATTAAGAAAGGAATTATTAAAAATAACTCTCTCTTTCTAAAGGATTCTAATTGGACACACATTTTGAAGTTGGCAAATATGAATAAGGGATCAAACTTATTATATAAAATGCTATCAGAACCTGACAGCAATATATCTGCTACAGCTAAGGAGGCATGGGAAGTGGATCTAAAAGAAACTATCTCGGAACAGTGTTGGAAAAAAATGTGGGACAATGCTTATAAATGTAGTAGAGAAGTCAATGGAAGGCTAACACAATTCAAGATATCATTACTCTCCTCAAAAATTGAATAACATTTTAAACCTAACCAGGTGGGATGTTGGAAATGTGGAATTTCTCAAGCTTCTCTGGGTCATATGTTCTGGTTTTGTCCAAAAGTGTTACAGAAATGGAGGGAAATTGACACATTCTGTCAAAAGGTCCTGAAATTAAACATACCTTTTTCTCCACTTGTTTACATTTTAGGGGATCATTCTAAGTTAAAGCATTTACCTAGACCAAAACAGCTTTGTCTATTTAATGTGGCCTTATCCTTTAAAAGATTGTTACTTCAGCATTGGAAGTCTCAGAGACTACCTAATCTGAGAGATTTAGTAGATTCATTAGGAATATTGCTAATAATGAGTGTATTAGTTATATAATTCTACATAAGTTAGACAAGTTTAATGAAATTTGGAGACAATTTTTTGAATTTTTGAATTTATTAATGAATTTCTTACTTAAACTTAAATTATCCTTTCGTTTCAAGGTTGTACTGGATGTACCGAGTCTTTGATAAGAATGTATGACATGACTATAAGTTTTTTGCTGATTTTTTTATATGTTTGTATATATAGAATGTTCTTATATAATATAATGGGAAGGCTCGGATCTTTATGTATGTTTACATTTTATTTAGAGTCACCCATATGGATTTGTTGTAATTGTTGTCACTTAAAAAATGTTAATAAAAAACTATTATGGAAAAAAAAAGAAAAAGACATTTGCTATGACCTGCTACATTTGGGCAAATTAATAAAAGCAAAAGGTAGCGAGGTGCTTATGTCTAGCATTTTGCCAGTACCAAAAGCTAGTAGTGAATAAAAAAAAAAAAAAAGGAACCATTATGAGAATAAACACTCAATTTTCTAATTAGTATAAAACTGAAGGCATACATTTTCTGGATAATGGGACCACCTTTTCAGGTAAAACTGAGTTTTACTCTTCGGATGGCCTGCACCTAAATAGAAAGGGAACATGACTCCTAGGGGAGAGCTTTGCACGTGCTCTTGGATTGCATTTTTTAAATTGAACAATTCGGGGAAAGCAATAGTTATGTTATAAAAGACTCACAACCACAAGGCAGACCATCAGGTCCTGCCAGGAAAGGGGTGAAAAATATTAACACTGTCAATTGTGTTCTCTATAATGCTCAAAGCTTAAACAATACATTTGATGAGTGCTGGCAACTATAATGCATACGAATCCTGATGTGATAGGCATATCTGAAACCTGGTGGATTGACAACAATCTCTGGAGAAAACAAATTCCAGGCTACAAACTATTTCGTTTAGCTAGAAAAAAATTAAAAGGGAGGTGGGATTGCTTTATACATTAACCAAGATGCAAAGTCAATTAATATTACCAATAGTAAAATTAATAAACTCCTCAACACTGAAACATTGTGGGTTAAATTGCTCCCTAACTCCTCAAAATCCTTCATTCTGGGGCTTGGGTGTCATCCATCAGATTCACCTCTTGATGTCACCACCCACATTATCGATGAATTAAAATCTGCATGCAGTAATGGTGATGTGGTTTTTATGGGTGGTTTAAATGTTGGGGATATTGATTGGCAGAAGCATTCTGCCAAGTTTCTCCAATCCAAATTATTTGTCTACCTGTGAACAGAATACATTGAAACAACACATAATATTTAAATGGTTAAAAAAGGAGTACAAAGCCCTCATAAATAATAAGAAAAAGAAATACAGTGTATAAACCTGGTTTATGGCAGGAACTTCAGGAAAGTATACAGAATAACGATAGAAAAATTTGGGAGAATTGGTAACCTCAGGAACCAAGAATACAGAATTCAATACACTTTTGGTTATAGCACCTCATATATGGTTAGATTTCTTCCAACAAAAATATGGAGAAACAATTGAGGCTAATAGGGCAATACAAGAGGAGGCATAGGATAACAGGCAAACCAATGAAGTACTTACGATTGTAAACCCCCTGTTACCCGGGGTTACTAGAATCCCAGTAAGACCTAGAGGTAGGCAGGGAAGGCAGATTGTGGAACTCCAGTTAAATGGGTTTCACACTGTCTCACTCTGTTCTCAGTCTCTGCTTAGACTGAGGGATGACATCATTTTAGAACTGTCACAGTTGCATAAGCCACACTGGAATGTTGCAGTTGGAGGTTAGAGTAGAATGTTGAGGAATTTGAAGGCAGTCTGTGTGCAGTCCGAGAGAGAGAGAGAGTGTAGTGCAGCAGAGTGTGTGCAGGCTCTCCGAGCGTTAAGTTCTGTTTCAGAGCTACTTTTGTTTAAGGTGTGTGTTTCCACCTGAAGAGGAACACAGGAACTGGTAATTGAAGTGGTGGAGACCACTCTCAATGGTTCAGAACCCCATCCCTGAGGGGATGGGGGGAAGGTGTCTGCCTGTTTTCAAGGGGGCAAACCCCCTGGGTCCGGCTAAGGGAAAGAAGCTGCCTGTTGTGTTGTGTTGTGTTGAATGTGGGGATTAGACTGCTTAATCTGTGGGGGGTCTAGAGTAATGGACAATGCCACTTATCTTAAGTATGTTCAAGTCCAGCACAAATGGGAAACAAGACAAGTAGATTGAATGTGAAATACATTTAGCAAGAATCTACACAGCAAAGAGTTAAAGGATGAGGTGTTTACAGTCCAGAGAAATGGCCAGGTATGAATTGTGGGAGAGAGAGGTGGGAGACCCCCCATCAGTAGTAACCAAATTCACCTCTACGGATTTGCTCTGAGACACCTTTACTTTCCCTCAGGTACTTGGCCAGTGCCTGAGGAAAGTACCCAGACGTGGGATTAAAGAGGAGGATTCCCTGATGGAGCCGAGGTGCTCTTAGGTGATTTAGAGAGCCACCAGAAAATGTTTCCATGAAGTATGGAAGGTGTCCAAGTGGCTGGCAAGGGGGCCGAGCCAGAGAAAACCCAGAACAGTGTACAAGTTTGGGCTGTGTAGCCCAGAGCAGTGTGCAAGTCCGGGCTGTGTGCCCAGTGTGTTGTAGAGCCTGAGGGCTAAAGTGATGAGGATGTGTTCTGGTCTCTTTTAATCTGCATTACCAGGAGTGTAGCCCCGTGGGAGTCCATCTATGCTTTGTTTACTCTGTTGGATGTGAATAAAAGCCACACTTTAGAATCCTACTTTTGGTATTGGACATTACAGGTATTGCTTCCTGTGTTCGGAGTTACTTGGGTGCCCCTGTGCAGAGTAGCCAAACCTAGCCTATGTGCCAAGTGACATATCCTCCCCGAACCCATCCCACCTTATATTGCTTTCAGATACAAACGGCATACCAGCATGGGGTTACACAATAATAGAAAAAGAAGTAAAACAAACAAATATGGCAGAGAAGAGAAACAAAGCAGCTGGAATTGATGGTATAAGTGCAGAAAGTTTTCAGACTATGCCAGATTAGAGGGCTAATAAATGATGTACTGTACCTTATACAAATGTATTCTAGAAAACAAGATAATGTCAGAAGAATGGTATGTGAGTTTAACTGTGCCTTTATATAAACAGGAACAATAAATGAACCTGGAAAGTATAGGCCAATTAGTCTCCTGTGCATTGCGATAAAAATCTTGTCAAGAATTATTCTTGAAAGGTTAGAAAATTGGGTAAATGTAAATAATCTGATTTCAGAAGTGCAATCTGGCTTTAGGAATAAAGGGGCACAATGGACAATATTTTTACGTTAAATTATTTAATTGAAAAGTACTGTATTATAAACAAAGGTGTTTCATATGTGGCCTTTCTAGACTTAAAAGCCACCTTTGACAATATAAGTAGAGTTATATTATGGAAAAAACTGGAAGAATATAGCATAAATTCACACTTTTTTTAGACATTCTTAGGTTCTGACATAAAAATAATAACGCTTATATTAGAATACTAGGGATGGGATGGTTTCAGAAGTAGTTTATGTAGGAAAGGGAGTTAAACAAGGTTGCCTTTTGGCACCAATTTATTTTTAAGTTGTATATGGACCAGCTCATTAGAGAGGGTGAATAGGTCAGAATGTGCGGCACCAAGCAACCAATAAACCCCCAAACATCCACTATTTTAATATTTAGCAAACAAGATTTGCAAAAGGACAATAAAAGCTGGGTTATTGAAAGTAAAATATCTGAAACTAAAAGATAATACACCAATTTAGGTGCAGTGTTTGAAACCAACTTAGCATGGAAATTACAGATTGCCAAGGTAAAGAAAAGGATTAAGCGCTTTGAGGGCAATTATAAGATTTAGCAGATTGTTCACAGACAATTCATATACTGCACTAAAAAGAGCATTTGATGCAAAAGTCATAAGTATATTTTTATATGGGGGAGAAGGTTGGGCTTTTCATAATGGTACTAAGGATCTGAAGGCCGTGCAAAACAGGTTTTATAAACAGATACTGGGCCTACATCAGCGGACCCTGACTGCCCTACTTAGATGTGTACTACACTTAAAATCTGTAGTCCTTAAAGCTCAGATTAGGGCATTAGGATTATTGAAAATAATTGTGCTAGCACCCCAGGATTCTTTGTTGGCTAAATGCTGGACAGAAAGCAAAGGGAGAGTACATACAAAAGGGTGGTTTTATGATTAAGATGGGTCTTATAGAAATTTGGGACCAACAAGCCACAGATAACATAGAACGGTACACTGAAGTGGTCAAGCAAAGACTGAGAGATAGTTTTTTTCCAGGTAGAATTTAGTAAGTTGCCAGAACTGTCATTCTGCAATGTTTATGTTAAGTGTAAACAAACATGTAAGGAAAAAAGTATTTAACTTTCTGTGAAAAAGGTATGCAGAGGAATGCCTTTTGCAAATTTAGAATGCTTTTGTTGAATTTAGGATTTGAGGGAGAAAGTAATTTTTAATTTGATGAGTCGTAAATGTACTTGTGATTGAAAAAGTAATATCAGAATAAGACATTTGATTGTTGAATGTCCACATCTGGTTAAAATAAGGGAGAGATGGCCACATCCAGTTTGGGGCGATCTGAGATATTCAAAAGAGGAGAACGTCATAAAATGTATGCTTTTTCGTGATAAGTCGAGGAATATCTTTGCAATGGCAAACTTTGCAAAAACAGCACTTTATAGCACTAATGGATTGTACCATTAAACATAAGCATAAGGTACTAATTATATAAAATGGATTTTAAGTGATGTCTGACAATTGTATTAAATGTTTTTAAAATGTCTGCTGTAAAGGAAATGTCCTGTTATATAGGTGTTTTGCATGGGATAATGTGAGATTTTAATACATTCTAAATAAAGAAACTACTACTGTAATACATAAAAAAAAAAACCTACTACGTAACAGAATCCACACAAGGTTCTAATATCCTGGATGCAGTACTTAGCACTTCTAGTTTAAATACCTCCAACTGTGCTATAGGGCCACCTCTTGGAACCAATGGTCACTGTTCAGTATCATTTGACTTCCCCTTCCCATGCACGTCTCATGCTGCACGCCTCCCTTTTTATGATTACAACAAGGCTGATATGCTTAAAATAAACTCAGAACTCTCCTTCACTGGTTGGAATGCGCAACTGAAAAATAATGATGCCGAGGAGATGTGGAATATTTTAAAGGGGACTATCTTAAATATTTTTAACAAATATATACCAAGAAACACGAAACAATACTGCAATGGGAATAGAGTGCCCAGATGGCTCAACTACAAGTTGTTAAATCTTATCAATAAAAACAAATGGCTTTTTTTCCCACTGACTGGGCAGATGAAGCCCTGCCTGCTCTTGTTACCCCCATGTCCATTTCTGGCTCCCTCTCCTGACCACCAGAGATTCCAGGGCTTCACCTTCTCTGGGAGTGGCTAGAATGTATAAAGGAGTCATGTACAGTCCCAACCCTGTTGCTAGTGCTACACCTTTCCCTCACCCAGCCCTGTTCAATCACTATCCCTGTGCTAGTGCTACACCTCTCCCTCACCCAGCCCTTTTCAATCACTATCCCTGGTGCTAGTGCTACACCTCCCCCTCACCCAGCCCTGTTCAATCACTAGCCCTGGTGCTAGTGCTACACCTCTCCCTCACCCAGCCCTGTTCTATCACTATCCCTGGCGCTAGTGGTACATGTCTCTCTCACTCAGCCCTGTTCAACCACTATCCCTGTGCCAGTGCTTCACATCTCCCTCACCCCGCCCTGTTCAATCACTATCCCTGGTGCTAGTGCTACACGTCTCCCTCACCCAGCCCTGTTCAATCACTATCCCTGGTGCTAGTGCTACACTTCTCCCTCACCCAGCCCTGTTCAATCACTATCCCTGGTGCTAGTGCTACACCTCTCCCTCACTCAGCCCTGTGCAGTCGCTATCCCTGTGCTAGTGCTATACCTCTTCCCTCAACCAGCTCTGTTCAATCACTATCCCTGGTGCTAGTGCAACACCTCTCCCTCACCCAGCCCTGTTCAATCACTATCCCTGGTGCTAGTGCTACACCTCTCCCTCACCCAGCCCTGTTCAATCACTATCCCTGGTGCTAGTGCTAAACCTCTCCCTCACCCAGCCCTGTTCAATCACTATCCCTGGTGCTAGTGCTACACCTCTCCATCACTCAGCCCTGTTCAATCACTATCCCTGGTGCTAGTGGAACACCTCTCCCTCACTCAGCCTTGTTCAATCACTATCCCTGTGCTAGTGCTACACCTCCCCCTCACTCAGCCCTTTTCAATCACCATCCCTGGTGCTAGTGACACACCTCTCCCTCACTCAGCCCTGTTCAACCACTATCCCTGTGCTAGTGCTACACATCTCCCTCACCCCGCCCTGTTCAATCACTATCCCTGGTGCTAGTGCTACATGTCTCCCTCACCCAGCCCTGTTCAATCACTATCCCTGGTGCTAGTGCTACACTTCTCCCTCACCCAGCCCTGTTCAATCACTATCCCTGGTGCTAGTGCTACACATCTCCCTCACCCCGCCCTGTTCAATAACTATCCCTGGTGCTAGTGCTACACCTCTCCATCACTCAGCCCTGTTCATTCACTATCCCTGGTGCTAGTGCTGCACCTCCCCCTCACCCAGTCCTGTTCAGTCACTATCCCTGTGCTTGTGCTACACCTCTCCCTCACCAAGCCCTGTTCAGTCACTATCCCTGGAGCTAGTGCTACACCTTTCCCTCACCCAGCCCTGTTCAATCACTATCCCTGGTGCTAGTGGTACACCTCCCCTACACTCAGCCCTGTTCAGTCACTATCCCTGGTGCTAGTGCTACACCTCTTCCTCACCCAGCCCTGTTCAGTCACTATCCCTGTGCTAGTGTTACACCTCCCCCTCACTCAGCCCTGTTCAGTCACTATTCCTGTACTAGTGCTACACCTCTCCCTCACCCAGCCCTGTTCAATCACTATCCCTGTTGCTAGTGCTACACCTCCCCCTCTCCCAGCCCTGTTCAGTCACTATCCCTGGTGCTAGTGCTACACCTCTCCCTCACCCAGCCCTGTTCAATCACTATCGCTGTGCAAGTGCTACACCTCTCCCTCACCCAGCCCTGTTCAATCACTGTCCCTGTTGCTAGTGCTACACCTCCCCCTCACTCAGCCCTGTTCAATCACTATCCCTGGTGCTAGTGGTACACCTCCCCCTCACCCAGCCCTCTTCAGTCACTATCCCTGTGCTAGTGATACACCTCTTCCTCACCTAGCCCTGTTCAATCACTATCCCTGGTGCTAGTGGCACACCTCCCCCTCACCCAGCCCTGTTCAATCACTATTCCTGTGCTAGTGCTACACCTCCCCCTCACCCAGCCCTGTTCAGTCACTATCCCTGGTGCTACTGCTACACCTCTTCCTCACCCAGCCCTGTTCAATCACTATCCCTGGTGCTAGTGGCACACCTCCCCCTCACTCAGCCCTGTTCAATCACTATCCCTGGTGCTAGTGGCACACTCCCCCTCACCCAGCCCTGTTCAATCACTATCCCTGTGCTAGTGATACACCTCTCCTCACCCAGCCCTGTTCAATCACTATCCCTGGTGCTAGTGGCACACCTCCCCCTCACCCAGCCCTGTTCAATCACTATCCCTGTGCTAGTGATACACCTCTTCCTCACTTAGCCCTGTTCAATCACTATCCCTGGTGCTAGTGGCACACCTCCCCCTCACCCAGCCCTGTTCAATCACTATTCCTGTGCTAGTGCTACACCTCCCCCTCACCCAGCCCTGTTCAGTCACTATCCCTGGTGCTAGTGGCACACCTCCCCCTCACTCAGCCCTGTTCAATCACTATTCCTGTGCTAGTGATACACCTCCCCCTCACCCAGCCCTGTTCAATCACTATCCCTGTGCTAGTGCTATACCTCTCCCTCACCCAGGTCTGTTCAATCACTATTCCTTTGGTAGTGCTACACCTCTCCCTCACCCAGCCCTGTTCAATCACTATCCCTGTTGCTAGCGCAACACCTCTCCATCACCAAGCCCTGTTCAATCACTATCTCTGGTGCTAGTGCTACACCTCTCCCTCACCCAGCCCTGTTTAATTACTATCCCTGTGCTAGTGGCACACCTCCCCCTCACTCAGCCCTGTTCAATCACTATCCCTGGTGCTAGTGGTCAAACAGGGATTCAGCATATTTGCAGTTCATTTGCATCACCAGGTAAGAAAAAAGGTTTGTCTCCCCACACAATGCACAGGGGTAATGTCAAACCTCACCCAACAACTAACACACCAAAATCTTCCCAATGGAAAATCATGTACACAAATGCTCACAGCCTGGGAAATAAGATCCCAGACCTGGAGGCAATAATGTCAGAGGCTAAACTGGACAAAGTAGTAGCAATTAGTGAGACGTGGTTACTCAGTAACCACACTTAGGGAGACTTCAGTACCTGGCTATGTATTGTTCAGAAGAGACCGAGGTGCAAAGGGGGGAGGAGTGGCCGTGAATGTTAATGAAAATATCAAAGCTACAGAAATTCAGAATACACATAAGGAGCCAGAACTGTGGGTCACCCTGGAAACAGGAAATGGGACAGCCATAAGAACTGGGGTTGTCTACAGGCCCCCAGACCAGGGGGAGGACATAGACACATTACTGTTAGAGGATATACACAACATGACAGCTAAAGGGGAGGTTCTGATAATGGGAGACTTCAACAAGCCGGATACAGATTGGTCAATACCAGCAGGAACATCTGCCTGAACTAGACACATAGTGGATTCCCTGCAGGGGGAGGGCCTCAAACAACTTGTACAACAACCCACAAGAGACAGGGCTATCCTAGATCTAGTACTGACTGACAAGGAAGGGATCACAGATCTCCAGGTAGAAGGTCACCTGGGGGCCAGTGACCATCACATGGTATGGTTTAATTTGGCTACTACATCCAAATCATCCCATTCCAAGGCAAAAATATGGGACTCCAAAGGAGCTGACTTTGATAAGATGGCCAACAGAGTTAAGCTAGCCCTGGCAAAAGAAACACAGGTGAGGGCTACAGGCAAAGTGGCAAGCATTAGGATGCAATACTTGAAGCAACATCCCATTGTGTTAGACAGAAAGGAAGTGCAAAGAAGAAGGAAACCACTTTGGTTCTCAAATACAGTAGCAGAAAAGGTCAGAGTCAAAAGGCTGGCCTTCAGGAAATATAAGGGAACACAGCAGGATGAAGATAGGGAGGCATACCAAACTGCCCTAAGGGAAGCAGGGAGAGGCAGTGGAGGCAAAGTCCCAAACTGAGGAAACACTAGCACGAACAGTAAAGAAGGTGACAAGACTTTCTATAGATACATTAGTGAAAGGAGAAAGTCCAGAGGGTGTGCTAAGCTAATGGAGAAAAGGAGCATGTGAGGAGGAGGACCATGTAAAAGCATCTATCCTAAATAGATACTTTTGCTCAGTATTTACTAGAGAAGGTGGGCAGGGCCCACAGCTCAGCACCATGGACACAGGGGGGAGGGAGGAGCACTACTCCCTTCACAAAAGAAAGGGTCCCACAAGAGCTTGCTAAGCTCAGGGTGGATAAGGCAATGGGACCTGATGGCATACATCCCAGGGTACTTAAGGAGCTAAAGGTGGAACTATCAGAGCCATTAGCAGAACTGTTTAGTGAGTCTCTGAGCACAGGAGAGGTCCCAGAAGACTGGAGAAGGGCTCATGTGATCCCGCTCCACAAGAGTGGTAGCAGAGAGGAGGCAGGGAACTACAGACCAGTCAGTCTTACCTCAGTAGTGGGCAAGATTATGGAGGCACTCCTTAAGGAAAGGATAGTGCAACACCTGGAATCCATAGGGGCACAGGATCCAAGACAGCATGGGTTTACAAAAGGAAGGTCCTGTCAAACTAATCTCATAGATTTCTTTGACTGGGTAACCAGAGTGGTGGACCAAGGGGGAGCAGTTGATGTTGCCTACCTTGACTTCAGCAAAGCTTTTGACACTCTTCTACATAGAAGATTGATAAATAAGCTGGGTAGGCTCGGTGGGTCAGAAGTTGGTCAACTGGGTGGCAAACTGGTTGAGGGCAGAAAACAGAGTGGTGGTAAATGGTATACAGTCAGAAGAGATGCAAGTCACAAGTGGGGTACCTCAGGGATCAGTCCTGGGCCAGTCCTCTTCAACATCTTCATTAGTGACCTTGCAGATGGACTAGAGGGTAAGGCTTGTCTGTTTGCCGATGACACCAAGATCTGCAACAGAGTAGATGATCCAGATGGGGTGGGCAGAATGAGAAGAGATCTGGATAAACTAGCAAAATGGTCAGAAGAGTGGCAACTGGGATTTAATGCAAAGTAGTGTAAGATCATGCACATAGGGAAGAGAAACCCTGAAGCCACCTATAGGCTGGGAGGGGAGTTGCTAGCAGTCACAAAGGAAGAAAGAGACTTGGGCATCATCATCACTGATGACCTCAAATCATCCAAGCAGACCTCTAAAGCAGTAGATAAGGCTAGGGGGGTGTTAGGGTGTATTAGTAGGGGTATCACAAGTCGTAAGAGGGAGGTAATAATCCCTCTTTACAAAAGACTGGTTAGGCCCCATCTGGAGTATTGCGTGCAGTATTGGAGGCCACACCTTCACAAGTACATTAACCAAATTGAGGCAGTCCAGAGAAGGGCAACTAAAATGGTGCAGGGACTGCATCAGAAGACATATGAGGACAGATTAACAGAGCTCAATATGTATACCCTTGAGCAAAGGAGGAGAGAGGTGATATGATCGAGGCATTCAAACACCTTAAGGGCATTAACAAGGTGAAAGAGTCTAACATGTTTAAATATAAGAAAAATAGCAGGACAAGAGGACACAGCATGAGATTAGAGGGGCCGATTAAGGGGAATGTGAGGAAATTCTTTTTCACAGAAAGGGTGGTGGATGCATTGAATGGCCTACCTCAAGAAGTGGTGGCTATGAATACAGTGCAGGGCTTCAAACAGGCATGGGATAGGCATAAGGGAGCAATACAAATGAGTATGACTTGATAGGCCACTGACAGAGCAAAGGCCGATGGCACATTTATAAGGTAGAAAAAGAAATGGGCAGACTGGATGGGCCTTGCGGTCCTTATCTGCCGTAAACTTCTATGTTTCTATGTTTCTATGCTACATGTCTCCCTCACCCAGCCCTGTTCAGTCACTATCCCTGGTGCTAGTGCTACACCTCCACCTCACTCAGCCCTGTTCAATCACTATCCCTCGTGCTAGTGGTACACCTCTCCCTCACCCAGCCCTGCTCAATCACTATCCCTGGTGCTAGTGCTACACCTCCCCCTCACTCAGCCCTGTTCAATCACTATCCCTGGTGCTAGTGCTACACGTCTCCCTCACCCAGCCCTGTTCAATCACTATCCCTAGTGCTAGTGCTACACCTCTCCCACACTCATCCCTATTCAATCACTATCCCTGGTGCTAGTGCTACACGTCTCCCTCACTCAGTCCTGTTCAATCACTACCCCTGGTGCTAGTGCTACATGTCTCCCTCACCCAGCCCTGTTCAATCACTATCCCTGGTGCTAGTGGTACACCTCTCCCTCACCCAGCCCTGTTCAGTCACTATCCCTAGTGCTAGTGCTACACCTCCCCCTCACCCAGCCCTGTTTAATCACTATCCCTGGTGCTAGTGGTACACCTCTCCCTCACCCAGCCCTGTTCAGTCACTATCCCTAGTGCTAGTGCTTCACCTCCCACTCACTAAGCCCTGTTCAATCACTATCCCTGGAGCTAGTGGCACACCTCCCCCTCACTCAGCCCTGATCAATCACTATCCCTGTTGCTAGTGCTACACCTCCCCCTCACCAGCCCTGTTCAGTCACTATCCCTGGTGCTAGTGCTACACCTTTCCCTCACCCAGCCTTGTTCAATCACTATCCCTGGTGCTAGTGGTACACCTCCCCCACACTCAGCCCTGTTCAGTCACTATCCCTGGTGCTAGTGCTTCACCTCTCCCTCACCCAGCCCTGTTCAATCACTATCCCTGGTGCTAGTGCAACACCTCTCCCTTACCCAGCCCTGTTCAATCACTATTCCTGTTGCTAGTGCTACACCTCCCCCTCACACAGCCCTGTTCAGTCACTATCCCTGGTGCTAGTGGTACACCTCTCCCTCACTCAGCCCTGTTCAGTCACTATCCCTGGTGATAGTGCTACTCCTCTCCCTCAGTCAGCCCTGTTCAATCACTCTCCCTTGTGCTAGTGCTACACCTCCACCTCACTCAGCCCTGTTCAATCACTATCCCTAGTGCTAGTGCTACACCTCTCCCTCACTCAGCCCTGTTCAATCACTATCCCTGGTGCTAGTGCTACACCTCTCCCTCACCCAGCCCTGTTCAATCACTATCCCTGGTACTAGTGCTACACCTCCCCCTCACTCATCCTTGTTCAATCACTATCCCTGGTGCTAGTGGTATACATCTCCCTCACTCAGCACTGTTCAATCACTATCCCTGGTGCTAGTGCTACACCTCTCCCTCACTCAGCCCTGTTCAGTTACTATCCCTGGTGCTAGTGCTACACCTCTTCATCACCCAATACCTGTTCAGTCACTATCCCTGGTGCTAGTGGTACACCTCTCCCTCACCCAATCCCCATTCTGTCACCATCTCTGGTGCAAATGTTATTCCCTCCCTCTTGTCCCTGTTCAGGTGCTATCTCCAGTACTAGTTGTACGCCCCATCACACGATCCTTGTTCAGTGACTATCGGTGGTACTAGTGGTACCCCCATCACCAAATCAGTTACTATCCTTGGAGCTAGGAGAATGCCCCTCACTCACTGGATCGCCATTGTCACTAACCCTGGTGCTGTTGATATCCCCCCCCGTCACCCAATCCTCATTGCACAACAATCCCTCCCTGGTTGTATTAGCATCCCGCCCACCTCTACGTGCCGTCCTCTGTTCTCCAAAACCTATCCCTAGCTCTGAGATGGGGCCACTACTCACCCTCTGCTCATTCCCCTGCTGGTCTCCATCCCATTTACGCAAGTCAGTCACTTGCATTATAGACATCACTGTGTGGGAACTGTGCTCATGCATGTACAACACCAGTACAGTTTATTTGTTTATATGATTTGTTTTTGGTTACCAGGTAAGTACAGGAGACATGCAGAAGCCAATTTTCAAGCAGCACAAGTGAGAGTACAATGACAGCATCAAGAACAGGGTAGAAACATCCACTGGCAACCGTGACAATTTACAGCTCAGTGAATCAAAGTCAGTAAGGGAAAGAACAGGTTGTCAGGAATGAGGCAGTGGAAAGTGAACAATTATACAAGCCTACACTAGAGCTGGGGGGTCATAAAAACAAGTTGGTGCACAGTGGAATAGATGTGCCCCAGAGAGTGTAGCAATACTAGAGATGATTACTGTAGGCCTGATATATAACTACTGTAGGCCTGATATTTGGGGACTGCAGAATTAGAGACAGGTACAAGGATCAGAGAAGGGCAGGGATTCATTTATGGTTTTGTGAAACTACAGTGGACTGGAAGCACTGTGTATACCAGTAGATTGCAAGTTCAATATTTCAGAACATAGGAGGCAAAAGCAAGGTGGCCCATCCCTGTGGAACATCTGTACTCATGAAGAAGAGGCGAATCTATAGATCTCAGGTGGTAGGTTGTGGTGGTGTGTTCCAGGTGGAGAGATAGAGCACAAAACAAACAGGTTGCACACTCAGGGATGTGAATCTAACTGCTGCTGGTGAAACACGCAAGAGACAAAGGCAATGCTAAGGTGTTTTCACACCAAATTCACCAAGTGCTTGTTGTTCAAATTCAAGACCATCATACTACTGAAAAGGTGCCAGGAAAATAAGAACGATACTACCAAGTACCCCAGCACTTCGACCTGGTGGATTCAGTTACAACTGTGTTGGTGTCAGTAATTGATTGTTTAACGGTGAGCTGTGATTTTGAACGCCCTTTGCTTATGGAGTATCCCCTTTTGCTCCAGCTAAAGATCCAACTCTCTCTATAATCAGTGGTGTCTCACTCTTAATTTAGATTGTTCTATTTTCACAAGCTCTTTCTCATGTTTGTTAGTTTTGTCTGGAGATCTTTATCAAATCTGAGAAAAAAACGTCTGCGATTATTGAATTACTTGAATGCTGTTTGAGTCTCATTTATTTCTGTTTTAAGGATGACATGATCTTCTGTGTCTTCCTCAAATAATAAAAAGGATAAAGTAGTTTGCACACTCAGCTGCGATTGCCTCCCACACTTCTCTGTTTTTTAAATCTTCTAATCCCCCGGAGGGGATCGTAGTTACTCTCAGACAATGTGGGGCTATTTTATTTTCTGGATGTGGTTTTCTAAAGTTATTGTAATCAATGCTTAGTTTTGAGAACAGTTGTTTTTCAAAGGTAATGAATACATCTTTTTATCTCACCTTCCTCTCTCAAAGGGCAGCTTCTGGTAAGTTAACAAGTTTTAATTTAGCTGCTTCCTAAAGGTTTTCCAGTGTGTCAGCTGTAGTCATGCACACTAGTGGAGAATCAGTATCTTGGTTGTCTTGACTAGTGTTCATTGCAAGAAGAAACCAGCTCCTCCAGAAAAGTAGTGTCCAGGACTCATACTGGTGTATATTCACCATTCACAACCAAAGTCTAATACATTGGGGATCATACTATATACTGTACCTCTAACCATACAGACATAGGCCCAGATATTCAAACTGTGCCAGGCTGTGGAACAAGCCTGTGCGCTGCTGAAATTTGTTACGCAGGGGTGTGGCCAGGGCGATATTCAACAGAGCTGCACTATGGTGCAACTGCTTTGAATATCGCACCCTGGCCACCCCCGCAACCCCAGCGCAAGTGGTCAGAGTGGAGCATTGACATGCGGTGGCGCAAGTGCCATTGCGCCATGCACAGCACCTGCAATATTCAAAAGGTGACATGCAAATGGGGCCATAATTAATGCAAGGCACATGGTGGGCCATTTGCATCTGATTACAGCCCCATTTGCATGCCATTAGCATGCAAGTGCTCCGATCCCCGATGACTTACACCTGGCGCCCTGCCAGGCAGCAGCCGTCGGGGACCGATGCCCCTGCAGCCCGATCGCGGGCCATCCAGTAAGGGACAAAGAATGTCTCCTATCCCTGGTGGTCCAGTGGACCATGATTAGCCTAATTGCGGGCATCACTGTATCCCCCCACAAAGTCCAATATCCCTGGTGGTCCAGTCGACTGCGATTAGCCCGATCGCGGGCATCACTGTATGCCCCCCCCAAAGTCCAATATCCCTGGTGGTCCAGTGGACTGCATGGAGCCAATCGCGGGCGGCATTCCTCTCCCCAAGTCCGAAATCCCTGGTGATCTAGTGGACCCCCACCCACCCACCCACTGAGCCCCACCCCACTCCCTTGTCAGCTGGCGGTGGCAGCACCTCCCGCCTGCCACCTTGCCGCCCACTGACTGACAGTTCAGTAGGCTGCACGCCCACTGGTTCAGAGCATGAGCTAATGGGCGTGCAGCCCATACCATACTAGTCAGTCCATTCACCATGTCTTACAAAGCCCTGCTCCTTTAAGGGCACAGAATCCACTATAAAGCAGGCCCAGATGGATGCATGGTGTCCAGCACACCTCCACTCCATATGAAGCTCCACACTCACAAAGAGTGGTGAGCAGGGCCTGGGGATGCTGTCTGGTGCAGATCAGGGGGTCAGCGGGGCAGGAAAAGACTGAGCATCTGGAGGACTGCTTCCTTTCCTGGGGATGGGATCCAGGGATGTCCAGTGTCTTGGTGGCCCCAGATGGAGATTGGAGGCACTGCCAGAACATGGGCTACACAAGGGGGCAGAGTGCAGCAGACACCAGCAGGGCAGTCATGCACAGGTGTCATTGCATGCCACACTTCTAGGGGAACCCAACAACAGAAAAACACCTCTGGTGTGCTGTGGAGATGCAGGGGCCTTCAGGGGCAAGCCCACATCCCAGTGCCAGCCCAGCGCACCACTGGAATCCGTTGCCAGACCCAACATCCAAGGTAGGTCCCTCTAATTAAAGAAAGGCCAGCAAGGGAGGGTGGGCCCACCGGGGGTGATCCAGGGGTCTGGACCTACCAAAGAGTGTTCAAGGGAGGAAGCTGGTAGCAGGGGTTCAGGCAGGGAGCAGCGACTTCACCGAGAGTGTTCCCTGAAAGGATGCCTGGGTTGTAGAGAGAATAAAGAAAGTTAACAAAAAAGAAAAAGAAAGAAAGATACTGTCTGTAAACAGAAAGACAGTAGATAAATCGATAGATACTGTCTGTAGATGGAGAGATAGATAGATAGATAGCTACTGTCTGTCGGTAGATAGATAGATAGATATTGTCGATAGATAGATAGATAGATAGATAGATATTGTCGATAGATAGATACTGTCTGTCGATTGATTGATTGATTGATTGATAGTGTTGATACTTTCAACATATAGACTGACACAGACAGACAGATGGACAGATAGGCAAACACTCAGACAGAAGCTAAAGTTCATTCCCAGATCCTACTAATATGGCTTCTGACAATATATATTACCTTGCCTCCAGGTCTTTATTCCTCTTACTGTTAAAAAAAGGTACACAAAAGCATTAACATCTTAGAGAGTGAATTAAGCATCTCCGACAATGGAGAAACCCTGACACAGGAAAAAAAACTGTTTCAAAACAGCATGGTAGAATATGTCTTTTGTTTTTGAACCAAGAAAGTCTATACTCAAAACTAAAAAAAAAAAAAGTGTTAAAGGAATTAATTTCACCCAATTGCAACCAGAGAACATTAAAACAAAAAAACAAATAAAAAGTCATTAAAGGTGTTAATTGTACACCATTGCAGCTGGACAGCATTTTTCAAAAAGGAAAGGAGTTAAGAAAGGAAATTAAAAATAAACAGGAAGTATTGAATAAAGTAGATTTCACTTCTGGTTTGATCTGCACTAAAGAAGTTACAGATGGATTACTAAAACTAGATGTAAAAAAAGCTCCAGGTTTAGATGGCATCTCTACGACTCTGTTAAAATTTGCAGCCCCAGTAGTAGCACAATATATTTCCTACATTTATAATTTGTCTCTGACTACTGGAACATTCCCAAGTGCCTGGAAAAAGGTGGAAGTAATTCTGATATACAAATCTGATAAAATGAATGAAATTCAAAATTATAGACCAATATCCTTACTCCCAATAATATCTAAGCTTTTTGAAAAATTTGCAGTGAAGCAACTAGAGATCTACTTGGAGGATAATAAAATATATAATCAGAATCAATCAGGTTTTCGCTCTAGCCACAGAACATCAGCATTAATAAAGGTGACATCTGACATTCAGTCATCGTTGGACAAGGGCCTCCTGGTTGGGGGCCATATTTATAGATTTGTCCAAAGCATTTGACACGCTTAGCCATACAGTTTTGTTGGACATATTAAAGGATATAGGCCTCAACCAGGTGGTCCTGAACTGGTTTAAGGACTATTTAACTGATAGGACTCAGCAGGTTACTTTGGGAAAGTTTACATCTCAGCCCGCACTTGTTAAATCTGGAGTCCCTCAGGGGTCGTTGTTGGGCCCACTTTTGTTCAATCTGTATACGAATGATGCTGGTATCTTAATAAAACAAGTGCAGCACCACTCCTATGCAGATGACATAATTTTGTATATTGAAGGTGCTTCTTCTTATGAAGTTCAGGAAGTGTTACAACGTGATTTTGATATTTTAAAAAAATGTTATAAATCACGAAATTTGATATTAAACAGTAAAAAATCTCAAGTTATGTTCTTTGAAAATAAGCAAACAACTGAAACAAGCCCACTTCAAAATCAAAACATTGACTAATCACACATTAACACAGGTGAACTCATATAAATATTTGGGTATATGGTTAGATACAAAGTTAAAATGGGATATACACATAGAAAATCTGATTAAAAGATTACACGGTAGATTAGGAGCTTTGTACAGGTGTCAGCGTGGCTCAGTTGGTAGCACATCCGCCTCTGGACCAGAAGGTCATGGGTTCTCGTCCCACACTGGGATGGACTTGCACTTAAAAATTGCTGGCATCTGAGTGCAGTATTGGGGGGTGCTGTACTGCTGGGGTGTGCCGTCCTTCAGATGAAATGTTAAACAAGGTCCCTTCTGCCCATCCTGGTGTTGTCCTGGTGGGTGTCCAGGTGGAAGTAAAAGAACCCAGGGCACTCTTCGTAAAGAGCAGGGAAACATTCCCAGCATCCTGGCCAACATTCCCCTTCCCATAAAACTGGTTCATGCAATTATCCAAGCTGTGTGTGGGTGATGATGTGCGATATGGCCGCCACCACACATTCAGTCACTTCACTACCAGTCTAGTATTGCTTGTAAAGCGCTTTGAGATACTGTGTATGAAAAGCACTATATAGATGCTGATTATTCTTCTGATTCTTCTACAGATTAAAAAAAGTTATATACCTAATATGACTACGGCCCATTTAATTAATTCAACAATAATTCCATTATTTGATTATGGGGAAGTGATGTACGCCGGTACATCAAAATCTGTACTGGAGAGGTTAGATACAGCCTTAAATAGATTTGCAAGGTTTGCTCTAGATGCACCTCGTTTGGCTCACCGGCACACTATGTACAGTGTCTTAAATTGGACATGTCTTACCGAGCGTAGAAACTTGCATATATTGCATTTAGTTCATCAACAATTGAACCAAAAGACTCCTCCCTATCTGAACAATTTATTCCAGGTACACATACCTAGAGCAGATTTGAGATCAGCACAAAATCTGGAACTAGTAATTCCAAAAACTAGAATGACAAGGACAAACTCTGCATTAATAATGAGTGGACCTAAACTCTGGAATAGTTTACCAGACTGTTTAAAAAAAAGACAATTGTCTCTTGGTCTAAGATTAAGATATGGATGAAATCAGAAGTACATCAAATTAGCTGATAGTGTCCCTAGTAAGAAGGTACAGCACTTTTTGTTTCACACTCCCTGTCCATAACTATTCCTGAATGTTAGTGAATCATCATTTTTTTATCACATGGCTACTCTTGTGTTATTGTCCCTGATCCCCCCAGAAATAATTCACTTCCACAACTACTGACTGTTGCATGCTCACTGGCACTCTTTATAACATTACATTCCAATAATTCTGTAACCACAATAGGCAACATTTACTCAAACATATCAGTCAATTTTCTTCATTATGGACATAACAGTCCACCCGTACATCTTCCATCCTGTTCCTCTTCCCCTCATGGTCCTTCTCCTTCAATATTGCTCTTCGGGGTCCGGACAGTATGGTCCAGCTTGCTCTTTGGGGTCTGGACCCTGTGATCTGGCTCTCTCTCTCTCTCTCTCAATGGAACCGGGTCCCATCCTTACCTGGACTCCTTCCCCGCTAGATGCGGACAGACTGATCCACCCCCTAGCTCTATCTCCCTCTCCCTCCCCCTTTTATTCCCATGGCTGGGCTCCTTTGTCCCCAGCCCATGGTGCCTACCCTTCCCCCCTTTTTCTGCTCCCCTTCTCCCCAGTCCCACCCTTTTTCCACTGACCCATCCCCAGCTTGCGATGGAAGATGGGGCTCCCTCCTTGCGGGCTAGGGTCTCAGACTCTTACATATTCACCTCCTCCCCCAGGCCCCAAAGGGCCGGAAGGATAGGCCCCTCAACTACCTCCCTATATTGGCGCTCCCTTGCCACTTCTCTCACTTTCACCCCTTTTGCTTCCCCACCAACCTGCTTTGTGATCACTCCCTGCAGCCACCAGTGCTTTTTCTTCTCCAGGTCCCATACCATGTCCCTCAACAGGGACCCCAAGGGACCCCCCCAAGGTCATTGCCCCCCAAGATGGACCATAATGCTGTCACAACCAGGCCCCTTTGACCATAAATTCTTCTGACAAAAGCATCCTGTCCCCACCCCAAATCCCAGCCTGCCTGTGGCACCCCCTAGGCCTGTATGCCATCCCTTGTCTGCTGCCCCTCAGGTGGGCACCAACACCAAATTCATCTCTGTTCCCCTGCTTCAGCTTCATTGCAATTATGCATTCCAACCTGGGTTCAACATGCCAACTTTTCTTGTATGGCCCCGACTTCTCTCCTGCCTATGCCAGTCCCCTTCCCTTGTCCATGCCACCTATGCGTCCCTGACCCTCTTCAACAGGGATACAAAACACCCTTTCCCCTCTCCTCTGCAGTCAGCCCTGGCTCTGAGCCATTGGGTGCTGCCAGTGTCAGACCATGGCCTGCCTCAGTCCCTTGCTGTTCTCCCCGTCACACCTTCCTGCAGGCAACACTTCCCTGTTGTCTTGCCCTGGACTGGGTTGGGCCCATCCTGCCCCAGTATCACCTTGCTTAGCCTTGCTAGGCAAGAATGCTCCATGTGGGGTTGGTTCTACCCTTACCCATGATTAGGCCTTGTCCTGCCTTACCTTGTACCCTGTGGCTGGCATGCCCACTTTTTCCATAACCTGCTGCCCGAGGCCCTTTTGGCCAGCAGGCCCCCTACAACTCCTTCCCATGCCTTCGCCTGCTGGCAACACCAGGTTCTGCTACTGCCTTCCCACTTCTTTCATTTTTTCCCCACCTCCCGTCTGGTACCAAGGCCCATAGATGGCTGCTCGTGGGGCCAAGGACCAGGAACTGCTCCGTGGAAAGGCCCGCAAACCCATCTTCTGCCTCCCTCTGATTTCATCTGTATTCCTAGCTAAGAGTGGACTGCCCCCTTTTGGGGGCACTACCCCCATCTCTGTCAGCCTCTGTCACCTGTTGGTAAGACCCACCACCCCTTTAGGGTGCTTCGGCAAGATAGGCCCCCCTACCTACTGCCACCCTCGTACCCCCGATGCCCTGCTACTGGGCCACCTCCCCCACAACTGCACCCCCTCCCCTGCACCTGCCCCAGCCCCAAATGGAGATCCTGCTCCAGCTGCCCCAACAGCCATTCCCCTATGCTGAGTGCTCCACAGGCCACGTGCCCGCCCCAACCTGTGCAGCTGCCCACAACTTTGATCTGTGACTAGCAATTACAAGCCATTATGACTGTATTTTTTTTCAGGAATGCCTGTTTCCTTTTCTGTCACGGTACCAATATCACCGCCTCTGGTTCCGGATCGTTGAGGCAGCCTGTGCATGTCCCTGATTGATCTGCGCATAAGTTATCCATGCTGAGACTAATCCTGGAATGGCTCAAAACTGCTACAAGCTTAATGCCGATCCCTCTTACCCCAGCTGTGCCCCCTCCTGACATGGAACCCACCCACCAGGCCCTCGGCATTCCTTTGATGCCCTTCTCCTGCTAACAGTGGTTCCTTCACACTCCATGGTTCTAGCTGGTCTAACTTAAGCTGCCATGTTCCTAAACCCCTTGCCATTTCTCCCTGAGTAACTGGATAAAACATGCCCCCAAACACCCACCCCATTCTGGTCTCCTGTCCTTCCTCAGCGGTGTGAGGGGTTCCCCTCTCCCATACCATCTCTGCCCCCTTTCTGCCTGCAGGTACTCCTTAGGATGCTGCACTTTTTTTTTTGTCCCCCCCACCAACTTGCAACTACGGGCTCTAAGCTTGGTGCCACCCCATGCCCAAACCTGTGGGCACCTACTGACCACGTCACCTGTGGACCTGCCATGAAAATCCACCAGTGCGAAAACCGTCTAGCACTGGCCAGTACTGCTGCTTACCCACAGACATGTAAGCCATCCCATCCAAACATCCGTAATGCTGCACTGCTGGAAACACCTTCAAAACCAGTCCATTGCTTCTCATTCTTCAGCCCTCTATGCCAAATAGCATGATTAATATACCTAACTACCAGATCTTTAGATGCTATAGGCAATCCAGAGGAGGTGGGGTTGCCATCTGCATCAAAGATAGACTTGTGGCATCAACACTTAATTCTAACTCACTGGTATCAGGATTTGAGTGCCTGGACATAAAAATCAAACTATCCCCATCGTTAGCACTCTGAGTCATAGGATGCTATAGACCAACATCTGCCGGTACTCAGCTCTTGTTCTATCTTACAACTATCTTGGACACTAGCCCCCTGGAAACAATTATCCTCGGGGATCTAAACTACGATTAGCTGTCGGAAGCCAGTCACCGCTTAAATATTTCTGTGACTCCCTTGGTTTCACCCTACTCAGTGAAGAGCCCACCAGTGTCAACAAAAAGAATACAGCCAAAAGTACCCTTCTGGATGTTCTGCTTGTGAATAAACCCCATTCCTTCTCCCACGTTGGAACCTTTGGCGCAGATATTAGTGACCATTGCCTAATAGCTGGAGTTTGGGCAGCCAACAAAGTGCCAGCTATGGCCAAATTCTCCACCAAAAGGTCAATCCAGGTCATTCGACCCAAAGGCATACCTACTTGACCTAATAAACTCCGCCTTTTGGCAGAGTTTTTACCTTGCTAAAACAGTGGAAACTGCATATTCTATACTACATGAAATCATTACCTACACCATGAATCTACATGTGCCTTTGTCAAAAATACGCATAAAGTCTAGGAAATGCCATTGGTTTACTCAAGATCTCAAGGCTACACTACTGTCCAGGGATAAACTCTGGAAAATTGCCTGCAAAATCCCAAAAAGAGGAAGATTAGTGCCTCTTTAGAACAGCCACAAATCACTGCACCAAACTGATTAGGAAAGCTAAAGCCTGCTATTACCAAGCAGAACTAGATACTGCAGCCAATTGTCCCTCCAAATTCTGGGCCACAATCAAGCAACTGGCCGGACCCACGTCCTAAATTATGCTCCCTACAAAAATTACCTCTGACAATACAGTAATCAATGACAAAAAAGAGATACTGCAGGCATTCAACACACTTCACCACAGCAGGCTTAGCCTTCGATAACTCACCTGCATGTAGCCGGCGCACCCAACTTGGCATGACCCCACCAAATGTTGGCTCCGTTAGTCAACATTTCTCATTGTCATCGGTTTCCCTCAAGGAAGTGGAAGACTTGATTCCCATACTTTACACAGTGAAAATACATCCTACCCTAGCCACCTTCAGCCATACCATGACATACTATCCTCTACCATCAGGACAGTATGCTTCCAAATAATTTAATCCAGGGGTTCCATGTGGCCCGAAGGCCTAGGCTTCCCCTGGCAGTGCCTTACCTCTCAGAGCCAGCGATGTGCTGAAATTTTCCAGCAAGAAAGAGGCTTGCTCAAGGCTGCAAGCCCTTAAATATTGCCTAAGAACCCCTGTCAGGACCCCTAGTAGCCCGGCCCCTGGGCCAATGGCCATCGAGACCCGTCCACTGCCATAGCCTCATCTCCCCTCCCTTCTGTGATCTCATTAACCCCTTCCCCCTTCCCCCTTCTCCCTCCTCTTCCCCTTCCCCCTCTGTCATTCTTTCTGGCTGAGCCAAGGGACAAATCTGCTTGCCTTTTAATGGCAAGCTTTATTATTAAAAAGTAGGATGTATAGACTTAGACTTCATACTTTTATAATTGCTATAGATGTTGATATTTAAGGCTAAAACAGAGTATGGGAGTAAGAGAGTATTTGTTTGCAGTATGTATTTTTTTTTATGTATTATTTTTTATTGCCTATTTTATGTAACTGAAATCTTCTTTTCATGGTTTGAACTTGGACCCCATTGTAAATGAGTCTCACCAGTCAAAGGGTTATCATTTTCCTAGACTTGTAAGGAAAAAAAATTACAAACAAACAATGTTACCCCATTGCAACCAGACACAATTTTAAAAATGGTGTTAAATTAATAAATTTTACCCCATTGCAACCAAACAATATTTTTAAAACACGTATTCAAGAACTTAATTTTACCCCATTGCAACCTGACACAATTTTAGCAAGCATTTGTCAATGCCAAATGTTTGCTTGCTGGTATTAACACTGGAAATGCAGGAGTTAGACAGATGCAGAATAGGAATGGCAGTGAAGTATTGAACTTCACGCCAACCCCACCTCCACCCTGCAGGGATGGACAGGTTTTGGGGTATACATTTGGGTCGTCACCAATGACGTTCATGCCATGTCACCTCACCCTATCCTGCAGACACCAACACATGTTGAGGTGTGCCTTGGGGTGTTCAGCTTTACAGTCACCCCATTCCATAAGGACATACGCTGAAATGGGTGCAGTATAGTAGAATGGAGTAAAGACTGGGACCAAATAGTCCAAGGCACACCTTGATGCCTGTCACTGGCTGGGGGTGGGGTGGCGTGAGCATTACTGTTGACAATCCAAAGGCACACCCCTGATGCCTTTCAGCCTGTATAGGGTGGGACATTATGATTAGAAACCCTAACGCCTCTGGCATTTGTTGATATTTGCACTACAAATTTTCAATATGGCCTTTTTGTGACCCCACCTCATGAAAGCATTTGGGACCTCTTCTAATGAAGAGTGGCAGTGTGATTTTGTTAATGTGTCCCGAACTTTGAGTTCCCACAGTGACCGTGCCATTCTGCGCCAGATGTATGAAAACACAGATTGGGCAGGAAGTGAAGAATGACAGCTGTACTATCTATAGGGAGGTTTGAAGGGATGGCAATGTTGAAAATCTGTAGAGGAAATCTTAAAAATGCTTGCAGTTCTGAGCATACGTGGAAACTGTGCAGTGTTTGCGTGAACCCAGTCATTTAGTGGAATTATTTCACCAAATTTTCAACACAGTAATTTTGTGACCTCTGCTGATGAACACTGTCACTATGATTTTCTTACTCTGTCCTGAACATTGATTTCCCACAGCAACCGTGCTATTCTGTGCCAGGTGTGTAAATGCATATTTTGGGCAGGATATGAAAAATGACATCTGTACTGTTCATGAGGAGGTGTGAAAAATGCCAATGTTGAAAATCTGGAGTGAAAATTTTACAAATGCATGAAATTACGAAGGTGCGTGGAAATTGCACAACATACACTTGTAAGAGTCATTTTATGGACATTTGTCACTAAATTATCAACATAGGCATTTTAGCACCTCTGTTCATGAACAGTGTCACTAGGATTTTTTAATCTGTCTTGAACACTGACTTCCCACAGCGACTACGCTATTGTGTGCCAGAACTGCGAAAACACATTTTGGCCAGGATGTGAAAAATGACAGCTGTACTGTTCATAAGGAGGTCTGAAAAAATACAAATGTTGAACATCTGGAGTGAAAATACCACAAATTTGTGAAGTTACGAGGGTGCATGGAAACTGCACAATGCAGGCTCGTAACACAGTCATTTTAGAGATGTTTGTCACCAAATTTTCAACATAGGCATTTTAGAACCACTGCTCATGAACAGAGTCACTGTGATTTTCCTAATCTGTCCCAAACACTGATTTCCTACAGTGACTGCACTATTCTGCACCGGAAGTACGAAAATACATTTTGGCCAGGATGTGAAAAATGACAGCTATACTGATCGTAAGAAGGTATGAAAAAATGCCAATGTTGAAAGTTTGGAGTGAAAATATTACAAATTTGAGAAGTTACAAGGCCGCGTGGAAACTACACAATGCACGCTTGTAACAGTCATTTTATGGACTTTTGTCACCAAATTTTCAACCTAGGTATTTTAGGACCTCTGCTCACTGTGATTTTCTTAATGTGTCCCAAACACTGATTTCCCACAGTGACTGCGCTATTCTGTGCTGGAAGTGCGAAACCACATTTTGGTCAGGATTTGAAAAATGACATCTGTACTGTTCATGAGGAGGTGTGGAAAAATGTCAATGTTGAAAATCTGGAGTGAAAATATTACAAATTCACCAAGTTACAAGTGTGCATGGAAACTGCACAACACATGCTCATAAAACAGTCATTTTTTGGATTTTTTTCATCAATTTTGCAATATAGGCTTTTTGAGAGCCCAACTCATGAACAGTGGCACTGTCATTTTGTTAATCTGTCCCGAAAGGTGATTCCGCCGGTGACATAAATCACCTTTCAGGGCGCGCCGCTGGCGCGCGGTTGGATTTCTGCATGCAGACGCGGCGACCCGAGTTCGGGGACGGACTCGGGTCGCTGGAGAACGACCGGGAAGAAGGATTGAGCGTCCTAGGGACTGCTCTCCTTCTCTGGGGAGGGTAGGGACGTGTCCGGAGCACGGATGACCCCTGGCGGAGGCCAGGGGTCACGTAACTGCTGGCACAGGCATGTACTGGAGGCGGGGCAGGATGCTCCACGTCATTGCATGACCCCGCCTCCCTCCAGAAAACAGGAAAAAGAATTAGCCGCCAAAGCCGCCGCTAATGAAGCCCACCACAGCTTCGATTTGCTCCCTAGGCCGGCCCTCCGACTAAGTTACGTGTCTGCGGCATGTGAGGGGAGTGTTGCAGCCCCACCATGGGGGGGAAGCCATGGGGCATTGGAGGGCTCGAGGCCGATGTGGGGAGCAGAAGCCAGTGGTCCGTGACCGGGCGGAAGGACACCTGGCGGCAGGCAGGCTAGGGGGAGATAAAATGTAAATGTAAAAAAAAAAAAATCACCTTTCAGGACCAAATAATACCATGACAGTGACTGAAATCATGAGGAGGGGTCCCAATAAGCCTTTGTTGAAAATGTGGTGCCAAAATTCCCAAAAATGCCTGAGATATGCACCAGAGTTGAAAAAACCCTATTTATGCCATTATACAGCTTACCGGCATTTTTTCAGTTTGCAATAGGCTTTGAGGAGTGCAGACGTGTTCCCGGTCCACCGAAGATCATCACACCAGGCTCTGGAAGTAAGTATGAGGTGAGAGAGGGTGGGGAGGTAGGGTGTACAGTGGGTGGGTGTTGGTTGGCGGAGAGGACCCAACCAGCATGGGACCATTTCCTTTCTTTCAGGCACACAAAAAAAAAAGACATCAAGGGAAGGTTTTTTTTGCAGGCTTCTTTTTTACACACTGGGATGGGCTCCCAGTGTGCCACCTTGGGGTGGGGGGACTTAAGATGATGGGGATTGGGCCCCCCATTGGCAAAGAATGACTGTTTGGGGGGACAGGATGCCGAGGGGGACTGGGCAGCCCCCTCAGCACACAACAAATTGGGTGGGGGCATTATGTCAATGGTGAGGGGGCTCAACCCATCAGCAAATTAATTGGGCTGGGGGCATGCTGACAGTGGGATTGGGCACCCCAGTCAGGTAGCTTTCCCTTCTCCACCATGTTTATAGACATGTTACACCAGGCAAGGTACCGCCCTGCAATGACGAGGCGGACCCTCATTGCAGTGGCCAAACCATTTCAACTTGGTGGCACTTATGCAGAACCAGTGTCATCAGGACACTGGGCCTGCATTGGGTGAACAGTCCCAAGCCCACAATTACAGTGCCTGCTTTGGCAGCCACAGTGCCGCACCTCCACAACTCACTTCTCTCCTAAGCTGTCATGTCATGTTTCTTGCGCATGCAAAAGCAAACATAAAAGGGGTGTTAATTAATTTTACCCCAGTGCAACCAAACAATATTTTTTGAAAAGGTATTCAAGGAGTTAATTTTACCACATTGCAACTAGACACAATTTTAAAAAAGGTGTTACATTAATTCATTTTACCCCACTGCAACCAGACAAAAAGAGTATTAAAGGATTTAATTTGACCCCATTGAAGCCAGACAAAATGAAAACAAAGTGGTGTTAAAAGGCAATGAAAAGCCCCCCCCACACATAGCTAGTCTCAGCTACCATTAATACAAATATTAGCACACCTGTCAAATCTATTAATCTACAGCAGGTACTTTCTATGCTGCACACTGCGAGTTTCGTTATTTTTTTATCCTAATCCGTACCAGGTCTACAGTGGTATTTCTAAACCAAAAGTAGCAGCCATCTTTCCCCTTTAGGAAAATACTAAATTAAACCATTATTACAATACTTAGAATTTGGTGGAACTGCAGAATTTTACCACCAAATGAAACTGGGAGAGGCCTGGAAACTTTATAGGGAGAAAAGGTATGGTTAAAGGTTTTTGCCCAGTTTCTTTACGCTGCTGCTTTAAAGGAGTTATTTGTACCCCACTGCAACCAGACACAATTTTTAAAAAGGGTGTTAAAACAGTAGTTTACTCATTGCAACCAAACAAATTAAAAATGGTTGTTATTAAAGTTAGTTGTATCCCTTTGCAACCAAACTATATTAAAAAGGGAGCTAAAGTTCATTTTGCCCCATTGCAAACAGATATTTTTTAAAAGTTGTTAAACGGGTAAACTTGACCCCTTTGCAACCATTCAAATAAAAAAGGTGCAAAGAAATTAAATTGAACCCACTGCAACCAGAAAACAGTATACAAAGGGTATTAATGTAATTAGTTTTACTTAATTGCAACCAAACTATATCTAGACAAAGAGTGTTAAATGAATTAATTTTACCACATTGCAACCAGACAAAGTTTTTAGAAGAGTCATAAAGAAGTTAATTTTACCTCATTGCAACCAGACAGCAGTTTAAAAAGTGTTATTGGAAGTACTTTTACCCCCTTGCAACCAGATAAAATTAAAAACAAAGGGGTGGTAAGGGAGTTAATATTGCCCCATTGCAACCAGACAAATTTAAAAAAAGGTGTTAAAGGAGTTACCTTTAACCCGGTGCAACAGACTCATTTTAAACAAACGCTGGTCAGAGCTGATATGGCTATGAAGAGCTTTTAGGGGTGGCAAGAGTGTGGAAAAGAATATGTGGTGCTCTCGCTGCACTGGAGTCGGACATAACTGATACTGCAGTGATTACAGAACTGTGCATGCATGATTCTCACACATGTGCAATTTTCCCCTGAGTTAGCCATGTGCAACATGGTGGCACTATCATGACTACATATGCATGATTCTCACACATGTGCAGTTTGAGTCAGCGCCATCAAGTTGCACATGGTGGCCATCACTTTCACAGCTGTGGAAAGGAAAAGTAGTGCACCAGGAAGGGGGTATGTTCAGGTGGCCCATAGAGGGGAAGCGCTGTATAAAGAGAGTCACTGAGAACTATGCTAGAGCACTGTGGCAGCACATCAGACAATGTTCTGGTCACATGCTTCCACAGAGCTCATAAAAACATCTGATATGGCATAACATCTGGGGAGCTTGGCCCATGCAGCTATAAAAATCAGAGCCAAGAGGAGAGTATTAACAAACTCGAGATGTGGTATGGGACGTGCTTGTCATCACAGTCACTGTCTCATTCTTTTCTAAGCAGTCATTTCTGGTAAATGTGCCTTAACCATATTGGTCTCGGTGCTGGCAGACACTTCTGGTTCCCCTCTGATTGTAGTAAACAGGGATAGTAGCCGTCTTGAATGGCAGCTGCCAGTGGTGGCATGTCCTAAAAAAGTGGTCCCCATGCTCATCTGCACATGTTAGAAATGACCCCTTTCCTTGTTTTTGTTGTAAAAAAACTGACCCCTTCAACACAAAAACAAGGAGTCAGTTATGGCCTCCGCCCCCCTCCCTTTTTGCTTCAAGTAAGGAACGTGACTCTGGGTTTGCGTCAGATGTACAGTGGCAGCCACAGATGCATAATATTGTAATCAACTGTATGTAAAGGTTTGTTTTTGGTGAGAATGTGTGCTTTCTTAATGTTGTCAATATCACTCCACCCGTTGTGTACTCTGCCCTGGATTTCTGTGCCACAAGTGCATTGTTTTACATGTTTGTGTTCAGGACAAAAAGGCCTTTCAAATGAGGGTAGTCACTTATCTAAATTCTTTATCATTTTTTTTAAATAGCCATTAGAAATGCGGTTGTTGTAAAAACAAAAATGGAAATACAGGTAATAAGATGACCATATTTTACTAAATATAAGGAGTTCAGATTGGTGACTACCCTCATTTGAAAAGCAGTGTGGAGTTCCGTCTCTAATGTTCTAAACATACAATGGCTCGGAATGAATCAGATTTGGCATGACAAGAGATTTATGGTCTGGTCTATGTGCAGTTTGCCCCTGAGTCAGCTATGTGCAACATGGTGGCGCTAACATGACTACATACGCATGATTCTCGCACATGTGCAGTTTAAGTCAGAGTCACCATGTTGCACATGGCGACCATCACTTCCACAGCTGTGGAAAGGAAAAGTAGTGTGCCAGGAAGGGGGTATGTTTAGGTGGCCCACAGATGGGAAGGGCTGCAGAAACAGAATCACTGGAAAATATGCCAGAGCACTGTGGCAGCATATCAGACAGCGTTCCGGTCATGTGTTTCCACAGTGCTCTTAAACAAATCTGATATTTCATAACATCTGTAGAGCTAGGCCCATGCAGCCATAATAATCTGACTCGGGAAGAGACTATTAATAAACTAGAGATGTGGTCTGGGACTTGCTCATCATCACAATCATGTTCTCGTTCTTTTCTAAGAAGTAATTTCTGGTAAATGTGCCTTAATCATATTAATCTCAGTGCTGGCAGACTACTCTGGTTTTCCCCTGATTGTAGTAAGCAGGAGTAGTGGCAGTCTTGAAGTAGTAGCTGCCAGTGGTTGCATGTTCTGAAAAAGTGGTCCCCATGCTCATCTGCACATTTTCGAAATGACCCCTTCCTTCTCTTTTGTAAAAAACTGACCCCTTTAACACAGAAGAAAAAATTACTCACCTTAGTGATGTTGTTTCTTCTAATGGAGTCTTGCTGTATTCTGACAAATTGCAGTGAGGTCCAACCTTCGAACTGCTCCGGAGATGAAAGAGTTAACTTTCCATACCAGGCATGGAACGCTGAGCTCGAGCTCGGTTGAGACTCTGTATGTTGCTGTTTGAACTCAAACTGTCAGATCTTTACGAGCTATACTTACTAAGAGTCCTGTGTGGAAGCTGTAACCTACACTAGCCAACTGGCTACTAAATATAATAAACAGATTTTTTGGTCCCAAAACAAAGACTCAAGTCAGGAAACCCAAAAAATGAAACAAACACAACACCCACTCACTCAAAGCAAATGGGTGATAATTAAAGGGTGGGGCACCTCTTGAGTGCCAACACTGCTACTGCCCACCCACATCCCAAAACAAAGGTTCTGAGAGGGGAGGCGGGGGGGGGGGAGGTCAGAATACAGCAAGACTCCATTAGAAGAAACAACATTACGAAGATGAGTAATTTTTTTCTTCAAACAACATGAAGTCTTGCTGTATTCTGACAAATTGCAGACTACCAAGCAGTACCTCCATGGAGGAGGGACAGAACCTACCTAGGAAATAGAATCTGGAGCACTGCTGGGCCAAACCGAGCATCACTCCTAGCCTGGATATCCAGAGAGTAATGCTTGGTAAAAGTGTGTACTGTTTTCCAGGTAGCTGCTTGACATATCTCTAAGATAGGAATATCCCGGGAAGCAGCTCTACCTCTGGTAGAGTGAGCCCTCAGGCATGAGGGTGGAGTCCTGCCTAGTTTTTCATAGCAAAATTGAATGCAAGAGACAATCCACCTGGCAATAGATCTCTTAGTGGCAGGTTTTCCCTTACCAACCTCACCATAAGTGAGGAACAGTTGGAGGGAGTCAAACCTGTGACCCTTGGTACACTCTATGTAGTAGCTAAGGGCCCTTTTCACATCCAAACTGTGCAGCCTCCTCTCCCCAGAGGAGGAATGGTCAGTGAAGAAAACAGGAAGAGACATAGACTGGTTAAGGTGGAAGTCTGAAACCACCTTAGGTAAAAACTTCCTGTTAGTCCTGAGGACCACCTCATCTCTATGGAAAGAGATAAAATCAGGCTCCACTGACAGGGCTTGTAACTAGCTTATGCCCCTGGCAGAAGTGATGGCTGCCAAGAAAACAGTTTTCCAAGTCAAATACTTAAGCTCTGCTGAGGACAAAGGCTCAAAAGGGGGTTGCATTAGCTGGGCAATGCAAACATTAAGGTCCCAAAGAGGGGCAGGGTCCCTGAATGGAGGATTGGTATGAAGCAATCCTTTGAAAAATTTAGAGAATACAGGATGAGCTGAAAGGGAAGAAGGCTTACCTGCTGAAAGGAAAGCAGAGACAGCTGCCAGATGCACTCTTAGTGTAGCTGGTCTGAGTCCCAAGGCATTAAGATTAACCATATAGTCCAGGACTGTAGGCAGGCTAGCAGACTCTGGGGAAATATGTTTCCCAGAGCACCAGATAGAAAATCTTTTCCACTTGGAGTTGTAAGTGTTTCTGGTGGAAGGCTTCCGAGAAGCCTTTAGAATAACCATAACACCTTGAGAGAGGTGTAAATCTGCAAACTCTAACTCTTCAAGAGCCAGGCCTTGAGATTGAGAGATTTGAGATTCGGATACCAAACCCTCCCCTGAGCACATGTTAACTGGTTGTAATTCCTGGGAAGAGACAGGGGAAGGTGGACTGCTAAGGACAACAAGAGAGGGTACCAGGGCTGCCTGGCACAGTCTGGAGCAATCAGAATCAACTTGCAGGGTTGAGACCTGATTTTGACTAATACCTTGAACAGGAGAGGAATGGGGAAAAGCATAAAGGAACTTCCCTTCCCAATTGAGAACTAGGGCATCCAGGGGGACTGAGCCCAACACTGGGGGCCTGCAGCAGAAGAGGGGAAGTTGGCGATTGTCTGGGGCTGCAAAAAGATCTATCTGTGGGGTGCCCCATCTGGAGAAGATCACCTTCAAAACCAGGGGATCCAAGGACCATTCGTGGTGGCCCTGAGATATCCTACTGAGAGCATCTGCCAGGGCATTGTCCTTGCCTGGGAGGTGTATTGCTGTAAGAGAGGTGTTGAGGGAATAGGCCAGAGACCATAACTTCATTGTCTCTGTGCACAAGGCCGTAGATCGAGTGCCCCCTAGCTTGTTGATATACCACATTGTGGTGGTATTGTCTGTCCTGATCTGAACTACCTTGTTCTGAACAGACTTGGAAAAAACTTGAAGTGCTAGAAAAACTGCCCTGAGTTCTAATAGGTTGATATGAAGCAGAGATTCCTGAGGAGACCACAACCCTTGGGTGGTCAGGGGTCCCAAGTGTGCTCCCCACCCCAAGAGGGAGGCAGCTGTAGTAAGGACTAGAGAATGAGACTGAGTGACAAAAGGAACTCCCTGTCTTAGATTGTCCTGATCCAGCCACCACTGTAATGCCTGGATCAGGGTTCGAGTCATTGGAATTAGTTTGGTAAGAGGGTCCCTTCTCTGAGACCAAAAGGCTCTCAAGTGGAAGTGAATGTCCTTCATTTGAAATCTTGCTCCCTGCACCACTGCTGTAGAGGCAGCCATATGTCCTAGGAGTTGCAGAAAATGCCTTGCTGGCCGAGACACCTGAGGGGTGAATGAAGAGGCCAGTGAAATAATTGTCCTTGCCCTGTCCAAGGGAAGGAAGGCTCTTGCCTTTACTGTATCCAGCTCTGCCCCTATGAAGGTGAGGAGCTGTACAGACTCTAGAACTGACTTTGAAAGATTCAGCAGGAAACCTAGAGAAGTGAGCAGTTGCGGAGTTATCTGTAGGTGTAACTTGACTTGGTCTGGTGACTGGCCTACTATGAGCCAGTCATCCAGGTATGGAAATATGGAGATCCCTTTTCTCCTTAGGAAGGCAACTACTACTGCCATGCATTTTGTGAACACCCTTGGAGCAGAAGTTAGGCCGAAGGGCATTGCTCTGAATTGGTAGTGGCCTGAGGGCAGCTCGAACCTGAGGTTCTTTCGATGGGAGCTTCTGATGAGAATATGGAAATAGGCATCCTTGAGGTCCAGGGAGACTAGCCAGTCCCCTGGCCTTAGAGAGGGTAGAATTATTCCTAGAGTCACCATTTTGAACTTTGGCTTTAAAAGGTGCTTGTTTAAATATCTGAGATCCACGATGGGCCGCCATTCTCCTGTCTTTTGGGGGTGAGGAAGTACCTGGAGTAAATCCTTTCCCTTTGTGTAGGGGTAGAACCCTTTCTATAGCTCTGAGAGCCAAGAGGGAAGATACCTCTGCCTCTAGGGCAAGTGCCTCTGAAGGATTTGCAGGTGGAAAGGATCTGGTTCTCATCTTTGGAAATTTTTTGAAGCTGAGAACCAGTCCCTGGCTTACTACCTCCAGGACCCATTTATCTGATGTTAAAGACATCCAGTCCTGGAAAAAGTAAGCCAGCCTGCCCCCTACAGGTAGTGGAGAATCGGCCCTGGCAAACCCATCAGGGTGCCTGTTTGGTAGGGGCTTTAGGCTGAGGGGTGGAAGCAGGCCTACTTGTACTCCGTCTGCCTCTCCCTCTAAAGAACCCCCTATGAGCATAAGCAGAAGAGGAGGCTTGGGCTTGGTAGAAAGGGCTATGAAAAGGCCTGCCCCTGCCCCTGGGGTGCTGCCTCTGAGGAGTGGCTTGCCTTTCTTTGGCCTGAGCACTCCTGTAGGTGGTCCTGTACTCATCCATTTCCTTCATGTAGTTCTCTGTTTGCTCCCCAAACAGAGAATTACCCACAACAGGAAAATCCATGGCCTTAGTCTGTGTATCCTGAGACAGGCTAGTATATCTGAGCCAAGCCATCCTACGAAGGGCCACAGATGTAGCCATGACTCTAGATGAAACATCATTGGAGTCCACTGCAGTATGGAATTGCACCTTGGATGCCTCAATACCATCTGCAGCCACCTGCTCCAGCTCCTTGGCAAGCTGGCCAGGGACCTGTTTGGCTAAAGCCATTACAATGTCCCATCTAGATTTCTGATATCTAGCTATATAGGCCATATAATTAGCCTGCCTGAGTCCCAAGGATGCTGCCATGTACTGTTTCTTTGCCATGGCATCAATCCTCCTGGAGTACTTATCTGTGGGGTGTGAAGCCAAGGGTATATTTGCCTTATCACAGGCTGCAGCCTGCACTACTCCAACATGGCTGCATTGCTGGGTAAGGAACTCCGTATCTGAGCCTGAGAGAGTATACCTCTTGTCCATTCTCTTATCCACAGGAGGTATAGAATTAGGAGTCTTTAAAATTTTCATTGTCTGTTTCCCAAAGGACTTATGAAGGGGAATAGACAGCCTCCTGGACTCTGGGATATCCATCATTTCAACATAGTCAGGCTCCTCCTGGTCATCCACAGCTTCTTCCATAGGAAGCTGAAGAGTTTCAGCCACTTTCTTCTAAAACATGAAATGGGAGGGGGACTCAGAAAGCCTAGGAGGAGACACTCCTGAAGGTCTGTCTGGGGAGATGTCCCGGGTCAATGGGCACCACCAGACTTTCATAATCACACTCACTTTCCTCATACTCTCCTTCCTCCTCCTCCGGTTCATAAAATTCCTCTAAATCCAGAACCGGTGGAACCGACCGAACCGAGTGCCTTCCTAATGGTGCCGGTTCGGTCGGAACCAGGGATAGCGACTGAACAATTTTTATCGCTTTGGCTATTTCATCATCAATCGGAGAAAGAACTTTTGGATCCGCACCGGCTGATTTATCCCTTCTTGTTCTTTTAACCGGAACTGACTCCTCGGAATCGGTTCTCCTTTTGCCTGAAGACGTTTCACCCTGGTCAGAGGGCACTCCTTCTGGTTTGGTTGGAACTGAACTGGGCTGGCCATCTGGGTCAGCGGACTTCTTGGCCTCCCTTTCCCTGAGCCTACCAACTCTTTTTTTCCAGGGTAGCTGCAGGAAAATGTTTACAAATCTGGCAGTCTGAATCGAGGTGGTCAAACCCCAGACAATAAACACAGGTGGTGTGGGGATCAGCCTTAGCAAAGACTTCCCCACACACACTACAGTGTTGAAACCCAGTGGGCCCGGTTTTTCTTTTGGGTTTCTCAGACATGGCCATTGGCCAGTCCTAACAAAAACTTACCCTTTTTTCGGCAATCCGCCAGGCAAGACACCCTTATCGGTTCCTGACCGTGTTATGGGTCGTGGAAAAAACTGTGATAAAGTCGGTTTTTTTTAGAACCGAGAAGAATCGGTTACCACACTCTAAAAGCAGAATAAAGTATTTTTAAAACAACTTGATCTGTTCAAACCGAACCAATCCCACGTTTACAAGTTCCACACAGAAAATTAACAAAAATAAGCCTATCTAGTACTCACGAAACCACAGACAGAGACTGAACCGATAGGTTATGGTTTAAAGTCGGTCGAAAACCGAGAAAAACGGTACTTTAACCGACAAATTGAACCGAGCAAAGGAGATTTCTCTGGAGCGACTGTTCAGTGAGGCGGAGTAAAGAATCTGACGGTTTGAGTTCAAACAGCAACAGACAGAGTCTCAACTGAGCTCAAGCTCAGCGTTCCATGCCTGGCATGGAAAGTTAACTCTTTCATCTCCGGAGCAGTTCGAAGGTTGGACCTCACTGCAATTTGTCAGAATACAGCAAGACTTCATGTTGCTTGAAACAAGGAGTCAGTTATGCCCCCTTTTTTGTTTCAAGTAAGGAACGTGACTCTGGGTTTGCATCAGACGTACAGTGGCAGCCATAGACGCATGATATTGTTAAACAGTAATCAACTGTATGTAAAAGTTTGTTTTGGGGGAATTTGTGCTTTCTTAATGTTGTCAATATCACTCCATTTTGTACTCTGCCTCTGGATTTCTGTGCCCCCAGTGCATTATTTTACATTTTTGTGCTCAGGATAAAAAGGCCTTTAACATGAGGGTAGTCACTAATCTAAATTCTTTATAGTTTTTTTATATAGCCATCTGAAATGTGAATTTTGTAAAAACAAAAATGGAAATACAGGTAAAAAGAACACAATATTTTACTAAATATTAGGAGTTCAGACTAGTGACTACCCCCATTTGAAAAGCAGCCTGGGAGATCCCGTGATGCCTCAGCCTAGCTAGTAACGTCTTGCCTCAGCTCCTGCCTGCTCCATCTGTAAATTGCTTTTTCTGATCTAACTCTTGTCTATGTAACTGCAACACCTGCCAATCAGCATCGGAGAACCTCACAACTTACCTGGGGCAGCTCTCTTCATTCTTCCTGGGCGTGATGGAAGCTGAGAGGAAGCAGGCCTTGCCCAGGCACATCCCCCCCCCCATGAACCCGGAGAAATGTTTGAAATGCTCCAAGGCCCAAGGATCACAGCAGAGCCATGCGAGCACTACTACCCCAGTGCCCACTCTACTTTCTGAAGGTCGCTTTCTCCAGGCGCTCCAACCGTTTAAAGAAGCGCTCCTGGAGATTACATTGGAGCTTAAATCTCTCCAGAATGAGATGGGGGATTTTGGCAGGTGAATGGGGGATTCAGAAAGCTGCACATTTTCTCTCGAGCAGTGGCATGACAGAACGGACCCAGAGATCTCATGCTTAAGGCAACAGCTCACCTGTCTGCAGGCCAAAACAGAGGCTTTAGAGGGAAGGAGCCACCAGAATAACGTCTTTATCTTTGGGTTACCTGAGGATTCAGAAGGCTCTTCCCAGATTCTGCTCACACAAAAACTGCTGTAGAAGATTGCAGATCCTTCACCCTGAAACCAGTCATATCTGACAGAACCGGAGCATCGCCCTGTTCGCCCTAGGCCCTCTGAAGGATCTCCCCCCCAGCCATTTATCTTTAAATTCTTGAGTTATGCAGAGAAGCAACATGTACTACAAAAAGTCAGATATTTTAGCTTAATCTCCTGGGAAGGCCATACGCTGCGTATTACACAGGACTTGCCATTGGAGACCAGTAAGAAGAATGCAGCACTTCACCCTATGGTTTCTAAAATAATTGTGGCTGGGATCCAATTTAACATTTGTACCCTGCTTGGCTACAAGTTCTGATCCACGATCGCAAGCATTCATTCGAATCCTCAGAGCAAGCTTTTACTGAATTACCAGCTCTGCTCTCAGGTCTGCCTAAGGATACGTGAAGTGGACAGGTCTCTTGACGCAGTATATGGACTGGTCTTGATATGTTTTGAAGTTGATGAAGTATTCTCTAGCTGTGGTATTGTGCTTCCTTGTGGTCCTCCGACTTTCCAGATTGGGTAAAGTTTTATTTATGGACTGGGAAGGACACATTTTGTTTCAGGGATGTACCTGCTGCTGTGTGTTTTTATTCATGGAGCTTTGGACTATGAGGAACACTCTTATTATTAATTATGTGGGCCCACTAGATGGTTCCTGGGACTCTGGTGCATCTCTATTTGTTCTGCTTTAACTGTTATTATAGCTGTTCATGTCTGTTGGCCTATAATTGTTTTTTTTCTTTCTTTCTCCTGTTTGGGATGCACTTTATTTTGTCTGGTTTACCGATCTTAATTGACCCTTTTGCTGTGGTACCAGGGCGTACCTGCATAGCTAGACCATTTAGTTTCCTTCTCGGGATTGTAGTCATAAAATGTTAGTTCCTGGATAGTTTTGTTCAGGAGTTTGATCTCTAGTTTCAAAGATACTCTAGAATAGTGGTGGGCGGAAGGGCAGTTGTCGGGTAAATGGATAGGCAGCTGCCAGAGTTGAGAGATATCATGTCCTGGATTCTTTGGGTTTTGTTCCTGGTCCTCCAGAAAGCAGGTCACAGGCTAGGATCTTTATTTTATTATTATATTTGGACTCGTTTTATCCACTTAATTTCTTATATGGACTCTTTTTGAGTTACTGGGGGCTATCCGAAGGAAGGCTGTATTCTATGGTAGCTTTTTTTGCTATCCAGTCTGCCTAGGACTGCTGATAAATTTTAGTTTTGTTAATTTTTACAGTTGGCTTTCTCTTTTTGACCTCTGGTTTGTTCAGGATCTTGGGTCAGGTGGGGTATGGGTTCATTTTCTTAACATTTCAGGGGGAGAGGTTTATATTTAGGATTGGTTTAATAGTACTGTTGTTGGGGTAATTTGGAGTATGGGGAGGAGGGTTAGTCCTTTCAAGTTAGATGAGAATTTACTGATAAACTCAAGGAGTCTGTTTCAAGGGGAGGGATGGCGGACAGGCTCTATTTTTGCATTGTGGGCTTGTTTGTTGTTTCTCCAAGTCTGTCTTCTCATTGTTGGTTGGGGGTTTGGTTTGTCATGGGTCTCGGGGGGACGGGTTGGGTTGCAGAGTGCTCCCAGGGAGGCATGGTTTAGTTTTTCAGAAAATGTTCATATAGATAATGACTAATCCATTGAAATATGCATCTTGGAATATCAGGGGAGCAAGATCACAAACTAAATGGCTCAGAATTCTCACGCACCTGTCATATTTGCACTGCCAGGTAGTGTTTCTTCAGGAAACTCACTTATTAACCTCTGGGAGAATTGGCTCCAGAGTCAATTGTTTGGCCAAGTATTTGCTGCGGGTGACTGTTCATCGAGCAGAGGGGAGGTCATATTGGTACATACATAGACAGTGTCAGCAGATAAGGGCCTACGGCCCACCCAGTCTGCCCATTTGAGTTTGTGAGTTCACTTATACAAACATAGACAGTGTCGGCAGATAAGGGCCTACTGTCCACCCAATGATTTCCAGAGGTGTCAATTTTCAATATGCACAGTGTCTCCCAGATTCAAATGGTCACTATATTTTTGTCAGAGGTCTATTGAACCATGTAGACATAGGCCTGGGTGGTGTTTACGGTCCCAATGATGAGGGCCCTTCTTTTTTTATGGAGCTCACTGGTCTTCTTTCCTTATTTCTCCCAGCTCCCTTAATAATTGGAGGGGACTGGAATGTTACCTTTACCGAGGATCTGGACCAGACAGGCTGCCAGATGGCCCCTCTATCTCCTTCGGGACGGGCGGGACAGCTCTTGGCCTTGTGCCTCCAAAGGTGTGAGGCTTCCAGGCTGATTCCCACTATCCTCTCTGGTGACGGCTCCATCAAGACACTTCCTAGAGATATAGCAAAGGAGTTTGAATTTTATTATTTGGATCTTTATGGGGAGGGTGGAAGGCTGAGTCATCCACAGAGGCCATTAACACTTATTTAAATAGTATTTCCCTCCCCAAACTCTCTGTTTCACAGCAATCCTTCTTGTAACAACCCATCTCCCCCCTTGCGATTACTTCTGCAATTAAAGATTTAGATTTGGACAAGGCCCCTGGCCCAGATGGTTTTACTTCAAATTTTTATAAAATATTTGTCAAGGATTTGACAGCTTTACTCCATCTTTTTTTTATTTATCTGTATGATGCGGACAGTATGGACCTGACCATCCTTGAGGCCCTGATTGTGCTTTTGTTAAAGCCAGGTAAACCTTTTAACTTGGTCTCCAGTTATCGACCTTTTTCCTTATTGAAATATGGTCTCAAAATTTTGACAAAGATCTTGGCCTCAAGTATGGGTAGCATTTGGTCCACTATACTTAGTCCAGAGCAAGTCAGTTTTGTGCCCGGCCATTCTTCAGTAGCTCACTTTTGTAAATTAGAGCACATTTTCTCTGCATCCAGAGACTCAGTTACCCCTATTTTGCTTGTCTCCCTGGACTCGGAGAAGGCCTTTGATCAGGTGGACTGTACGTTTTTGTTTGTTACACAGTAGAGTTTTGGCTTTCCTTCACTGGATCAGGATGATATATTCTCTCCCTTCTGCTAAGATCTATTGTAAATTTTTTTTTTCTTCCAGGTTTCTTCTGTTTTCTGGAACCTGCCAGGGCTGTCCTTTATCTCCACTACTTTTTAACTTATACTTGTAGTCATTAATCCGACAGCTCAAATCATGCCCAGGTTTAATAGGGGATTCCGGTTGATGGCAGGACTTTAACATTATCTGTTTACACTGAAGGGATATTAGTACATCTCTCCTACCCTATGGTTTCGATCCCAGCAGCCCTGAAGGTTATCAGAGAATTTTGTGCCCTCTCTAACTACAAACTTAATTTAGAGAAAAAAAGAGGTACTTACCCTTATCCCTATTGTCTTAAGATCAGACATTACCTCTTTAGGTTTGCATTGAGCTCCCCATTCTATTAAGTATGTAGGGCTGTACCTTTCCTGAAATGTTGCCCTGATGAAGCAGTTTAATCTGGACTCCCTATTACTTATGCTCCAAGAAGATCTGTCCCATTGGAAATTGCTTCCCTTATCTTTATGGGGCAGCATCAGCATAATTAAAATGAATGTTCTTCCCCTTTTATTCTAGCCTTTAAACATGCTTAATTTTGGCTACCCCTGTCATTTTTTAAATGTATTCATTCGTATACCTCAGAATTCATTTGGATGGATAACACCCTCAGAAGGTCCTACAGGAAGCTATCCATGGATAGATTGCAGGGTGAACTCAGACTCCCTAACTTTTTGGTCTATTATATTGCGAGTCATCTCATTAAATGTTTTAAATGGCTCTCTCCAACCCCCATTGATCAGACTGCAGGATATGTCCCAACATGGATGGAATTGAAATGTAATTTAATAACTAGGACTGGGCGATCTGTGTTATCCCTTCTTTTCATTCCTTGGAAGTCCCTTCCTGCCATTTTAAAAGACTCAGTGGTTGGTACTTCTCTGCAGATGTACTCTCAGTTTTGCACCTTACTTAAGATATCTCCCAGCCTTTTTTGGGCAATAATAATTTCAAACGTGATGGCCGGGTGATATCTCCTGACTAGATTCCGCAAATCTCAGATATTAAAGTTTGTGACCTTGTTTCTCAAGGTGTGTTGTTTACTTCTACTGAAATTATGCATAGATTTCATTTGGCCACTTCAAATATATTTAAGATTTATCAATTAAGACATGGTTTACTACATTGGTTTGAGTCCGGCCTCTGGCTGATTGACAAATCAGAGCTCTTGTGTTCCATCTCAGATCTGGTCATTAAGTCACAGGTGGCATCTGGATTATATTCATTGCTTCTATCCCAATTAGTTCCAGAGGTGGTAGGTAGCTCTTCCTACTGAGATTCTATTTTCTCTCTTTCACTTCATACATGGAGGACTATCTGGAGGGAATTATGTACTTTTGTCTCTCAGGATAGACTTCACCTCATTCAGTTTAATATACTGCATAATGTTTTTTATACTCCTGAAAAATTAGCCAAAATGGGACGTGTGGCTTCAGATGCTTGCACTAGATTTGGGCAGGATGTACGCTCTCTCTCCTCCATCTTTTCTGGTCGTGCCCCAAGGTTGCCCCCATTATGGGACCTTATTAAGGTTAAAGCAGATCCCTTACTGGTCTGGAAGATATGTTTCATCCAGGAATTTGTATCTTGGGTGATTAGAGCCTTACAGGTAAAGGAGAGAAAACATTATATTGCTTTGATTTCTATTTCAGTGAAGAAGCTAGTTCTTAGGCATTGGCTGGACCAGATCCCTCTTTCTTATCGAGAGTGGTTACAGGAGCTACTGTTTAATCTCAGAACTGAACTAATGATTGCTAGCCTACGTCACAAACCTCAGTTATTTGACAGAAGGTGGGGTAAGCTATGTACCCTTTATACATCTTAATTTTGTTTTAATTCATTTCTTCTCTGAGACTGGTCTGCTTCAGAGATGTTAATATTATTTCTACTCATGGGTAGCACTCCGAGGTGGGTTGGGAGGGGGTGGTGTTGTTGTTGTTATTGTTATTTTTGTTATTGAACAAGTTTGTCTCTGGTTGTTAAGTAGTATATCTTGTAAAAATATATTAACACTTAGGCTGCTGACAGAATTAGAACGTTCGGGAATTCTGGACTAATATATCAGTCTGAGGCACAGTAAGGGTTAAATTAAAAAAGAAATGAAAAGCATTCTGGAGATCTGTCTCCAATGTTCTAAACACACAGTGGCTCTGAATGAGTTAAATTTGGCATGACAAGAGATTTATGGTCTGGTCTAGTACTTTAACTTGCGGAGTGGTTTGCAAAAATTAGGCTATTTGAAGTGCAATAGGAGTTATGGCAAACAAATGTAAACATCTCTCAAACTATATGAGTTACACATAAAAAACAGGATGAATATTTTTCAGGACAAAAATACCTTTCAGATGAGCTTATTCATTAAGCAGCACTAATTATATTTTTTAAACTATGTATATCTGATTACCTGAATTTTCATTTCCTATAGGAGTTCTGCCTAACAAATGTAACTATCTCTAAAAGTATATGCGTTACACATAAACCACCACAATGAAAGATGTTTAGGGCAAAAAAATTTCCAATGAGCCTATTCATTAAGATGCACAGATTATATTTTTAAAACTATGGCCATCTGATTACCTGGATTTTCATTTTTCTTCACAATTTACACCTTCCGGATGGCTATATTTAAAAAAATCTTTTGAATTCAGATTAGTGACTACCCTCATTTGAAAGGTTGTTTTGTCCTGAACAACTTTCATTTGGTTGTGAATTGCTAACTTGTATACTTTCTGAGATATTTACATTTGAGATATTTACATTTGTTTGGCATGAATCCTACTGTGTTCACTCAGAGAGAAAAGAAAATGGGGTTGTTTGGAAGACCCTATTTTACAAAATATAAAGAATTCAGATTAGTGAGTACAATCTTGTGAAAGGTCTTTTTGTCCTGAACAACTTTAATGCTGGTTGTTTTTGTGCACCTTGAACAGTTTTAAAGATATTTAGATTTGTTTGGAATGTGTGCACATTTGCTCTCAGAGAAAAGCATCTTGGGCCCAGATATTCAAAGCTTTGCATGGTGCGCAAACCATTTGCACAGGTTTAGCGAGGGATTAGCGCAGGTCTGCTATATTCAAAAGGCCAAATGGCATGCGCAAACTGCATTAGCACCGGGCAAACCATTATATCTGCATGGGGCAAACTGAACATGAATACAGGCGTTATGAGATATTCAGTGACTAGTGCCATGCTAAAGTGTTTAGCACGACTTAGTGTGACCGTTTGCATGGTACAAATTACCCCCCAGGAAAAGCTGGTCTTAACTCTGGGCAAATAGCTTTGGGTGACATTGTGGCCTTGTGCGGCATTAGTGTGGCTTTAGTGTGGTCTTGTACGACCCTAACATATTGACTATGACACAGAGAAGAAGTCAGACATGGAGGAAACATGCTGCTCACTGATGGCACCACAGTAATGCCAATTGCTGCCACCAGTCCCAGCCATGCCAAGTAGTATGTGGTGACCCAGCCCCAAGGGGCCACCATGGTAGTGTGGCCATATGGCACACACCTGCAGACCATACATCTGTGGTGACCAACAGATGCCAGCACACACATGCAGCACTCTGGGCACAGTGGGTGTAGAGGGGAAGGTGTATGGGTGGCGGCCTCACCACAGACCGGTGTGGCTACAAGGCTTGGACACAGCACACAGTGCACATGGGCCAGAATTGGGAATACCACAATATCAATGTGCCCATCTGATTGTACATGCCCCCAGTCATATACTGCACAGCTGTACATACACCACAGCACACACAGATGGCCATGTCTATGTCACTATGAGCGTCCCATGCCAGAGGTGCAGCATCTGTGGGTCACACAACAGTGTGACAGTAATGTCCACTGGCAGTACACACCTACAAGGTGAGCTTGTCACTGTGTACAGTGCAGTGGTCTTTATTACCACACCCATCATAGGCATTGCTGTGTCCCTCCCACTACTGGCCCCCTTGCTACTGTAGTGTCTGATATGCACTGTAGCATGCCCTACAGTGTGTCAGTTGCATGCATCACCACCAAAGCCTGTGCCTATGCTGTGTTGTCCCCTGGGGTACACCATGCTATTCTGTACTGCATACATGTATCCTGCAGCTACCATCGGGCACTGTCAGACTGACCTTCAGGTGGAGCTGTGGCCAGATGTGGCCAAACCGTGTATTTCCAGACTGACCTACAGGTGGAGCTGTGGGACCCTGCAGTAACGCTGGGCAAACTGCATGCAAATCAGGGCATAATGAGATGCTAATCTGGATGTTTGCCCAAAGACTACCTAGGTAGGCTCATTTGCATGTCACTTTTGAATATGGCAAAGTTTAGCACCAGGCAAATGGCTTAGCTCCACGCTAAAGCCGTGCAAATTTGTTAGCGCAGCGCTAACGGTTCGGGGAATATTATACAGTTTTGAACACTGTTCTTTCACATCTGCAGCTGCCTGCAGCTGTACTGGGTCCACACATTAGCTGGCATACACATTGGCCACATAGTTCACTTCTACCTACCTTCACGTCACTGAACACTGTGTTGCTGTTGTGGTTTGCACTTCCTGGTTGCTATATTCAGAGCTGTCTTATTCCAGGGCTACATTTGCCCTGCACACCCAGCCCAGTTTGCCCATCCTCATTCCTGTGCTATATTCAGAAGCTGTTTACGCTGGGCTATTCCTTTTGAATATCGCTTGCTTTATGCTCCGGGCTAAGTTTGCCCACTGGGCAGTGCTAATTTAGCCCCGGGGCAAAGTTTTGAATACCTGGTCCTTGGAGTTCTGTGTCCAACATTCTAAATAAACAGAAGGGGTTATTAATTTTACTGCCATAATGATAGCCATAACTATAGAAGGATACACTGAAAAGTCCAAAAATGCATTCCACGGTATGCCATATTTCTTGCTAAAGTAAGATGGCTGTAGGCTCTCCCCATGGCCATAAAGAAGGTGTCAAAACAGTTAATTTTACGCCATTGTAAAAAATAAAAAATGGAACTAAAGGAGTTAGTTTTACTCCATTGCAACAAAACAAATTTGAAAATGGTGTTAAAGGAGTTCATTTTACTCCATTGCAATAAAACAAATTTGAAAATGGTATTAAAGGAGTTCATTTTACTCCATTGCAATAAAACAAATTTAAAAAGGTTTTAAAGAAATAAATTTTACCCCACTGCAACCAAGCAACCCTTTAAAAAGTGTGCTATTGGAGATAATTTTTCCCCACTGCAACCAGACTACATCTAAAAAAGTATGTTACAGGAATTAATTTTACTCATTGGAACCAAACAAAATTTTATAAAGGCTGTTAAAGGAGTTAGTTTAACCCCAGTGCAACCAGACACATTTAAAAAGAGTTGCAAAATAGTTAATTTAACCCCATTGCAACCAGACATTCAATAAAAGTTTGTTAAATAAGTGTACTGTACCTCAAGGAAACTGGACATTTTTAAAAAGGTGTTAAAGTAGTTAATTTACCCCAGTGCATTCAGAAAAGTTAAGATGTTGCCAATATATCATCACATATTGGCAGATAATACACAAACATACTATTTTAGGAAGCAGAAGACCTTCATCAAGGTTTTTTCATCATCGGTTCATTAGGACAAAATACAATGTTGAACAGTTATAATACCAGTGCCTCCCCGAGATGCATTAAAGCCAGAAATTCATTCAAATGAATTCAGCTTTACCACTTCCCTTCTTTCAACATGTCATCTCATTAGTTAGCCGAATCATGATCAGTCTGACCACCAAAGACAAAATGAACCACTCACTGGTTAGAAAAAAACTTCATATTTTACATAAACCTCACCACGTCATTATAAGTTGAGGTCCCCACTATCTCTCTATATTGTGGGTAAACTGCTCTCTGGCTTCATTTCTTATGCCATGTTCTCTGTGCTCTGGCCAGTAATAAGCTCACAGGGGTTCCATGTCATCACGGCGATCTCTAAATAGCATTCAGCATTACAACGAGTGTACATCGCTAAAAAAACAAAATGTCGATGTAAACTCCCAGCAAGGCAACACCAGCAAAAACAAATGATTTTTATGTTATTTATACAGGGGGCAGGGCCCCCCACACACCCCTAAGTCCCACATGCAAAATCACCAAACATTGTGCTCCTCCCCAGCCCCAAACTCTGTACCCTCACCACTGAAGCCAGCCACCCTCACCACCACACCACATGGCCAGCTCAGCAGCCTCTCTCCACACTACGTCCCACATACCTTCCCTTCTCTTCCATCCCCCATCCTGTGTTTCCGATTGCCTTGCTATTTGCCCATCGCTACCCTTTCAGAGTAACTCATATAACGAGAGCTGAACTTGAGTCGCTCATATCTGGGTCTCTCAAGTTCAGTCGCTGTTTTGATGGGTTACCCTCACAGGTGATCACTGGGGAGCGCACTTATTCGGAGAAGACCACAATTCTCCTACTTGCAACTCAATATTGGAGATGGTCTGGTACCGCCCTTTGAGGGGTGTTTCCCCAGATGGCCTGATGGCGGTGCTGGACCTATCTAATTCTCCTACTTGCAACTCAATATTAAAAGTTTAGCAACTTCATTTTTTATCACATTTATATAATGCATCTTAAATTATTCTTATGTTTACAGGGGTGTACCTGGTGTGCGGCAAAGCAGAAGAAAACTTTTATAATACCAATGCTCCCCCTCAGAAAAAGTTGCTTTAAAGCCTGCAATTCATTCAAATCAATTCAACTTTTCCACTTACTTTCATCATTTCAACATGTCAGAGGTTCTTGTGCTCATCATTTGGTCGAATCATGATCAACTTGAACACCAATGACAAGGTGACCCGCTCAATAGTTAGGAAAAAGCCTCATATTTCAAACCGTAGCATGCCCTTTTGGGGGGAGGGGAAGCATTGGGATTATCACTGTTTGCTTTTGCTTGGTAACTCACCAGGTGCAACCCTGTAAATATGAAAAATAAATAATAAATAATAAATAAGATGCATTATAAATGTACCAAAAATCCGTATGCATTTTCCAGGGTTGAACTTGCTACATTTTTAATACTAAATAGCAAGTAGGAGAATTGCAGACCTTGTATGAGCTGTCTGTGAGCATCTGTACTGTACATATCTGTACATGCACTCAATGACAGCTTATATGTCAGGCAGCTGAGAGAGAGGAGAGAGGAGGGCTAAACCTGTCTTCATATTGGGATTCCTAACACATCTGTAAACACCGTGCTAAGGGCTGGCCCAATGGGCGGTGTTTTATGAGTGGGTAGGACAGGTGAGGGGACAATGGCCACCGCTGCCTACCTTTGCGTATGTCCATGGGCATTCGAAGGGGTGGGGAACCATTGGATGCCAGGGAATCCTGTATTATTGTACATGGGTTTTTGGGGTTGGGGGGTGCTACTTGACACCAGGGATATGAACTATTACATGGCACATTGTTCAGGGATAATTCTGCCACTAGACACCAGGGATATGTAGGGTGTTCAGGTGTGGGGGGTGCCACTAGACACCAGAGCTATAAACAATTATATGGCAAAGTTGCTAGGGGGGTGGAGGTGCCACTAGACACCATGGATAGGAACTATTGCATGTCATGGTTGTTTGGTGGTGAGGATGCTACTCAACACCAGGGCTAGGAACAATTATATGGAACAGGTGTGCAGGGGTAAGGGTGCCGCTAGACCCCAATGATATGTAACATTACATGGGATGTGTATTTGGGTGTGGGGTGCCACTAGACACCAGGAAAGTCATCAGGCACACACAGGAGGGACACTAATGGACTTCAGCACACCATGCAAATTAGCCCATAATGGGCATGCTAATTGCCCCTTAGTGCCCTGTATGCCCATTGGGCTCATTTACATGTTGTGGCTAAATATAGCCCACAGGGGTCCTGGTGCTCTCCATTTCAGGGAATGATATTCCATGAATATAGCCCGCAGGGGTCCAAGTGCTATCCATTCCTGGGACTGCTATTCCCTGAACATAACCCACAGGGGTTCTGGTGCTATCCATTCCTGGGAGTGCTATTCCCTGAATATAGCCCACAGGGGTCCTGGTGCTCTCCATTCCAGGGAGTGATATTCCATGAATATAGCCCACAGGGGTCCCAGTGCTATCCATTCCTGGGAGTGCTATTCCCTGAATGTAGTACACAGGGGTCCCAGTGCTATCCATTCCTGGGACTGCTATTCCCTGAATATAGCCCACTGGGGTCCCAGTGCTATCCATCCCTGGGAGTGCTGTTCCCTGAATATAGCCCACAGGGGCCCCAGTGCTCTCCATTCCTGGGAGTGCTATTCCCTGAATATAGCCCACTGGGGTCCCAGTGCTATCCATTCCTGGGAGTGCTGTTCCCTGAATATAGTCCACAGGGGTCCCAGTGCTCTCCATTCCTGGGAGTGCTGTTCCCTGAATATAGCCCACAGGGGCCCTGGTGCTCTCCATTCCTGGGAGTGCTATTCCCTGAATATTGCCCACAGGGGCACCGGTGCTCTCTATTTCTGGGAGTGCTATTCACTGAATATAGCCCAGGGGGGTTCCGGTGCTATCCATTCCTGGGAGTGCTATTCCCTGAATATAGCCCACGGAGGCTCTGGTGCTCTCCATTCCTGGGAGTGCTATTCCCTGAATATAGCCCACAGGGGCCCTGGTGCTCTCCATTCCTGGGAGTGCTATTCCCTGAATATCGCCCACAGGGGCACCGGTGCTCTCTATTTCTGGGAGTGCTATTCCCTGAATGCTACATACAGTCCATGTCCATGTCAGGCAGCATAGTTTTACTTTGTGCTGTGCTGAGAGAGACTGATATTCTGTCGGATAGAGCTAGTCCACTATCCGACTGAATATAGCAGTTGCTTGGTCAGACACAAGAGAAGTGCAAGCCTTTGCACTACACTGGCACATTCTGTTGAATATCCTACCCATGGTGTCCCTGAATCCTATTAAGGCAAAAAGCTACTATACTATTTTTTAGCATTAATGCTCTGAAGAAGCTCTAAAACTGGGGAAAAAATGGAAAGGGGGACCAAAACAAAAATATCAGTTGGTTTTGTTAAGAATTGGGGCACTCTACCCCCAGACCCCCAGATATTTGTTTTTAATTTAAAAGGTAGCATGTTTTATGCTAGATTACTACTGCTAGTTCAGTCTACAGTAGCACATCACGTGCAACTAACTGCCCTATAGAACTGCCATATAGCTTGCACAGGCTTAGCAAACAACTAAAGGCATGCTTAGTCCTCCACTTATGCCCCAGTATAAACAGATACCATATGCTGAGGGAGTCTATTCCACATATTCACCAAATCTTCCACAAAGTTATTCTTCCTGATCGTTCACTTGAATTTTCTCCTTTCAGAGACAGTCTGTGCCCTCTTTATTCTGTCATCCTTGGATACAGTGAGGACTTTGGTGAATCAGATGGCACTGTCTCTTTCCCGTATTTCGATACAAAGCGTATTCCTCCCCTGACTCTCCTCTTTTCCATATGAAAGGTCCTTAGATTAGTCAGTTGGGCCTCAAAGCTCATGTTTGCAAGCCTCCACACACCTAGATCACTCTACTATGGACGTTTTCAATAGTATCCGTATCATTTTTCAGATATGAGAGGAGAACTGAAGACTGCACTAAAGATGGGGCCAGACCAACGATCTATACCAGGGCATTATAATACCCCTCATCTTATAAAATTTCTCTTTGTGCATGCCATGATTCTGTTTGTCTTGCTAGTTGCAGTCCAGAACTGTTGACTCCATGTCAACCTGCTGCTGATCACTACAGTTAGCTTCTTTTCTTAGTGACTTTTAATAATCTCAAAACCATTTACAGTAAAAAGTAGCTTACGTTTGTATTAATATACCCCACGCAATATGGACAGATACGCTCCAGGAATAAAACTGATTGTGTTTGCTTGTGAAGCATGCAAATAACTTGGTATTAGTCTGAATTGTGATATGGCTTTTTAAGGGGTGTGCCCCTTCTCCACCTATCACAGCATCAGATTATTGAATTTCCTCCTTAATTCTGCCCGCTCTCTACCTTTCTCCTCAGTTTCATTTTGAAGTCCTTCCCCAATCACAAGGCACACAAGTCACATTCTAAGAAAAATAACACCATTATGTGTGAATCTCTTCTTTTTCTAATCCTGACAATTCCACTATTATAACCTGTGTTATTAATCTGCTAGTTTTAACTGCTGCGTTGTCTATGCCCAACACCTACACAGCAGATACAAGCAAGCGAGCACTTCGCACTGCATGTTTTTAAAACTGACATTGTGGCTAAATGGGAATTGCAATGTATTCTACTTGAAAGAGCTTCTTGTGCCTTACCATCCAGTGTGACAGTTGCGTTGGCTGACGAGGGATTGCTAGAGATTCTGAGGGTGTCTCTGAAATCTTCTGGGGCCCGTACATTTATGTACATGGCACCAACCCTTTGGAATTCTCTACCCTGTCAGCTTCAGGAGTGCACAACTGTGGAGGGGTTTAAACAGGCATTGAAAACTTCTTATGGAGTCAAGCTTATGATGGCACCGTATAATTCTGATCCCCGTTACTTATTTTATCAGTATGTTGTTTATTCTCTCCTTATGTTCACTGTTTTAATATGATTGTTTTTATCTTTTTGTAAAGTGCCTTGATGGCCCAAAAGGTGCTTATGCAGAATAAAATTTATTATTTAAAAGATATGACTCTCTGACAGTGACACCATTACAGTGAAAAATGTCAATGGCAGCAACACTGACAGTTCGCTGTAATGCTGTGCCAGAGACCCGGGCACACTGTCTCCTGGTCCTGCACCCCCTTACTGAATCAACTCAGACTCGGAGTTGATTATATTTAGTATGGGGGATCAGGGGGTGAAGCCCCCAACTAGAAGCAAGGACAGGTTTTCCATATGAATTTATGTCAACCAGAACTTGCGGTCGACATAAATTCTGTTGCTGTGATGCCGGTCGACAAGATTGTTGTCAAACCAGCATTGTAGAGCCTGTTTAAAGCAGCTCTGTATTCTTGTGTCAATGAGGATGCAAAAAAGCCTGAAATGTTTTAGAAAACAAAATTTGCAAATAAAATATATTTTCATGGCTGTTTATCCTATTTGAGAGCTGTCTTAAAGAGACAGAATAAATCTTAGATGACCTTGTCTGTTCTAGACAGCTTCAAGTGTCAAAGGCAAAGATAAAGCACCCACTGCACGGACACAAAACACCAGGATACTGTGCATACATTTAGAACAAGTCCTTTATGTAGTGCAGACATGGCAACATGCAAACACATACTGTACTGTATAGCACAAGTGAACCAAGCAGTGGCTATCGCAGATAAAAGATTAACGTTTCACATAGTAAGTTGCTAAACTTACTCAGAGTGATCTGGGAAGCACAGATACAGTGCTCATTCTATATAGTGAGTGTACATCAATCAATGCGTCAACCAGTCGTGAAGCTCCCTTCACATTTAAAGTGGAATATGCACCCATTTAAAGACACACGCATTATCAACAGCAAAAAATAAATTCTCATTAAATATAATAAAACACTGTATCTTGGGGAAAATAAATCAGTCCTTAAGAATATCGAATTCTTTAATGACAGATTTAACATTAGCACTAAATATTAATAATTTAGTATTAATTAATCTCCTTGGAATGGTTCAAAGCTTTTCTAACTGGTGCAAACATGTGTATCCAGTTTTATTTTACCAAGGCACTTTATGCTTAAAATTCCTTATTTACAAACATTGCTGCATAGGATCAGTATAAATTCCACCATACAAAATATAAAATGTGCATAACACACTTTTGTGAATGCTATCTATATCTATATCTATATCTATATCTATATCTATATCTATATCTATATCTATATCTATATCTATATATCGCACCCCTATATTTAGGGTTGAGTAGGCACCTTAATGTTAAACCTCAAATTCTGTTCATTAACTTTGCAACCATTCCATGGATTTGCATGAAAGTTAGTATGAACAGTGTGGGATGGTAGATCTTTTGATTTGCCAAGTTGTGTTTCGGTCAGACATACAGTTTTAGCGCAGTAAAGCACCACAAAATGCACTTTTCACCATTTTTGTGCCGTATTTGTCTGTGGCGCTGCAAGACCACCCTGTCATCTGCCAGACCGAAGCTTGGGACATTGAAAGCGCTTCGATCAAGGAACATGACACTTTCTATTTGGTGAGAAAATACTAATCTGTTCAAAAGTTATAAAAGTTTGATGTTCCCATTATAAGTCAATGGGAAAATGAACATGTATGATCTGTGCTGCCAAAAAGGATTTGAAATTGCAGAGTAAGCCTGCAGTGGAATTTTTTCCATACGTTGCACAGTTCATGAGCTATTGTGAAATTACTGTCACAAGGGTTCAAAGAGTGCCTGTCTAGTGCTGTTCGGTGCACATATCTCAGAAATGATTAGAAATGCAGGTGTGATCATTTTGATGTTGCAAGCAGTACTCGCTGTCACGATTACAATGAAGCTAGAATGTTTTTATCTCTTATGGTTCACACGATATGCATGAATTCCTGTTACAATGGTTTGGTGCCCTATAGGGCTGTTGCATGACTCTGTAGCTCTGCATAAGTGAGAGCGTGGGCCCAGATGCATATTGTTATGCAAAAATTGGCAACCCGGTGGGAGTGTGGGGCCTGTTCCCTGTCACGTGTTTTACTACTTATATACACTTTTTCAAAAATAAGGAAATTCAATACAAAATATGTGTTAATGCTTCATTTTAAAGGTTAAAGCAAAAAAAAGTCAGGAAATGGGACATTAGGATTGAACCTCTAACTCCCCCCACCCCGATCCTTCACAGACTGACAGACTCCGGGGTGTGTCATTGGGGTCACGAGGCCTAAATCTCACCCCATTCTCCTTTACTGTAGCATGTCTGTGTGCTCACACATGGGATGGGGTAATATTTGGGCCTCATGACCCCAATAACACACCCACGGGATCCGTCAGTCTGTGGAGGATTCGGTTGGGGGGGGGAGATAGGGGTTCAACCCTAATGTCCCATTTCCTGACTTTTTTTACTTTAACCCTAAATGATGCATTAATGCAGTTTTTTGCATAGAATATATATTATATATATATATATGTGTGTGTGTGTGTGTGTGTGTGTGTGTGTGTATACATATATATATATATATATATGTATGTGTATATATATACATATATATATATTTATATTTATGGAATGGGGGTGAGGATAAAAAGTGCCAAATAACAGCAGTATTTTTTGCTGGTCAGACCTACAGTGATAATATCACATTTCTCCTCTCTGTAGGTCATTTATCCTCACTGTAGGTAATAACCAGGCACACACTGCACTTCAGCACAACTGCTCACAAAGGCTTTGATTGGTGGGAGCTGGCAGCATGAGCAGCACAATCAGAATGCACCTGCTCACTTGCATTCCAGCTGCCACTGGCAGTTTCATTTCTCTCCAGCAGCACACAGAACAGTGTCATTTTCTGCCCTGTTCTTTCAGCGTAACTCATTAAAAAAAAAACTTTCAGCTTCATACAATGTTAATTACCATTTCTCCTAAAGGTCCAAAATACCAGACAAAACACACTGAATTATTTTCATTGTCTCCCCCACCTCTCTTTCTTTCACCAAATATTAAAAAAAAAACTTTTAGCCTCACACAAAACATTCACTTCCTTCAAACCCCAGCACACAAAGAGGCAACCAGCTCTATCTTTTTTACTCTTCCCACTCTCCCCAGCAGCACAACAGCACAATGTTCTGAAGCAAAATTTCAGTTTTATGGAACACAATGCTCAGTCATCCGGAAACAAAAAGAAATAGAGCCATACGCACTTTAAAAAAATGAAAATTACACTGATAAAAAAACTTGGCCCATTGCATAAATGGAACATACAATGCCCCCACTGAAAATTTCTCTGATATTTTCCCCTCGAGCAGTTTGACCTATGGCATCAGTCGTGGCTTAGCCACTCGTGATGTCAAACTGCACTCGGGGAAAATATCAGAGATATTTTCAATGGGGGCATTGCATATTCCTTATATATACACACACACTTTAAACCTATATGGTTATATGGTGCTCTGACAGATTATATTTTCAGAACATCTTATTTTCCTATATTCTCATTTTTTTTTCATTTATTTACCAGACACCTCCAGAAACCAATCTCTTTAGCACCTATATTTCTTAAGAAAAGCCAAGAGATCAATACTGTCATTAAGGCCCTGGTGTTTCCAGGATCCCAATTCAAAAATCAAGTAGCTATCCCTCTGTCCAATAAGTCTTTCTATGTCTCCACCCCTCACCCCAACAGAAACCAACTTTGTACCCACAAATGTAATATTATGTCTGACCAGTGGATTTTGTTTCATATGTTTTATTATAACATATGAATCATCTCCCTTCTGTACTGCTCTTACGTGTTCACCTATTCTAGTTTTAAAATTCTGTGTCATTCTACTGACATAATAGGCTACACAATCCCATTGTAGTAAATATACAACACCTATGCTGGTGCATGTGATGAAATCTTTAATATTTACTTCTGCACCTGTTGTAGGACGAGAGAAAGTTTTACAAGTGCGTATATATTTACAGTATATGCATCAACCACACCAGTGAGTACCATTTTAGGTGGGGAGGACAGACTGTCTCAACAGTTCTGGCCCCAGAAGGACATTTCTCACAACCATGCCTTTAATACTTTTGCATTTTCTGAATAATACCTTGGAGCCCATTTTTACCACATCTTTCAGTCTTGCTTCTAATTATAATATGGACCAATTACTGACAATGATCTCTTTGATGATATCGGCTCTCTTAGAGTACATGGTAACAAAGGCACAGCTTGCCTGCGGATTCCTATTAGTGCTGGAGCTAGCATAGTGCAATGTGACATCTCTAGCCATGTTATTAACTTTGTTAATGGCTGTAGCAATACTATGCACATTATATCCACGGTCCACAAATCTCCGAACCTGCAGACTCCTTTTCTGCTTAAATTCACTTGACTCGGTACAGTTTCTTAGAGTTTGGACCACTTGTCCTTTAGGGATTTTAAAACAAACATGTGGTGGATGGCAGCTCTCATATCTGAGCAAGCTGTTCCTGTCAGCCATTTTTTTAAATAAGATTGTACAAATATCCCCCTCACAATTTCTATAGATTTTCAAGTCTAGATAGGTGATCTCATTTTGATGGATCTCTTACTTATAACGTAAATGTAAACTTGCATCTTCCATCCACTTAACAAACTGTCTGAACTAACTCAGTGTACACTTCCTTACTACTATGATGTCATCAATAAAGTACCACCACAAATCCACCTGGTGAAAGAATGGATTTGTGGTGGAGTTATAAAGATGATAATGCTCCTACTTCTCTACAATCAACTTGGAAAAACTGGGGCCATTGTGGCCCCCATAACTGTCCCATGTACTTGTAAATGGAGTTGGTCGTGAAACATAAACACATTCTTGATTAAAACTTCCTCTGCAGCCCAGTGGCACAGAGGGGGTTGAGGTGCTGGATGCCACACCTCGAACCATGCCTGTGACCAGGGGTCGGGAACAGACTCGGGCACATGGGGTCGGCAGGGGAAGGGGTAGGATTGAGCATCCATAGGACTGCTCTCCTCCCTTGGGATGGGTTTGAGATGCATGGTCACTCTGCAGCGGCCCCCGGTGGAGACCAGGAGCACAGCAGAGGGATCGCATTAAGGGGAACACCACAGAAAAACGGAAACACCACTGTGGGGACTGGCCGGATGACAGCTGCCGGCCCTGGACACCTCTGAAGACTCCCAGGAAGCCACAGAAAGCCTCAGTAGTGCCCGGGACTAAGGCAAAATAGTGTGCCAGTCTTCTCCCCACCGGTGCCTTCCCCTCAGAAGAGAGAGACCCAACTGGTATAGGGTTATGCCGGGCTATCCCGAGGATGGCTGCAGATCTCAGGTAAAGTGGCTTGGGGGGAGATAGTAGGAAGAAGTCTGAGGGTCATGGCAGCCCAAAGGAGAGGCAACTCCAGAGCACGATGGGGGTATAAATAGAATGTACAAAAAAAAAAAAACTTCCTTTCCTAGTTGAACCAGAAAATGGGTGGGCACCACCACCTGTTCCTCCACCGACCTTGATTCAATAACAAACGTCATAGCCTCCAGACCCTCTTGGAGAGGGATAACAGTATATAGTGATTTTACGTCTATAGTGGCAAAGAACCCATCAGGCTCCATGTGCAAGTGCTCCTTCAAATTCACCATCTTGGTGGAGTCTCTCATGTGGGATTTTAAGCCACGCACCAAGGGCCGGAGAAATTGATCCACAAACATCAAGTGTGGTTCTGTGAGCCACCTTCAAACTGTTATAATAGGTCTGCCACAGGGTTTTTCCTAACCCTTGTGGATCTTTGTGTATGCAAATAGGGTAATTACACTATAGTTATTTGTTTGTTGTATGTAACAGCAATCCAACTGCAATGCAGTTACAGTGTAGTTACACTGTAACTACAGTGTAGTTGAGGAAACAATGTGTTACTCAAATCAGTACTAGAAATTGTGGATCTGGTGAAAAAACACTTAACTGTAACAGTACGGTTCAATACAGTACAGACAAAACAGCATCAGGAAATATAAGCGAAGAAAACCTAAGTGCTTATCTCACCGTACTTCTCATGTCCCTGAACCCCAAATTCGGGGGAGGGGGAGAATGTTGGGATGGAGGAAGATTTTCTGTTTGGCATGAAAATTAGTGGAGGGCAAATACGGGACAGGTGCAACATGGAAACCATCCCAAGTCAATAAAAGTACAAAAAAGGAAAAAGCATGCAGATATACTGTACAGCAATGTAAAACTATTCACACGCACACTGCAAGTCCCAGAAAAGAACCCTTATCACCTTCACAGCGCACTGCTTCTCAGCATCTGTGACTCAGTCCTCTGAGTCATGATGACAGTGCAACTCACACAAGACAGCAGGGAACTAAGGGATGTTAACGAGGGTGAACACAGCTATGGGAACAGAGCTGTAATGTCCAGCACTATCGTTTCCCTGTATCTGTTTTAACTCATGCTGTTTGCAGTTTTAACCATGCCGTTATTACTATGTGCTCTTGACTGGCTACCATCAATTGTAGATCAGTGAATCATCTGCATCTGGAACTATTGATGATATCTGATTGATCTGTACATGAATGTGATGAACTTTACCATAATGCTCTGGGCATTTATACAGACCTAGCATAGGCAGAGATATAAAATGAAAAATTGCTTACCTATTCCAGTCACGCCTCTTACTATTCCTCCTGAAATCAGAAAATGAGTAGAGTGGTTAGAAACCCTGTAAAACTGCTTTAATGTAATGTTGTACAGCTACACTATCGCTTTATGTGTGGGAGTGTATCTACAGCATTGTGTGTTTATTTGCACATGTGTGGATGTGGAGGTACATGTGTCCATGTACAGTATGAGTGTATGTACTTGTGTATTTACATGTGGGACTGTGTGAGTGTGTCTGCATATGTGTGACCCCAGATACATACTGTAGTACCATAGTATTTGATGGCAGATAAGGCTGACCTGGCCCTCCTAGCCTGCTCATTTCCCTACCTACATAAGCGCCAGCTCCTAAATTATTCTGCCACTTACTGTCGCTTTTCTACCACTATGTTTGCCTTCTGTCTGTCCCACGCATTCTTAAATTCCCCTATTGTTTTATCTCTACGACCTCTGCAGGGAGGCTGTTTCATGCATCCAGCACCCTTTCTGTGAAAAAATACTTCCTCATGTTACCCCTGAGTGTCCACTCCAGTCTTATACTGTGACCTCTTGTTCTTGCACTTCTCTTTTTCTGAAAGATCCTGCACTCCTGAACCTTGTTTAGCCCCTTGAGGTACTTGAATGTCTCTATCATATCTCCCGTCTCCCTCCTTTCCTCACGGTATATATATATATATATATATATATATATATATATATATATATAGAGGTCTTTCAGTCTTTCCTCATATGTTTTCGGTTGCATTCCTTCCACCATTTTCATTGCTCTTCTCTGCAGCACTTCCATGCTATGTCCTTCCGGAGATGTGGTCTCCAGAACCGAACACAGTATTCCAGATGTGGCATTACCAATTGTCTGTACAGTGGCATCACCACCTCTTGTTTTCTACTGGTGACGCCTCTCCCTATGCACCCCAGCATCCCTCCGGCTCTCTCTACTGCCTTCTCACATTGCTTGGCTACTTTTAGGTCATCTGTTATAATTGCTCCTCCAGTTGTTTCGTTGTTAGTGTCTCGCCTCCCATCGAGTATTCCTCTCCAGAATTCCTGTGCCCTAAGTACATGACTTTGCACTTTTTTGTATTGAATTTTAGCTGCCACATTCTTGACCATTCCTCCAACTTGCCTAGGTCTCTTCTCATTTTTTTCACCCCATCTGGAGGGTCTACCCTATTTCAGATCTTGGAGTCATCTGCAAAGAGGCTTCCCTTCCCATCCAGCCCCTCCACAGTGTCACTAATGAAGACATTGAAAAGGACTGGTCCCCTTACTGAGCCATATGGCACCCCACTTGTTACCCTCCTGTCCTGAGATTGAACTCCGTTAACAATCAACCTCTGTGTCCTGCTGCTCAGTCATTTCTGACCCAGTTCACTACCTTGGGACCCCCTCCCAGACTGCCCAACTTAATTACTAGCCTCTTGTGTGGGACGGTGTTGAAGGCCTTGCTAAAATCTAGCTAGGTCATGTCCATGTATTCCCCTGATCGACCATCCTGGGTACATAGTCAAAGAAATCTATCAGATTTGTCTGACAAGATATACCTGCTGTGAATTCGTGTTGCCTTGGGTCTTGTGCCCCACTTGCCTCAAGATATGCTGCAATCCTTTCCTTTAGCATGGATTCCATCTTTTCCCCCAGCACTGAGGTCAAAATGACTGGACTGCAATTTCCAGCCTCTACCTATAGTGTATGGGCTACAACGATTATGTAATCATGCATTGAAGTACTTTACTGACTTACTTTACAGAACATTGATTGCTGTGAGCATTCAGTTATGTTATACCATTGATATGACATATTCAAGAAGGGTTAACAACAGAGTGATGTCATAACAATGGTATAACAAGGCTGTAATCTGCTTGATTCCAATTATTAATAAGGGCTCCCCATACATTATAAGTTAATTGTTATAGCACTGTAAGAAGTATAATGACCTCTTGATCATCAAGCTGACTTCTCAGACTCTTAATGTGATTTTGGAAATATTTCAAGTACGCAAAATTCTGACTGCCTGGAGGATTTATTTGGCCTGCAGTCTGCAGAGTGCAAACTGGAGCTTGAAAGAGACACTGGGCCTGTTTACAAGATGCATGGTGCAATTCGCTGGCATCTGCGAGTTGTGCCATATGGTGATACGCAGAGGACCCCGTGCCATATTCCTAGACAGGCAGGGTCACCGGCACCTATGTCCCATGACTTGTGGCAGCCGCAGGCTAGCGCCACAGTAATTGCGCAGTGGGTCTGGGTGCCACAAGTCATGACCTGCAATGTACTGCCCCCCAGAGCCCCCCACCCTGAAACTCTCCCACAACCACTTGGGGCATTCAGAGGTGGCTTGCCGGATGGCACAAGCATTGGGGGGGCACCTCAGCAAATGGTCCCCAGGGTCCCCTAGATTTGGGGGTGTGGGGGACATGTCCATGCTGGGGGCATATGTTGAGAAGGGCTATGTGCTTCCCACAGTGCTGTGGACTGGGCATCCATCATTTGGCAAGGACGGATGCTCCTTAGACCACCTCCATGCTGGTCTATGCCTGCAGTGATATAGCGTGTCTTGGAATGGCATTAGTGGGCTACAGCAGCCACTGTTCCAGAATAAGGCACAGTTGCTGTCATCACCAACCTTCACACCATACCACTGTGGGTTGCAGGCGAAGTGGGTGGCATAGTCCGCCTTTGGAGCAAACCGCAACTTGAAATTCCAACTTTCGGAATGCATGGCGCAAGATGCGGTTTACACCATGGGGTCTGGCATAAAGCGCCTTGCTCCATACATAAGGAGTTTTGGAATTAGGCCCACTGTGAACTCCACTCCTCACCATCTCTGTCCAATCTTAATCCTTTGAAACTAACAGTCTGGGTTTGCTAGCATCTAAGAACAGAATTTAATTCAATGTTTAAGACATCTCAATGAACTAGAGTTTTATATAAAAAAAAGAAATAAATAACAAAGGCCAGCCCACATTCACTTGCATTGGGAGTGTTCTCATCATGCAAAGAGAGCAGTAAACATGCTGCCATGCAGGCATGATAAAATACTCACTGCACTCACTGAGAGATAGGAGAGAGAGGAAGGGCATGATAAAATACTCCCGGCACTCACAGAGGGAAAGGAGAGAGAGGAAGGGAGGGACATGTTAAAATACTCACTGCATTCACCGAGCAACAGGAGAGAGAGAGAGAGGGAGGGGCATGATAAAATACTCATGGCAATCATTGAGGAACAGGAGAGGGAGGGAGGGGCATGATAAAATACCTACTGCACTCACTGTGGGATAGTAGAGAGAGGAAGGGGCATGATGAAATACCCACTGCACTAACTCAGGGTTAGGAGAGAGAGAGGGAGGGAGGGGCATGACAGAAATTTGCAAACACTTACTGAGACATAACAGGATAGACTCCAAGGATTTAGTTAAGATGAAAGGTCACATGGCAACCACCCGACACAACCTAAAACTAGCTAGGGGTGCTTCAAGAAGGATATATGTAAGCAAGTATTTCTTAACAGAAATGGTTGAGGACAAGGAGAACAGCCTATCTAGAGAAGTGCAGGCATGAGCCCAGTAGATAAAACCCCATTGATTATGATTGGGTACTGGTGAATCAGTCATTAAAAAACTCTGAGTTAGCCTGCCAACCGACACAGTGATAGCTCCACCACTTGAAACATTTATAACCCAGGTTCGGGAAGAAGCCTGAGATACAGGAGGTCTTTGCTCCTTGAGGTGAGAGGGCTCTCAGTCTCAGCTGTGCTACAGCCACCTATGGTGACCATGGGTAGTGATGCAATTAGAGCTGGTGCACAGGGGAGTGAGGGCTCACAGTCTCTGCTGTGTTACCACCATCTATGTGACCAGGGGTTGTAGTGCAGTTGGAGCTGGTGCATAGGAGAGGGAGCCATCGCAGTCTCCACTGTGTTATAGACATCTATGGTGACCACGGTTGGTGGTGCAGTCAGAGCTGGTGCATAGGGGAGGGAGCCATCGCGGTCTCCACTGTGTTATAGCCACCTATGGTGACCATGGGTGGTGATGCAGTTAGAGCTGGTATATAGTGGAAGTAGGGCTTGCAGTCTCTGCTGTGTTATAGCCACCTATGGTGACCATGGTTTGTGGTGCTATTGGAGCTGGTTCATAGGAGAGGGTGGGATCGCAGTCTCCACTGTGTTACCACCACCTATTTTAACCACTGGTGGGGGTGCAGTTGGAGTTGGTGCATAGGAGAGGGAGTGCTCGCTATGCTGTGCTTCAGCCACTTATGGTGATCACAGGTGGTGGTGCAATTAGAGCTGGTGCATAGGGTAAGTGGGGCTTGAAGTCTCCGCTGTGCTACAGCCACCTATGGTGACCATGGGTGGTGGTGCAGTTAGATCTGGTGCATAGGGGAGGGAATGATTGCAGTCTCCTCTGTCCTACAGCCACCTATGGTAACCATGGGTGGGGGTGCAATTAGAACTGATGCACAGGAGAGTGAGGGCTCACAGTCTCTGCTGTGTTACCACCACCTATGTGACCACAGGTTGTAGTGCAGTTGGAGTGGGTGCATCAGGGAGGGAACCATCGCAGTCTCCACTGTCCTACAGCCACCTATGGTAACCATGGGTGGTGGTGCAATTAGAGCTGGTGCACAAGGCTCACAGTGTCCACTGTATTACTGCCACCTATGGTGACCACAGGTGGAAGTGCAATTGAATATGGTGCGTAGGAGAGGGAGCGCTCGCAGTCTCCACTGTGCTACAGCCACCTATGGTGACCATGGGTGGTGGTGCAGTTAGAGTTGGTGCATAGGGGAGGGAGGGCTCATAGCGTCCGCTGTGTTACTGCCACCTATTGTGACGATAGGTGGTGGTGCAGCTGGGGCTGGCACATAGGGGAGGGTGGATGCAGATGAGTGCTACATGTTTGGCACATATCAGCATGCATCCACATTCTCGAGCTCACAGTTGGCACCCTGATTATAGGAGCACATGTAAAACTGTAAACATGACATACACCCCATGTTGCAGGCCCCACATCAACAACCAAGGCACCTATTACTGAACCGAGCTTCAACTCTGTTGGGGAAGGGTCCATCCTTGTGGCCTGCCCTCAGGGACTTGCCTAAGAAGAAAAAACAGTGAGGTCAGTTCCGGAGAAGCTGGGTGACAAAGCTGGGCACAGTGGCAGAACCACGGAAGGGCTGGCTGGAGAGACAAGGGAACAAAGTACCGGTATACTACATTTAAAAATAACAAAAAAGCTTTAGGCTACATAACTATTACTGTAGATGAATCCCCTGCATCTGTAGTCCAGCTCTGATGTCAGCCATGGTGCATTGTTAGCAGTCCCAGTGCATCCTGTTATACAAAATGCCAACACTTCAGATGGCAGCCTCAGCTGGATACGTTTTACTATTTTATAGGCTCCTGTCAGGAAGTAAATTACATGAAGCACCCAATGTACTGATCAGGGGCAGCCCTGCCCTTCAGTGTGGAGTTCTTACTGGGGAGTGTTCCTCTTTTGGTAACAACAGACAGGTTACAGAAACATTCTGTTATCTGTCACTACACCAGTTTGATTACAGCATTTGCATGAAGACTAGAGAGACAAAGCATAGCTTGCCAGCGCAATTACAAAGCACGTGAGAGTGCAAAAATATCTAGTTTGCATAAACATTTACTGGGTAAAGCATCTAATTAAAGCTTTATTTGTTTAGCATCCTTTCCCTGAGGCTCGGGGTGCTGTACAAGATAAGGACACTACAGCATATACACCCATTATAAATACATAATACTAAACAAAGATACTTAAGATATAAACACATAGGGCCTGACTCACAAAAGGGGCTTAGAGAGGCGCAAGCTGTGGCAAACAGCTGCTTACACTGACGCCTGCTGCACCAGGGACCCTGCACCACATTCAGGTACAGGAGGGGTCCCGCTGCCTAAGTCAGCACACCTACGGCACCCCTTTCCATGCGGCAAATACCTGATGCACAGGAAGGGCTTCCGCAGACACCTTGTGGCAAATGCATGCGCCTTCCCATCTCCGATGCTGAAGTACTGTACAATACACCCTTACCTTGGTGGTCTAGTGTGTCCCCCATCCCAAACCCAGATGCTGCCCTTATCATGATTAATACAATCCACCCCCGATCCCCCGTGCTGCTCGTATAACAACTAATAAAATTCCCCGATACTATCCACAGTGTACAATACGTAAAATGGCACCAATCTCCGATCCCCAAATGCTGCCCTTAGTAAAAATAATAACCCTGACCCCACTGCTGTCCACAGTGCATGATACATATGTCACCCTCCTGATCCCCAATGCTGCCATTAATATAATTAGTACCCCCATCTCTGGTGCTGCCGGTATCATATATTTACACCATCCCCCATCACTGATGCAGCCCCTTTGCTAATGCATACCATGACCCCCGCCATGGTCATTATAGTAGCCCCCAACCCCAACAGTTTGTACCCACCCCTCACCCCATACTGAATTTCAGCTGGCGCCCAGCACAGCCCACTTCTCAGCTACACGGCCGGGTGCCAACTGAGCTGTCTATCGATGAGAGTATACACTATGCAGAACAGATCGATGCACATAAGAAAACTACAATAAACAAGACAGCATTTATGGACTATGAGTGGCTGCTTTCCATGAACACTAGATTGATGATATTTCTGCATACCAGCCCCCAACAATAATCTGACATTACAAATCTTGAAGGGTACCCACCGATTCTCCATGTTCTTGATAAACTGTGGTGGGCATGACTCAAATATGGATAAACTATTGCGGTCATGTTTGAAATGTGAATAAACTATTGTGAGTCTGTCTACAATGTGTAAAAAAACAAAGACAAGGCTGTCTACAATGTGGATAATTGACTAAGCAAGTGCTTGTAGCAACTTGTGGGTTAATAAATGATGGGTTTTCTCTATTCTAATTGGCTCACAATAGATAACTGTCCTATAATACAGCATAGCTGCATCATCTGTTTATACTGCAACTATCCTATCATCAAAGTGTGATTTAATGCAAGTCACTAAACAGTCCTCTGCTGCTCCCTGAATATAGTCCACAGGGGCCCCGGTGCTCTCCATTCCTGGGAGTGCTGTTCCCTGAATATAGTCCACAGGGGCCCCAGTGCTCTCCATTCCTGGGAGTGCTATTCCCTGAATATAGTCCACAGGGGCCCTGGTGCTCTCCATTCCTGGGAGTGCTATTCCCTGAATACAGCCCACAGGGGCCCCAGTGCTCTCCATTCCTGGGAGTGCTATTCCCTGAATATAGCCCACAGGGGCCCCGGTGCTCTCTATTCCTGGGAGTGCTATTCCCTGAATACAGCCCACTGGGGTTCCAGTGCTATCCATTCCTGGGAGTGCTATTCCCTGAATATAGTCCACGGGGGCCCCGGTGCTCTCCATTCCTGGGAGTGCTATTCCCTGAATATAGCCCACAGGGGTCCCAGTGCTCTCCATTCCTGGGAGTGCAATTCCCTGAATATAGCCCACGGGGTCCGGTGCTCTCCATTCACAGAATTCTATTCCCTGAATAGCCCACAGGGGGCCCGGTGCTCTCTACTCCTGGGGTGCTATTCCTGAATATAGCCCCGGGGGTCCAGTGCTCTCCATTCCTGGGAGTGCTATTACCTGAATATAGCCCACGGGGGCCCCGGTACTCTCCATTCCTGGGAGTGCTATTCCCTGAATATAGCCCACGGGGGTCCCGATGCTATCCATTCCTGGGAGTGCTATTCCCTGAATATAGCCCCCGGGGTTCCCGGTGCTCTCCATTCCTGGGAGTGCTATTACCTGAATATAGCCCACGGGGGCCCCGGTGCTCTCCATTCCTGGGAGTGCTATTCCCTGAATATAGCCCACAGGGGCCCCGGTGCTATCCATTCCTGGGAGTGCTATTCCCTGAATGCTACATACAGTCCATGTCCATGTCAGGCAGCATAATTTTACTTTGTGCTGTGCTGACAGAGACTGATATTCTGTCAGATAGAGCCAGTCCACTAACTGACTGAATATAGCAGTTGCTTGGTCAGACACAAGAGAAGCGCAAGGCTTTGCATTGCACCGGCACATTCTGTTGAATATCCTGCCCATGGTGTCCCTGAATCCTATTAAGGCAAATGGCTACTATACTATTATTTTAGCATTAATGCTCTGAAGAAGTTCTAAAACTGGGGAAAAAATGGAAAGGGGGGAGCAAAACAAAAATATCAGTTGGTTTTGTTAAGAATTGGGGCACTCTACCCCCAGACCCCCAGATATTTGTTTTTAATTTCAAAAGTACCATGTTTTATGCTAGATTACTACTGCTAGTTCAGTCTTCAGTAGCACATCGTGTGCAACTAACTGCCCTATAGAACTGCCATATAGCTTGCATAGGCTTAACAAACAACTAAGGGCATGCTTAGTCCTCCACTTATGCCCCAGTATAAACAGATACCATCTGCCGAGGGAGTCTATTCCACATATTCACCAAATCTTCCACAAAGTTATTCTTCCTGATCATTCACTTGAATTTTCCTCCTTTCAGAGACAGTCTGTGCCCTCTTTATTCTGTCATCCTTGGATACAGTGAGGACTGTGGTGAATCAGATGACACTGTCTCTTTCCCGTATTTCGATACAAAGAGTATTCCACCCCTGACTCTCCTCTTTTCCATATGAAAGGACCTTAGATTAGTCAGTTGGTCCTCAAAGCTTATGTTTGCAAGCCTCCACACACCTAGATCACTCTATTATGGACGTTTTCAATAGCATCCGTATCACTTTTCAGACATGAGAGGAGAACTGAAGACTGCACTAAAGATGAAGCCAGACCAACGATCTATACCAGGGCATTATAATACCCCTCATCTTGTAAAATTCCTCTTTGTGCATGCCATGATTCTGTTTGTCTTGCTAGTTGCAGTCCAGAACTGTTGACTCTATGTCAACCTGCTGCTGATCACTACAGTTAGCTCCTTCTTTTCGTGGCTTTTAATAATCTCGAAACCATTTAGAGTAAAAAGTAGTTTACATTTGAATTGATATACCCCATTCAGTATGGACAGATATGCTCCAGGAATAAAGCTGATTGTGTTTGCTTATGAAGCTTGCGAATAACTTGGTATCAGTCTGAATTGTGAGATGGCTTTTTAAGGGGCGTGCCCCTTCTCCACCTATCACAGCATCAGATTACTGAATTTCCTCCTTAATTCTGCCCACTCTCTACCTTTCTCCTCAGTTTCATTTTGAAGTCCTTCCCCAATCACAACGCACACAAGTCACATTCTAAGAAAAATAACACCATTATGTGCGAATCTCTTCTTTTTCTAATCCTGACAATTCCACTATTATAACCTGTGTTATTAATCTGCTAGTTTTAACTGCTGCATTGTCTATGCCCAACAGCTACACAGCAGATACAAGCAAGCGAGCACTTCGCATTGCATGTTTTTAAAACTGACATTGTGGCTAAATGGGAATTGCAATGTATTCTACTTGAAAGAACTTCTTGTGCCTTACCATCCGGTGCGACAGTTGCATTTGACTGACGAGGGGTTGCTAGAGATTCCGAGGGTGTCTCTGAAATCTTCTGGGGCCCGTGCATTTATGTACGTGGCCACAACCCTTTGGAATTCTCTACCCCATCAGCTTCGGGAGTGCACAGCTGTGGAGGGGTTTATACAGGCATTGAAAACCTTTCTATGGAGTCACACTTATGATGGCACCGTATAATTCTGATCCCATTACTTATTTTATTAGTATGTTGTTTATTCTATCCTTATGTTCACTGTTTTAATATGATTGTTTTTATCTTTTTGTAAAGCACCTTGATGGCCCAAAAGGTGCTTATGTAAAATAAAATGTATTATTATTTAAAAGATATGCCTCCCTGACAGTGACACCATTACAGTGAAAAATGTCAATGGCAGCAACACTGACAGTTCGCTGTACTGCTGTGCCAGAGACCCGGGCACACTGTCTCCTGGTCCTGCACCCCCTTCCTGAATCAACTCAGACTCGGAGTTGATTATATTTATTATGGTGGATCAGGGGGTGAAGTCCCCAAGTAGAAGCAAGGACAGGGTTTCCATATGGATTTATGTCAACCACAACTTGCGGTCGACATAAATTCTGTCGCTATGATGCCAGTCGACAAGATTGTTCTCGAACCGGCATTGTAGAGCCTGTTTAAAGCAGCTCTGTACTCTTGTATCAATGATAATGCAAAAAAGCCTGAAATGTTTTAGAAAACAAAATTTGCAAATAAAATATATTTTCATGGCTCTTTATCCTATTTGAGAGCTGTCTTAAAGAAACAGAAGAAATCTTAGATGACCTTGTCTGTTCTAGACAGCTTCAAGTGTCAAAGGCAAAGATAAAGCACCCACTGCATGGACACAAAACACCAGGACACTGCGCATACATTTAGAACAAGTCCTTTATTTAGTGCAGACATGGCAACATGCAAGCACATACAGTACTGTATAGCACAAGTGAACCAAGCAGAGGCTACCGCTGATAAAAGACTAACGTTTCACGTAGCAAGTTGCTAAACTTCCTCAGAGTGATCTGGGAAGCACAGATACAGTGCTCATTCTATATAGTGAGTGTACATCAATCAATGCGTCAACCAGTCGTGAAGCTCCCTTCACATTTAAAGTTGAATATGCACCCATTTAAAGACACATGCATTATTAATAGCAAAAAATAATTTCTCATTAAATATAATAAAACACTGTATCTTGGAGAAAATAAATCAGTCCTTAAGAATATCAAATTCTTTAAAGACAGGTTTAACATTAGCACTAAATATTAATCATTTAGTATTGATTAATCTCCTTGGAATGGTTCAAAGCTTTTCTATCTGGTGCAAACATGTGTATCCAGTTTTATTTTACCAAGGCACTTTCTGCTTAAATTTCCTTATTTACAAACATTCCTGCATAGGATCACTATGAATTCCATCATACAAAATATAAAATGTGCTTAACACACTTTGTGAATGCTATCTATATCTCTGTCTATCTATCGCGCCCCAATATTTAGTGTTGAGTAGGCACTTTAATGTTAAACCTCCAATTCTGTTCGTTAACTTTGCAACCATTCCATGGATTTGCACAAAAGTTGGTATGCAGACCGTGGGATGGTAGATCTTTTGATTTGCCAAGTTGTGTTTCGGTCGGACATACAGTTTTAGCGCAGTAAAGCACCACAAAATGCACTTTTCGCCATTTTTGTGCAGTATTTTTCAGTGGCGCTGTGCGACCACCATGTCATCTGCCAGACCGAAGCTTGGGACATAGAACACACTTGGATCAAGGAACATGCCACTTTTTATTTGGTGAAAAAATACTAATCTGTTCAAAAGTTATACAAGTTTGATGTTCCCATTATAAGTCAATGGAAAAATGAACACGTATGATCTGTGCTGCCAAAAAGGATTTGAAATTGCAGAGTAAGCCTGCAGTGAAATTTTTTCCATACATTGCACGGTTCATGAGATATTGTGAAATTGCTGTCACAAGGGTTCAAAGAGTACCTGTCCAGTGCTGTTCGGTGCCCATATCTCAAAAATTATTTGAGATGCAGGCAGTGGCGTAGCACTTTCCCGCAAGGCCTGGGTTCAAGGGTATGTTATAGGGCCCCCCACCCCCCTCCCTGGGCCCCACCCTTCCCACGGCCCCCCTCCCCGTTTTTAGAAATGACTGCTGGCCTTATGGTTAGACAAAAATGTTCAAGCCAGAACCTGTCTAGCAGGTAGGAGGATCATGGGATATGGATGGGATGCACGGCTGAAAAAAGGACATGTATTCTAAGGCTCAGCTCATGAGAACTTTACTTTAGCATGGAATATTTTATTTATCTGTTTAATTAACGAGTTAATTAAAATTGCAACTTTTGACCAGGAGAGGAACACTGCACAGACTATAGTTGCAGTCTAGGGTCACCTCCTGCTCAGATTTTGTTAGGGCAATCCTGGTTTTGGTTTGGAGAACTGTGTCTACCCCCCCCCACCCTTCCAAAAAACAGAAATGGTTATGGTGCAAAATGTCCTGACTCCTGATCCGGGTAGGGATGGAGAGACCAGATCTGTCACATACAATACCAAGAAGAGACCAGCACCCTTTACATTTAGTGAGTGAGCCCTGCCCTCATGCCTTGTTTAGAAAACAAAAGAAAAATGAGTCACAACAGGGAATCATCCAGAGTTGTCCCCGCCCCCCGGCCTCTTGCCTTGCTTAGATTCAGAAACCAAAATAAATACAAGGCACACAGCGCAGATCATCATTATCCTCTGAGTTGTTCTTGTTCCCCTCCTTACAGATTCTCTGAAAATAAAAGAAAAATGAGGCATACACAGGGCAGATCATCCTCATCCACAGTTGTCCCCCAAGGTCTCCCTTCCCTCTTAACAACCCCCCCGGACTATCAGTCAGAGTACTACTACTCACCCACGCCCTGGCAAAGCAGGCTGCAGGCTCGGTTGGCTCCTCGGCAGGCACCTATCGGTGTGGCAGCTCAGTCCTCCTCCACACATAGCAGGACAGGTCACAGAAGGAGCACCAGGTGGAGAGAATTGACTGAATTTAAATGTTTTCTCAGATTTCATTCATTTACCCCTAACCCAGGCCAATTAGCACAACATAACCCTTAACCTTGCTGCCCTGCTGTGACCGTCCATCACCACCTTGTCTCTCCCTCTCTCTCTCTCTCTCTCTCTCTCTCTACTTGCCTCTCTCAGTCACTGAGTCACTCACTGCAGGTGGCAGGCTAGGCTGCTACTCTCAGTCTCACTCTATCATGATCCACCTCGACCTCACCTCAGCTCAATCAAGCAAGCTCCCAGTCCCAACAACACAACTCCTGTCTCTAACTCTCCATCTCTCCTAGTCTCCTTCTCCTACAGTAAGTAGCTTAAACTACTGTATTTTATTTTTATTATTTTGACTCTTACTTTCTCCACCGTCCACTACGTCTCTCCTCCACACACGGCAACTGCGAACTGCTGCTAGGTGTAAGGCATGCAATTTCTTCTCAGGCATGCACACACTTGCTTCCTCCTCCTCCTTCTTGTACCACATGACTACTCCACTCTCTCCGTGCTAGAGTCATGTGGTACAGTAGTACCTTTAACCTTTATGTCGCCCCTAGCAACCACCCCTGTCCCCTGCTTAGAGGCAAACAAGACTGAAGGCTCCTGAGGGAAAAAAAGAAGAAATAAATAAAAAGAAAAAATGGCAGCACTAACGCGACACGAGCAAACAAATTCCGACTGGACCAAGGGCCCCCTAAAACACTCTGGGCCCAGGTGCGACTGAACCCCCTGCACCATTCTAGCTATGCCCCTGGATGCAGGTGCGATCACTTTGATGTTGCAAGCAGTACTCACTGTCACGACTACAATGATACTAGAATTTTTTTGTTATCTCTTATGGTTCACACAAGATGCATAAATTTCTATTACAATGGTTTGGTGCCCTATAGGGCTGTTGCTTGACTCTGTAGCTTTGCATAAGTGGGAGCGTGGGCCCAGATGCATATTGTTATGCAAAAATTGGTAACTTGGTGGGAGCGTGGGGCCCGTTCCCACCAATACGTGTTTTTTACTACTTATATTACACTTTTTCAAAAAGTAAGGAAATTCTATGCAAAAAACTGTGTTAATGCTTCATTTAGGGTTAAAGCAAAAAAAAAGTCAGGAAATGGGACATTAGGATTGAACCTCTAACTCCCCCCACCCCGATCCTTCACAGACTGACAGACTCTGGGGTGTGTCATTGAGGTCACGAGGCCTAAATATCACCCCATTCTCCTTTACTGTAGCATGTCTATGTGCTCACACATGGGATGGGGTAAGATTTAGGCCTCGTGACCCCAATGACACATCCACGGGATCCGTCAGTCTGTGGAGGATTGGGGTGGGGGTGTGTGGGGGAAGTTAGGGGTTCAACCCTAATGTCCCATTTCCTGACTTTTTTGGCTTTAACCCTAAATGATGCATTAATGCAGATTTTTTTGCATAGAATATATATATATGTGTGTGTGTGTGTGTATATATATATATATATATATATATATATATATATATATATATATATATATCTATATACACAAACACACTTTAAACCTATATGGTTATATGGTGCTCTGACAGATTATATTTTCAGAACATCTTCTCATTTTCCTATATTCTCATTTTTTTTTTCATTTAATTAGCAGACACCTCCAGAAACCAATCTCTTTAGCACCTACATTTCTTAAGAAAAGCCAAGAGATCAATTGTGGGTTAATAAATTATTGGTTTTCTTTATTTATTCTTTATTCATTACAAATCGGGTTTACAACCTTTGAGTCAGAGACTCATTTACAAAGGCACCTTGTCGCGGGGGGGGGTGACATCTAGACAGTTATTACAGTGCAGATTAAAACAGAGGATAACATTACAGGTGCAGTAAAAGGAACATTTAACATAGATGCACTTAGGTTACATAATATAGTAGTTTGTATGTTACTTAGGTTACATAGTGTCACAAGATTGTGAGTTACACTCATGGATATAGTAGGTCCTCAGAGAAGACAACGGGTTACATCCCTGTTTGGACCTAGTAGGGAAGGAGTGGGTCTGGAGGAGGGAGAGGCTGTCCAGTGGACGTTGTCGAGCCAGGGGGCAAGGCAGGTGGGTACAACAGGTTACAACAGGGGGTTAGTTGCACCTACAACAGCGGGTATTAAAGATATGGTTCCGAAGGGCTGTTTTGAAGAAGCCAATTTTTGGCAAGTTGGAGATGCAGCTAGGGAGGGAACTGAACCAGGTGGGGGCTCGGTAGAGGAAGGATCTCTGGGCAAGAGAGGTCTTGGTTCTGGGCACCTTGAAAGTGGCCTTAACAGAGCTATGGGTGGTGACGGATGATGATGACTGCTGTAGGAAGGTGGAGAACCCCAGAGGGAGAGACCTAGCAGTGATTTCTTAGCGAGAAGGCAGGTCTGGTAGAGCAGTCGCTCCTCAAAGTTGAGCAGATTGGTGGTAGTATAGAGAAGGCAGGTGTGAGTGCGGTTTGGGACACCGGTCAGGAGCCTACAGGCCTTATTTATGGAGTGTTGGATTTTGGAAAGGGCAGTGTTGCCAGCTGCGGCGTAGATGGGCAAGCCATAGTCCACAAGGGACAAGACGGAGGAGGTGATGGCCAGCTTAAGGGCAACATGAGGCAGGCAGTCCCTGTGCCGGTATAGCAGGCCAATCCGAGAGTTAATGGTTTCTGACAGGGAATTAATGTGGGTGTGGAAGGAGAGGGCAGTATCGATCGCGATGCCTAGGTACTTGTAAGTGGTCACTTGTTCTAGCGGGTGCAGAGTGCTGGGGATAATCAAGAGGGGGGTATTTTTAGCTTTATTTTGGTGGTGGGAGAAGAGCATTGATTTGGTTTTCTTTAGGTTAAAGACCAGTCTGCGGTTGCCGAACTACCTCTCGGCTTGGTTGTAAGCTTGCTGGAGGGATAATTGGAGGGAGGTGGGATTCGGATGTGAGGCAATGAGGACTGCATCATCAGTGTAGAGGAGCATTTTACTGATACATGAGCTGGGGAGGGTGTTGAGGTAGAGACTAAAAAGTATTGGACCCAGGATGGAGCCCCGAGGGACCCCGGGGCAAATGGAAAGAGTGCTGGAGAGGGAGACGCTGATCTTGACACGCTAGGATCTAGCAGAAAGGTAGCTAGAGAACCAGGAAATGGGACTGCCAGAGAAGCCAAGTTGGTGGAGAGTGTCGAGTAGAAGGGATGACAGACAGTGTCATATAATACAGCATAGCTGCACCCCCTGTTTACACTGCTACTATCCTATCATCAAAGTGTGATTTAATGCAAGTCACTAAACAGTCTTCTGCTTCAGCCCCACACACACACACACACAACTGGCAGGAACTTACTGCAAACAAAATACTCAATGTTATTCAGAAATTTCTGAAAACAATGCCCTCAGGTTCAAATAAATAATAAAAAATTGAGTTCTACAGTATACTTAACACCTTTAAGGACAGCGCCAATGACTGCGAGAAATAAAATTAATGATGAAACAGGGTTACACACTCATGCTTGCAGCAAAGTGACAAGTAAATGAGACTCATGTAATATGAAGTTTTAATACTTACATCTCTTCTGCCCTAAAGGACATGAAAAGCAAAAACAAAATACAACATACACATGAGTATTAAAATGGAATACATTTGATATGTAATGTCATATATAAATCAGGCTGTGGTAAAGTGTGAAAAGTATAGTGAAGGAAAAAACTGCTGCCCATCAACCTTATATAAATGAACACAAGACTGAGGTGTGCTAATATGCTCGGATCTCATCACTGCTACAGTCGTGTACTAGTACTTAATATTTTATCCTGATGGTCATTTGACTATGAGTTATGCAACAGATTTCGGCCTCCGTGGGTAATCATTTTTGGTACAAAAACTTGTCTACTCACGTTCACTCACACCAGCCTCACTGAGAGCTGTGTCGTCACTGAGTAATCCTGAAATTAAAGTTTGGGATAATCAGCACTGTGTGCTATTTATTCATTTTGCTATTCATTTCGCATCAGTGCCAGATTTCTTACTGGGCTTAAACAGCATGTGAACATACACAATGGGTCATGAATATCCGGTAACCCTTTGCTTGTTATATGTCATATGACCATTGATTAATTTCTGACAACTGCACACCTCTCCTGAACTGCATATTATTCTAACAAATAAAACCCCTTTTTATAAGTAGAGCATCATATGCTAAGGCGTCTAGTTATAAAGGAAAAATGCATTTCTTGGCAGGTTGCGTTACTCAGCAATGCCTTGTGCATTATTCCCTTATAACTGCACACCCTGTCATACATCCTCCCTTGCATGAGACCCGGTGCAATGTGTCGTCTGGCCCAGCAAGAGGGCAGACTTACAAGTATGCTTTGCTTTAGGATATAATACAGAACAGCCATGGATGGAAATGGAACTGTGGGCCCTGCGTTCCAATAATTGGCCGTAGTTCTACCAGCCAGGTAAAGGAGGAACCGCTCCCTTCACCAGTACAGTAGTGAGAACTGAGCATTCCAGACACACTTGGGAACCGCTCCCTTCACCAGTACAGTAGTGAGAACTGAGTATTCCAGACACACTTGTCACACCCTCAGGACCCAAAGTATCCTTAGTTGGGCAAACACATTGTATAAATAGACATCTTCTGCAGAAGTGACTGTTAATTGATGTCAATGTTTGGTCTGTACAGTATCTGCTTCAATTTTTTTCTATCTACGTACACACGTTCACCCTTCAGCCCCTTCTTGAGACCCAGCCTCTTCTCCTAGGACTTACCTGGCTGCATATTATCCTGTGGGTTGCCCCCACAGTGGAGCCTGGGTTGAGCCAGCAATCACCAGGAAATCTATACCAGCCATCCAGGTGATGTACCTAGACTGGTGGGTATGAGGCCTGTGAGCTCGGCGGGGCAGACATGCTGCTTCAGGCAGAGGATTTTCCTTCCAGTTTCTCACCATAAGGATGCCGCATGCTAGGATGTCATGATGTGCAGATGCAGAGTGCATGCCTGTCAATGCTAGGATGTCATGATGTGCAGATGCACTGCACGTGTCTGTCAATGCTAGGATGTCATGATGTGCAGATGCAGAGTGCATGCCTGTCAATGCGAAGATGTCATGATGTGCAGATGCAGAGTGCATGCCTGTCAATGCTAGGATGTCATGATGTGCAGATGCAGAGTGCATGCCTGTCAATGCTAGGATGTCATGATGTTCAGATACAGAGTAAGTGTCTATCAATGTTAGGACTTCCTAATGTGCAGATGCAGAACACATGTCTATCAATGTTGTGACATCATGATGTGCAGATACACAGCGCATGCCTGTCACTGTTAGGATACCGTGACGTGCAGATGCAGAGCTCATGCCTGTCAGTGTTTGGATACCATGATATGCAGAAGCAATGTGTGTGCCTGTCAATGCTAGGATGTCATGATATGCAGATGCAAAGCACATACCTGTCAATGCTAGGATGTCATGATATGCAGATGCAAAGCACATACCTGTCCATGCTCAGTTGTCATGATGTGCAGATGCAGATGCAGAGCACATGCCTGTCAATGCTCGGATGTCATGATATGGAGATGCAGAGCACATGCTTGTCAATGCTCGGATGTCATGATGTATAGATACAGAAGATATGCCTTTCAGTGCTAGGATATCATGACATGCAGATGACGAGCACGTGCCTGTGAATGCTAGATTATCATGATGTGAAGGTGTAGAGTTTGTACCTCTTAATGCTTCAAGGGATCAGTGAGAGCAGGAAAAGGAGTGGACACAGTTACAAACTGTTGGGAGAAAGGTTGCAGAAGGAGGCCAGTAGGCATTTCTTCATTGAGAGGGTTATGGCAAGGTGGAACAGGTTACCAGAAGTATGAACCAGAAAACAGTTGGGGTTTCAAGAGGGGGGTGAGATGAAGTCATGGGAAGGGTAAAAGTGTGGGGGAAGTGATGTTAAATGAAAGGGGCATGAGCCTTGAGTCCAGCAGACTTGATAGACCATAAGGCCTTCTTCTGCTGGTGAATTTGTAGGTTCGTTTATTCATAGACTGAAGTTGTTCCCAAGTGTCAGGTAGGATCCCTTAGAATAGTCTCCCAGGTTGCTGAACTTGAACTCTCAGCCCTTGCACCACTTTCTTCAGCTACGCTCCTTGTAATAGTCACCCGGGTTGCTGAACTTGAATTCTCATTCCATTGAATCCTCCGCCTACTTTCTGCAGTGTTTACCCTCCACTCCTCCATCCCCATCCCCCAATTTCTTATATTTTTTCTACTTGCCCCAGCTTCACAAGCCCCGAACCAAATGAACCCGTGATGCCCTCACCCCCCTCTCTCCAAGCCCCTACTTTTATTATAGCCATTACTTCTACATGCCCTCATGTATGCTGGACTCACTTCCCCCACTTCCCCCATGCTTCTTTATCCTCCATACCTAGCCACCTAGCTTTACTCCATCTCCTAATCACCTACTCACCTAGCCCCCACTCCCCCCAAATACTTCCTAAGTATTCATCCCACCAGAAAAGCCCCAAAATCCACCTACTCATCATCGCCCTCCTCTTACTCACTTCAAGCAATATTCATCCCAACCCTAGTCCTTCTGTCCCCACCTCTGCCTGTAACACTCCTATTTCAAAGGTGTCAAATTCTAGCTCCCTTCTAGTCCTCCTGAATGGCCTAAAAATCATCCACTTAAATATCTTTAGCATCATAACAAAAATTGACCTCTTGCAACCAGTGGTTACCTCCCTCACACCTGATATTTTAATCTTAACAGAAACCTGGCTCAATGATAATACCCAACCCCTCTGTCTCCATTCCAGGCTACTCTATAGTTAGACAGGACAGAGCTGCTAGAGGAGGCAGAGTAGCCATGTTTATCCTGTCTTCACTTCAATACTCAACCATTCTCTCAACCTCTCACTCTCCACCTATGAAGCCGTTGTAATAAATATAGCCCTGCCCTTCTCCATCTCAATCTTCATAGCTGGACTTTACTGCAGCCCTGGTATCAAGCCCTCTGCTACAACCAAGCTCATTACCTCAATAACATCCCTCTCACACACTGGAGAGCTATACATACTGGGAGATGTAAACCAAAACTGGGTGTCCCCCACTACTTCCAAGACACAAAATGATATTTCTGCCCTCAATCTCACCCAACTCATCCACGATCCCACCCACCTAAATCATAAAACTCTAAACCACTCCTTAATAGACCCGGCTCTTTCTACTCACCCCCAACGTGTCCTTAAATCAGGCATCCTTCCTGATGCCCTCAGTGACCATCACCAAATCCTCCTTGTCAGGAAGGTCCACAGACCCAAACTGCCACACAAACTTCTGCAACTTCACTCCTTCAACTCCCTAGATCTAAATCCCCTTCTCCATGATCTTTCCGTATGTGATTGGTCACCGATAGTCTCCACCCCTTTCCGTAGATCAAGCCTTCGCCTATTTCAAAGACAAATTCCTAGCTATCTGGAACACTTTTGCTCTTTTCAAGAGCACTAGAGTACGTGGAATTCATCTTCACCGGATCACCCCTGAATTGCTGACCTGTCTCAGAGAGTGAGAGACAAAGCATGGAGAAAACATAAGCCCACTCAGCTTTCTACTGATTATGCTTCACACCGCATGCTAAGAATGCCTGTACAAAAGCTACCAGACTAGCCAAGTCTGAATATTTTAATTCAGCTTTCCTCAATAAAATTAATACCCCCTCCAAATTCTGGAAAGTGGTCCATGCTCTCTTCTCCCCCCTCTCCCCTCCCCGTGCTTAAAATAAATGATAGTATTCTGTCTGACCTGTGCCTGGTGGCCGATGAGTTTAACTCTTATTACACCTCATTCACCTCGGCCCTCCTAAAGTCCCTCCCATCTAACCTCCCTTCTTCTTCTCCTTCAACCTCTAGTACTCAAGTCCCATATGGTCTCCCTTCCTTCTCTTTCTCAGCCATGTACCCTGATGATACACTTTTGGCCCTACTCTCTCTCAACCCATTCAAAGGCTCATCCCCAGCCGATCTTGATCCAAAACTTCTTTTCCTCTCTGCACCTGCTATTGCCGATTCTCTTCTTAATCCTAAACCTTTCCTTTTTATCCTCATCTGTACCTTCATCCTGGAAACATGCAATGGTCCTCCCTCTCCCGAAGGGCAGTGACTCCTCCTCCTCCCCTGGCAACTATCACCCAATTTCTCTCCTCCCCACCCTTGTTAAGCTCCAGGAACACTTGGTTCTCTCCAAACTCACCCCTTTCTCTCTGACTCTTCCTTCTTCACCCTGTTCCAGTCTGGCTTTCAGAAGAACCACTCCACCACCACCTCTCTACTTAGGCTCACTGTCTCCATCCTCACAGGGATGGATAAAGACCTTATCACCACAGCCATCTTCGTTGACCTTGCCAAGGCTTTTGACACAGTCTCCCATGCTCTGCTCCTTGACTCCCTTATGGCAGCCAGTCTGTCTTCCCTAGCTTGCAGCTGGTTTCATGCCTGTTTCACAGGCAGAACAAAATCTGTTAAGATCCAGGATGCTATCTCCTCCCCCCCTCCCCATTACCACAGGAGTCCCACAGGACTCTGTGCGTGGTCCCATCCTTTTCTCCATCTTCATCAATGACCTGCTCTCAGTTTGCTCCCCTTCCTCTTCTATCCACATGTACACTGACGACACTATCTTGTATATGTTTGGCAAATGCCCTGTTGATGTTGCTATCACCCTTTCAGCATGACTTCCACCAGGTTCAGCTTTGGTTTGTTCACATCAGCTATTCTAAATGCAAGATGACCGTCTCCATGACCTCTGGCACTAGGCAGAGACTCTCTAGGCTTCAGTCCTAACCTTCTTTCCATACCCTAGATGGGACAACCCTGGAGGACACCTCCTCATTCAGATACCTTGGGGTTTGGCTGAATCACCACCTCAATTTCTTGGGCCACATTGATGCCATCCTGAAAAAGCTGCACCCCAAGCTTGGTGTCTTATACAGGAACCATAGTTGCATCCCTCCTACGGCCAGGTGCAAATTTGTCCAGAAGATGATACTACCCATTTTTGACTATTGTGATGTAGTCTATGGTGCTGCTCCCATGTCTTCCCCGGTCAGATTGGACTCTCTCTTTAACTCCTTTTGTTGCATCACTCTTGATGCCCCATCCTGAACTCATCATTGTGCCCTACATCATGCCCTGTCCTTTCAACCTCTTGCTAGCAGGTAACTTGCTCATTGTGCCAAACTCACATCTGCATACTGGTTAGGTGAGCTCCCCTCCTACCTCTCAAGCTCCACCTCTTCCCCCACCCCCTCCCAGTCCTTCAGACTCTTGCACATTGGATGTCCCCGGCTGATCAACACTCGTCAGCCAGTCTAGCTTCGCCTATCACTTCCCAAAACTCTGGAACTCTCTCCCTCCCAAATATGGCACTCCTCTTCCTCCTACTCCCTTGCGTCTTCTTTCCTTGCATAACTATCTCTCCTCTAACTGCTCCTGTTTTAATCCTCCTTAACTTCCTGTCTTGTGCTCACATGAGCCATTTACCAAGCTTCACACCCTTTCCCCAATCCCCTCCTAGTCTCTCCCCTTGTCTTCTCCTGATCTACACCTGCTCCCCCTTCTCCTTCCATCCTTGCCTACCAATTGCCTCTGCTGGCTTTTCCCCCTGGTGGGGTTCTCAGCATCCTGGAGGGGGCGGTCCCAAGCTCCACCTCTCCCTTCTCCTCTCTCCACCCCCTCCCTCCCTCCCTTTGTCTCTTCCCCTCTCCCCTCCTACCTAGCTTCCTACCCTACCATTTCCTCTTCCCACACATGCCCTCCTTTTTTCTTCTTCTCCTTTGTCCTCACCTTGCTCTGCCCCAGCAGGGTTCTCAGCATCCTGGAGGGTATAGATCCAGGCATGCCTCCTCCTTCCCTACTGATACTCCCCTTCCCCCTTTCTAACCCACCTTCACTGTACCCCACTGTACTGCACTTAACTAGGTAGCCCCTTTTACCCACTCCACACAGTATGCTACTTAGCCTCTTCCCTATTCGCGAATAATTTTTTTTTTTAACTGTTCGAGCTGTTTCCTGCATTCTCAAGGCCTGCCTACATCACACTTAAGTAAGCTTAGTAAATATTTTCTACTGGTTTTGTCTGGGCCCCCTGGCTCCCTCTCATTCTTCCTCCCCCTAGCTGGCTCCTATACCCCACCTGCCTCCTTTCCTAAGCACTTGATAATCTATTTGTATTGTTACCTGTTTCTTAATTGTAATACCAAACCAACTATGTGTTGTGATAAATGGTACCATTCTGTACCTAATCTTTATGTAAGCGAACTGTTATTTTATGTATATTCTCTGTTTTTAAATCCACTTGTACCCCTGGTCACACTGTGAGAAGAGCAACTTGTTGTTCAGTGTGCCTTCCTGGTGAAACATTTCAAAAAAATAAATAAAACTAAACAAAAGGATGAATTTACTGTTTTTTGCCAATAAATCTGGCGAATTATTGACATACGTGCTGAAAAAACAGAGGGAAAGAAATACAACTACACAGATTAGTACAGAAGCTCAAGAAATAGTAACAACAGACACTGAACTAGCCCAAGTCTTTCAGACATATTATAAAAAAGGTTTACAACTAGTCAAACCAAAACAATAATGATCCCATACACAGCTTAAGTAGTCAGCAACATCTAAGAAATAGTGACCTACCAAAAATACTAATTTCTACAGCTGTTTTTTCTAATAATGATGTAAGTGAAGCTATTAAAACAATGAAAATGGTTCCTTACCTCAACCCACACTGGCGACCCAGGTTCAGGAATGAGCCCAGGCCAATGGGGTGGGTGGAAGGGGGCCGTTACCGGGGCCAAAGGCCGTCGTGCCTCACGTGCATGCACTGCCATTCTCCTGGGGCTCGGGAGAAATGGAGGCTGAAAATGCCAGTGGCAGGATGAGAACTGACTCCACACAAGCACCGTACCCGGGCTGGGGGAGAGGTAAGCCCCTGTAATTCCGGGTGACGGGGCTGGGAGAGTCGGTTGGATGGGATGCAGATGAAAGTGCTGGACTTTATAACGGCAGATTTTTAAGTAATTGGAAACTGTCTTAGAAACAGCCTAGCAAAGATGGGGTACAGTACAGGAACAATGAAGACAAATTAAGGAAGGTCTAGTGAAGGCAATCAGCCTCTGTGTGAAAGAAACGAGTAAAACAAGAGGAGAAAAAGGTTATTATGACTGCATAGAGCATGATCAGGAAAATGTTTACATCTGAACAGATATGTATGTTCAGTCGTCACAGTGGAGCAGGTGGGGTACAGACCAACAAGAAGCAGCAAGAACACTGAAGGGGGGAGGTAAACACAAGCCTGTTTACAGAGGAAAGAGTTTTGAAGAAACTTGCAAATCTGAAAGTGGACAAGGCCATAGGACCGGATGAGATATATTCAGGGGTGCTAAGGGAACTCAGGTAGGAGGCTGCTGCACCACTGGTATCTTTATGCACTATATCACTGGGATATGTGGGTACGCGGGGTTTCTGGACCCAGTGTTTGCTGTGTTAGTCTAGTGTTCCCTTTCTGAGGAGTCTGTCCAAATGTATTAAAAAATGCACTGCTCAAACCATCTTTTGAGCCACAGTGCTTTGTGAATTTTAGACCTGTCCTTACTCGTCCCTTTTTGTGAAAGGTTATTGAGAAGACGATGGCATTACAACTTGAAGAACACCTCACAGCTTTTGATATCTATGAAGCACTATGTTAGGGTTGAGTAGACAGTTCATTGTTAAATTTTGATATCTTAGTCTTAATAACACAGCAATATTTGGAAAGAATAACCTGAAACTTGACATGTGTGACATCATTGCCAGCAGCTCTGGACCTTGTAAATTTGGCAATGGTCAGTCCAGCAATTTAAATGTTATAGAATGTTGAAATCACATACAATATAGAAATTAGGGCCTTTTGTGCTCACTGATAGCAAAACAATGGCTAGGAGTTAAAACCTGAAATTTACAGATTAGTTAGAGTTTGGCCCAAGGATGATTCCTAGGGTACCCAGCTAGATTAGCACTACAGGAATAGTGCCAGTTAAGAGAGCACTAGTCCCTGTAGCACTAACGCAGACAGCGAGAAGGGAATTACAGCACTTGCAGTAATTGTTTCCCAGGCCACTGTCCATGGTATTCAAAAGAGACAAGGGCACCAGAATCCAGGAGATTGGCCAAGCAGCTCCCATTCTGTGGAGGGCTGGGGCATAGAGCAACTCAGCCAGTGGCAGTGAAGACCAGGGTTCTAATCCTGGTCTCCAAACATTTTTTATATATCGGGACTTTAGTTTTTTTACAAAGGGTCATGGAAATAATATTCCATGGCCCCTCAAATTTAACTTGCCCCATGATGTGCTCCCCATGGTGTGGGAGTCCTTAAGTCTGGGTGGTGCAGGCGGCAGAGCCCCCTGCATCGGCAGGTGCGGGGGGACATGAGCCCACCGCAAAAACAAAATCGACGGCATTTTTGCTGCGCCGTTCATGCTGACGGCATTGTGGTTGGCTATGTTCTGACCCAGTGCTGATTGCTTGATTGGTGGTTTACTGGAAAATGTGTAAAATTTTAAATAATAATAAGGGGGAGTGGGGAGCAGAAAGATGGGCATGTTGCTGCTCCGCTACTCACCACGCCGGGAGAGTGCTCTCTGTTTGTTGATTTTCTAACTTTTTTGGCTCAACTTTTGTTAATTTGTGAATGAAACCAACATTACTATTTCAGCATTTGGTCCTACAAGCATGAATTAGGTGCTGGCTTACCACATGTGAGTAGATCCAAGTATATTTGTCTGTAGTGTTGCTCGATAGATGCCTTGCTGATTTTTTTTGCCCAGAGCCGACTTGTAATATTTTATACTCAGTTACTTTACTGTGGACAATGCTTAATTTAGTCTAGAGTCTTCTCTGCCAGTTTATTTTTGTGGAAAGCACGATATTCAGGGACCGTGTTCTATAAAGTGCGGCAGTTTGGCAAAGAAATTAAAAACGCTGGAGAAGCTCATGAAATAAGAAATACTGGTTGGTAGCACTGAGGTAAAATTCTAAATTCAGGAATGGGACCCATACTAATTTGATCCACAGTTTTTGGCTAAGTATTTTTTGTTGCAGATCTAGTTAACCAACAGCCCACTTCCTCCTACCCCCACTAGAATTGCCTTATGTCTGTCCCATGCATTCTTGGATTCCCCCACTGTTTTTGACTCCATGACCTCCTCAAGAAGGCCGTTCCATGTATCCACAACCCTCTCCATGAAAAAATACTTCCTCACATTACCTCTGAGCCGTCCCCCCTTCATCTTCAAATTGTGCCCCCTTGTTCTTGTGCATCTCTTTCTCTGAAAGATGCTACCCTCTTGGACTTTGTTGATTCCCTTGAAATACTTGAAAGTTTCTATCATGTCCCCCCTCCCTCCTTTCCTCAAGGGTATACATATTAAGCACCTTTAGTCTCTCTTCGTATGTCTTCTGGTGCAGACCCTGCACCATTTTGGTTGCCCTCCTCTGGACAGCATCCACTCTGTCTATGTCTTTGTGGAGATGGGGTCTCCAGAACTGCATGTAGTACTCCAGATGGGATCTCACCAACTGTCTGTACAGAGGGATAACAGCTTCCTATTTTCTACTGGTGATACCTCTTCCTATGCATCCAAGTATCCCCCAGCCCTCCTTGCTGCCTTTTCACATTGCTAGCCCACCTTTAGGTCATCTAATATAACTACCCCCAGGTCCCTTTCCATTTTTGTTGTTGTCAGTATCTCCGCCCCACTGTGTACTCTTCCCCTAGTTTTGTTTCCCAGGTGCATTACTTTGCACTTCTTTGCACTGAATCTAAGCTGCCATACATTTGACCATTCCTCCAACCTTGCCAAGTCCCTTCTCATCCTTTCCACCCCACCTTGTGTATCAACCCTGTTGCAGATCTTTGTGTCATTTGCAAAGAGACCTACTTTTCCTTCCAGTCCCTCTGCAAAGTCACTTATAGACATTAAAAAGGACCAGACCCAGTACTGAACCCTGCGGTGCCCCACTAGTAACCCCCTTTTCTTCACTGTGGACTCTGTTTATGATTACCCTCTGTGTCCTGTTTTCCAACCAATGTTTAACCCAGGCTACCACCCTGGGAACCACTCCCAGGCTGGCTAATTTGTTTATTAATCATTTGTGTGTGACTGTGTCAAATGCCTTGCTAAAGTCTAGGTAGGCCATATCCACAGCCCCTCTCTGATCTACTACTTTGGTCACTCAGTCAAATGAATCAATTAGATTTGTCTGACATGACCTTCCTGCAGTGAATCCATTCTGCCTTGGGTCCTATGCCCCACTAGCTTCTATATACTCAACAGTTCTTTCTTTCAGAAGTGATTCCATCATTTTCCCTAACACTGAGGCCAAAATGACAGGTCTGTAGTTTTGTGCCTCTGTCTTACTCCCACTTTTGTGAAGGGAGATCACATCCACCCTCCTCCAGTCCTCAGGTTCCACACCATCCTCCCATGATTTGTTAAAAAGGCTAGTCAGTGGTGTCACTAGTTCTTCCCTTAGTTCTTTTAGAACTCTGGGGTGAATCCCATCAGGCCCCATTGCTTTGTCCACCTTCAGTTTTAGGAGTTCTTTCAGAACCCTTTCTTCTGTGAAAGGACTGATATCAACTGTGTGCTAATTCTTTTTAATGTAATCCTTCACTTGTTTTTGACTGATGTTCATGTATGTACCTTGTAATCTCCCGGGTCGCACCTGAAAATTGTTCATATATGTACCTTGTAATCTCCCGGGTCGCACCTGAAAATAGGCACTTGGCTGTCTAGCGTGCTTACCCGGTTAACAAAAGCAAATAAATAAATAAAATAAATAAATAAAACGCCCCTATCCAGAGTGCTTCTGTTGACTGGATCAGGTACTTCTCCCTTCTCCCTCCTCTTCTTTTGTGAATACTGAGCAGAAGTATTCATTCAGTATCCCTGCTTTTTCACTGTCCCTCTCTGCCCACCCACCCTCCTTTTTATTTAGCCTCAGTATTCCTCCCTTTGTCTTTCTTCACTCCCTATTGTACCTGTAAAAGGTTTTATCCCCCTTCTTAACTGAGTTGGCTATCTTTTCCTCAGTTAGGGCCTTTGCTATTCTGACTGCCTTCCCCACTTCCTTCTGCTTTAACTGGTACAGTTCTCTGTCCTGCTCCTTCTGTGTTTCCTTATACTTCCTGAATGCTGTCTTTTTCTCCCTAACCTTCCCCGCCACCTCTTTTGAGAACCATACTGTTTTTTTCTTTCATTTTGATTTATTTGCTTCACACAAATGCTCGTTGCCTCTGTGATGGCAGTTCTGATGTTTCCCCATTGTTGCGCCATGCCTCCTTCTTGCATGTTTGCTAGTGCTTTTCTGAGGCACTCTCCCATTTTGACAAAATCAGCCCTCCTGAAGTCCAGTACCTTCATGTTTGTATGGCTTGACTCTACAGATGAGTTTATTGTGAACCACGCTGTTTGGTGGTCACTTGTTCCCAGATGGCTACCCACTTCTAGATCTAAGATCCTCTATCTGTCCCCATTTGAGAGTACCAGGTATAAGATTACTCCCTCCTGAGTTGGTTCCAACACTAGCTGTCTGAGGCATGCCTCCTGTAGGGCACTGAGAATGGCTCTGCTCTTGAATGTGGCTGCAGCAAAGGTGTTCAAGTCAACATCTGGCATATTCAGGTCCCCCAGCAGCAATATCCCCCCTTTCTCTACCATCCTAAGGATGCCTTCCATCACTTTCTTGTCCATTTCCTGCCCCTGAGATGGGGGTCTGTATACAACCTTTTTGCGGATTGTGGTGCCATTTCCAGTCTCCAGGGTGACCCACAGTGCCTCCTCTCCTCCCTGTTTACCCATTAGTTCCATTTCTTTGATCCCTTCCTTTACATAGAGAGCTACTCTTCCTCCTTTTCTACCCTCCCTATCCCTCCTGTAGATTCCGTACCCTAGTATGTTGACATCCCAGTCATAGTTCTCTGTGTACCATGTTTCTGTGACTGCCATGATATCCAGGCATACCTCTTCCATCAAGGCCACCAGTTTAGGGAGCTTGTTACCTAGCCTACGGGCATTGGTACTTATTACCCTCCATTTTTTGATGGCCTTACCCCTTTTTGCCCCATCCCTGTCCTTACTGCCTTTGTCTTTTTCTCCATTTACTCCTGCCCTTCTCTCCATCGACTTCTCTATCTTGGTGTTTACCTCACTAACTACCCTGATTTTTAGGGGGTTGGGCTAGGATTTCCCATCTCCTTTTCAGTGCCTCCCCCCTTGGCTAGTTAAATGCTTGCCAATGAAGCATTTAAACCTATCACCTATGATCCTGATTCCCCTCCTGGACGGATGCAGACCATCACGCCAGTATAGGCCTGCATCCCTACAGGTGGCCCTCCAGTTCCCAATGAAGCCAAAACCATGAGCTGTGCACTAGTTTTTCAACCAGTGATTGAATCCCATGGTGCGGAGCACCCTAGCCTCACCCATGCCATAAACAGACAGCACCTCCAAGAAGATTACCATGTGTGCAACTTGTCTAAAGCCCCTCCCCAACTCCACAAACTCCTCCTGCACTGCTCTGACCCTTTCCCAGCCAGGCCATTTGTCCCTAGGTGGACAATGACATCCAGCTCCCTACCCCATGCAGCTGCTCCTGCGATCCTGAGGATTCGCTCCCTGTTCCTCCAAGCCATGGTGCCAGGCAGGCACCTTACCTCCCTGTCCCCTCCCTCCCCCAGTTCTACCCTCCTAACAATGGAGTCCCCCATGAGGAGTTGTTTCCTTCCCCTGTGGGGTCCCATGCCATCCTCCTGTGGGTCTCCTTTGTGGAGGTTCCCAGCATCCTCCTTGGTCTCCCCTGCGGGTGCCTCCATAGGGGAACCACCCTCTGCCAGAACGGCATATGAATTGTGGAGAGGTATGACTGGATGAATGCGCCTCTGTTCCACCACCCTCACTGTACCATACCCACTGTGGTCCAACCGCACCTCTTTCAATGCAACCTCTGAGGCAGCAGCGGTGGCTCTGGTGGTCCCTGGGTGGGAAAGAAGGTCCCCTGAATCCTGGCCAATTCAGCCTGGAGATGAGCAACCTCCTCCCTCAGCCCAGAGAGGTGCCTGCAGATGGGATATCACCACATCCTCCAGAATATCTCCTGGAAGCCTGCTGCTCCACAGCCACTACACTGTACCACTCCTGTCATGTCTCATTTGTGGCCCCTTAACTGTTGTTGAGCTACACTGGGCATGTGCAAGGACTTTGTGCTTTTTGGGGACTTTTTTTATGAATTTGGTAAGTTTCATGCCTGCCTTACTGAGATGCTGCTTTGCCTAGGGCCCATGATGATACAGGCCACAGGTGTGGCCCTCTGCCGTGCCGAACCACTCTTTCGCATATGGCACCCAGGACTCTACTTGAAGCAAGCTACAGGTCTCTCACTCCAAATGTCACTTTGAAGGAGCTTGTTAAGTGTCCTGCAAGGCCCCTCACAAATCAAACTACAGGTCTGGTGCAGTGAGAATCAGTATGAAGCTATTTTGTGATTGGCAGTGCCACCTGTGAAACAGACTACAGATCTGGCACACTGCCAACACAGAGGAAGTTACAGGTCTGTGGCAGTGCACACATTTATGTAGCCACATTCCAGAGGAAGCTACAGGGCTGGTAAAGGGAGAGTCATTATGCAACTACTTAGGGCCCATAGGAACACCTGATAGAAACATAACAATGAGGAATTTGATGGCAGACAATGCCCGCTTGGCCCATCCAGCCTGCCCATTTCTCCCTACCTACACTATTACCGCAGACCATGCCCAATCTACAGCTCTTTCTTCCTCCCCCTGTTCCTTCCCACTGTGATTCCCCATGTGCTTATCCCATGCATTCTTGAACCCCACTACTGTCTTTGCCCCTACCACCTCCACTGAAAGGCTGTTCCAGGAATCCAACACTCTTTCTGTGAAGACGTACTTCATCGCATCTCTCCTGAATCTACACCCTTCCAGCTTCATAGCATGTCCCTTTGTTCTTGAACACTTTTCTTCTAAAAATACTTCCCTCCTGTACCTTATTTAACCCTGTGAGGTACCACATGAAGGAAGCTACAGGCCTGCTGCAGGGAGAGCCATTGTGTCACTGCTCAGGGCCCACAGGGACATCTCATGAAGGAAACTACAGATCTGGTGCAGTGAGAGTCATTATGCCATTGCTTAGGGCCCACAGGGACTCATCATAAAGGACACTACAGATCAGGTGCAGTGAGAGTCATTATTTCACTGCTTAGGGCACACAAAGACACCTTGTAAAGGAAGCTAGAGGTCCTGTGCAGTGAGGGTCATTATGCCACTACTTAGGGCCCACAAAGACACCTCATAAAGGAAGCTAGCGGTCCTGTGCAGTGAGGGTCATTATGCCACTGCTTAGGGCCCACAGGGACACCTTCCAAAGCAAGCTATAGGTTTGGTGCAGTGAGAGTCATTATGCCACTGTTTAGGTCCCACAGAGACACCTCATGAAGGAAGCTACAGGTCTGGTGCAGTGAGAGTCATTATGTCACTGCTTAAGGCCCACAGAGACACCTCATGAAGGAAGCTACAGGTCTGGTGCAGTGAGAGTCATTATGCCACTGCTTAGGGCCCACAGAGACACCTCATGAAGGAAACTATAGGTCTGGTGCAGTGAGAGTCATTATGCCACTGCTTAGAGGCACTCATGATGAAAGTTACAGGTGTGAGGTACTGCATGTCACTGTAGAGCTGCTCCGTGAATTGCTTGCAGCATCATTTGCAAAGCAAGCTGCAAGTCCTGAGCAGTGAGTATCACTGTGCAGCTACTTTCAGATATCCTTTCCAAAAAGGTAGGGAAATTTATTGCAAAAAGCTATGTTAATGCTTCAATTAGGGTTAAAATTAGCGATGGGCGAACTGGTTCATCAAAAATACAAACCAACCTGAACATTCCAAAGCATTCGGAAACGAACAGCTTCTGAACACTTTCGGCTGTTTGGATTAGTTCAGGTGGCTCCTATCACAGGAACTGTAGTGCAAGAAGTGCCAGAGCAGGAGGAACCCACAGGAGGGACCAGAAACAAGACTCTGGTCCCTCACTGGATGGTCGAGCTGTCCATCTCTATAAAGTGGCACCTGATTGGGTTGCTGTTCTAGCAACCCATGTGGTCCACCTTAGAGCTACACAAAGCAATCAGGAGGATGGAGAAGGAGCAGCAGCTTCTCTTCCCTGCTCCTTGTGTTGCGGATTGTTGAATCGATTGTTTTCTTCTGTGCTTATGCTGCTTGCATTTTTATTGCCCCTTGGACAAATGAAGAAGTTCACTGCCAGTCTGCCACTCCTAACAACAACAAAAAAAGCAGAATTTTTTAAACTAAAAAAAGAACTTAAGAGAGGAAGGGATTGGGAACTTGGGAAAGTTGGGGCTGGGGAGTTGGGGACTGATAATCGGGGACTTGGGAGGGGGATTGCCAGCAAGGACTGGGTGTGGGACTCAGGAGGGAGTTGGGGATTCGGGTGGGGCTTGACTGGGGAGTACAATGTATGCGAGAGGAGATTTGGACATGGGATCTTCATAAACATGAACATTGAATGATGAGCCAAGATGGAACTTGGAGAGAGAGAGACTGGGAGCAACTTGTGAGAACAAGAGTGCTGTGTGTATAAAATCTGCCAGCCAGTCATCAGTGCACTAGTGCCACTTCTTAGATACTGTCTGTGTGACCCCCCCCCACTTGCGTCAGAGAGGGTTAGGCCAGGCAGGGTCCCCCAGAATGTGTCATTTTCCTCCCTGTACTCGCTCAGTGGGGTATAAGCTTTGGCTGAGTGGGCAGGGCATTCCTTCACATCACCTGGAATAATAAATTAAAAATGATTCCTTGAAGGGAAAAAGTAAAGTGTCAGAGAAGGTTAGGCCTGGCAGGGTCCCCCAGAATCTCTGTGGGTATGCTAGCAGCAGTGCCTGCATGCATCGCTCTAGCATAGGTGGTGTGTGAAATAAATTCTGTGTGTGGAATAAAATCCGCCAGCCAGTTATCAGTGCACCAGTGACATGTCATATATACTGTCTGTGTAACCGCCCCCCCCCAAGAAGTCAGCAATCTGTCATCTTCCTCGCTGTGCTTGCTTAGGGGGGATAAGCTTTGGCTCAGTGGGCAGGGCATTCCATTACATCGCATGGAATAAATAAAAAAATAAATAAAATCACATTCACGATCATCACAGTCATGAATTTCACATTTGGCAACTATTTCTTGAAGCTCTGTTCCGTTCAATATCTGAAGCTCATGGAAGCTCTGCCACTGTAACACGATTCCTCATATTCATGATGAATCACGTTCACAGTCATCGTGGTCATGAAGAAGCTCAGTTCCATCTAGTATCTGACGCTCAGGGAAGAGGTGCCGCTGTTACAGAATTCCTCATCCTGACGGCGAATCATGTTCACGGTCATCATGGTCACGATTTTCCCATTTGCTGACTATTTCTGGCAGCTTGTTCTAGTACAATACCACAGCAGTAGCAAACCCTTCCAATAGGGACAGTATCCTTGGCTCTGAGATACAAAACGCTTCAATTGTGTCTTCTTCAGAAAGAGAAAACATACATCATTACAACTCTTGAGTTTTTGTTGTCCTATTTGGGACATTACAAAGAAAGTATCCATTCTTTAAACACACACTATGTTTTGTTCTATTCTCATAATAGAGACATTACCAAGAAAGTATCTAAAGGCTGCCTAACAAAGTTTATGTCTGATTGCACTGACATAGAAATCCTACAAAAATACACCTACAGTACCCGTTCTGTTCTTCATGATTACAGAAGAAACAACTTGTTTTGGGTGCAAGCCTTTTTTTTTTTTTCTTTTTTTTTTAATCTTCAGTTTCATCATGAATCAGGACACCCAGATATCATTTCACGTCACTCACGAGCCTTGGTCCAGTACGATGCTTCTGTTAGTGTTCACATTCTGCACGATGCCCTACTAGCAGATGGACTTGAATCTTTGTCCTCATAAGCCAGCTGTACTTAATCCAATAGCTATAATCTCAGAGCGAACATTGTTTGTAGCGTGTGTTTCTCAGTCATACAGTTCAGGAAAATACAGCCGTAGGTATTTCAAATTTCTTCAATGGCAACTATTTGTGGAAGCTCAGTTCCATCCAGTTTCTGGTGCTCTCAGAAGCATTGTCAGTGCCAACATGACTCGCATCACGTCATGATGAATCACGTTCAGTCATCACAAATCACACCAATTCAACTTTTTTTGGTACAACCCTGTGTTTTTTTCTTTTTAATCCTTGATTTCATCACAAATCAGGACACCCAGTTACAATGTCATGTCACTCATGAGCCATGGTCCAGTACGGTGCTTCTTTTAGAGTTCATGATCTGCAGGATACCCTATCTGTTGTGTTCCATACTGAGTGTTGTTGCTGAACATAATTAGTGACATACACTACAAACACTTTGTCCCCTTCTACAAAAAGTAAGACTCTGGAGACTGGTTTAAAAAAAACAGACATCTGGGACTTGCCTGCCTTTGGACCATGTCAGCGTCCTCCTCCAGTAGGCACATCTGCAGTCACATTACTCACTCCTCATCTCATTTCATTACTCATGTATTTTACTACTTCTGAACAGTGATTTAATTTCTTTTTTGTATAGATTTGTTGATAAAGAGCTGTTTAAAATGATATTTTCACATACAGTTACCATAAAATAATAAAGGTTATAAAAGATTCGGATAAGGTTCGGATAAGCATCCAAACCTTTATTTGCTTATCAGAACCTTTTAGAACTTCAGAACCCATACCTAGTTAAAATGCAAAGTGTACAAAACAGGGAAATGAAAAATTAAACTTCAAAGTTTGTCAGTAAGTTCATAGTCAGTCCACAGATATTTAGAGCCTATAACTTTGGCAATGGTCAGTTAGCCAGTTTGAAAGTATTAGAAAGCTGAAAATACCTCAAAATGATATGGCTTGCCCACAGATAGCACAAAAATGACAAGAGAGTTCAAACCTGAAACTTTCAGGTTAATTGGAGTTTGACCAAATGGTGATTCTTCATTGTGTGGCTTTATTGAGAAACAGGTAGATTTGTAATTACTGGGAAAAAAACAACATTTTCCTTTTTCTGCATGCACAGTTAATTTTTTTCATGAAATTTTCATCAGTGTATTTTAGTAACTTTTGTGAAAAAGGCATATGATTTTGTGAGCTGTAGCAGTTCTGAGAGTGGGAGTAAGAAGAAAAGAAAGCCTTACACCTCAAAAACAAGAACATTTACGAAACTTGTGTGATCAGTACTGTACCATACTGTGTAATGTTGATTCTTCAAGAGTTTTTTGCTATACAAATCGAATCAAGTTTCTGTTTATTTATACATCAATTAGCAACTAATGGCACAAAACTAGAGCTACCTCCCACCACGACGGTAACCTGAAATTGGGAGTGGTCTCAGCTTGCTGGGGGCTGGCCTGGGGGGGGGGTTCAGCATCTGATGGATTGCTCTCCTCTCCTCTCCAGAGGAAAGAGGGATAGTCCATTCTGTTGCAACACTGCCACCAGGTGGTAGTGTATGTCTGGACTGGTATGAAGAGAGGGAGCTGTGGTGCTCTGCAGCATGTGAGTGCCTCCACACTTAAGTGTCGATGCGCCTGCCCTAGCTATGGGGGAAGGGTGGAAAATGGATGGTGGAGGAGGTCCACATGACCTGAGAAAACTTGAGGAGTGGTCAATGATATGGCAGCTGGGTTCCAGTTTGAAAAAGTGCAAAATAATGCATTTGGGGTACAGAAATCCAGGGTCAGAGTACACAGTGGAGGTGTGGTACTGACGATCACCAAGCAGCAAAGAAACCTGGGGGTAATCATATTGGATGACCTAAAAGTGGGCAGGCAGTGCGTCAAGGCATTTGGGAGGGCAGGGAGGATGCTGGGGTGCATAGGGAGGGTTATTAACAGCAGAAAGAGGGAGGTGATGTTGCCTCTGTATAGATCACTGGTAAGATCCCACCTAGAGTACTGTGTCCAGTTCTGGAGATCACATCCAGTAAAGGACATAGAGTGGAAGCGATCCAGAGAAGGACAACTAAAAGGATATTGGGTCTGCATCAGAAGTCCTGTGAGGAGAGATTAAAGGAACTAAATATGTACATCTTGGAAGAGAGAAGTGCGGGGGGATATGATGGAGACCTTTAAATACCTCATTGGCATAAACAAGGTAGAAGAGGGAAGTATTTTTCAGAAAAAAAGATGCTTAAGAATAAGAGGATGTGCTATGAAGCAGGAGGACAGTAGAATGAGGAGAGATGTGAGGAAGTACTTCTTCGCTGAAAGAGTGGTGGATTCCAGAAACAGTCTTCCAGTGGAGGTGGTGGGGTCAGAAACAGTGGTAGGGTTCAAGAATATATGGGATAGGCATATGGGAATCTTGGGAAAAGAAAGGGGGGGTGAATGGACGGGAGATCAAGCAGGATTTGCGGTGATATGATAGGCAGGTAAAAATGTGCAGACTAGGTTGGCCAAGTGGTCCTTATCTGTCAAATTCCTATGCTTCTATGCAGTTTCAAAAGGACATCTATCTGTCTTCGCAGGTGTACCCCCAATAGAGAGTAGTTAAAACAGGACACTGATGTGCCTTCGTGGCCTATCTCAGAGAGGGAGTAGCTACAACAGCACAATCACCTCCCTTTTCAGATCTACCCCAGATAGGGAGTAGCTACAACAGTACAACCACCTACCTTTGCAGGCCTATCCCAGATAGGGAGTAGTTACAACAGTACAACCACCTGCCTTTGCCGGCCTACCCAAGATAAGGAGTAGTTACAACAGGGCACCTACCTGACTTTGAAAACATAGCATGGCTACAAAGTAATTATGAACAGGATAGCCACCAGCCTCTGGAGGCCTAATGGTTTAGGATTTGTTGGCCCAGTGGTATCTGAAAGCCCAGTCCCCTTTTGTCCCAGACCACTTACCTGGAAACTACTGGGCAGAATCCCCTGCAGTCTACCACTGGTCCTGTGGAACCTCTGTAGCTTTCCTTAATAAGATGTCACAAGTTTTGTGGCACTTGTGTGAGTGGTTGCTTATGTGATGCATCGCTAGGGATTCTGGGACATAAATACAAACTACAGCTGTGCTATTTGGTGGCTATAGTCAGGTGATTGGGTGGCTATAGTCAAGTGAGCTGACCCCTCAAAATTGTGCTGTTTGTGGCCACCAACCTCCCTTTCTCGCCCCAATGATGAACTCTCCTCCCTATCCCATGGCCCAAGTCACAAGTCACAAACACATGTTAGACTGCCTTCACAACATTGTTTAAAAAAAATACCATAGTGGTATCTTTATGTCAATATATATATTATGTATGTATTTTTTGAGAACATAATTATTTTATAAAACTCAAAAAATAAATATATGTTAAAAAAAAAAAACACCAGAGAATTTTTCCCCCTCCTATCCTATTACGATGGTGGCTCCAGACATGATCCTGCTGTGAAGGGAAGTGAAAGTGTAACCTTTGTTTCTTTAAATTATCCTAAGATACAAACAGAATCAGGTACTGTGAATATTTGATGCTTACCTAATGCCCTTTCAAAATCATCTTCATCCAGGTTTGCTGTGAGTAAAATTTGAAAATAAAAGGATTAAGATAAACATACTTTCCCCAGGACAAAGACTCACACAGTTACACAATATCACTGATGGGGTTGCCATGGTACCAACAGAGAGTATCCAAAATACTTATAGCATAGCAGGGTGTGACCTGAGGACTATATGATAGGAAATTCAACTAAATATTGTCTAGGAAAGAAAGAAAACCCTCTTGATTGTTTATCAAGAACAACCTGACGATGCAGAGATTACTTTTCTTTCAGTTGACAGCTGGTGGCAATCAGGGGGAGGGATGGCCTCTAGGGCCAGTGTGGAGTGATTAGCAAGGGTAGGTATACTGGAAGGGTTGTCATTGTCTATGTAGTTATGTGTCATTGTCTATGTATCTATATGTCATTGTCTATGTAACTATGTGTCATTGTCTATGTATCTATGTGTCATTGTCTATGTATCTATGTGTCATTGTCTATATAACTATGTGTCATTGTCTATGTATCTATGTGTCATTGTCTATGTAACTGTGTACCATTGTCTATGTATCTATGTGTCATTGTCTATGTAACTGTGTATCATTGTCTATGTATCTATATGTCACTGTCTATGTATCAATGTGTCATTGTCTACATAACTATGTGTCATTGTCTATGTAACTATGTGTCATTGTCTATGTAACTGTGTATCATTGTCTATGTATCTAGGTATCATTGTCTATGTATCTATGTGTCATTGTCTATGTAACTATGTGTCATTGTCTGTGTAACTATGTGTCATTAACTATGTGTCATTGTCTATGTAACTGTGTGTCATTGTCTATGTATCTATGTATCATTGTCTATGTATCTAGGTATCATTGTCTATGTATATATGTGTGATTGTCTATGTAGTTATGTATCATTGTCTATGTAACTATGTGTCATTGTCTATGTATCTATGTGTCACTGTCTATGTAACTGTGTGTCATTGTCTATGTATCTGTGTGTCATTGTCTATGTACCTGTGTGTCATTGTCTGTGTCTCTATATGGCATTGTCTATGTATCTATGTGTCACTGTCTATGTATCTATGTGTCATTGTCTATGTATCTACGTGTCATTGTCTATGTAACTATGTGTCATTGTCTATGTAACTATGTGTCACTGTCTATGTATCTGTGTGTCATTGTCTATGTATCTATATGGCATTGTCTAACTGCAAAAATAAGCATTTGGCAACTGGTGCTGTGGGCAGCGGTTACCCCCCAGTAGTCAGAAAGATACTAAAAATATTACCTATAAAGCAAGTCATGTCATATTATGAACCTAGCCACAGACATTGTAACAGAGAGGGTGACACAAGATCCAGTATTTTATTAAGGCCAGAGAGAATGTCCTCCATAATCCACAGCAACTCTTAGTCTACTATGGTGAGATGGTAGATACCATATATTTATTTTCAGTAAGCAATGGAACATCATGGTAGACATTGTAGGAAACCATTTTACTAAGGTTAGACAAGTACCTTAACTACAGTGCAACACTAGTTACTATATTTTTTTGGTAAGCAATAGAGCTGTGTGGATTGGGAAAATTCAGAATCTGAGGAATTTCACCTAAATTTTGACAGAAGCAAATGATTTGATACCTTGTAATGGACCAACATAGATGTAACAACCAGAACAAAGTGCTCTAGCTTTTGGACCAACCAGTCCTTCTTCAGAAGCCTAATGGCAGTTGTTTAGAAAGAACAATACTTTTAAAAGTTAGATCATGCAGAAAAAACAGAAAAAATCCCCATTGGTTTAGAATACTCATTTAAAAAGTACAGATGATGATGTCAGAGAAGTTTAACAGTACCATGTTACCTTCAGCTGGGAGGGTCCCAGGGGTCAAAGGTGCTTTGTGCAAAACACATACAAAGAATCCTACTGCATATAAATTTAATTGACATAGGATAACACTGCTGGAACAGATGACTCAAATCAAGCTATGAGTGTCACAGTGTGTATAAGAATGTGTGTGTGTGTGTGTGTGTGTGTGTGTGTGTGTGTGTGACAGAGTATCTCCTTAAAGCTAGTTATTCCCCCTCTCGCATTATGGGGATGTGGGTGGGGTAGGGTTTACTGTTTGAAAAAGAGATACAAATTAAATTCTTTCCTCCTCTTCACACAGATTCCTTAGACACTTCTGGTACATCAAGTTGTTACACACAGAGATTTTATTGACTTCGGTACTTATCAGGCTACATGGTCTTAATTCCTTGGTGGTCCTCAACAAGAGTTTTTTGTTTGACACTAACTCTGTCAATGTATGTTTAATTATCATTTATAAAGTCTTGTCAATACACTAGAGGCTTTTGAAGTTTATGGGGCATGATTTCTAGGTGGAGAGTATAGCTGGGTGATAGGCCCTGCTAAGTTTTACACATTATACAGTGTGCACTGATGGTTTTAAGACAGCTTTACTGATAATGTCTTGTCTATAATGCATACATTGAAACTTCTTGAAGTCTTAGACAATCTTAGTATGTCTAATCTGGGTGGGGGTTGTTTTTCAGTAATCACATTCTTATACATACTGTGACACTCATAGCCTGATTTAAGAGTCATCTGCTCCAGCAGTGTTATCCTATGTCAATTTAACTTATATGCAGTAGGATTCTTTGTATGTGTTTTGCACAAAGCACCTTTGACCCCTGAGACCCTCCCAGCTGAAGGTAACATGGTACTGTTAAACTTCTCTGACATCATCATCTGTACTTTTTAAATGAGTATTCTAAACCAATGGGGATTTTTTCTGTTTTTTTTTTTTTGCATGATCTAGCTGTTAAAAGTATTGTTTGTTCTAAATAACTGCCATTAGGCTTCTGAAGAAGGACTGGTTGGTTCAAAAGCTAGAGCACTTTGTTCTGATTGTTACATCTATGTTGGTCCATTGAAAGGTATCAAATCATTTGCTTCTGGATCTGTTCTTGCAAGGACTAATATAGCTAGTACAAAATCTAGATTTTTACCTAAATTTTTCAAAATTCTGTGAACTTCCATGGAATTTTGTTGGAATGTTGTGGAATGTTTTAAATTTAGTAATTTAGTTATAACTCAGCTGCCATTTAGACTAGGAGTCTGAAATGTGGAATATATACTCTGTCAGTGGCCACGAATGTGCCAGATATCATGAACTTTGGATGGATAATTTCAAAATTATAGGTGCTCAAACATTGTTTTCATGAACATTTTTATCTGCATGTATCTTAACCATCTATTGGGTCAGGGATCTTAAATTTGGTATGATTTCTTGATGATAATAATAATAATACATTTTATTTTTCAAAAGCGCCTTTCGGTTATCAAGGCTCTGTACAAAAAAAAAAGAAATCATAATCAAACAGAGTCACAATAAAATAATATAATCAATGGATCCAAAATTAAACTGAGCCACCAAAAGCATGGCACCACAAATACGTTTTTATTGCCTGCTTGACCCCCCCACCCTCACAATCATGCAGTCTCAAAACTGGCGGGGTAGAGAATTCCAGAGGGATGATAGATGTTCTGGCAATCTGCCGGATTTCAAGACATTATGATGCATCGTCTCAAAATTATATGTGCTCAAAATCTGTCATTTTATTTTTTTCAGGAAATTTCATTAAAAAAGTTCATCTGCATATAACTCAGGCACCTTTGGAGCTAGACATGTGTAAATTAGTATGTATAACCTTTTTTGAAATGCTTATAAAATGAGCTAAATATGGAGAGAATTAGATAAAATATTTTTAAATTACAGGGGTTCAAAATGTTACTATGTAAATATTTTCAAACCTTTATGAAAAATATCAAAAATGTTGATGTTTGTAACTTCTCTACTCTTGCATGCATAGAGTTAACATTTGACATGCATATCCATAGTCAATGTATCCTGGTGTCTAACACAACTAGATACTGTAAATTAGTTAAGCGGTTTTAATTTTGCAGAAGAAAAAACAATGATTAGTAACATTTTCTCACACATTTATGATAGCATATACTACAAATAAAGCATCCAGAATTGTTTTGTGAAATTTAACATTAACAATCTGCATATCACTACTTCATTTGATAAGTTGGAATGAGCTTTTTGAAGTCCTGCTATTCTGTTCCTCTCTGGGTGACTACATTTCCTTCTCTTTAGGCATAGCCAGATTGACTCAGTAGAACTACTGATCCCACTGATATCCTCTTTGTTCTTTACAGTGACAAACTCCCTCAAATGTTAGTCACCTACTTGTTTTCATATCAACTTACCCTGTTGGAATAGTCAGAATTCTTTCTTTCTGCTGCCCAAGACATTGTCATCCCCAACTACATATTTTTGAGTACCTCTAAATCCTAGACTTGCATGTACACCAGGCTCCCAGGATCATAAATTTACTGTATGTGGTCCTTAAATATCCTGCATTCAGGTTGGAATTAATGACACTCTGTGCTTTCTTGCTCCAACCTGGGGGTCTACCACTGTTGTGCTACCCAGCTCAGCTGTCTATTTCTTGGTGAAACTGTGCATCTCACTCCAGAATCTAGTGACCCCCTGCACTACCTGCCTCTTATACCCCTATTCTTTAATTAGAATCCCCCAGGTAAGGCTGAGTGAAATTAGCAAATTCCAGTTTGATGGATTTTTTCATGAAAGTCTACAGTATTCACAAAGACTCATGATATTTGACTTTAAGTACAGATGTCATTTTGCAGTTCCTCACAGCAAGCACTTAATAAAATTGGCACACACAGTCTCCTTGTAAGGTCTAAGAACATGCCACATTTAATTATATTGCATTCTCTAGTTTTAAAGTTTCAGGGGGTTATAAATGTGTTGTTTACGTTCTTGCAAAATGCAATTTTTACATGTTATGAAAGTGTGACTACTTTTAATTCAATCCCATTTAAAACTGCAGATATGAACTTTTACAGAAATGACCATGTGGTATAGTAGTTTAAATGTTTCAACTCTGGTTAAATTTGGATATGTAGTTTTAAAATTAGTGGGAACTAACTGAAATTTAAATTTTGGCAATATGTTTGGCAGGCTATAACTCAGTCCCATTTAAAGGTAGAAATCTGAAACTATGTGCATATACAAATGCAGTGATAACTTGTATACCTGTCAAGTTTTGTAACATTTCAATAATTACAAACAAAATTATACTAAAATTACAGAAATCCAAATTTTGGCAAAATATTTGACTACCTATAACTCAGCTCTCGTTGAAGCTTGAGACTTAAAACATGGTGCATACATGAATTCTAGGCACTTCTCTAAATCCTGAAATTATGGAGAAATTTGGATAAGAAATTTTAAAATTATCTCAAAATAACTGAAAATATAATTTTGATTAAATGTTTGGCCACCCATAACTCCCTCCACTTTCAATCTACAAATCTGAACTTTTATACACTGATGTAAACCATTGGGTACTATATATGTTCCAAATTTAGTGTTGTTTGGATAAATACATATAAAATTATAGCAAACTAACTGAAGTTTAACATTTTGCAAAATTCTGCTGAATTTTCACAAAAACTTCGCTGAATTCTACGGAATCGGAACAGCCATTCCACTTGCATTCTGGAGGTGGAATTTTATATTCTGCACAGCTCTAGCAAACAATGGCACATCTTAGTAGACACTGTAAGAAACATGATCACAACTTATATTTTACTAAAGTTATACAAGTATCGTAACCAGTAAACAATGACAGATTATGGCGATTGACTACCCAGTGACAATCACTTTCCAGCCACCACTGACATGAATAGTCACCCAGTTTTTTCAGGTCCTCCTGGAATGTGTCCCCATTCTTAAACGAGTCCACCACCTTGGCCAGTTTTGTGTCATCTGCGATCTTAAGCAGCCGCTAGAAACCCCAGCTTCCCGATCAGTAATCTATCCCACTTGTGCTTTCTATTGGGAGTGTGCATGCGTTTAACAGATGTTGTGGGAACAAATCTCAGGGACATCTTTAATGCACACACTATAATTAATTTATTTATTGGTTTATTTCAAACATTTTACCAGGAAAGCATACTGCGCTGATGTGAAGTATTTAAAATATATATTTAAACAGTATGCTGGGTAGCTGATTCTCAAGGACAACATTATACAGTATGCAGGGTTCCTGGTTCTCATTGATACTGTAGCATTACGCAGCCTGCAGGGTTCTTGGTATCCAAGGTTATATTTATACGATATGCAGGGTTCGTAGAAAAATAGAAACTGATGACAGATAAGGACCGCTTGGCCTGCCTAGTCTGCCCATTTCCCCTATCTACTGTAATACTGCAGACCCTACTTGGTCACCGGGTTTACTCTCCTTTGCCTAACCAATAAGGTTCCCTTATGCTGATCCCATGCATTCTTGAATCCTGTTACAGTTTTTGTCCTGACTACAACTGCTGGAAAACTGTTTAATTCAACCACCACCCTTGCTGTGAAGAAGTGCTTCCTCACATTTCCCCTGAATTTACCCCCCTCCAGCTTCATTGCATGACCCCTTTTTCTTGAGCATCTTTTTTTCAGAACAATGCTTCCCTCTTGAACCCTATTTATAACTGTGAGGTATTTGGAAGTATCTATCATATCCCCCCTCTTTTCCTCCAGGGTGTACATACTGAGTTCATTTAGCCTCTCCCTATAGGACTTTTGATGTAGGCCCTGCACCAATTTAGTTGCCCTACTCTAGACCACCTCTACTCTATGTCCTTCCAGAGATGTGGTCTCCTGAACTGGACACAGTACTTTAGGTGAGGTCTCTCTAAAAATGTATATAGCAGTATCATTATCTCTCCTCTTTCTGCTGTTGATAATACTCCCTCTACAACCTAGCATCCCACTAGCTCTCCATGTGGCCTTGTCATACTGTTTGGCTAGTATTAAGTCATCAGATATGATTACCCCCAGGTCTCTTTCCTGCTTGGTGGTCATCTGTACTACTCCCCCTGTCATGTACTCTGCCCCTGGGGTTCTGTGCCCCAGGTGCATGATTTTGCACTTCTTCACATTGAATCTTAGTTGACACACTTCTGACCACTCCTCAAGCTTTCTTCCATCACTATTCAATTTTTTTAATCCCGTCTGGAGTGTCTACCCTATTGCAGAACTTTGTGTCATCTGCAAACAGACATATCTTCCCTTCTAGCCCCCTGCAATGTCACTAATAAAGACATTAAGGAGGTCTGGTTCTAGTACTGATCTTTGTGGCACCCCACTGTTCATCCTCCCTTCCTCAAAGTGAACTCTCTTTACAACCACCCTCTGTCACCTATCCCCCAACCAGTTTCTTATCCAGTTTACCACCTTCAACCCCACTCCCAGGCTGTCCAGCTTTTTTAATATGTTTCCTATGTGGAATGGTGTTGAAGGCCTTGCTGAAATCTAGGTTGGCCACATTCACGGCTCTACCCTCATCTACTTTCTTGGTCACCCAGTCAAAGAAATCTATCAGATTTGTTTGACATGACCTCCCTGTTGTGAATCCATGCAGCTGTGGGTCCTATAAGTCACTGGACTGAAGATATTCCATAATCCTTTCCTTCAGTTGTGATTTCATTAACTTCCTGATTCCTAAGTGTAGCATTATACAGTATGCTGGGTTCCTGGTTCCTATGTGTAGCATTATACAATATGCAAGGTTGCTGGTTCTCAATGATATAATTATATATTATGCAGGGTCCCTGGTTCCCAATGGTGACATTATACAGTATGCAGGGTCCCTGTTTCCTAAGCATAACATTATACATTATACAATGGCTTAAAAATACTGGCTCCTGATTGTGGCTGGCTGGCACGATTTACACATTGTAAATCATAGCATCACCCACAGGAAGAAATGCCAGCCAGCTGCATCAGGAACCTCCAGTGTCTGAATCCGTCTGAGCCCCCCAAAAAACAGAAACAAAAACTCGCCGTTCACTTGCTGGTAAACCTTTGTAACAACTCTTGATACAACACTCGTCAACCCCTGTTTAAAAAAATAACTATCTTTTAATGACCTCAGTGATCACTAGCTTCTGCACTCTTGCTCCCAGCAGTAACAGGCATACAGTGGGTAGACTACGGTTTAAAATTAAAAGTTTTAAATCCATTAGCCCCAGTGCCACAATACCTCTGATCCACAGAGTGTCTATCAAATACAGTCTTATCCATATTATTCGTTCTCACAATGGTGCTCCTCCTGAACCTTTGTATTGCACTCTCACTGTGGACTTGCACCCACGATCCTCAGTGAGAGCACAAGAGAGAGGTTCTGGAGGAGAGGCGGTGTTAAAACTAATAATGTGGATGAGACTACATTTGAGAGACACTCCATGGATCAGAGGTATTGTGTCACTGGGACTAAAGGATGAACTGTAATCTGTCTACTTCTGTTCTGGGGCATCTCATTATTATCCCTAGCAACACAGAATTTTTTTTGTGGTGTAGCAATACATTTAATAAAAAATAATTAAAAAAAAAGGGGAAAACAACTCTTTTTCTTTATAATTTTTAGTCCTTCAAAAGGGGGACATTGTATAATCACAATATGCCACTCTAGGGTGTGGTGTTGCCAGGTTTACCACATTTCTGGTGTGGTTCTGTCTCTTGGCCTGCAGCCTCATGGCTAAACCACACCAGGCATGGGTAAATCCTGGCATCACCCACCCTCTTGTATATTACTTGATTATACAAGACTGCTGGTGCCCAAGGGTAATATTATACAGCATGCTGGGCTGCTGATTCTTAATAATAGTATTATGCAGTGAGTTCCTGGTTTCCAAGGTTACATTTATACAATATCTATTCTGCGACATTTGACATCGACATACCTTTATTTTGATGGAACTCTGTTGTCCTTATATGGTTCTGTGCTGATTTTTAAAAAGCAGTTTAGGTCGATGTGATTTTTAACAATTTTTTATCTGTTTTTTTTTATGTATGATCTGGACTTTAAGAAAGTGTATTCTTCCAAACCAACTGTCAATTTTATTTTCTTTTTGCAATTCAAATGTTATTTGTTTTACAATACAGAGACTAGACCTTCCAGGTACAACTTATAGTTGAAAAATTATTGATAACATAACAAGATCCATTCTCCCCTCCCTCCACCCGCTCCCCCTGCCCCCCTCCCACACAGACATATATTCCCAGTACATACATCCAGTGAATAGGTACCATGTTAATACAATTATAAGGAATAAAGGGTATATAAGGGTCCCATATCTTCTTGTATTTATTCATCTTGTTACTGAGACTAGCAATTGCTTTCTCTGACTGGCTAAGAGCTCTTTGAGCCACTCAGTATAGGAAAGTTCATCATCATCTTTCCAGTGGCACAAGACCACTTTTTTAATCGACATGGAGATGAGGGTATTTATGGTACTTGCAACTGAGCACTGAAATCATGGAGTAGTCCCCTAATAGGCAGATTTCCGGAGTAAAAATTCCTTCCAAACCTAACAGGGGATCTGCCTTTTGCTGGACGCTGGACCATAATGGAGTTACTTTGGAACAGTTCCATAGTACATGATAAATAGAGCCTTCCTCCAATCGGCATCAAATACAGAGTGATGAGGAGATAAGACCAAATTTGGTCAATCTCTGAGGGGAACAATATACATCATGGAGGATATGAAATTGCGTCAGGCGTAACCTGTCCTGAGTTATAAATTTATGACAATTACACCATAGGGATGGCCACTCCAATTCCAGATTGGGAAAGAAAGGAGTCCAATAAGCCATGGGTCCAAAAGTATTTGGATAAGTCCAGTCATATAAAATCCCATAGATCTTGGACACAGCTTTTTGAAAACCTGCCAAGTGACCCAATTCAAGCCTAAAGGATAACTTGGCAGACTGAGGGGAGGGGGGATTTGATCCGATCACTTTACACCACAAGATGTTTCAGTTGAAAAACTTTGAAAATACTGTGGTTCAGGATATGGAACTTCTTCATAATCTCTGCAGTGGAAAGCCATGATCCCCTACCAGTCATAAATTGAGAGAGAATGCTTTCTTCTAGCAGGGGCATCCATTGCACAGAAAGCACTCTGTTATCAGTCTTGAAATTAGGGTTACCCCATAAGGACTGGACAAAACTGTTATTTTTCTGAAGGATTCTCTGTAATCCGAAAGGTTAAGAACCTGTTTTCTTTTGTAACATCTGTGTTGGTCCAATAAAAGGTATAAAATAATCTCTTTTTTTCTTGATCTTGTGTCACAAGGATCAATACAGCAACAAAACTAGTTTTCTGTGTCATTTATACAATAGGCAGGGTTCCAGGTTCCTGTGTGTAGCATTATACAATATGTAGGGTTGCTGGATCTCAGTGATAGCATTATACAGTATGCAGAGTCCCTGGTTTTCTGCAGTACTTCAGCTCTGAGCTCTGTAACAGAGTTACTAAACTTTAGCAGTCTAAAGCCTTACAGAGCAACTGACACCTCAAAGAAAATTTTAAAAAAACATAATAAGTGGGTACAATTCTGCTTGTGTTCCATTTATATTTTATATATTTCTCCTTCCCATAATTTATTACTAAAGAAATGTGTACGAACATATGATAGTTGTCCCTTACAGTTCATTTTGAGTTCATCTGCCTCTATAACTTACTCCCTACTTCAAGTCATAACTCTGTGTTGTGACGTCACAATCTGCTGCCATGGAAGTAACTGTGAGGTGACTTCACGTAGGGAGAAAGCAGCAGGAATAGAACTCTTCGGGAGCAAAGATCCTGTTTTCATGCAAATTACCTCACTACGTAATAATGGGGTGGAGGAATACAGAACTAATGGGAAATACAAGCTGGACAGTGCCTACATATTATGTTTTGTTAAAGTTCTCCTGAACATGTCACCAGCTCTTTACCTACTTCTGTAACAGATTTCTGTTCATGGATTGGTTAAGATGCCATGTGATGTCATTAATGGAAACGGGTACGTACTGAGCATGGAGATGGTTAACAGAACAAAGAAAGAGAGCCAGACACGTCTGAGGAAGACCAGTAGCCCAGCCAGTATGCCCATATTTCAGTAAAAAACTTGAAACTGTGGAAAGGTAGTACTGATCTGACCCAAACTGAGGAAACACTAGCACGAACAGTAAAAGAAGGTGACAAGACTTTCTATAGATACATTAGTGAAAGGAGAAAGTCCAGAGGGGGTATTGCTAAGCTTAATGGAGAAAAGGGAGCATGTGAGGAGGAGGACCCTGTAAAGGCATCTATCCTAAATAGATACTTTTGCTCAGTATTTACTGAAGAGAAGGTAGGGCAGGGCCCACAGCTCAGCATCATGGACACAGGGGAGGGAGGTGAGCACTACTCCCTTCACAAAAGAAAGGGTCCTACAAGAGCTTGCTAAGCTCAGGGTGGATAAGGCAATGGGACCTGATGGCATCCCAGGGTACTTAAGGAGCTAAAGGAGGAACTAGCAGAGCCATTAGCAGAATTGTTTAGTGAGTCTCTGAGCACAGGAGAGGTCCCAGAAGACTGGAGAAGGGCTCATGTGATCCCACTCCACAAGAGTGGTAGCAGGGAGGAGGCGGGGAACTACAGACCGGTCAGTCTTACCTCAGTAGTGGGCAAGATTATGGAGGCGCCTCTTAAGGAAAGGATAGTGCAACACCTGGAATCCATAGGGCACAGGATCCAAGACAGCATGGGTTTACAAAGGAAGGTCCTGTCAAACTAATCTCATAGATTTCTTTGACTGGGTAACCAGAGTGGTGGACCAAGGGGGAGCAGTTGATGTCGCCTACCTTGACTTCAGCAAAGCTTTTGACACTGTTCCACATAGAAGATTGATAAATAAGCTAGGTAGGCTCGGGGTGGGTCAGAAGTTGGTCAACTGGGTGGCAAACTGGTTGACTGGCAGAAAACAGAGAGTGGTGGTAAATGGTATACAGTCAGAAGAGATGCAAGTCACAAGTGGGGTACCTCAGGGATCAGTCCTGGGGCCAGTCCTATTCAACATCTTCATTAGTGACCTCGCAGATGGACTAGAGGGTAAGGCTTGTCTGTTTGCAGATGACACCAAGATCTGCAACAGAGTAGATGATCCAGATGGGGTGGGCAGAATGAGAAGAGATCTGGATAAACTAGCAGAATGGTCAGAAGAGTGGCAACTGGGATTTAATGCAAAAGTGCAAAATCATGCACATAGGGAAAGAAACCCTAAAGCCACTTATAGGCTGGAGGGAGTTGCTAGCAGTCACAAAGGAAGAAAGAGACTTGGGCATCATCATCACTGATGACCTAAAATCATCCAAGCAGACCTCTAAAGCAGTAGGTAAGGCTAGGGGGGGTGTTAGGGTGTATTAGTAGGGGTATCACAAGTCGTAAGAGGGAGGTAATAATCCCTCTGTACAAGACATTGGTTAGGCCCCATCTGGAGTACTGCATGCAGTATTGGAGGCCACACCTTCACAAGGACATTAACCAAATTGAGGCAGTCCAGAGAAGGGCAACCAAAATGGTGCAGGGACTGCATCAGAAGACATGAGGACAGATTAACGGAGCTCAATATGTATACCCTTGAGCAAAGGAGGGAGAGAGGTGATATGATCGAGACATTTAAACACCTTAAGGGCATAAACAAGGTGAAAGAGTCTAACATGTTTAAATATAAGAAAATAGCAGGACAAGAGGACACAGCATGAGATTAGAGGGAGGCCGATTAAGGGGAATGTGAGGAAATTCTTTTTCACAGAAAGGGTGGTAGATGCATGGAATGGCTTACCACAAGAAGTGGTGGCTATGAATACAGTGCAGGGCTTCAAACAGGCATGGGATAGGCATAAGGGAGCAATACAAATGACTATGAATAGATAGGTCACTGACAGAGCAAAGGCCGATGGCACATTTATAAGGTAGAAAAAGAAATGGGCAGACTGGATGGGCCTTGCGGTCCTTATCTGCCGTCAACTTCTATGTTTCTATGTTTCTATGATCTCCCCCCAAAATGGGGATTTCTGCAACATCACATGAAGTAGTGCTGACACAAGACCAAGGGCCAGATTTCTAAAGGGAGGATGCTGGCACGTAAAAACAAAGAAACATAGAATGTAAAGGCAGAGAAGGGCCCAGTATGCCCTTTTTTTTTAACCTTCATTTTTAGCTGCAGACCCTACTTGATCTATGGCTCAGTCTCCTCCCCTCTTCCTTCCCCTATGATTCCCTTGTGCTTGTCCCAGGCATTTTTGGACCTCACCACTGTTTTCACCTCACTACCTCTGCTGGAAGGCTGGTCCAGGCATCCACCACCCTTTCTGTGAAGAAGTACTGTACTTCCTCACATCCCTCCTGAATTTCCCCTTCCCTCCAGCTTCATAGCATGCTCATTATTCTAAAGTACCTTTTTTCTGAAAAATATTCCCCTCCTGTACCTTATTTACCCCCATGAGGTATTTAAAGGTCTCTATCATATCCTCCTTCTCCCTCTTCTCCTCTGCGGTGTACATATTTAGCTCCTTTTGCCTCTCCTTGTAGGGCTTTTGATGCAGATCCTGCACCACTTTGGTAGCCCTCCTCTAGATTACGTCCACTCTGTCTATGTCCTTTCTGACATGTGGTCTCCAGAACTGGACAGAGTACTCAAGTTGGGATCTTACCAGTGATCTATGTAGGGGCAGTACCACCTCCCTCCTATGCAGCCCAGCATCCTACTAGCCCTTCTAACTACCTTATCACACTGCCTGACCACCTTTAGTTTATCTGATATGGCTACTCCTAGGTTTATTTCCCACTTGGTTTTTGTCAGTATCGCTCCACCCACTTTGTGCTCTGCTTTTAGGTGTCTGTGACCCAAGTGCATTATTTTGCATTTTTGTATTCAAACACAGCTGCTGTGCCCTTGACCATTCTTCCAGTCTTTTCAGATCCCTGCTCATCCTTTCCACCCCCCCATATGTCCACTCTGTTGCAGACCTTGGTGTCATCCACAAAGGGGCAGACCTTCCCTTCCAGTTCCTCTGCCATATCACTTATAAAGACATTGAAGAGGGCAAGTCCAGGCACTGATCCCTGAGGTACCCTGCTGGTCATGCTCCCTTCCTTGGTGCAAACTCCATTTACCACTACCCTCTGTATCCTATCCACTAACCAGTTTCTTACCAAAGTTACAACCTTATTTCCCACCCCCCAAGTTACTCAGCTTGCTTACCATTCTCTTCTATGGAACGGTGTTGAAAGCCTTGCTGAAATCCAGGTAGGCCATGTCCACCGCTTCTCCCTGATCCAACTCTTTGGTTACCCAGTCAATGAAATCTCTCAGATTTGTTTGGCATGACATTTCCCCAGTGAAACCATGCTGTCTTGGGTCCTGAAATCTGTTTGATACAAGACATTCCGCAATACTTTCCATTCATATGTATGCGGATGGCACAGTTCTTTTTGCTTCTGGATCCTCTTCCCAAGACTTTACAGTCAGACTTCAGTTGAATGTTGACAGCATTCAGCTTTGGTTCAAGGTAAATCAATTGTCTCTTAATGCCAAAAAAACAATCTCTATGACTTTTGGCACCCATCAGAGGCTTGCCAAACCTACTTCTCCTTCCCTATTTAATACCCTTGATGGTTTTATACTTGATGATGTCTCTTCCTTGAAGAACCTCAGAGTCTACCTTGACCAGCTCCTTGATTCCTCTGTGCACATTGATGTAATTCATCATAAGCTTTATCCTAAGCGTGGTGCTTTGTACAGGAATAAAGCGGGTGTTCCACTCACTGCCGGCCGAGAAATTGTACAAAAAATAATCCTTCCAATCTTTGGCTAAGGTGACTTAATCTTCTCTAGTGTCCCTAAAACCTCCCTTGCCAGACTGGACCCCCTTTTTCATTCTTTCTGCCTCTGCTTTAGATTGCCCCTATCATGCTCCCCACTGATCCCTTTACTCAGCTCTTTCTTTCCCTTCTCTTGATGTTAGGTGCCATTTTCCATTTGTGTCTCTTTTTGTCCAAATTCTGGTTTGGCACCCTTCCCTCTTATCTCAAAACCATTCTTTCCCATCATCCTTCTTCCTCCTCCTCCTCCTACCATCTTCGCAACAATACTTTCCATTCCATTCTGTTAATATCTCTCCTAGAAAATCTGTTGTTAGTCAGTCTGCTTTTCCTTACCACTTTCCTAAACTTTGGCCCTCCCTTCCCCTTTCTATTCATTCTGCCTCTTCAAACTCCTCCCTAAAATATCTTCTTTCTGGATTTTGTTGTCCTACTTGCAACTGCCTCTGACCCCTTTGCCTTTCTCTATTCTCTAGTCTTGCCCTCTCTTGCTGTTCAGTTTTTTTCTGTATATATTGAGAGAGTTTGAATTCTCTAGTTTTTACTTCATTTAATACTTTAGCTAACATTTTTGATTCTGCTTGTACTACTTATATGTTTTTACCTTGCTATTATATTGTTAGCTATCTCCCCTCCCTCTCCCCCAGGACTCATATGGAAGTAAGCTGTTGTCAGCTCGGTATATACTTCCATTAACTTACCCATCACCAATGTCAGGCTGACAGGTCTATAATTGCCCACCACTTCCTACCACTTACCAATCAATCAGTCTTTCTTGTACTAGGTGAAACACCATTGAGCGAACTCATTTGCAAGGTGGACCTGGACTTGTGTAAAGTGGGACTACATATGCCCTTCTCCAGTCCTCTGGGACTATTCTGGTCTCCAGTGATCTTTTAAATAGCTCTGTCAGAGGTCCAATGAGTACCTCCCTGAGCTCCCTAAGCACCCTTGGATGTACCCCATCTGGCCTCATTGCATGGCCCACCTATAGGTTAGTGAGTCTTTTCATGTGTTTTATTTTGTTGATGAAAACCCTACAAAGGAGGAGGAGATGGGTGGAAAATGGATTGGAACCTGTGTTGGGGTAACACCAAAAGAGTGTCTAGCCTCAGGTGTCTCTATCCGTATCAAGTGAAATGAATCAAGAGACATCATGGGTTTATATAGAGGGCCTGAACCTAGAACTAGGCCCCTGCTCAAAACTGACATGTCTGGTGGGTTGGAGCAGGTAATTACTCAACCCAGAGAAAGTCTTTCTATGGTACTGGACTTTACAGCCATCCAGATTTTTGGTTAAGAAATATGACGTACTTTCCTTAAAAGGAGATAGTTCAGGAAGGTACTATTAGTCTCTGCTGAGAAATGTGTTAATGCCTCAGGGTAAAGAATGATGATATCCACTATCTTTATGATAGTATGTTTATCGTTAATAGGGACCCTGAGGCAGAGCTTCTGAAGATGGATGGGTGGAAGGTCCATCCCTTCCTGGGACAGAAAGGTGGTAAGCAGTCTGCAATAACTGCTTCCCTCTTCTGATGAGGGATATGTGACAGGGAGGTTATTGTGGTGACCTCCGAGCTGATATAAAACAGGCTGTGTTCCTCATGGTTGGATTTAGTATGCAGTGGCACTATGTCATAAAATATTTTAATGTATATACTTTATGTGTATAAAACCTGTAAATGTTGAAAATGCCATGGCCCTAGGAGTTTTGATAAAGGTAAAAGGTAGTAGCTGGCTGTATTATAAGAAGTAAGTTAGCTGTGCTATTTAAAATGCTTGCAAATTGCTGTAAACTGAACAAGACTGAAATGTCATGGCGATTTGCATATATCCCATGATGCTTTGCATTATTGAAATATATATGCTGTTGTATTTCTTTGAAACTTGATTTGTTGCCAGTGGCCTTTGGGGTAACCCTTTTTTCAGTGATTCTGCATTGAGGTTCTTTGTGTATAGCTTGTTTTTATTTTCTTTTTGCTTCCCCACTACCCAAGCAAACAAGGCCCACATAGGGATGAAGGGTTTTCACTGAACAGTACAGTAGGTCGATCGGAGATCAGTGTCAGTAGGTGCTGGCCAAGTGCAGAGAAAGGTCATTCATAGTCTGTTGCTACAAACTGAGGTACTGAAGAAGGAATATGCTATTGCTGAAGTTTATTTCCTATATTCTGAGTAAACATCAGACAGAGATTGTGTGTTGAACCTGAAGTTTGGTGTCTGGTCCATCTGGTATCCTACAACCCCTCCACACCCTTCTGCAGTGAACCTACAAAGGAAATATTTGTTCAAGATGTTTGCTTTTTCTTGATTCCCCTCCATACAGTCAGCCCCCCTTAACTGTACAATCTATCCCTTTGACTTCCTTTTTTCGCTAACATACCTAAAATGTCTTGTCTCATTGTAATAATCTCTAAGCTTGTCTTACCTCAGTTTCCTTCTTTGTGCTCCTTACTGCTTTGCCTACATCCCTCTGTTTTCCCTGATACACTTCCCTATCCTCCTTTCTCTTGGTCTCTTTATACGTTCTGAACGCTAACCTTTTAGTCTTTAACTTTTATACTACCTCTTCCAAGAACCATAACTTGGGGGGATTTTCCTCTTTGCCAGCATCCACCAATTTGTGTCAAAACTCAGACACCCTGTTTTAAAGATACTCAGGTGTTTTGCACCAGTTTCCCCACTTTACAATTTTTTGCATCCACAAAATTCTGCATGTATCATTTGTTGTTTATGTAAGCATTGCCATAATTGGTGCAATTGGACACAACTGCAGTGGAAGTTTATTTATTTATTTATTGAAGTCTCGGATTACAACCTTTGAGCTACCAGCTCATTTACAAAGGTTCCACGTCAGGAGGAAAATATAAATGTACAAGCATAAAGCACAGGTTAACAAAGAGCATAAGACAGATGTCAAAAGCACTATGACTTAACAGAGGACCTGGGGATAGGATGTGTAACTTGACAGACAGACAGAGTCATGGCTGAATCAGAGGTAAGAATGAGAAGGGGGGAAGATAATTGAGTGAAAAGGGAAGGTAGAGTAGAAATAGGTGTACTGCAAGCGGGAACCTCTGGCTCTCCTTGTCAGGAGGGCGTGGGGTGGAAAGGAGAGGGGGTAAGAAAACTGGAAGGGGCATTGGCCCCAGGGGAAAAGAGGGGGAGAGGGTGGGGCTAGGATGGGGGAAGGTAAGTAGGGGAAGGTGGGGGGGTGGGAGTTGCAGGGGGAAATGGCAGACTGGGTGAGTAGCATAAGTAAACATTTGGTGGGGTAGTCAAGCAATTTGTACCAGGAGGGTTGGTCAGGTAGGGCAGGTGCACTGCCTATGGTGGGACAGGTGGGATCTAAGTGTGGATTTGAACAAGCTGATTTTTCTAATGGTGGTAAGCTCCAGTGGGAGTGAGGTGAGCTATAGCGGGGCCCGGTATTCGAAGGATCGCTGACCTTGGGTGGTGCGACGATAGGGGATTTTGATGGGGATCTTGCTGGATGTCTTTGTGGTCCTTGTTGGAGTGACCTGGTGTATGAGGGAGCTGGGCCCTGGTGGCAAAAGGCCCAAGGTGGCTTTTTTGACAAGGAGACATGTTTGATAATGGGCCCTGTCATCCAGGTTTAGCCATCCAGTTTGCTGGTAGAGGTGGCAGATATGGGTCAGTTATGGGGCTCCAAGCGCACGTCGGCAGGCTTTGTTAAGCCTGGTGGTGAGTCGCTTGAGGGTGCTGTCAGGGGCTGTGCGGTAGATAGCGAGGCAATAATCAATGGTTGAGAAGACCGAACTGGTTATGGTAATCTGGAGGGCTTTATCAGTGAGGCAGTTGCGATGCTTGTAGAGTAGGCCAAGCTTCTTGTTAGCTTTGGAGGCCACGTGATCAATATGTGTGGTGTATGAGAGGGAACTATCAAGGGTGAGGCCCAGATATTTGAATTTAGGGACCGTTTCAATGGGGATCTATTGTAAGTTCTGGATGTTCAGAGTTGCAGCCCTGTGGCGGCTGTGCACTTGGGCAAAGAGCATGGATTTCATCTTTTTGTGGTTGACTAGGAGTCTAGCTTTGTTAAACAAGTCTTCCACATTGTAGAAGTCCCATTGGAGAAACTGCTCCAGTGCAATGGGGTCAGAGTGGCTGGTGTAGATCACAGCATCACCTGCGTAGAGAAGAATGTTTTGGTGGCAGGCAAGCAGAAGGTTGTTTAAGAAGAGGCTAAAGAGGAGGGGGCCCAGGATGGATCCTTGGGGGACTCCAATGGACACTTGGAGGGGATCAGAGAGGACAATGCAAATTTTTACCTGCTGAATGTGACCAGAGAGGTAGCTCCGGAACCAGCACAGTGAGTCTGAGGAGAGCCCAATTACCTCTAATTGGGCAAGCAGAAGGTCATGGTTGACTGTTTCAAAGGCCTTGGTGGGGTCTATGAATGTTGCCCCCACCAAGCGGCCCTGGTCAAAAGCACTGTGAATGTAGCCCGTGAACTCGAGAAGTGCGGTGGTGGTGCTGTGGTGTTGCCTGAAGCTGTGCTGCTGCTGGCATTGTAGCTGGGATTTTTCAAGGTGTTCCCCCCAGCTGACCATAAACTATCCGCTCGAGGGCTTTTGAGATAGGCGGGAGGATTGAAATTGGCTGATAGTTAGTATGGTCAGTCTTACTATCGGTTTTGTGGATAGGGGTGATGATTGCTGCTTTCCAGAGTTCTGGGAAGGTACTTGTGGTGAGGGACAGATTTATGATACAGGTCAGTGGGGTTAGCAGTTTGTTGAGGGTAAGAGATATTTGTTTTAGATCAAGGCCATCTGAGCTGTGCCTGGACTTTCCGAGGACTTGGGAGAGATATTTTTTTACCTCACCTTTAGATAGAACTTTGAGGTAGAATGGGGGGGCTTGGAACATTGGGGGTAAGCTTTGGGGGGTGGGCTGGTCGGTACCGGCTTGGAATTGGAAGCTAGTGGGGAGCACTTAGCTGAGGTCCGTAAAGGCTGTATTGAAGATGTCTGCGATGGATCTGGGGTCGTGTGTTAGGGATCCATTGTGGCTCAGCATTGTGGGTGCTGTGGTATCATGTTTCCCTATGATAGGGTTAATGTTATCCCAGAAACGGTGGCTGTCACCCCAGGTGGAGTTAAGCTTGAGTCGGTGGAAATTAGCTTTTGCCCGCCGGATTGCGACGGTGCATTTGTTCCGGGCAGCCTTGTAGCTCTGCAAATCCTGGGCAGAGTGCGTATTTATGTACTTCTACCATAGGCAGTCCCTGGAGCTTAACATGGCAAGGAGGTGAGGGGTTATCCACGTTTCATGTGAGCCACTGATTTTCCTTTTGGCTAAGGGGCAAATATGTCACAGGCTGCATTGAAGATTGCTATAAATTTACTCAGTGCTGTGTTAACATCATTGGCATTTAGGATAGGTGCCCAGTTCAGTTGTAGTAGGTGTTGTTTAAAGAGCCCTAACAAGCCCCTTTTTAGTATGCGGGATGTAATCACCTTGGGGGGCGGTTTCGGGGCCTTGTTGGACCAGGTGAAGATGACGGGTGAGTGATCACTACGGGAGTCGGGGAGCACTTTTAGGCCAGAGATACATTCTGGGTGGTTAGTTAGTACCCAGTCTAGCAAGGTGCTGTTTGCTGATCTGTAGTTTGAGCGGGTAGGTTGGTCAACTAGCTGAAGGAAGTTAATTGAGGAGACTACATCCTTATAAGCGGCTGAGTCATGAGACAACCAATTAATGTTGAAATCCCCCAGCACAATGACTTCGCTGCTAGAATGGATGTCAGCAAGGTGCTCATGTAGTACTCTGAAACCCTCAGCTGTTTCCCTGGGTGGTAAGTAGGCTGAGACGAGAGTAAGGTCTTTGCCCTGGGTGCCCAGGGTTAAGCGCACAGAGTATCTGAATGTTTTTTCCCGTGCTTAAATGTGGGAGAGCTGTCCCCTGCAGGTGGTCTTTGATGTAGATTATGTATCCGCCTCCCCTCTTGCCGAGCTGATCGTGTCGGAAGGGGGTGTACCCATGGAGCTGCACTTGACTGTCCTGGGTCCTAGGGGTGAGCCATGTTTCAGTTAAGGCCAGGATGTCTGGGTTGTGTTGCATGACCCAAGCTTGCAGCAGGTCAAGTTTTGGCAGCAGACTGCAGATGTTAAGGGATGCGATGGCGATCAGTCGGCTTTTCCTGGTTTGCCCGTGGCATCGTGGCAAGGGCCAGGGTTGGGATGAATATTACCCAAGAGCATTAAGAGTAGCCAGGCTACTCTGACTGTGAGGAGTTTGAGTTGCTTAACTGAGTGGGGTGGAGGGTGTCAGGACTGGGGTTGATGCCTAGCATTGTTGGCAAAGTGATTTGAGAAAGTTGTGGGCGGCGGGATAAGGTAGCGTTGGTCTGCGGTTAGTGGGCACAGTGACCCTGACACCAGGGAGGCGTCGAACGTTGGGATACAAGAACCTGCTGTGGAGTTAGGGATCCCTTCTCTGTAAATAGGAGGTGATGCCAGTGCTATATTACAGCAGGCAGGCAGCAAGGCAGTAGGGAGCAGTAGGAGGATCATGCGAGATGTTACAAGCCAGGCTGCACGCAGCAGCTTTGCTGGTTTTAAAGTGTCGGGCATTGCTGGTAGGGATGGTTCAGGCTGCGGGAGTATTCTGTCTTGGTGCACCCTTTAGCAGCCTGCTAGGCTGTGTGGGGTGCGGGTTCCATACCAGTTCGTTTGGGGTATGATCCAGGGTAAATGATCATTATCAGAGATAGTATGTAGGTTCCAGGGACTAATTGGGAGCAGGTCCACCCTTTGTGTAAGTGGTCTGTGGGTGGTGCAGCTGGCGAGAAATAGGGTACCGTTTGGCTTTAAGGGCAGAGCCTGCTATTGGTGAAATAACTCTGTAAGGGCAGGGACTCTGTGAGGAGGAGTGGCTGAGAGCTGAGTGGGAGGAAAAAGCATATTTAAAGGAGGCCTGCGGAGGGTGGGGGGGGGAAAAACAAACCCCAGAGCTTTACCAGCAAACTGAGCAGTCTGGGGTGCAAAGTCCAAGCAGAAATCTAATTTTAAAAGGTGCTCCAATTGGAGATGGCTCTGCAAGGCGGCCGTCCAATTGGGATTCGCCTGGAGCCTGCAGCTTGGACACAGTTAGACAACTGTTCATGTAGTCTAACCATCTCCTGCACATCTGAGCAATTGCACCCAGAACATGACCTGCACATTGGAAAATTCATCTCTAATTACTTGAAGGTTATCAGTAAATAGAAACAAGGAAACATATAACTAGATGGCAGATAAGGACAGCTTGGCCCATCCAGTCTGCCCATTTCTCCCTACCTACACTATTACCGCAGACTTTGCCCGATCTGCAGCTCTTTCTCCCTCCTCCCTTTCCTTTCAACTATGATTCCCTTGTACCTATCCCATGCATTCCTGAACCCCACTACTGTTTTTGCCCCAACACCCCCACTGGAATGCTGTTCCAGAATTCCACCACTCTTTCTGTGAAGAAGCAATTCCTCACATCTCTGCTGAATCTACCCCCCTCCAGCTTCATAGCATATTTCCTTGTTCCTGAGCATTTCTTTTCTGAAAATGACTTTCCTCTGTGCTTTATTTATCTACATGAGGTATTTAGAGGTCTTTACCATATCCCCCCTCTCTCTGCTCTGTTCCAGTGTGTACATATTGAGGAAAAAAACAGGCAGTGCAGTGCTCAACTGGTTCGGGGCAAGATGCAGATATGAGAAGACTACTACATGGTAAGATCTAAAAACGCACTCCAAAAGGAAACCTGGACTCTGTGACAGACATGTGTGGTGTGGTGTGCTGTGCAAGAAAAGCAGTCAGAGCAAAAAGAGCTTTGCTGCACTGAAATGTGTTAAACAAGTCCTGCTACCAGTTTAAGCACACACCGACATTGAAGATCCATACTTTAGTCTCTCCTCATAGGGTTTCTGATGCAGACTATGGACCATTTTTAGTTGCCCTCCTCTGGACCATCTCCACTGTGTCTATGTACTTTCAGAGCTGTGCTCTCCAGAACTGGACACAGCACTCTAGGTAGGGTCTTCCAGCAATCTATACAGTGGCAATGCCACCTCCCTCTTTCTGCTTGTGATAGTCCTCCCTAGGCACCCCAGCATTCCACTAGCCTTCCCTACCGCCTTGTCACTCTGCCTGGCCACCTTTAGGTCATCCAATCTGATCATCCCCAGATCTATTTCCTGCTTGGTGGTCGTCAATACCACTCCAGTCATTTCATACTCTTCCCCTGAATTTCTGTGCCCCAAGTGCAGTATTTTGCACTTTTTCGCATTAAAACCCAGCTGCCATCCCCTTGCTTTTTCAGGTCTTTGTTCATCCTTCCCCCCCCCCTTGGGTAGTCCACCATACTGCAGAATGTGTTGTCATCCACAATGAGGCAGACCTTCCCTTCCAGCTCTTCAGCAATGTTACTTATAAAGACATTAGAGAGGACCAGTCCCAGCATTGATCCCTGAGGCACCCCATTGGTCACCCCTCCTTCCTCAGAGTGAACTCTGTTTACCACCACCCTCTGTCACCTATCCCCTAACCAATTACCTACCCAGTTTACCACCTTTGGACCCATGCCTTAGCCACTCAGCTCACTTGGTAGTCTGCTATGTGGAATGGTGTAGAAAGCCTTATTAAAATCTAGGTAGGCCATGTCCACCACTCCATCCTGGTCTAAAGCCTACTGGAAACAAATGAATTATTACTTGAAGCAGCATTGGTGGTACCCAAACATCGACACTGTCTCATGGCAAGAACATTTACTTATAGACCAGAAATTCCTTTTTCTGTGTTAGTGTCCCTCTCCAACCAACCCATCTATAAAAGTACTGGAACCCAGATGGAGGCACTTACATTACAGGTCAGTTTGTAGTACAGCGCATCGTACCCGTAAGTTCGCCCATGTTGCTGGGCGCACTCCTCACAATGACATGCATGCAGTTCAGCACAGTTGCCCTGTCTGCCTATTGCTGGTGTTGTCCTCACCTGGTGCCCCCCATTCTGCTGTCCATTAAACAGTCATCCCCTCTATCTGCTTCCCGAACATTTTGATCCTCTGCATCAGCCCCACGCCCTTTCTTCTAGTTTAAAGCAGCATTCTAAGGAAAAACATTTTTCCAGAAAAAAATCAAGTTTCTGCTACAATTAATACACGTATTAACAAACTGGTCAACTCTACTTCTGTAGACTGCTTTCATGCTGTGTGCCATGAGTTTTTTTTTTATTTTCTCAATCCTAACCCATGCTGTTTTTGCAATGGCATTTTTAGCCAATTGTGGTGGCCATCTGTTTTTCCTTGACATAAAATTAAATTACAACATTTATAACATATTCAAAATGTTGGCAGAAATTGAAAATTATACCACTAAATAAAACTGGGAGGTGCCTGTTATCTTTTATAGTGAAAAACAGGTTGTGTCAGCTGTTTACCCAATTTCATTGCACTGCTGCTTTAAATCCCCCTGACTGCCCTGTCCATTTTACTGGCCAGTACTCCATCTCCCATCTGGTGCAGGTTTAGCCTGTCTTGGGAATACAGTCATCTTTTGTCATAGCAGCAGCCCCCCCCAGTTAGCTAAAAAGAGAAAACCCTCCCTCTGGCACATGATCCTTAGCCAATGATTAGCCTGCATGTTAACCTATTGACACTCCTTACTATCCCCCCAGTACCAGGAGGATCTTGGAAAAGACAACCCTAGACACCTTTTCCTTAAGGAACACTCTTAGTCCCATGTGTGACCCTCTCATGTCCTCTAGACTAATTCTCCTTGTGTCATTCAGTGTAATATGACAACCATCTGATCCTCACCAAGTTGCATTGCCTGGCGCTGCACAGCAATCTTTCAATTTGTGCACCACCCAGGAAACCATCCAAGCTACCATCCTGGTTCAGTGATGCCCCTCCATCTCACCAACTGCCCTGACTGAGGAGTCTACAATGAATACTACTGAATCGTACCCCTCTGCCCAACTTTTTATTTCCTCTCCCATGGAAGATTAGGGGTCCTGGAGTCCATATCCCTCATCATTCACTCCTGGCAAAAAAAAAATCCAGATCTACGATTGCTCTTCTCCTTAGTATCCAGAGGATTTGATAATTATCCAAACATCGTCATGACGGTTGCTGTGAAGATCAGCTATCAAAATCCCTTCCACATTCACATTAAAAAAGATAAAACAGTAAGTGAAACATGTGGTAACTAACAGTCACATCATCCTCACCACTAACCTGAACTAGCAAACTGAAATTAGATCGACTGAAATAGTCCCTTGCCTTTCTTAAAGCACTAGCTTTATTAATAAACCAGATGTCCCCTTACCCAGGTCTTTCTCCAGGGATGAGAGTTCAGTTAAAGCCTCTTCAATTCCTCCATCTTCATTGTCCCTGGATTCTAACTTTGCAGCTAAACAAGACATGGAAAAAAAAGATGAAATACAATTGATATTGAAAGGTAAAGCAAATATTATTATTTTTTGTTTATTGATGCTAAAAGGTCAATTTATATAGTAACCTGATAAAATAAAAGGTGAACAATGTGTTTAAATGTGTTGTATTGTGCTTTGTTTTGTTATAGTATATGTTGCTTGTTGTTTGACGTGGAACCTTTGAAAATTGTCATTTTTTGCTCAGCGGTATTTACCCCCAAAATAAATGAAATTTAATGAAAGAATGAAGTTGCCGTAGTGCATGACAGTTAATCATAACCACCCTAACAAGCCCTGACAACATCATAAAAGTCTGCTTATTAGTTTTAAGCTACATTTATACAACAGGTGTGAATCTATTTCAATGAAGCTATCTGATACTGTATCTCATGGGCCACTAGTGAGACATCAGTGATATCTCCATGCTGAATATGCTGCAAAGGTACGGATCTCATTTAGAATGTTCGGCGTTAGTAGCGGTACTAACTGTATTCAAATGCAAATAACTTTAAAATGAAAAATGTGAGCACAAAAGTTGTTCAACACAAAATATCTACAAAATGAGAAGTATTTTATTTATGGCTACCTTTGATTTTCTTTTAAATAATTTGCAAAACAAAAACCCAGCAGAAAATTCAAATGTTTCCACTTTTTCAATAAACAAATGTGAATAACTTTAAAATAAACTATGATAGCATGGTACTGTGAGCACAAATTTTGTTCAGCACAAAAATATCTACAAAATAAGTGGTGTTTCATTTACAGATACCATTTATTTCTTTACCATTAGCAAAAAAAACCAGCAGAAATTCATTTTTTTTCACTTTTTCAAAAATAAATGCAAATAACTTTAAAACGAAAAATTATAGTATGATCTTGTGAGCACAAAACTGGTTCAGCACAAAAATATCTACAAACTGAGTGCTGTTTCATTTATTGTTACCTTTTACTTTTTTATAATTAGCAAAAAAAAAAGCAGAAAATTTAATTTATTTTCACTTTTTTACAACAAACATGCAAATAACTTTAAAATGGAAACAAGAGAGACCCACACCTGTTGTACAAATTAGATATGACACAGATGAGATTGAACTCTAGAACAGATATCCCACTTGTGGCTTCACCACTCGGGGGATATCAAGAGTTCAACGGCAGTTCGTGGAGATACAGTATGTCTACTGTCTCACTCTCCGGCATGTCATATCCCATATATACAGAGACAATTTTGCGAAAGAGTTTTGCCTTGAGTAGAAAACTGTAAAACACATAATTACAGGTCAAACCTCAATAACCAATTACAAACCAAAATTCATGCATAAATACAGCATGTCAACACGGGAGATATACTCACACATTTATAACACTGACTACTATGCCAAATGTGAGTGACAACTTACTGAATACAATTCCATGTACTGTTCAGTGGTTTCCAGGCTCCAGTCATGTACTACTGTTATGATATCCTAAGTCACAACTACTTGTAATGTTTGGTATCACATGGTGTCACCATTTTTAAATTATATACATACACATCATCAGCTGCAGGGTTGTTAAAGAGTCAGCAGGTGGTGGTGCACAGAAACAACAATTCACATGTGTGTGTCTGTGTCTTCACAAGTCCTTTAACCTGTGGGGTCTCATAGTCAACTGATAAACTGCAAACAGACAGACAAGTGCAATGGGGAAAATGATGAATTGCCGAAACTCGGAATCCCGATATTCAGGATCCTGAGTTCAGCACCCGACACACAGCTGCCCGACAGATGGAATCTGGTGTCAACAGGGGCAAGGTAGCAGATGTGATGAACCACTCCCCTGTCTCTAACCATGCACCACAAGAGAGGGGAAATCTGATGGTTGGCCAAGTTGCTCCCATGGCGTGGAGGGCTAAGCCCCTAGCAGCTCAGCCACCATCGTGCTCCGACCCAGGTTATACTCTGGGTCAGCAATTTTTGCGTAATGCTCTTTTGCCCCCGTAAATTGTTTAACCTAATCTGAAGTCCAGTCCCCCTTGAAGTTGGTTATTTTAGTTATGGGGGTGCGAGTGGCTGGCCCCCCACATTGCATTAAGACCTTGTCGGTCTTCCGAAAGTCGGTCTCCCGAATTCAGTCTTATGGGGTTTGGGAGACTGACTGTTGGGATTTCATAGTGGATCCAGAGCAAACTGCTGGCCTTGACTATTCTCAACAATTCTTCAGTCAAGATATTGATTGATGCAACTTGACACGAGGGAACCTTTTGCTGGACACTGTTGTATATGCAAAACTGCTGCAGGGAATCATCAGCTCAGAGCTCATGTACAGCAGCATGTTAATTTAACCTGAGAAACAAAATACCCCCTCAGGGTCATGCGCATAAGTTGGAAGGTGAAGTTCAAAAAATACATTTAAAAGTATCATTTAATAATGATACTAATAATAATTGTTATTTATAGGGCACCTTTCAATTGTCAAGATGCCATACATAATAACAATTAAAACAGTTAACATCATTAAAAAATCCAACCAGACCAAAACAATTAAAACAATCAGTGTTCAGGAAAAGAAGTTTCCTACAGAAAGGTCTTCAGACCCCTCTTAAAACCCTTCACAGAGGTGCACTCCCACAACCGACGGGGTAGAGAGTTCCAAAGGGTGGGAGCAACATAAGAAAATGCCCGAGGATTTCAAATTCACCCTTGGAACCTCTAGCAAACCCTCGTCGTCCGAGCGGAGAGAGATCGATCAGGGTGATAGGGAACCAGAAGTTCTTTCCGATAGGCTGGGCCCAGATCATGTAGGGCTTTGAAAGTCAGCAAGCCGACTTTAAAGGTGATCCGCCACCGAATTGGCAGCCAGTGCAGTTCACGCAGCACCGGAGTAATATGACAAGATCTACTAGAACCCGTCAAAAGCCGGGCTGCAGCATTCTGCACTAGTTGCAGGTGACTGATTTCAACCCCAGACAGCCCTAGATAGAGAGAGCTGCAATAATCCAAGTACGAGGACACCATGGCATGGACTAAAGTAGGAAAGTCGGCAGACGGAACAAGATGCTGAACCCTGGCGATGTTCCTAAGATGATAAAAGGAAGTCTTGACGACTGCAGACACTTGCGAATGCAGTGTCAGCCTATCGTCAAGAACTACCCCCAGGTTCCACACCTGTTCATAGGTCGGGAGAGATATACGCCACCAAAAAAAATTCCTGAAGACGCACCACCACCCAACCCCCCTTTCTGTCAGCCCAGGTCCACAATCAATACCTCAGTCTTATCAGAGTTCAACCTCAGCCAGCTGGAATTCATCCACTCCTGGATTTCTCTTAGACAGCTATTAAAGGCTGAGAGAGCTCCCTCCTGGTCAGGGGCAAAATAAAGATAGAGCTGGGTATCATCCGCATAGCAGTGAAACCTCAGTCCATACTTCCTTACAATGTGTCCGATGGGTAGCATGTACACCACAAATAACATAGGTAATAATACTGAACCCTGAGGCACCCCACACAACAAAGCTGTTGAATCCGAGGAAAAAAACCCCGGACACAATGCTTTGTGATCTCCCAGTGAGGAAAGAAGTGAATCATCTTAAAACGGTTCAAGATATTCCGCAAAACAGCCTCAGGCATTCTAGCAACACCATGTGATCTACGGTGTCAAACGCTGAAGAAAGGTCAAGGAGAACCAAGATGGAACGGCTCTTCTGATCTCTAGCCATCAAGAGATCATTGAGCACCCAAACCAGCGCTTTCACAGAAAGAGTGGGGTGTGGGAGGAACAAACTTTCAGGCACGGTTGAGGTGTCAAAACTAAAAAACAGAGCAACACACAAAGCATGGAAAAAATTGTTGCAGTAAAAGAAATAATTACATAATCGCATATCAGCATACAGACAGTGTGAAAAACAATCCCTACTTACAAAGATGTACACTGATTCTCTGCCATCTCCCATGCCACTGTTCAACCATGCTCATCCCATTCTACAGTGTCGAGATGCTGACTGCATCTGAAATAAGCCTTTCCTACCCATTTTCTAAATTTGTGATAATAACCAGACTGCTTGGGGGGGACACATTGCACTGCTTATTGGAGGGGGGCAGAACAGCAAGCAACATTGAGGCACTATATCAGAAAAGTTGAAAATGAACAAAAATATCTCTGAAATACAGTCATACCCTCTACTGGTGAGTGTACCAATAGAGGGGCCACATTATATGAAAATGGACTTTGCATTCATTTTTACTCATTTTTTAGTGTTTTTTTTTTTATCTTGTATTACTGTATTTTATTAAAATGTTACCAGTAACCCATTTTCTAATGTAATAATGCCCTCCAGGATGGGCAGTATACATTATACCAGATCTTCCAGGGCTATCGCCCTCTGTCTATGGCATTGGGTCTCATTATGCCTTGGTGTTTGGTATAGCTCAATACCACCCATGCTGGTGGGTATTATTGCTTACTTGTTGACCGCGGTGATACCGAGATTCTTTCTACTATTCACTTTGTTTTCTTTAGGGATCGATACAGACCGGGAGTGTTGTCGACGTCTGAGAGGTCTAGAGCGGAGTAAGACAAGACACAATGCCCACAGAGGGGGTTGGGGTATTGTTTGTCCCATACCGTTGGTACCTTAATTACATGGCTCACAAGGAAACATGGCACCAGTACAGTCAGTTATGAAATATGTATTAGTCATGCAAAAAAAGTGCTTATAGTATCATATCCATAAATTACCTGTAGCATCACACACAGAGCCAAAAGCAATGGAGAAATACTACTCACTAGTAATGCAGAGGTGATGGTCACATAGGCACCCAGCCAGCACCAAATAAACTCCAAGCACTTTTGCTCCTGGTTGACCTTTGACCCCCTTGAGAAACTCCGTTGGGAATGAAAGTGCTCCCCACTTGGTTTGCTGGTGGGGGGGACCCTGTGACTATTGTCTGCGCATTATTAGTGAGTACATCTCATTTGCTTTTGGCTCTGTGTGATATCCTATGTACATCTTATGTATGCAATGATAAATGCACTTTGTTTGTGCTACTAGTAACTAGTTTAAACTGTCTGTGCCCGCGCCATCTTTACTTGTGAGCTACTATATATGTTCGGGCACAGAGCCCAGTCATTTCTCGGAGCGACCCTTTTACCTCACTTCATAGTACCATATGAAAGTAGCAGTGCTGTGAAACTGGGCAAATAAATTTGAGCCTTCCTTTTTTTAATATAAAAAAATTCCAGTTGTCTTCCAGTTTTATCAGTCCAAAGAAAAAATTCTTTAGGAAAGTTGCTTTAATTTGTCTTTTGCAGTATGAGAGGGGAGACAGAGTAAAAACAGAAACTGCAGATGCTGTATTTGAAACCAAAGGGTAAATGAAAAAGTGTTTTCAAGTTAGATGGTGAATACCTCAGCGGAGCCATTCTATCTATGATAGCAGGTGGATGATGATATCGACTGTTATACTGAGTTTAAAAAAATAACACAGGGTGTGGGTGATACTATAAGTGGGTCTGAATAAGAGAAGATACTGGATTAATTGCAAAGAAGATTAAAATAATCAGTATTGTAAAACTGGAGCACTACCATGTTTTAGTTGATTTTTAATCCTATATGTATGTTATGGTGACTGTGTAAATATTAAAAGTGTATTTCTCAGACAATGGAGAGCCAAGGGTATACCCCATAAATGAATGACAAACAGTAGTAGGCCAGTTAGCTTCACTTTAACGTATCTCTCATCAAGAGACTTGGACACGCCATCTATTGTTTATCAGTCCCTCCGTCACCCCAGTCACCGCTGTATGGGTTGTAATTCTGACTCTCTGTAGAGATCTCATTTGCTGATATCAAATGAACTTTAATATTGCACAGCAATGCTATGCCTGAGACCTCTCCTTATTTATCAATACCTGACTGTACAGGCAATGAACTGGCGGATGTTCTGACCATCCTTTTCTAGTTTCTGTATTGTACTCTTTGGTTTATGTTACATAAAACATGGAAACATAGACGTTGATGGCAGATAAGGCCCACCTAGTCTGCCCATTTCCCTACCTACTTAAACTCCAGATCCTAAATTATCAGCAGCTTGCCCTCACTTTCTTATCACTAGGGTTGTCTTCTGTCTATCCCGTGCATTCTTGAACTCACCAATCATTTTAGCCTCTATGACCTCCGCTGCGACGCTGTTCCATGCATCCACAACCCTTTCTGTGAAAAAATACTTCCTCACATTACCCCTGAGTCTCCCCCCTCTAGCCTCATACTGTGAGCCCTTATTCTTGCACATTTCTTTTTTTGTAAGATGCTGCCCTCCTGGACCTTGTTGATTCCCCTGAGGTACTTGAATGTCTCTATCATATCCCCCCTCTCCCTCCTTTCCTCCAGGGAATGCATACTGATGTTTTTCAGTCTTTCCTCATATGTTTTCTGGTGCATTCCTTTCACCATTTTTGTTGCCGTTCTCTGGACCGCCTCCATTCTGTCAATGCCCTTCCGAAGATGCAGTCTCCAGAACTGATCACAGTAGTCCAGATGTGGCCTGACCAATTGTCTGTTTTCTACTGGTGATGCCTCTCCCTATGTACCCCAGCATCCCTCCAGCCCTCCCCACCGCCTTAACTGTTTGTTCTGCTCGTACTGTTTATGTGTTTCTTTTTACAATAAAAAGTTTAACAATAAAAAAAATAACTATTAAAGGTGTACATCGTGATGAAACCACAAAACATCGACTTGTATAGCTGTGTAGCTTGATGTGACTCGCTGTGTGAGAAATAAAAACTAACATGAAACAACCAGTGAGTGGTTCTGTACTCCCAGCTGCGTGGTTGTCAAAGTAAGATGGGGACAGATGGAGCCAAATGGTTGTTCCAGAGGAGGAAGTTGGAAGGAGAAGGCTGTTTGTCCAGTGGGAGGTTTGCAACAGGGGATAGACAAGGTACAGGAGTCAGTAAGCTTTGGATGAAGCAGGGGAGAGGAGGGGGGGGGAGACATGGAGGGAGGGAAGGAAGGGGAAAGGCCCAGTGTTCAGTGAGAAATGCAGCGCAATGTGAGAGATGGTAGGGAGGAAGGGATTAATGTAAAGGAATCAGTAAGAGTAGGTAAGAGACAGTGGGGTCTACTGGTTACAACACTGGCTCAAGAACCAGGGGGAGGTTGCAGGTTCAAGCCTCGCCAGAGCCAAACACTCATTGCGTGATCTTGGGCAGGTTCCTTAATCTCCCAGTGCTCCAGTCCATACAGCTGTGAAAATGGGTAGAAGCAGGACCCTACTGGAAGTGAGATGTTGCATTCAAGCTGGGCTATCCTGGGTAAATAAACTGTACAATAAACAAAATACAGACTATTGATTAAATATAAACTGGTTCATCTGAATATTAGATTATAGAAATGTTTTCTGGATGCTGAAAACACACTTTAACCACTCATTGCTTCATTCCACTCTGCTGTTTAAGTGGATAAAAGCACAAGGTACTTCATCTCAGCTGAGCTATCTTTGGTAAATCAATTTTCAAATGCAGTAAGTTACTATAATGTATGGTTCTGTTCCCCCAACTGTCTGCACTTGCTTCTTAAATTTGACAAATCTGCCTGGCCCAGTAATGTTAGCACCTTAGAGAGTTGTGTTTTTTCCATATAAGTTTTTATCCCCACCAGCAGAGGTGGGCTTGGCTCCCTTCCACCATGTCCCCACCAGCCATCACTGTATACCATCTCTTTGGGCTTACCTGTGATCTGGGCTGCCCAAATGGATTCCGTCCCTCCCATGGCAGGGTCAGGATGTGGAGGGCCATCCCCCCCCCAGAACACTCCAAACCAGTGTTGTTCCACAGGGTCCTGGTGATGGAGTGGTTGGGGGATAGTGCACAGGGCTTAATTCACACCTCCCCTGCCACCATTTATCTCCAGATTTTCTCCCACCCGGTGCTGGTACACGCAGATTAGTGCACGTGTGTGGAGGCATGCGCACATTGCAGAGTTCTGCAGCTCCTCCCTTCTTACCACTCCTATCATATACTACCAGCAGGCTTCCACCTGGTGGCAGTCTTTAAGCAGAGCTGGCAATCTACCCCATCCAGGAGAGCAGAGCAGTCCTCCAGACGCTTGCTCCCCCACTCTGGCCAGTCCCCAGTCATTGAAGATTGTTCCCGATTCTGCGTTGCTGGTGTGGCAGGTAGTAGCACTGTGGCCACAACACTGGGTGAGCTGGATGGCAGCATTTGCATGTATTCAATTTTCCCTCCTTGAGACTGGTGGCAGGTGGCCTGACACATTGTGGAAGTGAGGTGTTCCCTTCTAGTGAGAGACAGTGTGTGATTCCTAGAAACTTTGCACCCCTCTGGTTGACGAGAGTGGCTTAGTATTGTCAGTGAATCCACCTGCTTGCCCACCATCCTAGTCAGAGCTCAATATACAGCCACAGAAACCCTTCCATGTTGGTGCAGGAGATTTCAGAAAACCTGGGGAAAGGAGCATCTGCCCTCCCCAACCATGTACTCACCTGATGCAAGGGAAATTGAAGCTGCGGAGATCAGAAGGAAATGGAGGAACTTCATCTTGCCAGCAGACTGACAAGGAATCCTGCTAGGTAGAGTATTTATAGCCCATGGTACTACATTTAAATTTCATAGGGATACTGATTTCCACTTCCAGGAATACACTCTACACACTAATAAAACCTACATGTCACGCACTTCTTGGGAATCATAAAAGTTTATTGATAACTTACTAATGCAGAAATGAGTTCCTGGTCAACTAAAGAAAGAATAACCCTCTGTTTTACACTAAATGAAAGAATTCATTTAAAGGAATTCAAATTCAATTCAATTTTTGTTTAACCAGGAGAAACACCATTGAGTGAGCTCATTTACAGTTTGGTCCTAGGAGGACACAAGTTACAATAGCAAAATACAATGAGAAGGACAACATCAAATGTACATTCCACATGAGGAATCACAATGGAATACATCATGGTAACAAAGGATACATGGGTTACAATTTCACAAGAAGGGTATCACGGGGAGTACCATGACATAAAACACTGTGTATGAGACAAGACAGGAGTAGCCAGAGAACACAAGTGCTGTTGAGGTAGGGGGGTAGAAGGGATTTACGGGTGTGTGTGTGGTAGTAGGTGGAAGTGGGTCAGAGAGGAAATAAAACAGGATGCCTACACTGAATAAGGAACTCGGGAAAGAGAGGAGGGAGGGAGGAGGAGATAAGATGGGGAGGGAGGGGTCAGAGGGGAGGGAAGGGAGGGGGATGAAGGACAAGTAGTAGTTAAGGGGAGCGGGTGGAAGGAGGAGGGAGGAAAGAGGGGGTCAGAGTGGGGACATTAGAAGAAATGTGACAATGCGAGGCTGGAGGTAGGAGTGAGTGAGAGAGTAAGGCAGCGGTGATGAGATAGGAGGGGAAGGAGGGATAGTGTGGCACCATTAGGATAGGGAATAGGGGCATCAATAGAGTAGGGTGATAAGGGAATGGGAAGGGTTATTCACCAAATAGGATGGTAAAGAGAGGGAACAAGCGGGGGAGGGAGTTCGGAGGATGCAAGAAAAAATAAGTCACTACAAAAAGAGGCAAGGTAGGAGATTAGACACCAGGAAAGGGTATTAAGTGCAGAGGACAATAAGACAGGTCTGAGGTGGTTACAAATACAGATACAGATACAGCTACAGTTTACATTAGAAGCAGCAGTTACATGTTGCCCCCTTCGCCCTATCCCTTGCAATGTAGTTGGTTAAAGGTACATTTGAACAAGAATGACATCATTTTCCTCAGGGTCCTGGCAGTTTAGTATTTCCATAGTACATCAGATTATAAAATGGCAAAAAACGGTTGTCACTTCCAGTGGTATTAAATATAGGGTAAGATATTAAATGGATGAGATATTAAATAAAGGATAATGCATGTGCGGATGTGTATTATGAGTCTTTTTACACACCTGAGGTGTGCGATGCCACTTAATCCTCAAGAGTGAAGCTTGCGGCATCACACTTGGGGTGTGTGAAAAAATCTGAATGATGCTCACACACACGTGTTATTTTATGTAATTTATTGGTTTGCACAGAACAACTGGCTTTGAGAGGTGAAGATGACTTTATTCAAGCAAACACGAAAGCATTAAAATTAAAATATCAATGCTGTGAAGCATTTTTTAGTTTGGTACTTATCCGGCATCAGGAAGAACACATATATGGTGTTATAGGGAACATCTAACAGGTCTTATAAAACAAATCAAAACCCAGAATGTCAGCTGATGGATTCACAGATATTTTATTTAGAAAACCTGAGCTGTGGGGTGGCCTGCCGGTGCAGCGGCAAGGCATCTGCTTGCGGTGCCAACATCCCAGGTTTGGGGATGGACTCAGGAGTCAGAGGGCTGGCTGGGGGGAGAAGGTTTGAGCATCCTGGGGACTGCTGCCTTTCTCTGGGGGAGGGGGTTGCATGTCTGGTGCATTGCGGACCTCTGGCGGAGGCTGGGGGTACTGCCATGGCCAACATCAAAACATCGGGGCCGGGGTGGATGCTGGTCATCATTGCATATCTGCACCCCTAGGGGACTCTACAGCATGAAAAATGCCTGCCCCCACACATGATGCCGGCTCCATCGCTGTCCCACTGCCTACTCATGTCCACTGGGGATCCTGCTCCCATGGTCCCGACCCAGGGGGTAAGCTGGGTCTCACCTACCCTAATGTTCATGGGAGGGGAGATGCCCGCCCAGCAGTCCCACCCGGGGTAAGCCTGGGTGTGTGGGAGTGGTGCGTGGGGTTGACCGACCCTCCGGGGGCTTGGCACAACAACAAAAAACAAACCCTGAGCTGTAACGTAACATTGTTAACAGTCTGTCTTGCACGATTTTCAAAAAAGGTCTACACAGTTCTCAGCTTCTCATAAATGGACACTGTAAAGCATGATCTACTGAAAATGAAGGGGGAGAAGAGATATGCAAGTGACTGCAAACTTGACAGACTTGAGGTAAACAGCCACGCTGTCTCGAGTGTGGGGGGGTGATTCTATCTACTGTGTGAAAAATACTGAGTCAGCCTTGATGTTTTGAGTTGTGAAAAATGGTATCACTGAGAAGTACAGTACATGTAAAACTATTGTAAAGGTGCTAAATAATATACTAAATGAACGATTATAAAATGGGTCTCAAAAATCCTGTAACCCCATTGGTTAATACATGTCACAAGACCGTGTGTAAATCCTGCAACAGACAACTGGTAAAGATCCCGATAATAAAAATGTTTATATTTCTTTGAACCTAATTCATTGTTTTTTTTAATTTTTAATAACAGATTTATTTTATAATTGCAACAGTTCACTTCAGGTTACATGTAGTAGTGGGATTTACACACTTCTTGTGTAATTACCTGCCTTTACTATATACTATATATTGTATAATCTCATCTCATTTTATGTATGTACTCTCCCGGGTCGTGCCTGAAAATAGTCAGCTTTGGCTAGCGCACCTAACCCGGTTAACAAAAACTAAATATATAAATAAATAAATTAAAGTCACCCGACTAATGTGGAAAAAGAGGGTGTCAGAACTGGAGGCTATGGAAAGAATTACTGCCACACTTAGATTGAGCCTAGACAGTTTTCTAAATATCCGGAGGCACTGGCATGCGGGGGAGGAGTGGAGGCAATAGAGGTGTTGGGGGAGGACTCACCCGATATCGTAATTGGAAAGCCCAGAGTGGATTGTACTTATAAGTCCCACACTGATCCATAGTGATAGAATGGAGCTCATCTAGGGTCCTGGTACCAGGGATCTAGACAAATAGATAGAGATAGAAGCCTAGGAAACACACGACACACAAGAATGGGTTCTAAAGGGTTATTTATTTTTTGTATCCCAGTGAATGAATTAGTTTATTAGTTTATTTGGTTATTTAGCTAGTGACTGGCTAACATTCCATTTTTAAGGCAGAGATCTTAGATTGTAGCAGGAAAGGTCTTGTACTCGCTCTACTGAAGCTGGAAGCCTTAGAATGTAATCATTCCATTACTAACATTCTTTGCAAGGACTTTATGTTCTGTAAAACTACAAAGACTCTTGGACTTTCTTGACAGAACTAGTTTGTGTTCCTTGTCTGGCTTCCTAAATCCCTGTAAAAGGGAAAAACAAAGATCAAGATATTTATCTGTATGAGACCTGTGTTTGTTTATTATCATGCAGTTTGATGAGCTTTGTTTGGGATATCAATTTTCATGCATCAGTAAAAACTGAGTTACAAAGAAAAAAGTCACTCGGCTATGCCTTGTAACACACCACACAAGGTGTGTACAAATCCCATAACAACACATGCCCTGTTGTGCATTATTGCTTAAGCATTCTGGCAATATCAACCTGTTACCTGGGTATTATGGAGCTTTGTAATAACTAGTAACCAGTTGATATCACTTAAGCCAGTTCATATGACCTTAGACAGACATGGTTTGCAAGCCGACAGCTGCAACCAGGAATTATTTATCTAGTAACACTCACAGGATTATCAGTAAAACTTTGGGGACAAAATTATTCAAGAGAAGTTGTGCCCAAATGTCATCAGGTCATGTAAATGTCTCTTCCATTTTCCTGACCAGCTAACCAAAATGCATCCACAAAGGAAATGCATGGCTGCCTGTCTAAACTACCATAAAACTCCAACGTTAGGAAACTATAAATCAATCCTTTATTAAAGTGCACAAAGAAAGTAGCACCCCGCCATGCAGATGTCAATGTTTCTTGTCAAACTGGTGCTTTTTCAAGATGCCAATAACATTGTAAGGATGCTTTTTATTTTCAAATTACCTTATTATTCAATGTAGCACATTACCATTATATACAGGTGCATAATAAGTTAAATGTATAATCACAACTCCATATAGCAGCACTAAATAAATATACAATAAAACATTCCAATACTGTGAGGCATAAGATAAAGTTACCATCTCATGTTATATAAAAAACACACACCCATGCTAAGGTGCACATACACCCCCCAGCCCCACGTCACACAAGCATACCCACCCCCTCCACTCATAAATATAACATCATGAGAATGAAACCAAGAAAACCACAGATTTGTATAATTACATAGAGGATAATGGCTGGAGTGTGCAGGTAACAGCATTGTAATCACCTCGAGTGGCTGCCATGCTGTGCTTGCAAACCTCGAAAGTGCAGCTCGAGAGGTTTACTGTCAGCATTGCAACCGCGAGAGGTGATTTCAATGTAGTTAACTGCAGAACCCCAGCCATTATCTTTTATAGTGTATGGGATTGGTAACAACTAGAGAATGCACACAGAGGAAAAAAATGACTGTTCTGACAAATTTTTTTTTAAATATGCCCTTTGATTGTTGCTGCTCCTAAAGTACAATGCGGTTGTCCAACCACGATCATGTGCTTGTATAGGAAGAGGACACGTCGGCTACCTGGACCAGAGGAATTGTGGGAAAAAATTATCAGCCCGAGACGAGATGCATGATCTCCGGAGGCTGCCTGCTCATTAGAAAATGAAGCCTGCTTTTTTCTGCTAGGTGAGGATATAAGTGCTTGATTTTTATGAGCTTCATGCATCGCATTACAACTGCTGTTTCAGATTCCAGTTTAAAATGCTGCATGACTCATTCGAATGTTGGAATGTAGCTGGGCGAGCTTGGTTCTATCTTGTTATCTCACCGATCTGATGTAGGCAAGCAAGGTTTATAGCTTTGATGTCAGAACGATGAGATTACAAGAAAATAAAAAGGCTGCAGGCTATGTATTAAAAAGGGCTCCCTATACATTATATGGTGTATGATGATTCTAAAGTAAGTTCATTATTTTTTATGGAAAAGTGGAACCAACTGAAAATGTTCATTTACCCCAGGATATAGACCTGCTGTAAGTTTGTGCTACAGAGAGAGGTAGCTCAAGATACACTGACCAGAGTCAAAACAAAAAAAATCTTGATAAAGCATCGAGTGAGATGTGAAATGTTGATATTTGTTGTGAGGTTGGGGGTGCTACCACGTTTTGTGCCCAGACAAACTTTGTCTTTTAAATATGCCTATTATATTAAACACCAGGGATCGACAAATTTCAAATATATGTGGTAGTCCAGGACAAGTGGCCCATCCAAAAATGGTAGTCCCACTGTCACAAGTGGTAGTCCGATGGTCGGATTGCCATATTTTAAGGAAAACATATAAAACATCATGTAGCAGCAAAGTAAATGGCTGTGTGTCATTCTATTATTAATGCTGCATAAATATAAGCTATAGAAAACAGTAAAAACAAATATGTAAATATCTTTAAATGTTTCTTAATACATATTGTGTGATTTGAAGTCTGAGTCAAGTCACATGGCGCCCCAGAGACTCCATTCAGCCCCACATAAGCCAGAATGAAGCAGAAAATAATTAGGGCAAACATAATCAGAACTCCTCAGATTCAGAATTGTCACCAACATCAAGTGTACTAGTGGTGCTAGGACAGGATGATGATGGAGCAGCAGCAACAGTGCTAACAGTATGAGATACAGAAGCATCAGATTCAGTTGAACCAGCAGTAGTAGCATGCCCTTAAACATGTTGAGTGCCTGGACCAGACAGCAGCCAGTGGTTTATTGCTGGATCTGGATTGAAGTCACATAGTTCGGGACCCTCTACTGCTATTTGAAGAAGTGACTGTAGTGTGTCATCTGCCAGACGTGTCCTTATTTTTGTCTTTATCAGGTTTTGAATGGAGAACACTCGTTCGCACTTTGCAGTTGACACACTTATTGCCAGTAATATTTCCACTAACTCTAGCATATGAGCAATCTGGGGCGGTTTTTCTTTCAGCAATCTTGTATACACCTGCAGATAGGGGTTGTCAACTGCAGATTTCAGCAGAGCCTAAAATGCAGCATATTCTGTTCTAATAGTTTCCTGCTGCTCTTCTGTAAAAAAAATAAAGTATGCTGCTAAATTAGCCACTTCATTGGTCCCAAACTCTGCAAGTTGTTCTCTTGGTAGATCAAATTGCTTGAAATCCAGGCAGCTGAACCATTTCAGAGGCACCTACGAGAAATTTTGAAATCTTACATCGATGTAAGATATTGCTGCATCTACTAAAGTATGCAGTTGTGTATCTGTCCTGAAATTTATTTCAGGGCAGTTGCCTCTAAATGTGAAGGGAACAGTCTTCTCAACTCCCTTCTTTGGAATTACAAAGTCCATGCATCTGTCCTGGGGTTTGTAATTAGCTAGGAAAGCTGTCATGTATTTCCCTGGCTTTGATTTCAGTTCCATCAGCCGGAGGAGGCAGGTCTCGATGAGGTGTAATACTTCAAGAATTATTAAGTCATCTCTTTGAAACTGTAGTGACAGATTTTAAGAATGGGCAAAAATCTTGCAGGACATAAAGAGATTTGACCAAGTGCACAGACTGTATCTCTTAACAGCACCTTTGCTTTTGAACCATCAGCACCAGCTGCAGTTTGTTGCAAGTGCTGAGCAACCATAGGTAGGTTCACCTGAACTGCATGTACTGAACGAGATCTGCTGGCAAGCCATCTCACCTGTTTAATTGCACTAAAGTGTGCCAGATCACTATCTATCACTTGTGCAATTTCTTGAAGCTTCCTCATTTTTTTGGGACTATAGTGGTAGAATTTAAAGATGCCCTTTAAAGTATTTTCAAGGTTTGATATGAAAGGGTTTGTTTTCATCATATCAAGAACTACCAGCTCCAGCTTATGGGCAACACAGTGCATGGCAATGATGTGAGGACAGTGCTCCTGAATCTGCGATGGTTCCACCCTTTCACCCAGCATTACACTTGCCCCATCAAAATTGGCAGAAATCAGAAGTGGCCCCGATTGCTCACATTCGATGAGGTCAGTGATAGGAAGATGTAAAGAATCTAATGCAGTACTTATTGCATTAAAGACACCTCCTTCAGCATTTGAGGATTCCGAAGGTACGGCCTGGATCAGATATGTACATATATCTTTTGTATTAGGATTTACAAAACAGAGGAAGATATTTTCCCATTCAATTATAGCCGCATCAGTGCTGCCGTCAGCAAGAACTGTAACATATTTTGCATTTTTAATAGTCTGCATCTGTGTGTTGCATAGAACAGCAGATGTAGCTCTGCAAAAGTCCCTGGCTCGCTTATCATTGGTGTAATTTGTATCACACTTAATTCCATTTTTCTCTTGCAATTCACATACCCAATCCATGTCAGAAAAAGGCGAGATTTTTGCAGTGGAGTACGCTTGTGTTAAACAGGCGCCTCATCTTCACCTTTGTGGCCTCTTCCAACTGTGCAAAGGCTTGATAGAGTGGTGACTCACTGATATCACAATGAACTGCACGCTGGCCACTTTCCAGAATATGTTGGTTCTGGCATAGCACATGTGGACTGGACTTTTCGTGGTGCACGTATTGACTCAATTCTAAAATTGTTAGAGCCTGTGGCAAACACATTTGTTTTTTTGAAAGGCTGGTGTTGCAATAGTGGGAAACTTTTCGCACACTTTGCAATACATCAATCCCTTTTTTTCATTGTATCTCAACCACTTATAAGTTGTCAGCCAATGAGGCTGAAACAGCCTGGCCCTTTTTTCTTGGTCATATTTCTTGTCTTTACTTTGCTTCTCTTGCAAGTCATCACCAACAGGTACAAAACTGCATTTCTTTGGAAGGGACACAGGGGCTTCAGCTAAGGCCTCACTAGGCAGCTCACTGCTTAAATCAAATGCCTGATGATCACCTGTTCTATCTAGTGCCACAGATGCAGACTCCTTATTACTTTCATCTGCGAAGGTAGTAGTTGGTGTATTTATATTAGAAGAACTTGAGGATGCTGTTGGTGCTGCTGAGTCAGCTGACCAGAGGGATAATAGACTTTGCTGTTGTTTACTATGCTTAGTACTAGTCTTCTGCATTTTGAATACCTCAATGTCTGGCTCTCTGCTTACACAGTGCTTACTTATTGTTTTGTGATGCTAATAAAAATGATTCTGTTAAAGTCACTGTGTGTGGTGCGTGTGTTTTTTTCCACTGGTGTTTGTTAGATTAGAATGGGGACGGGGGGAAGGTGGAGCTGGCAGCCAGCAGCAGACAGTCACTTATATATTTCTTAACCTTTACAGGTTAAGGCTGCGTAAACTACAGAATCAAGGCAGTCAGGCAGTGGACGTCAAGAATGGGAAGAAATAGCAAGAGCAATACTAAGGGGAGGAATGGAATGATGTTATTGCTGTTGCTTGCTTTGATGCTTACTTTTTTTGTTTATATTTTTTTACCTTTTTCTCACACTGCTGCACACACTTGCCAAGCAACCACATAGACAACACACACAATGTCTGTCCCAGTCCCAGTGACTGTCCCTGCGCTCATCCAACACACAGCACAGACAGACAACACTATTATTTTTATGTCCTCCCTCCTCCGTCCTCTCTCAGTCAGTTAGTTCTGTTTTTTTCGTTCACTTCACGTTCCCTTTACTTTTCTCAGGGCAACACAGAACCCAGCAAGCAAACCCTTCCTCCTTTAGACAGACTTTACTGCCCTCCCGAGTCCCTACCTAGTGCCCTTGCCCTTTACTTGTTTCCGTTCTGGCTGGCTGGTGGGATCGGGATGCAACACAAACAAAGCACAACCCAGTCCCCTTAGCTCTCTGTGCAAAAACACTTGCTCTCTCCCAGTCTCCTCTCTTTCTCCTTGAGTTTTAAATGGAAGAAGGGAAGGGATGGTCTCATTTGGTTCAGGTCATTCAATCAGTCCCCTTTTGGATATTTTAATGTCTACTTCACTAGCAGACTCAGTCTATCTATGTCCAGCCTGTTTTTGGCCAACTAAGTTTTTTATCACCACTTCTTCTGGTGCTAAATTCCTGTCCAACTAAAACTCTTGTTAGTTGTTGGAATCAGCTAATAGTATGCTGCAGCACCTCGTCCCCTAAGCCCAGCTGCTGTACTGCAAACTAAGTGGATGCAATTATTGCAAACACAGTTTTTTTTCCCCTTTTCTTAGGGCAAGGAAGCGAAGCAAAACAGTCAAGCCCTGCTCTGTTTGGTCTCTCTTGACTGACTTCTCCTAGTACGTTTTAATTGTTTGCTCTCTGCCGTGTCCTCCCTTGTAAGAAGAAGAGTTACTTGCTGCTCTAGTCTCTGGTAACTTCTACAGATCTGCTCTGGTGGTAATAATTCACCTATATGATGTTAATCTTCTCCCCCTTACTGCAGCAGTTAGTTTTTTCTCTCCTTCTGGCTATTACAAATTACAGGTCTGTCTCTCTCTCTCTCATCACCACCCTGGCCTTGTTTAGTAGTGGTAGTAGATCATCACCCTCAGAAAGGAAAGAGCCAGGAAATCTTCTGATTTATTAATCCCACGCCTCACAAGCAGCAGCACCAGCTCGACTTGTGGTCGCTGGTCTTGCTTTCCTTCCGCCCTTCCCTTCCCTTCCCCCAGCTGACAAACTCCCATCCAGTCAGTCCCAGTCCTAAAACTCCCTCCGATGATTGATCCTGCTTTTTGCAACAGTCGCCAGTCGGGCACAACAGCAATGGGAAATGGAGTCCCGAGTCCAACTCCTCGCCACACAACAAATTAAACTCAACAACTCAGTAGCTACTAGCTAAGCACAACACGCCACATCCTTTCTCCCAAATGAGCTGAGAAAAGTGAGTGAGCACTGAGCGATGCGTGAGTGAGTGGGGCGCGACTCCGATACCAGCGCCAAGTCATTGACCAATGAATGCAATCAGTGTTCTTGTTCTTACCACAGCTGCAGCCCATAAGCCCAGATCTGTCAATGCCTGAATGGATGGCACACCTGCCAGTCTGATGAGTGGATGAGTGGCTCCTCCTCGTTCCCCCCCATAGCTGCGGCTTGCTCCCGACACACAGCGCTTGCTCCTGGGGCACTGAAGATCATGTGGCTGACAGGCTGAGCTCCTTGTGTTGATCACATGATGGCTGGATGAGTGGTGCCGTTACCAGCAAGTTCCCTAGCGGAGGAACATGGCAGTGCAGCAAAAAAAATATTTGTAAAGCACTAATTGTCCACGGACAAGTACTCCTGTGCCATCTGCTTGTCCGTGACTGTGATCTGGTAGCCCGGGACGTCGGGCTATAGTATTTGTTGAACCCTGTTAAACACCAGTATTTATAGTGTCATATGAATAGACATTTGTTTTCCTTTGCCTATTTGAGCCAGCAAGTCTTTTTTCTTCTAAGTTTATATTGCCAGAACAACTCACTAGATAACAGTTTGTTGTCCTGATCACCCCTTCCCCCCCAGGTCCCAATGTCAGATTTTCTATGCCCATAAAAGTGAAACAATAACCAGGTCCTTTCCTCTTAACGTGTCACTAAAGCATTTTCAGGCATCCCCGCTGTAATGTGTCTTACATGTTCTAAGATGTGGCTTCTGAATTTCCTTTTCATTTTGTCCACATAAAAACATTTGCAGGTACACAGTGTCAGATATACCACAGACTCTGTTCCACAAATAATAGCATTGTTTACCTAATATATCTTGTTGCCAAAATTCTTGTCCCACCTTAATGTATTGGCAGGCTGTGCAATGTCCGCACTTGTGATTTCCAGCTGGGAGATGCTGTTCCTGCTCCTTTCACCAGTACCCTCTGCACTATGTACCAATTGGTCTCTAAAATTCTTTCCTCTTCTATATGTAGTAACTGGACCCCCATCCGCTGTATTTTGTAGAGTGGGTTCTACTTCCAAGATATGCCAATTCCATTTCAAAATCTCCACCACCTTGCTGCTCTGTGAGGTAAACGTTGTAACAAAGTTAGAACCTTTATGTCTCTGATCACATCTCCTATGTTGGTGTTAACGAAGTTCTCCTATCAAGCGCATCAACTTTCTCTTTTGCAGTTACTAGACACACAGATTCATAACCCCTGGCCTCAAATCTACCTGTTTATTAACTGTAACTGGAATACTGTTAAACAAAGCAAAAAGTGTATATTGCTAGGTATTGTTTTATCTATAGTTAATGAATATTATGTGTCTATAATTAATGGGTGGCATTTTTCCCCATAGGAAAAAGTGTGTGTAAATTGTCGTTATAATGGAGCGTTTATAACGACAATCACGCACCACCTTCCTATGGCAAAAATCATGAACCAGAGCAGTGTCTCACGCCCACTGAAACCGTCTCTCCGTCTCACATGCTGACCGCACAAAGCACTCACCTCAGAGCTGCTCTGATGAATGCGAGTAAAATTAACAGAAAGCACTAAATATTTTGAAATCTTTCCTGCCTCTTAGAAAAAAGAAAATTCATGCATTCCCTTAGAGCACCTCCACCCCTTTTTTCTTGTCATCTCCCCTCCCTCTGTAGTTCACATGCTACAGTAACCACAGAGACCAGAACCTGCTTGACAACTGCCATAGCAACAGTGCTCAGAGCAAACTAGGGAAAACGTTCAATTCAAAAGTTTACTTTCAGTTCTTTTAAAACTTACATTTTTAAACTTCAGTTCATGAATTATTTCTGCTGTTCCAACCATTGTTTGTGCTATAAAGAAACTGCTTCAAAGCGGTAAGACTACCTCGATTTCTTAACACACAGCGAGACAGTCAGTGGGACATATTTTATGTAATTGCTGAGTCAATAAAAATGCATCCCAACAATTATATAAAATAAAAAATGGGTTGATGTGTGTAAACTCGAAGTTTATACACACCCTCGGGTTAGATGCTATTCATAAATCCCTTGAGCTTCACTCTCGGGGTTTATGTAGCATCTAACCCCTTGGGTGTGTGTAAACTTCTCGTTACACACACCGACCCATACTTTATTCTATTTATAAGCCTTTATGATATATTATTAATAATTGATAGTTGTACAGAGCATGGATTGTTCTGCAAGTTATGTAATATACTTTTAATCAAAAATAATTTATGATGGAAAAAATCTACCTGTTGAATTCTCAGCTCCTTGTTCATACTTTAGTTCTGAACTACAATTTCACTTGACTCTCATGTATTGACCCATGGGGATGTTATTGATAACATGCTTAGGATGATAGCTCTTATAATATCAAACCGCATTACGGTCTGTTGACTTATGATGTATATCTGTAATTAGATTACCTTCCCCATCTTTCTTTAATACAAGATCCCAAAATGTGGCTTTAATCAAACTAGCAGTAAGTGTAAATTGTAAATTCTTATTGCTGTTCTCTAAATACATAACAAAATTCTTCAATTCACACGTCACTTTTCCAAATGATCAATATATCATCTATAAATCTCTTGTATATGTAAGGTGTTGGAGATTTTGAAAAGGAATTGGCATATCTTGAAACTAGAGCCCGCTCTACAAAATACAGCAAATGAGGGTCCGGTTATTACATACAGAAGAGGAAAGAATTTGAGAGACCAACTGGTACACAGTGCAGAGAGACTAGTGAGAGGAGCAGGAATAGCAATCTCCCAGCTGAAAATCACAAGTGTGTGGAAATTGCACAGCCTGACAGTACATTAAGGTGGGACAAGAATGTTCTACATTCTGTGGCAGCGAGGTATATAAGGTAAATAGTTTTATTACTTGTGCAACAGAGTCTGTGGTATATTTGACACGGTGTACCTGCAAATGTTTTTATGCAAAATAAAAAGGGAATTCAGAACACACATCCTAGAACATATAAGACACATTAGAGCAGAGACATCTGAAAATGCCTTAGCGACACATGTTAAAAGAAAAGTACCTGATCATTGTTTCACGTTAATGATCAAAGAAAATGTGACAGTGGGACAATAGTGGAATCTCTTTATCAGAAAGGGTTGGAGATTCGGTTTCTCTTGTGGAGACATCATCATACTCCCCAGGAAGGAAAGAAGCAACCTGCTCAATCGCATAGAATATGTAGGTTTTTCCTTTATAAGTTATCTTCAACTTCGCTGGGGCAAGGAGCTGAAACTGGGCCCCAAGCTTCAGGTAACACACCACCACAATGGCAATTTTATAGTGAAGACAACCACAGTGACAAATCTTGCCAGGTCACTGTGATGGTTTCACTTTACACTGCTGCTGTCTTTCCAGGTGTTGCATCCCCACCCTGACCCAACTCCAACTCAGAGTTGGTTATTTAGAGATGGGGTGCAGGGGGCAAAGCCTCCCACTAAAAAACACTCCATTCCTGAGTGGAACAATGCTGACTGTTGGCATTGTTCTCGTCACTGTTCAGGATGTCAACAACATTGTTGTTGATATTCTGCCATGGAACCCAAGCTCAAGGGTCTCCTCTCAATAGGATAAGAACTGGCACCGATGCTGCTGTGTAGCATATGAAAAATCAGGAAATTTATAAAAACTAAATCCATTATAAATCAGCTGTCTCTTAAGTCTGGTAAATTTCATTGCAAGGTCTCTGTCTGAATCAAAAGCGAACAAGATCATGATTGTGACATTAGTGTTATCGTCTTTATTTGCAGGGTCGACTACAGCTAAAGGGGTACATTCAGACTACTTGATCAGCCACTTATGTGGCACTGAGTTAAAGGCCTTTCGGAAATCTAAATACAGAATGTCAACCACCTGCCCCATGTCCACTGCTCTCACTACCGAATTGAAGAAGTTAATCAGATTGGTTTGACAGGACCTCCCTGACATGAACCCACACTGTTTCTCACCCTGTAGCTCATTGGCTTCAAGGAATGACACTTTCCTTTCTTTCAGAATGGTCTCCTTGAGGGGTGGAGTTTGCCTGGCAACAGTGAGACTGCTTAAAGCAGTAGTGCAATGAAAATGGGCTAAAATCTGACTAAAACCACTTTTTTTCCCCTAATCGATGCCAGTTGTCTCCCAGGTTATTTTGGGTTGTGAAATTTTCAGTTTCTGTTACCGTTTAAGAATTTTATGAAAGTTTTAAAATAATTATTTTTCAAGAAATAAAGATGGCCACCTCATTTTTGCATAGAAATAATACTGAGGACCAGAGGAGGGTAAGAATCTAGATAAAAATGCAAAAATACAGTACATAGCATAGAAAGCTTCCAGAAAACCTAAATCAACATTTCTGCTAATATTTTTAATAACTATAGTAGAAAATTAGCATTTTTGAATAACTTTTTCATTGCACGGCTGGTTTAATTCTCTAAGCGAAACTCACATAGAGGATATTTTCAGCCATCCATCTAATTCCTCATCAGATCAAGGAAAGAAACCCCTTAGTAATTGCCTGGAAGACTTGAAGCTTTCAATTGATACCTTTCTTGAATGGGTCCATTACCAACAAGGCTCTTTATTTGCAAAATTAACATAGGGCAGATAGATCCATGCAGCAAGTTTAACTAACACGGCCTGGTTGTCTTCTCTTTGAGTGGCCTTAATGAAGCCATTATTACTGGTCTGCCAAAGGAGGGTAAGGATACTCTTCAATCCAATAGTTACAGGCCTATCTCATTGATAAATGCAGACGTGAAAATACTTGCCGAAATTCTGGCCACCCATTTAGAGAAGGTCTTACCATGCATTATCCATCCCTCACAGGTAGGATTTATCAAAGGTAGGGTCAGTTTGGATCACCTAAGGGCCCTTGTCACCTTACTTCAGACAGCAGCAAACATTCCCACTCCAGCTACGGCTATTACAGTAGATTTTCAGAAATTTTTTGATTCAGTGGAGTAGGAATATTTGCATGTTACCTTGACACACTTTAACATAGGCCCTGATTCAGTACATGGATACAGACCCTATATAATAGTCGTATGGCCAGACTCCTTACCAATGGCACTCTGTCAAAAGCATTTCCCCTGCATAGGGGCACTAGGCAGGGCTGTCCATGTTCTCCCCTGTTATTTGTAATTGCCATTGAGCTATGAGCAAGAGCCATAAGATTGCAGACTTGGATAGCAGGGATTAAAGTTGGACGCGCCCAATTCCACACCAAGCGTTATGCGGATGACTGCCTAATTCTTACTAGTGATATTTGGACGAGTTTTTTTTCATGTTTTGGAGATTTTGGAGGCATTTGTGCATCTCTCATGGTTGCGTATCAATAAAAATAAGTCAGAAATCCTCCCATTTAATAACAGAACTATGCCCGACATGATAAAAAACATGGGTATGACTTGGGCCCCGAAAGAAATCAAATACGTAGGGGTTCGGATTACTCCGGATTTGAAACACCTAGTTGCAGTGAACTTTAATCCCCTAATAGAAACTATCTAAAAAGATATGGCTAGATGGATACAGTTAAATCTTTCTATAATGGGAAAGATTGTGTCAATTAAAATGATGCTTGCTCCCAAAGTATTTTATTTAGAAACATAGAAAGTTACAGCAGAAGGAGACTATACAGTCCATCTAGTCTGCCCATAGGCCTACTTTCCTCCCTATAGAAACATAGAAAGTGCTGGCAGAAGGAGACCATATAGTCCATCTAGTCTGCCCATGGGCCTACCCCCCCGGCACATCTACCAGTGGAAAAAACAACTAACTGGTTTCAAAAGTTGAATTCAATTAGTGGAAACTTCTTGTGGGAACAGTCCAAGGTATAGTAGGGTAAAATTGCAGGTCGATTGGAGTAGAGGAGGGTGGAATCTCCCCCATTTTCTGCAGTACTCGTATGCTTTCTTAATAACAAAAACATGTCAGGCACTTCATGCCTCTAGACCAGACCTGCCAGCCTGGATAGAAATTGAAACCACTGTCTTAGATGGGTCTCACCATTCTGTTTATTTAGGACAACCACTTCCTAAAAAATATCAGTACTGGCTAACCCTGAAAGCAGCACATGCTGCCTGGAGAAAAATGTGCCGACTCACTAAATCTTGTCACACACTGGGATATACAGCACTTTTGGAACAGTCCTTTCCTTTGTATAGGGTGATGGCTTTTTGTGTGGAAAGAGTGGGTAAACAAATGAATTTATTGGATAAAAGATTTGCTAACTTCAGATCAGGGGCTACAGAATCATTCCTGGAGTTACAACATAAATATTCACTTCCAAAATTAGATTTTTGGAAATATCTCCAAATCCGACACCAATATGATCATTGGTCAGGAGTGGGGTGCACTTGCTCTACTTGTTGTACAATGTCCCTTGGGCAGATCAGCTGGCTTCCTATACGGACATGGATTAACGTAATGAAAGGGTCCTGCTAGCAGTATCCAGAAATTTTTACAGGACACTGCTCCTGACTCTACCATTCTGGCCAAAGCAAAATGGCATCAGTAATTGTGCATTCAGATTTCAGATCAGGAATGGGCACACTGCCGGGACCTTGCACATAAGACCTGTGTGGACCAGTGCAGTTTACTGATACAGAATAAAATACTGCACCAGTGGTATCTTACAGTAGCGCAGTTAAAACTTATAGGTGTTCTAAATCACAATAGCTACTGGAGATGTGATGCCCCCATAGAGGATCTGTTATGTGTATTATGGAGCTGCACTCTCATCCAACCTTTTTGGTTTTGGGTCATGCAGTATAGTTTGAAAATACTTAACCGACCTCTACCAATAGCTCCTGATATGATACTGTTGGGGGCTCTTATGCATACGACTAATCTTAGTACCTCGATGAAACTAGCTTCTTCTGGCTACAATGGAAACAAAAAGACTATTTTTGAGAAGATGGAGATCAACAGAGGTTCCTACCTTGTCAGATTGGTTATTGGCCATGGAAAATGTAGTGTCCAATGTGAGAATGTCACATTTTTCCTCCAATACAAGCCGCAGTTGCTGACATTGTTGATCATGCCTTGCTGCTCAGGAGACGGGGTAACATGGGCTTGACAGAGTCACCTTGCTCTTGGTTTTTAAAGTTACCTGACTGATCCACCTCTTAAGGTTTCCTACGATGGATCTCAATCTAGAACTTGGGTCCTGGAACAAGGAGTTACCCAGGGTTCAATCCTGGTGCCCCTATTGTTTTCATTATAAATAGATGCTGTTCCCTCTTCTTTAGTTCATATCAAATAAATGTTGTATGCTGATGACATTATTACCTATTCTGGCACCTCTTCTATTGATGATATTAACTCAACATTGAAATCGGATTTTGCAATACTGAACTCTCAGCTTTTCCAATCCCAACTTTCAGTAAATACTGAAAAAAAGAAATGCATGATTTTTGGGTCAAAACCTATAGTATCACAATGCCAACTGTTACCGATTTTTGATTTTAGTGGCACTTTGTTAGAGCAGGTTACCGAGTTTAGATACCTGGGGTTTTACTGGATTCTACTCTTTTTCTCCTCATGTAAAAATTATCAGCAGGCAAGTAAACCAAAAATTTGGGGCACTGTTTAAATTAAATAGTTGTTTAACACGGGAAGCTAGATATACTATTGCTACAGGTGTATTGTTACTTATATTAAACTATAATTCGTGTGTATTTGCTAATCTATCCTGCACTGACTTAACCTTGATAACTAAACATTTCAATGCAATTTGTTGTTTTGCACTAAAAATGCCATGCAGCACACACCACTGTGTGCTGTATGCCCAGATTGGCTGGTTATCACCTAGGCTTAGCGTTTTGCATAACCTGTGTTGTGTAGTTCATACAACTTTGAGAATGGAAACTGCTCTCCTTTATATGCACTTTTTGATCTTAAAAAGGCAGGCTGGGTCTTAACATCTACCTCAAATTCTCTGCGATCAATCCCAAAGATTTCTACATCAGTGGGAGAGTATGACTTTTCAGAACATGCTGCAAAATGTTGGAATAACTTGCCATTCACAGGTCATAATGAAGAAAGTCACATAGCTTTTAAATCCCATCTAAAGTCTTTTTTGCTAAAACAGAAAATGTTTTTGGTTCCATGTCAGAGCCTCGAACGCAAAACCACTACTGTGAAACCAGTGACAGCTTGAAAGTGAACTGGAAAGACGGCAACACTTCTTTTTGTTGGGGGATTTGCCCTCCCACACACCCCTCTCTAAATATACTAACTCCAAGGTCCTAGCACCTCGGGGAAGGGAAAATGCGACTACATCATTCCGTTTGTCATCAAGCCATCTCTGTTTTCACAGTCACAGTTTTGGCATCTGTGTTATCATGAGACACCAATATTGTTAATTACCTAAATCTGCTGCAAATTAATTTGTTGCATTATTATGTGATGTTGTGTTATTTGTATGTTGTATATGTGTGTTATTAATTGTTTCACCTTCAGCTGTTATTATTGTGGCCCTGGGTCATTCCTGGAAAGGGGTTTTGCTCAATGTACTTCCCCAGTGAACAAAGTAAATAAATAAATAAATTAATTAAAAAAATACAAATTCCAAAAAGCATGGGCCCCTTACTTACAATTCATTAAGAATAAAGCAGGCCTGACCAATGCCCCCAACAGTAAAGACATGCTTTGACCACCCTGAATTTGTCCCTTTAGTTGATAACTTTCTTAGGATCACTACCAAATACTGTCAGGTGGACACTCCCTGTTCTACTTAAGTGTTTCTGAAATCCATCAGTATGTTACGTAACACCGGATAGTTTTATTCTGTTATAAGCTTCAAACTGATCAGATTGCTTCTTTGAATGTCGTAGCTGTGATTACCTAGTTAGTCCACACGTTATTGTTCAGTGATGCATGTATATAATTCAGATGCTACAACTGCGTGCATTATATGTAAGCACAAAACAAAAAGAAACCAAAAGAAGCAAATCTGCTGTATGTAATCCATATGTATTCAATAAAAGGATTAATTGTAAAAAAGAACGGTCTCCATGAGCTTACACACAATGGAGGACAGACTGACCAGCATGTAGTTCCCTGGGTCATCCCTGGGCCCACTCTTGTGAAGTGGTACCATATGAACAGTTCACTCTTGGAGTACCACCCCCATATCAAAAGAGCTGAAGAACAAGTCCACCAGTAGTCCTGTCAGCTCCACCACAAGTTCCCTCAATACTCTTGGGTGCCTGCCCAGTGACCTGTTAACTGTTAGGGACGTGAGCCCTTTCCTAACACTGTCCTCCATTATCCTGTCTTCAGCCATGGTCATGTCACATCCCGCCATCCTCCTTCACTGTACTGGTCCATCCTTTTCTTTAGTAAAGGCAAAACAGAAGCATTCATTCAGCATTTCTGCCTTCTCCTTACTTCCTTCTGCCCACCCTTCCTTCTTTTTTAACTTAACTATACCTGCTTTCATGTCACAAAAAATAGAAACATAGACAAAGACAGAAGAAAAAGGCCAACGGTCCATCCAGACTGCCTGAGTTCCCTGTTTAGCACTGGGACCTACTGCCTTCCAGGGTCCTAGCCCTCCTGATCCTTCCTCCCACTCTCCTTCCAGTTTCTACCACTCCAAGCAATCACTGTACCCTTCATTATGTCATAGCCATGCTTGAAATCACCAATAGTTTAGCACCCATCACTCCAGCTGGTAGACTGTTCCACAATTTCACCAGCCTTTCTGCAAAATAATACTTCCTCATGTCCCTCCTGAACGGACCTCATGTTAGTTTCCACTCATGTCTAAGTAAATGCTAACTAGTTTGTCAGCTAAATAGTTTCCTGAAGTTCACTTTTTTAATTCCTTTTAGGAAATTGAAGGTCTCCATCATACCTCCCCTCTCCCTTTTGGTCCCCAGTGAGTACCAGTTCAGAGTCCTGAGGTGCTCCTTATGGGACCTGCCCTGTTAACCCTGAATCATTGTTGTTACCCTGTGCTGTACCGTCTCCAGCCTATCCCTATCCTTCATGAGGTGAGGATTCCAGAACTTGGCACAGTACTCCAGATGTGGCCTCACTAAGAATCTATAAAGGAGAAGTATTACCTCTTCCATTCTTCTATCAGGACCCCTCCCGATACATCCCAGCATCCTACTTGTTTCATTGTATGCCTTGTTGCACTGATTCAGTTGTTTGAGAGAATTACTGATGATAACTCTGTTCTTGCTGATATACTTAAAGAAGGCTTTCTCCACCTCCTTAATTCCTTCCACAGTTTGCAGCTCCTTCCTAGCCTTGGTCTTTCTGACTATCCTACTGGCCTTTGTAGCTTTCTCCAGGTAGATCCCCTCATCCTTGTCCTTCAAGGACTTCCTGTACTTCCTGTGTGTAGCCCTCTTTATCTCTGACTGCTTGACTCCCCTCTCTACTGAAGCAGCTAGGTTTCCTTTTTTTATACTTTAATTTTTATAAATTTTTACCTAAATTCATAGAGACAAGAATGTACACAGAGGACTACATGTTTCAGCAATGTTTGCATCATAGTGGTCATAAGTCACTGGAGAAAAGTCACTGTCTGTTTGAATAAGAAAAAGCGTATCTGAGATGGGTTGTCCAATATCCATTATTTCAAAATGATGTTCATTATTCCAAGTCATGCCTCTGCACAGGGTCATGTAGCTAAGCTGGAAGGCTGGGAGGCAACACCTCAGGGGTTGCAACTGAAGCATCCGATGGCTTCTAGATAAATCTGTATTGTCCAGCATGAGACCCAGATAATATCCATATGATGTATGCTTTACTGTTTTGGTGCTTCCAGGGGTGCACAGATGTTCCATAGAGCTGGATCTCATAGATGTGGTGCTTCATGTACTATAGTAAGGAAAGGTCATAGTAGAAAGGGTGGTAGACAGGTCAGGAGACTGAGAGGAGAAAAAATAGAATAGAGAGGTGGGGTTCGCTTCACGGAACAAAGTCAGAATGGTTGAGCACTTAGTGTATCACCCACCTTTGCCACCTAGTTTCAAGCAGGTTTACTTTGTTAGACAGGGTATAAATCAGTTCTTCCAATGAACAGAGTTCTGGAAGTATTTTTCGCCATCCTTCTACAGTAGGAGTACAGGTAGTATGCCATAGCTGGGTAATCGCTTTTTTCACTGCCAGAATCAGGATCAGCAACAGTCTGAGGGTTGAACCCATTAAAGAACTTCCCTCAGGGGGAATGGCCATCAGGTTTAATGAAGGGCTCACTTACCCAGCATAGCTGAAAATTTCTTCTAGTTCCTGAAAGACTCCGTACCAAAATGACTGAAGGAGTGGACACTTCCAAAAGAGGTGGGTATGATTAGTTAGGGATTGTCCACATCCCCTCCAATGCTGCCCTTTAGTTGGACCAGCATATGTTACTACAATTTCTGGAGTGCGGAAGACATGGTATCTGCGATTCCATGAAAATTCATGCCAACTGGTGGCTGAGATTAGGTGGTAGGCTTCAAGTGCAAATTTGTGTCAGGTGCTCAAAGAATATGTCTCTGCCAGTTTTTTGTTACAATATGTAATATAGAGCCAATTATTTATTTATTTATTTATTTATTTGAATGCTGGCAACCGGGTAAGCCCACTGAGACCATGCAGTCCCTTTTTCAGGGGTGACCAGGTGGAAGGTGCATGAGGACAATAGTCCACAAAGTACAAAAAGACAAAGTTCTATACATAATCAAAAAATAATGTCACAAAGTAGCGCAATAAACAAGACTATAATACATATACAGAATTTTGCTTTGACAGGATAGAAATAGGGTACAATATTTAAGATGGCAACACTGGTCTTCAGGTTTTTACAGGTGTTCAAGATTTCACATTGTAATGTAATTTACCTTTCAAAACACTGGTGTACAATGCAGGGGATCAAGTAATGTCAGTACAGTTAGTAACAGAAGGTTGGAGAAATAAGCATTGGGGTTTTAGGAAAACAGGGTAAGGGAGTGAGCGTGTAAGTCAGATGAGGCAGGTACAAGTTCCACAATCAGATAAGTAAATATGCAGAGCCAGTTTGAACCAAGGGAGGGAGGGAGGGTAGATAGGCAGAGGGAGTTCCAAGTTGAGGAGGCAGCAAAAGGAAAGGATCTTCTGCCTGAGGATAGACGTGTCTTCGGAATGGCTAGTAATGGAAGAGAGGTAGAGCGGAGAGACCGCCTGGACTGTTTTCTTACAATAATGTCAGATAGGCTTGGGGGAGTGTAGAGATGGGTGAGCTATAGATGAGGCATAGTGAGGAGTACTGGATTTGTATTCAAATTGTAGCCAGCCCAAGGATGCGAGTACAGTGAATGGTGTTGATGGGGAGAGGGGGGGTCTGCTCTGATGGCAACGTGCCCTATCTTGTGATAAAGCTGTTTCAATTGGTTCATGAGAGAGGCCTTGAGTGAAAAGAATAGAAGAGCCCCATAGGACAGTAGAGGAAGGAGCAAGGCAGTAGCAATTTTTAGGCAGGATGCATTAGATAGCAGGGGACGACGACGGTATAGCAAGTCGATCTTTTGTGAAGGATTTTGGAGGTTTTTTTGACATGGGCCTCAAAGGTAGGTCTAGCAGGATGCCCAGGTATTTAAAAGATTCTACCAATTCAAGGGGTTCCCCATTACTGGAGAGGATGGAGATATGAGGGTGAAGTGCAGTTTTATAAGAGAGGGGATGGAATAACATAGATTTTGTTTTTTTTGGTGTTTAGGAGTAAGCTGTTTTCAAAGAACCATGCTTCTAATTGGCAGAAATAGGATTCCAGGTGCTGATTAATCCATTGGGTGTCAGCTGAGGATCCTGTCAGGGGAGGATTCCTGGAGGGCTTTAGAGATATGTCCTATATAAGATGTATCCAAGTCTTCTATTTCAGATGGGATACGAGTATTCACACAGGGGGGTGTCAGGTAAGATTTTAATGCCTTCTCCCAGTCTGTCAGATATAACTGGGCCTGAACTTAGTACTTAAAATGGTCTGCCAGGGGGATCTAGAAACTTGTTTGCCACCCTGCAAATGGAGAATATTCTGGGAATGAAGCATTTGGAAAAAGAATTGGAGACCTAGTATGCTCCAGCCCTTCATTGCTAGATCTAGTCTATTCTGGGGGGGGGGGCATCATCATTGGGTGTAGCCCGTGGCTTTAACAGCTGGGGTGGAGTTAGGAAGCACTTCCAGGGTACCGCCCATTGCCACAGTGTCTCCCTGCTGGTGATGCCACTGGAAGTTCAACTAAGTTTCCTGGCCTTGGAATTCTTTCCCTTCTGTTTTAGGTGTGTGTTAGTGGCTGCCACAGTCCCTTCCCTGATCACTGCCTGCTGTTGCTCCACACTCTTACCTTCCTCCAGGCTAGCTTGTGTCCATTAAACATCAGAGGCTTTTTTACAGTCTGAAAAGATTAGGGGCTTCAGCCGCCACACCTCCCACCCAGTGAAAAAGCAAACAACTAGGATGGGGTCTGTTTTAGGTATAGGGAATATTTTATTCAAAAAGATTCAGAGCGCCAGCCCCTAATGCTGACCCTTAGCAATGCACTTTTTCAAAATCTCTCCCATCCTCCCATAACTGACCTTCTAGAAATCTATCACTTTCGTCTTCTTACTTGGTGTTTCTTTCCCCATGTCAACTCTGAACAAAATCATCCAGTCATCACTGTTCCCCAAGGCTCCTCTAATGAAATGTCTTGGATGCGTTCCCCATGTAACAGGTTCAGGATGGCATTCTCTGGTGTTGGTTCCATCACCCCCCTAGTCAAGAACTCATCACAGACTGCATCCAGTAACAACTGGCTCCTTGCACAGATGGTGGATGGGACACTCCAATGCACCTTAGACAAACTGAATTCTCCCATCACTGTCACTTCTTTCCTTTCAGCTGCCATCCTGTTCATGGTACCCAACTCCCTGTCCCTTTCTTCAGCCTAATTTGGTGGCCTGTAAACCACACCCAGTCTTAATTTTCTTCCTGCTTCTGTCTGTATTTGAACCTACAGTGCCTCTATTTTCCCATCCTGAATTTCCTCCCTGGTGACAGTAATGCTTTTCCGGATATATTGTGCCACCCCTCCTCAATTCCTTTCTACTTGCCCCTTCTATAGACAGCAAACCCAAGGCTGAGAGATTCCTATCATGATTCCAAATTGCTCAGGTCTCAGTGACTGCCACCACATCCACCTCTCACTCTGCCATCGAGGCCAGCAGGTCATCCATTTTGTTCCCTATACGTTTAGCATTAAGAGACATGACCTTCCACCATTCCTGCTTCTCTCCACTCTTTTTTGACCAAATGCCTACCACATCCTCTTCTTCATGGCCTATCCCTCCCCTGTTCTACCCCTTACTTTCAGTCACACTTAGCCCCCTTCCATTCCCACCACTCTCCCACTTCACTGTTCCCCCTGTGCAGTTTACTGAGGTAGAGGTTGATAACTCCCTTCTTAAGAAACCCCTACCATAATATGTACAGTTCTTGAGCCCCTACACCTCTCCCTAACTCCTCCTAAATTTTGTACTTGCCCCCTCCCAAAATTTGTACTTGTACACCTGCACTCCACCCAAAATGTGTACTTGTACCCCTGCAGCATCAAGAAAGTTAATTGATATTTCATTAAATGAAATAATTCATTTAGAGGAGTTCAAATGTTTCCTTCCTTACCCTATCTCTTGCAGTGAAGATGGTTAACACTCTCATATGTGTTAAATTGCCTTTCTTATAAGCAGAGTTTATTTACTAAATACAATTTTGATCCATAATTCTGATATTTGCCATGCTTTTCATTCTCTTTATTGTCTTTCATATACCTTACTACCCCTGCTTCCCAGCCAGACTAACTTGTTTCACGATCATTGTGTAACTACTTTCCCATAATTTACCAGTGCACATCCTCCTAGCCTACTCTGCTGTCTGTCACTTTTCTCTAATTTCACCTACACTCCCTTCTGCCTGTCTTCCTGTTTCCTTCTCACTGTCTCTTCCCCACTTCTTTTTTCTTGGGTCATTGTGGTCTTTACACTTCCCCCATCCTGCAGTCCAATCCTACCTTCCTCCTCCTCTTCTGTTTTCTCATATCTCCACCTCTTACCCATGTCACCCAACTAATCACCTCCTCTCCTACTACTTTTTTGCATCCATCACCTTTCTGGGGTCTTTCTCCATGTCCTTTTCCAACATCCTTCCTCCCTCTGCATTTAATTTGTGAGAAATATATCCCCACCACAGATAAATATGGATTGTCCAATCTGAATTAAGGTCAGAAGAAATGTCATATCTATCTATATATCTATCTATCTATGTAACATCAATAAATGTAAGAATATATGTAATAATATAATATAATAATATAGAGAAATATAAAAAAACATGAAAGATAAATATGGATTGTGTGATCTGAAGAAAGGTAAGAAGAAAGACAGGGTCGGAAGGCAGTGGGTAGCGCTTTATATAACTCATTAAGTGACCATTCCCCTGTACTATGCACCTGGTCAAACAAATTCAACAAACCCTTCCAAAACTATCTACTGCAGAAAACAGGTTCCCGGTCGCCTAGGGCCCCTAAAAACTCTCCTACGGGAACATGATTGGTCACCAATTGACTCAGCCCCTGACGTGGACACTGCACTCGAGTATTTCATCTCCAGTTTCAACTCCACCTGTGTTGCTCATGCCCCTTTCAAAAAGGGGAAGACCAAGGGTGTCAATAACCCATGGTTTACCATGGATCTGCTTGGTCTAAGTCTCATGATCATCTTTGGTACTGTACAAAGACTCAGGCCAACATCCAGGCTTACAAAATGGTGAGAAAGGCCTGCACTAAAGCCATTCGCCTTGAGAAAGCCAACTATTATAGGAACACCTTAGCTAGCACCCGGAAAGACGGCAAGAAATTCTGGAGCAACATTACTGAAGTGACAGGGAAAGACCCCAAAATTGCACCCTCAATGCTCAATGTTAATGGTACCATCACCTTGGACCAAGAAACCATGGCAAACGCTTTTAACGCCTCCTTCACAGACCTCAATCATGTGCTACTCTTCAATTACTTTGACCCCCCACAAACACAATACATACAGATAACTCAGTAAAGACTCAGAAGCATGCACTGTTCTACATTAAAGCAATCTATGAAAGTCTAGCTAAAAAGCACCTACTGTGCTTACTAGGTCTAGATTCAGCAGATATTCCCTTGACCTGAAACAGCTCTCCCTCACATTGATGAAGTCCTGTCCCCTCTCACCAAAATCCAAAATTGCTCCCTCATGCTCTCACAGTTTCCTCTAAAATGGAAATCTGCCTTGGTGACCACAATTCACAAATCCAGCGACAAGACTTTTACTAGCGATTACAGGCCAATCTCCATCCATCCCCCACTCTCCAAAGTGCTGGAACGGATAGTGGCTGACCAACTTGTTGAACACCTGGAAAAGTGCAGCCTGCAATATCCCCAGCAGCATGGTTTTTGGAAAGGGCACAGTACCACTACAGTTCTCCTTGATTTCACCTCCTACATTCACAGTGCTCTTGATCTCGGACAACTGGTTAGTGCCATATTCATAGACTTGACAAAGGCATTCGATACTATGAACCATGCCCTACTGATCAAACAATTATCTCTCCTTGGACTTTCAGTGGAAACCACCTGCTGGTTTCAAAGGTACCTCAGTGACTGCACCCAACAAGTCAGAATTGGTGAATCCTTATCTTCCTCCCTACCAGTCCGCTCTGCAGTCCCTCAAGGATCCATCTTGGGTCCACTGCTTTTAAGCATATTTTTAAACAATCTACCAGTCTTCTGCAATCAAAGAATCCTCCTGTATGTGGACGATGAAGCAATCTGCACCGGCAACTTGGATTTCTCTCTTTTGCAGCTTCAGCTACAGACTAGTTTTGTAGAAGTTAAGACCTGTTTCAAGTCGGACAAACTCATCCTAAATTATAGAAAAACTGAAACAATGTTGTTCCATGGATCCCACAGCAAACATAAAGACAGAGAACTAACAATCAACAACAGCACTGGCATACCACTTGAACAGGTGTGTCTCTTTAAATATTTGGATGTGACCCTTGACTGCACTCTTGAATACACAAAACATATTGATACATTGCCAAAGCCATGAATATGCGTATTGGGCTCCTATATAAGCATTGGCACTGTCTTACTGATGAAGCCCCTAAATCTTGCTATACAGCACTCCATTATCTCAAGTTATAGACTACAGTCTGGTTATCTATGGATTAACTACCAACACTGTGTTCCGGCGCATAACCCTTGCCATTAACAAGGCCTGGCATCTCCTTGCCACATCCTCTCACCTCTCTCACACATGTGATATTTATGAGCAGGCAAACTGGCTCCAGCTAACAAACAGACTAAGGTACCAGACCTGTATCTTAGCTAAGAAGACCACTATGGGTCTCATGCCCCCCTGGGGTTCAAGCCATACTGACCCCCTACTGTGCCTCCCACCAAACCAGAAGTTCTGAATGTCTTACGTTTGCCATACCCCCACTGCTGGACATCCCAAGGTCTACATTCATACAAGGTTAGAGCCTCTCACTTGTTCAACTCCTTTGAATTGGATATTACCAACATTACTTCTCTCTGCATTTTTAAGTGCACACTCAGTTGGTACCTTGTGGCCAGTGCCTCATGCTACTGTTTTACTTAATTCCTGACTCCAGTTCTGTTCACTCCTGACTCCACTACTAGGATTTCTTCCTCTCCCCTCCCTGCCTACACGGTTTCCACGCCCCTTATTATGTGTGACTTCCAGGAGTATCCTGCCCACTATCTATTTCCTTCCCCTACCGTACTCTCACTTAGTACTCTCCCCTCTCCCCTTTCCTGCTAGTCCTTTACCTAGCTTCTTGACCCACACCTCTACTACCCCCCTTTACCTTGCCCCACCCGCCACAATCCCCCCACTTCCCATTACCTTTCCTGTTGTCCTCCTCCCTCCCTCCTTGCCCACCTCTCCTTTCCCACAATCACCCCACTTCACCCATTCTGTCCCCTTTCTTTTATTGACAATGCATCCTTAGCTGCTTCACCTCTCTCCTCTACCTTTCTTCAACCAACAGTATCTCTGCCTCTACCTCTCTAGCAGTTTCCCTAGGCACATTATGTATAACTGCCTGGTATCATGCCCTGCTGATTAACCAGTCTCAAGCAATTATCTGACAATGTCAATGACAGCTTCTTGTTTGTATTTTGTATGTTGTTTTTTTAACTGCATTCTTCATTGCTGTTTTTTTTTTTGTTCTCCATTGTCCTGTTTTCTTGACGTGGAATGTTTGTAAATGAGCCCTGGCTTAAAGGTGTAATCTGAAATCTTAATATATAAATAAATAAATAAATAAAATTATGTAAGAGACAGCATAAATGCTACCGAAATACAAGGAGAAAAGGGAGGGGGAGCAGAGGTACTGTGAGTTGCTCTAGAGAAAAGGAATGGGGCCATTATCCATGCAGGAGTGACATATACAGACCTCCAGCAGAGACAGAAGAAGTGGAAGGGGAACTGCTGGAAGCAATCCAAAGGCTGGCTTGTAAGGGAGAGTTGTTACTAATTGGAGACTTCAACCTATCTGACATGGACTAGAGACTCCCAGCAGCAGCAAGTTCCATGAGCAGGGACATTTTAAACTCCTTGCAAGGGGTGTTCTTCAGGCAACTGGTAATGGAACCCACTTGTGAGGGAGCAGTATTGGACTTAGTGCTGACAAATGGGGACAGTGTTAATGACATCACAATGGGGGATCACCTGGGCAACAGTGACCATCATACGGTGTGGTTTAGCATAAGAACTGGGTTTACACCGACCCACACAAGGATGAGGGTTATGGACATCAGGAGGGCCACTTTCAAGACAATGGGAGAATGCCTCAGGGATGCCCTGGCAGGTATAGGGATGCTAGGTGGAGTCAAGGACCAGTGGGCAAAAACTAAAGAGGGCATCGAAAGAGTTATGAATCACTGTGTCAGGCAGATCTGCAAGGGCCAGAGGAAAATACCACTATGGTTCTCTGAAGGGCCAGCAGAAACAGTAAGAGCCAAAAACAAACAGTATTTAAAAAATACAAAAAGACACAGAAAGAGGAGGATAGGTTAATTTATTAGGAGAGACTAAGGGAGGCAGGGAAGGCAGTGAGGAGACCAAATGCACAAAGAGAGGAGAATATTGCCCAGTGAATAAAAAAGGGGATAAAACCTTCTTTAGATATATTAGCGAAAAGAGAAATATCAATGAGGTGATAACAAGGATAACGGGCAAAGGGTGGAAGGGGGTTCAGTGAGGAAGTAGACCAAGGGAAGGTGGACACATTGAACAGATACTTTTGTTCAGTATTTACAATTTAAGGGGTAGGTGACGGGCCAAAGATAATGAACAGGGGCAGAACTGGTAAGGAGGTGGACACTAGTCCTTTCACAGAGGAGGAAGTCCTCAGAATACTAGCAAAATCAAAAATTGACAAGGCGATGGGGTTCACCCTAGGATACAGCAGGAGCTCAGAGAGGTGCCGGCAGCACCACTGCCAGTTTTGTTCAACTTATTGCTGGATACAGTGTGGTTCCAAAAGACTGGAGAAGGGCAGATATGGTCTCACTTCACAAAAGTGGGAATTGGGAGAAGGCAGGAAATTATAGCTCTGTCAGCCTGACTTTGGTAGTGGGCAAGGTTATGGAATCACCGTTGAAGGAAAGGATACTGGAATACCTTGAAACAAGTGGATTGCAGGATCAAGACAAACATGGTTTCACAGCAGGGAGGTCTTGCCAGACACACCTGACTGAGTTCTTTGACTGGGTGACCAGGGAAGTAGATCAGGGTGGAGCGGTATATGTGGCATACCTGGATTTCAAGAAGGCCTTCAACACCACTCCACATAGAAGACTGGTGAACAAGCTGTGCTGTCTAGGAGTGGGACAGAAAATAGTAAACTGGGTAAGAAGTTGGTTGAGTGGCAGGAGTCAGAGGGTGGTGATAAATGGAGTCCATTCTGGAGAAGGCAAGGCAACAACTGGGATGCCTCAGGGATCAGCACTAGGCCCAGTCCTCTTCAATGTCTTTATCAGTGACATTGCAGACGCGCTAGAAGGGAAAATCTGTCTGTTCGCTAATGACACAAAAATCTACAACAGGGTGGACACACTGGAGGGAGTGTGTGTAGAAAAAAATGAGGCATGATTAGCAGAAGTTAGAAGAATGGTCAAGTACAATATTTGGCAACTGGGTTTCAATGCTAAAAACTGCAAATCTTGCACTTGGGGCACAGAAACCAGGGCGCTATGTACTAATTGGCAGGGGAGGTACTGCCAACCACCAAATAGGAAAGAGAAGTGGGGATAATCATTTCTGATGACCTGAAGGGAGCCAAGAAGAGTGAAAAGACAGTGGGAAAGGCTAGTAGAATGCTGGGGTGCACAGAGAGGGGTATCACCAGTGGAAGAAGAAGGTAGTGTTGCCCCTGTACTGGTCACTGGTAAGACCACACCTCGAGTACTGTGTCCAATACTGGAGACCCCAACTCTGGAAGGACATGGATAGAGTGGACGTGGTACAGAGGCATGCAACCAAAATGGTGCAGGGCCTGCATCAAAAGCCCTATGATTAGAGACTAAGAGAACTGAATATGTACTCGCTGGAGGAAAGAAGGGAAAGAAACATTCAAATACATAACAGGTATTAATAAGGTACTGGAAGGTAGCATTTTCTGCAGAAAAAGAGACTCGAGGACAAGGGGTCACTCTATGAAACGGGGGGAGGACTCAGAGGGGATGTGAGAACAGATCCAGACGCAAATAGTTTGATAACTTTTATTGGACCAACATAGATGTTACAAAAAGAAAACAATGTTTAAACTTTCGGACCAACCAAGTCCTTCCTCGGAGACTTATGACAATTGTTCAGAGGGAATGTGTGGAAATATTTCTTCACAGAGAGGAAGGGAGGGAGATGGAAGCCTGAAACAGCCAAACAGGGGAGGTGGTAGGTCAAAACAGTCACAGGATTCAAGCATGCATGGGATGGATACAAGGGGACCTTGGAAGGAACACAAGGGTGGGGATGACTGGAGATAGTACAAAGGCTGGTGGCACACCTACCAGGTCATAATGTCATATGCTTAATAGCATACAACATTATAGCTAACCCAAATGAGCTGTCCAGGACAGCGAATGGTGCCATACTGCGTATACTGCTGTACATGGTACTGCAATATTCACACACTCACAGGCAGAGGATAAGACCTCTGCTGGGAGTGGGTTCTACGAGCTGCCATGGCTCACTGGACTGAGCCACAGCAGCAGGAACCTAGCGCTGCATCTGGGACTGGGTTTGATTCTCAGTCCCAGACATTTTATTTATTAACACATTTTGTGCACTCCCGAGTTGGATCCCCCACGGAGTTGACAATGTTTAGTGAGGGAGGTCTGGGGATCACAGCCCCATAATGGGGGGTGGGGGCAGAGCCCCCAGAAAAAGACATATGCCACATGGCTATATCAGCTGTATCGGCAGCACACTTGTTCATGCAGCATAATGTCTATGACATTATTACCCCATGCCTGCAAGCACAGTAGGCTTGGAAAATGGGCAGATTGGATGACTCAAAGGGGTCTTTATCTGCAGACAACTTCTCTTTTTCTATGTTTCTATGAAACTGAAATGACTAAGTCAGTGAAACGCCTGATTGGTAAAAAATAGGAGTTATAAGGCTTCTGAAAAATAAAAACGATGATATCCTTAAAAAACATATAAACTACATCTTAAACAACGTAAAAGGGGAATTAAGAAAGCAAAAAAGGAAGCAGAGCTGCATTAGCATTAAATACTAGCAAAAACAATTCAAAAGAGCTATACAGCTACTTTGACACATTAAACAAATAAAAATAAAATAGGCGTTTTTGAATATGAGAATTACATCATCTACCCTGTCTAAACTGGTGAATGTACTGAACACATACTTTTGCTGAGTGTTTGGACAGAAGCACAGACCTGCTGAACTGTTATCTATCACCAAAACACAAACATTAGAAACTAAAGAAAAGGAAATGAAAGATAAAATAAAAAACATGAATGTAAATTCATCACCGGGTTCTGACAAGATCTCAGGGTGTTTCCTACTAATGTTCTCCTATCAACTTTCTACATCCCTACAACATATCTATGTGAAATCTATAGGTGCAGGGATTATACCAATGGAATGGCGAGTGTCGTTTCAATTTTTAAACAAGCATTTGTCAATGCTGAATGTTTGTTTACTGGTATTGGCATTGGTAGTGCAGGAGTTAGTGAGATGCATAATAGGAACACAGTGAATTATTAAACTGACGCCAACACCTACCCCACCCTGCAGAGACTGACAGGTGTTTGGGGATGTGCCTTTGGGTTGTTGGCCATAACGCTCATGCCATTCCACCTCACTCCACCCTGCAGATGCCGCCAGGTGTTGCGGTGTGCCTTGGGGTCTTCGGCCCTTATGCTCACTCGATTCCATAAAGAAATAAGCTGAGATGGGTGCAGTAGAGGAGAATGGGGTGAACATTAGGGCCAAAGACTTCAAGGCACACCTCAGAGCCTGTCACTGGCTGCAGGGTGATGGTGGGGTGGAATGGCATGAGCATTATGGCCGATGTTCCCAAGTCACACCCTGAAGCCTGTCCGTCTCTACAGGGTGGGGAGTTATGGTTGGAAACCCTAATGCCCAGGGTGTTTGTTGGTATTTTCACTTCAAGTTTTCAAATTAAATAAATAAACAAATAAATAACTAAAAAACATGGCTTTTTGGGACCCCACTCCATCAACAGTGGCACTATCATTTTGTTACTCAGCCCCAAAAGGTGATTTTGCACAGCGACTGCACCATTCAGCGCCACAGGGTGAAAACACATTTTGGGCAAGATGCGAAAAATGACAGCGTTACTTTTCATGAGGAGGTGTGAAAAAAATGGCAAAGTTGAAAATCTGGAGTGAAAACATGAAAAATTGGTGAAGTTACAAGTGTGCGTAGAAACTGCACAATGCACACCTGAAACGCGATCATTTTTTAGAATTTGTTTCACCAAATTTTCAATATGGGCATTTTGGGACCTTCCCTCATGAACGTGCCACTGTGATTTTGTTAATCTGTCCCAAAAGTGATTTCCCACAGTGGCCGCGCCATTCTGTGCCACAGGTGAAAAGACACATTTTGGGCAGGATGTGAAAAATGACAACTGTACTTTTCATAAGGAAGTGTGAAAAAAAATGCCAATGTTGAAAATCTGGAGTAAAAATCTTAAAAATTGGCGAAGTTACGAGCGTGAGTAGAAACTGTGCAATGCACACTCATAATGCAGTCATTTTTGGGAATTTTTTCACCAAATTTGCAACATGTTTTTTTTGGGACCCCACCTCATAAACAGTGGCACTGTTATTTCATTAATTGGTCCTGAAAAGTGATTCCACACAGCAACTGCGAAATCACCTATTGGGACTGAGTAACCAAATGACAGTGAAAGTGTTTGTGTGGTGGGGTCCCAAGAACCCCATGTTAAAAATGTGGGGTCAAAATTCTTAAAAATGGCTAAGATATCAACCTAAGTTGAACCCCCCCCATTGACTCTCATTATACAGCTTACTGTCATTTCTTCAGTTTGCTGGTTGACTTTGAAGAGTGCAGGCATATCCCGATCCATAGAAGATTGCTGCTCCTGACCTGTAGAAAGTAAGTATGGGGTGGGGAGTGGGAGGTGGTCTGCAGAGGGAGGGTGGGATGGGGAGGTGAATGGGAGATGATGAGGACCTTTTTTACAGGGAAAAAGACTTCGGGACAGTTTTTTTATTTTACAGTTTACCAAAAATATTTAGGCATACAGGGGTGGGCTCCCAGTGTGCCACAATAGTGTGTGTGTGTGTGTGAGTGGGGCATGCCGATATGGAGATTGGACACCCCAATGTCAGCACTTGAAATATTCGGGTGAGTGGGGGGATCATCTGACACTGGGATTGGGCATTCTGGTGTCAGAAACATAAATAAAAAATGATTTTGGCACATTGGGGTGGGCTCCCACTGTGTCACATTAATGGGGGAAGGGGGATACATGCTGACAGTGGGAATGGGCACCCCAATCTTAGCTTTCTGGGGAGTGTGTGGTGGGCGGCCGGAGCCATCAATGTGGAAAGCCACACTGCAGCTCATTTATTTATGTATTGAAAGGGTTCACCAGGAAAGGCACGCCGAACAAGCAAGGTGGTCGGAGGCAGGACCTGAAAAGAACCATAACTCCGGCCATGCATATTACTGTGCGCTGTAATGCACATGGCCAGAGTGTTGTCAGCTGCTGCCAACAGAGAAAAGGTATGTCTGTGTGCCTGGTTGCGAGGGAGGAGGGAGGTCCCGCTGCAATGAGGAAACTGTCCTCATCGCAGCAGCAGCTTTCTTCAAGTATGGTCCTCTCTCTCAAACTGCTGTCATAGACAGCTCACTGAGTCATTGGTGCCTGAGGGTCGAGCCCCATAAAGCGCCAACTCGTAACCATCCCTGATTGAGTGGCACTTTTCTATTAAGTGAAGACTGCTTCTCTCAAACTGCTGTGATAGACAGCATGCCGATTCATTGGTGCCAGAGGGACAAGCCCCATAAAGAGTCAACTGCATTGGTCAGAAACTCACACACCTCTAAAATGTTGTATTGTCCCAAGATGTTTCTTGCGCATGTGCGCAAGCAAACATAAAAAGGTGATAAATAGATTCCTGGCAACTATATGCCAATAAGCCTTTCTTCAGTTTGTGGCAAAATACTGAAGGGATTATTAAAGATAAAATTTACATTGATATTGCAAACACTGATCTTGAACAGCATGGTTTTATTCGAGGAAGATCACATACGACTAAATTAATTTGTTTCCATGGGAAATTACTAACCTCCTTGAGAATAAGACTGCTTGTGATATCATATATTTAGTTGTGCTGTAGGAAAGTGAAATTCTGCCAGCAGAATTAGCAAGGAATGACAATTCAGCCAGTGGAATTTCTGCTGGAATTTTGCTGTTCTTTGCAGAATTTCACTCTGCTGTGATCTGCAGAATAATATTCCACAGAACAGTATGTTTTCCATGGAAGATCATTCTGCAACCATTTCCACAGAAAGTATTGAGATCCACAGAGTAAAAATCCTCAGAAATGTTTTGCAAATCTCATTCCACTTTTTTCTGCCGCAGAATTCTACCATTCCATTTCCAGTGAAATTTGGTGGAATTTCAACTGAATATTTCAAATTCCATGAAATTTCATTCTGTTGGAATTTTAAAATTCTGCTCAGCACTAATATTTAGATTTTAGTAAGGCCTTTGATTTAATGCCACACTGGGCCCATTCAAAAATGTAAAGCTCTAGAGAGTGACAGTAGGCTAATTAGTGGGACAAGTAAAAGGTTAAACAGTGGAACTCAGAGAGTGGCGGTCAATGGCTACCACTCCACATGAGGTTTAGTCAGCAACAGTGTACCACTGGGATCAGTTCTGGGACCACAAATTTTCATAAATGTATCTTTGATTTAACTTATGGTTTACTAAACTGGGTATAAAATATGCAGACAATATGAGTTACGGGGCCATGTATCACCGAAGATTGTGATTCTCTTTAGAAGAATCTGATGTATCTGGCACAGTGGGTTTTAAAACTGGAAATGCAGTTTAAGGCAAATAGGTGTAAGGTTATGCACATGGGGAAAATAACCCATACCATGAGAACAAACAAGGAAATGTAGTATTATCATCAACTAGAATGAAAAAGAGTTGGGTATCACTGTCACACTGGATTTAAAAAATAGGAGCCAATGTAACACAGCAATTGCAGAGGCAAACAATATATTTAGGACAATCAGAAGGAACAGTAAATCACAATATAGTATGGTGATATTAACTCTTTTATAGAGCCATTGTATGCCCCCACCTAAACTATGTCACCCAAGTGTGGTGGCCTTACAAACCAGATCTGGTCAGAGCCAGTATGGCTGTGGAAAGTTTTGGGATGCTTTTACCCATTATTTCTAATGAATTTGCACAATGCAGAACTGCTGAGAGGCAGTTTCAATGTGATCTTCCTTTTACACATTTTTACAATGTATTTTCCTAGAATATGCCAGCTGATTGCTATATATTTAGCCTGGATAGTTCACAGAAGAAATGGCATCTTATTTTCAGTGGGGCTCTACATCTACACAATATTATGCTGCATTGTGTAAAATCAGAATGCACTAAAAACAATATTTTACATCTGTGGGCTATATTAAGTGTTGGATCGATGCACAAGCAGAAAGATGCATTGCACAAAGAGGGTGTGCCAATTGGGCCTGATACAATATTCAAAGAGAATGCGCCACCAGTACAGGGTGTGAATACAGTGAAGCCAACCAGGATGAAGTACAGCACTACTGAATTCTGCAGTAGAGTTACTGCAGAAAACAATGCAATTTCAAAAGGAGTTAATCCCTTTTGTCATGCAATAAACCTGTGACACTGCACTTCATTCTGGCGGGCTTCATCGTTCCTGTTGAAAATGTGACCCTGGACAGGAGTCGCAGTGCAGGCGGCCACCAAGTCAGGTGAATCCAGGGTGACCCTGACTGAATGCCTTCCAGGGGGAATGCATGGCACATACCATGCACCACAGCCCCCATTGGCAATATTCAGCCCAAGTATGCAAATGAACTAATTGAGCATGCAGGATGGAAAGGGGCCTCATGCATGCTCATTGCCATCCCATTTGCATGTTGGCATGGGGATGAATGCACCAGAGCAGCTCTCGCCCCCAAGCCCCGACACCAATCACTCCCATGTGGAAAGAACCTGAAGTCTCTGGTGGTATATGGCACTCCACCACCCCTGCCACCAGCCCCGATCATACCAGAGTCCAGGCTTTTATTGGTTCCATATTGTGGGGACCCCAATGCCATCCCTAATTGCACCTGAATACACCTACAGTCCATGTCCATAGTGTAGTGGCCCTGCTCCCTCAATGGTGCACAAACACCCCTCCCTGCCACCCAACCCATCCCATTGTGATGACTTGCTCTGTAATGGGATCTTACCACTCTATTGGTGGGTGGGAGTACTCACAGTAGAATGCTGGAATGTGTTATACTTAGACATGAGCTGTGTGTGGGTGATAACACCCATTGGCCAAGCTCCTCAGGCACTGCATGTGGATCCATCATTCCGTGCCATTACACTGCTCAGTGTGGGTGATGGATGATGCTGTACCTACTCACACAGGTCTCAAACAGGCATGTTACAGCTGACCACCCATTCATTTGTACAATTAGGGAACTGCTGATGAACTATCTATAGCCTGAAGCGTACACTGCAAATGGCATTACAGGATACTGCACCCCATGGCACCTGGAATACTTCAGCAGTCCGGAGGGTGGCATGTTACACAGGGGAACAGGGGAGAGTATGAACTTGCAGTGGTGTATGACAGCAGGAAGATACAGCTTCGGCAAGGCATGCATTGGAGGTATGTAAATTGCCTCTTCACTTTGCCAGGGATGTACACACAGCTGCATACACTGGTGGATCTGCAGCTGGCATGGTGCCCCAATGACCAGTATAGCCAGTTGGGTCATTCCAGAGTAGAGGTCCCCAGCCCAGGATCAGTGCAGTCAATGGCTGGCCATGGCAGGGTGTGGAGGGCAGTGACATTCTTTGCAAAAGTTTGGGTATGGGGTGAGTGAGGGAGCCTGTGTACAGGGGGGGTGGATGGAAGTCCTCTAGACTATGGATATGGACCATGGTTTCCTCTGGTGCAGTCAGATATGGGGGGGCCTACACTATGGAGCTCTTCAGGGATGGACTTTGCTAGATTGGGGATGGAAAGGGGCACTCTAGTGTAACAGGGTTGCCAGGCTGCTGTGCACCTGGGTGCACAGCTGCAGCCTGCCTGTGGTGACTGGCTAGGTTAGGCCAGCTATTCATGGCCCAACTGTGGGGCCACGGTGCTCTGATCAGGAGGAGCACATGCTCACTGATGATGCTGCAGCATGGCATATGCATGGGATTGCCCCCTTGACTTGAACAGCATACTATTTGTGTGTGCCCTGGTCCATTCCCTTGTGGCAGGAGCATCCTGCACATTTGAATACCACGCTGCTGCGCATTCCTGAAGTTGTGTGAAACATCTCCCTTTTCCACCAGGATGCACTGCGTATCTCCTTTGAATACGGGATTAGGTAGCCTGGATTAGGTAGCCTGAATGAATACATTATAAAAATGGTAAAATCATGACCCCTCTGAAAACAAGATACTGCATCTAGTCTGGGACAGCCTGAGTAAATACAGTGCAAAAATATGTAAATGAAGATCCCTGTGACAATGAGATGTAGCATCTCCCCTGTCCTATCCAGGATACAAAATATAGGATAAGAAATATTCAGTGCTCCCAGATCCAAATAACCATTGCCCTGTAAGAAGCCCTCATTTTCCCTGTGTTTTCCCCACAAAGGCATACTCGGATCCCTGTATAAATTCCTGTAGATTTTTCCACAAGCCACTGGTTCCTTATTTATGACTTTGTTCTTTATTATATTAGCAGCGTTTTATTAGGAAAAGAGCTCTGATTTGCTGCTCAGTATTAATATTATATTTTACGATGGCCTTGGAATGATTTGGATTTATATCCTATGCATAAGGCATAATGGGGACTGTATGAAATAACAAATACCAAGCTCATTATTTCATGACCTATACTCAGAATTAGTAATCATAAGTCAGACAGTCTTTAAAAAGACTTAATGCCTGTAAACAAATTTATTGCAAATAGAGACATATATATATATCTATCTATATATATATATATATATATATATATATATATATATACATATATATATATATATATATATATATATATATATATATACAGGGTCTGCACCAGAAGACACATGCGGAAAGACTAAAACAGCTTAATATGTATACCCTTGAGGAAAGGAGGAGAGGGGACATGACAGAAACTTTCAAGTATCTCAAGGAATTAACAAAGTACAAGAGAGTAGTATCTTTCAGAAGAAGAGATGTGCAAGAACAAAGGGTCACGATTTGAAGATAGAGGGGAACAGCTCAGAGGTAATGTTAGAAAGTATTTATTCACAGAGAGGGTTGTGGATGCATGGAACAACCTTCCTGAGGAGGTTGTGGAGTCAGGAACAGTGAGAATTCAAGAATATATGGACAGGCATAAGGCAAATCTAGTAGGGGGTAGAAACATAGAAATATAGAATTTGATGGCAGATAAGGACCACTTGGCCCACCTAGTCTACCCATTTCCCTACCTAATGGATAAACTGCAGATCCTACTTCTCCCTACCTCCCCCCCCCCAGAATTGCCTTATGACTGTCCCATGCATGCTTGAATTCCACCACTGTTTTTGAAGCCACAACCTCCTCTGGAATACTGTTCCATGCATCCACAACCATCTTGGTGAAAAAATACTTCCTTACATTACCCCTGAGCCACCCCCCTCTATCTTCAAATTGTGCCCCTTGTTCTTGCACACCAAATGTGTTCCATGAAACTCCATTTTCAAGCTACAGATAGCAAAATGTCTTGTCATTTATCAGATAGGTCTTGAGAGGCTAAAAACAGTGTAAATCTTTACAAAATTTGCTGGAAAAGAGAAACATTTATGAGGTATGAATCTTTCTTGAAAGGTTCATCCCCAACTAAAGTTAGTAACAAAAAAATTGTAAATGCTAATCATTTAAATGTGCAAGGTAGGAGGAAGTAAGCTGTTGATTAACTAGAATCTGCAGCTTATCCATCAGGTAGGGAAATGGGCAGACTAGGTGGGCCAAGCGGTTCTTATCTGCCGTTAAATTCTATGTTTCTATATTTTCTACACACAAATGCTATTTTTGCATCTTATAGTTGTTAGTTTTCAGACAAATTCTCATAGACTTTTTTCTGTCCACTTGATGGAATCTTGAATGAGTTAAGTAAATATTATTATTTTATCAAAGCCCTGATCCAGCAACTCAGTAAATACACACTCAGTATATCATATTATAAAATGACAAAAAAAAAGTCTTCTGTTTGCAGTTGTTTGATCAGGAATTTTATAAATGGTATAAGTTATTTTTGTTACATCTATATTGGTCCAACAAAGGTATCAGATCATTTGCTTCTGTATCACCTATGGTTTGTCAGCAGTTAATTCATCAGATAAGGTCTCCTTGCCAAGAGTTTGACTGTTTCTCCACCCTCCCCAACACACACACACACACACACACACACACTCTCTCTCTCTCTTACTATAAGTCTCAGTAGCTTTTATCTGTTATGTATGGGAAGCAGGCCACAGCCCTTTCTGTCAAAAAGAAATTTATGTATTTAGTCTGGGTAGTTCACTGAAAACATGGCATTTTATCAGATAGGTCTTGAGAGGCTAAAAACAGTGTAAATCTTTACAAAATTTGCTGGAAAAGAGAAACATTTATGAGGTATGAATCTTTCTTGAAAGATATTCATCCCCAACTAAAGTTAGTAGCAAAAAATGTTTAAATGCTTATCATTTAAATGTGCAAGCTGTTGCATTTCGCAGCGGGTAAACAAATCTCCAGTTTAATAGGCAACCAATATTTAACAAGCTGTTTCAGTTTCCTAATGGCCATCAGATAAACAGCTTGGAGTTATGTCTCCAACATTCTAAACAGAAAGAAGGGATTATTTTATTTTAGTTGTCATAGTGATTTGTAGATGTGGAAGGATACATTGAAAAGTCCCAAAAATGTGTTCCACGAAACTCCATTTTCAAGCTACAGATAGCAAAATTGCTGTAGGCTCCACCCATAGCCATAAAATGGAGATCTGAACAAATAGAAATGGTACACTGACAAGCTACCAAATCACTGAACAGTTTGAAGAACTTGACATATACTAAGTGATTATCAGAACTAAAACTCGAGTCATTAGAGCTGAGGTGGCTTGGCGATGACCTATTATTTCACTTGGATAATATTGGCTATTATTGCTTGTTCAGTTAAATGAACCTTGAATTTAAATGATCAGAAAACACCAGAGGACACCCACTCCAAATTTGTAGAATGCATTGTAATGCAAAAAAAAAACAAAAGGCAATACTTTTTCATTCAAAGGGTGGTTGATACTTGGAACTCACAATAGAACTTGTCATACTTAAAAAAAATCTGAATTCAAAAAGATTAGATAAGCAGCCACGGCTCGCCATGAATTAAAATGTTATAGCTAACAGAGCAACATGGGCTATACACCCTAATGAGCTCCTATTCACCTTTGTATGAACCATTGTACTTGTATACACTCACTCTGTACCTCCATTGCCACTGTTTCATAAATGGACCTAAAGTGAGAATAACACTGATATTCTCACTCTGTACTTCCATTGCCACTGTGTGATAAATAGACCTAGAGTGAGAATAACACTGATATCCTCACTCTGTACCTCCATTGCCACTGTGGAATAAATGGAGATAAAGTGAGAATAACAATGACATATTATTTACCTCCATTGTCACTGCGGGACAAATGGACCTCGAGTGACAATAACACCGATATTCTCACTCTGTACCTCCATTGTCACTGTGGGATAAATGGACCTAGAGTGAGAATAACACTGACATTCTCACTCTGTACCTCCATTGCCACTGTGGGATAAATGGATCTAGAGTGAGAATAACACTAATATCCTCACTCTGTACCTCCATTGTCACTGTGGGACAAATGGACCTCGAGTGACAATGACACTGATATCCTCACTCTGTACCTCCACTGTCACTGTGGGATAAATGGACCTAGAGTGAGAATAACACAGATATTCTCACTCTGTACCTCCATTGCTACTGTGGGATAAATGGGCCTAGAGTGAGAATAACACTGATATCCTCACTCTGTACCTCCACTGCCACTGTGGAATAAATGGAGACAAAGTGAGAATAAAACTAATATTCTAACTATGTACATCCATTGCCACGGTGGAATAAATAGACCTAGAGTGAGAATAACCCTGATATACTCACTCTGTATCTCCATTGCCACTGTGGGATAAATGGATCCAGAGTGAAAATAACACTGATATTCTCACTCTGTACATCCATTGCCACTGTAGGATATGTGGAGCTAGAGTTAGAATAACAGCCTTGTCTTGTACCTTTGGGAAGGGAGAAAACTGAGGTATAACTGTTTGTTACTATTGATGATTAAGTGCCATTATATAAAGTGGAAACAAAAGCTTTTCAGCTTTATCTAAACCCAAAACTATTAAGGGATCAATCCAAAAATTTCCAAACTAGGGAAATGAATGCTTTGTTCTTACCAAGTGAAAGTGCAATTACAGAGGATTTTTTTAATTTGACACCCACGTTTTAGAAATTAGTATGTGAATATTATCAGCCCCCCATCTATTTTTAAGGAACCCCACCCATTCTGTCCCTATAAATGAAATTAAGATATGTTGAAGTTTATTTTAAGAGACACACCTGATCTGTGTATTAGTACATTTAAAAATAAATGGCTTTTATTAGTTGCTTTAGGTTTCAAGCACCTCCTACTGAGCCACTGGAAGGATAAATATTTTCCAAGTCCGGAAGCATGGGCCAAACCCTTAAATAATTTGGCTCTAAACAGTGGATTAGTCATTTAAACACTAGGGCAATAGAAAAATATGGAGTCACATGTTCCCCCTTCATGAAATGTTTGATGAATGAGTAGGACGTTAGACAATATAATATGAGTAACTGCCAGAGCTGATGTTATGTGTAGGTAGAACTGGATTATTAACATGATAAATTATTGTTACTCAGACTAGGTGAAGCTTGAATTACATGTTTAGTAGACTGCATATATTACTTAAATTATTCTATACTGTGTTATACATGCTGTATACCTATGTTTAAATTTTGTAATTTGGGGGGGCATATTTGATCAATTTCTTCATTGTATGATTGTTTTTGGAAAATAACATTTGTTTGAAAAAAGATGTTAAAGTTTTACTGCTAGAAGTTTCACTAATATTTTATAGTCGCTATTTAGTAGTGATATTGGTAGGTAGTTATATTGCAATGAATCTTCGTCTTCTTTTATAAATTTTTGTTATGCATGTGTTACGCATTGCAAGTGGTAAATTACCTTTCTTAAGGGATTCCTTAAATAGTTGGGAGAGAAATTCTGAAATTTCTGAATTACGGGTTCTATAAATTACACTACAGAATCCATCAGGACCTGGGGAACTACCGGGGGGAGGTTATTAATAATATTTTCTATGTCTTGTTTGGTAATTGCTCTGTTTAATGTTTGTCTAGCTTTCTCTAATATCATTGGTGGAATAAATGCTGATATCTAACAACGAACTTTCTCTCTGAGGTTATTATTTTTATGTGCATATTGTCTCTCTGTTTCTAAAATACTACATTCAACATATTGACAACAGACACAATTTACAAAGTACAATAAATATAACAACTAAGTATTAGGTTTAACCTTCTAACAAGTATTCTGCTTTTACCATATTGGTAAAAGTTCACCAAAAATGTCCTGTTCTGGTAAGAATCAGAGACTGTAACCAAGATGGAGTCCCAACGAGGGTTTCTAGTACTCCTTAGAGTATATCAGTTCAGTTCTGAGCACACCAACTTTTGACTTTAAAATCAATTTTAAACATTAGATGTAATTCCAGCAGACTAATAATAGCAGTTTAGTGTAATCCTAATTTGATAAGATTTAAATACTTAATTTAAAAGACCCTTTTATTAGATTTAAAATATTTAACTGTTTTAATAAACTTGTAATATTTTGATGTGGTCTTGACACCCCGAGGTTACTCTGAGAAGGGAATGTTCTTTCAACTGTATGACCTTCCAGAGATAATTAGAATCATTTCTCTAAACCTACCAGCAACAATGTGTATTTGTACTGGATCTTGTTATTAACTGCTTTGCCAGTTGAAATAGTTCAGTGATAAGTTATTTACAATGAAGTCCAGTTCACAATGTAGTCCCACTTATTGCTTAAGTGAATGAGATCAGAATGGTATATCAAGCTCCCTCAGACACATTCTGGAGCACAAATAGAACTTAGTAAGTGGCTAAGCGCCTCTTCTGTGAGGATGCCTCATGTTAAATTCTGCTACACTTTGCTATCTGACACAGGCTCTATTGGAATTTGCTTTGTGCCTCATAAGCACTTACCATTACTGCAGTGAGCCCAAGTCAGATCTGAGTAAATAATAGTTTCCTACCATTTAAAGGATGCAGCCACCCTCAGATTATACCAATAAGGTATAGACCACCATCAGATTCTGAGAACGTTCTCCAGATAGCCCCTAATAGAGAAATCAGCTACAGATTACTCAAACGGTGACAGTAAATCCCTTGTATAACTGATATAGTTAACCTGCATCAAGCTGTTTCAGACCTGTGTCTTTAAGAAATGCCAGGATATCTGGTATGAACTTTTCTCCTGAACACTGTTGCTATAGGGGGATGTTTTAAAGAGTGCCACAAATCCCTGTTTTTGCTTATTCATGCCACATTGACTGAGGGAAAAGAGAAGTTCCTTTAGTTAGCATCAAAAACATCAGGCCTAGCAAGAGGTTTCCAAAGTTCAGAAAATCAGGTAGCTTTCCTAAGCCTGATTCCATCTTCCATCCAGTGAATTATATTTTTAACTACTGTGTGTGTGTGTGTTTATGAGGACGAGTTATTTCTCTGTTTTTCCTATCAAAAGCCAGAATAGTATTAGTCTTATTGTTAAGATGAAACGTGTGGTCAAATTCCATTAGTTGCATCTTTCTTGACAGCAGCTCTTTTTATGGCTACAGTGGGTGGAGCCTGCAGCTGTCTTGTGGTAGTTGTAAAAACAAGCCATCAGATGGACACCAAAGAGCTGAATGTTTCAGAGTTGCAGTACAATCATTCCACAACTCCAAAACAGTCTGCTGTCTTTCCACCCCCTCCCCATGGGTGCACTTCTTCAGTTGCTGGTTGCCTGCCATGCTCAAGATGGCCACCGATGTTTAATGCACATGCTTGAGTCATTGTGCATACACGACTGCACCATGACCATCCTGGCATGGTGGATTGTTTCACCATGAGCTCGGCAAGCATGGCTGCAGCCGTGTCGGCTCTGACCAGTGCTTGTCCTGTAGGGCTGCATCTTAATATTAGCTCCTCTATTATTTTCAGCTGAAGAAATGAGTTGATCCAGATATCAAAGTACAGCTGACATGAGTTCTTCTAGAAGTGGGTAACGGTGCTAATACAGCTGGTTGGATGAGAGGGGACTTTAGCGTATTTGTTTCCTGGCACAGCACAATCTGATGAGTGGGAGGAGGAGAAAAAAAAAGAAGTGTCTCCATTGACTATGCTTCTGTTGTACTTTTTTTAGGTACAGTCCATTTGGAATCAGGACGTTGGCTCTCCCTCTGTTCCTGAATTGCTGCCCACATTTTCTAACAATTGCTTTCAGTGTGTAGGAACTGCTAAATGATAAGCTTGTTTTTTGTGAATTGTACTTTGGCTGAAAATGATAATGGATCTGGGGTGGGTAGGCATAAAAGTAGTCTATGATTTCACTCTGTTTCCAGCAGGCAACCCAGCTGAAGGGAGCGTGTGAGCTGTATCATTGTGTAGAATGTTACTTGCTCCTCCGTCCTGACAGCGGTTAGTGTCTCTGTCTGTTGATGCCGGGCAGAAAATGTTTAGTAACTGCCAGGCTTTATAAGGCATCTCAAAAGAACGAAAAGTCTCTAATCTGCTGACAAATAGCACCACAGGATATTTAATAAAATATTGTCCACCTAAGTTCTACCCTTACATCTCAAAATGCTTTCCTTTTCCCTACTAATTAAAGGGAGCACTCCTGAAAAGTAAATATTCTGTTGTTCCCAAAAATTAAGCTTCCACTTTCCATGCTGATTTTCAGGATTTCCTCCTTAACTCAGAAATGGAGAAGTATATAATGATGGGTCTGGGTCTTTGTCCTGGTTTGGGATGAGCTGTCAGGGACCTGTGTGCACATTCAGTTTCCAGTGGCCATGGCTACAGGTAGTTTAGGAAGGCTGGAATGAAATTCTGGAGAAAGGTACACATGTTCTCCCCCTCTGATCCCTCCGGTACCCACATAATACACAGATTGTTGTGTCTACTCCTGGTCTCCATGTCATGTATTTTGCTTAATAGAGAATTTATTTGTTTTGAGTGGAGTGCAGTAAGCTCTTGTAGCTTAGCCAGACAATCCTCTGCCAGAGCAATCCTCTCCTCAGCAGTGTCCACTCTATCAGTCAGTTCTATCAGGTTAGTTTGTGAAGAGGACATCCTGCTTTTAATGTCTACTAACTCTTTTGTTATTTGCAGCAGTATTTCATTTATATTTGTTTTCTCATTTTTACCTCTGTTTGTTGCTGATCTCTTGCTAGAGCGGGGACCGCCATTGGAAGGACCATTCAGTTTACTTGAGCCTGGCAGCATTACAACCGTGAAGGGCAACATTTAAAAATCAAATAAATATTAAAAATAATTAAAAGTTGCCAAATTTTTACAGATTTCATTTCCAGAGAATGATGGCGAATTAAATCAGTTGTCGGAATAAGAAAATAACAGACTTGAAATGATGGATCACTTTTAAATGAGAACTTTTCTGAGGAGACTGAGGTTTTGTCACTCATTTTCTTCATCATGACACGCACTGCCCTGCATAAAAATTACTGTGAAGGAAAAAACTACCAACAACCAATTCATTGCAGTATCATCAGCATTATTTAACGTGGTGTAGTATTACAAAACACATAGAATCCTTTTTGTCTTTCAGCAACTAATCCCCAAATTTGAAAACAAGTTGCAGATGAGCACAAATTTAATTTATATTTAACCACATAGACAAACAGGGCTTTACAAATATTAAGGTGCTGCAGGTTTATCATGGGTTAAGTTCATGGTGTTGAATGAAAAGAAATTTGCCCTTGCCCTGGCAGTAACTGGTCTTCCTCAGGGTGCTACAAGCAAGTGGATAGACTTATTTTTCAAGGCTTAATTGATGCCAGTGAGTGAGTGAGTGAGTGAGTACTTTTGGCTAGCAACAGGTAAAACACATGGTACATATTACATTTGACTAATGGGACCATGTGGTGTGAAGATAGCATTAGTGTGAAGAAGAGCCGATTGGACAGTGAGATAACAATTAAAATGAGACAATAAAAGTTTCCCAGGAAGCCTTTCCATAGCTGGAGCTGCTTCCTCCTTTTCCTGGGGTGGGGGTGGGGGGTAGGGGACAGGGAGCCTCCAGCAACTCTCTCAAATGCTGGACTCTGCCAATAGTAACAGCAGTAGCTGCCAGTCAAAGCAACAGACTAACGAGGTCCAAGAGCCACCAAGAAGTCTAGTCTTTTACTGTGGGCTTTAAGGTCACAGCCTTCCAGGTTGACTCCAACCCTCCTTATTACCTTTTCTGTGGCTTTATTCATGTCCTTCTTTTTTCTGTGGTGTCTGGGGAGCCAGCAGCAGCTCAACCCAGGCTGAACACTGCTACTAGCCTCATGGCAAGAAAAAGGGCAGCAGGAGATGCCAGTCAGAGCAATGGGTCAATCAGGTCAAGGAGCAGCTAAGAGGCAAGACTTTCAGTCTGGGCTTTTGATCCACAGCACTCTGTCCACTCCAACTCCTGGGCCACCTTTGCCAGAGTCAGAGCTTCTTCCTCCAGTGGTACACCACCATGACAGAGTTCCTAGATCTACAGCTAGCACAAGGGTAGCAGGAGCTTCCATTAAAAGCCATGGACCAACTGGGTTTGAGAACAGCTGGGAGGTGAGACCTTTGTGTTTTGTAAACTGCACTACAGCCAAGCAGTCCCCAGTGTAATGGTCTTCAGCAAGAGTGCCATGGCTACAGGGTGTCACACATGGGTGTCCACATAGAGTCAGCAAGCCATGATGCATTGAGTCCACTACCCAACCCCTCTGAAGAGTGACTGCTGAGTGGAACTGACCACTGTCACAGTGAAGCTGGCACATCTGCCTAGTAAAGCCTTCCATACCTTCCATACTATAAAAGCAGGACTGGTTTGACTGAGGCTCCTGGACTAAAAGACCAGTTGTACTCCACATGAGTAATAGGAAGTTCCTATTTTGTCCCCTTTACACTGTCACTTGTAACATTCACTGTAGTTATGGTCACAAGCTCACTAGTACAGTATGTGCTCCAGTTATTTATAATTCATTCAAGTACCTCACAACCCTAGGTACACTGGGGTACTGCAGATGTCTTCCTCCCCAATGTCCTTCTGTCCCAACGTACACTGGGGTACTGCAGATGTCCTCCCAATGTCATTCTGTCCCAAGGTATGCTGGGATGCTGCTAATTATCCCCAGTAAGTACTTTATAACTCTAGATGACCTGGGTTACTGCTGCAGCTTTCCCAGCTACCTTATTACTTTAGGTACCCGGAGGTGCTGCCATTCTCTTCCAGTTATCTTCTGACCCTAGGTATATGGGGATGCTGCTTATTCTCCTCCTTGTACCTTATTACAATAAGTACCCTGGGGTGCATCTTATTCTCCCCTTGTGCCTTATTACTGTAGGAACTCTGGGGTACTGCTTATTCTCTCCCTTTTACCTTATTACTGTAGGTACTCCAGGGTGCTGCTATTCTCTTCCAGGTATCTTCTGACCCTAGGTATACTGGGAAGCTACTTATTTTCCCCCATATTATCAGACAGTATGTTCCCTGAGATGTTTCTTATTCTCCACCTTGTGCCTTAGTACCATAGGTACCCTGGTGTACTGCCTGTTCTCCACCTTGTACCTTATTACGGCAGGTACTTTGGGTGCTGCTGTTCTCTTCCAGGTATCTTCTAACTCTGGTGTACTGGGGTGCTGCTTATTCACCCCTTGTACCTGATTACCCAAGGTACCCTGGGGTGCTGCAATTCTTTCCCAGGTACCCTGAAGCCTTCTATTTTGCTATTTGCTGTTTTAATAATATTATCAAGCTGTTATACTGATTAATGATGTTTTGTGTTTCTGCCAAGAAAGTTGAAGAAAAGGCAAGATGGAGTGAAAGGAAGACAGAACTCACTGGTGATTCTGTAGCTAGGACAGTGGGTGAGGTAGAAGGGTCACTGCTAGACCAGGATGGTATCTCAGGAGAAGTGGTTTGCTTACCTGGAGTATGTGTCAAATGAGTGCTATCCCAGACCAAACAACAGAGCTAGAATAGGGGCAGATTGTTTTCAGCTATGTTGGCACACATGACATATGGTACACATGTACTCAGGACACAAAGCAGTTTTTCCCAGAATTAGGAATGTTCTTACTGGGTATCCAGTGGGGTCATTTCTGACATCCTAACAGTCCTGTAGGCTACAGAAGAGTAGTAGTCAACAATTAGACAAGAAAATGCTTGGCTAATAACCTGGTGGAACTGGAGGAGGGATCTTTTCTGGCTAATTGGAGGGCTTTTTTTGGGCAGCGAGTGCCTGTACAGCCAGGATGGGCTGCACCAGGAGGAAATGGGGAATTATGGGAGTAGCTTAACCTTATGCTGTGGGTGATTGTGAGGGGCTTCACTCTCCTGGGCATAGACATCTATCATGTGAAGGCTGATGGCAGGGCTGAGACTGAGTTCCTGTCCACACTCAAGGCCTACTTCCTAGAAGAGAATGTACAACAAGGGACTAGGTATGAAGCCATCCTTGACCTTCTTCCCAGCAGTGGTAATGGGATCATCTCCAGTGTGAACATCAAGGAACCAATCGGAAGCAGTGACCCCAAAAGGGTAACCTTAGTGACAGTGAAGGTTAGTTGGGTATCAGCCGCCAGGACCCAAAAATTCTGAAAGGCAGACTTTGTCATGATGTGGGATCTGGTGTCCATGTGTCTGGAGAAGCTGCAGGTGGCTGGTAACACATAGCACATGCAAAGTTTGTTAAAAAAGGTGCTTGATGCAGCTATAAAGGTCTGCATCCTTATTTTCAAGAGGGGGGTAAGGTCAGACCCGGGCAGCCATAGCGATTGAGCATGTCCTCAGTGCTACACATGATTCTGGAATCCACTATCAAGACCTGAATAATGAATCACTTGATTGAGGCCAAGGATCTGATATCCTCTCCTAATGGCTTTATTAAGCAATAATGACTGAGAAGCCAGTCACTTCCCAGGGATTAATGACAAGATGGGTGATGGATGGCATGAGGCTATGCCTCAGGCCACCTCCCTCCATCCAGGCAGCCATAATTCCAAGGACATGACTGGCTTTGAGGTTGTTATTGTGATTTTAGAAACTAGATAAAGACATTTGCTGGCCTCTAATTGGTTGATCCCTTTGCCAAGGGGTACAGTTATGTGCTGATAGAGACCAGGAAATAGCATGTCCCTGAGTCAACTGACTGCTTACCAGTCAAACTCAAGAAGTGTTGGACTTTTTAAAAAAAGGGAAACTCGCCATTTATTTCTCACTTAGCGAGTGAGAGTCCCCACTGCATCAGACAGGAACTCCTGATGGTACGTGACCCTTAGAACTGCAGGTTAGTTCAAATAAAAGTAACAAAAAAGTACTTTTTTGTTACAGCCCTGTTCCTGACTCCAGTGCTGCCATCCAGCTGTGTTAAACTCCAGACACATGCCACACCGTTCCCATAACAGTGCTGAACCGATTGCATATTTCAGGAACTCCATGGTGCTCTGATCCACGAATCTGAGGAACTCTGTGTAAAATTTTAACTTTAAAGTGGAGTTTTTCTTGGTGCTACGACTGCACAGTAGGGCTGAGAAGCAGGAGGGGGAGGAGAAAGCACACCACTTACAGGCTTTAAGTTGTAATACACAACAGTGCCCTGGTATTGGGGTGGATTCCTTATTATTTGCCTTATAACAACACTTGCACTATTTCTGCCCTCCCCTTATTTCAGTTGTTTCTCCCTGATCTTTTTGTTGCTGGTTTTGTTTATCGTTCTTTTGCCTGTTCCACAACTTACTTTATGGTGATTTTAATGTTCAACAATTTACTCTAAAGTGTTCATAGATTGTATACTTTGATTTGTTATTTCCAATGTTATTGCACTATTTAATGCACGGTACTTGTATACAGTGGGTGGGATATTCAAAGGGGTTGTGCCATGCGCAATAGGGTTGCGCCTGCGCAAGTCCAAAAGTGCGCCATTCTGCGATATTCAGCAGGTGGCAGTTGCGCCACCGAAAACATGCTGAGCAACAGCGCAATGCAAATGACGGCATGCGCAACCGAAGGGGGTGGATCCATGCATAAAGAGCACAATGCGATATCCAAAGAGTTGCGCAATGTGCAACAGCGGACCAGCCGGAAGTTGCGCCCCAGCGGAAATGAGCCAAAATAAAAAGGCTCAAGGAAAAGGTGCAAGAACGCCACAGGGATGCCAAGTGGGAAGAGAGAGAGAGAGAAAGACAGACAGTGACAGGCCAGGGCAGGCAAGGGAAGCAGTGTGGGCTATAGGCTGCAGAGGCCAGTGGGGGGTGCCCGGTGCAGTGGAAGTAGCAGTCAGGACAGCGGGGTAACAGAGCAACATCAGCCGGGGGGAGGCACAAGCCAGGGAGATGGACAGTTGCAGCTTCCACATGGAAGCTGTAATGAGGGGGGTGAGAATGCAAGGTGCAGGGGGACGTGGCCGTGGATGGGCCCGTCGGCGATATGCCCCAACAGGCAGTACCATGCCCGCATCAGCTTTGAGTTGTACACAGATGTAGAGATCGTGGGCTGGTACCGACTGAACAGGGCAATACTGAGGCGGCTCTGTGAGCTGTGCAGTGATGTGATGCAGGCACCCTCACGACGGAGTCATGCTCTGTCAGTGGAGACCAAGGTGACAGCCTGCATGTGCCTGCTCACCACGGGCACCTTCCAGAAGCCAACAGGGGACACTACAGGCATCACACAGTCGGCCACGTCACGCATCCTCACCCAATTCCTCAGTGCACTGCTGCCACATGCTGCGGAGCACATCCATTTCCCCAGCACCGCGGCAGAGCATACAGCAAACATGCAGGTGTTCCCCAGGGTAGCATGTATGCCTGGTGTGCTAGGGGACATAGACTGCACCCATGTGGCCATTCGCACACCACCTGGCCCCGATGGGGCCACATACAGGAACAGAAAGGGCTTCCGCAGTGTCAACTGCTAGGTGGTGTGTGATGCCACTGGGCGTATAATCAATGTCTGTGCCACACACCCTGGTGGATCACATGATGCCTTTTTATGGCATCAGTCCGCACTGTGCCATCGATTCGAGAGTGGGGACATCCCCACATGCCATCTAGTGGGTGAGTACGCATGTAGGAAATGCAAACTCGGGGCAAGGGTGGGAATGCTGCAGGTGCCATGGTAGTGGCACACAGGGATATGGGGCATATGGATCTGAACATGAGACTGATCTCCACTATCTCCACACAGGTGACAGCGGATACCCACTCCGTCCCTGGCTGCTCACGTACCAGGCGCCCCATGACCCCAACGCAGCAACGCTATAATGAGGCACATGATGCCACATGCAACATCATTGAGCGGGTGTTTGGGATGCTCAAGGCACGCTTCCGATGCCTAGACACCTCCGGCGGTGCCCTACAGTACAGCCCCTCAAAGACTTGCGGGATATTCCTGGCCTGTTGTATCCTGCACAACAGGGCCAATGACTGTGGGATAGCCGTACAGGTTGAAAAGGGGGACAGCGATGGGGACGCCAGTGGCGCCAGTGTTGATGGTGATGAGCAGCCCCCCCCTTGGACAGTGGGACCCCCGACTGATCCGGCAGGCCCAGCTGCACCGGGACACCATCACAGAGGAGCATTAAGCACAACACAGGTAAGTCAAGGGGCCATGTGCAAACAACACTGTCCTGGCGCAACCCACAGGCACACAGAGTAACACACCAGGGGTGCATGATGGCAAGGGGGGTGGAAGGGACCAGGCACACAAACACACCATCAGGGAAGGGAGAACAGTCATATGGACACACACACACACACACAAACACACCAGGCACAAAGCGTACATGGGCAGGTGCAAAGCAGAGCAGGAACAGATATGGCAAACACACAGATCCACAGACCACACCCACCACCTGTATTGTCCAAGTACGTGTGTCAGATGCTGGGCACCCTTGCACCTTGGTGTACAGTACAATGCAGGCATCATCATGCACATGCACCTGTGGACAGCAGTCGAGATGGTGTGCAGGTGGTCCGTATGTCGGCGTGATGGGCAGGGCACCCACCAGTGCACTGCCCACCATGATGCACAGTGCACACAGGGCAGCAGCAGACAGGGACCCCACTGGGAGACAGGTCAGTCATGTTGCACCGTTCCACGGCAACCACGGATGCATGGGCGGCCCCACCATGACCCAGCAGCACTGGCAGGCTGAGCAGGGGCCACATGGGGTGGCACCGATGGACCACCAGGGGTCCCACTGTGTGATTGCGACCTTGTCCGCAGTGGGGTCTGTAGGATGCCAAACATACCTGCACCAGGGGTGCTTGGGATGCCCACAGCAGAACCCAGCATCGACAGGCCTGGTGTCACACGACGCTGGGAACGGGGAGTGGAGAGCGTACTGTGTGGGGTGCATGGTACAGGAGCACCTGCGTGTGTGCCCAATGCAGCCACAACAGTGACCAATGCCTGGGTCTGCCTGTCAATGGCGGCGGTCACATCCATCCACATATGGACCATCTCTGCACGGTCCAGAGCACACTCCCTGCTGTGCCACTCCACAGCCGCACACAGTGCCTCCACAGATGTTGCAACCCGCCTTTGCTGCTGTACTGATTCCCGCGGCAGGTGGGTGTGCTCATCCAATGGGTACTCTGCCACAATGGCATCCTGTCCCCCAGGGTGTGGAAGGTCCTGATGCACAACACCCCTTGAGGGTGGGCGCTGTTCGCCAGGACCAGGAATGGGTGTATCAAAGGGCGGCGGGCATGTGCCACTGCTGGACACTGTACCCCCAGACCTGGTGGGTGGCTGCTGCTGCTGCCCCTCCAACCGCTGTGCCCCAAGGACCACTCATTCCACTGCTGTGGCCACAACAGTGCCAGACACCTGCACAGCCACCGGTGCTGCCCCACTGGTGCTGACAGGCACAGCCTGGGACAGTGCCAACATGCTAGCACATAAGTTGGAACCAGCAAGGCCCAGGGGCACGTGCTGGCCTGCTGTGTGTCCATCATGAGACACATACATGTCACTGCCCAGTGCAGTCCTTGCATCATCAATGGTGCAGGTACGTGCTACAGCCACAGTCACAGCGTGCAGGCATGCTTGCATGCCAGACTGCTGAGACACAGGCTGTGCACCCCCCACAGCCGACTCACCGACACCAGGTTGGCAGCCCAGCGTGCATGCTGGTGCAGTGCATGCTGGCTGGTGACAGAGGTGGATGGACCCTCCTCCATGTCCAGCAGGTCATCCTCACTGCCTGGACCCACCACCACCATCCCTGAAGATGAACAGGATCTGTAACAGAAAGAGAGGACATGTGAGTGCATGTAGACAACCTCCCCCAACATCACCACCATGTCATACCTGGTGCAGTGATGGGCTTCCACCTATCTGGAATCCACCTCCTGGTATGCCCTCAATAGCACTGCACTGCATTGATGCAAGCCAGTCAGTCCTCAGCGGGGTCCAGCTCCACCACCGCTGGCTGGCTCCAGTCTGTGCGTGCCGCCCTGAGGCGCCACCTTCTCCTTCACCCTCCTAGGGTCTGTCCCAATCTTCTTTTGCATTCCTGCATGGGCGCTGGTGGCTTCCGTGCAGGTTCACTGCCCGGCTACCCCACCCATGCAGCTGCACGGGCCTGAGGGTGCCCCGTCCACTCAATAGTGACTCTCCTCCAGGTAGGCCTGGAAGAGGGCCTCAGTCTCTCTGCCTTGGTGAAGTTGGGTCTCCTCCTCCTTCAGCCACCATCCTCACCCTCACCTTGGCTCTGCTCGGTCATGGCGATCTGTATGGGTGGAAGTGGACACCTGTCACTGTGCAGTCTACAGTGTTATCCCATACCATTGTCCAGAACATCCCACAGCATGCAACCCACCTCTCACCTGCAGTAACGAATCTGACCAGCGCAGCCCCCAGTGGCACATTTATAAGCAATACATGCAAATTAGGGTGGAACAACTGTAATGAGACATAAATCGGCGCCACCGCGCTGATGGCTGATCGGATGAGGTATGTGTCGGCTGAATATCGTGCCTTTGTGTCTGCAATATGGTTGAGCCGCTGAGCCAATGAAGCATGAATCTGTGACTGTGCGCGCACACTGCATTACACGCATGCCCAGGTAGCTTACGAGGCATCTGCCGTGCTGATGACGTGCTGTGCACGATCGGCAATTCAGGCCATGGCCACCATTGTGCCAGTGGCGCTACAGCACTGGGCACTATATAGCTCTGGGCACTACTGCGCAACAGTCCACTGTGGCACTGGCGCGCGGGTGGTCGGTCGCGGGATGCGTGAGCGTCAGATGGTGTGTGCGTGGCCTTGCGTCATAGACCCCTGACCTGGTGTCCGACCTTTGCCCCCTGGCACTGTTTGGCTGCCATGTGTACGGCCCTATTGCGCTGTCTGGTGACAGCACTATGTGAACCGACGGCGCTGTACGAACAGCGCGATTGGAACCTATGGTGGTCTATTGCGCAAAATTTCCACATGGAGTTGCTGCACTGTGGGGCGCCATATTGCCTGCTGTAAAGTTAGAACAATGGCACGCAGGAGGGCACTCCAATAGAGCCCGGTGGAGGTGGCCAACCTGGTGGCCCTGGTAGAGCCCCACTATGGGGCACTGTGTGGGGAGGAGCCCCTCACCATGGCTCGAACCCAGGTCTGGCTGCAAGTGGCCAATGACCTGGTGGGGGTCACAGGGTGGCGCCGGTCTGCCAAGCAGTGCCGGCACAGGTACAGTGACCTTCGCAGGAGGAAGCCGGAGTTGCATGACAGGAGGGGTGTTGTGCCTAGGCCAGGTGGGTGTACCTTCTATGCACCTGTATTCTCTGTAGGGGTGTGAGTGTGTTTTGGTGGCTGGGCATGGGTGATGGCTCTGACATGGTTGGCTGTGTCAGTGTGTGCAGGTGTGAGATGCATGGGTCTGGCTGTGTGGGTAGACACTCTCACGGGGGCAGAGGGCAGTCTGCTTGGAGTCACACTGATGTTTTTCTAACATTTGTCTCCCACAGCCGGGCAGAGAGGATGCAGGCGGGATGAGGGAGGGCCGTGGCAGGGCTCCCGTGGCGGTCGGTGGTGCTGTGAGGGGTGGGCCACAGCAGCAGCAGCCACAGCTGCTTGTGGAGTGTAAGTATCATTACATCATGGATGCTATTGCATGCTGGAGGGGTTGGGCATGACCACCAGCCATGCACAACACAACCATGCATGACACAGGTGACATTCATCACTGTCCAGTGTCACTGCACATCTGTGTGTGCATCACTGGTGGTCCATGCATGCACTGGGCACATGGCTGTGGAACTGGCATCGCACCACATTGCCACGCCACTTGACAGCCTTGTTTGTGCCTGTGATGGACATGAGCAGTGTGTGTGTGCAGTGGTCGCATAGCTGGTGCCGCCTGGTTGGGCTTGTCATGTGCATGGTCACTGTGGGTGGGTGCATACCATCACAGTGGGGACATTGGGCTATATGGCTTGCAGGTTGGGTGGTGTTCAGGGTTGTGGGTCAGTCACAGCCATTGGCTGAGTTCCCTTTCCTAGAGCCTCCATTGTGCTCTACGTAGAATTGAGCGGCACTGGCAACAGCTAACCGGGTGTCCCTGGAAAACCGGAACATCTTCCAGGATATACAGTGCCATGGGCCTAGGAGGAGCCACAGCCAAGCAAGACTGACACCAAGCAGTGGAGGGACCAGCCTGCTAGGCCTTAGGCCGCTTCCCCTTCCCACTTCACCCATCCCTCCCACCCTGCCTTCCCTCTCCAAGTTGTTCATCCTTACCCTTGCCCACCCCTACCTTGTGTACCCCCCACCCTCTTGTAAATAGTTTTGTTGTTGTTCATTTTGTACTTTACATTTTTCTAATATATATATATTTTGATATGAATACTGTGTTGGTCTCTGATCGGCAGCTGGCTATGGTTGCTCAGTTGCAGTAGTGTAATGCCATCTGGGGTGGTATGGTCCCGGGGGGTGTTTGTGTGTGTGTGTGTGTGTGTGTGTGTGTGCATGTGTGTGCATGGGGAGGTGTTCTCAGTGTGGCAGTGACTTTCTGTTGGTCTTGCCATCTGCTGCCACCCACTGCTGGGTGCACAGGGTGGGTCTGGCTTGTATGGTTCTCTGCTACATGAGGTTGACGTGTGCCGGGGGGATGCATGGGGTTTCCTGCAGTGCCAGTCACTGCACATGGGTGGTGTCTTAGGGTCATGGTGCAGGGTGTGCTGTGCATACGGGGGGCTGATGTGCACTGTGGTTGTCAACCCCCTGTGTGTGGCAGTCTCAGCCTGCCAGTGGTTGTGCTGAAGGCCATGGCCCTGCTGTGCTTTGTTGGCTTGTCCCCATGGGCCAGTAGATCATCCGTCCCACCCCCAGTGATGCTGTGCTTGGGGTGTGCAGGTGTCTTGTTGGTTCTGCAGTGTGTTCCTGTGCCCATGTGTGGCATGGCTGGCGGTGGGCCCCAGCCTACCTCCTGGTTGTGCAGTTCCATTGCTCTGCTGGGGGGTGGGGGCTCTTGCTTGGCTATGGCACCTCTGGACTGCTCAGCTGGGCTAGCCTTGTTGTGCTATGGTGCAACCTTTCTGCTCAGCTTCCCCTTCCTGGTTGCGCTATGGGGCAGTTTGTCGCGATATTCAGCGTTGGCTGCTTGCGCAATTTGTTTTGCTCCATGTTTGAATATCGCATCTGTTGCGCATATGCGCAATTGACTTGTGCTTGCTCCTGCTGTTGCGCACGTTTTGGGTGCAGTTTGAATATCTGGGCCAGCATGTTTTCTTCTCCTCTTCCCCCTCCCCATGACACACCAGAAACAAGCTGTTACCAGCTAGCTATGTCTTTCCTAGTGAAACTGTTAAGATAGATAGACAGACAGACAGACAGATAGACAGACAGACAAACAGAGAGACAGACAGGCAGGCAGACAGACCGACAGACAGACTTAGAGACAGGGAGACAGGCAGACAGACACATAGATGGATGGATGGATGGACGGATGATACTCCAGGTAACTTCAGTCGAATTTAAAACCAATGCAAGCCTCAATAGATATTCATAGCTATACAATATTCATTAAAATGGTTCCTACATTACATTCATTTAAAAAAGACTAAATCTGATTGATATAACCCATTACTTATTCTTAATATAAAAGTTGTTCCATGTGTCACAGTATGTAGATTCTAAACCAGAATTAACTTACTTAGGGGACCTAGTAGCCTTACAGACCTTCCAAGGCAATGAATGGTGACCAAATGCTATTATAATCATCCAGTTTATCTAACAGCTTACAGTGAATTCTTTCATTACTTGTGACAAATTCCATCTGATTATACCATTCTTGTAGTGAGGGGGACTCTTTGCCTTTCCAATACTTTTAATATCACCTTTTACACTAAGGAGACAATACACAGCCAGATTTTTTAAATTTGCTAACGACTAACAATCAAGAATATCCCCAGAATAAAAATCAATGGGAAGGGAGGGATCTCAACCCTGTAACTAGTTTGCATATCTTAAACATTTCTGCCCAAAGTCCTTGATCTTAGTGCATTCCCATAGCATGTAGTATACCAGCTTCCCCACTGTTACATTTCCAGCAGTCAGCATTTTCCTTAACACCCATTGTCAGCAAATGTTTAGAACTTAAAACCTATGTAGTATTTTTTTTTGCAGCTATGTTCTTTTCTCCTACCTGGTGTCCCAGTCGGCTACCTCGTCCATACATCTTTGGTTCCAGCCACTGTCTGGACCCCGGCTTGCCTATGACCCTTTCCTGTAAACTCCCATGGCTTGTACCATATGGGGAGGTGGTGGGAGCTCCTCCTCACTTACTGCCAAGTCCAGATTCAGTTCTGGTGATGTTCCCAAAGCTGGGGCACCCTTCGAATGACCAACAAGCTGCCACAACCTGGGATGCCATCTTTTCTGTTTTTCTCCTTAGAGAGGTGGCATGCAACGACACCAGTGGGGGGTGTGCATGCGTCTGCACATGCTCCCTCCGTGCCTGCCCTCTCACCCCCTACATGCAGTAGTGGTGTAACACCCCTAGCCTCCGCTGTAAGCCAGCAGCACACCAACACTGGGACCCCTCCCAGAGAGGAGAGCAGTCCAACAGATGCTCAATCCCTCTACGCACGGCCAACCCACGGTGACCCGAGTCCATTCCTGAACCTGAGTAGCTGGCTGCATCCAGCGCTTCAACCCTCAGTGCCATCAGGCTGGCACCTATATAGTATTTTATACTGCATAAGCTCTACCTTGTAGCTTTTTATAAATTCATTAGCGGTTCTGCAAGTGGATTCTCAGTCCTCTAAAGAGAGCATATTGTGAGCTCTTCTTCCCAGGAACATTTGGCCTTGAGTATCGAACAAGATGACCAACTATTAGCAGGCATCAGTTTATAAATAATGCTAGCTCCTTCTTTGAGTGAGCCCAGCTTAACTAGCTGTTCCCACTTGTCAATTTACGGTAAACTATAGGATTCTGTTAGACAGGTATCTTTCAAAAGCTTTCTAAGCCCCAAATAGTAGTGAAATTTATATTTGGCAGACCAAACTCTCTTAGTTCTGCAAAGGATAATAGAACTCTAGTTTTCACATCTATTAGCTGGCACAGGTTTTGATTCCTGCCTTCAGCCATTCTAGGTTGAATAAACCTTTCTTTTCCCTTTAATTATTGTGCTGTTCCAATGGGCAAGTCTGGGACAGCAGTTGAGACATAAGTTGTGATTATTTTTCACTAGCTATTTTATTTTAGCTATTTTAGCTATCCTCCAGTGAGGCCTGAGGACTGACTCCAACTAACTCTAAAAAAAAAAAAAAAACGGAGCAAAATAATTCAGACTACTGTAAGATTTTTTCAGTATGCCTTCTGCTAAAGGGCAGCTTCTATTGGTACAATTTGAAGACAGTGGAGAAGAATTTCAAGTGCAGTGAACGGGAACCAGAGAGCAGGAAACAAAATTTTTTACAAAGAAGAAGCAACTCACCTGATCAGAAGTTGCAGGGCAAGAAAGCAGCGTGCCCAGCAGATGAAAGAGTGAACTGAAAACTGAAGCTCGATCTGAGTGATAAACACAGACAGAAGTGAGCATATAAAGATCACGAGGAAAACAAAAAGGAAAATTGAACTCCCAAAATGGAAAGAAAAGTACATTGGAACTTTGTGAATGGCAATGCCTTTTACTTCTTTTGGTGACTGCTATAGTTTATAAATTTGAATCTAATTTTAATTGTGAAGCACTTTATCTTTTTGTTTCTGTTACAGCCAAGACATTGAACTGTGGAGGCAAGGTGATTGTAGGTGCTAAAGGTGAAGGTGGTTGGTCGATTGTTACTACTCCATACACACATATTTGCTTCAAAAGAGACAAAAAGACAGAAATTAGAGCTCAGTAGCACATAGAACAAAACAACGGGTAAACAACAGAAAAAGAAAACTTTAGATATTAAGAAAAAGGGAACAAAGGAGGAAGGTGTAATAAAAATAACAGATTTCTTTCAAGCTAACAGAGATGATAATGATTTTTTGGTACTAAGGGGAACAAGAAAATATTAAAAGATGATAAATTCCTGCCAAATCTTACATCCTCCCCTGCTGCTTTGCACTCATTCAGGACAAAGATGCTCAGGCCTGAGGCTTTGCCCGGTCATTACATCCAGTACTAGCTGAAATTCACAGATTGAAGGCATCCCCATCTGGAACTGATGTAGAAGTAGAATTGTTAATTGATCTATCAGAAGTAACTGGCCAAGCTCTTCATCTGTCAGAACTAGCAACACCTCAAAAATCAATAGAACACATAAATAACAGAAAATTTAATGATAAGGCACAGAAAGGTATAAGTGTTGACCAAAGTCAGAAAGGGGGAAGAGGAAGCAAAGGAAAAAGTGAAAAATCTTTTTTAGAGGAATCTGATAGTTTTCTGACCCCTTATGTAAAAGACTAGAAATTAGATCCTCCTACAAGACGTCCTCCTGATATTCCTCATTTATGGTCAAGTCAAGATGAGATTAAATCAAATGAAAAAATTACACACAATCAGGAACTCAGAAAAGAGATAATATAACTGAAAACTATAATGGTTAAAGTTAAAAAAGAAATAAAACATGGAAATGAATTCCTTGCAGAGCTGGTAACACTAACAAAAGAATATGTAACTGACTCCAAAAGAAAGACATTAAAAAAAATAAAGGGGAAAAAGTACAGGATAACAGAAGAACTGACAAAATAACTCATAATCAGGAAGAGACGATAGGTAGAAAAATGATCATATAAAGAAAAAACAGTAACCATTAACAAGAGAAAAAGAAACAATAATAAAACAAAAAAGAGCATACAGGAGAAAAATAATGAAATAGCTGATAGAGAATCAAAGGAAATCTAAGAGTTTGTAGTTAACCTGAAGACCAACCTAAAGAAAAAATAAAAAAAAAATAAAAAAATAGAAAAAAAAGAAAAGATAAATCACAAATAGTGGATAAATCAATAGATAGGAGGAAAACAATTTGTACCGGAATACACATAAAGTAACACAAAGGAAAAATAAAAAGAATCAATTGGGAATTAACATAAAGAGAAGGAAAACAATAAAAAGAAGGTGACTTTTAATCATACTGAAGATAAGATGGGAGATTATTTGGAAAAATAGAAGGAAAAAGAAGACTGTAAGGAAAGACTGATTCAACAAGACAGAATTATATACACTTTTCATAAGTGGCTTTATCAAAGGTTAAACCGAGAATCAATTTGTACTAGAATTGGAAGTGTATAACCTTTTGAAAGGTATATTTTTCAAACACTTTTTATTATTTTTTTCCAGTAAATACATTGTTCATATTTCATTTAATGCAATCAAATGAACACTAAATACAACCACAAATGGATAACACATAATAAGGCACCTTCTTCTGTCCTTTACATATAATAAAATACTTTCTAATCAAGGCTTAAAATATTCCCAATATCTAAGCAAACTTGTCTCTGGAAAATGTTATAATCTATCTATATATCCATCTTTCTCAACCAAATGTTTCTAAGGGGAATCTAACCAAGATAAGAAAGGGGTCCATATTTCATTGTATTTATGACAGTTCTAAGCTTGACTATGGCTGATACATTCATTAACTACTATTTCAGTAGCGCCTTGGCCCATTCATTCCAATGTAGGGACTTGATTATCTTTCAATGACTAAGGATCAGCTGTTTGAAAAATAAACAGGCTATTGCCAATCATTTTTTCCAGGTGTGGAGATATCAAAAAGCAAGTTATAATCACCTATTATAAATATACCGGATCAAAAGGAAATTATGATGCAGAATTTGTTGAGATACTTTCAAATAATGATCCAGGCCGACCTGACTGATAAAACAGTCCCATATCATGTGGAATAAATTAGCTTCTGTAGCATCACATCTCCAACATTTACTGTTCATAGATAGCCCACTTTTGTACATTTTTTCTGAGTGTAGTACCAGTTATGTAACAACTTGAACTGGATCAACTTACCTCAAATCCATACTAGATTTAAAGGCATTATTCAAACTGAGTCCCATGTCTGGGCAGAGATAGAGAGTACCCAGGTATGTTTCCCATACTTTTTTTTGATGCCACAGTAGATCAGATCAGATTTGACTGAAAACTTATATAATTTACCAGCTCCTCCTTTGATATTAGCCATTGCTAATAGGCTCTCAAAGTCTTTGGAAATGGGAAAAGCTAAATTTTTTGTCTAAAATGCTTCTTAGTGAATCCCAAATTTGTAGATAGGAGTGAAATTAGTATAAGGCAATCCATATATATCTGTTTTAATTCAGTGAGCATCTAAGGATACCTGTGAGGATCAGTTTATCTTTTAATAAAAAGATACCTTTTTTCTCCCAGGTGCTGTTAGTAAGTACTTTATTCCAAATCTAATATCGGGTTCCTCCATAATGGAGTATATTTCAACATTACTGAGGAGTCAAAAGTAGGTTAGTATAAGAATTTATGGAACAGGCTGAAGCTTTTAGTCAGTGATGGGACTTAACAGAATTTGGGTAATGCCCATGACTATATGATAAAGAGATGAGGGTAATATACAGGACTGTTCATATTGGACCCACAAAAGGACTATTGCCAAACAATGTGAACCAATAGATAGCCTGTCTAAATAAAAAGACATTGGTATAGTTTGAAATCTGGTAACCTCATGCCCCTTGCTGCCAATGTTTTTTTAGTTTTGCAAACTAATCCTAAACGCTTACCTTCCATAGAAAAATTCTATTAAGATAATCCATTTCTTAAACCAAATGGATGGATATGCGTTAGCATTACATTAAAAGAGGTAAAGAATCATTGGCGCCAGCATCATTTTCAAAAGGCTAACTTTACCCCATAATGACAAGTTACTATTTGCCCATTTCCCAAGTTGTAACTTCAGGTCTAACAATGAATTTCATATTAACCCAGACTAATAAGTCTAACCTGAGAAACTTTTACTCTAAATAGGTGATGTATTCCTCCTGCCATAACAATGCATTCTCCATACATAATTTCTTGAGATTTTGTTTATTACCCTTCAGGGAGCATGTCAATTTAGACCAATTAATTGAGAGGCTAGACAGTAGTCTGAACTCTTCCTGGAGCTCCATTGTGAGTGAAGAGAGATATATGGATTGGATAGAGATAACAATAAGTCATCCAAGTATAGCAAACTTATTTTCCATCTCCTACTCGCTAATCCAAGAAATGTTTTATTTTTCCTAATAATACATAATAAGGGCTCCAAAACTAAATGAAAAGTAATGGCGAAAGGGGTAACCCTGTCTAGTGCCTTTTCTAGTGAAATGATTCATGCAACACACCGTTAAAACAAAATTCTAAGCAGTAGAGGGACTGATATATAGTGGCTACTTTATCTATGAATTTTTCCCATACCAAAGGCCTTTAATACTCTATAGATAATTCCATTCTACAGAATCAAAAGATTTATGTGTGTCTAATGATAACAAAACAGACTCATCTTGTAACTGGGGAGCCATCCAAATAGTAGAAGAATTCTTCTAACATTTCCAAAGCCACCCTCCTTTAATAAACAACTTGGTCTTCATAGAATGTATTTATTGAGGATGTTTTGCAATCTATTTGCCATCATTTTTGCCAAATTTTATAATCGATATTTAACAAGGAAATAGGGTGATAATTGGCAGGTCCAAGGGTCCTTCCCTTTCTTCAGCATAACCATGATAATTGCTTCTGACATTGTTGGTGGTGAGTTTAATTTCCTCTGCTTCTGAGAATACTTTGAGTAGTATTGGACTAACATCCATCCTTCAGTAGAGTAAAACTGCTAGCAGACCATCCGATCTGGGAACTTTACATCTCGGCATGCCCAAAACAACATCATTAATATCATGGACTGAAATAACCTTATCAAGGCTCTGTTGATCCGAAATGAAACCAAAGGTAATGTAGCTTTAAGTAGAAATTTGTCAATTAAGTCTAGATTATCCAAACCATTAGATTTATATAGATTCTCATAATTGCTGAAAGACATAGTTAATATCCCTGTTTTGATAAAGGTGTTTTGGCTTTATCCATTATACTAATGTATGTTGTTTCTGTTTGAACTTGTTTAAGTCTATAAACCAGTAATCTACCAGCTTTCTCGCCCGACTCCCGTAATTTTGTTGGGTCCTAAACAGCAAATTCAGCTTTGCTCATAGATCTTATTTATTTCATATCTTAATATTATTTTCCTTAAAATATTCCAACCATCCCCCTTATGATTTTTATGTATCTTCTCTAAATCTTCCAACTCTTTCTCTTTACATGCCAAGTGTTTTTTCCCTTTCTTTCTTCTTGTAGGATGAGTAACTGAGAATTCTGCCTCTGATAAAAGCCTCGTAGGCCTCCCATGTAATGGCTTAGTATGTCTCATTGTTATCATTAATATCAAAAAACTGTTGTGTTTCATTTACCACCCAAGGCTGGAAATCACTATCTTTTAACAATAAGCAGTTAAACCACCAGTAGAAATGTTTTGTAGTGCTGGGATCTAATTGTAGGATGACAGAAATTTGGGCGTGGTCTGAGATTGCAATTAGTGCCTATGCGACTTTCATCATACAGTTTAACAGGTTACAGGATAAAAGGAACAAGTCTATCCTACTATATGTACTATGTCTATTTGAAAAAAAGGTATCTCTACTGTCTGTACATCATTCTCCATGCATCAGATAAACCTAAGTCTTTCATCCTATCATAACCATATTCTAGCCTTTGAGTTGGTTATCTTACTAAGTGAATTATATCGCAAATGTTCAGGGCAATGTTCATATCTCACAAATCACAATATTTCTGCAGGTTATTTTATCTAAGTATTTCAAAGTCTCTAAAAAAGGCACTGATTCACCATTAGGTACACAGACATTGCATATAATATGTCTGTGCCATCTAAACCTTCAAAAATTTACCATCTACCATTAGGATCTGTTTGATGTGGGGTGACAAAAATTAACTGTTTTAATAAGGATAACTAATCCTTTTTTCATACTACTGAATTATGTACTTCACCTCCAGGATCATTTAAACTTTATAGCTTCATCAGATAGTAAATGTGTCTCTGCAAAAGTATATATCTGATTTTAGTTTAAAGAGGTAAGACAGTATTTTCTTTCTTTTTAATGGGGATCCTAAACCAGCATTCCAGAAACATTTGATGCTCACTTGTATCCCCATTTTCATTACTGACAAACTATTTTAAACAGTATCATAATAACTGTATAAAGAAATCTGGAACATTCTAAAACAATGCCATATAGAGACTGAGTCAGAACTATATATAACGTATTCATTTAAAGAAATAATTACTGTTAGCTGTACAAATGTATAACCTTCAAATAAATAGCTTTGGATATTGTAATCACTCACCCTTTGGTGAAATAATACATCACCCATTCAAAAGCAATAACTTAGCTATACAACTTGGGAAAGCTTGGCATACAAGACACATGAGTTGTGACTAAACATAAATCATCTACAAAATAACAAAATATTGAAACCATAACATTTGTTTTAAAATATCAAGGTAGTATTAATAAAAGATTCAACATCATCACAGAGCTATAATCGATAGTCGGTTATCCCAAGGACTCGGGTCATAAAACCTGTCACACAACTAAATATTAATTCATCAAGATACAAATGCTTAATAACAAATTGGAGAAAAAAAAATAATTAACTAAGAAAAAGAAAAATTCTATAAGACAAAACTTCCTAATAAGTAAGCTTTCTCCCAACAGAATGAGTCGGCGTGGGATTAGTAACAATTAGCATCAACAGTAAAAACAATCTTCCTTGGGATCAGATTAACAACAACATACAGATATAGAATGGAATGGTAAAGTGGTAGAGCATCAAACAACTGTTAGAAGCTGGTATTCTATCATTTGGTGACCTCACTTGTCTGCAGTTCACTGCATGGACCAGAAGACAATGGCAATAGTTAAGATTCTGAACTGGCTTAGAATATTTAAATGTAAATTGTGTTCAGCAATAGTATTTACACAGCAATAACTCCTTCAGCTTGAGCCATTTGAAATGTGCAAGCTCACGTGTATAAGATCAATTATATCAAAACATGATTATCAGAACTATTGCGCTTCTCCTATCAATCTTGCAAGCATTGTCAGCATTTGACCAGCCTCTAATACAAAGAAAGGTTAAAACATAGAGAGTGTTAGGACATTGAGAAAAATAGTAAGACTGAGACAACAGATCAGTTCTTGTTGAAAAAGGGGGAATGCAGGACATGAACAATATCTCTTCCCAATAGACAGGCCGATGATTAACTGCAATAACTGCCAAACTCCTTTTCAGTCTAGAAGCCTTAAGATAAGTTTCTCTCTCTCTCTCTCTCTCTCTCTCTCTCATATATATATATATATACATATATACACATACATATGATCTTAGCCAAGTACAGAAAGAGGTCATAATATACCTGAAATATATCAGTGAAAAAAAATCAGTAGCTAGATGAAGACTGTCTTGAGTCCTTTAAAATAAAAATTACCCTGCTATAAAACATTGAAATGATCAGGAATCATGTTATCAGCTCAACCACCATTTATCTCAAAAATAATGAATCAACTCTCAGAAACTGTAGTCACTAAATTAATTAAGTGCACTAGCAAAATAAATGTTACCTCACAGAAGGATAAGCTCTGCGAATGAAACAAATAATATCACTAAAATCTTCATGGATCATCTGGGTAGTATGGAGGTGGACAGGGTCATCTAATTCTCATCAATGGGATCTCTAGCTGAGTGGGGCGGATCCCTCTGTTGGTAATTTTTAGTGACTGCCTCCTCTCCACATATCTACCAGAAGCGGCGCGATTAGACATCAAGTTTATCTGGATTGCTTTTGTCACAAGCATTGAGTGTGGCAAGTTCTGGAAAAGACCTTTACACTTCTGATTACGGTGCCATCTCACTTGGAAGCTTCAGGAGCCACTGGATGTTTGTGTTTCATTTCTTAGAATTCCGTGTCTGAGTTCTGATGATGCTAGCGTTGCTCTAGGTCTGGGCTGTTGTGGGCTGAACCATAGCATTTAAGCGAGAGTCAGGCTGAAAACCATTATGTTTTCAGTCCAGTTAATCAAATACTTTTTCATCAGGCGATTTGAATGTGTGTGTACCACTGCTAACCAAGTAAAATAGCAGGATATTGAATTCTGTAAGAGGCCTAATTTTTGTAAACTTTTCCTGACATCAGTAATGCTTTTCTATGAGACACAACCTCAGCAGAATAGTCCTGATAAAATGAAATATGGTTCCCATTCCATGAAAGTGACCTCCGCTTGCAATGTCAAACTCTTCTTTACAGAACCATGAAAATACCCACTATAGGTCTTGGAGGACTCCTGGCTTTAGTTTGGAAAGTGTCCTGTGTGCCTCAATTTCTAAAACAACTAGTTTATGAGGACCTCTGGGATGAAATTTTGCAAAAACTTGACATTTGTGGACCCTCACTCCTCAGGCTCCCAAATTCTGATGTTAATTCTCCTCTGTTTCAAGGTCATCAACTTTTTGCCATAAGCATAATCTGTTGTTGAAATTATCCGAATCAGTGCAATTTAAACACAAATCTTAAACTGCTACCACCTTGCTTCAGCCTCAATAGCCTTTCATTAAACTTATAGTTTGGTTTAATGTCTACTACTTAAGCCCAGCAAAATCCTATTTACTGACTTAATGTATTCCATGTAACATTTCTTAATGTTATTAATATCATCATTTCTGCCCTCTGATGGAAATCGATCCTATCCCACCATAGCCCATTAGGACCACTGGTGAAACTGACATTGCAGGCCCGCTAGTGTGATTAGTGCTGAGGCAACGACTCACTGGAGGAAAGTACTATTTAGCAAGTGATCCTGAAATTCACAGTGCTCTTCTAACCTTCAGATGTTGTTTTATTTATTTTGCTACTGATAACGGTTTGAGAGTGTCTAGGATTTAATGCCACAACTCATACTCCATAAATTAAGCAGCCATACAGTTGCCAGCTAGCCCGCGACTCTGACAAGTATATTAAGAACAAACTGGATAACTGATACAGTGACAGCATACAGATGAGAGCACAGCCATACAAATTGAGTTTGTATCTCCAAAAATAGTGAAAAAGGAAAATGATAATAGAAACAGCACAATATTTTAGGTACGAAATAACGTTAGACACAACTATGATAATTCAAACAATGGAAACAAGACGAAATAAAACACTCTAAAAAGTCCTGAAAAGGGCCACAATGAATCTTGTTGGCAAGAATAACGTACTAATTATCCAACAGTAACCGAACACAAACTAAAGACATGAAAACCCAAACCAGTATATCAGAGGGGAAGAAAAGGACCACAATTATACAGTATAACTGTGAGCAAATCGGTTGGTACTGAAGTTTCCAGTTGTAATGAAATTCTAGCACACAGCAGAGAAAATACAGACAACACACTGGACATTTCAATAAATATGTCAAATGACTGCTCAAGGAAAAATAACGATAATTAAATGCAAATTCAAATACAGTATATCTGTATTAGTTAGAACTTAGCAGGTTTGAGCAAAATTAGAGGATAGGAGTGGTTGGACGAATAAAAAAATACAACATCTACTTTTTCCAAGAAACCCGAAAAGGAAGGAGACCCAATAATTTTAGATGGCTTTGTGTATGGAATAACAAAGTGATTAGAATTCAGTTTGGATGATGCAAGAGGTTGGCAGTTTATGTGAATATTTGTTATATTTTAAATGTCTTGTCTAGGTACAGAATACAAATTATTTATATGTTACAATGACCAATAGAAATAAACATTTACATTATTAGATGTTATGTCCACCAACATTCACTAGGAATTTAACAAATGCATGGCATAACAACTGATATTAAGAACCGATGGAACTTTCTGTAGATACCCTTCAATGCTGGATTTTCTTCATTTATTTCTATGTTAACAGTTTTATTCCTCACTACCATGGTGAAAATAAATAGTTTATTCCTCCTTTTCTCTGGAACAAACACTAGATGGTGCCTTTGTCCTATTGGTTGCTCTTTACATTGAGCCCTTTCCTCCATATATGTCTTTCCTCCTTTATTTTGGGTATCCCTGGGCAGTGATTATCAGATTTCTTTGTTGCGATTACATCTTCTTTACATTGTCAGAACAATTCTTCTCTCCCATCTGTTTTTCAGGTATTGACTTTGAATTACTAGCTGAGTTAGATTAAGGAAAAAAAAACTGAAATGGCTTTAAATTATCCACCTTCCTTTATTTTGGCTATCCTTCTGGTCGTTGGAATCAAAATTTTGAAATATTTAAGGCACATATTCCTTGAAATCCGAAAATTAAATTGTTTAACTTTGAGCCTTTAACTGTATGCATGAGCGATCGTAGGATGGGTATCATTTTTGCTTTTCAAAGAACCAAATGATACGCTCAAAAGCACTACCCAAACCTTATTTTTCTTCAGACATACCTATCTCCCCAGTTTGTTTTATTTTGAGACTGGCAACAAATTATATTGTGCTTTGTTTGGGCTGGCTGAAAACCTAGGATCAACTAAATTTTTCCCATTCTCAAGGTGTGCTCAAACTTTCTAACACAGTGGTATGCCTTGGCCTGCCAATATAGATATTGCCTAAGTTTAAATAATACCATAGCTACTGTAAAATATTGAGTTCAGATGAAGATCTTTATGATCTCAATCATATATTGTTTTGATTCTCCAGAATATTTATATATAATAAGTTTACTAAATACAACAGGTTCAATTAAGATCTGGCATACAGTATAAATATTTTGCACTAGTAGCATACTTTGGTAGCAACATTAACAAGGTTGACAATCCATCAACTTCCAGTTTAATTGTTTACATACTGCGCCACAGGGGTCTGATATACTATCTTTAATCTTGGTTCTCAAGGATATGTTTATTCTCAAGTTACAGGCACTATATGCTCTACCCTCTATGGACTATTATAGATATTTATAACAGGGAGCTGATACGCTACAAATTTCTCATAGATGAATGTCGACAATCTTTCCCTGATTTCATTTAATTCAACAACATCAACAAGTGGGCTATCACCAATTGGCTATATTTATTAGTGCTGTGTTCCCATTCAGCCTAATCTACTTTATAAGTATTTAACTGGAAAAGTGATCTCCAACAGGTTTATGATTTTTAATTTGGAAAATATTTTCTTCCTTCTAATAAACTCACTTTTCCTTTATTTGAGTTCTTGTAAATACTGAATGTGTTTTTCAGACTCCGTGATGGCAATCTACCAAGGCAATCTAACAGCGGCATGTTGGTGGAGATGTAGGAACGACGTGATCAGTCCATACATTTTGTTCTTGCCTTCTCTTGGGCCTTTGGAATTATTATGATGGTCCCTGTCTTTTTTTTTTGAAGTTGAAAAGTTTTATTGAGACAATACACAGATACACATGTACACAGTTAATAAGATACATGTCTACTCCGATGTATTGGGAACGACATGCGGACTCAAACATCCAATATCTAGATCAGTAATCATAATACACAACATGTTGAATAGTTTTGAGAGTAGAACACATCCTATACCAGCTAGGTGCTAAGTATTGCTCAGAAACAAACCAAACTTAAAATAGACAAAAAGGACAAAGAGACAAAGCAAATCTGAGCGATGCATCTTGGCAATCCGACACTTATAGATCTTAGATTAAGTCTAGAATAAGAAGAAAGAGAGAATAGGCCAGATGGGCGAGCTTACCTAGAAAGATGTCTTCTCTCATATTCACTGATTGGTGACAGTGGTGGAATTCAAAAGAGCTGTCAGCACAGTCAAATTTATGCATGGTGTAATACAAAGTTGCAGAGCTTCTCATGAGAGCTAATGGCCAGAACAACAAAGCGTCGGCCAGGAGGGCATCAACATCACCATTTGTCCAAGATTAGTCTCTTAGCTACTGTGCCTACTACTGTTAACACTGAGCCCCTGGGTCATGCCCCGGAAGGTGTCTAGTGCATCTAATATCAGTAGATGTGCATCTATAGAGGTCGCCTACATCCTTGCACATATTACTGCCTCCCAGAAGGGTGGATCTTGGGCACAACCATGACTATAAAACAATTGAGTACCAGCTGGCCACATCACCAGCACACATCTGTGAAACATGCAAGTGCCCCGAGCTTAGCGGTGTGTAACACCCAGAGAAGGATTTTTTCATGATGAGCTTGATCTACCACCATCCCCAGGCCTGGTGAATCTGGCCCAACAGTTAGCCAACTCTTCGTGCCATCTGGTGCCCATCTCTTCTCCCATGAACCTCGCTGAGAGGTGGGCTCTGGAGTCTCATCCAGAGACTTCATAAATTCTCTGGCCTGGGCATTTAAATTGTAGCCAAACTGCAGTGGGAGGGACCTCTGGGTGGACCCCTGCAGCCAGAGACTCAGGCCCATATGATGTCCCTGATCTGCAGGCACTCAGAAGTGGTTAGGGGAGTTGAATCTTTCCTCAGAGCTAAAAAAGTCCAGTGCAGTCTGGGATCAGTAAATCTTTAACTACTTTGATACCCTGAGTTTCCCAGATGGCCAGTGGATACATTTATTACCCACCTTTATGCAAGGTTATTACAAAAGCATAAAGCCCAGAGTATAAGAGCATGTAACAGAGAGACCTTGTTCCTATGGTACAGCTAAGTAGTATAGGTGGTGGTATGGTACCTAATGAAGGGATGAGGAGGGGCCGTGGCAGGGCCCCGTGGCGGTCGGTGGTGCTGTGAGGGGTGGCCACAGCAGCGCAGCCACAGCTGCTTGTGGAGTGTAAGTATCATTACATCATGGATGCTATTGCATGCTGGAGGGGTGGGCATGACCACCAGCCATGCACAACACAACCATGCAAACAGGTGACATTCATCACTGTCCAGTGTCACTGCACATCTGTGTGTGCATCACTGGTGGTCCATGCATGCACTGGCACATGGCTGTGGAACTGGCATCGCACCACTGCTACCACCACTTGACAGCCTTGTTTGTGCTGTGATGGACATGAGCAGTGTGTGTGTGCAGTAGTACATAGCTGGTAGCCGCCTGGTTGGGCTTGTCATGTGCATGGTCACTGTGGGTGGGTGCATACCATCACAGGTGCGGGACATTGGCTATATGGCTTGCAGGTTGGGTGGTGTTCAGGTTGTGGGTCAGTCACAGCCATTGGCTGAGTTCCCTTTTCCTAGAGCCTCATTGTGCTCAAGAATTGAGCGGGCACGGCAACAGCTAACCCGGTGTCCCTGGAAAACCGGAACATCTTCCAGGATATACAGTGCCATGGGCTGCTTGAGGAGCCAACAGAGCCAAGCAAGACTGGCACCAAGCAGTGGAGGGACCAGCCTGCTGGGCCTTAGGCGGCTTCCCCTTCCCCTTCACCCATCCCTCCCACCCTGCCTTCCCTCTCCAAGTTGTTCATCCCTACCCCTTGCCCACCCTACCTTTGTACCCCTCACCCCTCTTGTAAATAGTTTTGTTGTTGTTCATTTTGTACTTTACATTTTCTAATATATATATATTTTGATATGAATACTGTGTTGGTCTCTGACGGTAGCTGGCTATGGTTGCTCAGTTGCAGTAGTGTACATGCCATCTGGGGTGGTATGGTCCCGGGGGGTGTTTGTGTGTGTGTGTGTGTGTGTGTGTGTGTGCATGTGTGTGCATGGGGAGGTGTCTCCAGTGTGGCAGTGACTTTCTGTTGGTCTTGCCATTCTGCCACCACCACTGCTGGGTGCACAAGGGTGGGTCTGGCTTGTATGGTTCTCTGCTACATGAGGTTGACGTGTGCCGGGATGCATGGGGTTTCCTGCAGTGCCAGTCACTGCACATGGGTGGTGTCTTGGGGTCATGGTGCGGTGTGCTGTGCATACGGGGGCTGAGGTGCACTGTGGTTGTTAACCCTGTGTGTGGCAGTCTCAGCCTGCCAGTGGTTGTGCTGAAGGCCATGGCCTCGCTGTGCTTTGTTGGCTTGTCCCATGGGCCAGTAGATCATCCGTCCCACCCCCAGTGATGCTGTGCTTGGGGTGTGCAGGTGTCTTGTTGGTTCTGCAGTGTGTTCCTGTGCCCATGTGTGGCATGGCTGGCGGTGGGCCCCAGCCTACCTCCCTGGTTGTGCAGTTCCATTGCTCTGCTGGGGGGGTGGGGGCTCTGCTTGCGCTATGGCACCTCTGGACTGCTCAGCTGGGCTAGCCTTGTTGTGCTATGGTGCAACCTTTCTGCTCAGCTTCCCCTTCCTGGTTGCGCTATGGCGCAGTTTGTGCGATATTCAGACGTTGGCTGCTTGCGCAATTTGTTTTGCTCCATGTTTGAATATCGCATCTGTTGCGCATATGCGCAATTGACTTGTGCTTGCTCCTGCTGTTGCGCACGTTTTGGGTGCAGTTTGAATATCTGGGCCAGCATGTTTTCTTCTCCTCTTCCCCCTCCCCATGACACACCAGAAACAAGCTGTTACCAGCTAGCTATGTCTTTCCTAGTGAAACTGTTAAGATAGATAGACAGACAGACAGACAGATAGACAGACAGACAAACAGAGAGACAGACAGGCAGGCAAACAGACCGACAGACAGACTTAGAGACAGGGAGACAGGCAGACAGACACATAGATGGATGGATGGATGGACGGATGATACTCCAGGTAACTTCAGTCGAATTTAAAACCAATGCAAGCCTCAATAGATATTCATAGCTATACAATATTCATTAAAATGGTTCCTACATTACATTCATTTAAAAAAGACTAAATCTGATTGATATAACCCATTACTTATTCTTAATATAAAAAGTTGTTCCATGTGTCACAGTATGTAGATTCTAAACCAGAATTAACTTACTTAGGGGACCTAGTAGCCTTACAGACCTTCCAAGGCAATGAATGGTGACCAAATGCTATTATAATCATCCAGTTTATCTAACAGCTTACAGTGAATTCTTTCATTACTTGTGACAAATTCCATCTGATTATACCATTCTTGTAGTGAGGGGGACTCTTTGCCTTTCCAATACTTTAATATCAGCCTTTTTACACTAAGGGAGACAATACACAGCCAGATTTTTTTTTAAATTTGCTAACGACTAAGCAATCCAAGAATATCCCCAGAATAAAAATCAATGGGAAGGGAGGGGGATCTCAACCCCTGTAACTAGTTTGCATATCTTAAACATTTCTGCCCAAAGTCCCTTGATCTTAGTGCATTCCCATAGCATGTGTAGTATACCAGCTTCCCCACTGTTACATTTCCAGCAGTCAGCATTTTCCTTAACACCCATTGTCAGCAAATGCTTAGAACTTAAAACCTATGTAGTATTTTTTTTGCAGCTATGTTCTTTTCTCTACCTGGTGTCCCAGTCGGCTACCTCGTCCATACATCTTTGGTTCCAGCCACTGTCTGGACCCGGCTTGCCTATGACCCTTTCCTGTAAACTCCCATGGCTTGTACCATATGGGGAGGTGGTGGGAGCTCCTCCTCACTTACTGCCAAGTCCAGATTCAGTTCTGGTGATGTTCCCAAAGCTGGGGCACCCTTCGAATGACCAACAAGCTGCCACAACCTGGGATGCCATCTTTTTCTGTTTTTCTCCTTAGAGAGAGTGGCATGCAATGACACCAGTGGGGGGAGTGTGCATACGTCTGCACATGCTCCCTCCGGTGCCTGCCCTCTCTCACCCCCTACATGCAGTAGTGGTGTAACACCCCTAGCCTCCGCTAGGAGCCAGCAGCACACTAACACTGGAGACCCCCTTCCCAGAGAGGGAGAGCAGTCCAACAGATGCTCAATCCCTCTCCTACGCAGCCAACCCACGGTGACCCGAGTCCATTCCTGAACCTGAGTAGCTGGCGTGGCATCCAGCGCTTCAACCCTCAGTGCCATCAGGCTGGCACCTATATAGTATTTTACATTGCATAAGCCTACCTTGTAGCTCTTTTATAAATTCATTAGCGGTTCTGCATGTGGATTCCCAGTCCTCTAAAGAGAGCGATATTGTGAGCTCTTCTTCCCAGGAACATTTGGCCTTGAGTATCGAACAAGATGACCAACTATTAGCAGGCATCAGTTTATAAATAATGCTAGCTCCTCTTTTGAGTGAGCCCAGCTTAACTAGCTGTTCCCACTTGTCAATTTGCGGTAAACTATAGGATTCTGTTAGACAGGTATCTTTCAAAAGCTTTCTAAGCCCTAAATAGTAGTGAAATTTATATTTTGGCAGACCAAAACTCTCTCTTAGTTCTGCAAAGGATAATAGAACTCTAGTTTTCACATCTATTAGCTGGCACAGGTTTTTGATTCCTGCCTTCAGCCATTCTAGGTTGAATAAACCTTTCTTTCCCTTTACATTGTGTGCTGTTCCAAATGGGCAAGTCTGGGACAGCAGTTGGAGACAAAGTTGTGATTATTTTTCACTAGCTATTTTATTTTAGCTATTTTTAGCTATCCTCCAGTGAGGCCTGAGGACTGACTCCAACTAACTCTAAAAAAAAAAACAGAAACGGAGCAAAATAATTCAGACTACTGTAAGATTTTTCTTCAGTATGCCTTCTGCTAAAGGAGCCGCTTCATTGGTACACTTGAAGACAGGGGAGAAGAATTTCAAGTGCAGTGAACGGGAACCAGAGAGCAGAACAAAAATTTTTACAAAGAAGAAGCAACTCACCGATCAGAAGTTGCAGGGCAAGAATGGCAGCGTACGCCAGCAGATGAAAGAGTGAACTGAAACTGAAGCTCGATCTGGAGTGATAAACACAGACAGAAGTGAGCATATAAAGATCAACAGGAAAACAAAAAGGAAAATTGAACTCCCAAAATGGAAAGAAAAGTACATTGGAACTTTGTGAATGGCAATGCCTTTTACTTCTTTTGGTGACTGCTATAGTTTATAAATTTGAATCAAATTTTAATTGTGAAGCACTTTATCTTTTTTGTTTCTGTTACAGCCCAGAGACATTGAACTGTGGAGGCAAGGTGATTGTAGGGTGCTAAAGGTGAAGGGGTGGTTGGTCGATTGTTACTACTCCACTACACACATATTTGCTTACAAAAGAGAGCAAAAAGACAGAAATTAGAGCTCAGTAGCACATAGAACAAAACAACGGGTAAACAACAGAAAAAGAAAACTTTAGATATTAAGAAAAAGGGAACAAAGGAGGAAGGTGTAATAAAAATAACAGATTTCTTTCAAGCTAACAGAGATGATAATGATTTTTTGGTACTAAGGGGAACAAGAAAATATTAAAAGATGATAAATTCCTGCCAAATCTTACATCCTCCCCTGCTGCTTTGCACTCATTCAGGACAAAGATGCTCAGGCCTGAGGCTTCTGCCCCGGGTCATTACATCCAGTACTAGCTGAAATTCACAGATTGGAGGCATCCCCATCTGGAACTGATGTAGAAGTAGAATTGTTAATTGATCTATCAGAAGTAACTGGCCAAGCTCTTCATCTGTCAGAACTAGCAACACCTCAAAAATCAATAGAACACATAAATAACAGAAAATTTAATGATAAGGCACAGAAAGGTATAAGTGTTGACCAAAGTCAGAAAGGGGGAAGAGGAAGCAAAGGAAAAAGTGAAAATCTTTTTAGAGGAATCTGATAGTTTCTTGACCCCTTATGTAAAAAGACTAGAAATTAGATCCTCCTACAAGACGCCTCCTCCTGATATTCCTCATTTATGGTCAAGTCAAGATGAGATTAAATCAAATGAAAAAATTACACACAATCAGGAACTCAGAAAAGAGATAATATAACTGAAAACTATAATGGTTAAAGTTAAAAAAGAAATAAAACATGGAAATGAATTCCTTGCAGAGCTGGTAACACTAACAAAAGAATATGTAACTGACTCCAAAAGAAAGACATTAAAAAAAATAAAGGGGAAAAAGTACAGGATAACAGAAGAACTGACAAAATAACTCATAATCAGGAAGAGACGATAGGTAGAAAAATGATCATATAAAGAAAAAACAGTAACCATTAACAAGAGAAAAAGAAACAATAATAAAACAAAAAAGAGCATACAGGAGAAAAATAATGAAATAGCTGATAGAGAATCAAAGGAAATCTAAGAGTTTGTAGTTAACCTGAAGACCAACCTAAAGAAAAAATAAAAAAAAAATTAAAAAATAGAAAAAAAAGGAAAGATAAATCACAAATAGTGGATAAATCAATAGATAGGAGGAAAACAATTTGTACGGAAATACACATAAAGTAACACAAAAGGAAAAAGATAAAGAATCAATTGGGAATTAACATAAAGAGAAGGAAAAAAACAATAAAAAAGAAGGTGACTTTTAATCATACTGAAGATAAGATGGGAGATTATTTGGAAAAAATAGAAGGAAAAGAAGACTGTAAGGAAAGACTGATTCAACAAGACAGAATTATATGCACACTTTTCATAAGTGGCTTATCAAAGGTTAAACACGAGAATCAATTTGTACTAGAATTGGAAGTGTATAACCTTTTGAAAGGTATATTTTTTCAAACACTTTTTATTATTTTTTTCAGTAAATACATTGTTCATATTTCATTTAATGCAATCAAATGAACACTTAAATACAACCACAAATGGATAACAATACATAATAAGGCACCTTCTTCTGTCTTTACATATAATAAAATACTTTCGCAATCTAAGGCTTAAAATATTCCCAATATCTACAAACTTGTCTCACGAAAATGTTATAATCTATCTATATATCCATCTTTCTCAACCAAATGTTTCTAAGGGGAATCTAACCAAGATAAGAAAGGGGTCCATATTTCATTGTATTTATGACCAGTTCTAGCTTGACTATGGCTGATACATTCATTAACTGCTATTTCAGTAAGCGCCTTGGCCCATTCATTCAATGTAGGGACTTGATTATCTTTCCAATGACTAAGGATCAGCTGTTTGAAAAATAAACAGGCTATTGCCAATCATTTTTTTCCAGGTGTGGAGATATCAAAAAGCAAGTTATAATCACCTATTATAAATATACCAGGATCAAAAGGGAAATTATGATGCAGAATTTGTTGAGATACTTTCCAAATAATGATCCAGGCCGGCCTTATTGATGAACAGTCCCATATCATGTGGAATAAATTAGCTTCTGTAGCATCACATCTCCAACATTTACTGTTCATAGATAGCCCACTTTTGTACATTTTTTCTGGAGTGTAGTACCAGTTATGTAACAACTTGAACTGGATCAACTTACCCTCCAAATCCATACTAGATTTAAAGGCATTATTCCAAACTGAGTCCCATGTCTGGGCAGAGATAGAGTACCCCAGGTATGTTTCCCATACTTTTTTTTGATGCCACAGTAAGATCAGGCCCAGATTTGACTGAAAACTTATATAATTTACCAGCTCCTCCTTTGATATTAGCCATTGCTAATAGGCTCTCAAAGTCTTTGGAAATGGGAAAAGCTAAATTTTTGTCTAAAATGCTTCTTAGTGAATCCCAAATTTGTAGATAGGAGTGAAATTGAGTATAAGGCAATCCATATATCTGTTTTAATTCAGTGAAACATCTAAGGATACCTGTGTGAGGATCAGTTTTATCTTTTAATAAAAAGATACCTTTTTTCTCCCAGGTGCTGTTAGTAAGTACTTTATTTCCAAATCTAATATACGGGTTCCTCCATAATGGAGTATATTTCAACATTACTGAGGGAGTCAAAAGTAGGTTAGTATAAGAATTTATGGAACAGGCTGAAGCTTTTAAGTAGTGATGGGACTTAACAGAATTTGGGTAAATGCCCATGACTATATGATAAAGAGAATGAGGGTATACACAGGACTGTTCATATTGGACCCACAAAGGACTATTGCCAAACAATGTGAACCAATAGCTAGCCTGTCTAAATAAAAAGGCTTGTTGGTATAGTTTGAAATCTGGTAACCTCATGCCCCTTGCTGCCAATGTTTTTTTTAGTTTTGGCAAACTAATCCTAGCTTGCTTACCTTCCCATAGAAAAATTCTAATAAGATAATCCATTTTCTTAAACCAAAATGGATGGATATGCATTGACATTACATTAAAGAGGTAAAGAATCATTGGCGCCAGCATCATTTTCAAGGCGTTAACTTTACCCCATAATGACAAGTTTAGTTTGGCCGATTTCCCAAGTTGTAACTTCAGGTCTTCTAAAATGAATTTCATATTAACTTGAACTAATAAGTCTAACCTGTAAGAAACTTTTACTCCTAAATAGGTGATGTATTCCTCCTGCCATAACAATGCATTCTCCATACATAATTTCTTGAGATTTTGTTTATTACCCTTCAAGGGGAGCATGTCAGATTTAGACCAATTAATTGAGAGGCTAGACAGTAGTCTGAACTCTTCCTGGAGCTCCATTGTGAGTGAAAGAGATCTATATGGATTGGATAGAGATAACAATAAGTCATCAGAGTAGCTACAACCTTATTTTCCATCTCCTACTCTAATCCCAGAAATGTTTTTGTTTTTCCTAATAATACATAATAAGGGCTCCAAAACTAAAATGAAAAGTAATGGCGAAAGGGGGTAACCCTGTCTAGTGCCTTTTTCTAGTGAAAATGATTCATGCAACACACCGTTAGTACAAATTCTCGCAGTAGGGGACTGATATATAGTGGCTACTTTATCTATGAATTTTTCTCCCATACCAAAGGCCTTTAATACTCTATATAGATAATTCCATTCTACAGAATCAAAAGATTTATGTGTGTCTAATGATAACAAAACAGACTCATCTTGTAACTGGGGAGCCATCCAAATAGTAGAGAGAATTCTTCTAACATTTTCAAAGCCCGCCCTCCCTTTAATAAACCACTTGGTCTTCATGAATGTATTTATTGAGGATGTTTTGCAATCTATTTGCCATCATTTTTGCCCAAATTTTATAATCGATATTTAACAAGGAAATAGGGTGATAATTGGCAGGGTCCAAGGGGTCCTTCCCTTTCTTCAGCATAACCATGATAATTGCTTCTGACATTGTTGGTGGTAGGGATTTAATTTCCTCTGCTTCTGAGAATACTTTGAGTAGTATTGGACTAACTGCATCCTTCAGTAGAGAGTAAAACTCTGCTAGCAGACCATCCGATCTGGGAACTTTACATCTGGGCATGCCCAAAACAACATCATTAATCTCATGGACTGAAATAACCTTATCAAGGCTCTGTTGATCTGAAATTGAAACCAAAGGTAATGTAGCTTTAAGTAGAAATTTGTCAATTAAGTCTAGATTATCCAAACCATTAGATTTATATAGATTCTCATAGAATTGCTGAAAGACATAGTTAATATCCCTGTTTTTGATAAAGGTGTTTTTGGCTTTATCCATTATGCTGTGTATGTTGTTTCTGTTTTGAACTTGTTTAAGTCTATAAGCCAGTAATCTACCAGCTTTCTCGCCCGACTCCCAGTAATTTTGTTGGGTCCTAAACAAAGCAAATTCAGCTTTGCTCATATGAATCTTATTTATTTCATATCTTAATATTATTTTCCTTAAAATATTCCAACCATCCCCCTTATGATTTTTATGTATCTTCTCTAAATCTTCCAACTCTTTCTCTTTACATGCCAAGTGTTTTTTCCCTTTCTTTCTTCTTGTAGGATGAGTAACTGAGAATTCTGCCTCTGATAAAAGCCTCGTAGGCCTCCCATGTAATGGCTTAGTATGTCTCATTGTATCATTAATATCAAAAAACTGTTGTGTTTCATTTACCACCCAAGGCTGGAAATCACTATCTTTTAACAATAAGCAGTTAAACCACCAGTAGAAATGTTTTGTAGTGCTGGGATCTAATTGTAGGATGACAGAAATTTGGGCGTGGTCTGAGATTGCAATTGTGCCTATGTCGGCTTTCATCATACAGTTTAACAGGTTACAGGATAAAAGGAACAAGTCTATCCTACTATATGTACTATGTCTATTTGAAAAAAAAGAGTAATCTCTACTGTCTGGCTACATCATTCTCCATGCATCAGATAAACCTAAGTCTTTCATCCTATCCTTAATGATATTCCTAGCCTTTGAGTTGGTTATCTTACTAAGTGAATTACTCTTATCTAGTAAATGTTCAAGGGCAATGTTCATATCTCCACAAATCACAATATTTCTGCAGGTTATTTTATACTAAGTATTTCAAAAAGTCTCTAAAAAAGGCACTGGATTCACCATTAGGTACATAGACATTGCATATAACTATGTCTGTGCCATCTACAGAGCCTTCCAAAATTTGCCATCTACCATTAGGATCTGTTTGATGTGAGGTGATGACAAAATTAACTGTTTTTTTAATAAGGATAACTAATCCTTTTTCTTTCATACTAACTGAATTATGTAAAACTTCACCTACCCAGGATCATTTAAGCTTTATGGCTTCATCAGATAGTAAATGTGTCTCCTGCAAAAGTGCTGTATCTGATTTTAGTTTAAAGAGGTAAGACAGTATTTTCTTTCTTTTAATGGGGGATCCTAAACCCTTTACATTCCAAGAAACACATTTGATGCTCACCTTGCTATCCCCCATTTTCATTGACTGACCAAACTATTTTAAACAGTATCTCATAAATAGCTGTATAATATAAAATCTGGAACATTCTAAAACAATGCCATATAGAGACTGAGTACGAACTATATGTAAACGTATTCATTTAAGAAATAATTACCTTACTGTTAGCTGTACAAATGTATAACCTTCCAAATAAAATAGCTTTGGATATTGTAATCCTGTCACACACCCTTTGAGTGAAGTAATCCCCATCCCTTACATTCCAAAAAGCAATAACCTTAGCTATACAACTTGGGAAAGCTTGGCATACAAGACACTGTAGAGTTGTGACTAAACCATAAATCCCATCTTTCCTAAATAACCTGAAAATGTTAAAACCATAACGCGCATTTGTTTTAAAAAATATCAAGAGTAGTATTAATAAAAAGATTCTAAACATCATCACAGAGCTATAATCCGATAGTCCGGTTATCCCAAGGACTCAGGGTCATAAGCTCCTGTCACACAACTAAATATTAATTCATCAAGATACAATCTTAGTTAATAACAAATTGGAGAGAAAAAAAAATAATTAACTAAAGAAAAAGAAGAAAAAATTCTAATAAGACAAAACTTCCTAATAAGGTAAAGCTTTCTCCAGACAGAATGAGTGCGGCATTAAGGATTAGTAACCCATATTAGCATCAAGCAGTAAAAATGTACCATCCTTCCTTAGGATCAGATTAATAACAACTTATACAGAATATAGAATGGAATAGGTAGGTGGTATAGAGCATCAAACAACTGTTAGAAGCTTGGTATTCTATCTTGTTTCGTGACCCTCACTTGTCTGCAGTTCCACTGCATGGACCAGAGAAGACAATGGCAATAGTTAGATTCTGAACTGGCTTAGGGTATTTAAATGTAGAATTGTGTTCAGCAATAGTGTTTACACAGCAATAACTCCTTCAGCTTGAGCCATTTAGAAATGTGCAAGCTCATGATGTGTAAGATCCAATTATATCCAAACCCCTTGATTATCAGAACTATTGCTGCTTCTCCTATCAGTCCTTGCAAGCATTGTCAGCATTTGACCAGCCTCTGAATACCAAAGAGAAAGGAGTTAAAACATAGAGAGTGTTAGGACATTGAGAAAAAGAAATAGTAGGAACTGAGACAACAGATCATAGTTCTTGTTGAAAAAGGCGGGGGGGGGGAATGTAAGGACATGTAGACAATCATCTCTTCCCAATAGACAGGCCAGGCTGATTAACTGCAATGCAACTGCCAAACTCCCTTTTCAGTCTAGAAGCCTTAAAGATATAGAAGTTTCTCTCTCTCTCTCTCTCTCTCTCTCTATATATATATATATATACACACATATATATACACATACATATGATCTTAGCCTGAGTACAGAAAAGAGAGGTCATAATATACTGCCAAATATATCAGTGAGAAAAAAAAATCAGTAGCTAGATGAAAGAGACTGTCTTTATGAGTCCCTTTAAAAATAAAAAGAATTACTTTCCTGCTCTAGGCATTGTTAAATGATCCAGGAATCATGGTGTTATCAGCTCAGCCACCCATTTTCTCTCCAAAGTTAATGAATCAGCTCTCAGAAACTGTAGCAGTCACTAGGTATTACAGTAAGTGTCACTAGCAAAATAAATGTTACCTCACAGAAGGATAAGCTCTGCGAATGAAATCTGATAAATATCACTTTAAAAATCTTCATGGATCATCTGGGTAGTATGGAGGGGTGGGACATACAGGGTCATCTGAATTCTCATCCAATTGGGATCCTCCTAGCTGAGTGAGAGCTGGATCATCCTCTGTTGAGTAATTTTTAGTGACTGACTCCTCCTCCACATCCTCCATGTCTACCAGAAGCGAGGCATAGCGATTAGACATCAAGAGTTTATCTGGATTGCTTTTTGTCACAAACTGCATTGAAGTGTGGCAAGTTCTGGAAAGAAGACCTTTACACTTCTGATTCACAGATTGCCATCTCACTTGGGAAGCTTCAGGAAGCACAACTGGATGTTTGGTAATGTTTCATTTCTTAGAATTCCGAGAGTGTCTGGGTTCTGATGATGCTAGCGTTGCTCTGGAGTCTCGTGGCTGTTGTGGGCTAGAACTATTAGCATTTTCAAAGCGAGAGTCAGGCTGTTGAAAACCGTTATGTTTTTCAGTCCAGTTAATCACAAATACTTTTGCCTCATCAGGCGATTTGAATGTGTGTGATACCCCATTAGCTGACACAATTAAGATAGCAGGATATTTAATTCTGTAAGAGAGGCCTAATTTTTGTAAACTTTTCCTGACATTAGTAAATGCTTTTCTATGAGACACAACCTCAGCGGAATAGTCCTGATAAAATGAAATACGGTTCCCATTCCATGAAAGTGACCTCCGCTCTCTTGCAATATTTAAAATCTCTTCTTTTACAGAGAACCGTAGAAAATATGCCACTATAGGTCTTGGAAGGACTCCTGGCTTTGGTTTAGGAGAAAGTGTCCTGTGTGCCCTCTCAATTTCTAAAGGCCAACCTGGGTTATACTGTAGGACCTCTGGGATGAAATTTTGTAAAAACTTAGACATTTGTGGACCCTCAACTCCCTCAGGCACTCCCAGAATTCTGATGTTGTTTCTCCTACCTCTGTTTTCAAGGTCATCAACTTTTTGCCATAGAAGCATAATCTGTTGTTGAAAATTATCCGAATCAGTGCCCAATTTAAACACAAAATCTTAAACTGCTACCACCCTTTCTTCAGCCTCAGATAGCCTTTCATTAAACTTATCTGAGTTTGATTTAATCATGTTCATACTACTTTAAGCCCAGCAAAATCCTATTTATTTCCTTTTGACTTAATGTAATTCCATGTAACATTTCTTTAATGTTATTAATATCATCATTTCTGCCCTCTGTTGGAGAATCGATCCTATTCCCACCATAGCCCATTGGACCACTGAAATTTGAAACTGACATTTGCAGCGCCGCTAGTGTGAATTAAGTGGTAAGGCAAACTGACTCACTGTGAGGAAAGTAGTCTATTTAACCAAGTGATCCACCTGAAATTTCACAGGAATGCTCTTCTAACCTTCAGATGTTGTTTTATTTATTTTTTGACTGCTGATAACCGGTTTGAGAGTGTCTAGACTAGGATTTAATGCCACAACTCGTACCTCCCATAAATTAAGCGGCCATTACAGTTGCCAGCTAGCGCGCGACTCCTGACAAGTATATTAAAGAACAAAACTGGATAGACTGATACAGTGACAGCATACAGATATAGAGCACAGCCATACAAGGATTGGGTTTGTATCTCCCTAAAAATAGTGAAAAAAGGAAAATGATAATAGAAACAGCACAATATTTTAAAGGTACAGAAATAACGTTAGACACAACTATAAGAATAAATTCAAACAGTGGAAACAAGACAGAAAATGAGAAACACTCTAAAAAAAGTCCTGAAAAGGAGGGCCACAATGAATCTTGTTGGCAAAGAATAACAGTATTCATTATACCAACAGTAACCGAACACAAACTAAAGGGACATGAAAACCCAAACCAGTATATCAGAGGGGGAAGAGAAAAGGGACCACGAATTAATAACAGTATAACTGTGAGCAAATCGGATTTGGTACTGGAAGTTTCCAGTTGTAATGAAATTCTGGCAGCCACAGCAGAGAAAGTACAGACAGCACACTGGACATTTCCAATACAGATATGTCCAAATGACTGCTCAAAGGAAAAAATAACGATAATGTAAATGCAAATTCAAATACAGTATATCTGTATTAAGTTGGAACATAGCAGGTTTGAGAGCAAAATTAGAGGATAGAAATTGGTTGGACGAATAAAAAAAATACAACATCCTACTTTTTTCCAAGAAACCCGAAAAGGAAGGAGAGACCCAATAATTTTAGATGGCTTTTGTGTATGGAATATGCAAGTGATTAGAGATTCAGTTTGGATGATGCAAAGAGGGATTGGCAGTTTATGTGAATATTTGTTATATTTTAAATGTCTTGATGCTAAGGTACAGAATACAAATTATTTATATGTTACAATGACCAATAGAAATAAACATTTACATTATTCGATATTTATGTCCCACCAACATTCACTTTAAAGGAATTTAACAAAGTGATGCATGGCATAACAACTGATATTATGGACCGATGGGACTTTCTGTGGAATACCCTTCAATTCTTTGGATTTTCTTCACATTTTATTTCTATGTTACAACAGTTTTATTCCTCACCTACTGCCATGGTGAAAGTAAATGGATTTTATTCCTCTCCTTTTTCTCTGGAACAAGGCACTAGATGGGGTGCCCTTTGTCCCTGTTATGGTTTGCTCTTTACATTGAGCCACTTTCCTCCCATATATGTCTTTCCTCCTTTATTTTGGGTATCCCCTTGGCAGCAGTGATTATCAGATTTCTTTATTTGCCGATTACATCTTCTTTACATTGTCAGAACCAAATTCTTCTCTCCCATCTGTTTTTCAGGTGTTGGCCCATTTTGAATTACTAGCTGGAGTTAGATTAAAGGAAGAAAAAAACTGAAATATTGGCTTTAAATTATATCCCACCTTCCTTTATTTTGGCTATCCTTCTGGTCCGTTGGAATCAAAATTTTTGAAATATTTAGGGGCACATATTCCTTGAAATCTCGACCATTTAAATTGTTTAACTTTGAGCCTTTAACTGTAGCAATGAGACGCATCGTCCGTAGGATAGTGAGTATCATTTTTGCTTTTTTCTCAAAGAACAGAAATGATACGCTCAAAAGCACTACCCCAAACCTTATTTTTCTTCAGATCTTACCTATCTACCCCAGTTTGTTTTATTTTTGAGACTGGCAACAAATTATATTGTGCTTTGTTTGGGCTGGCTGAAAACCTAGGATCAACTAGCAATTTTGCATCTCCCACTTCTCAAGGTGTGCTCAATCTTTCTAACTTACAGTGGTATGCCATGGCCTCTAACTGTGGATATTATGCCTAAGTTTTAAATAATTACCATAGCTACTGTAACAATATTGAGTTCCTAATTACGCATCTTTATGATCTCAATCATATGTTGTTTTTGATTCTCCCAGAATATTTATCTATTACTAAGTTTACTAGGTACACTACAGGTTCCATTTAAGATCTGGCATACAGTATACAAATATTTTCACGTGAGTAGCATACTTTGGTAGCAGCATTAGCATAGGATTTGAGCAATCCATTAACACAAGTTTAATTGTTTTTACATCACTGGGCCATAAGGGGTCTGATATACTATCTTTAAGTCCTTGGTTCTCAAGGGATATGTTTATTCTCAGAGTTACAGGCACTATATGCTCTACCCTCTATGGACTATTATCGATATTTATAGCTTGGGGCTTATTTTGATACGCTACAAATTTCTCATAGATGAATGTCTGACAATCTTTCCCTGATTTTCATTTTAATTCAACAACATCAACAGGTGGAGAACTGTCACCACTTAATTGGCTATATTTATTGAGTGCTGTGTTCCCATTCAGCCTAATCTACTTTATAAGTATTAAATAACTGGAAAAGTGATCTCCAACAGGTTTATGATTTTTTTAATTTGGGAAAAATATTTTCTTGCTTCTATTAAACTCACTTTTCCTTTTATTTGAGAGTTCTTGGAAATGCTGAATGTGTTTTTTCAGACTCCACTGTTGGCAATCTACCAAGGCAATCTAACAGCGGCATGTTGGTGGAGATGTGGGGACACGGCAGTGGATCAGGTCCATACATTTTGTTCTTGCCTTCTCTTGAGGCCTTTCTGGAATTAAATTATGATGGTCCTTTCATCTTTTTTTTTTGAAGTTGAAAAGTTTTATTGAGACAATACACAGATATACACTTGTACATAGATTAATAAGATACATGTCTACTCCGATGTGTTGGGGCCAGCAACATGCGGACTCCAAACATCACAATGTCTAGATCAGTAATCATAATACACAACATGTTGAATAGTTTTTGAGAGTAGACACATCATCCTAGTACCAGCTAGGTGCTAAGTATTGCTCAGAAACAAAACTAAACTTAAAAATAGACAAAAAGGACAAAGAGAGGAGTAAGCAAATCTCGAGCGATGTACATCTTGGCAATCCGACACTTATGGATCTTCGTTCGTCTAGAATAAAGAGGGAAGAGGGAATAGGTCCAGATTAGGCGAGGGCTTACCTAGAAAGGATGTCTTCTCCTCATTATTCACTGATTGGTGACAGTAGGTGGAATTCAAGAAGAGCTGTCAGCACCAGTCAAATTTATGCATGGTGCTTAATGCAAAGTTGCAGAGCTTCTCATAGAGCTACAGTGGCCAGAGACAACAACAGCGTTCGGCCAAGGAGGGCACGTCAACATCCACCATTTTGTCAAGATTAGTCTCTTAGCTGCTGTGCCTACTACTGTTAACCACTGAGCCCCTGGGTCATGCTTTGGAAGGGTGTCTAGTGCATCTAAGTATCAGTAGATGTGCATCTATAGGATGTTGTGCTACATCCTTGCACATGTCTATTACTGCCTCCCAGAAGGGTGGATCTTGGGCACAACCATGGCTATGAAACAATTGAGTACCTCGCTGGCCACATCACCAGCACACATCTGCTGGAAGCATGCCAAGTGCCCTGAGCTTAGCGGGTGTGTAACACTACCGTAGAAGGATTTTTTTCATGATGAGCCTTGATCTACCATCCCTACAGGCCTGGTGAATCCTGGCCCAACAGTTAGCCAACTCTTGGTCTGTTATCTGGATGCCCATCTCTTCTTCCCACTGAGCCTCAGCTGAGAGAGTGGGCTCTGGAGTCTCATCCCGCAGGGCTTCATAAATTCTACTGGCCTGGGCATTTTCCAATTGTAGCCAAACTGTCAGTGGGGAGGGACCTCTGGGTGGACCCCTTACTGTGGGGGGACTCCAGGCCACATTATGATGTCCCTGATCTGCAGGTAACTCCAGAAGTGGTTAGAGGGGAGTTGGAATCTTTTCCTCAGAGCTACAAAAGAGTCCAGTGTACCAGAGTCTGGGATCAGTAAATCTTTAACTACTTTGATACCCTGAGTTTCCCAGATAGGCCAGTGGATACATTTATTACCCACCTTTATGCAAGGGTTATTCCACAAAAGCATAAAAGCCCATGGAGTATAAGAAGCATGTAACAGAGAGTGCACCTTGTTCCTATAGGGTACAGCTAAGTAGTATAGGTGGTGGTATGGTACCTGATGTTTTTTTCCTAGCATAAATCATGGTGGCCTGAGGAGGGGATCCAACTAAAGCTGCTTCCAGGGGTACCCATGTAGGAAAGGAGCCATCAATTGATGAAAACCATTTAACTGTCTGGGCCATAACAAAGACCATATAGTATCCTTGAAACCAGGGAAGTCTTCCCCCCTCACCTCCAGTGCTGGTGTAGCTTTAGCCTGCTAAACAGTGGTTGCCTCCAATCTCATAGAAAATTGCCACTCATTGCTTCCAGCTTCTGGAACCATTTAGTTGGTATCAAGACCAAGAGATGCGACGGGAGATAGTGCACTCTGGGGCAATCATCATTCTGACAGTCTATCTTACCTGCAAGTGATAGCCTCAGGGTTTCCATCTGGCCAGGTCACTCCTAACACCTTCAAATAGGTTAGTGAAGTTGTTCCTAATCAATTTTGGGATATTGGGATAGATGGTAATGTCTAGGTATTTAATCCCTTTCAGGGAGCATTTTAGGCTGTGTAAAGTTACCTCTTGCTCTGAGCATGCCTTGTTCAGAGGCAAGACTTCCATTTTGGCCTGGTTCACCAGCAGGCCAGATGCTATAAAAAATTTAGCAATTATATCTAATTATTCCTGGATGACTTGGGTGGTGTAGGCTGTGGTAACTAAAAGGTTATCTGCATAAAGGAAGGTCTTCAGGGTCAACCTCCCCACAGCAATACCAAGTATGCTTCTCGATTCTCTAACTGCTATAGCCAGAGGCTCTATTGCCAGCACAGACAGTAGAGGGGGCAGTGGGCACCCCTGTCTAGTGCCCTTGTGTCAGTTAAAGGCTGGAGACATGACTCTGTTTGTGATCACTGAAGCAGATGGTGAGGAGTATAACTGCTTTATACAGGCCTTGAATATATGTCCATCTTCTCCACAGTGTATATCAAGTAGGACCATTTGGCAGTCAAAGACCTTCTTGAAGTCCACAGCGAATGCTACCATGAGAATATGTGATAACTGGGCCTCATTCATCAAGGTGATCAATGCCCTGTGGTGATCTGTCCCCCACTTGACCTTTGACAAAACTGGCCTGTGCAGGATAGATTAAGCCAGGGAAGAGCTTCTACAATCTACCTGCCAGGACTTTGCCCAGGATTTTGGCATCGGCATTGATAAGTGTGATAACTACCGCGGTGTTGAGGGTCTTTGCCCTTCTTGGGGAGCACTGTTATCACCACCTCTCTTGTGGCGGGTGGGAGAATCCCAGTCTTTATTGCATCTTTGAAGGCCTGAGCTAGGTAAGTGGTTAGCTGTACTCCAGGGTCCTGGTAAAAATCTATAGGGATGCTGTCTTTACCTGGAGATTTATGTGGGTTCATAGCTTTAATGGCTGTTGAGAGTTCTGCCTCTGATATAGGTTCCTCCAGAGGGTAGGCTATCATGGGAGAGATGCATGGGATCAGGATGTTGGCCATGAAGGCATCAATCCTGGTTATGTCTGGAGGGGATGGGGAGGAGTAGAGACGCTCATAGAATTGGGCCATGATCTCATTGATCCCTTTCTGGGAGCTAATCAGGTTCCTAGTCCCAATTTTCAGGCTGTGAATCGATCTCACCATCTGCCTACTGTTGAGGCAGTAGGCCAGTGATCTACTAGCCTCTTCTCCCCCCCTTCCCGTATGCATGGGCCATCTGTCTTAGGCTCATCTCAGCTGAGTTGTACACTAGCACTGGTTAGTTGGGCTATTAGGTTGCAGGGCAGGTCTCTAGGGGCAAAGGCTTTATATTTAGCCTCCAAGGTGGCTAAGTTCATTTCGAGAGCCACCTGCTCAGCCTCTCTTTCCTTATGGTAGTAACAAAGGTGATAATCCTCCCTCTGATGGTGACCTTGAAGGCCTCCCATGGGGTGGAGTCTGTGACTTCCCAATTATCATTGGATACCCATTACTCTGCTACTGCAGGACTTAGCCACATCTGGAACTGGGGGTCCTCCAGTAGCTGGCTGTCTGGATGCCACAAAGAGGTAACAGGCTGACCGGGGCCCCACTCAATTCCAAGTTCTAGTAGGCGTAGTCTGGAAATAGCTACAGGTGGTTTTAACCCTCCTCACTTGGTCATACAGGGCACTAGACAATAGCCATAGGTCTATCCTACTGGATGTCCCATGTGTTGCTGAGAAGCAAGTATAGTCCCTCATCCCAGGGTGCTTGGTGCATCAGGCATCTACCAACATGTGTTCAGCCATTAGCCTGAGTATTGCCTTGGTCACCTGTCTATGGGGCTCCACTGTCCCTTACTTCTGTCAAATGTGGATTCCAGGGTCAGACTGAAACTCTCCTCCACTATCACTTGAAGCTTTTTACTATTAAACTCAGTTGTCATCAAAATGTTTTTGTATGACTAGAAAGCCTTTAAAAGATAAATCATCACTGATAAAATTTATGTAAAGACACATTAAAGGTTAAAAATACGTCTCATCTCACAGTAAGAGGAGAAGCACACATATATACAGTCAGCATGCAACAGAATATACACATGACAACTCATACAATATTTATAGGCTTCTTCACTTGGCTGATTTCATAGAAATATTTTGATAATCTATCCAGAGTCCATACATCCTTAGTGTGCAATATTATGTTAGTAAGAGTAATTTTTTTAAGCTGATATCGATTGCTTGTAAAAGTGATTAACCAGTACAGTCTTTCTTTTATATAAATAGTACAATCCCGTAGGATGTGGCAAAGATCCTCATTCCCCCCGTGTGGACAGTTCCAGGACCCAGACATGAGATTTGATTGTTTATATCGAAATAATAAGATGTTATTGGGGAATTTTACAAACTGATGATTTGAAAAAGTTGATCTTAGTTTGGGATCAGACAGCAAGTCAAGATAAGGTTTAAATCCGAAAATAAAGTTATTCTGATCAAACCATTTAGAGTAGCGTGACTCTACAATAAGTTTTTGATCCAAAGTAATCCAGTCATTTGTGACCTTTTTAGTTACATATTTTTATATTGGAGACTGAGTGTTATCCCTTTGTCAGCAGCACATTTAACACTTATCCAATAATCAATCTTTCTATTTTCTATTGCAGCATTTATATTAGGAAGTCTGAGCTCAATCTTAGATGTGGAGCTGAACAAGTGATCTACTCACAGGATATTCGAAGACTTTTTATATGGGGGCATTAGTTTATTAGTATTGTTGTATTCCATATATCAGAGCCATAAAGTAATTGGCTTCAAACTTAGCTTTGACAACTTGAATGAAGGTCTGATTGTATATCCACCAAATGTGACATGAAATCTTGTTAGGGCTCCTAGGGTCTTTTTATCTTTTTCCAGGACCAGCTCTACGTGTGCGGACCACCTACAATTTTGATGAAATACAAGGCCCAGATAAACATAATCAGGAACAGTGTCAACTTTGTCACTGTCAATATACCAATTGCCAGTAGCTTTATTACCACCAAATTGTGTGGCATTCGTCTTTTTTAAATTAATTTTAAGATTCAGATCCTTGGACCTGTTATAAATAAAATCCAATTTGTTTCACAGGCCTTTAGTTATAAGTGAGAGGAGAATGATATCATCCATGTATGCAAGAAGGGGGCAGTGCAGAGTCTTAATTTTTGGTGAATCTGAATTAGAGGCTTCACAATCTATCAACATTTTATCTCTATATAGTGAAAAGAGATGTGCCAGAATGCAACCTTGCCTTGATGCTAGCCCATGTTTCGGAATACAAATTGGCTATAATCGAGACTAAGTCTCGGTTAATACCCCTATCCAATAGAATAGTTCAAAGAGCATTATGGGATATGGTGTCAAAGGCAGAGGAGTAGTCTATAAAGACTGCATGTAGTTTTTGCCCTCTAAGCTTTACATACTTTTCAATAAGATGTCTGAGGACAACTATATTGTTCAGAGTTGAGTAATCACTTCTAAAGCCTGTTTGAAAATCAACTATGCCTCTCGTGTGGTCCACACATTGTGTTAATCTGTCCAGAAATATTTTAGAGGAGATTTTTAAATTTATATCTAAGAGACTGATAGGCCTATACATGGCAGGATCAGCTAAGCTGCCTTTTTTGTGTATAGGAATAATATTTGCCCATTTCCAAGTATCAGGGTAATGGTGAGTTGCAATGCATTTGTTATAGAAAACTGTTAAAAATCTGGACCGAAAGGGTGTAGAACAAAGGCACACCTCTGCTGGAACAAAGTCTGATCCAGCTGCTTTATATTTTTTGGGCGTGTATATTGCAAAGTAAACTTCATCCACCATTATGGGTCGAAGGGATGTAGGGGTACCCGCAGTTCCTGGGGTATTGTTAATTTAGAAGTATCATAAAAAATGCTAGTGTAGTATTCTATCCAGCTAGTTTCAGAGATATACGTATCAATGGCATTTTTATAAACAGTTGTGCCCTTGGCCACTAGAGACCAAAAAGTTTTACAATTATTATTTTGTACAGCATCTGACATTCATTGCCACTGCTTCCTATAAAATGCTTGTTTTTTCCTCCTGTCAACAACATTTTATAATTTTTTTAGCAGCATTTAGTTTAGATAATATTTGGGTAGAGTGGAATTTTTGTATTGTTTATATGATTTCCTGATAGCTGATTTCATATTTTTACAGTCCCTGTCAAACTAAGTTTTTTTTTCCCACCCATGGACATTTTACCAGGAAACTCCAGTTTTAGTTTAATTTCCTTAAAAAGGAGCTTAATTTGCTGGAATAGGTGGTATGTATTTCCCCTTAGTGCATCAATAATTTCTTCTAAGAAACATTTAGGTAAAATTGGAGATATCTCGCTCCGTGAATTATAATGCCATATAATTTGTTCTGCAGATCTAATTTCAGTAAAGATAACATGATTTACATTATTATTGTATTGTACATTCTGATACTGTGTAGACTCTAAAATAATAGGGAAATGATCACTCTCGGCTCTTATTGGGATTGACAGCTGATTCCAGCAGTCAAGAGATCCTGACCACAAGTCATAACCTACGACAGAGGAGCCTCTAGCAGAGACATAAGTAAAATCACACTCCTGATCACCCTGAAGTCATCCAGTTAGAGGAAAACGATTAAATTCTTTTAATATCTCTATCAGTAAATTCCCTGAGTTATTTAATTTGGAGTCCTTTGAAGCTCTCTGATCCAACTTATCAAGTGCACAGGTATACATAAACATAGAATTGTCCAAGAACCCATCATAAAGGTAAATCTGTGCATTAAAGTCTCTAAGTAACAACAGTTCAGAATTTGGTAATTCTCAAAAAATATCTACTATTAGATCAGCAAAATCATGCCAGATGTTAATAGATTAGTAATTCAAGTTTTCTGGGGTATATAACAATTGATAAGCATAATATCCAATGTTCTAGTCTTAAGACATACCACAAAACAATTATTGGTAGATTTACAGCAACAACCTGTATCAAAGCTACCAACCTTGACAAAGACAAGTAGACCACCTGATTTCCTAACAAACCTTGACGTCTTAATTCCTGGGGCATGAAAACATTCAAAACCATTTAGGAAAATGCCTTCATTATCTGAATGCCATGTCTCTTGGAGACAAATGGCATCGAAGCCCAGGAAAAAACTTTCACAATCACTTTCAGAGATCTTAGAATTCAAACCAGCAATATTCCATCTAACAAACATAAATCCAGTGGGACCATTATTGGAAGAGCTAGGCAAAAGGGCCTGTGGTGATGGTAGTCAATTATTATCATAGCCTGCAAGCGACATAAACTTGTTTCTAAGACACATCACAGAGGATTGTCTCCTTTGAACAACTACCTCCACATTGCCTTCTGCTAGGTTAAAAACCATAAGATCAACAACATGCAATCCCAAATGGTCTTTGTTGCTTGATCTAGAATTCTATCAGCAAATCGTCTGTTGGGAACCACTAAATCCACTTGACTATCTGTGTTAGCTCTGTAAGCAGTGGTATACCCCATTTCAACAATAGGAATATGTAAGAAATTTTTGAAAAGAACTTTGATTGAATTTGTCAAGTTATTGTCATTCTCATGCTCGAGAAAATTCATGCCGAACATGCTAATGACTATTTGAGTTTCTGTTTCAACAGACTCAGCATTGTTAATCTTGTTAAAGTGATTCCTACTGGGAAAGGTTAGAGTCAGTTCTTTATCTTGTCTTAGCCCACTATTTATCCAGGCATAATTAGCCATCCTGGGCGAAATGAACAATATATCAACAATGGTGGCAGCTTCAATCGGGGCATTTTTAATCTCTAAAATATAATTTTCAACCAAAGCTATGTCAAGTTCCTTATTTAGGAAGTGTAAAACTTGTTTTTCAAAGTTATCTGGGTCAAAGCCAGTTAAGAGTCCTGGCTGCTCTGGGGAAGCACTGCGTGGCTCTGATAGGCTGCCGCCTGCTGCCACCCTCCTCTAATTAGACCACTGCTCTCCGTTTGGCCACTGATTGGCCCTGCCTTTTCTATATTGGATTGTCAGTCACTGGGCTTCGGCACCCACTGCTTTACACTGACTTTTGCTGAAAACTTGTGCTCGTCCCCGCACCTCCGCCTCCTACCTTTATTAAATAGGCTTTGGCTCCACCCACTCTACCTTGGTATCCACCCTGCTTGAACCTCATTGGGCTCACTTACTTGGGACCCCCCGTCACTCCCTCTCACTCTCCTTGCTTCACCTCCACAGGCTGGCTCTTGCCCTACAGACCCTCTCGGTTATTCTCAACACATCCTCTAAGCACTATGGCTCTGCCCCTACTGCCTCTTCATCTCATTCTCTCTTGCTCCCTGCTACCGCTGTTTTTCCTGGCTGGAGCTAGATACCCCTCTCTTCTAGGCTACAGGACTGACCTTATCTACACCCACTCTGGTACCCTTCCAACTGAGCTTGTCTATACTCCCCCATTCTCCTCTGGGGATGGCTGACAACACGCAAAGAACCATGATAGGGTGGTGCATCTTCGCCTGTTCCTGTTATCAACACTGGCTCATATTACTTCACTTTGGGACCTAAGACAGAATCACTGTAATAGACTGTGCATGAAATGGGTAAATAAATCTGCCTTAAAACAATTAAGAAGCTTCTGCTACTCCTGCTGCTGCTATCTGGGAATGTTCACCCAAATCCTGGGCCTAAAATTCCTTGCCCCGGCCATCAATCGAGGCACCCTGGGACTCTCACCCTTGCATCTCTCAACATCTGCAGTCTCCTGCCTGAACTTGATGCCCTGCAAATATTCACTAACTAACACAACCCTGATATCCTTGTGATTGTTGAAACCTGGCTATCACCCAAAATTCTAGACATGGTTATTGCCCTACCAGGGTACAATGTCACCAGACTTGACAGGAGCACAAAAAGAAGGGGAGGCTGTGCTTTATATCTCAAAGACACCCTCCTGGGTCACCACTTACCTTCGCCCCTCTTGGATTCTTCTTTGCAGATCCTACCTATTAAAATTCTGCTGGGGGCTCAAAACAAAGCACTGACTGTTGCTGCTGTTTACATTCCTCCAAAAGAACAAGGTAAAGGCCACAACTCAGTCTTGGACCTCATCTGTGCCCAACCCCCTGACTTGGAGTCGATCCTAATGGGGGATTTTAACATCGGTTGGCTAGCCGCTGACACAGGGGGTCTCAAGGATGCCATCTCAGCAGTCAGCCTGGCACAGCTGGTAGTCTCCCCCACTAGACATAATTATAAAACTGGTGCAAGCACTCTTCTGGATGGAATACTGACCAGCCATCCCTCCTCATCTTGGACTTTTCCATCCTTCCAGATACACTAAATGACCATTCCTCCTTCATCTGCAAATGGTTGAATAAATTCAGCAAGCCCCCCTAAATTAATCAATAGTAGAGTCCTCCCACTTAGTCAGTTGAAACATCTCAAATCCCACCTCTGACAGCTCGACTGGTCTCCTATATTCAATGCTTCTGATGTCAGCTCAGCCTTGGATTTTTTCATCAACTCCTTCAATGCTGCCTGTGACACCTATGCCCCTTTCAAAAGGCATAAAATCAAAGGTCTTTGCAATCCTTGGCTCCCCGCTGAACTACCTATGGATCAGGGCATCAGAAAACATATGAGGACAGATTAATGGAGCTCAACATGTATACCCTAGAGCAAAGGAGGGAGAGAGGTGATATGATCGAAACATTCAAACACCTTCAGGGCATTAACAAGGTGAAAGAGTCTAACATGTTTCAATATGTGAAAAATAGCAGGACAAGAGGACACAGCATAAGATTAGAGGGAGGCCAATTAAGGGATAATGTGAGGAAGTTCTTTTCATAGAAAGGGTTGTGGATGCATGGAACAGCCTACCTCAGGAAGTGGTGGATACGAATACAGTGCAGGGCTTCAAATAGGCATGGGATAGGCATAAGGGGAGCAATACTGATTAGTAAGAAAAGATAGGCCATTGATAGAGCAAAGGCTGATGGCACATTCATAAGGTAGAAAAGGAAATGGGCAGACTGGATGGGCCTTGCAGTCCTTATCTGCTGTCAACTTCTATGTTTCTATCTGAAAGCAAGTGACCTCTTCTGGCTTCGGGCATGGGCCACTGGCAATCAAGCCGATATTCAGAACTGCAAACGGGTGTGAAACGACTAAATCAATCCACCAGAAGAAAAATGCATTACTACAGAGATACCCTCATGAACACCTGTGGTAAGGGAAAATCCTTCTGGGACAATCTGAAAGAAGTAACTGGGAAACAGCCAACAACCTCACCTACTATGTTGGTCATTGATGGTGGCATAACTCTTGACACTACCACAATTGCAAATACTTTCAATACTGCTTTCTCTGACCTCATAGAAACATAGAAACATAGAATTTGACGGCAGATAAGGACCGCTTGGCCCACCCAGTCTGCCCATTTCCCTACCTACTGGATAAGCTGCAGATCCTAGTTAACCAGCAGCCTACTTCTTCCTACCCCCATCCCCCAGAACTGCCTTATGACTATCCCATGCATGCTTGAATTCCACCACTGATTTTGACTCCACAACCTCCTTGGAAGGCCGTTCCAGGCATCCACAACCCTCTGTAAAAAATACTCTTAAATTACCTCTGAGCCGCCCCCCTATTTTCAAATTGTGCCCTCTTGTTCTTGCACACCTCTTTTTTTGAAAGATGCTACCCTCTTGGACTTTGTTGATTCCCTTGAGGTACTTGAACGTTTCTATCATGTCCCCCCTCTCCCTTCTTTCCTCGAGGCTATACATATTAAGCTCCTTAAGTCTCTCTTCATATGTCTTCGGTGCAGACCCTGCACCATTTTGTTGCCCTCCTCTGGACAGCTTCCATCCTGTCTATGTCTTTAGGAGATTGGGTCTCCAGAACTGCACACAATACTCAGATGGGGTCTCACCAGCTGTCTGTACAGAGGGATAATAACTTCCTGTTTTCTACTGGTGATGCCTCTCCCTATGCATCCCAGTATCCCCCCAGCCCTCCTTGCTGCCCTCTCACATTGCTTGCCCGTCTTTAGGTCATCTGATATGACTACCCCCAGGTCCCTTTCCATTTTTGTTGTTGTTAGTATCTCACCCCCATTGTGTACTCTTCCCTGGGTTTTGTTTCCCAGGTGCATTACTTGCACTTCTTAGCATTGAATCTAGCTGCCATACATTTGACCATTCCTCTAACCTTGCCAGTCCTTTCTCATCCTTTCCACCCCACCCTGTGCATCAACTCTGTTGCAGATCTTAGTGTCATCTGCAAAGAGACATACTTTTCCTTCCAGTCCTTCTGCAGTAGTCGCTTATAAAGACATTGAGAGGACCAGATCAATACTGAACCCTACGGTACCCACTAGTAACCCTCCTTTCTTCTGAGTGGACTCCATTTACTATTACTCTCGTGTCCTATTCTCCAGCCAATTCTTTACCAGGCTGTCATCTTGGGACCCACTCCCAGGCTGGCTAACTTGCATATTAATCTTTTGTGTGGGACTGTGTCAAATGCCTTGCTAAAGTCTAGGTAGGCCATGTCCACAGCCCCTCCCTGATCTACTACTTTGGTCACCCAGTCAAAGAAATCTATCAGATTCATCTGGCATGACCTTCCGCTGTGAATCCATGCTGCCTAGGGTCCTGTGCCCTCTGGCCTCTAGATACTAGACAATTCTTTCCTTTAGAAGTGATTCCATCATTTTCCCTATCACTGAGGTTAAACTAACAGGTCTATAGTTTTCTGCTTCTGCCTTGCTCTCACTTTTGTGAAGGGAATCACATCTGCCCTCCTCCAGTCCTCGGTACCACCCCATCCTCCCATGATTTGTTAAAAGGGTAGTCAGTGGTGTCACTAGTTCTACCCTTAGTTCTTTTAGAATTCTGGGATGAATCCCATCAGGCCCCATTGCTTTGTCCACCTTCAGTTTAAGAGTTCTTTCAGAACCCTTTGTTCTGTAAATGGGCGGTATCAACTTCCGTATCCAGAGTGTTACTACTGTTTGTTTTATGTACCTCCCCTCTTCCTTTGTAAATACTGAGCAAAAATATTTGTTTAGTATCTCTGCCTTTTCACAGTCTCCCTCTGCCCACCCTCCTCCCCTTTATTAAGCCTCACTATCCCCTCCTTGGTCTTCCTTGCTCCCTGATGTACCTATAAAGGTTTATCCCCTTCTTAACTGAGTTGGCTATCTTTTCCTCGGTTTGGGCCTTTGCTGTTCTGACTGCCTTCCCAGCCTCCTTTTGCTTAACTGATACAGTTCTCTGTCCTGCTCCTTCTGCGATTCCTTTACTTCCTGAATGCTTTCTTTTCTCTTGAACCTTCACTGCCACTTCCTTTGAGAACCATAGTGGTTTCTTACATCGTCTTGTTTTGTTTATTTGCTTCACACAAGGCTCGTTACCTCTGTGATGGCAGTTTTTATTATTCCCCATTGTTCTTCCACCCCTCCTTCCTGCCCATTTGCTAGTGCATTCCTTAGGCACTCACCCATTTTGGCAAAGTCAGCCCTCCTAAAGTCCAGTACTTTTGTCTTTGTATGGCTTGACTCTATTGCTGTGTTTATTGTGAACCATACTGTTCGATGGTCGCTAGTTCCCAGATGGCTACCCACTTCTACATCTGTAATCCTCTCACCATCTCCATTTGAGAGAATCAAGTCTAATATTGCTCCCTCTCAGTGGGCTCCAGTACTAGTTGTCTAAGGCATGCCCCTGTGAGGCATCTAGAATAACTGCACTCTTGAGTGGCAGCTGCAACTGCACTCCAGTTAACATCTGGCATATTCAGATCACCCATCAGCAATATCTCCCCTTTTCTGCCATTCTAAGTATACTTTCTATCATTTCCTGTCCATTTCTCCCCTGAGAAGGGGTCTCATACAACCCCCATGCTAGCATTGTGGTGCCATTGCCTGTCTCCAAATTTACCCACAGTGCTTCTTCTCCTCCCTGTACCTTTTTGTTCTGTTGCTTTTATTCCTTCCCTTATGTAAAGAACTACTCCTCCTCCTCTTTTACCCTCCCTGTCCCTCCTGTACACAGTGTATCCTGGTATGTTTATGTCCCAGTCATGGTTTTGTGTACCATGTTTCTGTGACTGCCACGATATCCAGATGTTCTTCCTCCATCAAGGCCACTAATTCAGGAAGCTTGTTACCCAGACTACGGGCATTAGTACTCATTGCTCTCCATTTTTGATGGCTTTACCTTCCAGTGCAGCATCCCCACTGACAGTTCTACCTCTGTCTTTCTCATTTAGTACCCTGTTTTGTAGGAGAGGCTGGGATTTTCCTGCTGCTTGTCAGTGCCTCCCCTTTGACTAGTTTAAAATCTTGTCAATGAAGCATTTAAACCGATTGCTCAAAAGACTTGTTCCCTTCCTGGACAGATCAGACCATCCTGCCAGTATAGGCTGGTGTCCTCCAGGTGGAACCCCAGTCCCCAATGAAGCCAAACCCTGTGCTCCCACACCATTTTTTCAACCATTCATTAAACTGCATGGTGCCAACTACCCTCGCCTCCCCATGCTTTTGACAGGCAGCACCTCTGAGAAGGAAACTGTGTGTGCTACTCGTCTTAGGTCCCTCCCAGCTCTGCAATGTCCTCCTGCACTGCTCTAATCTCATGATGAGCCAAGTCATTTGTCCCTAGGTGGACAATTACGTCCAGCTCGGAATCCCTTGCAGCTGTTCTCGTGATCCTGAGGATGCGCTTCCTGTCCCTCCAAGCCATGGCACCAGGCAGGCACCTTACTTCATTTTTCTCATCTCCCCCCAGTTCTATACCCCTAATAATTGAGTCCCCCACCAGGAGCTGCTTCCTTTCTCTTTGGTGTCCTCTGCCTCCTTTCTGTGGGCCTTCCTTGTGACAGTTATCATCAGTCTTCTCTGCGGGTACACCCATAGGGGAGCTATGCTCCCCCAGAATGGTGTATGGATTGTGGTGGAACAATTGACTGGGTGTGCCTCTGTTCCACCCTCCTCACCTCCTGAGCCCACTGTGGTCCAACTGCTGTGCTTTCTTCGCAACCTCTGAGGTAGTGGTGGTGGCGCTAGTGCTCCCTGGATGGGGAGGTTCCCTTTCTACTGTCCAGTGTGTGGCCTGGGGAAGTTTCCTTACTACTGTCCAGTGTGGCCTGAGGCAGGCAACTTCTCCCTCAGGGCAGATAGTTGTCTGCAAATAGGGCAGCATCTCAGCCTCCAGAAAGACTCCCGAAGACTGCTGCCCCACAGCCATTACATTGCACTATTCCCCACATGTTTATCTAGTTTTTTTATTGTATTTGTATTAGAGTGCGGTGTGATTTGATTATATAGAAATATATATATATATATTATACAACGTGTATATTTATATTATCAGTGCAGTGTGCTAGAGAGATATGACAGTGAAATGCACCTTGCACTCGAGAAATGATGTCAGAACCTCAGGTATAAAGGAACTATTTCCAGGGATGGGTGGGGTGAGAAGTGGAAGGGTTGGGCCTAAACTGTGTCCTCACAAAACAACCACTAAAAGCTCTCACCCACCGCCATGGCTGGCCTTTCTGTCAGCAAGATACCTACACAACAATTTGACAGAGAAAGTACCTGCTAATCAAACAGAGAAAAATACAGACATCCAAGAGAGAGAGTTAGTTACAGATAATTCGGTCCAAAATAGTATATTCCACGCAGCTTCTCAGTTGATTCCCAGCACTCCTGTACACAACCTGGAAGAAGATGGACTTCTGGCTCATACAGGAGCACACCACTAGTTTATAGTAATTGAATAATGCTGACAAATGGTCTAGCTAGACAAATGGCTATGATGCTGAGCTCTGACTTGTGAAGACAATTACCCTCACCTCAGGCTATGTTTGGCATCCAGTTTCAACCTGCAGCTTTTGCTATTTTGAATCACAGAGCCCCACCAAAAGTTGCAAAATATATTGATGCAGATTCACAGAATTCAAGTAATCAGTCCAGTTAGCCACAAGGAAAATCAAATATGCAGAAGATAAGCAGTTTTAAAAAAACCCTTTCTGAATTAAAAACTAAAACAAATACCAAGCTCTGCCACTTTAAAATTGAGGAAAACTTCTCTCAGATTAAGCAAGAGAGAGAGAGTTTAGTTACAGATAATTCGTCCAAAATAGTATATTCCACGCAGCTTCTCAGTTGTTCCCAGCACTCCTGTACACAACCTGGAAGAAGATGGACTTCTCAGTAGTGTTCTCTCTTCAGACTTCTTCAATGATTATTTTTTTTTTATTTAGTTGTTTAACCAGGTATAGCACACTAAGCTGAAAGCTTTTTTACAGGAGCGACCTGGGAGCACAAGGAGGTTAAGTGACTTGCTCAGGGTCACACAGTATGCAAGTGGAAGCTGTGGGATTCAAACCCATGTCTGGTCTGCTGGATGTCACCAAATTTGCAGCTCAGAGCCTTAGACCACTGTGCTATACTGCCTCCCCTCCTGATGACCACTCTCCTTCTCCTACCCCCAGCCCACAACCCCCCCCCAACCGCCCACCGTTCTACTTTTTATTTTTTTATTTTAGTCTTTGGTAACGAGGTAAGGCCCACTAGGCACAAGTGCCTGTTTTCAGGAGTGATCTGGGAACACTGGGCAGTTAAGTGACTTGCTCAGAGTCACACAGTATGCAAGTGGAGGTTGTGAGAATCAAACTCAGGTCTGGTCTGCTGGATGTACCAAGCTCATTCACACCTCGTTTCTCTATCCTTTAGGCTATACTGCCAGTCACTTTAAGGAAGTCAGGGCACATGAGATCTGTAAATACGTCTCTAATGCAATCGCCAAATCCAGAACTAGTGGGGACTCACTGGAGCTCAAGCTGGTGTCCCTCACTCTTGATGATGTGCTATTTCCACTAACAAATATTCCACTAACAAATAGTTTCAAGCCTCTCCCTTGCCCTCAGTCAGTACCCCGACAGATGGAAATCATCCACAGTAACCCTGGTCCACAAAAGTGGGGACAAGGATCTGCATGTGAACTACTGGCCTATCTCCATACTTCCCCCCCTCTCTAAGGCCATTGAACATATGGTATCTGACCAGCTAATGGAATACCTGGACAAACACAACATCCTCTACCCCCAACAACATGATTTCCATACAGGTCTCAGTAGTACATCGGCCCTCCTTGAATTCATTGGTTCAATCCACAGTTCATTGGACAACAGCCTCCTAACCGGGTCAGTCTTCATTGACCTGACCAAGGCTTTTGACACTACATCATAAACTATTAATCACACAGCTACGTTCTGCTGGGCTCTCACCTGAGTCCACTACCTGGTTCAAGAGCTACTTGGAGAACCAATCCCAAAGAGTGAAAATAGCTGATTTTCTCTCAGATGTATGTCCTGTTCACTCAGAAGTTCCTCAAGGCTCTATTCTTGGACCACTTCTTTTTAGCCTCTTTCTGAATGATCTTCCACAATAGTGTCCAGCACAAATCATCTTCTATGCTGACGATCCCTCCATCCTTTTCACTCACAAGGTTCCGGGCCACCTTCAAAAGAATCTACAGCTTGTCTTCACCTCGATTGAAACTTGGTTTAGTATACATAAATTGGTTCTTAACTCCAAAAAAAAAAAAGTAAATGCTGTTCTGCAGCCCACACAACAAACACAGACTGAATCCCATCATGATCAAAAACTGCCTTGATGCATCCTCGAACAGGTTTAATCCTTTAAATATCTAGGCATTACCATCGATTGTAACCTATCATATGCTATGCACATTGACAACATTGCCAAGGCTGCCAACACTCGCCTTGGCTTACTCTTCAGGCACAGGCAATGCCTTACCTTAGATGCCTTAAGGATTGCAGTACACAGCTCAGTAATCCCAATAATCGACTATGGCCTGATCATCTATGGCTCTGCCTCTGCCACTGCCCTCAGGCGCATATCCATTGCTCTAAGCAAAGCTTGCCATCTCATAACTGGTGCCCAGATCAAGTACTAAACCTGCCTTAAGACAAAGAAAATAACACTAGGCCTTGCTCCCCCAGGCGTCCAAGCTCTCCTCTGCCCAGTGTGGACTACTCGCATCACCAGTGGCTCTGAATCCCAGCTTCTGCATATCCTGCATTTCCACACCACACAAGGGCAAAGATCATCTGCGCACAGAGCTCCCAGCTGGTTCAATGGTCTCAACACTGACATCGCCTCAATGCCAAATTTTAGCCCATTTAAATCCAGTCCCTGTCACATCCAGTCTGCATCTAGCTCCTGTGACTGTCCTTCCTAATTGTTCTCCCCTCTCCTCTTTGCTCTTTCCACCTAGCACTTAACACTCTCCCCCTCAACTCCCTCTCCCATACACCCATTCATCCTCCCCTCCTCCCACCCTCCTTCCCTACCCCCCTGTAGAACTTTAATTGATATTTGACAAGTGCCTATGGCTGCACCCCACTAGAGTGTCTCTCCTCCATACCATGTCAACCCTGTAACCAGACCTCCTTCTGGCATTGCCACTGTATTGAGTGTATAAAACTGTATGTAACTGCCTGTAACCCACTGTTATACTGTCATTCAATATCTTGTTTGAATTGTACCTCAACTGACGCTTTGTAAAAGAGCCTTGGCTCAAAGGTACTTGTAATCCTAGATTCAGATAAAATCAAATAAAAAGATTACCCCCGTTCACAGGCCCATATAGTCTAATTAAAGGATAGGTCTCAGTCCATTTAGTTTGAGGGGCAGAGCTCTTGGTCATTATGTAAGCAGTATCTGGAAATCTCACTTCCTCATTAGTCCCTCCTTTGACGCTTGAAGCTATCTCTTTGTGTTTCTGTCTTAGTTTTTTCAGAGATCTGGATACTGCCTAGAAGCAAGGGAGTTGTCTTATCCTTAGGGGATAAATATAATTGCTGATTATGCTTAAAAATCTCCTGTTCCAAAGAACCTAATTAGACCAGCAAATCAGACTGTGCATTAATCTTGTGATTTACAGGTTGCTCCCCTCCATCTGGCAATAGCTCATCGTTTTTAATAATGTGCCTTTGCATTATTGAAAGATCATTAGTTTCCTCATAAGAACTTCCAATAATTCCTTCATTGGGTTGCCCTTTATTGGCCAACACTAGTTGGGTAGTATTAGGGGTATTATCCTTTATCCTTTTTTTATTTTATATTTTGGCTCTAGTTCTTCTGTGTTGTTTAGGCTTGTGAACAGGAGTGTCTGGTATCTCAATGACACAAAACTTAGATCAAAGACCTTTCCGTGACTGATCAGTAGAATTCATACTAATCTCAACAGACTCGTCCTCGATCCCAGGAGCATATTTAGAAATTTTAGAAAGTACATCAACTAATTTGGCCTTATTAATAGCCACGTTGCCATATAGATATTCTAAGATATTTTTATTAATTGCTATCTGTTCGATCAATATCAGTTGGGCATGATATGGATTTGTCAAAGTATTTACTAAATCCTTACTTAGACAACTGGGCTTGAACATTTCATAATTGTTGCCAGTTATTTCTAGATTGGAAACATGCCTTGTCTTGCAGTGGCTACAGCACTGGACTGTTTGTAGTTGTTCATCAAATTGCTTTAAGCCATCAATTGTATGCTGTATTTCCTCTATAATTTTCCCAATCTGAGTTTTACTTTTCCCTGACCCTTCTTTGATGCTTCCATCTGAGAACCATAATTTAGGTGACAATTCAATATCAGATAACTGAGTAAGATTCCCCTCGATGGGGTCAGACATTTTACTTATGTGATCAGTCTCAATTACCCATTCACTTAAGTCATCCATGTAATAGCTGCTGTGGGGGGCATAGGGGACATTTTCTTGATTATTACTAACCAGAACATGCATTGTTGGGGTACTGCTGTTAGCTCCATTTCCATTCTGAACCCCTATAAGTATATCATTATCTATAGTCTGAACCATACTTGTACCAAGAGATACAATCCCACTTCTGGGTGTTGAAGTCTTATTTAGACAAGGCAGCAGATGATCAGTTCTCTCAGTTTGCCTTTTGCTCCCTTTCTTAAGCATCATTGGTAACTCCATCAAAGGAGAAACATTGCTATTTTGTAACCGTTGCTGCCTGGTATTGATCATGTTGAATAGCTACAGCTGGAAGTAATAACAGATAAATAAAACATGAAACACTGTTATTACACAAAGTCAAAGTCAAGAAGTCAAGGATAACAACAAATGTAACAACAAATGTTCCGGAGGTCACAAATATCATAAAAGGGAAAGAGAGTCAATCAGACACAATATAAAAGCTTTAGTTGAATCAGGCTCCTTCTGGGTAGCAATGTTTCTTTCTTTTGGGTCAGGTTGGAAGATACTATAGTCTATAGACCCAGGAGACTACCAGGAAATCCAAACAGTTCCAGAATATAGAGAGCCCACAGTTCTCCTTTTGGGGAAGTCAGTGCTGAAAAGACAAGTCTTTCACGGTATGGCAAAGTGTGAGGTGTTTGTGGTCTCAAGTGAGCCCTTTTCAGAACAAGATGAACATAGCTACTAGTTCTTTATTTTCCTATAAAGTGCCCAGCAGAATAAAATACAAGGCTGTCCAGGTTTTTTTCCTTGAAACGGGGCACTAAAAAGCAAGGACAACAGGAAATTTTAAGTAACTAGAACAAGGGGTAATAAAAATATGTCTTCTAAGTAACACAATTCACAATAATGATTGTAATATACAGTAGCGGTTCTTAACATATGGAAGGTGTGTACAGCAAAAACACAGCTTACTCTTAGTAGGTAGGCTGACCCGTATAGGCGTCAAGGGTGCTGCACCATTAAGATATCCGTAGCTTTTTGAGGTTAGTAAATACCAAGGCTGGAATATTAAAAGCAAAGAAAACTGCAGCCTGCAACAGCAAGGCTTAAAACAATGACTAAGAGGGGCTAGCAGTGTGTTCTTGAGAGGCCATTTTGATCCAAAAGAATTCCAACTGAGATTCACCCTGCACCTAATCCCAATCTATACAATAGCACCATGCAGTCGCATGCCATAGTGCTGCGCAACCTGGAAGTAGGCACAAGCACATTCATGACCCCTCCATGACCCTGGCGCAGCATTGGCACACACGCGCAGTGGTGCCACACAAAAGACCACAGCACAGCGCTATGCCATGCAGTGCAGATGTGTTAGTGCAGTACTCAGGACAACCACGTATGTGCAGCTGTTGCACAATGCCAGGCAGCAATGCACAAATGCCATAGCACGGTGCTACACAAGTACAATTTAGCCCAGTGCTAGCCCTTTGCCTGGTGCTAGTCACTTGCCTCGTGCTAACACAACAGATATTCAAAAAGGTTATGTAAATGAAGGTACTTGTATATTCAGGGAGCACACAGGGTGATTATCATATCATTGCAGCCTCATTTGCATGCCTAAGGAGCCCGATTGCCCGGCCAGGCTATTTAAGGGCAAACAGTGCTCCCCCGTGTGGCTGATTGGGACTGCAGTGTTGTGCAAATGTGGATTAAGCAGCACTGAATCAGGATGTCTCAGGAGAGACAGCAGGAGCAGGCAGATCTGTACTACATGCAGGCCAGGCTGTGGTAATGTACAGGGGTATGGGCTGGGACATGCACAATTCACACATGTGTACTACATGCAGGCCAGGCTGTGGTAATGTACAAGGGTATGGGCTGGGACATGCACAGTTCACACATGTGTACTACATGCAGGCCAGGCTGTGGTAATGTACAGGGTATGGGCTGGGACATGCACAGTTCACATGTGTACTACATGCAGGCCAGGTTGTGGTAATGTACAGGGGTATGGGCTGGGACATGCACAGTTCACACATGTGTACTACATGCAGGCCAGGCTGTGGTAATGTACAGGGGTATGGGCTGGGACATGCACAGTTCACACATGTGTACTACATGCAGGCCAGGCTGTGGTAATGTACAGGGGTATGGGCTGGGACATGCACAGTTCACACATGTGTAATACATGCAGGCCAGGCTGTGGTAATGTACAGGGGTATGGGCTGGGACATGCACAGTTCACACATGTGTACTACATGCAGGCCAGGCTGTGGTAATGTACAGGAGTATGGGCTGGGACATGCACAGTTCACACATGTGTACAGTTGTTCAGGGGTCCAGCAACAGTACAGATGCTGGATTGATGCCAGACACACATGGTGATTACTGGACGGGTGGATATGCACAACCAGTGTGTACTACCACAGAGGGAGTCAGGTTCCTTCTGACCTCATGTGTGACACTTATGAGGGCCATGGGAATCAGAACCCTGAGGTGACAGACAACACAGGGTGTGCATACAGTTGCACACCCTTCAGATTCCATAGTGTATAGTACTATTGTGTGACATGTGTGCATTGTGGTGTATGGTTCTCATCTTCACAGTGACACTGACTTGTGCATTCTCTAGGGGTTCTACACTACTGTCACCACAGTAGGTGAGAGTGGAAAGCAACAATGTGCCTGCATTCCAGGTGGTCCCACAGCAGTAGTGACATCACCACTGCAGCAGACCAATGGAATAACAGCACTACTGCAGCATAACAGGCATATTCCAGGCATGGGAGGTCATGCATACCAGCATTCCGCTATACAGTCTACCACATTGCTGGGCCTGTGCTGTTGTCTGTACATGTGTGGGCTTCTGGCCATGCAACACCATCCCAGGGCTGCACACCACGGTGATGGCTTGCAGTGCCTCCAGGGCACACAGCTGGAATTGACCAGATCCACAGGTGCAGTGGCCGTATCCCTGGGGGGCCTGTTGGCATGGACCTGAACACCCAGTACTGCCTGCCTATGGCCCCATGCCAGATGGTCGATGCATGCCATTGAGAGCATGTTGAGTGCATGCAGGTATGCCACATGGGCACAGACTGCACTGTCAATGACGCCATGTGCATCTCACACTGCGGGGACACACACCACTGGCCAGTGGCATAGGCAGTGCCAGCACTGCCTGTGCAAGCACCGCTGGGCATCCCATGTGGTGGTGTGCAGGCATCCCTAGCACTGCATGGTGTGGTCTGCACACACTGTGCCTGATGCATGGAGGGGAGGATGATGCCTGGTGGATGTGTGGAGTGCCATGACCAGCGGGAACTGCTACAGCTGTACACACAGTGTGTGCCACTGAGTGTAACCCATGCCATTCCCTCTGTCCCACACAGGTGATGCTGCAAGACAGGAGTGGCTATGGGCCCACAAGTTTTCCCGGGATGAACTAAAAGCACTCATACATGCTGTGAAGGAGAGGGAAATGGTCCTGAGGAGGAATAGGCCCACAGATGCAGCTGCGTGGTGCATGTGGGATGAGATAATGGCAGAAGTCAATGCCATGGGTGGCCATGGGTGTAGCACTGACACTTTCAGGAAGCAATGGAACGATCTGCTGTGCCATGTGAAAGAGGAGGAGGCCCAAAGACTGCATGGGCGGCTGCAAATGGGCGGCGGACTACAGCCCACGGAGCAGCGGGAGTGGGACCCACTGTTGGCCCTGGTAGCCTCCACACTGCGGCAAGTGGCTGTTGGTGGGGTCAAGGGCGGTGGTTGTGAAACACCAGTCATATCACCTAGGGCAGGTATGTATGCAGCATGTGACCACCACTGACTGCCCAGCACCAATGGATCTGTGGAACAGATTTCCACCATCACGGTGCATGCAGGGGGACGCATAGTTCTGTCACAGTGTGGTTGTAGTGTGGGTGCAGCACTGTGGTGTGCGTGTTTTGGCAGTGCACAGGTTGTTAGTGCATGTGCACTGTGGGATGGGGTGTGTGCATGGGAGCATCATGTGCATATGCGTGGTGTGCAGAGTGGAGTGTGCACAGGTGTGCTGTGAGGCACACATTGTTGGGGGTGCATGCGGTGGTGGTGTGTTGGCATCCTGTTCACTGTACTGGACACTGACGCCATCTCTGTTCCTTCACAGCAATGGGTGCCCAGCAGGCCGAGACTCAGGTGGTGCCTGGAACAGCGGTACAGGAAGCAGAGGACAACGCTGCAGAGGTGCAGCCTTCAGCATCAGGCATGGTCATCATGTGGGGTCCTGCAGTAGCACTGGAGGTGGGGACTGTGTGTGGCCAGAGAACACAGGATGATGTTGGCTATGCAGGGTCATTGGAGGAAGATGTAGCCTACCTGGAGGCCATAGGTGGATTTGAGGATGCACAGGTGGAGGACCTGAGTGGTGAGCAGGTGGTGATACTTGCTGTCACCAGTGACCATGGCTCAGAGGATGCAGAGGATGACATCACCCTGCCAGTGGGAGGGCCTGTCTTTTGTGACAATGTAGAGGGAACAGCAGGGGATGGTCACACAGCAGTTTTGTGGGTGGGGGGTTTACAGCCACATGGCACTGTTCAGCCCATGGCCAGTGTACCCCAGTGGACATGTCCCACCAGCCGCAGGTCGCGGTGCCGTCCCTGCAGCATGGAGCGACCCTTGCAGGCCCACAGCTGCAACAACAGCCTGCCCACCAGCATCTGCTACCACAGGCACAACCACAGCTGCCCCACCATGCCCAACGGCAGCAACAGCCTCCACCCACAGGCCAAGTTGTCACCGCTCACCTGGCACAGGATGGCCAGAGTGCACAGCCCATGCTCCAGGCAGCCCTGATGTCACAGCATGCAGCCCAGCCGGACCTGCATGAGTTCTGCCGTGATGTGTGCCATGAGCTGTCACAGTAGTGGGACACTGTGGGCACTGCCCTTGCCCAAGGTGAGCAGCGGGCGGAGGAGCAGATGACCCACATTCTTGCCTCCGTCGACCGTGGCTTTGGGGGGCTCACAGCTGCTGTACGGGACCTCACAGAGATTCTGCAGGTGACACACCTGGTGGGCCTACAGGGTGCAACCGGTGCACAGAGCGTCACCGCCACACGTGTGCACCATTGTGCAGCCAGTGCATGCAGGGTGGGTGGCAGCTCTTCCACACCTGCATCCCAGTTGTCGGCAGGCATTGTGCAGCATCACTGATGCCCGCTCTCCACTCCTGTGCCAGCATCTTGGTGAGGCTGCAGACGTACCACCCTACCAACCTTGTCACAGGCCACCCTGACCATGTCCTTGGCACAGAGCACACCTGCCTCTGGGACACGCACACAGGGGGTACATTGTGTGCGTAGTAGCAGGTACCACTGATGGGCACCACCTCACTGCCTGGTGTGCCCATGTCCCACACACATGCACACTCATGCACGCTCACACTTCCCTGGTCTCCTGCCCACAGACATGCATCCTCACCACATGTTCACTCACATGCCATACCACCTATCGACACATGCATGCCCTGTAGCCGGACACTTTGCACACCTGCGTGACATTCACATCACACCACACTACACAGCACATCACTACATCGCACTGCACGTGTGTCCATCATCAGTGGGTTACACTGTATGCACTGTACTTGGTCTTCACTACTGTTAAATGCACTGTTCATGACATGTTTGTTGTGTGTGTTGAGTTCACTCACTGTCCCCTCTGCATTAGTGTCTGGATGCTGCTGCTCCTGTGTTCCATGGCCCTGTGAGCCATGCGAGGATCCCACCTCTCGAGTTGCTCTATTATCCCCCTGACCTCTGGCTCTGGCTCACTGTTTGACTGTACCTCAGGTTCAGGTGCACGTATCCCATGGTTGAGCACCATGTTGTGTAGCATACAGCTGGCTAGGATGATACGGAATACCTTCTGAGGGCTGTACTGTAAGCCACCACCTGAGTGGTTTATGCTGTGGAAATGCATCTTTAGCATGCCAAAGACCCTCTCTATGATGTTCTTGGTTGTGGCTTGTGCTTCATTGTACCTGTCCTTGGCCACTGTTGCTGGCCGGGGTACTGGTGTCAGCAGCCAGGGTTGCAGGGGATAGGCACTGTCTCCTATGAAAAGATGGCACCTGTTAGTGTTGTTGTCATACTGTGTAGCCATTGATGCTATGTTTCATCCTCCTTTCCCCGATAACCATGCATGTCCCCACCTCCTCTGTGCTGCTTCCCTGTCATGTCTGCCCATGCTCACTGACTAGATGCCCACTGGGTATCCTGCCTTCCTCAAACGCCTGGCACAGCTGGAACTGGTGCGATATGAAGGCATCGTGGTCACTGCCGGAGTACTGTGTGAAGACATTGCAGATGCGCCCTGTCGCATCGCACACAGCCTGGCAATTGATGGAATGGAAGCCTTTCCTGTTTACAAATATGTCACTGCCATCACCAGGTGGTGCCTGGATGGGGACATAGGTGCAGTCAATGGCAACGAGTATGGCTGGTAGGTGCGCACCTCGATAGAACTGTTGCATGGTTTCTCTGTGCTCTGCTGCCACGCTGGGGAATACTATGAACTCACCAGCATGTGGCAGAAAAACATCAATGAACTGGGTCAGGAGGCACGAGGAGGCAGACTGCAATACCCCAATGGTGTCCCCCGTTGGGTGCTGGAATGTCCCTGTGGCTAGGAAGCACATTGTTGCCATCACCTTCTCAGCTGACATGGTATGGCTGTGTCTGGTGTTTTGCTGTAGCTGCACATGCAGGAGTTCCCATAACTGCCTCAACATTCCCCTCTCCATCCTGTACTGGATAATGATGTGTTCAACAGGCAGGGTCTTGAAGGAGACTCTAGCCCCGATACCACCCATGTGCAGCATATCTCCTCCTTGGCTGGCTGTGTAGCACTTGTTATGCCTGCTGTCTTTCCTCCTCCTCCACAACCTCCTCCATGAGGTGCAGCACTACTGCATTGCTGAATACAGCCATGCAAACTTCCTGTTCTGGCCACTCCCTCCTATGTGAATTGCCCTGGGATAAGACCTGCCTTTTATAGGTGTTAACTAGCACCACGTTATGTGCCGCGCAATGCGGCCTTGCACACTGCTATCCCTCTGAATATCCCACTGCATCTGTATACACATAACCACTACCTCACTTTGCCCCTTGCATACATTATGGCTTTGCCCAGTGCTACTGCAGTTTGCATGCGCTATTTGTCCTTTTGAATATGGTGGCCCTGCATTAATCCAGCACTATTCCTGTGCAAATGGTTTGCAGGCTGCGCAAAGCTTTGAATATCTGGCCCATAGACTCTATTTATAGCAATGAGAGATGCTCCTTCAGATATTTAGATCGTATGGCAGTGTTTCAATTGATTTGGCAGAAATGGGTGTTATTTCGGGTAGAAAATGACCCGACTTTTGTACCACAATTTGATCCCTTTCTGCACCCTGAACTGAATGACTTTCTCATTCTGGATCTCATCATTTTAAATTTTCCTAAGAGAAAGAGTTATATTTTGCAAAGTGGGCTAGCAATATTCACATATTGTGTCGCCTATCTTAGATTAATGATTATAATTTTTTTATGGGTAAATACATATTTTTGAGCATTTCAGTCTCAGTTAAGTACTTTATTTTGCTTTGTACTGCATTTATATGTCTTATCCTGGGTGGGGTTAAATGGGTTAAATGGGTGGGGAGGTAGTAACAACAACAAAACAGGAAAGGGACCTGGGGGTAATCATATCAGATGACCTTAAGGTTAGCAAGCAATGTGAGAAGGCAGTAGGGAGGGCCGGGGGTATACTGGGATGTATAGGGAGAGGCATCAGCAGCAGAAAACAGGAAGTTGTTATCCCTCTGTACAGACAGTTGGTGAGATCCCATCTGGAATACTGTGTCCAGTTCTGGAGACCCCATCTCCGCAAGGACATAGACAGGATAGAGGCAGTCAGAGGAGGGCAACTAAAATGGTGCAGGGTCTGCAAGGAAGCCGATATGAGGAGAGACTAAAGGAGCTTAATATATATACCCTTGAGGAAAGAAGGAGGAGGGGACATGATAGAAACTTTCAAGTACCTCAGGAATCAACAAAGTCCAAGAGGTAGCATCTTTCAGAAAAAGAGACTTGCAAGAACAAGGGACACAATTTAAAAGATAGAAGGAGGGCGGTTCAGGGGCAATGTGAGGAAGTATTATTTCACAGAGAGGGTAGTGGATGCATGGAACAGCCTTCCTGAGGAAGTTGTGGAGTCTAAAACTGTGGGAGAATTCAAGAATGCATGGGACAGACATAAGGCAATTCTTGTGGGGGGCAGGAAGATATAGGCTGTTGGTTAAATAGGATCTGCGGCCTATCCTGTAGGTAGGGAAATGGGCAGACTAGATGGGCCTAGCGGTCCTTATCTGCAGTCAAAGTCTATGTTTCTATGTAGTCTATGTTATGTTTATGTGCTTGAACATGTTGTGTGATACATTTCACGTATTTTGTTCTTGATTGATCTTTTCTAAAAATAGTTAATAAAAGTGCTATTATATAAAAAGAAATTGATATTATGGAGATCAAGAGCAAACATCCCAAAACATTTATATTTATGGCAGGAGACTTTAATGTGAGAACTGATCACAGAGGGAGGTCAGATCATTATACTGGGATCTTGATGACATGTTAGAAATTCCAAATACACAGCCAGCCCGGTGGCACTGAGGGTTGAGGCATGGGATGCCTTACCTTGCGCTGCGCTGGTGACCTGGGTTCAGGAACAACCTCGGGTCATTGGGGTGCCGGCATCGGGTGTGTGGGGGAGGAGCAGGATTGAGCGAGCCATTAGGCTGCTCTCCTCTCCCAGGGGTGGTGGGGGTGGGTTGTCACCCCTCCTGTAGTTCCATCCCTACCAGGTGGAGGTGCAGTGGGGTAACGGAGGTGGATGGGGCGGCACAATGGGTGGGTGGAAGGGGCTGAGCTGGCTTCCGGTGTGCGTGCACACCTCCACGTGCATGTACGGCTGTGTGCTGGGGCCCCGAGTGGGGAACACGGGGAGAATACTTACCAGAAAAGACTATAATATATATATATATATATATATAAATTCCAAATAGAGATTCCTCTGATAAATTTGTCAATAACAAAGCAAAATACTTATTGAATTTTCTGGCAAAACATGATTTAACAGTCCTACATGGCAGAACAAATGGAAATTGGAGGGGTGAACATACCTTCCCCACTGCTAGAGGATAGAGTCTACTGGATCTTTGCATAACGGAGGTATATGGATATAAAAGCATAAAGTCACTAAACATCTTAAAACTATGGGATAGTGACCATTTCCCTATTACATGGAAGATATATTTGAAATCAAAAGGAAATCGGCATTTGTTAAGATAAGTAGACAGGTGGAAATAGAAGCTAGTGAAAACATGTATAATATGTAGCAAAAAAAATAAAATGGAACCCATACACAAAAGAGATAGTGGACCTGTTAGTTCACTGGCCAGAGTCGAAAAAACTTATGAAAAAAATTAAAGATGGTGAAACAGTAAATTTGATATAATGTTTTTCTAATTACATGAAATTTATAGCAAATAATCTACAACCCAGACACAGAGACACTAGGAAACATAATATTACAGACTCCAGAGCATGGTATTATACAGCATGCACAAAATTGAGCAAAACGATAAATAAAGTGGGAAGATACATAACGAAATATATAGATATTGCAGGGAAAAACTGCATTACACAAATCAAAACAAGGATATAAAAACATTTTAATTAAGAAAAAAATGGAATATCAAAATCATTTATGGGAAATACTCCAAGATTCATTATGGAAAAAAAAGATATGAAATCTTTCTGGTCACTTGTGGCATATGAAGTGCAGAAAACAATAGCAAATGTAACATCTGTGTTAATATCCCTGCAACAGAATGGATAAAATACTATAAAGATATATAAATTGTGTGTGTAAATATATATATATATATATATATATATATATATATATATGTATATGTAAGCAATAATACCCAACAGAGTGGGAATTATGGGAAATTCTGGACCTTCCAGGGGCTATAAGGCCCGACGCCGCAGGTGGGTCCAGTATTTCCCAATAATGCCCACCCTGGAGAGTATTATTGCACTTAGAAAATGGCTCACGTGTAGTATTTTTAGTAAAATAGAATAATGAAGAAGATAATTAAGATACATTTTAAAAAAAGAATAAAACTAGTGTTTTTTTTTTTTGTGAAGTAGTTCCTGTGCTGAGCCGCACTGTCCAGTAGAGGGTGCTGCTGATTATTGCAGCTTGTTTGGTTGATGTTGATTTGTGTCCCACAGTTTGATGGGAGTTGTAGTTCTATGCTCCAACATCACAGTAGTGTGGGACACTGCAAGAATCGGGTGGCGCTGAAAAAAAAAAAAAAATTGCAAGACCGTGACAAGTGACATGGCGGCTCTTTAGGCTGGTAGGTAAGTATTTTCTGTCACAGTTTGAAGCGCAGTGAGCAGGGCAGGAGCGGGACTTCTATGAACAGTGCCTGTTAGATGGAGTCGGGCAGCCGGGTCAAAGTGTTTCTGAGCGTGGGGATCGGAAGTCGGGACGGGAGCTGTTTGAATACCTCTGTCGGGTGCAGTTTTCTGGCTGGGGGAGAAGAAGATGGGTTGCTTTTTGTGTTCTGTATTTATTTTTTTGTTGCAAATTTAGATTTCTTTGTGTGGGGAGTGGTGGTTTGAGTGCTCAAGGGTTGGGCCCTCCGGCTCAGTCTCTCGCTTAGTGAGGGAAAAAATTTGGTGGCAAAAGATTTTTAAGACTCAAACTGGCAGTAGCTGGCACTTGTTTTTTGGATGGCATCTATCAAAATATAATTGCCCAGCTCTGAGAGCCTGCTGGCCAATCAGATGAGAAAAATGTTCTTTGCCATTTTCTAAATATATATACATACAGTATATACTGTACACACACACACACACATATATATATAAATATACACACACACACATATGAGTTCATCTGCGAAAGGTGGGGTTAAACTTGTGAAGGGGGGAGGGATCAAAAAAGGGGCAGTGCCAGCAGGTACGATAAAAGAACGGCATGGTCTCTACTCCTCTAGGGGGCTAGGGAGATATGGAAATGGGTCACCAGATAGGGTGCAGGAGTTGAGTAATGGGAGCTAAAAGAGGGGAAGGAGAGGAGGGAAAAGGGGTGGAGAGTGGTCCTGATAGATGCCAGGAGCTTAGGAAATAAAATGCCTGAGCTCCAGGTGATGCTAGTTGAGGGGGTGGTAGATGTGATAGCAGTCACAGAGACCTGGGCCACTCAAGGGTACAAGTGGGACCTAAATCTGGAGGGCTATACTATGTTCCGAAAAGACAGGGGGGAAGGAAGGGGGGTGTAGCACTGTTAGTCAGAAATGGCATGGGTATTGGAGGGGTAGAGGAGGCAGAGGGGACCGTGGAGGCTATTTGGGTCACCTTGCTGATGCAGGGGGATAAGAGAGTAAAGGTCGGAGTGGTGTACAGACCACCAGCACTGGCGGAGGTTCTGGAAGAAAGTTTGGTGGCAAATCTCGAGGGACACTGTAGATTGTGAAAGGGAAGGGTATGGTAATGGGGGATCTCAACATGCCAGGAACAGACTGGGGGGCTATGACATCACCAGTGGCCAGAGATCAGAGGCTGCTGGATGTCTTCCAGGATGCGTTTCTGACACAACAGGTGGGTGAGCCTACTAGGGAGGCCCTGCCGATTGCCATCCTGATGTGGAGTATTATACGTCCATGGTGGCAAGCGGTCCCTTCCCCCACCAGACACCCACCTGATGTATCATTGTAATGTTCTCTGGAGACCAGTGGTTCACCCCATCCTGATCCCCCTGTCAATAACAGGTACACCATTCCCTGGTGGTCTAGTGCTCCATCTCCCAGATCTTCCTGTAAAATACAATAGATATCTTTCCCTGGTGTCTAGTGGACCTCTCCACCCTGGCAGGTAGTGCCCCACCACCATGCTCCCACATCCTGAACCTGAGCCAGTGACCAGCACAGCCCTCCACTCACCACCGCAGCCAGCCACTGATTGAGCTGTCGATGAGCGCATTCTTCTATACAGTACTAGGGGGAACCAGATCTGATGAGGCCAAAGGAGAGCAATGAGTATTAGAATTGCTCCTTCCATTTAGAGCTTGATTAACACCCTCTAGGATTAGAGGGAATGGAAGAAAGGCAAAATGGAACCTCCCATTCCAAGAGAGGGACAACGTGTTTCACCCAAAACTTCCAAGCCCTGGAATGAGCAAGCAGAAAAGCAGCAGTTTTGTGTTGTGTGGGGACACAAAAAGGTTCAACTCTGGATGACCCCACCTGTTGAACAGGTCTTCTGCTTCCGAGGTCAGCAGTTCTCACTCGTGCATTCTGGACTGTGATCTGCCTAGCCTGTCTGCCAACATTTCTAGACCATCTAGACCAGGAAGCTGGCCGCTGATCCTGGGGATCCCCCAGACTCCTTGGTCTGGCTATTTGTTTGGCTTGTTCCAGGTGTTGTGGTGGAGCAGTGATAAATTTCTGGTTGGGGGTCCTCTAGTTTGCGAAGTTCATTAGGCCTAAAAAGACTACAGTCCTTTATTTGTTGGATTTTTCTTTGTTGGACCCTTCCTGGCTCGAGTTATTTGGATTTATTATACGTGCTGGATTATTGGATTTTATTGGTTGGATTTACATCGAACTGGATTTACTCAGTGGTCTCTCCTTTATTTGGATGACTTCTCTCCTGGACGTTTTTTAGTTTATTTGTTTCGTGGTCTCCTAGTGGGGAGAGGACCAGGGTGTCCACATTTTATTTTTATTTATTTTCTTTATTTAATGTTATGTTTATGTCTATTTTAGTTTGTATTTGATCAATTTTATGTATTCTGGGCAGTGCGAGTGCTTGGAACTCCCCTTTTCCTTGGCTGTGAAAGGGCTGGGGGGGGGTGAACTTATACCTTTGTTTGTGTTTTATATCCTGTGAGAGGGGATTGTAATATTATTATTTCTGGGTTTGAAATCATCCAAATAGTGGGAGTAGGGTAGTATTTTATGTTTATTTTAGTGGGTGAGGATTTTTGTTTAATTTTATTATTGTTTTTGGAGCTTTTAGGAATTTTTAACTCTTAATTGCAGCTCTGTTTTGGATTAATTTAAGAAACTTGAGTTTTGTGTTTTCCCGATTGTTCTTTGTAATTAATTGGTGGAATATGTACTTGCCCCCGTCCTGTGCTATTTAGCCTCTGCCTCCGCCCTCCTCCTGTTCCTCCCCCACCTGTTCACTTATCTATCAGTGCTGTCGGCTGCTGGGTATTGCTCACAGGAGAGGGGACAGGGATGGTATGGACAGTGGAGTTCGAATGAGTGGCATTCTCCCATCGGGGTGGTTAGGACCAGAAAACGCCCTAGGGTGAAATGGTGCCTGGAACGTGGATATTCTGTTCTGGTCCCCATACCCAAGGGCACCTCTTCTACGGGAGGACAAGTAGTTGGGACGGCTCGCTAACATCGTCCAACTCCGGCGCTGTTATGCAACACCAGATCTATTCAGAACAGAACTGCTCTTATCGCAGATTTTGTTGGAACAGCAGATCTGGTTTGCATTAACGAGACCTGTTTGGATGGGAATGCTGCCCATATTTTGGAGGCAGCTATCCCTCTGGTACTCGTTGTACATGCCGAGATTGGACGCGGCAGGAGGGATGCAGTCTATTTCAAGACCGAATTGGGCCTGACTGGGGTACCAGTTGAGGAGGCCACATCATTTGAGTGTACTGTGGTAACTGGTATGGGGTGCAGGGTAGCACTCATCTACCATCAACCTGGTGATGAGAAGCTGTTCCTGCAGGAAGTAGCAGACTTCGCCGGCGACATGGCATTGGAGTCACCCAGACTGATGGTTCTGGGCGACTTCAATGCCTGGGTCGGTGATGAATCCTCGCTTTTTGGACAACACTTCCTGCAGATGATGACATCACTGGGCTTCACACAGATTGTTTCCTCAGTTACTCACAGTGGCGGTCACGCTATTGATTTGGTCTTCCTCCTGGGGATCGAGGCCTCCGACTAGGTGGTGGAACCTGTCGGTTGATCCGATTGCTACACCGTTGGGTTCAATTTTTCTGCCCCCCTGGGAAGGTCGGTCCCTGTGGAGATGGTCAGTTATCACCATTTCAGGATGTGGTCCCTGAAGACCTGGTGGTGGTGATTGACGTCTTAATGGTTGGCGAGACCAGCACAGACCCTTAGCTGTTATTCACGCCCTATAACAGGAAATTTCTTCAGCTCTCCATCTGATTCCTCCTGTCCGAGTTCACCCCCTTCTGCTTCGCCCCAGGGCCCCATTGTTTGATGGGACTCTGAGGGAGTTGCGGAGGTTGGGGCGTAGGTTAGAGCGTCGCTGGCAGAGGTCTGCCTTGGATGCCGACCACCTTATTTTGTTAGAGCATTATAAACTCTATCAAACAGAAATTTCCTGTAAGATGGCAGAATGCCTGTCCAGGGAAATTACTGTTGCATGGAACTGACTGGCTCAACTCTTCCGAACTTTGGACAGGCTGTGCAACCCAACCTGTCTGCAGTTCCGTCAAGCTTTTTCACAAAGTGAGTGTGATGAGATTGCTCATTTCTTTGTGAATAAGGTGGCCGACTTCAGGCAGGACTGCCACCAGCTTCACTCTAAGGGGGATGCTGTTGGTTGGTGCTTGGCCACAGAGTCCGGAGTTTCCTGGAGTACCTTTGATCTGCCGGAGTTTGTTGACATTATGAGGTTCATCCAGAGGATGCGTCCCACATACTGTAGTTTAGACCTGTGCCCTACTTCCCTGATTTTGGGTTGTAGTGATATAATCGGCCCCGGTCTTAGCTTGGATTGTCTGGTGCTCTTTGGAATCGGGTGAGTTCCCTAGCTCCCTGAAGGAAGCGGTGGTGACACCCCTCCTGAAGAAAGCTTCTTTGGACCCGGAGAACCTAGCGAACTACAGACCTATCTCTAACCTTCCTTTTGTGGGAAAGGTTATCGAGAAAGTTGTGGCAGATCAACTGGAGAACTATTTAACCATCCATAATTTATACAAACCTCTCCAATCGGGTTTTCGTAAGAGGCATAGTACTGAGACTGCTCTGGTTCGGGTGCTCAATGATCTCCTGATGGCGAGAGATTGGAGAAACTGCTCCATCTTGGCACTCCTTGATTTTTCATCAGCTTTTGACACTGTGGATCATGGGGTTCTGCTCGAGTGCCTGAGGTTCATCTGTGGGCTGTCAGGGACAGTTCTCAGATGGTTTACATCTTTCCTCGCCGGTAGAACTCAGAGAGTTGTCTCAGGAACATTTTTTCTGAGTCTTTCTCTCTGCCTTGCGGGGTACCTCAGGGCTCGTTGCTGTCTCCCTTGTTATTCGCAGTGTATATGCTGCCCCTGAGAGACATTGTAAGATGGCATGGGCAGAGGTTTCACTGCTATGCTGATGATACCCAGCTCTACCTGTCTTTTGCCCCTGGCCAGGTTAGTGCTATCTCAGTGCTGAACAGCTACCTTGTAGAAATTCAAGATTGAATGAGTTCTAGCGGTTTAAAGTTGAACGCAGGAAAGACTGAGGTTTTGGTGGTGGACCTGGGTCATAGGACAGAGGGCTTGAGGACTGATCTCCCCTCTGGTTTAGTCCTGGGGGGGGGCTCAGATTCTTACCTCTGAGCGGGTGCACGACCTGGGAGTGGTGCTTGACGATGGTCTGACCCTTCAACATCAGGTGTCAACAGTCGTCAAGCTGGCCTTTTACCATCTTAAGAACATTGCTAGGATCAAGCACCTCATTCCGTCCAGTGACCTACCTGTTTTGGTCCACGCCATTGTGACATCGTGCCTTGACTACTGTAACTCCCTTTACCTAGGGCTTCCTGGGGTTGATATCCGCCGCTTGCAGCTAGTGCAGAATGCTGTGGCATGTTGTTGACTGGGGTAACTAGGAGAACTCACATTACCCCAGTGCTGCGCAATCTGCACTGGCTGCCTGTTCAGTGGCAGATCGCCTTTAAGGTAGGTTTATTAACTGACAAAGCCCTACACGGACAGGGTATTGACTACCTGAGAGCTTCTGGTTCCCTGCACCCCCTTTGCGACAGCTCTGCTCAGCTGACGAGGGGTTGCTGGGGATTCAGAGGGTTAGTCTAAAGTCATCTGGTGCTTGCGCCTTTGGGTTTGTTGCCCCTACCCTCTGGAATTCTCTGCCCCATCAGCTATGGGAGTGCAGAACAGTGGGGTGCTTTAAGCAGGCACAGAAGACCTTTTTGTGGGGTAAAGCCTACCCAAATTTCTTTGATTTTATTGACATTTACTGTATTTTCTGATTTTATCTAATTGTGCAGTGCCTTGATTTTTGAAAGGCACTATATTAAATAAAATGTTTTATTATTATTATTATCTTCTAGAGCCTAGTACCAAACCCTCATCACTTTCCTGCATAGGGATTATGAGAGAGTTCCCCCTTGCTTGTTTATGTAGTGCACTACACTGATGTAGTCTGTTTGAACCAGAAGATGCCCCAGGAACACGTGGGTCTCAAGGGCTTGTCTACCATACAGAACAGCTTGCATTTCTAGGACATTTATGTGGAGGGTACTCTCCACTTTTGTTCATGTTCCTTGTGTCTGATGAGGCCCCAGATATGCCGCCACAGCCCATCCCTGAGACATTTGTGGCGAGGATCTGAGAAGGGGAGGGAATCATGAAAGGAACACTCTTCAGCAAATGGTTGGGTTCCATCCAAAACTCAAGCACCTTTCAGATAGGAGAGGTTACTAAAGCCCTCTGCTCTAGGTTATCAGTGTGTTGGTCCCATTGGAGTCTTAATGTCCACTTGGCAATCCTCATATGCTGCCTGGCCAGTGGTACCATAACAATGGCTGCTGCCATCAGGCCCAACTGTCTCAGGAATGTCTTGACTGTGACATACCTATTGTTGTATACAGTCTGGGCCTGTGCAATCAAGTGTTCAGCCCTGTACTGTGACAGGAAGGCTAAGCCTTGGGCCGTGTCCAGGATTGCCCCTATGTACTGCAGGTGTTGACAAGGTGTCAGAACTGATTTTGGCATGTTGACCGTGAATCCTAGGGCATTGAAAAACTGCATGGTGCATGCTAGGGTCTGGTAAAGCAGCTCTTTGGAATGCGTTTTGAGTAGGCAGTTGTCCAGATATGGAAATACATATAGTCCCTCTCTCCTGAGGCCTAATGCCACCCCTGCTAAGCATTTGATAAAGACCCATGGTGCAGATGATAAACCAAAGGAAAATACTGGTAATGTTGCCCCTGGAAAAGTAACTTGGGGTACTTCCTGTGAGGGGGACAGATCTTGTTATACAGGTAAGCATCCTGCGCATCTAGGGAACAAATCCAATCACTTCCTTGCAACTGTGGCAACAGGCCTTGTATGGTGACCATCCTGAACTTCTTGTACTGAATAAAGAGTTTCAGATTTCTTAAGTCCGGGATGGGTCTCAGGTCCCCTGTGTATTTGGGCACAAGGAAGTAGTGAGAATAGAACCCCTGTTCCTTTGTTCCCAAGGAACTGGTTCTATGGCCCTTTTCTGCATCATTGTATGTACTTCCTCTAGCAGCACCGGTATGTGTTCTGAAGGATAGGCTGAAGGGGTTGGTGGATGGTATGGGGGTAACTCCAGAAGCTTTAGAGCATGGCCTTGTTCTATTATCTGCAGGACCCAACCTTCTGATGTGACCTTCCTCCACTGGTCCAGATGGAGGGAAAGGTGACCCCCTACTACCACCTTCAAAGTTACTGGTGAATGGGGGTCTAGGAATGAATCATACAGATGCAGATTCTCTGGCTGCAGACACACTCCAACCTCTAAGGGCTTTTGAATGGGCACATTGGGTGGGTCCTAGGGCAGACAGAGCTGATCCTTGTCTGTTTTTCTTTGTTGTCTGGCTCCTGAATGGTGTCTGTTGCTGGCCAGATGAAAGAGCACCCTATGCCTGCTTCTTGGTTGTGTATGGTAGAGGAGGTGTTCTGATTCTTTTTTCCGCATAATATTTTTTATCCCTCCTTGCTGAACCCGCCACCTACTCATTCAAGCGGCCAGCCTTTCCCCCACCACCGCCTCTCCCATTCTTCCATCCGTTGCCCCCCTACCTGTTGACCCAGATGTATCTCTTTGCTGGGGGCCCTCCTCCCCACTAGGGGCCATCGAGAGGGAAAACCAGAGTGCTCATAAGCACTCCCTTGCTTCTACTCCAGGTGGGGGTATGCAGTTTCAGGGGCTTCCTGACTCTGCAGCAAGGAGAGGCAGGGCCGCCATCATCCAGCTGGCATGGGTGGCCACATTTTCACATTTTCTCCCCATCTACAGTGCCTCTGCTTATACTGCCCCGATCTCCACCAAGGGCTGCTACAGAGCGAGACAACCCCTACCACCCACCCCAGGAGAAGAGAGCAGTCCTCTGGACTCTCAATCCTCTCCTTTCCCTGCTGACTCCTGGTGTCCTGAGTCCATTCCTGAACCAGGGTCACCAGCGTGGCATGAGGTGTGGCTTCCAGCACCTCAGTCCTCTGAGCCACTGGCCAGCCCTGGGTGTACTGACTTTAAAGTCCTGCCCAAAGCCTGTAGGTCTAAGAGGATATCCTGAACATCTGCTCCAAACAGCTTGTATCCTCTAAATGAGGCATTTGGGATGGACTGCTGCACATCACTGGCAAATCCTGCCACCCTCAACCAAGAGTGCCTTTTCAAGCAGACACCAGAAGCTGCTGCTCTAGCAGAAGCAACAGAAATATCATAGGTAGACCTTAACAGATGTTTATCTACACCTGCCCCTGCCTGGAGGGTTTTTAGCAGCTCCTGTTTAGGGGTACCATCCGGAAGGGCTTGGGTCACTGATTTGACCTTCCCTCAGAGGATATTCTGGTATTTTACCATATGGGCCTTATAATTTCCAATTCTCAAGGTAGCAGAAGTGAAGGTCCTCTTTCCCAGGACATCTAGTCTCCTGGACTACTTGTCAGGAGGGAGAGAAATTAGGTGTTTCGGCACTTTAGACCTATCATGGCAGCATTTATCACAATGCAGTCAGGCTCAGGTTAGCCTTTAAAAAACAAAAAAATGACTTTCCCACGGCGGCCTGGTACAGCTTATCTGCCGTCCTAGGAATGGCAAGAGTAATTTTTGGCCTGTGCCAGGCAACCAGGGTGGCATCCTCTAGGAAAGGCAATAGAGGAGGAATAACAATAGGTGGGGAATCAGGTCATTCTAAAAATCCTGCCAGATTCCTTTTGGTGATGTCTTTCTCCTCAGATTCAAACGCCATGGCAGACTGGAGTTGTTGCATCATGGAGATGAATGAAGGGTCTTCAGCAGGGGACCTCTGGGTGAACACTATGGAGTCCTCACTCCCTGTGCAGATGGTGGAGCTAGACTTCTCATAAGAGCTCTCCACATATTCTTCCTCTTCCTCGTGCATTATGAGGTCAGAGTTATATTCCTGGTCCTCGTTGACGGCTTCTGTAGGCCTCAAAGAATGAACCAAAGAGGTCATCGATGCCCTGGAAGGTAATAGGCATGTGGACTAAACAAGCGTCAGTGCTGGGGCATGTGGGAGATGCCCCATTGATGCTACTTTGGTGGCAGAAGGAGGAGTTATCAGGTGGTGCAGCATGTCAACGAAGGATGAAAGCACCACGTGCATGTCAACGCTGACCTGTACTACAAGTGTGCTCTGGGATGTTGACAGGGAAGGCTCTGTCCCCAACATTGACAGCCCCTCGCTAGCTGTGCTAGGCCTGGGGGTACTCACAGCCTGCAGTAGTAGCCTACAGCCTGAGGAGGCAGTATAGCATGGTGGTTTAAGGTTCTGAGCTGTGAACCTGTAGACCTGGGTTTGAATCCCACAGCCCCCACTTGCATGTGTGACCCTGAACAAGTCACTTAACTTCCTTGTGCTCCCAGATCACACCTGGAAACTAGCTTCAGCTTAGTGTGCCTCTCCTAGTTAAACAATCTCACCCCCCCCTTCACAGCCTGTCTCGAGTTGGAGAAATCAGTGATCCCGGCAGCCAGTGGTGTCATCACCGAGGCAGTCAATGGCGCTGAGACAGTTGCACTGGATTGAAGTGGTGACCGAGAAAGCACCGAGGAGGATTTCTCTTTGCTCTTTTCTCTCTCTCTTGCCCAGTGCTTATGCTTATGTTGCCCAGCAGTTTTTACTGTGGCTTCAAAGAGTGGGAGACCGAAGACGGGGCCAGTGATGTGGTGGAGCTTTCTTCCTGAAACTCTTTCTCTCTCCTGGCTACCTGCTGTTTCAGAGGGTGAGTTTCCAGAGAATTCTTTCTGCACTGCCAGGTAGCTGTATTAAACTTGAGGCAAAGTTCACAGGCCTTAATGTTATGGACTGCACCGAGGCAGCATACGCAGACATCGTGTAGGTTGCCCGAGTAAATCTTTTCACCACATTCACAGACTCTAAAGAGCTTAGGAGAGTCACTTCTAAAAAGTGACAGTGAACGAGTTAGAGAAAATTCTAAAAACACTGACTAGCAGTAGACTGTAGTGGTGCCCTCTCCATGCAGGGTCCGGTCTAGCGAGTATGGTTGACAGCAGGAAAAGAACTGAGGAGGGACGGGCCTGCCCATGTTTATATGGGAAGTGCTGAGGTAGAACATCATCTTGGGTGGCCCCTAGAGGACAGCTTGCAAAAAGTTTCCATGTGCTTCTAGTGCCTGGTGGCTATAGTTCCATAGGTGTGGCCTGATGAAAGAGATATCCTCAAGGAAGTTCTAGCTTTTTGTAGAAACATTTTTTGTTGCACTGCTGCTTTGAGTCTCTCTCACCCCTTAATCTCATAGCACTTATTCTAATGCCACTTATTCTCGTGGCACCGTTTAAGTAGGATTGCTATTACATGACTGACTGCTACAAACTGGAGATTTCTTTATACAATTCCATTCTGCCCACATGACAGGAAGTTCATTGGGTCATCAGTCTCTTAACAGTATGGTTTGAGACTAATTGCAGACTGACTAGTATGGGATGCCTGTGCAACTTACCATCTCTCTGTCCCTGCTATGGGGACTACAACCCTGTCGGGGTGTCAGAAGGATACAGGAACACTCATGAAAGAGTCCCAAGCCCTCAAGGTGTCACAGGGATGTAGACCCAAGACCAAAAGCACCTTAATGAAGGAGGGTCAACCTTAATGAGAGAGGTGCCTCAGGACTGAGGAGGGGAGTAGTGTGGCATGAATAATGTCTGAGTATCTGGAGGGATGCTTGACCATGTGCAGTTTTAACCATGTGGAGGGGGCCATGGTATGAATTATCCACTGTCGCTCCGAATTATAGGCAAAGTCTTCCAATTCTCATTCACACTTCCTGTCTGTTATAGTCTTTAAAAGTGTCTGCGTTCCCTGCACTCTGCTTGTTTCCAGCTACCATCACTCCTGGGTAAGCATAGCCATACCTCTCAACCTGTTACCTCATAAATCAGGAACAAGGCTAAAAAAAATCAGGGACAAAGATCCCAAATCATGGAGACATCTTAAAACTTGATAATATTCACTCAGAAAGTTGATAGAATATGGAGATTAGTTTAAATTGCATTTTCTGAAGAAGAACAAGTCTGTAACTTTAATGTTTGACTTTATTTTGTGCTTACAATTCCCACTGTTTAGTCCAAAAAACACCAGTTTTACGAGGAGCAGAGGACAATTCTGAGCCAAAATCAGGGATGTCCCTGAAAATCAGGGACAGTTGAGGAAGGAAGCATGAGCATAGAACTTGTTTCCTCCCCCATATAGTATTTTATCTTAGCTCCTGGGCAATATCGTGCTTCACACTCCCTCCTTGTTGGCCCAGTTTAATCTGCCCCCTCCATAAATTACACCCCGCTCACCACTCTTGCAGTAGGGTGAGTTACTTACTGTACGAGCTCCTCCTCCTTACAGAAATCCCTACATCACACTCCCGGATTGCCACCAACATCCTGCCATGTGGTTGACTAGCCACGTTTGGATACAGTATGTATCAAAAGTATTATAGCAAACCAAACTGCTTTCCTTTTAGCACAACACAAGGGACAATGTTAACAGGACTTACCTCTTCCATTATAAGCACTGTGTCAGAGGATTTGAACTTACAGTAAGAACACAATATTCTCAATACTTGCAAAGATAATCACATAACATATGAATAAATGTTTAAATTTTAAGCCTGTGTTGTCAACTAGCATCTGCTGGAATACAAATGTGTGGTCCTATGATATTTTCACAAAAAAAAATTATCAAAATTAATGGTTCTTGCCAAGCCCAGTTTGACAGATTTATTTCAAGATGGGATTTATTTTTGAAATGTTGCTACTTTACAAATTATGCTTAGGCAGTAATGCATGACTGGAAGAGTAGCATTTACGGAATAATGAATGACAGGGTGTGTCTCATGCTGGGATGACACCACGCCTGGGAGGATTGGGCACGAGGCCGCAAGCCGAGTGCATCCAATGCCCCAGATGTGATGTTATTCCAGCATGACACACACTCTGGAGTACATTATTCCTATTATACAATGGCTTGTTGTTATGTATAAAATAAAAGAATAATGCTAAAGAATGTTTTTATTAGTGTGGAAAAATATCTTTGTTTCTTAAGAGGAGATGCAAAAAAAAGAGAGTGCCAAATGGTCATCTGCATTGGTTCACAGTGCTGAGACTAGACCTGTGGTGTTATGCTGGGATAACGCCATGGTTCCAGCCCCAAACTGACCAATCACAGTCTAAGTTTCTTTCTTGCCATTGTATAATATGTGATAATATCATGCCTTGAGGGGGTTGAAGTGCAATGAGTGCAATCAACACCCAAGAAGTTATGTTGTCCCACATGACACATACCCCTGTAGAGAATCATTGCTATTATGGAACGCTCATTTTTATATGACATCAAAAATGTTTTAAAAATAATGTAACAGTGTTTAAGCTTTTTGGGGGGCTGTGGAAGCATATTTTAAAAAGAAATAAGTTTCTTTTTTCCCCCACTGGGTGTTGCTGTGCCTTACTGGATTGCTTATGCCTGTCTTTCCCATCCCTCCACCCCCCATATGTGATCTCTTACTATCCCCCAACCCCAATCAGGAAAAGCTTTTGTTTTACCCCTGAGGGAGACTGTTTCACTTTTATATTGAAACAAATCTGAAAAGTGCTGTAGAAAAATTAAGCCGGCAATTGGTAAGTAGCTTGTGTGAGCAGATGCACTCAAAGGGAAAGTGACTGAGAGCAGAGCGGCTTTGCTTTTCCATTTCTCAGCGCCACTTCAGAAGTGCATCTAGCACATGGCTGTATTTCATATAGCAGAAATAATTTTTCCACTTTTGTATTTTTGTTTAGTTAATTAGCATAGCTGGTTTTCAGTGTAGCGGGGAAGCTGCTCAGTGAGTATAGTGAGCTGCTGAACTGCACACGAGCTACTGTCTTCATGTTACTAAGCTGGGATTGAGAAGCCACAGTGTCTCAGCTTTATTTTACTTTACTTGCTTTAAAAATTACGATTCAGCTTATAGAAGACAGATGTTGGTGGGGGCTATCTGTGTAGCCTGAAAAGGAAGAAAGAAAGTTAACAGTCAGGGTCAGGGATGACAGCGTTGCATCAGTGAAAACATGAGTGGTAATCTCACAGAATGTTTCTTTACATCGGCAGGTTATGTTTGTGCCTTGAGTTGATCCAGTGGTGTTATTGTCAGATGGTCCAGGGCACACCGAGCAATCAGGATATAAGAAATGTTCCTGCCATTGTATAATTGCCATTTAAATATACAGATTATGAGATATAGCACTCTTAAATCCACCTGTTATAGATAGCTAAGGTAAAATAATGTTAAGGTAAAATAATGTTAAAATAATGCTCCAGGAGGTCGAGAGGGTCTGATTTACTCAGGGGCTCTCCCCCCATCCACAGAAGTATCTCCGTGCTCGCTTTGAAGAAAGGTCCTCCTTGTGCAGCTCCCAGTGGCTCTTCCCGCCCCCCCGACTCTGGATCGAGGCTGCGTTTGCCAGGTAGCAAAGGACCTAGTTCCCTCTCACAAAGGGAGCAGCTCTATTTGTGCCTTTTTTCCCTGTTTGAATTTCACTTTTATTTTATGTTCCCACAGCAGTTCAGATAGAATTTGTACCTTGATTTCATGTTTGCACTGAATTTTACCCTGCTTCTCTGGTTACTTTAATTAAATTGCAAGATTGATTTGAATTCTGTACTGAACAATCTGCCCAGACTGAATTGCTGCTGATTATTCATTTTCTGTTCCAATCCAATTGCTTCCAGCCCGTACCCGTTTTACCAGCCCATTTAAAACATTTATTTTAACTGATTCCCCCAGCTCGAATTTCATCTGCCTCAGTATTTAACTTGGTGCCTACCTTTTTTGCAGAAAGACTCCCTTGCATGAGGCACAGCTCAGGGCTCTCCCCACCCCAGATGGAGCTCCGCACTCCAGGAGGTCGAGAGGGTCTTATTTACTTCGGGGCTCTTCCCCCATCCGCAGAAGTACCTCCGTGCTCGCTTTGAAGAAAGGGCCTCCTTGTGCAGATCCCGGTGGCTCTTCCCCTCCCCCCCAGACTCTGGATCGCGGCTGCATTTGCCAGGTAGCAAAGGACCTAGCTCCCTCTCTCAAAGGGAACAGTGTTTTTCCCCATAGTCACTGCATGACTACTCCCCCCGCCCCCAATACCCTCCACCCTTGTCTGGTATTACTTAAATAGTCTTTAACCTCGCGATACTTTGGCCGCAGTTGCATTATTACCTAACAGCCAACTTCCCCATTAGCTCCTTATATTCTCTTGGCACTAGAGGGAGCCTGTTCAGTTTGAGCAACTTGCTCTCTGTGCTTCACTCGAAGTAATAACCCCCCACTTGTGGCTGATTTCATTAGGTGCATTTTATATACTTCAGGAGCCTTGCACAGCTCTTTCCTCTCAACCTTTCTCCTTTCTCCAGTTTAAAATGACCCCCCACCCCTTCTGGCTCTCCTCATGGGGTCACTCTGTCTTCTTATCCTCTTAGAGCTTTCCTGCTTGAACACATCTGCAGCTTCTTCCCATTCTTATGTGCACTATGACTTTTACTACTCCAACCTGCTTGCTACTGCCACTCCACTACCTCCACCCCCCACTGCTCTCATCTGCAAGCGTATAGGTCCTATAGCCAGATACCTCCACTTTAATCTGAAGCTGCCTGTCTGCGTCACTGTCAGGGCCTGCCTCATCATACAGCTTTGGATACTAACCCTATCTCTTATAGTAGCTGGGGACATCGAGATCAATCCTGGCCCATCTCATCCTCCCGTCATAACTTTGCCTCCATGGCCACCACCCTCCCAATAGCTGATGGACTAACCTTGGCTCACCTTAATGCAAGGAGCCTTCTGGCCAACCTTCCTGACCTCCAGGCCTGGGTGAGTATTAATGTCCCGGACGTCCTTGCCATCACAGAAACCTGGCTAAAGCCCGCAGTGTCTGACTCACGGTGCTACTTTCCAGGATACAACATGCTTCGTCTTGACTGCCCTGGACCTAAAAGGGGGGTGGCCTTGCCCTCTACTACAAAACTCACCTGAACATCACCCTTCTGCAGGACCCCCTACTACCAAACTGTGAAATCCTACACTCCCTTCTGCAGGTGTCAAGAAACTTCATATTTTCTGTACTCAAATCCCTCCAAAAAATGCTAAACAAGGCATCACTGAACTCCTGGGGTTTCTGCCTACAGTTACAGGCAAGAATGACATTATCTGCCTTGGTGATTTTAATCTTGACTGGTCTGAGAAAAACTCAGCCAACCTATCCTCCTTGGCTAGTAAGGTGAATCTATCCCAGCTTATCCAGGAACCCACTAGGGTCTCACGCAGGGGTGACTGTGCCACCCTGCTCGACTGGATACTTACTAACAGGAGGGAATATATCACCTTAGCCGGTGTGCTTCCTGACACCATTAGCGATCACTATCCTGTATACTGTGTCTGGAACACCGTCATCCCTTCCCTCCCAGCTAAAACTGTAACCTTTCCAAACCTCTCCCATCTAAATGTTGACGCCTTCATAACTGATCTCATCCAGGTTGACTGGTCCCCTCTCTACCAAACAGAGGACATTAACATAGCTACAGAATATTTCAACTCCGTCCTCCTCTCACTTCAAAACCTACACATCCCGGTCACCACATGTAGGATGGCAGGGAAGGTAACTAAGTGGCTAATGCGCCCCCTGCTTCAACTTCTCAAATGTAGGGACAAACTATGGTCCAGGTGGAAGATCTTCCACCTTCGTGCTGACTTCAAAGCCTATCAGGCTCTGTGTAACAACTGCAAAAGAGAAATTCATCTTGCCAAAAGTACCTACTATAGGAACCTACTAAAAACATCCTCTACAAATTCTCGTAGGTACTGCTCCCAAATTAAGGACATTCTTGACAATGACAAGCAACAGAATCCAACTGACTTGAATATTCAAGGTGTTCATTGCAACTACCCGGGCACCATAGCCAACGCCTTCAATGCCCTCTTTTCTATGCCTCCTGTCGCTACTTTGACTAGACCACAACCTTACTGTCCTCCTTTTCCTCCCCCACCCCTCCCACCACCCACCTTTGTTCTGGCTCAACCACCTACCTTGAAGTTCACAAGCTACTTAACTCCCTACCGACATGTGGGGGTCAGGGGCCTGAGGGCATCCATCCTTGCATACTTAAGCAGTTTGCACCTTGGCTGACCAAAACTTATCACCTGGCTTTTTAACCTCTCAATTCACACATCCACTGTCCCATCCACCTGGAAAATGGCCAGAACTATCCCTATACAGAAAAAGGGTGATGTCAAACTCATGTCCAGTTACCGCATCATATCTCTCCTGCCCACTCTCAGCAAGCTTCTGGAAAAAATAGTCCACCGCCAGCTTGCTGCACACCTTGACAAGTTTAATCTTCAAACCCCTTGTCAACATGGTTTCAGGCCTGGTCACAGCACCACCACAGCACTGACACAACTTACAAGTGACATCAAAAATAACATGGACTGTGGCTTGTTCACTGGGGCCGTCTTTATTGACCTGTCCAAAGCCTTTGACATGGTACATCACCCTCTCATGCTAAAGAAGCTCCAATCCGTAGGAGCAGCTGACCAAGCTCTCTCCTGGTTCCATAGCTATCTTGACAATCGCACTCAGGTGGTAGCATTTCACAAGGCCCTTTCCTCCCCCTAAACATCTCCCGTGGAGTTCATCAGGGATCCACTCTCAGACCTCTACTCTTCTCCCTCTTCCTAAATGATATTCCCTCTATGTCCCGGCATGGCTGCTCTCTTATGTACGCAGATGACCTTGTTCTCTACTCTGGGTCAAAATCGGTTGTTGACATCAACTCCACTCTCACAAATGACTTCCAAGTCCTGCAGATCTGGCTCTCTAACAACCACCAAATCCTGAACCAGGAAAAAACTCACACCATGCTATTCGGATCCTCTAAAAAACTGTCTGCCCCTGTGAACAGGCTCCGGGTTCACTGCCTAGATGGCTCCCTCATCACAAACACTGAGTCCTTCAAGTACCTTGGGGTCACTCTTGATCTCTCCCTAGACCTGTCTCAACGTGTCAACACGGTGTGTCATGCCGTCAATGCTAAAATTGGCGGAGCTTATTGCGTGCGCCACTCCCTCACTCCTTCTGCCAGACTATCTGTTGCGAGAGGTATTCTTCTACCCCAGCTCCTATATGCTCTACCCCTCCTCTTTGCTGCCAACTCTTCTACACGCCACAAATGGGACACTGTCTACAACAACATCTGTAGATTTGCCTTAACTGCCCCACGCCTTACCCATCATTGCCTCCTCTATGCCGGTTTAAATTGGTTGTCACCTAAGGATCTTCGGGCTTACTCCCTTGGCTGCTTTATTGGCTCTCTGTCCAGACCTCCCTGCCCTGCCTATCTTGCCAATCTCCTGATCCCTGCCGCACACACCCATACCCTCAGGTCTTCCTCTGTCCCCATGCTCTCCACTAGACCTTGTGCGACAAAAATGGGAGAACAGGCATTCGCCCACTTTGCTCCCAAATTCTGGAACTCACTCCCCCTTACAGTGAAAAATTCAGCCTCCCATCGGGAATTCAAAAACTCATTATTCTCCCACCTCCAAGCCTCTGGCCAATGCAAATGCTCTTAATATGCTGCTTCCCACTGCAGGCTGTCGGGTCTGACCCCTGAGTAGTGTATTAAATGTTTTCCTAATGCAATGTACATGACTATGTGACTCTGTACCTTGATGTTATTTATGTACTCTGCTGTATTATTGTACCCTGCAGTCTTATGATTACCCTGATTGTCTTTGTTTACATCCGTATTATGTTTTATGTCGAATATGTACCCTGATGTAATTAATTACTCTGCTTTCTTATGAATACCCAGATTGTTTTATGTACATCCGTATTATGTCTTATGTACTTCTGCACTTTGTAACCAATGTCCTGTGCTCTCCCGGGTCGTGCCGGAAAATAGGCAGGACTCTTGCCTAGCGCACTTACCCGGTTACCAAAAGCTAATAAATAAATAAATAAATTAAATGGCTTCAATAATAGAATACTGAAGACTCTTCAGCATAAAACCAATTCTTCTGTATTTGTGACTTTGACCAAATGTGACGTTTCATGGTAAAACCACTTCTTCAGGCATGGTGGTCACAGTGGTTATTTTTCAGTCAAAATAAATACACAACCTTACATAAAAGCTTTATAATTACTAGAGAACATTTTTAATATCTGAATAACAGGTTCATAAAATCATGTTGCAGTCTCCCAGTTGTAATTTTGCGTTACAACCTGCTGGGGTGTAATCAGTGTCTGTCAGTCAAGCTCACATTGAGGTTGGCAGGAGGAAACACACAGCTACCGCCAGTAAAAAAAAATCCTACCAAATTAAAAATGCTCCACCAGTAATTATAAAAAAGCAAAAAATGGGTAGGTGTGAAAGAACAATTATTCAATGTAACAGTACACCTTTGAGAGAACTTCCTTCATTGAGCCACCCCTTTGGTACTGTAAGCCATTGGTGTCAGGACCTCTCACAAGCTTTCATTAGCTGGAGGCCTCCCACAATAACCTGCAATGTTGGCACCTACTGTATATAATCATGGGGGGGCTTCCTTCTGCTCAGCTCCCCACCAGAGATAAACATGGAGGGCCACTCACCATGAGGAATCAGGAGACCAAGCAAAGTACCAGGCACCCAAGGAGAGGCATGGGACTAGACAACACATAAAACACTTATGAAAACCTGCAGCAAGGCAGTGGAATATCTTGCCAGCTTATACCTCAGTAAAGGGAAAGGAGGTGGGTGCCTTGTGGCCCAGTGGAGGAGATTCTTTTGAATATCTACTGTTACAGTGTGTAACTATTTACGCTTCATAAAGGCTACAGTATCTCCTCCACTTGGCTACATCTCTGGAATGATTCCCAAGCAGTACAAAGAATCCAGGGAGGATGGCAAAGTCTGATATGTAATCAGGACAGAAGTCCTTGCAGGACAGCTAGAACAAAGTCAGAATATTTGCCCGAGAAGTTAAGCAGACTGTAGTGTTTAGTGAATGTATGCACAGTGCTCAATATGGCGGCAGCACGTCAGCTGCAGAAACAGTCTGAAAGTGGGCGACAGAAGTGGCCATACCATGTGTAGAATGGCCATAGACAGCACCAGCAAGTTCCTTACTGTACTTCCTGTAACAGAATTCAGTACAACAAGCCAGCCATTTGGACAACCATTGCTTAGTGACAGCTACACCCTCTCTCCCAGGAGCAAATGGGGCAAAAAGCTGAAAGGACTTTTTGCAGTCATTAGTGCGATCAGGACTGAAACATAATGTCTTAGCTACTGCAAGCATATTGAGCAATGTGTCACCTTTGTTCACATGCTTAAGTTAATACACACAGGCAGATTTATATTCTGATTCGGTGTCGGGATGCTCAGATTTCAGACTGCAAACTCAGAATCCTTAGAACGTGAGTTTTTTTTTTTTTAATTCAGAATTTAGTTATTTAATGCCAAAAGTCTGAATTCTGAAAACCTGATTTTGGATGTAGAATTAGGATTGCATTCATTGGAATTTAATCCTGATTCCACATCTGAGTGTAGTGAAGCCCATCTCCATCTTCCTACCTAAGGCTGCTGGTGTCTGATTCATTCCTGGAGGAGGTTTGGCTCATCTGGCTGTTAGCAGCAGTCCCAGTTCAAACTTCATACATCACACATCACACATCATGCATCACACATCACACATCTCACATCATACATCATGCATCATGCATCATACATCACACATCATGCATCATACATCATACATCACACATCATGCATCATACATCACACATCACACGTCATGCATCATGCATCACACATCACACGTCATGCACCATACATCACGCATCATACAACACACATCACACATCATGCATCATACATCACACATCATGCATCACACATCATGCATCACACATCATACATCATGCATCATGCATCATGCATCGTACATCATACATCACACATCACACATCATGCATCATGCATCATACATCACACATCATGCATCATACATCACACATCATGCATCATACATCACACATCATGCATCATGCATCATACATCACACATCACACGTCATGCATCACGCATCACACATCACACGTCATGCACCATACATCACACATCATACAACACACATCACACATCATGCATCATACATCACACATCATGCATCACACATCATACATCATGCATCATGCATCATGCATCATACATCATACATCACACATCATGCATCATACATCACACATCATGCATCATGCATCATACATCACACATCACATGTCATGCATCACGCATCACACATCACACGTCATGCACCATACATCACGCATCATACAACACGCATCACACATCATGCATCATACATCACACATCATGCATCATACATCACACATCATACATCATGCATCACACATCATGCATCATGCATCACATCACGCATCATGCATGATACATCATGCGTTACACATCATGTATCATACATCACATATCACGCATCATACACATATTGTATTTTGTTTCCTTTGGTTTATTTCTCTGTATTACTGTTAGTAATTGTATAGCCCTTTCTTGTACTTTGTATATTGTATCAATCTTCACTGTTGTGATCTCCCACGTTGTGACTGAAAATAGGCAAATGTTTTGTCTAGTGCACCTACCCAGTAAATAAAAACTAACTAAATAAAAAAATTCTAATAATGTTTTGTGAGTCATTTGTTTTAAATGGAAGCTGGGTGCATCATGTATACATAAACAAAACTGAGAAAGATAATAAACAGTAAAAACAACCCCCAGTTAAAATGAAGAGCTCTTGTACAGTTTCTATTATTTAATGGTTCTATTGTTCGAAACATATATTCAATAAAATTATGCATTTAAAAAAATGCAGAGCTCTATTAGCTGCTTTACATGATCGTTTAAAGCTCAACTGTTAACTAGTAAGCAGCTCTGCATTAGACAAACTTTGTCGGTGTGCAGGAAAAACGGATTACGTTTTAATAGCTGTTATCCCCTTGCTGGACAGACTGAGGTTCCATTCAGGCTCCTTCGTGCATGGCAGAGCAGGAAGAGCTTGTTAGTGCACAGCAATACAAAGGTACATTCTTAACTTTTTCTTGATGTGACACAAGTTGTTGCTATGAGAGTATCCTGGCATAGGGTCCTAGAAGAACTGGTAAAGTTTAAGTGTAACCCCCTTGCAAATGGGTGTTCCTAGAAAAGCCTGCCTGGGCTTACCTTAGCCCTGTCCTTCTGTTCTTCTCCTGCTGTCTCTTGGGCTCCTCCCGATCGGGCCCCAATTTGTTTCTGGTTCCTCCAGGTCCTATTTCCCACCTTAGTGCCCCAGCCTACAGCCCAATTGAAATCCAGCCCCTCAGGGCTTAAAATGCTGACCGCGATCTCCTGCTGCAAAAGTGCTGCCTCCAGGGCAGCGGGAGTGACGCTGGCATGCTAAGTGCCTTTGATGTGGAGCCGCTTGTTTTGCGGTCACTTCAGGGACTGTGTTGTGGGTCCTGGGATCCCTTCCATTTACTTGGGACCCAGTGACCATGAACAGCCTGCTGGGGGGCTGCTTGTTTTAAAATTTAAAGAGTATGACCAGGGCTTTATTTAAGTATGCCTGAGAAGGACCCCGGTCATCTGAATAATGAATAATCAAGAGTTTGGCTGCCTCCAGGGTAGCCCTGAATGGCTTTGGCCAAAAGAATAGAGAAATTATAATAATAATAATTTTATTTATAAGGCGCCTTTCGATTACCAAGGCGCCGTACATAAATAACAAATCAGAACAGTAAAAGAAAAAATCATTAAAATATACAATTAAAACAAAACAATCATAACAGTCAGTGTTTTAAAAATGCAGTTTCCCATAAAAAAGTCTTCAGACCTCTCTTAAAGCCCTCCACAGAAGTGCAGTCCCGCAACCAATGGGGTAGAGAGTTCCAAAGGGTGGGGGCTACATATGCAAATGCCCGAGCACCCGAAGATTTTAAATTTACCCTTGGAACCTCTAGCAACCCCTCGTCGGCCAAGCGGAGTGATCGATTTGGGTGATAAGGAACCAGAAGTTCTTTCAGATAGCTTGGGCCCATATCGTGCAGAGCTTTGAAAGTTAGCAAGCCAACTTTAAAGGTGATCTGCCACCGAATTGGCAGCCAGTGCAGTCCGCGCAGCACCGGAGTAATGTGACAGGATCTGCTAGAACCCATCAAAAGCCGGGCTGCAGTGTTCTGCACTAACTGCAGGCGACAGATTTCAACCCCAAAAAGCCCTAGGTAAAGGGAGTTGCAATAATCCAAGCGCGAGGACACGAAGGCATGAACTAACGTTGGTAGGTCGGCAGACGGAACAAGATGCCGGATCCTGGCGATGTTCCTAAGATGGTAAAAGGAAGTCTTAATGACTGCTGACACCTGCGAGTGCAGTGTCAGCATGTCGTCAAGGACCACCCTCAGGTTCCGCACCCGTTCAGAGGTCGGGAGAGAAACGCTGCCAAGAAAAATTCTGGAAGGTGCATCAACACCCAACCCCCCTATCCGACGACCTGGGTCCACAACCAGTACCTTAGTCTTATCAGAATTCAACCTCAGCCAGCTAGAATTCATCCACTCCTGGATTTCGGTTAGACAGCTATTAAAGACCGAGAGAGTTCCACTCTGGTCGGGGGCAAAAGAAAGATAGAGCTGGGTATCATCTGCATAACGGTGAAACCTCAGCCCATACTTCCTTACAGTGTCTCCAATGGGTAGCATATACACCATAAATAACATAGGTGACAATACTGAACTCTGGGGCACCCCGTAAGACAAAGCAGTTGAATCCGAGGAAAAAACTTCGGATACAACTCTTTGTAATCTTCCAGTGAGGAATGATGAGAACCATCTTAAGACGGTTCCAGATATTCCACAAAACAGCCTCAGGCATTCTATCAACACCATGTGATCTATGGTGTCAAAGGCTGAAGAAAGGTCGAGGAGAACCAAAATGGAACGACTCTTCTGATCTCTAGCCATCAAGAGATCATTGTACTATGTCTTTTACGAAAACTGGACTGGAGGGGTTCATAGACGTCATGGATGGTCAAATAGTCTTCCAGTTGTGCAGCCACTACTTTCTCAATCACCTTCCCAATAAAGGGAAGGTTAGAGATAGGTCTGTAGTTTTCCAGACAGTCAGGGTCCGTGGTAGCTTTCTTCAAGAGGGGTGTCACCACCGCCTCTTTCAGGAAGCTAGGAAACTCACCCGATTCCAGGGAGCACCTGACTATCTGCACAAGGACTGGACCAATGATGTCAATACAACCCAAGATTAGGGAGGTTGTCCAGGGTCCAAACTACAGCACGTAGGGCGCATGTGCTGGATGATCCTCATGACATCAATGAACTCCAGCTGACTGAAGGAACTCCAGGAAAGCCGAGGCACCGTGATCTCACCCTGGTTCACGGCAACCCCCATAGAGTGTGATGGCAACAACTCAGCCCTAATGTCGGCCACCTTATTTACGAAGAACCGAGTAAGCTCATCGCACTCCAATTGCGAAAAAACTTCCTGAACTTGAAGACAGGCTGGGTTACACAGTCTGTCCACAGTTCGAGACTGCTGAGCTGGTCGATTCCAAGCAACTGCAATCTCCCTGGGCAGGAACTGTGCCTTCTTACGGGTGATTGCGGATTGATAGACCAAATAATGATCCATCAGTCTAAGGTGGTCGGCATCAAGGGCAGACCTTCGCCAGCAGCGCTCTAACCTTCGCCCCTGTCTCTGCATCGCCCTCAATGTCCCATCAAACCAAGGTGACTTGGGGCAGAGGGAGAGGGGGTGAACACGAACTGGAGCAATGAGATCCAGAGCCCCAGCAACGGCTGTGTTATAGGCCGACACGAGGGTCTCTGGATCACTGCTTGCCAACGCGGGAGATGAGAGGTCAAGTACTGCCGCAAGGCCTTGGGGATCTATATCCCGCAAAGGGTGGTACCTAACCAACTCTGTAGGGGCAGGCCTTCTAGAAGGGGAGCAAAAACTAAACCCCACGGTGTAATGATCTGACCACCCGATGGGTTCCACCCCCACATCGGATGCCTCGACCCCTAGAAGGAAGATTAAGTCCAAAGAGTGTCCACATTTCTGTGTAGCAGAGGAAACCACCTGTGTAAGGCCCAGCGTTGTCATTAACTGGAGGAAGTGTTGACCAAATTGCAAGAGTTCGTCGTCGACCCAGGCGTTGAAATCGCCCAGAACCATCAATCTAGGCGATTCAAATGCCATATCGACGACAAAGTCCGGCACTTCCTGAAGGAATCGCTTCTCATCACCGGGTGGACGGTAGATTACGGTGATTCAAAAGCCTACACCTGCTACAACTATACACTCAAAGGACTCAACCCTTCCCACTAGTACTTCCGTGAGGCCAAGCTCAGTCTTGAAACAGACCGCAACCCCTCCCCCCTATGATCCAATCTTGGGCGGTGTAACGCCGAGTACCCGGCTGAAGTCATAGCCTCCAAAATGGGGCCAGAATTATCATCCAGCCAGGTCTCGGTAATGCAAGCCAGGTCCACCATACCAACAAGATCAGCAATAATTGCGGTCTTGTTTTTAATGGACCTGGCATTGCACAACACCGCCCGAGTTGGATGAATCTCACGGGCTGCACAGGTCATCTGCCCACTGTAACCGGTGGTGCCCTTGGGTATGGGCACCAGACATGGAGAACCACGATCAGGATTCCATTTCACCCCAGGTTGCCTTCTGGTATTAACCACCCCAATACGATGACCTCCCTCGATCATCCTCCCCTGTTCATAACTCCATACCCTTCTCCCCCTCCTACACACAATGCCCAGTGCTCTGCAATGCTGGTAAATCTCAAACTGAAGAGGGGGAGAATAAAAAGGGTGAAGGGCACGAAGAGAGGAGGATGGGTAGCGCACCGCTGTGGGGCTGAAGACCAACACATACTGCAAACTAAGCTACACAATACAATAAAACAATACCAAAACTAAACTGAAAACTAATAATATCCCACTAAAAGCAAGAAACAGTTTAAAAACCCCCACCCACCTCCCAGGTTAATCAACCTCAATTTCAGAACCTGGAAACAGAGACCTGACAACCCCCTTCTTAATACAAATTAACCCACAAAACAGGTGAACAACAAACAGAGCTTAAGGGCTGTCACCCCCTAGCCCAACACATTCATATAACAAAAAATAATAAATAAATCAATAAATCACACCCCCCCCCCAGTCCTGTCACCACTGGGGAAAGAGGATGAAAAGGCACTCTCACTGCCAAACAATTAAACCAAATTAAAATGAAAAACAATACTAAACTTTATAACTTTAACAACATAGAAATGAATAAATAAAATCTGTAGACGCAGGGTCCTCTCACCACCCCAACGACCAACTGAAGAAAACAAAATAATACAAAAAGAGGAGGTCCACAGTCTCTTTTAGTCCAGGTCCAGAATCAGGTATGGTCAACACCAGGCACCATCGAACGTTCAAAGATTAAAATGACAAAATAGAAAGTATTATAAGCAATCCAAGAAAAAGATCCCAGTTGAATCCAGAACCAACGGGTCAAATATTGTTTCCAGCAAAGATGCCCCCTCTCAATAATCTTGTGATGGCAGAATATAATTCCGGACACAGTTCCAGAGGGCTCCAGCACAGCAGTGGGATGGGGCATACAACTCAAAACTCAAAAAGAGCCCCCCCAAGGCACCAAACTCACAGGCCCCCACCCAGTGACCTGTGACCCACAGCTTCAAGCCCCCGGGAGAAAGGCCACATGGACTATCCCCCAAGAGGCTTTAGAAGCGTCCCCACTACAACTCTGACTCCTCGGGGAATACGGGGACAGCTCCTGCTTGTTCGCAAAGGACCTAAGTGAAACACCCCTGCGAGGTGCCAAGGGGAGACTCCCCACCCAGCACAGCACCCAAACCACACCACCTTCTGATTTCTAAAATCCAGGCTGCTCTTCGCAGGTGGAACTCCAGATCCTACACAAGGCTCCTCCATGATAGGCCAGTCCCCAGAGCAAATCCTGAGCACCACAATCAGAGCCAAGCCAGAGAGACCACACATATATCCCAATGTCCCAGAGAATCTTACAACGAGTGGCGTCCCACAATATTTCAGTCATAGGACCAAGAATCCCACAGTTTACTCCACGCCTGTCCAATATCCAGTTCGGGCAATGGTGCACCAATACATCTAATACTCCGGCCACTTCCCTCTGTCCTGATAGATCCTGTAACGGGCGGGGGGCAAGATCTTTGTCTCGAAGCCAACGGGTAGGGGAACAAAATACCAGTCTCAGGGCCGAAAGACCCTCAGTCCACGCCGCTTCCGCACAATATGCAACTTGGGCAGCAGAGCACAAATTGCCGAGACAGTCGACAATCAAGTCAAATGCTTCCCTTCGTCCTGGATTCCTCGGTGTATAAGTACTCCCCTGACTCCACCGATCCGTTAATTACGACAAAAAACACCGAAAATGTACTAAAATAAGCAGCAAAAATAAACGACAGATAAAATAACTATAAACTTAAATCCTCCCAATGCAGCAGCACGCTCAGCCCAGTGGCCATCTTGCAGTTGATGTCCCAGTATCAGTTTTAACACAAATTAAATGCTTTAAACAATGAAACTGTTGCTGCATATTGGGGATTGATTGTGTATGTGGGGGAAAGTGTTCTAAATTAAAAAAAATGCTTTGCCCTGGCAATTCCAGCATTTTGAGACTCTTGTGTGTCATCCTGTCAGCTGCTGCAGGGGGAGCTTGCATAAGTGCAGTAGCAACTGGAAAGTTAAAAGAGGTCCATTCTTCAACTGTGCAGCGATTGCAAGTACAGTCTTTAAGCTACAGAACTGTGGGGCATTTGGGGCCAATAATTATTTCTTTCTGGCTGCACCAGGACATTTTTCAGGACTGTATCTAATCTGTTATAAGGGACAGTGGGTTAAGCAGCCATTGCCAGCAGTCACAGCCAATTGGGAGCCAGCAATAAAAAGCCAGGACTTGTGGGACATTCACTGCACCTCATGGGTAACCACCCAAGTGCTCATGGGGACTTACAGGGACATCATTTTAGGCACTAAGTCTACAACCCAATTGTGCCTCAAGTGTTCTGATTGACAGGTCCCGCAGCTACTTGGAGACATGTCACCCCATCTCTGCTGCCAATCAGGAGTCGAGTTAGGAACTCTATAAAGAGACAGTGTTGCCAGTTTGTCTGGAGAGATTTAAAGATTTTTGGAGGACAGATCAACCAGAGTGAGAAGGAAAGCATTCTCCAGCCTGCTGGGAGCCCTCCCAGGGGTGGGGCTCAGGCCCCAGCCATGCCACCAGGCCTGGGCCACTTATTCCAAGCCCCTACAGTCATCAGGGGGCATTTATTATTTTCTTAAGTTAAAATACCAGTTAAAGTAATTTTAGTTGCTGCAACAGCTAGTCTGGAGGTTGCCAGATATGTCCTCCAGAAGCTAGCCCTCCCTCCCACATCGGGGAAAGATGTGGACCGAAGATCAGATGTCCAGCCGTGATGAGAGCACTGACCAGACCAGATGACATCGTGCAGCGGTGAGAGTGCTGACCGAGTACCTCAGCGGTGAGAGAGCTGAAGAAGTCATCAGGATGCCTTCAATTGCAGAAGAAACCCATGGAGGACATGAGTGAGTACCCTCGTACCCCTCTGGTGTGAGGGAGAAGATTTAAAAGTAATCTTGGGGGCCTCAAGCTCCGCTAGCAGATGTACTCTGTCAATTCTGAAAGTGCTGAAGTTGTTATGATGGATGGAAAGATGGGCGCCAGGCTGGGCGTGCTGTAGTTGCTCCTCATTGAATCTCCGTGCTATTTTGTTTTATTTTGCAGTATTTTATTTTATTTTATTTGTTTTACTGGTTTTATTTTGCATTGTACTTTTGGTTTTGGAGCGTTTTGGAGCATCTGCTGTAAGCTTGCTGCATGTAACGCGAACTTGGATGATCCACAGTGTAAATTGTATAACTTTACCAACCCGCTGCTGCTGTTAGGATTCCTGTAGAGCTCATGTTGAGCCCAAAGAACTTTTGTTGCTGTGGTCAGTGTTCCTTGCTTCTTGTGCAGGAAGGAATTTTGCAGAACTGTACGGGACGAGGGGTAGTGAGAGAAGCTGGTTGAGCTGTGAAGAACGTAAGAGAGGGAACGGGACACTTTTTGAAGCCTAGTCATGAGGAAAAACTTAAGGAGATCTAGCAAGGGATTTATGGCTGGTTTCTGCCTGGATTCTGGCTATGAACTGACTTTGGGCTGATAAGTGAAAGTCGAAAACTGGGTCTGGAAATACTTTGGATGGTGGATAGTGACTGAAGGTGGCCTGCCTCCATTGTGTGTCTCTTGGTGGGATTTGCCACCTCACAGGGGAGGTTGGGGTATTTACTTAGCCAGGGAACTGGCTGGGGTACCGTGTTCCCCTAGACTTGTGGGTCTGGCTGCAGTGTGGCCTTACTCGGGTGTCTTGTTGGGGCTGCATTATTTCCCACAGGGTTACACACAGACTGGAGTTGATGGGCCCTAAGCTGCCGATTAAAATCCTCTGGCAGGCTTCGACAGATGCTGATTTTGATTTGGACTTGGGCTTTCCCTCGTATCTACAGTGGCGTTATACTTTGGATTTTCCTCTTGTTTCTACCCCTACTTCAGTTGGCTATGCGTGGTTTGGTTCTGGTTCCTTCTGATTTTATGGACGCCTATTCCCTGTTCTGGATTTTGTGACTCAGTCATAGAAACATAGAAACACAGAATTTGATGGCAGATAAGGACCGCTTGGCCCACCTAGTCTGCCCATTTTCCTACCTAACAGATAAGCTGCAGATCCTAGTTAGCCAACAGCTTACTTCCTCCTACCTCCCACTAGGACTGCCTTATGTCTGTCCCATGCATTCTTGAATTCCCCCACTGTTCTTGACTCCATGACCTCCTCAGAGAGGCTGTTCCATGCATCCACAACCCTCTCCATGAAAAAATGCTTCCTCACATTACCTCTGAGCCATCCCCCCCCCAGCTTCAAATTGTGCCCCCTTGTTCTTGCACATCTCTTTTTCTGAAAGATGCTACCCTCTTGGACTTTGATAGAAACAGACTCCTGTACTTTACGGGTGAAGATTGCTGGAACTAACTGCACCCTTCTCTGGATTAAAATTTTTTACTTTTGGTGGGACGCCTAGGTGGTGAGAGGACCTTGGCATCCATATATTTATTTTCTCTTTATTTATGTTAAAGTTTTGTGATTTTATTTCTGTGGATTGTGACTTTTATTTGGGCAGTGAGAGTGCCGAAATTACCCTATCTGCCTGGTCGTGAGAGGACTGGGGGAAGGGGTAAACCTCATTATTCATATGCTGTTTAGTTTATCAGTGATTGTTTGTTTGGGCAGTGAGAGTGCTTAATTGCACTTCTCTCCAGCCGTGAGAGGGTTGGGGGGGGTAAGTTTCAATAGTTTACTATTTTGTATGTTATATATGTGTGAAGGGGCATTGTAGTGGCTCCAGATTTAAGTATAGGAGTGACTCTATTAGTTAATAGGGTTGTGTTTTAAATTGTATTTTATTATATATAGGGTGGGTTAGTTGAGTAATCGTGGGGTTTGTTTTGTTTTATATTAATTTGTTTTGTTATTGTGAATTTGGGGATATTATTGTTTTGGGTGGGGTTGGGTGATAATACGGTTGGGTTTGATTAGTGTACTTATAATTTGTTTTGTAGTTACAGAATGTGTTAGATGCCAACCCCCACAGTTTGCGCTACACATCCTCCCTGCCCTTCATGCCCTTTAGCTTTCCTGCCCCTCTCAGTCTGAGACCTACCAGGCTGTAGGCGCTGGGCATTCGTGGGAGAGGGAGGGCGGGGTCATGAACAATGGAGGATGTACGAGGGGCCACTGAATTGGGGTGGGATCCAAAAGGCGCCCTGGGGCAAAATGGAATCCAGATCATAGTTCGCCATGTCTGGTGCCCATACCCAAGGGCACTACTGAATGTAGTAGGCAGATGACCCGGGCAGCCCGCGAGGCTTGTCCAATTCGGGCAGTGTTGTGCAATGCCAGGTCCATTAAGAATAATACTGCAATTATTACAGATCTTGTTGGTACAGTGGACCTGGCATGCATCACTGAGACCTGGCTGGATGAAAATTCTGGCCCCTTTGTGGAGGCTATGACTCCAGCCGGGTATGTGGTGATACACCGCCCGAGATTGGATCGCGGGGGTTGCAGTCTGTTTCAAGACTGAACTAAACCTCATGGGGGTATTAGTTGAGAAGGTTCAGTCCTTCGAGTGTACAGTAGTAGCAGGTGTAGGTTATCAAATCGCTCTCATCTACTGTCCACCCAGTGATGAGAAGCGATTCCTTCAGGAAGTGGCAGACTTCGTCGTCAACATGGTGTTTGAGTCACCCAGATTGATGGTTCTGGGTGACTTCAATGCCTGGGTCAACAATGAACTCTAGCAATTTGGTCAACACTTCCTCCGGTTAATGACATCTCTGGGCCTTACACAGGTGGTTTCCACTGCTGCTCATAAACATGGACACTCTTTGGACTTAATCTTCCTCCTAGGGATCGAAACATCTGACGTGGGGGTGGAATCTGTTGGGTGGTCCGATCACTGCACCATGGGGTTAAGTTTTAGCACCCCCATCAAAGGCCTACTCCTGTAGAGATGGTTAGGTACTGCCCTTTACTGGATATAAGTTCCCAAGGCCTTACGGAGGTCCTTGACCTCTCGTCCCCCGCGTTGGCAAGCAATGATCCAGAGACCTTCGTGTCAGCTTATAATACAGCCGTTATGGTGTCTCTGGATTCTATTGCTCCAGTCCGTGTTCGCCCTCTCTTCCTTCACCCAAAGTCCCCTTGGTTTGATGGGACTTTGAGGGAGATGTGGAGACAGGGTCAAAAGTTAGATCGTTGCTGGCGAAAGTCCGCCCTTGATGCCGGCCGCCTTAGATTGATGGACCATTATTCAGTCTATCAATCTGCAGTCACCCGTAAGAAGGCAGAATTCCTGTCTGGGGAGATTGCAGCTGCTCATAAATTGACCAGCTCAGCTATTTCGAACTGTGGACAGACTGTGCAACACAGCCTGCCTGCATGTTTGGAAAGCTTTTTTGCAATTAGAGTGCAATGAACTTGTTCGATTCTTTGCAAATAAGGTGCCAGACATCAGGGCGGTACTGCAGCCATCACACTCTAGGGGGGTTGTTGCCGATCAGTACGGGGTCACTGTACCTCAGTTTTTCTGGAGTACCTTCAGTCGACTGGAGTTCATGGATGTCATGAGGATTATCCAGAGTGTGTGCCCTATGTGCTGTAGTTTGGATCCTGGACTGACCTCCCTAATTTTGGGTTGCAGTGACATCATTGGTCCAGTCCTTGTGTGGATAGTCTGGTGCTCCTTGGAATCGGGAGAGTTTCCTAGCTCCCTGAAAGAGGCAGTGGTGGTGCCACTCTTGAAGAAAGATACCTTGGACCCAGATTGTTTCACAAACTACAGACCTATCTCTAACCTTCCCTTTGTTGGGAAGGTGATTAAGAAAGTAGTGGCAGCACAACTGGAGGACCATTTGGCCATTCATGACATCTGTGAACCCCTCCAGTCCGGTTTTCGTAAGAGACATAGTACCGAGACAGCACTGGTTCGGGTGCTCAATGATCTCCTGATGGCGAGAGATCGGAAGAGCTGTTCCATCTTGGTTCTTCTGGATCTTTCTTCAGTTTTTGACACCATGGACCACATGGTGTTGATAGGACACCTGAAGCGTATCTGTAGAATGTCGGGGACAGTCCTCAGATGGTTTACATTGTTTCTCATGGAGGGAACACAAAGAGTAGGTGTCTGGGTTTTTTTCTTCAGGACCAACTGCTTTGTCTTGTGGGGTGCCTCAGGGTTCTGTGCTGTCACCCATGCTGTTCACAGTGTATATGCTACCCCTCAGAGACATTGTAAGAAGGTATGGACTGAGGTTTCATTGTTACGCAGATGATACCCAGCTCTACCTCTCTTTTGCACCCGACCAGGATGGAGCTCTCTCGGTCTTTAACAACTGTCTGACAGAAATCCAGGAGTGGATGGATTCTAGCTGGCTGAAGTTGAACACAGAAAAGACTGAGGTACTGGTTGTGGACCCGGGTCATCCAATGGGGGGGTCGGGTGTTGGTGCACCCTCTGGAATTGTTCTTGGCAGCATTGCTCTCCCGACCTCTGAACGGGTGCATAACCTGGTGGTAGTTTTTGATGACAGACTGACCCTGCATTCGCAGGTGTCGGCTGTCATCAAAACTTCCTTTTATCATCTTAGGAATATCGCCAGGGTTAGGCATCTGGTTCCATCTGATGACCTTCTGACCTTGGTCCATGCCTTTGTGTCATCGCGCTTGGATTACTGCAACTCCCTTTATCTAGGGCTTTCGGGGGTTGAAATCCATCGCCTGCAGCTGGTGTAGAACTCAGCAGCCCAACTTTTGACGGGTTCTATTTGATCCTGCCATATTACCCTGGTGCTGCGACAACTGCACTGGCTGCCAGTATGGTGGCAGATCACCTTTAAAGTTGGTTTATTGACTTTTAAAGCCCTACATGGTCTGGACCCGGACTATCTGAAAGAGCTTCTGGTTCCTTACTGCCCTGGTCGATCACTCTGCTCAGCCGACGAGGGGTTGTTAGAGATTCCAAGGGTGAATTCGAAGTCATCTGGTTCAAGAGCGTTTGCCTATGCAGCTCCCACCCTTTGGAATTCTCTACCCCGTCAGTTACAGGAGTGCACAGCTGTGGAGGAATTTAAGAAGGGCTTAAAAACCTTTCTGTGGCAAAAAGTTGTTTTGGATAATTGAAGTTTTTATTATTGACTCTTTATGATTCTTAGTTGTTTTGTTATTGGATTTTATATTAATTGTTCTTAAATTGTTAGGCGCCTTGGAAATGGAAAGCCACCTCATAAATAAAAATTATTATTATTATTATTATTATTATTACTGGTCTGGGCTACTAACCCCATCAGAGACTGTCTAGTGAAAGTTAGGATGAATGCATCTTGTCTGTGGCCCAAATGGCTAAATCGCAGGTGCAGCAAGATGCCTGGCTAGTGAATCATATAAATGTGTTGCAAGTTGTGTAGCTATGGGTTACAGTCCTGCCTTCGTGGAGCTGACTGCCAAGCCACGTGTGCCACTTCATGAGCCAGGAGGCCCTGGAGCAAATTATGTCTAAGTTACCCTGAAGAGAATTTACCTGTGTCTGACCATAATTTTCATCTGAGAGCGCTTGAGATAAGTGTGCAATGTCTAGACGTGCTGGATAAGACCCTGCTTGTGAATAATGTTCTTGGTATATAGAATGTACTGGATGTGACTGCCTGTAACTAAAGTATTGGATGCTGAATAAAAGTGTCGCTGTCAGCTTACTCTGGATGGATGCCTTTTTTGGTATATAATGTACTGGATGTGACCTTGTTCCAAAGAAATATCGGATACTTGACAAAAGTATCATTCTCATTGCATTGGATGGGACTTTCAAATATTGTGCTGAATATTCTGGATGCAAGATCCACATAGCTTGTCCTGGAATGTTCGGAAGTCTGTAAGGTCAGGGCAGTCCTTGCCACGTCTGCCAAACTGAAGGGCAATCCCTGCCATGTTCTGATAAAATGCAGGGCAATCCCTGCCACGTTCTGATAAAATGCAGGGCAATCCCTGCCACGTTCTGATAAAGTGCAGGGCAATCCCTCCCACGTTCTGATAAAATGCAGGGCAATCCCTGCCACGTTCTGATAAAGTGCAGGGCAATCTCTGCCTGGGTTGTAAATAGTTGTCTGTAGCTCTGTAAGGATCCATTTCCAAGTTGCCCCCTCCCTCAAATTAATAGTTGACCACCTCGACCAGCTGTACCATTCTCCAGGCCTGCAACATCTTGGACTGTGGTATCTGTTTAACCAGTATGGTATGAGATTGTGAGGTTTCTGCTGTATCTGGGACTGGTACCAGTGTGGGTAATATTAATAAATATGTTTAACATCTGATTTATCAGCAGCTAGATAGCCAGGGTTCTGGATGTCTTAAGTCGAACAGTAAAATGTGATTTATGTTTGCCTATTAGTATGTAGCCACCCAGCTGGAGGGTTCACCAGCAAAACCAAATAATCAGTGTGCATATGTAAACAGGATAAGATAACCTCTACTCCTCCTGTTTCCCCTTCCTATACATGTGTAAATAGGACAAGATAACCTCTACTCCTCCTGTTTCCCCTTCCTATACATGTGTAAACAGGGTAAGATGACCTCTGCTCCTCCCGTTTCCCCTTCCTATACATGTGTAAATCGGATAAGATGACCTCTGCTCCTCCCGTTTCCCCTTCCTATACATGTGTAAATCGGATAAGATGACCTCTGCTCCTCCCGTTTCCCCTTTCTATACATGTGTAAATCGGATAAGATGACCTCTGCTCCTCCCGTTTCCCCTTCCTATACATGTGTAAATCGGATAAGATGACCTCTGCTCCTCCCGTTTCCCCTTCCTATACATGTAAATCGATAAGATGACTCTGCTCCTCCCGTTTCCCCTTCCTATACATGTGTAAATCGGATAAGATGACCTCTGCTCCTCCCGTTTCCCCTTCCTATACATGTGTAAATAGGATAAGATAACCTCTACTCCTCCTGTTTCCCCTGCCTAATTCCTTTACTCCCCCAAATAAATCTTATTTGTTGTTTGAAATTTCTGTATGAGCATATTGTTAGAGAGAGTCTTTAAATCAAAAAATGTTGAAATGTGGAGAACTGTGTTTTGGGGCATGTCCGGGGAAGGTAAATGGTCATTGTGGGTGGTGTAGCATCTCAGGGGGCTACACCCAGTACTATCTCACCCATGTAAAACACCCTGAGTGAAGGCACTGTGCAAATGTTTTCAGATATGGTTATCAGATAGTGAACCCAAACCCCTTAGCCTATGTCCAGGGTAGTAGGCAGGGGTGTAACACTAGGGGTAGCTCCATCCAGGGGTTACATAACGTTGACAAAGCCATGGGTCCAGATGGCATACATCCCACGGTCCTAAAGGAGCTGAGGTATGAACTGGCAGCCCCTTTGGCAGCCCTGTTCAGTAAGTCCTTAGACAGTGGAGTGGTCCCAGAGGACTGGAGAAGGGCAAACATTGTCTCTCTTCACAAGAGCAGTACTAGTGAAGAAGCAGGGAACTACAGGCCAGTTAGTCTAACCTCTGTAGACAGGAAGATAATGGAGGCACTCCTCAAGGAAAGAATCATGGAACACCTGGTAGCCAATGGGCTGGTGGATCCCAGGCAACGTGGGTTCTCTGCAGGATGATCCTGTCAAACTAATCTAATAAAATTCTTTGACTGGGTGACAAAAGCGGTAGACAAAGGGGCAGGGGCAGTAGACATTGCCTACCTCGACTTCAGCAAAGCCTTTGACACAGTCCCACATAGGAGATTGGTCAACAAGCTAGGCAGCCTGGGGGTGGGACACAAAGTGGTGAACTGGATTGGCAACTCATTAAGGGACAGAAAACAGAGTAGTGGTAAATGGAACCTCATCGTATGAAAGGGAATTCACCATTGGTGTACCTCAGAGGTCAGTACTGGGGCCAGTCCTCTTCAGTGTCTTCACTGGTGACATAGCAGACAGGCTGTAGGGAAAGGTTTGCCTGTTTGCAGGTGACACCAAGATCTGCAACAGGGTGGATACCCCGGAGGGGGTGGAAAGGATGAGAAGAGACCTGGAACGGTTGGAGGGATGGTTAGGGGCATGGCAGCTAAGGTTTAATGCAAATAAATGCAAAATCATGCATGTGGGGAGCAGGACCCCTGGAGCATGTTACAGGATGTGGGGAGCTGCTGACAGTAACTAAGGAGGAGAGAGAGACTTGGGGGTCATAATCACAGATGACTTGAAAGCTGCTAGGCAGACTGCCAAGGTGGTGGGAATGACCAGTGGGATGTTGGAATGTATTGGAAGGGGAATCACAAGCAGGAGGAGAGAAGTAACGGTTCCACTGTACAAGACCCTGGTGAGACCTCCCCTTGAATACTGCCTACAGTTCTGGAGACCACAGCTTCAAAAGGACATTGACAAAATAGAGATGGTGCAGAGGAGGGTGACCAAAATGGTGAATGGATTACATCACAAGCCTTACGAGGAGAGAGTAAAGGACCTAAATTTGAACACGCTGGAACAGATGAGGGAGAGAGATGAGATGATAAAAACATTCCATGTATCTCAAGGGTATAAACAAGGTGGAAGGGGACAACATATTTCAGCTCAACAGTAGTGCGAGGACAAGAGGACATGACATGAGATTTCAGGGTGGCCTCATAAAGGAATATAGTAGAAAGTTCTTCTTCATGGAAAGGGTAGTAGATGCATGGAATAGCCTTCCCCAGGAGGTGGTGGCAGCCCATACTGTGGTGGGTTTTAAACATGTATGGGACAGAAACAAAGGAATAATAGAGATAGGAAGAAAAAGCCAATGACCAGATAGGGTGACCAGTCGCTTGGTGAGCTAGTAAAAACAAGCAGACTAGATTTGCCTGGTCGTCCTTATCTGCCAACAGTATCTATGAATCTATGACTATATTAATTTTTTATTTTAGAGAACAATATTATTTTCTGTTACAGCAGATAACAGGAAAGTTCCCAGAATTAGTGAAATGCCTAGATATATAGTTATATGGTCACACACAATATAAGGTGTTTCTTTCTGTGGCTAGAAAGTGGTGGAGATATTTGAATAATTACCTGGAAAGGAAGAGCTGCTAGATGACATAAAAATGATTACACTATGGCTCAATGAACAGCGCCGTTGTCTATATTCTAAGGTCTTTCAAAGGAATGGGGCTAGAGGTTTACACAGAAACAGTTATATGTGATACAAAGGTGTACTATGGTTCATTTCTTCTCTTCTGTATACCCCTGGTTTTTCAGTGGAGTGCAGGTCAGTGTTAAGACTTCGATGAGGGTTATAAGAGCTGTAGAAAATTGAAAACAGGCCACATTTAACAACTTTCTTGAATAAGCAGAGCAGGAAAGGCTTGTCTGAATCAGCACAAATTGCATGGGGCACATTAAAAGGGTAGAAGTATTGAAAGAGGGCAAGTCTGTTCCAGGTGTATATTATATTACTTAAGGTAGTCATGGGGTGTAGGTGGCACTTACCCACACACACACACACACACACACACATTCTTTTCAAAAAACTTTATTAATGCATCAGTTCAGAGTAAACTGACAAAAGTAGGAAAATGTGGTCTTGGAGTTCCCAACCCTAACACCCCACCCTGCAGGCAGTGAGGGAAAAAACATTATGGTTTCACCTCTCTTGAGTCTTTGCAAATCAGGCCTGGGGTGTTCCTTGGGGTTGTCAACCCTAGTGCTTACCCCATTCTCATACAGTCTGCACATCTCAGCTTCTCTGCTGAAGAATGGGGTGAGTGTTAGGACTGACAACCCGAAGGAACACCATAGGCATAATTTGCGAAGACTCAGAAGCAGTGAAACCATAATGGTTTTTCGTTTTGCTGCTTGCAGAGTGGGGGTGAGGTGTTAAGGTTTGGAACTGTAACACCACACTTCCCTACTTTTGTCAGTTTAATCTGAACAATAACTGGTGCATTAATGAAATTCTTTGCAAATGATTTCCTTACTTTTTGAGACAGTATAATTGTAGCCTTATTCATGGAGATCCCTCTGGGACCTGCAGGAACATATCCATTTGCCTATGGAAGCACAAGGCCCTCCAGGTTCAGTGGTTCCATCCCTCCACAGATGAACTGCACTTCCATTTCTCCCAAAAAGCCATTTGGTTGTATGGCTTGTTAATCTTCCAGGGCTCAATTCTCACAGAGGGCTTAGATCGGGGAAAGCTGCAGAAAACAGCAGCTTGCACCGAAGCCCAGTGCACCAGGGACCCTGCACCAGATTCTGGTACAGAAGTGGTCCCGGCACCAAAGTCCGCACACCTAAGGTGACCTCTCTCATGCAACAAACACACGGTGCATGAGAGGGTTTTTTTGCAGGCTCCCTGTGGCTAAGGCAAGTGATCCCCCATCCCTGATCCCTAATCTTGCCATTATGCAAACATAATAATATGTCCCACATCCCTAGTGGGCTAGTGGCCCCCCTCCCAAACACCGATGATGCCACTAAGTTCAATATTTATTATTGCCCATGTCTCCCACCCTGATCCCAATGCTGCCAGTAAGTAGAATATGTATTTTAACCAATAGCCCACTTCCCTGACCCTGAAAGTACCAGTATGAATAATAAATCATACTACCTCTTACCTGATGGCGTAGTGGCCCCCTCCACCCTCCCCATCCCAGCAGGTAGTGTCCACCACCCTGCTCCCCCATCCCAACTTAGATCTGGTGACCCGCACAGCCTACCTCACACTTCCATGGCTGGCCACCGACTGAATTGGTTACTGAAACTGTAACCAGAATTTTACATGCAACCGAGTACAGGATGCCACATAAATCCCAACAGTGAAGCTTGAGGGGTTTACAAAAGCATGAACACTGATGATCTGTGGAAAATTCTAAGACCTTCACCAAGGATATCTCCTTCATTTGGCCACACCTTTGGAACTATAAACTGTCAGTATCAGGACCATTCAGAAACTTTTTGCTAGCTAGGGGCCACCCATGACGTTATGTGATGTCAGCATCTTTATAATTGTGGGTGACCCCCCCCTGCTCCTCAGTTCTTTCTTCCACTGCTAACCACTCATCAGACCTGCAGAGAAACAACACCATCATTTATTCAATATTTATTAATTTCTAAGTTAACTTTTCTTATCGATGTTGTCCACATAAGCAGCTACTGAAAGAACCTTTATTTTCCGTAGGTTTTGCACCAGAGGTTACGAGATCTATAAGGATAATGCTCACACTGTGTGTGTTTGCTGTTTATGCCTGTCCCATGATGTGAAGATCTGCAAGATCTGCCAAAGATTTAACCAGGCCTCAAGGAGATGCCATAAGACAGCTGTAGAAACCTTCATCATCATCAAGGCCATGGACACCCAAGTGAAGGCTGTAGACTCCAAGCTGGCTTCTCCATGATGTTTGACCATCATAGGGAAGGGTACACCCAGGCAGTCAGTGGCCCTATCACCACCGAAGTCAGCTAGGATGATGGAAAAATCCAAACAGAAGGAAAACTCATCAGCTGACTCAGTTGCGTGGAGGGCTGACGTAATGTAAGCACTTCCCTCCTGCTGTGCTGGTGACCCCATGTTCAGGAATGGACACAGGAAGCCAGGGGTCAGCCGGGGAGGGAGGATTGAGCATTCAGAGGACAGCTCTCCTCCCTTTGGGAAGGAGAGCTCTGTGGTCCGCCCCTCTACCGCCACCTGGAACAAAACCAGTTGAAGGCATATGCAGTCACATCATGTGGGAGGGCCCCACATCCAGAGCACTGGAGGGTATCTCTGCAGAGGTGGAGCTTGAATAACATGCTCATTGCACATTCGGGATTGGTCCAGGAGGAAAAGGAGGAATAAATGGAGGATGGGCCAAATGAAGCCCTGTCAGTCCAGCCGGAATCCTGCTCTGCCGCTCTGGGTCTGGGGCACATCTAGATGAGTAACCCGGGTGGTGGGGAGGATGATCCTCCTTTTCTGGCCCTATTGTGGGGGGGTAACCCATGGAGGATACAGTCTCCAACCTTGGAGGTGGATGGAGACAACTGTGGCAGATGGGAATAGGGGCTGATATAGTACCCGTCCTACCCAGGAGGAAACACTCCTACATAGAACAAAAGTAAATATCATTGAAACCGTCCTTCTCCACCACTGTAAGGATACAGACAAACATACTTAACCGACGTGGCTGCCGTGCCCTTGAATGAGGTTAAGTCTTCATTGTTATCTGCTCCAGCAGCATCAACTACAGCCCCCCTGACTGTCACTGAGACACCAAGGTCAGTGTCTGGCTCTGATACTATCACATCTACTATTGTTGGAATGATGCCTCAGGTTCTGTCTATGCGATGATGGCAGTCAGGAATCCACAACCTGGCATCATCAACTCTCAGGCTATGTGGATGTCATTTTCTGAAATATTATCTCACCTGCTTCCATCACAGTAGTCCTATCTACAGGGCCTCCCTTGGCCTTTACAGGACACCTCAGTCCAGGCCCCTTGTGGATAGAAACAGACACCATCAGTGTGATGCACTATATCATCAAGCAAGGGGGTACACACTCTTACCCCGTTTGCAGGAACACAATGACAGTATGGCACTGGGCACCATCTCACAGCCATCAATTAACAGCTGTGTTTCTCCTAGGTATTTGAAACATCTTGATAGACAGGTTAAGTCGGTCCCAGTCATGGGAGCATAAGTGGGAACTGCTGACCTGCATAGTAAATTACCTCTTCACAAGGTGGGGTCATCCAGAGTTGGACCCTTTTATATCCCCACACAATGCAAAACTGCTAAATTGTTCCTCTCTTATTTCAGGGTCTGGAGATTTTTGCCAAGTTATGTTATCCCTATCCTGGAGAGGGGGGTCAACTGTCACAGGACTGGGGAGTCTCTGGTCCATCCAGACTGGTAGTCCTGACATCTGCATGCATGGCTCCAGCGGACATAGCCACTGCATGGTCTGAGGTTTCCCCTCAGATGGCTGATGTTTGACTGGAAAATAGAAAGCCTTAGATAATAAGCATCTCTTCACCAAAGTGGAAATGTCTTTCCACATGATGTGCTTCCCATTCAGGACCCTTTTATATCAATACTGTACTGGCCTAACTCATGTCTTTATCAAACTCTGGTCTACAGTGCTCATCGATTAAGGTGTTCTTGGCTGCCATTTCAGCTTTCCATGCCCCTACTGACAGACACACACTGGCACAACCAGAAGTATCCCGTACCTTCCTTAAAGATATTTTACACAATGCATCACCTGATTTGTAAACCACTTTGGCCTTGGGACCTGAATTTTATTCTTGAGAAACTGATGTTGGCTCCATTTGAGCTTGCTGCAACTTGCCAGGTGTGCTTCCTTCTTTCCTTTCTTGGAAAGCTGTTGTTCTGGTTACAATAACTTCTGCCCGAAGGATTTCTGAACTTCATACACTCATACATGAGGCTCCTTACCTGATTTTTCACAATGACAGGGTGCAAACTAATACACACCTTTTTACCCACAGTGGTCTCTGACTTCACACTGAATTAGGGCTGCTCGGATTCTCTGGAATCTGTTCCATCAGAATCCCACTGTGTTTTGGTAATCCCAGATCTGGGTACCAATTATTTACTACCTCCAATTGAGGCACAGGAATGGAATTGGATATGGGACTCCTCACTGGCCCTAGAAAGTGCCAAGCTGGTAGTGTAGGGTATATCTCCCTCCTTCCTTCATCTTGCCTTCTCCTGTGTGTGGACTAGCAGGAGTAGCACAACTGAGACAGCAGTTTGGGTCATCTGGTACCTGGTGGCGGCTTTAATCAGATGAAGATGATGGGGACATTCAGCAGTGATCCCCAATGTCTTCATTGTTGGGCCAGGCAAATGATGGATGACCCCCCTACTCAGTGTCCCCACTGGGAGGTCCAGCTCCAAGAGGTCAACTCCCAGCCCCCACCTGGTCCCTCCTTGGCACCCTTAGCCCTCAGCCCCATAGTCCAACTTCAGACTGATCTGAAGTTTGAACTGGGACTGCTGCCAACAGCCAGATGAGCCAAACCTCCTCCAGGAATGAATCCGACACCATCAGCCGTAGGTAAGGAGATGGAGATGGGCTTCACTACACTCAGATGTGGAACTGGGATTAGATTCCAACGAATCCAATCCTAGTTCTACATTCAAAATCAGGTTTTCAGAATTCGGATTTTTTGGCATTAAATACCTAAATCCTGAATTCCACAAAAAAACTCATGTTCTGAGGATTCTGAATTTGCAATCTGAAATCTGAGCATCCCTACACCGAATCAGAATATTAATATGCCTGTGTGTATTATCTTAAGCATGTGAACAAAGGTGAGACATTGCTCAATATGCTTGCAGTGGCTAAGACATTATGTTTCAGTCCTGATTGCACTAATGACAGCAAAAAGTCCTTTCAACTTTTTGCCCCATTTGCTCCTGGGAGAGAGGGTGTAGCTATCACTAAGCAATGGTTGACCAAGTGTCTGGCTTATTGCATTGAATTCTGTTACAGGAAGTACAGTAAGGAACTTCCTGGTGCTGTCTATGGCCATTCTACACATGGTATGGCCACTTCTGTTGCCCACTTTCAGACTGTTTCTGCAGCTGACGTGCTGCTGCCATATTGAGCACTGTGCATACGTTCACTAAACACTACAGTCTGCTTAACTTCTCGGGCAAATATTCTGACTTTGTTCTAGCTGTCCTGCAAGGACTTCTGTCCTAATTACATATCAGACTTTGCCATCCTCTCTGGATACTTTGTACTGCTTGGGAATCATTCCAGAGATGTAGCCAAGTGGAGGAGATACTGTATCCTTTATGAAGCTTAAATAGTTACACACTGTAACAGTAGATATTCAAAAGAACCTCCTCCCCTGGGCCACAAGGCACCCACCTCCTTCCCCTTTACTGAGGTATAAGCTGGCAGGATATTCCACTGCCTTGCTGCAGGTTTTCATAAGTTCCTTATGTGTTGTCCAGTCCCATGCCTCTCCTTGGGTGCCTGGTACTTTGCTTGGTCTCCTGATTCCTCATGGCGAGTGGCCCTCCATGTTTATCTCTGGTGGGGAGCTGAGGCGAAAGAAGCCCCCCCCCATGATTATATAGGTGCCAACATTGCAGGTCATTGTGGGAGGCCTCCAGCTAATGAAAGCTTGTGAGAGGTCCTGATACCAATGGCTTACAGTTCCAAAGGGGTGACTCAATGAAGGAAGTTCTCTCGAAGGTGTGCTGTTATGATGAGTAATTGTTCTTTCACACCTACCCATTTTTATGTTTGCTTGCATGCATGTGCAAGAAACATAGTGCCATCATCCGAGTTTTCGGAGGTGTGGCAGCCCTCTTCCAATTCAGGCAGTGAGTTTGCAGGCGCGGCCGCAGTTCTCCAATGCCTGCTGGAGCTGTCTATGACAGCTCCAAAATGCAGTGGAGTACAGTTGAAAGGGGGACCTACGCTCCAGTGAGCAGCAATAAGATATCGCCTGCTCATGCACGCCCCCCCACACACACACACACACACACACACACACACACACACACACACACACGCAGGCATACCTGGGCGCCCCCACCCCACGCACACACTGTATAGCCGGGGTGCCCAATCCCCGCCGGCTCCACTGTCCCCCCGAGTACAGGGTGCCACGGGAAGCCCACCCAGCATGGCAACAGAAGCTATGGTCGACGGGTGCCCAATCCCCTGTCGGCTCCACGTCCCCCCAACCAACTGTCCTTGTTCCACACTGGGAGCCCACCCCAGTGTGGCAAATATCCCGCGTCATTTAAAAAAAAAAACTGCAAATAAAAAACTGTCCCTCTGCACTTCTCCCTGCCCCCCTCCCACAACCCGCACCCACACACTGCACACCTGCTTCCCCACACCCTCACCCCATACTTACCTCCGGACTCCGGCGCGACGATCTTCGGTGGACCAGAAACATGTATGCACACTTCAAAGCTGACCGCGAACTGAGGGTATGCCGGTAAGCTGTATAATGGGATAGATAGGGTTTTTTCAACTTTGCTGCATATCTCGGGCATTTTTTGTAATTTTTGCACCAAATTTTCAACATGGGGTTTTTGGGACCCCTTCTCATGAATGCTGTCACTGTCATGGCGTTATTCGGGTCGAAGGGTGATTTCTCCAGTCACTGTACGAAATCACCTTTCAGGACTGATTAATGAAATGACACTTCCAATGTTCATAAGGTGGGCTCTCAAGCCTATTTTGAAAATGTAGTGAAGCTCAAATAATGACTGTTTACAGTGTCGTTCGCGGTTCTACACAGGCTCGTAAGTTCGCGAATTCTCAATATTTTCACTCCAGATTTTCAACATTGCCATTTTACCACACCTTCTTATGAGTAGTATAGCTGTCATTTTTCACATCTCACCCAAATGTGTTTCAATGTAGCGCACAATGGCGCAGTCGGTGTGCGTAAATCAATGTATGGACAAATTAAGAAACTCACAGTGACACTGTTCATGAGCAGAGGTTTTTAAAGTGACTATATTGAAAATCTGGTGAAAAAATCTAAAAAAATGACTGTTTCACAGTGTAAATCGGCGCAGTTCCTATGCATTCGTCAGAATTCGCGAAATTTTCAATATTTGCACTCCAAATTTTCAACATTGCCATTTTACCACACCTCCTTATGAGCAGTACAGCTGTCATTTTCACATCTTGCCCAAAATGTGTTTCCGCATGTAGCGCACAATACATGGCGCTTGTCGATTGTACAAAATCAATGTATGTGGGACATATTAAGAAAATAACAGTGACACTGTTCATGAGAGAGGTCTTAAATGGCTATGTTGAAAATTTGCGAAAAATTCCTAAAATGACTGTTTTACTTATGCAAGTGCTATGCAGTTCCCACGCACGCCGTAAGTTTGCGAATTTCATATTTTCACCCCAGATTTTCAACATTGCCATTTTATTACACTTCCTTATGAACAGTACAGCTGCCTATTTTTCACATGTCGCCCAAAATGTGTTTTCGCACATGTAGTGCACCATGGTACAGTCGGTGTGCGAAAGCAATGTTTGGGACAGATTAAGAAAATCACTGTTATGCTGTTCATGAGCAGAGGTCTTAAAATGGCTATGTTGAAAATTTGGTGACAAAGTCCATAAATGACTGTGTTACGAGTGAGCATTGCGCAGTTTCCACGCACCCGTAAGTTCATGACTTTGTAATATTTTCAGTCCAGATTTTCACCAGTGGCATTTTTCCACACTTCCTTATGAACAGTACAGCTGTCATTTTTCACAACATGGCCAAAATGTGTTTTCACACTTTCAGTGCAGAGATGCATGGTCGCTGTGGGAAATCATTGTTCGGGACAGATAAAGAAAATCACAGTGACACTGTTCATGATCGGAGGTCCCAAAATGCCTGTGTTGACAATCTGCTGTAAAAAATCCCCAAACTAATTATATTACGGGTGTGCGTTGCACAGTTTCTATGCACGCTCGTGACTTCACCAATTTTTAATATTTTTACTGCAGATTTGCAACATTGCCATTTTTTACACCTCCCCATGAACAGTACAGCTGTCATTTTTTACATCCTGTTCGGAATGTTTTTACACCTGTGGTGCTAAATGCTGTAGTCGCTGTGCATAAGCAGCTTTCGGCTAACAAACTGATATTGCCACTGGGGTCACAAAAAAACCATGTTGAAAATTTGGAGTGAAAATACCAACGAATGCCTGAGGTATTAGGGTTTCCAACCATAATGCCCAACCCTGTAGAGAATGACAGGCATCAGGGGTGTGACTTGGGATTCTTGCCTGTAATGCTCATACCATTCCACACCCTGCAGCCAGTGAGAGGCATCGAGGTATGCCTTGGACTCTTCGGCCCCGAAGTTCACCCCATTCTCCTATACCACACCCATCTCACCATATTTCCTGATGGAATGGGGTGTGCATAAGGCCAAAGACCCTAAGGCACACTGTGACACTTGTCAGTGTCTGCAGGGTGGGGTGTGGTGAAATGGCATGGCCGTTATGCCTGACGACCTAAAGGCACACCCCAATGCCTGTCACTCTCTGCAGGGTGGTGGTGGGGTTGGTTTCAGTTCAATACTTCACTGCCATTCCTATTACGCAGCTCTGTAACTTCTACACTACCACTGCCAATGCCAGCAAGCAAACATTCGGCATTGACAAATGCTTGTTTGCTTTTTTATAATTACTCGTGGAGCATTTCTAATCTGGTAGGATTTTTTTTACTGGTGGTAGCTCTGTGTTTCCTTCTGCCAATATCAGTGTAAGCTTGATTGATAGACATTAATTTAACCCCAGCTGGTTGTAATGCAAAATTACAACTTGGAGACTGCAACATGATTTTATGAACCTGTTATTCAGATATTAAAACTGTTCTCTAGTAATTATAAAGCTCTTATATAAGGTTGTGTATTTATTTTGACTGAAAAATAACCACCGAGACCACCATGCCTGAAGAGGTGGTTTTATCATGAAGAACTGGTTTTATGGTGAAGAGTCTGCAGTATTCTATTATTAAAGCCATTTATTTTAACATTAGTTTACCTTAACTATCTATAACAGGTGGATTTAAAAGTGCTATATATCATAATCTGTATATTTAAATGGCAATTATACAATGGCAGGAACATTTCTTATATCCCGATTGCTCAGTGTGCCCTGGACCATCTGACAATAACACCACTGGATCAACTCAAGGCACAAACATAACCTGCTGATGTAAAGAAACATTCTGTGAGATCACCACTCAGGTTCTCACTGATGCAACGCTGTCATCCCTGACTGTTAACGTTCCTTCTTCCTTTTCAGGCTACACAGATAGCCCCCACCAACATCTGTCTTCCATAAGCTGAATCGCAATTTTTAAAGCAAGTGAAAGTAAAAGAAAGCTGAGACACTGTGGCTTCTCAATCCCAGCTTAGTAACATGAAGACAGTAGCTCATGTGCAGTTCAGCAGCTCGCTACACTGAAAACCAACAGTGCTAATTAACTAAACAAAAATACAAAAGTGGAATAATTACTTCTGCTAGATGAAATACAGCCATGTGCTTGATGCGCTTCTGAAGTGGCGCTGAGAAATGGAAATGCAAAGCCCCTCCACTCTCAGTCACTTTCCCTTTGAGTGCATCTGCTCACACAAGCTAGTTACCGATTGCCGGCTTTATTTTTCTACAGCACTTTTCAGATTTGTTTCAATATAAAAGTGAAACAATCTCCCTCAGGGGTAAAACAAAAGCTTTTCCTGATTGGGGCTGGGGGATAGCAAGAGAGACACATCGGGGCGGTGGAGGGATGGGAAAGACAGGCATAAGCAATCCAGTAAGGCACAGCAACACCCAGTGGGGAAAAAAAGAAACTTATTTCTTTTTAAAATATGCTTCCACAGTCCTCCAAAAAGCTTAAACACTGTTACATTATTTTTAAAACATTTTTAATGTCATATAAAAATGAGCATTCCATAATAGCAATGATTCTCTCCAGGGGTAGGTGTCATGTGGGACAACATAACTTCTTGGGTGTTGATTGCACTCATTGCACTTCATCCCCCTCAAGGCAAGACATTATCACGTATTATGAACTACTGATCGTAAATGGAGGAAGCTGATTGGCCAAGAGGGTTTCGAAGCCGTGATGATATCGGGCTACATCATCACGGCTTCAGAAAACCTCCGGTCACCAGCCTTCTCACCGGCAGAAAAAAATCATTCCGACGACAATGGGCAGCCACGCTGAACTTACAATGCAAGCTGCTGCCACAAACAATGATCCAGTGTCTTCAAAAAATTAAAAAGAAATCCACTTGCCATCTCATTTCCCTGCCAACATCCCTGTAATCCTGCTGCCGAAATTTAGCGTCACAAGTTAACCCGCGCTTCTTTTCAACAAAGAGCTACTGTGTGAGAGTTTTCTCTCGCTTGCTCGCTCACTTCTTTCAGAGGCACACGCATGGCTGCCCGTTTAACCAATGCAGTAGGGTTTAAAAAATTACGCTTCCTAATCTACTGATACTGGTCATTGGCTTCATTTTCTCTTTAAAATCTCGTTACCGTGATCATCTACTGGGGGGGCAGACAAAGATACTGTTGCAGAGTTCACAGGTCACACCATCACAATACTATTACATTTTCTGTCAGCTCCAACTACAACAGCGCCACCTGCTGTCTTCTAGAACTATTTTTTTTACATATATTCCTACACTACCAAAAAAACTCTTTTTAACAGGTTTAAAGGGTGTTTTTTTTTTATCTTCTATTTATAAAACCATTACTCCTGTTCATAATAGCAATAATGCACTCCAGGGTGTGGTATATCGTGGGATATCGTCACTTCTCGGGTCGTTGGACGCACTCGGCCTGCGGCCTCGTGCCCAACCACCTGAGGCGTGACTATATCCCACGATATACCACACCCTGTCGTGCATTATTGCTTAATTATATAATGGCAAGAAAGAATCTTTGACTGTGATTGGTCAGTTTGGGGCTGGAACCATGGCGTTATCCTAGCATAACACCACAGGTCTAGTCTCAGCACTGTGAACCAATGTAGATGACCATTTGGCACTCTCTTTTTTTGCGTCTCCTCTAAAGAAACAAAAATATTTTTCCACACTAATAAAAACATTCTTTAAAATTATTTTTTTATTTTATATATAACAACAAGCCATTGTATAGTAGGAATAATGTACTCTAGGGTGTGTGTCATGCTGGGATAACGTCACACCTGGGGCATTGGACGCTCTCGGCTTGCGGCCTCGTGCTCAACCCCCCCAGGCGTGGTGTCATCCCAGCATCAGACACACCCTTTCATGCATTATTCCTTTAATGATACTCTCCCAGTCATGCATTACTGCCTAAGCATAATTTGTAAAGTAGCAACATTTCAAAAATAAATTCCCATCTTGAAATAAATCTGTCAAACTGGGCTTGGCAAGAACCATTCATTTTGATAATTTTTTTTGTGTGAAAATATCATAGGACCACACATTTGTATTCCAGCAGATGCTAGTTGACAACACAAGCTTAAAATTTAAACATTTTTTCATATGTTTTGTGAATATCTTTGCAAGCGTTGAGAATATTGTGTTCTTGGTGTAAGTACAAATCCTCTCACACAGTGCTTATAATGTAAGAGGTAAGTCCTGTTAACATTGTCCCTTGTTGTGTGCTAAAAGGAAAGCAGTTTGGTTTGCTATAATACTTTTGATACATACTGTATCCAAACGTGGCTAGTCAACCACATGGCAAGATGTTGGTGGCAACCCGGGTGTGTGATGTAGGGATTTCTGTAAGGAGGAAGATCTCGTACAGTAAGTAACTCACCCTACTGCAAGAGTGGGGGGTGGGATGTAATTTATGGAGGGGGCAGATTAAACTGGGCCAACAAAGAGGGAGTGTGAAGGATAATATTGCCCAGGAGCCAAGATAAAATACTATGGGGGGGGCAGTAAGCACTGAAAGTACAGAGTGAAACAAGTGCTATGCTCTTACCTCTCAACTGTCCCTGATTTTTTTTAGCCTTGTCCCTGATTTATGAGGTAACAGGTTGAGAGGTATGGCTATGCTTACCCAGGAGTGATGGTAGCTGGAAACAAGCAGAGTGCAGGGAACGCAGACACTTTTAAAGAATACAACAGAGAGGAAGTGTGAATGAGAATTGGAAGACTTTGCCTATAGTTCGGAGGGACAGTGGATAATTCATACCATGGCCCCCTCCACATGGTTAAAACTGCACATAATCAAGCATCCCTCCAGATCCTCAGATATTTTTCATGCCACTCTACTCCCCTCCTCATTCCTGAGGCACCTCTCTCATTAAGGTTGAGCCTCCTTCATTAAGGTGCTTTTGGTCTTGGGTCTACATCCCTGTGACACCTTGAGGGCTTGGGACTCTTTCATGAGGGTTCCTGTATCCTTATGACACCCTGACAGGGATGTAGTCCCCATAGCAGGGACAGAGGGATGGTAAGTTGCACAGGCATCCCGTACTAGTCAGTCTGTAATTAGTCTCAAACCATACTGCTAAGAGACTGATGACCCAATGAACTTCCTGTCATGTGGGCAGAATGGAAATGTATAAAGGAATTTCCTGCTTGTAGCAGTCAGTCATGTAATAGCAATCCTACTTAAACAGTGGCTATAGAATAAGTGCTATGAGATTAAGGGGTGAGAGAGACTCAAAGAAGCAGTGCAACAAAAAATGTTTCTACAAAAAGCTAGAACTTCCTTGAGGATATCTCTTTCATCAGGCCGCACCTATGGAACTATAGCCACCAGGCACTAGGAGCACATGGAAACTTTCTGCAAGCTGTCCTCTAGGGGCCACCCAAGATGATGTTCCACCTCAGCACTTCCCATATAAACAAGGGCAGCCCCATCCCTCCTCAGTTCTTTTCCTGCTGTCAACCATACTTGCTGCATGGAGACGGCACCACTACAGTCTACTGCTAGTCAGTGTTTTTAGAATTTTCTCTAACTAGTTCACTGTCACTTTTTAGAAGTAAATCTGCTAAGCTCTTTAGAGTCTGTGAATGTGGTGAAAAAGATTTACTCGGGCAACCTACACGATGTCTGCGTGTGCTGCCTCGGTGCAGTCCATAACATTAAGGCCTGTGAACTTTGCCTCAAGTTTAATACTGCTACCCGGCAGTGCAGAAGGAATTCCCTGGAAACCCACCTTCTGAAACAGCAGGCAGCCAGGACAGAGAAAGAGTTCCAGGAAGAAAGCTCCACCACAACACTGGCCCCTTCTTCGGTCTCCCACTCTTTGAAGCCACAGTAAAAACTGCTGGGCAACATAAGCTTAAGCACTGGGCGAGAGAGTGGAAAGAGCAAAGGGAAATCCTCCTCGGTGCTTTCTCGGTCACCACTTCAGTCCAGTGCAACCGTCTCAGCGCCACTGACCGCCTCAGTGATGACACCACTGGCAGTCAGGATCACTGATTTCTCCAGGTCAAGACAGGGTGTGAGAGATTGTTTAACTAGGAGAGGCACACTAAGATGAAGCTAGTTTCCAGGTGTGACCTGAGAGCACAAGGAAGTGAAGTGACTTGTTCAGGGTCACACATGCAAGTGGGGGCTGTGGGGTTCAAACCCAGGTCTACAGGTTCACAGCTCAGAGCCTTAGACCACCATGGTATACTGCCTCCTCAGGCTGTAGGCTACTACTGCAGGCTGTGAGTACCCCCAGGCCTAGCACAGCTAACGAGGGGCTGTCAATGTTGTGGACTGAGCCTCCCTGTCAATATCCCAGAGCACACTTGTAGTACAGGCCAGCGTCGACATGCACGTGGTGCTTTCATCCTTCATTGACATTCTGCACCACCTGGTAACTCCTCCTTCTGCCACTGAGGTAGCATCAATGGGCATCTCCCACATGCCCCAGCACTGACACTTGTTTAGTCCACATGCCTATTCCCTTCCAGGGCATCGATGACCTCTTTGGTTCATTCCTTGAGGCCTACAGAAGCCGTCAACGAGGACCAGGAATATAACTCTGACCTCATAATGCAAGAGGAAGAGAAGGAGGAGGAAGAATAATGTGGAGAGCTCTTATGAGAAGTCTAACTCCACCATCTCCAGAGGGAGTGAGGACTCCATAGTGTTCACCCAGAGGTCCCCTGCTGAAGACCCTTCATTCATCTCCATGATGCAGCAACTCCAGTCTGCCATGACGTTTGAATCTGAGGAGAAAGACATCACCAAAAGGAATCTGGCAGGATTTTTAGAATGACCTGATTCCCCACCTATTGTTATTCCTCCTCTATTGCCTTTCCTAGAGGATGCCACCCTGGTTGCCTGGCACAGGCCAAAAATTACTCTTGCCATTCCTAGGACGGCAGATAAGTTGTACCAAGCTGCTGCTGGAAAGTCATTTTTTTTTTGCAGCCAACCTGAAGCTGACTGCATTGTGATAAATGCTGCCATGATAGGTCTAAAGTGCCAAAACACCTCAGTTCTCACCCTCCTGAAAAGTAGTCCAGGAGACTAGATGTCCTGGGAAAGAGGACCTTCACTTCTGTTACCTTGAGAATTGCAAATTATCAGGCCCATATGGTAAAATACCAGAATATCCTCTGGAGGAAGGTCAAATCAGTGACCCAAGCCCTTCCAGATGGAACCCCTAAACAGGAGCTGCTAAAAACCCTCCAGGCAGGGGTAGGTGTAGATAAACATCTGTTAAGGTCTACCTATGATATTTCTGTTGCTTCTGCTAGAGCAGCAGCTTCTGGTGTCTGCTTGAAAAGGCACTCTTGGTTAAGGGTGGCAGGATTTGCCAATGATGAGCAGCAGTCCACCCTAAATGCCCCATTTAGAGGATACAAGCTGTTTGGAGCAGATGTTCAGGATATCCTCTTAGACCTACAGGCTTTGGGCAGGACTTTAAAGTCAGTACACCCAGGGCCGGCCCAGTGGCTCAGAGGGCCGAGGTGCTGGATGCCACACCTCGCACCACGCTGGTGACCCTGGTTCAGGAATGGACTCAGGACACCAGGAGTCAGCAGGGAAAGGAAAGGATTGAGAGTCCAGAGGACTGCGCTCCTCTCCTGGGGTGGGTGGTAGGGGTTGCCTCGTTCTGTAGCAGCCCTTGGTGGAGATCGGGGAGGTACAAGCAGTGGCACTGTAGATGGGGAGAAAACATGAAAATGTGGCCACCCATGCCAGCTGGATGATGGCGGCCCTGCCTCTCCTTGCTGCAGACTCAGGAAGCCCCTGAAACTGCATACCCCCACCTGGCGTAGAAGCAAGGGAGTGCTTATGAGCACTCTGGTTTTCCCTCTCGATGGCCCCTAGTGGGCAGGGGGTCCCCCAGCAAAGTGATACATCTGTGTCAACAGGTAGGGGGGCAGTGGATGGAAGAATGAGAGAGGTGGTGGTGGGGGAAAGGCTGGCCGCTTGAATGAGTAAGTGGCTGGGTTCCGCAAGGAGGGATTAAAAATATTATGCGGAAAAAAGAATCAGAACACCCCTCTAACATACACAACCAGGAAGTAGGCATAGGGTGCTCTTTCATTTGGCCAGCAATAGACACCATTCAGGAGCCAGACAACAAAGAAAATACAGACAAGGATCAGCTGTGTCTGCCCTAGGACCCACCCCAAGTGCCCATTCAAAAGCCCTTAGACGTTGGAGTGCAGCTGCAGCCAGAGGATCTGCATCTGTATGATTCATTCCTTGACCCCCACTCACCAGTAACTTTGAAGGTGGCAGTAGGGGGTCGCCTTTCCCTCCATCTGGACCAGTGGAGGAAGGTCACATCAGAAGGTTGGGTCCTGCAGATAATAGAACAGGACCATGCACTAGAGCTTCTGGAGTTACCCCCATACCATCCACCAACCCCTTCAGCCTATCCTCCAGAACACATACCAGTGCTGCTAGAGGAAATACATACAATGATGCAGAAAAGGGCCATAGAACCAGTTCCTTAGGAACAAAGGAACAGGGGTTCTATTCTCACTACTTCCTTGTGCCCAAATACACAGGGGACCCGAGACCCATCCTGGACTTAAGAAATCTGAAACTCTTTATTCAGTACAAGAAGTTCAGGATGGTCACTGTACAAGGCCTGTTGCCACTGTTGCAAGGAAGTGATTGGATTTGTTCCCTAGACACGCAGGATGCTTACCTGTATAACAAGATCTGTCCCCCTCACAGGAAGTACCCCAAGTTACTTTTCCAGGGGCAACATTACCAGTATTGTCCTTTGGTTTATCATCTGCACCATGGGTCTTTACCAAATGCTTAGCAGGGGTGGCATTAGGCCTCAGGAGAGAGGGACTGTATGTATTTCCATATCTGGACAACTGCCTGCTCAAAGCGCATTCCAAAGAGCTGCTTTACCAGACCCTAGCATGCACCATGCAGTTTTTCGATGCCCTAGGATTCACGGTCAACATGCCAAAATCAGTCCTGACACCTTATCAACACCTGAAGTACATAGAGGCAATCCTGGACACAGCCCAAGGCTTAGCCTTCCTGCCCCAGGTCAGGGCTGAACTCTTGATTGCACGGGCCCAGACTGTATACAACAACGGGTATGTCACAGCCAAGACATTCGTGAGACTGTTGGGCCTGATGGCAGCAGTCACTGTTATGGTACCACTGTCCAGGCTGCATATGAGGATTGCCCAGTGGACATTAAGACTCCAATGGGACCAACGCACTGATGACCTAGAGCAGAGGGCTTTAGTAACCTCTCCTGTCTGAAAGGTGCTTCAGTTTTGGATGGAACCCAACCATTAGCTGAAGAGTGTTCCTTTCGTGATTCCCTCCCCTTCTCAGATCCTCACCACAAATGCCTCAGGGATGGGCTGTGGTGGCATATCTGGGGCCTCATCAGACACAGGGAACATGAACAAAAGTGGAGAGAACCCTCCACATAAACGTCTTAGAAATGCAAGCTGTTCTGTATGGTTGCCAAGCCTTTGAGACCCATGTGTTCCTGGGGCATCTTCTGGTTCAAACAGACTACATCAGTGTAGTGCACTACATAAACAAGCAAGGGGGAACTCACTCCTACCCCCTATGCAGGAAAGTGATGAGGGTTTGGTATTGGGCTGTAGAAGATAATAATAATAATAATATTAATAATAATAATAAAACATTTTATTTAATATAGCGCCTTTCAAAAATCAAGGTGCTGCACAATTAGATAAAATCAGAAAATGTCAATAAAATCACAGAAGTTCGGGGAATGCTTTACCCCACAAAAAGGTCTTCAGTGCCTGCTTAAAGCACCCCACTGTCCTGCACTCCCGCAGCTGATGGGGCAGAGAATTCCAGAAGGTAGGGGCAACAAACCCAAAGGTGCGAGCACCAGATGAATTTAGACTAACCCTCGGAATCTTCAGCAACCCCTCATTAGCCGAGCAGAGCTGTCACAAAGGGGGTGCAGGGAACCAGAAGCTCTCAGGTAGTCATGACCCTGTCTGTGTAGGGCTTTGTAAGTTAATAAACCTACCTTAAAGGTGATCCGCCACTGAACAGGCAGCCTGTGCAGATTGCGCAGCACTGGGGTAATGTGTGTTCTCCTTGATACCCCAGTCAATAAACATGCCGCAGCATTCTGTACTAGCTGCAAGCAGCGGATATTAACCCCAGAAAACCCTAGGTAAAGGGAGTTACAGTAGTCAAGGCGCGATGTCACAAAGGTGTGGACCAAAACAGGTAGGTCACTGGATGGAACGAGGTGCTTGATCCTAGCAATGTTCCTAAGATGGTAAAAGGTCAGCTTGACGACTGTTCACACCTGATGTTGAAGGGTCAGCCCATCATCAAGCACCACTCCCAGGTCACACACCCACTCAGAGGTAAGAATCTGAGCCCCCCCCCAGGACTAAACCAGAGGGGAGATCAGTCCTCAACCCATCTGTGCTACGACCCAGGTCCACCACCAAAACCTCAGTCTTTCCTGCGTTCAACTTTAAAACGCTAGAACTCATCAAATCTTGGATTTCTACAAGGCAGCTGTTCAGTACCGATATAGCACTAACCTGGTCGGGGGCAAAAGACAGGTAGAGCCGGGTATCATCAGCATAGCAGTGAAACCTCAGCCCATGCCATCTCACAATGTCTCCGAGGGGCAGCATATACACTGCAAATAACATGGGCGACAGCACCGAGTCCTGAGGTACCCCGTAAGGCAGAGAGACAACTCTCTGAGTTCTACCAGTGAGGAAAGATGTAAACCATCCAAGAACTGTCCCCGACAGCCCACAGATTAACCTCAGGCACTCCAGCAGAACCCCATGATCCACAGTGTCAAAAGCTGATGGCAAATAAAGAAGTACCAAGACGGCGCGGTTTCTCCGATCGCTCGCCATCAGGAGATCATTGAGCACCCAAACCAGAGCAGTCTCAGTAGTATGCCTCTTATGAAAACTCGATTGGAGAGGTTTGTATAAATTATGGATGGTTAAATGATTCTCCAGTTGAGCTGCCACAACTTTCTCGATAACCTTTCCCACAAAAGGAAGGTTAGAGATAGGTCTGTAGTTCGCTAGGTTCTCCGGGTCCAAAGAAGTTTTCTTCAGGAGGGGTGTCACCACCGCTTCCTTCAGGGACCTATGGAACTCACCCGATTCCAAAGAGCACCAGACAATCCGAGCTAAGACCGGGCTGATGATATCACTACAACCCAAAATCAGGGAAGTAGGGCCCGGGTCTAAACTACAGTATGTGGGATGCATCCCCTGGACGAACCTCATAATGTCAAAGAACTCCGGCAGATCAAAGGTACTCCAGGAAACTCAGGGCTCTGTGGCCAAGAACCGACCAACAGCATCCCCTATAGAGTGAAGCTGATGGCAGTCCTGCCTGATGTCGGCCACCTTATTCTCAAAGAAATGAGCAATCTCATCACACTCAATTTGTGAAAAAGCTCGACGGAACTGCAGACAGGTTGGGGTTGCACAACCTGTCCTCAGTTCAGAAGAGTTGAGACAGTCGGTTCCGTGCAACAGCAATTTCCCTGGACAGGAATTCTGCCTTCTTATGGGAAATTTCTGTTTGATAGAGTTTATAATGCTCTAACAAAATAAGGTGGTTGGCATCCAAGGCAGACCTCCACCAGCGACACTCTAACCTACGCCCCAACCTCCGCAACTCCCTCAGAGTCCCATCAAACAATGGGGCTCCGGAGTGAAGCAGAAGGGGGCGAACTCGGACAAGAGCAATCAGATGGAGAGCTGAAGAAATGGTCCTCCTTATAGGCCATGACTAACAGCTCAGGGTCTGTGCTGGTCTCGCCAACCATCAAGAGGTCAAACACCGCCACCAGGTCTTCAGGGACCACATCCTGAAATGGCGATAACTGACCATCTCCACAGGGGCTGACCTACCCGAGGGTCAGAAAAATTGAACCCAATGGTGTAGCGATCGGATCGACTGACAGGTTCCACCACCAACTCGGAGGCCTCAATCCCCACGAGGAAGACCAAATCAAGAGTGTGACCGCCACTGTGAGTAACTGAGGAAACAGCCTGTGCGAAGCCCAGTGGTGTCATCACCTGGAGGAAGTGTTGTCCAAAAAGTGAGGATTTGTCATTGACCCAGGCATTGAAGTCGCCCAGAACCATCAGTCTGGTCGACTCCAATGCCATGTCAGCGGTGAAGTCTGCTACTTCCTGCAAGAACAGCTTCTCATCATCTGGTGGATGGTAGATGAGTGCTATCCTGCACCCCACACCAGTTACCACAGTACACTCAAATGATGTGGCCTCCTCAACTGGTACCCTAGTCAGGCCCAATTCGGTCTTGAAATAGACTGCATCCCTCCTGCCGCTGTCCAATCTCGGGTGATGTATAACGAGTACCCAGAGGGGATAGCTGCCTCCAAAATAGGGGCAGCATTCCCATCCAACCATCATTAATGCAAACAAGATGTGCTGTTCCAACAAAATCTGCGATAACAGCAGTTTTGTTCCGAATAGATCTGGCATTACATAACAGCGCCCGAGTTGGACAATGTTGGCAAGCCATTCCAACTACTTGCCCTCCCATAGCAGAGGTGCCCTTGGGTATGGGGACCAGAACAGGATCACCACGTTCCAGGCACCATTTTGCCCCAGGGTGTCTTCTGGTCCTAACCATCCCCATGGAAGAATGCCACTCATTCGAACTCCATGTCCACACACCCCCGCCCCCGTCCCCTCTCCTGTGAGCAATACCCAGCCGACAGCACTGATAGATATGAACAGTGGGGGGAGGAACAGGAGGAGGGCGGAGGCAGAGGCTAAATAGCACAGGACGGGGGGGCAAGCAAGCACATTCCACCAATTAATTACAAAGAACAATGGGGAAAACACAAAACTCAAGTTTCTTAAATTAATCCAAAACAGAGCTGCAATTTAGAGTTAAAAATTCCTAAAATCCCCAAAAAACAATAATAAAATTAAACAACAATCCCCACCCACTAAAATAAACATAAAATACTACCCTACTCCTACTATCTGGATGATTTCAAACCCAGAAATAATAATATTACAATCCCCTCTCACAGGATATAAAACACAAACACAGGTATAAGTTCACCCTCCCCAGCCCTCTCACAGCCAAGGAAAAGGGGAGTTCCAAGCACTCTCATTGCCCAGAATACATAAAATTAATCAAATACAAACTAATAGACATAAACATAACATTGAATAAAGAAAATAAATAAAAATAAAATGTGGACACCTTGGTCCTCTCACCACCGGGAGACCACGAAACAAATAAACTAAAAAAGGTCCAGGAGAGAAGTCATCCAAATAAAGGAGAGACCACTGAGTAAATCCAGTTCGATGTAAATCCAACCGATAAAATCCAATAATCCAGCACGTATAATAAATCCAAATAACTCGGGCCAGGAAGTGTCCAACAAAGAAATATCCAACAAATATAGGACTGTAGTCTTTTTAGGCCTAATGAACTCCGCAAACGAGAGGACCCCCAACCAGAAATTTACCACTGCTCCACCTCAACACCTGGAACAAGCCAAACAAATAGCTAGTCCCAGGAGTCTGGGGCTCCCCAGGATCAGCAGCCAGCTTCCTGGTTGAGATGGTCTCGAACTGTTGGCAGACAGGCTAGGCAGATCGCAGTCCAGAATGCACGAGTGGGAACTGCTGACCTCAGAAGCAGAAGACCTGTTCAACAGGTGGGGTCATCCAGAGTTGAACCTTTTTGTGTCCCCACACAACACAAAACAGCTGCTTTTCTGCTTGCTCATTCCAGGGCTTGGAAGTTTTGAATGAAACACGTTGTCCCTCTCTTGGAATGGGAGGTTCCTTTTTGCCTTTCCTGCATTCCCTCTAATCCTAGAGGGTGTTAATCAAGCTCCAAATGGAAGGAGCAATTCTAATACTCATTGCTCTCCTTTGGCCTCATCAGATCTGGTTCCCCCTAGTACTGTATACAAGAATGCACTCATTGACAGCTCAGTTAGTGGCTGGCTGTGGTGGTGAGCGGAGGGCTGTGCTGGTCACTGGCTCAGGTTCAGGATGTGGGAGCATGGTGGTGGGGCACTACCTGCCAGGGTGGAGAGGTCCACTAGACACCAGGGAAAGATATCTATTGTATTTTACAGGAAGATCTGGGAGATGGAGCACTAGACCACCAGGGAATGGTGTATCTGTTATGGACAGGGGGATCAGGATGGGGTGAACTACTGGACCCCAAAGAACATTACAGTGATACATCAGGTGGGTGTCTGGTGGGGGAAGGGACCACTTGCCACCATAGACATATAATACTCCACATCGGGAAGGCAATTGGCAGAGGAGGGACCACTAGCCACCAGAGAATATCACCATTTTATATCAGGCTGGCAATCAACGGGGGGGGGGGGACTACTAGCCACCAGGGTCATATAATACTCCTCATCGGAATAGCAATCAGCAGGGGAGGGACCACTAGCCACTTGAGAATGTCACTATTTTATATCGGGATGGCAATCAATGGGGGGGGGGGACTGCTAGCCACCAAGGATGTATAATACTCCACATTAGGACAGCGACCCGTGAGGGAGGACCACTAAACACCAGGGAATATTCCTATTTTATATTGAGCCACAGTTGGCAAGGGGGGTACTAGACACAAGGGAATATCACAATTTTATATCAGGCCAGCGATCGGGGGGGAGGCACTAGCACCAGGGACAGTTCTCTAGGACTGGGCTAGTGGGGGGGGCAGTACAACACTAAATTGCCTGGCCTTTCCATGTAAATGAGCCCATAATGAGCATGCAAATTGCCCCAAAGCACCTGATGTGCCCAATGGGTGCATTTGCATGGATCTGTTTGAATACAGGACATTTTGCACAGGCACAAGCCATTATGATGTCCTACTTCAGGAACCATGTCTGCCCAGTGCTAAATAACTTAGTGCTGGACTGCAATGGCCCTATAGTTAGTGGAATTACACCGGTGTGCTATTCCACTGAATAAATCATCTTTGGGCACCCTGGTAAGGGCAAGGCACAACATCAAATATTTGCGCTCCACTTTGCCCAGTTTTGAATATCAGGCCCCAGGTGAGTTATGACAATAGTGTAAAAGAAACATTTTTTGAGCCAGGTGAAAAGGTTTTGTTACCATTACCACCACACAAATAAAACTGTTAAAGAAGTGGCAAGAGCTTTATAAAGCAGTTAGACATACTGGGACAGTTAACTATGAGACTGAGACCCCTGACAGGAAAAATCCTACCAAGGCATACTGTGCTACCTCCTGAAGAAATTGGTTGAGAAAACACCAAAGGTTGCTTGGTTGGTATTACCATATTACCAGAAACTGCAAAAGAAGATACTGATACAGCTTATGACAGAGTGGAACAAACTTTAACTTCTGATGCTACAAAGGTGACTGTTTCCTTATTCACAGAACAAACCGCAGAAATGTGTAACTTGGTAAAGGCATTTAAAAGTACTTTTACCGCAGTGCCAAGCTGAGTAAAAGGGGTCAAGTACATAATAGTGATAGAGAATGCTCACCCTATCAGTCAAAAGACATACAGAATACCAGAGTGGTTATAAACAGACATGGTTTAGGAAATATAAAAAATGAAAGAGCATGGTATCATTGAATGGAGAAGTATTTGGCCATCACTATTGGTGATTGGAAATAAAAAAGAAGGGGGCGTAAGAATCTGCCTTGATTTTTAGGAAATGTAATCAAGTTTTGGTATTTGATAGCTGTCTTATACCCATGATAGATAATCTGGTGAACAGACTGAGAACTGCCAAGTACATTAATACCCTTGATCTCACCAAGGGTTACTGGCAAATTCTCCTAGCAAAAGAATCCAGAGACAAAAACTGCATTTTCAACTCTAGTTGGATTGCATCAGTTCCCCACCATGCTGGCTGGTTTACAGGGTCCATCTGCTACATTCCAGAGGTACGTGGATGTAATTCTTGCCCCTCACACTAGTTATTGCACTGCTTACCTGGATGTTGTCGTATTGTACAGCCTGGACTGGAAAAGCCACTTGGAACACGTACGAGCATTTATCCAGGCCATGAAAAATGCAGGTCTGACCATTAATCCTACCAAGTACACTTTAGGCATGCAGAAAACCAGATATTTGGGTTATATTTTCAGAAATGGAGAAGTAAAGCCAGAGATCTCCAAGAGAGAAGCTGTAGCTAACAGTCCTGTCCCTAGAACAAAGAAACATGTCAGATCATGTTTAGGGCTGGCTGGTTACCACCAGAGACTTGTTCCTAACTTTGCTCAGTTAGGTACTCCCCTCACTGAACTCACAAAAAAATGGTACCCAAATAATATGAATGGTCCCCAGAGTGTGATGAGGCTTTTTGGTCCATAAAAGCTGCCCTATGTTCAGCTCCTGGCTTTGAGAAACAAGTTCTGTTACAAACTGACGCATCAGAGGTAGCCCTAGGTGCAGTCCTGAGTCAGAATATAGATGGAAAACAGCACACTATTCTGTATATCAGTAGGAAACTGCACAACAGGGAGAAACAGTACTCATGATTAAAAAAGAAGGTCTTGCTATCAAAAGGACAATAGAGTCCCTTAAATGTTATCTTTTAGCAGCTGATGTTCTTATAGCAGATCGCAATCCTTTTCGTTGGCTTAATCAAATGAAGAATACAAATCTCAGAATCACAAGGTGGTACCTGGCACTACAACTATTTAAATTCAAAATTCAGAGAGATGCACAAATGTAGAAAAGAGAATGTCAACGCTGATTTTTTGTCAAGATACGGCTCAGGAATTGAGAGCTCAGATGGTTGGAAAAAATTGTGTGAGCTCAACTGAAACGTTTGCTGTAGAAGGTGGTATGGAAAGAGATACAGCATTTGCAAAGAACCGTAAATATTTAAAGATAATTATAGAACAAGTAAAGAAGGCTTTGGAACTTGTTTTTAAGGGGGGGGCAAGTTCTGTCTTAAAGTATGGAATGTGTGACAGGATTGGGTAAGACCCTGTCCAATTTGTTATGCATCATTATGTCCAATAACTTCGTATGAAGACTGAACTATCTGTTGTTTACCTGACACAAAATGGCCACCCAGATTATAATAAGCAAGGATATATTTTGTCCTCTCCTTTTCTGTCACTTGTCTGTCTTTTGCCTGTCTGATTGTGCTATACCATTTTTTGTGGCACATAGGAACTGGGCACTCTGATGGTCCCACAAATTTACCCGTTATCTGCCTTCTTTCACTTGCTGTTTCTATTCTTTCTTTCTCCCCTTCCTTCTCTGTGGTTATAAAAATATATGTGAGTCTTTTTGTAAAACTGGGATCAATTGCTGCGTCCAGCACATTTGTAGAGGGGGGGTCTTTGGACACATCAACAGGACCCCTCCATCCAGCAGCAAGATAAGAATCGGCAGAGTTTGAAAGCTCCAGGAATGCTCCAGCTGGGAGCCAATCAACAGCAAGACCATGCCTCCTACTCTCAAGGGCACCAATTTACATCAAGGACTGGTGAGACAGGAAGTAGCAGGGATTTAAAAGCCCACTGCAGTCCCCAGTCCCAACTTAAGCAGCCGCGGTCAGTACATTGGTAGAAGGGGTCCTAGGACATATCAGAGGGACCCCTTGCCCCAGCATCAAGAGCAGAAATGGCAGAGCTTGAAAGCTCCAGGAAGGCTCCAGCTGGGATCCAATCAGCAGCAAGATGGCACCTTATGCCCTCAAGGACACCAATCGACATGGAGGACTAGAAGGACAGGAAGAAGTGAGGATTTAAAACCCCACTGCAATTCCTAGTCACAATGTAAACTGCCGTGGCCATCATATCAATAAAGGGGAGGGGGTGACAGAAGGCAAAGGGGAGTCAGCAACTGCTTCTCCACACAGGCTGTAATAGATGGTAGAAAAATCCAGAGTGAAAAGATTCCCACCAGGAGGCAAGATAATCAAGGTAGAACAGGATTAGCAAGGGAGGAGGGGTGGACATGAGCAGGCACTAGAAAAGGGTGAGGAAGGGGGAACAGCTAGAAAAAGTAGGAAGGGGCAAGAGAAGGACTAATAAAATATGTACAGCCATGTGTGCTAATGCTGGGAATTTGACAAATGCGACTCCAGACCTGGAGGCCACCAGGCAGAGGCAATTCTGGATATTGTGGCCAGTACCAAAACATGGTGCACTGACAACCATGAATTTAAATGGTTATACTTGGCTGCACAATGTTTAGAAGAGAGAGGATAGGAAGAAGAGGAAGTGGGAGCGGTGATTAATGTTAAGGAAAACATAAAAGTGGCGGTGGTACAGGGAATTCGGTGTGGGGGGGTCGAGGCATTGTGGGTCAACCCTGAGTCAGGAAACTGAACTGCTATTCAGAGTGGCGTGGTATACAGGCCTCTGATACAGGGATGGATGTAGACAAAGAAATGTTGGAAGATACTGTCAAAATGGCTAAGAAGGGGGAGGTGGTGCAGGTGGGGGACTTTAATCTGCCAGATGTAGACTGGAGCCTCTGTGCTGCAGCATCAGCTAGAAGTAGCGATATCCTGGACTCCCTGTAGGGTGGTATTCCTCAGGCAGCTTCTCAGTGAACCCAGTGGGGTGGTAAATACTGGACCTGGTGCTTACTAACAGGGACAGTGTTGCAGACATCTGCGGACAAGTGACCATCGCACAGTGTGGTTTAATATAAGAACAGCAACAGAATCTAACCACACAAGGGTGAGGGTCCTGGATTTCAGAGGTGCTGACTTTATAAAGATGATGGAATGCTCCGGAAGGACCTGGCGGGAGGAGATGTCCTGGGTTCAGTGGAGGACACATGGACCAGATTAAAAGAGACCATAGTAAAGGCAACAAACCTATACATCAAACAAATAAGCAAAACCAGAAGGACAAGGAGACCATTATGGTTCTCGAGGGAGGTGGCAGAAAAGGTAGGGTTAAAACAGTGGCATTCAGAAGGTATAAGGTGACCAAGGGGGAGGTAGGCAAAGCAGTGAGGAGTGCAAAGGCACAAGCTGAGAAAAGAATAGCCCTGACAATATTGAAGGGGGACAAGACATTTTTCAGGTATGTTAGTGAGAAAAGGAAGACTAAGGGAGGGACTGTACAGTTAAAAAAGAAGGGGAGTGGCCTGTACAGAGGAGGGCAAAGAAAACACAAACATCTTGAACAAATACTTCTGTTCAGTGTTCACAGTAGAAGGTGAAGGGGAGGGACCACAAATAAGCACCAGGAGATTTGAGGGGAGGGAAGTGGTCACCAGTCCCTTTTCTGAGGAGAGGGTCAGGAAAGCACATGCTAATCTGAGGGTGGACAAAGCCATGGAACCAGAAAGGGTGCATCCAAGAGTCCTGAAGGAACACAGAGAGGTGCTGGCTGCACCCCTGGCAGACTTAACAGTTCTCTGGAGACCAGCATGGTCACAGAGGACTGGAGAAGAGCAGATGTAATCCCATTTCCCAAATGTGGTAGCAAGGAGGAGGCAAGAAATTATAGGCCCGACAGCCTGACTTTGGTGGTGGGGAAATTAATAGAAACACTATTAAAGGAAAAGATCATGGAATACCTGGAATCCAATGGACTGCAGGACCTGAGACAGCATGGCTTCACAGAGGGTAGTTCATGCCAAACTAATCTAACAGATTATTTTGACTGGGTAACCAAAGTGTTGGATAATGGAGTGGTTGTGGATGTGGCCTACCTGAACTTCAGCAAGACCTTTGACACTCTTCCATGTAGGAGGCTGGTAAACCAATTAGGTAGCATGGGGATGGGCAATGAGGTGGTAACCTGGGTAAGAAACCAGTTAGGGGATAGGATGCAGAGGGTTGTGGTAAATGGAGTTTGCTCCAAGGAAGGTGGTGTGACCAGGGGTCAGTACTAGGGCAGAACCTTTTTAATGTCTTGAATAGCAACATAGTGGAGGAACTGGAAGAAAAGGCCTGCCTCTTTGCAGATGACGCCAAGTGCTGCAACAGAGTGGAAACATGGTGCAAGGGATGCCAAGAGATTTAAAATGGCTGGAGGAGTGGCCAGATGTTTGGCAGCAGATGTTTGATGCAAAAAAGTGCAAAATAATGCACTTGGGTCACAGAAGCCCAGAAGTTGAGTACAAAACAGGGGGAGGATACTTGCAATGCCCAAGCAGGAACCAGACCTGGGGTGATCAGATCAGATCGCTCAAAGGTGGCCAGACAATGCAACAAGTGATCGGGAGAGCTAGTGGGATGCTGGTTTGTATATAGCAGGGGTATCCCCAGCAGGAAGACGGAAGTGGTGTTGCTCCTATATAGATCATTGGTAAGACCCCACCTGGAGTACTGTGTCCAGTTTTGGAGACCATATCTCAGGAAAGACATAGACAAAGTAGATGCAGTTCCAAAGAGGGTACCAAGATAGTACAGGGTCTGCATCAAAAGCCCTACGAGGAGAGGCTAAAGGAACTAAAGTTGTACACTCTGGATTAGAGGAGTGTAGACCAACTAATTGTTGCACTAACCACTGAGCTACCTAACCTCCAACTACTGTAACACACACACACTGCCTTAGATGTCATTTCTTTTCATGTATTTGGTTATGATATGAGGACTGTATCACACTAACATAGCCTTGTATCTAGCAAGACTGGAACAGAGTGCCACATGCACACACAAAGTAACACACCAATGCACAAGGGCGTACACACACACACACACACACACACACACACACACACACACACATTTTTCTCTCTAGCATATGACATTCTGCCTAATATGACATCAGCAAAGCATGGCCTACAGGAAAATACACTCTGTTGTTCTCTCTGTTCCCCTGTCCTTGGAACAGAGATGCAACAACCTTTCTTAGTTTTAAACTAATTACTGAGTTTGTAGTTCCGAACCAGTTTGAAACGGTCTGCTGTAGACAAGTGGCTATCAGCTCTTTCGAAATATTTAAAAATACCCTGGATAAGTACCTAATTTACTATGGATTGTAACAAACACCCTGCGAGTGCAGGGAAGGTGGTCTTAATGTGTGTTGCCCTCTTCCACCTTTAATTACCGAGTAATACCAAATAACCTCGTAGGTGGGGTGTAGAGAAACACCAAAATACAACTATTAATGCATAAGTGAGATCATGTATTTTGCCTTATTTGGTAGGATAACTGTTATTTTATATAGGAAACTGTTTGTTGGGTATAAGAACAAACTGCAAATGTCACCAAACTGAGTCCGAATGTTGTAAGAGTGTTGACACTGGTGGGTCCTGTGACTCCCCAGCAGGTAACCTTTACTTGTATTTTGTGCTATCTGGTAATAAATTATTTGTTACCTGTGACCCCTTTGATCTTGGGTTGTGTTTCTGCCAAAACATCATAGAATCTGCCAACAGGAGGGAGAGGGAGATATGATCGAGGCCTTTACATACCTCATGGGGGTGAATAAGGTACAGGTGGGAGGTATTTTTTTGAAGAAAGGGTGCCCTTGAACAAGGAGTCACATTATGCAGCTGGAGGGAGGTAGTTTCAGGAGAGATGTAAGGAAACGCTTCTTCACAGAAAGGGTGGTGGATGCTTGGAACAGTCTTCCTGTGGGGGTAGTGGGGGTGAAAACAGTGGTGGGATTCAAAAAGCCTGGGACAGGCACAAGGGAATTAAAAAGGAAAGGAAAGGGGTGGAAGCAAAAGTGCCGTAGACCTTGAAGGGTCTGCAGTGAAAGCAATCACAATGAAAAAGGGCAGACAGGATGGGCCAAGTAGCCCTTTTCTGCCATCAGTTTCTATGTTTCTAAATTACTACAGAAAGCTTTTTGGGTTTCTTATAAAGGTGACAATCTGTCGTAACCCCCCTGTGGGGGCTTATCATATTTGCCAACCAGCCTCACTGTTCCCGTGTTCTTTGCACCGCCACCTGGTCCAAGTCCTGAGTGCCACTGGATTGCCATTTGGCCTCACAATGTTATTTCTTTTCAAATGGGGCTGAAGGAACAAAGCTGCAGAGCTGCTGCACTGCAGCTGCACAAATGTGTGAGCCCGCGGTCCACGCATGCAGAGTTGTACATGTTCATTTTCTCACTGCAAATGAGGATCAAGGAAAGTTCTCCCAGTGTTCCCAGTCCCCAAATTCATTCAGTCGGGGGCTGGAGGCATGGATGAGGCCCATCAGAAGCTGCAGATAGTTTTACTCAATGAGTGCCAATAAGCATTTAGGGGCATCTTTATGAATATTAATGAGGGGGGAATTAATATTAATGAGAGTCTGTCTACTGTCTAGGGACTGAAGTTATCGGAGGCAGCAACATGCAGGGGAAGTCCTGATTATGCCCCACCCTAGCACAGGACACCAGGGTAAAGGGACTACATGAAGACTGTGGGTCATTTGATAAATCAAAATATTTATTCTGGCTATACTAGGACTTGGAAATGGGGGACATGTTTGGACTGCATATGAACTGGTTAACACAGCAGCCATGTTTGCAGCCTTTGATCCCAGCCCAGCCAATCAAAAAGCCAGGCTCTTACAGGACATGTGGGACTACATAACAGACTTAATGGGACATTTCCTGGTGCCCAAACGAGCAACCAATCAGGCGTCGAAGGAGCCTAATGAATATTCATTTTTCAAGGGGACAACTGATTCAGCAAATCAGGGACTGTCCAGAGCTCCCAAAATCAAATAGACTTTTAGTTTTGAGTTCAGTTTGGTGGGAGCCCCTCCAGAGGGAGGGGGGGCTCTGGAATCTTTGCTAAAAGATGTGGCTGCAAGGCTTGAAAATGGCTTGCCTTTGGATAGGCCAGCTATAGTGCCCCTATAGTGCCCAAGGACCTGCATTGCCTTTTCACATCTAAAGGAATTTGGCCAAAGAAAGTATTCTGTCAGGCAATGTCAGCTCTGAGAGAACTGTGAAAATCTGTAACTTCAGCTGTGAGAGCACTGTATTTACCTGCAACTTCAGCTGTGAGAGCACTGAATTTACCTCCGGTTCTATGTGATAATGGTGAAAGCCTAAAGGCGATCGCCGTTATCGTGAAGTCAAAGTGCTGAAAAGATTATTCGGCACTCTGATACCCCCAGGGCACAGCAAAATGGTGCCGGGGACTTCGTTTTTTAATGTTTTCTGTGGGGGCTGCACCCCCCCCCCCACTAAAGGATTATCAACTCCAGGGTGGTGCATGTCAGGGGTGAAAACATTAAAAAATAAAGGTTCGGGCCGGGCACAACAAACATGCACCAGCGCCCAGACCTGAACCCAGTACCCTGCCAAGCAACACCGGTGACCCACCCACCATTCCACTGGATCAGCACGGCAACTGACTGCGGCACCACCCCTGACATCCCTCGCTGAGCATGCCTGCTCCCAACCCCCCACGCGCATGTACGTATAGCGACAGGATGTCGCTAAAGTTGCGCACCCCCCCATCCAGCTGCCACATCCTCCTGTAGCTATTCCCAAATGCGCTGGGGAGAGAGTCACTGTTATTGTTGGCACCCTTCACCAGCACCTTCATAACAGGATACCTTACTTGCAACTTCAGCTTTGAGAGTGCTGTCTAAGGTCCTTACCTACAACTTCAGCTGTGAGAGTGCTGTCTAAGATGTTCCTGAATGAGGAAGCCTCTTGTGAATTTCAAGTGAGGTGGAGATTTGCTAGGGAGGTCGAGTAGCTATTAGTTCCAGGTGTTGCTTATTTCTGTGTTACATCACCTTGTTGATCCAGCACCAGGATAGGGTGAACGATTATATGAGGAATTGTTAATCTCCAGTTCCACAGAGGTTATCTGGGAGTCTCCCTGGAGAAAGGAAATTTGCCAACAATGCTGGTCAGAAGTCTGATGTCCTGCTTGGGGCTCGTGGAGCCACACCAGCCAAGAGGAGCTATCTGAATGTGTTCAGCTTGTTGGAAGCTGGAGTACAGTGGCATAACCATGCACACTTATTGTACGCCCGTGCATACAGAAAAAAATCCATGAAAAACCCTTTTTTTTTAATTTTTTAAACATTTTTTCCATGTTGGCCAATGGTCCCAAACCCTAGTCCTGACCTCTAGTCCTCGGCGCTGGAGGGGGATACACCAGTGGCACTCAGAGGCAGCAGCTGCAGTTTTAGCATCCGGTGGAGCAACTGGACAGTTTTGTCCATGTGTGCCTTTGCTCTGCCAACCACTTTGTGGTACTTTTTCCCGCCTGCACAGTGCACTCCGAGAGGGATCAGCTATTACTGAATGGGACCTTTAGAGCCACCGCAAGAAAGGCAGTCTTCTTCTGATCACTGTCAGGCAGCTGTGGGAGAGAGAGAGAGACCACTCCCTCGGTCTCGGAGTCAGACTCCAAGAAGTTGTTGGCCCGGGGGGGGGCCTGCACTGTCTGGCGAGTGGTGACAGTGGAGCGTGTAGGGTGTGGTGGTGAAGTAGAACACTAGACTCAGAGGCAAAGAAAGTGCAGCTGGCACTCGGCCAGCAGTGCAAGCTGAACTTGAAGCCAAGGTCCAGGAAGAAGGTAGGAAGGGCAGACAGTGAAGGCGCAGAAGCAGCTGCACCAGTGATGTTTCCTCTGCCCTTTGGAACTTGGGTTGTATGCCGAGACTAGACTAGAGCCCAAGAGTATTTGGCTCAAATTGAGTTTCTACCTATGACCTTTCTTACCTATCTATACTCCTGAGTCCCAAACTGCTCTACAGTTTGGGACTCGGGAGCTAAGAAAGGTCATACTGTAGAAACTTGATTCGAGCCAAATACTCTCGGCTTGGATACAACCCAAGTTCAAAAGCATCTTAACTGTGAAACTGTCTTCTATGAAGAAATAAATGGAACGTTTACGTAGAAGAAAAATAAACAATTCTTGAAATGCCGTCATCGATCTCTCCTGGTCACTTTTACTACAGATCTTTGGAATCAATGCTGGCGTTAGACGTGCAGCTGTGTCTCAGAATTAAAGTTTTTCCTCTGATGTTTTTCATTGTGTCCACTGAACCATTTGCATTAGGATTTTCTTGCTGTTCAGGTGCCCTTCCTGTTGAAACTTTTCAATAAATAAATAAAGACATGGGAGGGAGTAGAAAGAAAAAATGCCAGTGAGTTGTCGTGGTGGATCAGTATGGGAATTGGGAAATGACTTTGGCTTGAACTGAAGTTGTGGCTTTGGAATTGATAAATTCAGTTGTGGCACACTGGCGCTGGCACAATGGCAGGAAGAACCTGGTCTTTAATTTCCCAAAGCTGCATCGAACACTCGTAGCAAACTAGCAGGGATTCGGGAATAATGTTTAGTGCCAGTAAATATTAGATGAGTCACTAATATCATCACCAGTTTGCTGCAAAGCTTTTCAGTGCCATGGTGGGAGGACATAAAGGAAGTAATTGAAGTTTTATTAAAACAACAATAAGCAAAAAAGTGAATAAAAGTTCAAGTGACTAATGGACCCAGGTCTCCAGGTTTGCAGCTCACTGAACTGCAAACCAAAATACCTGGGTTTGAATCCCAGCGCCCAGCCACTTGCATACTGTGTGATCCTAAGCAAGTCACTTAACTTGCTTGGCCTCCCAGGTCACACCTGGAAACAAGCTTGGCTTAGTGTTCTTTTCCTGGTTAAACAATTTCCCTTCCCTCCATCCACTTCATTGACCCATAATATTTTACTGCAGTGTCTGTATTTTTTTTTTCAATTGTTTTACCAGGAGTAACACACTAAGCTAAAAGCTTGTTTACAGGTGAGACCTGGGAGCACAGTGAAGTTAAGTGACTTGCTAATGGTTACACAACATGCAAGTGGGGGCTGTGAGATTCAAGCCCAGGTCTCCAGATTTGCAGCTCAGAGCCTTAAACCACTGCGCTATACTGCCTATTTGCTATCCAGACTAGGGTTCATCTTTGTCTCCTTCAGCAATCCTTGCTGAAGGAGACAAAGATGAACCCTAGTCTGGATAGCAAATATTATTGAGGATAATCCAGACTGCCTTGTGGAGAGACAGGGCAGGCCACACATTAGCTCCTGATTGAATTTGATGTTATTTTTAGTGAAGGAATGAATACAAATATCCATACAGTATATGGTTGTAGCTCTAGCAGTGTAATGAGTAATGTTCAATATTCTGACACAAGTGTGTGTTCTGGACCTGGAGGCAGTGCTGATGTTGGTATGAAAATCTCCACAGATTTGAATTTAACTAGTGGGGCCTCAGATGGTGCAATGAGCGGCAGAATCCAGCCTGCTCTGATTATGCATTTTAAGCAGTATGTGCATAGTGTGGCTCAGACTGTTAGGCAATTTGACACTACTGTAGGTGTTTTTGGGTCAGTCGGCACAGTGCCTCCTACTTGCACTTGTATTGGTTGGAGCACGTCGCATACTGACCTTTTACTTTGCTGAAATGTAATGCTCTTAGTTTTCTGTTGCTTTGGTGAATGGTGGTAGTAGTATTGGTTTACTGATAAATCACCTTATGCTGTGCTCCAACAAGCTTGTGACTAAGCAGAAAGGATGTGGTAAATACTGAATGCTGTTGGCACATTTAACATAAACTGACTGGAAAAAAATTGAATGTGACTCTGAATTCTGCTAAATGCTGACCCTGGTTTTAAAATGTTTTCAGTTGTATACATTGGTACTTTTTCTGTAATGGGTTGTGTGGATTTTAAGATGGTCTGGATGGAGGGCCTCTCGTGGATATGAGAGTGTCATTTCATGCCACCAGTCAGTCCAGTAAGTCCACCACAGGATGCAATTCAACATTGTTTTCTGGGTAAGTGCTTCTCAGAGGAATGGGAAATGAGACACCAAGGAAGGCTTTTTGTTTGGCTGGTTACCAGGGTGTGTGTGAGTGTGTGTGTGTGTGTGTGTGTGTTTGTCTGTCTGCCTGTGTGCGGTAGGTCTCTTTCCTCGTTGCTGACTGCCCCCCCCAATGCCATTATATTGCTCTACCCAGGTGCATTACTTTGGACTGACTTCTTTGCATTGGCATTGCACCTCAGTTACCACCTCTAAAAAAAATGTTCAAGCGTCACTACCCAGATAACCAGATTCCTTCTCAATTTCTCCAGCCCTCAGTTGCCATACCTCAGGCCATCTTTCAAGCTTTTCTGGGTCCCTCCTCATCGTCTCCACTCTGTCTGGAGTATCCACCCGGTTGCAGATCCTGATGTCCTTTGCCAATAGGCAGACCTTTCCTTCCAGCCCCTCTGCAATGTCACTAATGAATACACTGAACCGAACTGGTCTCAGTTCTGCTACGCAACTGTGGTCCTTGACCCTCCCCTCCTTAGTGAATACTGAACAGATGTATTTATTCAGCATCTCTGTCGTGTCGAGTCTCCCTCCTATTTTTCCTGGATAAGTATTGGTGTCTAAGTTTTTCTCAGACCAACGACAGCATCTTCAGCCACCCGGTAGAACCAGGGTAGTGCCAGTCAGCCAACCAGCCAGTGTTCCTACCATTCTAGTCTACATGTGCAGCCACCAGTGGCTAGCAAAGTGGAACTGTAGTGGTATGTCAGGCTGTGGTAGCAGGGCACTGTAAAACTCCCACAATCGGCTCCAAAATGCACCAGAATGCAACAAAAATGCTAAAATTTTTGGGGGGCCTAGTCAGCCCCCAGACCCCTAGCTTGTTCCACTACAATTATATATTATAATTCTTAAACAGTTTAAACAGCCTTCAGTGCTTAGTTATTAAGCACTCATCATTTTCATAAGTGCTTAGTACCTAACTGTATGCCTGCACTGCAAGGATGGCATCAACAGTGGGTGCCAAAATGAAATTGCTGCCACCAGGGGGCAGAACAATGGGACTGGCATGTAAAAAGGCTATGGTAGAAGGGTACTGTATACACCCACAATAGGCCCCAAAATACACCACAAAGCATCAAAAATCCCCAAATTTTCTGAGGGCCTAGGCAGCCCCCAGACCCCAGCCAATTCAGCAGAGTCATTGACTTGTACGTACACTTTTTAAAAGGCTGGTTACTCCACTGCTAGAGTATGAGGAAATGTTCTGTTTATTTAGGAGACATGCCATAATCTCCAGTGTCTAATGCTAAAGAAGGAAGAGAGCCCCACTTCTGCTTAAGTAAGCACCAGCAATGTGACAAAGTGTTCGTCCAGTATGTTGGCACTGTCCAAGTGAGAAGATTTGCTCTTCTACGCAAGTTTAACCTGAAATGTCTCAGCCTGAGAGATTGTTTTCTGCCAACCTTCAGTGGCGACCACAGAGACTGTGTCCTAGTGTGAGAGAGAGCCACGGCTGCTACGGTAGCAGTGTGGTTGAATGCCATTTGCAGCTAAATGTGACTAAATACCAGAAAGTGACTTGTCTGTGGTCAGTTTGGGGAATCAGCCTGGTTGTAACACCAGCTACGCACTGCCATTGCGTCCCCATGGAGGGGTCATTCCGAGATGTGGGGATTGAGGCATGCCGGCCCAGGTCACCTGTACTGGCCTGCTTCCAGTTTGTGACATCACTTGTAAGAAGATGACTAGTTCCAGAAATGTTGAGAAGTTCTAGCCTGCCAAAGCTGCAAGAAAAGGGAGCTCACTGCAAGCCCTTGCTGCACCTCTCAGCAGAGTCAAGTTCTACTGATTGCATCTTCCCCAGATTTACTGTCTACAAGTCAGCAGGTGCAGAGGCCAAGAGACTGTCTGCAAAAGTGTGAGTAAAGCAGGGATTCTCCTGTATCTGGGGAACTGTAAATAGTTGCTGTCTAGTGTTTGTCAAGGCACAAGGTTCTAAGTTCAGCTGCCTAACTAAAGTGCAAGATTCACCACATAGTTATAGCAACCAGGGACAGGGTTAATAGCTAATTTGATGTAAGTACACCAACACTGGCCAACCAGCTGCACCAATACTAGGCCTGCAACACTTTAGTACCAGGTACCCAGGGGTGGACAGAGTTATGGGGCTCTTATCTAAAGACTGGGAGGATGGGTACCAGATGGGGCTTGTGTTTACTGAGTATAAGCAAACTAAAAAGAAACAAAGACTTAACCTGAATCTATCAGAAGGTTGGTGGGTGGCATGGTTTAAATTTAGAAGTGAAATGATCGTTTGTTGTTGCCAGCTACCAAATCCTAATCTAAACTGTTGCTTAACCTCTGCATCCAATGTCCCATGACTAGCCCTTCCTCATTGTAAATAAATTGCTGGTTAACCTTTTATACAAAATGTTGCCTAAGCATATTATTTGTACCCCATGCGAGCATATTATTAGCTTAAGTAAATAACTCTAAAGTAATGAAAATATGGGTTTTGGTTAATGGTATTCAGTGTGTGGGGTGACTGTATGGGGAGGTGGGTTGGTACAGCATCCCAGGGGGTTGTACTGATGTAATATCAGACCCATGTATATTTTAACTCTGGGTGGAGGCACTGTGCTTTTTATTGCTATCTTGGGAAAGAATCACTGTCACACCAGAAATAGGACCCAGGATCCTCAACCTTGGATAGTGCTACAAGGCATGGGTAGTAGCCCGCTGATACTTGGTGCCCGGGCTACACTGTAATACAGTTGGGTTGACCCTGAGATGTATTTCGATCTCCACAAGCTTATCTACAGAATTGTCAACAGGAAACCAGCTCTGGGACATAAGCTCACACATTCAAAAGAGATACGTGGTGCATCCCTAGATGCACCTGTGCATCTCTGGACTTGCTAGGGTCATCGGGGGTGTGACAATATCCAGAAGCCCCCAATGCGCCCTGCAAACCCAACTGCACTGCTGTGCGGAACATTCGATGATGGGTATGCAAATGAGGGGGTCCCTCATGCATATTCCCATGATACAATATTCAATTGTCCCCTAAGCGAAGACATGGCGGAGGCTCCAGAGCAAAGATAAGTTTGCAAACCCTACCTAACTCATGCGCTGGGCAGGTGGTGCCTCACAGACAGTTCAGGGTTGATCACATGATTCCCTCCTGGTTCTGATAACCGTAAAATAGACATTTCACCCTAGCCCCTTTTCCACAGTGTAGGGACCCCTCCCTAGCTCTGATCCCTGATAGAAATAAAACTAAATACAAGTTCCCTTTTCCACAGTGTAGGGCCCCCCCACCCGAGCCCTTATCCCTGATAGAAATACAACTAAATACAAGTTACCCTTTTCTATAGTGTAGGGACCCCACTCCTTGCCCCAATCACTGTATGAAATACACAATAAAACGATTCCCAGTTTTGCATAGTGTAGTTTCCCACCACCCTCCCACCCAGGTAGGTAGTAACCCACCACCCCGCAGCCCCCATTCATCCTGTGCGGGTGACTGGTACAGCCTCCCTCACCCTGCCACAGCCAGCCACCGACTGATCTGTTCCTAAGCATGTACAGTACATAATACGCATTCATTGGTTGTCGAGACATATAACATAATTCCTATTTTCTCGTTATTAATACTAGGCAGAAGTGTGTCTGTTTCACTTACACTTTTCACAAGGGTCTCCACATACAAGTTAAATAATCGTGGTGCCAACAGACATCCCTGCTTTCCACTTTATCGATCTCTATGGGTTCTGTTAGTGCACCGTCCAACATATATCTTACGTGCACCTTCGTGTCAGAAAATAACATCTTCAGAACACATAGAAGTCTCTTTTTAATATTCATGTCCACAAGCATTTTCCGGAAGATTTCTCAGTGAGTGGTGTCAAATGCCGATTTTATATCCACGAAACATGCATATATCTTTCGTCCCTTGTTATGTACATAAAGCTCTACCAAATAATTCAAGGTGAAGGCCAAATTCAGGTGCTATGGCATCTTTTAAAACCACATTGATATTCAGAGATTAACGTGTTTTCTTCAATACAGGTTATCATTTTGTCTAAAATTATTCTTGTGTATATTGTTTTGTGAGATTGGTAACAGAATTATAGCCCTGTACTATTTTGGGTCACTGCATTGGCCTTTTTTAAATAAAGGAACAATAATTCCTTAGTTCCAATCTCAGGACATAGCTAAGTTATTACTTATTTTTGTATGCATTGCCACCAATATTTTAGCCCAGTATTTTATATTATGTCTAAATATCTCTGCAGGTATACTGTCTATACCTGGGGCTTTGCTATTTTTCTGTGCTGAGATTGCCTCTGCCACTTCTTTTTCTCTCTCAGGGGCTGACTTTTAGATCTTTGGGAAGATCTAACAGTTTTATCTTAGATTTTTCCTTTGTTTGATATATATATATATATATATATATATATATATATATATATATATATATATATATATATATATATATATATATATATATATATGTATAAAGGATATACAATGGTGAGCTGTCAGATAAATGATTTATCTACACAAGTACTATTTGATCTCGGGTAACCTCATGAGTGGCGTAAGCCACGAGTGAGATGTCCGAGGTCAAACAACACGAGTGTAGATAAATCATTTATTTGACAGCCCACCATTGTATATTTCATTTTTGCAATATGGATGCTTTCTGTCAGTGCAGGGACATTTGCTATTGATTGTTTATCTTTTTTTGCATATGTTTGTCAAAAAAAGTGAACAAATAATTGCATTTTCTGCTCGTTTTTGCAAATTACAAAAACATCTATACGGTATCTATGAATGAAACACCACTCATTTTGTAGATAATTTTGTGCTGAACAACTTTCATGCTCACAGCACTATGCTGCCTTTTTCCCTTTTAAAGTTATTTCCATTTGAATATAGTTAGTACTGCTACTGAGGCTGAACATTCTAAATGAGTTCTGGAGTGATTGTGACATATCTACTATGTGTATAAATCTGTGATGATGCATCTGCTATGTGTATAAATGTAAAATTCCACATTTATCACATAGTAGCTCAGATTTATCACATAGGATTTATGTCCACACCTTTTGCATAAATATATTTATACCATGGGGGTGAGACCAATTCCAGTGAGATAAATCATGTTATTTCCACTGCAGTGGAAAAATCCTCCTGACGTCAGCAGAGTTAAAATAAACATAGAAACATAGAAGTTGACGGCAGATAAGGACCGCAAGGCCCATCCAGTCTGCTCATTTCTTTTTCTAGCTTATAAATGTGCCATCGGCCTTTGCTCTGTCAGTGGCCTATCTATTCATAGTCATTTGTATTGCTCCCTTATGCCTATCCCATGCCTGTTTGAAGCCCTGCACTGTATTCATAGCCACCACTTCTTGTGGTAAGCCATTCCATGCATCCACCACCCTTTCTGTGAAAAAGAATTTCCTCACATTCCCCCTTAATTGACCTCCCTCTAATCTCATGCTGTGTCCTCTTGTCCTGCTATTTTTCTTATATTTAAACATGTTAGACTCTTTCACCTTGTTAATGCCCTTAAGGTGTTTGAATGCCTCGATCATATCACCTCTCTCCCTCCTTTGCTCAAGGGTATACATATTGAGCTCTGTTAATCTGTCCTCATGTGTCTTCTGATGCAGTCCCTGCACCATTTTGGTTGCCCTTCTCTGGACTGCCTCAATTTGGTTAATGTCCTTGTGAAGGTGTGGCCTCCAATACTGCACGCAGTACTCCAGATGGGGCCTAACCAGTGTCTTGTAAAGAGGATTATTACCTCTACGACTTGTGATACCCCTACTAATACACCCTAACACCCCCTAGCCTTACCTACTGCTTTAGAGGTCTGCTTGATGATTTCAGGTCATCAGTGATGATGATGCCCAAGTCTCTTTCTTCCTTTGTGACTGCTAGCAACTCCTCCCAGCCTATAGGTGGCTTCAGGTTTCTCTTCCCTATGTGCATGATTTTGCACTTCTTTGCATTAAATCCCAGTTGCCACTCTTCTGACCATTTTGCTAGTTTATCCAGATCTCTTCTCATTCTGCCCACCCATCTGGATCATCTGCTCTGTTGCAGATCTTGGTGTCAGCTGCAAACAGACAAGCCTTACCCTCTAGTCCATCTGCAAGGTCACTAATGAAGATGTTGAAGAGGACTGGCCCCAGGACTGATCCCTGAGGTACCCCACTTGTGACTTGCATCTCTTCTGACTGTATACCATTTACCACCACTCTCTGTTTTCTGCCCGTCAACCAGTTTGCCACCCAGTTGACCAACTTCTGACCCACCCCGAGCCAACCCAGCTTATTTATCAATCTTCTATGTGGAACAGTGTCAAAAGCTTTGCTGAAGTCAAGGTAGGCGACATCAACTGCTCCCCCTTGGTCCACCACTCTGGTTACCCAGTCAAAGAAATCTATGAGATTAGTTTGACAGGACCTTCCTTTTGTAAACCCATGCTGTCTTGGATCCTGTGCCCCATGGATTCCAGGTGTTGCACTATCCTTTCCTTAAGGAGTGCCTCCATAATCTTGCCCACTACTGAGGGTAAGACTGACTGGTCTGTAGTTCCCCGCCTCCTCCCTGCTGCCACTCTTGTGGAGCGGATCACATGAGCCCTTCTCCAGTCTTCTGGGACCTCTCCTGTGCTCAGAGACTCACTAAACAGTTCTGCTAATGGCTCTGCTAGTTTCACCTTTAGCTCCTTAAGTACCCTGGGATGTATGCCATCAGGTCCATTGCCTTATCCACCCTGAGCTTGCTAAGCTCTTGTAGGACCCTTTCTTTTGTGAAGGGTAGTGCTCATCTCCTCCCCGTGTCCATGATGCTGAGCTGTGGGCCCTGCCCTACCTTCTCTTCAGTAAATACTGAGCAAAAGTATCTATTTAGGATAGATGCCTTTACAGGGTCCCTCCTCACATGCTCCCTTTTCTCCATTAAGCTTAGCAATACCCACTCTGGACTTTCTCCTTTCACTAATGTATCTATAGAAAGTCTTGTCACTTTTTTACTGTCCGTGCTAGTGTTTCCTCAGTTTGGAACTTTGCCTGCCTTACTGCCTTCCCTGCTTCCCTTAGGGAGTTTGGTATGCCTCCTATCTTCATCCCGCTGAGTTCCCTATATTTCCTGAAGGCCAGCCTTTTGGCTCTGACCTTTTCTGCTACTGTATTTGAGAACCAAAGTGGTTTCCTTCTTCTTTTGCACTTCCTTTTCTGTCTAACACAATGGGATGTTGCTTCAAGCATTGCATCCTTAATGCTTGCCCTCTTGCCTGTACCCCTCACCTGTGTTTCTTTTGCCAGGGCTAGCTTAACTCTGTTGGCCATCTTATCAAAGTCAGCTCTTCTGAAGTCCCATATTTTTGCCTTGGAATGGATGATTTAGATGTAGTAGCCAAACTGAACCATACCATGTGATGTTCACTGGCCCCCAGGTGACCTTCTACCTGGAGATCTGTGATCCCTTCCCTGTTAGTCAGTACTAGATCTAGGATAGCCCTGTTTCTTGTGGGTTGCTGTACCAGTTGTTTGAGGCCCGCCCCCTGCAGGGAATCCACTATGTGTCTAGTTCTGGCAGATGTTCCTGCTGGTATTGACCAATCTGTAACCGGCATGTTGAAGTCTCCCATTATCAGAACCTCCCCTTTAGCTGTCATGTTTTGTATATCTTCTAACAGTAATGTGTCTATGTCCTCCCCCTGGTCTGGGGGCCTGTAGACAACCCCAGTTCTTATGGCTGTCCCATTTCCTGTTTCCAGGGTGACCCACAGTTCTTCTGGCTCCTTATGTGTATTCTGAATTTCTGTAGCTTTGATATTTTCATTGACATACAGGGCCACTCCTCCCACTTTTTGCACCTCGGTCTCTTCTGAACAATACATAGCCAGGTACTAAAGTCTCCCAAGTGTGGTTACTGGTAAACCACGTCTCACTAATTGCTACTATGTCCAGTTTAGCCTCTGACATTATTGCCTGCTGGTCTGGGATCTTATTTCCCAGGCTGTGAGCATTTGTGTACATGATTTTCCATTGGCCAGATTTTGGTGTGTTAGTTGTTGGGTGAGGTTTGGCATTACCCCCAGGTCGTAGATGGGAGACAAACCTTTTTCTACCTGGTAATGCAAATGAACTGCAAACATGCTGAATCCCTGTTTGACCACTAGCTGAGGGAGGGTGTTCTTCCCATTCGACGATGTGTGCTGCACCCTCTCCCCATTTGCTAGTTTAAATATTCTGCAAAGACGTCAAACTGCCCCATTGCACTGGACTCCTCCTTAGTCAGATGCAGTCCATCAAATTTAAAGAACTTTCGCTCCCAGAACTGCTGCCAGTTCCCTACAAATCTGTGTCCTTTTTCCTGACACCAGCCCTTGAGCCACGTGTTTAGCTCCCCTATCTCCCCTTCTCTGATCTTCCGTCCATCTGCTCCCCTCTCCCAGACTGTCAGGATCTCAGAGAAGGAGATGCCAGACAAAATGGATGATAGTTTGTCTCCAAACATACCATTTATACCTACTCTGCTGACGTCAGCCACCTGCCTGTGAAAACACTGAGAAATACCCTGTAATTTGCCTACTTCTGACACAGTCTCTATACTCAAACAAACAGAATTAACATACATAATCACAGTCACCTGCAGCAGTGCTTCTAAATGTAGCAACCTGCAGATCTCTCATACTGCATTTAAAAAGCCGAGTTGACTGGATCAGTGAAGCCTGCATTCCCACATATCGACCTACGAAATGAACAAAAAAGAAGTAGCGCATTCCAAACATGAACCTTCCAAATTCTCAAAACAATGCTATAATCATGTCATGGATCAACAGACTGAGCTCCAAAAAGTAAACTAAACAGTAATATCATGACATTCCGACTCGGATTGAGGCACACGACGGCAGTGACCAGCAACAGTCATGTAACTTACATCTCCAGACTTACAACATGACATTTCACATTACTATTACCTTACAATGCTTTAACTATGCAATGACCACTTCCTTTAATTTCACACAGTTGTTTAAGCAGTAAAAAATAAATGTGTAACTGTCACGGAGTGCCAAAATTACTATACGAAATGCTACTATGAAAATAAAACAGCGAGCAGCACAACAAATGTAAAATGTGCACTAAGTATACAAACACTTTAAACCTAAAACGTGTAAATAAATGTTAAATATCCAAAAATAGACACACACCTGCCAAGGGAAATCACCACCATGTTTCTCACTGCCACACAAAAGAACCCCCCCCCTTAGTCAACCAAGCACCAAAACACAGCACACCCAATCAACACACACACATACAAACTCATCACCCAGTACCAGCTCACTTCAACAATCCATTCATAAAACCTCACACACACACTGCCACAGTGCCAGCATCATTTAAAGTGACATGAACCTCACAACAGCAAACATACCTCTCTCACTGGAGTTGGTCTCACCCTCATGATATAAATAAGACACATGATGTGCACATCGTGGAATATGAAAAATATTTCACTCCTGCCTCGTGAGCACTGTATATTTCACTCATGCCTTCAGCACTCGTGAAATATTCAGGCTCACTCTACAGGAGTGAAAATATTTTCCAAATTCCACTCCTGCCCATCATGTATCCCCCCTATATACATATATATATGTTTGTATGTGAGTGTGTATATATACTGTATATATATATATATATATATATGTTTGTGTGTATATATATATATATATATATAATCTGTACATACTAACATACTAAAATGCCAGCAGAATAGGCCTAATGGTCTCTCGCATCTGCACGATTTTCAGCACCCGCACTGAGGTCTGAATTTGGTGTCCCCCCTTCCCCATGGCTCATACCATCCCCAGTTCCAGATGTTCTACCTCTATTGGACCTGGTCAGATTTACCCTCCCCCTGTACCTGTCCCATCCCTTCTTAAACCCGTCCACAGTCTCCACCTCTACCAGCTCCCTGGGCAGTGCATTCCATCGTTCCACTACCCTTTCAGTGAAATAACATTTCCTTCTCTCCCCTCTGAGCCTGTCCCCTTCCAGCTTACAACCATCGTTGCCCCACCCTCCTTCCTTTGGAGCACCCTGACTGGGCCCCCCTTATTGATCCCTTCTATGTACTTAAAGACCTCTATCATGTCCCCCCTGTCCCTCCTCTCATCCAGGGTGTACATATCAAGCTCCTTGAGCCTCTCCTCATAGGTCCTCTCCCCCTTGCCCCAGATCATTTTGGTTGCCCTCCTTTGGACCCTCTCTAGGAGTGTAATGTCCCTCTTTAAATGTGGTCTCCAAAACTGCACACAATACTCGAGGTGTGGCCTAACCAAGCAGTTGTACAATGGAAGGATCACTTCTGCCTTTCTGGAGGTAATCCCAGTGGCGATGCATCCCAGCATCCTATTTGTCCTTGCCGCTGCCCTCCTACAGGTCTCTGAGTTATTCATTTTGACATCTACCACTACCCCCAGGTCCCTCTCACCCTCCGTGACTTGAATCATGTCTCCTCCTAGGGCATACCGCTGGCCTGGATTTCTGACTCCCAGGTGCAGAACCTTGCACTTCCACACATTGAATTTTAGTTTCCATTTTCCCGACCACTGTTCCAGAGCCTCCAGGTCTTCTGCAAGGCCACCCTTCCTTCCTCCTTATCCACCACTGCATCCAGCATTGAGTCATGTGCAAAGAGATTGATCTCACTCCTGATCCCCTTCCTGATGTCTGAGACATAGGCGTTGAACAGGAGTGGCCCCAGCACTGACCCCTGGGGAACCCCACTAGTAACCCACTTTGGGGATGAGGCTAACCCTCCAACCACCACCTTCTGAGTATGCTCAGACAGCCAAATTCCTATCCATCTTAACAACTGTCTCCCTACCCCCATTTCCTTCAGCTTAGCCAGCAGGCCACTATGGGGCACTGAATCAAATGCCTTGCTAAAGTCCAGAAAGAGGATGTCTACTGGCCTACCCTAGTCCAGGGCCCTCATCACTCAGTCATAGAACTCAACAAGGTTTGTCTGGCACAATCTTCCCATGACAAAGCCATGCTGCCTATCGTCCAAGTACCCAGTTTGCTCCAGTAACCCCCCTAGCCTTTTCTTGACAATACCCTCCATCACTTTGCCGACCACTGATGTCAGGCTAATGGGCCTGTAATTTCCCACCTCCTCTCTTGATCCCCCCTTGTGGATCAACACGACATGGGCCACTCTCCAGTCTTGGGGCACCCACCCAGTCCTCAGAGAGATGTTGAAAAGCTCCACTAGAGGGACTGCCAGGACATCCACCAGTTCCCTCAGCACCCTGGGATGTATCTCATCTGGCCCAGGTGCTTTCTCCGTCTGAAGGGACCTGAAGGATTCCTTTACTCTCTCTACCAGGATTTCAGCCTCCACGTCCTCCCCCTTATCACCCTGTACTGCTGGCCCACCACCTGTCTGTGGTGGCCACTCCCTTTTCCCAGACCCGTCAGGGCCCCTGGTCTCTACCGGTCCCATCCCTTCCTCCAGTTTGACCCGCTCCTCTCGCAAGACATAGTCCCTCCATCCCCCCAGGTAAAAACTGAGACAAAGTACTCATTTAGAACTTCTGCCTGTTCCCCCACCTTCTGTGCCCAAACACCCCCTATCCTTATCTTGCTGATCTGCCCCCTTACTTTCCTTTTTTTCCGCTATGCATCTAAAGAACCTCTTGTCCCCCTCCGGATCCTACTGGCCAAGGACTGATACTTTTTGCCTTAGCTGCTCTCACCACCCTGGTGACTCTCTTGGCTGTCAGCTCATATTCCTCCAGATCCCTTTCACTCCTTGACCACTTGAAGTGCCTATAGGCCACCTTCTGTTCCCTCACCACCTTATGTACCTCTCAGATTCACCATCAGGGTTTTCTGGCCTTACCAAACTTACACCTTTCCCTTGCGTAGGATCTGGTAACCTCCTGTATTCCCCTCCTAATGATCCCCCACCTGCTGTCAGCATCCATATCCGGCCTTATCCTGTCCAGACGATCTTTAAGGATCCTTCCCATCTCCCTGAAATCTGCACCCCTAAAGTCAGTTACTACCGTCCTTGTTCAGCTTTCCTCCCCCCCAGGTCCAGGAAGAACCAGACTGCGGCGTGATCACTCTCCGCCAACGGGTCCCTCACCTCTAGGCTCCTAATCTTATCACTGTCCGCCAGGACCACGTCCAGTGTCGGGGCCTCCCTAGCTCCCTACCCACCTGTTGTGTCAGAAACGCATCCTGGAAGACATCCAGCAGACTCTGCTCTTTGACCACTGGTGACGTCATCATCCCCCAGTCTGTTCCTGGCATTTTGAGGTCCCCCATTACCACTATCCTTCCCTTTCCCAATCCACAGTGCCCCTCGAGATCTGCCACCAAACTTTCTTACAGAACCTCCGCCAGTGCTGGTGGTCTGTACACCACTCCGACCTTTACTCTCTTATCCCCCTGCATCAGCAAGGTGACCCAAATAGCCTCCACGTTCCCCTCTGCCTCCTCTACCCCTCCAATACCCATGCCATTTCTGACTAACAGTGCTACACCCCCTTCCCTCCCCCCTATCTTTTCTGAACATAGTATAGCCCTCCAGATTTAGGTCCCACTTGTACCCTTGAGTGGCCCAGGTCTCTGTGACTGCTGTCACATCTGCTGCCACCTCAACTAGCATCACCTGGAGCTCAGGCATTTTATTTCCTAAGCTCCTGGCATTAATCAGGACCACTCTCCACCCCTTTCCCTCCTCTCCTACCCCCCTTGAGCTCCCATTACTCAGCTAATGCACCTCACTTGGTGACCCATTTCCATATCTCCCTAGCCCCCTAGAGGAGTAGAGACCATGCCGTTCTTTTATTGTACCTGCTGGCACTGCCACTTGTTTGATCCCTCCCCCCTTCACAAGTTTAACCCCACCTTTTGCAGATTAACCTATATGTATATATATTTATATATATGTGTGTGTGTGTATATATACTGTATGTATATATATTTAGAAAATGACAAAGAACATTTTTCTCATGTGATTGGCTGGCAGGCTCCCAGAGCTGGGCAATTATTTTTTGATAGATGCCATCCAAAAAACAAGTGCCAGCTACTGCCAGTTTGAGATTTAAAAATCTTTTGCTGCCATATTTTTTCCCTCGCTAAGTGAGAGACCGAGCTGGAGGGCCCAACCCTTGAGCACTCAAACCACCACTCCCCACATAAAGAAATCTAAATTTGCAACAAAAAAATAAATACAGAATACAAAAAGCAACCAATCTTCTTCTCCCCCAGCCAGAAAACTGCACCCGACGGAGGTATTCAAACAGCTCCCATACCGACTTCAGATCCCCACGCTCAGAAACACTCTGACCTGGCTGCCCGACTCCGTCTAACAGGCACTGTTGATAGAAGTCCCGCTCCTGCCCTGCTCACTGCGCTTCAAACTGTGACAGAAAACACTTACCTACCAGCCTAAAGAGCTACCATGTCACTTGTCATGTTCTTGCAATTTATTTTTTTTATACTTCATCTTTATTGATAAAATCTTATTCCATACAGATCCATAGAATAGAACCTATAACAATATAGTATCCATGATCATAAAACAGAGAGCCATTACCTGAGCGAGGCCCACTACCATCACCGGGGCCACTCTTAATGGATCTTGGAATCTATTAACCTTGTTATTCATATTAATGAGTTACAAAAACAAGTATCCATCACTACTTTTACTGCTTTATCCAGGATAGTAGAGAATAAACACCTAGTGTAGACTGCTGCTTCCCATCGAATGATAAAAGCTCGACATACATCCCAAAGAAGGATAGCAGGGGGGAGGATAGAGGGAAAAAGAAAAAAGAGAAGAAAAAGGGGAAAAAGGAAAAACACTTTATTATATAAAATAACTTCATTCTGTGTATACCCAGGTGTAATAAATTCACAATGCATTGAATTAATAATCATTAACCGTTGCACTTTACCAATATAATTTCACCCAAGGCAGAGGTGGGAGGGGGATGGAAGGAGGGAAGGGCCGGAGGGGGGAGGGACAACAATCACCTCAACTCCTCCTTTATCAAAGGTCCTCTAACCAAGTAGCTCCCACCTAGTCCTCCTATTTACGAATTGTGGGGTCCTCAGAGCTAGGGAAAAGGTTATTCTCTCATATGTTTTCACATTGTTTACCAATTTCTTCCATTCCAACTCAGTGGGCAGTAGGGGGGAAGCCATCTCCTGGAAATTACCTTACATGCAGCTGCGACCAAGATGTTCCACAAGTATTTAGCTTCCTGGCCTCTTATCTCCAAAGGGTATAAGCCCAAAATAATGTGCTCTGGGGCCAATGGGGTCATAATATTAAATATTTCCTGAAGTCGCCTACATATGTTGCTCTAATACTGATTGATTACAGGGCACTGCCAGAAAATATGGGCCTGTATTGCGGGAGAGGTGCCACATTCTCGCCAGCAAGAGGGCAAAATTTGCAGGTTCCATCTAGCCACCTGTTCAGGTACATGAAAGTACCTGCTTCTAAGCTTCCACAAAAACCCCTGCCATCCTGGAGATGAGAAAGAACGCCAGATATTTTTAATGGACTGCAACCACCTCTCCTCGTTTAATCTTATTTCAAATTCCTTCTCCCACTTCACCTTAATATATTTTGTTGAATGATTTGAGTCAATGATATAATTCCTATAAAGTAAAAAGATTGCCCTTTCTCCCCCCCCTCCCCCCAAATTCTCTCAAACACAACTGGTTGTGGAATCTCCCTGGAGGTCCTGGAGGACTCGCGTAGGTGTTTCATTATATCGTCTCTAATCTGGTAGTAGAAGAGAAGGTCTCCTTGTGTCCCACTAAACTTCTCCACAGCCTCCTCAAAGGTTAGAATTTGATCTCCTTTTAAAAATTGCCAGGGGGCCCTGCACCCATGTTTCTCTTGGCGCCTGTACCAGGGATCCCTATGGGCCAATGTACGAGGTGTGCTTTGTGACCAGCACTGGTATTTCCAGAGGTAAGCCCTTGTGGCTCCCCACCCACATCCCCTTCTGCATCCCTCCAGCACCGCAGTGGTACCACAAAATAGTCAGGGCGAGTTATTTGCTATTGCTGTTTGAACGAATATCTGGGATAACAAAGGGGGGGAGCAGGCAGCCGCCAAATCCATTGTCTTCCAACTGGATTGGTAAGTGGGGTGCAACAGTAGAAGGGCAATCCTCATCTGGGCTGTGACCCAATACCCTTCCAGACTAGGAACACTGTAGTCCCCCCTCCTCTTTAGTGAGAAAGAGAGTTTGTTTTCTTATTCTGGGGCATTTACCCGACCATATGAATTTTAGCAGAATCCTGTGCCAAACATCCAGTCTTTCCTTTGTAACATTACAAGGTACACATTGAAATAAAAATAAGAATCTAGGGAGCAGGTTCATCTTAACTGTCTGTATTCTTGAATGGAGTGGGAGAGGGAGCACAGACCACCTTTCTATATCTGCTTGTATTTGCCATAGTAATGGGGGGAAATTCAACTCATAAAGTTGGGAATTGTTGAAAGACAAGTTTATCCCCAGATATTTCATAGTGAGAAGATCCCACTTCAGTGGGTAGCCCTCCCTAAGAGTTTTGGGACTGGACATAATTAAGGGTAATGGCCTCTGTTTTATGGGTATTCAGGGTATAACCAGAGAGTTCCACAAATTCATTTAGATGTCGAAATAGGTGGGGGATAGAGGACTCCAGCTCCATAATATATAACAGAATATCATCTGCGTATAAGGCAAGTTTGTGCTCTTCCCCTCCTATAGTAACCCCTTTTATATCCAAGTTCTCTCTACTACTCTGTGCCAGAGGTTCCACATATAAGGCTAAGAGAATAGGTGACATGGGGCAACCCAGTCGTGTACACCTACATAGTGTAAAGGAGGTAGAAACATGACTATTAGCCCTAATATAGCCCTTTGGTGTGTTATATATTTAAAAAATGGCCTTAATGAATAGTTCAGAAAATCCAAATTTAACCAATACAGCCCTCAAAAAGGGCCAAGAGACTTTATGAAAAGCCTTTTCGGCATCGAGGCTTAAGAAAATGGAGGGGGTTCGGGCGAGATTCAGAGGGTCAATTAAATGAGCAGTCCTACGCAGATTATCTTGTGCCTGTCGATTAGGGATAAAACCCGTCTGATCTAGAATGATCAGTTTAGTTATAAATTCCTGCATACGTCAAGCAAGGATGGACGTGTAGATTTTATAATCGGTGTTTAAGATCGATATAGGACGATATGAGGGGCAAAGTGTTGGGTTTTTCCCTGGTTTGGGAATTACTGATATGATCGCCTGCTCCCAAGAGGCTGGGGGGAGGTTCATCCATCTGTATTGTTGTATTATATACTTTGTGAAGTAGGGGTACCAGCTGTCCCTTAAAATACTTATAAAACTCCCCGGGAAGTCCATCTGTGCCCGGGCACTTCTAAGCCTTCAGTCTAGAGATTTCAGTATGGAGTTCCAGCTCTGAGATAGGGGTTATCAGCCTCGCTTTAGCCTGTCTAGACAGAGAAGGAAGGGAAATCTGTTCAAGGTATTCTACTATTTTATTCTCCTGTGTGGGGGGTAGAGGGGAGGCATACAGAGAAGTGTAGAAGCCTCAACTATTTCTGGAGTCTGGTGTGTTTTACGCCTGGTAATAGGACGTATTAGAGTTGATACCACTGCTTTCGCTCTCTGGGATCGCAAATGGGCCGCCAGTAGTCGAACAGCCCTTGGGCCACCCTCATAAAATTTTTGTTTAAGGAGCATGGACTTTTTTTCTACCTGATAATCCATTAAATTATTTAATTCACCCTTGAGTTTGCACATCTTTTTATAGATCGCTGCCTCATACTTAATTTTAAGCTGCAATTCACATGTCTTAATCTCCCCTTTCAGTCTAGATTTTTGGGTCTCTCGCTGCTTTTTCTTATGTGCCGAGATGGCAATAAATTTGCCCCTTATTATAGCCTTAAGAGTATCCCAGAGAAGCGGAGCTGATATCTCCGGCGTTTCATTATCGGTCAAAGCCTGTGTTATTGTTTCTCCAATTGCCTCCTTCATCTCAGGGTCTTGGAGCAAGGATGTATTAAGTCTCCAAAATGTTCGTTTACAAAAATCTCCCAGGTGAAGCTGACAAAACACAGGAGCATGGTCTGGCAGTGTCCTGTCTCCAATACAGCTATCCTTTATCTGCCCAACATATTCTGTGGGAAGTAGGATGTAATCCAGCCTAGAGTGTGACTGGTGAGGTACAGAAAAAAGGGTATAATTTCTCTGCCTGCCGTGGGTAGTATGCCACACGTCGGCATATCCCAACTCCCCTAGTAAGCCCATCACCTTCTTCATACACCCTTGATTACTTCGGGGGACCATAGAGGAAGAGTCCAACATTGGATTTAAGACTAGATTTAAATCACCTCCAATGATCATCTCCCCCTCCGCCCACTCCTGCAATCTTAAAAAAAATTGGTGGTAAACTTGAAAGTCTGAGCCAGGTGGCACATAAATAGAAGCCAATGTTAAGGTTTGCCCCAGAAATCATCCCTCTAAAAAGGTGTAACATTCTTCCCCATCAACTGGTGTATCCATTTGCTCAAAGGGCATCCTAGCTGGAACCAGGACCGCTACACCTCTCCGCCTTCCCCTCCCACATGTAGCACAAGCTGTGGCACCAAAACCAAATTTCTCCAACTTCTGGTGCTCTTTTACTGAAAAATGTGTCTCCTGTAAAAACAAGAAATCGGCGCCTGTCTTTTTCAGAAAGGACAAGATTTTGCTGCGCTTTACAGGATTGGTCAAGTCGTTTACGTTAAATGAACAAAAAGTCGTAGGTCTGGCCGACATTCTAAAAAAACAAACCAAAGGACTCCTCCTCTGTTTCAATCCCAGCACTATCTAACCCACTTTCCCTTCCGTCAGTACCCCACACCGCCTGTAAACCCTTCCTTCCACTCCGCCTAGATCGAGCTTACATACAAAAAAAGAAAGCGATGTTTAGCCAGCAGGAGCCCAAGCTATGTAAGGGGACAGCCAAGGATCAAAAATAACAAAGAAAAGAATAAGTACAGAAAGGATAAAATAGAAAAAAGGGGGTGGTGGAATGATGTCATAGTTTAAGAAAGTAGTGTCTTGCAGTTATTTAACCTATCAACTTTATCCTATAAACTTGAAATACCAACACTATTTTAGGCAATAATAATGACTTCCAAGGTAGGGGATCCAAAACCCAGGATCTCTTGCCCTAACCTCTACAAAAGCCGATGTAGTCAGGCTGAGAGGTAGGAGTTGAAGAGCGGTTATGCGCTGAATTAACAGAGCCTCTTCAACAAAACTGCTCACAAGGAGTGGTTTTTTATAAGTGACTCACACCACCACGGGTTCACTCGGGTCAAACTAACTTTTTAAACAACAAAAAAAATAAACCCACAACTTGATCCTCAAGCACCCCAGGGACATTATTTAATCTAACATCTCTATTATTCTAATGTCTTATAAAGAACCCATTCCTTTTAACATCATATAGGTTTGAAGGTTCTGTGTAAAAAGTGTTACTTTATGGGGTATTCCTTTAGCACTTCGTGTCCAGCCCCTTCAGAGAAGTAGGCCAAAAGAGGTCACGGCACAGCTTCCCTGCTCAAGGGGTACTTCCCAACCATGGACGCTCAAGACCCAGACACAGATATCATCCAGAAACCCCCGCACCACCCAAGCACATTTACTCAGCAGAACAAGTGTCCCAAAATGTCTCACAAAAAAAAAAAAAACCTTGCGACAGAGAGATAGTTGTCTCAAAAGTCAGTTCCTTCCGTCGTCTTCAAGTATCAGCCGAGGAAGCACTGCTCATTTTCTTCAGATGCTCCCCTCGAAATAACTGTTCCAAGGCTTCCTTTGCTTTCCTCAAGGGCCTCAATCTCCCACTCCCGTATGACACCTGAGGCATCGCAAGCACTGGAGATCGAATCCTCTGTAATCGATCGGCATCTGCTGAAGGTATGGAGATTCTTTTTTTCTGCAAATCCTCCAAGGCCTTCCCCGGTGTAAGGTATAGCTGGGGTCCCTGCTCCCAGAACACTCAGAACTTCGCTGGAAACGGGGTCTGGAATTTTATGCCCTTTACTCTCAAAGCTTTCAGAATTGGCACACACAGCTGCCTTGCTTGTTGGACTTCTGGGGCATAGTCATGGTCAAGAGAAATCTTTGATGTTAGGTAGGATAAGTCTTTTTGCTCCAGACCCTCCATGAGAATATCTTCTTAAGTTTAAAACTACTCAGCTTGAAGATTATTGACGAGGCAGTGTGTCTTAGTCCGGTTTCTGCCTAGCGGGTGATGGGCTCTTTCGATGTTAAGCACGTAGCTGGGAGGCAAGTCCAGCACATCTTTTAATAAGTTTTCCAGAAATGCTGTCATGGGAGGCTCTTCAGCCCCCTCAGGAAGGCCATACAGTCTAAGATTGCTTCTTCTTGATCTCCCCTCGAGATCAATACATTTACTCTGCAGAGCTTGTGCATGCTGAAACAGGGCCTCTATTGCCGTGCCAAGGTAGTTGTCATTTTCTTCCATTACTTTAATTTTATCCACTGCAGCACTGACCTTGGCATGAATATTAGAGATTTGCTGTGCCAATGCTTGAAATTCTTTCCTGGACTCAGCTCGAGAGTCCCGAATCTCCCTCAGGATATTTTCGCATCTGGTGAGTGATAGCAGGTCTGCCTTGGCCTCCGTGTCATAGCTCAAGCCCCTTGTGCTGCTACGGGAGCAGCTTCTGCTGCAATCCAGTCTAGTTGAGGGGATTTCTTCTCCACCAAACAGCTTCCTCGGGGATCTATTTGTCGCGGGTAGCCCCCGCTCTCTTTTACGACCTTCCTTTGCCATTTTCAGTTATTATAAAGGATTAGGAATAGGCAAACTTTATCCCTGGGACACAGAGGTTCGTCTTTAGGCTGTTAACTGCTCCGTGGTGGAACCGGAAGTCCACTTTATTTTTTTTTTCAACGCCACCCGATTCTTGCAGTGTCCCATGCTACTGTGATGTCGGAGCATAGAACATCAACGCTCATCAAACTGTGGGGCACAAATCAACATCAGCCAAACAAGCTCCACTAATCAGCAGCACCCTCTATTGGACAGTGCGGCACAACACAGGAACTACTTCACAAAAAAAACCAACTAGTTTTATTCTATTTTTAAAATGTATCTTAATTATCTTCTTTATTATTCTATTTTATTAAAGATACTACACGTGAGCCAGTTTCTAAGTGCAATAATACCCTCCAGAGTGGGCATTATTGGGAAATACCGGACCTTCCAGGGCTATAAGGACCCCCGCCTATGGCGTCGGGCCTATAGCCCTGGAAAGTCCAATATTTCCCAATAATTCCACCCTATTAAAATATTATTGCTTACATATATATATATATATATATATATATAGGGGATATGACATGGCCTGACTGAAGATATCATATTTATCTTCACGAGAGGCCAATGATATCATGATATCTCACGAGTGGCGAAGCCACGAGTGAGATATCATGATGTCATTGGCCTCTCGTGAAGATAAATATGATATCTTCAGTCAGGCCATGTCATATTCTGTTTATACTATGTATGTTTTGGGCTGCATTCAACAAAAGCTCCAAATGTGCACTTAATACATTCCACAACATAGAGATGTTGGCTGTTTCAACACAAATCTGCAGTATGTCTACCAGCACAACAGATGCATATGTTGTTTAAAAAAATATATGTAGTTGATCCTGCTACTTTAAAATTATTATGCCAAAAAGTGTCTTGATTCTGGCTAACCTTGCCCTGACTACCCCAATACAACTCTCCATAGCCTGTCCCTCAAAAGAGCAGATTACATATATTCTTAAATACAATTGTCTGATGTTGCTGCAGTAAACTGATTGAATAAATACATATCTGGTTGATCCTGCTTGCATCTTTAAACAGATATGTTTAAAAAGATACTATCTGGTTGATCCTGTGATTTTGTTTTATCTAGATTCAGGATGCGTGCTGTCTATTAGTATGTGTCAATGGCGTGATCAGCTCCAGTTCAGGTACTGTCGAGCATTATAGTCGTGTTGTAATTGCCGAGAATTGTGACTCTTTCCCAATATTGGCTATATGCGCGTCGAGAGAAGGGCTTAGCAGTCAGCAGCTCAGAACAGCAATGAAAGCACGAGCGTGTTGCTATGGGCAACTGGGATACCGCTTGGCCTGTTGTTCTGAAGCTGCCACTCGCTCACTCTTCTCTCAGTATTGTCGGCAGCTTCTTCTCTTAAATATAGCCAATATTAGAAAGGGTCACAGTTTTCAGAACTTACAGCACAGGCTGTACAATTATGACAGTACCTGAGATTTGAATATTGTTGCGCTCGGTCACGCTACATTTGACTGCGTACTGATGGGTCATGCCGCATTACAGTTAAAAAATGGGAGAAACGAAGTCGCAGGATCAACCAGATATGTTTAACATTAATTATTTGTGTTAAGATGTAGGCAGGATCAACCAGATGCAAGAGATGTGGGGTTTTTTTGGGGGAGTTACTTGTACAGGGACAGAGGAAAGAGAGACAGGTGTGTGATGAAAAGTGAAACACTTTCACTTTCATCAAGACGACGTATAGGAACGTGGAGATAAATGTATGACGTATAGGAAGATGAAGATAGCAATGTTATCTTCACTGGGCAGCCTAGATATCATTTTTATACTCGTATTTATCCCAAAACATACGTTGTATAAATGTATATATATATCTTTATAGTATTTTATCCATTCTGTTGCAGGGATATTAACACAGATGCTACATTTTCTATTGTTTTCTACACTCCCATATGCCACAAGTGACCAGAAAGATTTCATATCTTTTTTTTCCGTAATAAATCTTGGAGTATTTCCCATAAATGATTTTGATATTTCATTTTTTTCTTAATTAAAATGTTTTTATATCCTTGTTTTAATTTGTGTAATGCAGTTTTTCCTACAATATCTATATATTTTGTTATGTATCTTCCCACTTTATTTATAGTTTTGCTCAATTATTTGCATGCTGTATCATACCATGCTCTGGAGTCTGTAATATTATGTTGCCTAGTGTCTCTGTGTCTGGGTTGTAGATTATTTGCTATAAATTTCATGTAATTAGAAAAACACTCTATTAAATTTACTGTTTCACCATCTTTAATTTTTTTCATAAGTTTTTTCGACTCTGGCCAGTCAACTAACAGGTCCACTATCTCTTTTGTGTATGGGTTCCATTTTATTTTTTTTTGCTATACATTATACATGTTTTCACTAGCTTCTATTTCCACCTGTCTATTTAGCTTAACAAATGCCAATTTTCTTTTGATTTCAAATATATCTTCCATGTAATAGGGAAATGGTCACTATCCCGTAGTTTTAAGATGTTTAGTGACTTTATGCTTTTATATCCATATACCTCCGTTATGCAAAGATCCAGTAGACTCCATCCTCTAGCAGTGGGGAAGGTATATTCACCCCTCCAATTTCCATTTGTTCTACCATGTAGGACTGTTAAATCATGTTTTGCCAGAAAATTCAATAAGTTTTTTCCTTTGTTATTGACAAATTTATCAGAGGACTCTCTATTTGGAATATATATATATATATTATAGGCTTTTCTGGTAAGTATTCCCCCCGTGTTCCCCCCTCGGGGCCCCAGCACTCAGCCGTATATGCACGTGGAGGTGCGCATGCACACCGGAAGCCAGCTCAGCCCCTTCCACCCACCCATTCTGCCTCCCCCATCCACCTACGTTACCCCACCGCACCTCCACCTGGTGGGGATGGAACTACAGGAGGGGTGACAACCCACCCCCACCACCCCTGGGATAGGAGAGCAGCCTAACGGCTCGCTCAATCTTGCTCCTCCCTCACACACCCGATGCCGGCACCCTGATGACCCGAGGTTGTTCCTGGACCCAGGTCACCAGCGCAATGCAAGGTAAAACATCCTGTGCCTCAACGCTCAGTGCCACCGGGCTGGCTGTGTATTTGGAATTTCTAACACATCATCAAGATCCCAGTATATTGATCTGACCTCCCTCTGTGATCAGTTCTCACATTAAAGTCTCCTGCCATAAATATAAATGTTTTGGGATGTTTGCTCTTAATCTCTATAATATCAATTTCTTTTTATATAATAACACTTTTATTAACTGTTTTTAGAAAAGATCAATCAAGAACAAAATACGTGAAATGTATCACACAACATGTTCAAGCACATAAACATTAGACATATAAATACAGTACAAAGCAAAATGAAGTACTTAATTGAGACTGAAATGCTCAAAAATATACATTTACCCAAAAAAAAATTATAATCATTAGTCTAAGATAGGTGACACAATATGTGAATATTGCTAGCCCACTTTGCAAAATATAACTCTTTCTCTTAGGAAAATTTAAAATGATGAGATCCAGGATAGGAAAGTCATTCAGTTCAGTGTGCAGAAAGGGATCAAATTGTGATACAAAAGTCGGGTCATTTTCTTCCCGAAATAATACCCATTTCTGCCAAATCAATTGAAACACTGCCATACAATCTAAATATCTGAAGGAGCATCTCTCATTGCTATAAATAGAGTCTATGGGCCAGATATTCAAAGCTTTGAGCAGCGTGCAAACCATTTGCACAGGAATAGTGGTGGATTAACGCAGGGCCGCCATATTCAAAAGGACAAATAACGCACGCTAACCGTAGTAGCACCAGGCAAAGCCATAATGTATGCAAGGGGCAAAGTGAGGGGACGGTTATGTGCATTCAGGTGCAATGGCATATTCAGAGGGATAGCGGTGCACAAGGCCGCATTGCGCGGCACATAGCATGGTGCTAGTTAACACCTACAAAAGGTAGATCTTTTTTTTTTTTTTATTTTACATTTTTTCCACCAACCTGGTTGCCGGCCACCCGGTACTCTCAACCCGGTCACAGACCACCGGCTTCCACCCCCCAAATCGGCCTCTAGTCCTCCGATACCCCGTGGCTTACCCCCCACGGTGGGGCCACGGGATGGAGGAGGGAACATCCCGCAGAGACCGTAATCGGTCAGAGGACTTGGCCTGGGGGGCTAATCAAAGCCGCGGCGGGCTTCATGGAGGGTGGCCGGCAACCGTCCCTTTTTGTTTTCTGGGGAAGGCGGGGACGTGCAATGATGCATGACGTCCTGCCCGCCCAATGCTCTCTTGAGCACAGCACGCTAGTGTTCCTAGCCTCCGCTAGGAAAGTCCCCATCACCCCGGATGCTGCCGAACCTCCCCGAGAAGGAGAGCAGTCCAATGGACGCTCAATCCATCTCCCCCCGGCCAGCCCTCCGACGACTCGGGTCCATTCCCGAACCCAGGTTGCCGGCATCGCAAGCGGAAATCCCACCGCTGCGCCGACGGGCCGGCTCACAAAAGGTAGATCTTATCCCAGGGCAATTCATATTGGAGGGAGTGGCCAGAACAGGAAGTTAGCATGGCTGTATTCAGCAATGCAGTAGTGCTGCACCTCATGGAGGAGGCTGTGGAGGAGGAGAAAAGACAGCAGGCATAACAAGGCCCATACAGCCAGCCAAGGGGGAGATATGCTGCACATGGGTGGTATCGGGCTAGAGTCTCCTTCAAGATCCTGCCTGTTGAACACATCATTATCCAGTACAGGATGGAGAGGGGAATGTTGAGGCAGTTATGCGAACTCCCGCATGTGCAGCTGCAGCAAAACACCAGATGCAGCCATGCCATGTCAACAGAGGAGAAGGTGATGGCAGCGATGTGCTTCCTAGCCACAGGGACATTCCAGCACCCAACGGGGGACACCATTGGGGTATTGCAGTCTGCCACCTCGTGCCTCCTGACCCAGTTCCTTGATTTTTTTTCTGCCACACGCTGGTGAGTTCATAGTATTCCCCAGCATGGCAACAGAGCACAGAGAAACCATGCAACAGTTCTATCGAGGTGCTCACCTACCAGCCATACTCGTTGCCATTGACTGCACCCATGTCCCCATCCAGGCACCACCTGGCAATGGCAGTGACATATACAGTATGTAAACTGGAAAGGCTTCCTTTCCATCAATTGCCAGGCTGTGTGCGATGTGACAGGGCGCATCTGCAATGTCTTCACACAGTGTCCCGGCAGTGACCACGATGCCTTCATATCGCACCAGTTCCAGCTGTGCCAGGCATTTGAGGAAGGCAGGATACCCAGTGGGCACCTAGTCAGTGAGCATGGGCAGACATGACAGGGAAACAGCACAGAGGAGGTGGGGACAGGCACAGTTATCCAGGGAAGGGGCAGGGGAAGGGGGGGTGAAACATAGCATCAATGGCTACACAGTATGACAACAACACTAACAGGTGCCATCTTTCCACAAGGGACAGTGCCTATCCCCTGCAACCCTGGCTGCTGACACCAGCACCCAGGCTGGAAACAGTGGCCAAGGAAAGATACAACGAGGCACACGCCGCAACCGGGAATATCATAGAGAGGGTCTTTGGCATGCTAAAGATGTGTTTCCACAGCATAAACCACTCAGGTGGTGGCTTACAGTACAGCCCTCAGAAGGTATTCCGTATCATCCTAGCCTATTGTATGCTACACAACATGGTGCTCAACCATGGGATATGTGCACCTGAACCTGAGGTACAGCCAGACAGTGAGCCAGAGCCAGAGGTCGGGGATAATAGAGCAACTCGAGAGGTGGGATCCTCGCATGGCTCACAGGGCCATGGAACACAGGAGCAGCAGCATCCAGACACTAATGCAGAGGGGACAGTGAGTGAACTCAACACTCACAACAAGCATGTCATGAAAAGTGCATTTAAAAGTAGGGAAGACCAAGTACAGTGCATACAGTGTAACCCACTGGTGATGGACACACGTGCAGTGTGATGTAGTGATGTGCTGTGTAGTGTGGTGTGATGTGAATGTCACGCAGGTGTGCAAAGTGTACAGCTACGGGGCATGCACGTGTTGATAGGTGGTGTGGCATGTGAGTGAACATGTGGTGAGGATGCGTCTCTGTGGGCAGGAGACCAGGGAAGTGTGAGCGTGCATGAGTGTGCATGTGTGTGGGACATGGGCACACCAGGCAGTGAGGTGGTGCCCATCAGTGGTAGCTGCTACCCCGCACACTATGCACCCCCTGTTTGCGTGTCACAGAGGCAGGTGTGCTCTGTGCCAAGGACATGGTCGGGGTGGACTGTGACAAGGTTGGTAGGGTGGTACGCCTGCAGCCTCACCAAGGTGCTGGCACAGGAGTGTAGAGTGGGCATCAGTGGTGCCACACGATGCCTGCAGACAACTGGAATGCAGGTGTGGAAGAGCTGCCACCCACCCTGCATGCACTGACTGCACGACGATGCACACGTGTGGCGGTGGCACGCTGTGCACCAGTTGCACCCTCTAGGCCCACCAAGTGTGTCACCTGCAGAATCTCCATGAGGTCCCGTACAGCAGCTGTGAGCCCCCCCAAAGCCACGGTCGATGGAGGCAAGAATGTGGGTCATCTGCTCCTCTGCCCGCTGTTTGCCATTGGCAAGGGCATTGCCCACAGTATCCCACAGCTGTGATAGCTCATGGCACACCTCACGGGCAGAACTCAAGTAGGTCCTGCTGGGCTGCATGCTGTGATATCAGTGCTGCCTGGAGCATGAACCGTGCACTCTGGCCATCTGGTGCCAGGTGAGCGGTGACAACCTGGCCTGTGGGTTGAGGTTGTTGCTGCTATTGGGCTTGGTGGGGCAGCTGTGGTTGTGCCTGTGGCAGCAGCTGCTGGTCGTCAAGCTGTTGTTGCAGCTGTGGGCCTGCAGGGGTCGCTTCATGCTGCAGGGCCGGCACCGTGACCTGTGGCCGGTGGGACATGTCCACTGGGGTACACTGGCCGACCCCATGGCCGACAGCCATGGGCTAAACAGTGCCATGTGGCTGTGCACCCCCCACCCACAACACTGCCGTGTGACCATCCCCTGCTGTTCCCACTACATTATCACAAAAGGCAGACCCTCCCACTGGCAGGGTGATGTTGTCCTCTGCGTCTTGTGAATCATGGTCACTGATGACAGCAAGTATCACCACCTGCTCACCACTCAGGTCCTCCATCTGTGCATCCTCAAATCCACCTATGGCCTCCAGGTAGGCTGAATCCTCCTCCGATGACCCTGCATTGCCAACATCGTCCTGTGTTCTCTGGACACAAATTTTCTCCACCTCCAATGCTACTGCAGGACCCCACGTGATGACCATGCTTTATGGTAGAGGCTGCACTTCTGCAGTATTGTCCTCTGCTTCCTGTACCGCTGTTCCAGGCACCACCTGAGTCTCGGCCTGCTGGGCACCCATCGCTGTGAAGGAACAGAGATGGCGTCAGTGTCCAGTACAGTGAACAGGATGCCAACACATCACCACCACATGCACCCCCAACAATGTGTGCCTCACAGCATGCCTGTGCACACTCCACTCTGCAGACCATGCATATGCACATGATGCCCTCATGCACACACCCCATCCCACAGTGCACATGCACTAACAACCTGTGCACTGCCAAAACATGCATACCACACTGCTGCACCCACACTGCAACCACACTGTGACAGAACTATTCATGCCCCCTGCATGCACCGTGACTGTGGAAAGCTGTTCCACAGATCCGCTGGTGCTGGACAGTCAGTGGTGGTCACGTGCTGCATACATACCTGCCCTAGGTGATATGACTGGTGTTTCACAACCACCGCCCTCGACCCCACCAACAGCCACTTGCCACAGGGTGGAGGCCACCAGCGCCAACAGTGGATCCCACTCCTGCTGCTCCATGGGCTGTAGTCCGCTGCCCATCTGCAGCCGCTCATGCAGTCTTTGGGCCTCCTCCTCCTTGACATGGCACAGCAGGTCGTTCCATTGCTTCCTGAAAGTGTCAGTGCTACACCCACGGCCACCCATGGTGTTAACCTCTGCCATTATCTCATCCCACATGCACCACACAACTGCATCTGTGGGCCTATTCCTCCTCAGGACCATTTCCCTCTCCTTCACAGCATGTATGAATGCTTTCAGTTCATCTCTTGAAAACTTGTGGGCCCATAGCCACTCCTGTCCTGCAGCATCACCTGTGTGGGACAGAGGGAATGGCATGGGTTACACTCAGTGGCACACACTGTGTGTACAGCTGTAGCAGTTCCCGCTGGTCATGGCACTCCACACATCCACCAGGCATCGTCCTCCCCTCCATGCAGCAGGCACAGTGTGTGCAGACCACACCATGCAGTGCTAGGGATGCCTGCACACCACCACATGGGATGCCCAGCAGTGCTTGCACAGGCAGTGCTGGCACTGCCTATGCCACTGGCCAGTGGCGTGTGTCCCCGCAGTGTGAGATGCACACGGCATCATGGACAGTGCAGTCTGTGCCCATGTGGCATACCTGCATGCACTCAACATGCTCTCAATGGCATGCATCGACCATCTGGCAGAGGGGCATAGGCAGGCAGTACTGGGTGTTCAGGTCCATGCAAACAGGCCCCCCAGGGACACGGCCACTGCACCTGTGGACCTGGTCAATCCCAGCTGCATGCCCCACAGGCAGTGCAAGCCATCACTGTGGTGTGCAGCCCTGGGATGGTGTTGCATGGCCAGAAGCCCACACATGTACAGACAACAGCACAGGCCCAGCAATGTGGTAAACTGGATAGCGGAATGCTGGTATGCATGACCTCCCATGCCTGGAATATGCCTGATATGCTGCAGTGGTGCTGTTATTCCATTGGTCTGCTGCAGTAGTGATGTCACTACTGCTGTGGGACCACCTGGAATGCAGGCACATTGTTGCTTTCCACTCTCGCCTACTGTGGTGACAGTGGTGTGGCACCTCAGAGATTGCACAAGTCAGTGTCACTATGACGATGAGAACCATACACCACAATGCACACATGTCACACAATAGTACTATACACTATGGAATCTGAAGGGTGTGCAACTGTATGCACACCCTGTGTTGTCTGTCACCTCAGGGTTCTGATTCCCATGGCCCTGATGAGCGTTGCACACGAGGTCAGAAGGAACCTGACTCCCTCTGTGGTAGTCCACACTGGTTGTGCATATCCTCCCGTCCAGTAATCACCATGTGTGTCTGGCATCAGTCCAGCATCTGCACTGTTGCTGGACCCCTGCACAACTGTACACATGTGTGGACTGTGCATGTCCCAGCCCAAACCCCTGTACATTACCACAGCCTGGCCTGCATGTTGTACACATGTGTGAACTGTGCATGTCCCAGCCCAAACCCCTGTACATTACCACAGCCTGGTCTGCATGTTGTACATATGTGTGAACTGTGCATGTCCCAGCCCACACCCCTGTACATTACCACAGCCTGGCCTGCACACTACAGCCCTGCCAGCTCCTGCTGTCTCTCCTGAGACATCCTTCTTTTGTGCTGCTTAATCCACACCTGCACAACACTGCAGTCCCAATCAGTAACACAGGTGGAGCACAGTTTGCCCTTAAATAGCCTGGCCAGGCAATCAGGACCCTTAGGCATGCACATCGGGCTGTAATGATATGGTAATCACCCTGTTTGCCCCCTGAATATACAAGCACCCTAATTTACATAACCCCTTTGAGTATCTCTTGTGTTAGCACCTGGCAAGTGACTAGCACCAGGCAAAGGGCTAGCGCTTGGCTAAATAGTACTTGTGTAGTGCTGCACTATGGCATTTGTGCAGTGCTGCATGGCACTGTGAAACAGCTGCACATATGCGGTTGTCCTGAGTATATTGAAACATGTTAGACTCTTTCACCTTGTTAATGCCTTTAAGGTGTTTGAATGTTTCAATCATATCACCTCTCTCCCTCCTTTGCTCTAGTGTATACATGTTGAGCTCCGTTAATCTGTCCTCATATGTTTTCTGATGCCCTGATCCATAGGTAGTTCAGCGGGGAGCCAAGGATTGCAAAGGCCTTTGATTTTATGCCTTTTGAAAGGGCCATAGGTGTCACAGGCAGCATTGAAGGAGTTGATGAAAAAATTCAAGGCTGAGTTGACATCAGAAGTATTGAATATAGGAGACCAGTCAAGCTGCTAGAGGTGGGATTTGAGATGTTTCAACTGACTAAGTGGGAGGACTCTACTATTGATTAATTTAGTGGGGTTTGCTGAATTTATTCAACCATTTGCAGATGAAGGAGGAATGGTCATTTAGTGTATCTGGAAGGATGGAAAAGTCCAAGATGAGGAGGGATGGCTGGTCAGTATTCCATCAAGGAGAGTGCTTGCACCAGTTTTATAATTATGTCTAGTGGGGGAGACTACCAGCTGTGACAGGCTGACTGCTGAGATGGCATCCTTGAGGCCCCCTGTGTCAGCGGCTAGCCAACTGATGTTAAAATCCCCCATTAGGATCAACTCCATGTCAGGGGGTTGGGCACAGATGAGGTCCAAGACTGAGCTGTGGCCTTTACCTTGTTCTTTTGGAGGAATGTAAACAGCAGCAACAGTCATTGTGCTTTGTTGTGTGCCCCCAGCAGAATTTTAATAAGTAGGATCTGCAAAGAAGAATCCACGAGGGGCGAAGGTAAGTGGTGACCCAGGAGGGTGTCTTTGAGATATAAAGCACAGCCTCCCCCTCTTTTTGTTCTCCTGTCAAGTCTGGTGACATTGTACCCCGGCAGGGCAATAACCATGTCTAGAATTTTGGTGATAGCCAGGTTTCAACAATCACAAGGATATCAGGGTTGTGTTAGTTAGTGAATATTTGCAGGGCATCGAGTTCAGGCAGGAGACTGCAGATGTTGAGAGATGCAAGGGTGAGAGTCCCAGGATGCCTCGATTGATGGCCGGGGCAAGGAATTTTAGGCCCAGGATTTGGATGAACATTCCCAGATAGCAGCAGCAGGAGTAGCAGAAGCTTCTTAATTGTTTTAAGGCAGATTTATTTACCCATTTCATGCACAGTCTATTACAGTGATTCTGTCTTAGGTCCCAAAGTGAAGCAATATGAGCCAGTGTTGATAACAGGAACAGGTGAAGATGCACCACCCTATCATGGTTCTTTGCATGTTGCCAGCCATCCCCAGAGGAGAATGGGGGAGTATAGAAAAGCTCAGTTGGAAGGGTACCAGAGCGGGTGTAGATAAGGTCAGTCCTGTAGCCTAGAGGAAGAGAGGGGTATCTAGCTCCAGCCAGGAAAAACAGCGGTAGCAGGGAGCAAGAGAGAATGAGATGAAGAGACAGAAGGGGCAGAGCCATAGTGCTTAGAGGATATGTTGAGAATAACCGAGAGGGTCTGTAGTGCAAGAGCCAGCCTGTGGAGGTGAAGGAAGGAGAGTGAGAGGGAGTGGCGGGGGGTCCCAAGTAAGTGAGCCCAATGAGGTTCAAGCAGGGTGGATACCAAGGTAGAGTGGGTGGAGCCAAAGCCTATTTAATAAAGGTAGAAGGCGGAGGTGCGGGATCAAGCACAAGTTTTCAGCAAAAGTCAATGTAAAGCAGTGGGTGCCGAAGCCCAGTGACTGACAATCCAGTATAGAAAAGGCAGGGCCAATCAGTGGCCAAACGGAGAGCAGTGGTCTAATTAGAGGAGGGTGGCAGCAGGTGGCGGCCTATCAGAGCCACACAGTGCTTCCCCAGAACAGCCAGGACTCTTAACTGGCTTTGACCCAGATAACTTTGAAAAACAAGTTTTACACTTCCTAAATAAGGAACTTGACATAGCTTTGGTTGAAGATGATATTTTAGAGATTAAAAATGCCCCGATTGAAGCTGCCACTATTGTTGATATATTGTTCATCTCGCCCAGGACGGCTAATTATGCCTGGATAAATAGTGGGCTAAGACAAGATAAAGAACTGACTCTAACCTTTCCCAGTAGGAATCACTTTTATCAAGATTAACGATGCTGAGTCTGTTGAAACAGAAACTCAAGTAGTCATTAGCATGTTCGGCATGAATTTTCTCGAGCATGAGAATGACAATAACTTGACAAATTCAATCAAAGTTCTTTTCAAAAATTTCTTACAGATTCCTATTGTTGAAATGGGGTATATCACTGCTTACAGAGCTAACACAGACAGTCAAGTGGATTTAGTGGTTCCCAACAGACGATTTGCTGATGGGATTCTAGATCAAGCAACAAAGACCATTTGGGATTGAATGTTGTTGATCTTATGGTTTTTAACCTAGAAGAAGGCAATGTGGAGGTAGTTGCTCAAAGGAGACAATCCTCTGTGATGTGTGTTAGAAACAAGTTTATGTCACTTGCAGGCTATGATAATAATTGACTACCATCACAGGCCCTTTTGCCTAGCTCTTCCAATAATGGTCCCACTGGATTTATGTTTGTTAGATGGAATATTGCTGGTTTGAACTCTAAGATCTCTGAAAGTGATTGTGAAAGTTTTTTCCTGGGCTTCAATGCCATTTGTCTCCAAGAGATGTGGCATTCAGATAATGAAGGCATTTTCCTAAATGGTTTTGAATGTTTTCATGCCCCAGGAATTAAGACGTCAAGGCTTGGTAGGAAATCAGGTGGTCTACTTGTCTTTGTCAAGGTTGGTAGCTTTGATAAGGTTGTTGCTGTAAATCTACCAATAATTGTTTTGTGGTATGTCTTAAGGCTAGAACATTGGATATTATGCTTAGCAATTGTTATATACCCCAGAAAACTTGAATTACTAATCTATTAACATCTGGCATGATTTTGCTGATCTTATAGTAGATATTTTTTGAGAATTACCAAATTCTGAACTGTTGTTACTTAGAGACTTTAATGCACAAATTGACCTTTATGATGGGTTATTGGACAATTCTATGTTTATGTATACCTGTGCACTTGATAAGTTGGATCAGAGAGCTTCAAAGGACCCCAAATTAAATAACTCAGGGAATTTACTGATAGAGATATTAAAATAATTTAATCGTTTTCCTCTAAATGGATGACTTCAGGGTGATCAGGAGTGTGATTTTACTTATGTCTCTGCTAGAGGCTCCTCTGTCGTAGATTATGCCTTGTGGTTAGGATCTCTTGACTGCTGGAATCAGCTGTCAATCCCAATAAGAGCCGAGAGTGATCATTTCCCTATTATTTTAGAGTCTACACAGTATCAGAATGTACAATACAATAATAATGTAAATCATGTTATCTTTACCGAAATTAGATCTGCAGAACAAATTATATGGCATTATAATTCACGGAACGAGATATCTCCAATTTTACCTAAATGTTTCTTAGAAGAAATTATTGATGCACTAAGGGGAGATACATACCACCTATTCCAGCAAATTAAGCTCCTTTTTAAGGAAATTAAACTAAAACTGGAGTTTCCTGGTAAAATGTCCATGGGTGGGAAAAAAAAACTTAATTTGACAGGGACTGTAAAAATATGAAATCAGCTATCAGGAAATCATATAAACAATACAAAAATTCCACTGTACCCAAATATCATCTAAACTAAATGCTGCTAAAAAAATTATAAAATGTTGACAGGAGGAAAAAACAAGCATTTTATAGGAAGCAGTGGCAATGAATGTCAGATGCTGTACAAAATAATAATTGTAAAACTTTTTGGTCTCTAGTGGCCAAGGGCACAACTGTTTATAAAAATGCCATCGTTATGTATATCTCTGAAACTAGCTGGATAGAATACTACACTAGCATTTTTTATGATACTTCTAAATTAACAATACCCCAGGAACTGCAGGTACCCCTACATCCCTTCGACCCATAATGGTGGATGAAGTTTACTTTGCAATATACACGCTCAAAAAATATAAAGCAGCTGGATCAGACTTTGTTCCAGCAGAGGTGTACCTTTGTTCTACACCCTTTCGGTCCAGATTTTTAACAGTTTTCTATAACAAATGCATTGCAACTTACCACTACCATGATACTTGGAAATGGGCAAATATTATCCCTATACACAAAAAAGGCAGCTTAGCTGATCCTGCCATGTATAGGCCTATCAGTCTCTTAGGTATACATTTAAAAATCTCCTCTAAAATATTTCTGGACAGATTAACACAATGACTGGACCACACGAGAGGCATAGTTGATTTTCAAACAGGCTTTAGAAGTGATTACTCAACTCTGAACAATATAGTTGTCCTCAGACATCTTATTGAAAAGTATGTAAAGCTTAGAGGGCAAAAACTACATGCAGTCTTTATAGACTACTCCTCTGCCTTTGACGCCATATCCCATAATGCTCTTTGAACTATTCTATTGGATAGGGGTATTAACCGAGACTTAGTCTCGATTATAGCCAATTTGTATTCCGAAACATGGGCTAGTATCAAGGCAAGGTTGCATTCTGGCACCTCTTCTCTTTTCACTATATAGAGATAAAATGTTGATAGATTGTGAAGCCTCTAATTCAGATTCACCAAAAATTAAGACTCTGCACTGCCCCCTTCTTGCATACATGGATGATATCATTCTCCTCTCACTTATAACTAAAGGCCTGCGAAACAAATTGGATTTTATTTATAACAGGTCCAAGGATCTGAATCTTAAAATTAATTTAAAAAAGACGAATGCCACACAATTTGGTGGTAATAAAGCTACTGGCAATTGGTATATTGACAGTGACAAAGTTGACACTGTTCCTGATTATGTTTATCTGGGCCTTGTATTTCATCAAAATTGTAGGTGGTCCGCACACGTAGAGCTGGTCCTGGAAAAAGATAAAAAGACCCTGGAGCCCTAACAAGATTTCAAATCACATTTGGTGGATATACAATCAGACCCTTCATTCAAGTTGTCAAAGCTAAGTTTGAAGCCAATTACTTTATGGCTCTGATATATGGGAATACAACAATACCAATAAACTAATGCCCCCCATATAAAAAGTCTTCGGAATATCCTGTGAGTAGATCACTCTTGTTCAGCTCCACATCTAAGATTGGAGCTCAGACTTCCTAATATAAATGCTGCAATAGAAAATAGAAAGATTGATTATTGGATAAGTGTTAAATGTGCTGCTGACAAAGGGATAACACTCAGTCTCCAATATAAAAGTATGTAACTAAAAAGGTCACAAATGACTGGATTACTTTGGATCAAAAACTTATTGTAGAGTCACGCTACTCTAAATGGTTTGATCAGAATAACTTTATTTTCGGATTTAAACCTTATCTTGACTTGCTGTCTGATCCCAAACTAAGATCAACTTTTTCAAATCATCAGTTTGTAAAATTCCCCAATAACATCTTATTATTTCGATATAAACAATCAAATCTCATGTCTGGGTCCTGTAACTGTCCACACGGGGGGAATGAGGATCTTTGCCACATCCTACGGGATTGTACTATTTATATAAAAGAAAGTCTGTACTGGTTAATCACTTTTACAAGCAATCGATATCCGCTTAAAAAAATTACTCTTACTAACATAATATTGCACACTAAGGATGTATGGACTCTGGATAGATTATCAAAATATTTCTATGAAATCAGCCAAGTGAAGAAGCCTATAAATATTGTATGAGTTGTCATGTGTATATTCTGTTGCATGCTGACTGTATATATGTGTGCTTCTCCTCTTACTGTGAGATGAGACTTATTTTTAACCTTTTAATGTGTCTTTACATAAATTTTTATCAGTGATGATTTATCTTTTTTAAAGGCTTTCTAGTCATACAAAAAACATTTTGATGACAACTGAGTTTAATAGTAAAAAGCTTCAAGTGATAGTGGGAGGAGATTTCAGTCTGACCCTGGAACCCACATTTGACAGAAGTAAGGGGACAGTGGAGCCCCATAGACAGGTGACCAAGGCAATACTCAGGCTAATGGCTGAACACGTGTTGGTAGATGCCTGATGCACCAAGCACCCTGGGATGAGGGACTATACTTGCTTCTCAGCAACACATGGGACATCCAGTAGGATAGACCTTTGGCTATTGTCTAGTGCCCTGTATGACCAAGTGAGGAGGGTTAAAACCCACCCTGTAGCTATTTCAGACTACGCTCTACTAGAACTTGGAATTGAGTGGGGCCCCGGTCAGCCTGATACCTCTTTGTGGCATCCAGACAGCCTGCTACTGGAGGACCCCCAGCTCCAGATGTGGCTAAGTCCTGCAGTAGCGGAGTAATGGGTATCCAATGATAATTGGGAAGTCACAGACTCCACCCCATGGGAGGCCTTCAAGGTCACCATCAGAGGGAGGATTATCACCTTTGTTACTACCATAAGGAAAGAGAGGCTGAGCAGGTGGCTCTCGAAATGAACTTAGCCACCTTGGAGGCTAAATATAAAGCCTTTGCCCCTAGAGACCTGCTCTGCAACCTAACAGCCCAACTAACCAGTGCTAGTGTACAACTCAGCTGAGATGAGCCTAAGACAGATGGCCCATGCATACGGGGAAGGGGGGAGAAGAGGCTAGTAGATCACTGGCCTACTGCCTCAACAGTAGGCAGATGGTGAGATCGATTCACAGCCTGAAAATTGGGACTAGGAACCTGATTAGCTCCCAGAAAGGGATCAATGAGATCATGCCCAATTCAATGAGCGTCTCTACTCCTTCCCATCCCCTCCAGACATAACCAGGATTGATGCCTTCATGGCCAACATCCTGATCCCATGCATCTCTCCCGTGATAGCCTCCCCTCTGGAGGAACCTATACTGGAGGCAGAACTCTCAACAGCCATTAAAGCTACGAACCCACATAAATCTCCAGGTAAAGACAGCATCCCTATAGATTTCTACCAGGTCCCTGGAGTACAGCTAACCACTTACCTAGCTCAGGCCTTCAAAGATTCAATAAAGACCGGGATTCTCCCACCCGCCACAAGAGAGGTGGTGATAACAGTGCTCCCCAAGAAGGGCAAAGACCCGCAACACCCCGGTAGTTATCACACTTATCAATGCCGATGCCAAAATCCTGGGCAAAGTCCTGGCAGGTAGATTGTAGAAGCTCTTCCCTGGCTTAATCCACCCTGCACAGGCCAGTTTTGTCAAAGGTCAAGTTGGGGGACAGATCACCACAGGGCATTGATCACCTTGATGAATGAGGCCCAGTTATCACATATTCCCATGGTAGCATTCGCTGTGGACTTCAAGAAGGTCTTTGACTGCCAAATGGTCCTACTTGATATACACTGTGGAGAAGATGGGCATATATTCAAGGCCTGGATAAAGCAGTTATCCTCCTCACCATCTGCTTCAGTGATCACAAACAGAGTCATGTCTCCGGCCTTTAACTGACACAAGGGCACTAGACAGGGGTGCCCACTGCCCCCTCTACTGTTTGTGCTGGCAATAGAGCCTCTGGCTATAGCAGTTAGGGAATCGAGATGCATACTTGGTATTGCAGTGTGGAGGTTGACCCTGAAGACCTTCCTTTATGCAGATAACCTTTTAGTTACCACAGCCTACACCACCCAAGTCATCCAGGAATAATTAGATATAATTGCTAAATTTTTTATAGCATCTGGCCTGCTGGTGAACCAGGCCAAAATGGAAGTCTTGTCTCTGAACAAGGCATGCTCAGAGCAAGAGGTAACTTTACACAGCCTAAAATGGTCCCTGAAAGGGATTAAATACCTAGACATTACCATCCATCCCAATATCCCAAAATTGATTAGGAACAACTTCACTAACCTATTTGAAGGTGTTAGGAGTGACCTGGCCAGATGGAAACCCCTGAGGCTATCACTTGCAGGTAAGATAGACTCAGTCAGAATGATGATTGCCCCCAGAGTGCACTATCTCCTGTCGCATCTCTTGGTCTTGATACCAACTAAATGGTTCCAGAAGCTGGAAGCAATGAGTGGCAATTTTCTATGAGATTGGAGGCAACCACTGTTTAGCAGGCTAAAGCTACACCAGCACTGGAGGTGGGGGGGGGGGAGACTTCCCTGGTTTCAAGGATACTATATGGTCTTTGTTATGGCCCAGACAGTTAAATGGTTTTCATCAATTGATGGCTCCTTTCCTTCATGGGTACCCCTGGAAGCAGCTTTAGTTGGATCCCCTCCTCAGGCCACCATGATTTATGCTAGGAAAAAAACATCAGGTACCCTACCACCACCTATACTACTTAGCTGTACCATATAGGAACAAGGTGCACTCTCTGTTACATGCTTCTTATACTCCACGGGCTTTTATGCTTTTGTTGAATAACCCTTGCATAAAGGTGGGTAATAAATGTATCCACTGGCCTATCTGGGAAACTCAGGGTATCAAAGAGGTTAAAGATTTACTGATCCCAGACTCTGGTACACTGGACTCTTTTGAAGCTCTGAGGAAAAGATTCCAACTCCCCTCTAACCACTTCTGGAGTTACCTGCAGATCAGGGACATCATAATGTGGCCGGAGTCCCCACAGTAAGGGTCCACCCAGAGGTCCCTCCCACTGACAGTTTGGCTACAATTGGAAAATGCCCAGGCCAGTAGGATTTATGAAGCCCTGCGGGATGAGACTCCAGAGCCCACTCTCTCAGCTGAGGCTCAGTGGGAAGAAGAGATGGGCATCCAGATAACAGACCAAGAGTTGGCTAACTGTTGGGCCAGGATTCACCAGGCCTGCAGGGATGGTAGATCAAGGCTCATCATGAAAAAAATCCTTCTACGGTGGTGTTACACACCCGCTAAGCTCAAGGCACTTGGCATGCTTCCAGCAGATGTGTGCTGGTGATGTGGCCAGCGAGGTACTCAATTGTTTCATAGCCTATGGTTGTGCCCAAAGATCCATCCCTTCTGGGAGGCAGTAATAGACATGTGCAAGGATGTAGCACAACATCTCACTATAGATGCACATCTACTGATACTTAGATGTGCACTAGACACCCTGCCAAAGCATGACCCAGGGGCTCAGTGGTTAACAGTAGTAGGCACAGCAGCTAAGAGACTAATCTTGACAAAATGGTGGATGTTGACGTGCCCCTCCTTGGCCGAGCTGTTGTTGTCTCTGGCCACTGTAGCCTCCTATGAGAAGCTCTGCAACTTTGCATTAAGCACCATGCATAAATTTGACTGGTGCTGACAGCTCTTCTTGAATTCCACCTACTGTCACCAATCAAAGGGAATAACTTGAGGAGAAGACACTCTCTTTCTAGGTAAGCCCCCTTCCTAATCTGGACCTATTCCCCTCTTCCCTCTTTATTCTAGACGAACAAAGATCCTACAAGTGTCGGATTGCCAAGATGTACATCGTTCGAGATTTGCTTACTCCTCTCTTTGTCCTTTTTGTCTATTTTTAAGTTTAGTTTTGTTTCTGAGCAATACTTAGCACCTAGCTGGTACTAGGATGTGTGTTCTACTCTCAAAAACTATTCAACATGTTGTGTATTATGATTACTGATCTAGACATTGTGATGTTTGGAGTCCGCATGTTGCTGGCCCCAACACATCGGAGTAGACATGTATCTTATTAATCTATGTACAAGTGTATATCTGTGTATTGTCTCAATAAAACTTTTCAACTTCAAAAAAAAAAGATGAAAGGACCATCATAATTTAATTCCAGAAAGGCCTCAAGAGAAGGCAAGAACAAAATGTATGGACCTGATCCACTGCCGTGTCCCCACATCTCCACCAACATGCCGCTGTTAGATTGCCTTGGTAGATTGCCACAATTACTGGAGTCTGAAAAAAAACACATTCAGCATTTCCATAAGAACTCTCAAATAAAAGGAAATAGTGAGTTTAATAGAAGCAAGAAAATATTTTTCCCAAATTAAAAAAATCATAAACCTGTTGGAGATCACTGTTCCAGTTATTTAATACTTATAAAGTAGATTCAGCTGAATGGGAACACAGCACTCAATAAATATAGCCAATTAAGTGGTGACAGTTCTCCACCTGTTGATGCTGTTGAATTAAAATGAAAATCAGGGAAAGACTGTCAGACATTCATCTATGAGAAATGTGTAGCATATCAAAATAAGCCCCAAGCTATAAATATCGATAATAGTCCATAGAGGGTAGAGCATATAGTGCCTGTAACTCTGAGAATAAACATATCCCTTGAGAACCAAGGACTTAAAGATAGTATATCAGACCCCTTATGGCCCAGTGATGTAAAAACAATTAAACTTGTGTTAATGGATTGCTCAAATCCTATGCTAATGCTGCTACCAAAGTATGCTACTCACGTGAAAAATATTTGTATACTGTATGCCAGATCTTAAATGGAACCTGTGTGTACCTAGTAAACTTAGTAATAGATAAATATTCTGGGAGAATCAAAAACAACATATGATTGAGATCATAAAGATTGTTAATTGTGAACTCAATATTGTTACAGTAGCTATGGTAATTATTTTAAATCCTTAGGCATAATATCCACAGTTGGCAGGCCATGGCATACCACTGTAAGTTAGAAAGATTGAGCACACCTTGAGAAATGGGGAGATGCAAAATTGCTAGTTGATCCTAGGTTTTCAGCTAGCCCAAACAAAGCACAATATAATTTGTTGCCAGTCTCAAAAATAAAACAAACTGGGGTAGATAGGTAAGGTCTGAAGAAAAAATAAGGTTTGGGGTAGTGCTTTTGAACGTATCATTTCTATTCTTTGAAAAAAGCAAAAATGATACCCTGACCTTCCACTACGATCCTCTGCGATTGCTACAGTTAAAGGCTCAAAATTAAACAATTCTAAATGGTCGAGATTTCAAGGAATATGTGCCCCTAAATATTTCAAAAATTTTGATTCCAACGGCCAGAAGGATAGCCAAAATAAAGGAAGGTGGGATATAATTTAAAGCCAATATTTCAGTTTTTTTCTTCCTTTAATCTAACTCCAGCTAGTAATTCAAAATGGGCCAACACCTGAAAAACAGATGGGAGAGAAGAATTTGGTTCTGACAATGTAAAGGAGATGTCATCGGCAAATAAAGAAATCTGATAATCACTGCTGCCCAGGGGATACCTGAAATAAAGGAGGAAAGACATATATGGGAAGAAAGTGGCTCAATGTAAAGAGCAAACCATAACAGGGACAAAGGGCACCCCTATCTAGTGCCTTGTTCCAGAGAAAAAGGAGAGGAATAAAATCCATTTACTTTCACCATGGCAGTAGGTGAGGAATAAAACTATTGTAACATAGAAATAAAATGTGAAGAAAATCCAAAGAATTGAAGGGTATTCCACAGAAAGTCCCATCGGTCCATAATATTAGTTGTTATGCCATGCATCACTTGTTTAAATTCCTTTAAAGTGAATGTTGGTGGGACATAAATATTGAATAATGTAAATGTTTCTTTCCCATTGGTCATTGTAACATATAAATAATTTGTATTCTGTACCTTAGCATCAAGACATTTAAAATATAACAAATATTCACATAAACTGCCAATCCCTCTTTGCATCATCCAAACTGAATCTCTAATCACTTGCATATTCCATACACAAAAGCCATCTAAAATTATTGGGTCTCTCCTTCCTTTTCGGGTTTCTTGGAAAAAAGTAGGATGTTGTATTTTTTTTATTCGTCCAACCAATTTCTATCCTCTAATTTTGCTCTCAAACCTGCTATGTTCCAACTTAATACAGATATACTGTATTTGAATTTCCATTACATTATCGTTTTTTTTCCTTTGAGCAGTCATTTGGACATATCTGTATTGGAAATGTCCAGTGTGCTGTCTGTACTTTCTCTGCTGTGGCTGCCAGAATTTCATTACAACTGGAAACTTCCAGTACCAAATCCGATTTGCTCACACTTATACTGTTATTAATTCGTGGTCCCTTTTCTCTTCCCCCTCTGATATACTGGTTGGGTTTTCATGTCCCTTTAGTTTGTGTTCAGTTACTGTTGGTATTATGAATACTGTTATTCTTTGCCAACAAGATTCATTGTGGCCCTCCTTTTCAGGACTTTTTTTAGAGTGTTTCTCATTTTCTGTCTTGTTTCCACTGTTTGAATTTATTCTTATAGTTGTGTCTAACGTTATTTCTGTACCTTTAAAATCTTGTGCTGTTTCTATTATCATTTTCCTTTTTTCACTATTTTTAGGGAGATACAAACCCAATCCTTGTATGGCTGTGCTCTATATCTGTATGCTGTCATTGTATCAGTCTATCCAGTTTTGTTCTTTAATATACCTGTCAGGAGTCACGCGCTAGCTGGCAACTGTAATGGCCGATTAATTTACAGGAGGTACGAGTTGTGGCATTAAATCCTAGTCTAGACACTCTCAAACCCGGTTATCAGCAGTCAAAAAATAAATAAAACAACATCTGAAGGTTAGAAGAGCATTCCTGTGAAATTTCAGGTGGATCACTTGGTTAAATAGACTACTTTCCTCACAGTGAGTCAGTTTGCCTTACACCACGAATTCACACTAGCGGGCGCTGCAATGTCAGTTTCAAATTTCAGTGGTCCCAATGGGGCTTATGCAGGGAATAGGATCGATTCTCCAACAGAGGGCAGAAATGATGATATTAATAACATTAAAGAAATGTTACATGGAATTACATTAAGTCAAAAGGAAATAAAACAGGATATTGCTGGGCTTAAAGTAGAGGTAGACATGATTAAATCAAACTCAGATAAGTTTAATGAAAGGCTATCTGAGGCTGAAGAAAGGGTGGTAGCAGTTGAAGATTTTGTGTTTAAATTGGGCACTGATTCGGATAATTTTCAACAACAGATTATGCTTCTATGGCAAAAAGTTGATGACCTTGAAAACAGAGGTAGGAGAAACAACATCAGAATTCTGGGAGTGCCTGAGGGAGTCGAGGGTCCACAAATGTCTAAGTTTTTACAAAATTTCATCCCAGAGGTCCTACAGTATAACCCAAGTTGGCCTTTAGAAATTGAGAGGGCACACAGGACACTTTCTCCTAAACCAAAGCCAGGAGTCCTTCCAAGACCTATAGTGGCATATTTTCTACGATTCTCTGTAAAAGAAGAGATTTTAAATATTGCAAGAGAGCGGAGGTCACTTTCATGGAATGGGAACCATATTTCATTTTATCAGGACTATTCTGCTGAGGTTGTGTCTCATAGAAAAGCATTTACTGATGTCAGGAAAAGTTTACAAAAATTAGGCCTCTCTTACAGAATTAAATATCCTGCTATCTTAATTGTGTCAGCTAATGGGGTATCACACACATTCAAATCGCCTGATGAGGCAAAAGTATTTGTGATTAACTGGACTGAAAAACATAATGGTTTTCAACAGCCTGACTCTCGCTTTGAAAATGCTAATAGTTCTAGCCCACAACAGCCACGAGACTCCAGAGCAACGCTAGCATCATCAGAACCCAGACACTCTCGGAATTCTAAGAAATCAAACATTACCAAACATCCAGTTGTGCTTCCTGAAGCTTCCCAAGTGAGATGGCAATCTGTGAATCAGAAGTGTAAAGGTCTTCTTTCCAGAAATCGCCGCACTTCCATGCAGTTTGTGACAAAAAGCAATCCAGATAAACGTTTGATGTCTAATCGCTATGCCTCGCTTCTGGTAGACATGGAGGATGTGGAGGAGGAGTCAGTCACTAAAAATAACTCAACAGAGGATGATCCAGCTCTCACTCAGCTAGGAGGATCCCAATTGGATGAGAATCCAGATGACCCTGAATGTCCCACCCCTCCATACTACCCAGATGATCCATGAAGATTTTTAAAGTGATATTTATCAGATTTCATTCGCAGAGCTTATCCTTCTGTGAGGTAACATTTATTTTGCTAGTGACACTTACTGTAATACCTAGTGACTGCTACAGTTTCTGAGAGCTGATTCATTAACTTTGGAGAGCAAATGGGTGGCTGAGCTGATAACACCATGATTCCTGGATCATTTCAACAAGCCAGAGAAGGGAAAGTAATTCTTTTTATTTTTAAAGGGACTCATAAAGACAGTCTCTTTCATCTAGCTACTGATTTTTTTTCTCACTGATATATTTGGCAGTATATTATGACCTCTCTTTTCTGTACTCAGGCAAAGATCATATGTATGTGTATATATATGCGTGTGTATATATATGCGTGTGTATATATATATATATATATATATAGAGAGAGAGAGAGAGAGAGAGAGACAGAAACTTCTATATCTTTAAGGCTTCTAGACTGAAAAGGGAGTTTGGCAGTTGCATTGCAGTTAATCAGCCTGGCCTGTCTATTGGGAAGAGATGACTGTCTACATGTCCTTACGTTCTCCCCCCCCCGCCTTTTTCAACAAGAACTATGATCTGTTGTCTGAGTTCCTACTATTTCTTTTTCTCAATGTCATAACACTCTCTATGTTTTAACTCCTTTCTCTTTGGTATTCAGAGGCTGGTCAAATGCTGACAATGCTTGCAAGGACTGATAGGAGAAGCAGCAATAGTTCTGGTAATCAAGGGGTTTGGATATAATTGGATCTTACACATCATGAGCTTGCACATTTCTAAATGGCTCAAGCTGAAGGAGTTATTGCTGTGTGTAAACACTCATTGCTGAACACAATTCTACATTTAAATACCCTAAGCCAGTTCAGAATCTTAACTATTGCCATTGTCTTCTCTGGTCCATGCAGTGGAACTGCAGACAAGTGAAGGTCACGAAACAAGATAGAATACCAAGCTTCTAACAGATTTTTGATGCTCTATACCACCTACCTATTCCATTCTATATTCTGTATAAGTTGTTATTAATCTGATCCTAAGGAAGGATGGTGCATTTTTACTGCTTGATGCTAATATGGGTTATTAATCCTTAATGCCGCACTCGTTCTGTCTGGAGAAAGCTTTACCTTATTAGGAAGTTTTGTCTTATTAGAATTTTTTCTTCTTTTTCTTTAGTTAATTATTTTTTTTCTCTCCAATTTGTTATTAACTAAGATTGTATCTTGACGATTTAATATTTAGTTGTGTGACAGGAGCTTATGACCCTGAGTCCTTGGGATAACCGGACTATCGGATTATAGCTCTGTGATGATGTTTAGAATCTTTTTATTAATACTACTCTTGATATTTTTTAAAACAAATGTGCGTTATGGTTTTAACATTTTCAGGTTATTTAGGAAAGATGGGATTTATGGTTTAGTCACAACTCTACAGTGTCTTATATGCCAAGCTTTCCCAAGTTGTATAGCTAAGGTTATTGCTTTTTGGAATGTAGGTGATGGGGATTACTTCATTCAAAGGGTGTGTGACAGGATTACAATATCCAAAGCTATTTTATTCGGAAGGTTATACATTTGTACAGCTAACAGTAAGGTAATTATTTCTTATATGAATAGTTTTACATATAGTTCGTACTCAGTCTCTATATGGCATTGTTTTAGAATGTTCCAGATTTTATATTATACAGCTATTTATGAGATACTGTTTAAAATACTTTGGTCAGTCAATGAAAATGGGGAATAGCAAGGTGAGCATCAAATGTGTTTCTTGGAATGTAAAGGGATTAGGATCCCCCATTAAAAGAAAGAAAATACTGTCTTACCTCTTTAAACTAAAATCAGATACAGCACTTTTTCAGGAGACACATTTACTATCTGATGAAGCCATAAAGCTTAAATGATCCTGGGTAGGTGAAGTTTTCCATAATTCAGTTAGTAAGAAAGAAAAAGGATTAGTTATCCTTATAAAAAAACAGTTAATTTTGTCATCACCTCACATCAAACAGATCCTAATGGTAGATGGCAAATTTTGGAAGGCTCTGTAGATGGCACAGACATAGTTATATGCAATGTCTATGTACCTAATGGTGAATCCAGTGCCTTTTTTAGAGACTTCTTTGAAATACTTAGTATAAAATAACCTGCAGAAATATTGTGATTAGTGGAGATATGAACATTGCCCTTGAACATTTACTAGATAAGAGTAATTCACTTAGTAAGATAACCAACTCAAAGGCTAGGAATATCATTAAGGATAGGATGAAAGACTTAGGTTTATCTGATGCATGGAGAATGATGTATCCAGACAGTAGAGATTACTCTTTTTTTTCAAATAGACATAGTACATATAGTAGGATAGACTTGTTCCTTTTATCCGGTAACCTGTTAAACTGTATGATGAAAGCCAACATAGGCACAATTGCAATCTCAGACCATGCCCCAATTTCTGTCATCCTACAATTAGATCCCAGCACTACAAAACATTTCTACTGGTGGTTTAACTGCTTATTGTCAAAATATAGTGATTTCCAGCCTTGGGTGGTAAATGAAACACAACAGTTTTTTGATATTAATGATAACAATGAGACATACTATGCCATTACATGGGAGGCCTACAAGGCTTTTATCAGAGGCAGAATCCTCAGTTACTCATCCTACAAGAAGAAAGAAAGCGAAAAACACTTGGCATGTAAAGAGAAAGAGTTGGAAGATTTAGAGAAGATACATAAAAATCATAAGGGGGTGGTTGGAATATTTTAAGGAAAACAATATTGTTAAGATATGAAATAAATAAGATTCATATGAGCAAAGCTGAATTTGCTTTGTTTAGGACCCAACAAAATTACTGGGAGTCGGGCTAGAAAGCTGGTAGATTACTGGCTTATAGACTTAAACAAGTTCAAAACAGAAACAACATACACAGCATAATGGATAAAGCCAAAAACACCTTTATCAAAAACAGGGATATTAACTATGTCTTTCAGCAACTCTATGAGAATCTATATAAATCCAATGGTTTGGATAATCTAGACTTAATTGACACATTTCTACTTAAAGCTAAATTACCTTTGGTTTCAATTTCAGATCAACAGAGCCTTGATAAGGTTATTTCAGTCCATGAGATTAATGATGTTATTTTGGGCATGCCCAAATGTAAAAGTTCCCAGATCGGATGGTCTGCCAAGCAGAGTTTACTTTCTACTGAAGGATGCAATAAGTCCAATACTACTCAAAGTATTCTCAGAAGCAGAAGAAATTAAACCTACCACCAACAATGGCAGAAGCAATTATCATGGTTATGCTGAAGAAAGGAAGGACCCTTGGACCCTGCCAATTATCGCCCTATTTCTTGTTAAATATCGATTATAAAATTTGAGCAAAATTGATGGCAAATAGATTGCAAAACATCCTCAATAAATACATTCATGAAGACCAAGTTGGGTTTATTAAAGGGAGGGCGGGCTTTGAAAATGTTAGAAGAATTCTCTCTACTATTTGGATGGCTCCCCAATTACAAGATGAGTCTGTTTTGTTATCATTAGACACACTTAAATCTTTTGACTCCATAGAATGAAATTATCTATATAGAGTATTAAAGGCCTTTGGTATGGGAGAAAAATTCATAGATAAAGTAGCCACTATATATCAGTCCCCTACTGCGAGAATTTGTACTAATGGTGTGTTGCCTGAATCATTTTCACTAGAAAAAGGCACTAGACAAGGTTACCCCCTTTTGCCATTACTTTTCATTTTAGTTTTGGAGACCTTATTATGTATTATTAGGAAAAACAAAAACATTTCTGGGATTAGAATAGGCAAGATGGAACATAAGGTTGTAGCTACGCTGATGACTTTTTGTTATCTCTATCCAATCCATATAGATCTCTTTCACTCACAATGGAGCTCCAGGAAGAGTTCAGACTACTGTCTAGCCTCTCAATTAATTGGTCTAAATCTGAAATGCTCCCCTTGAAGGGTAATAAACAAAATCTCAAGAAATGATGTATGGAGAATGCATTGTTATGGCAGGAGGAATACATCACCTATTTAGGAGTAAAAGTTTCTAACAGGTTAGACTTATTAGTTCAAGTTAATATGAAATTCATTTTAGAAGACCTGAAGTTACAACTAGGGAAATTGGCCAAACTAACTTGTCATTATGGGGTAAAGTTAACGCCTTGAAAATGATGCTGGCGCCAAAGATTCTTTACCTCTTTAATGTAATGCCAATGCATATCCATCCATTTTGGTTTAAGAAAATGGATTATCTTATTAGAATTTTTCTATGGGAAGGTAAGCAAGCTAGGATTAGTTTGCCAAAACTAAAAACATTGGCAGCAAGGGGCATGGGTTACCAGATTTCAAACTATACCAACAAGCCTTTTTATTTAGACAGGCTAGCTATTGGTTCACTTGTTTGACAATAGTCCTTTAGTGGGTCCATATGAACAGTCCTGTGTATACCCTCATTCTCTTTATCATATAGACATGGGCATTTACCCAAATTCTGTTAAGTCCCATCACTACTTAAAAGCTTCAGCCAGTTCCATAAATTCTTATACTAACCTACTTTCGGCTCCCTCAATAATGTTGAAATATACTCCATTATGGAGGAACCCGTATATTAGATTTGGAAATAAAGTACTTACTAACAGCTCCTGGGAGAAAAAATGTATCTTTTTATTAAAAGATATAAACTGATCCTCACACAGGTATCCTTAGATCTTCACTGAATTAAAACAGATATATGGATTGCCTTATACTCAATTTCACTCCTATCTACAAATTTGGGATTCACTAAGAAGCATTTTAGACAAAATTTAGCTTTTCCCATTTCCAAAGACTTTGAGAGCCTATTAGCAATGGCTAATATCAAAGGAGGAGCTGGTAAATTATATAAGTTTTCAATCAAATCTGGCCTGATCTTATGTGGCATCAAAAAGTATGGAAACATACATGGGGTACTCTATCTCTGCCCAGACATGGGACTCAGTTTGGAATAATGCCTATAAATCTAGTATGGATTTGGAGGGTAAGTTGATCCAGTTCAAGTTGTTACATAACTGGTACTACACTCCAGAAAAAATGTGCAAAAGTGGGCTATCTATGAACAGTAAATGTTGGAGATGTGATGCTACAGAAGCTAATTTATTCCACATGATATGGGACTGTTCATCAATAAGGCCGGCCTGGATCATTATTTGGAAAGTATCTCAACAAATTCTGCATCATAATTTCCCTTTTGATCCTGGTATATTTATAATAGGTGATTATAACTTGCTTTTTGATATGTCCACACCTGTAAAAAAATGGTTGGCAATAGCCTGTTTATGTTTCAAATAACTGATCCTTAGTCACTGGAAAGATAATCAAGCCCCTACATTGAATGAATGGGCCAAGGCGCTTACTGAAATAGCTGTTAATGAATATATCAGCCATAGTCAAGCTAGAACTGGTCATAAATACAATGAAATATGGACCCTTTCTTATCTTGGTTAGATTCCCTTAGAAACATTTGGTTGAGAAAGATGGATATATAGCTAGATTATAACATTTTCTGAGACAAGTTTGCTTAGATATTGGGAATATTTAAGCCTTAGATTAAGAAAGTATTTTATTATATGTAAAGACAGAAGAAGGTGCCTTATTATGTATTGTTATCCATTTGTGGTTGTATTTAAGTGTTCATTTGATTGCATTAAATGAAATATGTACAATGTATTTACTGAAAAACTTAATAAAAAGTGTTTGAAAAAATATACCTTTCAAAAGGTTATACACTGCCAATTCTAGTACAAATTGATTCTTGTTTTTAGCCTTTGATAAGCCACTTATGAAAAGTGTGCATATAATTCTGTCTTGTTGAATCAGTCTTTCCTTACAGTCTTCTTTTCCTTCTATTTTTTCCAAATAATCTCCCATCTTATCTTCAGTATGATTAAAAGTCGCCTTCTTTTTTATTGTTTTTCCTTCTCTTTATGTTAATTCCCAATTGATTCTTTATCTTTTCCTTTTGTGTTATTTTATTGTATTTCATACAAATTGTTTTCCTCCTATCTATTGATTTGTCCACTATTTGTGATTTATCTTTCTTTTTTCTATTTTTTTCTTTTCTTTTTCTTTAGGTTGGTCTTCAGGTTAACTACTAACTCTTAGATTTCCTTTGATTCTCTATCAGCTATTTCATTATTTTCTCCTGTATGCTCTTTTTGTTTTATTATTGTTTTTCTCTTGTTAATGGTTACTGTTTTTTTTTTATGATCATTTTTCTACCTATCGTCTCTTCCTGATTATGAGTTATTTTGTCAGTTCTTCTGTTGTCCTGTACTTTTTCCCCTTTATTCTTTTTTTAATGTCTTTCTTTTGGAGTCAGTTACATATTCTTTTGTTAGTGTTACCAGCTCTGCAAGGAATTCATTTCCATGTTTTATTTCTTTTTTAACTTTAACCATTATAGTTTTCAGTTATATTATCTCTTTTCTGAGTTCCTGATTGTGCCTCATTTTTTCATTTGATTTAATCTCATCTTGACTTGACCATAAATGAGGAGTATCAGGAGGACGTCTTGTAGGAGGATTTAATTTCTAGTCTTTTACATAAGGGGTCAGAAAACTATCAGATTCCTCTAAAAAATATTTTTCACTTTTTCCTTTGCTTCTTCTTCCCCCTTTCTGACTTTGGTCAACACTTATTCCTTTCTGTGCCTTATCATTAACTTTTCTGTTATTTATGTGTTCTATTGATTTTTGAGGTGTTGCTAGTTCTGACAGATGAAGAGCTTGGCCAGTTACTTCTGATAGATCAATTAATAATTCTACTTCTACATCAGTTCCTGATGGGGATGCCTCCAATCTGTGAATTTCAGCTAATACTGGATGCAATGACCCAGGAGCAGAAGCCTCAGGTCTGAGCATCTTTGTCCTGAATGAGTGCAAAGCAGCAGGGGAGGATGTAAGATTTGGGAGGAATTTATCATCTTTTAATATTTTCTTGTTCCCCTTAGTACCAAAAAATCATTATCATTTCCGTTAGCTTGAAAGAAATCTGTTATTATTATTACACCTTCCTCCTTTGTTCCCTTTTTCTTAATATCTAAAGTTTTCTTTTTCTGTTGTTTACCCGTTGTTTCGTTCTATGTGCTACTGAGCTCTAACTTCTGCTTTTTTGCTCTCTTTTGTAAGCAACTATGTGTGTAGTGGAGTAGTAACAATCGACCAACCACCCCTTCACCTTTAGCACCCTTCAATCACCTTGCCTCCACAGTTCAATGTCTCTGGGCTGTAACAGAAACAAAAAAGATAAAGTGAGTCACAATTAAAATTTGGATTCAAATTTATAAACTATAGCAGTCACCAAAAGAAGTAAAGAGCATCGCCATTCACAAAGTTCCAATGTACTTTTCTTTCCATTTTGGGAGTTCAATTTTTCCTTTTTATTTTCCTTGTGATCTTTATATGCTCACTTCTGTCTGTGTTTTATCACTCCAGATCGAGCTTCCGTTTTCAGTTCACTCTTTCATCTGCTGGCATCGCTGCCATTCTTGCCCTGCAACTTCTGATCAGTGAGTTGCTTCTTCTTTGTAAAAAAATGTTTGTTTCCTGCTCTCTGGTTCCCGTTCACTGCACTTGAAATTCTTCTCCCCTGTCTTCAAGTGTACCAATGAAGCAGCTCCTTTAGCAGAAGGCATACTGAAGAAAAATCTTACAGTAGTCTGAATTATTTTGCTCCGTTTCCGTTTTTTTTCCAAGTTAGTTGGAGTCAGTCCTCAGGCCTCACTGGAGGATAGCTAAAAATAGCTAAAATAAAATAGCTAGTGAAAAATAATCACAACTTTGTTCCAACTGCTGTCCCAGACTTGCCCATTTGGAACAACACAATAATTAAAGGGAAAAAGAAAGGCTTATTCAACCTAGAATGGCTGAAGGCAGGAATCAAAAACCTGTGCCATATAATAGATGTAAAAACTAGAGTTCTATTATCCTTTGCAGAACTAAGAGAGAGTCTTGGTCTGCCAAAATATAAATTTCACTACTATTTAGGGCTGAGAAAGCTTTTGAAAGATACCTGTCTAACAGAATCCTATAGTTTACCACAAATTGAAAAGTGGGAACAGCTAGTTAAGCTGGACTCACTCAAAAGAGGAGCTAGCATTATTTATAAACTGCTGCCTGCTATTAGTTGGTCATCTTGTTCGATACTCAAGGCCAAATGTTCCTGGGAAGAAGAGCTTACAATATCACTCTCTTTAGAGGACTGGGAATCCACATGCAGAACAACTAATGAATTTATAAAAGAGCTACAAGGTAGGCTTATGCAATGTAAAATACTATATAGGTGCCAGCTTGATGGCACTGAGGGTTGAAGCGCTGGATGCCACGCTGGCTACCCAGGTTCAGGAATGGACTCGGGTCACCGTGGGTTGGCTGGGTAGGAGAGGGATTGAGCATCTGTTGGACTGCTCTCCCTCTCTGGGGAGGGGGTCTCCAGTGTCAGTGTGCTGCTGGCTCCTAGCGGAGGTAGGGGTGTTACACCACTACTGCATGTAGGGGGTGAGAGAGGGCAGGCACCGGAGGGAGCATGTGCAGACGCATGCACACTCCCCCCACTGGTGTCATTGCATGCCATTCTCTAAGGAGAAAACAGAAAAAGATGGCATCCCAGGTTGTGGCAGCTTGATGGCCATTCGAGGGTGCCCCAGCTTTGGGAACATCGCTGGAACTGAATCTGGACTTGGCAGTAAGTGAGGAGGGCTCCTACCACCTCCCCATATGGGACAAGCCATGGGAGTTTACAGGAAAGGGTCATAGGCAAGCCAGGGTCCAGACAGTGGCTGGAACCAAAGATGCATGGACGAGGTAGCCGGACCGGGACACCAGGTAGGAGAAAAGCACATAGCTGCAAAAAATACTACATAGGTTTTAAGTCCAAACATTTGCTGACAATGGGTGTTAAGGAAAATGTTGACTGCTGGAAATGTAACAGTGGGGAAGCTGGTATACTACACATGCTATGGGAATGCACTAAGATCAAGGGACTTTGGGCAGAAGTGTTTAAGATATTCAAACTAGTTACAGGGGTTGAGATCCCCCATCCCTTCCCATTGATTTTTTTTCTGGGGATATTCTTGGATTGCTTAGTCATTAGCAAATTTAAAAAAAAATATGGCTGTGTATTGTCTCCCTTAGTGTAAAAAGGCTGATATTAAAGTATTGGAAAGGCAAAGAGTCCCCCTCACTACAAGAATGGTGTAATCAGATGGAATTTGTCACAAGTAATGAAAGAATTCACTGTAAGCTGTTAGATAAACTGGATGATTATAATAGCATTTGGTCACCATTCATTGCCTTGGAAGGTCTGTAAGGCTACTAGGTCTCCTAAGTAAGTTAATTCTGGTTTAGAATCTACATACTGTGACACATGGTACAACTTTTTATATTAAGAATAAGTAATGGGTTATATCAATCAGATTTAGTCTTTTATAAATGAATGTAATATAGGAATCGTTTTAATGAATATTGTACAGCTATGGATATCTATTGAGACTTGCATTGGTTTAAGCTCAACTGAAGTTACCTGCAGTATCATCCATCCATCCATCCATCCATCCATCCATCCATCTATCCATCTATCTATCTATCTATCTATCTATCTATCTCATCTATCTGTCTGTTTGTCTCTAAGTCTGTCTCTAAGTCTGTCTGTCTGTCTGCCTGTCTCTAAGTCTGTCTGTCTGTCTGTCTCTCTGCCTGCCTGTCTGTCTCTCTGTTTGTCTGTCTATCTGTCTGTCTGTCTCTAAGTCTGTCTCTAAGTCTGTCTGTCTGTCTGCCTGTCTCTAAGTCTGTCTGTCTGTCTGTCTGCTCTCTGCCTGCCTGTCTGTCTCTCTGTTTGTCTGTCTGTCTATCTGTCTCTCTATCTATCTATCTATCTGTCTGTCTGTCTGTCTATCTATCTATCTTAACAGTTTCACTAGGAAAGACATAGCTAGCTGGTAACAGCTTGTTTCTGGTGTGTCATGGGGAGGGGGAAGAGGAGAAGAAAACATATACAAGTACCGTGCATTAAATAGTGCAATAACATTGGAAATAACAAATCAAAGTTTACAATCTGTGAACACTTTAGAGTAAATTGTCGAACAGTAAAATCACCATAAAGTAAATTGTGGAACAGGCAAAAATGGAAGTTACGTACTTACCGTAATTATTGATCTTCTTGGACAGTCTCCATCACTCATTCACACTAGTGGGATAGCGCTGGAGGTGCTAGGACCAAGCAGGAGCCAAAAATTTTCTGAAGGGCAGGCGCCGAGGTAGGACCACGCATGCGCGGCACCATGAGACTGACTCGCGCCTGTATAAGCTATCTCGGCGTCGACCCTCCAACCGCCTCAGTACCTTTTTGACCAAGGAGGTGCAGTGTAACTAATGAGAATAACTCATTGTGAGTGTCTGGGCCTGAGAGGGCCTAGATGGCCTTTGTAAGAAAGGTCAAAGAACAATGTCTTCACAGTCTGAACCATAGGCCATGAAGACCAGGAAAGAAAAATGAGGAACCCAGGGATGGTGGGAGCATGTGAATGAGTGATGGAGACTGTCCAAGAAGATCAATAATTACGGTAAGTACGTACTCCATATCTTCCTGACCAAGTCTCCACCACTCCGTCCACACTAGTGGGAGAGTACCAAGCTAAAATCAACAACCTGAGTAGGGTGGTAGGAGATAGGGTTCACTTCAGAAAGGACAGCCAAGGACTGTCCTGTTAATAAAAGAGTTGTCTTGTAAGAGCATCTATAACATAGTGCCTACAAGATAAATGCTCGAGTTGTGACTACGTCACCTTGCCGACAACTAGAATGGGCAAAAAATATAAGTCTGCCAGGCAGCCGGAACTATTCTAGGGGAGCGGCAAGAACCTGGCCTCACAATTTGATCTAGGACCAAAATTAATAGTGTCAAAGACATGCACTAATCTAATGTAAAAGACCTCAGGAACTGCAAGAGCCGGAGGTAAAGAGTAGGTTCAGGGTAGTATGACTGTATGTGAATATTTACGAAGCTAACTTAGAAAGAACCTACTTGACCAATGGTCAAGAAAGAAGCATGTCATCTGTTAAGCTGGAGCAAACATGGAAGTAGGAATCTAAGTTCAGACTTGCTGAAGAGTCACTTCTGTTGCTGCAAGGCTCTGATCAGGAGAAGAAAGCCTGATTAAAAAACAAAAAGGGGACTAACAGACTGGTTAGATGCCTAGGTTTTGGAAATATCTCAGAATAAGAGAAATTCTCTTAGAGAAAAAGGTGAGCTATACCACCGATGGATCGGACTGCCCCCTAGGGGTAGAAAAAAACAGGTACCCTTTACTGAGGTTTAGAGACGACCGCCTCAGGGTTGAGATGGAACCTGATCAGATCCAAGCGTGGTATCAGGAAATTCCAACTAGGCCCTGTGCTGTGATAATTCTGACCCCCTTTTTTTTTTAAATATCATTAGTCCGAGCCTGACAAGGTTGCTGGCTGCTATTTGGCAAGGATTGCCTGATACAGAAATGACAAGGATGTCATCCCTCTGAGGAGCAGGAGGAGCCTGAAGATCCATAACTGAACCCCTGACTGGACTAATAATAGCTAGACAGATGTTAACTACCTGTGGCGAAGCAGCCACCAGAGGGGCAGCATCAAAAACGGGCTGTATACCCCTATCAAAGGAGCGGGACAGTCTGTGCAGCTCCCGACCATAGAATTAAAATGTTCCAAAGAGTGTAATTGTCTTGACCACTGAAAAAGTCTAGACGCAGAGGTATATAGTCCACAGATCCAGTCTGAACACTATGGTGGACCCCATAAATGAGGAACTACTAAAAGAGCTTGCATCACAGACTCTGATGATAGAGAGGCGTTCAGTATATAAAATGAGTCATCCGCTGTATCACTGACCAGAAGTACAGGAAGGACTCATCCAGATGCCTTTCTACCACAGAAGGACCTCAAAGAGGTCTCGGTTAGAGCCACTAGAGACTCCGCCACCAGGAAGGTGTCGAGGAGCTTGGCACTGCGTAGGGGGCTGAGAAAGTGCTGAGCATAATGAGAGATTCCGCTGACAGAAACAGAACAGAAGAGTCCCATCAGCGGAAAATCACTGGATGAGGAGATCTGATGCAGACCGCCACCCACTAAAATGTGTGGAAATAATCCGCAGAATGGGATTCATTCCATGGAAACATCCCAACACAAGTCCTGCGGAAGAGAGGTCTGCAAACACAGATCTTTCCCTAGTTCTGTCAGACAGCACTAACTGGCACCCCTGCGGCACTCGCATCACTCCTGGCACAGGAAGGCACCAAGCAGTAACCATGCCAACCTGAGAGACACCAGAGGGCACCCATGGCAGAACCTGCAGGTATCCTCAGCACCAATGGCAGCAATGGCACACAAGGGCACCCCCGATGCCCATGGCACCCATGGTACCATGGCACCCATGGCACCTGCAGGTGCCAGGTGACACCGACGGGTGCCAGGCACCACCAGCGGCACCCACTGGTGTCAGGCACCACCCACAGGTTTTCAGCATTACCGCCGGTGCCCACGGGTGCCAGGCACCACCCACGGAAGCCCAGCGCAACCTGCGGGTGCTCTCGGCATCGTCCGCGGCACCTGTGGGTGCTCAGCATCACCCACAGCACCACCTGCAGGTGCATGGCATCACCTGCAGTGCCACCCGTGGGTGCACTGCATCGCCCACGGCACCCGCAGGTGCCCAGTGCTGCCCACGGCCCACCTGTGGGTGCCTGGCACCACCTGCAGCACCCACGGGTGCCCAGCACTACCCACAGCACCCACAGGTGCCCGCAGGCATCAGTGGCACTGTGAGACACCCACAGCACCACTAGTGGTGCCGACAAAGAGGCACCCATGGTGCCAAGCACGGCGCCAAGCACAGCGTGAGCCACGAAGCTGACCCACGGCACCGAGCACAGCGCCAACTGCAGCATAGAGCATGGCACCAACCACGGCACCGAGCACGCACCGAGGCACAGGAGCCAAGCACGGGCACTGGGTGGCCGGGCGCCGACTGCAGCACAGAGCTTGGTGCCGACTATGGCACCAAGTACGCGCTGAGCCATGCAGCCGAGCACGGTGCCGAGCACAGCACCAAGCCACGGTGCCGACTGCAGCACCCAGTACAGTGCCAAGCACAGCACCGAACCACGGCGCCGAGTCCCGACGCCGATCCAAACACCAGCAGCGCCGCCAATGGCACCCATGCCAAACCAGGGGCACGGCACCAGACCTACGGCACCACCAAGGTGTTGGGCACAATGCCAGGAAAAACACAATGGAAAAGAAGAGAAAGGTGGTGCCTGTGCCAGCTCCTGCATGGAAAAGGAAGAGGTGGGTAGGCATGAGGGGCTGACAAGATGGCGAAGGCACCAAGAGGGCACCGCGCTCATTCAGATCCAATTGACCCGGCTCCGGTCCAATGGCTCCGAGGCCCAGAAACCAGGAATACAACCAGGAAAAAAGGAATCAAACCCCCTGCTCCACAGGAGTGGCCCAGAGGTGAAACTGCTCACCGGAACTCCAACGAGGACAGAGATGGAGTCTGGAGTCAAGAATGCAGCCGTTAGAAGCGAGGCCAAGGGGAACCTACAAGTCGGGTCAGGCCTATCACCCTACCAACGAACAATCCTCCTGCAGATATACCAATGGGCAACCTCGAGCGGCACCGATTCTACTTCCCAAATGAAGAAGAAGAGCTTGAGGCTAAGCGGAGCGGATCCTGGCACCACCAGATTCGGGCTTCGTGGACTGTCCCCGCCTAGCACAGGACTGTCCGTAGTCAGACCCCTGCTATTTGTTGGTGGCGGACGAGCACAGCCCTCTGCCATAACAACTTTCAAACGAAGTCTTCCTACCGTCACCGCTACTGCCTAAGGACGACTCCGTGATAGCAGGAAAGAATTCTTCATAATCTTCTTATTCAGAAATAAAAATTACTACTAAATAGTTAAATTAAAACTTTTAAATTAAACACTAAAAGCTGCTGTCGTATAGACGAAAACTTTGACTCCGGCAGATGAGCGACGTCGACATCCAAGCGTACTCGACGGCGGGAGAAAAGGAACTGAGACGGTTGGAGGGTCGACGCCAAGATAGCCTATACAGGCGCGAGTCAGTCTTGTGGTGCCATGCGTGCGTGGTCCTACCTTGGCGCCGCTCCTTAAGAAAATTTTTGCTCCCGCTAGTCCCTATCGCCTGGCACTATCCCACTAGTGGAATGAGTGATGGAGACTTAGTGCAGGAAGATGAACGATAAACAAAACCAGCAACAAAAGATCAGGAGAAACAACTGAAATAAGGGGAGGGCAGAACTAGTACAAGTGTTGTTATAAGGCAAATAAAGGAATCCACCCCAATACCAGGGCACTGTTGTGTATTACAACTTAAAGCCTGTAAGTGGTGTGCTTTCTCCTCCCCCTCCTGCTTCTCAGCCCTACTGTGCAGTCGTAGCACCAAGAAAAACTCCACTTTAAAGTTAAAATTTTACACAGAGTTCCTCAGATTCGTGGATCAGAGCACCATGGAGTTCCTGAAATATGCAATCGGCTCAGCACCATTATGGGAACGGTGTGGCATGTGTCTGGAGTTTAACACAGCTGGATGGCAGCACTGGAGTCAGGAACAGGGCTGTAACAAAAAAGTACTTTTTTGTTACTTTTATTTGAACTAACCTGCAGTTCTAAGGGTCACTTACCATCAGGAGTTCCTGTCTGATGCAGTGGGGACTCTCACTCGCTGAGTGAGAAATAAATGGCGAGTTTCCCTTTTTAAAAAGTCCAACACTTCTTGAGTTTGACTGGTAAGCAGCCAGCTGACACAGGGACATACTATTTCCTGGTCTCTATCAGCACACAACTGTACCCCTTGGCAAAGGGATCAACCAATTAGAGGCAGGCAAATGTCTTTATCTAGTTTCTAAAATCACAATAACAACCTCGAAGCCAGTCATGTCCTTGGATTTATGACTGCCTGGATGGAGGGAGGTGGCCTGAGGCATAGCCTCATGCCATCCGTCACCCATCTTGTCATTAATCCCTGGGAAGTGACTGGCTTCTCAGTCGTTATTGCTGAATAAAGCCATTAGGAGAGGATATCAGATCCTTGGCCTCAATCAAGGGATTCATTATTCAGGTCTTGATAGTGGATTCCAGAATCATGTGTAGCACTGAGGACACGCTGAATCGCCATGGCTGCCCGGGTCTGACCTTACCCCCCTCTTGAAAATAAGGATGCAGACCTTTATAGCTGCATCAAGCACCTTTTTTAACAAACTTTGCATGTGCTCTGTGTTACCAGCCACCTGCAGCTTCTCCAGACACATGGACACCAGATTCCACATCATGACAAAGTCTACCTTTCAGAATTTTTGGGTCCTGGTGACTGATACCCAAGTAGCCTTCACTGTCACTAAGGTTACCCTTTTGGGGTCACTGCTTCCGATTGGTTCCTTGATGTTCACACTGGAGATGATCCCATTCCCACTGCTGGGAAGAAGGTCAAGGATGGCTTCATACCTAGTCCCTTGTTGTACATTCTCTTCTAGGAAGTAGGCCTTGAGTGTGGACAGGAACTCAGTCTCAGCCCTGCCATCAGCCTTCACATGATAGATGTCTATGCCCAGGAGAGTGAAGCCCTCACAATCACCCACAGCATCAGGTTAAGCTACTCCCATAATTCTCCATTTCCTCCTGGTGCAGCCCATCCTGGCTGTACAGGCACTCGCTGCCCAAAAGCCCTCCAATTAGCCAGAAAGATCCCTCCTCCAGTTCCACCAGGTTATTAGCCAAGCATTTTCTTGTCTAATTGCTGATTACTACTCTTCTGTAGCCTACAGGACTGTTGGGATGTCAGAAATGGCCCACTGGATACCCAGTAGGAACATTCCTAATTCTGGGAAAAACTGCTTTGTGTCCTGAGTACATGTGTACCATATGTCATGTGATGCAACATAGCTGAAAACAATCTGCCCCTATTCTAGCTCTGTTGTTTGGTCTGGGATAGCACTCATTTGACACATACTCCAGGTAAGCAAACCACTTCTCCTGAGATACCATCCTGGTCTAGCAGTGACCCTTCTACCTCACCCACTGTCCTAGCTACAGAATCACCAGTGAGTTCTGTCTTCCTTTCACTCCATCTTGCCTTTTCCTTCGACTTTCTTGGCAGAAACACAAAACATCATTAATCAGTATAACAGCTTGATAATATTATTAAAACAGCAAATAGCAAAATAGAAGGCTTCAGAGAACCTGGGAAAGAATTGCAGCACCCAGGGTACCTTGGGTAATCAGGTACAAGGGTGAATAAGCAGCACCCCAGTGCACCAGAGATAGAAGATACCTGGAAGAGAATAGCAGCACCCAAAGTACCTGCCGTAATAAGGTACAAGGTGGAGAACAGGCAGTACACCAGGGTACCTGTGGTACTAAGGCACAAGGTGGAGAATAAGAAACATCCCAGGGTACATACTTTCTGAAAATATGGGGGAAAATAAGCAGCTTCCCAGTATACCTAGGGTCAGAAGATACCTGGAAGAGAATAGCAGCACCCTGGCGTACCTACAGTAATAAGGTAAAAGGGAGAGAATAAGCAGTACCCCAGAGTTCCTACAGTAATAAGGCACAAGGGGAGAATAAGATGCACCCCAGGGTACTTATTGTAATAAGGTACAAGGAGGAGAATAAGCAGCATCCCCATATACCTAGGGTCAGAAGATAACTGGAAGAGAATGGCAGCACCTCTGGGTACCTAAATTAATAAGGTAGCTGGGAAAGCTGCAGCAGTAACCCAGGTCATCTAGAGTTATAAAGTACTTACTGGGGATAATTAGCAGCATCCCAGCATACCTTGGGACAGAATGACATTGGGGAGGACATCTGCAGTACCCCAGTGTACGTTGGGACAGAAGGACATTGGGGAGGAAGACACCTGCAGTACCCCAGTGTACCTAGGGTTGTGAGGTACTTGAATGAATTATAAATAACTGGAGCACATACTGTACTAGTGAGCTTGTGACCATAACTACAGTGAATGTTACAAGTGACAGTGTAAAGGGACAAAATAGGAACTTCCTATTACTCATGTGGCGTACAACTGGTCTTTTAGTCCAGGAGCCTCAGTCAAACCAGTCCTGCTTCTATAATATGGAAGGTATGGAGGGCTTTACTAGGCAGATGTGCCAGCTTCACTGTGGCAGTGGTCAGTTCCACTCAGAAGTCACTCTTCAGAGGGGTTGGGTAGTGGACTCAATGCATCATGGCTTGCTGACTGTATGTGGACGCCCATGTGTGACACCCTGTAGCCATGGCACTCCTGCTGAAGACCATTACACTGCGGACTGCTTGGCTGTAGTGCAGTTTACAAAACACAGAGGTCCCACCTCCCAGCTGTTCTCAAGCCCAGTTGGTCCATGGCTTTTAATGGAAGCTCCTTCTACCCTTGTGCTAGCTGTAGATCTAGGAACTCTGTCATGGGGGTGTACCACTGGAGGAAGAAGCTCTCACTCTGGCAAAGGTGGCCCAGGAGTTGGAGTGGACAGAGTGCTGTGGATCAAAAGCCCAGACTGAAAGTCTTGCCTCTTAGCTGCTCCTTGACCTGATTGACCCATTGCTCTGACTGGCATCTCCTGCTGACCTTTTTCTTGCCATGAGGCTAGTAGCAGTGTTCAGCCTGGGTTGAGCTGCTGCTGGCTCCCTAGACACCACAGAAAAGGAGGACATGAATAAAGCCACAGAAAAGGTAATAAGGAGGGTCAGAGTCAACCTGGAAGGCTGTAACCTAAAGCCCACATTAAAAGACTAGACTCTTGGTGGCTCTTGGACCTCATTAGTCTGTTGCTTTGACTGGCAGCTACTGCTGTTACTATTGGCAGAGTCCAGCATTTGAGAGAGTTGCTGAGGCTCCTGTCCCCACCCCCACCCCCACCCAGGAAAAGGAGGAAGCAGCTCCAGCTATGGAAAGGCTTCCTGGGAAACTTTTATTGTCTCATTTTAATTGTTATCTCACTGTCCAATTGGCTCTTCTTCACACTAATGCTATCTTCACACCACATGGTCCCATTAGTCAAATGTAATATGTACCATGTGTTTTGCCTGTTGCTAGCCAAAAGTACTCACTCACTCACTGGCATCAATTAAGCCTTGAAAAATAAGTCTATCCACTTGCTTGTAGCACCTTGAGGAAGACCAGTTACTGACAGGCAAGGGCAAATTCTTTTCATTCAACACCATGAACTTAACCCATGATAAACCTGCAGCACCTTAATATTTGTAAAGCCCTGTTTGTCTATGTGGTTAAATATAAATTAAATTTGTGCTCATCTGCAACTTGTTTTCAAATTTGGGGATTAGTTCCTGAAAGACAAAAAGGATTCTATGTGTTTTGTAATACTACACCACGTTAAATAATGCTGATGATACTGCAATTAATTGGTTGTTGGTAGTTTTTCTCCTTCACAGTAATTTTTATGCAGGGCAGTGCATGCTGGCGATGAAGAAAATGAGTGACAAAACCTCAGTCTCCCCAGAAAGTTCTCATTTAAAAGTGATCCATCATTTCAAGTCTGTTATTTTCTTATTCGACAACTGATTTAATTAGCCATCATTCTCTGGAAATGAAATCTGTAAATATTTGGCAAGTTTTAATTATTTTTAATATTTATTTGATTTTAAATGTTGCCCTTCACGGTTGTAATGCTGCCAGGCTCAAGTAAACTGAATGGCTCTTCCATGGCAGTCCCGCTCTAGCGAGAGATCAGCAACAAACAGAGGTAAAATGAGAAAACAAATATAAATGAAATACTGCTGCAAATAACAAAAGAGTTAGTAGACATTAAAAGCAGGATGTCCTCTTCACAAACTAACCTGAGAGAACTGACTGATAGAGTGGACACTGCTGAGGAGAGGATTGCTCTGGCAGAGGATTCTCTGGCTAAGCTACAAGAGCTTACTGCACTCCACTCAAAACAAACAAATTCTCTATTAAGCAAAATACATGTCATGGAGACCAGGAGTAGATGCAACAATCTGTGTATTATGTGGGTACCGGAGGGATCAGAGGGGGAGAACATGTGTACCTTTCTCCAGAATTTCATTCCAGCCTTCCTAAACTACCTGTAGCCATGGCCACTGGAAACTGAATGTGCACACAGGTCCCTGACAGCTCATCCCAAACCAGGACAAAGACCCAGATCCATCATTATATACTTCTCCATTTCTGAGTTAAGGAGGAAATCTTGAAAATCAGCATGGAAAGTGGAAGCTTAATTTTTGGGAACAACAGAATATTTACTTTTCAGGAGTGCTCCCTTAAATTAGTAGGGAAAAGGAAAGCATTTTGAGATGTAAGGGTAGAACTTGGGTGTACAATATTTTATTAAATATCCTGTGGTGCTATCTGTCAGCAGGCTAGAGACTTTTCATTCTTTTGAGATGCCTTATAAAGCCTGGCAGTTACTAAACATTTTCTGCCCGGCATCAGCAGACAGAGACACTAACCGCTGTCAGGACGGAGGAGCAAGTAACATTCTACACAATGATACAGCTCACACGCTCCCTTCAGCTGGGTTGCCTGGAAACAGAGTGAAATCATAGACTACTTTTATGCCTACCCACCCCAGCTCCACTATCATTTTCAGCCAAAGTACAGTTCACAAAAACAAGCTTATCATTTAGCAGTTCCTACACACTGAAAGCAATTGTTAGAAAATGTGGGCAGCAATTCAGGAACAGAGGAGAGCCAACGTCCTGATTCCAAATGGACTGTACCTAAAAAGTACAACAGAAGCATAGTCAATGGAGACACTTCTTTTTTCTCCTCCTCCCACTCATCAGATTGTGCTGTGCCAGGAAACAAATACCTTAAAGTCCCCTCTCATCCAACCAGCTGTATTAGCACCATTACCCACTTCTAGAAGAACTCATGTCAGCTGTACTTTGATATCTGGATCAACTCATTTCTTCAGCTGAAAATAATAGAGGAGCTAACATTAAGATGCAGCCCTACAGGACAAGCACTGGTCAGAGCCGACACGGCTGCAGCCATGCTTGCCGAGCTCATGGTGAAACAATCCACCATGCCAGGATGGTCATGGTGCAGTCGTGCATGCACAATGACTCAAGCATGTGCATTAAACATCGGTGGCCATCTTGAGCATGGCAGGCAACCAGCAACTGAAGAAGTGCACCCATGGGGAGGGGGTGGAAAGACAGCAGACTGTTTTGGAGTTGCAGAATGATTGTACTGCAACTCTGAAACATTCAGCTCTTTGGTGTCCATCCAGTGGCTTGTTTTTACAACTGCCGCAAGACAGCTGCAGGCTCCACCCACTGTAGCCATAAAAAGAGCTGCTGTCAAGATGCAACTAATGGAATTTGACCACACGTTTCATCTTAACAATAAGACTAATACTATTCTGGCTTTTGATAGGAAAAACAGAGAAATAACTTGTCCTCATAAACACACACACACACACACAGTAGTTAAAAATATAATTCACTGGATGGAAGATGGAGTCAGGCTTAGGAAAGCTACCTGATTTTCTGAACTTTGGAAACCTCTTGCTAGGCCTGATGTTTTGATGCTAACTAAAGGAACTTCTTTTCCCTCAGTCAATGTGGCATGAATAAGCAAAAACAGGATTTGTGGCACTCTTTAATACATCTCCAATAGGCAACAGTGTTCAAGAGAAAGTTCATACCAGATATCCTGGCATTCTTAAAGACACAGGTCTGAAACAGCTTGATGCAGGTTAACTATATCAGTTATACAAGGGATTTACTGTCATCGTTTGAGTAATCTGTAGCTGATTTCTATTAGGGCTATCTGGAGAACCTTCTCAGAATTTGATGGTGGTCTATACCTTATTGGTATAATCTGAGGGTGGCTGCATCCTTTAAATAGTAGGAAACTATTATTTACTCAAATCTGACTTGGGCTCACTGCAGTAATGGTAAGTGCTTATGAGGCACAAAGCAAATTCCAATAGAGCCTGTGTCAGATAGCAGAGTGTAGCAGAATTTAACATGAGGCATCCTCACAGATGAGGCGCTAGCCACTTATAGTTCTATTTGTGCTCCAGAATGTGTCTGAGGGAGCTTGATATACCATTCTGATCTCATTCACTTAAGTAATAAGTGGGACTACATTGTGAACTAGACTTCATTGTAAATAACTTATCACTGAACTATTTCAACTGACAAAGCAGTTAATAACAAGCTCCAGTACAAATATACATTGTTGCTGGTAGGTTTAGAGAAATGATTCTAATTATCTCTGGAAGGTCATACAGTTGAAAGAACATTCCCTTCTCAGAGTAACCTCCAGGGGTGTCAAGACCACATCAAAATATTACAAGTTTATTAAAACAGTTAAATATTTTAAATCTAATAAAAGGGGTCTTTTAAATTAAGTATTTAAATCTTATCAAATTAGGATTACACTAAACTGCTATTATTAGTCTGTTGGAATTACATCTAATGTTTAAAATTGATTTTAAAGTCAAAAGTTGGTGTGCTCAGAACTGAACTGATATACTCTAAGGAGTACTAGAAACCCTGCGTTGGGACTCCATCTTGGTTACAGTCTCTGATTCTTACCAGAACAGGACATTTTTTGGTGAACTTTTACCAATATGGTAAAAGCAGAATACTTGTTAGAAGGTTAAACCTAATACTTAGTTGTTATATTTATTGTACTTTGTAAATTGTGTCTGTTGTCAATATGTTGAATGTAGTATTTTAGAAACAGAGAGACAATATGCACATAAAAATAATAACCTCAGAGAGAAAGCTCGTTGTTAGATATCAGCATTTATTCCACCAGTGATATTAGAGAAAGCTAGACAAACATTAAACAGAGCAATTACCAAACAAGACATAGAAAATATTATTAATAACCTCCCCCCGGTAGTTCCCCAGGTCCTGATGGATTCTGTAGTGTAATTTATAGAACCCGTAATTCAGAAATTTCAGAATTTCTCTCCCAACTATTTAAGGAATCCCTTAAGAAAGGTAATTTACCACTTGCAATGCGTAACACATGCATAACAAAAATTTATAAAAAAAGGCGAAGATTCATTGAAATATAACTACCTACCAATATCACTACTAAATAGCAACTATAAAATCTTAGTGAAACTTCTAGCAGTAAAACTGTAACATCTTTTTTCAAACAAACGTTATTTTCCAAAAACAATCATACAATGAAGAAATTGATCAAATATGCCCCCCAAATTACAGAATTTAAACATAGGTATACAGCGTGTATAACACAGTATAGAATAATTTAAGTAATATATGCAGCATACTAAACATGTAATTCAAGCTTCACCTAGTCTGAGTAACAATAATTTATCATGTTAATAATCCAGTTCTACCTACACATAACATCAGCTCTGGTCAGTTACTCATATTATATTGTCTAACTTCCTACTCATTCATCAAACATTTCATGAAGGGGGAACATGTGACTCCATATTTTTCTATTGCCCTAGTGTTTAGATGACTAATCCACTGCTTAGAGCCAAATTATTTAAGGGTTTGGCCCATGCTTCCGGGCTTGGAAAATATTTATCTTTCCAGTGGCTCAGTAGGAGGTGCTTGAAACCTAATGCAACTAATAAAAGCCATTTATTTTTAAATGTACTAATACACAGATCAGGTGTGTCTCTTAAAATAAACTTCAACATATCTTAATTTCATTTATAGGGACAGAATTGGTGGGGTTCCTTAAAAATAGATGGGGGGCTGATAATATTCACATACTAATTTCTAAAATGTGGTTTCAAATTAAAAAATCCTCTGTAATTGCACTTTCACTTTTTAAGAACAAAGCATTAATTTCCCTAGTTTGGAAATTTTTGGATTGATCCCTTAATAGTTTTGGATTTAGATAAAGCTGAAAAGCTTTTGTTTCCATTTTATATAATGGCACTTAATCATCCATAGTTACAAACAGTTATACCTCAGTTTTCTCCCTTCCCAAAGGTACAAGACAAGGCTGTTATTCTCACTCTAGCTCCACGTATCCTACAGTGGCAATGGATGTACAGAGTGAGAATATCAGTGTTATTTTCACTCTGGATCCATTTATCCCACAGTGGCAATGGATGTACAGAGTGAGGATATCAGTGTTATTGTCACTCTAGATCCATTTATCACACAGTGGCAATGGAGATACAGAGTGAGTACATCAGGGTTATTCTCACTCTAGGTCCATTTCTTCCACAGTGGCAATGGATGTACAGAGTGAGGATATTAGTGTTATTCTCACTTTGTCTCCATTTATTCCACAGTGGCAGTGGAGGTACAGAGTGAGTATATCAGTGTTATTCTCACTCTGGATCCATTTATCCCACAGTGGCAATGGAGGTACAGAGTGAGAATATCAGTGTTATTCTCACTCTAGATCTATTTATCACACAGTGGCAATGGAAGTACAGAGTGAGGATATCAGTGTTATTCTCACTTTAGGTCCATTTATGAAACAGTGGCAATGGAGGTACAGAGTGAGTGTATACAAGTACAATGGTTCATACAAAGGTGAATAGGAGCTCATTAGGTGTATAGCCCATGTTGCTCTGTTAGCTATAACATTTTAATTCATGGCCGAGCCGTGGCTGCTTATCTAATCTTTTTTGAATTCAGTCTTTTTTTTTAAGTATGACAAGTTCTATTGTGAGTTCCAAGTATCAACCACCCTTTGAATGAAAAAGTATTGCCTTTTTTTTTTTGCATTACAATGCATTCTACAAATTTGGAGTGGGTGTCCTCTGGTGTTTTCTGATCATTTAAATTCAAGGTTCATTTAACTGAACAAGTAATAATATCCAATATTATCCAAGTGAAATAATAGGTCATCGCCAAGCCACCTCAGTTCTAATGACTCGAGTTTTAGTTCTGATAATCACTTAGTATATGTCAAGTTCTTCAAACTGTTCAGTGATTTGGTAGCTTGTCAGTGTGCCATTTCTATTTGTTCAGATCTCCGTTTATGGCTATGGGTGGAGCTTACAGCCATTTTGCTATTTGTAGCTTGAAAATGGAGTTTCGTGGAACACATTTTTGGGACTTTTCAATGTATCCTTCCACATCTACAAATCACTATGACATCTAAAATAAAATAATCCCTTCTTTCTGTTTAGAATGTTGGAGACATAACTCCAAGCTGTTTATCTGATGGCCATTAGGAAACTGAAACAGCTTGTTAAATATTGGTTGCCTATTAAACTGGAGATTTGCTTACCCGCTGCGAAATGCAACAGCTTGAACATTTAAATGATTAGCATTTAAACATTTTTTGCTACTAACTTTAGTTGGGGATGAATATCTTTCAAGAAAGATTCATACCTCATAAATGTTTCTCTTTTCCAGCAAATTTTGTAAAGATTTACACTGTTTTTAGCCTCTCAAGACCTATCTGATAAAATGCCAGGTTTTCAGTGAACTACCCAGACTAAATACATCAATTTCTTTTTAACAGAAAGGGCTGTGGCCTGCTTCCCATACATAACAGATAAGAGCTACTGAGACTTATAGTAAGAGAGAGAGAGAGAGAGAGAGAGTGTGTGTGTGTGTGTGTGTGTGTGTGTGTTTGGGGAAGGGGTGGAGAAACAGTCAAACTCTTGGCAAGGGAGACCTCATCTGATGAATTAACTGCTGACAAACCATGAGTGATACAGAAGCAAATGATCTGATACCTTTTGTTGGACCAATATAGATGTAACAAAAACAACTTATACCATTTATAAAATTCCTGATCAAACAACTGCAAACAGAAGACTTTTTTTTTGTCATTTTATAATATGATATACTGAGTGTGTATTTCCTGAGTTGCTGGATCAGGGCCTTGATAAAATAATAATATTTTACTTAACTCATTCAAGATTCCATCAAGTGGACAGAAAAAAGTCTATGAGAATTTGTCTGAAAACTAACAACTATAAGATGCAAAAATAGCATTTGTGTGTAGAAAATAAAGAAACATAGAATTTAACGGCAGATAAGAACTGCTTGGCCCACTTAGTCTGCCCATTTCCCTACCTGATGGGTAAGCTGCAGATTCTAGTTAATCAACAGCTTACTTCCTCCTACCTTGCACATTTAAATGATTAGCATTTACAATTTTTTTGTTACTAACTTTAGTTGGGGATGAATCTTTCAAGAAAGATTCATTCCTCATAAATGTTTCTCTTTTCCAGCAAGTTTTGTAAAGATTTACACTGTTTTTAGCCTCTCAAGACCTAGCTGACAAATGACAAGACATTTTGCTATCTGTAGCTTGAAAATGGAGTTTCGTGGAACACATTTGGTGTGCAAGAACAAGGGGGCACAATTTGAAGATAGAGGGGGGTGGCTCAGGGGTAATGTAAGGAAGTATTTTTTTCACAGAGATGGTAGTAGATGCATGGAACAGCCTTCAGGAGGAGGTTGTGGAATCAAAAACAGTGGTGGAATTCAAGCATGCATGGGACAGTCATAAGGCAATTCTGGGGGGGTAGGAAGAAGTAGGCGGTTGGTTAACTAGTATCTGCATTTTATCCATTAGGTAGGGAAATGGGCAGACTGGGTGGGCCAAGTGGTCCTTATCTGCCATCAAATTCTATATTTCTATGTTTCTACCCCCTACTAGAATTGCCTTATGCCTGTCCCATGCATTCTTGAATTCTCCCACTGTTCCTGACTCCACAACCTCCTCAGGAAGGTTGTTCCATGCATCCACAACCCTCTCTGTGAAAAAATACTTTCTAACACTACCTCTGAGCTGTCCTCCCTCTATCTTCAAATTGTGCCCCTTTGTTCTTGCACATCTCTTCTTCTGAAAGTTACTACCCTCTTGTACTTTGTTAATTCCCTTGAGATACTTGAAAGTTTCTATCATGTCCCCCCCCCTCCTTTCCTCAAGGGTATACATATTAAGCTGTTTTAGTCTCTCCTCATGTGTCTTCTGGTGCAGACCCTCTCTCTCTCTCTCTCTCTCTCTCTATATATATATATATATATATATATATATATATATATATATATATATATATATATATATATATATATATATATATATATATATATTTATGTCTCTATTTGCAATAGATTTGTTTACAGGCATTAAGTCTTTTAAAAGACTGCCTGACTTGTGATTACTAATTTTGAGTATAGGTCATGAAATAATGAGCTTGGTATTTGTTATTTCATACAGTCCCCCATTATGCCTTATGCATAGTATATAAATCCAAATCATTCCAAGGCCGTTGTGACATATAATATTAATACTGAGCAGCAAATCAGAGATCTTTTCCTAATAAAAGGCTGCTGGTATAATAAAGAACAAAGTCATAAATAAGGAACCAGAGGCTTATGGAAAAATCTACAGGAATTTATACAGGGATCTGAGTATGCCTTTGTGGGGAAAACACAGGGAAAATGAGGGCTTCTTACAGGGCAATGGTTATTTGGATCTGGGAGCACTGAATATTTCTTATCCTATATTTTGTATCCTGGATAGGGCAGGGAGATGCTAATCTCATTGTCACAGGGATCTTCATTTACATATTTTGCACTCTATTTACTCAGGCTGTCCCAGACTAGTATCTTGTTTTCAGTGGGGTCATGATTTTACCATTTTTATAATGTATTCATTCAGGCTACCTAATCCAGGCTACCTAATCCCGTATTCAAAGGAGATACGCAGTGCATCCTGGTGGAAAAGGGAGATGTTTCACACAACTTCAGGAATGCGCAGCAGCGTGGTATTCAAATGTGCAGGATGCTCCTGCCACAAGGGAATGGACCAGGGCACACACAAATAGTATGCTGTTCAAGTCAAGGGGGCAATCCCATGCATATGCCATGCTGCAGCATCATCAGTGAGAATGTGCTCCTCACAGTCCAGAGCACCATGGCCCACAGTTAGGCCATGAATAGCTGGCCTAACCTAGCCAGTCACCCACAGGCAGGCTGCAGCTGTGCACCCAGGTGCACAGCAGCCTGGCAGCCCTGGTACACTAGAGGTACCCCCTTTCCAGCCCCAATCTAGCAAAGTCCATCCCTGAAGAGCTCCATAGTGTAGGCCCCCCCAGATCTGACTGCACCAGAGGAAACCATGGTCCATATCCATAGTCTAGAGGACTCCCATCCCCCACCCCTGTACACAGGCACCCTCACCCCCCCATACCCAAACTTTTGCAAAGAATGGCACTACCCTCCACACCCTACCATGGCCAGCCATTGACTGCACTGATCCTGGGCTGGGGACCTGCACTCTGGAATGACCCAACTGGCTATACTGGTCATTGGGACACCATGCCAGCTGTGGATCCACCAGTGTATGCAGCTGTGTGTACATTCCTGGCAAAGTGAAGAGGGAATTTACATACCTCCAATGCATGCCTTGCCGAAGCTGTATCTTCCTGCTGTCATACACCACTGCAAGTTCATACTCTCCCCTGTTCCCCTGTGTAACATGCCACCCTCTGGACTGCTGAAGTATCCCAGGTGCCATGGGGTGCAGTATCCTGTAATGCCATTTGCAGTGTACGCCCAGGCTATAGATAGTTCATCCGCAGTTCCCTAATTGTACAAATGAATGGGTGGTCAGCTGTAACATGCCTGTTTTGAGACCTGTGTGAGTAGGTACAGCATCATCCATCACCCACACTGAGCAGTGTAATGGCACGGAATGATGGATCCACATGCAGTGCCTGAGGAGGCTTGGCCAATGGGTGTTATCACCCACACACAGCTCATGTCTAAGTATAACACATTCCAGCATCCTACTGCGAGTACTCCACCACCCACCGATAGAGTGGTGAGATCCCATTACAGAGCAAGTCGTTACAATGGGATGGGCTGGGTGGCAGGGAGGGGGGTGTTTGTGCACCATTGAGGGGGAGCAGGGGCCACTACACTATGGACATGGACTGTAGGTGTATTCAGGTGCAATTAGGGATGGCATTTGGGTCCCCACAATATGGAACCAATAAAGACTGGACTCTGGTATGATCGGGGCTGGTGGCAGGAGTGGTGGGGTGCCACTATACCACCAGAGACTTCAGGTTCTTTCCCACATGGAAGTGATTGGTGTCGGGGCTTGGGGGCGAGAGCTGCTCTGGTGCATTCATCCCCATGCCAACATGCAAATGGGATAGCAATGAGCATGCATGAGGCTCCTTTGCATCCTGCATGCTCAATTAGTTCATTTGCATTCTTGGGATGAATATTGCCAATGGGGGCTGTGGTGCATGGTATGTGCCATGCATTCTCCCTGGAAGGCATTCAGTCAGGGTCACCCTGGATGCACCTGACTTGGTGGCCGCCTGCACTGTGACTACTGTCCAGGGTCACATTTTCAACAGGAACAATGAAGCCCGCCAGAATGAAGTGCAGTGTCACAGGTTTACTGCATGACAAAGGGATTAACTCCTTTGAAATTGCATTGTTTTGCTGCAGTAACTCTACTGCAGAATTCTGTAGTGCTGCACTTCATCCTGGTTGGCTTCACTGTATGCACACCCTGTACTGGTGGACGCATTCTCTTTGAATATTGTATCAGGCCCAATTAGCACACCTCTTGTGCAATGCATCTTTCTGCTTGTGCATCGATCCAGCACTTAATATAGCCCACAGATGTAAAATATTGTTTTAGTGCATTCTGATTTTACACAATGCAGCATAATATTGTGTAGATGTAGAGCCCACTGAAAATAAGATGCCATTTCTTCTGTGAACTATCCACACTAAATATATAGCAATCAGCTGGCATATTCTAAGAAAATACATTGTAAAATGTGTAAAAGGAAGATCACATTGAAACTGCCTCTCAGCAGTTCTGTATTTGCAAATTCATTAGAAATAATGGGTAAAAGCATCCCAAAACTTTCCACAGCCATACTGGCTCTGACCAGATCTGGTTTATAAGGCCACCACACTTGGGTGACATAGTTTAGGTGAGGGCGTACAATGGCTCTATAAAAGAGTTAATATCACCATACTATATTGTGATTTACTGTTCCTTCTGATTGCCCTAGATATATTGTTTGCCTTTGCAATTGCTGTATTACACTGGCTCCTATTTTTTAAATCCAGTGTGACAGTGATACCCAACTCTTTTTCATTGTAGTTGATAATACTACATTTCCTTGTTTGTTCTCATGGTATGGGTTATTTTCCCCATGTGCATAACCTTACACCTATTTGCCTTAAACTGCATTTCCAGTTTTAAATCCCACTGTGCCAGATACATCAGATCCTTCTAAAGAGAATCACAATCTTCCTTGATACATGGCCCCGTAACTTCATATTGTCTGCATATTTTATACCCAATTTCGTAAACCATAAGTTAAAATCAAAGATACATTTATGAAAATTTGTGGTCCCAGAACTGATCTCAGTGGTACACTGTTGGACTAAAACCTCATGTGGAGTGGTAGCCATTGACCGCCAATCTCTGAGTTCCACTGTTTAACCTTTTACTTGTACCACTAATTAGCCTACTGTCACTCTCTAGAGCTTTACATTTTGAATGGGCCCAGTGTGGCATTAAATCAAAGGCCTTACTAAAATCTAAATATTAGTGCTGAGCAGAATTTTAAAATTCCAACAGAATGAAATTTCATGGAATTTGAAATATTCAGTTGAAATTCCACCAAATTTCACTGGAAATGGAATGGTAGAATTTCTGCAGCAAAAGTGGAATGAGATTTGCAAAACATTTCTGAGGATTTTTATTCTGTGGATCTCAATACTTTCTGTGGAAATGGTTGCAGAATGATCTTCCATGGAAAACATACTGTTCTGTGGAATATTATTCTGCAGATCACAGCAGGTGGAATTCTGCAAAAGAACCAGCAAAATTCCAGCAGAAATTCCACTGGCTGAATTGTCATTCCTTGCTAATTCTGTTGGCAGAATTTCACTTTCCTACAGCACAACTAAATATATGATATCACAAGCAGTCTTATTCTCAAGGAGGTTAGTAATTTCCCATGGAAACAAATTAATTTAGTCGTATGTGATCTTCCTCGAATAAAACCATGCTGTTCAAGATCAGTGTTTGCAATATCAATGTAAATTTTATCTTTAATAATCCCTTCAGTATTTAGCCACAAACTGAAGTAAGGCTTATTGGCATATAGTTGCCAGGAATCTATTTATTGCCTTTTTATGTTTGCTTGCGCACATGCAAGAAACTTCTTGGGACAATACGACATTTTGAGGGTGTGTGAGTTTCTGACCAATGCAGTTGACTCTTTATGGGGCTTGTCCCTCTGGCACCAATGAATCGGCATGCTGTCTATCACAGCAGTTTGAGAGAAGCAGTCTTCACTTGATAGAAAAGTGCCGCTCAATCAGGGATGGTTGCTTATTGACGCTTATGGGGCTCGTCCTCAGGCACCAAAGACTCAGTGAGCTGTCTATGACAGCAGTTTGAGAGAGAGGACCATACTTGAAAGAAAGCTGCTGCTGCGATGAGGGACAGTTTCCTCATTGCAGCGGGACCTTCCTCCTCCCTCGCAACCAGGCACACAGACATACCTTTTCTCTGTTGGCAGCAGCTGACAACACTCCGGCCATGTGCATTATAGCGCACAGTAATGTGCATGGCTGGAGTTATGGTTCTTTTCGGCTCCTGCCTCCGACCACCTTGCTTGTTTGGTGTGCCTTTCCTGGTGAACCATTTCAATACATAAATAAATGAGCTGCAGTGTGGCTTTCCACATTGATGGCTCCGCTGCCACCACTACTCCCCAGAAAGCTAACATTGGGTGCCCATTCCCCTGTCAGCATGTATCCCCTCCCCCATTAATGCGACACAGTGGGAGCCCACCCAGTGTGCCAAAATCATTTTTATTTATGTTTCCGACACCAGAATGCCCAATCCCGTGTCAGATGATCCCCACTCGCCGAATATTTCAAGTGCTGACATTGGGGTGTCCAATCTCCATATCGGCATGCCCCCACTCACACACACACACTATTGTGGCACACTGGGAGCCCACCCTGTATGCATAAATATTTTGGCAACCTGTAAAATAAAGAAAACTGTCCCTGAAGTCTTTTTCCCTGTAAAAAGAAAACGTCCTCATCATCTACCCATTCACACCCCCACCCTCCCTCTGCAGACCCACCCCGACACCCCCACCCCATATTTACTCTTCGGGTCAGGAGCAGCAATCTTCTTTGGACCGGGATATGCCTGCACCCTTCAAAGTCAACCAGCAAACTAAAGAAATGACAGTAAGCTGTATAATGAGAGTCAATGGGGGGGTTCAACTTAGGTTGATATCTTAGCCATTTTTAGGAATTTTGACCCCAAATTTTTAACATGGGGTTCTTGGGACCCCACCACACGAACACTTTCACTGTCATTTGGTTACTCAGTCTCAATAGGTGATTTCGCAGTTGCTGTGTGGAATCACTTTTCAGGACCAATTAATGAAATAACAGTGCCACTGTTTATGAGGTGGGGTCCCAAAAAAAACGTGTTACAAATTTGGTGAAAAAATTCCCAAAATGACTGATGCTGTTTTATGTGCATTGCACAGTTTTATCCATGCTCAGAATCCCTTTGCCAATTTTTTAATATTTTTACTCCAGATTTTCAACATTGGCATTTTTATTACACCTCCTTATGAAAAGTACAGTTGTCATTTTCATCCTGCCCAAAATGTGTCTTGCACCTGTGGCACAGAATGGCAGCGCCGCTGTGGGAAATCACTTTAGGACAGATTAACAAAATCACAGTGGCACGTTCATGAGGGAAGGTCCCAAATGCCCATGTTGAAAATTTGTGAAACAAATTCTAAAAATGATCGCATTCAGGTGTGCACTGTGCAGTTTCTACGCACTATTGTAACTTCACCAATTTTTCATGTTTTCACTCCAGATTTTCAACTTTGCCATTTTTTCACACCTCCTCATGAAAAGTAACTTGTCATTTTTCATCTTGCCCAAAATGTGTTTTCACCCTGTGGGCTCGAATGGTGCAGTTGCTGTGCAAAATCACCTTTGGGGCTGAGTAACAAAATTATAGTGCCACTGTTGATGGAGGGGTCCCAAAAGCCATGTTTTTTATTTATTTATTTGTTTATTTATTTCTGTTGAAAACTTGAAGTGAAAATACCAACAAACACCCTGGGCATTAGGGTTTCCAGCCATAACTGCCCCACCCTGTAGAGACGGACAGGCTTCAGGGTGTGACTTGGGAATATCGGCCATAATGCTCATGCCATTCCACCCACCATCACCCTGCAGCCAGTGAAAGGCACTGAGGTGTGCCTTGAAGTCTTTGGCCCTAATGTTCACCCCATTCTCCTCTACAGCACCCGTCTCAGCTTATTTCCTTATGGAATGGTGTGAGCATAAGGGCCGAAGATCCCAAGGCACACTGCAACACCTGGCGGCATCTGCAGGGTGGAGTGAGGTGGAATGGCATGAGCGTTATGGCTAACAACCTGAAGGCACATCCCCAAATGCCTGTCAGTCTCTGCAGGGTGGGGTAGGTGTTGGCGTCAGTTTAATAATTCACTGTCATTCCTATTATGCATCTCACTAACTCCTGCACTACCACTGCCAATCCCAGTAAACAAACATTCAGCATTGACAAATGCTTGTTTAAAAATAGGAATGACACTTGCCATTCCATTGGTATAATCCCTGCACCTGTAGATTTCTCATAGATATGTTGTAGGGGTGTAGAAAGTTGATAGGAGAACATTAGTAGGAAACACCCTGAGATCTTGTCAGAACCCGGTGATGAATTTACATTCATGTTTTTTATTTTATCTTTCATTTCCTTTTCTTTAGTTTCTAATGTTTGTGTTTTGATGATAGATAACAGTTCAGCAGGTCTGTGCTTCTGTCCAAACACTCAGCAAAAATATGTGTTTAATACATTCACCACTTTAGACAGGGTAGATGATGTAATTCTTATATTCAAAAATGCCTATTTTATTTTATTTGTTTAATGTGTCGATGTAGCTGTATAGCTCTTTTGAATTGTTTTGCTAGTATTTAATGCTAATGCAAGCTCTGCTTCCATTTTTGCTTTCTTAATTCCCCTTTTACATTGTTTAAGATGTAGTTTATATGTTTTTTAAGGATGTCGTAATTTTTATTTTTCAGAAGCCTCTTATAACTCCTATTTTTTACCAATCAGGCGTTTCACTGACTTAGTCATTTCAGTTTCATAGAAACATAGAAACAGAGAAGTTGTCCGCAGATAAAGACCCCTTTGAGTCATCCAATCTGCCCATTTTCCGAGCCTACTGTGCCCGCGGCACGGGGTAATAATGTCGCAAGACATTATGCTGCATGACAAAATTGTGCTGCCGATACAGCCTGATATTGCCATGTGGCATATGTCTTTTTTCTGGGGGGGGCTCTGCCCCCACCCACCCCCCGATTATGGGGCTGTGATCCCCAGACCTCCCTCACTAAACATTGTCAACTCCTGGGGGGGTCCAACTCGGGAGTGCACAAAACGTGTTAATAATAAAATGTCTGGGACTGAGAATCAAACCCAGTCCCAGATGCAGCGCTTGGTTCCTGCTGCTGTGGCTCAGTCCAGTGAGCCATGGCAGCTGCTCGGCAGAACCCACTCCCAGCAGAGGTCTTATCCTCTGCCTGTGAGTGTGTGAATATTGCAGTACCATGTACAGCAGTATACGCAGTATGCACCATTCGCTGTCCTGGACAGCTATTTGGGTTAGCTATAATGTTGTATGCTATTAAGCATATGACATTATGACCTGTAGGTGTGCCCACAGCCCTTGTACTATCTCCAGTCATCCCCACCTCTTGTGTTCCTTCCAAGGTCCCCTTGTATCCATCCCATGCATGCTTGAATCCTGTGACTGTTTTGGCACCTACCACCTCCCCTGTTTGGCTGTTTCAGGCTTCCATCTCCCTCTCTGTGAAGAAATATTTCCACACATCCCCTCTGAATAATTGTCATAAGTCTCCAAGGAAGGACTTGGTTGGTCCGAAAGTTTAAACATTGTTTTCTTTTTGTAACATCTATGTTGGTCCATTAAAAGTTATCAAACTATTTGTGTCTGGATCTGTTCTCACATCCACTCTGAGTCCCCCCCTCCCAGTTTCATAGAGTGACCCCTTGTCCTCAAGTCTCTTTTTCTGCAGAAAATACTACCTTCCAGTACCTTATTAATACCTGTTATGTATTTGAATGTTTCTATCATATCCTCACTTTCCCTTCTTTCCTCCAGCGAGTACATATTCAGTTCTTAGTCCCAATCATAGGGTTTTGATGCAGGCCCTGCACCATTTTGTTGCATGTCTCTGTACCCGTCCACTCTATCCATGTCCTTCCAGAGTTGGGGTCTCCAGTATTGGGCACAGTACTCGAGGTGTGGTCTTACCAGTGACCTGTACAGGGGCAACACTACCATCTTCTTCCACTGGTGATACCCCCTCTCTGTGCACCCCAGCATTCTACTAGCCTTTCCCACTATCTTTTCACTCTTCTTGGCTCCCTTCAGGTCATCAGAAATGATTACCCCCACTTCCCTTTCCTATTTGGTGGTTGCCAGTACCTCCCCTGCCAATTAATACATAGCCCCCTGGTTTCTGTGCCCCAAGTGCAAGATTTGCAATTTTTAGCATTGAAACCCAGTTGCCAAATACTGTACTTAACCATTCTTCTAACTTCCGTTAATCATGCCTCATTTTTTTCCACACACACCCCCTCCAGTGTGTCCACCCTGTTGTAGATTTTTGTGTCATTGGAGAACAGACAGATTTTCCCCTTCTAGCGCTTCTGCAATGTCACTGATAAAGACATTGAAGAGGACTGGGCCTAGTGCTGATCCCTGAGGCATCCCAGTTGTTGCCTTGCCTTCTCCAGAATGGACTCCATTTATCACCACCCTCTGACTCCTGCCACTCAACCAACTTCTTACCCAGTTTACTATTTTCTGTCCCACTCCTAGACAGCACAGCTTGTTCACCAGTCTTCTATGTGGAGTGGTGTTGAAGGCCTTCTTGAAATCCAGGTATGGCACATATACCGCTACACCCTGATCTACTTCCCTGGTCACCCAAAGAACTCAGTCAGGTGTGTCTGGCAAGACCTCCCTACTGTGAAACCATGTTTGTTTTGATCCTGCAATCCACTTGTTTCAAGGTATTCCAGTATCCTTTCCTTCAACGGTGATTCCATAACCTTGCCCACTACCAAAGTCAGGCTGACAGAGCTATAATTTCCTGCCTTCTCCCAATTCCCACTTTTGTGAAGGGAGACCACATCTGCCCTTCTCCAGTCCTTTGGAACCACACTGTATCCCAGCAATAAGTTGAACAAAACTGGCAGGTGCTGCCGGCACCTCTCTGAGCTCCTGCTGTATCCTAGGGTGAACCCCATCGCCTTGTCAATTTTTGATTTTTCAGTATTCTGAGGACTTCCTCCTCTGTGAAAGGACTAGGGTCCACCTCCTTACCAGTTCTGCCCCTGTTCATTATCTTTGGCCCGTCACCACCCCTTGAATTGTAAATACTGAACAAAAGTATCTGTTCAATATGTCCACCTTCCTTGGTCTACTTCCTCACAGAACCCCCCACCCTTTGCCCGTTATCCTTGTTATCACCTCATTGATCTTTCTTCTTGCTAATATATCTAAAGAAGGTTTTATCCCTTTTTTATTGACTGGGCAATATTCTCCTCCGTTTGTGCATTTGGTCTCCTCACTGCCTTCCCTGTCTCCCTTAGTCTATCATAGATACATAGATACATAGACAGTGTCGGCAGATAAAGGCCTATGGCCCACCCAGTCTGCCCATTTAAGTTTGTAAGTTCAGTTTATGTTTTCCAAGAAGTCTGTTGCCCCTTACTCCTGACCTCCAGAATTCCTTTATGTCTATCCCATGCATTCTTAAATCCCGTGATTGTTTCAGCCCCCACCACTTCCTCTGGCAGGGTGTTCCACTTGTCCACCACCTGTTCTGTGAAGAAATTCTTCCTCACGTTTTCTCTGAATCGTCCTCCCTCCAACTTCATCCCATGCCCTCTAGTCCTGGAACATCTTTTTCGCTTAAAAATAGTGCATTCCTGCACCCTGTTCCTCCTGTAAGATACTTGTATGTCTTTATCATATCCCTCTCTCCTCTCTCTAGGAGTACATGTTCAGTGCCTTCAGCCTGTCCTCATAGGACTTGTGATGCAATCCATGCACCATCTTTGTTGCCCTCCTCTGAACCATCTCTACCCTGTCTATGTCCTTATGTAGGTAAGGTCTCCAGAACTGCACAGTGTACTCCAGGTGCGGCCTCACTAGTGTCTTGTATGGTGGAATTATGACCTCCTTTTCCTGCTGGTGATGCCCCTGCTATGCATCCCAGCATCCTATTTGCTTTACCTGCTGCCTTGTCACACTGTTTCCCTGCCTTGAGGTCATCAGAGATGATTACCCCAAGATCTCTTTCCTGCTTGGTGCATGCTATATCCTCACCCCCAACTGATATATTGTGCCAGGGTTTTTGTGCCCTTATGCTTTATCTTGCACTTCCATGCATTGAATTTCAACTGCCAAACCCTGACTATTCTGATATCCTGATAAATTAACCTATCCTCCTCTTTCTGTGTCTTTTGTGTTTTTAAATGCTGTTTTTGGCTCTTACTGTTTCTGCTAGCTCTTCAGAGAACCATAGTGGTCTTTCCTCTGGCCCTTGCAGATCTGCCTGGCACAGTGATTCATAACTCTTTCGATGCCCACTTTGGTTTTTGCCCACTGGTCCTTGACTCCACCTGGCATCCCTATCCCTGCCTGGGCATCCCTGAGGCATTCTCCCATTGTCTTGAAAGTGACCCTCCAGATGTCCATAACCCTCATTGGTGTGTGGTTGGGTATAAACCCAGTTCTTATGCTAAACCACACCGTAGGATGGTTACTGTTGCCCAGGTGATCCCCCACTGTGATGTCATCAACACTGTCCCCATTTGTCAGCACTAGGTCCAATACTGCTCCCTCACAAGTGGGTTCCATTACCAGTTGCCTGAAGAACACCCCTTGCAAGGAGTTTAAAATGTCCCTGTTCATGGAACTTGCTGCTGCTGGGAGTCTGTAGTCCATGTCAGGTAGGTTGAAGTCTTCAATTAGTAACAACTCTCCCTTACGAGCCGGCCTTTGGATTGCTTCCAGCAGTTCCCCTTCTACTTCTTCTGTCTCTGCTGGAGGTCTTTATATATCACTCCTGCATGGATAATGGCCCCATTCCTTTTCTCTAGAGCAACTCACAGTACCTCTGCTCCCTCTCCCTTTTCTCCTTGTATTTCGGTAGCATTTATGCTGTCCCTTACATAATTTTATTTATTTATTTATTTATATATATATTAAGATTTCGGATTGCACCTTTAAGCCAGGGCTCATTTACAAACATTCCACGTCAGGAAAACAGGAGAATGGAGAACAAAAAAAAAAAAACAACAATGAAGAATGCAGTTAAAAAAACATAACATACAAAATACAAACAAGAAGCTGTCATTGACATTGTCAGATAATTGCTTGAGACTGGTTAATCAGCAGGGCATGATACCAGGCAGTTATACATAATGTGCCTAGGGAAACTGCTAGAGAGGTAGAGGCAGAGGTACTCTTTGTTGAAGAAAGGTAGAGGAGGAGTGAAGCAGCTAAGGAAGCATTGTCAATAAAAGAAGGGGACAGAATGGGGGAAGTGGGGTGACGTGGGAAAGGAGAGGTGGGCAAGGAGGAGGAGAGGAGGGACAGCAGGAAAGGTAATGGGAAGTGGGGGATTGTAGGGTAGGGCAAGGTAAAGGGGGTAGTAGAGGGTGAGAAAGGCTAGGTAAAGCACTAATAGGAAAGGGAGAGGAGAGTACAGTGAGAGTACGTAGGGAAGGAAATAGATAGTGGCAGGATATCCTGAAGTCACAATAATAAGGGGTGGAAACGTAGGCAGGAGGGGAGAGGAAGAAACTTAGTTGTGAAGTCAGGAGGAACAGAGCTGGAGTCAGGAATTAAGTAAAACAGTAGCATGAGGCACTGGTCACAAGCTGCCAACTGAGTGTGCACTTAAAATGCAGAGAGAAGTAATGTTGGTAATATTCAATTCAAGGGAGTTGAACAAGTGAGAGGCTCTAACCTTGTATGAATGTAGACCTTGGGATGTCCGGCAGTGCGGTATGGCAAACGTAAGACATTCAGAACTTCTGGTTTGGTGGGAGGCACAGTAGGGGGTCAGTATGGCCTGAACCCCAGGGGGGCATGAGACCCGTAGTGGTCTTCTTAGCTAACATACAGGTCTGGTACCTTAGTCTGTTTGTTAGCTGGAGCCAGTTTGCCCGCTGATAAATATCACATGTGTGAGAGAGGTGAGAGGATGCAGTGAGGAGATGGCAGGCCTTGTTAAGGGCAAGGGTTATGCGCCGGAACACAGTGTTGGTAGATAATCCATAGATAACCAGACTGTAGTCTATAATTTGAGATAACGGAGCGCTGTATAGCAAGATTTAGGGCTTCATCAGTAAGACAGTGCCAATGCTTATATAGGAGCCCAATATGCATATTCATATCTTTGGCAACGTATCAATATGTTTTGTGTATTCAAGAGTGCAGTCAAGGGTCACATCCAAATATTTAAAGAGACACACCTGTTCAAGTGGTATGCCAGTGCTGTTGTTGATTGTTAGTCCTCTGTCTTTATGTTTGCTGTGGGATCCATGGAACAACATTTTTTCAGTTTTTCTATAATTTAGGATGAGTTTGTGCAACTTGAAACAGGTCTTAACTTCTACAAAACTAGTCTGTAGCTGAAGCTGCAGGAGGGAGAAATCCAAGTTGCTGATGCAGATAGCTGCACCGTCCACATACAGTAGGATTCTTTGATTGCAGAAGACTGGTAGATTGTTTAAAAATATGCTTAAAAGCAGTGGACCAAAGATGGATCCTTGAGGGACTCCAGAGCGGACTGGTTGGGAGGAAGATAAGGATTCACCAATTCTGACTTGTTGGGTGCAGTCACTGAGGTACCTTTGAAACCAGCAGGTGGTTTCCACTGAGAGTCCAAGGAGAGATAATTGTTCGATCAGTAGGGCATGGTTCACAGTATCGAATGCCTTTGTCAAGTCTATGAATATGGCACTAACCAGTTGTCCGAGATCAAGAGCATTGTGAATGTAGGAGGTGAAATCAAGGACAGCTGTAGTGGTACTGTGCCCTTTCCAAAAACCATGCTGCTGGGGATATTGCAGGCTGTACTTTTCCAGGTTTTCAACAAGTTGGTCAGCCACTATCCATTCCAGCACTTTGGAGAGTGGGGGAAGGATGGAGATTGACCTGTAATCGCTAGTAAAAGTCTTGTCGCTGGATTTGTGAATTGTGGTCACCAAGGCAGATTTCCATTTTAGAGGAAACTGTGAGAGCATGAGGGAGTAATTTAGGATTTTGGTGAGAGGACAGGACTTCATCAATGTGAGGAGAGCCGTTTCAGGTCAAGGGAATATCCGCTGAATCTAGACCTAGTAAGCACAGTAGGTGCTTTTTAGCTAGACTTTCAGAGATTGCTTTAATGTAGAACAGTGCATGCTTCTGAGTCTTTACTGAGTTATCTGTATGTATTGCGTTTGGGGGGGGAGTCAAAGAAATTGGAGAGTAGCACGTGATTGAGGTCTGTGAAGGAGGCGTTAAAAGCATTTGGCATGGTTTCTTGGTCCAAGGTGATGGTACCATCAACATTGAGCATTGAGGGTGCAATTTTGGGGTCTTTCCCTGTCACTTCAGTAATGTTGCTCCAGAATTTCTTGCTGTTTTTCCAGTTGCTAGCTAAGGTGTTCCTTTAGTAGTTGGCTTTCTCAAGGCGAATGGCTTTAGCGCAGTCCTTTCTCACCATTTTGTAAGCCTGGATGTTGGCCTGAGTCTTTGTACAGTACCAGAGATGATTGTGAGACTTCACTAGACCAAGTAGATCCATGGTAAACCATGGGTTATTGACACCCTTGGTCTTCCCCTTTTTGAAAGGGGCATGAGCATCACAGGTGGAGTTGAAACTGGAGCTGAAATACTCGAGTGCAGTGTCACGTCAGGGGCTGAGTCAATTGGTGACCAATCATGTTCCCTGGGAGAGTTTTTAGGCCCTAGGTGACCGGGAACCCGTTTTCTGTAGTAGATAGTTTTGGAAGGGTTTGTTGAATTTGTTTGACCAGGTGCATAGTACAGGGAATGGCCACTTAATGAGTTATATAAAGCGCTACTCACTGTCTTCGACCCTGTTTTTTTCTTCTGACCTTTCTTCAGATCACATACTCCATATTTATCTTTCATGCTTTTATATTTCTCATATTATTATATTATATTATTACATATATTCTTATATTTATTGATGTTACATTGATAGATAGATAGATAGATATGACATTTCTTCTGACCTTAATTCAGATTGGACAATCCATATTTATCTTTGGTGGGGATATATTTCTCACAAATTAAATGCAGAGGGAGGAAGGATGTTGGAAAAGGGCATGGAGAAAGACCCCAGAAAGGTGATGGATGCAAAAAAGTAGTAGGAGAGGAGGTGATTAGTTGGGTGACATGGGTAAGAGGTGGAGATATGAGAAAACAGAAGAGGAGGAGGAAGGTAGGATTGGACTGCAGGATGGGGGAAGTGTAAAGACCACAATGACCCAAGAGAAAAGAAGTGGGGAAGAGACAGTGAGAAGGAAACAGGAAAACAGGCAGAAGGGAGTGTAGGTGAAATTAGAGAAAAGTGACAGACAGCAGAGTAGGCTAGGAGGATGTGCACTGGTAAATTATGGAAAGAATTGCACAATGATCGTGAAACAAGTTAGTCTGGCTGGGAAGCAGGTAGTAAGGTATATGAAAGACAATAAAGAGAATGAAAAGCATGGCAAATATCAGAATTATGGATCAAAATTGTATTTAGTAAATTAACTCTGCTTATAAGAAAGGCAATTTAACACATATGAGAGTGTTAACCATCTTCACTGCAAGAGATAGGGTAAGGAAGGAAACATTTGAACTCCTCTAAATGAATTATTTCATTTAATGAAATATCAATTAACTTTCATGATGCTGCAGGGGTACAAGTACACATTTTGGGTGGAGTGCAGGTGTACAAGTACACATTTTGGGAGGGGGCAAGTACAAAATTTAGGAGGAGTTAGGGAGAGGTGTGGGCTCAAGAACTGTACATATTATGGTAGGGGTTTCTAAGAAGGGAGTTATCAACCTCACCTCAGTAAACTGCACAGGGGAACAGTGAAGTGGGAGAGTGGTGGGAATGGAAGGGGCTAAGTGTGACTGAAAGTAAGGGGTAGAACAGGGAGGGATAGGCCATGAAGAAGAGTGATAGGCATTTGGTCAAAAAGAGTGGAGAGAAGCAGGAATGGTGGAAGGCTTGTTCTTAATGCTAAACGATAGGGAACAAAATGGATGACCTGCTGGCCTCGATGGCAGAGTGAGAGGTGGATGTGGTGGCAGTCACTGAGACCTGAGCAATTTGGAATCATGATAGGAATCTCTCAGCCTTGGGTTTGCTGTCTATAGAAGGGCAGGTAGAAAGGAATTGGGGAGGGTGGCACAATATGTCCGGAAAAGCATTACTGTCACCAGGGAGGAAATTCAGGATGGGAAAATAGAGGCACTGTAGGTTCAAATACAGACAGAAGCAGGAAGGAAATTAAGACTGGGTGTGGTTTACAGGCCACCAAATTAGGCTGAAGAAAGGGACAGGGAGTTGGGTACCATGAACAGGATGGCAGCTGAAAGGAAAGAAGTGGCGGTGATGGGAGAATTCAGTTTGTCTATGGTGGATTGGAGTGTCCCATCCACCATCTGTGCAAGGAGCCAGTTGTTACTGGATGCAGTCTGTGATGAGTTCTTGACTTGGGGGGTGATGGAACCAACACCAGAGGAAGCCATCCTGAACCTGTTACAAGGGGAACGCATCCAGGACATTTCATTAGAGGAGCCTTGGGGAACAGTGATGACCGGATGATTTTGTTCAGAGTTGACGTGGGGAGAGAAACACCAAGCAAGAAGACGAAAGTGACAGATTTCTAGAAGGTCAGTTATGGGAGGATGGGAGAGATTTTGAAAAAGTGCATTGCTAAGGGTCAGCATTAGGGGCTGGAGCTCCGAATCTTGGTTCGTTAGCCCTGAATAAAATATTCCCCATACCTTAAACAGACCCCATCCTAGTTGTTTGCTTTTTCACTGGGTTGGAGGCATGGGGGCTGAAGCCCCTAATCTTTTCAGACTGTAGAAAAGCCCCAGATGTTTAATGGACACAAGCTAGCCTGGAGGAAAGTAAGAGAGTGGAGCAACAGCAGGCAGTGATCAGGGAAGGGATTGTGGCAGCCACTAACACACACCTAAAACAGAAGAGAAAGAATTCCAAGGCCAGGAAACTTAGTTGAACTTCCAGTGGCATCACCCTCAGGGAGACACTGTGGCAATGGGCGGTACCCTGGAAGTGCTTCCTAACTCCACCCCAGCTATTAAAGCCACGGGCTACACCCAGTGATGACGCATACTGCCCCCCCAGAATAGACTAGATCTAGCAATGAAGGACTGGAGCAGACTAGGACTCCAATTCTTCTTCCAAATGCTTCATTCCCAGAATATTCTCCATTTGCAGGATGGCAAACGAGTTTCTAGATCCCCCTTGGTAGACCATTTTAAGTACTAAGTTCAGGCCCAGTTATATCTGACAGACTGGGAGAAGGCATCACAATCTTACCTCACACCCCCCTTGTGTGGATACTCATATCCCATCTGAAGTGGAAGACTTGGATACACCTTATATAGGACATATCTCTAAAGCCCTCCAGGAGTCCTCCCCTGACAGGATCCTCAGCTGACACCCAATGGATTAATCAGCACCTGGAATCCAACTTCAGCCAATTAGAAGCATGGTTGTTTGAAAACAGCTTACTCCTAAACACCAAAAAAACAAAATCTATGTTATTCCATCCTCTTATAAAACTGCACTTCACCCTCAGCTCTCCATCCTCTCCAGTAATGGGAAACCCTTGAATTGGTAGAATCTTTTAAATACCTGGACATCCTGCTAGACCTACCTTTGAGGCCCATGTCAACAAAACCTCCAAAATCCTTCACAAAAGATTGACTTGCTATACCGTCGTTGTCCCCTGCTATGTAATGCATCCTGCCTAAAAATTGCTACTGCCTTGCTCCTTCCTCTACTGTCCTATGGGGCTCCTTTATTCTTTTCACTCAAGTCCTCTCTCATGAACCAATTGAAACAGCTTTTTCACAAGATAGGGTGCGTTGCCATCAGAGCAGACCCCCCCACCATCAACACCATTCACTGTACTCGCATCTTTGGGCTGGCTACAACTTGACTACAAATCCAGTACTCCTCACTATGCCTCATCTATAGCTCACCCATCTCTACACTCCCCCAAGCCTATCTGACATTATTGTAAGAAAACAGTGCAGGCGGTCTCTCCACTCTACCTCTCTTCCATTACTAGCCATTCCGAAGACACGTCTATCCTCAGGCAGACAATCCTTTCCTTTTGCTGCCTCCTCAACTTGGAACTCCCTCCACCTATCTACCCTCTCCTGCACATCCTCCCTCCCTCGGTTCAAACTGGCTCTGCATATTTACTTATCTGATTGTGGAACTTGTACCTGCCTCATCTGACTTACACGCTCACTCCCTTACCCTGTTTTCCTAAAACCCCAATGCTTGTTTCTCCAACCTTCTGTTACTAACTGTACTGAAATTACTTGATCCCCTGCATTGTACATCAGTGTTTTGCAAGGCAAATTACATTACAATGTGAAATTTTGAACACCTGTAAAACTTGAAGACCAAAGTTGCTATCTTAAATATTGTACCCTATTTCTATCCTGACAAAGCAAAATTCTTCTATGTGTATTATAGTCCTGTTTATTGCGCTACTTTGTGACATTATTTTTGATTACGTGATAGAACTTTGTCTTTTGTACTTTGTAGACTATTGTCCTCATGCACCTTCCAGTGGGTCACCCTGAAAAGGGACTGCATGGTCTCAGTGGCTTACCCTGCTGCCAGCATTCAAATAAATAAATAAATAAACAACTGACTCTATATTACATATTGTAACAAAAACTGGCAGAGACATATTCTTTGAGCACCTGGCACAAATTTGCACTTCAAGCCTACCACCTAACCTCAGCCACCAGTTGGCATGAATTTTCATGGAATCGCAGATACCACGCCTTCCGACTCCAGAAATTGTAGTAAAATATGCTGGTCCAACTAAAGGGCAGCATTGGAGGGGATGTGGACAATCCCTAGCTAACCATACCCACCTCTTTTGGAAGTGTCCACTCCTTCAGTCATTTTGGTATGGAGTCTTTCAGGAACTAGAAGAAATTTTCAGCTATGCTGGGGAAGTGAGACCTTCATTAATCCTGATGGCCATTCCCCCGGAGGGAAATTCTTTGATGGGTTCATCCCTCAGACTGTTGCTGATCCTGATTCCGGCAGTGAAAAAAGTGATTACCCAGCTATGGCACACTACCTGTGCTCCTACGGTAGAAGGATGGTGAAAAATACTTTCAGAACTCTGTTCATTGGAAGAACTGACTTATACCCTGTCTAACAAAGTAAACCTGTTTGAAACTAGATGGCAAAGGTTGGTGATACACTAAGTTCTCAACCATTCTGACTTTGTTCCGTGAAGCGAACCCCACCTCTCTATTCTATTTTTTCTCCTCTCAGCCTCCTGACCTGTCTACCACCCTTTCTACTATGACCTTTCCTAACTATATTACATGAAGCACCACATCTATGAGATCCAGCTCTATGGAACATCTGTGCACCCCTGGAAGCACCAAAACAGTAAAGCATACATCATATTTATATTATCTGGGTCTCATGCTGGACAATATAGATTTATCTAGAAGCCATCGGATGCTTCAGTTGCAACCCCTGAGGTGTTGCCTCCCAGCCTTCCAGCTTAGCTACATGACCCTGTGCAGAGGCATGACTTGGAATAATGAATATCATTTTGAAATAATGGATATCGGACGACCCATCTCAGATACGCTTTTTCTTATTCAAACAGACAGTGACTTTTCTCCAGTGACTTATGACCACTATGATGCAAACATTGCTGAAACATGTAGTCCTCTGTGTACATTCTTGTCTCTATGTATTCTGGTAAAAATTTATAAAAAATTAAAGTATAAATAAAGGAAACCTAGTTGCTTCAGTAGAGAGGGGAGTCAAGTAGTCAGAGATAAAGAGGGCCACACAGAGGAAGTACAGGAAGTCCTAGAAGGACAAGGATGAGGGGATCTACCTGGAGAAAGCTAGAGAGGCCAGTAGTACAGTCAGACAGGCCAAGGCTAGGAAGGAGCTGCAAACTGTGGAAGGAATTAAGGAGGTGGACAAAGCCTTCTTTAAGTATATCAGCAAGAAGAGAACTATCATCAGTAACTCTCTCAAACAACTGAGTCAGTGCAACAAGGCATACAGTGAAACAAGTAGGATGCTGGGATGTATCGGGAGGGGTCCTGATAGCAGAATGGAAGAGGTAATGCTTCCCCTTTATAGATTCTTAGTGAGGCCACATCTGGAGTACTGTGCCAAGTTCTGGAATCCTCACCTCAGGAAGGATAGGGATAGACTGGAGACGGTACAGCACAGGGTAACAACAATGATTCAGGGTTAACAGCGCAGGTCCCATAAGGAGCACCTCAGGACTCTGAACTGGTACTCACCGGGACCAGAAGGGAGAGGGGAGATATGATGGAGATCTTCAATTTCCTAAAAGGAATTAAAAAGTGAACTTCAGGAACTATTTAGCTGACAAACTAGCTAGCATTTACATAGACATGAGTGGAAACTAACATAGAGGATGGTTCAGGAGGGACATGAGGAAGTATTATTTTGCAGAAAGGGTGGTGAAGTTGTGGAACAGTCTACCAGCCGAAGTGATGGGTGCTAAACTATTGGTGATTTCAAGCGTGGCTGTGACATAATGAAAGGTACAGTGATTGCCTGGGGTGGCAGAAACTGGAAGGAGAGTGGGAGGAAGGATCAGGAGGGCTAGGACCCTGGAAGGCAGTAGGTCCCAGGGCTAAAAAGGGAACTCATGCAGACTGGATGGACTGTTGGTCTTTTTCTTCTGTCTTTGTCTATGTTTCTATGTTTTGTGACATGAAAACAGGTATAGTTAAGTTAAAAAAGAAGAAAGGGTGGGCAGAAGGAAGTAAGGAGAAGGCAGAAGTGCTGAATGAATGTTTCTGTTTTGCCTTTACTAAAGAAAAGGATGGACCAGTACTGTGAGGAAGGATGGCGGGATGTAACATGACCATGGCTGAAGACAGGATAATGGAGGACAGTGTTAGGAAAGGGCTCACGTCCCTAACAGTTAACAGGTCACTGGGCAGGCACCCAAGAGAATTGAGGGAACTTGTAGTGGAGCTGACAGGACTACTGGTGGACTTGTTCTACAGTTCTTTTGATATGGGGGTGGTACTCCAAGAGTGAACTGGTCATATGGTACCGCTTCACAGGAGTGGGCCCAGGGATGACCCAGGGAACTACATGCTGGTCAGTCTGTCCTCCATTGTGTGTAAGCTCATGGAGACCGTTCTTTTTTACAGTTAATCCTTTTATTGAATACATATGGATTACATACAGCAGATTTGCTTCTTTTGGTTTCTTTTTGTTTTGTGCTTACATATAATGCACTCAGTTGTAGCATCTGAATTATATACTTGCATCACTGAACAATAACGTGTAGACTAACTAGGTAATCACTGCAATGACATTCAAAGGAGCAATCTGATCAGTTTGAAGCTTGTAACAGAATAAAACTACCCAGTGTTACGTAACATACTGATGGATTTCAGAAACACTTGAGTAGAACAGGAGTGTCCACCTGACAGTATTTGGTAGTGAACCTAAGAAAGTTACCAACTAAAGGGACAAATTCAGGGTGGTCGAGGCATGTCTTTACTGTTGGGGCATTGGTCAGCTGCTTTATTCTTAATGAATTGTAAGTATGGGGCCCATACTTTTTGGAATTTGTATTTTTTTAATTAATTTATTTATTTATTAATTTATTTATTTATTTACTTAATTTGTTCACTGGGGAAGTACATTGAGCAAAACCCCTTTCCAGGAATGACCCAGGGCCACAATAATAGCAGCTAAAGGTGAAACAATTAATAACACACAGATACAACATACAAATAACACAATATCACATAATAATACAACAAATTAATTTGCAGCAGATTTACGTAATTAACAATATTGGTGTCCCATGATGACACAGATGCAAAACTGTGACTGTGAAAAGAGATGGCTTGATGACAAACGGAATGATGGAGTTGCATTCTCCCCCCGAGGTGCTAGGACCTTGGAGTTAGTATATTTAGAGAGGCGGGAGTGGGAAGGCAAAGCCCCCAACAAAAAGAAATGTTGACATCTTTCCAGTTCACTTTCAAGCTGTCACTGGTTTCACAGTAGTGGTTTTGCGTTCGCGGCTCTGACATGGAACCAAAAACATTTACAGTCTGTTTTAGCAAAAAAGACTTTAGATGGGATTTAAAAGCTATGTGACTTTCCTCATTATGACCTGTGAACGGCAAGTTATTCCAACATTTTGCAGCATGTTCTGAAAAGTCATACTCTCCCACTGATGTAGAAATCTTTGGGATTGATCGCAGAGAATTTGGTAGATGTTAAGACCAGCCTGCCTTAAGATTCAAAGTGCATATAAAGGAGAGCAGTTTCCATTCTCAAAGTTGTATGAACTACACAACACAGGTTATGCAAAAAGCTAAGCCTAGGTGATAACCAGCCAATCTGAGCATACAGCACACAGTGGTGTGTGCTGTATGGCATTTTTAGTGCAAAACAACAAATTGCATTGAAATGTTTAGTTATCAAGGCTAAGTCAGTGCAGGGCAGATTATCAAATACACAGAAATTATAGTTTAATATACGCAACAATACACCTGTAGTAATAGTATATCTAGCTTCCCCTGTTAACTATTTAATTTAAACAGTGCCCCAAGTTTTTGTTTTACTTGCCTGCTGATAATGTTTACATGAGTGGAAAAAGACTAGAATCCAGTAAAACCCCAGGTATCTAAACTCAGTAACCTGTCCTAATAAAGTGCCACTAAAATCACAAATCTGTAACAGTTGGCATTTTTAATGCTATAGGTTTTGACCCAAAATCATGCATTTCTTTTTTTCAGTATTTACTGAAAGTTGGGATTGGAAAAGCCGATAGTTCAGTATTGCAAAATCTGATTTCAATGTTGAGTTAATATCATCAATAGAAGAGGTGCCAGAATAGGTAATAATGTCATCAGCGTACAACATTTATTTGGTATGAACTAAAGAAGAGGGAACAGCATCTATCTATAATGAAAACAATAGGGGCACCAGGATTGAACCCTGGGGAACTCCTTGTTCCAGGACCCAAGTTCTAGATTGAGATCCATTGTAGGAAACCTTAAGAGGTGGATCAGTCAGGTAACTTTAAAAACCAATAGCAAGGTGACTCTGTCAAGCCCATGTTCCCCCATCTCCTGAGCAGCAAGGCATGATCAACAATGTCAGCAACTGCGGCTTGTATTGGAGGAAAAATGTGACATTCTTGCGTTGGACACTACATTTTCCCTGGCCAATAACCAATCCGACAGGGTAAGAACCTCTGTTGATCTCCATCTTCTCAAAATTAGTCTTTTTGCTTCCATTGTAGCCAGAAGAAGCTAGTTTCATCGAGGTACTAAGATTAGTCGTATGCATAAGAGCCCCCAACAGTATCATATCAGAAGCTATTGGTAGAGGTCGGTTAAGTATTTTCAAACTATACTGAATGACCCAAAACCAAAAAGGTTGGATGAGAGTGCAGCTCCATAACACACATTACAGATCCTCTATGGGGACATAACATCTCCAGTAGCTATTGTGATTTAGAACACCTATAAGTTTTAACTGCGCTACTATATGATACCACAGGTGCAGTATTTTATTCTGTATCAGTAAACTGCACTGGTCCACACAGGTCTTATGTGCAAGGTCCTCACAGTGTGCCCATTCCTGATCTGAAATCTGAATGCACAATTTCCGATGCCATTTTGCTTTGGCCAAAATGGTAGAGTCAGCAGCAGTGTCCTGTAAAAATTTCTGGATATTGCTGGCAGGACCCTTTCGTTACGTTAATCCATGTCTGTATAGGAAGCCAGCTGATCTGCCCTAGGGACGTTGTACAACAAGTAGAGCAAGTGCACCCCATTCCTGACCAGTGATCATATTGGTGTCGGATTTGGAGATATTTCCAAAAATCTAATTTTGAAGTGAATATTTATGTTGTAACTCCAGGAATGATTCTAGCCCTGATCTGAGGTTAGCAAATCTTTATCCAATAAATGCATTTGTTTACCCACTCTTTCCACACAAAAGGCCATCACCCTATACAAAGGAAAGGACTGTTCTGTCAGTGCGTGTATATCCCAGTGTGTGACAAGATTTAGTGAATCAGCACATTTTTCTCCAGACAGCATGTGCTGCTTTCAGGGTTAGCCAGTACTGATATTTTTTAGGAAGTGGTTGTCCTAAATAAACAGAATGGTGAGACCCATCTAAGACGGTGGTTTCAATTTCTATCCAGGATAGCAGGTCTGGTCTAGAGGCGTGAAGTGCCTGACATGTTTTTGCTATAAAGAAAGTATATGAGTACTGCAGAAAATGGGGGAGATTCCACCCTCTTCTACTCCAGTCGGCCTGCAATTCTTACCCTACTATACCTTGGGAGGACTGTTCCACAAGAAGTTTCCACTAATTGGATTCAACTTTGAAACCACTTGTTGGTATTTCCACTAGTAGATGTGCTGGGGGTAGGCCCATGGGCAGACTAGATGGACCATATGGTCTCCTTCTGCCAGCACTTTCTGTGTTTCTATAGGAAGGGAGGAAAGTAGGCCTATGGGCAGACTAGATGGACCGTATAGTCTCCTTCTGCCGTAACTTTCTATGTTTCTAAATAAAATACTTTGGGAGCAAGCATCATTTTAATTGGCACAATCTTTCCCATCATAGAAAGATTTAACTGTATCCATCTATCCATATCTTTTTAGACAGTTTCTATTAGGGGATTAAAGTTCACTGCAACTAAGTGTTTCAAATCTGGAGTAATCTGAAACCCTATGTATTTGATTTCTTTTGGGGCCCAAGTCATACCCATGTTTTTTATCAATAGTAAGAATTAGGCAGTCATCCGCATAATGCTTGGCATGGAATTGGGCGTGTCCAACTTTAATCCCTGCTATCCAAGTCTGCGATCTTATGGCTGCTGCTAGTAGCTCAATGGCTTTACAAATAACAGGGAGAACATGGACAGCCCTGCCTAGTGCCCTATGCAGGAGAAATGCTTTGACAGAGTGCCATTGGTAAGGAGTCTGGCCATACGACTATTATATAGGGTCTGTATCCATGTACTGAATCAGGGCCTATGTTAAAGTGTGTCAAGGTAACATGCAAATATTCCTACTCCACTGAATCAAAAAATTTCTGAAAATCTACTGTAATAGCCGTAGCTGGAGTGGGAATGTTTGCTCGTCTGAAGTAAGGTGACAAGGGCCCTTAGGTGATCCAAACTGACCCTACCCTTGATAAATCCTACCTTGAGGGATGGATAATGGATGGTAAGACCTTTCTAAATGGGTGACCAGAATTTTGGCAAGTATTTTCACATCTGCATTTATCAACGAGATAGGCCTGTAACTATTGGATTGAAGAGTATCCTACACCTCCTTTGGCAGACCAGTAATAACGGCTTCATTAAGGCCACTCAAAGAGAAGACAACCAGGCCGTGTTAGTTAAACTTGTTGCATGGATCTATCTGCCCTATGTTAATTTTGCAAATAAAGAGCCTTGTTGGCAATGGAACCATTCAAGAAAGGTATCAATTGGAAGCTTCAAGTCTTCCAGGCAATTACTAAGGAGTTTCTTTCCTTGATCTGATGAGGAATTAGATGGATGGCTGAAAATATCCTCTAGGTGAGTTTCGCTTAGAGAATTAAAGCAGCCGTGCAATGAAAAAGTTATTCAAAAATGCTAATTTTCTGCTATAGTTATTAAGCAGAAATGTTGATTTAGGTTTTCTGGAAGCATCCCATGCTATTACTGTATTTTTGCATTTTTATCTAGATTCTTACCCTCCTCAGGTCCTCAGTATTATTTCTATGCAAAAATGAGGTGGCCATCTTTATTCCTTGAAAAATAATTATTTTAACACTTTCATAAAATTCTTAAATGGTAACAGAAACTGAAAATTTCACAACCCAAAAATAACCTGGGAGACAACTGGCATCGATTAGGGAAAGAAAAGTGGTTTTAGTCAGATTTTAGCCCATTTTCATTGCACTGCTGCTTTAAGCAGTCTCATTGTTGCCAGGCAAACTCCGCCCCCTCAAGAAGACCATTCTGAAAGAAAGGAAAGTGTCATTCCTTGAAGCCAATGGGCTACAGGGTGAGAAACAGCATGGGTTCATGTCAGGGAGGTCCTGTCAAACCAATCTGATTAACTTCTTCAACTCGGTAATGAGAGCAGTGGCCATGGGGCAGGCGGTTGACATTCTGTATTTAGATTTCCGCAAAGCCTTCAACTCAGTGCCACATAAGTGGCTGATCAAGTAGTCTGAATATACCCCTTTAGCTGTAGTCGATCCCGCAAATAAAGATGATAACACTAATGTCACAATCATGATCTTGTTCGCTTTTGATTCGGACAGAGACCTTGTAATGAAATTTACTAGACTTAAGTGACAGCTGACTTATAATGGATTTAGTTTTTATATATTTCCTGATTTTTCATATGCTACACAGCAGCGTCGGTGCCAGTTCTTATCCTATTGAGAGGAGACCCTTGAGCTTGGGTTCCATGGCAGAATATCAACAACAATGTTGTCGACATCCTGAACAGCGACGAGAATAATGCCAACAGTCGGCATTGTTCCACTCAGGAATGGAGTGCTTTTAGTGGAGGCTTTGCCCCTGCACCCCATCTCTAAATAACCAACTCTGAGCTGAAGTTGGTTCAGGGTGGGGATGCAACACCTGGAAAGACAGCAGCAGTGTAAAGTGAAACCATCACAGCAACCTGGCAAGATTTGTCACTGTGCTTGTCTTCGCTATAAAACTGTCATTGTGGTGGTGTGTTACCTGGAGCTTGGGCCCAGTTTCAGCTCCTTGCCCCAGCGAAGTTGAAGATAACGTATAAAGGAAAAACCTCCATATTCTATGCGATTGAGCAGGTTGCTTCTTTCCTTCCTGGGAAGTATGATGATGGTTCCTCAAGAGAAACCAAATCTCCAACCCTTTCTGATAAAGAGATTCCACTATTGTCCCAATGTCACATTTTCTAGGATCATAAAAGTGAAACAATGATCAGGTACTTGTCCTTTAACATGTGTCGCTAAGGCATTTTCAGATGTCTCTGCTCTAATGTATCTTATATGTTCTAGGATGTGGGTTCTGAATTCCCTTTTTATTTTGCATAAAAACATTTGCAGGTGCACCGTGTCAAATATACCACAGACTCTGTTGCACAAGTAATAAAAGTGTTTACCTTATATACCTTGCTGCCACAGAATGTAGAACATTCTTGTCCCACCTTAATGTACTGGCAGGCTGTGCAATTTCCACACACTTGTGATTTTCAGCTGGGAGATTGCTATTCCTGCTCCTCTCACTAGTCTCTCTGCAATGTGTACCAGTTGGTGTCTCAAATTCTTTCCTCTTCTGTATGTAATAACTGGACACTGATCTGCTGTATTTTGTAGAGCGGACTCTAGTTTCAAGATATGCCAATTCCTTTTCAAAATCTCCAATACCTTACATATACAAGAGATTTATAGTTGATATATTGATCATTTAGAAAAGAGACGTGTGAATTGAAGAATTTTGTTACGTATTTAGAGAACAGTAATAAGAATTTACAATTTACACTTACTGCTAGTTTGATTGAAGTCACATTTTGGGATCTTGTATTAAAGAAAGATGGGGAAGGTAATCTAATTACAGATATATATCATAAGTCAACAGACCGCAATGCAGTTTTATATTATAAGAGCAATCATCCTAAGCATGTTATCAATAACATCCCCATGGGTCAATACATGAGAGTCAAGTGAAATTGTAGTTCAGAACTAAAGTATGAACAGGGAGCTAAGAATTCAACAGGTAGATTTTTTCCATCATATATTATTTTTGATTAAAAGTATATTACATAACTTGTAGAACAATCCATGCTCTATACAACTATCAATTATTAATAATATATCATAAAGAGTTATAAATAGAATAAAGTATGGGTCGGTGTGTGTAATGAGAAGTTAACACACACCCAAGGGGTTAGATGCTACATAAACCCTGAGAGTGAAGCTCAAGGGATTTATGAATAGCATCTAACCCCGAGGGTGTGTGTAAACTTTGAGTTTACACACATCAACCCATTTTTTAATTTTTATAATTGTTGGGACGCATTTTTTTTTGCCTCAACAATTATATAAAATATGTCCCACTGACTGTCTTGCTGTGTGTTAAGAAATTGAGGTAGTCTAACCACTTTGAAGCAGTTTCCTTATGTTATTGAGCACAAACAATGGTTGGAACAGCAGAAATAATTCATGAGCTGAAGCTTAAAAACTTAAGTTTTAAAAGAACTGAAAGTAAACTTTTGAATTGAACGTTTTCCCCGGTTTGCTTTGAGCGCCGTTGCTATGGCAGTTGTCAAAGAGGTTCTGGTCTCTGTGGTTACTGTAGCATGTGAACTGCAGAGGGAGGGAGACGACAAGAATAAAAAGGGAGAAGGCGCTCAAGGGAATGCATGAATTTTCTTTTTTCTATGAGGCAGGAAAGATTTCAAAATAGTTATTTCTGTTAATTTTACTTGCATTCATCAGAGCAGCTCTGAGGTGAGTGCTTTGTGCGGTCAGCATGTGAGACGGAGAGACGGTTTCAGTGGGCGTGAGACACTGCTCTGGTTCATGATTTTTGCCATAGAAGGTGGAAAGGATTGTCATTATAAACACTCCATTATAATCGATTAATTTACATACACTTTTTCCTATGGGAAAAAATGCACCCATTAATTATAGACACATAATATTCATTAACTATAGATAAAACAATACCTAGCAATATACACTTATTGCTTTGTTTAACAGTATTCCAGTTACAGTTAATAAACAGGTAGATTTGAGGCCAGGGATTATGAATCTGTGGTCTAGTAACTGTAAAAGAGAAAGTTGATGCGCTTGATAGAACTTCATTAACACCAAGCTAGAGGCATGATCAGAGACGAAGGTTCTAACTTTGTTACAACGCTTACCACACAGAGCAGCAAGGTGGTGGAGATTTTGAAAAGGAATTGGCATATCTTGGAAGTAGAACCCACTCTACAAAATACAGCGGATGGGGGTCCAGTTACTACATATAGAAGAGGAAAGAATTTTAGAGACCAAATGGTACACAGTGCAGAGAGAACTGGTGAGCGGAGCAGGAACAGCATCTCCCAGCTGGAAATCACAAGTGTGGAAATTGCACAACCTGACAGTACATTAAGGTGGGACAAGAATTTTGGCAACAAGATATATTCGGTAAACAACGCTATTACTTGTGGAACAGAGTCTGTGGTATATCTGACACTGTGTACCTGCAAATGTTTTTATGTGGGCAAAATGAAAAGGAAATTCAGAAGCCACGTCTTAGAACATGTAAGACACATTACAACGGGGATGCCTGAAAATGCTTTGGTGAGACATGTTAAGAGGACAGGACCTGGTTATTGTTTCACTTTTATGGGCACAGAAAATCTGACATTGAGATCTGGAGGGAGGAGGGAGTGTTCAGGACAACAAACTGTTATCTAGTGAGTTGTTCTGGCAATATAAACTTAGAAGAAAAAAGACATGCTGGCTCAAATAGGCAAAGGAAAACAAATGTCCATTCATATGACACTATAAATACTGGTGCTTAATATAATAGGCACATTTAAAAGACAAAGTTTGTCTGGGCACAAAACGTGGTAGCATCCCCACAACAAATATCAACATTTCATGTCTCACTCGATGCTTTATCAAGATTTTTTTTTATTTTGGCTCTGGTCAGTGTATCCTGAGTCACCTCTCTCTGCAGTATAAACTTACAGCAGGTCTATATCCTGGGTAAAATGAACAATTTCAGTTGGTTCCACTTTTCCATAAAACATAATGAACTTACTTTAGAATCATCATACACCATATAATGTATAGGGGAGCCCTTATAATACATAGCCTGCCTTTTTATTTTCTTCTAATGTCAGCATTCTGACGTCAAAGCTGTAAACCTTGCTTGCCTACATCAGATCGGTGCAATTACAAGATGGAACCAAGCTCACCGACTGCATTCCAATATTCAAATGAGTCATGCAAGCATTTTAAACTGTGAATCTGAAACAGCAGTTGTAACGCGGTCGCAGAGCTCATAAAAAAATCACCAGCACTATGTCCTCACCTAGCGCAGAAAAAAGCAGGCTTCATTTTCTAAATGAGCAGGCAGCCTCTGAGAGCATGCATCTCCTCGGCTGATAATGTTTTCCACAACTCCTCTGGTCCAGATAGCCGACGTGTCCTCTTCCTATACAAGCACATGATCGTGGTTGGCCAGCCGCATTGTACTTTAGGAGCAGCAACAATCAGGCTATATTTAAAAAAATTTGTCAGAACAGTCATTTTTTTCTCTGTGTGCTTCTAGTTGTTACCAACCCCATACATTATAAAAGATAATGGCTGGGGTTCTGCAGTTAACTGCATTGAAATCACCTCTCGCGGTTGCGATGCTGACAGTAAACCTCTCGAGCTGCACTCTCGAGGTTTACAAGCACAGCATGGCAGTCACTCGAGGTGATTACAATGCTGTTTACTGCTGACCTCAGCTATTATCCTCTATGTAATTATACAAATCTGTGGTTTTCTTGGTTTCATTCTCATGATGTCATATTTATGAGTGGAGGGGGTGGGTATGCTTGTGACGTGGGGCTGGGGGTGTATGTGCACCTTAGCATGGGTGTGTTTTTTGTTTATATAACATGAGATGGTAACTTTATCTTATGCCTCACAGTATTGGAATGTTTTATTGCATACAGTGGCCCAGATATTCAAAAGAGTTGAGCCATGCGCAATAGGGTTGCTCCTGTGCAAGTCCGAAATTGCGCCATTCTGCGATATTCAGCAGGAGGCAGTTGCGCCACTGAAATCATGCTGAGCAACAGCGCAATGATAATGAAGGCATGCGCAACCGAAGGAGGAACCATGCATAAATGGTGCAGTGCGATATTCAACGACTTGCGCCATGCGCAATAGGGGAGCAAGCGGAAGTTGCGCCATAGCGGAAATGAGCCAAAATAAAAAGGAGCAAGGGAAAGGCACAAGAACGCTACAGGGAAGCCACATGAGTCAGAAGCATAGGCAGACAGACAGGGCAGGAGGCACAAACAGGGCAGGCCAGGGGAAAGGGCACTCTGAACAGCCAGGCACAGGGAAGGTGTGGAGAGCCACACAGCACAGATGCCAGCACAGGCAGGTGTTCCCGGTGCAGGGGAAGTAGCAGCCAGGACAGGGGGAATACAGCAACAGCTGCCAGGGGGGTGAACACAAGCCAGGGACATGGCCAGTGCCACCTTCAGATGGAGGCCGTTATGAGGGGGTGAGAAGGTGGGCAGCAGGGGTGTGGCGTGGAAGGGCCCATCGATGGTATGCCCCAACAGGCATTCCAGCCACTTTCCAACTTTGAGCTGTACCACGGATACTGAGATTGTGGGCCAGTACCACCTGAATAGGGTAATTCTGAGGCGGCTCTGTGAGCTGTGCAGTGATGTGACGCAGGCACCCACACGACAGAGCCATGCCCTGTCAGTGGAGACTAAGGTAACAGCCTGCTTGCTCACCACGGGTACCTTCCAGAGACCAACTGGGGACACCACAGGCATAACCCAGTCAGCCACATCACGCCACCTCACCCAATTCCTCAGCGCACTGCTGCCATATGCTGTGGAGTACATCCATTTCCCCAGCACAGCGGCGGAGCACACAGCAAACATACAGGAGTTCCACAGGGCAGCACTTATGCCTGGCATGCTAGGGGCAATAGACTGCACCCATATGGCCATACGCACACCACCTGGCCCCAAGAGGGCCGCATACATAAATCGCAAGGGCTATGCCAGCATCAACTGCCAAGTGGTGTGCAATGCCAGGGGTGCATAATCAATGTCTTGCTGCACACCTGGGGAGCACATGATTCATTCATCTGGCACCAGTCGGCACTGTGCCACAGATCCGAGTGAGGACATCCCACTGGACACCTAGTGGGTGAGTATGCAAACCACATGGAAAATCATAGGGCCTTGTGGGGCATGGCCAAAGGTGGCATGAGTAGTGGCCTACATGGCCTGGGGCAGGTCGATGCTGATCACAAAACTAACCCCCCCTCTACACACGGGTGACAGTGGATACCCACTCTGTCCCTGGCTGCTCACACCCTACCGGTGGCCCGCAACCCCATCGCAGCAATGCTACAATGAGGCACACGCCACCACATGTAATGTCATCGAGCGGGTGTTCAGGATGCTGAAGGCATGTTTCCATTGCCTGGACACCTCTGGTGGTGCCCTACAGTACAGCCCCTCAAAGGCCTGTGGGCTATTCCTGGCCTGTTGCATCCTGCACAACATGGCCAATGAATTGTGGGATAGCCATACAGGTCGAAGAGAGGGACAGCGATGGAGACGCCGGTGACGATGGTGATGGCAGCCCCCGCCTTGGCTGACAGGACCTCGACTGATCCGGGCTGGCACAGCTGCACCGGGACACCATCACAGAGGAGCACTTCAGCCAACCCAGGTAAGTCATGGGGCCATGTGCAACCACCAGTGGCTAAGGCACAATCCACAAACACACATGGACACACACCAGGGTGCATGCCGTCAAGGGAGTGGCAGGGCACAGAAGCACACACACAGCCAGGGATGGGTGAGGATTAACATACCACATGGACAGACACACACACGCACACACACAATGCAACAAACGTGCATGGGGGCAGGAGGCACCGACCCAAACGCCAACCCTAGCAACACACATGTCCACAGGCCACCACACCCGCTGCCTGTCCATGTGCGTGTGTCAGATGCTGAGCACCATTGCACATTGGTGTACAGCGCAATGCAGGCATCATCATGCACACGCAACTGTGGACAGCAGCCACGAGGGTGTGGAGGTGGACTGCGTGTCTGCATGCAGGGCCAGGTACCCACCCATGCACTGCCCACTGAAACACACAATGCACACAGTGCAGCATCAGAATGTAGCTGTGGTGGGAGACAGGTCAGTCACGCGACACAGTGTCCCGGCTGCCACGAATGTGTGGGCAGCCCCGCCAAGACCCGCCAGCACTGACAGGCTGACCACTGGCCTCATGGGGTGGCACCGATGGTCCCCCAGGGGTTCCACTGTGTGAATGCAACCATGATCGTGCAGGGGTCTGCAGCACACCAAACATTCCTGCGCCAGGAGTGCTTGGGATGCCCACAGCTGAACCCGGTGTCGACAGGGTGGGAGTCGCACGATGCCAGGAACAGGCGGTGGATAGTGCACTGCGTGGTGTCTGCGATGCATGGGCACCTGACTGTGTGCCCATTGTGGCCATGACAGTAGTGAATGCCTGTGCATGCCTGTCAATGGCAGCGGTCATATCCTCCCACAAACGGTCCATCCCTGCCAGGATCAGTGTGGTGTCCCTGCTGCGATGCTCCCCTGCCCACTCCAGAGCCACACGCAGTGCATCCACCAACGTCACAAGCCGCATCTGCTGCTGGACCGATGCTCGCAGTAGGTGGGTGTGCTCATCCAAGAGGTCATCTGCCTCCTCGGCATCCTGTCCCTCAGGGTGTGCGCGGCCCCAATGATCAGCACCCTTTGAGGGTGAGTGCTGCGCACCAGGACCAGGTCTGGGCATGTCCACAGGCGGTGCACAGATGCCGCCGCTGAACCCTGTGCCCCCAAGCCCATTGGGCGACTGCTGATGCTGCCCCTCCAGCTGCCACTCCCCAGGGCTCAGTGGTGCTGCCGCAGTGGCCACAACAGTCCCACTGTCCTGAACAGACACCAGTGCTGCCCACTGGTGCTGACAGGCACAGGCTGGGACTGTGCTGACATGCAGGCCTCCACAGCAGCACCACCCACAGCCATGGGCACGAGTGCCCTGCTGTGTGGCCATCCTGCACACATGTCACTGCCCATGACGGTCGTGGTCATCATCACTGGTGCCGGACTGTGCTCAGTTACAGCGCTGCTGGCATCCGGGGATGCCAGCACGCTGGGACACAGGCAGGGCTTCCTCCACACCTGTTACAATGACATCAGTGTGGACAGCCAGGCGGCCCCACTGTCGCAATGCTCCACGTATACCTGTGGAGGTGGATGGTCCCCCCTCCAACTCCAGCTGACTGTCCACAGTGGACAAGCCCACCATCGCTGACCCATGCAGATGCTCAGGATCTGTAGGGGAAAGCAAAGTCGCGTTACTGCGTGTGACCTACCCTACCCCCCCATAGACAGACCATGACTTACCATGCAGTGATGGGCCACCACCCATCTGGAAGCCACCACCCGGAACACCCTCAATGGCACTGCGCTGCATGCTTCCAGCAAGCCTCTCCTCCTGTGGGTCAGCTGTACCACCTTCAGCTGTCCCCCACCTGTTGCAGCACGTGCCCTGATGGCAGCCACCTCTCCTTTGTCCTCCTCCTGTCTGTGCCCATCTTTTCTTACACTCCTGCACAGAGTGTGGCTGCCATGCAGGTTCGCAGCATGCCACCTCCCTCCCATGCAGCAGCACGGGCTTGAGGTGTTCCCTCCATCCACTGAGAAGTGGCTCCTGATCCAGGTAGGCCTCAAACAGGGCCTCGGTTTTGGCCTTGTAAAGTTAGGCCTCCTCCTCCTCCTCCACCATTGGGTTCCTCCCTCCAACAACCTGGTCATTATGTAGCCTGTAAGAATGTCAGTTGTTACCTGTGACTGTGCAGTCCCATGCATGTTCCTAAATCCACAGTCTACACTCCCAAACAGCAAGCAACTCAACAATAGACTGCAGTAACTGACTATGGTCACTGCAGCACAATGTTGCACTTTCATAGCGCAACCCATGCAAATGAGGCGAGGAGCAACTTTAACTAGATGCAAATTGCAGTACTGCACCATTGAATGACTGATTAGATGATTTGCATATGACGGCTGAATATCGCGCAATTGTGTTGAACGTGCTGAGCCAATGGCGCATTTCTGTGACATGCATAGTACACCTCACTGCATATGCCCGGGTTGCTGACGCAGGCATCTGCCGCCGCTGATGATGTGCTGTGCGAGGTAGGCAATGCAGGCCAGTGGTGCTATAGCGATGGTCACTACATGGCACTGTGGCACTGGACCATCATAGGCGCAATGGGCCAACTGCGCGGTAGGCCGCTATGGTGCTGGCACACAGGCAGCCAATCATGCTACACGCATTGTGTTCCAATGGCTCTGTGCATGTCCATGCGCCAGAGACCCTTGACCCTGTGCCCGACCTTTGCCCCCTAGGCGCCATGTGTCAGGCATGGGTGCACCTCTATCGTGCTGTTCGGTAACAGCGCGATAGGGAATGGCAGCGTTGTACCGCGCAGCATCTGCACATGGGGCGCCGCACTGCAGAGCACTGTATTGCCAACTAGAAGTGAGAGAATGGCATGCAGAAGGGCAGCCCAGTGGTCTGCGGTTTAACTAGCAAATCTAGTGGCCATTGTGGAGCCACACCATTGGCCTCTCTTCGGGGAGGCGCCCCGGACAGGGCCAGGACCCAGGTGTGGCAGGAGGTGGCCACTGCCCTGGAGGAGTGTGGAGCAGTGCAGGCACCAATACGGGGACCTGCGGAGGAGGGAGCTGGAGCTGCTGGCATGCCTGCGGGCACGTGCCAGGAGGGGCATGGTGCCACGGCCAGGTAGGGGTTCCATCAACACACTTTTATCATCCATATGGGTAACACTGTTGTATGTGTCCAGCACATAGGAGAAGGACCATCTGGGGTTGGCTGTGGTGGTGTTCACAAGGTGTGGGTGGGTGGGTCTGGCTGGGTGGGAGGGCACACACCTGGGGGCAGGGGACTTTTGCTTGGGATTGTACTGATGTTCCTCTCTCCTTGTTTGCCCCACAGGCCCGGAGGAATGCTGCCATGCGAGGGAGGAGCTGCGGCAGGAGGAAGATGGTGCAGCCAGGTGGGGAGAGGGCCATCACCGCCCACCTGACCGGCCCGATGAAGGTGAGTGCCATACATCCATGATTACTACTGCATGCTGTGTGACAGGGTGGGCAGTGGGGCATGGCCACCATCCATCGACACCACTGCCATGCACGCAATAGTTACAGTCAACACTGTCCAGTGGCACTGCATGTCTGGGAGTGTGTCAATGGTGGTCCATGCGTGCACCAGGTACATGGTTGTGCCACTGCCTTTGCACCACATAGCCATGTCACTAAATGGCTACAGTGGTGCTGTGCGTGACTTGGCCCGTGGGTGTGTGCAGCATTCCGCATGGCTGTATGCACCTGGGTGGGCAGGTCCTGTGGACGTGATCACTGCGGGTGGTCACACACCATCACAGTGGTATGTCCCACGGCCGTATGCCATGCACAGTGGGTGGGCTGTATGGGGTTGTGCATTCACACCTATTGACTGTGCTCCCTTGTCCTAGGTACCCGCCATCTTCGTGAGATACGGGAGGCACTGTGGGAGATATTGGTGGTTGCACAGGCGTCGCTGGACATCCTGCGATGATTCGATGAGACGGGGTACTGAGGAGGCACAGGGCCCGGAGGAGCCAGAGCAAGGAGAGGCGCTCCCACTAGTGATGGATTGCTCGCAGTATTCCCCTACCCCCCTGGACCCACCCTCACACCCCTCCTTCCCCATCCCATTTGTCCACCCCTGCCCTCTACCCACCCCCACCTTGTTTGTGGCCCCCCCAACCTTGTATATAGTTCCTATGTTATATTGTATATAGTTTGTATTATTGTAAATAGTTGATTGTTATATATTTTTTCAATAGATTTAATTCTGATATGAATACTGTGGTGGTCTCTGATTTGCAGCGGGCTATAGATGCTCAGCTGCAGTGGTGTGCATGGCGTCAGGGGTTGTGCGGTCATGGGTGTGTGTGTGTGTGTGTCAGTGTGGAGGTGACTATGGTGTGGGAGTAGCTATCAGTCAGTGTATGTGGTGTGTGTGTTGTGCCCTGTGCACTGAATGACTGTGTGCAGTGGTCCATGGTGCGTGCTCTGTGTTCATGGCACACCCATCGGCCCATCCATGGCCTGTGCAGCTGACACACATGCATGTCTGTGACCTGCACGGTCCCTAGCATGTCAGTGGTGGCAGTCCCTGCAGGGCAGCCACTGTACCCATTTTGTTGCTGGGTTGCCTCCTGTCACTGGTGTGGTGCATGCCTGGCTCAGGTGGCACTGTTGGCACCACAGTCATTGTCCCACCTCCATGCTGTGCCTTGTGTGTGTTGCAGGGGATGTGCCCCACTGTCTGTGACTTGTGCTCCGGGCGACTGATGGTGGTGTATGGGTCCACAGTGCCTGCGCAAGGTGGCTGGCACTCCAGTGCCATGGAGGACTGCGGGTTGTGTGTACACAGTTTACAAGGGCCCACACTGGGGGCTTGGTTGCCCCACCACTGCGTCCCTGTGTTGTTGTGCTCTTGTGCATGGGTGGGTGTCTGTCCACACACTGTGTGGCATCCGGTGTGGTGCATGCTTCCATGCACCACTGTGGGTGGCTGTGCTGGCTGTTGTGGCCAGTGGTGGGTCGGGGTGTGTCACTGGACTACTGTGCTGGGTGCTGTACCACTGGTGGTGGTGTCAAGGGCACGCCCTGTCCCGTGTGGGGTACCTCTTGTGCTGACGCATGGTCGGTCTCTCAGCAGTACATCGGGGGACTGTGTGTGTAGCACTTTGTCTGCTGTTGTTGCATTGCCATGTGCTGCCACCCACTGCTGGGTGCTCATGGTGGGGCTGGCTTGCATGGTTCTGTGGTCACAGGGTTGCAGTGTAACAGTGGAGGTGGTGGCATGCATGGGGCTTCCGGTGGTGGTCACTGCTCATCGGGGAGTGTCTGGGGTCATGGTGCAGGTGTGCTCTGCATTGGAAGGGATGGTATGGCATGGGGTGGCCAGCCCTCCTTGTGTGCCAGTCACAGCTTGCCGGTAGGTGTGATGGGGCATCGTGGCCCGGCTATGGGTTGTTTGCTTGTCTCCATGGGCCAGTGGTTATTCTGGCCCTCCCCCAGTTGTGCAGTGCATGGGGTGTGGGGGGACGATGTCTGTTCTGCTGTGTTTTCCTGTGCCCATCTGTGGCATGGGTGGTGGGCCACTACCTCCCTGGTTGTGCAGTTACATTGCTCTGCTGCTGGAGGTCATCCCTGGTTGAGCTATGGCACCTCTGGACTGCTCAGCTGAACATCCCTTGTTGTGCTATGGTGCATCAGATCTGCTCAGCTTCCCCTCCCTAGTTGTGCTATAGCGCAGGTGGTGCGATATTCAGTCGTTGGCTGTAGGCGCAGTTTGGCCTGCTCCTTTTTAGAATATCGCGTCTCTTGCGCATGGGCACAATAGACTTGTGCTTGCTCCTGCTATTGTGCACTTTTTGGGCTAGTTTGAATATCTGGGCCAGTATGTACATAGTGCTGCTATATGGAGTTGTGATTATACATTTAACATATTATGCACCTGTATATAATGGTAATGTGCTACATTGAATAATAAGGTAATTTGAAAATAAAAAGCATCCTTACAATGTTATTGGCATCTTGAAAAGCACCAGTTTGACAAGAAACATTGACCTCTGCATGGAGGGTGCTACTTTCTTTGTGCACTTTAATAAAGGATTTATAGTTTCCTAACGTTGGAGTTTTATGGTAGTTTAAACAGGCAGCCATGCATTTCCTTTGTGGATGCATTTTGGTTAGCTGGTCAGGAAAATGGAAAAGACATTTACATGACCTGATGACGTTGAGCACAACTTCTTGAATAATATCGTCCCCAAAGTTTTACTGATAATCCTCAAAGTGTTACTAGATAAATAATTCTTGGTTTCAGCTGTCGGCTGCAAACCATGTCTGTCTAAGGTCATATGAACTGGCTGAAGTGATATCAACTGGTTACTAGTTATTACAAAGCTCCATAATACCCAGGTAACAGGTTGATATTGCCAGAATGCTTAAGCAATAATGCACAACAGGGCATGTGTTGTCATGGGATTTGTACACACCTTGTGTGGTGTGTTACGAGGCATAGCCGAGCGACATTTTTCTTTGTAACTCAGTTTTTACTGATGCATGAAAATTGATGTCCCAAACAAAGCTGATCAAACTGCATGATAATAAACAAACACAGGTCTCATACAGATAAATATCTTGATCCTTGTTTTTCCCTTTTACAGGGATTTAGGAAGACAGACAAGGAAGACAAGTTAGTTCTGTCAAGACAGTCCAAGAGTCTTTGTAGTTTTACAGAACATAAAAGTCCTTGCAAAGAATATGTTAGTAATAGAATGATTACGTTCTAAGGCTTCCAGCTTCAGTAGAGAGAGTACAAGACCTTTTCTGCTACAATCTAAGATCTCTGCCTTAAAAATGGAATGTAAGCCAGTCACTAGCTAAATAACTAAATAAACTAATAAACTAATTCATTCACTGGGATACAAAAAATAAATAACCCTTAAGAACCCATTCTTGTGTGTCGTGTGTTTCCTAGGCCACTATCTCTATCTATTTGTCTAGATCCCTGGTACCAGGACCTTAGATGAGCTCCATTCTATCACTATGGATCAGTGTGGGACTTATAAATACAATCCACTCTGGGCTTTCAAATTACGATATCAGGTGAGCCTCCCCAACACCTCTATTGCCTCCGCTCCTCCCCCATATGCCAGTGCCTCCGGATATTTAGAAAACTGTCTAGGCTCAATCTAAGTGTGGCAGTAATTCTTTCCATAGCCTCCAGTTCTGACACCCTCTTTTTCCACATTAGTCGAGTGGCTTTAATTACACAACAAGTGTGTAAATCCCACTACTACGCGTGACCTGAAATGAACTGTTGCAATTATAAAATAAATCTGTTATTAAAAATTGAAAAAACAATGAATTAGGTTCAAACAAATATAAACATTTTTATTATCAGGATCTTTACCGGTTGTCTGTTGCAGGATTTACACACGGTCATGTGATATGTATTGACCAATGAGGTTACAGGATTTTTGATAACCATTTTATAATCGTTCATTTAGTATATTATTTAGCACCTTTACAATAGTTTTACATGTACTGTACTTCTCAGTGATACCATTTTTCACAACTCAAAACATCAAGGCTGACTCAGTATTTTTCACACAGTAGATAAAATCACTCCCCCCCACACTCAAGACAGCGTGGCAGTTTACCTCAAGTCTGTCAAGTTTGCAGTCACTTGCATGTCTCTCCTCCCCTTCATTTTCAGTAGATCACGCTTACAGTGTCCATTTATGAGAAGCTGAGAACTGTGTAGACCTTTTTGAAAATCGTGCAAGACAGACTGTTAACAATGTTACGTTACAGCTCAGGGTTTGTTTTGTTGTTGTGCCAAGCCCCGGGTCAGTCAGCCCCACGCACCACTCCCACACACCCCAGGCTTACCTGCGGGACTGCTGTGCGGCACCTCCCTCCCATGAACATTAGGGTAGGTGAGACCCAGCTTAACCCCTTGGTCGGGGCCATGGGAGCAGGACCCCCCAGTGGACATAAGTAGGCGATGGGGCCGGCATCATGTGTGGGGGCAGGCATTTTTCATGGTGTAGAGTCCCCTAGGGGTGCAGACATGCAATGATGACCAACATCCAACCCGCCCCCCGATGTTTTGGCGTTGGCCATGGCAGTAACCCCAGCCTCCGCCAGAGGTCCGCAATGCACCAGACATTCAACCCCCTCCCCCCAGAGAAGGACAGCAGTCCCCAGGATGCTCAAACCTTCTCCCCCCAGCCAGCCCTCTGACTCCTGAGTCCATCCCCAAACCTGGGATGTTGGCACCACAAGCAGATGCCTTGCCGCTGCACCGGCAAGCCACTCCACAGCTCAGGTTTTCTAAATAAAATATCTGTGAATCCATAGCTGACATTCTGGGTTTTGATTTGTTTTATAAGATCTGTTAGATGTTCCCTTTAACACCATATATATGTTCTTCCTGATGCCGGATAAGTATCAAACTAAAAATGCTTCATAGCATTGATATTTTAATTTTAATGCTTTGTGTTTGCTTGAATAAAGTCATCTTCACTTCTCAAAGCCAGTTGTTCTGTGCAAACCAATAAATTACATAAAATAACACGTGTGTGTGAGCATCATTCAGATTTTTTCACACACCCTAAGTGTGATGCCTCAAGCTTCACTCTCGAGGATTAAGTGGCATCGCACACCTCAGGTGTGTAAAAAGACTCATAATACACATCCGCACATGCATTATCCTTTATTTAATATCTCATCCATTTAATATCTTACCCTATATTTAATACCACTAGAAGTGACAACCGTTTTTTGCCATTTTATAATCTGAGGTACTATGGAAATACTAAGCTGCCAGGACCCTGAGGAAAATGACGTCATTCTTGTTCAAGTGTACCTTTAACCATCTACATTGCAAGGGATAGGCGAAGGAGGCAACATGTAACTGCTGCTCCTAATGCAAACTGTATCTGAATCTGTATTTGTAACCACCTCAGACCTGTCTTATTGTCCTCTGCACTTAATACCCTTTCCTGGTGTCTAATCTCCTACCTTGCCTCTTTTTGTAGTGACTTATTTTTTCTTGCATCCTCCGAACTCCCTCACTCACTTCTTCCCTCTCTTTGCCATCCTATTTGGTGACTAACCCTCCCCATTCCCTTACCACCCTTCTCTATTGATGCCCCCATTCCTTATCCTAATGGTGCCACACTATCCCACCCCCCTCCTATCTCCCTCACTCACTCACTCACTCACTCACTCACTCACTCCTACCATCAGCCTAGCATTGTCACATTTCTTCTAATGTCCCCACTCTGACCACTCTTTTCTCCCTCCTCCTTCCACCCGCTTCCCTTAACTACTACTTGTCCTTCATCCCCCTCCCTTTCCCCTCTGACCCCCTCTCCAACCCCTCTTATCTCCCTCCTCCCTCTTCTCTTTCCCCGAGTTCCCTATTCAGCATAGGCATCCAGTTTTATTTCCTCTCTGACCTTCTTCCACCTGCTACCACACACACCCGTAAATCCCTTCTACCCCCTACCTCAAGAGCACTAGTGTTCTCTGGCCACTCCTGTCTTGTCTCATACATAGTGTTTTATGTCATGGTACTCCCCGTGATACCCTTCTTGTGAAATTGTAACCCATGTATCCTTTGTTACTATGATGTATTCCATTGTGATTCCTCATGTGGAATGTACATTTGATGTTGTCCTTCTCACTGTATTTTGCTATTGTAACTTGTGTCCTCCTAGGACCAAACTGCAAATGAGCTCACTCAATGGTGTTTATCCTGGTTAAACAAAAATTGAATTGAATTTGAATTCCTTTAAATGAATTCTTTCATTTAGTGTAAAATAGAGGGCTATTCTTTCTTTCGTTGACCAGGAACTCATTTCTGCATTAGTAAGTTATCAATAAACTTTTATGATTCCAAAGAAGTGCGTGACATGTAGGTTTTATTAGTGTGTAGAGTGTATTCCTGGAAGTGGAAATCAGTATCCCTATGAAATTTAAATGTAGTACCATGGGCTATAAATACTCTGCCTAGCAGGATTCCTTGTCAGTCTGCTGGCAAGATGAAGTTCCTCCATTTCCTTCTGATCTCCGCAGCTTTGATTTCCTTTGCATCAGGTGAGTACATGGTTGGGGAGGGCAGATGCTTCTTTCCCCAGGTTTTCTGCAATCTCCTGCACCAACATGGAAGGGTTTCTGTGGCTGTATATTGAGCTCTGACTAGGATGGTGGGCAAGCAGGTGGATTCACTGACAATACTAGCACCACTCTGTCATCAGCCAGAGGGGGTGCAAAGTTTCTGGGAATCACACACACTGTCTCTCACTAGAAAGGGAACACCTCACTTCCACAATGTGTCAGGCCACCTGCCACCAGTCTCAAGAAAGGAAAATTGAATACATGTAAATGCTGCCATCCAGCTCACCCAGTGGCATGGCCACAGTGCTACTATCTGCTACACCAGCAACCCAGGATCGGGAACAATCTTCAATGCCTGGGGACTGGCCAGAGTGGTGGAGCAAGCGTCTGGAGGACTGCTCTGCTCTCCTGGATGGGGTAGATTGCCAGCTCCACTTAAAGGCTGCCACCAGGTGGAAGCCTGCTGGTAGTATATGACAGGAGTGGTAAGAAGGAAGGAGCTGCAGAACTCTGCAATGTGCGCATGCCTCCACACACATGAAGTAATCTGCGTGTACCAGCACTGGGTGAGAGAAAATCTGGAGAAAAATGGTGGCGGTGGAGGTGTGAATTAAGCCCTGTGCACCATCCCCCGCCCACTCCATCACCAGGACCCTGTGGAACAACACTGGATTGGAGTGATCTGCGGGGGGGATGGCCCTCCACATCCTGACCCTGCCATGGGAGGGACGGAATCTGTTTGGGCAACCCGGATCACAGGTAAGCCCAAAGAGATGGTATAGAGTGATGGTTGGTGGGGACATGGTGGAAGGGAGCCGAGCACACCTCTGCTGGTGGGCATAAAAACTAATATGGAAAAAACACAACTCTCTAAGGTGCTAACATTACTGGGCCAGGCATATTTGTTAAATTTAAGAAGCAAGTGCAGAGAGTTGGGGGAACAGAATCATACACTATAGTAACTTACTGTATTTGAAAATTGATTTACCAAAGATAGCTCAGCTGAGATGAAGTACCTTGTTTTCAGTGGATTCCTGCTTTTATCCACTTAAACAGCAGAGTGGAATGAAGCAATGAGTGGTTAAAGTGGTTTTCCAGCATCCAGAAAACCTTTCTATATTCTAACATTCAGATGAACCAGTTTATATTCAATCAATAGTCTGTATTTTGTTTATTGTAGTTTTTTACCCAGGATAGCCCAGCTTGAATGCAACATCTCACTTCCAGTAGGGTCCCGCTTCTACCCATTTTCACAGCTGTATGGACTGGAGTACTGGGAGGTTACATAACCTGCCCAAGATCACGCAGTGAGTATTTGGCTCTGGCGAGGCTTGAACCTGCAACCTCCCCCTGGTTCTTGAGCCAGTGTTGTAACCAGTAGACCCCACTGTCTCTTACCTCCTCTCACTGATTCCTTTACATTAACCCCTTCCTCCCTACCATCTCTCACATTGCGCTGCATTTCTCACTGAACACTGGGCCTTTCCCTTTCCTTCCCTCCCTCCATGTCTCCCCCCCCCCCGCTTCATCCACTGCTTACTGACTCCTGTACCTTGTCTATCCCCTGTTGCAAACCTCCCACTGGACAAACAGCCTTCTCCTTCCAACTTCCCTCCTCTGGAACAACCATTTCCTTTGGCTCCATCTGTCCCCATCTTACTTTGAGAACCACTAGCAGGGAGTACAGAACCACTCACTGGTTGTTTCATGTTAGTTTTATTTCTCACACAGCGAGTCACATCAAGCTACACAGCTATACAAGTCAATGTTTCATGGTTTCATCATGATGTACACCTTTAATAGTTATTTTTGTTATTGTTAACTTTTTGTAAAAAGAAACACATAAACAATACAGCAGAACAAACAGTTAAGGCGGTGGGGAGGGCTGAGGGGGATGCTGGGGTACATAGGAGAGGCATCACCAGTAGAAAACAGACAATTGGTCAGGCCACATCTGGACTACTGTGATCAGTTCTGGAGACTGCATCTTGGAAGGGCATTGACAGAATGGAGGCGGTCCAGAGAACGGCAACAAAAATGGTGAAAGGAATGCACCAGAAAACATATGAGGAAAGACTGAAAAACATCAGTATGCATTCCCTGGAGGAAAGGAGGGAGAGGGGGATATGATAGAGACATTCAAGTACCTCAGGGGAATCAACAAGGTCCAGGAGCAGCATCTTTCAAAAAAAGAAATGTGCAAGAATAAGGGCTCACAGTATGAGGCTAGAGGGGGGAGACTCAGGGGTAATGTGAGGAAGTATTTTTCACAGAAAGGGTTGTGGATGCATGGAACAGCGTCTAGCGGAGGTCATAGAGGCTAAAATGATTGGTGAGTTCAAGAATGCAGGATAGAAAGGCAACCCTAGTGATAAGAAAGTGAGGGCAAGCTGCTGATAATTTAGGATCTGGAGTTTAAGTAGGTAGGGAAATGGGCAGACTAGGTGGGCCTTATCTGCCATCAACGTCTATGTTTCCATGTTTTATGTAACATAAACCAAAGAGTACAATACAGAAACTAGAAAAGGATGGTCAGAACATCCGCCAGTTCATTGCCTGTACAGTCAGGTATTGATAAATAAGGAGAGGTCTCAGGCATAGCATTGCTGTGCAATATTAAAGTTCATTTGATATCAGCAAATGAGATCTCTACAGAAGTCAGAATTACATACAGCGGTGACTGGGGTGACGGAGGACTGATAAACAATAGATGGCGTGTCCAAGTCTCTTGATGAGAGATACGTTAAAGTGAAGCTAACTGGCCTACTACTGTTTGTCATTCATTTATGGGGTATACCCTTGGCTCTCCATTGTCTGAGAAATACACCTTTAATATTTACACAGTCACCATAACATACATATAGGATTAAAAATCAACTAAAACATGGTAGTGCTCCAGTTTTACAATACTGATTATTTTAATCTTCTTTGCAATTAATCCAGTATCTTCTCTTATTCAGACCCACTTATAGTATCACCCACACTCTGTGTTATTTTTTAAACTCAGTATAACAGTCCATATCATCACCCACCTGCTATTATAGATAGAATTGCTCTGCTGAGGTATTCACCATTTAACTAAACATTCTTTCATTTACCCTTTGGTTTCAAATACAGCATCTGCAGTTTCTGTTTTTACTTCTGTCTCCCCTCTCATACTGCAAAAGACAAATCAAAGCAACTTTCCTAAAGAATATTTTCTTTGGACTGATAAAACTGGAAGACGACTGGAATTTTTTTATATTGGAAAAAAAGGAAGGGTCAAATTTATTTGCCCATTTTCGTTGCACTGCTGCTTTCATAAGGTACTATGAAGTGAGGTAAAAGGGGCGCATCGAGAAATGACTGGGCTCTGTGTCCAAACACATACACTAGCTCATAAGTAAAGATGGTGCGGGCACAGACAGTTTAAACTAGTTACTAGTAACACAAACAAAGTGCATTTATCATTGCATATGTAAGATGTACATAGGATATCACACAGAGCCAAAAGCAAATGAGATGTACTCACTAATAACGCACAGACAATAGTCACAGGGTCCCCCCCACCAGCAAACCAAGTGGGGAGCACTTTCATTCCCAACGGAGTTTCTTAAGGGGTCAAAGGTCAACCAGGAGCAAAAGTGCTTGGAGTTTATTTGGTGCTGGCTGGGTGCCTTTGTGACCATCACCTCTGCATTACTAGTGAGTAGTATTTCTCCATTGCTTTTGGCTGTGTGTGTGACGCTACAGGTAACTTATGGATATGATATGATATTATAAGCACTTTATTTGCATGACTAATACATATTTCATAACTAACTGTACTGGTGCCATGTTTACTTGGGGGCCATGTAATTAAGTTACCAACAGTATGGGACAAACAATACCCCAACCCCCTCTGCGGGCATTGTGTCTTGTCTTAATCCAGTCTAGACCTCTCAGACATCGACATCACTCCCTGTCTGTATCGATCCCTAAAGAAAACAGAGCGAGTAGTAGAAAGAATCTCGGTATCACCGTGGTCAACAAGTAAGCAATAATACCCACCAGCATGGGTGGTATTGAGCTATACCAAACACCAAGGGGCATAATGAGACCCAATGCCATAGACAGAGGGCCGTATAGCTCCTGGAAGATCTGGTATAATGTATACTGCCCATCCTGGAGGGCATTATTACATTAGAAAATGAGTTACTGGTAACATTTTAATAAAATACAGTAATACAAGATTAAAAAAAAACACTAAAAAATTAGTAAAAATGAATGCAGAGTCCATTTTCATATAATGTGGCTCCTCTATTGGTACACTCACCAGTAGAGGGTACGACTGTATTTCAGAGATATTTTTGTTCATTTTCAACTTTTCTGATATAGTGTCTCTTTGTTGCTTGCTGTTCTGCCACCCCCCCAATTAGCAGTGCAATGCGCCCCCCAAGCAGTCTGTTTATTATCACAAATGTAGAAAATGGGCTGGAAAGGCTTATTTCAGAATCAGTCAGCATCTTGACACTGTAGAAAGGGATGAACATGGTGGAACGGTGGCATGGGAGATGGCAGAGAATCAGTGTGTACATCTTTGTAAGTACGGATGGTTTCGCACACTGTCTGTATGCTGATATGGGATTATGTAATTATTTATTTTACTGCAACAATTTTTTCTGTGCTTTGTGTGTTGCTCTGTTTTTTTAGTTTTGACACCTCAACCATGCCTGAAAGTTTGTTCCTCCCACACCACACCCCTCTTTCTGTGAAAGCGCTGGTTTGGGCTCAATGATCTCTTGATGGCTAGAGAGTGGAAGAGCCGTGTCATCTTGGTTCTCCTTGACCTTTCTTCAGCGTTTGACACCATAGATCACATGGTGTTGCTAGAATGCCTGAGGCTGTTTTGCAGAATATCTGGAACCGTTTAAGATGGTTCACTTCTTTCCTCACTGGGAGATCACAAAGGGTTGTGTCCGGGGTTTTTTTCTCGGATTCGACAGCTTTGTTGTGTGGGGTGCCTCAGGGTTCAGTATTATTACTTATGTTATTTGCAGTGTACATGCTACCCATCGGACACATTGTCAGGAAGTATGGGCTGAGGGTTTCACTGCTATGTGGATGATACCCAGCTCTATCTTTATTTTGCCTCTGACCAGGAGAACTCTCTCAGCCTTTAATAGCTGTCTAAGAGAAATCCAGGAGTGGATGAATTCCAGCTGGCTGAGGTTGAACTCTGATAAGACTGAGGTATTGGTTGTGAAATCGGGCCGACAGATGGGGGAGTCGGGTGGTGGTGCGTCTTCAGGAATTTTTCTTGGTGGCGTATATCTCTCCCGACCTCTGAACAGGTGTGGAACCTAGGGGTAGTTCTTGATGATAGGCTGACACTGCATTCGCAAGTGTCTGCAGTCGTCAAGACTTCCTTTTATCATCTTAGGAACATCGCCAGGGTTCAGCATCTTGTTCCATCTGCCGACCTGCCTACTTTAGTCCATGCCTTCTTGTCCTTGTGGCTGGATTATTGCAGCTCTCTCTATCTAGGGCTGTCTGGGGTTGAAATCAGTCACCTGCAACTAGTGCAGAATGCTGCAGCCCGGCTTTTGACGGGTTCTAGTAGATCTTGTCATATTACTCCAGAGCTGCGTGAACTGCACTGGCTGCCAATTCGGTGGTGGATCACTTTTAAAGTCGGCTTGCTGACTTTCAAAGCCCTACACGATCTGGGCCCAGCCTTATCTGAAAGAACTTCTGGTTCCCTATCACTTCGATCGATCTCTCCGCTTGGCCGACGAGGGATTGCTAGAGGTTCCAAGGGTGAATTTGAAATCCTCGGGCACTCAGGCTTTGTCATATGTTGCTCCCACCCTTTGGAACTCTCTACCCCGTCTGTTGTGGGAGTGCACCTCTGTGGAGGGTTTTAAGAGGGGTCTGAAGACCTTTCTGTGGAAACTGCTTTTCCTGAATACTGATTGTTTTAATTGTATTGATCTGGTTGGATTTTTTAATGATGTTAACTGTTTTAATGGTTATTATGTATGACGCCTTGACAATTGAAAGGTGCCCTATAAGAAAAATTACTCACCTTAGTAATGTTGTTTCTTCTAATGGAGTCTTGCTATATTATGACATATGCAGTTTGTCCCAGCCTTAGAACTGCTCCGGAGGTGAAAGAGTTAACTTCCATGCCAGGCATTGAATCTTGAGCGTGAGCTCGGTTGAAAAAACTCTGTCTGTTGATCTTCAAACTGAAACTGTCAGATCTTTATGAGCAAAACTCACTAAGGTTCTGTGTGGAAGCTGTAAACCTACACTAGCCAACTGGCTACTAAAATATTAACACATTTTTCTGGTCCCAAAACCAAGACTCAAGTCAGAGGATCCAAAAAATAAAATAAAATAAAATACAACACCCAAACACCCCAAAAATAGGGGTGAAAACACAAGGTGGGCATCATTAAGTGCCAACACTGCACTGCCCACCCACATCCCAAGAGCCGAGGTTCTGAGAGGGGCAGGAGGGAGGTCATAATATAGCAAGACTCCATTAGAAGAAACAACATTACTAAGGTGAGTAATTTTTCTTCAAACAACATAAGTCTTGCTATATTTATGTGCAGACTAATCAGCAGTACCTCCATGGAGGAGGGACAGAACCTAGTTAGGAAATAGGCTCTGAAGCACAGCTGTGCCAAACCGAGCATCACTCCTAGCCTAGATGTTCAGGGAGTAATGCTTGGTGAAAGTGTGTACTGTTTTCCAGGTAGCTGCTTGACATATCTCTAAGATAGGGATGTCCCTGGCTGCAGCTAGGGACGCAGCTGTACCTCTGGTAGAGTGAGCTCTCAGGCCTGAAGGGGGAACCTTACCCAGTTTTTGATAGCAAAATTGGATACAAGAGACAATCCACCTGGCAATGGATCTTTTAGTGGCAGGTTTCCCTTTACCAACCTCACCATAAGTGAGGAACAGTTGGAGGGAGTCAAACCTGTGACCCTTGGTACGCTCTATGTAGTAACTAAGGGCTCTCTTTACATCTAAACTGTGCAGCCTCCTCTCGCCAGAGGAGGAATGGTCAGTGAAGTACACTGGAAGAGATATAGATTGATTAAGGTGGAAATCTGAAACCACCTTAGGCAAGAACTTCTGGTTAGTCCTGAGGACTACCTTATCTCTGTGAAAGGAGATAAAATCAGGCTCCACTGACAAAGCTTGTAATTCACTTATGCGCCTGGCAGAAGTGATGGCTACTAGAAACACAGTTTTCCAAGTCAAGTACTTAAGCTCTGCTGAAGACAAAGGCTCAAAGGGGGGTTGCATTAGCTGAGCAATGCAAACATTAAGATCCCAGGCAGGAGCAGGGTCCCTGAATGGAGGGTTGGTGTGAAGCAATCCATTGAAAAACTTGGAGAATACAGGGTGAGCAGAAAGAGAAGAGGGCTTTCCTGCTGAAATAAAAGCAGAGACAGCTGCCAAATGCACTTTCAGGGTAGCTGGCCTCAGCCCCAAAGTATTTAGATGGACCATATAGTCCAGGACTGTGGGCAAATCAGCAGATTCTGGGGAAATATGCTTTCCAGAGCACCATATGGAAAACCTTTTCCATTTAGAATTATAAGTAGCCCTGGTGGAAGGCTTCCTAGAAGCTTTCAAGATATCGAGTACACCTTGAGAAAGGTGTAGGTCAGCAAACTCTAACTCCTCAAGAGCCAGGCCTTGAGGTTAAGGGATTTGAGATTCGGATACCAAACTCTCCCCTGGGCACAGGTTAACAGATTGTGATTCCTGGGGAGACACTGGGGAAGGTGGACTGCTAAGGACAGAAGGAGTGGATACTAGGGCCGTCTGGCCCAATCTGGAGCAATCAGAATCATCTTGCAAGGTTGAGATCTGATTTTGACTAGCACCTTGAACAAGAGGAAAAGGGGGAAGGCATAGAAGAACTTCCCTTCCCAATTGAGAAGAAAGGCATCCAGAGGGACTGAGCCCAACACTGGGGGCCTGCAACAAAAAAAGCAGAAGTTGGTGATTGTGTGGGGCTGCAAAAAGATCTATCTGAAGGGTGCCCCACCTGGCAAATACTAACCCCAGTACTAGGGGATCCAGTGACCATTCGTGATGGCCCTGGGAAATCCTGCTGAGAGCATCTGCCAGGACATTGTCCTTGCCTGGGAGGTGAACTGCCATGAGGCAGGTGTTCAGGGAATAAGCCGGAGACCACAACTTCATTGCCTCGGTGCACAAGGCCAAAGACCGAGTGCCCCCTTGCTTGTTGATGTACCACATTGTAGTGGTGTTGTCTGTTCTGACCTGTACCACTTTGTTCTGAACAGATGCAGGAAAAACCTGAAGTGCTAAACAGCTCTGAGTTCCAACAGATTGATGTGGAGCAGAGATTCCTGAGGGGACCAGAATCCCTGGGTGGTGAGGTCGCCCATGTGAGCTCCCCATCCCAAAAGGGACGCATCTGTAGTAAGGGTCAAGGAGTGAGATTGAGAGATGAAGGGAACCCCCTGTCTCAGATTGCTCTGATCCTGCCACCACTGCAGGGCCTGGATCAGGGTTTGAGTTACTGGAATCAATTTGGTTAGAGGATCTCTCCTTTGAGACCAGAAGGCTCTCAAATGGAACTGGATGTCCCTCATCTGAAATCTTGCTCCTTGCACTACAGCTGTGGAAGCAGCCATGTGCCAAGGAGCTGTAGAAAGTGCCTTGCTGGTCGAGAGACCTGCAGGGTGAAGGAGGAGGCCAGAGCCACCAGGGTCTTTACTCTTTCTAGAGGAAGGAAAGCTCTGGCCTGCTTTGTGTCCAGTTCTGCGCCTATGAAGGTGAGTAGCTGAACAGGCTCTAGAACTGACTTTGGAAGATTGAGAAGAAAACCTAGGGATATAAGCAGCTGCTGGGTAACCTGAAGGTGTGATTTGACTTGGTCTGAAGACTGACCCACTATGAACCAGTCATCCAGGTAAGGAAAGATGGCAATCTTTGCCTTCTTAAGTGAGCAACTGCTACTGCAGGCATTTGGTGAATACCCTTGGGGCAGAGGTGAGGCCGAAGGGCATTGCTCTGAACTGGTAATGGCCTGAGGGCAGTTCGAATCTGAGGTACTTTTGGTGGGAGCTTCTGATGAGAACATGGAAGTAGGCATCCTTGAGGTCCAGGGAAGCTAGCCAGTCCCCTGGCCTTAGGGAGGGTAAAATAATTCCCAGAGTCACCATTTTGAATTTTGGTTTTAAAAGGTGCTTGTTTAGGTATCTGAGATCCAGGATGGGCCGCCATTCTCCTGTCTTTTTTGGGGTAAGGAAGTACCTGGAGTACAGTCCTTTGCCCTGGTGTAGGGGATGAACCCTTTCTACAGCTCTGAGAGCCAGGAGGGTTGAGACTTCTGTTTCCAAAGCAAGAGCCTCTGATGGATTTGCAGGTGGAAAGGATCTGGTTCTCATCTTTGGAAATTTTTTGAAGCTGAGAACCAGTCCCTGGCTTACTACTTCCAGGACCCACTTGTCTGATGTTAAAGACTCCCAGTCCTGGATGAAGTAAGCCAGCCTGCCCCCTACAGGTAATGGAGAATCGGCCCTGGGCATCCCATCAGGGTGCCTGTTTGGCAGGGGCTTTAGGCTGAGGGGTGGGAGCAGGCCTGCTCATACTCCGTCTGCCTCTCCCTCTGAAGAATCCCCTCTGGGCATAAGCTGAAGAGGAGGCCTGGGCTTGGTAAAAAGGCCTGTGAAAAGGCCTGCCCCTAGAAAGCTGCCTCTGAGGAGTGGCTTGCCTCTCCTTGGCCTGTGCACTCCTATAAGTGGTCCTAAACTCATCCATTTTCTTCATGTAATTCTCTGTCTGCTCCCCAAACAGAGAATTACCCACAACAGGAAAATCCATGGCCTTAGCCTGGGTATCCTGTGACAGGCTAGTACACCTGAGCCAAGCCATTCTATGAAAACCACAGATGTACATGACTCTTGAAGATACATCATTAGAGTCCACTGCAGCATGAAATTGCACCTTGGATGCCTCAATACCATCTGCAGCCACCTGTTCCAGCTCCTTGGCAAGCTGGCCAGGGACCTGTTTTGCTAAAGCCATAACAGTATCCCATCTGGATTTCTGGTATCTTGCAACACAGGCCATATAATTTGCCTGTCTGAGTCCCAAGGATGCTTCCATGTATTGTTTCTTTGCCATGGCATCAATCCTCCTGGAGTCCTTGTCAGGGGGGTGTGAAGCCAAGGGAATATTTGCCTTATCACAGGCTGCAGCCTGCACTACCCCAACATGGCTGCATTGTTGTGAAAGGAACTCCGTATCAGAGCCTGACAATGTGTACCTCCTGTCCATCATTTTATCCACAGGGGGTAAAGAATTAGGAGCTTTTAAAATCTTTATTGTCTGTTTCCTAAAAGATTTATGTAAAGGAATAGAAACTCTCCTGGACTCTGGGATATCCATCATTTCCACATAGCCAGGCTCCTCCTGTTCATCCACAGCTTCTTCCAAAGGGAGCTGGAGGGTTTCAGCAACTTTTATAAAACAGAAAATGAAGGGGACTCAGAAAGCCTAGGGAGACACTCCTGAAGGTCTGTCTGGGAGATGTTCGGTTCAATGGGCACATCCAGACTTTCAAAATCACATTCACTCTTTCATAATCCTCCTCCTCCGTTCATAAAATTCTTCTATATCATATTCTTGAACGGTGGAACCGACCGAACCAACCGCTTACCTGATGGTGCGGTTCAGACGGAACCGGAAAGTGACTGGACAATTTGGATCTTTGGCTATCTCTGCAGCGGTTGAGAAGGAAATTTTGGTTCCACACCTGCTGATTTTCTAGTCCTCTTTGCTGGAACTGGCTCCTCCGAGTCAGCTCTTGTTTGCCCGAAAGTATCGCCTGGTCAGAGGCACTCCCTCCGGTTCGGTTGGCACCGAACCGGGCTGGCCATCCGGGTCAGCGGACTTTTTGGCCTCTCGTTCCCTGAGCCTACCAACTCTCTTATCCAGGGTAGCTGCAGGGAAATTCTTGCAAATCTGGCAGTCTGCATTGAGGTGGTCAAACCCCAGACAATAAACACATGTGGTGTGTGTGGGTCAGCCTTGGCAAAGGCTTCCCCACAGACTCTACAGTGCTGAAACCCAGTGGGCCCGGTTTTTCTTTTGGGTTTCTCAGACATAATGCCTGCCTAACCAAAAACTTGCCCTTTTCCGGCAAATCGCCAAGCAAGACACCCTTATCGGTTCCCAACCGTGTCACGGGTAGTGGAAAACGTAATGAACTCGCTTTTTAGAACTGATAAGAACCGAGAACCACACTCTAAATGTAATTTAATAAGTTTTAACAACAACCTGATCGGTTCAAACCGAACCGATAACAACGTTTGTAAGTTCCACAGAGAGAAATGTAAAACCTATCTATTACTTACGATACCACAGACCGAGCTTGAACCGACCGGTTGCGGATAAATTATACAAATGCGGTTTAGAAAACCGAGAAATAACACTTTTTTAACCGACAAATGAACCGAGCAGTAGGAGGAATCTCCGGAGCGACTGTTCAGTGAGCAGGATAAAGAATCTGACAGTTTCAGTTTGAAGATCAACAGACAGAGTTTTTCAGCGACTCGCGCTCAAGATTCCATGCCTGGCATGAAGTTAACTCTTTCACCTCCGAGCAGTTCTAAGGCTGGGACAAACTGCATATGTCATAATATAGCAAGACTTCATGTTGTTTGAAATAAAAATTATTATTATTATTAAATGATACTTTTAAATGTATTTTTTGAACCTCACCTTCCAACTTATGTGCATGACCCCGAGGGAGTATTTTGTTTCTCAAGTTAAATTAACATGCTGCTGTACATGAGCTCTGAGCTGATGACTCCCTGCAGCAGTTTTGCATATACAACAGTGTCCAGCAGAAGGTTGCCTCATGTCAAGTTGCATCAATCAATATCTTGACTGAAGAATTGTTGAGAATAGTCAAGGCCAGCACTTTGCACTGGATCTACTATGAAATCCCTACAGTCAGTCTCCCAAACCCCATAAGACCGAATTCGGGAGACCGACTTTCGGAAGACCGACAAGGTCTTAATGCAATGTGGGGGGCAAGCCACTCGCACCCCCCATAACTAAAATAACCAACTTCAAGGGGGACTGGACTTCAGATTAGGTTAAACAATTTACGGCGGCAAAAGAGCACCACGCAAAAATTGCTGACCCAGAGTATAACCTGGGTCGGAGCACGATGGTGGCTGAGCTGCTAGCGGCTTAGCCCTCCACACCATGGGAGCAACTTGGCCAACCATCAGATTTCCCCTCTCTTGTGGTGCATGGTTAGAGACAGGTAGTGGTTCATCACATCCGCTACCTTGCCCCTGTTGGCACCAGATTCCATTTGTCGGGCAGGTGTGTGTTGGGCGCCAAACTCAGGATCCTGAATGTCGGGATTCAGAGTTTAGGCAATTCATCATATTCCCCACTGCACTTGCCTGTCTGTTTGCAGTTTATCAGTTGATTACGAGACCCACAGGTTAAAGGACTTGTGAAGACACAGACACACATGTGTGAATTATTGTTTCTGTGCACCACCACCTGCTGACTCTTTAACAACCCTGCAGCTGATGATGTGTATGTATATAATTTAAAAATGGTGACACCATGTGATACCAAACATTACAAGTAGCTGTGACTTAGGATATCATAACAGTAGTATATGACTGGAGCCTGGAAACCACTGAACAGTACATGGAATTGTATTCAGTAAGTTGTCACTCACATTTGGCATAGTAGTCAGTGTTATAAATGTGTGAGGGTTTTAGTATATCCCCCGTGTTTACATGCTGTATTTATGCATGAATTTGGGTTTGTAATTGGCTATTAAGGTTTGACTTGTAATAATGTGTTTTACAGTTTTCTACTCAAGGCAAAACTCTTTTGCAAAATTGTCTCTGTATGTATGAGATATGACAAGGTGGAGAGTGAGACAGTAGAAATACTGTATCTCCACCAACTGCCATTCAACTCTTGATATCCCCCGAGTGGTGAAGCCACAAGTGGGATATCTATTCTAGAGTTCAATCTCATCTGTGTCATATTTAATTTGTACAACAGGTGTGGGTCTCTCTTGTTTCCATTTTAAAGTTATTTGCATTTGTTTGTTGTAAAAAAGGGAAAATAAATTGAATTTTCTGCTGTTTTTGCTAATTTTAAAAAAGTAAAAGGTAACTATAAATGAAACAGCACTCAATTTGTAGATATTTTTGTGCTGAACCAGTTTTGTGCTCACAAGACCATACTATAATTTTTTGTTTTAAAGTTATTTAAAATGAATTTCTGCTGTTTGTTTGCTAATAGTAAAAACATAAATGGTATCTGTAAATGAAACACCACTTATTTTGTAGATATTTTGTGCTGAACAAAATGTGTGCTCACAGTACCATGATATCATAGGTTATTTTAAAGTTATTCACATTCGTTTGTTGAAAAAGTTAAAACAATTTTAATTTTCTGCTGTTTTTTTTTGCTAATTATTAAAAAAAATCAAAGGTAGCTATAAATAAAATACTACTCATTTTGTAGATATTTTGTGCTGAACAACTTTTTTTTTTCACATTTTTCATTTTAGAGTTATTTGCATTTGAATACAGTTAGTACCGCTACTGACGACGAACATTCTAAATGAGATCCGTACCTTTGCAGCATACCCAGCATGGAGATATCACTGATGTTTCACTAGTGGCCCATGAGATACAGTATCAGATTTCTTCATTGAAACAGATCCACACCTGTTGTATAAATGTAGCTTAAAACTACTAAGCGGACTTTTATGATGTTGTCAGGGCTTGTTAGGGTGGTTATGATTAACTGTCATGTACTACTTCATTCTTTCATTAAATTTCATTTATTTTGGGGGTAAATACTGCTGAGCAAAACATGCCAATTTTCAAATGTTCCACGTCAAACAACAAACAACATATAATATAACAATACAAAGTACAATACAGCACATTTAAACACATTGTTCACCTTTTATTTTATCAGGTTACTATATAAATTGACCTTTTAGCATTAATAAACAAAAAATAATAGTGTTTGCTTTACCTTTCAATATCAATTGTATTTCATCTCTTTTTTCATGTCTTGTTTAGCTGCAAAGTTAGAGTCTGGGGTCAATGAAGATAAAGGAATTGAAGAGGCTTTAACCGAACTCTCATCCCTGGAGAAGGACCTGGGTAAGGGGACATCTGGTTTATTGATAAAGCTAGTGCTTTAAGAAAGGCAAGGGACTATTTCAGTCGATCTAATTTCAGTTTGCTAGTTCAGGTTAATGGTGAGGATGATGTCACTGTTAGTTACCACATGTTTCACTTACTGTTTAATCTTTTTTTACTGTGAATGTGCAAGGGATTTTGATAGCTGATCTTCACAGCATTCATCATTACGATGTTCAGATAATTAACAAATCCTTTGGATACTAAGGAGAAGAGCAATCGTAGATCTGTTTTTTTTTTTTTTGCCAGGAGTGGATAATGAGGGATATGGACTCCAGGACCCCTAATCTTCCATGGGAGAGGAAATAAAAAGTTGGGCAGAGGGGTACGATTTGGTAGTATTCATTGTAGACTCCTTAGTCAAGGAAGTTGGTGAGGTGGAGGGGCATCACTGAACCAGGATGGTAGCTTGGGTGGTTTCCTGGGTGGTGCACAAATCAAAAGATTGCTGTGCAGAGCCAGGCAATGCAACTTGGTAAGGATCAGACGGTTGTCATGTTATTAAGAATGACACAAGGAGAATTAGTCTAGAGGACATGAGACGGTCACGCATGGGACTAAGAGTGTTCCTGAAGGAAAAGGTGCCTAGGGTTGTCTTTTCCAAGATCCTCCTGGTACTGGGGGGATTGTAAGGAGTGTCAGTAGGTTAAAATGCAGGCTAATCATTTGCTAGTTCATGTGCCAGAGGGAGGTTTTCTCTTTTAGCTAACTGGGGCTGCTGCTGGGACAAAAGGTATGCTCAAGACAGGCTAAACCTGCACCAGATGGGAGATGGAGTACTGGCCAGTAAAATGGACAGGGCAGTCGGGGGATTTAAAGCAGCAGTGCAATGAAATTGGGTAAACAGCTGACACAACCTGTTTTTCACTACAAAATATCCCAAGCATCTCCCAGTTTTATTTAGTGGTATAATTTTCAAGTTCTGCCAACATTTTGAATATGTTATAAATGTTGTAATTTAATTTTATGTCAAGGAAAAACAGATGGCCACCACAATTGGCTAAAAATGCCATTGCAAAAACAGCATGGGTTAGGATTGAGAAAATAAAAAAAAACTCATGGAACACAGCATGAAAGCAGTCTACAGAAGTAGAGTTGACCAGTTTGTTAATGCTTGTATTAATTGTAGCAGAAACTTGCTTTTCTTTCTGGAAAAATGTTTTTCCTTAGAATGCTGCTTTAAACTGGAAGATAGGGTGTGGGGCTGATGCAGAGGATCAAAATGTTCATGAAGCAGATAGAGGGGATGACTGCTTAATGGACAGCAGAATGGGGGGCACCAGGTGAGGACAACACCAGCAATAGGCAGACAGGGCAACTGTGCTGAACTGCATGCATGCTGTTGTGAGGAGTGCGCCCAGCAACATGGGTGAACTTATGGGTACGATGCACTCTACTACAAACTGACCTGTAATGTAAGTGCCTCCATCTGGGTTCCAGTACTTTTATAGATGGGTTGGTTGGAGAGGGACACTAACACAGAAAAATAAATTTTCTGGTCTATAAGTAAATGTTCTTGCCATGAGACAGTGTCGATGTCTGGGTACCACCAATGCTGCTTCAAGTAATAATTAGTTTGTTTCAGTAGCTTTAGACCAGGATGGAGTGGTGGACGTGGCCTACCTAGATTTTAATAAGGCTTTCTACACCATTCCACATAGCAGACTACCAAGTGAGCTGAGTAGCTTAGGCGTGGGTCCAAAGGTGGTAAACTGGGTAGGTAATTGGTTAGGGGATAGGTGACAGAGGGTGATGGTAAACAGAGTTCACTCTGAGGAAGGAGGGGTGACCAATGGGGTGCCGCAGGGATCAATGCTGGGACTGGTCCTCTCTAATTTCTTTATAAGTGACATTGCTGAAGAGCTGGAAGGGAAGGTCTGCCTCAGTGTGGATGACACCAAATTCTGCAATGTGGTGGACACTCCAAGGAGGAGGGGTGGAAAGGATGAACAAAGACCTGAAAAAGCAAGGGGATGGCAGCTGGGTTTTAATGAGAAAGAGTGCAAAATACTGCACTTGGGGCACAGAAATTCAGGGGAAGAGCATGAACTGACTGGAGTAGTACTGATGACCACCAAGCAGGAAACAGATCTGGGGATGATCAGATTGGATGACCTAAAGGTGGCCAGGCAGAGTGACAAGGTGGTAGGGAAGGCTAGTGGAATGCTGGGGTGCCTAGGGAGGAGTATCACAAGCAGAAAGAGGGAGGTGGTGTTGCCACTGTACAGATTGCTGGAAGACCCTACCTAGAGTGCTGTGTCCAGTTCTGGAGAGCACAGCTCTGAAAGTACATAGACACAGTGGAGATGGTCCAGAGGAGGGCAACTAAAAATGGTCCATAGTCTGCATCAAAAACCCTATGAGGAGAGACTAAAGTATGGATTTCAATGACGGTGTGTGCTTAAACTGGTAACAGGACTTGTTTAATACATTTCAGTGCAGCAAAGCTCTTTTTGCTCTGACAGTTTTTCTTGCGCAGCACACCACACCACACATGTCCATCACAGAGTCCAGGTTTCCTTTTGGAGTGCGTTTTTAGAGCTTACCATGTAGTAGTCTCCTCAGATCTGCATCCTGCCTCGAACCAGTTGAGCACTACTCCCTGTTTTTCCTGAATATGTATGCTCTGGAACAGGCGGGGGATATGGTAGAGACCTCTAAATACCTCACGTGGATAAATAAGGGACAGGAGGAAGTCATTTTCAGAAAAGAAATGCTCAGGAACAAGGAAACATGCTATGAAGCTGGAGGTGGGTAGATTCAGTAAAGATGTGAGGAAGTGCTTCTTCACAGAAAGAGTGGTGGAATCCTGGAACAGCATTCCAGTGGAGGTGTTGGGGCAAAAACAGTAGTGGGGTTCAGGAAAGCATGGGATAGGCACAAGGGAATCATAGTTGAAAGGAAAGGGAGAATGGAGAAAGAGCTGCAGATCAGGCAAAGTCTGCGGTAATAGTGTAGGTAGGGAGAATTGGGCAGACTGGATGGGACAAGCTGTCCTTATCTGCCATCAAGCTATATGTTTCCATGTTTCTATTTACTGATAACTTTCAAGTAATTAGAGATGAATTTTCCAATGTACAGGTCATGTTCTGGGTGAAATTGCTAGATGTGCAGGAGATGGTTAGACTACATGAACAGTTGTCTGTGTCCAAGTGGCAGGCTCCAGGTGAATCCTGACTGGACGGCTGCCTTGCAGCACCATCTCGATTGGAGTGCCTTTAAATTTGGATTTCTGCTTGGACTTTAGCACCCCAGACTGCTTGGTTTGCCAGTAAAGCTCAGGGGTTTGTTTTTCCCACCCTCCCAGGCCTCCTTTAAATATGCTTTTTCTCCTCCCACTCAGTTCTCTGCCATGCCTCACAGAGTCCCTGCCCTTACAGAGTTATTTCACCAATAGTAGGCTCTGCCCTTAAAGCCAAACATGTACAGGTTTTATACACAAAGTATATACATTAAAGTATTTTATGACATAGTGCCGTTGCATACTAAATCCAACCATGAGGAACACAGCCTGTTTTATATCAGCTCAGAGGTCACCACAATAACCTCCCTGTCACATATCCCCCATCAGAAGAGGAAAGCAGTTATTGCAGACTGCTTACCACCTTCCTGTTCCAGAAAGGTATGGACCTTCCACCCATCCATCTTCAGAAGCTCTGCCTCAGGGTCCCTATTAACGATAAACATACTATCATAAACATAGTGGATATCATCATTCTTTACCCTGAGGCATTAACACATTTCTCAGCAGAGACTAATAGTACCTTCCCTGAACTATCTCCTTTTAGGGAAAGTACGTCATATTTCTTAACCAAAAATCTGGATGGCTGTAAAGTCCAGTACCATAGAAAGACTTTCTCTGGGGTGAGTAATTACCTGCTCCAACCCACCAGACATGTCAGTTTTGAGCAGGGGCCCAGTTCTAGGTTCAGGCCCTCTATATAAACCCATGATGTCTCTTGATTCATTTCACTTGATACAGATACAGACACCTGAGGCTAGACACTCTTTTGGTGTTACCCCAACACAGGTTCCAATCCATTTTCCACCCACCTCCTCCTTTGTAGGGTATTTATCAACAAAATAAAACACATGAAAAGTCTCACTAACCTATAGGTGGGCCATGCAATGAGGCCAGATGGGGTACATCCAAGGGTGCTTAGGGAGCTCAGGAGGTACTCATTGGACTCTGACAGAGCTATTTAAAAGATCACTGGAGACCAGAATAGTCCCAGAGGACTGGAGAAGGGCAGATGTAGTCCCACTTCACATAAGTCCAGGTCCACCTTGCAAATGAGTTAGCTCAATGGTGTTTCACCTAGTACAAGAAAGATTGATTGATTGGTAAGTGGTAGATAGGAAGTGGTGGGCAATTATGGACCTGTCAGCCTGACATTGGTGATGGGTAAGTTAATGGAAGTATATACTGACCAGACAATAGCTTACTTCCATGTGAGTCTTGGGGAGAGGGAGGGGGAGATATCTCACAATATAATAGCAAGGTAAAGACATATAAGTAATACAAGCAGAATCAAAAATGTCAGCTAAAGTATTAAATGAAGTCAAAACTAAAGAATTCAAACACTCTCAATATACACAGAAAAAAACTGAACAGCAAGAGAAGGCAAGACTAGAGAATAGAGAAAGGCAAAGGGGTCAGAGGCAATTGCAAGTAGGACAACAAAATCCAGAAAGAAGAGATTTTATGGAGGAGTTAGAAGAGGCAGAATGAATAGAAAGGGAAGGGAGAACCAAAGTTTAGGAAAGTGGTAAGAAAAAGCAGATTGACTAACAACAGATTTTCTAGGAGAGATATTAACAGAATGGAATGAAAAGTATTGTTGCAAAGATGGTAGAAGGAGGAGGAAGAAGGATGATGGGAAAGAATCGTTTTGAGATGAGAGGAAAGGGTGCCAAACCAGAATTTGGACAAAAAAGAGACACAATGGAAATGGCACTTAACATCAAGAGAAGGGAAAGAAAGAGCTGAGTAAAGGGAGCAGTGGTGAGCACGATAGGGGGTAATCTAAAGCAGAGGCAGAAAGAATGAAAAGGGGGTCCAGTCTGGCAAGTCAGGTTTAGGGCACTACAGAAGATTAAGTCACCTTAGCCAAAGATTGGAAGGATTATTTTGTACAATTTCTCGGCGGGCAGTGAGTGGAACACCCGCTTTGTTCCTGTACAAAGCACCACGCTTAGCATGAAGCTTATGATGAATTGCATCAGTGTGCACAGAGGATCAAGGAGCTGGTCAAGGTAGGCTCTGAGGTTCTTCAAGGAAGAGACATCATCAAGTATAGAACCATCAAGGGTATTAACTAGGGAAGGAGAAGTAGGTTTGGCAAGCCTCTGACGGGTACCAAAAGTCATAGAGATCGTTTTTTTGACATTAAGAGACAATTGGTTTACCTTGAACCAATGCTGAATGCTGTCAACATTCAACTGAAGTCTGACTGTAAGGTCATGGGGAGAGGATCCAGAAGCAAAAAGAACTGTGCCATCCGCATACATATGAATGGAAAGTATTGCGGAATGTCTTGTGTCAAACAGATTTCAGGACGCAAGACAGCATGGTTTCACTGGGGAGTGTCATGCCAAACAAATCTGAGAGATTTCATTGACTGGGTAACCAAAGAGTTGGATCAGGGAGAAGCGGTGGACATGGCCTACCTGGATTTCAACAAGGCTTTCAACACCATTCCATAGAGGAGAATGGTAAGCAAGCTGAGTAACTTGGGGGGTGGGAAATAAGGTTGTAACTTTGGTAAGAAACTGGATAGTGGATAGGACACAGAGGGTAGTGGTAAATGGAGTTTGCTCCAAGGAAGGGACCATGACCAGCAGGGTACCTCAGGGATCAGTGCCTGGACTGGCCCTCTTCAATGTCTTTATAAGTGATATGGCAGAGGAACTGGAAGGGAAGGTCTGCCCCTTTGTGGATGACACCAAGGTCTGAAACAGAGTGGACATATGGGGGGGTGGAAAGGATGAGCAGGGATCTGAAAAGACTGGAAGAATGGTCAAGGGTACAGCAGCTGTGTTTTAATACAAAAAATGCAAAATAATGCACTTGGGTCACAGACACCCAAAAGCAGAGCACAAAGTGGGTGGAGCGATACTGATAAAACCAAGCAGGAAATAAACCTAGGAGTAGCCATATCAGATAAACTAAAGGTGACCAGGCAGTGTGATAAGGCAGTCAGAAGGGCTAGTGGGATGCTGGGCTGCATAGAAGGGAGGTGGTGCTGCCCTACATAGATCACTGGTAAGATCCCAACTTGAGTACTCTGTCCAGTTCTGGAGACCACATGTCAGAAAGGACATAGACAGAGTGGACGTAATCTAGAGGAGGGCTACCAAAGTGGTGCAGGATCTGCATCAAAAGCCCTACAAGGAGAGGCAAATGGAGCTAAATATGTACACCGCAGAGGAGAAGAGGGAGAGGGAGGATATGATAGAGACCTTTAAATACCTCATGGGGGTAAATAAGGTACAGGAGGGGAATATTTTTCAGAAAAAAGGTACTTTAGAATAAGGAGCATGCTATGAAGCTGGAGGGAAGGGGAAATTCAGGAGGGATGTGAGGAAGTACTTCTTCACAGAAAGGGTGGTGGATGCCTGGACCAGCCTTCCAGCAGAGGTAATGGGGTGAAAACAGTGGTGAGGTTCAAAAATGCCTGGGACAAGCACAAGGGAATCATAGGGGAAGGAAGAGGGGAAGAGACTGAGCCATAGATCAAGTAGGGTCTGCAACAAAAAATGAAGGTTAAAAAAAGGGCAGACTGGGCCCTTCTCCACCTTCACATTCTATGTTTCTTTGTTTTTATGTGCCAGCATCCTCCCTTTAGAAATCTGGCCCTTGGTCTTGTGTCAGCACTACTTTATGTGATGTTGCAGAAATCCCCATTTTGGGGAGAGATCAGTACAATCTTTCCACAATTTCAAGCTTTTTACTGAAATATGAGCATACTGGCTGGGCTACTGGTCTTCCTCAGACATGTCTGGCTCTCTTTCTTTGCTCTGTTAACCATCTCCATGCTCAGTACGTACCTGTTTCCATTAATGACATCACATGGCATCTTAACCAATCCATGAACAGAAATCTTTTACAGAAGTAGGTAAAGAGCTGGTGACACGTTCAGGAGAACTTTAACAAAACATAATATGTAGGCACTGTCCAGCTTGTATTTCCCATTAGTTCTGTATTCCTCCTTCCCATTATTACATAGTGAGGTCATCTGCATGAAAACAGAATCTTTGCTCCTGAAGAGTTCATCTATTCCTGCTGCTTTCTCCTATGTGAAGTCACCTCACAGTTACTTCCATGGCAGCGGATTGTGATGTCACAACACAGAGTTATGACTTGAAGTAGGGAGTAAGTTATAGAGGCAGATGAACTCAAAATGAACTGTAAGGGATAACTATCATATGTTCGTACACATTTCTTTAGTAATAAATTATGGGAAGGAGAAATATATAAAATATAAATGGAACAGAAGCAGAATTGTACCCAGTTATTATGTTTTTTTTAATTTTCTTTGAGGTGTCAGTTGCTCTGTAAGGCTTTAGGCTGCTGAAGTTTAGTAACTCTGCCACAGAACTCAGAGCTGAAGTACTGCAGAGAACCAGGGACTCTGCATACTGTATAATGCTATCACTGAGATCCAGCAACCCTGCATATTGTAGAATGCTACACACAGGAACCAGGAACCCTGCTTATTGTATGAATGACACAGAAAACTAGTTTTGTTGCTGTATTGATCCTTGTGACACAAGATCAAGAAAAATATTTGATACCTTTTATTGGACCAACATACTGTAGATGTTACAAAAGAAAATAAGTTCTTGAGCTGGATTACATAGAATCCTTCAGAAAATGAAAGTTTTATCCAGTCCTTATGGGTAACCTAATTTCAAGACTAATAACAGAGTGCTTTCTGTGCAATGGATGCCCCTGCTAGAAGAAGGCATGCTCTCTCAATTTATGACTGATAGGGATCATGGCTTTCCACTGCAAGATTATGAAGAAGTTCCATATCCGAACCACAGTATTTTCTAAGTTTTCAACTGAAACATCTTCTGGTGAAAGTGATCGGATCAAATCGCACTTCCCAGCTGCCAAGATATCCTTTAGGCTTGAATTGGGTCACCTGGCAGGTTTTCAAAAGCTGTGTCCAAGATCTATGGGATTATATATGACTGGATTTATCCAAATACTTTTGGACCCATGGCTTATTGGACTCCTTTCTTTCCCAATCTGAAATTGGAGTGGCCATCCCTATGGTGTAATTGTCATAAATTTATAACTCAGGACAGGTTACGCCTGGACGCAATTTCATATCCTCCATGGTGTATATTGTTCCCTCAGAGATTGACCAAATTTGGTCTTATCTCCTCTACTCTGTATTTGATGCCAATTGGAGGAAGGCTCTATTTATCATGTACTATGGAGCTGTTTCAAAGTAACTCCATTATGGTCCAGCATCCAGCAAAAGGCAGGTCCCTTGTTAGGTTTGGAAGGAATTATTACTCCGGAAATCTGCCTATTAGGGGACTACTCCATGATTTCAGTGCTCAATTGCAAGTACCATAAATGCTCTTATCTCCATGTTGGTTAAAAAAGTGGTCTTGCACCACTGGAAAGATGATGATGAACTTTCCTATACTGAGTGGCTCAACGAGCTCTTAGCCAGTCAGAGAAAGCAATTGCTAGTCTCAGTAACAAGATGAATAAATACAAGAAGATATGGGACTGTTATATACCCTTTATTCCCTATAATTGTATTAACATGGTACTTATTCACTGGATGTACTACAAGTTCAAAACAGAAACAACATACACAGCATAATGGATAAAGCCAAAAACACCTTTATCAAAAACAGGGATATTAACTATGTCTTTCAGCAACTCTATGAGAATCTATATAAATCCAATGGTTTGGATAATCTAGACTTAATTGACACATTTCTACTTAAAGCTAAATTACCTTTGGTTTCAATTTCAGATCAACAGAGCCTTGATAAGGTTATTTCAGTCCATGAGATTAATGATGTTATTTTGGGCATGCCCAAATGTAAAGTTCCCAGATCGGATGGTCTGCCAGCAGAGTTTTACTTTCTACTGAAGGATGCAATAAGTCCAATACTACTCAAAGTATTCTCAGAAGCAGAAGAAATTAATTCCCTACCACCAACAATGGCAGAAGCAATTATCATGGTTATGCTGAAGAAAGGGAAGGACCCCTTGGACCCTGCCAATTATCGCCCTATTTCCTTGTTAAATATCGATTATAAAATTTGAGCAAAATTGATGGCAAATAGATTGCAAAACATCCTCAATAAATACATTCATGAAGACCAAGTTGGGTTTATTAAAGGAAGGGCGGGCTTTGAAAATGTTAGAAGAATTCTCTCTACTATTTGGATGGCTCCCCAATTACAAGATGAGTCTGTTTGTTATCATTAGACACACTTAAATCTTTTGACTCCATAGAATAGAGTATCTATATAGAGTATTAAAGGCCTTTGGTATGGGAGAAAATTCATAGATAAAGTAGCCACTATATATCAGTCCCTACTGCGAGAATTTGTACTAATGGTGTGTTGCCTGAATCATTTTCACTAGAAAAGGCACTAGACAAGGTTACCCCTTTGCCATTACTTTTCATTTTAGTTTTGGAGACCTTATTATGTATTATTAGGAAAAACAAAAACATTTCTGGGATTAGAATAGGCAAGATGGAACATAAGGTTGTAGCTACGCTGATGACTTTTTGTTATCTCTATCCAATCCATATAGATCTCTTTCACTCACAATGGAGCTCCAGGAAGAGTTCAGACTACTGTCTAGCCTCTCAATTAATTGGTCTAAATCTGAAATGCTCCCCTTGAAGGGTAATAAACAAAATCTCAAGAAATGATGTATGGAGAATGCATTGTTATGGCAGGAGGAATACATCACCTATTTAGGAGTAAAAGTTTCTAACAGGTTAGACTTATTAGTTCAAGTTAATATGAAATTCATTTTAGAAGACCTGAAGTTACAACTAGGGAAATTGGCCAAACTAACTTGTCATTATGGGGTAAAGTTAAGCATTGAAAATGATGCTGGCGCAAAGATTCTTTACCTCTTTAATGTAATGCCAATGCATATCCATCCATTTTGGTTTAAGAAAATGGATTATCTTATTAGAATTTTTCTATGGGAAGGTAAGCAAGTAGGATTTGCCAAAACTAAAAAACATTGGCAGCAGGGGCATGGGGTTACCAGATTTCAAACTATACCAACAAGCCTTTTTATTTAGACAGGCTAGCTATTGGTTCACATTGTTTGACAATAGTCCTTTGTGGGTCCAATATGAACAGTCCTGTGTATACCCTCATTCTCTTTATCATATAGACATGGGCATTTACCCAAATTCTGTTAAGTCCCATCACTACTTAAAAGCTTCAGCCAGTTCCATAAATTCTTATACTAACCTACTTTCGGCTCCCTCAATAATGTTGAAATATACTCCATTATGGAGGAACCCGTATATTAGATTTGGAAATAAAGTACTTACTAACAGCTCCTGGGAGAAAAAATGTATCTTTTTATTAAAAGATATAACTGATCCTCACACAGGTATCCTTAGATCTTTCACTGAATTAAAACAGATATATGGATTGCCTTATACTCAATTTCACTCCTATCTACAAATTTGGGATTCACTAAGAAGCATTTTAGACAAAAATTTAGCTTTTCCCATTTCCAAAGACTTTGAGAGCCTATTAGCAATGGCTAATATCAAAGGAGGAGCTGGTAAATTATATAAGTTTTCAATCAAATCTGGGCCTGATCTTACTGTGGCATCAAAAAAAGTATGGGAAACATACATGGGGTACTCTATCTCTGCCCAGACATGGGACTCAGTTTGGAATAATGCCTATAAATCTAGTATGGATTTGGAGGGTAAGTTGATCCAGTTCAAGTTGTTACATAACTGGTACTACACTCCAGAAAAAATGTGCAAAAGTGGGCTATCTATGAACAGTAAATGTTGGAGATGTGATGCTACAGAAGCTAATTTATTCCACATGATATGGGACTGTTCATCAATAAGGCCGGCCTGGATCATTATTTGGAAAGTATCTCAACAAATTCTGCATCATAATTTCCCTTTTGATCCTGGTATATTTATAATAGGTGATTATAACTTGCTTTTTGATATGTCCACACCTGTAAAAAAATGGTTGGCAATAGCCTGTTTATGTTTCAAATAACTGATCCTTAGTCACTGGAAAGATAATCAAGCCCCTACATTGAATGAATGGGCCAAGGCGCTTACTGAAATAGCTGTTAATGAATATATCAGCCATAGTCAAGCTAGAACTGGTCATAAATACAATGAAATATGGACCCCTTTCTTATCTTGGTTAGATTCCCCTTAGAAACATTTGGTTGAGAAAGATGGATATATAGCTAGATTATAACATTTTCCGTAGACAAGTTTGCTTAGATATTGGGAATATTTTAAGCCTTAGATTAAGAAAGTATTTTATTATATGTAAAGACAGAAGAAGGTGCCTTATTATGTATTGTTATCCATTTGTGGTTGTATTTAAGTGTTCATTTGATTGCATTAAATGAAATATGTACAATGTATTTACTGAAAAACTTAATAAAAAGTGTTTGAAAAAATATACCTTTCAAAAGGTTATACACTGCCAATTCTAGTACAAATTGATTCTTGTTTTTAGCCTTTGATAAGCCACTTATGAAAAGTGTGCATATAATTCTGTCTTGTTGAATCAGTCTTTCCTTACAGTCTTCTTTTCCTTCTATTTTTTCCAAATAATCTCCCATCTTATCTTCAGTATGATTAAAAGTCGCCTTCTTTTTTATTGTTTTTTTCCTTCTCTTTATGTTAATTCCCAATTGATTCTTTATCTTTTTCCTTTTGTGTTATTTTATGTGTATTTCCATACAAATTGTTTTCCTCCTATCTATTGATTTGTCCACTATTTGTGATTTATCTTTCCTTTTTTTTCTATTTTTTTCTTTTTTCTTTTTTCTTTAGGTTGGTCTTCAGGTTAACTACTAACTCTTAGATTTCCTTTGATTCTCTATCAGCTATTTCATTATTTTTCTCCTGTATGCTCTTTTTTGTTTTATTATTGTTTCTTTTTCTCTTGTTAATGGTTACTGTTTTTTCTTTATATGATCATTTTTCTACCTATCGTCTCTTCCTGATTATGAGTTATTTTGTCAGTTCTTCTGTTGTCCTGTACTTTTTCCCCTTTATTCTTTTTTTAATGTCTTTCTTTTGGAGTCAGTTACATATTCTTTTGTTAGTGTTACCAGCTCTGCAAGGAATTCATTTCCATGTTTTATTTCTTTTTTAACTTTAACCATTATAGTTTTCAGTTATATTATCTCTTTTCTGAGTTCCTGATTGTGCCTCATTTTTTCATTTGATTTAATCTCATCTTGACTTGACCATAAATGAGGAGTATCAGGAGGACGTCTTGTAGGAGGATTTAATTTCTAGTCTTTTACATAAGGGGTCAGAAAACTATCAGATTCCTCTAAAAAATATTTTTCACTTTTTCCTTTGCTTCTTCTTCCCCCTTTCTGACTTTGGTCAACACTTATTCCTTTCTGTGCCTTATCATTAACTTTTCTGTTATTTATGTGTTCTATTGATTTTTGAGGTGTTGCTAGTTCTGACAGATGAAGAGCTTGGCCAGTTACTTCTGATAGATCAATTAATAATTCTACTTCTACATCAGTTCCTGATGGGGATGCCTCAATCTGTGAATTTCAGCTAATACTGGATGCAATGACCCAGGAGCAGAAGCCTCAGGTCTGAGCATCTTTGTCCTGAATGAGTGCAAAGCAGCAGGGAGGATGTAAGATTTGGGAGGAATTTATCATCTTTTAATATTTTCTTGTTCCCCTTAGTACCAAAAATCATTATCATTTCCGTTAGCTTGAAAGAAATCGTTATTATTATTACACCTTCCTCCTTTGTTCCTTTTCTTAATATCTAAAGTTTTCTTTTCTGTTGTTTACCGTTGTTTCGTTCTATGTGCTACTGAGCTTCTACTTCTTTTTTGCTCTCTTTTGTAAGCAACTATGTGTGTAGTGGAGTAGTAACAATCGACCAACCACCCCTTCACCTTTAGCACCCTACAATCACCTTGCCTCCACAGTTCAATGTCTCTGGGCTGTAACAGAAACAAAAAAGATAAAGTGCTTCACAATTAAAATTTGGATTCAAATTTATAAACTATAGCAGTCACCAAAAGAAGTAAAGAGCATTGCCATTCACAAAGTTCCAATGTACTTTTCTTTCCATTTTGGGAGTTCAATTTTTCCTTTTTGTTTTCCTTGTGATCTTTATATGCTCACTTCTGTCTGTTTTATCACTCCAGATCGACTTCCGTTTTCAGTTCACTCTTTCATCTGCTGGCATCGCTGCCATTCTTGCCCTGCAACTTCTGATCAGTGAGTTGCTTCTTCTTTGTAAAAAATGTTTGTTTCCTGCTCTCTGGTTCCGTTCACTGCATTGAAATTCTTCTCCCCTGTCTTCAAGTGTACCAATGAAGCAACTCCTTTAGCAGAAGGCATACTGAAGAAAAATCTTACAGTAGTCTGAATTATTTTGCTCCGTTCCGTTTTTTCCAAGTTAGTTGGAGTCAGTCCTCAGGCCTCACTGGAGGATAGCTAAAAATAACTAAAATAAAATAGCTAGTGAAAATAATCACAACTTTGTTCCAACTGCTGTCCCAGACTTGCCCATTTGGAACAACACAATAATTAAAGGGAAAAAAGAAAGGCTTATTCAACCTAGAATGGCTGAAGGCAGGAATCAAAAACCTGTGCCATATAATAGATGTAAAACTAGAGTTCTATTATCCTTTGCAGAACTAAGAGAGTCTTGGTCTGCCAAAATATAAATTTCACTACTATTTAGGGCTGAGAAAGCTTTTGAAAGATACCTGTCTAACAGAATCCTATAGTTTACCACAAATTGAAAAGTGGAACAGCTAGTTAAGCTGGACTCACTCAAAGAGGAGCTAGCATTATTTATAAACTGCTGCCTGCTATTAGTTGGTCATCTTGTTCGATACTCAAGGCCAAATGTTCCTGGGAAGAAGAGCTTACAATATCACTCTCTTAGAGGACTGGGAATCCACATGCAGAACAACTAATGAATTTATAAAAGAGCTACAAGGTAGGCTTATGCAATGTAAAATACTATATAGGTGCCAGCTTGATGGCACTGAGGGTTAAGCGCTGGATGCCACGCTGGCTACCCAGGTTCAGGAATGGACTCGGGTCACCGTGGGTTGGCTGGGTAGGAGAGGGATTGAGCATCTGTTGGACTGCTCTCCTCTCTGGGAGGGTCTCAGTGTCAGTGTGCTGCTGGCTCCTAGCGGAGGTGGGGTGTTACACCACTACTGCATGTGGGGGTGAGAGAGGGCAGGCACGGAGGGAGCATGTGCAGGCGCATGCACACTCCCCACTGGTGTCATTGCATGCCATTCTCTCTAAGGAGAAAAAACAGAAAAGATGGCATCCCAGGTTGTGGCAGCTTGATGGCCATTGAAGGGTGCCCCAGCTTTGGGAACATCGCTGGAACTGAATCTGGACTTGGCAGTAAGGGAGGAGGGCTCCTACCACCTCCCCATATGGGACAAGCCATGGGAGTTTACAGGAAAGGGTCATAGGCAAGCCAGGGTCCAGACAGTGGCTGGAACCAAAGATGCATGGACGAGGTAGCCGACCGGGACACCAGGTAGGAGAAAAGCACATAGCTGCAAAAAAATACTACATAGGTTTTAAGTCCTAAACATTTTGCTGACAATGGGTGTTAAGGAAAATGTTGACTGCTGGAAATGTAACAGTGGGGAAGCTGGTATACTACACATGCTATGGGAATGCACTAAGATCAAGGGACTTTGGGCAGAAGTGTTTAAGATATTCAAACTAGTTACAGGGTTGAGATCCCCATCCCTTCCCATTGATTTTTTCTGGGGATATTCTTGGATTGTAGTCATTAGTAAATTTAAAAAAATATGGCTGTATTGTCTCCTTAGTGTAAAAGGCTGATATTAAAGTATTGGAAAGGCAAAGAGTCCCCTCACTACAAGAATGGTGTAATCAGATGGAATTTGTCACAAGTAATGAAAGAATTCACTGTAAGCTGTTAGATAAACTGGATGATTATAATAGCATTTGGTCACCATTCATTGCCTTGGAAGGTCTGTAAGGCTACTAGGTCTCTAAGTAAGTTAATTCTGGTTTAGAATCTACATACTGTGACACATGGTACAACTTTTTATATTAAGAATAAGTAATGGGTTATATCAATCAGATTTAGTCTTTTATAAATGAATGTAATATAGGAATCGTTTTAATGAATATTGTACAGCTATGGATATCTATTGAGACTTGCATTGGTTTTAAGCTCAACTGAAGTTACCTGCAGTATCATCCATCCATCCATCCATCCATCCATCCATCCATCTATCCATCTATCTATCTATCTATCTATCTATCTATCTATCTATCTGTCTGTTTGTCTCTAAGTCTGTCTCTAAGTCTGTCTGTCTGTCTGCCTGTCTCTAAGTCTGTCTGTCTGTCTGTCTCTCTGCCTGCCTGTCTGTCTCTCTGTTTGTCTGTCTATCTGTCTGTCTGTCTCTAAGTCTGTCTCTAAGTCTGTCTGTCTGTCTGCCTGTCTCTAAGTCTGTCTGTCTGTCTGTCTGTCTCTCTGCCTGCCTGTCTGTCTCTCTGTTTGTCTGTCTGTCCTATTCTCTCTATCTATCTATCTATCTGTCTGTCTGTCTGTCTATCTATCTATCTTAACAGTTTCACTAGGAAAGACATAGCTAGCTGGTAACAGCTTGTTTCTGGTGTGTCATGGGGAGGGAAGAGGAGAAAACATATACAAGTACCGTGCATTAAATAGTGCAATAACATTGGAAATAACAAATCAAAGTTTACAATCTGTGAACACTTTAGAGTAAATTAGTCGAACAGTAAAATCACCATAAAGTAAATTGTGGAACAGGCAAAAATGGAAATTACGTACTTACCGTAATTATTGATCTTCTTGGACAGTCTCCATCACTCATTCACACTAGTGGGATAGCGCTGGAGGTGCTAGGACCAAGCAGGAGCCAAAAATTTTCTGAAGGGCAGGCGCCGAGGTAGGACCACGCATGCGCGGCACCATGAGACTGACTCGCGCCTGTATAAGCTATCTCGGCGTCGACCCTCCAACCGCCTCAGTACCTTTTTGACCAAGGAGGTGCAGTGTAACTAATGAGAATAACTCATTGTGAGTGTCTGGGCCTGAGAGGGCCTAGATGGCCTTTATGAAAGGTCAGAACAATGTCTTCACAATCTGAACCATAGGCCCAGAGAAGACCAGGAAGAAAAGTGAACCCAGGGGATGGTGGGTGGGCATGTGAATGAGTGATGGAGACTGTCCAAGAAGATCAATAATTACGGTAAGTACGTACTCCATATCTTCCTGACCAAGTCTCCACCACTCCGTCCACACTAGTGGGAGAGTACCAAGCTAAAATCAACAACCTTGAGTAGGGTGGTAGGAGATAGGGTTCACTCAGAAAGGACAGCCAAGGACTGTCCTGTTAATAAAAAGAGCTGTCTTGTAAGAGCATCTATAACATAGTGCCTACAAGATAAATACTCGAGTTGTGACTAAATCACCTTGCCGACAACTAGAATGGGCAAAAATATAAGTCTGCCAGGCAGCCGCAACTATTCTAGGAGCGCAAGAACCTGGCCTCACAATTTGATCTAGGACCAAAATTAATAGTGTCAAAGACATGCACTAATCTAATGTAAAAGACCTCAGGAACTGCAAGAGCCGGAGGTAAAGAGTAGTTCAGGGTAGTATGACTGTATGTGAATATTTACGAAGCTACCTTAGAAAGAACCTACTTGACCAATGGTCAAGAAAGAAGCATGTCATCTGTTAAGCTGGAGCAAACATGGAAGTAGGAATCTAAGTTCAGACTTGCTGAAGAGTCACTTCTGTTGCTGCAAGGCTCTGATCAGGAGAAGAAAGCCTGATTAAAAAACAAAAAGGGGACTAACAGACTGGTTAGATGCCTAGGTTTTGGAAATATCTCAGAATAAGAGAAATTCTCTTAGAGAAAAAAGGTGAGCTATACCACCGATGGATCGGACTGCCCCCTAGGGGTAGAAAAAAACAGGTACCCTTTACTGAGGTTTAGAGACGACCGCCTCAGGGTTGAGATGGAACCTGATCAGATCCAAGCGTGGTATCAGGAAATTCAACTAGGCCCGCAGCTGTGATAATTCCTGCCCCCCTTTTTTTAAATATCATTAGTCCGAGCCTGACAAGGTTGCTGGCTGCTATTTGGCAAGGATTGCCTGATACAGAAATGACAAGGAGGTCATCCCTCTGAGGAGCAGGAGGAGCTTGAAGATCCATAACTGAACCCCTGACTGGACTAATAATAGCTAGACAGATGGTAACTACCTGTGGCGAAGCAGCCACCAGAGGGCAGCATCAAAAAGCGGGCTGTATACCCCTATCAAAGGAGCGGGACAGTCTGTGCAGCTTCCGACCATAGAATTAAAATGTTCCAAAGAGTGTAATTGTCTTGACCACTGAAAAAGTCTAGGCATGAGGTAGATAGTCCACAGATCCAGTCTGAACACTATGGTGGACCCCATAAATGAGGAACTACTAAAAGAGCTTGCATCACAGACTCTGATGATAGAGAGGCGTTCAGTATATAAAATGAGTCATCCGCTGTATCACTGACCAGAAGTACAGGGAAGGACTCATCCAGATGCTTTCTACACAGAAGGACCTCAAAGAGGTCTCGGTTAGAGCCACTAGAGACTCCGCCACCAGGAAGGGTGTCGAGGAGCTTGGCACTGCGTAGGGGGCTGAGAAAGTGCTGAGCATAATGAGAGATTCCGCTGACAGAAACAGAACAGAAGAGTCCCATCAGCGGAAAATCACTGGATGAGGAGATCTGATGCAGACCGCCACCCACTAAAATGTGTGAAATAATCCGCAGAATGGATTCATTCCATGGAAACATCCCAACACAAGTCCTGCGGAAGAGAGTCTGCAAACACAGATCTTCCCTAGTTCTGTCAGACAGCACTAACTGGCACCCCGCGGCACTCGTGATCACCTCCTGGCACAGGAAGGCACCAAGCAGTAACCATGCCAACCTGAGAGACACCAGAGGGCACCCATGGCAGAACCTGCAGGTATCCTCAGCACCAATGGCAGCAATGGCACACAAGGGCACCCCCGATGCCCATGGCACCCATGGTACCATGGCACCCATGGCACCTGCAGGTGCCAGGTGACACCGACGGGTGCCAGGCACCACCAGCGGCACCCACTGGTGTCAGGCACCACCCACAGGTTTTCAGCATTACCCCGGTGCCCACGGGTGCCAGGCACCACCCACGGAAGCCCAGCGCAACCTGCGGGTGCTCGGCATCGTCCGCGGCACCTGTGGGTGCTCAGCATCACCCACAGCACCACCTGCAGGTGCATGGCATCACCTGCAGTGCCACCCGTGGGTGCACTGCATCGCCCACGGCACCCGCAGGTGCCCAGTGCTGCCCACGGCCCACCTGTGGGTGCCTGGCACCACCTGCAGCACCCACGGGTGCCCAGCACTACCCACAGCACCCCACAGGTGCCTGCAGGCATCAGTGGCACTGTGAGACACCCACAGCACCACTAGTGGTGCCGACAAAAGGCACCATGGTGCCAAGCCGCAGCGCCAAGCACAGGCGTGAGCCACGAAGCTGACCCACGGCACCGAGCACAGCGCCAACTGCAGCATAGAGCATGGCACCAACCACGGCACCGAGCACGGCACCGAGGCACAGAGCCAAGCACGGCACTGGGTAAGCCGGCGCCGACTGCAGCACAGAGCTTGGTGCCGACCATGGCACCAAGTACGGCGCTGAGCCATGCAGCCGAGCACGGTGCCGAGCACAGCACCAAGCCACGGTGCCGACTGCAGCACCCAGTACAGTGCCAAGCACAGCACCGAACCACGGCGCCGAGTCCCGCAGCGATCCAAACACCAACAGCGCCGCCAATGGCACCCATGCCAAACCAGGGGCACGGCACCAGACCACGGCACCACCAAGGTGTTGGGCCAGCCAGGAAAAACACAATGGAAAAGAAGAGAAAGGTGGTGCCTGTGCCAGCTCCTGCATGGAAAAGGAAGAGGGGGGTAGGCACGAGGGGCTGACAAGATGGCGAAGGCACCAAGAGGGCACCGCGCTCATTCAGATCCAATTGACCCGGCTCCGGTCCAATGGCTCCGAGGCCCAGAAACCAGGAATACAACCAGGAAAAAAGGAATCAAACCCCCTGCTCCACAGGAGTGGCCCAGAGGTGAAACTGCTCACCGGAACTCCAACGAGGACAGAGATGGAGTCTGGAGTCAAGAATGCAGCCGTTAGAAGCGAGGCCAAGGGGGAACCCACGAAAGTCGGGTCAGGCCTATCACCCCTACCAACGAACAATCCTCCTGCAGATATACCAATGGGCAACCTCGAGCGGCACCGATTCTACTTCCCCAAATGAAGAAGAAGAGCTTGAGGCTAAGCGGGGCCGGATCCCTGGCACCACCAGATTCGTGCTTCGGTGGACTGTCCTCCCCGCCAAGCACAGGACTGTCCGTAGTCAGACCCCCCCGTTACTTAAGGGTGGCGGACCGGGCACAGCCCCTCTGCCATAACAACTTTCAAACGAAGTCTTCCTACCGTCACCGCTACCGTCTAAGGACGACTCCGTGGATAGCAGGAAAGAATTTCTTCATAATCTTCTTATTCGTAAAATAAAAAATTACTACTAAATAGTTAAATTAAAACTTTTAAATTAAACACTAAAAGCTGCTGTCTTATAAACGAAAACTTTGACTCCGGCAGATGAGCGACGTCGACATCCAAGCGTACTCGACGGCGGGAGAAAAGGAACTGAGACGGTTGGAGGGTCGACGCCAAGATAGCCTATACAGGCGCGAGTCAGTCTTGTGGTGCCATGCGTGCGTGGTCCTACCTTGGCGCCGGCCCTTAAGAAAATTTTTGGCTCCCGCTTGGTCCTAACGCCTCTGGCACTATCCCACTAGTGTGAATGAGTGATGGAGACTTAGTGCAGGAAGATGAACGATAAACAAAACCAGCAACAAAAAGATCAGGGAGAAACAACTGAAATAAGGGGAGGGCAGAACTAGTACAAGTGTTGTTATAAGGCAAATAAAAAGGAATCCACCCCAATACCAGGGCACTGTTGTGTATTACAACTTAAAGCCTGTAAGTGGTGTGCTTTCTCCTCCCCCTCCTGCTTCTCAGCCCTACTGTGCAGTCGTAGCACCAAGAAAAACTCCACTTTAAAGTTAAAATTTTACAGAGTTCCTCAGATTCGTGGATCAGAGCACCATGGAGTTCCTGAAATATGCAATCGGCTCAGCACCATTATGGGAACGAGTGTGGCATGTGTCTGGAGTTTAACACAGCTGGATGGCAGCACTGGAGTCAGGAATAGGGCTGTAACAAAAAAGTACTTTTTTGTTACTTTTATTTGAACTAACCTGCAGTTCTAAGGGTCACTTACCATCAGGAGTTCCTGTCTGATGCAGTGGGGACTCTCACTCGCTGAGTGAGAAATAAATGGCGAGTTTCCCTTTTTTTAAAAAGTCCAACACTTCTTGAGTTTGACTGGTAAGCAGCCAGCTGACACAGGGACATACTATTTCCTGGTCTCTATCAGCACACAACTGTACCCCTTGGCAAAGGGATCAACCAATTAGAGGCAGGCAAATGTCTTTATCTAGTTTCTAAAATCACAATAACAACCTCGAAGCCAGTCATGTCCTTGGATTTATGACTGCCTGGATGGAGGGAGGTGGCCTGAGGCATAGCCTCATGCCATCCGTCACCCATCTTGTCATTAATCCCTGGGAAGTGACTGGCTTCTCAGTCGTTATTGCTGAATAAAGCCATTAGGAGAGGATATCAGATCCTTGGCCTCAATCAAGGGATTCATTATTCAGGTCTTGATAGTGGATTCCAGAATCATGTGTAGCACTGAGGACACGCTGAATCGCCATGGCTGCCGGGTCTGACCTTACCCCTCTTGAAAATAAGGATGCAGACCTTTATAGCTGCATCAAGCACCTTTTAACAAACTTTGCATGTGCTCTGTGTTACCAGCCACCTGCAGCTTCTCCAGACACATGGACACCAGATTCCACATCATGACAAAGTCTACCTTTCAGAATTTTTGGGTCCTGGTGACTGATACCCAAGTAGCCTTCACTGTCACTAAGGTTACCCTTTTGGGGTCACTGCTTCCGATTGGTTCCTTGATGTTCACACTGGAGATGATCCCATTCCCACTGCTGGGAAGAAGGTCAAGGATGGCTTCATACCTAGTCCCTTGTTGTACATTCTCTTCTAGGAAGTAGGCCTTGAGTGTGGACAGGAACTCAGTCTCAGCCCTGCCATCAGCCTTCACATGATAGATGTCTATGCCCAGGAGAGTGAAGCCCCTCACAATCACCCACAGCATCAGGTTAAGCTACTCCCATAATTCTCCATTTCCTCCTGGTGCAGCCCATCCTGGCTGTACAGGCACTCGCTGCCCAAAAAAGCCCTCCAATTAGCCAGAAAAGATCCCTCCTCCAGTTCCACCAGGTTATTAGCCAAGCATTTTCTTGTCTAATTGCTGATTACTACTCTTCTGTAGCCTACAGGACTGTTGGGATGTCAGAAAATGGCCCACTGGATACCCAGTAGGAACATTCCTAATTCTGGGAAAACTGCTTTGTGTCCTGAGTACATGTGTACCATATGTCATGTGTGCCAACATAGCTGAAAACAATCTGCCCCTATTCTAGCTCTGTTGTTTGGTCTGGGATAGCACTCATTTGACACATACTCCAGGTAAGCAAACCACTTCTCCTGAGATACCATCCTGGTCTAGCAGTGACCCTTCTACCTCACCCACTGTCCTAGCTACAGAATCACCAGTGAGTTCTGTCTTCCTTTCACTCCATCTTGCCTTTTCCTTCGACTTTCTTGGCAGAAACACAAAACATCATTAATCAGTATAACAGCTTGATAATATTATTAAAACAGCAAATAGCAAAATAGAAGGCTTCAGAGAACCTGGGAAAGAATTGCAGCACCCCAGGGTACCTTGGGTAATCAGGTACAAGGGGTGAATAAGCAGCACCCCAGTACACCAGAGTTAGAAGATACCTGGAAGAGAATAGCAGCACCCAAAGTACCTGCCGTAATAAGGTACAAGGTGGAGAACAGGCAGTACACCAGGGTACGCTGGTACTAAGGCACAAGGTGGAGAATAAGAAACATCCCAGGTACATACTTTCTGAAAATATGGGGAAAATAAGCAGCTTCCCAGTATACCTAGGGTCAGAAGATACCTGGAAGAGAATAGCAGCACCCTGGCGTACCTGAATAAGGTAAAAGGGAGAGAATAAGCAGTACCCCAGAGTTCCTACAGTAATAAGGCACAAGGGGAGAATAAGATGCACCCCAGGGTACTTATTGTAATAAGGTACAAGGAGGAGAATAAGCAGCATCCCCATATACCTAGGGTCAGAAGATAACTGGAAGAGAATGGCAGCACCTCTGGGTACCTAAATTAATAAGGTAGCTGGGAAAGCTGCAGCAGTAACCCAGGTCATCTAGAGTTATAAAGTACTTACTGGGGATAATTAGCAGCATCCCAGCATACCTTGGGACAGAATGACATTGGGGAGGACATCTGCAGTACCCCAGTGTACGTTGGGACAGAAGGACATTGGGGAGGAAGACACCTGCAGTACCCCAGTGTACCTAGGGTTGTGAGGTACTTGAATGAATTATAAATAACTGGAGCACATACTGTACTAGTGAGCTTGTGACCATAACTACAGTGAATGTTACAAGTGACAGTGTAAAGGGACAAAATAAGAACTTCCTATTACTCATGTGCGTACAACTGGTCTTTTAGTCCAGGAGCCTCAGTCAAACCAGTCCTGCTTCTATAATATGGAAGGTATGGAGGGCTTTACTAGGCAGATGTGCCAGCTTCACTGTGACAGTGGTCAGTTCCACTCAGCAGTCACTCTTCAGAGGGGTTGGGTAGTGGACTCAATGCATCATGGCTTGCTGACTGTATGTGGACGCCCATGTGACACCCTGTAGCCATGGCACTCCTGCTGAAGACCATTACACTGGGACTGCTTGGCTGTAGTGCAGTTTACAAAACACAAAGGTCTCACCTCCCAGCTGTTCTCAAACCCAGTTGGTCCATGGCTTTTAATGGAAGCTCCTGCTACCCTTGTGCTAGCTGTAGATCTAGGAACTCTGTCATGGTGGTGTACCACTGGAGGAAGAAGCTCTGACTCTGGCAAAGGTGGCCCAGGAGTTGGAGTGGACAGAGTGCTGTGGATCAAAAGCCCAGACTGAAAGTCTTGCCTCTTAGCTGCTCCTTGACCTGATTGACCCATTGCTCTGACTGGCATCTCCTGCTGACCTTTTTCTTGCCATGAGGCTAGTAGCAGTGTTCAGCCTGGGTTGAGCTGCTGCTGGCTCCCCAGACACCACAGAAAAAAGGAGGACATGAATAAAGCCACAGAAAAGGTAATAAGGAGGGTTGGAGTCAACCTGGAAGGCTGTGACCTAAGCCCACAGTAAAGACTAGACTTCTTGGTGGCTCTTGGACCTCGTTAGTCTGTTGCTTTGACTGGCAGCTACTGCTGTTACTATTGGCAGAGTCCAGCATTTGAGAGAGTTGCTGGGCTCCCTGTCCTACCCCCACCCCACCCAGGAAAAGGAGGAAGCAGCTCCAGCTATGGAAAGGCTTCCTGGGAAACTTATTGTCTCATTTTAATTGTTATCTCACTGTCCAATTGGCTCTTCTTCACACTAATGCTATCTTCACACCACATGGTCCCATTAGTCAAATGTAATATGTACCATGTGTTTTGCCTGTTGCTAGCCAAAGTACTACTCACTGGCATCAATTAAGCCTTGAAAACTAAGTCTATCCACTTGCTTGTAGCACCCTGAGGAAGACCAGTTACTGACAAGGCAAGGGCAAATTTCTTTTCATTCAACACCATGAACTTAACCCATGATAAACCTGCAGCACCTTAATACTTGTAAAGCCCTGTTTGTCTATGTGGTTAAATATAAATTAAATTTGTGCTTATCTGCAACTTGTTTTCAAATTTGGGGATTAGTTCCTGAAAGGCAAAAAGGATTCTATGTGTTTTATAATACTACACCACGTTAAATAATGCTGATGATACTGCAATTAATTGGTTGTTGGTAGTTTTTCTCCTTCACAGTAATTTTTATGCAGGGCAGTGCATGCTGGCGATGAAGAAAATGAGTGACAAAACCTCAGTCTCCCCAGAAAAGTTCTCATTTAAAAGTGATCCATCATTTCAAGTCTGTTATTTTCTTATTCCGACAACTGATTTAATTAGCCATCATTCTCTGGAAATGAAATCTGTAAATATTTGGCAAGTTTTAATTATTTTTAATATTTATTTGATTTTTAAATGTTGCCCTTCACGGTTGTAATGCTGCCAGGCTCAAGTAAACTGAATGGCTCTTCCAATGGCAGTCCCCGCTCTAGCGGAGAGATCAGCAACAAACAGAGGTAAAAATGAGAAAACAAATATAAATGAAATACTGCTGCAAATAACAAAAGAGTTAGTAGACATTAAAAGCAGGATGTCCTCTTCACAAACTAACCTGAGAGAACTGACTGATAGAGTGGACACTGCTGAGGAGAGGATTGCTCTGGCAGAGGATTCTCTGGCTAAGCTACAAGAGCTTACTGCACTCCACTCAAAACAAACAAATTCTCTATTAAGCAAAATACATGTCATGGAGACCAGGAGTAGATGCAACAATCTGTGTATTATGTGGGTACCGGAGGGATCAGAGGGGGGAGAACATGTGTACCTTTCTCCAGAATTTCATTCCAGCCTTCCTAAACTACCTGTAGCCATGGCCACTGGAAACTGAATGTGCACACAGGTCCCTGACAGCTCATCCCAAATCAGGACAAAGACCCAGATCCATCATTATATACTTCTCCATTTCTGAGTTAAGGAGGAAATCCTGAAAATCACCATGGAAAGTGGAAGCTTAATTTTTGGGAACAACAGAATATTTACTTTTCAGGAGTGCTCCCTTAAATTAGTAGGGAAAAGGAAAGCATTTTGAGATGTAAGGGTAGAACTTGGGTGTACAATATTTTATTAAATATCCTGTGGTGCTATCTGTCAGCAGGCTAGAGACTTTTCATTCTTTTGAGATGCCTTATAAAGCCTGGCAGTTACTAAACATTTTCTGCCCGGCATCAGCAGACAGAGACACTAACCGCTGTCAGGACGGAGGAGCAAGTAACATTCTACACAATGATACAGCTCACACGCTCCCTTCAGCTGGGTTGCCCGCTGGAAACAGAGTGAAATCATAGACTACTTTTATGCCTACCCACCCCAGCTCCACTATCATTTTCAGCCAAAGTACAGTTCACAAAAAAAAACAAGCTTATCATTTAGCAGTTCCTACATGCTGAAAGCAATTGTTAGAAAATGTGGGCAGCAATTCATGAACAGAGGGAGAGCCAACGTCCTGATTCCAAATGGACTGCACCTAAAAAAGTACAACAGAAGCATAGTCAATGGAGACACTTCTCTTCTTTTTTTCTCCTCCTCCCACTCATCAGATTGTGCTGTGCCAGGAAACAAATACGCTAAAGTCCCCTCTCATCCAACCAGCTGTATTAGCACCATTACCCACTTCTAGAAGAACTCATGTCAGCTGTACTTTGATATCTGGATCAACTCATTTCTTCAGCTGAAAATAATAGAGGAGCTAACATTAAGATGCAGCCCTACAGGACAAGCACTGGTCAGAGCCGACACGGCTGCAGCCATGCTTTCTGAGCTCATGGTGAAACAATCCACCATGCCAGGATGGTCATGGTGCAGTCGTGCATGCACAATGACTCAAGCATGTGCATTAAACATCGGTGGCCATCTTGAGCATGGCAGGCAACCAGCAACTGAAGAAGTGCACCCATGGGGGGGTGGAAAGACAGCAGACTGTTTTGGAGTTGCAGAATGATTGTACTGCAACTCTGAAACATTCAGCTCTTTGAGTGTCCATCCAGTGGCTTGTTTTTACAACTGCCGCCAGAGACAGCTGCAGGCTCCACCCACTGTAGCCATAAAAGAGCTGCTGTCAAGAAAGATGCAACTAATGGAATTTGACCACACGTTTCATCTTAACAATAAGACTAATACTATTCTGGCTTTTGATAGGAAAAACAGAGAAATAACTTGTCCTCATAAACACACACACACACACACAGTAGTTAAAAATATAATTCACTGGATGGAAGATGGAGTCAGGCTTAGGAAAGCTACCTGATTTTCTGAACTTTGGAAACCTCTTGCTAGGCCTGATGTTTTTGATGCTAACTAAAGGAACTTCTCTTTTCCCTCAGTCAATGTGGCATGAATAAGCAAAAACAGGGATTTGTGGCACTCTTTAATACATCTCCAATGGCAACAGTGTTCAAGAGAAAAGTTCATACCAGATATCCTGGCATTTCTTAAAGACACAGGTCTGAAACAGCATGCAGGTTAACTATATCAGTTATACAAGGGATTTACTGTCATCGTTTGAGTAATCTGTAGCTGATTTCTCTATTAGGGCTATCTGGAGAACCTTCTCAGAATTTGATGGTGGTCTATACCTTATTGGTATAATCTGAGGGTGGCTGCATCCTTTAAATAGTAGGAAACTATTATTTACTCAAATCTGACTTGGGCTCACTGCAGTAATGGTAAGTGCTTATGAGGCACAAAGCAAATTCCAATAGAGCCTGTGTCAGATAGCAGAGTGTAGCAGAATTTAACATGAGGCATCCTCACAGATGAGGCGCTTAGCCACTTATTAAGTTCTATTTCTGCTCCAGAATGTGGCTGAGGGAGCTTGATAGACCATTCTGATCTCATTCACTTAAGTAATAAGTGGGACTACATTGTGAACTAGACTTCATTGTAAATAACTTATCACTGAACTATTTCAACTGACAAAGCAGTTAATAACAAGCTCCAGTACAAATATACATTGTTGCTGGTAGGTTTAGAGAAATGATTCTAATTATCTCTGGAAGGTCATACAGTTGAAAGAACATTCCCTTCTCAGAGTAACCTCCAGGGTGTCAAGACCACATCAAAATATTACAAGTTTATTATAACAGTTAAATATTTTTAAATCTAATAAAAGGGGTCTTTTAAATTAAGTATTTAAATCTTATCAAATTAGGATTACACTAAACTGCTATTATTAGTCTGTTGGAATTACATCTAATGTTTAAAATTGATTTTAAAGTCAAAAAGTTGGTGTGCTCAGAACTGAACTGATATACTCTAAGGAGTACTAGAAACCCTGCGTTGGGACTCCATCTTGGTTACAGTCTCTGATTCTTACCAGAACAGGACATTTTTTGGTGAACTTTTACCAATATGGTAAAAGCAGAATACTTGTTAGAAGGTTAAACCTAATACTTAGTTGTTATATTTATTGTACTTTGTAAATTGTGTCTGTTGTCAATATGTTGAATGTAGTATTTTAGAAACAGAGACAATATCACATAAAATAATAACCTCAGAGAGAAGCTCGTTGTTAGATATCAGCATTTATTCCACCAGTGATATTAGAAAGCTAGACAAACATTAAACAGAGCAATTACCAAACAAGACATAGAAAATATTAATAACCTCCCCGGTAGTTCCCAGGTCCTGATGGATTCTGTAGTGTAATTTATAGAACCGTAATTCAGAAATTTCAAATTTCTCTCCCAACTATTTAAGGAATCCCTTAAGAAAGGTAATTTACCACTTGCAATGCTAACACATGCATAACAAAATTTATAAAAAGGCGAAGATTCATTGAAATATAACTACCTACCAATATCACTACTAAATAGCAACTATAAAATCTTAGTGAAACTTCTAGCAGTAAAACTGTAACATCTTTTTCAAACAAACGTTATTTTCCAAAACAATCATACAATGAAGAAATTGATCAAATATACCCCCAAATTACAGAATTTAAACATAGGTATACAGCGTGTATAACACAGTATAGAATAATTTAAGTAATATATGCAGCATACTAAACATGTAATTCAAGCTTCACCTAGTCTGAGTAACAATAATTTATCATGTTAATAATCCAGTTCTACCTACACATAACATCAGCTCTGGTCAGTTACTCATATTATATTGTCTAACTTCCTACTCATTCATCAAACATTTCATGAAGGGAACATGTGACTCCATATTTTTCTATTGCCCTAGTGTTTAGATGACTAATCCACTGTTTAGAGCCAAATTATTTAAGGGTTTGGCCCATGCTTCCGGACTTGGAAAATATTTATCCTTCCAGTGGCTCAGTAGGAGGTGCTTGAAACCTAATGCAACTAATAAAAGCCATTTATTTTAAATGTACTAATACACAGATCAGGTGTGTCTCTTAAAATAAACTTCAACATATCTTAATTTCATTTATAGGGACAAATTGGTGGGTTCCTTAAAAATAGATGGGGGCTGATAATATTCACATACTAATTTCTAAAATGTGGGTTTCAAATTAAAAATCCTCTGTAATTGCACTTTCACTTTTTAAGAACAAAGCATTAATTTCCCTAGTTTGGAAATTTTGGATTGATCCATAATAGTTTTGGATTTAGATAAAGCTGAAAAGCTTTTGTTTCCATTTATATAATGGCACTTAATCATCCATAGTTACAAACAGTTATACCTCAGTTTTCTCCTTCCCAAAGGTACAAGACAAGGCTGTTATTCTCACTCTAGCTCCACGTATCCTACAGTGGCAATGGATGTACAGAGTGAGAATATCAGTGTTATTTTCACTCTGGATCCATTTATCCCACAGTGGCAATGGATGTACAGAGTGAGGATATCAGTGTTATTGTCACTCTAGATCCATTTATCACACAGTGGCATAAGGAGATACAGAGTGAGTACATCAGGGTTATTCACTCTAGGTCCATTTCTTCCACAGTGGCAATGGATGTACAGAGTGAGGATATTAGTATTATTCTCACTTTGTCTCCATTTATTCCACAGTGGCAGTGGAGGTACAGAGTGAGTATATCAGTGTTATTCTCACTCTGGATCCATTTATCCCACAGTGGCAATGGAGGTACAGAGTGAGAATATCAGTGTTATTCTCACTCTAGGTCTATTTATCACACAGTGGCAATGGAGTACAGAGTGAGGATATCAGTGTTATTCTCACTTTAGGTCCATTTATGAAACAGTGGCAATGGAGGTACAGAGTGAGTGTATACAAGTACAATGGTTCATACAAAGGTGAATAGGAGCTCATTAGGTGTATAGCCCATGTTGCTCTGTTAGCTATAACATTTTAATTCATGGCCGAGCCGTGGCTGCTTATCTAATCTTTTTTGAATTCAGTCTTTTTTTTTAAGTATGACAAGTTCTATTGTGAGTTCCAAGTATCAACCACCCTTTGAATGAAAAAGTATTGCCTTTTTTTTTTGCATTACAATGCATTCTACAAATTTGAAGTGGGTGTTTTCTGATCATTTAAATTCAAGGTTCATTTAACTGAACAAGTAATAATATCCAATATTATCCAAGTGAAATAATAGGTCATCGCCAAGCCACCTCAGTTCTAATGACTCGAGTTTTAGTTCTGATAATCACTTAGTATATGTCAAGTTCTTCAAACTGTTCAGTGATTTGGTAGCTTGTCAGTGTGCCATTTCTATTTGTTCAGATCTCCGTTTTATGGCTATGGGTGGAGCTTACAGCCATTTTGCTATTTGTAGCTTGAAAATGGAGTTTCGTGGAACACATTTTTGGGACTTTTCAATGTATCCTTCCACATCTACAAATCACTATGACATCTAAAATAAAATAATCCCTTCTTTCTGTTTAGAATGTTGGAGACATAACTCCAAACTGTTTATCTGATGGCCATTAGGAAACTGAAACAGCTTGTTAAATATTGGTTGCCTATTAAACTGGAGATTTGTTTACCCCTGCGAAATGCAACAGCTTGCACATTTAAATGATAAGCATTTAAACATTTTTTGCTACTAACTTTAGTTGGGGATGAATATCTTTCAAGAAAGATTCATACCTCATAAATGTTTCTTTTTCCCAGCAAATTTTGTAAAGATTTACACTGTTTTTAGCCTCTCAAGACCTATCTGATAAAATGCCATGTTTTCAGTGAACTACCCAGACTAAATACATAAATTTCTTTTTGACAGAAAGGGCTGTGGCCTGCTTCCATACATAACAGATAAGAGCTACTGAGACTTATAGTAAGAGAGAGAGAGTGTGTGTGTGTGTGTGTGTGTGTGTGTGGTGAAGGGTGGAGAAACAGTCAAACTCTTGGCAAGGAGACCTATCTGATGAATTAACTGCTGACAAACCATGAGTGATACAGAAGCAAATGATCTGATACCTTTTGTTGGACCAATATAGATGTAACAAAAATAACTTATACCATTTATAAAATTCCTGATCAAACAACTGCAAACAGAAGACTTTTTTTTGTCATTTTATAATATGATATACTGAGTGTGTATTTCTGAGTTGCTGGATCAGGGCTCTTGATAAAATAATAATATTTTACTTAACTCATTCAAGATTCCATCAAGTGGACAGAAAAAGTCTATGAGAATTTGTCTGAAAACTAACAACTATAAGATGCAAAATAGCATTTGTGTGTAGAAAATAAAGAAACATAGAATTTAACGGCAGATAAGAACTGCTTGGCCCACTTAGTCTGCCCATTTCCCTACCTGATGGATAAGCTGCAGATTCTAGTTAATCAACAGCTTACTTCCTCCTACCTTGCACATTTAAATGATTAGCATTTACAATTTTTTTGTTACTAACTTTAGTTGGGGATGAACCTTTCAAGAAAGATTCATTCCTCATAAATGTTTCTCTTTTCCAGCAAGTTTTGTAAAGATTTACACTGTTTTTAGCCTCTCAAGACCTATCTGACAAATGACAAGACATTTTGCTATCTGTAGCTTGAAAATGGAGTTTCATGGAACACATTTGGTGTGCAAGAACAAGGGGCACAATTTGAAGATAGAGGGGGGTGGCTCAGGGTAATGTAAGGAGTATTTTTTCACAGAGATGGTAGTAGATGCATGGAACAGCCTTCAGGAGGAGGTTGTGGAATCAAAAACAGTGGTGGAATTCAAGCATGCATGGGACAGTCATAAGGCAATTCTGGGGGGTAGGAAGAGTAGGCGTGGAACTAGTATCTGCAGTTTATCCATTAGGTAGGGAAATGGGTAGATAGGTGGGCCAAGTGGTCCTTATCTGCCATCTAAATTCTATATTTCTATGTTTCTACCCCTACTAGATTTGCCTTATGCCTGTCCCATGCATTCTTGAATTCTCCACTGTTCCTGACTCCACAACCTCCTCAGGAAGGTTGTTCCATGCATCCACAACCCTCTCTGTGAAAAAATACTTTAACACTACCTCTGAGCTGTCCTCCTCTATCTTCAAATTGTGACCCTTTGTTCTTGCACATCTCTTCTTCTGAAAGTTACTACTCTCTTGTACTTTGTTAATTCCTTGAGATACTTGAAAGTTTCTGTCATGTCCCCCTCCTCCTTTCCTCAAGGGTATACATATTAAGCTGTTTTAGTCTTTCCGCATGTGTCTTCTGACATAGACCCTGTATATATATATATATATATATATATATATATATATATATATATATATATATATATATATATATATATATATATATATAGATAGATATATATATTTATGTCTCTATTTGCAATAAATTTGTTTACAGGCATTAAGTCTTTTAAAAGACTGTCTGACTTATGATTACTAATTTTGAGTATAGGTCATGAAATAATGAGCTTGGTATTTGTTATTTCATACAGTCCCCATTATGCCTTATGCATAGTATATAAATCCAAATCATTCCAAGGCCGTTGTGACATATAATATTAATACTGAGCAGCAAATCAGAGATCTTTTCCTAATAAAAGGCTGCTGGTATAATAAAGAACAAAGTCATAAATAAGGAACCAGAGGCTTATGGAAAAATCTACAGGAATTTATACAGGGATCTGAGTATGCCTTTGTGGGGAAAACACAGGGAAAATGAGGGCTTCTTACAGGGCAATGGTTATTTGGATCTGGGAGCACTGAATATTTCTTATCCTATATTTTGTATCTTGGATAGGGCAGGGGAGATGCTACATCTCATTGTCACAGGGATCTTCATTTACATATTTTTGCACTCTATTTACTCAGGCTGTCCCAGACTAGTATCTTGTTTTCAGTGGGGTCATGATTTTACCATTTTTATAATGTATTCATTCAGGCTACCTAATCCAGGCTACCTAATCCCGTATTCAAAGGAGATACGCAGTGCATCCTGGTGGAAAAGGGAGATGTTTCACACAACTTCAGGAATGCGCAGCAGCGTGGTATTCAAATGTGCAGGATGCTCCTGCCACAAGGGAATGTGACCAGGGTGCACACAAATAGTATGCTGTTCAAGTCAAGGGGGCAATCCCAGCATATGCCATGCTGCAGCATCGCCAGTGGGCATGTGCTCCTCCTGATCAGAGCACCGTGGACCCCACAGTTGGGCCATGATAGCTGGCCTAACCTAGCCAGTCACCACAGGCAGGCTGCAGCTGTGCACCCAGGTGCACAGCAGCCTGGCAGCCCTGGTACACTAGAGGTACCCCCTTTCCAGCCCCAATCTAGCAAAGTCCATCCCTGAAGAGCTCCATAGTGTAGGCCCCCCCAGATCTGACTGCACCAGAGGAAACCATGGTCCATATCCATAGTCTAGAGGACTCCCATCCCCCACCCCTGTACACAGGCACCCTCACCCCCCCATACCCAAACTTTTGCAAAGAATGGCACTACCCTCCACACCCTACCATGGCCAGCCATTGACTGCACTGATCCTGGGCTGGGGACCTGCACTCTGGAATGACCCAACTGGCTATACTGGTCATTGGGACACCATGCCAGCTGTGGATCCACCAGTGTATGCAGCTGTGTGTACATTCCTGGCAAAGTGAAGAGGGAATTTACATACCTCCAATGCATGCCTTGCCGAAGCTGTATCTTCCTGCTGTCATACACCACTGCAAGTTCATACTCTCCCCTGTTCCCCTGTGTAACATGCCACCCTCCGGACTGCTGAAGTATTCCAGGTGCCATGGGGTGGTGTATCCTGTAATGCCATTTGCAGTGTCGCCCAGGCTATAGATAGTTCATCCGCAGTTCCCTAATTGTACAAATGAATGGGTGGTCAGCTGTAACATGCCTGTTTTGGGACCTGTGTGAGTAGGTACAGCATCATCCATCACCCACACTGAGCAGGGCAATGGCACTGGAATGATGGATCCACATGCGAGTGCCTGAGGAGTTTGGCCAATGGGTGTTATCACCCACACACAGCTCATGTCTAAGTATAACACATTCCAGCATCCTACTGCGAGTACTCCACCACCCACCGATAGAGTGGTGAGATCCCATTACAGAGCAAGTCATCACAATGGGATGGGCTTGGGTGGCAGGGAGGGGGTGTTTGTGCACCATTGAGGGGAGCAGGGCCACTACACTATGGACATGGACTGTAGGTGTATTCAGGTGCAATTAGGGATGGCATTTGGGTCCCCACAATATGGAACCAATAAAGCCTGGACTCTGGTATGATCGGGGCTGGTGGCAGGGGTGGTGGAGTGCCATATACCACCAGAGACTTCAGGTTCTTTCCCATGGGAGTGATTGGTGTCGGGGCTTGGGGGCGAGAGCTGCTCTGGTGCATTCATCCCCATGCCAACATGCAAATGGGATAGCAATGAGCATGCATGAGGCTCCTTTGCATCCTGCATGCTCAATTAGTTCATTTGCATTCTTGGGATGAATATTGCCAATGGGGGCTGTGGTGCATGGTATGTGCCATGCATTCTCCCTGGAAGGCATTCAGTCAGGGTCACCCTGGATGCACCTGACTTGGTGGCCGCCTGCACTGTGACTACTGTCCAGGGTCACATTTTCAACAGGAACAATGAAGCCCGCCAGAATGAAGTGCAGTGTCACAGGTTTACTGCATGACAAAAGGGATTAACTCCTTTTGAAATTGCATTGTTTGCTGCAGTAACTCTACTGCAGAATTCTGTAGTGCTGCACTTCATCCTGGTTGGCTTCACTGTATGCACACCCTGTACTGGTGACGCATTCTCTTTGAATATTGTATCAGGCCCAATTGGCACACCCTCTTTGTGCAATGCCTCTTTCTGCTTGTGCATCGATCCAGCACTTAATATAGCCCACAGATGTAAAATATTGTTTTTAGTGCATTCTGATTTTACACAGTGCAGCATAATATTGTGTAGATGTAGAGCCCCACTGAAAATAAGATGCCATTTCTTCTGTGAACTATCCACACTAAATATATAGCAATCAGCTGGCATATTCTAAGAAAATACATTGTAAAAATGTGTAAAAGGAAGATCACATTGAAACTGCCTCTCAGCAGTTCTGTATTGTGCAAATTCATTAGAAATAATGGGTAAAAGCATCCCAAAACTTTCCACAGCCATACTGGCTCTGACCAGATCTGGTTTATAAGGCCACCACACTTGGGTGACATAGTTTAGGTGAGGGCGCATAATGGCTCTATAAAGAGTTAATATCACCATACTATATTGTGATTTACTGTTCCTTCTGATTGCCCTAGATATATTGTTTGCCTCTGCAATTGCTGTATTACACTGGCTCTATTTTTAAATCCAGTGTGACAGTGATACCCAACTCTTTTTCATTGTAGTTGATAATACTACATTTCCTTGTTTGTTCTCATGGTATGGGTTATTTTCCCCATGTGCATAACCTTACACCTATTTGCCTTAAACTGCATTTCCAGTTTTAAATCCCACTGTGCCAGATACATCAGATCCTTCTAAAGAGAATCACAATCTTCCTTGGTGACACATGGCCCCGGTAACTTCATATTGTCTGCATATTTTATACCCAATTTCGTAAACCATAAGTTAAAATCAAAGATACATTTATGAAAAATTTGTGGTCCCAGAACTGATCTCAGTGGTACACTGTTGCTGACTAAACCTCATGTGGAGTGGTAGCCATTGACCGCCAATCTCTGAGTTCCACTGTTTAACCTTTTACTTGTACCACTAATTAGCCTACTGTCACTCTCTAGAGCTTTACATTTTTGAATGAAGGCCCAGCGTGGCATTAAATCAAAGGCCTTACTAAAATCTAAATATTAGTGCTGAGCAGAATTTTAAAATTCCAACAGAATGAAATTTCATGGAATTTGAAATATTCAGTTGAAATTCCACCAAATTTCACTGGAAATGGAATGGTAGAATTCTGCGGCAGAAAAAAGTGGAATGAGATTTGCAAAACATTTCTGAGGATTTTTATTCTGTGGATCTCAATACTTTCTGTGGAAATGGTTGCAGAATGATCTTCCATGGAAAACATACTGTTCTGTGGAATATTATTCTGCAGATCACAGCAGGTGGAATTCTGCAAAAGAACCAGCAAAATTCCAGCAGAAATTCCACTGGCTGAATTGTCATTCCTTGCTAATTCTGTTGGCAGAATTTCACTTTCCTACAGCACAACTATAAATATATGATATCACAAGTAGTCTTATTCTCAAGGAGGTTAGTAATTTCCATGGAAACAAATTAATTTAGTCGTACGTGATCTTCCTCGAATAAAACCATGCTGTTCAAGATCAGTGTCTGCAATATCAATGTAAATTTTATCTTTAATAATCCCTTCAGTATTTAGCCACAAACTGAAGTAAGGCTTATTGGCATATAGTTGCCAGGAATCTATTTATTGCCTTTTTATGTTTGCTTGCGCACATGCGCAAGAAACTTCTTGGGACAATACGACATTTTAGAGGTGCGTGAGTTTCTGCCCAATGCAGTTGACTCTTACAGGGCTTGTCCCTCTGGCACCAATGAATCAGCAAGCTGTCTATGACAGCAGTTTGAGAGAAGCAGTCTTCACTTGATAGAAAAGTGCCGCTCCAATCAGGGATGGTTACGAGTTGACGCTTTATGGGGCTCGTCCCTCAGGCACCAAAGACTCAGTGAGCTGTCTATGACAGCAGTTTGAGAGAGAGAGGACCATACTTGAAAGAAAGCTGCTGCTGCGATGAGGGACAGTTTCCTCATTGCAGCGGGACCTTCCTCCTCCCTCGCAACCAGGCACACAGACATACCTTTTCTCTGTTGGCAGAGCAGGACAACACTCCGGCCATGTGCATTATAGCGCACAGTAATGTGCATGGCTGGAGTTATGGTTCTTTCGGCCCTGCCTCCGACCACCTTGCTTGTTTGTGCCTTTCCTGGTGAACCATTTCAATACATAAATAAATGAGCTGCAGTGTGGCTTTCCACATTGATGGCTCCGCTGCCCACCACATACTCCCAGAAAGCTAACATTGGGTGCCCATTCCCCTGTCAGCATGTATCCCCTCCCCATTAATGCGACACAGTGGGAGCCCACCCAGTGTGCCAAAATCATTTTTTATTTATGTTTCCGACACCAGAATGCCCAATCCCCGTGTCAGATGATCCCCCCACTCGCCCGAATATTTCAAGTGCTGACATTGGGGTGTCCAATCTCCATATCGGCATGCCCCCCACTCACACACACACACACTATTGTGGCACACTGGGAGCCCACCCCTGTATGCATAAATATTTTTGGCAACCTGTAAAATAAAGAAAACTGTCCCTGAAGTCTTTTTTTCCCCTGTAAAAAAGAAAACGGTCCTCATCATCTACCCATTCACACTCCCCCACCTCCCTCTGCAGACCCACCACTCGACACCCCCACCCCATATTTACCTTCGAGGTCAGGAGCAGCAATCTTCTTTGGACCGGATATGCCTGCACCTTCAAAGTCAACCAGCAAACTAAAGAAATGACAGTAAGCTGTATAATGAGAGTCAATGGGGGGGTTCAACTTAGGTTGATATCTTAGCCATTTTTAGGAATTTTGACCCCAAATTTTTAACATGGGGTTCTTGGGACCCCACCACACGAACACTTTCACTGTCATTTGGTTACTCAGTCTCAATAGGTGATTTCGCAGTTGCTGTGTGGAATCACTTTTCAGGACCAATTAATGAAATAACAGTGCCACTGTTTATGAGGTGGGGTCCCAAAAAAAACGTGTTACAAATTTGGTGAAAAAATTCCCAAAAATGACTACGTTACGAGTGTGCATTGCACAGTTTTTACTCATGCTCGTAACTTTGCCAATTTTTAATATTTTTACTCCAGATTTTCAACATTGGCATTTTTTATTACACCTCCTTATGAAAAGTACAGTTGTCATTTTTCACATCCTGCCCAAAATGTGTCTTTGCACCTGTGGCACAGAATGGGCTGCCGCTGTGGGAAATCACTTTTAGGACAGATTAACAAAATCACAGTGGCACGTTCATGAGGGAAGGTCCCAAAATGCCCATGTTGAAAATTTGGTGAAACAAATTCTAAAAAATGATCGCATTTCAGGTGTGCACTGTGCAGTTTCTACGCACACTTGTAACTTCACCAATTTTTCATGTTTTCACTCCAGATTTTCAACTTTGCCATTTTTTTCACACCTCCTCATGAAAAGTAACGCTGTCATTTTTCACATCTTGCCCAAAATGTGTTTTCACCCTGTGGCTCCGAATGGTGCAGTTGCTGTGCGAAATCACCTTTTGGGGCTGAGTAACAAAATTATAGTGCCACTGTTGATGGAGTGGGGTCCCAAAAAGCCATGTTTTTTATTTATTTATTTGTTTATTTATTTCAGTTGAAAACTTGCAGTGAAAATACCAACAAACACCCTGGGCATTAGGGTTTCCAGCCATAACGCCCCACTCTATAGAGACGGACAGGCTTCAGGGTGTGACTTGGGAATATCGGCCATAATGCTCATGCCATTCCACCCCACCATCACCCTGCAGCCAGTGAAAGGCACTGAGGTGTGCCTTGAAGTCTTTGGCCCTAATGTTCACCCCATTCTCCTCTACAGCACCCGTCTCAGCTTATTTCCTTATGGAATGGTGTGAGCATAAGGGCGAAGATCCCAAGGCACACTGCAACACCTGGCGGCATCTGCAGGGTGGAGTGAGGTGGAATGGCATGGTGTATGGCTAACAACCTGAGGCACATCCCCAAATGCCTGTCAGTCTCTGCAGGTGGGGTAGGTGTTGGCGCCAGTTTAATAATTCACTGTCATTCCTATTATGCATCTCACTAACTCCTGCACTACCACTGCCAATCCCAGTAAACAAACATTCAGCATTGACAAATGCTTGTTTAAAAATAGGAATGACACTTGCCATTCCATTGGTATAATCCCTGCACCTGTAGATTTCTCATAGATATGTTGTAGGGGTGTAGAAAGTTGATAGGAGAACATTAGTAGGAAACACCCTGAGATCTTGTCAGAACCCGGTGATGAATTTACATTCATGTTTTTTATTTTATCTTCATTTCCTTTTCTTTAGTTTCTAATGTTTGTGTTTTGATGATAGATAACAGTTCAGCAGGTCTGTGCTTCTGTCCAAACACTCAGCAAAAATATGTGTTTAATACATTCACCACTTTAGACAGGGTAGATGATGTAATTCTTATATTCAAAAATGCCTATTTTATTTTTATTTGTTTAATGTGTCGATGTAGCTGTATAGCTCTTTTGAATTGTTTTTGCTAGTATTTAATGCTAATGCAAGCTCTGCTTCCATTTTTGCTTTCTTAATTCCCCTTTTACATTGTTTAAGATGTAGTTTATATGTTTTTTAAGGATGTCGTAATTTTTATTTTTCAGAAGCCTCTTATAACTCCTATTTTTTACCAATCAGGCGTTTCACTGACTTAGTCATTTCAGTTTCATAGAAACATAGAAACAGAGAAGTTGTCCGCAGATAAAGACCCTTGAGTCATCCAATCTGCCCATTTTCCAAGCCTACTGTGCTGCAAGGCATGGGGTAATAATGTCATAGACATTATGCTGCATGACAAATTGTGCTGCCGATACAGCCTGATATTGCCATGTGGCATATGTCTTTTCTGGGGGCTCTGCCCCCACCACCCGATATGGGGCTGTGATCCCCAGACCTCCCTCACTAAACATTGTCAACTCCGTGGGGGGGGTCCAACTCGGGGAGTGCACAAAACGTGTTAATAAATAAAATGTCTGGGACTGAGAATCAAACCCAGTCCCAGATGCAGCGCTTGGGTTCCTGCTGCTGTGGCTCAGTCCAGTGAGCCATGGCAGCTGCTCGGCAGAACCCACTCCCAGCAGAGGTCTTATCCTCTGCCTGTGAGTGTGTGAATATTGCAGTACCATGTACAGCAGTATACGCAGTATGGCACCATTCGCTGTCCTGGACAGCGCTCATTTGGGTTAGCTATAATGTTGTATGCTATTAAGCATATGACATTATGACCTGGTAGGTGTGCCCACAGCCCTTGTACTATCTCCAGTCATCCCCACCTCTTGTGTTCCTTCCAAGGTCCCCTTGTATCCATCCCATGCATGCTTGAATCCTGTGACTGTTTTGGCACCTACCACCTCCCCTGTTTGGCTGTTTCAGGCTTCCATCTCCCTCTCTGTGAAGAAATATTTCCACACATTCCCTCTGAATAATTGTCATAAGTCTCCGAGAAAGGACTTGGTTGGTCCGAAAGTTTAAACATTGTTTTCTTTTTGTAACATCTATGTTGGTCCATTAAAGTTATCAAACTATTTGTGTCTGGATCTGTTCTCACATCCACTCTGAGTCCCTCCCAGTTTCATAGAGTGACCCCTTGTCCTCAAGTCTCTTTTTCTGCAGAAAATACTACCTTCCAGTACCTTATTAATACCTGTTATGTATTTGAATGTTTCTATCATATCCTCACTTTCCCTTCTTTCCTCCAGCGAGTACATATTCAGTTCTCTTAGTCCCTAATCATAGGGCTTTTGATGCAGGCCCTGCACCATTTTGGTTGCATGTCTCTGTACCGCGTCCACTCTATCCATGTCCTTCCAGAGTTGGGGTCTCCAGTATTGGGCACAGTACTCGAGGTGTGGTCTTACCAGTGACCTGTACAGGGGCAACACTACCATCTTCTTCCACTGGTGATACCCCCTCTCTGTGCACCCCAGCATTCTACTAGCCTTTCCACTGTCTTTTCACTCTTCTTGGCTCCTTCAGGTCATCAGAAATGATTATCCCCACTTCTCTTTCCTATTTGGTGGTTGCCAGTACCTCCTGCCAATTAATACATAGCCCCTGGTTTCTGTGCCCCAAGTGCAAGATTTGCAATTTTAGCATTGAAACCCAGTTGCCAATACTGTACTTAACCATTCTTCTAACTTCCGTTAATCATGCCTCATTTTTTCCACACACACCCTCCAGTGTGTCCACCCTGTTGTAGATTTTTGTGTCATTAGCGAACAGACAGATTTTCCCTTCTAGCGCGTCTGCAATGTCACTGATAAAGACATTGAAGAGGACTGGGCCTAGTGCTGATCCCTGAGGCATCCCAGTTGTTGCCTTGCCTTCTCCAGAATGGACTCCATTTATCACCACCCTCTGACTCCTGCCACTCAACCAACTTCTTACCCAGTTTACTATTTTCTGTCCCACTCCTAGACAGCACAGCTTGTTCACCAGTCTTCTATGTGGAGTGGTGTTGAAGGCCTTCTTGAAATCCAGGTATGGCACATATACCGCTCACACCCTGATCTACTTCCCTGGTCACCAAAGAACTCAGTCAGGTGTGTCTGGCAAGACCTCCTACTGTGAAACCATGTTTGTTTTGATCCTGCAATCCACTTGTTTCAAGGTATTCCAGTATCCTTTCCTTCAACGGTGATTCCATAACCTTGCCCACTACCAAAGTCAGGCTGACAGAGCTATAATTTCCTGCCTTCTCCCAATTCCCACTTTTGTGAAGGGAGACCACATCTGCCCTTCTCCAGTCCTTTGGAACCACACTGTATCCCAGCAATAAGTTGAACAAAACTGGCAGTGGTGCTGCCGGCACCTCTCTGAGCTCCTGCTGTATCCTAGGGTGAACCCCATCGCCTTGTCAATTTTTGATTTTCTAGTATTCTGAGGACTTCCTCCTCTGTGAAAGGACTAGGGTCCACCTCCTTACCAGTTCTGCCCCTGTTCATTATCTTTGGCCCGTCACCTACCCCTTGAATTGTAAATACTGAACAAAAGTATCTGTTCAATATGTCCACCTTCCCTTGGTCTACTTCCTCACAGAACCCCCCGCACACCCTTTGCCCATTATCCTTGTTATCACCTCATTGATCTTTCTCTTCTTGCTAATATATCTAAAGAAGGTTTTATCCCCTTTTTTATTGACTGGGCAATATTCTCCTCCGTTTGTGCATTTGGTCTCCTCACTGCCTTCCCTGTCTCCCTTAGTCTATCATAGATACATAGATACATAGACAGTGTCGGCAGATAAAGGCCTATGGCCCACCCAGTCTGCCCATTTAAGTTTGTAAGTTCAGTTTATGTTTTCCAAGAAGTCTGTTGCCCCTACCCTGACCTCCAGAATTCTTTTATGTCTATCCCATGCATTCTAAACTCTCGTGATTGTTTCAGCCCCCACCACTTCCTCTGGCAGGGTGTTCCACTTGTCCACCACCTGTTCTGTGAAGAAATTCTTCCTCACGTTTTCTCTGAATCGTCCTCCTCCAACTTCATCCCATGCCTCTAGTTCTGGAACATCTTTTTCGCTTAAAAATAGTGCATTCCTGCACCCTGTTCCTCCTGTAAGATACTTGTATGTCTTTATCATATCCCCTCTCTCCCTCCTCTCCTCTAGGGAGTACATGTTCAGTGCCTTCAGCCTGTCCTCATAGGACTTGTGATGCAATCCATGCACCATCTTTGTTGCCCTCCTCTGAACCATCTCTACCCTGTCTATGTCCTTATGTAGGTAAGGTCTCCAGAACTGCACAGTGTACTCCAGGTGCGGCCTCACTAGTGTCTTGTATAGTGGAATTATGACCTCCCTTTTCCTGCTGGTGATGCCCCTGCTCATGCATCCCAGCATCCTATTTGCTTTACCTGCTGCCTTGTCACACTGTTTCCCTGCCTTGAGGTCATCAGAGATGATTACCCCAAGATCTCTTTCCTGCTTGGTGCATGCTATATCCTCACCCCCCAACTGATATATTGTGCCAGGGTTTTTGTGCCCCTTATGCTTTATCTTGCACTTCCATGCATTGAATTTCAACTGCCAAACCCCTGACTATTCTGATATCCTGATAAATTAACCTATCCTCCTCTTTCTGTGTCTTTTTGTGTTTTTTAAATGCTGTTTTTTTTGGCTCTTACTGTTTCTGCTAGCTCTTCAGAGAACCATAGTGGTCTTTTCCTCTGGCCCTTGCAGATCTGCCTGGCACAGTGATTCATAACTCTTTCGATGCCCACTTTAGTTTTTGCCCACTGGTCCTTGACTCCACCTGGCATCCCTATCCCTGCCTGGGCATCCCTGAGGCATTCTCCCATTGTCTTGAAAGTGACCCTCCAGATGTCCATAACCCTCATTGGTGTGTGGTTGGGTATAAACCCAGTTCTTATGCTAAACCACACCGTAGGATGGTTACTGTTGCCGGTGATCCCCACTGTGATGTCATCAACACTGTCCCCATTTGTCAGCACTAGGTCCAATACTGCTCCCTCACAAGTGGGTTCCATTACCAGTTGCCTGAAGAACACCCCTGCAAGGAGTTTAAATGTCCTGTTCATGGAACTTGCTGCTGCTGGGAGTCTGTAGTCCATGTCAGGTAGGTTGAAGTCTTCAATTAGTAACAACTCTCCTCACAAGCAGCCTTTGGATTGCTTCCAGCAGTTCCCTTCTACTTCTTCTGTCTCTGCTGGAGGTCTTTATATATCACTCCTGCATGGATAATGGCCCCATTCCTTTTCTAGAGCAACTCACAGTACCTCTGCCCTCTCCCTTTTCTCCTTGTATTTCGTAGCATTTATGCTGTCCCTCACATAATTTTATTTATTTATTTATTTATATATATTAAGATTTCGGATTGCACCTTTAAGCCAGGGCTCATTTACAAACATTCCACGTCAGGAAAACAGGAGAATGGAGAACAAAAAAAAAAAACAACAATGAAGAATGCAGTTAAAAAAACATAACATACAAAATACAAACAAGAAGCTGTCATTGACATTGTCAGATAATTGCTTGAGACTGGTTAATCAGCAGGGCATGATACCAGGCAGTTATACATAATGTGCCTAGGGAAACTGCTAGAGAGGTAGAGGCAGAGGTACTCTTGGTTGAAGAAAGGTAGAGGAGTGAGGTGAAGCAGCTAAGGAAGCATTGTCAATAAAAGAAGGGGGACAGAATGGGGGAAGTGGGGTGACTGTGGGAAAAGGAGAGGTGGGCAAGGAGGGAGGGAGGGAGGGACAGCAGGAAAGGTAATGGGGAAGTGGGGGATTGTGGTGGGGCAAGGTAAAGGGGTAGTAGAGGTGTGGAAGAAGCTAGGTAAAGCACTAATAGGAAAGGGGAGAGGAGAGTACTAAGTGAGAGTACGGTAGGGGAAGGAAATAGATAGTGGGCAGGATACTCCTGGAAGTCACACATAATAAGGGGTGTGGAAACGTGTAGGCAGGAAGGGGAGAGGAAGAAATCCTAGTTGTGAAGTCAGGAGTGAACAGAGCTGGAGTCAGGAATTAAGTAAAACAGTAGCATGAGGCACTGGTCACAAGCTGCCAACTGAGTGTGCACTTAAAAATGCAGAGAGAAGTAATGTTGGTAATATTCAATTCAAGGGAGTTGAACAAGTGAGAGGCTCTAACCTTGTATGAATGTAGACCTTGGGATGTCCGGCAGTGCGGTATGGCAAACGTAAGACATTCAGAACTTCTGGTTTGGTGGGAGGGCAGTAGGGGTCAGTATGGCCTGAACCCCAGGGGGCATGAGACCCGAGGGGTTCTTCAGCTAACATACAGGTCTGGTACCTAGTCTGTTTGTTAGCTGGAGCCAGTTTGCCTGCTGATAAATATCACATGTGTGAGAGGTGAGAGGATGCAGTGAGGAGATGGCAGGCCTTGTTAAGGCAAGGGTTATGCGCCGGAACACAGTGTTGGTAGATAATCCATAGATAACCAGACTGTAGTCTATAATTTGAGATAACGGAGTGTATAGCAAGATTTAGGGCTTCATCAGTAAGACAGTGCCAATGCTATATAGGAGCCCAATATGCATATTCATATCTTTGGCAACGTATCAATATGTTTTGTGTATTCAAGAGTGCAGTCAGGGTCACATCCAAATATTTAAAGAGACACACCTGTTCAAGTGGTATGCCAGTGCTGTTGTTGATTGTTAGTCCTCTGTCTTTATGTTTGCTGTGGGATCCATGGAACAACATTTTTCAGTTTTTCTATAATTTAGGATGAGTTTGTGCAACTTGAAACAGGTCTTAACTTCTACAAAACTAGTCTGTAGCTGAAGCTGCAGGAGGAGAAATCAAGTTGCTGATGCATAGCTGCACCGTCCACATACAGTAGGATTCTTTGATTGCAGAAGACTGGTAGATTGTTTAAAAATATGCTTAAAAGCAGTGGACCAAAGATGGATCCTTGAGGGACTCCAGAGCGGACTGGTTGGGAGGAAGATAAGGATTCACCAATTCTGACTTGTTGGGTGCAGTCACTGAGGTACCTTTGAAACCAGCAGGTGGTTTCCACTGAGAGTCCAAGGAGAGATAATTGTTCGATCAGTAGGGCATGGTTCACAGTATCGAATGCCTTTGTCAAGTCTATGAATATGGCACTAACCAGTTGTCCGAGATCAAGAGCATTGTGAATGTAGGAGGTGAAATCAAGGACAGCTGTAGTGGTACTGTGCCCTTTCCAAAAACCATGCTGCTGGGGATATTGCAGGCTGTACTTTTCCAGGTTTTCAACAAGTTGGTCAGCCACTATCCATTCCAGCACTTTGGAGAGTGGGGGAAGGATGGAGATTGACCTGTAATCGCTAGTAAAAGTCTTGTCGCTGGATTTGTGAATTGTGGTCACCAAGGCAGATTTCCATTTTAGAGGAAACTGTGAGAGCATGAGGGAGTAATTTAGGATTTTGGTGAGAGGGGACAGGACTTCATCAATGTGAGGGAGAGCCGTTTCAGGTCAAGGGAATATCCGCTGAATCTAGACCTAGTAAGCACAGTAGGTGCTTTTTAGCTAGACTTTCAGAGATTGCTTTAATGTAGAACAGTGCATGCTTCTGAGTCTTTACTGAGTTATCTGTATGTATTGCGTTTGGGGGGGGAGTCAAAGAAATTGGAGAGTAGCACGTGATTGAGGTCTGTGAAGGAGGCGTTAAAAGCATTTGGCATGGTTTCTTGGTCCAAGGTGATGGTACCATCAACATTGAGCATTGAGGGCAATTTTGGGGTCTTTCCTGTCACTTCAGTAATGTTGCTCCAGAATTTCCTTTGCTGTTTTTCCAGTTGCTAGCTAAGGTGTTCCTTTAGTAGTTGGCTTCTCAAGGCTTAATGGCTTTAGCTGCAGTCCTTTCTCACCATTTTGTAAGCCTGGATGTTGGCCTGAGTCTTTGTACAGTACCAGAGATGATTGTGAGACTTCACTAGACCAAGTAGATCCATGGTAAACCATGGGTTATTGACACCCTTGGTCTTCCCCTTTTTGAAAGGGGCATGAGCATCACAGGTGGAGTTGAAACTGGAGCTGAAATACTCGAGTGCAGTGTCCACGTCAGGGGCTGAGTCAATTGGTGACCAATCATGTTCCCGTAGGAGAGTTTTTAGGGGCCCTAGGTGACCGGGAACCCGTTTTCTGTAGTAGATAGTTTTTGGAAGGGTTTGTTGAATTTGTTTGACCAGGTGCATAGTACAGGGGAATGGCCACTTAATGAGTTATATAAAGCGCTACTCACTGTCTTCCGACCCTGTTTTTTCCTTCTGACCTTTCTTCAGATCACATACTCCATATTTATCTTTCATGCTTTTTTATATTTCTCTATATTATTATATTATATTATTACATATATTCTTATATTTATTGATGTTACATTGATAGATAGATAGATAGATATGACATTTCTTCTGACCTTAATTCAGATTGGACAATCCATATTTATCTTTGGTGGGGATATATTTCTCACAAATTAAATGCAGAGGGAGGAAGGATGTTGGAAAAGGGCATGGAGAAAGACCCCAGAAAGGTGATGGATGCAAAAGTAGTAGGAGAGGAGGTGATTAGTTGGGTGACATGGGTAAGAGGTGGAGATATGAGAAAACAGAAGAGGAGGAGGAAGGTAGATTGGACTGCAGGATGGGGAAGTGTAAAGACCACAATGACCCAAGAAAAAGTGGGAAGAGACAGTGAGAAGGAAACAGGAAAACAGGCAGAAGGGAGTGTAGGTGAAATTAGAGAAAAGTGACAGACAGCAGAGTAGGCTAGGAGGATGTGCACTGGTAAATTAGGGAAAGTAGTTAGCACAATGATCGTGAAACAAGTTAGTCTGGCTGGAAGCAGGGTAGTAAGGTATATGAAAGACAATAAAGAGAATGAAAAGCATGGCAAATATCAGAATTATGGATCAAAATTGTATTTAGTAAATTAACTCTGCTTATAAGAAAGGCAATTTAACACATATGAGAGTGTTAACCATCTTCACTGCAAGAGATAGGGTAAGGAAGGAAACATTTGAACTCCTCTAAATGAATTATTTCATTTAATGAAATATCAATTAACTTCATGATGCTGCAGGGCACAAGTACATTTTGGTGGAGTGCAGGTGTACAAGTACACATTTTGGGAGGGGCAAGTACAAAATTTAGGAGGAGTTAGGGAGAGGTGTAGGGGCTCAAGAACTGTACATATTATGGTAGGGGTTTCTTAAGAAGGAGTTATCAACCTCACCTCAGTAAACTGCACAGGGGAACAGTGAAGTGGAGAGTGGTGGGAATGGAAGGGGCTAAGTGTGACTAAAAGTAAGGGGTAGAACAGGGAGGATAGGCCATGAAGAAGAGGATGTGGTAGGCATTTGGTCAAAAAGAGGAGAGAAGCAGGAATGGTGGAAGGTCATGTTCTTAATGCTAAACGATAGGGAACAAAATGGATGACCTGCTGGCCTCGATGGCAGAGTGAGAGGTGGATGTGGTGGCAGTCACTGAGACCTGAGCAATTTGGAATCATGATAGGGATCTCTCAGCCTTGGGTTTGCTGTCTATAGAAGGGGCAGGTAGAAAGGAATTGGGGAAGGGGTGGCACAATATGTCCGGAAAAGCATTACTGTCACCAGGGAGGAAATTCAGGATGGGAAAATAGAGGCACTGTAGGTTCAAATACAGACAGAAGCAGGAAGGAAATTAAGACTGGGTGTGGTTTACAGGCCACCAAATTAGGCTGAAGAAAGGGACAGGGAGTTGGGTACCATGAACAGGATGGCAGCTGAAAGGAAAGAAGTGACAGTGATGGGAGAATTCAGTTTGTCTATGTGGATTGGAGTGTCCCATCCACCATCTGTGCAAGGAGCCAGTTGTTACTGGATGCAGTCTGTGATGAGTTCTGACTTGGGGTGATGGAACCAACACCAGAGGAAGCCATCCTGAACCTGTTACAAGGGGAACGATCCAGGACATTTCATTAGAGGAGCCTTTGGGGAACAGTGATGACTGGATGATTTTGTTCAGAGTTGACATGGGGAGAGAAACACCAAGCAAGAAGACGAAAGTGACAGATTTCTAGAAGGTCAGTTATGGAGGATGGGAGAGATTTTGAAAAGTGCATTGCTAAGGGTCAGCATTAGGGGCTGGAGCTCGAATCTTGGTTCGTTAGCCCTGAATAAAATATTCCCATACCTTAAACAGACCCCATCCTAGTTGTTTGCTTTTTCACTGGTGGAGGCATGGGGCTGAAGCCCCTAATCTTTTCAGACTGTAGAAAGCCCCAGATGTTTAATGGACACAAGCTAGCCTGGAGGAAAGTAAGAGGTGGAGCAACAGCAGGCAGTGATCAGGAAGGGATTGTGGCAGCCACTAACACACACCTAAAACAGAAGAGAAAGAATTCCAAGGCCAGGAAACTTAGTTGAACTTCCAGTGGCATCACCCTCAGGGAGACACTGTGGCAATGGGCGGTACCCTGGAAGTGCTTCCTAACTCCACCCCAGCTATTAAAGCCACGGGCTACACCCAGTGATGACGCATACTGCCCCCCCAGAATAGACTAGATCTAGCAATGAAGGACTGGAGCAGACTAGGACTCCAATTCTTCTTCCAAATGCTTCATTCCCAGAATATTCTCCATTTGCAGGATGGCAAACAGTTTCTAGATCCCTGGTAGACCATTTTAAGTACTAAGTTCAGGCCCAGTTATATCTGACAGACTGGGAGAAGGCATCACAATCTTACCTCACACCCCCTTGTGTGGATACTCATATCCCATCTGAAGTGGAAGACTTGGATACACCTTATAGGACATATCTCTAAAGCCCTCCAGGAGTCCTCCCCTGACAGGATCCTCAGCTGACACCCAATGGATTAATCAGCACCTGGAATCCAACTTCAGCCAATTAGAAGCATGGTTGTTTGAAAACAGCTTACTCCTAAACACCAAAAAAAAACAAAATCTATGTTATTCCATCCCCTCTCTTATAAAACTGCACTTCACCCTCAGCTCTCCATCCTCTCCAGTAATGGGAAACCCCTTGAATTGGTAGAATCTTTTAAATACCTGGACATCCTGCTAGACCTACCTTTGAGGCCCATGTCAACAAAACCTCCAAAATCCTTCACAAAAGATTGACTTGCTATACCGTCGTTGTCCCCTGCTATGTAATGCATCCTGCCTAAAAATTGCTACTGCCTTGCTCCTTCCTCTACTGTCCTATGGGGCTCCTTTATTCTTTCACCAAGTCCTCTCATGAACCAATTGAAACAGCTTTTTCACAAGATAGGTGCGCTACATCAGAGCAGACCCCCCCCCCCACCATCAACACCATTCACTGTACTCGCATCTTTGGGCTGGCTACAACTTGACTACAAATCCAGTACTCCTCACTATGCCTCATCTATAGCTCACCCATCTCTACACTCCCCCAAGCCTATCTGACATTATTGTAAGAAAACAGTGCAGGCGGTCTCTCCACTCTACCTCTCTTCCATTACTAGCCATTCCGAAGACACGTCTATCCTCAGGCAGACAATCCTTTCCTTTTGCGGCCTCCTCAACTTGGAACTCCCTCCACCTATCTACCCTCTCCTGCACATCCTCCCTCCCTCGGTTCAAACTGGCTCTGCATATTTACTTATCTGATTGTGGAACTTGTACCTGCCTCATCTGACTTACACGCTCACTCCCTTACCCTGTTTTCCTAAAACCCCAATGCTTGTTTCTCCAACCTTCTGTTACTAACTGTACTGAAATTACTTGATCCCCTGCATTGTACATCAGTGTTTTGCAAGGCAAATTACATTACAATGTGAAATTTTGAACACCTGTAAAAACTTGAAGACCAAAGTTGCTATCTTAAATATTGTACCCTATTTCTATCCTGACAAAGCAAAATTCTCTATGTGTATTATAGTCCTGTTTATTGCGCTACTTTGTGACATTATTTTTTGATTACGTATAGAACTTTGTCTTTTTGTACTTTGTAGACTATTGTCCTCATGCACCTTCCAGTGGGTCACCCCTGAAAAAGGGACTGCATGGTCTCAGTGGGCTTACCCCGTTGCCAGCATTCAAATAAATAAATAAATAAACAACTGACTCTATATTACATATTGTAACAAAAAACTGGCAGAGACATATTCTTTGAGCACCTGGCACAAATTTGCACTTCAAGCCTACCACCTAACCTCAGCCACCAGTTGGCATGAATTTTCATGGAATCGCAGATACCACGTCTTCCGCACTCCAGAAATTGTAGTAAAATATGCTGGTCCAACTAAAGGGCAGCATTGGAGGGGATGTGGACAATCCCTAGCTAACCATACCCACCTCTTTTGGAAGTGTCCACTCCTTCAGTCATTTTGGTATGGAGTCTTTCAGGAACTAGAAGAAATTTTCAGCTATGCTGGGGAAGTGAGACCTTCATTAATCCTGATGGCCATTCCCCGAGGAAATTCTTTGATGGGTTCATCCTCAGACTGTTGCTGATCCTGATTCCGGCAGTGAAAAAGTGATTACCAGCTATGGCACACTACCTGTGCTCCCACGGTAGAAGGATGGTGAAAATACTTTCAGAACTCTGTTCATTGGAAGAACTGACTTATACCCTGTCTAACAAAGTAAACCTGTTTGAAACTAGATGGCAAAGGTGTGATACACTAAGTTCTCAACCATTCTGACTTTGTTCCGTGAAGCTAACCCCACCTCTCTATTCTATTTTTTCTCCTCTCAGCCTCCTGACCTGTCTACCACCCTTTCTACTATGACCTTTCCTAACTATATTACATGAAGCACCACATCTATGAGATCCAGCTCTATGGAACATCTGTGCACCCCTGGAAGCACCAAAACAGTAAAGCATACATCATATTTATATTATCTGGGTCTCATGCTGGACAATATAGATTTATCTAGAAGCCATCGGATGCTTCAGTTGCAACCCTGAGGTGTTGCCTCCCAGCCTTCCAGCTTAGCTACATGACCCTGTGCAGAGGCATGACTTGGAATAATGAATATCATTTTGAAATAATGGATATCGGACGACCCATCTCAGATACGCTTTTTCTTATTCAAACAGACAGTGACTTTTCTCCAGTGACTTATGACCACTATGATGCAAACATTGCTGAAACATGTAGTCCTCTGTGTACATTCTTGTCTCTATGTATTCTGGTAAAAATTTATAAAAATTAAAGTATAAATAAAGGAAACCTAGTTGCTTCAGTAGAGAGGGGAGTCAAGTAGTCAGAGATAAAGAGGGCCACACAGAGGAAGTACAGGAAGTCCTAGAAGGACAAGGATGAGGGGATCTACCTGGAGAAAGCTAGAGAGGCCAGTAGTACAGTCAGACAGGCCAAGGCTAGGAAGGAGCTGCAAACTGTGGAAGGAATTAAGGAGGTGGACAAAGCCTTCTTTAAGTATATCAGCAAGAAGAGAACTATCATCAGTAACTCTCTCAAACAACTGAGTCAGTGCAACAAGGCATACAGTGAAACAAGTAGGATGCTGGGATGTATCGGGAGGGGTCCTGATAGCAGAATGGAAGAGGTAATGCTTCCCCTTTATAGATTCTTAGTGAGGCCACATCTGGAGTACTGTGCCAAGTTCTGGAATCCTCACCTCAGGAAGGATAGGGATAGACTGGAGACGGTACAGCACAGGGTAACAACAATGATTCAGGGTTAACAGCGCAGGTCCCATAAGGAGCACCTCAGGACTCTGAACTGGTACTCACCGGGGACCAGAAGGGAGAGGGGAGATATGATGGAGATCTTCAATTTCCTAAAAGGAATTAAAAAAGTGAACTTCAGGAAACTATTTAGCTGACAAACTAGCTAGCATTTACATAGACATGAGTGGAAACTAACATGAGGATGGTTCAGGAGGGACATGAGGAAGTATTATTTTGCAGAAAGGGTGGTGAAGTTGTGGAACAGTCTACCAGCCGAAGTGATGGGTGCTAAACTATTGGTGATTTCAAGCGTGGCTGTGACATAATGAAAGGTACAGTGATTGCCTGGGGTGGCAGAAACTGGAAGGAGAGTGGAGGAAGGATCAGAGGGCTAGGACCCTGGAAGGCAGTAGGTCCCAGGGCTAAAAAGGGAACTATGCAGACTGGATGGACTGTTGGTCTTTTCTTCTGTCTTTGTCTATGTTTCTATGTTTTGTGACATGAAAACAGGTATAGTTAAGTTAAAAAGAAGAAAGGGTGGGCAGAAGGAAGTAAGGAGAAGGCAGAAGTGCTGAATGAATGTTTCTGTTTTGCCTTTACTAAAGAAAAGGATGGACCAGTACCTGTGAGGAAGGATGGCGGATGTAACATGACCATGGCTGAAGACAGGATAATGGAGGACAGTGTTAGGAAAGGGCTCACGTCCCTAACAGTTAACAGGTCACTGGGCAGGCACCCAAGAGAATTGAGGGAACTTGTAGTGGAGCTGACAGGACTACTGGTGGACTTGTTCTACAGTTCTTTTGATATGGGGGTGGTACTCCAAGAGTGAACTGTTCATATGGTACCGCTTCACAGGAGTGGGCCCAGGGATGACCCAGGGAACTACATGCTGGTCAGTCTGTCCTCCATTGTGTGTAAGCTCATGGAGACCGTTCTTTTTTACAGTTAATCCTTTTATTGAATACATATGGATTACATACAGCAGATTTGCTTCTTTTGGTTTCTTTTTGTTTTGTGCTTACATATAATGCACTCAGTTGTAGCATCTGAATTATATACTTGCATCACTGAACAATAACGTGTAGACTAACTAGGTAATCACTGCAATGACATTCAAAGGAGCAATCTGATCAGTTTGAAGCTTGTAACAGAATAAAACTACCCAGTGTTACGTAACATACTGATGGATTTCAGAAACACTTGAGTAGAACAGGGAGTGTCCACCTGACAGTATTTGGTAGTGAACCTAAGAAAGTTACCAACTAAAGGGACAAATTCAGGGTGGTCGAGGCATGTCTTTACTGTTGGGGGCATTGGTCAGGCCTGCTTTATTCTTAATGAATTGTAAGTATGGGGCCCATACTTTTTGGAATTTGTATTTTTTTAATTAATTTATTTATTTATTAATTTATTTATTTATTTACTTAATTTGTTCACTGGGGAAGTACATTGAGCAAAACCCTTTCCAGGAATGACCCAGGGCCACAATAATAGCAGCTAAAGGTGAAACAATTAATAACACACAGATACAACATACAAATAACACAATATCACATAATAATACAACAAATTAATTTGCAGCAGATTTACGTAATTAACAATATTGGTGTCCCATGATGACACAGATGCAAAAACTGTGACTGTGAAAAGAGATGGCTTGATGACAAACGGAATGATGGAGTTGCATTCTCCCTTCCCCGAGGTGCTAGGACCTTGGAGTTAGTATATTTAGAGAGGCGGGAGTGGGAGGGCAAAGCCCCCAACAAAAAGAAATGTTGACATCTTTCCAGTTCACTTTCAAGCTGTCACTGGTTTCACAGTAGTGGTTTTTCGTTCGCGGCTCTGACATGGAACCAAAAACATTTACAGTCTGTTTTAGCAAAAAAGACTTTAGATGGGATTTAAAAGCTATGTGACTTTCCTCATTATGACCTGTGAACGGCAAGTTATTCCAACATTTTGCAGCATGTTCTGAAAAGGCATGCTCTCCCACTGATGTAGAAATCTTTGGGATTGATCGCAGAGAATCTGAGGTAGATGTTAAGACCCTGCCTGCCTTTTTAAGATTAAAAAGTGCATATAAAGGAGAGCAGTTTCCATTCTCAAAGTTGTATGAACTACACAACACAGGTTATGCAAAAAGCTAAGCCTAGGTGATAACCAGTCAATCTGGGCATACAGCACACAGTGGTGTGTGCTGTATGGCATTTTTAGTGCAAAACAACAAATTGCATTGAAATGTTTAGTTATCAAGGCTAAGTCAGTGCAGGGCAGATTATCAAATACACAGAAATTATAGTTTAATATACGCAACAATACACCTGTAGTAATAGTATATCTAGCTTCCCCTGTTAACTATTTAATTTAAACAGTGCCCCAAGTTTTTGTTTTACTTGCCTGCTGATAATGTTTACATGAGTGGAAAAAGACTAGAATCCAGTAAAACCCCAGGTATCTAAACTCAGTAACCTGTCCTAATAAAGTGCCACTAAAATCACAAATCTGTAACGGTTGGCATTTTAATGCTATAGGTTTTGACCCAAAAATCATGCATTTCTTTTTTTCAGTATTTACTGAAAGTTGGGATTGGAAAAGCCGATAGTTCAGTATTGCAAAATCTGATTTCAATGTTGAGTTAATATCATCAATAGAAGAGGTGCCAGAATAGGTAATAATGTCATCAGCGTACAACATTTATTTGGTATGAACTAAAGAAGAGGGAACAGCATCTATCTATAATGAAAACAATAGGGCACCAGGATTGAACCCTGGGGAACCCTTGTTCCAGGACCCAAGTTCTAGATTGAGATCCATTGTAGGAAACCCAAGAGGTGGATCAGTCAGGTAACTTTAAAACCAATAGCAAGGTGACTCTGTCAAGCCCATGTTCCCCCATCTCCTGAGCAGCAAGGCATGATCAACAATGTCAGCAATCATGCTTGTATTGGAGGAAAATGTGACATTCTTGCTTGGACACTACATTTTCCTGGCCAATAACCAATCCGACAGGGTAAGAACCTCTGTTGATCTCCATCTTCTCAAAATTAGTCTTTTGCTTCCATTGTAGCCAGAAGAAGCTAGTTTCATCGAGGTACTAAGATTAGTCGATGCATAAGAGCCCCAACAGTATCATATCAGAAGCTATTGGTAGAGGTCGGTTAAGTATTTTCAAACTATACTGAATGACCCAAAACCAAAAAGGTTGGATGAGAGTGCAGCTCCATAACACACATTACAGATCCTCTATGGGGACATAACATCTCCAGTAGCTATTGTGATTTAGAACACCTATAAGTTTTAACTGCGCTACTATATGATACCACAGGTGCAGTATTTTATTCTGTATCAGTAAACTGCACTGGTCCACACAGGTCTTATGTGCAAGGTCCTCACAGTGTGCCCATTCCTGATCTGAAATCTGAATGCACAATTTCCGATGCCATTTTGCTTTGGCCAAAATGGTAGAGTCAGCAGCAGTGTCCTGTAAAAATTTCTGGATATTGCTGGCAGGACCCTTTCGTTACGTTAATCCATGTCTGTATAGGAAGCCAGCTGATCTGCCCTAGGGACGTTGTACAACAAGTAGAGCAAGTGCGCCCCATTCCTGACCAGTGATCATATTGGTGTCGGATTTGGAGATATTTCCAAAAATCCAATTTTGGAAGCGAATATTTATGTTGTAACTCCAGAAATGATTCTGTAGCCCCCTGATCTGAGGTTAGCAAATCTTTTATCCAATAAATGCATTTGTTTACCCACTCTTTCCACACAAAAGGCCATCACCCTATACAAAGGAAAGGACTGTTCTGTCAGTGCGTGTATATCCCAGTGTGTGACAAGATTTAGTGAATCAGCACATTTTTCTCCAGACAGCATGTGCTGCTTTCAGGGTTAGCCAGTACTGATATTTTTTAGGAAGTGGTTGTCCTAAATAAACAGAATGGTGAGACCCATCTAAGACGGTGGTTTCAATTTCTATCCAGGATAGCAGGTCTGGTCTAGAGGCGTGAAGTGCCTGACATGTTTTTGCTATAAAGAAAGTATATGAGTACTGCAGAAAATGGGGGAGATTCCACCCTCTTCTACTCCAGTCGGCCTGCAATTTTACCCTACTATACCTTGGGAGTGACTGTTCCCACAAGAAGTTTCCACTAATTGGATTCAACTTTTGAAACCACTTGGTTGGTATTTCCACTAGTAGATGTGCTGGGGGTAGGCCCATGGGCAGACTAGATGGACCATATGGTCTCCTTCTGCCAGCACTTTCTGTGTTTCTATAGGAAGGGAGGAAAGTAGGCCTATGGGCAGACTAGATGGACCGTATAGTCTCCTTCTGCCGTAACTTTCTATGTTTCTAAATAAAATACTTTGGGAGCAAGCATCATTTTAATTGGCACAATCTTTCCCATCATAGAAAGATTTAACTGTATCCATCTATCCATATCTTTTTAGACAGTTTCTATTAGGGATTAAAGTTCACTGCAACTAAGTGTTTCAAATCTGGAGTAATCTGAAACCCTATGTATTTGATTTCTTTTGGGGCCCAAGTCATACCCATGTTTTTTATCAATAGTAAGAATTAGGCAGTCATCCGCATAATGCTTGGCATGGAATTGGGCGTGTCCAACTTTAATCCCTGCTATCCAAGTCTGCGATCTTATGGCTGCTGCTAGTAGCTCAATGGCTTTACAAATAACAGGGGAGAACATGGACAGCCCTGCCTAGTGCCCCTATGCAGGAGAAATGCTTTTGACAGAGTGCCATTGGTAAGGAGTCTGGCCATACGACTATTATATAGGGTCTGTATCCATGTACTGAATCAGGGCCTATGTTAAAGTGTGTCAAGGTAGCATGCAAATATTCCTACTCCACTGAATCAAAAATTTTCTGAAACTCTACTGTAATAGCCGTAGCTGGAGTGGGAATGTTTGCTACCGTCTGAAGTAAGGTGACAAGGGCCCTTAGGTGATCCAAACTGACCCTACCCTTGATAAATCCTACCTCTGAGGGATGGATAATGGATGGTAAGACCTTCTCTAAATGGGTGACCAGAATTTTGGCAAGTATTTTCACATCTGCATTTATCAACGAGATAGGCCTGTAACTATTGGATTGAAGAGTATCCTTACCCTCCTTTGGCAGACCAGTAATAACGGCTTCATTAAGGCCACTCAAAGAGAAGACAACCAGGCCGTGTTAGTTAAACTTGTTGCATGGATCTATCTGCCCTATGTTAATTTTGCAAATAAAGAGCCTTGTTGGCAATGGAACCATTCAAGAAAGGTATCAATTGGAAGCTTCAAGTCTTCCAGGCAATTACTAAGGAGTTTCTTTCTTGATCTGATGAGGAATTAGATGGATGGCTGAAAATATCCTCTAGTGAGTTTCGCTTAGAGAATTAAAGCAGCCGCAATGAAAAAGTTATTCAAAAATGCTAATTTTCTGCTATAGTTATTAAGCAGAAATGTTGATTTAGGTTTTCTGGAAGCATCCCATGCTATTACTGTATTTTTGCATTTTTATCTAGATTCTTACCCTCCTCAGGTCCTCAGTATTATTTCTATGCAAAAATGAGGTGGCCATCTTTATTCCTTGAAAAATAATTATTTTAACACTTTCATAAAATTCTTAAATGGTAACAGAAACTGAAAATTTCACAACCCAAAAATAACCTGGGAGACAACTGGCATCGATTAGGGAAAGAAAAGTGGTTTTAGTCAGATTTTAGCCCATTTTCATTGCACTGCTGCTTTAAGCAGTCTCATTGTTGCCAGGCAACTCCCCTCAAGAAGACCATTCTGAAAGAAAGGAAAGTGTCATTCCTGAAGCCAATGGCTACAGGGTGAGAAACAGCATGGGTTCATGTCAGGGAGGTCCTGTCAAACCAATCTGATTAACTTCTTCAACTCGGTAATGAGAGCAGTGGCCATGGGGCAGGCGGTTGACATTCTGTATTTAGATTTCGGCAAAGCCTTCAACTCAGTGCCACATAAGTGGCTGATCAAGTAGTCTGAATATACCCCTTTAGCTGTAGTCGATCCCGCAAATAAAGATGATAACACTAATGTCACAATCATGATCTTGTTCGCTTTTGATTCGGACAGAGACCTTGTAATGAAATTTACTAGACTTAAGTGACAGCTGACTTATAATGGATTTAGTTTTTATATATTTCCTGATTTTTCATATGCTACACAGCAGCGTCGGTGCCAGTTCTTATCCTATTGAGAGGAGACCCTTGAGCTTGGGTTCCATGGCAGAATATCAACAACAATGTTGTCGACATCCTGAACAGCGACGAGAATAATGCCAACAGTCGGCATTGTTCCACTCAGGAATGGAGTGCTTTTTAGTGGGAGGCTTTGCCCCCTGCACCCCCATCTCTAAATAACCAACTCTGAGCTGAAGTTGGTTCAGGGTGGGGATGCAACACCTGGAAAGACAGCAGCAGTGTAAAGTGAAACCATCACAGCAACCTGGCAAGATTTGTCACTGTGCTTGTCTTCGCTATAAAACTGTCATTGTGGTGGTGTGTTACCTGGAGCTTGGGGCCCAGTTTCAGCTCCTTGCCCCAGCGAAGTTGAAGATAACGTATAAAGGAAAACCTCCATATTCTATGCGATTGAGCAGGTTGCTTTTTCCTTCCTGGGAAGTATGATGATGGTTCCTCAAGAGAAACCAAATCTCCAACCCTTTCTGATAAAGAGATTCCACTATTGTCCCAATGTCACATTTTCTAGGATCATAAAAGTGAAACAATGATCAGGTACTTGTCCTTTAACATGTGTCGCTAAGGCATTTTCAGATGTCTCTGCTCTAATGTATCTTATATGTTCTAGGATGTGGGTTCTGAATTCCCTTTATTTTGCATAAAAACATTTGCAGGTGCACCGTGTCAAATATACCACAGACTCTGTTGCACAAGTAATAAAAGTGTTTACCTTATATACCTTGCTGCCACAGAATGTAGAACATTCTTGTCCCACCTTAATGTACTGGCAGGCTGTGCAATTTCCACACACTTGTGATTTTCAGCTGGGAGATTGCTATTCCTGCTCCTCTCACTAGTCTCTCTGCAATGTGTACCAGTTGGTGTCTCAAATTCTTTCCTCTTCTGTATGTAATAACTGGACACTGATCTGCTGTATTTTGTAGAGCGGACTCTAGTTTCAAGATATGCCAATTCCTTTTCAAAATCTCCAATACCATATATACAAGAGATTTATAGTTGATATATTGATCATTTAGAAAAGAGACGGTGAATTGAAGAATTTTGTTACGTATTTAGAGAACAGTAATAAGAATTTACAATTTACACTTACTGCTAGTTTGATTGAAGTCACATTTTGGGATCTTGTATTAAAGAAAGATGGGGAAGGTAATCTAATTACAGATATATATCATAAGTCAACAGACCGCAATGCAGTTTTATATTATAAGAGCAATCATCCTAAGCATGTTATCAATAACATCCCCATGGGTCAATACATGAGAGTCAAGTGAAATTGTAGTTCAGAACTAAAGTATGAACAGGGAGCTAAGAATTCAACAGGTAGATTTTTTCCATCATATATTATTTTTGATTAAAAGTATATTACATAACTTGTAGAACAATCCATGCTCTATACAACTATCAATTATTAATAATATATCATAAAGAGTTATAAATAGAATAAAGTATGGGTCGGTGTGTGTAATGAGAAGTTAACACACTAGGGTTAGATGCTACAAACCCTGAGAGTGAAGCTCAAGGGATTTATGAATAGCATCTAACCTCGAGGGTGTGTAAACTTTGAGTTTACACACATCAACCCATTTTTAATTTTTTATAATTGTTGGGACGCATTTTTTTTTGCCTCAACAATTATATAAAATATGTCCCACTGACTGTCTTGCTGTGTGTTAAGAAATTGAGGTAGTCTAACCACTTTGAAGCAGTTTCCTTATGTTATTGAGCACAAACAATGGTTGGAACAGCAGAAATAATTCATGAGCTGAAGCTTAAAAACTTAAGTTTTAAAAGAACTGAAAGTAAACTTTTGAATTGAACGTTTTCCCCGGTTTGCTTTGAGCGCCGTTGCTATGGCAGTTGTCAAAGAGGTTCTGGTCTCTGTGGTTACTGTAGCATGTGAACTGCAGAGGGAGGGGAGACGACAAGAATAAAAAGGGGAGAAGGCGCTCTAAGGGAATGCATGAATTTTCTTTTTTCTATGAGGCAGGAAAGATTTCAAAATAGTTATTTCTGTTAATTTTACTTGCATTCATCAGAGCAGCTCTGAGGTGAGTGCTTTGTGCGGTCAGTGTGTGAGACAGAGAGACGGCTTCAGTGAGCGTGAGACACTGCTCTGGTTCATGATTTTTGCCATAGGAAGGTGGTGCGTGATTGTCATTATAAACACTCCATTATAACGACAATTTACATACACTTTTTCCTATGGGAAAAAATGCGACCCATTAATTATAGACACATAATATTCATTAACTATAGATAAAACAATACCTAGCAATATACACTTATTGCTTTGTTTAACAGTATTCCAGTTACAGTTAATAAACAGGTAGATTTGAGGCCAGGGATTATGAATCTGCGTGTCTAGTAACTGTAAAAGAGAAAGTTGATGCGCTTGATAGAACTTCATTAACACCAAGCTAGGAGGCATGATCAGAGACGTAAAGGTTCTAACTTTGTTACAACGTTTACCACACAGAGCAGCAAGGTGGTGGAGATTTTGAAAAGGAATTGGCATATCTTGGAAGTAGAACCCACTCTACAAAATACAGCGGATGGGGGTCCAGTTACTACATATAGAAGAGGAAAGAATTTTAGAGACCAAATGGTACACAGTGCAGAGAGAACTGGTGAGCGGAGCAGGAACAGCATCTCCCAGCTGGAAATCACAAGTGTGGAAATTGCACAACCTGACAGTACATTAAGGTGGGACAAGAATTTTGGCAACAAGATATATTCGTAAACAACGCTATTACTTGTGGAACAGAGTCTGTGGTATATCTGACACTGTGTACCTGCAAATGTTTTATGTGGGCAAATGAAAAGGAAATTCAGAAGCCACGTCTTAGAACATGTAAGACACATTACAACGGGATGCCTGAAAATGCTTTGGTGAGACATGTTAAGAGGACAGGACCTGGTTATTGTTTCACTTTTATGGGCACAGAAAATCTGACATTGAGATCTGGAGGGAGGAGGGAGTGTTCAGGACAACAAACTGTTATCTAGTGAGTTGTTCTGGCAATATAAACTTAGAAGAAAAAAGACATGCTGGCTCAAATAGGCAAAGGAAAACAAATGTCCATTCATATGACACTATAAATACTGGTGCTTAATATAATAGGCACATTTAAAAGACAAAGTTTGTCTGGGCACAAAACGTGGTAGCATCCCCACAACAAATATCAACATTTCATGTCTCACTGATGCTTTATCAAGATTTTTTTATTTTGGCTCTGGTCAGTGTATCCTGAGTCACCTCTCTGCAGTATAAACTTACAGCAGGTCTATATCCTGGGTAAAATGAACAATTTCAGTTGGTTCCACTTTTCCATAAAACATAATGAACTTACTTTAGAATCATCATACACCATATAATGTATAGGAGCCCTTATAATACATAGCCTGCCTTTTATTTTCTTCTAATCTCATCGTTCTGACATCAAAGCTGTAAACCTTGCTTGCCTACATCAGATCGGTGCAATTACAAGATGGAACCAAGCTCACCGACTGCATTCCAATATTCAAATGAGTCATGCAAGCATTTTAAACTGTGAATCTGAAACAGCAGTTGTAACGCGGTCGCAGAGCTCATAAAAAAATCACCAGCACTATGTCCTCACCTAGCGCAGAAAAAGGCAGGCTTCATTTTCTAAATGAGCAGGCAGCCTCTGGAGATCATGCATCTCCTCTCGGCTGATAATGTTTTCCCACAACTCCTCTGGTCCAGATAGCCGACGTGTCCTCTTCCTATACAAGCACATGATCGTGGTTGGCCAGCCGCATTGTACTTTAGGAGCAGCAACAATCAAAGGCCATATTTAAAAAAAAATTTGTCAGAACAGTCATTTTTTTTTCTCTGTGTGCGTTCTCTAGTTGTTACCAACCCCATACATTATAAAAGATAATGGCTGGGGTTCTGCAGTTAACTGCATTGAAATCACCGCCGGTTGCGAGTTGATAGTAAACTTCTCGAGCTGCACTCTGAGGTTTACAAGCACAGCATGGCAGTCACTCGAGGTGATTACAATGCTGTTTACTGCAGACCTCAGCTATTATCCTCTATGTAATTATACAAATCTGTGGTTTTCTTGGTTTCATTCTCATGATGTCATATTTATGAGTGGAGGGGTGGGTATGCTTGTGACGTGGGGCTGGGGGTATGTGCACCTTAGCATGGGTGTGTTTTTTGTTTATATAACATGAGATGGTAACTTTATCTTATGCCTCACAGTATTGGAATGTTTTATTGCATACAGTGGCCCAGATATTCAAAAGAGTTGAGCCATGCGCAATAGGGTTGCTCCTGTGCAAGTCCGAAATTGCGCCATTCTGCGATATTCAGCAGGAGGCAGTTGCGCCACTGAAATCATGCTGAGCAACAGCGCAATGATAATGAAGGCATGCGCAACCGAAGGGGGAGGAACCATGCATAAATGGTGCAGTGCGATATTCAACGACTTGCGCCATGCGCAATAGGGGAGCAAGCGGAAGTTGCGCCATAGCGGAAATGAGCCAAAATAAAAAGGAGCAAGGGAGAGGCACAAGAACGCTACAGGGAAGCCACATGAGTCAGAAGCATAGGCAGACAGACAGGGCAGGAGGCACAAACAGGGCAGGCCAGGGAAAGGGCACTCTGAACAGCCAGGCACAGGGAAGGTGTGGAGAGCCACACAGCACAGATGCCAGCACAGGCAGGTGTTCCCGGTGCAGGGGAAGTAGCAGCCAGGACAGAGGGGGGAATACAGCAACAGCTGCCAGGGGGTGAACACAAGCCAGGGACATGGCCAGTGCCACCTTCCAGATGGAGGCCGTTATGAGGGGGGTGAGAAGGTGGGCAGCAGGGGGGTGTGGCCGTGGAAGGGCCCATCGATGGTATGCCCCCAACAGGCAGTACCGAGCCCGCACCAGCTTTGAGCTGTACACGGATACTGAGATTGTGGGCCAGTACCACCTGAATAGGGTAATTCTGAGGCGGCTCTGTGAGCTGTGCAGTGATGTGACGCAGGCACCCACACGACAGAGCCATGCCCTGTCAGTGGAGACTAAGGTAACAGCCTGCTTGCTCACCACGGGTACCTTCCAGAGACCAACTGGGGACACCACAGGCATAACCCAGTCAGCCACATCACGCCACCTCACCCAATTCCTCAGCGCACTGCTGCCATATGCTGTGGAGTACATCCATTTCCCCAGCACAGCGGCGGAGCACACAGCAAACATACAGGAGTTCCACAGGGCAGCACTTATGCCTGGCATGCTAGGGGCAATAGACTGCACCCATATGGCCATACGCACACCACCTGGCCCCAAGAGGGCCGCATACATAAATCGCAAGGGCTATGCCAGCATCAACTGCCAAGTGGTGTGCAATGCCAGGGGGTGCATAATCAATGTCTGTGCTATGCACCCTGGGGGAGCACATGATTCATTCATCTGGCACCAGTCGGCACTGTGCCACAGATCCGAGAGTGGGGACATCCCCACTGGACACCTAGTGGGTGAGTATGCAAACCACATGGAAAATCATAGGGCCTTGTGGGGCATGGCCAAAGGTGGCATGAGTAGTGGCCTACATGGCCTGGGGCAGGTCGATGCTGATCACAAAACTAACCCCCACCCTCTACACACGGGTGACAGTGGATACCCACTCTGTCCCTGGCTGCTCACACCCTACCGGTGGCCCGCAACCCTATCGCAGCAATGCTACAATGAGGCACACGCCACCACATGTAATGTCATCGAGCGGGTGTTCAGGATGCTGAAGGCATGTTTCCATTGCCTGGACACCTCTGGTGGTGCCCTACAGTACAGCCCCTCAAAGGCCTGTGGGCTATTCCTGGCCTGTTGCATCCTGCACAACATGGCCAATGAATTGTGGGATAGCCATACAGGTCGAAGAGAGGGACAGCGATGGAGACGCCGGTGACGATGGTGATGGGCAGCCCCGCCCTTGGCTGACAGGACCCCCGACTGATCCGGCTGGCACAGCTGCACCGGGACACCATCACAGAGGAGCACTTCAGCCAACCCAGGTAAGTCATGGGGCCATGTGCAACCACCAGTGGCTAAGGCACAATCCACAAACACACATGGACACACACCAGGGGTGCATGCCGTCAAGGGAGGTGGCAGGGCACAGAAGCACACACACAGCCAGGGATGGGTGAGGATTAACATGCCACATGGACAGACACACACACACGCACACACACAATGCAACAAACGTGCATGGGGGCAGGAGGCACACCGACCCAGAACGCCAACCCTAGCAACACACATGTCCACAGGCCACCACACCCGCTGCCTGTCCATGTGCGTGTGTCAGATGCTGAGCACCATTGCACATTGGTGTACAGCGCTAATGCAGGCATCATCATGCACACGCAACTGTGGACAGCAGCCACGTAGGGTGTGGAGGTGGATCATGGTTCGCATGCAGGGCCAGGTACCCACCCATGCACTGCCCACTGAAACACACAATGCACACAGTGCAGCATCAGAATGTAGCTGTGGTGGGAGACAGGTCAGTCACGCGACACAGTGTCCCGGCTGCCACGAATGTGTGGGCAGCCCCGCCAAGACCCGCCAGCACTGACAGGCTGACCACTGGCCTCATGGGGTGGCACCGATGGTCCCCCAGGGGTTCCACTGTGTGAATGCAACCATGATCGTGCAGGGGTCTGCAGCACACCAAACATTCCTGCGCCAGGAGTGCTTGGGATGCCCACAGCTGAACCCGTGTCGACAGGGTGGAGTCGCATCGCATGCCAGGAACAGGCGGTGGATAGTGCACTGCGTGGTGTTCATGGCATGGGCACCTGACTGTGTGCCCATTGTGGCCATGACAGTAGTGAATGCCTGTGCATGCCTGTCAATGGCAGCGGTCATATCCTCCCACAAACGGTCCATCCCTGCCAGGATCAGTGTGGTGTCCCGCTGCGATGCTCCCCTGCCCACTCCAGAGCCACACGCAGTGCATCCACCAACGCCACAAGCCGCATCTGCTGCTGGACCGATGCTCGCAGTAGGTGGGTGTGCTCATCCAAGAGGTCATCTGCCTCCTCGCATCCTGTCCCTCAGGGTGTCGCGGCCCCAATGATCAGCACCCTTGAGGGTGAGTGCTGCGCACCAGGACCAGGTCTGGGCATGTCCACAGGCGGTGCACAGATGCCGCCGCTGAACCCTGTGCCCCCAAGCCCATTGGGCGACTGCTGATGCTGCCCCTCCAGCTGCCACTCCCCAGGGCTCAGTGGTGCTGCCGCAGTGGCCACAACAGTCCCACTGTCCTGAACAGACACCAGTGCTGCCCCACTGGTGCTGACAGGCACAGGCTGGGACTGTGCTGACATGCAGGCCTCCACAGCAGCACCACCCACAGCCATGGGCACGAATTGCCCTGCTGTGTGGCCATCCCGTGGCACACACATGTCACTGCCCATGACGGTCGTGTCATCATCACTGGTGCCGGACTGTGCCCATGCCACAGCGTGCTGGCATCCGTGGATGCCAGCACGCTGGGACACAGGCAGGGCTTCCTCCACACCTGTTACAATGACATCAGTGTGGACAGCCAGGCGGCCCCACTGTCGCAATGCTCCACGTATACCTGTGGAGGTGGATGGTCCCCCCTCCAACTCCAGCTGACTGTCCACAGTGGACAAGCCCACCATCGCTGACCCATGCAGATGCTCAGGATCTGTAGGGGAAAGCAAAGTCAGCATTGCGTGACCTACCCTACCCCCCCATAGACAGACCATGACTTACCATGCAGTGATGGGCCACCACCCATCTGGAAGCCACCACCCGGAACACCCTCAATGGCACTGCGCTGCATGCTTCCAGCAAGCCTCTCCTCCTGTGGGGTCAGCTGTACCACCTTCAGCTGTCCCCCACCTGTTGCAGCACGTGCTGCCCTGATGGCAGCCACCTTCTCCTTTGTCCTCCTCCTGTCTGTGCCCATCTTTTTCTTACACTCCTGCACAGAGCGCTTGTGGCTGCCATGCAGGTTCGCAGCACATGCCACCTCCTCCCATGCAGCAGCACGGGCTTGAGGTGTTCCCCTCCATCCACTGAGAAGTGGCTCCTGATCCAGGTAGGCCTCAAACAGGGCCTCGGTTTTGGCCTTTGTAAAGTTAGGCCTCCTCCTCCTCCTCCCACCATTGGGTTCCTCCTCTCCAACAACCTGGTCATTATGTAGCCTGTAAGAATGTCAGTTGTTACCTGTGACTGTGCAGTCCCATGCATGTTCCTAAATCCACAGTCTACACTCCCAAACAGCAAGCAACTCAACAATAGACTGCAGTAACTGACTATGGTCACTGCAGCACAATGTTGCACTTTCATAGCGCAACCCATGCAAATGAGGCGAGGAGCAACTTTAACTAGATGCAAATTGCAGTACTGCACCATTGAATGACTGATTAGATGATTTGCATATGACGGCTGAATATCGCGCAATTGTGTTGAACGTGCTGAGCCAATGGCGCATTTCTGTGACATGCATAGTACACCTCACTGCATATGCCCGGGTTGCTGACGCAGGCATCTGCCGCCGCTGATGATGTGCTGTGCGAGGTAGGCAATGCAGGCCAGTGGTGCTATAGCGATGGTCACTACATGGCACTGTGGCACTGGACCATCATAGGCGCAATGGGCCAACTGCGCGGTAGGCCGCTATGGTGCTGGCACACAGGCAGCCAATCATGCTACACGCATTGTGTTCCAATGGCTCTGTGCATGTCCATGCGCCAGAGACCCTTGACCCTGTGCCCGACCTTTGCCCCCTAGGCGCCATGTGTCAGGCATGGGTGCACCTCTATCGTGCTGTTCGGTAACAGCGCGATAGGGAATGGCAGCTCTGTACCGCGCAGCATCTGCACATGGGGCGCCGCACTGCAGAGCACTGTATTGCCAACTAGAAGTGAGAGAATGGCATGCAGAAGGGCAGCCCAGTGGTCTGCGGTTTAACTAGCAAATCTAGTGGCCATTGTGGAGCCACACCATTGGCCTCTCTTCGGGGAGGCGCCCCGGACAGGGCCAGGACCCAGGTGTGGCAGGAGGTGGCCACTGCCCTGGAGGAGTGTGGAGCAGTGCAGGCACCAATACGGGGACCTGCGGAGGAGGGAGCTGGAGCTGCTGGCATGCCTGCGGGCACGTGCCAGGAGGGGCATGGTGCCACGGCCAGGTAGGGGTTCCATCAACACACTTTTATCATCCATATGGGTAACACTGTTGTATGTGTCCAGCACATAGGAGAAGGACCATCTGGGGTTGGCTGTGGTGGTGTTCACAAGGTGTGGGGTGGGTGGGTCTGGCTGGGTGGGAGGGCACACACCTGGGGGCAGGGGGACTTTGCTTGGGGATTGTACTGATGTTCCTCTCTCCTTGTTTGCCCCACAGGCCCGGAGGAATGCTGCCATGCGAGGGAGGAGCTGCGGCAGGAGGAAGATGGTGCAGCCAGGTGGGGAGAGGGCCATCACCGCCCACCTGACCGGCCCGATGAAGGTGAGTGCCATACATCCATGATTACTACTGCATGCTGTGTGACAGGGTGGGCAGTGGGGCATGGCCACCATCCATCGACACCACTGCCATGCACGCAATAGTTACAGTCAACACTGTCCAGTGGCACTGCATGTCTGGGAGTGTGTCAATGGTGGTCCATGCGTGCACCAGGTACATGGTTGTGCCACTGCCTTTGCACCACATAGCCATGTCACTAAATGGCTACAGTGGTGCTGTGCGTGACTTGGCCCGTGGGTGTGTGCAGCATTCCGCATGGCTGTATGCACCTGGGTGGGCAGGTCCTGTGGACGGATCACAGTGGTGGTCACACACCATCACAGTGGTATGTCCCACGGCCGATGCCATGCACAGTGGGTGGGCTGTATGGGGTTGTGCATTCACACTTATTGACTGTGCTCCTTGTCCTAGGTACCCGCCATCTTCGTGAGATACGGGAGGCACTGTGGGAGATATTGGTGGTTGCACAGGCGCCGCTGGACATCCCGTGCGATTCGATGAGACGGGTACTGAGGGAGGCACAGGGCCCGAGGAGCCAGAGCAAGGAGAGGCGCCCCACTAGTGATGGATTGCTCGCAGTATTCCCCACCTCTGGACCCACCCTCACACCCCTCCTTCCCCTATCCCATTTGTCCACCCTGCCTCTACCCACCCCCACCTTGTTTGTGCCCCCACTCTGTATATAGTTCCTATGTTATATTGTATATAGTTTGTATTATTGTAAATAGTTGATTGTTATATATTTTTCAATAGATTTAATTCTGATATGAATACTGTGGTGGTCTCTGATTTGCAGCGGCTATAGATGCTCAGCTGCAGTGTGTGCATGGCGTCAGGGGTGGTGCGGTCATGGGTGTGTGTGTGTGTGTGCAGTGTGGAGGTGACTATGGTGGGGAGTAGCTATCAGTCAGTGTATGTGGTGTGTGTGTTGTGCCCTGTGCACTGAATGACTGTGTGCAGTGGTCCATGGTGCGTGCTCTGTGTTCATGGCACACCCATCGGCCCATCCATGGCCTGTGCAGCTGACACACATGCATGTCTGTGACCTGCACGGTCCCCTGGCATGTCAGTGGTGGCAGTCCCTGCAGGGCAGCCACTGTACCCGTCACATTGCTGGGTTGCCTCCTGTCACTGGTGTGGTGCATGCCTGGCTCAGGTGGCACTGTTGGCACCACAGTCATTGTCCCACCTCCATGCTGTGCCTTGTGTGTGTTGCAGGGGATGTGCCCCACTGTCTGTGACTTGTGCTCCGGGCGACTGATGGTGGTGTATGGGTCCACAGTGCCTGCGCAAGGTGGCTGGCACTCCAGTGCCATGGAGGACTGCGGGTTGTGTGTACACAGTTTACAAGGGCCCACACTGGGGCTTGGCTGCCCCACCACTGCGCCCCTGTGTTGTTGTGCTCTGTGCATGGGTGGGTGTCTGTCCACACACTGTGGCATCCGTGTGGTGCATGCTTCCATGCACCACTGTGGGTGGCTGTGCTGGCTGTTGTGGCCAGTGGTGGGTCGGGGTGTGTCACTGGACTACTGTGCTGGGTGCTGTACCACTGGTGGTGGTGTCAAGGGCACGCCCTGTCCCGTGTGGGGTACCTCTTGTGCTGACGCATGGTCGGTCTCTCAGCAGTACATCGGGGGACTGTGTGTGGTAGCACTTTGTCTGCCGTTGTTGCATTGCCATGTGCTGCCACCCACTGCTGGGTGCTCATGGTGGGGCTGGCTTGCATGGTTCTGTGGTGCACAGGGTTGCAGTGTAACAGTGGAGGTGGTGGCATGCATGGGGCTTCCTGCAGTGGTGGTCACTGCTCATCGGGGAGTGTCTGGGGGTCATGGTGCAGGGTGTGCTCTGCATTGGAGGGGATGGTATGGCATGGGGTGGCCAGCCCTCCTTGTGTGCCAGTCACAGCTTGCCGGTAGGTGTGATGGGGCATCGTGGCCCGGCTATGGGTTGTTTGCTTGTCTCCATGGGCCAGTGGTTATTCTGGCCCTCCCCCAGTTGTGCAGTGCATGGGGTGTGGGGGGACGATGTCTGTTCTGCTGTGTTTTCCTGTGCCCATCTGTGGCATGGGTGGTGGGCCACTACCTCCCTGGTTGTGCAGTTACATTGCTCTGCTGCTGGAGGTCATCCCTGGTTGAGCTATGGCACCTCTGGACTGCTCAGCTGAACATCCCTTGTTGTGCTATGGTGCATCAGATCTGCTCAGCTTCCCCTCCCTAGTTGTGCTATAGCGCAGGTGGTGCGATATTCAGTCGTTGGCTGTAGGCGCAGTTTGGCCTGCTCCTTTTTAGAATATCGCGTCTCTTGCGCATGGGCACAATAGACTTGTGCTTGCTCCTGCTATTGTGCACTTTTTGGGCGCAGTTTGAATATCTGGGCCAGTATGTACATAGTGCTGCTATATGGAGTTGTGATTATACATTTAACTTATTATGCACCTGTATATAATGGTAATGTGCTACATTGAATAGTAAGGTAATTTGAAAATAAAAAGCATCCTTACAATGTTATTGGCATCTTGAAAAAGCACCAGTTTGACAAGAAACATTGACCTCTGCATGACGGGGTGCTACTTTCTTTGTGCACTTTAATAAAGGATTGATTTATAGTTTCCTAACGTTGGAGTTTTATGGTAGTTTAAACAGGCAGCCATGCATTTCCTTTGTGGATGCATTTTGGTTAGCTGGTCAGGAAAATGGAAAAGACATTTACATGACCTGATGACGTTTGGGCACAACTTCTCTTGAATAATATCGTCCCCAAAGTTTTACTGATAATCCTGTGAGTGTTACTAGATAAATAATTCCTGGTTGCAGCTGTCGGCTTGCAAACCATGTCTGTCTAAGGTCATATGAACTGAGCTTGAAGTGATATCAACTGGTTACTAGTTATTACAAAGCTCCATAATACCCAGGTAACAGGTTGATATTGCCAGAATGCTTAAGCAATAATGCACAACAGGGCATGTGTTGTCATGGGATTTGTACACACCTTGTGTGGTGTGTTACGAGGCATAGCCGAGCGACTTTTTTCTTTGTAACTCAGTTTTTACTGATGCATGAAAATTGATGTCCCAAACAAAGCTGATCAAACTGCATGATAATAAACAAACACAGGTCTCATACAGATAAATATCTTGATCCTTGTTTTTCCCTTTTACAGGGATTTAGGGAAGACAGACAAGGAAGACAAGTTAGTTCTGTCAAGACAGTCCAAGAGTCTTTGTAGTTTTACAGAACATAAAAGTCCTTGCAAAGAATATGTTAGTAATAGAATGATTACGTCTAAGGCTTCCAGCTTCAGTAGAGAGAGTACAAGACCTTTTCTGCTACAATCTAAGATCTCTGCCTTAAAAATGGAATGTAAGCCAGTCACTAGCTAAATAACTAAATAAACTAATAAACTAATTCATTCACTGGGATACAAAAAATAAATAACCCTTAAGAACCCATTCTTGTGTGTCGTGTGTTTCCTAGGCCACTATCTCTATCTATTTGTCTAGATCCCTGGTACCAGGACCTTAGATGAGCTCCATTCTATCACTATGGATCAGTGTGGGACTTATAAATACAATCCACTCTGGGCTTTCAAATTACGATATCGGGTGAGCCGTCCCCCAACACCTCTATTGCCTCCGCTCCTCCCCCATATGCCAGTGCCTCCGGATATTTAGAAAACTGTCTAGGCTCAATCTAAGTGTGGCAGTAATTCTTTCCATAGCCTCCAGTTCTGACACCCTCTTTTTCCACATTAGTCGAGTGGCTTTAATTACACAACAAGTGTGTAAATCCCACTACTACGTGACCTGAAATGAACTGTTGCAATTATAAAATAAATCTGTTATTAAAATTGAAAAACAATGAATTAGGTTCAAACAAATATAAACATTTTTATTATCGGGATCTTTACCAGTTGTCTGTTGCAGGATTTACGCACGGACATGTGACATGTATTGACCAATGAGGTTACAGGATTTTTGAGTGCCATTTTATAATTGTTCATTTAGTATATTATTTAGCACCTTTACAATAGTTTTACATGTACTGTACTTCTCAGTGATACCATTTTTCACAACTCAAAACATCAAGGCTGACTCAGTATTTTTCACACAGTAGATAAAATCACTCCCCCCCACACTCAAGACAGCGTGGCAGTTTACCTCAAGTCTGTCAAGTTTGCAGTCACTTGCATGTCTCTCCTCCCCCCTTCATTTTCAGTAGATCACGCTTTACAGTGTCCATTTATGAGAAGCTGAGAACTGTGTAGACCTTTTTTGAAAATCGTGCAAGACAGACTGTTAACAATGTTACGTTACAGCTCAGGGTTTGTTTTTTGTTGTTGTGCCAAGCCCCCGGAGGGTCAGTCCAGCCCCACTCACCACTTCCACACACCCAGGCTTACCCCTCCGGGTGTGACTGCTGGGCAGGCACCTCCCCTCCCATGAACATTAGGGTAGGTGAGACCCAGCTAACCCCCTTGGTCGGGGCCATGGGAGCAGGACCCCCCAGTGGACATAAGTAGGCGATGGGGCCGGCATCATGTGTGGGGGCAGGCATTTTTCATGGTGTAGAGTCCCCTAGGGGTGCAGACATGCAATGATGACCAACATCCAACCCGCTCTCGAAGTGTTTTGCTGGCATTATGGCAGTAACCCAGCCTCCGCCAGAGGTCCGCAATGCACCAGACATTCAACCTCCCCCAGAGAAGGACAGCAGTCCCCAGGATGCTCAAACCTTCTCCCCCAGCCAGCCCTCTGACTCCTGAGTCCATCCCCAAACCTGGGATGTTGGCACCACAAGCAGATGCCTTGCCGCTGCACCGGCAGGCCACTCCACAGCTCAGGTTTTCTAAATAAAATATCTGTGAATCCATAGCTGACATTCTGGGTTTTGATTTGTTTTATAAGATCTGTTAGATGTTCCCTTTAACACCATATATGTGTTCTTCCTGATGCCGGATAAGTATCAAACTAAAAAATGCTTCATAGCATTGATATTTTAATTTTAATGCTTTCGTGTTTGCTTGAATAAAGTCATCTTCACTTCTCAAAGCCAGTTGTTCTGTGCAAACCAATAAATTACATAAAATAACACGTGTGTGTGAGCATCATTCAGATTTTTTCACACACCCTAAGTGTGATGCCTCAAGCTTCACTCTCGAGGATTAAGTGGCATCGCACACCTCAGGTGTGTAAAAAGACTCATAATACACATCCGCACATGCATTATCCTTTATTTAATATCTCATCCATTTAATATCTTACCCTATATTTAATACCACTAGAAGTGACAACCGTTTTTTGCCATTTTATAATCTGAGGTACTATGGAAATACTAAGCTGCCAGGACCCTGAGGAAAATGACGTCATTCTTGTTCAAGTGTACCTTTAACCATCTACATTGCAAGGGATAGGGCGAAGGAGGCAACATGTAACTGCTGCTCCTAATGCAAACTGTATCTGAATCTGTATTTGTAACCACCTCAGACCTGTCTTATTGTCCTCTGCACTTAATACCCTTTCCTGGTGTCTAATCTCCTACCTTGCCTCTTTTTGTAGTGACTTATTTTTTCTTGCATCCTCCGAACTCCCTCACTCACTTCTTCCCTCTCTTTGCCATCCTATTTGGTGACTAACCCTCCCCATTCCCTTACCACCCTTCTCTATTGATGCCCCCATTCCTTATCCTAATGGTGCCACACTATCCCACCCCCCTCCTATCTCCCCTCCTTACTCTCTCACTCACTCACTCACTCACTCACTCACTCACTCCTACCATCAGCCTAGCATTGTCACATTTCTTCTAATGTCCCCACTCTGACCACTCTTTTCTCCTCCTCCTTCCACCCGCTTCCCTTAACTACTACTTGTCCTTCATCCCCCTCCCTTTCCCCTCTGACCCCCTCTCCAACCCTCTTATCTCCTCCTCCTCTTCTTTCCCCGAGTTCCCTATTCAGCATAGGCATCCAGTTTTATTTCCTCTGACCTTCTTCCACCTGCTACCACACACACCCTAAATCCTTCTACCCCCTACCTCAAGAGCACTAGTGTTCTCTGGCCACCTCCTGTCTTGTCTCATACATAGTGTTTTATGTCATGGTACTCCCCGTGATACCCTTCTTGTGAAATTGTAACCCATGTATCCTTTGTTACTATGATGTATTCCATTGTGATTCCTCATGTGGAATGCACATTTGATGTTGTCCTTCTCACTGTATTTTGCTATTGTAACTTGTGTCCTCCTAGGACCAAACTGCAAATGAGCTCACTCAATGGTGTTTATCCTGGTTAAACAAAATTGAATTGAATTTGAATTCCTTTAAATGAATTCTTTCATTTAGTGTAAAATAGAGGGTTATTCTTTCTTTCGTTGACCAGGAACTCATTTCTGCATTAGTAAGTTATCAATAAACTTTTATGATTCCAAAGAAGTGCGTGACATGTAGGTTTTATTAGTGTGTAGAGTGTATTCCTGGAAGTGGAAATCAGTATCCCTATGAAATTTAAATGTAGTACCATGGGCTATAAATACTTTGCCTAGCAGGATTCCTTGTCAGTCTGCTGGCAAGATGAAGTTCCTCCATTTCCTTCTGATCTCCGCAGCTTTGATTTCCCTTGCATCAGGTGAGTACATGGTTGGGGGGCAGATGCTCCTTTCCCAGGTTTTCTGCAATCTCCTGCACCAACATGGAAGGGTTTCTGTGGCTGTATATTGAGCTCTGACTAGGATGGTGGGCAAGCAGGTGGATTCACTGATAATACTAGCACCACTCTGTCATCAGCCAGAGGGGTGCAAAGTTTCTGGGAATCACACACACTGTCTCACTAGAAAGGGAACACCTCACTTCCACAATGTGTCAGGCCACCTGCCACCAGTCTCAAGAAAGGAAAATTGAATACATGCAAATGCTGCCATCCAGCTCACCCAGTGGCATGGCCACAGTGTTACTATCTGCTACACCAGCAACCCAGGATCGGAACAATCTTCAATGCCTGGGACTGGCTAGAGTGGTGGAGCAAGCGTCTGGAGGACTGCTCTGCTCTCCTGGATGGGGTAGATTGCCAGCTCCACTTAAAGGCTGCCACCAGGTGGAAGCCTGCTGGTAGTATATGACAGGAGTGGTAAGAAGGAAGGAGCTGCAGAACTCTGCAATGTGCATGCCTCCACACACATGAAGTAATCTGCGTGTACCAGCACTGGGTGAGAGAAAATCTGGAGAAAATGGTGGCGGTGGAGGTGAATTAAGCCTCAGGCACCATCCCCACCCACTCCATCACCAGGATCCTGTGGAACAACACTGGATTGGAGTGATCCGTGGGGGATGGCCCTCCACATCCTGACCCTGCCATGAGGACGGAATCTGTTTGGGCAACCTGGATCACAGGTAAGCCCAAAGAGATGGTATAGAGTGATGGTTGGTGGGGACATGGTGGAAGGGAGCAGAGCACACCTCTGCTGGTGGGATAAAACTAATATGGAAAAACACAACTCTAAGGTGCTAACATTACTGGGCCAGGCATATTTGTTAAATTTAAGCAAGTGCAGAGAGTTGGGGAACAGAACATACACTATAGTAACTTACTGTATTTGAAAATTGATTTACCAAAGATAGCTCAGCTGAGATGAAGTACCTTGTTTTCAGTGGATTCCTGCTTTTATCCACTTAAACAGCAGAGTGGAATGAAGCAATGAGTGGTTAAAGTGGTTTTCCAGCATCCAGAAAACCTTTCTATATTCTAACATTCAGATGAACCAGTTTATATTCAATCAATAGTCTGTATTTTGTTTATTGTAGTTTATTTACCCAGGATAGCCCAGCTTGAATGCAACATCTCACTTCCAGTAGGGTCCCGCTTCTACCCATTTTCACAGCTGTATGGACTGGAGTACTGGGAGGTTACATAACCTGCCCAAGATCACGCAGTGAGTATTTGGCTCTGGCGAGGCTTGAACCTGCAACCTCCCCTGGTTCTTGAGCCAGTGTTGTAAACAGTAGACCCCACTGTCTTCTCCTCCTCACTGATTCCTTTACATTAACCCTTCCTCCCTACCATCTCTCACATTGCGCATTTATCACTGAACACTGGGCCTTTCCTTTCCTTCCTCCTCCATGTCCCCCGCTTCATCCACTGCTTACTGACTCCTGTACCTTGTCTATCCCCTGTTGCAAACCTCCCACTGGACAAACAGCCTTCTCCTTCCAACTTCCCTCCCTCTGGAACAACCATTTCCTTTGGCTCCATCTGTCCCCATCTTACTTTGAGAACCACGCAGCGGGGAGTACAGAACCACTCACTGGTTGTTTCATGTTAGTTTTTATTTCTCACACAGCGAGTCACATCAAGCTACACAGCTATACAAGTCAATGTTTCATGGTTTCATCATGATGTACACCTTTAATAGTTATTTTTTGTTATTGTTAAACTTTTTATTGTAAAAAGAAACACATAAACAATACAAGCAGAACAAACAGTTAAGGCGGTGGGGAGGGCTGGAGGGACGCTGGGGTACATAGGGAGAGGCATCACCAGTAGAAAACAGACAATTGGTCAGGCCGCATCTGGACTACTGTGATCAGTTCTGGAGACTGCATCTTCGGAAGGGCATTGACAGAATGGAGGCGGTCCAGAGAACGGCAACAAAAATGGTGAAAGGAATGCACCAGAAAACATATGAGGAAAGACTGAAAAACATCAGTATGCATTCCTGGAGGAAAGGAGGAGAGGGGGATATGATAGAGACATTCAGGTACCTCAGGGAATCAACAAGGTCCAGGAGGCAGCATCTTTCAAAAAAACAAATGTGCAAGAATAAGGGGTCACAGTATGAGGCTAGAGGGGGGAGACTCAGGGGTAATGTGAGGAAGTATTTTTTCACAGAAAGGGTTGTGGATGCATGGAACAGCGTCGCAGCGGAGGTCATAGAGGCTAAAATGATTGGTGAGTTCAAGAATGCACGGGATAGACAGAAGGCAACCCTAGTGATAAGAAAGTGAGGGCAAGCTGCTGATAATTTAGGATCTGGAGTTTAAGTAGAGGGAAATGGGCAGACTAGGTGGGCCTTATCTGCCATCAACGTCTATGTTTCCATGTTTTATGTAACATAAACCAAAGAGTACAATACAGAAACTAGAAAAGGATGGTCAGAACATCCGCCAGTTCATTGCCTGTACAGTCAGGTATTGATAAATAAGGAGAGGTCTCAGGCATAGCATTGCTGTGCAATATTAAAGTTCATTTGATATCTGCAAATGAGATCTCTACAGAGAGTCAGAATTACAACCCATACAGCGGTGACTGGGGTGACGGAGGGACTGATAAACAATAGATGGCGTGTCCAAGTCTCTTGATGAGAGATACGTTAAAGTGAAGCTAACTGGCCTACTACTGTTTGTCATTCATTTATGGGGTATACCCTTGGCTCTCCATTGTCTGAGAAATACACCTTTAATATTTACACAGTCACCATAACATACATATAGGATTAAAAATCAACTAAAACATGGTAGTGCTCCAGTTTTACAATACTGATTATTTTAATCTTCTTTGCAATTAATCCAGTATCTTCTCTTATTCAGACCCACTTATAGTATCACCCACACTCTGTGTTATTTTTTAAACTCAGTATAACAGTCCATATCATCACCCACCTGCTATTATAGATAGAATTGCTCTGCTGAGGTATTCACCATTTAACTAGAAAACATTCTTTCATTTACCCTTTGGTTTCAAATACAGCATCTGCAGTTTCTGTTTTTACTTCTGTCTCCCCTCTCATACTGCAAAAGACAAATCAAAGCAACTTTCCTAAAGAATATTTTCTTTGGACTGATAAAACTGGAAGACGACTGGAATTTTTTTATATTGGAAAAAAAGGAAGGGTCAAATTTATTTGCCCATTTTCGTTGCACTGCTTTTAAGGTACTATGAAGTGAGGTAAAGGGCCATCGAGAAATGACTGGGCTCTGTGTCCAAACACATACACTAGCTCATAAGTAAAGATGGTGGGCACAGACAGTTTAAACTAGTTACTAGTAACACAAACAAAGTGCATTTATCATTGCATATGTAAGATGTACATAGGATATCACACAGAGCCAAAAGCAAATGAGATGTACTCACTAATAACGCACAGACAATGTCACAGGGTCCCCCACCAGCAAACCAAGTGGGGAGCACTTTCATTCCCAATGGAGTTTCTAAGGGTCAAAGGTCAACCAGGAGCAAAGTGCTTGGAGTTTATTTGGTGCTGGCTGGGTGCCTATGTGACCATCACCTCTGCATTACTAGTGAGTAGTATTTCTCCATTGCTTTTGGCTGTGTGTGTGACGCTACAGGTAACTTATGGATATGATATGATATTATAAGCACTTTATTTGCATGACTAATACATATTTCATAACTAACTGTACTGGTGCCATGTTTACTTGGGGGCCATGTAATTAAGTTACCAACAGTATGGGACAAACAATACCCCAACCCCCTCTGCGGCATTGTGTCTTGTCTTAATCCAGTCTAGACCTCTCAGACATCGACATCACTCCCTGTCTGTATCGATCCCTAAAGAAACAGAGCGAGTAGTAGAAAGAATCTCGTATCACCTGGTCAACAAGTAAGCAATAATACCCACCAGCATGGGTGGTATTGAGCTATACCAAACACCAAGGGGCATAATGAGACCCAATGCCATAGACAGAGGGCCGTATAGCCCCTGGAAGATCTGGTATAATGTATACTGCCCATCCTGGAGGGCATTATTACATTAGAAAATGGGTTACTGGTAACATTTTAATAAAATACAGTAATACAAGATTAAAAAAAAAACACTAAAAATTAGTAAAAATGAATGCAGAGTCCATTTTCATATAATGTGGCTCCTCTATTGGTACACTCACCAGTAGAGGGTACGACTGTATTTCGAGATATTTTGTTCATTTTCAACTTTTCTGATATAGTGTCTCTTTGTTGCTTGCTGTTCTGCCACCCCCAATTAGCAGTGCAATGCGCCCCAAGCAGTCTGTTTATTATCACAAATGTAGAAAATGGGCTGGAAAGGCTTATTTCAGAATCAGTCAGCATCTTGACACTGTAGAAAGGGATGAACATGGTGGAACGGTGGCATGGGAGATGGCAGAGAATCAGTGTGTACATCTTTGTAAGTACGGATGGTTTCGCACACTGTCTGTATGCTGATATGGGATTATGTAATTATTTATTTTACTGCAACAATTTTTTCTGTGCTTTGTGTGTTGCTCTGTTTTTTTAGTTTTGACACCTCAACCATGCCTGAAAGTTTGTTCCTCCCACACCCCACACCCCACTCTTTCTGTGAAAGCGCTGGTTTGGGTGCTCAATGATCTCTTGATGGCTAGAGAGTGGAAGAGCCGTTTCATCTTGGTTCTCCTTGACCTTTCTTCAGCGTTTGACACCATAGATCACATGGTGTTGCTAGAATGCCTGAGGCTGTTTTGCAGAATATCTGGAACCGTTTTAAGATGGTTCACTTCTTTCCTCACTGGGAGATCACAAAGGGTTGTGTCCGGGGTTTTTTCCTCGGATTCGACAGCTTTGTTGTGTGGGGTGCCTCAGGGTTCAGTATTATTACTTATGTTATTTGCAGTGTACATGCTACCCATCGGACACATTGTCAGGAAGTATGGGCTGAGGTTTCACTGCTATGTGGATGATACCCAGCTCTATCTTTATTTTGCCTCTGACCAGGAGGGAACTCTCTCAGCCTTTAATAGCTGTCTAAGAGAAATCCAGGAGTGGATGAATTCCAGCTGGCTGAGGTTGAACTCTGATAAGACTGAGGTATTGGTTGTGAAATCGGGCCGACAGATGGGGGAGTCGGGTGGTGGTGCGTCTTCAGGAATTTTTCTTGGTGGCGTATATCTCTCCCGACCTCTGAACAGGTGTGGAACCTAGGGGTAGTTCTTGATGATAGGCTGACACTGCATTCGCAAGTGTCTGCAGTCGTCAAGACTTCCTTTTATCATCTTAGGAACATCGCCAGGGTTCAGCATCTTGTTCCATCTGCCGACCTGCCTACTTTAGTCCATGCCTTCTTGTCCTTGTGGCTGGATTATTGCAGCTCTCTCTATCTAGGGCTGTCTGGGGTTGAAATCAGTCACCTGCAACTAGTGCAGAATGCTGCAGCCCGGCTTTTGACGGGTTCTAGTAGATCTTGTCATATTACTCCAGAGCTGCGTGAACTGCACTGGCTGCCAATTCGGTGGTGGATCACTTTTAAAGTCGGCTTGCTGACTTTCAAAGCCCTACACGATCTGGGCCCAGCCTTATCTGAAAGAACTTCTGGTTCCCTATCACTTCGATCGATCTCTCCGCTGGCCGACGAGGGATTGCTAGAGGTTCCAAGGTGAATTTGAAACCTCGGCACTCAGGCTTTGTCATATGTTGCTCCCACCCTTTGGAACTCTCTACCCCGTCTGTTGCGGGAGTGCACCTCTGTGGAGGGTTTTAAGAGGGGTCTGAAGACCTTTCTGTGGGAAACTGCTTTTCCTGAATACTGATTGTTTTAATTGTATTGATCTGGTTGGATTTTTTAATGATGTTAACTGTTTTAATGGTTATTATGTACGACGCCTTGACAATTGAAAGGTGCCCTATAAAAAAAAATTACTCACCTTAGTAATGTTGTTTCTTCTAATGGAGTCTTGCTATATTATGACATATGCAGTTTGTCCCAGCCTTAGAACTGTCTCGAGGTGAAAGAGTTAACTTCCATGCCAGGCATTGAATCTTGAGCGGAGCTCGTTGAAAAACTCTGTCTGTTGATCTTCAAACTGAAACTGTCAGATCTTTATGAGCAAAACTCACTAAGGTTCTGTGTGGAAGCTGTAAACCTACACTAGCCAACTGGCTACTAAAATATTAACACATTTTTCTGGTCCCAAAACCAAGACTCAAGTCAGAGGATCCAAAAAATAAAATAAAATAAAATACAACACCCAAACACCCCAAAAATAGGGGTGAAAACACAAGGTGGGCATCATTAAGTGCTAACACTGCACTGCCCACCCACATCCCAAGAGCCGAGGTTCTGAGAGGGGCAGGAAGGGGGGGAGGTCATAATATAGCAAGACTCCATTAGAAGAAACAACATTACTAAGGTGAGTAATTTTTTCTTCAAACAACATGAAGTCTTGCTATATTATGACATATGCAGACTACACAGCAGTACTCCATGGAGGAGGGACAGAACCTAGTTAGAAATAGGCTCTGAAGCACAGCTGTGTTAAACCGAGCATCACTCCAGCCTAGATGTTCAGGAGTAATGCTTGGTGAAAGTGTGTACTGTTTTCCAGGTAGCTGCTTGACATATCTCTAAGATAGGGATGTCCCTGGCTGCAGCTAGGACGCAGCTGTACCTCTGGTAGAGTGAGCCTCAGGCCTGAAGGGGGAACCTTACCCAGTTTTTGATAGCAAAATTGGATACAAGAGACAATCCACCTGGCAATGGATCTTTTAGTGGCAGGTTTCCCTTTACCAACCTCACCATAAGTGAGGAACAGTTGGAGGGAGTCAAACCTGTGACCCTTGGTACGCTCTATGTAGTAACTAAGGGCTCTCTTTACATCTAAACTGTGCAGCCTCCTCTCGCCAGAGGAGGAATGGTCAGTGAAGTACACTGGAAGAGATATAGATTGATTAAGGTGGAAATCTGAAACCACCTTAGGCAAGAACTTCTGGTTAGTCCTGAGGACTACCTTATCTCTGTGAAAGGAGATAAAATCAGGCTCCACTGACAAAGCTTGTAATTCACTTATGCGCCTGGCAGAAATTATGGCTACTAGAAACACAGTTTTCCAAGTCAAGTACTTAAGCTCTGCTGAAGACAAAGGCTCAAAGGGGGGGTTGCATAAGCTGAGCAATGCAAACATTAAGATCCCAGGCAGGAGCAGGGTCCCTGAATGGAGGGTTGGTGTGAAGCAATCCATTGAAAAACTTGGAGAATACAGGGTGAACAGAAAGAGAAGAGGGCTTTCCTGCTGAAATAAAAGCAGAGACAGCTGCCAAATGCACTTTCAGGGTAGCTGGCCTCAGCCCCAAAGTATTTAGATGGACCATATAGTCCAGGACTGTGGGCAAATCAGCAGATTCTGGGAAATATGCTTTCCAGAGCACCATATGGAAAACCTTTCCATTTAGAATTATAAGTAGCCTGGTGGAAGGCTTCCTAGAAGCTTAAGATATCGAGTACACCTTGAGAAAGGTGTAGGTCAGCAACTCTAACTCCTCAAGAGCCAGGCCTTGAGGTTAAGGGATTTGAGATTCGATACCAAACCTCCCTGGGCACAGGTTAACAGATTGTGATTCCTGGGGAGACACTGGGAAGGTGGACTGCTAAGGACAGAAGGAGTGGATACTAGGCCGTCTGGCCCAATCTGGAGCAATCAGAATCATCTTGCAAGGTTGAGATCTGATTTGACTAGCACCTGAACAAGAGGAAAAGGGGAAGGCATGAAGAACTTCCTTCCCAATTGAGAAGAAAGGCATCCAGAGGACTGAGCCCAACACTGGGGCCTGCAACAAAAAAAGCAGAAGTTGGTGATTGTGTGGGGCTGCAAAAAGATCTATCTGAAGGGTGCCCCACCTGGCAAATACTAACCCCAGTACTAGGGGATCCAGTGACCATTCGTGATGGCCCTGGGAAATCCTGCTGAGAGCATCTGCCAGGACATTGTCCTTGCCTGGGAGGTGAACTGCCATGAGGCAGGTGTTCAGGGAATAAGCCGGAGACCACAACTTCATTGCCTCGGTGCACAAGGCCAAAGACCGAGTGCCCCCTTGCTTGTTGATGTACCACATTGTAGTGGTGTTGTCTGTTCTGACCTGTACCACTTTGTTCTGAACAGATGCAGGAAAAACCTGAAGTGCTAGAAAAACAGCTCTGAGTTCCAACAGATTGATGTGGAGCAGAGATTCCTGAGGGACCAGAATCCCTGGGTGGTGAGGTCGCCATGTGAGCTCCCCATCCCAAAAGGGACGATCTGTAGTAAGGGTCAAGGAGTGAGATTGAGAGATGAAGGGAACCCCTGTCCAGATTGCTCTGATCCTGCCACCACTGCAGGGCCTGGATCAGGGTTTGAGTTACTGGAATCAATTTGGTTAGAGGATCTCTCCTTTGAGACCAGAAGGCTCTCAAATGGAACTGGATGTCCCTCATCTGAAATCTTGCTCCTTGCACTACAGCTGTGGAAGCAGCCATGTGGCCAAGGAGCTGTAGAAAGTGCCTTGCTGGTCGAGAGACCTGCAGGGTGAAGGAGGAGGCCAGAGCCACCAGGGTCTTTACTGTTTCTAGACGAAGGAAAGCTCTGGCCTGCTTTGTGTCCAGTTCTGCGCCTATGAAGGTGAGTAGCTGAACAGGCTCTAGAACTGACTTTGGAAGATTGAGAAGAAAACCTAGGGATGTAAGCAGCTGCTGAGTAACCTGAAGGTGTGATTTGACTTGGTCTGAAGACTGACCCACTATGAGCCAGTCATCCAGGTAAGGAAAGATGGCAATCTTTTGCCTTCTTAAGTGAGCAACTGCTACTGCCAGGCATTTGGTGAATACCCTTGGGGCAGAGGTGAGGCCGAAGGGCATTGCTCTGAACTGGTAATGGCCTGAGGGCAGTTCGAATCTGAGGTACTTTTGGTGGGAGCTTCTGATGAGAACATGGAAGTAGGCATCCTTGAGGTCCAGGGAAGCTAGCCAGTCCCCTGGCCTTAGGGAGGGTAAAATAATTCCCAGAGTCACCATTTTGAATTTTGGTTTTAAAAGGTGCTTGTTTAGGTATCTCAGATCCAGGATGGGCCGCCATTCTCCTGTCTTTTTTGTGGTAAGGAAGTACCTGGAGTACAGTCCTTTGCCCTGGTGTAGGGGGGGAACCCTTTCTACAGCTCTGAGAGCCAGGAGGGTTGAGACTTCTGTTTCCAAAGCAAGAGCCTCTGATGGATTTGCAGGTGGAAAGGATCTGGTTCTCATCTTTGGAAATTTTTTGAAGCTGAGAACCAGTCCCTGGCTTACTACTTCCAGGACCCACTTGTCTGATGTTAAAGACTCCCAGTCCTGGACGAAGTAAGCCAGCCTGCCCCCTACAGGTAATGGAGAATCGGTCCTGGGCATCCCATCAGGGTGCCTGTTTGGCAGGGGCTTTAGGCTGAGGGGTGGGAGCAGACCTGCTCAGTCTCCGCCTGCCTCTCCTCTGAAGAGTCCCTCTGGGCATAAGCTGAAGAGGAGGCCTTGGCTTAAAAGGCCTCAGAAAAGGCCTGCCCCTGCCCCTGAAAGCTGGGCCTGAGGAGTGGCTTGCCCTCCTTGGCCTGTGCACCCTATAAGTGGTCCTAAACTCATCCGTTTTCTTCATGTAATTCTCTGTCTGCTCCCCAAACAGAGAATTACCCACAACAGGAAAATCCATGGCCTTAGCCTGGGTATCCTGTGACAGGCTAGTACACCTGAGCCAAGCCATTCTATGAAAAGCCACAGATGTAGCCATGACTCTTGAAGATACATCATTAGAGTCCACTGCAGCATGAAATTGCACCTTGGATGCCTCAATACCATCTGCAGCCACCTGTTCCAGCTCCTTGGCAAGCTGGCCAGGGACCTGTTTTGCTAAAGCCATAACAGTATCCCATCTGGATTTCTGGTATCTTGCAACACAGGCCATATAATTTGCCTGTCTGAGTCCCAAGGATGCTTCCATGTATTGTTTCTTTGCCATGGCATCAATCCTCCTGGAGTCCTTGTCAGGGGGGTGTGAAGCCAAGGGAATATTTGCCTTATCACAGGCTGCAGCCTGCACTACCCCAACATGGCTGCATTGTTGTGAAAGGAACTCCGTATCAGAGCCTGACAATGTGTACCTCCTGTCCATCATTTTATCCACAGGGGGTAAAGAATTAGGAGCTTTTAAAATCTTTATTGTCTGTTTCCTAAAAGATTTATGTAAAGGAATAGAAACTCTCCTGGACTCTGGGATATCCATCATTTCCACATAGCCAGGCTCCTCCTGTTCATCCACAGCTTCTTCCAAAGGGAGCTGGAGGGTTTCAGCAACTTTTTTATAAAACAGAAAATGAGAAGGGGACTCAGAAAGCCTAGGGGGAGACACTCCTGAAGGTCTGTCTGGGGAGATGTTCGGTTCAATGGGCACATCCAGACTTTCAAATCACATTCACTCTTCATAATCCTCCTCCTCCTCCGGTTCATAAAATTCTTCTATATCATATTCTTGAACTGTGGAACCGACCGAACCGACCGCTTACCTGATGGTGCCGGTTCGACGGAACCGGAAAGTGACTGGACAATTTGATCGCTGGCTATCTCTGCAGCGGTTGGAGAAGGAAATTTTGGTTCCACACCTGCTGATTTTCTAGTCCTCTTTGCTGGAACTGGCTCCTCCGAGTCAGCTCTTGTTTGCCCGGGAAGTATCGCCTGGTCAGAGGGAGCAGTCCCGTTCGGTTGGCACCGAACCGGGCTGGCCATCCTGGTCAGCGGACTTTTGGCCTCTCGCCCCTGAGCCTACCAACTCTCTTATCCAGGGTAGCTGCAAGGAAATTCTTGCAAATCTGGCAGTCTGCATTGAGGTGGTCAAACCCCAGACAATAAACACATGTGGTGTATTGGGTCAGCCTTGGCAAAGACTTCCCCACAGACTCTACAGTGCTGAAACCCAGTGGGCCGGTTTTCTTTTGGGTTTCAGACATAATGCCAGCCTAACCAAAAACTTGCCCTTTTCCGCAAATCGCAACAAGACACCCTTATCGGTTCCCAACCGTGTCATAGGTCGTGGAAAAAAACGTAATGAAATCCGTTTTTTTTAGAACTGATAAGAACCGGGAACCACACTCTAAATGTAATTTAATAAGTTTTAACAACAACCTGATCGGTTCAAACCGAACCGATAACAACGTTTGTAAGTTCCACAGAGAGAAATGTAAAACCTATCTATTACTTACGATACCACAGACCGAGCTTGAACCGACCGGTTGCGGATAAATTATACAAATGCGGTTTAGAAAACCGAGAAATAACACTTTTAACCGACAAATGAACCGAGCAGTAGGAGGAATCTCGAGCGACTGTTCAGTGAGGCGGAGTAAAGAATCTGACAGTTTCAGTTTGAAGATCAACAGACAGAGTTTTTCAGCGAGCTCGACCAAGATTCCATTCCTGGCATGGAAGTTAACTTTTCACCTCCGAGCAGTTCTAAGGCTGGGACAAACTGCATATGTCATAATATAGCAAGACTTCATGTTGTTTGAAATAAAAATTATTATTATTATTAAATTGATACTTTAAATGTATTTTTGAACCTCACCTTCCAACTTATGTGCATGACCCCAGGGAGTATTTTGTTTCTCGTTAAATTAATATGCTGCTGTACATGAGCTCTGAGCTGATGACTCCTGCAGCAGTTTTGCATATACAACAGTGTCCAGCAGAAGGTTCCTCATGTCAAGTTGCATCAATCAATATCTTGACTGAAGAATTGTTGAGAATAGTCAAGGCCAGCACTTTGCACTGGATCTACTATGAAATCCCTACAGTCAGTCTCCCAAACCCCATAAGACCGAATTCGGAGACGACTTTCGAAGACCGACAAGGTCTTAATGCAATGTGGGGGCAAGCCACCGCACTTCCTAACTAAAATAACCAACTTCAAGGGGACTGACTTCAGATTAGGTTAAACAATTTACGGGCGGCAAAAGAGCACCACGTAAAATTGCTGACCCAGAGTATAACCTGGTCGGAGCACGATGGTGGCTGAGCTGCTAGCGGCTTAGCCCTCCACACCATGGGAGCAACTTGGCCAACCATCAGATTTCCCCTCTCTTGTGGTGCATGGTTAGAGACAGGTAGTGGTTCATCACATCCGCTACCTTGCCCCTGTTGGCACCAGATTCCATTTGTCGGGCAGGTGTGTGTTGGGCGCCAAACTCAGGATCCTGAATGTCGGGATTCAGAGTTTAGGCAATTCATCATATTCCCCACTGCACTTGCCTGTCTGTTTGCAGTTTATCAGTTGATTACGAGACCCCACAGGTTAAAGGACTTGTGAAGACACAGACACACATGTGTGAATTATTGTTTCTGTGCACCACCACCTGCTGACTCTTTAACAACCCTGCAGCTGATGATGTGTATGTATATAATTTAAAAATGGTGACACCATGTGATACCAAACATTACAAGTAGCTGTGACTTAGGATATCATAACAGTAGTATATGACTGGAGCCTGAAACCACTGAACAGTACATGGAATTGTATTCAGTAAGTTGTCACTCATTTGGCATAGTAGTCAGTGTTATAAATGTGTGAGGGTTTTAGTATATCCCCGTGTTTACATGCTGTATTTATGCATGAATTTGGGTTTGTAATTGGCTATTAAGGTTTGACTTGTAATAATGTGTTTTACAGTTTTCTACTCAAGGCAAAACTCTTTGCAAAATTGTCTCTGTATGTATGAGATATGACAAGGTGGAGAGTGAGACAGTAGAAATACTGTATCTCCACCAACTGCCATTCAACTCTTGATATCCCCCGAGTGGTGAAGCCACAAGTGGGATATCTATTCTAGAGTTCAATCTCATCTGTGTCATATTTAATTTGTACAACAGGTGTGGGTCTCTCTTGTTTCCATTTTAAAGTTATTTGCATTTGTTTGTTGTAAAAAAGGGAAAATAAATTGAATTTTCTGCTGGTTTTTTTTTTTGCTAATTTTAAAAAAGTAAAAGGTAACTATAAATGAAACAGCACTCAATTTGTAGATATTTTTGTGCTGAACCAGTTTTGTGCTCACAAGACCATACTATAATTTTTTGTTTTAAAGTTATTTAAAATGAATTTCTGCTGTTTGTTTGCTAATAGTAAAAACATAAATGGTATCTGTAAATGAAACACCACTTATTTTGTAGATATTTTGTGCTGAACAAAATGTGTGCTCACAGTACCATGATATCATAGGTTATTTTAAAGTTATTCACATTCGTTTGTTGAAAAGGTTAAAACAATTTTAATTTTCTGCTGTTTTTTTTTGCTAATTATTAAAAAAAATCAAAGGTAGCTATAAATAAAATACTACTCATTTTGTAGATATTTTGTGCTGAACAACTTTTTTTTTTCACATTTTTCATTTTAGAGTTATTTGCATTTGAATACAGTTAGTACCGCTACTGACGCCGAACATTCTAAATGAGATCCGTACCTTTGCAGCATACCCAGCATGGAGATATCACTGATGTTTCACTAGTGGCCCATGAGATACAGTATCAGATTTCTTCATTGAAACAGATCCACACTGTTGTATAAATGTAGCTTAAAACTACTAAGCAGACTTTTATGATGTTGTCAGGGCTTGTTAGGGTGGTTATGATTAACTGTCATGTACTACTTCATTCTTTCATTAAATTTCATTTATTTTGGGGGTAAATACTGCTGAGCAAAAAATGCCAATTTTCAAATGTTCCACGTCAAACAACAAACAACATATAATATAACAATACAAAGTACAATACAACACATTTAAACACATTGTTCACCTTTTATTTTATCAGGTTACTATATAAATTGACCTTTTAGCATTAATAAACAAAAAATAATAGTGTTGCTTTACCTTCAATATCAATTGTATTTCATCTCTTTTTCATGTCTTGTTTAGCTGCAAAGTTAGAGTCGGGGTCAATGAAGATAAAGGAATTGAAGAGGCTTTAACCGAACTCTCATCCCTGGAGAAGGACCTGGGTAAGGGGACATCTGGTTTATTGATAAAGCTAGTGCTTTAAGAAAGGCAAGGGACTATTTCAGTCGATCTAATTTCAGTTTGCTAGTTCAGGTTAATGGTGAGGATGATGTCACTGTTAGTTACCACATGTTTCACTTACTGTTTAATCTTTTTTTACTGTGAATGTGCAAGGGATTTTGATAGCTGATCTTCACAGCATTCATCATTACGATGTTCAGATAATTAACAAATCCTTTGGATACTAAGGAGAAGAGCAATCGTAGATCTGTTTTTTTTTTTTTTTTGCCAGGAGTGGATAATGAGGGATATGGACTCCAGGACCCCTAATCTTCCATGGGAGAGGAAATAAAAAGTTGGGCAGAGGGGTACGATTTGGTAGTATTCATTGTAGACTCCTTAGTCAAGGAAGTTGGTGAGGTGGAGGGGCATCACTGAACCAGGATGGTAGCTTGGGTGGTTTCCTGGGTGGTGCACAAATCAAAAGATTGCTGTGCAGAGCCAGGCAATGCAACTTGGTAAGGATCAGACGGTTGTCATGTTATTAAGAATGACACAAGGAGAATTAGTCTAGAGGACATGAGAGGTCACGCATGGGACTAAGAGTGTTCCTGAAGGAAAAGGTGCCTAGGGTTGTCTTTCCAAGATCCTCCTGGTACTGGGGGATTGTAAGGAGTGTCAGTAGGTTAAAATGCAGGCTAATCATTGCTAAGTTCATGTGCCAGAGGGAGGGTTTTCTCTTTAGCTAACTGGGGGGGGGGCTGCTGCTGGGACAAAAGGTATGCGCAAGACAGGCTAAACCTGCACCAGATGGGAGATGGAGTACTGGCCAGTAAAATGGACAGGGCAGTCGGGGGATTTAAAGCAGCAGTGCAATGAAATTGGGTAAACAGCTGACACAACCTGTTTTTCACTACAAAATATCCCAAGCATCTCCCAGTTTTATTTAGTGGTATAATTTTCAAGTTCTGCCAACATTTTGAATATGTTATAAATGTTGTAATTTAATTTTATGTCAAGGAAAAACAGATGGCCACCACAATTGGCTAAAATGCCATTGCAAAACAGCATGGGTTAGGATTGAGAAAATAAAAAAAAACTCATGGAACACAGCATGAAAGCAGTCTACAGAAGTAGAGTTGACCAGTTTGTTAATGCTTGTATTAATTGTAGCAGAAACTTGCTTTTCTTTCTGGAAAAATGTTTTTCCTTAGAATGCTGCTTTAAACTGGAAGATAGGGTGTGGGGCTGATGCAGAGGATCAAAATGTTCAGGAAGCAGATAGAGGGGATGACTGCTTAATGGACAGCAGAATGGGGGGCACCAGGTGAGGACAACACCAGCAATAGGCAGACAGGGCAACTGTGCTGAACTGCATGCATGCTGTTGTGAGGAGTGCGCCCAGCAACATGGGTGAACTTATGGGTACGATGCACTCTACTACAAACTGACCTGTAATGTAAGTGCTCCATCTGGGTTCCAGTACTTTTATAGATGGGTTGGTTGAGAGGGACACTAACACAGAAAAATAAATTTTCTGGTCTATAAGTAAATGTTCTTGCCATGAGACAGTGTCGATGTCTGGGTACCACCAATGCTGCTTCAAGTAATAATTAGTTTGTTTCCAGTAGCTTTAGACCAGGATGGAGTGGTGGACGTGGCCTACCTAGATTTTAATAAGGCTTTCTACACCATTCCACATAGCAGACTACCAAGTGAGCTGAGTAGCTTAGGCGTGGGTCCAAAGGTGGTAAACTGGGTAGGTAATTGGTTAGGGGATAGGTGACAGAGGGTGATGGTAAACAGAGTTCACTCTGAGGAAGGAGGGTGACCAATGGGGTGCCGCGAGGGATCAATGCTGGGACCGGCTCTCTAATTTCTTTATAGGTGACATTGCTGAAGAGCTGGAAGGAAGGTCTGCCTCAGTGTGGATGACACCAAATTCTGCAATGTGGTGGACACTCAAGGAGGAGGGTGGAAAGGATGAACAAGACCTGAAAAGCAAGGGATGGCAGCTGGGTTTTAATGCGAAAGAGTGCAAAATACTGCACTTGGGGCACAGAAATTCAGGGAAGAGCATGAACTGACTGGAGTAGTACTGATGACCACCAAGCAGGAAACAGATCTGGGGATGATCAGATTGGATGACCTAAAGGTGGCCAGGCAGAGTGACAAGGTGGTAGGGAAGGCTAGTGGAATGCTGGGGTGCCTAGGAGGAGTATCACAAGCAGAAAGAGGGAGGTGGTGCTGCACTGTACAGATTGCTGGAAGACCCTACTTTAGAGTGCTGTGTCCAGTTCTGGAGAGCACAGCTGAAAGTACATAGACACAGTGGAGATGGTCCAGAGGAGGGCAACTAAAATGGTCCATAGTCTGCATCAAAACCCTATGAGGAGAGACTAAAGTATGGATTTCAATGACGGTGTGTGCTTAAACTGGTAACAGGACTTGTTTAATACATTTCAGTGCAGCAAAGCTCTTTGCTCTGACAGTTTTTCTTGGTGCAGCACACCACACCACACATGTCCATCACAGAGTCCAGGTTTCCTTTTGGAGTGCGTTTTTAGAGCTTACCATGTAGTAGTCTCCTCAGATCTGCATCCTGCCTCGAACCAGTTGAGCACTGCACTCCCTGTTTTTTCCTGAATATGTATGCTCTGGAACAGAGCGGGGGGGGGATATGGTAGAGACCTCTAAATACCTCACGTGGATAAATAAGGGACAGGAGGGAAGTCATTTTCAGAAAAGAAATGCTCAGGAACAAGGAAACATGCTATGAAGCTGGAGGGTGGGTAGATTCAGTAAAGATGTGAGGAAGTGCTTCTTCACAGAAAGAGTGGTGGAATCCTGGAACAGCATTCCAGTGGAGGTGTTGGGGCAAAAACAGTAGTGGGGTTCAGGAAAGCATGGGATAGGCACAAGGGAATCATAGTTGAAAGGAAAGGGAGAATGGAGAAAGAGCTGCAGATCAGGCAAAGTCTGCGGTAATAGTGTAGGTAGGGAGAATTGGGCAGACTGGATGGGACAAGCTGTCCTTATCTGCCATCAAGCTATATGTTTCCATGTTTCTATTTACTGATAACTTTCAAGTAATTAGAGATGAATTTTCCAATGTACAGGTCATGTTCTGGGTGAAATTGCTTAGATGTGCAGGAGATGGTTAGACTACATGAACAGTTGTCTGTGTCCAAGTGGCAGGCTCCAGGTGAATCCTGACTGGACGGCTGCCTTGCAGCACCATCTCCGATTGGAGTGCCTTTTAAATTTGGATTTCTGCTTGGACTTTAGCACCCCAGACTGCTTGGTTTGCCAGTAAAGCTCAGGGGTTTGTTTTTCCCACCCTCCCAGGCCTCCTTTAAATATGCTTTTTCTCCTCCCACTCAGTTCTCTGCCATGCCTCACAGAGTCCCTGCCCTTACAGAGTTATTTCACCAATAGTAGGCTCTGCCCTTAAAGCCAAACATGTAGGTTTTATACACAAAGTATATACATTAAAGTATTTTATGACATAGTGCGTTGCTATACTAAATCCAACCATGAGGAACACAGCCTGTTTTATATCAGCTCAGAGGTCACCACAATAACCTCCTGTCACATATCCCCATCAGAAGAGGAAAGCAGTTATTGCAGACTGCTTACCACCTTCCTGTTCCAGAAAGGTATGGACCTTCCACCCATCCATCTTCAGAAGCTCTGCCTCAGGGTCCCTATTAACGATAAACATACTATCATAAACATAGTGGATATCATCATTCTTACCCTGAGGCATTACACATTTCAGCAGAGACTAATAGTACCTTCCTGAACTATCTCCTTTAGGAAAGTACGTCATATTTCTTAACCAAAATCTGGATGGCTGTAAAGTCCAGTACCATAGAAAGACTTCTCTGGGGTGAGTAATTACCTGCTCCAACCCACCAGACATGTCAGTTTTGAGCAGGGGCCCAGTTCTAGGTTCAGGCCCTCTATATAAACCCATGATGTCTCTTGATTCATTTCACTTGATACAGATACAGACACCTGAGGCTAGACACTCTTTTGGTGTTACCCCAACACAGGTTCCAATCCATTTTCCACCCACCTCCTCCTTTGTAGGGTATTTATCAACAAAATAAAACACATGAAAAGTCTCACTAACCTATAGGTGGGCCATGCAATGAGGCCAGATGGGGTACATCCAAGGGTGCTTAGGGAGCTCAGGGAGGTACTCATTGGACTCTGACAGAGCTATTTAAAAGATCACTGGAGACCAGAATAGTCCCAGAGGACTGGAGAAGGGCAGATGTAGTCCCACTTCACATAAGTCCAGGTCCACCTTGCAAATGAGTTAGCTCAATGGTGTTTCACCTAGTACAAGAAAGATTGATTGATTGGTAAGTGGTAGATAGGAAGTGGTGGGCAATTATGGACCTGTCAGCCTGACATTGGTGATGGGTAAGTTAATGGAAGTATATACTGACCAGACAATAGCTACTTCCATGTGAGTCTTGGGGAGAGGGAGGAGATATCTCACAATATAATAGCAAGGTAAAGACATATAAGTAATACAAGCAGAATCAAAATGTCAGCTAAAGTATTAAATGAAGTCAAAACTAAAGAATTCAAACACTCTCAATATACACAGAAAAAAACTGAACAGCAAGAGAAGGCAAGACTAGAGAATAGAGAAAGGCAAAGGGGTCAGAGGCAATTGCAAGTAGGACAACAAAATCCAGAAAGAAGAGATTTTATGGAGGAGTTAGAAGAGGCAGAATGAATAGAAAGGGGAAGGGAGAACCAAAGTTTAGGAAAGTGGTAAGAAAAAGCAGATTGACTAACAACAGATTTTCTAGGAGAGATATTAACAGAATGGAATGAAAAGTATTGTTGCAAAGATGGTAGAAGGAGGAGGAAGAAGGATGATGGGAAAGAATCGTTTTGAGATGAGAGGAAAGGGTGCCAAACCAGAATTTGGACAAAAAAGAGACACAATGGAAATGGCACTTAACATCAAGAGAAGGGAAAGAAAGAGCTGAGTAAAGGGAGCAGTGGTGAGCACGATAGGGGGTAATCTAAAGCAGAGGCAGAAAGAATGAAAAAGGGGGTCCAGTCTGGCAAGTCAGGTTTTAGGGGCACTACAGAAGATTAAGTCACCTTAGCCAAAGATTGGAAGGATTATTTTTGTACAATTTCTCGGCGGGCAGTGAGTGGAACACCCGCTTTGTTCCTGTACAAAGCACCACGCTTAGCATGAAGCTTATGATGAATTGCATCAGTGTGCACAGAGGATCAAGGAGCTGGTCAAGGTAGGCTCTGAGGTTCTTCAAGGAAGAGACATCATCAAGTATAGAACCATCAAGGGTATTAACTAGGGAAGGAGAAGTAGGTTTGGCAAGCCTCTGACGGGTACCAAAAGTCATAGAGATCGTTTTTTTGACATTAAGAGACAATTGGTTTACCTTGAACCAATGCTGAATGCTGTCAACATTCAACTGAAGTCTGACTGTAAGGTCATGGGGAGAGGATCCAGAAGCAAAAAGAACTGTGCCATCCGCATACATATGAATGGAAAGTATTGCGGAATGTCTTGTGTCAAACAGATTTCAGGACGCAAGACAGCATGGTTTCACTGGGGGAGTGTCATGCCAAACAAATCTGAGAGATTTCATTGACTGGGTAACCAAAGAGTTGGATCAGGGAGAAGCGGTGGACATGGCCTACCTGGATTTCAACAAGGCTTTCAACACCATTCCATAGAGGAGAATGGTAAGCAAGCTGAGTAACTTGGGGGGTGGGAAATAAGGTTGTAACTTTGGTAAGAAACTGGATAGTGGATAGGACACAGAGGGTAGTGGTAAATGGAGTTTGCTCCAAGGAAGAGACCATGACCAGCAGGGTACCTCAGGATCAGTGCCTGGACTGGCCCTCTTCAATGTCTTTATAAGTGATATGGCAGAGGAACTGGAAGGGAAGGTCTGCCCCTTTGTGGATGACACCAAGGTCTGAAACAGAGTGGACATATGGGGGGGTGGAAAGGATGAGCAGGGATCTGAAAAGACTGGAAGAATGGTCAAGGGTACAGCAGCTGTGTTTTAATACAAAAAATGCAAAATAATGCACTTGGGTCACAGACACCCAAAAGCAGAGTACAAAGTGGGTGGAGCAATACTGATAAAAACCAAGCAGGAAATAAACCTAGGAGTAGCCATATCAGATAAACTAAAGGTGACCAGGCAGTGTGATAAGGCAGTCAGAAGGGCTAGTGGGATGCTGGGCTGCATAGAAGGGAGGTGGTGCTGCCCCTACATAGATCACTGGTAAGATCCCAACTTGAGTACTCTGTCCAGTTCTGGAGACCACATGTCAGAAAGGACATAGACAGAGTGGACGTAATCTAGAGGAGGGCTACCAAAGTGGTGCAGGATCTGAATCAAAAGCCCTACAAGGAGAGGCAAAAGGAGCTAAATATGTACACCGCAGAGGAGAAGAAGGAGCGGGAGGATATGATAGAGACCTTTAAATACATCATGGGGGTAAATAAGGTACAGGAGGGGAATATTTTTCGGAATAAAAGGTACTTTAGAATAAGGAGCATGCTATGAAGCTGGAGGGAAGGGGAAATTCTGGAGGGATGTGAGGAAGTACTTCTTCACAGAAAGGGTGGTGGATGCCTGGACCAGCCTTCCAGCAGAGGTAATGGGTGAAAACAGTGGTGAGGTTCAAAAATGCCTGGGACAAGCACAAGGGAATCATAGGCGAAGGAAGAGGGGAAGAGACTGAGCCATAGATCAAGTAGGGTCTGCAACAAAAAATGAAGGTTAAAAAAAGGGCAGACTGGGCCCTTCTCCACCTTCACATTCTATGTTTCTTTGTTTTTATGTGCCAGCATCCTCCCTTTAGAAATCTGGCCCTTGGTCTTGTGTCAGCACTACTTTATGTGATGTTGCAGAAATCCCCATTTTGGGGAGAGATCAGTACAATCTTTCCACAATTTCAAGCTTTTTACTGAAATATGAGCATACTGGCTGGGCTACTGGTCTTCCTCAGACATGTCTGGCTCTCTTTCTTTGCTCTGTTAACCATCTCCATGCTCAGTACGTACCTGTTTCCATTAATGACATCACATGGCATCTTAACCAATCCATGAACAGAAATCTTTTACAGAAGTAGGTAAAGAGCTGGTGACACGTTCAGGAGAACTTTAACAAAACATAATATGTAGGCACTGTCCAGCTTGTATTTCCCATTAGTTCTGTATTCCTCCTTCCCATTATTACATAGTGAGGTCATCTGCATGAAAACAGAATCTTTGCTCCTGAAGAGTTCATCTATTCCTGCTGCTTTCTCCTATGTGAAGTCACCTCACAGTTACTTCCATGGCAGCGGATTGTGATGTCACAACACAGAGTTATGACTTGAAGTAGGGAGTAAGTTATAGAGGCAGATGAACTCAAAATGAACTGTAAGGGATAACTATCATATGTTCGTACACATTCTTTAGTAATAAATTATGGAAGGAGAAATATATAAAATATAAATGGAACAGAAGCAGAATTGTACCCAGTTATTATGTTTTTTTAATTTTCTTTGAGGTGTCAGTTGCTCTGTAAGGCTTTAGGCTGCTGAAGTTTAGTAACTCTGCCACAGAACTCAGAGCTGAAGTACTGCAGAGAACCAGGGACTCTGCATACTGTATAATGCTATCACTGAGATCCAGCAACCCTGCATATTGTAGAATGCTACACACAGGAACCAGGAACCCTGCTTATTGTATGAATGACACAGAAAACTAGTTTTGTTGCTGTATTGATCCTTGTGACACAAGATCAAGAAAAAATAGATTATTTGATACCTTTTTATTGGACCAACATACTGTAGATGTTACAAAAGAAAATAAGTTCTTGAGCTTTCGGATTACATAGAATCCTTCAGAAAAATGAAAGTTTTATCCAGTCCTTATGGGGTAACCCTAATTTCAAGACTAATAACAGAGTGCTTTCTGTGCAATGGATGCCCCTGCTAGAAGAAGGCATGCTCTCTCAATTTATGACTGATAGGGGATCATGGCTTTCCACTGCAGAGATTATGAAGAAGTTCCATATCCCGAACCACAGTATTTTCTAAGTTTTTCAACTGAAACATCTTCTGGTGAAAGTGATCGGATCAAATCGCACCCCCCCCCCCCCAGCTGCCAAGATATCCTTTAGGCTTGAATTGGGTCACCTGGCAGGTTTTCAAAAAGCTGTGTCCAAGATCTATGGGATTATATATGACTGGATTTATCCAAATACTTTTGGACCCATGGCTTATTGGACTCCTTTCTTTCCCAATCTGAAATTGGAGTGGCCATCCCTATGGTGTAATTGTCATAAATTTATAACTCAGGACAGGTTACGCCTGACGCAATTTCATATCCTCCATGGTGTATATTGTTCTCTGAGAGATTGACCAAATTTGGTCTTATCTCCTCATTACTCTGTATTTGATGCCAATTGGAGGAAGGCTCTATTTATCATGTACTATGGAGCTGTTTCAAAGTAACTCCATTATGGTCCAGCATCCAGCAAAAGGCAGGTCCCTTGTTAGGTTTGGAAGGAATTATTACTCCGGAAATCTGCCTATTAGGGGACTACTCCATGATTTCAGTGCTCAATTGCAAGTACCATAAATGCTCTTATCTCCATGTTGGTTAAAAAGTGGTCTTGCACCACTGGAAAGATGATGATGAACTTTTCCTATACTGAGTGGCTCAACGAGCTCTTAGCCAGTCAGAGAAAGCAATTGCTAGTCTCAGTAACAAGATGAATAAATACAAGAAGATATGGGACTGTTATATACCCTTTATTCTCTATAATTGTATTAACATGGTACTTATTCACTGGATGTACTTACTGGGAATATATGTCTGTGTGGGAGGGGGGCAGGGGGAGCAGGTGGAGGGAGGTGAGAATGGATCTTGTTAGGTTATCAATAATTTTCAAGTATAAGTTGTACCTGGAAGATCTAGTCACTGTATTGTAAAACAAATAACATTTGAATTCAAAAAAAAAAAAGAAAAATGACAGTTGGTTTGGAAGAATACACTTAAAGTCCAGATCATACATAAAATAAAGATAAAAATTGTTAAAAATCCCATCGACCTAAACTGCTTTTTAAAAATCAGCACGGAACCATATAAGGACAACAGAGTTCCATCAAAAGAAAGGTATGACAATGTCAAATGTCACAGAATAGATATTGTATAAATGTAACCTTGGAAACCAGGAACCCACTGCATAATACTATTATTAAGAATCAGCAGCCCAGCATGCTGTATAATATTACCCTTAGGCACCAGCAGTCTTGTATAATCAAGTAATATGCCACAAGAGGGTGTGGGTGATGCCAGGATTTACCCATGCCTGGTGTGGTTTAGACATGAGGCTGCAGGCCAAGTGAGACAGAACCACACCAGAAATGGTAAAACCTGGCAACACCCACACCCTAGAGTGGCATATTGTGATTATACAATGTCCCCCTTTTGAAGGACTAAAAATTATAAGGAAAAAGAGTTGTTTTTCCCTTTTTTTTATTATTTTTTTATTAAATGTATTGCTACACCACAAAACAATAATTCTGTGTTGCTAGGGAGAATAATGAGATGCCCCAGAACAGAAGTAGACAGATTACAGTTTATCCTTTAGTCCCAGTGCCATAATACCTCTGATCCACGGAGTGTCTCAAATGTTCTCATCCACATTATTAGTTTTAACATCGCCTTCCTCCAGAACTCTTCTTGTGCTCTCACTGAGGATCGGGTGCAAGTCCACAGTGAGAGTGCAATATGGAGATTCAAGAGGAGCACCATTGTGAGAACTAATAATATGGATAAGACTATATTTAATAGACACTCTGTGGATCAGAGTTATTGTGGCACTGGGAATAATGGACTTAAAACTTTATTTTAAACCGTAGTCTACCCACTGTACGCCTGTTACTGCTGGGAGCAAGTGTGCAGAAGCCAATAATCGCTGAGGTCATTAAAAGATAGTTATTCTTTTTAAACAGGGGTTGACGAGTGTTGTATCAAGAGTTGTTACAAAGGTTTACCAGCAAGTGAACGGCGAGTTTTTTTTGGGGGGGAGGGGGGCTCAGACGGATTCAAACACTGGAGGTTCCTGATGCAGCTGGCTGGCATTTCTTCCTGTGGGGTGATGCTATGATTTACAATGTGTAAATCGTGCCAGCCAGCCACATCAGAAGCCAGTATTTTTAAGCCATTGTATAATGTATAATGTTATGCTTAGGAAACAGCAACCCTGCATACTGTATAATGTCACCATTGGGAACCAGGGACCCTGCATAATATATAATGCTATCATTGAGAACCAGCAACCCTGCATATGGTATAATGTTACACATAGGGACCAGGAACCCAGCATACTGTATAATGCCACACTTAGCAATCAGGAAGTTAATGGAATCACAACTGAAGGAAAGGATTATAGAATATATTCAGTCCAGTACCTTATAGGACCCACAGCTGCATGGATTCACAACAGGGAGGTCATGTCAAACAAATCTGATAGATTTCTTTGACTGGGTGACCAGAAAAGTAGATGAGGGTAGAGCCGTGAATGTGGCCAACCTAGATTTCAGCAAGGCCTTCAACACCATTCCACATAGGAAACATATTAAAAAAGCTGGACAGCCTGGGAGGGTTGAAGGTGGTAAACTGGATAAGAAACTGGTTGGGGGATAGGTGACAGAGGTGGTTGTAAAGAGAGTTCACTTTGAGGAAGGGAGGATGAACAGTGGGTGCCACAAAGATCAGTACTAGAACCAGACCTCTTTAATGTCTTTATTAGTGACATTGCAGGGGGGCTAGAAGGAAGGTATGTCTTTTGCAGATGACAAAGATCTGCAATAGGGTAGACACTTCAGAGGGGATAAAAATGAATAGTGATGGAAGAAAGCTTGAGGAATGGTCAGAAGTGTGACAACTAAGATTCAATGTGAAGAAGAAATCATGCACCTGGGGTACAGAAACCAGGGAAGAGTACATGAGGGGAGTTGTGTTGATGACCACCAAGCAGGAAAGAGACCTGGGGGTAATCATATCTGATGACTTAATACTAGCCAAACAGTATGACAAGGCCACATGGAGAGCTAGTGGGATGCTAGGTTGTAGAGGGAGCATTATCAACAGCAGAAAGAGGAGGTAGTGATACTGCTATATACATTTTAGAGACCTCACCTAGAGTACTGTGTCCAGTTCAGGAGACCACATCTCTGGAAGGACATAGAGTAGAGGTGGTCCAGAGTAGGCAACTAAATTGGTGCAGGGCCTACATCAAAAGCCCTATAGGGACAGGCTAAATGAACTCAGTATGTACACCCTGGAGGAAAAGAGGAGAGGGGGATATGATAGATTTCCAAATACCTCACAGGTATAAATAGGGTACAAGAGGGAAGCATTGTTCTGAAAAAAAGATGCTGAAGAAAAAGGGGTCATGCAATGAAGCTGAAGGGGGTAAATTAAGGGGAAATGTGAGAAAGCACTTCTTCACAGCAAGGGCGGTGGAAGCATAGAACAGTCCTCCAGCAGATGTAGTCAGGACAAAAACTGTAACAGGATTCAAGAATGCATGGGATCAGCATAAGGGAACCTTATTGGTTAGGCAAGGGAAAGTAAACCCGGTGACCAAGTAGGGTCTGCAGTATTACAGAAGATAGTGGAAATGGGCAGACTAGGCAGGCCAAGCGGTCCTTATCTGTCATCAGTTTCTATGCTTCTACGAACCCTGCATATTGTATAAATATAACCTTGGACACCAAGAACCCTGCAGGCTGCATAATGCTACAGTATCATTGAGAACCAGGAACCCTGCATACTGTATAATGTTGTCTTTGAGAACCAGCTACCCAGCATACTGTTTAAATATATATTTTAAATACCTCACATCAGCGCAGTATGCTTTTCCTGGTAAAATGTTTGAAATAAACCAATAAATAAATTATAGTGTGTGCATTAAATATGTCCGAGATTTAGCTACATAGATACATAGACAGTGTCGGCAGATAAGGGCCTATGGCCCACCCAGTCTGCCCATTTGAGCTTATAAGTTCAGTTTGTTTTCCTAGAAGTCTGTTTCCCCTTACCCCTGACCTCTAGAATTCCTTTATGTCTATCCCATGCATTCTTAAATCCCGTGATTGTTTCAGCCCCCACCACTTCCTCTGGCAGGGTGTCCCACTTGTCCACCAACTCGCTCTGTGAAGAAATTCTTTCATGTTTCCTCTGAATCGTCCTCCCTCCAACTTCATCCCATGCCTCTAGTCCTGGAACATCTTTTTCACTTAAAAATAGTGTTTTCCTGCACCCTGTTTCTCCCTGTAAGATACTTGTATGTCTCTATCATATCCCTCTCTCCTCCTCTCCTCCAGGGAGTACAGTTCAGTTCCTTCAACCTGTCTTCATATGGACTTGTGATGCAATCCATGCACCATCTTTGTTGCCCTCCTCTGAACCTTCTACCCCTGTCTATGTCCTTACGTAGGTATGGTCTCCAGAACTGTACACTGTACTCCAGGTGGGGCCTCACTAGTGTCTTGTATAGCGGAATTATGACCTCCTTTCCTGCTGGTGATGCCCCTGCCTATACATCCCAGCATCCTATTTGCTTTACCTGATGCCTTGTCACACTGTTTCTCACCTTGAGGTCATCAGAGATGACAACCCCAAGATCCCTTCCTGCTTGGTGCATGCTATATCCTCACCCCCAACTGATATATTGTGCCAGGGTTTTTGTGCCCCATATGCATTATCTTGCACTTCTTTGCATTGAATTTCAACTGCCAAACCCCTTGACCATTCTTCAAGTTTCTGCAGGTCCTTCTCATTCTGTCTACACCCTCTGGTGTGTCTACTCTGTTACAGAGATTTGTGTCATCAGTGAACAGTGAAATTCTGCCTTCTAGATCCTGCAAGAATGTCACTGATGAAGATGTTGAATAGGACCGGTCCCAGCACTGATCCCTGTGGTACCCCACTGGTCACTCTTCCCTCTGTGGAGTGACAGCCATTTACCACCACCCTCTGTGTCCTGCCACCCAGCCAGTTACCTACCCACCACACTACTGTCCTGCCCACACCCATATTCCCCAGTTTGTGTAATAGTCTCTATGTGGCACAGTGTCAAAGGCCTTGCTGAAGTCCAGATAGGCCATGTCCACTGCCCTCCCCGATCCACCTCCCAGTCACCCAGTCAAAAATTCAATGAGGTTGGTCTGACGTGACCTCCCTGGTGAAACCATGCTGCCTTGGGTCCTGTAGTCCATTGACAACCAGATGTTCCACCAATCTCTCCTTCAGTAGTGCTTCCATGATCTTTCCCACTACCGAGGTGAGGCTGACTGGTCTGTAGTTCCCTGCTTCCTCTTTGTTCCCACTTTGTATAAGGGACTACATCTGCTGTCCTCCAGTCTTTGGGTACTCCCCTGTTTCCAGTGATTGGCTAAACAGGATAGCCAGAGGTTCAGCCACCACCTCTTAGTTCTTAAGGACCCTGGGGTGCACCCCATCTGGCCCCCATTGCTTTGTCAACTTTTATTACTTCCAGTTCCTTCAGGACCTTTCGTTAAAGGGACTTTGTCCATTTCTGCACCATTCTCACCCTTGTACTCCTTCAGACCCATTACCCTCTTCCTCAGTAAAGACTGAGCAGAAATACCTGTTCAATATGTCAGCTTTACTGTTGTCATCCTTCATGCGACTCCCATCCTCCCCCTTCAGTCTCACTATCCCTCCCTTTGTCTTTCTTTTTTCACTTATGTACCTGTAAAAGGTTTTGTCCCCTTTAACCACTGATTTTGCATTTGTTCCCACAACATCTGTTAAATGCATGCACACTCCCAATAGAAAGCAAAAGTGGGATAGATTACTGATCGGGAAGCAGGGGTTTTAATGGCTGCTTAAGATCGCTGATGACACAAAGCTGGCCAAGGTGGTGGACTCCTTTGAGAATGGGGACACATTCCAGGAGGACCTGAACAAATTAGGTGACTGTTCATGTCAGTGGTGGCTGAAAAGTGATTGACACTGGGTAGTCAATCGTCAATATCTGTCATTGTTTACTGGTTATGATACTTGTTTAACTTTAGTAAAACATAAGTTGTGATCATGTTTCTTACAGTGTCTACCAAGATGTGCCATTGTTTATGAGAGCTGTGCAGAATATAAAATTCCACCCCAGAATGCAAGTGGAATGGTTGTTCTGATTCTGCAGAATTCAGCAATGTTTTTGTGAAAGTTCAGCAGAATTTAGCAAAATGTTAAATTTCAGTTAGTTTGCTATAATTTTATATGTATTTGTCCAAATAACATTACATTTGGAACATATATAGTACCAATGGTTTACATCAGTGTACCAAAGTTCAGATTTGTAGATTGAAAGTGGAGGGAGTTATGGGTGGCCAAACAGTTAATCAAAATTATATTTTCAGTTATTTTGAGATAATTTTAAAATTTCATATCCAAATTTCTTCATAATTTTAGAATTTAGAGAAGTGCCTAGAATTCATATATGCACCATGTTTTAAGTCGCAAGCTTCAATGAGAGCTGAGTTATAGGTAGCCAAATATTTTGCCAACATTCAGATTTCTGTAATTTTAGTATAATTTTGTTAGTAATTATTGAAATGTTACAAAACTTGACAGGTATACAAGTTATCACTACATGTGTATATGCATGTAGTTTCAGATTTCTACCTTTAAATGGGACCGAGTTATAGCCTGCCAAACATGTTGCCAACATTTAAATTTCAGTTAGTTCCCACTAATTTTAAAACTACATATCCAAATTTAACCAGAGTTGAAACATTTAAACTACTATACCACATGGTCATTTCTGAAAACTTCATATTTGCAGTTTTAAATGGGATTGAATTAAAAGTAGTCACACTTTCATAACATTTAAAAATTGAATTTTGCAAGAATGTAAACTACACATTTATAACCCCCTGAAACTTTAAAACTAGAGAATGCAATATAATTAAATGTGGCATGTTCTTAGACCTTACAAGGAGAATGTGAGTGCCAATTTTATTAATTGCTTGCTGTGAGAAATTGCAAAATGACATCTGTACTTAAAGTCAAATATGAGTCTTTTTGAAAATTGTAGAATGTCATGAAAAATTCCATACAACTGAATTTCTAATTTCACTCAGCCTTATCTGGGGGATTCTAATTAAAGAATAGGGGTATAAAAGGCAGGTAGTGCAGGGAGTCACTAGATTCTGGAGTGAGATGCACAGTTTCACCAAGAAATGGACAGCTGAGCTGGTAGTACAACAGTGGTAGACCCCCAGGTTGGAGCAAGAAAGCACAGAGTGTCAATAATTCCAACCTGAATGCAGGATATTTAAGGATCACATACAGTAAATTTATGATTCTGGGAGCCTGGTGTACATGCAAGTCTAGGACTTAGAGGTACTCAGAAAGATGTAGTGGGGGAAGACAATGTCTTGGGCAGCAGGAAGAAAGAATTCTGGCTATTCCAACAGGGTAGGTCAATAGGAAAAGAAGTAGGTGACTAACATTTAAGGGAGTTTGTCACTGTAAAGAACAAAGAGGATATCAGTGGGATCAGTAGTTCTACTGATTCAATCTGGCTATGCCTAAAAAGAAGGAGGTGTAGTCACCCAGAGAGGAACAGAATAGCAGGACTTCAAAAAGCTCATTCCAGCTTATCAAATGAAGTAGTGATATGCAGATTGTTAATGTTAAATTTCACAAAACAATTCTGGATGCTTTATTTGTAGTATATGCTATCATAAGTGTGTGAGAAAATGTTACTAATCATTGTTTTTTCTTCTGCAAAATTAAAACTGCTTAACTAATTTACAGTATCTAGTTGTGTTAGACACCAGGATACATTGACTATGGATATGCATGTCAAATGTTAACTCTATGCATGCAAGAGTAGAGAAGTTACAAACATCAACATTTTTGATATTTTTCATAAAGGTTTGAAAATATTTATGTATTAACATTTTGAACTCCTGTAACTTAAAAATGTGTTTTCTAATTCTCTCCATATTTAGCTCATTTTATAAGCATTTCAGAAAAGGTTATACATACTAATTTACACATGTCTAGCTCCAAAGGTGCCTGAGTTATATGCAGATGAAGTTTTTTAATGAAATGTCCTGAAAAAAATAAAATGACAGATTTTGAGCACATATAATTTTGAGACGGTGCATCATATTGTCATGAAATCTGGCAGACTGCTAGAACATCTATCATCCCTCTGGAATTCTCTACCCCACCAGCTTTGAGAGTGCACGACTGTGGGGGGTTTCAAGCAGGCAATGAAAATGTATTTGTGGTGCCATGCTTTTCGTGGCATAGCTTAATTTTGGATCCTTTGATTATATTATTTTATTGTGACTCTGTGTTTTATTATGATTTCTTATTTTTTTGTACAGAGCCTTGATAATTGAAAGGTGCGTTTGAGAAATAAAATTTATTATTATTATTATTATTATTATCATCAAGAAATCTTACCAAATTGAAGATCCCTGACCCATTAGATGGGTAAGATACATGCAGATAAAAATGTTCATGAAAACAACATTTGAGCGCCTATAATTTTGAAACTATCCATCCAAAGTTCATGATATTTGGCACATTAGTAGCCATTGACAGAGTATATATTCCACATTTCAGAGTCTTAGTCTAAATGGCAGCTGAGTTATAACCAAATTACTACATTTAAAAAATTCCACAACATTCCAACAAAATTCCATGGAAGTTCACAGAATTTTGCAAAATTTAGGTAAAAATCTAGATTTAGTATTAGCTGTATTGGTCCTTGCAAGAACAGATCAAGAAGCAAATTATTTGATACCTTTTAAGGGACCAACATAGATGTAACAACCAGAAAAAAGTGCTGTAGCTTTCGCACCAACCAGTCCTTCTTCAGAAGCCTAATGGCAGTTATTTAGAACAAGCAATACTTTTAACAGCTAGATCGTGCAAAAAAAAAAAAAAAAAACCAGAAAAAATCCCAATTGGTTTAGAATACTCATTTAAAAAATACAGATGATGATGATGTCAGAGAAGTTTAACAGTACCATGTTACCTTCAGTTGGAAGGGTCTCAGGGGGTCAAAGGTGCTTTGTGCAAAACACATACAAAGAATCCTACTGCATATAAGTTAAACTGACATAGGATAACACTGCTGGAGCAGATGACTCTTAAATCAAGCTATGAGTGTCACAGTGTGTATAAGAATGTGATTACTGAAAAACAAACCCCACCCAGATTAAAGACATACTAAGATTGTCTAAGACTTCAAGAAGTTTCAATGTATGCATTATAGACAAGAAGTTATCAGTAAAGCTGTCTTAAAACCATCAGCGCACACTGTATAATGTGTAAAACTTAGCTGGGCCTATCACCCAGCAATACTCTCCACCTAGATATCATGCCCCATAAACTTCAAAAAACCTCTAGTGTACTGACAGGACTTTATAAATGATAATTAAACATAAACTGACAGTGTTAGTGTCAAACAAAAAAGCTCTTGTTGAGGACCACCAAGGAATTAAGACCATGTAGCCTGATATGTACTGATGTCAATAAATTCTCAGTGTGTAACAACTTGATGTACCAGAAGTGGCTAAGGAATCTGAAAAAGAGATAAAAATTAAATGATCTCCTCCTCTTCACACAAACAGTAAACTCTACCCCACCCACATCCCCATAATGTGGGGGAAGGGGGATAACTAGCTTTAAGGAGATACTATGTCACACACACACACATACACACACACATATGGGAGACTCCCAGCTGAAGGTAACATGGTACTGTTAAACTTCTCTGACATCATCATCTGTACTTTTTAAATGAGTATTCTAAACCAATAGGGATTTTTTCTGTTTTTTCTGCATGATCTAGCTTTTAAAAGTATTGTTTTTTCTAAACAACTTTCATTAGGCTTCTGAAGAAGGACTGGTTGGTCCAAAAGCTAGAGCACTTTGTTCTAGTTGTTACATCTATGTTGGTCCGTTAAAAGGTATCAAATCATTTGCTTCTGTGAAAATTTAGGTGAACTTCGTCAGATTCTGAATTTTTCCATTCCACACAGCTCTATTGTTTACCAAAAAAATATAGTAACTAGTGTCACACTGTAGTTAAGGTACTTGTCTAACCTTAGTAAAATGGTTTCCTACAATGTCTACCATGATGTGTCATTGCTTACTGAAAAAAAATATGGTATCTACCACCTCACCATAATAGACTAAGAGTTGCTGTGGATTACTGAGAACATTCTCTCAGGCCTTAATAAAATACTGGATCTTGTGTCATGCCCTCTGTTACAATGTCTGTGGCTAGGATCATAACATGACTTGCTTTATAGGTAACATTTTTAGTATCTTTCTGACTACAGGAGGATAACCGCTGCCACAGCACCAGTTGCCAAATGCTTATTTTTGCAGTTACATAGACAATTCCATATAGATACATAGACAATGACACATAGATACATAGACAGTGACACATATATACATAGACAATGACACATAGTTACACTGACAGTGACACATAGATACAAAGACAATGATACAAAGTTACATAAACCATGACACAGATACATAGACAATGATATATATAGATACATAGACAATGACACATAATTACAGACAATGACACATAGATACATAAACAATGACACATAGATACATAGACAATGATACATAGTTACACTGACAGTGACACATAGATACAAAGACAATGATACAAAGTTACATAAACCATGACACAGATACATAGACAATGATATATAGATACATAGACAATGACACATAATTACAGACAATGACACATAGATACATAGACAATGACACATAGATACATAGACAATGATACATATATAGAATAGTGGATGGGTGAACATCCACAACAAGGCTGTGTTTCCATCGAGGGAGTTGATGACATCATAGAGACCTCGAGAGCGAAGCTCGAGAGGTCTCGCTGATGTCATCAACTGCCCGAGATGGAAATGCAGCCTTAGTTGTGGATGTTTGCCCATCCACTGTTTTATATAGTATATGGGTATTTTTACTGATTTTTTTTCCTTTACTTGCTGTACGTGCTGCTCCCTTTCCTGTTGGTGATCCTGCTCACTCCTGTTCACGCTGGTGCCACTTGTGCTCAGTCTGTCTTCTTAATTTTGCCTCCCCGGGTCGCTCATTATTAAAATCAGGAAAGAAAATATATTTTTAGAAAGGGAGCCGTGTTTGGCTCTCCATGTCCCGACTCCAGACTTAAAAGTCAGTGGTTCTGCTGCCCGGCGCTTGCTAAACCGTGCCGCCATGTTTGTTTTAATTTTTTTTACAGAGCCTTGTCTGAGCCAATCAGGTGGCAGGTCAAGGGTGAAAAATTGTTGTACTATCGATGTGATGTCAGAACGATAGTACAACAGCTTTTTTGACCTTTGAACTGCCCTACAACAACATTTCAGCAGTTGCTGAAATCTATACTCAATAGAAGGCACCCATATACTATAACTGCATAGACAATGACACATAGATACATAGACAATGACACATAGATACATAGACAGTGATACATAACTACATAAACAATGACACATAGATACATAGACAATGACATATAGATACATAGACAATGATACATAGATACATAGACAATGACACATAGATACATAGACAATGATACACAGTTACATAGACAATGATACATGGATACATAGACAATGACACATAGATACATAGACAATGACATATAGATACATAGACAATGATACACAGTTACATAGACAATGATACATAGATACATAGACAATGACATATAGATACATAGACAATGATACACAGTTACATAGACAATGACACATAGATACATAGACAATGACATATAGATACATAGACAATGATACACAGTTACATAGACAATGACACATAGTTACATAGACAATGACACATAGATACATAGACAATGATACATAACTACATAGACAATGACAACCCTTCCAGTTTACCCACCTTTGCTAATCACTCCACACTGGCCCTAGAGGCCATCCCTCCCCCTGATTGCCACCAGCTGTCAACTGAAAGAAAAGTAATCTCTGCATTGCCAGGTTGTTCTTCATAAACAATCAAGAGGGTTTTTTTCTTTCCTAGACAATATTTAGTTGTGTTTGCTATCATAGTCCTCAGGTCATACCCTGCTATGCTATAAGTATTTTGGATACTCTGTTGGTACCATGGCAACCCCATCAGTGATATTGTAAAATTTGTGAGTCTTTGCCTGGGGAAAGTATGTTTATTTTAATCCTTTTATTTTCAAATTTTACTACAGCAAACCTGGATGAAGATGATTTTGAAAGGGCATTAGGTAAGCATCAAATATTCACAGTACCTGATTCTGTTTGTATCTTAGGATAATTTAAAGAACCAAAGGTTACACTTTCACTTCCTTCACAGCAGGATTATGTCTAGAGCCACCATCGTAGTAGGATAGGAGGGGGAAAATTCTCTGGTGTTTTTTTTTAACATATATTTATTTTTTGAGTTTTATAAAATAATTATGTTCTCGAAAAATACATACATAATAATATATATATTGACATAAAGATACCACTATGGTATTTTTTTAAACAATGTTGTGAAGGCAGTCCAGCATGTGTTTGTGGCTTGTGACTTGGGCCATGGGATAGGGAGGAGAGTTCATCATTGGGGTGAGAAAGGGAGGTTGGTGGCCACAAACAGCATGATTGTGTGAAGTCAGCTCACTTGACTATAGCCACCCAATCACCTGACTATAGCCACCCAATAGCACAGCTGTAGTTTGTATTTATGTCCCAGAATCCCCAGTGATGCATCACATAAGCAACCACTAGCACAAGTGCCACAAAGCTTGTGACATCTTACTAAGGAAAGCTGCAGAGGTTCCACAGGGCCAGTGGTAGACTGCATAGGGATTCTGCCAAGTAGTTTCCAGGTAAGTGGTCTGAGACAAAAGGGGACTGGGCTTTCATATACCACTGGGCCAACAAACCCTAAACCACTAGGCCTCCAGAGGCTGGTGGCTATCCTGTTCATAGCTACTTTGTAGGCGAGCTATGTTTTCAAAGTCAGGTAGGTACCCTGTTGTAACTACTCCTTATCTGGGGTAGGTGGCAAAGGCAGGTGGTTGTACTGTTGTAACTACTCCCTATCTGGGGTAGGCCTGCAAAGGTAGGTGGTTGTACAGTTGTAGCTACTCCCTATCTGGGGTAGATCTGAAAAGGGAGGTGATTGTGCTGTTGTAGCTACTCTCTTTCTGGGATAGGCCACGAAGGCACATCAGTGTCCTGTTTTAACTACTCCCTATCGGGGGTACACCTGCAAAGGCAGATAGGTGTCCTTTTGAAACTGCATAGAAATATAGGAATTTGACAGCAGATAAGGACCACTTGGCCAACCGAATCTGCACATTTTTACCTGCCTATAGTATCACCGCAAATCCTGCTTGATCTCCAGCCCATTCACCCCCTTTCTTTTCCCAAGATTCCCACGTGCCTATCCCATATATTCTTGAACCCTACCACTGTTTCTGAACCCACCACCTCCACTGGAAGACTGTTTCAGGAATCCACCACTCTTTTAGTGAAGAGGTACTTCCTCACATCTCTCCTCACTCTACTGTCCTCCTGCTTCATAGCACATCCTCTAGTTCTTAAGCATCTTTTTTTCTGAAAAATGCTTCTCTCTTGTACTTTGTTTATGCCCATGAGGTATTTAAAGGTTTCCATCATATCCTCCCACTCTTCTCTCTTCCAAGATGTACATATTTAGTTCCTTTAATCTCTCCTCACAGGAAGTCTGATGCAGACCCTGTATCCTTTTAGTTGCCCTTCTCTGGATCACTTCCACTCTATGTCCTTTATGAGATGTGGTCTCCAGAACTGGACACAGTACTCTAGGTGGGGTCTTAACAGTGATCTATATAGAAGCAACATCACCTCCCTCTTTCTGCTGTTGATAACCCTCCCTATGCACCCCAGCATCCTCCCTGCCCACTTTTAGGTCATCCAATATGATCACCCCAGGTTTCTTTGCTGCTTGGTGATCATCAGTACCACCCCTCCATTGTGTACTCTGCCCCTGGATTTCTGTACCCCAAAGAAAAAATTACTCGCCTTAGTAATGTTGTTTCTTCTAATGGAGTCTTGCTGTATTCTGACAATAGCAGTGAGTCCCAACCTTTGAACTGCCCCGGAGATGAAAGAGTTAACGTTCCATGCCAGGCATGGAACACCAAGCTCGAGCTCGGTTGAGACTCTGTCTGTTGCTGTTTGAACTCAAACCGTCAGATCTTTACTAGCTAAACTCACTGAGGTCCTGTGTGGAAGCTGTAAACCTACACTAGCCAACTGGCTACTAACATAAAAACAGATTTTTTGGTCCCAAAACAAAGACTCAAGTCAGGAAACCCAAAAAAATGAAATAAACACAACACCCACTCACCCAAGAAAGTGGGTGATAACAAAAAGGGGTGGGGCACCTCCTGAGTGCCAGCACTGCTACTGCCCACCCACATCCCAAAAACAAAGGTTCTGAGAGGAGAAGGCGGGGGGGAGGTCAGAATACAGCAAGACTCCATTAGAAGAAACAACATTACTAAGGTGATTAATTTTTTCTTCAAACAACATGAAGTCTTGCTGTATTCTGACAATAGCAGACTACCAAGCAGTACCTCCATGGAGGAAGGACAGAAACTACTTAGGAAATAGGCTCTGAAGCACAGCTGTGCCAAACTGAGCATTACTCCTAGCCTGGATATCTGGGGAGTAATGCTTGGTAAAAGTGTGAACTGTTTTCCAGGTAGCTGCTTGACATATCTCTAAGATAGGAATATCTCTGGCAGCAGCCAGGGAAGCAGCTGTACCTCTGGTAGAGTGAGCCCTCAGGCCTGAGGGTGGAACCTTACCTAGTGTTTCATAGCAAAATTGAATGCAAGAGACAATCCACCTGGCAATGTATCTTTTAGTGGCAGGTTTTCCTTTACCAACCTCACCATAAGTGAGTAACAGTTGAAGGGAGTCAAACCTGTGACCCTTGGTATGTTCTATATAGTAGCTAAGGGCTCTTTTCACATCTAAACTGTGCAGCTTCCTCTCACCAGAGGAGAAATGGTCAGTGAAGTACACAGGAAGGGACATAGATTGGTTAAGGTGGAAGTCTGAAACCACCTTAGGCAAAAATTTCCTGTTAGTCCTGAGGACCACCTTATCTCTATGGAAAGAGATAAAATCAGGCTCCACTGACAGAGCTTGCAACTCACTTATGCGCCTGGCAGAAGTGATGGCCACCAGGAACACAGTTTTCCAAGTCAAGTACTTAAGCTCTGCTGAGGACAAAGGCTCAAAAGGGGGTTGCATAAGCTGAGCAATGCAAACGTTAAGGTCCTAAGCAGGGGCAGGGTCCCTGAATGGTGGGTTGGTGTGAAGCAATCCCTTGAAAAACTTAGAGAATACAGGGTGAGCTGAAAGGGAAGAGGCCTTACCCACTGAAATGAAAGCAGAGACAGCTGCCAGATGCACCCTTACTGTAGCTGGTCTGAGTCCCAAGCTATTCAGATGGACCATATAGTCAAGGACTGTGGGCAGATCAGCAGACTCTGGGGAAATATGCTTCCCAGAGCACCATATGGAAAATCTTTTCCACTTGGAATTATAAGTAGTTCTGGTGGAAGGCTTCCTAGAAGCCTTTAGAATATCCATAACACCTAGGGAGAGGTGTAAATCAGCAAACTCTAACTCTTCAAGAGCCAGGCCTTGAGATTGAGAGATTTGAGATTCGGGTGCCAAACCCTCCCCTGAGCACAGGTTAACAGGTTGTAATTCCTGGGAAGAGACAGGGGAAGGTGGACTGCTAAGGACACTAGGAGAGGATACCAGGGCTGTCTGGCCCAGTCTGGAGCAATCAGGATCACCTTGCAGGGTTGAGACCTGATTTTGACTAGCACTTTGAATAGGAGAGGGAAGTGGGGAAAGTATACAGGAACTTCCCTTCCCAACTGATAACTAAGGCATCCAGGGGGACTGAACCCAACACTGGGGGCCTGCAGCAAAACAGGGGAAGTTGGTGATTGTCTGGGACTGCAAAAAGATCTATCTGTGGGGTGCCCCATCTGGAGAATATCACCTCCAAAACCAGGGGATCCAGTGTCCATTTGTGATGGCCCTGGGATATCCTGCTGAGAGCATCTGCCAGGACATTGTCCTTTCCTCGGAGGTGTACTGCTGAGAGGGAAGTGTTCAGGGAATAAGCCAGAGACCACAACTTCATCACTTCTGTGCACAAGGCCGTAGACTGAGTGTCTCCATGCTTGTTGATATACCACATTGTGGTGGTATTCTCTTTCCTGATCTGAATAACTTTGTTCTGAACAGACTTGGAAAAGGCTTGAAGTGCTAGAAATACTGCTCTGAGTTCTAACAGATTGATGTGAAGCAGAGATTCCTGAGGGGACCACAACCCCTGAGTGATCAGGTCTCCCAAGTGGGCCTCCCATCCCAAGAGGGAGGCATCTGTAGTAAGGATTAAAGAGTGAGACTGAGTGACAAAGGGAACTCCCTGTCTTAGATTGTTCTGATCTTGCCACCACTGCAAGGCCTGGATCAGAGTTTGAGTCACTGGGATCAGTCTGGTCAGAGGGTCCTTTTTCTGAGACCAAAAGGCTCTCAAATGGAACTGGATGTTCCTCATCTGAAATCTTGTTCCCTGCACCACTGCTGTAGAAGCAGCCATGTGTCCCAGGAGCTGCAGAAAATGCCTTGCTGGTCAAGACACCTGAAGGGTGAATGAGGAGGCCAGTGTGATAAGGGTCCTTGCCCTGTGAAGGGGAAGGAAGGCTCTGGCCTTTTCTGTATCTAGCTCTGCGCCTATGAAGGTGAGGAGCTGAACAGGCTCTAGTACTGACTTTGAAATATTGAGAAGTAAACCTAGAGAGGGTGAGCAGTTGCTGAGTTATCTGTAGGTGTAACTTGACTTGGTCTGGGGACTGGCCTACTATGAGCCAGTCATCCAGGTATGGGAAGATGGCAATCCTTTGCCTTCTTAGAGAAGCAACTACTACTGCCAGGCATTTTGTGAACACCCTTGGAGCAGAGGTTAAACCGAAGGGCATTGCTCTGAATTGGTAATGGCCTGAGGGCAGCTCGAACCTGAGGTACTTTCGATAGGAGCTTCTGATGAGAATACGGAAATAGGTATCCTTGAGGTCCAGGGAGACTAGCCAGTCCCCTGCATACCTCTCAACCTTTTATCCCCCTAAATGTGGAACACTGCCTCTCAAAAGGTGGAACAAATGAACAAAATGTGGAACACTTAATCAAATCTTTGCCTAGGAGCCTCAATACACTGCTAAAATGTTTGCATTTATGTTCAGAAAGTCTGTTATTAATTGAATAATATATTTTTTGCATCATTTACTATAGATTTTTGCTTTAAAATGTTAATACTGAATGTGGAACAAGTCCTCACAATGTGGAACAGGGAGCTTTTGTGAAGTAAAATGAGGAACGTTCCTCGTAATGTGGTACAGTTGAGAGGTATGGTCCCCTGGCCTTAGAGAGGGTAGAATTATTCCCAGAGTCACCATTTTGAATTTTGGCTTTAAGAGGTGCTTGTTTCAGTATCTGAGATTCAGGATGGGCCGCCATTCTCCTGTCTTTTTGGGGGTAAGGAAGTACCTGGAGTACAATCCTTTGCCCTGGTGTAGGGGGTGGAACCCTTTCCACAGCTCTGAGAGCCAGAAGGGAAGAGACCTCTGCCTCTAGGGCAAGTGCCTCTGTAGGATTTGCAGGTGGAATGGATCTGGTTCTCATCTTTGGAAATTTTTTTGAAGTTGAGAACCAGTCCCTGGCTTACTACTTCCAGGACCCACTTGTCTGATGTTAGAGACTTCCAGTCCTGGACAAAGTAAGCCAGCCTGCCTCCTACAGGTAGTGGAGAATTGGCCCTGGCAAACCCATCAGGGTGCCTGTTTGGCAGGGGGTTTGGGCTGAGGGGTGGAAGCAGGCCTGCTTGTACCCCGTCTGCCTCTCCCTCTAAAGAACCCCCTCTGAGCGTAAGCAGAAGAGGAGGCCTGGGCTTGGTAGAAAGGCCTATGAAAGGGCCTGCTCCTGCCCCTGGGATGCTGCCTCTGAGGAGTGGCTTGCCTTTCCTTGGCCTGGGCACTCCTATAGATGGTTCTATATTCATCCATTTTCTTCATATAATTCTCTGTTTGCTCCCCAAACAGAGAATTACCCACAACAGGATAATCCATGGCCTTAGTCTGGGTATCCTGTGACTGGCTAGTACATCTGAGCCAAGCCATTCTACGAAGTGCCACAGATGTGGCCATGACTCTAGATGAAACATCATTGGAGTCCACTGCAGCATGGAATTGCACCTTGGATGCCTCAATACCATCAGCAGCCACCTGCTCCAGCTTCTTGGCAAGCTGGCCAGGGACCTGTTTTGCTAAAGCCATGACAGTGTCCCATCTAGATTTCTGATACCTAGCAGTATAGGCCATATAATTAGCCTGTCTGAGTCCCAAGGATGCTGCCATGTACTGTTTCTTTGCCATGGCATCATTCCTCCTGGAGTCCTTGTCTAGGGGGTGTGAAGCCAAGGGAATATTTGCCTTATCACAGGCTGCAGCCTGCACTATCCCAACATGGCTGCATTGTTGTGTAAAGAACTCCGTATCTGAGCCTGACAGAGTATACCTCTTGTCCATTCTTTTATCCACAGGAGATATAGTATTAGGAGTCTTTAAAATCTTAAATGTCTGTTTCCCAAAAGATTTGTGTAAAGGAATAGACAGCCTCCTAGACTCTGGGATATCCATCATTTCCACAAAGTCACGCTCCTCCTGGTCATCCACAGCTTCTTCATAGGAAGCTGGAGGGTTTCGGCCACTTTCTTATAAAACACGAAATGGGAGGGGGACTCAGAAAGCCTAGGAGGAGACACTCCTGAAGGTCTGTCTGGGGAGATGTCTGGGTCAATGGGCACATCCTGACTTTCAAAACCACATTCACTTTCCTCATGCTCCTCTTCTTCCTCCTCCGGTTCATAGTATTCCTCTAAATCATAATCTTGAACCAGTGGAACCGGCCGAACCGAACGCCTCCTTGATGGTGCCGGTTCGGTCGGAACCGGGGAAAGCGACTGCACAATTTTTATCGCTTTGGCTATTTCCTCAGCAGCTGGAGAAGAAACTTTTGGATCCACACTAGCTGATTTTTCCTTTCTTGTTCTCTTAGCCGGAACCAACTCCTCGGAATCAGTTCTCCTTTTGCCCAAAGAAGTCTCGCCCTGGTCAGAGGGCACTCCTTCTGGTTCGTTTGAACCGAACCGGGCTGGCCATCCGGTTCAGCGGACTTTTTGGCCTCCCTTTCCCTGAGCCTACCAACTCTCTTCTTTAGGGTAGCTGCAGGAAAATTTTTACAAATCTGGCAGTCTGCATTGAGGTGGTCAAACTCCAGACAATAAACACAGGTGGTGTAGGGGTCAGCCTTAGCAAAGACTTCCCCACACACACTGCAGTGTTGCAACCCAGTGGGCCTGGTTTTTCTTTTAGGTTTCTCAGACATTGTGCCAGTCCTAACCAAACTTACCTTTTAATGGCAATCTGCCAGGCATGACACTCTTATTGGGTCGTGGAAAAAAACATAATAAAATCCGTTTTTTTTTACAACCAATAAGAACTGGTAACCACACTCTAAAAGTACAGATCAAGATTTTACAACAACTTTATCGGTTCAAACCGAACCGATGAACCATTTACAAGTTTCACACAGAATAGAAATTAATATAACCTATCTATTACTCATGAATACCACAGACAGAGACTGAACTGACAGGTTACGGTTTAAATTCGGTCAAAAACCAAGAAAACGGTACTTTAACCGACAAATTGAAAAGAAAAAAGGAGAAATCTCCGGAGCAACTGTTCAGTGAGTTTAGCTCATAAAGATCTGACGGTTTGAGTTTAAACAGCAACAGACAGAGTCTCAACCGAGCTCGAGCTCAGTGTTCCATGCCTGGCATGGAAAGTTAACTCTTTCATCTCCGGGGCAGTTTGAAGATCATGGAGAAGGGGATTTAGGTCTAGGGAGTTGAAGGAGCAAAGTTGCAGAAGTTTGTGTGGCAGTTTGGGTCTGTGGACCTTCCTGACAAGGAAGATTTGGTGATGGTCACTGAGGGCATCAGGAAGGATGCCTGATTTAAGGACATGTTGGGGGTGAGTAGTAAGAGCCCAGTCTATTAAGGAGTGGTTAAGAGTTTTATGATTTAGGTGGGTGGGATCGTGGATCAGTTGGGTGAGATTGAGGGCAGAAGAAAAAATTACTCACCTTAGTAATGTTGTTTCTTCTAATGGAGTCTTGCTATATTCTGACATATGCAGTGAGTCCCAACCTACGAACTGCCCCAGAGATGAAAGAGTTAACTTCCCATGTCAGGCATGGAACGCTGAGCTCGAGCTTGGTTGAGATTCTGTCTGTTGTTCTTCAAACTCAAACTGTCAGATCTTTACAAGCTAAACTCACTAAGGTACTGTGTGGAAGCTGTAAACCTACACTAGCCAACTGGCTACTAAACATAAAACACATTTTTTGGTCCCAACACAAAGACTCAAGTCAGGAGACCCAAAAATGAAAACACAACACCCAGTCACCCCCAAAAAAGGAGGGCTGAAACAAAAAGGTGGGCACCTACTAAGTGCCAACACTGTACTGTCCACCCACATTCCAAAAACAGAGGTTCTGAGAGGGGTAGGCAGGGGGAGGAGGTCAGAATATAGCAAGACTCCATTAGAAGAAACAACATTACTAAGGTGAGTAATTTTTTCTTCAAACAACATGAAGTCTTGCTGTATTCTGACATATGCAGACTACAAAGCAGTACCTCCATGGAGGAGGGAAAGAACCTACTTAGAAAATAGGCTCTGAAGCACAGCTGTGTCAAACTGAGCATCACTCCTAGTCTGGATGTCCAGGGAGTAATGCTTGGTAAAAGTGTGAACTGTTTTCCAGGTAGCTGCTTGACATATCTCTAGAATAGGGATGTCCCTGGCAGCAGCCAGGGAAGCAGCTGGACCTCTGGTAGAGTGAGCCTTCAGGCCTGAGGGAGGAAACTTACCCAGTTTTTCATAGCAAAATTGGATACAAGAGACAATCCACCTGGCAATGGATCTTTAGTGGCAGGTTTCCTTACCAACCTCACCATAAGTGAGGAACAGTTGAAGGGAGTCAAACCTGTGACCCTTGGTACGCTCTATGTAGTAACAAAGGGCTCTTTTCACATCTAAACTGTGCAGTCTCCTCTCGCCAGAGGAGGAATGGTCAGTGAAGTACACTGGAAGAGACATAGATTGATTAAGGTGGAAATCTGAAACCACCTTAGGCAAAACTTCCTGTTAGTCCTGAGGACCACCTTATCTCTATGAAAGGAGATAAAATCAGGCTCCACTGACAAAGCTTGTAATTCACTTATCGTCTGGCAGGAAGTGATGGCTACCAAAACACAGTCTTCCAAGTCAAGTACTTAAGCTCTGCTGAAGGTAAGGCTCAAAAGGGGGTTGCATAAGCTGAGCAATGCAAACATTGAGGTCCCAGACAGGGGCAGGGTCCCTAAATGGAGGGTTGGTGTGAAGCAATCCCTTGAAAAACTTGGAGAAAACAGGTGAGCTGAGAGAGAACAGGGCTTTCCTGCTGAAATAAAAGCAGAGACAGCTGCCAGATGCACTTTCAGTGTAGCTGGTCTCAGCCCCAAGCTATTTAAGTGAACCATATAATCAAGGACTGTGGGCAGATCAGCAGATTCTGGGAAATATGCTTCCCAGAGCACCATATGGAAAATCTTTTCCATTTAGAATTATAAGTAGCCCTGGTGGAAGGTTTTCTAGAAGCCTTCAGGATATCCATATACACCATGGGAAAGGCATAAGTCAGCAAACTCTAACTCTTCAAGAACCAGGCCTTGAGATTGAGAGATTTGAGGTTCGGGTACCAAACCCTCCCCTGAGCACTGGTTAACAGGTTGTAATTCCTGGGAAGACACAGGGGAAGATGGACTGCTAAGGAGAGTAGGAGTGGATACCAGGGCTGTCTGGCCCAGTCTGGAGCAATCAGGATCATCTTGCAGGGTTGAGATCTGATTTTGACTAGCACTTTGAACAGGAGAGGGAAGGGGGGAAAAGCATAGAGAAACTTCCCTTCCCAATTGAGAACTAAGGAATCCAGGGGGACTGAGCCCAACACTGGGGGTCTGCAGCGAAAAAGGGGAAGTTGGTGATTGTCTGGGGCTGCAAAAAGATCTATCTGCGGGGTGCCCCACCTGGAAAATATCACCTCCAAGACCAGGGGATTCAGTGACCATTCGTGATGGCCCTGGGAAATCCTGCTTACAGCATCTGCCAGGACATTGTCCTTTCCTGGGAGGTGAACTGCCATGAGGGAGGTGTTCAGGGAGTAAGCCAGAGACCACAACTTCATTGCTTCAGTGCACAAGGCCTTAGACAGAGTGCCTCCTTGCTTGTTGATGTACCACATTGTGGTGGTGTTGTCTGTTCTGACCTATACAACTTTGTTCTGAACAGATTTGGAAAAAGCTTGAAGTGCTAGAAAAACTGCTCTGAGTTCCAACAGATTGATATGGAGCAGAGATTCCTTAGGGGACCACAACCCCTGGGTGGTGAGGTCTCCCATATGAGCCCCCCACCCCAAGAGGGAGGCATCTGTAGTAAGGATTAAAGAGTGAGACTGAGTGACAAAGGAACCCTTGTCTCAAATTGTTCTGATCCTGCCACCACTGTAGGGCCTGGATCAGGGTTCGAGTTACTGGGATCAGTTTGGTCAGAGGGTTCTTCCTTTGAGACCAAAAGGCTCTCAAATGGAACTGAATGTCCCTCATCTGAAATCTTGCTCCCTGCACTACTGCTGTAGAAGCAGCCATGTGACCCAGGAGCTGTAGAAAATGCCTTGCTGGTCGAGATACCTGCAGGGTGAATGAGGAGGCCAGGGAGACCAGAGTCCTTACCCTGTTGCCCTGTCTAGGGGAAGGATGGCTCTGGCCTTCTCTGTGTCTAGCTCTGTGCCTATGAAGGTGAGGAGCTGGACAGGTTCTAGAACTGACTTTGAAAGATTTAGAAGGAAACCCAAAGAAGTGAGCAGTTGCTGAGTTATCTGTAAGTGTAACTTGACTTGGTCTGGGGACTGGCCTACTATAAGCCAGTCATCCAGGTAAGGGAAGATGGAAATTTTCTGCCTTCTTAGAGAAGCAACTACTACTGCCAGGCATTTTGTGAATACCCTTGGAGCAGACGTGAGGCCAAAGGGCATTACTCTGAACTGGTAATGGCCTGAGGGCAGCTCGAACCTGAGGTACTTTCGATGGGAGCTTCTGATGAGAATATGGAAGTAGGCATCCTTCAGGTCCAGGGACACTAGCCAGTCCCCTGGCCTTAGAGAGGGTAGAATAATTCCCAGAGTCACCAATTTGAATTTTGGTTTTAAAAGGTGCTTGTTTAAGTATCTGAGATCCAGGATGGGCCGCCATTCTCCTGTCTTTTTTGGGGTAAGGAAGTACCTGGAATTCAATCCTTTGCCCTGGTGTAGGAGTGGAACCCGTTCCACAGCTCTGAGAGCTGGGAGGGAAGAGACCTCTGCTTCTAAGGCAAGTGCCTCTGATAGATTTGCAGGTGGAAAGGATCTGGTTCTCATCTTTGGAAACTTTCTGAAGCTGAGAACCGGTCCCCAGCTTACTACTTCCAGGACCCATTTGTCTTATGTCAGAGAATCCCAGTCCTGGACAAAGTAAGCCAGCCTGCCCCCTACAGGTAGCTGAGAATCGGCCCTGGAAACCCCATCAGGGTGCCTGCTTGGCAGGGGGCTTTGGGCTGAGGGGTGGAAGCAGGCCTGCTTGTAGCCCGTCTGCCTCTCCCTCTAAAGAACCCCCTCTGGGCATAAGCAGAAGAGGAGGTCTGGGCTTGGTAAAAAGGCCTATGAAAAGGCCTGCCCCTGGGAAGCTGCCTTTGAGGAGTGGCCTGCCTTTCCTGGCCTGTGCACTCCTATAGGTGGTCCTATACTCATCCATTTTTTCATGTAATTCTCTGTCTGCTCCCCAAACAGAGAATTACCCACAACAGGAAAATCCATGGCCTTAGTCTGGGTATCCTGTGACTGGCTAGTACATCTGAGCCAAGCCATTCTTCAAAGTGCCACAGATGTAGCCATGACTCTTGATGACACATCATTTGAGTCCACTGCAGCATGGAATTGCACCTTGGATGCCTCAATACCATCAGCAGCCACCTGCTCCAGCTCCTTGGCAAGCTGGCCAGGAACCTGTTTTGCTAAAGCCATGACAGTGTCCCATCTGGATTTCTGATATCTAGCCACATAAGCCATATAATTGGCCTGTCTGAGTCCCAAGGATGCTGCCATGTACTGTTTCTTTGCCATGGCATCAATCCTCCTGGAGTCCTTGTCTGGGGGTGGAAGCCAAGGGAATATTTGCCTTGTCACAGGCTGCAGCCTGCACTACCCCAACATGGCTGCATTGTTGTGTAAGGAACTCCGTATCAGAGCCTGACAATGTGTACCTCTTGTCCATTCTCTTATCCACAGGAGGTATAGTGTGAGGAGTTTTTAGAATTTTAAATGTCTGTTTCCCAAAAGATTTATGCAAAGGAATATACAGCCTCCTAGACTCTGGGATATCCATCATTTCTACAAAGTCAGGCTCCACTTGATCATCCACAGCTTCCTCCATAGGGAGCTGGAGGGTTTCAGCCACTTTTTTATAAAACATAAAATGAGAAGGGGACTCAGAAAGCCTAGGAGGAGACACTCCTGAAGGTCTGTCTGGGGAGATGGGCACATCCAGACTTTCAAATCCACATTCACTCTCCTCATACTCCTCTTCCCCCTCCTCCAGTTCATAATATTCCTCTAAATCATACTCTTGAACCGGTGGAACCGGCCGAACCGAGCGCCTACCTGACGGTGCCAGTTCGGTCAGAACCGGGGAAAGCGACTGGACAATTTTGATTGCTTTGGCTATTTCTTCAGCGGTTGGAGAGGAAAGTTTTGGCTCCACACCAGCTGATTTTCTAGTCCTTTTTGCTGGAACCGACTCCTCAGAGTCAGACCTCCTTTGGCCCGAAGAAGTCTCGCCCTGGTCAGAGGGCACTCCTTCTGGTTCGGTTTGAACCGAACCGGGCTGGCCATCCGGTTCAGCTGACTTTTTGGCCTCCCTTTCCCTGAGCCTACCATCTCTCTTGTCCAGGGTAGCTGCAGGAAAATTTTTACAAATCTGGCAGTCTGCATTGAGGTGGTCAGACCCCAGACAGTAAACACAGGTGGTGTAGGGATCAGCCTTGGCAAAGACTTCCCCACACACACTACAGTGTTGAAACCCAGTGGGCCGGGTTTTTCTTTTGGGTTTCTCAGACATAGTACCAGTCCTATCTAAACTTACCCGTTTATGGCAATCCACTAGGTAAGACCCTCTTATCAGTTCCCAACCGTGTCACGGGTCGTGGAAAAAAACGTAATAAAATCAATTTTTTTTAGAACCGATAAGAACCGGTAACCACACTCTAAAAGTACAATTTAAGATTTTTTAAACAACTTGATCGGTTCAAACTGAACCGATGAACCGTTTACAAGTTCCACACAGAATAGATAAAATATAACCTATCTAGTACTCACAAATACCACAGACAGAGACTGAACCGACAGGTTACGGTTTAATTCGGTCGAAATTGAAAACGGAAATTTTAACCCACAAAATGAACCGAGCAGAAGGAGAAATCTCCGGAGCGACTGTTCAGTGAGGCGGAGTAAAGAATCTGACGGTTTGAGTTTGAAGAACAACAGACAGAGTCTCAACCGAGCTCGAGCTCGAGCTCAGCGTTCCATGCCTGGCATAAAAAATTAACTCTTTCATCTCCGGGGCAGTTCGAAGGTTGGGACTCACTGCATATGTCAGAATATAGCAAGACTTAATGTTGTTTGAAATATCATTTCATGTCTTGGAAGTAGTGGGGGACAACCAGTTTTGGTTTACATGTCCCAGTATGTATAACTCTCCAGTGTGTGAGAGGGATGTTATTGAGATAATGAGCTTGGTTGTAGCAGAGGGCTTGATACCAGGGCTGCAGTAAAGTCCAGCTATGAAGATTGAGATGGAGAAGGGCAGGGCTATATTTATTACAAGGGCTTCATAGGTGGAGAGTGAGGAGGTTGAGAAAATGGTTGAGTATTGAAGTGAAGACAGGATAAACATGGCTACTCTGCCTCCTCTTGCAGCTCTGTCCTGTCTAACTATAGAGTAGCCTGGAATGGAGACAGAGGGGTTGGGTATTTTATCATTGAGCCAGGTTTCTGTTAAGATTAAAATATCAGGCGTGAGGGAGGTAACCACTGGTTGCAAGAGGTCAATTTTTGTTATGATGCTAAAGATATTTAAGTGGATGATTTTTAGGCCATTCAGGAGGACTAGAGGGGAACTAGAATTTGGCACCTTTGAAATAGGAGTGTTACAGGCAGAGATGAAGACAGAAGGACTATGGTTGGGATGAATATTGCTTGAAGTGAGTAAGAGGAGGGCGATGATGAGTAGGTGGATTTTGGGGCTTTTCTGGTGGGATGAATACTTAGGAAGTATTTGGGGGAAGTGGGGGCTAGGTGAGTAGGTGATTAGGAGATGGAGTAAAGCTAGGTGGCTAGGTATGGAGGATAAAGTAGCAGAGGGATGTGGGGGAAGTGAGTCCAGCGTACATGAGGGCGTGTAGGAGTAATGGCTTGAATAAAAGTAGGGGCTTGGAGAGAGGGGTGTGAGGACATCACGGGTTCATTTGGTACGGGGCTTGTGAAGCTGGGGCAAGTAGAAAAAATATAAGAAATAGGGGGATGGGAATGGAGGAGTGGAGGGTAAACACTGCGGAAAGTAGGCGGAGGGTTCAATGGAATGAGAATTCAAGTTCAGCAATCTGGGAGACTATTCCAAGGAGCTTAGCTGAAGAAAGCGGTGCAAGGGCTGAGAATGCAAGTTCAGCAACCTGGGAGACTATTCTAAGGGATCCTACCTGACACTTGGGAACAACTGCAGTCTATGAATATACGAACCTACAAATTCACCAGTAGAAGAAGGCCTTATGGTCTATCAAGTCTGTTGGACTCAAGGCTCATGCCCCTTTCATTTAACATCACTTTCCACACACTTTTACCCTTCCCATGACTTCATCTCACCCCCTCTTGAAACCCCAACTGTTTTCTGGTTCATACCCACTTCTGGTAACCTGTTCCACCTTGCCACAACCCTCTCAATGAAGAAATGACTACTGGCCTCCTTCTGCAACCTTTCTCCCAACAGTTTGTAACTGTGTCCACTCCTTTCCCTGCTCTCACTGATCTCTTGAAGCATTAAGAGGTACAAACTCTACACCTTCACATCATGATAACCTAGCATTCACAGGCACGTGCTCGTCATCTGCATGTCATGATATCCTAGCACTGAAAGGCATATCTTCTGTATCTATACATCATGACATCCGAGCAGTGACAGCCATGTGCTCTGCATCTGTATATCATAACATCCTAGCATTGACAGGCATGTGCTCTGCATCTGCATATCATAACATCCTAGCATTGACAGGCATGTGCTCTGCATCTGCATATCATGACATACTAGCATTGACAGGTACGTGCTCTGCATCTGCATCTGCACATCATGACAACCGAGCATGGACAGGTATGTGCTTTGCATCTGCATATCATAACATCCTAGCATTGACAGGCATGTGCTCTGCATTTGCATAGCATAACATCCTATCATTGACAGGCATGTGCTCTGCATCTGCATATCATAACATACTAGCATTGACAGGTATGTGCTCTGCATCTGCATATCATAACATACTAGCATTGACAGGTATGTGCTCTGCATCTGCATATCATAACATCCTAGCATTGACAGGTATGTGCTCTGCATCTGCATAGCATAACATCCTAGCATTGACAGGTATGTGCTCTGCATCTGCATCTGCACATCATGACAACCGAGCATGGACAGGTATGTGCTTTGCATCTGCATATCACAACATCCTAGCATTGACAGGCACACACATTGCTTCTGCATATCATGGTATCCAAACACTGACAGGCATGAGCTCTGCATCTGCACGTCATGGTATCCTAACATGCGCTGTGTATCTGCACATCATGATGTCACAACACTGACAGACATGTGTTCTGCATCTGCACATTAGGAAGTCCTAACATTGACAGACACTTACTCTGTATCTGAACATCATGATGTCCTAGCATTGACAGGTACACGCTCTGTATCTGCACATTATGAAGCCCTAGCATTGACAGACACCTGCTCTGTATCTTGACATCATAACATCCCACCATTGACAGGCATGTGCTCTGTATCTGCACATCATGACATCCCACCATTGACAGGCATGTGCCCTGTATCTGCACATCATGACATCCCACCATTGACAGGCATGTGCTCTGTATCTGCACATCATGACAACCCACCATTGACAGGCGTGTGCCCTGTATCTGCACATCATGACATCCCACCATTGACAGGCACGTGCTCTGTGTCTGCACATCATGACATCCAACCATTGCAGGCATGTGCTCTGTATCTGCACATCATGACATCCCACCATTGACACTGTGCAAAGTGACCCAGGTTGCCAAACTTCTTTCAGAAGTAAATATGCAATTCAAGTTTGGGTCATCCAGGAGAAACCCAAAAATATTGAAAATGCGAATAAAAGTCTGGATGAACTCCACTCCATATATGAATCTTTAATAGGTATAAAACATTAGGGCCTGAGGAAGCGGTCTCAGCACGAAAGATATCCCAATTGGTGTTTATGTTGAAAACAAAAGAAAAAATTGAAGAGAACTGTGTGTTTTGAGTGAGGTGCATCCAGACTTTCCTTCACATCCCACCGTTGAGAGGCACAGGCTATGCAACTGCACATCATGGTGTCCTAGCATTGGCAGGAATGCAAGCTGTACCTGCACGTCATGACTTCCTAGCATTGACAGGGATGCACTCTGCATCTGCGGATCATGGTATCCTAGCATTGACAGGCACACGCTCCACATCAGCATATCATTATCTTCAAGCACTGACAGGAATGCACGCTGCATCTGCACGTCATGACGTTCTAGCATTAAGAGGCATGCACACTGCATCCACACTTCATAACATCCTAAAAGTGACACACACATGCCCGATGCTTCTGCACATCATGACATCCTAACATGAACAGGCACAGTCTGCTGTATCAGCAAATCATGATGTCCTAGCATTGACAGACACATGTCCTGCATCTGCAAATCATGACATTCTTGCATTGACAAACTTGCGTTCTGCATCTGCACATCATGACATCCTAGCATTGACAGGCACAAGCTCTGTATCTGACATCACGGTATCCTAGCATTGACTGGTAGTATGCGCTGTGTAGCTGCACATCATGATGTCCAAGATGGACAGGCACGCACTGCAACTGTGCATCATGACATCCTAGCATTGACAGGCACGTGCAGTGCATCTGCACATCATGACATCCTAGCATTGATAGGCACGTGCAGTGCATCTGCACATCATAACATCCTAGCATTTACAGGTACGTGCAGTGCATCTGCACATCATAACATCCTAGCATTTACAGATACGTGCAGTGCATTTGAACATCATGACATCCAAGCACTGACAGGTACACTCTCCGTATCCGCACAGCATAACTTACCAGCATTGATAGGCACATTTATTTATATATTTATTTATTGAAGTGTTTCACCAGGAAAATTACACCGAACAACAATATGCTTGTCTCACGGTACATCCTGGGATAAGGGAAGTGGGAGCACATAACATGAAACAAACAACATACATAGAATCAGGTATCAGTTAATGTTACCAACACAGACAGTGCAAGATTACAACAACCATGATTATTAACATTTCTAGATTGATAATAAAGGGAGTTGGCAATAGGGCAGGATTAGAGCACAAGAGGAAGGGGGTGAGGGGGTGGTACAGGAGAAGTGCAAATAGTCTGCACATCATGATATCCTAGCATTGACAGGCATGTACTCTGCATCTGCACATCATGACATCCTGGCATTTACAGGCACGTACAGTGCATCTGCACATCATGCCATCTAAGCATTGACAGGTACACTCTCTGTATCCGCACATCATAACTTACCAGCATCATAGGCACATGCTAGGCATCTGCACATCATGACATCCTAGCATTGACAGGCATGCACTCTGCATCTGCACATCATGACATCCTAGCATTTACAGGCACGTACAGTGCATCTGCACATCATGACATCCTAGAATTTACAGGCATGCACTCTGCATCTGCACATCATGACATCCTAGCATTGACAGGCATGTACAGTGCATCTGCACATCATGACATCCTAGCATTGACAGGCATGCACTCTGCATCTGCACATCATGACATCCTAGCATTTACAGGCATGCACTCTGCATCTGCACATCATGACATCCTAGCATTTACAGGTGTGCACTCTGCATCTGCACATCATGACATCCTAGCATTGACAGGCATGCACTCTGCATCTGTTCATCATGACATCCTGGCATTGACAGGCATGCACTCTGCATCTGCGCATCATGACATCCTAGCATTTACAAGCATGCACAGTGCATCTGCACATCATGACATCCTGGCATTGACAGGCATGCACTCTGCATCTGCACATCATGACATCCTGGCATTGATAGGCATGCACTCCGCATCTGCACATCATGACATCCTGCAAGCGGCATCCTTATGGTGAGAAACTGGAAGGAAAATCCTCTGCCTGAAGCAGCATGTCTGCCCCGTCGAGCTCACAGGCCTCATACCTGCCAGTCTAGGTACATCACCCGGATGACTGGTATAGATTTCCTGGTGATTGCTGGCCCAACCCAAGGGCTCCACTGTGGGGGTCAACCCACAGGATAATAGGCAGCCATGTAAGTCCTAGGAGAAGAGGCTGGGTCTCAAGAAGGGCTAAAGGGTGAATGTGTACGTAGATAGAAAAAAATGGAAGCAGATACTGTACAGACCAAACATTGACATCAATTAACTGTCACTTCTGCAGAAGATGTCTATTTATACAATGGGCTGGATATTCAAACTGCGCCCAAAAAGTGCGCCATAGCAGGAGCAAGCACAAGTCCATTGCGCCCATGCGCAATAGACACGATATTCAAAAAAGGAGCAAGCCAAATTGCGCCAACAGCTAACGTCTGAATATCGCACAACCTGCGCCATAGCGCAACAAGGAAGGGGAAGCTGAGCAGATACGATGCGCTATGGCGCAACAAGGGCTGCCCAGCTGAGCATCCCAGAGGCACCATAGCACAAGCAGGGAGCTCCCCAACAGCAGAGCAATGTAACTGCACAACCAGGGAGGTAGGTAGGGGCCCACCACCCATGCCACAGATGGGCACAAGTACACACAGCAGAACTGACAATGCGCCCCCACACCCCAAGCACAGCACAACTGGAGGAGGGCTGGAATATCCACCGGCCCATGGGGACAAGCAAACAAATCACAGCTGGGCCATGGTGCCTCAGCACACCGACCGGCAAGCTGAGACTGCCACACAAGGAGGGCAGATCACCCCATGCCACACCAGCCCCCCCAGAGCACAGCACACCCTGCACTGTGACCCCCAGACACCCCCCATGAGCAGTGATCACCACTGCAGGAAACCCCATGCATACCACCACCCCCACTGTCACACTGCAACCTCGTGTACCACAGAACCATACAAGCCAGACCCACCATGAGCACACAGCAGTGGGTGGCAGCACACGGCAATGCAACAACAGCAGACACAGTGCCAACATGCACAATCCCCCTGAGGCACAGCTGAGAGACTGACCATGCATCGGCACAAGAGGTACCCCACACAGGAAAGAGCGTGCCCCTGACACCACCACCATTGAGACAGCACCCTGCACAGTAGACAAGTGACACATCCCGACCCACCACTAGCCACAGCAGTCAGCATAGACACCCACAGTGGTGTGTGGAAGCATGCATCACACCAGATGCAACACAGTGCAGGGGAAAACACACACCCATACCCACAGGGACAATAACACAGGGACGCAGTAGTGTGGCAACCAAGCCCCCAGTGTGGGTCCATGAAAACTGAGCACACACAGCCTGCAGTCCTCCATGGCACAGGGGTGACACCCACCCTGTGCATGCACTGTGGTCCTGTATGCCACCATCATATGCCTGGAGCACAAGTCACAGACAGTGGTGCACAGCCCCTGCAACACCACAAGCCACAGCATGGAGGTGGGACATCAACTGCGGAGACCACAGTGTCACCCGAGGCAAACATGCACCACACCAGTGACAGGAGGCAACCCAGCATTGTGACAGTCACAGTGGATGACCTGCATGGACAGCCACCACTGACAAGGCAGCAGACCTTGCAGGCCACAGACATGCAAGGGTGTCAGCTGCACAGGCCAAGGATGGGTTGACAGGGGCACAATAGACACAGAGCATGCACCATGGACCACTGCACACAGTAATGCAATGCACAGGGAACAACACACACACCACAGACATGACTGATAGCCACTCCCACACCAGAGACACTTCCCCACCCACACACACACATACCCATGACTGAACCACCCCAGATGCCATGCACACCACTGCAACTGAGCACCTATAGCCAGCTGCAAATCAGAGACCACCACAGTATTCATATCAAAATATTTCTATTGTAATATATAAAACACAACTATATACAGAAAACTATGTACAAATGGGGGGGAGGGACAGAAACAAGGTGGGGGTGGATAAGGGGCAGGGGTGAACATATGGGAGAGGGAAGGCAGGGTGTGAGGGTTGGTCAAAGGGGGGAAGGTGTAGGCAGGTTCATGCGGACATTAGCGGCCAGCCTGATCCTCCTCCGCTTGGAGCTGTCATCTGGCCCATCTCCTCCTGCTGACCCCATGCTGGTGTATGTCCCTCAGTACGTTCAGGGACTTCCGTGCCACATGCAGCAGCTCCTGCACAGCCTGCTGGATCCACAGGAGTATCCATTCACCTAGGATGAGGGATCAGAGTCAATAGGTGTGACTGTCCTTCCCCCTGCAGCCCACCCATTAGGCATGGCATACAGCCATGTGCCACGCTCCTGTGATGGTGTGTGCCCACCCACAGTGACCGTGTCCACAAGACATGCCCAACCAGGCAACAACAGCCATGTGGACCACTGCACACACCCACCGCCCATGTCCAGCACAGCACAACCTAGGCCGTACAGTAACGTGGCTATGCGGTGTGCAGGCAGTGCCACAGCCATGTGCCCAGTGCACGCATGGACCACCATTGACGCACTCCCAGACATGCAGTGCCACTGGACAGTGCTGACTGTCACAAGTCACGCGCATGGCAGTGGTGTCCATGGGTGGTGGCCATGCCCTGCTTCCCACCCTGTTACACAGCATGCAATAGTAATCATGGTGTCATGGCACTCACCCTCATCGGGCCGTTGTTGTCGATGGTGGTGGTCCCTGACACGCCTGTGTGCTGCGTCCTTCTCCCTCTGCTGCTGCTCCTCCCATCCACTGCCACTCGTCCATGCCTGTGGGAGAAAAAAGGAGAGAAAAACATCAGTACAATCCCAAAGCAAAGTCCCCCTGCCCCAATGTGAGTGCCCAACCACCCAGCCAGACCCACCACTCCATGCCCTGTAAACACCGCCACAGCCAACCCTAGACTATCCCTCCCCTATGTACTGGACACATAAGACAGTGCTACCCATATGGACTATACAAGTGTGTAGATGTATCACCCACCTGGATGAGGCACCATGCCCCTCCTGGTATGCGACCGCAGATGGGCAAGTAGCTCCGGCTCCCTCCTCCTGAGGTCCCCATAATGATGCCTGCACTGCTCCGCTGTCCTCCTGCATCCAATGGCCGCCCTCCAGGTCAGTGGCCACCTCCTGCCAGACCTGGGTCCTGGCCCTGTCCAGTGCCTCTTCTCCAAACAGTGGGCCATAGTGTGGCTCCACAATGGCCACAAGGTTGGCCAGCTCAAGGGCACTCCATTGTGGGGCTCTCTTGCGTGCCATCTCAACCGCTATAGCAGGCAATATGGTGCTTTGCAGTACGGTACCCCACGTGGAAATGCTGTGCGGAACAGCGCCACCATTCCCTATCACGCTGTTACCGAACAGCGTGATAGAGGTGCAGCCATGCCGGACGTATGGCACCAAGGGGGCAAAGGTCGGGCACAGGGTCATGGGTCTCTGGTGCAAGGCCACGCACAGCACCATCGGACATCTATGCGTCTAGTGCAATTGGTTGCCTGTGTGCCAGCGCCACAGCGAACTATCTCGCAGTTGTGCCACAGCGCCATGTAGTGACCTCGCTATAGTGCCACTGGCACAATGGTGGCCATGCCTTGCATTGCCTACCGTGCACAGCATGTCATCAGCGCAGCAGACGCCTGCGTAAGCTACCTAGGCATGTGCAGTGAGGTGTTCTACGCATGCCACAGACCTGCACCATTGACTCAACACGTTCAACACAATTGCATAAAGCGCAAAAGCGCGATATTCAGCCGCCATATGCTAATCATCCGATCAGCCATGCAATGGTGCAGCACTGCAATTTGCATCTAAATAAAGTTGCTCCTCACCTAATTTGCATGGATTGCACTATAAAACTGCGACACTGTTCTGCAGTGGCCATATTCGGTTACTGCAGTTTATTGGTGAGTTGCATGCTGTGTGGGGGTCTGGACTGTGGTATCAGAGACTTGCTTTGTACTGCACAGTCACAGGTAACCACTGTCATCCTTACAGGCTGAATAATGACCAAGCGAGGTCTGGGTGAGGAGAACTACGATGGTGGCTGGAAAAGGAGGCCCAATTTCACCAAGGCCGAGATGGAGGCACTCTTCAAGGCCTACCTCGATCAGGAGCCACTACTCAGTGGACGGCGGGGCACCCCTCAGGCCCGTGCTGCTGCATGGGAGGGGGTGGCACGTGCCATCAACCTGCATGGCAGCCACCAGCGCTCTGTGCAGGAGTGTAGGAAGAAGATGGGTACCAACAGGAGGAGTGTGAAGGAGAAGGTGGCTGCCATCAGGGCAGCATGTGCTGCAACAGGCGGGGGCCAGCCGGAGGTGGTGCAGCTGACACCAGCAGAGGACAGGCTTGCTGCAAGCATGCAGTGCAGTGCCATAGAGGGCATTCCAGGAGGTGGCTTCTAGACAGGTGGTAGCCCATCACTGCATGGTACATCATGGTCTGTCGGGGGGGCAGGGTAGAGCACATGCACTAACGTGACCTTACTTTCTGTTACAGATCCTGCGAGTCTGCAGGGGTCAGCGGTGGAGGGCCTGTCCACTGCAGACAGTCATCTGGAGTTGGAGGAGGGACCATCCACCTCCACAGGTATCCGTCGAGCATTGCAACAGTGGGTCCGCCTGGCTGTCCACACTGATGTCGTTGAGACAGGTGTGGGGGAGGCCCTTCCTGTGTCTCAGCATTCTGGCATCTAAGGATGCCAGCATGCTGTGGCTGTGGCAGAGACCTGCACCAATGATGAAGACACAACCGTCATGGGCAGTGACATGTGTGTGCCACGGAATGGACACACAGCAGGCCAGCTCACGCCCATGGACCTTGCTGGTTCTGATGTGTGTGCCAGCGTGTCAGCACAGTCCCAGGCTGTACCTGTCAGCACCAGTGGGGCAGCACCGGTGGCTGGTCAGGACAGTGGGACTGTTGCAGCCACAGCGGCGGAACAACTGATCCCTTGGGCACAGGAGGCGGAGGGGCAGCAGCAGTCACCCACCGGGACAGGGGGTTCAGGGTTCAGCGGTGGCATCTGTGCACCACCTGTGGACTTGCCCATAATTGGTCCTGGTGAGCAGCGCCCACCCTCAAGGGGTGCTGAACATCAGGCCCTTGCATGCCCTGATGGACGGGATGACGAGGTGGCAGACAACCTCTTTGACGAGCACACCCGCCTACTGCAGGCATCAGTACAGCAGCAGATGCGACTTGCAATGTCTGTGGAGGCACTGTGTGTGACTCTGGAGCGGGTCGAGGAGCATCACAGCAGGGACACCGATAGGATCCTGTCACGGATTGACCATTTGCGGGAGGATGTGACCGCTGCCATTGACAGGCAAACACAGACGTTCATCGCTGTCATGGCCACAGTGGGCACACAGTCAGGTGCCCATGCATCACTCACACAGCGCAGTTCGCTATCCACTCCCCCATTCCCGGTGTCGTGCGACACCCACCCTGTCGATGCTGAGTTCAGCTGTGGGCATCCCGAGCACTCCTGGTGCAGGTATGTTTGGTGTGCTGCAGACCCCTGTGCGGGCACGGTCATGTTTGTGCAGTGGATCCCCTGGTGGACCATCAGTGCCACCCCATGAGGCTCATGGTCAGCCTGCCAGTGCTGCTGGGTCTCAGCGGGGCCAGCCACACATCCAAAGTGGATGTAGCACTGTGCCACAGGACTGACCTGTCTCCCAGCACAGGCACTGTCTGGTGCTGCCCTGTGTGCATTGAGTGTTTTGGTGGGCAGTGCACGGGTGTGGGTGCCCGGCCCTGCATGCAGACACACAGTCCACCTGCACACCCACCCAGCTGCTGTCCACAGGTACGTGTGCATGATGATGCCTGCATTGTGCTGTACACCAAAGTGCGATGGTGCCCAGCATCTGACACATGTGCATAGACATTCAGTGGACGTGGTGGCCTGTGGACATGTGTGTTGCTAGTGTTTCCATTCCGGCTCTGTTTTGCACCTGACCCCTGTGCACTTTGTGCCTATTGTGCGTGCGTGTGTGTGTGTCCATCCATGTGCCGTGTTACTGTTCACCCCTCCCTGGTTGTATGTGTGTGCTTCTGTGCCCTGCCACTTCCCTTGCCATCATGCACCCCTGGTGTGTTTCCCTGTGTGTATGTGGGTTGTGCCCCAACCACTGTTGGTTGCACATGGCCCCATGACTTACCTGTGTTGGCTGAAGTGCTCCTCTGTGATGGTGTCCCAGTGCAGCTGTGCTAGCCAGATCAGTCGGGGGTCCCATCAGCCAAGGGGGGGCTGCCCATCCCCATCATCACCGGCATCACCCACGTCCCCATCGCTGTCCCCCCTTCGACCTGTACGGCTATCCCACAGTCTTTGGCCATATTGTGCAGGATACAACAGGCCAGGAATAGCCCACAGGCCTTTGAGGGGCTGTACTGTAGGGCACCGCCAGAGGTGTCCAGGCAACGGAAACGCACCTTCAGCATCCCAAACACCCGCTCAATGATGTTGCGTGTGGTGGCATATGCCTCATTGAAGCATTGCTGCGATGGGGTCGTGGGCCGCCGGTAGGGTGTGAGCAGCCAGGGACAGAGTGGGTATCCACTGTCACCTGTGTGGAGATAGTGGAGGTTAGTGTCTTGTTCAGGCTCAGACTGCCCCAAACCCTGTGGGCAGCACCCATGGCACCTCTGGGTTACCCCTCTTGCCCACGATTTGTCAGTTCTACATACATACTCACCCACTAGATGACCTGTGGGGATGTCCCCACTCTTGAATCGATGGCACAGTGCTGACTGGTGCCAGATGAAGGAATCATGTGCTCCCCCAGGGTGCGTGGCACAGACATTGATGATGCACCCACTGGCATCACACACCACCTGGCAGTTGACACTGGCATATCCATTATGATTCATGTAGGCGGACCCATCGGGGCCAGGTGGTGTGCAAATGGCCACATGGGTGCAGTCTATCGCCCCTAGCACGTCAGGCCTACGTGCTACCCTGTGGAACTCCTGTATGTTTGCTGTGTGCTCCGCCGCAGTGCTGGGGAAATGGATGTACTCCACAGCATGTGGCAGCAGTGCGCTGAGGAATTGGATGAGGATGCGTGACGTGGCCGACTGTGTTATGCCTGTGGTGTCCCCTGTTGGTCTCTGGAAGGTACCCGAGGTGAGCAAGCACATGCAGGCTGTTACCTTTGTCTCCACTGACAGAGCATGACTCCGTCGTGTGGGAGCCTGCATCACATCACTGCCAACTCACAGAGCTGCCTCAGTATTTCCCTGTTCAGGCAGTAGCGCGGCCCACAATCTCAATATCTGTGTACAGCTCAAAGCTGGTGTGGGCTCGGTACTGCCTGTTGGGGGCATAACGCTGACGGGCCCTTCCACGGCCATGTCCCCCTGCAGCATGCCTTCTCACCCCCCTCATTACGGCATCGATGTGGAAGTTGACACTCTCCATGTCCCTGGCTTGCGTCCCCCCCCAGCAACTGTTGCTTTGTTCCCCCCGCTGTCCTGACTGCTACCTCCCCTGCACTGGGTACACCTACTGGCCTCTGCTCTCTGTAGCCCCACACACCTTCTCTTGACCCTCTTGTGTGGTGTGGTTTCCCTGGCCTGCCCTCTTTCTCCCTGTTTCCCTGTGCCTGTCTCTGCCCCTGTCTCATGTGGCTTCCCTGTAGCGTTCTAGCGCCTCTTCCTTGCTCCTTTTTATTTTGGCTCATTTCCGCTATGGCGCAACTTCTGCTTGCTCCACTGTTGTGCATTGCGCAAGTCTTTGAACATCGCACTGCGCCCTTTATGCATGGTTCCTCCCTCTTCAGTTGCGCATGCCTTCATTATCATTGCGCTGTTGCTCAGCATGTTTTCAGTGGAGCAACTGCCTCCCGCTGAATATCGCAGAATGGCGCATTTTCTGACTTGTGCTGGCACAACCCTATTGTGCAACCCTTTTGAATATCCAGCCCAATGATACTTTGGGTCCTGAGGGTGTGACAAGTGTGTCTGGAATACTCAGTTCTCACTACTGTACTGGTGAAGGGAGCGGTTCCTCCTTTACCTGGCTGGTAGAACTACGGCCAATTATTGGAACGCAGGGCCCACAGTTCCGTTTCCATCCATGGCTGTTCTGTATTATATTCTAAAGCAAAGCATACTTGTAAGTCTGCCCTCTTGCTGGGCCAGACTACACATTGCACCAGGTCTCGTGCAAGGGATGATGTATGACAGGGTGTGCAGTTATAAGGGAATAATGCACAAGGCATGGCTGAGTAATGCAACCTGCCAAGAAATGCATTTTTCCTTTATAACTAGACGCCTTAGCATATGATGCTCTACTTATAAAATGGGATTTTATTTGTTAGAATAATATGCAGTTCAGGAGAGGTGTGTGGTTGTCAGAAATTAATCAATGTCATATGACATATTACAAGCAAAGGGTTACCGGATATTCATGACCCATTTTGTATGTTCACATGCTGTTTAAGCCCAGTAAGAAATCTGGCACTGATGCGAAATGAATAGCAAAATGAATAAATAGCACACAGTGCTGATTATCCCAAACTTTAATTTCAGGATTACTCAGTGATGACACGGCTCTCAGTGAGGCTGGTGTGAGGAACGTGAGTAGACAAGTTTTGTACCAAAATGATTACCCACAGGCCAAAATCTGTTGCATAACTCAGTCAAATGACCATCAGGATAAAATATTAGCACTAGTACGACTGTGCAGTGATGAGATCCGAGCATATCAGCACACCTCAGTCTTGTGTTCATTTATATAAGGTTGATGGGCAGCAGTTTTTTCCTTCACTATACTTTTCACACTTTACCACAGCCTGATTTATATGTGACATTACATATCAAATGTATTCCATTTTAATATTCATGTGTATGTTGTATTTTGTTTTTGCTTTTCATGTCCTTTAGGGCAGAAGAGATGTAAGTATTAAAACTTCATATTACATGAGTCTCATTTACTTGTCACTTTGCTGCAAGCATGAGTGTATAACTCTGTTTCATCATTAATTTTATTTCTTGCAGTCATTGGCGCTATCCTTAGAGGTGTTCGTAAGTATACTGTAGAACTCAATTTTTTATTATTTATTTGAGCCTGAGGGCATTGTTTTCAGAAATTTCTGAATAACATTGAGTATTTTGTCTGCAGTAAGTTCCTGCCAGTTGTGTGTGTGTGTGTGTGGGGGTGCTGAAGCAGAGGACTATTTAGTGACTTGCATTAAATCACACTTTGATGATAGGATAGTTGCAGTGTAAACATGGGGTGCAGCTGTATTATATGACACTGTCTGTCATCCCCTTCTACTCGACACTCTCCACCAACTGGGCTTCTCTGGCAGTCCCATTTCCTGGTTCTCTAGCTACCTTTCTGCTAGATCCCAGCGTGTCAAGATCAGCGTGCCCATCTCCAGCACTCTTCCATTTGCCCGGGGTCCCTCAGGCTCCATCCTGGGTCCAATACTTTTAGTCTCTACTCAACACACCTCCCAGCTCATGTACCAGTAAAATGCTCCTCTCGCTGATGATGCAGTCCTCATTGCCTCACATCCCAATCCCACCTCCCTCCAATTATCCCTCCAGGAAGCTTACAACCAAGCCGAAAGGTGGTTCGGTGACCGCAGACTGGTCATTAACCTAAAGAAAACCAAATCAATGCTCTTCTCCCACCACCAAAATAAAGCTAAAAATACCCCCCTCTTGATTATCCCCAGCACTCTGCACCCACTAGAACAAGTGACCCCCACATACAAGGACCTAGGCATCACGTTCGATACTGCCCTCTCCTTCCACACCCACATTAATTCCCTGTCAGAAACCATTAACTCTTGGATTGGCCTGCTATACCGGCACAGGGACTGCCTGCCTCAGGTTGCCCTCAGGCTGGCCATCACCTCCTCCATCTTGTCCCTCGTGGACTATGGCTTGCCCATCTACGCCGCAGCTGACAACACTGCCCTCTCCAAAATCCAACTCTCCATCAATAAGGCCTGTAGGCTCCTGACCGGTGCCCCCAGCCGAACTCACACCTGCCTTCTCTATACTACCTCCAATCTTCTCAACTTTGAGGAGTGACTGCTCTACCAAACCTGCCTTCTCGCTAAGAAATCACTGCTAGGTCTCCACCTCCCTACAGCAGTCATCATCGTCCGTCGCCACCCATAGCTCTGTTAAGGCCACTTTCAAGGTGCCCAGAACCAAGACCTTTCTTGCCCAGAGATCCTTCCTCTGCCGAGCCCCCACCTGATTAAATTCCCTCCCAAGCTGCATCTTCAAATTGCCAAAAATTGGCTCCTTCAAAACAGCCCTTCGGAATCATATCTTTAATACCCGCTGTTGTAGGTGCAACTAACTCCTTGTTGTAACCTGTGGTACCCGCCGGCCTTGCCCCCTGGCTCGACACCATCCACTGGACAGTCTCTCCTTCCCCCAGACCCACTCCATCCCTACTAGGTCCAAACAGGGATGTAACCCACTGTCTTCTCTGAGGACCTACTATTTCCAAAGGTTGTAAACCCGATTTGTAATGAATAAAGAATAAGTAAAGAAAACCCATAATTTATTAACCCACAAGCTACTACAACAACTTCCTTAGTCAATTATCCACATTCTAGACAGACTCACAATAGTTTATTCACATTTCAGACATGACCACAATAGTTTATTCATATCTGAGCCATGCCCACCGCAGTTTATCAAGAACAAGGAGAATCGGTGGCTACCCTTCAAGATTTGTAATGTCAGATTATTGTTCGGGGCTGGTATGTGGAAATATCATCAATCTAGTGTTCATGGAAACCAGCCACTCATAGTCCATAAATGCTGTCTTGTTTATTGTAGTTTTCTTACATGCATCGATCTGTACTGTATAGTGTATGGGTTCATTGATAGACAGCTCAGTTGGCGCCCAGCCGTGTAGCTGAGAAGTGGGCTGTGCCAGGCACCAGCTGAAATTCGGTGTGAGGGGGTGGGAACAAACTGCTGGGGCTGGGGGGCCACTATACGACCGAGAGGGGGGTCATGGTATGCATTAGCAATGGGGTTGCATCAGTGATGGGGGGATGTAGTAAACATATGATACCGGCAGCACCAGAGATGGGGGGTACTAATTATATTAATGGCAGCATTGGGGATCAGGGAGGGGTGACATATGTATCATGCACTGTGGACAGCAGTGGGGTCAGGGGTTATTATTTTACTAAGGGCAGCATTTGGGGATCGAAGATTGGTGCCATTTTACGTATTGTACACTGTGGATAGTATCAGGGAATTTTATTAGTTGTTATACAAGCAGCATGGGGGATCGGGGGTGGATTGTATTAATCATGATAAGGGCAGCATCTGGGTTTGGGATGGGGGACACACTAGACCACCAGGGTAAGGGTGTATTGTATGGTACTTTGGCATCGGGGATTGGGAGGCCGCATGCGTTTGCCACAAGGTGTCTGCGGAAGCCCTTCCTGTGCACCAGGTATTTGCCGCATGGAAAGGGGTGCCGTAGGTGTGCTGACTCGGGCACCGGGACACCTCCTGTACCCGAATGTGGTGCAGGGTCCCTGGTGCAGCAGGCATCAGTGTAAGCAGCTGTTTGCACAGCTTGCACCTCTCTAAGCTCCTTTTGTGAATCAGGCCCTATGTGTTTATATCTTAAGTATCTTTTTTTAGTATTATGTATTTATAATGGGTGTATATGCTGTAGTGTCCTTATCTTGTATAGCACCCCGAGCCTCAGGGAAAGGATACTAAACAAATAAAGCTTTAATTACATGCTTTAAATAAATCCCAGTAAATGTTTATGCAAACTAGATATTTTTGCACTCTCACATGCTTTGTAATTGCGCTGGCAAGCTATGTTTTGTCTCTAGTCTTCATTAAAATGCTGTAATCAAACTGGTGTAGTGACAGACTGCAGAATGTTTCTGTAACCTGTCTGTTGTTACCAAAAGAGGAACACTCCCCAGTATAAACTCCACACTGAAGGGCAGGGCTGCCCCTGATCAGTATATTGGGTGCTAAATGTAATTTACTGCCTGACAGGAGCCTGTAAAATAGTAAAACGTATCCAGCTGAGGCTGCCATCTGAAGTGTTGGCATTTTGTATAATAGGATGCACTGGGACTGCTAACAATGCCCCATGGCTGACATCAGAGCTGGACTAGAGATGCAGGGGATTCATCTACAGTAATAGTTATGTAGCCTAAAGCTTTTTTGTTATTTTTAAATTTAGTATACCGGTACTTTGTTCCCTTGTCTCTCCAGCCAGCCCTTCCGTGGTTCTGCCACTGTGCCCAGCTTTGTCACCCAGCTTCTCTGGAACTGACCTCACTGTTTGTTCATCTTAGGCAAGTCCCTGAGGGCAGACCACAGGGATGGACCCTTCCCCAACAGAGTTGAAGCTCGGTTCAGTAATGGGTGCCTTGGTTGTTGATGTGGGGCCTGCAATATGGGGTGTATGTCATGTTTACAGCTTTACATGTGCTCCTATAATCAGGGTGCCAACTGTGAGCTTGAGAATGTGGATGCATGCTGATATGTGTCAAAACATGTAGCACTCATCTGCATCCACCCTCCCCCTATGTGCCAGCCGCAGCTACACCACCACCCATCATCACAATAGGTGGCAGTAACACAGCGGACGCTGTGAGCCCTCCCTCCCCTATGCACCAATTCTAACTGCACCACCATCCACGGTCACCATAGGTGGCTGCAGCACAGTGTAGACTGCAAGCCCCACTTCCCCTATGCACCAGCTCTAATTGCACCACCACCTGTGGTCACCATAAGTGGTTGTAGCACAGCATAAACTGCGAGCGCTCCCTCTCCTATGCATCAACTCCAACTGCACCCCCACCAGTGGTTAGCATAGGTGGTGGTAACACAGTGGAGACTGCGATCCCACCCTCCCCTATGCACGAAATCCAATAGCACCACAAACCATGGTCACCATAGGTGGCTATAACACAGTGGAGACTGTGAGCCCTACCTCCCCTATACACCAGCTCTGACTGCACCACCACCCATGGTCACCATAGGTGGCTATAACACAGTGGAGACTGCGATGGTTCCTTCCCCTATGCACCAGCTCCAACTGCACTACAACCCCTGGTCACCATAGGTAGTGGTAACACAATGGACACTGTGAACCCTCTGTCCCCTGTGCATCGGCTCTAATTGCACCACCACCCATGGTCACCATAGGTGGCTGTAGGACAGTGGAGACAGCGATGGTTCCCTCCCCTATACACCAACTCCAACTGCACCACCCCCCATGGTCACCATAGTTGGCTGTAGCACAGCAGAGATTGCGAGCCCAACTTCCCTTATGCACCAGCTCTAATTGCATCATTACTCGTGGTCACCATAGGTGGCTGTAGCACAGCTGAGACTGAGAGTCCTCTCTCCCCAAGGAGCAAAGACCTCCTGTATCTCAGGCTTCTTCCCAAACCTGGGTTATAAATGTTTCAAGTGATGGGGCTATCACTGTGCAGTTGGCAGGCTAACTCAGAGTTTTTTAATGACTGATCCACCAGTACCCAATCATAATCAAAGGGGTTTTATCTACCGGGCTCATGCCAGCACTTCTCTAGATAGGCTGTTCTCCTTGTCCTCAGCTGTTTCTGTTAAGAAACACTTGCTTACATATATCCTTCTTGAAGCACCCCCAGCTAGTTTTAGGTTGTGTCCGGTGGTTGCCATGTGACCTTTCATCTTAAATAAATCCTGGGAGTCTATCCTGTTATGTCTCTCTAAGTGTTTGCAAATTTCTGTCACGCCCCTCCCTTTCTCTCTCCTGACCCTGAGTTAGTGCAGTAGGTATTTCATCATGCCCCTCCCTCCCTCTCTCTCCTATCCCTCAGTAAGTGCAGTGGGTATTTTATCATGCCCTTCCCTCTCTCTCCTGTTCCTCAATGAATGCAGTGAGTATTTTAACATGCCCCTTCCTTTCTCACCTATCCCTGAGTTGGTGTAGTGGGTATTTCATCATGCCCTTCCCTCTCTCTCTCCTACCCCTCAGTGAGTGCAGTGGGTATTTTATCAGGCCCCTCACTCTCTCTCCTGTTCCTCAGTGAATGCAGTGAGTATTTTATCATGCCCTTCCCTCTCTCTCCTGTTGCTCAGTGAATGCAGTGAGTATTTTATCATGCCCTTCCCTCTCTCTCCTGTTGCTCAGTGAATGCAGTGAGTATTTTAACATGCCCCTCCCTCTCTCACCTATCCCTCAGTGAGTGCAGTGGGTATTTTATCATGCCTGCATGACAGCATGTTTACTGCTCTCTTTACATGATGGGAACACTCCCAATGCGAGTGAAAGGGTGCTGGCCCTTGTTATTTATTTATTTCTTTTTTTTATAAAACTCTAGTTGATTAAGATGTCTTAAACATTTAATTAAATTCTGTTCTTAGATGCTAGCAAACAAAGGATTAAGACTGGACAGAGATGGTGAGGAGCAGAGCTCACAGTGGGCCGAATTCCAAAACTCCTTATGTATGGAGCAAGGCACTTTACGCCAGACCCCATGGTGTAAACCACACCTTGTGCCATGCATTCTGCAAGTTGGAATTCCAAGTTGCGGCTTGCGCCAAAGGTGGGCTATACCAGCCACAACACCCGCATCCCACAGTGGCATGGTGCAAGGGTGGGTGATGACAGCAACTGTGCCCTATTCCAGAAGGGCGGCTGCCATAGCCCACTAATGCCATTCCAAGACACACTATATCGGTGCAGACATAGACCAGCATGGAGGTAGTCTAAGGAGCATCTGTCCTTGCCAAATGATGGATGCCCACTCCACAGCACTGTGGGAAGCACATAGCCCTTCTCAATGTACGCCCCTAGCATGGACATGTCCTCCCACACCCCTGAATGTAGGGGACCCTGGGACCGTTTGCTGAGGTGACCCCAATGACTGTGCCATCCAGCCAGCCCCCTCTGAATGCCCCAAGTGGTTGTGGGTGTATTTCAGGGTGGGGGGCTCTGGGGGGCAGTACATTGCAGGCTGTGACTTGTGGCACCCAGACCCATTGCGCAATTCCTGTGGCGCTAGCCTGCGGTTGCCACAAGTCATGGAACATAGGTGCCGGTGACCCTGCCTGTCCTGGAATATGGCACGGGGTCCTCGACGTAGCACTGTATGGGCACAACTCGCAGATGCTGTTGAGTTGCACCATGCATCTTGTAATCAGGCCCAGTTTCTCTTTCAAGCTCCAGTTTGCACTCTGCAGACTGCAGGCCAAATAAATCCTCCAGGCAGTCAGAATTTTGCGTACTTGAAATATTTCCAAAATCACGTTAAGAGTCTGAGAAATCAGCTTGATGGTCAAGAGGTCATTATACTTCCTACAGTGCTATAACAATTAACTTATAATGTATGGGGAGCCCTTATTATTAAATGAAATCAAGCAGAGTACAGCCTTGTTATACCATTGTTATGACATCACTCTGTTGTTAACCCTTCTTGAATATGTCATATCAATGGTATAACATAACGGAATGCTCACAGCAATCAATGTTCTGTAAAGTAAGTCAGTAAAGCATTTCAATGCATGATTACATAATCATCGTAGCCCATGCACTATAGGTAGAGGCTGGAAATTGTAGGCCAGTCATTTTGACCTTGGTGCTGGGGGAAATGATGGAATCCATGATAAAGGAAAGGATTGCAGCATATCTTGAGGCAAGTTCGGCACAAGACCCAAGGCAACATGAATTCACAGCAGGTATATCTTGTCAGACAAATCTGATAGATTTCTTTGACTATGTAACCAGGGTGGTCGATCAGGGGAGTACATGGACATGACCTACCTAGATTTTAGCAAGGCCTTCGACACTGTCCCACACAAGAGGCTAGTAATTAATTTGGGCAGTCTGGGAGGGGGGGTCCCAAGGTAGTGAACTGGGTCAGAAATTGACTGAGCAGCAGGACACAGAGGATGATTATTAACGGAGTTCAGTCTCAGGACAGGAGGGTAACAAGTGGGGCGCCATATGGCTCAGTATGGGACCAGTCCTTTTCAATGTCTTCATTAGTGACACTGTGGAGGGGCTGGATGGGAAGGGAAGCCTCTTTGCAGATGACTCCAAAATCTGCAATAGGGTAGACACTCCAGATGGGGTAAAAAAATGAGAAGAGACCTAGGCAAGTTGGAGGAATGGTCAAGAATGCGGCAGTTTAAATTCAATACAAAGAAGTGCAAAGTCATGCACTTAGGGCACAGGAATTCTGGACAGGAATACTCGATGGGAGGCGAGACACTAACAACAAAACAACTGGAGGAGCAATTATAACAGATGACCTTTGGGAGGCAGTATAGTGCAGTGGTTTAAGGCTCTGAGCTGCAAATCTGGTGACATCCAGCAGACCAGACATGGGTTTGAATCCCACAGCTTCCACTTGCATACTGTGTGACCCTGAGCAAGTCACTTAACTTCCCTGTGCTCCCAGGTTGCGCCTGTAAAAAAGCTTTCAGCTTAGTGTGTCTCACCTGGTTAAATTAACTGAAAAAAAAAAAAAAAAAAGTAGCCAAGCAATGAGAAGGCAGTAGAGAGAGCCGGAGGGATGCTGGGGTGCATAGGGAGAGGCATCACCAGTAGAAAACAAGAGGTGGTGATGCCACTGTACAGACAATTGGTAATGCCACATCTGGAATACTGTGCTCAGTTCTGGAGACCACATCTCTGGAAGGACATAGAATGGAAGTGCTGCAGAGAAGGGCAACGAAAATGGTGGAAGGAATGCACCAGAAAACATATGAGGAAAGACTGTAAGACCTCAATATATAAATATATATATCCTTGAGGAAAGGAGGGAGAGGGGAGATATGATAGAGACATTCAAGTACCTCAAGGGGCTAAACAGGGTTCAGGAGGGAAGGATCTTTCAAAAAAAGAGAAGTGCAAGAACAAGAGGTCACAGTATAAGACTGGGGTGGAAACTCAGGGGTAACATGAGGAAGTATTTTTTCACAGAAAGGTGCTGGATGCATGAAACAGCCTCCCTACAGAGGTCATAGAGATAAAAATAATAGGGGAATTTAAGAATGCATGGGACAGACAGAAGGCAACCATAGTGGTAGAAAAGAGACAGTAAGCGGCAGAATCATTTAGGAGCTGGAGCCTATGTACAGTAGGTAGGGAAATGAGCAGACTAGCTGTGCCAGGTCAGCCTTATCTGCTGTCAAATATTATGTTACTGTGTAACTGGGGTCACACATATGTAGACACACTCACACAGTCCCACATGTAAATACACACGTACATACACTCATACTGTACATGGACACACGTACCTCCACATCCACACATGTGCAAATAAACACACAGTACTGTAGATACACTCCCACACACAATGCGATAGTGTAGCTGTACAACATTACATTAAAGCAGTTTTACAGGGTTTCTAACCACTGTACTCATTTTCTAATTTCAGGAGTAGTAGGAAAAGTCGTGCGCAGAATAGGTAAGCAATTTTTCATTTTATATGTCTGCCTATGCTATGTCTGTATAAAAGCCCAGAGCATTATGGTAAAGCTCATCACATTCATGTGCAGATCAATCAGATATCATCAATAGTTCCAGATGCAGATGACTCATTGATCTACAATTGATGGTAGCCAGTCAAGAGCACATAGTAATAACGGCAAGGTAAAAACCGCATAGCCAAACAGCATGAGTTAAAACAGATAAAGGGAAATGATAGTGCTGGACATTACAGCTCTGTTCCCATAGCTGTGTTCACTCTCGTTAACATCCCTTAGTCCCTGGCTGTCTGGTGTGAGTTGCACTGTCATCATGGCTCAGAGGACTGAGTTACAGATGTTGGGAAGCAGTGCGCTGTGAAGGTGACAAGGGTTCTTTTCTGGGACTTGCAGTTTGTGTGTGTATAGTTTTACATTGTTGTACAGTATATTTGCATGCTTTTCTTTTTTGTTGTTTTATTGACTTGGGACAGTTTCCATGTTGTGCCTGTCCCATGTTTGCCCCTCACTAATTTTCATGCCAAACAGAAAATCTGCCCCCATCCCAATGTCCCCCCCCCCCAAATTTGGGGTTGAGGGACATGAGTAGTACTGTGAGATGTGCACTTAGGTTTTCTTCACTTATATTTCCTGATGCTGTTTTCTGTACTGTATTGAACCGACTGTTATAGTTAAGTGGTTTTGACCAGATCCACAATTGATAGTACTGATTTGAGTAACACATTGTTTCTCACTATACTGTAGTTACAGTGTAACTGCACTGTATACAACAAACATATAACTATAGTGTAATTGCCCCATTTGCATACACAAAGATCCACAAAGGTTAGGAAAAACCCTATGGCCAACCTATTATATCAGTTTGAAGGTGGCTCACAGAACCACACTTGATGTTTGTGGATCAGTTTCTCTGGCCCTTGGTGCGTGGCTTAAAATCCCACATGAGAGACTCCACCAAGATGGTAAATTTGATGGTGCACTTGTACATGAAGCCTGATGGGTTCTTTGCCACTATAGACGTAAAATCACTATATACTGTCATCCCTCTCCAAGAGAGTCTGGAGGCTATGATGTTTGTTATTGAATCAAGGTCGGTGGAGGAACAGGTGGTGGTCCCCACCCATTTTCTGGTTCAACTAACAGAGGAAGTCTTTACCAAGAATGTGTTTATGTTTCAGGAGCAACTGCATTTACAAGTATGTGGGACAGCTATGGGGGCCACAATGGCCCCAGTTTTTCCAGTTTGTTTGTAGAGAAGTAGGAGCATTATCATCTTTATAGCTCCACCACAAATCCATTCTTTCACCAGGTGGATTTGTGGTGGTGCTTTATTGATGACATCATAGTAGTAAGGAAGTGTACAGTGAGTTTGGACACTTTGTTAAGTGGGTGGAAGATACATGTTTCTGTTTACGATGTAAATATGAGATCCATCAAAATGAGATCACCTAACTAGACTTGAAAATCTGCAGAAATTGTGAGGGGGATATTTGTACAACCTTATTTCAAAAAACGGCTGACAGGAAAAGCTTGCTCAGATATGAGAGCTTCCATCCACCACATGTTCGTTTTAAAATCCCTAAAGGACAACTGGTCCAAACTCTAAGAAACTGTACCGAGTCAAGTGAAGTTAAGCAGAAAAGGTGTCTGCAGGTTCGGAGATTTGTGGCCCGTGGATATAATATACATAGTACTGCTACAGCCATTAACAAATTTAATAACATGGCTAGAGATGTCACATTGCACTATGCTAGCTCCAGCACTAATAGGAATCCCCAGGCAAGTTGTGCCTTTGTTACCAAGTACTCTAAAAGAGAGCCGATATCATCAAAGAGATCATTGTCAGTAATTGGTCCATATTATAATTAAAACCAAGACTGAAACATGTGGTAAAAATGGGCTCCAAGGCAGTATTCAGAAAATGCAAAAGTATTAAAGACATGGTTGTGAGCAATGTCCTTCTGGGGCCAGAACCATTGAGGCAGTCTGTCCTCCCCCCCTAAAATGGTACTCACTGGTGTTGTCAATGCATATACTGTAAATATATATGCACTTGTAAAACTTTTTCTCGTCCTACAACAGGTGCAGAAGTTAATATTAAAGATTTCATCACATGCTCCAGCATAGGTGTTGTATATTTACTACAATGGGATTGTGTAGCCTATTATGTCAGTAGAATGACACAGAATTTTAAAACTAGAATAGGTGAACACGTAAGAGCAGTACAGAAAGGAGATGATTCTTATGCTATAAGAAAAAATTACTCACCTTAGTAATGTTGTTTCTTCTAATGGAGTCTTGCTATATTATGACTATTGCAGTTTGTCCCAGCTTTAGAACTGCTCCGGAGGTGAAAGAGTTAACTTCCATGCAGAGCATGGAGCTTAGAGCACGAGCTCGGTTCAGAAGCTCTTTTAGGTTGGTTTCAAACCGAAACTGTCAGATCTTTACGAGCAAAAACTCACTAAGGTTCTGTGTGGAAGCTGTAAACTACACTAGCCAACTGGCCACTAATATAACACATTTTCCTGGTCCCAACACAAAGACTCAAGTCAGTGGACCAGAAAAATAAGATAAAATAACTAAATAAACACAACACCCAAACATGAAAGAGGGCATCAATAAATGCCAACAGAGGACTACCCACCCCATACCCAAAGTAAGAGTTCTGAGAGGGGCAGGCAGGGGGGAGGTCATAATATAGCAAGACTCCATTAGAAGAAACAACACTACTAAGGTGAGTAATTTTTTCTTCAAACAACATGAAGTCTTGCTATATTATGACTATTGCAGACTACACAGCAGTACCTCCATGGAGGAGGGACAGAACCTACTTAGGAATAGGCTCTGTGAACACGGTTGTGTAAACCGAGCATCCCTCCTGGCCTGAATATCCACGGAGTAATGCTTGGTGAAAGTGTGTACTGTTTTCCAAGTAGCTGCCTGACATATCTCCAAGATAGGGATGTCTCTAGCAGCAGCTAGAGATGCAGCTGTACCTCTGGTAGAGTGAGCCCTCAGGCCTGAGGGGGGAACCTTACCCAGCTTTTGATAGCAAAATTGGATACAAGAAATGATCCACCTGGCAATGGATCTCTTAGTGGCAGGTCTTCCTTTCCCAACCTCACCATAAGTGAGAAACAGTTGGAGGGAGTCAAACCTGTGACCCTTGGTACGCTCTATGTAGTAACTTAGGGCCCTCTTAAAATCTAAGCTGTGCAGCCTCCTCTCACCAGAGGAGGAATGGTCAGTGAAGAACACTGGAAGTGAAATAGATTGGTTAAGGTGGAAATCTGAAATCACCTTAGGCAAAACTTCCTGTTAGTCCTGAGGACTACTTTATCCCTGTGAAAGGAAATAAGTCAGTTTCTACTGATAAAGCCTGTAACTCACTTATACGCCTGGCAGAAGTGATGGCTACCAGAAATACAGTTTTCCAAGTCAAATACTTAAGCTCTGCAAAGACAGAGGCTCAAAGGGGTTGCATTAGCTGAGCAATGCATACATTAAGATCCCAAGCCGGGCAGGGTCCCTGAATGGAGGATTGGTGTGAAGCAATCCTTTAAAAAACTTGGAAAATACAGGATGAGCAGAAAGAGAAGAGGGCTTCCCTGCTGAAATGAAGGCAGAGACAGCAGCCAAGTGCACTTTCAGGGTAGCTGGTCTCAGTCCCAAAGAATTAAGATGGACCATGTAGTCCAATACAGTGGGTAGATCAGCAGATTCCGAGGAAACATGCTTCCCAGAACACCATATAGAAAACCTTTTCCACTTGGAGTTATAGGTAGCCCTGGTGGAAGGCTTCCTAGCAGCCTTCAGGATTTCGAGAACACTTTGAGAAAGTTGTAAATCAGCAAACTCTAACTGCTCAAGAGCCAAGCCTTGAGGTTGAGGATTTGAGATCGGATACCAACTCTCCCTGAGCACAGGTTAACAGATTGTGGTTCTTGGGGAGACACAGGGGAAGATGGACTGCTAAGGACAGAAGGAGTGGGTACCAGGGCTGCCTGGCCCAGTCTGGAGCAATCAGGATCATTTTGCAGGGCTGAGACCTGACTTTGACTAGTACTTTGAACAGGAGAGGGAAGGGGGAAGGCATAAAGAAACTTCCCTTCCCAATCGAGGAGAAAGGCATCCAGGGGAACTGAGCCCAACACTGGGGGCCTGCAACAAAACAGTGGAAGTTGATGGTTGTCTGGGGCTGCGAAAAGATCTATCTGAGGAGTGCCACATCTGGCAAACACTATCCCCAGTACTAGGGGATCCAGTGACCATTCGTGATGGCCTGGGAAATCCGCTGAGAGCATCTGCCAGGACATTGTCCTGCCTGGGAGGTGAACTGCTATGAGGGAAGTGTTCAGGGAATAAGCCAGAGACCACAACCTATCGCCTCGGTGCACAAGGCTGAAGACCGAAGTGCCCCTTGTTTGTTGATGTACCACATTGTAGTGGTGTTGTCTGTTCTGACCTGTACCACCTTGTTCTGAAGCAGATGCAGAGAAAACCTGAAGTGCTAGAAAACAGCTCTGAGTTCCAACAGATTGACGTGGAGCAGAGATTCCTGAGGGACCATAACCCCTGGCTGGAGAGGTCGCCCATGTGAGCTCCCCATCCCAAGAGGGATGCATCTGTCGTGGGGTCAAGGAATGGGACAGAGGGATGAAAGGCACCCCTGTCTCAGATTGCTCTGATCCTGCCACCACTGAAGGGCCTGGATCAGAGTTTGAGTCACTGGGATTAACTTGGATAGAGGATCTCTTCTTTGAGACCAGAGCTCTCAAATGGAACTGAATGTCCCTCATCTGAAATCTTGCCCTTGCACCACAGCTGTGGGGCAGCCATGTGCCCTAGGGCTGAAGGAAATGCCTTGCTGGTCAAGAGACCTGCAGAGTGAAGGAGGCGGCCAGGGCCACTAAGGTCCTTACCCTTTCCAAGGGAAGGAAGGCTCTGGCCTGCTTTGTGTCCAGTTCTGTGCCTATAAAGGTGAGTACCTGGACAGGTTCCAAAACTGACTTTGGAAGATTGAGGAGAAATCCCAGAGAGGTAAGCAGCTGCTGAGTAACTAGCAGGTGTGATTTGACCTGGTCTGGAGACTGATCCACAATGAGCCAGTCGTCCAGGTAGGGAAAAATGGCAATCTTTTGCCTTCATAGGTGACCGACTGCTACTGCCAGACATTTTGTGAAGACCCTTGGGGCAGAAGTGAGGCCGAAGGGCATTGCTCTGAACTGATAATGGCCTGAGGGCAGTTCGAATCTGAGGTACTTTCGATGGGAGCTTCTGATAAGAACATGGAAGTAGGCATCCTTGAGGTCCAGGGAGGCTAGCCAGTCCCCTGGCCTTAGGAAGGGTAAAATCATTCCAGTGTCACCATTTTGAACTTCCGACTTTAACAGGTGCTTGTTCAGATATCTTAGATCCAGGATAGGCGCCACTCTCCTGTCTTTTTTTGGGGGTAAGGAAGTACCTGGAGTACAGACCCTTGCCCTGGTGAAGGGGAGAAACCCTTTCTACAGCTCTGAGAGCCAAGAGGGTTGAGACTTCTGTTTCCAAAGCAAGAGTCTCTAAAGGGTTTGTAGGTGAAAAAGATCTGGCTCTCATCTTTGGAAATTTCTTGAAGTTGAGAACCAGACCCTGGCTCACTACTTCCAGGACCCACCTGTCTGAGGTTAAAGACTGCCAGTCCTGGATTAAGTGAGCCAACCTGCCCCCTACAGGTAGTGGAGAGCCGACCCTGGGCATCCCATCAGGGTGCCTGTTTGGCAGGGGCTTTAGGCTGAGGGGTGGGAGCAGGCCTGCTCGAACCCCATCTGTCTCTCCCTCTGAAGAACCCCTTCTGTACATAGGCTGAAGAGGAGGAGGCCTGGGTCTGGTAAAAAGGCCTGTGAAAAGGCCTACCCCTACCCCTGGGGGGCTGCCTCTGAGGAGTGGCTTGCCATTCCTTGGCTTATGCACTCCTGTAAGTGGTTCTATATTCATCCATTTTCTTCATATAATTCTCTGTCTGCTCCCCAAACAGAGAATTTCCCACCACAGGAAAATCCATAGCCTTAGACTGGGTATCCTGTGACAAAGTAGTACACCTGAGCCAGGCCAATCTCCGAAAAGCCACAGATGTAGCCATGACTCTAGAGGATACATCGTTAGAATCCACTGCAGCATGGAATTGCACCTTAGATGCCTCAATACCATCAAGAGCCACCTGTTCCAGCTCCTTTGCAAGCTGGCTAGGGACCTGTTTGGCTAAGGCCATGACAGTATCCCATCTAGATTTCTGGTATCTTGCAACATAAGCCATATAGTTTGCTTGTCTGAGTCCCAAGGATGCTGCCATGTATTGTTTTTTGGCCATGGCATCAATCTTCCTGGAATCCTTGTCAGGAGGATGTGAAGCCAGAGGAATATTAGCTTTATCACAGGCTGCAGCCTGAACTACCCCAACATGACTGCATTGCTGTGAAAGAAAATCTGTATCAGGACCTGACAAAGTGTACCTCCTGTCCATCTTTTTATCCACAGGAGGCACAGAATTAGGAGCTTTTAAAATTTTTATTGTTTGTTTTCGAAAAGATTTATGTAAAGGGATGGACAACCTCCTGAACTCTGGGATATCCATCATCTCCACATAGTCAGGCTCCTCTTGCTCATCCAAAGCCTCCTCTAAGGGAAGCTGGAGGGTGTCAGCAACTTTTTTATAAAACAAAAAATGAGAAGGGGACTCAGAAAGCCTAGGGGGAGACTCACCTGAAGGTCTGTCTGGGGAGATGTCCGGTTCAATGGGCACATCCAGACTTTCAAAGTTACATTCACACTGATCATAATCCTCATCCCCCTCCTCTGGTTCATAGAACTCTTCTATATCATAATCCTGAACCACTGGAACTGACCAAACCGACCTTTTGCCAGACAGTGGCGGTTCGGAGGGAACCGGGGACAGGGACTGGGCAATCTGTATTGCCCTGGCTATCTCTGCAGCAGTTGGAGAAGGAATTTTGGACTCCAAACCTGCTGATTTTTTAGTTTTCTTTGCTGGAACTGGCTCCTCAGAGCCAACTTTTTATTGCCGAGGAAGTCTGCAGCCCTGGTCAGAGGCTTCCCTCCGGTTCAGTTGGCACCGAACCGGGCTGGCCATCGGGTCAGCGGACTTTTGGCCTCTGGTTCCCTGAGCCTGCCCACTCTCTTGTCCAGGGTGGCTGGGGAAATTTCTAAATCTGGCAGTCTGAATTGAGGTGGTCAGAACCCCAGACAATAGACACATGATGGTGTGTGGGTCAGCCTTGGCAAGAGCTTCCCCACAGACACTACAATGTTGAAACCCAGTGGGCCGGGTTTTTCTTTTGGGTTTCTCAGACATGATGCCAGCCTAACCAACAAATCCTGTCCTTTTAATGGCAGTGCTAGGTAAGACACCTATCGGTTCCAAACCGTGTCATGGGTTGTGGAAAAAACGTAATGAAATCCATTTTTTTTAGAACCGAGTAAGAACCGGGAATCAAGACTTAAGAAGCCTTAAAAAGCGAACTTAAATTAACATAATTCGATCGGTTCAACTAAACCGACAATATTTTACAAGTTCCACACAGAAAAACCCTATCTATTACTTACGATTACCAAGACAGAGCTTGAACCGATCGATTTTTGCGGTTAAAATAATTAAATCACGGTTAAATTACACCGAGAAATAGCGCTTTAAACCGAAGAAATGAACCGAGCAACAGGAGGAATCTCCGGAGCGACTGTTCAGTGAGGCGGAGTAAAGAATCTGACGGTTTCGGTTTGAAACCAACCTAACAGAGCTTCTGAACCGAGCTCGCGCTCTAAGCTCCATGCTCTGCATGGAAGTTAACTCTTTCACCTCCAGAGCAGTTCTAAGGCTGGGACAAACTGCAATAGTCATAATATAGCAAGACTTCATGTTGTTAGAATAAAACATATGAAACAAAATCCACTGATCAGACATAATATTACATTTGTGGGTACAAAGTTGGTTTCTGTTGGGGTGAGGGGTGGAGACATAAAAAGACTTATTGGACAGAGGGACAGCTACTGGATTTGTGAATTGGAATCTTGGAAACACCAGGGCCTTAATGACAGTATTGATCTCTTGGCTTTTCTGAAGAAATATAGGTGCTAAAGAGATTGGTTTCTGGAGGTGTCTGGTAAATAAATGAAAAAAAAAATTAGAATATAGGAAAATGAGAAGATATTCTGAAAATATAATCTGTCAGAGTACCATATAACCATATAGGTTTAAAGTGTGTGTGTGTATGTATATATATATATATATATATATATATATATACACATATATACACAGTATATATACACACACACACATATATATATATATACTGTATATATTCTATGCAAAAAAACTGCATTAATGCATCATTTAGGGTTAAAGCAAAAAAAGTCAGGAAATGGGACATTAGGGTTGAACCCCTAACTCCCCCCACACACCCCACCCGATCCTCCGGAACTGACAGATTCGTGGGTGTGTCATTGGGGTCACGAGGCCCAAATCTTACCCCATCCCACGTGTGAGCACATAGACAGGCTACAGTAAAGGAGAATGGGGTGAGAGTTAGGCCTCATGACTCCAATGACACACCCCGGAGTCTGTCAGTCTGTGAAGGATCCGGGTAGGGGAAGTTAGAGGTTCAATCCTAATGTCCCATTTCCTGACTTTTTTTTGCTTTAACCCTAAATGAAGCATTAACACAGTTTTCTGCATAGAATTTCCTTACTTTTGAAAAAGTGTAATATAAGTAGTAAAAAACACGTATTGGTGGGAACGGGCCCCACGCTCCCACCAAGTTGCCAATTTTTGCATAACAATATGCTTCTGGGCCCATGCTCTCACTTATGCAAAGCTACAGAGTCATGCAACAGCCCTATAGGGCACCAAACCATTGTAACAGGAATTCATGCATGTGAACCATAAGAGATAACAGAAAAATTCTAGCATCACTGTAATCGTGACAGCGAGTACTGCATGCAACACCAAAATGATGGTACCTGCATCTCAAATCATTTCTGAGATATGGGCACCGATCAGCACTGGACAGCCACTCTTTGAACCCTTGTGACAGTAATTTCACAATAGCTCCTGAACCGTACAACGTATGGAAAAAATTCCACTGCAGGCTTACTCTGCAACTTCAAATCCTTTTTGGCAGCACAGATCATACATGTTCATTTTCCCATTGACTTACAATGGGAACATCAAACTTGTATAACTTTTGAACAGACTAGTGTTTTTTCACCAAATAAAAGGTGGCAAGTTCCTTGATCGAAGCGCTTTCTAAGTCCCAAGCTTCGGTCTGGCAGATGACATGGTGGTTGCGCAGCGCCACAGACAAATACTGCACAAAAATGGCGAAAAGTGCATTTTGTGGTGCTTTACTGCGCTAAAACTGTATGTCCGACCGAACCACAACCTGGCAAATTAAAAGATCTACCCTCCCATGCTGTGCATACCAACTTTCGTGCAAATCCATGTAATGGTTGCAAAGTTAACAAACAGAATTTGAGGTTTAACATTAAAGTGCCAACTCAACCCTAAATATAGGGGTGCAATAGATAGATATAGGTATAGATATAGATAGCATTCACAAAAGTGTGTTATGCACATTTTATATTTTGTATGGTGGAATTTATAGTGATCCTATGCAGGAATGTTTGTAAATAAGGAAATTTAAGCAAAAAGTGCCTTGGTAAAATAAAACTGGATACACATGTTTGCACCAGATAGAAAAGCTTTGAACCATTCCAAGGAGATTAATCAATACTAAATTATTAATATTTAGTGCTAATGTTAAACCTGTCTTTAAAGAATTTGATATTCTTAAGGACTGATTTATTTTCCCCAAGATACAGTGTTTTATTATATGTAATGAGAATTTATTTTTTGCTGTTAATAATGCGTGTGTCTTTAAATGGGTGCATATTCCACTTTAAATGTGAAGGGAGCTTCATGACTGGTTGACGCATTGATTGATGTACACTCACTGTATAGAATGAGCACTGTATCTGTGCTTCCCAGATCACTCTGAGGAAGTTTAGCAACTTGCTACGTGAAACATTAGTCTTTTATCTGCGGTAGCCACTGCTTGGTTCACTTGTGCTCTACAGTACTGTATGTGCTTGCATGTTGCTATGTCTGCACTACATAAAGGACTTGTTCTAAATGTATACACAGTGTCCTGGTGTTTCGTGTCCATGCAGTGGGTGCTTTATCTTTGCCTTTGACACTTGAAGCTGTCTAGAACAGACAAGGTCATCTAAGATTTATTCTGTTTCTTTAAGACAGCTCTCAAATAGGATAAGAGCCATGAAAATATATTTTATTTGCAAATGTTGTTTTCTAAAACATTTCAGGCATTTTTGCATCCTCATTGATACAAAAGTACAGAGCTGCGTTAAACAGGCTCTACAATGCTGGTTCGACAACAATCTTGTCGACTGGCATCACAGTGACAGAATTTATGTCGACCGCAAGTTGTAGTTGACATAAATTCATATGGAATACCTGTCCTTGCTTCTACTTGGGGGCTTCATCCCCTGATCCCCCATACTAAATATAATCAACTCCGAGTCTGAGTTGATTCAGAAAGGGGGTGCAGGACCAGGAGACAGTGTGCCCGGGTCGCTGGCACAGCATTACAGCGAACTGTCAGTGTTGCTGCCATTGACATTTTTCACTGTAATGGTGTCACTGTCAGAGAGGCATATCTTTTAAATAATAAATTTTATTCTGCATAAGCACCTTTTGGGCCATCAAGGCACTTTACAAAAAAGATAAAAACAATCATATTAAAACAGTGAACATAAGGATAGAATAAACAACATACTAATAAAATAAGTAACGGGGATCAGAATTATACGGTGCCATCATAAGCGTGACTCCATAAGAAGGTTTTCAATGCCTGTTTAAACCCCTCCACAGTTATGCACTCCCGAAGCTGATGGGGTAGAGAATTCCAAAGGGTTGGGGCCACATACAAAAATGAACGGGCCCCAGAAGATTTCAGAGACACCCTCAGATTCTCTAGCAACCCCTCATCAGCCAAACACAACTGTCGCACCGGATGGTAAGGCACAAGAAGCTCTTTCAAGTATAATACATTGCAATTCCCGTTTAGCCACAATGTCAGTTTTAAAAACATGCAATGCGAAGTGCTCGCTTGCTTGTATCTGCTGTGTAGCTGTTGGGCATAGACAATGCAGCAGTTAAAACTAACAGATTAATAACACAGGTTATAAAAGTGGAATTGTCAGGATTAGAAAAAGAAGAGATTCACACATAATGGTGTTATTTTTCTTAGAATGTGACTTGTGTGCCTTGTGATTGGGGAAGGACTTCAAAATGAAACTAAGGAGAAAGGTAGAGAGGGGCAGAATTAAGGAGGAAATTCAATAATCTGATGCTGTGATAGGTGGAGAAGGGGCACACCCCTTAAAAAGCCATCTCACAGTTCAGACTGATACCAAGTTATCCACATGCTTCACAAGCAAACACAATCAGTTTTATTCCTGGAGCATATCTGTCCATACTGCATGGGGTATATAAATTCAAATGTAAACTACTTTTTACTCTAAATGGTTTTGAGATTATTAAAAGTCACTAAGAGAAGGAGCTAACTGTAGTGATCAGCAGCAGGTTGACATGGAGTCAACAGTTCTGGACCTCAACTAGCAAGACAAACAGAATCATGGCGTGCACAAAGAGAAACTGTATAAGATGAGGGGTATTATAATGCCCTGGTATAGATCGTTGGTCTGGCCCCATCTTTAGTGCAGTCTTCAGTTCTCCTCTCATATCTGAAAAATGATACAGATACTATTGAAAACGTCCATAGTAGAGTGATCTAGGTAGGTGGAGGCTTGCAAACATGAGCTTTGAGGACCAACTGACTAATCTAAGGTCCTTTCATATGGAAAAGAGGAGAGTCAGGGGGAGGAATACACTTTGTATCGAAATACGGGAAAGACACAGTGTCATCTGATTCACCACAGTCCTCACTGTATCCAAGGATGACAGAATAAAGAGGGCGCAAACTGTCTCTGAAAGGAGGAAAATTCAACTGAATGATCAGGAAGAATAACTTTGTGGAAGATTTTGTGAATATGTGGAATAGACTCCCTCAGCAGATGGTATCTGTTTATACTGGGGCATAAGTGGAGGACTAAGCATGCCCTTAGTTGTTTGCTAAGCCTATGCAAGCTATATGGCAGTTCTATAGGGCAGTTAGTTGCACACACGATGTGCTACTGTAGGCTGAGCTAGCAGTAGTAATCTAGCATAAAACATGCTACCTTTTAAATTAAATACAAATATCTGGGGGTAGAGTGAACCAATTCTTAACAAAACCAACTGATATTTTTGTTTTGGTCCCCCTTTCCATTTTTTCCCCAGTTTTAGAGCTTCTTCAGAGCAGTAATGCTAAAAAAATAGCATAGTAGCCTTTTGCCTTCATAGGATTCAGGAACAGCATGGGCAGCATACTCAACAGAATGTGCCGGTGTAGTGCAAAGACTTGCACTTCTCTTGTGTCTGACCAAGCAACTGCTATATTCAGTCAGATAGTGGACTGGCTCTATCCAACAGAATATCAGTCTCTGTCAGCACAGCACAAAGTAAAACTATGCTGCCTGACATGGACATGGACTGTATGTAGCATTCAGGGAATAGCACTCCCAGGAATGGATAGCACCGGGGCCCCTGTGGGCTATATTCAGGGAATAGCACTCCCAGAAATGGAGAGCACCAGGGCCCCTGTGGGCTATATTCAGGGAATGGCACTCCCAGGAATGGAGAGCACCGGGGCCCCTGTGGGCTATATTCAGGGAACAGCACTCCCAGGAATGGATAGCACTGGGACCCCTGTGGACTATATTCAGGGAATAGCACTCCCAGGAGTGGAGAGCACTGGAACCCTTGTGGACTATATTCAGGGAATAGCACTCCCAGGAATGGAGAGCACCAGGACCCCTGTGGACTATATTCAGAGAATAGCAGTCCCAAGAATGGAGAGCACTGGGACCCCTGTGGCCTATATTCAGGTAATATCACTCCCTGGAATGGAGAGCACCAGGACCCCTGTGGGCTATATTTAGCCACAACATGTAGATGAGCCCAATGGGCATACAGGGCACTAAGGGGCAATTAGCATGCCCATTATGGGCTAATTTGCATGGTGTGCTGAAGTCCATTAGTGTCCCTCCTGTGTGTGCCTGATGACTTCCCTGGTGTCTAGTGGCACCCCACACCCAAATACACATCCCATGTAATGTTACATATCATTGGGATCTAGTGGCACCAGGTGACCTGCGGCACCCTTACCCCTGCACACCTGTTCCATTTAATTGTTCCTAGCCCTGGTGATGAGTAGCATCCTCACCCCCAAACAACCATGACATGCAATAGTTCCTATCCATGGTGTCTAGTGGCACCTCCACCCCCCCCCAGCAACTGTGCCATGTAATTGTTTATAGCTCTGGTGTCTAGTGGCACCCCCCACACCTGAACACCCTACATATCCCTGGTGTCTAGTGGCAGAATTATCCCTGAACAATGTGCCATGTAATAGTTCATATCCCTGGTGTCAAGTAGCACCCCCCAACCCCCAAGAACCCATGTACAATAATACCGGATTCCCTGGCATCCAGTGGCTCCCCACCCCTCCGAATGCCCATGGACATATGCTAAGGCAGGCAGTGGTGGGCAGTGTCCCCTCACCTGTCCTACCCACTCATAGAACACCGCCCATTGGGCCAGCCCTTAGCACAGTGTTTACAGATGTGTTAGGAATCCCAATATGAAGACAGGTTTAGTCCTCCTCTCTCCTCTCTCTCAGCTGCCTGACATATAAGCTGGCATTGAGTGCACGTACAGATATGTACAGTACAGATGCTCATGGACGGCTCACACAAGGTCTGCAATTCTCCTACTTGCTATTTAGTACTAAAAATTTAGCAAGTTCAACCCTGGAAAATGCATAAGGATTTTTAGTATATTTATAATGCATCTTATTTATTATTTATTTTTTATATTTACAGGGTTGCACCTGGTGTGTTACCAAGTAAAAGCAAGCAGTGATAATCCCAGTGCTTCCCCTCCCCCCAGAGCACAGGTGTTATATGACTGGACCTAGAAGAACCAGTCAATAGCCAGGCTGCCGCATTCTGCACTAGCTGCAAGTGGCAAATCTCAACCCCTGGTAGCCCAAGATAAAGGGCATTGTAGTAGTCGAGGCAGGAGGTAACAAAAGCATGGACCAAAGTAGGAAGATCATCAGGAGGAACTAGGTGCTTCACCCGGGCGATGTTTCTCAGATGGTAAAAAGAGGTTTTGATAACTGCCGACACCTGAGATTTAAGTGCCAAACAGTCCTCAAACACAACGCCCAGGTTCCACACCCGGTCTGAGGTAGTTAGCTGGACACCCTCAAGCCATAAACCCAAGGGTGATACCACCAACAAACCCGCCTCCCAGCGACCCAGGTCCACAACCAACACCTCAGTTTTTTCTGGGTTCAACCGCAGCCAGCTCACATTCATCCAGTCCTGGATTTTGGCAAGACAGTTGTTAAAGACCGAAAAGGCAGCATCTTGGCTGGGCACAAAGGACATGTACAGCTGGGTATCATCTGCATAGCAGTGAAAACTCAGACCGTACCGCCTAATAATCACTCCTAACGTCAGCATGTACACAGCAAACAACATGGGCGCCAAAATGGAGCCCTGCGGCACCCCACAGAATAGGGGGAATGATGCAGAGGAAAAAATCCCAGACACCACCCTCTGAGTCCTGCCCTCGAGGAAAGATCGAAACCAACTGAGGACTGTACCAGACAGCCCATAGATAAACCGCAAGTGCTCCAAAAGTACACCATGGTCCACGGTGTCAAATGCTGCAGAGAGATCAAGAAGGACCAAGACAGAACAAGTTCTTCGATCTCTCACTATTAGGAGGTCATTTAGTACCCAGACAAGAGCTGTCTCAGTACTATGTCTTTTCCTAAATCCGGACTGGAGAGAATCACTGACATTGTCGCTGGTCAAATGATCATCCAGCTGCGAAGCGACCACATTCTCAATAACCTTACCCACAAAGGGCAGGTTAGAGACAGGCCTGTAGTTAGCCAGACAATCCGGGTCCAAGGAGGACTTCTTAAGAAGGGGCTGAACCACAGCCTCTTTCAGAGGATTTGGAAAAATCCCCCTCTCCAAAGACCTCCAGACTATCTCAGCAAGGACTAGACCAATTTTATCCACACAGCCCACTAGGAGACATGTGGGGCCCGAGTCCAAACCACAGTTGGTCAGATGCTATGATTGGATGATCATCACTATGTCATTGATTGTGGGAAGACTGAAGTCAGACCACACAAACTGGGTGTCCAACATCTCCTGCCGACCATCACAATTCCCATTAGGAAGGGTTAAACGGATATCAGACCTGATTGTGGCAACCTTATCTGAAAAGAATTGAGCAAACTCCTCACACCATTCTTGAGAAAAGGATCTTCTGGGCTGAAGACAGATTGGATTGCACAATCTGTCCACAGTCTGGAAAAGCTAAGCTGGTCTATTCTGTGCAGCAGCAATCTCTCTGGGCAGCAATTCTGCCTTTTTATGAGAGATTGCGGATTGATAGACCACATAGTGGTCCATCAAACTAAGTTTATCACAATCCAGGCCTGACCTCTGCCAGCATCTCTCTAACCTTTGGTTGACTCTCCTCAACTCTCTCAGAGTCTCATCAAACCAAGGAGACCTGGGGCGAAGAGTGAGGAGACGAACATGAACAGGAGCAATGGAATCCAGGGCCCCTGCCACCACTTTATTATAGGCAAGTACCAAGTCTCCTGGATCCATGCAATCTCTCAGTAAGCCCGATAGGTCCAGCACCGCCATCAGGCTATCTGGGAAAACACCCCTCAAAGGGCGGTACCAGACCATCTCCAATATTGAGTTGCAAGTAGGAGAATTGTGGTCTTCTCCTAATAAGTGAGCTCCCCAGTGATCACCTGTGAGGGTAACCCATCAAAACAGCGACTGAACTTGAGAGACTCAGATATGAGCGACTCAAGTTCAGCTCTCGTTATGTGAGTTACTCTGAAAGGGTAGCGATGGGCAAATAGCAAGGCAATCGGAAACACAGGATGGGGGATGGAAGAGGAGGGAAGGTATGTGGGGTGTAGTGTGGAGAGAGGCTGCTGAGCTGGCCGTGTGGTGTGGTGGTGAGGGTGGCTGGCTTCAGCGGTGAGGGTACAGAGTTTGGGGCTGGGGAGGAGCACAATATTTGGTGATTTTGCATGTGGGACTTAGGGGTGTGTGGGGGGCCTGCCCCCTGTATAAATAACATAAAAATCACTTGTTTTTGCTGGTCTTGCCTTGCTGGGAGTTTACATCAACATTTAGCTTTTTTAGCGATGTACACTCGCTATAATGCTGAACGCTATTTAGAGATCGCCGTTATGACATGGAACTCCTGTGAGCTTATTACTGGCCAGAGCACAGAGAACATGGCATAAGAAATGAAGTCAGAGAGCAGTTTCCCCACAAGATAGAGAGATAGTGGGGACCTTAACTTACAATGACATGGTGAGGTTTATGTAAAATATGAAGTTTTTTTCTAACCAATGAGTGGTTCACTTTGTCATTGGTGGTCAGACTGATCATGATTCGGCTAACTAATGAGATGACATGTTGAAAGAAGGGAAGTGGGAAAGCTGAATTCATTTGAATGAATTTCTGGCTTTAATGCATCTCGGCGGGGGCGGGGGGCGCTGCTATTATAACTGTTCAACATTGTATTTTGTCCTAATGAGCTGATGGTGAAAACACCTTGATGAAGGTCTTCTGCTTCCTAAAATAGTATGTTAGTATATTATCTGCCAATATGTGATGATATATTGGTAATATCTTAACTTTTCTGAATGCACTGGGGTAAATTAACTACTTTAACACCTTTTTTAAAAATGTCCAGTTTCCTTGAGGTACAGTACACTTATTTAACAAACTTTTATTGAATGTCTGGTTGTAATGGGGTTAAATAAACTTATTTAGCAACTCTTTTTTAAATGTGTCTGGTTGCATTGGGGTTAAACTAACTCCTTTAACAGCCTTTATAAAATTTTGTTTGGTTCCAATGAGTAAAATTATTTCCTGTAACATACTTTTTTAGATATAGTCTGGTTGCAATGGGGAAAAATTAACTCCAATAGCACACTTTTTAAACGGTTGCTTGGTTGTAGTGGGGTAAAATTAACTTCTTTAAAACTTTTTTAAATTTGTTTTATTGCAATGGAGTAAAATGAACTCCTTTAACACCATTTTCAAATTTGTTTTGTTGCAATGGAGTAAAACTAATTCCTTTAGTTCCATTTTTTATTTTTTACAATGGCGTAAAATTAACTGTTTTGACACCTTCTTTATGGCCATGGGGAGAGCCTATAGCCATCTTACTTTAGCAAGAAAAATGACATATTGTGGACGCATTTTGGACTTCTCAGTGTATCCTTCCATAGTTATGGCTATCACTATGGCAGTAAAATAAATAACCCCTTCTGTTTGTTTAGAATGTTGGACGGACACAGAACTCCAAGGGCCAGGTGTTCAAAACTTTGCCCTGGGGCTAAATTAACACTGCCCAGTGGGCAAACTTAGCCCGGAGCATAAAGCAAGCTATATTCTAAAGGAATAGCCCAGGGCAAACAGCTTCTGAATACAGCATGGGAACGAGGTTGGGCAAACTGGGCTGGGTGTGCAGGGCAAATGTAGCCCTGGAATAAGACAGCTCTGAAAATAGCAACCAGGAAGTGCAAACCACAACAGCAACACAGTACTCAGTGATGTGGAGGTAGGTAGAAGTGAACTATGAGGCCAATGTGTGTGCCAGCAAATGTGTGGACCCAGTACAGCTGCAGGCAGCCACAGATGTGAAAGAACAGTGTTCAGAACTGTATAATATTCCCCGAACCGTTAGCGCTGCTCTAACAAATTTGCATAGCTTTAAGCTAAGCCATTTGCCTGGTGCCAAACTTTGCCATATTCAAAAGTGACATGCAAATGAGCCTACTTATTTATTTTATTTATTTATTAGAACATCAGTTTAACAACCTTTGAGCCAGAGACTCATTTACAAAGGTACCTCGTCACAGTGAGGACATAACAGTGCAGGAAACAAACATCAAGGCAGACAAAAAAATCTGAGAACATTTAGGAAGCAGCCAAAAAATACAGGCATTTGTCAAACACAGTATACAAACAGGCTTACATGTGCACTTTACAGAGTAGACAATATACAGTAGTTACATGGAGATTGATTCAGTGGGCAGATAAAGGTAAGGCTGGGTGGGAGACATCAGAAGAGGAGTGAGGGGAAGATAGTGCGCTTACAGAGTAGACAATATACAGTAGTTACATGGAGATTGATTCAGTGGGCAGATAAAGGTAAGGCTGGGTGGGAGACATCAGAAGAGGAGTGTGGGGATGATAGTAGCAAGTAAAGGTAGAGCTGGACAGAAGGTCAGAGAGCGGCTCAGCAAGCTTTGTCTGGAAGGATAGGAGGAGGCTTAGAGGCAGGTACAGCTGCGTGTTGAGAGCAGGTGATTTCTAAGACTAGTTTTGAAGTACGATAACGAGGGCAGCATCAGTGACTCCGGCGGGTTGGGTGTTAGACCAACAGGGGGCTCTGTAGGGGTAAGCCCTTTGACCTTGCGAGGTTCTCGCCCTCGGTATAACCAGTGCAGTTTTGCGGGATATGCGGGTATGCACTGTAGGGTTAGCATGGTGGATAGTGGTTGACAGACCCGTTGGGGATAGCCCAAGGATTGATTTTTTTTTGTTAGGAGGCAGGTTTGGTATTTGAGGCCCTCATCTAGGTTGAGTAGATTAGCCATGGTGTAAAGATGACAAGTGTGGGTTAGACTAGGAGCCCCAGTTATGAGCCTGCAGGCCTTGTTTAAGGTGAGGCGGATCTTGTGCAGGGCAGTCTGGTCTGCTGCACCATACACAGGTAGGCCATAGTCTACCAGAGATAGAACAGAGGATGTGACTGCAAGTCGGAGGGCATCCATGGGGAGGCAGTTTTTGTGATGATAGAGGATACCCAGTCGAGTGTTAGAGGCTGAGGCAAGGGCAGAGATGTGGGCATGAAAAGAGAGGGCCGGGTCAAAGGTTATACCTAGGTATTTATAAGAGTGAACTAGCTCAATAGGGAGTTTAGAGGTGGAGTGGACTGCGAGAGGATAGTTACTGGATTTATTTTGGGGGTGGGCAATGAGCACGGTTTTGGTTTTCTTTAGATTAATTACGAGCCTGTGCTCAGTAAACCAGGCTTCTGCGCCATTGTAGGATTCCTGCAGAGAATCCTGAAGTGAGATGGGATTATGGTCGGAGGCAAAGAGTACAGCATCATCTGCGTAAAGAAGGATTTTTCCAGTACATACACTGGGCAGGGAGTTGAGAAAAAGGGAAAAGGGCCCAAGAATGGAGCCCTGAGGCACTCCGGAGTGGATAGGGCAGGTGCCCTAGGTATGTCTCTTTGCAGATGACACAAAGATCTGCAACAGAGTTGATGCACAAGGTGGGGTGGAAAGGATGAGAAGGGACTTGGCAAGGTTAGAGGAATGGTCAGATGTATGGCAGCTTAGATTCAATGCTAAGAAGTGCAAGGTAATGCACCTGGGAAACAAAAACCCAGGGGAAGAGTACACAATGGGGGGTGAGATACTAACAACAACAAAAATGGAAAGGGACCTGGGGGTAGTCATATCAGATGACCTAAAGGTGGGCAAGCAATGTGAGAGGGCAGCAAGGAGGGCTGGGGGGATACTGGGATGCATAGGGAGAGGCATCACCAGCAGAAAACAGGAAGTTATTATCCCTCTGTACAGACAGTTGGTGAGACCTCATCTGAGTACTAGGCAGTTCTGGAGACCCAATCTCTGCAAGGATATAGACAGGATGGAGGCTGTCCAGAGGAGGGCACTAAAATGGTGCAGGGCCTGCACCGGAAGACATATGAAGAGAGACTTAAGGAGCTGAATATGTATAGCCTCAAGGAAAGGAGAGAGAGGGGGACATGATATAAACTTTCAAGTATCTTAGGGAATCACCAAGTCCAAGAGGGTAGCATCTTTCAAAAAGAGAGGTGTGCAAGAACAAGGGGCACAATGAAGAATAGAAGGGGTGGCTCAGAGGTAATTTAAAGAAGTATTTTTTCACAGAGAGGGTTGTGGATGCATGGAATGGCCTTCCGGAGGAGGTTGTGGAGTCAAAAACAGTGGTGGAATTCAAGCATGCATGGGACAGTCATAAGGCAATTCTAGGGGGTGGGGGTAGGAAGAAGTAGGCTGCTGGTTAACTAGGATCTGCAGCTTATCCAATAGGTAGGGAAATGGGCTGACTGGGTGTGCCAAGCGGTCCTTATCTGCTGTCAAAATCTATGTTTCTATGTTTCTGGAAAGTTTCCCGTTGATTTTCACACGTTGTGAGTGGGCCGACAAGTAGCTGGAGCACAAGGAAACAGGCCCAGTGTCAAAGCCTAAGTGACTAAGGGTAGCTAGCAGGAGGGGGTGGGAGACAGTATCAAAGGCTTTTGATAAGTCAATGAGCACTGCACCTGCTAGGGAGCCAGAGTCCAGTGAGGTGTGAAGAAAGTTAGAGAACTCCAGGAGGGCAGTATTGGTGCCGTGGCCTGCTCTGAAACCATGTTGTTCTGGGCAGAGGATGCTATATTTATGGAGGTATTCAGAGATTTAGGTGGCTGCCAATTTTTCTAAGGCCTTAGGAGAGAGGAGAGAGGATTGAGATAGGTCGATAATTGCTAGGGAGGGTCCCATCACCACCCTTGTGTATTGGGGAGTGACAGTAGCTATCTTCCAGGCAGAGGGAATCTGCCCTAGGCAGAGGATTTGTTAAAGAGGCTGGTGATTGGTGAGAGAACCAGATCCAGAACCTGACGGAGAAAACTGGGATCAAGGGACTCATTGCCAATTGTGTTACTCTTTAAGGCTTTGAGTAAGTAAGGTCTGACTTCCTGGGCAGTGACTCGGTGCAAGTAGAACAAGGGGTGTGTAAGAATAGGGACAGACCTGGAGGGAGGGGGAGTGAAGAAATTATCAGGGAGCACCAGGCTAAGGTCTGTGAAAGAATTGTTGAGGTGGTTGGCAATAAGGACAGGGTCTGAGGACCAAACCATTAATGTTGATAGCTAAGGTGGGGGAATCAGTGCCACCATTCAGCTGCTTAATGTTGTCCCAGAAGTCCTAGCATTCCCCATGAGAGGAAGGGAGGGAGGCTTGATAGTGCTCAGCCTTCGCTTTTGTGAGTGGCCCATGTACATTGTTCCGGGCAGCAGCATAAGGCCAAAGCCTGTGTCAGCTGGGCCCGTTTCGTGTGACAATGTGCCATAGATTGTCCCTAGTGCTAAGAAGTTGGTGCAGTGTGGGGGTAATCCAGGGGGCATGCCTCACTTTGGACTGGCGTGCAGTTATGGGTGCAAAAATGTCGCAAGCAGAGTTGATGGTGTGGATAAAGAAGGTAAGGGCCGTGTCAATATCCGGGGCGTTTAGTATAGGGGACCAGTCTATGAGGGCTAGGAGTCGCTTAAGGCCTTTCAGCCCACCAGCTCTAAGATGTCGCCAAAGGGTAGATTGTGCTGTGGGTTTGGGCATTGAGGTTGACCAATAGAAGAGAACCGGGGAGTGGTCGCTAAGGCAGTCCTGGAGGATTTGGATAATGCTGAGGATGCGATTAGGAAGCGGTTGTGAGGACCACATCCAGGGTGTGCTACAGCCCATTCTAGGATTCACTCTAGTGGGTTGGGAGACTAGTTGGGTTAGAGTCGATGGCTGTAAAGGCATCACGGAGGAAGTGGATGAAGGCTAAGCCAATTGATGTTCAAGTCCCCAAAAGGATTTGGTCAGAGGAGGGGTAGGAGGTAAGATAATCGATTAGTGGGCCTAATGCTTGTGCTTGATTTTGGAGGTATGTACGCTCTAGTCAGGTAGATGGGACCCTAGAGGATCAGGAGATAATTTAGGGTTAGGGCCTGAGCCCTGAAGTCAAGGACCGGGGCTGGGAGGGCTAGTCCAACGAGAGGGTCTTTGACATCAATGGCACAGCCCCCACCTCGCCTACCAACACGGTCCTCCCGATAGAGGGAGTAGCTGGGGAGTGAGACCAGGGAGTCAGGGGTAGAGTCTGACAGCCAAGTTTCAGCTATTGAGATATCGTCAGGTTTATGAACTGCAACCCAGCAACTGAGAGAGTCGAATTTTTTAAGGAGGCTACATATGTTCATGGAAGCAATAAGAAGCCTGGTGGATTCCTTTGAGGAGCCTTTGCAAGCTGGACCGGGATTGGGATGTATGTTACCAGTCAGGTGCAGAAGGAGGAGAGCTGCTCTGGACAGAGGGTGGCAGAAGGAGGGTTTTCACCGGGAGCGATAGGAAGAGAAGGGGGGTATCGTAGCACAGGGGGTGGGTAGGGCAGCACAGGCTGAGAAGGCTTGAGTGATAAGATGACTGAGGGAGCGAAGGGGGGAGGAAAGGTAGTGTCTAGATGGGGGTGGGGAGGAGAGGAGCATATAGGGTGAGTAAAGGAGGAGGGAGGGCAGGAGGGCAGGTAGGAGCAGTAGAGTAGTGAGGCTGAGGGTTAACAGGGACATTAGGGTTAGCGGAAGGCAAAAGGAGGAGGAGGAGAGGGAGGCAGGTAGGCAGGAGGTGTGCATGCGTGATTGGTAAGGGTGAGAGAGCTGAAGTGAAGAGAGATGGGGGAACTTGGATGATAGAGGGGAAGATGGTGGTGAAAGGTCTACCCCTACATGTAGTTGCCACCTTGGTACAGTGGCAGAGCCCCTGACTCAAGTGCACAGGGCACCAGGTTCAAGGCTTGCCCAGGGTGATAGAAAAGGACCCAAGACAGTAGCTGCAGCAGCAGGGAGCAGGGCTCAAAGCCTGCAGTAACACTCATAGACTGTTTTTGCCGACTATGAGGGTTAGAGGGTTTAAGAGTCTTAAAACCTATCACAAACAATAGACTGATACGATGGTTGAGTGGTGGGGCTGCTGACTGAGACAGTGAGGGTGCAGGATTCAATGCCTGCAGTAGCAGCAAGAGATAAGTAGTAAAATATTTTGGCAGACTGTGGGAGTAGATTACTTAGGTAGTCTCTGGGCAAACATCCAGATTAGCATCTCATTATGCCCTGATTTGCATGCAGTTTGCCCAGCGTTACTGCAGGGTCCCACAGCTCCACCTGAATGTCAGTCTGTAAATACAGGGGATGGCCATGTCTGGCCACAGCTCCACCTGTAGGTCAGTCTGACAGTGTCTGATGGTAGCTGCCGGCTACATGTATGCAGTACTGCATAGCACGGTGTACCCCAGGGGACAACACAGCATAGGCACAGGCTTTAGTGGTGATGCATGCAACTGACACACTGTAGGGCATGCTACAGTGCATACCAGACACCACAGTAGCAACGGGGGTAGTAGTGTGAGGGACACAGCAGTGCCTATGGTGTGTGGGGGTAGTAAAGACCACTGCACTGTACACAGTGACAAGTCCACCTTGCAGGTGTGTGTTGCCAGTGGACATTACTGTCACACTGTTGTGTGACCCACAGATGCTGCATCTCTGGCATGGGATGCTCATAATGACATAGACATGGCCGGCTGTGTGTGCTGTGGTGTATGTACAGCTGTGCAGTATATGACTGGGGGCATGTACAATCAGATGGGCACATTGATATTGTGGTATTCCCAATTCTGGCCCATGTGCACTGTGTGCTGTGTCCAAGCCTTGTAGCCACACCCGGTCTGTGGTGAGGCCTGGCCACCCATACACCTTCCCCTCTACACCCACTGTGCCCAGAGTGCTGCATGTGTGTGCTGCCATCTGTTGGTCACCACAGATGTATGGTCTGCAGGTGTGTGCCATATGGCCACACTACCATGGTGGCCTCTGGGGGCCAGGTCACCACATACTACTTGGCATGGCTGGGACTGGTGGCAGCAATTGGCATTACTGTGGTGCCATCAATGAGCAGCATGTTTCCTCCATGTCTGGCTTTTTCTGTGTCATAGTCATATGTTAGGGTCGTGCAAGGCAGCGCTAAAGCCACACTAATGCTGCACAGGGCCACAATGTCACCCAAAGCTGTTTGCCCAGAGTTAAGGCCAGCTTTTCCGTGAGGGGTAATTTGTACCACACAAAGGGTCGCACTAAGTCATGCTAAACACCTTAGCATGGCACTAGTCACTGAATATCTCATAACGCCTGTATTCATGTACAGTTTGCCCCATGCATATATTATGGTTTGCCCGGTGCTAATGCAGTTTACAAGTGCCATTTGGCCTTTTGAATATAGCAAACCTGCGCTAATCTCTTGCTAAACCCGTGCAAATGGTTTGTGCACCGTGCAAAGCTTTGAATATCTGGGTCCAAGCTGCTTTTCTCTGAAAGCAAATGTGCACACATTCCAAACAAATCTAAATATCTTTAAAACTATTCAAGGTGCACAAAAACAACCAGCATTAAAGTTGTTCAGGACAAAAGGACCTTTCACAAGAGTGTATTCACTAATCTGAATTATTTATATTTTGTAAAATAGGGTCTTCCAAATGACCCCTTTTTCTTTTCTCTCTGAGTGAACACAGTAGGAGTCAAACAAATGTAAATATCTCAGGAAGTCTACATGTTACCAATGCACAACCAATATGAAAGTTGTTCAGGACAAAGCAACCTTTCAAATGAGGGTAGTCACTAATCTGAATTCAATAGATTTTATTAAATATAACCATCCGAAAGGTGTAAATTATGAAGAAAAATGAAAATTCAGGTAATCAGATGGCCATAGTTTTAAAAATATAATCCATGCATCTTAATGAATAGGCTTATTGGAAACTTTTTTTGTCCTAAACATCTTTCATTGTGGTGGTTTATGTGTAACTCATATACGTTTAGAGATAGTTACATTTGTTTGACATAACTCCTATAGGAAATGAAAATTCAGGTAATCAGATGTACATAGTTTAAAAAATATAATTAGTGCACCTTAATGAATAAGCTCATTTGAAAGGTATTTTTGTCCTGAAAAATATTCATACTGTTTTTTTATGTGTAACTCGTATACTTTGAGAGATATTTACATTTGTTTGCCATAACTGCTATTGCACTTCAAACAGCCTAATTTTTGCAAACCACTCCACAAGTTAAATGAAGTACTAGACCAGACCATAAATCTCTTGTCATGCCAAATTTAACTCATTCAGAGCCACTGTGTGTTTAGAACATTGGAGACAGAACTCCAGAATGCTTTTAATTTCTTTATTAATTTAACCCTTGCTGTGCCTCAGACTGATATATTAGTCCAGAATTCCAATATGTTCTAATTCTGTCAGCAGCCTAAGGGTTAATATATTTTTATAAGATATAATACTTAACAACCAGAGACAAACTTGTTCAATAACAAAAATAACAATAACAACAACACCACCCCTCCCAACCCACTCATGGAGTGCTACCCATGAGTAGAAATAATATTAACATCTCTAAAGCAGACCAGTCTCAGAGAGGAAATTAATTAAAACAAAATTAAGATGTATTAAGGGTATATAGCTTACCCCATCTTCTGTCAAATAACTGAGGTTTATGATGTAGGCTAGCAATCATTAGTTCAGTTCTGAGATTAAACAGTAGCTCCTGTAACTACTCTCGATAAGAAAGAGGGGTCTGGTCCAGCCAATGTCTAAGAACTAGCTTCTTCACTGAAATAGAAATCAAAGCAATATAATGTTTTCTCTCCTTCACCTGTAAGGCTCTAATCACCCAAGATACAAATTCCTGGATGAAACATATCTTCCAGACCCAATAAGGAATCTGCTTTATCCTTAATAAGGTCCCATATTGAGGGCAACCTTGGAGCACGACCAGAAAAGATGGAGGAGACAGCCTACATGCTGCCCACATTTAGTGCAAGTATCTGAAGCCACATGTCCCATGTTGGCTAATTTTTCAGGAGTATAAAAAAGATTATGCAGGATATTAAACTGGGTGAGGTGAAGTCTATCCTGAGAGACAAAAGTACATATGTCCCTCCAGATAGTCCTCCATGTATGGAGTGAAAGAGAGAAAATAGAATCCCAGTAGGAAGAGCTACCTACCACCTCTGGAACTAATTGGGATAGAAGCAATGAATATAATCCAGATACCACCTGTGACTTAATGACCAGATCCGAGATGGAACACAAGAGCTCTGATCTGTCAATCAGCTAGAGGCCGGACTCAAACCAATGTAGTAAAACATGTCTTAATTGATAAATCTTAAATATATTAGAAGTGGCCAAATGAAATCTATGTATAATTTCAGTAGAAGAAAACAACACACCTTGAGAAACAAGGTCACAAACTTTAATATCTGAGATCTGTGGAATCTAGTTAGGAGATATCACCCGCCCATCACGTTTTAAATTATTATTGCCCAAAAAAGGCAAAGAGATATTTTAAGTAAGGTGCAAAACTGAGAGTACACCTGCAGAGAAGTACGAACATTCATTACTGAGTCTTTTAAAATGGCAGGAAGGGACTTCCAGAGAATAAAAAGAAGGGATGACACAGATCGTCCAGTCCCAGTTATTAAATTACATTTAAATTCCAACCATGTTGGGACATATCCTGCAATCTGATCAATGGGGGTTGGAGAGAGAGCCATTTAAAACATTAAATGAGATGGCTCGCAATATAATAGAACAAAAAGTCTGAGTTCACCCTGCAATCTATCCATCGAAAGCTTCCTGTAGGACCTTCTGAGGGTGTTATCCACCCAAATGAATTCCGAGGTATACGAATGAATACATTTAAAAAACGACAGGGGTAGCCAAAAATTAAGCATGTTTAAAGGCTAGAATAAAAAGGGAAGAACATTCATTTTAATTATGCTGATGCTACCCCATAAAGAGAAGGGAAGCGATTTCCAATGGGACAGATCTTGTTGGAGCATAAGTAATAGGGAGTCCAGATTAAGCTGCTTCATCAGGGCAACATCTCAGGAAAGGTACAGCCCTACATACTTAATAGAATGGGGAGCTCAATGCATACCTAAAGAGGTAATGTCTGATCTTAAGACAATAGGGATAAGGGGAAGTACCTCTTTTTTCTCTAAATTAAGTTTGTAGTTAGCGAGGGAACAAAATTCTCTGATAATCATCAGGGCTGCTGGGATCGAAACCATAGGGTAGGAGAGATGTAATAATATATCATCAGTATAAACAGATAATGTTAAAGTCCTGCCATCAACCGGAATCCCCTATTAAACCTGGGCATGATTTGAGCTGTCAGATTAATGGCTACAAGTATAAGTTAAAAAGTAGTGGAGATAAAGGACAGCCCTGGCAGGTTCCAGAAAACAGAAGAAACCTAGGGAAAAAAAAAACATTACATAGAAACATAGAAACATAGACTTTGACGGCAGATAAAGACCGCTAGGCCCATCTAGTCTGCCCATTTCTCTACCTACAGGATAGGCCGCAGATCCTATTTAACCAACAGTCTATATCTTCCTACCCCCCACAAGAATTGCCTTATGTCTGTCCCATGCATTCTTGAATTCTCCCACAGTTTTAGACTCCACAACTTCCTCAGGAAGGCTGTTCCATGCATCCACTACCCTCTCGTGAAATAATACTTCCTCACATTGCCCTTGAACCGCCCTCCTTCTATCTTTAAATTGTCCCCCTTGTTCTTGCAAGTCTCTTTTCTGAAAGATGCTACCCTCTTGGACTTTGTTGATTCCTTGAGGTACTTGAAAATTTCTATCATGTCCCCCTCTCCCTTCTTTCCTCAAGGTATACATATTAAGCTCCTTTACTCTCTCCTCATACAGCTTCTCTTGCAGACCCTGCACCATTTTAGTTGCCCTCCTCTGGACTGCCTCTATCCTGTCTATGTCCTTGCAGAGATGGGGTCTCCAGAACTGGACAACAGTATTCCAGATGGGGTCTCACCAACTGTCTGTACAGAGGGATAACAACTTCCTGTTTTCTGCTGCTGATGCCTCTCCTATACATCCCAGTATACCCCAGCCCTCCCTACTGCCTTCTCACATTGCTTGCTAACCTTAAGGTCATCTGATATGATTACCCCCAGGTCCCTTTCCCGTTTTGTTGTTGTTCTACCTCCCCACCATTGTGTATTCTTCCCTGGGTTCTTGTTTCCCAGGTGCATTATTTTGCACTTTGCATTGAATCCTAGCTGCCAATACGCCTGACCATTCCTCCAACCTTGCCAAGTCCCTTTTCATCCTTTCCACGCCTTGTGTATCAACCCTGTTGCAGATCTTTGTGTCATCTGCAAAAAGGCATACTTTTCCTTCCAGTCCCTCTGCAATGCCACTGATGAAGACATTAAAAAGGACTGGACCCAATACTGAACCCTGCGGTACCCCACTAGTAACCTCCCTTTCTTCAGAGTGGACTCCATTTACAATTACCTTCTGTGTCCTGTTGTCCAGCCAATGTTTTACCCAGGCTACCACCCTGGGACCCACTCCCAGGCTGGTTAATTTGACTAATAATCTTTTGTGTGGGACTGTGTCAAATGCCTTGCTAAAGTCTAGGTAGGCCATGTCCACAGCCCCTCCCTGGTCTACTACTTTGGTCACCCAGTCAAAGAAATCTATTAGATTTGTCTGACATGACCTTCCTGCTGTGAATCCATGCTGCCTTGGATCCTGTGTTCCACTGACCTCTAGGGTACTCAACTATTCTTTCCTTCAGAAGTGACTCCATCACTTTCCCAACCACAGAGGTCAGACTGACAGGTCTGTAGTTTCCTGCCTCTGTCTTGGTCCCACTTTGTGAAGGGAATCACATCTGCCTTCCTCCAGTCCTCGGGTACCACACCATCCTCCATGATTTATTAAAAGAGTAGCCAGTGGTTTCACTAGTTCCTTCCTTAATTCTTTTAGAATTCTGGGGTGAATTCCATCAGGACCCATTGCTTTGTCCACCTTCAGTTTTAGGAGTTCTTGCAGAACCCTTTCTTCTGTGAAAGGACTGGGATCGACCCCCCTATCAAGAGTGTTTCTATTAATTGGATTAGGCACTTCCCCCTCCTCTTTTGTGAATACTGAGCAGAAATATTCATTCAGTATTCCTGCTTTTTCACTGTCCCCCTCTGCCCACCCACCGTTATTCTGTTCAGCCTCACTATCCCTCCTTTGTCTTTCTCGTCAGCTGATGTACCTATAAAGGTTTATCCCCTTCTTAACTAGGTTGGCTATCTTTTCCTCAGTTTGAGCCTTTGCTATTCTGACTTCCCTCCCTGCTTCTTTCTGCCTTAACTGGTACAGCTCTCTGTCCTGCTCCTTCTGTGTTTCCTTATACTTCTGGAATGCTATCTTTTTCTTCTTGACTTTCACAGCCACCTCTCTTGAGAACCATAGTGGCCTTTTCTTTCATTTTGATTTGTTTATTACAATAGATCTTAGCAGAAGGGGCAGAATATATCATCCTGATCCAGTGAAGGAAAGCCGGAACTCTCCTGCGTAACAAGCAAAAACGTACAGTCCACCCGATCAAAGGCATTCTACAAGTCCAGGGAGACAAGCACCATAGGGGTAACTGAATCTCTGGATGCAGAGAAAATGTGCTCTAATTTACAAAAGTGAGCTACTGAAGAATGGCCAGGCACAAAACCGACTTGCTCTGGACTAAGTATAGTGGACCAAGTGCTACCAATCCTTGAGGCCAAGATCTTTGTCAAAATTTTGAGACCAAAATTCAATAAGGAAAAAGGCCTATATCTGGAGACCAAGTTAGAAGGTTTACCTGGCTTTAACAAAAGCACAATCAGGGCCTCAAGTATGGTCACATCCATAGGTCTGCATCATACAGATAAATAAAAAAAAGATGGAGTAAAGGTGTCAATTCCTTGACAAATATTTTATATAAATTTGAAGTAAAACCATCTGGGCCAGGGGCCTTGTCCAAATCTAAATCTTTAATTGCAGAAGTAATCTCAAGGGGGGAGATGGATTGTTACAAGAAGGATTGCTGTGAAGCAGAGAGTTTGGGAAGGGAAATACTATTTAAATAACTGTTAATGGCCCCTGCGGATGACTCAGCCTTCCACCCACCATAAAGATCCATATAATAAAATTCAGACTCCTTAGCTATATCCCTAGGAAGGGTCTTGATGGAGCCGTCACCGGAGAGGACAGTGGGGATTAGCCTGGAAGTCTCACACCTTTGGAGGCACAAGGCCAAGAGCTGTCCAGCCTTCTCTCCCTGATCGATATATCTCAATAGAGACTTAAGTATTGCATATTCTGCCTTTTCCCTCAAGAACTCTGAATACTTATCCCTTAGTAACATAAGGTCTTGCAATACATTCTCAGGAGGAGAGGGAGATAATGCTTGCTCCAGCTAAGTAATACACCTTAAAAGGGTGGACATGTCTTGCGAATGAATTTTCTTCCATTTAGAAGCCAAACGGATTATCTGTCCCCTGAGAAAACATTTGACAGCACACCATTCATGGTCCCCCCTCATAACAGAACTAATATTGTTATCAACAAAGACCTGAATCTGATCCCTAAGCCTAGAAACTATGATGTGGTCTTTAAAGAGCTGCTTGTTTAGTCTTCAAGAAGTATCTTTTTGGGAACTAGGCACTAAAAAGGCTGTCAACCAAACCACTGCATGGTCAGATAAAACTTTGGTTTTGATGCCTCCATCTATGACCCCCCCCCATTTTGTTTTGACTGATCAAAATATAATCTATACTGGAATAGGAACTGTGGACCATGGAAAAAAGGAGTATTCCTTGGATTTGGGATGAAGGATTCTCCAAGGATCGCAAAAACCCAGTGACTCCATCATGTCACAAAGTGCCCATTGAGAAGGAGATAGAGGGGCCATCTGGCAGCCTGTCTGGTCCAGATCCTCGTTAAAGGTAACATTCCAGTCCCCTCCAATTATTAAGGGAGCTGGGAGAAAAGAGGAAAGAAGACCAGTAAGCTCCATAAAAAAAGAAGGGTCCTCATCATTGGGACCGTAAACACCACCCAGGCCAATGTCTACATGGTTCAATAGATCTCTGACAAAAATATAGTGACCATTTGACTCTGGGAGACACTGTGCATGTTGAAAATTGACACCTCTGGAAATCACTGGGTGGACCATAGGCCCTTATCTGCCGACACTGTCTATGTACCTATAAGTGAACTCACAAGCTCAAATGGGCAGACTGGGTGGGCCGTAGGCCCTTATCTGTGACACTTTCTAAGTATGTATCAATAAGACCTCCCCTCTGCTCGATGAACAGTCACCCGCAGCAAATACTTGGCCAAACAATTGTCTCTGGAGCCAATTCCCCTCAGAGGTTAATAAGTGAGTTTCCTGAAGAAACACTATCTGGCATTGCAAATATGACAGGTGCGTGAGAATTTTGAGCCTTTTAGTTTGTGATCTTGCTCCCCTGATATTCCAAGATGCATATTTCAATGGATTAGTCATTATCTACATGAACATTTTCTGAAAAACTAAACCATGCTCCCTAGGAGCACTCTGCAACCAACCCTCCCCGAGACCCATGACAAACCAAACCCCCAACCAACAATGAGAAGACAGACTTGGAGAAACAACAAACAAGCCCACAATGCAAAAATAGAGCCTGTCCGCCATCCCTCCCCCTTGAAACAGACTCCTTGAGTTTATCAGTAAATTCTCATCTAACTTGAAAGGACTAACCCTCCTCCCCATACTCCAAATTACCCCAACAACAGTACTATTAAACCAATCCTAAATATAAACCTCTCCCCCTGAAATGTTAAGAAAATGAACCCATACCCCACCTGACCCAAGATCCTGAACAAACCAGAGGTCAAAAAGAGAAAGCCAATTGTAAAAACTAACAAAACTAAAATTTATCAGCAGTCCTAGGCAGACTAGATAGCAAAAAAAGCTACCATAGAAATAGAGCCTTCCTTCAGATAGCCCCCAGTAACTCAAAAAGAGTCCATATAAGAAATTAAGGGGATAAAATGAGTCCAAATATAATAATAAAATAAAGATCCAAGCCTGGGACCTGCCTTCTGGAGGGCCAGGGACAAAACCCGCCCCAATCCTGGACATGATATCTCTCAACTCTGGCAGCTGCCTATCCATTTACCCGACAACTGCCCTTCCACCCTCCACTATTCTAGAGTATCTTAGAAACTAGAGATCAAACTCCTGAACAAAACTATCCAGGAACTAACATTTTATGACTACAATCCCAAGAAGGAAACTAAATAGTCTAGCTATGCAGGTACGCCCTGGTACCACAGCTAAAGGGTCAATTAAGATCAATAAACCAGACAAAATAAAGTGCATCCCAAAGAGTAGAAAGAAAGAAAGAAAGAAAAAAAACAATTATAGGCAACAGACATGAACAGCTATAATAACAGATAAAGCTGAACAAACAGAGATGCACCAGAGTCCCAGGGACCATCCAATGGGCCCACATAATTAATAATAAGAGTGTTCCTCATACTCCAAAGCTCCATGAACAGCAGCAGGTACATCCCTGAAACAAAATGTGTCCTTCCCAGTCCACAAATAAAACTTTACCAGATCTGGAAAGTCGGAGGACCACAAGGAAGCACTGTTCCTCAGCTAGAGAATACTTCATCTACTTCAAAACATGTCAAGACCAGTCCATATACTGCGTCAAGAGACCTGTCCACTTCATGAATCCTTAGACAAATCTGAGAGCAGAGCTGGTAATTCAGTAAAAGCTTGCTCCGAGGATTCGAATGAGTGCTAACGATCGTGGATCAGAACTTGTAGCCAAGCAGGATACAAATGTTAAATCAGATCCCAACCACAATTATTTTAGAAACCATAGGGTGATGTGCTGCACTCTTCTTACTGGTCTCCAGTGGCAAGTCCTATGTAATATGCAGTGTATGGCCTTCCCAGGAGATTAAGCAAAGATATCTGACTTTTTGTAGTACATGTTGCTTCTCTGCATAACTCAAGAATTTAAAGATAAATGGCTGGGGGGGAGATCCTTCAGAGGGCCTAGGGCGAACAGAGCGATGCGCCCATTCTGTCAGATATGACTGGTTGCAGGGTGAAGGATCTGCAGTCTTCTACAGCAGTTTTTGTGTGAGCAGAATCTGGGAAGAGCCTTCTGAATCCTCAGGTAACGCAAAGATAAAGAGGCTATTCTAGTGGCTCCTTCCCTCTAAAGCCTCTGTTTTGGCCTGCAGACAGGTGAGCTGTTGCCTTAAACATGAGATCTCCGAGTCTGTTCTGTCATGCCACTGCTTGAGAGAAAATGTGCAGCTTTCTGAATCCCCCATTCACCTGCCAAGATCCCCCATCCCATTCTGGACAGATTTAAGCTCCAATGTAATCTCTAGGAGCGCTTCTTTAAACAGTTGGCCAGCCTGGAAAAGTGATCTTCAGTAAGTAGAGTGGACACTGGGGTAATAGTGCTTTCGCATGACTCTGCTGTGATCATAGGGACTTAGAGCATTTCAAACCTTTCTCTGGGGGTCATGGGAGGGGTGTCTGGGCAAGGCCTGCTTCCTCTCAGCTTCCATCACGCCCAGGAAGAATGGAGAGAGCTGCCCCAGTTGTGAGGTTCTCCGATGCTGATTGGCAGGTGTTGCAGTTACATAGACAAGAGTTAGATCAGAAAAAGCAATTTACAGATGGAGCAGGCAGGAGCTGAGGCAAGATGTTACTAGCTAGGCTGAGGCATCACGGGATCTCCCAGGCTGCTTTTCAAATGGGGGTAGTCACTAGTCTGAACTCCTAGTATTTAATAAAATATTGTGTTCTTTTTACCTGTATTTCCATTTTTGTTTTTACAAAATTCCAATTTCAGATGGCTATATAAAAAGCTATAAAGAATTTAGATTAGTGACTACCATCATTTTAAAGGCCTTTTTGTCCTGAACACAAAAATGTAAAATAACGCACTTGGGGCACAGAAATCCAGAGGCAGAGTACAAAATGGAGTGATATTGACAACATTAAGAAAGCATAAATTCCCCCAAAACAAACTTTTACATACAGTTGATTACTGTTTAACAATATCATGCGTCTATGGCTGCCACTGTGCGTCTGATGCAAACCTAGAGTCACGTTCCTTACTTAAAACCAAAAGGGGGGGCATAACTGACTCCTTGTTTCTGTGTTAAAGGGGTCAGTTTTTTTACAAAGGAGAAGGAAGGGGTCATTTCAAAAATGTGTAGATGAGCACAGGGACCACTTTTTCAGAACATGCAACCACTGGCAGCTACTACTTCAAGACTGCCACTACTCCTGCTTACTACAATCAGGGGAAAACCAGAGTACTCTGCCAGCACTGAGATCAATATGATTAAGGCACATTTACCAGAAATTACTGCTTAGAAAAGAACGAGAACATGATTGTGATGATGACCAAGTCCCAGACCACATCTCGAGTTTATTAATAGTCTCTTCCTGAGTCTGATTTTTATGGCTGCATGGGCCTAGCTCCGCAGACATTATGAAATATCAGATTTGTTTAAGAGCACTGTGGAAGCACTTGACTGGAACGCTGTCTGATATGCTGCCACAGTGCTCTGGCATATTTTCCAGTGATTCTGTTTATGCAGCCCTTCCCATCTGTGGGCCACCTAAACATACCCCTTCCTGGCGCACTAATTTTCTTTTCCACAACTGTGGAAGTGATGGTCGCCATGTGCAACACGGTGGCTCTGACTTAAACTGCGCATGCATGAGAATCATGCAAATGTAGCCATGTTAGCGCCACCATGTTGCACATAGCTGACTCGGGGCAAACTGCACATGTGTGAGTATCATGCATGCACATTTCTGTAATCACTGCAGTATCAGTTATGTCCGACTCTAGTGCAGCGAGAGCACCACATATTCTTTTCCACACTCTTGCCACCCCTAAAAGCTCTTCATAGCCATATCAGCTCTGACCAGCATTTGTTTAAAATGAGTCTGTTGCACTGTAAAGGTACTCCTTTAACACCTTTTTTTAAATTTGTCTGGTTGCAATGGGGCAATATTAACTCCCTTACCACCCCTTTGTTTTTAATTTTATCTGGTTGCAAGGGGGTAAACGTACTTCCAATAACACTTTTTAAACTGCTGTCTGGTTGCAATGAGGTAAAATTAACTTCTTTATGAGTCTGTTAAAAATTTTGTCTGGTTGCAATGGGGCAATATTAAGTCATGTACCACCCCTTTGTTTTTAATTTTATCTGGTTGCAAGGGGGTAAAAGTACTTCCAATAACACTTGTTAAACTGCTGTCTGGTTGCAATGAGATAAAATTAACTTCTGTATGACCCTTTTAAAAATTTTGTCTGGTTGCAATGGGGTAAAATTAATTCATTCAACACTCTTTTTTTAGATATAGTTTGGTTGCAATTAAATAATACTAATTACTTTCATACCTTTAGTATACTGTTTTCTGGTTGCAGTGGGTTAAATTTAATTTCTTTGCACCTTTTATATTTGATTGGTTGCAAAGGGGTCAAGTTTACTGTTTTAATAACTTTTTAAAAATATCTGTTTGCAATGGTGCAAAATTAACTTTAACTCCCTTTTTAATATTGTTTGGTTGCAAAAGGGTACAACTAACTTTAATAACAACCATTTTTAATTTGTTTGGTTGCAATGAGTAAACTACTGTTTTAACACCCTTTTTAAAAATTGTGTCTGGTTGCAGTGGGGTACAAATAACTCCTTTAAAGCAGCAGTGTAAAGAAACTGGGCAAAAAAATGTGACCCTACCTTTTCTCCCTATAAAGTTTCCAGGCCTCTCCCAGTTTCACGTGGTGGTAAAATCTGCAGTTCCACCAAAATCTGAGTATAGTAATAATGATTTAATTTAGTATTTTCCTAAAGGGGAAAGATGGCTGCTACATTTGGTTTAGAAATACCGCTGTAGACCTGGTACGGATTAGGATCAAAAAATAACAAAACTCGCAGTGTGCAGCATAGAAAGTACCTGCTGCAGAAAAATAGATTTGACAGGTGTGCTAATATTTGTATTAATGGTAGCTGAGACTAGCTATGTGGGGGGGAGCCTTTTTCATTGCACTGCCATTTTAACACTACTTTGTTTTCATTTTGTGTGGCTTCAGTGAGGTCAAATTAAATCCTTTAATACCCTTTTTGTCTGGTTGCAGTGGGGTAAAATTAATTAATTTAACACCCTTTTTAAAATTATGTCGGGTTGCAATGGGGTAAAATAAACTCCTTGAATACCTTTTTTAAAAATATTGTTTGGTTGCATTGGGGTAAAATTAATTAAACACCCCTTTTATGTTTGCTTTTGCATGCGCAAGAAACATGACATGACAGCTTAGGTGAGAAGTGAGTTGTGGAGGTGCGGCACTATGGCAGCCAAAGCAGGCACCGTAATTGTGGGCTTGGGACTGTTCACCCAATGCAGGCCCAGTGTCCTGATGACACTGGTTCTACATAAGTGCCACCAAGTTGAAATGGTTTGGCCACTGCATTGAGGGTCTGCCTCGTCATTGCAGGGCGGTACCTTGCCTGGTGTAACATATCTGTAAACATGATGGCGGAGGGAAAGCTAACTGACTGGGGTGCCCAATCCCACTGTCAGCATACCCCCAGCCCAGTTAATTTGCCAATGGGGGAGCCCACTCACTATTGACATAATGCCCCCACCCAATTTGTTGTGTGCTGAGGGGACTGCCCAATCCCCCTCAGCATCCTGTCCCCCCAAACAGTCATTCTTTGCCAATGGGGGGCCCAATCCCTGTCATCTTAAGTCCCCCCACCCCAAGGTGGTATACTGGGAGCCCATCCCAGTGTGCCAAAAAGAAGCCTGCAAAAAAAATCTTTCCTTGATGTCTTTTTTTTTTTTTTTTGTGCCTGAAAGAAAAGAAACGGTCCCACGCTGGTCTGGTCCCCTCCCCCAACCAGCACCCACACACTGCACACCCCACCTCTCCACCCTCCCTCACCCCGTACTTACTTCTGGAGCCTGGTGTGATGATCTTCTGTGGATCAGGAAGACGTTTGCACTCCTCAAAGTCGACCGCGAACTGAAAAAATGGTGGTAAGCTGTATAATGGCGTAAATAGGGTTTTTTCAACTTTGGTGCATATCTCAGGCATTTTTGGGAATTCTGGCACCAAATTTTCAACAAAGGCTTATTGGGACCCCCTCCTCATGATTTCAGTCACTGTCATGGTGTTATTTGGTCCTGAAAGGTGATTTTGCGGTCACTGCACGGAATCACCTTTCGGGACAGATTAACAAAATAACAGTGCCACTGTTCATGAGTTGGGCTCTCAGAAAGCCTATATTGCAAAATTGGTGAAAAAATCAAAAAAATGACTTTTTATGAAACGTAATAATTGCGCAGTTTCCATGCACACTTGTAACTGGCGAATTTGTAATATTTTCACTCCAGATTTTCAACATTGACATTTTTCCACACCTCCTCATGAACAGTATAGATGTAATTTTCAAATCCTGGCCAAAATGTGTTTTTGCACTTCCAGCACAGAATAGCGCAGTCACTGTGGGAAATCAGTGTTCGGGACACATTAAGAAAATCACAGTGACACTGTTCATGAGCAGAGGTCCTAAAATACCTATGCTGAAAATTTGGTGACGAAAGTCCATAAAATGACTGTGTTACAAGCGTGCATTGTGCAGTTTCCACACGCCCTTGTAACTTCTCAAATTTGTAATATTTTCACTCCAAATTTTCAACATTGGCATTTTTTCCTACCTCCTTATGAACAGTATAGCTGTCATTTTTCACATCCTGGCCAAAATGTGTTTTCGTACTTCTGGTGTAGAATAGCGCAGTCGCTGTAGGAAATCAGTGTTTGGGACAGATTAGGAAAATCACAGTGACTCTGTTCATGAGCAGAGATCGTAAAATGCCTATGTTGAAAATTTGGTGACAAACATCTATAAAATGACTGTGCTACGAGCCTGCGTTGTGCAGTTTCCATGCACCCTCGTAACTTCACAAATCTGTAGTATTTTCACTCCAGATGTTCAATATTTGTATTTTTTCAGACCTCCTTGTGAACAGTACAGCTGTCATTTTTCACATCCTGGCCAAAATGTGTTTTCGCAGTTCTGACACACAATAGCATAGTCGCTGTGGGAAGTCAGTGTTCAAGACAGATTAAAAAAAATCCTAGTGACACTGTTCATGAGCAGAGGTGCTAAAATGCCTATGTTGATAATTTAGTGACAAATGTCCATAAAATGACTGTTACAAGTGTATGTTGTGCAATTTCCATGCACCCTCGTAATTTCATGCATTTGTAAAATTTTCACTCCAGATTTTCAACATTGGCATTTTTTCACACCTCCTTATGAACAGTACAGCTGTCATTTTTCATATCCTGCCCGAAATATGCATTTACACATCCAGCGCAGAATAGCACGGTTGCTGTGGGAAATCAATGTTCAGGACAGAGTAAGAAAATCATAGTGACGGTGTTCATGAACAGAGGTCACAAAATTACTGTGTTGAAAATTTGGTGAAATAATTCGACTAAATGACTGGGTTCATGCATGCGTTGCACATTTTCCACGTATGCTCAGAACTGCAAGCATTTTTAAGATTTCCACTACAGATTTTCAACATTGCCATCCATTCACACCTCCCTATGGATGGTACAGCTGTCATTCTTCACATCTTGCCCAATCTGTGTTTCCATACATCTGGCACAGAATGGCACGATCACTATGGGAACTCAAAGTTTGAGACACATTAACAAAATCACACTGCCACTCTTCATTAGAAGAGGTCTCAAATGTTTTCATAAAGTGGGGTCACAAAAAGGCCATATTGAATATTTGAAGTGCAAATACCAACAAACACCAGAGGTGTTAGGGTTTCTAATCATAATGTCCCACCCTGTACAGACTGAAAGGCATCGGGGTGTGCCTTTGGATTGCTGACAGAAATGCTCATGCCACCCCACCCCCAGCAAGTGACAGGCATCGAGGTGTGCCTTGGACTATTTGGCCCCAGTCTTTACTCCATTCTACTATACTGCACCCATTTCAGCGTATGTCCTTATGGAATGGGGTGACTGTAAAGCTGAACACCCCAAGGCACACCTCAACATGTGTTGGTGTCTGCAGGATAGGGTGAGGTGACATGGCATGAACGTCATTGGTGATGACCCAAACGTATACCCCAAAGCCTGTCCATCTCTGCAGGGTGGAGGTGGGGTTGGCGTGAAGCAATACTTCACTGCCATTCCTATTCTGCATCTGTCTAACTCCTGCATTTCCAGTGTTAATACCAGCAAGCAAACATTCGGCATTGACAAATGCTTGTTCAGATTGCGTCAGGTTGCAATGAGGTAAAATTAAGTTCTTGAATATGTGTTTTGAAAATGTTGTTTGGTTGCAATGGGGTAAAATTTATTTATTTAACACCATTTTTAACATTGTGTCTGGTTGCAATGGGGAAACATTGTTTGTTTGTTTGTAATTTTTTTTCCTTACAAGTCTAGGAAAACGATAACCCTTTGAGTGGTTAGACTCATTTATAATGGGGTCCTAGTTCAAACCATGAAAAGAAGATTTCAGTTGCATAAAATAGACAATAATACATAATACATAAAAAAAATACATACTGCAAACAAATACTTTCTTAGTCCCATACTCTGTTTTAGCCTTAAATATTAACATCTATAGCAATTATAAAAGTACAAAGTCTAAGCCTATACATCCTACTTTTTAATAATAAAGCTTGCCATTAAAAGGCAAGCCAATTTGTCCCTTAGCCCAGCCAGAAAGAATGATAGAGGAAGAAGAGGGAGGAGAAGGGGAAGGGTTATTGAGATCACAGAAGGGAGAGGAGATGAGGCTATGACAGGGGACGGGGCTAGCTGGCCATTGGCCAAAGGGCGGGGCTACTAGGGGTCCTGACAGGGGTCCTTAGGCAATATTTAAGGGCAAGCAGCCTTGAGCAAGCCCTCTTTCTTGCTGGAATATTTCAGCACATCGCTGGCTCTGAGAGGTAAGACACTGCCAGGGGAAGCCTAGGCCTTCAGGCCACATGGAACCCCTGGATTAAATTATTTGGAAGCATACTCTCCTGAGGGTAGGGGATAGTATGGCATGGTATGGCTGACGGTGGCTAGGGTAGGACGTATTTTCACGATGTAAAGTATGGGACAAGAAAGTTATCAGATTTGGCCACCTGAAGCCGCAGGTTTTTAGCTAGATAAGCTGTTAAAAAAAAAGAAGAGACAGGGGGATGGTAGCAGCCAGCATAGCTTTGTTGTTAGTGCACAGGACTGGAAGCCTTGAGTTCAGGGTGGGAATGCAATTCCCCCCTAATTTCAGAAATAGAGGTGTGGTTGCTCTCCAGACTACCAACAGCAGCCTATTTTAGTCTTTTTGGTCGCAACTAGAGCCAGGGAATACGGCTAAGCAGCAGAAATTGGGTAGGATGGGGGGAGTGCATTGGTCGAGAGGGGCTGCCGTGCGGTTTTGTGGCTGCAGTTGGCCAGGTAAGCGGAGAACGGGTTATCCCAAAATCAGGTGGTGGCTTGCAGGGCATGTGGTTTACATGGTAAATTGGGGGTCGAGTCAGCCAAAAGGGTCAGTTACCAGTGGGGGCCTGCAGGAGTCATGCTGAGCTCGACAGACAGGTGGTCATTCCAGGAGGACAACAGGAGCACGTCAGAGCAATGGACTGTGGGAGCGCTGGGTGGTTTAGTTCTAATGAGAGGGAACCCCAAGTCTGGGGTGGTGGGCTGGGCTTTTTGCACTCGAGCAGTGAGTCTAGCCTCATGCCAGGAACTTGCAAATTTCCAGTACTGACAGTGTTGTGCAGCAGGGAGGCTGCTGCAAACCTGAGAGGCTGTCTCAGACATTAGGAAGGGGACGGGTGGTTTGTGGCCTATCAGGTTTAGACCGTGGTCACCCGTGTGACCACGTGGCCCATTTAGGTTGTGGAGGATGGTGTAGGTAGCCAGGCCAGGGCGTACGCGGCAGATGCAGGAAGGGCATGGAGTGGGGCAGCATCCCGGCATGGCTCTGCTTGTCGGAGGTATGGGAAGAGGAGATTATGCCATGTGAATTAGTCCCTCAGGAGCGGTGGGGGGGAGGGACAGGGACATGTGGAGGATTGGGGTTTCGCAATGTGGCTGGGGAAGTAGGAATCATAGTATCAGAGGCACAGGTGAGTGTGCCAAGGGACCTGCAGCCAAGCAGGAGGTCTTGAATGGTGCAGACACAAGCAGAATCGGGGGGGTTTGTTTTATACGGAGCAGTCTGGTGCTAGGTGTGTTACGGGGCACTGACACGAGCTGCATGGAGGGCGTATTTAGCTTAGAGCAGACATTTCGTTGGGGAAAGGACACAGCAGATTTACCACAGGAGAAGCCATTTTGCAGGTGAACAGGCTGACTTTAGCAGAGCAGTTGTTAAGCTATTGATTACACAGATGGTGTTCCCCCCATCCTGAATAAAATGTTCTCATTTATGGAGAGACAGTGGTGACTGTAGTAGCGGCTCTGGGAGTGGAAGCCAGCATGCTCTTTTATGCGTCGTTTGGAGGTGGCGCCACGAGGGTGCGCGGAAGTAGGGGAGGACACGAGGTAGTGGGCCACAATAGGCAAAGGGTCAGCAGAGGTCCAGATGGCCACATACGGCCTGGTGAAAGAGACTCTTTCAAGCACAGGAGCCCAGACAGGTGCCCCGGGAGACAGTAGGCAAATCGGGACTGCAGGAGTTTGGTAGGCTCAGCCAGCACTCAGGTGGACCTCATGTCAAGAGCCCAGGAGGAGGATGGTGGCAGGCAACATGGAAAAGGGGCCCAAGGCATAAGAGCCATGGAGGGGTAACAAGTAAAAAAAAGTAATAAATAATGATAGCTTACATGCATCGATGCAGAAGGAATGGGCATATGTAGGTACACGTATACATTACGTAGGAAGCTGCCAAAATGAGGATGGCAAAAAGGGGATTTGGGGATGCAGTATCATGGTATGGGGGGACAGAGGCCCCCTCATTCCCAGCGGGTTTGCAAACTGCTCTTGAGGAAGACCAATGAGGTCTTCAGGTGCATCATGATGAGTCAGGGAGTACAGGTTTAAAGGGGAACAGAGTGGTAGCCAGCTTCCGGGAAACAGGTGATCATGGGCCAAGTAAGGCAAAGAGTGAGGGGTTGGTCGGGGAGCTAGTACTGCGTATGGAGTTTGCTCTCTAGTAAGTTGGGGGGCCCCATTGAGTACACGGGGCTAAGAGGCCAGGCTGAAGCAGGGGGCTGTGAGGTTATGGGTGGTACCCCACTGGGGATACACAGTGAGATTGGGGGTCCTCCGCTGGAGTCTCATCAACAGTGGCACCCAGGGGTGGCACCTAGATTAGAGCGGGGTAGTGGACACCTGCAGGTGGAGAGGCTGTCAGATATGGGGCAGTGGGGGGCAGTGATATACAGGGGCAGTAGAGTTTTCCATTTTGGGAGTGTAAAAAAAAAGAAAGAGGGGATGCAATAACTGGCCCGTTGCGGGTACGGAGGACACTCTGCCCATAAAGGAGGCCTGGTGGAGGGCTGGCATGCCCGTTACGGCCTGTTGGCTACCGCTCCAGGTAAGGTTCTGGTGGATGGAGCTCCCAGTCACATGGATCGGTTTCAGGAATCTGGGGAGCTCTTTCGGAATGCTGGGAAACCACTGGTGGTCTCTATGGTTTATTAGGGCACAGTATTGACATAGGGAAGTTGGAGGCAGGGGACCAGGGTGGCAGCATTTTGGTGGCTGCCTGTTGCAGGGGCAAATGACCATTGCACACATGGGGGGACAAAAATGGGAGGGGGAAGGTATATCTCCTAGACTGGACAAAGACTCCAGATCCCCAGGAGAGACAGGGACCATGCTAGGTGCAAGGAGCTGAAAAGGGGGCAGATAGTCCAGTTGGCCGGCCCCCTGGTTTGTGGATGGTACCAGATATGGGTCCCGACCCTTGTTCCCATTGTCGGGGGGGGGTGTCAGGTTATGTGGAGGGAATGGCAGAACTCGAAGGAGGGCGAAAAGGGGCCCCATACTGGCCAGCCAGAATAGTACCTCCCAAGCCTGCACCAGCCCCAAGGAACTGAACGCAGGGAGGGGTCGAGCAAGAGGGTGTCAAGAGGGTGGCCTGGGGTATGGGGCAGGCCTTATTTGGGATGTGGGTTGGAAAGTTTTTGCAGGATGCTTTCAGCTGGGGGTGCACAACCAGGGGTAAAGGTTTTGCATCTACGGCTGCATCTGCAAGATGAGCAAGGAGGGGGGAGTTCAGGGATGCCAGCCAGAGATATTTAAGGTTGCGGGGGCACAAGGATCCAATAAGAAATGGATGGCTGTATTACAGTAAGCAGAATGAGGAGCAATGGACTGGTTCTGAAGGTGCTTCCAGCAGTGCAGCATTACGGATGTTTGGATGGGATGGCTTACATGTCCGTGGGTAAGCAGCAGTACTGGCCAGTGCTAGACAGTTTTTGCACTGACGGATTTTCATGACAGGTCCACAGGTGATGTGGTCAGTAGGTGCCCACAGGTTAGGGCATGGGGTGGCTCCAAGCTTAGAGCCTGTAGATGCAAGTTGGTGGGGGGGGGCAAAAAAAGGGCAGCATCCTAAGGAGTCCTTCCAGGCAGAAAGGGGGCAGAGATGGTATGGGACAGGGAACCCCCCACCGAGGAGGAAGGACAGGGGACCAAAACAGGGTGAGTGTTTGGGGGCATGTTTTATCCAGTTACTCAGGGAGAAATGGCAAGGGGTTTAGGAACATGGTCAGCTTGGGTTAGACCAGCTCGAGCCATGGAGTGTGAAGGAACCACTGTTAGCAGGAGAAGGGCATCATCAAAGGAGTGCCGGGGGCCTGGTGGATGGGTTCCCCATCAGGAGGGGGCACAGTTGGGGTAAGGGGGATCGGCATTAAGCTCATAGCAGTTTTGAGCCATTCCAGGATTAGTCTCAGCGTGGATAACTTATGCGCAGATCAATCAGGGACATGCACAGGCTGCCTCAATGATCCAGAACCAGAGGAGGTGATATTGGTACCTCGACAGGAAAGGAAACAGGCATTTCTGGAAAAAAACACAGTCATAATGGCATGTAATTGCTAGTCACAGTTCAAAGAGTGGGCAGCTGCACAGGTTCGGGTGGGCACAGTGGCCTGTGGAGCACTCGGCATAGGGGAATGGCTGTTGAGGCAGCTGGACTGGGGTCTCCATTTTGGGCTGGAGCAGGCATAGGGGAGGGGCTGCAGTTGCAGGGGAGGTGGCCCAGTAGCAGGGCATCGGGGGTACGAGGGTGGCAGTAGGCAGGGGGGGCCTATCTTGCCGAAGCACCCTAAAGGGGCAGTGGGTCTTACCAACAGGTGACAGAGGCTGACAGAGATAGGGGCAGTTTCCCCAAAAGGGTGGCAGTCCACTCTTAGCTAGGAATACAGATGAAATCAGAGGGAGACAGTAGATGGGTTTGTGGGCCTTTTCACGGAGCAGTTCCTGGTCCTTGGCCCCACGAGCAGCCATCTATGGGGCTTTGGTACCAGACGGGAGGTGGGGCAAAATAAAAGGAGTGGGAAGGCAGTAGCAGAACCTGGTGTTGCCAGCAGGCGAAGGCATGGGAAGGAGTTGTGGGGGGCCTGCCGGCCAAAAGGGCCCCGGGCAGCAGGTTGTGGAAAAAGTGGGCATGCCAGCCACAGGGTACAAGATAAAGCAGGACAAGGCCTAATCAGGGATAGGGGTAGGACCAACCCCACATGGAGCATTCTTGCCTAGGAAGGCTAAGCAAGGTGATACTGGGGCAGGACGGGCACAACCAGTCCAGGGCAAGACAACAGGGAAGTGTTGCCTGCAGGAAGGTGTGATGGGGAGAACAGCAAGAGACAGAGGCAGGCCATGGCCTGACACTAGCAGCACCCAATGGCTTGGAGCCAAGGCTGACTGCACAGGAGAGGGAATGGTGTTTTGTATCCCCGCTGAAGAGGGTCAGGGACGAGCAGGGTGGCATGGACAAGGGGAGGGGAGTCGCATAGGCAGGGGAGAAGTTGGGGCCATACAAGAAAAGTTGGGGTGTTGAACCCAGGTTAGAATGCATATTTGCTATGCAGCTGAAGCAGGGGAACAGAGGTGAATTTGGTGTTGGTGCCCACCTGAGGGGCAGCAGACAAGGGACAGCATCCAGGCCCTGGGGGTGCCTCAGGCAGGCTGGGATTTGGGGTGGGGATAGGATACTTTTGTCGGAAGAATTTATGGTCAAAGGGGCCTGGTCATGACTGCATTATGGTCCATCTTGGTGGGTAATGACCTTGGGGGGGTTCCTTGGGGTCCCTGATGAGGGACATGGTATGGGGCCTGGAGAAGAAAAAGCACTGGCGGCTACAGGGAGTGATCGGCTGGGTGTGATCACCCAAAAGCAGGTTGAGTGGGGTAGCAAAGAGGCGAAAGTGAGAGAAGTGACAAAGAGTGCCAATGTAGGGAGGTAGTTGCGGGGCCTATCCTTCCAGCCCTTTGGGAGCCTGGGGGATGAGGTGAATATGTAACAGTCTGAGACCTAGCCCACAAGGGGAGCCCATCTTCCATCGAAAGCTGGAGATGGGTCAGTGGATAAAGGCTGAGACAGGGAGGAAGGGGCAGGAAAAGGGGAGGGGGTAGGCACACGAGCTGGGGACAAAGGAACACAGCCATGGAAGTAAAAGGGGAGGGGAGGAGACAGAGCTAGGGTGACTCTATTGTTGAATTAATTAAATGGGCCCTAGCCATATTAGGTATACAACTCTTTTAATCTGTACAAAGCTCCTAATCTATCATGTAATCTTTTAATCAGATTTTCTATGTGTATATCCCATTTTAACTTTGTATCTAACCATATACCCAAATATCTATATGAGTTCACCTGTGTTAATGTGTGATTAGTCAATGTTTTGATTTTGAAGTGGGCTTGTTTCAGTCTTTTGCTTATTTTCAAAGAACATAACTTGAGATTTTTACTGTTTAATATCAAATTTCGTGATTTATAATATTTTGTAAAATATCAAAATCACGTTATAACACTTCCTGAACTTCATAAGAAGAAGCACCTTCAATATACAAAATGGCGTCATCTGCATAGGAGTGGTGCTGCACTTGTTTATTAAGATACCAGCATCATTCGTATACAGATTGAACAAAAGTGGGCCCAACAACGACCCCTGAGGGACTCCAGCTTTAACAAGTGCGGGCTGAGATTTAAACTTTCCCAAAGTAACTTGCTGAGTCCTATCAGTTAAATTGTCCTTAAACCAGTTCAGGACCACCTGGTTGAGGCCTATATCCTTTAATATGTCCAACAAAACTGTATGGCTAAGCGTGTCAAATGCTTTGGACAAATCTATAAATATGGCCCCAACCAGGAGGCCCGTGTCCAACGATGACTGAACGTCAGATGTCACCTTTATTAAAGCTGATGTTGTTCTGTGGCTAGAGCGAAAACCTGATTGATTCTGATTATATATTGTATTATCCTCCAAGTAGATCTGTAGTTGCTTCCCTACAAATTTTTCAAAAAGCTTAGATATTATTGGGAGTAAAGATATTGGTCTTTAATTTTGAATTTCATTATTTTATCAGATTTGTATATCGGAAGTACTTTCACCTTTTTCCAGGCACTTGGGAATGTTCCAGTAGTCAGAGACAAATTATAAATGTAGGAAATATATTGTGCTACTACCAGGGCTGCAGAGTTTAACAGAGTCATTGAAATGCCATCTAAACCTGGGGCTTTTTTTACATCTAGTTTTAGTAATCCGTTTGTAACTTCTTTAGTGCAGATCAAACCAAAAGTGAAATTGACTCTATTCAATACGTCCTGTTTATTTTTAATTTCCTTTCTTAACTCCTTTCCTTTTGGAAAAATGCTGTCCAGTTGCAATGGCGTACAATTAACACCTTTAATGACTTTTTTTTTGTTTGTTTTAATGTTTTCTGGTTGCAATTGGGTAAAATTAATTCCTTTAACACTCTTTTTTTTAAATTTTGAGTATAGACCTTCTTGGTTCAAAAACAAAAGACATATTCTACCACGCTGTTTTTAAAATTTTTTTTTTCCTGTGTTAGGGTTTCTCCATTGTCAGAGATGCTTAATTCACTCTCTAAGATGTTAATGCTTTTGTGTACCTTTTTTAACAGTAAGAAGAATAAAGAAGAACCGGAGGCAAGGTAATATATATTCTCACAAGCCATATTAGTAGGATCTGGGAATGAATTTTAGCTTCTGTCTGAGTGTTTGCCTATCTGTCCATCTGTCTGTCTGTGTCAGTCTATATGCTGAAAGTATCAACACTATCAATCAATCAATCAATCTATCGACAGACAGTATCTATCTACAGTATCTATTTATCTATCTATCTATCTATCGACAATATCTATCTATCTATCTACCCGACAGACAGTAGCTATCTATCTATCTATCTCTCCATCTACAGACAGTATCTAACCGATTTATCTACTGTCTTTCTGTTTACAGACAGTATCTTTCTTTCTTTTTCTTTTTGTTAACTTTCTTTATTCTCTCTACAACCCAGGCATCCTTTCAGAACACTCTCGGTGAAGTCGCTGCTCCCTGCCCTGAACCCTGCTACCAGCTTCCTCCCACTTGAACACTCTTTGGTAGGTCAGACCCCTGGATCACCCCGAGTGGGCCTGCCCTCCCTTGCTGGCCTTTCTTTAATTGGAGGGACCTACCTTGGATGTTGGGTCAGGCAACAGATTCCAGTGGTGTGCTGGGCTGGCACTGGGATGTGGGCTTACCCCTGGAGCCCCCTTCATCTCCACTGCACAGCAGAGGTGATTTTCTGTGGTTGGGTTCCCCTAGAGGTGTGGAATGCAATGATGCCTGTGCATGACTGCCCTGCTGGTGTCTGCCGCACTCTGCCCCCTTGTGTAGCCCATGTTCTGGCAGTGCCTCCAATCTCCATCTGGGGCCACCAAGACACCGGACATCCCTGGATCCCATCCCCAGGAAAGGAGAGCAGTCCTCCAGATGCTTAGTCTTTTGCTGCCCCGCTGACTCCCCGAGTCCATTCCCAAACCAGGGTCGCTGGTGTGGCGCGAGGCTTGCTTTCTTTCTTTCTTTTTTTATTTCTTCTCTCTATATCTATATATCTGTCTGTGTGTCTTTTCTGTCTGTTAATCTGTCTAGCTAGCTACAAACAGTATCTATCTATCGGCAGTATTTGTCTGTCTATCTACACTATAAGCAGTATTTATCTGTTTTACCTGTCTGTCTGTCTATCTAAATCTCTATTGTTATGTGCATATGCAGTTAACTTTCCTATTTGTTCCTTTTGTTAACAGGATGAAGATGGCATGGAAAACAGAGGTACCACCATATGTACAGTCCTTTGACCTCACTGATGTTCTACTAATTATACAGTAGTGAGAGCCATCCATGTGGGATGGTTGCCCAGTTTATAATGACATTCTCACATCATAAAAATCCTGCTGACTGATTTTATTTTAGTGTTGCTTTGCTGTGTTCCAGTTAGCTATGTACACTTAATTGCCAAAGACATGTTCCTCCCAAACACACATGCTAGAGCTCTGATGAAGAACCAGATCCCAGAAGTACAGGAACATGTCTTCTGTCCTTTGAAGGTTCAGAGGAAGATTATGTAGTGCATACTGTACCAGCACTGTCCATTGTTTAATTAAACTAGCAGTTCTAACTTCCTGAAGCAAGCTAGGTATTTGTGATGGGTCCATCTTATACTGGAATCTTACCCATCTCTGAACAGCACTAACATACATACAGTCACATATTGTCCCCTGTGCTTGGAGTATGTCTCATTTCCTTTTAAAAGGAGTGTTTGTGCCCTAGGGGTTACAGGGCAAAGCTTAAAACCCAGAGGCCCAGGTATGGATCTCATCACTGAAACATACTTGGTATATAATGCTGAGCAAGTCACTTAGGGCTCGATCCTCAATGTAGCTTCATACCTCCATGCCCCAATGCCTATCTGCACCAGACAGCATCCCCAGGCCCCGCTAGTCACAATGTTTCACTGAGTCATCAGTGGCCCTGATTTTTTTTAAGACCAGAATAATGCACTTAGTATTATAATATTTTTTTTTAAAAAAAGGTAGGAAATTAACTCATAGGTGCTCCAATTGTATATGACTATAAACATATTATTTCACAATAATATAATGCAAATATTACAAAAAATGGTAACCTCTGGAAATTGATTTGAATTTCATATTAAACCTATTGGCAATCAATAGTACATAATGTCTGTATGGTTGGAGGTACAGTATATAGCATGATCCCCAATGTATTAGACTTTGGTTGTGAATGGTGAATATACACCAGTATGAGTACTGGACACTACTTTTCTGGAGGAGCTGGTTTCCTCTTGCAATGAACACTAGTCAAGACAACCAAGATACTGATTCTCCACTAGTGTGCACGACTACAGCTGACACACTGGAAAACCTTTAGGAAGCAGCTAAATTAAAACTTGTCAACTTACCAGAAGCTGCCCTTTAACAGAGGAAGGTGAGATAAAAGATGCATTCATTACCTTTGAAAAACAACTGTTCTCAAAACTAAGCATTACTTACAATAACTTTAGAAAACCATATCAGAAAATAAAATAGCCCCACATTGTCTGAGCGTGACTACGATCCCCTCCGGGGGATTAGAAGATTTTAAAAACAGAGAAGTGTGGGAGGCAATGGCAGCTGAGTGTGCAAACTACTTTATCCTTTTTATTATTTGAGGAAGACACAGAAGATCATGTCATCCTTAAAACAGAAATCAATGAGACTCAAACAGCATTCAAGTAATTCAATAATCTCAGACGTTTTCTCAGATTTGATAAAGATCTCCAGACAAAACTAACAAACATGAGAAAGAGCTTGTGAAAATAGAACAATCTAAATTAAGAGTGAGACACCACTGATTATAGAGAGAGTTGGATCTTTAGCTGGAGCAAAAGGGGATACTCCATAAGCAAAGGCGGTTCAAAATCACAGCTCACCGTTAAACAATCAATTACTGACACCAACACAGTTGTAGCTGAATCCACTAGGTCGAAGTGCTGGGGTACTTGGTAGTATTGTTCTTATTTACCTGGCACCTTTTCAATGGTATGATGGTCTAGAATTTGAACTACAAACTTTTGGTGAATTTGGTGTGAAAACACCTTAGCACCTTTGTCTCTTGCGTGTTTCACCAGCAGCAGTTACATTCACAAACCTGACTGTGCAACCTGTTTGTTTTGTGCTCTGTCTCTCCACCTGGAACACACCACCACAATCTACCACCTGAGATCTATAGATTCGCCTGTTCTTCATGAGTACAGATGTTCCACAGGGATGGGCCACCTTGCTTTTGCCTCGTATGTTCTGAAATATTGAACTTGCAATCTACTGGTATACACAGTGCTTCCAGTCCACTGTAGTTTCACAGAACCATAAATGAATCCCTGCTGTTTTCTGATCCTTGTACCTGTCTCTAATTCTGCAGCCCCTAAATGTCAGGCCTACAGTAGTTATCTCTAGCATTGCTACACTCTGTGGGGCACATCTATTCCACTGTGCACCAACTTGTTTTTATGACCCCCCAGCTCTAGTGTAGGCTTGTATAATTGTTCACTTTCCACTGCCTCATTCCTGACAACCTGTTCTTTCCCTTACTGACTTTGATTCACTGAGCTGTAATTGTCACGGTTGCCACTGGATGTTTCTACCCTGTTCTTGATGCTGTCATTGTACTCTCACTTGTGCTGCTTGAAAATCGGCATCTGCATGTCTCCTGTACTTACCTGGTAACCAAAAACAAATGATATAAATAAATAAACTGTACTGGTGTTGTACATGCATGAGCACAGTTCCCACACGGTGACGTCTATATTGCAAGTGACTGACTTGCATTAATGGGATGGAGACCAGCAGGGGAATGAGCAGAGGGTGAGTAGTGGCCCCATCTCAGAGCCGGGGGTAGGTTTTGGAGAACAGAGGATGGCACGTAGAGGTGGGCGGGATGCTAATACAACCAGGGAGGGATTGTTGTGCAATGAGGATTGGGTGAGGAAGGGGGATACCAACAGCACCAGGTTTGTGACAGTGGAGATCCAGTGAGTGAGGGGCATTCTCCTAGCTCCAAGGATAGTAACTGATTTGGTGATGGGGTTTACCACTAGTACCACAGATAGTCACTGAACAAGGATCATGAGATGGGGGGGTACAACTAGTACCGGAGGTAGCACCTGAATAGGGTCAAGAGGAAGGGAATAACACTTGCACCAGAGATGGTGACAGAATGGGGATCAAATGAGAGAGGGTGGGTACCACTAGCATAGAAACATAGAAGTTGATGGCAGATAAGGACTGCAAGGCCCATCCAGTCTGCCCATTTCTTTTTCTACCTTATAAATGTGCCATCGTTCTTTGCTGTCAGTGGCCTATCTATTCATACTCATCTGTATTTCTCCCTTATGCCTATCCAATGCCTGTTTGAAGCCCTGCATTCTATTCATAGCCACTACTTACTGAGGTAGGCCATTCCATGCATCCACCACCTTTCTGTGAAAAAGAACTTCCTCACATTACCCCTTAATCGACCTCCCTCTATTCTCATGCTGTGTCCTCTTGTCGTGCTAATTTTCTTAAATTGAAACATGTTAGACTCTTTCACCTTGTTAATGCCCTTAAGATGTTGGAATGTTTCGATCATATCACCTCTCTCCTTTGCTAGGGTATACATATTGTGCTCCATTAATCTGTTCTCATATGTCTTCTGATGCAGTCCCTACACCATTTTGGTTGCCCTTCTCTGGACTGTCTCAATTTGGTTAATGTCCTTGTGAAGGTGTGACCTCCAGTACTGCATGCAGTACTCCAGATAAGAGCCTAACCAGTGTCTTGTAAAGAGGATTATTACCTCCCTCTTACGACTTTGTGATACCCTACTAATACACCCTAACATCCCCTAGCCTTACCTACTGCTTTAGAGGTCTGCTTGGATAATTTCAGGTCATCGGTGATGATGATGCCCAAGTCTCTTTCTTCCTTTGTGACTGCCAGCAACTCCCCTCCCAGCCTATAGGTGGCTTCAGGATTTCTCTTCTCTATGTGCATGATCTTGCACTTCTTTGCATTAAATCCCAGTTGCCACTCTTCGGATCATTTTGCTAGTTTATCCAGATCTGTTCTCATTCTGCCCACCCCATCGGATCATCTACTCTGTTGCAGATCTTGGTGTCTTCTGCAAACAGACAAGCCTTACCCTCTGTCTAGTCCATCTGCAATGTCACTGATGAAGATATTGAAGAGAACTGGCCCCAGGACTGATCCCTGAGGCACCCCACTTGTGACTTGCATGTCTTCTGACTGCATACCATTTACCACCACTCTCTGTTTTCTGCCCGTCAACCAGTTTGCCACCCAGTTGACCAACTTCTGACCCACCGTGAGCCTACCCAGCTTGTTTATCAGTCTTCCATGTGGAACAGTGTCGAAAGCTTTGCTGAAGTCAAGGTAGGCAACATCAACTGCTCCCCCTTGGTCCACCACTCTGGTTACCCAGTCAAAGAAATCTAGGAGATTAGTTTGACAGGACCTTCCTTTTATAAACCCATGCTGTCTTGGATCCTGTGACCCTATGGATTCCAGGTGTTGCACTATCCTTTCCTTAAGGAGTGCCTCCATAATCTTGCCCACTACTGAGGTAAGACTGACTGGTCTGTAGTTCCCTGCCTCCTCCCTGCACGAGGGGAGTGATGGAAGGGGGATTAGGTGGGGGAAGGGGGTACCACTCACACCAGTCATAGTGACTGAACAGGAATTGAGTGAGATGGGGGCAGTACTAGCACGAGGGATAGTGACTGAATGAGGATTGGGTAATGGAGCGGTGACCACTAGTACCAACTAAGATGAGAGATAGTGACTGCAGGAGGATCGGGAGAGACAGTAGGTAACATGAGCAACAGAGATAGTGATGGAATGGGGACTGGGTGAGTGAGAGGTGTACCACTAGCACCAGGGATAGTGACTGAACAGGTAATGGGTGATGAAGAGGTGTACCACTAGCACCAGGGATAGTGACTGAACAGGTATTGGGTGATGAAGAGGTGTAGCACTAGCACCAGGGACAGTGATTGAACAGGGCGAGTGAGGGGGAGGTGTAGCACTAGCACCAGGGATAGTGATTGAACAAGGCTGAGTGAGGGAGAGGTGTAGCACTAGCACCAGGGATAGTGATTGAGCAGGGCTGAGTGAGGGGGAGGTGTAGCACTAGCACCAGGGATAGTGATTGAACAAGGCTGAGTGAGGGAGAGGTGTAGCACTAGCACCAGGGATAGTGATTGAGCAGGGCTGAGTGAGGGGGAGGTGTAGCACTAGCACCAGGGATAGTGATTGAACAAGGCTGAGTGAGGGGGTGTAGCACTAGCACCAGGGATAGGGATTGAACAGGGCTGGGTGAGGGAGAGGTGTAGCACTAGCACCAGGGATAGTGACTGAACAGGGCTGGGTGAGGGAGAGGTAGCACTAGCACCAGGGATAGTGATTGAACAGGGCTGGGTGAGGGAGAGGTGTAGCACTAGCACCAGGGATAGTGACTGAACAGGACTGGGTGAGGGAGAGGTGTAGCACTAGCAACTGGGATCGGGACTGTACATGACTCCTTTATACATTCTAGCCACTCCCAGAGAAGGTGAAGCCCTGGAATCTCTGGTGGTCAGGAGAGGGAGCCAGAAATGGACATGGGGGTAACAAGAGCAGGCAGGGCTTCATCTGCCCAGTCAGTGGGAAAAAAAAAGCCATTTGTTTTTATTGATAAGATTTAACAACTTGTAGTTGAGCCATCTGGGCATTCTATTCCCATTGCAGTATTTTTCGTGTTTCTTGGTATATGTTTGTTACAAATATTTAAGATAGTCCCCTTTAAAATATTCCACATCTCCTCAGCATCATTATTTTTCAGTTGCTCATTCCAACTAGTGAAGGAGAGTTCTGAGTTTATTTTAAGCATATCAGCCTTGTTGTAATCATAAAAAGGGAGGCGTGCAGCATGAGACGTGCATGGGAAGGGGAAGTCAAATGATACTGAACAGTGATCATTGGTTCCAAGAGGTGGCCCTATAGCAGTTGTAGATATTTAAACTAGAAGTACTAAGTACTACATCCAGGATATTAGAACCTTGTGTGGATTCTGTTACGAAGTAGTTTTTGTTTTATGTATTACAGTAGTAGTTTCTTTATTCAGAATGTGTAAAAATCTCACATTATCACATGCAAAACACCTTTATAACAGGACATTTCCTTTACAGCAGACATTTTAAAAACATTTAATACAATTGTCAGACATCACTTAAAATCCATTTTATATATTTAGTACCTTATGCTTATGTTTAATGGTACAATCCATTAGTGCTGTAAAGTGCTGTTTTTGCAAAGTTTGCCATTGCAAAGATATTCCTCGACTTATCACGAAAAAGCATACATTTTAAGACGTTATCCTTGTTTGTATATCTCAAATCTCCCCAAACTGGATGTGGCCATCTCTCCCTTATTTTAACTAGACGTGGACATTCAAAAATCAAATGTCTTATTCTGATATTACTTTTCCAATCACAAGTACGTTTACGACTCATCAAATTAAAAATTACTTTCTCCCTCAAATTCTAAATTCAACAAAACCATTCTGAATTTGTGAAAGGATTTCCTCTGCATACCTTTTTCACAGAAAGTTAAATACTTTTTTCCTTGTATGTTTGTTTACACTTAACATAAACATTGCAGAATGACAGTTCTGACAACTTACTAAATTCTACCGGGAAAAAAAACTATCTCTCAGTCTTTGCTTGACCACTTCAGTGTACCGTTCTATGTTATCTGTGGCTTGTTGGTCCCGAATTTCAATAAGACCCATCTTAATCATAAAACCACCCTTTTGTATGTACTTTCCCTTTGCTTTCTGTCCAGCATTTAGCCAGCAATGTATCCTGGGGTGCTAACACAATTATTTTCAATAATCCTAATGCCCTAATCTGAGCTTTAAGGACTACAGATTTTAAGTGTAGTTCACTTCTAAATCGGACGGTCAGGGTCCGCTGATGTAGGCCCAGTATCTGTTTATAAAACCTGTTTTGCACGGCCTTCAGATCCTTAGTACCATTATGAAAAGCCCAACCTTCTCCCCCATATAATAACATACTTATGACTTTTGCATCAAATGCTCTTTTTAGTGCAGTATATGAATTGTCTGTGAACAATCTGCTAAATCTTATAATTGCCCTCAAAGCTCTTAATCCTTGTTTCTTTACCTTGGCAATCTGCAATTTCCATGCTGAGTTGGTTTCAAACACCACACCTAAATTGGTGTATTATTTTTTAGTTTCAGATATTTTACTTTCAGTAACCCAGCTTTTATTGTCCTTTTGCAAATCTTGTTTGACAAATATTAAAATGGCAGATGTTGGGGGGTTTATTGACAATTCTAGCTTGCCAAGTGTTTTCAAACAGCATTTAATTGCGGTTTTAGTCCTATTTGGGTTAATGAGCATAAAACAATATAGTCCTACCATTAGTTATGCTAACTTTTTCCATTGTTGCTTGGTGCTGCAATTCTGTCCTATTCACCTCTCTAATGAGCTGGTCCATATACAACTAAAAATAAATTGGTGCCAAAAGGCAACCTTGTTTAACTCCTTTCCTACATAAACTACTTCTGAAACCATCCCATCCCTAGTAGTTCTAATATAAGCCTTATTATTTTTATGTCAGCACCTAAGAATGTCTAAAAAGTGTGCATTTATGCTATATTCTTCCAGTATTTTCCATAATATAACTCTACTTATATTGTCAAAGGTGGCTTTTAAGTCTAGAAAGGCCACATATGAAACACCTTTGTTTATAATACAGTACTTTTCAATTAAATAATTTAACGTAAAAATATTGTCCATTGTGCCCCTTTTTTTCCTAAAGCCAGATTGCGCTTCTGAAATCAGATTATTTACATTTACCCAATTTTCTAACCTTTCAAGAATAATTCTTGACAAGATTTTTACCACAATGCACAGGAGACAAATTGGCCTATAATTTCCAGGTTCATTTATTGCTCCTGTTTATATAAAGGCACAGTTAAACTCACATACCATTCTTATGGCATTATCTTGTTTTCTAGAATACATTTGTATAAGGTACAGTACAAAATTTATTAGCCTTCTAATCTGGCATAGTCTGAAAACTCTACGCACTTATACCATCAATTCCAGCTGCTTTGTTTCTCTTCTCTGCTATATTTGTTTGTTTTACTTCGTTTTCTATTATCGTAAGTACTTCATTGGTTTGCCTGTTATCCTATGTCTCCTCTTGTATTGCCCTATTAGCCTCACTTGTTTCTCCATATTTTTGTTGGAAGAAATCTAACTATATCTGAGGTGATATAACCGAAAGTGTATTGAATTCTGTATTCTTGGTTCCTGAGGTTACCAATTCTCCCAAATTTTTCTGTCTTTATTCTGGATACTTTCCTGAAGTTCCTGCCATAAACCATGTTTATATTTCTTTTTCCTATTATTTATGAGGGCTTTGTACTCCTTTTTTAACCCATTTAAATATTATGGGCTGGATATTCAAACTGCGCCCAAAAAGTGCGCAATAGCAGGAGCAAGCACAAGTCCATTGCACCCATGTGCAATAGACGCGATATTCAAAAAAGGAGCAAGCCAAATTGTGCCAACAGCTAATGTCTGAATATCGCACAACCTGTGCCATAGCGCAACTAGGAAGGGGAAGCTGAGCAGATACGATGCTCTATGGTGCAACAAGGGCTGCCCAGCTGAGCAGCCCAGAGATGCCATAGCGCAAGCAGGGAGCCCCCAGCAGCAGAGCAATGTAACTGCACAACCAGGGAGGTAGGTAGGTAGGGGCCCACCACCCATGCCACAGATGGGCACAGGAACACGCAGCAGAACTGACAATGCGCCCCCACACCCTAAGCACAGCACAACTGGGGGAGGGCTGGAATATCCACCGGCCCATGGGGACAAGCAAACAAAGCACAGCTGGGCCATGGTGCCCCAGCACACCCACTGGCAAGCTGAGACTGCCACACAAGGAGGGCAGACCACCCCATGCCACACCAGCCCCCCCAGTGCACAGCACACCCCGCACCGTGACCCCAGGACACTCCCCATGAGCAGTGACCACCACTGCAGGAAACCCCATGCATACCAGCACCCCCACTTCCACACTGCAACCTCGTGTACCACAGAACCATACAAGCCAGACCCACCATGAGCAGCCAGCAGTGGGTGGCAGCACACGGCAATGCAACAATGGCAGACACAGTGCCAAGAACGCACAATCCCCCTGAGGCACAGCTGAGAGACTGACCATGTGTCAGCACAAGAGGTACCCCACACAGGAAAGGGCGTGCCCCTGACACCACCACCATTGAGACAGCACCCTGCACAGTAGACAAGTGTCACATCCTGACCCACCATGAGCCACAGCAGGCAGCACAGACACCCACAGTGGCATGTGGAAGCATGCAGCACACCGGATGCAACGCAGTGCAGGGGCAAACACACACCCATACCCATGGGGACACTAACACAGGGACACAGTAGTGTGGCAACCAAGCCCCCAGTGTGGGCCCATGAAAACTGCACACACAGCCTGCAGTCCTCCATGGCACAGGGGTGCCACCCACCCTATGCATGAACTGTGGTCCTGTACGCCACCAGCATATGCCTGGAGCACAAGTCACAGACAGTGGTGCACAGCCCCCCTGCAACACACACAAGCCACAGCATGGAGGTGGGACAGCAACTGTGGAGGCCACAGTGTCACCTGAGGCAAACATGTACCACACCAGTGACAGGAGGCAACCCAGCATTGTGACGGTCACAGTGGATGACCTGCAGGGACAGCCACCACTGACAAGGCAGCAGACCTTGCAGGCCACAGACATGCAAGGGTGTCAGCTGCACAGGCCAAGAACAGGTTGACAGGGGCACAATAGACACAGAGCATGCACCATGGACCACTGCACACAGTAATGCAATGCACAGGGAACAACACAGACACTGACTAATAGCCACTCCCACACCAGAGACACTTCCCCAAGCACACACACACACATACCCATGACTGAACCACCCCAGATGCCTTGCACACCACAGCAGTTGAGCACCTATAGCCAGCTGCAAATCAGAGACCACCACAGTATTCATATCAAAATATTTGTATTCAAAACATATCAAAATAACTATATACAACTATGTATAAATGGGGGAAGGGACAGGAACAAGGTGGGGGTGGGTAAGGGGACAGGGGTGAACATATGGGAGAGGGTAGGTGGGGTGTGAGGGTTGATCAAAGGTGGGTGGTTGCAGGCAGGTCGTGCAGATGTCAGTGTCCAGCCTGGTCCTCCTCTGCTTGGGGCTGTTGCCTGGGCCACCTCCTCCTCCTGACCCCATGCTGCTGTAAGTCCCTCAATATGGAGAGCGACTCTTGTGCCACCTGCAGCAGCTCCTGGACAGCCTGCTGGGTCCGCAGGAGTATCCGCACACCCAGGACGAGGGATCAGAGTCAATAGGTGTGACTGTCCATCCCCCCGCAGCCCACCCATTATGCATGGCATATAGCCATGTGCCACGCTCCTGTGATGGTGTGCACCCACCCACAGTGACCGTGTCCACAAGACATGCCCAACCAGGCAGCAACAGCCATGTGTACCACTGCACACACCCACCGCCCATGTCCAGCACAGCACAACCAAAGCCGTACAGTGACGTGGCTATGCAGTGTGCAGGCAGTGCCACAGCCATGTGCCCAGTGCACGCATGGACCACCATTGATGCACTCCCAGACATGCAGTGCCACTGGACAGTGCTGACTATCACATGTCGCGTGCATGGCAGTGGTGTCCATAGATGGTGGTCATGCCCTGCTTCCCACCCTGTCACGCAGCATGCAATAGCAATCATGGTGTCATGGCACTCACCCTCATTGGGACGTTGTTGACATTGGGGTTGGTCCCCGACACGCCCCTGTGCAGCGTCGTCCTCCCTCTGCTGCCGCTCCATCATCTGCCTCTGCTCAGCCACACCTGTGGGAGACAAAAGGAGAGAAATACATCAGTACAAACCCAAAGCAAAGTATCCCTGCCCCAATGTATGTGCCACCACCCAGCCAGACCCACACCCCATACCCTGTAAACACACCCAGCCAACCTAGACTATCACCACCTATGTGCTGGACACGTAAGACAGTGTTACCCATATGCACGATAGTAGTGTGTAGACGTGTCACCCTCCTGGATGAGACACCACGCCCCTCCCAGCACGCGACCGCAGACGGGCAAGTTGCTCCGGCTCCCTCCTTCTAAGGTCCCCGTACCAGTGCCTGCACTGTTCTGCTATTCTCCTGTGGCCAGTGGCCGTCTCCAGGTTAGTGGCCACCTCTTGCCAAACCAGGGTCCTGGCCCTGTCCAGTGCCTCCTCGCCAAAGAGTGGGCCATAGTGTGGCTCCACAATGACCACAAGGTTGGCCAGCTCAAGGGCACTCCATTGAGGGGCTCTCCTGTGTGCCATCTCTACCGCTATAGTAGGCAATATGGAGCTCTGCAGCGTGGCACCCCACGTGGAAGTGCTGCACAGTACAGTGCCGCCATTCCCTATCGCGCTGTCACCGAACAGCGCGATAGAGCTGCACCCATACCAGACATATAGCGCCAAGGGGCCAAAGTTTTGGAAGCACGGTATCACGGGTCTCTGGCACAAGGCCACGCAGAGCGCCATCGGACGTCTATGCGTCTAGTGTGATTGGTTGCCTGTGTGCCATCGCCACAGCGAACTATTGCGCAATTGTGCCACAGCGCCATGTAGTGATCCTCACCATAGTGTCACTGGCACAATGGTGGCCGTGCCCTGAATTGCCTACCATGCACAGCATGTCATCAGTGCAGCAGATGCCTGCGTAAGCTACCTGGGCATGCGCAGTGCGGTGTACTACGCATGCCACAGAACTGCGCCATTGGCTCAGCATGTTCAACACAATACTAAGAAAGCGCAAAATGATATTCAGCCATCATATGCAAATCATCCAATCAGCTATGCAACATGCGCAGCTATCGATTTGCATCTCATTAAAGTAGCTCCTCACCTAATTTGCATGGATTGCGCTATAAAACTACGACACTGTTCTGCAGTGACCATATTCGGTTACTGCAGTTTATTGGTGAGTTGCATGCTGTGTGGTGTTCTGGACTGTGGTATCAGGGACTTGCTTTGTACTGCGCAGTCACAGGTAACCACTGTCATCCATACAGGCTGAATAATGACCGAGCGAGGTCTGGGTGAGGAGGACAACGATGATGGGTGGAAGAGGAGGCCCAATTTCACCAAAGCCGAGACAGAGGCACTCTTCAAGGCCTACATCGATCAGGAGCCACTGCTCAGTGGACGGCAGGGCACCCTTCAGGCCCGTGCTGCTGCATGGGAGGGGGTGGCATGTGCCGTCAACCTGCACGGCAGCCAGCAGCGCTCTGTGCAAGAGTGTAAGAAGAAGATGGGTACCGACAGGAGGAGGGTGAAGGAGAAGGTGGCTGCCATCAGGGCGGCACGTGCTGCAACAGGCGGGGGCCAGCCGGAGGTGGTGCAGCTGACACCGGCAGAGGACAGGCTTGCTGCAAACATGCAACACAGTGCCATTGAGGGCGTTCCAGGAGGTGGCTTCCAGACAGGTGGTAGCCCATCACTGCATGGTACGTCATGGTCTGTCGGGGAGGAAGGTAGATCACATGCACTAACGTGACCTTACTTTCTGTTACAGATCCTGTGCATCTGCAGGGGTCAGCAGTGGAGGGCCTGTCCACTGCAGACAGTCATCTGGAGTTGGAGGAGACCATCCACCTCCATGGGCAGCCGAGCATTGCAACAGTGGGTCCACCTGGCTGTCAACACTGATGTCATTAGGACAGGTGTTGGGAGGCCCTTCACAATATCTCAGTGTTCTGGCATCAAAAGATGCCCAGCACGCTGTGGCTGACTATGGCACAAACCTGCACCAATGATGATGACCACGACCGTTATGGGCAGTGACATGTGTGTGTCCCGGAATGGACACACAGCAGGCCAGCTCACACCCATGGACCTGGCTGGTTCCGACATGTGTGCCAGCGTGTCAGCACAGTCCCAGGCTGTGCCTGTCAGCACCGGAGGGGCAGCACCGGTGGCTGGTCAGGACAGTGGCACTGTTGTGGCCACAGCGGTGGAACAACCGATCCCTTGGGCACAGCAGGTGGAGGGGTGGCAGCAGCAGCAGTCGACCACTGGGACTCGGGGTTCAGGGTTCAGTGGGTGGCATCTGCCCGCCTGTGGACTTGCCCATACCTGGGTCCTGTGAGCAGCGCCACCCTCAGGTGCTAACATCAGGCCCTTCCACTACCCTGAGGGACAGGATGCCGAGGTGGCAGACGACCTCTTTGATGAGCACACCACCTACTGCAGGCATCAGTACAGCAGCAGATGCGACTTGCAATGTCCATGGAGGCACCGTGTGTGTGGCTCTGGAGTGGGTCGAGGAGCGACACAGCAGGGACACCGAGAGGATCCTGTCACAGATTGTCCAGTTGCGGGAGGATGTGACCGCTGCCATTGACAGGCAAACACTGGCATTGGTTGCTGTCATGGCCACAATGGGCACACAGTAAGATGCCCATGCATTGCTCACACTGCACAGTTCGCTATCCACTCCCCATTCCCGGCATCATGTGACACCCACCCTGCCCATGCCGGATCAGCTAATGGGCATCCGAGGCACTCCTGGTGCGGGTATGTTGATATGCTGCAGACCCCTGTCAGGGCATGGTCACATTCATGCAGTGGAACCCCTAGTGGACCATCGGTTGCCACCCCATGGAGGCGCAGTGGGTCAGACTGCCAGTGCTGCTGGGTTCGGCAGCGCCCACGGCATCTGAGGCGGACGTGGCACTGTGCCACAGGACTGACCTGGTCTCCCAGCCATGGCACTGTCTGGAAGCTGCCCTGTGCATTGTGTGTTTCGGTGACAGAGCACTGCAGGCCGGCCCTGCAAGCAGACACACGGTCCACCTGCACCCTCCCACACTTTGTGCTGTACACCAAAGTGCGATGGTGCCCAGCATCGACACATGCACACAGACAGTCAGTGGACGTGGTGGCCTGTGGACATGTGTGTTGCTAGTGTTTGTGTTCCAGCTCTGTTTTGCACCTGAACCCCCTGTGCACTGTGCCCTATTGTGTGTGCGTGTGTGTGTGTGTCCATCCATGTGCCGTGTTACTGTTCACCTCCTGGTTGCGTATGTGGTAGCTTCTTTTTCCTGCCACATCCCTCGCCAAGCATGCACCCCTGAGTGTTTTCATGTGTGTATGTGGGTTGTGCCCCAGCCACCGGTGGCTGCATGGCCCCATGATTCTACCTGTAAAGGCCGAAGTGTCTTCGTGATGGTGTCCCAGTGCAGCTGTGCCAGCCGGATCAGTCGGGAACCCTCAGCCAAGGCTGCACATCCCCCGCCACCGGCATCACCATCATCCCCACCGCTTCCACGGCCTGAAAAGCTATTATCACAGTCTTTACCACACCATGCGGATACAACAGGCCAGGAACATCAAAGTTTAGAAGGCTATACTGCAGAGCACTGCCAGAGGTGTCCAGGCAATGGAAACGTGCCTTCAGCATCCCAAACACCTGCTCAATGACGTTGCGTGTGGTGGCATGTGCCTCATTGAAGCGTTGCTGCGATGGGTCGTGGGCCGCGGTAGGGTAGCGAGCAGCCAGGGATGGAGTGGTATCCACTGTCACCTGTGTGAGATAGGGAGGATAATGTCTTGTTCAGGCCAGACCAGCCCCAAACCCTGTGGGCAGCACCCATGGCACCTCGTCACCCTCGCCCACCATTTGTCAGTTCTACATACATACTCACACTAGATGACCTGCGGGGATGTCCCACTCTTGAATCGATGGCACAGTGCTGACTGGTGCTAGATGAAGGAATCATGTCTCCCAGGGTGCGTGGCACAGACATTGATGATGCACTACTGGCATCACACACCACCTGGCAGTTGACACCGGCATATCCTTCCAATTATGATGGCCCCATCAGGGCCAGGTGGTGTGCAGATAGCTTCATGAACGATCTATCGCCCCTAGCCGCCATACGTGCTGCCCTGTGGGAACTCCTGTAATGTTTTGCCTGTGCTCCGCTGCACTGCTGGGGAAATGGATGTACCCGCAGCATGTGGTAACAGAAACGCTGAGAATTAGGTGAGGATGCGACACGTGGCCAACTGTGGTCATGCCTGTGGTGTCCCTGTTGGATCCTGAAGGTACCCGCAGCGAGCAAGCACATGCAGGCTGTTACCTTTGTCTCCACTGACAGAGCATGACCCCGCCATGTGGGTACCTGCATCACATCACTGCACGCTCACAGAGCCACCTCAGTATTGCCCTGTTCAGGTGGTACCGGCCACAATGTCAACATCTGTGTGCAGCTCAAAGTTGGTGCGGCTCTGGCATTGCCTGTTGGGAGACAACACGACGGGCCCTCCACCGCCACGCCCCTGCAGCATGCCTTCTCACCCCTCATTATGGCATCCATGTGGAAGGTGGCACTGTCCATGTCCTAGGCTTGTGTTTCCAGCTAATGTTGCTTATTCCCCACTGGTCCTGACTGCTACCTCCCTGCACCAGGTGCACCACCACTGCCTCTGCACTCTGTGGCCCCACACCTTCCTCGCCCCTCTTCTGTGTTGTGGTTTCCCTGACCTGCCCTCTTTCTCCCTATTTCTCTGTGCCTGTCTCTGACACATGTGGTTCCATGTAGCGTTCTTGCACCTCTTCCTTGCTCCTTTTTATTTTGGCTCATTTCCGCTATGGTGCAACTTCCGCCTGCTCCACTGTTGCGCATTGTGCAAGTCTTTGAACATCGCACTGCGCACTTTATGTATGGTTCCACCCCCTTCGGTTGCACAGCCTTCATTATCATTTCGCTGTTGCTCAGCATGTTTTCAATTAATAATTGCACTCCTGCTGAATATCGCGGAATGGCGCATTTTCTGACTTGCACTAAGCAACCCTAACTAACATTCTTAATAACACGGAATATCCAGCCCTATGTGTTGTTTCAATGTATTCGTTCACAAGTAGACAACAACTTGATTAGAAACTGGCAGAATGCTTCTGCCAATCCACATCCCCGACATTTAAATCACCCATAAAACCACATCATCATTACCATGCAGACTTTAATTCATTGATAATGTGGGTGGCAGAAGCATCAGAGAGGGAATCTGATGGATGATACAAGCTAGAATGAAGGATTTTGAGGAGTTAGGAGCAATTTAACCCACAATGTTTCAGTGTTGAGGAGTTTATTAATTTTACTATTGGTAATATTAATTGACTTTGCATCTTGGTTAATTTATAAAGCAGTCCCACCTCCATTTTAATTTTCTAGCTAAACTCAACAGTTTGTAGTCTGGAATTTGTTTTCTCCAGAGATTGTTGTCAAGCCACCAGGGCTTCAGATATGCCTATCATATCAGGATTGTATGCATTATAGTTGAAATCCAGCTCATCAAGTTATTGTTTAAGCTTTGAGCAGTATGAGAAAACAATTGACAGTGTTAATATTTTCACCCCTTTCCTAGCAAGATCTGATGGTGTGCCTCTGTGGTTGGCGAGTCTTTTATAAGTAACTATTGTTTTCCCGAATTGTTCAAATTAGAAATGCAAACAAAGAGCATGCAAAACTCTCCTAAAAGTCATGTTCCTTCTATTTGGATGCAGGCCATCCAAAGAGTAAAACTCAGTTTTATCTGAAAAGGTGGTCCCATTATCCAGAAAATGTATGCCTTTCAGCTTTGATACCAATTGAAAATCGAGTGTTTATTCTCATAATGGTTCTATTTTTTATTCAGTACTAGCTTGGTATGGCAAAATACTGAGACATAACCACCTCACTACCTTTTAGCTTTTATTAATTAGCATACATGTAGCAGGTCTATAAAATGTCTTTTCTTTTTTTATACCATACTAGTTTTTATTAAAATTTTTAAGTGACAACAATTACAACAAATCCATAGGGTGACTCTAAATAAAAATATAAACACATACAAAGATCAGAGCCTTCCATTATATTAAATAAAGAACATTCATATATTCAAATATATAAAAAAATTGTCAGCAAAAAACTTATAAAGTCATCCACATTCTTATCAAAGACTCAAACATCCAGTGCAACCTCAAAACGAAAGGATAATTTAGGTTAAGTAAGAAATTCATTAATTATTGTAGACTTCATAAATTCAAAATTCAAAAATGGTCTCCAAATTTCATTAAACTTGCCTAACTTATGTAGAATTATAACAACTAATGCACTCATTGTATCAATAATACCTAAAAAAGAATCTAAATCTCTCAGATTAGGTAGTCTCTGAGACTTCCAATGCTGAAATGAACAGTCTTTAAAGGATAAGGCAACATTAAATAGACAAAAGCTGTTTTGATTCAGGTAAATGCTTTAACCTAGAATTATCCCAAAATGAAAACAAGTGGAGAAAAATATGTTTAATTTCAGGACCTTGACAGAATATTACTTCCCTCCATTTCTGTACAATACTTTTGGACAAACCAGAACATATGACCCAGAGAAGTTTGAGAAATTCCACATTTCAACATCCACCTGGTTAAATTAAACATTTTATTCAATCTTTGAGGAGACTAATGATATCTATGAAGTATCTTGAATTGTGTTAGCCTCCATTGACTTCTACTACATTTATAAGCATTGTCCCACATTTTTCCAACACTGTTCCAGATAGTTTATTTGAGATCCACTTCCCATGCCCCTCCTTAGCTGTAGAAGATATATTACTGTCAGGTTCTGTGGCATTTATATAATAAGCTGATCCCTTATTCATATTTGCCAACCTCAAAATTTGTGTCCAATTAGAACCTTTAGAAAGAGAGTTATTTTAATAATTTCTTTCTTACCTCCTCTTAACTGTAGTTATAGTCAGAAATGAAATCTGAATATGTGGAATCTCTCTTATATCTTTAAAGGAGTAGTAAAAACCAGTTTCTGGATCTACAAATCCCCACCTGATGAATCCCGAATTCTTTCCATTCCAGATTCTTAAATTGATAATTTAATAAAGGAAATATTTGATATTCCCAAATGGTGCCAATTCCAGTTTATCTTCTAGTGATTTGAATAGGCCTTTGGAAACCATTAGAGTAGGATGACTTATAAGTTGGGGAGGAATAGATTAAACAAAAGATCAGACAGTTTATTAGGATGAACTATTTCCTTTTCAGTTAAAGCCACAGTGGCATTTTTCCCATGTTTCCTTACACTTAACCACAGCGCTGAGTTTTCAGTAAAAGCCCAGGATATATTTGCCACCGGGGTAGTTAAACTCCTGCTTGCCAAGGTGCTCTCAATTTAGACCATTCAATCTAGGAGGTTTATTATCCCAAATGAATCTAGAAAAGATTTGATCTAAATTTTTATACCATTCTGGTTCTGGTTTGTTTGTAGTTATTAAAATCATAAAATATTTTTTGGAGCCAATATTTTAATCGAGTTGATTTCACCCAGGAAAGAAGAATAACTTACCATTTCTCAAGGTCTGATTCTATGTTCTTTATCAGCCTGACATGTTGACTCAAATTATCTGTGAAATTGAAATACATATTTGCACTCCTAGATATCTAATTCCTTTATCACCCAAGAGATGCATCTAATTGGGTCGTAAGTAGTTTTTCTCCTGATTAAGTGTCTGAAGAATGATTCCTTCTGATTTACCTCAGTTTTCACACTTAATCCAGACAGCGCTACAAATTTAACCAACAGTGAATCTAAAGCCTGTAGTGAATCTTTGGATTAGAAAGAGTGATTTAAAAGTCATCTGCAAAGGCAATGATTTGGTGGACCATCCTCCAGTTTTAATTCCTTTAATTTGTGCAGTGAGATTTATATGCTTCAAAAGGGGCTCAAAAGCTAAGATAAAGACGAATGCAGAAAGGGGGACAACCCTGACGAGTGCCCCTAAATAACTGAAAAGGTTTGGAGATGAGTTCATTAGAAATAATGGAAGCTTTTGGAGTAGAATAAATAATAGAAATCCAATTTTTTAAAGTAGGCACAAAATTAAAAAACAAATCCAATACTTTTTGCAGGTATGACCAATCAAGAGAATCAAAGGCCTTTCTAATATCCAAGGAAAGTGCAATAGATGGAGAAGTAGAATGCTTAGCTGCCCAAATAACTGAAAAAAGTCTCAGATTATCTGATGCTTGACGTCCACTAACAAAACCCACCTGTTCTTTACTTATTAATGATTGTATGACATCTTTCAGTCTATTTCCTAATGCTTTAGTTAGAATTTTATAGTCAAAATTAAAAAGAGATATAGGACGATAATTTGGAGGGTCTAAAGGGTCTTTATCTTTTTTTAAGTAAATAAATAAATGCATCATTCAGTACCTGATATCTTTTCCTGGTCTAGCATTCTACAATTGATTTCTCAAGATAATCTATAATGATTGGATTATTATTATTCTTATAAAATTTCTGGAAAATCCATCAGGACCTGAAGTTTTATGAAGACTAGCCTTTGGGATTATCTGTAATATTTCCTGTTTCGAGATAGGTTTGTCCAACTTCTCCTTTTCTAATTTTGATAAACTAGGATGTTTAGCCCCCTCTAAAAATGCATCCAGGTCTAATGACGTATGAAAAATAAAGGGCTTATATAACTTCTCATAGTATTCTTGAAAACAGTCATTTATTTCTTTAATATTATGACTAATGTTATTTTTACCCAGTCTAGTCTTAGGTATCATATAGAAACATAGAATTTGATGGCAGTTAAGGACCGCTTTGCTTACCTAGTCTGTCCGTTTTCCTACCTAACAGATAAGCTGCAGATCCTAGTTCATCAACAGCTTATTTCCTATCCTCCAGGACTGCTTTTATGTCTGTCTCCATTCTTGAATTTCCCCATTTCTTGACTCCACTACTCTCCTCAGGGAGGCTGTTCCATGTATCCACAACCTCTCTGTGAAAAAATACTCTCACATTTCCTCTGAGCCGCCCCTCTATCTTCAAATTGTGGCCCTTTTGTTCTTTCTAGGATCTCTTTTTCAGAAAGATACTAGCCTCTGACTTTGTTGATTCCCTTGAGGTACTTGAAAGTTTCTATCATGTCCCCTCTCCTTCTTTCCTCAAGGGTACATATTAAGCTCCTTTAGTCTTTCTTTGTATATTTGGTGCAGACCCTGCACCATTTTGAATGCCTCCTCTGGACCGGCTCCACTCTAACCTGTCTTCGCGAATGGGTCTCCCAGAATTGTGCACAGTACTCCAGATGGGGTCTCACCAACTGTCTGTACAGAGGGATAACAACTTCCTGTTTTTCTACTATTATGCTTCTTCATATGCATCCCAGTATCCCCCAGCCTTTCCTTTCTGGCTTCTTACATTGCTTGCCCACCTTTACATCATCTGTATATATTACTCCCAGGTCCCTTTCATTTTACTGTTGTCAGTATCTCACCTCCCATTGTATACTCTTCCCTGGGTTTTTGTTTCCCATGTGCATTACCTTGCACTTCTTTGCATTTAATCTGAGCTGCCATACATTTGACCATTCCCCAACCTGCCAAGTCCCTTCTCATCCTTTCCATTCCATCTTGTGTATCAACCCTGTTGCCGATCTTTGTGCCGCCTGCAAAGAGACATACTTTCCTTCCAGTTCCTCTGCAATGTCCTTATAAAAGAGACACATTAAAAAGGACTGGTCCCAGTACTAGGGCCTGCTTTCTTCATGTACTCCATTTACTACTCCCCTTATGTCCTGTTGTTCAGCCAATTTTTTATCCAGGCTATTACCTTGGGACCCACTCCCAGGCTGGCTAACTTGTGTTTTAATCTTTTGTGTGGGACTGTATCAAATGCCTTGCTAAAATCTAGTTAGGCCATGTCCACAGCCCCTCCCTGGTCTACTACTTTGGTCACCCAGTCAAAGAAATCAATTAGATTCATCTGACATGACCTTCCTATCATGAATTCATGCTTCCTTGGGTCCTGAGCCCCACTGGCTCTAGGTACTCAACAGTTCTTTCCTTCAGAAGTGATTCCATCATTTTCCTACCACTGAGGTCTTCAACTAATCTGGTCTGTAGTTTCCTGCCCTGTCCTGCTCCCACTTTTTGTGAAGAGGAATCACATCTGTCGTCTCCAGTCCCTCGGGTACCACCCCATCTTCCCATGATTTGTTAAAGAGAGTAGTCATGGTGTCACTAATTCTGGCCTCTAGTTCTTTTAGAATTTTGGTGAATCCCATCAGGCCCCATTGCTTTGTCCACCTTAATTTTATTAGTTCTTCAGAACCCTTTCTTCTGTAAATGGACTTGTATGCATGACCCTGTCTTTGAGTGTTTCTTTTGTTTGGTTTTAGTATCTCCCTCCTCTTCCTTTTATGAATACTGAGCAGAAATATTCATTCAATGTCCTGCTTTTCACTCTCACCCTCTACCCATTTCCTCCCCTTTATTTAACCTCAGTATCCCTCCTTTGGTCTTTCTTCCTTCCCTAATGTACCTATAAAGGTCTTATCCTCTTCTTAACAGAATTGGCTATCCTTTCCTTGGTTTGGGCCTTTGCTATTCTGACTGCCTTCCCAGCCTCTTTCTGCTTTTAGAGTGACAGTTCTCTGTCCTGCTCCTTCTGTGTTTCTTATATTTCCTGAATGCTATCCTTTTCTCCTTAACCTTCCTGCCACCTCTTTTTGAGAACCATAGCATTTTGTTCCTTCATTGTGTTTTTGTTGATTTGCTTTACACAAAGGCTTGTTGCCTCTGTGATGGCTGTTTTGATTACTCCCCATTGTTCCTCCACCCCTCCCTCTTGCCTGTTTGCTAGTGCTTTTCTGAGGCACTCTCTCATTTTCCCAAAGTCAGCTCTTCTAAAGTCCAATATTCTTACTTTTGTATGGCTTGATTGTATGGCTGTGATTATTGTGAACTACACTGTTTGGTGGTCAATTGTTCCCAGATGACTACCCACTTCTAAATCTGAGATCCTTTCTCCATCCCCATTTGAGAGTACCAGGTCTAAGATTGCTCCCTCCTGAGTGGGTTCCAATGCTAGCTGTCTGAGGCATGCCCCCTGTAGGGCATCAAGAATGACCCTGCTCTTGGATGTGCCTGCAGCAAAGGTGCTCCAGTTAACATCTGGCATATTCAGGTCCCCCATCAACAATGTCTCCCCTTTTCTGCCATTCTAAGGAAGCCTTCTATCATTTCTTTCATATTCTGATTTTGCTGTTTTTTTTAAACGATAAGCCAAAAGTTTTCCTTGTTTCTTCTGATTCCCAATATTGTTGTTTGGTATGAAACAAAGCATATTCTGCTTTACTAGAATGTATCTTATTAATCTCATATTTTAATTGAATCAGTTGATATATGAGCTCCTGTTTCTTATTTGGATCTTGTTTTAGTTCATCCTCTTTCTGTTTAATAAACATAGAAACGTAGAATTTGACGGCGGATAAGGACCGCTTGGCCCACCCAGTCTGCCCATTTCCCTACCTAATGGATAAGCTGCAGATCCTAGTTAACCAACAGCCTACTTCTTCCTACCCCCACCCCCTAGAATTGCCTGATGACTGTCCCATGCATGCTTGAATTCCACCACTGTTTTTGACTCCACAACCTCCTCCGGAAGGCCATTCCTTGCATCCACAACCTCTCTGTGACAAATACTTCTTTATTACCTCTGAGTTTCTCCCATCTTCAAATTGTGCCCCTTGTTCTTGCACACCTCTTTTCTGAAAGATGCTACCCTCTTGGACTTAGTTGATTCCTTTGAGGCACTTGAAAGTTTCTATCATGTCTCCCCTCTCCCTCCTTTCCTTGAGGCTATACATATTAAGCTCCTTAAGCCTCTCTTCATATGTCTTCCGATATAGACCCTGCACCATTTTAGTTGCCTTCTTCTGGACTGCCTCCATCCTGTTTAATAAGCTTTTCTTTTTTCTCCAACTCTTCTTGCTTTTTTTTCTTTCTAATGGATGCATATCTAATAATACCTCCCCTAATAAAGGCTTTATATGCCTCCCATAAAGTTAGAAAAGAGGTCTCCTTATTATCATTAATGTTGAAATACAATTTTGTTTCTTTCGTTAACCATTCTTTAAATTCTGGTTCCTGAACTAAGGATGTATTAAACCACCATCTAAACTGCTTTTGTGGTGAGTCCTCTATTTTACAAGTTGTTTATGGGGGACCATGGTCTGAAATAATGATGGAATCATAAGAGAATGTGTGAGTATAGTTGCAAAGAGATAAAGGCATAAAAAGATAGTCCATTCTGCCATATACATTATGCCTCGTAGAAAAAAAGGAAAAATCCTTACCATCAGAGTTAACCATCCTCAAAACATCCAGTAAACCCAAATTAGACATTAGTTCTTTTAAACAATTGTGTGTTTTAGTCTGTTTTGTCTGATTTTTGGGAGTAGGTTTATCTAACAGAGGATCTAAAACATCATTAAAATCTCCTCCCACTATAAGTTCACAGTCTTTAAATGGCAATACAGAAACCAAAACTCTTGAAAGAAAGTGTTTCTATTATTGTTTGAGCATAAATATTGCAGAAAGCCATATGTCTGCCATACAAAAAAACCTGACAAAATTTGTAGCCTGCCCTCCAGACCTGTGACTTGTTCTTTCCTAATGAACAGGACAGCTTTATGAATTAGAATGGCCAAACCCCTTTTTTGTTGAATAACAATAGTGAGCTACTTGACCTACCCATTGTCTGTAGTGTATCTGCTTCTTCAGGCATAAGGTGAGTTTCCTGTAAAACTATAATGTCACTCTTCTGTCTTTTTAAATGAGTTAAAACTTTTTCTCTTAATTGCAGAACCCAAACCATTAACATTCCAAGTAACAATATTTAAAACAAACATCTTATTAAATGAGAAATATCTAATATGACTAAAAGTTAGAAAAAATACCTAAATTAGTACTGAATTCTAAATGTCTAAATTTAGACAAAGAACTCTAAGAGGTTAAACGCTTCTATAAGATCGGGACACTACTACTATATTTAGGTCAAATCAACAAAGAAAATGAAGTATAAAAGTATTTATAGATATATCTTTAAACTGGAGTTCTTAAAATTAAAAAGTAATAAAAATTGAGAAAGAAAAGAGGAAAAAAGAAAAATGAATCTCAGGTGAAGAGCCAATAGAGATGTAGCTGGTATTTAACCACAAGGTACCTCAATTGTTCTGATCCAGCCTAAACCAGTGTTCCATGCCATAAATTACGATGGTACTTGTTGAAAAATGTTAAACTGTAAGAAAGTACTAGATAAAAATCATACAATACTATCTCTGAGTTTACCTTAGGATGAAATTAAATAATACCAAAACTTGCTTACTCTACTCCAATATTGTGCTTCTTTATAGTGCCAACTGCAGATAGAGAGTTAAACAAGGTAAGTATTACAAAAAGAGAATACCCTCCTCAAATACCCTTAAGATCTATCATGTAGTAAGAAAAAACACAATAATAATCTATCAACCTCACTAAACAACCATGCAAAATATGCTGACCAATACAGCCACAGCATCTCCATCAGCATGTGTCCATTTAAGTTATTCACCGGCTTATTATGCTCTGACAACTGTTATTGTCTTCTAAGGCCTTCATATGTGCAGAAAGAGCCTGCTGCCCTATTAGTGTTTCCCAGTGTATATTTCTATCCATTGGGAGAAAAAAATCTCTCAGGGTCTTATCAGTGTTTCTCTGAATGCCAAGAATAACTTCCTCTCCAATGGTAGAAAGATTGCTAGAGCGAGGTTATCAGGACACATAGATCACTGAACCAAATTAATATGAGATTCTAAGAGAAAGATTCTTGTAGAACCAATTTGTGGAAAATGAGGTCTATAGATCTTAAATGATATTTCCTACCTTCCTTCCGTGAAGTTTTCATCCCATGGAAAACAGAAATAGTAAAATATAGTCTACTCAATTTCCTTTTTAACCTGGATATCTTCATGCCGAAAATCTCCTCAGATTAGAAATTCTTGCTTTAATCTTCTAAGCACACCATGTCAAAAGAAATCAATGCATAGTATAAGTGGGATAACTATGTCACAGTATTAGAGATGAATCCTGTACATTGCAATTTTAATATTAAATTTCTAGAGGTCACCAGATCTATACTGAATTATCATCATTTATCCACCTATGAACTAATTTAAGTACTGGTAGAAATCCTGACCTTAATACCTGCTGGAGTCTATCTACAAGAATGTTTTTGAGGATAATAATAAAAATCAATACAGAACATTTCTTAGTTGCTATCCGACTATTGTGTTCTTTAAATTAAGATCATGTGACCGTTTTGGCCCCCTCGAGGAACTACTTCCTTAGGAAATGATCTGTTGCTCTACTTCTAGAAGAGCCACATTACTCTTCCAGACATCCTAGGAAAAAGCCCCAAAAGCTCAGACCACGAAGGTGAAAAAGAAACATCTCATCAAAAATGACATTAGACTTCTTGCAGGTAAGGTGAACTCGGTGGTGAAAGTGATTCAGCTGGGACCTTAGAGATATCTGCAAATTCCATAATAGTAGATAGTTCTTTCCTCTTCTCTGAAATATGTTGTTTCTCACCACGTTTCTTCTGAGAATTTGAAAATCTAGAGGAACTGTTCAATGATCTAAATCTATTTTTAGAAATGGGGATTGTCTTAGGAAAAGATTTTGTAGACCAAGACATATACTTAGGAAGGGGGTTTGTATCCAGTGGCACTATAGCTGATGTTTTAGAGGAAGGTGCTTGTGTGTGGTGAACAGAGTAATTACTGCATGGTTTACATTGGGCTAGAACATGTGCAGTGCTGTCAATTAACTTGGGCTCACGAGGATGATTTACACCAGAGTCACGAGCTAAAATTCTGTGTGTGTCTCTCTGTCTCTGTGAGCCCTTCTAACTGGAATTTTCAAGCCATTGTTTTTTAATAAAAGACCATGTTTCCTCTACAGTTGTGGACAAATGCAACTCTCCCCCTAGCTATAACAGCAGGATATTTCACAAAATATCTAACATTACGTTTTTGAAGAACAGCTCTTACTGGGGCAAATACTTTTCTTTTTTCTACGACTTCAGTCAAAAAATCCTGAAATAAATACACTCTCTCCCCATTCCAAGATAAGGATTTCCTTTACCTTGCTATCCAGAGAATCTCCTTTTTAACTGTGTACCTCAAAAAATTAACAATGAAAGGCCTCGGACGTTGTCCTGCTTTGTGCTTAGGTGACAGCACTCTTTGTGCTCTTTCTATTCCTAACTGCCAGTTCAATTGATAATTTAATAAAGCTGGAATAAAGTCTTGCAAGAATCTAATCATATCAGGTCCATCTAGTCCTTCCGGAATTCCTACTATTCTTAAGTTATTCCATCTCCCTCTATTCTCTAAATCATCTAATTTCTCCGAAACCTTTGTCAATTGTCTTGTTTCCCCTTCCACAAAGTCTTCTACTTCAATAAGAGATTCTTCTAAGAATGATAATCTTTCTTCAAAAGCATCCATTCTGTTCCTAACCTCAGACAATTTTTTCGTGGTGGTAGTGTCATTCAACCTTAACCCTACAATATCTTCTTTTATAGATAATAACATCTCTTTAATGAAAGCCATGTCATTTTTTTCTGTTTTATTCAAATTTCCATTTTTACCTGTGATCTGGTGCTTTTCTGAAGGTAGCGTTGAGACGGGATTTGAATGCGCCCTGTTGTGACTGTTGGTGTAGCCCGAGCTCTGTCTATTGTTATGGGGCATCTCTAAGGAGAACTTCCCGGTCACTTTCCTGACAAGATTAAATTAAATATACCCAGCTTACAGAGATAATTTTTGGTGATAAAGTTTAGTAAACTGTTCCCTAATACTTCAGCTACTTCGCATATAGAAGAATTAAGTAATAAAGTATAAAGTTAGATGGATTTCTATATGGCATTGGAGCCCCTTGTTTAAGCTGGCATCCTCTTCGGCGTGCACGTGCACTGTCTCGCAAATGTCTTTTTCGTGAGATTTTCCTGCATTGTTTGTACTGATATGTAGAATAATTTCTGATCTCTTGTATATCTTCAGTTTATTTATTCTATCTGCAACATCTAAAATTGTAACCCCTTGGAGGCAGGTAACTGTGGGTTCAGTCTGTCTTTTCACAGAACATGAGTATCAGTGAAATGTATAATAGAGTCCTTCTACTATTTTTTTTGTGTGAATATCATCGGTATTATTTCCTGGATTTGAAACAGTTGTCTAAGTACTCCTCGGCACCTTCCAAAACAGAGAATCCATTAGAAAGGCTTAAATCCCCCATGCCCAGCCACTCTCCAGCCTTTTTTTAAAAGTGTTTTTTTTAAATAAGCACCAACCATCCTTTTCATTATTGTCTTCACACCTGACTCTTTTTGATAAACACCCAGACCCTGTCTCACTAGAGAATTCATTACTTGCATCACACAAGCTATTCCTATTTTCAGTAATTTCACTTGTTTTTGTGAGTTTCAGTTTCTAAGAATCAGTTAACTTTTAAGCTTTTCAAGTTCTGATTTTATATTGTTCAGTTCATTTAGAAACTTCTGTTGCATCCGACATTTGTTGCATACAACGCTTGCATTACTAGTAGAGATGCTTTTGCCATAATCCCCAGATAGAGGTGTGAACATCATACAGCACGAACACTTTAAAATATAACCTTTATTACAGAAGATCTCTAAAATGTTTTCCATGAAAGGGTCTGCAAATCTGTCTAAAGCAATAGCACCCAGATAAAACTTTTATTGATTTTTAAACTTTTTTTTTCTTCTAGCTGTTTAAACTCTGGTTATCAACCACTTACACTGCCAACGATGCAGAAGGCACACAAGCAACTTAACTACCCATTGTTAAACTTAAACTAATGTTTGTTCACCCACCTGATATTAGATTCTGGCCCCGCTAACCAATCTGCACTGGTGAATGCCACAGACACGCACAGACGTGCTTGTCGCTGCCCGGGTCTTCGCGCACTCACCTGCTCAAGCTTGCCCTGCTCGCTAAGAGGCTAGTAACTCACACTGCATAACCTAGAAGTGACAAACCCGGGGGCATGCTACATCTCTGGGTCCTGAAATGCCAAGTAAAAAATTTGAAAACTCAAGTAAAAATCCTTTCCTCTGTTGTCCAGCAGAACAGGGCTACTTGTCCTTACTTTTAAAATTGCCCTTTAGTTTCCCAGACTCCTGTTTTGTATTTGTAGTCCCTGGGCTTCACCAGGGGCTACAAATTCCAACCCCTTCCTTGTCTCCACCTGCTGTTGTCATGGAGACAGTACACATGGAACCCACGTCCCCTCGTACCCCTCTGAACTGAATAAAATATATCAAATAGCAACAAGTAGGTCACTTTGCTGTCTCACAGCTCTCAGCTGCCTCACAGCATGCAGCACAGTTACTATACTGGCCGCTCCTGATGACTAGAGCATATTCCTGAACTTGGGTCACTGGTATCACGAGTGGTAACCTGGACTGTTGGACTGGCTACGTGCTACTACTGCCATATTTATTTGTCCCCAAAACAAATGATATATGAACAAAGACGAACATTTAACAGTTTTTTAACAGTTTTTTACCTACCTAAAACTCAGAGTCAGAGCCTAGTCCTAGTCCACTATCTAGGCCAGCCTGAGCCATCTTTGCTCTTGGACTACTCTCACTGAGTCTCACTGAGTTTTACGTAAGTAAAAAGGCCACTCCCAGCATGCCAGGGCCTTGGGGCTGGGGACACAAAGGAGACACATGCTCACGGATACATGGAGAAGGTGCTCACGAAACAGAAAGCTGAACAAGGAACACAAACAGCATCACTCTTAATTATATGAATGAGAAAATTAACTTACTCAGTATTAAAGTTAAAAGTCATCTGGTTCATTTATTAGATCAAGAAAGCTTCAACACTTAAACCCCAGCACTTTGCATCTGAAGCATGACACTTCATCAGGGGGCAGAGTGACGAAGCTGATACAATGAATTTATTTACATATCTTAAAGAGACAGACTCATGATGTGCCCAGGTGATCAGCACTGATAATACAGCTAGACAAACACAGAAATACATTAATTTACAAAAAATAGAAAAGTCCTCCCTCACAAAAACTAATGAGCTTACATATTAGATACAGAAGCAAAGCACAATATATCTAGCACCGGATTTTACTAAATTAACTAATTTTAAAGTTGAATGCTTGCCACAAAGAAATGGGATGAGAGGGAAAGAAAAAGGGGGTTGGGGGTTAAAAAAGAAAACCGGGGAAGAAAAGAGAAGGACTAAATACATGATAGGTAAAAGAAAAAAACTATTATATGATAATTCAAAGATATGTATTATCAGTTTTCCAATAGGCCAAAAACTAGGCCGCTTAAATTAAAGAACTAGCATTAAAGAGCAAGTGTATCAAAATAGCCCTAGGAAAACCATCTTTTGCTCCCCAGCTTCAGTTCTATTATGCTTGTGTGGGGTGCATTAGTTCTGTCAATATATAAACTCCGTAGTCTAGTGTTTTACTGTTTTGAGGTGCAGGAACTGTTTGCGTTGTCCAGTGCCATTCTTTGTAGTGACCACCAGAAATGACATTGTGGGAAAAACAGACAAGTGCCAAACTGCCATACTTCCTTCCAATTGATGTGCCAATTTAGCAGCTGTCATGATTTACATCTGTCACCCCCCCACCAACATTTTGAGCAGTCCGAAAGGAGTCCTTTAACCACCTCAACATTCAAAGGCTCCTGAGTCCCAAGTATGCTACCTTGCTCTCCAGTCACACAGATATATTGCCTGTTAGATATGGCAATCAAAGGGAAAGCAGCTAGAGCAGGCCAGCAGTTAGCACTGTGAGTGGTTGAGAGCATCGGAATGACAGGAGTGAGCAGCAAAGCAGGGGATGTGTGGGAGACTGGATAGAGGGCAGAGGAGGGGTGAATCGATAAGGGAGCTGCTGATGAAATATAAAGGTCTCTGTCCGATGTAACAGGAGCTGCTTCAGAGCTTCCATCACCGCACAACAAACACTGCAGGAAATCCGTAGTTTTGAGATTACAAAATAATTAGTAGGTGTAACTGCTTATGGTCGGACTCCCAAAATAGTTCACAATCATTGTGAACTGTTACAGACGTCATGCAGTAAGCAGGACCACCTACTAATCATTTTGCAGTCACTAAACAAAAAATTGCTTCCGGTCCATAGCAGCCAAAGTCCGTGAAATCACGGCTCCTTGTGTGCCATTTCTCTCCATCTGTACCTCGCTTATATGATTTGAAGGCACTAGAGCTGCTAGGTTAGTAACAATATTTTACATTGTTAAGGACCTGGAACAATTTTTAGTTTAGAGAAAAGTGGATAAAGTAATGGGCCCTGACGGGGTCCACCCCAGGATACTAAAAGAACTAAGAGAGGAACTGGCTGCACCTTTGATGTCCCTGTTCAGTCTATCACTGGATACAGGGAACGTTCCAGGGGACTGGAGAAAGGAGGATGTGATTCCACTAAACAAAAGTGGAAATAGAGAGGATGCGGGAAACTACTGACCGGTAAGCCTGACCTTAGTGGTGGGCAAAGTTATGGAAATACTGCTTAAGAAAAGGATTGGGGAATACCTTAATACCTGTGGATTGCAGGATCCGAGGCAGGATGGGTTCACACAGGTGGAAGATCTTGCCAGACTAACTTGATAGAGTTTTTTGACTTTGTCACCAGGGAGGCTAATCAGGGGGAAGCAGTGGATGTAGCCTACCTGAATTTCAGTAAGGCATTCGACTCCATTCCACACAGAAAACTGGGAAGCAAACTGGGAAGCCTAGGTGTAGGTCCAAAGATAGTCAAATGTGTACAAAGTTGACTAAATAAAAGAACTCAGTGGGTGGTGGTAAATGGTATTCACTCGGAAGAAGGTATAGTAACCAGAGGGGTGCCACAGGGGTCTGTACTGGGATTGGTCCTCTTCAATGTCTTTATCAGTGACATTGCAGAGGGTTTGAGAAGGAAGGATGTTTGTTTATGGATTACACAAAAATCTGCCACAGAGTGGACACTTCTGGGGGTGAAAAGAATGAAGGAAGATTTCAAAAGTCTGGAAGATTGGTCAAGTGTTTGGCAACTAGGATTCAACGTCAAAAAGTGTAAAATTATGCACAATAGTCACAAAAACACAAGGGCATCATATCAGTTGGGGGGAGGTGTGAATGACCACAAATCAGGAAAGGGATCTAATGGCATGAAACTAACAAAGCAGTGTGGTAAGGCAGTGTGAGAGGCTAGTAGTGTGCTGGGATGCATAGGGAGGGGTATCACCAGCAGAGAAAGGGAGGTAATTTTACCTCTGTATACAGTAGATCTATGGTGAGACCCTACCTGGAGTACCATATCTTGTTCTGGAGGCCCCACCTCAAGAAGGATATAGAGCGGGTGGAGGAAGTGCAGAGTAGGTCAACTAAGTTGCTGCATGGCATCAGAGGCCATATGAAGAGAGACTCAGGAATTAAATATGTACTCACTGAGAGAGGAGAGAAAAGGAGATATGATAGAAACATTCAAATATCTCAAAGGTATCAATAAAGTGAGGGGAGGTATATTGCACATAAGGAGATGTTCAAGAACAAGGGTAATGATATGTAGCTAGAAGGGGACACTTAAAGGTGATGTAAGGAAATACTTCTTACACTAAAGGTAATGAATGCCTAGAACAGACTCCAGCAGAGGTGGTGGGAACTGAAACAGTAGTGGGTTTCAAATGTGCATGGGATAGACACATGGGGACCATAGTAACTGGGTAGGTGGTGGAGGTAAGGCCGCAGATCACTTAGAGTCTATGGTGGCACAGTAGGTAGGGACCTCAGGCAGACTACATGGGCCAAGATGTCAATTTCTGATGACAAATTCTATGTTTGTATGACAAGTTAAATCAAAAATTCTACTGAAGGTAAGAAGTTAAAGTGTTATTTATAGGTATAGGCTGAGGCCCGAGGCAGTTGACAGTTTCTGGGTAGCCCCTTGTAGTAAGACAGGGTGATCAGATATCCATTTTCAGTCTTGGATGTATTGGAATCTGATCCAAAAGTTAGGATTTAAGAATTTCAGATTTACTTGCTGAAAATCCCAAATCATAATCAATCGGATTCTGATTAAATTGCTGTATTGCTGTATACCGTATTTTTCTTTACTGTAACTTTGTCACTGACGTGGAACTTTTATAAATGAGCACTTGTGCTCAAAGTTATTAACTGAAACTTCCAATAAGTAATGAAATATTATAAATTAATTAATTAGTTGAAATTCTAAATGCATTCAGATTCTGAAATTTAGTTTCAAATTCTGAGATTTGTAGTTGAATTTAAAAGTTCAAGTACTTGGATCAGAAATGGATTTCCAACTTGAATACTTCAAAAATCTGAAAAGGGTTCAATAGATTGGATTTCAGGATATCTAAGCACACTTCTTACAAGGGTCTGAGGAGGTACAACACGATACAGTTTGTGTTCAATTCTTATATTGATTTTTTCTCTTTTTTAGGCAGCCGCAGCTGCATATGAAAATGACATCCTGTGGTTTTGGAAGATGTCAACATTTAATACTGTTTTCATGGCTTTCAATTCAGTAATTCATTGTATGCTACTGTACCAAAGTACTTGCTGTAAACAAACCTGTCAAGTAACATTGTTGTAATTAATCGCACTGCTTTAAATTAAAATGTTTGTTATTGCATCAAACCAGACTCTGCTGTGTATATAATATGGGGATACACATGGAAAGTGCACTTGTCTTTATCTTTAGCATTTACTGTAGGTTTTACAATCTATTAACCTCTGATGGCTCAGCTAAGGAGAAACCTTTTGTTTCCACTTTGGTGCTGCTTCTACCTATACTTATGGCCTGGTAGAATATCTCACTGGGGGATTAAATAACTCTTTGCCTGAAGGTCACATGCTGAAAGATTGTTCTGGTGGGGTGTGCGACAAGAACTGACTCTGTTTCACATGACCTCTTAGGCCACAGATTCAGCACTAACAGCACCTTTGTCGAAAACCGATTTTCCAGTCCTCATCTTCTGAAGACATGGCAGCATGTTTATTTGTGATTTTCTCTTCACACACATTGTAATGGCTGGGTTGTGACTGTGCCCAATGAATAATTTTGTTTGAGCAGCGTACAGTATACTTCTACTGCAGCTGCCTCCCCCATTCTCATCCCATCATCCCTACCCCCCGTCTTTTCCCTCTCTAGGTACTTATCTGTACTTACCTTCCATTTGCCTCTGTCCCGCCCCCTTTTAAAACTGTCCACTGACTTCAACACAATCAGTTCTTTCAGCAGTTTGTTCTTACCCAGCCACCAACCTTTCTGTAAAGTAATGCCTTCCCATTTCCTCTGAGTCTTCCCTTTCAACTTCAGATGATGCCCTCTCATGCCCTTCCCTCCCTTTATAAATAAGATGCATAAGGGACTTAGCTTGGGATATCCTAATCATTTCCTAATTAATGGTAATAAGATGGATTTGGGAAACGAGGTGGTTAATGAGTTTAATACCTTTTTTACAAATATGGGTATTAATGAATTACGATTGGGTGGAGGAAAGTAAATCAGGTTCTACAGAGAAATTCCCAGGTAAATGATACAGATAGAGTTTATGTACAATCTGGTATACAAGCTGAGTTTAAGTTTACTTCTATTACTAGAGGAGATGTTAGGGATTCATTATTTCAAATTAATACTAATAAAGCAGAAGGTATGGATGGTATTCCTAATATCTTGTTAAAGTATGCAGCCCTATTATTGATTTACCCTTAGCAAACTTATTTAATTTGTCTCTTCTCTCATGAGTTACCTCAGACTTGAAGACTGCCAAGATTGTACCAATTTATAAGACAGGATCTAGGTTATTATTAGAAAATTATAGACCAATTTCTTTTTACCAACAATTTCTAAAATTTTGGAGAAAATAGTTGAAAACAATTACAGGTATATCTGAAAGATAATGAAATCCTTAACAGTTATCAATCCGACTTTAGACCCGAACATGGAACAAACAATGCCCTTATAAAGGTCACAGGAGATATAATGGAGAGCATGGACAGGGGGATGCCAGTGGGAGCAATTTTTTGACCTTTCTAAGGCCTTTGACATGCTGGACCATGGCATCCTCCTGTCAGACTAAAACCTGTGGTATGTCCGAGTGGTTATAAATTGGTTTCAAATTATCTTGACTCAAGATTGCAGCAAGTGACTATTAGAGAGTGGTCATCTGATTTGAAATTGATTGTATCAGGAGTCCCACAAGGATCCATTTTGGGTCCTATACTATATCATTTATATATGAATGATTTGGGGTTTGAACAACCAAAGCTACAATACCATCTTTATGCTGATGATACAGTTGTATATTTTGCTGGTTCATCAGTGAGAACTATTCAAATAGTATTACAACAGGCTTTTTGATCAGTTACAGGAATTTTGCTTAGATCTAAATTGGTTTTGAATGAAAAAATCTCAGGTAATGGTGTTTCATAGGGGTTACGGTCTAAAACTGAATATGAGGGGTTACAAATTAAAACATTTTCAGGAAGAATCTTGCAACAAGTTGTTAGTTATAAATATCTGGGGTGTATTTAAATACAAAATTTAAATGGGACAGTCATATAGATAGTACCTGACTAAAGTTGGTAAGTGCTTGGGGTCATTATATAGAGTAAGAAATAGTATGTCTTTGGAATTAGAAAATTAGTTGTAACTGTTGTTGTACTACCCATATTGGAGTATGGTAATTTGATATATATGGGTGCATCTAAAGAGCAACTATATAAGCTTGATGTTATGTATAATAAATTAATTAGATTTATACTGGGAGCTGCAAAGAGGGCACATAGAGTAGATATGTATAAAGAATTAGACTGGCATACTTTGTCCCAAAGGCGGGCTCTTAGTACAATTATGTTAATGTTAAAATGTATCTCAGGAAAAGTCCCTAAATATATGGCTGAGTCCATTAAAATAAAAAGACCTATTGAGGGTCTGCGCTCTGCTAATTACTTGGACTGTGCAGTCCCAAGTCGTAGAACGGCTTGGGGAGATAAGCATTTTTTTAATATTGGACCTTCTATGTGGAATAAATTGCCTGGGAAGCTTAGACCCCTTGAGGGAAATTTCCAGTTGTACCAAATTAAACAATGGCTTATCGAAAATATTAGTTATGATGGGAAATAGTTTGAATCTTAGGATGGTAGATTGTAGCTTGTATTAAATGTATACTGTAAATTAATCATTGTTTTTTGTATGTTCTTCTTGTCCTAGTTTGTTTTATGATTTGGAACTGTGTTATATTTATTGATGTATAATTATAGTGTATATGTGTTTTCCTTCGTTATACATTGCTAATTTATAAGAGTAACTGGAAATGACACCTGGATCTCACTGTAAAGGAGCTTCGGCTCAGTGGAGATATCCTTATTCATTTTTTGTATGAATAAAAATTTTTTACTACTACTACTTTAAGCAGACAGAATTTTAATTTTGGGAGATTTGAACCTACCCAGCATAGACTGGAAGTTATGGAAGGGAACTAACAGAACAGATATGTCATTTTTGGACGTATTAGATCAAATTGGTTTAGAACAAAAAGTATGTGACAGCACAAGAGGAAGTAACATCCTTGATATTATTATAACAAATATGGGTAACACAATTGATGATGTTAGTGTGAATACCCCTTTGGGTAACAGTGACCACTGTATAGTTCATTTTAGCATTAAGGAGTCTCATGATATGAAGGATCTGGGTTCTACAATAAAGCTCATTTTCAGCAGGGCAGACTTTGCACAGTTTAGAAAATAATTCTCTCTTTGGAATTAGGTTAAGGATTTTAATAATTGTTCAGTAAATGAGATGTGGAATCTGTTTCTTACAATATAAAAAAATCAGATTAAACACACATACTTAATTTCAACAAATACAATAATACAAGAAATAAAAAAAGTGTGGGCTTAACTCATCCATCAAGAGTCTGATAAATAAAAAGAACAGAATGTTCAAAAAATATAAAAGGGACAAAACTGATTCTAATTATCAGGTGTTTAGGGAACTTACAATTAGAGTTACATCTGTAATTAAAAGGCAAAAGCACAACGCGAGGTCCTATTAGCTTCCAAAATTAAGGAAAATAAAAACCCTTCTTTTGTTATATTAACAGCTTAAAAAACAGCTCGGGTATTACAGGTCCCTTCAAGAACAATAACGGTCCGACGGCGTCAGATAAAGAGATGGCTGACCCGCAAAATAACTACTTCTGTGCAGTCTTTGATAGCAGTGCCCCAACCCCATATGTAAGCAATGAACAGCCATCCCTTGGATTAACGATAATCAACCCAAAAGTTGTTCTGGACAGATTGCGCAAATTGTATACTAGCAAATCACCAGGGCCAAATAATGTCCACCCTAGAGTAATACATGAGTTGGTTGATCTTTTAGTACTACCCCTCACCCATGTCTTGCAATCTTCTCTTGATAGAGGTGAAGTCCCACTAGATTGGAAGGTTGTGACAGTAGTTCCACTCCTAAAAAAGGGCCTAAGACCATTCCTTCAAACTTTAGGCCAGCAAGCTTAACGTCACTTATGGGTAAAGTTTTGGAAGGCATTTTAAAAGAGAAAAATGTAGTTTTTCTTGAAGAGCACAAGCTGAACGATCCCTTACAGCATGGTTTCACTAAATCAGGGTCATGTCAGACAAACCTTCTCACCTTCTACAAGAACATTAATAAGGAGCTAGATAAGGGGAACTCAGTTGATGTTGCCTTTATGGACTTCACTAAGGCATTTGACAAACTACCCCATTTTGAATTAACAACCATGAGGGAGTTTAAGTTGGAGTCAAACATCTTATTCTGGATTTCTGAATGGTTACAGGGCAGGACGTAAAGGGTTACTATAAAAGGTGCATTGTCAGACTGGGCACCAATTACTAGTGGGGTCCCACAGGGTTCAGTCCTGGGCCCATGCCTTTTTAATATCTATATTTCTATCCTAAAATTAAATGACCCAAAAATGTGACTTTCCAAGTCTGCAGATGACTGTAGAGTGGGGACAGTTGTCTATGATCCTACCGATGCGTTATCCCTACAAGGGGCCATTAATAAAATACTAGAATGGACTGAGTCAAACAAATTGTTGCTGAATACAGTTAAATGTAAGGTTATGCTCTTGGGAAAACACAACAGTATGTCAGTATATAAACTTGGGAACACTGCATTAACTGACACTCAAGAGGAAAAAGACTTGGGTATTATGATCACTTCTGATTTTAAATTCAGCCCCCATAGTAACGCTCAGATTAAAAAGGCGAATTGCAGTCCAAACTGTATTCTAAGGCACATATCAAGCAGGGAAGAGAGTGTTCTGATTCACTTGTATAGTGCATTGGTCAGACCCCATTTGGAATACTGTGCTCAAGTATGGTCCCCGTACAAAAGGGAAGATATCCTTAGAACAGAGGGGATACAAAGAAGAGCTACCAAAGCCATAGTCAGGCTTAAGACCAGACCCTACAAAGAAAGATTGGAAACCATGTACCTCTATTCACTCCATTATAGTAGGTTTAGGGTTGACAGGTGTATGCTCTACAAGGCAATGGGTGACATCAAATTGTGTGGTGAGCTAGGTTTTACTCTTAAGACCAGTTGGTGTAGTAGCAGGAGACATAATAAACAATCCTTCCTGCCAAGGTGGAATTTGATTATGAGAAAAAATTGGTTTAGTCAAAGGGTAATTTCATCATGGAATCAACTCCCGTCTATAGTGGTAGATAGCCCTAACATGGGTGCCTTTAAGTCAAGACTAGGTTTAGTTTGTAGGGATAGAACTAGCGAGTTCTAAATACCAAGGGATTGACAAGCTACAGGGATGAAAGTCCATAATGCTTGGTATTTCCTATTATTCTTATGAATAACCTTGTTCATGACTTTTAAGTATTTGAAGGTCTCTGTCATGTCCTCTTTCTCCCTTCTATCCTCCAGGGAATACATGTTGAGCCCCCTCAATCTTTTCTCATAGGGTTTATCTCCCAGACCTAGGACCATCTCCATTGCCCTGAGCTGCAACCCTTCCAGTGGTCTTAAATCCTTTTTCAGGTATGGGCACCAGAATTGCATACAGTACTCCAAGTGTGGCCTCACCAGTGATCTGTACAGTGGCAGGATGACCTCTTCCCTTCTAGACGTGATGCAATACATTCCAGCATTTGGTTGACCCTAGCTGCCACTCTCTGGCACTGTGCCAATACCTTCATGTCTCCTGTAATAAGTACCCCCAGATCCTTCTAGTTCAACTCACACTGCTGAAGTTGTGCACCCCATCAGCAAAACTTCCTCTTGTTTCAAACAATTAGCATTCCTCACAGAAAGGTCGCTGAATTTTTATGGTTCTAAAATAAACAAATTAAAAGTTTAATCAACTGAACTATGAGTTTCACAGTGAGTTTATATTCTTGAACTGTCTCTGTGTCTCTCTCTAAACCCCACTCTTGTTAAAAATGCTGGACAGTTATATAAAAAAGGGGGTAGAAGTGTGTAAAACAGAACTGTATATACACTTTCAGTGTAGGATGAGTTGTTAAACAACTCAAGTTTCAGTCTTGGGGTTTATTGTAGGTAGCATCCCACGCCTCAGGTGTGTATAAAATTCTGGTTAGACACAACTATTCATGCATTATTCTCTATATAATTAATTGGTCTCCCCTTTTTCCCATAGGGGAAACCATGTCATAATTTGCCATTATAAAGTAGCCTTTACAATGGCAAATACATACATAGTTTCCCTCGCTCAGTGCATGTGCCCACCACAATGTGTAATTTCCTGCCACTCGCTGCTTCCTTCCTTCTCAAAACTCAACCACTAGTTGAACTCAGCAGTAAATCATTCTAAAAACAAAAAAAGTGTCATTTTCCACATATTGGGGGAGATCAAAACATTGGACAATGAAATTGTGGGGAACCGCCGAAAATGGAATAGAAGCGTGGAATGTCTGATATTTTATATAAGTGCTGTGGCAAGAAAGAGGAGACCCAGCAATTTTATAAAATAAAGTATGGGGTGGTATGTGTAAACTTGAAGTTTACACACACCCTCAGTGTTAAATGCTTTTCATAAAACCCTCAAGCTTCACTCTTGGGATTTATGTAGCACTTAACACCTCGGGACTGTATAAACTTCTTGTTACACAAATCACCCCATACTTTATTCTATTTGCAATGCACAACAGATGATTTAAGAAAGAATAAGCAACCTCACAACTCATTACCATCAATACCTTTTTACCATCAATACCTTTAAACAATTCTCGTGACCTTCTGGTGACATGATAGAGCTTAATAGGCACTGGTCTTTAGGGCTCCTAGACCCAACCAACAAAAAAACCCCTGAAAAAGCAGTAAATCAACACCAAAATGCACAAAATGGTGAGAGGAGGCAAGGGGAACTCTGGTGGATCCAAACTGAATAGTAGAAGCAGGAATCAAATGAGCAATGCAAGCAGATTACACTCGGATTCCTTAGACTGCAGCAGGAGTTGTTCCCTGGTGAATTCCCAAGCTACAGAACGTGACGCTGAAGGAGAGACTGAACACCTTACTAGATACCATTTTGAAATAATTCTAAAAGAAATACAGGCTTCACGAACAGAAAATGAGAAATAATTTAAGTTAATTCAACGGAAGCTGTCTAAACTTGAGAACTGCATAGAGACAATGGAAGACAGCATAGGCAAGGTGGAGGACGGAGCCCAGCAAATGTTATGAGTGATTGAATTTTTGTTGGTCCAAGCAGCCGAGACAACAGAAAATTGAATTGACCTGGAAAGCAGGTTGTGCATAAAGAATCTGTGCCTATATGGACTTCCAGAGGAATCTGAGACCAACTGGATGCATGCCTTTGTTGAAACTCTACTAAAAGATGTGTTTGAGCTTCCCACCACCTAGCAATTTTTTGTGTAATGAGCCCATTGCTCCTTTGTACTTAAGCCTTCATACCTCAAGGCAAGGCCCAGGTCAGTGATCTTTAAGCTTAATTCCTACAAAATAAAAGAAGACTTGCTTCATCGTGCATGGGCCAAGAAAGAAATTAAATATCTTAGGAGCCAGACTGACCTTTGATCATGACTTCCCCCCAAAGTGCAAAGGCAACCCATGGAGCTGGCCCCTCTGCAGAAACTTCTGAAACAAAAAGGGGTCCGATTTTATACCCTTTACCCAGCCAGACTCAGGATCTTCTGAGATGGTGGGGTGAGAGTTTACCCCTCATTTACTTCAGCCTGTGACGCACTTAAGTAGAAGAGTTTCAACAGTGCAGCTATTACTGAAGCTGGGAACCAAAAGAACAGACTGAGGGAACTACAGTGGCAGCCAGTGCTTTCCAGGAAGCGTCAGGGATGAAATATGGTTATCCTAGGGGATGCCTTCCACTCCATTCAAGAACTCCTCCAGAAAACTCGTACAGCGAGCCCATTTCACAGCGAAGCGAATGCTGAGACAGACTGGCTTTCTTTTGGAGTTTTCAGCAATACCTTGGAGAGACTCTGGAAAGACTGATTTGATATTAAGACTGAACTTTATACGGCAGGGTGTATTTCTCTGAGGTTCTCAAGCAGAAGTTATTTTAGCATGGACCCTAGAGTTGTTATTACAGCCTGATAATTTAACTTTAAAACAAATGGGTACCGTTTGTAGGTAACTCACTCCTGCTGTGAGGATTTGTTGGTTATCTTAAGGTTCCAGCTTATAGCAAATGTGGTAGCCTGTGACATAGGCTACTGAGGAAGGGACACTCACTGAATGGCTCCACGTACAAGGTAACCATGATTAGGGTGACTGTGGAATAAGTGCAACTGTGGAATAACAGCGACTAGGGAATAAGGGCGACTGAATGAAATGGTGACCCAAATTTCGCACACGCACATGCACCAGACGATGATGGCTACACATCCTAGCGGGCATACCACCCACAGCATTCCCTCCCCCAGCACCACCGGAGAGTGGCTATGCCCCCCCAGCATGCGCTGCCATGGACAGGTGAAGTGCATGGGAGGACAGGCTGCAGGCAGGCTGCTCCCATGGCATGCACCGGCACAGCACCACTGTTGGCACCTCCTAGGATAGCCGCCATGGGTTTGAACCCCACGGCCAGCACACACAGCATAACAGTCAGACAGAGTAGGGCAGTAGACCAGGAGAGAAGTAAATGCTCTCTTCAGCAGCACAGACCAGTCATTGTTACAGGCACCTCACACCTCAATGCCACTGCAGCACGGATGCGGTGGGGGATACCGCTGGACAAACCAGACTGTTACCATACAATGCATACACACTCACAGGCACTCACATATGCTTTTTTTTTTGTCCCTGACCACCACGACAGCCGAAGAGCAAAGGGAGCAGTACCGCTGTCAGCATGTCCTTATGCCAGCACTGGGGTGGGCCATAGGTGTAGTGGATGGCTACAGGACCACACAGCTAGCCCTTAAAGGGGCATGGGGGTTCAACACATACCCATCACATAAGACCAGCCTGTGAGGGATGGAGATAGCAACCTACCTCAAGAGCCAGAAAGGGAGACCGCTCCTATCCCACAATAGGTACCTGTACTGCAGGGATAAGGAGAAGCTAGGGAAGGTGTACTGGTGTGTGCAGGGCCACAGGCATGCATGCCCAGCACAGGCACACACCATTGCTGACCCTGTGGTGTACTCTGGCTGGCCACACAACCATGCCCCAGATCCAGGAGAGGTCAGCATCAGGGGCATGATGGCGGGTGTATGGGAACATGCACGGATGAGCCTGGAAACCACATCCCAGGTCATACTACAGGCCACTGGGGTGGTGACCGATGCCATAGCTGACAGGCTGCCCACCATGCCATTGCTGCACCATGTAGTGTGTGGGGAAAGCTGCACGGGGCTGTCCCACGATGCCGGGCAGTGTGGCCGACCTCGCCCTGCCCCCAGCACACACCGTCAAGCCTGGTGGGGCACTGTTCCTGCACTATGACAGTAGCCCTGCAGGTGACAGCACAATGATACCCGCCACGCAGTATGACCTTACATTCCTGTCTGGGTGCCAGGACTGGTTCTTGGATGGCACCTTTCGTGCCACACTGCCACTCTTTCAGCAGCTCCATTCTGTCCATGGCCTGTGGTCTGGGACAGTCCTGCCAGCCATGTACATCCTGATGTGTACATGGACTGAGCTCACTTACATGAGAGCATTCACCGAACTGCATCAGCTACTGTGCAGTGCCAAGCCACAGTCCACCCTCTTGGACTTTGAGTGGGCTGCCTGGCATGCCTTCAACACTGTCTTCGAGGGCACCATCTTGCGTGGCTGCTTCTACCACTTCTGCCAGGCAGTGTGGTGGTGGGTGCAGGGCAATGTGGCACTGCTCGAGCGCTACTCCATGGATGCGGAGTGTGCATTCCAGGTCTGCATGCTCCTTGCGCTTGCTTGTGTGCCACTGGATGATGTGGCAACAGTGTATGGAGAGTTGGTGGACACACCCTATTACCAGGTGCATGACACTCTCCTGTATCTCCTGCTGGACTACATGGAGGACACCTGGGTCAGGTGCCCAGTAGGGCGTATGGCATGGCACTGGCCACTGTTCCACACAGTCATGTGGAACATGTATGAGCCAGTGTGCTGCGGGCAGGCATGTACAAACAATGCAGTGGAGGGCTGGCACCAGGTGTTCAACACGCAGCTCAGTGCCTGCCACCCGAACATCTGGTGGTTCCTGGACTGCCTTGTGGAGGAGCAGTGGCTCACTGCTGTGTGCATGGAGTAACTCGTCTCCAGTTCTGAGCCACCACATTGAAGAGGCACAGGGACCTCACATGCCACATTGAGGCCATCATGGCAGAGTACAGGGTCTGCGATATGGTGAGCTCCTCTGGGGACTTGCACACAACTTCCAGATGCAAGTGTAGTCCACCTGGATGCCTCAGCCCTGCTGAACCGCCTCACCATCCAGTCATTGCTGTCTGCCCTGTCCGCCACCATGCTGACAGCCACTCCTGCTAGCTGTGCTCCCATCCACTGTATGCCCCCCACGCATGCACTGTCTCGGTGGCTGGCCCTGGCGCCTATCACCATGGTGTCCTGGCTGCCAGGCCTGCACTGTGTATGGCCTCCCAAACCACCTGCCTGCACATCACAGGCCATCCTGCACGTGGCCTCCTGCACCCTAGCTGCCTCTCGCCTGCACCGGCCCACCTGCCCACTGCTGTGTCATGGCCCCCCCCAGCCTTGCCATGGGAAGCCACAGCTGTCAATATCCTGCTGTACCCATCCATGTCCCCCGCCCCTGCACCCTTTGGTGTCTTCCATGTCTGCCATCCCACTTTGTGTGTGCGCTACCACCTGCCCACAACCCTGGTCGTGCCAGCTGTCTCCATGTCCTGTCACCCTCTGTGCATTCTCTGTTGTTCCCCCATCCCCTGTGGTGGTGTGGTAGTGTTTTTTTTTTTTAATCTCCCTGGTCACCATTCTGACATATGCCGCACTTGCATGGGCACCATTCCAGCAGTTGTCTGGTTGCCATCGCCCTTCTGCAGGTCACCTTTCCGCAGGCTCCCATATCACATAGAACCGCAAATATGGTTACCTTTTTTCCTGTGTAACGGTGGTATTAAAGAAAACTCATGTTTCTCTTCATCCCCTATAGATCCCTATGTTTAAGACAAATGATTCATGAGCAATGCTGGGGTTTGGTCTGGAGATGCTACGATGTATCTATATGGCTCTAAGTGGCAACTGATATGGCACCACAGTTTAACACCCAAGCCAGAGCCTCGTCTGGTTCAAATGCAAGACCCCCCCTGCTAGAAGGGGATTCTTCTTGCTCCTATATCATCTTTTTCTGGGAGCTATTTTTCCACCAGGCTAATGGAGAGGTCTCCCAGAAATGGGAGGATTGTGATACCTCTTCATTCTGCCCATAAAGGGAGATGAGAGACCTGATTTGGATACAGGCCTCCTACCTAGGAAGTGTTGTTTCTACATGATAAAAGTTTCCTGTTACAGTTTGTTAATATATTAGATGTTTTAATATTGTTTTCTACTGTCCACTAAACCATAGGAGAAAAGATAAGGAGGTGACAGGAATCAGGGACTGGGAAGTTCTTAATTCAACAGTAAACTACATAAATAGAAATTCAGTAGAAGTAGATCTACCCCCTATCAGAAGGACTAACCATGACATCAGAATATCACATTTGTACGTATAATATACATGGAATCTCTAGTCCTGTTAAGCACAGTAAGCTTTTGGTGCATCTTAAGCACTCGGGGGGAGATATATTGCTTTTTCAAGAGACCCGCCTCTCAGTAGCAGAACACAAAAAATTTGAAAACCCAGGTTTTTCGCATGTAATATCTTCATCCTATAAGGGTGGGAAGAGACGAGGGACAATGATTCTTATTCCACAGAGAATCCCCTTCAAGATTAAAGAACATCAGATAGATAAAGAGGGTAAATATGCTGTGGTCAAGGACACCCTAAATGGCCAGCTAGTTACCCTAGTTTTGATGTACTGTCCCCCAGGTACAGAATTCTCCTTCTACTGGTCCTTTTTTCAACAATTAGCACAATGCGGAGAGGGTCAAATAATATGTGGAGGTGACCTGAACCAGAACTTAATACAGAACACTTGCCAGACAACATTTCAGGGCAAAAATAAAAAAAAATCAAAGGAACTTATTAAATTATTAAAAGAACTGTGGCTTGGGGATACATGGAACCACCTAAATGGTAATACTACCAGGCATACTTTCTTTTCCCAAGCTCATGGGACTTATTCCTGTCTTGACTTCTAGGGAGCACATGGGGGCAGTTTTGCCAGCATGGAGGGGGATTTCATCCTCTTTGACCAGGCTCCAATTTTTCTGAGGCTTTAGCTGGGGGAGGGAGGAGGGGGAGGAAAAACACCATCTGGCGATTCAATCTTTCGCTGCTAAGTTATCAAGAAAGCTTAGATCAGGTTAGAGAGGACATTCAGCAAGCTATCATCAATAATGATAATTCAGACACCAACCCAGCAATATTGTGGGATACTATTAAAGCGATCACCAGAGGGAGATTGATAGAGATTTCAGTTAGGAAGGAAAAACAAAGGGAAGCACATAGAGACTCATTTACCCTCCCTATTAAAGATCTAGAGGATCAGCAATGTATCAGGCTTTGCAGTCAGAGCTTAGGAACTTTCTAAGCTTAAAAAAGAATAAAATGGTATGCTGGACTATTATGTCGAACAGAAGCTGGTCTTTCTTCAGTAAAACTTTTACGATGGAGGTCCTAGGTCCTTTAGGCTCTTGGCAGACTGCTTCAGGGCTCAGAAAGCCAAAGCTACCATAGTTAAAATCAGGAACCCCTCAACAAAGGACATACAGAACACCATTTCTGGTATTTCTAGTATATTTCTGGAGTACTACTCCCAGTTGTACTTGCCCCCAACAGAGGTTTCAGAGAGAGAAATCTCTTTCTATCTAAATTAAATCTCCCCACCCTCTCCGAGGTGCAGAGGAAATTTCTTATTGCCCCTGTTTCCTCCTAGGAAATACAAGATACTATCAGATTATTGAAATCGGGTAAGTGTCCTGGAACTGAAGGCTTCCCCACAGAGTTCTACGAAACTTTCAGTAAAACTATAATCCCTGTCCTCCAACAGCTGTTTACTTTCATCCCTACAGCTAACGGGACAACTCCACCCTCCTAGAACTATGCTACAGTCTCAGTGATATTGAAACAGGGTAAGGACCCCTCCTTATGCTCCTCCTCCTACTACAGGCCCATCTCAGTACTTTTTTATTTAATTTTTTTTTATTTATTTAAAATTTGGTTTCCGGGAAAGGCACACTGAGCCAAGGCTTGTTTCCAGGTGCATCCCGGGTATAAGGGTACACTGAGTTAGACAAGAGGTACAAAAACATTTAGGAATACAGGTGGTATGTACAAACATCAGAAAAAAGTACAAACAGTGTTACAGAATACATACAGTAAGTACAACATCAGAAAAACAGTACAGACATTAAACAGTTTGCAGTATGGTAGAAACAAGTCCTGGAATTATAGGATAGGAATGAATTCACTGTGGGACCTGCTGTTCAGTGATGGCCTTAATAGCCTCTGAGAGTTTGGCCCAAGTAGTGGTGGGCCTCATGAAGCATCTATGGCAGGGAGGTGGGGGGAAGAGCCTAAGGAGTTGTTTAACAGCTGAAAGAGAGGAGGCCTGGCGAAGGTAAGGTGGAAGATTGTTCCATAGGAGGGGGAGACTGTATGAAAAGGCAGCTTTGCCGGCAGCGCTAGGGGGCCGAGGTGGAAAGTGCATGCGCCACTGTGGCGAGTGAGTAGTCTGGGGAATTTGCTGGTGAAAGGTGGGAAGTGAGGTAGGGGGGGTAAGGAGCCAAGCCAATATTTAGCTATGAGGGAGGTGCTGTGGACAGTGCTCCTGTGTGACAGCGGGGCCAAGGAAAGGGTGGTGTATAGGAGGCAGTGATGAGTAAGGGGGCAGAGGCAGTGGCAAAATGACAAAAAGCATTGAGTCGAATGTCAAGCTTGGAAAGGGATGAGGTTGGGGCTATTCCGTAGATGATGTCGGCATAGTCCAGCATGGGCAGAACTGTTTTCCACACGAGTTCACTACAGGTGGAAAGGGGAAGAAAGGGGAAGACTGGCTTCGTGTGATAGAGAATGGCGAGCTTCAGTCAGAGTTTAGGCAGATGGCCTCAACATGGGTGGAGAAGTTGAGGTGGCTGTCCAGCCAGACTCCAGGTACTTGAAGGCAGGGACCAACTCAAGGGGAGTTGTCCAGAGTGGTGATTGCGCGAGGGGGGGTAGGTAGGGAGGCAAGCTTTTGTCTAGAGCTGAAGACCATGGTTACAGTTTTTTAACATTGAGTGTAAGCTGTTTTTTCTGGAACCAGGATTGGACTCTGTTGAAGTCATTTTAAAGAATTGAGAGGACACTGTTGTGGGAGGGACCTGTGGCATAAATGATAGTGCCATCAGGGTACAGGTGCATATTTGAAAAGAGAGACAGGTGAGGGTGAGGTCATTTATGAAAAGGGAGAAGAGGACAGGGCCAAGGATGGAGCCTTGGGGGATTCCTAAGAGGATGGGTGGAGGGGGGGACGGTGTCTCCAATTTGTATGGACTGCTATCTGTTGTGGAGATAAGAGTGGAACCAGTTGATGGCGGATTGGGCGAGGTCAAAAGAGCTAAGTTTGCGGAGCAGCAGGGGGTGGGAGACAGAGTCAAAGGCTTTTGCCAAGTCGATGAAAATGGCAGTGGTGGTTTGGCTGTTGTTCATGGCAGTAAGGACAGAGTCAGTAACTCACAGAAGGGTAGTGATAGTGGAGTGGTGTTTTCTAAATCCTGACTGAAAGGGTGAGAGGGAGCTGTTGCAGGAGAGAAAAGTAGATAGTTTTGACAGCATAATGGATTCTTGGATTTTTTGCGAGGGAGGGGAGAAGTGAGATGGGCCTGTAGTTACCTGGCAGGGAGGGGTCACTGCCTTTGTGCAGAGGGAGGATCTTGGCCCATTTCCAGGCAGACAGAACTGTGGCTGTGGCAAGCGAGAGGTTGAGCAAGTGAATTAAGGGTGCAGCTATGGCTGAGGCTGAGATGCGGAGCAAACTGGGGTGCCTGCCATCAGGGCTGGATTTGGACTAGTTTAGGGAGGTGAAAGCATTGCAGACTTCCAGAAAAGTGAAGGGAGAAAAGTGGAAGCCAGAGGAAGTGGGGGAGGATGCAGAATAGTCGGGTAGTGGAGGGGGGAGTCGGGCAGGGCACAAGAAACGAAAAACAAGTTGAACAGTTCTGCTACTAAGGCAGGATCTGAGATAGTTTTGCCGTCAATGTTTAGGACAGGACAGGTCTGCTTTGGGGGTGGGTTGGTGAGGGAGTTGATTACCTTCCAGAAGGACACAGGGGAATTTTAGTTCCGTGTAAGTTGCGCTTTGAAGTAGGAGGACTCGGATAGCCGAATGACTTTTGTACATTTGTTTCTAAGGTGTTTGTAAGCTAGGAGGTCACAGGTGGCAAGGGAGGCTTTAAATAGCCCCCAAGCCTTGTCTCTGGAATGACACAGGGCAATGAGATCGGATGTGATCCAGGGTTGAGGGTGCCGTTTAACTCTAGCTTTCCTGAGGGAAGCGTGGGTGTCCCAGGTACTGTGTAGGATGTTGCAGAAGTGGGATAGGGAGAGGTCTATATCTGTCATGGAAAAGACTGGAGACCAGTCTGCTAATGTTAGATCATACTGTAGGGCCACCTCATTTTGGTGGTGTAGGGGGCAAGACCAGATGAATTTAGTAGGACAGTGTGGGGAGTAGATTTTGCATTTGCAATATGTTATACAATGGTCACTAAGGGCATCAGAGAGGATGCCTGAGGAGGTGATTCTGTGGGGATGGGTAGATAGAATACAGTCCAGGAGGGTATGGCTTTGGGACTGGTGGTTTAGACGGGTAGGCTCTAGGATTAACTGGGAGAGATTTAGGGCCTCAATCCTTAGGGCAGTGGGTTTGGTGGAGGAGGAGAGCCAGTCGAGATTGAAGTTGCCTAGTAAAATGAGTTTGCCATTAGAGGTACTTGAGGAAATTGCCAAGATGACCTTGACAAGGGAGTCAGGTGAGGATTTTGGTGGGGCATACAGAACCCCAATGTAGAGGGGGGTGGACGATGGAAAGGATAGGTGAGTGACCATGGATTCATGGGAGGAAGGGTAGGATTCCTTGAATATTATGGAGAATGTGATGGACTGCCTGAATGCTACACCCCCCTCCATGCTTCCCGTGGTCCTGGCAGAACAGGGTGTAGTTAGGGATGTCAAGAGTGGGGTTGGAGATTCATGCGGATAGCCAGGATTCCGTGATGCAAAGTATGCCTGGTCAGTATTGGGTGGCCCAGACAGTGAGGGCATCAAGTTTGGGAAAGAGGCTTCTGGCGTTGAGATGAAATATACGGAGGCTCTTGGAGAGAGAGTCAGGGGGCAGGGTCAATGGGGGTGTGGAACCCGGTGAGGTTGGTCTGGGTGCTAAAGGCCCTGGGTTTGGATGTATGTCACCAGCCAGGTTAGAAGTAGAAGTGGTATGTGAGAAGGGGATTGCTTGCATTTACCTGATCTGTTCCTGGAGTGGGGCATGGAGGTTTAAGTACCGGAGAAGAGCCTCAAGATTTGGTAGGTTTGAGTGGAACAGTGAAGGGTGTATGGAGTGGAAGTGGGAGTATAGGGTTGGGCCAGGCAGGGGTAGAGAAAAAGTGGATGATGGGAGGGTGTGAGGCGAGTGGTTGCCGGAGTGGGGAGCAGAGTGTGGGATAGGTGGGGGAGTGGAGAATGGAATTAAAAGAAGAAGGCACAGTGGAAGGGACTGAAGGATGGTGGATTTAGAGAGGCAAGCAGTGGAAGCTGTGATAAATGCAGTAGCGACAAAGCAGGATAGCTTGCTAATGGGAAACACAGCTGATTGGTTCTGAATGTCACATGTCTGCTACTATATAGATCAATGTTGACCAAGGGTGGGGTGGGGGTGGGGGCCACGCAGCATCAGTGGGGACCTCTTCACCCAAGCGCGGAGAAAAGCCAATCAGGTCAACTGCCTACCTGTGGGACTGACTGCTGTGGGGGAGGGCTTCTTCCTTCTGCCCTCACAACCCTCGGGGGCGCGATCTGTGGAGGTGGATGAGAAAAGAGGGAGAAATTAAACAACAGGTAGGTTTGGGGAGGGGCTGCAACACAATGGGGAGGGGGTCAAATGTCTAGGAAGGGGCTGCAAAAAGATTGAGTGTCTAAGCACAGAGTCATCAGGGCAGAGGAAATTACTTCCCAATCACTGTTTGGAATTTGTGCTAAAATTTAGTAGACAGCAAAAGCTGCAGTGGTTCCAGAATTAGTAAAAACAACAACTCCGATTACACTGACTCTAAGGTTTGCTCTGCTTCAAGAATCACTACATGTACACACATTTCAAGCATTGCAACTGGCTAGCACAGGGACAATTACTTTTATCTACTTTGGTAGGCTACATAAATTGTAAGAGATACAGATTACAAATTATAAAATATTTTCCGCTATCTTAACTCATAGATTGGTGCAGTTTGCCCCAACCTCATTCATTGAACCAATGTGGATTCATCCCTGGTAGGCAGGCCCAGGATAATGCATGTTGAACAATTTATCTAATTGACCACATTCAAAGCCACCAGAAATCAGCTCTAGTGTTGGGGCTCGATGCTGAAAAGGCATCTCAATATGGTTTCCTGGCCCTTCCTACAGGGGGGTCTTAACCTCTTTTGATTTTCCTAAACCATTCCTGGATTTAATCTTTAAATGTTATAAACAGCCAAAGGGATATTTCAGAGCAAACGGGCATATCTCCACAAATTTCTCACTCTACAGAGGCACTCGACAGGGATGCACCTTATCCCCACTATTATTTGCATTTTATATAGAGACCCAAGCCAAACATATTTGCCTCTCTCCAGAAATTAACTCAATTCACTTGTTCGGCACAAATCATAAACTGGTCTTGTTTGCTGATGATATTCTAGTTTACCTAACCAATCTCGATATCTCTATGCCCACCTTATTTCAAAAACTAAATAAATTCTCAAGCCTCTTGGGATACACACTCAACACTAATAAAACTGAGGCCTTGATCAATTAACTATACGGGTCCCCTGCTTAAAGAACCTATTTGGAGTTAAATGGGACCTCCTTCCCTAAGATATCTCGGAATCTTAATTCCTAAGAACCTCTCTCAGCTTTTGAGGCTAACTATACTTCTTTAACAACACTCAAGCAAGATGAGGAGGTGGAGTATTCTTTTGCCATTTTATACTTGAAACTTAGCCCTGAAAATGAATGCCTGTCCCTGTTTACTGTATCTTTTCAGTGTGTCCTCTGTTCTATTCCAATCAAGGAAATCCTCTCTTGGCAGAAGATCTTTAACAATTTCCCCTGGAATAGGGGTAAGCATCACATTAAACAGCAACGGCTTTTCCTACCAAAATCCCAAGGCAGATCACCCTACCCTCCCTCCCCCTTTATTGGGCAGCTTCCCAGATGAGGCTGGCTCCGCTGTGGGGTAATGAACGATACTGGTCATACTGGAAATCCATAAATTTATTGATAGAACTCTCCTTCCTTCTCCAGGCCAGTCTTTCTAGCCCAATGTTACTAAAACAAGCTATGCCAGATGCCACCAGTAGCGCCAACAATACTTGAGTGATGGCAAAGAGGTACTCAGTACAAGGCTTTTGGCCTCCATGCCATGACACCAGTGGTTCATAACAAACCCAAAGTTTTCTCCTGCTCATCAAGATAACTGGTATAAGATCCAAGTGAAACAGGGATTTATATAGCCCTTGTAATTGATGCGGGGGGCTCATTAGTGACCTTTGAGGAAGCTTAGGGTATTTTTTGGGTGGTCAGATGGAGATAAGTTTCACTATTTCAGATCATGGACTTTATTGGTGGTCACCTGAGAGAGGAGAGACTTAGGACACAGCTTAATGAGGCTAGCACCCCTTTGTATGAATTTGGAAATCCCCAATTGGAGAGAAGGCGATTTCTATAATATATAAATCATTGATTCAACTTTATCTTATAGTGCTGATAAAGTGAAGATCAACTGGGAAAGTGAGCTTAACCTGGTACTGAATGACAAGGACTGGGCCAAAGTCTGGAGAGGCACGTGGTCCACCACCTCCTCCACTACCTGAAAAGAATATGTATGGCAGTTAGGGCTGGTTTTTTCTGGTCCCTATGCACTTGGTAAAGAGAGTACCAGGAGCCACAACCGGTGCTGGAGGAGATGTGGCTCTGGAGAAGCTACTCAAGCACTTGTCTTTCTGGAGTGCCCCAAACTAGCTTCCTTCTGGGCCACCCTTTCACAACATTTTCAGAACTTATTTGATTTGGCTTCCCATCCCAGAGTCAGTTAATGCTGGGTGTTCCCCACAGTCCCTGCAGGGTAAAGATGCACTTTATTTATGGGCTATAGTCCTATGTGCCACCTACAAATCTATCACCAAGAAGTGGCTACAGAAGACTGCACCTCTATAGGAGATTAGAAAGCGCTGATTTCAAGCATCCAAAATAATGAACACATGACCTACTCTTTGCAAAATAAGCTTCCTCTCTATGCCCAGAGATGGACCAGATGGGAACTTTATCAGTCCCAGATTATAATCTAATGTGTTATCGTTTTCTGGCACTTCTGAAGTACTTCTCTTTATTTGTCTACCCCTTGGAATATCCTATCATTTTTAAACTAATAGTACAATCTGTGCTACCTAATACTTTTATGGTATTTTAGCATTGGTCCTATGTTCTTTGTTCGTTTTTATAGTTATATAAAATTTAAAAAGTTTGGTTATAGATGTGCTCAGTAGATTTTAACAGAGAAAGTAGAATGTGATGAATACTCAATTAATGGTTTATACCATTTTGCTCATACCCTGATATTCTTCAGGTACATCAATCTGATCTATATTCTTAATGTAGTGCTTTCTCATATAATAGAGTTATAAAGTTTTACACTTACTGTATTAATGTTGAACTTAAAAATCAACAAAGATGAGTATAAAAATAGACAATTCTCCTGACCAGGGTATTTTAAGCTTCTGACTTTTATTTTCAGTTCTGATCTGGTTCTCAGCAACAAGGAGCAATGTTATGAAAACCCCAGAATCCCTCACTCATGCTTAACAACTGCAATCATTCTCCTGGAATGAGCTGCCCTAGAGCTTAGAGTGTTATGCTAATTAGAGAGCCTTAGAATGAAATTCATACTTCTGCTATGCGGTCATGCTCACGCTAGCAGTCTTTTGAAAATAGTATGCTTTATTGAAATTTTATAAAAAAGAAAGAACAGCAACAATATTTATTTCAGTTTTGGATTTACACCTTTGAGTCAAGGACTCTTTTACAAAGGTTCCAAGTCAGTCAAATGCAATACAGTAAAATACAGTACAGGACAAAACAATGCAGATAGAATCACAGTTATCACAAATGATTACAGTTATTGTCACAACACAGAACATAAATTCAAAGATACAGATCAGAGAAAAAGTACAGCGGCAAGCATTAGTGGGTCAGGGAATGTTAGGTAAGCACACTGTTAGTGCAGACAAAAATGCATTGCAAGGGCGCAGGGAGATCAACAGGCAGGGAGGAGACCCTGTATTTGGAGGGGTGGTATTTTTGACAGGGCTTTGACAGCGGTGAAACACAGAAGTAGTGCAGCCAGAGTGAGCTGTCAGGGAGAACATGTGGTACTGTGGTTAAGTGCTATGGGGGTGAGGAGAGGGGTTGGAGGAGGGGTGAGGGCAGGGGAAATTAGAATAGAAGAAAGAGAGAGTGGATATAATGACGGAGGGAGTTGTGTGTAGACTGGAGCAGTGAGGGTTTTAGAGGAAGGTGCTAGAGGTGGTCAAGGTATTGAGAGAGGGGGACGATCATTTAGAGCATCAACAGATCCTTTCACGCTGTAAATGAGTCTGTTGCCCAGTTTCAAATAGACTGATCTTAGTACACTCATTGAGGGTATTAGGTAGCTCATTGAAAAGTCTGGATCCCTGGTAGAGAGGGATTTTGGGCAAGCTTTGTGTGCATAAGAGGTAGGAGTCCATGTTTTGTTCTTCTGTTTTGCTTGACTAGAGTTGAGCAGCTTTGAAAAGCCTGCTTGGCTGTTATCAGGCATGAGTCACTATTCCTTTGTTGTCTTTACTTATAATTGTTTTTGGGCTGTTGAAAATTTAAAACATAGTGGTGGTGTAATTCTGTGCTGTCTTTAATTGCTGCAAATTTTATCTTGGCTTGTCTGACTGCCCTGTAGTTGGGTGAAGGGTGTTAATTGTCTGTCCTCTGACCTCAGCTATGTGATAACTGGAGGTGGGGTTTAGTCAGAGTTAAAGTAGCAAGCAGAGTTTTTATTTTCTCAGAAGAAGCCAGAAGGGGAAGGAAGGAAACATATTCAATTCAGTGCTTTAGAGTAACTGGTAATTGCTATTTTTCTTTTAAACTTAGATTGTGGGCTTTTAGTGACACAATACTTTCTTTGTTGTCTTTACTTATAATTGTTTTTGGGCTGTTGAAAATTTAAAGCATAGTGGTGGTGGTGTAATTCTGTGCTGTCTTTGTTTGTCCCTCCCTCCCCTTCCCCCAACTCTTAATTATATGCCCTGTTAAATCTGATTGACAGGAGCTAAACACAGGGTATAGTAAGGGGTGTGAAGTAGGAGGGGCATAAGGGGGAAGAAGCCCACCCTCAGCATGACAAGTGTTTTGACTCATTTATTTATTTATTGGTTTCTTTTTTCTAAAAAAAAAAAAAATATCTTAGGATCAGTGGCAGGATTTTAGTACAGCAAATTAATAAAAGGCAAATTAGGAGAGCTTCAGTAGCAGACAAGTAGTGGAATTGCAGTATAATGTGGGGAGTGGTGCAATGCAGTGGCTGTGGGCAGCCATATTCAGGCAGACCTTCTGGACACTGAGGTGCTGCCCCATCTGCATGCATCTCTCTGGACTGCAGGATGAGGTAGGCCAGACTAGAGCTGAAGTAAACTGGTCAGGAGTACCATCACCCCGTATCCAGGTACCACCCAGTCCAATGCAACTGCCTCAAAGGATGCCAAGAACGAGGAGCACTTGGATGACAGTGGGCCCAGGGAGGGTTAGAGCAGTTAGCAGAGGCACATCCCAGATCCTATTCCACTCAAGAACTCATATGCCGCACTGGCAAAATGAGGACAACCAAATAGAGGTACCAGAGAAGTGGAATTTACCTTTTTACAATGTATCTATTCAGGGTACTACAGTGAGTGCTGCTAGGTTTTACCCATTTTTACAATGTATCTATCCAGGGTACTACAGTGAGTGCTGCTAGGTTTTACCATTTTTACAATGTATCTATTCAGGGTACTACAGTGAGTTCTGCTAGGTTTTATCCATTTTACAATGTATCTATTGGGGTACTACAGTGGGCTGCTAGGTTTTACCTTTTTACAATGTATCTATTCGGGGTACTACAGTGAGGTTTAGGTTTTACCCTTTTTACAATGTATCTATTCGGGGTACTACAGTGAGTGCTGCTAGGTTTTACCTTTTTACAATGTATCTATCCAGGGTACTACAGTGAGTGCTGCTAGGTTTTACCCTTTTTACAATGTATCTATCCAGGGTACTACAGTGAGTGCTGCTAGGTTTTACCTTTTTACAATGTATCTATCGGGTACTACAGTGAGTGCTGCTAGGTTTTACCTTTTTACAATGTATCTATCCAGGGTACTACAGTGAGTGCTGCTAGGTTTTACCATTTTTACAATGTATCTATCCAGGGTACTACAGTGAGTGCTGCTAGGTTTTACTTTTTACAATGTATCTATCAGGGTACTACAGTGAGTGCTGCTAGGTTTTACCTTTTTACAATGTATCTATCCAGGGTACTACAGTGAGTGCTGCTAGGTTTTACCCTTTTTACAATGTATCTATTCAGGGTACTACAGTGAGTGCTGCTAGGTTTTACCCATTTTTACAATGTATCTATCCAGGGTACTACAGTGAGTGCTGCTAGGTTTTACCCATTTTACAATGTATCTATCCAGGGTACTACAGTGAGTGCTGCTAGGTTTTACCTTTTTACAATGTATCTATTTGGGGTACTACAGTGAGTGCTGCTAGGTTTTACCATTTTACAATGTATCTATTCGGTACTACAGTGAGTGCTGCTAGGTTTTACCCTTTTTACAATGTATCTATCAGGGTACTACAGTGAGTGCTGCTAGGTTTTACCATTTTTAAATGTATCTATTCAGGGTAGTACAGTAAGTGCTGCTAGGTTTTACCCTTTTTACAATGTATCTATTCAGGGTACTACAGTGAGGTTTAGGTTTTACCTTTTTACAATGTATCTATCCAGGGTACTACAGTGAGTGCTGCTAGGTTTTACCCATTTTTACAATGTATCTATGCGGATAGCTACAGTAAGTGCTACTAGGTTTTACCCTTTTTTACAATGTATCTATCCAGGGTAGTACAGTGAGTGCTGCTAGGTTTTACCCTTTTTTACAATGTATCTATCCAGGGTACTACAGTGAGTGCTGCTAGGTTTTACCCATTTTTACAATGTATCTATCGGGTACTACAGTGAGTGCTGCTGGTTTTACCCTTTTACAATGTATCTATCCAGGGTACTACAGTAAGTGCTGCTAGGTTTTACCTTTTTTACAATGTATCTATTCGGGTACTACAGTGAGTGCTGCTAGGTTTTACCTTTTTACAATGTATCTATCCAGGGTACTACAGTGAGTGCTGCTAGGTTTTACCCATTTTTACAATGTATCTATCCAGGGTACTACAGTGAGTGCCGCTAGGTTTTACCTTTTTTACAATGTATCTATTCAGGGTACTACAGAGAGTGCTGCTAGGTTTTACCCTTTTTACAGTGTATCTATCCAGGGTACTACAGTGAGTGCTGCTAGGTTTTACCAATTTTTACAATGTATCTATCCAGGGTACTACAGTGAGGTTTATGTTTTATCCTTTTTTACAATGTATCTTTTCGGGCTACTACAGTGAGTGCTGCTAGGTTTTACCCTTTTTTACAATGTATCTATCGAGGGTACTACAGTGAGGTTTAGGTTTTACCCTTTTTACAATGTATCTATCCAGTGTACTACAGTGAGTGCTGCTAGGTTTTACCCATTTTACAATGTATCTATTCGGCGTACTACAGTGAGTGCTGCTAGGTTTTACCATTTTTACAATGTATCTATCCAGGGTACTACAGTGAGTGCTGCTAGGTTTTACCTTTTTACAATGTATCTATCCAGGGTACTACAGTGAGTGCTGCTAGGTTTTACCTTTTACAATGTATCTATCCAGGGTACTACAGTGAGTGCTGCTAGGTTTTACCTTTTTACAATGTATCTATCCAGGGTACTACAGTGAGTGCTGCTAGGTTTTACCCTTTTTACAATGTATCTATCCAGGGTACTACAGTGAGTGCTAGGTTTTACCATTTTACAATGTATCTATCCAGGTAGTACAGTGAGTGCTGCTAGGTTTTACCCATTTTTACAATGTATCTATCCAGGGTACTACAGTGAGTGCTGCTAGGTTTTACCCATTTTTACAATGTATCTATTCAGGATAGTACAGTTCGTTCTGCTAGGTTTTACCCTTTTTTACAATGTATCTATTCAGGGTACTACAGTGAGGTTTAGGTTTTACCCTTTTTTACAATGTATCTATCCAGGGTACTACAGTGAGTGCTGCTAGGTTTTACCCATTTTTACAATGTATCTATTCAGGATAGTACAGTAAGTTCTGCTAGGTTTTACCCTTTTTTACAGTGTATCTATCCAGGGTACTACAGTGAGTGCTGCTAGGTTTTACCCATTTTTACAATGTATCTATTCAGGATAGTACAGTAAGTTCTGCTAGGTTTTACCCTTTTTTACAATGTATCTATTCAGGGTACTACAGTGAGGTTTAGGTTTTACCCTTTTTTACAATGTATCTATCCAGGGTACTACAGTGAGTGCTGCTAGGTTTTACCCATTTTTACAATGTATCTATTCAGGGATAGTACAGTAAGTTCTGCTAGGTTTTACCCATTTTTACAATGTATCTATTCAGGGTAGTACAGTGAGTGCTGCTAGGTTTTACCATTTTGCAATGTATCTATTCAGGATAGTACAGTAAGTTATGCTAGGTTTTACCATTTTACAATGTATCTATTTGGGGTACTACAGTGAGGTTTACGTTTTACCCTTTTTTACAATGTATCTATTCGGGGTACTACCGTGAGGTTTAGGTTTTACCCTTTTTTACAATGTATCTATTCGGGGTACTACAGTGAGTGCTGCTTGGTTTTATGTTTTTTACAATGTATCTATTCAGGGTACTACAGTGAGTGCTGCTAGGTTTTACCTTTTACAATGTATCTATTCAGGGTAGTACAGTGAGTGCTGCTAGGTTTTACCCATTTTACAATGTATCTATTCAGGGTACTACAGTGAGTGCTGCTAGGTTTTACCTTTTTTACAATGTATCTATTCAGGGTACTACAGTGAGTGCTGCTAGGTTTTACCCATTTTACAATGTATCTATCCAGGGTACTACAGTGAGTGCTGCTAGGTTTTACCTTTTTACAATGTATCTATCCAGGGTACTACAGTGAGTGCTGCTAGGTTTTCCATTTTACAATGTATCTATCAGGGTACTACAGTGGTGCTGCTAGGTTTTACCCATTTTTACAATGTATCTATTCAGGGTACTACAGTGAGTGCTGCTAGGTTTTACCCTTTTTACAATGTATCTATTCAGGGTACTACAGTGAGTGCTGCTAGGTTTTACCCTTTTTTACAATGTATCTATCCAGGGTACTACAGTGAGTGCTGCTAGGTTTTACCCATTTTACAATGTATCTATCCAGGGTACTACAGTGAGTGCTGCTAGGTTTTACCTTTTTACAATGTATCTATCCAGGGTACTACAGTGAGTGCTGCTAGGTTTTACCCTTTTACAATGTATCTATCCAGGGTACTACAGTGAGTGCTGCTAGGTTTTACCTTTTTACAATGTATCTATCAGGGTACTACAGTGAGTGCTGCTAGGTTTTACCTTTTTACAATGTATCTATCCAGGGTACTACAGTGAGTGCTGCTAGGTTTTACCTTTTACAATGTATCTATCAGGTACTACAGTGAGTGCTGCTAGGTTTTACCCTTTTTACAATGTATCTATCAGGGTACTACAGTGAGTGCTGCTAGGTTTTCACATTTTACAATGTATCTATCCAGGGTACTACAGTGAGGTTTAGGTTTATCCTTTTTACAATGTATCTATTCAGGGTACTACAGTGAGTGCTGCTAGGTTTTACCCATTTTTACAATGTATCTATTCAGGGTACTACAGTGAGTGCTGCTAGGTTTTACCATTTTACAATGTATCTATTCAGGGTACTACAGTGAGTGCTGCTAGGTTTTACCTTTTTACAATGTATCTATTCAGCGTACAGTGAGTGCTGCTAGGTTTTACCTTTTTACAATGTATCTATCCAGGGTACTACAGTGAGGCTGCTAGGTTTTACCTTTTTACAATGTATCTATCCAGGGTACTACAGTGAGTGCTGCTAGGTTTTACCATTTTTACAATGTATCTATCCAGGGTACTACAGTGAGTGCTGCTAGGTTTTACCCATTTTACAATGTATCTATCCAGGGTACTACAGTGAGTGCTGCTAGGTTTTACCCTTTTTACAATGTATCTATCCAGGGTACTACAGTGAGTGCTGTTAGGTTTTACCTTTTTACAATGTATCTATCCAGGGTACTACAGTGAGTGCTGCTAGGTTTTACCCTTTTTTACAATGTATCTATCCAGGGTACTACAGAGAGTACTGCTAGGTTTTACCCAATTTTACAATGTATCTATCCAGGTTAGTACAGTGAGTGCTGCTAGGTTTTACCCATTTTACAATGTATCTATCCAGGGTACTACAGTGAGTGCTGCTAGGTTTTCCTTTTCTCATGTATCTATTCAGGGTAGCTACAGTGAGTGCTGCTAGGTTTTATCCATTTTACAATGTGTCTATTCAGGACGTACAGTGAGTGCTGCTAGGTTTACCATTTTACAATGTATCTATCCAGGGTACTACAGTGAGTGCTGCTAGGTTTTACCCATTTTTACAATGTATCTATTCGGGATAGTACAGTAAGTTCTACTAGGTTTTACCCTTTTTTACAATGTATCTATCCAGGGTAGTACAGTGAGTGCTGCTAGGTTTTATCTTTTTACAATGTATCTATCCAGGGTACTACAGTGAGTGCTAGGTTTCCCATTTTTACAATGTATCTATTCGGGATAGTACAGTAAGTTCTACTAGGTTTTACCCTTTTTACAATGTATCTATCAGGGTACTACAGTGAGTGCTGCTAGGTTTTATCCTTTTTACAATGTATCTATCCGGGGTACTACAGTGAGTGCTGCTAGGTTTTACCCATTTTACAATGTATCTATCCAGGGTACTACAGTGAGTGCTGCTAGGTTTTACCCTTTTTACAATGTATCTATCCAGGGTACTACAGTGAGTGCTGCTAGGTTTTACCTTTTTTACAATGTATCTATCCAGGGTACTACAGTGAGTGCTGCTAGGTTTTACCTTTTTACAATGTATCTATCCAGGGTACTACAGTGAGTGCTGCTAGGTTTTACCTTTTTACAATGTATCTATCCAGGGTACTACAGTGAGTGCTGCTAGGTTTTACCTTTTACAATGTATCTATTCAGGGTACTACAGTGAGTGCTGCTAGGTTTTACCCTTTTTACAATGTATCTATCCAGGGTACTACAGTGAGTGCTGCTAGGTTTTACCCTTTTTACAATGTATCTATCCAGGGTACTACAGTGAGGTTTAGGTTTTATCCTTTTTTACAATGTATCTATTCGGGGTACTACAGTGAGTGCTGCTAGGTTTTACCCTTTTTTACAATGTATCTATCCAGGGTACTACAGTGAGGTTTAGGTTTTACCCTTTTTGCAATGTATCTATCCAGGGTACTACAGTGAGTGCTGCTAGGTTTTACCCATTTTTACAATGTATCTATTCAGGGTACTACAGTGAGTGCTGCTAGGTTTTACCCATTTTTACAATGTATCTATTCAGGGTACTACAGTGAGTGCTGCTAGGTTTACCTTTTTACAAAGTATATATCAGGGTACTACAGTGAGTGCTAGGTTTTACCCTTTTTACAGTGTATCTATCCAGGGTACTACAGTGAGTGCTGCTAGGTTTTACCAATTTTTACAATTTATCTATCCAGGGTACTACAGTGAGGTTTAGGTTTTATCCTTTTTTACAATGTATCTATTCAGGGTACTACAGTGAGTGCTTCTAGGTTTTACCCTTTTTACAATGTATCTATCCAGGGTACTACAGTGAGTGCTGCTAGGTTTTACCATTTTACAATGTATCTACTCAGGGTACTACAGTGAGTGCTACTAGGTTTTACCTTTTTACAATGTATCTATCAGCGTACTACAGTGAGTGCTGCTAGGTTTTACCTTTTTTACAATGTATCTATCCAGGGTACTACAGTGAGTGCTGCTAGGTTTTACTCTTTTTTACAATGTATCTATCCAGGGTACTACAGTGAGTGCTGCTAGGTTTTAACCATTTTTACAATGTATCTATCCAGGGTACTACAGTGAGTGCTGCTAGGTTTTACCCATTTTAAATGTATCTATCCAGGGTACTACAGTGTGCTGCTAGGTTTTACCTTTACAATGTATCTATCCAGGGTACTACAGTGAGTGCTGCTAGGTTTTACCCTTTTTTACAATGTATCTCTCCAGGGTACTACAGTGAGTGCTGCTAGGTTTTACCTTTTTTACGATGTATCTATTTGGGGTAGTACAGTGAGTGCTGCTAGGTTTTACCCATTTTTACAATGTGTCTATTCAGGACAGTACAGTAAGTGCTGCTAGGTTTTACCAATTTTTACAATGTATCTATCAAGGGTACTACAGTGAGTGCTGCTAGGTTTTACCCATTTTACAATGTATCTATTCAGGATAGTACAGTAAGTTCTGCTAGGTTTTACCCTTTTTACAATGTATCTATCAGGGGTACTATAGTGAGTGCTGCTCGGTTTACCATTTTACAATGTATCTATTCAGGATAGTACGTAGTGGTTCTGCTAGGTTTTACCCGTTTTACAATGTATCTATTCAGAATACTACAGTGAGGTTTAGGTTTTACCTTTTTACAATGTATCTATTAAGTGCTGCAGTGAGTGCTGCTAGGTTTTACCTTTTTACAATGTATCTATTTAGGATAGTACAGTAAGTTCTGCTAGGTTTTACCATTTTACAATGTATCCATTCAGGGTAGTACAGTGAGTGCTGCTAGGTTTTACCATTTTTACAATGTATCTATTCAGGATAGTACAGTAAGTTATGCTAGGTTTACCCTTTTACAATGTATCTATTTGAGGTACTACAGTGAGGTTTACGTTTTACCCTTTTTACAATGTATCTATTCAGGGGTACTACAGTGAGGTTTATGTTTTACCCTTTTACAATGTATCTATTCAGGTACTACAGTGGTGCTGCTTGGTTTTACGTTTTTTACAATGTATCTATTCAGGGTACTACAGTGAGTGCTGCTAGATTTTACCCATTTTTACAATGTATCTATTCAGGATAGTACAGTAAGTTCTGCTAGGTTTTACCCATTTTTACAATGTATCTATTCAGGGTAATACAGTGAGTGCTGCTAGGTTTTACCCTTTTTTACAATGTATCTATTCAGGGTACTACAGTGAGTGCTGCTAGGTTTTACCCATTTTACAACGTATCTATCCAGTTTACTACAGTGAGTGCTGCTAGGTTTTTCCCATTTTTGCAATGTATCTATCCAGGGTACTACAGTGAGTGCTGCTAGGTTTTACCCTTTTTACAATGTATCTATCCAGGGTACTACAGTGAGTGCTGCTAGGTTTTACCCTTTTTTCAATGTATCTATCCAGGGTACTACAGTGAGTGCTGCTAGGCTTTACCCTTTTTACAATGTATCTATCAGGGTACTACAGTGAGTACTGCTAGGTTTTACCATTTTACAATGTATCTATCCAGGGTAGTACAGTGAGTGCTGCTAGGTTTACCCATTTTACAATATATCTATCAGGGTACTACAGTGAGTGCTGCTAGGTTTTACCTTTTTCGATGTATCTATTCGGGGTAGTACAGTGACTGCTGCTAGGTTTTACCCATTTTTATAATGTATCTATTCAGGACAGTACAGTAAGTTCTGCTAGGTTTTACCCATTTTTACAATGTATCTATCCAGGGTACTACAGTGAGTGCTGCTAGGTGTTACCCATTTTTACAATGTATCTATTCAGGATAGTACAGTAAGTTCTGCTAGATTTTACACTTTTTTACAGTATATCTATTCAGGGTACTACAGTGAGGTTTAGGTTTTACCCTTTTTTACAATGTATCTATCCAGGGTAGTACAGTGAGTGCTGCTAGGTTTTACCCTTTTTACAATGTATCTATCCAGGGTACTACAGTGAGTGGTGCTAGGTTTTACCCTTTTTTACAATGTATCTATTCGGGGTACTACAGTGAGTGCTGCTAGGTTTTACCCATTTTTACAATGTATCTATCCAGGGTAGTACAGTGAGTGCTGCTAGGTTTTACCCATTTTTACAATGTATCTATCCAGGGTACTACAGTGAGTGCCACTAGGTTTTACCTTTTTTACGATTTATCTATTCGGGGTAGTACAGTACGTTCTGCTAGGTTTTTCCCTTTTTTACAATGTATCTATTCAGGGTACTACAGTGAGGTTTAGGTTTTACCCTTTTTTACAATGTATCTATCCAGGGTACAACAGTGAGTGCTGCTAAGTTTTACCCATTTTTACAATGTATCTGTTCAGGATAGTACAGTAAGTTCTGCTAGGTTTTACCCTTTTTTACAATGTATCTATCCAGGGTACTACAGTGAGTGCTGCTCGGTTTTACCCATTTTTACAATGTATCTATTTAGGATAGTACAGTAAGTTCTGCTAGGTTTTACCCGTTTTTACAATGTATCTATTCAGGGTACTACAGTGAGGTTTAGGTTTTACCCTTTTTTACAATGTATCTATTCGGGGTACTACAGTGAGTGCTGCTAGGTTTTACCTTTTTTACAATGTATCTATTCAGGATAGTACAGTAAGTTCTGCTAGGTTTTACCCATTTTTACGATGTATCTATTAGGGGTAGTACAGTGAGTGCTGCTAGGGTTTACCCATTTTTGCAATGGATCTATTTAGGATAGTACAGTAAGTTATGCTAGGTTTTACCCATTTTTACAATGTATCTATTTGGGGTACTACAGTGAGGTTTACGTTTTACCCTTTTTTACAATGTATCTATTCGGGGTACTACCGTGAGGTTTAGGTTTTACCCTTTTTTACAATGTATCTATTCGGGGTACTACAGTGAGTGCTGCTTGGTTTTACGTTTTTTACAATGTATCTATTCAGGGTACTACAGTGAGTGCTGCTAGATTTTACCCATTTTTACAATGTATCTATTCAGGATAGTACAGTAAGTTCTGCTAGGTTTTACCCATTTTTACAATGTATCTATTCAGGGTACTACAGTGAGTGCTGCTAGGTTTTACCCTTTTTTACAATGTATCTATTCAGGGTACTACAGTGAGTGCTGCTAGGTTTTACCCATTTTTACAATGTATCTATCCAGTTTACTACAGTGAGTGCTGCTAGGTTTTACCCATTTTTACAATGTATCTATCCAGGGTACTACAGTGAGTGCTGCTAGGTTTTACCCTTTTTACAATGTATCTATCCAGGGTACTACAGTGAGTGCTGCTAGGTTTACCTTTTTCAATGTATCTATCAGGGTAGTACAGTGGTGCTGCTAGGTTTCACCTTTTTACAATGTATCTATCAGGGTACTACAGTGAGTACTGCTAGTTTTTACCCATTTTACAATGTATCTATCAGGGTACTACAGTGAGTGCTGCTAGGTTTTACCCATTTTCAATGTATCTATTCAGGATAGTACAGTAAGTTCTCTAGATTTTACCCTTTTTACAATGTATATTCAGACTACTACAGTGAGGTTTAGGTTTTACCCTTTTTTACAATGTATCTATCCAGGGTACTACAGTGAGTGCTGCTAGGTTTATCCATTTTTACAATGTATCTGTTCAGGATAGTACAGTAAGTTCTGCTAGGTTTTACCCTTTTTTACAATGTATCTATCCAGGGTACTACAGTGAGTGCTGCTCGGTTTTACCCATTTTTACAATGTATCTATTCAGGATAGTACAGTAAGTTCTGCTAGGTTTTACCCGTTTTTACAATGTATCTATTCGGGGTACTACAGTGAGGTTTAGGTTTTACCCTTTTTGCAGTGTATCTATTCAGGGTACTGCAGTGAGGTTTAGGTTTTACCCTTTGTTACAATGTATCTATTTGGGGTACTACAGTGAGTGCTGCTAGGTTTTACCTTTTTTACAATGTATCTATTCAGGATAGTACAGTAAGTTCTGCTAGGTTTTACCCATTTTTACAATGTATCTATTCGGGGTAGTACAGTGAGTGCTGCTAGGTTTTACCCATTTTTGCAATGTATCTATTCAGGATAGTACAGTAAGTTATGCTAGGTTTTATCCATTTTTACAATGTATCTATTTGGGGTACTACAGTGAGGTTTACGTTTTACCCTTTTTTACAATGTATCTATTCGGGGTACTACCGTGAGGTTTAGGTTTTACCCTTTTTTACAATGTATCTATTCGGGGTACTACAGTGAGTGCTGCTTGGTTTTACGTTTTTACAATGTATCTATTCAGGGTACTACAGTGAGTGCTGCTAGGTTTTACCTTTTTTACAATGTATCTATCAGAATTTCTACAGTGGTGCTGCTAGGTTTTACCCTTTTTACAATGTATCTATCAGGGTACTACAGTGAGTGCTGCAGGTTTTAACCTTTTTACAATGTATCTATCCAGGGTACTACAGTGAGTGCTGCTAGGTTTACCATTTTACAATGTATCTATCCAGGGTACTACAGTGAGTGCTGCTAGGTTTACCCTTTTACAATGTATCTATCAGGTTACTACAGTGAGTGCTGCTAGGTTTTACCCTTTTTTCAATGTGTCTATCCAGGGTACTACAGTGAGTGCTGTTAGGTTTTACCCTTTTTTACAATGTATCTATCCAGGGTACTACAGTGAGTAATGCTAGGTTTTACCCATTTTTATAATGTATCTATCCAGGGTAGTAGAGTGAGTGCTGCTAGGTTTTACCCATTTTTACAATGTACTCTCCAGGGTACTACAGTGAGTGCTGCTAGGTTTTACCTTTTTTACTATGTGTCTATTTGGGGTAGTACAGTGAGTGCTGCTAGGTTTTACCAATTTTTACAATGTGTCTATTCAGGACAGTACAGTAAGTGCTGCTAGGTTTCACCAATTTTTACAATGTATCTATCCAGGGTACTACAGTGAGTGCTGCTAGGTTTTACCCATTTTTACAATGTATCTATTCAGGGTAGTACAGTGAGTGCTGCTAGGTTTTACCCTTTTTTACAATGTATCTATTCAGGGTACTACAGTGAGTGCTGCTAGGTTTTACCCATTTTTACAATGTATCTATACGGTACTACAGTGAGTGCTGCTAGGTTTTACTTTTTACAATGTATCTATCCGGGATAGTACAGTGAGTTCCACTAGGTTTCCTTTTTACAATGTATCTATCAGGGTAGTACAGTGAGTGCTGCTAGGTTTTATCCTTTTTTTACAATGTATCTATCCAGGGTACTACAGTGACTGCTAGGTTTTACCATTTTTACAATGTATCTATTCAGGGTACTACAGTGAGTGCTGCTAGGTTTTACTACAATGTATCTATCCAGGGTACTACAGTGAGTGCTGCTAGGTTTTACCTTTTTACAATGTATCTATCCAGGGTACTACAGTGAGTGCTGCTAGGTTTTACCCTTTTTTACAATGTATCTATTCGGGGTACTACAGTGAGTGCTGCTAGGTTTTACCCTTTTACAATGTATCTATCCAGGGTACTACAGTGAGTGCTGCTAGGTTTTACCATTTTACAATGTATCTATCCAGGGTACTACAGTGAGTTCTGTAGGTTTTCCCTTTTTACAATGTATCTATCCAGGGTACTACAGTGAGTGCTGCTAGGTTTTACCCTTTTTTACAATGTATCTATCCAGGGTACTACAGTGAGGTTTAGGTTTTACCCTTTTTAGCAATGTATCTATCCAGTGTACTACAGTGAGTGCTGCTAGGTTTTACCCATTTTTACAATGTATCTATTCGCGGTACTACAGTGAGTGCTGCTAGGTTTTACCCATTTTTACAATGTATCTATTCAGGGTACTACAGTGAGTGCTGCTAGGTTTTACCTTTTTACAATGTATCTATCCAGGGTACTACAGTGAGTGCTGCTAGGTTTTACCTTTTTTACAATGTATCTATCCAGGGTACTACAGTGGCGTTTTACCTTTTTTACAATGTATCTATCCAGGGTACTACAGTGAGTGCTGCTAGGTTTTACCCTTTTTACAATGTATCTATCCAGGGTACTACAGTGAGTGCTGCTAGGTTTTACCCTTTTTACAATGTATCTATCCAGGGTACTACAGTGAGTGCTGCTAGGTTTTACCCATTTTTACAATGTATCTATCCAGGTACTACAGTGAGTGTGCTAGGTTTTACCATTTTACAATGTATCTATTCAGGATAGTACAGTGTGTCTGCTAGGTTTACCTTTTTACAATGTATCTATTCAGGGTACTACAGTGAGGCTGCTAGGTTTTACCCTTTTTACAATGTATCTATCCAGGGTACTACAGTGAGTGCTGCTAGGTTTTACCCATTTTACAATGTATCTATTCAGGGTAGTACAGTGAGTGCTGCTAGGTTTTACCCTTTTTACAGTGTATCTATCCAGGGTACTACAGTGAGTGCTGCTAGGTTTACCCATTTTACAATGTATTTATTCAGGGTCATACAGTGAGTGCTGCTAGGTTTTACCTTTTTACAATGTATCTATCAGGGTACTACAGTGAGGTTTAGGTTTTACCTTTTTACAATATATTTTTCGGGGTACTACAGTGAGTGCTGCTAGGTTTTACCTTTTTTACAATGTATCTATTCAGGATAGTACAGTAAGTTCTGCTAGGTTTTACCCATTTTTATAATGTATCTATTCGGGGTAGTACAGTGAGTGCTGCTAGGATTTACCCATTTTTGCAATGTATCTATTCAGGATAGTACAGTGAGTTATGCTAGGTTTTACCATTTTACAATGTATCTATTCAGGGTACTACAGTGAGGTTTACGTTTTACCCTTTTTTACAATGTATCTATTGGGTACTACCGTGAGGTTTAGGTTTTACCCTTTTTTACAATGTATCTATTCGGGGTACTACAGTGAGTGCTGCTTGGTTTTACATTTTACAATGTATCTATTCAGGGTACTACAGTGAGTGCTGCTAGATTTTACCCATTTTTACAATGTATCTATTCAGAATAGTACAGTAAGTTCTGCTAGGTTTTACCCATTTTTACAATGTATCTATTCAGGGTACTACAGTGAGTGCTGCTAGGTTTTACCCTTTTTACAATGTATCTATTCAGGGTACTACAGTGAGTGCTGCTAGGTTTTACCTTTTTACAATGTATCTATCCAGGGTACTACAGTGAGTGCTGCTAGGTTTTACCCTTTTTACAATGTATCTATCCAGGGTACTACAGTGAGTGCTGCTAGGTTTTCCCTTTTTACAATGTATCTATCCAGGGTACTACAGTGAGTGCTGCTAGGTTTTACCCTTTTTACAATGTATCTATCCAGGGTACTACAGTGAGCTGCTAGGTTTTACCTTTTTTACAATGTATCTATCAGGGTACTACAGTGAGTGCTGCTAGGTTTTACCTTTTTTACAATGTATCTATTCAGGGTACTACAGTGAGTGCTGCTAGGTTTTACCTTTTTACAATGTATCTATCCAGGGTACTACAGTGAGTGCTGCTAGGTTTTACCTTTTACAATGTATCTATCCAGGGTACTACAGTGAGTGCTGCTAGGTTTTACCTTTTACAATGTATCTATCCAGGGTACTACAGTGAGTGCTGCTAGGTTTTACCTTTTACAATGTATCTATCCGGGTACTACAGTGAGTGCTGCTAGGTTTTACCTTTTTACAATGTATCTATCCAAGGTACTACAGTGAGGTCTAGGTTTTACCTTTTTTACAATGTATCTTTCCAGGGTACTACAGTGAGTGCTGCTAGGTTTTACCCTTTTACAATGTATCTATCCAGGGTACTACAGTGAGTGCTGCTAGGTTTTACCTTTTTACAATGTATCTATCCAGGGTACTACAGTGAGTGCTGCTAGGTTTTACCATTTTACAATGTATCTATCCAGGGTACTACAGTGAGTGCTGCTAGGTTTTACCCTTTTTACAATGTATCTATCCAGGGTACTACAGTAAGTGCTGCTAGGTTTTACCTTTTTACAATGTATCTATCGGGGTACTACAGTGAGTGCTGCTAGGTTTTCCCATTTTTGCAATGTATCTATCCAGGGTATTACAGTGAGTGCTGCTAGGTTTTACCCTTTTTTACAGTGTATCTATCCAGGGTACTACAGTGAGTGCTCTAGGTTTTACCTTTTTTTACAATGTATCTATCCAGGGTACTACAGTGAGGTTTAGGTTTTATCCTTTTTTACAATGTATCTAACTGGGGTACTACCGTGTGTGCTGCTAGGTTTTACCCAATTTTACAATGTATCTATCCTGGGTACAACAGTGAGTGCTGCTAGGTTTTACACTTTTTTACAATGTATCTATTCAGTGTACTACAGTGAGTGCTGCTAGGTTTTACCCTTTTTTACAATGTATCTATCCTGGGTACTACAGTGAGTGCTGCTAGGTTTTACCTTTTTTACAATGTATCTATCCAGGGTACTACAGTGAGTGCTGCTAGGTTTTACCTTTTTTACAATGTATCTATCCAGGGTACTACAGTGAGTGGTGCTAGGTTTTACCTTTTTTACAATGTATCTATCCAGGGTACTACAGTGAGTGCTGCTAGGTTTTACCCTTTTTACAATGTATCTATCCTGGGTACTACAGTGAGTGCTGCTAGGTTTTACTCTTTTTACAATGTATCTATCCAGGGTACTACAGTGAGTGCTGCTAGGTTTTACCCTTTTTACAATGTATCTATCCAGGGTACTACAGTGAGTGCTGCTAGGTTTTACCCTTTTTTACAATGTATCTATCCAGGGTACTACAGTGAGTGCTGCTAGGTTTTACCTTTTTACAATGTATCTATCCAGGGTACTACAGTGAGTGCTCTAGGTTTTACCCTTTTACAATGTATCTATTCAGGGTACTACAGTGAGTGCTGCTAGGTTTTCCCTTTTACAATGTATCTATCAGGGTACTACAGTGAGTGCTGCTAGGTTTTACCCTTTTTACAATGTATCTATCATGGTACTACAGTGAGTGCTGCTAGGTTTTACCATTTTACAATGTATCTATCCAGGGTACTACAGTGAGTGCTGCTAGGTTTTACCCTTTTTACAATGTATCTATCCAGGGTACTACAGTGAGTGCTGCTAGGTTTTACCTTTTTACAATGTATCTATCCAGGGTACTACAGTGAGTGCTGCTAGGTTTTACCTTTTTTACAATGTATCTATCCAGGGTACTACAGTGAGTGCTGCTAGTTTTACCATTTTACAATGTATCTATCAGGGTACTACAGTGAGTGCTGCTAGGTTTTACCTTTTTACAATGTATCTATCCAGGGTACTACAGTGAGTGCTGCTAGGTTTTACCCATTTTTACAATGTATCTATCCAGGGTACTACAGTGAGTGCTGCTAGGTTTTACCCTTTTTACAATGTATCTATCCAGGGTACTACAGTGAGTGCTGCTAGGTTTTACCCATTTTACAATGTATCTAACCAGGGTACTACAGTGAGGTTTAGGTTTTACCCATTTTTACAATGTATCTATTCAGGGTACTACAGTGAGTGCTGCTAGGTTTTACCCTTTTTTACAATGTATCTATTCAGGGTACTACAGTGAGTTTGCTAGGTTTTACCTTTTTACAATGTATCTATCCAGGGTCTACAGTGAGTGCTGCTAGGTTTTACCTTTTTTACAATGTATCTATCCAGGTACTACAGTGAGTCTGCTAGGTTTACCATTTTACAATGTATCTATTCAGGGTACTACAGTGAGTGCTGCTAGGTTTTACCTTTTACAATGTATCTATCCAGGGTACTACAGTGAGTGCTGCTAGGTTTTACCTTTTTACAATGTATCTATCCAGGGTACTACAGTGAGTGCTGCTAGGTTTTACCTTTTTTACAATGTATCTATCCAGGGTACTACAGTGAGTGCTGCTAGGTTTTACCCATTTTTACAATGTATCTATTCGGGTACTACAGTGAGTGCTGCTAGGTTTTACCTTTTACAATGTATCTATCCAGGGTACTACAGTGAGTGCTGCTAGGTTTTACCCATTTTTACAATGTATCTATCCAGGGTACTACAGTGAGTGCTGCTAGGTTTTACCTTTTTTACAAAGTATCTATTCAGGGTACTACAGTGAGTGCTGCTAGGTTTTACCCTTTTTACAGTGTATCTATCCAGGGTACTACAGTGAGTGCTGCTAGGTTTTACCCAATTTTACAATTTATCTATCCAGGGTACTACAGTGAGGTTTAGGTTTTATCCTTTTTTACAATGTATCTATTCAGGGTACTACAGTGAGTGCTCTAGGTTTTACCCTTTTACAATGTATCTATTCAGGTACTACAGTGAGTGCTGCTAGGTTTTACCCATTTTTACAATGTATCTATTCAGGGTACTACAGTGAATGCTGCTAGGTTTTACCTTTTTTACAATGTATCTATCCAGCGTACTACAGTGAGTGCTGCTAGGTTTTACCTTTTTTACAATGTATCTATCCAGGGTACTACAGTGAGTGCTGCTAGGTTTTACCTTTTTACAATGTATCTATCCAGGGTACTACAGTGAGTGCTGCTAGGTTTTACCATTTTTACAATGTATCTATCCAGGGTACTACAGTGAGTGCTGCTAGGTTTTACCATTTTTACAATGTATCTATCCAGGGTACTACAGTGAGTGCTGCTAGGTTTTACCCTTTTACAATGTATCTATCCAGGGTACTACAGTGAGTGCTGCTAGGTTTTACCCTTTTTACAATGTATCTATCCAGGGTACTACAGTGAGTGCTGCTAGGTTTTACCCTTTTTTACAATGTATCTATCCAGGGTACTACAGTGAGTACTGCTAGGTTTTACCCATTTTTACAATGTATCTATCCAGGGTAGTACAGTGAGTGCTGCTAGGTTTTACCCATTTTTACAATGTATCTATCCAGGGTACTACAGTGAGTGCTGCTAGGTTTTCCCTTTTTACGATGTATCTATTTGGGGTAGTACAGTGAGTGCTGCTAGGTTTTATCCATTTTTACAATGTGTCTATTCAGGACAGTACAGTAAGTGCTGCTAGGTTTTACCCATTTTTACAATGTATCTATCCAGGGTACTACAGTGAGTGCTGCTAGGTTTTACCCTTTTTACAATGTATCTATTCAGGATACTACAGTGAGTGCTGCTAGGTTTTACCCTTTTTACAATGTATCTATTCAGGGTACTACAGTGAGGTTTAGGTTTTACCCTTTTTTACAATGTATCTATCCAGGGTACTACAGTGAGTGCTGCTAGGTTTTACCCATTTTTACAATGTATCTATTCGGGATAGTACAGTAAGTTCTACTAGGTTTTACCCTTTTTTACAATGTATCTATCCAGGGTAGTACAGTGAGTGCTGCTAGGTTTTATCCTTTTTTACAATGTATCTATCTGGGGTACTACAGTGAGTGCTGCTAGGTTTTCCCATTTTTACAATGTATCTATCCAGGGTACTACAGTGAGTGCTGCTAGGTTTTACCTTTTTACAATGTATCTATCCAGGGTACTACAGTGAGTGCTGCTAGGTTTTACCTTTTTACAATGTATCTATCCAGGGTACTACAGTGAGTGCTGCTAGGTTTTACCTTTTTTGCAATGTATCTATCCAGGGTATTACAGTTAGTGCTGCTTGGTTTTACCCATTTTTACAATGTATCTATCCAGGGTACTACAGTGAGTGCTGCTAGGTTTTACCTTTTTTACAATGTATCTATTCAGGGTACTACAGTGAGTGCTGCTAGGTTTTACCCTTTTTACAGTGTATCTATCCAGGGTACTACAGTGAGTGCTGCTAGGTTTTACCCATTTTTACAATGTATCTATCCAGGGTACTACAGTGAGGTTTACGTTTTATCCTTTTTTACAATGTATCTTTTCGGGGTACTACAGTGAGTGCTGCTAGGTTTTACCCTTTTTTACAATGTATCTATCCAGGGTACTACAGTGAGGTTTAGGTTTTACCCTTTTTTGCAATGTATCTATCCAGTGTACTACAGTGAGTGCTGCTAGGTTTAATCCATTTTTACAATGTATCTATTTGCGGTACTACAGTGAGTGCTGCTAGGTTTTACCCATTTTTACAATGTATCTATTCAGGGTACTACAGTGAGTGCTGCTAGGTTTTACCTTTTACAATGTTTCAGGGTACTACAGTGAGTGCTGCTAGGTTTTACCTTTTTACAATGTATCTATCCAGGGTACTACAGTGAGTGCTGCTAGGTTTTCCATTTTACAATTATCTATCGAGTACTACAGTGAGGTTGCTAGGTTTTACCTTTTTACAATGTATCTATTCAGGGTACTACAGTGAGTGCTGCTAGGTTTTACCCTTTTTACAATGTATCTATCCAGGGTACTACAGTGAGTGCTGCTAGGTTTTACCTTTTTTACAATGTATCTATCCAGGGTACTACAGTGAGTGCTGCTAGGTTTTACCTTTTTACAATGTATCTATCCAGCGTACTACAGTGAGTGCTGCTAGGTTTTCCTTTTACAATGTATCTATCCAGGGTACTACAGTGAGTGCTGCTAGGTTTTACTCTTTTTACAATGTATCTATCAGGGTACTACAGTGAGTGCTGCTAGGTTTTACCATTTTTACAATGTATCTATCCAGGGTACTACAGTGAGTGCTGCTAGGTTTTACCCATTTTTACAATGTATCTATCCAGGGTACTACAGTGAGTGCTGCTAGGTTTTACCCATTTTTACAATGTATCTATCCAGGGTACTACAGTGAGTGCTGCTAGGTTTTACCCTTTTTACAATGTATCTATTCAGGGTACTACAGTGAGTGCTGCTAGGTTTTACCTTTTTTACAATGTATCTATTCAGGGTACTACAGTGAGTGCTGCTAGGTTTTATCCATTTTTACAATGTGTCTATTCAGGACAGTACAGTAAGTGCTGCTAGGTTTTACCAATTTTTACCATGTATCTATCCAGGGTACTACAGTGAGTGCTGCTAGGTTTTACCCATTTTTACAATGTATCTATTCAGGATAGTACAGTAAGTTCTGCTAGGTTTTACCCTTTTTTACAATGTATCTATTCAGGGTACTACAGTGAGGTTTAGGTTTTACCCTTTTTTACAATGTATCTATCAAGGGTACTACAGTGAGTGCTGCTAGGTTTTCCCCATTTTTACAATGTATCTATTCAGGATAGTACAGTAAGTGCTGCTAGGTTTTACCCTTTTACAATGTATCTATTCGGGTAGTACAGTGAGTGCTGCTAGGTTTTACCCATTTTTACAATGTATCTATTCAGGATAGTACAGTAGAGTTGCTGCTAGGTTTACCATTTTACAATGTATCTATTTGGGGTACTACAGTGAGTGTTGAGGTTTTACCTTTTTACAATGTATCTATTCAGGGTACTACAGTGAGGTTTATGTTTTACCCTTTTTACAATGTATCTATCCAGGGTACTACAGTGAGTGCTGCTTGGTTTTACCTTTTTACAATGTATCTATTCAGGGTACTACAGTGAGTGCTGCTAGGTTTTACCATTTTACATGTATCTATCCAGGGTACTACAGTGAGTGCTGCTAGTTTTACCCTTTTTACAATGTATCTATCCAGGTACTACAGAGTGCTGCTAGGTTTTACCAATTTATGTATCTATCCAGGGTAGTACAGTGAGTGCTGCTAGGTTTTACCCATTTTACAATGTATCTATCCAGGGTACTACAGTGAGTGCTGCTAGGTTTTACTTTTCTAAATGTATCTATTCAGGGTAGTACAGTGAGTGCTGCTAGGTTTTATCCATTTTTACAATGTATCTATTCAGGACTACAGTGAGTGCTGCTAGGTTTTACCATTTTACTGTATCTATCCAGGGTACTACAGTGAGTGCTGCTAGGTTTTACCCATTTTTACAATGTATCTATTCAGGATAGTACAGTAAGTTCTGCTAGGTTTTACCCTTTTTTACAATGTATCTATTCAGGGTACTACAGTGAGGTTTAGGTTTTACCCTTTTTTACAATGTATCTATCCAGGGTACTACAGTGAGTGCTGCTAGGTTTTACCCATTTTTACAATGTATCTATTCGGGATAGTACAGTAAGTTCTACTAGGTTTTACCCTTTTTTACAATGTATCTATCCAGGGTAGTACAGTGAGTGCTGCTAGGTTTTATCCTTTTTTACAATGTATCTATCTGGGGTACTACAGTGTGTGCTGCTAGGTTTTACCCATTTTTACAATGTATCTATCCAGGGTACTACAGTGAGTGCTGCTAGGTTTTACACTTTTTACAATGTATCTATCCAGGGTACTACAGTGAGTGCTGCTAGGTTTTACCTTTTTACAATGTATCTATTCAGGGTACTACAGTGAGTGCTGCTAGGTTTTACCTTTTACAATGTATCTATCCAGGGTACTACAGTGAGTGCTGCTAGGTTTTACCATTTTTACAATGTATCTATCCAGGGTACTACAGTGAGTGCTGCTAGGTTTTACCTTTTTACAATGTATCTATTCAGGGTACTACAGTGAGTGCTGCTAGGTTTTACCCTTTTTACAATGTATCTATCCAGGGTACTACAGTGAGTGCTGCTAGGTTTTACCCATTTTTACAATGTATCTATCCAGGGTACTACAGTGAGGTTTACGTTTTATCCTTTTTTACAATGTATCTATTCAGGGTACTACAGTGAGTGCTGCTAGGTTTTACCCTTTTTTACAATGTATCTATCCAGGGTACTATAGTGAGGTTTAGGTTTTACCCTTTTTTACAATGTATCTATCCAGGGTACTACAGTGAGTGCTGCTAGGTTTTACCCATTTTACAATGTATCTATTCAGGGTACTACAGTGAGTGCTGCTAGGTTTTACCCTTTTTACAATGTATCTATCCAGGGTACTACAGTGAGTGCTGCTAGGTTTTACCTTTTTTACAAAGTATATATTCAGGGTACTACAGTGAGTGCTGCTAGGTTTTACCCTTTTTACAGTGTATCTATCCAGGGTACTACAGTGAGTGCTGCTAGGTTTTACCAATTTTTACAATTTATCTATCCAGGGTACTACAGTGAGGTTTAGGTTTTATCCTTTTTTACAATGTATCTATTCAGGGTACTACAGTGAGTGCTTCTAGGTTTTACCCTTTTTTACAATGTATCTATTCGGGGTACTACAGTGAGTGCTGCTAGGTTTTACCCATTTTTACAATGTATCTATCAGGGTACTACAGTGAGTGCTACTAGGTTTTACCTTTTTTACAATGTATCTATCCAGCGTACTACAGTGAGTGCTGCTAGGTTTTACCTTTTTTACAATGTATCTATCCAGGGTCCTACAGTGAGTGCTGCTAGGTTTTACTCTTTTTTACAATGTATCTATCCAGGGTACTACAGTGAGTGCTGCTAGGTTTTACCATTTTTACAATGTATCTATCCAGGGTACTACAGTGAGTGCTGCTAGGTTTTACCCATTTTTACAATGTATCTATCCAGGGTACTACAGTGAGTGCTGCTAGGTTTTACCCTTTTTACAATGTATCTATCCAGGGTACTACAGTGAGTGCTGCTAGGTTTTACCCTTTTTTACAATGTATCTATCCAGGGTACTACAGTGAGTGCTGCTAGGTTTTCCTTTTCTACGATGTATCTATTTGGGGTAGTACAGTGAGTGCTGCTAGGTTTTATCCATTTTTACAATGTGTCTATTCAGGACAGTACAGTAAGTGCTGCTAGGTTTTACCCATTTTTACACTGTATCTATCCAGGGTACTACAGTGAGTGCTGCTAGGTTTTACCCATTTTTACAATGTATCTATTCAGGATAGTACAGTAAGTTCTGCTAGGTTTTACCCTTTTTTACAATGTATCTATCCAGGGTACTATAGTGAGTGCTGCTCGGTTTTACCCATTTTTACAATGTATCTATTCAGGACAGTACAGTAAGTTCTGCTAGGTTTTACCCGTTTTTACAATGTATCTATTCAGGGTACTACAGTGAGGTTTAGGTTTAACCCTTTTTTACAATGTATCTATTCAGGGTACTGCAGTGAGTGCTGCTAGGTTTTACCTTTTTTACAATGTATCTATTTAGGATAGTACAGTAAGTTCTGCTAGGTTTTACCCATTTTTACAATGTATCCATTCGGGGTAGTACAGTGAGTGCTGCTAGGTTTTACCCATTTTTGCAATGTATCTATTCAGGATAGTACAGTAAGTTATGCTAGGTTTTACCCATTTTTACAATGTATCTATTTGGGGTACTACAGTGAGGTTTACGTTTTACCCTTTTTTACAATGTATCTATTCGGGGTACTACCGTGAGGTTTATGTTTTACCCTTTTTTACAATGTATCTATTCGGGGTACTACAGTGAGTGCTGCTTGGTTTTACGTTTTTTACAATGTATCTATTCAGGGTACTACAGTGAGTGCTGCTAGATTTTACCCATTTTTACAATGTATCTATTCAGGATAGTACAGTAAGTTCTGCTAGGTTTTACCCATTTTTACAATGTATCTATTCAGGGTAATACAGTGAGTGCTGCTAGGTTTTACCCTTTTTTACAATGTATCTATTCAGGGTACTACAGTGGTGCTGCTAGGTTTTACCCATTTACAACGTATCTATCGGTTACTACAGTGAGTGCTGCTAGGTTTTCCCATTTTGCAATGTATCTATCAGGGTACTACAGTGAGTGCTGCTAGGTTTTACCTTTTTACAATGTATCTATCCAGGGTACTACAGTGAGTGCTGCTAGGTTTTACCCTTTTTTCAATGTATCTATCCAGGGTACTACAGTGAGTGCTGCTAGGTTTTACCCTTTTTTACAATGTATCTATCCAGGGTACTACAGTGAGTGCTGCTAGGTTTTACCCATTTTTACAATGTATCTATCCAGGGTAGTACAGTGAGTGCTGCTAGGTTTTACCCATTTTTACAATATATCTATCCAGGGTACTACAGTGAGTGCTGCTAGGTTTTACCTTTTTTACGATGTATCTATTCGGGGTAGTACAGTGACTGCTGCTAGGTTTTACCCATTTTTATAATGTATCTATTCAGGACAGTACAGTGAGTTCTGCTAGGTTTTACCCATTTTTACAATGTATCTATCCAGGGTACTACAGTGAGTGCTGCTAGGTGTTACCCATTTTTACAATGTATCTATTCAGGATAGTACAGTAAGTTCTGCTAGATTTTACACTTTTTTACAGTATATCTATTCAGGGTACTACAGTGAGGTTTAGGTTTTACCCTTTTTTACAATGTATCTATCCAGGGTAGTACAGTGAGTGCTGCTAGGTTTTACCCTTTTTACAATGTATCTATCCAGGGTACTACAGTGAGTGGTGCTAGGTTTTACCCTTTTTTACAATGTATCTATTCGGGGTACTACAGTGAGTGCTGCTAGGTTTTACCCATTTTTACAATGTATCTATCCAGGGTACTACAGTGAGTGCTGCTAGGTTTTACCCTTTTACAATGTATCTATCCAGGGTACTACAGTGAGTGCACTAGGTTTTACCTTTTTACGATTTATCTATTCGAGGGTGTACAGTGCGTTCTGCTAGGTTTTCCCTTTTTACAATGTATCTATTCAGGGTACTACAGTGAGGTTTGAGGTTTCCTTTTTTACAATGTATCTATCCAGGGTACAACAGTGAGTGCTGCTAGGTTTTACCCATTTTTACAATGTATCTATTCAGGATAGTACAGTAAGTTCTGCTAGGTTTTACCCTTTTTTACAATGTATCTATCCAGGGTACTACAGTGAGTGCTGCTAGGTTTACCCATTTTACAATGTATCTATTGGGATACTACAGTGAGTTCTGCTAGGTTTTACCCATTTTTACAATGTATCTATTCAGGGTACTACAGTGAGGTCTAGGTTTACCCTTTTTACAATGTATCTATTCAGGTACTACAGTGAGTGCTGCTAGGTTTTACTTTTTACAATGTATCTATTCAGGATAGTACAGTAAGTTCTGCTAGGGTTTACCCATTTTTGATGTATCTATGGGGTAGTACAGTGAGTGCTGCTAGGTTACCCATTTTGCAATGGATCTATTTAGGATAGTACAGTAAGTTATGCTAGGTTTTACCCATTTTACAATGTATCTATTTGGGTACTACAGTGAGTTTCGTTTACCTTTTTACAATGTATCTATCGAGGGTACTACCGTGAGTTTAGGTTTACCCTTTTTACAATGTATCTATTAGGGTACTACAGTGAGTGCTGCTTGGTTTTACGTTTTTACAATGTATCTATTCAGGGTACTACAGTGAGTGCTGCTAGATTTTACCATTTTACAATGTATCTATTCAGGATAGTACAGTAAGTTGCTGCTAGGTTTTACCCATTTTACAATGTATCTATTCAGGGTACTACAGTGAGTGCTGCTAGGTTTTACCCTTTTTACAATGTATCTATTCAGGGTACTACAGTGGTGCTGGGTTTTACCATTTTACAATGTATCTATCCAGTGTACTACAGTGAGTGCTGCTAGGTTTTACCCATTTTACAATGTATCTATCCAGGGTACTACAGTGAGTGCTGCTAGGTTTTACCCTTTTACAATGTATCTATCCAGGGTACTACAGTGAGTGCTGCTAGGTTTTACCCTTTTTCAATGTATCTATTCGGGGTAGTACAGTGAGTGCTGCTAGGTTTCACCTTTTTACAATGTATCTATCAGGGTACTACAGTGAGTACTGCTAGTTTTAACCCATTTTACAATGTATCTATCCAGGGTACTACAGTGAGTGCTGCTAGGTTTTACCCATTTTGACAATGTATCTATTCAGGATAGTACAGTAAGTTCTGCTAGATTTTACCCTTTTTTACAATGTATCTATTCAGACTACTACAGTGAGGTTTAGGTTTTACCCTTTTTTACAATGTATCTATCCAGGGTACTACAGTGAGTGCTGCTAGGTTTTATCCATTTTTACAATGTATCTATTCAGGATAGTACAGTAAGTTCTGGGTTTTACCCTTTTTTACAATGTATCTATCCAGGGTACTACAGTGAGTGCTGCTAGGTTTTACCCATTTTTACAATGTATCTATTCAGGTACTACAGTGAGTGCTGCTAGGTTTTACCAGTTTTTACAATGTATCTATTCGGGGTACTACAGTGAGTTTAGGTTTTACCCTTTTTGCAATGTATCTATTCAGGGTACTGCAGTGAGGTTTAGGTTTTACCCTTTGTTACAATGTATCTATTTGGGGTACTACAGTGAGTGCTGCTAGGTTTTACCTTTTTTACAATGTATCTATTCAGGATAGTACAGTAAGTTCTGCTAGGTTTTACCCATTTTTACAATGTATCTATTCGGGGTAGTACAGTGAGTGCTGCTAGGTTTTACCCATTTTTGCAATGTATCTATTCAGGATAGTACAGTAAGTTATGCTAGGTTTTACCCATTTTTACAATGTATCTATTTGGGTACTACAGTGAGGTTTAGGTTTTACCCTTTTTACAATGTATCTATTAGGTGGTACTATCGTGAGTGTTAGGTTTTACCCTTTTTACAATGTATCTATTCGGGGTACTACAGTGAGTGCTGCTTGGTTTTACCTTTTTTACAATGTATCTATTCAGGATAGTACAGTAAGTTCTGCTAGGTCTTACCCATTTTTACAATGTATCTATTCGGGGTACTACAGTGAGTGCTGCTAGGTTTTACCCTTTTTTACAATGTATCTATCCAGGGTACTACAGTGAGGCTCTAGGTTTATCTTTTTACAATGTATCTATCCGGGTACTACAGTGAGTGCTGCTAGGTTTTACCCATTTTTACAATGTATCTATCCAGGGTACTACAGTGAGTGCTGCTAGGTTTTACCTTTTTACAATGTATCTATCCAGGGTACTACAGTGAGTGCTGCTAGGTTTTACCCATTTTTACAATGTATCTATTCAGGGTACTACAGTGAGTGCTGCTAGGTTTTACCTTTTTACAATGTATCTATCCAGGGTACTACAGTGAGTGCTGCTAGGTTTTACCTTTTTACAATGTATCTATCCAGGGTACTACAGTGAGTGCTGCTAGGTTTTACCCTTTTTACAATGTATCTATCCAGGGTACTACAGTGAGTGCTGCTAGGTTTTACCATTTTTACAATGTATCTATTCGGGGTACTACAGTGAGTGCTGCTAGGTTTTACCTTTTTACAATGTATCTATCCAGGTACTACAGTGAGTGCTGCTAGGTTTTCCTTTTTACAATGTATCTATTCAGGGTACTACAGTGAGTGCTGCTAGGTTTTACCCATTTTTACAATGTATCTATCAGGGTACTACAGTGAGTGCTGCTAGGTTTACCTTTTTACAATGTATCTATCCAGGGTACTACAGTGAGTGCTGCTAGGTTTTACCTTTTTACAATGTATCTATCCAGGGTACTACAGTGAGTGCTGCTAGGTTTTACCTTTTTACAATGTATCTATCAGGGTTACAGTGAGTGCTGCTAGGTTTTACCTTTTTTACAATGTATCTATCCAGGGTACTACAGTGAGTGCTGCTAGGTTTTACCCTTTTTACAATGTATCTATCCAGGGTACTACAGTGAGTGCTGCTAGGTTTTACCATTTTTACAATGTATCTATCCAGGGTACTACAGTGAGTGCTGCTAGGTTTTACCCTTTTTACAATGTATCTATCCGGGTACTACAGTGAGTGCTGCTAGGTTTTCCCTTTTTCAATGTATCTATCCAGGGTACTACAGTGAGTGCTGCTAGGTTTTACCTTTTTACAATGTATCTATTCAGGTACTACAGTGAGTGCTGCTAGGTTTTCCATTTTTACAATGTATCTATCCAGGGTACTACAGTGAGTGCTGCTAGGTTTTACCCATTTTACAATGTATCTATTCAGGGTACTACAGTGAGTGCTGCTAGGTTTTACCCTTTTACAATGTATCTATCCAGGGTACTACAGTGAGTGCTGCTAGGTTTTACCCTTTTTACAATGTATCTATCCAGGGTACTACAGTGAGTGCTGCTAGGTTTTACCCTTTTTTACAATGTATCTATTCAGGGTACTACAGTGAGTGCTGCTAGGTTTTACCCATTTTTACAATGTATCTATTCAGAGTACTACAGTGAGTGCTGCTAGGTTTTACCTTTTTACAATGTATCTATCCAGGGTACTACAGTGAGTGCTGCTAGGTTTTACCCATTTTTACAATGTATCTATTCAGGGTACTACAGTGAGTGCTGCTAGGTTTTACCCATTTTTACAATGTATCTATTCAGGGTACTACAGTGAGTGCTGCTAGGTTTTACCCATTTTTACAATGTATCTATTCAGGGTACTACAGTGAGTGCTGCTAGGTTTTACCCTTTTTACAATGTATCTATACGTGGTACTACAGTGAGTGCTGCTAGGTTTTACCCTTTTACAATGTATCTATCCGGGGTACTACAGTGAGTGCTGCTAGGTTTTACCTTTTTACAATGTATCTATTCGAGGGTACTACAGTGAGTGCTGCTAGGTTTTACCATTTTTACAATGTATCTATTCAGGGTACTACAGTGAGTGCTGCTAGGTTTTACCCTTTTTACAATGTATCTATTCAGGGTACTACAGTGAGTGCTGCTAGGTTTTACCCTTTTTACAATGTATCTATTCAGGGTACTACAGTGAGTGCTGCTAGGTTTACCATTTTACAATGTATCTATCCAGGTACTACAGTGAGTGCTGCTAGGTTTTACCATTTTACAATGTATCTATCCAGGGTACTACAGTGAGTGCTGCTAGGTTTTACCTTTTTACAATGTATCTATCCAGGGTACTACAGTGAGTGCTGCTAGGTTTTACCCATTTTTACAATGTATCTATCCAGGGTACTACAGTGAGTGCTGCTAGGTTTTACCCATTTTACAATGTATCTATCCAGGGTACTACAGTGAGTGCTGCTAGGTTTTACCCTTTTTTACAATGTATCTATCCAGGGTACTACAGTGAGTGCTGCTAGGTTTTACCCATTTTTACAATGTATCTATTCAGGATAGTACAGTAAGTGCTGCTAGGTTTTACCCTTTTTTACAATGTATCTATCCAGGGTACTACAGTGAGGTTTAGGTTTTACCCTTTTTTACAATGTATCTATCCAGGGTACTACAGTAAGTGCTGCTAGGTTTTACCTTTTTACAATGTATCTATTCAGGATACTACAGTGAGTGCTGCTAGGTTTTACCCTTTTTACAATGTATCTATCCAGGGTACTACAGTGAGTGCTGCTAGGTTTTACCCTTTTACAATGTATCTATTCAGGGTACTACAGTGAGTTGTGCTAGGTTTTACCCATTTTTACAATGTATCTATCCGGGGTACTACAGTGAGTGCTGCTAGTTTTACCCTTTTACAATGTATCTATTCAGGGTACTACAGTGAGTGCTGCTAGGTTTTACCTTTTTACAATGTATCTATCCAGGGTACTACAGTGAGTGCTGCTAGGTTTTACCTTTTACAATGTATCTATTCAGGGTACTACAGTGAGTGCTGCTAGGTTTACCCATTTTACAATGTATCTATTCAGGGTACTACAGTGAGTGCTGCTAGGTTTTACCCTTTTTACAATGTATCTATCCAGGGTACTACAGTGAGTGCTGCTAGGTTTTACCATTTTACAATGTATCTATCCAGGGTACTACAGTGAGTGCTGCTAGGTTTTACCCATTTTTACAATGTATCTATCCAGGGTACTACAGTGAGTGCTGCTAGGTTTTACCTTTTTACAATGTATCTATCCAGGGTACTACAGTGAGTGCTGCTAGGTTTTACCCTTTTTACAATGTATCTATTCGGGGTACTACAGTGAGTGCTGCTAGGTTTTACCTTTTTACAATGTATCTATCCAGGGTACTACAGTGAGTGCTGCTAGGTTTTACCTTTTTACAATGTATCTATCCAGGGTACTACAGTGAGTGCTGCTAGGTTTTACCTTTTTACAATGTATCTATTCAGGATACTACAGTGAGTGCTGCTAGGTTTTACCCTTTTTACAATGTATCTATTCAGGGTACTACAGTGAGGTTTAGGTTTTACCCTTTTTACAATGTATCTATCCAGGGTACTACAGTGAGTGCTGCTAGGTTTTACCCATTTTTACAATGTATCTATTCAGGGTACTACAGTGAGTGCTGCTAGGTTTTACCCTTTTTACAATGTATCTATCAGGGTACTACAGTGAGTGCTGCTAGGTTTTACCATTTTACAATGTATCTATTCAGGATAGTACAGTGAGTGCTGCTAGGTTTTACCCTTTTTACAATGTATCTATCCAGGGTACTACAGTGAGTGCTCTAGGTTTTACCCTTTTTACAATGTATCTATTCAAGGTACTACAGTGAGTGCTGCTAGGTTTTACCTTTTTACAATGTATCCAGGGTACTACAGTGAGTGCTGCTAGGTTTTACCTTTTTACAATGTATCTATTCAGGATACTACAGTGAGTGCTGCTAGGTTTTACCATTTTTACAATGTACCAGGGTACTACAGTGAGTGCTGCTAGTTTTACCCATTTTTACAATGTATCTATTCAGGATAGTACAGTAAGTTCTGCTAGGTTTTACCCTTTTTACAATGTATCTATTCAGGGTACTACAGTGAGGTTTAGGTTTTACCCTTTTTTACAATGTATCTATTCGGGGTACTACAGTGAGTGCTGCTAGGTTTTACCTTTTTTACAATGTATCTATTCAGGGTACTACAGTGAGTGCTGCTAGGTTTTACCCTTTTTACAATGTATCTATTCAGGGTACTACAGTGAGTGCTGCTAGGTTTTACCCATTTTACAATGTATCTATCCAGGGTACTACAGTGAGTGCTGCTAGGTTTTACCCATTTTTACAATGTATCTATCCAGGGTACTACAGTGAGGTTTAGGTTTTATCCTTTTTTACAATGTATCTATTCGGGTACTACAGTGAGTGCTGCTAGGTTTTACCCTTTTTTACAATGTATCTATCCAGGGTACTATAGTGAGGTTTAGGTTTTACCCTTTTTACAATGTATCTATCCAGTGTACTACAGTGAGTGCTGCTAGGTTTTACCATTTTTACAATGTATCTATTCGGGTACTACAGTGAGTGCTGCTAGGTTTTACCCATTTGTACAATGTATCTATTCAGGGTACTACAGTGAGTGCTGCTAGGTTTTACCTTTTTTACAATGTATCTATCAGGGTACTACAGTGAGTGCTGCTAGGTTTTACCCTTTCAATGTATCTATCAGGGTACTACAGTGAGTGCTGCTAGGTTTTATCCATTTTTACAATGTATCTATCCAGGGTACTACAGTGAGGTTTAGGTTTTATCCTTTTTTACAATGTATCTATTCAGGGTACTACAGTGAGTGCTTCTAGGTTTTACCCTTTTTTACAATGTATCTATTCGGGGTACTACAGTGAGTGCTGCTAGGTTTTACCCATTTTTACAATGTATCTACTCAGGGTACTACAGTGAGTGCTACTAGGTTTTACCTTTTTTACAATGTATCTATCCAGCGTACTACAGTGAGTGCTGCTAGGTTTTACCTTTTTTACAATGTATCTATCCAGGGTCCTACAGTGAGTGCTGCTAGGTTTTACCCTTTTTTACAATGTATCTATCCAGGGTACTACAGTGAGTGCTGCTAGGTTTTACCATTTTACAATGTATCTATCAGGGTACTACAGTGAGTGCTGCTAGGTTTTACCATTTTACAATGTATCTATCCAGGGTACTACAGTGAGTGCTGCTAGGTTTACCCTTTTTACAATGTATCTATCCAGGGTACTACAGTGAGTGCTGCTAGGTTTTACCCTTTTTACAATGTATCTATCCAGGGTACTACAGTGAGTGCTAGGTTTTCCTTTTCACGATGTATCTATTTGGGGTAGTACAGTGAGTGCTGCTAGGTTTTATCCATTTTACAATGTATCTATTCAGGACACTACAGTAAGTGCTGGGTTTTACCATTTTTACACATGTATCTATCCAGGGTACTACAGTGAGTGCTGCTAGGTTTTACCCATTTTACAATGTATCTATTCAGGATGCTACAGTAAGTTCTGCTAGGTTTTACCCTTTTTACAATGTATCTATCAGGGTACTATAGTGAGTGCTGCTCGGTTTTACCAATTTTTACAATGTATCTATTCAGGACAGTACAGTAAGTTCTGCTAGGTTTTACCGGTTTTTACAATGTATCTATTCAGGGTACTACAGTGAGGTTTAGGTTTTACCCTTTTTTACAATGTATCTATTCGGGGTACTGCAGTGAGTGCTGCTAGGTTTTACCTTTTTTACAATGTATCTATTTAGGATAGTACAGTAAGTTCTGCTAGGTTTTACCCATTTTTACAATGTATCCATTCGGGGTAGTACAGTGAGTGCTGCTAGGTTTTACCCATTTTTGCAATGTATCTATTCAGGATAGTACAGTAAGTTATGCTAGGTTTTACCCATTTTTACAATGTATCTATTTGGGGTACTACAGTGAGGTTTACGTTTTACCTTTTTTACAATGTATCTATTCGGGGTACTACAGTGAGGTTTATGTTTTACCCTTTTTTACAATGTATCTATTCGGGGTACTACAGTGAGTGCTGCTTGGTTTTACGTTTTTTACAATGTATCTATTCAGGGTACTACAGTGAGTGCTGCTAGATTTTACCCATTTTTACAATGTATCTATTCAGGATAGTACAGTAAGTTCTGCTAGGTTTTACCCATTTTTACAATGTATCTATTCAGGGTACTACAGTGAGTGCTGCTAGGTTTTACCCTTTTTTACAATGTATCTATTCAGGGTACTACAGTGAGTGCTGCTAGGTTTTACCCATTTTACAACGTATCTATCCAGTTTACTACAGTGAGTGCTGCTAGGTTTTTCCCATTTTTGCAATGTATCTATCCAGGGTACTACAGTGAGTGCTGCTAGGTTTTACCCTTTTTACAATGTATCTATCCAGGGTACTACAGTGAGTGCTGCTAGGTTTTACCCTTTTTTCAATGTATCTATCCAGGGTACTACAGTGAGTGCTGCTAGGCTTTACCCTTTTTTACAATGTATCTATCCAGGGTACTACAGTGAGTACTGCTAGGTTTTACCAATTTTTACAATGTATCTATCCAGGGTAGTACAGTGAGTGCTGCTAGGTTTTACCCATTTTTACAATATATCTATCCAGGGTACTACAGTGAGTGCTGCTAGGTTTTACCTTTTTTACGATGTATCTATTCGGGGTAGTACAGTGACTGCTGCTAGGTTTTACCCATTTTTATAATGTATCTATTCAGGACAGTACAGTAAGTTCTGCTAGGTTTTACCCATTTTTACAATGTATCTATCCAGGGTACTACAGTGAGTGCTGCTAGGTGTTACCAATTTTTACAATGTATCTATTCAGGATAGTACAGTAAGTTCTGCTAGATTTTACACTTTTTTACAGTATATCTATTCAGGGTACTACAGTGAGGTTTAGGTTTTACCCTTTTTTACAATGTATCTATCCAGGGTAGTACAGTGAGTGCTGCTAGGTTTACCCTTTTACAATGTATCTATCCAGGGTACTACAGTGAGTGCTGCTAGGTTTTACCCTTTTTACAATGTATCTATCCAGGGTACTACAGTGAGTGCTGCTAGGTTTTACCCATTTTTACAATGTATCTATCCAGGGTAGTACAGTGAGTGCTGCTAGGTTTTACCCATTTTTACAATGTATCTATCCAGGGTACTACAGTGAGTGCCACTAGGTTTTACCTTTTTTACGATTTATCTATTCGGGGTAGTACAGTACGTTCTGCTAGGTTTTTCCCTTTTTTACAATGTATCTATTCAGGGTACTACAGTGAGGTTTAGGTTTTACCCTTTTTTACAATGTATCTATCCAGGGTACAACAGTGAGTGCTGCTAAGTTTTACCCATTTTTACAATGTATCTGTTCAGGATAGTACAGTAAGTTCTGCTAGGTTTTACCCTTTTTTACAATGTATCTATCCAGGGTACTACAGTGAGTGCTGCTCGGTTTTACCCATTTTTACAATGTATCTATTTAGGATAGTACAGTAAGTTCTGCTAGGTTTTACCGGTTTTTACAATGTATCTATTCAGGGTACTACAGTGAGGTTTAGGTTTTACCCTTTTTTACAATGTATCTATTAAGGTACTCAGTGACTGCTAGGTTTACTTTTTACAATGTATCTATTCAGGATAGTACAGTAAGTTCTGCTAGGTTTACCATTTTTACGATGTATCTATTAGGGGTAGTACAGTGAGTGCTGCTAGGGTTTACCCATTTTTGCAATGGATCTATTTAGGATAGTACAGTAAGTTATGCTAGGTTTTACCCATTTTTACAATGTATCTATTTGGGGTACTACAGTGAGGTTCGTTTACCTTTTTACAATGTATCTATTAGGGGTACTACAGTGAGGTTTACGTTTTACCCTTTTTTACAATGTATCTATTCGGGGTACTACAGTGAGTGCTGCTTGGTTTTACGTTTTTTACAATGTATCTATTCAGGGTACTACAGTGAGTGCTGCTAGATTTTACCCATTTTACAATGTATCTATTCAGGATAGTACAGTAAGTTCTGCTAGGTTTTACCTTTTTACAATGTATCTATTCAGGGTACTACAGTGAGTGCTGCTAGGTTTTACCTTTTTACAATGTATCTATTCAGGGTACTACAGTGAGTGCTGCTAGGTTTTACCCTTTTACAATGTATCTATCCAGTTTACTACAGTGAGTGCTGCTAGGTTTTACCCATTTTTACAATGTATCTATCCAGGGTACTACAGTGAGTGCTGCTAGGTTTTACCCTTTTTACAATGTATCTATCCAGGGTACTACAGTGAGTGCTGCTAGGTTTTACCCTTTTTTCAATGTATCTATTCGGGGTAGTACAGTGAGTGCTGCTAGGTTTCACCTTTTTTACAATGTATCTATCCAGGGTACTACAGTGAGTACTGCTAGTTTTTACCCATTTTTACAATGTATCTATCCAGGGTACTACAGTGAGTGCTGCTAGGTTTTACCCATTTTTGCAATGTATCTATTCAGGATAGTACAGTAAGTTCTGCTAGATTTTACCCTTTTTTACAATGTATCTATTCAGACTACTACAGTGAGGTTTAGGTTTTACCCTTTTTTACAATGTATCTATCCAGGGTACTACAGTGAGTGCTGCTAGGTTTATCCATTTTTACAATGTATCTATTCAGGATAGTACAGTAAGTTCTGCTAGGTTTTACCCTTTTTTACAATGTATCTATCCAGGGTACTACAGTGAGTGCTGCTCGGTTTTACCCATTTTTACAATGTATCTATTCAGGATAGTACAGTAAGTTCTGCTAGGTTTAACCCGTTTTTACAATGTATCTATTCAGGGTACTACAGTGAGGTTTAGGTTTTACCCTTTTTTACAATGTATCTATTCAGGGTACTACAGTGAGGTTTAGGTTTTACCCTTTTTTACAATGTATCTATTCGGGGTACTACAGTGAGTGCTGCTAGGTTTTACCTTTTTTACAATGTATCTATTCAGGATAGTACAGTAAGTTCTGCTAGGTTTTACCCATTTTTACAATGTATCTATTCGGGGTAGTACAGTGAGTGCTGCTAGGTTTTACCATTTTGCTATGTATCTATTCAGGATAGTACAGTAAGTTATGCTAGGTTTTACCCATTTTTACAATGTATCTATTTGGGGTACTACAGTGAGGTTTAGGTTTTACCCTTTTTACAATGTATCTATTCAGTGGTACTATCGTGAGTTTAGGTTTTACCTTTTTACAATGTATCTATTAGGTACTACAGTGAGTGCTGCTTGGTTTTACCTTTTTTACAATGTATCTATTCAGGATAGTACAGTAAGTTCTGCTAGGTCTTACCCATTTTTACAATGTATCTATTCAGGGTACTACAGTGAGTGCTGCTAGGTTTTACCCTTTTTTACAATGTATCTATCCAGGGTACTACAGTGAGTGCTGCTAGGTTTTACCCTTTTTACAATGTATCTATCCAGGGTACTACAGTGAGTGCTGCTAGGTTTTACCCTTTTACAATGTATCTATCCTGGGTACTACAGTGAGTGCTGCTAGGTTTCACCTTTTTTACAATGTATCTATCCAGGGTACTAAGTGAGTACTGCTAGGTTTTACCCTTTTACAATGTATCTATCAGGGTACTACAGTGAGTGCTGCTAGGTTTTACCCATTTTACAATGTATCTATTCAGGATAGTACAGTGAGTTCTGCTAGGTTTTACCCTTTTTACAATGTATCTATTCAGGGTACTACAGTGAGTGCTGCTAGGTTTTACCCTTTTTACAATGTATCTATCAGGGTACTACAGTGAGTGCTGCTAGGTTTTCCATTTTACAATGTATCTATCCAGGATAGTACAGTAAGTGCTGCTGGTTTTACCTTTTACAATGTATCTATCCAGGGTACTACAGTGAGTGCTGCTAGGTTTTACCCATTTTTACAATGTATCTATTCAGGATAGTACAGTAAGTTCTGCTAGGTTTTACCCTTTTTACAATGTATCTATTCAGGGTACTACAGTGAGGTTTAGGTTTTACCCTTTTTGCAATGTATCTATTCAGGGTACTGCAGTGAGGTTTAGGTTTTACCCTTTGTTACAATGTATCTATTTGGGGTACTACAGTGAGTGCTGCTAGGTTTTACCTTTTTTACAATGTATCTATTCAGGATAGTACAGTAAGTTCTGCTAGGTTTTACCCATTTTTACAATGTATCTATTCAGGGTACTACAGTGAGTGCTGCTAGGTTTTACCCATTTTTACAATGTATCTATTCAGGATAGTACAGTAAGTTATGCTAGGTTTTACCCATTTTTACAATGTATCTATTCAGGGTACTACAGTGAGTGTTTAGGTTTACCCTTTTTACAATGTATCTATTCGTGGTACTATCAGTGAGGTTTAGGTTTCCTATTTACAATGTATCTATTCAGGGTACTACAGTGAGTGCTGCTTGGTTTTACCTTTTTTACAATGTATCTATTCAGGATAGTACAGTAAGTTCTGCTAGGTTTTACCCATTTTTACAATGTATCTATTCAGGGTACTACAGTGAGTGCTGCTAGGTTTTACCCTTTTTACAATGTATCTATCCAGGGTACTACAGTGAGTGCTGCTAGGTTTTACCCATTTTACAATGTATCTATCCAGGGTACTACAGTGAGTGCTGCTAGGTTTTACCCTTTTTACAATGTATCTATCCAGGGTACTACAGTGAGTGCTGCTAGGTTTTACCTTTTTACAATGTATCTATCCAGGGTACTACAGTGAGTGCTGCTAGGTTTTACCCTTTTACAATGTATCTATCCAGGGTACTACAGTGAGTGCTGCTAGGTTTTACCTTTTTTACAATGTATCTATCCAGGGTACTACAGTGAGTGCTGCTAGGTTTTACCTTTTTACAATGTATCTATCCAGGGTACTACAGTGAGTGCTGCTAGGTTTTACCCATTTTACAATGTATCTATCCAGGGTACTACAGTGAGTGCTGCTAGGTTTTACATTTTTACAATGTATCTATCCAGGTACTACAGTGAGTGCTGCTAGGTTTTACCCTTTTACAATGTATCTATTCAGGGTACTACAGTGAGTGCTGCTAGGTTTTACCATTTTTACAATGTATCTATCCAGGGTACTACAGTGAGTGCTGCTAGGTTTTACCCATTTTTACAATGTATCTATTCAGGGTAGTACAGTGAGTGCTGCTAGGTTTTACCCTTTTTTACAATGTATCTATTCAGGGTACTACAGTGAGGTTTAGGTTTTACCCTTTTTTACAATGTATCTATCCAGGGTACTACAGTGAGTGCTGCTAGGTTTTACCCATTTTTACAATGTATCTATTAGTACACAGTGAGTGCTGCTAGGTTTTACCTTTTTACAATGTATCTATCCAGGGTACTACAGTGAGTGCTGCTAGGTTTTACCCATTTTTACAATATCTATCCAGGGTACTACAGTGAGTGCTGCTAGGTTTTACCCATTTTTACAATGTATCTATCCAGGGTACTACAGTGAGTGCTGCTAGGTTTTACCCATTTTTACAATGTATCTATTCAGGGTACTACAGTGAGTGCTGCTAGGTTTTACCTTTTTACAATGTATCTATCCAGGGTGTACAGTGAGTGCTGCTAGTTTTACCCTTTTACAATGTATCTATCCAGGGTACTACAGTGAGTGCTGCTAGGTTTTACCTTTTTACAATGTATCTATCAGGGTACTACAGTGAGTGCTGCTAGGTTTTACCCATTTTTATAATGTATCTATTCAGGACAGTATAGTAAGTTCTGCTAGGTTTTACCCATTTTTACAATGTATCTATCCAGGGTACTACAGTGAGTGCTGCTAGGTTTTACCATTTTTACAATGTATCTATTCAGGATAGTACAGTAAGTTCTGCTAGGTTTTACCCTTTTTTACAATGTATCTATTCAGGGTACTACAGTGAGGTTTAGGTTTTACCCTTTTTTACAATGTATCTATCCAGGGTACTACAGTGAGTGCTGCTAGGTTTTACCCATTTTTACAATGTATCTATCCAGGGTACTACAGTGAGTGCTGCTAGGTTTTACCCTTTTTACAATGTATCTATCCAGGGTACTACAGTGAGTGCTGCTAGGTTTTACCCTTTTACAATGTATCTATCCAGGGTACTACAGTGAGTGCTGCTAGGTTTACCCATTTTACAATGTATCTATCCAGGGTACTACAGTGAGTGCTGCTAGGTTTTACCCATTTTTACAATGTATCTATCCAGGGTACTACAGTGAGTGCTGCTAGGTTTTACCTTTTACAATGTATCTATTCAGGGTACTACAGTAGTGCTGCTAGGTTTTACCCTTTTTACAATGTATCTATTCAGGTACTACAGTGAGTGCTGCTAGGTTTTACCTTTTTTACAATGTATCTATCCAGGGTACTACAGTGAGTGCTGCTAGGTTTTACCTTTTTACAATGTATCTATCCAGGGTACTACAGTGAGTGCTGCTAGGTTTTACCATTTTTACAATGTATCTATTCAGGGTACTACAGTGAGTGCTGCTAGGTTTTCCACTTTTACAATGTATCTATTCAGGGTACTACAGTGAGTGCTGCTAGGTTTTACCCTTTTTACAATGTATCTATCCAGGGTACTACAGTGAGTGCTGCTAGGTTTAACCCATTTTTACAATGTATCTATTCAGGGTACTACAGTGAGTGCTGCTAGGTTTTACCTTTTTTACAATGTATCTATTCAAGGTACTACAGTGAGTGCTTAGGTTTTTACCTTTTTAAATGTATCTATTCGGGTACTACAGTGAGTGCTGCTAGGTTTTACCCATTTTTACAATGTATCTATCCAGGGTACTACAGTGAGTGCTGCTAGGTTTTACCTTTTTACAATGTATCTATCCAGGGTACTACAGTGAGTGCTGCTAGGTTTTACCCTTTTACAATGTATCTATCCAGGGTACTACAGTGAGTGCTGCTAGGTTTTACCCTTTTACAATGTATCTATCCAGGGTACTACAGTGAGTGCTGCTAGGTTTTACCCTTTTTACAATGTATCTATCCAGGGTACTACAGTGAGTGCTGCTAGGTTTTACCCATTTTACAATGTATCTATCCAGGGTACTACAGTGAGTGCTGCTAGGTTTTACCTTTTACAATGTATCTATCCAGGGTACTACAGTGAGTGCTGCTAGGTTTTACCTTTTTTACAATGTATCTATCCAGGGTACTACAGTGAGTGCTGCTAGGTTTTACCCATTTTTACAATGTATCTATTCAGGGTATAGTAAAGTTCTGCTAGGTTTTACCATTTTTACAATGTATCTATCCAGGGTACTACAGTGAGTGCTGCTAGGTTTTACCATTTTTACAATGTATCTATTCAGGATAGTACAGTGAGTGCTGCTAGGTTTTACCTTTTTACAATGTATCTATTCAGGGTACTACAGTGAGGTTTAGGTTTTACCCTTTTACAATGTATCTATCAGGGTACTACAGTGAGTGCTGCTAGGTTTTACCCTTTTACAATGTATCTATCCAGGGTACTACAGTGAGTGCTAGGTTTTACCTTTTTACAATGTATCTATCAGGGTACTACAGTGAGTGCTGCTAGGTTTTACCCATTTTTACAATGTATCTATCCAGGGTACTACAGTGAGTGCTGCTAGGTTTTACCCTTTTTACAATGTATCTATCCAGGGTACTACAGTGAGTGCTGCTAGGTTTTACCCTTTTACAATGTATCTATCCAGGGTACTACAGTGAGTGCTGCTAGGTTTTACCTTTTACAATGTATCTATTCAGGGTACTACAGTGAGTGCTGCTAGGTTTTACCCTTTTTACAATGTATCTATCCAGGGTACTACAGTGAGTGCTGCTAGGTTTTACCCATTTTTACAATGTATCTATCAGGGTACTACAGTGAGTGCTGCTAGGTTTTACCATTTTTACAATGTATCTATTCAGGGTAGTACAGTGAGTGCTGCTAGGTTTTACCCTTTTTACAATGTATCTATCCAGGGTACTACAGTGAGTGCTGCTAGGTTTTACCCATTTTTACAATGTATCTATCCAGGGTACTACAGTGAGTGCTGCTAGGTTTTACCCTTTTACAATGTATCTATCCAGGGTACTACAGTGAGGTGCTAGGTTTTACCCTTTTTACAATGTATCTATCCAGGGTACTACAGTGAGTGCTGCTAGGTTTTACCCATTTTTACAATGTATCTATTCAGGATAGTACAGTAAGTGCTGCTAGGTTTTACCCTTTTACAATGTATCTATCCAGGGTACTACAGTGAGTGCTGCTAGGTTTTACCCATTTTTACAATGTATCTATTCAGGGTAGTACAGTGAGTGCTGCTAGGTTTTACCCATTTTTACAATGTATCTATCCAGGGTACTACAGTGAGTGCTGCTAGGTTTTACCCATTTTTACAATGTATCTATTCAGGATAGTACAGTAAGTTCTGCTAGGTTTTACCCTTTTTTACAATGTATCTATTCAGGGTACTACAGTGAGGTTTAGGTTTTACCCTTTTTTACAATGTATCTATCCAGGGTACTACAGTGAGTGCTGCTAGGTTTTACCCATTTTTACAATGTATCTATTCAGGATAGTACAGTAAGTTCTGCTAGGTTTTACCCATTTTTACAATGTATCTATTCAGGGTAGTACAGTGAGTGCTGCTAGGTTTTACCCATTTTTGCAATGTATCTATTCAGGATAGTACAGTAAGTTATGCTAGGTTTTACCCATTTTTACAATGTATCTATTTGGGGTACTACAGTGAGGTTTACGTTTTACCCTTTTTTACAATGTATCTATTCGGGGTACTACCGTGAGGTTTAGGTTTTACCCTTTTTTACAATGTATCTATTCGGGGTACTACAGTGAGTGCTGCTTGGTTTTACGTTTTTTACAATGTATCTATTCAGGGTACTACAGTGAGTGCTGCTAGATTTTACCCTTTTACAATGTATCTATTCAGGATAGTACAGTAAGTGCTGCTAGGTTTTACCATTTTACATGTATCTATCCAGGGTACTACAGTGAGTGCTGCTAGGTTTTACCCTTTTTTACAATGTATCTATCCAGGGTACTACAGTGAGTGCTGCTAGGTTTTACCTTTTTACAATGTATCTATCCAGGGTACTACAGTGAGTGCTGCTAGGTTTTACCCATTTTACAATGTATCTATCCAGGGTACTACAGTGAGTGCTGCTAGGTTTTACCCTTTTTACAATGTATCTATCCAGGGTACTACAGTGAGTGCTGCTAGGTTTTACCCTTTTTCAATGTATCTATCCAGGGTACTACAGTGAGTGCTGCTAGGTTTTACCTTTTTACAATGTATCTATCCAGGGTACTACAGTGAGTGCTGCTAGGTTTTACCCATTTTTACAATGTATCTATCCAGGGTACTACAGTGAGTGCTGCTAGGTTTTACCATTTTTACAATGTATCTATCCAGGGTACTACAGTGAGTGCTGCTAGGTTTTACCTTTTTACAATGTATCTATTCAGGGTACTACAGTGAGTGCTGCTAGGTTTTACCCATTTTATACATGTATCTATTCAGGATACTACAGTGAGTGCTGCTAGGTTTTACCATTTTTACAATGTATCTATCCAGGGTACTACAGTGAGTGCTGCTAGGTTTTACCCATTTTACAATGTATCTATCCAGGGTACTACAGTGAGTTCTGCTAGGTTTTACCTTTTTACAATGTATCTATTCAGGGTACTACAGTGAGTGCTGCTAGGTTTTACCCTTTTTACAATGTATCTATCAGGGTACTACAGTGAGTGCTGCTAGGTTTTACCCTTTTTACAATGTATCTATCCAGGGTACTACAGTGAGTGCTGCTAGGTTTTACCCTTTTTACAATGTATCTATTCAGGGTACTACAGTGAGTGCTGCTAGGTTTTACCCATTTTACAATGTATCTATTCAGGGTACTACAGTGAGTGCTGCTAGGTTTTACCCATTTTACAATGTATCTATCCAGGGTACTACAGTGAGTGCTGCTAGGTTTTACCCTTTTACAATGTATCTATTCAGGGTAGTACAGTGAGTGCTGCTAGGTTTTACCTTTTTTACAATGTATCTATTCAGGGTACTACAGTGAGGTTTAGGTTTTACCTTTTTTACAATGTATCTATCCAGGGTACTACAGTGAGTGCTGCTAGTTTTACCCATTTTTACAATGTATCTATTCAGGATGGTACAGTGAGTGCTGCTAGGTTTTACCCTTTTTACAATGTATCTATTCGGGGTACTACAGTGAGTGCTGCTAGGTTTTACCCATTTTACAATGTATCTATTCGGGTACTACAGTGAGTGCTGCTAGGTTTTACCTTTTTTACAATGTATCTATTCAGGGTACTACAGTGAGTGCTGCTAGGTTTTACCCTTTTACAATGTATCTATCCAGGGTACTACAGTGAGTGCTGCTAGGTTTTACCCATTTTTACAATGTATCTATTCAGGGTACTACAGTAAGTGCTGCTAGGTTTTACCCATTTTTACAATGTATCTATCCGGTACTACAGTGAGTGCTGCTAGGTTTACCCATTTTTACAATGTATCTATTCAGGATACTACAGTGAGTTGTGCTAGGTTTTACCCATTTTTACAATGTATCTATCCAGGTACTACAGTGAGGTTTAGGTTTTACCCTTTTTTACAATGTATCTATTAGGGTACTACAGTGAGTGCTGCTAGGTTTTACCCTTTTTTACAATGTATCTATCCAGGGTACTACAGTGAGGTGCTGCTAGGTTTTACCCATTTTACAATGTATCTATTCAGGGTACTACAGTGAGTTCTGCTAGGTTTTACCTTTTACAATGTATCTATTCAGGTACTACAGTAAGTGCTGCTAGGTTTTACCCATTTTTACAATGTATCTATCCAGGGTACTACAGTGAGTGCTGCTAGGTTTTACCCTTTTTACAATGTATCTATCCAGGGTACTACAGTGAGTGCTGCTAGGTTTTACCCATTTTACAATGTATCTATCCAGGGTACTACAGTGAGTGCTGCTAGGTTTTACCTTTTACAATGTATCTATCCAGGGTACTACAGTGAGTGCTGCTAGGTTTTACCCTTTTACAATGTATCTATCCAGGGTACTACAGTGAGTGCTGCTAGGTTTTACCCTTTTTACAATGTATCTATCCAGGGTACTACAGTGAGTGCTGCTAGGTTTTACCTTTTTTACAATGTATCTATCCAGGGTACTACAGTGAGTGCTGCTAGGTTTTACCCATTTTTACAATGTATCTATTCAGGATAGTACAGTAAGTTCTGCTAGGTTTTACCCTTTTTTACAATGTATCTATTCAGGGTACTACAGTGAGGTTTAGGTTTTACCCTTTTTTACAATGTATCTATTCAGGGTACTACAGTGAGGTTTAGGTTTTACCCTTTTTTACAATGTATCTATCCAGGGTACTACAGTGAGTGCTGCTAGGTTTTACCCATTTTTACAATGTATCTATTCAGGATACTACAGTGAGTTCTGCTAGGTTTTACCCTTTTTTACAATGTATCTATCCAGGGTACTACAGTGAGTGCTGCTAGGTTTTACCCTTTTTACAATGTATCTATTCAGGGTACTACAGTGAGTGCTGCTAGGTTTTACCATTTTACAATGTATCTATTCAGGGTACTACAGTGAGGTGCTAGGTTTTACCTTTTTACAATGTATCTATTCGGGTACTACAGTGAGTGCTGCTAGGTTTTACCCATTTTTACAATGTATCTATTCAGGATACTACAGTGAGTGCTGCTAGGTTTTACCCTTTTTACAATGTATCTATTCGGGGTAGTACAGTGAGTGCTGCTAGGTTTTACCCATTTTTACAATGTATCTATTCAGGATAGTACAGTGAGTTATGCTAGGTTTCCATTTTTACAATGTATCTATTTGGGGTACTACAGTGAGGTTTAGGTTTTACCCTTTTTACAATGTATCTATTCGGGTACTACAGTGAGGTTTAGGTTTTACCCTTTTTACAATGTATCTATCCAGGTACTACAGTGAGTGCTGCTAGGTTTTACCTTTTACAATGTATCTATTCAGGGTACTACAGTGAGTGCTGCTAGGTTTTACCTTTTTACAATGTATCTATTCAGGGTACTACAGTGAGTGCTGCTAGGTTTTACCCATTTTTACAATGTATCTATCCAGGGTACTACAGTGAGTGCTGCTAGGTTTTACCTTTTTACAATGTATCTATCCAGGGTACTACAGTGAGTGCTGCTAGGTTTTACCCATTTTACAATGTATCTATCCAGGGTACTACAGTGAGTGCTGCTAGGTTTTACCCTTTTTACAATGTATCTATCCAGGGTACTACAGTGAGTGCTGCTAGGTTTTACCCTTTTTACAATGTATCTATCAGGGTACTACAGTGAGTGCTGCTAGGTTTTACCTTTTTACAATGTATCTATTCAGGATAGCTACAGTGAGTGCTGCTAGGTTTTACCCTTTTTACAATGTATCTATCCAGGGTACTACAGTGAGTGCTGCTAGGTTTTACCCTTTTTACAATGTATCTATCCAGGGTACTACAGTGAGTGCTGCTAGGTTTTATCCATTTTACAATGTATCTATTCAGGGTACTACAGTGAGTTCTGCTAGGTTTTACCTTTTTTACAATGTTCTATCCAGGGTACTACAGTGAGTGCTGCTAGGTTTTACCATTTTACAATGTATCTATTCAGGATACTACAGTGAGTGCTGCTAGGTTTTACCTTTTTACAATGTATCTATCCAGGGTACTACAGTGAGGCTCTAGGTTTTACCCTTTTGACAATGTATCTATTCAGGGTACTACAGTGAGTGCTGGGTTTTACCCTTTTTACAATGTATCTATTTGGGGTACTACAGTGAGTGCTGCTAGGTTTTACCCTTTTTACAATGTATCTATTCGGGGTACTACAGTGAGTGCTGCTAGGTTTTACCCTTTTTACAATGTATCTATTCGGGGTACTACAGTGAGTGCTGCTAGGTTTTACCTTTTTTACAATGTATCTATTCAGGGTACTACAGTGAGTATGCTAGGTTTTACCCATTTTACAATGTATCTATTAGGGTACTACAGTGAGGTTTAGGTTTACCCTTTTTACAATGTATCTATCGAGGGTACTACAGTGAGGTTCTAGGTTTACCCTATTTTACAATGTATCTATTCGAGGGTACTACAGTGAGTGCTGCTTGGTTTTACCTTTTTACAATGTATCTATTCAGGATACTACAGTGAGTGCTGCTAGGTTTTACCATTTTACAATGTATCTATTCAGGGTACTACAGTGAGTGCTGCTAGGTTTTACCTTTTTACAATGTATCTATCCAGGGTACTACAGTGAGTGCTGCTAGGTTTTACCTTTTTTACAATGTATCTATCCAGGGTACTACAGTGAGTGCTGCTAGGTTTTACCCTTTTTACAATGTATCTATCCAGGGTACTACAGTGAGTGCTGCTAGGTTTTACTCTTTTACAATGTATCTATCCAGGGTACTACAGTGAGTGCTGCTAGGTTTTACCTTTTTACAATGTATCTATCCAGGGTACTACAGTGAGTGCTGCTAGGTTTTACCCTTTTACAATGTATCTATCCAGGGTACTACAGTGAGTGCTGCTAGGTTTTACCCATTTTACAATGTATCTATCCAGGGTACTACAGTGAGTGCTGCTAGGTTTACCCTTTTTACAATGTATCTATCCAGGGTACTACAGTGAGTGCTGCTAGGTTTTACATTTTTACAATGTATCTATCCAGGGTACTACAGTGAGTGCTGCTAGGTTTTACCCTTTTACAATGTATCTATTCAGGGTACTACAGTGAGTGCTGCTAGGTTTTACCCATTTTTACAATGTATCTATCCAGGATACTACAGTGAGTGCTGCTAGGTTTTACCCATTTTAACAATGTATCTATTCAGGGTACTACAGTGAGTGCTGCTAGGTTTTACCCTTTTTACAATGTATCTATCCAGGTACTACAGTGAGGTTTAGGTTTTACCCTTTTTACAATGTATCTATTCAGGGTACTACAGTGAGTGCTGCTAGGTTTTACCCATTTTTACAATATCTATTCAGGGTACTACAGTGAGTGCTGCTAGGTTTTACCATTTTTACAATGTATCTATCCAGGGTACTACAGTGAGTGCTGCTAGGTTTTACCCTTTTACAATGTATCTATCCAGGGTACTACAGTGAGTGCTGCTAGGTTTTACCTTTTTACAATGTATCTATCCAGGGTACTACAGTGAGTGCTGCTAGGTTTTACCTTTTTTACAATGTATCTATCCAGGGTACTACAGTGAGTGCTGCTAGGTTTTACCATTTTTACAATGTATCTATCCAGGGTACTACAGTGAGTGCTGCTAGGTTTTACCCATTTTACAATGTATCTATCCAGGGTACTACAGTGAGTGCTGCTAGGTTTTACCTTTTTACAATGTATCTATTTGGTAGTACAGTGAGTGCTGCTAGGTTTTACCCATTTTTACAATGTGTCTATTCAGGACAGTACAGTAAGTGCTGCTAGGTTTTACCCATTTTTACAATGTATCTATCCAGGGTACTACAGTGAGTGCTGCTAGGTTTTACCCATTTTTACAATGTATCTATTCAGGGTAGTACAGTGAGTGCTGCTAGGTTTTACCCTTTTTACAATGTATCTATTCAGGGTACTACAGTGAGGTTGCTAGGTTTACCTTTTTACAATGTATCTATCCAGGGTACTACAGTGAGTGCTGCTAGGTTTTACCTTTTTACAATGTATCTATCCAGGGTACTACAGTGAGTGCTGCTAGGTTTTACCCTTTTTACAATGTATCTATCCAGGGTACTACAGTGAGTGCTGCTAGGTTTTACCCTTTTTACAATGTATCTATCCAGGGTACTACAGTGAGTGCTGCTAGGTTTTACCATTTTACAATGTATCTATCCAGGGTACTACAGTGAGTGCTGCTAGGTTTTACATTTTACAATGTATCTATCCAGGGTACTACAGTGAGTGCGCTAGGTTTTACCTTTTTCAATGTATCTATTAGGGTACTACAGTGTGCTGCTAGGTTTTACCCTTTTTACAATGTATCTATTCAGGGTACTACAGTGAGTGCTGCTAGGTTTTACCCTTTTTACAATGTATCTATCCAGGGTACTACAGTGAGTGCTGCTAGGTTTTACCCTTTTTACAATGTATCTATCCAGGGTACTACAGTGAGTGCTGCTAGGTTTTACCCTTTTTTACAATGTATCTATCCAGGGTACTACAGTGAGTGCTGCTAGGTTTTACCCATTTTTACAATGTATCTATTCAGGGTACTACAGTGAGTGCTGCTAGGTTTTACCCATTTTTACAATGTATCTATCCAGGGTACTACAGTGAGTGCTGCTAGGTTTTACCCATTTTTACAATGTATCTATTCAGGGTACTACAGTGAGTGCTGCTAGGTTTTACCCTTTTTACAATGTATCTATTCAGGGTACTACAGTGAGGTTTAGGTTTTACCCTTTTTTACAATGTATCTATCTGGGTACTACAGTGAGTGCTGCTAGGTTTTACCCATTTTTACAATGTATCTATCCAGGGTACTACAGTGAGTGCTGCTAGGTTTTACCTTTTTACAATGTATCTATCCAGGGTACTACAGTGAGTGCTGCTAGGTTTTACCTTTTTACAATGTATCTATCCAGGGTACTACAGTGAGTGCTGCTAGGTTTTACCTTTTTACAATGTATCTATCCAGGGTACTACAGTGAGTGCTGCTAGGTTTTACCCTTTTTACAATGTATCTATCCAGGGTACTACAGTGAGTGCTGCTGGTTTTACCATTTTACAATGTATCTATCCAGGGTACTACAGTGAGTGCTGCTAGGTTTTACCATTTTTACAATGTATCTATCCGGGTACTACAGTGAGTGCTGCTAGGTTTTACCCTTTTTACAATGTATCTATTCGGGGTACTACAGTGAGTGCTGCTAGGTTTTACCCTTTTACAATGTATCTATTCAGGATAGTACAGTGAGTTCTGCTAGGTTTTACCCATTTTTACAATGTATCTATCCAGGGTACTACAGTGAGTGCTGCTAGGTTTTAACCATTTTTACAATGTATCTATTCAGGATACTACAGTGAGTTCTGCTAGGTTTTACCCATTTTTACAATGTATCTATTCAGGGTACTACAGTGAGGTTTAGGTTTTACCCTTTTTAACAATGTATCTTCCAGGGTACTACAGTGAGTGCTGCTAGGTTTTACCCTTTTACAATGTATCTATCCAGGGTACTACAGTGAGTGCTGCTAGGTTTTACCCTTTTTCAATGTATCTATCCAGGGTACTACAGTGAGTGCTGCTAGGTTTTACCCTTTTTACAATGTATCTATCCAGGGTACTACAGTGAGTGCTGCTAGGTTTTACCCTTTTTACAATGTATCTATCCAGGGTACTACAGTGAGTGCTGCTAGGTTTTACCCTTTTTACAATGTATCTATCCAGGGTACTACAGTGAGTGCTGCTAGGTTTTACCCATTTTTACAATGTATCTATCCAGGTACTACAGTGAGTGCTGCTAGGTTTTACCTTTTTTACAATGTATCTATTCAGGGTACTACAGTGAGTTGCTAGGTTTTACCTTTTTACAATGTATCTATCCAGGGTACTACAGTGAGTGCTGCTAGGTTTTACCCATTTTACAATGTATCTATTCAGGGTACTACAGTGAGTGCTGCTAGGTTTTACCTTTTTACAATGTATCTATCCAGGGTACTACAGTGAGTGCTGCTAGGTTTTACCCATTTTACAATGTATCTATCAGGGTACTACAGTAAGTTCTGCTAGGTTTTACCCTTTTTACAATGTATCTATTCAGGGTACTACAGTGAGGTGCTAGGTTTTACCCTTTTTACAATGTATCTATTCAGGGTACTACAGTGAGTGCTGCTAGGTTTACCTTTTACAATGTATCTATTCAGGGTACTACAGTGAGTGCTGCTAGGTTTTACCATTTTTACAATGTATCTATCAGGGTACTACAGTGAGTGCTGCTAGGTTTTACCCTTTTACAATGTATCTATTCAGGATATACAGTGAGTGCTGCTAGGTTTTACCATTTTTACAATGTATCTATTCAGGGTACTACAGTGAGGTTTAGTTTTCCCTTTTACAATGTATCTATTAGGGTACTACAGTGAGTTTAGGTTTTACCCTTTTTACAATGTATCTATCGAGGTACTACAGTGAGTGCTGCTTGGTTTTACCCTTTTACAATGTATCTATTCAGGGTACTACAGTGAGTGCTGCTAGGTTTTACCATTTTACAATGTATCTATTCAGGATAGTACAGTGAGTGCTGCTAGGTTTTACCCATTTTACAATGTATCTATTCAGGGTACTACAGTGAGTGCTGCTAGGTTTTACCTTTTTACAATGTATCTATCAGGGTACTACAGTGAGTGCTGCTAGGTTTTACCCTTTTTACAATGTATCTATCCAGGTACTACAGTGAGTGCTGCTAGGTTTTACCATTTTTACAATGTATCTATCCAGGGTACTACAGTGAGTGCTGCTAGGTTTTACCCTTTTACAATGTATCTATCCAGGGTACTACAGTGAGTGCTGCTAGGTTTTACCCATTTTTACAATGTATCTATCCAGGGTACTACAGTGAGTGCTGCTAGGTTTTACCCATTTTTACAATGTATCTATCCAGGGTACTACAGTGAGTGCTGCTAGGTTTTACCATTTTACAATGTATCTATCCAGGGTACTACAGTGAGTGCTGCTAGGTTTTACCAATTTTTACAATGTATCTATTCAGGATAGTACAGTGAGTGCTGCTAGGTTTTACCTTTTTTACAATGTATCTATTCAGGGTACTACAGTGAGGTTTAGGTTTTACCCTTTTTACAATGTATCTATCCAGGGTACTACAGTGAGTGCTGCTAGGTTTTACCCATTTTTACAATGTATCTATTCAGGATACTACAGTGAGTGCTGCTAGGTTTTACCCTTTTTACAATGTATCTATCCAGGGTACTACAGTGAGTGCTGCTAGGTTTTACCCATTTTTACAATGTATCTATCAGGTAGTACAGTGAGTGCTGCTAGGTTTTACCTTTTTACAATGTATCTATCCAGGGTACTACAGTGAGGTGCTAGGTTTTACCCTTTTACAATGTATCTATTCAGGGTACTAGAGTGAGGCTTAGGTTTTACCCTTTTTACAATGTATCTATTCCAGGGTACTACAGTGAGTGCTGCTAGGTTTTACCTTTTTACAATGTATCTATTCAGGGTAGCTACAGTGAGTGCTGCTAGGTTTTACCCATTTTTACAATGTATCTATCCAGGGTACTACAGTGAGTGCTGCAGGTTTTACCCATTTTCAATGTATCTATCAGGATAGTACAGTAAGTGCTGCTAGGTTTTACCCTTTTACAATGTATCTATTCAGGGTACTACAGTGAGTTTAGGTTTTACCCTTTTACAATGTATCTATTAGGGTACTACAGTGAGGTTGCTAGGTTTTACCCTTTTTACAATGTATCTATTCAGGTACTACAGTGAGTGCTGCTAGGTTTTACCTTTTTACAATGTATCTATCCAGGGTACTACAGTGAGTGCTGCTAGGTTTTACCTATTTTACAATGTATCTATTCAGGGTACTACAGTGAGTGCTGCTAGGTTTTACCTTTTACAATGTATCTATCCGGGTACTACAGTGAGTGCTGCTAGGTTTTACCCATTTTACAATGTATCTATTCAGGGTAGCTACAGTGAGTGCTGCTAGGTTTTACCATTTTTACAATGTATCTATCCAGGGTACTACAGTGAGTCTGTAGGTTTTACCTTTTTACAATGTATCTATTCAGGGTACTACAGTGAGGTTTAGGTTTTACCCTTTTTTACAATGTATCTATTCGGGGTACTACAGTGAGTGCTGCTAGGTTTTACCTTTTTTACAATGTATCTATTCAGGATAGTACAGTAAGTTCTGCTAGGTTTTACCCATTTTTACAATGTATCTATTCGGGGTACTACAGTGAGTGCTGCTAGGTTTTACCCATTTTTACAATGTATCTATTCAGGATAGTACAGTAAGTTATGCTAGGTTTTACCCATTTTTACAATGTATCTATTTCAGGGTACTACAGTGAGGTTTAGGTTTTACCCTTTTTTACAATGTATCTATTCGTGGTACTATCAGTGAGGTTTAGGTTTTACCCTTTTTTACAATGTATCTATTCGGGGTACTACAGTGAGTGCTGCTTGGTTTTACCTTTTTTACAATGTATCTATTCAGGATAGTACAGTAAGTTCTGCTAGGTTTTACCCATTTTTACAATGTATCTATTCGGGGTACTACAGTGAGTGCTGCTAGGTTTTACCCTTTTTTACAATGTATCTATCCAGGGTACTACAGTGAGTGCTGCTAGGTTTTACCCATTTTTACAATGTATCTATCCAGGGTACTACAGTGAGTGCTGCTATGTTTAACCCTTTTTACAATGTAGCTATCCTGGGTACTACAGTGAGTGCTGCTAGGTTTCACCTTTTTTACAATGTATCTATCCAGGGTACTACAGTGAGTACTGCTAGTTTTTACCCATTTTTACAATGTATCTATCCAGGGTACTACAGTGAGTGCTGCTAGGTTTTACCCATTTTTGCAATGTATCTATTCAGGATAGTACAGTAAGTTCTGCTAGATTTTACCCTTTTTTACAATGTATCTATTCAGGGTACTACAGTGAGGTTTAGGTTTTACCCTTTTTTACAATGTATCTATCCAGGGTACTACAGTGAGTGCTGCTAGGTTTTACCCATTTTTACAATGTATCTATTCAGGATAGTACAGTAAGTTCTGCTAGGTTTTACCCTTTTTTACAATGTATCTATCCAGGGTACTACAGTGAGTGCTGCTCAGGTTTTACCCATTTTTACAATGTATCTATTCAGGATAGTACAGTAAGTTCTGCTAGGTTTTACCGTTTTTACAATGTATCTATTCAGGGTACTACAGTGAGGTTTAGGTTTTACCCTTTTGCAATGTATCTATTCAGGGTACTGCAGTGAAGTTTAGGTTTTACCCTTTTTTACAATGTATCTATTCGAGGGTACTACAGTGAGTGCTGCTAGGTTTTACCTTTTTACAATGTATCTATTCAGGATAGTACAGTAAGTTCTGCTAGGTTTTACCCATTTTTACAATGTATCTATTCGGGGTAGTACAGTGAGTGCTGCTAGGTTTTACCATTTTACAATGTATCTATTCAGGATACTACAGTAGAGTTATGCTAGGTTTTACCCATTTTACAATGTATCTATTTCGGGTACTACAGTGAGGTTTAGGTTTTACCCTTTTTACAATGTATCTATTCATGGTACTATCAGTGAGGTTTAGGTTTTACCCTATTTACAATGTATCTATTCGAGGTACTACAGTGAGTGCTGCTTGGTTTTACCTTTTTACAATGTATCTATTCAGGATAGTACAGTGAGTTCTGCTAGGTTTTACCCTTTTACAATGTATCTATTCAGGGTACTACAGTGAGTGCTGCTAGGTTTTACCCTTTTTACAATGTATCTATCCAGGGTACTACAGTGAGTGCTGCTAGGTTTTACCATTTTACAATGTATCTATCAGGGTACTACAGTGAGTGCTGCTAGGTTTTACCTTTTTACAATGTATCTATCCTGGGTACTACAGTGAGTGCTGCTAGGTTTTACCTTTTTACAATGTATCTATCCAGGGTACTACAGTGAGTGCTGCTAGGTTTTACCCTTTTTACAATGTATCTATCCAGGGTACTACAGTGAGTGCTGCTAGGTTTTACCTTTTTACAATGTATCTATCAGGGTACTACAGTGAGTGCTGCTAGGTTTTACCCATTTTTACAATGTATCTATCCAGGGTACTACAGTGAGTGCTGCTAGGTTTTACCCTTTTTACAATGTATCTATCCAGGGTACTACAGTGAGTGCTGCTAGGTTTTACATTTTTTACAATGTATCTATTCAGGGTACTACAGTGAGTGCCGCTAGGTTTTACCTTTTTTGCAATGTATCTATCCAGGGTATTACAGTGAGTGCTGCTAGGTTTTACCCATTTTACAATGTATCTATCCAGGGTACTACAGTGAGTGCTGCTAGGTTTTACCCATTTTTACAATGTATCTATTCAGGATAGTACAGTAGAGTTCTGCTTGGTTTTACCCTTTTTTACAATGTATCTATTCAGGGTACTACAGTGAGGTTTAGGTTTTACCCTTTTTTACAATGTATCTATTCGAGGTACTACAGTGAGTGCTGCTAGGTTTTACCATTTTACAATCGTATCTATCCAGGGTACTACAGTGAGTGCTGCTAGGTTTTTCCATTTTTACAATGTATCTATCCAGGGTACTACAGTGAGTGCTGCTAGGTTTTACCCTTTTTACAATGTATCTATCCAGGGTACTACAGTGAGTGCTGCTAGGTTTTACCCTTTTTACAATGTATCTATCCAGGGTACTACAGTGAGTGCTGCTAGGTTTTACCCTTTTTTACAATGTATCTATCCAGGGTACTACAGTGAGTGCTGCTAGGTTTTACCATTTTACAATGTATCTATCCAGGGTAGTACAGTGAGTGCTGCTAGGTTTTACCCATTTTTACAATGTATCTATCCAGGGTACTACAGTGAGTGCTGCTAGGTTTTACCTTTTTTACGATGTATCTATCAGGGTACTACAGTGAGTGCTGCTAGGTTTTACCCATTTTTACAATGTATCTATTCAGGACAGTACAGTAAGTTCTGCTAGGTTTTACCCATTTTTACAATGTATCTATCCAGGGTACTACAGTGAGTGCTGCTAGGTTTTACCCATTTTTACAATGCATCTATTCAGGATAGTACAGTAAGTTCTGCTAGGTTTTACCCTTTTTTACAATGTATCTATTCAGGGTACTACAGTGAGGTTTAGGTTTTACCCTTTTTTACAATGTATCTATCCAGGGTACTACAGTGAGTGCTGCTAGGTTTTACCCTTTTTACAATGTATCTATCCAGGGTACTACAGTGAGTGCTGCTAGGTTTTACCCTTTTACAATGTATCTATCCAGGGTACTACAGTGAGTGCTGCTAGGTTTTACCTTTTTACAATGTATCTATCCAGGGTACTACAGTGAGTGCTGCTAGGTTTTACCCATTTTACAATGTATCTATCCAGGGTAGTACATTGAGTGCTGCTAGGTTTACCCATTTTACAATGTATCTATCCAGGGTTTACAGTGAGTGCTGCTAGGTTTTACATTTTTACATTGTATCTATTGCAGGTAGTACACTACGTTCTGCTAGGTTTTACCCTTTTTTACAATGTATCTATTCAGGGTACTACAGTGAGGTTTAGGTTTTACCCTTTTTTACAATGTATCTATCCAGGGTACTACAGTGAGTGCTGCTAGGTTTTGCCCATTTTTACAATGTATCTATCCAGGGTACTACAGTGAGTGCTGCTAGGTTTTACCTTTTTACAATGTATCTATTCAGGGTACTACAGTGAGTGCTGCTAGGTTTTACCCATTTTACAATGTATCTATTCAGGATACTACAGTGAGTTCTGCTAGGTTTTACCCATTTTACAATGTATCTATCCAGGATACTACAGTGAGTGCTGCTAGGTTTTACCAATTTTTAGAATGTATCTATTCAGGATAGTACAGTAAGTTCTGCTTGGTTTTACCCTTTTTTACAATGTATCTATTCGGGGTACTACAGTGAGGTTTAGGTTTTACCCTTTTTTACAATGTATCTATTCTGGGTACTACAGTGAGTGCTGCTAGGTTTTACCCATTTTTACAATGTATCTATCCAGGGTACTACAGTGAGTGCTGCTAGGTTTTTTCCATTTTTACAATGTATCTATCCAGGGTACTACAGTGAGTGCTGCTAGGTTTTACCCTTTTTACAATGTATCTATCCAGGGTACTACAGTGAGTGCTGCTAGGTTTTACCCTTTTTTCAATGTATCTATCCAGGGTACTACAGTGAGTGCTGCTAGGTTTTACCCTTTTTTACAATGTATATATCCAGGGTACTACAGTGAGTACTGCTAGGTTTTACCCATTTTTACAATGTATCTATCCAGGGTAGTACAGTGAGTGCTGCTAGGTTTTACCAATTTTTACAATATATCTATCCAGGGTACTACAGTGAGTGCTGCTAGGTTTTACCTTTTTTACGATGTATCTATTCGGGGTAGTACAGTGACTGCTGCTAGGTTTTACCCATTTTTATAATGTATCTATTCAGGACAGTATAGTAAGTTCTGCTAGGTTTTACCCATTTTTACAATGTATCTATCCAGGGTACTACAGTGAGTGCTGCTAGGTTTTACCCATTTTTACAATGTATCTATTCAGGATAGTACAGTAAGTTCTGCTGGATTTTACCCTTTTTTACAATGTATCTATTCAGGGTACTACAGTGAGGTTTAGGTTTTACCCTTTTTAACAATGTATCTATCCAGGGTACTACAGTGAGTGCTGCTAGGTTTTACCCTTTTTACAATGTATCTATCCAGGGTACTACAGTGAGTGCTGCTAGGTTTTACCTTTTTTACAATGTATCTATCCAGGGTACTACAGTGAGTGCTGCTAGGTTTTACCCTTTTTACAATGTATCTATCCAGGGTACTACAGTGAGTGCTGCTAGGTTTTACCCTTTTACAATGTATCTATCCAGGGTAGTACAGTGAGTGCTGCTAGGTTTTACCCATTTTTACAATGTATCTATCCAGGGTACTACAGTGAGTGCCGCTAGGTTTTACCTTTTTTACGATTTATCTATTCGGGGTAGTACAGTACGTTCTGCTAGGTTTTACCCTTTTTTACAATGTATCTTTTCAGGGTACTACAGTGAGGTTTAGGTTTTACCCTTTTTTACAATGTATCTATCCAGGGTACTACAGTGAGTGCTGCTAGGTTTTACCAATTTTTACATTGTATCTATTCAGGATAGTACAGTAAGTTCTGCTAGGTTTTACCCTTTTTTACAATGTATCTATCCAGGGTTCTACAGTGAGTGCTGCTCGGTTTTACCCATTTTTACAATGTATCTATGCAGGATAGTACAGTAAGTTCTGCTAGGTTTTACCCGTTTTTACAATGTATCTATTCAGGGTACTACAGTGAGGTTTAGGTTTTACCCTTTTTTGCAATGTATCTATTCGGGGTACTACAGTGAGTGCTGCTAGGTTTTACCTTTTTTACAATGTATCTATTCAGGATAGTACAGTAAGTTCTGCTAGGTTTTACCCATTTTTACAATGTATCTGTTCGGGGTAGTACAGTGAGTGCTGCTAGGTTTTACCCATTTTTGCAATGTATCTATTCAGGATAGTACAGTAAGTTATGCTAGGTTTTACCCATTTTTACAATGTATCTATTTGGGGTACTACAGTGAGGTTTACCTTTTTCCCTTTTTTACAATGTATCTATTCGGGGTACTACTGTGAGGTTTAGGTTTTACCCTTTTTTACAATGTATCTATTCGGGGTACTACAGTGAGTGCTGCTTGGTTTTACGTTTTTTACAATGTATCTATTCAGGGTACTACAGTGAGTGCTGCTAGATTTTACCCATTTTTACAATGTATCTATTCAGGATAGTACAGTAAGTTCTGCTAGGTTTTACCCATTTTTACAATGTATCTATTCAGGGTACTACAGTGAGTGCTGCTAGGTTTTACCCTTTTTTACAATGTATCTATTCAGGGTACTACAGTGAGTGCTGCTAGGTTTTACCCATTTTTACAATGTATCTATCCAGTTTACTACAGTGAGTGCTGCTAGGTTTTACCCATTTTTACAATGTATCTATCCAGGGTACTACAGTGAGTGCTGCTAGGTTTTACCCTTTTTACAATGTATCTATCCAGGGTACTACAGTGAGTGCTGCTAGGTTTTACCCTTTTTACAATGTATCTATCCAGGGTACTACAGTGAGTGCTGCTAGGTTTTACCCTTTTTTACAATGTATCTATCCAGGGTACTACAGTGAGTACTGCTAGGTTTTACCCATTTTTACAAAGTATCTATCCAGGGTAGTACAGTGAGTGCTGCTAGGTTTTACCCATTTTTACAATGTATCTATTCAGGATAGTACAGTAAGTTCTGCTAGATTTTACCCTTTTTTACAATGTATCTATTCAGGGTACTACAGTGAGGTTTAGGTTTTACCCTTTTTTACAATGTATCTATCCAGGGTACTACAGTGAGTGCTGCTAGGTTTTACCCATTTTTACAATGTATCTGTTCAGGATAGTACAGTAAGTTCTGCTAGGTTTTACCCTTTTTTACAATGTATCTATCCAGGGTACTACAGTGAGTGCTGCTCGGTTTTACCCATTTTTACAATGTATCTCTTCAGGATAGTACAGTAAGTTCTGCTAGGTTTTACCCGTTTTTACAATGTATCTATTCGGGGTACTACAGTGAGGTTTAGGTTTTACCCTTTTTGCAATGTATCTATTCAGGGTACTAGAGTGAGGTTTAGGTTTTACCCTTTGTTACAATGTATCTATTTGGGGTACTACAGTGAGTGCTGCTAGGTTTTACCTTTTTTACAATGTATCTATTCAGGATAGTACAGTAAGTTCTGCTAGGTTTTACCCATTTTTACAATGTATCTATTCGGGGTAGTACAGTGAGTGCTGCAAGGTTTTACCCATTTTTGCAATGTATCTATTCAGGATAGTACAGTAAGTTATGCTAGGTTTTACCCATTTTTACAATGTATCTATTTGGGGTACTACAGTGAGGTTTAGGTTTTACCCTTTTTTACAATGTATCTATTCGTGGTACTACCGTGAGGTTTAGGTTTTACCCTTTTTTACAATGTATCTATTCGGGGTACTACAGTGAGTGCTGCTTGGTTTTACCTTTTTTACAATGTATCTATTCAGGATAGTACAGTAGGTTCTGCTAGGTCTTACCCATTTTTACAATGTATCTATTCGGGGTACTACAGTGAGTGCTGCTAGGTTTTACCCTTTTTTACAATGTATCTATCCAGGGTACTACAGTCAGTGCTGCTAGGTTTTACCCTTTTACAATGTATCTATCCAGGGTACTACAGTGAGTGCTGTTGTTTTACCCTTTTTTACAATGTATCTATCCAGGGTACTACAGTGAGTACTGCTAGGTTTTACCCATTTTTACAATGTATCTATCCAGGGTACTACAGTGAGTGCTGCTAGGTTTTACCCATTTTTACAATGTATCTATCCAGGGTACTACAGTGAGTGCTGCTAGGTTTTACATTTTTTACAATGTATCTATTCAGGGTACTACAGTGAGTGCTGCTAGGTTTTACCCACTTTTACAATGTATCTATTCAGGATAGTACAGTAAGTTCTGCTAGGTTTTACCCATTTTTACAATGTATCTATCCAGGATACTACAGTGACTGCTGCTAGGTTTTACCCATTTTTAGAATGTATCTATTCAGGATAGTACAGTAAGTTCTGCTTGGTTTTACCCTTTTTTACAATGTATCTATTCGGGGTACTACAGTGAGGTTTAGGTTTTACCCTTTTTTACAGTGTATCTATTTGGGGTACTACAGTGAGGTTTAGGTTTTACCCTTTTTTACAATGTATCTATCCAGGGTACTACAGTGAGTGCAGCTAGATTTTACCCATTTTTGCAATGTATCTATTCAGGATAGTACAGTAAGTACTGCTAGGTTTTACCCTTTTTTACAATGTATCTATCCATGGTACTACAGTGAGTGCTGCTAGGTTTTACCCATTTTTACAATGTATCTATTCAGGATAGTACAGTGAGTTCTGCTAGGTTTTACCCATTTTTACAATGTATCTATTCGGGGTACTACAGTGAGGTTTTGGTTTTACCCTTTTTTACAATGTATCTATTCAGGGTACTACAGTGAGTGCTGCTAGGTTTTACCCATTTTTACAATGTATCTATTCAGGATAGTACAGTGAGTTCTGCTAGGTTTTACCCATTTTTACAATGTATCTATTCGGGGTACTACAGTGAGGTTTCGGTTTTTCCCTTTTTTACAATGTATCTATTCAGGGTACTACAGTGAGTGCTGCTAGGTTTTACCCATTTTTACAATGTATCTATTCAGGATTGTACAGTAAGTTCTGCTAGGTTTTACCCATTTTTACAATGTATCTATTCAGGGTACTACAGTGAGTGCTGCTAGGTTTTACCTTTTTTTCAATGTATCTATCCAGGGTACTACAATGAGTGCTGACAGGTTTTACCCATTTTTACAATGTATCTATCCAGGGTACTACAGTGAGTGCTGCTTGATTTTACCCATTTTTACAATGTATCTATCTAGGGTACTACAGTGAGTACTGTGTACCGCAAATACCGAAGCATTATCATTATGACATCTACAGGTATCCAAGGGGAAAGGTGATGTGCTTCTAATTACTATGGAGAGCCCCTCAACCCCCGATACTGATTTTGATGCCATGGGTGCAGTTTAGGGTGCTGTTTGGACATGCTGTCTATTTCTCAGTGGTAACAAACTCACCCTTTCCACACGTACAAAGAAGCACACACACATGCACACACACTATTACACACACACACACACACACGCACACACACTGTTACACAATCCATAGAATGCCAATAACTCTCTATACATTCAGATCCCAGTTTTCCGCACCTTCCCCATCGCTGTCGGACAAATTTATTTACTGATTGATTCACAGAAATGGGATTTGAGAAGTCTGTACAATCTGTCTTTTGTAACACTTTTGTTACCTATGGGACTACTTACAGGCAAGCTTTCTCCCATCCTGTCAGTATAAAAGTGGAGATTTAGAAGACATTAGGGATCCAGACAGCCCTAAATTTTTGACATTAACTGGCAATTTTTGATGACAAATAATAATCAAGTCAGCATTTCTGAATACCACACAGGAGGGAGAGAGGGAGCAGGCAATTTGTTTTACACACCGAAGCACTGGGAAATGTTTAATCTGGACCTGAGAGCTTCCTCCTCTTCGAGGCAAGTATTGCCTTAGGGTGAGAGGCACTAGGAAATGTTTTTTCTGGACTTTGCATAACTGACATGCCACACAGGAGGGACAGAGAATGGGAAAGAGCAGTCTTTGCTTTTTTCTTTCTTTTCTTTTTTTTTCTTTTCTTTTCTTTTTCCTACTTGAAATCCATGCCTGGCACATCTCACAGCTCTTTCCCCTTCCTGATCGCTGTGCCAGAAAGATGGTAAGGGTAGCAGAGACAGAAGAATAGCACTGACGGGTACAGAATGCAGACCACGGAGTGCTTCAACTACCAAAGGGATTGTTCTTCAATTCCAAAAGTTTGTGTGTGTGCTTTGTTTGGAGTCTAACATGCCCTTTTCCCCCATTTGAAAGCAAGAAGGCTTATAGAGCTCCACCCTGCAGCCGTAAAAACCAGGTAGGTTCCCCTTAGTAAAAGAATCAGGAAAATAGATAGCTCTTCTCCTATTTAAAGGGGAACTGTCAGAAATAAAAGCCTTACACCCAAGTGTGAGGCTGATCCCGATTAGCCCTTTGTGTGAAAAATGTTTTTTTTACCTAATGATTACTGCAGTGTAGTATGATTGTATCAAGCTAATTTTATTGACTTGTAAGCTGACATTTCCTGAAACCAGAAATGCCAGGCTCCTTTGCAGTTGACATTAGAGCAGAACTGCAGCAGTGGGACATTCAATAGCCTGTAGTAAATGCCAGAGTTTTCTTATAGCTGTGATCTTCTGTTAGCTGGTCTGCTGTTCTCTTGGGGTTAGGTATAGTCACAGAGGAATGTACTAAACCCTGTGAACACAGCAGGACTGGCAAACATCTGATTTTAGCTTACAAAATCTTTAACATGTATACTGCAGGCTATTGAATCTCCCAGGTCTGCAGACTTCCTCTGATGTCAGCTACAGGGGATTCTGGGATTTCTGGTTAGAGGAGATGGAATCTTAAAAGTCAGCAAAATCTGCCCGATACATTCTACTATGCTGCAGTAAACAGTAAGTAAACAAAAATGTTTTTTTTTTCCACAAAGTGCAAATTGGAATCAGCCTCACATGTGTGTGAGGCTTTTATTGCTGGCAGTTCCCCTTCAATGTGCCTAGGTTCTTTTAATTTTATTAATCTGCCAAATGTACACCAGAACAGGTAATGTTTCATGGCCATGCCACTTCATCATGAAGACAGTGGCCTTAAACAATGTCCTTAGTATGCTTTATGCTCATCTGTGACAAAATCATGGTAGCTATCTTATTCTATTACATGGTTTACCCAGCCCATCTCTTCTATTAATGAGACTTACAAGTCCATCCCTCCTCCCATGTAGCTGTAGGACAAGTGACAATCTGCTCTCTCCTACCTACCTACAGCTGAATTGACTGGCCATGGATATCCCTTGTTCTTCCTGAGCCTCAGGCAAACAGGCCACCTCACCTGAACTGCCTCCCTGGTTCATCAATACCCCCTCTATTTTACCCATTGCTGTAACAGTGAAGTCATCATTAACTACTACTTTCCTGCCTGTACCCAGTAGTTTTGTTCCTTTTCCTTGGTAGGCTGTGTCCTGGTACCTAGACAGCCCCAACAGCACTAATCACTTGTTGACACCCAACCCCGGCACCTGGCCGACCAAATGCTAATACTTGGTGTTGGTGTCCATGTCAATGAAGAATAAGATGGCCGTGATGGAGAACTTCATCACTGATTCCTTGGCTAGTCTTGCGTGTATCATGGAGACCTGGCTGAGCAGCAACTCTGGAGTAGTACCAGAGGTGTCGACCCCAGATGAGTACTCTGTGGTACATTGCACAAAGTAGGATCATAGGGGGGCAGGGGGCTATTCACCTTAGATTCACTTTGGGGTTCATGGCGTACTCAATTATTAGGGGGATAGAACTTGGGGGAGCAGGGAAAACTGAAGTAAGGTGCCTGCCTGGTGCCATGGCTTGGAAGGAAAGGAAGCGCATCCTCAGGATCACTGGAACAGCTGCACGGGAGTCTGAGCTGGATGTCATTGTCCACCTAGGGACAAATGACTTGGCTCATCATGAGATTAGAGCAGTGCAGAAGGACTTTGTAGAGTTAGGGAGAGGCCTAAGACAAGTAGTACACACAGTATCCTTCTCAGAGGTGCTGCCTGTCAATGGCATGGGTGAGGCGAGGGTACTTTGCACCATGCAGTTTAATGAATGGTTGAAAAAATGGTGTGGAGCACAGGGATTTGGCTTCATTGAGGACTGGGGTTCCACCTGGAGGGACATCGGCCTATACTGGCAGGATGGTCTGCATCTGTCCAGGAAGGAACACGTCTTTTGAGCAATTGGTTTAAATGCTTCATTGGCAAGCTTTAAACTAGTCAAGGGGAAGGCACTAAGCAGCAGGAAAATCCCAGCCTCCCTTACAAAACAGGGTACTAAATGAGAAAAAGACTGAGGTAGAAAGGTCAGTGGAGGATGCTGCAACAGAAGGTAAAGCCATCAAAAACGGAGAGCAATGAGTACCAATGCCCGTAGTCTGAGTAACAAGCTTCCTGAATTAGTGGCCTTGATGGAGGAGGAACATCTGGATATCGTGGCAGTCACAGAAACATGGTACACACAAACCATGACTGGGACATAAACATACCAGGATACACTATCTACAGGAGGGACAGGGAGGGTAAAGAGGTGGAGGAGTAGCTCTTACATAAGGGAAGGAATCAAAGCAACAGAACAAAAGGGTAAACAGGGAGAAGAAGCACTGTGGGTAAATTTGGAGACAGCAATGGCACCACAATCCGCACAGGGTTGTATACAGACCCTTCTCAGGGGAGAAATGGACAAGAAATGATAGAAAGTATACTTAGAATGGCAGAAAAGGGGAGATATTGCTGATGGGTGATCTGAATATGCCAGATGTTAATTGGAGTGCAGTTGCAGCAGCCACTTCAAGAGTGGGATTATTCTAGATGCCCAACAGGGGGCATGCCTTAGACAACTAGTATTGGAGCCCACTTGAGAGGGAGCAATCTTAGACCTGGTTCTCTCAAATGGAGAAGAAGAGAGGATCACAGATGTAGAAGTGGGTAGCCATCTGGGAACTAGCGACCATCGAACAGTATGGTTCACAATAAAAACAGCAATAGAGTCAAGCCATACAAAGGCAAAAGTACCGGACTTTAGGAGGGCTGACTTTGCCAAAATGGGTGAGTGCCTAAGGAATGCACTAGCAAATGGGCAGGAAGGAGGGGTGGAAGAACAATGGGGAATAATAAAAACTGCCATCACAGAGGTAACAAGCCTTTGTGTGAAGCAAATAAACAAAATGAAATGATGTAAGAAACCACTATGGTTCTCAAAGAAAATGGAAGTGAAGGTTCAAGAGAAAAAGAAAGCATTCAGGAAGTACAAGGAATCACAGAAGGAGCAGGACAGAGAACTGTATCAGTTAAAGCAAAAGGAAGCTGGGAAGGCAGTCAGAACAGCAAAGACCCAAACCGAGGAAAAGATAGCCAATTCAGTTAAGAAGGGGGATAAAACCTTTTATAGGTACATTAGAGAGCGAAGGAAGACCAAGGGAGGGATAGTGAGGCTTAATAAAGGGGAGGGAGGGTGGGCAGAGGGTGACTGTGAAAAGGCAGAGATACTAAATAAATATTTTTGCTCAGTATTTACAAATGAAGAGGGGGAGGTACCTAAAACAAACAGTAGAAACACTCTGGATACAGAAGTTGATAGCAGCCCATTTACAGAAGAAAGGATTCTGAAAGAACTCTTAAAACTGAAGATGGACAAAGCAATGGGGCCTGATGGGATTCATCCCAGAATTCTAAAAGAACTAAGGGTAGAACTAGTGACATCACTGACTACCCTCTTTAACAGATCATGGGAGGATGGGGTGGTACCCGAGGACTGGAGGAGGGCAGATGTGATTCCCCTTCACAAAAGTGGGAGCAAGGCAGAAGCAGGAAACTATAGACCTGTTAGTTTAACCTCAGTGATAGGGAAAATGATGGAATCACTTCTGAAGGAAAGAATTGTCGAGTATCTAGAGGCCAGAGGGGCACAGGATCCAAGACAGCATGGATTCACAGCAGGAAGGTCATGCCAAACGAATCTGATAGATTTCTTTGACTGGGTGACCAAAGCAGTAGATCAGGGAGGGGCTGTGGACATGGCCTACCTTGACTTTAGCAAGGCATTTGACACAGTCCCACACAAAAGATTAATATACAAGTTAGCCAGCCTGGGAGTGGGTCCCAAGATGACAGCCTGGGTAAAGAATTGGCTGGAGAATAGGACACAGAGAGTAATAGTAAATGGAGTCCACTTTGAAGAAAGGGGGGTTACTATTGGGGTACCGCAGGGTTCAGTATTAGGACCGATCCTCTTCAATGTCTTTATAAGCGACATTGCAGAGGGACTGGAAGGAAAAGTATGTCTCTTTGCAGATGACACAAAGATCTGAAACAGAGTTGATGCACAAGGTAGGGTGGAAAGGATGAGAAGGGACTTGGCAAGATTAGAGGAATGGTGAAATGTATGGCAGCTTAGATTCAATGCTAAGAAGTGCAAGGCAATGCACCTGGGAAACAAAAACCCAGGGGAAGAGTACACAATGGGGGGTGAGATACTAACAACAACAAAATGGAAAGGGACCTGGGGGTAGTTATATCAGATGACCTAAAGGTAGGCAAGCAATGTGAGAGGGCAGCAAGGAGGGCTGGGGGATTCTGGGATGCATAGGGAGAGGCATCACCAGTAGAAAACAGGAAGTTATTATCCCTCTGTACAGACAGCTGGTCAGACCCCATCTGGAGTGCTGTGTGCAGTTCTGGAGACCTAATCTCTGCAAAGACATAGACAGGATGGAAGCTGTCCAGAGGTGGGCAACTAAAATGGTGCAAGGTCTGCACTGGAAGACATATGAAGAGAGACTTAAGGAGCTTAATATGTATAGCCTCGAGGAAAAGAGGGAGAAGGGGGACATGATAGAAACTTGCAAGTACCTCAAGGGAATCAACAAAGTCCAAGAGGGTAGCATCTTTCAAAAAAAGAGGTGTGCAAGAACAAGGGGGCACAATTTGAAGATAGAGGGGGGCAGCTCAGAGGTAATTTAAGGAAGTATTGTTTCACTGAGAGGGTTGTGGATGCATGGAATGGCCTTCTGGAGGAGGATGTGGAGTCAGAAACAGTGGTGGAATTCAAGCATGCATGGGACAGTCATAAGGCAATTCTAGTTGGTAGGGGTAGGAAGAAGTAGGCTGCTGGTTAACTAGGATCTGCAGCTTATCCATTAGGTAGGGAAATGGGCAGACTGGGTGGGCCAAGCGGTCCTTATCTTCTGTCAAATTCTGTGTTTCTAATCCACAGTTTCCAGGTCCTTTGAGTGTGTGGCCATCAAAGCTGGGTCTGGGGCAGGCTGCAGGATCATTCTCATATATCGGCCTTCGGGATATGGGGATGATTTCTTTCAGGAGCTGGCGTAGTTTCGTAGTTGATCAGGTTTTGGATGCTGCCAGATTATTGGTACCTGTAGGCTTAAGTGCTTGGGTTGATAATAAAACATTGACTTTTGGTCATCAGCTCCAGCAGCTGATGTCATTACTGAGCCTTACCCAGGTAGTTGCCTCTGTTACCCATCTACATGGCCACACACTGGCTCTGGTATTCTTGTCGGGGCTTGATGTAAGTGTGGTCAAGGCTGATCTGGTCATCTGGTCAGATCATCATGTCATGTTGTTCCTTTGCGGGCCCCTCATTTTGTGCACTGTGGACATATGGTTACCAGATTTTGGGATGCCAAAAAGAGGACACCTGTCACCAAGGGCCTGCACCAGAACAGTATTTGTAGCTTGCTTGTACAGTAATAGACAGCCATGCTGTTTTTCACATGGACAGTTTGACCCTCTGAATGTGATGACAAGATGGGGCATGATGACCAAGGAGAAGAAAAAGACACTATCAGTCTGGCTGCATAAGTACTCTGATAACCACTTTGAGGGTGCTCCACGGCTTTGTGTGTCTCACTGTGCTGATAGCGGCTAGTCTATACCATTTTTTTTATCTATTTATTTTTATTTTATTTATTTAGTTAGTTTTTGTTGACCGGGTAAGTGCACGAGACAAATTCTGCCTATTTTCAGGCATGACAAGGGGGAAGGGGATACAGAAGAATGCCAAGTGATCTTGAGCCGGATTAAGCTGTTGGTGATATTTTTAGTGAATAGGGGAAATTTGGCCAGGACACCGGGGAAATTACCCTACTGCATCGCAGTGTGCTTGTGGACACCGACAGGGGAAGATGTGTGGCGAGTAGAGGAGCTGCTCTCCTCCTCGGCTTTTGCCTTAACATTTTCTGGCCTTATGATGGAACCTACCTTGGATGGAGATGCTGTGAAGGCAGCGGTTTTGTCGGCTGGAATTAGAGAGGAGTCAGAAGTACGGAATGAAACGGCCACTGAAGAGTCGGATCTTAATGTTCAGTTGGCGGATATGGAGCGACAGTATGTAGCAAGATGGAACGACCTGATTCAGGCATCGGAATTACGGCAGACTGGTTTTACTGATGCACGCATGCAGGAACCAGTAGTGATGCAGGGAGAGTCCCAGATGGAATCAGGAAATGGTTTGTTGGACACCGGAGTCGAGGAGAGTGTGGAAACTTTTAAAAAATCGATTGCTGCTATTGTTAAGCCAGGGGCTACACAGGGTGAGTCCTCTTTGAATTCTGGTGAGGATTTTATTGAAGAGCTGACTGCAGCCGATGCGGCAAGCCCCTTGTTTCCCACTGAAAAACCAACCAGTTCTACTGACACACAGGTTTTGTTTCCTCAATCTTCAGCAGAGAGTTTGAATGTTTTGACTGTTACTCCCAGCAATGCTAGTACAGGCTTTCCTATATTCCTTAAATCTGACCCCCCCCCCCACTACTTCACAAATGAGTTCTCGTGATATGGGGTCCTTGGAGACTCCTGCGAATCTCCTCCGCAGGTGGCCACAGCTTTGAAGCAGCAGGGTGGGTCAGATCTCCAGACGGAAATCCTGGGATGCAAATGTTAAGCCTTTTGAGTCATCCTTATCCACAACCTTAGCACCTAGTGAATTTAGTTTTCCTTTAGGTCAACAATTGGTTCCTACATCAGAACTTTTATCTAAAAATCCTGGTTCTGATATGTTGGAGCACATTAGAGCTCTGGAAGAGGGTGATGTAGGTCAAATTCCTGAGCCCCCCCCTTTGTGGATGCTCTGGCTGGTGCTGTTTCCCCTACTCCAGTGAATAGGCCTGAGGTTGGTCAGGATAAAGGTTTTTCTGTATGGCAAGGTAATATTGCTGAATGCCTTTTTCCAGATACATCTGGTCTAGGGCAGGAACCTGCTGCACGACGCAATGCTGTACGTTTGAAGTTTAGAGGGTCACAGGAGGAGATTCCAAACAGACTCTTTATTGGATGAGAACTGTTAAAAAACAGCATGAGGTTTTATACCTATGAGATCTATGCCCTGATTCATATGCCTGGGGATGTAGTTTTTGATGTTAGTTTTAAACACCCAGCAGGTTTGAACAAGTTTTGGAAGCAGTATTTAATTTTGAAACATACACCTTTATGGAAACCTTACTTGGCGATACCTTTAACTAAACCAGTTTCAAAGAAAATCACTATTTTGTTTCGGAATGAAGGAGTGAATGTAGCAGACATTACATATTGGTTAAAACAACATTGTACTGTTAAAAGTCCCCCGGAACCTATTCTTGATGAGGAGCACCTATGTACAGGGGTTTGGAGATTTCAAATTGACTTTTTTTTTTTTTTTTTTATTTAGTCGTTTAACCAGGTATAGCACACTAAGCTGAAAGCTTTTTTACAGGAGCGACCTGGGAGCACAAGGAGGTTAAGTGACTTGCTCAGGGTCAGACAGTATGCAAGTGGAAGCTGTGGGATTCAAACCCAGGTCTGGTCTGTTGGATGTCACCAGATTTGCAGCTCAGAGCCTTAGACCACTGCACTATACTGCCTCCTTATGTATAGAGAATGGCCTGACTAGACATTTGCCGAATTGTTTTTTTTTTTAGGTCGAGATAGAGGAGTGCTATTTTACCCAGGTCAGCCCAGAGCCTGCTATAAATGTGGGGCTTTGGGTCATCTGAGTAATGTATGTGATCAGCAAAAATGTGGATTATGTGGGGACCTGGGGCATATAGGGGCACACTGTAGAAACCCTATGAAATGCAACTTATGTGAAGAAAAGGGACACACGTTCCGAACATGTTCGTGGGCATCACATAATCAAGCTGATGCTGCCAGTAGGGCAGAACAAGATGTTTTTGTAGCAAACGCACAAAAGGAATGTCAAAGGTTGCAAGATTTGCTAGTCCATAATGTAGCTCAGAAGGTGGCTCCTGATGCAGCCCCTTTTTCTGAAGGTGAGGTTTCTAATATCCCAATTTCTAATGGAATGGAAATCAGTAACCATGTTCCTCAATCTGCCCTTGGAGAGGAGCAGATTGAACCTCAGATTATTAACCCTTTGCCCCGGACAGAGTTTAGTGAGCAGCAAGGTGAGGGGATGATAGTCACTGATTCCCAACTAGATGAAGAAATTTGTCATCCTCAGGAACCCTTGTGTATGCCTCCCCCGGGTATATCACTAGATAGTCCCTTTCAACGAGTCACTAGATCAAAGGCATCTAGAATGGGCTCAGGAGTTACTCCTTTTTGCCCAGAAATAGTTGTTCTCACCATTGCAAACCCATTTGCCCCTTTACAAGAGCATGACAGAGATGAGGAGGAGGCGGACTCGGATTTTTCATCTGTTGCCTCTTCTCTCCCTGAACATGTTCAGGATCTTGAGGTTAGGGATAAACCTAAACCAAAGAAGCGGAAAAACGGAAGTGATTTTCACCTTTTTGGAAGCTTTGGGTTTTCATGAAAATTACCTTTACTGGCTGTGAATATCTCATTCCTTACTGTTAATGTTAACAGTATAAAGTCTCCTTTGCGGAGGTGAACTACTTTTGCCAGTCTCAGTACTCACCTTGGTGCCATAATTTTTTTACAAGATACCAGGTTAAACTCTCTGGACTGTGTAAAAGCTGCAAGTCAGGATTGGCGCTGGGGTGTTTCCTTTTGGTCAATTGGGGAAGCTGCTTGTGACAGTTTAGTGATTTTGTTTTCCTCACACTTACCTGTTAGAGTGTTGCAATTTTTAAATATAGTTCCTGGGAGAGTAATGCTTATGGATGTAATTATTTCACAGTGCATTTACCGACTTTTAAACATTTATGCCCCCCAGTCCAAATCTGGTAGAGCGGCTTTATTTAAACAGATATCCCCATATCTGCACACATCGAAATTGGTGATATGGGGGGGTGATTTCAACTGTGATCTAACAGAACAAGATTGGGGACGTGTGACGAAAAAATTATTTTGTGATACAAATGCCTTGTTGTCTGTTTTAAAAGTGAATAATTTGGTGGACACCTACGATCTACTCCACCAAAGGCCAGTACACACCTTTTACAAAGGCTTACTCTCAACCAGAATAGATTTTTGGTTTGTATCTAAAAGGATTACGTGTAGCTCTATTATTACGTTGCCTTTGGAAACTTCAGATCATTTGATTGTTAAATTTACTCTTGGTAATTATCAACAGCTTGTACTAGGCCGGGGTTTTTGGAAGCTGAATACGTCTCTCTTACAGGATGAGACACTTGCAGTACAGTTACATTTCTTTTTTTCCTTGAGGTCCGATATTTCTTTTCTATATGATAGTCCCCTGGATTAGTGGGAGAGCAGGATTTAAAATGTCTTTTTTTGCACTTTTCAAGGAATAGAGCAAGAGACGCTTATCTCACATATCTAGGGTATAGGGCTAGATATATGGCATTATTATCACAGGTGAGTTCTTCACAGGGTGTGCAGAGGCAAAAACTTTTAGCTCTCAAGGAACAAATGATAGCCTTTATCCAGAATAGGGAAAAACAATTTCGGGAACACCAGAAATATTTAACTGTTGGCACTAGAGAGCAAGTGAATCCTCTTGATTTAGCCAGCCAAGATTTGCCACCATTGTGTATGACCTCTTTAAAAATGCCTGAAGGCACCTTAGTGGAAACTACTTGTCAGATTATGAACATGGTGCAAGATCATGTTGAACAAAACTTTTCTTCTTTAAGTTTGGCACCCCCTGCTTCCTTTTTAGATTCTTTAGATGTGCCATTACTTACGGATCAGGAAACTAATGACCTTTAGGTTCCGTTCACTTTAGTTGAAATTACACAAGCAATTGGTCATTTGTCCACTTCTTCTAAACCTGGAGGGGATGGGTTGCCAAACCTGTTTTATAAAACATATGCAGATATACTTGCGCCATTGCTGTTGCTTGTTTATCATGCTGTTTGGCATGAACAAAACTTACCCCTAGTATGGGAATGGATCCCTTTTTGTATTCAAAAGGAGATCCTATGAATTACTGAATTGGAGGCCTTTAAGTCTCCTGACTTCAGATTATAAGATTTTGCTAGTATTCTTAATAACCGATTATTAGTTGTATCAAAAAAATTATTGGTTACTGCCCAAACCTGTGCTGTCTTAGGGAGGAATATTTCTCAAAATTTAATATTTATTAGAGAATTACTAGAGCTCGGTGCACAGGAAAAGATCACTGGTTATCTATTAGCGTTGGACTTGGAAAAGGCATTTGATTCATTAAAACATAACTATCTTTGGGAGGTTTTAACTTATTATGGCATACCATCTATTTTTTTGGACCTACTTAAAACTTTATATAGGGCAGCCATGGTAACGCCTTTGGTTAATGTTTTTTGGGGGGTTCCGGTTCCTTACCGAAGAGGAGTTAGACAAGGATGTCCCTTGAGTCCTCTTTTATTTGTATTGGTTTAGACCCTTTATTACGATATATTGATAGGGATGCGCAGGTGCAGGCTATTGTGACTACTGAGAGTTTCTGTTTCTCCAAAATTTTAGCTTATGCCGATGATTGTATCTGTCCTATTGCAGAATAGAATAAGGGAAACATATTCTAACCTTCTTCAGTTCTGTACAATTGAGTACTGGTATTAAAATTAACATGACTAAAAGTTTTTTGTTACCTTTGGGTACCACTCCCAGTGTGGATTTGTTTGGTATACCAATCATTACTACTAAAGTGAAATTTCTGGGAGTTTTTTTTGATTCTCAGGAATCAGTGAATAGTAATTGGGATGGAATTTATGATATGGCTTTTTCTAAAGTAAAAAAATGGCAAGCATGGAAAATGACGTGGAAGAAACGTGTGTTTTTATTAAAATCTTACATAGCCCCACTGTTTCTTTATTTGTCTCGTATTTTCCCTTTGCCTTTTGTGCTGCATACTAAAATTTTGGGTCTTTTTTTTCAGTTATTATGGGGTAGTCGTTTAAACCCTGTGAAGAGAGCACACACTTACAGACCCTGGAAAAAGGGTGGACTAGGTATGTTACATCCATTGTACATTTTTTTGGGAATTTTTTTTATACCTCCATTAGACCACTTTTGTTGGAAAGCACTGCTGTTGGCACTATGTGTATGAATCTGTGGGGAGCCCAATTTTTAGCAGCTTGGGGCCGAAGTAAATTGCACCCAATAGAAAGAAAGCTTCCTATTTATGTGCAACATACACTCAAATATATTCGTTTATGGAAGATTGAATTATGTTGGTTTGTGTCACATGAGAGAAGATTTTTTTATAACCATGTTGTTTCTACCTGTTATTTTGAGGAACCCCTTTTTTTAGTTTCTACAGACATAGATACATCTGTTTTGATTGCTAGTATAATAGAGCCTAGAATACCAGAGAAAATGCGGGATGTGGTTTGGTTGTGCGCACATCAGAAACTAAATGTAAAAGCTAACCAGATGCACAAACAGATAAGTGATAGGGTTTGTCCAGAAGTTTTATGTTATGGACAGTTGGAGACGATACGACATTTATATTCTGAGTGCTCACACGTTGCATCTTTTTGGTCAGGCCTGGCACTTTGGTGGGGTGAACCATTGTTTGAATATATGACATATAATATCTTGATACTGGGCCAAATCCCTAGAGAATGGTGTAAATGGCATAAAAGTACAGTATATGTACTTCTGGCATGTCTTAAATGGCATATTTGGCATGCACGATGTTTGAGAATTTTACAAAACAAGATTTTTACTGTGCAAGAAATATATTTTCATATACAGAATGATCTGGATGCATTGTATGCTTACGAATTTAACACACTGGGGACAACTGTTGAGGGATTCTTTGGGAAAAATGTATTTTGGGTAGGATGATCTCTTTGGTTTTTATTTTGAATTTTTTTGTTTTTCAGTATTTTATGTGAGTTAATTATTTATCCATAGTTTGTAGAGTTTAGATTAAAACCTTGACTTTGTGTTTTCTTTAAATGGTCTCTTTTAAGGGGCGGGTATTTGTATACTCTTTGTATGGTTTTCCTTCCATGATGGGTATTGGTATTTTTTTTTTTCTCTTTTTGATCGATATGTTAATCTTTTTGAATTATAAAGATTTAATGTGAGCATTTAGCTTTAATTTTTTGCTGTTTATAATTTGATTGTTTTGTTATTTAATTTGTGTGAATTAACACTGTATGCAATGCTCTGTTTTTTGTTTTTGAAATAAAAATTTCCCCTACTCATTGGTAGGGGGAGCTGTTGTGCTCCTTGCAGTATGGCAGACGGTGTACAGACGTTGAAGGATATGGAAGTTGCTACTGTGGAGCAGGCCGAGGAACTTTGGCGAGGTGCTACCCACCCTATGGTGGCAGGAGTTCAAACCATGTTCAGAAGTGATTTGCATGATGAGTCTCATGCAGTGGGAGAAGTGGAGGAAAACTTACCTGCAGATTTCTCTCCCGATTCTGTACAGTGCAATGTGATGCAGTCTGTGGTGATGCCTCTGGAGGAGCAGAGCTCAGCGGCTGTTTCAGAGCCGGTGGCAGCTTGCATGTCTGAAGGTTTGAGTCACGGTACTGACGTAGCCCACGATGGTATGCGGAAGCGGTCAGAAGCTGACAATGATGGCTGCTGGTCAAAGGAGCAAGCCTTGCTGAATGCAGGCTGGATGTGTGTGGATGGTAAATGGATTTCTGACTCCAACTGGGAGTCTTTTTCTCCATCTCAAGCGGAAACTCCGGGGGACATAGCTGCTGGACTCAATTCAGGTCAGGTTTTATGTGATCCTGTTTGCATGCACACAGATGGTTCGGAGGACAATCGGGGACCTGAGCCTGTTAATGACTCTCTCCCAAACGTTCCCCAAGCTGTTTCACCCCCTCCTTCTCCCCCAGAGGGATTCATGTCAATCAGGGCCTCGGTTTTCGGATTTTTCCAAAAATAATCGATTGGAGCAAGCCCCCAGATGCAATGCTGTCCATCTCAGGTGTCGGGGTGGTTTACCTGAACATCCTGACAGGACTTTTGTTGCTAGGAAACTCCTGAAGGAGTCCTTGCATTTTCTTGCCTCAGACATGTATGCACTGATTAATGTCATGGGGGAGGACACTTTTGATATTAGTTTCAGGTCTTTTTCTGGTTTGGACAAATTCTGGCACCTTTATGAGTCTTGTAAATCTTCATCACCATGGGTTCCTTTTTTTTGCTATTCCCCTTACTAAGCCTTTATTTAAAACCTTGCATATTATGTTTAGAAATGAAAGTGTGAATGTGAGGGACATTTAATTTTGGCTTGAAAAAAAAACTTCTTGTCTTGAGATCACCAGAAGCTGTTATTGAAGATGAGGGTATTTGGACGGGCAGTTGGAAGTTTAAAGTTAAACTGCATATAGTTGAAAATGACATGTTGCACATCCTCAACAGTTTTTTCTAGGTAAAGACAGGGGGGTTGTTTTTACCCAAGACAACCTAAAGCCTGCTATAAATGTGGTAGTCGTCTACACCTTAGTAGTGTCTGTGACAAAGTGAAATGTGCCTTATGTGGGGATTTCGACCACGACAGTGGGGCTTGTCGAAACACCTTTCAGTGTAACTTGTGTGATGAACAGGGACACGCATATCATCAGTGCCCCTGGGCTGGGCAAAATAGACAGGGCAGGAAACCCACAGGCCTCTTCATGAAGCCCAGGATGTGCACCACTCCGGGCCTTCTGCCCAGTCTGATACTGAGGTTAGGCCTGATCAATTTTCTCCATCTGCACAGTCTACTGAAACTTGTCCCCAGGAGGGTGAGCAGGGCATCCTGACCACTGCTGGTACCGCTGATTCTCTAGTCGAAGAGTCAGTGCCCCCCCCAACCTGAATTCCACACCCCACACCCCAAGAGGGTTACCAGAGCCTCTAGTAAAGCTGGTACTCTTTCTGTTGTACTTTTCTCTAACAACCCTTTTCAAGTTTTACAAGATCAAGACTCAGAATCAGATGTTTCTTGCAAATCTGGCAGGCTTTCTGAAATGAACATTGAGGAGGAGGGCGTTTCAGATCTTAGGGTTCCCAAAAACAAAAAATCTGGGAAAAAGAGAAAAACCGATAAATGATACTTATTAACTTTTGATGGCATCTTTGAACCTAGTCTCTCTTAACACCTGTAGTATGAAGCATTATAAAAAAAGGCTGGCTTGTTTAAATTATTGCATGGGTTTGGGTGCTGATGTTTTTTTGCAAGAGACTAGGTTTAACACTTTAAATGACGTCGCTTTGGCAAAAAAATCCTGGGTAACTGGTCCTCCTTCCTGGTCTTGTGGGGAGGCTGTGGCAGATGGTTTGGGTATTCTTTTTACTAATACACAGGTACAGGTTCTCTGTCTGGTGGATTCGCTGCCTGGGAGGGGTTAGCTCCTTGATTGTGTATACCGTGGTTTTTCCTTACGCCTCATTAATTTTTATGCACCCCAGGGTAAAACTGCTCATACTGACCTTTTTGATTTAGTGAAACCTTTTCTGTTTACCAAATTGCATGTGGTTTGGGGAGGAGACTTTAACTGTAGTTTGGACTTAAAAGTTAGGGATCATAGACAAAGGAAGACCTATTGTGATACTCATGCCTTACAGGACGTCATTAAGACCCCAGATTTGAAGGATGCATACAGGCAGCTTTATCAGGACGAAGGGGCTACTTATAGGAGAAGTGTTTTTTTCTTCCCGTATTGATTATTTTTTTCTTTCCAGATATCTATTACCCACTAAATTTTCTTTAAGACTTTGTGAAGTTTCGGATCATTTGTCTTTCTGCAGTCCCACCCAGATTTCCCTCAGTTGCTGGTCAGTGGAAATTGAATTCTTCTTTATTAGAACACGATGATGTTAAACATAATTGCTTGTATGTCTTACATTCAAGACTTTTGGTTCTCGATATGTATGACGATTGGGGTTCTTGGTGGATGGATACCAAGACAGACCTTAGGCGTTTTTTTGTTACATTAGGCCGTACCAGGAAGATGACTGATTATTTTCGATATTTAGGGCTTCGGGATCAATTCTATCACCTAATGCCTCTTTCAGATAATTCCGAGGTGAGGAGACATAACCAGATTGATGCTATTAAGTCTGCTGTGAGACAATATCAGTATGATAGGGCTGTTTCTTTACAGGCAGAAATGCGTTTTGGGTTACAGAAGTCCCCTTCTGCTGACCCTTTTTCAGCCTGCAAAAAGGCTGTGGAAAGTAAATTGATGGATGGTTTGTTTGCTGTTGCTGGGGATTTTGCGACTGACTGATGTTGAAATGCTCGATGTCGTGGAAGGTTATTTATTGAAGCAACATGGGGCTCCCTTTTTTTTCAGATATGGTTTGGGAGGAGGTTTTTAATTTTATCCCTCCTGGGGTGACACGAGATCAAGCTGTGGAGCTTGAGCGTCCCATTACGTCTGCTGAAATTAAGCAGACTATTGCTCGTTTAAAATTAGGGGTTCCTCCTGGTGAGGATGGAATCACCAATGAATTTTATAAATGCTTTTCTGATGTTCTCGGTGACATTTTGTGTGAGCTGAATAATGAAATTTTAGGGTCCGAACAGACTTTTCCCAGGTTTGCTGCTGCTCTTGTAATTTTCTTGCACAAAAAAGGGCCTGGACAACATTTAGAAAATTGGAGACCTATCAGTCTTTTGAATACTGATTATAAAATTTTAGCTTCTATATTATGTCGTAGGCTTCAGCGTATAGCAATGACAGTTATACACCCTGCACAAACCTGTTCTATTCCTAATAGGTCTATTCAACAGAATCTTGTCTTTTTGCGGGATATTTGTGCTTTTGGTAGACAGAAAAGACTTTCTGGTTATTTAATAGCTTTGGATCAGACCAGTGTTTGATAAAGTTTCTCATGCTTTTCTTCATCTGGTTTTACGGAAATATGGGGTGCCTGCAAATTTTAGATCATGGATAAAGCTTTTGTATCACAATGCTAGATTATGCCCTGTTATTAATGGTTTAGTAGGGAGGGGTGTTCCTAGTCTCAGGGGGCTGCGGCAGGGTTGCCATTTTAGTCCCCTGCTATATGTGTTTATTTTAGACCCTGTGGTACATTGATTATTAATGATAGTGGCATTTGGGGACTTTCCCCTGCTTTTGAGATTGTGCCTCAGAAGATTGCTGTTTATGCGGATGATGTATGTCTTACTGTTCCGACTAAGGATTCTGTTCTCAGATGCATGGTTGTTTTTGATTTATATTCCAGAATTTCAGGGGCAGAGATTAACTTTAATAAGAGTTCAGGTATTTTTATTGGGGACGGGCCTTTTGTTTCTAATATTAGACAGATTCAGATTTCTGTTTCTCCTATTAAAATATTGTGTTGTCTTTTTGGTAACAGGGATTTAGCAGCTATTAATTGGATGGAGAAGCGTGAGATCGGAGACAGAAAAGTGCGTCTATGGAAGTCTTGGGCCCGGATATTCAAACTGCACCAGGCTGTGGTGCAAGCCTGGGTGCAGCTCAACTTTTTTGCGCACAGGTGTGGCCTGGGTGATATTCAACAGAGCTGCGCTATGGCACAACAGCTTTGAATATCACACCCTGGCCACCCCCACTGTGGCATGGCGAGTGGCACTGCACCAGCACGCGCCAGAGTGGGGTGCGGTGGCGCAAGTGCCATTGTGCCATGCACAGCACCTGCGATATTCAAACGGGGACATGCAAATGGGGCCATAAGTTATGCAAGGTGCACAGGGGACCATTTGCATCTCATTATGGCTCCATTTGCATGCCATTAGCATGCAGGTGCGCCGATCCCTGATGACTTGCACCTGGTGCCCTGCCAGGCAGCAGCCGTCAGGGATCGACGCCCCCTGCAGCCCGATCGCAGGAAGTCCTGTAAGATAAAAAAAAGTCCAATATCCCTGGTGGTCCAGTGGACCTCTATGTGCCCCGATCGCGGGCATCACTGTATTCCCCCCCAAGACCAATATCCCTGGTGGTCCAGTGGACCGCACTGAGCCAGATCGTGGGCATCATTAATCACCCCCCAAGTCCAATATCCCTGGTGATCTAGTGTATCTCTACTCCTACTCCGGGCCCACTGAGTTCTACTCACTTACTCCCCTGTCAGCCGACGGGCAGCAGCACTTATCTGTTTGTTATTTTTATTACTTCGCTGACTCGATAGCTCGGGAGTTGCACGCCTATTGTCTACAGTAGAGCTAATGGGCATATAGTTTATAGTCAGATTATTAGTTCAGATAGCGTGAATGTTCATTCACATATCTGACTGAGTATTGGAGCAGTTGCACGCCCATTGGCTCATGCTGTGGAACCAATGGGCTGCAGCCTACTGTTGTCAGTCAGCGGGCGGCAGGCGGGTGGTGCTGCTGCCCGCCGCTGACAGGGGGAGCGGTGGTGGGGCCTGTGGGCGGGTGGGTGGGGTACACTAGATTACCAGGATATCGGACTTGGGGGTAATTAATAATGCCCGTGATCTGGCTTCAGTGGGTCCACTGGACCACCAGGGATATTGGACTTGGGGAATACAGTGATGCCCGCGATCAGGGCACATAGAGGTCCACTGGACCACCAGGGATATTGGACTTGGGGTAGAGTTAGCTCGCGATCGGGGCATGGGGGACACCGCTTAGGTGCAGCAGGAATCTGGGTGGCCACCCACAGGTGGCAGCTGCTGTGTTGCACCCTGCAATGTGGCAGCTCACCTGTGGGTGGCCATCACTTGTTCCTTTTTTGGGGGGCGTAACTTTGAGCAGGCACAGGTAGGGATTGCACATGCACGACTCTGCACAGCCCGGGCTGAATATCGGGCTGTGCAGGTTATGAATGGGCACGCCCCCCCCACCTGTGCCTGCATACATTACTGATGTGCTCTGGTGCATCGGGATTTGTGCGGCACACTTTTCCCTTTTAAATATCGCACTAGGGCGCATCAGTGGGTTGTGCATGGCGCAACACTGTTGCGCCATGCTCAACCCTTTTGAATATCTGGGCCTTGGTCTGTATCAAAAAAAAAAAAGAGGGTTTTAATTATAAAAAAAAATTTCTTACCAATATTTCTGTATATTAGAGCAATTTTTCTTGTTCCCCCTACATTTGGAAACTCGGGTTTTGAGCTGTTTTTTTTTCAATTGCTTTGGGGCAGCCGTTTGAACCCCATTAAACAGGGATTTTATGTATTTGAAATTGACTCAAGGAGGGCTGGAATGATTCATCCTATATTGTTGTATTTTTTTTTCTACACTGTAATTTTGGGAAGGGAGGGAGTCATTCCTGGTCTACTTGGACATCTTTTTTGTTTTACTCCTTTTTTCAGAATTGGGGCTCTGATTTCCCTCGGATGACCCCTGCTCTGCAAGTTCCTGATTTTGCTATTCCTGCGTTGAAGAAATTTAACTCTTGGCATATTATGAATGTGATGTTACAAACTTTGAATAGAAAATCCCTGTATATGGCAGTAATGGAGCAAAATTCTACACTTCGGGTGGATTTTCCGAAATGCTTACCTACAAAATTGAGGACCGCTTTTCAGCCTTTGAATGATAAACGAATTCCTGCTGCTCTGTGGGACATTCAGTGGTTATGTTGTCATGGGAAACTTGGGGTTAAGGGTAATCTTAAGCACAAACCGATTATTGCGCGGCAGTGCCTTAGATCAGAATGCGGGGGTATAGAAAAAACATTGGAACATTTTTTCCTACTGTATTCCTTTACTACTAGGTTTTGGCATGATCGGTTGCTCACTGGAATAGGTGTCCGGTATACAATATTTCTTATGAGTGTCTGATTTTGGGGGACTATTCTGGGTTTGGTTCCCAGTATCATTACAATACTTTGAATGTTATTTTTGCCTATATTAAGTTTTATTTATGGCAGGCACAATGTCGTTTTTCTTTACAGCATGTGACTACTCCTATGTTACTGTTGATTACACAAATTAAAAAAGGTTTGGCGCAACAAAAGGAGAAAGAATGAGCAATCTTGGACTCTAGTCTTTTTCAGTCTTACTGGAGAAATGTTCCTTGGATTTGAAGTGACTTTCTCAGTTTCTCCCAGTGTATTATTTAATTATTTGTGTTTTTTTTTCTCTCATTTGTATTTACTGTGTTTTTCTATATGTATTTTTTTCTGGTAATTTATTTATTTTTTTCCTGATGTTGTTTTTTGAAATAAATAATTCCCCTACTCTTTTCAAGAAGTGCCATGGGATCTTTAACATCCAGCTGAACGACCACCAGAACAGGCAGATGGAACCTCGGTTTAACGTCTCATCCGAAAGATGGCACCTCAGGAGTGCAGCACCCCCCTCATGCTGCACTACAGTGTCAGTATTGGGATTTACCCAAGTGCCTGGTGTGGGAATAGAACCCACAGCCTTCTGATCTTCTGGGTTCAGAGGCGAGTGTGCTGCCTACTGGGCCACTGACACTGATACTTGTTCTCCGACCATGGGAGCCAGTTCGGAGAGTAATAGTAACAGTGACTGCAGTTAGACATGCTCACACGCACACATAAATCCACAGAGTTTGTAAATGGCAAACAAAATGCACTAAACAAGCACTCATGATACTGAACTCCTTCCCAATCCCACCTCCGCTCCTGGACTACGGTTTGTAACTGAAGAAATCGGACAAGCAATGAAAGCCAAGACAATGGTTATGTAAAAGGAAAGGCACAGGCTGGGTCTGGTGGCACCGCTAGATGTGCCAACTCCACCATGGCATGCCACAGCAGCCCACGCATCACATGCTTAGTTGTTATGCAGCTCCTTAGTTGGAATGAGCTTGACTGCCAGCCTCGACTCTGTACGTCCCACCGCAGTAGACAGAAGGAGACTCTGCGGCTGATGGCTACAGATGGTGCTGAAGTCTCAGAATAAGGAGCATGTACAAACATTTGTGTTATTCATTTTTAATTGCAGCCTGGAAAAGCAAAGTAGTGGTAAATCAATACCATTATGCATGGCCCCACCACAGGCAGCCCCACCGATGCACATTTGTGAGGATACTTACCAAATAAAGTGGCACTGTTTGTTTCCGCTCACTGTAAATCACAAATTCCACATGTAGCAAGGCTGCAGCTGCAGGTCAGTCACTGGATCCTAATATTTTGCCCGAGTCCGGGAGCTGGGACAGGTTTTGACTAGCAAGAACTGAGTGGCTTATGGTTTGTGACAGGCACTGAAAACTGTACACAAATGTGTACAGTAAGTATGCCTGTCTACTCCCTTGTCTGCACTTAATCCCACTGGTGGGTGAAAACTGAACGCTCTGTCATGGTGGCTAGCAAGGCTGGACTGTACATGAGCATTCCTTTTATTTTTTACCCGCAGCCGACTTGCAGTTTGAACGGTTGCTTGCCAGCTTTTGTACCTATCTAAAGCTTTCAATCTTGTTAACCATCCTCTCCTCCTCTCCAAGTCACACTCTATTGGCTGTTCTGTGGGGACCGCCAAATGGTTTCAGAGCTACCTCTCCAATCACTCCCAATCTGTGTGCATCAGCTCTGCCACTTCTCCTGCCCTGTTGGTCTCCTCTGGGGTACCCCAAGGCTCCATCCTGGGCCCCCAGGTCTTTACAATATTTGTTAATACCCTCTCCTCTGACTGTCTGTCCTGCGAGTCCCACCTTTATGCAGATGACCTCATCATCTTCCACAGTGACAAATCCCTTCTACTCGTATCCTCTATCCTCACCCAGAACTATTGCGCAGGTCCAAGCAGATAGCTGGGAAAATGGGCAGACTTGGTGGGCCTAGTTCGGTCCTTTTCTGCCGTCACACTTCTATGAATCTATAGTGCCACCAAAAACTGGTTCTCCTTTGATCTGATGCTGGTTAACACCAAAAAAAACAAGGCTATGTTGTTTGGGTCTAAACCATACCTAGATAGTATCCTGAAAGCTGACTCCTCTCTCCACATCCTCTAGCCAAAGGTCCTCCCCTTGAAGTCATTCCATCCTTCAAATACTTAGGGGTTACACTCAATCCCACCTTCTCCTTCACCAAACATATAAATCTCATAGTCCATAGGATAAATCAGAAACTCGGTACTGCCTGTCATGTCAAACTACTTGACTGCTGAGGCTCTCCTGGCCATTGCTCTTGGCAATCTGTTCCTAATCCTGACTACTGCTCCCCAATTTACACTCGCATCTCTACCACCCTTCGGGTCAGACTCTTGGCAGTTTACAACAGTGTTTGCCACTTTGCTCTGTCTGCCCCCATTCCACTCACTACTGCAACCTATATAGCTCCCTTGGCTGGCTCCCATTGCAAGGCCAGTTTGATTTGATCCTTGGATGCCTCACAGATGCTATTATCCATAGTGGCCCTGCTTCCCCCCTTTTTTCCCTTTGTGAGCACTGCACCACGCCGAGGAGTCTCCAATCCTCTGTTGTCCCTCCCCTGGTGATTCCGAGAGCCTCTACCAAAATGGGTGGCAATGCTCTATCGGTTGCAACTCCCTCACTCTAGAATACGCTTAGTGCACCCCTCAGATCATCCAATACACATCACACCTTTAAGCAAAACCTCAAATCCTGGCTCCTTACTCGAGATGCTTGCAATTGCTTATCTAGGTAGCACCTCCCCCACCCCAACTTTTGTTCTTTCTCGTTCAGTCTGTCTAGACTCAGTCTCCTCCATTCCGTTTTTTGATGGATCACTTGGTTGACTGAGCTTATTACTATGTTGGTGAGGGGAGGGTTGCAATTTCCTAGTTCCCTTGGCTCATTGTTACTCCTGCCAACTTGTTTTGTAATTTGCACAATGGCTATCAATTATTTACCTGCTTCCTTGTCTGTCACTTTTTCACCTTCTGTAATCAGCTATTATTTATTGTAATGGCCTAATGGCCTACTGCTGTTTTTGATCATTGATGTTCTACCATTCCTATTGTTCTATTTGTACCTTTGCTCTGTAATAATGTCTGTACATGTGCCTTTTGGCCTGGGTCATGCCTGTAAATGGTCCCTTGGACCAGTGCACTTACCCGGTTATCAAAGTCATAAATAAATAAATACATGATTAAATAAATACATGAATAAATAAATATGTGAATAAATAATTACATGAATAAATAAGTACATGAATAAATAGATGAATAAATAAATACATGTATAAATAAGTACATGAATAAATAATTACATGAATAGAGACATAAATAAATGAATAAATACGTGAATAAATAAGTACATGAATAAATACTTGAATAAATAAATATGTGAATAAATAAGTACATGAATAAATAAATATGTGAATAAATACATACATGAATAAATAAGTAAATAACAGGTTTTTCAGTGAATCAGAATGACAAGCTCAAAACACAGACAAAACAGCACTTAAAGGAAACTCTGCCTGGACAAAAGTTCACAGCTTAAAAAGAGAGCAAGAAAGAGGACATGTCTGGGTAAAACCAGATGTCTGGCAACTCTACGCAGAGAGACTGATAAATCCTTTCTGTCTACAATCTGATCAAGCTTTTTCAGCAGAGAAGTGCAAAGAGTTAAGTCATTTTATGCCTTGACAAGGTGTTCTCCATTTAGACACATCAAGTGGTCTGTTATGAACCGGCAGTGTCCAGAAAGAGAGAGGCAAGGGCTATCTGTCCTCCTGGGTGGAGTTCCTTGCAGTTATTGAGGAGGAGGTGGTCCGGATGATCTCAGGCTTGCACCCTCCTTACTTTATCCTGGAACCTGGATCTACTAGTCAGTCTATTAACAACTTTGGAACTAGGGGGCCAGTATACACTGAGACTGTCAGATGCTCCTTGCGGGAGAGAGGGAGTTCCAGCAGTTCTGAAAAGCATGGTGGCAAAGACTCTCTTGAAGAAACTATCTTTGGACCCTGACTCTGGTGAATTACAGCCCTGTCTCGACCCTTCCTTTTTTGGGGACGGCACCAGAGAAGGTAATTGAGGTGCTTGTGTCCCACTTAACTATTTAACATCTACAAGCCTGTTAAATCAGGATTTAGGCCCCGTCACAGTATTGGAACTGCTCTAGTTAGAGGGCTTTATCCTCCTCATGGAGAGAGACCAGGCACATTGCACCATCCTGATCCTTTTTGCTAGCATTTCACATGGTTGACCACGCTGTGTTGACTGATCACCTGAGGAATTACATGGGGCCCACTGGCACAGTTATACTCTGGTTTGAATCCTACATTACTGGGAGATCACAACAGGTGGCTCTGGGAAATATAATCTCCGGAGAGGCTGCAGTCACCTGTGGGGTTCCCAAGACTTGATCTTAGCACCTGTGTTGTTCGTCGTGTATATCCTGCCTTTGGGTGAGATCATTAGACAGTATGGGGTTGAGTTTCACTGTTATGCAGATGATACTCAGTTCTATTTAGCTTGTGCTCCTGACAGGTAAAATGCACCAGTGGTGCTTGGGCAGTGTTTACAAGAAATCAACAATTGGATGATCTTCAACTGGCTGTGTCTTAACCCAGGGAAGACAGAGGTGATGATGACCATTCCAGGCTGGCTTGCTTTGGCAATGACAAGTGGGGACTATCTGTTGCCATCTGTAAACAGCCAGACACTTAGAGCTGTAGGTGTGGTGAAGAATATGGGGGTCAATTTGGACTACAGGCTGATTCTAGAACAGCAGGCATCAGTGGCAGTCTGAAGTGGCTTTTATCATTTGCATAATATTGCCCAGGTCAAGCGACTTCCAGCACCTACTGACCTGGAGATGGTAGTCCATGCGTTTCTCACCTCTAGCCTGGATTACTGCAACATTCTTTACTTAGTATCTGGAGGCTTGCTGCATGTCTGCATTTGGTCCAGAATGCGGCAGCTCTGCAAGTAGCAGAAATGTCTCAGATGGACCACTTCATACCAGTGTTGCATGGTCTTCACTGACTGCCAATTTGGCAACACAACACCTACAAGATCTGCTTGTTAATATTCAAGGCCCTACATGATCTGGGCCCAAGCTATCTGAAAAACATTCTGTTGTCCTACACACCTACATGCCCCCTACGTTCCACAGATACTGGCCTGCGCTAAGTCTCCCATTCCAGGTAAAAGCAGTTGGGGGACCAGGTCTGCGGAGTTGTGGTCCCTCTGCTTTGGAATGCCCTCCCAGAGGTGGTACTTTCACCTCGCACTGCAGAGGCTTTTAAGGCCCAATTAAAAACATTTTTTTAAACATGCCTACCTGTAATAATTTAGTTTTAAAATGATGTGCTTTTAGTTATGGTACACTTATTAATGATATAATGTATTTATTTTTGTTTATATGTGTTGTTACAAGGCACCCGGAGCCCTGGAAAGGGCACCAAACAAATTGCCTTTGCCTTGCCTTGCCATAGGTGATAGTACTCCCCCCACAGCTGCATTGATTGTCCCTGGATAGCTGTCACTACACCTGTGCTTCAGGCAAGCTCTCCACATTCCCTGAACTACCTTCCTGGTTCATCAATACCCCCTCTACTTTACTCATTGCCCTAACGATGGAGTCAACGCTAACTACTACCTTCTTGCATCTCTACCTAGCCTTTTTTTCCTCTTCCTTGGTAGGTTGTGTGTTCTGGTACTTAGACTACTCCCACCTGTCCTTGTCACTTGTTGACCCCTGCAGACCTGGCCACTCAAATGCTATTACTTATTGCTGGTGTCTCCTGGTGATGGTACTCTCTTATGCCCACATCCGGTACCTCCATTCTCTCCATTGCTTCAGCCCCAACCCTACCACTAGACATTAAAGTCCTTACCACCCTTCTGCTTATCCCACCTTTCCCTACCAATTGCCCCTAGCCTTCTCCTGCCCCATCCTCTTAAGCTGCCTGCTCACCTCTCTGAACTCCCATGGTGCCTCCAAGTGCCAGTAATGTACCTCTTGAGAGTGTTGACCAGACACAGAAACAGGATCGTACTCACCAGCTGGAGTCAGTGTTGCCACACAGGAACAGACAGTGCCATGTATCTTACAAACTGGAACCATGAAATGCTGCTCATTCAAGGAGTAGTCAGTGACAAGCAGATACACACTGGAACTGCTGACAAATTCCTTACTTTAGAAACAGAATATGGCAACAGTAGCCTTCTCCTCAGAGGGGGAAACACAGTTGGTCAGTTATAAATCAGTTAGACGCACCTCAAAGGACTCAGCCATAGAAACATGAAGTATATAAAAAAGCAGTTGTAATATTTCAAGATAGTTACAAAGATGGAGATCCGGCCCGGTGGCTTAGAGGGCTGAGGTGCTGGCGCCTTACCTTGACCCACACCGGCAACCCGGGTTTGGGAATGAGCCTGGGTCATGAGAGGTCTGCATGGGGGCAGAGGGTGGAGCTAGATGGAGCTGCCAGCAGGCAGCTCTCCTCTCCGGGGTTGGGGGGATGCGGCATTCCTCGGCAATGTCTGCCCCCTGGTGGAGGCCAGGAGACAATGCAGGCCACACGGTGCCCAGTGTTAAGCCAATGGGGTGGGTGAAAGGGGGTTGTTACCGGGGCTGAAGGTGCATGTGTGCCTCCACGCACATGTGCCATTCTCCAGGGGCCCTTGGGAGAAAAACGGAGTCTGAAAATGCCGGTGGCAGGATGAGAACTGACTCCCCACAGGCACCGCATCCAGGCCAGGCAAAGGTAAGCCATGGTAATTCCAGGTGATTGGGCTGGGGGAGACAGTTGGACGGGGGCCGTCCAGGGGTGAAAAACTCTGACATGATAAAAAAAAAGATATTTACACAGATGGTACAGGATACTACAGAAAGACTATGGGAAACAGTAATTCTATAGAAATGAAAAAAGAAACTGCTTTGAACACTAGGTTACACATAGAAAAACATACCTCTCCCAATCTCTCTCTCTCTCTATTTAGCAGATTAGAATAGCTTACCACACAAGACACTTTGGTGAATTAGGGCAGGCTCGAATCTTAGATGGTAACTGTTCATAGTCCTAAACCTGACACTCTATGGCTCTGTCTCAGAGCAAAAAACTGGTAAGGCACTGAAGAAACATTAATGCAGACAAGATTATCCAATTTCGATAATTCTTCTCTATTGTATAAAAAATAGCAGTAAACTCAACGTTTCACCTACTGCATAGGCTTTCTCAAGAGTTGCCTTTAAAATGTGGTTTTTCAGGATTCAAAAACTATCTTTCATCAATAACTAATCCTTCTGTGACAAAATTTTTCAAAAATCCTTGGAGATATAAGTTTGTCTCGATTTCATAAGATTTTTTTAATGCTATCTGTTTCAATAATTTCCCTGTTCCTTTGGACTCTTTGGCTATGTCTCTGGTTTACTTTTGATGCGTAAGATGCCAACTGAGTATGCTCGTGTGTGCTTGCAAGTGAATCAAACCCTGATCTCCCCCACTGCACAGTCTAGTGCCTTAGCCACTCAGCCATGGGAATGGCTCGACCAGGTCCCAGACCTGCAATCTCTTCATCCCTTCCCATTCCTCTGTACAATGACAGGGGTAGTAGTTATTTCCTACTGCTATTATACCCCTGGTGCTCTGAAAGGATTTGTGCTTTACACGACATGGTTGTTCTTGTGCTCTTTTTGTTGCACTACATTCGCCCGGTACCCTTCAGGGTATGCAATCTTCTGACACGTTACTAGGAATCATGAGCCCTCCATTTGTTGACTGTCTACTATAGAACAGTAAACGGTAAGTAAACAAAAGTTGTTTACGCTCACAGATTGTAGATTGGGACCATCCCCACACTTGTGTGTGGAGCCCTTGGTGCTTATTGTTCCCCTTTAAGTGACACATATTAATGGGGAACTTGCTGAAGCTTACAGGGGGAGGTTTAAAAAAGATGTTCATAAGACTATTTGACAGAAAGGGTAGTAGATAAACAGAACCAACTACCTGAGCGTGTGGAAAATGCAAACTCAGGCTGTAGCTTTAAAGAAAGTTGGGATAGGCAAATGGCCATAGTTAAGGGGGGCAGGTAATAGGGGGGAAGGCCATTAGGAACAGATTAAAGTAATAAGGCAGAATGGGCAGACTATATGGGCTGACTAGTCTAAGTCTTTATCTTGTTCAGCTTTTATGTGTCTGTTACCAAACTCACCATTTTCTTGCAAATAAATTTACAGCTGGTGTGAAACTTTTCTGTTAAGTGCTAAATAGTTCTCTGCAAAGCTTCTTCAACATTAAGCATCTACTTTGGGAAGTTTCTTGTGGTTAAAAAGCCCCTGATGTCTCAGGGGAAAACCTTGAAGAAAAAAACATCATTTTTAGACCCATTTCAGACCATTTTTATTTTTTTGCTACCGTTTTAGGGCTGGCTGACTGGAGCAACTCCTATTGTGATCACACAGCACAGCGAGTGATGACAGTTTCCCAGTTCAAAATCAGTGGGGATGGGGCGATATATATGCCTTTTATGACCCAGAATGAGTGAGCGTAGAGACTGTTCATTTGCTGTCCTTTTGTCTGTAGCCCTTGTGGGTAGATTACAGAATGCAACATGCTTCTAGGAAACAATGCAGTGGTGATAATTTCATGCTCAGATTCTTTATTTCTTTTTATTTTTTTTAATTTTACTGGATAGGATTCTACTAGTAAATTTACCAAAACTTTGTAAGGGGGGGATTTGGTGTCAGGGGCAGAGACCCTGATTTAAATAAAATCAATTTTTTTTTAATTTTTCAAAGTGGAACTCTCATCCACTATTTTGTTTCTTCGATGTGTGTTGCATTCCTTAGTTCTTCCACCCCTGTCGTAATAATCTGTTGGTTGGATGGCTGACAGTACCGGACATGGCTGTGCATGCACGGTGAACCTGCCTGGAGCAAGCATAATGCTGGCCTTCCCGTACAGGATTCAATGAAGTCACACTCGTACCCACTGTATGCAGTCATTTACATAATGTAGTTGGCGGTGGATGTGCCTTATCAGAATCCTGTTTCTGCTTAAAACCTTCCTCCTAGCCAAGTCCATAATGCTGAGCAGTGGGGGGACTGCTGCGGTAGGTTGGTGATCCAGGTCCTTGCCCAGAGCCCAGGATATCAGGGACAGAGGTCAGTAGGAAGGCCTCAGAGTATCTGCACAGACGCCTCCTCTGTGGATGGCATGGTATCAGAGTACCACTTTTGTAGTGACACCTAGGGGTTACCCTGGGGAGGTGCTATTTGCAGCACAGGTGACCCCATAAAGCCTGGAGCCCCCTCCTTTATAGCACTTGCACCAGGCACTCACATCATTTGGGAAGGTGGGCAGGCTTTAAAAAAGGGGGGAAAAGCCCTCCAGTTGTCAACAGCATGTTGATCAGCTGATCACTGCCCCTATCCAATGGTGTTCTGAAAGACCGGCCTCTCACCACAGGCCATCAATCCAGAATAGACTTTTCCCTCTGCTGACCAAGATTTGGTCATGACAGAAGGTGGTGGGGAGCCCAACTGCAGGGGGAAAACCTTGGTTGTCCGAAGTATGGGCCGGTCAGGGATGAAGGAGGTCCAACACAATTAGGAGAAGTCCAGAGTGTGACAGCTGGTGAGTGAGCTGGTATGGATGACTGAGCACAGCCCAAGGTAGTAAAGAGATTATAAAAAAATCCCTCCCTACTTCCCACTTCAATCCCTCCCTAGTAAGTGTCTTGTAGACTACAGGCTAGTCATTTATGGAGCAGCTACTGACACTTCACTTAAACGTATTAAGATTGCCCTCAATAAGGCCTGCCGATTCGTTTCTGGGGCTCACAGGTACACCCACACCTGCGATCTATATACGCAAACCTGTTGGCTGAATCTTAACTGGCAGGATCATGTACTAGACCTGCCTACTAGATTAGAAGATCTGTCTGGGTCTAACCCTCCAACAACACAACACCTCCTTACCCCAGTAACCAATCCTCGTGGGACGAGAAGCACAACTAGACCTACCTATATGGCCTCATTCTGTCGGATTAATCAAGTGCAGCAGGCCTTTCTCTACAGAGCTCCCACCTGGCTATCTGATCTCCCTCTTGATGTATAAACTGCCTCCAAGTTAGGACAGTTTAAACACAACCTCAGACAGTACCTTCTTTTCTCTCAACTGTTGTTACTGCCCAACTTAAGCTACTTCACCCTCATGTATCCCCTCATTTCCTAGCTAAACAGCTGCCACTCTCCCCACCTCTCCCCCCCCACACCATCCCCCATAGGTACCTCTCTCTTTACGTGTTCCTTGTCTACTTCACCTCACTCTGTAGCTCCTGAACTCTGATGTCCACTTATTCCCCCTCCTCCCTCTTTCCCCTTTTTCACTGCTCCTTCTTATTTGCCTTGGCTGACCCATGTTCACCTATTGACTTCAGCAAAGCTATTATATACTGCCTATTATCACATACTGATACATTGTTGTATTTTATCTTGACGTTTACCCTGGTATCTGTTTTTGGTTCTTATTTGCCAACTTGACAAAGTCTGATATTATGATGGCTCCGATTGTTTTTTGTTTTTCTGTTATATCCTTGTCATGTTTTTGTTACATTGTTGTATTTAGCTAATTGTTATGATTTCTTTTGGACGTGGAGCCTTTGTAAATGAGTCTCTGACTCAAAGATATGTCAAATTCCGAGGCTGTAATAAATAAAAAAAAAACAAATAAAGAAAGAAAAAAAAAAAGGTAGGGCCCATATTTCAGGGGCGCATTCATTTATGCTCTGAAGCATCTGAAGTCCCCCCAAGTCTGTAAGCTGCTCCCCAAAACCCCGTTATGTGAGGGAGCAACCGAGTAAAACCTATGTGGCCTTTCAGCAATGTCTGGTCCTGATCTTCAAGGGGACAGACGTGTGTGCTACCATTCATAACCCCTACCCCCAAGTCAATTAGCTACTCCCCCCTCTGATGCCCTGTTATGTCGGGGAAGCAGCAGGGTGAAAACCATACAACAGTTTGAACTAGAGGAGGGCAAGCAAGAAGGCAAATAAGCAGGCAGACAGTGACGTGGACAGGGAGCAGGACTCACGTAAGAACATCCAATTACAAAGGATGCTCTTGGATGGATCCCACCCCCAAACTGCATCACGGACTACCTGCCAATCACCTGCCCATTTGCACAAATCATGCCTGTACACACACATGGTTTTCATCCAGATGCTAATCACATACTGACCTGTATTTCTAGTAACGGAACGTGGCTGGGCCTGGCCAGACTGTCCAAAGCATTTCTTTGTGTAGCAGCTTTCTTGGCTGCTCTTTGACCCTGACCTGCAGCTTGATGGAGAAGTGGGGTTCAAGAATGTCATGGACACAGGCGTAGGCACACCGTGAGTCATGTTTGGTGACTGGGAGAGCAGAAGGCACTTTGAGGGCAAAATCGGCATGTGACAGGGTTGGATAAGACCCTGTCCTAATTGACATGTGACAGGGCTGGATAATGTAATGAAATGCTGAGGCAAACACTGTACTTTCTAAAAGTTGTACTAACAAACTGGCATGACATTACATTACAACAGACTGTTTGAATCTGGCAGGTTTCAGCCCACCAAAAAGATTTTATACTGAAGTTCAGATCTAGAGAAGTATGCCAGGCGTGCGTCATTAATATTCATGAGCTTAATTAGTACAACACATATCATCACATCTCCCCCTTAAGAAGAAACCTCTAACAGCTGAATTTTTTAACTTGTAAAAAACTAAATCCTGCAACATGCAAGTTTTTGTATCAAATGTCTGCTAATCCTGCTAAATTAGGCAGGGCTTCCTGATTGGCTACAAAGGTCCATTGGGGCAGCTGCCGTCTCTGCCTGTGTCACTGGCAGTGGGTCCTCACTGGGTATTGAGCTTACTGCACTGCCATTGCTACTGCATTTTCTCCTGCCTCTCCCTCCATTTCAAAATCCTGCTCCAAATTCTTGTCCATGTCTTCCTCTCTCCCGCCACAGGGAGAGGTCTGTATTCTGTGTGGGGTGCACTGCATGACTGGCGAACCCATCAGATTGTGGCAATTGTGCCGGTACTGTTTCCCATTGGCTGAGACAATGTAGGAACGGGAGGTCTGTACAGGTGTAACAACAACCGCAGGGCTCCATTCTTGTTGGTCGGTTCACATACACACATGTTGTCCTGGGCTCAATGGAGGCAATGTATGTGCTGTTCTGTTATAATAATATTGTTGCTTTTGCTGAGCATACTGCAGCATGGCACGGATATCTGAATCTCGGATTCTTGGCCTCAGCCGCCCATATGTTGCAGGTAACAAGGTTCTGGTGTGATGGCCCGTAAGTAGCTGTGCTGGGGACTTCACACCTTCAATAGATGTGTTCCTCAAATCGAGCAGGGCCAGATATGGGTCTCTGTTGTCTTTCATAGCTTATTTTTTTAGTAAATTCTTAATTGTTTGCACTGCTTTTTCAGCCATGCCATTGCTCTGGGTGAACCTGGGTGAAGAGGTGATGTGCTTGAACTCATATGCTTTGACAAAGGACTGAAACTCGGTACTAACAAATTGGGATCCATTATCCGTGAGGAGAATCTCTGATATGCCATGCCGTGAAAACAGATTTTATATGCATAATTACAGTCTCACTTGTGGTGTTTTGTAATCTAGCAGCAAATATGTTACTGTATTAAAGTCAAATAAATCCGCTCCTACCTTTTGACAGAGCCTCTCTGGTATTTCGTGAGGATGCAGTGGCTCTCTGGGTTGAGCTTTCCTTTAGGTGGCACAGATGCCACAGTTGGCAACCAGGTCACTGATATGACTATTCATCCCTGGCCAGAACAAAACATCTCTGGCCCGCCTCCTGCACTTCTCGATACCCCAGTGGCTGCCATGAATGTTCATAAGCATTTCTTTTCGCAATGATACCAACACAATCAGTCTCTCATCTTTAAGGAGTAGCCCACTTCCAGTTGTAATTTCTTCTCGAAACAGCCAATATGGTCTAGCACAGGAGCTACCCAGGAATGAAAATGGTGCAGCTGTGTAAACACATCTTGGGCAAGTACTCCCAAGGGCCCGGGGCACCTTACAGAGTACACATTCACTGCGCAATGTTTGCTTTACACATTTAACTCTTAAGAGCTGCGCACTGATATTACTCTGATTTCTGGGCATGACACCCACCTTGTGACTCACGCTGGGGAATACAATTACAAATGAATACCCTTGTTCTCAAATGAATACATTGACTGTCTATGTGCAACTCAAATACAATGTGTGCACTAAATATAAGGGGTGTGGGAGTGGGTCACTGCCAGAGATTGTAGTGATATTTATGTGAGGATCGATGGGAAAGCAGTGGCCAGTGAGTTTGACTGGGGTGGAGGGTACATTGGTGGCTGGCCTAGGGGCAGGGCAGGAGCAGTTGCATAACATTGGGCAACCCTGCCAGGACAGCTGCCAATCAAGCGTTAGTATAGGAGGACGTCATCATTCATTCACCTACCTAGACCGAAGATGAGCAAAACCTGATCCACCGCGGGACCACATCTGAGTCATGGACCCTCATTGATGGTATTTCTTCTAGTTTATGGGTGCTATGGGAGGGAGGAGATGTGGAGGCTAGTAGATGTCTTTGGTGAAGGGTTGCTTAATTGAACTGTTCTAGGTGGCATGTGCCAGGGTTGGAGGAGGTGGGTTCCCGATTTAGCGTGGATGGGGGAAGTTTTTTTTTTTTTAATTAGAAGGAGCTGTCAGGGCAGACTCGCTAACAAATTAAATTTATTTTACACTTACTTATAGTATCATGTGCTCTCAGGGGCTTGGCAGAGAGGAGGGAAGTTGAGGTTTACATGGTGGTTTGGGCAGGGGATTATCAGTTGCAGGATGGGGGAAGTCACACAGCAAGTGGTGGGAGCCACACAGATCCTAAACTGGATCTGGTTTCTGTATCCAAACCTGCTTTGATATCCTAATATTTAGGATATAGGATTTATGGCAGCTTTATCTGAAAATCTTAAATCCTATATTTTTGCTGAAATATGAGATATGCATTTAGCAAAATGGATATCTGAGCAACCCTTTTTGGGTGTTTTCAGTCCTGCTGATATCTTTGCTATAAGGAATCTGCAGTGTAACTGAGCATTAGGAATCTTAATAGACATGGGACTCAGTGTTGTTGTACCACTGTAGTGACACAGCACAGAGTTCTAAGAAGAACTAGAGTGCAAACATTTCATGCTGTTAGCGGACTCCGAGAGAAGCCACCTACTTGGTGCCATGTTGCTGGCCCATTAAAGAGAGGAAAAACAGAAGAATGTTTTCTGATGGCTCTTTCCCTCTTTCTCTGCATCATGCAGGTATTTAGTTTTTTATCTGATTGATCCTGTGATCCCCAACCCCCCACCTGCTATGTCCGTAAACTAATATTCCCAGGATCCCGCTGCGGCCAGCCCTCTGATGACACGAGTGATGTCTATGTGTCAGTGAACATTTGTAATGGTTAATTGTTTAATGGAGTGCATGGCTGTGCTCACTGAACCGGTGCCAATCACACTGAGCACAGTTAGTACCAGTACAGTAAGCCCTGCCACACACTCTATTAGGCAAATAACCATTGGAAAGGCTCACCAGAACATGGATGCCCCCCACAGCTTAACCCATCACTCACGTCATCAGAGGGCTGGCCACGAGATACTCTGGGAACATTAGGTCTCTGACATGGCAGGTGAGGGGTTCAGGATCAGCTAGACAAAAAACTAAATAACTGTCAAGTAAGGGACTATACATATTATTTCTTCTTATTATTTATGGCACCCACACCTGTGATCTTTATGCCAAAACTGGATGGCTCCAACTGTCAAACCGCATCAAGTACCAGACCTGCTTAATGGTGAAAAACTAACATTGGGCCTTGCAACCCCAGGTGGCCAAGCACTCCTCTGCATGGCACAAAATCCACACCCAGCTAGGGGCTCAGAATCTCAGCTTCTGCGCATTCCTCATTGCCGCACCACCCAGGGGCAAAGATTCTTCGCACACAGAGCTCCCAGCTGGTTAAATGGTCTCGGCCACAACATTTCCTCTCTGCCTAAGCTTGGCCCCTTCAAATCCAACCTCCATCTCCTCCTCTCTGCCTCTAGCTCCTGTGATTGCCTACCTTAGTCTTCTGCTCTCTACCTCTATCTTCGCTCTCTACCTTAATCTTCTGCTCTCTACCTTAATCTTCTGCTCTCTACCTTTATCTTCTGCTCTCTACCTCTATCTTCTGCTCTCTACCTCTATCTTCTGCTCTCTACCTTAATCTTCTGCTCTCTACCTTAATCTTCTGCTCTCTACCTTTATCTTCTGCTCTCTACCTTAATCTTCTGCTCTCTACCTTTATCTTCTGCTCTCTACCTCTATCTTCTGCTTTCTACCTCTATCTTCTCCTCTGCTTCTAGCAGTTATAACCCTCCTTACTCACCTCCTCTAACACTCCTCCCTCCCTTCCCTCCACATCCTCCCCCCCCATCCCCTCATTCATCCCTCTTGTTACCTGGCAAATGCCTCCGGCTGCACTTGACTTTTTCGTCCCTACCTATCCTCGTAACTCTGGATACCTGACTCTCCCCATGGCACTTAGTAACGCAGTTAATGTATTGTAAGCAACAGCTTGCAATTGCTTGTAACCTGTTTTTTCTCCCTCATTCTCAAATTGTATTGTTCTTTCAAATTGTCTTGTTGTTCAAATTGTGTTATTTTCTACTGTCTCTCAACCTACATGGAACCTTTGTAAAAGAGCCTTGGCTCAAAGGTATTTGTAATCCTAGACTTAAATAAATAAATAATTAAATTTCTCCTTGCATTTTGCTTAGTGGGACCTCACGGTCCCATATCATTGCTACAGTGGAGCAGAGAGTTCCCCTTTAACGAGTAAGTTTTGCAGCAAGCCATCTGATATATAATATGGGCTAATATATGTCATAATATATGATAATATATACCATAATATATGGGCTGGCAGTATAGCCTAAAGGTTAGAGTAATGAACTGTGAACGAGCTTGGATCTGCACCAAATCCTCAAAGCAGTGCAAAGAAAGTTCATTCCGAGAGAAAAGTGATAGCAAGTTGTTGCTGTCCATATCGCTGGTAATTATTCATTGACAGTCCTGTACATTCTTTCCCAGCTGGATGCTCACTTCCCAGCCGGATGCTCACTTCCAGATACCCTAGGTATGGAACCTTGTCTCCATTGCTGGTGATCAAAGTGATCCAAGATTTTGGAGGTGGCTGAAGATCTTCCATGGTCCAATGTTGCCAAAAATATGGCCCTTTCATGGTTGTAATCTGGGACCCTGTAACCAACACTGCCATTAATTCTACCCCATCAACTTTGACTTGAACAGTTGGACTCCTGCCAATGAAACAGGATTGATCCATTACTATGGGTGGATCTGGTCGACCACTCTTCGAGGATCATCCCCGTCCCTGAAGATTCCCTGTTTAACATTACTGCATGTTCTGAAGGCTGCTGGCATTGCCTCTCAATATGGCTGCTGATACCACATCTTCGGCAAACTGATCTGCCTTGACTGTCGAACTGGTCAGTCAGACGCCTTCCTTCTCCTCTTCTGGGTAAGGACTGAGGGTCATCAAACCGCCTCCCTCTTTCGTTCTGAATCTGGGGTGTGTCACTCCTCCAATCTTCTTGAGCCTTTTTACCTCCTGACAGACCTCTGTCATCTTCTGCATCAGGGTAGCTATCTGCTCCACTAAGTCCGGATTCAGGCTGGAGTTGGTTGCCATGGAACAGACTGGCACCTGTGCCATCTGGCCGCACAAGGGTCGGGAGTCTGGGAGATAACCCGGGTACCCACCTGTTGGTTCATGACTGTATGCTCACTCTTTACTGGACATTTCTTTGCCCAGTGGTCACCTGTGCCACAGGTCTTTTTATACCAATCCTTACATTGGATACCCTGGTCATGCTGCACCTAGAGGCGTCACCATTTGGGGGTAGGTCATTATGTCTTCTCCCGCTTGACCTGGTCCCAACACCTTGATAGCTTTCTCTTTAAAGTCTAAGAAATCTGCTTCAGGATATTGGAGCTATAGCATATGGCGCTTCCTCCTCAGGGCTTCACTATGAACCCCCTCCACAAATGTTTCTGTCAAGATGTGGTCTGGATCCGTAATCTCTCTGGCATCCACTCTCTCAATCACCCTCAATAGTTCCTGAAGACTCAGTGCACACTCTTGGAGGGTCTCTTGAGGTCTCTGGGTACACGAGAAGAATTTCATCTTTAAACTATATACTGTGTGAGTGTCAAATATTTGTTGCAATCTTTGCAGAATCCGGTCAGCCATGGTCTTTGCACCTGCAGGCCATACTGAACTTCCCTGTAGACAGCACCCTTCAGTTCTCCAATGAGTATTTTGACTTTCTGTCTTTCCAGGATTTGATATAGCCGAAACATGGCTTGCATCTTAGAGCAGAACTCACCCAAATTACTAGTCCCACTTCCATCCCTTTCTCCTGTGAATTGGGGAAGCCATGGTACCCTGAAGTAGTCTGGCATTGTCAGAGGTGAGGGAGGTATATTCTCTCGGACTTCCATCCCAGTCTCTATAGCTTCATTCCCAGTGGATGTGTTATCCCTTCCAGACAATCCACTACTACAACCTGGTACTGCTTGCATCTTATTTTAGAAGCTCTGGCTTTGGACTCCTTAAAAAGAATCCTGCTGACTATGCCCAAAAGATTTTTTTCTGGTGTGTTGATCTAATCCAACTGAGCGCTGACCATGAAGATTGCCTTTCTCAGTTGCACACCCAGTGTCACCTCAAGCAGGTGGACTGGCGAGACAACGCTGTGGTTCGAATGGGGTTGGGTGGATGGAGGTACCCGGTAAGGAGAGGCAGGAGACAATCTATAAATTTTATGCCCTACTAGCTTTATTCATGCAACAGGGAAAGGTAGACATGGTCACCAGGGAAGAGGGGAACCAAACCACACGGGAACAGCAAGTAACCCTCTATACCAACTCTGAGAGGTGCACCTCGGCCTAAGGCCACTATCTATTACACTCTATGCTAAACTTTCTCTAAAGGGTCTAATGAACAAATTCAAACATCTATTACTCTGTAATGAGATGAGACAATCACTGCAGGGAACAATAGGTATCAGTGCAAATCCTGAAGGATCGGGTGGTGGTGTGGAGTTCATAAGGTTAAAGGAAGCCAAATTTTTCCTGCCGTCTTCATGCGCACAGCTGAAGAATGGAGTTGCAATGGGGTAAAAGGGAAAATGGGGTTCCTGCTTGGCATCAGGCTACACCAGTACTAAACCCTAGGACAGGTTGGGGAGGGTAGGAGAAATTTTTAAACAGACCCTGATTCTTTGGCAAACCCACTCTCCAGGGTTGCCAGAATACTCTAGCACAAAAGAACAGGACTTTGTCGAACTCTTCCCCAGCACAAATCCTTGACCAGGGCTGCCAAAGATGAAGGAACAAAGACTTGGTGTGGAATCCACAAGAAAGTATTGCCAAGGGAGAGGATCTGCTGCAATTTTCCATGGCACCAACCCTCGACCAGGGCTGCCAAGGATGAAGGAACAAGTGCTTGCCATTGAATCTACTTGCAAGGATTGCCAAGGATGAAGATCTGCTGCAGTTTCCCCAGCACAAACCCTCGAAAGGACTGCCAAAGATGGAGGCTCGTTGAAGCTTCTTTGTCGAAGGATCCACCTGAGGATCACCGAGATCAAGATGAATCCCAGAAGCTGATACGGTGCAAGCAGGGCAAGTCAAACAGGAGCAGTAGGATGCAGGATGAAGATAAGAATCCCGTACTGTCCAGAATCAGACAAAACAACAAACCGGTGGACACGGATACACACTGGCCACGTCGGACTCGACTATCAGTGAATGACTGGGAGTGACAGATGAGACTTCTTTCAGGACGTTCCACCTCCAGGCTGACCAAACCACAAGGAAACCAGGAGCTGGTGGCTGTAAGGCTGTAAGTTCTGGAATACCATAAAGGACATAACAGGTCAAGATCCTAGCACTACACTCCCAGTCAAAATTCACTACAATAAGGGATCAGTCTCTGATAGACTGGAAATACTGGAATCATTTATTAATCATTTTGCAACTGCTGGCCTAGCATTCGACATCTCTCCGGCTAACCATCTATGCTCTCAGCTAGGCATTAAGAGTCCTGATGTTCGGATAACTGAATCTACCTTCTCCTTCAAACCAGCCACTTTGAAACAAGTTGAAGACCTAATCTCTCAGCTGGACGGCAAAAAAAGTGCAGGTGCAGACTCCCTTGATCCTTGTTTCTTAAAAATTGCCATGCAAGCACTAGCAGTTCCATTAACACACCTATTTAATCTCTCATAAAAACAGGCTCTATTCCCTCAATCTGGAAAACAGCTCAAGTTATCCCCCTACTGAAAGCAGGGGACCCCATGGACCTTAATAACTACAGACCAATTTCTATCCTACCTGTGCTATCCAAATTGCTTGAAAAAATAGTGAGTACTCAGTTAAGAGGTTATCTTGAAGAGGCTAAGCTGCTAAACCCCGCACAATAAGGATTTAGAACCAAACATAACACCATCTCAGCCCTGGCCAAAGTAACAAATGATTGGCAAATTGAACTGGACAAAAAAAAACTGTGTATGTGCTGCATTCCTAGACCTGAGTAAGGCATTCGACACGGTTGACCATGATCTACTCCTCTCTTCCTTGTACTCCATAGGACTAGATACATCTTCCCTTAGACGGTTTAATAGCTACCTCACAGGAAGGACTCAGCAAGTGAAATCTGAAGGAGACCTATCCCCACTTAAACCTCTGCAAAGAGGAGTTCCCCAAGGATCCATCCTAGGCCCAATCCTATTTGCCATCTACATCAATAACATCGACATTAATCTCACCAAAGCCACTGTACACCTGTTTGCAGATGACACCGTATTATATGTCAGTAACCCCTCACCTGTCTTAGCAAGTGAAGAGCTACAAGCAGAATTCAATATACTTCAACATCAGTTGCTGGAAAAAAAACTTCTCCTAAATGCAAAAAAGACGAAGGCAATGTTTTTCTCCCCCCAAAATTAAACCGGTAACTCCTTTCCAAGCAATCTCCCTCAACTTTCCACTGTATTGGGTGAAAATCTTGAATTTGTTAAAAAATTTGAATATCTGGGGGTCTGGCTAGACTATAGACTCAACTATCTAACTCACTTGGAAGAGCTACAGAAAAAACTCCGGCAGAGGCTTGGTCTCTTTCACAGAATAAAGCATTTTCTAAATAGGGACTCGAAAAAGAAGTTGGTCCAGGCCACATTTCTCTCAGTATTGGACTATGCAGACTTCCTATACGGTCGCTGCCCTAACTCTTATCTGTACAAACTGGACACACTTTACCATAGAGCACTGAGGTTCATTACAGATCTCCCCCTTAGCACTCACCACTGCTCACTCTATGCTGCAGTTGGATGGACTTCACTCCAATTCAGAAGAAACAGGAATGCCATACTATGGACATATAGGGCATTACCTAAGAAGCTCCCAAACTATATTTCAGACTGCTTCACACAAGTCACAGCAAGTAAATATGCCCTAAGAAGCCTCAACTACATCATGCTTAAAGTGCCCAATTTCAATACTTGACATGGGAGAACTGCTATCAGCTACATACTATCTACATTATGGAATATGATGCAGAAGACCCTGAAATTGAGCAGCTACATAACAGTCACATCCTTCAAACATCTGTATTCAAGGCTTATCCAAGAAAAATGTTACTGCTTCCACAAGTACTAGAGTATTATAATAGTAGTGCTAATCTTATCCTTCCTCTTCCTCTGACAGTCATTCCATGGAATGAATCCACCCTTATCAAGTGCCTCCACCCCTCAGATGTATTACACCCCACCCTTCATCCAGCTCCCAGCACTTCATTACATACATCATAGCCCTATACCCCTGTCATTCAACCCCCAGTACAGGCCCCAGCCCTTTCTCAGGCAGCACTTATCCATCCACTTTATAACTAATATCACCCTCTACATTCCCCACCAACTAGGCAACTCCACTCCTGCTCCCCCTCCTCTTGTCCTCTATTATCTATGTTAAATATTGAAGTACTGATTACTATGCTTAGGATGTATGTTTAGACACTGTGTGTTTTTTTTTTAACCTTGTATTTAATAGATGATTTTGTATGCGTTGTATATCTGTATAACTATGTAAATTGAACCTTGACCTTACCAGGTCCATCTTGCAAATGAGCTGTGCTCAATGATGTTCGCCTGGATAAATAAAGATTTGATTGATTGATTGATTGATTGAAATCACACTAGGTTACGTCAACTTTGATCAATGGTGGATGACACAGAAGGGTGTTGCTGCAAAGTTTTCTGCTGGTTGAAGACTGCTTCGGTGAAGAATCAGCTGTGAACAACCCCACCAGGAGTGCTGCAGCAGAAGATTGAGTCCATACACTCTGTACTAAGAACACTGGTAATTCCACTTTGCACTACACCATGGTGTTTAGTGGTTGCTAGGGCATTTGTTTGTAGCAGAGGCAACTTAAAGAGCAGGGGCAAATTGCTGAAATCCAGGGCAATTGTTCATTGCAGGGGCAATTTGCCAGGAGCAGGGGCAAATTGCTGGAATCCAGGACAATTATTCATAGCATGGGCAAATTTTCCAGGAGCAGGGGCAAATCACTGAGTCTTGAGGCAATTGTTCGTGGCAGGGGCAATTTACCAGGAGCAGGGGCAAATTGCTGAAATCTGGGGCAATTGTTCATAGCAGGGGCAAATCGCTGAGTCTGAGGTAATTGTTTGTGGCAGGGGCAATTTGCCACAAGCAGGGGCAAATTATGAAATCCGGGGCAATTGTTCGTAGCAGGGGCAAATAACCACAATCCTGGTATAATACAGTCTTGGTACTTTGCAAACAACACAACATGTTAGATTCTAAGCAATACATAGTTCATTAGCTGACCGCCATTCAATAGCAGTTGTGTGCTAAGCACATCTTGTTCTGACCTACCACACTTGTGGTCCCTTTAGCACTAGGATCTGGCTAACCCTTTGGAAACTCACGTGGATAATCCCTTTTTCCACTCTGTGTTTTCCCTTTTTGCCACAATACTGACTGAGCCCTTCTATCCACTGTGGACCTAGTGTTTCCTAGCAATGCCCTTTTAATGTTTGGGGCCATAATTGCCCCTTTCCACCTCTGTGATGGGTGTTACCCCTCCTTACTGCCAAGGGCCCGTTCTTACAGGGTCTATTGTTGCTCCTCCAGCATTGGGTCAGGCTGCCTTCTTCAAATCACTTGGGGCCTTCTCTGCCCCCTCTTTAATTTCTGGGCCCACATTGCCCTTTTAGTATCTGGGCCTAAAGTTGCCCCTTAAAATCTTGAGTGGGCCTGACTTGTTGGGCCCCTCCAGTCTTGTCTGGAGCTTGCCCCAATCCCCTTATCTGCCTTGGGTAGATCGGTGCCCGTTTAAATAACTAGGCATGTGAAGTCCGTTAAAATTTAGGACTGGCCACGGCCTCCCTGTCATTCATTCAGGATCTCTCCACCTCTACTTTGCCCCTCCTTTTGAATATTTAAAACCCCCTATGGCCTTCCTTAGCTGGCCCCTCCCTATGGGCATCACCACACCTGGAATTATTAATTTTATAGCTGGCCCCTCCCTCGCCGGGCCTCCGATGGCACCCCAAGCCCCAACAACCAAACTTCTGTGTTTTAAAATATACTGGCAGTCAGCACTCTTCATTTGTGCTGCTACCAACTCACTGCCTCAGGCCCAGGGTGAAGGATCTGCTGAGAGGAGGGAGGTATTGGCATTCAGAGAGAAGGAGCCATTGCAGGAGGCAGCAGGCAGTGCAGCAGACAGCAGGGGGCCTTGTGGGACTTATGGACACCCAACGACTCTCTCCAATGATGTGGCTCTTTCTATGCTGCCAGTGAGGGACTGTACACTTTATTTTTATTTTTAAAACAAAAAATGGGGCCGAACTGAGCCCACACCACCGCAGGGTGTCGAATACTGAACTTCTCATCGGCGCCGACCACCAGACTTGACCCTTTTGCAGGCACATCCACCGGAGCATCTGACAACAGGGTCTTCACTAGCTAGAGGAAGGAAAAAACACTGCAGAGTCAACAGGACCAGTTACCAACACCTCAGGTAAGCCGCCATCCTAGCTGCAGTCCTATCACCCTCTCCACTCCACAGCCCAGCTCAATATGTTCCCAAAATGGCTGTTTCACTTCTCAAAAAGTGCTCAGGGTTCTAATTCTAGAACCCCCTAGCCCAGGGCCAAACAAACAGCTAATTTTCGAATGGGCACCACATGCCAGCCAGGGACAGTGGTTCCAGCGAGTGGGTGCCCACTCTCATGCTGCCTGCTCTGGAAGGGGGGGGTCAAATGGAGTAGAGCAGGTAGCCGACAAAATAAAAAAACCTTTTTGTTTCCCTTTTTTCTTTCCTGGCCCTACCCGGCCATTGTGAGGGGTGAAGAACACATACACAGAGGCCCCATATACTGCCCCCTCTAAGCCCACATGGACAACGGGGCACCCCAGAGCACACTATAAATTCCTTTTCTGTAGTGCCCCCAACTTTGGGGCATTACACATGTGCCTAGTGAGTCTTACCCAGTAAACACAGAATAAAATACATACATACTTAAATAAATAATAGGGTAAAGCACAGAGCTGCACGGTGGTACTGACTATAAACAGTGCTGTGTGTTACCAAGAAGGAGGATTGGGCAAGAAACAAAAGGGGTGCTGTGGCACTGGGCACGACTGCACTTGTGAGTGTCAAAGAGATGTACAGGATACAGCCAAGAACAGAGATTCACAGCAGCATTGAGAATAGTAGGCAGTGCTGAAATGGGGGGGGGGGGGGTAGAGCTGGGATAGGGCCAGAAACAGAGAGATGAACAACAACATTGAGAATAGCAAGCAGTGTCAGAATCAATCAATCAAAATTGTTATTTATCCAGGTGAACATCATTGAGCAGAGCTCTTTTACAAGATGGACCTGGTTAGAACAGGGTCAGGGTATCATCCAACATAAAACCATATATATATATATACACACATGTATATAAAAGTATATAAACACATTCACATTGGTGCAGTATTAGGAGATTCAAATAACAAAAAAGGGAGAAAGAGAAGAACCATAGCAGAGGAGGATACAAATACAAAAGGGTCAGGTCCACCATTCAAACCTTAATTACATAAATACGGTTACATATAATCCGTATTCACTGTAGAGAAATACCAGAGTCCATTTACCAGGAGCAATCAGAAGAACCAGCCATGAAGATGGCATAAGGGAACAGCCAACTAATGGCAGATGGGGGTACCAGGAGGGGTATGCAATGTATGAACGAGGGGATAACGTAGTGAGATGTGTAGGTCCCATAGATAGGTAAATAAAATAAATAAGGCGGCGGGGGCCTATGGGGGGGTAGGGGAGGTAGGACTAATAATGTTTGAATACGTGTATATGGTGGATATACCCTGTGAAGGGTTGTGAAGAGAAGGCTAGAGAAAGTAGGAAAGTAGTCCAATATCAAGAAGGGAAACAGAGTCAACACAAATGGTACAGGTTAACATGATGACCGATCAGGGTCATGGAAAACAATTGCACTGTTCATTTCTGAGACGAGAGTATAAGAACTTAAAGGACGAGATGCTGATGGGTGACCTTAATTTTAGCTTTTTTTTGCAGTTTGTTCCACAAGGAGCACAGTGTAAAGCTTATAGCAGCCCTGCCAAAGTGAGAGTTAACTTTGGGAACCTTCAGTAAGATAGATATGCAACTTCTCAGGGCATAATTGCCTATAAGGTTTAGGGAAGACGGTCTGTAATGTATTGGGGACGTTTTTTGGAGATGGCTCTCAGGGTCCATAAGGCTGCATTTCTATCGCGCCTGTATTGAAGAGAACTCCACCCCCCACTGCTTGATATAAGGAGCAGTGGTGAGTGGAGTAAGGCAAGCCTGTGATGAACCTCAGAGCTCTATGACATAGTGTGTCAAGTTTGGTGAGGTAGGATGTGGGACAGTGACTGTACAGGATGTCAGCATAGTCTATCAATGATAAAAAGGTTGATTGGACCAGCTGCAGTTTAGCTTCTCTAGTTAAGAAGCGGGCTATCCTAAAGAACAGGCCAAGTCTCTGTCGTAGTTTTTTTGAGTAATTCTGCAATGTGCTCTGAAGGCCTTACTCATGTCTAAGAACACAGCACAAGTGTAATTCCTGTTGTCAAGCTCCCTTTGCCAATTACTAGTCACTTTGGCAAGTGCTGTGATGGTGCTATGTTTAGCTCTGAACCCTGATTGGACAGGATTTAGCAGGTTCTTAGCTTCTAGGTACTGCCTCAGTTGGTTGCTTATGACTTTTTCCAGTAATTTCAACAGAACCGGGAGAATTGAGATCGGTCTGTAATTATTTAGATAACAGGGATTTCCGTACTTGAACAGGGGTATGATGTGCGCTGTTTTCCAGACTGAGGGAATGAATCCTTAGGTCAGTGATAGGTTAAATAAATGGGTTATGGGCACGGCTAGCACATGGGTGGCCATCTTCAAAAAATATGGGTCCAGGGTATCCGCACCAGCACTTTTTTTTATGTCTAATTTTAGCAACAGGTCTTCAACTTCTTTCAGAGTAGTAGGACGCAAGGAGAAGACTGAGTCGGTGACACTGGGATCAGCACCTTGATTATCCACCTGGGAGCCTATCGAATTCGCAGGGGAATTGTCGAAAGCCAAGCCTGCAGTCGCAAAATGATTATTGAAAGCATTTAGAATATCCAATCTATCACTGATGGTGTTATTGTTTAAAGAGATCTCATCAGGTGATGAGCCACCATGCATGTGACCGGACAAATCCTTGACGGTTTTCCAAAATTTTGTTGGATTTTTGGAGGCAGTGAGAAATTCAGAATGATAGTAAGTGGCTTTTGTGTCTCTAACCATTCTAGTGCATGAGTTTCTTGCCCTCTTGAACTGGCACCAGTCCGTAGAGATCTGGGTTTTGAGTGCTTTTTTCCATATGTTGTCTCTCTCAGTCAGTGCAGATTTTAATTCTGGTGTGAACCACCGACATGCATTTTTTGCTACTCGCACCTTAACTATGGGGACATATTTATTTAGAGCGTCTAGGATAATTTTGCTGAATATGTCAAATGCTGATTGCGTGTTTTTTGCCAAGTAGAATTCTTGCCAATGCAAGGAGTGTTTTAGTTCATTGGTGTAGGCAGAAAGGTCAAAGTGCCGCCTAGATCTCTTAGCAGCAAACTTCGGTGTAGTAGTTGGTTTGTTACTTGATCTTATGCAAGCGATAAAGGAATAATCACTGATATCACTGAAGAAGGTACCGGCATAGGAGAAAAGATGTGGTTTGTTCACTAGGATAACATCTAGCAGGGAGCTGTTATCCATATTCTTTTTATTAATTCGTGTTGGTTCGACAATGAGTTGTGATAGTCCATGGGTATCACAGAAGGCTATGAGAGGTGCGGCGGTTTTGGATAGCCAGTCTAAATTAAGATCCCCAAGTATAGTTATTTCTGAGGATTGTTGTTCGAGGATATTGCTTAGATGAGTTAACAATTGTAGATCTGCAGAAGGAGGTCTATAGCACCCTATAACACAAAACGATGAAGTATGCAAGATAGTGACTTGAAGTGACAGACATTCATAAGCATTTGCAACTGATGATAAACTTAGACAGGATGCCGTATACCTATCCTTGACTTAGATGGCTACCCCTCCACCCCTGGACTGTCTATCTGTTCTAATTAGTAAATAGTTAGGGATGTTGACCTCCCTATCAGAGGTGGCTGGTCTAAGCCAAGTTTCTGAGATCACTAGGATGTCTGGTAGGGTGTGGAGAACCCAGGCCTGGATCCTGGAGAACTTTTTTAACAGACTGCATACGTTAATATGGAGGAAACTCATGCCTTTGAGTGTGGCAAGGTCAGAAGGTGATGTGATTGCAGCTGGTGGCCCAGGATTGAGCTCCACATTTCCTGAACACAAAAGAAGAAGGAGCAATAATTTTCTTAGGGCAGCATTAGTAAGCTTAGTACTTGTATCCCCTTTACGTCATCGTGGACCATCGTCCTGGGGGGGCACGCCCAAACATTTTGTGCCCTTCTCACTTAGGGCGGCAGAGACGAGAACTCTGACTGCTATCTGTAATGGTGATGCCTCTATGATGTTAGCAGAAGTCTTAAGCTGTGAGGGTAATTCACTTCATGTTCCAACCTCAGTGGTAAATTGAGTACAGCGTTGGAGAATAGGAGAATTGAAAAGACATTCATCAACATAGGGACAGGAGCTAGTTACATAGCAGATCAGGTCAGTATCCACAGTAACAAAGGCTCGAGGTGGCAAGTATTGGCCATGCAATGTAAGATAGAAGAAGGACCAGAATTGAATCCACAATTTTACACACATAGTGGAATAAGGATGGGGGGAGCTAGAGAAATCAAGAGTGAGTGAAAACTGGTACAAGGAAGAAGTGGTGTAAGATAGTTGGGGCAGAGGTAAACAGCAGAGTTGTATGAGAATTAAGGTGGGGGTAGCTGGGTTAGAGCCAGAAACAGAAAGCGGAGCAGCTGCATTGAGAATAAGAAGCAGTTTGTTTGCTTTGTAATCAAGGTGTATGTGAGGGGTAGCTGGGATACTGGGATAGGGCTAGAAACAGAAAGATGAACAGCAAGAATGAGTACAGCAAGCAGTGCCAGAGCTGTTGGGGTGGGTGGGTGGGTGATGGAGCAAGAAACAGAGAAGAGTCACATGGCAGAACTGAGATTAACTGGCTGAGATAGGCTGGCAGTATAGCCTAGAGATTAGAGTAATGAGTTGTGAATGAGCTTGGTACATCCAGCAGACCAGAGTTGGGTCTGATTCTCATAACCTCCACTTGCATACTCTGTGACCCTGAATAAGTCACTTAACTGCCCAGTGCTTCCCAGGTCTCCCCTGAATACAGGCACCTGTGCCTTGTGAGCCTAACCCGGTTACCAAAGACTAAAAAAAAAAAAAAAAAATAAATGCAAGAATCATGGTGCTGGGGAAGGGGAGCAAAATGGGAAGAGAAACAGGAAGAGCTGCAGTCAGTTCAGCACTGTGAATCGCCCTTGTTGCTGGTGTGAAAGGGAGGAGGATATACGGCAACAAACAGAAAGAGCCACACAGTGGCTTTGAGCATGCCTAGTGCTGCCAGTGTCCTGGGGAGGGAAGAGTCCCTTCGGGACTCTCAGCCTTATTTCTTTTTAATGTGAGGGCACGGATATGCAGCTCAACCTGCACAACAAGGCCCTCACCAGTCTGCTCAGGTCACATACCTTCTCTGGAGAGTTCATGAGTTGACTGTCCCTCACCAATCTGCTCAGGTCACATACCTTCTCTGGAAAGATCATGTGTTGACTGGCCCTCACCAATCTGCTGAGGTCGCATACTGTCTCTGGAGAGATCATGTGTTGACTGGCCCACACCAATCTGCTCAGGTCGCATACCTTCTCTGGAGAGATCATGGGTTGACTGGCCCACACCAATCTGCTCAGGTCACATACCTTCTCTGGAGAGATCATGGGTTGACTGGCCCACACCAATCTGCTCAGGTCACATACCGTCTCTGCATAGATCATGGGTTGACTGTCCTGGCTGGCATGGAAAGTTTTGCCTGAAGGTTTCTGCTACAGTGGTAGTTGGGGTTGTCTCCCTGGAGGTCACTTTTGAAGAGGTAGGTGGTTGGGTAGTTAAGTACCCAGGTTTGGGGTACTGTGAAGCCTAGTAGAAGTCGTGGTGGAGAAAGGCCTGGGTGGGTGTGGGGGGGTCTGTTTGATTTGTTCTATTCCAATGTGATCTGGTGTTTGGCTCATACTCTCTTGACTGCAGTGGGAGACTGAGGGGTCTGGAGGAGAACAAACTGCCATTCTGTTGTTCCTCACAATGTGTCATCTGCATGCCAGAGTTCTTTAGCCAGTGGAGTAACTAAGGATTGGTGTGGGAGGTGCCACAGTGGGGTGGAGTTTGAAAAAGCAGCTGAGCAGTTTCTTTTGACTACCTGCACTGCCATTAATTGTGGAGGGATGGGCAGACTGGCAGACATGAAGTTATGAAATGCAATGCTGTGCAACTTCTTCAGTCACCAGCACTGCAGGTAAAATGTGAAGGAGTGGGTGGAGGGGGCAAGTGGAAAGCTTTTGAAAGTGCCACTGGGTGCCTTCTTTGAACACTAATACTGCTGGTAATTACAGAGGAGTTAATGGATGGGCGTGTAACGTGCCAACTGCTACAGCAGGCACCTGTTAAAGAATAGCCCTTCAGAGCCAGAGATCACCAACATGGGAACTGGTAAAAAACAAGTCCCCCCAGCACTGTAGATCTGTCGTGGCAGCTGACAGTTACAAAAATAGTCCTTCAGGGCAGAAGACTCACTGTGGCAGGTGTTTATTAAGGTGACACTCTCCATGGCCAGAGCCCTGCTGTAGCAGGGACTGAAGTCTTGGCACAGCAGGCTGTTACAAGAAACAGACCTTCAGGGACTAGAGTTCTGCCACCAGGGGTGGTCAAGAGAAGTAACCCTTTGGGGGCTAGTCCCACTGTGGCAGGTGGTTGACAAACAAAACCATCAGAGGTTGGAGTCCCTCTGTAGCAAGTGATTAAGAGAAAAATCACTTAAACCTGCATGGAAAACAAGCAGTTGGGATACTGACATGCACTTACTGACACTGTTTTTTTTAATGTTTGCCATGCGCATGTTTGCTCAGTGAACATTTTGTTATGATAGTTGGGTTTTGAAAGGTGTGACACTGTCCTTCAACGCAGAGCAGTCCTAAAGGAGCATGGCCAATCATCAGGCAGGGTGGGCATGTAGGGTGAGCATGACACAGTTCTGGCTTGCTGGGCTGAGATGTTCTCTAGCTGAAAAGGAACGGCCAACTCAATTATGGGTCAGCTCTTTCCTTTGATGTACACAGGCCAGCAGACACAACTGGTCTTTCATGAGGCTTAGGAATTTCAAATATCTAGGTGTTCACCAACTTCACGGACACACACACACACACAACTTTAAAGGACACCTAAACCCTCATTTTACACATGTATACTAGCAGTACTACCCGTATTCAAATGTGAATAACTGTAAAACAAAAATGATATCATGGTACTGTGAGCACAAAAGTTGTTCAGCACAAAAATATCTACCAAATTAGTGGTGTTTCATTTATAGCTACCTTTAATTTTTTTTATAGCTAGCAAAAAATCTGGCAGAAAATTCTATTTTTTTTTCACTTTTTTAACAAACAAAAGCGAATAACTTTAAAACAAAAAATTATCAATGGTGCTGTCAGCACAAAATTTGTTCAGCACACAAATCTCTACAAAATAAGTAGTGTTTCATTTATAGATACCGTTTAGTTTTTTATAATTAGCAAAAAACAGCATAACATTCCTTTTTTCACTTTTTGCAACAAACAAATGCAAATAATTTTAAAATGAAAAATGACAGCATGGTGCTTTGAACACAAAACTTGTTCAGCACAAAAATATCTATAAAAAGAGCAGTGTTTCATTTATAGATGCTTTTTTAATAATCAGACAAAAATGGCAGGAATCTCCATTTTTTTCACTTTTTGGAGGTATGGCATAAATGGATTATGCTACCCCCCTACTGGAAATATTGTTGATATTTTTTGTTCTTGTGCCAATTGACCTGATGACATCACTTGTGGCTTTGCAACTTGTGATGTTATTGGGTCAATCGGCCCACACTTCCCAGGGGGTTGATGGCACTCAGCTGCACCTTGTGCCTCACAACCCACCTGGGGCATGCGGTAATGTACATAATCCACAGAGTGCACCACAACACATCTACTACCCCAGGGCTTCTATACCAGTGGCAAACAACCGGCATTGACCAATGTTTTTTGTTAATTATGGTTTAATTTTACTAACCCTCTTTTCTACCCAGTTACAATTTACTGGGATGGCATATGCAACCTGGTGTTTCCGATAATGCAACAGAACTCAGCTGAATGTTGTATTGTATGTAATTGTCCGTGTTGTTGTACCTTGCCCTCTAGGGGCTGGAGTCCCATAGTGGCAGATGATTATTAAAAGTGAAATCCTTCCATGGACTGGAATCCAACCATGGAGGGGGACTGTTAAAAGTGAAAGCCCTCCAGGGGCCAAAGTCCTGTAGTAGCAGAATGATTGTTAAAAGTGAAAGCCCTCCAGGAGCTAGAGTCCCATAGTAGCAGGATGATTGTTAAAAGTGAAAGCCCTCCAGGGGCTGGAGTCCCATAGTGGCAGGTGATTGTTACATAGATACATAGACAGTGTCAGTAGATAAGGGCCTATGGCCCACCCAGTCTGCCCATTTGAGCTTCTAAGTTCAGTTTATGTTTTCCTAGAAATCTGTTGCCCCTTACCCCTGACCTCCAGAATTGCTTTATGTCTATCCCAAGCATTCTTAAATTCCGTGAGTGTTTCAGCCCCTGCCACTGCCTCTGGCAGGGTGTTCCACTTGTCCACCACCCATTCTGTGAAGAAATTCTTCCTCATGTTTCCTTTGAATCACCTTCCCTCCAACTTCATCCCATGCCTTCTAGTCCTGGAACATCTTTTTCGCTTAAAAATAGTGTTTTCCTGCACCCTGTTCCTCCCTGTAAGATACTTGTATGTCTCTATCATATCCCCTCTCTCCCTCCTCTCCTCCAGGGAGTACATGTTCAGTTCCTTCAACCTGTCTTCATAGGACTTGTGATGCAATCCATGCACCATCTTTGTTGCCCTCCTCTGAACCTTCTCTACCCTGTCTATGTCCTTACATAGGTATGGTCTCCCAGAACTGTACACTGTACTCCAGGTGGGGCCTCACTAGTGTCTTGTATAATGGAATTATGACCTCCCTTTTCCTGCTGGTGATGCCCCTGCCTATGCATCCCAGCATCCTATTTGCTTTACCTGCTGCCTTGTCACACTGTTTTCCTACCTTGAGGTCATCAGAATTGATAACCCCAAGGTCCCTTTCCAGTTTGGTGCATGCTATATCCTTACCCCCCCAAAACTGATATGTTGTTCCAGGGTTTTTGTGTGTCTTATGCATTATCTTGCACTTCTTTGCATTGAATTTCAACTGCCAAACCCTTAACCATTCTTCAAGCTTCTGCAGGTCCCTCCTCATTCTGTCTACACCCTCTAGTGTGTCTACTCTGTTACAGAGCTTTGTGTCATCAGTAAACAGGTAAAAGTGAAAGCCTTCCAGGGACTGGAGTCCCACTATGGAGGGTGAATGTTAAAAGTGAGTCTTCCAGGGGCTGCAGTCCCACCATGGAGGGTGACTGTTAAAAGTGAAAACCTTCTAGAGGCTGGAATCCCACCATGGAGGGTGGCTGTTAAAAATAAAAGCCCTCCAGGGCCGGGAGTCTCACCATCGAGGGGGACTATTAAAAGTGAAAGTCTTCCAGGGGCTGGAGCCTCACCATCGAGGGGGACTATTAAAAGTGAAAGCCTTCCAGGGGCTGGAGTCTCACCCAAGATGAAACTAAAACCACCTTTATCATTGGTAACTGGATCACCAGATTTACAGATAAATATACCACAAATGGAAACAAAGAAATGGTGACTAGTGATTGCTTTCCAGGAGCTGGCCTAGAGGACTTAGCAATTGGCTCCTAAAATGACTAAAAATGTTTAGGGGAAAAACTTGTCATTATACATGGAGGAACAAGTGATATACAAAATAAATGGGGGTAAGGACCTCCGGTGACGTTGTGCTCCTGATGGTTGCCTGAATCAGGAGACTCCCACTGATGCCTATAACAACCTCCAATTTACACCCTACAGCAACACCAAACACAATCGAAAAGCCTACCTGGAGGTATAAGGATGCCTAAGCAAGGGGAGAAAATTGTTAAAAAAAAAAAACGACTTGGTAAATGATGGCGGATACTCAGACTCTGGCAGTGAGGGCTCACAGGCCTCGTCATCCTCGAGGCGTAGTTGCGCCGGCTCCAACCAACCACCCCATCAACGCTGCAATGGCAGATGACCCTGATGCTGGCAGAACTCCAGGACTTCCAAAAAGAGTTCCAATCCACCACAACTGCCCTAAGGACAGATATAAGTAAACTCAAAAAGCAGCAGGAGACCTTAGAAAGCCAGGCTACGGAGGTGGACAGGAGGGTAGACCGCTCGGAAAGAGTGATAGTACAGCTGCACCAGGGATTCCAACAACTGCAGGAGAGGGTGGAGGATGCCAAAAGCAGGAATCATCAAAATAATGCGAGGATCTCGGGTGTGCCGGAGGGGGAAGAGGGCACAGATGTATTTCAGTTTGTCCGCTGCTTGATTGGTGACTCTGTAAACCTCCCAACTGATGTTACCCTAGAGTCTGAGTGAGTGCATCGTACACTGGACCACAGGCCAGCCCCCGAGGGCAGGCCCCACACCATATTAGCTCACTTCCTGAGGTTTCAAGAAAAATAACTGGTGCTGCATTCAGTGTAGAAGCAGGGGTAAGTCATGTATAAAACTCACAGGGTGCATTTTGAGAACAATTATGCCCCGGAGGTGATGGCATGATGAAAGGCTTGTATTCTTATCTTGAGAGCCCTGAGAAATACGGGCTGCATTTCCAGACCCCCTACCCAGCATGACTCACTGTGTTCTACAAGGAGGGGCAGCATACTTACGGCTTGGCTGAGGAAGCTCTGGAAGACCTGAGGAATCATGACATTGAGGTGCCGAAGAACCCGACTGTGCCTCCCAAGGGCACATTATCCGTAAAACTATCGAGGCAGGTTTGGCAATCAGGGCAGTGGGAGTCTAGAAGGTGCCAAGGTGCAGAGGCCATTCAAAAAATAACAGATTCGCTCCGTGATCAGAGCTGCATCCCTACCACACTAACTCTGCCTGGAGGAGAAATGCTCTGCTGAGGGGGAGGCTGAATGAGAGCTATCTGGATTTTTTAGCCCAAGAAGAGGGCCTGCTTTAATGGAAGGATAGACTATGATTCTTCGGACAAACTAATTAACTGGAACTGCTTCGTACAATAACTGAATGGTGGTTCCCACAACGACTGAACTCTCTGTGTCTTATCCTCCTCTCTACTAATTTTCAGATAAGTCCTAGCTTACTAATAACTACCTTTGTACTGTTTAACCCCTGCTAATATTTCACCTTGAGTAGATTTGCTTTATGTAGCATACTCCACTGTGTTCAGACCCCCCTGTGTTGAGGGAGACCCCCCTGTGTTCCTTTTCTGTCTTGCAGGCAACACACTAACAAGAGCCGAAGGAGGGAGACTCGGCAGAGAAGGGAGTAAGGTCAATTTTAAATTGTCCCGGATCTGCGGGGTTCTCTCCTTGAGTGTTTACTAATAAGTAGCTTGATAATGTATAGTAGCCCTTAGGGGCGGACTTGGTGGGCAGTGGCTGAGTTTTCGGCCTTCCCCCAAGACCAAGGATATATTTGACAAGTTAAAAAGGGACAAACTGATTATTTGATCCATGCTGTGGTTGGTGGGTGGATTGTGAAGAGGGGAGGAGAACATAGAGCTGCAAGGCATGAGATTGTGCAGCGCTGGTGGCACCGAGAGGCAAGATGCAGCCATTTGTGCCGGGAGTCTTGGGATATGTGATCTGGGAGAGGCAGTGGACATGGCCTATCTGGACTTCAGAAAGGCCTTCAACACAGTCCTTCACAGGAGACTAATAAGCAAGCTGGGTAGCTTAGGGTTAGGGAGCAAACTAGTAAACTGGGTAGAAAATTAGCTGGAGGGTAAAATGCAGAGCATGGTGGTAAACAGGGTGCCCTCCATAGAAAGAAGGGTGATGAGTGGGGTACCACATGGGTCAGTGTTGGGACCCATACTATTCAACATATACATTGGGGTATTTCAGAGGGCCTGCATGGGAAGGTGTGTCTGTTCACAGATGCCATGAAGATCTGTAACAGGGTGGACACAATGGGAGGGGTGGAAAAGATGAGGGAGGATCTAGTCAGACTGGAGGAGTGGTCAGGGAAGTGGCAACTGCAATTCAATGCAAAAAATGCTAAATTATGCACATAGGGAGTAGGAACCCAAGGGCAAAATACTGGCTGGGGGGGAGGAACTAGAGGTAACAGAGCTGGAAAGGGACCTGGGGATCATCATTTCAGATAGCCTGAAGGTGGGGAATCAATGCAATAAGGCAACGGGGAAGGTGAACAGAATGTTGGCATGCATAGGGAGGGGCTTTTCAAGCAGGAGGAGGGAGGTGATTAAGCCATTATACTAAACTATGGTCAGACCACATCTGGAATATGGGGTACAGTTCTGGAGGCCACACTTGCAGGGGGACAGGGACAGGTTGGAAAGGGTTCAGAGAAGGGCAACTAAGATGGTCCAAGGGCTGCACATGCAGTCATATGAGGAGCAGTTAGAGGAACTAAACTTATACACACTGGAGATGAGGAGGTAAAGGGGGATATGGTTGAAACCTTCAAATATCTGAAGGGAATAAACAAGGTGAGGGAGGGCAGCATATTCAAGATGAGTGAAAACAGATCAACAAGGGAACATGCATTCAAGCTGGTGGGGGCAGGTTTGGAAGAAATGTGAGAGGGAAGTTCTTCACTGAGAGAATGATGGGTCCTTGGAATAGGCTACCAGAATGTGTGGTGGAGGTAGACTCAGTGAGCAAATTCAAGAGTGCTTGGGATGACTACAAAGGGCTAAATAAAGGCAAAAAATGACATGGAGGGGATGGGGCAAGATAAAAGGACAGAGGGGTGTTTGAGTAGACTGGATGGGCCATTGAGTCCTTTCTGCTGGCAAGTTTCTGTGTTTCTAAAGGTCCTACCTAGCCCAGGGACCCTATGATGAAAGAAGCAGTACTAAAGGTCCCACTTAGTCTTAGCTCCTTGGTCCTGACGGTAGCAGTACTAAAGGTCCCACTTAGTCCCGGGCCCCAATCCTGACAATGTCAGTAATAAAGGTCCCACTTGTCCCAGGGCCCCCAATTACAGCAGAAGCAATACTAATGGTCCCACTTAGTCCGGGGCCCCAAGACAGTGGCAATACTAAAGGCACCCAATTATGACAGCAGAAGTTCTAAATGTCCCAATTAGCCCAGGCCCCACTTAGGCCAGATCTCAAAGTAGCAGTGGCTGCACTAAAGGTCCCACTTAGGCTGGGCCCCCAGTGTGACAGTGACAGTACTAAAGGTCCTACTTAGCTTGGGCCCTTCCATCCTTCCATCGGGTAAGGCTGCTTTCTCCTTCTTCCCTCATTTATGTGTAACCCCGCTACAAATGGGGGTTCCCAAAAAGTCTTCCTTGAGCTTGCCTAAATGCTCACTGCCAGGCTGGTGTCCTGCATTTTAGCAGTTTAAATGTGATTACCAGAGCCTGTATAGCCTTTGTGTATTGTCTCTTTAAGAGCTGCCTAATTGCAGCTTAAGTAATCTGACAGGGAGCTCTGTTGAAAGATGTAACTATTTGCTGAAAATCATTTAGAGTGATAATGATGATGTAGTTTGTCTAACCTGCTTTTTTTTGAAGCAAGGACTGTTTTGTTTGTCTCCACTATTTTGGTCCTGGACTGCAAATTGGACCAAACAATACTGGTGGGACTTAAAATGTAGCCGGACTACAGGAGTTGTCTGAATTCAAAATCTGTAGGAACTGTAGTTTGAACTTTTTGTGCCTTTTTTGCAACTGAAGGGGGAGCTCTTGCTTTGCCTGACAGCCAAATCAGCCAACCAAATATTTTGGATCTTGGGGCTGCTTGCAGGTTTCAGTTAGATCTAAGCTGGAAATTGAAGAGTAAGGAGCTGAAGTGAGTTTGGGCAGCAATCCTGAGTGGATTTGCATGGGAAAACTGTGAAAGGGCTGAGTTTTTGGCTTGCATGTCTGCTGCTGCTCTTGAGAGGGAGAGAAGAGAATTATTTTGGACTAAATCCAAGTCTGTGTGACTAAAGTAAGCTACTGAAGTGGGCCAGGCTCAACCTGAAGAAGACGGAAGATTTTGCTGAATGTGATCGGCCTGTCAGGAGTTCCAGCTACCCCTAAGCTCCCGGTGTGTGCAGAGACTTTGCGATTGTGACTGGGGAGCGCTTTGACTGGTACAGTAGAATTCCCGTACATGTAAATGTGCTATCAGCTGCTAGTGGGTTGTGAGTTAGTTCCCCACCGTATGAACTGTGTTCTGCTTGCTGGAAGCTGTATCTAGCCAAAAAAGGACTGCATCCAAATTTGTCTTCATGTGGTCTGGGCCTTGCCAGACTGGCCCAGCCAGACTACCCACTGCACAGAGAAGCCATCGACGAGAGACCTGCTTGGGGATCAGCCCCCTGCTCCACGCTTGAACAGGAAGGACGCCTCTGCAACTCATGTGAGCCCTGCTTCTCCTGGCATTCCAGATTAACCACCTGCAGTCTTGAGTTTCATCCATCCTGTGTCCAGTCTTGGGTATCGTGAGTAAATACTAGGGCAGCTCCCTGCAACAATAGGTTAAATCTGAGTGTGTCATTTGATTGTCTTGTTGTTTCATTTCCTTTACGAACTGAGCCCTCTGGCTCCGGGCTACAAATATTGTGTACTGTACCTGTTGTGTTTCCCATCATAGAAACATAGAAACATAGAATTTGATGGCAGATAAGGACCGCTTGGCCCAGCAAGTCTGCCCATTTCCCTACCTGATGGATAAGCTGTAGATCCTAGTTAACCAGCAGCCTACTTCTTCCTACCCCAACCCCCTAGAATTGCCTTATGACTGTCCCATGCATGCTTGAATCCCACCACTGTTTGTGACTCCAAAACCTCCTCTGGAAGGCCATCCTATACATCCACCACCCTCTCTGTGAAAAAATACTTCCTTAAATTACCTCTGAGCCGCCCCCCCTCTATCTTCAAATTGTGCCCCCTCATTCTTGCACACCTCTTTTTTTGAAAGATGCTACCCTCTTGGACTTTGTTGATTCTCTTGAGGTACTTGAAAGTTTCTATCATGTCCCCCTCTCCCTCCTTTCCTCAAGGCTATATATATTAAGCTCCTTAAGTCTCTCTTCATATGTCTTCCGGTGCAGACCCTGCACCATTTTAGTTTCCCTCCTCTGGACAGCTTCCATCCTGTCTATGTCTTTGCGGAGATTGGGTCTCCAGAACTGCACGCAGTACTCCAGATGGGGTCTCACTAGCTGTCTGTACAGAGGGATAATAACTTCCTGTTTTCTACTGGTGATGCCTCTCCCTGTGCATCCTAGTATCTCCCCAGCCCTCCTTGCTGCCCTCTCACATTGCTTGCCCATCTTTAGGTCATCTGATATGACTACCCCCAGGTCCCTTTCCATTTTTGTTGTTGTTAGTATCTCACCCCCCATTGTGTACTCTTCCCCTGGGTTTTTGTTTCCCAGGTGCATTACCTTGCACTTCTTAGCATTGAATCTAAGCTGCAATACATTTGACCATTCCTCTAACCTTGCCAAGTCCCTTCTCATCCTTTCCACTCCACCTTGTGCATCAACTCTGTTGCATATCTTTGTGTCATCTGCAAAGAGACATACTCTTCCTTCCAGTCCCTCTGCAATGTCACTTATAAAGACATTGAAGAGGACCGGTCCTAATACTGAACCCTGCGGTACCCCACTACTAACCCCTTTTACAGAGTGGACTCCATTTACTATTACTCTCTGTGTCCTATTCTCCAGCCAATTCTTTACCCAGGCTGTCATCTTGGGACACTCCCCAGGCTGGCTAACTTGTATATTAATCTTTGTGTGGGACTGTGTCAAATGCCTTGCTAAAGTCTAGGTAGGCCATGTCCACAGCCCCTCCCTGATCTACTGCTTTGGTCACCCAGTCAAAGAAATCTGTCAGATTTGTCTGGCATGACTTTCCCGCTGTGAATCCATGCTGCCTTGGGTCCTGTGCCCCTCTGGCCTCTAGATACTCAACAAATCTTTCCTTCAGAAGTGATTCCATCATTTTCCCTATCACTGAGGTTAAACTAACAGGTCTGTAGTTTCCTGCTTCTGCCTTGCTCCCACTTGTATGAAGGGGAATCACATCTGCCCTCCTCCAGTCCTCAGGTAACACCCCATCCTCCCATGATTTGTTAAAGAGGGTAGGCAGTGGTGTCACTAGTTCTACCCTTAGTTCTTTTAGAATTCTGAGATGAATCCCATCAGGCCCCATTGCTTTGTCCACCTTCAGTTTTAAGAGTTCTTTCAGAACCCTTTCTTCTGTAAATGGGCTGGTATCAACTTCTGTATCCAGAGTGTTTCTACTGTTTGTTTTAGGTACCTCCCCCTCGTCCTTTGTAAATACTGAGCAAAAATATTTGTTTAGTATCTCTGCCTTTTCACAGTCACCCTCTGCCCACCCTCCCTCCCTTTATTAAGCCTCACTATCCCTCCCTTGGTCTTCCTTCGCTCCCTGTTGTACCTATAAAAGGTTTTATCCCCCTTCTTAACTGAGTTGGCTATCTTTTCCTCAGTTTGGGCCTTTGCTGTTCTGACTGCCTTCCCAGCTTCCTTTTGCTTTAACTGATACAGTTCTCTGTCCTGTTCCTTCTGTGATTCCTTGTACTTCCTGAATGCTTTCTTTTTCTCTTGAACCTTCACTGCCACTTCCTTTGAGAACCATAGTGGTTTCTTACCTCATTTTGTTTTGTTTATTGGCTTTACACAAAGGCTTGACACCTCTGTGATGGCAGTTTTTAGTATTCCCCATTGTTCTTCCACCCCTCCTTCCTGCCCATTTGCTAGTGTATTCCTTAGGCACTCACCCATTTTGACAAAGTCAGCCCTCCTAAAATCCAGTACCTTTGTCTTTGTATGGCTTGACTCTATTGCTGTGTTTATTGTGAACCATACTGTTCGATGGTCGCTAGTTCCCAGATGGCTACCTACTTCTACATCTGTGATCCTCTCTTCATCTCCATTTGAGAGAACCAGGTCTAAGATTGCTCCCTCTCGATTGGGCTCCAATGCTAGTTGTCTAAGGCATGCCCCCTGTAGGGCATCTAGAATCACCCCACTCTTACAAGTGGCTGCTGCAACTGCACTCCAGTTAACGTCTAGCATATTCAGATCACCTATCAGCAATATCTCCCCTTTATCTGCCATTCTAAGTATACTTTCTATCATTTCCTTGTCCATTTCCTACCCCTGAGAAGGGGATCTGTATACAATCCCTGTGTGTATTGTGGTGCCATTGCCGGTCTCCAAATTTACCCACAGTGCTTCTTCTCCTCCCTGTTTATCCTTTTGTTCTGTTGCTTTGATTCCTTCCCTTATGTAAAGAGCTACTCCTCCTCCTCTTTTACCCTCCCTGTCCCTCCTGTAGATAGTGTATTCTGGTATGTTTATATCCCAGTCATGGTTTTGTGTGTACCATGTTTCTGTGACTGCTAGGATATCCAGATGTTTCTCCTCCATCAAGACCACTAATTCAGGAAGCTTGTTACTCAGACTACGGGCATTGGTACTCATTGCTCTCCATTTTTTGATGACTTTACCTTCTGTTGCAGCATCCCCCACTGACCTTTCTACTTTGGTCTTTTTCTCATTTAGTACCCTGTTTTGTAGGGGGAGGCCGGGATTTTTCTGCTGTTTATCAGTGCCTCCCCCCCTCCCTTGACTAGTTTAAAAACGCAATGAAGCATTTAAACCCGATTGCTCAAAGACTCACATCACAAGGCCCCAACCAGCTGCAACCCGGGCAACAGTCTGGCTAGCCCATCTGCCACCAGGTACCCAGAGGTGTGACTGTGTGGGAGACTCAAAGCGCATGCATGTTGCAGTTGATATAACCTTTGGGCTAATTAACCTGATTTGCCCTTTCCTTGTTCAAGTCCCTGAATAAATCAGATCCTTTTCTGCATGTAATCTGACAGTGGTTCAGTTTGTGCTCAAAGTACTGTACCGTTGCTATTGCTGTGCATAACCTTGTTTTACAGGGGGTCCCCAGGGTCGAGCCAGAGGAACCAGCCCTGGTGGTAAGTGCAAACAGTGTGGGTTCTTTTGTGGTGTACAAGGGGTACTGTGAAAGTGATTAATGTACAGTGTTTAGGCCACTAGAGGGGAAAGAGGGTGGTTACAGTGTCCCGGAGGGCTGTGCCCAGGTTAGCTTGACCACTACCAACCCTGACCTCCAGGTGGAAGTTCCCATTTCAGAACTCAGGCCCCTTAACCTGCTACTAGCCAAGCACGAAGGGGAAGTAGCCCTTGGGATAGCACCACCTAGGGGTTACATATGGAACTCCTTTCCCACCTCACTCCATTTGCTACCCTCACTAAATCTGATTGAGTATACACTCTACAGTCCCCCTTGCTCCTGCAATCAACCTGACTAGATTTAGTATAAAGCCTGTTTTGCTAAGACAGCCTCTGGTCAGTTTCTCAACACCCTTATTGTACCATGTATGTGATATGCCATTACGCTTTGAATTTTGTGCCCACCCTTGTATTTCTTGTATCTTAATATGTTACTCTGCAACCTGAAATTGAGTTGTATCTTGTATTTTTGCATTTTTGTCAGTTTTTGTTTTATTTCTGCTACCTCCTCAGGCAAAATTGTAACCTGCCTGTGTCTCCTCACTGTTTGTACTTCCTTTTACTCGGGTTCTATTGTAACATGCCTGAGACACTGTGTTTCAACTGTCTGCTTATTGTAACCTGCCTGAGACACTGTGTTTAACTGTCTGCTTATTGTAACCTGCCTGGGACACTGTGTTTCAACTGCTTATTGTAACCTGCCTGGGACACTGTGTTTCAACTGTCTGCTTATTGTAACCTGCCTGGGACACTGTATTTCAACTGCTTATTGTAACCTGCCTGAGACACTGTTTAATTGTCTGCTTATTGTAACCTGCCTGGGACACTGTGTTTCAACTGCTTATTGTAACCTGCCTGAGACACTGTGTTTAACTGTCTGCTTATTGTAACCTGCCTGAGACACTCTGTTTCAACTGTCTGCTTATTGTAACCTGCCTAGAATACTGTGTTTCAACTGTCTGCTTATTGTAACCTGCCTGAGACACTGTGTTTAATTGTCTGCTTATTGTAACCTGCCTGAGACACTGTGTTTAACTGTCTGCTTATTGTAACCTGCCTGGGACACTGTGTTTAACTGTCTGCTTATTGTAACCTGCCTGAGACACTGTGTTTAACTGTCTGCATATTGTAACCTGCCTAGACACTGTGTTTAACTGTCTGCTTATTGTAACCTGCTTGAGACACTGTGTTTAACTGTCTGCATATTGTAACCTGCCTGAGACACTGTGTTTAATTGTCTGCTTATTGTAACCCACCTGGGACACTATGTTTCAACTGCTTATTGTAATCTGCCTGAGACACTGTGTTTAACTGTCTGCTTATTGTAATCTGCCTGGGACACTGTGTTTCAACTGCTTATTGTAACCTGCCTCAGACACTGTGTTTAACTGTCTGCTTATTGTAACCTGCCTAGACACTGTGTTTAACTGTCTGCTTATTGTAACCTGCCTGGGACACTGTGTTTCAACTGTCTGCTTATTGCAACCTGCCTGAGACACTGTGTTTAACTGTCTGCTTATTGTAACCTGCCTGATACACTGTGTTTAACTGTCTGCTTATTGTAACCTGCCTGAGACACTGTGTTTAACTGTCTGCTTATTGTAACCTGCCTAGGACACTGTGTTTCAACTGCTTATTGTAACCTGCCTGGGACACTGTGTTTCAACTGCTTATTGTAACCTGCCTAGAATACTGTGTTTCAACTGTCTGCTTATTGTAACCTGCCCGAGACACTGTGTTTAATTGTCTGCTTATTGTAACCTGCCTGAGACACTGTGTTTAACTGTCTGCTTATTGTAACCTGCCTGGGACACTGTGTTTCAACTGCTTATTGTAACCTGCCTGAGACAATGTGTTTAACTGTCTGCTTATTGTAACCTGCCTGAGACACTGTGTTTCAACTGTCTGCTTATTGTAACCTGCCTAGAATACTGTGTTTCAACTGTCTGCTTATTGTAACCTGCCTGAGACACTGTGTTTAACTGTCTGCTTATTGTAACCTGCCTGAGACACTGTGTTTAACTGTCTGCTTATTTTAACCTGCCTGAGACACTGTGTTTAATTGTCTGCTTATTGTAACCTGCCTGGGACACTGTGTTTCAACTGCTTATTGTAACCTGCCTGGGACACTGTGTTTCAGCTGCTTATTGTAACCTGCCTGAGACACTGTGTTTAACTGTCTGCTTATTGTAACCTGCCTGGGACACTGTGTTTCAGCTGCTTATTGTAACCTGCCTGAGACACTATGTTTAACTGTCTGCTTATTGTAACCTGCCTGAGACACTGTGTTTCAACTGTCTGCTTATTGTAACCTGCCTGGGACACTGTGTTTAATTGTCTGCTTATTGTAACCTGCCTGAGACACTGTGTTTAACTGTCTGCTTATTGTAACCTGCCTGGGACACTGTGTTTCAACTGCTTATTGTAACCTGCCTGAGACACTGTGTTAAACTGTCTGCTTATTGTAACCTGCCTGGGATACTGTGTTTAACTGTCTGCTTATTGTAACCTGCCTGGGACACTGTGTTTAACTGTCTGCTTATTGTAACCTGCCTGAGACACTGTGTTTCAGCTGTCTGCTTATTGTAACCTGCCTAAGAAACTGTGTTTAACTGTCTGCTTATTGTAACCTGCCTGGGACACTGTGTTTCAACTGCTTATTGTAACTTGCCTGGGACACTGTGTTTAACTGTCTGCTTATTGTAACCTGCCTGAGACACTGTGTTTCAACTGTCTGCTTATTGTAACCTGCCTAAGATACTGTGTTTAACTGTCTCATATCATATATGGATGTTACTTTTTCTCCTTTTCCCTTTCCCCCAGGTTGCACCTGAAAATTGGCCTCAGCTCAGTGTGCTTCTTCTGGTTACCACCTTTCAATAAATAAATACATCCTGACTGTAACACTACCGTACTAATGGTCCCATTTAGTCCTGGGCCACCATTCACAACAGTGGCAGTACTAAAATCCCCACTTAACTTCCGCCCCCCCCATCATGACAGTAGCAGTACTAAAGGTCCCAACCCCCAGTCAGTACAGCACCAGTACTATAGGTCCCATGTAGTCTGGGCCTACCACTCCTGACAGAGATAGTACTAAAAGTTCCACTTAGCCCACAGCCCCCCAATCATGTCAGCAGCAGTACTTAAGAGACCACTTAGTCCCAGCCCCCAATTATGACAGTGACTTTGCTAAAGGTCCCACTTACCCAGGACCCCCCCCACCCATCATGACAGTGGCAGCAATAAAGATCCCACTTAGCACCGGCCACCCAATCACAACAGTGGCTGTACTAAAGATCCCACTTAGCTCTTGGAACCATAATCATGACAGTGGCAGTACTAAAGGTCCACTGCATACTGTGTGACCCTGAGCAAGTCACAACTTCCTTGTGTTCTCAGGCTACACCTGGAAACAAGTTTCAGCTTAGTGTGCCTTTCCTGGTTAAACCATTTCCCCTTTCCTCTAAAGGTTCCACTTAGTCCAGTCCCCCTTTGCCAACAGTAGCAGTATTCAAGGTCCCACTTAGCCACAGCCCCCCAATCACAACAGCAGCTGTACTAAAGATCCTACTTAGCTCTAGGATCCACAATAATAACAGTGGCAGGACTAAAGGTCCCATTTAGCCCAGGGCCCCCCCACCATGACAGTAGCAGTTCTAAAGTCCATACATAGCCCAGGACCCCCAGTCACGACAGCAGCAGCAGTACTAAAGGTCCCCTTAGTCTAGAGTCCTCCCCATCCCCAGTAGCAGTACTAAAGGTCCCACTTAGCCCAGGACCCCCCAACCCCATCATGACAGAAGCAGTTCTAAAGTTCATATGTAGCCCAGGGTCCCCAATCACAATGGTAGCAGTACTAAAGGTCCCCTTAGCCCAGGACCCCTCCCATCCCCAGTAGCAGTTCTAAAGTTCATATGTAGCCCAGGGCCCCCCAATCACAATGGTAGCAGTATTAAAGGTCCCCTTAGCCCAGGGTCCCTCCCATCCCCAGTAGCAGTTCTAAAGTTCATATGTAGCCCAGGGCCCCCAATCACAATGGTAGCAGTACTAAAGGCCCTTAGCCCAGGGCCCTCCCATCCCCAGTAGCAGTTCAAAAGTTCATATGTAGCCCAGGGCCCCCAATCACAATGGTAGCAGTACTAAAGCTCCCCTTAGCCCAGGGCCCCTCCCATCCCCAGTAGCAGTTCTAAAGTTCATATGTAGCCCAGGGCCCCCAATCACAATGGTAGCAGTACTAAAGGTCCCCTTAGCCCAGGGCCCCTCCCATCCCCAGTAGCAGTTCTAAAGTTCATATGTAGCCCAGGGCCCCCAATCACAATGGTAGCAGTATTAAAGGTCCCCTTAGCCCAGGGCCCTTCCCATCCCCAGTAACTGTTCTAAAGTTCATATGTAGCCCAGGGCCCCCCAATCACAACGGTAGCAGTACTAAAGGTCCCCTTAGCCTAGGGCCCCTCCCATCCCCAGTAGCAGTTCTAAAGTTAATATGTAGCCCAGGGCCCCCCAATCACAACGGTAGCAGTACTAAAGGTCCCCTTAGCCCAGGGCCCCTCCCATCCCCAGCAGCAGTTCTAAAGGTCCAACAGTAGCAATGGCGCTCCAGTAACTGTATTACAGAAGGGATGTCCTCCAAGCATTTTACCATTCAAAAAAGGTTTTATTCCAAAACAAATAAACAACATATCATGTGTTGCAGACATCCATTAAATTCGCCATGCGTTCACAGCCCCAGCTCTTCTGCGTTAGCCTTCCTCAGGGGGTGTGGCCATTGTAAGACCTCCTTCCATTTTATAGGACTCAGAGGTATGACATCATTTCATTGACATTTCAAAATGTTTCATTTACATCTGATCTTGTTGTGCACATTTCATATATATATATATATATATATATATATTTATGTGTGTGTGTATATGCAATAGATAACCCACTCTTAGGTGTGCAGTCATGTTCTGATATATGCACACCTTGGTGTGCGTTGTTATGCTTGAGGCTGCAGGCCAAGTGCGTCAACTACCCAAGGTGTGCATATATCAGAGAGCGACCACGCACCTAACAGTGGGTTATCTATCTTATAAAATGGCAAGAAAAAATCTAGAAATCTCACTGGCCAAGAGACATCAGCTGACTGTACATTAAATCTCTATATACACACAGTCATCCTGGTCCTAAACCACATCACACAATGAGCAAATCAGTCCTCATACATCCAGAACTATCTTCCATCAGTTCCCCTGCAACCAGAACTGATCTTCCATCACAATAATAATAATAATAATGTTATTTTTAAAGCGCCTTTCAGCATATCAAGGTGCCGAACATATTAAATCCACAACATCAAGTACCAATTAATAAAACATATAAATGAAATGATTTCATAACAACATCAAATATTAAGATCAGACAATAGAATATTCCATAGAATCAAAACACAGTATTTTAATTCAAATTACATTAATCATCCAAGTAGGCCATTTGCCACAGGTAAGTTTTAAAGTTTTTCTTGAATACCTTCACGGAGGTGCACTCCCTTAACCGGCATGGTAGAGAATTCCAAAGAGTGGGTGCAGCATAAGAAAATGCTCTACTGCTGGAAGATTTTAAACTCACTCTTGGAATCTCTAACAACCCCTCGTCGGACGAGCGGAATGATCAGCCGGGGCAATAAGGCACCAGAAGTTCTTTCAGATAGGTTGGACCCTGATCGTGAAGGGCTTTAAAAGTCAATAAAATTACTTTAAAGGTGATCTGCCACCGTATAGGAAGCCAGTGCAGTTCTTGCAGCACTGGGGTAATATGACTGGATCTCCTTGTCCCAGTCAAAACCCAGGCTGCAGCGTTCTGCCCCAGCTGTATGTGATGGATTTCAACCCCAGAAAGCCCAAAGTAAAGGGCATTTCAGTAGTCCAAGCGCGAGGACACAAAGGCGTGGACCAACGTTGGCAAGGAGTCAGATCGAACAAGGTGGCGCACCCTGGCAATATTCCTGAGATGGTAAAAGGAAGTCCTGACAATGGCTGACACTTGAGATTGAAGGGTCAGCCTATCGTCTAGGACAATCCCAAGGTTACGCACCTGTTCAGAGGTCGGAAGTGACACGCTGCCAAGAAAAATTCCAGAGGGTGTGCCATCATGCGACCTCTCTATCTGACCACCCGTTTCCACCACCAAAACCTCTGTCTTCTCTGAGTTCTACTTTAACCAACTAGAATCCATACAACCTTGGATTTATTCCAGACAGTTATTAAGCACCGAGAGAGCTCCATCCTGGTCGGGTGCAAAAGACAAGTATAGCTGGGTATCATCTGCATAGCAGTGAAACCTCATCCCATACCGTCTTATAATGTCTCCGAGGGGCAGCATATACACTGCGAATAACATGAGTGACAGCATTGAACCCTGAGGCACTCCACACAACAAAGAGGTTGGGCCGGAGGAATAAACCCCCGACACAACTCTTTGTGATCTCCCAGTGAGGAATGAAGTGAACCATTTTAAAACAGTTCCCAACATTCCACAAATTTGCCTCAGGCATGCTAACAACACCAGGTGATCCACAGTGTCAAAAGCTGATGAGAGATCAAGGAGAACCAGAATGGAACATTTCTTCTGATCCCTCACCCTCAGAAGATCATTAAGCACCCAAACCAGCGCAGTCTCGGTGCTGTGTCTTTTTCGAAAACCAGATTGGAAGGATTCATAGATATTATGGATGGTTAAATGGTCTTCCAATTGGGCTGACACTACCTTCTCAATAACCTTCCCAATAAAGGGAAGGTTAGAGATGGGTCGGTATTTTGAAAAACAGTCTGGGTCCAAGGTAGCTTTCTTCAAGAGAGGTGTCACCACCACCTCTTTCAGGGAACAAGGAAACTCACCTGACTTCAAGGAGCACCAGACTATTTGCACCAAAACTGGAATAAATTGATATCCACACAACCCAGAATTAGGGTAGTCGGTCCCTGATCCAAGCTGCAGCTTGTAGGGCGCACACTATGGATGATCCTCATAATATCCACGAACTCAGGCTGACAAAAGGAACTCCAGGAGAAGTGAGGCCCTGTGAACTCATACTGTTCTACATCACCCTTAGAGGTTGCCAGACACAAGTCCGCCCTGATGTCAGCCACCTTAGTTGCAAAGTATCGAGCGAGCTTCTCACACTCTAATTCGGAAAAAGTTTTCCGAACTTGCAGACAGGCTGGGTTGCACAGTCTATCTAAAGTTCGGAACAGCTGAGCCGGTCGATTCTGAGCAACTGCAATCTCCCTGGACAGGAATTCTGCCTTCTTATGGGCGATTGCAGATTGATAGATAGAATAATGTTCCATCAATCTAAGGTGGTCAGCATCAAGGGCGGACTTGCGCCAACAATGCTCTAACCTTTGCCCCTGTCTCTGCAACTCCCTCAATGTCCCATCAAACCAAGGGGACCTGGGGTGAAGGGATAGGGGGCGCTCACGAACAGGAGCAATAAGATCTAGGGCTGCCGTAATGGCCATGTTATAGGCCGACACCAGTGCCTCTGGATTACTGCTTGCCAACACGGGGGATGATAGGTCAAGGACTGCCGCAAGACCTTGTGAAGTAATATTCCGTAATGGGCTTTACCTGACCATCTCCACAGAGGAAGGCCTTCTCAGGGGTGCCGCAAAAATTGAACCTCACGGTGTAGTGGTCAGACCAGGTGACTGATTCCACCCCCACGTTGGATGAATCAATCCCTAAGAGGAAGACTAAGTCCATAGAGTGCACAGATTTATGTGTAGCAGTAGAAACTACCTGTGTAAGGCCCAAAGAAGACATAAATTGGAGGAAGTGATTACCAAATTGTGAGAGTTCATCGTCGACTAAGGTGTTAAAGTCACCCAGAACCATCAATCTGGGTGACTCAAATGATATATCGATGAGGAAGTCTGCTACTTCCTGTAAGAAGCGTTTCCCATCTCTGGGTGAACAGTAGATGAGAACGATTCAAACGCCTACACCTGCTATAACTGTGCACTCAAAGGATTCAGCCTCGCCTAATACTACATTTGTAGGCCCAATTCAGTCTTAAAACAGACTGCAACCTCCCCTCCCCTGCAGTCCAATCTCGGAGTGGTGTATCACCGAGTACCCGGCCGGAGTCATGGCCTCCAGTATGGGGCCTGCATTTTCATCCAGACAGGTCTTGGTGATGCAAGCCAGGTCAGCCAAGCTAGCAGGATCGGCAATAATGGCAGTCTTATTCCTAACAGACATAGCATTGCATAACACTGCCCGAGTTGGACAAACCTCGGAGACTGTCCAGCCTATCTGCCTACCAAATTCAGTAGTACCCTTGGGTATGGGCACCAGACATGGGAGACCCCGGTCTGGATTCCATTTCACCCCAGGGTGCCTTCTGGACTTAGTAACCCTGATACGATGTCCCTGCTCTTTCATCCTCTCCTGTTCACACACCCTCCCGCCCTCCTCACTCTCCTACAAACAAACCCCAGCGCCTGGCTAGTAAGTCTGAAATTGTAGGGGAGGAGTATAAAAGGGTGGTGGGCGTGAAGAGAGAGGATGAATAGCACACGCCGTGGGACTGAAGGCCAGCTCATGTCACTGCTTAAACCAAACAATATACTCCAAACACAATCAAATCTAAACTAATCTAAAGCCCACACAAAATAAAACAGAAATAAAATAAAGAAAGAAGAAAAATAAAATAATAATAATAAACAAAACCAAAAAATAAACAAATAAAAATAAGTAATAAATAAATATAACAAATGTAATGTAAGGGTACTCTCACCACCTTTACAACAAAAATTGCCCCCACCTTAGCTCTCTCACAGCCAAGTAGAGAGAAAAGGGAGAAAATATCTTAACACTCTCACTGCAAGATAGACAAAATAAACCAAACAAAAGACAAAACAACTGAACAAAAAACCTCAAAATATAATACAAATAAAATAAATTTAAACACCCTGGTCCTCTCACCACCAGGAAAAAAGAAATCATCCTGCAAAAAAGTCATAAAATAAGTTCACATCATTTAAGTCCAGACGACGCTTAGATCCAAACGATCATAAAAGGACAAGCAGCACAAGTCCAAAGCTGCCAAACTTTATAAGCCTCCAACAAAAAGCACAGGAAATGGTAATACTAGTCTCAGGCCACTCACAGCAAAAGTCCAAATAATCCCAAAAATCGAAAGATTCGATGCACAGTACATTTTCTTCATATTCCTGGTATTAACAATCCAGCCACTGCAGATTCTCACTATTTGAAGGTCATCCAGCAAAAATTAAGGAGGAGTTAAATGCAACCAATCTCCCCTACTTGGGATACTAGAGCCCAGCCTCTGCAAGGCAACTCCGGCACCACCAGAAAGCCCTGAGAACGCCAACCCTCCGGCAGGTACTCCCGACCCTCCCAGGGACAGACAGCTACACCCTGCACCCACCTCTGGAACAGCTGGGCCAGTTAGACCTCTCCTCCTCTGACGTGACTCCACAACATAGAAAGGCCAATAGTTCAGCGAAATCTTCAAATAACAATGCAGAATTAAGCCAGTAATTCAGTTAAACCTCAAGCAACCAGACAAACCTAGGTACTCAGTTTCTCCGCTATTCTGATTTCCAGTTCGATCCTATAATCCACTGAGTCCAGGAGAAGGGGCAGACAGAGCAAACAATGAACAACTAGGAATAAACAGTGGCAATAACACTGCAGACAACTTTCGACAAATTAAGAGGATTCTCCTCGCTAGTTCCCAACTTCACAGTCTGCACGCAGCGGCCAGGTAGCATTAAGCACAGAAAATAAAGTTCACTCATGAACTGTATAGGAAATCCAATGGTTGAAGCGTCTAAATCCAGTACAAGCAAAGATCCTCCTCGCTACAGCTCCCACAACTCCCCAACTCCACAGCCTCTCACACTGTGGTCGGAGAAACGATCGGAAAAGCAGAGAAGCACAATATTACTGATGGGCTAAACTAATTCGATACTCTAATATTCGGCAAAGGCATCCTAATCTAATTCACTGCTTCAGCCTTAAACTAGTCTAAAAGCCAAAAAAGAAATAGACAAAAAATAAATAAAAATGAGCAAAATGCAAAACGCAGTTCACAAACAAGCGAACAGCAGAAACTAGTGCTCTGGCTGGCTCAGCTCAGCTGCCATCTTGGCAGCTACCTTTACACTGTAAAAAAAACTTCAGCTGGGCCCTAAAAATAAAACTACCTTAAATTAAAAATAAAATAAGTTAATTAAATATGGTTTCCCTAATCATCACACTCTCCTTACACGCATGAACAAATTAGAAACATTAAGTATTGTTTATAGTTTTCATTGCAACTGTTTGTTTACTAACAGTGAAAAATCCTCCTTCTGTCTTTACCTGCTCATCAGGGAAATCTCTTCTGCTTGATCCAACAGTGAAATAATTGAGTCTCTAGCTCTAAAACAGGCCTTTGTTGTCTGTGTGTACAGTATGTTAGGAGAATAGCATTCTACCAGTGGAAGTGAGCAGAATTTTGAATCCCTGTATTCCATAGTAAACATTCCATGATAAACATTCTATGTCTTGAATGTGAGGAAAACCAGAAAAAAACAGAATGAAGAAAGTAGGCAAGACAGTAATACTTTATAAACAAAGAAAAAAGATGGGAAAACACAATTAAACAGGAAGAGGCAGACCCAAACTGCTCAAATACTTGCTGATGTTAATAAAAGTATGTACATTTGAATCATATAAACAAAAGGTGTTTTCAGATGAAATTTCCCCCCTTCCCCACCAAAAAAAAGGCAGCCTGGCAGGTTTAAAGTGTTTTTTTCTTACAAATCTTTCACCTCTATCCAATAACAGTTTTCTTTTTATATACTAGACCACAACATAGAAGTAAAAAACAAAAATAAAGAGAAGGTTGCCTTCAATGAAACTGTATAACTACAGTGTAACGGAAATGAAGTTTTAAATGCTGCTTACGTTTTACAAATTTACAGATGTTACAGTGCATTTATATGATAAAATTTACGTTACAGAGGAAATATTTTTCAGCCAACTGTACTAATATATACTTTTACTACAAAGTACTGTACTAGTTAACCTATTGCACAGATATGCTATTTTATGCATTAATAGGGACTACTTTTTCAGTTTTTAGAAGTTTTAGAGATAATGTATTGCACACTCCATTTTGGAAATAGTAAATAAGTATTGATCCCTATTAAAGTAAATCAAACTAATTCTTTTATGATGGTGGCCCATTTTATAAGTGTGATAAACCACCCCAGGGTGTGCATTAAAGGATTTTAATGCATTGCCCAGGAGTGTAAGGACACTCAGCCTTCAGCCTCGTGCCTTGGCATGCCCCTGGGGCGTTCATTAAAATCCTTTAATGTACACCCTGTTGTGGCTTATTACTTACAAATATAATTTTACTATACTTTAAAATAAATAAGAATAATTTTCAAAAAATAAAAGGTAAAGTGAAGACAAAATGAAATTGCTACCCTAAAGTTACCTATAAACAACAAAAGATGAAAAATCACAATATTTATATTAATTAGGAACTTAGTAGTTTCTACTCTCAGTGGCCCAGACATTCAAAGCACTGCACAGCATGCAAACCATTAGCATGAGAATAGCGCCGGGCTTGCATGGATCCGCAATATTCAAAGGAGCGGATAGCGCGTACAACATTGCATTAGTGCAGGGCAAACCCATAATGTATGCAAAGGGCAAAGTGAGGGGACAGAAATGAGCAGATTTGTGCAATGGGATATTCAGAGTGTCAGTGCTGTGCAAGGCTGCACCGTGTGACACATAGCGCGGCGCTAGTTACCGCCTATAAAAGGCAGGTCTTATCCCAGGGCAAATCACAGAGGGGGAGGGACCAGACCAGGAAGTCAACATGGCACTAGGCCCCAAATGCAGTGCTGCTGCACCTAATGGCAGCAGTAGTGGAGGAGAAAGAAAGGCAGCAGCACCAACAGGGCCCACAACACAGGCCAAGGAGAAAATATGCTGCACAGATTTGGTACCAGCCCGGAGTCTCCTTCGAGACCCTGCCAGATAAGCACATCGCTGGCCAGTACAGGATGAACAGGGGAATGCTGAGGCAGCTATGTGAACTCCTGCATGAGCAGCTGCAGACCAACACCAGACGTAGCCATGCCATGACAGTTGAGGAGAAGGTGACAGCAGCGATCTGCTTCCTAGCCACAGGGATGTTTCAACGACCAATGGGGGACACCATAGCGGTATCACAGTCTGCCACCTCACACCTCCTTACCCAGTTCCTAGATGCTCTCCTGCCACATGCTGGTGAATTTATAGTATTCCCCAGCACAGCAGCAGAGCACAGAGAAAACATGCAGCAATTCTATTGAGTTGCACACCTACCAGCCATACTCGTTGCCATTGGCTGCACCCATGTTCCCATCCGTGCACCACCTGGCGATGGCAGTGAGGTGTATGTGAACAGGAAGGGGTACCACCCCATCAATTGTCAGATGGTGTGCGATGTGACAGGGCGCATCAGCAATGTCTTCACACAGTACCCCGGCAGTGACCATGACGCCTTCTTATGGCACCAGTCCCGGCTGTGCCAGGCCTTTGAGGAGGGCAGGATACCCAGTGGGCACCTAGTCAGTGAGTATCAGCAGGCAAGGCATGCACACACCACAGTGGGGAAGGGGCCAGGCAGAGGTATGCATGGAAGGGGATGGGGGACAGCAACACAGGTGGCGTACCATGACAAGGGGCAGACAGCAGAACAGCAACACTAACAGGTGCACATTTCTTAACAGGGGATAGAGCCTATCCCATGTGACCCTGGCTGCTGACAGCCGTACCCCGGATGGCTTCAGTGGCTGAGGACAGGTACACTGAGGCACACACCGCTGTGATGCTTGGCCAGCTGGTTATGATTATTGTATGACATTGATATTATAAATACATGGTCCGTGTATGACCATTTCAGTGCGATAAAGGTGGCCTTTAAATTACAAGGTCAGCAGCTGAAACCACAGGATGTAATAAAACAGACCAGAAGGAAACAGTTAATTGGAACATCCTCCAGAAAACAGTTTATTGCCTGCTGCTATTTTGATGTTGGAAACTAAATATGAGTTTTATGACATTAGGGAAAGGACGTCATTAAGCTGATTCCTGTTGGCTTTTTAACACCTTGGTGCCAGTGTGGGATTGCTAAGTTCAAAGGAAACATGTGTAATTAAGGAGTTATATATAGGAATTTTTTTTTCTGGTGTTACCATTAATTTAAAAATACCTCCTGGTAGGAAATTATGTTTGGAGGAATAAATTCTAAAAGCAGGAGCTAGATGACTCATCAAGTGGGTGTGGAAATAGAGTTGAAAATGTATCAGTGTATCTGAAATGTGAGATGTCATTTTGGGCTCTGAAAGCAGAAATATCTAACTTTAAGAGCAATTAGAAAGGTAATAGAAAGCAATTACATCTTTTGTAGTAGGAGTGTTGTTCTGAAACTTCCTTTTTGTTTTATAAGATTGTAAGCTGTATGATATATTGTTCTGTGTTTAATTTTACCTTTTTATCATATTTTTAGTAAAATACCATTTTCTTAAGATACTGCCTGTGTCTTCCCGTTTCCTTTTTGCATGTGGAGTGCCTGTATTTTTAAGTCTGACAATGGTTAAAAAGGCTTGATGGTGTTACTAAGCTTGGAAAAAGGTAAGAATATACCCAAGATCTCTCATAGAGTTTCAAGAGTTCATTTTGGAGACCTGGCTAGGTGCCCCTGGCAAAGGATTGTACCGCAGTCCCTGGAGAGAGTACATATCTGAGCCTGTAATTGAGTATGCTAGCATAAGGTTCACAGTTTGAGTCCCCCCAGAACTTGAGGCTAAAAGATGATTTTTAACCAAAAGCAGACAGAAGGGTTACCCTGTCTGTACCTGTTCACACTATTGTGCACTGAGGTTGGCACTGTGGGAGCAGAGGGCCTGACCTGCAGAGTGCGTTTGTGACAGCCACCAGTAGGAACATCATAGAGAGTGTCTTTGTCATGCTAAAGATGTACTTCTGCTGCTTAGACCACTCAGGTGGTGCCCTACATTATAGGCCTCAGAACGTATGCTGTATCATCCTAGCCTGTTGTATGCTCCACAACATGGCAATGAACCATGGGATACAGGCACCTAAACCTGAGGAACAGGCCGACAGTGGCCCAGAGCCAGAGGTCAGAGGGATAATAGAGCAACTCAAGAAGAGAGATCCTTGAATGGCATACAGGGCCCTGGAGCACAGGAGTGACATCACCAGGACACTGTCACAGTCAGAACAGTAAGTAAACACAACACAGCAAACATACAGTACAAGGACATAGACTTTAATATGTGCAGACTACCACAACAGTGGTGACAATGAACAAAGCACGTGCACAACACAGTGCAAGTGACAGCATGTGACATGGATATGTGTGCCGTGTGCAGTGCAGGACATGCACGTGACAAAGGTAGACAGCCATGGCATGGTTAAGCTGGGTGTGGCCGGAGGTGCCTGGGATGAGGTGACAGGGTGGGAAGGGTAACATGGCCGTGCATGTGTGACTGCGCGGGTGACTGTGTGTGTGTGTGTGTGTGTGTGCATGTGTGTGTGTTTGTGTGTGAGGGTGTTGCGTGAGTGTGTGTGTGTGAGTGAGTGTGCATGGCAGCTGTACCTATCTGAGGTGACTACCACCACACACACGACCGCACCATGCGCGTGGGACACAGAGCTCCGAGTGCTCTATGTTGATGAAATATTCAAGGAGGACTGAGGTGAAGCTGGGAGGGTGGAACGCCTGTGTCCCTGCCAACCTGCAGGCCCGGCCAGGATGGGTGGCCAGCCACAATGCCATGTGGCACTGGTTGATGCCTGTGATGCAGCAGTGCTGGAGTCTGTGCATGCCCTGTGACCACTAGAGGCCTGCCTGTGGACACGTGTGCCACGGCCATGCTGTCCTGCATGCACACCCTGCTGACCACTATGCACCTCACGCAGCACAGTAGCAAGATCACTCACAGCGGCAGTGAGATCCGCAAAGCCACAGTCAAATGTGGCTAGGATGCACTCCATCCTGTCCTCTGCCCGCTACGCTGCAGGGACAAAGCCTATGCCCACAGTTTCCCACAGCAGTGAGAGCTCATGCCACACCTCCCACCAAAAGGCATGCAGGCCCAGCTGGGCCTCTTGCTGGGATGTCAGGGCAGCTGGGAGCAGAGGCCAGGACCCCGACCATCTGGCAGCACAGGTGCAGCAATGCCAATGTCAGCTGGAGGTTGTGCCTGCCATTGGGCACAGTGGGGATGCTGTACGGGTAGCAGCTGCTGTTGTCCCTGGGGCTGCATGGTCCCTGTAGTGTGTGTTGCCCCTTTCGGGGCCAGAACCACTCCCCATGGACAGCACCACAGTCCAGCAGCACACACACCTCGCCCACCTGGCCCATGTCCTGATGTTCCATTACACCACTGGTGGCTTGGCCCTCCTACCCCATGGCACCCATGTGTAGTACCCCAGCAGGCCCCACCCTATTCCACCACACACAGTCCCCACCACAGGCAGGTAGTACTCCTGCTCTGAGCCTTCAGATCCACGGTCACTAGTGACGTCAGGGTGACCACCTGGCCACCACTCAGATCCTCCACATGAGCATCTTCAAGCATGATACTGGCCTCCAGTTTCCCAGCATCCTGATCTGAGGAGTCATCCTCTCCTACAGGCAGGTGTAACCCATGTCCTGCAGCCTGCCACCCATGTGCTGCTGCAGATGGTCCACACAGGGCACCCTGTCCTGAGGCCAATGGCAAATTGGCATCATCCTCCTCCTCCTGCACCACGACTGCTGTCCCAGCCACATGCTGGCCTGCTGCATGCTGTGCACCCACTGCTGTGAAATAAGACAGGACAGTGTCATTGACCAGTAATGCACAGTAGGCCAGAACCACCACCAGTACATGTACTCCCTAAGTTGTGTAACATGCACCACGGCCATGAAACCCACACAGTGCAGTCCCTGTCAATGCAGACTATGGGCTCATGCATGCACCCCCTAGCACAGTGCACGTGCAGCAGGATCAATGCAGTGGTGAATGCCCTGCACAGGCAACAGAAGCACACCATAGTGCGTTATGCGTACAGTGTGCACAATGTAACACCACCATGGGTGCATAGTGCATGCCACAAATCAGTATTATGATGTTCCAGCAGCACCAGTGCAAGCATGCCTTGTAGGGTGGACACAGGCAGCACCATACCTGACCTAGGATGTGTGAGTAGCGTCTCACACCCACCACCAATGACACCACCAACTGCCATAGGCCACAGTGTAGAGGCAACCAGAGTCATGAGAGGGTCCCACTCATGCTGTTGCATGGTCCGTGGCCCTCCTCCAGTTCTGTAGGCATTCATGGAGCAGTAGTGCCTCTTCCTCCTCCTCCTCAGCCCATCACAGCAGATCATTCCATTGTTTCCTGACAGCATCCGTGGTATGTCTCTAGCCTCCCACATCATTCACTTCCACTGTTACGGCATCCCACATCTGTCTCACAACAGACTCTGTGGCCTTGTGGCCACGTAGCACCTGCTCCTGCTACTTGACCCCATGTACCAAGGCTTTCAGCTCCTCCTAGGAGAACTGGTAGGCACAGATCTGTTCCTGTTGTGCAGTGGCACCTATGAGGGACACGTAGAAAGACACAGGCCACACGCTGTAGTGTGAATGCAGTGCACGGCACAAGCAGATCACACTGTGCATGTCACCCTACATGCCTACCATGCATGTCCTGTAGCAGCACAGTGCAGGCCCTGATCATGCCACACGCAACACAACATGATAGGGTACAGCACACAGTGCAACATGGCTACTGCAGTGTGCACAGTGGAGACATTGCCTGTGGCCCCGCACTGTGGCCGTGATACCCCTGCTCCATGGGCATGTGCCACAACAGACACTGCAGCCATATCATGATCACCTACCCTCAAATGGCCACGGCACATGCATTGCCACACATGCCCGGGGCAATCACAGGCCACTGTGTGTCCCCATTGCTCCCCATTCCCCCCCCAGTGTGTAGAACCCACACTGTGGACCAGCCACTCATAGTGGACTTTACTCATGCCAACACAGGTGTCCACTTGGGATGTGCTGTCCAGCTGGCTGACAGGCACATTGCCCATGTACACCACTGACAGCGCAGTATTGTGCTGACATGGGGGCCTGCAGGCATGTGTTCTGTTTCAGGAGCATTCAGTGTCCATACACATGCGTATACAGTGCAGGGCAGGGCCTACACACATTCCTGTACCATACAGCCACGTGCCGTAGCTGGTATACAGACTCGCCTGTTGCTGCACTGCCTCCTGAGACATACTTCTCTGTGTAAGTCCGTTTCAGAGCTGACACCTGCTGAGTATTGCAGTCTCTAATGACAGCATAGGTGGAACACTGTTTCTCTTATATAGCACTGCTGGGCAATCATGCCTGTTAGGCATGCAAATTAGCTGGTAATGATATGCTAATCACCCTGTTTGCCCCTTGCATACCCAAATATACATAGGCCATTTGAATATGTGCCATGCTAGCGCCAGACAATGCGCATAGCGCTGGGCAAACTGGTAGCACTGGGTTATATAGGCATTCTGCATGGCACTGTCACGTTAGCGCAGCACTATGTGACATAGAATGACAACAGCGCATGCATGTGTGGTCAGTGGTCCGTGCAAGCACCCCAGCACTGTGTGTCATAGCACCACGCTACAGCATATAGCATGGTGCAGTGCATGTATGCTATGGCCTTGCTAGGGTCGTGGTGGGGTTGCGCATGCACATTGCTCATACTTTCGGGTAGTGCGGTGCTACGCCATGTGACTGCACGGCACCATTGCTCAGGTTGCAGTTGGGCCCAGGGTGTGTCACAGTTGGGACAGTGATTGGCGCATCTGTGTGTTCCTCCTGTGTACAATTCATTAGGAATAGTAACATCTGTGGATTATTATGTCAGGGAGGTATAGGCAGTGTGCGGTGGTGCACAGGGACAGGCGCTAGGGGGAGGTGGAAACAGTGAACCTCGTTCAGCTGGTTCAGCGGTGACACAGATGCCTGTTTGGGGAGGTCAGGGAGAGTGACCTCCCAGGACGCCAGGTGTGGGCATCAATTGCACGCCAGCTGTCAGTACAGACAGGCATCCCGTGGGATGCCGAGAAGTGTAAGCACTGCTACACTGATCTGCATCGAAGGCAACGGCAGCAGCTGGAACGGTATAGAGGGATGGTGCATGATGGAACGGTGCTGGTGCCAGGTAAGTGTTGCCACACAACACACACATGTGCTATGAGTACATCTGTCTGCCGGTGCGTGTGTGTGTGTGTGTGTGTCTGTGTGTGTATGTGTAACCAGGTGTGCTGTTGTGTTGGGTGGTATGCCTGGGCAGGACACACCTGCCCCTGACCCATGTTGTTCAGGTGGTGAGGCTGACGACATGGGCCCCTTGGGTGGCACGGTGATACAGGGTGTCTTGGGGAGAGGCACAGTTGCCAGGCATCATCCACGGTTATCGCAGTGCCTGTCACTGCATGGTACGTGGTGCTGTGTCCATAGAGGTTGCACTGCAGTCATGCTGTGCGCAATCATGACACATGGCCATGGCAAACACCGCAAGTTTGGGGCATGCAGGCAGGGGGACCTGCTGTGGGACTGTCCTGCAGCCAACACCAATGTGGTGTGGGGGAGCTGTTTCATGGGAACATGATCTGACAACACAAGAGTGTGTGCATCATGTCACTGTGCACCTGCGTGTGATGAAGGCGCACTGCAGTGTCACCGTGCATACATGCCCTGTGTGACCAGCGCACGTGCAGTGGGCCATGGTGGCTACATATGGCCATGGTATGGCATGCCTGTGGGGGAGCCACTGTGTGGCTGCAGCATGTGTTCGGACACTGTCCCTGGGCTGGGCCATGTCATCTTTGTTTTGGGGGTGGGGGTGCATCTTGCACTGGCTCACATGGTCACTGCTGTGTCTTGCGCTAATGCTGTTACCGCTTTCCACTGCAGAGTGAATTGTGCAGCACAGCCCAGGGTGAGAAGGCCAGGAGGGGTCCTGGCCGCCTGACCGGGGCAGCCCTAGGGTGCCAGCCATACCACAGCGGGTGGAAGAGAGCATCCCTGAATCCATTTCTCTTTTATTTAGTACTGTGCATCTGGATTGTGTGGTCACTTCAATGGTCTGCCATTAACAGTGATGCAGGGTGCATGGCCATGTGCATGGTACCATGGTGGGTGCACTATTGTACTGTATTGCCCACCAGTGTGGCAGAATGTGGCCGGTGTATGGGTGGGTGGTTGCTGTACACTGTGGCTGGGGGAGGTTGTGCTGTATGGGCCCATGCCAGCATGCAACAGTATTGTCGTTCATTGTACACGGCAGTTGTCCATGTTCTGCCGTTCACATGGCATGTGCATGGTACCATGGTGGGTGCACTATTGTACTGTATTACCCACCAGTGTGGCAGAGTGCGGCCAGTGTACGGGTGGGTGGTTGCTGTACACTGTGGCTGGGGGGGGTTGTGCTGTATGGGCCCATGCCAGCATGCACAGTATTGTCGTTCATTGTACATGGCAGTTGTCCATGTTCTGCCATTCACATGGCATGTGCATGGTACCATGGTGGGTGCACTATTGTACTGTATTGCCCACCAGTGTGGCAGAGTGCTGCCGGTGTACGGGTGGGTGGTTGCTGTACACTGTGGCTGGGGGGGTTGTGCTGTATGGGCCCATGCCAGCACGCAGACAGTATTGTCATTCATTGTCCACGGCAGTTGCCCATGTTCTGCCATTCACATGGCATGTGCAGTTTCTAGGTGCAGGCCACTGTTGTGCGTGCATCGCAGTACATGGTTGGTGCATGGTGGCATCCAGTGGCCTATCCCTGCCAGTGTGTGCCTATGGTATTGCCACTGGTGTGGGATGGTTTGGCTTTGGCACAGGCAGTCAGGTGGCAGGATGCCATGCCTGCATTGTGATGCTGTTGTGCCCATATTGATTGTTGTTGTGATGTTTCTTGTGCTATGTTGTTATGTGACTATGGGCAGCTTGTCCCAATGTGTGTCCTCCCATTTGTATGTTGTTGTGTGGCCCACTTCCACTGCCATCTCAAGGACTGCCTGTCTGGCTGCACTGTCTCACTGTGTGCAGTGCTGGGTTGGGTGGTGTCAACCATGCCATGGTGTTGTCGGGGCCTGATGCATCTCCATGTCCACTGGGATTTTGGTTGTTGCCTGTGTCATCCAGGCTTACCCTGTGGGCACCTGTCAGTTGTGCCTTCCATTGCATTCCTCAGCGCCACATGGGCATGGCTGTTGGGACATGCTGTCCATCCCTGTGTTACCACCTGTGGCTGTAGTATGCCTCCTTGCTGGTTTGCCATCCTCACGTGCATCCCCTTCTCCTTGTAGGTCCGTGGAGATCACCCTTGTGGGTGACCAGGCCTGAGGAGTCAGAGAGGAGTGAAGACCTCCTGCGCCGGCTTGTCCGCCAGCAGAGGACTAACATCAAGCAGCAGGCAGTGCTGATTTCGAAGATGAGGAAGGTGCCACTGTGCTGGAGGCGAGACTGCCAGATTCTGTGGCCATGCAGCAGTGATGCTGTTCCCATTTCCGTTCACCTTGCCCCCCCCTTAGTGGACTGCTTGTTTTGCTGCTGCATTGTGTTCCTATTTTATCTCTGCGTCCCCTTCCCCTTTCTCTCCTTTTCCATTTGACGTATCCATCCTGTGTTTTGTTTATGTATTTCATTCAGGTCTTACATGTAGTTGTAGCAGTAATAGTTTCTGTAGTTGTAGCTGTAGTTGTCGTAGTTTAGGTTGTAGCACTGTTAGTTTTAGTAGTTGTAGTCATAGTATTAGTGGTAGTCTTAGGTACAGTAGCAGTAGTAGTGATAGTAGTAGCAGTAGTAGTCCTAGTGATAGTAGCAGCAGTAGTAGTCATAGTGATAGTAGTAGTTATAGTGATAGTAGTAGTCATAGTGATAGTAGTAGTCATAGAGATAGCAGTAGTCATAGTGATAGTAGTAGTCATAGAGATAGCAGTAGTCATAGTGATAGTAGCAGCAGTAGTAGTCATAGAGATAGCAGTAGTCATAGTGATAGTAGCAGCAGTAGTAGTCATAGAGATAGCAGTAGTCATAGTGATAGTAGCAGCAGTAGTAGTCATAGTGATAGTAGCAGCAGTAGTAGTCATAGAGATAGCAGTAGTCATAGTGATAGTAGCAGCAGTAGTAGTCATAGAGATAGCAGTAGTCATAGTGATAGTAGCAGCAGTAGTAGTCATAGAGATAGCAGTAGTCATAGTGATAGTAGCAGCAGTAGTAGTCATAGAGATAGCAGTAGTCATAGTGATAGTAGCAGCAGTAGTAGTCATAGTGATGGTAGCAGCAGTAGTAGTCATAGGGATAGCAATAGTCATAGTGATAGTAGTAGCAGTAGTAGTCGTAGTGATAGTAGTAGCAGTAGTAGTCGTAGTGATAGTAGCAGCAGTAGTAGTCATAGTGATAGTAGTAGTTATAGTGATAGTAGTCGTAGTGATAGTAGTAGCAGTAGTAATCATAGTGATAGTAGTAGCAGTAGTAGTTGTAGTGATAGTAGCAGCAGTAGTAGTCATAGGGATAGTAGTAGTCATAGTGATAGTAGTAGCAGTAGAAGTCATAGTGATAGTAGTAGCAGTAGTAGTCGTAGTGATAGTAGTAGCAGTAGTAGTGGTAGTGATAGTAGCAGCAGTAGTAGTCATAGTGATAGTAGTAGTTATAGTGATAGTAGTAGTCGTAGTGATAGTAGTAGCAGTAGTAGTCGTAGTGATAGTAGCAGCAGTAGTAGTCATAGTGATAGTAGTAGTTATAGTGATAGTAGTAGTCGTAGTGATAGTAGTAGCAGTAGTAGTCGTAGTGATAGTAGTAGCAGTAGTAGTTGTAGTGATAGTAGCACCAGTAGTAGTCATAGGGATAGTAGTAGTCATAGTGATAGTAGTAGTAGTAGAAGTCATAGTGATAGTAATAGCAATAGCAGTCATAGTGATAGTAGTAGCAGTAGTAGCAGAAGTCATAGTGATAGTAGTAGTCATAATGAAAGTAGTAGCAGTGATAGTAGTAGCAGTAGTAGTCATAGTGATAGTAGTAGCAACAGTAGTCGTAGTGATAGTAGCAGCAGTAGTAGTCATAGGGATAGTAGTAGTCATAGTGATAGTACTAGCAGTAGTAGTCATGGTGATAGTAGTAGCAGTAGTAGTCATGATAGTAGTAGCAATAGTAGCAGTAGTAGTCATAGTGATAGTAGTAGCAGTAGTAGTCATAGTGATAGTAGTAGTCGTAGTGATAGTAGTAGCAGTAGTAGTAGCAGTAGTAGTCATAGTGATAGTAGTAGTTGTAGTGATAGTAGTAGCAGTAGTAGTAGTGATAGTAGTAGCAGTAGTAGTCATAGTGATAGTAGCAGAAGTAGTCATAGTGGTAGTAGCAGCAATAGTAGTCATAGGGATAGTAGTAGTCATAATGATAATAGTAGCAGTAGTAGTCAGTGATAGTAGTAGCAGTAGTAGTCGTAGTGATAGTAGTTGCAGTAGTAGTCATAGTGATCATAGTAGTCATAGTGATAGTAGTAGTAGCAGTAGTAGTAGTAGTGATAGTAGTAACAGTAGTAGTCATAGTGATAGTAGTAGCAGTAGTAGTCATAGTGATAGTAGGCAGTAGTAGTCATAGTGATAGTAGTAGCAGTAGCAGTAGTAGTAGTGATAGTAGTAGCAGTGGTAGTCATAGTGACAGTTGTAGCAGTAGTAGTCGTAGTGATAGTATCAGCAGCAGTAGTCATAGGGACAGTAGTAGTCATAGTGATAGTAGTAGCAGCAGTAGTCATAGTGATAGTAGTAGCAGTAGTAGTAGTAGTGATAGTAGTAGCAGTAGTAGTCATAATGATAGTAGTAGTCATAGTGATAGTAGCAGCAGTAGTAGTCATAGTGATAGTAGTGGCAGTAGTAGTCGTAGTGATAGTAGTAGCAGTAGCAGTAGTAGTCGTAGTGATAGTAGTAGCAGTAGTAGTCATAGTGATAGTGATAGTAGTACATAGATACATAGACAGTGTCGGCAGATAAGGGCCTATGGCCCACCCAGTCTGCCCATTTGAGCTTGTAAGTTCAGTTTATGTTTTCCTAGAAGTCTGTTGCTCCTTACCCCTGACCTCCAGAATTCCTTTATGTCTATCCCATGCATTCTTAAATCCCGTGATTGTTTCAGCCCCCACCACTTCCTCTGGCAGGGTGTTCCACTTGTCCACCACCCGTTCTGTGAAGAAATTCTTCCTCATGTTTCCTCTGAATCATCCTCCTCCAACTTCATCCCATGCCCTCTAGTCCTGGAACATCTTTTTCACTTAAAATAGTGTATTCCTGCACCCTGTTCCTCCCTGTGAGATATTTGTATGTCTCTATCATATCCCTCTCTCCCTCCTCTCCTCCAGGGAGTACATGTTCAGTTCCATCAACCTGTCTTCATAGGACTTGTGATGCAATCCATGCACCATCTTTGTTGTCCTCCTCTGAACCTTCTCTACCCTGTCTATGTCCTTACGTAGGTATGGTCTCCAGAACTGTACACTGTACTCCAGGTGGGGCCTCACTAGTGTCTTGTATAGCGGAATTATGACCTCCCTTTTCCTGCTGGTGATGCCCCTGCCTATACATCCCAGCAACCTATTTGCTTTACCTGCTGCATTGTCACACTGTTTCCCTACCTTGAGGTCATCAGAGATGATAACCCCAAGATCCCTTTCCTGCTTGGTGCTTGCTATATCCTCACCCCCCAATTGATATATTGTGCCAGGATTTTTATGCCCCATATGCATTATCTTGCACTTCTTTGCATTGAATTTCAACTGCCAAAACCCTGACCATTCTTCAAGTTTCTGCAGGTCCCTTCTCATTCTGTCTACACCCTCTGGTGTGTCTACTCTGTTACAGAGCTTTGTGTCATCAGCGAACAGTGAAATTCTGCCTTCTAGATCCTGTGCAATGTCACTGATGAAGATGTTGAATAGGACGGTCCCAGCACTGATCCCTGTGGTACCCACTGGTCACTTTTCCTCTGTGGAGTGACAGCCATTTACCACCACCCTCTGTGTCCTGCCACCCAGCCAGTTACCTACCCACCACACTACTGTCCTGCCCACACCCATATTCCCCAGTTTGGGTAATAGTCTTCTATGTGACACAGTGTCAAAGGCCTTGCTGAAGTCCAGATAGACCATGTCCACTGCCCTCCCCTGATCCACCTCCCTAGTCACCCGGTCAAAATATTCAACGAGGTTGGTCTGACATGACCTCCCCCTGGTGAAACCATGCTGCCTTGGGTCCTGTAGTCCATTGACAACCAGATGTTCCACCAATCTCTCCTTCAGTAGTGCTTCCATGATCTTCCCCACTACCGAGGTGAGGCTGACTGGTCTGTGGTTCCTGCTTCCTCTTTGTTCCACTTTTGTGTAAGGGGACTACATCTGCTGTCCTCAGTCTTGGGTACCTCCCTGTTTCCAGTGATTGGCTAAACAGGATAGCCAGAGGTTCAGCCACCACCTCTCTTAGTTCTTTAAGGACCCTGGGTGCACCCATCTGGCCCCATTGCTTTATCAACTCTTATTACTTCCAGTTCCTTCAGGACCCTTTCTCGTGTAAAGGGACTTGTGTCCATTTCTGCACCATTCTCACCCTTGTACTCCTTCAGACCCATTACCCTCCTCTTCCTCAGTAAAGACTGAGCAGAAATACCTGTTCAATATGTCAGCTTTACTGTTGTCATCCTCCACGGCCCCATCCTCCCCTTCAGTCTCACTATCCCTCCCTTTGTCTTTCTTTTTTCACTTATGTACCTGTAAAGGTTTTGTCCCTCTACCCACTGATTTTGCAATGTGTTCTTCTGTCTGAGCTTTGACTTCCTTACTGACCTCCTGCCTCCCTTTGCTTCTCCTGGTACTTCTCCTATCCCCTTCTGCCTGTGTCTTTTTGTATTGCCTGAATGCAATCTTTTGGCTTTCACTTTCTTTGCTACCTCTTTGGAAAACCATAATGGTCTCCTCTTCCTTTTCCTCTTGCTAACCTGCTTAATGCATAATTCTGTTGTTCTTGTAATCCCCATTTTAAATACTGCCCACTGTTCCTCAACCCCTGATTCCTGTCCCATTCCCCTTAATTCCTCTTTCAAGTGTCTCCCCATTTTCCCAAAGTCTGCCCCCCTAAAATCCAGGATACGTATTTTTGTGTGGTTTGGTTCTGCTCTTTCTGTGATTTCAAACCACAATGACTGGTGGTCACTGTTCCCCAGGTGCTCCCACACTGTTACCCCCATCACACTGTTCCTGTTTGTGAGCACAAGGTCCAGTAGTAGCAGTAGTAGTAGTAATAGTCATAGTGATAGTAGTAGCAGTAGTAGTCAAAGTGATAGTAGCAGCAGCAGTAGTCATAGTGATAGTAGTAGTAGTAGTAGTAGTCGTAGTGATAGTAGTAGCAGTAGTAGTCATAGTGATAGTAGTAGCAGTAGTAGTCAAAGTGATAGTAGCAGCAGCAGTAGTCATAGTGATAATAGTAGTAGTCGTAGTGATAGTAGTAGCAGTAGTAGTCATAGTGATAGTAGTAGTAGTAGTCGTAGTGATAGTAGTAGCAGTAGTAGTCATAGTGATAGTAGCAGCAGTAGTAGTCATAGAGATAGTAGTAGTAGTAGTCGTAGTGATAGTAGGAGCAGTAGTAGTCAAAGTGATAGTAGCAGTAGTAGTAGTTGTCGTAGGGTTTGTAGTGTTTGTGTTTTTGAATTGACGTTGTTTAATCACTGTTTGTTGTATATATTGTTGTTACTGTTGCTGTTCTGTTTGTTTGCTATTGCTTTTCTTTTCTCATTTTCCATTAATACGTTACACTTTCATGACCTTACTGTGTCCAGTGTTGTTTTTGGGTGCATGGGGGTTTGCATGGGTTTCTCCTGTGCTTTGGTATCCAAAACTGCCTTACCATGCCTGGGTGCCTGACATATTCTGGGTTCTGCACCACTTTCGGCTCTTGAGGTCCCTTTCAGGGCTGTTCTTCCTTGCATGTGCTCCAGGGTGCAGCAGGCTCACCTCTGCACTGTATTCCTATTGGTGTTTGCACTGCCTGTCAGGTTGCTATCTTCAGTGCTGTCTTCTTTGTTATATTCGGTGCTGTCTTATTCCTGGGCTGTTTTTGCCCTGCTCTGCCAGCCCAGTTTGCCCGGCTTCCTTAGCATGCTATATTTAGCAGGATTAGCACCGGGCTATACCTTTTGAATATGTCAGGCTATTTGGTCTGGGCAAATTTTGCATGCTGGGCAGTTCTAATTTAGCCCCAGGTCAAAGTTTTGAATATCTGGCCCAGTGTCACTAGATACAGTTTCTGGGGAGTACACAACACATTAAATAGAAGTGATCTCTCTCTCTCTTTCTTTCTAAATCTGATCTATGATATATAACAAAGTGAGTTGTGACACTTTAGATCAAAGCAACACATTTATATTAATTTCAAATTTCATACTGTAACACATTAGCTTCAAAAATACTGATCTCTTCCTCGTCTATTAAATGTCCTGATCACCAACATAAAAGTTGTGATCCAGGAGATGAATTACATTCAGTCAGTATACAGTATTCTAACATTTTTATATTTTGCCATTTAGCATACGGTAACTTGAATTTATTTCCCCTACATTAAAAGTTTCGTAAGCCTTCTTTGGATTGCAAGTTAGAAACATAGAAACATAGAAACATAGAAGTTGACGGCAGATAAGGACAGCAAGGCCCATCCAGTCTGCCCATTTCTTTTTCTACCTTATAAATGTGCCATTGGCCTTTGCTCTGTCAGTGACCTATCTATTCATAGTCATTTGTATTGCTCCTTATGCCTATCCCATGCCTGTTTGAAGCCCTGCACTGTATTCATAGCCACCACTTCTTGTGGTAAGCCATTCCATGCATCTACCACCCTTTCTGTGAAAGAATTTCCTCACATTCCCCTTAATCAGCCTCCCTCTAATCTCATGCTGTGTCCTCTTGTCCTGCTATTTTCTTATATTTAAACATGTTAGACTCTTTCACCTTGTTTATGCCCTTAAGGTGTTTGAATGCCTCGATCATATCACCTCTCTCCTCCTTTGCTCAAGGGTATACATATTGAGCTCCGTTAATCTGTCCTCATATGTCTTCTGATGCAGTCCCTGCACCATTTGGTTGCCCTTCTCTGGACTGCCTCAATTGGTTAATGTCCTTTTGAAGGTGTGGCCTCCAATACTGTGCATGAGTACTCAGATGGGGCCTAACCAATGTCTTGTACAGAGGATTATTACCTCCCTCTTACGACTTGTGATACCCTACTAATACACCCCAACACCCTCCTAGCCTTACCTACTGCTTTAGAGGTCTGCTTGGATGATTTCGGTCATCAGTGATGATGATGCCCAAGTCTCTTTCTTCCTTTGTGACTGCTAGCAACTCCCTCCCAGCCTATAAGTGGCTTCAGGGTTTCTCTTCCTATGTGCATGATTTGCACTTCTTTGCATTAAATCCCAGTTGCCACTCTTCTGACCATTCTGCTAGTTTATCCAGATCTCTTCTCATTCTGCCCACCCCATCTGGATCATCTACTCTCTGTTGCAGATCTTGGTGCCATCTGCAAACAGACAAACCTTACCCTTTAGTCCATCTGCGAGGTCACTAATGAAGATGTTGAATAGGACTGGCCCAGGACTGATCCCTGAGGTACCCCACTTGTGACTTGCATCTCTTCTGACTGTATACCATTTACCACCACTCTCTGTTTTCTGCCAGTCAACCAATTTGCCACCCAGTTGATAACTTCTCACCACCCCGAGCCTACCTAGCTTATTTATCAATCTTCTATGTGGAACAGTGTCAAAAGCTTTGCTGAAGTCAAGGTAGGCGACATCAGCTGCTCCCCCTTGGTCCACCACTCTGGTTACCCAGTCAAAGAAATCTATGAGATTAGTTTGACAGGACCTTCCTTTGTAAACCCATGCTGTCTTGGATCCTGTGCCCCTATGGATTCCAGGTGTTGCACTATCCTTTCCTTAAGGAGTGCCTCCATAATCTTGCCCACTACTGAGGTAAGACTGACCGGTCTGTAGTTCCCGCCTCCTCCTGCTACCACTCTTGTGGGCGGGATCACATGAGCCCTTCTCAGTCTTCTGGGACCTCTCCTGTGCTCAGAGACTCACTAAACAATTCTGCTAATGGCTCTGCTAGTTCCTCCTTTAGCTCCTTAAGTACCCTGGGATGTATGCCATCAGGTCCCATTGCCTTATCCACCCTGAGCTTAGCAAGCTCTTGTAGGACCCTTTCTTTTGTGAAGGGAGTAGTGCTCACCTCCCTCCCCCCCGTGTCCATGATGCTGAGCTGTGGGCCCTGCCCTACCTTCTCTTCAGTAAATACTGAGCAAAAGTATCTATTTAGGATAGATGCCTTTACAGGGTCCTCCTCCTCACATGCTCCCTTTTCTCCATTAAGCAGCAATACCCCTCTGGACTTTCTCTTTCACTAATGTATCTATAGAAAGTCTTGTCACCTTCTTTTACTGTTCATGCTAGTGTTTCCTCAGTTTGGGACTTTGCCTGCCTTACTGCCTTACCTGCTTCCCTTAGGGCAGTTTGGTATGCCTCCCCATCTTCATCCCGCTGTGTTCCCTTATATTTCCTGAAGGCCATCCTTTTGGCTCTGACCTTTTCTGCTGTATTTGAGAACCAAAGTGGTTTCCTCCTTCTTTTGCACTTCCTTTTCTGTCTAACACAATGGGATGTTGCTTCAAGTATTGCATCCTTAATGCTTGCCCACTTTGCCTGTACCTCCTCACCTGTGTTTCTTTTTGCCAGGGCTAGCTTAACTCTGTTGGCCATCTTATCAAAGTCAGCTCCTCTGAAGTCCAATATTTTTGCCTTGGAATGGGATGATTTAGATGTATGCAAATTGAACCATACCATGTGATGGTCACTGGCCCCAGGTGACCTTCTACCTGGAGATCTGTGATCCCTTCTTTGTTAGTCAGTACTAGATCTAGGATAGCTCTGTCTCTTGTGGGTTGCTGTACCAGTTGTTTGAGGCCCTCCCTGCAGGGAATCCACTATGAGTCTAGTTCTGGCAGATGTTCCTGCTGGTATTGACCAATCTGTATCTGGCATGTTGAAGTCTCCCATTATCAGAACCTCCCTTTAGCTGTCATGTTTTGTATATCTTCTAACAGTAATGTGTCTATGTCCTCCCCTGGTCTGGGGCCTGTAGACAACCCCAGTTCTTATGGCTGTCCCATTTCCTGTTTCCAGGGTGACCCACAGTTCTTCTGGCTCCTTATGTGTATTTTGAATTTCTGTAGCTTTGATATTTTCATTAACATACAGGGCCTCCCTCCCCCCTTTTGCACCTCGGTCTCTTCTGAACAATACATAGCCAGGTACTGAAGTCTCCCAAGTGTGGTTACTGGTAAACCACGTCTCACTAATTGCTACTATGTCCAGTTTAGCCTCTGACATTATTGCCTGCAGGTCTGGGATCTTATTTCCCAGGCTGTGAGCATTTAATGTACATGATTTTCCATTGGCCAGATTTTGGTGTGTTAGCTGTTGGGTGGAGTTTGGCATTACCCTGTGCATCATATGGGGAGACAAACCTTTTTCTTACCTGGTGATGCAAATGAGCAGCAAACACGCTGAATTCTATTTGACCACTAGCTGAGGGGGGAGGGGTGTTCTTCCCATTTGACGTATGGGGTGCTGCACCCCTCTCCCCATTTGCTAGTTTAAATATTCTGCAAAGACGTCAAACTTCTGCCCCAATGCACTGACTCCCTCTTTAGTCAGATGCAGTCCATCAAAAAGTAGAAAGATTAAAGATTTTGCTGAATACTTATATACAGTCTTTCTCCAAGGTCATCTCTCTGGAGAAGAAGGGATAGAAGTGAAAATTACTTCTGAAGAAAAGAAAACAAAAAATGAATATTAAAAACAACTATTAGCAGTAATTTGTTATGAAACCAACATCAAACTCATCCGTACTTTATACATCACACTTAATATTTCATTAACAGACTGAAAAGATTTTTTGATTCGAAGGTGGGGGTTAATATTTTTTACCTCCAGACCATAAAAAAGGCTTAAGGTCCCGCGTTTAGACCATTGGGTTTGATGGTTTTCAATCTAGAAATCCAGTAACTTTCTTTCTGGAGTAGTGGGTCCTGTCTATTTCCTCCCCTATCAGGTTGTCTGACCCATTCAAGGCCCATAAACCCAAGAGAGCTCATCCCACTTAACCCAGGGCCCCTTCATCCCTACAGTAGCAGAACTAAAGGTCCCACTTAGCCATCCCCCCCAATCATGACTGCAGTTGTACTAAAGATCCCACTTAACTCTAGGATCTGCAGTCAAGACAGCGGCAGTACTAAAGGTCCCATTAACCCAGCCCCCCCAACATCATGACAGTAGCAGTTCTAAAGTTCATACAGCCCAGGCCCCCAGTCATGGCAGTAGCAGTACTAAAGTTCATACATAGCCCAGGCCCCAGTCATGGCAGTAGCAGTACTAAAGTTCATACATAGCCCAGGCCCCAGTCATGGCAGTAGCAGTACTAAAGTTCATACATAGCCCAGGCCCCAGTCATGGCAGTAGCAGTACTAAAGTTCATACATAGCCCAGGCCCCAGTCATGGCAGTAGCAGTACTAAAGTTCATACATAGCCCAGGCCCCAGTCATGGCAGTAGCAGTACTAAAGTTCATACATAGCCCAGGCCCCAGTCATGGCAGTAGCAGTACTAAAGTTCATACATAGCCCAGGCCCCAGTCATGGCAGTAGCAGTACTAAAGTTCATACATAGCCCAGGCCCCAGTCATGGCAGTAGCAGTACTAAAGTTCATACATAGCCCAGGCCCCAGTCATGGCAGTAGCAGTACTAAAGTTCATACATAGCCCAGGCCCCAGTCATGGCAGTAGCAGTACTAAAGTTCATACATAGCCCAGGCCCCAGTCATGGCAGTAGCAGTACTAAAGTTCATACATAGCCCAGGCCCCAGTCATGGCAGTAGCAGTACTAAAGTTCATACATAGCCCAGGCCCCAGTCATGGCAGTAGCAGTACTAAAGTTCATACATAGCCCAGGCCCCAGTCATGGCAGTAGCAGTACTAAAGTTCATACATAGCCCAGGCCCCAGTCATGGCAGTAGCAGTACTAAAGTTCATACATAGCCCAGGCCCCAGTCATGGCAGTAGCAGTACTAAAGTTCATACATAGCCCAGGCCCCAGTCATGGCAGTAGCAGTACTAAAGTTCATACATAGCCCAGGCCCCAGTCATGGCAGTAGCAGTACTAAAGTTCATACATAGCCCAGGCCCCAGTCATGGCAGTAGCAGTACTAAAGTTCATACATAGCCCAGGCCCCAGTCATGGCAGTAGCAGTACTAAAGTTCATACATAGCCCAGGCCCCAGTCATGGCAGTAGCAGTACTAAAGTTCATACATAGCCCAGGCCCAGTCATGGCAGTAGCAGTACTAAAGTTCATACATAGCCCAGGCCCCAGTCATGGCAGTAGCAGTACTAAAGTTCATACATAGCCCAGGCCCCAGTCATGGCAGTAGCAGTACTAAAGTTCATACATAGCCCAGGCCCCAGTCATGGCAGTAGCAGTACTAAAGTTCATACATAGCCCAGGCCCCAGTCATGGCAGTAGCAGTACTAAAGTTCATACATAGCCCAGGCCCCAGTCATGGCAGTAGCAGTACTAAAGTTCATACATAGCCCAGGCCCCAGTCATGGCAGTAGCAGTACTAAAGTTCATACATAGCCCAGGCCCCAGTCATGGCAGTAGCAGTACTAAAGTTCATACATAGCCCAGGCCCCAGTCATGGCAGTAGCAGTACTAAAGTTCATACATAGCCCAGGCCCCAGTCATGGCAGTAGCAGTACTAAAGTTCATACATAGCCCAGGCCCCAGTCATGGCAGTAGCAGTACTAAAGTTCATACATAGCCCAGGCCCCAGTCATGGCAGTAGCAGTACTAAAGTTCATACATAGCCCAGGCCCCAGTCATGGCAGTAGATACTAAAGTTCATACATAGCCCAGGCCCAGTCATGGCAGTAGCAGTACTAAAGTTCATACATAGCCCAGGCCCCAGTCATGGCAGTAGCAGTACTAAAGTTCATACATAGCCCAGGCCCCAGTCATGGCAGTAGCAGTACTAAAGTTCATACATAGCCCAGGCCCCAGTCATGGCAGTAGCAGTACTAAAGTTCATACATAGCCCAGGCCCCAGTCATGGCAGTAGCAGTACTAAAGTTCATACATAGCCCAGGCCCCAGTCATGGCAGTAGCAGTACTAAAGTTCATACATAGCCCAGGCCCCAGTCATGGCAGTAGCAGTACTAAAGTTCATACATAGCCCAGGCCCCAGTCATGGCAGTAGCAGTACTAAAGTTCATACATAGCCCAGGCCCCAGTCATGGCAGTAGCAGTACTAAAGTTCATAGCCCAGGCCCCAGTCATGGCAGTAGCAGTACTAAAGTTCATACATAGCCCAGGCCCCAGTCATGGCAGTAGCAGTACTAAAGTTCATACATAGCCCAGGCCCCAGTCATGGCAGTAGCAGTACTAAAGTTCATACATAGCCCAGGCCCCAGTCATGGCAGTAGCAGTACTAAAGTTCATACATAGCCCAGGCCCCAGTCATGGCAGTAGCAGTACTAAAGTTCATACATAGCCCAGGCCCCAGTCATGGCAGTAGCAGTACTAAAGTTCATACATAGCCCAGGCCCCAGTCATGGCAGTAGCAGTACTAAAGTTCATACATAGCCCAGGCCCCAGTCATGGCAGTAGCAGTACTAAAGTTCATACATAGCCCAGGCCCCAGTCATGGCAGTAGCAGTACTAAAGTTCATACATAGCCCAGGCCCCAGTCATGGCAGTAGCAGTACTAAAGTTCATACATAGCCCAGGCCCCAGTCATGGCAGTAGCAGTACTAAAGTTCATACATAGCCCAGGCCCCAGTCATGGCAGTAGCAGTACTAAAGTTCATACATAGCCCAGGCCCCAGTCATGGCAGTAGCAGTACTAAAGTTCATACATAGCCCAGGCCCCAGTCATGGCAGTAGCAGTACTAAAGTTCATACATAGCCCAGGCCCCAGTCATGGCAGTAGCAGTACTAAAGTTCATACATAGCCCAGGCCCCAGTCATGGCAGTAGCAGTACTAAAGTTCATACATAGCCCAGGCCCCAGTCATGGCAGTAGCAGTACTAAAGTTCATACATAGCCCAGGCCCCAGTCATGGAGCAGTACTAAAGTTCATACATAGCCCAGGCCCCAGTCATGGCAGTAGCAGTACTAAAGTTCATACATAGCCCAGGCCCCAGTCATGGCAGTAGCAGTACTAAAGTTCATACATAGCCCAGGCCCCAGTCATGGCAGTAGCAGTACTAAAGTTCATACATAGCCCAGGCCCCAGTCATGGCAGTAGCAGTACTAAAGTTCATACATAGCCCAGGCCCCAGTCATGGCAGTAGCAGTACTAAAGTTCATACATAGCCCAGGCCCCAGTCATGGCAGTAGCAGTACTAAAGTTCATACATAGCCCAGGCCCCAGTCATGGCAGTAGCAGTACTAAAGTTCATACATAGCCCAGGCCCCAGTCATGGCAGTAGCAGTACTAAAGTTCATACATAGCCCAGGCCCCAGTCATGGCAGTAGCAGTACTAAAGTTCATACATAGCCCAGGCCCCAGTCATGGCAGTAGCAGTACTAAAGTTCATACATAGCCCAGGCCCCAGTCATGGCAGTAGCAGTACTAAAGTTCATACATAGCCCAGGCCCCAGTCATGGCAGTAGCAGTACTAAAGTTCATACATAGCCCAGGCCCCAGTCATGGCAGTAGCAGTACTAAAGTTCATACATAGCCCAGGCCCCAGTCATGGCAGTAGCAGTACTAAAGTTCATACATAGCCCAGGCCCCAGTCATGGCAGTAGCAGTACTAAAGTTCATACATAGCCCAGGCCCCAGTCATGGCAGTAGCAGTACTAAAGTTCATACATAGCCCAGGCCCCAGTCATGGCAGTAGCAGTACTAAAGATCATAGCCCAGGGCCCCAGTCATGGCAGTAGCAGTACTAAAGTTCATACATAGCCCAGGCCCCAGTCATGGCAGTAGCAGTACTAAAGTTCATACATAGCCCAGGCCCCAGTCATGGCAGTAGCAGTACTAAAGTTCATACATAGCCCAGGCCCCAGTCATGGCAGTAGCAGTACTAAAGTTCATACATAGCCCAGGCCCCAGTCATGGCAGTAGCAGTACTAAAGTTCATACATAGCCCAGGCCCCAGTCATGGCAGTAGCAGTACTAAAGTTCATACATAGCCCAGGCCCCAGTCATGGCAGTAGCAGTACTAAAGTTCATACATAGCCCAGGCCCCAGTCATGGCAGTAGCAGTACTAAAGTTCATACATAGCCCAGGCCCCAGTCATGGCAGTAGCAGTACTAAAGTTCATACATAGCCCAGGCCCCAGTCATGGCAGTAGCAGTACTAAAGTTCATACATAGCCCAGGCCCCAGTCATGGCAGTAGCAGTACTAAAGTTCATACATAGCCCAGGCCCCAGTCATGGCAGTAGCAGTACTAAAGTTCATACATAGCCCAGGCCCCAGTCATGGCAGTAGCAGTACTAAAGTTCATACATAGCCCAGGCCCCAGTCATGGCAGTAGCAGTACTAAAGTTCAACATAGCCCAGGCCCCAGTCATGGCAGTAGCAGTACTAAAGTTCATACATAGCCCAGGCCCCAGTCATGGCAGTAGCAGTACTAAAGTTCATACATAGCCCAGGCCCCAGTCATGGCAGTAGCAGTACTAAAGTTCATACATAGCCCAGGCCCCAGTCATGGCAGTAGCAGTACTAAAGTTCATACATAGCCCAGGCCCCAGTCATGGCAGTAGCAGTACTAAAGTTCATACATAGCCCAGGCCCCAGTCATGGCAGTAGCAGTACTAAAGTTCATACATAGCCCAGGCCCCAGTCATGGCAGTAGCAGTACTAAAGTTCATACATAGCCCAGGCCCCAGTCATTGGCAGTAGCAGTACTAAAGTTCATACATAGCCCAGGCCCCAGTCATGGCAGTAGCAGTACTAAAGTTCATACATAGCCCAGGCCCCAGTCATGGCAGTAGCAGTACTAAAGTTCATACATAGCCCAGGCCCCAGTCATGGCAGTAGCAGTACTAAAGTTCATACATAGCCCAGGCCCCAGTCATGGCAGTAGCAGTACTAAAGTTCCACATAGCCCAGGCCCCAGTCATGGCAGTAGCAGTACTAAAGTTCATACATAGCCCAGGCCCCAGTCATGGCAGTAGCAGTACTAAAGTTCATACATAGCCCAGGCCCCAGTCATGGCAGTAGCAGTACTAAAGTTCATACATAGCCCAGGCCCCAGTCATGGCAGTAGCAGTACTAAAGTTCATACATAGCCCAGGCCCCAGTCATGGCAGTAGCAGTACTAAAGTTCATACATAGCCCAGGCCCCAGTCATGGCAGTAGCAGTACTAAAGTTCATACATAGCCCAGGCCCCAGTCATGGCAGTAGCAGTACTAAAGTTCATACATAGCCCAGGCCCCAGTCATGGCAGTAGCAGTACTAAAGTTCATACATAGCCCAGGCCCCAGTCATGGCAGTAGCAAGTACTAAAGTTCATACATAGCCCAGGCCCCAGTCATGGCAGTAGCAGTACTAAAGTTCATACATAGCCCAGGCCCCAGTCATGGCAGTAGCAGTACTAAAGTTCATACATAGCCCAGGCCCCAGTCATGGCAGTAGCAGTACTAAAGTTCATACATAGCCCAGGCCCCAGTCATGGCAGTAGCAGTACTAAAGTTCATACATGGCCCAGGCCCCAGTCATGGCAGTAGCAGTACTAAAGTTCATACATAGCCCAGGCCCCAGTCATGGCAGTAGCAGTACTAAAGTTCATACATAGCCCAGGCCCCAGTCATGGCAGTAGCAGTACTAAAGTTCATACATAGCCCAGGCCCCAGTCATGGCAGTAGCAGTACTAAAGTTCATACATAGCCCAGGCCCCAGTCATGGCAGTAGCAGTACTAAAGTTCATACATAGCCCAGGCCCCAGTCATGGCAGTAGCAGTACTAAAGTTCATACATAGCCCAGGCCCCAGTCATGGCAGTAGCAGTACTAAAGTTCATACATAGCCCAGGCCCCAGTCATGGCAGTAGCAGTACTAAAGTTCATACATAGCCCAGGCCCCAGTCATGGCAGTAGCAGTACTAAAGTTCATACATAGCCCAGGCCCCAGTCATGGCAGTAGCAGTACTAAAGTTCATACATAGCCCAGGCCCCAGTCATGGCAGTAGCAGTACTAAAGTTCATACATAGCCCAGGCCCCAGTCATGGCAGTAGCAGTACTAAAGTTCATACATAGCCCAGGCCCCAGTCATGGCAGTAGCAGTACTAAAGTTCATACATAGCCCAGGCCCCAGTCATGGCAGTAGCAGTACTAAAGTTCATATAGCCCAGGCCCCAGTCATGGCAGTAGCAGTACTAAAGTTCATACATAGCCCAGGCCCCAGTCATGGCAGTAGCAGTACTAAAGTTCATACATAGCCCAGGCCCCAGTCATGGCAGTAGCAGTACTAAAGTTCATACATAGCCCAGGCCCCAGTCATGGCAGTAGCAGTACTAAAGTTCATACATAGCCCAGGCCCCAGTCATGGCAGTAGCAGTACTAAAGTTCATACATAGCCCAGGCCCCAGTCATGGCAGTAGCAGTACTAAAGTTCATACATAGCCCAGGCCCCAGTCATGGCAGTAGCAGTACTAAAGTTCATACATAGCCCAGGCCCCAGTCATGGCAGTAGCAGTACTAAAGTTCATACATAGCCCAGGCCCCAGTCATGGCAGTAGCAGTACTAAAGTTCATACATAGCCCAGGCCCCAGTCATGGCAGTAGCAGTACTAAAGTTCATACATAGCCCAGGCCCCAGTCATGGCAGTAGCAGTACTAAAGTTCATACATAGCCCAGGCCCCAGTCATGGCAGTAGCAGTACTAAAGTTCATACATAGCCCAGGCCCCAGTCATGGCAGTAGCAGTACTAAAGTTCATACATAGCCCAGGCCCCAGTCATGGCAGTAGCAGTACTAAAGTTCATACATAGCCCAGGCCCCAGTCATGGCAGTAGCAGTACTAAAGTTCATACATAGCCCAGGCCCCAGTCATGGCAGTAGCAGTACTAAAGTTCATACATAGCCCAGGCCCCAGTCATGGCAGAGCAGCTAAAGTTCATACATAGCCCAGGCCCCAGTCATGGCAGTAGCAGTACTAAAGTTCATACATAGCCCAGGCCCCAGTCATGGCAGTAGCAGTACTAAAGTTCACATAGCCCAGGCCCCAGTCATGGCAGTAGCAGTACTAAAGTTCATACATAGCCCAGGCCCCAGTCATGGCAGTAGCAGTACTAAAGTTCATACATAGCCCAGGCCCCAGTCATGGCAGTAGCAGTACTAAAGTTCATACATAGCCCAGGCCCCAGTCATGGCAGTAGCAGTACTAAAGTTCATACATAGCCCAGGCCCAGTCATGGCAGTAGCAGTACTAAAGTTCATACATAGCCCAGGCCCCAGTCATGGCAGTAGCAGTACTAAAGTTCATACATAGCCCAGGCCCCAGTCATGGCAGTAGCAGTACTAAAGTTCATACATAGCCCAGGCCCCAGTCATGGCAGTAGCAGTACTAAAGTTCATACATAGCCCAGGCCCCAGTCATGGCAGTAGCAGTACTAAAGTTCAACAGCCCAGGCCCCAGTCATGGCAGTAGCAGTACTAAAGTTCATACATAGCCCAGGCCCCAGTCATGGCAGTAGCAGTACTAAAGTTCATACATAGCCCAGGCCCCAGTCATGGCAGTAGCAGTACTAAAGTTCATACATAGCCCAGGCCCCAGTCATGGCAGTAGCAGTACTAAAGTTCATACATAGCCCAGGCCCCAGTCATGGCAGTAGCAGTACTAAAGTTCATACATAGCCCAGGCCCCAGTCATGGCAGTAGCAGTACTAAAGTTCATACATAGCCCAGGCCCCAGTCATGGCAGTAGCAGTACTAAAGTTCATACATAGCCCAGGCCCCAGTCATGGCAGTAGCAGTACTAAAGTTCATACATAGCCCAGGCCCCAGTCATGGCAGTAGCAGTACTAAAGTTCATACATAGCCCAGGCCCCAGTCATGGCAGTAGCAGTACTAAAGTTCATACATAGCCCAGGCCCCAGTCATGGCAGTAGCAGTACTAAAGTTCATACATAGCCCAGGCCCCAGTCATGGCAGTAGCAGTACTAAAGTTCATACATAGCCCAGGCCCCAGTCATGGCAGTAGCAGTACTAAAGTTCATACATAGCCCAGGCCCCAGTCATGGCAGTAGCAGTACTAAAGTTCATACATAGCCCAGGCCCCAGTCATGGCAGTAGCAGTACTAAAGTTCATACATAGCCCAGGCCCCAGTCATGGCAGTAGCAGTACTAAAGTTCATACATAGCCCAGGCCCCAGTCATGGCAGTAGCAGTACTAAAGTTCATACATAGCCGGCCCCAGTCATGGCAGTAGCAGTACTAAAGTTCATACATAGCCCAGGCCCCAGTCATGGCAGTAGCAGTACTAAAGTTCATACATAGCCCAGGCCCCAGTCATGGCAGTAGCAGTACTAAAGTTCATACATAGCCCAGGCCCCAGTCATGGCAGTAGCAGTACTAAAGTTCATACATAGCCCAGGCCCCAGTCATGGCAGTAGCAGTACTAAAGTTCATACATAGCCCAGGCCCCAGTCATGGCAGTAGCAGTACTAAAGTTCATACATAGCCCAGGCCCCAGTCATGGCAGTAGCAGTACTAAAGTTCATACATAGCCCAGGCCCCAGTCATGGCAGTAGCAGTACTAAAGTTCATACATAGCCCAGGCCCCAGTCATGGCAGTAGCAGTACTAAAGTTCATACATAGCCCAGGCCCCAGTCATGGCAGTAGCAGTACTAAAGTTCATACATAGCCCAGGCCCCAGTCATGGCAGTAGCAGTACTAAAGTTCATACATAGCCCAGGCCCCAGTCATGGCAGTAGCAGTACTAAAGTTCATACATAGCCCAGGCCCCAGTCATGGCAGTAGCAGTACTAAAGTTCATACATAGCCCAGGCCCCAGTCATGGCAGTAGCAGTACTAAAGTTCATACATAGCCCAGGCCCCAGTCATGGCAGTAGCAGTACTAAAGTTCATACATAGCCCAGGCCCCAGTCATGGCAGTAGCAGTACTAAAGTTCATACATAGCCCAGGCCCCAGTCATGGCAGTAGCAGTACTAAAGTTCATACATAGCCCAGGCCCCAGTCATGGCAGTAGCAGTACTAAAGTTCATACATAGCCCAGGCCCCAGTCATGGCAGTAGCAGTACTAAAGTTCATACATAGCCCAGGCCCCAGTCATGGCAGTAGCAGTACTAAAGTTCATACATCCAGGCCCCAGTCATGGCAGTAGCAGTACTAAAGTTCATACATAGCCCAGGCCCCAGTCATGGCAGTAGCAGTACTAAAGTTCATACATAGCCCAGGCCCCAGTCATGGCAGTAGCAGTACTAAAGTTCATACATAGCCCAGGCCCCAGTCATGGCAGTAGCAGTACTAAAGTTCATACATAGCCCAGGCCCCAGTCATGGCAGTAGCAGTACTAAAGTTCATACATAGCCCAGGCCCCAGTCATGGCAGTAGCAGTACTAAAGTTCATACATAGCCCAGGCCCCAGTCATGGCAGTAGCAGTCTAAAGTTCATACATAGCCCAGGCCCCAGTCATGGCAGTAGCAGTACTAAAGTTCATACATAGCCCAGGCCCCAGTCATGGCAGTAGCAGTACTAAAGTTCATACATAGCCCAGGCCCCAGTCATGGCAGTAGCAGTACTAAAGTTCATACATAGCCCAGGCCCCAGTCATGGCAGTAGCAGTACTAAAGTTCACACATAGCCCAGGCCCCAGTCATGGCAGTAGCAGTACTAAAGTTCATACATAGCCCAGGCCCCAGTCATGGCAGTAGCAGTACTAAAGTTCATACATAGCCCAGGCCCCAGTCATGGCAGTAGCAGTACTAAAGTTCATACATAGCCCAGGCCCCAGTCATGGCAGTAGCAGTACTAAAGTTCCACATAGCCCAGGCCCCAGTCATGGCAGTAGCAGTACTAAAGTTCATACATAGCCCAGGCCCCCAGTCATGGCAGTAGCAGTACTAAAGTTCATACATAGCCCAGGCCCCAGTCATGGCAGTAGCAGTACTAAAGTTCATACATAGCCCAGGCCCCAGTCATGGCAGTAGCAGTACTAAAGTTCATACATAGCCCAGGCCCCAGTCATGGCAGTAGCAGTACTAAAGTTCATACATAGCCCAGGCCCCAGTCATGGCAGTAGCAGTACTAAAGTTCATACATAGCCCAGGCCCCAGTCATGGCAGTAGCAGTACTAAAGTTCATACATAGCCCAGGCCCCAGTCATGGCAGTAGCAGTACTAAAGTTCATACATAGCCCAGGCCCCAGTCATGGCAGTAGCAGTACTAAAGTTCATACATAGCCCAGGCCCCAGTCATGGCAGTAGCAGTACTAAAGTTCATACATAGCCCAGGCCCCAGTCATGGCAGTAGCAGTACTAAAGTTCATACATAGCCGGCCCCAGTCATGGCAGTAGCAGTACTAAAGTTCATACATAGCCCAGGCCCCAGTCATGGCAGTAGCAGTACTAAAGTTCATACATAGCCCAGGCCCCAGTCATGGCAGTAGCAGTACTAAAGTTCATACATAGCCCAGGCCCCAGTCATGGCAGTAGCAGTACTAAAGTTCATACATAGCCCAGGCCCCAGTCATGGCAGTAGCAGTACTAAAGTTCATACATAGCCCAGGCCCCAGTCATGGCAGTAGCAGTACTAAAGTTCATACATAGCCCAGGCCCCAGTCATGGCAGTAGCAGTACTAAAGTTCATACATAGCCCAGGCCCCAGTCATGGCAGTAGCAGTACTAAAGTTCATACATAGCCCAGGCCCCAGTCATGGCAGTAGCAGTACTAAAGTTCATACATAGCCCAGGCCCCAGTCATGGCAGTAGCAGTACTAAAGTTCATACATAGCCCAGGCCCCAGTCATGGCAGTAGCAGTACTAAAGTTCATACATAGCCCAGGCCCCAGTCATGGCAGTAGCAGTACTAAAGTTCATACATAGCCCAGGCCCCAGTCATGGCAGTAGCAGTACTAAAGTTCATACATAGCCCAGGCCCCAGTCATGGCAGTAGCAGTACTAAAGTTCATACATAGCCCAGGCCCCAGTCATGGCAGTAGCAGTACTAAAGTTCATACATAGCCCAGGCCCCAGTCATGGCAGTAGCAGTACTAAAGTTCATACATAGCCCAGGCCCCAGTCATGGCAGTAGCAGTACTAAAGTTCATACATAGCCCAGGCCCCAGTCATGGCAGTAGCAGTACTAAAGTTCATACATAGCCCAGGCCCCAGTCATGGCAGTAGCAGTACTAAAGTTCATACATAGCCCAGGCCCCAGTCATGGCAGTAGCAGTACTAAAGTTCATACATAGCCCAGGCCCCAGTCATGGCAGTAGCAGTACTAAAGTTCATACATAGCCCAGGCCCCAGTCATGGCAGTAGCAGTACTAAAGTTCATACATAGCCCAGGCCCCAGTCATGGCAGTAGCAGTACTAAAGTTCATACATAGCCCAGGCCCCAGTCATGGCAGTAGCAGTACTAAAGTTCATACATAGCCCAGGCCCCAGTCATGGCAGTAGCAGTACTAAAGTTCATACATAGCCCAGGCCCCAGTCATGGCAGTAGCAGTACTAAAGTTCATACATAGCCCAGGCCCCAGTCATAGTAGCAGTACTAAAGTTCATACATAGCCCAGGCCCCAGTCATGGCAGTAGCAGTACTAAAGTTCATACATAGCCCAGGCCCCAGTCATGGCAGTAGCAGTACTAAAGTTCATACATAGCCCAGGCCCCAGTCATGGCAGTAGCAGTACTAAAGTTCATACATAGCCCAGGCCCCAGTCATGGCAGTAGCAGTACTAAAGTTCATACATAGCCCAGGCCCCAGTCATGGCAGTAGCAGTACTAAAGTTCATACATAGCCCAGGCCCCCAGTCATGGCAGTAGCAGTACTAAAGTTCATACATAGCCCAGGCCCCAGTCATGGCAGTAGCAGTACTAAAGTTCATACATAGCCCAGGCCCCAGTCATGCAGTAGCAGTACTAAAGTTCATACATAGCCCAGGCCCCAGTCATGGCAGTAGCAGTACTAAAGTTCATACATAGCCCAGGCCCCAGTCATGGCAGTAGCAGTACTAAAGTTCACATAGCCCAGGCCCCAGTCATGGCAGTAGCAGTACTAAAGTTCATACATAGCCCAGGCCCCAGTCATGGCAGTAGCAGTACTAAAGTTCATACATAGCCCAGGCCCCAGTCATGGCAGTAGCAGTACTAAAGTTCATACATAGCCCAGGCCCCAGTCATGGCAGTAGCAGTACTAAAGTTCATACATAGCCCAGGCCCCAGTCATGGCAGTAGCAGTACTAAAGTTCATACATAGCCCAGGCCCCAGTCATGGCAGTAGCAGTACTAAAGTTCATACATAGCCCAGGCCCCAGTCATGGCAGTAGCAGTACTAAAGTTCATACATAGCCCAGGCCCCAGTCATGGCAGTAGCAGTACTAAAGTTCATACATAGCCCAGGCCCCAGTCATGGCAGTAGCAGTACTAAAGTTCATACATAGCCCAGGCCCCAGTCATGGCAGTAGCAGTACTAAAGTTCATACATAGCCCAGGCCCCCAGTCATGGCAGTAGCAGTACTAAAGTTCACATAGCCCAGGCCCCAGTCATGGCAGTAGCAGTACTAAAGTTCATACATAGCCCAGGCCCCAGTCATGGCAGTAGCAGTACTAAAGTTCATACATAGCCCAGGCCCCAGTCATGGCAGTAGCAGTACTAAAGTTCATACATAGCCCAGGCCCCAGTCATGGCAGTAGCAGTACTAAAGTTCATACATAGCCCAGGCCCCCCAGTCATGGCAGTAGCAGTACTAAAGTTCATACATAGCCCAGGCCCCAGTCATGGCAGTAGCAGTACTAAAGTTCATACATAGCCCAGGCCCCAGTCATGGCAGTAGCAGTACTAAAGTTCATACATAGCCCAGGCCCCAGTCATGGCAGTAGCAGTACTAAAGTTCATACATAGCCCAGGCCCCAGTCATGGCAGTAGCAGTACTAAAGTTCATACATAGCCCAGGCCCCAGTCATGGCAGTAGCAGTACTAAAGTTCATACATAGCCCAGGCCCCAGTCATGGCAGTAGCAGTACTAAAGTTCATACATAGCCCAGGCCCCAGTCATGGCAGTAGCAGTACTAAAGTTCATACATAGCCCAGGCCCCAGTCATGGCAGTAGCAGTACTAAAGTTCATACATAGCCCAGGCCCCAGTCATGGCAGTAGCAGTACTAAAGTTCATACATAGCCCAGGCCCCAGTCATGGCAGTAGCAGTACTAAAGTTCATACATAGCCCAGGCCCCAGTCATGGCAGTAGCAGTACTAAAGTTCATACATAGCCCAGGCCCCAGTCATGGCAGTAGCAGTACTAAAGTTCATACATAGCCCAGGCCCCAGTCATGGCAGTAGCAGTACTAAAGTTCATACATAGCCCAGGCCCCAGTCATGGCAGTAGCAGTACTAAAGTTCATACATAGCCCAGGCCCCAGTCATGGCAGTAGCAGTACTAAAGTTCACACATAGCCCAGGCCCCAGTCATGGCAGTAGTACTAAAGTTCATACATAGCCCAGGCCCCAGTCATGGCAGTAGCAGTACTAAAGTTCATACATAGCCCAGGCCCCCAGTCATGGCAGTAGCAGTACTAAAGTTCATCATAGCCCAGGCCCCAGTCATGGCAGTAGCAGTACTAAAGTTCATACATAGCCCAGGCCCCAGTCATGGCAGTAGCAGTACTAAAGTTCATACATAGCCCAGGCCCCAGTCATGGCAGTAGCAGTACTAAAGTTCATACATAGCCCAGGCCCCAGTCATGGCAGTAGCAGTACTAAAGTTCACATAGCCCAGGCCCCAGTCATGGCAGTAGCAGTACTAAAGTTCATACATAGCCCAGGCCCCAGTCATGGCAGTAGCAGTACTAAAGTTCATACATAGCCCAGGCCCCAGTCATGGCAGTAGCAGTACTAAAGTTCATACATAGCCCAGGCCCCAGTCATGGCAGTAGCAGTACTAAAGTTCCACATAGCCCAGGCCCCAGTCATGGCAGTAGCAGTACTAAAGTTCATACATAGCCCAGGCCCCAGTCATGGCAGTAGCAGTACTAAGTTCATACATAGCCCAGGCCCCAGTCATGGCAGTAGCAGTACTAAAGTTCATACATAGCCCAGGCCCCAGTCATGGCAGTAGCAGTACTAAAGTTCATACATAGCCCAGGCCCCCAGTCATGGTAGCAGTACTAAAGTTCATACATAGCCCAGGCCCCAGTCATGGCAGTAGCAGTACTAAAGTTCATACATAGCCCAGGCCCCAGTCATGGCAGTAGCAGTACTAAAGTTCATACATAGCCCAGGCCCCAGTCATGGCAGTAGCAGTACTAAAGTTCATACATAGCCCAGGCCCCAGTCATGGCAGTAGCAGTACTAAAGTTCATACATAGCCCAGGCCCCAGTCATGGCAGTAGCAGTACTAAAGTTCATACATAGCCCAGGCCCCAGTCATGGCAGTAGCAGTACTAAAGTTCATACATAGCCCAGGCCCCAGTCATGGCAGTAGCAGTACTAAAGTTCATACATAGCCCAGGCCCCAGTCATGGCAGTAGCAGTACTAAAGTTCATACATAGCCCAGGCCCCCAGTCATGGCAGTAGCAGTACTAAAGTTCATACATAGCCCAGGCCCCAGTCATGGCAGTAGCAGTACTAAAGTTCATACATAGCCCAGGCCCCAGTCATGGCAGTAGCAGTACTAAAGTTCATACATAGCCCAGGCCCCAGTCATGGCAGTAGCAGTACTAAAGTTCATACATAGCCCAGGCCCCAGTCATGGCAGTAGCAGTACTAAAGTTCATACATAGCCCAGGCCCCAGTCATGGCAGTAGCAGTACTAAAGTTCATACATAGCCCAGGCCCCAGTCATGGCAGTAGCAGTACTAAAGTTCATACATAGCCCAGGCCCCAGTCATGGCAGTAGCAGTACTAAAGTTCATACATAGCCCAGGCCCCAGTCATGGCAGTAGCAGTACTAAAGTTCATACATAGCCCAGGCCCCAGTCATGGCAGTAGCAGTACTAAAGTTCATACATAGCCCAGGCCCCAGTCATGGCAGTAGCAGTACTAAAGTTCATACATAGCCCAGGCCCCAGTCATGGCAGTAGCAGTACTAAAGTTCATACATAGCCCAGGCCCCAGTCATGGCAGTAGCAGTACTAAAGTTCATACATAGCCCAGGCCCCAGTCATGGCAGTAGCAGTACTAAAGTTCATACATAGCCCAGGCCCCAGTCATGGCAGTAGCAGTACTAAAGTTCATACATAGCCCAGGCCCCAGTCATGGCAGTAGCAGTACTAAAGTTCATACATAGCCCAGGCCCCAGTCATGGCAGTAGCAGTACTAAAGTTCATACATAGCCCAGGCCCCAGTCATGGCAGTAGCAGTACTAAAGTTCACATAGCCCAGGCCCCAGTCATGGCAGTAGCAGTACTAAAGTTCATACATAGCCCAGGCCCCAGTCATGGCAGTAGCAGTACTAAGTTCATACATAGCCCAGGCCCCCAGTCATGGCAGTAGCAGTACTAAAGTTCATACATAGCCCAGGCCCCAGTCATGGCAGTAGCAGTACTAAAGTTCATACATAGCCCAGGCCCCAGTCATGGCAGTAGCAGTACTAAAGTTCATACATAGCCCAGGCCCCAGTCATGGCAGTAGCAGTACTAAAGTTCATACATAGCCCAGGCCCCAGTCATGGCAGTAGCAGTACTAAAGTTCATACATAGCCCAGGCCCCAGTCATGGCAGTAGCAGTACTAAAGTTCATACATAGCCCAGGCCCCAGTCATGGCAGTAGCAGTACTAAAGTTCATACATAGCCCAGGCCCCAGTCATGGCAGTAGCAGTACTAAAGTTCATACATAGCCCAGGCCCCAGTCATGGCAGTAGCAGTACTAAAGTTCATACATAGCCCAGGCCCCAGTCATGGCAGTAGCAGTACTAAAGTTCATACATAGCCCAGGCCCCAGTCATGGCAGTAGCAGTACTAAAGTTCATACATAGCCCAGGCCCCAGTCATGGCAGTAGCAGTACTAAAGTTCATACATAGCCCAGGCCCCAGTCATGGCAGTAGCAGTACTAAAGTTCATACATAGCCCAGGCCCCAGTCATGGCAGTAGCAGTACTAAAGTTCATACATAGCCCAGGCCCCAGTCATGGCAGTAGCAGTACTAAAGTTCATACATAGCCCAGGCCCCAGTCATGGCAGTAGCAGTACTAAAGTTCATACATAGCCCAGGCCCCAGTCATGGCAGTAGCAGTACTAAAGTTCATACATAGCCCAGGCCCCAGTCATGGCAGTAGCCAGTACTAAAGTTCATACATAGCCCAGGCCCCAGTCATGGCAGTAGCAGTACTAAAGTTCATACATAGCCCAGGCCCCAGTCATGGCAGTAGCAGTACTAAAGTTCATACATAGCCCAGGCCCCAGTCATGGCAGTAGCAGTACTAAAGTTCATACATAGCCCAGGCCCCAGTCATGGCAGTAGCAGTACTAAAGTTCATACATAGCCCAGGCCCCAGTCATGGCAGTAGCAGTACTAAAGTTCATACATAGCCCAGGCCCCAGTCATGGCAGTAGCAGTACTAAAGTTCATACATAGCCCAGGCCCCAGTCATGGCAGTAGCAGTACTAAAGTTCATACATAGCCCAGGCCCCAGTCATGGCAGTAGCAGTACTAAAGTTCATACATAGCCCAGGCCCCAGTCATGGCAGTAGCAGTACTAAAGTTCATACATAGCCCAGGCCCCAGTCATGGCAGTAGCAGTACTAAAGTTCATACATAGCCCAGGCCCCAGTCATGGCAGTAGCAGTACTAAAGTTCATACATAGCCCAGGCCCCAGTCATGGCAGTAGCAGTACTAAAGTTCATACATAGCCCAGGCCCCAGTCATGGCAGTAGCAGTACTAAAGTTCATACATAGCCCAGGCCCCAGTCATGGCAGTAGCAGTACTAAAGTTCATACATAGCCCAGGCCCCAGTCATGGCAGTAGCAGTACTAAAGTTCATACATAGCCCAGGCCCCAGTCATGGCAGTAGCAGTACTAAAGTTCATACATAGCCCAGGCCCCAGTCATGGCAGTAGCAGTACTAAAGTTCATACATAGCCCAGGCCCCAGTCATGGCAGTAGCAGTACTAAAGTTCATACATAGCCCAGGCCCCAGTCATGGCAGTAGCAGTACTAAAGTTCATACATAGCAGGCCCCCAGTCATGGCAGTAGCAGTACTAAAGTTCATACATAGCCCAGGCCCCAGTCATGGCAGTAGCAGTACTAAAGTTCATACATAGCCCAGGCCCCAGTCATGGCAGTAGCAGTACTAAAGTTCATACACAGCCCAGGCCCCAGTCATGGCAGTAGCAGTACTAAAGTTCATACATAGCCCAGGCCCCAGTCATGGCAGTAGCAGTACTAAAGTTCATACATAGCCCAGGCCCCAGTCATGGCAGTAGCAGTACTAAAGTTCATACATAGCCCAGGCCCCAGTCATGGCAGTAGCAGTACTAAAGTTCATACATAGCCCAGGCCCCAGTCATGGCAGTAGCAGTACTAAAGTTCATACATAGCCCAGGCCCCAGTCATGGCAGTAGCAGTACTAAAGTTCATACATAGCCCAGGCCCCAGTCATGGCAGTAGCAGTACTAAAGTTCATACATAGCCCAGGCCCCAGTCATGGCAGTAGCAGTACTAAAGTTCAACATAGCCCAGGCCCCAGTCATGGCAGTAGCAGTACTAAAGTTCATACATAGCCCAGGCCCCAGTCATGGCAGTAGCAGTACTAAAGTTCATACATAGCCCAGGCCCCAGTCATGGCAGTAGCAGTACTAAAGTTCATACATAGCCCAGGCCCCAGTCATGGCAGTAGCAGTACTAAAGTTCATACATAGCCCAGGCCCCAGTCATGGCAGTAGCAGTACTAAAGTTCATACATAGCCCAGGCCCCAGTCATGGCAGTAGCAGTACTAAAGTTCATACATAGCCCAGGCCCCAGTCATGGCAGTAGCAGTACTAAAGTTCATACATAGCCCAGGCCCCAGTCATGGCAGTAGCAGTACTAAAGTTCATACATAGCCCAGGCCCCAGTCATGGCAGTAGCAGTACTAAAGTTCATACATAGCCCAGGCCCCAGTCATGGCAGTAGCAGTACTAAAGTTCATACATAGCCCAGGCCCCAGTCATGGCAGTAGCAGTACTAAAGTTCATACATAGCCCAGGCCCCAGTCATGGCAGTAGCAGTACTAAAGTTCATACATAGCCCAGGCCCCAGTCATGGCAGTAGCAGTACTAAAGTTCATACATAGCCCAGGCCCCAGTCATGGCAGTAGCAGTACTAAAGTTCATACATAGCCCAGGCCCCAGTCATGGCAGTAGCAGTACTAAAGTTCATACATAGCCCAGGCCCCAGTCATGGCAGTAGCAGTACTAAAGTTCACATAGCCCAGGCCCCAGTCATGGCAGTAGCAGTACTAAAGTTCATACATAGCCCAGGCCCCAGTCATGGCAGTAGCAGTACTAAAGTTCATACATAGCCCAGGCCCCAGTCATGGCAGTAGCAGTACTAAAGTTCATACATAGCCCAGGCCCCAGTCATGGCAGTAGCAGTACTAAAGTTCATACATAGCCCAGGCCCCAGTCATGGCAGTAGCAGTACTAAAGTTCATACATAGCCCAGGCCCCAGTCATGGCAGTAGCAGTACTAAAGTTCATACATAGCCCAGGCCCCAGTCATGGCAGTAGCAGTACTAAAGTTCATACATAGCCCAGGCCCCAGTCATGGCAGTAGCAGTACTAAAGTTCATACATAGCCCAGGCCCCAGTCATGGCAGTAGCAGTACTAAAGTTCATACATAGCCCAGGCCCCAGTCATGGCAGTAGCAGTACTAAAGTTCATACATAGCCCAGGCCCCAGTCATGGCAGTAGCAGTACTAAAGTTCAACATAGCCCAGGCCCCAGTCATGGCAGTAGCAGTACTAAAGTTCATACATAGCCCAGGCCCCAGTCATGGCAGTAGCAGTACTAAAGTTCACACAGCCCAGGCCCCAGTCATGGCAGTAGCAGTACTAAAGTTCATACATAGCCCAGGCCCCAGTCATGGCAGTAGCAGTACTAAAGTTCATACATAGCCCAGGCCCCAGTCATGGCAGTAGCAGTACTAAAGTTCATACATAGCCCAGGCCCCAGTCATGGCAGTAGCAGTACTAAAGTTCATACATAGCCCAGGCCCCAGTCATGGCAGTAGCAGTACTAAAGTTCATACATAGCCCAGGCCCCAGTCATGGCAGTAGCAGTACTAAAGTTCATACATAGCCCAGGCCCCAGTCATGGCAGTAGCAGTACTAAAGTTCATACATAGCCCAGGCCCCAGTCATGGCAGTAGCAGTACTAAAGTTCATACATAGCCCAGGCCCCAGTCATGGCAGTAGCAGTACTAAAGTTCATACATAGCCCAGGCCCCAGTCATGGCAGTAGCAGTACTAAAGTTCATACATAGCCCAGGCCCCAGTCATGGCAGTAGCAGTACTAAAGTTCATACATAGCCCAGGCCCCAGTCATGGCAGTAGCAGTACTAAAGTTCATACATAGCCCAGGCCCCAGTCATGGCAGTAGCAGTACTAAAGTTCATACATAGCCCAGGCCCCCCAGTCATGGCAGTAGCAGTACTAAAGTTCATACATAGCCCAGGCCCCAGTCATGGCAGTAGCAGTACTAAAGTTCATACATAGCCCAGGCCCCCCAGTCATGGCAGTAGCAGTACTAAAGTTCATACATAGCCCAGGCCCCCAGTCATGGCAGTAGCAGTACTAAAGTTCATACATAGCCCAGGCCCCAGTCATGGCAGTAGCAGTACTAAAGTTCATACATAGCCCAGGCCCCAGTCATGGCAGTAGCAGTACTAAAGTTCATACATAGCCCAGGCCCCAGTCATGGCAGTAGCAGTACTAAAGTTCATACATAGCCCAGGCCCCAGTCATGGCAGTAGCAGTACTAAAGTTCATACATAGCCCAGGCCCCAGTCATGGCAGTAGCAGTACTAAAGTTCTACATAGCCCAGGCCCCCAGTCATGGCAGTAGCAGTACTAAAGTTCATACATAGCCCAGGCCCCCAGTCATGGCAGTAGCAGTACTAAAGTTCATACATAGCCCAGGCCCCCAGTCATGGCAGTAGCAGTACTAAAGTTCATACATAGCCCAGGCCCCAGTCATGGCAGTAGCAGTACTAAAGTTCATACATAGCCCAGGCCCCAGTCATGGCAGTAGCAGTACTAAAGTTCATACATAGCCCAGGCCCCAGTCATGGCAGTAGCAGTACTAAAGTTCATACATAGCCCAGGCCCCAGTCATGGCAGTAGCAGTACTAAAGTTCATACATAGCCCAGGCCCCAGTCATGGCAGTAGCAGTACTAAAGTTCATACATAGCCCAGGCCCCAGTCATGGCAGTAGCAGTACTAAAGTTCATAGCCCAGGCCCCAGTCATGGCAGTAGCAGTACTAAAGTTCATACATAGCCCAGGCCCCAGTCATGGCAGTAGCAGTACTAAAGTTCATACATAGCCCAGGCCCCAGTCATGGCAGTAGCAGTACTAAAGTTCATACATAGCCCAGGCCCAGTCATGGCAGTAGCAGTACTAAAGTTCATACATAGCCCAGGCCCCAGTCATGGCAGTAGCAGTACTAAAGTTCATACATAGCCCAGGCCCCCAGTCATGGCAGTAGCAGTACTAAAGTTCATACATAGCCCAGGCCCCAGTCATGGCAGTAGCAGTACTAAAGTTCATACATAGCCCAGGCCCCAGTCATGGCAGTAGCAGTACTAAAGTTCATACATAGCCCAGGCCCCAGTCATGGCAGTAGCAGTACTAAAGTTCATACATAGCCCAGGCCCCAGTCATGGCAGTAGCAGTACTAAAGTTCATACATAGCCCAGGCCCCAGTCATGGCAGTAGCAGTACTAAAGTTCATACATAGCCCAGGCCCAGTCATGGCAGTAGCAGTACTAAAGTTCATACATAGCCCAGGCCCCAGTCATGGCAGTAGCAGTACTAAAGTTCATACATAGCCCAGGCCCCAGTCATGGCAGTAGCAGTACTAAAGTTCATACATAGCCCAGGCCCCAGTCATGGCAGTAGCAGTACTAAAGTTCATACATAGCCCAGGCCCCAGTCATGGCAGTAGCAGTACTAAAGTTCATACATAGCCCAGGCCCCAGTCATGGCAGTAGCAGTACTAAAGTTCATACATAGCCCAGGCCCCAGTCATGGCAGTAGCAGTACTAAAGTTCATACATAGCCCAGGCCCAGTCATGGCAGTAGCAGTACTAAAGTTCATACATAGCCCAGGCCCCAGTCATGGCAGTAGCAGTACTAAAGTTCATACATAGCCCAGGCCCCAGTCATGGCAGTAGCAGTACTAAAGTTCATACATAGCCCAGGCCCCAGTCATGGCAGTAGCAGTACTAAAGTTCATACATAGCCCAGGCCCCAGTCATGGCAGTAGCAGTACTAAAGTTCATACATAGCCCAGGCCCCAGTCATGGCAGTAGCAGTACTAAAGTTCATACATAGCCCAGGCCCCAGTCATGGCAGTAGCAGTACTAAAGTTCATACATAGCCCAGGCCCCAGTCATGGCAGTAGCAGTACTAAAGTTCATACATAGCCCAGGCCCCAGTCATGGCAGTAGCAGTACTAAAGTTCATACATAGCCCAGGCCCCAGTCATGGCAGTAGCAGTACTAAAGTTCATACATAGCCCAGGCCCCAGTCATGGCAGTAGCAGTACTAAAGTTCATATAAGCCCAGGCCCCCAGTCATGGCAGTAGCAGTACTAAAGTTCATACATAGCCCAGGCCCCAGTCATGGCAGTAGCAGTACTAAAGTTCATACATAGCCCAGGCCCCAGTCATGGCAGTAGCAGTACTAAAGTTCATACATAGCCCAGGCCCCCAGTCATGGCAGTAGCAGTACTAAAGTTCATACAGCCCAGGCCCCCAGTCATGGCAGTAGCAGTACTAAAGTTCATACATAGCCCAGGCCCCAGTCATGGCAGTAGCAGTACTAAAGTTCATACATAGCCCAGGCCCCAGTCATGGCAGTAGCAGTACTAAAGTTCATACATAGCCCAGGCCCCAGTCATGGCAGTAGCAGTACTAAAGTTCATACATAGCCCAGGCCCCAGTCATGGCAGTAGCAGTACTAAAGTTCATACATAGCCCAGGCCCCAGTCATGGCAGTAGCAGTACTAAAGTTCATACATAGCCCAGGCCCCCAGTCATGGCAGTAGCAGTACTAAAGTTCATACATAGCCCAGGCCCCAGTCATGGCAGTAGCAGTACTAAAGTTCATACATAGCCCAGGCCCCAGTCATGGCAGTAGCAGTACTAAAGTTCATACATAGCCCAGGCCCCCAGTCATGGCAGTAGCAGTACTAAAGTTCATACATAGCCCAGGCCCCAGTCATGGCAGTAGCAGTACTAAAGTTCATACATAGCCCACCCCCAGTCATGGCAGTAGCAGTACTAAAGTTCATACATAGCCCAGGCCCCAGTCATGGCAGTAGCAGTACTAAAGTTCATACATAGCCCAGGCCCCAGTCATGGCAGTAGCAGTACTAAAGTTCATACATAGCCCAGGCCCCAGTCATGGCAGTAGCAGTACTAAAGTTCATACATAGCCCAGGCCCCAGTCATGGCAGTACTAAAGTTCATACATAGCCCAGGCCCCAGTCATGGCAGTAGCAGTACTAAAGTTCATACATAGCCCAGGCCCCAGTCATGGCAGTAGCAGTACTAAAGTTCATACATAGCCCAGGCCCCAGTCATGGCAGTAGCAGTACTAAAGTTCATACATAGCCCAGGCCCCAGTCATGGCAGTAGCAGTACTAAAGTTCATACATAGCCCAGGCCCCAGTCATGGCAGTAGCAGTACTAAAGTTCATACATAGCCCAGGCCCCAGTCATGGCAGTAGCAGTACTAAAGTTCATACATAGCCCAGGCCCCAGTCATGGCAGTAGCAGTACTAAAGTTCATACATAGCCCAGGCCCCAGTCATGGCAGTAGCAGTACTAAAGTTCATACACAGCCCAGGCCCCAGTCATGGCAGTAGCAGTACTAAAGTTCATACATAGCCCAGGCCCCAGTCATGGCAGTAGCAGTACTAAAGTTCATACATAGCCCAGGCCCCAGTCATGGCAGTAGCAGTACTAAAGTTCATACATAGCCCAGGCCCCAGTCATGGCAGTAGCAGTACTAAAGGTTCATACATAGCCCAGGCCCCAGTCATGGCAGTAGCAGTACTAAAGTTCATACATAGCCCAGGCCCCAGTCATGGCAGTAGCAGTACTAAAGTTCATACATAGCCCAGGCCCCCAGTCATGGCAGTAGCAGTACTAAAGTTCATACATAGCCCAGGCCCCAGTCATGGCAGTAGCAGTACTAAAGTTCACACAGCCCAGGCCCCAGTCATGGCAGTAGCAGTACTAAAGTTCATACATAGCCCAGGCCCCAGTCATGGCAGTAGCAGTACTAAAGTTCATACATAGCCCAGGCCCCAGTCATGGCAGTAGCAGTACTAAAGTTCATACATAGCCCAGGCCCAGTCATGGCAGTAGCAGTACTAAAGTTCATACATAGCCCAGGCCCCAGTCATGGCAGTAGCAGTACTAAAGTTCATACATAGCCCAGGCCCCCAGTCATGGCAGTAGCAGTACTAAAGTTCATACATAGCCCAGGCCCCAGTCATGGCAGTAGCAGTACTAAAGTTCATACATAGCCCAGGCCCCAGTCATGGCAGTAGCAGTACTAAAGTTCATACATAGCCCAGGCCCCAGTCATGGCAGTAGCAGTACTAAAGTTCATACATAGCCCAGGCCCCCCAGTCATGGCAGTAGCAGTACTAAAGTTCATACATAGCCCAGGCCCCAGTCATGGCAGTAGCAGTACTAAAGTTCATACATAGCCCAGGCCCCAGTCATGGCAGTAGCAGTACTAAAGTTCATACATAGCCCAGGCCCCAGTCATGGCAGTAGCAGTACTAAAGTTCATACATGGCCCAGGCCCCAGTCATGGCAGTAGCAGTACTAAAGTTCATACATAGCCCAGGCCCCAGTCATGGCAGTAGCAGTACTAAAGTTCATACATAGCCCAGGCCCCAGTCATGGCAGTAGCAGTACTAAAGTTCATACATAGCCCAGGCCCCCCAGTCATGGCAGTAGCAGTACTAAAGTTCATACATAGCCCAGGCCCCCAGTCATGGCAGTAGCAGTACTAAAGTTCATACATAGCCCAGGCCCCAGTCATGGCAGTAGCAGTACTAAAGTTCATACATAGCCCAGGCCCCAGTCATGGCAGTAGCAGTACTAAAGTTCATACATAGCCCAGGCCCCAGTCATGGCAGTAGCAGTACTAAAGTTCATACATAGCCCAGGCCCCAGTCATGGCAGTAGCAGTACTAAAGTTCATACATAGCCCAGGCCCCAGTCATGGCAGTAGCAGTACTAAAGTTCATACATAGCCCAGGCCCCAGTCATGGCAGTAGCAGTACTAAAGTTCATACATAGCCCAGGCCCCAGTCATGGCAGTAGCAGTACTAAAGTTCATACAGCCCAGGCCCCAGTCATGGCAGTAGCAGTACTAAAGTTCATACATAGCCCAGGCCCCAGTCATGGCAGTAGCAGTACTAAAGTTCATACATAGCCCAGGCCCCCCAGTCATGGCAGTAGCAGTACTAAAGTTCATACATAGCCCAGGCCCCAGTCATGGCAGTAGCAGTACTAAAGTTCATACATAGCCCAGGCCCCCCAGTCATGGCAGTAGCAGTACTAAAGTTCATACATAGCCCAGGCCCCAGTCATGGCAGTAGCAGTACTAAAGTTCATACATAGCCCAGGCCCCAGTCATGGCAGTAGCAGTACTAAAAAGTTCATACATAGCCCAGGCCCCCAGTCATGGCAGTAGCAGTACTAAAGTTCATACATAGCCCAGGCCCCAGTCATGGCAGTAGCAGTACTAAAGTTCATACATAGCCCAGGCCCCAGTCATGGCAGTAGCAGTACTAAAGTTCATACATAGCCCAGGCCCCAGTCATGGCAGTAGCAGTACTAAAGTTCATACATAGCCCAGGCCCCAGTCATGGCAGTAGCAGTACTAAAGTTCATACATAGCCCAGGCCCCAGTCATGGCAGTAGCAGTACTAAAGTTCATACATAGCCCAGGCCCCAGTCATGGCAGTAGCAGTACTAAAGTTCATACATAGCCCAGGCCCCAGTCATGGCAGTAGCAGTACTAAAGTTCATACATAGCCCAGGCCCCAGTCATGGCAGTAGCAGTACTAAAGTTCATACATAGCCCAGGCCCCAGTCATGGCAGTAGCAGTACTAAAGTTCATACATAGCCCAGGCCCCAGTCATGGCAGTAGCAGTACTAAAGTTCATACATAGCCCAGGCCCCAGTCATGGCAGTAGCAGTACTAAAGTTCATACATAGCCCAGGCCCCAGTCATGGCAGTAGCAGTACTAAAGTTCATACATAGCCCAGGCCCCAGTCATGGCAGTAGCAGTACTAAAGTTCATACATAGCCCAGGCCCCAGTCATGGCAGTAGCAGTACTAAAGTTCATACATAGCCCAGGCCCCAGTCATGGCAGTAGCAGTACTAAAGTTCATACATAGCCCAGGCCCCAGTCATGGCAGTAGCAGTACTAAAGTTCATACATAGCCCAGGCCCCAGTCATGGCAGTAGCAGTACTAAAGTTCATACATAGCCCAGGCCCCAGTCATGGCAGTAGCAGTACTAAAGTTCATACATAGCCCAGGCCCCCCAGTCATGGCAGTAGCAGTACTAAAGTTCATACATAGCCCAGGCCCCAGTCATGGCAGTAGCAGTACTAAAGTTCATACATAGCCCAGGCCCCGATCATGGCAGTAGCAGTACTAAAGTTCATACATAGCCCAGGCCCCAGTCATGGCAGTAGCAGTACTAAAGTTCATACATAGCCCAGGCCCCAGTCATGGCAGTAGCAGTACTAAAGTTCATACATAGCCCAGGCCCCAGTCATGGCAGTAGCAGTACTAAAGTTCATACATAGCCCAGGCCCCAGTCATGGCAGTAGCAGTACTAAAGTTCATACATAGCCCAGGCCCCAGTCATGGCAGTAGCAGTACTAAAGGTCATACATAGCCCAGGCCCCCCAGTCATGGCAGTAGCAGTACTAAAGTTCATACATAGCCCAGGCCCCAGTCATGGCAGTAGCAGTACTAAAGTTCATACATAGCCCAGGCCCCAGTCATGGCAGTAGCAGTACTAAAGTTCATACATAGCCCAGGCCCCCAGTCATGGCAGTAGCAGTACTAAAGTTCATACATAGCCCAGGCCCCAGTCATGGCAGTAGCAGTACTAAAGTTCATACATAGCCCAGGCCCCAGTCATGGCAGTAGCAGTACTAAAGTTCATACATAGCCCAGGCCCCAGTCATGGCAGTAGCAGTACTAAAGTTCATACATAGCCCAGGCCCCAGTCATGGCAGTAGCAGTACTAAAGTTCATACATAGCCCAGGCCCCAGTCATGGCAGTAGCAGTACTAAAGTTCATACATAGCCCAGGCCCCAGTCATGGCAGTAGCAGTACTAAAGTTCATACATAGCCCAGGCCCCCAGTCATGGCAGTAGCAGTACTAAAGTTCATACATAGCCCAGGCCCCAGTCATGGCAGTAGCAGTACTAAAGTTCATACATAGCCCAGGCCCCAGTCATGGCAGTAGCAGTACTAAAGTTCATACATAGCCCAGGCCCCAGTCATGGCAGTAGCAGTACTAAAGTTCATACATAGCCCAGGCCCCAGTCATGGCAGTAGCAGTACTAAAGTTCATACATAGCCCAGGCCCCAGTCATGGCAGTAGCAGTACTAAAGTTCATACATAGCCCAGGCCCCAGTCATGGCAGTAGCAGTACTAAAGTTCATACATAGCCCAGGCCCCAGTCATGGCAGTAGCAGTACTAAAGTTCATACATAGCCCAGGCCCCAGTCATGGCAGTAGCAGTACTAAAGTTCATACATAGCCCAGGCCCCAGTCATGGCAGTAGCAGTACTAAAGTTCATACATAGCCCAGGCCCCAGTCATGGCAGTAGCAGTACTAAAGTTCATACATAGCCCAGGCCCCAGTCATGGCAGTAGCAGTACTAAAGTCATACATAGCCCAGGCCCCAGTCATGGCAGTAGCAGTACTAAAGTTCATACATAGCCCAGGCCCCAGTCATGGCAGTAGCAGTACTAAAGTTCATACATAGCCCAGGCCCCAGTCATGGCAGTAGCAGTACTAAAGTTCATACATAGCCCAGGCCCCAGTCATGGCAGTAGCAGTACTAAAGTTCATACATAGCCCAGGCCCCAGTCATGGCAGTAGCAGTACTAAAGTTCATACATAGCCCAGGCCCCAGTCATGGCAGTAGCAGTACTAAAGTTCATACATAGCCCAGGCCCCAGTCATGGCAGTAGCAGTACTAAAGTTCATACATAGCCCAGGCCCCAGTCATGGCAGTAGCAGTACTAAAGTTCATACATAGCCCAGGCCCCAGTCATGGCAGTAGCAGTACTAAAGTTCATACATAGCCCAGGCCCCAGTCATGGCAGTAGCAGTACTAAAGTTCATACATAGCCCAGGCCCCCAGTCATGGCAGTAGCAGTACTAAGTTCATACATAGCCCAGGCCCCAGTCATGGCAGTAGCAGTACTAAAGTTCATACATAGCCCAGGCCCAGTCATGGCAGTAGCAGTACTAAAGTTCATACATAGCCCAGGCCCCAGTCATGGCAGTAGCAGTACTAAAGTTCATACATAGCCCAGGCCCCCCAGTCATGGCAGTAGCAGTACTAAAGTTCATACATAGCCCAGGCCCCAGTCATGGCAGTAGCAGTACTAAAGTTCATACATAGCCCAGGCCCCAGTCATGGCAGTAGCAGTACTAAAGTTCATACATAGCCCAGGCCCCAGTCATGGCAGTAGCAGTACTAAAGTTCATCATAGCCCAGGCCCCAGTCATGGCAGTAGCAGTACTAAAGTTCATACATAGCCCAGGCCCCAGTCATGGCAGTAGCAGTACTAAAGTTCATACATAGCCCAGGCCCCAGTCATGGCAGTAGCAGTACTAAAGTTCATCATAGCCCAGGCCCCAGTCATGGCAGTAGCAGTACTAAAGTTCATACATAGCCCAGGCCCCCAGTCATGGCAGTAGCAGTACTAAAGTTCATACATAGCCCAGGCCCCAGTCATGGCAGTAGCAGTACTAAAGTTCATACATAGCCCAGGCCCCAGTCATGGCAGTAGCAGTACTAAAGTTCATACATAGCCCAGGCCCCCCAGTCATGGCAGTAGCAGTACTAAAGTTCATACATAGCCCAGGCCCCAGTCATGGCAGTAGCAGTACTAAAGTTCATACATAGCCCAGGCCCCAGTCATGGCAGTAGCAGTACTAAAGTTCATACATAGCCCAGGCCCCAGTCATGGCAGTAGCAGTACTAAAGTTCATACATAGCCCAGGCCCCAGTCATGGCAGTAGCAGTACTAAAGTTCATACATAGCCCAGGCCCCAGTCATGGCAGTAGCAGTACTAAAGTTCATACATAGCCCAGGCCCCAGTCATGGCAGTAGCAGTACTAAAGTTCATACATAGCCCAGGCCCCAGTCATGGCAGTAGCAGTACTAAAGTTCATACATAGCCCAGGCCCCAGTCATGGCAGTAGCAGTACTAAAGTTCATACATAGCCCAGGCCCCAGTCATGGCAGTAGCAGTACTAAAGTTCATACATAGCCCAGCCAGTCATGGCAGTAGCAGTACTAAAGTTCATACATAGCCCAGGCCCCAGTCATGGCAGTAGCAGTACTAAAGTTCATACATAGCCCAGGCCCCAGTCATGGCAGTAGCAGTACTAAAGTTCATACATAGCCCAGGCCCCAGTCATGGCAGTAGCAGTACTAAAGTTCATACATAGCCCAGGCCCCAGTCATGGCAGTAGCAGTACTAAAGTTCATACATAGCCCAGGCCCCAGTCATGGCAGTAGCAGTACTAAAGTTCATACATAGCCCAGGCCCCAGTCATGGCAGTAGCAGTACTAAAGTTCATACATAGCCCAGGCCCCAGTCATGGCAGTAGCAGTACTAAAGTTCATACATAGCCCAGGCCCCAGTCATGGCAGTAGCAGTACTAAAGTTCATACATAGCCCAGGCCCCAGTCATGGCAGTAGCAGTACTAAAGTTCATACATAGCCCAGGCCCCCAGTCATGGCAGTAGCAGTACTAAAGTTCATACATAGCCCAGGCCCCAGTCATGGCAGTAGCAGTACTAAAGTTCATACATAGCCCAGGCCCCAGTCATGGCAGTAGCAGTACTAAAGTTCATACATAGCCCAGGCCCCAGTCATGGCAGTAGCAGTACTAAAGTTCATACATAGCCCAGGCCCCAGTCATGGCAGTAGCAGTACTAAAGTTCATACATAGCCCAGGCCCCAGTCATGGCAGTAGCAGTACTAAAGTTCATACATAGCCCAGGCCCCAGTCATGGCAGTAGCAGTACTAAAGTTCATACATAGCCCAGGCCCCAGTCATGGCAGTAGCAGTACTAAAGTTCATACATAGCCCAGGCCCCAGTCATGGCAGTAGCAGTACTAAAGTTCATACATAGCCCAGGCCCCAGTCATGGCAGTAGCAGTACTAAAGTTCATACATAGCCCAGGCCCCAGTCATGGCAGTAGCAGTACTAAAGTTCATACATAGCCCAGGCCCCAGTCATGGCAGTAGCAGTACTAAAGTTCATACATAGCCCCCCCAGTCATGGCAGTAGCAGTACTAAAGTTCATACATAGCCCAGGCCCCAGTCATGGCAGTAGCAGTACTAAAGTTCATACATAGCCCAGGCCCCAGTCATGGCAGTAGCAGTACTAAAGTTCATACATAGCCCAGGCCCCAGTCATGGCAGTAGCAGTACTAAAGTTCATACATAGCCCAGGCCCCAGTCATGGCAGTAGCAGTACTAAAGTTCATACATAGCCCAGGCCCCAGTCATGGCAGTAGCAGTACTAAAGTTCATACATAGCCCAGGCCCCAGTCATGGCAGTAGCAGTACTAAAAGTTCATACATAGCCCAGGCCCCAGTCATGGCAGTAGCAGTACTAAAGTTCATACATAGCCCAGGCCCCAGTCATGGCAGTAGCAGTACTAAAGTTCATACATAGCCCAGGCCCCAGTCATGGCAGTAGCAGTACTAAAGTTCATACATAGCCCAGGCCCCAGTCATGGCAGTAGCAGTACTAAAGTTCATACATAGCCCAGGCCCCCCAGTCATGGCAGTAGCAGTACTAAAGTTCATACATAGCCCAGGCCCCAGTCATGGCAGTAGCAGTACTAAAGTTCATACATAGCCCAGGCCCCAGTCATGGCAGTAGCAGTACTAAAGTTCATACATAGCCCAGGCCCCAGTCATGGCAGTAGCAGTACTAAAGTTCATACATAGCCCAGGCCCCAGTCATGGCAGTAGCAGTACTAAAGTTCATACATAGCCCAGGCCCCAGTCATGGCAGTAGCAGTACTAAAGTTCATACATAGCCCAGGCCCCAGTCATGGCAGTAGCAGTACTAAAGTTCATACATAGCCCAGGCCCCAGTCATGGCAGTAGCAGTACTAAAGTTCATACATAGCCCAGGCCCCAGTCATGGCAGTAGCAGTACTAAAGTTCATACATAGCCCAGGCCCCAGTCATGGCAGTAGCAGTACTAAAGTTCATACATAGCCCAGGCCCCAGTCATGGCAGTAGCAGTACTAAAGTTCATACATAGCCCAGGCCCCAGTCATGGCAGTAGCAGTACTAAAGTTCATACATAGCCCAGGCCCCAGTCATGGCAGTAGCAGTACTAAAGTTCATACATAGCCCAGGCCCCAGTCATGGCAGTAGCAGTACTAAAGTTCATACATAGCCCAGGCCCCAGTCATGGCAGTAGCAGTACTAAAGTTCATACATAGCCCAGGCCCCAGTCATGGCAGTAGCAGTACTAAAGTTCATACATAGCCCAGGCCCCCAGTCATGGCAGTAGCAGTACTAAAGTTCACTACAGCCCAGGCCCCAGTCATGGCAGTAGCAGTACTAAAGTTCATACATAGCCCAGGCCCCAGTCATGGCAGTAGCAGTACTAAAGTTCATACATAGCCCAGGCCCCAGTCATGGCAGTAGCAGTACTAAAGTTCATACATAGCCCAGGCCCCAGTCATGGCAGTAGCAGTACTAAAGTTCATACATAGCCCAGGCCCCAGTCATGGCAGTAGCAGTACTAAAGTTCATACATAGCCCAGGCCCCCCAGTCATGGCAGTAGCAGTACTAAAGTTCATACATAGCCCAGGCCCCAGTCATGGCAGTAGCAGTACTAAAGTTCATACATAGCCCAGGCCCCAGTCATGGCAGTAGCAGTACTAAAGTTCATACATAGCCCAGGCCCCAGTCATGGCAGTAGCAGTACTAAAGTTCATACATAGCCCAGGCCCCAGTCATGGCAGTAGCAGTACTAAAGTTCATACATAGCCCAGGCCCCAGTCATGGCAGTAGCAGTACTAAAGTTCATACATAGCCCAGGCCCCAGTCATGGCAGTAGCAGTACTAAAGTTCATACATAGCCCAGGCCCCAGTCATGGCAGTAGCAGTACTAAAGTTCATACATAGCCCAGGCCCCAGTCATGGCAGTAGCAGTACTAAAGTTCATACATAGCCCAGGCCCCAGTCATGGCAGTAGCAGTACTAAAGTTCATACATAGCCCAGGCCCCAGTCATGGCAGTAGCAGTACTAAAGTTCATACATAGCCCAGGCCCCCCAGTCATGGCAGTAGCAGTACTAAAGTTCATACATAGCCCAGGCCCCAGTCATGGCAGTAGCAGTACTAAAGTTCATACATAGCCCAGGCCCCAGTCATGGCAGTAGCAGTACTAAAGTTCATACATAGCCCAGGCCCCAGTCATGGCAGTAGCAGTACTAAAGTTCATACATAGCCCAGGCCCCAGTCATGGCAGTAGCAGTACTAAAGTTCATACATAGCCCAGGCCCCCAGTCATGGCAGTAGCAGTACTAAAGTTCATACATAGCCCAGGCCCCAGTCATGGCAGTAGCAGTACTAAAGTTCATACATAGCCCAGGCCCCAGTCATGGCAGTAGCAGTACTAAAGTTCATACATAGCCCAGGCCCCAGTCATGGCAGTAGCAGTACTAAAGTTCATACATACCCAGGCCCCAGTCATGGCAGTAGCAGTACTAAAGTTCATACATAGCCCAGGCCCCAGTCATGGCAGTAGCAGTACTAAAGTTCATACATAGCCCAGGCCCCCCAGTCATGGCAGTAGCAGTACTAAAGTTCATACATAGCCCAGGCCCCAGTCATGGCAGTAGCAGTACTAAAGTTCATACATAGCCCAGGCCCCAGTCATGGCAGTAGCAGTACTAAAGTTCATACATAGCCCAGGCCCCAGTCATGGCAGTAGCAGTACTAAAGTTCATACATAGCCCAGGCCCCAGTCATGGCAGTAGCAGTACTAAAGTTCATACATAGCCCAGGCCCCCCAGTCATGGCAGTAGCAGTACTAAAGTTCATACATAGCCCAGGCCCCAGTCATGGCAGTAGCAGTACTAAAGTTCATACATAGCCCAGGCCCCAGTCATGGCAGTAGCAGTACTAAAGTTCATACATAGCCCAGGCCCCAGTCATGGCAGTAGCAGTACTAAAGTTCATACATAGCCCAGGCCCCAGTCATGGCAGTAGCAGTACTAAAGTTCATACATAGCCCAGGCCCCAGTCATGGCAGTAGCAGTACTAAAGTTCATACATAGCCCAGGCCCCAGTCATGGCAGTAGCAGTACTAAAGTTCATACATAGCCCAGGCCCCAGTCATGGCAGTAGCAGTACTAAAGTTCATACATAGCCCAGGCCCCAGTCATGGCAGTAGCAGTACTAAAGTTCATACATAGCCCAGGCCCCAGTCATGGCAGTAGCAGTACTAAAGTTCATACATAGCCCAGGCCCCAGTCATGGCAGTAGCAGTACTAAAGTTCATACATAGCCCAGGCCCCAGTCATGGCAGTAGCAGTACTAAAGTTCATACATAGCCCAGGCCCCAGTCATGGCAGTAGCAGTACTAAAGTTCATACATAGCCCAGGCCCCCCAGTCATGGCAGTAGCAGTACTAAAGTTCATACATAGCCCAGGCCCCAGTCATGGCAGTAGCAGTACTAAAGTTCATACATAGCCCAGGCCCCAGTCATGGCAGTAGCAGTACTAAAGTTCATACATAGCCCAGGCCCCAGTCATGGCAGTAGCAGTACTAAAGTTCATACATAGCCCAGGCCCCAGTCATGGCAGTAGCAGTACTAAAGTTCATACATAGCCCAGGCCCCAGTCATGGCAGTAGCAGTACTAAAGTTCATACATAGCCCAGGCCCCAGTCATGGCAGTAGCAGTACTAAAGTTCATACATAGCCCAGGCCCCCCAGTCATGGCAGTAGCAGTACTAAAGTTCATACATAGCCCAGGCCCCAGTCATGGCAGTAGCAGTACTAAAGTTCATACATAGCCCAGGCCCCAGTCATGGCAGTAGCAGTACTAAAGTTCATACATAGCCCAGGCCCCAGTCATGGCAGTAGCAGTACTAAAGTTCATACATAGCCCAGGCCCCAGTCATGGCAGTAGCAGTACTAAAGTTCATACATAGCCCAGGCCCCAGTCATGGCAGTAGCAGTACTAAAGTTCATACATAGCCCAGGCCCCAGTCATGGCAGTAGCAGTACTAAAGTTCATACATAGCCCAGGCCCCAGTCATGGCAGTAGCAGTACTAAAGTTCATACATAGCCCAGGCCCCAGTCATGGCAGTAGCAGTACTAAAGTTCATACATAGCCCAGGCCCCAGTCATGGCAGTAGCAGTACTAAAGTTCATACATAGCCCAGGCCCCAGTCATGGCAGTAGCAGTACTAAAGTTCATACATAGCCCAGGCCCCAGTCATGGCAGTAGCAGTACTAAAGTTCATACATAGCCCAGGCCCCAGTCATGGCAGTAGCAGTACTAAAGTTCATACATAGCCCAGGCCCCAGTCATGGCAGTAGCAGTACTAAAGTTCATACATAGCCCAGGCCCCAGTCATGGCAGTAGCAGTACTAAAGTTCATACATAGCCCAGGCCCCAGTCATGGCAGTAGCAGTACTAAAGTTCATACATAGCCCAGGCCCCAGTCATGGCAGTAGCAGTACTAAAGTTCATACATAGCCCAGGCCCCAGTCATGGCAGTAGCAGTACTAAAGTTCATACATAGCCCAGGCCCCAGTCATGGCAGTAGCAGTACTAAAGTTCATACATAGCCCAGGCCCCAGTCATGGCAGTAGCAGTACTAAAGTTCATACATAGCCCAGGCCCCAGTCATGGCAGTAGCAGTACTAAAGTTCATACATAGCCCAGGCCCCAGTCATGGCAGTAGCAGTACTAAAGTTCATACATAGCCCAGGCCCCCCAGTCATGGCAGTAGCAGTACTAAAGTTCATACATAGCCCAGGCCCCCAGTCATGGCAGTAGCAGTACTAAAGTTCATACATAGCCCAGGCCCCAGTCATGGCAGTAGCAGTACTAAAGTTCATACATAGCCCAGGCCCCAGTCATGGCAGTAGCAGTACTAAAGTTCATACATAGCCCAGGCCCCAGTCATGGCAGTAGCAGTACTAAAGTTCATACATAGCCCAGGCCCCAGTCATGGCAGTAGCAGTACTAAAGTTCATACATAGCCCAGGCCCCAGTCATGGCAGTAGCAGTACTAAAGTTCATACATAGCCCAGGCCCCAGTCATGGAGTAGCAGTACTAAAGTTCATACATAGCCCAGGCCCCAGTCATGGCAGTAGCAGTACTAAAGTTCATACATAGCCCAGGCCCCAGTCATGGCAGTAGCAGTACTAAAGTTCATACATAGCCCAGGCCCCAGTCATGGCAGTAGCAGTACTAAAGTTCATACATAGCCCAGGCCCCAGTCATGGCAGTAGCAGTACTAAAGTTCATACATAGCCCAGGCCCCAGTCATGGCAGTAGCAGTACTAAAGTTCATACATAGCCCAGGCCCCAGTCATGGCAGTAGCAGTACTAAAGTTCATACATAGCCCAGGCCCCAGTCATGGCAGTAGCAGTACTAAAGTTCATACATAGCCCAGGCCCCAGTCATGGCAGTAGCAGTACTAAAGTTCATACATAGCCCAGGCCCCAGTCATGGCAGTAGCAGTACTAAAGTTCATACATAGCCCAGGCCCCAGTCATGGCAGTAGCAGTACTAAAGTTCATACATAGCCCAGGCCCCCAGTCATGGCAGTAGCAGTACTAAAGTTCATACATAGCCCAGGCCCCAGTCATGGCAGTAGCAGTACTAAAGTTCATACATAGCCCAGGCCCCAGTCATGGCAGTAGCAGTACTAAAGTTCATACATAGCCCAGGCCCCCAGTCATGGCAGTAGCAGTACTAAAGTTCATACATAGCCCAGGCCCCAGTCATGGCAGTAGCAGTACTAAAGTTCATACATAGCCCAGGCCCCAGTCATGGCAGTAGCAGTACTAAAGTTCATATAGCCCAGGCCCCAGTCATGGCAGTAGCAGTACTAAAGTTCATACATAGCCCAGGCCCCAGTCATGGCAGTAGCAGTACTAAAGTTCATACATAGCCCAGGCCCCAGTCATGGCAGTAGCAGTACTAAAGTTCATACATAGCCCAGGCCCCAGTCATGGCAGTAGCAGTACTAAAGTTCATACATAGCCCAGGCCCCAGTCATGGCAGTAGCAGTACTAAAGTTCATACATAGCCCAGGCCCCAGTCATGGCAGTAGCAGTACTAAAGTTCATACATAGCCCAGGCCCCAGTCATGGCAGTAGCAGTACTAAAGTTCATACATAGCCCAGGCCCCAGTCATGGCAGTAGCAGTACTAAAGTTCATACATAGCCCAGGCCCCAGTCATGGCAGTAGCAGTACTAAAGTTCATACATAGCCCAGGCCCCAGTCATGGCAGTAGCAGTACTAAAGTTCATACATAGCCCAGGCCCCCCAGTCATGGCAGTAGCAGTACTAAAGTTCATACATAGCCCAGGCCCCAGTCATGGCAGTAGCAGTACTAAAGTTCATACATAGCCCAGGCCCCAGTCATGGCAGTAGCAGTACTAAAGTTCATACATAGCCCAGGCCCCAGTCATGGCAGTAGCAGTACTAAAGTTCATACATAGCCCAGGCCCCAGTCATGGCAGTAGCAGTACTAAAGTTCATACATGCCCAGGCCCCAGTCATGGCAGTAGCAGTACTAAAGTTCATACATAGCCCAGGCCCCAGTCATGGCAGTAGCAGTACTAAAGTTCATACATAGCCCAGGCCCCAGTCATGGCAGTAGCAGTACTAAAGTTCATACATAGCCCAGGCCCCAGTCATGGCAGTAGCAGTACTAAAGTTCATACATAGCCCAGGCCCCAGTCATGGCAGTAGCAGTACTAAAGTTCATACATAGCCCAGGCCCCAGTCATGGCAGTAGCAGTACTAAAGTTCATACATAGCCCAGGCCCCAGTCATGGCAGTAGCAGTACTAAAGTTCATACATAGCCCAGGCCCCAGTCATGGCAGTAGCAGTACTAAAGTTCATACATAGCCCAGGCCCCAGTCATGGCAGTGCAGTACTAAAGTTCATACATAGCCCAGGCCCCAGTCATGGCAGTAGCAGTACTAAAGTTCATACATAGCCCAGGCCCCAGTCATGGCAGTAGCAGTACTAAAGTTCATACATAGCCCAGGCCCCAGTCATGGCAGTAGCAGTACTAAAGTTCATACATAGCCCAGGCCCCAGTCATGGCAGTAGCAGTACTAAAGTTCATACATAGCCCAGGCCCCAGTCATGGCAGTAGCAGTACTAAAGTTCATACATAGCCCAGGCCCCAGTCATGGCAGTAGCAGTACTAAAGTTCATACATAGCCCAGGCCCCAGTCATGGCAGTAGCAGTACTAAAGTTCATACATAGCCCAGGCCCCAGTCATGGCAGTAGCAGTACTAAAGTTCATACATAGCCCAGGCCCCAGTCATGGCAGTAGCAGTACTAAAGTTCATACATAGCCCAGGCCCCAGTCATGGCAGTAGCAGTACTAAAGTTCATACATAGCCCAGGCCCCAGTCATGGCAGTAGCAGTACTAAAGTTCATACATAGCCCAGGCCCCAGTCATGGCAGTAGCAGTACTAAAGTTCATACATAGCCCAGGCCCCAGTCATGGCAGTAGCAGTACTAAAGTTCATACATAGCCCAGGCCCCAGTCATGGCAGTAGCAGTACTAAAGTTCATACATAGCCCAGGCCCCAGTCATGGCAGTAGCAGTACTAAAGTTCATACATAGCCCAGGCCCCAGTCATGGCAGTAGCAGTACTAAAGTTCATACATAGCCCAGGCCCCAGTCATGGCAGTAGCAGTACTAAAGTTCATACATAGCCCAGGCCCCAGTCATGGCAGTAGCAGTACTAAAGTTCATACATAGCCCAGGCCCCAGTCATGGCAGTAGCAGTACTAAAGTTCATACATAGCCCAGGCCCCAGTCATGGCAGTAGCAGTACTAAAGTTCATACATAGCCCAGGCCCCAGTCATGGCAGTAGCAGTACTAAAGTTCATACATAGCCCAGGCCCCCCAGTCATGGCAGTAGCAGTACTAAAGTTCATACATAGCCCAGGCCCCAGTCATGGCAGTAGCAGTACTAAAGTTCATACATAGCCCAGGCCCCAGTCATGGCAGTAGCAGTACTAAAGTTCATACATAGCCCAGGCCCCAGTCATGGCAGTAGCAGTACTAAAGTTCATACATAGCCCAGGCCCCAGTCATGGCAGTAGCAGTACTAAAGTTCATACATAGCCCAGGCCCCCCAGTCATGGCAGTAGCAGTACTAAAGTTCATACATAGCCCAGGCCCCCAGTCATGGCAGTAGCAGTACTAAAGTTCATACATAGCCCAGGCCCCAGTCATGGCAGTAGCAGTACTAAAGTTCATACATAGCCCAGGCCCCAGTCATGGCAGTAGCAGTACTAAAGTTCATACATAGCCCAGGCCCCAGTCATGGCAGTAGCAGTACTAAAGTTCATACATAGCCCAGGCCCCAGTCATGGCAGTAGCAGTACTAAAGTTCATACATAGCCCAGGCCCCAGTCATGGCAGTAGCAGTACTAAAGTTCATACATAGCCCAGGCCCCAGTCATGGCAGTAGCAGTACTAAAGTTCATACATAGCCCAGGCCCCAGTCATGGCAGTAGCAGTACTAAAGTTCATACATAGCCCAGGCCCCAGTCATGGCAGTAGCAGTACTAAAGTTCATACATAGCCCAGGCCCCAGTCATGGCAGTAGCAGTACTAAAGTTCATACATAGCCCAGGCCCCAGTCATGGCAGTAGCAGTACTAAAGTTCATACATAGCCCAGGCCCCAGTCATGGCAGTAGCAGTACTAAAGTTCATACATAGCCCAGGCCCCAGTCATGGCAGTAGCAGTACTAAAGTTCATACATAGCCCAGGCCCCAGTCATGGCAGTAGCAGTACTAAAGTTCATACATAGCCCAGGCCCCAGTCATGGCAGTAGCAGTACTAAAGTTCATACATAGCCCAGGCCCCAGTCATGGCAGTAGCAGTACTAAAGTTCATACATAGCCCAGGCCCCCCAGTCATGGCAGTAGCAGTACTAAAGTTCATACATAGCCCAGGCCCCAGTCATGGCAGTAGCAGTACTAAAGTTCATACATAGCCCAGGCCCCCCAGTCATGGCAGTAGCAGTACTAAAGTTCATACATAGCCCAGGCCCCAGTCATGGCAGTAGCAGTACTAAAGTTCATACATAGCCCAGGCCCCAGTCATGGCAGTAGCAGTACTAAAGTTCATACATAGCCCAGGCCCCAGTCATGGCAGTAGCAGTACTAAAGTTCATACATAGCCCAGGCCCCAGTCATGGCAGTAGCAGTACTAAAGTTCATACATAGCCCAGGCCCCAGTCATGGCAGTAGCAGTACTAAAGTTCATACATAGCCCAGGCCCCAGTCATGGCAGTAGCAGTACTAAAGTTCATACATAGCCCAGGCCCCCCAGTCATGGCAGTAGCAGTACTAAAGGTCATACATAGCCCAGGCCCCAGTCATGGCAGTAGCAGTACTAAAGTTCATACATAGCCCAGGCCCCAGTCATGGCAGTAGCAGTACTAAAGTTCATACATAGCCCAGGCCCCAGTCATGGCAGTAGCAGTACTAAAGTTCATACATAGCCCAGGCCCCAGTCATGGCAGTAGCAGTACTAAAGTTCATACATAGCCCAGGCCCCAGTCATGGCAGTAGCAGTACTAAAGTTCATACATAGCCCAGGCCCCAGTCATGGCAGTAGCAGTACTAAAGTTCATACATAGCCCAGGCCCCAGTCATGGCAGTAGCAGTACTAAAGTTCATACATAGCCCAGGCCCCAGTCATGGCAGTAGCAGTACTAAAGGTCCCCTTACTCCAGGGTCTCCCCCATCCCCAGCAGCAGTATTAAAGATCCCACTCAGCCCAGGGTCCCCCAATCCCAACAGTGGCAGTACTAAAGGCCTCACTCAGCCCAGGGTCCCTCAATCCCAACAGTGGCAGTACTAAAGGCCTCACTCAGCCCAGGGTCCCCAATCCCAACAGTGGCAGTACTAAAGGCCTCACTCAGCCCAGGGTCCCCCAATCCCAACAGCGGCAGTACTAAAGGCCTCACTTAGCCCAGGGTCCCCCAATCCCAACAGTGGCAGTACTAAAGGCCTCATTTAGCCCAGGGTCCCCCAATTCCAACAGTGGCAGTACTAAGGATCCCTTGCCCAGGGTCCCCAATCCCAACAGTGGCAGTACTAAAGGCCTCACTTAGCCCAGGGTCCCAATCCCAACAGTGGCAGTACTAAAGGCCTCACTCAGCCCAGGGTCCCTCAATCCCAACAGTGGCAGTACTAAAGGCCTCACTTAGCCCAGGGTCCCCCAATCCCAACAGCGGCAGTACTAAAGGCCTCACTTAGCCCAGGGTCCCCCAATCCCAACAGCGGCAGTACTAAAGGCCCCACTTAGCCCAGGGTCTCCCAATCCCAACAGTGGCAGTACTAAAGGCCTCACTCAGCCCAGGGTCCCCCAATCCCAACAGTGGCAGTACTAAAGGCCTCATTTAGCCCAGGGTCCCCTAATTCCAACAGTGGCAGTACTAAAGGCCTCACTCAGCCCAGGGTCCCTCAATCCCAACAGTGGCAGTACTAAAGGCCTCACTTAGCCCAGGGTCCCCTAATCCCAACAGTGGCAGTACTAAAGGCCCCACTTGGCCCGGGGTCCCCAATCCCAACAGTGGCAGTACTAAAGGCCTCACTTGGCCCAGGGTCACAGTCCCAACAGTGGCAGTACTAAAGGCCCCACTTAGCCCAAGGTCCTCAATCCCAACAGTGGCAGTACTAAAGGCCCCCCTTAGCCCAGGGTCCCCCAATCCCAACAGTGGCAGTATTAAAGGCCCCACTCAGCCCAGGGTCCCTCAATCCCAACAGTGGCAGTACTAAAGGCCCCACTTAGCCCAGGGTCCCCCAATCCCAACAGTGGCAGTACTAAAGGCCTCACTTAGCCCAGGGTCCACCAGTCCCAACAGTGGCAGTACTAAAGGCCTCACTTAGCCCAGGGTCCCTCAATCTCAACAGTGGCAGTACTAAAGGCCCCACTTAGCCCAGGGTCCCCCAATCCCAACAGTGGCAGTACTAAAGGCCTCACTTAGCCCAGGGTCCACCAGTCCCAACAGTGGCAGTACTAAGGCCTCACTTAGCCCAAGGTCCTCAATCCCAACAGTGGCAGTACTAAAGGCCCCACTTAGCCCAGGGTCCCCAATCCCAACAGTGGCAGTACTAAGGCCTCACTTGGCCCAGGGTCCACCAGTCCCAACAGTGGCAGTACTAAAGGCCCCACTTAGCCCAGGGTCCCCAATCCCAACAGCAGCAGTACTAAAGGCCCACTTAGGCCAGGGTCCCTAATCTCAACAGTGGCAGTACTAAAGGCCCCACTTAGCCCAGGGTCCACCAGTCCCAACAGTGGCAGTACTAAAGGCCCACTTAGCCCAGGGTCCCCAATCCCAACAGCAGCAGTACTAAAGGCCCCATGCCCAGGGTCCCCTAATCTCAACAGTGGCAGTACTAAAGGCCCCACTTAGCCCAGGGTCCCCCAATCCCAACAGTGGCAGTACTAAAGGCCTCACTTAGCCCAGGGTCCCCAATCCCAACAGTGGCAGTACTAAAGGCCTCACTCAGCCCAGGGTCCCCCAATCCCAACAGTGGCAGTACTAAAGGCCTCACTCAGCCCAGGGTCCCCAATCCCAACAGTGGCAGTACTAAAGGCCTCATTTAGCCCAGGGTCCCTAATTCCAACAGTGGCAGTATTAAAGGCCCCACTCAGCCCAGGGTCCCCAATCCCAACAGTGGCAGTACTAAAGGCCCCTCAGCCCAGGGTCCCTCAATCCCAACAGTGGCAGTACTAAAGGCCCCTCAGCCCAGGGTCCCCCAATCCCAACAGTGGCAGTACTAAAGGCCCCACTTAGCCCAGGGTCCCCAATCCCAACAGTGGCAGTACTAAAGATCCCACTTGGCCCAGGGTTCCCCAATCCCCACAGTGGCAGTACTAAAGGCCCCACTCAGCCCAGGGTCCCTCAATCCCAACAGTGGCAGTACTAAAGGCCCCACTTAGCCCAGGGTCCCCCAATCCCAACAGCGGCAGTACTAAAGGCCCCACTTAGCCCAGGGTCCCCAATCCCAACAGTGGCAGTACTAAAGGCCTCCACTCAGCCCAGGGTCCCCCAATCCCAACAGTGGCAGTACTAAAGGCCTCATTTAGCCCAGGGTCCCCTAATTCCAACAGTGGCAGTATTAAAGGCCCCACTCAGCCCAGGGTCCCCCAATCCCAACAGTGGCAGTACTAAAGGCCCCACTCAGCCCAGGGTCCCTCAATCCCAACAGTGGCAGTACTAAAGGCCCCACTCAGCCCAGGGTCCCCCAATCCCAACAGTGGCAGTACTAAAGGCCCCACTTAGCCCAGGGTCCCCCAATCCCAACAGTGGCAGTACTAAAGATCCCACTTAGCCCAGGGTTCCCCAATCCCCACAGTGGCAGTACTAAAGGCCCCACTCAGCCCAGGGTCCCTCAATCCCAACAGTGGCAGTACTAAAGGCCCCACTTAGCCCAGGGTCCCCCAATCCCAACAGCGGCAGTACTAAAGGCCCCACTTAGCCCAGGGTCCCCCAATCCCAACAGTAGCAGTACTAAAGACCCCACTCAGCCCAGGGTCCCTCAATCCCAACAGTGGCAGTACTAAAGGCCTCACTTAGCCCAGGGTCCCCCAATCCCAACAGTGGCAGTACTAAAGGCCCCACTTAGCCCGGGGTCCCTCAATCCCAACAGTGGCAGTACTAAAGGCCTCACTTAGCCCAGGGTCCACCAGTCCCAACAGTGGCAGTACTAAAGGCCTCACTTAGCCCAGGGTCCCTCAATCTCAACAGTGGCAGTACTAAAGGCCCCACTTAGCCCAGGGTCCCCCAATCCCAACAGTGGCAGTACTAAAGGCCTCACTTAGCCCAGGGTCCACCAGTCCCAACAGTGGCAGTACTAAAGGCCTCACTTAGCCCAAGGTCCCTCAATCCCAACAGTGGCAGTACTAAAGGCCCCACTTAGCCCAGGGTCCCCCAATCCCAACAGTGGCAGTACTAAAGGCCCCACTTAGCCCAGGGTCCCCAATCCCAACAGTGGCAGTACTAAAGGCCCCACTCAGCCCAGGGTCCCTCAATCCCAACAGTGGCAGTACTAAAGGCCCCACTCAGCCCAGGGTCCCTCAATCCCACAGTGGCAGTACTAAAGGCCTCACTTGGCCCAGGGTCCCCAATCCCCACAGTGGCAGTACTAAGGCCCCACTTGGCCAGGGTCCCTCAATCCCAACAGTGGCAGTACTAAGGCCCACTCAGCCCAGGGTCCCTCAATCCCAACAGTGGCAGTACTAAAGGCCCCACTCAGCCCAGGGTCCCTCAATCCCCACAGTGGCAGTACTAAGGATCCCACTTAGCCCAGGGTCCCTCAATCCCAACAGTGGCAGTACTAAAGGCCCCACTCAGCCCAGGGTCCCCAATCCCAACAGTGGCAGTACTAAAGGCCCACTCAGCCAGGGTCCCTCAATCCCCACAGTGGCAGTACTAAGGCCCCACTCAGCCCAGGGTCCCCAATCCCAACAGTGGCAGTACTAAAGGCCCCACTTAGCCCAGGGTCCCCAATCCCAACAGTGGCAGTACTAAGGCCTCCCACTCAGCCCAGGGTCCCTCAATCCCAACAGTGGCAGTACTAAAGGCCTCCTTGGCCCAGGGTCCACCAGTCCCAACAGTGGCAGTACTAAAGGCCCCACTTAGCCCAAGGTCCCTCAATCCCAACAGTGGCAGTACTAAAGGCCCCACTTAGCCCAGGGTCCCCCAATCCCAACAGTGGCAGTACTAAAGGCCCCACTCAGCCCAGGGTCCCTCAATCCCAACAGTGGCAGTACTAAAGGCCTCCACTTGGCCCAGGGTCCCCAATCCCAACAGTGGCAGTACTAAAGGCCTCCTTGGCCCAGGGTCACCAGTCCCAACAGTGGCAGTACTAAAGGCCTCACTTAGCCCAGGGTCCCTCAATCTCAACAGTGGCAGTACTAAAGGCCCATAGCCCAGGGTCCCCAATCCCAACAGTGGCAGTACTAAAGGCCTCACTTAGCCCAGGGTCCACCAGTCCCAACAGTGGCAGTACTAAAGGCCTCACTTAGCCCAAGGTCCCTCAATCCCAACAGTGGCAGTACTAAAGGCCCCACTTAGCCCAGGGTCCCCCAATCCCAACAGTGGCAGTACTAAAGGCCTCACTTAGCCCAGGGTCCACCAGTCCCAACAGTGGCAGTACTAAAGGCCCCACTTAGCCCAGGGTCCCCCAATCCCAACAGCAGCAGTACTAAAGGCCCCACTTAGGCCAGGGTCCCCTAATCTCAACAGTGGCAGTACTAAAGGCCCCACTTAGCCCAGGGTCCACCAGTCCCAACAGTGGCAGTACTAAAGGCCCCACTTAGCCCAGGGTCCCCCAATCCCAACAGCAGCAGTACTAAAGGCCCCACTTAGCCCAGGGTCCCCTAATCTCAACAGTGGCAGTACTAAAGGCCCCACTTAGCCCAGGGTCCCCCAATCCCAACAGTGGCAGTACTAAAGGCCTCACTTAGCCCAGGGTCCCCCAATCCCAACAGTGGCAGTACTAAAGGCCTCACTCAGCCCAGGGTCCCCCAATCCCAACAGTGGCAGTACTAAAGGCCTCACTCAGCCCAGGGTCCCCCAATCCCAACAGTGGCAGTACTAAAGGCCTCATTTAGCCCAGGGTCCCCTAATTCCAACAGTGGCAGTATTAAAGGCCCCACTCAGCCCAGGGTCCCCCAATCCCAACAGTGGCAGTACTAAAGGCCCCACTCAGCCCAGGGTCCCTCAATCCCAACAGTGGCAGTACTAAAGGCCCACTCAGCCCAGGGTCCCCAATCCCAACAGTGGCAGTACTAAAGGCCCCACCTTAGGCGGGTCCCCAATCCCAACAGTGGCAGTACTAAAGATCCCACTTAGCCCAGGGTTCCCCAATCCCACAGTGGCAGTACTAAAGGCCCCACTCAGCCCAGGGTCCCTCAATCCCAACAGTGGCAGTACTAAAGGCCCCACTAGCCCAGGGTCCCCAATCCCAACAGCGGCAGTACTAAAGGCCCCACTAGCCCAGGGTCCCCAATCCCAACAGTGGCAGTACTAAAGGCCCCTCAGCCCAGGGTCCCTCAATCCCAACAGTGGCAGTACTAAAGGCCTCACTTGGCCCAGGGTCCCCAATCCCAACAAGTGGCAGTACTAAAGGCCCCACTTAGCCGGGGTCCCTCAATCCCAACAGTGGCAGTACTAAAGGCCTCACTTAGCCCAGGGTCCACCAGTCCCAACAGTGGCAGTACTAAAGGCCTCACTTAGCCCAGGGTCCCTCAATCTCAACAGTGGCAGTACTAAAGGCCCCACTTAGCCCAGGGTCCCCCAATCCCAACAGTGGCAGTACTAAAGGCCTCACTTAGCCCAGGGTCCACCAGTCCCAACAGTGGCAGTACTAAAGGCCTCACTTAGCCCAAGGTCCCTCAATCCCAACAGTGGCAGTACTAAAGGCCCCACTTAGCCCAGGGTCCCCCAATCCCAACAGTGGCAGTACTAAAGGCCTCACTTAGCCCAGGGTCCACCAGTCCCAACAGTGGCAGTACTAAAGGCCCCACTTAGCCCAGGGTCCCCCAATCCCAACAGCAGCAGTACTAAAGGCCCCACTTAGCCCAGGGTCCCCTAATCTCAACAGTGGCAGTACTAAAGGCCCCACTTAGCCCAGGGTCCCCCAATCCCAACAGTGGCAGTACTAAAGGCCTCACTTAGCCCAGGGTCCACCAGTCCCAACAGTGGCAGTACTAAAGGCCCCACTTAGCCCAGGGTCCCCAATCCCAACAGCAGCAGTACTAAAGGCCCCACTAGCCCAGGGTCCCTAATCTCAACAGTGGCAGTACTAAAGGCCCCACATAGCCCAGGGTCCCCAATCCCAACAGTGGCAGTACTAAAGGCCTCACTTAGCCCAGGGTCCCCCAATCCCAACAGTGGCAGTACTAAAGGCCTCACTTAGCCCAGGGTCCACCAGTCCCAACAGTGGCAATACTAAAGGCCCCACTCAGCCCAGGGTCCCCCAATCCCAACAGTGGCAGTACTAAAGGCCCCACTTAGCTCAGGGTCCCCCAATCCCCACAGCAGCAGTAGTAACAGTCCAACTTAGGCTGGGCCTCCTAACCACAACAGTGACAGTAGTAAGGGTCCAACTTAACCCAGGGCCACCTAACCATGACAGTGGCAGTACTAAAAGTCCAACTTAGCCGAGGGTCCCCAATCATGACAGTGTCAGTATTAAAGATCCCACTTAGCCCAGGGTCCCAATCCCAACAGCAGCAGTACTAAAATTCCCACTTAGCCCAGGACCCCTCCAATCATGACAGTGACAGTACTAAAGGTCCCACTTAGCCCAGAGCCCCCCAAACTCAACAGTGGCAGTAGTAAAGGTCCCACTTAGTCCGGGGCCCCCAATGCCAACAGTGTCAGTACTAAAGGTCCCAATTAGTATGGGCCCCCCCAGTCACAACAGTGGCAGTAGTAAAGGTCCCACTTAGACCAGGGCCTCCAGTCACAACAGTGGTAGTACTAGAGGTCCCACTTAGCACGGGCACCCAATCCCGACAGTGGCTGTACTCAAGGTCTCACTTAGTCTGGGTCCCCCAGTCATGACAGTGGCCGTAGTAAAGGTCCCACCTAGCCCAGTGCCCCCCCATCCCAACAGTAGCAGTACTAAGGGTCCCACTTAGCCCAGGACCCCCCAGTCATGACAGTGACAGTACTAAAGGTCCCACTTAGCTCAGGGCCCCCAATCCTGACAGTGGCAGTGTAGGAGGTCCTACTAGCCAAGGACCCATCAACATTTTCCTCACTACTCTGAAAAGTCAGCCCAAGCCTGGACTCCAAACTTCCTTGGAAACAAACAAAAAGCTATGCATGGGTGGTTGCTATGACTTGAAGAGGCTTCCTTTGGAGTCGGTGGACACCATATTCTCACAGTAGTGCAGCTGCGTAAACTGGGCTGGTTTAAGCTGGTTTGCATCTGGGTCTATAAGGCCTTTATTGCTAGGATTACAAGTACAACAGAGGGTAGGTGTCCCCAGTGCAGTCTTTGATGCAACACTGAGCCTCCCCTACAGACACACCCATACTGTGCACAGAAGAAGGATGTCCCCACTTCAGTTCTGTCCTGCTGTGTGTAGTAGGGGGCACGAAAAGCATAGGTCTTGTGCTCCTTGGAGCTGCTGGGATGCTATGTACTTACTAGGATGGCACACTGTCTGCATTCAACAAGCATGAATGTATTTCGTTTTTGTTTACTGGGTTGGTACGCCAGGCACTAGAATGCCCATTTACAGGTACGACCTTACCCTGCAACAGTTCTCCCGAGACTAAGATGTCCTGTGCACTGATTCGCACTCTTAATGGGGATCTGGGGGCAACATTTTAGGTATGGGGCAGTCGAGTATTGGGGGCACTGGTGGCTGTGCCCTTAAAGACTGGGCCCCCCATTTGTATTATTCTGCTTGTCCCCTTTAGTTCCTGCTGTCCCCTATACCAACATTGGGGTCCCCTGCATGACTGCACCCATCCTCCAACTGGAAGGCTGAATGGACGCATATCTGTCTTTGCAGCAGAAACCAGTACTACTACAATGCTGGGCAGCCGATGGTTTAGTGAATGCAGGCGGGTAACCACATTTTGCTTACACATTTGCAGAGGCTTCTCTGCCAGCAGCATCAGCCACTAAACCTGTGACATTTCTCAGAAGCAGTGAGAATCACACTTCAAGCTAGTATTTTTATTTAGCTGTAATTTGTTACCCAGTTAGGACCTAAGAGTCTTCGATGCCCATTTTCAGGGGGACCCGGAGATGTAAACAAAAGCAACAATACAGAATAAAATATAGAAAATTGTATATTTTAAAGGTGCAGCTACAGGTAACAGGAGGTGATAGCTACATACCTACAGTATATGCCAACCATCACTTGCTGTTTATTTTAGTTGCAGATTAATTTCTTGTTATTCTGTCTGTGGCTTTTCTGGTTAGCACGTCTACAGACAGCAGTTTGACACCTCTAGATGACGGACAGGCAGACAGAGAGCTGGATGACTATCAGATAAGTAAAGACAGCAGAAATTAAACCGGGAAAGCAGAAATGAAATCAAAAGCATGACATTTTTTTGCCATATTGCTATAGGCATACCCCCCCCCCACAAACACACACACACACACACACACCCCCATTTGGCATATATATACCCAATGTCAGTGTATTCTGGGATCTAACAAAAGCTGGAAAAATTTGATTTAGTAGCTAACATTTACAACGGGCCTTCTGCAAATTTTAATTTGCAAAATGTTAATGGAAACTTGATGCCACTAAAAATCACTTGTGACATTTATCTTTCACGCACTTACTGTATCGATGTCGGCTGTCCCGTGAGTTCCTTTCTGGCTGACTATTTTGTCCCCCTCCTCAACCACCACCCAGTGGTGAACTTTGGAAATGTTTAGGTGGGGGGGTGGGGGCTCATATAAGTGGCAGAATTGTCATTTCCAGGTGGTGGAACTCTCCAGTACTGTAGTAGTCAGTGGAGAAAGATGACAGAGGTGGTGGAACTATCCTACAGTTTTTAAGAGGTGGTGGAACATGGGCTCCTGCCCAATTTAACCCCTGCCCCACTCCTGTTTTTTTCTCTTAGCTAGAATGGATGGGTTCTGTGGACCTGTTTGTCACAGACACTCTCCCATCATAAGACAGTGCCACCTACTCCTTGTCCTGTAGGACCTAGCCCTTTGGAATAGCCAGAATTTCTCCTTGGTACCCCAGTAGTACTTTTTCCACCAGCTCGTCTCTACGAGTGCCTCTAAGTTCTGCACTTCCAAGCACATTGGGCTCTCAGATCGGTCAATTTTGTAGGGTATGATTTTCATACAACATGCATTCAAGTAGCCAAACACACAAAATGCAACAAAAGCCATTTACAGAGACCAATTATTTATTATTTATTTTTGGGAAAATGTTGTAGGAAAGACAACATGAACTGTAAACAGCTTGTTTCAGAAGTGTCCGAGGTGGGGGCTATGATAGATATGGGTTATTAGTTAACGCCTGTGCTGTTTTCTGGGCTAAAAGGTTTTCACACTTAGGGTGTTAATATTACAGAACATGTTTACAGAATGCCAAGAATGTGTTTCCTGTTTATTGCAATGTTTCTGCTTAGTGACAGTATGTATCCTCTGTGCTCTGCATAGTTGGAGCCCACTGGCCCAGAGCCTTTCCCAAGTATTTTTCTTGCCTTGTGCGACATATAAATGTGGCTATGGTCCCACCAAAAGTGTGTAAGAGTGTGTGTTTGTTTGTGTGTGTGTGTGTGTGTGTGTGTGTGTGTGTGTGTGTGTGTGTGTGTCTGTGTGTTCCAGTTCTGAGTTACAGAAGCATAGCCCTCAAGGTTCTGGGGAGCTTGGGGTGCACTTCTCCAGCTGCGGCCGGCCAGAGAAGGCCTGTGAGTGAATGGTGGCAGGATCCTGGGTCCGGAGCAGCACCTTGTCCATCCAGTGTGGGTCTGTAAAGGCTTGGATCCCTACCCTGGTCTGAGATTGGGGGCAGTGAGGACCTGTTGGTGTCTCACCATCAAGGAAGGCTGCCAGATTGTCTCCGCATGTTCTGTTCCATTACCCCAGCAAGAAATGAAATGAGAGCCTGTTCCTGGTGGAGGACCTGAGGCCTGTTTGAATGGTGAAGGTATGTTGAAGAGTCTGTGTAGTTGGTGGTCACCAATATCTGAACTCACGTGCAAAGGTAAGGGCATGGTAAGCCTCAACACAAGATTCTGGATACTACATCACCTGAAGACAAAGGGCTAAATACAGTGGTTGATATGTAGCTACCTAACTTTTGCTGTGTCCAAACTGGACACCTTATTCACCGTAGGAGGGTACACCACTCTGTTGTCTAACCTGTGACAAGGCACCCATTAAAAGAGTGCCTAACAGGGCTGGATACACCCCAGATCCTACTTTGCCAGTCACAGTTGTGAAGGGAACCCTGATTTACAGTACCAATTCCCTGATCTGTGCCACTGGTGTAACATGTAAGTATGCTAAATAGATACGTCGCTAAAGTGCTTGAACCTGACTAGTCCTGGTTGGCGTACAAAAATGCAGAAGTAATAGTAAATATTTTTATATGTATATTCTTTGCAAAAACTGTGTTAATGCATCATTTAGGGTTAAAGCACAGAAAGCTAGGAAATGAGATGTTTAGGGTTGCCCCCTACCCCTCATGTACCCCCTATCCTCCCCAGAATGACAGACACCAGGGTGTGGCATTGGGTTGTGAAGCCTAAATGTCACCCCATTCTATGTGTAATCATGTTGACATGCCACAGTAAAGAAGAATGGTGTGACATTTGGGCCTTACAACCCCAATGACACGCCCCAGCATCTGTCAGTCTGGGGAGGATGGGGGGGAACACGAGGGGGGTTAGGGGGCAACCTTAAACATCTAATTTCCTGACTTTCTGTGCTTTAGCCGTAAATGATGCATTAACATAGTTTTTGCAAAGAATATATATATATAAATTCATTGCAAAAAACTCTGTTAATGCATCAGTTAGGGTTAATAGTACAGTGACAAAAGTCTGGAAATGTGCTGTTAGGGTTCAAAACTCTAACTCCATATTCCCCAACCCCCCCAGACACACATGTAACCAGGGGAAGGACCACGGCAACACAACCAATCAGAGACAACCAGCATCAGGCAACAGAAGTAATGTACAACTCTCTAAATGTACTGCAAGACACATCCATCATCATGGGTTATCAACTGTATGAGTTCTGCCGCCATCATAGTGTCTTGGGGGTACACATGCATGCGGGGTAACCATAGGTGATGCCCCACAGTAAGCATTTTTGTGTTACAAACGGCAATAATAAGATTTAAGCAGATGCCTATATTTCAATAGGTGAAGAAGTGATGTAACACACAGTACGTTTATCCACAGATCGTGTCTTGGAACTGAGAGTTAGTGTAAGCCTACCAACAGTCATTGGATGTTTGCCTTTATTTTTCTGATAGAGTGAGTCAGTCCTAATAACAAATTGTAGTAATAATAAAAGTAATTATTTGTAGTATAGTTTACAAGTAACATGTGAAAGCAACAGTTGTAACATCCAAAGCTAACAATAACATGCTGTTAATGAGTATTTCCAGGTAATGCAGCAGCATAACAACGTGTGAGGGTGCTAGTTTCATACTTGAGCAGTATCTTAAAAGTACTATGTGTCATCTGTATCTGTCCTGCTACCCCATGCCCGTGTGGTAGCAATGATTCCTACAGCAACCCAATTGTTGAATAGTGACACATAAAAATTAATATTTTGAAAATGTATACAGACTAAGACTCGTTGTATGAAGAAGATATGCCAGCGATAATGTGTCGTCATACTGTGCTGGCAGTGTAGAGTCGAGGATACTATATTTGGTTTTTCATTACATAGTGTTATGTGAAATAAGTACAGTGTTGTGATTATTGTGGTTACAAATGTGACGGAGTGGTAGAGTGTCTTACAGTCTTTCATGTGTCTTGCATGTGTGTGTGGGGGGTGTGGGGAGAATGCAGTGTTAGGGTTTTGAACCCTAACAGCACATTTCTAAACTTTTGTCACTGCACTATTAACCCTAACTGATGCATTAACAGAGTTTTTTTGCAATTAATTTCACTTCTTTTTGAGAAAGTGTCATGTAAGTGGTATGTGTTAGTGGAAGCGCGGGCCCTCCGGACCCTGTGATTCTTTCACATTGTCCATTTTTTACAAAATGGTATGTGTATGTGGGAGCGTGGGCCCTCTGGGCCCTATGTCTGGGCCCTGGGCTTCCACTTATACCTAACTACGGAGCCATATAGCAGCCCTATAGGGCAAGGAACCCTTCTAACAGTAATGTGCCAATATCTCAGCAACTGTAGCAGCTACAAAAAAAATTCAAGTGTCGTAATCATGACAGTGAGATGTCTACATGAGATAAGTCAACCAAATTTGTATCTCATATAGTTTACGAAATATGGGCACCAGAAAGTTCTGAAAAGGCACCCTTGGAACATGTTTTTGCCAATATCTCTGTAGTCATAGCAAGAAGGGAAACAATTCCACTGCTGGTATAATCTATAATCTCCAGACTTGTTTCTGTAGCTTAGCTCATCTTAGCTCATCTAAAGGTGAGCTAAGCTGCAGGTAACAAAAACTCTGTATCTCACTTCATTTTCGTTCTACAGGCATCGAAAGGTGTAATGGATGCCGCAGTGTTACCTATGAGAAATTTCTCAACTTTGGAACAGTATAACTTTGGGCCCCTTGAATGTTTTGGCACCAAACCACCAAAAAGCACATCTGTGGGACTAGGGCTTGCCACCCTGCAAATTTCAGCCCAAAAGACCCAACCTTCAGTTGCAGGGTGATAGCAAAGATTTGATTTTTTTTTTAAATACTTTCTCAAATCATGAAAGTTTAGCAAAAAGCAGCACTAAACTTTCACATTTGTGAAAGTATTTTGGCAGTTGGTTTCATGATTTGAGAAATTATTTTTTCTCTGATGTTTAAAACAGCATTTCTGGGGGGGTTTACCCCTCAGAAAGGATAGGGCTGGCATCCTCAGGACCCGGCTAGGTAAACCCAACAGTCAGTGTTTTCCTAGAGGGTCCCAAATTTTAATGCCAGGCATTTTTCTCTCTCACTAACTGAAAACAAGATGGCCACAGCACGAAAGTAAAAGGGCCATTACGAAAGTAAAATTGCATTTGTAAAACTTTCATGAGACACATAAATTTTTTCCCATTGACTATAATGAAATTAGTTTTGAATAACTTTTGAGCGGTTTAATATTTTTACACAAATCTTTGAAAGACAGATTGGTGACCCAAACTGCATCTTCCCTGAAGATTTTGGAGTGAATGGATAAATTATACATGCTGGGGGTGTGAGCAAAGAAAAGTGCAAAAAGTCAATTTTTTTGTGGTTTTTTTTTTGCATTTTGTAGTGCCACAACCATACCTCTAACCACAGCGCAACCTGCCAGATCCAGAGATCTATAGTACTAGACCATGCATGCAAAATTTCTGGCAAATCCATCATAGAATGACAAAATTATTAAGGTGCAAAATTTAAGGTTTAACATTAACAGTATTTTTTATATATATATATATATATATTTATATATACTGTATATATTCTATGCAAAAAACTGTGTTAATGCATCATTTAGGGTTAAAACACAAAAAGTCAGGAAATTAGACCTTTGGTTGCCCCTCCCCTCGTGTACCCCACATCCACCGAGATTGACAGATGCGGGGTGTGTCATTGGGGTTGTGAGGCCTAAATATCACCCCATTCCATGTGTAATCACATTCACAAGCCACAGTAAAGAATAATGGGGTGACATTTAGGCCTCACAACACCACCCGGCATCTGTCAATCTCAGGAGGATGGGGGTACACAATGAGGGCGAACTCAAGGTCTAATTCCCTGACTTTATGTTCTAACCTAAATGATACATTAATGCAGATTTTGCATAGAATTTCTAACTTTTGAGAAGCATAGAAAAGTACAAAAGTCGCACAAGTTGGTGGGAGGGCAAATTTCTGCCTAACATAACAGTACAAGTACTGAGTATCATATCTATTGGTGGGAGCTCATATTGTTGGGAGCGTGGGGCCCTTTGGGCCCCACACTCCCACCAGCTTGAAACAAAACAAAGTTTCATTCATTGGAGTGCCATAATTCTGCACCTGTTTACATTTCAGACACCTAACCACTAAAAATTATCTCCATGGCAGTAAGGCTAGCTACCCTATAAATGGGAAGCCAGTACCACAATGCAAAGCGCTATACACAAAAGCGTAAAGTGCGTCACGCAATATCTCTGCAGCAATTTAATTTTCCAATATCTAAATATAATAATTCACCTGTACAGGACATCCCTCAACACCCTCCAAATTTCAAGTTAAAAGACCAAACTAGTTCTGAGATATTGCATTTTAAAGTTTGAGATTTTCATTTGTCAGAGTGGCATAATTCTGCACCTGTTTACATTTTACAGACCTAACCACTGAAAAGTATATCCATGGCAGTAAGGCTAGCTACCTTATAAATTTCAAGCCAGTACCACAATGCTAAACGCTCTTTGTAAAACATAAACTGCATCACACAATATCTCTGCAACAAATGTATTTTCTGACACCTAAACACTGTAATTCACATCTACAGGACATCTCCTCAACACCCTCCAAATTTCAAGCTAAAAGACCAAACCGTTTCCGAGATGTGTCATTTTAAAAGTTGTGAAAATTGGCCTATTTGGTCACTCCATATCTGGCCATCTAGTGCCTCCCTCACAAACAACGATCGTGATCAAAGAATCTCATGATCAAAGAATTTGCAGGTTCACAATCAAAGAATTAAAAAATGTTAAAACTCAATTTTTTCAGAGAAATACATTAAACCACAGGCATGACTTGATAGACCGAAGCCCCCTGAGCAAAACCCATCCTAGTTTGACTTAATAAGTCACCCCAGGCTGAGATACTTGATTTTTAAATCTGGCCTCTCATCCCTCCCTCAGGATCAAAGATCGTGTCAAAGAATTTGCAGGCTCACGATCAAAGATCGCTAGCGAGCCGTGATCAAAGAATTTAAAACTTTGAAATTCTATTTTTTGACAGAATTACAAGAAACCACAGGCATGGCTTGATAGAGGGAAGATCCCTGAGCAAAACCCATCATAGTTTTACTTCAGAAGTCACTCCTGAGCCGAGATATTTGTTTTTTTCCGACCGCAAAATGAAAACAAGATGGCATCCGTCATGATCAAAGAATTCCTCATGATCAAAGATTCTTTGATCACGAGCCTGAAAATTTTTTGACCATAAGGAGGGACCAGATGGCCAAAACCCTATTCTTCTTTTGCAAAATAACCATATGAATTTTCCCGTAGACTTATAATGGGACTTAAAAGTTTTCCCATAGACTTAAAAGTTTTGAATGGATTAATATTTTTTCACCAAACAAAAAGTGGCATGTTCCTTGACACAAGCTCTTTCAATTTGCCAAGTTGCAGAGCAACACACCACACAACAGCCGCACAGCACCACAGACAAAATCCAAAAAATTGCCCACAAAACTGGCGAAAAGTGCATTTTTCAGCATTTTGGTGCGCAAAAAATGTAAGTCCAACTAAAACAAAATTTGGCAAATCAAGAGATCTACCATGCCCTACTGTGCATGCAAATCAGTTGAACGGATCCAAAGTTATTAACATGCAACGTTTTGAGTTTAACATAGAAGTGCCTTCATAACCCTAAATATAGGGGCGTGACCGTGCCCTATAATATATATATATATATATATATATATATATATATATTTATATTTGCAAAAATTTTGTTAATGCATCAGTTAGGGTTGAAGGGACAGTATAGGAGAATGGGGTGAGAGTTAGGCCCGATGACCCCAAGGCACACCCAGCATGTTGGTCTGTGGAGGTGGGTGTGGGGTGGGCTGGTGGGGTTGGGTGGGAGGGGTGTTAGGGCTCAACCTTAACATCTCATTTCCCTACTTTTGTAGCTTTAACCCTACCTGATGCATTAATGAAGTTTTTTGCAATTGATTTCCTTACTTTTTGAGATAGCATAATAATATCTTTATTTTACTGTGGTAGCGTAGGGTGCTTTGGACCCTACACTCCCATTCCTCCACAGATGCACATATGTATGTAGCTGTGGAAACACAGGGGTCTCCAGCCCCTGCGCTTCCACACATTAAGTTATCAGCAGGCATAGCAAACTTGCAACAAATAGTCATAACTGTGCCATCTTAAATAACTGTTACTCCAAATGTTCAACATAACCTTCTTATTAGATCATCACATGTACCCAGTACATAAAATTTTCAAATCCCCATTGAAATGCAATCCTGGGCAACTGTAACACCATTCTGTGCCACAGGTGTGGAAAAGCATTTTTGTAGGATTTGAAAAATGACAACTATACTGTTCATGAATTGGTGTGAAAAAAAGGGCAGTGTTGAAAATTTGGAGTGAAAATATGATAAATTGCCAAAGTTACACTTGTGCATAGAAAAATTCCAACGGGCGTGTGTAACTCAGGCATTTTTAGGTATTTTTGCACCAAATTTTCAACATGTCCTTTTGGGTCCCCACCTCATTTATTTATTCATTGAAATGTTTCACCAGGAAAGGCACACTGAGCAAAAGAAGCTTGTCTCCGGTGTGACCTGGGGAGGGGACGAGAGAGGATAACCACGGGTTATCAAGTAATATACATATTAGTGAGATTACAGCAGCATGAAGTCACATTGTGCACAAGTTACAGTAAGAATAACACTTGGGGGGGAGTTGGGGGAGGTAGGGCTATTGGAGGGTAGGTTTAGTTTTAATGTGTAGTTAAGTTTTAGTTATTATTATCTGGGGCCTATTACGGGGCTTGGTATACCCTTTGTTTTGAAGTTGTTATAGGCCCACCAGTACCTAGTTGGATAATTTCCTCCAGTCCATTTATTGTTTCTAATCTAGCCCTGGTTATTCTATAGGATAGGAGTTATCCACCATTATGTGTATATGTTTTTGGTCTGTTCTGTTTGCGCTGGATTAAATTAAAAAATTTAATAAAGTATAGTAAATTAAAAAAAAAGAATAACACTTGGAACATTTAGGAACATACTACATAGAATAACATGTCTCTGAGGCACACAGCGCATATAGTGAATCATTGAGGCAGATAACAACATAGGATACTAAGTGTATATTGGGACAGGACAAGACCAGGCATGAGACAAGAAGTGCAGAGCTGGGCAAAAATATATAAGCCAGCTTCTGTAGCGTAGGCTAGGTGCCACTGGTCAGGCAGTCGAGGGGTGGAGGGGTTGAGCTGGCACTTGTGGGTGTCAAGTGCTGGAGCAATTCACCATGAGGTAGTTTGCTAGGGTGGTAGATAGGGAGAGGGTGGAGGAGGAGTGGTGAATTTGAGTGGGGGGAGATCATTCCAAAGTTTAGGGAAGTGGTGTGAGAAGGCAGCTTGACCTACATTGGTCCTGCGCCTCGGAATTAGTAATTGACGGGAGTCAAGGGACATGAGGGCATGAGTGGGGATGAGGGCTGGCAGTAGAATGGCTGACAGGTAGGATGGGAGGGTGCCAAGTCAGAATTTTGAAACTAATTTGATACTGCGCAGAAGGCAGTGACTGCCAAGGGAAGGGAGTGCAAGGGAATGGTAGAGATTGCAGTGGTGGGTGCAGGGGGGGGCATCAAGGGCAAAATGACAGAAAGCATTGAAAATGGGGCCCAGTGTAGATACGGTGGACTTGGGTGAGGCACTGTAGACTATATTGCAGTAATCAAATGATGGCAGGATCATCTTCTGCACTAGCTCACGCCTCATGACAAGAGGGAGGCTATTGCGGTTCCTATAGAGAGCACCAAGCTTAGGGTGTAGCTTTTTTAAGAGTGTGTCGATGTGGTCGGAGAAGAAAAGGTGGTGGTCTAGCCATACCCCTAGGTACTGAAAGGTAGTGGCATCCTCCAGTGTTGCCCCATCCAGGGTGTGGAAGGAGGGAAGGGAGGGGGACCTGGACAGACGTTGTCTAGTACCGAAGGTCATGGTGACAGTTTTTTTAGCATTGAGGGAGAGCTGGTGAGAGCTGAACCAGAACTGAATTTTGTCGAAGTTGGCCTGGAGGTTGGTAGCTACTTCTTCCATGGAGGAGCTGGTGGTGAATATGACTGTGTCGTCTGCGTACATATGGATGGAAGTGGTTGAGCAGAATAGTGGTAGGTCATTAAGAAAAATGGAGAATAGGATGGAGCCGAGTACTGACCCTTGGGGGACACCAGTTGCCTTAGGGATGGGGGAGGAGGTGACATCATCAATTCTTACTGATTGTGTTCTGCCTGTGAGTTAGGCACAGAACCAGTTGGTGGCAGAATCAAAGAGGCCAGCTTCTGAAAGGCTCGATAACAGCAAGGTGTGGGAGACCATATCGAAAGCTTTAGTGAGGTCTACAAAGATGGCTGAGGTTGTCAGCCCTTTATCCATTAGGGAGAGGATAGTGTTAGTGAGCCTTAACAGGGAGGAGGCAGTACAGTGTCCCTTCCTGAATCCAGACTGGAATGGCGTGAAGAAATTGGAGTCTGAGAGAAAGGAGGTAAGTTGGGTGAGCACTAGGTGTTCTTGTAGTTTTGCAAGAGTTGGGAGGAGGGAGATAGGGCGGTAATTTGAAGTGGAGGTGGGAGCCCCCGCTTTGGGAAGGGGGATGACAACGGCATGCTTCCATGTCTGGGGGACAGTTGCAGTGGCAAAAGAGAGGTTAAGAAAGTTTGCAAGTGGGGTAGCTACTGCTGGGGCAGAAAGGAATAGGAGTTGGTGTCCAGCCCATCTGGGGATTTACCTTTTGATGGGTTAAGTGACAATAGGGCATGAAGGGCTTCAGTTGGTGAGATATCTTTGAAGGCAAAGGTGCAAGACCCATGTGCTTTCATAGTATCTGAGGTAGGTCTGCGTGGTGCAGGGGTGGGCAGGGAGGAGAGAAGAGTTGAGGCACAAGAGGAGAAATATGTGTTGAACTCATTGGCAACAGCACATGGATCCAAAATAGTGGTGTTGTTTACCATTAGGAGCAGAGTGAAATTAGCAGCTGGTGGAGAGAAGTGGGAGTGAATAACATTCCAGAATTTGGATGGGCTGTTTAAGTTAGTCTGGAGGGAGGAGCTGAAGTATTCCACTTTAGCTTGTCGAGTTGCTTTGGTACATTTGTTACATAACATATGGTATGTGGAGAGGTCTTGGAGGAGGCGTGAAAATTTATGTGCTCTCCATGCTTTGTTGCGGGCGTTTTGACAAGCTGTGAGTTCTTGGGTGATCCGTGGCAGGTGGTTGCCATGTACCCTTGTGTGATGCAGTGGGGCATGTGTGTTCCAGATGTTGAGGAATGTGTTTTGGAAATGTAGGAGAGCCTTGTCTGTGGAGATGGTTATGGTGGTGGCGACCCAGTTTGCCAAGGCTAAGTCATCAATCACAGGGGCAAGATTAAGGGATTTGTAGGAGCGTTGGACGAGAAATTTTTTGGGGGGGGGTTTGGGGTGGTGAATTTTCTGGACTATGTATATGGCACAGTGGTCACTCATGGAGTCAGGGAGTAGACCTGTGTTGATGACACGGTGTGGGTGGGTGGTAAGAGCCCAGTCTAATAGTGAGTTGTTGCCAGTTTTGTGGTTAAGGCAGGTGTGCTTGGGGATGGTTTGTGACAGGTTTAATGAGGATATTTCAGTACAGGCTTTATTAAGGGATGGAGCTAGCCGGTTGTGATTGAAGTCACCTAAAATATGTAATTTGCTTTGGGGGTTAGGGAGGACATATGCGAGAGGAGGTTGGTAACTGAAGTTGTCGGTGTACCTGGCTGGCAGTATATTTCTGCAATGTAAATAGGGATTGAGAAAGGTAGCATCAGTTGTACCAGTAGAAGCTCATAGGCTTTAAGCGCAGCCTTGGCTAAGACTACAGAGACGTGCAAGTCTCAGTTTACATAGATGGCCACTCCGCCGCCTCTGGCTGACCTGTCCTGATGAGCCAGGATGTAGTCTGGTATAGCAAATGAGGGATCAGAGATATTTTTGTTTAGCCATGTCTTGGAGCGGGCAATGACATCTGGGTCATAATGTGCCGCGAGTACTTGGAGTGAGTCAAGTTTGAGGGGTAGTCTTCTTATGTTTAGGTGCAGGAGTTGCAGGCCTCAAGGGAGGGGGCCTCTAGCTGGATCGGTAGTAGTTGAAGTATAGAAGGAGGGCCCACTACGTTTTGCGGGGTGGAGGTAAATAGGGGGCCAGGGTTTGGGTGTATGTCCCCTGCAGCAAGGAGCAAGAGGGTAAATGTTAGGTGGTGCGCTACCAGTTATAAATACCAGTGGTTGAGAGCAACTGTGGGTGGTTGGTTGGAAGGTAATTAGGTTTAGCATTACCCAAGAGTGCGAGGGATTGAAAAGGAAGGGGCAGGGATGCGAGGAGAAGTGGGCCCATTTTTGGAAGAATAGAGAGCTGGTCGCCGGGTTGGATGGGTAGGGGAGCCTAATCAGTTCAGGAAGGATAGCAGGTGGAAGTGTGGGGGAAGTGGGAGGCATGTTGGAGAGGTGTGGTGGGAGGCAGAAGAATAGAGTAGCAAGAAGGGGCAGGTATCTGGGTACCAGAGGATCTGCAACCATAGTGAGCTTGTGCAGAAATTAGATTTAAAGGGCTGAATTAGTGAGCTTTAAACACTATGATCAGGTTAGCTTGGCTGGGCAAGAACGGAAGAGCTTAATAGATAGGGTAGGCAGGTTCCAGAAATTTAGCTTGAGAGAAATAGAGGGGGAAAATGATAGGGAGACACCTAGTGGGGAACAGCGATAAGCAAATAGGATGCTGGGATGCATAGGCAGGGGCATCACCAGCAGGAAAAGGAGGTCATGATTCCACTATACAAGACACTAGTGAGGCCTCACCTGGAGTACAGCGTACAGTTCTGGAGACCTTACTTACGTAAGGACATAGACAGGGTAGAGAAGGTTCAGAGGAGGGCAACAAAGATGGCGCATGGATTGCATCACAAGTCCTATGAGGACAGGTTGAAGGAACTGAATATGTACTCCCTGGAGGAGAGGAGGGAGAAAGGGGATATGATAGAGACATACAAGTATTTCACAGGGAGGAACAGGGTGCAGGAATACATTATTTTTAAGCGAAAAAGATGTTCCAGGACTAGAGGGCATGGGATGAAGTTGGAGGGAGGACAATTCTGAGGAAATGTGAGGAAGAATTTCTTCACAGAACGGGTGGTGGACAAGTGGAACACCCTGCCAGAGGAAGTGGTGGGGGCTGAAACAACCACGGGATTTAAGAATGCATGGGATAGACATAAAGGAATTCTCGAGGTAAGGGGCAACAGACTTCTAGGAAAACATAAACTGAATTTACAAGCTCAAATGGGCAGACTGGGTGGGCCATAGACCCTTATCTGCTGACACTGTCTATGTATCTATGTAAGCTGCAAATGGGAAACTTGGTTGATTGTTAATTTCTGTCACGTGATCTACGTGAATAAATACAATTGCTCACCAAGGGTGGTGGTAGGGGCGGTGGGGTAGCTGACACGTAGCATCAGCAGGGCAATTCTCAGCCTGAAAGTCTCCACGGCTGAGAACGCTGTACCTGATTTGCTTCAGGGTGGGTGCAGCAGATTTCGGGGAAGGGCATCTTCAGGAGCCCTGAGCCCTCACAACCACCAGCAGGGAGCTGCAGAGACAAGACAGAAAGGTGAGTGGCTGCAGGACATCTGAAGCAGGAAAAAGGGGAGCTGGCCTAGTAGGGGTAGGGAACGCACAGTCACCGTGGGACTGGGGAAGGCTAGTGAAACCGTATGCTGCTCAGTACATTAAATACATTCAAAATGCCCAGCTTATATTCTAAGCAGGTTAAACCCTGTGCTGTTCAGTAACACCAAATAAGTTCAAATATCCGGCTTTTTCCTGAGCAGTTTAGTTAATAAAAGCAAGCACTGAGAGCTAGGAAAAATTAATATCACTAGTTCCCTAGGAAAATGCAGCATGGATGAATTTACAAGCACAGAGAGAGTTTAAATTCAGTAGTTCCTGAGGAAATGCAGGAAAATATTATTAAAAAAGCACAGAGAGAGCGCTAAGTAAAAGTTAGTCCATTAGCATGCCAACAGTCATTGATGGGCAGTTATGGTCCAAGTTAGAATTTTTTAAATTGGCGCCAAAAAACTCCTCATCCTGAGAGTCTCCATGGCTAAGAATGCTGTACCTGGTTTGCTTTGGGGTGGGTGCAGCAGATTTCAGGGAGGGCAGCTTCAGGAGCCCTGAGCCCTCCCGACCTCTAGCAGGGAGCTGCGAAGACTCATGAACTCTGACACTATCATTTTATTACTCGGTCCGGAAAGGTGATTTCATGCAACAACTGCACCATTCCATGCCACTGCTGCGTAAACATCAGGGTTTGATCTTAACATTGTTTTACTAGCCCTGATCCTAGTGCAAATTGATCAGGGCTAGTGCAGCTAACCCTCTACTTGTCAGTTTTGACTAGTGCAGATTTTTCATGGCTGTTAATGAAGTTGAAAAATACCCTACTTTAGCAAACTGTAGTCCTTTTGCTAATCTTCCCTCCCTTACAAAAACAAGCATACTGGACTTTAGAAGGGCTGACTTTGGCAAAATGGGTGAATACCTGAGGAATACACTAGCAAATGGGCAAAAAGGAGGGGTGGAAGAACAATGGAGAAAAAATCAAAACTGCCATCATAGAGGCAACAAGCCTTTGTGTGAAACAGATAAAGAAAACAAAGCGGAGTAAAAACCACTATGGTTCTCAAAGAGGTGGCAGGAAGGTTAAGGAGAAAAGGCTGCATTCAAAAGTATAAGGCATCACAGAAGGAGCGACAGAGAACTGTATCAATTAAAGCAGAAGGAAGTGGGGAAGGCAGTCAGAATAGCAAAAGCCCAAACTGAGGAAAAAATAGCCAAGTCAGTTAAGAAGGGGATAAAACCTTTTATAGGTACATTAGGGAGCATAGAAAGGTTAAGGAGGAATAGTGAAGATTAATAAGGAGAGGAAGTGGGCAGAGGAGACAGTGAAAGGCAGAGATACTGAATAAATACTTTTGCTCAGTATTCACAAAAGAAGATGAGGAGGAGTTACCTAAACCAGACAATAGAAGCACTCTGGGTAGGGTGGTTGACACCAGTCCATTTACAGAAGAAAAGAGTCCTGAAAGAACTCCTAAAACTCAAGGTGGACAAAGCAATGGGGCCTGATGGGATTCACCCCAGAATCCTAAAAGAACTAAGGGAGGACCTAGTGACACCACTGACCACACTTTTTAACAAATCATGGGAGGTGGGGTGGTACCTGAGGACTGGAGGAGGGCAGATGTGATTCCCCTTCACAAAAGTGGGAGCAAGGCAGAAGCAGGAAACTACAGACCTGTAAGTTTGACCTCAGTGGTAGGGAAAATGATGGAATCACTTCTGAAAGAAAGATTGTTGAGTACCTAGAGGCCAGCGGGGCACAGGACCCAAAGCAGCATGGATTTACAGCAGGAAGGTCATGTCAGACAAATCTAATAGATTTCTTTGACTGGGTGACCAAAGTAATAGACCAGGGAGGGCTGTGGATATAGCCTACCTAGACTTTTGCAAGGCATTTGATGCAGTCCCGCACAAAGATTAATAATCAAGTTAGCCAGCTTGGGGTGGGTCCCAGGGTGGTAGTCTGAGTTACAAACTGGCTGCACAACAGGACACAGAAGGTAATAGTAGTGGCACATTCCGAAGAAAGGGGTCACTAGTAGAGTACCTCAGGGCTCAGTACTGGGTCCAGTCCTCTTTAACATCTTTATAGGTGACATTGCAGAGGGTCTGGAGGGAAAGGTATGCCTCTTTGCAGATGATACAAAGATCTGTAACAGAGTTGATACACAAGGGGTAGAAAGGATGAGAAGGGACTTGGCAAGGTTGGAGGAATGGTCAGACATATGGCAACTTAGACTCAATGCAAAGTGCAAGTAATGCACCTGGGAAACAAAAACCCAGGAGAAGAGTACACAATAGCAGGGGAGGTACTAACAACAACAAAAATGGAACAGGACTTGGGGGTAGTCGTATCGGATGATCTAAAGGTGGTAAGCAATGTGAGAAGTCAGTGAGGAGAGCCAGGGGGATACTGGGATGCATAGGAAGGGGCATCACAAGTAGAAAAAGGGAAGTGGTTATCCCTCTGTACAGACAGTTGATGAGACCCCATCTGGAGTACTGTGTGCAGTTTTGGAGACCTCATCTACGCAAGGACATAGACAGGATGGAAGCAGTCCAGAGGAGTGCAACTAAAATGGTGCAGGGTCTGCATCAGAAATCATATGAAGAGAGACTGAGAGGAGCTTAATATATACCCTTGATGAAAGAAGGGACAGGGGACATGACAGAAATGTTCAAGTACCTCAAGGGAATCAACAAAGTCAGGAGGTAGCATCTTTCAGAAAAGAGATGTGTAAGAACAAGGGACACAATTTAAAGATAGGGGGGACGGCTCAGGGGTAATGTGAGGAAATCTTTTTTCACGGAGAGAGTGGTGGATGCGTGGAACTGCCTTCCTGGGGAGGTTGTTGGGGCTAAATCAGTGGGGGAATTCAAACATACATGAGACAGACACAAGGCAACTGTAGTGGGGGGTGGCAGGAAGTAGGCTGTTGGTTAACTAGAATCTGCAGCTTATCCAGTAAGTAGGGAAATGGGCAGACTGGGTGGGCTAAGTGGTCCTTATCTGCCATCAAAGTCTATGTTTCTATGTTTCCAGGTAGCCTGGTGTGATTAACAGCTCATTGAGAGCTGCAATTATCTAGCAGTTCAAAAGGGAGAACCAACAAAAGACTTGATGTGAATCATTATCACTCAGTTAGGACATTCAGCTACTGTGCATGCTGTGATCAAGGGTAGAGTGGTTAAGTCACTAGCTTCCAGTTTGCTGAACTTGTCCCACAATATTAAGACCAGTGCGCCTCATTTCCCAAGCTTTTGAGTGTCTGTATCCAACATTGCAGTGACAGAATGTTATGATGTACACAGTCTGCCCAGTCAGGTGGTATGTCAACTTTATATTTTCCTTGACACCACTGCAGACTAGACTCTGAAGTGGCCACCCATAGCTGCCACTACTGACTGGTGTAAGTAGGGGTCCACAGCTCCTCTTAATGGATCACACCAGTCATTCCATCCATGCAGTCTCATCCTCACACCACCCAGCATGTCATTTCATCCTAAAACAATGTTTTGGAGCATGTATGGTACAAAGCAAAACGCTTAGTAAAATATATAATTTGAGAGGTTAAAATAGATATTCTTGGTGTGCATAGATCATCCTATACAGAAAGAGAGGTAGTAAAGCATCATGCCTGTATACTGCTTCCCCTTTAGCTGATGAAAAGACACCTTTATGAAGAATCTGTTGTTAGGGCAGAGCATGTTAAATCAATACTTTTGTGCCTGGTATATATAAACAGATATGTCAAAGTGTCTTACAAACCAAGCCCCCTGTGTTTGTTTAACTCTCCCCAAAGAAATCCTAGAACTGCCCCAGGCTCACTTCGCAGTGTAAAAAAACTTCCAGAAGTGCAGGTCTGGTTAATCACAGGGTGGGGGATGAGAGTGTCTTTCTCTGCCTGACTCTGTACATTGCCCTGCAGGTCAGGGTGGGACTGTGATGAGGTGCAGGACGATGGCTATTGTGTGTGCAGAGGTAGAACTGCTTGACTGAACATTTGCTATTATGGTATCCTCTGGTTTGGTGGGAGGGGGTGAAGAAAGAGGAAGCAAGGGGTACATGGTAAAAAACAGTGGGGGTGCACATTGTGTGTGATTGGATTGTAGTCTCTTTTTTTTTTTTTTGCTGGGGCAGAAAGCAATGTGAGAGCAGGATAGATATGCAATAATCAAAGTATTTCCTGGCTCATATTGTTTCTGTATAACCGATCAAAATTTACCATTATTATTGTGGGCTAGTGCAACCATCTGCAGGCTAGTGCAATTTTTAATCAATTTATCTAGCTGACTAGTGCTAAAAAAGTTAAGGTTGACCCCTGGTAAACATGTTTTGGGCAGGATGTGAGAAATGACAGCTCTACTGTTCATGAGGTGGTGTGAAAAACTGACACTGTTGAAAATTTGGAGTGAATATATTAAAATTTGCCTAAGTTACACACGTGCATAGCAAAATTTCAATGGCCGCATGTAACTAGGGTGTTCTTGGATATTTTTGCACCAAATGTGCAACATGGCCTTTTTGGGACCACACCTCATGAACAGTGGCACTGTTATTTTGTTAACTGGTCCTGAAAGCTGATTCTGCACAGTGACTGAAAAATCACATTTTGGGATCAAATAACAAAATGACAGTGACAGTGTTCATAAGGTGGGATCCTAAGAACCCCATGTTGAAAATTTGGGGCCAAAATTTCTAAAAATGGCTAAGATATCAACAAAAGTTGAAACCCCACTAACTGCCATTATACGGCACTTACCTTGATTCCTCAGTCCGCGGTTCATCTTTAAAGAATGCAGACGTGTCCCGGTCCAGAGAAGATCACAGTCGCTGACCTCTGGAGGTAAGTATGGGGTAAGGGGGGTGCCGGAAAGAGGATGTGCAGAGGGATGGAGAGTTGGGACGGGAGAGGAGGCGACGGGGACGACGAGGGATTGTTTTCTTTTTTTCAGGAACATTAAAAAAACATATTTCAGGACACTAAGTGGGCTCCCCAGTATCAATAGTACTGGGGGCGGGCTGGTGGTAAAGGCCAAAACGAGGTTGGGCCCCAATATTGTAGTTAAAAATAACGGACTGCAGGCGGGATATCCGACACTGGGGGTGGGCATCCCAGTGTCGGAAAAACAAAAATAAAATCAGGGAAGGGAGATCAGAGAGTTGGGGGGCTACTAGGCACCAGGGAATTAATTTTTATAAAGGAGTCAGGGGTCCACTGGACACCAGGGAAAATGGCACAGAGACCTTTAAAAATCCCTTTTAGCCAGCCAATTTGGTGAAAAGGGATCGGTTGGCGAAAAGGGATTACAAAACAGAATTTTAAAGTTTCAAAATGCCATTTTTAAACAAAAACAAAACAAAGGCATGAGTGGGTAGAGGACATCATCCTCACCAAAACACATGCCTTGTTTTTTTCAAAAGACTTCCCTGGGGCAAGTTATAAGGTTTTATTTTCTCCCCTCACTAAATGAGAAAACAAAATGGTGGCAGATGAACAGGAGTTTTCTCACAAAAAGGGATCCCTTTTTGGAATCCCTTTTTGTGAGCTGTTCATGACCAGAAATCCTTGATCGAAACTGTGCATCTATCCCAAAGACTGAACTGAGCATGCTCAGAACCTGAATATTTAAAATTTAATAACTTTGGAATGGATTAATAGTTTTTCACCAAACCAATGCTGGATTGTTCCTTGGGATAACCTCTTTCTACCCTGGACATTTCAGACCACAGTTCCAAAGGGTGTGGTCACAGCACGATGAGGCAAAAACTGAAAAATTGGCAAGAAATGATTTTTTTTCACAATTTGCTGCACGAAATCGGCAAACCTGATTGAAATGTAACTTGGTGAATGTGGAGATCAATTGTGCCTCTATTATATATATTATAGTGGCGCATTTGCGCCACTATAGTTAGGGTTCAGTGGTCAGTTACAAACTAAAGTCAAAAGTTTGGGCATTAATAACTTTAGACCCGTTCAATGGATTTGCCTGAAATTTGGTACACACAGTGGGGCATGGTAGATCTCTTGATCTGTCAAATTGTGTTTCAGCTGGAGTGACGGTCTTTGTGTACAAAAGCGCTGAACAATGCAAAATTATCCATTTTTGGAGGCACCTTTTGGGATCCTGAATGTGGTCCTGCACAGCCATCGTGTGGCATGCTGCTCTCCAAGATGGCTTGTTTGAAAGTGCTTTGGTGGCTGAACATGCCACTTTTTGTTTGGTGAAAAAATATTAAAGCATTCAAAAGTTATGGCACTTTTAAATTCCCATTAGACGTCAATGGGAAAATGTATATGTATCTCTTGCGAACAAAGAATAGGGTTCTGGCCATCTGGTCCCGCCTGACAATCAAAGAATTTGCAGCCTCACCATTCAAGAATCTTTGTCCCAAAGGATTTTCAAAATTCTTTGATCACGAGGTCCGCCATTTTGTTTTTTATTTTCCGATTGGAAAAACACAAATATCTCGACTCAGGGGGTCACTTCTGAAGTAAAACTTGGATGGGTTTTACTCAGGGGCTCCAATCTATTGAGCCATGCCTTTGGTTTCATCCAAATTGGTCAAAAAATAGAGTTATAAGCTTTTAAAATCTTATTTGCGGCTCCCTAACCACCTTTGATCGCAAGCCTGAAAATTCTTTGATCGTAAGATTTTTTGATCACGATCTTGCATCACGACCTAAAAACACTAATATCTTGGCTCAGGGGTGGGCTAGGGACACAACTGAGGGTGGAATTTGCTCAGGAGGGTCCATTCTATCCAGGCGTGCCATTGGGTCATTCAAATCAGTGAAAAATTTGCGTTTCACCATTTTTAATTCTTTGTTCGTGAACCTGCAAATTCTTTGATCGCGAGCCTGCAAATTCTTTGATCACGATCGTGCATCGTGAGTGAGAGATGAGATGGCCCAATTAAAAAATCAATTTTCTCAGCCCAGGGGTGTCCTAGGAAGTCAAATGAGGGTGGGTTTTACTTAGGGGGCTTCGTTCTGTTGAACCACGATGGTGGTATACCGCAATTCCATCAATTTTGTTGATTTATAAGATTTTTAATTCTTTGATTGTGAGCCTGTGAATTCTTTGATTGTGAGGTTCTTTGATCGCCATCTTTGATCACGAGGGAAGGACAAGATGGGCAGATTTTTTATAGTGGAATAGATAGGGAAATTTTACCAATCTTTAATATTGAATATCTCAGAAACGGTTTGGTCTTTTTACTTGAAATTTGGAGGGTGTTTACAGCATGTCCTGTAGATGTGAATTATGGTGTTTATGTGTTGGAAAAAATTTATTTTGCTGAGATATTGCATGACGCACTTTATGGTGTTGCAGACAGTGTTTTGCTTGTGGTGGTGGCTTGAAATTGATAGAATACCTAGGCTTAGTGTCATCATCTCTATTTATCCTAGATCTAATTCTCAGTTCCCATATCCTAACAAAAGCACAGAAATATGGACTTTGGCAGTGCCACTGAGAGTAAAGCACCTTTTGTTATGCCCAAAAAAATATAATCGACTGGTTGACATACACCTGTAGTACTGTCAATAATGAAAGAATCAGTTATTCTCACCCCGTCAAGTTTGAAGAAATCTGGGCCCCATTCCTGAAGTTTTTAATAGGACTGTGGGTAAGGATAACACTGGACACAGTATATCAGGTACAACACACCTCGGTGTGGCTTTATTTTATGCAAAAGTATAAAAATAATGAACAAACATAATAATATTTAGAAAACAAATAAAAATAATAGCACAGTGCTGTTTCCTTTAATCATGTGCAAAGGTTTTTGCATATTGTTAATAAAGCTTGAATTCAAGTCCCTGATCAGGATATTCAAAGCAGTTGTGCATGGCACAACTGGGTTGCACCTGCGCAACTGCGCCATGGAGCAATATTCAATGGGAGCCAGTGCACAGCGCAAGTAGCAGTGTGTCAATGCGTAACCGTAATGAATGCATGTGCAAGGGCAGGGGGCATTCAATGAATATGTGGCACAGTGCGATATTCAACCCCGACCCGTGGCGCAAGTGTGGAGCAATGGCCAGATGCGCCGAGCAGGCTTGAGCCTATGAATACAGGGAGCAAGCAGGGGGACAGCACTTGCACCAGAGGGGAGTGAGAGAGAGAAAGAGAGAGAGAAAGCCACCAGACCCTGGAGGTGGGGGGAACAGAAGGCAAAAGGGAGACAGAGCCTGTGAGGGACTGAGGGAGTGGAACAGGCAGCCACAGGGGTGTGGGACACAGGTGGCAGTGGAGTGCAAATCAGGGGCAGGGAAAGCAAGAGGGAGTCAGGCAGAGTGAAAGGCACTGCCTCATGGTAGCAAGCAGACCACTGGAGCCGACCGCCATGGAGGAGACAGGATAGCAGGAGCTATGGCCAGTGCAGCCTTCCAGATGGAGGCCGTAATGAGGGGTGTGAGGAGGCAGGAGGAAGAGGGATGTGGCCATGGAAAGGCCCGTCGGCGGTGCCCCCAGAACAGGTGGTAGCGTGCCCGCATCAGCTTCAAGAACCACTCCGATACGGAGATCGTGGGCCAGTATCACCTGAACCGGGCAATTCTGAGGCAGCTCTGTGAGCTGTGCAGTGAGGAGATACAGGCACCCACTAGACAGAGCCACGCCCTGATAGTGGAGATGAAGGTGACAACCGTCATGTGCCTGCTCACCACAGGCACCTTCTAGAGACCAACAGGGGACACTACAGACATAACCCAGTCGGCCACATCACGCCTCCTCACACAATTCCTCAATGCCCTGCTGCCACATACTGTGGAATACATCCAGTTCCCCAGCACACAGGCAGAACGTACAGCAACCACGCAGGACTTCCACAGGGTAGCATGGATGCCTAGCATGCTTGGGGCCATTGATTGCACCCATATGGGCATCCGCATGCCACCTGGCCCTGAGGGAGTAGCATACCTGAACAGAAAGGGCTACCCCTGTGTCAACTGCCAGGTGGTGTGCGATGCCAGGGGGTGCATAACCAATGTCTGTGCCACACACCCTGGGAGTGCAAATGATTCCTTCATCTGGCACAGCTCTGTGCTGTGCCACAGGTTTGAGAGTGGGGACATTCCTATGGGCCACCTAGTGGGTGAGTATGGGATGGCCATGGGGAGCTGGGTACAGCAGGGCATGGGATTGGGACAGGCAGGGTGGGGGCACTGGTGGGGCACACCAGGGATGGGTAAGGGGCACAGCGATAGAGAACACTAGACTAACCATGTATCTGTCCACACAGGTGACAGTGGCTACCCACTCAGGTCCTGGCTGCTCACCACCTACCAGTACCCGGTGTCCCCAGCAGAGGACTGCTACAATGAGACACACGCCAGCACACGGAACATCATTGAGCATGTGTTTGGGATGCTGAAGGCATGATTCCGTTGCCTCGACAGGTCTGGTGGTACCCTACAGTACAGCTCCTCGAAAGCCTGTGGCCTATTCCTGGCCTGCTGCATACTGCACAACATGGCCATTGACCGTGGGATAGCTGTCGAGGCTGAGGAGGGGGACAGCAGTGGGGATGATGAGGGCAGTGAGCCAAAGGGTGTTGGGCAGCCCCCCTGGAGGGATTCCTGGCTCCTAAGGAGCAATTTGGCACATGCAGGTAGGTGGAGCAACACCCATGCAGTGGCCAGACACAATGGCACAGTACAAGGGCATGGGCAGGCATGGCAATGGGTATGCACACACAGCTGTGGGGCAGGGGTGCAAGTGTCAGTGCCACACACCCACACACAACAACACACAGCACTGTACAGTATCACACACACACAGACACGGACACATGCAAACACGTGCCCAGGTGCCAGCACGTGGCTTGGATCAGATGCAGGGTGCTGGTGCACAGGCACAACCAGTGCTGTGCTGCTGTCATAACGCACACACCACATGGGCCAGTGGCTAGGCAGCTGCACACACATACAGCATGTGGTGTGACACACAGTTGCCATGACTGTGGCATGCACCCACACACATCGCCCATGTGCACACAGGGCAGTGGCAGCAGACTGCAAACAGGGCGGCATGAACATCAGGTTCACCGCACAGAACCATGGCTGCCGCAGACACAAGGCAACCATGCCGGGGCCGGTCAGCAGCCACTGGCTGCTTAATGGCCACAGGGGGTGTATACAACTGCCCCCTAGGGGTTGAACTGCGGGAACGTGACTGGGTTCACGAAGGAGTGTGTAGGCACCTGAACAGGTCTGCCTCAGGCATGCCTGGGATGCTGACAGCAGAGTCCGGCATTGACATGGAGGGAATCACTCGACGCCGGGTCCGTGGGGTGGACAGTGCACTCCGCGGTGTCTGTGGCTGGCAGCCATGCCCTGTGGCAGCCAGCAGTGCAAGGCCAACTGAAATCACATTGGCAATGCGATCCAGGTATGCGGTTGTGTCCTCCCACAGGCACTGAATAGCCTCCAGGACCTGCGTGGTGCCCCTCTCGTGCAGCTCGGCTGCCTGGAGCACCTCTGTGTGAAGTGCACGCACCCCAGCTACGAGCAGCACCTGTTGCTCCACGGAGTCCCACAGCAATTGGGTGTGCTCTGACAATGGGTTGGCGCCCAGGGGAGCATGGGCGTGCCACCGACCTACCGGTGGTGTCCGACCGTGCTGCATGGCACCCCACTCTGGTGGATGCTGCACAGCGGGGTCTCCATGGGGTAGGTCACTGTCTGGTGGCCTGGCAGTGGACTCTGCATCTGCCACCACTGCCCCTCCAGCCCCTGTACACTGGCCAGCACCTGAGCGGATGCACCACCACCACCACACAGTACCACTGTGGCTGTGCACATGGCGGCACCAGAGGTGGTGGCGGGCAGCTGTTCCACCACCGACAGGCCACTGGCTATGCTGCCAGTGAAGGTAGTAGGTATGGGTGTCTCCCTCACGACACCACCCATGCTGTCCAGGATGATGGTCATGTCGTCATCAGTGTCAGACCCCACCTCAATCTGTGTCTGCAGGCAGAGCACACCATGGCTGGCATCCTGCTGGAACACAGCCAGGGTCTCATCCAACACCAAGCCCAGGACATCCAGCTGGATGGTGGTGGTGTGCTGCGGCCAATCAGGCCCCCTGATGCCCGTGGAGGTGGATGGCTGGTCCTCCAGGGCTGGGCCTTCCCCCACAGCTGCCGCTGACACCCATGCATGCTGGCATGCTGGTGCTGTAAGAGAAAACAGATGTCTTAGTGCTGCAATACTGGACCACCCCCGGAATAGCATATGTAGCATGCAGTGATGGGCTCCCTCCTGTCTGGAAGCTACCACCCGGCACACCCTCAATGGTGCTGCGCTGTATGGTGGCCACCACCAGCTCCTCTTGTGCTGTGAGCTGTGGCACAGCAGCATGGCCCCCACCAGTGGCTGTCCTGGCTGCCCGTATGGCCACCACCTTCTCTTTAATGTGACATTTGTCAGTGCCCACTTTCTTTCTGCACTCCTGCACAGACTGCTGGTGGCTGCCCTGCAGGTTCACAGCCGCTGCCACCTCCACCCAGGCCTCAGCCCTGGCCTGTGGTGTACCAGTGGCACTACTCAGCAGTTGCTCCCTGTCGACATAGGCCTCAAACAGGGCATTGGCTTCTGCCTTCGTAAAGTTGGGCCTGTGCTTGCAGGCAGGCCTACGCTCCTCAGTCTCCTCACACTTGGACATGGTGCTACCTGTGAACAAGGACATGTGTGTCACTGCCTGCAGCTGCCCACCCCATTCACTCTGCTGTGCTGGCTGTTCCCACAGCAGGTTCAACTTACCTCAGATGGTTGCAATACCGGTCCATGGCCTGTGCTGTTGTGCGGCGTATTTATAGCACATCGCATGCAAATAAACTGTGGCACAACGGTAATGACATGCTAATTTCCCCGGTGCACCACGCATTGGCTGGTGAGCTCATTGGCATGTGGCAGCTGAACACCGCGCACTTCCTCCTTGCACAGTAAAGTTACTCCAGCGTAGCCATTGGTGCAATGCTGCCTGGGCTGCGCATGATTGTGCTGCCCACGGTAATACGCCATCATGGCCTGTGCAACTACCCTGTGCCCACTGTGCACTCAGTGCAATTTGGACGCGCTTAATTATGCCATGGCCCCTACGTTTGGTGCACTGTGCAGGGTGACCCCTGACCTGCCCTATGTTCCTTGCTACTACACCACCATGTGCGGGTGGGTCACGCCCATGCTGCGTGATTTGCGATTGGTGTACACGGTGCATGCCTCCATGAGGCGTGCATTCTGTGCACTTTGTGCACGTGCACTACTGGCTGCCATTTTGGATCAGGACCTTGTGTAGAGAGCATAGCATGGCGAGGGGTGTGACGTGCTCGTAATTGGAAGGACCTTGAGCTGGTCAGCCTTGTGGCCCATGTGCAGCCACATGCTCCTGATCTGTCTGGCTAGGAGCTCCTGCAGCAGGCCCGAACAGAGATCTAGCAGGCCATCGCTGCAGGCCTGGTTCGGGACACCAGGATGCCTCAGACCAGTGAGCAATGCCACCACCGGTACAGGGACATGATGCCACAGGACCCCGAGAGGCTGAGGCTGCTGCAGGCATGCATCTGCATGGGGGCCGTGCCATGGCCAGGTAAGTTGTCACATGCTGCATGTGTGCCCAACCACTGTACTGTGGTGCTGGCTGGGCTGCCTGACATGCCCTGTGGGGGAGTACTGTCGGCGTGTGCCATGTGGCGTGGCATTGCTGGACGATGGGTGAGCTGCGCTACTGCCTTGCAAGTCATGTAAAGCTGGGGCGCACACTGTGCACGGGTTGGGGGTGGTGGGCACATGCTGTGGATGTACTCTGATGTGTGCCTGTCTGTGTTCCATTCCTAGAGCCTAAAGATCGGCACCATGCCAGAGCAGCGGGGGTGCCTGGTGGGGTGCAGCAGGCCACTGTGAGACCATTGTCTGGTAGAGTGGGCCCGACCGGTGGAGTCACAGTGGGACAGGCACAAGCGGTGCCTCAGCAGGCAGGTAGGCACTGTTGTCTTCCTCTACTCATTACCGGGTGGTCAGCGGGGGTGAAGGTGCGGCCATGGCCACCTGTGCTATGTGCTGTGTCAGCTGTGTGCTGCACACTGTGCGGTGTGCATGCCACTGTGGGGCAGCCATTGCACACATGTACCAGCTGTTGGTGGGATGGGTGTGCGCCCGGCTGCCACCAGTGCTGCTGTGGTGCTGCTGCAGCCCTGTGCCACCTGCCTGTCGCTGCGCGGTCGGGTGGCCACTGGGCAGTGGTGTCCACCACTGTGCACTGTTGTGGCATGCTGGAATGCTGGCAGGCATTGGCCCACCCGCTGTGAGTGGCCAGGGTGCCACTCCAGGGGTGTGTGTCCCCACTGCCCGTCACACACAGTGGGAGGGCATGGTTCCTAGGGACTTGCACTGATCACCTTCCCATTCCTTTGTCATAGGCAACCAGAGGAGGTCATGGCTGCCACTCTGTTGCCGCCTGTTATGGCAGATAATATTGATCACCTCGACGACCCTGGAGGTGGCCCAACAAACCAGGTGGATTGTGCCCCAGGACAGACAGCGGCAGAGGCGTCAGGCAGCGGCAGGCCGTGGCCGCCCATAGTTAGCCCCACTGTTTCCCTCTTACCCCTGCCATCCCTTCCCCTTCCTTCCACCGTCCTATTGTACAGTCCCTGTCCCCTGTCCCCTTCCCTCACTCTTCTACCCTTTCCCACCCCATTCCATTGTACATAGTTTGGTTTAATACAGATTTCATGCTTAACTGCCTGTGTCCGTGTCTGCTTTGCAGCTGACGTGTGGAGCCATGCTGCAGTAGCATGGTGGATGTCTGTGGTGTGCCTGTGTCGTTGTGTGGGTGGTGCATGGTGGTGTCCTGTCCCTTGGTTCATGGCTGTGCCTTGGGGTGGCCATGGGCTGGCTGTCCAGGTTGTGTGGCATGTGTGTTGGGCACCGTGTACCAGGGTGTGGCTGGCCGTGGTCTGGGTGGGTGGGGGCTTGGCATCCAGCGGGGGGTTCCAGTGGCAGCTCTCCCTTGGCCATTGTTGTCACCTGTTCCTTGCGTCCAGTGCCCTGGTGCTGGGGGGGGGACTGGCTTCCTGTCTGTGCCCTGCAGGCAGTGGTCACCTGTGGCCCACCACTGTGCCTCCCTGCCACTGTCCCCAGCTGTATTCCACTGCCTGCCCCATGCTTTCCCTCTGCTGCTTTGGTCCCACCATTGCCTGGGGCTGGGCCTTGTGTGACTTGGCACTTCTCCCTTTGCTCCCTGGTGCATCTCTGGTTGCGCTATGGCACAGGTCTGGTTGCTCACTGGTGTGCCTCTGGGTGTGCCATGGCGCATCCCTGTGATATTCAGCCATGTTGCGCTGGTGCATGTCGCCATGTGCAACTTTTGAATATCGCATTCACTGCACCATGGTGCATTTGAGTTGCGCTGTGCCAGACTTGCGTCAGCGTTTGGCACATTCCCGAATATCTGTCCCCCTGTGTCTTGATTAGAGTTTCCTGAAAATGTCATGCTGTTTGGTTTTGTGATTTTCTTTAAATCAGCATTTGTTAGCTTGCTCTATAGTGGCTGAAAACAGTGGAGTTATTTCTCTCTCTCTCAGTCAGGCTTGGAGAGCAATAACATCATTTTGGAGTACTGTAGCTTGCTGCTTCAGATTCCCAATCACAGCAGACTATAGAGGTAATGGTTTGCTCACCAGGTTTCTTACAAACTCAGTCTGTGGTTTGTGTTTAGATAGATTAGCTTACATCTATCATTCTCTCCTTATAAAAAGTCAATCATTTGAGTTCCAGTACTGAATTGAAGTAGTGGAAATCTTTCTGCGGGAGAGATCAGCTTGTCTGCGTCAAAGCTCTCAGTTCTTTCTCATCAAAACTTAATTTTTTCTAACTATATAATATAGGGTTGTTTAATGAATATAAAATAAATCTAAATTGTGTTCATTCATAGAAATAGATCTTACTTCGAGACGGTTCCTGCAGTAGGTCATAACATATAAGACTGCGCCCTCTGGCGTCAGGACCACACGGCAAACTTTTGCTAGCAATGTCTGGCGGGGGACCGCCCACCTGACATCACGTAACTGACATCAGCGGGACCCGTGCCTGCCTTTCAGTTATTTCCCACCATCAACCTGCACAAGGAACTCGTGGTGATCGTTGCTCAGTCGATCACCATTTTGATAAGTATTTCAGCTATTTATACTGATAATAGTTCGTTTTTCTTTAGTTTTATGTCTTTTCCAGCCAATCTTCCGAAGGCCAAGAAGAAGAGTGAGAAGTGTGACTCACAGATCCTTCATAAAGACAGCCATAAACTCTGCCTCTTCTGCCTAGGCCCAGCCCACGACATCGAGGCCTGCCCGGATTGCAAGCCCTACAATCTGGCCACACGCAAACACAGGCAACAGGCCCTGGAAGCCCATCTTTTGAAATCCAGGATGGACACTTTGGATCAAAAGATGCAAAATCTGAGGGACTCTGCTTCTTCCCCTTCTTCAGAGGCTAAAAAGAAAAGGAAAGACAAAGAGAAGCATCGGGAGCAGGAGCGTCTGGAGGACTGAAAGCGGCCCTCTACCAGTAAGGTCGTGGGGTTCAAGCCTGCAGACAAGACCTCTCCTCTGTCACCTCTCCTGGTGATTGTCCAGGCCTCGTCATCCAGTTTCTCTAGTTCCTCTACTTCTCTTAAGCCCATTAAGATGGGCTCCAAGCCAGGATCCTCGACCAATAAGTCACCCACCGGGACCTCCGGCAGACGCCCAATCAACACCGGTAAGTCAGACTCCGGTTCTTCCGGAGCACACCCAGTTGTCGATAAGTCAGGTTCCCGCACAGAGGTAACCTGCCCAACATCAGCCAATAAGCCTGTCAGAGGCTCCTCCACTGTCCACCTGGCTCATCCTTCACCGACTGACAAGTTGGATGCAGGGGACTCTGGCATCCGCCCAGTGGGCTGCCTTGCCCCAGGGCTGGCGCCAACACACCCGGCGTCCGGCAGGCTGCCCCTGCCTCCCAAGGCCAGCCCTCCTGTCAGGTTTTCCTGACAGGGAGCCTTCCTCTCCACCTTTGCCGGTGGAACCTCCTGTGCCTGACTCTCTACCCAGGATGGAGGGGGAAGTGGGTCCCCAGGAAGTGGTCCTTTCTTCTCCTTACTCCAATGCTAGTTACCCTCCAGACCCCCACAGATGACCCTCCCGGGGCTCTCACGTCAGAGTCGGTTCCTCCGCTGTCTCACAGGGATCTTCCTACCCTGTTGGGCCCTTCCCTCAGTCCTGACACCAGGGATCCCTACACTGGTTTCCCAGGCCACTGACTTCAGGTTCCTTGGGCCAACTCGCCGGAGCCCCATCAGCCCCCCAAGTCCGATGCCATCTTTTCCAATGCCTGAGAACCAAATGCCAGGCTTCCTGGCACTGACCCTGATGCCAGCTATCCTGATGCTGGGACTCGAATGCCAGATAACATGCTAGGTCCCTCAACTCCACCTCCTTTGAGGCCCCTGGGGACTCCCTTGGACCATCAGGGTATCCCCTATCGTCTGCCCTTGGACTACCCACATTACCCGGGCCTGCCGTCACCAGGTTACCCAACATCAGGCTTGATGTCAGCTCCTTTTACCCATGACTTTTACCATGGATATCAGGCACCAGGATATGGGACCCCTTTTCAGGCTCCAGGTTACTCCCCCTCATCCAGGGGTGGGTTACCAGTACTTCCAGCCTCCACCTCAACCTCAGCCTCAGCAGAACCTCCAGGCCATGTTCCAGACCTGGTGGCAGGAGGCCAGACCTGAGTTGGTGGCAGATTTGGATAAGTGACTGCCGGCCCCAGTGGCAACCCCCCCCCCATGCTGTTTGTCTCCCATGGGTTCTCACAGGTCAGGCTGTTCCACCATGGCACGCATTTGTGGGGGTGCTATTCCAGAAGTCACATTGTCTGAGACAAAGACCTCTGAGAAGGAGAATCCTCAGAGGCTGACTCCTCCAACTCATCCTCTGGAAACTCCAGCTTCCATCTCCCAAGTCTCTCCTGAAGACCCCTCCTTCATTGAACTCCTCGCATTCTCCAACAAGCTAATGGTTGGAATGCAGAGGAACAAGACCCAAAACCCTAGCAGAGTACTTGGACTTAGCAGAGGCATCACCCATTCTGATCCCCCCATGGATGGAGTCTCACGAGGATCTTACCTCCACTATCTGGCAGATGCCTCACTCCATCCCGGCTGTCCCAAAGAAGGTGGACCGGGCCTGCCATGCACCTGAGAGCACTCTTTATCTATGCTCTCACCCAAAGGCAGACTCCATCATGATCACTGCGGCTCACAACCGTACTGCTAAACCTAACATATGAGCACCTCCCCTTCTGACAAAAAATTGAGGCAGTTGGATCAGTTCGGTCATAAGATCTACTCCTCATCTACATGTGCCTTACGTTCCTTGAACTATGTGGCATAGATGATTCTATACCAAAAAGCTACCATGGCTCAGCTGGAGGCCAGGCTAGAAATGGAGGAGGATTCTGACCGTAGGTCAGAACATACCAAGGCCCTGAGGCTGTCTAAGATATCTTGTAGGCATGCATTGTGGGCTACCTATGACTCTGTAGATGCCGTGGCTCACTCTTCGGCTACAGCACTCTACCTCAGGTGCCACGTTTGGCTCCATATTTCTGGGCTCTTCCAGGATGTTCAGGCAGCCATACAGGATGCCCCTTCTGAGGATCCGTCCTGTTTGGGGACGACACCAAAGACATTATCACGGGCTTCCAGGTCAGCGGGCAAGTCCTGAGATCAGTTAAGTCCATGTACAAGGTGGGCTTCAAACCTAAGCAGACCTTTCGGTGCCAGCAAAAGTGCCAAGGCAAACAGCCTTTTAACAGGCATCAAAATAAAAGGAGAGCATCAGGACCTGCGTCACCTTCCCTCTGCCTCTAAGACTCAATAAGCTGCAGGCGGTACCTTCCCCACCATTCCTGCACTTCTGACTCCTCCAGACCCCTCCACCTCCATTCCCAAACAGTGGGGAGCCAGTGGGGAAGATTTGCCTCCACCTAACAGAGTGACAGGGCATTGTGTTGGATTCCTGGGTCATTCAGCTCATAGCAGAGGGCACACCATCGAGTTTCTGGAAGAACCTCTAGACTCTCCTCCAAGACAATCTCATTATCCCTCAGACCACGTAACACTGGTAGGAGAATGAGATCCAGGCTCTACTCAAAATCTGCAATAGAGCCAGTCCCTGGGAGCAGAGGGAAAAGGTATTATTCCACTTCTTCCTCATTCCCCCAAAATGGCAATCTCAGGGCCATCTTAGACCTCAGCCATCTGAACCTTTATGTAGAGTACAAAAGGTTCCAAATGCTGATGCTCCAGGGACTCCTGCTCCAGCTCAAGACAGACCATTGGCTCTGTGCACTGGATATGCAGGATGCATACCTACTCATTCCAGTTTTCCCGGGCCACTGCTGCTTCCTGCAGTTTTCCTTCTGAGGGGAGCACTTCCAATTCAAAGCCCTCCCCTTTGACCTTTCCTTGGCACCCAGAGTCTTCACCAAGTGCCTAGCGGTGGTGGCAGTGGCACTTCATCACCAGGGAATTTATGTGTTCCCATGCCTGGATGATTGGCTCATAGTAGCCCCATCCAGAAGCAGCCTGGAGGAGTCCCTGTCCTCCACCCAGGACCTTTTTACCCCACGTCATCTCTGGTCCCATCTCAGCGCCTCCAATTCATTGGGTCCATACTGGACATGGTGAAGGGCAAGGCCTTCCTTCCAGTGGAAAGAGTGGATACTTTGCAGGAGCAGTCCAAACTGGTAGCCTCTTCCAGCTGTGCCCCAGCAAGGGTGTTTTTATGCCTTCTCGGCTTGATGGCCGTGGCCATTCCAACCGTACCTCTGGCCAGGCTACACAGGAGAGTCACCCAATGGACCTTATGAGTCCAATGGGACCAGGGTACAGACAACTTGGATCATCCTATTCTGGTGTCCTGTGCACTCAAGAAGGACCTCTTGTGGTGGCAGAACCCTCTGAATATGTCCTGGGTGACACTGTTCAGGCCCTCCCAACCCTCTTGGACCCTCACCACAGATGCATTGGGTCTGGCTTAGGCAGCTCACCTGGGAGACCACCAAACTCAAGGGAAATGGTCCCAGTTGGAATCCTTGCTCTACATAAACATTCTGGAGATGAGGGCGGTCATGTACACCCTTCAGTTCTTCCAGCCCCTTCTGACAGCGGGAATGCTGTTGATACAGACAGACAATATGTCCGTGGTCTGGTAAATCAACAAGCAAGGAGGCACCGATTGTATCCCCTGTGCAGGGAAGCGATGCGGGTCTGGTACTGGGCAGTCCAGCATGGTCTACATCTCACGGCTGTGCACATTCCAGGCGTGCACAACATCCTAGCGGACAGCCTCAGCCATATCTTAGCACTAGCTCACAAATGGGAACTACACCAGGAAGTGGCAGAAAATCTGTTCTGCCACTGGGGGCATTCAGAGGTAGATCTATTTGCCTCCTCATCCAATGCAAAGCTTCCCAAGTTTTGCTCACTCTTTCAAGGGCCTGGTGTTATCTGGCTAGACACGTTATATCTCTGTTGGACAGGGAGACACTTGTAAGCATTTACCCCTTTCTGCAGAAGGTTCTGCTGAAACTTCAGGCAGAGGGAGCACAACGCTGCTGATCGCTCCCCTCTGGCCCAGGCGTATTTGGTTTCTACTCCTACAGCAGTTGGCTGTGGAACCCCCAGTACCTCTACCTCTTCGGTCTGACCTATAGACACAGGATCAGGGCAGACTGGTGCATCCAGACCTCAGGTCCCTACACCTCCATGTGTGTTTTTTTCAGACATAATCACTACCCATTTTAGAGTCTCTGACAGGGTCGCCCAAGCTCTGATGGAGGCTAGAAAGCCTTCCACTAGGACTACTTACACTATGAAAAGGAAACAGTCTTCCATTTAGGTGGCCTCAAAAGAGAGAGACCCTCTTTCTTGTCCGGTGCCCCAGGTGATGGAGTATCTCTTGCACCAGTCTAACTCAGGACTCAGCTACTCTTCGCTAAAAGTCCACCTATCCGCTATCTCCGCCTACCACTCCCTGGTAGACGGGAAGACGATTGCTCAGTTGGAGGAATCCAAAACATTTCTGAGAGGGCTCCTCCATCTGAAACCCCCCACATGTAACCCCACCCCACCTTGGGATTTGAATTTATGTTGGAAAAGCTTACTTTTACCTCCTTTGAACCAGCAGTAAGCTGTGAGATGCACTGTCTCTCTTGGAAGGCACTCTTTTAGTTGCCATTACTTCTGCTCGAAGGATTTCTGTGCTCAGGGCCCTGATGTTTAAGGAGCCTTATTTGATTTTCCACAGAGACCAGGTGGTTCTGCGTACAAATCCTAAATTTCTTCCCAAAGTGGTTTCCGAGTTCACTTTGAATCAAACTGTTGAACTCCCAGTATATTATCTGGCTTACACTACTAGGGGTGAGGCACTCCTGCACACTTTAGATGTGCACAGGATAATGCGCTACTACATTAGCAGGACTAAGGATGTCTGTAAAGATGACTAGCTTTTTGTTTCCTTTGCCCACAAGACTCTGGGGTTGACAGTCTCTAAGCAGTGTTTGTCCATATGGTTGGGCAACTGCATCCATTTCTGCTATCAGAAGTATGACAAGCCTCTTCCGAGAGAGGTTAAAAGTCATTCCACCAGAGGTGTAGCTGCCTCTGCTGCCTTTTTCAAGAATGTGTCCGCAGCAGAGATTTGTGTTGCAGCAACTTGGAGTTCAGTCCACACCTTCACTAAACATTACAGTCTGGACATTGTCTCTAGGCATAGGGTGGGTTTTGGCCTAGCCATCCTGCAGGGCCTTCTGTCATAGACCTGCTCTGGTGTTCCTGCAGACCTTCCTCCTCCGTGCTTCAGTTTGTCCTGATCAGCTGACTGCTTGGGGCTCAGTCCTATACGTTATGACCGACTGCAGGAACCCTCTCGAAGTAAGATAATACAGTTATGTAAGAATGTACCGTAACAGTAGATCTCCAAGTGAGGTTCCTGCAGTAGGTCATCTTTTTCCCTCACTCCTTCTCCCAGTCTTTTGTTTGCTATTGCAGACCTCTGGATTGGGCTCCAGGGATGATATATTTTTCTTCTGTCATGCTGTCTTGGGTCGCCAGCAGGAGAACTGGAAGGCAGGCGCAGGGATCTCCCACTTATAGGGTCACGCTGACGTCAGTCATGTGACATCGAGTGGGCGATCCCCCATCAGGCATTGCTAGCAAAAGTTTGCCATGCTGTCCTGGTGCCAGAGGGTGCAGTTTTATATGTTATGACCTACTGCAGAAACCTCTCTCGAAGATCTACTCTTACGGTAAGTTCTTATGCAACTGTACTTTTCTTTGATGTAACCTTCATAAATACATTCATGTAGGAATTTTTTTTTGTCATATCAGATTAACAAACAGGTACCTGTCACACACTACTATTTCAAGCACATGTACTGTCTGAACTCACCAGTGTCGGTTCTTAGGTGGTTATTGTGTGAAAATACATCATGCATGTGTATAAATAGAAACACTATACGGCATCCCGATATACAGTGCCTCTTTCCCACAGTTGATGCAGCTGTACTTTGCTGCCACCTGTCCTCTGACCACAAGCCCCCGCCTTCTGCTCAACATTCGAGGCTGCTGCACCCTTCTGCCCACTGTCTTCTCCCACACAGTCAGGGATTGTGCACTCTGCTGCCTCCATCATCTGCCTAAAGAATCAGGGCTGCTGCACCCTGCCCAAACAGCAAGGGTTGCTGCACCCTGCTGTCTACTCCGCCCCCACAGTCAGGGACGCTGCACCTGTTGCCCTCTGTTCCTGTCCCCACAGTCAGAGTTGCTGTGATTGCTAAGCCCAAGATTCCTAGGTCTCCTACCTCCAGAACTGGCGCTGTGGCACCATACTGCCCCAGGCCACATGAGTTAGGGCTTTTGCTACACCCTGCTACCCACTTCCATTGCCCCAAATGGACAGGGCTGCTGCACCATGCACACCCCATCTCACAGTCAGGACTGCTGCACCTGATGCCGCCCCCATGTCCTGCCCCAGAGTCAGGGCTTCTGCACCATGCTGTCCCCCTTTTACCAAAGCCAAGGCTGTACCCTGATCCTGTCTACTCAGTTGGGGTTGCTGTGGCCTGCTGTGCCCTAGAGCCCCATTCCTCTGCAGTTAGGGCTGCTGCACCATGCTGCCACTTGCCACAAGAGTCAGGGCATTTGCTACACTGTGTTGTGTGCCTCCACAGTTGAGGCAGTTGCACCCTGCTACCCCCTGCCGCCAGAGTCAGATCCTTTGTTACACTCTGCTGCCCACATCCCTTGTCACAAACAGTTTGTGCTGCTGTACCCTTATGACACTCCTATCTCCTGACCAAACAGTCAGGCTCTACACCCTGCTGCCCTCTTTCCTCAGCTCTACAGTCACAGCCATGGCACACTTTTGCCCCCTGTTGCTGTAGAAGGGAGCGGCACAGTGCAACAACCCTAACTGTGGAGGAAAGGGGCTCCACGGTGCAGCAGGGCACAGTGGTGGCAGGGAACAGAGGACAGCAAGGTGCAGAAGCCTTGAATGTGGGGCAGGACACAGGTGGGCATCAGGGAACAGCATCCCTGACCGTGGCACAGGACGCACAAGATGCAGCAGCCCAGCCCATTTGAGGCAATGGAAGTGCATAGCAGGATTCAGCAGCCCCAACCTTGGAGGCAGGGGGGCACGGAACTCTAGGATGTAGCACAGCATAGCAACCCTGACTGTGGAGACAGGAACAGGGGGCAATAGGGTGCCATGGCCGTGACTGTTGGGATGGAAACAGAGGGCAGCAGGGTGCAGCAGCCCTGACTGTTTGGGTAGGAGATAGGGGTGACATCACATCAGGGTACAGAAGTCCAAAGTGAGGGATAGGGTGCAACAGCCATACCTGTTTGAGACAAGAGATGTGGGCGGCAGGGTGTAGCAAAGGATTTGACTCAGGTAACAGGGGCAGGAGAGTGCAACTGCCTCAACTGTGGAGGCACACAACAGGGTGCAGCAAATGCCCTGAATCTTGTGGTAAGTGGCAGCATGGTGCAGCAGCCCTAACTGCAGTGGCATTGGGGTCTAGGGCACAGCAGGCCACAGTAACCACAATGGTGTAAATAGCAGGGTGCAGCAGCCCTGGCTGTGGTGACAGGACAGAGGACAGCATGGTGAAGAAGCCTCAACTGTGGGGCAAGACACAGGGGCATCAGGTGCAGCAGCCCTGACTGTGAGACACCGTGTGCATGGTGGAGCATCCTGCCCATTTGGGGCAATGGAAGTGGGTAGCAGGGTACAGCAAAGTCTCCAACTCAGGTGGCCTAGGGCAGCCTAGTGCAGCCCCCAACTGTGGAGGCAGGGGACCTAGGGACTTTAGGGCTTAGCAGAGTACAGCAGCCCTGACCGAGGAGACAGGAACAGGGGCAACAGGTGCAGCATCCTGACTGGAGGTTAGAGAAAAAGTGCAGTAACCCCAAACTGTTTGGGCAGTGCAGCAGCTCTGATTCTTTAGGCAGGGATGGAGGCAGTAGGGTGCACAATCCCGACTATGTGGAGAAGACAGCGGCAGCACGTGCAGCAGCCTCAACTGTGGGAAAGAGACACGGTGCATCGGGATGCCATACAGTGCTTCATTTATACACATGCTTGATGTATTTTCACACAGAAACCACCACCAAAGGACTAACATTTCTGAGTTCAGACAGTACATGTACTTGAAATAGTAGAGTGTGACATGTACCTGTTTTTCAATCTGACATGAAAAAAAAATTCTTACACAAATGTATTTTTGAAGGCTACATCAAAGAAACTATTTCTATGAATGAACAAAATTTAGATTTATTTTACATTTATTAAACAACCCCATGTAATATAAATAGAAATAATCAGAGTTTTGATGAGAAAGAACTGAGAGGTGTGATACCGACAAGCTGATCTCTCACACAGAAAGATTTCCACTACTTCAATTCAGCTTTGAAACTCGAATGATCAACTTTTTATAAGAAGAGAATGATAGATTTTAAACTAATCTATCTAAACACAAACCACATACTTAGTTTGTAACAAACCTGGTGAACAAACCATTAACTCTAAAGCCTGCTGTGATTGGGAATCTGAAGCAGCAAGCTACAGTACTCCACAATGATGTAATTGCTCTCCAAGCCTGACTCAGAGAGACACAGAAATAACACCACTGTTCTCGGCCACTGTAGCACAAGTTAATAAATGCTGATTTAAAGAAAACCGCAAAACCAAACAGCATGAAACTTTTGGGAAACTTTAATCATATGATACAGAAACTTGAATTCAAGCTTTATTAACAATATGCAAAAAGCTTTGTACGTGATCTTTAAGTAGCTTCACCTTCCTTCAGGTTTCAAAGACAGTTCAAACAGTCAGTTCAGCTTTTCCTGCTGTGTTGCTACCAGTCCCTGTCCAGGTACAGGTCCTTCCTCTTCTTTTACTTCAGTTAGACCAGCGTTTCAGCTCATCTGCCTATGCATGGGTTTGGGGGGGGTTTATATAGCCCTCTGACTTAATTTTAGGCTCTCCCACAAAAGGCAATTAAACAGTTTGTCTCTCTAGAGTCTCACAACTAGGCCCGTACAAAAAGAAATAGTTGTTTCTAAGCCTGGATTATAGAGAACTTTCCAACAATATAAACTAATACAAATAACCATTTCTCTGGCCAGTGTTATTACCATTTTAAACATAAGGGTCCTTTATGTAAGTAAACTCTTCCCACTGGTCAGCATGGTTATGCAACAACTCATTATAGATATAGGCCACTAGGGGCCGCTATCTTCCTATCTACATGTCTGGACATGCCGTTTCATGTCTGAACATGTTGTTTCAGGGGACTTCCTGGTTCAGTCATTGTTTATTAACCCAAGAACATTTTAAATGCACATATGCACTTTATAATGTATGGTAGAATGTTGTTATTATCAGATAATCATCTTTTCCCAAGGTTGTTATACCATCGATGTGACATAACTATGTTGTTAGCCCATCAGTGGTATGTCACATCGATGGTATAACAACAAGAAATGATCTGAGCATGTCTGTTTCCCGAGCTAGTATCTCCACAAGCTGCTGTCACCATGACAGCACGGTCAGCAGAGCGTGCACATTTTAAATAAGTAAGCATTAAACTATAGTTACCTGACAGCCCCCACATGAACAAAGACAAAAAGCGAAGTACAGTAAAATCCAACCAAGCATTTATTTTTTCAAAACCCGAGTGCACTGACTGGAAAAAATTTGTTTAAACACCTCGCAAATCAAACCGGCAGCTCCGATTGTTCTAGTCAAACATGTGATCACAAACAAATGACTTTGTGTTACGTGCCTAACAGACTCATACAGTTAATTCCTTTTCAGCTTAAAAATGCATACAGAATCGTGCTTGTATTGCTTTTGGTTACCGTGTTCCCAAATAAAATAGCTACTTTTAAAAGATTCAATGGCATTTTCTACATTGCAATGTAAGCTGACGATTCTCCACTAGCACCATCTAAGCTGTTCAGGGAGGCAGAGTGCAACAGCATAATGCGGTGTCTCCTCGAGATGAAGGCCCAAGGCAGCCACTTCCTTCTAAAATCCTTGAATCTACAACCCCTTACCTGTTTTCAGAGGTTGTTCATGAACCCAAAAGATCACCCTGGGGAAGAGAGATACAACGGAAAACCAGACCTTCAGCTCACCTTTCTAGCATTCTCCGACCTGTTAATTTGCAAAATAACCTGAAAAAACGCTCCCGCAGTAAGGAGAGTAATCATTCCTCAACCCAGAATTCCACGGAACTGTTCATTAGGCAGGAAATGGGCATACAAGCTTGCAGTGTCACAAACTCTCCTGCTCCCTCACACGGAACTACTAATTCAGGCATTATGGGCACAAACTCTCCTACTCCCTCACACGGAACTACTAATTCAGGCATTATGGGTGGCGCCGATCCTCAAGGTGCTCCAGCTTCATTTCCTCTTCCTGTGTACTTATGGATTCGTGATGACTTGACTTAGTGTGGGACTGTAAAGTATTACTTTCACTGTGGTAGATTTGTGGTAGATTTGTCTACTAAGCCTAAATTCTACCAGGGGAAAGTATCCAAAAAGGGGCTGTTGTTACTTTTCCTATCTTACTTCTAGGACATGCTTCACAATGCTTGTACTCAGGTGAGGATGCATATGCAAATTAATTTGCTGATAATATTAACATTTTTTTTTTTTTTTTTATCCTTTGTATCCACTAGCTGCAGTGAGATATGGCTATACTGATGATTACAGTGATTTACTAGGCTACTTAGTGTACCTAAGCATCATATGTTCATGCTGATTTCCTAGTTGTTATGTGGTTTTATGTTGTCTCCCCCCCCCCATTTTTGTGGTTGGATTTTTGGATCTAACAATGTCTGATAACTGTTGATCTCTTTCTCTCCTCTGTTCCTGGTTATTATAAGGTGGCCTGATCAAAAAATTGCATTTGCTGCGAAGAAGGAAAAAGAGAGGCTGCTGTATCTAATCATAAGTGTATGGTTGCCACTGCTGTCCAGACTACCAGCTAATTATCAGATAACCGTGAATGGTTTGAACACATCATGGCTGCGCAGTAAAACATTTTCATTTTAGGCAGTTCTTATGACCATTTTATTACAGTTTTGATGGATAAACTGGACTTCAGGGTGTCATTATGAGCTTAGATCTACAGTATCCTTTTAATAGGCTTAGTCATGTGACATACCAGGTTCCCGCTTACTTTGTGTTTGTCTTAACAATCAGCCTCTAGTAGTGAGTTCTGCCGTTATTCTTGCTGTACTTGTCATGTTTGTGCATCACCTGGCCATCTTATTCAAACTACTTGGTTACACTAACATACCTCAGGTTACATTGGTGTTAGTCCCTCTTATTGCAATCTACTGATATGATGGAACAAATCTACTCCTAATAGGTTAATGAAAGGCAATGTCACCTACTACAAGCACTTGGGAAGGATCACCTGACTCTACAGACAAGATCAAATACGTTTGATCTACCTGAACCAGTGCTGCCTGGGATATTTATCCGGTGGACTTACCTGGTTATACAGTAGGCTACACCCTATTGTTCTTTTTATAGTGTTGTTAGTTTAAATAAATTAATTCTAGTTATAGATCATACTAGAATTCTAAGATATTACTTCTCTGTTCTCAAAATTACTTACTGCTTTTTTTAAATCTTAATTTAAGCAGACTCAAACTGTACAACGTATTGGTCTGTATTGTTTGAAAGTGTTATTTAATCACCAGAGACAGTATACTTTAGTTATAGACTTTTGGGTTTTGTTTGTTTTTTACTACCCCCATATTTATATATATATATATATATATAGCATTACTTTTCCTGTTTACCTCATATAGTCGAGGAATAATAGTTTACACTCAGATCTAGATACCTTGCATTTTTACTTCCTGCTGTCAGTGTCTAGATAGCTAAGCATGAAGCCGTTTAGAATAATTTCCTGGAATGTTAATGGTCTAGGGTCTCCCATTAAAAGGAAAAAAAATTGTCATATCTCAACAAAAAACATGTAGATATTGCTTTGTTACAGGAAACACATCTAGATGCCACTGAATCTGCTAAACTTGCTAGATCCTGGGTATCACAAGTGGAATTTAGTTCATATAACTGCAAAAAAAGAGGTACCGCAATTCTTCTTAGAAAGGGAATTAATTTTGTTAAAACATTGCACATTGCTGATCCTGATGGCAGATTCCAGATTTTGACAGGTTTACTTGATGGACTACAGGTAGTGATTTGTAATATTTATGCTCCTAATTCATGTCAAGCTGAATTTTTTGACTCAATTTACAAATCACGTTCTAACTTTTCTACTCACAATTTAATTTTAGGAGGAGATTTCAATGAAATTATTGATCCTCTATTAGATAGAAACCCCCCAAAACCACCTTTGACACTCTCTAAAGATTGTAAGGCCCTGAATAATTTGTTAAGTGGTCTACCCCTATCTGATATCTGATAATGCACCCTCAAGAAAAAGATTTTACCTTTTTTTCTAACCGTCACTCCACTTGTAGTCATTTGGACTTTTTTTTGTGTTTCAGTTGACCTAGTTAATTCAGTATTGGGTGCTGAGATTGATAATATAGTCATCTCAGATCATGCCCTGATCCCACTAGATGTAGTCTTAAGTTCTGGACAGACAAAAGAGTTCAGATGGAGGATGAATACTTCCCTATTGCAAGGTAAGAACTTTTCCGATTGGCTTACTAAACAAACAAATGAGTACTTCTCAACGAATGATAAAGGAGAAGTTAGCTTTGTTTGCCTCTGGGAAGCCTGTAAGGCATATATTTGTGGCAAAATAATAAGTTACCCGGCCTCTTGGAAAAAAGAGAAGGCTAAAATGTTGGAAGAAAAGCAGGCCAAACTTAGAAATCTGGAATGTCGTGCAAAATCTTCAGGATTCCTAGATAAAACTCTCCTTTATGAAATTGCACTAATTAAATATGATATAAACAAATTACTTTCTGCTCAAGCTGAATATGCCCTTTTTCGTACTAAGCAAGGGTATTGGGAATCAGGTGAAAAGGCTGGAAAATTACTTGCTCACCGTTTAAAAAAACTACAGGATCAAAATATTATCCCGGGCATTCGAAGTCCTACTGGGCAAGTAGTAAACAACAGTAATGAAATCAACAGAGTATTTAGAAACTTCTATGTTCAAGTATATGATCAGAAACAGATTGATACAGAGAAAGTATCGTGTTTTCTTGCAGGCACCCATAACCCTAAGCTTTCTATAGAAAGTCACAGGCAACTTGATAAAGAATTGTCCCTAGAGGAAATTTCTCGGCTATTGACTCACTTCCTAGTAATAAGACCCCAGGTATTGATGGGCTCCCAGGAGAATTCTATAAAGTATTGAATTCAAAGCTAGCCACTCATTTGTTTAACATGTAACTTGAGACCTTTGATCAAAAATCCCTTCCCAAAACACTCACCCAGGCCCTCGTTACTCTTATTTATAAAAAGCATAAAGATCCACTGCTCTGTGATAGTTACTGTCCTATTTCACTGATGAACTCAGACTATAAAATACTAGCTAAAGTACTAACGGCTAGAATTCAGGGTGTAACATGTGACCTTATTGGGAAGGCACCGGTGGGTTTTACACGTGGTAGATCTGGAGCTGACTGTATCAGAAGACTGATTAATGTGATGTGGATGGCCAATAAGATCAAAGAACCTTATTTAGTTTTTTCTCTGGATCTATTCAAAGCATTTGTTTCCCTTGCATGGGAATATATGTTTCTAGCCCTAAAACATTTTGGCTGTGGTAATATTTACAATTCCTGGGTATCACTATTATATAATAACTCATCGGCCCAAATCCTCTCAAATGGAATAATCTCCGACTCAATCCCTTTGGCCTGTGGAACCAGACAAGGCTGTCCTTTATCCCCATACTTTTTTATCCTGGCTATTGAGCCCCTGATTAGAGCTAGTGCCGATCATCCAGAAATATCAGGCATCAAAACAAATAATTATGTCCATAAGACAGTTGCATTTGTGGATGATTTACTTCTAACTCTCTCTAAGACTGTACAGTCTTATAGAGCTCTTAAAACACTTCTTAGGGATTTTGGTTCCATTTCAGGTCTCCAGGTTAACTAGGACAATTCTCGGGCTCTATGTCCGAACCCTACACCTTATATTCTAAGAAACCTAAAAGAAATTTTCAACAATAAAGGGGTGAGAAATCAGATAACTTATTTAGGATTACAAATTTCTACTAATTTGGACTCATTAATGAACATAAATTATCTTCCATTATTTCACACCATAGAACAGGATTTGAATAGATGGGATTGCCTCAACCTTTCCATTTGGGGTAAAGTGAACTCAGTCAAAATGATCATTGCCCCTAAGATATTCTATCTTTTCCAGATTATTCCTGCTTTACTACCTAAAATTTAGGTTACCAGAGCAAGCAAACCTTTCAAGTTTCAGTCTCAATGTTCACATGGGCGCCATGGGCCATGGCAACCTCTCCATGACTACAGAAACCTATAGTATACTGGAGTATTACATTACCCTTTATGTACATTTTAAGGGCTACTGGTTTCACACCCTAAACTATGTCAAGGTTATTCATCTACTTTGAATCAACAAGTCCAAAGGCTTATATGAATTGTTCCAGGACCAGCAGTGTAACAATTTCAACAGGTAGACAAAATAAATATTGGCATCAGTGACTTTCTTGAATGGTAAAATGAAACACGACCTCCTCCCCAAGGTAATTACCCAGGCTTTCTCTTGCCACCCCCAACCACACACATCAATTAGACAAGTCCCTAGCCGGCCCAGTGGCGCTGAGGGTTGAGGTGTTGGACTCCACACCTCGTGCCACGCTGGTGACCTGGGTTTGGGAATGAGCCGGGGTGGCAGGGGAGGGAAGAGATGGAGCATCTGGAGGACTTCCCTCTCTTCCCGGGGGTGGGTACGGGGTGCGCTCGCTCTTGTGTGCGACCTCTGGCGGTGGCTGGAGGATCGCTGATGGGGGTGGCGCATGCATGCCACGGGGCAGAGCCACAGAAATTCATTGCCTTGCTGGCTGGGTGGCTCACCGAGGAGATGATGAGGGCCCCAGGGATCTCCCTCTCATCCCTAATACCGGGCCAGGCCACAACAGGGATCCACGGTCGAACTCCCAGAGGGATGGACCCTCTAATTTCAGAAAGTGCCACTGAGGGAGGGTGGTCCCAGTGCTGGGGGGTGATCTGGAGTGCTGGAAAGTTCCTCTGGGGGGGTGAACTGGTGATGGCTGGCCATGGTAGGGAGTAGAAGGGGCAGGATTGAGTTGGGCACCTCTGAAGGATGCTACGGAGAGTACCAGTGCATAAAAATAGTTACAAATAAAATTAGGCAAGTCCCAATTAAGAGCTTTCAAAACATGTGCATGTGTGAGGACAAGAATGAAGTTACAGTCTAGCAAATCCCTCCAGAATCGGATACTGTAATTTAGTTACAGTCTGTATCCCTGTAATAATTACCCAACCCACATCGATATCCCTCTGGATCATCAACAACTGTGGCACAGCACAACAGTGTCCTGACCCCAAAACTTACAAGGTGCCATTTAACCAGGCATGCTGCCATAATAAGATGAGGAGGCCTACTGAAACACCTACACAACCTATAGCACATCAAGGTAATAACGCTGCAGGCCAGGGATGTCCCCCATTTGGCAAAATGGACCACAATCATTTCTATTTCCTCCACACTAAGTTCCGGCCCAGTGCCCCAGACTCCTAAATCACTGATAGTTTGGTTGCATTGCATTGGCTGGGGACTAGACATCCCATACCAATTATCCGTAAATAATGTAAAGTCCAAAACACACCAGGAAACACCAGGTTATGTAATCTGTAGGCTAGCAGAGACAGCAGAGAGAAGAAAGAAGCCCCAGTTTCCCCCCTCCAGGTTCCCTACATCAAGTTACTCACATATGTAATTTCTGAGCATAGTGCACCCCCAGCCCCTGGCTGGCTGGCTGCCCCTATGGGTTTAGCAGAGGTTGGGAAATGAGAGAGCATAACGTAAGTTGAATGAGGCACTGTATTTCACTAAACATACACCATTGTCAGGTTAGAGAGACACGGGGACTCAGGGACATACACTAGATATAGGTATAGATATAGATATAATATTTTTGGGGGCATGGCCAGAGTAAATAGAAGACACACAAAGGTAAAACCCATGCAACTCATTACAGTTCACCATCACTACATTATACTTTCCAACACAAGGTTACATGATCATCATCATCATCGCTCATGTGGTGTGTAGTCTGTGGAAGAGACTGGATGAAGCCTGATGCCACAAAGGATGACTCAAAGGCCTCCAGACAGCACTTGCACCCCGACCCAGCTGCGCACATACTGTCAAAATGGGCCCATCCCTTGTGGCCATGAAACTAGACAGGAGGAGGATGCACGACAAGATAATAGAAAGTACAAATAATTCCACTTCCAGTTTCACCTTGTCTCCTGCAGTCTTTTCCTTCTATTGTATTCCCAACTTTTCCCCATCCAGACCATCCATCTTTCTCCTCTGAGCTGCCCTTGGACTCCTTTCCTTCCAGAATCCAGACCCAGAGCACTTTCCACTTTCATCCCCTCCCTCCCTCTCCCTCTGAATCCTAGAGTCTGGATCATTTTGACCCCAACTATTTTGTTCTCCTTCCCGAGTCAGTCAAGCAGAAACATTAAAGGACAGTTGAGAGGTATGCCGCTTGGAAATTCACAGTATCCGAGTGAGATGCTGGTAATTCACAGCATGGGATATGCACTGCAGAAGCTCCCATGAGGGCACAGGGGTTAAGCCAGGAGCATCTTTGTTGTAACTGCTCTGTGCCCCCCAGGGTTGCCACACCACTCAGGAGAGTTTAGGGTCATGAACAGGCACCCCAGGCAGTTTTCCCCAGCCCTCTGAAACAGTATGGAAGGCTGAGAGGCATGGTGGCACTGACACCTTGTAGTTTCAATTTTCCAACACTTGGAAAAGGGGATAATTGTACTGCCATATCCCACATGTCCCAGCCCTTGCAGAGCAGAGGATCCACTAGACAGCAAACCCTTGCTTCATTTTGGAATCCTGATGTCAGCCCGAATTTCACCCCCCCCACCGACTGACTTCAGTTCTCCTGCATAGACATTTGCGCTTATGGACAAACAAATGTAACTGAGGGCTAAGAATCCCATAAACTGCAGTGGCTAGAGTGCTAGCTGCATTGACCTGCAAACTGCACATGCCCCTGTATGCTGGACTGACTGGGAATCAGGCTTTAAAGCACATGGATCTTTCTATACTACTTTAGATGTCTTTTAATAACGAGGAATGTGAAGGACCAAACAAAAGTCTAAGGCCATGATTCACAGTTCACTGTGTACCACTAGGCCACTGCATAACAGCCCTACACTACAGAGGCCCCTCTGCAGCATCCGCCAACCCCCCCCACACACACACACATAGATGGGAGACTGGGACAAGACAGGGACCAACCAGATAGCATAGTCAAATGCATTGCAGTGCACAGTGAGTACTGAATAAAATAGTGACCAAAGTATCACTAATATAAGATGCCCTGAAAATGAAAGGGAAAAAAAATCAATACGAAACAACTCAGTAGCTGTAACGAGAAAATACTAGCATGTGAACTTTTATATTGTATTCCTAATCTTGAAAAGTCCACAGATTATTTCGAGCTTCTCTCACAATCAGTTAACATTTACCTAGCTGCAGTAATAAGGTCAACACCAGTGCATGACTACAAGCAGGTACCCCTTTCTGTAATCCTTATTAGTATTAGTAGCAGTAACCTTTTTTAATTTTCTAGGACTGGGTCACAGTCTACGGCACCAATGTGTATTCGGATGATGTGCAGTTTGGCTGACATTATGAGTCCTTGACGTCAGAGCTTATAAAATTTGATATTTAAATCCTTGATATTTTTTAAAAAGATTCTGCAATTAATCAGCACTATTGGGATTTAAAGCTGACACTTCTGCCTTGTTGCCTGGTGACTGTGGAGGCCAAGGTGGGAGCCAGGTTTCTTGCACACAAGGAGGTGACTGAGGCAGTTTGCATGCTGACCAGCTAATATTCCCAGCACAGTGCTGATGCTGAATTCAGCCTCGTTGAGGACAATGCCCCTGGCAGTGTCTCACTGACAGTAAAAGTAACTGGGGGCATCCACACACTGAGATATGCACATGCACTGATGAAGTAGGCACTCACCAATGACCATGAGCTACCCTACCCACCCCATCCCATCAGTAGGAATTTGGCCCTACTCAACTTTGCTACTGACTGCTTGTAGAAGGAAGTACTTGATTTCTGGGTGCAAAACACACACACACACACACACACACACACATATACACACACACAAGCACACAACTATAGCCTTTCTCAGGCAGAGTCTAAAATCCCAACATTTACTACTATATTCCACACAGCTTATTAAGGCCCAGTCCTGTAAATAATGTTTCCAACTTGTCTTTAACAACCTTAATTATCCAGGTTTTTGGCAAATGTTGGGTCCCATAGTCACCGACTTACTGTCCTAGCCCATAATAATAATAATAAATCCACAGGACAACAACCGAATGGTCCCATTCATAAAATGCCATGTAAAAAAAAAAAGGAAATTCCCAGGGCAGCAGGTGTTACAGACAGTTAACAGAGACCATATCGACCACGAATTGATTTGAAAATTCAATGTTATATATACTTGTGTATATCCCTTTCATGAAACTCACTGTACTCTTTGATTATTGCTTTACAACACTGTATGTGCTTTTTTTCAAACTATGTTCCTTGTACTTGTATATGCACTGTAAAAGAGCCTCTGACTCAAATGTTAATTCCGATATGTTCAATAAATAAATACATCAGTCACTTGCAGCTGCATGAACACGATGAGCATATACACACAACACACACACACACTACATTTAATTTTTTTTTTTTATTTTGTTTCTCATCAGTAGTGGCCTACTGGGCTGCCTGACTGCCTCACTAATGGGAACAACATCACACAACCAACAAGCACATCTAGTTGATCTCTCCTCTGTCTCCTCCCGCCACCGGAGTTACTCCTGGGCTCGGCTTCCCCTGCATTTCTGACCTTACCTGGCTAGTGCTGGCTCTTAAGTCTGCTGCCTTGGGTTGGGGTAGTTACTGTAACCACCCATGGTGCTGCGTTCTTCTCCTCTCGGCTGCCTGGTGCCTGCTCTCAGCCTCTGCGTAGGGGACTGGACTTCACTAGCTGCTCTGTTGGCCTAGGGGCTCCTCTCTCCCTGTGGCTCCTTCACTCTCCCAGTCCTCTGTCCTTTTCAGGCTGCCCCTGCCTGGCTACCGACCTGGTCACCAGACCCACATGACCCGCCGTCTGGCCCACTCAGCAACGCGGCCTATACCGACATCACCACCGACTCGTTCCAGTGACTCCCTTGGGCCAGCCACGGCCCACACATACTTCTCCGGTGTGGTCAGTTGTCGGCTAACTCATGCTGTGCCGCACACTGATGGATCTGGAGGTGGTCGCTGACCGACTATTACTCCTCGGTCCCTGGCCAGGTCACTCATTGCCCTCTGTGTCTCTGCCCGCTGAGATCCTCCTGATCCTGGATGGTGTGTCCCGACTCACGCCACCTCGGTGGCAATTTCAAAACATGCACCGGCCAATAACTTTGCACTGCCAATAAGGGAAATCGGTACTGCGCCTGCGCCCAGTTGGTCACACGCCAATTTCAAATAATGATTATGTCAGTGCCACTAAAAGCCCACCAATGGCAATGAAGGTCGGTCAGGGATTCTGGGGCGGGGGGGGGCCACCCGTCGCTGCAATTCAGTTAAAGGGCACATGCTCACAGGTCACGATTCACGCAGAGAACAAAAAAACAGAACAGTTTTTTTACAATTTTATTGCTGGGGCTGGGCCCGTGTCATAAAACATTGATGGGGCTCATGCCCCATGGGCCCATACAACCCGGCGCCTATGTCAACAGCCATTGATTATCAGAGGATTTACACCGGTGGTAAACTGCCAGTCTGATAATTTCATTGGCTGTTCACTTATGTCCACGGTATAATGACTGTTAACTGTGGGTTTTCTCAGTTTGTTGTTAATAAAGTTCCATGCTGCGAAAGTGTCTTTAAAAGAATGAGAACTCTCATTTACTCTGATCAGCAATGTAGCAAGATATTTTATTCTATAAGGAACTCCTAAGTGCTGTAGCTCCCCCCTAATCTCAGAAAAGGCTTTCCTCTGCGCCACCACTTTGGCAGACTAGTCCTGGAATACATGAATTCTGTTGCCTTCCCACGATCGTGTTTTTGTCTCTCTGGCTATTTTTAAAATCTCCTCTTTGACCGTGTATCTGAGAAAATAGGCTAGTATGAGCCTTGGGGATGCACCTTGTTTCAGTTTCAAGGCGAGGGATCTATGAGCCCTTTCAATTTCCAGTGCCCACCCCCACTTGTGTTGCAGTACATCAGGAATAAAAGTCTGTAAAAAGTGTATCATACTGTGCCCTTCCAATCCTTCTGGTACACCCACAAATTGGAGATTGTTGCATCTACCTCTGTTTTCTAGGTCTTCTATTTTTCGCCAAATTTTAGCTAATTGAGTGTGATAAAATTCAGTATAGCTGTTTAACTTGCTAGTTGTTTCCTCCACTGTGGCGACTCTGCCCTGCACCTCATTAAGCCTGTGATTAAAGCTCTCAATGTTTTAATTAGTAGAGTTGACCGTTACCTTTAACCTTCCTATTTCAGCTTTGATGACATTTTGGTTAATTACCATAGCCTGCAGCATATCTTTAATCTGTGACATTTTGGTTTTGTTTGTAGCAGCCACGCTGTCAACTGAATTGTTTTCCACTGAGCCTGCCAGCTCCATAGCCATCGTAACTGTAAAAAACATTTAAACTCATAAAAAGACGATCCTCGCATCCAAGTTAAGTGCCGTTTTCACCCGTTTGTTCTTCAAGTATTTCGGTTTAATTTTTTACTAATTTTACCCCTTGTTAATGAGTTTAATATTATTTTTTGGGGATTCCCTCTGATGAGGTGGAGCACTGCCAGAATTAAGCTGTCATATGTTCCGCAACTGATGCGCAACCTCACCAGTAATGACTTGAGCAAAAACAACTACAAACATTTTGTGCTTTTTGCCATTCTGGTGTGGAAGAGTTACTCAATCCACAGGTTTGTTTCTATTTTGTTGTGAACAATATCTGGACTTTCACTTATTGATTAGAATAATTTTTCCTTAATTGAATTGCGTTTATCATTGTGATTAACATAGGTTTTAATATGTTGGTGTTTTCTAAAGTATCCTTTAAAGTCAAAGTTTATGATTTTCATTTAGATTTGATTTTACAAACAAACAACAAATAAGTAGAGTTGAATAATTCTTTATATTTCATCTTTATCGGTCTCCAATTAAAATAGATTAGATATGAAAGACTGATCATTTGTATTGGTGGTTAACAGACTTACATACTGGTATAGACTGATTTATATTATAGTTCCTACATACTAGGAGATAACTTAATGGAGTAATGTACAGTTTTCTAAGATATCACTTATAATGCCTGTCAGAAACTTCTAATTACTCATGTAAGCACCCTCTGGGAGCTTACTAGTTAATGTTGGTTGCTAAGTGCAGCTAGGTTGGTTTCTAAGTGTAGCTAGGCAGGAAGAGCTGTAGTGCAGGTGAGTCTGGGATGTGTGCTTGCTTGCTGACTGCATGTGGGGCCCATTTCAGAGGGTATAAATAGGAGAGAGGTTATTTTTCTGTAGGATTCTGAGAGAGACCAGCTAGAGGGTTCAGCCTGCAAGTTTGGCAGGAGGGCCGTGGCTGGGCCATGTGGTCTGCTTGCCACCCTGGCCTTCCACCCTTGAAGACCCGTGAAAGGAAAGGCGACGGTTCGGGAATAGTAAAGGGGAACAAAGCAGAAGGGGCCTGTTGGTGCAATTGGGAGCCAGAGCCTGGGGAGAAGAAAAATGGAAGCCTGCCAAGTGAACTTTGGTGCCTTGATAGGGTAAGCACTGACAGGGTCTAAATGCCCAAAAGAAAGATTGCCCGTGGGTGAGCTCAATTGTTGGGTCAGAATGGTTTACTATTGGTGGGCCTACTATGGCTGTAGGGTCTGGGATGCGGTTTCCTTAATCGGAGGCCTCTTTCAGCCCCAAAATTGCTACCAGGAATGTAACCAGAATGTATGAAGTATTCATTCTGTTAGCACAAGAGACTGCTGCAGGATTAAGGCAGTCACCTGAGCATGCCCCCATCGAATGTGTTACCTCCCCCCCCCCACGTATGTGTTACCCCAAGCTCCATGGAGTGACTGTTTCTGCTTATTAACTGTTCATTAAATGGGATCCCATGTTTTTGCAGTTCTGGTGTTTGGCTCATTTATTGAAGGAACTGTTTGCTGCTATAAGAAGTTTGCCTCCTCTACTAGTGTGTTCCAGGACTGATCCGGAAGAAGCTGCACACCATCGAGAAGGAAATGAGAGGCCTGCCTGGTGAAGACTGTCTACAAAGGCCACCATGGCGAAGTTGGCAAGGCCAGGCAGGTGAAGATCTGAGTCATCCCAGTATACCATCCCTGCATTGTTTGGTGGCCAGGCGGCACCCCACAATGGAGAAAATCCATCAACGGCAATACCCGTGGGTCCCAGGTACTGTTTTCCTGTTTTATTTCTGGACTGTGTTTCTTGGGTTGTACAGCGCCCCCTCCCAACAATGTACTATCTGGATACCCCTAGACGGGGAGGGGGTGCTTGCACTCTAGTCTTATTACATATGGCCCTTAATAATATTACAGTTGGTTCTTAGAATGTAAAAGGTTTGGGCTCCCCAATTAAATGTAAAAAGGTATTGAACTATTACAAAAAATTAAAAAAGATATAGCCCTATTAAAAGAGACACACCTGATATCTCAGGAAGCTGAAAAATTGGGCAAAGCATGGGTCACTAAAGTAGAATTTAGTGTCTTTAACACAAAAAAGGCAGACAGCAATACTTATCAGAACGGGTATACATTTTGTAGAGTCTAGACACTATGCTGATCCAGAGGGCAGATTTCAAGCCTGACAGAAGCTATAAATGGTCATAACATCGTCATTTGCAACATTTATTCCCCCAGCTCAGACCAGGCAACTGTTTTTGACCTTATTGCAGTAAAGTTAGTCACGATCAGAGGTCACGAAATAATTTGGGGGGAGATTTTATGAGATGTTGGACCCTCTAATCGAGTAAAGTAGAAATCCTGCCACTTAAAGCTGACTCAGGGTTGAAGAGGGCTGAGACACTGTGCACACCTTATTTTTCTTATGCTGGTCACTGGGGTTTGGGAATGACTGTCACCTAGGTCATCAGGGGTTGGTCAGGGCAGGAGGGTCTCGAGCGACCAAGGGACTGCTCTCCTCTCCTGGGGTGGGGAGGCTTGTTAGCCCAGCTAAGCTGCCCCCAGGTAAAGCCTGGTGGCAGAGCAGTGTCAGGGTGGCAACATAAGGGCGGGAACTGTGGGGAACGTTGGATAGGTGCGCCACCATGTACAAGACAGACACTTTGCCGGAGGGTGGGGAGAAAACAAAAAATGGAGCATTGTGGAGCTTAATTAAGCCCAGCCCAGCTGTCCCCTAGCCCACACTGCCACTTGGTCTGCAACCTGGTCCACCTTGAATTTGTTGTACTGGGGGAGGATGGCCTTCTCTTTCTGGCCCCACCATGAAGGGTGAACACGTGGGGAAACTTCAGACTACCTACGTGTTACTGAGGAAGGTGGGGAAGTCATCTCAGGGAGCTGGGAACTGGGCTGAAGCAGTCACCCCCTGGACTCAGGAGTATAAAGGCATAGCAGTGTCAGTGGCTCAGCAGGTAGCACACTTGCCTCTGAGGCAGGGAGATCAGAAGGCTGTGGGTTCTATCCCCACACCAGGCACTTGGATTAAATCCCAGTACTGACACTGTAGTGCAGCATGAGGGGGGTGCTGCACTCCTGAAGTGCCGTCTTTCGCATGAGATGTTAAACTGACGTCCCATCTGCCTGTTCAGGTGGATGTTAAAGATCTCATGGCACTTCTCGAAAGAGTAGGGGAATTTTTATTATAACTTTAACAAACAAATGGTTATAGACAGTGTTAATTCACACAAAATAATTTACAAATCATAAAACAAAAAAAAGTAAAACTAAAAAACTAAATCAAATAAATATTCCAGTCATACATTGCTATCAAATAAGGATTTGGTGCCCAAAACGGAAATCATAAAACTGACATAGACTGCAAACCCCCCCCCCCCACTAAAAGAGATGGGGAATTTCTATTCATGTCATCAAAGAACATATAAATAAATCAATATTATGTCATACAGAGTCATAGAAAAACAGAACAAAACTAACTCAAAAGAATATTACTTCATACAGTAAAATCAAAACTTAAATAAGTAAATCATACATGAAAAAATTCATAAACACAAAGGAATATTTTAGTCATACTTAAATCCTAAACATAATACAGTACTGAATGTATACCCCTTCCCCCTCCCTACCAACAGAGTAGGTGACATTTTTAACCATAATAATTAAATATATATATAAATCAGTATTGCATCACTCAAATGCACAATAAGAATAATAAGAAAATAAATAAATAATTATTCCATTATTCAGTAACCCCAGCTGAACCCCCGCCCCACTAAAGGAGTAGGGAATATGTTATTCATAAATCAAAAACAAAATATACAAACGCATTATCACCATACAGAAATCATAATACAGAAAACAAAAGAACCATGAATATAGTAATATTTCATACTAAACTTTCTAGACTAAAGATATCTGTCCCCCAACTTGTTCCAAAAGAAACAAACATTTAAAAACGTATATTTACCGCCTACCAACCATGAAAGGGGACTAAAAAGAAAACCTGAAAAAAAAATTAGAACCTAAGGAGGTTATCCTGTCTATCTCTCGTTTTATTCCCGTATTAAGGCAACCAGTCAATCAATGCTGCTGTACCTTGTGTGAAATAATTGGGGAGAAACCAATGAATACTCCTGTTGTTTTAATTTCTTACGCGTATTATCTATCATATAAAACAGCTCACTCGACGTGAAGTTGCTGTATTGTCAGCCTACAGCGGATGTACCATATGTGGAACTTGAAACAAACTAAAAATAGCCACGTGGTTGTGCTGTCATGTTTTGTCCACAAAAAGGGCAAAATACCGAAACATAAAATCTCTACCATTAAATTATAAAAGGGTGATGTTGGACAATTCTGTCTAAGAGTCTGCCAAAAACTTGAATAAAGGAGCACTCTAAGAACAAATGCTCCATAGTTTCTACTGTATTGAAACACGCATCTCTAGGACAGTAGCTGTCATCCAGTTGTTTATGCTTCAAATTCCCTCTGACATTCAGCTTCCCATGTAAGGACAGCCATAACACATCCCACATATAGGATGGACTACAGGGGGATTCTAACATTTCACCCATACTTAATCAATCCTGTACAGGATAATCCAAATAAGCCGTATCTTGGAAACATTTCTGAGTAATAAACCCATACAGTTCCTTTCTGTTGTACTTTATGTGTTCTTTAGCTAGCCCCCCTAATTTTATTTTCCTGAAACATACCTTGAATGTGTCAGGTAGGTGCTTCAAAGATTGTTGTCTCAGTAAATTTGTGTGAATAGGTCAAATCGAAAAAATATCAGCTAGTGAATCCATTACCCAGGGTGTCCACAAATTCATGCTGTGGGATAATATGGGTTTTAGGTTAGAGTAAACAAACATAGTAAAGAAAAATACAACTGGTTGTATCATTTTCAATCCTCCACTCTTTGTGTCTCTTAGGAGGAGACATCTTTTAATTGGGTTTAGTCTGCTCCCCCAAATACATGAACGGAAACAGCTGTATATTTTTGTTTCCAATTGAGGGGGTGGACAAAAAATAGTACCTAAGCACAGGAACAAGGGAAGCAAAAAGGTTTTTACCATCTGAACCCTTTTTGGTTTGGATAACCTCCATTTATTCCACATTTCCACTTTCCCTTGTGCTATCTCAAGCTTAGAAAATGGGCTTCAGTTTACCCGAGCTCTGACTGGCTGAGCCCCCTGCCAAGGTGGGCATCTATGAAACAACAGAGCCCGGGTAAAAAAGGTGCCAGCCCAGCCTGTCTAACTACCAGCTCTTATCACTGTGCCCATAGAATGTTCGATTTCAAAATGCCACCATTTTCTTCACTCGCGAAGTTAGTCATAAACTAGCAGCCGATTTCCCCAGGTCCCCTACACATTCATGCACTCACAAACCTGGCCACAACTCAAGACATTTTCATTAAAATAAAAATACATAAATAAATGAATAAACCACAGTACTTAAAGTGCCAGAACAGCCCTTGTTTTTGAAACACACTCCCGCAGTACATGTCTACTCCTCACCCCACCTGTCACTGATCCTCTTGCCGACTCTCCTGATTTGTTCATTTGTAAAATCATAGCCCTGCCCAGTACTCTAGCCAACTCCCGACCAGCAAAATCACAGAACTCCACCTGCCTTTTTTTTTTTTTTGCCCAGCTCAGTCAACCTTCCGTCCCTACTGGTCTGCTCCTTAGTGTGTCCACCCTCCATTACTGCTCCTCGGTCCGATTCCCCGATGCACTGCTCAGTTGCCCAGCTGTAAATCTACTGTCAAAACAATGGGAAAGCACAAAATTGTGCCTGATGGTTAACTGCTTCCCCTGACAGAATGGGACTCGGTTGTGCTACATTTCATAGAGAGAGATTGCCCTCACTTTCACTCCTCAAAAAAATCAAAGCCCCCCAATCTGTGCAGTCTGCTCCAGGAGTCTACTTACCAAAAAATGTTTCCCTCATACATTTTTCCTCTAAACACTCCCGCAAGCAAGTGAGAGAGAGAGAGAGAGAGAGAGAGATATATGCCTGCACAGAATCAGCAGCAGTTGTAAAACCCCAGTTCTGTATTGATTTTTTTAATTAAAAGCTTCTGTTCGTCCTTTAACGTAACACCCTACTCACTAACAGTTAAAATTAAAAACATTTACAGTGCTAGTATGACGCATCCTATCTCTTGCCCTGCACTTCCTGGTTTAACGAAGCAGGGCACTCACACAGGCAACGGCCACAAGTTCCAAGTGTAAAGGAAAAAGACTTCCAAGTAGGGCAGAAAACTGTTTTTTTTTTCTTTTTCTTTTATTTCTTGCAGACTGCAGGGGAAGAAGAACTTAAAAAGTCAATCTTCTGATACGGAGGTGGTGGGGTGGGGATAAGTTCAACAGAATGCCTATCTGGGGGTGGCAACAGAAGATAGAAGAGCATAGAAAAGAAGGAACTACTTTACAAGCAAAGACTTAAAATTCATTCCTACTACACTTTTTAATTACTTCTAAATTTTTTGAAAACCAACATAAACTGCCACAGGTAGTCCATTTTCTAAGCGTAATAATACCTTCCAGGGTGGGCAATATTGGGCAATACGGGCCTTCCAGGGCGCGGCCCTCCGCCCGCGCGCCGGGCCCTCATTACGCCTCCCCTGGGTGGTCCGGGCATTGCCCAATACCTTTCCACCTTGTTGGGCATTATTGCTTACTTAGAGGACCAATTCAGGAGGGCCAAGTCACTAGATCCAAAATGTAGGCCCAGAATGGTACAGGGCTCTTCCACCACTGGGATACCTATAATTTGGGGTTCTAAGATTTCATCCTTCCTTATTGGTATGCATTTACACTTCGCAAAATTAACCTGTGCCCCTGTGTGTTGCATAAAATCTGGCCTAGTTTTAAAGCAGAAGGTATATCCCCCACTGTGAATCAGATATCATCCACATATGTTATGCACGTTACACCTCAGGGTCAACACTAGAAAAGGAAACCCCTAGGATGTCTATAGTATCCATAACTCATCTAATTAATGGGTCCAGGGTAAAAATATATAAAAGCAGACTCATGGGGCAGCCTTGTCTTACCCCTCTTTTAATTTTACATTTCTGGCCCAGCCAACCATTGCAATATGTCTGCGCAGTTGCTGTAATATAACAAGTCTGAATCCAGTTTATAAAGGTAGATGAAATCCCATACTGCCTTAGACATTTTCAGAGATCAAGCTTTTGCCTGATCCAGGCTAAAGATTAAACCTGTAAGTTCCCCCGTGGCTCCCCTATGGAGGATTTCTCTGAGCATAATCAGTCCATCTGTAGTTTTCCTTCCCGGTAATGTACATGTTTGTGAAGAATGGATTAATACTAACATACTAAAATGCCAGCAGAATAGGCCTAACGGTCTTTTGTGTCTGCTTGTTTGGTCAGCCCCCACCCTGGGTGCTGACCTTGCTGCCCCCATCGTCTTCTCTGGCTTCTCCCTTCCCAGTTCCGGTTATTCTTGCTGCATTGGATTTTGCTTCCAGAACCCTTCCCCTGTACCTGTCCCACCCCCTTGAACCCCTCCACCGTCTCTGCCTCCACCAGCCCCCTAGGCAGTGTATTCCATGGCTCCACCACCCTCTCAGTGAAGTAGCACCTCCTCCTTTCTCCCTGAATCTTCCCTCCAGCTTCCACCCATGCCCTCTAGTGGCCCCTTCCTCCTTCCTTCAAGCACCCTGACTGTTCCTCCCTATTTACCCTCTTCATGTACCTGAAGACCCTATCATGTCCCTGGTACCTTCTCTCTTCCAATGTGTACATATTTAGCTCTTCAAGCCTCTCCTCATAGGTCCTGTCCCCCAAGCCCCAAATCATTTTGGTTGCCCTCCTCTGGACCCTCTCCAGGAGTTTAATGTCCTTTTTAAGTGTGGCCTCCAAAACTGCATGCAGTACTCAAGGTGCGGCCTCACCAAGCAGTTATACAGAGGGAGTATCACTTCCCTCCTTCTGGAGGTGAACCCCCTAGCGATGCATCCCAGCATCCTGTTGGCCTTGGCTGCTGCCCTCCTACAAGTCTCAGAGTTGTTCATCTTGACATCCACCACCACCCCCAGGTCCCTCTCGGCCATCGAGACTTGTAGTAATGAGGAGGCACACATCAATAGTCTATTGCTGAGTAATTTCATTAGGAGTTTAATATCTGTATTTAACAATGTAATGGGATGCCAGTTGTTTAAATCTGCTCTGTCACCTTTTTTATTTATTTATTTAAGAGTTTAACCAGGCGGGCATACTGAGCGACTAGCCGCTCGTTTCCAGATGTGACCTGGGGGAAAACAGTAGGGTACATAGTGGTAAAAACCAAAAAAAAAAAAAAAAAAACAGACACAGGTATTAATGTACAGAAAAGGGCACTCATACAGAGATATTATTGTACAGTTAAGGGCACACATAAGAAGGATTATACATGGTGGTAGCTATCTATATAGATTAAAACAAGGTGTGCATGAAGAGGACTAAGCCTTCTGTCATACTATCTGGGACCCTCCCTGTTTCTAAAATATCCTGTAGGACTTCTGTGAATTCTTGTAACAATACCTGGAAAATAAGGTGATATAACTCATAAGGAATCCCATCCTTCCCAGGTGCCGTTCCAGATTTTGTTTGTGCCAAAGTTGTTTTTACTTCCAAAGGTGTGATGGAGTAATTAACATCTTATTGTCTGCTTGCAAAGCCTGTGGTAAGGTGCTTTCCTGCAACCATATTTTCTGTTGTTCAGTGGACAATTCTGCCGGGCAAAAAAAGTGATTGAATGTGTTTATCTATGGCCTGTACTATCTATGTCTGCCTTGGTAGTAAGAAGTGTCCCTTGGTGGTCTCGTACCTGTGTCATATGTTTCTGTTGTCTTTGCAGGGCACAGAATTGGTATAGATTCATAAAATCTTTAGAACCCTGCGTCCCAAACCTTCTTTCTTTTTCTAAAGATTCAGTCTGCTATACTGTATGTCATTCAGGTGTTGTTTCACCCTTGCTAGTTCAGGGAGTACTCGTCTATCCCCTTGGGCGACTTGAGAAAGCAAGTCCTGAAACGGCTCCCGATGGACGTGGTATGTGTCTGCTTTATTTTTCCCGTTAATTCTTCCTATTGTCAGAAGAAAATGTTTAATATCTTTTTTTGTATCCTCCCACCACTCTTGGGATGTGTCATATAAACACTTAACCAATTTCCTTGCCTTCAGAAGTGAAACAAGGACCTCTTCTACCATCAGGAGGACCAAAAGTTCCAGATTTAACCTCCAGTATCCTGGACCCTGATGCAGTGTCATGACTGGACACAGTAAGTTCGATTATCGCAGGGTTGGATGGTGCTACTGGTTGAGTGTTAGTGTTACTAACCCCCAATGAGGGTGAAAGAAACCAAAACTCTATTCTAGTAGCCTGTGTACCATGAAAGAATGTTTTTCTTGGGAGTACTAGATATTGCAAGAGCACCAACCAAGTCAGTTTGAGAAATAAGGTCATTTAAACAGCATCACAAAACATTTTTTGATTTTTCATACCCTCTATCAGTTACATAATGTACAATTAAAATCTCCCCCCAAAAACACATATTTAGATGTCAATAAATAGGGTTGTATATCACAAAATAGATCTATCCTTTCAGATTTCACTTGTGGAGCATAGACATTAATAAAACGACATTGTAAACCATCAAGATCGAGGTCTAACATTAAAGCTCTTCCAGGCAAAATGTCTAGAATCTGCACCTGCTGGCAGAAGGGTGATTAACACATATCCCACCCTGCAGCATGCATCTTCCTCAACAAACCAGTATGACACACCCACTTCCACCCCAGAGAGGCCTGTTCCATCTCCAGCCTAGTACGCAGACGTGTATCCTGTAGAAATACAACAACCTGTATACCGTTTTCAAATAAAGAAAAAATCAACAGCCTCTTCCCCTCCGACTGAATGCTATTGACATTCAAGGATGCCGCTGTGATATTAAAAACACCCGTCATTAAAGTCAGAAAGAAAACAAAATTCCTCAAATGTACATACTTCAGAACAAATCTGTGTCGGCCAAACTATTTTTTCTTAACCCATTTCCTTGAACCCATACGGGATTTCTTTTTTACTGTGTCCGTAACTTCAATCGGTTGTTCCACATCTGATTCCCTCTCAGCCTGGGATGATTGGAGTGAAGTAGAGTCCGATTCTGCCCCTCCATCAGGCAACTCATCTTGTAGGGCCATGTATGAGTTATGCAGGGGAAGCTGGGGGGTTCCCCCGTTGGTTTAGCTGTGTTCCTGTTCCTCAGACTCTGACATTTGTTCAAAACTACTGTAACAGTTTTTTCTGGTGGTGGAGGGCATGGTTGTTGTAGTAGTAGCAGGTACCTCCACCGAGGTGTTCTGAGCTTCAGTAGGAGGGACAGTTGTGGGCTCACCACTACCTTGAACCAAGGATACCATATCCAAAGCTGGTGGCCTTATCTGGCTTGGTGGGACCAAGAGGGTGGTGGGGACCTTTGACATGTTGCTGCCTTTACTGCAGTAATTATATAAAAATCCTGGATGCAGAAATCCACATTTGTGTTGTTATGAGCCACCCAGGGACATTCAGTAAATGAATGGGTTGCTTCGCAAAGGGAACACTTGGCAGGGTGATGGCAATCTGTCATAAAATGCCCCAGTTCTCCACATTGTGCACATTTTAACGTGTCACATGTTTTGCTAAGGTGTCTACCCAAACCACACTTATAGCAGTGGTGGGGTTGTCCTGGATAGAAAATAACGCCTTTATCTTGGCCTAGATAAAACCAACTAGGGAGATTCATTCCAGAACCCTTCTGAATCCAGGATGGGTTCAGGATTCCCCTGTATAGTACATTTTTTCTCAAGCCAGTGTGAAATATCAACTACATTAACCCCCTCATTCCTGAAGAGGACTGTTATTACTTTAAAAGATTGTTTTGTGAGGGGTATTGCTTGAAAATGGGACCAGGCTGGGTTCATTTTAAGCAAGGCATATTTCATCCAGAATCTATTCAGAATGTCTGGAGTTCTGAAACTCACGTCATATGTGATTTCCCCAGGTGTATGAATAAGAGCATATACCTCGCTCGTGGAAAACCCCAACAATTGTTTTATCAGGACCCTTCCAACATAGAAACAGTCTAGCATATTGTCTATAGGCCCCAGATACCTGAGTCTCACAGCATTTTTACGTTTTGCCAGAGATACAGGTTTTTGGAATAAACTTACATATGTGGGTGCTGGTTCTGTCAAGGCAGGAGGCGCTACCTCTACCCGAGGTGCAGGAACCTGTGCTCCCTCAGTGTTTGTAGGTATCAGATCTTCCCCTGAATTGGGGATATCAAAGGATTCTTTTTGCGATGACATTTCAATCGGGAAGTCAGAAACAGGACTTGCTGGAGCTTGGTCTGCCTGTTCCCCATCCTTCCCAGATATCTCTCCCATGTTTTGAGTGGGAGAGGTTAAATTTACTTCGATATCCTGAAGGTTTAAGGGGATATTGCCTGGTTGGGAGACATGCTCCTCCTGGTGTATTAGATCTGTGTCAACCTGTGGCAATGGCATTGTCGTCTTCTGTCCCCCCCCCCCCGAGGATCTGGAAGCGGGATACTGGGGTCTGCAACCCAATGTCCCATCTCAGTCTGTATCCATCCCGCTCTTTCTAGAGCTAATTTCGGTGACCAGTGTGACTGTGTGTCACTTGTTTGTGGGTGTGGAGCCTGAGACTCTGGTAACTCTACTCCCGCCCCACAAGTTGCTGTAAAAATGAACACTTTAGATCCTTTACCTGGAGTCATCAAGGGTGAATCGACTTCAGGCCTTTTCCATTTTTTGAGCTGGTCTTCCTCCGCTAATTTCTACATTCGCTTGAAATTCCTCTGTTGTTTGCTCCAAAATACGTTGTTTTTCTGCCAATAATTCTACCAGGTCCTTGTACAAAACTGCATCTCTCCGGGCCTTGACCTCTGGTAATAAATCTTGCTGACTCTGTGCTGTCAGTGTCAGTCCCTTACTAGTGCCTGCTCCACCGTCAGACGTCGTATGAAGATAGGAGAGATTAGGTACGCTAAGCTGGCCACCACTTGGGTGCATCCCAGAGGTACTGTTCCCCTCGCTGCAAGCTCGCTGCGGGCTGCCTAGCACCCTCCCTCCTCCACTGTCTTCCTCCATCTGGATCAGTAACTCTTTTGCCTCCTTAGCGCCACCTAGTGAAATAATAGGGGAATTTCCCTGGTGCACTGGCCAAATGTTCCCCCCATTCACTAAAAATACCACCAACAGCTTCATTTGGTTCAAGGTCAGTTGGCATTCATCTGTATCTCCCTCCCCGGGTCATGCCTGAAAATAGTCAGGATTAGTCTAGTGCACTTACCCGGTCAACAAAAACTAAATAAATAAAAAATAAAATAAATAAATATGAAAAAAAAAAAAGAAATTCTGCCACTTTTGAGAAATCAAAATCACAAAAGGCTCTGGGGAATTTAATAGAGGATCTGAATCTGGTAGACACCTTGAGATTAGTACAGCTGCAAGACAGAGAGTACACTTTCTACTCTGCAAGACATGACTCATACAGTAGAATAGATTTCATCATGCTGTCTAAGGGACTTGGTAATGGTATCATTAATGCAGAACTGAAAGATGTGGTAATCTCTGACCATGCACTTGCAAAGCTCGCTGTGGCCTTGGAAAGAGGAGAAAGCAATGGACTTAGGTGGAGATTAAATGTATCACTGCTCCAGGACAAAAAAATTAAGGACTGGTTAGAAAAAGGGACTACTGAGCTTTTTAAAATTAATGACAACTCACGGCGACCAGGTTCAGGAACAGACTCAGAACCCCGGAGGCTGAGTAAGGGAAGGAGAGGATAGAGCATCTGGAGGACTGCTCTCCTCCTGGGTTGGGCTGGGTGGGAAGCCTCGCTAGTAGTGGCCCCGTGGAGACCGGAGCCCTACAGGTAGTGGCGCAGGAGGAACAACAAGAAAAATGAGAAATACCATCTGGATTGGCCGGATGATGACATCCAGTCCATGGCATGCCAGAAGACTTCCTGTGGGGTTGTACCCATCTCAGCAGCACCTGAGGCCGAGAAGAAAAGAATAGTATTCTGGGCTATCCCCCACCAGTGCCTTCCCCCTCAGAGGAGAGGTACCCACTCAGCAAAAGGGTAATGCCAAGCTACCTCAAGGTAAACTGCAGACATGAGGTGGAAGGGCGCCTGGGGAGGTTGGAGGGGTGCGGGAGACATAGGATGCCTGAAGGAGTGGTGGATCCGGAGCCTGGAAGGGAGAAAATAGATAACACAAAAAAAAAAATTAATGACAACAGAGAAGTTTCATTAGCATGTTCATGGGCTAGTTTTAAGGTCTACATAAGGTGGTGGTGCATGGTAGCATGACAAGTCCTTGCAGATAAAAGGAGCGGGGTCAATACCACGTGATGAAAATGCCACAAGACAAAGCCATGTGGTGTACAACATGTGAGATGCCTTAACTGTGTAACCTCAAATTTCGATGGGGTGGTGATCTATAGTGGCGTGGTGCTGGATTATTAAATCTGCATTTCCCTCAAAGTGCACTAGAGTGGTGATCCACGGTGGTGTGGTGTTGGAATATTAAATCTGCATTTCCCTCAAAGTGCACTAGAGTGGTGCTCTACAGTGGTGTGGTGCAGGAATATTAAATCTGCATTTCCCTCAAAGTGCACTAGAGTGGTGCTTTACAGTGGTGTGGTGCTGGAATATTAAATCTGCACTGGCGAGAATTGTGCACTGTTTTGTCCCAGCTATTTGTGACAGATGCATTTTTTTGTCTTGCGACGTTTTCAACGTGCTGTTTGTTACCACGACGAGTTTACTTTCGTTCAGTAGACATGGAACCGCGGCATGTATAATTCGTTTTTCGGTTTAAAAAAAAGAAAGAAACCCAGAAGGAGCTGTTAGAAAAGTTATCTAAACTACACTCATCAAAACATAATTATAAACAAAATTATTCAAGAAATGCCCAACTGTTATACAAAAAAAATAGTCTGAAATATGAAATTAATACAATTTACAAAGGCAGAATATGCCGTTTTCAGGAGAAAACAGGCATTATGGGAATCAAACAAGAAGGCAGGGAAACTGTTACTGTACCAATTGAAGAAAACAACTAGGGCAGAATCTGATAGCAGGTATCAAAACATTGCAAAACAGGATAGCTGTAGCTAATAAAGAAATTAAGAGACAGTTCCACAGTTTTTATTTAAAGTTGTTTTAAAGCACTAATATATTTAAAGGACCCATAAATAAGCATTTAATTAAAAAAAAAAAACTTACTTGTAGCATGCAGTCTGTGTTCCTTTATCAAATCGCAACGTTTGTTTCATCCAAAGTTGGATTAGTTTTGTAAAATAAACATTTAAAAACACGCGGTTCCAGGAAGTGCTCAGCATGTATTTTCTGTGGCTGAGATATTGTTCTCACGAGAGTACCAAGAGCGTCAACGTCATCGGTGCGCAACTTGTACTGTGGTGCACATAATCACAGTTGCAACGTGGTGTCCATGTATTCTTTGAAGTTAATAAAACACTTTTTGATAGAAAATTAGCTGAGTCTGCCTTTGTATTTGAATGGCTGCAGTGCTGATGTAGTAAGCGCGCTGTATAATTGCAATATGTGTGCTGTCACACTACTGACATGTTGTGGAAAATGTGTACTGTGTGCTGGACAGGGTGACAGCCTTTTCTAGTCCCGCTCCATCAGGCACTCCATATTTGATTTTTATTCTTGTGTTTTTTTATTCGTGCGGCTGTTGTGGTGTGTATGTGTACAAATGGCAGTTCTGGTCCCTTGTTATAATTACCGTATTACTCATTGTAAAGCAGTAGCCTCAATGCTTGTGACACATCACATCAAGGTAATCACACCTGAACACAGCATGCTAGACATTGCTTTACTACACACTGCAGCCTTTGCCTCTGTGCTACACGCAGCATAGTAGACACTGCATGCAAGTTGTTATTTCAACTTATGTTCCTTCAGCAAACTCATTCAGAGGTGGTTCTTACAATATCACCATTTTCCCATAATTCACTGCTGTGCCACTGTGTTTTCATGAAGTAATGTTTCAGATTATTATATTTTTATTTTTGTAGCAGTACTGTACAGTTCTTTTTTTCCATTTGTTTTTATTATGTTTGCTTGCGCGCATGTGCAAGAAACATGTTGCGGCAGCTTGTGGTAGTAGTGGGTTTCAGAAGTGCGGCAGTGTTATAGCTAATGCCACGATTGCTTTTGTGGGCTCGTCTGTGTGGCACCAATGACTGAGCACACTGTCTATGACAGCAGTTTAGAAGCATGGCCCCAACATGAAAGAAATTTGCTGCTGCAGTGAGGGAGTGCCCCGTCATTGCAGTGGCGATGTACGTGGCTGAGTTACAGCTTTCTCCTGCTGTACTTTCTTTTGCTCCTCAGTATAGTCCTCGCCCTTTGCCCCCCGGCTGTCCATTAGCTGCAGTGTGGCTTTCTTTATTAGCAGCTCCAGCCTGCCCCTGCACAGTGTCTCCCCAGTCTATGCTTTTCTGCATCCCCACACCCCCCCCACCACCACCACGCTGCTATGATGTCAGCAGTGTCAGTGGCTCAGTAGGTAGCACACTCACCTCTGAGGCCGGGAGATCAGAGGGCTGTGGGTTCAGTTCCCACATCTGGCACTTGGGTTAATATCCCAGTACTGACACTGTAGTGCAGCATGAGAGGGGTGCTGCACTTCTGAGGTGCCGTCTTTCAGATGAGACGTTAAACCGAGGTCCCATCTGCCTGGATTGGTGGTAGTTCAGGTGGATGTTAAAGATCCCATGGCACTTATTGAAAAGAGTAGGGGAATTTTATTTAGAAAGTTGGGCTTCATTACAAAAAATAAACAACATTTTATACAAAGTATGAACTAATGTCATGAAACAAAACAGACAAATAATAATAGATGCAAGACATCAACAATCTGTAAATGGAAAAGTACAATTTTGCCATAATAGTTGAAACTGAGAACCTGAAGAGGTTAGGAAATCACGCAATTTAACTAAACCCAAAGCATGACAGATATTACTAATTATTTCTTGTTTAGATATCACTTTTTGATGTAAAACAAGCATACATCTAGCTTGCCATATGTAATATCTAATAACAACAAAAACAATATACAAAGTGTCAATATGATATTTAGTGTTTAAAATATCATTAGTACAAAACATAATCTGATCATAAGTTAACTGAAGAAATAAAGATTCAGACCATAAATCAGCTAAACTGGACCATAAATCTCCAGAAAATGGGCAGTCAAGAAACAAATGTTGTTGAGTTTCCAAAACTTCGTTGTAAGACTCTCTGGGGCAAAAACGAGCATTTAAAGCTTTGTGCTTATGATTACTTTTAACTCCCAACCTTCCGTAATTATTTAACCACACCATATCCCATACATAAGGGGTAGACGTGGATTGCAAAGCTGTTGGAGAATCTAAGCAAACCGACTTAAAGGACAGCTAGGAAAAATAACAGTTTCCTGAGCCTCACCCCTCCAGATCTTATCATATATCATTTTCCTAGATAAAATACAAAAATCTTGTGGGGAAAAACCCCAAGATAAGGCCATTTTATATCCTTCTTTTCCATATACTGGAATGGCTAATGAACGGGAAATAATTTTTTTTTGTTCAGGTTTCCAATTAACTAAGCAGGATGAAAACCATAACATGAAGTGCGGTTTCCAAATAGCTTCCCCAGGTTTAATAGCCTTACTAAAATCATAACTAAAGAATAAACTATAGAAAAAGGCGATAGGATGGATCATGTTTACTCCACCTCTCTCGAATAGGTCTATATGTTAAATTTTGTTTAATTGGGTTAAGCCGAGACCCCAAAACCCCTGAAAAACACCCCATATAATTTAGTAAAAAGCACAAGAGGAGGTGGAAACACATAACTAAGATACAAAAAAATTGAATAACTAAGTTTTAAGCAGGACTACCTCTTTTTCTTCCCAATCAAAGCAGAGTTCCATCTTACAATCAAACCTTCAGCCTTCTTTAAGGCAATAAGCCAGTTATAAGATGGCATGTCACCTGACCCCAAAAATCCCTAAATATTTAAAAGGATCAACTTTATAGGAATCCCCTCATAAGTGCCATTTATCTGGAGAGAGGTGTGACCTAGTGGTACACCCACACTTTTATCAAAATTAATTTTTGAACCAGAAACTGACGAAAAGGTCCGAAGGACCTGAACCAGGGCTTCTTCCATAGAATTTTTGTCCACCACCATGACCAAATCATCAGCATAAGCTAACAATTTGATCGTAGGTAAAGAGAGAATTCCCTTCAATCCTTCAATATGAGGGCAAAGCAGTATAGCCCGTATCAAAGTGTCTACATAAAAGTCATAGAGAATCGGGCTTAAGGGGCATCCTTGCCTGACCCCACGAACAAGTAAAACTGGATTCCCTAACCAACCATTAACATTAGGGATAATAAGAGCATCCTTATATAAAGTCTTAATCCAGAAAAGGAACTTGACTGGAATCCAAAAGCTCGTAAACAGAGAATAAAAATCATGAAGGACTCTGTCAAAAGCTTTTTCTTGATCTATACCCAGGACCCATCCAGACACAATTTCCCTATCCCCCAGCACAAATAATTCACGCAGTAGGACTAAATTATCGTGTTGGTACCTGCCAGGAATACCACATGTCTGAAAGGGACTTAAATGAAAAGCAACTTTAAGCAATCTAGTTAACAGAATTTTAGCTAATATTTTATAATCTACATTTAATAGACTAAGTGGTCTCCAATTATTTAAATCAGTAGCATCACCCTTTTTAAAAATCAAGATTAGAAGAGCTTCCTTCATTGTTTTGGTCAAAACACCAGAAGTCAATATCTCATTGTAAAGCAAAGTTAAGGCCGGAGCCAAACTAGACGAAAAGGTTTTAAAAAATCTCGCAGTAAGGCCGTCCGAACCAGGAGCGGATTGTGAACACAGTTTATCAATAGCCTGTATAACCTCAACTTCTGCAATATCAGCCTGCAACATCTCTTGCTCTTGCTGGGAGAGTTGAGGGAGATGCAAAGACTCCAAAAAAGTCTTGGCAGACTCACATTCTGGCTTACTACCCAACATGTTAAAAACATGCTGTTCAACAATTTTAACCAAAGATTCAGGTGTTGTAACCAAATTACCAGACGGAGACCTCAGACACTGAATTAACTTGGAATTAACACGAATTTTACATGCCTTAAAGGGATCTAATCTCCCTTTATCTGTTTTAGTCCCAAATCTAGCTTCTTGCCCTAATGAACTAGCCCTATCATATTGCAATTTCTTCATCTGAGCACAGATAACAGCAATTTGATTGCTATAATCATGTCAAGTGGTATCAGCTAGAGAAATCAAATGCTGTAGTTGCTGCCTCAGAGATAGATATTTCAAATATTTCTTATTTTGAGAAGCAGCAGCCTTTTTCTGAAAAATCGGTTTCCATCGAGATTTAGAATCTTCCCACCAGTCAGCAACTGTATCATAGAAATCCACAACTGATAACCTGGATGCCCATTCTTTGTGCCACAATTTCACATTCGAAGGATCCTCCAAAAGGGAGTCATTAAAATGCCAATGGTTCTTTTTACAACGTGGAGCAGACTCCCAAGAAAATGATGCACACAGGGCAGCATGATCTGAAAACTCCACCCCGACAGTGTGGCAAGAATGAATACATAAAATTTTGGACAAAAACAGAAAGTCTATGCGGGTCCGCAAGGATCCTTTAAAAAAGGTAAAACCTCCCGTAGCATGACAATACCTATAGGCATCTATAAGCTGGGCTGTGGTTATAATATCCTTCAAGGCAACAGAATCACAAAACATTTTGGGAGTTTTTAACCCTCTGTCCTCTTGTTGCAAACCACAATTAAAATCACCTACCCAAAGGAGTAATCTAGAAGTATGCAAAAAGGGTCTAACTAAATTAAAAAGAGAGACCCGTTGAGCTTTAGATTGTGGAGCATAAACCACAATAAGACGAAAACGCTCCAAAAATACGCAAAATCTAACAATAATGCTCTCCTGAGAAATATCCACTAATCTAGAGACATGAAAATCTGATTTGAAAATAAAATACTAATACCCTCACAAGTATCGGGACCAGATGACCAAAAGGTAGGCCCACTAGTCTAGGCCTTTGAAGCCTGTTGTAACTCTTTATGGGTTTTAAGCCTGGTATCCACAAGACAAACAATATCACACTTAAAATCTTTGATTGTCAAAAAAACACCCCCTAATCTCTTTTGACCTTTGATACTATTTACGTTAAGGGAACAAATAGACAAAAAGGCCATTTAAGTGCCGATGGGAGATTTACTCCTTTGACTTTGTCGGGTTCGTTTGGCTATAGGATACAAATCTTTACTACCTTCTGTATCAGGACAGGACCGAATGGAGGAGGTGTCTGTATCATCCCCCAGAGTCCTTATCAGAGAGATCAGTAGCTAGTATGGCAAATTTATTATTAGACTGCCAAGCATCAGCTACTGTGTCCTTACCTCACTGACTACTGCCTGACCTTTCCTAGTCCTCTTATGAGTAACCTGAGTAAATCCAGAGGAATCTAAATCAGAAGCTAGTTGTAAGGGGGGAGGAGGGGCATCTCAATATCTGGCCTATTACTTACGGCAAACTGCAATGAGTATCCGAACAGAAGGAGGAACTCCTTCTGCAGGGGTAACTATTTCAGAGGACAAAACAGGAATCTCATGACCCGACTCTAAAGGTTCATTTTGTACAACTGCTGTTGCATCTTTTTCCAAATCTCGAGCAGCAGATTTTTTGCTTGTATTTGCTGTGCAATTGTAATTAGGCCATCATGTGAGGGATAGTCATCTCTATTATGGGATGCCCATGGACAACGACCATAAGCATGGCCGGTGCCATCACATAAATTACATTTAAAAGGGTTAGAGCAGGCACTCGAAGCGTGGCCAAATTCAAAACAATGGCTACACTTCATAGTGTCACAGGCAGAACTTAGGTGAGTACGTGCACCGCACTTAAAGCATGATTTAGGTTGACCAGCATAATAAATAAGTCCTTTGTCTTTACCTAAATAAAAAAAACTAGGTAGATGTTTAGGTCCAGTATTGGTTGAAAATAATTTAACTCTGACTCTCCAACTACCGTCCCAAATTTGTTCGCTATCTAACATGGGAGTGGGCCTATTCAGCACCTCACACCTTTTATTTAACCAAAATAGAATGTCCTCCACATTAACCCCTTCATTCTTGAAAATAATTGTAATATTCCTAACAGCAGGTTTAGTCAATGGGATAGCTGGAAAAGGTGACCAAATAGGAGAAGTCTGAAGTGTCGCATACTGAGCCCAAAATCTATCTAAACCAGAGACCTGTTTGAAACTAATATCATAATTGGAATTACCAATACTAATTAAGGCAAAGATTTCCGAAGAAAAGAATTTCATGGACCCTTTAAGCAATTTTTTTGCAATGTATACCCGATCCGGAGGTTCCTCTAACCCACCCTTATAAAGTAAGCGAACTGCGTTTCCCTTGGAGCTGGTTCTCCTTGGAATTAAATAAATCTGCCAGCTTAAACCCACCCGTTGACCTGTGTGATTATTTTCAGGGACTTTCAGTACTGGGGTAGGTATAGAGCTTGACCTAACAGTGGCTTCAAGGGGTAGAACAGGAGATATATCATTTTGCAACCTATCCCCTTCATTATTAATTTGAGGTGTCAAAGGGTTTAACAGAAAACTTCCCAATACTGTTATCAGTACAAGCATCTGTAGAATTAGAATTCAAAAGTCCACAGTTTAAAGCAACACCCTGGGGTTCGTTGGAGCTCAAAGTAGTGCCAGACGATACAGTAGTGGTTGCCTTCTGCAACATTTTCAAATACGTGGGGTCTTGGGAGTCTGGAGTCCAAACACCCCCTTCCCCTTTCTCCCAACCAGCACTTTCTAAGGCGTTATCCAGTGACCATGACGTTTTTAAAACATTAAGGTTTGTCAAATTTTTAGATGAAGCCTTTACACCTTTTGCCGATACCCCACCTCGCTTGCTCCACCCAGGCACTTTATCAGCCGAAAAAAAAAAATACCTCAGAATCCCTGTTCTGTTGTACTGTCGTCACAGATCGTTTTAAAAGAGAGGCATCCTCACTGAGTCCAGGAATTTTCATGTTATTCGGTAATGGTTGATTTAGCAACGGTACCGACGCAGGCTGTAGGCACACCGAGTTGCGCTTCAGAAAACTGCCAGCCTCCTCTGAAGCAGCCGTCAATGCGGAAGTGAGCACTGAGTTCGTCGGCCCGTCAGTGTCAGCAGGGGGCCTTCCTATTGCAGCATCACTGGGTAATACTGGCTCCTTAGTCGTCTTAGCGTATGCCGCTATTTTGGAATCCAACTTCTGTATTTGAAACATTAGTGCCGCTCGTCGCTCTTCCAGGGCAGAACGAAAAGAATTCTCCACAAAAGACCGTAACACATTATTACCTTTCTTCCTTCAATTCGCCAACAGCAGTAGCTTCTCTGATAGTACCAGCACAGGGTTCAGCAATAACAAGTTCCTCATCTATGGCCTCTGAAGTTCCAAGCACAGGAGAGGAGGCCCACTCCCCTGTACTTCCAACGTCCATCTCCTCCGAGGATTCGTGCACACTGGCCATCTTGCAGCCAGTAGCAAAGGCTCCACCTACAAAGAGTAGGGGAATTTCCCCGGTGTCCTGGACAAATTTCCCTCATTCACTAAAAATACCACCAACACCTTAATCTGGTTCAAGGTCAGTTGGCATTCATCTCTATCCCCCTCCCCCTGGGTCATGCCTGAAAATAGGTAGGATTTGTCTAGTGCACTTACCCAGTCAACAAAAACTAAATAAATAAAATAAAAATGATAGCCACGGTGTGGAAGTGAATGTTTGGAAATCGGCACTGTGGCAGCAGCAGTCCACCGGAGCACGTGCCCCGGTCAATAATGCTGTGCCCCTCTCTGCACTGATGCTATAGCCCCTACAGTGCTGTGCACATCAGTCAGACCCATGGTAAAACTTATTTCATCAGGTCCCCTCCCGAGACTAAGCCCGCTGCTCACAAGTCAGTCAAATCAGCCCAAGTCCTGTCCCACCGTGACTGATTCCCCGGCTCCTCTGTGCTGGCACTATGATGTAGAAGTCCTGACCCTGGCCCTGTTACTTTCGGAGTCGGGTCGGACATCTGCAGTTTTGTACACTGACGTGTGGCCTACAGCCTGCAAGTGACCAGTGGCTGATCGGCTGCGCTGCCAGCAAGGGAACGGCTTAGTCTTTGACTGCCTGAGGAGTGTCTCTAGCGGGCAATTGCCAGTCGCGATCGGGTCGTCATGATGCACCAGACAGCAGCTTTTTATTTACCCTTGCAGCGGTCTGTGTGGAAAACAGCATCAGTGTGAAAACACCAACAGGGACAGGTAAGCGACAGAACAGCTACCCATCAGGCAAGTCAGTGGCCCAACTCGACTACTTTCTGCTACATCTTGATCTAGAATCAGTGATGATATGTATATCACTACTGTGACACAGAACTCCATTTTTTATGTTTGCTTGCGCGCATGCGCAAGAAACATTACGTGACAGCTTAGGAGAGAAGCGGGTTGTGGAGGCATGGCAGTGTTACAGCCAAGGGAGGCACTGCATTTGGGGGCTTGGCACTGGTGGACCAATGGAGGCACAATGTGCCAATGACACTGGTCTCCAATAAGTGCACCAAGTTCTAACATTTTCGCCAGAAGCAATCGGGGCTGCCTCATCATTGCAGCATTAGTCATTGTGCTGCAATGAGGGAGCAACCCGTCATTGCAGGGCGGAATGTTAGCTAGTCTAATACTGTTTGGAACATGGTGGCGGCTTGCCACCACATTCACAAACAGTATTAGGCAGCCCTCCCATGCCGAGGGGTGCCCAATCCCCTCAGCAGCATGTGCCCCAAAATGGTCTTTTGTTGGTCGACGGGGCCCCAATCCCCTCACGTTTGCGCCGCAATGTTTATTTAGCCGATGGAGGAGGCCACCGCCCGCCGGCATGATGTAAACCCCCTGTTTTGTTGCCCGCCGACGGGTGCCAAATCCCCATCGGCACAGCTGCCCCCAAAAGAGTCCCTTTGGCACGTTGGGAGCCCACCCCAGTGTGCCAAATGCCCCAGTGAAATTGAAAACCGTCCTCATGCTTGTCTATTTGTTTTGTTTTTCCCTGTAAAGGAAAAACGTGTCCTCATGGTCTGGGAGACCCCCTCCCACAACCTCACCCACCCACTGTTCACCCCACTCTCCCCACACCCACTCCCATACTTACCTCCGGAGTCTGGCGCGAATGATCTTCGTGGACCGGGAACACGCCTGCACTCTTCAAAGCTGACCGTGAACTGAGGAAATGCCGGTAAGCTGTATAATGTAATAAATAGGGTTTTTCAACTTTGCTGCATATCTCAGACATTTTTGAATTTTGGCACCAAATTTCAACATGGGTTTTTGGACCCTCCTCATGAATTCTGTCACTGTCATGGCATTAATCAGGCCTGAAGTGTGATTTCCGTTCACTGCGCAAAATCACCTTTCGACTGATTAACAGAATGACAGTGCTAGTGTTCATAGGTGGGCTCCCAAAAGCCTATGTTGCAAATTTGGTGGAAACATTTTAAAAAATGACTGTTTTACGAGCGTGCGTTGCACAGTTCCTACGCATGTTCGTAAGTTTGCAAATTTGTAACATTTGCACTCCAGATTTTCAACTTTGCCATTTTATCACACCTACTTATAAGCTGTACAGCTGTCATTTTTCACATCTCACCCAAAATGTGTTTCTGCGCATGTAGCACACAATGGTGCAGTCGGTGTGCGAAATCACTGTTTGGGACAGATTAAGAATATCACAGTGACACTGTTCATGAGCAGGGGTCTTACAATGGCTATGTTGAAAATTTGGTAAAAATATTCTTAAAAATGACTGTTTTACGAGCGTGCGTTGCGCAGTTCCTACGCACACTCGTAAGTTTGCAAATTTGTAACATTTGCACTCCAGATTTTCAACATTGCCATTTTATCACACCTACTTATGAACAGTATAGCTGTCATTTTTCATCTTGTCCAAAAGTGTTTCTGTGCGGTAGCGACAATGGCTCAGTCGGTGTGTGAAATCAATGTTTGGGACAGATTAAGAAAAATCACAGTGACACTGTTCATGAGCAGAGGTCTTAAAATGGCTATGTTGAAAATTTAGTGAAAAAATTCCTAAAAATGACTGTTTTATGAGCATGCATTGCGTAGTTCCTACGCACACTCGTAAGTATGTGAATTTTTAATATTTGCAGTCCAGAATTTCAACAGTGCCATTTTACCACACCTACTTATGAGCAGTACAGTTTTAATTTTGCACATCGCTCCCAAAATCTGTTTCTGCGCTTGTAGCGCGCAGTGGCGCAGTTGGTATGCGAAATCAATGTTTGGGACAGATTAAGAAAATCACAGTGACTCTGTTCATTAGCAGCAGTCCTAAAATGTCTATGTTGAAAATTTGGTGAGAAAAGTTCATAAAATGACACTGTTATGAGTGTGCGTTGTGCAGTTTCTATGCACGCTCGTACCTTCACACATTTGCAATATTTTCACTCCAGATTGCCAACACTACCATTTGCCTGCACCTCCTTATGAATAGTACAGCTGTCATTTTTCACATCCTGGCCCAAATGTGTTTTTTCACTTCTGGCGCAGACAAGCGCAGTCATTGTGGGAAATCCATGTTCGGGACACATTAGGAAAATCACACTGACACTGTTCATTAGCAGAGGTCCTAAAATGGCTATGTTGAAAATTTGGTGACAAAAGTCCATAAACTAAGTGTGTTATGAGCGTGCATTGCGCAGTTTCCATGCATGCTAGTAACTTCGCACATTTGTAATATTTTCACGCCATATTTCTCAACGCTGCCATTTTTCCGACCTCTTTATGAACAGTGCAGCTGTCATTTTCACATCCTAGTTGAAATGTGTTTTTGCAGTTCCAGCGAGAATACCGTGGTTGCTGTAGGAAATCAGTGTTCAGGACACAGTAACAAAATCACAGTGACACTGTTCATGACCACAGGTCGTTAAATGCCTCTGTTGAAAATCTGGTGATGAAACTCCATAAAATGACTGTATTCGCGCATGTGTTGCTACGGTTTCCGCACGTATGCTCAGGCGATGCAAGCATTTTAATATTCCCACTACACATTTTCAACATTGCCATCTCTTCATACCTCCCTATGGATGGTACAGGCTGTCATTCTTCACATCCTGCCTGATCTGTGTTTTCGTACATGTGGTGCAGAATGGCACTGACACTGTTGGAAGTCAGTTTTCAGACACATTGACAAAATCACACTGCCACTGCTCATGACAAGAGGTCCAGAATGCTTTCAAGAGGTGGGGAAAAGGCCATGTTCAAAATTTTGCACTGTGAATACCAACAAATGCCTGAATCATTCGGTTTCTAACCATAACGTCCTACCCTGTGCAGACAGTCAGGCATCAGGGTGTGCCTTTGGATTGCCAACTGTACTGCTCATGCCATCCCACCCCACCCCAACCACTGACAGGCATCGAGGTGCACCTTGACTCTTCGTCCCAAGACTTCACCCCATTCTCCTATGCTGCACCCATTTCAACGTATGTCCTTATGAAATGGGGTGACTGAGAGCCAAACACCCTAAGGCACAGCTCAACACGTGTCAGTGTCTGCAGAATAGGGTGAGGTGACTATGGCATGACCGTCATGGTGATGACGCAAAACCTACCCAAATCCTGTCCATCTCTACAGGATGGAGGTGGGGTTCATGTGAAGTTCAGTACTTCACTGCCAGTCCTATTCTGCATCTGTCTAACTCCTGCATTTCCATTGTTAATACCAGCAAGCAAACATTCGGCATTGACAAACACTTGTTTTAAGTGTGGCTACCTCAGTAACTAAGGAATTCATTAATTCAGGTGTAATTCAGAATTTACTCCATGAATAGGTGTTTAGTTAGATTTTTTCAAGGAGCTCCAGTGTTGCTGCTTCTTTTTCGGTCTCAGAACTCTTGTTTTCTCCCGTGACTGCTCCGTTTGCTAATACATCCTGTTTTGATTTGTGCAAGGGCTTCTACTACAAGGTCCGTTTTACTTGCAAGAAACCTCTACTCACTGCTGTATCGCATTCGCAAGGAATATTATCTTCAGGTGAGTGCAAGTTCTGCAGTAACTTTGTCCATCACTGTTTCTTGTTTAGGAAAGATTAAATTTAACTGAAAAAGCACTGTTTGAAAATAGGTATGTTCGTGGCAGAATTGTGAATTGCATGTCAGCGCCTCCCCAACTGGATGTAATTGCTGGACATAGTTTGGTCACTGCAATAACTGTTTTAAATATATTGCGGTGCAGGAGGTAGTTATGTCCCTAGCAGAATTGTGAATTACTAGCAAGTCAGCTGTCCCCCCCCCCAACCTTGATATAAGTGCTGGTTATAGTTTGGTCACTGCAATTACTGTTTTAAAATATATTGTAAGGGCAGGAAGTAGTTGTGTGAATTACTAGCAGATCATCTGCTCCCCAACTGGATTTTATTCATTTTGAATAGAGTTGTATTAAAATTACAATAAAAATAATTTTTATATTGGTTTATAGTGGCGTGGTGTTTTGTTATTTTTTTTATATACATAGAAACATAGAATTTGATGGCAGATAAGGACCGCTTGGCCCACCCAGTCTGCCCATTTCCTACCTAATGGATAAGCTGCAGATCCTAGTTAACCAGCAGCCTACTTCTTTTCTACCCCACCCGCTAGAATTGCCTTTATGGCTGTCCCATGCATACTTGAATTCAACCACTGTTTTTGACTCCACAACCTTCCTCCGGAAGGCCGCTCCATGCATCCACAACCCTCTGTGAAAAAATACCTTACATTACCTCTGAGACGCCCATCTTCAAATTGTGCCCCTTGTTCTGCACACCTCTTTTGAAAGATGCTACCCTCTTGGACTTTGTTTATTCCCTTGAGGTACTTGAAAGTTTCTGTCATGCCCCCTCTCCTCCTTTCCTCGAGTGTATACATATTAAGCTCCTTTAGTCTTTCTTCATATGTCTTCCGTGCAGACCCTGCACCATTTTAATTGCCCTCCTCTGACAGCTTCCATCTTGTCTATGTCCTTGCGGAGACTGGGTCTCCAGAACTGCACACAGTACCCAGATGGGGTCTCACCAGCTGTCTGTACAGAGGGATAACAACTTCCTGTTTTCTACTGGTGATGCCTCTCCTATGCATCCCAGTATCCCCCCAGCCCTCCTTGCTGCCCTCTCACATTGTTTGCCCACCTTTAAGTCATCTGATATGACTACCCCCAGGTCCCTTTCCATTTTTGTTGTTGTTAGTGTCTCACCCCCCATTGTGTACTCTTGCCCTGGGTTTTTCTTTCCCAGGTGCATTACCTTGCATTTCTTAGCATTACATCTAAGCTGCCATACATTTGACCATTCCTCTAACCTTGCCAAGTCCCTTCTCATTCTTTCCACCCCACCTTATGCATCAACTCTGTTGCATATCTTTGTGTCATCTGCAAAGAGACTTACTTTTCCTTCCAGTCCCTCTGCAATGTCGCTTATAAAGACATTGAAGAAGACTGGTCCTAATACTGAACCCTGCTGCACCCCACTAGTAACCCCCTTTCTTCAGAGTGACTCCATTTACTATTACCCTCTGTGTCCTATTCTCCAGCCACCTTTACCCAGGCTATCATCTCGGGCCCACCAAGGCTGGCTAACTGTATATTAATCTTTGTGTGGGACTGAGTCAAATGCCTTGCTAAAGTCTAGGTAGGCCATGTCCACAGCCCCTCCTGATCTACTACTTTGGTCACCCAGTCAAAGAAATCTATTAGATTCGTCTGGCATGACCTTCCTACTGTGAATCCATGCTGCCTTGGGTCCTGTGCCCTCTGGCCTCTGGGTACTGACAATTCTTTTCCTTCAGAAGTGATTCCATCATTTTCCTATCACTGAGGTTAAACTAACAGGCCTGTAGTTTCCTGCGTCTGTCTTGCTCCCACTTTTGTGAAGGGGAATCACATCTGCCCTCCTCCAGTCCTCAGGTACCACCCCATCCTCCCATGATTTGTTAAACAGGGTAGTCAGTGGTGTCACTAGTTCTACCCTTAGTTCTTTTAGAATTCTGGGATGAATCCCATCAGGCCCCATTGCTTTGTCCACCTTCAGTTTTAAGAGTTTTTTCAGAACCCTTTCTTCTGTAAATGAGCTGGTATCAACTTCTGTATCCAGAGTGTTTCTGTTGTTTGTTTTAGGTACCTCCCCCTCTTCATTTGTAAATACTGTATAGTAAGTAAATTGGTACCCCTCTACGCGCCGCCGCAGATTATGCAAACCGCAGCATGTAGGGGGTCTCCGACACTGCTGACATTTGGTCGGGGGGTCCAGATAGGAAAAGGATGAAAACCCCTGCTCTAGATAATGAATTCATTAATTTTCTCCATAGCTTATATTAATAAAAGTTTAAAACATCTTCATGGCTCAGAGGTCTGCTAGCACCACAGATCTATGCTGTAGGCCTGCAGATAGTTGGTTCTGTCATCATTCAGAAGATAAGTTTAAAACAACTTCCAACTCTGTTTTTTTCTTTTCAGTTATTAGGTACAGTATTTGTACATTGTGGAAAGCGCTTTTTTAATCTGTCTTTTAATTTCCCTGTTCAACCATTTGCTAGTTATGTGGCTGTCACGTATGATATTGGTTCATATCATTGATTGTGTGTAAGAAACTGATCTGCTGGTTCTGACTTGACAGGGTGTCCTCTAGCTGTACTGACAATTAGATTGTTAGTTATTTATTTAAATATTAACTTTTATTGCTGTCCTCTCTCTAGATCATTAGTGAACTCAGGAAAATTCAGTTTGATCCCGGTAAAATCCCACTTCATCCTCGTTTCCCATTTGCTGCTTGTACGCTCGAATATTTAAATAAGTCTCTGGAATTGTTGTGCTCAGTCAAAAAATGTCAGCCCCAGAAAAAGGAACTGGCACCAGCAAACGCTATGCAAAATATGTATTACTACACTAGATAACTATACAAATTAACTGCCAAGTAAATTAAACTGGGATCTGCAGCTTATCTAATAGGTAGGGAAATGTGCAGATGGGGTGGGCCAAGCCCCTATTTGCCATCAAAGTCTGTGTTTCTATGCCTATTACAGCATATCCAAAAATACAGAAGGGAGCCTAAATTAAATCATTCCAGTGATTTTGCATGGTGAGTGGTATCCTTCACACATATCGTCAGTACAAGACATACAGTTAATTAATGATGCCATTACATCAGCTGATGGTGTTCTGTTTCATATTTATTCATTTTTGAAACTTTTATTTAATGTCTTACTTTTGATGATAACATTGGGGGGACCACTCTGGACACCATTACCAACATGTAATATTGCTAATAAATACTGCTTATTTCAGTTCATTTGTAGTAGTTTGGACAGATAAATTATACTGTTTCTGCTGTATACTGTTTAGCCATTGTGATGTGCAGATGCATTACAATTTAGCACTGTAACTTACATTTAAGTAGCACTTCAGCGGTGTTTCTGTGATTTTTACTGCTTTTAACATGTTTAACTGCTACTAAAAATAAATACAGTAAGTAATAGTCATTGTTTTGCTTTTGAGTGTTTTCCTCTAAAACTGACACTGGGTAGCATAACATGTTGCAATACCTCACAATAATGATGTTTTCTGGGGACTGCATCGGACCCTGAAAATAGCAACAATATTTATTATACTGGAATAAATTTGGTCTACAGTATAATCGGCTATACACTTATGCTGCAAAGACCAACACTACCTCACTCACATCTGGAAACAGTCAACTAACATTTGTTTCAACTGGCAAGAATAACTGCGGGTGGTTAGATTCATGGATTGGATGCAGCCCCCCAAAACAATATGATTATAGTGAAATATCGCAACATGTTATACTATCAAGTGTCAGTTTTAGAAAGTGGTGCCGCATCAAGAAACACCCATAAACAGTAACCACAACTTTTACTTACTGTATTTATTTTCAGTAGTAGCTAAAACTGTTAAAATCAGTAAACATCAGAGACCACTGTTGAATGGGAACCATTAGTTAAATGTCAAAGTGACAGTGTTAAATTGTAATGCACCTGCACATCACAAACACCTCTACAGTATAACAAAAATTGAGGCTTACACAAGATACAACAGAAACAGTATATTTTACCTGTGCAACTACAACAAATGAGCTAAAAGCAGTATTACATTTCTGTGGTACTTATAGTGGTTCAACCCACCACCCCAATATTATCAATCAAGAGTAAGACCTATGAGGTAAATAAAAAAATGATTATCTAAGAAGCAGAACATCAGCAGTTGACATAATTTCATAATCAGTTTATTTCTTGTGCCAGAGATGAGTGAGACTGATAACACCCAATACAGCAGAATCACCAGGGTGCTGTAAACTGTTAGCAGATCCAGAGAGGGCACACGCGATCAGCACCATCTTTTATTAACACAGCTTGCACTGCTATTAAAAAACGGCAGTGTACTGGACCCGGCAAGGATGAATAAATATTTGGGATCGCTAATACTGTACATCTCAGATGCTAGTAGCATGAAAATTTGGGGGCACTAAATATATTAGTTCTTCTATAGTTTCTTTACAGCCTTAAACCCCTTACTTGTTAGAATGTGTCCAATATTTAAATTTATGGGACTACGTATGGATTATTTTCACTAGTCAATGTGTTCGGGTCCTATTTAATCATAACAGTTTTAAAACTTATGTTCTGGGAATGTGAGAAACATGTGTTACATTTTAGAAGGAAAACTACAGAAATTAGGGCTGTCTTAAGAAACTGTTGCAACAAGAGAGTACATATCATAAATATCAAAGGTCGGACATCAAGGGTCATCTTTGAGGTCTGGTGATTGGGGGCACACAGAAAGACTGTCACCACACTTGAATAGCTAATAATATATAGAGAATAAAGAATAGGCAGGTGTTATGGATTTTTTCACACACCTGAGGTCTGTGATGACCCATAAACCTCGAGAGCAAAGCTAGAGAGTTTTAGGTGGTCATCACACATCGAGGGTGTGTGGGAAAAAAAACCCATAACATCAAACTTACCTATCCTTTATTTTTCATAATTGCTGGTGTGGAGGTTTAGACTGTATTTCTAGCAGCTTGAAAGAAAAAAAATGTTTTTACCTAGAGTACAGTTTTATTTTTGAAGAAAAGTTAACTGTGCATGTATAAAAACACAGCTGAAAATACTGCAGTTGAAATACTCTTTGTAAAACAATGGAATGCAAAAGTTTTAAAGTCTTCTCTTTTGGGAATGTCATATCAACTGGATTTTAGGTTATTATGACGTATCATATCAATCAGATTTCAGGTTATTATTATCTTTAGAGCAGAATAACCTGAACTTTGGTTGATATGCATTTTTAACAAAACAGTAATTCGATTGATATTTATGGTCACCAGTAATTATATTGTTGTTCAGTTTACAGACTTATAGAAATAATAAGGCGATAGGTATTTTCCAGACTTCCTTTAGAAAGGCAGCAAAGCTGCCCTCTGCTTTTAGAAACTTACTTTGGCACTGCTTGGAATTGAACTCCAGCATGTCCGGAGTACAGTGGCCAAACTAAAGCTGTGTATGGCACACAGACTCCAAAAAACTCCTAACACCTGCGCACAAGTGATGAAGGTGGTGTGCTACTACGGGCAGCCAGTTCCGAACACAGCACAATGCAACTCAGAAAGACTTCTAAGAAATTAGCAGCTAGAAATTCACATAAGGAGACGCATTTGCGCAGAGTGCCCCAGTTCGCCACGAAGCCTCAGAGAATGCACCCGGAAGGCTTATAGCTTGAGGAACTTCTGGCCTGCAATTTGGTGGAAAATTAAATCTTAACAATAGTTGAATTACTGGCTGCTGAATTTCTTTTAGAGTGCTTTTTGGTATTTGCATAAAGCTGTTTATGTTATCATAGTATCGGACTAATATATTTTGCACCCCTAAATGTTTGCGCTACCGGCATCTGAGTTGTATTAGTAATGGAAATAATTACGCAACCCCACCGGGTCCAGTGCACTGCATTTTTAACAGTGTTGAGTAAGTCACTTTTCTATTACTTATTATTACTTTGGGAACTTTATCAGGAGCTTTCTGTGCAGTCACTAAGAAGGATGGAGTACTAGAAAGTAATACACCTTACAGTTACAGTTACTTCTTTCTTTTTATACAAAAACAATACAAAAGTAATAAGTAACTGTAACAGATTACATTTATTTGAAAGTAATAGGTTGGTTACTAGTTACTTTCAAATAAATGTAACCAGTTACAGTTACATATTACTTTTGTATAGAAAGAAAGAAGTAACTATAACAGTAAGGTGTATTACATTTTCTAGCACTTCTCCATCCTTGCTAGTGACGGCACAGAGCTTCCTGGAACAAGTTTCCAAAAGTATTGGAAAGTAATAGAAAAAGTAACTTACCCAACACTGATTTTTATGTTTGCTTGCCCATGATGCAAGAAACATTATGTGGCAGCTTAGCAGAGAAGCGGGTTGTGGAGTGTGGCACTGTGGCAGCAAACAGGGACACTGCATTTGGGGCTTGGCACTGGTGGACCAATACAGGCACACTGTGCTGATGACATTGGTTTCCAAAAGTGCCACCAAGTTGAAACGATTTTGTCGCAGCAATGAGGGCTGCCTCATCATTGCAGCGTCAGCCATTCCGTCGGCAATGAGGGAGCAACCCATCATTGCAGGGCAGTCTCTGCCAGTGTAATATTGTTTGTAAACATGGCAGCAGCTTGCCGCCCCTCACAGCCCCATGAAAGCCGATGGGATGGCAGTCTCCCTATCAGCATGCCCTGATCCAGTTCATTTGCTGACAGAGGAGCCCACTCGCCATCGGCATAATGCCTCCCCATTTGTTGTGTGCTGAGGGGGTGCCCAGTACCCCTTGCCATCATGTGCCCCCCCAAAACAGTCTTTGTTTGCCAACAGGGGGCCCAATCCCTGTTGGCTTCAGTCCCCCCTTCCAGTTTAATTTGCTGATGGGGGAACCCACTCCCCATCAGCATAATGTCCCAACCCTCCAATTTCTGCTGTGTGCTGAGGGGTGCCCAATCCCCTCAGCATCATGCACCCCCACCCATTTCTGTGTTGATGGGGATCCCAATCCCCATCGGCTTTGGTCCCCCTCCTCACAAATATAGGTGGTACGCAAGGGCCCACCCTGGTGTACCAAACAACACCTGCAAAAAACTGACCCTGGGTTTTTTTTTATGCACCTGTAATACAAGAAACGGTCCCTTGCAGTCCTCCTGCCCTCCCAACCCATGCCCACCCTCTGTGCACCCTACCTCCCCACACCACCCCCACACCCCATACTTACGCTCTGGAGCCCAGCGCTGATGACTTCGTGGACCAGGAATACATCTGCACTTTCAAAGCTGACTGTGAACTGAAGAAATGCCGGTGAGCTTATAATGGCATACATAGTTTTTTTTCAACTTTGGTGCATATCTCGGCATGTTTTAGAATTTTGACACCAGATTTTCAGCATGGGGTTATTGGGACCCTCCTCATGAATTCAGCCACTGCCATGGCATTATTCTGTCCCGAAAGCTGATTTCCCGGTCACTGCATGGAATCACCTTTTGGTACTGATTAATGAAATGACAGTACCAAAGTCCATAAGGTGGGCTCTCAAAAAGCCTATGTTGCAAATTTGTTAAAAAAAAAATCCAAAAAATGACTGTTTTACGAGTGTGCATTGTGCAGTCGCCACGCACACTTGTAATTTCACGAATTTACAATATTTTCACTCCCAATTTTCAACACTGATATTTTTCTGGACCTCCTTATGAACAGTACAGCTGTCATTTTTCATATCCTGGCCAAGTGTGTTTTTGCACTTCCGGCACAGAATAGCACGGTCGCTGTGGGAAATCAGTGTTCGGGTGCATTAAGAAAATCACAGTGACACTGTTCATGAGCAGAGGTCCTAAAATACCTATGTTGAAAATTTGGTGATGAAAGTCCATAAAATGACTGTGTTACGCGCATGCATTGTGCAGTTTCCACGTATGCTTGGAAGTGCAGGCATTTTTAATATATTCTCACTACAGATTTTCAACATTGCCCTCTCTTCACACCTCCCTATGGATGGCACAGCTGTCATTCTTCACATCCTGCCCGATCTGTGTTTTCATGTATCTGGCGAGAATGGCACGGTCACTGTTGAACTCAAAGTTGGGGGACACATTAACAAATCACACTGACACTCTTCATGAGAAGAGGTCCCAAATGCTTTCATGAGGTGGGGTCACAAAAAGGCCATGTTGAAAATTTGTAGTGCAAATACCAACGAATGCCCGAGGCATAAGGGTTTCTAACCATAACATCCCACCCTGTACAGATGGACAGGCATCAGGGTGTGCCTTTAGATTGCTGACTGTAATGCTCATGCCATCCCCCCCACCCCCAGCCAGTGACAGGCATCGAGGTGTACCTTGCACTCTTCGGCCCCAGAGTTCACCCCATTCTCCTATACTGCACCCATTTCAGCATATGTCCTTATGGAATGGGGTGACTGTAAAGCCGAATATCCCAAGGCACACCTCAACACGTTGTCGGTGTCTGCAGGATAGGGTGAGGTGACATGGCATGAACATCATGGGTGATGACCCAAACACATACCCCAATGCCTGTCCGTCTTTACAGGATGGAGGTGGGGCTGGCGTGAAGTTCAATACTTCACTGCCATTCCTATTCTGCATCTGTCTAACTCCTGCATTTCCAATGCTAATACCAGCAAGCAAACATTCGGGCATTGACAAATGCTTGTTATGAGAGACACAATAGTACATGAGGCAATCATGATTATAAAGGTTCAACTAATGCAGTTTGTTGATAAACAAATTTGACATATTGTTGTGTTAGTCTTCACATCTGATAAGCTTATTATATATTAAAGTTTCCAAGTTGTTCCCAGGGCATAGGATCCCCAAGTTATAACTAGGCAGGCAGCTGAACCCCAACCTCATTACTCTTGGAAGGACCGGGGAGTATATACCTTCTTATTTCTCTTTCAGGGGGACAAAGTCAGGGTCTCTCCTGGATGCATAGAGAATCCACCTCTGCCTTTTCTTTGGGAAAGAGGCCAGATGCATCACGCAATCTGGCAGTCAGGTATTCCATTCTGTAAATTTCAATGACTATCTGGTGCCATTCCACTACTGTGGGTATTAAGGTGGACATCCCCCTGCAAGTTATCACCTTCTTGGCTGCTAGTAGGAAGAGAGGAAGTAGCGGGCCACTGCACTGTGGTCTGTGGGAGGGATAAATGGATAGAATGGTTATTTCCTCTGTCAGTTCGATCGTCTGTCCCAAGCATCCCTCTAGTTTTATTTGCAGAGAACACCAGAAGGGTGTAAGTTTAGGACAATGCCAAAAAACATGACAAAAGTCAGCTATAGTGCAGATGCATCCCCTCCAACAGTGCCCATAGGAAGCGGGAGGTATTTTATTAATTTGACGGGCAATGAAAATATCTAGAATGAAACTTTCAAGCAAATCTTCCATGCATGGGATGCTGTGATTTTGATTGTTTAGGTGGACCCTTCCCATAAGTCATAGGGGGTCTCAGTCCCAGGATCTTATTCCACACCTCCATAATTGACAAGGAATTATCCCCAGGGAATCTCATATTATTCTGTATACGTGTCCAGTTAGATTCGCCCAAGGATCCTCCCAATGAATCCTAGGAGGGCCCAAAGCTCAGAAGAGGGGAGGGCAAGAGGCAGTAATGTCTTTTTGTCTTAATATATAGTTTCTCACCTGGGCATAGCGGACTATATCTTGTCAGGTAGGGAGTGCCTGTTTTGAAGTTGAATTAAAGATATAACCCCTGAGTTGTTAACCGTTGCTGACATCTACCACAGGTGCCATTTGGTATCATCTGCAAACAGACTGATTTACTCTTAATCATGTGTGAGATATCAGCCATGAACAGCACAAATGGACTGGACCCAGCACCGATCCCTGTAGTATCCCCTTGTCACTGCACTGTGTCGAGAGTCCCCCATACCACCACCATCTGTTGCCTTCCCATTAGCCTGTTCACGATCCATTTCAACATCTTCGGTTGCACCACTGCATATTCCAAGTTCTGACCCAGCCTCTCATGTGGCACTGAATCAAAGGCCTTGCTGACATCCAAATACAGGACATCCACTGCATGGCCTTTGTCCAGCTCCCTGATGGCCTCTCTAACCTAGTCTGCCCATGGACCAACTGCATCAGGAAGCCATCCTGAAATGCCTCTAGAAGGACCTTCCCCCTTGCACTCGCGGTGGTTGGGTTGCTCCAATCCACCCCAGGCAGGCTGAAGTCCCCCACCACCACTGTGTTCCCCTTCCTGAAGACCCTGCTAATTTCTTCCACTAATTCCCTGTCTAGGTCACCCACCTGAGCTGGTGTCCTGTACACCACCCCATCCTCACAGTCATGTTCTTTGCATCCTGAAACTGCACTCATCCGGCCTCTGCCCTCCCCTGCTGAAAGAGAGGCTTCCCTTATTCACTTTATCCCCTCCCTTACTTGGACACCCCCCCTCCCTTTTGCAGTATCCTTTCTGAATATCCTATACCCCGGGATCATCATGTCTCATTCCTGGTACTGGGTGACCCAAGTTTCCATGATGTCCACGGTATCCACGCTACCCACTGCCAAGAGAGCCTATAACTAAGCCGCTCTACTCCCCAGACTTCTGCATTCAGTGAGACCACCCTCCAGCTTGTCCCCTTCTCCTCCCTCCCAATGCTTCCTGCCATTAGTCCCCCCGCACCACCTCCCCAATGCCTTCTCCGTTACCTAGGGCGGTGAGCTTCTTCTGCTCCCCTCTCCGGACCCTCTTCCTTCCAGCAGTCCCCTTGCCTCCCCCTCTCCTAGTTTAAATCCACCTTTGTTGGTATATACTCTTCTAACGTCTGCTTTAAACCCCATTCCCCTCCCTGCTTAAGTGCAACCTGTCCCTTGTGTACAGGTTTTTATTGTCCCATGTTCTGCTCCATCTTCCCACTAACCTATGCTCCTTGGTTCAACACCTTTTCCCCATCCAATTAATGAACTACTCTATCCTTCCTTTCCTCACTGTACTCACACAGGGTACTGTGAGTACCTCAGAGAATGCCAGTGTTCCCCCCAACTACTCACAAAGCCCTCCCAGCTACTCGATCCTCTCCCTTGTCACTGCTACTGTCTCCCCTGCCAAGTCATTGTACCCACATGCACTATGATGTGAGGTTTCATCCTTCCACTCCCGCACACTTCAGAATTGCCTGCCCCGCCCTGCTTGCAGTTAAGTCATGTATGGACTCGACCCAGATACGACTATGTCTTTTCCCTTTACCACTCCATCGTACCTCTTTCAGTATGGATTAACACTGCTGATAGTTCTGAATGTGCAGTGATGGGTTTCAACACAGTTACTGTTTCACAGTGCTTTTCCCATCACATGCTACATTGATCATTCACTTCTGTGTCTATATACAGTTTCAAGATAAGAAATCTAAACATGATGGCGGCAGTAGTCAACCTCTACTTAACACTTACAAGTGTTGTAGCGGAATGCTTTTTCAAGGGATAGCCAAACTGGATGCGCACCCAAAAGGAAAGGATGAGCTATTATTCAGCCGTGGATAAAGTCGATAAGTTATCATCTTTTCTGGGTGGCAACAAGTAGTGGAAGAGATACTGAACTGATGGAGCGGAAGTGGCTCAGCCTTCTTAACCACGTTGGTAATGTACATACTGACCACTGGGATAAGTTCCCCGAATGCATGCACGAGGAACTACAGACAGAGAGGAAGTGGATTGAGAAGGGTAATTTATGATACAGAACTATTTCATTATGGCTGGGTGACATTTCTCATACAACACTGATGTGCAGGCCATGTAACAACTTCAGTGTTTGCTTCTTTTCTCAAAGGTACCAGGGTGCATAAAGTTATGAGTGACACCGTTGCTAATGCATATCTTTTGAGGGACCTCAAACAGATCTTCCCTTTACCAGACCTATGGACTGGAGGTGTTTCACAGTCTTGTGTGCCATTTTGTACCCAAGTTTTCCCATTTTTCCTACCATTCAATGTATGTGGGTACGCCAATCACACATTGCCTGTTGTTCGTTGAGATGCATTTTGGCACTGAACAGTTATCACTCTTAGTAATCACATACATATGGCAGACACAAAATGAACCGGATACTTGTACTTTTATCCTAGACACCTCCTTGCTGGTCTGCACTACAATGACAATGCTGACCGTGGTATCGCAACATCACAACAGAGTGAACAGCTGTACCATCTTGCATATCCCAAGGCAAGCAGAGAAAGGGAACCAGTTGTAAAACCAGTTAAAGTTCAGCCAACATTTGGTAATTGTTCTCTTTTTTATATCAATGTTCTGAGCATGTTTCTGTTGGCCCTGCCAACCGTTTTATAAGAATGTACTTGGTGTTGGCACTTTCACTGTGACTCGTGTTATCTGTTGGCTGTTCTAAGATTGCAGGTCTTTGAAACAATTCCTCATCATGCAACAATGCATGCTGAACGGAGGGGATGAGCATCTCAGCAGCTCACTGTGAGATCTGGAACTGGGTGGGCAGTCTGACAGATGAGTCGAACATGATAACTTACCCACTGTAGGTACACAGGGTGAATGGTCCCGAGTGTGGCAGAGGAAAGTGCAAAGAAGTGGTAAATCATGTATGTCTGTTGCCTGTTCCCATGTGAAGCTTACATGGCCGGTGCTGTGGGACAAACAGATGGTCACCAAACTGAAGGGATTTGGGTGTGATCATAACTGATAATCTAAAGAGGGCCATCTGATTGGTTGTTAGCCATGTGTTGGAAGTGTCTGACGCGTGGTTAATTTTACAAACCACATTTACAATCCACAGACCCATTTTATAAGTGCAATGAGTAACTCCTGGTATGTGCATTACACAGCTGTAATGCACGACTATGGGAGGTGGCAAATGTGGCATGTGCCCTCCTGCCTCAATACGCTCCCTGGTCATGCGTTACAACTGTGTAACACACACCCCATCATGTCTTATTGGTTACATAAAACGGGCTAGCTAACTGTAAAAAGCAACCCATCCAAAGCTTTTTACAATCGTCATGGCAACTGTTGGACTGCCGGGCCACTAATGAATGGTCAGCTTACACTTTGTGTCAGATTCTGGAAGGCATCCGTCTGTCACAAAAGCACTTGCATCCAACAGGATGGATGGAAGTAGCACTTTGTGAGACAGGATGTGACAATCGAGTATTCAGAAGGCAGCATGAGTCAACACGTGGCAGCTGCGGCAAGGTGGACTTACACCACCAGTTTGGCCGGAGCAGCAGTGACATGTCACAAGGGGTACTTAGAGCAGCATATGCACGCTATTATTTAAAAAAAAATGTTATTAATTATTTGAAACAACCTTTGAGCAGAAGCTTTTACAAAGGTTCCACATCAGAGAATAAAAACAAATAGTTGAAAATACATAATATACAGCACATAATAATAAACAGTTCACTGTGGTGCAGCAATAATTAACATAGAGAGATAGTTAATTTGACATTGATCCTTGGCAGTGAGGAGAGCAGACGGGTTCAAGGGAGAACCAAGGGCAGGTGGGAGGAGAGGGGTAGAGGGATGGGAAAGGTTAGCAGTCTGGTAGAAAACTTTGTAAAAAAAAGTAAGTGGGGAGGTGGGATGTGAAACAGTGGGGAAAGTTGGAGAAAGCAAGAGGGTAGGTGGCAACAGAAAGGATTAGGCAGCCAATGGTGATGGGTGATTACAAGAAGATGGGGGAGGGAGAGGAGGGGGTATGAGATGTGGTCTGCGAGGAGGAGAGGGGTAGAGGTGAGAGGAAAGGTTAGCAGTCTGATAGAAAGACTTTGTCAGAACAGAAACATGGGGGGTGGGAAGTGGAAACAGTAAGCAAGGTTGGAGAAAGCCTGAGGGTAGGTGACAATAGAAGGGAGGGGCCAAAGTGATTGGTGATTAACGAAGTTAAGGCGGGAAGGGAGGGAGAGGATGGGGTCTGGAAGGTATGAGGTGTGGTCTACGAGGACAGGTGAGGTGGAGGCACTGTGGTGGGTATAGGGGGGGAGGTGAGGTTGAGGGTGGACAATATAGGCTGCTTAGAGTGAAAATTGAGGGGTGGACAATGCAGGCAAGTGCAGAGACATCTTTGAGGAGTGTTCGTGGGGCAAGAGCCATCTTAGGTGCCACTAGGACAGTCACAAGCGTTCCTGGAGAAGCATTGTTTTTTAAGTTCAGACTTAAAGGCTAGCAAGCTTGTAGGTCCTTGTGGGCCCTCCAGGCACTCATTGAGCCACAGAGGGGCTCTATACATGAAGGCCTGCTGCCATGTGCAGTTCTGCAGAAAGGGACAGCAAGCACACCCAACACCTTACTCCTGGTTCTGTACTTTGGGTCGGCTTGGTAGAGAGGTCAGAGATGCAGAAAGGGCAGAGCCCAGAAGCACCTTCTTGCCGAGCAGGCAGGTTTGGAATTTTATTCTATGCTCCAGTGACAGCCAGTTTGCCTGAGAGTACAGAGCAGGTATGGGTGAGTCGGCCAGCACCAGTGGCAAGTTTGCATGCCTTGTTTAGTGTTGTTGCCACACGTTGCAGAGCAGTATTCATGGCTGATCCATAAGCCACCAGCCCATAGTCAATTATGGATAAGATCGACCTAGTGACAGTGAGATGGAGGGCATTTGGAGTGAGGTTTTTCCGATGTCTATATAAGACTCCGAGCTTGGAGTTAACAGCTTTGACCACCATGTATATATGCTGAACATAAGATAGAGTATCATCAGTGGTGACATCCAGGTACTTAAATGAGTGAACCTGTTTGAGCAGTGCATTGGCTTTGTTTTTGATGGATAGGAGAGGGAATCTCTTCTTTAGCTGTGTGCTGGATAGAGCAGTATTTTAGTTTTCATAATTGATGAGTAGCTTATGTGCACTGAACCAGTCCTCAGTCTTATGGAAGGAAGTCTAGAGTTCCTTTTCAAGATGTTCAGTACGGGGTTACTACTGAGGAGAACAGCATCATCTGCATACATGATGATTTTGCTGTTACAAGCCTTGGGAAGATCATTCAAAAACAAGCTAAATAGGAGGGGTCCCAGAAGCGATTCTTGGGGGACGCCTATGAACACCTCTTTGGATCCCAATATGACTGTCAATTTTGACTTTTGGTATCTGTGGGACAGGTAGTCCTTGAACCAGTCCACTGCATTTGGGGCCATTCCCTTGTATGTTAGTTGATCCAAGAGGAGGGGGTGATTGACTGTGTCCAATGCCTTTCTTAAGTCAATAAAGACTGACCCAGTTAATTTGCCTTTGTCAAGTGCTTGGTGCACAGAGTTGGTGTAATCAACCAAAGCGGTGGCCGTGCTGTGATTCTTTCAGAAGCCATGTTGCTGGGGACATTGCAGCTGGTACTTATGTAGATAATTGGCTATTTGGTCCACCACAGTCCTTTCCAGTGCTTTAGATAGTGGGGAGAGGATTGATATGGGCCTATAGTTAACAATGTTGGACCTATCCCCACTCTTATAAACAGGGGTTACCAGAGCTTGTTTCCAAACTGTAGGGAATTTGGCTAGTGTGAGTGATTTGTTTAAAAGTTTCATAATAGGGGCCATGAGTTCATCGAGGGCAAGTGCTACCAGCTTCATATCGACCCCCTCGCTTCCCATCCTAGTCTTGCCCAGCGCTTTCAGTACATAGGATCTCAAGACCTTGGTGGACACCTGTTTGAAGTAGAAATTAGGGTGGTTTTGCATTGTTGGCTCGCTACTAAGTTGGATTCTCTCTCACTTCAGATAGTCGAGCGGTAGGACAGAGCTAAGGTCTGTGAAAGAGGCGTTGAAAGCCTCAGCTATAGTGTGAGGGTCCACAGTGGGCAGGCCATTTAGGTTGAGCAGTTGGGGGTTCTTTTTCTTCCTTCCAAGGACGTTATTTATATTAGCCCAAAACTTTTTCCTGTCTCCCAGCTGTTTTGCAGCTGGTCCTTGTGGTGGTTTGCCTTGCTTGCCTGGTGAGATATGTACATCTGTTTCTGGCAGCCCTATAGGCCTGATGGTCATTTATTTTTCCGGATGACCTGGCCTTGGCCCAGATTATCTCTCTCCCTCATGAGGGTAAGACGTTCCTTGGTGATCCACCCCTTGGTGTGTCCTCTCAATTTCCTTTTTGGAGTGGTAGATCTGTTACAGATATTATTCAAGCTGACAACAAAGTAGTTCAGGACTAGGTCCGCCATAATGCAAGTAATTGAACCCCACCCAGCCCTGATCCCCGTACCATGGAGAAGTGCCCCACCACCACCGACAGGGCATAGCCCCCATCCCCAAGCCCCGATACAGGTCATAAGCCCTGGTGGGTGAATGGGCGACTGCCGTAACCCCAAATTGGTATTCCAGAAGGTCTCTCGGAGGACAATCCACAAAGTACAGTTACACCAGCTATGAACTGGCATACCTGTACTTTGCCAGCTGCTGTGCCCGAGATCATGAAGTCCCTAACCCATCCCCGAGGCCACACAAGGCAGTAGACCCCCCAACCTGGTCCCCCATGATGCAAGTAAAAGAACCCCAACCCGGGTCCGATAACCAGTAACATGGAGAGGTGCCCCAGCCCCGATCCCCGATAGAAACATAGAATTTGACGGCAGATAAGGACCACTTGGCCCACCCAGTCTGCCCATTTCCCTACCTAATGGATAAGCTGCAGATCCTAGTTAACCAGCAGCCTACTTCTTCCTACTTACCCCCACCCCCTAGAATTGCCTTATGACTGTCCCATGCATGCTTGAATTCCACCACTGTTTTTGACTCCACAACCTCCTCTGGAAGGCCGTTCCATGCATCCACAACCCTCTCTGTGAAAAAATTCTTCCTTAAATTACCTCTGAGCCGCCCCCCATCTTCAAATTGTGCCCCCTTGTTCTTGCACACCTCTTTTTGAAAGATGCTACCTCTTGGACTTTGTTGATTCCTTGAGGTACTTGAAAGTTTCTATCATGTCCCCCTCTCTCCTTTCCTTGAGGCTATACATATTAAGCTCCTTAAGGAGAAGTCCACCCAGAATGTGCAAAAACATATGTTATGTAGAGTGTTTTGATATGTATGTTAAGTCCTAGTGTGTCCTTCCCTCTGTCTGCTCTTAGGAGTTTTTCCTAAATTAGCCTGCTAGCTGTATGGTAGTTTTACGACCCTTGGGGATCTCCATCACAAATAGGTTTATTGGCTTTCTTTCTCCTACGATGCACTCTGGTTCATGTGACAGTGATGTAGCTATGCCCCTAGATTTAGCAGGGTCTGTCACAGCTCAGCCACAAAGATAATACTTCTTTCAGAGAAGAAGTCACATTGCTACATTTTGGGCGAATGTAATCATTATTTTTTTTTTTATATTAGTACCTTGTCCTGCTATGTTACAACCTATAGGATGATGTTCAATTTTTGCTACTTAGTCCTGGTGCAAAAACTGAAAGTGACTGAGAGGAATAGAGTAAACAGTGACATGATTCTCACACACACACACACACACAGCAGAGCATAGCAGGACAAGGTACTGTTATCAAAAAATAATAATGATTACACTCACCCAAAATCTAGCAGTTTGTCTTCTCTGGAAGAAGTATTTTCTCTGTGGCTGAGCTGTGACAGACCCTGTAACAAGACACTGGCTTACTGCAGGGGCAATTAGACATCACACCAAAGGGCACTCTGGGAAGACTAGAGGCCATAAAAGAAACCAGAATGGCAACCTCCAAGGGCAATAAAACAGTTAGGAAAGTTAGAAAACATCTCTCACAGCCAGAGGAAAAGAAAATGTTGAACTGGTTAGAACAGAAAAAATACTACTACATATCTTTTTCTGATTTTAACATGGAGTTTTCTTAAGTTCTCTTCATGTGTCTTCCAGTGCAGACCCTGCATCATTTTAGTTGCCCTCCTCTGACAGCTTCCATCCTGTCTATGTCTTTGCGGAGACTGGGTCTCCAGAACTGCATGCAGTACTCCAGATGGGGTCTCACCAGCTGTCTGTACAGAGGGATAATAACTTCTTGTTTTCTACTGGTGATGCCTCACCCTATGCATCCCAGTATCCCCCCAGCCCTCCTTGCTGCCCTCTCACATTGCTTGCCCACCTTTAGGTCATCTGATATGACTACCCCCAGGTCCCTTTCCATTTTTGTTGTTAATATCTCACCCCATTGTGTACTCTTCCCCTGGGTTTTTGCTTCCCAGGTGCATTACCTTGCGCTTCTTAGCATTGAATCTAAGCTGCCATACATTTGACCATTCCTCTAACCTTGCCAAGTCCCTTCTCATCCTTTCCACCCACCTTGTGCATCAACTCTGTTGCAGATCTTAGTGTCATCTGCAAAGAGACATATTTTCCTTCCAGTCCCTCTGCAATGTCACTTATAAAGACATTGAAGAGGACTGTCTCACTGAACTTCTAGCGGTACCCCACTAGTAACCCCCATTTCTTTCAGAGTGGACTCCATTTACTATTACTCTCTGTGTCCTATTCTCCAGCCAATTCTTTACCCAGGCTGTCATCTTGGGACCCACTCCCAGGCTGGCTAACTTATATATTAATCTTTTGTGTGGGACTGTGTAAATGCCTTGCTAAAGTCTAGGTAGGCCATGTCCACAGCCCCTCCCTGATCTACTACTTTGGTCACCCAGTCAAAGAAATCTATCAGATTCTGTCTGGCATGACCTTCCCACTGTGAATCCATGCTGCCTAGGGTCCTGTGCCCTTCTGGCCTCTAGATATGCGACAATTCTTTCCTTTAGAAGTGATTCCATCATTTTCCCTATCACTGAGGTTAAACTAACAGGTCTATAGTTTCCTGCTTCTGCCTTGCTCCCACTTTTGTGAAGGGGAATCACATCTGCCCTCCTCCAGTCCTCGGGTACCACCCCATCCTCCCATGATTTGTTAAAGAGGGTAGTCAGTGGTGTCACTAGTTCTACCCTTAGTTCTTTTAGAATTCTGGGATGAATCCCATCAGGCCCCATTGCTTTGTCCACCTTCAGTTTTAAGAGTTCTTTCAGAACCTTTCTTCTATAAATGGGCTGGTATCAACTTCTGTATCCAGAGTGTTACTACTGTTTGTTTTATGTACCTCCCTCTTCCTTTGTAAATACTGAGCAAAATATTTGTTTAGTATCTCTGCCTTTTACATTCTCTCTCTGCCCACCCTCCCTCCCTTTATTAAGCCTCACTATCCCTCCCTTGATCTTCCTTTTGCCCTGATGTACCTATAAAAGGTTTTATTCCCTTCTTAACTGAGTTGGCTATCTTTTCCTCGGTTTGGGCCTTTGCTGTTCTGACTGCCTTCCCAGCCTCCTTTTGCTTTAACTGATACAGTTCTCTGTCCTGCTCCTGCTGCGATTCCTTGTACTTCCTGAATGCTTTCTTTTCTCTTGAACCTTCACTGCCACTTCCTTTGAGAACCATAGTGGTTTCTACATCGCCTTGTTTTGTTTATTTGCTTTCACACAAAGGCTTGTTACCTCTGTGATGGCAGTTTTATTATTCCATTGTTCTTCCACCCCTCCTTCCCGCCCATTTGCTAGTGCATTCCTTAGGCACTCACCATTTTGGCAAGTCAGCCCTCCTAAAGTCCAGTACTTTTGTCTTTGTATGGCTTGACTCTATTGCTGTGTTTATTGTGAACCATACTGTTCGATGGTCGCTAGTTCCCAGATGGCTACCCACTTCTACATCTGTGATCCTCTCTCCATCTCCATTTGAGAGTATCAAGTCTAATATTGCTCCCTCCCGAGTGGGCTCCAGTACTAGTTGTCTAAGGCATGCCCTGTAGGACATCTAGAATAACTGCACTTTCAAGTGGCAGCTGCAACTGCGCCTCCAGTTAACATCTGGCATATTCAGATCACCCATCAGCAATATCTCCCTTTTTCTGCCATTCTAAGTATACTTTCTATCATTTCCTTGTCCACTTCCTCCCCTGAGAAGGGGGTTCTGTATACAACCCCTGTGCGGATTGTGGTGCCATTGCCTGTCTCCAAATTTACCCACAGTGCTTCTTTCTCCTCCTGTTTACCCTTTTGTTCAGTTGCTTTTATTCCTTCCCTTATGTAAAGAACTACCTCCCCCTCTTTACCCTCCCTGTCCCTCCTGTAGATAGTGTATCCTGGTATGTTTACCCCAGTCATGGTTTTGTGTACCATGTTTCTGTGACTGCCACGATATCCAGATGTTCCTCCTGTACTTGCTGCTCTGACATTCTACCGAGGCTGGTAATCTATACCTGTGGAGACATTTCAAGGAAATTAACAGTCAACCTTATAGTGAAAACGCTGCCATTATTACAGTCACAGTTTTTATTCGAATGCTAATTTAAATCATATGCTGCACAAACAGTTGGCATAATTCTTCATTATGCTGCTCCATACATTATCAGATCACTTTATGTGCAACATTTAAATTTCTATTAGTTGGGCACCCAGATCATATTCTTAGATTTATATATTCTTTACTATTAGCCATAAGCACTTTGTGGTTTATCCTTTGAAATTTTGTAGTCTATTAAAACAAAAGGTTGTCTTGCATAAACTTTAACCTATTGTCATGGTACTACTTTGTTGAAAAGAAAGTCTAAAGATTTAGGAAGTATACATTTGCAGCAATTCTATGCCTTACCTAACCTGTGACCTCACCTTTCTCTTAATGTCAAATGGGCTGTTAGGCTGCAGTAGAGAAACAGGTAGTTTGGATGTGCCGATAAGGTGTAAACCAGGTCACTATTCTTGAACAGAACTTCCAGTGCCCAACCGTTTTCTACCAAATTTCTGTACTCTTCTTTCAGTTCTAATTTAACAAAATGTTGAATATGATCTTGGAAGTTATTAGGGTTACGGAGTAGACGGTTGTGGTGACATAGGAAGCGGGATGGAGTGACCTGGTAAAATAAAGGCCATCAAGATTGAACTACCTCCTTATGATAGCTCATTCTTCTCTGTTCTAGCTCTTATGTTTTTTCTACTCATTTCTTACAACTGACTCACTTTATTGTCGTAGTGTATATGCATGTTCTATGTGGGTATGTTTATTAACTATTGTGATGGACTGACTTATCATTTGATAAAAGCACTATACAAGTAACAATATGCTTATTTATGTGGACGTTGAGGATGCTCACCCGCCTGCACGTACACTACAACATACCCCAGTGCCTTGGATTACTATCCGACATGTTGGGCAGCAAAATGTAGAATCACAACCTACTTTAAGTTTTTAAAGAAACACTGCATTTATTTATTATTTTTTCTCTTCTAACCTGTTTAAGTATTTAATTGTTGACTTTGTTAATATTTAGCTTTAATCTTGTTTAATGGGCACTGTTGTATTAAGCCTAAATTTATTGTTTGGTTCTTAAGGGGCTAGAGGAATATCATTCTGTTGTTTTTTTAAATAAAACAACGTTTTATTTAGGTTTTAGGATGTCACGTTATAGGATTGTATCTTGGAATGTTAATGGTTTGGGGTCCCCAGTTAAAAGGAAAAAAGTTCTTAACTATTTAAACAGGAAAAAAGCTGATATTGCTCTTATTCCGGAGTCTCACTTGACACAGGAAGAGGCACTTAAATTGCAAAGAACCTGGATGGGTATTGCTGAGAGTGCATGTTTCTCCTCAAAGAAACATTATTAATCAGAAAAGGAATACATTTCAGTAAACATAATCATTTTTCTGATCCCGAGGGGCAATATCAAAGTCTAACAGGTTCATTGGATGGGCTAAATATAGCAATATGTAATGTGTATGTTCCTAACTTTGGGCGATGTGAGTTTTTCAATTCTCTAACTGTATCACTTAGTGCATTCACTCACTATGAAATTATTATTGGTGGGGATTTCAATGAGGTAATGGAGCCTGTTCTAGACAGATCCTCCACTAGCAGAATACAGCCATCCACTAAGTCAGGGGACTCCTTTAGAAAACTATCAACTGATTTAGGACTCTCAGATTCATGGAGAATTGTCAATCCAACTACTAGAGATTATTCCTTCTATTCAAACAGACACTTAACGTATAGTAGAATAGATTATATCTTAATACCTAATTCTAAAATAACTGATATTTTAGAGGCAAAAATAGATAATATTATAATATCAGACCACACCATGTTAAGCCTTGATCTAGTTCTTGGAAACACCAGAGAGAAATCACATAGGTGGAGAAATCATATAGGTGGAGGCCTAATGCCAACCTCTTAAAGGACAAAGAATTTCTGACTTGGGTTACAAAACAAACAACTGAGTATTTTGAAATTAATAATAATGGAGAAGCATCAGACATATCCATTCAGGAAGCATATAAAGCATATGTTAGGGGAAGAATCATAAGTTATTTAGCAAACAAAAAAAGGGAAGGAAATAGGGCACTTGGAGAAAAAGAAAAAGAATTAACAAACATTTCTTTCTTATCCAAAAACTCTCAGACACCAAAAGGTGAAAGTGTGCATAAAATGTCAGTACTTAAAGGAGACATTAATACAATGCTCTTGCAGAAAGCAGAATATGCACTTTTTAGGACAAAACAGAAATATTGGGAGGCTGGGAAAAAGCAGGGAGACTCCTTGCCTTAAGGTTAAAAAGACTTCAACAACTAACTATAACAGGCATTCAAAATAAACATGGAAAAACACTGACAAGAGAAGGAGCTCCGAGCTTCTGTGCTACACAGTTTTCGCGCGGGAAGCGCTATGGGAGGCCTAAATCCTTAAGAAAGCGCCAAGGTCGCTTTGACTAATCATGTGGGCTACCAAGAGGAATGAGAGGCTGAACGAGTGGAACCAGACTCACCCTGTAGAGGACTGGAGAAACTGCTTAATCGCACTCAGTCTGTCAGGAAAGTGAAGCTGCAGTGTGAACTGCCGGGTTAGCAGTAGGCATGATCGGGACCTGAGAGCAGCTGCCTGGTATAGTAATTTCCTTTACATATAAATGTGTGGAGTGCTTGTGAAGGACAGCTAAATGGGTCCTCTTGTCCCATGCGGTGTAGACTGAAAGCCAAATGCATGTATGCGGACTGAATCTGTTGCTGATCGAAGCTGTGTGCCTGCTTGTAGAATTTCATCTTCCTGCTGTGCAAGGGAGTCTGGCAATCCAGAACCTCATCTGTGCCAGTTTTCGGCATCGAGTTTGTGAGTACAAATCAGGGAAGCTCCTGCCATCTGTTTATCAAAATTGCAAGTGTTTCATCTGATTTCTTTTCCTTCCTTTCTTCATGAACTGAGCCATCCGGCTCTGGATTACAATTGGGTATTGTGCAAGTGTTTTTCCATCACAGGGCCCCAACCAGCTGCACCGATCCTGGCTAGCCCCCCACCATCCTGGGTACCCAGTAAAGTGACATTTTGGGACTCTGAATATGTGCACACTACTGTGATTATTAATGTGTCTAACCTAATTAACCTGATTTCCCCTTTCCTTGTTACAGCTCCTTAAATAAATCAGATCTGTTTGTTTCAGCAAAGTTACACTGACTGTGGTGTTCATTTATGTTAAAGTATTGTACTGTGGCTAGTGTACTGCATCATCTTGTTTTACAGGGGGTCCCCAGAGCTGACAGATCCAGTCCTGGGGATAAGTGTAAACAGTGAAGATACTCATGGTGTATTGTGTGGGTCACTAGCAGGAATAAAAGGGGGTCTCAGTGTCCCAGAGGGCTGTGACCAAGTTAGTCTAACTACTGTAAACCCTGACCTCTGGGTGGAGGCACTCCTTATAGAATCTAGGCCCTCAACCTATTAGTAGTCAAGCAGGCAGGAGTAGTAGCTCTTGGGATAGTGCACCTGGGGTTACACCTTGTTAGGCTTTTCTACAACCACCATGGAGTTCACCCAATCTGTGGGTCTTTTAACCTTCTCGATGTCTCCCATTTGTTCCATCTTGTCTAATTCAGCTCTGACTTCATCCTGTAAAGTGAATGGTATTTTTCTTGGTGGGTGGATCACTAGGTTCACTGTTTTGTACAGTTTAATATGATATAGCTGGCCAAGGCACCCCAGTGCCTTGAATACATTAGCATACCTGACTGAATTTCCTCGGTGGAGTCCTCCTCCATTCACCGAAACATTTCTTTAGCAAGCTACAATTCTAAGCATGTTGAAGTCCTAGTACTGGAGTCACATTTGCATCCACCACGTGAAATGTGATCACATGATATCTCTTTTAAAACTTGCCACCAAAGTGACTTTCCCTCACACGGCAAGCTGATGGCCTGAATATGAGATCAGCCTTGCCTTAGATTTCTGGATCGGTTCTCTCTGGTTACCGTCTTGTATATCTTAGAGGGCATCACATTGCACTGGTCACCAGTGTCGGTTTTAAACTCATTTCTTCCCTTGAACATTCAAGGTCACTTTCCATTTGCTATCTTGTCCCTTCTCCTCACAGTTTCAATACTATTCTCATTCTCATTCCCACTTCTCGGATTCCTCATGGAGCGCATGAACCTTCATGCCTTTTCCAATGCGGCACATTTGGGTGAAATGATTTTTCTTATGACAAATCCTGCATTCAAACAACATGAAATCTTGCTATATTATGACATTGCAGTATGACCGCAGGTTAGAACTGCTCGGAGGTGAAATAGTTAACTTTCCATGAAGGCATGGAATCTTGAGCGTATGACGGTTAAAGACTCTGTCTGCTTTCTTTCAAACCCAAACTGGTCCGATTCTTTACTTCCACTCACTGAACAGTCGCACCGGAGATTTCTCCTTTGCTCGGTTCATTTTCGCGGTTTTAAAGTGTAAAATACTCAGTTTTCATCTGAAATTAACTGCAACCGTCGTTCAAGCTCTGTCTGTGGTAACGTAAGTAATAGATAGTTTTATATACAAAATTCTGTGTGGAACTTCTAAAATATTTATCGGTTCGGTTTGAACCGATCAGGTTGTGTTTTAAGTCTCTAGTCCTTTTTAGTGTGCGGTTCCCGTTCTTATCGCTTCTAAAAATGGATTTATTACGGTTTTTCCATGACCCGTGACATGGTTGGGAACTGATAGGATAGTCTTGTTTGGCGGATTGCCATAAACGGGCAAGTTTGGTTAGGCTGGCATAATGTCTGAGAAACCAAAAGAAAAACCGGCCCACTGGGTTTCAACACTGTAGTGTCTGTGGGGAAGCCTTGCCAAGGCTGACCCACACACCACATGTGTTTATTGCCTGGGGTTTGACCACCTGATGCAGACTGCCAGATTTGCGAGGAATTTCCCTGCTGCCACCGTCCGAAAGAGAGTTGGTAGGCTCCAGGGAAAGGGAGGCCAAAAGTCCGCTGACCCGATGAGCCGCCCGTTCGGTGCCAACCGAACCGGAGGGAGTGCCCTGATCAGGGCGATACCTGGCAACGAAGAGCTGGCTCTAAGGAGCCAGTTCCTGCAAAAGGACTAGAAAGTCTGCTGCTGTGGAAAAAGTTCATTCCCCAACAGCTCAAGAGATAGCTAAAGCAATCCAAATTGTCCTGCCTTTTCTCGTTCCTGAACCGACTCCATCTGGGAGACGCTCGTCTAGCTCGTCCCACCGGTTCAGGATTATGATTTTGAGGAATGTTATGAACTGTATGGGGGGAAGAGAGTACGAGGAGAGGGAATATGGTCTGGAAGATCTGAGGTCTTATTGAACCGGATACCTCCCAGACAGACCTTTAGGGTTTCTCCTCCAAGGCTTTCTGAGTCCCTTCTCACGTTATGTTTTATAAAAGGTTGTTGAAACTCTTCAGCTCCCTGTTGAGGAAGCTGTTGATGACCAGGAAGAGCCTGATTATGTAGAAATGATGGATATTCCAGAATCTAAGAGACTGTCTATTCCTCTTCACAAATCTTTTAGGAAGCAGACAGTAAAAGTTTTAAAAAATCCTCATTCTATACCTCCTGTGGATAAAAGAATGGACAGAAGGTATACTTTATCAGGTTCTGACATGGAATTCCTTACACAGCAATGCAGCCATGTGGGAATAGTGCAGGCTGCAGCCTGTGACAAGGCAAACATTCCTCTAGCTTCACACCCTCCTGAGAAGGACTCCAGGAAGATTGATGCTATGGCAAAGAAACAATACATGGCAGCATCCTTGGGACTCAGACAAGCAAATTATATGGCTTATGCTGCCAGATACCAGAAACCAGATGGATACTGTGCTGGCTCTAGCTAAACAAGTCCCTGACCAGCTTGCCAGGAGCTGGAACAGGTGGCTATGGATGGTATTGAGGCATCAAAGGTGCAATTTCATGCTGCAGTGGACTCTAATGATGTATCTTCAAGGGTCATGGCTACATCTGTGGCACTTCACCCAGAATGGCTTGGCTCAGATGCACCACTTGTCACAGGATACCCAGTCTAAAGCTATGGATTTTCCTGTGGTTGGCAATTCTCTGTTTGGGGAGCAAACAGAGAATTACATGAAGAAAATGGATGAATACAGGACCACCTATAGGAGTGCTCAGGCCAAGGAAAGGCAGGCCACTCCTCAGAAGCAGCTTCCCAAGGGCAGGGGCAGGCCTTTTCATAGGCCTTTTTACCAGGCTCAGGCCTCCTCTTCCTCCTATGCCCAAAGGGGATTCTTTAGAGGGAGGGGCAGACGGGGTTCAAGCAGGCCTGCTTCTACCCTTCAGCCCAAAGCCCCTGCCAAGCAGGCACCCTGATGGGGTAGCCAGGGCCGCTTCTCCTCTACCTGTAGGGGGCAGGCTGGCTTACTTTGTCCAGGACTGGAAGTCTCTCACATCAGACAAGTGGGTCCTGGAAGTAGTAAGTCAGGGACTGGTTCTCAGCTTCAAAAATTTCCGAAGATGAGAGCCAGATCTTTCTTCCTGCATTCCATCAGAGGCACTCTCTTTAGAGTCAGAGGTCTCTACTCTCACTCTCAGAGCCGTGGAAAGGGTTCCACCCCTGCACCAGGGCAAAGGTTTGTACCCAGGTACTTCTTACCCTAAAAGACAGGAGAATGGTGGCCCATCCTGGATCTCAGATACCTGAACAAGCACCTTTTAAAACCAAAGTTCAAAATGGTGACTCTAGGGATCATTTTACCCTCCCTAAGGCCAGGGGACTGGCTAGCGTCCCTGGACCTCAAGGATGCCTACTTCCATATTCTCATCAGAAGCTCCCATCCTCACCTCAGGTTCGAGCTGCCCTCAGGCCATTACCAGTTCAGAGCAATGCCCTTTGGTCTCACCTCGGCTCCAAGGGTATTCACCAAATGCCTGGCAGTAGCAGTAGCTTGCCTAAGAAGGCAAAAGATTGCCATCTTTCCTTACCTGGATGATTGGCTCTTAGTAGGCCAATCCCAGATCAGGTCAACCTACATCTTCAGATAACTCAGCAACTGCTTACTTCCCTAGGTTTCCTTCTGAATCTCCCAAAGTCAGTGCTGGAGCCTGTCCAGCTCTTAACCTTCATAGGCGCAGAACTGAACACTCAGAAGCCAGGCCTTCCTCCCCTTAGACAGGGCAAACACCCTAGTCTCCCTGGCTTCCTCATTCACCCTGCAGGTCTCTCAACCAGCAAGGCATTTTCTGCAGCTCCTGGGACACATGGCTGCTTCCACAGCAGTAGTGCAAGGAGCAAGATTTCAGATGAGGGACATTCAGTTCCATTTGAGGGCCTTTTGGTCCCAAAGAAGGGATCCTCTTACCAAGTTGATCCCAGTAACTCGAACCCTGATCCAAGCCCTACAGTGGTGGCAGGACCAGAGCAACCTGAGACAAGGAGTTCCCTTCATCACTCAGCCTCACTCGTTAATCCTTACTACAGATGCATCCCTCTTGGGGTGGGGGGCCCACATGGGCGACCTCACTACCAAGGGACTGTGGTCCCCACAGGAATCTCTGCTCCACATCAACCTGTTGGAGCTCAGAGCAGTTTTTCTAGCACTTCAAGCTTTCTCCAAATCTGTTCAGAACAAAATTGTACAGGTCAGAACAGACAACACCACTACAATGTGGTACATCAACAAACAGGCCATGAAGTTGTGGTCTCTGGCCTACTCCTGAACACTTCCTTAGGCAGTTCACCTCCCAGGCAAAAACAATGTCCTGGAAGATGCTCTCAGCAGGATCTCTCAGGGCCATCACGAATGGTCCCTGGATCCCCTGGTTCTGGGAGTGGTATTTGCCAAATAGGGCACCCCACAAATAGATCTCTTTGCAGCTCCAGACAACCATCAACTTCCTCTCTTTTGCTGCAGGCCCCCAGTCTTGGGGTCAGTCCTCTGGATGACTTAGCCCTCAGTTGGGAAGGGAAGTTTCTCTGTCTTCCCCTTCCTCTCCTGTTCAAAGTGCTAGTCAAATCAGATCCAATCCTGCAGGGTCATTCTGATTGCCCGGATTGGGCCAGGCAACCCTGGTATCCTCTTCTTCTGTCCTTAGCAGTCCATCCTCCCATGTGCCTTCCCAGAATCACAATCTCTTAACCTGTGCCAGGGAAGGGTTTGGTACCGAACTTCAAGTCTCTCAATCTCAAGGCCTGGTTCTTGAAGAGCTAGAGTTTGCTGGCCTACACCTCTCAAGGTGTAATGGATATACTCAAGGCTTCTAGGAAGCCTTCTACCAGAGCTACTTACAACCCAAATGGAAAGATTTTCCATATGGTGCTCGGAAAGAGTATTTCCCCAGACTCTGCCGATCTACCCACAGTTCTAGATTATATGGTCCATCTAAACACTTTGGGGCTGAGACCAGCTACCCTGAAGGTACATTTGGCAGCTGTTTCTGCCTTTGTTTCAGCAGGTAAACCCTCTCCTCTTTCATCTCACCCTGTGTTTTCCAAGTTTTTTAAGGGTTTGCGTCACACCAACCCTCCATTCAGGGACCCTGCCCCTGCCTGGGACCTCAATGTTTGCATTGCTCAGCTCATGCAACCTCCTTTTGAGCCCTTGTCTTCAGCTGAGCTTAAGTTCTTGACTTGGAAAACTGTGTTTCTGGTAGCTATCACTTCTGCCAGACACATAAGTGAATTACAAGCATTGTCAGTGGAGCCAGACTTTATCTCCTTTCACAGAGATAAGGTAGTCCTTCGGACTAATAGAAAGTTCCTGCCTAAGGTGGTTTCAGATTTCCACCTTAACCAATCTATTTCTCTCCCAGTGTACTTCACTGATCATTCCTCCTCTGGTGAGAGGAGGCTGCACAGCTAGATGTGAAAAGGGCCCTTAGTTACTACATTGAGCGCACTAAGGGTCACAGGTTTGACTCCCTCCAACTGTTCCTCACTTATGGTGAGGTTGGGAAGGGGAAACTTGCCACTAAAAGATCCATTGCCAGGTGGATTGTCTCTTGCATCCAATTCTGTTATGAAAAGCTGGGTAAGGTTCCCCCCTCAGGCCTGAGGGCTCACTCCACCAGAGGTACAGCTGCATCTCTGGCCTCCGCCAGAGACATCCCTATTTTGGAGATATGTCAAGCAGCTACCTGGAAAACAGTTCACACTTTTACCAAGCATTATTCCTTGGACATCCAGGCTCGGAGTGATGCTCGGTTTGGCACAGCTGTCCTTCAGAGCCTATTCCCTAAGTAGGTTCTGTCCTCCTCCATGGGGGTACTGCTGTGTAAGTCTCGTAATTGTCATACTATAGCAAGACTTTATGTTGTTTGAAGAAAAAACTACCACCTTAGTAATGTTGTTTCTTCTAATGGAGTCTTGCCATATTATGACCTCCCTGCCTGCCCCCCCAGAACGCCTGTTGTTTTGGATGTGGGTGGGCAGTGCAGTGTTGGCACTTAGTAGATGCCCACCTTGTTGTTTTCACCCCCCCTTTTTGGGGGGTGACTAGATGTTGTGTTTTTCATTTTTTGGGTCTCCTGACTTGAGTCTTTGTTTTGGGACCAAAAAATGGGTTCTTATGTTTAGTAGCCAGTTGGCTAGTGTAGATTTACAGCTTCCACACAGGACCTCAGTGAGTTTGCTCGTAAAGATCTGACAGTTTGGGTTTGAAAGAAAGCAGACAGAGCTTCCTTACCCGAGCTCGCTCTCAAGATTCCATGCCTGCATGGAAAGTTAACTATTTCACCTCCGGAGCAGTTCTAACCTGCAGTCATACTGCAATTGTTATAATATAGCAAGACTCCATTAGAAGAAACAACATTACTAAGGTGAGTAATTTTTTCTTTCTGTCCATACTGGCATTTGTAACCCCATGTTCCTGCCACATTGTGCACATCAGTGACTTTGGTGTCTCACTGACAGTCTCTCTTGTTGTCATTTTATCTCCAGCCACATTCTCACTCTCTCATGCTCCCCTTTCTTGAAAGTTGCCATAAAACTTCCAGTTGTTCAGGCATTGTCTCATTCAGAATTTTAAGCTGCATCTCACTTAACTCAGCTGCTCTGCAAATGTCTGTGGCCGTTGTAAAGTTGTCAACCTCCTTAATAGACATCTTCTGACACTGTCATTTGAACGCCATAAATAATTCAATCCATAATGAGGGAATCACATAATGAACCAAACTCACAGGACTTTGTTTTCAAATGCAGCTCTGTGACATAAATATCAATTAGCTCTCCTGGGTACTGATTCAAGTGTTAAATAAATGTCTTTCAAAAGTACGTTTTTTCCATGGGTTACAGTACCTCTCAAGCTGGTCCATCACTTGCGCTAGGTTTTCTTCACCTTCTGCTCTGGCCCACTTAAATGTATTGTAGACTTTCAGGGCTGCTGGTCCAGCCACATGTAAGAAGGTAATTGCGTGTATCTTCTGAGACTTTTCCGCAATTCCTGTGGCCACAAAACTATTTCTACTGTTGCTTAAAAGCTGCGCCAGTTCTCTGCCAAATTGCCTCATGAGCTCTAGTGGTGTTGTAGGGGACAGGTACCTCATCTTCTTGACACCATATAAAGATGAGAGGACACAGATCTGAGTTTAAACAGCTTTACTAAAATGCCAGCAACACAGAGGTACATGCACAACAGCTTCTATACAGTAACTTGTGGGTTCTCAGCCTGCCAAGCTCTGTTCATATAAGATTCAAACTATAGTGATGTCACGCGATGCATGCATAATTAATATGCATGAACTTCATATCATCACAAAGACCTCCTACAACCTCTCAGAGGTCTCTCAACAAACATCAGACTGGAGACCAGGTTAAGAGCAGCACAGAGGGCTTCCATTATGCCACAGCGACATGAATTGTGTTGAATGGCATTACAGCGATGGCACAATGCTGACGGTCAGCATTGTGCCATCCAGGAAAGCAAGTGTTTTTTGCAGAGGGGGGCTTCACCCCCACACCCCCTCCTGTACTATAGATAGCTAACTCTGAGTTGAAGTTGATTCGGGAAGGGGGCAATATTCCCAGAGACAGCAGTGTTGAGAATATCGGGGACCAATGCAGCGAACTGCCAATTTTGTCACTGAAATGGTCTTCGCGGTATTCCCGTCGCTGTTCGAACATGATACCCCACAGAAGCCACTGAACAACATGACACATTACAAAAATACCTTCACTGGACGGAAAAGGAACGAACAGAAAAGTTAGATGAACTGGAGCTCTGCCCAGAAGGGACAATATTAGGATACTGTACATGGCCTCCCTGAAAGGACTGTAATGGGTACAATGGAATCCTTCCTGCACAGGGCACTGGGGTCAAAACCTTCTGACCCAAAGGCAAAACATAGGTCTTCAATCATGAAGTTCTTAGACTACAGGATCCAAACTAAAGTGCTACTGACTGCCCAGCACACAAAACAAATTAATTTCATTTGGAGATACAAGGCTCTTCTTTGACCACAGCTTACAATCATTGCAAATATCAGGAATCATACAGGGATGGATAACAGGAGCAAAATACAGAAAAATCATGTAACCCCCCCTCCCCCAATTTGGGGGCTTACCTTGTGCCAAGGGTGTAGACAGGCATACTCACTGTACACATTTGTGTACAATTTGCTTGAGTGCCTGCCACAAACCATAAGCCACTCTGTTAATATTATCATTCTAATCTGTAGTATTTGGGTTAGTGTAGGCCACTGAGGAGTGTTAGTTTTCATTCCGCTCCTCCTCCAAACGCCTCCTGAATGTTTGCCTTTTTTTTTTTTTGGTGTCCCCAGCTCTTCTTGTGCCCTGTTTGTCCCCAAATACAGCCCCAGTGTGAATTTAGACCATTTCAGGCTCCAAAATTTAAAAACACGATCTCCTGCCATTGCCAATGCTCCGAGGTGCAGCGGGATTGTGCAGGCGCAGTGGCGCCTTTGATACCGACCGCTCGGTTTGCAGTCGACGAAAGTGTTCAGCGGTCTGGCACCCTCTTCTGGTCTCTGGGGGCGGTGACCAAAACAAGGGCCACGAGAGCCCTTTTTTCTAAATAAATAAAAAGATCGTGGAGCTCATGAATATTAATGAACCAGAGCCCCAATCCTAATGAATATTAATGAGGGCCTGTCTGCCCTTGGGGAAGCGATATTTTGCAGCAGCTGCCATACAGATAAAGAAATGTAATTAAATAATGCAGCTACTGTTTGGACATTTGGGGATAGATGTAAAGGGGGGAAAAATCTTGAAAAGGGGAAAGTGTTTAAATAAATAAGAATCCTGGCTGCACCAGTATTGTTGGGACTCGGAGAATCCGCCTGCCTGCTGCAAACAAGGGACACCAAATATTGGCAGCAGTGTCGCAGCGACAGGCTAGAGACTGCTGCAAAAAAAATAAATTTAATGCAAAAAAATTTGGTCTGGCAGTATAGCCTAGAGGTTAGAGGAACGAGGTGTGAATGAGCTTGGTACATCCAGCAGGGCAGACCGGAGTTTGATTCTCACAGCCTCCACTTGCATACTGCATGACTCTGAGCAAGTCACTTAACCGCCCAGTGCTCCCAGGTTGCCTCTGAAAACAGGCAGTTGTGCCTAGTGGGCCTTACCCAGTTACCAAAGACTAAAATAAAAAAAATTAAAAAAACATCTGGGCAGCAACAATAAGGACACACATATGGCTATTGAACTGTGGGGCAATTGGGCAGATATATAACCTATTCTGGCTGCACCAGGACTCTGGAACTGTGTTAATACTGCTCCTGGGACTGTGTGTTTAGCAGCCATTACAGAGCAGCAACAGTCCATCAGAAATCTAGGAATCTGACACCAGAACTTGTGGTAGCTAATGGGAAACTTCCAAGTGCTTATGGGTAACTACAGGGACCTAAATTCAGGTGCCAAAATAGCAAACCAACTGTGCATGGAGGGAGGGTCATGAAATAATTCATTTTTGTGATTGATAGGCCTTTCAGCCAATCAGAACCAAAGCAACCAATAGCCTCAGCCAATAGGGAGTCTCAGGAGAGCCCCATAAAAGAAAGTGTTTCAGCAGATTTTTCAGCTTCGAGTGGGAGTCACCCACAGGAGTGGGGGCTCAGACCCTCAGCAAACCAAATGGCCTGGCGATCCAGTGTAAGCCTCTCCACAGGGGAGAGGGGCTTTGTTCTTCTTTGCCAGAAAATAAATCAGTAGCATTATAAGCAAAACCTGCTAGCCTGGGGGTTGCCAGAAGATGTCCTCCAGGGGCTAGCTCCAACCTTTCCACGTTTAGGGAAAACGTGGGTCCTGCAACGTAATGCCAAGCCAGCTGTAAGAGAGCTGAACCTGCCTCAGTAGTGAGAGTGCTGATGTCTTCAGGAACCTTAGATGATGGAGAGTCATTCCACGAGGATGTCTGAGTGAGTAAAATTTTACCTGCCAGTGCAATTAAAGAGAAAGCGTACTGGGCCGCCAAGCCCTAGAGGCTTGTTAACTATTCAAAACTGTTCGTTGCTCTGCACCCTGCATTTGCTGCATTTAATCATTGCCCTGCGAGGGCGGACCTTTATAAGTTAAGTGGCCATGGAATGGTCCAAATTATATAAATGTGTTTGAACTGACAGAGCCCAAGGTGCCAATGCTTAAATTGTGAGTTAGAGTGAAAGAGCCTATGAGCTAATGGAATCATTATTGCCACGAGCGTGGTTTGTTTTGAAGAATATAAAGTGCAGAAGATGTTCTCCAATTGGACAATTGCTTAAATAAGTAAATATGCTGAATGCTCAGAAATACATATGCTGAATGTTCAGAAAATGTAAATGTGTTGGATGTAATGTAACCGCTGGTTACACACAGTAGAGGCTTTTGGCCCAGAAGAGGGCACAGACTTCAAGATGTTCAAGTGTTGTTTAACCTCTAGGGATAGTGCCCACTTGCTGGAGCACCCTTCAAAAGAACCTGCAATTAGTTCAAAAGTTTAATGTTTTACAAGCTAAGCCTTAATTTTTCCTAATTTAGCCAGCCAACATACAGCTGCACCATTCTTCGGCGCATCTTCAAATGGACTGTGCTACTGGGTACCCAGATTAAGGCTGGGATTGCAGGGTCTCATACCTCATGTTGGGGCTGGTACCAGTGTGGGTGATAATTTAAACTGTGTCTAATTGATTTATGCAGCCAAGTTAGATAGCCAGGTCTGGTTATGCTAAAGGTTGGTGGGCAAATATGAGTGATGTGTGATTTAAAATGCAACTTACCTACCCAGCTGGAGGGTTTCACCAGCACTGATCTAAAACCATTAAACCAAATGTAAATAGTATAACTGAATGACTCTGCTCCTCTCTTCACCCATCCTGAGCCCTCCCCCATAAATAAACTGGGTGCATTGTTGCTTTGCAGATACCTGTGCCGTGAGCATGTTATAGATCAGCTACTAATTGGTATGAAATGTGGGAAATGTTATCTGGTCATGTTTGGGGTGGCTTGTGGTAAAAGTGGGTGGGTACAGCATCCCAGAGGGTTGTACCAGATTAGATCTGACCCACTTAAACCTACACTCTGGGTGGAGGCACTGCACAAATGTGATATCTTGGATAAGAAGCAGTTTAAAGTAGATCTTGGGAACCCAGGCCCCTCAACCTTGTTCAGGCCTGCAAGGCAGGGGTAGTAGCCCTTGGAGTAGCACCGCCTAGGGGTTACAATCAGAGTACAAAAATACAGTCATTACAAACAGCGGGAATCGTACATGGATCAACAGCAGGACCATTAACGGAAAAATGAAGTGCAAATCAAGCAGATGATAGAGAGGCGGAGAGAATCAAATTCATTTTTGATGAAAAAACACTGACTCAATGTGTAGCCAATCTGCTCAGGTACCCACATTGTGGAATCTTTTAGACTGGACAGTAGGGAAAAAAGGTCAAATTACTGATCAATGATTTTGTGTTGAGGGACAGAGAATTAAGTGATTAATGGAAAGCAAGCACATGGCAGAAGGAAGGGGACTGTGTGAGGGGCACAGCATGTGGAGGGCAGTATTATTATTTAGGGGGAAAAATACTGTTACCCTGCAAAGGAAAAGTGTTATTCTCACATAGTAGCAGACTAATGAAAATCTGGGAAGTACAGTGGTGTGCACTTCATCAGTGGGCTAAATAAGGTAGGATTACTCAAAGGGAATTCACCAGATAAGGGCACACTGGTGTTATTAGCTATGCAAGCCTCGTTTTCGACATTTGATGCTGATCACAAAATGGCTCACAAGATGATTTTTCTGGAGCTTTACTCCATGGAGGCAAGACAGTGTGCAAGTTCATTGGTGGGGAAATACTGTCAGTACTCTGGTTATGCACACTACTCCAGAAGAGGACAAATTAGAGGGTGAAGAGGAAGGGGAATGGAAAAGGGGCTCTGGTCCTTCTCATATTCCCAGCTGACCTCCATGGCCATGACTCAGACTCTGGTATATACCCCAAAGGCAACTACAAAGGATAAACATATACCTAGATCAGAGGAGATCCGGAGCAATATGGGGGAGGGGAGACGTTACCCAGGATGGAGGGTGAGACAGACTCGCAGTTTCTCCAAGAGACTCTTGATGTCCCAAACACAAAGCAAATGATGGAAGGGTACTGGACCCCATGGGGTACAAACCAAAGGTTTCAGATCCATATAGACACTGCCAGGTAGTCTAGCTTCAGGTCTGTTGGGGAGGGGTGGGGTGGGGACAAGCAGAGTCCTGACTCCAGCATCAACTCGATAAAAGGTTAGTGAAACGCTGCTGAACACTCCTGACCATCCCCCACTGGGAGGGAGTTCCAGACGACAGAAGTAAACATACACGGTAATGTGCTGTACCAGACTCTCTGGTACATTGTACTCACAAGGATGTCTGAGATATTTACAGACTCTCTTTGTTTTCATTTTGTCATTATGTTTTTATCCTCCTTCAGCCATGGTGGGGCAGGCTTCCTTCTGCCAGTGTCACCACTTCCCCCCACCATTCACAATGCCCCAGCTTACCTGGTGGCTTAATCCCCCATGGATCCTCCCCCTGTGGCGGGGTCAGGAGGGGAGGGCCATCCTCTCCCCAAAACACAAGCCAGATAGCCACAGGCTCCAGTGATCTGGTAGTTGTTGGTGCGGTGTGCAGGTGTCATACAGCCCAGTCGTGTCATTCCTTTTTCACCTGGGGTTTCTCCCAAACCCGAGGTCATGGCATACGGTGGGCACATGCACATAGAGGCAACGCATGCACCCATCCCACTTTCTCATCCACCCTCTCAACATTACATCAGCCTCCCTAATCTATGCTCTGACACGTGGCTGTCACTACACATTCAGTGACTTCACTACCAGTCTAGCAATGCTTGTAAAGTGCTTTGGGTTACAGTGTGTATGTAAAGTGCTATATAAAAGCTGATTCTTCTTCTTCTTCTAGATTTCTCCAAGTGAGGCATTATTTTAGCACCAATAATCTGAATACCAAAGTAAGCAAAGACTTAACAGTTCTACCATAAGTTTTTTTATACAGCGGATACATACGAGTACATACGAGTACGAAGTACAACAAGACACAGGAGCTTTTCTGTGTCTTTTTGTACTTTGTACTCATATGTGCTTGTATGTATCCGCTGCTATTTAATAAGTAAAACAAGCTAATCCACCATCTTTGAGTGTGGAGCGTTTATTTCTGTGTCCCTGTGGTGTGCCGAGACTGCCTCTCTGTATGTGCTGATTCTGTCTCAGAGCACCCATCCCTCTGTGCGGCTCTACCCAGCTGATTCAGAAGTTTTGTTATATTGGGCAGCTATGCAGCAAGAGGGACACTCTCCAGAGCGTAGACAGCGTTACTGGACACTAAACATGTAGAAACCTATAACATTCATACTGGCTGGGAGAGGGAGGCCCAGGTAGAAATTATAGAAAAAGAATGGTCCAAGATGTAGGCGAGGGTTGAAAGGTCATGGCCTCTCCAGGATGGAGAGAATACCACTGGAAATGTTTGGTGAAATTCTTTCATACTCCCACAGTAACTGCCAGCTTAGCCCTGGTTACTCTAACCTCTGCTGGAGGGAATGTGGGAGTAGAGGATCCCTCTACATTATCTTTTGGGAATGTCCAATAGCACAGCAACATTGGACCAATATACTCAGAGTAATTTCAGGCCTATGGGACACACCAGTTCCATTCACATTTAAGAATGTAGTCTTAGGGACAGGATTCCCAGGAAGTGGGTGGATTACAAATACTGAGATTTTTTAACATTTTAACAACAGCTGCCCTCAAAAGAATTATAATGAAATGATTACAGAAAATGACCCCTTCCACGGATTCCTGGATTGAGAGACAGACGGTATTCATAAAACTGAGCATATTACAGCCATGCTGAGACTATCCCTAGAAAAGCATATAGAATTGTGGTTTAGATGGGCAGGGGACAGATTCCGAACTGGTCTCATACTGGGCAGGGGGCTAGTGCCACCATCAGGTCCATTAAGATGAGCCTCACGTCCCCAGAATAAGAGGGGTAACCCTGGTATAAATCAAATCCCTTCCCTCTACCTCCCAAATTAATTGAATTTAATATATTGTGTGCTGCAGTGTGACAAAGCTTTGAGTCCTGGTTCACCCAGACATGGTACAGAAGTGTTCGGATACTTTATTGGTTGAGTGACATCACAGTACCCTGGTTCTGGTTCACAAATGTTAACTGTTTAATGAGAACAAGGGTTTGTTTCTTGAGAGAAGAAAGGGCTGCACTGTACTTCTTTTAGTCAGAAGAACAGAAACAACCATGCTTTGTATAAAAGCAATCATATTACAAGAGGAAGTTGACATATGGCGGAAGATGTCAAGTCATGCTGCATGGTATAGTTTAAAGAATGTATCTATGAAACGTAATGATTACTGTATTACCCTGTTGAATCTACCCAAGATTAATCAGTTTAAGTGATCCCTGATGTCCGCCCTTGCAGTGCAGTGCAGCTGCAACTGCTGACTCTAAATTTAGTTTTCCTCTGTACTTACCGTGTTGCACAATTACCTACCTTATTTGCATCCTCTGTATGTAATTTTGTTCTTGTCTTGTGTAATATGTACCTGATTCGACTACAGTTCACTGGAATTGCTTGCAGTATGTGCAGTGACATCTTTTGTGCCTGTGCAATCTGATGTGGAACCTTTGTAAATGAGCAATTGTGCTCAAATGTCATCTGATATATACAATCAGTCAATCAATCAATAAATAAGTAAAATACTTGCTGTTAACCCATGCTGTACTATACTGAAACCTCTCAATAAAACTGAGTTACAAAAAAAAAAAAAAATAATTAGCAGCTTGCTGAGGTTCAGTGGTCAGCTGATCAACCACTCTTTCCAGCTACTATTTAAACTGGCTGGATCCAAACCTCACAGATCTAGCTGTTGGTTTGTTTTTTCTCCCACCTCCCACCCCTCCTTCAACTCTGGCATTCTCTTGAGTCAGCGGAGCTCCTTCCCAGGAACTTCCATCTCCTTTACCATAGATCTCTGCCTATGGCACCTCTAACTGGGTGGAAATAACATAGAATAAGCCAATTGTATTGCTTAAAGAGAATCCGTACGTTTCCTTACTAAATTATTGTGAAGGTTACTATGAGGATCCAGTATGTAAATTGCTAGGTTATATTAAGAAAATGCTTTCAGTAAGACAGAAAAATACATTTAAAATTGTGACGTGGAGGCAGCCATTTTGTGGACAGGAAGTGTGCTGGGATTATGTCACTGCCTCACCAGCTCTACCAGTATGTAATTAAGCAGGTTAAAACAAACTGCTCCTATAGACAGGGATCCTGTTCTATTACGAAGAGAAGCACTGGATTATTTTCTTGCACTCTGCCAAACATAAAATCCTGGGTGTTCCTCAGAATATAATAGAATCCTGACAGCACAGTCAAATTGTTCTCACCTGTTGCACTGCACACTGTTAACACTGGTGGGCAGTGACATCAACACAACACCCTTCCTGTCCACAAACAGTTGCCTCCAAATCACTATTTAAAAAGCATTTTCTGTCTTACTGGAAAACATTTTCAAATATAACCCAGCAATTTACATACTGATCCTCATAGTAACCGCTATAATAATTTCAGAAGAAACATACGATTCCTTACACTATAACACACCAACACCTAGGAGATCAGATGCCCTGGGAACTAGTCGAGCCCCTTCTCCCACAACCTGTTCTCCTTGTGTAGTTGTACTGCCCTGTTGTAGCTTTTAGCACAGTTTGCCATGTCCACTGTATTTTTAATTTTGCACAGTATCTGTTGCACAGTTTGTTAGCAACAATATTTTGTATTTTGTGCAGAATGCTCTATGCTTTGGTATTTCTGCTCAGTACCTATTTGTACAGCTCACCCATGCCACTGTATATTATCTTTGCACAGTATGTCTTATCCACTGCATTTTGTTTTGCTTTTTATTTCATTCATATTCCCCTTACCTGCTTCCCCCTTTGTAACCCTTCCCTGAGTCACACCTCTAAACGAGCCTCAGCTTGGCCAGCCTTTCACGTTACCACATTTTTAAATTAAAGGAATGAAGATCCCAAACTGAATGGGCAGTATCTGTACTCCAATCACCGTGTGACATTTACTCCCCTCAGACTCTCTAGGAAACTGGCACTGTCTGTTCCACCTTGGGTCAAAGATCATCTTGCCTTGGTTTGTTGAGCCTGTTTGTTAGTTTGCATTGTTCTCGGCATTCATCTTTAGTTGCACACAGAAAACATTAAACAAAGCAGTTTAACCAAAGGGCACACAGTCTCACGCTAGACCCGCTGTGGTGGCGGAAAGGGCCTAATGTGGGTGGAATGCCTCCATATCTGCATCCCGGGGGGGGCAGGAGGTCAAAGCCATTGTGTTGCATAGGCTACAGAGTACATAGGGGTTAGCCCACCTGTGTAAAGGACACTCCTCTATATAGCATTTGCATACTATTGTAATGCAGCCAAGACAACGGGCATGGACCTCACCTACAGTACAGAAATGACATAAATGTAAAGTCTTTGTATGTACTGTTTGTGCTCAAATGGTAAGGAAAGGCAAAGTTTATTTCTAAGGTGCCCAATCCTGGAGGCTCTGGGCACCACACAAAACATACAACAAACAGGGTTATCAGATAAAATGGCATGAATGGAAGATAATAAAACAGAAATGTCAGAATAAATCATAAAACAGCAAATGTCAGAATAAATCATAAAACAGCAATATCAGATCAGCATATTTTTCAGAATTTCTGGGATGGTCAGCTCTCAAACCCCCAGGAAGGCTAGGAAAAAAGAGAGGTTTTAAGGCCACTCTTGAACCCCTTGACCAACAAAGAAATTATTCAAGAAAAAATAACAGTTTTTATTACAAAGGAAACCATGCAGAGAGACTGCTGATCCTGATGTATCGTACAGTTAGGTTCCCCACCTCCCATGGTTCTGAACGCATTACTCCCTATTATGTTCTTCCAAGAGGGTGTGACTAGGCTGGCATTTAGCATGGTCGTGGGTAGGTGGCAGTGCAGTTCTGGAAGTATCCTACTCTCCTGCAGCATTACATGCCAGCAGTGCCCTGGAACTGCGCCATGATTAGGCTCTGTCAACCCCTGACTGAAATCACTATTAGAAAGGGCAGGGCAGGAAAGAGCCTTCACAGAGAATCCTGTTGTGGTCAGTCAGTGTGCTATTTTCTAGGCAGTTTTTCTTCTTCTTCGGGTAATTGCTCCCTCCAAACACTAACGTCTGGTTTCAGAATGAATACTTGCTCTGCCACCTTAGTCAGACTTGGCAGATGTGCGGTTACGTGGTACTGTTTTCATACCAAATGCTGTGCCCATCCTTTCAGAGCACCTGACTCATGTTGGTGCTGCTTGATGCCAAACAGGAAATGAGTGTGTGTGTGTGTGGGAGGGGTGGTAAATGGGGAGGGGCTAGTGCTTTGATTAGGAGGTTTGCAATTTTGACAAAGTAAGCAAACTCTGGTCAGAGCCACAACTGCTGCTAATGCATTAATGTGATGAGAGATATATAATTTAATTATTGAATCTCGGATTAAACAACCTTTGAGCAAAATTGTTCCTTTACGAAGGTTCCACGTCATAGAATTACTGACAGTAAACACAAATAAGCAACAGGCACACGTTTGTTTTTCAACAGAGAAGAAGGGATCGCTGTAATACATGGTGTAAGGATAAACAACTTATTACAAAGATTTCTTAGGTACAACTGTAAATTGTTACAAGATAAAGACATTAATAATTAATGTGTGACTTAGCTGTACTTGTATTGTTACGATGTAAAAGTCCCACATGTATACCACAATAGTAGAATAAGCATTTTGTCAATGCCAAATGTTCGCCGCTGCTGTTGCTGTTATACCAAGTCTTGCTTGTACACATTTTTGTTATATATTTACCCAAGATGGAGCAGATGAGATGCTGTATCTCATTTTCAGTGGTGTCCTGCTTTGACACATTGTTAGATTGTAATTACCCAGAATAGGGCAGCTGAGAGGCAATATTTACTCTTCAGTGGGTTCCCACATTTTGATCTCAAATTTCCAACAGTCTTTTTATGACCTGACATTTGTATCAATGTAGTAATGTTGAAATAGTGTCCAAATTATTACACACACAAAGAAAAAAAATGGCAACGCAGACAGTGGTCTATCTACCCCACCATTTCCAGCTGATGCTGTCAGTTCTGTACATGTGGCACTCTTTTAAAATCAGCACACACTGCAGCTATCAGTTAGCCCTGATAAGGTCCTTAACTGAAACAGTACTTGATATCAGCATGACATTAGCCTCATGTCTTATCTTGCAATGAGTTACTGTTAAAATTGTGTGTGTTTATTATGCTCATTTCACTATAGTTTTCTGACATTGTTCAAGTTAATACAATTATTTTAATGAACACAGAACCAATCCCCGAAGCTGATAGCCCCAGCTGTGACATGAAGAAGAAGAAGAATCAGTATTTATATAGCGCTTTTCATACACAGTGTATCCCAAAGTGCTTTACAAGCAATGCCAGACTGGTAGTGAAGTGACTGAACGTGTAGTGGTGGCCATATTGCACATCAGCACCCACACACAGCCTGGACAATTGCATGAACCAGTTTTATTGGAAGGGGAATGTTGGCCAGGACACCGGGAATGTCCCCTACTGTTTACAAAGAATGCCCTGGGTTCTTTTACTTCCACCTGGACGCCGACCAGAACAACACCAGGATGGGCAGAAGGGACCTCGGTTTAGCATCTCATCTGAAGGACAGCACACCCCAGCAGTACAGCACCCCCCAATACTGCACTCAGGTGCCAGCATTCTAGGTATAAGTTCAATCCCAGTGTGGGACAAGAACCCACAATCTTTTGGTCCAGAGGCGGATGTGCTACCAATTGAGCCACGCTGACACCAAAGCAGTCATCACATTAATAGCTTTTACCAACAGACCGTGGGGAAAATAAAGACAACCCAGCCTTTTATTTTCCTGCATAATACATGCTAGATTAGAAACATAGAAACATAGACTTTGACAGCAGATAAGGACCGCTTGGCCCACCTAGTCTGCCCATTTCCCTACCTACTAGATAAGCTGCAGATCCTAGTTAACCAACATCCTACTTCCTGCCACCCCACTACAATTACCTTATGTCTGTTCCATGCATGTTTGAATTCCACCACTGTTTGACCCAACAACCTCCCCAGGAAGGCAGTTCCATGCATCCACCACACTCTCCGTGAAAAATTCCTCACATTACCTCTGAGCCGTCTCCCATCTTTAAATTGTGCCCCTTGTTCTTACACATCTCTTTTCTGAAAGATGCTACCCTCCTGGACTTTGTTGATTCCCTGAGGTACTTGAACATTTCTATCATGTCCCCGTCCTTCTTTCTCATCAAGGGTATACATATTAAGCTCTCTCAATCTCTCTTCATCTGGTTTCTGATGCAGACCCTGCACCATTTTAGTTGCCTCCTCTGGACTGCTTCCATCCTGTCTATGTCCTTGCGTAGATGTGGTCTCCAAACTGCACACAGTACTCAGATGGGGTCTCACCAACTGTCTGTACAGAGGATAATCACTTCCTTTTTTCTACTTGTGATGCCCTTCCTATGCATCCCAGTATCCCCCTGGCTCTCCTTACTGACTTCTCACATTTCTTATCAACCTTTAGATCATCTGATATGACTACCCCCAGGTCCCTTTCCATTTTTTGTTGTTGTTAGTACCTCCCCTGCTATTGTGTTCTCTTCTCCTGGGTTTTTGTTTCCCATGTGCATTACTTTGCACTTCTTTGCATTGAATCTAAGTTGCTATATGTCTGATCATTCTGTCCAACCTTGCCAAGTCCCTTCTCATCCTTTCCACCCCCCTTGTGTATCAACTCTGTTACAGATCTTTGTGTCATCTGCAAAGAGGCATACCTTTCCCTCCAGACCCTCTGCAATGTCACCAATAAAGATGTTAAAGAGGACTGGACCCAGTACTGAGCCCTGAGGTACTCCACTAGTGACCCCCCCTTTCTTCGGAATGTGTTCCATTCACTGTTACCTTCTGTGTCCTGTTGTGCAGCCAGTTTTCTACCCAGGCTACCACCCTGGGACCCACTCCCAGGCTGGCTAACTTGATTATTAATCTGTTGTGCGGGACTATGTCAAATGCCTTGCTAAAGTCTAGGTAGGCCATATCCACAGCTCCTCCCTGGTCTATTACTTTGGTCACCCAGTCAAAGAAATCAATTAGATTCATCTGACATGACCTTCCTGCTACAAATCCATGCTGCTTTGGGTCCTGTGCCCCTGCTGGCCTCTAGGTACTCAACAATTCTTTCTTTCAAAAGTGATTCCATCATTTTCCTACCATCATTTTCCCCTACCACTGAGGTCAAGCTTACAGGTCTGTAGATTCCTGCTTCTGCCTTGCTCCCACTTTTGTGAAGGGGAATCACATCTGCCCTCCTCCAGTCCTCAGGTACCACCCCATCCTCCCATGATTTGTTAAAAAGTGTGGTCAGTGGTGTCACTAGGTCCTCCCTTAGTTCTTTTAGGAATCTGGGGTGAATCCCGTCAGGCCCCATTGCTTTGTCCACCTTGAGTTTTAGGAGTTCTTTCAGGACTCTTTCTTCTGTAAATGGACTGGTATCAACCCCCCTACCCAGAGTGCTTCTATTGTCTGGTTTAGGTAACTCCTCCTCATCTTCTTTTGTGAATACTGAGCAAAAGTATTCATTCAGTATCTGCCTTTTCACTGTCTCTCTCTGCCCACCTCCCTCTCCCTTATTAATCTTCACTATTCTCGCTTAACCTTTCTATGCTCCCTAATGTACCTATAAAAGGTTTTATCCCCTTTCTTAACTGAATTGGCTATTTTTCCTCAGTTTGGGCTTTTGCTATTCTGACTGCCTTCCCCACTTCTTTCTGCTTTGATTGATAAAGTTCCCTGTCATGCTCCGTCTGTGATTCCTTATACTTTTTGAATGCAGCCTTTTTCTCCTAAACCTTCCCTGCCACCTCTTTTGAAAACCATAGTGGTTTTTCACTCCGCTTTGTTTTCTTTCTTTGTTTCACACAAAGGCTTGTTGCCTCTATGATGGCAGTTTTGATTTTTCTCCATTGTTCTTCCACCCCTCCTTTTTGGCCATTTGCTAGTGTATTCCTCAGGTATTCACCCATTTTGCCAAAGTCAGCCCTTCTAAAGTCCAGTATCTTTGTTTTTGTATGGCTCGTCTCCATGGTTGTGCTTATTGTGAAGCACACTGTGCAGTGGTCACTTGTTCCCAGATGTCTACTGACTTCTAAATTTGTGATCCTCTCTCCATTTGAGAGTACCAGGTCTAGTATTGCTCCCTCCCGAGTGGGTTCCAACACTAGCTGTCTAAGGCCTGCCCCCTGCAGGGCATCAAGAATGACACTGCTCTTGGATGTGGCTGCAGTACATGTTATCCAGTTAACATCTGGCATATTCAGGTCCCCCATCAACAGTATCTCCCCTTTTTCAGCCATTTTGAAGATGTCCTCTATCATTTTCTTGTCCATTTCCTCCCCTTGAGATAGGGTCTGTATACAACCCCTGTGCAGACTGTGATGCTGCCTCTGTCTCAAGGTGACCCAGCGCACCTTTTGTCCTCCCCTTTACTTTTTAGTTCTGTAGCTTTGATCCCTTCCCTATGTATAGAGTTACTCCACCTCCTCTTTTCCCCTCTCTGTCCTTTCTGTAGACTGTGTACTCTGGTATGTTGACATCCCAGTCATGGTTCTCGATGTACCATGTTTCTGTGACTGCCACAATATCCAATTGTTCATCTTCCATCAAGGCTATTAGCTCAGGAAGCTTGTTTCCCAGACTATGGGCATTGGTACTCATTGCCCTCCATTTAATGTTGGCTTTATCCTTTTTCCCCCGTGCCTGCTCTTATTGCCCTTGTCTATTTTTCCATTTACCCCTGTTCTGCCCTCTGCTGAGCATTGTACCTCAGTGTTTACCTTACTACCTGACATGTTTTGTGGGGGGAGGCTCGAAATGTCCTGCCTCTCATCAGCACCTCCCCTCCAAGGCTAGTTTAAAAGCTTGCCAAGGAAGCATTTAAACCTGTCACTTAGGAACTTGGTTCCCTTCCTGGACAGATGCAGACCATCATGCCAGTATAGACCTTCATCTCTCCAGGTGGACCCCCAGTCCCCAATGAAGCCAAAGCCCTGTGCTCTGCACCAGTTTTGCAACTATTCATTAAACTGCATGGTGTGCAGTACCCTAGCCTTACCCCTGTCATGGACTGGCAGCACCTCTGAGAAGGCAACCGTGCTTGCTACCTGTCTGAGGCCCCTCCCCAACTCCACAAATTCATCCTGCACTGCACTGATCCCATGCCTAGCTAGGCCATTTGTCCCAAGGTGGACAATGATATCTAGTTCCCTCTCCTGTGATGCTGCTTCTGCAATCCTGAGGATTCGCTTCTTGTCCCTCCAAGCCAGGCAGGCACCTTACTTTCCTCTCCTCTCCCTTCCCCAGGTCTACCCCACTAACAATTGAGTCCCCTATCAGAAGCTGTTTCCTTCCCCTGTGGTGTCCCTTGCCACCCTTTTGTGGGTCTCCCTTGTGTATGTCCTCAGCATTCCTCTTGGTCTCCACTGAGGGTGCCATCATAGAGGAATATAACATCTTGCAAAATGTAACACTTTGATTTTCCACCTCAGGGAAATTGCAGTTCGTGTGACTGCTGGTGCTAAGATTGATGGAGTTAAGGATGTAGTTGCCTTGCCATGTCACAAGTCAGCATGTGTTCAACAATAATAGGACAGCAAGACAGAGCAAATAAGATTCAGAGCAGCAGTGCAAGGAACTCAAATTTATGTGATTCTATTTACTTATATGAAGATTCATTTTGAAGACCACTTACAATCATTTACATTCTAAGAAACTGTTTGTTTCATCTTTTATCACTTTTACTCACTCCCCTGCCAACACAGACCCTTGCCAAGATCGCAGTATTAAATCGTGGCGCACCATGTTGTTATTTACTCTGATGTGCTTCAAGACTGCCTTGCACCCTTTGCCTTGCTCGTGCCAGAGAAGGTTGTCAAAAGTATGACTGAGAAACATACCTCTCAACTGTGTGGATACCATGTATTTTGAAGATGTGTCCCTGAATTTGGTCATTTGTCCCTGATTTTTTTTAAGCCTTGTCCCTGATTTATGAGACAGGAGGTTGAGAGGTATGCTGAGGAACCCATCTCGCAAGGCAGCTGCAGTACATCTAATGATTTATACTCTACAGAGTAAGTGTGAGTAGGGTTACCACCTTTTCAGAAGCCCAAAGTGGGACATTTCTTAACTGAAACATGATTTTTTGCAGGACAGTACGTAATCTTGACCAATGCAACACACTTGTTTTCTCTATATATTCAGAATTGAGGCTAAGTATTGTAGTTTCTTAATTGCTTCTATTGTTTCTTGTCATTTTAAGGTGTTTTAGTTAACATATTGTAGTGTTCTGCAACATTTAGTGAAAAGTTAGAAAACATTTTCCTACTATAGTCAGAACATGTTGTATTTTCATGTTGTTTTGCAGGACACAGCTGCCAAATCAGGACTGTTCATGAAAATCAGGACAGGTGGCAACCCTAAGTGTGAGTGTGAACTAAGAAGAAAGAGAGAAGTTTAGGTTATTAATGAACAGCACTGTCTAAAGCCCAAGTTACTTTGGTTTACACTTATGTGTGGGGAAATCCCTTTCCAGCACAGGATCAGAAAACACAATTTTTAATGTGCTGTAAAAAGCAAATCCCTGGTTGCAGTTCCTGTCATATATTGATTTTTGTCTAACACGTAGTGGCTTCAGGATTTTTTACATAGATACATAGATACATAGACAGTGTCGGTAGATAAGGGCCTATGGCCCACCCAGTCTGCCCATTTGAGCTTGTAAGTTCAGTTTGTTTTCCTAGAAGTCTGTTGCCCCTTACCCCGGACCTCTAGAATTCCTTTATGTCTATCCCATGCATTCTTAAATCCCGTGATTGTTTCAGCTCCACCACTTCCTCTGGCAGGGTGTTCCACTTGTCCACCACCCGTTCTGTGAAGAAATTCTTCTCATGTTTCCTCTGAATCGCCCTCCCTCCAACTTCATCCCATACCCTCTAGTCCTGGAACATCTTTTCGCTTAAAAATAGTGTTTTCCTGCACCCTGTTCCTCCTTGTAAGATACTTGTATGTCTCTATCATATCCCTCTCTCCTCCTCTCCTCCAGGAGTACATGTTCAGTTCCTTCAACCTGTCTTCATAGGACTTGTGATGCAATCCATGCACCATCTTTGTTGCCCTCCTCTGAACCTTCTCTACCCTGTCTATGTCCTTATGTAGGTATGGTCTCCAGAACTGTACACTGTACTCAGGTGGGGCCTCACTAGTGTCTTGTATAGCGGAATTATGACCTCCCTTTTCCTGCTGGTGATGCCCCTGCCTACCATCCCAGCATCCTATTTGCTTTTACCTGCTGCCTTGTCACACTGTTTCCCTACCTTGGGGTCATCAGAGATGACAACCCCAAGATCCCTTTCCTGCTTGGTGCATGCTATATCTCACCCCCAACTGATATATTGTGCCAGGGTTTTTGTGCCCCATATGCATTATCTTGCACTTCTTTGCATTGAATTTCAACTGCCAAACCCTTGACCATTCTTCAAGTTTCTGCAGGTCGCTTCTCATTCTGTCTACACCCTCTGGTGTGTCTATATTACAGAGCTTTGTGTCATCAGCGAACAGTGAAATTCTGCCTTCTAGATCCTACGAATGTCACTGATGAAAATGTTGAATAGGACCGGTCCCAGCACTGATCCCTGTGGTAGCCCACTGGTCACTCTTCCCTCTGTGGAGTGACAGCCATTTACCACTACCCTCTGTGTCCTGCCACCCAGCCAGTTACCTACCCACCACACTACTGTCCTGCCCACACCCATATTCCCCAGTTTGTGTAATAGTCTTCTATGTGGCACAGTGTCAAAGGCCTTGCTGAAGTCCAGATAGGCCATGTCCACTGCCCTCCTGATCCACCTCCCTAGTCACCCAGTCAAAAAATTCAATGAGGTTGGTCTGACATGACTCCCCTGGTGAAACCATGCTGCCTTGGGTCCTGTAGTCCATTGACAACCAGATGTTCCACCAATCTCTCCTTCAGTAGTGCTTCCATGATCTTCCCCACTACCGAGGTGAGACTGACTGGTCTGTAGTTCCTGCTTCCTCTTTGTTCCCACTTTTGTATAAGGGAACTACATCTGCTGTCCTCAGTCTTTGGGTACCTCCTGTTTCCAGTGATCGGCTAAACAGGATAGCCAGAGGTTCAGCCACCACCTCTCTTAGTTCTTTAAGGACCCTGGGTGCACCCGTCTGGCCCCATTGCTTTATCAACTCTTATTACTTCCAGTTCCTTCAGGACCCTTTCTCTGTAAAGGGTCTTGTGTCTATTTCTGCACCATTCTCACCTTGTACTCCCTTCAGACCCATTACCCCTCTTCCTCAGTAAAGACTGAGCAGAAATACCTGTTCAATATGTCAGCTTTACTGTTGTCATCCTCCACGCGCTCCCATCCTCCCCTTCAGTCTCACTATCCTCCTCCTTTGTCTTTCTTTTTTCACTTATGTACCTGTAAAAGGTTTTGTCCCTCTACCCACTGATTTTGCAATGTGTTCTTCTGTCGAGCTTTGTCTTTTACTGACCTCCCTGCCTCCCTTGCCTCTCCTGGTACTTCTCACTATCCCTTCTGCCTGTGTCTTTTGTATTGCCTGAATGCAATATTTTTGGCTTTCACTTTCTTTGCTACCTCTTTGGAAACCATAATGGTCTCCTCTTCCTTTTCCTCTTGCTAACCTGCTTAATGCATAATTCTGTTGTTCTTTAATCCCATTTTAAATACTGCTCACTGTTCCTCAACCCTGATTCCTGTCCCATTCTCTAATGCCTCTTTTAAGTATCTCCCCATTTTCCCAAAGTCTGCCCCCTAAAATCCAGGATACATGTTTTGTGTGGTTTGTTCTGCTCTTTCTGTGATTTCAAACCACAATGACTGGTGGTCACTGTTTCCCAGGTGCTCCCCACTGTTACCCCCATCACACTGTCCCTGTTTGTGAGCACAAGGTCCAGTATTGCCTTCTGCTGAGTTGGTTCCATGACCAGTTGCTTGAGGAAGGCACCCTGAAGGGTCCAGGATAAATCTGCTCTAGTTGATGCTGCTGCTGGATGCTCCAGTCCACGTCTGGTATATTGAAGTCTCCAACCAGTACTACCTCACTCTTGTCTGCCATCCTTTGGATGGCTAGCATCAACTCCTATTTATTTCTTCCTCCTGGGCTGGTGGTCTATAGACCACACCTGTGCGGATGGCTGTCCCCATTTTCCTTTCCAGCTTAACCCACAGTATCTCTCCCATTTTGTTCCTCCTGGATCTGTGTGGCCCTTATGTCATTTTTCACATAGAGTGCCCTCCCTCCCTTCCTGCTTGCTCTGTCTCTTCTGAATATGTTGTAGCCAGGTATGGCCATCTCCCAGTCGTGGTTATCATTACACCAGGTTTCAGTGATGGCCACAATGTCCAGGTCTGACTGTACCATGACAGCCCTCAGATCTTCCATCTTGTTGCTAAGGCTCCTGGCATTTGTACACATGGCTTTCCATGATTTGACCTCCTAGACTGTTTCACTGTTCTACCCAGCCCTTCCTTGGTTGTCATTTATCCCTGGCTCTCTTGCTGTCTGCCCTTCTGCTGAATTTTGCCCTTTCTGCTTATCCACCTTTTGGACACTAATCTACATCTTTGCACACCACTTTGCAGAGATAGCCCTCCTCTGGTTCACTGGTACCACTGCTAGCTGTGGGGGTGAGCAATGGTACCCTCCTTGCTGGCCTGCACCCCCCTTTGCTAGTTTAAATGCTTGTCAATGTAGCATTTAAACTTATCATTGAGTGCTTGGATTCCCCTCCAGGATGGATGCAGGCCGTCAGGCTTGAACAAACCTCCATCCCTCCAGGTGGGTCCCCAGTCACCAATGAATCCAAACCTTCCTCACAGCACCAGTTCTTCAACCATGAGTTAAAGTTCCTGGTGCATGCACTCCATGCTCTCCTTGCCTCTCACAGGTAGTACTTCTGAGAAAGTGACAGAAGTAGCTCTTGCTTGAGACCCTCCCAGTTTCCTAAACTCTTCCTGAACTTCCTTTGGCTCCCCATTTGCCAGGTCATTAGTACCTAGGTGGATAATGACATCCAGCTCACCCTCCGTCTTGCCTTCCAGTGATCCCCAGGATCTTCCTTCCATCCCTCCATGTCAGTAGCACCTGGTAGGCACCTCACCTCCCTGTCCTCCCTCCTGTGTTCCTAGCTGGATCCTCTTACGATGGAGTCCCCACCAGGATTCACTTCCTCCTCCTCTGGGGTCCACTGCTTTCCCCGCTGAGGGTCACCTCCTTGGCTAACCTCCCATCCTTTCCTTCCACTTCTCTGGGTACCTCTATTTGGTTGTCCTCGTTTGCCAGTGTGGCATATGAGTTCTTAGTGGAATAGGATCTGGGATGTGCCTCTGCCTGACTGCTCTAACCCTCCTGAGCCCACCGTCATCCAAGTGCTCCTCATTCTCGGCATCCTTTGAGGCAGCTGCATTGGACTGGGTGGTCCCTGGATAGGGGTGATGGTACTCTGACCCAGTTTACTTCCGCTCTGAGTCTGGCTACCTCATCCCGCAGTCCAGAGAGATGCATGCAGATAGGCAGCACCTCAGTGTCCAGAAGATCTGCCTGAATATGGCTGCCCCACAGCCACTGCATTGCACCACTCCCCACATTATACTGCAATTCCACTACTTGTCTGCTACTGAAGCTCTCCTAGTTCTCTTTTTATTAATTTACTGTACTAAAAATCCTGTCACTAATCCTCAGATATTTTTTTTTAAAGGAAAAATAAACCAATAAATAAATAAATGAGTCAAAACACTTGTGCTGAGGGTGGGCTTCTTCCCCCTTATGCCCCTCCTACTTCACACCCCTTACTATTCCCTGTGTTTTTGTCAGTTATAATTTATTGCCGGGCAGCACCGGCACATTTTGTACTAACTTCTAGCATGGTCAGCAGGTTAATTTAATTATAAATACTGATCATACTTAATCAAATGAATTCCACTGAAATATGTATGACAGTTATGTTTCAGTGGGTTTATATGTGCTAGTATGATGTATACCTAAAGATTCTGTCTCCCTATTGCAAAGTCCCTAAAGGTGCTTGGATGATTAAGGCTGAAACATAACCCCCAACATCAACATAAGAAATGGGGAATAATATTCATGATGCTGAGATGAGTTTTATTTTTTAGCACTGTGTGTAGATTCAGTTCAACCCCACCCCTCCCCAACCTTTCTATTTCACACTTCTGTTGATGCTGGGCATAGAGTTCAGCCCTCAGCAACAGAATAACTTCCGTGAATCTGCAATGCGAGAGTCAGCATGTCAGTTTGCTGGAATAACGGTCTTACAACATGTGCTTTGTAATCAATGAATATCAGCAGATTAGGGCTAAAACATTCAAATACTGTATATAAAATAAAGCAGTGAATCAGCGGTGTCTGATATTTTTTATCCTTTTACATTTTGTGTCACCGTTTGTCATCAGTGAATGAGGGAATCTGTCATGAAGTATCAACTGAGATAAGCATAGCTGTGCTGTACTGTAAATTTACGATTATACAATGGGCACAAAAAAATGGACAGAATCCTACATTTTGATTGTCTGACTGGCACCTTTTCAGCATTGTAAATCCTCCAGAGTACCCAGTGAAAAAGGTTCCTGCTACCACTCAGCAGCATCAGGAACTCCCTGGCAAATCCCTCCGTTCCTCACAAACACACCACTGCTAAGCACACGGACAGACGGCGAGATTACCTAGTCATTAACCCGGCGTCCGATACTCCATCACCAGCCTCAAAACGTCAAAAAAGTGCTGCACCATTCCAGAAAAGCGACGCCCCCGAAAGCAAAAAGAAAAGAAAATGCAGTTCATTCTCTCGACAGCAAATAAGCTGAAAATATTTGTAACAGTAGCGGTGGCAATCAGCAATCCTCCGGCATATGTGCAGACCTCGCAAAAAAATCCAAACAGTCCATCTGCAGTAAAAAACAAACAAGCAGCAACTTTGAAAATGAATGGACGTTGTAAATATTTTTTTTTTTGTACAAAAACAAACAGAGCCTTTGGATAATTGCAATATACCCCTCCAGGGAGTGGGTATACTGGAGGATTTACCACTACTGGTGTGGTAAATCCTCTAGTATACCCACACCCTGTCAGGGTATATTGCTTAAATAAGCAGGAATATTTAGTAAATGGCGCAGATGTTATAAAACCAGGTAGCATATATCCAGATGGCTCATACAACCTTTCGAAACACTTTTGCTACATCAGAGTTTGTTGTTCCTACCAACTGCATGGCAGCGAGCACATACAGGCAATGCTGTGTGCACACAGACACATTGTGGGAAGAACGCAGAGAAAACAAACACGTGGACCCTGTGTGTTTTCATACACATTAATATACATTTCACTTTAAAAACTTTTTACTAATTGGGTTTTTGGCTAAAACATGAGTATGACCAGTAACTAGAAGACCCAGTGAATGACATACACAGGTAAAAAAACATATTTTATTTTCACTGACTGCACCATGCAGTGCCGCTTTAAATATCCTGCTAACACCAATCGATAATAGGGAACAGTTTTGACTGTGATGCTTGCTTAACATCTACAAATTACCTGCAGTTAACACTAGCTGTTTTCCCAGTTGTATGCTATGATGGCATTCGAGTAGGTCAAGCTATAATTATAATAACTATGCCATGGGATGCTTAGTCGACAACTCTCTCAGAACCCAACTCTCCCCTAACCTACGCTACTTACTGATAGGGTGGTATCTAGGAGCCTCAAGGTCTCCTCCATCACTCCCCTAGAAGTCCCTCGCATCACCATGGCTATGGGCAGTAAAGCTTTCTGTCACCACCCCCTCCCTTGGATCCATCTCCCATTGTCTATCCGCCTATCCCCCCCCCTCACCTGTCTTTCAAGTCAAACCTGAGAGCATGGCTCCTGTCTGAGTCTGCATGTAAATGCACCCTAGATGACACTAGGGTCCAAAAACCGCCCTAATTCTATTGGACATACTGTGTGCTGCTGGCTGATTTCCAACTGTGCCATATCCTCTGACCCTCCCTTTTTTGGTTACTCACAGCCTTACTCTCCTTCACCCTCTAAAGTAGCCCGTGTGCTGCCTGCCCTTTCTCACAACCCTATCATCTTCTCTGACCTTTCCATCTCCTATTCCCTCTAGCACCTCTATGCACTCTCTCTCTCTCGTAGTCCTGTTTTCCAATCTCCTAGTACACCCTGAAGCTTGCCCATCACTATGTGTGAGTGTTTCACTCCTCTGTTAGACTAGGTTGCAGCATGCCATAACATGCGGCCACTGATGACTGTACCATCTGCCTGTGTACATTACGGTATTAACGGTGTATTCTTTTGCATCTTTGCTTAATTTGTAATATCACTCTGTACATTACCTGCTGCCAAAACTGTCATATGACTGCATATCCTGCATCTCTGTGTTTGTGTCTCTTACTGAGTGGAACAACTGTGTCACTTAAAAATGTATTTCTGGCCTCATGTTGAGGTGCGCATATCCCTGTACCCATGTATTATATTTCTGTTGTTACCATCACCAATGTATTGTACCACTGTTGTTGATTTTCTTGACCGCCACTTTATGGCCGGGTTGTGACTGACAATGGTCCGTTGGATCATCTCCTACCCAGTCACCAAAGACATAAATAAATAAAATAACTATCAATAAGGACGGTTGGGAATATGTAGATATATATGTACACACACACACACACTCTCCTGGGCAACTTAATGCTTTGAAAGGATGACCCGAGGCTCACCTACACTTGTTTGAAATTGACAGCATATTGCCTCAGCAAGCTCGGCACCAACACCATGAAGTGAGTTCATGATTTGCTTGTTAGTGGTGTCCTGTTGACATCACACAGTTTGGGTTCTAACTGTAAAGGGACAGAGTCAAGACCATGATGTCAGGGGCCAGGGGGAAGGGCAGGGTTCGATCGCTGCACGGGCTGTCACCAGGGCAGCATTGCTGCTGCTGAGCCTGGCACGCTATCCGCTGAACTATTACCACTGCCTGAGCTGAGGAGGACTGAGGAGAGGATTAACAGCTTGCGATGGATTTTCAAACCTAGGAAGCAAGCTGCAACAATAGCAGCTTGCATAGAGTGCTGGTGTGTCCAGGACCCTGTGCCTGATTTTCAGTGGGGTACGGTCCCAGCTCCTAAGTCCCACTGCTTGCAGCAACTGAGTGTGCCGAATAGATGGCACATCCAGAAGGAGTGCTGCAAGTGCTGCGGGATGGTGGGATGGCAGCTGCGCCCTTGGATGGGTGAATAGTGTTGCCCCCACCACCACCACTTAGCCCCAATGTGCCCACATAACCAGTACGCATACAACTCATTGTAAGCCCTGGTGATCCATTGTTCTTTCTTTTCCTCACACTTTATTAGAATTGAATCACCTCGGGATCTGGTGACTTTCACCCGGCAAGCTCACCACCCTACCTTTCAGTATCTTCAGGCATTATCTGCGAGTCAGCACAGCCTCTCCTCAATTACCCGAAGTCAGTTACCAAATGAACCGCCAGAGCACACAGCACGTGGCTTTGGACAGTCTGCCCGTGGTCGGCCATGGTGGTATGAGGAGGGCTGTGCCAGTCGCTGGATAATGGCCTGGGATGGGGAGTGGGTGGTGGGCACTATACTTGCCGGGTGGGGGCTGCACTAGATCACCAGGGATTGATTTCAATATACAGTAAAGTGTAGGGGGGGCGTGCACTGATCACCAGGGATTGATCAATATACAGTAAAGTGTAGGGGGGGTCATTGGATCACCAGGGCTTATATTGTGTTTTGTATAGTACAGGGTATGGGCACATCCGGGCTGGGGGACTAGTTACTGGCCTATTGGGGGGGCACATAGTGACACATGGTGGACTGTTCTCCCAGGGGATATCTAAGTACTGTTATTACGCTATTAAGTGCACAACATTATGACCCAGTGTGCTTTAGCTTGGTATTCACAGAGGAGGAGGGGGAGGACAGTAGGGGACCTGCACTAAGGTCGAATGGGAAGGAGGGAAAATGGCTGGATATGACCCCATTCACTGTGTATAGGGTTAGGACAGAGCTAGATAGATTGAGGGTGGACAAGGCAATGTGGTCTGATGGGTTACACCCCAGGGTGATCAGGGAATTGAAGGAGGAGTTGGCTTCACCCTTGACAAGGCTCTTCAACTTGTTCCTGGATATGGAGAGAGTGCTGGAGGACTGGAAGAGGGCAGACATAGTGCCTTTTCACAAGGGAGGTAGTAAGGAGGTGAAAGGGAACTACTGACCTGTCAGCCTCACATCAGTGGGGGGGAAGGTAATGGAGGCATTAATCAAGGAGAGGGTGGTAGATTACCTGGAGGAGAGTGGCTTGCAGGACAGCAGACAGCATGGCTTCACGAAGGGGTAGTCTTGCCAGACAAACCTAATTCAGTTATTTGATTGGGTGACTCAGGTGATTGACTGGGGGGGCGGTGGACATGGCCTATCTGGACTTCAGTAAGGCCTTTGACATCATCCCCCATAGGGGGCTGGTGAGTAAGATGGAAAGCCTGGGGTTGGGTGGGAAAATAACAAGCTGGGTGGAGGCCTGGCTATCAGGTAGAACTCAGAGGGTGGTGCTCAGTGGAGTACACTCCGGGACAGTGAGGGTGAGGAGCGGAGTGCCACAGGGGTCAGTTTTGGGTCCACTTCCCTTCAATATCTACGTCAGTGATATTGTGGAGGGTTTGAGGGGAAGGGTGTACCTATTTGCTGATGATACAAAAATATGCAATAGGGTGGACACCCCGGGAGGGATGGAGGACATGAGGGAAGACTTAAAGACGCTTGAAAAATGGTCTGGAACGTTGCAGCTGAAATGTAATGCCAAGAAGGGCGCACTGATACACTTGGGGAGTAGGAACGGAAGAGCAGGGTACGCCCTAGGTGGGGTGGAAATTAAAGTAACAGAACAGGAGAGGAATCTGGGGATCACAGTCTCCTCAAACCTTAAGGTAGGAATCCAGTGTAGCAGGGCGGTGGGAAAGGCCAATAGAATGTTGGCATGCATAGGCAGGGGCATTACTAGCAGAAAGAGGGAGGTAATAATGCCCCTTTACAAAGCCTTGGTGAGACCACATCTGGAGTATGGGGTTCAGTTTTGGAGGCCACATCAGAGAGGGTTCAGAGAAGTGCAACCAAGATGGTGCAGGGTATGCAGGGAAAGCCATATGAGCAGAGATGTAAGGAGCTGGATCTGTACACGCTGGAGACAAGAAGGGAAAGGGGGACATGATTGAAACTTTGGGCATGTGAAAGGGGCCTAACAAAGTGGGAGAAGAGGGTTTTACTTAAGAGGAAGGAGTGGGTCAGACTACAGGGCACAGCCTCAGACTGCAAGGAAAAAGATACAGGGGCAATGTGAGGGCACTTCTTCACAGAGAGGGTGGTGGAGCCCTGGAACAGACTACCAGATGGGGTGGGGGCTAAATCAGTGGAAGGATTCAAGAGGGCATGGGACAAGCACATGGTGCTGAGTATTGGGGGCTGGGAAGGAGGGGAGGTGTGGGGAAAAGGGTGACTAGGTGGGTCCTTATAGTCCTTTTCTGTCGCCAAGCTTCTATGATTCTATGATATGATTCTTTCTGTTCACAAGTTCTTTAGGTACATAGGGGCGGAAGAAAATAGAAAGTGGGTTAATCAGGTTAAATGGGAGGAGGTTACCTGTGAAGGATGACATTAGGAAGGAGGCGTGCTAAACAAGTACTCCTGCTTCATATTCATGGAGGAGGAGGAGGAGGAGAGGGAAAGGGCCAGAACTAGAGGACAGGAGCTTGGTGGAGGAGGTGGACAAACGCCCCTTCTCAGTAGATAGGGTCCTAAAGGAGCCAAATAACATTAGGGAGGACAAGGCAATGGGACCAGATGGGGGGGTGCATCCCAGGGTGTTAACCTCTAATAGGGTTATCCAGCCTATCACTGGATACCGGGGAGGTACCTAGTGACTGGAAGAGAGCAGACGTGGTTCTGCTTCTCAAGGGTAGGGATAAGGAGGAGGTTGGTAACTACAGGCCAGTTAGCCTGATGTCTGTGGTGGGTAAGTTGATGGAGTCATTACTGAAGGAGAGGATAGTTGAATATCTGGAAACCTCTGGCCTGCTGCAATCTGGGCAGCATGGTTTCACGAGAGGGCAGTCCTGCCTGATCAACCTGATTGAGTTTTTTGACTGGGTGACCAGGGTGGTCGTCGGACATGACCTATCTGGACTTCAGGAAGGCCTTCGATACTGTCCCTTACAGAAGATTGCTAAACAAACTAAGCAACCTAGGGGTGGGTCATAAGATAGTAACGGGGTGGGGAACTGGCTAACTGCCAGAAGTCAGAGGGTGCTGGTAAATGTGGTACATTCAGGTGTGAGAGGAGTAAAGAGCGGAGTGCCACAGGGCTCAGTGCTGGGACCAGTCCTCTCAATGTTTTCATCGGGGACACTTTGAAGTGACTGAAGGGAAGGCATGCTTATTCACAGATGATTCCAAGATATGTATAGAGTGGATGAGCCAGAGGAGGAGGATAGGATGAGGAGGGACCTTAAAAGGTTAGAGGAATGGTCTAAAGCTTGGCAAATTGGGTTCAGTGTGAAAAACTGTAAGATTATGCACATAGGAAGCAGAAACCCGGGGGAATCATATGACCTGGGAGGAGTACAACTGGCAGTCATGCAGCAAGAGAGGGACCTGGGAGTTGTTATTACAGATGAAGAAGAAGAAGAAGAAGAAGAATCAGCATTTATATAGCCCTTTTCATATATCCAAAGTGCTTTACAAGCAATGCTAGACTGGTAGTGAAGTGACTGAATGTGTGGTGGTGGCCATATCGCACATCATCACCCACACACAGCCTGGATAATTGCATGAACCGGTTTATGGGAAGGGGAATGTTGTCCAGGACACCGGGAATGTTCCCTACTCTTTGTGAAGAGTGCTCTGGGTTTTTTTACTTCCACCTGGACACCCACCAGGACAACACCAGGATGGGCAGAAGAGACCTCGGTTTAACGTCTCATCCGAAGGACGGCACACCCCAACAGTACAGCACCCCCAATACTGCACTCAGATGCCAGTGATTTTAGGTGCAGTCCAATCCCGGTGTGGGACGAGAGCCCATGATCTTCTGGTCCAGAGGTGGATGTGCTACCAACTGAGCCACGCTGACACCTGACAGATGATCTAAAGGTGACTAGGCAATGTGAGGCAACAGTGGGGAAGGCTAGCCGTTTGCTTGGATGCATAGGGAGGGATATTACAAGTAGAAAGAGGGAGGTCCTATTGCCCCTTCACAAAATACTGGTGAGGCCTCATCTCGAGTACAGCATTCAGTTTTGGTGGTCTCACCAAAGAGGGACATAAACAGATGGAGGTGGTACAAAGGAGGGCTACAAGAATGATGAGGGGTCTGCAGGGGATGTCATATGAGAGAGGCAGGGGAACTAAATATGTATTCCCTGGAGGCAAGGAGGAGAGGTTGACATGATAAGAACTTCAAATATCTCAGGGGCATAAACAGGATACAAGGGGGAGAGTGTTTCTCAAAGGAAGAGATGCCAAAGGATGAGGGATCATGATTGGAACCTAGAGGGGGGATGATTCAAGGGGAAGTATGTCTTGCAGGAGAGGGTGGTGGATGGCTGGAATAGTCTACCAGAAGAGGTAGTAGGGGCAAGCACACTAACTTATTTTAAGAATGCATGGGACAGGCACAAGGGGATTCTGGGACTTGGGGGAGGGGTTTCTGGAGTAGGAGTTAGAATGGGGGTTGCTTCTTAGGTGGGTCTTTTTTGGGCAGTCTAGGTGGGCCTTGTGGTCCTTCTCTGCCGACATCTTGTATGTATGTTGTAAGTGAGGAATCATTGCTGGAGCAGTTGTTCTGTAAAAAAAATAGGCGGGATATGTCCCTTTAAAGCAGTATAGCAGCCCTGTTGACTCTGACCAGAATTTGTTTTTTTATGAAGCCTATGTGATGGATTTGCGTTGATCTAAGTAATCTTAGGCTGGCAGATCAACTGGGTTTGATGCTGTCTTAAATGGAGAGGAGGAAGATACACTCATGACTACTTATTTACAGCATTACCTGGATGCAAAGTACAGATGAGTTCTGTGGGAATATGTCTGGCATGCTGCAGGCTGTCACTATACTAAATCTATCAGGAAACATCACTTCCATACCCCAAATCCATCATAGTTATTTAATTAACGCCCACTGACATCATAACAGTGATGTACCCAAATACAGCGTGACTGTACTCACTATGTGTTCGGATTCTGTCAGTCTGCCTCTGAAAAACAATCCTGCATTTTTGAGTACTAATAATAAGAGCTTGGGTTTGCGTCTTGCTGTAGGAAACTGTGACCAATGCTGAATGCATTTAGGTCTGATCCAGAAGAAAATATGAGGAGCGCGGTGCTGTAATAGAATTATGGCCTGTATACTACTCCAGTCCTAACAATTTAAAATACATAAATTACAGTGCTTACCGAAAAATGTATTTCAGTTGCCAGCATGAGATGAGAGTCTCATTTGGCAGATTTCGGCAGTGCTGATCTGGAGCCGTTGAGTATAGGTTTTGGCAGTGGGCTGTCTCGTAACTGACTTATTTTGCTTAATTTCAATAAAGTTTTACTGTTAAACCTCGTGTTTGTTTGTGCATTTATTTCACTGTATTTTTCTGACATTGTTCAAGTTAATACACTCATTTTAACGAACAGAGAGCTGATCGTACCGTGTCCAGGTACTGAGTCCGTTCTCTGAGAGGACTTAGACAAGGTGGAGGTGGAACAAAGTGGGGGGGGGGGGGTGCCTAGATGGGATTCCTACATGTGGAACTTAACTGCTAGCATTTTTTGTATCTTTTTTTGTTTTATTGATATGTTTCCTTGTTACTCTGTGTACATGTATATGTATCTTTTTTATTCTCGCTACCCCTCATTCTATCCATCTCCAACTCACTGTCTCTCTCCTGTGCACGCACTCGGCTTGGTCTCTGGTATTGGTAATTCAATATTATTCTTATAATTCTGTGAGTAGAGCAGAATGTTCTCACATATACTAAGATTTGAACTGTGGCAGTGAAGGGATTCACACACTGCTGCACTAAAGTCCAGTAATCATGAGAAATTATAATCTCGCATGCTATGTATAATATCTGAGAAATCATTATGCAGACTCAGTAAAGAACAGCAGTGCTTTACATATTTGCATTATGGTTACTAACTGTTAAAATGTTATGCATATAAAATTGGTATCGAGGTAGTTATAACTCACAAAAGACTTTTATAATATTATGTATTTGCTTAGGTACCACAGCAGCATACTGACAGTGTCAAGATGACAATTAAAGACAACACACAGACAATAAGGACAAAAAACCAAATAACTAGATTAAGTGAATTAAACAGCATTATGTAGTCAGAGACTTCGATACAGATATTACTCTTCTATTACTATTTTCTTTAGTTTATGGACAAAACCTTTTACAGGTACATAAGAGAAAAAGAAAGGCAAAGGGAGGGATAGTGAGACTGAAGAGGAAGGGATAGTGAGACTGAAGGGGGAGGATGGGAGCCACGTGGAGGATGACAACAGTAAAGCTGACATATTGAACAGGTATTCTGCTCAGTCTTTACTGAGGAAGAGGGGGTAATGGGTCTGAAGGGAGTGCAAGGGTGAGAATGGTGCAGAAATGGACACAAGTCCCTTTACGAGAAAGGGTCCTGAAGAAGCTGGAGTAATAAGAGTTGATAAAGCAATGGGGCCAGATGGCGTGCACCCAGGGTCCTAAAAGAATTAAGAGAGGTGGTGGCTGAGCTCTGGCAATCCTGTTTAGCTGATCACTGGAAACAGGGGAGGTACCCAAAGACTGGAGGACAGTAGATGTAGTTCTCTTATACAAAAGTGGGAACAAAGAGGAAGCGGGGAACTGCAGACCACTCAGCCTCACCTCAGTAGTGGGGGAGATCATGGAAGCACTACTGAAGGAGAGATTGGTGGAACATCTGGTTGCCAATGGACTACAGGACCCAAGGCAGCATGGTTTCTCCAGGGGAGGTCATGTTAGACCAGCCTTGTTAAATTTTTGACTGGGTGACTAGGGAGGTGGCTTAGTGGAGGGCAGTGGACGTGGCCTATCTGGACTTCAGCAAGGCCTTTGACACTGTGACACACAGAAGGCAATTAAACAAACTATGAAATATGGGAGTGGACAGGACAGTAGTGTGGTGGGTAGGTAACTGGCTGGGTGGCAGGACACAGAGGGTGGTGGTAAATGGCTGACACTCCACAGAGGGAAGAGTGACCAGTGGGGTACCACAGGGATCAGTGCTGGGAACGGTCCTATTCAACATCTTCATCAGTGACATTGCTCAGGACCTAGAAGGCAGAATTTCCTTGTTCACTGATGACACAAAGCTCTGTAACAGAGTAGACACACCAGAGGGTGTAGACAGAATGAGAAGGGACCTGCAGAAACTTGAAGAATGGTCAGAGGTTTGGCAGTTGTAATTCAATGCGAAGAAGTGCAAGATAATGCATATGGGGTACAAATATCCTGGAACAACATAGCAGTTGGAGGAGTGAGGATATAGCATGCACCAAGCAGGAAAGAGATCTTGGGGTTATCATCTCTGAAGACCTCAAGGTAGGGAAAGAGTGTGACAAGGCAGCAGATAAAGCAAATAGGATGCTGGGATGTATAGGCAGGGGCATCACCAGCAGGAAAAGGGAAGTCATAATTCCGCTATACAAGACACTAGTGAGGCCGCACCTGGAGTACAGTGTACAGTTCTGGAGACCATACCGACGTAAGGACATAGACAGGGTAGAGAAGGTTCAGAGGAGGGCAACAAAGATGGTGCATGGATTGCATCACAAGTCCTATGAGGACAGGTTGAAGGACTTGAATATGTACTCCTTGGAGTAGAGGAGGGAGAGAGGGGATATGATAGAGATGTACAAGTATCTCACAGGGAGGAACAGAGTGCAGGAATACACTATTTTTCAGCGAAAAAGATGTTCCAGGACTAGAAGGCACGGGATGAAGTTGGAGAGAGGGTGATTCAGAGGAAATGTGAGGAAGAATTTCTTCACAGAACTGGTGGCGACAAGTGGAACACCCTACCAGAGGAAGTAGTAGGGGCTGAAACAATCACAGGACTTAAGAATGCATGGGATAAACATAATGGAATTCTGGAGGTCAGGGTAGAGGCAACAGACTTCCAGAAAAACATAAAGTGAACTTAAGCTCAAATGGCAGACTGGTGGGCTATAGGCCCTTATGTGCCAACAGTTTCTATGTATCTATGTATCTATATGTACAGTAATGTCATACAAAACCCACTGAATTTTCCAAGATGTGTTATGAATTCTGTGGCAAATGATGTTCATTTTGTAGGAATGATCTACATAATAAAGGAATTTCACCCCCATAACCCCCACCCCACCCCCTCTACCTACTACCACTTCTCCATTTTTCTGGTTCTCACCTGCACCTTTGCTCTGTTTCATGACTGGAAGTCCTACGTCTCCTTAAAACTATTTCACCTCCTGGGAGCACAGGCCCTGATGGTATAGAATCCAAAATACTGAAATTGGCTGCCCCTTTCATTGCTACGCTGGTCATACATATTCTTAACCTATCTCTCCTCCAGTCAATGCTGCCTACCATTTGGAAGTGTGCCAGGATTTTTCCTGTGTTTAAAAAGGGTGATCCAAGGTCAATCTCTAACTACCCCCCCATTGCCATCCTTCCGACTCTCAGTAAACTTTCTTGAAAAGCTTGTACACTCCCATGTTTTTAACCATCTAATCTTCTTTCACCTGGCCAGCACAGTTTTAGGCCTGGACACAGTACTTCCACCCCTCACACAATTCACTAATGATATCAAGTCCAACATGGATAAAGGTCTACTTACTGGCATCACTTTCATTGACTTAACAGAAGCTTTCAATCTGGTCAGTGTCCCTCTTATTGCAAAAGTTGGAATCCCTAGGTTTCTCTCCTCACTGGCTCTTCTCCGGTTCTCGAGTTATCTTTGCTATTGCTCTCAGTTCGTCTCTCATTCAATAAAGCCCTCTCATCTCCTACTCTCATAAGCTTAGGTGTCCCCAAGGCTCTATACTGGGTCCACTACTGTTTTCTGTGTTTATTAACAACCACCATCCTCCCCTCTCATTGCAGGACCTACTATATGCTGATGACCTAGTACTGTACCATGGCTCAAAATCCTTAATATCAACCTCAAACCTGCTGAGGACCTTCACTGTACTCAAGCTTGGCTAACCAAAACCAGCTCATTCTCAATGTAACCAAGACCAAGTCTATGCTATTTAGATCCCCCCATAAGACATGCACACTGGCCCTAGACCTAGCTGTCTGGTGCTTGGATGGTTCTCCTGTCTCTTAGACCCTCTTCTTCAGATACTTTGGAGTCTCACTTGACCCAGCTCTAGATTTCTCTCATCACATTAATGACATACAGCATGTAGATCTGTCAACTCCAAGTGTGGCCTGGCCTAATGGATCTTCCATGCCCTTACCCCTGCAGCAAGACTCGCAGTTGCCCAGCGAGTTCTACTCCTAAAGCTATGTTATGCACTACCCTCATTTTTCCAGGCCTGCACCGGTAGTTCACTAAAATGGGACGTTGCTTATAATAATGTGTGTAGGTTCACTTCATCTGCCCCTCAACCGCTGTGTGTTCTACCAAAACCTAAACTGGCTATCCCTCTCCTCTAGGCGATCTTATATTCTTGGATGTTTTACAGACAACATTATCAGAAGCTCATAGCCTGCATCGTTGGCCTCAGTGCTTCCCCCTGTTGACCACGCCTATCCTCTACAGTCTTCTACCCTGGCCATCCTGACTGTCCCAAAATGCTCTGCTAGGATGGGTAACCAGGCATTCGCCCACTTGGCCCCCCTACTTCTGGAATTCCTTACCCCATCACATCCATATCACTAAATCCCACTTCACCTTCAAGAAAGAATTATCCAATTACCTTAGATCTCAGGATCAATCAATCAATCAAACTTTTAACCAGGCATAACATCATTGAGCGAGCTAATTTTCAAAGTGGTCCTAGATACATACATGTTCATGTTTCTAAACTTGGCCAAAGCCTTTAGGGCTACCATATTTTCTCCCTTCTTGTGATCCTCCGCCTCGTTACTCTGTCTCCTACCTTACTTAAACAGCGATGGTCTTGCCTGTTTGCTACTGTTGTTTATTCATTCTCTTGTCTTCTCCCCTCGGACTGCTGTAACTTGGATTCATTTGTTTCCCTTCTGGTGTTATGACCTCTTATTTATTTACAGTTGTTTCTCCATAAAAACTAGATTTTCTACACACCTTCTTCTAGGCTGTTGCCTCTGCATTTCCACTTATTGTCCCACAGTGTTCCTCTGATATACCAGGCAATTACCGCCAGCTCTAAACCATTGTGTTATGTTCTTGTATTACTGCAAGCACTTGACCTTACAGTGATGCCATTTCGGCGCCGGGCAATCAGGGCGCCAAATGTGGAATTTGCCGTCCCTCCCGAGTCCATCCCCAGAGTAGGACTCCTTAAGTGGGGGGGTGGGGGCAGAGCCCCCCAGGAAAAAAGGGATCAGTGACATTGCTAACTGCTCGCTAATTGCCTGGCGCTGGAACGCTAGTGCGTTCCGATGGTGGAACCAAAATGATGTTTGTATATCTCCTAATGAGTCATCGTAATTACTGTTGCTCTTAATGTCTGTTTACGGTTCTTTGTACTGATGTACTTGTTGACTGTAATGTACTCTCCCAGGTCATGCCTGAAAATAGGCAGATTTCTTCCTAGTGCACTTACCCGAAAACAAAAGCTAAATAAATAACATGACAGAGGACTCATGTGGCTCTAAAGGGCACTCTGGATGTTTACCCTTTGCTATCCCTATTTCTGTGCAGACTCATGAGGAATAATATGCCCAATCTCCATGTGTTTCATACTGCAATAAAACGTTATTCAGTCTGATACAGAATAAGAACCTCAACATAATGTAATTTACAAAGAAAAGACATAACCCTATGTAGACATTGACTAAAGGATGTGATACAATGAGCTCAATTCTTTGAGTGAAATGCAGTCCATTACTAAAATAGATGAATGACAGCACGATTATGATTTTTATGTTTAAATGGTGCACCATATAACAATAGAAATGGGGTAATTTCATATGAGGCACACCTGCCCCCCCAAGTCCCCGACACACACACACACACACACACACACACAAACACAACCTCAACTACTGTGAAGGGAAGCATAACCAATACAAAAGAGTAGCAGAAAAAGACTAAGACAACTAGTTTTTGGCAAATATACTGAATACATCTGATGTAGTTAAAAAGCACAGTTATACAAGAACTTTCCGTAACAGTAGATCTTCGAGAGAATCTCTTGCAGCAGGCCACAACGGTCGGACTAAGCCACCAGGTGCTAGGACCACATGGAAAACTTCTAGCTAACAGTCTATCATGGGGGGACCACCCACTGCCGACATCAATCAGCTGACATTAGCCTAGCCTCTATAGGTGGGTGGTCTCCCATACCTACCTCAGTTCTCCTGCCAGAGACCCCATACAGGCAGCTAAAGGAGAACCAGGGAGGTTTTCTGAGAGCCAAAAGAAAGGCAGAAGCAGTGCAAGAGAAAAAGAGCAGCAGGGGTAAGGAGGGAGGGAAAGCAGGGCCTGCTGCAAGAGCTTCTCTCAAAGATCTACTGTTACAATAAGTTCTTATGTAACTGTACTATCTTACTTTAAGGAAGACTCTTGCAGCAGGCCACACTGGTAGGACTGAGTCTCAAGCAGTACCAAGTATCACCAGGATAACACCACTGGGAGGAGGACAGATCAGCAGTCAATAACTCAGGAGAGAAGGCTCTGAAGAACTGCTAGGCTAAAATTAGCCCTGCGCCTAGAGGCGATGTCCAGACAGTAATGCTTGGTGAAAGTGTGGTCAGAACTCCAGGTGGCAGCTGCACAGATGTCTGCAGCAGACACATTTCTGGAGGCAGCCATACTCCTAGTGGAATGGCCCTTGTCCACCCCAGGATGGGGTTTGTTGTACTTGTGGTAGCACTAAATAATCCAATTGGCTAAGCACTTAGACAAACGTTGTTTGGAAATGAGCACGCCCTCTCTCTTGGGGATGAATGAAACAAATAACTGCTCAGATTTTCTTAAAGGCTTTGTATGGGACGTGTAGTACCGCAACATCCTATGTACATCCAAAGTATGGAGCAAGGCTACCCCCTGATTGGAATACTCAGGAAAATAAACTGGAAGGTGGATGGATTGATTCAAAGTAAACTCTGACACCACCTCATGTAAAAACTTAGCATTGGTATGCAAAGACATCCGGTCTTTGTGAAAAAACAAATAAGGTTCCTTACACAGCAGAGTCTGTAGCTTGGAAATCCGAGGAGCAGAAGTAACAGCACCAAAAAGAGCACTTTCCATGACAGAAAGTGCAGCTTGCAGCTGGTTCAAAGGGAGGTAAAGTGAGTATCACCAACATAAAGCTGAGATGAGGTTACAAATGTAAAATGCCCCGCAGAAACATGTAGGACACCTCAAGCTGGGCAACAGCATTGCCCTCAGTAGATGCATGGTATGCAGAGATGGCAGAAAGGTGCACCTTAAGAGAGGAGTACCCCAAGTCTGAATCTGAAAGGAAAGAAGGTACTCCGACACCTCTAAATGGCGAGTAGAGGCCCAAATGGAGAAATGTTTTCATTTCATAGCATTAGTGGCACTGGTGGAGGGTCTCCTGGCAGCCACTAGAACATCTGGGACCCTAGAGGACACCCCAAAGTGGGCAATAGCTAGGTTCACAGGAGTCATGTATGGTGATGCAGGGACTTCAGGTCCAGAAGGACCAGAGTGCCCCGGACCTGGGAGAGCAAGCCAGTGCACAGGGACAAGGGCACCGAAGGTTCCACTGCCAGCTGTTACAGCAAGGTAAACCAAATCTGGCACAGCCAGAAGGGGGCCATGAGGATCATCTCTGCCAATTCCAACTGGAGCTTGAGAAGAACCCTCTGCAGAAGTGGGAAGGGAGGAAAGGCATACAGAAACCTCCCCTTCCAGGAGAGGGACAATGCATCTCTCCAGAAATCTCCAGGCTTGGGATTGAGTGAGCAAAAAAGCAGCAGTTTTGAGTTGGGGGACATCTCCACCAGTCAAAGAGGTCTTCAACCACTGAGGTTAGAAGGTCCCACTTATGAGCCTATGACCTGGAGTGGCTGAGACTGTCTCACAAGATGTTTTGCATGCCAGGAACATATACGGCCAAGAGCTCCAGCACTTGCTCAGTGACCCAGTGCCAGACTCACATTACTCCTCCTAACACAGGGGGCAAGAATGGGTCCCCTCCACTTGCTGATGTAATACACCACACACATGTTGTCCATCTGCACCAGCAGTGGACTGGGTAGGAGATGAATCTGAAAGGCCTGTAGGGCATAAAGAACTGACCACATCTCCAGGACATTGATATGAAGACCTGCTCCACATCCATCCAGGTGCCTTGGGTCTGGCAGTTGGCCAGATGAGCACCCCATCCCAGGCCAGGTGGGTCTGTTGTGAGAATCTTCTGGGGGGGTCAAGAGCTGAAAAGAGACACTAACTTGCCCTATAGCATTGAGGTTTGGGCGCTGGATGCTACACCTCCTTTGCAGCTGGTGACGGGTTCGAGATGAGCCTGGGTCCGTCGGCGGGTAGGCCAGGAGATAGACTGGCGCCAACAGCAGTTTTCTTCGCCGGCTGGGATTCAGTCATGACCACTGTAAGGCTGCCCCTAGGTGGAGGCCTGAGGGTAGTGCAGACAGGAGAGGCTAGGATAGGGAGGGGGCCACGAATCGCTACGTGTGCATGCCTCTACGCGTGCTCAAGTGGCCACAGTAAGAGGGGAGAATATGGTGGGAAAAGGAGCTGGAAGACTTCATAATGGCCCCATAGCGCCTGCCCTGGCTCCCTGGAGTCTGGATGTTGGTCTCGGGGGGAGGAGGAGGGGAAAGTTGACGCCCTTCACCCTTGGCTGTCTCCCCAAGGGGAGTAACCCCTGGGGGATTACTGGGAGGGTCTGGAGCAGGAGAAATGGGGACCAGAAAGCAAGCTTCTCTGAAGGAGGGTCCAGAACTGCTTTCCAGCCCCACTGGAGGTGGAGGGAGAATGTAGATGGAAAGAAAAAAAAAGAGACACCCTGAAGGAGATTAATCCAATCCAGCCACCATGACAGGACCCTCTGGACAGGGTCAGAAACCAGGGCCAATTGGTCCAGGTCATCCATGTGCTGGTCCCATTGGACTCTCAAGGTCCACTGAAGAACTCGTGATATGCAAATGAGCCACTGGAACCATGACAATTGCCGCAGCCATGTGGGCCCAGTAGGAACAGGAAAACTCTGGCAGGGACTCACCAGCTGGAGGAAACCAGACAGGCCTGCTCCATCAGCAGCTCTGCTCTGTCCTCAGGCAAAAAGCCTGCCCTAACTGGGATCCAGGATCACCTCTATCTATTGGAGGCACTGGAGAAAGTCAGGACTTGACAGATTTATAGTGATTCCCAAGGCCTGGAAGAGCTGGAAGGTGTATTCCAGGGTCTGAACTAAATGACTCCTGGAGGGTTTGCTAGCAGCCAGTTGTCAGGTAAGAGACACATAGAGGCCCTGCCTCCTCAATGCGACTGCCACCACTGCCAGGCATTTTGAAGTAAATACCTGGGGTGGGGGCCAAAGAAAGGCCAAAAGGGCAAGCCCAGAATTGAGAATGGGCTCCCTGAAAATGGAAGCAGAAGAAGCAACGATGGGTAGGAAAGACTTGGACATGCAGGTAAGAATGCTGCATGTCCAAAGAACAGAGCTAGTTACCCTGGTGCAAAAGGGGTAACAGTTCCTGGAGGGTGACATCCTGAAGCACTTGTACTCAACATACAGATTCAGATGGCTTAGATCCAAAATGGGCCAAAGATCCCTGTTCTTTCTGGGGATGAGGAAGAAGTGGGAGTAAAAACCCCTTCCCCATTGAGCCTGAGGGATAAGCTCTATGGCTCTTTTTTGAGGTGTAGCCTGAATTGTCTCCTAAACCAGAGAGAGGTGTACAGAGGGTATATGGAATGAACAAGAGAGTTTCTGTTGGCCACTTTAGGAACTCAAGTATGACCATATTCTATGATCTGAAGCACCCAGTTGTTTGTGGTCACCCACCACCCTTCTAGGTAGAGGGAGAATTGACCCCTGACTGCCTCCATTAGATCCTTGGCTGGAGGGGTTGGTTAAAGAGTCAGGATGTAGGGGCAGGTACAGGCAAGGGGCCGGGGGTCCTGGGAGCTCTGGCGGCAGTAACAGCAGGGGCTGTTGGGCCCTACACTTGTGGTGACCTTTGGCAGGCTGGTTCTAAGACTGCTTGTGGAGGACCTCTGAAAGGACTGACATTGGCCTGCCCTTGGTTGGGTGTGATAGAGCAAATGGACTGACTTGAGGGCCTGCACTGACTCCTGCAGGGTAGAAATGATGTCCTGGTTATCCCCTCAAAAGGACCATTTCTCAGAAGGCATCTAAAATGCTGCCGATACTTCGAGGCAAAGTTGGATACCTGGAGCCAAGAATGGCACAAGAGACAGACCCCAGCAACAGCACCATACCCAGAGGCATCAACAGCATCATAAGCCACTCAGAAGACATGACTGCCAACATCTGAGCCAGACTTTATAAGTTGGGTGAGCTGCATCTTGGTGGGTCCTCTGATAAAGTCTATACCAGGTCTCTGGCTTAGTCCCAAATTACATTCTGGTATTGGACCATGTGGGCCAGATAATTTATGCCTTGGATAGCCAGCATAGTAGAGGTAAAACCCGTTTACCAAGGTGATCCAGCTTCCTGGACTCCCGGTCCGGTGGGAGGGTACAAAGATGCTTGGCTTTAGTATGATCATGCATCACATGAATGACCACTGAATCCACTTTAGGGTGGCTCCTCAGAAAGGTTTGCCAGCCAGGGTGTGGTAAAGGTGATCTGCCTTTTTGGAAGAGGGGTGGTGGAAGGATGATTCCAGGTCTGTTAGTGACATCAGCATAGAGTCAATTGAAGGAGCACCACCATGGGGAGGGCATCCCACTGCCAGAAATAGATGGCCAAATGACATCTCTAGGTCCTCACATCTGCCTCCAGCCCATAATGGACTGGATGTGGTGCATAACATCCATGAAGGATGGATCATCAGGGAGGGACTTTGGGACCTCCTTACCTTGTCGTCGTCCTCTGAAGACCCACCAAGGAGGAGGAAGACCCAGAGGAAGTGAGTCATCCTCAGTAGTGTTGCTATCCGGGACTGATGTCGGTGGCGAGTCCCCCTGGAACCTGAGCCAATGTTAGGTTGAACCTCTGAGGACCCCAATGTGGGATTTGCCCAACCAGCCCAATCTGGGTTCTGGGGAGGATGGTGGGGAAACCAGAGGCAGCCCTTGAGGGCTAGGGTCTGCTTTGCATGAAGGACCTCTGCCCGAAGAGGTCATTGTAATCCACCTGGGTTGCCATATTATACATTGGCAGGAATGGGAAAGAGGTGCTGGGGAAGGGTATGACAGCTTAGGAGCCAGCAGCAGGTACTCCACTGTAGGTCCACCTGGCACGGGTATGGTCCGGTGATGGCCTAGCAGGTGTCAGTTGTGGCACAGGTTGCAGCAGGAGCAATGACGAGTCTGGGCCCAAAGGCTGGTGATGTGGCAGTACTGCCAGTGGCCCAGTAGGCGATGGCCTAGAGTGCCTGGGGGACAGATCCCCTGAGATGGGCCCAGCTGGAGAAACTGAGGCCTGATGGTATGGGGAACCCTGAGTCAAAGGCAGAGGCAATACTTATGAGGAAGAAATGGCAATAGCCTGCTGCGGGCATTGCCTGGCAGGACTGATGTCAGACCCAGTGGTGGGAACCAATGAAGGCATATGGGCCAGAGTGTCAGGGGCTGGGGAGCAGGAGACAAAGTCCCCTGCCCTGAAGAGCTGCTGCCCAAAATGGAAATAAGGGCAGGCAGCGGAACCACCAGTTTCCCAGAAGAAGTGAGGGCTGGAGGGGCTGACCCCCCATGGTCCAACCCCGTTGCAGTCGACAGACAGTTAATGGGCTGACTGCAAACGGGAATCTAACTGGACCCACTCCCGGTGTTTATTCCAGTGTTTATTCTTCCCAGATTTCTCCTTGGGAGAAGAGAAAGAGTCCCCAGAGGACTGTGCTGGTGAGTCCAAAGAGCTCCTGGCCTGAAGCTCCTTCTCCATAGTGACCAACTTCTGCTTCAAAAGGTGGCTCTCCAGAGTTTTTAAATGACATCTCCGAGTGGCCTGGTTGAATCTCTGGCAAAACTGGCAGGCTTCGGTGTTGTGGCTGGGGCCTAGGTAGATGAGACATACAGAGTGGCCATCCTTTTCAGGGATCTGTTTACTGCAGGCACACACTTCGAGGAGTGATCAGAAAGATGAATCTGGTGGAGAAGACAAAATATGTTGAAAGGAACACTGAAAATTCGATGTTTAACACAGAAGAAATTAAAATAAAAAGCACACTAAGCGCAGGAAATGGCGATCAACTGTAGCTGCAGCATTCACTAAGTCCATTTTCATGGGTTGACAGTGGGAAAAGAACTGGGGTAGACATGGGGACAGCCCACCTATATAGGCTAGGCTGATGTCAGCTGACTGTCATCGGTGGTGGCAGTCCCCCATGATAGACTGCTAGCTAGAAGTTTTCCGTGTGGTACCAGCGCCCGGCGGCTTACTCCTACTGGTGTGGCCTGCTGCAAGAGCCTTCCTCGAAGTAAGATCACACAATTACTGGCTATATAATGGAAGCCATTAATCTTATATTCTGCATGGTCATACTTTCCACTATGTGAAGAGAAAACAAGCATTAATTTCCAGATCAAAATGCAGAGTTTGGAGGAAGGAAATTAAAGGAAAAAAACAATGAGACAGGATTAAAAACACCAACCTCCATCCTGGAAAAGCGCAAAGCATACCTGACAGTACAGCTGATAAGATGGTACATTTCCAGTCCTGCCCACACAGTTTTACTGAAATTTACCATTCTTTCTGGGAACCGATCCTTCTCTGATTCAGAGTTCCTTGTGCAGTTGGATTCTCGGCTGCCCTGGAAGTGACATTTCCTATAATCCTTCTTGACTGCTCTGCTCAAACTCTAAGGGACAGATCACTGGCAGCTCATAAAAAGTGACACTTTTTCTGTGGCAGTGATGGGCGGCTAATCTTATGTTGAGTGGAGTCCTGCTTTTGCAGATTTTCACAATGTATATACCCAGGATGGGCCAGCTGAGATTCAGTACCCCATATACAGTGAGGTCTAGGTTTTACCCTTTTTACAATGTATCTATCCAGGGTACTACAGTGAGTGCTGCTAGGTTTTACCCTTTTTACAATGTATCTATCCAGGTGCTCAGTGAGGTCTAGGTTTTACCTTTTACAATGTATCTATCCAGGGTACTACAGTGAGTGCTGCTAGGTTTTACCATTTTACAATGTATCTATCCAGGGAACTACAGTAAGTGCTGCTAGGTTTTACCCTTTTACAATGTATCTATCCAGGGAACTACAGTAAGTGCTGCTAGGTTTTACCTTTTTAAAATGTATCTATCCAGGGTACTACAGTGAGTGCTGCTAGGTTTTACCCTTTTTACAATGTATCTATCCAGGGTACTACAGTGAGTGCTGCTAGGTTTTACCTTTTTACAATGTATCTATCCAGGGTACTACAGTGAGTGCTGCTAGGTTTTACCTTTTTTACAATGTATCTATCCGGGGTACTACAGTGAGTGCTTCTAGGTTTTACCTTTTTACAATGTATCTATTCGGGGTACTACAGTGAGTGCTGCTAGGTTTTACCCATTTTACAATGTATCTATCCAGGGTACTACAGTGAGTGCTGCTAGGTTTTATACTTTTTACAATGTATCTATTCGGGGTACTACAGTGAGTGCTGCTAGGTTTTACCCATTTTACAATGTATCTATTCGGGGTACTACAGTGAGTGCTGTTAGGTTTTACCCTTTTTACAATGTATCTATTCAGGGTACTACAGTGAGTGCTGCTAGGTTTTACCCATTTTACAATGTATTTATTCAGGGTACTACAATGAGTGCTGCTAGGTTAAACCCTTTTTACAATTTATCTATGCAGGGTACTACAGTGAGTGCTGCTAGGTTTTACCCATTTTTACAATGTATCTATCCAGGGTACTTCAGTGAGGTTTAGGTTTCACCCTTTTTTACAATGTGTCTATTCGGGGTACTACAGTGAGTGCTGCTAGGTTTTACCCATTTTTACAATGTATCTATTCGGGGTACTACAGTGAGTACTGCTAGGTTTTACCCATTTTTACAATGTATCTATTCAGGGTACTACAGTGAGTGCTGCTAGGTTTTATCTTTTTTACAATGTATCTATCCAGGGTACTACAGTGAGTGCTGCTAGGTTTTACCCTTTTTTACAATGTATCTATCCAGGGTAATACAGTGAGTGCTGCTAGGTTTTACCCTTTTTACAATGTATCTATCCAGGGTACTACAGTGAGTGCTGCTAGGTTTTACCCTTTTTTACAATGTATCTATCTGGGGTACTGCAGTGAGTGCTGCTAGGTTTTACCCTTTTTTACAATGTATCTATCCAGGGTACTACAGTGAGGTTTAGGTTTTACCCTTTTTTACAATGTATCTATTCGGGGTACTACAGTGAGTGCTGCAAGGTTTTATCTTTTTTACAATGTATCTATCCAGGGTACTACAGTGAGTGCTGCTAGGTTTTACCTTTTTACAATGTATCTATCCAGGGTACTACAGTGAGTGCTGCTAGGTTTACCTTTTACAATGTATCTATCCAGGGTACTACAGTGAGTGCTGTTAGGTTTTACCTTTTTACAATGTATCTATCCAGGGTACTACAGTGAGTGCTGCTAGGTTTTACCCTTTTTACAATGTATCTATCCAGGGTACTACAGTGAGTGCTGCTAGGTTTTACCCATTTTACAATGTATCTATACAGGGTACTACAGTGAGTGCTGCTAGGTTTACCCATTTTACAATGTATCTATCCAGGGTACTTCAGTGAGGTTTAGGTTTCACCTTTTTACAATGTGTCTATTCGGGGTACCACAGTGAGTGCTGCTAGGTTTTACCCATTTTATAATGTATCTATTCAGGGTACTACAGTGAGTACTGCTAGGTTTTACCCATTTTTACAATGTATCTATTCAGGGTACTACAGTGAGTGCTGCTAGGTTTTACCTTTTTTACAATGTATCTATCCAGGGTACTACAGTGAGTGCTGCTAGGTTTTATCCATTTTTACAATGTATCTATCCAGGGTACAACAGTGAGTGCTGGTAGGTTTTACCTTTTTACAATGTATCTATCCAGGGGTACTACAGAGTGCTGCTAGGTTTTACCCATTTTACAATGTATTTATTCAGGGTACTCAATGAGTGCTGCTAGGTTTAACCCTTTTACAATTTATCTATGCAGGGTACCAGTGAGTGCTGCTAGGTTTTACCCTTTTACAATGTATCTATCCAGGGTACTTCAGTGAGGTTTAGGTTTCACCCTTTTTACAATGTGTCTATTCGGGTACTAAGTGAGTGCTGCTAGGTTTTACCCTTTTTACAATGTATCTATCCAGGGTACTACAGTGAGTACTGCTAGGTTTTACCCATTTTTACAATGTATCTATTCAGGGTACTACAGTGAGTGCTGCTAGGTTTTATCTTTTTACAATGTATCTATCCAGGGTACTACAGTGAGTGCTGCTAGGTTTTACCCTTTTTACAATGTATCTATCCAGGGTACTACAGTGAGTGCTGCTAGGTTTTACCTTTTACAATGTATCTATCCAGGGTACTACAGTGAGTGCTGCTAGGTTTTACCTTTTACAATGTATCTATCCAGGGTACTGCAGTGAGTGCTGCTAGGTTTTACCCTTTTTTACAATGTATCTATCCGGGTACTACAGTGAGGTTTAGGTTTTACCCTTTTTTACAATGTATCTATTCGGGGTACTACAGTGAGTGCTGCTAGGTTTTACCCATTTTTACAATGTATCTATCCAGGGTACTACAGTGAGTGCTGCTAGGTTTTATACTTTTTTACAATGTATCTATTCGGGGTACTACAGTGAGTGCTGCTAGGTTTTACCCATTTTTACAATGTATCTATTCAGGGTACTACAGTGAGTGCTGTTAGTTTTACCCTTTTACAATGTATCTATTCAGGTACTACAGTGAGGCTGCTAGGTTTTATCCTTTTTACAATGTATCTATCCAGGGTACTACAGTGAGTGCTGCAAGGTTTTATCTTTTTACAATGTATCTATCCAGGGTACTGCAGTGAGTGCTGCTAGGTTTTACCTTTTTTACAATGTATCTATCCAGGATACTACAGTGAGTGCTGCTAGGTTTTACTTTTTACAATGTATCTATCCAGGGTACTACAGTGAGTGCTGTTAGGTTTTACCTTTTTACAATGTATTTATCCAGGGTACTACAGGAGTGCTGCTAGGTTTTACCCTTTACAATGTATCTATCCAGGGTACTACAGTGAGTGCTGCTAGGTTTTACCCATTTTACAATGTATTATCCAGGGTACTACAGTGAGTGCTGCTAGGTTTTACCCATTTTTACAATGTATCTATCCAGGGTACTTCAGTGAGGTTTAGGTTTCACCCTTTTTTACAATGTGTCTATTCAGGGTACTACAGTGAGTGCTGCTAGGTTTTACCCTTTTACAATGTATCTATTCAGGGTACTACAGTGAGTGCTGCTAGGTTTTACCCATTTTTACAATGTATCTATTCAGGGTACTACAGTGAGTGCTGCTAGGTTTTACCTTTTTTACAATGTATCTATCCAGGGTACTACAGTGAGTGCTGCTAGGTTTTACCCATTTTTACAATGTATCTATCCAGGGTACTACAGTGAGTGCTGGTAGGTTTTACCTTTTTTACAATGTATCTATCCGGGGTACTACAGTGAGTGCTGCTAGGTTTTACCCATTTTTACAATGTATTTATTCGGGGTACTACAGTGAGTGCTGCTAGGTTTACCCTTTTACAATGTATCTATCCAGGGTACTACAGTGAGTGCTGCTAGGTTTTACCCATTTTACAATGTATCTATCCAGGGTACTTCAATGAGTGTTTAGGTTTCACCTTTTTACAATGTGTCTATTAGGTACTACAGTGAGTGCTGCTAGGTTTTACCCATTTTACAATGTATCTATCTAGGTACACAGTGAGTGCTGCTAGGTTTTACCCATTTTACAATGTATCTATTCAGGGTACTACAGTGAGTGCTGCTAGGTTTTACCTTTTACAATGTATCTATCCAGGGTACTACAGTGAGTGCTGCTAGGTTTTACCTTTTTACAATGTATCTATTCGGGGTACTACAGTGAGTGCTGCTAGGTTTTACCCTTTACAATGTATCTATCCAGGTACTACAGTGAGTGCTGCTAGGTTTTACCCTTTTTACAATGTATCTATCCAGGGTACTACAGTGAGTGCTGCTAGGTTTTACCCTTTTTACAATGTATCTATCCGGGGTACTACAGTGAGTGCTGCTAGGTTTTACCCTTTTTGCAATGTATCTATTCGGGGTACTACAGTGAGTGCTGCTAGGTTTTACCCTTTTTACAATGTATCTATTCGGGGTACTACAGTGAGTGCTGCTAGGTTTTACCCTTTTTACAATGTATCTATTCAGGGTACTACAGTGAGTGCTGCTAGGTTTTACCCTTTTACAATGTATCTATCTAGGGTACTACAGTGAGTGCTGCTAGGTTTTACCCTTTTTACAATGTATCTATCCAGGGTACTACAGTGAGTGCTGCTAGGTTTTACCTTTTACAATGTATCTATCCGGGTACTAAGTGAGTGCTGCTAGGTTTTACCCATTTTACAATGTATCTATTCGGGTACTACAGTGAGTGCTGCTAGGTTTACCCTTTTTACAATGTATCTATTCAGGGTACTACAGTGAGTGCTGCTAGGTTTTACCCATTTTACAATGTATCTATCCAGGTACTACAGTGAGGCTTTAGGTTTTACCCTTTTACAATGTGTCTATCTGGGTACTACAGTGAGTGCTGCTAGGTTTTACCCATTTTTACAATGTATCTATTCGGGTACTACAGTGAGGCTGCTAGGTTTTACCCATTTTTTACAATGTATCTATTCAGGGTACTACAGTGAGTGCTGCTAGGTTTTACCTTTTTACAATGTATCTATCCAGGGTACTACAGTGAGTGCTGCTAGGTTTTACCCTTTTTACAATGTATCTATCCAGGGTACTACAGTGAGTGCTGCTAGGTTTTACCCTTTTTACAATGTATCTATCCAGGGTACTACAGTGAGTGCTGCTAGGTTTTACCTTTTTTACAATGTATCTATTCGGGGTACTACAGTGAGTGCTGCTAGGTTTACCTTTTTACAATGTATCTATCCAGGGTACTACAGTGAGTGCTGCTAGGTTTTACCCATTTTTACAATGTATCTATCCAGGGTACTACAGTGAGTGCTGCTAGGTTTTACCTTTTTACAATGTATCTATCCAGGGTACTACAGTGAGTGCTGCTAGGTTTTACCTTTTACAATGTATCTATCCAGGGTACTACAGTGAGTGCTGCTAGGTTTCACTTTTTACATGTATCTATCCAGGGTACTACAGTGAGTGCTCTAGGTTTTACCTTTTTACAATGTATCTATCCAGGGTACTACAGTGAGTGCTGCTAGGTTTTACCTTTTTACAATGTATCTATCCAGGGTACTACAGTGAGTGCTGCTAGGTTTTACCTTTTTACAATGTATCTATCCAGGGTACTACAGTGAGTGCTGCTAGGTTTTACCCTTTTTACAATGTATCTATCCAGGGTACTACAGTGAGGCTGCTAGGTTTACCATTTTACAATGTATCTATCCAGGATACTACAGTGAGTGCTGCTAGGTTTTACCATTTTACAATGTATCTATTCAGGTACTACAGTGAGTGCTGTTAGGTTTTACCTTTTTACAATGTATCTATTCAGGGTACTACAGTGAGTGCTGCTAGTTTTACCTTTTTACAATGTATCTATCCAGGGTACTACAGTGAGTGCTGCTAGGTTTTACCCTTTTTACAATGTATCTATCCGGGTACTACAGTGAGTGCTGCTAGGTTTTACCTTTTTACAATGTATCTATCCGGGGTACTACAGTGAGTGCTGCTAGGTTTTACCTTTTTACAATGTATCTATCCAGGGTACTACAGTGAGTGCTGCTAGGTTTTACCCATTTTTACAATGTATCTATCCAGGGTACTACAGTGAGTGCTGCTAGGTTTTACCCATTTTTACAATGTATCTATCCAGGGTACTACAGTGAGTGCTGCTAGGTTTTACCCTTTTACAATGTATCTATCCAGGGTACTACAGTGAGTGCTGCTAGGTTTTACCTTTTTACAATGTATCTATCCAGGGTACTACAGTGAGTGCTGCTAGGTTTTACCTTTTTACAATGTATCTATCCAGGGTACTACAGTGAGTGCTGCTAGGTTTTACCCTTTTTACAATGTATCTATCCAGGGTACTACAGTGAGTGCTGCTAGGTTTTACCCTTTTTACAATGTATCTATCTGGGGTACTACAGTGAGTGCTGCTAGGTTTTACCCTTTTACAATGTATCTATCCAGGGTACTACAGTGAGTGCTGCTAGGTTTTACCCATTTTACAATGTATCTATCCAGGGTACTACAGTGAGTGCTGCTAGGTTTTACCTTTTACAATGTATCTATCTAGGGTACTACAGTGAGTGCTGCTAGGTTTTACCTTTTTACAATGTATCTATTCAGGGTACTACAGTGAGTGCTGCTAGGTTTTACCCTTTTTACAATGTATCTATCCAGGGTACTACAGTGAGTGCTGCTAGGTTTTACCTTTTTACAATGTATCTATTCGGGGTACTACAGTGAGGCTTTAGGTTTTACCCTTTTACAATGTATCTATCCGGGTACTACAGTGAGTGCTGCTAGGTTTTACCTATTTTACAATGTATCTATCCAGGGTACTACAGTGAGTGCTGGTAGGTTTTACCTTTTTACAATGTATCTATCCGGGGTACTACAGTGAGTGCTGCTAGGTTTTACCCATTTTACAATGTATCTATTCGGGGTACTACAGTGAGTGCTGCTAGGTTTTCCCTTTTACAATGTATCTATCCAGGGTACTACAGTGAGTGCTGCTAGGTTTTACCTTTTACAATGTATCTATCCAGGGTACTACAGTGAGTGCTGCTAGGTTTTACCTTTTTACAATGTATCTATCCAGGGTACTACAGTGAGTGCTGCTAGGTTTTACCTTTTTACAATGTATCTATCCAGGGTACTTACAGTGAGTGCTGCTAGGTTTTACCTTTTTTACAATGTATCTATTCAGGGTACTACAGTGAGTGCTGCTAGGTTTTACCCTTTTTTCAATGTATCTATCCAGGGTACTACAGTGAGTGCTGCTAGGTTTTACCCTTTTACAATGTATCTATCAGGGTACTACAGTGAGTGCTGCTAGGTTTTACCCTTTTACAATGTATCTATCTAGGGTACTACAGTGAGTGCTGCTAGGTTTTACCCTTTTACAATGTATCTATCCAGGGTACTACAGTGAGTGCTGCTAGGTTTTACCTTTTTACAATGTATCTATCCGGGTACTACAGTGAGTGCTGCTAGGTTTTACCTTTTTACAATGTATCTATCTGGGTACTACAGTGAGTGCTGCTAGGTTTTACCCTTTTTACAATGTATCTATCCAGGGTACTACAGTGAGTGCTGCTAGGTTTTACCCATTTTTACAATGTATCTATCCAGGGTACTACAGTGAGGTTTAGGTTTCACCCTTTTTTACAATGTATCTATTCGGGTACTACAGTGAGTGCTGCTAGGTTTTACCCATTTTTACAATGTATCTATCCAGGGTACTACAGTGAGTGCTGCTAGGTTTTTACCCATTTTACAATGTATCTATTCAGGGTACTACAGTGAGTGCTGCTAGGTTTTACCTTTTACAATGTATCTATCCAGGGTACTACAGTGAGTGCTGCTAGGTTTTACCCATTTTACAATGTATCTATCCAGGGTACTACAGTGAGTGCTGCTAGGTTTTACCTTTTACAATGTATCTATCCAGGGTACTACAGTGAGTGCTGCTAGGTTTTACCCTTTTACAATGTATCTATTCAGGGTACTACAGTGAGTGCTGCTAGGTTTTACCCTTTTACAATGTATCTATCCAGGGTACTACAGTGAGTGCTGCTAGGTTTTACCCATTTTACAATGTATCTATCCAGGGTACCAGTGAGGTTTAGGTTTTCACCCTTTTACAATGTATCTATTCGGGTACTACAGTGAGTGCTGCTAGGTTTTACCCTTTTTTACAATGTATCTATTCGGGGTACTACAGTGAGTGCTGCTAGGTTTTACCCATTTTTACAATGTATCTATTCAGGGTACTACAGTGAGTGCTGCTAGGTTTTACCTTTTTTACAATGTATCTATCCAGGGTACTACAGTGAGTGCTGCTAGGTTTTACCCATTTTACAATGTATCTATCCAGGGTACTACAGTGAGTGCTGCTAGGTTTTACCCTTTTACAATGTATCTATCCAGGGTACTACAGTGAGTGCTGCTAGGTTTTACCTTTTACAATGTATCTATTCAGGGTACTACAGTGAGTGCTGCTAGGTTTTACCTTTTTACAATGTATCTATCCAGGGTACTACAGTGAGTGCTGCTAGGTTTTACCCATTTTTACAATGTATCTATCCAGGGTACTACAGTGAGTGCTGCTAGGTTTTACCCTTTTTACAATGTATCTATCCGGGTACTACAGTGAGTGCTGCTAGGTTTTACCCTTTTACAATGTATCTATCCAGGGTACTACAGTGAGTGCTGCTAGGTTTTACCTTTTACAATGTATCTATCCAGGGTACTACAGTGAGGTCTAGGTTTTACCTTTTTTACAATGTATCTATCCAGGGTACTACAGTGAGTGCTGCTAGGTTTTACCCTTTTTACAATGTATCTATCTAGGGTACTACAGTGAGTGCTGCTAGGTTTTACCTTTTTTACAATGTATCTATTTGGGGTACTACAGTGAGTGCTGCTAGGTTTTACCTTTTTACAATGTATCTATCCAGGGTACTACAGTGAGTGCTGCTAGGTTTTACCCTTTACAATGTATCTATCCAGGGTACATACAGTGAGTGCTGCTAGGTTTTACCTTTTACAATGTATCTATTCAGGGTACTACAGTGAGTGCTGCTAGGTTTTACCCATTTTTACAATGTATCTATCCAGGGTACTACAGTGAGTGCTGCTAGGTTTTACCTTTTTACAATGTATCTATCCAGGTACTACAGTGAGGTCTAGGTTTTACCTTTTTTACAATGTATCTATCCAGGGTACTACAGTGAGTGCTGCTAGGTTTTACCCTTTTTACAATGTATCTATCCAGAGTACTACAGTGAGTGCTGCTAGGTTTTACCTTTTTTACAATGTATCTATTCGGGGTACTACAGTGAGTGCTGCTAGGTTTTACCCTTTTTACAATGTATCTATCCAGGGTACTACAGTGAGTGCTGCTAGGTTTTACCCATTTTACTATGTACCTATCATCCAGGTACTACAGTGAGTGCTGCTAGGTTTTACCTTTTACAATGTATCTATCTGGGTACTACAGTGAGTGCTGTAGGTTTTACCCTTTTACAATGTATCTATCTGGGGTACTACAGTGTGTGCTGCTAGGTTTTACCCATTTTTACAATGTATCTATCCAGGGTACTACAGTGAGTGCTGCTAGGTTTTACACTTTTTACAATGTATCTATCCAGGGTACTACAGTGAGTGCTGCTAGGTTTTACCCTTTTACAATGTATCTATTCAGGGTACTACAGTGAGTGCTGCTAGGTTTTAACCCATTTTACAATGTATCTATTCAGGGTACTACAGTGAGTGCTGCTAGGTTTTATCTTTTACAATGTATCTATCCAGGGTACTACAGTGAGTGCTGCTAGGTTTTACCTTTTTACAATGTATCTATCCAGGGTACTACAGTGAGTGCTGCTAGGTTTTACCCTTTTTACAATGTATCTATTCAGGGTACTACAGTGAGTGCTGCTAGGTTTTACCTTTTTACAATGTATCTATCCAGGGTACTACAGTGAGTGCTGCTAGGTTTTACCCTTTTACAATGTATCTATCCAGGGTACTACAGTGAGTGCTGCTAGGTTTTACCTTTTTACAATGTATCTATCCAGGGACTACAGTGAGTGCTACTAGGTTTTACCTTTTTACAATGTATCTATCCAGGGTACTACAGTGAGTGCTGCTAGGTTTTACCTTTTTACAATGTATCTATCCAGGGTACTACAGTGAGTGCTGCTAGGTTTTACCTTTTACAATGTATCTATCCAGGTACTACAGTGAGTGCTGCTAGGTTTTACCCTTTTACAATGTATCTATCGGGGTACTACAGTGAGTGCTGCTAGGTTTTACCCTTTTACAATGTATCTATCCAGGGTACTACAGTGAGTGCTGCTAGGTTTTACCTTTTTACAATGTATCTATCCAGGGTACTACAGTGAGTGCTGCTAGGTTTTACCTTTTACAATGTATCTATCTCGGGTACTACAGTGAGTGCTGCTAGGTTTTACCCTTTTACAATGTATCTATCCGGGTACTACAGTGAGTGCTGCTAGGTTTACCTTTTACAATGTATCTATCCGGGTACTACAGTGAGTGCTGCTAGGTTTTACCCTTTTTACAATGTATCTATTCGGGGTACTACAGTGAGTGCTGCTAGGTTTTACCCTTTTTACAATGTATCTATTCAGGGTACTACAGTGAGTGCTGCTAGGTTTTACCTTTTTACAATGTATCTATCCAGGGTACTACAGTGAGTGCTGCTAGGTTTTACCTTTTACAATGTATCTATTCAGGGTACTACAGTGAGTGCTGCTAGGTTTTACCCTTTTTTACAATGTATCTATTCAGGGTACTACAGTGAGTGCTGCTAGGTTTTACCTTTTTTACAATGTATCTATCCAGGGTACTACAGTGAGTGCTGCTAGGTTTTACCCTTTTTACAATGTATCTATTCGGGGTACTACAGTGAGTGCTGCTAGGTTTTACCCATTTTTACAATGTATCTATTCAGGGTACTACAGTGAGTGCTGCTAGGTTTTACCCTTTTTACAATGTATCTATCCAGGGTACTACAGTGAGTGCTGCTAGGTTTTACCTTTTTACAATGTATCTATCCAGGGTACTACGAGTGAGCTGCTAGGTTTTATTTTACAATGTATCTATCCAGGGTACTACAGTGAGTGCTGCTAGGTTTTACCTTTTTACAATGTATCTATCCAGGGTACTACAGTGAGTGCTGCTAGGTTTTACCCTTTTTACAATGTATCTATCCAGGGTACTACAGTGAGTGCTGCTAGGTTTTACCCTTTTACAATGTATCTATTCAGGGTACTACAGTGAGTGCTGCTAGGTTTTACCCTTTTTACAATGTATCTATCTAGGGTACTACAGTGAGTGCTGCTAGGTTTTACCTTTTTTACAATGTATCTATCCAGGGTACTACAGTGAGTGCTGCTAGGTTTTACCTTTTTTACAATGTATCTATCCAGGGTACTACAGTGAGTGCTGCTAGGTTTTACCTTTTACAATGTATCTATTCGGGTACTACAGTGAGTGCTGCTAGGTTTTACCTTTTTACAATGTATCTATCCAGGGTACTACAGTGAGTGCTGCTAGGTTTTACCCATTTTACAATGTATCTATCCAGGGTACTTCAGTGAGTGCTGTTTAGGTTTTCACCCTTTTACAATGTATCTATTCGGGGTACTACAGTGAGTGCTGCTAGGTTTTACCCATTTTACAATGTATCTATTCAGGTACTACAGTGAGTGCTGCTAGGTTTTATCCATTTTTACAATGTATCTATTCAGGGTACTACAGGAGTGCTGCTAGGTTTTACCTTTTACAATGTATCTATCCAGGGTACTACAGTGAGTGCTGCTAGGTTTTAACCATTTTACAATGTATCTATCCAGGTACTACAGTGAGTGCTGCTAGGTTTTACCTTTTTACAATGTATCTATCCGGGTACTACAGTGAGTGCTGCTAGGTTTTACCCATTTTACAATGTATCTTCTGGGTACTACAGTGAGTGCTGCTAGGTTTTACCCATTTTAACAATGTATCTATCCAGGGTACTACAGTGAGTGCTGCGAGGTTTTACCCATTTTACAATGCTATCTATCCAGGGTACTACAGTGAGGTTTATTTTTCACCCTTTTTACAATGTATCTATTCGGGTACTACAGTGAGTGCTGCTAGGTTTTACCCATTTTACAATGTATCTATTCGGGTACTACAGTGAGTGCTGCTAGGTTTTACCTTTTTTACAATGTATCTATTCAGGGTACTACAGTGAGTGCTGCTAGGTTTTACCCATTTTTACAATGTATCTATCCAGGGTACTACAGTGAGTGCTGCTAGGTTTTACACTTTTTACAATGTATCTAACCAGGGTACTACAGTGAGTGCTGCTAGGTTTTACCTTTTTTATAATGTATCTATTCGGGGTACTACAGTGAGTGCTGCTAGGTTTTCCCTTTTTTACAATGTATCTATCCAGGGTACTACAGTGAGTGCTGCTAGGTTTTACCCATTTTACAATGTATCTATCCAGGGTACTACAGTGAGTGCTGCTAGGTTTTACCTTTTACAATGTATCTATCCAGGGTACTACAGTGAGTGCTGCTAGGTTTTACCTTTTTTACAATGTATCTATTCAGGGTACTACAGTGAGTGCTGCTAGGTTTACCTTTTACAATGTATCTATCCAGGGTACTACAGTGAGTGCTCTAGGGTTTTACCTTTTTTACAATGTATCTATCCAGGGTACTACAGTGAGTGTCTTAGGTTTTACCCTTTTACAATGTATCTATCCGGGTACTTACAGTGAGTGCTGCTAGGTTTTACCTTTTTACAATGTATCTATTTGGGGTACTACAGTGAGTGCCGCTAGGTTTTACCTTTTATGCAATGTATCTATCCAGGGTATTACAGTGAGTGCTGCTTGGTTTTACCCATTTTTACAATGTATCTATCCAGGGTACTACAGTGAGTGCTGCTAGGTTTTACCTTTTTACAATGTATCTATTCAGGTACTACAGTGAGTGCTGCTAGGTTTTACTCCTTTTACAATGTATCTATCCAGGTACTACAGTGAGTGCTGCTAGGTTTTACCCTTTTACAATGTATCTATCCAGGGTACTACAGTGAGTGCTGCTAGGTTTTACCTTTACAATGTATCTATCCGGTACTACAGTGAGTGCTGCTAGGTTTTACCCTTTTTTACAATGCATCTATCCAGGGTACTACAGTGAGTGCTGCTAGGTTTTACCCTTTTACAATGTATCTATCCAGGGTACTACAGTGAGTGCTGCTAGGTTTTATCCATTTTTACAATGTATCTATCCAGGGTACTACAGTGAGTGCTGCTAGGTTTTACCCATTTTTACATTGTATCCTATCCAGGTACTTCAGTGAGTGCTGAGGGTTTTACCTTTTACAATGTATCTATCTGGGTACTACAGTGAGGCTTTAGGTTTTACCCTTTTTACAATGTATCTATCCTGGGGTACTACAGTGTGCTGCTAGGTTTTACCCATTTTACAATGTATCTATCCAGGGTACTAAGTGAGTGCTGCTAGGTTTTACACTTTTTACAATGTATCTATTCGGGTACTACAGGAGTGCTGCTAGGTTTTACCCTTTTTACAATGTATCTATCTAGGGTACTACAGTGAGTGCTGCTAGGTTTTACCCATTTTACAATGTATCTATTCAGGGTACTACAGTGAGTGCTGCTAGGTTTTACCCTTTTACAATGTATCTATCCAGGTACTACAGTGAGTGCTGCTAGGTTTTACACTTTTTACAATGTATCTATCCAGGTACTACAGTGAGTGCTGCTAGGTTTTACCTTTTACAATGTATGATCCAGGGTACTACAGTGAGTGCGTGCTAGGTTTTACCTTTTACAATGTATCTATCCAGGTACTACAGTGAGTGCTGCTAGGTTTTACCTTTTACAATGTATCTATCCAGGGTACTACAGTGAGTGCTGCTAGGTTTTACCCTTTACAATGTATCTATCCAGGGTACTACAGTGAGTGCTGCTAGGTTTTACCTTTTACAATGTATCTATCCAGGGTACTACAGTGAGTGCTGCTAGGTTTTACCCTTTTTTACAATGTATCTATCCAGGGTACTACAGTGAGTGCTGCTAGGTTTTACCTTTTTACAATGTATCTATCCAGGGTACTAAAGTGAGTGCTGCTAGGTTTTACCCTTTTACAATGTATCTATTCAGGTACTACAGTAGTGCTGCTAGGTTTTACCCATTTTACAATGTATCTATCCAGGGTACTACAGTGAGTGCTGCTAGGTTTTACCCTTTTACAATGTATCTATCCAGGGTACTACAGTGAGTGCTGCTAGGTTTTACCTTCTTTTACAATGTATCTATTTGGGTACTACAGAGAGTGCTGCTAGGTTTTACCCTTTTACAATGTATCTATCCAGGGTACTACAGTGAGTGCTGCTAGGTTTAACCCTTTACAATGTATCTATCCGGGGTACTACAGGAGTGCTGCTAGGTTTTACCTTTTTACAATGTATCTATCCGGGTACTACAGTGAGTGCTGCTGTTTTACCTTTTTACAATGTATCTATCCGGGGTACTACAGTGAGAGCTGCTAGGTTTTACCTTTTTACAATGTATCTATTCGGGTACTACAGTGAGGCTGCTAGGTTTTACCTTTTGCAATGTATCTATCCAGGGTACTACAGTGAGTGCTGCTAGGTTTTACCCATTTTACAATGTATCTATCCGGGGTACTACAGTGAGTGCTGCTAGGTTTTACCTTTTTACAATGTATCTATCCGGGGTACTACAGTGAGTGCTGCTAGGTTTTACCCATTTTACAATGTATCTATTTGGGGTACTACAGTGAGTGCTGCTAGGTTTTACCCTTTTTACAATTTATCTATCCAGGGTACTACAGTGAGTGCTGCTAGGTTTTACCCATTTTTACAATGTATCTATCCAGGGTACTTCAGTGAGGTTTCTAGGTTTCACTCTTTTTACAATGTATCTATTCGCGGGTACTAAGTGAGTGCTGCTAGGTTTTACCCATTTTTACAATGTATCTATCTGGGGTACTACAGTGAGTGCTGCTAGGTTTTACCAATTTTTACAATGTATCTATTCAGGGTACTACAGTGAGTGCTGCTAGGTTTTACCTTTTTTACAATGTATCTATCCAAGGTACTACAGTGAGTGCTGCTAGGTTTTATCCATTTTTACAATGTATCTATTCGGGGTACTACAGTGAGTGCTGCTAGGTTTTCCCTTTTTTACAATGTATCTATCCAGGGTACTACAGTGAGTGCTGCTAGGTTTTCCTTTTTACAATGTATCTATCCTGGGTACTACAGTGAGTGCTAGGTTTTACCTTTACAATGTATCTATCCAGGGTACTACAGTGAGTGCTGCTAGGTTTTACCCTTTTACAATGTATCTATCCAGGGTACTACAGTGAGTGCTGCTAGGTTTACCCTTTTACAATGTATCTATCCAAGGTACTACAGTGAGGTCTAGGTTTTACCTATTTTACAATGTATCTATCCAGGGTACTACAGTGAGTGCTGCTAGGTTTTACCTTTTTTACAATGTATCTATCCAGGGTACTACAGTGAGTGCTGCTAGGTTTTACCTTTTTACAATGTATCTATTCGGGGTACTACAGTGAGTGCTGCTAGGTTTTACCTTTTTACAATGTATCTATCCAGGGTACTACAGTGAGTGCTGCTAGGTTTTACCCATTTTTACAATGTATCTATCCAGGGTACTAGAGTGAGTGCTGCTAGGTTTTACCTTTTTTACAATGTATCTATTCAGGGTACTACAGTGAGTGCTGCTAGGTTTTACCCATTTTTACAATGTATCTATCCAGGGTACTACAGTGAGTGCTGCTAGGTTTTACCCTTTTACAATGTATCTATCCAGGGTACTACAGTGAGTGCTGCTAGGTTTTACCTTTTACAATGCATCTATCCAGGGTACTACAGTGAGTGCTGCTAGGTTTTACCCTTTTTTACAGTGCATCTATCCAGGGACCTACAGTGAGTGCTGCTAGGTTTTACCCTTTTTACAATGTATCTATCCAGGTACTACAGTGAGTGCTGCTAGGTTTTACCTTTTTTTACAATGTATCTATTCTGGGTACTACAGTGAGGTTTAGGTTTTATCCTTTTTTACAATGTATCTATCTGGGGTACTACAGTGTGTGCTGCTAGGTTTTACCCATTTTTACAATGTATCTATCCAGGGTACTACAGTGAGTGCTGGTAGGTTTTACACTTTTTTACAATGTATCTATTCGGGGTACTACAGTGAGTGCTGCTAGGTTTTACCTTTTTACAATGTATCTATTCAGGGTACTACAGTGAGTGCTGCTAGGTTTTACCCATTTTTACAATGTATCTATTCAGGGTACTACAGTGAGTGCTGCTAGGTTTTACCCTTTTTACAATGTATCTATCCAGGGTACTACAGTGAGTGCTGCTAGGTTTTACCTTTTACAATGTATCTATCCAGGGTACTACAGTGAGTGCTGCTAGGTTTTACCCATTTTACAATGTATCTATCCAGGGTACTACAGTGAGTGCTGCTAGGTTTTACCTTTTTTACAATGTATCTATTCAGGGTACTACAGTGAGTGCTGCTAGGTTTTACCCTTTTTACAATGTATCTATCCAGGGTACTACAGTGAGTGCTGCTAGGTTTTACCCTTTTTACAATGTATCTATCCAAGGTACTACAGTGAGGTCTAGGTTTTACCTTTTTTACAATGTATCTATCCAGGGTACTACAGTGAGTGCTGCTAGGTTTTACCCTTTTTACAATGTATCTATCCAGGGTACTACAGTGAGTGCTGCTAGGTTTTACCCATTTTACAATGTATCTATTCAGGGTACTACAGTGAGTGCTGCTAGGTTTTACCTTTTTTACAATGTATCTATCCAGGGTACTACAGTGAGTGCTGCTAGGTTTTACCCTTTTTACAATGTATCTATCCAGGGTACTACAGTGAGTGCTGCTAGGTTTTACCTTTTTACAATGTATCTATCCAGGGTACTACAGTGAGTGCTGCTAGGTTTTACCCATTTTTACAATGTATTTATTCGGGGTACTACAGTGAGTGCTGCTAGGTTTTACCCTTTTACAATTTATCTATCCAGGGTACTACAGTGAGTGCTGCTAGGTTTTACCCATTTTTACAATGTATCTATCCAGGGTACTACAGTGAGGTTTAGGTTTTACCCTTTTTTACAATGTGTCTATTCAGGGTACTACAGTGAGTGCTGCTAGGTTTTACCCATTTTTACAATGTATCTATTCGGGGTACTACAGTGAGTACTGCTAGGTTTTACACATTTTTACAATGTATCTACTCAGGGTACTACAGTGAGTGCTGCTAGGTTTTACCTTTTTTACAATGTATCGATCCAAGGTACTAGTGAGTGCTGCTAGGTTTTACCTTTTTTACAATGTATCTATCCAAGGTACTACAGTGAGTGCTGCTAGGTTTTACCTTTTACAATGTATCTATCCAGGGTACTACAGTGAGTGCTGCTAGGTTTTACCTTTTTACAATGTATCTATCCAGGGTACTACAGTGAGTGCTGCTAGGTTTTACCTTTTTACAATGTATCTATCCAGTACTACAGTGAGTGCTGCTAGGTTTTACCCATTTTACAATGTATCTATCCAGGTACTACAGTGAGTGCTGTTAGGTTTTACCTTTACAATGTATCTCCAGGGTACTACAGTGAGTGCTGCTAGGTTTTACCTTTTTACAATGTATCTATCCAGGGTACTACAGTGAGTGCTCTAGGTTTACCTTTTTACAATGTATCTATCCAGGGTACTACAGTGAGTGCTGCTGGTTTTACCCTTTTACAATGTATCTATCCAGGGTACTACAGTGAGTGCTGCTAGGTTTTACCTTTTTTATAATGTATCTATTTGGGTACTACAGTTAGTGCTGCTAGGTTTTCCCTTTTTTACAATGTATCTATCCAGGGTACTACAGTGAGTGCTGCTAGGTTTTACCTTTATTACAATGTATCTACAGGGTACTACAGTGAGTGCTGCTAGGTTTTACCCATTTTTACAATGTATCTATCCAGGGTACTACAGTGAGTGCTGCTAGGTTTTACCTTTTTACAATGTATCTATCCAGGGTACTACAGTGAGGTCTAGGTTTTACCTTTTTTACAATGTATCTATCCAGGGTACTACAGTGAGTGCTGCTAGGTTTTACCCTTTTACAAATGTATCTATCCAGAGTACTACAGTGAGTGCTGCTAGGTTTTATCCATTTTTACAATGTACCTATCCAGGGTACTACAGTGAGTGCTGCTAGGTTTTACCCATTTTTACTATGTACCTATCCAGGGTACTACAGTAAGTGCTGATAGGTTTTACCCATTTTACAATGTATCTATTCGGGGTACTACAGTGAGTGCTGCTAGGTTTTACCCATTTTACAATGTATCTATCCAGGGTACTACAGTGAGTGCTGCTAGGTTTTCCCTTTTTACAATGTATCTATCCAGGGTACTACAGTGAGTGCTGCTAGGTTTTACCTTTTTTTACAATGTATCTATCCGGGGTACTACAGTGAGGTTTAGGTTTTATCCTTTTTTACAATGTATCTATCTGGGGTACTACAGTGTGTGCTGCTAGGTTTTACCCATTTTACAATGTATCTATCCAGGGTACTACAGTGAGTGCTGCTAGGTTTTACCCTTTTTACAATGTATCTATTCGGGGTACTACAGTGAGTGCTGCTAGGTTTTACCTTTTTACAATGTATCTATCCAGGGTACTACAGTGAGTGCTGCTAGGTTTTACCCATTTTGCAATGTATCTATCCAGGGTACTACAGTGAGTGCTGCTAGGTTTTACCTTTTACAATGTATCTATCCAGGTACTACAGTGAGTGCTGCTAGGTTTTACCCTTTTTACAATGTATCTATCCAGGGTACTACAGTGAGTGCTGCTAGGTTTTACCTTTTACAATGTATCTATCCAGGGTACTACAGTGAGTGCTGCTAGGTTTTACCTTTTTTACAATGTATCTATCCAGGGTACTACAGTGAGTGCTGCTAGGTTTTACCCTTTTACAATGTATCTATCCAGGGTACTACAGTGAGTGCTGCTAGGTTTTACCCATTTTTACAATGTATCTATCCAGGGTACTACTGTGAGTGCTGCTAGGTTTTACCTTTTACAATGTATCTATCCAGGGTACTACAGTGAGTGCTGCTAGGTTTTACCCTTTTACAATGTATCTATCCAGGGTACTACAGTGAGTGCTGCTAGGTTTTACCTTTTACAATGTATCTATCCAGGGTACTACAGTGAGTGCTGCTAGGTTTTACCTCTTTTACAATGTATCTATTCGGGGTACTACAGTGAGTGCTGCTAGGTTTTACCTTTTACAATGTATCTATTCAGGGTACTACAGTGAGTGCTGCTAGGTTTTACCTCTTTTACAATGTATCTATTCCGGGTACTACAGTGAGTGCTGCTAGGTTTTCCCTTTTTCAATGTATCTATCTGGGTACTACAGTGAGTGCTGCAGGTTTTACCATTTTTACAATGTATCATTCAGGGTACTACAGTGAGTGCTGCTAGGTTTTACCTTTTACAATGTATCTATCCAGGGTACTACAGTGAGTGCTGCTAGGTTTTACCTTTTACAATGTATCTATCCAGGGTACTACAGTGAGTGCTGCTAGGTTTTACCCATTTTACAATGTATCTATCCAGGGTACTACAGTGAGTGCTGCTAGGTTTTACCTTTTTACAATGTATCTATCCAGGGTACTACAGTGAGTGCTGCTAGGTTTTACCCATTTTACAATGTATCTATTGGGTACTACAGTGAGTGCTGCTAGGTTTATTCCTTTTACAATGTATCTATCCAGGGTACTACAGTGAGTGCTTAGGTTTCACCCTTTTTACAATGTATCTATTCGGGTACTACAGTGAGTGCTGCTAGGTTTTACCCATTTTACAATGTATCTATTCAGGGTACTACAGTGAGTGCTGCTAGGTTTTACCCATTTTACAATGTATCTATTCAGGGTACTACAGTGAGTGCTGCTAGGTTTTACCCATTTTTACAATGTATCTATTCGGGTACTACAGTGAGTGCTGCTAGGTTTTACCCTTTTTACAATGTATCTATTCAGGGTACTACAGTGAGTGCTGCTAGGTTTTACCCTTTTACAATGTATCTATCCAGGGTACTACAGTGAGTGCTGCTAGGTTTTACCCTTTTTACAATGTATCTATCCAGGGTACTACAGTGAGTGCTGCTAGGTTTTACCCTTTTTACAATGTATCTATCCAGGGTACTACAGTGAGGTCTAGGTTTTACCCTTTTTTACAATGTATCTATTCAGGGTACTACAGTGAGTGCTGCTAGGTTTTCACCTTTTTACAATGTATCTATCCAGGGTACACAGTGAGTGCTGCTAGGTTTTACCCTTTTACAATGTATCTATCCAGGTACTAACAGTGAGTGCTGCTAGGTTTTACCCATTTTTACAATGTATCTATTCAGGGTACTACAGTGAGTGCTGTTAGGTTTTACCCTTTTTACAATGTATCTATTCAGGGTACTACAGTGAGTGCTGCTAGGTTTTACCCTTTTTACAATGTATCTATTCAGGGTACTACAGTGAGTGCTGCTAGGTTTTACCCTTTTTACAATGTATCTTATTCCGGTACTACAGTGAGTGCTGCTAGGTTTTACCCATTTTTACAATGTATCTATTCGGGTACTACAGTGAGTGCTGCTGGTTTTACCCTTTTACAATGTATCTATTCAGGTACTACAGTGAGTGCTGCTAGGTTTTACCCTTTTACAATGTATCTATCCAGGGTACTACAGTGAGTGCTGCTAGGTTTTACCTTTTTACAATGTATCTATCCAGGGTACTACAGTGAGTGCTGCTAGGTTTTACCCATTTTACAATGTATCTATCCAGGGTACTACAGTGAGTGCTGCTAGGTTTTACCTTTTACAATGTATCTATCCAGGTACTACAGTGAGTGCTGCTAGGTTTTACCTTTTACAATGTATCTATCCAGGGTACTACAGTGAGTGCTGCTAGGTTTTACCATTTTACAATGTATCTATCCAGGGTACTACAGTGAGTGCTGTTAGGTTTTACCCTTTTTACAATGTATCTATCCAGGGTACTACAGTGAGTGCTAGTTTTACCTTTTACAATGTATCTATTCAGGGTACTACAGTGAGTGCTGCTAGGTTTTACCTTTTTACAATGTATCTATCCAGGGTACTACAGTGAGTGCTGCTAGGTTTTACCTTTTACAATGTATCTATCCAGGGTACTACAGTGAGTGCTGCTAGGTTTTACCCTTTTTACAATGTATCTATCCAGGGTACTACAGTGAGGCTGCTAGGTTTTACCTTTTTTACAATGTATCTATCCAGGGTACTACAGTGAGTGCTGCTAGGTTTTACCTTTTACAATGTATCTATCCAGGGTACTACAGTGAGTGCTGCTAGGTTTTACCTCTTTTACAATGTATCTATTCAGGGTACTACAGTGAGGAGCTAGGTTTTACCTTTTTACAATGTATCTATCAGGTACTACAGTGAGTGCTGCTAGGTTTTACCTCTTTTTACAAGTATCTATCCAGGGTACTACAGTGAGTGCTGCTAGGTTTAACCTTTTACAATGTATCTATCCAGGGTACTACAGTGAGGCTGCTAGGTTTTACCTTTTTACAATGTATCTATCCAGGGTACTACAGTGAGTGCTGCTAGGTTTTACCCATTTTTACAATGTATCTATCCAGGGTACTACAGTGAGTGCTGCTAGGTTTTACCCTTTTACAATGTATCTATCCAGGTACTACAGTGAGTGCTGCTAGGTTTTACCCATTTTACAATGTATCTATCCAGGTACTACAGTGAGTGCTGCTAGGTTTTACCCATTTTTACAATGTATCTATCCAGGGTACTACAGTGAGTGCTGCTAGGTTTTACCCTTTTTTACAATGTATCTATCTGGGGTACTACAGTGAGTGCTGCTAGGTTTTACCCATTTTTACAATGTATCTATCCAGGGTACTACAGTGAGTGCTGCTAGGTTTTACCCTTTTTACAATGTATCTATCCAGGGTACTACAGTGAGTGCTGCTAGGTTTTACCTTTTTACAATGTATCTATCCAGGGTACTACAGTGAGGTGTTAGGTTTATCCTTTTTTACAATGTATCTATCTGGGTACTACAGTGAGTGCTGCTAGGTTTTACCCATTTTTACAATGTATCTATCCAGGGTACTACAGTGAGTGCTGCTAGGTTTTACCCTTTTTACAATGTATCTATTCGGGGTACTACAGTGAGTGCTGCTAGGTTTTACCCTTTTTACAATGTATCTATTCGGGGTACTACAGTGAGTGCTGCTAGGTTTTACCCATTTTTACAATGTATCTATTCAGGGTACTACAGTGAGTGCTGCTAGGTTTTACCCATTTTACAATGTATCTATTCAGGGTACTACAGTGAGTGCTGCTAGGTTTTACCTTTTTACAATGTATCTATCCAGGGTACTACAGTGAGTGCTGCTAGGTTTTACCTTTTTACAATGTATCTATCCAGGGTACTACAGTGAGTGCTGCTAGGTTTTACCCTTTTTTACAATGTATCTATCCAGGGTACTACAGTGAGTGCTGCTAGGTTTTACCCTTTTTACAATGTATCTATCCAGGGTACTACAGTGAGTGCTGCTAGGTTTTACCCTTTTACAATGTATCTATCCAGGGTACTACAGTGAGTGCTGCTAGGTTTTACCCTTTTACAATGTATCTATCCAGGGTACTACAGTGAGTGCTGCTAGGTTTTACCCTTTTTACAATGTATCTATCCAGGGTACTACAGTGAGTGCTGCTAGGTTTTACATTTTTACAATGTATCTATCCAGGGTACTACAGTGAGTGCTGCTAGGTTTTACCCTTTTACAATGTATCTATTCAGGGTACTACAGTGAGTGCTGCTAGGTTTTACCCTTTTACAATGTATCTATCCAGGGTACTACAGTGAGTGCTGCTAGGTTTTACCCTTTTTACAATGTATCTATCCAGGGTACTACAGTGAGTGCTGCTAGGTTTTACCCTTTTTACAATGTATCTATTCAGGGTACTACAGTGAGTGCTGCTAGGTTTTACCCTTTTACAATGTATCTATCCAGGGTACTACAGTGAGTGCTCAGGTTTTACCCTTTTTACAATGTATCTATCCAGGGTACTACAGTGAGTGCTGCTAGGTTTTACCCTTTTTACAATGTATCTATCCAGGGTACTACAGTGAGTGCTGCTAGGTTTTACCTTTTTACAATGTATCTATCCAGGTACTACAGTGAGTGCTGCTAGGTTTTACCTTTTTACAATGTATCTATCCAGGGTACTACAGTGAGTGCTGCTAGGTTTTACTTTTTACAATGTATCTATTCAGGGTACTACAGTGAGTGCTGCTAGGTTTTACCCTTTTTACAATGTATCTATCCAGGGTACTACAGTGAGTGCTGTAGGTTTTCCTTTTTACAATGTATCTATCCAGGGTACTACAGTGAGTGCTGCTAGGTTTTACCCTTTTTACAATGTATCTATCCAGGGTACTACAGTGAGTGCTGCTAGGTTTTACCCTTTTTACAATGTATCTATTCGGGGTACTACAGTGAGTGCTGCTAGGTTTTACCCTTTTTACAATGTATCTATTCGGGTACTACAGTGAGTGCTGCTAGGTTTACCTTTTTACAATGTATCTATCCAGGGTACTACAGTGAGTGCTGCTAGGTTTTATCCTTTTTACAATGTATCTATCCAGGGTACTCAGTGAGTGCTGTTAGGTTTTACCTTTTACAATGTATCTATCCAGGGTACTACAGTGAGTGCTGCTAGGTTTTACCTTTTACAATGTATCTATTCAGGGTACTACAGTGAGTGCTGCTAGGTTTTACCCATTTTTACAATGTATCTATTCAGGGTACTACAGTGAGTGCTGCTAGGTTTTACCCTTTTTACAATGTATCTATCAGGGTACTACAGTGAGTGCTGCTAGGTTTTACCTTTTTACAATGTATCTATCCAGGGTACTACAGTGAGTGCTGGGGTTTTACCCTTTTACAATGTATCTATCCAGGGTACTACAGTGAGTGCTGCAGGTTTTACCTTTTACAATGTATCTATTCAGGGTACTACAGTGAGTGCTGCTAGGTTTTACCTTTTACAATGTATCTATCCAGGGTACTACAGTGAGTGCTGCTAGGTTTTACCTTTTACAATGTATCTATCCAGGGTACTACAGTGAGTGCTGCTAGGTTTTACCCTTTTTACAATGTATCTATCCAGGGTACTACAGTGAGTGCTGCTAGGTTTTACCCTTTTACAATGTATCTATCCAGGGTACTACAGTGAGTGCTGCTAGGTTTTACCTTTTTACAATGTATCTATCCAGGGTACTACAGTGAGTGCTGCTAGGTTTTACCTTTTACAATGTATCTATCCAGGGTACTACAGTGAGTGCTGCTAGGTTTTACCTTTTTACAATGTATCTATCCAGGGTACTACAGTGAGTGCTGCTAGGTTTTACCTTTTTACAATGTATCTATCCAGGGTACTACAGTGAGTGCTGCTAGGTTTTACCCATTTTTACAATGTATCTATCCAGGGTACTACAGTGAGTGCTGCTAGGTTTTACCCTTTTTACAATGTATCTATCCAGGGTACTACAGTGAGTGCTGCTAGGTTTTACCTTTTTTACAATGTATCTATTCAGGGTACTACAGTGAGTGCTGCTAGGTTTTACCCTTTTTACAATGTATCTATCCAGGGTACTACAGTGAGTGCTGCTAGGTTTTACCCATTTTACAATGTATCTATCCAGGGTACTACAGTGAGTGCTGCTAGGTTTTACCCATTTTACAATGTATCTATCCAGGGTACTACAGTGAGTGCTGCTAGGTTTTACCTTTTTACAATGTATCTATTCGGGTACTACAGTGAGTGCTGCTAGGTTTTACCTTTTTACAATGTATCTATCCAGGGTACTACAGTGAGTGCTGCTAGGTTTTACCCTTTTTACAATGTATCTATCACTATGGCGCAGTTGGATGGGTTTCCTTCATATCAGAAGGTGCAGAGATGCAGCTCTATGGATCTACAGGCGTTATCAAAAAAAAACTACCAAGCTATATCCTGGACTGCTTCAACCAGACCACTCTGGCTCCTGTGCCTAAACAACAATATCATCCTGCTCAAATTGCCCAAAGTCAACACCAAATTAGGAGGGCAGCAATGGCTATTCTCTAGCTATGGCATAGACACCTACAAATCCTAAAACATCATTATCATTTACATTTATCCTTTAAGCAGCACTGTACAGCCTTCTTCTGAGAGAAATACAGTTGCTACTGCTAGAGATAGAATAGTCATCCCACAAACCTATATTCCAATCTTATATGACATATTCCTTCCAGTCAGACACCCCAGTTTATGGCACCCAATATTTCTTCACCATCCTTACATACTCGTATGTGTGTGACTGTCCTGACCCTCATTGGATATATATGTACTGTACGTATTGTAGATATTGGTTGCTCTTCTCTTAGCAAGTTTCCAACATGTGATTCACTGTATATCATTGATGTTATAAACATAATTTTTCTGTATGTATAACTTGTCTTATAAGTGTGTGATGATGCTGTGTATCAACTCGAAACTTGACCTTATCAGGTCCATCTTGTAAATGAGCCTTGCTCAATGATGAGTCGCCTGAATAAATAAAGATTTGATTGAATAAATAAAGATTTGATTGATTGATTGATTGTTCCGCTTTTGTATAAAGGACTACATCACTACTATCCTCAGTCTTTGGGTACCTCCCTGTTTCAGTGATCGGCTAAACTTAGGACATGCCGAAAGTTCAGCCACCACCTCTGTTAGTTCTTCAAGGACCTGGGGTGCCCATCTGGCCCCATTGCTTTATCAACTCTTATTACTTCCAGTTCCTTCAGGACCACTTTCTCGGGTATATAGGGACTTGTGTCCATTTCTTCACCATTCTCTCCTCCTTGTACTCCTTCAGACCATTACCCTCCTCTTCCTCAGTAAAGACTGAGGCAGAAATACTTGTTCAATATGTCAGCTTACTGTTGTCATCCTCCATGATGGCCACCATCCTCCCCTTCAGTCTCACTACTCCCTCCCTTTGTCTTTCTTTTTCCTTATGTACCTGTAAAGGTTTGTCCCTCTACCCACTGATTTTTGCAATGTGTTCTTCTATCTGAGCTTTGGCTTCCCTTACAGACCTCCCTGCACTCCTTTTCCTCTCTGGTACTTACTCCCTATCCCCTTCTGCCTGTGTCTTTTTGTATTGCCTAGATACAATCTTTTTGGCTTTCACTTTCTTTGCTACCTCTTTGGAAAACCATAATGAGTCTCCTCTTCCTTTTCCTTTTGCTAACCTACTTAATGCATAATTCTGTTGTTCTTGTAATCCCATTTTAAATCTGCCCTGTTCTTCAGCTCCTGGATTCCTGTCCCAGTCCCCTTAGTACCTCTCCAAGTATCTCCCCATTTCCAAAGTCTGCCCCCCTAAAATCCAGGATACGTGTTTTGTGTGGGTTGGTTCTGCTCTTTCTGTGATTTCAAACCACAATGACTGGTGGTCACTGTTCCCCAGAGCTCCCCACTTTACCCCCATCACACTGTCCCTGTTTGTGAGCACAAGGTCCAATATTACCTTCTACTGAGTTGGTTCCATAACCAGTTGTTTGAGGAAGGCACCCTGAAGAGTCCAGGATAAATCTGCTCTAGTTGATGCTGCTGCTGGGATCTCCAGTCACGTCTGGAGCAATGATGTCTCCAACCAGTACTACCTCACCCTTGTCTGCCATCCTTTGGATAGCTAGCATCAACTCCCTATCTGTTTCTTCCTCCTGGGCTGGTGGTCTATAAATTTACACCTAATGCGGATGGCTGTCCCATTTTCCTTTCCAGCTTAACCCACAGTATCTCTCCCATTTTGTTCCTCCTGGATCTCTGTGGCCCTTATGTCATTTTCACATACAGTGCCACTCCTCCTCCCTTCTGCCTGCTCTGTCTCTTCCAGATATGTTGTAGCCAGTATGGCCATCTTCCAGTCGTGGTTATCATTACACAGGTTTCAGTGATGGCACAATGTCCTAGTCTGACTGCATCATGACAACTTCAGATCTTCCATCTTGTTGCTAGGCTCCTGGCATTTGCACACATGGCTTTCCATGATTTGACTTCCCTAGACTGTTTGCTGTTCTCCAGCCTTCCTTGGTTGTCCTTTATCCCTGGTTCTCCTTGCTGTCTGCCCTTCTGCTGAATTTTGCCCTTTTCTGCATATCCACCTCTTGGGCACTAATCTCCATCTTTTGCCACTGCTTTGCAGAATAGCCACTCCTCTGGTTCACTGGTTCCACTGCTAGCTGTGGGGGTGAGCAATGGTACCCACTCCTTGCTGGTCTGCCACCCCCCCTTTGCTAGTTTAAATGCTTGTCAATGCAGCATTTAAACTTATCATTAGTGCTTGGATTACCCTCAGGATGGATACTAGCCGTCAGGCTGAGACAAACCTCCATCCCTCCAGGTGGGTCCCCAGTCACCAATTAATCCAAACCCTCCCTCACAGCACCAGTTCAACCATGAGTTAAAGTTCCTGGTGCATGCACTCCCTATCTCTCCCTTACCTCTCACAGGTAGTACTTCTGAAAGTGACAGAAGTAGCTACTTGCTTGAGACCCTCCCAATTCCTAAACTCTTCCTGAATTTCCTTTGGCTCCCCATTTGCCAGGTCATTAGTACCTAGGTGGATAATGACATCCAGCTCACCCTCCGTCTTGCCTTCCCAGTGATCCCCAGGATCTTCCTTCATCTCCCATGCCATGGCACCTGGTAGGCACCTCACCTCCCTGTCTTCCCACCTGTGTTCCTAGCTGGATCCCTCTTATGATGGAGTCCCCACCAGGATTCACTTCCTCCTCCTCTGGGGTCCCACTGCTTTCCCGCTGAGGTCAACTCCTTGGCTAACCTCCACATCCTTTCCTTCCACTTCTCTGGGTACCTCTATTTGGTTGCCCTCATTTGCCAGTGTGGCATATGTGTTCTTAATTGAATAGGATCTGGGATGTGCCTCTGCCCTAACAGCTCTAACCCTCCCTGAGCCCACTGTCATCCAAGTGCTCCTTGTTCTCTGCATCCTTTGAGGGGCAGTTGCATTGAACTAGGTGGTCTCTGGATAGGGGTGATGGTACTCCTGACCCAGTTTACTTCTGCTCTGGTCTGGCTACCTCATCCCACAGTTCAGAGATGCATGCAGATAGGGCAGCACCTCAGTGTCCAGAAAGTCTGCTGCCTGAATATGGCTGCCCCACAGCCACTGCATTACCACTCCCATTATACTGCTGCTATACTGCTATTCACTACTTGTCTGCTACTGAGCTCTCCTAGTTCCCTTTTATTAATTTACTGTCTAAAAGTCCTGCCACTGATCCATAGATAATCTTCTTAAAAACAAACAATAAATAAATAGAGGTCAAAACACTTGTGCTTTGAGGGTGGGCTTCTTCCCCATATGCCCCTCTACTTCACACCCTTACTATACCCTTGTTTAGCTCCTGTCAGTCCAGATTTAACAGAGCATATAATTAAGAGTTGGGAAGGGGGGCAAAAATTAGCAGTAATTAAAGACAGCAGCGAATTACACCACCACTATATTTTTAAATTTTCAACAGCCCAAAACAATTCTAAGTAAAGACAACAAAGAAAGTACAGTGTCACTAAAAGCCCACAATCTAAGTTTAAAAGAAAATAGCAATTACCAAGTTACTCTAAAGCACTGGAATTGAATATGTTTCCTTCCTTCCGTTCTGGCTTCTTCTGAGGAAAATAAAACTATACTTGCTACCTCAACTCTGACTAAGCCCCACCTCCAGTTATCACATAGCTGAGGTCAGAGGCGAACAATTAACACCCTTCACCCAACTACAGGGCAGTCAGACAAGCCAAGATAAAATTTGCAGCAATTAAAGACAGCACAGAATTATACCACCACTACGTTTTAAATTTTCAACAGCCCAAAAACAATTCTAAGTAAAGACAACAAAGAAAGTACAGTGTCACTAAAGCCCACAATCTAAGTTTAAAGAAAATAGCAATCACCAGTTACTCCAAAGCACTGCATTGAATATATTTCCTTCCCTTCCCCTTCTATTACTTCTGACTCAAATTACAACTTCCTGTTGCTAGCCTCTTTTCTTACTAATTGCCCTCCATGGCACCCCTCCACCCACCACCTAAGCCAGTTCTCTTTTTATAGCCACTGGATTTGACTGTCAACAGGAACTTCCTGTTTGGCAGAAAAGGGAAGGATCATAGAAACATTGGTTTTGTCAACCTAAAGGAAAAAATGGCTCATCCCCCCCCAGCTGCTGGTGGTCTGACATTGAACAAAGGAAGAAGGAGGCTACTGAAGAAGATAGAAGTTGCTGTCCCCAAAACAGGAAAGGTGAGAGTTATAAGGAGATGAGAGGTAAGAATACAGAGAAACAGTAGAGACACAAAATATGACATGATAGGAGTGGTGCAGTGCAATGGCTGTGGGGTGGCAGTGTTCGGGGAGACATTCTGGAGGCTGTGATGCTGCCCTATTTGCAGGCACCTCTCTGGTCTGAGAAAGGAGTTGCCTGTCTCCAGGCTGACCTCGCTAGGTTTGTGAAACCTCCTCTCACCACGGGACCACCAGAGCCAATGTCACTACCTCAGGGTTGCCAAAGAGGAGAGGCTGGACAAGGGTGGGCTCAGGGAAGGAGAGGTAGTGGAACAGAGTTGCATCCCTCCAGCTGTACCTCTCCACAATTCATTCGCTTTTCTGGTGGATAGTGGTTCCTTTATGGAGGCACCTGCAGTGGAGACCAAGGAGGATGCTGGGAACCTTCACAAAGGAGACCCACCGGAGGGTGGCATGGGACCCCACAGGGGAAGGAAACAACTCCTGGTGGGGGACTCAATCATTAGGGGGGTAGAAATGGAGGAAGGGGAGAGAGAGGTAAGGTGCCTTCCTGGCGCCACGGCTTGGAGGGACAGGAAGCGAATCCTCAGGATCATGGGAGGAGCTGCATGAGGGAGGGAGCTGGATGCCATTGTCCACCTAGTACAAATGACCACAGCTATAGATGGGATCCAGAGCAGTGCAAGAGGGTTGTGGAGTTGGGAAGGGCCTTAGACAGGTGGCGCATATGGTAACCTTCTTGGAGGTGCTGCCTGTCTATGGCAAGGGTGATTAGGGCACTCCTCACGAATTCAATGAGTGGGTGAAAACTGGTGTGGATATCAGGGTTTTGGCTTCATTGGGGACTGGGGAGCCACCTGGAGGATACAGACATATACTGGTGTGATGGTCTGCATCTGTCAGGGGAACCAGAGATACTAGGTGAGAGGTTTAAATGCTTCTTTGGCAAACATTTAAACTATGAAGGGAGGCACTGAAAAGGAGGAGGAAATCCCAGCCTCCCCACAAAACATAGTAATTAATGAGTTAAATGCAAAAAAAAAGCAAAGGCAGTAGGACTGGAATGGGGATAAAAGGGGTAAGGCTATCAAAAAGTGGAGGGTGATGGTACCAACACCCATAGTCATGTAACAAGCTCCCTGAACTGAGTGGCCTTGCTGGAAGGGGTTGCCTGGATATTGTGGCAGTCACAGAAACATGGTACACAGAGAACCATGACTGGAATATCAACATACCAGGATACACAATCTACAAGAGGGACAGAGGGTAAAAGAGGAGGAGGAGGAGGAGAGTAGCTCTCTATGTAAAGGAAGGGATCAAAGCAACAGAACTAAACAGTAAACAGGAGAGCAGATGAGGCACTCTGGGTCACCCTGGAGACAGGAAATGGCACCACAATCCGCATGGAGATCTTCCTTGTCAATCTTCACCATTCATTACTTCCTGGGTGTAAGCGGAGTGCACACCTCCCCTGAAATCTTTTTTTTTAAATTGCCCTAGCGGCCCGCCCTCGGAAGCAGACGTCATCGTGCGGCGGCCGTTATTCGCGACGACTCCTCCTCCAACTCAGTTCTGTTTCTCCCACACGTCGAGGCAGCACCTGCTTTCGCTGGAGCATTTTCAACTGCGTAGTTTTACGTCCGACTCCTCCATTTGTATGCATAAGCCATACCGGTAAGACTGTTCCTTTTTCTATTTATGCGGCGTCGGTGTGTTTTCCTACTATGTTTTTCCTCAATAGTTTCGTTATATCCAGTTCTGGAGCAAAGCGTTTTCCGAGAAGGAGCGGGCCCTATCCGTCCGGTGCTCGTGGCGGCATTTCTCCGTCTCGGACGGCATGGCGTGTGTCTGATTGCCTGGGACCCAACCGCATGATATGGATTACGTGCAGCGCTTGTTTCTCGATGGACCGTCCGTCCTCGAAGTTCGCCGCAATACAAGCTCGGCAAGACCCGCCCGACTTTGAGATATGGCGTAGCTCACGAGAATCTCGGGCGAGATCCTTAAACCCTTTCCCCAGGTCCCCTCCGGGCCCTGCTCGGTCCGAGGAGGAGGGTCTCCTCTCCCCTTCTTGCCGAGGAGAAGCCCTTCAGCGGTGTTGGGGGCGTCGTAGCCTCCCGGGGCACAGCGTGACACCGCCTCGGCAGTCACCTCTCCGGAGGTGCAGGCTCCCCCGTGTTGAGGCCCTTGGCTGGGCCCGGCTCGGGTGGACCCTCGGCGGTCGCCTCACAGCGCCGTTTTGGATCGGCTGTTCGCGGTGCTTTGGATCCAGCGCCGTTCGGCACGGTGATCGGCGGCACCATTAGGCGGTGCGTTTTGGCTTCTCGGCGCGTTCGCGGTGCCGATGATAACTGGCGGCGCCGCCCGGCGGTGCGCTTCACCTCCCGGCGCGCCCGGCTGGCACCCCCTCCTCTGGGCGGTGCGGTCTGCGGGCCGCTGGGGGTGTGGGGTTGGGCGCTTCATGCTGCGGCGTGGTGAGGCGGCCGGCTCTTTCGGGACGCGGGCGTTCGTGGGCCCCATGGCCTCGGGGACCCCTGGGGTAGCCAGCATCGAGGTCCTGCTGGTCTCGTCCTCCTCGGAGGACGATGGCTCAGATGTGGACCCATCCTGGCACCCCCATTCTTCAGAATATGGGTCCTCGGTGGCTAGGGGTACCAGGCGGTGCAGCGGGCCCCTCCCTCTGTCCCCCTTGCCATCATCTCCTGAGGGTTCCTCGGCTGGGGGTGGTCGAGAATCCCAGGGGCAGGCGTGGGGTGACGGAGGGAGGCTCCCCTCTCTGGAGGCCAGTGACAGCTACCCCGAGTGCTGTGCCTCCTCTGAGTTGAGGAATGTTGCAGTGGGGAGGAGGCCCTCTCGGAATCCGAGGGTTGAGGGACAGGCGTCCTGCTGCTCGGTCTTCTTTGGCCACCTCAGGGGGTGGCCAGGAGCTAAGCGCAGAGCCCGCCCTCCCCAGGGTTCTGGAGGTGTCCTCTGGGCGTTTGTGCGGACTGCCCTTCTGGATCCATGCAGTCCGGCGTCGTCACAGGAGTTCTCCCCAGGGCTCTTCCAGGTTCAGCTTCCCCAGAGTTCCGTTCTGTGGCCTGGTTTGATATCCGGGATCCCTCCTACTAGGGCTCCTTCCCGGTTCAGAGCCCTCGCAGAGACAGTTGCCTCCTCGGAGGTGCCCTCTCCCATCTCTCTGCCTTCACCACCCCGCTCCCAGGCCATGTCGGTCCCTACGGGTCCGTTATCCTGGGAGCAGTTCAAGGGTTCTGCGGCCTTCCCTCGCCTTATGTTAGTTACATGCATGAGCGGGTCTTTCGACTCTCCCCACACGTGGGAATCCTCTGGACATTCCAGTTCCTATCAATCCTCATCTCCCTCCTCTGAGAGGAGGAACCCTGCTCATCTGTCCTCCGATGCTGATTTCACAGAATATCAGCGTTTCCTCCGAGGATGGTGGGGATCTTAGTTCCTACATTCGAGAGACAATGCAGGCAGGTGGCGTGAATTCCTTGAGTGATTCAGTGCCCAGCATCTGGTGGTACCTTCCTGGCCTATCCCTTCCAGGAGGCATCTATCCGGTCCTGGCAGTTCCCTGCCATTTCTTCCCCAGCCCAGCCGGACTGCCAGTGTAGGTGTGCCCCTCTGAGTCTCTAGGTTCCTTCCCAACCCGTCCTCAGGTTTGGTATGCCTGGATACTCCTTCTGGGCGCTGTGCCTGGCGCACGACCGCCCACTGGTTCGGACTCTCTCAGTTAGAGCCGTTGGAGGCGAGTGTTCTCTTCTATTTCTGTAGTGCATGTGTGCATACATCAGGCTCCTGCACGCTGCCTGGCAGCATCTGTGAGTACGATGATGTCCCAGCTGCTGGCATCTATGCTGCCTGACACGGGCAAACCAGATCAGCCATTGCCCTCTCCGGCGGTAGGCCTGGAGCTGGCAAGCACGCAAGCAAGGGCATCTTATGACGCCAATGAGGTGGCTTCCAGGCTTGCAGGGACAGCGATCTGCATCAGCCCGGACTGCAACCCGTCTTTTCAGGTTGTCACCCTAGGCCCGGCGTGGTGATGCGCTCTGCACTTCAAGGGGACCCGTCTTTTCTCATCCAGAGCTAGGAGACTTTTACAGGGGCTCCATCCGTCTCTCTAGTCCTCAGGAGGCACCTCCAAGCTCTTCTCCACTTGGGCTTTCTGAATAAGCCAGGGTCTTCTCCTTCTGTTTCTCCCAGCAGAAGGCTGGGGTCTTGTTCCCTCAGGGGTATGGCCTCTTCCCCTCCTGGGGAAGAGGAGCTGATACTCACCCAGGAAGTAATGAATGGTGAGAGATTGACAGGGAAGATAGGAAAATTACGCACCTACAGTAATTCTTGATCTTCTCTTGATCTTCATCCATTCATTACCCCCACCACCATCCCTCAGTGGCCTCTTCCTGGCTTCTCACCTCCCGTCTCCTTCCTCTCTCTGCATTTTCTCTTTGTTTATAAAATATAGGGAAAATTCCTTAATTTTCAAAAAAAAATAAAAATAAAATAAAATAAAAAAAAAAAAAAAAAAAATTCTTTCTTAAAGGAGGTTCTACCACGAAAATTACTTACTCTAAGGTTCACTTGAGGCCATCTCATGGATTGCATTGGCGATCAGACTGCACTACTATCTCTTGCTATTCTTCTGGCAGAGATACCTCTGAGGTTTTGGTCTGGCTCAGGCTATTCAGTTTTGATCCTGCAATCCCGTGTTCAGATAGTTGCCCTGAAATCTTCCCCCCTCTATTCTTGCCTTGCAGAAACAGAGGAGCAAATCGTCTGTTCCTTTCTTCTTTTAACAAAAAAAAAAAAATGCTGAGAGACTCTCTCCGACTGCTATAGGCATCTTGGTATCTGGGTCATGCATCTAGTCAAAGGAGGAAATCAAACAAGAGAGCAAAATAAGGAAGGTAGGCTTTCCCCTTCACCGCTGTTTTATATTGGTTTCTCCCTTAAGTATCCTCCTGGACAATTTTTACAATAGAGCTCTGCTGACCATATCCAATCACTTACCAGCCTAAGCCTTGGCCTGCCTTAGCCAGTCAGTCTGAGATCCCATTTCTGTCTTGAAACGCCTGAAAGGCTTGCATTTCCATTTCTAAACCCCTGAGCAGCACTCTCATGCTGCTGGGGTTTCATTCTTCCTCCTCGGGTGTCCTCAGTTAAAGGCCTCCATGGCCAGGGCCCAGGCGGGTGTCATGAACAATGGCATTTTGAAGATAAGGACTATGCCCTCCTGGAGTCTGTCTAGCGGGTTGGGTGAACCTTCTCTTCAGCTCTATCTACGGGAGTTCTTGCTTCCCCTTTAGTGAACCTTCAGCTACAAACACTATGCTCGTTGAGGGCATTCTGGTCCCTTCAACATCCCATCTCTCTTCTCTTTCTTCTTCTTCTTCTATTTTCTCATTCCTTACTCATCTCTCTCCTAAGTGCCATGAGTAAAGGAGGCCCTGCAGTCCCTAGATTAGGGATATTTCTTATCTCCTCTGTCCTTCCTCCATCGGCTTATTCCTTTTCGAGTTCATTCTTCCTTGCTTTGCTATCCTCGGCTATCTTGCCTGCAACTATCTATATTTTCCTTTCTCTTTTGCCTCTCTGGCTCTGGGGACAGGGTTGGAGGAGGGTGGATCAGCTACTAACGGCGCTCCCAGCGCATGGCCGCATGGCGATAAGCTCTCGAGGGCAGGGCCGTTAGGCAATTTAAAAAAAAAAAAAAAAAGCTCCCGTGACGGGTGCGCGGTGCGCGCCTCCGGCTTACACCCAGTAAGTAATGAATGGTGAAGATACAAGAGAAGATCAAGAATTACGGTAGGTACGTAATTTTCCTTTGTATACAGACCCCCATCTCAGGGGGAGGGAATGGACAAGGAAATGATAGGCTTCCTTAGAATGGCAGAAAAAGGGGAGATATTGTTGATGGGGGGACCTGAATATGCCAGATGTTAACTGGAGCACCTTTGCTGTAGGCACATCCAAGAGCAGGGACATTCTTGATGCCCTACAGGGGGCATGCCTCAGACAGCTAGTATTGGAACACACTCGAGATGGAGCAATCTTAGACCTGGTACACTCAAATGGGGATGGAGAAAGAATCTCAGATTTAGAAGTGGGTAGCCATCTTGGAACAAGTGACCACCAAACAGTGTGGTTCACGATAAACCCAGCCATACAATCAAGCCACACTAAAGCAAGAGTATTGGACTTTAGGAGGGCTGACTTTGGGAAAATGAGAGAGTGCCTCAGAAAAGCACTAGCAAACAGGCAAGAAGGAGGGGTAGAGGAACAATGGGGAGTAATCAAAACAACCATCACAGAGGCAACAAGCTTTGTGCAAAGCAAATCAATAAAACACAAGAAGGAAAAAACTACTATGGTTTCTCAAAGTGGCAGGAAGGTTAAGGAGAAAGGATAGCATTCAGGAAATATAAGGAAACGCAGAAGGAGCAGGACAGAGAACTTTATCAGTTAAAGCAGAAAGGGGCTGGGAAGGCAGTCAGAATAGCAAAGGCCCAAACTGAGAAAAGTATAGCCAATTCTGTTAAGAAGGGGGATAAGACCTTTTATAGGTACATTAGGGAGTGAAGAAAGACCAAAGGAGGGATACTAAGGCTTAATAAAGAGGAGGAAATGTGGATAGAGGGTGACAGTGAAAAAGCAGGGATACTGAACGAATATTTCTGCTCAGTATTCATAAACGAAGAGGATGGAGAGATACCTAAACCAAACAAGAGAAACACTCTGAAGACGGGGGGTCGATACCAGTCCATTTACAGAAGAAAGGGTTCTGAAAGAGCTAATAAAATTGAAGGTGGACAAAGCAATGGGGCCTGATGGGATTCACCCAAGAATTCTAAAAGAACTAAGGGTAGAACTAGTGACACCTCTGACTACTTTCTTTAACAAATCATGGGAAGATGGGGTGGTACCCGAGGACTGGAGGAGGGCAGATGTGATTCCTCTTCACAAAAGTGGGAGCAGGACAGAAGCAGGAAACTACAGACCAGTTAGTTTGACCTCAGTGGTAGGGAAAATGATAGAATCACTTCTGAAGGTAAGAATTGTTGACTAACTAGAGGCCAGTGGGACACAGAATGCAAGGCAACATGGATTCATGATGGGAAGGTCATGTCAGACGAATCTAATAGATTTCTTTGACTGGGTGACCAAAGAAGTAGACCAGGGAGGGGCTGTGGACATGGCCTACCTAGATTTTAGCAAGGCATTTGATACAGTCCCACAAAAAAGATTAATACACAAGTTAGCCAGCCATGAAGTGGGTCCCAGGGTGGTAGCCTGGATAAATAATTGGCTAGATAACAGGACGCAAAGGGTAGTAGTAAATGGAGTACACAGTGAAGAAAGGAGGGTTACTAGCAGGGTACCGCAGGGTTCAGTACTGGGACCAGTCCTTTTTAATGTCTTTATAAGTTACATTGCAGAGGAACTGGAAGGAAAAGTATGTCTCTTTGCCGACGACATAAAGATCTGCAACAGAGTTGATACACAAGATGGAGTGGAAAGGATGAGAAGGGACTTGGCAAGGTTGGAGGAATGGTCAAATGTATGGCAGCTCAGATTCAATGCAAATAAGTGCAAGGCAATGCACATGGGAAACAAAAACCCAGGGAAAGCGTACACAATGGGGGGTGAGATACTGACAACAGTAAAAATGGAAAGGGACCTGGGGGTAATTATATCAGATGACCTAAAGGTGGGCAAGCAATGTGAGAAGGCAGGAAGTGAAGGCTGGGGGATACTGGGATGCATAGGAAGAGGCATCAATAGTAGAAAACAGGAAGTTGTTATCCCTCTGTACAGACAGTTGATGAGACCCCATCTGGAGTACTGTGTGCATTTCTGGAGACTCCATCTCCGCAAAGACATAGACAGAGTGGAGGTTGTCCAGAGGAGGGCAATCAAAATGGTGCAGGGTCTGCACCAGAAGACATACGAAGCAAGACTAAAGGAGCTTAATATGTATACCCTTGAGGAAAGAAGGGAGAGAGGGGACATGATAGAAAGTTTCAAGTACCTCAAGGGAATCAACAAAGTCCAACAGAGTAGCATCTTTCAGAAAAAGAGATGTGCAAGAACAAGGGGGCACAATTTGAAGATAGAGGGGGGACGGCTCAGAGGTAATGTGAGGAAGTATTTTTTCACAGAGAGGGTTGTGGATGCATGTAACAGCCTCCCTGAGGAGGTCGTGGAGTCAAGAACAGTGGAGGAATTCAAGAATGCATGGGACAGACATAAGGTAGTCCTAGTGGGGGATAGGAGGAAGTAAGCTGTTGGTTAACTAGGATCTGCAGCTTATCTGTTAGGTAGGAAAATGGACAGACTAGGTGGGCCAAGTGGTCCTTATCTGCCATCAGATTCTATGTTTCTATGTTTCACTTCATTTAGTGCGGCATACCACTTCAAGTACAGCAGAGTGGGACTTCATATAATGCGGAGTGCAACTTTATGTCGTCTGTGTGGCAGGTGTCATTGCCCTCTCACTATCACACTTATGTATGTTATTTCATTTTGTACCCCTCCCCCAGGTCATCTGCACAGTCAGGGAGCTGGTCCATCTTGGGGGACTGAATCTAGTAATTTTCTGTGCCTTATTTTTTTAATTACATTCAATTCTTCTAAGACTTACATGAGGGAAAGTGGGCCTGTGTTAAAACCCACACCCTGCACCGTCCCATTGTTTCATTCAAATATAAAAGGAAAAAAAAATCCTCTCTAAAAATGAAGCAACGGAAAAATACAGATTGTGCTGTGAGCATGATACAGCCACATAGAATGGGAGCACAGGATGGGCTTTTTCTTTGAATAAGTGTTTACAAAGCAATGTTGGGCTGGTCGTCCTAAAGATGAAATTAAAATGATCGTACCGGTCTCCCTCCTGTTGGTCTGTACTGGTAAGTGTACTGGTGAGCAATGTTTCCTGAAAAGTGGGAGGTTAATTTGGAACGTACTTTGGTGCTATAGTAAAATGAGTCCCTGTAGAAAAGGAGCACTCCTTCAGTTCCTTGTGTATAAAATAAGGTTGTCTGTAAGGTGGGATTAGAGGTGGTGTTTATTCTCATGAAAACTTAAGAACTGTTTTACCCTGGTCTGGAAAAGTAGAGAATTAAGAGAAGCACCTACTGCAGAGCATTATTGTATATGTAATGTGTATACTGTGCAAAGTATTCATAGGCATGTGATAAGTAGCTAAACAATGTTAGGAACCAATTCAAATTTAACAAGCATTTGTCAATGCCGAATGTTGTCTTGCTGGCATTGGAACTGGTAGTGCCAGAGTTAGAGACGCATAATAGGAATTGCAGTGAAGTACTGAAGTGACGCCAACCCCAACCCCACCCTATAGAGACCGACAGGCATTGGGGTGTGTCTTCGGGGTCGTCAGCTATAACGCTCATGCCATTGTACCTCACCCTACCCTGTAGACACTGACAAGTGTTGTGGTGTGCTTTGGGGTCTTTGGGTGTTACACTTACCCATTTCATAAGGAAATATGCTGAGGTGGGTGCAGTATAGGAGAATGGGGTGAACTTTGTGGCTGATCACTGCAAGGCACACCACTTTGCCTCTCACTGGCTGCAGGGTGGGGGTGGGAGTGGAATGGCATAAACATTACAGCAGATGATCCCAAGTCACACCCCGATGCCTGTAAGTCTGTAAAGGGTGGGGTGCTACAGTTGGAAACCCTAACACCGTAGTTGTGTGTTGATATTTTCACTCCAAATTTTCAACATGGGCTGTTTGTGAGCCCACCTCATGAAAAGTGGTACTATCAGTTTGTTAGCTGAAAGGTGGTTTTGCACAGTGGCTATGCCATTTGGTGACACAGGGACAAAAACATATTTCTAGGGACATGGATATGTTGTTCATCCACACTCATTGGCAGGTATCCTTGCCACTTTAAATCTTGCCGGAAGGTCTTCAAGCTTGCTCCTCCCACCCACCCGGGTGGTATAACTCTCGGCTCCGCCCCATGACGCCAGATCTTCCTTACCGCTTGGAAGCTCAGGTTCCCTAACGCTCTGCGTTTGAGACTGGTTCCTATTTCTCCGTTTGCGGATTTAAAAATAAATTTTGCGAAAAAGACTTCAGTCTTCTATCCCTCGCGGCTGCGATGGACAAATCGACTCCTGGATTTCGGAGATGCCCATGCGGGCAGAAGATGTCTCGGACGGATCCACACTCCACGTGTGTCTACTGCTTAGGCCTTGAGCACGACCCGCAGGCTTGCGACCTGTGCTCATCTTTCTCGGCCTACGTCCTCGAAGACCGTGCTGCCCGATTGCAACTGGGCCGTCCCGAGAAGCGTTTCCCTCCGGTGAAGTCCAAGGAGGCCTGGTTGGCAGTGTCCGCGGCGGCGGGCTCGGCGGATCAGCTCGAGCGGATGGTCGCCCTCGAAGAGGAGGCGGCGCGGGCCGTATCTTCCTCGGCCGCGGCATTTATCCCGCTCTCTCTGGGTTCTTCCTACACGGCTTCTTTTAAGGAGCTTTGTCTGTCCCTCTCCACTAAGGGAGAAGGGCCTACGTCTGCTGGACCTTATTCTCGGTCAAAAAGAAGGACAGGGTAAGTCCCTCTGGCGCTCTTGGGAGGCGGGAAAGGTCCCTCTCCCGAGTCGTCGAGCCGTCGGCCGGTCGACCGCTTCGGCTCCGACCACTGGCCTCACGGTGTCCCGTCAGGTCAGTTGACGAGAGACTCCACCGGGAAGTCTAGATTTTTCTCGACCCATTGGGCGGGCTGTCGCCTTACAGCGATATTCCCTCTCCCGGTTCCCGGGAGAGTTGGGGATCCCGATGGGCTCGCCTGTGCCTCCGGTTCCGGGCCCTCGGATGGACCATCGAGCGAAGGAGTGCGGCTCCGGCGACACCTCCCGCACCGACCTCGGAAATTCCGGGACTCGGTCTCGGTCCGGACCTCTCGGCGGTCCAGCCGATCCCACCATCATGGCGGTCTCGGTCGGCACGCGGTAAGCGTGTCACCGCTCGTCCTCGTCCTCCCTCCTCGGACGAGGGAGGCTTCGGCGTAAATTACGTCGAAAGTGCGAGACCTCATGTTGCAACAGCTCCTCCTGGCCGGGGAGTAAGCCGACCCGTGCCTTCCCGGCCATTAAGTAACTGTCACCGGGCGGCCGACACAGCCCCTCGACTTATCCGAGGAGCTATACCCAGGCGGTTGTTGACAAAACCAGCTGCTCCACCGATTCGGTGGAACTTCACCTCCACAGCCACCAATTGGGGCTCCGACCAAGGATTCGATCGGCTAAGGGTCTACCCGCCGGCTGTCAGTTACCCTCACTCCCCAGCCCGACCTCGGCAGGTGAAGGGTAGCTCAGGCCAGAAAACGGCTCTTTGAGGACTCTTCCGAGTCCGAAGATGATTCCTCCTTTTCTCCAAGCGACTGGACTTGAGTCTTCAGGAGGTCAGTCAATGGGCGATAGCCCGTCGTCCTTCCTAGGACTCTTGGCTCATCTCGGAGTCCACGGGATGGAGCTCGAACCCATTTCAAATGGGCCAGGTATCCCCTCACGGAGATTCTGGACCGAGGGGATTCTCCGACGGAGGCCTTTCCGGTGGCCGAGGCCATAGTGGGTCCAGCACTGGAGCTTTGGCAGCGCCCTGCTTCCTGCCCTGCGCCTTCGGCCAGGATGGCCAGGAAGTATGCGGTCCCAACCGGTTCCCTGTCCGGTTTTTCGGAACACCCCTCTGCTGAGGGGTTGGTTACCGACAGCGTTTTCCGGCGCGCCGGCGACGCCAGGGATGTGGACAAACCTCCTGACAAGGAGTCCAAGAAATTGGACTATGTCGGGCGAAAAGTCTACGCTGCGTCTCTCTCGGCCTTCGTCAGGCCAGTTCGGCCGTCCTCATGGCACATTTTTCTCATGCCCTGTTGGGCTCCCTGGATGAGGTCATCCCTCATCTTCCCGCCGATCTGCAGACTACGGTTAAGCAGGTGCGGGACCAGGGCAGGGCAGTGGCCAAACAGCAGCTCCAGACTGCTTTGGATATAGGGGACTCATGTGCCAGATCGGTGGCGGCCGCAGTGGCTATGCGTCGGCGGGCTTGGCTGAGGATATCCACCTTTACTTCGGATACCCAGCACAAGTTGGCGGATGTTCCCTTTTTGGGGACTGACCTCTTCGGCCCTGGGGTGGAAGGTCACCTGCAGGGATCGAGAGTCCAATGCTACCTTGGACTCGGTCTCTTCCCTCAGAAGGACAAAGGCTGCAAGCCACAGCCTAAGCCCTTTCGTGCTTCTGTATGCCCCCAAGCTTCCGGCCCAGCAACGTCAGTGCAGGCACGCTCGACAGCCCAAACCAAACGCCGGCTTCCTCTAACAGGAGGCAGGAGGAAAGGCCCAGGGAGGTCCTCGGCCGGTCCCTCCTCCAAAGCTGCCCAGTAGCGGGCTGAGGGTGTCACCCCATTCCGTCTGCCACCCTAGGTCCCCATAGGAGCGGCTCGACGCTTCCGTTCCGCCTGGTCTGCTGTTACACGGACAGGTGGGTCTTGGAGAGTGGTGGGAAGAGGCCTGCCTCTGGAATTCGAGCAGGCACCACCCTTCAGAGCCGTCGCCCCTCAGAGCCTGGATCCCAGCCTCACTGGCGGCTCGTGAGCCGACGCGGCTCTCCTCCTCCAGAAGGAGGTGATAGAGGTGGTGGACCCTCCTTCAGACCCAGGGTTTGTGTCCAGGTACTTCCTGGTTCCAAGCGGACGGGGGCTGGCGCCCCATTCTGGAACCTCCACGACCTAAACAAGTTCCTAAGGTCTCGAACCTTCAGGATGGTCACTCTGGCTCAGATAATACCATCCTTGGAGCGTGGCGTGTGGTTCTGCTCTCTCTGGACTTGCAGGGCGCGTTTTTCCGTCCCTATCCGTCCGTCTCACCAGAGATTCCTTCGCTTCTGGCGGAAGGATCCCTCTTGAGTTCCAAGCCATGCCCTTCGACTTGTCTCCAGCTCCCAGGGTCTTCACCAAATGCATGGCAGTGGTGACAGCATTCCCTGCGGCGAGGGTCGGGTGTGCCCTTACCTGGACGACTGGCTGATAGCAGCTCCCTCCAGGAAGGGCGAGTGGTCCAGAGATCTGGCCCTCCAGGTCTGCTCTCAGCACGGCCGCCTTATCAATGAGGCCAGAAGTCGAACTAGAGGCCGAGCAGGTGATTCTATTCATCGAGGTGCAGCTGGACTCTCTTGAGAGCCAGACCTCGGCTCGGCGGACAGGGCGAGGTTCTTTCTCCCCTTGACCGATTTCTGGTTGGGCAATTGCGCCCTACCCAGGACTTCCTGCGCCTCCTGGGTCTCATGGCGGCCTGCACCAGCGTGGTCCGTTGGGCCGCTGGAACATGCGTCCCTTCAGTGAGGACTGGCCAGCCAGTGGTCCTGGCAGCTGCGATCCTTTGGACCAGCTTGTAGTCGGTGACACAGGGGATGTGGAGCGTCTCCAGTGGTGGACCATTCCAGATCATTTGCAGGAGGGCATCCCGTTCGTCCGCCCGAACCGACGGTCTCTCTTTCGACCGATGCCTCTCTGATGGGTTGGGGTGCCCATCTGGGGAACACAGGCTCATGGCCTCTGGTCCCAGCGGGAGTCCGATGCCACATCAACCCTGGAGCTCGAGCGGTCCGCCTAGCTCTCACGCCTTTGCTCCGTTCCTCCGGGGTCAAGTGGTCCGAGTCAGGCGGACAATACCACGACCATGTACTATCTAAACACGCCCAGGGCGGGGCCGCTCCATGCTTCTGTGCAAGAGCTCTCCGCATTTAGTCGCTCGTGCGCAGCCTGGGAAGGATCTCCCGCCATTCACGTGGCAGGAGCCTCCAACACCCTGGCCAATGCCCTGAGCCGGATAGGGCTGCATCCCACGAGTGGTCTCTCCTGCCGAGGTAGTACAGCATCTGTTCTCCCATTGGGGCACACCTCAGGTGGACCTGTTTGCCTCCAGGAGAGCGCGAAGCTGAGTCTGTTCCATGCCCGCCTCAGCAGGGGCTCACTGCAGGGGATGCCTTCTCGAGTCAGTGGACCCCGGGCCTCTTTTACGCCTTTCCCCCATTTCCCTTGATCCACAAGGTGCTTCTCAAGGCGAGGAGGGACAAGGCGCAGGTGATTCTGATAGCCCCAGACTGGCCTCACCAGTTCTGGTACCCAGATCTCCTCAGTCTCAGCTCCAGGACTCATGGCAGCTTCCAGCTCGCCTGGACCTGCTCTCAGTCAATCAGGGAAGGTGTTCCATCCGGACCTTCAATCCCTGCACCTGACAGCCTGGTTCCTGAGCGGCTAGAGTTCCAGGCCTTGGGTCTTTCCGACGAGGTCCTCAATGTAGTTGAGGCGTCCCGTGAAAGTCGACCAGAAAATGCTATGCCTTCAAATGGAAAAGGTTTTCCATTTGGTGTCCAGAACAGGGCTTGGACCCATCCTGTTCCTTGGCAAGCATCTTGGACTATTTATGGTCCCTTTCTAGTCAAGGGCCTAGGTCGACGACCCTAAGGGTGTACCTGGCAGCCATCTCTCTGCTTACCGGTGCGGGCGGGAAGCAGTCGATGGCGAGGAGAAGGTGGTCTGGGCGCTTTCAAAGGCCTTGATCACATTTCCTCCAGTGCGGGAACCCCACCTCCGTGGGATCTACTGCTGGTACTGGCAAAGCTCATGGGCAAGCCATTCGAACCTATGCACAGGTGTGCTCTCTCTCACCTGTCGTGGAAGACCGCTTTCTTGGTGGCTATCCGTCAGCCAGAGGATGGGAGGCTCCAGGCTTTCCATCGAGTCTCCTTACCTGGTCTTCCACAGGGACAAGGTTGTTCTGCGCCACCAATTCCTTCGAAGGTGGTGTCGAGTTTCACCTTAACCAGGTGTTGACTCTGCCGGTGTTCTACTAATCACACCTGAGGAGGCAAAATATAGGCTCCATACTCTGGACCCTAGAAGGGGCGCTCGCTTATTATAAGGAGCGCATGGCTGAAATTGGAGAGGTTCGCCAGCTGTTTGTCACCTACGCTGAAGCCGCATCTCGCAGACCTGCAGCCAGCGGACGATAAGCAGGTGGGTAACCTCCTCATAGATCTCTGCTATAAGTTGGTGGGCATGGAGCCTCCCAGAGGATAAGAGCTCATTCTACCGCCACACTGCTACTGACAGTGGCTGCTTCCAGGGACGTCCCTATCCAGGAAATCTGCAGGGCTGCTACCTGAAGTCAGCAAACACCTTCATTACCCACTACCACATCGACCTTGAGTCAACGCCGGATGCTGGTTTTGGGGCCTGGTTCTCCAGTCTCTTTCCCAAGTAAGTATTGGGGGTGTGCGTCTTGCCTCCCTCCTCCCAGAGAACTGCTAGGAGTCTGCCAATGAGTGTGGATGAACAACATATCCATGTCCCTAGAAATGCAGTTACTCACCTGTAACAGGAGTTCTAGGAATGGTATATATTGTTCATCCACTACCATCTCATGACCTCGGCTTCGACGCACAACCTGAGCTTCCAGCGGGCCAGATCTGGCGCCATGGGGTGGAGCCGAGTTATACCACCCGGTGGGTGGGAGGAGCAAGCTTGAAGACCTTCCGGCAAGATTTAAAGCGGCAAGGATACCTGCCAATGAGTGTGGATGAACAACATATACCATTCCTAGAACTCCTGTTACAGGTGAGTAACCTGTATTTTGGGCAGTATGTGGAAAATGACAACCGTATTGTTCATGAGGAGATGTAAAAAAATGGCAACGTTGAAAATCTGGAGTGAAAATATGAAAAATTGGTGAATTTATGAGCATGCATAGAAACTGTGCAACACACGTCCTTAACCCAATTATTTTTGGGATTTTTTTAACCACATGTTTAACATAGGCATTTTGGGACTTCCCCTCATGAACAGTGGTACTGTGATTTTGTTAATTTGTCCCAAACGTTAATTTCGCACAGTGAACACACCACTGTTAGCCACAGGTGTGAAAACACATTTAGAGCAGGATGTGAAAAATGACAGCTGTACTGCTCATAAGGAGGTGTGAAAAAATGGCAGTGTTCAAAATCTGGCATGAAAATATTGCACATTTGTGAAGTTACAAGGGTGCATAGAAACTGCGCAACGCACACTTGTAACAGTCATTTTATGGAATTTCATCACCAAATTTTGAACATAGGCATTTTAGGACTTCTGCTCATGAACCATGTCACGCCGGCCCATCGGCGCAGCGGTTGGATTTCCGCTTGCGACGCCGGCGACCCGGGTTCGGGAACAGACTCGGGTCGCTGGAGGGCCGGCCGGGAGAAGGATCGAGCGCCCCACGGGCTGCTCTCCTTCTCCGGGGGGAGGACGGGACAGTGTCCGGAGCCTCAGCGACCCCTGGCGGAGGCCGGGGTATCGCGAAACCGACCGGCGCTCGCTGACTTGGAGGCGGGGCAGACGTTCGACATCATTGCTCGTCCCTGCCTCCCAGAAAACCAGGGAAAATGGACGGCTGCCGACCGCCCTACATGAAGCCCGCCACGGCTTCGATCAGCCCCCCAGGCCAGCTTCCCCGACCAATTCCGGTCTCTGCAGGGTGTTTGGGTCCGCACCCTGCAGCTCCGCCGTGGGGGGTAATCCACGGGTATCGGGGAGCCGTGCGCCGATCTGGGGTGGAGCCGGTGGCCCAGGACGGTGCGCAGAATACCGGAGAGGTCGGCAGCTGGAAGGGGATAAAGAAGAAAAAAAAAAAAAATGAACCATGTCACCATCATTTCTTCAAACTGACCTAAAACTGATTTTGCACAGCTACTATGCTATTCAGTGCCGGACATGTGAAAACACATTTCAGCCAGGATATGTAAAATGACAGCTGTACTGTTCATAAGGAGGAGTGGAAAAATGCCAATGTTGAAAATCTGGAGTGAAAATATTACAAATCAATCAATCAAATCTTTATTTATACAGGCGAACATCATTGAGCAAGGCTCATTTACAAGATGGACCTGATAAGGTCAAGGTTCAATAGTTGATACACAGCAAATACATCATACGCTTTATAAGACAGTTATACATACAGAGAAAAATAATGTTTATAACACAATGAAGTACAGTGGATTCACATGTTAAAACTCAGTTAAAGGAAGGTTAAGCTAATATCTATAGTATGTACAGTACATACATATCCCAATGGGGGCCATGACAGACACACAACATAATGAATACTAGGATGGTGAAGGTATTATTGGGTGCCATAAGCTGGGGGTGGCTGACTGGAAGGAATATGCCATATATGATTGGAAGCCAGATTTGTAGGATGACTAATCTAGCTCTAGCAGTAGCAACTGCATTTCTCTGTGAAAGAAGGCTGCACAATGCTGTTTAAAGGATGCAAATGGAATGATAATGGGCAGTTTTAGGGATTTTGTAGGTGTTCCATGCTATAGCTAGAGAATAGCTGATTGCTGCCCTCCCTAGTCTGGTGCTGACTTTGGGCAATTTGAGCAGGATGATATTGTTGCTTCTTAGGGCATAGGAGCTAGGAGTGGTCTGGTTGAAGCAGTCAGGATATAGTTTAGGTTTTTTGATAAAACTCTGTAAATCCATAGAGCTGCATTTCTGCTCCTCCTGATATGTAGGGGAACCTATCCAACCAAATAAAGAGAGCAATGGTGGGTATTATATGGCAGATCTGTAATGAACCTTATTGCACTATGATATAAGGTATCCAACTTGTGAAGGTAGGAGATGGGGCAGTGACGATAAAGGAAGTCTGCATAGTCAATAACTGATAGAAAGATGGCCTGGACTAACCTCATCTTTGAGTCTCTGTTAAGGAAGGGTTTTAATCAATAGAGGAGACCAAGCCTTTGGCTAAGCTTTTTTAGCAGTTCTTCTAGATGGTGGGTGAAGTCGAGTCTGTTGTCAGTCCACACACCTAGGTATTTGAAGTATTCAGCATACTCCAGATTTTCTCCAAGTATAGTGCATAGCTGGGGGAGAGTGATTGAAGAGGATGTGCTGGTGGAGTTTTGAGTTGTGAACATTGCTTTAGTTTTCTTTGCATTTAGCAGAAGCTTTTTCTCGAGTAGCTGATGTAACAAGGAGAATTCTGTTTGTAGGATTTCATGAGCAACTGTAGGCGAAGGGTTGCTGACATACAGAACAGTGTCATCAGCAAAGAGGTGTACTGAGGACTTGGTAAGGGTTGAATCAATGTTATTTATATAAATGGCAAAAAGGATAGGACCCAGAATAGAGCCTTGGGGAACTCCTCTTGACAGTGGTCTTAATGGAGATAGGTCACATTCAGCTTTTACCTGCTGTGACCTACCGGAGAGGTAGCATCTGAACCACTTAAGGGAGGGTGGATCTAGGCCAAGGGAGTGCAGGGATGAGAGTAGCAGCTCATGGTCCACAGTGTTGAATGATTTGCTCATGTCCAGAAATACTGCACAGACATTATTCTTCTTGTCCAATTCAATTTGCCAGTCATTTGTGACCTTGGCTAATGCAGTGATAGTGCTATGTTTGGCCCTGAATCCAGATTGAGCTGGATTTAATAGGTTAGCATTGTCAAGATATTCCCTTAGCTGATTACTCACTAATTTCTCCAGCATCTTGGATAGCACAGGTAGAATGGAAATGGGCCTGTAATTAATAAGATCCATAGGGTCCCCTGATTTTAGAAGGGGAACCACTTGGGCTGTCTTCCACAGTGTGGGAATAGAGCCAGAGTTTAGGGAAAGGTTAAAGAGGTGTGTTAGGGGGACTGCAAGTACATGGCACGCAATCTTTAGAAAGAAGGGGTCACGAAGTTACGAGCGTGCGTGGAAACTGCACAACGCACGCCCATAAAGCAGCCATTTTTTTGATTTTTCCAACCAAATTTGCAACATAGGCTTTTTGGAGTCTCCCTCATGAACAGTGGCACTGTCGTTTTGTTAATCAGTCCCAAAAGGTGATTCCATGCAGTGATCTGAAATCACCTTTCAGGGCTGATTAATGCCATGACAGTGCCAGAATTCATGAGGAGGGTCCCAAAACCCATATGTTGAAAATTTTGTGCCAAAATTCCAAGAAATGCCTGAGATATGCATCAAATTGAAAAAACCCTATTTATTCCATTATACAGCTTACCGGCATTTCCTCAGTTCATGGTTGGCTTTGAAGAGTGCAGACGTGTTCCGGGTCCACCGAAGATAATCGCGCTGGACTCTGGAGGTAAGTATGGGGTGAGGATGGGTGTGGGATTGCAGGATGCGCAGAGGGTGGGCGCGGGTTGTGGGAGTTGGCAGTGAGATCGCGAGGGACCATTTTCTTTTTTACAGGTTTTAAAAAAAAAAAACATCGGGATTTTTTGCAGGATTTGGCACACTGGAGTGGGCATGCCACTTAAGTCTTTTTGGGGGATGCTGTTGCCGATAGGATTGGGCATCCCCATTGCATATACTGAAGGGGGTGGAGACACGAGCCGAGGGGGATTGGCAGCAACCTCTCAGCACGACAACAAAAGCAGGGAGGAGAGAGAGACATTATGCCAATGGGGAGTGGGCTCTCCCATTGGCAAAATAAACTGGGATGGGGATAAATGCAGACGGGGATTGGGCACCCTGTTGGAAAAGAAAAACCATTGGGGGGGCACATGATGCCAAGGGGGATTGGGCACCCCCTCGGCATACATTTTAAATGGGAGGGGGGTAATTATGCTGATGGGAAGTGGGCTCCCCCATTGGCATTGTCACAGGAGGCGGTGGCAATCACTGCTGCCATGTTGCGTGGATGTCAGGAGGCGTGTTGTGGTCCTGCTACATAAGAGATTTGCTCTCATTGCAGCAGACCTTTTCTTTCATCTGGTGGCCACATTATCTATGCAGGGTGTCGGCACCTGCTGCTGGCTGATTGGGGAATGAGGGACGCACCTATTCTGCATTCGCCCAACAGTGACCGCGCCTCCAAATCTGCTACTACCGCAATATGTTGGCTGCGCATGCACGAGCCAACATAAAAATGATTCATTTACTCATGCACCACCCTTTCTGGTGACTATGTGAGGCAGGTATAAAAGGGAGGCAGAAATCACAGTAGTCTAGCTTATCTGGTAAAAGGCAATGAGTTAAGGTATTAGCAGGGCCGGGCCTGGTCCTGTGAGGTAAGGTGGGTAACAGCCTAGAGGTACAGTACAAACTGTTTGAGTAACTGTATCTCAAGTCACCTTGCAGTTCCTCAGGCCATTTGCTTGGTGTGACTTCCATGTTATGTTATTTTACTTTAGTCCCTGGGTAGTTTGGTTTTCCCTAAGCAGTTGTTCTAATTAAATCTAGTCTGAGTCTAGCAGTATCGCCTAGAGTAATGAGTTGCAAATGAACTTGCTACATCCAGCAGGCCTGGGTTTGATACCCACAGCATTCACCTGCATGTTGTGTGACTCTGAGCAAGTCACTTAACCTCCCAGTACTCCCAGGTCACCACTGAAAACAGATACTTGTGTCTAGTGTGCCTTATCCGTTACCAAAGAATAAATAAAATAAATGATTCTGATCCTACCCAGCAGGTCTTGGAACTCCTATGCCAGTTAGGGATTTACCAGTCCTGACACTGTCCAGCCACATTGCAAGTCATTGCTGGATGTTATGAAGCTGCACTTCAAGAGAAACCAAATAAAATAAACAGCTGTGATCACTGAAACTCTAGTCTCCTGTATCTTCCATACAACTGAACCCATCTGTCACAAATTATGTCAGAAGTGGGGTTCTTTAAAGGAGACACTCTACCTGATAGTCAAGGAAGATGTCCAGAGGAGCTGGAGTGCCTGTAGTGACCACAGGTCCTATGGAGTTAAAGGACGCTGAGCTTGAGGCTGAGAGGCTGGAGGCTAAGCCAAAATGAGCAGACAATTGACTATGTTCTTTGACCTTGGAAAGACAGAAGCAGATGAGGAAGAGTTTGTAGGGGAAGAGGAGGAAGTAGAAGAAGAGAAAGAAAAGGATTACACACCACAAAAATTGGCTGGGGAACTCACAGAATTTCTTTTATGTAATTAAAACTTGTATTAAAAGCTTAAAAACATAGAAACATAGAAGTTGTGACGCAGATAAGGACATAAGGGCCCATCCAGTCTACCCATTTCTTTTCTACCTTATAAATGTGCCATTGGCCTTTGTCAGTGACCTATCTATTCATAGTCATTTGTATTGCTCCCTTATGCCTATCCCATGCCTGTTTGAAGCCCTGCACTGTATTCATAGCCACCACTTCTTGTGGTAAGCCATTCCATGCATCTACCACCCTTTCTGTGAAAAAGAATTTCCTCACATTCCATCTTAATCGGCCTCCCTCTAATCTCATGCTGTGTCCTCTTGTCCTGCTATTTTTCTTATATTTAAACATGTTAGACTCTTTCACCTTGTTTATGCCCTTAAGGTGTTTGAATGCCTCGATCATATCACCTCTCTCCCTCCTTTGCTCAAGGGTATACATATTGAGCTCCGTTAATCTGTCCTCATATGTCTTCTGATGCAGTCCCTGCACCATTTTGGTTGCCCTTCTCTGGACTGCCTCAATTTGGTTAATGTCCTTTTGAAGGTGTGGCCTCCAATACTGCACACAGTACTCCAGATGGGGCCTAACCAATGTCTTGTACAGAGGGATTATTACCTCCCTCTTACGACTTGTGATACCCCTACTAATACACCCTAACACCCCCCCTAGCCTTACCTACCGCTTTAGAGGTCTGCTTGGATGATTTCAGGTCATCAGTGATGATGATGCCCAAGTCTCTTTCTTCCTTTGTGATTGCTAGCAACTCCCCTCCCAGCCTATAGGTGGCTTCAGGGTTTCTCTTCCCTATGTGCATGATTTTGCACTTCTTTGCATTAAATCCCAGTTGCCACTCTTCTGACCATTCTGCTAGTTTATCCAGATCTCTTCTCATTCTGCCCATCCCATCTAGATCATCTACTCTGTTGCAGATCTTGGTGTCATCTGCAAACAGACAAGCCTTACCCTCTAGTCCATCTGCGGGGGTCACTAATGAAGATGTTGAATAGGACTGGCCCCAGGACTGATCCCATGAGTACCCCACTTGTGACTTGCATCTCTTCTGACTGTATACCATTTACCACCACTCTCTGTTTTCTGCCAGTCAACCAGTTTGCCACCCAGTTGACCAACTTCTGACCCACCCCAAGCCTACCTAGCTTATTTATCAATCTTCTATGTGGAACAGTGTCAAAAGCTTTGCTGAAGTCAAGGTAGGCGACATCAGCTGCTCCCCCTTGGTCCACCACTCTGGTTACCCAGTCAAAGAAATCTGAGATTAGTTTGACAGGACCTTCCTTTTGTAAACCCATGCTGTCTTGGATCCTGTGCCCCTATGGATTCCAGGTGTTGCACTATTCTTTCCTTAAGGAGTGCCTCCATAATCTTGCCACTACTGAGGTAAGACTGACCAGTCTGTAGTTCCCGCCTCCTCCCTGCTACCACTCTTGTGGAGTGGGATCACATGACCCTTCTCCAGTCTTCTGGGACCTCTCCTGTGCTCAGAGACTCACTAAACAATTCTGCTAATGGCTCTGCTAGTTCCTCCTTTAGCTCCTTAAGAAAAAAAAGAAATACAAAGTGAACAACACCTACATTACCATATCTGAAAAAGTCAATCATACAAACATTAAGGTGAAAACACCTTAAATTATCATGAGCTAACATATATTAAAACCTCTACATAAAACAACTATTATATTCCTATGTAGTATTTTACAAAAATTGAATGTAAAAGCAGGTTCCAGATATCTAGAAAAGTCTCTGTTTGGTCACTACAAACAAAAGCTAGTCTGTCATAGCTCATTCTGGTAATAATATCTTCTAGCTATTCAGCCAGAGTGGGGGAGGTTTGCTTCTAACGTCTAAGAATTATATTCTTGGTTGAAATCATGGCAGCTAGTAGCCATAAAATATTACATCTAGACCAAAGTTTTAGATCAAAAGTGATACCCAACATCACTAATTTGTCAGTTGGTACAATCTTTTTATTCAGAAATTTTTTGCAGGCTCCAAAAATGTTGTCCCTAAACTTCAGAATTAGTGGGCAAGACCAGATATTGTGTGTAATTCTTCCAGTGCCATTTAGACATCTCCAACAAATACTGGTGTTGGAAATAACCATACTAAATATTTTCTCTGCGGTGTGGTGCCATCTATGTACAATTTTGTAGTGTACTAACCTGTCTTTTGCCTCTTTACATGCCTTGAGACTATTTATCCAGCTTTGATCTGCCTCGGTCAATGACATAGTAGTGCCTAATTCAAACTTCCCATTTTAGATTAATGACTCAACCAGACTTTAGAATTCATAACCATATTGTATATTATTTTGTAGCCCTTGTAAGTGGTGAATATTTTTATCTAGGGGTGAGTAGGAGGTAATGTGACTGAGGCATTAATGTTTTCACTCAGAATTTGTCTGAGCTGTAAATACCTAAAAAATTTGGTTCTGGGCATTTTGTATTTTCTGGCCATATTATTAAAAGACAATAGGGTTAACATGCTTTGATCTACTAGGTCACTTACGTAACAAATGCCCCTATCTATCCACCTCTTCCAAGCCAGGGTTTTGCCCTCACTTTGAAAGAGTTTGTTGTTCCAAATAGGATAACATAGAGAGACAGCTGTGTTCCAATCCAATGCCTTAGAAATCCTGGACCAGTCTAATGATGTGGCCTTTAAGATAGGGTGAGACTTGAGTTCTTTGGGAAGCTCTGCAAATAAAATGACTCTAGGATTTGCTCCTTCCAGTAAATGTGTTTCAGTATGCATTCACCCCAGGGTCAGATTAGTGTCCCGTAACCATAAAGCATGAGTATTCTGTGCCACTAGAAAGGTGTCATGTCTTGTTCTGAAGGCTGGATAACTAAATCTGCCCCTAGTTCTGGGCTGTTGTACTTTAAGCTTAGATATTCGTGCAGGTTTATCCTCCCATAGATACTTAAACAACACAGAGTCTAATAACTTGTAATAATTATCTGGTAACTGCAGTGGTAAGTGACATAATAAATAATAGACTTTCGGAACAAGAATCATGTTTATTGCCTGTATCTTGCCCCAGAAAGGCAAAAGCATTGGAAACCACCTCTGTAGGTTTCATTTTAAAGAGTCTATTAACTCACTGAAATTAAGGGTAATGATTTTTTTAATATTAGCACATAATTCCTAGCCAAGAAAAACAAATGTAGAGGTAGAGATCTTAAATTTATATTGAGTAAAATCATTGCTACCACCTAGCTTTGAAAGTGGGAGTATCTCCAATTTTTCAATATTTATTTTAAAACCTGAGAGTAGGGAGAATGCTTGGATTAGATTCATCAGTGGCGTAGAGTTATACTCGTCTCCGAGACAGTCAGCAGTAAGTGTCAGTGGTTCAGTAGGTAGCACACTTGCCTCTGAGGACGGGAGATCAGAGGGCTGTGGGTTCAGTTCCCACATCTGGCACTTGGGTTAATATCCCAGTACTGACACTGTAGTGCAGCATGAGAGGGGTGCTGCACTTCTGAGGTGCCGTCTTTCGGATGAGACTTTAAACCGAGGTTCCATCTGCCTGGATTGGTGGTAGTTCAGGTGGATGTTAAAGATCCCATGGCACTTATCGAAAAGAGTAGGGGAATTTTTTATTGAAAACTTCAAAGAAAATAAACAAAATTGTATTGCATCATACAAATCATAATGAAATAAATCAAAAAAAAGAAGTATTACAGCATACATAAATAATTCATAATTGTACAAGAACCCCCATCCCCCTTAAAAGAATAGAGGAAATTTTAATTAACCACTGAACAAATCATAACAAAGTTAAACTGAATACATAATCAAAATAAGGAAAACCCCAAAATCATAAAGAAGTATTAATTCATACACATATTCTACATATAAGAGCGAAAAATATCAACCCACCCTTCCCCTTCCCTACCATAAGTGTTTTTTGTAAACTGCAGACCAAAGTAATCATGAAATTGTTACAATATACAACAATATGATGAAGAAAATCAAGATCAAAAAACATATTCCAGTATGTGATAATCAAAAAACTCCTTCCACAAATAGATATTATACTACTGTCCCCCCTGCCCCTTACTAAAGGAGTAAGGCGATTCAAAACCTGAAAGGAAAAACAAGCAGAATCATATTGCATCATACAAAGGCATAAAATAAAAGAACATAAACCCCTATACGAGCAGTACACAAGTATAGATCCCAAAAAAACTAAATCAAAACACATGCCATGCTTCCTTCCCCCCTCAGAAAGCTTATATAAAGGAGTACCAGAATCAACCGGTGTCCAACCATGACATATGTCTGCACCATAACTTATAAAGGTCAGGAGAGGCTGTATTTTGCTCAAAATCCCACCACCTAAAAAACTCTCTCCAAACTATAGAAAAAACTTGAGCACTAGATACTGACTGCTGTCTTAAAGTCAATGCACAGCAAGCTTGCCATAATTAGAATTTGACATATCCCATAAATAATAGTATCGTCCCAGAGTCAAACTGAACCCATGCACCTGGTAGAATACTTCTAACCCAAATATCAGGGTCCACCATCTGGAAAGGACCAGAGGCCCAATACTTATGGAAATAAGACCAAAATTCTGCAGCATAAGAACAGTCTATAAACAAATGTTGCATGGTTTCAATTGCCCCATAACAAGTAGCGACTCTAGGGCAGGGATTCGTTCCACTACCCTTATGCTTCATGTTCCCTTTACCCCCAATTTTTGGTATGTACAAAACCATACAAAATCCACATAAAGGCTGGATTCAAGAACAATGAAGAAAACCTGTCATATTCTTTTCCCAGCTGGGGAAGTACCACAAACCATGGGTCCTCATGAAACCAGGTTATTAGCAACCATTCATACACAGTTTTCCTAGAACCAGTAGTTGGGTAACGATAAGGCAGTTCCCACAGTTTAATTTCACCGACCACATCCTTCCAATAATTTGCCAAAAAGGAAATTTTAACTTGTTTAGATAGATAAATAGGGCCGGATATTCAAAAGGGTTGTGCATGCGCAAGTCGGAAAGTGCGCCATTCTGCGATATTCAGCAGGAGGCAGTTGCGCCACCGAAAACCTGCTGAGCAACAGTGCAATGCAAATGAAGGCATGCGCAACGAAGGGTGGATCCATGCATAAAGAGTGCAATGCGATATTCAAAGATTTGCTAATGCGCAACAGCGGAACAGCTGGAAGTTGGCCCCATCGAAATGAGCCAAAATAAAAGGCTCAAGGAAGAGGCACAAGAACAGCTAGCAGGATGCCAAGTGGGGAAGAGAGAGAGAGAGAAAGACAGACAGTGACAGGCCAGGGCAGGCAAGGGAACCATGTGGGCCATAGACTGCAGAGGCTAGCGGGGGTGCCTGGTGGTGGAAGCAGCAGTCAGGACAGCGGGGTAACAGAGCAACATCAGCCGGGGGGTCTACGAGCCAGGGAGATGGAGCAGTGGCAGCTTCCATGGAAGCTGTAATGAGGGGAGTTGAGGCCACAAGGTGCAGGGGGACGTGGCGTGGATGGGCCCGTCGGCAGTGCACGCCCCAACAGGCAGTACCGCGCCCGCATCAGCTTTGAGCTGTACACAGATGTAGAGATCATGGGCCGGGTACCGCGCGTGAACAGGGCAATACTGAGGCGGCTCCGTGAGCTGTGCAGTGATGTGATGCAGGCACTCACGACGGAGTCATGCCTGTCAGTGGAGACCAAGGTGACAGCCCGCATGTGCCTCGCTCACCATGGGCACCTTCCAGAGGCCAACAGGGACACCACAGGCATCACAGTCGGCCACGCCACGCATCCTCACCCATCCTCACTGCACTGCTGCCACATGCCGCGGAGCACATCCATTTCCCCAGCACCGCGGCAGAGCGTACAGCAAACATGCAGGAGTTCCACAGGGTAGCACGTATGCCTGGCGTGCTAGGGGCCATAGACTGCACCCATGTGGCCATTCGCACGCCACCTGGCCCCAATGGGGCCGCATATAGGAACAGAAAGGGCTTCACCAGTGTCAACTGCCAGGTGGTGTGTGATGCCACTGGGCGTATAATCAATGTCTGTGCCACACACCCTGGTGGAGCACATGATGCTTCATATGGCATCAGTCCACACTGTGCCATCGATCAGAGTGGGGACAGCCCCACAGGCATATCTAGTGGGTGAGTACGCATGTAGGAAAATGCAAACTCGGGCAAGGGTGGGAATGCCACAGGTGCCATGGTAGTGACACACGAGGATATGGGCAATATGGACCTGAACATGATACTGATCTCCACTGTCTCCCCACAGGTGACAGCAGATACCCACTCTGTCCCTGGCTGCTTACACCATCCTGGCGCCATGACCCCATCGCAGCAACGCTATGATGAAACATATGCCACACACGCAACATCATTGAGCCGGTGTTTGGGATGCTCAAGGCATGCTTCCCGATGCCTGAGACACCTCGGCGGTGCCCTACAGTACAGCCCCTCAAAGGCCTGTGGGATATTCCTGGCCTGTTGTATCCTGCACAACATGGCCAAAGACTGTGGGATAGCCCTACAGGTTGAAGAGGGGACAGCGATGGGGATGCCAGCAGCGCCAGTGTTGATGGTGATGAGCAGCACCCCTTGATGGCAGGACCCGACTGATCCGCAGGCCCAGCTGCACCAGGACACCATCACGGAGGAGCATTATGCACGCACACAGGTAAGTCAAGGGCCATGCAACCAACACTGTCCTGGCGCAACCCACAGGCACACAGAGTAACACACCAGGGGTGCATGACGGCAAGGGGAGTGGAAGGGACCAGGCACACAAACACACCATCAGGGAGGGGTGAACAGTCATATGGACACACACACACACACACCAGGCACAAAGCATACATGGGCAGGTGCACAGCAGAGCAGGAACAGACATGGCAAACACACAGATCCACAGACCACACCCACCACCTGTACTGTCCAAGTACATGTGTCAGATGCTGGGCACCCTTGCACCTTGGTGTACAGTGCAATGCAGGCATCATCATGCACACGCACCTGTGGACAGCAGTCAGGTGGGTGTGCAGGTGGTCCGTATGTTGTTGTGATGTGCAGGGCACCCACCAGTGCACTGCCCACCATGGTGCACGGTGCACACAGGGCAGCACCAGACAGGGCCCGCACTGGGAGACAGGTCAGTCATGTTGCACCATTCCACGGCCACCGCGGATGCGTGGGTGGCCCCGCCGTGACCCAACAGCACTGGCAGGCTGAGCAGTGGCCACATGGGGTGGCACCGATGGACCACCAGGGGTCCCACTGCGCGATCGCGACCTTGTCCGCAGTGGGGTCTGTAGTATGCCAAACATACCTGCACCAGGGGTGCTTGGGATGCCCACAGCAGAACCCGGCATCGACAGGCTTGGTGTCGCACGGTGCCGGGAACAGGGAGTGGAGAGCGTACTGTGTGGGGTGCACGGTACAGGAGCATCTGCTTGTGTGCCCAATGCAGCCACGACAGCAACCAATGCCTGGGTCTGCCTGTCAATGGCGGCGGCCACATCCATCCGCATATGGACCATCTCTGCACGGTCCAGAGCACAGTCCCTGCTGTGCCGCTCCACAGCCACACACAGTGCCTCCACGGACGTTGCAACCCGCCTTTGCTGCTGTACTGATTCCCGCAGCAGGCGGGTGTGCTCTTCAAATGGGTACTCTGCCACAACGGCATCCTGTCCCCCAGAGTATGGAAGGTCCTGATGCTCAACACCCCTTGAGGGTGGGCGCTGTTCACCAGGACCAGGAATGGGCATATCAAAGGGCGGTGGGCATGTGCCACCGCTGGACACTGTACCCCCAGACCTGGTGGGTGACTGCTGCTGCTGCCTCTCCAACCGCTGTGCCCCAGGGACCACTCGTTCCACTGCTGTGGCCGCAACAGTGCCAGACACCTGCACAGCCACCAGTGCTGCCCCACTGGTGCTGACAGGCACAGCCTGAGACTGTGCCGACATGCTGGCACACACGTTGGAACCAGCTAGGCCCAGGGGCACGTGCTGACCTGCTGTGTGTCTGTCATGGGACACACACGTGTCACTGCCCATTGCAGTCCTTGCATCATCAGTGGTGCAGGTACGTGCTACAGCCACAGTCACAGCGTGCTGGCATGCTTGCATGCCAGACTGCTGAGACACAGGCTGTGCACCCCCCACACCCGACTCACCGACACCAGAGTTAGCAGCCTGGCATGCATGCTGGTGCAGTGCATGCTGGCTGGTGACAGAGGTGGATGGACCCTCCTCCATGTCCAGCAGGTCTTCCTCACTGCCTGGACTCACCACTTCCATTCCCTGAAGATGAACAGGATCTGTAACAGAAAGAGAGGACATGTGAGTGCATGTGAACAACCTCCCCCCAACACCACCACCATGTCATACCGTGCAGCGATGGGCTTCCACCTGTCTGGAATCCACCTCCTGGTATGCCCTCAATAGCACTCCACTGCATTGATGCAGCCAGTCGGTCCTCAGCCGGGGTCAGCTCCACCACCGCTGGCTGGCCCCCGCCAGTGCCAGCACATGCCGCCCTGAGGGCTGCCACCTTCTCCTTCACCCTCCTGCAGTCTCCCCATCTTCTTTTTGAATTCCTGCATGGAGCGCTGGTGGCTTCCGTGCAGGTTCACTGCCCGAGCTACCCCTCCCATGCAGCTTGATGGGCCTGAGTGCCCCCCCGTCCACTCAGTAGTGCCTCCTCCTCCAGGTAGGCCTGGAAGAGGGCCTCGTCTCCGCTGGGTGAAGTTGGGCCTCCTCCTCCGCCCACCATCCTCACCCTCACCTTGGCTCTGCTCGGTCATGGCGATGTGTATGGGTGGAAGTGGACACCTGTCACTGTGCAGTCTACAGCGTTATCCCATGACCATTGTCCAGAACATCACATAGCATGCAACCCACCTCTCACCTGCAGTAACCGAATCTGGCCAGCGCAGCCCAATGTTGCACATTTATAGCGCACTGCATGCAAATTATGAGTGGAGCAACTGTAATGAGATGCAAATCGTGCCACTGCACCTTTGAATGGCTGATCAGATGATTTGCATGTGTCGGCTGAATATCGCCGCTATGACGGCGCAATACGGTTGAGCCGCGGCTGAGCCAATGGCGCAGATCTGTTACTGTGTGGTACACTGCATTGCGATGCCCAGGTAGCTTATGCAGGCATCTGCCGCACTGATGAGTCGCATGTGCGTGACGCACCAGGCCATGGCCCCATTGTGCCAGTGGTGCTACAGCACTGGGCACCATATAGCACCGAGGCACTACCGCGCAATAGTCCACTGCAGCACTGGCACGCAGGTGATCGGTCATGCAGGATGGCATAGATGTCAGATGGCGCCAGTGGCCTTGGCGTCATAGACCCCTGACCTGGTGTCCGACCTTTGTCCCCGGCGCTGTTCGGCTGCCATGTGTACGGCTCCATTGCGCTGTTTGGTGTCAGTGCTATGTGAACCGACGGCACTATACGAACAGCGTGATTGAAACGTATGGTGGTCTATTGCGCAACATTTCCACGTGGGGTTGCCGCACTGCGGGGCGCCATATTGCCTGCTGTATGACCCCAATTATGGCACGCAGGAGAGCTCCCCAATGGAGCCAGGTGGAGGTGGCCAACCTGGGGCCCTGGTTGAGCCCCACTTTGAGGCACTGTACGGGATGAGCCCCTCACTATGGCTCACACCCAGGTGTGGCTGCAGGTGGCCACTGACCTGGTGAGGATCACAGGGCAGTGCCGTTCATGGAGCAGTGCAGGCACAGGTTTAGTGACCTCCGCAGGAGGGAGCTGGATGTGCTGTGATGCCTCAGGTCATATGCCAGGAGGGGCGCGTGCCTAGGCCAGGGTGGGGTGTACCATCTATGCACCTGTATTCTCCGTGAGGGGTGTGGATTGTGTTTTGGTGGTGGTGCATGGGGATGGCTCTGCCATGGTTGGTTGTGTCAGTGTGTGCAGGTGTGAGATGCATGGGTCTGGCTGTGTGGGCAGGCACACCTACTGGGGCAGGGGCAGTCTGCTTTGGGGTCACACTGATGTTTTTCTCAACATTTGTCACCCAGGGGCTGACAGCAGAGGATGGAGGCATGGGCCGAGGGAGGGCCGTGGCAGGCCCAGGTGGTGGCGGACGGAGGAGATGTGAGGGTGGGCCAGATGCGGCAGCAGCAGCAGCCACAGCTGCCATGGAGTGTGAGTATCATTACATCATGGATGCTATTGCATGCTGGAGGGGTGGGCATGACCACCAGCCCTGGACAACACAACCATGACGCTGACACAGGCGACAGTCATCACTGTCCAGTGTCACTGCACGTCTGTGTGCAAGCGCCATCAGGTCCATGCATGCACCAAGTACATGGCTGTGGAACTGGCATCCCACCACATTGCCACGCTTACTGACAGCCTTGTTTGTGCTGGTGATGGACATGGGCAGTGTGTGTGTGCAGTGGTGCACATAGCTGTGCCGCCTGCTGGGCATGTCATGTGCATGGTCACTGTGGGTGGTTGGGTGCATACCATCACAGGTGCGGGGCACTGGGCTATATGCCTTGCAGGATGGGTGGTGTTCAGGGTTGTGGACAGTCACAGCCATTGACTGTGTTCCCTATTCCTAGGCCTCAGCATCCTACACAGGATGGAACGTGCCCTCCAGCGGCTGACCAGGGTATCCATCCCGACGCATAACATCCTCCGGGACATTCAGCGCCATGGGGTCAGGCGACGGCGGAGGCAACAGGGACAGCACCAGGCAGCAGCAGACCAGCCTGCAAGGTGCTAAATGTGCTTCCCCTTCCCACTTCACCCATCCCTCCCATCCTGCCTTCCCTCTCCCAGTTGTTCACCCCTACCCTTACCCACCCCTACCTTGTACCCCTACCCCCTTTTGTCTTGTACATATCTGTATATAGTTGTGTTCTTGATCTTGGTGTTGTAATTTCTGTTTTCCAATATATATATATTTTGTTATGAATACTGTGGTGGTCTCCTATTTGCAGCTGGCTATGGTTGCTCAGTTGCAGTGGTGTGCATGCCATCTGGGGTGGTATGGTCCTGGGTATGTGTGTGTGTGTGTGTGTGTGTGTGTGTGTGTGTGTGTGTGTGTGTGTGTGTGTGGGGAGGTGTCTCCAGTGTGGGAGTGACTTTCAGTCGGTCTTGCCATCTGCTGCCGCCCAGTGCTGGGTGCCCAGGGTGGGTCTGGCTTGTATGGTTCTATGCTACACGAGGTTGACGTGTGCCGGGGGATGCATGAAGGTTTACTGCAGTGACAGTCACTGCATATGGGTGGTGTCTTGGGGTCATGGTGCAGGGTGTTGTGCAGAAGGGGGGTGCTGTGCACTGTGGTTGTCGACCCCTGTGTGTGGCAGTCTCAGCCTGACAGTGGTTGTGCTGGGCGCATGGCCCTGTTGTGCTTTGTTGGCTTGTCTCCATGGGCCAGTGGATCATCCATCCTCCCCAGTGATGCTGTGCTTGGGGTGTGCGGGTGTCTTGTTGGTTCTGCAGTGTGTTCCTGTGCCCATGTGTGGCATGGCTGGCAGTGGGTCCCAGCCTCCTCCTGGTTGTGCAGTTCCATTGCTCTGCTGGGGTGGGGGCTCTGTAGCTATGGCACCTCTGGACTGATCAGTTAGGCTAGCCTTGTTGCGCTATGGGCGCCAACCTTTCTGCTCAGCTTCCCCTTCCTGGTTGCGCTATGGCACAGTTTGTGTGATATTCAGACGTTGGCTGCTTACGCAATTTGTTTTGCTCCATGTTTGAATAGCGCGTCTGTTGCGCCTATGCACATTTGACTTGTGCTTGCTCCTGCTGTTGCGCACTTTTTCGAAGCAGTTTGAATATCCGGCCCATAGTCTAGAGAAGCCCATAGCTTAAGTAGGGGTCCAAACTCATCCATTAACCATGGGCTCCATAATCCTAACTTATTGTGAACAAGCGGACAACATTATGAAAAATAAAAGTAACATTAAAAAACACACCGGATTAACCATTCCCAAGCCCCTGGGTTATAGGTAAATAAGTAATACCTCTCTTTATAGGATTTAATCGACTCCCCCATAGACACTGAAAAAAACCCCATTATATACAGAGGTTTCCAGAGCTTTTGGAATGGGAAATACTGCTGATAAATATAAAAATATTGGTAACAAATGTGATTTTATCATATAAATCCTTTTGCGTTTGGACATACGCCAAGTATTCCACTTTGTTACCAACCCTTGTGCAGCACGAAGTTTTCCATCCCAGTTATAAAACTGGGGGTCATGATCTCCAAAAAATATACCCAAAATTTTAATATAAGAGGTTACTACTGGGAATTGCCATATCGAAGTCCATACTATACCCTCACAACCTAGTGATAAAATACTACATTTCTTGTAGTTAATGATGGAACCAGTTACTTCTGAAAAAATTCTCAGTTCCCCCTGGGCCAACACTGCTATTGTTTTGTCTGCTAATATTAAACAAAGGTCATCTGCATAAGCAACCTGCTTTTATCTGCTGATCTACACTACTCACAGAGAGACCCATAATATCATCCTGTTTATTCAATCTATATAACACGGGATCCAAAGACAATAAATATAAAAGAGGACTCAGAGGACAGCCCTGCCTCTCCCTCTACCGACTAAGATCTTACCTCCCATCCATCCATTCATACTAGGTAATAAGCAAATATTTTATAACAGATTTTTAACCACAAAATAAACTTCTCCGAAACCCATAACTGGAAAGAACTGCCCACGATAGATGTATTCGACTCCTATCAAGGCCTTAGATTGATCTAAACTTACCACATGCCCCAATAATTCCTGGGTACTACCTTTATACAAAATTTACCTAATAAGAATTAGGGCATCCTGTATCTTCCATGAGGGTACCCTACTAAACTGTGTGGGGTGAATTATTACATCCAATGCACCCATCAATCTATTCCTATCACCTTCATCAGAATTTTACTATCAGTATTTAAAAGGGTAATCGGTCACCAATTATTTAAATTTTCTTTGTTCCCATCCTTAAATAAAAGGACTAGTACCCTTCGCATATGCTGATTGGTAAGCATCATGTAGTTAGAGCACCATTCAAACTGCCACCAGTTCTTCCCCTAACACCTCCCAGATTACTTCATAGATGGTATGTGGTAGTCCATCAGACCTTGGGACGCCCCTTTAGAAAGGGACCAAATAACCTGTTTAAGTTCTAAAACTGAGGTAGGTTTAATTAAACTATGATCAAGCTCCTCAAATACTAGGGAGATCACATCCCTGCAACCAATAATACATTGCATCCTTTGGCAAGTTTGCACTTGTAAAACTTCAGTGAAATACCTACTAATTTCGGTCAATATGGCAGAGTTTTTGTTACCATAGTACCATTAGTTAACTGTAAGGATTCCATAATTCTCTGGTCCGGGACCTGAGCCAGGGTATCAAAAGGAATGGTATCAGATTTTTCGCCAAAAACCTGATAACGTTGTTGTTTGACCACCCCTTCATCATCTCTTTTGTAAAACTCTTATTTTATTTTTAAGAATCTTAATAACTTTGAGATCACCTTCACCCTCTCATAGTGTTGAGCAACTAAAACTCTTAGCTGTGCCCTTAAATTCCACAAAGCATTCAGTTTAAAGGATCCATTGCCTTCCTACAGACTGAAAATAAGAAGATAAAATCTCATTTAGAGTCCTCCCACCATTGACTTTTATCCTCATAGAGGAAAACACAGATTTCCATGCTTCCATAACATGTTGAAAACCCTTCTGTATCATAGGTAAGTCTAATAAAGAAATATTTAACTTCCAGAACCCTGGACCTCGTCTTTGTTCAGGTACATTACCTACCGACAAAACCAACATTCGGTGGTCTGATGTTGCCAAATTGGTAACTACAGCCTCTTGAATACAAAAGCAATCTGAAATAAAAAAATAATCAATTCTAGATGTACGAGGGCCACAAGCATACGTATGTGAAGTCTTCATACCACCATACCCAAACACTTCAATTAGCCCTACATCAGTAATAACCTTTAGTAAACAGGAAATATCACAATATTGTTTTTTCCCAACATATTACTTCCAACCTAAGGGAAGGTGCAAATAAAATCCCCCAAAGATTACTGGCATATTTGTAAATAAAAGGTTGTATGATGCTAAAAGCCTCATCCTATCACATTTTAATTGGGGTATATATGTTCAATAGCCGCATGGGTACATTTTTTCATACAATATCTAGCAATAAAGCCTCCTCCACAATTTCTAAATGCCGGATTATTTTAACTTTAGGAAAAATCCCAACCCCAGAATACTGCTCAGACCCTGAGACCAATAACTAGCCTCTATAACCAGCCTCCAGAGGCTGCCTCCATAAGACATGAGGAATGCAGTTGAACGTCCTGAAACAATACACAATCCAAGTCAGATTTCAGAAAGCTCAAATGCTTCCAGTCTCTTAAATTCAGACTGGATGCTATTCACATTCAAAGATGCAATTTGTAAATGGTACTGGGAAGCAGTCACAAAAACCAAAGAAAGAAAAATTATCTCGCTTTACTTTACTAGAGGCTCAGGTGACCCTACCACTAGTTTTAGGCCCTGGATTACCTACCATTAACCCACCTGGATCCAACAAATCCCCACCCAGAGGCTGATTCCCCTCAACTACAGAATTTTCTATTTCCTGATCAGAGAGCCCATCCTGTAAAATCTCATAATTATTTATGTCCTCCAAGGGTTCTATCACCTTTTTAGAAACCTCGGGCCTAGAACCCTTCCCTCTCTTAAGACGAACCACCAAAAAATCTTGGGAACTGGATGAAGAATCTGATGGGGGCGTGATATACCTATCTGTGGAACAGGCTGAGCTGGAATAACCACAGGCAAGACATCTAATGGAGTTGGACCGGAGGGAGGGGGTTCTATTCTAGTACCTGCTGTACTTGTCTGCCACCGGGGGTTTTAGGCCCAGAAAAAACTGTGGGAGTAATAGACTCTTTAATATAATAATCTTGAACCCCAAAATCTGCTTTCTCCATATTTCTAGCTGCCCAAGAACAATCAGTAAATACGTGCCCTACCTCCTCACAAAGGTTACATTTAGGTTCTTGAAAACAATGTGCACTGACATGACCTAGTTCCCCACAATAGGTACATTTCAACACCTCACACATTGTACTAATGTGCCTGGTAGACCCACATTTAAAACACATCCTAGGTTGCCCAGGGTAAAACAAAAAACATTTGTCACGACCTATAAAAAAAACAGTTTGGTAAATGGATAACATCCTGATCAGATTGGTGTAATTTAATTTTAAACTTCCAACCCCCAGTCCAGAATCCTTCATCATCCATTATTGGGGAGGGATTCCCCTGAATAGAACACCGATTTTCTAGCCAGTACACCACATCAGTAATATTTACCCCTTCATTACGAAAAAGAATAGTAATAACCTGAAAGGGTTGCTTAGTCAAGGGTATTACAATAAAGTCTACCCAAAGTGGGTTTGTTTTTAAATTAGGAATTTTTCCAGCAAAGCCAGAGTCTGAAAACTAACGTCAAATGTACTTTCTCCTGGTGCATGAATTAAGGCATACACTTCTGAAGGAGAAAAACCCAGAGACTGTTTAAGTAAAACTTTCCCCACATGAAATCGATCTGGTGCAGAATCCTTATGTCCCACATACCGTAAACGCACCACGTTCCTACGTTTTGCCAGATCAAAGGTTTTATGAAAATGACTTGCATAGGTGGGGGCGGGGGGCCTGCATCAGAAGACACCGTTTCTTCAGGAGTGGAATCCCTCTGATCAACTTGTGGAGGCCCAAGCTCTATCCCCTACCCCTGCTGCATAATCAAATCCACAGAGCAAACAGTACCTGAAGGAGCTATCAACCCTCCGGAAACCATATTTGTTGAAGAAGCCAATGGATTTGCTGATCTACTGGTGAAAATGCTAGATCAGGCTGCCAAACTCCACGGGAAGGGGGCGACCATCCGACGTCATCTTCTTCACTCCAGTCGCGTTGTGGGAGCCTTTCTTCCTGACCAGGAAGTGAATTTGCAGTTTCTGTAGATGCCAAGACCTTCATAGGACCCAAAGAGGTGTCCGACATCGGGGAAGCTGATGATAGTTTTCTTTTGCGGTCATCGTCACGCTGTACCAGCGCATTATCCAGTTGCTGGTTAATTTTCCCAAATTCCTCTTCCAGACACTGCTTTTTTTGTGCTAAAGTAAGCACTACTCCAGGTTCCAAGTTTGCAATGCTCAAGAGGCGATATGCTGGCCACCCCTTGGGTGCTTCCCAGCAGCTGCTTCTGTATTCACCTTCACTAATGCATCTATGCTCACCAACTCCACAGACTCTTCCTCCATTAACCTGTCCCTTCCAGCCTCGGCCATGGACTGATGCACCACTCAACGTCAGGGCCCCCTACTGACAGAGTAGGGGAATTTCCCCAGTGTTCTGGCCAAATTTCTCTCATTCACTAAAAAAAAAAAATACCACCGACAGCTTAATCTGACTCAAGGTCAATTGGCATTCATCTGTATCCCCCTCCCCCCAGGTCGTGCCTGAAAATAGGCAGGATTTGTCTAGTGCACTTACCTGGTCAACAAAAACTAAATAAAATAAATAAAATCTGCATAAGCCACGAGTTTATTATACTTACCCAACCCTGTACCTTTAATTTCAGTAGCTGTCCTAGTTTTAATTAGTAAAGGTTCTAAGGCCAGTATAACCAGCACGGGAGACAAAGAACATCCTTATCTGGTCTCTCTATGTATGTCAAGTTTGTCTGAGAACATCCCATTTACTTTAACTGTAGTCGATATCTGATTGTATAAAATTCCTACCCAACCACAAAACTGTTCCGCTAGATTATATTTAGTTAGAATGCTCTGCAAATAACCCCATTCCAGCAGATTGAAAGCTTTGTTAGCTTTCACATTATGTACAGTGTGTAGAACCTTTTTATCAAGCTCTTCACTATTTTGGCCTTTAAAACCCACTTGATCAGAATTAATTAATTTTGGGATCAGTTTAGTCTGCTAGCTAACATTTTTGCTAGTAATTTACAATCAACATTGATCAAGGAGACAGATCTGTGATTGTCACATCTAGTGGGGTCTTTGTTCTTTTTAGTAATACACTTATGGGTGCTTCACGTATAGATTGGGCAGCGTACCAGCTTTAAAAAGCACAGTAAAAACTCTAATTAACAATGAGGCAGTCTCCTGTATTGCTGCCTTGTAAAACTCGCCTGAGAACCCATCTAGGCCTGGCACCTTACTGGTAGGTGTTGACATAGCTGCTTTAATTCAGCTTTGGTAAAGGGTTTGATTAGAGCTAACTTATTCTCAGAAATAGAAGGTATCTTTTAATTACTTAAGAAGAAGTTGAGCAATTCTTCATTATGAGGTACTTCAGATTCATATAATTCAGCATAAAATCTTTGAAAGCATTTAGCAATTTAAGTCACTGAATAGGCCACTGTGTGTTTGTTAACCCTAATTTAGGTAAATTTTGTGGATTTTGTACTTTTATAGAGTCTGTGAGCTAATAATTTCGCTTGCACTTTACCAGATTCCTAGTACTTCTGTTTCAGTCAAAATAGTGCAAACTCAGCCTTGTGGTTATATATGGTATTAGCAGCATACTTTAATCCCATTATTTCTGAGAATAGTTGTGAGTCTGAATATAAACATTGTACATATTGGGACTCTTTAAGTTTGATGTCTTTTTCTAGATTATTCAGCTCTGCATTTTGCAGTTTTTCTTACGGCTAGCATATGAGATAATACAACCTCTCATACAGGCCTTCAGAATGTCCCACAAAACACCATTAGACACCTCCCCATTGTCATGTAAGTCAAGAAATTGTATGATTTCTGTACTTAACATTTTAAAAAACTCATAATCCTTCAGTAGACTGCTATTAAATCTCTGCCTCCTTTGAATCTGAGCTGTCTTCTAACTGGATGCCAGCCTTCACTGTGGCATGGTCTGAAATGACCATGTTCCCTATGTTACTACTTGCCAGGCCAGCCAGCAACTGCTTTAAAACAGTTGTGTAATCTAGCCTGCAGTATGAGTTATGTCTGCAAGATCTGAACATGAAGTCCCTGCCCTTAGGATGCATTACTGTCCAACAGTCTAATAGGCCTAGTTCTATCCAGGTAATTATCTAGTGTAGAGTTCATTATCACCTGCCACGATAATAGACTTTGTGTTAAATGGCCCCAGCTTGTCTGCTACAGTGGCAAAGAAACAGCCCTGATTAACATTAGGGGCACACAGGTTAACCAATGTGACATCTGCCCCATCAATCTGAGCACTAATAATGATTAATCTACCTTCTGGGTCTTCTAATCTGGACTTGATCACCAAATATAAGTTCTTATGAAATAGGATACATAGTCCTCTACTTTTGAATTAAATGAGCTGCCCACTACAGCACCCACCAGGCTTTTTAAGCTTCAATAACTCCTCCACTGTTAGATGCATTTCCTGAATGAATGCTATATCTGTCCATAATGATTTAAGAAAGAGAGAACCTTAGTCCTCTTAATAGGGCTGTAAAACCCATAATATTCCATACAACTATCTTAAAAAAAGTTTTGTTACCATGTGACATTTTAACTTGTAAGGCTATTCACTAACTTGCTATCTTAAACCTAGAGTAACTTTGCAAGATAATTAGTTAATAACTATGGAAATGCAGAACACTGACCCACCCAATTGTGTTTAAGATTATCTAGTATAAATATCTAATGACTTTAAGCAAAGCGTGTGAGCCTGTGCATAAAAATTATTCAATTATAAGAATAAGAAAAGATTAATTAAGATCCAAAGTGGACTCTCACACACACTTAGTATCAACCGTACACTCGGTAAATATAGAGACCATCATGAACCCACTGCTCCACCTGTCACCATTTTGTTCATAGTTAAGTATCACACATCTTGTAAAATAGTGGCTTTTACTGCCGGCTGTTGTGGCATTTAGATCTACCATGGGAAATTACAGCTGGTTCCTTGGTGTGTCACTAGCTTTATTAGCCCTCGGCTCAATTCTTCAGAACCCTCATCCCTCCCTAAAGTGAAATGACCCCTGTGCTTCTCCCTGCTCTGCTTCCAACAGCTCCTTTCAGGTAGCCATTCTGGACTATTGGGCTTCTCGGCTGTCTCTGCCGGGGAGTAGAACATCTCCCAAGCTGCCTCTGCCGATTACTCCCCCCATCCAGACTCTAGACTACCTACTCATGGCAAATTTTTGTCAGGACACTAGTGGCTGCAATACTAGGCCAGTATAACACCAGGAGTGGGTACAGGCCTACCCATCAACACCACCTCCCCTATCGCCCAAAAAATAGTGTTTACAGATTACAGTTTGCTGCCTTAAAAAGAATCCTGCTTCTTTTACTATTGTGCTCAGGCAATGTCGAACTCAACCCAGGACCATTAGGCACCCTTGCTTCTCCATCAGACCTGGCAGGTATCAAAGGAATGTCTTTTATGCATCTTAATGCCTGTAGTTTGCTGAAAAAGTTCACCCTTATCCAGGCTTGGGTGAGCCACCCCCTACCCGATGTCCTAGTGATCACTGAGACCTGGCTTAGGCCAGCCACCCCAGACAATGGAATCAATATCCCAAATTATTTACTGTTCCGAGTGGATAGGCAATCAAGATGAGGTGGGGTGGCAATTTATGTAAGGACAAATACTCAGCCTGCATAAGACGATCATCCTCCCCAAAGAATTTGAGTGCTTGATCCTAAAGATCGAACTTTCTCCTTCCAGTGCACTGTGTGTAATAGACTGCTACAGGCCCCCTTCTGCCAGGCCACATCTCCTGTCTTACCTCAATTCTGTACTGGGGCTCAGTTCCTTGGAAACCATTATTCTTGGTGACCTGAACTACGATTGGCTATCAAGTGCATCAGCTCCCTTGAAATCCTTTTGTGACACTCTAAGGCTGGTGCAACGCATTGGCGAGCCTACTCGCCCAAATAAAAAGAACCTTAACAGCAGCTCCCTCTTAGATGTAATTTTGGTTAGCAAGCCACACCTGTTCTCTCATGTCGGAACAGTTTTCTCAGACATTAGCGATCATTGTATAATAACCACCATTAGATCCATGCATAACCCACAGTTTGTGGCAAAGTTCTCTATCAAGAGATGCAAAGGCAACTTTGATTTGTTTGCTTATGTCCATGACTTGAAACATTCACCGCGATGGCAGGAATTCTTCCTAGCCAAAACGGTTAACGGGCATATACTATTTTTACGATATTTTAAGTGAGGCTTTAAATAAGCATGCACCCCTGGTTAAGGTGGTCAGGAGCAGCACCTGCCATTCGCTCACCTGAGCTCAAAGCTTCCCTGTTAGAAAGGGATACTTTATGGAAAAAAGCCTGAAGAAGCAAGAATGACTCGGATTGGTGTCTTTTTAAGAGAGCACATAACAAGTGCACCAAGTTGGTCAGAGCAGCCAAGGCCGCCTACTATCGTTCAGAGCTAGCCTCTGCCTCAAGAAATCCTTCAAAGCTCTGGAAAACATTAAAAGACATGTCTGGACATGCATCTGGTAATTCCATTCCAGCAAAAATTAAGTCCAGTGCCAGTGTTATCTCTAACCAATCAGAGATATTGGAAGCCCTCAATAACCATTTTGCAATGGCAGGGCTAGCATTTGATACTTCTCCTGCCAATGACCTCCATACAGCTCAGGGCCCACCAACCCATGAGTCCCCCTCTACCAAGGAGGCCTTCTCCCTCCTGTCTGACTCTCTAAAAGAGGTGGAAGACCTACTGCTGCAACTGGACACCAGGAAGGGAGCAGGCTTTGACTTCATAAAGCCATACTATCTGAAATGTGCCTACCATGTGCTTGCGGTGCCAATCACCCACCTATTCAACATGTCACTCTCCCAGGGTAGCCTCCCCCCTCAATGGAAAATAGCCCATGTCATCCCTCTATTAAAAGCAGGTGACCCCTGCAATCTAAATAATTACAGACCCCTCTTAATCACTTAACATATAGCTCAGCTTTTAGCAAGTTCAGCATGAAATGGACCCCCCCCCCGGTCCATTAAATATTTAGGTATTTACATTACCTCGGACTTATCCTTACTGCGTAAGCTTAATCTGGAGGACTTGTGGTACAATATTCAGCAGGACCTAGTAAGATGGAAAAAGCTCCCTCTCTCCTTATGGGGCAGAATTAAGACTGTCAAGATGAATGTCCTACCCAGATTATTTTACCCGTTAAATATGCTGGATGTATGGTTACCCTTATCTTTCTTTCAACATATTCATTCAGATGTTAATTCCTTTATTTGGCGGGACAAGCAATCAGAAGATCCTGTCTTAAATTGTCCCTACCAAGGAGCCAGGAGGTCTGCTGTCTCCTAATTTCCTACTATATTACTGAGCTTGCCATCTGTACAAATGTGGGAAGTGGCTCTCTTTACCTGAACTCCTTACTCACCATGAGTACATCCCAATCTGGTTTCAAATTGAATCGGACATGTTTGCTTCTTATAAACTAGCCCCATCCTCACTTTTTTTACATGCCTATAAAGAATATACCAAAAGCCTTGCAGTCTCTCCCGATTGGTATCTCATTAAGAGTCCTTTCTCAATTGTTCCGTTATTGTAAGGTATCCCCATACTCTGATTTTTCTTAGCCAATCTATGCTAACTTGAATCTCAAAATAGGAGGTGCTCCTATATCTGGAAGCTGGTTACCACTCTCTTCTGAACATATTGTTGCCATTTCTACTCAGGACTCTATTTTGACCACAGAAGAGATTCTAGCCAAATTTGGCTTAACATCACGGGCAGCCTTTAAAATTCTTCAGCTTAAGCATTATCTTAATCAAAGTGTTTGAAAAGAACCCAAACCCTTCTATATTGGTGCCTTTTTTCAGCAAATTAAAATCTCAGCTAGCAAACCGCATGGCATCTCTACTTTGTATAAACTACTTTCACATACCTGCAACCTCCTCCGCAGCTGGGTTTAAGATCTGGCAAGCTTCTTCCCTGATGAAGATATTAATTGGCAATGTATATGGAAAGATATTTATATATATATATATCATATATATCATATATATCATATATATCATATATATCATATATATCATATATATCATATATATCATATATATCATATATATCATATATATCATATATATCATATATATCATATAATTATATATCACACTCAAGATCGTTACAGGTAACGAATATTGTATCTTAAATAATTTGTATTATACTCCTATTAAACTGTCTCAAATGAAGCACCTTCCTTCTAGCATGTGCTCTAGATGTAAGAAGGAGGAAGGTTCAGCCTCCATATATTGTGGTCATGTGAAAAATATCTCCTTGTGGAAACAAATCAAATCAACTTTAGACCCATTGCGGGGCTGCAGGGCCCTTCCCCCATCATATGTATTCTGGGAGATTACTCCACATTCCCAGTGAAGGAGAGAAGATTCCACATGGCTTTAATTTCAGTGGCAGTCAAAAACTAGTGCTCAGACACTGAGATGGATCAAGCCCTATTTCTTATACAGAATGGCTGCATGAAATATCCTTTGCACTCTGAGCTGAGCACTTAATTGCGAGCGTCGCCACCGTCAATCATCTTTTAATAACAAATGGGGAAGCTAAATGCCCTCTACTTGACTTGACAGAATGACGTGGATGGTTCAAGCCTCTTTTTTCTTTTTCTTCTGGCTTTCCTCTATTTTGTGTGGGACCCTATTGTTTTGTTAGGCCACTTATTGTTTCCTATTAATTTATATATTTGTTAATCATTCAGGTCCTCATCTAGTACTGCTACACTAGGCTAAGAAAAAGTGCACCATGGAGTGGGGGTAGGAGGTTTAGTCTGTTTAAGGTAGTGTTAGTTATTATTTCTCCAAATGTCTTATTTTTCCTGTTATTCATTTCCATTTCAATATGTATCACTTGTAGATCTCTGTGTATGCCTTGTTTTGCTACCTTGTGCTTGTTATAATCAATAAAGTATGTTAAATAAAAAAATAATTACAGACCGATCTCCTCCTCCCCATCTGGTCTAAATTACTAGAAAAATAGTGCGTGGCCAGCTAGGGGTATACTTAGAATCCAGAATCTTATTAAATCCAGTTCAGTCTGAATTCAGAGCAAAGTACAGCACCATAACAGCCCTAGCTAAGGTGACCAATGATTGGCTCCTAGACCTTGACAACAAGAAGCAAGTCAGTGTCGTTTTCTTGGATCTTAGCAAGGCATTCGGCACAGTTAATCATAGCCTGCTTCTTTCCTCCCTAAGCACCTTAGGCCTGGAACATAAATCTGTGTGCTGGTTTGCAGACTACCTCGGAGAACGAAAACAGCAGGTTAAAGCTGAAGATGATCTTTCTCCATTAAAACCTATGCTGAAGGGCGTGCCCCAGGGCTCTATCCTTGGTCCCCTCCTCTTTGCAGTCTACATTAACAACATCAATGACCCCATCAAAAAAGCCAACATCCACTTATTCACGGATGACACTGTACTGTACTTGAGTCGTCCCACACCGGAAGCAGCCTGTGAAGACCTCCAAGCTGAATTTAACCTTCTACAGTACCAGCTCATAAACAAAAAGCTTTTGCTCAATGCGAAAAAGACAAAAGCCATGCTCTTCTCCCCCTCCTTGCATGCGGCAATACCTGCTGGGGCTATCCCACAAATTACCACTGTTCTTGGAGAAACACCAGAGTATGTAGCTAAATTCAAATATCTAGGAGTTTGGCTCGATCATAAACTTTCCTTCGCCGACCATCTCGAGGAACTACAGAAGAAACTAAGGCAAATATTAGGGCTATTCTACAGAACTAACCACCTGCTCACAAAGGAGGCCAAGATTCAACTGGTTCAAGCTACCTTCCAATCTTTAATAGATTATGCGGACCTGCTCTACAGCCACTGCACTGTCTCTGCACTGGCTAAGTTGGACACCCTCTACCACAGAGCTATCAGGTTCATTACTGGCCTTCCACTTTCCACACACCACTGCTCCCTGTACTCATCGTTAGGCTGGACCTCGCTTCACTATAGAAGGAATAGAAATGCTGCCCTATGGGCCTTCAGAGTGGTGACCAACAAGCTTCCCTCATATGTCTCAGATTGTATTCCCCGGAGTGTGTTAGGCACCTACAGTCTAAGGAGCTATTACCTAATTGCCCTCCAAGTTCCAAGGGTCAAAACTCATTTCGACAAAGCTGCTCTAAGCTTCTCTTTACCCGCATTGTTGAATGGTTTATAAAGGAACTTGAAGCTGAGCTGCCCTGTTAGCCTGAATATCTTCAAGGTGCTCTACGATCGCTACATGAAAGCACCTTGCAAATGTTTTCCTCACCGCTAACACACTAATTCCGCAGCTCACCCTTTCCATCCTGACGCTCACCATGTTTCTACCCCTGGCTCTCACTCTTTCCCTATTAACTCTTCCTGCTGCATCCACCCTTCCCTGTCCACTCCAGCCTGGCTAAAGTCCCACCCCATCCATAGTAGTGTCCCAATTATCTACCCCTCCTCCGTCATTATCATAATAAACAAGCACACGACAGCCATCGTCACTTTCTGTGGTTTTAGCTCAATTTTTCCCCGAGTCATTGGTAATATATCCCTCCTCTGCTTTACCTCTCTAACCTGCCACACCATGCACGGCCTCTTTCCCCTATATGTGTAGTTGCCAGCTGCCTCACTTAAAAGATCTCTGCTTATAACCCCTGTATGCCTATGGTTGATTGTACATCTGCTGACTTCTTCAATTGTAAAATAATGCTTTTTTTTATTTATTTCAACCTTGTACTGTACTGTATACACTGTATATGCTTTTTCTTCCTTGTGTATTATTGCTTCTAGGGACATGGATATGTTGCTCATCCACACTTATTGGCAGGTATCCTTGCCGCTTTAAATCTTGCCAGAAGGTCTTCAAGCTGGCTCCTCCCACCCACCCGGGTGGTATAACTCTCGGCTCCGCCCCATGACGCCAGATCTTCCTTACCGCTTGGAAGCTCAGGTTCCCTCCTTAATGCTCTGCTTGAGACTGGTTCCTATTTCTCCGTTTGCAATTTAAAAAGTATTTTGCGAAAAAGACTTCAGTCTTGATCCCTGGCGGCTGCGATGGACAAATCGACTCCGGTTTCGGAGATGCCCCTCAGGATCAGAAAATGTCTCGGATGGATCCACCGCACGTGTGTCTACTGTTTAGGCCTTGAGCACGACCCGCGGGATTGCGACCTATGCTCTTCTTTCTCGGCCTACGCCCTCAAAGACCGTGTTGCCCGATTGCAACTGGGCCGTCCCGAGAAGCGCGACCTCCGTGAAGTCTAAGGAGGCCCAGTCGGGCGGTGTCCATCGGGCGGGATTGGCGGATCAGCCTCGAGCAGATGAGCTCGAAGAGGAGGCGGCGCGGGGTCAGATCTTCCTCTGCCACGGCATTTATCCCGCCTCTGGGTTCTTCCTACACAGCTTCCTTTAAGGAGTTTTGTCTGTCCTCTCCACTAGGGAGAAGGGCCAACGTCTGCTGGACCTTTTCTCGGTCCAAAAGAGAGGACAGCAAATCCTCCGCCGACGCTCTTGGGAGCGGGAAAGGTCCCTCTCCGAGTCGTCGACTGGCGTCGACCGCTCGGCCGCCACTGGCCTCACGGTGTCCCCTGCCAGGTCAGTTGACCGAGACTCCTGCCGACGAAGTCGAGATTTTTCTCGATCCGTTGGACGGGCTGTCGCCTATAGAAGCCGAGATTCCCCTCTCCCCGGTTCCCCCGGGGGGAGTTGAGGATCCCGTGGGCTTGCCTGTGCCTCGGTTCCGGAGCCTGGATGAACCCTCCGAGCGAAGGAGTACCGGTTCCGGCGACACTTCCCCGCACCGACCTCGGAAGAGCCGAGGCTCGCGGTCTCGATCTGGGACCTCCGGCGGTCCAGCCGATCCCGCCGTCGGGCGGTCTCGTCTCGGCACCACGGTAAGCAGCGTCGCGCTGGCCCTCGGCCCTCCTCCTCGGACGAGGGAGGCTTCGCGTAAGTTACGTCGACGGTACGAGGACCTTATGTGGCAACAACTCCTCCTGACCAGGAATAAGCCGATGCAGTCGCCTTCCCCGGCCATTAAGTGGCTGTAACCGGAGCGGCCAACACAACCCCTCGACTTAACCGAGGAGCCTGTACCCAGGCCGTTGTTCGCCAAGACCAGCTGCTCCACCGATCTCGTGGAACCTCCGCCCACAGCCACTAATTGGGGCTCCACCAGATTCTCGGTCTGGCTAGGGCCTACCCCATCGGCTGTCGGTTACCCTCACTCCCGACCGACCTCGGCAGGTGAAGGGTGGCTCAGGCCAGAGGCAGCTCTTCGAGGACTCGTCCAAGTCCGAAGATGATTCCTCCTTTTTCTCCAAGCGACTGGACTTGGAGTCCTCAGGAGGTCAGTCAATGGACGATAGCCCGTCGTCCTTCCTAGGACTGCTTCGGCTCATCTCGGAATCCACCGGGATGAAGCTCGAACCCGTTTCCAAATGGGCCAGGTATCCCCTCACAGAGATTCTGGACCGAGGGGATTCTCCAACGGAGGCCTTTCCGGTGGCCGAGGCCATAGTGGGTCCGGCCCTGGAGCTTTGGCAGCGCCCTGCTTCCTGTCCTGCGCCTTCGGCCAGGATGGCCAGGAAGTATGCGGTCCCTACCGGTTCCCTGTCCGGTTTTTCGGAGCACCCCTCTGCTGAGGGGTTGGTTACCGACAGCGTTTTCCGGCGCGCCGGCAACGCCAGGGATGTGGACAAACCTCCCGACAAGGAGTCCAAGAAATTGGATTATGTCGGGCGAAAAGTCTATGCTGCGTCCTCTCTCGGCCTTCGTCAGGCCAGTTCGGCCGTCCTCATGGCACATTTTTCTCATGCCCTGTTGGGCTCCCTGGATGAGGTCATCCTCATCTCCCCGTGGATCTGCAGACTACGGTCAAGCAGGTGCGGGACCAGGGCAGGGCAGTGGCCAAACAGCAGCTCCAGACTGCTTTGGATATTGGGGACTCATGTGCCAGATCGGTGGCGGCCGCAGTGGCTATGCGTCGGCGGGCTTGGCTGAGGATATCCACCTTTACTCGGATACCCAGCACAAGTTGGTGGATGTTCCTTTTAGGACTGACCTCTTGACCCTGGGGTGGAAGGTCACCTGCAGAGGATCGAGAGTCCAATGCTATCTTGGACTCGGTCTCTTCCGCTCAGAAGGACAAAGGCCGCAAACCACAGCCTAAGCCCTTTCGTCCTTCTGCGCCCCCGGCGCGTCCGGCCCAGCAACGTCAGGGCCAGCAGGCTCGGCCTTGGCATCCCAAACCCAAGCCGCCGGCTTCCTCTAACAGGAGGCAGGGAGGTAAAGGCCCAGGAGGTCCCTGGCGGTCCCTCCTCCAAGCCTGCCCAGTGACGGGCTGAGGGGTGTCGCCCCCATCCCCGTCATCTTACCCCTGGGTCCCCTCGTGGGGGGACGGCTCCAGCACTTCCGTTCTGCCTGGTCCACTGTTACCACGGACAGGTGGGTTTTGGAGGTGGTAGGAAGAGGCCTGCCTCTAGAATTCGAGCAGGCACCACCCTTCAGAGCCGTCGCCCCTCGGGGGGCTTCGGGGTCCCCAGCCTCACTGGCGGCTCGTCGAGCCGACATCGCTCTCCTCCTCCAGAAGGAGGTGATAAGAGAGGTGGCGAACCCTCCTTCAGACCCAGGGTTTGTGTCCAGGTACTTCCTAGTTCCGAAACGGACGGGGGGGCTGGCGCCCCATTCTCGACCTGCATGACCTAAACAAGTTCCTAAGGTCTCGAACCTTCAGGATGGTCACTCTGGCTCAGATAATACCATCCTTGGAACGCGGCGTGTGGTTCTGCTCTCTGGACTTGCAGGACGCGTTTTTTCACGTCCCTATCCGTCCGTCTCACCAGAGATTCCTTCGCTTCCGAGCGGAAGGATCCCTTTTCGAGTTCCAAGCCATGCCCTTCGGCTTGTCTCCAGCTCCCAGGGTCTTCACCAAATGCATGGCAGTGGTGACAGCATTCCTGCGGCGCCGAGGGGTCCGGGTGTACCCTTACCTGGACGACTGGCTGATAGCAGCTCCCTCCAGGAAGGAGGCGGAGTGGTCCAGAGATCTGGCCCTCCAGGTCTGCTCTCAACTGGGCCTCCTGATCAACGAGGCCAAGTCGGAACTCGAGCTGAAGCAGGTGATTCTGTTCATCGGGGCGCAGCTCGACTCTCTTCGAGCCAGAGCGCGGCTCCCGGCGGACAGGGCCGAGGTTCTTTCCTCCTTTGCCCAGTCATTTCTGGTTGGGCAATTGCGCCCTGCCCAGGACTTCCTACGCCCTGGGTCTCATGGTGGCCTGCACCAGCGTGGTCCGTTGGGCCTGGCTGGAACATGCGTCCTTCAATGGGGACTGGCCAGCCAGTGGTCACAATGCTGCGATCCTTTGGACCAGCTTGTGTCAGTGACACAGGGATGTGGAATGCTCTCCAGTGGTGGATCGTTCCAGGTCATTTGCAGGAGGGCATCCTGCCTGCCTGCCCCTAGCCGATGGTCCTCTATCGACCGATGCTCTCTGATGGGTTGGGGTGCCCATCTGGGGAACACCGGGCTCACGGCCTCTGGTCCCCGCGGGAGTCCCGATGCCACATCAACCTGCTGGAGCTCCGAGCGGTCCGCCTAGCTCTCACCGCCTTTGCTCTGTTCCTCCGGGGTCAAGTGGTCCGAGTCCAGACGGACAACACCACGACCATGTACTATCTAAACCGCCAGGGCGGGACGCGCTCCATGCTTCTATGCAAGGAAGCTCTCCGCATTTAGTCACTCGTGTGCAGCCTGGAGGCGGATCTCCTAGCCATTCATGTGGCAGGAGCCTCCAACACCCTGGCCGATGCCCTGAGCCGGATAGGGGCTGCATCCCACGAGTGGTCTCTCCTGCCGGAGGTAGTACAGCATCTGTTCTCCCATTGGGGCACACCTCAGGTGGACCTGTTTGCCTCCAGGGAGAACGCGAAGCTGAGAGTGTTCCATGCCCGCCCGCCTCAGCAGGGCTCGCTGCAGGGGATGCCTTCTCAAGGCAGTGGACCCTCGGTTTTCTACGCCTTTTCCCCATTTCCTTGATCCACAAGGTGCTTCTCAAGGTGAGGAGGGACAAGGCGCAGGTGATTCTGATAGCCCCAGACTGGCCTCGCAGTTCTGGTACCCAGATCTCTCAGTCTCAGCTCCAGGATTCCGTGGCAGCTTCCAGCTCACCCTGGACCTGCTCTCAGTCAATCAGGGGAAGGTGTTCCATCCGGACCTTCAATCCCTGCACCTGACAGCCTGGTTCCTGAACGGCTAGAGTTCCAGGTCTTGGGTCTTTCCGATGAGGTCCTCAATGTAGTTGAGGCGTCCCGTAAGGAGTCAACCAGAAAATGCTATGCCTTCAAATGGAAAAGGTTTTCCATTTGGTGTCAGGGCAAGGGCTTGGACCCTTCCTCCTGTTCCTTGGCAAGCATCTTGGACTATTTATGGTCCCTTTCTAATCAAGGGCTTAGGTTGACGACCCTAAGGGTGCACCTGGCAGCCATCTCTGCTTTTACCGGGCACGGGCCGGGAAGCAGTCGGTGGCGCAGGAGAAGGTGGTCTGGCGCTTTTTCAAAGGCCTTGATCACATTTCCCCTCCAGTGCGGGAACCCCCACCTCCGTGGGATCTACTGCTGGTACTGGCAAAGCTCATGGGCAAGCCATTCGAACCTATGCACAGGTGTGCTCTCTCTCACCTGTCGTGGAAGACCGCCTTCTTGGTGGCTATCACGTCAGCCAGAAGGATGGGAGAGCTCCAGGCGCTTTCCATCGAGTCTCCTTACCTGGTCTTCCACAGGGACAAGGTTGTCCTGCGCCCCCACCCGAAATTCCTTCCGAAGGTGGTGTCAGAGTTTCACCTTAACCAGGTGTTGACTCTGCCGGTGTTCTACCCTAATCACACCTCGGAGGCCGAATATAGGCTCCATACTTTGGACCCTAGAAGAGCGCTCGCTTATTAAAGAGCGCACGGCTGAAATTCGGGAGAGGTTCACCAGCTGTTTGTCACCTACGCTGAAGTCAAGATCTGGCAGACCTGCAGCCAAGCGGACTACAAGCAGGTCACCTCCTGCATAGATCTCATATAAGTTGGCGGGCATGGAGCCTCCCAGAGGATAAGAGCTCATTCTACCCGGCATTACTGCTGCAACGGTGGCTGCTTCCAGGGATGTCCCTATCCAGGAAATCTGCAGGGCTGCTACCTGGAAGTCAGCAAACACCTTCATTACCCATTACCACATCGACCTTGAGTCACGCCCGGGATGCTGGTTTTGGGGCCTCTGTTCTCCAGTCTCTTCCCAAGTAAGTATTGGGGTGTGCTTTTGCCTCCCTCCTCACGGAGAACTGCTAGGAGTCTGCCAATAAGTGTGGATGAACAACATATCCATGTCCCTAGAAATACAGGTTACTCACCTGTAACAGGAGTTCTAGGAATGGTATATGTTGTTCATCCACACGACCCACCCGACCTCCCCGGCTTCGACGCACAACCTGAGCTTCCAGCGGCCAGATCTGAGCGCCATGGGGCGGAGCTGAGAGTTATACCACCCGGTGGGTGGAGGAGCCAGCTTGAAGACCTTCCGCAAGATTTAAAGCGGCAAGGATACCTGCCAATAAGTGTGGATGAACAACATATACCATTCCTAGAACTCCTGTTACAGGTGAGTAACCTGTATTTTTTTGTATACCTGGTTCTGTACTGTACTTTGATGTATTCATGACCAGGTCCACCTTGCAAATGAGCCTCTCTCAATGGTGCCTGCCTGGATAAATAAAGATTTTGTATTGATTGATTGAACTGCAGTGGAAAACAAAAGAAAACTTCTTGACTCACAAAAAAGAATATCACTATTGATAGCGATGTATATGAAAAGTAAGCTGTTCCCATGAATGAGGTATGCAAACACTTCAATGATCCTGTATCAGCGTAGTGAGGCTATGAGTCTAAATCACCCCCATGCAATCAGGTTGGTGTTAGGGTAACTACCAGAATACTGTCACTCTGGTTGAGACCATAATACCTTGAAGTGAGCACAAGAAAAGGTATAATATTGTTATTCTGAAGCAGCATGACTCCTGGTGCATAGGTCACAGCAAACCATCAGCTGGTGCACGAATTGGATGTATGTGGCATATTCATATTTTAATAGTCTGTTGAGCCCCACAGGCCCTATTGACAGCCAGTCACCTTGTGGCTATCTAATTGGCCTGATCAATTTATTAACCCTGTCAACTTATCTTGAGTGAGTCTTGTCATGGATATCTCCTACAAATCCTTCAAGGCCTGGGTCCAGCTGACTGTTTATTTCTCTTTATTTAATGTCCTTTTCTTGCAAGGTATTTCAACATGACCTAGCCACCCCTTGCCCCATTAAACCACCCTTTGCATATTAAATAGGTGACTGTACCTCAGTTGTAGAAGGAGAATTAACGCCTCTCCATCTTGTTATATCATGTTACTTTTTGAACGCACCCACTGACATGCCTATAAACCACATCTCTTGGTATTCATAATATATATGACTAGTTTAAAATCCTCTGTGACCAAGCAACCTTCTTTGCTATTTTGTAGCCAGATTTGTAGGAAAGATAGCTAGACCAACTATAAAGGTGAGCCTTGACAGGGTTTTATTTAACTCTAAAAATTGATTAGCGTTTTGATCATAAAAGTGCTAAAACTTTGTAAAAATGCATAGCTCTTGCCTCACTGTGTTTAACAAACACAGCACTTCTACAAAATCTATATAAATACTTTCTGTACAGTTTGTATCATCCCAAGAAAAAAACTGCTAATCAATTATTTAAAACCCTGCTTGAGCATATACAAAATACGAGGTGGGCAGTTTAAAGCACAGCCCCATGTAAATAACACACTGTAATTATAATAAGCATTGAATGTAAAACACTGTGAGGTCCTTTTACTGTAATGCTTCCCTACTAAAAAGAGCAGAGGAAAAAATAGAGTATGAACTGTAAAGCAGCTGCAGTTATTCTTTTTAGCCACTTGATGGCAGCCAGGCCAAGAGAATGCAATTCAGACCTTGTGTGCATTACTATTAGTTAATAGCACGCAATTATCTACTGTACATGTAAGAAAATTATCATATGCTGTACCTAGCAATTCAAATTTACATTGGAAGGCAAGTTAGAAATGAAGGCAAACATTTAAATAAGCAAACTCTATTGCAGACATTAGTTCTTATATTTTGTTCCTTAAAAGGTGACTTTCTCTTTAAGGAGAGTGGCTGCAAGAGGACTGACTTTCCACAGCCTGTCATGAAAATATCATAAGGGAATCCACCCACGTCATGTAGCGGACAATCCAGTAAAACCACCTTGTTGTTGGCTATTAAAGCATTGCGGCTTTAAGGACAAATAAGTAGAAGCGGTTTGGGAATCTTTTAGAGAAGCACTGGGGGTTGTATGAGGCAAGTTCATGTTCTTTACAAAAATACTTTTTTTCCCAGAAAAAAACCCAGGTTGCACTTGGCGATGGTTAAAAAAGTCTTGTTTGTTGGTTTACTCCTATGGGAAATGGTCAGTTATGCTGCTGATTTCAGAGTGCTTGAGGGACCCTTTACAACCGTAGAGTATGGTACTGGTGTGCAGTCTTTGACAGAGGTTTTGTCAGTGGTTTGTTTACATATGAGAATGTTTACAGCACTAGCAACAGTTGTCAGGGTGACGGAGTCTTGAGGATTGTGACTGGTGGGCACGCATGCCTCTACATTAGCTTGTGCTAATTTTAGATTCTCAGCTCGAGGGGGGTCATGTCGGGGGGGTGCATCAGTGAAAAAATTCCCCATCTCGGGCCAGGAGCAACAAAATATGCCTATGCCCGGACCCAAACCCTGCATCCCTGCCACCCCAGGCCAGCACCCACCCCACCATGTCACGGTGCCAGCTCTGTGACAAACTGTGGCACCACCCCTCACAAACCCTCCCACCCCTCACTCAGTGCGCTAACTCCTCCCCATGCATGTATACACATAGCGACATCCCATCACCTTTCGCGAACCCTCCCCATCTGGTCACCCTCCTTATGCCCTCACCATCGGGCAGTCACCGCAAATGGGTCACCGCTTTGGTAGGCGCCACTTGCAGGTAGCCGACCTCACAGGATACCATCTAGAGCTGGCCCATATGAATCAGGATAAAGGCACAATTGCACCAAACTTAGTACTAGAGACATAGGTTTTTGGGTGGGCAGTTCATCCCAGGAGATAAGGCAAGGCAAATTTTATTGTGTTTGCTTGCATGCATGTGCAAGAAACACATAGCATCAGCTTCCTTCACAAGTGGGTTGTGGGGCGGGGCAGTGTTGTGCCCAATGACAGCAGTCCATTCTGGGGCTGGTTTGTGCTGCAGCAAATACAGGAGCATACTGCCGATGATGGCAGTTAATGAGCATGCCACTATGCTCAAAGAAACTCTTCCACTGCAATCCGGGAGCACCCCATCACTACACAATCAGTTGTTTTTGCTACGGGGCATCCCTGACTGTAGCAGCCAATTACAAGCTGCATTGTGTGGTGTCCCCATGGTGACAGCTTCTCTGTCAGCCTCTCACAGTCCACACAAAGCTGACGGAAAGCCGCCGCCTGCCTCTCCCAGTTCTAAAAGCTGATGCAGTGAGCTGGAGGACATCCAGCCATTTATCTCTGCCAGACAGTTGTAAATCACTTCCATGGCATTGTGTGTTTCAGGGCCAAAAGACAGATACTGTTGGGTATCATCTGCATAGCAGTAAAACCCCAAACTGTGCTGTCCAGTGAGCTCTCCCGAGGTAGCATGTATACCGCAAGTAACATCAGTGACAAGATCAAACCCTGAGGTACTCCACATGACAGGGGCTTCAGGGAGGAGGAGAAATTCCCCGTCACCACCCGCTGCTCTCTGCCAGAGAGATAGGACTCAAACCAGTTGATGACAATACCAGCAAGTCCACAACAATCTCTAAGGTGATCAAGAAGCATGATGTGATCCATGGTATCAAAATCTGGTGAACGATCAAGAAGAACTAGAATTGACTTGTCTTCTCTGTCTCTAGCCCTGTGGAGGTTATGCATCCAAACTAATGTTGTTTTAGTGCTATGCCTAGCCTTGAAACCTGACTGGAATGGCTCATAGATATCAAAAGACACAAGATGTTCTTCGAGCTGTTGCACCACTAATTTCCCAACAACCTTGCCCAAAAATGGCAGGTTGGAAACTGGGTGGTAATTCACCAGGTTGCCAGGGTTAAGAGATGGCTTTTTCAAGAGGGCTCACACCAGAGCCTCTTTCAAGGCATCCAGAAAGATTCCCTCAAACATCGAAAGCACCAGGCAATTCCAGTGAACACCGGGCCAATGGTTGGAACACATCTCATCAAGAAACGAGTTGGGGCCAGTTCCAGTTAACAGTAAGGCTCTGTACACATTAGGCTAGTTAAAACATTTTAAGGTCTTTAAAAAGTTTTAACTATCGCAAACAAGGCTCCCATCCAAACATGGTTGTTTACCATGTTAAGAAACTGTACCAAAATCCTGAAGCAACCTAGTCTTAAAACTGTTTTCCAGAATGGTTCAGATTGAGGAATCATGTTACCTTGTAATGCGGATGGACATTTCTAATGTGTCCTGTGGCATACTGCCTTGCACCATTTGGAACTGTGCTGTAGTTGTGGAGAAATGGGTTTAAGTCCATTACTGAACCACTGATGTGGACGGGAGTCTGATCTGGAATAACTGTGTTAAAACACGGATGAAGAGAGATGTGGACAGGCTGCTGTGGTGAGTTCAAAAACATTTTTAAGGGGTCGCGCACCAGCACTTGAAGTAGATGGCAGCTTGAGTGGAGAGCTCTCCCACCAGACATAATACAGTCAAATGTGCAGTTCCAACCTATGCTGGTCCTTCAGTTAAAAAATTACACCAATGGAAAATAGAGAAACAGACATTGATGGCGTTAAATAGGAAAGGTTTCTATTCACACATAGTTCACAATGTACAGCAAGTGGTTTTAATTTTCACTGAATGTACCCCTGCCAAAATTAATTGGGCCTTAAATAAACTTAATGACAGCAGAATCTCTGTTAAGGTATGGGACATTATCTGGTTATGCTTACAGGGAAAGTTAGGTGTGAGAGGTAATCTAAAACACAAACCCATAGCTGAATGGTATTGTCCTAAATTAACCTGTGTGAACGTAGAAGAAATTATTTTTCATTTTTTCTTTGATTGTCCTTCTAGCAATCAGGTGTGGGCAGAACTGGCCAATAGGTGGAAACTGCCCTTTTTACAAGAGTCTCAGATGCTACTTTAATACTTGAGATTACTCTGGTGTTTGGAGAATCTTTCACAAAAGTACTCTACATGTACTTTTGCTGCCATTCAATACTTTTTATGGCAAGCACGCTGTCAGTATGTTCTGCAACAGCAACAAGCTTCAAACAGTGTGTTAATTATGCAGATAGAAGCTGAAATGATTAGAGTAAAAGAACTTGATACACAGAGATTTACACCAGATAAAGTGGCCCATTTATGGAGACACTTCAAAATGTTCACTTAATGGAATATTTAGCCTTAGTTTTAGTATGCTAGTTTAAATACAGAGTAATGTGCGGGGATCCCTTTTGTTAGGTTTTTTTTTTTTCTTTTTTCTCTCTGATATGAAATGTTTAATACCTTTTATGATCATGATGTATACCTTCTATGTAATGTTTCTTGTTTTTGTGTGTTTTCTTCCTTTGTACAATTTCTGGTATGATACATGAATACTGTGATGTAATGTTTATGTATGTTTCTTAATAAAAATTCCCCTACTCTTTTCAAGAAGTGCCATGGGATCTTTAACATCCACCTGAACTACCACCAATCCAGGCAGATGGGACCTCGGTTTAATGTCTCATCCGAAAGATGGCACCTCAGAAGTGCAGCACCCCTCTCACGCTGCACTACAGCGTCAGTACTGGGATATTAACCCAAGTGCCAGATGTGAGAACTGAATCCACAGCCCTCTGATCTCCCAGCCTCAGAGGTGAGTGTGCTACCTACTGAGCCACTGACACTATGTGATGGCAGCGATGTTCTTCCTAGCCACAAGGACATTCCAGCACCCAACGGGGGACACCATTGGGGTGCTGCAGTCTGCCACCTTGTGCCTCCTTACCCAGTTCCTTGATTTTTTTTCTGCCACATGCTGGTAAGTTCATAGCATTCCCCAGCATGGCAGCAGAGCACAGAGAAACCATGCAGCAGTTCTATCGAGGTGCGCACCTACCAGCCATACTCGTTGCCATTGACTGCACCCATGTCCCCATCCAGGCACCACCTTGCGATGGCAGTGACATATATGTAAACAGGAAGGGCTTCCATTCCATCAATTGCCAGGTTGTGTGCGATGCGACAGGGCGCATCAGCAATGTCTTCACACAGTACCCTGGCAGTGACCACGATGCCTTCATATCACACCAGTTCCAGCTGTGCCAGGTGTTTGAGGAAGGCAGGATACCCAGTGGGCACCTAGTCAGTGAACATGGGCAGACATGACAGGGAAACAGCACAGGGGAGGTGGGGACAGGCATGGTTATCCAGGGTAGGGGCGGGGGAAAGGTGGGTGAAACATAGCAGCAATGGCTACACAGTATGACAACAACACTAACAGGTGCCATCTTTCCACAGGAGACGGTGCCTATCCCCTGCAACCCTGGCTGCTGACACCAGTACCCCGGCCAGCAACAGTGGCCAAGGACAGGTACAACGAGGCACACGCCACAACCAAGAACATCATAGAGAGGGTCTTTGGCATGCTAAAGATGCGTTTCCACAGCATAAACCACCAGGTGGTGCCTTACAGTACAGCCTCAGAAGGTATGCCATATCATCCTAGCCTGTTGTATGCTACACAGTATGGTGCTCAACAATGGGATACGTGCACCTGAACCTGAGGTACAGTCAGACAGTGAGCCAGAGCCAGAGGTCGGGGATAATAGAGCAACTCGAGAGGTGGGATCCTCGCATGGCTCACAGGGCCACGGAGCACAGGAGCAGCAGCATCCAGACACTAATGCAGAGGAGACAGTGAGTAAACGCAACACACAACAAACATGTCATGAGCAGTGCATTTAATAGTAGGGAAGACCAAGTACAGTGCATACAGTGTAACCCACTGGTGATGGACACGCATGCAGTGCGATGTAGTGATGTGCTGTGTAGTGTGGTGTGATGTGAATGTCACGCAGGTGTGCAAAGTGTACGGCTACAGGGCATGCACGTGTCGATAGGTGGTGTGGCATGTGAGTGAACATGTGGTGAGGGTGCGTGTCTGTGGGCAGGGGACCGGGGAAGTGTGAGTGTGCATGTGTGTGGGACATGGGCACACCAGGCAGTGAGGTGGTGCCCATCAGTGGTACCTGCTACCTGGCACACAACGCACCCCCTGTGTGCATGTCACAGAGGCAGGTGTTCTGTGCCAAGGACATGGTCAGGGTGGACTGTGACAAGGTTGGTAGGGTGGTACGTCTGCAGTGTCACCAAGATGCTGGCACAGGAGTGGAGAGCGGGCATCAGTGATGCTGCACGATGCCTGCAGACAACTGGGATGCAGGTGTGGAAGAGCTGCCACCCACCCTGCATGCACTGGCTGCATGATGGTGCACATGTGTGGCGGTGGCGTGCTGTGCACCGGTTGCACCCTGTAGGCCCACCAGGTGTCACCTGCAGAATCTCCATGAGGTCCCGTACAGCGGCTGAGACCACAAATCCACGGTTGATGGTGGCAAGAATGAGTCATGTGCTCCCTTCCTGCTGCTTGCCATGGGCAAGGGCATTGCCCACAGTGTCCCACAGCTGTGACAACTCATGGCACACCTCACAGTGGAACTCATCCAGGTCCTGCTGGGCTGCATGCTGTGACATCAGAGCTGCCTGGATTATGGGCCGTGCACTCTGGCCATCCTGTGCCAGGTGAGCAGTGACAATCTGGCCTGTGGGTGGAGGTTGTTGCTGTTGGCATGTTGGGGCAGCTATTGTTGTGCCTGTGGTAGCAGCTGCTGGTGGGCAGGCTGTTGTTGCAGCTGTGGGCCTGCAGGGGTCGCTCCATGCTGCAGGGCTGGCACCGTGACCTGCAGCGGGGGACATGTCCACTGGGGTACACTGGCCAACCCCATGGCTGACAGCCATGGGCTAAACAGTGCCATGTGGCTGTGCACCCCACCCACAACACTGCCATGTGACCATCCCCTGCTGTTCCCACTACATTGTCACAAAGGCAGGCCCTCCCACTGACAGGGTGATGTCGTCCTCTGAGCCATGGTCACTGGTGACAGTGAGTATCACCACCTGCTCACCACTCAGGTCCTCCACCTGTGCATCCTCAAATCCACCTATGGCCTCCAGGTAGGCTGCATCCTCCTCTGATGACCCTGCATAGCCAACATCATCCTGTGTTCTTTGGCCACACACCGTCCCCACCTCCAATGCTACTGCAGGACCCCGCATGATGACCATGCCTGATGGTGAAGGCTGCACTTCTGCAGCATTGTCCTCTGCTTCCTGTATCGCTGTTCCAGGCACCACCTGAGTCTCGGCCTGCTGGGCCCCCATCGCTGTGAAGGAACAGAGATGGTGCCAGTGTCCAGTACAGTGAAAAGGATGCCAACACACCACCACCGCATGCACCCCCAACAATGTGTGCCTCACAGCTCGCCTGTGCACACCCCACTCTGCAGACCATGCATATGCACATGATGCCACACACCCCATCCCACAGGGCACATACACTAACAACCTGTGTTTAGTTTCATTGTTATTCGTTTTAACATGAAGAAAGGTGGGATGACAACAATATAGGCACTTTAGGCAGCCCCCCCGCGCATCACATGGCTTAATCATTTTATTTACTCAGCCCCAAAGGTGATTTTGCACAGCGACTGCTGCATTCAAGCGCCACAGGGTGAAAGCACATTTTGGGCAAGATGCGAAAAAATGACAGCTACTTTTCATGAGGAGGTGTGAAAAAATGGCAAAGTTGAAAATCTGGAGTGAAAACATGAAAATTGGTGAAGTTACAAGTGTCGTAGAAACTGCACAGTGCACACCTAAATGCGATCATTTTTAGAATTTGTTTCACCAAATTTTCAACATGGGCATTTTGGGACCTTCCCTCATGAACGTGCCACTGTGATTTTGTTAATCTGTCCAAAAGTGATTTCCCACAGTGGCCGCGCCATTCTGTGCCACAGGTGAAAAGACACATTTTGGGCAGGATGTGAAAAATGACAACTGTACTTTTCATAAGGAAGTGTGAAAAAAAATGCCAATGTTGAAAATCTGGAGTAAAAATCTTAAAAATTGGCGAAGTTACGAGCGTGAGTAGAAACTGTGCAATGCACACTCATAATGCAGTCATTTTTGGGAATTTTTTCACCAAATTTGCAACATGTTTTTTTTGGGACCCCACCTCATAAACAGTGGCACTGTTATTTCATTAATTGGTCCTGAAAAGTGATTCCACACAGCAACTGCGAAATCACCTATTGGGACTGAGTAACCAAATGACAGTGAAAGTGTTTGTGTGGTGGGTCCCAAGAACCCATGTTAAAAATGTGGGTCAAAATTCCTAAAAATGGCTAAGATATCAACCCAAGTTGAACCCCCATTGACTCTCATTATACAGCTTACTGTCATTTCTTCAGTTTGCTGGTTGACTTTGAAGAGTGCAGGCATATCCGATCCATAGAAGATTGCTGCTCCTGACCTGTAAGTAAGTATGGGGTGAGGGAGTGTGGGAGGTGGGTCTGCAGAGGGAGGGTGGGATGGGGGAGGGTGAATGGGAGATGATGAGGGACCTTTTCTTTTTACAGGGGGGAAAAAAGACTTCAGGGACAGTTTTCTTTATTTTACAGTTTACCAAAAATATTTAGGCATACAGGGGTGGGCTCCCAGTGTGCCACAATAGTGTGTGTGTGTGTGTGTGAGTGGGGGGCATGCCGATATGGAGATTGGACACCCCAATGTCAGCACTTGAAATATTCGGGTGAGTGGGGGGATCATCTGACACTGGGATTGGGCATTCTGGTGTCAGAAACATAAATAAAAAATGATTTTGGCACATTGGGGTGGGCTCCCACTGTGTCACATTAATGGGGGAGGGATACATGCTGACAGGGGAATGGGCACCCCAATCTTAGCTTTCTGGGGAGTATGTGGTGGGCGCGAGCCATCAATGTGAAAGCCACACTGCAGCTCATTTATTTATGTATTGAAAGGGTTCACCAGGAAAGGCACGCCGAACAAGCAAGGTGGTCGGAGGCAGGACCTGAAAAGAACCATAACTCCGGCCATGCATATTACTGTGCGCTGTAATGCACATGGCCAGAGTGTTGTCAGCTGCTGCCAACAGAGAAAAGGTATGTCTGTGTGCCTGGTTGCGAGGGAGGAGGAAGGTCCCGCTGCAATGAGGAAACTGTCCCCTCATCGCAGCAGCAGCTTTCTTTCAAGTATGGTCCTCTCTCTCTCAAACTGCTGTCATAGACAGCTCACTGAGTCATTGGTGCCTGAGGGTCGAGCCCCATAAAGCGTCAACTCGTAACCATCCCTTATTGGAGTGGCACTTTTCTATTAAGTGAAGACTGCTTCTCTCAAACTGCTGTGATAGACAGCATGCCGATTCATTGGTGCCAGAGGGACAAGCCCCATAAAGAGTCAACTGCATTGGTCAGAAACTCACACACCTCTAAAATGTTGTATTGTCCCAAGATGTTTCTTGCGCATGTGCGCAAGCAAACATAAAAAAGGTGATAAATAGATTCCTGGCAACTATATGCCAATAAGCCTTTCTTCAGTTTGTGGCAAAATACTGAAGGGATTATTAAAGATAAAATTTACATTGATATTGCAGACACTGATCTTGAACAGCATGGTTTTATTCGAGGAAGATCACATACGACTAAATTAATTTGTTTCCATGGGAAATTACTAACCTCCTTGAGAATAAGACTACTTGTGATATCATATATTTAGTTGTGCTGTAGGAAAGTGAAATTCTGCCAGCAGAATTAGCAAGGAATGACAATTCAGCCAGTGGAATTTCTGCTGGAATTTTGCTGGTTCTTTTGCAGAATTTCACCTGCTGTGATCTGCAGAATAATATTCCACAGAACAGTATTTTTTCCATGGAAGATATTCTGCAACCATTTCCACAGAAAGTATTGAGATCCACAGAGTAAAAATCCTCAGAAATGTTTTGCAAATCTCATTCCACTTTTTCTGCAGAATTCTACCATTCCATTTCCAGTGAAATTTGGTGGAATTTCAACTGAATATTTCAAATTCCATGAAATTTCATTCTGTTGGAATTTTAAAATTCTGCTCAGCACTAATATTTAGATTTTAGTAAGGCCTTTGATTTAATGCCACACTGGGCCCATTCAAAAATGTAAAGCTCTAGAGAGTGACAGTAGGCTAATTAGTGGGACAAGTAAAAGGTTAAACAGTGGAACTCAGAGAGTGGCGGTCAATGGCTACCACTCCACATGAGGTTTAGTCAGCAACAGTGTACCACTGGGATCAGTTCTGGGACCACAAATTTTTCATAAATGTATCTTTGATTTAACTTATGGTTTACGAAACTGGGCATAAAATATGCAGACAATACGAAGTTACGGGGGCCATGTATCACCAGGGAAGATTGTGATTCTCTTTAGAAGAATCTGATGTATCTGGCACAGTGGGTTTTAAAACTGGAAATGCAGTTTAAGGCAAATAGGTGTAAGGTTATGCACATGGGGAAAATAACCCATACCATGAGAACAAACAAGGAAATGTAGTATTATCATCAACTAGAATGAAAAAGAGTTGGGTATCACTGTCACACTGGATTTAAAAATAGGAGCCAATGTAACACAGCAATTGCAGAGGCAAACAATATATTTAGGACAATCAGAAGGAACAGTAAATCACAATATAGTATGGTGATATTAACTCTTTTATAGAGCCATTGTATGCCCCCACCTAAACTATGTCACCCAAGTGTGGTGGCCTTACAAACCAGATCTGGTCAGAGCCAGTATGGCTGTGGAAAGTTTTGGGATGCTTTTACCCATTATTTCTAATGAATTTGCACAATGCAGAACTGCTGAGAGGCAGTTTCAATGTGATCTTCCTTTTACACATTTTTACAATGTATTTTCCTAGAATATGCCAGCTGATTGCTATATATTTAGCCTGGATAGTTCACAGAAGAAATGGCATCTTATTTTCAGTGGGGCTCTACATCTACACAATATTATGCTGCATTGTGTAAAATCAGAATGCACTAAAAACAATATTTTACATCTGTGGGCTATATTAAGTGTTGGATCGATGCACAAGCAGAAAGATGCATTGCACAAAGAGGGTGTGCCAATTGGGCCTGATACAATATTCAAAGAGAATGCGCCACCAGTACAGGGTGTGAATACAGTGAAGCCAACCAGGATGAAGTACAGCACTACTGAATTCTGCAGTAGAGTTACTGCAGAAAACAATGCAATTTCAAAAGGAGTTAATCCCTTTTGTCATGCAATAAACCTGTGACACTGCACTTCATTCTGGCGGGCTTCATCGTTCCTGTTGAAAATGTGACCCTGGACAGGAGTCGCAGTGCAGGCGGCCACCAAGTCAGGTGAATCCAGGGTGACCCTGACTGAATGCCTTCCAGGGGGAATGCATGGCACATACCATGCACCACAGCCCCCATTGGCAATATTCAGCCCAAGTATGCAAATGAACTAATTGAGCATGCAGGATGGAAAGGGGCCTCATGCATGCTCATTGCCATCCCATTTGCATGTTGGCATGGGGATGAATGCACCAGAGCAGCTCTCGCCCCCAAGCCCCGACACCAATCACTCCCATGTGGGAAAGAACCTGAAGTCTCTGGTGGTATAGTGGCACCCCACCACCCCTGCCACCAGCCCCGATCATACCAGAGTCCAGGCTTTATTGGTTCCATATTGTGGGGACCCCAATGCCATCCCTAATTGCACCTGAATACACCTACAGTCCATGTCCATAGTGTAGTGGCCCCTGCTCCCCCTCAATGGTGCACAAACACCCCCCTCCCTGCCACCTAACCCATCCCATTGTGATGACTTGCTCTGTAATGGGATCTTACCACTCTATTGGTGGGTGGTGGAGTACTCACAGTAGAATGCTGGAATGTGTTATACTTAGACATGAGCTGTGTGTGGGTGATAACACCCATTGGCCAAGCTCCTCAGGCACTCGCATGTGGATCCATCATTCCGGTGCCATTACACTGCTCAGTGTGGGTGATGGATGATGCTGTACCTACTCACACAGGTCTCAAAACAGGCATGTTACAGCTGACCACCCATTCATTTGTACAATTAGGGAACTGCGGATGAACTATCTATAGCCTGAAGCGTACACTGCAAATGGCATTACAGGATACTGCACCCCATGGCACCTGGAATACTTCAGCAGTCCGGAGGGTGGCATGTTACACAGGGGAACAGGGGAGAGTATGAACTTGCAGTGGTGTATGACAGCAGGAAGATACAGCTTCGGCAAGGCATGCATTGGAGGTATGTAAATTGCCTCTTCACTTTGCCAGGGATGTACACACAGCTGCATACATTGGTGGATCTGCAGCTGGCATGGTGCCCCAATGACCAGTATAGCCAGTTGGGTCATTCCAGAGTAGCAGTCCCCAGCCCAGGATCAGTGCAGTCAATGGCTGGCCATGGCAGGGTGTGGAGGGTAGTGACATTCTTTGCAAAAGTTTGGGTATGGGGTGAGTGAGGGAGCCTGTGTACAGGGGGGGTGGATGGAAGTCCTCTAGACTATGGATATGGACCATGGTTTCCTCTGGTGCAGTCAGATATGGGGGGGCCTACACTATGGAGCTCTTCAGGGATGGACTTTGCTAGATTGGGGATGGAAAGAGGGTACCTCTAGTGTACCAGGGCTGCCAGGCTGCTGTGCACCTGGGTGCACAGCTGCAGCCTGCCTGTGGGTGACTGGCTAGGTTAGGCCAGCTATTCATGGCCTAACTGTGGGCCACGGTGCTCTGGACTGTGAGGAGCACATGCCCACTGGCGATGCTGCAGCATGGCATATGCATGGGATTGCCCCCTTGACTTGAACAGCATACTATTTGTGTGCACCCTGGCACATTCCCTTGTGGCAGGAGCATCCTGCACATTTGAATATCACGCTGCTGCGCATTCCTGAAGTTGTGTGACACATCTCCCTTTTCCACCAGGATGCGCTGCGTATCTCCTTTGAATACGGGATTAGGTAGCCTGGATTAGGTAGCCTGAATGAATACATTATAAAAATGGTAAAATCATGACCCCGCTGAAAACAAGATACTGCATCTAGTCTGGGACAGCCTGAGTAAATACAGTGCAAAAATATGTAAATGAAGATCCCTGTGACAATGAGATGTAGCATCTCCCCTGTCCTATCCAGGATACAAAATATAGGATAAGAAATATTCAGTGCTCCCAGATCCAAATAACCATTGCCCTGTAAGAAGCCCTCATTTTCCCTGTGTTTTCCCCACAAAGGCATACTCGGATCCCTGTATAAATTCCTGTAGATTTTTCCACAAGCCACTGGTTCCTTATTTATGACTTTGTTCTTTATTATATTAGCAGCGTTTTATTAGGAAAAGAGCTCTGATTTGCTGCTCAGTATTAATATTATATTTTACGATGGCCTTGGAATGATTTGGATTTATATCCTATGCATAAGGCATAATGGGGGACTGTATGAAATAACAAATACCAAGCTCATTATTTCATGACCTATACTCAGAATTAGTAATCATAAGTCAGACAGTCTTTTAAAAGACTTAATGCCTGTAAACAAATTTATTGCAAATAGAGACATATATATATATCTATCTATATATATATATATATATATATATATATATATATATACATATATATATATATATATATATATATATATATATATATATATATACAGGGTCTGCACCAGAAGACACATGCGGAAAGACTAAAACAGCTTAATATGTATACCCTTGAGGAAAGGAGGAGGGGGGACATGACAGAAACTTTCAAGTATCTCAAGGGAATTAACAAAGTACAAGAGAGTAGTATCTTTCAGAAGAAGAGATGTGCAAGAACAAAGGGTCACGATTTGAAGATAGAGGGGGAACAGCTCAGAGGTAATGTTAGAAAGTATTTATTCACAGAGAGGGTTGTGGATGCATGGAACAACCTTCCTGAGGAGGTTGTGGAGTCAGGAACAGTGGGAGAATTCAAGAATACATGGGACAGGCATAAGGCAAATCTAGTAGGGGGTAGAAACATAGAAATATAGAATTTGATGGCAGATAAGGACCACTTGGCCCACCTAGTCTACCCATTTCCCTACCTAATGGATAAACTGCAGATCCTACTTCTCCCTACCTCCCCCCCCCCAGAATTGCCTTATGACTGTCCCATGCATGCTTGAATTCCACCACTGTTTTTGAAGCCACAACCTCCTCTGGAATAGCTGTCCATGCATCTACTACCATCTCAGAAAAAATACTCCTTACATTACCCTGAGCCAATCTCTATCTTCAAATTGTGCCCCTTTGTTCTTGCACACCAAATGTGTTCCATGAAACTCCATTTTCAAGCTACAGATAGCAAAATGTCTTGTCATTTATCAGATAGGTCTTGAGAGGCTAAAAACAGTGTAAATCTTTACAAAATTTGCTGGAAAGAGAAACATTTATGAGTATGAATCTTTCTTGAAAGGTTCATCCCCAACTAAAGTTAGTAACAAAAAATTGTAAATGCTAATCATTTAAATGTGCAAGGTAGGAGGAAGTAAGCTGTTGATTAACTAGAATCTGCAGCTTATCCATCAGGAAATGGAAATGGGCAGACTAAGTGGGCCAGCAGTTCTTATCTGCCGTTAAATTCTATGTTTCTATATTTTCTACACACAAATGCTATTTTTGCATCTTATAGTTGTTAGTTTTCAGACAAATTCTCATAGACTTTTTTCTGTCCACTTGATGGAATCTTGAATGAGTTAAGTAAATATTATTATTTTATCAAAGCCCTGATCCAGCAACTCAGTAAATACACACTCAGTATATCATATTATAAAATGACAAAAAAAAAGTCTTCTGTTTGCAGTTGTTTGATCAGGAATTTTATAAATGGTATAAGTTATTTTTGTTACATCTATATTGGTCCAACAAAAGGTATCAGATCATTTGCTTCTGTATCACTCATGGTTTGTCAGCAGTTAATTCATCAGATGAGGTCTCCCTTGCCAAGAGTTTGACTGTTTCTCCACCCTTCCCAAACACACACACACACACACACACACACACACACTCTCTCTCTCTCTCTCTCTCTCTTACTATAAGTCTCAGTAGCTCTTATCTGTTATGTATGGGAAGCAGGCCACAGCCCTTTCTGTTAAAAAGAAATTGATGTATTTAGTCTGGGTAGTTCACTGAAAACCTGGCATTTTATCAGATAGGTCTTGAGAGGCTAAAAACAGTGTAAATTCTACAAAATTTCCTGGAAAAAGAGAACATTTATGAGGTATGAATCTTTCTTGAAAGATATTCATCCCCAACTAAAGTTAGTAGCAAAAAATGTTTAAATGCTAATCATTTAAATGTTCAAGCTGTTGCATTTCGCAGGGGTAAGCAAATCTCCAGTTTAATAGGCAACCAATATTTAACAAGCTGTTTCAGTTTCCTAATGGCCATCAGATAAACAGCTTGGAGTTATGTCTCCAACATTCTAAACAGAAAGAAGGGATTATTTTATTTTAGATGTCATAGTGATTTGTAGATGTGGAAGGATACATTGAAAAGTCCACAAAATGTGTTCCATGAAACTCCATTTTCAAGCTTACAAATAGCAAAATGGCTGTAAGCTCCACCCATAGCCATAAAACGGAGATCTGAACAAATAGAAATGGCACACTGACAAGCTACCAAATCACTGAACAGTTTGAAGAACTTGACATATACTAAGTGATTATCAGAACTAAAACTCGAGTCATTAGAACTGAGGTGGCTTAGCGATGACCTATTATTTCACTTGGATAATATTGGATATTATTACTTGTTCAGTTAAATGAACCTTGAATTTAAATGATCAGAAAACACCAGAGGACACCCACTTCAAATTTGTAGAATGCATTGTAATGCAAAAAAAAAAGGCAATACTTTTTCATTCAAAGGGTGGTTGATACTTGGAACTCACAATAGAACTTGTCATACTTAAAAAAAGACTGAATTCAAAAAAGATTAGATAAGCATCCACGGCTCGGCCATGAATTAAAATGTTATAGCTAACAGAGCAACATGGGCTATACACCTAATGAGCTCCTATTCACCTTTGTATGAACCATTGTACTTGTATACACTCACTCTGTACCTCCATTGCCACTGTTTCATAAATGGACCTAAAGTGAGAATAACACTGATATCCTCACTCTGTACTTCCATTGCCACTGTGTGATAAATAGATCTAGAGTGAGAATAACACTGATATTCTCACTCTGTACCTCCATTGCCACTGTGGGATAATGGATCCAGAGTGAGAATAACACCGTATGACTCACTCTGTACCTCCACTGCCACTGTGGAATAAATGGAGACAAAGTGAGAATAACACTAATATCCTCACTCTGTACATCCATTGCCACTGTGGAAGAAATGGACCTAGAGTGAGAATAACCCTGATGTACTCACTCTGTATTCCTTACTGCCACTGTGTGATAAATGGATCTAGAGTGACAATAACACTGATATCCTCACTCTGTACATCCATTGCCACTGTGGGATAATGGATCCAGAGTGAAATAACACTGATATTCTCACTCTGTACATCCATTGCCACTGTAGGATACGTGGAGCTAGAGTGAGAATAACAGCCTTGTCTTGTACCTTTGGGAAGGAGAAAACTGAGGTATAACTGTTTGTAACTATGGATGATTAAGTGCCATTATATAAATGGAAACAAAAGCTTTTCAGCTTTATCTAAATCCAAAACTATTATGGATCAATCCAAAATTTCCAAACTAGGGAAATTAATGCTTTGTTCTTAAAAAGTGAAAGTGCAATTACAGAGGATTTTTTAATTTGAAACCCACATTTTAGAAATTAGTATGTGAATATTATCAGCCCCCATCTATTTTTAAGGAACCCACCCATTTGTCCCTATAAATGAAATTAAGATATGTTGAAGTTTATTTTAAGAGACACACCTGATCTGTGTATTAGTACATTTAAAATAAATGGCTTTATTAGTTGCTATTAGGTTTCAAGCACTTCCTACTGAGCCACTGAAAGATAAATATTTTCCAAGTCCGGAAGCATGGGCCAAACCCTTAAATAATTTGGCTCTAACAGTGGATTAGTCATTTAAACACTAGGGCAATAGAAAAATATGGAGTCACATGTTCTCTTCATGAAATGTTTGATGAATGAGTAGGACGTTAGACAATATAATATGAGTAACTGACCAGAGCTGATGTTATGTGTAGGTAGAACTGGATTATTAATATGATAAATTATTGTTACTCAGACTAGGTGAAGCTTGAATTACATGTTTAGTATGCTGCATATATTACTTAAATTATTCTATACTGTGTTATACACGCTGTATACCTATGTTTAAATTCTGTAATTTGGGGGCATATTTGATCAATTTCTTCATTGTATGATTGTTTTGGAAAATAACATTTGTTTGAAAAAGATGTTAAAGTTTACTGCTAGAAGTTTCACTAAGATTTTATAGTTGCTATTTAGTAGTGATATTGGTAGGTAGTTATATTTCAATGAATCTTCGTCTTTTTTATAAATTTTTGTTATGCATGTTACTATTGCAAGTGGTAAATTACCTTTCTTAAGGGATTCCTTAAATAGTTGGGAGAGAAATTTGAAATTTCTGAATTACGGTTCTATAAATTACACTACAGAATCCATCAGGACCTGGGAACTACCGGGGAGGTTATTAATATTTTCTATGTCTTGTTTGGTAATTGCTCTGTTTAATGTTTGTCTAGCTTTCTAATATCATTGGTGGAATAAATGCTGATATCTAACAACGAACTTTCTCTCTGAGGTTATTATTTTATGTGCATATTGTCTCTGTTTCTAAAATACTACATTCAACATATTGACAACAGACACAATTTACAAAGTACAATAAATATAACAACTAAGTATTAGGTTTAACCTTCTAACAAGTATTCTGTTTTTACCATATTGGTAAAAGTTCACCAAAAATGTCCTGTTCTGGTAAGAATCAGAGACTGTAACCAAGATGGAGTCCCAACGCAGGGTTTCTAGTACTCCTTAGAGTATATCAGTTCAGTTCTGAGCACACCAACTTTTTGACTTTAAAATCAATTTTAAACATTAGATGTAATTCCAGCAGACTAATAATAGCAGTTTAGTGTAATCCTAATTTGATAAGATTTAAATACTTAATTTAAAAGACCCCTTTTATTAGATTTAAAAATATTTAACTGTTTTAATAAACTTGTAATATTTTGATGTGGTCTTGACACCCTGGAGGTTACTCTGAGAAGGGAATGTTCTTTCAACTGTATGACCTTCCAGAGATAATTAGAATCATTTCTCTAAACCTACCAGCAACAATGTGTATTTGTACTGGATCTTGTTATTAACTGCTTTGCCAGTTGAAATAGTTCAGTGATAAGTTATTTACAATGAAGTCTAGTTCACAATGTAGTCCCACTTATTACTTAAGTGAATGAGATCAGAATGGTCTATCAAGCTCCCTCAGACACATTCTGGAGCAGAAATAGAACTTAATAAGTGGCTAAGCGCCTCATCTGTGAGGATGCCTCATGTTAAATTCTGCTACACTTTGCTATCTGACACAGGCTCTATTGAATTTGCTTTGTGCCTCATAAGCACTTACCATTACTGCAGTGAGCCCAAGTCAGATTTGAGTAAATAATAGTTTCCTACTATTTAAAGGATGCAGCCACCCTCAGATTATACCAATAAGGTATAGACCACCATCAAATTCTGAGAAGGTTCTCCAGATAGCCCTAATAGAGAAATCAGCTACAGATTACTCAAACGATGACAGTAAATCCCTTGTATAACTGATATAGTTAACCTGCGACAAGCTGTTTCAGACCTGTGTCTTTAAGAAATGCCAGGATATCTGGTATGAACTTTTCTCTTGAACACTGTTGCCATTGGAGATGTATTAAAGAGTGCCACAAATCCCTGTTTTTGCTTATTCATGCCACATTGACTGAGGGAAAAGAGAAGTTCCTTTAGTTAGCATCAAAAACATCAGGCCTAGCAAGAGGTTTCCAAAGTTCAGAAAATCAGGTAGCTTTCCTAAGCCTGATTCCATCTTCCATCCAGTGAATTATATTTTAACTACTGTGTGTGTGTGTTTATGAGGACGAGTTATTTTCTGTTTTTCCTATCAAAAGCCAGAATAGTATTAGTCTTATTGTTAAGATGAAACGTGTGGTCAAATTCCATTAGTTGCATCTTGACAGCAGCTCTTTTATGGCTACAGTGGTGGAGCCTGCAGCTGTCTTGTGGTAGTTGTAAAACAAGCCATCAGATGGACACCAAAGAGCTGAATGTTTCAGAGTTGCAGTACAATCATTCCACAACTCAAAACAGTCTCTGTCTTTCCACCCTCCCCATGGGTGCACTTCTTCAGTTGTTGGTTGCCTGCCATGCCTCAAGATGGCCACCGATGTTTAATGCACATGCTTGAGTCATTGTGCATGAACGACTGCACCATGACCATCCTGGCATGGTGGATTGTTTCACCATGAGCTCAGAAAGCATGGCTGCAGCCGTGTCGGCTCTGACCAGTGCTTGTCCTGTAGGGCTGCATCTTAATGTTAGCTCCTCTATTATTTTCAGCTGAAGAAATGAGTTGATCCAGATATCAAAGTACAGCTGACATGAGTTCTTCTAGAAGTGGGTAATGGTGCTAATACAGCTGGTTGGATGAGAGGGGACTTTAGCGTATTTGTTTCCTGGCACAGCACAATCTGATGAGTGGGAGGAGGAGAAAAAAAGAGAAGTGTCTCCATTGACTTTGCTTCTGTTGTACTTTTTAGGTACAGTCCATTTGGAATCAGGACGTTGGCTCTCCTCTGTTCCTGAATTGCTGCCACATTTTCTAACAATTGCTTTCAGTGTGTAGGAACTGCTAAATGATAAGCTTTGTTTTTGTGAATTGTACTTTGGCTGAAAATGATAGTGGAGCTGGGTGGGTAGGCATAAAAGTAGTCTATGATTTCACTCTGTTTCCAGCAGGCAACCCAGCTGAAGGGAGCGTGTGAGCTGTATCATTGTGTAGAATGTTACTTGCTCCTCCGTCCTGACAGCGGTTAGTGTCTCTGTCTGTTGATGCCGGGCAGAAAATGTTTAGTAACTGCCAGGCTTTATAAGGCATCTCAAAAGAATGAAAAGTCTCTAGCCTGCTGACAATAGCACCACAGGATATTTAATAAAATATTGTACACCCAAGTTCTACCCTTACATCTCAAAATGCTTTCCTTTTCCCTACTAATTTAAGGGAGCACTCTGAAAAGTAAATATTCTGTTGTTCCCAAAATTAAGCTTCCACTTTCCATGTTGATTTTCAGGATTTCCTCCTTAACTCAGAAATGGAGAAGTATATAATGATGGATCTGGGTCTTTGTCCTGGTTTGGGATGAGCTGTCAGGGACCTGTGTGCACATTCAGTTTCCAGTGGCCATGGCTACAGGTAGTTTAGGAAGGCTGGAATGAAATTCTGGAGAAAGGTACACATGTTCTCCCCTCTGATCCTCTCCGTACCCACATAATACACAGATTGTTGCATCTACTCCTGGTCTCCATGACATGTATTTTGCTTAATAGAGAATTTGTTTGTTTTGAGTGGAGTGCAGTAAGCTCTTGTAGCTTAGCCAGAGAATCCTCTGCCAGAGCAATCCTCTCCTCAGCAGTGTCCACTCTATCAGTCAGTTCTCTCAGGTTAGTTTGTGAAGAGGACATCCTGCTTTTAATGTCTACTAACTCTTTTGTTATTTGCAGCAGTATTTCATTTATATTTGTTTTCTCATTTTTACCTCTGTTTGTTGCTGATCTCTTGCTAGAGCGGGGACCGCCATTGGAAGGACCATTCAGTTTACTTGAGCCTGGCAGCATTACAACCGTGAAGGGCAACATTTAAAAATCAAATAAATATTAAAAATAATTAAAAGTTGCCAAATTTTTACAGATTTCATTTCCAGAGAATGATGGCTAATTAAATCAGTTGTCGGAATAAGAAAATAACAGACTTGAAATGATGGATCACTTTTAAATGAGAACTTTTCTGGGGAGACTGAGGTTTTGTCACTCATTTTCTTCATCGCCAGCATGCACTGCCCTGCATAAAAATTACTGTGAAGGAGAAAAACTACCAACAACCAATTAATTGCAGTATCATCAGCATTATTTAACGTGGTGTAGTATTATAAAACACATAGAATCCTTTTTGCCTTTCAGGAACTAATCCCCAAATTTGAAAACAAGTTGCAGATAAGCACAAATTTAATTTATATTTAACCACATAGACAAACAGGGCTTTACAAGTATTAAGGTGCTGCAGGTTTATCATGGGTTAAGTTCATGGTGTTGAATGAAAAGAAATTTGCCCTTGCCTTGTCAGTAACTGGTCTTCCTCAGGGTGCTACAAGCAAGTGGATAGACTTATTTTTCAAGGCTTAATTGATGCCAGTGAGTGAGTGAGTACTTTTGGCTAGCAACAGGCAAAACACATGGTACATATTACATTTGACTAATGGGACCATGTGGTGTGAAGATAGCATTAGTGTGAAGAAGAGCCAATTGGACAGTGAGATAACAATTAAAATGAGACAATAAAAGTTTCCCAGGAAGCCTTTCCATAGCTGGAGCTGCTTCCTCCTTTTCCTGGGTGGGGTGGGGGGGACAGGGAGCCTCCAGCAACTCTCTCAAATGCTGGACTCTGCCAATAGTAACAGCAGTAGCTGCCAGTCAAAGCAACAGACTAATGAGGTCCAAGAGCCACCAAGAAGTCTAGTCTTTTAATGTGGGCTTTAAGGTTACAGCCTTCCAGGTTGACTCTGACCCTCCTTATTACCTTTTCTGTGGCTTTATTCATGTCCTCCTTTTTTCTGTGGTGTCTAGGGAGCCAGCAGCAGCTCAACCCAGGCTGAACACTGCTACTAGCCTCATGGCAAGAAAAAGGTCAGCAGGAGATGCCAGTCAGAGCAATGGGTCAATCAGGTCAAGGAGCAGCTAAGAGGCAAGACTTTCAGTCTGGGCTTTTGATCCACAGCACTCTGTCCACTCCAACTCCTGGGCCACCTTTGCCAGAGTGAGAGCTTCTTCCTCCAGTGGTACACCCCATGACAGAGTTCCTAGATCTACAGCTAGCACAAGGGTAGAAGGAGCTTCCATTAAAAGCCATGGACCAACTGGGCTTGAGAACAGCTGGGAGGTGGGACCTCTGTGTTTTGTAAACTGCACTACAGCCAAGCAGTCCGCAGTGTAATGGTCTTCAGCAGGAGTGCCATGGCTACAGGGTGTCACACATGGGCGTCCACATACAGTCAGCAAGCCATGATGCATTGAGTCCACTACCCAACCCCTCTGAAGAGTGACTTCTGAGTGGAACTGACCACTGCCACAGTGAAGCTGGCACATCTGCCTAGTAAAGCCCTCCATACCTTCCATATTATAGAAGCAGGACTGGTTTGACTGAGGCTCCTGGACTAAAAGACCAGTTGTACGCCACATGAGTAATAGGAAGTTCCTATTTTGTCCCTTACACTGTCACTTGTAACATTCACTGTAGTTATGGTCACAAGCTCACTAGTACAGTATGTGCTCCAGTTATTTATAATTCATTCAAGTACCTCACAACCCTAGGTACACTGGGGTACTGCAGGTGTCTTCCTCCCCAATGTCCTTCTGTCCCAACGTACACTGGGGTACTGCAGATCTCCCCAATGTCATTCTGTCCCAAGGTATGCTGGGATGCTGCTAATTATCCCCAGTAAGTACTTTATAACTTTAGATAACCTGGGTTACTGCTGCAGCTTTCCCAGCTACCTTATTACTTTAGGTACCCGGAGGTGCTGCCATTCTCTTCCAGTTATCTTCTGACCCTAGGTATATGGGGATGCTGCTTATTCTCCTCCTTGTACCTTATTACAATAAGTACCCTGGGGTGCATCTTATTCTCCCCTTGTGCCTTATTACTGTAGGAACTCTGGGGTACTGCTTATTCTCTCCCTTTTACCTTATTACTGTAGGTACGTCAGGGTGCTGCTATTCTCTTCCAGGTATCTTCTGACCCTAGGTATACTGGGAAGCTGCTTATTTTCCCCCATATTTTCAGAAAGTATGTACCCTGGGATGTTTCTTATTCTCCACCTTGTGCCTTAGTACCATAGGTACCCTGGTGTACTGCCTGTTCTCCACCTTGTACCTTATTACGGCAGGTACTTTGGGTGCTGCTATTCTCTTCCAGGTATCTTCTATCTCTGGTGCACTGGGGTGCTGCTTATTCACCCCTTGTACCTGATTACCCAAGGTACCCTGGGGTGCTGCAATTCTTTCCCAGGTTCTCTGAAGCCTTCTATTTTGCTATTTGCTGTTTTAATAATATTATCAAGCTGTTATACTGATTAATGATGTTTTGTGTTTCTGCCAAGAAAGTCGAAGGAAAAGGCAAGATGGAGTGAAAGGAAGACAGAACTCACTGGTGATTCTGTAGCTAGGACAGTGGGTGAGGTAGAAGGTCACTGCTAGACCAGGATGGTATCTCAGGAGAAGTGGTTTGCTTACCTGGAGTATGTGTCAAATGAGTGCTATCCCAGACCAAACAACAGAGCTAGAATAGGGGCAGATTGTTTTCAGCTATGTTGGCACACATGACATATGGTACACATGTACTCAGGACACAAAGCAGTTTTTCCCAGAATTAGGAATGTTCCTACTGGGTATCCAGTGGGGCCATTTCTGACATCCCAACAGTCCTGTAGGCTACAGAAGAGTAGTAATCAGCAATTAGACAAGAAAATGCTTGGCTAATAACCTGGTGGAACTGGAGGAGGGATCTTTTCTGGCTAATTGGAGGGCTTTTTTGGGCAGCGAGTGCCTGTACAGCCAGGATGGGCTGCACCAGGAGGAAATGGAGAATTATGGGAGTAGCTTAACCTGATGCTGTGGGTGATTGTGAGGGGCTTCACTCTCCTGGGCATAGACATCTATCATGTGAAGGCTGATGGCAGGGCTGAGACTGAGTTCCTGTCCACACTCAAGGCCTACTTCCTAGAAGAGAATGTACAACAAGGGACTAGGTATGAAGCCATCCTTGACCTTCTTCCCAGCAGTGGAATGGGATCATCTCCAGTGTGAACATCAAGGAACCAATCGGAAGCAGTGACCCCAAAAGGGTAACCTTAGTGACAGTGAAGGCTACTTGGGTATCAGTCACCAGGACCCAAAAATTCTGAAAGGTAGACTTTGTCATGATGTGGAATCTGGTGTCCATGTGTCTGGAGAAGCTGCAGGTGGCTGGTAACACAGAGCACATGCAAAGTTTGTTAAAGGTGCTTGATGCAGCTATAAAGGTCTGCATCCTTATTTTCAAGAGGGGGTAAGGTCAGACCCGGCAGCCATGGCGATTCAGCGTGTCCTCAGTGCTACACATGATTCTGGAATCCACTATCAAGACCTGAATAATGAATCCCTTGATTGAGGCCAAGGATCTGATATCCTCTCTAATGGCTTTATTCAGCAATAACGACTGAGAAGCCAGTCACTTCCCAGGGATTAATGACAAGATGGGTGACTGGATGGCATGAGGCTATGCCTCAGGCCACCTCCTCCATCCAGGCAGTCATAAATCCAAGGACATGACTGGCTTCGAGGTTGTTATTGTGATTTTAGAAACTAGATAAAGACATTTGCCTGCCTCTAATTGGTTGATCCCTTGCCAAGGGGTACAGTTGTGTGCTGATAGAGACCAGGAAATAGTATGTCCCTGTGTCAGCTGGCTGCTTACCAGTCAAACTCAAGAAGTGTTGGACTTTTTAAAAAAAGGGAAACTCGCCATTTATTTCTCACTCAGCGAGTGAGAGTCCCCACTGCATCAGACAGGAACTCCTGATGGTAAGTGACCCTTAGAACTGCAGGTTAGTTCAAATAAAAGTAACAAAAAAGTACTTTTTTGTTACAGCCCTGTTCCTGACTCCAGTGCTGCCATCCAGCTGTGTTAAACTCAGACACATGCCACACCGTTCCATAATGGTGCTGAGCCGATTGCATATTTCAGGAACTCCATGGTGCTCTGATCCACGAATCTGAGGAACTCTGTGTAAAATTTTAACTTTAAAGTGGAGTTTTTCTTGGTGCTACGACTGCACAGTAGGGCTGAGAAGCAGGAGGGGGAGGAGAAAGCACACCACTTACAGGCTTTAAGTTGTAATACACAACAGTGCCCTGGTATTGGGGTGGATTCCTTTTTATTTGCCTTATAACAACACTTGTACTAGTTCTGCCCTCCCCTTATTTCAGTTGTTTCTCCCTGATCTTTTTGTTGCTGGTTTTGTTTATCGTTCATCTTCCTGCACTAAGTCTCCATCACTCATTCACACTAGTGGGATAGTGCCAGGCGATGGGATAGCGGGAGCAAAAATTTTCTTAAGGGCGGCGCCAAGGTAGGACCACGCCGCATGGCACCACAAGACTGACTCGCCTGTATAGGCTATCTTGGCGTCGACCCTCCAACCGTCTCAGTTCCTTTTCTCCCGCCGTCGAGTACGCTTGGATGTCGACGTCGCTCATCTGCCGGAGTCAAAGTTTTCGTCTATACGACAGCAGCTTTTAGTGTTTAATTTAAAAGTTTTAATTTAACTATTTAGTAGTAATTTTTTATTTTACGAATAAGAAGATTATGAAGAAATTCTTTCCTGCTATCCACGGAGTCGTCCTTAGACGGTAGCGGTGACGGTAGGAAGACTTCGTTTGAAAGTTGTTATGGCAGAGGGGCTGTGCCCGGTCCGCCACCCTTAAGTAACGGGGGGGTCTGACTACGGACAGTCCTGTGCTTGGCGGGGAGGACAGTCCACCGAAGCTACGTAATCTGGTGGTGCTAGGATCCGTTCGCTTAGCCTCAAGCTCTTCTTCTTCATTTGGGGAAGTAGAATCGGTGCCGCTCGAGGTTGCCCATTGGTATATCTGCAGGAGGATTGTTCGTTGGTAGGGGTGATAGGCCTGACCCGACTTTCGTGGGTTCCCCCTTGGCCTCGCTTCTAACGGCTGCATTCTTGACTCCAGACTCCATCTCTGTCCTCGTTGGAGTTCCGGTGAGCAGTTTCACCTCTGGGCCACTCCTGTGGAGCAGGGGGTTTGATTCCTTTTTTCCTGGTTGTATTCCTGGTTTCTGGGCCTCGGGCCATTGGACCGAGCCGGGTCAATTGGATCTGAATGAGCGGTGCCTCTTGGTGCCTTCGCTATCTTGTCAGCCCCTCATGCCTACCCACCTCTTCCTTTTCCATGCAGGAGCTGGCACAGGCACCACCTTTCTTCTTTTCCATTGTGTTTTTCTGGCATTGTGCCCAACACCTTGGTGGTGCCGTAGGTCTGGTGCGTGCCCCTGGTTTGGCATGGGTGCCATTAGCGGCGCTGTTGGTGTTTGGATCGCGCGGGACTCGGCGCGTGGTTCGTGCTGTGCTTGGCACTGTACTGGGTGCTGCAGTCGGCACCGTGGCTTGGTGCTGTGCTCGGCACGATGCTCGCAGCTGCATGGCTCAGCGCGTACTTGGTGCCATGGTCGGCACCAAGCTCTGTGCTGCAGTCGGCGCCGGCTTACCCAGTGCCGTGCTTGGCTCTGTGCCTCGGTGCCGTGCTCGGTGCCGTGGTTGGTGCCATGCTCTATGCTGCAGTTGGCGCTGTGCTCGGTGCCGTGGGTCAGCTTCGTGGCTCACGCTGTGCTTGGCGCCGTGCTTGGCACCATGGGTGCCTCTTTGTCGGCACCACTAGTGGTGCTGTGGGTGTCTCACAGTGCCACTGATGCCTGCAGGCACCTGTGGGTGCTGTGGGTAGTGCTGGGCACCCGTGGTGCTGCAGGTGGTGCCAGGCACCCACAGGTGGGCCGTGGGCAGCACTGGGTACCTGGCGGTGCCGTGGCGATGCAGTGCACCTACGGGTGGCACTGCAGGTGATGCCATGCACCTGCAGGTGGTGCTGTGGTGATGCTGAGCACCCACAGGTGCCGCTGGACGATGCCGAGCACCCGCGGGTTGCGCTGGGCTTCATTTGGTGGTGCCTGGCACCCGTGGAGCACCCGGCGGTAATGCTGAAAACCTGTGGGTGGTGCCTGACACCAGTGGGTGCCGCTGGTGGTGCCTGGCGCCTGTCGGTGTCACCTGGCACCTGCGGGTGCCATGGGGTGTGATGGTACCATGGGTGCCATGGGCATCGGTGGTGCCCTTGTGTGCCGTGCTGCCATTGGTGCTGAGGATACCTGCAGGTTCTGCCATGGGTGCCCTCTGGTGTCTCTCAGGTTGGCATGGTTACTGCTTGCGCCTTCCTGTGCCAGGAGTGATGCGAGTGCCGCGGGGTGCCAGTTAGTGCTGTCTGACAGAACTAGGAAAGATCTGTGTTTGCAGACCTCTTCCGCAGGACTTGTGTTGGGATGTTTCAGGAATGAATCCCATTCTGCGGATTATTTCCACACATTTTAGTGGGTGGCGGTCTGCATCAGATCTCCTCATCCAGTGATTTTCCGCTGATGGGACTCTTCTGTTCTGTTTCTGTCAGCGGAATCTCTCATTATGCTCAGCACTTTCTCAGCCCCCTACGCAGTGCCAAGCTCCTCGACACCCTTCCTGGTGGCGGAGTCTCTAGTGGCTCTAACCGAGACCTCTTTTGAGGTCCTTCTGTGGTAGAAAGGCATCTGGATGAGTCCTTCCCTGTACTTCTGGTCAGTGATACAGCGGATGACTCATTTTATATACTGAACGCCCTCTCTATCATCAGAGTCTGTGATGCAAGCTCTTTTAGTAGTTCCTCATTTATGGGGTCCACCATAGTGTTCAGACTGGATCTGTGGACTATCTACCTCATGCCTAGACTTTTTCAGTGGTCAAGACAATTACACTCTTTGGAACATTTTAATTCTATGGTCGGAAGCTGCACAGACTGTCCCGCTCCTTTGATAGGGGTATACAGCCCGCTTTTTGATGCTGCCCTCTGGTGGCTGCTTCTGCCACAGGTAGTTACCATCTGTCTAGCTATTATTAGTCCAGTCAGGGGTTCAGTTATGGATCTTCAAGCTCCTCCTGCTCCTCAGAGGGATGACCTCCTTGTCATTTCTGTATCAGGCAATCCTTGCCAAATAGCAGCCAGCAACCTTGTCAGGCTCGGACTAATGATATTTAAAAAAAAAGGGGGGCCGGAATTATCACAGCAGCGGGCCTAGTTGAATTTCCTGATACCACGCTTGGATCTGATCAGGTTCCATCTCAACCCTGAGGCGGTCGCCTCAAACCTCCAGTAAAGGGTACCTGTTTTTTCTACCCTAGGGGCAGTCCGATCCATCGGTGGTATAGCTCACCTTTTTTCTCTAAGAGAATTTCTCTTTTCTGAGATATTTCCAAAACCTAGGCATCTAACCAGTCTGTTAGTCCCCTTTTTGTTTTTTAATCAGGCTTTCTTCTCCTGATCAGAGCCTTGCAGCAACAGAAGTGACTCTTCAGCAAGTCTGAACTTAGATTCCTACTTCCATGTTTGCTCCAGCTAACAGATGACATGCTTCTTTCTTGACCATTGGTCAAGTAGGTTCTTTCTAAGTTAGCTTAAGTAAATATTCACATACAGTCATACTACCCTGAACCTACTCTTTACCTCCGGCTCTTGCAGTTCCTGAGGTCTTTTACATTAGATTAGTGCATGTCTTTGACACTATTAATTTTGGTCCTAGATCAAATTGTGAGGCCAGGTTCTTGCCGCTCCCCTAGAATAGTTGCGGCTGCCTGGCAGACTTATATTTTTTGCCCATTCTAGTTGTCGGCAAGGTGACGAGTCACAACTCGAGCATTTATCTTGTAGGCACTATGTTATAGATGCTCTTACAAGACAGCTCTTTTTATTAACAGGACAGTCCTTGGCTGTCCTTTCTGAGTGAACCCTATCTCCTACCACCCTACTCAAGGTTGTTGATTTTAGCTTGGTACTCTCCCACTAGTGTGAATGAGTGATGGAGACTTAGTCCAGGAAGATATGGAAATTACGTACTTACCGTAATTATTGATCTTCTTGGACAGTCTCCATCACTCATTCACATGCCCACCCACCATCCCCTGGGTTCACCTATTTTTCTTCCTGGTCTTCATGGCCTATGGTCTGACTGTGAAGACATTGTTCTTGACCTTCATAAAGGCCATCTAGGCCCTCTCAGGCCCAGACACTCACAATGAGTTATTCTCATTAGTTACACTGCACCTCCTTGGTCGAAAAGGTACTGAGGCGGTTGGAGGGTCGACGCCGAGATAGCTTATACAGGCGCGAGTCAGTCTCATGGTGCCGCGCATGCGTGGTCCTACCTCGGCGCCTGCCCTTCAGAAAATTTTTGGCTCCTGCTTGGTCCTAGCACCTCCAGCGCTATCCCACTAGTGTGAATGAGTGATGGAGACTGTCCAAGAAGATCAATAATTACGTAAGTACGTAACTTCCATTTTTGCCTGTTCCACAATTTACTTTATGGTGATTTTACTGTTCGACAATTTACTCTAAAGTGTTCACAGATTGTAAACTTTGATTTGTTATTTCCAATGTTATTGCACTATTTAATGCACGGTACTTGTATATGTTTTCTTCTCCTCTTCCCTCCCCATGACACACCAGAAACAAGCTGTTACCAGCTAGCTATGTCTTTCCTAGTGAAACTGTTAAGATAGATAGATAGACAGACAGACAGACAGATAGATAGATAGATAGAGAGACAGATAGACAGACAGACAAACAGAGAGACAGACAGGCAGGCAGAGAGACAGACAGACAGACAGACAGACTTAGAGACAGGCAGACAGACAGACAGACTTAGAGACAGACTTAGAGACAGACAGACAGATAGACAGACAAACAGAGAGACAGACAGGCAGGCAGAGAGACAGACAGACAGACAGACTTAGAGACAGGCAGACAGACAGACAGACTTAGAGACAGACTTAGAGACAAACAGACAGATAGATAGATAGATAGATAGATAGATAGATAGATAGATGGATAGATGGATGGATGGATGGATGGATGGATGGATGGATGATACTGCAGGTAACTTCAGTTGAGCTTAAACCAATGCAAGTCTCAATAGATATCCATAGCTGTACAATATTCATTAAAACGATTCCTATATTACATTCATTTATAAAAGACTAAATCTGATTGATATAACCCATTACTTATTCTTAATATAAAAAGTTGTACCATGTGTCACAGTATGTAGATTCTAAACCAGAATTAACTTACTTAGGAGACCTAGTAGCCTTACAGACCTTCCAAGGCAATGAATGGTGACCAAATGCTATTATAATCATCCAGTTTATCTAACAGCTTACAGTGAATTCTTTCATTACTTGTGACAAATTCCATCTGATTACACCATTCTTGTAGTGAGGGGGGACTCTTTGCCTTTCCAATACTTTAATATCAGCCTTTTTACACTAAGGGAGACAATACACAGCCATATTTTTTTTTAAATTTGCTAATGACTAAGCAATCCAAGAATATCCCCAGAAAAAAAATCAATGGGAAGGGATGGGGGATCTCAACCCCTGTAACTAGTTTGAATATCTTAAACACTTCTGCCCAAAGTCCCTTGATCTTAGTGCATTCCCATAGCATGTGTAGTATACCAGCTTCCCCACTGTTACATTTCCAGCAGTCAACATTTTCCTTAACACCCATTGTCAGCAAATGTTTAGGACTTAAAACCTATGTAGTATTTTTTTTGCAGCTATGTGCTTTTCTCCTACCTGGTGTCCCGGTCGGCTACCTCGTCCATGCATCTTTGGTTCCAGCCACTGTCTGGACCCTGGCTTGCCTATGACCCTTTCCTGTAAACTCCCATGGCTTGTCCCATATGGGGAGGTGGTAGGAGCTTCCTCCTCACTTACTGCCAAGTCCAGATTCAGTTCCAGCGATGTTCCCAAAGCTGGGGCACCCTTCGAATGGCCATCAAGCTGCCACAACCTGGGATGCCATCTTTTTCTGTTTTTCTCCTTAGAGAGAATGGCATGCAATGACACCAGTGGGGGGAGTGTGCATGCGTCTGCACATGCTCCCTCCGGTGCCTGCCCTCTCTCACCCCCTACATGCAGTAGTGGTGTAACACCCTACCTCCGCTAGAGCCAGCAGCACACTGACACTGAGACCCTCCCAGAGAGGGAGAGCAGTCCAACAGATGCTCATTTTTACCCAGGCTGTCATCTTGGGACCCACTCCCAGGCTAGCTAACTTGTATATTAATCTTTTGTGTGGGACTGTGTCAAATGCCTTGCTAAAGTCTAGGTAGGCCATGTCCACAGCCCTCCTGATCTACTACTTTGGTCACCCAGTCAAAGAAATCTATCAGATTTGTCTGGCATGACCTTCCCGCTGTGAATCCATGCTGCCTTGGGTCCTGTGCCCTTTGGCCTCTAGATATTCGACAATTCTTTCCTTCAGAAGTGATTCCATCATTTTTCCTACCACTGAGGTTAAACTAACAGGTCTGTAGTTTCCGCTTCTGCCTTGCTCCCATTTTTGTGAAGGAATCACATCTGCCCTCCTCCAGTCCTCAGGTACCACCCCATCCTCCCATGATTTGTTAAACAGGGTAGTCAGTGATGTCACTAATTCCACCCTTAGTTCTTTTAGAATTCTGGGATGAATCCATCAGGCCCCATTGCTTTGTCCACCTTCAGTTTTAGAGTTCTTTCAGAACCCTTTCTTCTGTAAATGGGCTGGTATCAACTTATGTATCCAGAGTGCTTCTACTGTTTGTTTTAGGTACCTCCCCTCTTCCTTTGTAAATACTGAGCAAAAATATTTGTTTAGTATCTCTGCCTTTCACAATCACCCTCTGTCCACCCTCCCCATTAAGCCTCACTATCCCTCCCTTGGTCTTCCTTTGTTCCTTGATGTACCTATAAAGGTTTATCCCCTTCTTAACTGAGTTGGCTATCTTTCCTCAGTTTGGGCCTTTGCTGTTCTGACTGCCTTCCCAGCTTCCTTTGGCTTTAACTGATACAGTTCTCTGTCCTGCTCCTTCTGTGATTCCTTGTACTTCCTGAAAGCTTTCTTTCTTTTGAACCTTCACTGCCACTTCCTTTGAGAACCATAGTGGTTTCTTACATCGTTTAGTTTTGTTTATTTGCTTCACACAAAGGCTTGTTACCTCTGTGATGGCAGTTTTATTATTCCCATTGTTCTTCCACCTCCTTCCTGCCCATTTGCTAGTGCATTGCTTAGGCACTCACCCATTTTGCAAAGTCAGCCCTCCTAAAGTCCAGTACCTTTGCCTTTGTATGGCTTGACTCTATTGCTGTGTTTATTGTGAACCATACTGTTCGATGGTCGCTAGTTCCCAGATGGCTACCCACTTCTACATCTGTGATCCTCTCTTCATCTCCATTTGAGAGAACCAGGTCTAAGATTGCTCCCTCGCGTGGGCTCCAATACTAGTTGTCTAAGGCATGTCCCCTGTAGGGCATCTAGAATAACCTCACTCTTGAAGTGGCTGCTGCAACTGCACTCCAGTTAACATCTGGCATATTCAGATCACCCATCAGCAATATCTCCCTTCTTCTGCCTTACTAAGTATACTTTCTATCATTTCCTTGTCCATTTCCTCCCTGAGAAGAGGTCTGTCTCAACCCTGTGCGGATTGTGGTGCCATTGCTGGTCTCCAAATTTACCCACAGTGCTTCTTCTCCTCCCTGTTTTCCCTTTTGTTCTGCTGCTTTGATTCCTTCCCTTATGTAAAGAGCTACTCCTCCTCCTCTATTACCCCTCTGTCCCTCCTGTAGATAGTGTATCCTGGTGTGTTTACGTCCCAGTCATGGTTTTGTGTGAACCATGTTTCTGTGACTGCCACGATATCCAGATGTTCCTCCTCCATCAAGGCCACTAATTCAGGAAGCTTGTTACTCAGACTACGGGCATTGGTACTCATTGCTTTCCATTTTGATGGCTTTATCTTCAGTTGCTGCATCCCCCACTGACCTTTCTACCTTGGTCTTTTCTCATTCTAGTACCCTGTTTTGTAGGGAGCTGGGATTTTCCTGCTGCTTATCAGTGCCTCCCCTTGACTAGTTTAAAGCTTGCCAATGAAGCATTTAAACCGATTGCTCAAAGACTTTCCCTTCCTGGACAGATGCAGACCATCCTGCCAGTATAGGCTGGTGTCCCTCCAGGTGGAACCCCAGTCGACAATGAAGCCAAACCCTGTGCTCCACACCATTTTTCAACCATTCATTAAACTGCATGGTGCAAAGTACCCTCGCCTCACTCATGCCATTGACAGGCAGCACCTCTGAGAAGGATACTGTGTGTGCTACTTGTCTTAGGCCCCTCCCCAGTTCTACAAAGTCCTTCTGCACTGCTCTAATCTCATGTTGAGCCAAGTCATTTGTCCCTAGGTGGACAATGACATCCAGTTCAGAATCCGTGCAGCTGTTCTCGTGATCCTGAGGATGCGCTTCCTGTCCCTCAAGCCATAGTACCAGGAAGGCACCTTGCTTCAGTTTTCCTGCTCTCCCCAGTTCTATCCCCTAATAATGAGTCCCCCACCAGAAGCTGCTTCCTTTCCTTGTGGTGTCCTCTGCCTCCTTCCTGTAGGCCTCCCTTGTGACAGGTGTCCTCAGCCTCCTTAATCTCCTCTGTGGGTGCATCCATGGGGAGCTAAACTGTGCCCTCACAAAACAATCGGCTAAGAGCTCTGACCCACACTGCCAGATGAGTGCCTTCCTGTCAGCAAGATACAATACACAACAATTTGACAGAGCAAATCCCTGCTAATCAAACAGAGAAAAATCCAGACATCCAAGTCAGACACAGGTAAACCTCCCCAGCCCCAAAACAGCCTGGTGGTTTGTGCTTCTGAAAGCAGTCAGCCCCAAAATAAGTCAGCTGTGCTTTAAACTCTTCCTGCACTGAAAATCTTAAGAATTGTAACAAGACTGTCTTTTCCTGATTTGAGTTCCTTATTTCACCTTTCAGTTAGAAGTAGCCTCCACCTGCAGAATATCTGCTACAAACCAAAGACAATTGTAAAGTTCACCTCCCTCTGTTGTGAGCACAACTCGTTTCCTTTCTTGAATCCTATGTTCAGTATTGCAGCTCCCAGCAAGTGGTAGCTTACCTTAAAAAATATTAGCTGTTCTGACGAGTTTGCTATAAAACACTTGCTTATAATACTATTGTTCTCAGGTCTGTTACCAAAGCTACTGGCTGATTAAGTAGCTGTGATGTAATCACTTCTTGAGAAAGTCTGGAATTTCCTTTTAAGGCACACAAAAGATAGACCCAAAAACAGTTTACTGTCTGGGTCAAATACAAAACCTGTACCTGCACTTTTTTAGGATTTGTGACAAATGTTTGCGTAGGGTTTAAACTCTTCCTGCACTGAAAATCTTAAGAATTGTAACAAGACTGTCTTTTCCTGATTAAGTTCCTTATTTCACCTTTCAGTTAGAAGTAGCCTCCACCTGCAGAATATCTGCTACAAACCAAAGACAATTGTAAAGTTCACACCCCCTCTGTTTATGAGCACAACTTGCTTTCTTGCAAATCCTATGTTCAGTATTGTAGCTCCCAGCAAGAGGTAGCTTGCCTTAAAAATATTAGCTGTTCATCAGTCCTGAATTCCTATACGTTCTAATTCTGTCAGCAGCCTAGGTTAAACAAACAGCCACAAACAAATGGCTTCTACTGAAAAGGTGCATGGCCATATGCATCATTCACTCCTGACTTCCCTCAACTTACCAGTACTACCAAGTGCCAGCTTCTAAGTGTATTCCTGTGTTCTCCTGATACATATTAGGTATGTTGCAAACTGCACTGGCAGAACCTAAAAGAAGTCACAGTAAAAGCAGTGACCCTGCACTAAAGCCACAACACTGAGTGTACGTCAGCTGTAGCCAATTTTTTTTTTTTTTTTTTTTTTTTAACACCAGGACACAGAAAGAGACTAAGCTGAAAGCTTGTTTACAGGTGTGACCTGGGAGCACAATGAGGTTACGCGGACTTGCTCAGGGTCACACAGTATGCAAGTGGGGCTGTGGGATTCAAACCCAGGTCTCCAGGTTTTCATCTCAGAACCTTAAACCATGGCACTATACTGCCTGTACTGCTTGTGCTTCTGATAAGTGCACAGACAATGGCAGCAAACTCAGTTTCTCCCAGGTTTTTTTTTTTAATTTTTAGGAGAAACTCCAGAGGCAAGAGACAGGAAGTCAAAGAGGATCCAAGCCTCACAGACTAAAGAGTTCTTCAGAAACATCACAGGATGCTGGACAAGGCATAGCAGATTCCTGCCACTGCCAGACCCACACAGGAACCACCCTACTGGTCCACCTGAGAAGAGGGATGGGGCCACCAGATCTCTCACCTCATCTCCCTACTGCAAAAAAGGGTGGAAAGGACCCACCCCCATGAAGAGAACCCGGACCCTGAAAAGATGTTTATTCCCCACAAGCGGAGCCATTCCAGTACATGGCCCACAAGCGGAACCCTGTAACAAGGAGGAGAACTCCTTTCACAGCAGCTCAGGTACTGTACATCATAGAAAAGAATTTCATCAGGATATCAGCCAGTTCCAAATATAGCACTGTATCTTTTCAGTCAGCTAACCTTTGCTGCTAGTATTTTGTGTTTTGTTAGTTTGCCAGTTACTGTGCTTTGGAGCAGCTCTGTTTAGGGGCAAGATACAGATTGTGCAAGAACTTACTGTAACAGTATGTCTTTGAGAGCATCTCTTGCAGCAGCCATAACACATAGGATATCCAGCTATAGGCATCACTTCCTCCAGATGATCTCCCAGCAGTCAATCCAGGGCCTCCCTTCCGTCACCCTGGTGTATATAGGGGGCCCCCAGATACTCATAGGTCTATTTTTCATCTTAGCGACTAATATGAAAAGTGAATCATAGGTCTCGATCGAGCTTGGAGAAGAACAAATGGCAACAGCTCAAGGCTGCCACGGAGAATGAAGCAAGGTATCCTTCTGAAGCAGGAGCAAGGGGAAGACGGGCAGGCAGCATGGCCTGCTGCAAGAAGATCAGCTCGAAGAACTACTGTTTTAATAAGTTCTTATGCAACTGTACTATCTTCCTTGAGTCAGTCTCTTACAGCAGCCCATAACACATGGGAAGAATCCCAAGCAGTTATGATGCCCATGGGAGGAGAGTGAACTGCAGCAGATATGGACAGGAGGCTGTTGAGGATGCCGCCCAAAAGCAGCACGCTTCTTAGAAGTGATGTCTAGACTGTAATGTTTTGTGAATGTATGTATGGTACAAAACACTATGGCGGTAGTCATGCCTCTAATGTTTCATGGATCCTGTAAGAGGTTTATCATATTTGTTATATATAGAACATAATGCAGTTGGCCAACCATGTGGACAAGCATTGCTAGAAACAATTGCTCAGTAATCCTGGGAAGAAAGAAACAAAGTTGTTCAGTTTTCACAACCATTCAGTGCAGACGAGATAAGGTCTCAACGTTCTTTTCACATTGAGAGTGTGAAGCAGGGCTTCCCCTGGATTCTCAGGCTCCATAAAATGTACTGGCAGTTGAATGGACTGATTCAGAATAAAGTCAGAAACTACTTGTGGGAGAAAGGAGTAGTGCCCAAAGGACACCAGATCCATATGAAACTAAGTAAAAATTGGCTTGCACATAGCGACCTGTAACTCAGAGTAATCACCACCTGACGTAATCGCCATAAAAAAAACAAAAACAAAAAAAAAAACCAGTTTTCCATGACAGAAATTGGAGTCCACATGCATCAGCAGGCTCAAAAGAACTTTCAGTAAATTTTTCAAGCACTAAATTCAAACCCCACACTGGGACTGGGACCGGGTCCTGAATAAAGGCGATGCAAATGTAGGATACCTTTCAGGAAGGTTCCAATGAGAGCAACTGGGACAATGGTTTGCTGTCCACAGGTAAATGAAAGTAGAAATAGCTGACAGGTCTACTTTATTGAGGAATATTTAGGCCACCCTCTGACAGAGAGAGTAGGTAGTCCAGGATTCTCTTTGGGGAACATTTGTAGGTGTCCAGTTCCTGGGAAAAGGCCCAAATGGAGAAATGTTTCCATGTCATACAGTAGGAAGACCTAGTAGAGGGCTTCTGAGCCACCTGTAGGATCTCCGCTACCCTGGGGACACCCGATAATGAGAAGAGGACTATGTCCTCAGGATCCAGGCATGCAGACACAGGGAATGATAGTCCAGGTGTAGCAGGGAGCTGTTCCCCTGTGATAGGAGGACAGGACAAAGAGGCAGAGTTAGAGGATCTCAATCCGAGATGTGCAACAGCAGGGGAACCAGATTTGCCTCAGCCAGTACATGGCTATGAGAATCATAAACGCCCATCTTTGACCAGTTGTAGGAGTACTCTTTAGGAGAGAAAGGGCAGGAAAGTGTAAAGAAATTTTCCTGTCCAGGAGCGAGACAAGGTGTCCAGCCATAAAGTTCCAGGACCGCTCTAGAGAGAGCAATAGAGAGGCAGTGTTGCGTTCTGGAGGCTAAAATAGTCTAAATCTAGAGACCCCACTAGAGAAAGAAATCTTCTAAGATGTCTGAGTGGAGTTCCCATTCATGGGTCCAAGCATAGGTTCTGCTTAGGGCATCAAGGGTATTTAAAACCCTGGATTGTGGATTGCCAGAAAGTAAATGCCTCTCTGGATCGCCCAATGCCACACCCTCATGGATTCTCAGCAGAGAGGGTATGAATGGGTACCACCTAGTTTGTCCAGGTAATTAACTACCATGGAACTGTCCGATTGCACTTGAAGGCAACCCTGAGGGCAAGGACTCAAACACTTGTAGGCGCACAAACTGCCCTCAATTCCAGGGTGGTGATGTGAAGACAAGCTTCCGTCACTGTCCAACAGCCCTGGGACTGAACCCCTAAGAAAGGCACCCCAGCCCAACAAGGAGGTGCCTGTTAGAATGAGATCTGGGACCGGGGATAGAATGACATGCTTTGCAGGAGAGTGTCACTGAACTGCCACCATTGTAGTGAGCGAAGTTCTGGGGAAGATAAAGGACAACAGCATCAAAGCCATCCCAATTCTAGATCCACTGGACCCTGTGGGTCCACTGAAGAACTCCTCATATGAAATCTGGCATAAAGAATAATGGGATGGTAGCCACCAAATGTCCTAGGAGCCAAAGGTAGTCTCTTGCGGAGACATACCAGCAAGTTTCTAACTGTAGAATGAGGGTCAGAATGATGTCCACCCAAATTTTGGGAAGGAATGCCACGGTCCTTTATAATGGAAAGTTTGTGATGGGTTCAACATAGACTTCAGGTAGCTGATCGTGATGCCCACCATGGAGAATATCTCTAAGGTGTGGGTCAGGGTGTAGTCCAGCATAGGGCATGTAGACGCGCCTTTGGTAGTCAGTCGTCTAGGTATGTAAAACATAAAGACCCTCCTGGCAAAGAGCCCTCACCACTGCCACCAGGCACTTCATAAATACCCTGGGGGCTGAAGAAAGGCCGAAAGGAGGGACTGAAATTGAAATGATGGCCCTGAAACTGAATCGCAAGAACCACCTGTGGGCAGGGTACATCAGGATATGAAGGTACGTGTCCATGTCCAGGAACAAAGCCAGTCTGTAGGCGTAGAGACTTCTGAGATCTGGAATACGACACAAGTCTCTTGTCCATTTGGGAACCAGAAAAAAAAACCCGGGATTAATATTCCAAGCCTCTTTGATGGACGGAACTGGCTCTATGGCATGTTCCTCTAACACAGCATCTATTACTGCCTGCAGTACCAGAGCATGGTCCTGAGTGTAGTGTGATACCAGAGGAGGCAAGGGGGAAAGATAACTGGTTAAGTCCAATGTATGACCTTATTGGATCAATTAAAAAGAGCCAGGAGTCTGATGCAATCCTTTGCTAACCTCCAAGGTGCAGGAGAACCTGCCCCAGACAGCTGAGGAGGGGTCTGTGCCTCCCACAGCTGGAGACAGGCCTGCAGGCCAAGAGTGTCCCTGCGGAGGAGCAGCAGGGATATACCAGGATGGTTTGGGGCATTTCTTGGGCTTGGCAGGAGCTACCGAGCCTTAGACTTGTTAGCAGGCTGCCTCTGAGTAATAGGGTCTACCTGTGAAGGAGCAGCCCAAAGGATTCCCTGTATGCAAGCTTTGCCTCGAGGTTGTCGATACAGGGATCCAAACAGACTGAAGGTACGATTCAAGTCTTGCAGGTGTGTCAGAATGTTTTGGGCCTAGGACCCAAAGAGTTTGCCCTGTTAAAGGGAGCATAAAGGATGGACCTCTGTACATCCTGTGAGAATACTGAACCCCTCAGCCATGCATGGCATCTAGAGGCAAACACCCGCATAGGAGGCTCTAGCAGGTAATTGACATCAGAGGTAGCCCTGAGCAGGTGGCAGACAGCCATCACTGAGGTTCTCCAGAGACTTGGCCTGGTGGAAGGGACTGGACCGAATCTGGAGTAGCTTTAAGATCCCCGCTACTCGAGGAGGTAGCCCATATAATTCAGAATGCGAATGGACATAGTAGTGTTATCCATGATATCCAATTTCTTGGATTCTGTATCCGGTGGAGCACATATCGTTGTAGTGTAGCAGATCTATCATGAACCTCAGTTAGCAACCATGGAATCTGTCTGTGGAGGTGCAGAAAGGTAAGGGGTGGCCACGGTGCCCCATAAAATCTGTCTGCCTTGCAGGGACTGAGGGAATCTGGAACAGTTGTTGCCAGGCGGCCAATATGGCCTCCTCAAAAGCATCCACATGGGGAGGAACGAATAGTGTGGGGCTATCTGGAATATCAAGGTACTGGGCCAACTTTTTCTGGAGGCATCCTGTTCTGAATTTTGGAATCAAAGGTATTGCAGATGTACCATAATATCCGAAAAGGAATGGTCATCTGGAGGAGAACAGGGAGGTCCTGCAGAGCAGCCCTATGAAGGAAGATGCCTCTGAGGGCGACACTTGGGATCCATAACCCTGATCCATCTCCTCCTCAGTTAGGTCCGTTATATCCAATTCTTGTAAGAATAAGGTGACCAAATCCTCCTCCCTGGATGCACCCTGCTTGGAGGGATGAAGGCAGGGACCACAGCCTTCCCGAGAGGTTTGACTAGGGGAGACCTAGTAAAGCCCATAATGGTACTGGACAAAAAGTCTGAACATCCACCATGGTCAAGTAACCCCCAGAAGAAGGGCTCATGGACCAGATGGGCACTGCCAATAGAATGGCAGAGGCAAGGTACCAACCTTCCAGTCAGTGTGAAGGGGTGCACATAAGACCCCAACACTGTCATAGATGGAGGAACCATTACAGGGCTCTCTGTCAAGGTGGAGCCTATGATCATCGATGGCAACACCGTCGACAAGGTGGTAAGGCCAAGAGCCACCATCAGCGGGAGAACCATTGACAAGGCCATTGATGAGACATGGAAATTAGGTCCACTGTCGACAGATGGCCAGAGTAGACAGGAAAACTGTTGATGGGAGAGTCCCAGTCTGTCTAAGAGATGGTGGAAAAATAGGTCCACTGTCGAAGGCACAGTGAGTCATCGACAGAACTGTTGATGGGTGAGCCCAATAGCTCAAACATGCTCTGTGAATGGGAGAACCCAGGAGTCAGAACACTTGCCTGTTCCTTTTGGAAGCTGGCTATACTGCAGAAGAACAAACTAGAAGCATTTGAGGAACTGGTAACTTGGTAAAACATAATATTGTAGGGGACTAGGAAGGTAAGCTACACGTTCTACAGAAAGTTTCATTATTTTTATTGGCATTAAGAATTGCAGGATTCCATTAAAGTGTAGTAATTTTATAACCAGAGAGGTTGTAATACAACTGAAGTTGCTTGATTTCTGTGCTAGACACATAGGATTTGGAAGGATATTTGTGCAATATTTTGGAAGTGTCCTGCTGGCTAAGCAGTGAGTTTATCCCTAGTTTCAGATAAAGGGTTTGTGTGTGTATTAGAAGCAGACATAGCAAACTGTCTTCACTGAAAAGGCCTGCTTATATCACAGGTATCACTAGTCAATCAAATGATTCTGGGAGGGCTTTTATCACTGTTCTGTTTAGGCATACTACACAGAGTAAAGTCAGTCAGAACACTTGCCTGTTCCTTTTGGAAGCTGAGAAACTGGCTATCAGGCAGAGAACAAACTAGAGACGCATTTGAGGAACTGGTAACTTGGTAAAACATAATAACAGTGAGTTAGTTTTATCCCTGGACTCAGTAGAGTGGTTTGTGTAGGAGCAGTGGCCTAGTGCATTGTGGTGTTGGTTGACTTACTATAAAGGGCAGTACTCACCAGGGTGGTGGAGCAGTGGTGTATTTGATTGTTTCTAACAGTCACCAGTGGTTGTGGCCTACCCTCACCCTGCCCACCCCAGGCTTGGCATTTCCTTTATAGCCAAGGTTCTGACATCACTTCCTCAACAGGTCTTGGAGCAGAACTGTCATTTTCTTAATTACCCAGCACAGTGCATAAAGCGTAAGTATATACACACACACACACACACACACACACACACACACACACACACACACACTCACACACACAAAAAAATAATTGTATATTACTCATTGTATATTATAAGGAAGAGGAACATGTGGGAGTGGTGCAATGCACTGGCTGTGGGAGCAATTTTCCGGAAACATTCTGGAACCTGCATTGCTGCCCTATTTGCAGGCAACTGTCAGCTCTGAGGGAGGAGGTTGCCCACCTCCAGGCTGAACTGGCAAGGACTAAGGAGGACTCCCCACCCAAAGAGCACCAGTTCCACAACCACTGCCTCAGAGGTTGCCATGTGTGAAGAGCAGATGGACCACAGTAGGTTCTGGGAGGGTGAGGGTGGTGGAACAGAGGCGTAGCCCCGGTTGCACCTCTACACAAATCCACATGTCAGTCTGGCAAATCAAGGTTCCTCTATGATGACACCCTCATTGGAGACCAAGAAGAATGCTGGGGACATCCACAAGGGAGACCCACAAAAGAGTGGCAAGGGACAACACAAGAGAAAGAAACAGCTTCTGATAGGGACTCAGCTGTTAGGGGTGTAGACCTGGGGAAGGGAGAGGAGAGAGTAAGGTGCCTGCCTGGTGCCATGGCTAGGAGGGACAGGAAGCGAATCCTCAGGATTGCAGAAGCACATCACAGGGAGGAAACTAGATATCATAGTCCACCTCGGGACAAATGACCTAGCTAGGCATGAGATCAGTGCACAGTGAGGATGAATTTGTGGAGTTGGGAGGGCCTCAAACAGGTAGCAAGCACGGTAACCTTCTCAGAGGAGCTGCCAGTCTATGGCAGGGGTGAGACTAGGGTACTGTACACTATGCGGTTTAATGAATGGTTGCAAACTGGTGCAGAGCACAGGGCTTTGGCTTCATTGGGGACTGGGGTCCACCTGGAGAGATGAAGGTCTATACTGGCATGATGGTCTGCATCTGTCCAGGAACGGAACGCTGCTCCTAGGGTGACAGGTTTAAAGGCTCTTTGAAAAGCTTTTAAACTAGCCAAGGGGAAGGTGCTGATAGGAAACAGGAAAGTTCAAGTCTCCCCGCAAAGCATGGCAGGTAGTAGGGTAAACACTGAGGTACAGAGCTTGACAGAGGGCAGGCCAGGGTACATGGAAAATGGACAGGGGCAATAAGAGCAGGGATGGGGTAAAAAGGATAAAGCCAACATTAAATGGAGGGCAATGAGTACCACTGCCCGTAGTCTGGGTAACAAGCTTCCAGAGCTAGTAGCCCTGATGGAAGTGGAACACTTGGATATTGTGGCAGTCGAGAAACATGGTACAGAGAAGCATGACTGGGATGTCAACATACAGGGTACACAATCTACAGAAGGGACAGGGAGGGTAAAGAGGAGGTGGAGGAGCTCTCTACATAAGGGAAGGGATCAAAGTAACAGAACTAAAAAGTAAAGGGGAGAACAAGAGGAACTCTGGGTCACATTGGAGACAGGGAATGGCATCACAATCCGCACAGGGTTGTATACAGACCCCCATCTCAAGGGAGGAAATGGACAAGAAAATGATAGAGGGCATTCTCAAATGGCTGAAAAAGGAGATACTGTTGATGGGGGACCTGAATATGCCAGATGTTAACTGGGCAACATAGACTGCAGCCACATCCAAGAGCAGCGTCATTCTCGATGCCCTACAGGTAACATGCCTTAGACAGCTAGTGGTGGAACCCACTCGGAGGAACAATATTAGACCTGGTACTCTCAAATGGAGAGAGGATCACAAACTTAGAAGTCAATAGACACCCGGAAAAAGCGACCACTGCACAGTGTGCTTCACAATAAACACAACCATGGAGACAAGCCATACAAATACAAGGATACTGGACTTTAGAAGGGCTGACTTTGGCATAATGGTGAATACCTAAGGAATGCATTAGCAAATGGCCAGAAAGGAGGGTGGAAGAACAATGGAGAAAAATCAAACTGCCATCATGGAGGCAACAAGCTAATGTGAAATAAAAAAACAAAGCAGAATAAAACCCACTATGGCTCTCAAAAGAAGTGTCAGGAAAGGTTAAGGAGGAAAGGGCTGTATTCAAAAAGTATAAGGAATCACAGACGGAGCATGACAGGAACTGTATCAATTAAAGCAGAAAGAAGTGGGAAGGCAGTCAGAAAAGCAAAGGCCCAAACCGAGGAAAGGATAGCCAACTCAGTTAAGAAGGGGATAAAACCTTTATAGGTACATTAGGGAACATAGAAAGGTTAAAGGAGGGATAGGGAAGATTAATAAAGGAGAGGGAGGTGGGCAGAGGGAGACAGTGAAAAGGCAGAGATAATGAATGAATACTTTTGCTCAGTATTCACAAAAGAAGAAGAGGAGGAGTTACCTAAACCAAACAGTAGAAGCACTCTGGATAGCGGGGTTGATACCAGTCCATTTAAAGAAGAAAGAGTACTGAAAGAACTTCTAAAACTCAAGGTGGACAAAGCAATGGGGTCTGATGGGATTCACCCTAGAATCCTAAAAGAGCTAAGGGAGGACCTAGTGACACCACTAACCACACTTTTAACAAATCATGGGAAGATGGGGTGGTACCGAGGACTGGAGGAGGGCAGATGGATTCCCCTTCACAAAAGTGGGAGCAAGGCAGAAGCAGGAAACTACAGACCTGTAGTTTGACCTCAGTGGTGGGGAAAATGATGGAATCACTTCTGAAAGAAAGAACTGTTGAGGTACCTAGAGGCCAGCGGGGCACTGGACCCAAAGCAGCATGGATTCACAGCAGGAAGGTCATGTCAGACAAATCTAATTGATTTCTTTGACTGGGCGACCAAAGTAATAGACCAGGGAGGGGCTGTGGATATGGCCTACCTAGACTTTAGCAAGGCATTTGACACAGTCTTGCACAAAAGATTGATAATCAAGTTAGCCAGCCTGGGAGTGGGTCCCAGGGTGGTAGCCTGGGTAGAAACTGGCTGCACAACAGGACACAGAAGGTAATAGTGAATGGAACACATTCTGAAGAAAGGGGTTACTAGTGGAGTACCTCAGGGGCTCAGTACTGGTCCAGTCCTCTTTAACGTCTTTATGGTGACATTGAAGAGGGTCTGGAAGGAAAGGTATGCCTCTTTACGGATGACACAAAGATCTGTAACAGAGTTGATATACAAGGGGTAGAAAGGATGGAGAAGGGACTTGGCAAGGTTGGAGGAATGGTCAGACATATGGCAACTTAGATTCAATGCAAAGAAGTGCAAAGTAATGCACCTGGGAAATAAAAATCCAGGAGAAGAGTACACAATAGCAGGGGAGGTACTAACAACAACAACAATAATGGAAAGGATCTGGGTGTAGTCATATCAGATGACCTAAAGGTGGGCATGCAATGTGAGAAGTCAGTAAGGAAAGCCAGGGGATACTGGGATGCATAGGGAGGGCATCACAAGTAGAAAAAGGTAAGTGGTTATCCCTCTATACAGACAGTTGGTGAGACCCCATCTGGAGTACTGCGTGCAGTTTGGAGACCTCATCTACGCAAGGACATAGACAGGATGGAAGCAGTCCAGAGGAGGCAACTAAATGGTGCAGGGTCTACATCAGAAACCATATGAAGAGAGACTGAGAGAGCTTAACATGTATACCCTTGATGAAAGGAGGACAGGGGACATAATAGAAACTTTTAAGTACCTCAAGGGAATCAACAAAGTCAGGAGGTAGCATCTTTCAGAAAAAGATGTGTAAGAACAAGGGCACAATTTAAAGTTAGAGGACGGCTCAAGGGTAATGTGAGGAAATTCTCTTTTTCACGGAGAGAGTGGTGGACGCATGGAACCACCTTCTGGGAGAGGTTGTGGGGTCTAACACAGTGGAGGAATTCAAACATGCATGGACAGACATAAGGCAATTATAGTGGGGGTTGCAGGAAATAGGCTGTTGGTTAACTAGAATCTGCAGCTTATCCAGTAGGTAGGAAATGGGCAGACTGGGTGGGCCAAGTGGTCCTTATCTGCCGTCAAAGTCTATGTTTCTATGAGCAGCAGCAGCCATAATTGATGGATGATGGCTCAAAAAGACTGTTGGCTGGCAGCAGTGGAAGAAGCAGCACAACAGTGGTCGGCGGATGAGCCGTCGATGATGGGAGGGACCACTACTGCAGACAGTGGAGAGACTTGGTGTCAGTGGGTTCCTCCTACTACTGGTGTTGAGCTCCCAATATCAATGGATGATGGCTCGAAGACTGTTGACAAGCAGCAGTGGTTGAAGCAGCACAACAGTGGTTATCAACTGATGAGCCGTCGACGATGGAAGGAGAGACCCACTATTGCTGACAGTAGAGAAGACGGGTGTCCAGTGGGTTCCTCCGAATATTTACCTTATTTCTTGAGGACCTGGAAAGCGAAGAGGACAGTGCGGGGAAACATGCCTAGACTACGATGCATGGTCCATCTCGGACCCATGCTCCATCAACGATAGGGGCACACCCTTCCAGACCCTGAGGAGGTAGTAGAAGAACTCTAGGTGACTCTTCAATGAACTGAAGAAAGCTGGTACTCTTGGAGAAGAGCTTGATGCTGACTTGATTGCGGTTGGAAAGGAACAGAGGAGTATCATGGACCTCCCTTTATATATGTGCAGAAGCACACCAGGTGACAGGAAGTGGAGGCCCTGGATTGACTGCTGGGAAATCATATGAAGGAAGTGATGCCTACAACTAGATGCAATATCCCATGTGTTATGGCCTGCTGCAAAAGACTGACTCAAGAAGATCTTTAATTATTTTATGCCAGATTGTGCTCAGGGAAGCTCCATTAAAAGTTCTTTAAGGAACACAGCTCCCTCCTGCTTTATGCTGTTTGAAGCGCTTTCTAATTTAGAGTGCTTAGTTATTTAGTGTTCTCTCTTACTTGCTTTTATCTGCTGTATTCCTGGTCGCCATCTCAGACTGTTTCTCCTGCAGCGCAGATCACAGGTAACCCCCCAAGTCTTTGTCCTACTTTCCCACTCCTGGCTGTCCACTTTGTTTTCCACACTATTCACCCCACTATTCCAATTACTGCTTGACCCTTTTATCCACAGCCTCCGACGGCTCCTTCCACAAATGGAGCTATTTCGAGTACAGGGCCCACAAACTGGAGCCTCCTGTAACAAGAAGGAGACCTCCCTCTCACACAGCAGCACAGGTACAGCACTTTTTGTGCTAGACACCACTTGTCTGTTGTTTCCTTCACCTAAGTGCGGTTCCAACAAAACCTGAGAAGGTGATGGTTTTACCATCCCGTTACATTTGGCAACTGCGTGCAGGTTGAAATGTACAAAGTGAGGATTCCATTAAAGTTCGTTGAACTGAATGTCAAGTAGTGTAGTGCATTTTTGCCTACCTGGACCTACTCATCTAGTGGTTGTTCTCTTATGGGACTTGTTCAGTTTTGGTTTTGAGGTGGCAGATCCACACGAATCACTGGTATACTCCCGCTGCGAGTAACAGCGTACCATCCTGGCTCCACAGTTTGCCCATGGGGGACCAGAAAGTCATTGGGTGACAATGCAAAGGATTTGAGTCCAGTCTTTCGACTGCTTTGTGTGTTTACCCTTTGTTTGGCATACCTGAATTGTGCACAAAACTAAGACTCGATGTCTCAAACTATCTTACCTCCCATGAAGGCTGGACTAATTTCACGCTGGACGCAAAAATTGCAGAAGACCCCTTGCTTACGATCTCTGATCAACATCTAGAGTCTAAGAAAAAGCCAATAAATGCCACACCAGCGGTCTCTTGGTTGCTCCTTTGCTTTTCAGCTAGAGGTGCAGTGACATGTTTTTGCTAGTGTTTTTTCTTAGCTGGAACCGGCTCTGTGGCTAGTTCCCATAACGGTAAGGCTTAGATGACTCATCTTTGTCTGAAGAAGCCAGTTTGATTCCTTCAGATTGTCCTTCAAGAAAGAAAGGCTTGGTTCCTCTGTGCAACATTCAGTGGGGCGGACATTCTCCTTTTAACCATTCAGTTCTCTTCTCAATGGTTTTAATACTAAAGGTTTTACAAATGTCACAGTCTGCCTGGAAGTGTGAAGTGCCTAAACAAAACAGGCACAATTCATGTTTGTCAGCCTTGCAAACACCTCTCCACACTTCAAACAGTTACTGAAACCAGTAGGCCCCATTTCCTTTTCGGTCTTTCTGATATAACCTCCCACACTAAAGTATTGAATTTAGAACTTAAAAATGGTTCCCAGATCAAATTTAAAGAGTAAATGACAATTCAGCAATCTGATCTAGGCAGACGTCCACAATACAAAACAGTTGGTTCCCAACCGGAAAAGAATCATGTCAGACCAAAAATGCAACAGGCGTAACTAAATATTTGTAACGGGTTTCAAAATTAAGCCCAAATAATTATAAAAAGTAAGAAATAAACTAGGATTATATCGGTTCCTCGACGATTTCGTGGAAACCACTGAGGAACCACAAACTGAGGTAAAATAAATAAATAAATAAAACACCTTAAATCTAGCACTAAACTAAATAAAACTTAAAAAGAAAGGCAGCAGTATAAATAAAGTGGTTTACTTTCCAAGAAAATAAGCAAAATCAGACAAGCTGAGGAACTATCTCTGAGGTGTTTTTACTAGGCAGGTGGAGAAGTCAATCTGAGCGTTCTAGAATGCAGCAGTTGGCAAGAGCAGCAGTCTGAATGGTGGCACAAGCCAATGAGTTTCCATCATTTGCATATGTTCAATTTCTCTCTGGGGAAGTTCAACACAGAAGGCCGACTGCAGATAGTTAATCACACTGAAGAATTCCTAGGGTTAGAATGGACTGGATGAAGCATGACGTCCATAAAAGATGGACCATCAGGAAGGGACTTGGAAATCACCCAAGAGGGTCTTTACCCTCTGAAGATTCCCCTTGGCGAGGAAGTGGACACCAAGCCATCTGAGTCAACCCCATTCATTTTGTCGAGTAAATTTTTCGGTGGCAAGTGCTCATTCTGGCGAGGCCAGAGCTGATGTCGGACAAGACCCAGAGTAACCCTACATCTGGGGTTCAGTGGTACCAATCTGGTCTGGATCCAGGGTGACAGGTCCCAGTTGGGACACGGGATGGGCCTTGAGGAGCCGGGGTCTGTCTTTGAATGAAGGACCAGAGAAGGCGGCACTGTAGTCCACCGTGGGTGGGAAATTATGGACTGGTGGGTACAGATAGTCAGCATCAGGTAAGAGCCCACAGTGGCAGGACTGGTGTTGTGTGAGGCTACCCAGTGCTGGCTGGGGCAGCAGCCAACTGGTGGCGACCCAGTGGGCGTTGGCTGGGAACACCTGGGAGAAGGATCTGCTGCTGCTGGGTGAGCCAGTGAAGCAGGTGCCTGGGGTAAAGACCTCCCGGCCAAAGGCGGAGGAGATGCTGGAGTTAGAGAAGCAGCAGCAGCCTGCTGCAGGTGCTGTGAGGAGACTGGCATTGGGTCTTGCAGAGAGGAGGACAGGCGTGAGGCAGTGCCCTGACGGGGTTGGGGGTGACAGTGGCGGAACCGATGCCTGACACACCAACACCGCCAAGTCTCCTAGCTGAGAGCCTAGCTGAGAGCCCATGGAAGAAATTGGCTGGAGAGTCAGGAGGCTGGGGACAGGAGATGCAGTTCCCTACCCTGAGGAGCTGCCACCCATAATGGTAATGAGGAAGGGTGGCTGTGCCATTGGTAGCCTGGTACAGGAGAGGGCTGGCGGGCTGAGGGAGCAGACACCCCTGCAGGAGAAAGACAACCCAAAGTGGTCAAGGGTTTCTGAGGAGACTGCGAGCGGAAGCAGACCAGTCCCAGTCCCAATGTTTGTACTGGTGCTATGCTTGCCATTGGATTTCTGAGAAGATGAAGAAGCCCCAGAGGACTGTGCTGGCAAGACCAAAGGGCCTAGGCAAATGATCACACAGAATATCCATTTTTTCATGAATTTGTAAAGGGAAGGGAATGTGGGTAGAGGGTGACAGTGAAAAGCAGGGATACTGAACGAATATTTCTGCTCAGTATTCACAAGGGAAGAGGAGGGGAGTTACCTAAACCAAACAAGAGAAACACTCTGAAGACGGAGTCGATACCAGTCCATTTACAGAAGAAAGGGTTCTGAAAGAACTGGTAAAATTGAAGGTGGACAAAGCAATGGGACCTGATGGGATTCACCCAAGAATTCTAAAGAACTAAGGGTAGAACTAGTGACACCACTGACTACTCTAACAAATCATGGGAGGATGGGGTGGTATCAGAGGACTGAGGAGGGCAGATGTGATTCCTCTTCACAAAAGTGGGAGCAGGACAGAGGCAGGAAACTACAGACCAGTTAGTTTGACCTCACTGGTAGGGAAAATGATGGAATCATTTCTGAAGGAAAGAATTGTTGAGTACCTATAGGCCAGTGGGGCACAGGACCCAAGGCAGCATGGATTTACAATGCGAAGGTCGTGTCAGACGAATCTAATATATTTCTTTGACTGAGTGACCAAAGTAGTAGACCAGGGAGGGGCTGTGGACATGGCCTACCTAGATTTCAGCAAGGCATTTGATACAGTCCCACACAAAAGATTAATTCACAAGATAATCAGCCTTGGAGTGGGTCCCAAGGTGGTAGCTTGGATAAAAAATTGGCTAGACAACAGGACGCAAAGGGTAGTAGTAAATGGAATACACAGTGAAGAAAGGAGGGTTACTAGTGGGGTACCGAGGAGTTCAGTACTGGGACCGGTCCTTTTACTGTCTTTATAAGTGACATTGCAGAGGAACTGGAAGGAAAAGTATCTCTCTTTGCAGATTACACAAGATCTGCAACAGGGTTGATACACAAGATGGAGTGGAAAGGATGAGAAGGGACTTGGCAAGGTTGGAGGAATGGTCAAATGTATGGCAGCTCAGATTCAATGCAAAAGTGCAAGGTAATGCACATGGAAACAAAAACCCAGGGAAGTGTACACAATGGGGAGTGAGACACTGACAACAGTAAAATAGAAAGGGACCTGGGGGTAATTATATCCGATGACCTAAAGGTGGGCAAGCAATGAGAAGGCAGTAAGGAAGGCAAGAGGATACTGGGATGCATAGGAAGAGGCATCAATAGTAGAAAACATGAAGTTGTTATCCCTCTGTACAGACAGTTGGTGAGACCCCATCTGGAGTACTGTGTGCAGTTCTGGAGACACATCTCCCAAAGACATAGACAGAGTGGAAGCTGTACAGAGGAGGGTAACTAAAATGGTGCAGGGTCTGCACCAGAAGGCATACTAAGAGAGAGACTAAAGGAGCTTAATATGTATATCCTAGAGGAAAGGAGGAGAGGGACATGATAGAAACTTTAAAGTACCTCAAGGAATTAACAAGTCAAGAGGGTAGCATCTTCCAGAAAAGGAGATGTGCAAGAACAAGGAGGCACAATTTGAAGACAGAGGAAGGCTCAGAGGTAATGTGAGGAAGTATTTTTCACTGAGAGGGTTGTGGATGCATGGAACAGCCTCCCTGAGGAGGATGAGGAGTCAAGAACAGTGGGGGACTTCAAGAGCATGGGACAAGCATAAGGCAGTCCTAGTGGGGTGGGAGGAAGTAAGCTGTTGGTTAACTAGGATTTGCAGCTTATCTGTTAGGTAGGAAAATGGGCAGACTAGGTGGGCCAGCGGTCCCTATCTGCCATCAAATTCTGTTTCACACTTCGTGAAACGATCAAAAGATGAAGCTGGTGGAGAAGACAAATGTGAGGGCTGAAACACCAAAAATTTGATGTTAGACTACTCAAAGAAAGGAAAAAACAAAACAAAATGCAGCAAGCACCAGTAATGGCAGTAAACTGTAGCTACAGCATCTGCTAAGGTCCAACGTGCATGGGTTGACTGCAGGAAAAGAACTGGGAGGGTATGAGGAACCAACCACTTTTATAGGACAGGCCGACATCAGGGGCTAACATCAGTAGTGGGCAGTCCCCTGTGGTAGATTGCTTGCTATAAAGTTTTTGCGTGTGGTCCTGGCGACTTAGTCCCTACGGTGTTGGCCTGCTGCAAGAGCCTTCTTTGAAAAAGAATGTTCAAGTTCTATTTACAGTGGTCGCCCTTTTGGGTAGTGCTTCTGCAAAGCACTGTCAAGTGCGTTCATCAGTCAATATGGTGCAGAGGTACCACACAGTTGTGCATTCCGCATGCCTGGAGTCACGGCTTTTCTTTTAAAGTTTTTTTTTTTTTTCCCCTCTACAACAGACCACTCATATTGCACACAAATTAACACTGCAGAACTCAGGAGGCAATGTACTTTCAAGAAATATGGTTTGCTTGTCACACTTAGAATGGCGATCTCATGAATACACGTTTACACTTGATTAATAAGACTCAAATGGCGTGGTTGTTTTTAAGTGCTGATTTTCCTTTATATTTCTGTAATGAGAGTTTTGTATTGTTTTGTATGTATCCAAGACTATGGTCGAACCTATAAATGGAATTGTATTCCAGTGTGCCTATCCATTTACGCATAAAAATCAAATCAAGTCTGGTGGCACCTTAGCATGCACCACACTGGACTACAGAACTCATTTGGTGATGGGTCCAAAATCATCGGTGGCTTCAAAGCATGGCGGAGGCAGAATGAATTCTGTACTGTGTTTTGTATTGTTTTGTATGTATCTAAGACTATGGTTGGGCCTGTAAATGGAATTGTATTCCAGTGTGCTTATCCACTTACACATAAAAATCAAAACAAATCAACTCTGTGGCACCTCTGCACCACACTGAACTGCAGAACACATTTGGTGGTGGGTGCAAAACCACTGGTGGTTTCAAGCGTGGCAGGGGCAAAATGAAGGGTGTAGTGGTTGCTCAGGGTGGCAGAAACTGGAAGGAGAATAGGGGAGATGTGGAGGGCTAGGACCCTAGAAGGACAGTAGATACTGGAGCTAAACAGTGAACTCAGGCAGACTGGAAGGACCAGGAGTCTTTCTGCATCACTGTCTACGTTGTAGGTTTCTAAGCACATACAGTATACATTTACAGTTGCGGCATCAGATGCCTGGAAGAAGCTCCCATTCCAGCTAAGGAATGTTACTGCTGGCAAGAGTTCAAGTCTAGTTTTTCAGCCACCTTAGAGCTGCCTGTATTTGTTTTGGTCCACAGCCCCCTCTAAGTGACCACGATCATACTCTATAACAATACTGTGTTTGCAGGAACCCACTCTATTAGCTTGTTTTAGTGCTTGGATGCACACTACAGATTTTTCTGTGTAAATTTTAGCTTGTATATACCTATTCCTGATGGACTATGTTAACTTGCTGACTGCTATCCGCTCTGGGACCTCCAAGAAAATGTGATGCTGCATCTCATGGAGTCATCCCAGTAGGAATCATTTCAAATAAATGAACAGAAATACATATACACACTCTGCACTTATGGGGGAGGGAGCTACGATAATAGAATTCTGATGTAGGCTCTTCTCAAAGGTGCTTAACTTTGCCCCCACCCCCAAACACTGCTGCCACTTCCTGTGAGAGCTATTTAAACTCAGTTCCATCCTGGACTGCGGCCACAGGACTGAGGGCAGTCTTAGAGCACTGTCAGTTTTTTTCTTCAGCATAGGCAGCACCATCAGAATTGCCGCAACAACATGCATACTTGCCTCCTTCTCGCCTCCATACACTGTGGCAGTGGGGGTCGAGTGGTGATATTTTTTTTGGGGGAGATATCGCTGCATATTGTTTTCTCTTACAATAACTAGTTCCTTTCCCTATCCAGAGCTTGTTTCCTGTCCTCTGATAAATACCCTTTGGTTTCTGAATTGCATTTACTGTGTTCCTATTATTATTATTGGGTGCTATGCACTAAGCGGGCGGGGTACATGGAAGATTCGTGTACCCGCCTGCACCCTACACCCTGTGGACAGGTGCCTATACCGCATTCACCAATGCTGGCTAACTGTCTGTGTGCCCCCTGCACACAAGACCAGGGTAGGCCAGGAGGAGTTGGCATCCCAGCTGGGCATTCAATGGGATGCCCCCCCAGGACCTTGAGTGGATCCCATGTGTGGGGGCTGCAGGTCTAGGGCTGTGCATGCTGACTGCAGGCACCGGACCGTGCAGCACAATTCTGTCCCAGTATAGACCAGGACACTGTAGATATCACAGGTCAGAACTAAAAACATGCCCCAGAATTATGATGAGGAGGAAGAATGTGGACTGGCAAGTCACCGTCCAGTGGCCAGCAAATCAGCAGATATATCTGAAATGTGCATCATTTGATGTCAACAGCAAGAGTCTAAATAATCACACTCTTGCTGACTTTCTTGCCAAATGATGCCTCGCTTCAAATACAGCTGCTGATATGCTGGCTGTTGGATGGTGAATCACCAGTCCACATTCTTCTCCTGTGCAAGTGGTAGCTGAAAGAGATGCCAATGCAAAGCAAAGAGTGGTATAAAAGTACAGCAGCCGGACCTGCATGGCACCATTCAGTCCGGTGCCACCGCTCCTGTAATTTCCGGGTGCTTGCCTCTCCAGCTGCCCTGCCACCTCTTGTTGCCCATTAGTCAGGGCAGCATGGTGTGCCCGTTCCAGTCCCCGGTGACCTACGGTCTGTGTTGGTAGAGGCACCGAGTGGGTTCTGGCAGGGGTCTACAGGCATACCTGTGTCACCCTCCGCACCATGCAGCCAACACTACGCGGTTTAGTGAATACTGTGTAGTGCTGGCACGCCCCAGAATGCCCCAGCGTGGAGTTGTCCACGGACATGTGGGATGGGGTGCGGTGAGCTGCCCCCTTCAAGCATGCGTGCCAGGGGTGGGGGCAGTGGTGGGAGGGTTATGCACCCCAGATACGTGATGCAGAGCCACGCCGCCCCATTAGTGCACAGCGCCAAAGTGTTTATTTGCATGTGTAGAGTGTTAAGTGCCAAGGGGATTGTGTCTTTAGGGGCCCAATTACTGAGGCTGGGAGATGCAATGTGGGGTGGTACCACCCTGGCAACAACTTACAGAAGGATACCAAGCTGGCTTAGTGAATACAGCCCTGAGGCGCCAATGCACCTTAACTCTCACAACACCAGTGACCACAGTTAGGGAACATGCCAGGTCAGCCGGGGGGGGGTTGAGCTGACTGAGCAGTGCCCGGCAGCCTCCCTCCTAGACTGGGGTGGTATGCCGACCTGGCTCTTGGCTGCCAGCAACCAGGTGGTAGCACCGATGCTTGAGAGACAAACTTCGGTTGAGGTGGGTGGGGAGTGGAGCAGAGATCCAGGATGCATACTTGCCACAATGTTCACGTTTCTCCTGTGTCACCGTGGCTCTGGGGACCCTTGCAAGAAAACTGAAAATGGTCCGCTTGGGCTCCATGACATCCTACCACTGGCTCTCAGCTTTGCCACCTGGCCAAGACTCGGCAATTGGACATAGATCTGTGGGTCAGGAAGGATAGCCCTTCCTCTCCTGGCCCCACCATGAGGGTGGAGCCGTGGGGTCTAAAGGACCCAGCTGGATTGAGGCTGAATGCGGAGCAGAGATCCTCCCCATAGATAGAGGTACTGATCGCATTACAGTCCCTCCAAATCAAACTGAACTCGGGTGTCAGTCACCTGAAAGCCTAAAAGAATTGATCCAGAGACCATTTTACAGGCTTAGTCTCATATCTCATGGCGGGGAGGTTACACTAACTACAACAATTGGAAGGCTTTGCCTGCATTTCAGTGGACAAGCAGCCAGCCACTCCCAGACCTAGAAAAGCAGTTCCTCTCAGCCTCCTTCAGAAGCACTTTTCTTTGCAGCCGGAGGCTCTGTCAGTCTGTTCTTGGTTGCTGCCTGGGCCCCTCCCCGTTTAGATTCTGTTTGTTTTCACCTGGGCTTCTTGTCTTTCTGTTGGGTTTGTATTTTGCCTCTGGTTGTGTGCTTCTCTGTGTTTGTTTCCGTTTCTCTATTTCCTTGTCTTGTTTTGCCTAAACTCCTTGTGCACTGCTATCCAGGAGCTAATGTTATTGCTACCAGAACTCATGTATTCCATTTAACTGTGTTCACCTGCTTCAAGCCTTCTCTGTAATCAAGTCCATAGAACTCAGTCCTGAACTAATACAAGAATATATTGCTGCTGTTTTCTAAGCACTGCCCCTGGAACTAAACTGTGCTTCCTGCACTAATACCAGAAAAGCCATTGTTGTTGATTCAGCATATTGCTTCTCTCCATTGTTTCCTGTTCATTCTGATTACTACCCCCAAAGCAGAACTTCACTGCTGCATATGCTGCTTATTAATGGACAGCGCTATTTACTTCCATGCTACTTTATTATACTCTGGAGGTCAGCTTTGGCTACTGCTAGAGCTGTAAACTAATTTTAAATGCTGCATGTGGGTTACAGCGCTTCACCATGGCTTCCCTGTTTTTCTACGGGGACTGGGGTCTTGGTGAGGAATTGTATTCTGTGGCAGATTGCCTCATGTTTGAATCTGGTCTCTGCCACTAAAATCTTCCGGTATTATGTCACCTTCTAATTGGCTCCTCTAGACTTGGTCAGCTCGCCTCTGCTTATTCTATGTTTGCAATAGCTTCTGCAAGCTGTATAACATCAGCAACTAACTAAACCTTCAGTATGCTAAACAAATGAATAAACTTCCATATGCCAAATAAGTGCATCACAAACAAAATAACAAAACGCAGTCATGAAATAAACAAGAAATGAACAGACAGACATGACTACTGAAGTACCTAAAATACTGCTCCCTGTCAGAAATACCTATGTATCAAGGCAGGCTGACCTCATTCCAGTATTGGAGCATGGTCCCCCTTTGCACCAATCAAATCAAATCAAATTTTATTTCTAAAGCGCTTTTCAAAAACCGAGCGCATATACAATATAAAACAGACATTTAATCAAGTAACATATAAAAATAAAATGGCAGCAACGCTAAAACTAAACATTATTCCCAAATGCCAAACTAAATAAATATGTTTTAATGAGGATTTAAAAGTCTCGTGGACAGACACTCTAATCCGATGAGGTAGAGAGTTCCACAGAGTCAGGCTACAAAAGCAAAAGCCCTAGCCTGATGTCTGAAGACAGACCTGGGAACCTCTAGCAATCCCTTGTCAGTGGAGCGAGTGGACGGAGGGGCAGAAAGGTCAAGGAGGTCTTACAAGTATCGGTCCCTGTCCAAGTAGAGATATTATAGGTCAGCAATGCGACCTTGAAGGTGATCCTCCATCGCACCAGCAGCCAGTACAGTTCACGGGCACAGGAGTGACAAAGCTAGTTCTTGACAACCCTGTCAACAACCTGGCCGCAGTGTTCTACACCAGCTGCAGGCTGACAGAGATCCACCCGGTAACCCTAGGTATATAGCATTGCAGTAATCAAGTCGAGAGGACACAAAGGTGTGAACCAATGTAGGAAGATCGAGCGGAACAAGGTGCTTTATCTGGGCGATGTTCCTCAGATGGTAAAATGAGGACTTGACAACTGCCGACACCTGTGTTTTCAGCATCAATTTGTTATCAAGCACAATGCCCAGATTCCACACTCGTTCAGAAGGTCTCAACTGGTTACCCCTAACATAACGCCAGATGGTTGCCCAGGAGTCAACTTCTCTACCCGCTAAGCTGGATCCACCACCCTCAGTCTTGTCCGATTTAGTCTCAGCCAGTTAGCACTCATCCAGTCTTGAATCTCAGTGAGGCAGTTAAAGACCGAGATTACGCTTACTTCTGTTCAGGTACAAGGACATATAGAGCAGAGTGTCATCTGCATAGCAGTGAAAACTCAGCCTATATTGCCTTATAATGTCTCCCAATGGTAACATGTACACCATGAACAGCATGGGGACAGCACGGAAGCCTCGGCACCGCAGGCAGGGCGAAGGGGCTGAGAAAAATTCCTGACACCGCCTCCAAGTCCTGCCTGTGAGGAAAGAACAGAACCACCTGAGAACTGTCCCTGACAGTCCACAGAATAACCCAGGTGTTCCAGCAACACCCATGATCCACGGTGTCAAATGCTGCAGAGAGATCAAGGAGGACCAAGATCAACGACTCCTCCGATCCTCACTATTAGAGATTAGTAGTACCGAGCTAATGCAGTCTCGGTACTATGCCTCTTCCTGAAACCAGACTGGAGAGGATCATAGACTTCATGGGTGGTAAGAAAGTTCAAGCTGCAACGTGACTACCGTCTCAATAACCTTGCCCAAAAGGGCAGGTTAGAGACCGTCTATAGTTCGCAAGACAGTCTGGGTTGCAGGAAAGTTTCTTTAAAAGGGGTGTCACCACAGCCTCCTTCAGGAGGTCCAAACACCCTGGTCCAGTGAGTACCAGACTATCTCAGCACGATCAGTCCGATGACCTCCATACACCCCACAAAGGCGCACTGGACCAGGATCCAAACTACAGTAAGTTAGTCACAAGCCCGAACAATCTTCACGATATCCACGATCGCTGGCTGGTCAAGATCTGTCCAGACAGACTGGGTGCCTGTGCCTTGCATCGACCAACCGCATTCATTTGAATGAGTTAAGCAGATCTCCGACCTGATGGAAGACACTCATCTGCAAAGAATTGAGTGAACTCATCCAACTTAGATTGTGAAAAGCTCTCTGACCCTAAGGCAAGCTGGATTGCACAGCCTGTCCACAGGTCCGAAGAGCTGAGCCGGTCGATTCCTTGCTGCAGCAATCTCCTGGACAGGAACTCTGCCTTCTTATGGGTGATTTCTGATTGATAGTCCAAATAATGGGCGATCAACCCAAGTCTGTCCTCCTCCAGGCCAGAATTCCGCCAACAACATTCCAACCTTCGCCCCAGTCTCCTCAACTCCCTCAAAGTCAATCAGACCAAGGGGACTGAGGCGGAGGAAGTGAGGCCGAACTCTGACAGGAGCTATGGAATCCAGGCCCTAAGCACCATACTATTATAGCGTACTATTAGGTCTCCTGGATCCAAGTATTCCACGGCTATCTCGATAGGTCCAGCACTTTCAACAGACCTTCTGGGTTAAAATCCCTCAAAGAGCGGTACCGGACCATCTCCAAAGGGGCTGGTTCCACATGGGGAGCCACGAAACTGAACCTTATAGAGTGATGGTCTGACCATCCAACTGGTTCTACCACCAAGTCAGTGGCCTCCATCCCCAGGAGGAACACCAGGTCTAGGAGTGACCCACAGTATGGGTTGCAGCGGTAACTACCTGTGTGAAGCCCAACAAAATCAGTTGGAGGAAGTTTTGATCAAATGCGAGAGTTCCTCATCGACCCAGACACTGAAATCCCCAGGACCAACCAACTGAAGGATTCCAACACCATGTCGACCATGAAGTCTGCAACTTCCTGCAGGAAAACTTTCGTGGATAGCAGACTAGAAGAATCCTGCTACCACACCTGCTCCCATGATACACTCAAAGGATCTAGTGGTCCCCACTGGAACCTCTACAAGGCCATTTCCATCTTAACAGATGGCTACACCCCACCCTTGATCCAGTCTCAGGCGGTTGCATCGCGAGTACCCAGTTGGAGCCACCGACTCCAATACCAGACCAGCATTCTCTTCCAGCCAGGTCTCAGTGATGCAAACCGGGTCAGATGCCTCAACAAGATCAGCAATAATTGCTGTCTTGTTCTTAATTGACCTGGCATTGCATAGCACCGCCCGAGTTGCAGAAGAGGCCATGGAGAGCGGGCAACTTGCTCACTATCAGTGGAACCCTTGGGTATGGGTAGCCGGGCATGGAAGACCCATTTCACCCCAGGGCACCTCCTTGACCAATGGTCTCACTCTGCACCACTAGTCCACAGCTTGAGCATGCGGAAACTTGGGGCGGGTCCTTCTCACCTGGCCCATAGCTGGGAATGTCTCGCTCCGGGTGGACCTTCAGTTGTCAACCATACTGATGGCACCTCAAGTTGCAGAATTTAACACTAAGCCGTGAGAGGAGGTTACAACAGTTGCCTTTGGCTCTAGTGGTTTCCACTGCAATGGTTATCCATTGGCTTTAGTGGTTCCCTAGCAAGGCACCTTCACTGCATTCTCCCTATGATCTCCTCTGGTTCACCTAGTTTGTTTTAGATCAGTAGACTGGGCGGGTGCCTCGGTGGTTGTTACTCTCCTCCTCCGCCTTGGAGCGGCGGTGGCAGAGCAACATCTCACAACCCTCCACGGCACTCCTGTTAGAAGGACAGAGTGAGAGTTTCCTCAAATTGGAATATTTTCTATCTATTATTAATTGGGCTTCCAAATTGCAGTAGCAGAGCCATCATTAATGAAATTATCACACGCCTGGAGGAAGACTACCTAGGCCTTGGATACTCAGAGAATTTTCTCCTCAAAGGTTTTTCCTCTCCTCTGTGCCAAAGGTCATAATATGTAGTTAGTTTAGTTATCTAGTTTCCTTAGATAGGTTCCGTTGTTGGATGGAGGTGGATGACATCTTTCTTGCCGTTCCTCTCTCCTTAGGAAGCCCTTTCCATTATCAATGTATCCAAAGCACTTATCTATATATCTTGTTAATCTGTTTCCTTGTATTATAAACTACTGTACAGTATTGTCATTATGCCCTGTGCCCTTGGCTTGACTGCTTTTGTCTTTGTGCTACTCCTACTTTCTTTTGGGATCTTCCTAAGGTACCTTTAGCCAAGGAATCGTCCCATGGCACCTCTGGGGTGGAACAAGCACAACACTATACTGGCAACATAGGCCACTGAATTGCAATGGACAAGCAGACCACCAATCCCATTTCAGACCTACATAAGCAGTTCCTCTCAGCCTCCTTCTGAAGCACTTTTCTTTGCCCTCCATCCTCCCCATCTCCTGCAGCAACCAGCATCTTCTTCCTAAGGTACCTTTATCCAGGGAACTGTCCCATAGCACCTCTTTGAGGTTCCTTGGCTTTGGTACCCTAGGTAATTCCTTTGGCACAGAGGAGCAACAGCCAAAACCTAAGTTACACAGTTGTATAAGCATAACATTATACTGGCCACATAGACCATCAAAACTGTAGGAACTGTGACCTGCTCAACATGAAATAAGTTTCAGTATATTCAGTAAGTCTGACATAAAGACCTCCTTACTCTACCAATGTTTTGCCAGGATACTAGCTTTTCAACTTAGCAGGGCTCTAAATTAAAACAAATATACTTTCATATCAGTTTATAATAATTGGATGGTCAGTCAAAATATTTTACAATAGGGGTTCAGGCTGTGAATATATACTGCAGCTGATAGCTTCAAACTGGCTATAACAATTTTTTTTTTTACTGAATTCTATATATAGAAAGTCATTGTTACCCCTCCATGGTAAAATGTGCTTAAGTTAATCACATATCTAATCCTTAGCATGCTGTATAACCATTGAATATGAATCCCTATTGTAAAATATTCATAGCCCCCAGCACTGCACTACTGTCAGTATTACCACGTTTCTGGTGTGGGACTAGAATCCATGCCATCTGATATTTTGGCCCCAAAGTCAGGCCTGCAGTTTCCTAGCTGGTAGCTCAAACAGCCCACTTTTGTTCATTTGCTTGCTCATCTATTTCTGAAATTAAAAGTTGATTTTGCATCCAAGTTGATATGTGCAGGTAATTTCTGGCATTTGGGTCCCTCACAACTACTTCTGTGTCTCCATGAGTGCACCTAATTCCTGTGTGCCTTGCAATTTACCTGCCCACTGACATACTTAGTGATTATGGAAAGTTTCAGTTTCCAAGACAGTCTGAGCCAGCCCACAGCACGGTTAGAGTACTGCATGCCAAAGCATCAGGTTACAGTTAATTGGGACAGGAAATGTGTGCTAATTGGCAGCAGTTACTAATGTTCCTAGTAAGAAAAGTGATAAACTTGCCTCCAAATGAGCCATATTTAGCAGTACCTTAATAAACACTGATGTGAAAAACTGTGTTTTCAGTAGTTTTCTTTTATGGGCAACATTTGGCATAGTTCTCTTCATGGAACCAAGGGTGTAGAGGGCATACTCACTGTACACATTTGTGTACAGTTTTGTTAGTGTCTGTCACAAACCGTAAGCCACTCTGTTAATATTATCATTCTAATCTGTAGTATTTGGGTTAGTGTAGGCCACTGAGGTGTGTCAATACATGTATACCCTTTTAGAGTAGAGGAATCATCTGACAACAATCTGACTTGTTTGGAAGGGGTGCCATTTGGAAAGGATGTACATTTTTAATGGGGGAGGTGTAACTGTTGGAGACTGTACAACATGGAAATTTCTGGCTACACTCCTGCATGGAACCAGTAATTTGGAGTGTTTACTATGTCACTGAGTACAGAATGCTAAACATGGGCTACTGTCCTATCAGAACCATGCTTGAGTTCTTGCTCAAAACGTGACATAGTTAAAACTCCAACTCACTGGTTCTAGCAAGACAACTGTAATAAAATGCTGCCCATAAAATCAAAACAATGCAAAATACAGTTTTCAAATAGCTTTTATTCAGGTACAGTTACTTATGGATCATTCAGTCTTATGAAAATTATTTCTATAAGTGGTAACATTATAAACAGCTGCATATTATAACTCATTTCCTGTCCTCTTTAAGTTCGTGCCCTACAGTTCTTAGGGGAACAATTAATGGAAGTGTCCTGCCATTATACTGTACGGAGTAATGCAAAGTAATTTTGACAGTAGCACCCTTTACAGTATAGCTTGAGGAATAGGAAATAAACAAGGCTACATCAAAACTGAAAGTGTTACATTTGAGGCAGTTTATTATGAAGCAAACACTAATCCCCAAGCTTCATACATTTTATTTCCTATGCAGTAGGAATCAATCCTGAATTTCTAATGTGGGGCTTTATAGTTAAACTGTTCAATGTCAAAACATAACAGAAAAATGCAATTGCTCCTATTACTAAGAAGTATTTTTGTGTAACCAATAAGTCCCGATTAGCAAGGGCAGTCAGTGAGAGATGTCCTCATGGGTTAAAGCTGCAGTGCCTGTTATGGAACAAATTTCGACCATTACATTTTATTCTATTTTTGATTGCCCTTTATCACTTGCCTTGTACAATATCCTTTTCCCCCATTCTGAGTCTGCTTTAGCACTTTTTTCTTTGAGCGAATAAAGGAGCACTTCTTTAAATATGGCTATTCAGGTTTTCATCAGTGCTGTCAGCTGCTTTCTGTGCACCTATTATCCTAGTAGGTCAGGCAGCAGTGCCTGCTGCATGTTAGTTCATTTTAGTAACAAGAAAAGCAACAGGGAATACTGATAAAACCTGGAGATACTATATTAAAACTAGAGCCTCTTGAGTCAGCATCGTCTTTTGTCTCGCCAGCTATGAATGATAAGCCCCATCACCTTGCGTGATTGATTAATCTTGACAGAGTGGGACAGTTATGTTTACCATGTTCTTGGTTCCAGGGTCACCAACACTTCTACAGTCTGAAAACCTACCCCAAACCACAAGCCCTACCACCTACTTTAGTAATGACATCTAACAATGTCTCTTGTACAGCAAGTGCATATTAAACTGTAGTGCTATACAAAACCTTTTCACAACCAGAAATTACTCCTAGGCCCCTTCAAATGAATGCCCTGCTGCTGTGTCACTGTGCTACCATTACATATTGTGAGACAGAAGGTTTATAGAGCAAGATGCAGGCTAACAACGTAAATTACAGCGAGAAAGAAAACAATGTTCCCCACTGGGAATTTAATCCCAGCCCTAATGTGTTGAGCCAGAAGCTTTCTAGATAAGCATGATAAAACATAAATTGTACAGAGAAACAAACAACAAAAATATAGAGATAGAGATATCTATCTATCCCCATTCCACTGAAAATTGCACCCAGCTCCCTTCCAACTACTGTCCTGGTCTCTGCCACTGTGCTATCATTCCATGTGGCAAGGTGAAGGTTTCTTAGAATACAATAACTGTAGTGTGAAAAAAATGTTCACAACTGGAACTGACCCCAGGACACCTGCCAACTGCTGTCCTGCCACTGTGCTATCATATCATATACTGAGACAGAAAGAGAGAGAGAGAGACACACACACACACACAGGTATGAAACTATAGTGAGAAAGAAAAACATTGTCACTACTAGGAAACCAGGCCCCTCCCAATTACTGCCCTGGTGCTCTGCCACTGTGCTGTCACTCCACATGGTAAGACTAAAGGTTTCTAGAGATGCAGGCTAACAAGAGAAACTGTAGTGAAAAAGAAAAAAAAAACAAAAATGTTCACAACTGGGAATCAAATCCAGGACCAGTCACAGCTACTGCCCTGGTGGTCTGCCACTTTGCTATTGTACCACATGGAGCAACAGAAGGCTTCTAGAGAGATAGATGAATGCTAACAACAAATTGTAATAAAAAGAAAAATGTTCACAACTGGGAATCTAGCTCAGTGCCTTGTAACATCTGTCATTTATGCTTATCTATATGCTTCATACGCTGTGTAATCTGTATATATGCTGTTGTCAATGGTATCCACCTCTGCTGCACTGCACCTGTTTACTCACCCTGACCCGTTGTGACCTGCTGAGTTGTGCATGAAAACAGGCATTTAATTACCTACGCCCTTACCTGGTCAACTAAAACTAAATATATAAATAACCCTGGCCACATCAATCTACTCTCCTGATGCTCTATCACTGTGTTATTCTGCATGGTATTCCACTATACTGCCTCCTCCAAGTAAATCACAACCTGCACAGCAGGTAACATGCATCATTATCCCAGAAGGGATTATAAATTACCAACTATGGAAAAGATAAAGTAGTCCTGTTGCTGAAACACTGTCACTGACATCAGCAATGCCATCTAACAATTTCTCTCATTACTACATAAATTTTAATAGAAAGACAAAAAAAAAAAAAAACTGGCCAGTCTGACGATTGAATCCAGGCTTGCATAGTTCTCAACATGCCACCAAGCCCCAGAATGCTTATCACTGACATCAATAAGATTATGAGCCGAATCCTCAAAGAGTGACTGAATCTTTAACGTGACCAATTTTTTTTTTTTTTTTTTTGAGGACGGTCCTTTACTAACAGTCATTACACTTTCTATTTACTACTGATTAATAATTACTGGTCACTGTGTTTATTGACCAAACAACTGCATTTCAAATGCTGTATTAACAGGGTTCCATGGCGAATCCATGGTGTATATTGACCAGTTAATACAGCATTAGTAATAAAACAAAAAAAAAAATATTCTTCTTTGAGTCTACCTAACTTTTGCAGGGCATCTTCAACTACTGCCATAATTCAGCATGTCTTATAACCACTGCCATATTGAGTATATGGTGTGGCTGCATTATTAATTTCTTTAAACAGGGCTATTTGCTGCTGCCTGTTTTGGTAGCATTCTCAGACCCTATACCATGCCACCACCAGTTTGCCATTTGCTTTGGCTGAAATGATCCTGGTTACTGACCACGACCAAGTTTCACAAAATAAGATGTCACAAGACATTGCAGAGCAGTTTGCTTACATTCAGTAGTTTGTATTAAATATTTATTGCACCACTTCATATGAATTGAAATATGTATGAATCAGAGAAGGGGTGGCACAAACTGTTGTGGGTGTCAGAGAATGCTGAACAAACAGTGTGGCAGTAAACAGCCTTGTTTAAAGAAATTATATGCACTGCCACACTATGTTTTGAGCGTGGCAATGGTGAAAGCCGCATTGAGTTATGGCAGTAGTTGAAGATGTCCTGTGAAAATTAGGTAGACTGAAGAATTTGTATTTATATCACTAATGTCATATTGCATATGATTTCAGACCACCAATTAATTATATAAAATAACCTAACATACTAAAATGCCAGCAGAATAGGCCCAATGGTCTCTTGAGTCTGTTCGATTTTCAGCACCCACCGAGGGTCGATTTTGGTGTCCCTCCCATGGGTTATACTGTCCCCAGTCTCAGATGTTCCACCTGTACTGGGCCTGGTCAGATTACTCTCCTCTGTACCTGTCCCATCCCCATTTAAACCTGTCCACAGTCTCCACCTCTACCAGCTCTCTGGACAGTGCATTCCATGACTCCACCACCCTTTCAGTGAAACATCTCCTCCTCTCCCTCTGAGCCTGCACCCTTCCAGCTTACACCCATGACTTCTGCTGCCCACCCTCCTTCCTTTGGAGCACCCTGACTGGGCCTCCTTTATTGATCCCTTTCATGTATTTCAAGACATCTATCATGTCCCCCAGTCCGCCTCTCCTCCAGGGTGTACAATCGGCGCCTTGAGCCTCGACTCATAGAGTCTCTCTCCAGGTCCCAGATCATTTTGGTTGCCCTCCTTTGGAACCTCTCTAGGAGTGTAATGTCCCTTTTAAATGTGGTCTCCAAAACTGCACACAATACTCGAGATGTGGCCTAACCAAGCAGTTGCACAGTGGAAGAATCACTTCCACCTTTCTGGAAAGTAATCTCCCTGGCGATGCATCCCAGCATCCTACTTGCCCTTGCCGCTGCCCTCCTACAAGTCTCTTGAGTCGTTCATTTTGACATATACCACTACCCCAGGTCCCTCTCACCCTCCGTGACTGAATCATGTCTCCTCCCAGGGTATATACCTGGCCTGGATTTCTGACTCCCAGGTGCAGAACCTTGCACTCTCCACATTGAATTTTAGTTTCCATTTTCCTGACCACCTTTCCAAAGCCTCCAGGTCCTCCTGCAAGTCCACCTCCCCTCCTCCTCATCCACCACTGCACCCAGTTTTGAGTCTTCTCCAAAGAGACCGTCTCCTCCTGATCTCCAAGACATAGGCATTGAACAGGGTGGCCCCAGCACTGACCCCTGGGGAACCCCACTAGTAACTCACCTTGGGACGAGGCTAACCTCCGACTCACCACCTTCTGAGTACGCTCAGATAGCCAATTTCCTATCCATCTTAAGAACTGTCTCCTACCCCATTTTCTTCAGCTTAGCCAGCAGGCCACTGTGGGGTACTGAATCAAATGCCTTACTAAAGTCCAGAAAGAGGACGCCCACTGGCCTACATTGGTCCAGGGCCCTTATCACCCAGTCCTAGAACTAAACAAGATTTGTCTGGCAGGATCTTCCCATGACAAAGCCATGCTGTCACTGTCCAAGTACCCAGTTTGCTGCAGTAACCCCCTAGCTTTTCCTTGACAGTAGCATCCATCACCTTGCTGACCACCGATGTCAAGCTAATGGGCCTGTAATATACCGCCTCCTCTCTTGATCCCCCTTGTGGATCGGCACAACATGGACCACCCTCAGTCTCAAGGCCCCGCTCAGTCCCCAGAGAGATGTTGAAAAGCTCCACTAGAGGGACTACCAGGACATCTGCCAGTTCCCTCAGCACCATGGGATGCATCTCATCCTGGCCAGGTGCTTTCTCTCTGTCGAGGGACCTGAGGGATTCCTTTACTCTCTACCAGGATTTCAGCCTCCATGTCCTTCCCTTTTCACCCTGCACTGCTGCCCCCCACCTGTCTGTGGTGGCCTCCCTTTCCCCAGATCCGTCAGGACCCTGGTCTCTACCAGCCCCACCCCTTCCTCCGGTTTGCCCGCTCCTTGCAAGACATAGCTCTGGTATGGGGTGTTGTAATCATTTGTTTTTACACACTCAGTGTGCGAACCATCACAAACCACCTGGGCGCAGTAATTTCAGGTTTGCGTCAGTATCACACACCCTGAATGTGTTAAAGAAAAACAACTTTTTTTTTTTAAATAACTCAATGTACAGCACACCACACATTATTCTATGTTAAGTCTGCATTATACAAAAGTGAGAGCATCTCAGTAAGTACAAGAAAAAAATCACTCACTGTAGCAATGTTGTTTCTTCTCGAGGGATCCCCCACTGTGATTTACAACAAAAGCATCATCCTCCAACTGAAGTGTGATGCCCGAGACAGAACTTTATGCTAGTGAATTAACTTAGCAGTTCTGCAGTGTGGTCAACCCACCCCAGTTCTCTAAAGTCAGATTCGTTTCTAAAGCTATGAAGCTGTGAGCACTAAAACTAGCTAAGTGTCCGCAAAAATTTCTGGAACTGGAAAATAAATTCAGCAAAACAAACAAATTTAAGACACACATCATGTAGAAAAATTATTTAAACATATCTGACGGACTACATTTTACAGCTGTCAAAGAACTGCAACCGTATTGCTCAAGCAACCTCAATGAAAAGAACGATTCTTGTGTGAACCTATTTTCAGGTTCTGGAGAGGGACGAGGGTCAGGAACTGTAAATCACAATGAGCGATCCCAAGAAGAAACATTACTATTGTAATTTTTTACAATGCACCAGAGAGGGATTCCTGGTGTTAGAAAAGAGTAGACTATTTAGCTGTACTTTGGGAGGCTGGCTACAAAACCTACTTAGGAAAAATGTTCTGCAAAACAGCAGTTCCAAAGCTGGCATCCCTCCTGGAATGTATGTCCAGGAAATAGTGCTCTATGAAAGTGTTCACTGTTTTCCAGGTAGTTGCTCTGCAAATGTCTAGCAGTGGGATGTCCTTGTAGATGCCACAGAGGCTGAGGAACCTCTTGTGGAATATGCCCTTAGGCCTCTGGGGGTATTTTTCCAGCATTTGCATAACAGGACTATATGCAAGGGACTATTCAGTGAGATACATTTCACTCGGGTTCTGGTTTACCTTTGTCTACCTCACCACAGGTAACAAAAAGCTGATTGCTCTAGGACCAGACATCCTTTGTCTGGTCCAGGTGGTGGTCAACTGCTCATTTCAAGGGCAGTATTGGGATATATAAATGTATGGCATCAGAATGCCATCAGCCAAGCAGGAAGTAGTATTTCTTCTCTCATTTTCTAAGTTTTCTGAACTCGTGTTGTGTACTAGAGAGTAACCCATTCCCTCCCATGTGCTGAGCCACCACATATTTTATTACTGCCTTAACACTTCACAGGTCCGTAGCTACCAGAGTAGGGACCTCGACCCCTTCTTGAACAGGGGTTAATTTTGGCAGTTTTCCATACTTCTGGCACTCTCTATGAAAAGGCCCTGAAAATATATCTGAGGCATCCAATTAAAACCCTTTAAAAACTCCACTACTACCCTCGGACCTTACAATTTTGCAGACCGTCATCCTCAAGATGCTAACCTACTAACTTGGATGTGAACAGTCACGCCCCTGTTCTGCCTGCACCTCTCCTATAGCTCTCTTTCCAGCTGACCATGACCTTTGATTTGCTGGAAGACACGAGTGCTTCTACTGTTCTTGTCTGCCCTCCCATGAAAAAGACACCACCTTATTCACAATTCACCTTTTCTTTATTAACTATTTGTAATATATAGATAACAAAAAAAAATAGTATCAAGTCATACAAAAATTAATCCCGTCGTTGAAACTGCAATGACACTATTTGAAGATCTCATAATACTATCGTTGGTGCTCCAATGATGGTATTAGGACTTTAAAGACTGCTACTGCGTGCTGTACTTGGTCCTTCAGCTGAGTGCAAGCCTCGTGCTCAGTGAATGAAAGTGAAATGTATGCAACTGCTGATCGCGGAGTACTGCAGAACAGAGCGATTTTCACTTTCGACAAGTTATTGCAGTCGCTGATTCTGAGTGCCAGAAAGGAGCTTCTTTCAGCTTCAAAGCCGGCAGTCACTGAAATGCTTACTTACTTGGCAGTTTTCACCCAACTGGCTCTCAACCACTAAAAGAAATAGGGTACAGTACCACTTCTCATATGAAACAAAACAGTGCTATCTGGATGAAAAACTTACTCTATCTCTCGGCAGTCCAGCGTCGTGTGCTTGTAGGTGTGTGTGTGTGTGGGGGCATGCCAGCATTTCTTAAACTCTTTGGATTCATGTATTACAAAAATAAACAGGGACTGTGCATCACATGAATAAAAATACCATATCGAGGTTCGGGTGACATGGAATCTTGAGATGGTATTAAAGGACTGTTTTACAAAGCTATATCTATTATTCTGTATTATTTAAGCGTCACTCTTGATGTTGACATGTGACCAGAATCTCTCGAAGGTATTATAACGCTGTAATACACAATCCCTATCTATTATTCTGTTTTAATTTGTGACCAGAAAAGGCACACTGGGTTACATGGACCCTACGGCAATAGCCATCTTAAGCTCCCCTCATACTGTAGTACCTCATTAGCTTAATCATTACCATATTATATTTAGGAAAGCAGTTGCAAGTTTTCATGTCTGTGATAGGAGTGTAACAAGGTGTGAAGATAGGAAGAAAATGTCCAGGACAACAGGGAATCTCCCCTACACTTTAGCAGGGTGCTGTGGCTCATTTTGGCAGGCTGCCAAGACACCCAACCCAGGAGGTGGAGAAGATGCTGCTGTCCTGGCAGGGGAGCAGACTTCCATCCCTGCCATGGAGTTGAGTGAGGTCAATGATAATGTGTCTATTGAATCCAGTATGGAAGCAGAACTAAATGAGAAAAGTGGTGAAACACAGATACTTCTGACTGATGCAGCATTGTGTTTGAGGAGCACTGTTTGAAAGCTGCAAAGCAGAAGAAACAGCAGCACCTTTTGGGTATGATGGCCGAGTAGACAAGGTATCTCTAGGAGACTGCCTCCTCAGCTCACAGCAGTCCCATGCAGCTAATGAAGTGTCAGCTGTGCCACTTTGATAGCAGCAACTGTCTGTAGTGAAATGCAAGGCAGCAGGAAGACCTCTGGGTCCTATGAAGGTCAGCACTCCTAAGGCAAGTTCAAAGTCTGGGAAAAAAAAAAAGAGGATGCCCTGGTCCCTGGAACAAGCACTGCAGGAGGCAGGATGGAAGCAGACAGAATTGGGAGGCTGGGTTCTGATGCAGATGACCCAGACATTCAGCGCTACAGACAGGAGTCTCCCCTAGAACTGCAGGAGTTTTATTGATAAATCTTCCAGCTACTCCAGTATATGACTTCAAGTACATGATATTGCAGGGGACACTGGGAGAGGTGGGCATGATACAAGCATAGAGAATACAGCCTAAACTCAGTCCAATGTACTAAAGGACTCTGTTTCCATGAAGACTGATAAGAATATGCCAGCAATGGAAACTATTTCACAGTCTGAAGTGGCAACTGTATCTATTACAGGGACAACTAATAGTGTGGGGGACTCAGCTGAAGGTAAAAACAGAGGGCAGTGGTGGTGAGTGAAGTTAACTGCGACTGGTGGGGTGAGGAGGGAGTAAGGCTTGATATCTGTAGCATAATGGTTTTCTGAAACTTTAACCTTCAATGGGTTAGACTCTGCAGCCATCTGTACGTATATCACTAAGCCATATGCAGTGTGGTATGGGTAAACCCAGATCATAGGCCAGGACCAGTGCTGTAAAATCTGCACTGGGCATAGCATGTACAAATATTGCTGATCCAGTAGATCAAATAAATACGTGCAAAATAAATACTGTGCTTCACCTGGTGCTTCAACCCACCCCAGGAGTGACATTACAACATGACAACACACACACCTGTCATGCCTTTATTGCTTAAATATGCCCTTTCTCAATGTACTATACTTTGATTCAGTTAGTGTATGCAACAGCCTTCATGTGAACACACTGGGCTTCTCTTTGACTCCTGATGTCCATTTGCTTTAGCCACTGTATACTGTTCGAACTGCTTTGGTCTTCTTGATGTGGTGCCTGTGTGCCTAAACTATGTAATCCATTTATCTACTGTTACCCATGTAGCTCCAGCGAATGATTGTTATACAGGTAACTGTATGCTCTCCGAGCCATTGTTTTTGGACTTGTCAACTGTGCCGTCTTTGTATTAGTTTCAACGAGGTGCCTTTGTAAATGAGTGACTCAAGGTTTGTAAATCTGATATTTTCTAAATAAATAAATGTTTATGTTTAAGCCCATGAAACACCCTTGCCAGAGCTTGTTTTTCTTGGACCTACTTCTTTGCCTACAGATTTAGATGTAGATGTTAGGGGATATCCATGAACCCAGAGTGTCTTCAGATCAAAATTCTTGCTTACGTGGAGGATGCTGTTACTCATGCAAGAGATGCAGATTCTGGATAGGCCATTTCAAGAAATGACAGGTTTGCAAAATCTTCTGGTTCTCGTATTACTTATCAAAAGTAGGAGCATTCCATTAGGTAATGTGAAGAAAGCAGCACAAGTCGTATAGCATCAACTCCATATGTAATTTGGATATTAGAATTCTGGGTGTCCTATTTGGGAACCTGGGACAACTATCTGAAGGCTGCAGGAGCCAAGATTGCTATGTGGAAAAATATAAATATTTCTAAACTAAAGCGGGTTGTGCAGATAAGTCATTCTGGTTTGTTTGTATCAGAGTTACATTTTCCCACCTCAGTTGAAACTAGAAGCAACTTTATCACTTTTTTCCCAGGCACTGTGGAGCAGTTGCCTTAATCCATAAACGTGGAGTTACTTACAGACCTATAGAGCAGGGAGGACTTCACAGTTAATATAGTCTTTTACTATAGTATATTTATTTCAAGTAACACTGATATGGCCCTTAAGCCAGGGACAGAATTTAGTTAACAGTGATAAAGGAATGGGAAGTGCCATTTGTCAGCTCATGGGAGAAAAAGGCATTACGAACATACAGTATCTACTGAGAACTTGTGTGCAAATTTTATGTAGACAGTTTTCCTGAAGATTGGACTGGTCCTTTTGGTATCTTTATTAGTGATTTGCATGACGGTCTTTACAATAAAGTCAGCAAGTTTGCTGATGATACACAAATATATTCCGAAGGTAGACACAGCCATTAAACAATGTATGCTGCAACAAGACATAGCAAGCATTCAAAATGGGGCAATTTCGAACAAAATGCTCTTTAATACAGAGAAGAGTATTGTAATCCATCTCAGAATAAGAAATACAATACAATACAGTACAAGAACAAGTTATACACTTAATGGGAAAACTATATCATCAAATTCTGAGAGACCTGAGGATAACAATTACAGATCAACTGTCAAGTGGGGATCAGTGTAGACAAGTAGCAAAAGGGCAATTACATAGTATCGCCAATAAAAGGTCATTTGTCACTAGGAACGAACACTGTATCATTCCACTGTACAATACTTACATTTGACCCTGTACTAACTATGCAGTGTCCTTTTGGGCCCCGTATCTGTGTAAGGATAGAAAGATCATTGAGAGCATGCAAAGAAGGACCACCAAACTGATCCCTAGGGTTAAAAAACAAACAGACTGTCTTATTAGGATCAGCTGAAGGAATTAGGTCTTTATGACATCCAGTCCAGAAGGTATAGAGGAGATCCGCTTACGTTATTAAAAATTTTAAAAGATCCCACACTAACCAAGTAGTACAATATATACTATGGCAAAAAAAAAAAAAATTACAATCAATTTAAGATGCCACAATAGGCAAATCAGGACACCAAGAGTCAATGGTAATAAATGTAAAATGACTTTACAGTAAGAGCACCTATGCTTTGGAATTCACTTCCACAATATATGGTTGACTTACAAAAACTTTGATAATTTCAAAAGCAAAAACTGGATAAACTCTTTTGAGCTAAAACAAAATAAACCCCATTTGTGCGGGAAGATGGTCTTGATGGACTATTGTCTTCTTCCATCTTTACAATACTGAGTAATACCCAGTAATTAGAAAATGTAAAGTACTTATGTGCCACATTTTATGTAGACAGTTTTCCTAAAGATTAGAAAGTGTAAAGTAATGTATGACCATGTTTAGCTAGAAGTAAATTACACCACTACTGTAGAAACTGCATTACTTGAGAGCAGCTCTTTATCCAACAGGACCTAGGAATGTTGCTTTAAAACAACTGAAACTCTAGAATGGCTAAACTGGGGTGGGATGTTTTATGGCAGAGTAGCCAAGGAAGTTGGTATGTTAACTCCCATAATCCTAAGCAACTTAGTGACATATTGTCTTAGACCTAGTTGCTTAAAGCAGCAGTACAATGTAAAAAAAGATAAAAAATTTGCACATATATAATCGTTTATTCGGAGCTCTGCTGAACATGTCCCTAGTACTGTTTCTACGAATCATTACACTATAATCCTGTAATGTGTTCCGTTTTCCTTTGTTTTGTTTACATTTCTGCCACCACCACGTTGAGCTGGAACCCCCTCTGCTGCAAACTGCACATATGTATGACTGGCAGTACTGCACAGGAACATTGAGGAGTGTTCGTACAGGGTTCCCTGCAGTAACCAAAGACATGATGTGAAGGGGCGCGAGCTGAAAATTAGGGCAGCTGCCATATTTACTGTGGTGCCACATATGGAAATTACGCATCTACTGCAATTCTTGGATCTTCTTGGATGAAGTCTCCACCACTCATTCACACTAATGGGAGTACCCTGGGGTGCTAGGACCCAGCGAACAAACTTTTCGGAGGACCAGTGCCTAAGATGGAGCAGCAAAGAAGCAGCACAGCGAGCCCGTGTATGCAGCAAGATCTCGGTGTCGACCCTCCAACCGCCTCAGTACCTTTTTTCCCTAAGAGGAGCAGTAACTAACCTAGAAAGGACTAACCTAAAAATAAAACCAGACACAAGATAGTCCGAATGACCCGTGTAAGAAAGGTCAACAATAAAGTCTTCATAGCACAGTCATTGAGGAGTGAAGACCATAAACAGAAGTGAGCTTGGGGATGGTGGGTGGCTGTGTGAATGAGTGGTGGAGATGTCGTCAAGAAGATCAAGAATTACAGTAGGTATGTAATTTCCATATCTTCCTGGGCATAAAGTCTCCACCACTCATTCAAAACTAATGAGAGAGAGAACCGAGCTAAATAATCCCCCAGACGGGCAGCAGGAGATAAAGAGCTCACATGCTTAGGACAGAAGTCCATTAAAAATGGTCTTGCCAAATGAGAGGTGTCGTCTGGGCATGGACATCCAAAGGCGTGATGTTTGCCGAATGCATACGGAGCTCCAGGTAGCTGCATTGCAAATATCTGCAATGGAAGCATTGCAGTTTCTGCCAGAGATGCCACAACTGCTCTGGTAGAGTGAGTGTACACTCTGCTCCAGCTTGACCTGTGCAATAGAATAGCAGCAGTGGAGGCATGCCACCAGACACGCTGAAATGCACCTGATAGCAACAGGTTGACCCAGCTGGGTCTCGCTGAAGGAATCAAACAGTTGTTGAGCCTTGCGAGTTCCTTCATTCTATCTAGATAGAACCGAATGCTCTTTTAAACATCCAGCGAATTAAGGGTACGCTCCCTTCATTCTGGAAGTTCACAAACTAGGTAGGAAGGACTAAAGGTTGGTTTAGATGGAATTCTGAGACACCCTTAAGGAGAAACTTAGGATCAGTCCTAAGAACTACTTTGTCCTTGTGAAATACAGTGTATGGGGTCTGTGACCAGGCGTGTATTTCAAACTCTCGGGCTGAAGTAATGGCCACCAAGAGGCAGTTTTCCAAGTGAGGAACTTCAACTTGCAAGTAGCTAAAGGCTCAAAGGTTTATGAGTGAGCATGTCTAGCACAATGTTAATGTCCCAGGCCACAACTGGATGTCCAATAGGAGGTCTAGTATACAGAATACCTCAAAGAAACCTCGACTATGGGCAACTGCGCCAGTGACATGGAAAGTACCAACTCATGATATGCTGAAATGGCACAGAGATGAACTTTGACTGTGAGTACTGCAGACCTGTGTTTGAGAGGTTTAAGAGAGATACTCCAAGACTTTATTTGGTGGGCAGGAAAAGGGGTTCCAAGAGGATGTTGCACACCAGATAGAGAAACGCTTCCATTTAGCTATGCAAGTTTTTCTAGTGGCCGCTTACGCGCAGCCAAAAGATATCAAACTCTATAAGAAACACTGAACCTATTCACTTCCATCTCTTCAGGAACCAAAGGTGAAGCGACCTCAGGCTGGGATGGACCACAGGACCCTGGGTCAGAAGGCTCTTCTGAAGAGGAAGCGTTTTTGGGGGAGGTTCTGATAGCCTGTTTAGTAGCGGAACCACATCTTCTGAGGCCAGAAGGGGCAATGAGAATCATTCTACCCCTGGGACTCCAATTTGAGCAGCACCCTCTTAATTAGGGGAAAAGGAGGAAAGCATATAGATAAGAGTTTTGTCCACCGCAGCCTGAACGCATCCTGACAAAAAAATGCCGGGTCTTGGATTCGAGGAGCAGAAGAAAGACAGTTTTGCGTTCAGTGGGGATGCAAAAGGTCCAGGTCTGGAGTTGCCCACTCTTTGAGCAGTGACTGAATGACGGTTAAGTCGAGAGCGACTTGTGAGGATACACCTCCGTTCTGCTGAGATGGTCTGCCAGCTCATTTTGTACTCCTGGTTGGTAAACCACCTGAATCAGAGCCCTGTGCTCCAGGCACTATTCCCACACTCACTGCTTCACTGCATAATGGGTTAGAGTGTGCACGCCCAGTTGTTGATGTAGTACATCACTGCCTTGTTGCCAGTTTGAAGGGAGAATGTTCTTGTGACAGAGTATGTCCTCCAAAGCTTGGACTGCATAGAGGATGGCTCTCATTTCCAGGATGTTTGTGAAGTTGAGACTTTGTCCTCAGTCCACGTACCCTGGTGTGGAGATCCTGACAATGAGCTCCCAAGAGAGACATGTCGTGGTAATGGAGATCTGATGATCCAGAGAGGCGAAGGGATATCCTTGCAGAAGGTTGTCCTCCGGAGACCACCAGAGCAACTTCTTTAGAGGTTCTGTTACCTTGATGAGAAAAGACAGGGTGAGTGGTTGGGACCACTGAGCATCTACTGAGAGGTTCTCATGTGAAGATGAGCCAAGGGTACAGTGAACACTGAGGATGCCATGAGGCCCAGCATCTGCTGCATCGAGATAGCTCGAACTGAACTGTGTTCTCTGATGTGCGGACCATCTGTTAGATATCGCTCCTTCTGTCCTCTGGAAGAAAAGCTTTTGCACAGGAGGTGCCCAGAAGAGTTCCTATGAAGAGGAGCTTCTGGGAGAGCTGTAACTGTGACTTGTTGAGATTCAGCAGGACTCCCATGGATGTGAGGAAGTCTGAGGCCATGGCCACGGCCTCCAGAATCTCTTGCCTGGAGGGACTAGCTAGAAGCCAGTGGTCAGATATGGGAACACTTGTATTCAGATTTTCCTGATGTACGCCATGAGAATTGCACAACACTTTGTAAAGACTTGAGGCACGAGGACAGCCCAAAGGGCAGGACTCTGAACGGATTGTGTTGACCCAAAAGCCATGAAGCTTAGGTATTTGTGGTGCTTTGGGTGCATGAGAATGTGTTGGTACGCATCCTGCATGTCTTGGAAGGCTAGCTCAATCATGTAGATGAATCAAAGATAGCACGGTAGTGAGAGATATCATTTTGAACTCCTTGTGTAGGAACTTATTTAACTTTCTGAGAGCCAGAATGGGATGCATACCACCATTTTCTTTGGGACCAGAAAGTAATGGGAGTAGAAACCTGTGTTTGCTGCTCCAGCGGAATTACTTCTACTGCCCTGTTGATCAGAAGGCCTTGTACTGGAAGCAATAAGGTCTGATAGTACTGCCGACAGCCTGGGCTGTTGTCTGGGAGGATGATCCAGAGGAGTTTCTGAAAGAGTGGGAGAGTACCCACATGGATTATCCAGGACCCCATTTGTCTGATGTTAGATTTCCACTGGTTGTAGAATGGAGTCAGGCGTACTCCCACTGCTGAGGAGTCCCCTCGGGCAGCTGGTGGGACCTGGGCCAGAAAACTCAGAAGGGTGGCACTGGGCAGCTTTTGGGCTGTGCCTTCTTCTGCGCTCTCTTTGCAGTGAGGGTTCTGGTTTCTGTTAAAACCTCCTCTGCCTTTGCCCCAAAAGGACAGACTTGTGAAACTGGCACTTATTCCCACCCAGTGTGAGGGGCAGGCGTGGGTCTGGCTATCTTAATGCAGACCTAGTCTTCCGTGTAGCCACTAGTACTTGCTCCACCTGAGGTCTGAACAGATACATACTGTTGAAAGGTAAGGCCATGATTCTTGCTGCAGGGCATCATTCATGAAGCCCAAAGTACGCAGCCAAAAGTGGCACCAGGTGCAGATGCCAGCCGCCGGGGAGCAGTATCGAGGTGTCCACTGCAGCTTTAACCTGTTGGTTACTGAACTTGATACCCTAGTTATGGTTTGAAGTAGCTCCAAGTTAACCTCCAATTCGGGCAGAGCTTCTGCCATTATTTTGAGTGAATGCCAAAGAACATACTCCTATTGAGAAAAATAGTCCTGGTAGCTGGCAATGCACATGCCCATGTTGAGGCAGCAAAGACTCTCTTACCTAAGGTGTCTATCTTGCGAGATTCTTTGTTTATAGGATGAGCTGTAGATTCCCAAGGGAGGACAGCCTTATTCTCTGCCAAGACAACTATGGCATCAGCAAAGGCTTGTGAGGCCAAGATGGGGCAATCCTTCGAGGGCATATTTCCTATCTATGGACTTGGCCACAGAAGGAATAAGAGCTGGATTCTTCCACACCATCTATGAAAGGGTCTTGAAAGAGGGCTGTACCGAGGGGTTAAATCCATAGGGATTTCCGGGACATGAATATATTGAAGACATAAAAGTTTCTCAGGATCAATTTCTGTGGTCTGAGAGAAAGGGTGGAATTTAAATTCTTGAGCAGATACTTAAAGGAAAGGTTCTCAATAATAGGCTGTGCAGGAGGATTGATCCCTGCCCCTCAGGGCAGTGTCCGTATCAACATCACCCAGTCAGAGATCTGGATCAGGCTCAAAATCATCTCCTGACAGTCCGGGGACTGTATAGACAGGAATGGAGTGAAACCAGGGGAAGAAGAGAAGGAGAAAGAATCTAAGTCAAAACATCTGGAAACTAGGCGACACCACACCCATCCCCGGCACCGAGAACAAAGAAGAGCCCTCACAGAAAGCGTTGCACACAGCACTGACAAAGAGCATGACACCACACCGATGCCAGAGGTGCTGACGGATAGAGTGGCACCACACCAGTGCTACCGCCTGCCCCAATGCTAAGGATGGCCGACAGAGCCCACGCACCACAGACAGAACTTGCAGCGTGCAAGGACCTCGACACTGGAGAAGTCCGCACCGCAGACTACAGCAACATCACAGAATTCTGAGAACTGCAATTTGAAGTTACAGAATGAAAATGGCAGGAGATAAGGGTATCAGTGTAGACCCTCGTGCCGCAGCCATGTGAGGGGAATAAACACCAGAGTGTGGAGTCAACTGCACTAAAAGAGGGCCGTGCAACTAGGAAGACCTAACTGCCCTGCCTGCTGCCCTGGAACTGAAGGGCCTGAAGGGCCGGTGTGGGACTGGCTGGTTCGGGCACTGGGCCAACCTCAGAGCCCACTACTCCATCTGCTCATCGGAGCTCCTCCAACAGGCAGAGAAGGGCTCCAGTGTCAAGAGGTCAGCCATCAGAGACAGAAATCAGTGACTCTGACAAGAGGTGGAGACCAATACCTGGTCCCAATAACAGACCATCTATGTGCAGATGTACCAGAGGGCATGACCTCGAGTGATGCCATTTCTTCTTTGACCTGTGTGTCAGGAAGAACTTGAGGCAGACAGTGCCAAGAATGGAACAGTTTCCTTTTATGCTTTGGGAGACCACCCATCTCCCTGAGCACTGGACCGTCCGTTGTCAGACTCCCCGTCCGAAGTCTCCCTACCATCACCTGCCCTATTCATGGTTGACTGTCAATAGAGGACTGAAAAATTCTATTTATAAGGAGAGAAGTTATTAAATCGGTACTTATCGAAGATGAAATACAAAATAATAAATGGAAAATAAGCTGCTAGTTTAAAGTTCGACTCCCAGCTGATGAGCGATGTTGTCACTGAAGCGCACTTGATGGCGGGAAAAAGGAAAGGAGGCGGTTGGAGAGTCAATGCCGAGACAGTCATTACTGCATGTGCCAGGCTTGTGATGCCTTCTTGTGGCTCCATCTCAGGCACCAGCCCGCCTGAAAAAAGTTTGCTCCTGCTGGGTTCTAGCACCTCCGTGTACTCCCATTAGTGCGAATGAGTGGTGGAGACTTTATGTCCAGGAAGATCAATTGAAATACATTTTAAACAACTAAAGATCTCTAGAAAGATATTTACAGATATGGACATCTCATCTATGGCAGCATGCCTCCAGCCCCCAAAAAGAAGAATTCTGACAATCACTTCTTGATTATGTTGCACTGCTGCTTTAGTCTGGGGAAAAAGGAGCATTTATTTTTGAATGCCTTTATGTGTAGTCCTTTTGGTAAGCCTTAGCATGAACCTTTGTTTCAAACTTTTATGCATCTGGAATAAATACTGGCCGTCTTTTCTGGACCCTGGTATAAATCTCATATCAGCACATTACAGGTAATTTGTGAAATTTTGAAACATCTCTGGCAGGCTAGATTCACCTGGGTCCTGCAGCAGAATATTTCTACACACAGTGAAATAATAAAGAATGTTACAGTTCACACTTCAAAAATGTTATTGGAATGCCAAGAAGGTATATTCAAAAGTATTGCTTACTTCCTTTTGATTTTCGAAATATAAGGCATGCTCTGCTGTGAAGGTGGTTACTATTTCTTTTTGCTCTGAAGACTGCTGAAGCAGGACGATGAACTGCTTGTCACAAACTGGAAGATTCTTTCCAAAGCTCTGTAATTTATTCTTTGTACCACTTTGTTTTTCATTTACATTTACTTTCCTGTGATTAACAGAATTTTCTTGTGTGTGTATATTCTTGTATACTTAGAATATGACCATGCAATATTTCTGCATTATATATATCTGGAAATATTAACACAATGCATATGTGTTTATCATCTTTTCCTGTACAGTAGTTCTTGATGGCAGAGGTGAAGCCCGATCATGCACAGATTGCGGCTTCACCTCTTAGATACCTCTGCAGGCACCATATTAAAATTAAGAGTTTTATTACCCGACCATCAGAAAATTTCCCAAACCTCCCATGGACCTGGTGCATGTTTAAGTGTGGCGCCCTCAACCCTCATGATCGTGCTGGTAACATCATGAGAAAATGATGTACCACTGCCCCTTCCTTAATAGTGCCCTATGTGCAGAGATTTTATGTCTGTATCCCCAGCACAGTTTTTTTTTTTTTTTTTTTTTAAACACAGAATTTGCCTAAATCCTGTGGGCATGCCCGCCATACACATGGGATTTAGGACCACAGTTAAAGTGGTGCAGCTCGAGGCACTCCTCACTACTTTTGACATCTATGAGCCTCTCCAGTCGGGATTTAGGCCCAGGCACAGTGCAGAGGCTGTAAAGTCAGTGTGCAAAATGATCTTCTGAGGATCAGCAGGATACAGAGGGTGGTCATGGGGAATATCTTCTCTCCTGAAGCCCCTGTTTTCTGAAGTCTATGGGTTGATGTTTCACCCATGCTGTTCTGCCAGTGTACATGCTGCCCCTGGGGGGACATCAAATGTTACAGCATGGGGTTTCACTGCTATGCAGATTATACCCAGCTGTCTTATTTGCACTCAGGACATAAGATGTGGTTGCAGTACTGAATTCATAAAATAGAGAGCCAGAGTGTACCGAGGACTCAGGTCGTTGGTGCAAACATGTCCTGCTGACCCAAACAGCAATAAATCACAATAGGAAGTTGCACTCGTGGATGAACACTATAGATGCAGAGTTTTTCAGGTCGCTTTATTATGAGCTCACAAGCAAAGAAAATGCAGTGTGGCTGCCCCAGTGCTTTGGACCGTCAGTTCTTCCTCAGGGAGCATCATGATAAAATCAGTTTAATAAGCAAAACAAATAACTTAAGATAATTTCTACATAAATCCTGCTACAATCAATATTCCTTTCATAACAGTGAGTTCCTCCAGAGGGGTTGGAAAATGTTTTTGCTAATCTGGCTAAATAATTGCTGCCCGCTTGATTTCTTTATTTAGTTTATAATGTGGATCAAATGTTTCAAAAAGCACTGTATCCAGCCTCCCTTTCTAAATCTTTTCTCCATGCAACCACCTCTTCTAGGAACCTCCAACTTTTCTAAACAAAAACTTAAAACCTAGTAATATGTCTCGCTACCTGGAAATGTCTAACCACACTAAGCATCATCCTGCCTCCAAATGACAGATTTATGTTCTGAAATGTGCATTTATGGTAGCCATGGAGCACATAATATTTGGCCCTGAAGTGACCAGCGTGGACAATGGGACGTCATCACATCACGCACACGCCGTGATGGCCATGAGGACACCACCATACCTCTATGTGGACCTTGGCAAGGCAGCTAGATCAAGAGGGTGCCATTCAGATACATTTAATTGCATAGAAGTGAGGCGATCCCACCACGAACCTAATGCAGCATGGCTGCGATGTTACAGAATCAGTATCAGCATTAGCTGGTGAATGTGCTATGTAATTTGGAAGTAGGAACTATTTTGAAGCAATGAATTCCTTTTAAAAAAAATGTGCAAGCTGTAAAGCACAAATGTAACATTCTCATCTGCTCTTAATTTTAGGACCATTGCCTTGATGAACCTGTAGACACACAGCAAAATGTAGGCAAGCTTTTAAAAGTGCCCAGTGAAGTAATGGAATATATACTATGAAGTAAAGAAGCATTTTATGAAAACATTTAGTGTTGGCTGTAGTGTCTGCCTCCCTGTGGATTTCAGCTATATCTACCAAAACAGTTTTCCTTGATTTTCAGGGTTGCAATGGTATTTGGGTGCCATGGGTGACTCTGGAACACAGGGTCAGTGTTTTGAGGGCAGGCGTTGGTGCAGTCTACTAGACCACGGCCTATTAGCCTTGCAGAGGTAGCCGTGGTAGTCTCTGGTGCTGCACTTTGGGTGTTTACCCAGGAGGGCAACGTCCCAACTGCAGTTATGGTTTCCCAGGCTCAATAAATTATCATCAGACTCAGAATTTCAAATAAAAAGGGAATCTGGGGGAAGTTTTCTAAGTATTGGTGGAACCAGGAAGACTCTAGAGTAATGGATAGCCGAGGATGCCAGTCAAAGGAAAATCAGTAGCACTTTATGTGTTGAAATGCTTATTTTATGTATTAATATGTCCCTGGTGCTACTCCTTCTGGATAAGAGTGGTTTCATGTGTTCTTGCTAGAAAGAGAACAGTGAAGTGAAGCCGAGCTGTTCTGGCTCAAGCAGAATGCAAGAGACACCACTCTTATACAGCAGCAAGTTAATATATATATTTGTTATGGTAGCACAGTAGTGCTACTATAGTTAGGTTGAGGAGCCATTTACATGCTAAACCCAAAATTTGCACCTTAATAACTTTGCAACCTGTTCAACTGATTTGCCTGTAATTTGAATACACGATCAAGAAGCATACATCTTGGGATCTGCCAACTTTTGTACTGTTCAGATATACAGCTGCAGAGTTACCAAGTGTGATCTCGGTAGCGTTCACAGCTTTTTGTAATTCTTTGCTAGTCTCTACTGGTCGCACGGTTTGCGCTGACCGGTCCGAAATCTTTAGGGAACATGCAGCGGGTCCCCATGTGCCTTTTGAAGATTTCGTGAAAAATATTAAACGGTTCAAAAGTTATTCAAAACAATTTCCCATTATAAGTCAATGGGAAAGTTAAAAAAAGTTCAACAGTGTCGCAAATGCAGTTTTTACTTTGCAAATGACCCTTTACTGTCGCAGATCTGCCATTTTGTTTTCAGCTGGTCATCAGAAAAATGCTTGGCATTTAAATTTGGGACCCTCTAGCAACCTAATTCTTTTGTATTCACCTAGTCGGACCCTGAGGATGCTAGGCATGTCTTTATTTTGGGTAAAACACCTCAGAAATATGATAAATTTCTGGGAAAAGTACTTTCACAAAGTACTTTTGCACTTTATGACACTGTCGCGTGAATTTGTGAAAGCTTTCATAAAGTTAGACAGTACTTTCCAGGCTGTAGGAAAATGACAGCAATTCTTTACACCCTGCTGTAAAGAACGGTTTGGTCTTTTGGGCTGAAATTTGAGGAACACAGCCAACATCTCACAGATGTGTCTTTCAGTGCTTTGGTGAAAAAATATTACCGGACGACATTGTACGGCACTCCAAAGTTGACGCTTTTCCCCACAAGGATAACATTACGGCATCCGCTGCATTACTGGAATCCTTTGTGCCCTGCTGCAAAATAATGGTTTGGTCCTTTGGGCTGAAATTTGAGAGAAGAAAGCCAACATTTCACAGATGTTCCTTTTAGTGGTTTGGTGAAAAATATTACAGGAAGCCAAAGTTATGGCACTCCAAACTTCTCTTTTTCCCCATAGGATAACATTATGGCATTCGGCCATTTTCAGGGCCCGTATTTTGGAAACGGTACGAGATAACGGACTTTGTCAGAAAATGCTTAGCCCCTAATGGGGCTAAGTACAAAATTAGCCAAGAAAGTCATAAATTATATGACTTTTACATTTTTTCTATGTCATACGGTTCCTGAGATATAAGCAATTTAGTATTCCAACTTCTCATTTTCTGCTCGAGACCCATTATTATGCATACATTCTTTGTACTCACTGTCTTTCTCTATGCAGCTTTTGGGTAAAACCAGCCTGTGCGCTTACATTATTGTTACCCTTACCGCTTCTGCTTGCGGTTCCGTAACCATTTCAGTTACTGTTCCCATCTACAGCACCATGTGCGCTCCCTCGTTTTCATTTGCGCTATATTTGCATTATTTTAACCATTTGTGTCTACAGTACTGTTTATCTTTCTGTTTTGCTTTGCATCACCATGCATTACCATTTGCATTTGCAGGCACTGTGTTACTATGTGACAAGACATCCGTTGGGCCCGTGCTCCACCGCCGCATTACATTCACTATTTCTCATTATCCTTCTCAAAAGAAGGGAAATTAGAGACAAAAACTCTGTTTAATGCATTAAGGCTGTTCCACAGCGATAAAAGCGATAAAATTCGGTGTTAGGGTTGAAAGCCCCTTGGAGAGTCACGTGATGTACTAAGTCGGGCTAGGCGTCCTCCGTATCGCTCCTAGGCCCCAGTTATAAAATTTGTGCGTAATTGTTGAGAATGCCCGTGGGTAAGTGATCTCGGGGTATTTAGTTGTGTTTACTCTAGCGACCGAGTATTTGCGACGATCGCATCGGTTTTAATTCGGCACACTGGTTCAGTGTTCACGCTGGTGTGCGCGGACAGTGGCTGGCTGACCGAGGCTGGGAGTTGTGATGGAGCCCGAGATTGTGGAGCCTCTGCGAGATCACCAGCAATCAAGAGCCTAAACCGCAATCCCCACCTTAAGGAAACTGAAGAGGATCTAAATAGTGGAGGGTAATGCTTCAACCCAGTGAGGACCTACAGGATATTAAGAGGTTCTGCAGGGTCTAGTGGCCGATTTTTCAACGGTGAAACCTGCACTTCAATCCCTGGCACAGCGTAGGAGAGATGCTGAGGCTAGGATAGCCTCACAGGAGAGAAAATCGGTGGTGCTGGAGCAGGAATTATCTACAGCTAAAATTTATTAAAAACTAGAGGATCGAATAGAAGATCAGGAGTCGCGCAGTAGGAGAAACAATCTGATATTGGCGGGTTACTGGAAAGATCTGAAGGCGGACTGTGTTTCCTTTGTTCAGGATCTGCTCTTAAAGCTACTGGGCCAGTCACCTTTTGGGGACTCATATAATCTGGAGAGGGCCCACACAGCATTAAGGAATGCTCTCCCTGGTGCGCGACCAGGGTGATCATTATGCGATTTCTCAACTTCAGGGAGAAGATGCATTGTCTGGGGAAGGCCAGGCAACATAAAGCTCTCCAATGGAGACGGAGCAACGCTCTGGATGTTCCAGGATCAAACCCCTCAATTAGAGAAAAGCAGAGGGAGCACGTTGAGATAAAGAAAGCTTTACATGGCGGGCATTAAATTTGGTCTACAGTATCCAGCAACCCTGATGGTGAGATTGCAATCAGGTGAAAGCGATTCCTGACAGCGAGGATGCGTTGGAATGTTTGCACCGAACTTCCTAACTTGCTTAAGCCTCAGACCTGAGGCGGACTACTCAGATATAGTGCTGGTACAGGGCTTGGCTTAAAGGTGGACTTTTGTATATGGACCTTGTAGGACCTTATGTTCTGTGTGATTAAGGCTACTCCGCTTTCCTTTCCCTATTTGCATCCTATACCGGGTTGGGACTTTGGTCTTTCATTAAACCTGGCCTAGTATATGAGAGGCCCCCAAGGCCTGGATTTGGGGTCCTTGTGGGGCGCTCGATTCTCAAGGCAGTACCTAAGATTCTGGAATAGACCAGGTGTTTCTAAAGTAAGGCACCCGAGTAGTATAATTGAGCTCCTCCTATAGGTGCTGGATATTGCTTCTACCAGAGCTAATTTTTCTTTAAGTTGACGATTTAATGAGGATCTTTTACATGTTTTCTCTGGTATTTCTAGACTGGGAGGGGCTATCTTAATACCTTAGTATGGTTACGATTCTGAGGGACTAGGAAGATGGGAGTTAGGGTCAGGCAGACTCTCTTTGTAGTCGAGTCAGGTAATGCAGGGCGTGAGGTGTCTGGAGGAGGGCTCATCCATGACTGCGAGTTTTCAGGAGGTGGATTTGAAGGGATCAGGCGGGGAGAGGTTTGGGGATGGGATAGAGAGAGAGAGAGAGAGAGAGAGAGAGAGAGAGTCCAGTATGATTACAATAGGGATGGCAGAATGGGATAGCCTGGGAACTGAGTTACACGCTATGTTTCTGGTTTATCTTCTTTTTATTCTTTACCTCTTTTCTTCCCTCTCTTTATGAAGAATGTCCTGTTTTAACATTACTTGGAATGTTAAAGGACTTCAGGGTAGACGAAGAGGATGGTAATTTTGAGGCACATCAAATACTTGGAGTTCATAGCTGCCTTTACAAGAGACCCACCTCTTTGACTGAGGAATTGGTTGTCTTAAGAAATTGTGGGTGGGCTAGTCTATGGGCAGGGTAGGAAAAGGCGTCGGGGAGGTGGCTATTTGGTAAGCAGCAATTGTCCCTTCAGGGTTGGACCAGGTGTTACTAAGGAGGATGGCAGGGGGGCTATACCTGTTTGGGGTTCTAGCCGTAAGGTAACTCTATGGCTTCTATTTATGGTCCCACCTCCATCCAATCGAAGATTTTTTTGCTTCAATAGAGAGAGATTTATCAGCTTTACCCACCCACCTTTATTCTGGCTGGGGATTGGAATATATGTATCAGTAATTCAGAAGACAGGATGCCCCCATCCGTTAGGCCCCAAGTAAGGCCTCAGATTGCCCTAAGGAGGATGATGGAGGCAACTGCTCTGGTGGACCAGAGTAAAACTCATTCAAAGAAGGGCAGCGCTATGACCTTTTTTCGGCAGCCTCATAAGACTCACTCACGGATTGATTTTTTCTTAGTCAGTAGTACTGTTCTTCGGAAGGAAGGACCTCACCACAGGGTTAGGGTTCTCTTGGATCATTCCCCATCTCTCTAGTGTGGAACCATGCCCTGCTCCCCTAAGCCAGTTAGATGGAGACAAAATGACTTACTGCTCTCTGAAACCACAGTGCAGAATGAGTTGGATGAATCTTGAAGGGATTCATTCAAGCTCAATTACCATCCCTCAAGATCAGAGATTGGCTTGGCCAACATGCAAAATGCTATATGTAGGGGCAGTCCAGGATATTAAGTGGCCAGGAGGAACAGATTAAGGAAGGCAAAGGAGGAATTCATTTTGGGGCATTAGAATCTTTGTCTCCTTTTGAGGGCTCGTCGGGAGAAATTGATTTAGAACTTAAATCCTGCGTGGGAGTGGCGGACCTTTGTTATGGCAAAGTGGAATTTTGGCTGGAGAAGATTCAGGCTAAATACTTATTACATGGGGATGTCCCAGGTAGTTTGCTAGCAGCAAGGGTCAGAGAATGGGAAGCTAGTAGAACTATTAATTCTATATGGCATGAGGGAAACTGCTAACAGACTCAAGAGATGGCAGAAGCGTTGCATCCCATTTTTCTGACCTTTATGGGCTAGATATGGTAGTGGGAGAGGAGGACATTAATGCCTTTCTTGAGAGAGTACCTTCCAGTGCTAGGCACGGGTGCAGGCCAGAGAATTGGCGACTCCTATTATGGTAGGGAATATTGGAAGTGGTACAATCTCTGGCTGCCGGGTAGAACGCCGGGCCCAGATGGTCTCACAGCTAAATTCTACCAAACACACGTATAGGTTATACTACCAATTCTACTGGAAATCTATAACACGATTATACAAGAGGGACTACATGATCCCTTTGCTGTACCAGGCCTTTATATCTCTGATCCCCAAACCGGACAAGCCTGAAGATAGGTTGGATAGCTATAGACCCATAGCTTTAATGAACCAGGACATCAAGATACTAACGAGAATTTTGGCTAATAGGATTTTGGTATTGCTCCAAGTCTAATTAGTGAGGAACAAGTGGGATTTATGCCTGGAGGGGGCTCAGGATGCCTTCGAAGCTAAGCACCATATACTTCATGCGCCCGGACTCCCAACTATCGCTAGCTCTAATCTCATTAGATGCTGAAAAGGCTCGATAGGTTCCCATGGTTTCCTTTTGCTACAATGCGCAAGATGGGTTTTCCGGAAGGTTTACTGAGAGGTATCATAATCAAACATCTATATTGAAGGCCATCGGCTAGGATTCTGTGTAATGGGTACAGCTCCCCAGAAATAATGTTGAAAATGGGACCAGACAGGGATTCCACTGTCACCAATATTACTTAATATTTACTTGGAAACCCTGCTAAGAGCTATAAAGGAAGATCAGTCCATAAAAGGGTGAGGTTGGGGGAGAGCTAAATTCTCAGTTTTGCTGATGATATCTTGTTGCATCTAGAGGACCCAGCCCTAGCTTTGAAAGAGTAATGGGATAATTGGCCACTTTTCAGAGGTAGCAAATTATAAATTGAATCTAACCAAAACCCAGGCCCTCCCCTGACCCCCATGTACACCAGGCAGATTTTGCCTTCTCAAATCTACAGTGGAGGTCTGATGAGATTAAATACCTGGGTGTTCGGATTCTAGCTAATGGGGAAAAGGGGGCTGAAGCAAACCTGAGAGGGTAATATCGGCAATCAGAGGTGACATTTTAAGATGGAACAAACTCCCTTGAATTTTATGGCTAGACTTGGCCTTATCAAAATGAACTTACTGCCTAGGTTACTTTATCCTTTATATATGGCCCTCATGACATTCATGTTACTTGGTTCAAGGTTATCAGGAAGCTTCTATCTGAATTTTTATGGAATTCCAAACCCCCAGCAAGAAATACGAGTTGCTACGTTTACCTCAATCAGGGGTGGGATTAAATTGCCGGATCTTCAAATCTATTATGTGGCGGACAGATGGGCCCTCATGCTTCGTGGGTTAGGCAGGCGGATGGGGAAATGTATACCCAACGTGGCTACAAATAAGAGACAAATGTTGAAAGAGCGGGTTTCTCCCTGGAGGCAGTGTTATATGCTAATTTTGTGAAAGAATTCATCATGGGGGAAGGGAACCCAATTGGGAAATCCATGAGGGCGTGGTGGTTTTTTCACTCCTCAGACAGAGGAAAGCCCAGTTGAGAACTTGGGAGCAACCTCTGTTGGGCAATCCTACCTTCAAGTTGGGGAGGCAGATGTTAAGCGTGAAATGGGCCAATCAGGTGAGGGGTCTAAAGTGAGGGACCTTATTAAGGTAGGAGAATTCGGCCAATTCTAGGGTTGGGGCTGCTGTGTTTAAAAGACTGCAACCTCAAGTATGTTAGAAAAGTGAAGAAAAGTATTGAGGGTTTATAGAAGGGTCATTTACGTGATTTTTGAAGGGGTAGACCCAAAGGAAAATGCTCTCTCCCAGATTTACAGAGTGTTGGTGGAGTTTAGCAGCCCACCCTCTCCTGTACAAACAGCGTATTGGGACGGAATTTTTGCTCCCAAGAATCTTGCCTGGGACTCAATTTGAATAGCTACAGGTATATCTCTATACCTAAGTTTAGGATTATGCAATATTTTATTGTTTCCAATTTATATTTTACCCTCTGCAAACTATATGACAGGAAACTGAGACAGACAGACCTTTGTTTTAGATGTGGGTTGGGGATAGTAGACCTGCTACATGTGTTGTGAGTGCTCCAAAATCTTTCTCTATGGTCTGAAATAAAGTCTCATATGGACCCAGTCCTAAACTATTCAGATTATATCACACCAGAGGTCTGTATTTTGGGGATTTTTCAGGAATATCCGAACCTTACCCAAATTTCACCTAGCTTTGATGTCTGCATTAGCTTAAAGCCTTCTTGGTTCAACACTGGAAAGATGATCAAGAGTATACCTACGGACATTGGGTCCGAGACCTGGTGTCTTCCTTGGGCAGAATAAGGAGGCAACTTTGGGGTGAGGGGAACAGAAAACTATATGCCAAGAGGTGGGCTCCTTTGAAGCAATCTATCTGCCACAGAGATCTCTGCAGGTCTGTCTGTCAGCCTCATGAATAGTATGAATTTAGTTTCTCTTAGGATATGAAGAAATCAAATCTCTTTCCCTTTTCTCCAGTTTCTTTTTTTTTTTTTTTGTCTGATGGTAGTGTAAGTGGGTTGGGGTATAGAAAATATGTGATTCACTTGGAGGTTGAACAAGCTTGATATGTATGCCTTCCAAGGGTTAGGCAGGGATGGGACTTCTCTCTCTTCAGGGTCATGGCAGGCTCCATCTCTGATTTAATTTAAAGATTGTACTAGATTTCCATCAGGGGTTAATAGTTTAAAAATGTAACTTTGTTGATATGGTGGAATCTGCTCCTGTTACGGGTTTATTTTTCTTCTCAATTTCTTTTTCTTACTTCATCATATATTGAATGTGAACTGTTTTCAATACATATGCTTGGACTATATGTCGGGTGACATTTTGCCAATAGGGAACATGAGCTATAGACTAGATACAGGAGCTGCCAACCAACTTATCTATAGCTATGAGATGGACTCCTGCTATGTTTGTAAATATGGGTCTGTATATAGTTCATACAGTCAGTTTTTGGACTGTATACCCTGGCCTGTCCAAGTTTTTTTTTTTTTTGTCTTAGTTGTTATTCTTTGTCTTTTCTTTTCTGTTGTGGTTATTGTTCTAAAATCAAAAAAGCCCCCCCTTGGACCCTACAAGCCGGCATCAAAAAGCGCGTTAGTTGTCGGGTCCCAACTCTCACCCCATTTTCCTATACCTCTGCTGCTTCACATCTGATGGGGTTAGAGTTAGGGGTCAACCCTAACGCCGCACTTCGATGCCGCTAGGTGTGTGGGTGGGTGGTCCAAAGTGGGCTTCAACCCCAATACCAAATTTCCTCGCTTTTGTCGCTGTGGAACAACCCTAATGCATTAAACAGAGTTTTTCTCTATATATATATATATATATATATATATATATATATATATATATATGTGTATCAATCACACATACACACACACCCATCTACATATATACACACACAGTATATTATATATATATATATATATATATATATATATATATATATATATATATATACACACACACACACACACACACACACACACTTTAAACCATCCTGAAACATGCCAGTTTCCAGGGCATCTGCGTGTCCATGATGCGGTCATAATGTTGCGAGACATTAAGCCACAGCAATATATCATGCTGCCAATACAGTGCAATATATTGCCAGCAGCATAAGTCTTTGTTTTAACCCCTACGAACCCCCTTATGGGGTTGTGCCCTGACCCCCAAACTAAAATAACTCCAAGGAGGGGTTAACAGTTTAAAATCACACAAAGTCGAAAAAAAAAATTTCCTATGTGTCCTAGGACCCTGGGTCCCAGCAGGATTCTTATCCTGTACTGGGAAGAGTGAGAGGAATCACTACCCTTTTATACATCCTTTTGCGGTTTTGCACCCTAATTACTCTTCCCAGCTGCGCTTGTTCCTGCTATTGCAGTCATGCTCTCTATGCAGCGTATGACATATTGACCCAGTATACTGCATGTGAGATGCTCTTCACAGAATAGGACTGTCTAATGCACATAGGAAAGGAGCACTTAGATTGGACAAGAAGAAGAAGGTTTTGTCAAGCTAACTTCATAGACTTCTCTGACTGGGTAAGCAGAGTGGTGGACCAAGGGAGTTGATGTTGCCTACCTTGACTTCAGTAAAGCCTTCAATCTCTGTTCCACACAGAAGACTGATTAATAAGCTGGGTAGGCTGGGGTGGGTCAGAAGTTGGTCAACTGGAGGGCAAACTGTTGCGGCAGAACACAGAGAGTGGTGGTATACAGTCAAAAGAGATGCAAGTCACAAGTGGAGTACTTCAGAGATCAGTCCTGGGGCCAGTCCTTCAATATCTTTGTGTGAGATTGCAGATAGACTGAGGGGTAAGGTTGGTTTCTTTGCAGATGACACCAAGATCTGCAACAGAGTAGATGATCCACATGTGGTGGGCAGAATGAGAAGAGATCTAAATAAACTGGCAAAATGGTCAGAAGAGTGGCAACTGGGGTTTAACGTAAAGAAGTGCAAGATGACATACACAGGGAAAAGAACCCTGAAGTCACCTATAGGTTGAAGGAGCTGCTGGCAATCACAAAGGAAGAAAGAGACTTGGGCATCATCATCATCATCAATGATCCGAAATCATCCAAGCAGACCACTAATGCTGTAGGTAAGGCTAGAGGGATGTTGGGGTATATTAGTAGGGGTATCACAAGTCATAGAGGGAGGTAATAATCCTCTTTACAATACACTGGTTAGGCTCCATCTGGAGTACCGCACCTGCACAAGGACATTAATAAAATGGTGGCAGTCCAGTGAAGGACAACCAAAATGGAGCAGGGACTGCATCAGAAAATATACGAGACAGATTACCGGAGCTCAATATGTATACCCTAGAGCAAAGGAGGGAGAGAGGTGATATGATTGAAACATTTAAACAACTTAAGAGCATTAACAAGGTGAAAGCGCTTCAACATGTTTCAATATAAGAAAACAGCAGGACAAGAGGACACAGCATGAGACTAGAGGGAGGCCATTAAGGGTAACGTGAGGAAGTTCTTTTCACAGAAAGGGTGGTAGATACATGGAATGGCCTACTCTGGAAGTGGTGGATATGAATACAGTGCAGGGCTTCTAACAGTCATGGGTTATGCATAAGGGAACAATACAGGTGAGTATGAATAGATAGGCCATTGACAGTTTACAGACCTATGGCACACAGTCATAAGGTAGAAAAATGGGCAGAAGACTGGATGAGCCTTGCAGTCCTTATCTGCTGTCAACTTCTCTGTTTCTATATAGCTTGAAGTGCTCTGCTGCCTGAGGTTGGGAGGTCCTAGTAATAAGTGAGAAAGTGTTTAAATTTACTACGGTCAGTGGAGAGCTCTCTTTATCACTAGGTGAGCTTGCTAAAATGCTAAAGTGGAAACAAGTTGATGATGGCGAATCCAACAGCACGGAGAGAAGCCGTGCCCTATCAGGAATGGGCACCAAGGACCCTCAAAGGATGGTAAGGTGCCTTCTGAAAATGATGGACTCCTTGAAGGTAGAAGGGAGCTGTTGGAAAAGGTGTCTTGCTGTTCCTTTATCCGTAACTTCATCTACTTCATCTTGTTTTATCATGGCGTCCTAGGGTGAGCAACCTAAGATTTCACTAACTACACTTATCTTATGATAGTACTTCTTACTGAATTCTTTCACTGCTGTGTTACTGAACTGGACATTGTTTGATGCACAATTCTTTCAGTGGATTACAGGGTATAGCCCAGAAACATTTCCGTTTTTATGGACTATAAATTGAGATATTTGTGTGGATTGGCCATACTGAGTGCTCTGAGAGCTTTATATTACTCCAGTTTCTCCACAGAGGAAAACCAACCCTTATTTTTCATGAATGCCGTAAGGGACGCCTTATAAACAGGCCTATCTAATATAAGTGGCTCCTGGACTGAATATTATTTCATTTAAAATTTTGTTTGTTCATGAAAGGCTTCAAAATCTGTTTTGGAAAGATGGAAGTGCTTAAAGCTCAAACCCACTTTTCCCCTCCCTGGGAGACTACTATAAAATGACACACAAGACGTGCTCTCACATGCGCAGATTGTGTGGTGTTCCAACCTTCTGAATCAGCTGACCAAGCCACTCTGTCACCTAACCTTTATTAGGTGGCTGTCATGCAATGGGTCATGTGAGCTCTGCCAGCTGAAAGAGGAGAGGAGGAGGAGACCAGTCCATTGGACGCTCCAGCTTCCTTCCCTGGACAACGCCTGACGATATCATTCCGGAACTTGAGTTACTGGTATCGCTGAGTTGTAAAGCCAAAACTGTATGATAGGCTAGTCGAATAAGACTCTTGACAGGACACTGATTTGATCTGAACTGCACTGGCTGCCGGTTCAGTGGAGGTGCTCTTCAAGTTGGGCTTGTTCACCTTTAAGGCCCTACATGGACTGGGCCTTGCTACCTGGTGGATCTTCTTACACCCCTGCCCCAGTCCGCTCCTTCGATCCTCCACGAGGGGTCTCCTGGCGATTCCCAGGACGAGGTTGAAAACTGCCAGTGACAGAGCCTTTAGTGTGGCTGGCCCAGTCCTGTGGAATTCGCTTCCATTATTGGTAAGGGAGGCCCCCTACGTGAGGTATTTGAAGCCCACCTACTATACCATCTGTTCAGCAAGGCATTCCCTGATACTGAATGAGAACTCCATCATCAGCCCTTTTTCAGTAAATAGAGTTATGTGCTTGCTGATTATAGCCCATATGGTTTGTGTAATTATTTATTATATTAAGTGATGTTTTTAAACTTTTGTATTGTTTGTACTGGCTGCAGAACCTCTGGGATTGGTGCCAGCAAAATAAAATTTGCCTTGCCTTGATATTAAGGATTAATTTAAAATCAGAAATCAATTGCTTTATAAATATTGCAGCTTTGTAGCATTATGCAAAAGCTTTCAACTGTGACAGTATTTGACCAGATGACAAAAATATCTTTACTGAATAACAGAAAGAGAATGTTACACCATCTTAAGCTTTCAAGTGTCATAAAACCTACTGTCCGTCTGTCCACTGGGAGCAGGAAAAGCAGCAGTTTCAGATGATTCCTCATCTTTCTTGCTGCAAAGACCGCTATCTTGTTTGCCACATACGCAAGCTGAAAAGAAAAGAAACAGAAACCATTTGTATTTTTACCTAAATATATTAATACAGGTAATCAATATTTCAGCAACTTACTGTTCCAGTCTCATTCTAAAATATGTTTACTAAATTCCCAAATTAGAAACTTTTCAGTTTGGTGCCATATAAAACAAGCATTTGTCAATGCAATATGTCTCTGCTTGCATACTGTTACAATTCGAACAGCAGCAGCAGGAGGTTGTTAGCAGACCCCCAAGTGGTGTCTAGTGGACTTTCAGTTGCACTGTGCTAAGACAACTACAGCTTAATAACAAACTAACAAAAAGGGGAGGGAACAGAACAAAGTTATAAGTTCACTGTTTCTTCATAACTTCACTGTTTTGTTTTTATCCCAAATTTCCAGCTAAGTCCTGATATTCAAGCAATCAAATCTGTATTTTAAACCAGGCTGACACCGTTGAGCAAAGCTCTTTTCGAGCCTGGAACAGGGTGGAACAAGTACAAAATACAGGATAATACACAACAGTGACGGTACACTAATGTAAACAGCATGGGCATGAACATCAATAAAAAGTAATGCAGGTTGAGTGCAACATATAGAGTCAAGCAGAATGTGCAACAAATAGTGATGCAAAAAAAGATGCTACACAACAATTTGTACATAACATGAACAGCAAGGGCGTGAGCAGATAGTGAGCCAAGTAATGCAGGTTCAAAAACCACAATATTGTACACTTCAACAAGATGTGCAAACAAATAGTGTTGCAGATGAATTCTGCAACTATGATCACATATGTATGGGACATGAGGCAAAGGTGAGCCAACTGGAACCACATGGACAACTCAGAGGATACACTTGGGGTAGGAGGTTAGGGAACAGGAAGGGGAAGGGACAATGGTTATAGAACAGGAGTGCACAGGGCAAAGCTATAGTGTGTGGTCTTCTAGGAGGAAGAATAAAATGGAGGGCAGGTCCGGTGAAAGTAAATACAATACAGAACCTAGTCGGGAAAGGAAGGAGAAGGACAGAGGCAATGAAGAGGAAAGGGGGGGAGAGGGAGAGAGGGCCAGGCAGAAGCTGGCCATCCGCACCAGCACAAATGGGGTTCATGCAAGTGCTAACTGGGCTTGTATGGCTATATTCAGAGGCCCCCAGACATGCTCTCCCAAATCTGGCAGCACCAAGGGGCTAAAACAGTGCTGCAACTATGCAACTACTGCAAATGAGGGTGTCCCCAATACATACTGGTGCAGTGGCATTTTCAAGGGTGTGTGTAGTACTACATCATCCCCAAACAATACTGCCACTGAAAACCACCTCTTAACCAGGTGCTAAGCCCACACCCCATCCCCCAGGCAGGGCAGATGTACTGCAGCTGTCTGCCCTGTGCTGAGCTGCACCTCCATCTCCCAGTGCATGGGAATACAGAAACTTAGTGTCCAGGGGCTCCATCCCCCCTATCCCCATATCTGCTTTTGAATGAAACTTGTGTGTCCAGTGGTTCCTCTCACCTCCAATCCACCAATATGTTCTTTTGAATAAAATACATGGTGTCCAGTGGTTCCCCACACTGGATCTCCTAGTACTCATCTCTGTGGTAAAACGTATTTCTGCAGTACACGTGCACACTGACAGCTCAAATGGTGACTGGCCACAGAGGTGTGAGGAGGGCTGTGCCAATCACCATATTCCTCAGTGAGCACTGGACACTGGTGTAAGAGGCAGAAGTGTGAGCTGTATGAGACTGTTGGGGTGCAGCTCTGGACTACCAGGGATTTCACTGGATATATGTACTGGGAGATTGGGGTGGGGAGAACACTGGACACCAGGATTTCATTCAAGAATATACTGGGAGATTGTGAGGATGGGGGAGCCATTGGACCACTAGGGATGTCCATTTACTAAGACAGGGGGTGCTAAAGGGCTTCTGCACCCCATACAAATGAGCCCATAGTGGGCATACAAATGTTTCCTTAGTGCCTTGTATGCCCAATGAGTCCATCTGCATGCTGGAGCTGAATACTGCCCACAGGGGTCATGGCACTAACCTGTTTCAGGCAGTGCTGTCCCCTGTGGACATATCAGCCCTGGTCCATGTTGGGGCAGCTGCAGTTCCCTTAGCACCACACCAACATGGACCAATAGTCTGACAGCACCCTTTGTTGGCGAAAGTTATCAGTCTGAATATAAGAGCGGCATAGGCAAGCACAGAGCCAATGGCTACACTGTTCTTGCCTGTTCTTTTCAATATCAGGCCCATAGTCTATAACCCATCATTATTATGCAAATCTACCATTGTCCTGCACTTAAATTTCCTGCGCCTCCTGATTCCTCCCATCCCCACTCTTCCTCAACTGCAGCTACGCATTTCTGCTCCCTGTCTCTGCCTGGAATTGTCTCCTTGTTGACCTACCAACAGCACTGTCATGCTGTACACATTATTCACTGTAAATTGTGCCTTTTTGTCTGTTTTGTTCCTATTATACTGTGCGATATGTACCTTCTCTATGTACTATGTAACTTTCACCTCTGTATAACTGGTTGGAATCTTCTATTGTACAACACTGTATATGTATTGGTTTTATCTGTTCCTTGATTTGTACTCTCCGGTCGTGCCTGAAAACAGGCAGTTCTGTCTAGTGCACTTACCCAGTTACCTAAGCAAGCAAATAAATAAATAAATAAATAAATAAATAAAATTAATAAAGATGTTAAATTTTTAAGTCCCATTCAAAGGTGATATACAGAGCAACTTTAAAAATGTGTTTCGGATGGGATTTGAAAATTGACACCTGCCATGCTCATGAGGTTGCTATCTTCTGGAATTCCTTCTAGAATATCTATTGTTGGTCAATCTTCTTTCTCGTGTCACTTTCTTAAACTCTGGTCCTCTCTTCCTGGTCAGTTTGCACTGCCTCTTCCTCTTTCTCCTTAAAGTCTCTTCTTCAAGACTTTTCTTCTTCCACCTGCACCTGTCCATGACCCCCTTCCCAAACTAGTTTTGCCGTGGCAGTCAGTTTTCCCTGTTCCATACTTGTAAAAAAATTACTCACTGCAGTAACCTCCTTTCTTCAAGGGGTCCTTCAGCAACAGTAAAGTTACTGATGCTAAAGGACTCCTAGGGTAAGAAGAGTAGTTTCCCTCACCAAACTCATCTCAAGTTTTATCTACTACATGTGCCTATTATACTGGTTTGCCTTCAGTTTTTTTTTTTTTTTTTTTTATTATTATGCTTTTTGTGTATTTACTGTATTTAACTCAACACGCCCTTTACCCCAGGACACATCGGAAAGCAGGCGTTGGAAGCACTGCATGTCTTTCCTGGGAAACTTTTGAAATAATAAATAAAATGTCAAGTCTAACTTTGTCTACTTTTGGTGTGCATAATCTTACACTTATTTTTTGCAGCAAATGCTTAATGACATGCTGTAAACAAAACAAGTTTAAGATTAATGCACACCAAAAGCAGACAAAGTTAGACTTGATGCTAAAGGACCCTTGAAGAAAGGGAGATTACTGCAGTGAGTAATTTTATGCTGCTTGCACGCATGTGCAAGAAACATAGTGCCATCATCGGAGATTTCGGAGGTGTGTCACCTCCCCTCCAATTCAGTCAGTGTGCTGGCAGGCGCAGCCTGTAAGCCAATGCATTTTGGAGCTGTCTGTGACATGCTCAAAATGCCAGTAACCTCTATTGAAAGGGGAGACTACGCGGCAGTGAGCACCGATAAGAGGTCGTGCTCACGCAGCTCCCACCCCAGGTGCGCATGCCCACACGCACTGTATAGCTGACTAGGGTACCCAATCCCCATCGGCAGGCTGAGCCCCTCCCCAGTAGTAGCTGCCGCGGCTGGAGCCACCCTAGCATGGCGGTCATTTGCAGACGGGTTTCAATCCCCTGTCGGCTGAAGACCCCCGTCCTTTTGCCACGCTGGGGCCCACCCCAGCGTGGCAATATAGTCCTGGCGAGGGTGCCCAATCCCCGTGGCGAGCGCCCCGTCCTTGTGCCGCTGAGGCCCACCCCAGCGGCAATATATCCATGGCCCGGCCGGGGTGCCCAATACGTCGACTGGGTGCCCCACACGTCCTTGTGCCATGCTGAGGCCACCCCAGCATGGCAAACTGTCCCACAGCGTCTTTTTTTTTTAAACCTAAAAACAAAATGGTCCCGCAGCGCATCTCCCAAACCCCCACAACCCGCACCCACCCACTGCACCAGCCTCCCACACCCCCACCCCATACTTACCTCCGGACTCTGGCGCTGGCGATCTTGGTGGACCGGGAACACGTCTGCACTCTTCAAAGCAGACTGCGAACTGAGAAATGCCGGTGGAGTTGTATAATGGGCTAGATGAGGGGTTTCAACTGTTTGCATATCTCAGGCATTTTTAGAATTTCTGCACCAAATTTTCAACATGGGGTTTTGGGTCCCCTTCTCATGAATGATGTCACTGTCATGGCTGATCCAGGCCAGAAGGCGATTTACAGACAGTGACTGTGGAAATCACCCTTGGGCCTGAATACCACCATGACAGTGACATCATTCATGAAGAAGCCCAAAATCCCATGTGTCAAATTCAAAAATGACTATTTCTGGCGTCGTTCGCGCGGTTCCTATGCAGGCTGCGTAAGTTTAAATTTTCAATATTTTCACTCCAGATTTTCCAACATTGGCATTTATCACACCTCCTCATGAGCAGTACAGCTGTCATTTTTACATCCTCCCAAAACATGTTTCCACCAATGAGCGCACAATGGCACAGTCGGTGTCTGAACTCAATGTATGGGACACATTAAGAAAATCACAGTGACACTGATCATGAGCAGAGGTCTTAAAATGCCTGTGTTGAAAATTTGGTGAAAAATTCATAAAAAGTACTGTTTTACAAGTGTGCATTGCACAGTTCCTCCCTTTTACTCGTAAGTTTGCGAATTTTCAATATTTTCACTCCACATTTTCAACATTGCCATTTTACACACCTCCTCATGAGCAATACAGCTGTCATTTTCACATCCTGCCCAAAATATGTTTCCCCCATGTAGCACACAATGGCGCAGTCGGTGTCGGAACTCAGTGTATGGGACACATTAAGAAAATCACAGTGTCATTGTTCATGAGCAGAGTTCTTAAAATGGCAATGTTGAAAATTGATGAAAGAATTCTAAAAATGACTGTTTTTAATGATCAGCGCGAAGCAGTTCCCCATGCACGTCAGACGCTTGCGAATTTTCAATATTTTCCACTCCAGATTTTCAACATTGCCATTTTACCACACCTCCTTATGAGCAGTACAGCTGTCATTTTCACATCCTGCCCAAAACGTGCTTACGCCCATGTAGCGCACAATGGATGCAGTCGGTGCAAACTCAATGTATGGCACATTAACAAAATCACAGTGACACTGTTCAAAAGCAGAGGTCTTAAAATGGCTATGTTGAAAATTTGTAAAAATTCCTAAAAATGACTGTTTCTGACGTCGTTGCTCAGATTCTCCATGCGCTCCGTAAGTTATAAATTTTCAATATTTGCACTCCAATGACTTCCAAATACCTAAACAGCACATAGAAGCAAGCAACATTCGGCATTGACAAATGCTTGTTTCTTATGTTTTGTCTTTCAGGTCCAGGAAAATTATATAAAAAGGCAAAGCATACCTCTCACTCATTCTTCCCGAAATGTGGAACACTGACCCTCAAAATGCAGAACAAATAGACAAAATGTAGAACGCTTCATCAGATCTTTATCTTAGAAGCTCAAAACACTGTTGAAATGTATTGCCTTCATGTTCACAGAGTTTGCTGTTAATTGAATAATGTATTTTTCACAATAACCGCTATAGATTTTTGCTTTAAAATTTTAACAATGACTGTGACAGACCCTCTCAATAGTAGAACATGGGGCTTTAAGTAGTAAAATGAGGAACTGTTCCTTGAAATGTCAAATGACTGAGATATACATAATACAGAGATGCAGGTGTGCAAAGGCAATTACTTCTAATCTCTTCAGAGATTCCCTCTGCAATTGTGCCTAGAACTGTTTAGACATGAGGAAGTGTGTATATACACATGACGCTGAAGTGTTTTCAGTGTCTTGTAGAACAGGAAAGCTTAGGGCAGACTCCAGAGTATCTTCCTCTGCTCCTCGGGTTTATTTTGGATTTTGTCCTTGGTAAAGGCCTACAATAAACTGGGACTCTGACAACTTACTCCAGATGCACACATTAAACAATGTACGAGAAGTCCCAGATCCAGATTTCCTGCACAGCTATCCTGGTGTCCTTTGATGTGTTCCACTGGAGTGCAAATGGTGCTCAAGGCAGTGACTTGAGAGTCCCAATATGCAGTGTGTTCTGGAGTTGCAGCATAGTGGAGAATGCAAAGTCCTGTCATGTAAAGATGTAGGTCCCTGCACCCCAGCAGCCCTATACAATGCTAGGATTCGTCCTTAGTCCTAAAGGTGTTCTTCTTGATTTACCCAAGTAAACTTTTAGCCATGTAAACTGCTGCCCCAATCAGCAGCGCAGAGGTTTGAGACACAAATTGAGGATTATTAGCAGTCAGGAATTTAAAATATCAGGAGTCAGGCAAACTCTAATGGCTAAAGGCTGTGTTATCTGGAGTCAGGGCTCAGATAAATTTTTTGAGGATGAGTACTGTACTCCTCTTGAAAGTGAGGCAAGTAAAACCAAATTCAGATGTGTACTAATGCCTGGACAGAGTGGAGTGAGGAGTACATTTTTAAGAATGTAGCTTTTTCCTAGATAAGAACTGATCTGTGACAACTATGATCCAGATAATGTTAACAGGTACGAGTAATTTATTCATCAGTTTTAAAATATAGTGAGTAAAACAAAATTGGGATGCATATGGCGCTGTAAATCTGAAAAAACTGCTCCTTTTGAATCACCAGTTATGTTATGAAGCACTATTCTGTGGAGAGTGGGTCATTTAGAAATGTTGGACGAGTACTTGTACTAATTTAAAGAAATTTGTAAGAGTAGCTCCTGAAATGAGGTGAGTAAAAAGTTCAGTACTCACCTTATCTGGAGCCCTGTCTGAGTATTACAAGTTTAGTTTCATGGAACCTTCAGTTTCAAAACACAGGAATTGTTTTATTGGCACAAACATGAATGTAACAGTCTAAGTTCACCTAGTCTTGCATGTTTAACAATTTTGCATGACTCAGCATGACACAACACCGCACCTGCAAAAATACTGATTTAGTAAAATAAGAAACTCGTGTAACTAAATAAAGCAACCAAAACAAATGACAACTACCAATTAATGAAACCAGTTCCTACTAGATGGCCTCTCAGTAGTGTGTTCTTAACAGCATGTGATGGAGCCCACAAGGGAGGGGCATGTCCTGGGCGTGGTTCTGGCAGATGGGGATCTGGTAAGGGACCTGGTTGTGAAAGTTCCCTGACTGGGAGGCGACCACAATATTGTCTGGTTTCAAATAAGCATGGGGGAGAGATCTAGGACACTGGCAGTGGACTTCAGGAGCAGAGTTTGTGGGCATGGGAAATATTCTCAAGGATCACTTGAAGGGATCACATAGATACATAGACAGTGTCGGCAGATAAGGGCCTATGGCCCACCCAGTCTGCCATTTGAGCTTGTAAGTTCAGTTTGTTTTCCTAAAGTCTGTTGCCCTACCCCTGACCTCCAGAATTCCTTTATGTCTATCCCGTGCATTCTTAAATCCGTGATTGTTTCAGCCCCACCACTTCCTCTGGCAGGGTGTTCCACTTGTCCACCACCCGTTCTGTGAAGAAATTCTTTCTCATGTTTCCTCTGAATCGTCCTCCCTCCAACTTCATCCCATGCCTCTAGTCCTGGAACATCTTTTTTGCTTAAAAATAGTGTTTTCCAGCACCCTGTTCCCTCCTGTAAGATACTTGTATGTCTCTATCATATCCCTCTCAATGACAAATGTGGAAAAGAGATGGGAGGTCATAAACGGTGACTTCATGAGGCAGTCAGGACCTGCGCCATGGGAAACGTAGCGGGAGCAAGGCCCATAAACCATGCTGGTGATCCAGTGAGGTTCAGGTAGCAGTCAGAAAAGAAGACTACCTACAAAAATATAAAACAACAAGAGGGTATGGGGAAAAGAAATGTACCATCTTGCATCTAGAAAAGTCACCCAGATGGTGAGGAGGCAAAGTCCAGTAAGAAACAGCGGCTGGCACAAGGGATACATGGAGAGGAAAAGGTTTTTCCGGTACATTGGGGAGTGGTGAAAACTAAGGGCCATCTCGGCAGATTGAGATCAGAAGGAGGTGTAGGTGGTGGAAGAGGTGAGGACCAGGCAGAGGTATTAACAAGTACTTTGCCTCTGTGTTCACTAGGAGGGGATGGGATATCTACAAAGCAAGGCACGATGGGGATAGAAGCGGTAGTAAGTGGGATCAGGGGAGCAACAGAAATGGAGCAAGAGGAGGAGAAGTATCCCAGGGTGTCACATCAGGATAAGGATAAAAAGGCCAGTAAGGTGGAGGAAACAGATGATGTATCTCCACCGAAAGGGTGTGAGTTAGCCCTCAAGGCCCTAAAGAAAGATAAATCTCCTGGACCAGATGGCATTAATCTGAGAGTACTATGGGAATTGGCGGACATACTGGCTGCATCCCTGGCGGAGCCCTTCAACAGGTCGCTTGAGACAGAGGAGGTACCCAAGGTTGGCAGGCGCATGTGGTGCCAATCCATAAGGGGGGTCAAGGGAAGTACCAGGTAACTACAGACCCATCAGTTTGACCTCGGTGGTGGGAAAAGTAATGAGAGTACACTAAAGGAACAATTGGGGGTGTACTTGGAACAGGTGGGAGGTCTGGATAGTCGGCAACATGGGTTTGTGCCAGGTAGATCATGTCAAACCAATCTTGTGGAGTTCTACTGAATGGGTAACATCAGAACTGGTCAGGGGAAAGCCTGTGGATGTATTATTCATGGACTTCAGCAAGGCATTTGACTCTGTCCCCACAATGGTCTGGTGGAGAAACTGATGGAGTTTGGAGTAGGCCCTTTGATGGTCAGATGGATTGAAAACTGGCTAGCTGGATGCACCAGAGAGTAGTGGTGGGTGGGGAGCTGTCGAACCCTAGAGAGGTCGGTAGTGGGGTACCACAGGGCTCAGTCCTGGGTCCAATCCTGTTTAATGCATACATATCGGACATCAGGGAGGGTATGGGGTGTGAAATGAGTCTCTTAGCTGATGACTCCAAGATGGGAGCAGTAGTTATGGGGAAGAGGGGAGGTTGGTCCTGCAAGGGGACCTGGACACCCTGGAAAGCTGGGCTCACACATGGAAATTAATTTCAATATTACAAAGTGCAAGGTGTTACATCTTGGCGGGAAACCCTAAACACAGGTACACCCTGGGAGGGAGGTGCTGGAGGCCTCAAGAAGGAAAAGACCTAGGGGTCATGATGGATGCATGCATGTGTGAATAACTCTTAGCAGTGCAGGAGAGCAGCTAGCATGGCAAACAGGATGTTGGGATGCATCATAAGGGAATCACCTCTAGGAGCAGGGAAGTGATTCTGCTGCTGTACAATGGACTGGTTAGACCACACCTTGAGTACTGTGTAAAAGTACTGGAGACCACACTTGAAGAGGGTACAGAGGAGGCAGCAAAGATGATACAAGGACTAGGGGATTTGGGTGATGGGGACAGACTTGAGGAGCTCTGCCTGCTTTCATTGGAGGAGAGGAGCAACGCGGGACATGACTGAGGTCTTCAAGTACCTCAAGGGAATAAATAGGGTAAACATGGAGGGATCTTTAGACTAAAGCAGAGAGGTATCACCAGAGGGCATGGTTGAAGTTGGAAGGTGGAAGGGTGAGGGAGGAAAGAGGAGGTTTTTCACTGAGAGGTGGTGGACCCTTGGAATGCGCTGCCTGACGAGCTGGTTCAGAGATCCACAGTGGAGGGCTTCAAGAGAGGGTGGGACAGACACAGAAAACGGATGTACCAAATGATGGCCCGGCCTAAGGGGTGGGGATGGATGATAGGGTTTCTGGAACACAGGGAGGAGGACCTCGCACCCAACTAGGGATTTGAGGTTCGAGCAGACTCGATGAGACCGTAAGGCCTAATCTGGCAATTAGTATGTTAGTAGGTTTTACATTTTTAGGCTCCTGAACTCCTAGACTCCTGGAAAAACAAAACAAGAGTCCCATCAAAGGGTTGCAGGTCCCACCAAATACAGTGTGCCTTTGAGGGAAACAGTGCCATAATGGCAGAAAAATGTAACCACAACTTCATTATTTTACAATTGTGGGAAATGCATGCGATTCAGGGATGTACATCAGGCATCAGCAGCAGCAGCGTCTTGAACTGTCAGCTGTGTGAAAAGGATGCCAATACCCACATCCCTGACAGCCCTATCTGAATGCAAAAGGTATGCCTAGATTATAAAAATCCTGCTAGGAATACGTCTGCAGCATCAGTGTTGATTGTCCATCCTGCAGCATTTACAAGTTAGGCCTGGGGCATTCTGCTCTGCTACAACACCCGTACTTTTGTATACAGTATTTTGACAGCATGTTGGTATGGTCTCTCTCGGGTTAGTGTCTCCAAATGTTTAGGATTTCTAATACCATGGCAAGAATGGACCCCATTCTTTAGCCAGAGCATGTTCAAAACTCAAGAAATTAGTACTGTATTAATCTTTGACGCCTGCTGAGACGCTCTTCCAGCACTACCTAACATCCCTAAAATGTCTTCCTTTGAAGTTCATAAGGTGTCACAAGTATTGTAGTATATTTAAATGTGCCTGAAAGTTCTTTTTGATTAGTCCCATTGCTCCAAGCACTACTGGAACAATTTGTGTGTCCTTATTCACATCAATTTGGTTTCTGACTGCATATCTTGGTATTTCATGATTTTGTGTTCTCTGTACGCAGGACACTGTAGTCACTAAGGGTGGCCATTTTAACAGCAATGCTACCTTTGTTCTCTTCTTGTACTACAATATCGTGTTCTCTGCTTCTGCTTTCTTGGCTGTTGGTACTGGGGATCCCATGATCATTACTTCTTTATTCTCTGTGGTTCATGTTTCCAGTGTCTCTCTGCTACCTGCATGTTATAATGTTTGCACAGTTTCAATGGATCAATCTTGCTACATTGTTGTGTCTTTTCAGTATACAGGCCTTCTGCCATGAATACTTCACATCCATACGGATGCATAACTGTTTCTAATTCTGTACTACAGAACCTGCACTTGTCTGTTTCTCTGTTTTTTCTATGGATTTTGTGAACCACCTTATGCGTAGCCCCACTATCTTAGGCTGCCATTATCAATCTCATCTCAGGCCTAAATTCATCTCTTTTAACCACTCATGGGTCAGGGCTTGATCGACCTGTGGTTGTTCCAGTAACTCCTGTATTTTCCACTATAATTATGGGCTTTCATTTTTTCTTTCCTGTTGATCTTTTGTCCTCATACTTTTTCTGATTCTTTGCACTTTCTGTTGCTGACTGTTCCTTATCTACTTGTGGATTGACATCCATCTCTGCTACCCTTCTGAAGGCTTCTCCTAATTTGATGAGTGAAATCGTATTAGGCTTATTTTCTTCATGACATAGAACCCTGACTATATCTGGGTCCAAGGATGTCAGTAAGTATGTATGTAGCACCACTATTGTGGATCTATGTGTGTAATCAATTTCAATGAGGCCCATGCCTGCCTCCGACCTTGGGATGTAAATCTTGGCATGCACTGGTTTTGTATATTAATTGGTGAGCATGAAACATTTTTCTTATTTTATATCTAGCTGGTTCAACACTTTCTGTGGCCAGTCTAACACACCAAAGCTGTATAATATCACTGGAAGGGCGATTTGGTTTATAGCTTGCACTTATTTCGTGTTGTCAAAGCAGTTTCAGAACTAGCTTCAACCTTCTAAAATATTCCTTGCTTACTTTTCATAGGTTCATAGGTTCTGAGAAAAGTACAAAGTCGAGGAACTAGCCAATTATGACTTCGCCACCCATTAACTAGGATGGAAGTAGTATTTATTTTCAACCATACAGTTGTCCAAATTTATTTTAAATACATTGAAGCTAGGACTATTTGTTACCTTCTTGTGGTAGAGAATTCCAACTGAATTACTCTTGAGTTATAAAACTTTTCCTTTTATTTGTTTTACATTAAATGTCTTGATTTTAACATTATGAAATCTGGCAGAGCTTAAACTATTTCCCCATTCAAGATATAGGGTTTCAAATAAAGACTCATTTTTAAGGCACGAAAAATTAGACACAAGTCGTTCTCTCATAGACCTGTATTCTAATGAGTAAAGGTTAAGTTTGTTTAAGTCTTTCTTAGTAGGGGGTATGTTTGAGACCTTTAATTCTTTTAGTGAATCTATGTAGTACACGTTCTCTATTTATCTTATCCTTTGTAAATGTAGGTAGTAGAATGGAGAACAAGTGTCAAACTTGACCTTATCAAACTGCTATATATAAGGAATTAATAATCTCTGGGTCTCTACTTTAAGTTTTAAGTATGCAGTTTATAAGATTTATGACATTTTTTAACTATTAAGTTATTATGTTCAGTAATTTTAGGTCATTAGTAATTACAACTCCTAGGTCACTTTCAGATGAAACTTCAGTCAGAGGTGCATTTTTAACATATAATGTGCCATTTGATTGTTCTTACCGAAATGCATAACTTTGCAATTATCTATATTTAATTATAAGTTTTTATTAGTAGCTCAAGTTAATATATTATTTAAATTTGTTTGTAGATTATGAACTGAAACTGAATCATTAACAATGCAACCCAATTTAACATCGACGCATATTTAACCATACCCCATTTGATGCAGACCTACTGGAAACCACTAAATTAAACAAGATAGGTCCCAGCACAGAACCCTGGGGAACTCCACTCGTCTACACTATTCCATGCTGAATCATAACCTCTAATACTAACTTGTTGTTTTCTCTACTAACCATGATACTCTCATTTGTTCACGTTGTGCTGTTGCTCCATCATCTATTCCCAGGTATTTATACACCCCTCTTGCTCAAGTTCTTTTATGTCACAAACTTCCACCAGATTCATGTTTTCTTTAGGGTTAACTTTCCTGCTACAAATGTTGCTTTGGCACATTTATCTATGCCAAACTCATCCGTATGTTATCAGAAAAGGTCTTAATTTGTAGTTGTTCTTTCAAATGTTTGTCAGATGAACTATAACGTTTAGGTCATCCACAAATAGAAGGTAACATGTTTGCTTTGTTGATTGTTTTTTTGTTTCTGGGGTTCAAACGTCTCCCTTATCCTGGTTGTTATTAGGCTACTCAAGGGATCGAGAGTAAGGCAAAACAGAAGTGGTGACAGAGAGTCACCTTGAAATATCCTCGTTGGATGCTTATATTTGGATGGTGATTTGACCCTTCTCATGATTTAACTGCAGGTGGTTTGCCACTTTGTCATTGTTGTTGTGATGAAGTTTATTAGTGTGGATGTATCCTGTAGATCTGTAAACACTCAGTGATCCAGGAGTGTGGGATGCTGTCAATGTTTTTTGTAGTCGATCCATGCTACACTAAGGTTCCGCTATTATTTGCAGCTCTCCATAATGGCTTTGTTCAATAGGAGATGGTCTTTTGTACCATATGATATGATTTTCTTTTATTGCCTTTTTGTTCTATTGCCATGAGTTTATTGCAATCTAAAATGATTGTAGACTGTCTGCATCGATTACAGTATATAGTTAATATGTTGTTGGTAAACAGGTCATTGAGCTAGTTCTTGGGGAGACTGGCAGGATCAGATTTAATAAGAAGTGGTATTCTCTGTTAACCAGATGGGTGTCAACATCAGGATGTGAGTATAAATAGTTTTTGAGGTGGCTAAATCTTGTGTAAAGATGTTAGTACTTTTAGCCAGAAGTGGGGTACTGCATCTGGACCTGGGGTTTTCCAGTTGGAGGCCTTCCTTATCTTTAGCCTATCTCCTTAGCTGTTATATCAGGCCACTCCATATCCCTGGTAGTACCATTTCTTGTGCTGTCTTATTTCCTGTATCCACTTTGCTTCCCTGTTATGTTCAATTGGGTCTTCATAAATGCTTCTCCAGAATTCCTCAATTTCTTTCTTTACCAGTGATGTTTTTACTTTGTTGTTTTCTTTCCCGCTCCCTACAGAATGTCTTCGGTCTTTCTAAACCATCTATTTTGCATTTTTCATTGTTCCTTTCTATGTATCTCCTGAGCTTTCCAGCTTGAGCAGAGATATGAGCTTGTTATTCAAGATGGTAAACTTTAGGTCCTGATCCATTTTAATACAGCGTTTTTTGATTTCATCCACTTTCCTGATGACTTCCATTGATCTATTACCCTTTCTAAACTCCTCCAGCAGTGATACTTGATCTTAGCTCCATAATTGTCCTTTCTATCTGCTTTTTCCATGGTGGTGTGTTGAATTTCCTCTTTCTGTTCTTCATTCCTTGCTTTTGTGGCCCTGCTCATTTGTTATTAGTCTTGCTGCACAATAATGTATTCTGTTTATTTCAGTGACATCACATGGATCCTCTGGATGGTTCCAATAACTTTGTTCATCTGTTTTATGTGTTCCTAACTGTGTATGTCATGTAATTTTTGTAATCTTTCCTTTGATGTATTTTGATATATTTGTCCAGGTCGATTAAGTCCAGCTAGTCTTCTCTTATGTTTTCTTCCTCTTGGTTTTGGGTTGTTCCTGTAATTAGCATTTCCTGCTCTTCCACTCTCTGTATGGGCTGAAGTGGAACTTCAGCAGTGTTGTTCGGATATGGCACTTGAGGTGCACTTTGCTGAGTGTCTTTAGAAAGTGTGTCATGTTTGTTTCATGTACCAGTATTGGCTGAGCAGTTGTCTACTGTAACGGCTTACCAGATGATAATGTTGGAGACTGAGTCTCACCTCAAATCCTTCTTTAACTGTTCAAGGACTTCTATTTTGATGCGTTGCCTTTCTAGATCACTACAGGGTGGATCCAGGAGTCCTATAGATGGGAAGCTCAAGAGGAAAAAAATAGGTCAGGGTCTGGTGTGCCACCTAGGCCCCCAGAAATTTTTTTACATTTGTCATTCTGGCATTTTGGAGGGTATTTCTAATGCAATTTCTACTCATTTCACCTCCTCATGCTTTGTTAGTTGCACCCTAGCACCATCCCCAGAGTCCCCACAGTCCACATGACAGTATGTTGCCCAAAATACCCCCCAAAAAAAAAAAAAAAAACAGAAAAATACTAAAGAATGCAGCTGGGCAGCAGCACATCTGAAACACATAAAAATGAAACAAGTTGAAAGAGACTTGGTGATAAAGACACATTGCAGACAAATTAAATGACAATCCAAGTAAATAAGTCACAAATGTCACTCACTCAAGCACATTATGACATTACCATAAAGCCAACCCATCCCAGTTTGTCCTGCAGTACAGATTAATGTATCTCCCAACCTTATCTCAGTAAAAAATAAATTCAATAATTATAGAACTATGGGAACAAAGTCACTTTGCTATCTAGTTTATGAAAATATATCATTTCAAGTCTGCTTGCTAATTTTGCAAAACAGATTTTATTCTACAGAACAATTTATTCCAAAGAAAATATATTTTTAAATAAAAATATTTTATTTACTGTTTTAAAATGTCCTTTACTTGATAACCCATGGTATGAGGCATCTCATTTTAAGGATAGGCCCAAAAATAAGTAAAGAGACAGAAAAACAGTTTTAAACAAATATAATGCATTTTTTTAGTAACAGCACTTGATTGGGTACATCACAACTTGCACCCCAAATTCAACACATAGAACTACATAAACTAAATATTTTATCACTTTTTTTTCTGGTTTTGTGACTGCCTGTGTCAATGAGCCAAACAAGGTCTTATAACTTGTTGCCAATTTTGCTCTCAAGCATGCAGAAACTCCTGCACATGCCATAACATACAGCAGAACACATTCAAAGTCAGTCCCCATGTCTATTAATTCCCTCTGTGCTCATTCACACTGTACAATCACAACTGAAAAGACCACACAGATTAGACATACAGTACATGCGGAAGTTTTACCTCAGTTCAAAGGTCTCATGTACCAGTTTCTGCCTCACCTGGTTCATACTGTCGCTGAGACCAGACCTGCCCCAGCATTAGTTTTGTACCATTCCTAGCATGTTACAGGAGGGCACTACTCTCCAACTCCTCTCCTGCAAATCTGCACCAAAATCAATTTGCCATATAGGACAAAATTAGCAGTGACCTTAAACAGTTTTAATGTCATGAATTTAAGCTCCCATACTAGAAATTAATAACACTAGTACTACTTTATTACACACCCAGTTTGATGGAACACTAATGTCCTGTCCCATCCCAGCAGCTGCCCCACTCATCATAGTTTGTGACTGTGAAAGTCTTTTTTTTAAAGCAAGAAGTACCTGATTAAATGAACACTTGATAAATTTTCAGCAGGCTGAAGTCTATGTGCCCCTAGTTGAGTACTGTCTCTGGTCGCCTGGACACCAAACTCTCTCTCTCTAGACAGCACACACTGACCCCATGACTCCTAATGAGCAGAGCTCAGCTACAACTGTCTTCAGCTACCAGAAGATGACCTGAACCTCACTCATAGAATTTGACGGCAGATAAGGACCGCTTGGCCCACCCAGTCTGCCCATTTCCCTACCTAATGGATAAGCTGTAGATCCCAGTTAACCAGCAGCCTACTTCTTCCCACCCCACCCTAGAATTGCTTTATGACTGTCCCATGCATGCTTGAATTCCACCACTGTTTTGACTCCACAACCTCCTCCAGAAGGCCGTTCCATGCATCCACAACCCTCCCTGTGAAAAATACTTTCTTACATTACCTCTGAGTCGCTCCCATCTTCAAATTGTGCCCCTTGTTCTGCACACCTCTTTTTGAAAGATGCTACTTCTTGACTTTGTTGATTCCTTGAGGTACTTGAAAGTTTCTATCATGACCCCCTCTCCCTCTCCTCGAGGCTATACATATTAAGCTCCTTAAGTCTCCAACTCTTGTGCTGATTTACCAAGGCCCACACCAACCCCGTGTTACTGGACTGCTGCCTGAAACCTTGGGCTTTGCTCTTCTTGTGGCCTCCACTCTCTCTCTGTCTCCTCCTCAGTAGTACACTCACCTCTCTTGCTCCAACATTAATCTTCTAAGTTAATGAATCACAACTCACTCTTGTTTCAGCAGCCCAGACATTTAAAGAAGGTGCCCTTGCTAGCAACATCCTCTACTGGACACAACAGCAAATCAGTAGCAGTGAGCACCAGGTGACCTGGTTGAGATCTGTATTAAGGTCCACTCCGCTTTGCTGCAGCTGTACCCCCCACGCACAAACCCCGCACATAAACAAAGGAGCTGCACCAAACCTGCAAAAGTAGAGAATGAATGCTCAGGATAACCAAGGCAAGACCAACTGCTGCCACAGTGCTGGGACTGGACCACATGGTGCAGGATGAACGTTAGTAAGAAATTCATGCTGGAGACTGGCTGGGGGTCAACTATGTGATGCGGATGGGGTGGTTGTTTGCTGCACTACCAGGACACTGGAGGGCAGGGCTGGCCATAACCATTCTGGAGCCCCTGTGCAGCCCCTGCCAGGCCCCACCACTCCATTCCCTGTGGGTCCCCACATCCAACATTTATACCTCACTAACCCTCCTGTCCAAATTACTAAAGCAGTACCAAGTCTACTAGTTTAACCAGCATCTTTTAATTAGTGCCATTGACTGCAATGAATTATTTGACTTCACCATTGGAAATGAATCTGACCGAGTCTGCAGCAAGAACTTAAATATGTACGGTAATACTACCGTATTCCTTTCTGTAAGGACACGGACATCACCACTAGACACTCACACCTCAGATACTCTGATCTGCAAACAACTTAACTTTTCTGGAGGTGTGAGTGAGAGAGAATAGAGAGGATTATCATGGGACACCAGTAAGGTTGCCACCTTCAGTTTTCCTACCTGGTGATCAGGTTTTCAGGGTCCCAATCAGGAAATCTGGTTTTGCTCTGTGCTGGTCAGGTTTTAAGCCATTTTGAGTGCTCACATACTTCTGAAACATATAATTCATTGTTTCACCCATAGTCCAGGTCACAAACAAGTTCTCTTGTCAATATAGCCCTTTGTTTGTGGAAGCAGTCAACCTGAGAGGTGTAAAGTATGGCCATTAACATCATTAGCACTTACTTAACCTAATCTTTTCCACTGCAGCAAAGCTGCCCCACCTTTGTGTAACAGTAACAGAGCCAGTTGTCTTCCACTCTCATTTGCTGGTAAACATTTTATCTCTAACAACATTTAGGCATTTTTAAATGTTTTAAATTAATTTTCTTCATCAAGAAAAAGCATGGGCCCCCAGGTGCAGGGACACAGTTTGCACCTAGCCAAGGCCAGCTCTGCTGGAGGATGGATGAGACCTGTGGGGCTCAGGCAGCTTCATGATTAAGAATGCAGCACAGTGTGTTACTAATAGAGGAGCTCCATGATGGGGAGCTATAGCACCCTTAGCTCCCACACAGAGGTGAAGCATGTACACAGAAACAGACTGACAGAAGATAAGGATTGCTTGGCCCACCCAGTCTGCCCTCTCCTTACCTACTGGATAAGCTGCAGATCCTAGTTAACCAACAGCCTACTTCCTCCACCTGCCCCATTGTAATTGCCTTATATGTCTGTCCCTTCGTTCTTCCATGACCTCCTCAGGAAGGCCATTCCATCGTCCACCACCCTCTCCATGAAAAAAAAAAAAACTACTTCCTCACGTTGCCACTGGGCCATCCATCATCTTTAAACTGTGCCCTTTTTTGAAAGATGCTACCCTCTTGGACTTTGCCGATTCTGTTGAGGTACTTGAAAGTTTTTATCATGATCCCTTCTCCTTCTTCCCTCAAGAGTAAACATATTGCTTCTTTAGTGTTTTTTCATATGGTTTCTAGTGCAGACCTTGCACCATTTTAGTTGCCCTCCTCTGGACTGCCTCCATCCTGTCTATGTCCTTGTGGAGATGAGGTCTCAGAACTGCACGCAGTACTCCAGATGGGGTCTCACCAACTGTCTGTACAGAGAGATGACAACTTCCTGTTTTCTATTGGTGATGCCTCTCTCTATGCATTTGTATCCTCCAGCCCTCCTACTGCCTTCTCACATTGCCTGCCTGCCTACTTTAGGTCATCTGACATGACTACCCCAGGTCCCTTTCCATTTTCGTTGTTGTTAGTACCCCCAGAACTGTGTACTCTTCCCATGGGTTTTGTTTCCAGGTGCATTACTTTGCACTGAATCCAAGCTGCCATACTTTGGACATTTAAATATCTGGGTCTGTATGTGGACTGCTCCCAAACTTTGTCTCCATGTCAACCACTTAGTAAAATTCACATGAGACTAGGTTCTCTCTACAGAATAAAATGGTTCCTAATCCCAGAAACTAATATATTGCTTGTTCATAGCATCTTGCTCCTTTAACTGATTATGGTTCCCTGGTCTATGTGACTGCCTGCATGATCCTCTCCCACGTTGTGCACTGTCTACAACAGTGTATGCCGCTTTCTCCCGGTCTGCAGTTTCACACCCAACGCTGCTATCTGTATTCCACCACTACCTCCTGCCCTTCCTGAGGGTCAGGGATCCATAGAACTGTATTTCCACAAGTTGGCACTCAAGAAAGCCCCAGCATGCATTTCTGAGCTCTTCCAATTTTCATCCAACTCACAGGTGACCTGTTCCCAGTCCATATTTACCTGCATTTGAGGGCTCAAAATATAGCCTTTCTGTATTTCCGTGGAAATGCACAAGCTGGAAATGTAATTTCTCTTACTGCATTTCCATGTGGATATACTGAACCACAGTACACTATTTAATCACATAGTCATGGTAGCAGCAGAGGCGAGTTGACCACAAGATCATGGTGGCAGCAGAGAATGAGCATAGCAGCCCTTGCCCTTCGTTCTGGGTGAGGGGCCTGTGTGCAGCAAGCAGCCGTACATCAGGGCAGGCAGATCTCCATGCAGCAATTCAGGCTTCCAGTCAGATGGTACTGCGGACATCTTCTGGGTCTTCACATACAGAAGAGAAACATGTAGACCATTCAGGCCTCCTGACTGACTGCTTCGATCCTTTCTCGCTGCGCTGAGTGTACATAGTGCAGTAGTCAGTTGGCAGCCAGCGAGAGGGATCTCTGTTACGTGCTCTGCCTGATCTGCGTTGCGAGGCCAGTACTCTCTGTTCCTTTCATTATGGCACTGTTTTTTGTGTTTGCTGCACACAACTGGCACTAGGGAAAGTGACTGCGCGGGGGGACAGAAGTACTTGGCACAGAGTGGGGATACTTGGCACAGAGTAGGGAAAATACAAAAGAAAGGGATAGCTCTTGAAATTAGAGATCTTGGAAAAATCCTGCCTGCACAGTGAGGGTTCTGAAACAGCTGTGGCAGAAAACTGGGTGGGGAAGAGAAGAGTCCTGCCTGAACAGTGAGGCTTAAAAGTAAGTGTGTGACAGATTGTGAGGGGCAAAATGTCCTGCTTGGCAGTCAGACTTCAAAAAAAAAAAAAAAATATATTGAGGCAGAGTGTGAGAGGGCAAACAGTGCTGTGGCACAAAGTCTTACAAAGATGACAAGAGTTTGCAGAAGGGGGCAAAGTTCTGCCTGAACAAAACAAGGACACCTCAGAAAAGAATTTAGAGGGCAAAACGTCCTGCCTCAGTCACGCTCAAAAAGGCATCAAGCAGCTCCTCTGAGGAAGAGAGTGAAGGAGGTTTAAATTGTGTTCCTGGACCACTCTAGTTTTTCTATTATTTTCTATGTGGAAATGTATGCTGCAACACCCAATTTCCGGAGAAATGGACCCTTGAAACCATTATTTCGAGCCCTGTGCTTCCTTTCAGGAAAACTACATCTGGACAGAAGGCATTGACCTACACAGCCACTGGCCCTTATAATCACATAAAATGGGTAGGGAATGTTCTGCCTCTTGACTGGCGAGAAGAAGTACCTAGTGCCTTATAGGGTAACAACCACAGGGTCAGAAACCCTGCGGCAACCACAAAGCTAGTGCAACCATATATCTATGCCTACTAGAAATGCTTTGTAAAAACATTTCTAGCAGCCATAGTTGTAAAATTACGTCATAAACATCAGTTGCCCAAAGCCGCTGTAAAAGTACTAACTGCGTAGCTTGGCTCAACAGTGACAAGCCAATCGTCACTCTAGTAAATACCAGACACACTACTTTGTCATGTGAAAGAAATATTTTACTTAAAATAGCTGTGACAAAATTCAGTGCTATGTACAGCTATGAAAAACAAACCATAGGTTTCTGGTTTTTCTTACTGGTTGCAGGTCAGAGAGGTCAGACTCCTGATTCCTCTCCATACTCCCAGTTTCTTCTTTTTCCTTTTTGTGGCTCTATTGCCCAAATCCTCTGGCTCTTTGTGCCTATTTTAATGCTTTTGTCTCACGAACAGCTTACTCTGGTGGAGTGTCAAAACACTTTATAGGCGTCTTTACTTACTGCTGTTTCTGTGTTTCATTTTGACATCCATGGCTTGCCGTGGGTCGGGTATGCAGCTCACACACCAGTCCACTAAGATGTTGACGCTTTGACATAATGTCATCTTTCTGAACATCTGTTATTGAAATGAAAAGCACTAAAATAGGCACAAAGTCAGAGCCAGAGAATTTAGATAATAGATGACAAAAAGGAAAAAAAAGAAATGAGTATGGAGTTTTGAATCAATCTGTAACCTGCAAACAGTAAGAAAACCAATTGTATACAGCACTGGTATTTTATCACAGCTATTTTTGAGTAAAGAAGATTTTTTTCACAAGACAAAGTACAGTGCCGTTCAGCTTGTCACTGTTGAGTCAAGCTACACAGTTTGTAAATTTCCCTAGGTGTGGCACCCAGCAAAAGAAAACTGAGAGACAGGAGTTAAACATTGATATTAGAAAGTAATTTCCCAGTAACAGCACAAACTCATGCACTCAGAATATAAAACTGTAAAAGTACTAATTCAAAAATTATATACATCACATACACACATAATTATACACACATACATACATATTATAACACATACACATTACATATTACACATTTTTTTTTTAGTTAGAGTTACAGAAAGCACCATAAGTGTTTTCATTCTAAACAAAACAGACTCTGTTTCTTAACTTCTGGCATCTTGTATTTTTCAGGCCTCAAATCCTCGGTTTTGAGATATTTTTTTCTTTACTTGTACATCCCAATGTGGTCTGTCCTTTCTTAAGCACCCCCACAATACTTGAGACTGATAAGATACATTTTCCTTTTTGATCTTGTTTCCACACTTTCCCCATCCATTTAATGAATTACTGTAGGTTACATGTAAGCAATAATTGAAGCACAGCTGCTCAAATCCCTCCCATCTGCACCATGCTGAACTAAGCCACTTGGTCTTCTGTTGTAGATGGCCTCCATGTTCAGTGCCCCTAGTTTGGCGGACAGCGGGTGTGTTCACCCAAATGAACCTTTTGACCACAGCCTCCTAGTGACCTACTCTCCCATCATGCATGCTCTTTCCCCATGCAAACATCTCTTTTATACATCAGGTAAAACCTGTGTCATGCACCCAGGCCACACTCTCTCTTTATAAAGCCTTTGCTTGCACTCTCACCATAGCAAGACTTTTTAATTTAAGCATTCCAGTGTGGTGAGGGGAAAGGTGGTGGCTAGAGTTTGCAACTGAAAGTAAAACAAGCACTGCAGGGTTCATTTCAGATATTTATTCATATGGAACACTGGGTATAAAAAATGAGTGTTAAATGAAAAAATATTGCTTCATATTTCAGCTGAGTCCAGATTCATATAAAAGGCTGTTTAAAACCTCTATAACAGTGAGCAGGTTGTCCCAAGGTAGAAGAAAAGGTGGGTCAAAATTAAAAACTGTGTGCCAATTGTCCACATTCCCTCCCAAAAATGAATACTGCATGTGCTTTTAATGGGGTGGGGTAAAGTCTGCAAGTAAAATGGAATATGCTTTATTTTTATATATATATATATATTTTTTTTTTTATTTATAGTAATTTGGAAACAACCTTCAGTATAAACTCTTTTACAAAGGTTTAATATTGTGACTACAAAACAGACCATTTCTTAAAAGTACTTGGTACAGTCAATATTAGTGCAAATACATAGGTTCAACAGACAACACACAAGATTACAGACAACACATAAGATTACATTTAACAGCAATTATTATTTTATTATTTATTTTACCAGGTCACACACACCAAGCTGAAAGTTTGCTTACAGGTGCGACCTGGAAGTACAAGGAAGTTAAGTGACTTGCTCAGGGTCACACAGCAAGTAGGAGTTGTGGATTCAAACCCAGGTCTCGAGGTTTGCAGCTCAGAGTCTTAAACCACTGCACTATACTGCCTCCGTATAAACCACCCAACCTTGCAGCTCAAGTGGGTCTTGTTGGGGTAGCAGGTGAACAGGAGGAAGGGGCATTGAAGGTGGGAGGTGGAGAGTAGCTGTAGAATGAACATGGGCGAGGAAAGAGCGCCAAGCAAGGAACAAGGGGAGGTGCAGAAAGAAGAAGGAAGGAGCTGAGAGTTGGGAGGAGTTGAGAGTTAGGCGAGACAAGGAAGAATGGAGTGAGAGATGAAGTGGGTACCAATGGTGTACAGGGAAGGATGGTAAGAGGAGGAACATCAGCAGGTAGGGGAGTTGAGGTGTCAGGGGCGGCCTAGCATGTAACGGCAGGATTAGATGGAGATCAGTAGGAAGGACTGTCTCAGTTCTGGTAATCACAAGTGTTCAGACTCAAAGAGGTTGCTTAATTTTGGTTTAAAAGGACCAGAGATCAAAACTGAAATTAAGCAACCCTTCCTAGTCTAAACACTTGTGACTGCCAGAATACAGTCCTCCTACTGATCTCTACCCAATCCTAATTATTGTAGCACATCTACCAACATGTAGCCTAATAACAGTATCTTTAGTGTGCAGTTAATTGTTCCTGTTTTGTTTATAAATAACATTAAACAAACAGTAATACATAAGATTTCAAACACAGCGGCAACAGCCATAATAATGCTTTAGAGAAAACACCACCACACGGTGGGCAACTGGAAAACAGCACCACACAATATGGCTGGAGCACGAACTATTTTTTATTTTACAGAAAAATTTATTTTCCTTATTTTTCTAGGTTCTGAAATGTATTTCTATATTCCAATTTTTGAATGCATGGGGTCCAATTTGTAAGTGCAATAAGACACTCCGTGGCGGTGGCTGCCATGAGTTAATGCACTTACAGGTGCTGAAGAGCACTTGGGCAAGGGCCTCATGCCTCACTGAACATCTTGGAAGAGCAAGTGTCAGTGAGCCGAGATGGAGGAAGATGCATGTTGGGGCAGCCATGCCATCTCCCAGAAAAGGTACAGCACCTCATTCTGTGCTCCAAAGGGACACTGGATGGACACTTCTCACCAACCACATACACACACACACCTCCACGGAACCTTGCTGTGCTGTCAGCTCACTTGCACCTTAACCTACCACCAGACCAGCCCATGTGCAGCCAGAGTTCCAGTCTCCACATATTAGTAATAGCTGCCACTCTTCACAGCCCTCAGTCAGGCCCTCTCCTGACAGCAGGGGTTGGCACCTTTGTCTGTGTTCATGAAACAAACACACACTTTTTTTTTTTTTTTTAATAACTTACTGTCACCCTCCTGTAACAGGAAGTTGGTTCTGTGTAGGGTTTGGAGTTAACTTGGGTACTGTTCATTTCAAATAAAGAAAGAAAAGATTTAAAAATGCTTACTTTTATTAATTTTATTTCTAAAATGTGCGGTGCCCCATACAGTTCAGACAAGCACACTATTGTTATAGCCATAGCCAAGTTGGATGCATGGGGAAAACAGACACAGTCTTCCTACAAAGCATTTTCACACTCTATCACCAGGAAAACTGTATCACTGAATTGGGGGTGTATATATATTTTTTTTTCCACATTTGTCCTCACCCACTGCTGCAGTGGGATAGCACCAGAGCTCCAACACCTCTAGCATACACTTAAGACCTCCCCAAAAAAAAAAATACTGACACTTGGTAACATGAACAGATAGCAAGCTTTTCCAACACTGCTTTCACCACAAAGGGGGGCACCATTTTGTGGTGAGAATTTCAGAATTCTGAAGGGCTTGCCCAGACCCCTCATTAGTTCTGATTTAACTATGAAGCATCAGTCCCCATCCAACTTTATAACTCTGGTAACGGCTCTGAATGTATGTAAAAATGTTACCATCATGAAAGAAACCTATAGCATTAGAAAAGTCTCTTAACAGTAAGACTACCAACTTTCCAGGCTAAAACTGGGACGGTCCATCCTGACCATGACACCCCAAACACACACCATGTCACTCTCATGGGCACTGTCACAGACAATGCTGCACACAATTAAATCTTGCTGCTTGCTCTGGCCATGCCGCCCCCACTGTAACACCAGTAGCAAACATCCAGATTAAAACAATACATCATTCTGCTGCAGCAAGTTCAAAATTATGATATACAGAAATGCATTAGAAGCAAACCTGCGTTAAAACTGTGATCAGACATTCAAGCTACATGTATTGCTCCTCCTGACAGTCCCATCCAACCAGCTCCCACTTACCTCATTTGCTGAGCAAACTTCACTATAGTGACTCCCATCACCACACCAGATTGTTTTCACACACTTCCTATAGCTGATCAGGTTGGGGTACCTTAGATCCCTGCTGCCAGTCTCTTCTCTGTCTGGAGTCCCTCTCAGCTGCTGGCAGGCAGATGTCCACATCGCTTGTTTGCACTACTATCCAGTATAATCTAACAGGAAGGAACTTGCTTTCTGTGCTCCCACTTACATGCTTGCTGTACAACACAGGTGCAGGGGTTGAAGTTGCAAACTGCTGTCCAGCCTGTGCAGCGCCACAGTGGTGCTGAAATAACTGTCCACTCATGGATTAGCATCGGCAGAAAAAAAGGACAAAACTGGGACAAGTAAGCAAAAACCAGGACAAAAGTGACATTTTGCAAAACTTGTGGGGACATTGGGACATGCTGCCTAAAATAGGGACGGTCCTGGGAAAATAGGGACTGTTGATAGCTATACTTAAAAGCATAAAGACAGTGGTAGTGCATTCGGAAATGATGCTGGAAAAACTAGAACCTTGATTTCAGACAGAGAGCCCAGAGTAATGACGCCACTTGGGTGAATTTTTAAACATGTTTACATCATTTTTTATTATTGTTTATGCATTCTGTGTTCCAAGGGATACACGAAACCCGCAACTAAAATCATTTAGGCAACATCATAACAGACGACATAAGAGTTGTCTCCTCACGTTCGTCTTCAGGATAACAACTTGCACGATTACATCACAACGAAGGCTGCCTAAAACTCCCGAGTCTAGCCACACAACTACCTTTCCATAAATGCCACACAACCTAGATACAGGTAGCACTCACCGCTTATAATCATTCAAACCATGTTCGCCGGTATCTTCTCAGCCGCCCAGGTAGTTTATGCCTGCAGTAGGCGAGCCGGAGTTTTATTTCTGTCCGGGGTTATTTTTCTTAGCGGATGAATCTGACTGCGCGAGATGCGCACAGCCCCGCCCGTGCAGCGACTTCGACTAACAGTTCGGAGTTATCTTTCCGCCAGTGCAGTGGGTGCTAGCCTGTAAGTGTGTAATGCTAGCTTCGGGCTGAGCTGTCCGGTTATCTATAGGTGCACGACCCGCAAAGCAAGAGTCAGTACAGCAACCGAAAATGGGTAAATAACGAGCTTATCGTTTATCGAGTTGACGGCAACTTGCGACAGAGTACTTCAGAATGCCAAATTGTAACGAAATGATGAGCAACATTATGTGTCTTATTTTCTAGGAGGTCCTGGTTTTGTAGCAGAGATTTCATCGCTTGGTCCATCCTAGGTTTGATGAAATAGTTAAAAAGAGTTCTGTGTCACGCAGTGTGCGATGTGCGTCGGTTTTATGAGGTGATATTTATGACGTGATACGAGTCGTCCCATTTTTAAAAATGTACCCCAGATTTGGGTTATTTGAATTTTTGAGCGTTTAGCCATAAGTTGTGAGGCAAAGGGTTGAGCAGTATGGCGTTAATTGCAAGAGAATTTCTGGGGTTGGCACACCATTATAAATGAATCCACGGGGAGCAGTAAATTACAGTTTATTAGCTTTCCATCCTAAAAGGTAGAAATGGGTTGGGAATGGGCCCTCCAGACTCTGACACAGTAAATGGAAACACATTCCATGGCCCAGGGATGCTGCACCATCTAGTTAGCCTGTACCCCTACACGGATCAAATGCATTGAAATCAGTGAAAGAAAATGAACATTTCACTTGGTGGTGAGGCCCAGGAGCACTAGCAGGAATGTAGAGAAGTGAACACTGTTTTCTACTGTCCTTTTGATTGCTAACTGCATTCTTGTTCTATGGCTCTTTTACTGTGCTTTTATCTTTTCTTCTTTTACAGGGGCTTTCCATTATCCCTTTAACTGCACTTTGTACTAGGACGCATTAAAAGCATTAACAACAACAGGAGCCAGCTCAGAGGTGCTGACCGTTGATTCTCATCAGCTGAGTGGGTAGTTTTGGTGTGGGTAAACCCTATGACAACCCATGCAGAAAGTGCTGGTCCAGCTGGCAGCAGCACAAGAAATCATGTAGTGTATAGTAGAAGTTGAACTCTGGTCTGTATGGAAATCCATGTTTAGAAGAACAGCATATTGTGCTGCTCTAGTGATGTCCCAATGTGCCGCAATGAGTATGTCACTGAGTGCAGCACACAACTATCAGAATTTGTATCGTGCGTGCATGCATGATGAAGCGCCCGCGGTGAGGAAATTAGCGGTTCTGGAAAGAACCGCTGCAGCTGCACCAAAGTAGGTCTTTTTGTACCGGGGACCTGTTTGGGGGCAATGGAGTGCACTTGTGGTTGCCCATACACTACAAAAGATTGCCTATGAGCAACCATACACATACAATGTTATTTAAAATCACGAGGTTTCCATGGTAATGAGACCTCGGGCTGTGTCTTTCATAAGGTCTCCTGTTACCTCCGGAAACCTCGTGACTGAAAAATAGACTTGTGCATGAGCCCGTGAAATTCTTTTTATTTTTTATATTTTTGGAATTTCGTGCTATTTTTTTTATTCATTGAAAATGTAGTTTTATTTCTTATCACAGTTACATTCATAAAATTCCTCAAAATGATCTTATACAGCTAGAAATCACATTACATTAGTATACTGCATTGTGTTAAGCAGCATTATGCTATGATCAAGAAAGGTTTTGTGAATTAGACAATTCCGCTGCGGCTTACTTGTGGATCTGCCATCTCTGTAATAACAAGCAGACCTACACAACAACTGCTGCAAACATTTATTTAGTTTTGTAAAAAAAAAAAAAAAAAAGGTGATTTTTAAACTTTAGTGTTTTTGTTTCTTTTATACCTTGAGTTTCTTATTTAAGAAAAACACAAGTCTCTACTCATACACAATTCTCTAGATCACTATATCCACCCCCAGAAAAATTCAAAACAAACCATCTGCCATTGTTTTCCTGGTATAGCAGCTGCCATACTGGGCCCCTCTGGGTTCACCTCGCCACATCCCCTGAGGAGGCCAGCTGGAGTTACCTAAAGGTGTGCTACACTGGCCTAACATGGCACAGTGCCTCACTTGGGGGTGGTAATATGGGGTACTGGGTGTTGACTCATGAGCTATCACCCCGAAAATGGTGCATAAACTGCCCACAGAGTCCCACCTCCAAAACAAGCAATGACAATCCTCAAACCATAAAATGCAATTCAGACAGTTTATTTAAAAGGGAAGGAAAAACAAGGGCAGCAAATGAAAATGGCACTGTGGCAGCTTACTGCTGCCATTTTATTACTTCTCAGTGTCCCACTTTGGCAGTTTGCACCGCTTTATTTATTTTATTTTAGTTTTGTTGACCGGTAAGTGCACTAGACAAATCCTGCCTATTTTCAGGCACGACCGGGAGGGGATACAGATGAATCACAATTGACATTGAACCAGATTAAGCTGTTGGTGGTAATTTTTAGTGAATGAGGGAAATTTGGCCAGGACACCGGGAAATTCCCTACTCTTTTCGATAAGTGCCATGGGATCTTTAACATCCACCTGAACTACCACCAATCCAGGCAGATGGGACCTCGGTTTAACGTCTCATCCGAAGGCGGCACCTCAGAAGTGCAGCACCCCTCTCATGCTGCACACAGTGTCAGTACTGGGATATTAACTCAAGTGCCAGATGTGGAACTGAACCCACAGTCCTCTGATCTCCGGCCTCAGAGACGAGGTGTGCTACCTACTGAGCCACTGACACTGTGATGGGGACAGGGATGTACTTGTTCAGTGGGACACCAAGCCCATTTGCTGTCGGATGCTTGTGTTTGGGAGGTGGCCGTCCTGAGCACCTCTCCCTGCCAGTGTGTGCATACATGCAGTCAGTTTAAGTTTTCCTTCCTGTTGCCTACCCTGAAGCGGTAAACTCCTGTAGCTGTAGAGCGCGGTCATTCTTGGATCCCAACTCCACATCCTGCCTCGGAGCCGGATCATGATTGGGAGGCGGGCACACTGCCAAGTGTATCTGCTTGTGTGGGCGCAGACTTCTAAAGTGGAGGCCTGGTTGGGAATCCCACTGGGGCTTCTGGCATCAGCACAAGTGCCCTGCTGGTCCCCATTTGTGGTCCTGGGGACCAGAGGGCGAAGGCATCTTTCCTGGCACCTTCAGGGAGGCCGAAGGTAAGCCCCAGATTTAAGGGTGCACTTACACACTCTCCCTGCCATTCTCTTGGCACCCTTGCCAGGTCCATATTCATATTGTCCAAAAGTCCAAGCGGCAGTGGCAAGAGCATTCAGTATCAACATTTTATACATTTGTGACTGATGCCTAACTACTCCAGGCATTTATACAAATTTGCATATTATACATTTCTGACCAGACAATTATTGTCTTTCTAACTATAGCATTCCAGGGTTTTATTTAACTCCCAAAATTGATTAGCGTTTGCTCATAGAAGTGCTAAAACATTGTGAAAATGCATAGCACTTACCTCATTGTGTTTAACAAACATAACACTTCTAGAAAATCTATAAAAATGCTTTCTGTACAGTTAGCATTGTCCCAAGGCAAAACTGCTAATCAGTTATTTAAAACCTTGCATTCATGTGGCAGACATACTTATCCAGCCAAACCTGTGTGCAGCACATTGGAGGTATCTCACAGGGGTAATAAGCTTATCAGCCACATGAAGGGGGATATGAGAGGAGGCACCTAGGGTGTCATAGGCGAGTTTGGTGATGGGCATGAGTTCATGTTCAGACTTTCAAGGTAACACTGCTCATTCCTCAGGAATAGGCAGCACTTCACCCTCTTCGGCTGTGTCCAGTAGAAGGGCATTTGCTCCTCACAATTCAGCTCCACTGCCTTATCCATACCGGGGTCTGCAGTTTGCTCAACAGCCAGTTTCTCTGGGGCAAGGTGTAGCTTCTGGGTTCAGATTGTTCATGGGTCGTAATGTCCTTAGTGGGAGCTGTACTAGTGGAAGGTTTGGAGTTTCTCCAGTCCATTTGCTGAACTTGCATGCTTTGCAGGAAGTGTAGTACCCTGGTGCAACTACACAGTATCATCATGTCTGTCATCAGAACTGTGGTGCACTAGTCCTGGTATAGGAGCTGCATTAGGAACACTGGTGTCCATATTAGGCACTTCAGTTCTCTGTGGAATTGTTTGACTCCTAATTGTTGGTCTCCAGGTAACCTGGCATGCCATTTGGGTACAGGCTCAGGCACAGTATCTTTGATGGGTAGAGCTGGTCCCTGGGACCTTTTGGGCCCCCTACCTTGTTCTTGGCAAATCTTGTAAACTGGCAAGTCAGGCATTTGTTCTACTGTGATAGAAACCTAGAAATTGTCGGCAGATCAGGACCGCTAGGCCCATCTTGTCTGTCCGTAAGCCCTGTACTTGTTCTGGCTTCTGATCCTTCATCTGTTTTACCTCTCTGGTTCTCTTATGCCTGGCACATGCATGTTTAAATCCAACCACAGTGCTTGCTCCCACCACCTCCTATGGCAGACCACTCCATGTGTCCACCATCCTCTCTGTGAAGAAGAACTTCCTCACATTCCTCTTAAAGAGACTCACCAAGCTAGCCTAAGGCACCACATCTTTCTGTGCCTTACTGGAGGAAATGCTGCCTCGTGTAGTTTCCCCAAAGATTTAAAGTTATGGAAGAGAAAAATGCTCTCAAATTTATGTTTACTGGGCCTCCTGTGCTTCCCATTGTTTAGATCCACCCCTCGCCCGCCCGTGCTCTAGCAGCTTGCAGCTGATGATGACAGGAGAGCACAGGGATCTGCCTTCTACAGGCTAGGAAGGCTAACTTTGAACAATTTTGTATATTGTATTTATCATGTGGTGATAAAAGCGAGGCCTGTTAATGTCCTTTTGAAGATCGCGACCTCAAAACTGCACACACTACTCCATGTAAGGCCTGACCATGGTTTACATATCATCAACTCTACCTCCTGTCTTCTGTTGGTGATACCCCTACCTATGTACCCCAGCATGCCACTGGTCTTGCTGCCCTTGTACTCTGCTTTGACATATTCATGTCATCTGAAAAAATAATCCTTTGGTCCCTTTCTTCTTTGGTGACTGTCAGCAACCCCACCTTCCCAAAATCCTGTAGCTCTCTCCAGGGTTTCTATGCAGAGTGTAGCCAGGCATTTCAGATTTGTACACCAAGCTGCCACACTGCCCCTCCCCCACTGTTATCCATGCCTGCCCCCGTGACTCGAGTCCAAGGTCCCTGGCTGCAGTCAGATGATTCCCCACTAAACCTGCAGTCTGCAGTGCTAGTGGTGTTCGCTCCCACTGCCAAACACCACTGACTGCACTACAAGTTCACAATCACGGTGGAAATTTCTTCTCTGTCCCACAGGTAGGCTGACTCACTCTGCTTATCACTTTACATGAAGTTTTCATTCTTTTAGCTGGCTCAGAGTCTGTTCTTCTGTCTGCTGCTCCTCAGTTCTTTTACTGCTTCATTTGCTCCCAGTCCAATTGAACTAATAGTATGGTTTCTAACTTTGCTGGTGCATTTAAACTCACCGTCCCAGATTTGCCACCCCCTACCAGATGCCAGCCAATCACTATGCAGGTGGACCCTAGCAGACCTAATTGAGACCTTCAGCTTCAACATCCGTGGTCCACTCAGCCACCCCCAAAATAAAGCTGAAAGAGAAAGAAAAAGCCTGAAGCCAAACAAAGGAATTTAAATGTGATGGACTAGAGAGGCAGAGGAATGCTGGCCAGCTTGTTTGCTACCCTGCTACTAAACTTAGTATGCCTTGGCTTACTTGGTGTATCAGCTTACCATTGTTTTTATGCCCCAGGTGCATAACTTTGCTAATCTTTGAATTAAACTTCAGTTGCCACTCCTCAGATCATTTCTCAAGCTTTCCCAGGTCCTTCCTCATTTCTCCCTCCTTCTGGAGTATCTACCCGTTACAGGTCTTGGTGTCATCTGCAAACATGAGGCCTTTCCTTCTAGACCCTCTGCAATGTCACTAATGAAGACATTGAGCAGGACTGGCCGAGGGCTGATCCCAGAGGCATCCCGCTGACCATCCCTTCCCAGACTGTACCCCATTTACCACAACCCTCTGCCTCCTGTCTGTGAGCCATTTCCTTACCCAGTTTACCATTTTGTCTCCCATGCTCAAATTACCCATCTTGTTAACCAGCTTCTTATGTGGGTAGGTGGCAAAGGCTTTGCTGAAATTGAGGTGAGGCAATGTCACCACGCCCTCCCTCCGATTTACTTTCTTCATCACCCAGTCAAAGAAATCTTGTCAGATTTGTCTGACACAACCTACCACTATTGAAACCATGCTGCCTAGGGTCCTGGGCACCGATGAAACACAGATGTCTCACTGTCCTTCCTTTAAGCAGTGCCTCCATGATCTTTACCACTACTGAGGTAAGGCTGAGTGGCCTACACTCCCCACCACCTCCCTACTGCCAGATTTATTTAGCTTTTGGTGACCGGATAAGTACATTAGACAAGTAATATGCCTATTTTCAGGAATGACCTGGGAGAGTACAACATTGTGAATTACATGGTGGTACAGGGATTATGCAAAAAAACAACATAGCAAATAGTTTGACTATAGCGGAACAGTACAAGGTGATATTAACAAGGTATCAGCAGAGGTAAAGCAATCTAGGTAAGCATCCAATTCCAGACAGTGTGAGGTAAAACAGAGTCACTACTTAATTTTCATCCAGTTTCAGACAGTGTGAGGTGAGAGAAAACTGGTGATTTACGATATGGACAAACTGTGGTTTACAAAATGGACAAATTATAACTCCTGTCAAGTGCTAGGTGTTAACGGGTAGTGTCTCAGACAAGTGCCAAGAGAGGGAATTAGTCAAGGGGCTAACCATGTGCATTTGTAAAGCTTCACAACCCTAGCTGTGCGAGGGACATTGCTCTATGGGGTTTTGGGACAGACACACTCAGAGGCCAACTTTAGAACACCCACAGATGTCTCGAAAACTATGGAAGGAGGGGCCAATCGAGACCTGCACAGAAAGGAGTTCAGAGTTTAGGTGCACTTGCTGCAAAGTCCCTGTCCCCCATGAGGGTGCGAGTAGGGGATTTGTGAGGGACCACATGCTCTCCTCCAATCCTCTGGCTCCACTCCAGTGTTAAGTGACTCAGTAAGCAAGGCTTCCAGAGGTTCTGCTAGCTCTCTTCACAGCTCCCTTAATATATACCCAGGTGCATAATGCCGTCTGCCTTCCCACTTTGTCTACCTTCAATTTAGTGAGCTCCTGCAGGACTCTCTCTCCTGTGAATGGACTGCTGTCCACCTCTTCCCCCAGCATCTGTTGCTCAGCTCGATCCCTGTCCTTCCCTCTCTTCCGTGAATACTGAACAGAAGTCGTTATTCAGTATTTCTGCCTTATCCATGGTTCCTCCTTACACTCTCCTTTCTCCCTTTGAGCTTAACAATCCTCCAACTGATTTTCCTTCTTTCACTGCTGTAGCTGTAGAATGTCTTGTCACCTTTTTTTTATTGACTACTTTAATCCTCCCTCAGTCTGTGCCTTTGCTTTCCTTACCGCCCTCCTGCTTCCCTTAGACACTCTGGTACACCTCCCTGTCCTCCTTCCTCTGAGTCTCCTTATATTTCCTGAACCATGCCCTTTTAGCCCTTACTTTTGACTGCCACCTCTTTTTGAGAAATAGTAAACTTTCTCCTTCTCTTGCCTTTTGATGCCACCATGATGCATTGTTTGTCACTTCCACTATGGCTCCTTTAGGTGCTCCCTGCTCTTTCACCCCCCATCCCCTTTTCTCCAGGGCTATTTTGATACCTCTCCCATTTCGTCGAAGTCTGCCTTTGAAAACCAAAACCTTAACTGAGTCCCCATCCATGCTGAACTACACTATGTGGTGATCGCTGGTCCCCAGTTGCCCTTCTACCCAGATATCTGTGATTCTATCCCGTGGTCATCACTAGATCCAAAATCACCTTGTCCCTAGTGGAATCAAGCACAAGCTGCCTGAGTCCTGTCTCCTGTAGGGAATCTAGGATGCCTCTGCTTCTGGCTGAGGCATCTGCCTTGAGTGGTCCAGTCCATGTCTGTCAAATTGAAATCTCGCATCAGCAGAGTTTCACTTTTCATTGTCATCTCATGTATTTCATCCCTCGCTCCCTGTCCTACCTCCCCCCTGTCCTGAGGCTATATATCCCCTGTGCATATTTCTGTGCCATTTCCAGGTTCAGGGTGAGCCACAATGCCTTAGCCTCCCTCTTCTCACCCTGTATCTGTGTCACCTTTATGCCGTCCCTGACATCCAGGTGACTCCCCCACCCTCTTTTATCCGTCTTTTTATCAGCCCTGTCCCTCCTGAACAGAACATACCCCAGTACATTGATTTCCCTCATAATTTGCAGCATACCAGGTTTCAGTTATTGCTGCTATATCCAGGTCTGCTTTACTATCAAGGCCTTCCAGTCTGCTTCTACTGTCAAGGCCTCCAAGTCTGGGAGTTTATGTCTCAGGCTTCAGGCATTAGTTACCATGGCCTTCCAAGTTGTGCATTTTAGATTACTCCCTCTGACCGTTACTGCTCTCCTGCTTCCTTCCCGTCCTAGTTATCTTTATTGCGTGGTCCTGATTTCACCACTTGGCCCCGAGAACTTTGGTTGTATTTGCCATCAGATTATTTTCTTGCATGTGCCCTTGGGAATGTTACTAAACCACCTGACCCTCCTGGCTGCCCCTTGGCCAGTTTAAATGCTCGCTGCTGAAGCATTCAGACTTGTTACTCAGGATCGTGGTCCCTTTCCCAGTTGAATGCAGGCCGCCAGCCCTTATAGGTTCACATCTGTCCAAGTGGGGCCCTAGTCCCCATAAAGCCAAACCCCTCCTTCCACACCATTCCTTCAATCTGGAGTTGAATTTTTGGATCTGCAGTGTCCTAGCCTCCTCCCATTCGTGGACAGGTAGAACCTCTAAGAAGGAGACTGAGCTGCTACCTACTCTTCAGCCCCCCAGCTTCCTGAAACTTTTTGTATTCTGACTAACTCCACCATGTCTCCTGCCACATCATTCGTCCCCAGGTGGACAATAACATCAAGTTCCTCCTCCTTGCTATTGCCTTTGCGATCTTATTAATCTGCTTCCTGTCCCTCCATGCTGTGCATCCTAGGATGCACTTGACCTCCTATCAGGTTCCTCTAAAGTAACTCCCGGGCAGTTGAGTCCCTCACCAATAGAAGCTTCCTCATCCTTTGGGGTCTCTTCCCCCCCTTCCTTGGATTCCATCATGGAGGTCCCGCTCATCCTCCCCTGGTTTCCACTGCAGGTGCATCTGTGGAGCTATCCCACACCTCCAAAACAACATAGGAGTTAGCTGGGCTTCTATCAGCCAATGGTCCTGAATCTTGTATTTTCCTTATAGACACAAATTTCTCAAAAGCACACAATGTCCAACTTGTCACACCTGATGATGGACTCATTTGTCATACCTGTTTTTGTTTGAAGGCTGTTCTTGGCTGCTGCCTCAGAGTCAAGTTGGTATATTTTGTAGTTGCTGATGCAGTCGCATACTGTACTCTAAATGGATCTCTTTGGATGCACCATCTGACGAAACACATTAAACAGAGATCTGGCTGGTAACCAAGCTTCTCTGTCAAATATTAAGTAGAATTGGGGACCTTTGAGTGACATCATTTTAGGTGCAGTGATAGGCATGTACCAGGAACATACTTTCTGGCTCCAATTGGGTTTCTGAGCAGGGTCCAAAGTGCCCAACATGTCTAGCAGTATTTGGTTAAACGTTCAGGCTGAGGGTTCCCCTGCAGGTGATAAGGTGTAGTTCTCAACTTTCCGATACCATAAGTTGCCAGAAAATCTTTTACAAGTCTACTTTCAAAGTTCCTCCCTTGGTTGGAGTGGATTCTTTGAAGGATGCAACTGAGATAGGTTTTGCAATGCTTCTGAACTTTTTGCTATCTTGGGCCAATAGAACCATGCTCGCATTAAGTCCAAAATGTGATCAAACCCCGTGACCCATGTTGTCATGTAAAATCTGATGACAACTGTTCTGTATTTTCACAGACCCCGACTAACACCAGTTGTCGAGGGAACACGGAGATGTGCACTGTACTGACTGGTTTGTATGTATTGATGAGCACGTCTTATAGGACAATCTATTCCACTCGACAGTGGGATTACTGGTTGAGTTACTGGTACCTGACTTGCATCATGTCCCTTCTCCAGGGTGCGTATTACACCACTTAAAACACAGTTTTCCCTTGAGCTTGTTTGCGTTCAGGTCAGCTGTGCTGGAGCATGAACAACAGGTCCAAACTAGTGAAATTGAGATGCACTGTTGGAACAGCATCTGGGGGTTTCCAGCATGTTGGTTGTTCTGTGAGGGCTTGCAGAGTGGTACAGTCTGTACTGTCAAATTTCAAACACATTGCCTTGACTACTGCACTTGGAATTTTCGTATTTGAGTCTGGCTACATGAGGTGTGAGCACTGAGATAATCCATTGGCATCAGTATTGCTTTGCTTACTGCAGTACAATTGTAGTTGTAAGTAGATAAAGCTGAGAGCCAACAGTGTCCAGCTGCGTCTAGTTTTGCTGTTGTATTCACGTAGATGAGTGGGCTGTTGTCTGTTCTCTCTGAACTGGGCCCCCATACAAGTAATTATGGAATTTTTTTCAGTAACGGCCCACTTGAGGGCTGCTGGCAATTCAAGTTTCTGCACAGGATACAGTTTCTCAAACAGGTTCAAACTGTGACTGGTGAATGTTACTGGATGAAGTCCTCTGAGAACTCCTAGTACAGGACTGCTTCTAGACCACTTAAACTGGTGTCTGTGTGCAATATGTAGGGTTTTGAGTAAATCAATAGATGGCAGCACTGGCACCTTACTTAAATGTTTGATTATATCATTGAAGGCTGCTTCCTATTGCTCAGTTCATCTGGCACCAAATAGTTCATTCACTTTTCAGTATTCTGTTGATGGAGTGTCCTTCCTGGAATGAGTTTTCTTTTGTTTGAGGCAGGTACCCTGGGAGAGGTCATTCAGAGGGCAGACAACATTTGAATAATATTTCACAATCGCCTGTAGTATCTGCAGAATCCGAAATGGCACCAGGGTCTTTAGATTGTGGGGTCTAGGTCAAGTGGTGAGGTCTTCTACTTTGGCTGGGTTTATCTGTATCCCATTCTGTGAAATGATGTGGCCCACATATTTGAGCAATGGCTGGCAAAACTATGACTTGTTGGACACCTTCAGGCTGAACTCCTCCAATCGGATCATGTTCATCAGCTGTGCTTAGTGATCTTCCAGTGTTCTCTCAAACACTGTTAAGTTATCAGGTGTACTTGTACCTCCAGCAGGTGCATGTCTCCTCCTGCTTTCTCCATCAGTCTCAGAAATGGGGATGGGACCCTAGATGTACCTTGAGGCATTCTCTTGAACTGGTAGAACCCCAAAGGGCAGATTAAGGCTGTCCTCTTTATCTTCCTCCACCATGGGGATTTGATAGTAGCCACTGCACAGGTCCAGCACCAAGAACCACTTGCTTCTCTGCAGGTCAGCCAGGGCATCTTCAATTTAAGGTACTGTATACTGCTTGGGGACTGTCTTAGTGCAGTAGTCTATGTGCATCTGAATGGCTCCGTTCTTCTTCACCCACCTCTTTGTGTGAGTGTAAGGATTTCTGGACTCCTTGATCTCTGCCACCAGTAGCTCTACGTGAGCAGGGGCCACTCATTAGGATCTCTTCCAAAAGGGTGGTCATCTCGAAGGCAGTTGTGGTGCTCTTCTCCTCTGATGCATTCCTTGTCCAACTTTGCTCAAGGAGAACCCTTTCTGGTGCTTGGATAGGTTTTACTTGGGCTCTACCAGTAGTGATCAGGTATGGGCAAGTCTCCAAATTATAACAGTCTAGGGTCAGTCTCAATGCTAGTGGCTACTAGGGAGATATAATAGAGGTTTTCAAGTATGTAAAAGGAATAACCAGTAGTGGAACCAAGGCGTGCTTTGAAGCTAAGAAGGAGGAACAACCAGGGGCCATGGGTGGAAGCTGGAGGAAACTACAGAGGGAGCATAAGAGATATTTTTTCACTGAGAGGGTGGTGGAACCATGGAATGCGCTGCCTGGGAGCCTAGTGGAGGAGGGCACAGTGGAGGGATTCAAGAGGGATGGGATATATACAAAACTGAAACTAAAGGACCCTCTTGGGGATGGTAAGGCAAGCAGCCATTAGGTTGCTGGCTTTCATGCAGGCAAGACAGACCATTTGGCCTATTCTGCTGGCTTCTTTAGTATGTTAGTACTTCAGGGTCCACTTTGGTCACTGTTGGCTTGGAAGATATTCACCAGAACTCGGCTTTCCATAAGATAACGGGTTTCTCAGTCTTATTCTTCATCCTCAAAGTCACTGTTCTCACCCACGGAATAGCAGGCAGTGACATCACCTCTCTCAACCATCAGTCCTTCTGGGAGGTTGTTGTCAGCTTGATGCATCAGTGATGAGTGCAGGTCTGGCTGGCTGATATTTGAACTTGGCTACACCGGCCAGATGGCACAGTGCATTGGGCAGCAAGATCATTTCTTTGCTGTCAGCTTGGTGGATCACTCCAGTGGGCTCTTCTGTCACCACTGTCTTTGAAGCATAAAGTTTCAGGCTCACTCTGTTTACAGTCACTTGCAGTGGCAGACTCTGTAAGCTCTGTGCTTCTCTCTCTCTCAGCACATTTGGCCAGCCCACCAAGATATGTTTGCATTGGTTCTGATCAATAGAGGGTGTCATCCATGGCCTTAGATTCAAGACTTAGTGCTATGGCATCAATCCTGGGTGGCACTCCTTTGCCCAATCCAGGAACTCAGATTGCAAGATGTAACCATCATAAGGACAGTTGGTGTCTCTCAGACCCCACAGGAAAAGTCCTTTCAGAGACATGAGAGGAGTGTCTTAGAGGCTATTGTAAAAAGCACAGAAAAATAGAAACTTGTGACCACTGTCAAGTACCGCTTTACGTGGTTGTCCTTCAGTAAAGATTGGAATGTCTTATTGCGGGCTTAGTAGTCTGGAGGGCAACTTGTTCCTATGAGGGATTTCAGGGTTGGCTCATTTCATGGAGCACTGCACTATTGAAGACCAAGGTCACTTCATCACTGGGCTCCATGTTGTTTTCCTGCTGTGGGTTTGCTGGTGAATGCAACCTTGGGCTGTGTGTCCATCTTGTCCACCTCTGTAGCAGAATACATTGTTCCTAGTACAAGATGGGACTTGAGGTCTATGCCGAGGGCAGCAGAAAAATCTGGGTGCACTTCTTTTACCTGGAGGCCTTTGCTCAGCTCTTGGCTGCTGTTTTTGCTGTGGTTAATGCTTTAAATGGCTCCACCAGCTGCTTTATTTTCTGTTCAAGTCCAGTGGCGTCCATCTGAGGCTTTTCAGTAGTTGCTTGTATCATGACATGGTGTTTTTCCCACAGACCCTTTCAGTGACTCTGCACTCTGTCTGTTTGATGTTGGGGATGATGCCTTCTGATCCTTTAGCCAAAGAGAGAGTCATCTGTGACTGCATAGTTACTTTCAGCATTTGCTTTAATCTGGTTCTGTCAGCTTGGTCTGCTGTGATTTCTCTAATCTCTACTGTTCTCTGAATAACTGTTTCTAAAGTCAGTGTCAGTGGCTCAGTAGGTAGCACACTTGCCTCTGAGGCTGGGAGATCAGAGCGGCTGTGGGTTCAGTTCCCACCTGGCACTTGGGTTAATATCCCAGTACTGACACTGTAGTGCAGCATGAGAGGGGTGCTGCACTTCTGAGGTGCCTCTTTCAGATGAGACGGTAAACTGAGGTCCCATCTGCCTGGATTGGTGGTAGTTCAGGTGGATGTAAAAGATCCCATGGCACTTATCGAAAAGAGTAGGGGTATGTTTATTAAAATCAAAACAAGCACAAACAAAATTAATATACAAGAAGGATAAATGAAACAGATGTAATACTAAATTAATACAATAATACCAAAGGAAGAGGAGAACACATAAAAACTCTTGTCTTCCTAAATCAATGTAAGAAACACATAACGACATTAAAGAATCATAATACAGTGAAAATAGGTGACTAGTTTAACAGAATTTCCAATATAGTTCCCAAATATTCTGTTTGAGAAGTTTCCTTTTCCTCTCTTTAAGGCGATCGAAATGATCCACAACTTTAGTAAACAGTTCTACAGGCGTAAGAGAGCACTGTTGAAACAAAACCAACACCAAACCTCATACACCCAATACAGTATCACAATCGCTATTAAATTTAAAGTACTAGGATTACATTCATCCCATGAGGCTGGGAATAAACCAAAAACAAAGCCCTCTGATCCCACTTGTTCCATACTCTGTTCCAAAATCGTGACATACAAAAACAAAATTGCACAATAAAGGGACAGGAAAAATATAAGTGAACCATAGTCTCAGTAAGTGTCTACAGGAAGTCCGAAACAATAAAGATCCAACAATTGTTTGTTTGTGGTTTCTCGTGACATTAATTTTACCATTACCCCAACCAAGCAATATCCCACAATTCTGGTATCAGTAAGATGGCTTCAATCTGAGCTTTTCCGTCATCATAAAATCTGGAAAAACTTCTGAAAACCAAGACCCTACTATCACTGCATACAACCTTTGAGAAAACTCCGTAACCATGGATACCGTGTCACCATGTTTTGAGCATATTAAACACCATTACCCAATCCGAAGATAAAACATGTTTCTGTTTGTTTTATGTATAAAACTCTCCAGAAACTATTCTTGCAAAATCTCTGAAATTGAAACACGTACCAAAGAAATCCAAAGCTGTGATGAATTAGTAACTAAAGGTTTTAAATTGGTGGAAAAAAATAGAATAAAAAATACTATCGGGTGAACCATAATAACCCCCGATGATAGTCATTCAATAAATAGTTCCTTTTAACTGGATTGAGGCGGCTACCCAAAACAGAAAAAAGACTCAAAGGGCACAAAAACTGTTTGAGTAAAGGAAAATATGCATAACATGTAAAAATAAAGGCAATAAACAAGTTTTAATCAAAAAATCAGTTTCTTCTTCCCCATAAACCTTTTATTCCACTTACACCTTTTCCATTCCATTATTCAGACATATTTCCCAGTTATACTGAGCCATATCTGTTACACTAAAATAAATAACCCAATAGCTTATGTGGAGAATCCACCAAGCGAATACCTCCAATGAAGAAAGCTCCACCAAAGATCAGCTAAATTAAAACAAACACTCTTCCGTAAATTTAAACTCAGACCAATGACATGTAAAAAACCCGAAGAACAGCACATAATAAACACCCCACCTGTATAGTTGACACCAAAACACATAAATCATCAGCATAACATATTATTTTCTGAATACTGAAACCTGGACCGAAAGACCCAAAAGTCTAGGAGATTTATGAAGTAATCTAATAATGGGATCAATGCTATTACAAATAACAGTGGGCTCAAAAGACAAACTTGACGGACTCCCCATTGTAATGTAACAGAGGCGATCCAATCCACCCATTTACATAAGGTCTAACATAGGCCAATGAATAACATAGACTAAGCCAATTAACAACAATCTGGGAAATCCATAAGCTTGAAGAGTCAACCAAATAAATTCCGGATACCCCATCAAAAGCCTTTGATAAATCAAAATTAAATAAATAACCATAAGAACTCCCTTATGTCCCTGAGAAAATAATTCCTTACCAAAATCAAAGCATCTCGGATGGACCTACCTGAAACTGAACAATACTGAAATGTTGAAATTAAATAAGGCAAAAATTTGAAATCCTGTTCCCCAGTAATTTTGAAAAAATGTTATAATCTATATTTAACAGAGTAATCGACATCAATTCCCCAAGTCAGATCTATCACCCTTTTATAAAGAAAAAGCATCAAATCTTCGTACATTTGGTCTGACAAGCGATCCTCAATCAAAAAGCATTAAATACAGTCAATAACTGGGTCGGCATAAAATTCCATAAAGATTTATAAATTTCAGCAGACAACCCATCTGAGCCTGGTGCCACCTTATCCCTAAGGCCACAAATATACCTTCACTTCCTCCAATGTGAAGGGCTATAACCGTCTGCTGCTGAATGGACGTCAAGGTAGGTACATCTATGCTTGCAGTAATATCTTCATTCAGGGATTCCGATACTGGAGATTCAAAAGTATGCTTCACAAAATTTGTAACATGTTGTAATATTTGTAACTTCCTTTAACAGGATGTCCTTGGTCATCAAGAAGTTGAAACATCTGTCTACTACTAAATTTCCCTTATTAATATCATAAGGGTTAAGTTGACTCTGCTTCACAGAAGTCCAAAATTTTTTTTCAAAAGCTATAGATTTCTGCCTATCATACTGTACTTGTGTCAAGGTCACTTTAACATCCCTTATACGATCAGTACAGTCAGAATGTGGCAAATAGGATGCTGTAAATAATTCAAGCAGTTCAGCTCGAAGGAGCTGAGAGGTATAGTGTCTATTATCAGCTAACAATCTAAAATAAAATTTAAAATAAGCCACTAAACACATTTTGTATCAATCTACCAATCAATCTTGGAATCATAAAGAAAAACCACTGAAGTGTGGTCAGAGTAACTCTAAAAACCTTGATGAAACTCTGGAACCAATAATAAGGACGTATTAACCCTCCAAACCCCAGCCGCTGTGTTATCACATCCCCAAATTAATCTGTAACCCTAATAAATGATGATCCAAATGCCATAAAGGTACAACTACACCCTTAACCTCCCCAGCAGTCCGTGAACAAAACCAAAATCTATCCTAGGGTCAGACTACCTTTCAGAATATGTAACGGAGTTTGAGCAAACACATCAACTAAATTCAACTCCGTAATGAAGTGCATAGCGCTTGAGTGTCACTATATACTTTTTAGTAGGAAGAACATCTAAACTAGAGTTAAAGTCTCCACCCATAGGATTATCCTATTAGTAAACAAATAGAGCTTAATTAACCTGAAAAAGCTGCACCTTAGCAGCTTTCTGTTGTGGAACATAAATATTGATAAAACGATAAGGCAAATCATACCATAAGACATCCAACAATAACACTCTCCCAGGAACTAAATCCACTAATTTCTGCAAAATAAACTCTGCGTGGTAAAACAATACCCAACACCTGAACAGAGATCTTGATCTAGAGACCAATAAGAGGGCCCTAACCCCAAGCTCTTGTGGCTGTAGCAACCTCCCGGTAGTATAAAACCCTAACATCCTGTAAGAAATAAACCTCATATGGTAGACTATGCAAGGCTGCAAAAGTAGCTGTACGTTTATGCTGTGATCTAATAGTATTAACATTCAAACTAGCTAACCGACAGAAGACATAAAAAAGAGAAAAGGAAGAAACCCGAATGAGAAGGACCAAATAATTTCTTTCTCCTGGTTCTAGTAGTTTTATTTTTCAGGGTATTCCCAGAGGTATCAACGGGGTAATGTTGCAGAGAAACCTCAGGAAGAGAAAGGCGAAGGAAGAGATTCCACTATATCTTCCTCTTCCATAGCATCACCCTAACTCTGCAGAGGTTCATAGGGATTATTAACTGAAACTGAAAACTGTGGCACTTCCTCCACCTGCTTGGTGGAGCGAGTCATCGAGCAACTGGGGTGAAATCTCCAAAATCTCCTTGTCTCGAAATCCTTACTTGGAGAGGAGGGGCAGAACAGAGGAGGAGCAGAAATAATAGGTGAAGGAGGTGTCTCTTTGTGGGGGATCTCCGGGGTTTCCAGTTGTCTCGAGACCACCGGTCACCAATTGAGACCGGAAAAAAGGTGTTTTAACTGAGAAGTGCGAACTGGTCCTGGACCAGGGGAGGGGTCCGAGAAGAGGAAAAGGATTTAACAAGAATCATGTTCAACATAATCAGAGGTATTATGGGCTGCCCATAGACAAGCTACAAAAACATGAGTATCTTCACCACATAAATTACAAGTGGGGGGACAGTACAAGACAAAATCGAATGACAACACCCCACAAGATGCACATTTCAGTTGATCACAATCTGAACTCAAGTGAGACAGTGAGCCACATCTATAGCAAGAACGTGGCTGACCTGGATAAAACAAAATACCACGGTCCCTCCCTAAATAGAAACAATTAGGGAGATGTTGAATCCAGCCTCAGTCATTTTAAGTTAAACATTAAGTATCCACCCTCCGTCCAAAGCCCATTATAGTCAATCAGAGCATGAGGCACCCCATTAACAGTACAGCATTTTTCCAACCAGTATAAAATATCCAAGACATTAACTCCTTCATTGCAAAAAGAACAGTAATTACTTTAGCAGTAGGTCTAGTAATTGGAATAACAACAAAGGGTTTCCAAATAGGGTCTGAGCAGGAAGCATAATATGCAGTCCAAAATTTATCTAACAGATTTGCAGACGAAGAAATATCAAAATGATGGTCCCAGAAGAATGTATAAATGCATAAACTTCAGATGGCGAATCCCCAAAGAGTCAATAATCAGGATTTACCCACATAGTTGCAATCTGGGGAGATCCAAACCCCCTTATAATAAATGCGTGCCACAAAACACTTTCTAGCAGGAATGTCCAAGTTTTAAATAGAGAGGCATAACTGTCCGGTTTTGCAGAATCTGCCCTAAGGGGTCGACGAGCTGCACTTCCCAAAGGCAGGACTTCTCCCAAAGTCTGGAGTACACTGACCTGGCAAAGGAACCCAGTCTGCTGGTCCGGGATCTAGAAACAGCAACAGCAGCAGCAGCAGCAGTCCCATGAGCCGAAGAAGCCGGTACACATGGTCCCAATAGAGGAGACTCAAGCCAGACACAGGAACATCTGATCACGAGACCCCAGCTCCGTTACAGGCAGGCGGAAATGACGCAATGTCACGGTCCGGCTCTGAAACAAGCACTCCCTCGAAGCCTGCAACACCAAAGGGTTCACGGCAAATTCAGTCCTTCCCCAGTAAAGGGATACTGGGGTCAGGAATACAGGCATTTGGGGTCTTAACCCATTCCGCATTTGCTAAAGCCGTTTCTGGAGACCAAGCAGTAAACTTTGCTGAGAGCGGGAACAAATGGTCTTCTGAGTCAGCAGCCGACACGCCCGTCGGTTTTTCCTCCACATTTAAATTACTTTTTCGCCACACCAAGAGGGGCTGTTTGACAACAGTCCAGGCATTTTCTCTTCTTTTCATCCTCCATGAACAAAGCCACAAGTGGGTCAGATGCAACCATTTCCTGGGAACTGGCGACTATAACGAATGGCCAAATCCTCAACTGGTAAGAATCACTTAGAATATCCATTTCTTCCATCTGAACAGATTCCTCCGTGAAGACAGCAACTGAATCCATAGAGCACTCCACTAACACCTCCTCACACTCCACCGGCTGAGACATACTGAGCACAGTCCAGCTGTCTCAGGGGACCCCACGCAAGAGTAGGGAGTATCTCAGTGTCCTGGCCAATTCCCTCATTCACTAAAAATACCAACAGCTTAATCTGGTTCAAGGTCAGTTGGCATTCATCTGTATCCCTCCCCGGTCGTGCCTGAAAATAGGCAGGATTTGTCTAGTGCACTTACCCTGTCAGCAAAACTAAATAAAATGGGTGAGGTAGTCGGATAATTTCTCTCTCTACCCCTCTTTCTCTTTAGCGGCTTTCAACTGGAAAACAGATGTGCCCTCTCTCAATATGTCCATGAAGACTCTTTAACATTGCTAAGTAGTCTTGCAAGGTACAATCTGTCTAATTTGTATGCAGAATTGGTTAATGTCAAAGCATTTCCCATAAGCTTTCTACTGTTCTTTCCTTTTTACATTGGTTGCATTTCGAGTAGAACCAACATATTGTGGCAATACAGGATTTGAGGGTCACTAGCCCTTGCAGTTCTGGACCTTCTACCCCAGTGACCACTAGGTGTGGTCCAGATGCAGCTCTCTGCTGGATGGGCTGAACAGTCATGCACTTCCAAGGGACCCAGCAGCTCTAATCTGAGATGGCTTGACCCTTTGATTTGTGACCGTTTAATACCAGCGTCTTGATCCCCATGTTTGTGATCCCAAGTACTGTCCGACATCGAGGTGCCCAATCCCTGTGTCGGCATTCCCCACACTGTCCAACATTAGGGTGCCCAATCCCGTGTCCACGATCCCCCATTACTATGGGACACTGAGATCCACCCCAATGTCCCCAGTTATGTTACTCCCCACCACCACTCTGGAACACTGGGGGCCACCACCATTATCCCCAAACCTTTTTATCCCTGAAAAAAAAACAGTCCCTCAATGTCTTTATTTTAAAATTAAAAATATAAAGAAGAAAATGGTCCTCGTCATCTTCCTCATTCCCTCCCCAATCCGACCCTCCCACAGCACATCCACATTCCCGCCCTTTTACCCCATACTTCCTTAGAAGTCAGCGGCTGGCATCTTCTGTGGACTGGGACATGTCTGTACTCTTCAAAGCTGAACAGTGAGCGAAAGAATCAACGTGCCGTATAATGGCAGTCACTGGCATTTGACCTTCTGTTGATATCTAGTCCATTTTAGGTCTTTTGCACTAAATTTTCAGCATGGGCTTTTGAGACCCACCTCATGGACACTGGCACTGTTGTTTGATTACTCGGTCCTGAAAGGTGATTTCATGTCCCTATCTGAAATCACCTTTCGGGACTAGTAATGAAATGACCTGCCACTGTTTATGAGATGGGTCCCAAAAGCCAATGTTGAAAATTTGTGAAAAATTCCAAAATGGGCATGTTACACGAGCTGCTGCATTGCTCTCTACGCAGGCGCATGACTTTAGATTGTTTTATTTTCACTCCAGATTTAACGACAGATTTTTCACACCACCTTATGAACAGCACAGGTGTCATTTCTCACATCTTGCCCAAAATGTGTTTGCTCACCTGTGGCGCAGAATGTGCGATCCTTGCACAAAATCCCTTTTGGGGACAGGTTACAAAATGGCAATGCCACTGTTTATAAGATGAGGTTCCAAAAGACCATATTGAAAATTTGGAGCAAAAATCAAAAAAATGCCCAAGCTACCATACTGCGTCATTTACTTATGCATGCATAATGTTGTCAATGTCTCATATTTTCACTTCCATTTTTCAACATAGTAGTTTTTCACACCACCTCATAAATATTACAGCTGTTATTTCTCAAATTCTGCCCATACCATCTTTCTGCATCTGTGGTGCAGAAGTGGCGTTACCACGGATTATGAAATTTTCATCTATGGGGTTTATGAGGTAAGGTGATAAGACTATGTTGAACATTTCTGGTCAGAGTGTAAAACTTTACAAAGTTATCATGGCAACATAAAAGCGTTTGCTTGCTGTGCCTACATCCTGGGTTTGGAGATGGATTCGGAGTTAGAGGGCCATCCGGGGCAGTAGGATTGAGTGTTGCCGTGACTGCTCTCCTTCTTGGGAGGAGAGTCCGGTGCATTGTGCACCTCTGGTGGAGGCTGGGGTACCACTGCTGCCAGCGCATCCTGCAATGGGGGAGCAGAGGCAAATGCTGGCATCATTGTACGTCTCCGCCCCTAGGAATCTTCAAACATTAGCATACATAAAATTCCAGCCCTGTTCCTGACACCTCCTGCCACTGCTCCTACAGCAACTAATAGACTATTGGGGCCAAAGAGAAATGTTATAGCCACAGAAATCACAAATAAAATTTTATTCTTGCCCCCAGCATGGCAGTGTGTGTGTGTGTACACCAGGCAAGAGCAGACAGGCAAAACAAGTCTTTGACTTGTGACACCATCCAGAGGGAGAGAGAGAGAGACTATGAGGGGACACAAAGAGAAGTGTTATAGTTACAGAAATCACAAATTAAGTTTATTCTTGGCCCCAGTGTGACTGTGGTTCTACACAGTGCAAGAGCAGATAGGCAACATAAGTCTTTGATTAGTGCCACGAGAGAAAGAAACTATTGAGGGCCAAAGAGAAATGTTATATGCACAGCAATCACATATAAATGTGCACTGGGCAAGTGCAGGCTGGCAGTATAAATCACAAAGTTATGTGGGTTGAAATTTGAGAGCACGGGCTCGTAACTGGCAATTTTCAATATTTTGACCCAAAATTTTCAACATTGCCATTTCTTCACAGCACCCCATGAATTTCACAGCTGTCATTTTCCAGATCTTGGACAAAATTTTTGTTTTGCATCCTGAAGGTGATTTTACAGTTGCAGCGCAAAATCACCTTTCAGGCAGGAGATTGAAATCTTCAAATTGCAAAATACAAAAAGTTTAACAAGCAACCAACGTTCAGCATTGACAAATGCTTGTTTCATTTTAGAACACTTCCACTCTTGAAGCATCTGAGTTGCTTGACTCGTCCAGCTGTAGTAGTTATCCTTCCCACTTGGGGCTGCTCTCTCTTTAAGCTTGGGACCTGGAACAAGGCAAGGGCCTTTTCCGACTGGAGATGCTGTGGGATCGCATCCACCCTGAGGAGGAAAAGGGGGGTCAGGAAATCTAAGCTTCAACTTGCCTTTAAAACTAGTTTTCTTAAACTCCTCTTCATGCAAACACTTTTAAATGGGATCCCATCACTTCCAGTCTGTCAGGCTGCAGTGCCTGGACAGACAGTAACATACTGGTCCACACCTTGACATATAGTCGCTCTCTTTGCTTTCTGATTGAGACTGACCTTGTTCTCTCAAAATAGTGCCTTTTATCTGGGGTGAAACTCGATGTCTGATTGGTCAGGCTTGTATCCCAGGCAAACAGTCCATGGCACCAGCTGGGTCCTGATTGGTCAAAATTGGATAGGTAAAGGTAGCTAGATAGATAGATATTTACTTTGTTTTAGCTATTCATTCCAGAGACTCTGAGCACATCACATAATTTAAAAACACAGTATAAAAACACAGTGATAAACATTTCACACAAAGATTCAGGTGGAGCTGATAGCAATAAACTCAAACTATCTGTCCTTATACTTAAAATTATACATTAAATCTTTATAAGTTAAAACTCTGGTTAAATACTGTCTTTAAATCTCTTTAAAGGTTTCCACCGAGGATGCCGCCAAAAGATAGACAATGAGTTCCACTGGGTAGGTGCAGCATCAGAAAATGCTTGATCACCTGAGTTCTGCAACCTAACCCTTGGAACCTAAGGAGGCAACCCTCGGTGGAGCGGAGAGCCGGGACGGACGATGGGGCACAAGGAGATCTTGCAGATAGACTGGTCCCTTTCCATGTAGGGCCTTATAGGTCAGTAATCTGACCTTGAAAACAATCCTCCACCTAACTGGCAGCCAGTGCAGTTCACGGAGAACAGGTGTAATATGCCGCATCTCCATACGCCTGCAAATAGTCTTGCTGCGCGTTGTGCACCAGCTGCAGCTGTCGGAGGTTGCCTTCAGATAGGCCTAGATACAGGGCATTGCAGTAATACAGCCTGGGCGTGACAAAAGCATGTACCAGTGTGGTCAGGTATTCGGATGGTATCAGGTTCCAGATCCGGGCAATGTTCCTCAGGTGGTAAAATCCACTATTAATGACAGCTGACACCTGAGCATCTGGTGTCAGACCATCATCGAGGATCACACCCAAATCCTTCACCCATGTGAAGGAGACCAGTGGGATCCCTCCCAGTACAAGACCAGGGGACCCCACGGACTCCCTCCTCACCAGGATGACCTGGATCCACCACCAGCACCTCAGTCTTGTTGGGGTTGAGTTGTAACCAGTTTTGAGTCATTCAGGTTTGGATCTTCACTAGGCACTTAAATACAGAGACCGCCATCTGGTTACCAGTCGACAGGACAGGTATAGCTGGGTATTATCAGTGTAGCAATGAAAACCTAGCCCATCATACCACCTGTTAATGTCTCCCAGCTGGCAGTATATACACTGTAAACAGCAAGGGCGACAAGACTAAACCCTGCAGAACACCACAGATCAGAGGCTTTGGGTTAGATGAGGTTAACCCCATCGCCTGCACTCTGCCTATTAGGTATGACCTGAACCATTTGATGACATTTCCAGACAGGCCACACTAGTACTGCAGTCGATCAAGCAGTACCGTGATCCACGGTGTCATGTTGCTGAGAGATCCAGGAGGACCAAGATGGTACACTCTTTCCTGTCTCTCACTATCCAAAGATCATGAAGCACCTTCACCAAGGCAGTCACTGTATTATGCCTGGCTCTAAGCCAGACTGGAAAACCTCATAAGTTGAGGAGGGTGAGTCTCTCCTCGAGCTGAGTGGCCACTTTTTCTATAAATTTCTAAAATGGGAGGTTAGAGACAGGTCTGTAGTTGCTGAGACAGTCTGGATCCAACAAGTGTTTCTTTAATAGGAGTCTGATTAGGGCCTCTTTCAAGGCTAATGGGAAGATCCCACTCCTCAAGGAACTCTTGGACATTCCTGGCACATCAGATCCAAGCGTTAGACCAAAGTCGAGTTGGGCCTGGGTCCAGGTCACAATGTGTTGGTTGTAGCCTTGAGACAGTCCTCACCACCTCCTCCACTCCAACTGGATTGAACTCAACCCATACAGGAGGAGTGCCCGACAAGCTTCAGGATGAACCTTGCAATCCCTATGAGTGATGTCGGAGGAGATCTCGGCTCTGATATAGGACACTTGTTAGCAAAGAACAAAGCAAACTCTTCGCACCTAGTGTTCGAACCTGCTCCTCCCACACAGAGAAAGGCAGGATGTAAATAGCCCATCTACCATACAGAAGAGCTGAGCTGGTCTGTTCTTTGCTGCAGCAATCTCCCTTGACCTAAAATCTGCCTTCTTTGGGAGACTGCCCCTGATAGTCATTATAATAAGACCTCGGGGCCAATTTGTCCTCCATCAGGCCAGATCTCCTCCAGCATCTCTCTAACCTCCAACCCTTTAACTCCCTAAGTTCCCTGTCAAATCAGGGAGGTCTTCACTGAGTAGATAAGGGTCGGACATGAACAGGTGCGATTGAATCAAAGGCAGCAGGGACAGCCCCATTATAGGCCGCCACTCCTCCATTCTAGTCGTGACATGCAGCCACCACACTCCATAGGTCCAGCAAGTTGATCTGAGCTGTGGCCTCCTTCCATATACTCTGCCACCAGAGGATTCATGTGGTCACCATCTTTGTTTACTTGTCAGTGTCCCACTTTGGCAGCTTACTGCTACTTTATTTTAACTTCCCAACTTTGTCTTATAACTGCCCTGGCCCTGCATATCGTTCTGGGGCCAGGGATGTGCTGTTAGGTGAGGCACTAAGCCTGTTTTCCTGTCGGTTGCTTCCGTTTGGGAGGCAGCTTTCTGAGCTGCTTTCCTTGCAGATACACAGAGTCAGTTTCTCTTTTGCAGTGTCACTGTCTACGTCAGGGCTGGGAAACTCCTTTTAGATGTGCTTGATCACAATTATACTTCATGGAATACAGAAAATAAGAGGGATATGTGCCTCACATTGAAAGCATATAATAAAGCCCTACTAGAGACACTTGGTCTAGTAAAGCAAATTTCAAATAATGATAAAACAGGATCACACAATTGTAAATTAAAAGGAGAGACAAATAAGACTAATAAAAGAAATCATTGGTTTAGCCAGAGAATTATTACAATATGGAACACCCTCCCAGATATGTAGTGGAAAGTAACAGTATGGAAACTTTTAAATGTAGATCAGATACACATATGAGAAATAAAAAATATTTATACTTCCATTAAAAGAAAGGAATGGGTGCAAGTTCATCAAATGACCTAGGTCCTTAGAACTTGTAACAACTCTATGAGACTATGATGGTGTGGTTTTACTTGGCTCTGCATCTAACCTTGAAGTCAGAACTGTGGTTGGAGTGGCGCACTGCCAGTGTAGCTGTCAGAGCTCTGGCTTCATTTGCACTTCTGCACATGTGCAGCAGCCTGGCGTGACTGGCATTTCTTTCTCACTCATTCCTTGCCCGCTCTGGTGACCTGGCATAGGGAACACCAACAAGGCTGCTGCTTCCTCTCCTGCATCAGCATTAGCCACACCATCAGTCCTGATGTCCAAGAGCAGTTGGAGCTGAACAGCAACAGCCACTGACTTCTAAAGTGTTGCCCTGGTTAAAATCCTGCAGGGCTCCTGGCTTCTACACAAGACCCCTACTGGTACCCACATCTGCAGTTTGGGGGGCGGTGGGTGAAGGCATCTTTCTTGGCACCTTTGAGGAGGCAGAAGGTAAGCCACAGATTTTGGGATGGGCTTACATCCACTAAAACGGACTGCAACAAACAAAACAAATTACATACACTAACGCAACAATTTTTTATTCAGAAAACAACCCGCCATTTCTGCCTGTAGAATAACTTTATTTCTACAACACTTATTTTTCACTAACCTGAAATTGTTTCCCCCACGTTCCACTACTGCTCTGTCCTCAAACCAATGATCCGTTCTTAAAAACACAAACTTAAATTGCAATACTGTAAACAGTAACACAGCTCCTGGTTGAGCTTCATTAATAGCTCTCTAGTTGAGATTCCCACAGTGCTTCTAGTCACAGTCATGCTAACTGACTTGTTCACCACCACTGGCTGCTTCTTCATGCATTCTCTCTGGCCTCACTCTACCTAGAGCCACAGGTTGCATGCTGTCCCAACCCCAAGGAAAATCGTTCAGAAAGGAGAAGAGGTAACACTCAAAAATACCACACAAAGGAAAAGCAATAAATAGGTACACACAGATGCAAGGGACATAAGACATGTACAACCATAATCTACCCAGCAACAACAGAATATTTAAACTGTTGCAGAAGAATATTTCTATTAAAAAAAAAAAAAAAAACTCAAAATGCAGCACTTTTTTTTCTTTTAAACTTTTTAATTATTTCACTGTAAACTGACAATAATCCACTCCAGGTGCGAGTTGCTGTGGGATTTACCAACTTCTGGTGTAGCTGTTGAGTCTCCTGCAGCTTTGATGTCAGATGCAGAGGATTCTGAGATTTGTAGCAATAGAAGATATCCGCCTAGAACTAAACAAAATTAGTCTGAAACAATCTACTATACTACAGTAAATGGTAACTAAACTAAAATGTTTCGCAACAAAGTGCACATTGGAACCAGCCCCACTCTTGAGTGTGGGCCCTTTCTGCTGACTGTTCCACTTTAAATTATTATTATTTGGGTCCTGTTTCATAACAGCAGTAGTACACTCTGTAGATATGGGTTGTGTGATAAATGCACTTCCCAGTGCAAGCATCTCGTGCCTCACTCGCACCTCAGGTGTGCGTTTATCAGACAACCAACACCCAGTTGGGTCTTACTCTAGTTGTTTTTGTTTGTTTTGCTGCATGTTGCATGAAGTAGCACCAAGATTTATTCTCGAATTACCCACTTTTTTTTTCAATAGTGCATGAGTTTTTATGTACAGGAGTGCTAAGACTGATTCCACAAGGCTGTCTGTAGCTATTGTTTACTGCATGATTGTTATGCGTAGTTACAGCAAGGTTTGTTCTAGAGTGGCTGTCCTTGGTTCTTGTTTACTGCAAGCAAGCCATGTTTAGTGTCAAAGTTTGTTCTGGACTGGCCCTCCATGGTTCTTGTTTACAGCAAGCATGCCATGTATAGTGTTACGGTTTGTTCTAGAGTGGCCCTCTATGGTTCTTGTGTACTGCATGCATGCCATGTATAGTGTCAAGGTTTGTTCTGGAATGGCCTTCCATAATTCCTTTTTCTTGTATGTGCACATCTTGCTTTGGCCAACAAGCTAACGTGTTGAAAATCTGCCACCTTACAATCATTGGGCCAGATATTCAAATGAGGTTATGCATATTAATAAGCAGTTCAGTGACAGCATTATGCCTGGCAGAAGCACAATTTTTTTTCATTTATTACTAGGATTACAAATACCTTTGAACCAAGGGTTCTTTGCAAAGGTTCTGTGTCAGCAATGGGTGCAAGCAAAACTGATAAGATACAATACAAGGTCAGGAGGTTAACATAGAAGCAAGCAGAGGTAAGGTACAATACAGGTCAGAAGGTTAACATAGAAATAAGCAAAAGTAAGATACAGTACATGTCAGGAGATTAACTTAGTAGCACAAGACAGTACATGTGTATAGACTAGCACAGTAGCAGTCAGTGGCAAATAACAATGCGGGTATATATAGCAAGACACAGATACAAATGGAAACCATTCTGGGGTGACATAAGTGGAGCAAGGAGTGGGGAATAAGATGGGAGGGTGGGAAAATGGGGATAGGCAATCATGAATTTGACATTGTTTTAAGTGCAAGAACAGAAAGCTAAATGCTAGGTAGTCTGGGGTGGAGCAACAAGAGATAGGGTGATGGGGAGACTGAAGGAGAGAAGTGGGGAGGGGTGGAGTGGTAGAGGGGTAGAATGGTAGGTGGAGGAGAGACTGGGAGTAGTAGGGATGACTGGGTGGAGAGAAGTGGTAGGGTAGCAAGGTAGGAGAGAGAGAGAGAGAGAGAGGTGAAACAAAGCTGCAAGCCTAGGCAGAGCAGTCACAACTGCTGAGGTCAGTGAGTGCTGGGGAGTTTACATTTCAATGGGTCAAGCTTGTTTCAGCTGCAGTTTCAGGGAAGGTTGTTTAGCAGCGGGGCCCTGGTGTGGAAAGCACGTTGAGCCTGGTTGGTACAACAGAATGGAATGATAAACGTTGTTTGAGGGAATCATGACAAAATGTGCAGGACCGCAACATTAAGGCATGAGTTGCAGGGGGGTAAGGTTAACACAAATTTTCTTAGCCAGTAGGCAGGTCTGGTAGGCAAGTCTACTATTTAGATTGAGCCAGTTGGCTGGCTTGTAGAGATCACAGGTATACGTATGCTTCCCACGCTAGTGAGAAGTCTACAGCATTTGTTAAGGGCTGTCTTGACCCATTTTAGGGTGGTATCAACGCAGCCCCATAGAAGACAAGCCCGTAATCTGTAATGGGTAGGACTGAGGCAGTTATGGCTGCGTGCAAAGCTTCTTTGGTAAGACAGCAACGTGGTGGTAGAGAACCCCAATTCTTGAGTTGACTGATTTTGAGATGTGTTGAACATGCGAGGCGAAGACATTGTGCAATCAGGGTAATACCAAGGTATTTAAACTCCTGCACTTGCTCAAATGGCTGTTCAAGTTCATTATGTATGGTGAAGTTTATAGATCTGTATTTGCTGTGAGAGCTATGGAACAGCATGGACTTTGTTTTTAGTAATTCATCAACAGCTTATGTTGGAGAAGCCAGGTTTCAGCTAGGCTGAAATTTGTCTAACACCTTGGACAGCGAGATGGGGTCAGTATGGGAGGAAAGGGACTGCATCATCGGCGCATTAGATTATTGCAAGCTCAGGAAGAGTATTGATGAAAAGGCTGAAAAGTAGAGGCCAAGGATGGAACCTAGGTACACCAGAGCAGCAGGAAGGGCACTGAGAGAGTCAGCGATTTTGCTCCTTGCGAGAGGTAGCTTTCAAACCATTTGGTTACATCATTAGATGGCGCCAAAGGCAGAGAAGTGAGTGAAGCAGGAGCTGGTGGTTCCACGGTATCAAATGCCTTGGTCAAATCAGTGAACACCCACCCAGTAGGTGGCCAGTGTCAGTCGCCTTATAGTATGGCTGATGAAGTCAAGCAGGCGGTGGTAGTACTATGGGCTTTTCTAAAGTTATGTTGTTGTGGGCAGAGTAGTTATATTTGTTGAGGTGTTCAGACAACTGGTCAGCTACAGTTCATTCCAATGCCTTGCAGAGTGATGGGAGGATAGAGATAGGGCAGTAGTTAGAGAGAAGAGACCTGTCACCACTTTTATGAATGGGTGTGACCACTGCTTATTTTCCAGAGCTGGGTGAATTGTTTATGAGAGGTGAGAGATTCAGAAGTTTAGTGAGAGGTGTGGGACAACGTCGAGAGAGAGATGAGTTTGAGATCACGGGTATCACTGCTGCAACTGGCTTTGCTTAACACTTTGATATCTTTTAGCTGCAGACATGGATACCCTCTTAAAGTAGAACGGGGTATTACTGTGGAGATTGATTTTATTATTGAGGCAGTGCGGGCAGAGTTGTCAAAGAAGTTGGGAGGCTGCTAAGATCAGTGAATGCAAGATTAAAAGGGTCCGCTATATCTTTGGGGTCCTGTAAAGTGGAGCCGTTAACCTCAATCATGGGGGAGGATTTGCTTGGTTTACTCATGAGGGCTGTTGATGTCTCCCAGTAGGGATTGCTATTTCTCCTGGATTTAGTAAGTTCCTGGTTGCAGAAGACTTGCTTGGCTCTGTGTATAGCTATTATGCACTGGTTCCTAGCCGCCTTATAGAGCTGCATATCGTGTGGTTTCCCTTAGTCCATGGCTCGGTGCTATAGGTTATCTCGGTTTCGCATCATGGAGATGAGTTCAGAGTTAATCCAGTGATTAGTGGTAGACTGAGTTTTGCGTTTATATAGGAGCAAAACTGTTACAAACTTTGTTAAATTGTGCAATGAAGAAGTCAAGTGCTTGAGTCGACACTGCTCAAGGAGTCAAGGGTGTCCAGTCAACCGTTGACAGAGCAGCAAGGGATTGTGAGCTTTCCTTTTGTTAAGATTCTTTTATAGGAGAAAGAGAACTTAGATTTAGGTGCCTTGTTTGACCAGTGGCAAATAACTGGGAGTGATCACTGAGGGCATCTGGGAGAACTTCATGTTCATGATTCTGCTGGGATGAGAGGTGAGGATCAGGTCAAGTGAGGAGCTACTACCAGACTTATAATTAAACCTAGTAGGAGAGATGACCATTTGAGTAATGTCTAGGGCAGCAATGGCATCCTTATATGGGTCGGCTTCTGGAGCTAGCCAGTTAACATTTAGGCCACCCATTACAATTGTCTCACCATGGGAGGTGCTGTCATCTGTGATCATTTGGAAGCCTGTAACATGTTCACGTGGGGGATGAATGCTGATGCAACTGTGAGGATTTTCCTGCTGGCCCAGATTATTTTAACTGGTAAGATTTGAGAGTTGTTTACAGAGAGAGGTAATGGGATGACTAGCCCTTTAAGACTGTCCCTCAAATAAATGGCGCAGCCACCTCCTCTTGCAGTTCTGTCAAGTCGGAACAGGGCATAGCCTGGAATGGATACAGCGTTGTCTGGGACCTTAGGAGACAGCCAAGTTTCGTTGAGTGCTGTAACATCCAGCCTATGTTGCAACACCCAGACTTGGAGTGCATCGGCGTAGCTGGCAGGCTGCAGATGTTAAGAGTCGCCAGCTTGATGGAACCTTGTTTCTTGTGTCATTCGTATGGCGTGGTGGGCTGACCAGGGTTTGGGTGTACATTCCCAGCTAGAAGCAGGAGGAGAAGTACAATCCTAGCAAGGCGGTGAACAAAGGGCATGTGAGCGAGCGTCGTCTACTTCTGACGGATTTTTGCAGGTGTGTTAGTGCAGGGCGTGAGTAATTAAAAGGAGAAGGGGGCACTCGGGTGGGGAGGAGATTAGCTCGGTTATTAATGAGGAGGCTAACATGGGAGCACAGTAGTGTGTTTGGATGGTGGTAGGGCACACCAAGGATGTATCCCAACATAGAGTGGCGATGCTGGTAAATGAGGGGGTACCAATACTAGTGGAGTTGAGGGGCATGAAAAAAACAGAAGTAGCGACAGTGTTAGAAAGGTGTTTATGGACATAGCGAAAAGAGGTACAGGTGTCCAAAGCAGAGGTAAGGAGGAGTGCAGAGCTTATGAAGTTAGGGTGGTGGGGGGTAGTACAGGATGAGTGTTAGGCAACAGGGGTGATCCTAAAAGCACAGGCCTTGACAGAAGTAGAAAGAGGAGGGGCAAGACTGATGAATAGTGATAGACTGACCACACAATATGTGAAATGAGACAGGAATTGTATTGTATTGGAAGTGTGCTTATAACTGGGCCTCTAATGGCTAAAAGATATAATCTTTTAATGGAAAAACGGCACTCACCAAAAAAAAAGAAAAAAATTTAGGCAGTAGAGAGAGGCTCGGGGATGGTGCAGGAGTTCAAACCTCCAGGAGCTGATGCCAGTCAGAGAGACGGATGTTGAATCTACCTGTAGTAGACCCAGTTTCAGACATCATCCACCAACTGAGTTCATGGCTAGCAAGCTGGAGTGGAGCTGCTTTCCCGAAGCATACCTGGAATCTTGCTCTTGAGGGCAGGCTGGGGAGCACCCTGTGGCCAGCAGAGTTCACATTATTTTATCAATCTAATAACAACAGCTTTTTAATATAAATAATGATTTTTTCTGAAAAAAAAAGTCTATTTTATAAGCAGATAAGACACTCCAGGGTGTGCATGGAACATATTTTACGCTACGCCAGTGGCTAAAGTCACTCAACCTACGGACTCATGCCTTATTACAACCCTGGCCGTATGGTAAAATATGTTCCATGCACACTCTGTCATGTCTTGTTGCTTACTAAGTAAGCAATACCCACGACAGGGTATGTGGTTATGGGGATAACACATACCTGGGTGCATTGTGAGGCACCAGGCTGCAGGCCCAGTGTCCTCACAGCACCGGTGTGTGTTAGTCCCAATAGCTGCACATCCTGTAGTGGATTATTGCGCCTATGACATGGAAATGTTTAAACAAATATCAGAAAATATGGTTTTGCTGCTTAAACAGCAAAAACGTACTATATCCTGTCACCTTGCAAAATAGTCCCTACCCAAAAATGCATACTGGAATGGTTATGGACCTAGAAATGTGACACAGATAGTACCAAGATGAGTTGTGACATTTCTGGTCCATAACAGTGTGTTGTGATTTTTGTGATGACTTTACATAAGCTCCCCCAACATGCTGTAACTGTGTCTGTCTGTGTCTCCCAGCCTGCTCCGCTCCACCTCTCTGCACTCGGGAAACAATAAGACATGCACTTTCTGTGCAAGCCTGCAACTCACAGATGCTTCTCTCAAACACTACAGAAGCATTTGCATTTCATTATGCAGCTGCAATGCGTCTCTGGCTCCCTTTGCAGATGGTGGTACACTCCTGCTATTAGTAAACAGAGGACAGGGATCTGAGAGCACCTAGGTGGGTGGGAAGCAGATTGCCATTACCTGCAGGCAATATTAACACACACTGAACCCACCTCTGGTCCTGTTGTCTGACACTCTCCTGACTGGCTGCGGGCACCCATCTCTGATTCTGCTGGCTCTCCCTCTATCAGTTTGACACCGTGTCTCTTTGGACTGCTCAACTGTAACCAGTTTTCTGACTCTGTCTCCCTCTCTTTGTCAGTGGTTGGGGGTGTCATCCTACACATGATAACTGCGCATGTTACAGATCCCTGACATGGGTAAGTGTGAGCAGATCTTTCGGTCCTGGGGGTTGGAATCAACTGCCGCCTGTTTGGAGATAACCAGCCCGAATTCTGTGCCAGACCGACTTTTGTGGCTGATACAATCTGGGCAGGGATATCACATAACCCCGTGACATTGTTGGTGTTTCTTGGGTGTGCTTTGATGGTTTAGGCATGGTGACTATGGAAGGGGTGGGGCTTGCTGTTATTGCTGTACTCAGTAACAAAGGGAAAATAGTGGGAACTGCACTGTGCACTAAGCCCTGCTGTACTCTGGGAAAGCAGGGGATTGTCATAGCTGCCACACAGTTTTACTTAGGTGGAGGCGGGAACAAGTTCAGCTTCTGAACAGGATCATGCAGCAAGGACTTTTAACACCAACTGTGCATTAACATCCATTAACAAACGGTCACCTGCTCTGCTTGAGCCAATCACCATCTTCATTTACAGATGCCATATTATAATAGCCATTAGGAAGTTGTCAGGGCTTCAGTTAACCCCTACTGTAGTCCCCAGATTGGATTGTTGAGGATTTTGAACACAAAAATAAAAGCAGGGCTTCAGCACTGACCCTGTTTATCAAAAGGTTTGCACAGATATCCTGTGCAGAAAAGGTATCTGATAATGTTGTACAGAGTCACTCCAGAAATGCCTGATCCCAAGGTTTTCTGGTCTAACCCCACACCAGCATTTGAAGCAGAAGGTCAAAGTGACTCCCACTTTTCTAGTGCTACTGCAAGTCGTGGCTGTGCTTTGAGGGAGACTCCAGAAATCTCTTCATGAGATCTCTGAGCCATTCTATAGGGAGTAGTCATACCTCAGAATATGGAATTGGTAGCTTACAAAGCTTAGAGTTATAGAATCAAATATGAATTTTCTTATAGTCTTATGAGACTCTTTTTCTTTATTGAAAGCTGCACAGCAAACACTTTCAGAGTGATTGACTTATTACTAGCCATGATAATGGTAGCATCAGCCATAGGCTAACTGTAGTAAGGGCCCCATGTTTACTGCGGCAAGTGGACCTACATTCTGCGGCAGAACAACTACTGATTCTCGGCCATTCTGCGGCAAATAAATTGGTTAAATAGCATACCTTCAAGGGGATTAAGTCTTAGTTTACGCTTTGACTGCCTTCATGCAACCACTCCGCTATGCTGAAAAATGGAAAGCAGACCATTTAACATGTATGTAGTCTTCTATCACAAATATTAAACTGCAATAACTCAAACCTGATGTTCTCTTTAATAACTTTTCCTCCCACCCGAATTTGAAGGCTCATCTGTTCTTCTTTTGGAAATTAGGGGCTTTGCTGTTCTCCTAGGTTATAATCGGAGGAGGACATAAACATAGCTGAAACTACACAGAAGGCAACACCTGCTTGGATTTTTCTAGTTTATATTTACAGTTAGCAGACATAAAGAGATTCCAACTTGAAAGCCATTTTATTTTTTTTCTGATTTTGATCAACATTGTTTTAGATTATAATTATTTTTAAAACTGGGAATACCCCAACTGTCTTGCAGCAAACATGTTGAATACAGTGTGCAAATCTGTGTGGGAGGATTGTTTTCCTATAATAGTGATGGAGGTGTAATTTGCAGTGTCTGTAGGTTTGCTGACTCCTGATTTTTCTTTTGGGAACACACTGAAAATGCAAGCGAGTCATTCTTATTAAGCTGGAGTAACCTTGGTTAGCATGTTTCTCCCAACAACTCAGGGGTGGTGGTGTTCTTCAGTCAGTGATCATTTCACTTATGTATAGTAGCAATCAATACAATTCTCCATTCTGATTTTTTCTTTATCTGCTTGCTCCAGTTCTAGTATACCCTGGTCCCCAACTCTGCTGCAGCTGGGCAGCTTGACCCTCATAAAGAATTTGGCTTGAGTGCCACCACTTAGGTTGCAGGTTCAGATCTGCCAAGAAATTACTCTCACACTTGCAGGTACAGACCTGCGGCCTCTGAATCAAAACTGTGATCGATGTTCATCAGTGGGGACCGAGTCCTCTGCTTAGTCTGCTGCCAGCTACATGTTTCTATTTTCAGCTCCTCCTCCAATACCTACTACCTCACCAAGATCGATTCCACCTCTATGGACACCACTGAATCTTCTCACTTTTTGACTACTGCTCGCCTACCAGTTCTTCCTTCCAAATTCATCTTCCAGGGATTCAGCATGCACTGTGTGCAGCCTCACAATAAAATAAATTAACATGGCTGAGCTAGCCACACCTACACAGCAGCAAATCATAACTGCTGTGGACTAATCAAAGCTCTGCTGCATTCGTCAGTCCCCCAGAATACTGGATGGATGGAGTTATGTAACAAGAGCCAGCACGGTGAAGATGCTATGCGCCACTAGCTTTTCAGCTTTGTAGCAGGCAGCATCAGTTTGTCGCCCTTCTAATGAGTATGTATGCCATGGCATACTTAACATATTAGTAGCTATACCCTTGCTTTGTGTCATCATATAGCACAGTTAGCATTTCTGTGGCCATATGGCTGGTTTTCCTGATTTCTGCGGCCAGTACTGATTTCTGCGGTCAGCCCTGATTTCTCTCGCCACTGCTGCAACGCAGAATCACAGAAAACACAGAGCCCTGACTGTAGTAAACTGATTGTCTAAGGTTGCCATGTACATGTTATCTGGGAGCTGGGGACTGCTGGAATGGAAGCTGACCTGCTCCAAACTGCCTCGTGAGAGTCTTTAGAGTGAGCTGGATAGGTGGCACCAGGGATTGAAGGTATATCCAAGTGTATCTTCTTAGCTTCACCCACAGCCACTGTTGTGAGTTTAGCGCTTAATGCATGTCCTTCAGCAGTGACTAAAAGAGATACTCTTGGTAAGTTTGTACTTTCTAGGCCAATGGATTCTCCTCTGGGATTGGAGGATACTCTTCCAAGTCTTTTGTCCCACCATTAACAAGATGTGGATCATACTCTTTCTCATCTTGCAGTAAGGGGAAGAGTTATTGGACCTAAGGGTTACACAGCACCTGGTATTGAGGCTGATTCTTGTGCCAGCTGCAGCATCCTAATGGGAGGTTTCAGTGGTACTGAAGATGGTCGGTGCTCCAGGCTGTGGCAGCACTGAAAGCAGTGCTGGTGCAAAAATGGCACTGGCTCCAAAATGGCATGGCAGGCGGAACCACAAAGTGTGGACAATCCATTGCTTCAGAAGAGCTCTCTCTCAGCCAAACTGCCCATTTAAGATATCTCCAGAAGGTAGAGGGTGTTGGAGATGGAGGAGTTAGTCCTGAGGGCACAAAAAGTACATTATGATATTATCTCTCAGTTGTGATGACACCGGGGACACGGAACTCCCACACCCAAGGGAGACACCTGCCTCTGGTCAGAATGTCAAGAACTGGACCTGGACCTGTATCTTTACTCCTCGTTTTTATATCTATGTGAGGATGAGATTAGAGGTTGAACAGTCTGAACTTGAACAGAACCAAGCCCATTAATTTTGGTGATTACAGATTGCCTGTCCTCTTAGTTGCAAGATTGCTCGGTACCAGATCCTTTTCCCAGAGAGGTGGTAGTCAAGACACAACCTGGCTGAGAAGCAACTTGCCATTTCAGACACACTACCTGCCATAATGGTTTCGAACTTCATCAAATGATGCAGGGCTGTGAGAAAACATGACAGTAAAACTACTGAAACTGATATTTAAACAAGAAATGCAGTTAAACACGATAACAGAAATGCAACAAACTAAATTAGAATGCTGTTTCTCTGCCAAACTGGTGTTTTGGTCCCTGACAGACAAGCAGTGTGCTTGGATGGGAGTAAACAAGGAACTGAGTTGGTTAGGGACAGTGCTGCTTCATAACCTGCGGGTGCATGGATTTTGTCATGTGTTGGCATTGTGCACTGGGCGCGGCGGAGACCTAAAATCTGGTTTCACTGGGTTCTGTTACTTTTGGCTGCAGTACTGAAGAGTGGGACTTTATGGTGAAGACTGAGTCTTGATAGATCTATGCTTAGTTTTTCAGAGATGTTTTCAAAAGACCTACAGTCAAAATGTCAATTCTGTTTTCAGCGTGCATTAATCTTACTCTTTTGTTTTTATTTGCAGCCCACCGTTGGTGCAGTATATCTTTCAGGTCCATTGTAAACAATGTAAAAGGTAAAGAAGCAGGTGAGCAGGGCCATTACTTCCTATTATTTTGGAGATTCCGTCTATGATATGTGTCTAGAAGCTGTTTACAGGTGGGGGGTAAATAGAATGGGGAGCCCTCAATGTCATTGTCACAGACTTGTTCTCTCCCAGAGCTCGGCCTGCTAGAGTTACTAGTTTTACAACTCCTTAGATGCCTGAAAGGGTTACATTGGTCTGTTGCCAGCATTCAGTGTCGCCTCACAGGGTATTTATACTTCCGAATCCCACCAGAGCCACTGCTTACACAGTACAGGGCTCCTAACCAAAGGAAAATGACCCACCCTTCTGTTACAGCTAAGAGCACTTGCATACATATGGTTAACTGTAGCCTGCCTCTTTGGAAATGGATCACAGACTTGCCAATTTACTCTTATCTGTATCTGAAATGAAAGAAAGCATGAGATATTTACATAGGTTACAGGAAAATACACACGAAACTTATGAGGAATACAGTATTTCTCCCTCTGGCTCAATCCATGGGGATCCATATCCTCTGCCTTGGCCGTGTTAGCTCAAAACATAGCCCATTTGTTATGAAAGAGATCCAGGCCTTTGTAGTTTAACCAAAACAAAAATCTTTTATAGGGCAGGAACTGGATTGCTTGCTCAAAGGCTCTTCTAGCTGACTGCCCCAGGACATGGGCTACAGTGGAATGTAATTTCAGTGTGCACCAGACCTTCACCCTCTGCTGAGATACTTTATGGAGACAAAATAATAACGCTAATAAAAAAAAAAACACACTAAAATCACATTGCAAGCTGTTACAGTCATCCAGAACAGAAAAGTCTTGTGCACCCTTATCTTTCCCATTTTCCCAGGTAACATTGAGATCTTTTCCTTAATAAAGGCCTGTACAATGAGGCTGTCTGTAGATTTACTGCTCCAGGGATCCTGAGCTCCCAAAATAAATAAAATACATCAAGAGTCCTGGACCCCGACCTGGAATTTTGCAGAGCTATGCAGTGCCCTTTGGTGTGTCCCACTAGAGTGTGGGTATGGGCCAGGCAGAGAGGCTTGTACCTCCTGGTGTGCAGTTAGTGTGTTCTGGAGATGCGGCACAGTGGAGAATGCTACATTTAAACATGCATAGCATGTACTATAGGACCCTGCATCCCCAAGAGCCCTGCACAGTGTTAGAATTCTTTCTCAAGTACTAGCATTGAAATTCTTCTTCATGTACCCAAGTAACCTTTTAGCCTTGCAAGCTGCAGCCCTAGTCTGCTGGAAGAGGTGCAAGGCACATGCTGATGATTTATTACCACAATCAGTGAGTTAAATATCAGGAGCTGGCAAACTATAATGACCAAAGGTCCTGTTGTCTGCAGTATTCAAAGTCTAATTCCATAGAATCTCCCAGTTCTGAATACCAAACACATTGTTTTATTGGCGTGAACATAGTCTAAAGTTCACTCCAGCAGTCTTGTGGGTTTAATAATATAGAATGACTCACCGTGACACAGCATAACACCAATAAAAATGCTGATACAGTAAAACAAGAACAAACATTGACCAGTGTCAAATGTTCACTTATTTATATTTGCTGTGTAGTTAGGTAGCGCCAGCAATTAAAATTGACATAATAACACAGGTTATAATAATGAAATTGTCATGCTTGGAAATGAGGTTCACTTATAACATTGTGATTGGCAAAGATTTTGAAGCGGAAAAGAGGAAAATGGCAGAGAGTGGGTAAAGCAGGAAAACTCAATGTTTTCATGCTGTGATAGGTGAAGAGCACCACAAAAATACCCCTTATAGTTCAGATTGTTCCAATTTGTTCACAGTGAACATAACCAGTTTGATTCTAAAATTGGGTAACCTGGGTTTATGTGCTGAGACTCGTTTATGTTGGAATGACCAAATTGCTTTAATTACAGTGTACAAAACACAGGTAAGCAGAGTAACACATTTCCTTACCTAAACTGATCAGTGAGTATAGGAACATGTAAGAACATCTGTTTTACTTGCCTTTTTACCACATCGTGAGAATACATTAATTCCATGAGTTGCAATCATTGCAGTATTGGTATGCAAATGATGTGGATTGTGCAACATCTCTGTCATTCTGTGAGAAACAAAGCACTAAACAGTGGCATGTATGGAAAAAGTAAACAGTGGCATATATGTGGAATGAAAAGGGCAAGGTTTCAAGCAGGAATTTGGAGTTGTACAAGAAAATCCTCTACTTTGCATTTTCCAGCATTGTGAGTGGCCAAAGACTTCAAAGGGAAACAGAGGAGAAAGGCGGAGATTGGGCATAATTAGAGAGAATATTTAGTATTCTAAAGCTGTGATAGGTGGAGGGAGGACATGCCCACAAAGCTATCTAATGGTTCAGACTAGCTCAGTATGTTCACATGCTTTGTAAGCAAGCGTAAAAGGAAATGTAAAAATAAAGTAACAAAACAAATAACCACCAGTTTATCAAACCTCAGTCCTAGCTGTCAGTGGGTTTTCATTAGGGACCTGGACTTCCTCTAATAGCAACAATAAAACTGGCAGTCCCCAAGAAAAGTATGAGAATGTGAATACATTTCCTGAGTGTTCCTTCTCCATTTTGTTTAGTGCAGCATGTATTTGTGGGGAAAAGAGCTGCAATGGTGGAAAAATGTTTCCACAATTTGGCATTATTTACATTTGCAGGAAATTGTGAGCATCTCGGATGGACATCACAAGGTAGCTGCATCTTGAACTGCCAGCTGTGTGTAAAGGATGCAGGTACCCACCTCCCCAAGAGCCTTATCTGAGCATAAAGCATGCCCAGATTCTAAAATCCTACTGAGGATACAACTGGAGATGCATTTGTCACATCAGTGATGACTGTCCCTTCAGTATTATTTAGGAGTTAGGCTTGAAGCCTTTGGCTCTGTGCTCACACCCTGCACTTTTTACATAGTATTTTTGGCAGTATGTCAGAATGGCAGTAGGATTAATGCACTGTAGCAGCAGGAGGAAGTGCAGTAGGAAGAAAAAGGAAAGCAATGCAGTGTGTAACCCCATAGAGTGTAGGCAGCATAGACAAGCCTAGGGATTGATGTATTCATCGGCAGGAATTACAAGTCAAATAGCTAAATAAGCCATATGGAGACTTGCCATTAACAGTGGATGTATTCTAATTGTTTTCCCCATGTATAAATTCGATGTTTAAAGAACTCCATACTTATGGCCCCACTACCATCTCTGGCAAGACATTCCATGCCTTAACCACCCTCTGGTTAAACCAGTTGCCCCATCTTGTGGTCTTATATAAATCCCCTTCAACTGATAGGGTGCAATCTTGTGGCCCTGTCAAGAGTTCCCTTTCTGGTAAGACCAGATGTTTCACAAATTACCTCATCATGTAAAGCTCTATATACGTAACACATGTCTCCTCTTATTCTTTGATAAGACATTGAATATAATCCCAGTTCCCTAAGCTTGTCCTCATATGACATATTGTTAACTCTTTCACCGTCTAGTCTGTTTTCTTGGACCCTCTCCACAGCATTTGTACTGCCTATACTTTGAGATGTGCAGACGAGCGCACCATATTCAAGCACTGGTCTTACGAGGAGCGATAAAGGGGCAACAACACCTCCTGTTTCTCCTACTCTTTATGTTTCTTAGTATGTTTCCCAGAATTCTATTTGCCTTTTCACACATTCACTATTATGTTTTCAAAGCTCAGGGTGTCAGTTATCCAAACCCACAGATCTTTTTCATTCCCAACACTCCTAATAGGCATATTATTTATAGTGTACTCGGCTCCAGGGTTATTAATACCAAAGTGAATGACCTTACACTTAGTAACATTGAACACCAGTTTGTGTTCAGTTGCCCATGTTTCCAACTTATTGAGTTGTTTTGAAATCTATTTACAGAATCCTGGTTGTTACCTATTGCTCCCACCTTTGTGTCATCTGCATATTTACAGAGCCACACCCCATCTTCAGCTTGCATTGATAAGACAAAAATTCTAAACAAGATGGGTCACAAGATCGATCCCTGGGGAGCACCACTGGTCACTGCCCCCAATTGGACAAATGTCCCAGATGGCCACTCTCTGTTTCTTGTCACTCAACCAGGCTCTTATCCATGTCAATAAACTTGTTTCAAATCTATCTCTTGCAAGGTGTCTGACAACCTAACATGGGATACAGGGTCAAATGCCTTTGTATAATCTAAGTATATCACATTAGTAGTATGGGGGAATATAACTTGTCCAGTGTTAAATTTCAGCCAGTCAGAGCATGCCATGTCATTTGACAGGTGATTACCATGGCAACACCACCCCTTTCTGCCACGGAAGTCCCACCTTCCAGCGTGGCATGGCAATCACCCTTCCTGCCACAGGAAGTGATGTGCATTTTCAGCCTCGAACCGGAAGTCCTCCCTTTTCTATGCCGCACGCCCTCCCTCTCGCATCCATGCCACAGTAGTAGTAATACATTTTATTGATCAGCATAAAGCTATATACAATATAAAATTTTAACACTAAAATACAGTACATAAAAATTGAAACATTGAACATTAAGATATCTTACAGATCTCTTAAATACAGATTTTAAAGTGCAGGTTAATAATTAAAATAGACATCTTTGATATTTTGTCAAGAATACTCAGTAACATAGAGCCATGCTTTTACAAATGGGTTGTTAAAATAAATTTTGCCAAAAGCTCAAGAGTTTGTTTTGTCTGTAGCTCTGAACAAGTAGTTCAGCATATCAGAGGGGAGACTGGGACTACCAAGTTACCCTCTCAGCCATTTTTTCTAGATGATTCATAAAGGGCATAAGAGAACATGTTTCAAATCATCTATTAGTTCCAATCCACAGTTACAGAATGGTGAAGGACAATCTTATTTTATATCTATACTGAATGTAAATGGGGAGGCCTCGGCACCCAACTAAGGATCTGAGGTTCGAGCAGACTAGATAGACCGTAAGGCCTAATCTGCTGGCAAATAGTATGGTAGTATGTTAATTTGCAGTATAGCATTCAGTCCTAAATTTTGTATCTATCCTCCTTAGTTTAGGGCATGTTAACAATGGGAGATATATCTCAAAATTGAATGAGAACTTAAGTGTCTTATAGTAATCATGCAATTTGAGCGTAGAAAGCTGTGAAAGCAAATTGTTCTATCCAAATCACCAAATCTTGATTTAACGTCCTGTTTAACTTCTGCAAAGGTCTAAAGTAAATTTTATGTAGAAGATGTCCCAACCCAGCTGGCATAATAGTTTCTTTAATAAGCGGATACAGGGATGTACAAACCCCAAGCTAGCCATCCTTGTGCTTTCTTCTAAACACTTTCTAGGATTTTTTTTCTGGTAAGAAAAAAGTTTCAATAAAAATAAAGTTTGTTGTTCCTGTATAAGAGAAAGCAAAGAATGTTGACCTAATTCCAATGCCAAAATACATTTTGGGGTTCCTTGTGTACATGAGAATATATCTTTTCAGGTTATAGTATAACCTGTAACCTTCTGGACTCTACAAGACCCCATACCTCAGAAGCATATAACATGCTCGTTCTTATTTTAGCATTAACACTCTCACAATTTCTTTTTACTGATGATTTTCCCATTTTATTATTAAAAATCTTCAGGGCATTTCCTGAAGATCTCATTTTATTTTGAATAGTATCCAGATGTTTAGTCCAAGATAAGTCATGGGCGAAATGAACTCCTAAATAATCATATTGTTTTACCTTATTAATGTTTACGATCAATCTTAAAGTTTAGGTGTTATTCCTTTGTTTTCCAAACACTACTATATTTGTTTTACTATAGTTAATCCTGAGTCTTAACTGAGTATAGAGAGATTCAAACTTCGTCAGTTTCTTTTTCAAACCCAGAGCTGAAATAGAAAGCAAAACCAAATCATCTGCATGTATGAGGTTATCTATTCTGCAATCACCAACCTTAGGAGCATGAAAATCACAATCTGTGATCTGATCCAGAATTGTGTTTATATATATATATATATATATATATATATATATATATATATATATATATATATATATATATATATATATATATATGTGTGTGTGTGTTAAATATTGGGGACAGAATACACCCTGTCTTACCCTACATAAAAATTTCAGTTTCATGTCCATGCTGATCATACCGAACACTAGCCCAATTGTTTTTGTGGAGCCTAATGATGGTGTCAAGCAGGGCACTCTTGAGGTTTAGATCTTTAAGTGTTGCTCAGAGAATTTTCCTGCTGACACCATCAAATGCAGAAGAAAAATCCACAAAACAATATAAATTGGTTTTCCTGACTTTAACATATTTCCATATCAGATGCTGCAGGACAAAACAATGTTGAATTGTAGACCTGTTCTTCCTGAACCCATTCTGTGACTCATTCCGTATTGAGTTTTCTTCAGTCCATTCCAACAATCTACCCAGGCTTATCTTAGAAAAACTTTCTGAGATACATCTATAAAGGCTGATTGGCCTGCACATCTTGGGATTATTTGGGTCTTTTAAAATTGGAAATATGATGCTACCTATCCAACTTAAAGGCACGAAAAACCCTGTACCAACCCATTAAAAAGAAAAGAGAAGCCACCAGTTTGAAAATGCTTTTATATGGATCTCCTTAATATACCATCGGGACCTGGTGCTTTATTAGTTTTAAGTGATTGAATGGCCAAGAGAATTTTTTCTTCTGTAATAAAATGGGCATTGGAAAAAGTTCTTCCTGGGGCATTTGAGGATCAGGCATTTCTAGCTCTATTTGCGAGAAATAAAGTTCAAAAATATGAAATCAGGTTTCTGGTGTAATTTAAGCTTCAAGTTTATTCAAGTACCTATTATAACCTTGGAACACTATTTTCCCAAAACTTCTACCATCCCTATCCAGAGCTGCCTGTCTTAATTTCTCCCAGAGTCCCCAGTATATTTTCCCTTACATTATTAAGGGTTAATTTGTACTTTTCTCTCTCCTTCTTCAGCAGTTTAAAATCTGCCATTTTATTTATTTTCCTCCTATGTAATCTTAATGTAATGCGAATAGTTTTTTGCCCATAAACATTCAGCATTAAACCATGACTTTTAGCTGCTTGTTTACAGGGTAATGTTTTCTTTTTACACTGTGGTTTAAGTAACCTAAGGATCATTTCTCAATTTTATATAATATTAATAGGTTCATGATTAGCAGTAGCATCATGTATATCACAAATGTTTCCTGTATTCAATATACGTTCAAAATTATTATGATGTATAGAGCCCCAAATAATTCTCTTCTCATTGATAATCTCCAAGTTTTCTTCCTTGAGCACCTCCTTCCTAGAAATTCTGAATGGACATTTCAGGGTAAGTATTAGGGAAATGAGCTGATTCCAATCTATCTTTGATATCTGATTTTTGAACCAATGAGGATGCCTCCAAATTGGTCCAAAAGAGATCTGCCGTTGATGCCCAGTTATCCTCTAAAAGTAAAGCCCTAGCTTGTCTCCTGAGTTCTTCAATTCAGGAGACAGAAATTCCTAGATGAAAGGGCCTCCAAGAGGGCCCTACTTCTAGGATTAAGCACTGAATCCTGAGACTGTCTTTTATAGGTAATATTTGCGTTAATTAAAGGAGAGTATATATTAAATAAGTATAAGCATCTTCCAATAAACCAGAGGTATTCTGGAGTTGAAATCTCCCATAACAATTATAGGGCAGGCTGCAAAACATTTGGGAAGCCATCAAACAGTATTTTAAGATTCTGAGGTAAAGTATCCAGTACCTCAGCGTGTCTGGGTGGAAAATAAATATTACAGAGAATAATTTTCTCTGTACATTTTAACTAACACAACCAAGATTCCTGTGTATTAACTGGGATTTTAGTTATTTCAAGATCTAACTGTGTTTTGACAAGAAAAGTAAGTCCCCATATTTTTTATCTCTGGTGGCAGAGAAAGTTACAGCGAATACTCTGCCACTCTAGGGATAGTATCTTCCGTACACCATCTTTCTTGCATACTAATTATATCAAAAGACTCTATAAAACACAGAACCTCAGGATCTGAACTCTTGAGATGTAAGCCATCTGCATTCCAGGAAAGAATGGAGACAAATCCATCTAATACCTTTCTTCCCTTATATTTGTTAATATCCTGGAATGGGCTCTTGAACACTTCCATACCAAGTTCCTGCCCTGATTGCCCTTGTCGGGCAGGATCCATGGTCTGCAATGGTGAGAAGGTGTTTAGCCCTCAAAACTTTCAAGATTAATCAACATGAAATCAGTAACTTGCTCAATGTCTTGTGGTGCTGCTAGAATGTGCCATAATTTCAACAGGGTCCAAAATATGGATTCCCAATAAATCCAATTTGCCAGCCAAAGACAAAATCTTATTGGCCAAATTGGGATTTTTAAAGTAATATCAATCTGTGATGATAAACTTAAAGCATCATAAATGTTTATATAGTCATATTCCTGGAAATGTGCATATCCAGTGCCTTTTCCAGAAAATAAAGAGATCTCCTCTCACCTTTCTTTTGAATCTTTACTTGTAAATTTCCACCCAAACACAGTAATTGTTCTCCCAAGCCATAATTTGTTCTGATTTTCTATATGTTCATTAATAACTCCTAAAATCTTTCTCTGAAGTTCATTAACCAGCTCACACTCCCTAATTATGGGGGTGACCTCTCTTGAGCCTTTTCCCTGGATGAGGAGCACTTGGATGACAGTGGGCTCAGGGAGGGTTAGGCGGTCAGGCAGAGGCATCCAAGATCCTATTCCACTCAAGAACTCATATGGCACTAGCAAATGGGGACAACCAAATAGAGATACCCAGAGAAGTGGAAGGAAAGGATGTGGAGGTTAGCCAAGGAGGTGACCTCAGCGGGAGAGCAATGGACCCCAGAGAAGGAGGGAGCAAACCTGGTGGGGACTCCATCATAAGAGGGTCCAGCTAGGAAAACAGGAAGGGGAGGACAGGGAGGGAGGTGAGGTGCCTACCAGGTGCCACGGCATGGAGGGATGGAAGGAAGATCCTGGGGATCACTGGGAAGGCAAGACAGGAGGGTGAGCTGGATGTCATTATCCACCTAGGCACCTGGCAAGGGGAACCAAAGGAAGTTCAGGAAGAGTTTAGGAAGTGGGGAGGTTCTCAAGCAAGTAGCTATTTCTGTCACTTTCTCAAGTACTACCTGCGAGAGGCAAGGAGAGCATGGGGTGCATGCAGAAACTTTAACTCCTGGTTGAAGAACTGGTGCTGTGAGTAAGGTTTGGATTCATTGGTGACTGGGGACCCACCTGGGGATGGAGGTTTGTTCAAGCCTGATGGCCTGCATCCATCCTGGAGGAATCGAAGCACTAAATGATATGTTTAAATGCTACATTGATAAGCATTTAAACTAGCAAAGGGATAGGCAGGCCAGCAAGGAGGGTACCTACTTGCTCACCCCACAGCTAGCAGTGGAACCAGTGAACCGAAGGAGTGGCTATCTCTACAAAGCAGTGTGCAAAAGATGGAGATTAGCGCCCAAGAGGTGGATCAGCAGAAAAGGGGCAAAATTCAGCAGAAGGGCAGACAGCAAGGAGAACCAGGAATAAAGGACAACCAAGGAAGGGGCTCGAGTAGAACAGCAAAACAGTCTGAGGAGGTTAAATCATGGAAAGCCATGTGTGCCAATGCCAGGAGCCTTAGCAGCAAGATGGAAGATCTGGAGGCTGTCATGGTGCAGTCAGACCTGGACATTGTGGCCATCACTGAAACCTGGTGTAATGATAACCACGACTGGGAGATGGCCATACCTGGCTACAACATATTCAGAAGAGACAGGGCAGGTAGAAAGGGAGGAGGAGTGGCACTGTATATGAAAAATAACATAAGGGTCACAGAGATCCAGGAGGAACAAAATGGAGAGATACTGTGGGTTAAGCTGGAAAGAAAAGTGGGGCCAGCCATCTGCACAGGTGTGGTCTATAGACCACCAGCCCAGGAGGAAGAAACAGATAGGGAGCTGATGCTAGCCATCCAAAGGATGGTAGACAAGGATGAGGTAGTACTGGTTGGAGACTTCAGTATTCCAGATGTGGACTGGAGCAACATCCCAGCAGCATCAACTAGGAGCAGATTTATCCTGGACTCCCTTCAGGGTGCCTTCCTCAAGCAACTGGTCATGGAACCAACTCGGCAGAAGGCAATACTGGACCTTGTGCTCTGAAACAGGGACAGTGTGATGGGGGTAACTTTGGGGAGCACCTGGGAACAGTAACCACTAGTCATTGTGGTTTGAAGTCACAGAAAGAGCAGAACCAAACCACACAAAAACACGTATCCTGGATTTTAGGGGGTAGACTTTGGGAAAATGGGGAGATACTTGAAAGAGGCATTAAGGGAATGGGGCAGGAATCAGGGTTGAGGAACAGTGGGCAGTATTTAAAGAGGGATTACAAGAGTAAGTAATTATGCATTAAGCAGGTTAGCAAGATGAAAAGGAAGAGGATACCATTATGGTTTTCCAAAGAGGTAGCAAAGAAAGTGAAAGCCAAAAAGATTGCATTCAGGCAATACAAAAAGACACAGGCAGCAGGGGATAGGGAGAAGTACCAGAGAAGCAAAGGGAGGCAGGGAGGTCGGTAAGGAAGCTAAAGCTCAGACTGAAGAACACATTGCAAAATCAGTGAGTAGAAGGACAAAACCTTTATAGGTATATAAGGAAAAAAGAAGGGCAAAGGAAGGGGTAGTGAGATTGAAGGGGAGGATGGGGCCGCGTGGAGGATGACAACAGTAAAGCTGACATATTGAATAGGTATTTCTGCTCAATCTTTACTGAGGAAGAGAAGGGTAATGGGTCTGAAGGAGTTCAAGGGTGAGAATGGTGTAGAAATGGACACAAGTCCTGAAGGAACTGGAAGTAATAAGAGTTGATAAAGCAATGGGGCCAGATGGGGTGCACCCAGGGTCCTTAAAGAACTAAGAGAGGTGGTGGCTGAACCTCTGGCTATCCTGTTTAGCCAATCATTGGAAACAGGAGGTACTCAAAGACTGGAGGACAGCAGATGTAGTCCCCTTATACAAAAGTGGGAACAAAGAGGGCGCGAGAAACTACAGACCAGTCAGCCTCACCTCGGTAGTGGGGAAGATCATGGAAGCTTCAACTGAAGGAGAGTCTGGTGGAACATCTGGTTGTCAGTGGACTACAGGACCCAAGGCAGCATGGTTTCACCAGGAGGCGGTCATGTCAGACCAACCTCATTGATTTTTTGACTGGGTGACTAGGGAGGTGGATCAAGGGAGGGCAATGGACATGGTCTTTCTGCAATTCAGCAAGGCCTTTGACACTGTGCCACAGAGAAGACTATTACACAAACTGGGAATATGGGTGTGGGCAGGACAGTAGTGTGGTGGGTAGTAGTGGCTGGGCAGCAGGACACAGAAGGTGGTGGTAAATGGCTGTCACTTCACAGAGGGAAGAGTGACCAGTGGGGTACCACAGGGTTCAGTGCTGGGACCAGTCCTATTCAACATCCTCATCAATGACATTGTGAGGACCTAGAAGGCAGAATTTCGTGTCCTGATGACACAAAGCTCTGTAACAGAGTAGACACACCAGAGGTGTAGATAGAATAAGAAGGGACCTGTAGAAACTTGAAGAATGGTCAGGGGTTTGGCAGTTGAAATTCAGTGCAAAGAAGTGCAAGATAATGCATATGGGGCACAAAACCATGGCACAATATACCAGTTGGGGGTGAGGATATAGCATGCACCAAGCAGGAAAGGGATCTTGGGGTTATCATCTCTGATGAACTCAAGGTAGAAACAGTGTGACAAGGCAGCAGGTAAAGCAAATAGGATGCTGGGATGCATAGGCAGGGACATCACCAGCAGGAAAGGGAGGTCGTAATTCCACTATACAAGAGCTAGTGAGGCTCCACCTGGAGTACAGTGTACAGTTCTGGAGACCTTACCTACGTAAGGACATAGGCAGGGTAGAGAAGGTTCAGGGAGAGCAACAAAGATGGTACATGGATTGTATCACCAGTTCTGTGAGGACAGGTTGAAGGAACTGAATATGTACTCCCTGGAGGAGAGGAGGGAGAGGGGATATGATAGAGACATACAAGTATCTTAAAGGGAGGAACAGGGTGCAGGAATACACTATTTTTAAGCAAAAAAGATGTTCCAGGACTAGAGGGCATGGGATGAAGTTGGAGGAGGACAATTCAGTGGAAACGTGAGGAAGAATTTCTTTACAGAACGGGTGGTGGACAAGTGAAACACCCTGCCAGAGGAAGTGGTGGGGGCTGAAACAATCGAGGATATAAGAATGCATGGGATAGACATAAAGGAATTCTGGAGGTCAGGGGTGAGGGCAACAGACTTCTAGGAAAACATAAACTGAACTTACAAGCTCAAATGGGCAGACTGGGTGGGCCACAGGCTGTTATCTGCTGACACTGTCTATGTATCTATGTACTCCCATGATGCTTTGGGACAAATTTAGGAACCAGCATAGAATGCTATGCCCTGACCCTTTTACCCAAGGACAGTGTTTTACCAGGATAAAGTGTGCAGTGGCCAAAGATGAACAGTAAGTAATACAGTACTCCTGTGGTGTGGGTTTAATGATCTAAGAACTGTCACCTCTTTTCAAGATCAGTGTGGCATATTACAAGGAGACCTAAAATCCAAACAAGTAATAATTTTTGTGTTTTGTTCTCCAAAATAGGAACATCTTGTACCTCAGTCATAAATTCAGCATTTCCACAATTCTGTGTGGCCAAAAATTCCCTATATCTGTCACGAGATTTATTAATCTATGTATCTCTCAGAGGAGGGTCACTGGTGATCTCGGTCTCCCTCTGATAAGCGGTTAGTGACTCAATGCTAATAATTTCATCATAAGTAATTTCATTATGCTTACTACTCAAACAGGAATTCACCTCCTGTGAAGGTAATACTTTTCAAATTAGCACCCTTACTGCACACTGACCATCCTTTATCTGTTGGGCTGAAAGCCTTTCCCAATTAACGTGTAACTTTTGTTTCTGCTTTGATCATTAAGTAAGGACCCACCTTTTTTTTTTTTTTTCACTTCAGATCTCGTTTTGCTTTTGATTGTCTCTGAGTTCGTCTACCAGGCTCACTATTATCAAGATTTTCTGGAGCTGGAATTTGCATATAACAATTAAATACCTCATTGTTATCAAAAGGAGGGAAGCTGAACCTGTATGCCCTTGGTTGCCTTAGTTACCTTATCTGTGTTTATTGGTTCATCTATAACAGTATCTGAAAGCTGATGTTTACTACTGCCCAAAATTCGATCCAGGGATGCTCTGTTATAAAATACATCCACTCTGAGGTTACTTATCTCATCTTTGAGCATAGTAATATTCTCCAACAGCAATATGTCAGCTGAATATCTATTCTTCAGAATTTCTGGATTTGCTTAGAAATGGTAGAACTAGCCACAACAACAACCTATCTATACATTGAGGTTCATCTGTTATAACACTTATCTCGGAGGAAACCTATACTCCCATACAGTATGCCTTCCCTCTATTTCCTGAACTTTTTCATAATTTACATCCACCTTCTTTAGTCCCTCAATAGTAACACTCAGTTCTCTAATTATAGATTTTAAATCTGGATTTTTGCAAGACTTTGTATCTATATCTGCAGCTAGATTTTAAGAGCTAGACTGGAAGATGTTTGTCTCAGTAAACTGGGCTTTACATCCAGGGATAAACCCTGGAGTGTTCCTCAGAGGTAAGAGAGTCTCCGAGATGAATAAATACAGAGAGGGGAGTCTTAGCAAAAGTCGGGGAAAATCCCAACTCGGAGCGAGACGGCTTTCATTGTAGGACCTGAATGTCCCACATATTGATCATATGAAATAGGATCAACCAAGTGTGTAGACTCATCCACGTCCAAATCTATACCATACAAATCCCTCTGAGGAGTCTCAGGATGATTACCTGGATCAGCTAAGTGATCTGGCATCTTGGGCAATTTAACTACAATTGACAGAGGAATAGAGCTATGATTGGGCCCTTTCCTGCCCTTCTATCAACCCAGAAATCAGTTATCTTTAGTTGTTTCCTTTTTCTGGGCTACCTAAAGAAACAGAGAAAAGGATCATCGTCTTTCTCTAAATAAAACTTTTGCTCGAGATTTCTCCATTTGCTTATAGTTTTTTTCTGCTTACCCCTCTGTATTTGATATCTTTCTGTGCTGTGGTTTCCTTAAAACATCCTGTGTTTCAGGTATTTCAATTATCAGTGGGTAACTTCACCTACTGCTGCTTTGATAAGTTGCCCTTGCCACTTCTAGTAACCACCATGCAGCAGAAGCAGGGGGTGCACAAAGCAGAGCAGAGATGAACTAAACAGCAATAAAAACAGTTCAGGTTTTTAAGGAAAAATATTGACAGCAGTAAGTAGTAGCTGTAGTAACAATATTGCCAGATTCAGCTTGGCCAATTACTAAATATATAAAAACATGACAGCAAAACAATCGGCAAACTTAACAGTAAGTATATCAAATACAACAGAATACTTCACCGATTCTTCTCCAGTTCAAGTAAAGCTGCAAATTGTGGGCAAAGTCCAGGTATATAAAAAGTCAGTAAAGTTTGAAAGTCAATAGTAAGCCCTTCTTACACCAGGACCAGTGCTGCAACTGTGGCTGTAACCAGGTGTTGAAACCACGGCTCTTCCTTTCCAAACTTCAATAGAGAAAATCACGTTCTGAATGATCCCTTCTGGTTTGTACATGTAATAAAGGGAGATCTAGAACTGAGTTTATTTAAAGTAGTGTAGGCATTGGAGGCTTCATATATTTCACCACAGCATATTCCGTATTCACTAAAAGGAAAAGCTTACAAATGATAAAGATTTTGCTAAAACATAGGAATCCCTCCTTCCTCCCTTAACCACAACAGTAACCACAACAATAAAATTAAAATACGGAGAATACTGTGTTATGTTCTTACTTGTATTTGTGAGACATTCTGTAATGTAATGTAACCCTTGTAAATAAGTTTAAAGAAATCTTAGCTTTTCCCAAGTTTTCGGGTTATCTTTCTTTATACGCTTTCAAAAAGTTAACTGAATGGATGGCTTTTAAAAGCGAGGGTAACTGTTATTCAGGTCAGCTGAAGTAACCATGATGTTAGCCACACAAGGCAATACAGCTCAAAGCTCAGAGCTCTAAATTAATTAAATCCTTTAAATAAGCTTCAAATTCAGAGCCTAAGGCATGGAAGCTACCTCTTAAAAAGATACTAGAGTGCCATATGAAGCCAAGAAACCCAGCCTCCTTGAAAAGCCCCAGTAAAATAGGAAGCCTGAATGAGCAGAGTGCACACAGAGAAGGGTGTAATTCAGGTACGCAACCCCAGTTTGCACCCAAGTAAGAAAAGCATTCGAGCATGCAAAACATGCAGAGAGGTAAGACACGGAGTGGTACCAGTGTCAGTCGAGTGGTAAATCAATTAGCAAATCAACCAAGGTCCACTGTCTGCCTGCCGGCTGATGTAACTGTTTCAATTTTCAGAACTCACCAAGGTTTGAGGCTTGTATTAGACACTAACCATCATCACCCGCTTTGTTGAGGCAGAATGTGTTAAGTAAAATACTAAAACCACTTATGAATGACAATGACTATCTCAAATCCGTTCAAGGTCCCATTCATAAAACAAAATGGAGCAAAACAAACTAATACAAATAAAGTAAAAATAAGGTATTTAAATATACTTAAAAACTCAAATAGCTCAAAGAAGACTCAAAGGATCTAAAATACATAAGAGTAACAATATATCAAATATATCAGGTTATCAGTATCTCTTAAAATCATAAAATAGAGGGATATGAGGGAAAATAAACGTTCCTTGTTACAGAGCTTCAGTAATTTTCAGCGAGGATACTCCAACTGAACAGCTGTTAGAAGGCTGGAGCCTCTTCTCTGCGGCTGGTGCAGGCTCCACCACTGCCCGGACTCCAAGCCCTCTGTCACAGAGCCGGCGTCGGCCGGAGTCTCTCGTTGTTGAACTGCAGCACAAGTTAGACTGCTAAGGTGCTAGATTTTTAAAACTGGAATACAGTTTTTTTTCTACTAAAAGAATCCTTCGCTATTCAGGCAACAGCTGCATACCTGTTTTAGGTAGAAAGTAAGCTTATCAGCACCCTGCTACTACTGGCCTCACAGATTAGCGTTCAGCTGCGCCCTCATCCAGCAATTTTCGAGAGACTAATAGGTTGGATGCAGAGTAGCCTACTCCCAGTAGCCTCTGGCCACAGCGAAATGGAACTTCTCAGGTCCCATGCCACAGACTCACACTGGAGTCCTTACTCTTCCTCCCCTCACATCAGAGTGCTAGCAGCTCCTCGAACCCCTCTTCTCAGACCCCAGTTTGATGTCCTAGCTTGTACCTGGTCCCTCCTCCCACACATTGCAGCATCACAAGCACCATCCTGGTTCACACCAGGTCTCTCCTCCTTTTCCCACTGCACCTGACACTGCATCCTGGCTCAAACTCTACTCCCTTCTCCAACCCCACCCTTGCACTCGAGTCTCTCTACCTCCACACCACCCTGCTCCCTCCTCCACCCCTGCTGCAGTGGCCTAGCTCAAACCTCAAGTCCCTCCCCCATTTCCTTCCCTCAAACTCCTGCTCTCTTCCATCTCCTCCCTCCCCATCCCACCTGAGTCCTAGCACCTCCATCCCTATTCACTCCAGTATTCATTTTCCCCCTTGTCAGTTCGGGGATACAAGGACAGGATGTGTGTAAATGCTTTGTGACTTGGATTTTTTCTTGGAATTCTGTATAAGGAACACATCATCATTCAGATGCAGTGACCACAGAGGACTATTTAGTCAGACTTGTTTTGAGACAAGGTACATATTTTAAAGGGTTAGAAAAAGTATTAATGTAACCTATGAATGCCCTACCAAAAACTCCTTGTAAAATGTTCAACAGCATCTCAGACTGGCAAGGCAGCATTCATCATTAGTCTGCAAAACAGAGTGTGGGTGTGCGTGGGCATCAACCAACTTTTAGGAAAAAAAATCTCTACAAGGTTTTGGAGAGAAAATGACTTTAAAAATCTTACTTTGATACATAAAGTCCACAAAATAGGATTCAGAACAGTGTACAATATCTACTAAGTAAGTGTGTACAGTGTATGTTACAGAATGAAGGCTGAAGTCTTTACAACTGTAGATCTATTTTTAACATTCTACTGAAATATAATTTAGGCAGGAGCTCCTATATGACGGTCACAGAAGGTTGTTTTGAATACTGACAAGTTAGCAGATGAGTGCATCTTGTAGGAATAGAATGAGACACTGTTTTACATGTAAAAGGATACTTTTGTGATAGATAGCCTATAGTTGTCTATTAAACTAATTTTTTTTGGTCTTTGGTAACGGGTAAGACCCACTAGGCACAAGTGCCTATTTTCAGGGGTGATCTGGGAGCACTGGGCGGTTAAGTGACTTGCTCAGAGTCGCACAGTATGCAAGTGGAGGTTGTGAGAATCAGACTCAGGTCTGGTCTGCTAGATATACCAAGCTCATTCACACCTCATTCCCTCTAACCTCTAGGCTATACTGCCAGCCCTATTAAATGTCTGCTAATGTCTCACATACACCAAATGAATACACACTATGGATACAGTGGCGGGGCTGGGGGTGGTCGCCTCATGGCTGCCCCAGTGTGAGTAGTGGTGCCCCACCACCATCTTTATTCCATGTTTAGCACCCATTGTGGAGCCCATAATTGACTGAATGCCCCACTGGCCCCCAACGCTCCCAAACCTGGCTCTGCCACTGTATGGATACCCATGTTATTTCAAATTATTTTAAGCAGTAGTGCTCTGAGAAACAATATCTAGAAGTTTTCTCAAAGATGCATATGTAGTTAAACAGCAGACATGCTCAAGCCTCTCTAATGAAATTTTGCATATTAAGTAGCTTTTGTTAGTGAGCTGGGATCCCCCACCGATGACCTCAGCTTTATATAGAATGCCACACATTTACATTTGAAAGAACATGCTGCTAGAGTCTGAAAGTAAGTTTACATCTAAAGGAATCTCACTAAAGTTTATCTTGCATTCATACACGCTAAAAAAGAACTATTTTAGAAAAGTCTATAGTTGTCTATTAAACTATTAAATGTCTGGTAATTTCACGTAAACCAAAGGAATGTACACTGTGTTATTTCAAATTGTATTAAGCAGTGGGCTGTCTGAGAAGGAACATGAAGCTTTCTCAGATAGGCATAAGTATTTAAACAGCAGACCTTCCTGACCTCTGTAATGAATTCTGCATGGCTCTGATGGTGAGCTCAGCATATTAATTAGCTTCTAGCCAGTGTCTTGAAGAATTATAATTGTATGTTATTTACTATGTATCTGTTCTTTATTCATGTATCTGAGAGAAATACTACTTTTCACAGAACCTATCTGGAATATGTTAGCTTATGATGTCTGTGCTACTGTGTATAAATTAGAATCCTGCTAGTGTGTATAAATAGAGCAGCCTTGTGTGTTTGTGAAGTCATACACAGTGATATTTGTGAGCGAGCTGGAACACAGAGTTACATTATTCACACACGGAAGAAAGGCTCTGTTTAGAGTGTGGGAGATTAAAGCAGATGGGATAAATCAGTATGATATCGAATACACAATAGAATGGTACAAACATTTGTATAGTAGGCATCTGGGAAATAGTATTGACACATGGGAGAATGGCTCTGTTGGGAGTGTGGGAGATTAAGGCAGATGGTGTAAATCAGTATGACATCGGATACACAATAGAACGGTACACACTTTACATAGTAGGCATCTGGGAAACATTGGGAAAGATCTGGAATAGTCTAAAAGAAAACATTGTATTGTTTTTTTTCATGCAAAGAAATTGGGAGTTGCTATGTATTGTTAGCTACATTACGTAAGTGTTAGACATTCAGTGTGACACAGTCTCGGCTGAAAACCAAAGAGACACTGTTAAAGTTTTGAGAATTGCAAAATGGATTATCTCTTAAATGGTGCTGTTGTGGATATAAGTGAGGATGAAATGCGGCTACTGGTGCTGAACAGATGGAGACCAAAAACAACCCACAAGGTATTTGTACATATTTGTGCTGCCTTAGAATGGTATCATTAGTGAATTTAAGATGCTTTAAGTGACACTAGGATATATGTTACTGTTTTCTGTTAGCTTACAATTGTAGCATTAGTGAATAAAATATGTTTTAAGTAAAAACAGGATATGTGATACTGGGTGTATATATGCCAGCTTAGAACTGTATCATTAGTGGATATAAGATGCTTTAAGTGATAGTTGTATATATGTTACTGTTTTGTTCACTCAGAATTGTATCATTGGCGAATAGAAGATGCCAGGACTCCCATATCTACAGGGATTTGGAGGCATCTATGGAAAACTCTTCCAATAGACTAGCATTGGTTATATAGGAAAAACAGGGCAATTTAGCTTCCACAGGAAAGAAAAAATTACTCACCTTAGTAATGTTGTTTTTCTAATGGAGTCTTGTTATATTATGATATATGCAGTATAACCCCAGGTTAGAACTGCTCCGAGGTGAAAGAGTTAACTTTCCATGCAGGGCATGGAACCTTGAAGCAAGCTGGTTGAACACTCTGTCTGTTGTAGCTCAAACTTAAACTGTTAGATCTTTACGAGCAAAAAACTCACTAAGGTTCTGTGTGGAAGCCGTAAACCTACACTAGCCCACTGGCTACTAACTACAAAAACACATTTTTGTTCTTGATCCCAAAATAAAGACTCAAGTCAGGGATTCAAGAAGGAAAAATAAAACATAACACCTAAGCACCCTAAGAAAGGGTGAACATAAAGTGAGCATCTATGAAGTGCCAACATTGCACTGCCCACCCACATCTCAAAAGTAGAGGTTCTGAGAGGGGCAGGCTGGGGGAGGTCATAATATAGCAAGACTCCATTAGAAGAAACAACATTACTAAGGTGAGTAATTATTTCTTCAAACAACATGAAGTCTTGCTATATTATGACATATGCAGATTACACAGCAGTAGCTCCATGGAGGAGGGACAGAACCACTTAGGAAATAGGCTCTGAAGCACAGCTGTTGAAATCGAGCATCACTCCTAGCCTGGATATCCAGGAGTAATGCTTAGTAAAGTGTGAACTGTCTTCCAGGTAGCTGCTTGACATATCTCTAGGATAGGGATGTCCCTGGCAGCAGCCAGGATGCAGCTGTACCTCTGGTAGAGTGAGCCCTCAGGCCTGAGGGAGGAACCTTGCCCAGTTTTCATAGCAAAATTGGATACAAGAGACAATCCACCTGGCAATGGATCTTTTAGTGGCAGGTTTGCCTTTACCAACCTCACCATAAGTGAGGAACAATTGGAGGGATTCAAAGCTATGACCCTTGGTACATTCTATATAGTAACTAAGGGCTCTTTTGACATCTAAACTGTGTAATCTTCTCTCGCCAGAGGAGGAATGGTCAGTGAAGTACACAGGAAGAGACATGGATTGATTAAGGTGGAAGTCTGAAACCACCTTAGGCAAAACTTTCTGTTAGTCCTGAGGACCACCTTATCTCTGTAAAGGAGATAAAATCAGGCTTTACTGACAATGCTTGTAGCTCACTTATGCGCCTGGCAGAGGTGATGGCTACCAGAAACACAGTTTTCCAAGTCAAGTACTTAAGCTCTGCTGAAGACAATGGCTCAAAGGGGTTGCATAAGCTGGGCAATGCAAATATTAAGATCCCAAGCAGGGGCAGGGGCCCTGAACGGAGGGGTTGGTGAAGCAACCCTTTAAAAACTTGGAGAACACAGGGTGAGCTGAAAAGAAGAGGGCTTACCTGCTGATAAAAGACAGACACAGCTGCAAAGTGCACTTTTAGGGTAGCTGGTCTTAGCTCCAAAGAATTCCAATGCACTAAATAATCCAGAATCGTGGGCATGTCAGCCGATTCTGGGGAAATATCTTACCAGCACACCATATGGAAAATCTTTTCCATTTTGAATTATAAGTAGCCCTGGTGGAAGGCTTCCTAGAGGCCTTCAAGATTTCCAATATGCCTTGGGAAAGGTGTAGGTCAGCAAACTCTAACTCTTTAAGAGCCATGCCTTGAGATTGAGAGATTTGAGGTTCGGATACCAAACTCTCCCCTGGGCACAGGTTAACAGGTTGTGATTCCTGGGAAGACACAGGGAAGGTGGACTGCTAAGGACATGAGGAGTGGGTACCAGGGCTACCTGGCCCAATCTGGAGCAATCAGGATCATCCTGCAGGGTTGAGACCTGATTTTACTAGCACCTTGAACAGAAGAGGAAGGGAAGCATAGAGAAACTTCCCTTCCCAACTGAGTAGGAAGGCATCCAGAGGGACTGAGCCCAACACTGGGGCCTGCAGCAAAAAGGGAAGTTGGTGATTGGGGCTGCAAAGAGATCTATCTGAGGGGTGCCCCATCTGGCAAATACTACCTCCAGTACTAGGGGGATCCAGTGCCCATTCGTGATGGCCCTGGGAAATCCTGCTGAGAGCATCCGCTAGGACATTGTCCTTGCCTGGGAGGTGAACTGCTGTAAGGAAGGCGTTCAGAGAATAAGCCAGAGACCACAGCTTCATTGCTTCAGTGCACAAGGCCGAGACTGAGTGCCTTGCCTTGTTGATGTACCACATTGTAGTGGTATTGTCTGTTCTGACCTGAACAACCTTGTTCTGAACAGATGTGGAAAACCTGGAGTGCTAGAAAAACTGCTCTGAGTTCCAACAAATTGATGTGGAGCAGAGATTCCTGAGGGACCACAACCCCTGGGTAGTAAGGTCGCCCATATGAGCTCCCCCACCCCAAGAGGGATGCATCTGTAGTAAGGGTCAAGGAATGAGACTGGGGAATGAAGGGAACCCCTGTCTCAAATTGCTCTGGTCCTGCCACCACTGGAGGGCTTGGATCAGGGTTCAGTCACTGGGATCAATTTGGTTAAAGGATCTGTCCTTTGAGACCAAAGGCTCTCAAATTGAACTGAATGTCCCTCATCTGAAACCTTGCTCCCTGCACTACTGCTGTAGAAGCAGCCATGTACCCCAGGAGCTGTAGAAAATGCCTTGCTGGTCGAGAGACCTGCAGGGTGAAAGAAGAGGCCAGAGAGACCAAAGTCCTTGCTCTTTCCAGAGGGAGGAAGGCTCTGGTTTCTTTTGTGTTCAGTTCTCGCCTATGAAGGTAGAAGCTGGACAGGCTCTAGAACTTACTTTGGAAGATTGAGAAGGAAACCTAAAGATGTAAGAAGTTGCTGAGTTACTTGTAGGTGTAGTTTGACCTGGTCTGGAGACTGGCCTACAATGAGCCAGTCGTCCAGATAAGGAAAGATGGCAATCTTGCCTTCTTAAGTGGGCAACTACTACTGCCAGGCATTTTGTGAACACCCTCAGGGCTGAGGTGAGGCTGAAGGGCATTGCTCTGAACTGGTAATGGCCTGAGGGCAGTTCGAATCTGAGGTACTTTTGATGGGAGCTTCTGATTAGAACATGGAAGTAGGCATCCTTGAGGTCCAGGAGGCTAACCAGTCCCCTGGCCTTAGAGAAGATAAAATAATTCCCAGAGTCACCATTTTGAACTTTGGTTTTAAAAGGTGCTTGTTTAGATACCTGAGATCCAGGATGTGCCACCATTCTCCTGTCTTTTTGGGGTAAGGAAGTACCTGAGTACAACCTTTGCTCTGGTGTAGGGGTGGAACCCTTTCCACAGCTCTGAGAGCCAGGAGGAAAGAAACTTCTGTTTCTAGGACAAGTGCCTCTGATGGATTTGCAGGTGGAAAGGACCTGGTTCTCATCTTCGGAAATTTTTGAAGTTGAGAACCAGTCCCTAGCTTACTACTTCCAGGACCCACTTGTCTGATGTTACAGACTTCCAGTCCTGGACAAAGTAAGCCAGCCTGCCCTCACCGTAGTGGAGAATCGGCCCTGGCCACCCCATCAAGGAGCCTGTTTTGCAGGGGCTTTGGGTTGAGGGTAGAAGCAGGCTTACTAGACCCCCTTCTGCCTCTTCCTCTAAAGAACCCCTCTGGGCATAAGCAGAAGAGGAGGCCTGGGCTTGGTAAAAGGCCTATGAAAAGGCCTGCCCCTGACATCTGCCTTTGAGGAGTGGCTTGCCTTTCTTTGGCCTGTGCACTCCTATAGGTGGTCCTATACTCATCCATTTGCTTCATATAATTCTCTGCTCCCCAAACAGAGAATTGCCCACAACAGGAAAATCCATAGCCTTAGACTGGGTATCCTGTGACAGGGCAGTATATGTGAGCCAAGCCATTCTCGAAGAGACACAGATGTAGCCATGACTCTTGATGAAACATCATTACAGTCTACTGCAGCATGAAATTGCACCTTGGATGCCTCAATACCATCCGCAGCCACCTGCTCTAGCTCCCTGGCAAGCTGGTCAGGGGCCTGTTTTGCTAGTGCCAGCACAGTATCCCATCTGGATTTCTGGTACCCAGCTGCATAAGCCATATAATTCGCCTGTCTGAGTCCTAAAGATGCTGCCATGTACTGTTTCTTTTTGCCATGGCATACATCCTCCTGGAATCCTTTTCAGGAGGGTGAGAGGCTAGAGGAATATTAGCCTTGTCACAGGCTGCAGCCTGCACTACCCCCACATGGCTGCATTGCTGAGAGAGGAACTCCATATCAGAGCCTGATAATGTATACCTTTTGTCCATCCTTTTATCAACAGGAAGGATAGAGTGAGGAGTTTTTAGAATTTTACTGTTTCCTAAAGGATTTGTGCAAGGGAATAGACAGTCTCCTAGACTCTGGAATATCCATCATTTCTACATAATCAGGCTCTTCTTGGTCATCAACAGCTTCATCAACAGGGAGTTGAGAGTATCAGCAACTTTCTTATAGAACATAAAATGAGAAGGAGACTCAGATAGCCTGGGGGACCCTGAAGGTCTGTCTGGAGAGATGTCGGTTCAATGGGCACATCCAGACTTTCAAAATCATTCACTCTTCTCATACCCTCTTCCCCTTCCTCCAGTTCATAAAAATCCTCAAAATCATAATCTTGAACTGGTGGAACCGTCCAGTCAGCGCTTCCTTGATGGTGTCAGTTCGGTCAGAACGGGAAAGAGACTGGACAATTTGAATAGCTTTAGCTATTTCCTCAGCAGTTGGAGAAAAACTTTTGGCTCCACACTAGCCTGACTTTCTAGTCCTTTTAGTTGGAACCGGCTCCTCAGAGCTGGCTCTTCGTTGCCGAGAGTATCGCCCTGGTCAGAGGGCACTCCCTCAGGATTCGGTTGGAACCAAACGGGCTGGCCATCTGGTCAGCGGACTTTTTGGCCTCCTTTCCCTGAGCCTACCAACTCTCTTTTCCACGGTGGCAGCAGGAAAATTCTTACAAATCTGGCAGTCTGCATTGAGGTGGTCAAACCCCAGACAATATACACAGGTGGTGTGTGGGTCAGCCTTAGCAGATGCTTCCCCACAGAGGCCACAGTGCTGAAACCCAGTGGGTCCAGTTTTTCTTTTGGGTTTCTCAGACATAGTGCCAGCCTAACCAAAACTTGCCCGTTAGTGGCAATCCGCAAGCAAGACTCTCTTATCGGCTCCCAGCCGTGTCATGGGTCATGGAAAACGAATAAAATCTGTTTTTTTTAGAACCGATAAGAACTGGGAACCGCACTCTAAAGGGCTAGAAAGTTAATTTGAAACCCATCTGATGGGTTCAAACCGAACCGAAAAAGACGTTTACAAGTTCCACACAGAAGAAATAAAATAAGCCTATCTGTTACTTACAATACCACAGACAGAGCTTGAACCAACTGATTGTGGTTAATTTCGATAAAATAAACCGAGAATTACACTTTTTAACGAAAAACGAACCGAGCAGCAGGAGAAATCTCGAGCGACTGTTCAGTGAGACGGAGTAAAGAATCTGACAGTTTAAGTTTGAGCTACAACAGACAGAGTGTTCAACAGCTCGCACAAGGTTCCATACCCTGCATGGAAAGTTAACTCTTTCACTTCGGAGCAGTTCTAACCTGGGGTTATACTGCATATGTCATAATATAGCAAGACTTCATGTTGTTTGAATAATGTAATCTACAGGAAAACACAGGACTATCACTTGGGAGTTACAGGTAAAATGCCAAATCGATATGGGAACACTGAGAAGTTTTAATTAAAAATATAATATGTGTTAGTGTTTTTGTTAGCTTAGAAGTGTAGCATTAGTGAATAAAAGATGCTTTAAATAAAGACAGGATATGTGCTACTGTGTGTATATATACTAGCTTAGAACTGTGTCATTGGTGAACAGATGCTTTAAGTAAAAACAGGATATGTGATTCTGTGTGTATATATGCTAGCTTAGAAATGTATCATTAGCGGATAGAAGATGCTTTAAGAAAAATAGGATACATGTTACTGTTTTGTTAGCTCAGAATTGTATCATTGGTGGATAGAAAATGCTTTAATTAAAAAGAGTTTGTTTTACTGTTGTTTTGTTTTGTTTTGCTAACTTAGATTCTTACACCTGTAATGCTTGAAATATGATTATTATAATTTAAACTTTTATTGTAAGTTTAAACATAAGTGAACAACAATACACACATTATAAATCTTTGGTTCAAAATCAGACATACAGACTTCATGGTGATTTAAGTCAGCAGATTTAATTAAATGTATCTATGATTTATAAAAGGCCATGTTTGAAATATGTGACGGTCTGCTTTTCTGTTGATAGTTACAAAAAAATCATCTCAGAAAAAAAAACAACAGAAGGAATCGGTACAGAACACGAGAGCGGCTGCCAATATTGTGAATAATGTTCATAGTGGAGACACCAGGGGTGATGTTTAGAATCTATAAATAACTGCACAATTTTGCTTCAAGGTCACAAAACTCCAACAGTTCCAATAATCTTGATGCAACTCCCCAGGCACCTACAGATTTGGTGGTTAAAACTGATGGTAATTCTACAAGGTGCCTTGCTTTCTATCATGAGCAACAGCTATCTGCCAGTTTTGGGGCTACAGACAAACCCTGTCTCACCTCACCAGGCCTCCACCAGTTTGAGGTGTACAGACAAAAGAAACCTGTTTCACCTCCCCAGTTTGGGAAAAGGGATTATGAGCTGATGAGGTTAATGATACAACTTGCTGAAAAGTTGTTTAAATTGTTTGACAACGTTGAAAGATTAAGTGGTAAGGAGAAGGAAACTGTATATGCTTTACAAAAAATTTACTAAAGTATCGTAATGTGAATGCTGCCTTTATGTTGGTATGTTTTATGTAGGAAGGGGTCTGTGTTAGAACTGAGGCACGATATAGAGATGGTAGATCAGCTTAATTGTGTATCAGAAATGTTTGCATCTATAAAACAGTGACCGAATAGAATGAATAAAAAGGAGGGTAATGCTAAAAATAAGACCAAATGCAATTGATTGGTGAAAAGAAAAATATGGAATAAAAAAAATCAGAGAAAATTTAAAAGGAAAGTAAAGAATGCTGAAACTATTACAACATAGGGCATCATGGCATCTTGTGGAGAATCATGATTCTAGGGCATGGATATGTTGTTCATCCACACTGGCAGGCTCCTTGCCACTTTAAATCTTGCCAGAAGGTCTTCAAGCTGGCTCCTCCCACCCACCGGGTGGTAAAACTTTAACCCGCCCTGTGGCCAGATCTTCCTTACCCGCTTGGAAGCTTAGGTTCCCTTCTTAACGCTCTGCGTGATGGACTGGATCCTAATTCTTCGGTTCGTCAAAACTCATTTTAAAATTTTCAAGACTTTGGTCATCTTTCTCCCTCGCGGCTACGATGGACAAATCGACTCCGGTTTTGGCAGTGCCCTTGTGGGCAGAAGATGTCAGGACAGACCCGCACTCCACGTGCATCTACTGCCTCGACCTAGAACGACCCTCAGGCCTGCGAGTCATGCTGTTGGTTTTGGCCAACATCCTGGAGGACTGCACTGCCCGGTTATAGCTTAGGCGCCCTGAAGTGCTACCCACGGTTAAGTTGAAGGAGGCCCATTGGGCGGTTACCACGCGGCTGGCTCGGCTGAGCAACTCAAGCAGATGATCACCCTCGAGGAGGAGGCGGCCCAGGCCGCATCATCATCATCTTCCTCGGTTGCGGTATTTATCCGCTGTTACTGGGTACCTCGTATTCAACCGTTCAAGGAGCTTTGCCAGTCCCTTTCCACGAAGGGAGTGAGGCCATCGAGACATTCCTCTCGGTCCAAAAAGGACTCAAGGCTAAGACCCATCGTCGGTGTTCGTGGGAGGCGGGAGAAGTCTCCTTCCTCGGACAGTCGACTTCAGTCGGAGGTTGCGCTAAGGCCGCTGGCTTCATGGCGCCCCTGGCCAGGCCAGCCAGCCAAGACACCTGCCATGCGGTTGCGATTTTTCTCGACGGTCGGACGGGCTGTCAACTGGTGAGGCTGACAACCCTTCTTCACTGGTCCCTGGTGAGACCGAGGACCTGCCTCGCCCCGGTGCCGTAGTCCCGGTTAAGGCTTCGAGCCGAGGGAAGAGCGGTGTCCCCGCCCTTCCTAGACCTGGCCCTCAGAAACACCGAGGATCTCGGTCTCTGACATCATCTCAGTCCCGCCGACATCAGTGGTCTCGGCACTGAGGTAAGCGGCACCGCCGCTTGTCCTCGTCTTCCTCCTCAGAAGAGGAGAGGCTTCAGCACAAATTGTATTGACGCTTACAAGGACCTGATGTGGCAGCAGTTATTTCTGCCCGAGAACAAGCCGTCTCCTTCCCCGGCCATCAAGTGGCTGTCACCGCGGCTGAAACAACCCTCGCTGTAGTCGAGGTGCCCAAGCCTGGGCCAGTTGTTCGGCGAAACCAGCTGCCCCACCGATTTGTGGTGGAACCTCCGCCTCCACAACTGAAATCAGCGCCGATCAAGGACTCGGGTTAAGGCCTGCCTCACAGGTTGTCGGTCACCCACACTCCCGACCATCCTCGGCCTGTGGAGGGTGGCTCAGGCCCCAGGCAGCTCTTTGTGGACTCCTCTGAGTCCGGCGACTCCTCCCTGTTCTCCAGGCCCATTGGCCTGGAGTCCTCCAGGGCCAGTCGATGGATGAAAGCCCATCGTCCTTCATGGGTTTGCTTTGGCTCATCTCGGAGTCCACTGGGATGCAGCTCGAGCCCATATACAAGCGGGCCAAGTGCCCCTGACGGAGATACTATACCGAGGTGATTCACCCACGGAGTCCTTTCCGGTGGCTGAAGCCATTGTTGGCCCAGCCTTGAGCTCTGGCAGTGGCCTGCTTCCTGTGCTGTGCATTCAGCCAGGATGGCCAGCAAGTATGCAATCCCTACCGGCTCTTTGCCCGGTTTTGGAACACCCTGCTGAGGGGTTGGTCACCGACAGCATTTTCCGGCATTCTGGGAATGCTAGGGACATGGACAAGCCCCCAACACGGAGTCCAAAAGCTGGACACGCCGGGCACAAGGTATGCTGCGTCCTCCTTGGCCTCCACCAGGCCAGCTCGGCCGTGCTGATGGCACACTTCTCCCGCCCTCAAGGGCTCCCTGGATAAGGTGATCCTCATCTCCTGGCTGACCTGAAGACCACGGTCTGGCAGGTGCGGGACCAGGGTAGGGCAGTGGCTAGCAGCAGTTCCAGCGGCTCTGGATATAGGAGACTCCTGTGCCAGATCGGTTGCGGCGCGGTGGCCATGTGCCGAGAGCATGACTGAGGATATCCACCTTCACGGCAGATACCCAGCACAAACTGGCAGATGTCCCTTCTTGAGGACCAACCTCTTTGGCCCTGGAGTGGAAGATCACCTCCAGTGGATCAAAAGTCCAATGCTACTCTGGACTCAGGTCCCTCCATCCAGAAGGACAAAGGCTACAGCACCAGGGCCAGCAGGCTCATGCATGCATCCCAAACCCAAGCCCGTGGCTTCCTCCAATAGGAAGCAGGGAGGTAAGAGCCCAGGAGGTCCCTCGACCGGTCCTTCTCCAAGCCTGCCCAGTGGCGGGTTGAGGTGTCGCCCCATGCCTCATCACTCCCCCTGGGCTCCCGTGGGGGACGGCTCTGCCACTTCCTTTCCGCCTGGCCGCTATCACCACAGACCGGTGGGTATTGGAGGTGGTAGGAAAGGGCCTGCCTCTGGAGTTTGAGCAGGCCTCACTCTTCTGAGCCATCGCCCCTTGGGGCTACAGGGTCCGCAGCCTCTCTGTTGGCTCACCGAGCCGATATTGCCCTGCTCCTCGAAAAGAGGTGATCAGGAAGGTGACGGATCCTCCTCTAGACCGGGTTTGTGTCCAGGTACTTTCTGGTCCCAAAACGGACTGGGGGCTGGTGCCCCAGTCTCGACTTGCACAACCTCAACAGGTTCCTAAGGTCTGGACCTTTAGGATGGTCACTCTGGCTCAGATAATCCCATCCTTGGAATGAGGCATATGGTTCTGTTCTCTGGACCTTCAGGATGTGTTCTTTCACGTTCCAATCCATCTGTCCCACTAGAGATTTCTCCACTTTAGAGCAGAGGGATCCCTTTACGAGTTCAGGCCATGCCCTTCACCCTTTCCCTAGCTCCCAGGGTCTTCACCAAATGCATGGCAGTGGTGACAGCATTCCTGCGATGCTGAAGGGTCCGGTGTAACCCTACCTGGATGACAGGCTGATTGCAGCCTCTTCCAGAGCAGAGGTGAAGCGGTCCAGAGATCTGGCCCTCCAGGTTTGTTTCAGTTTGGCCTCCTTATCAACGAGCCGAAGTTGGAACTCAGCGTCAAGCTAGCGATACAATTTATCGAGGCAGAGCTTGACTCTCTACGAGCCAGAGCACGGCTCCCGTGGACAGGGCCGAGGTTCTTTCCTCCTTTGCCCAGTCATTTCAGGTTGGGCAATCACGCCCTACCGGGACTTCCTGGGCCTCATGGCGGCCTGCATCAGCATGGTCCATTGGGCCCGCTGGTACACGTCCCCTCCAATGGGGCTGGCCAGCCAGTGGTTGCAACACTTGATCTGCTGGATCAGCTAGTGACAGTGACCCAGGGGATGTGAGAATGTTCTCCAGTGGTGGACCATTCCAGCACATCTGCAGGAGGGCATCCCGTTTGCCCCAAGCCGACAGTCTTGCTATTGACCGATGCCTCTCTGATGGGTTGGGCTGCCTATCTGGGGAGCACAGAGTGCATGGCCTGTGGTCCCTGGGGAGTCCGATGCCATATCAACCTGCTGGAGCTTTGAGCGATTCATCTACCCCTCACCGCCTTCGCTCTGTTTCTACAGGGTCAAGTGGTTCAGGTCCAGACGGACAATACCACCACCATGTACTACCTAAACTGCCAGGGCAGGACACACTCCTTGCCTCTGTGCAGGGAAGCTCTCGCATTTGGTCACTCATCGCAGCCTGGCAGCGGATCTCCTTGCCATTCATGTGGCAGGGCCTCCAACACCCTGGCCGATGCCCTAAGCCAGATAGAGTCTGCATCTCACGAGTGGTCTCTCCTGCGGAGGTAGTACAAGATCTTTTCTCCCACTGGGGTATGCCTCAGGCGGACCTGTTTGCCTCCAGGGAGAATGCAAGCTGAGACTGTTTCATGTCCACCCCGCTCAGCAGGGCTCGCTGCAGGGGATGCCTTCTCGAGGCCATGGACCCCTGGCCTCTTCTACATCTTTCCCCATTTCCCTTGATCTCTGTTTCAGTTGGTACCATCACCCTAATCAGGGCAAGCTCCAGCACCAACATCTGTAGCCGGTCTGTCTGCACAGCGACCCCGGTCAGAGTCTCTGGCTCATCTGCATTCTCCCTAGCGACCATCTCACTACTTTGGCCAGCAGTGACCACTTTCACATACCTTTTCTGGTCACTTTGTTTTGAGGATGGCTATGAGTTCCATCTGTGTTTGGCCTTCCTCATGGCTCAGTTCTTTCCTTTGGCACAACTCCTGCAGGTGTAGCAATGTGCACCTCGCATATGGCTCAGACATAATGTTTTCAGTCTATCTACTATTGCTTAACAAAATAAAACTTGTAGAATGGTTGATCTGGTGATGGTGCCTTGGTTGATGTAGTGGGGCTGGGGCTTATGAGAATAATGAGGGACTGCATTATGTTTGGCCAACATTATTCCTCCATTTTCTTCCATCCATGAATGTTGGTGGAGCTGTTGCCCAGCATATTATGTTTCTAATAAATTTTTAATGATGTAGGAATTTTGTTTAAGTACTGTTTGTGAGCTGAACTGAAGCCCTAAAGAGTCCTGTTTGTCTAAGGAATAGCAGGTAAAAAGTCATGTGCTCAATCAATTAATCGATCAGTCTTTATTTTGTATAGCACACTTCTCAATTCTAACTCAGTGCGCGTCACAATAACAATTCTTAAAATTTCTAAAAAATGCAATACAAGCATACAGATAGAGACCAATAAAAGTACACATAATTTAATAAAAATATTCTTACATGAAAGCCTGTCGAACAGGAAGGTCTTAAGCTCCCATTAAAAATGTTCACTGTTAGACTATCTCAGATATAACGTGGAAGGGAGTTCCATAGAATTGGGGCTGCATAGGAAAGGCACAAGCCCCTGATGCTTTTAAGTGAATCCCAGGAACTTCCAATAAACTCATGTCTGCAGAATGAAGGGAGCAGGTAAGCTGGTGGAGGACCAGATGGTCTTTCAGGTAACTGGGCCCTGTTCATGTAGGGCCCTTATAGGTCAGCAAAATGACCTTGAAGGAGATCCTCCACCCACAACCAACAGTCAGTGCAGAGAGTGTAGCACAGGTGTAATATGGCACGTCCTGGATTGGCCAGCCAAAACTGCCACTGCATTCTGCACCAGCTGCAGCTGGTGTAGATCTCCCCCAGTTAACCCTAGGTACAGGACATTGCAGTAATCCAGGTGCAAGGTTACAAAAACATGAACCAGTGCTGGCAGATCAGCCCTGGGAATTAGATGTTTCACCCTGGCAATGTTCCTCAGATGGTAAAAAGAGGTTTTGACCATGGCTGACACCTGAGATCTAAGCGTCAGACCACAGTCCAACACAATGCCAAGGTTCCTCACCTGATCAGAGGTAAGCAACTGGGAGTCTGTCAGACTAAGCCCTCGACTCAACCAGATTGCATCCTTGCCCCCTGACAACCAGATTCCAGCACCAATACCTCAGTCTTCTCTTGATTTAACCTCAACCAGTTTGTTCTCATCCAGTCCTGAATCTCAGACAGGCAGGTGTTAATTACGGAGACTGTCTCCTGCTGCTTGGGTGCAAAGGACATGTAGAGCAAAGTATCATCTGCATAGCAGTGAAAACTCAGCTCATATCACCTTATAATGTCCCTCAGCAGTAGCATATACACCACAAACAACATGGGGGACAAGACAGAGCCCTGTGAGACCCCACATGGCTGGGGCATGGATGCTGAGGAAAAGCTCCAGACACCACACGTTGTGACCTGCCAGTGAGGTATGATCTACAGTAAACCAGTTGCGGACTGTACTAGCCAGTTCACAACAAACCTGCTGATGCTCCATCAGCACACCATGGTCCACAGTGTCAAATGCAGCCAAGAGATCAAGGAGGACAAGGATGGAACAACTCCTCCAATCTCTCACCACCAGATCATTTAGCTCCCAAACCAGGGCAGTTGCGGTACTATGCCTTTTTCTTAAACCAGATTGGAGAGGCTCGTAGATGTTGTGGGCTGTTAAATAAGTGCCTTGTTGCTCAGCCACAACCTTCTCAATAACCTTCCCCACAAAGGGAAGGTTAGAGACAGGTCTGTAGTTTGCCAGACAGTCTGTGTCTAGTGAAGGTTTTTTAAGGAGGGGTCTTACAACTGTCTCCTTCGGGGGTCCTGGAAAGACCCCAGACACCAGAGAACACTGGATGATCATAGCTAGGACCGGGCTGATGACATCAATGCACCCCACAGGAGGTGCCTTGTTCCCAGATCCAAACTACAGTAAGTTGGTCAAGCTCCTGTACAACCCTCATGACATCAACTACCACTACCTGATCAAAGTCAAACCAGACGGACTGAGTGCCGCGACCTCACGCCCATTCACTACAATGCCCATTTGAGGGTGCTGCTGGATTTCTGATCTGATAGAGGCAATCTTATCAGCAAAGAATAGAGTGAACTCGTCACATCTTGCCTGTGAAAAGGCTCCCTCAGACAGGCCTGATTACACAACCTGACCATGGAACAAAAGAGCTGAGCCAGTCTATTGATTGCTGCAGTAATATCCTTGGACAGGAACTCTGTCTTCTTACAGGAGATTGCTGATTGATAGTCTCTATAATGGACCACCAATCTAAGCTTGTCCACCCCAAACCAGATCTATGCCAGTGCCTCTCCAACCTTAGACCCCTCTCCCTCATCTCCCTGACAGTCTCATCAAACCAAGGGACCTCTGATGTGAGATGAGGGTTGAACACAAACAGATGCAATGGAGTCAAGGGTCTTGGCAATAACCCTATTATAGGTCAAAACCAATTCCCCCAGCTCCTCACATGCACTCATCAGACCTGACAGATCCAGCACCACCATCAGACTCTGTGGAGTCAAACCCTTCAAGGTTGGTACATGGATCATCTCCATAGGGAGAGGCCTATTTGGAGGGGGACTGAATAAGAACCTTCACAGTATGTTGGTCTGACCATACAACTGGCTCCACCATAAGGTCAAAGACCTCCATTCCCAACAGGAAGATGAAGTCCAGTGAATGGCCATGAATATGGGTTACAGCGGTAACAACAGTGAAGGGCCCAATGAACACATTAGTTGGAGGAAGTCTTGAAAAACAGAGTCAGTGGGGAGTATAGCTACAAAGAATGGAGATGTGGGACTGGAAAGACAGTTCAGGGTCATGAAGGACTCAGTGTTACAGACAATGCAGGAAAATATGAAAGCAGATTTAAGATGGGTGGCAGGGGTAGTGATTTAGGAGATTTCTCTTGCCCAAAAGAGGCTTGAAGACCCTGAAGGGTGACATGATTGGCTGAAGATAACTGAGGCCCCAGGATACCGCCTTATATTATGCAACAAAGAATGAATTTGATACAGATAAGCTATCACCACAGAATATGAAGACAGAGCAGTCAGAAAGTTATGATCAGAAGGAAAAAAAGTAGGGTTCAAGAGACACCAGTATAGAATTACACTTAATCCAGGAGTCTGGAGTGGTCAGCAGTGACAAAAGCAGCACTTAGAGTGATGAGAAGTGAGAAGGATCCACCACTAGAAGAAATGATCAAGCACCATAATGGGAGTTAACCCAGAACTGCAGCCAGGGTGGAAGTCAGATCAAACTCAATATACTGTATTGTTTTCAGTAAGATGTGTGAAAGCCCCTGTCACAAGCTCTTTGCTGAGAGAATGAGGTTAGAAATCACAATGTGCTTGAAGCAAAAATCAGGATTAAAGAAACATTTTTAAGGGGTGGCCATAGTAGATTTAAAACTAAATCAAATAAAAAATCTAGTTGTCAGCTTACCACCTGCCAAAAGCAGGAAAGCCATGAGAAGTAGAAGAGGAAGGGGCTTCACTATTAATGGTTCTAGGCCAGCTAGTCAACCTAGGGACAGGGATGCTTTGTTAATGCATATGTTCACAGCTGCACCTGGCACCAGATCTAATCTCTAAATTCCAGAGAATCAGTATCTTTAATACCATGGAACTGACAGATTTTGTTACAGGATTTACATAGCTGCCTTAACTACTACCTGTGTTTCTTCTGAACAAAAAAAAAAAAGCTGCCAATGTTAAAAGGGTAAACTAATATTTGATTCTTCATAATGGATGTCAAGTCCTGCTGCATGAATGGCTGTTGTTACATGAGTCAAAAGATAGGCTGTGGCATCTATATTTACATGCTAGAATGTAAACAGAATAAACAATAGAATAATATCCTGGAAACTATCATTAACAACACTGTAATTCTATTAAGGGATTTGGGTGATGATATAAACTACGAGACATAAGCTTGAGAGGTTTGTGATCTCAAGAATTCCTACAATGGGATGAAATCTAGTTACTGATGGTTTCCTATTTGTTAAGTTTTTTAATATATGCGTACAGTAGCACACTGGATCCCTGGTAGAGCATATCAATGATTTAAGATGGCCAAGTAAGGCAGGTGTGTGTGAACTATGAGAGCTGCTCCTGTTTCCACAAGTTTTCTTTCCCCCCAATAGACTTCCTTTTCTGCTACGTACTTCACTCAAGTGCTAATGCAACCCACCATTAAGACATAATGAGATAAAACAAAAACATGTATTGACAAAGTGGAGATATCACAGAGTTCTAGTCTGACGAGAATTCTCCATGCCAATGAGGAGGAAAGGCAGGCTATGCTCTGCACACTTCCTCATTATTGACTGTTCAGCTGTAGAGATGTTGCAATGTTTTGTTCCACTATTTGCAGGCTATTGCTTTGCATTTTGAGCAACCTGCTAGACTTCTCCACCCAGCCCTAAGCACACGGACCTCTTCTTTAATGGAAGATGTTATGACACTGGGCACACGGACCTCTTCTTTAATTGAAGATGTTATGACACTGGGCACACGGACCTCTTCTTTAATTGATGGCACTGGTTTTCCCAAACAAGTCCTAAAATCTTTAGAATATAGCTAGGAACAGGTCACATTGTAAAGAAAGTTACATTTTTTATCAACTAATAAGCAGCACAAACCGATTGGCTGAAGCCACATGGGAGGGTGGCTAGGCCCCAGGTGTCTGACCTCCCCTAGGGCACAGGACAGATTTTCCATAGCGCAGGAGCAAGCACTCAGTGGGATCAATTAGAGGCATGGCAGGCCCTGGTGGACCAACTGTTAGGTGAGTTAAATTAAGCCTACTTCAGGATCAGGTTTGAGGGGCTGGCTGCACCAGGGCCCCGGACCACCCACTGGGCAGAACTGAGAAAGCTCCATAGGAGCTAAGAAACTCTGGGGACAGGCACAAGAAAACAACTGCCCTTAGAGCATGGTAATCAGAGTTCCATTCAGCTAATACAGAGGGCCCACAATATTAAACTCAACCAGTGAATATGTATGAGCTTGCCTGACTGAACTTGTGTTTCACCTCCAAACTACTGTACCTTCCCACTCATGTGGTGACTGCAGTGGCTACCTGACATTTGATGCCCATATCTGAACTGCCTAATTGTGTGGTACCCCGTACTGACAAATTACCCATACAATCAACTGTATATCTGCCTATTCATAAGCGCCCAAAATCAAACTGCATAGTTGCCTATTAATAAAGTCTCAAACAGACAGATCCAGCACTCAGCCCAAAAACAGGCACATTTCCACAGAATCTTGTGCAGTATTCAAAATGTATTTATTATTGCAATTACAATGTGCAGAGTCAGAGCAAAAACTACAATGTTTTTAGATTAGATATTTTAAAATATATCTTTTGGAATAATTAAGGGGAGTAACTGAATAATGTAAGTTTTTGGTAGTAATAAAATGTCCTTTCTTTTTTGTTTTATTGAATTCATTTTGGTGGTCATTAAAGCACTTTATATAATCTTTATATAATATTGTTCATATGTCTTTAAGAATTTGCTCTTTTAGCAGAGTCTGTAGGAGGCCATCTAATCTTGACAAAGCATTGGGAGTTGTGGGTGTGAAACGGTGCTCCGTGGTGCCCCCTGTGGACTTGGTTGTTTCTGCACTTGCACTGCACTTTTTAATTGCAATAATGAAGATATTTTGATATTGCAAAGGTTCTTGGAAATGTGCCTATATTCGGCTGAATGCCGATCTGTCTGTTTGAGGCAACTGTGTTGTTCTGGAGCACCAGTGCTGTGGAGGCAGTCCTCTGCTTTGATCTATTGATAAAGTGCCCATAACTGAACTGCATAGCTGCCTAATGTTTTGGTACCCCTAAACTTGAATTGCATCATCATGTGGTACCCCATAATGACTGTCTAACATGTTGGTGCCCCTGCAATTGACAACATTCCTGCTAAGTGTCTAGATCTTTGCAATACACCGCTGAATTCCCTGGTACCCTTCAAGGGCTGTCTTGTGCCATGTAAAACTGCCTAGTTACAGATGTCCTGTGTAACTATTCCTCTTTTTTGCATAATATATTTTATTAAATTTTCCAATTTATGTGACACCATATGTATCCAACAAGTCAACAGATTTGTTACGTATGCTCACACCAAAATAATTGTTTCTCTTATTGTCCAAATGTCCAGCCTATAAATGGGTGCACCATAGCTATATAACTTACTCCAGACAACCAATCACATATATGTACCTTTCATTCTTACAACATAACCCCTACATCCCCTACCCATATAAGAACAGGAAAAACAAAACTAAAAGAAAATGAATAAAACAGGAACAACATGACATAACTGTGCAGATTACAGTTCAGCATATCTATCTTTATACCAAGCACTCATTAGTTTTTCACCCATAGGTGTGGCTATTCCCGCTTTCAGTTTACCACCATTAACCGGTTCTGGGGCTCTGTATATGGCATAGCACAACTGGTGGCCGCTCTTTCTGTATACCCTCTCCTCTCATAGTTGAACCTTCTCACTCTATCATTGAATCCGCTTCCTTAACATTTCCACCTCTGCTGGGGATAATGATGTCAGGAATGGCTCCCAAGTTGTCCAAAAACGTTCCTCCCTGTTTTTAACTATAAAATGTAACCTCTCCAGGCCCAGCACTTGCAGAATCATATTTTTCCATTGCTGGACTGTAGGGGTCACATTAGATACCAACGTATTCAATATGCAGTGCCTAGCCAGCACTATCAAAACCTTCACCCACCTAGGAAAAGGATTACAATCTTCCCTGTCCAATTCATTCACTCAAAATAGTAGGGCAACTGGTCCTCTTTCCTATTGGCCTACCCATATTCTACCAACTTCTTGGACTAACCCTTCCCAGAGGTGTTTAAGTTCGGGGCACTCCAAAACAATGAATATATGTTCTCATCTCTTTCTGAGATCTCTCGAAAGTGGAGAAATCTCCAAATGAAATCAATGCACCATACTAGGGGCAGTAAAGCCTTATAAATAATTTGTAGTATGATTCTTGATACTTATTACAAATTAGCAGTCCTTGTGCAGTTTCAGTAATAAGGCCCAGCCTTGTCCGTAAGTCCCTCCCTGAGTCTCTATTCCACAGCTTCCTATTTTACTAGTATAATCAGGAAATATTGCCTCCCCAATCTCACCACCCTTCCAGTAAGGCCTCCTGTGCCCAGCTGGGAACCGAGGACCAAATGTTCACCTGCACCAGTGGGAATCCCTCCTCAGCCCTACTAAGCTTCCTGGTAAAATTGCTGGCTTCTAAGCTTCAAAACAAACCCAAGCCTACCCTTTCTCCCAGCTCCTCACCCGATATTAACTGCCTCCTTCTCCACAAGTCCCTTACACATCTTACCTCTTTTCTCCCAGGTCAGAAAGCTCCTATCTTCTAATCCCACCAGAAACCCCTGGTTCCCCTACAAGAGAAGCAGCAGTGTCTCCTCCTCCTGCCCCACTCCAACCCATTTTAAAATCTGGTCCCATCCCTCCAACACTGAGACCACCAACAGATTTTGATTAATCTGACTACTATATACCTTCCTCCCTCCTTTCCCTAAGTAAGCTGAAAACCTGACCATCCTTCACCCTCTTCCAGGTCTAGCCATCCCGCATCTTGCTTCCTATTAACCCAATCCCCAATATATACCTGTACTGCATAACCAGAGCATAACTGTGCAGATTGGGCAGATTCAGCACCCCAACCCCCCCGTCCAATTGTAACCTATGTAGTCTCACTCTGGGGCGCTTTCCTCTCCATAAAAACTCAGAGAAGGCTTTTTCTATCCTCTTAATGTCCTTCTTACTTAGCCCCATCAGTAGCATCTGCATCAGATACAGAACCCTAGGGAGGGTATTCATTTTTATGAGATTTATTCAACTCTTCCAAGAAACTGGCAACTCTCTCCACCTTTGCATAACTTCCTCTATACTTTTCATCATCAGGGAATAATTCAGACTATACAATTTATTTATTGAAATGTTTTACCAGGAGGGGCACACTGAACAACAAGTTGCTCATCTCACAGTGCGACCTAGGGGGAAGCAGGTTACATAAGATTGTGAAGGATGATCAGTTACAATAGTATGTGGGTAGTACAAACAATACAACATTGTAAGATTGTGCAACAGTTGGAACACACGGTATTGTACAATAAACAGTAGTGGAACATTGGGTAAATTACAATACATGTCCAAAATCATACAAAAGAACATATTTATTTTTGTTAATTTTATTTATTAAGGTCTAGGATTACAATTACCTTTGAGCCAAGGCTCTTTTACAAAGGTTCCACATCAGAGAAATACAGATTGAGGAAAACAACAAGTCAAGAACAAACAACAATATGGTGATAACAGACAGTTTGCATACTGAAACATTGGGAATAAACAAAAGGAACAAAGCAGCCAGAGGCATTTGTCAGTACAACAGACATTAGTTGAGAAGTGCAGTAGTCGGGGGGAGAGGGGGGAGGCAAGGGGGCAGGACAGGTAGGGGGTAGAGAGGTAGGAGATGTGGGGTGGGGGAATGGGGAAAGAAAAAGTGCAGCAAGGGACACACAGTGGTGTGGCAGATGTGAATGGTGAGAGGTGAGAGGGCTGCAGGAGCTGGTGGAGAACAATCTAAGGTTAGGTGGGGCAATCACAGGAGCTGTTGGCAGTGAGATGGTGCTGGAGTCTGGTTTTGAACATACCTAGTGTCAGGACAGAGGAGATGGTGGGGCTGAAGCCATTAAACCAGAGTGGCTCTTTATAGGCAAAAGAGCATCATCCCTGGGTAGTGCGACAGTGGTGAACTTTCAGGAGCTGCCTATCGGATCTCCTTAGGCACCGACTATTGGAGCTGTGGTGTAATAAGGCTAAGACACCAGGGGGTGCAAGGCCAAGGAAATTTTTTTTCGCCATGGTACAGGTGAGATACTTGATACAGTTAGATAGCTGGAGCCAGACAGTCAGAGCATACAGGTCACATGTGTGGATGAGACAGTGGGCACCTGTAATGAGCCGACATGCCTTGTTTAAGGCAATTGATATACGTCTGAGAGTTGTGGTTGTGGCAGAGCCATAAATGATGAGACCATAGTCAATAACCAAGATCACAGAGCTCTGAACAGCAATATTCAGTGCATCTGGGGTAAGATGTTGTCTATGTTTGTAAAGAAGACCAATACGTATATTTGCAGCTCTAGCAACATTATCGACATGAACTCCATAGGAGAGATTAGGGTCAAGCAGTATAAATGTACAGAATAGTAATATACGTTAGAACCATTTATAGTGAATAGGTGTACCAGGAGCAGGCTCGAGGTAGTACTGCAAGTGCTGTTGGAGTAAAAAGGATGGGGTAGGTTGTGCACACTGGTGACCCAGAAGGGCAGATGGAAAAGAGAAGGGGAGAGGCAAGAACTGAATATGAAGAGAAGGGGTAGCCATTTCCTGATTTCCCCCTTCAGGAATTTGAGAACCCTGCCAGGGGGGTCATGGTAGGAAGGCAGAAACTGCAAACAATTGTCCCACCTCATGGCCTATTTGAATCCCCAAATATGTAAAGGCTTTGTTCACCTTCTTAAGCCCCCAAACTCTATTCCCAAATGCCCTTTCTATTTCTCCCCACAACATTATCTCTGATTTATTGACATTAATTTTATATCCTGAAAATACAGCAAACCTCCCTATTACTGCTAGCAATGGGGGAACAGATCTGGACTAGTCCCTAACATATAACAACATATCATCTGCATATAAAGTTACTTTGTGTTCCCTCCCTGACTTCCCTCACCTCCTTAATCTCTGCCAAGTCTCTAATCTTAACTGCCAGAGGTTCTATTGCCAATGCAAACAAGAGTGCAGAGAAGGCGCCTGCCTAGTTCCCCTATGGAGAATAAACCTATCTGTAAGATCTCCATTCACAAAACCCTCACATTAGGAGAACTATACAAACTCTGCACCCATCCAATAAACCTCTCACCTAGCCTATATTCCCAAAGGACCCCAGAACAAATACTCCTCTATATGATAGAACGCTTCTCACGCATCCATCGTAAGGATAGCAAAGTCCTTCTTGCCTGAGAGGCCCTCCAGACCACATTAAGCAGCTTTCTCATATTATGATACAGGCATCTCCCAGAGACAAAACCTGTTTGGTCTGGGTGGACCAGCTCTGGGAGCAGTTGGTCCAACCTTCTGTCCAATACTTTAGCCAAAATCTTGGCATCACAGTTTAATAAAGAAATCGGTCTGTATGAGGAACACTCCTGCCCATCCTTCCCCGGTTTAGGGACTAGACAGATTACTGCCTCCTTGAAGGATGCCGATAGACCACCCCCCTCTTGGACCTCTGCAAAAACCTGCCACAAAGAGCCCACCACATGCTCCTTCATGATCTTATAAAACTTGACAGGAAACCTGTCTGGCCCACTGCCTACCCATGCTTAAGACACTGTATTTCTTGCCCAATCTCCAGCCTCGAAATCTCCACCCAACTGCTCCTTCTGTTGCTAGGAAATTTCAGGGATCTTAACCTCACCCAAAACTGCCTCGCCTCCTCCCTTTTGCCCCTGCATTCTAACTGGTAAAGCTGGTTATAAAATTGCTCAAGTCTGCCCTTTATTGCAGTTTTATCCCAAAGATTTTCCCATGCCCATCCTTAATTTCCACGATATGCATACAGACCTTCCTCCCCTTAATTAAACAGACCAGTAATGGGCCAGATCTGTTCCTCCATTCAAACAGGTGGCTTTTAGCAAAAAAAACCTGCTGTTTTTGCTTTCTCCAGCAAAACAGCATTAAGCGCTTCTCTTGTGACCTTTAGGCTTTTTACCCTCTCTTCAGTTGGTTTCTCCACTAACGCCTTCTCTAATTCCCTCACCTTATCCTCCAGCTCCAATCTTGCTTCTTCTCTTTGCTTTTATGCTGGGCCACAAACTTAATAATAGCCACCTGAAGAATGCTTTCCTGCCTCCCAAAACAAATCTGGGGATTCCACTGACCCTTGATATGTCTCTTTATAAAACTTCGACTATTGTCTGAGGTATTCTGGGAATTCCATCTTACTCAATAGATATCGAGGGAACTTCCACGGTGAGGGACCTGTCTTTTCCTCATTTACCATGACTACCATTTTGACCATAGCATGATTCAACAAGATAATTGGGCTGTGCTCCACTCCCTGCACTTTCCCTAACCAACCACGAGGTAGGCAAATATAATCCAATCTGGTTAAAATTTTATGCGGGTTAGAGTAAAAAGTTAATTATTTTTCCCCTGGATGCAGGGTCCTCCAACTGCCAATTAAATCCATATCCAATACCCCCTCCTGCCAGTACCTCACCCTCCTCCATGTCTCCCCTTACCTTTAGAGTGGTCCAGCTCTGAACGCATACTTGCATTAAAGTCCCTTCCCATAATTAAACCCTCAAATTGCTTCCTAATCAGTACATCCAACACTTCCTGATAAAAGCCCGGACTAAACACTGCCGGAGCATAAATTCTCCCAAACGTCATTTTCTCTCCATAGAGTACCCACTCCACAAACATGTACCTCCCCTCAACCCTGTCTGTTACTACCCTGGTGCATGTGAAAGGTAGGTTCTTACTAATCAACACTGCAGCCCCTCTCTTGTGTGGGTTGTAGGGAGAAGCATAACATTTACCTACCCAGCCCCTCACTAGTTTCTGATGTTTCTGTAGGATCAAGTGTGTTTCATGCAAGAGAGCCACCTGGGTGTCCTGTCTCTGCAGGGCCATCAGTATGCTTGTTCTTTTAGCTGGTGATGAGATCAACCACACATTCCATGAGGTGACCCCCCAAATTTTTGGTTTACTCATTTTCCAATACCAACCTTCCCTTTACCATTCCCCTTATGGCTCCAGTATTCATTTCTCTCTGTTCCTCATGTTTAGTTCTAACTCCTGGTGTATACATGACAGAAGGCTCCCTAACACAGTAGAGCCCTCCTTGAAGCTGCACAAATGTCAACAACTGTAACATAACAACTCCCCCTTTCCATCATTATCCTCATACCCCACATTCAACCCCCTTAACTTATTTACATGAACTTTGACCAATATCCTCTCTCCACCCACCCATTTACTCCATCCACATAATTCATTCAAAGTTGGAATGACACCCTCTACATACATCGGACATTCTGTTCCCCACCCTGACCCTGCAAAGCTATTTATCCCCCAAGCATCAAACTATCAGCAACATTACAGGAAGTATACTCCTGCAGAGTTCTCTCCATACCAGCTCATCATTCCCATGGCATTCCCCTCAGTGATGCTCATGCCCATAGCATCTAATTAGCAGGAGTCCCAGTTTTGCCCCCCACACAGAGCAGCAAAGTCTTTTTACATATAAAATATTGAAAAAAGGGCATTTCCTCCCTACCCACATTACATATCCCCTTTCATATACCCATGAGTAAAACTCCCTCCAGGTTTGCAGAGGCCACAGGAACACCGATGCTGCCTTAAATCACACACAGCATCAGTTCTCCCTCCAGGCCCTGACTCACCCACTTGCTAGCGTGGATCCACTGTGGCCTTCATTCAGTGCCTCTTGCCTCCAAGTCCATCTCCAAAAACCTCCAACAGTTGTTCCCAGGGACAAAAGATCTATAACTACACTTCTTCTTGACTTACTTGAACTACTAGCAAGTCTCTCCCCTGCAATCATAGGCCACAGTCTCTCTCCTCTTCTTCTTCTCTCCTCATACCTACCTGCTTTCCTGCCACCATGTGAATTATTCTTCCCAAAACAAATAGGGAGTATCCAACAGCTGCTCCAAACCAGCGAAGGATGGGTAACAAACTTCACCGCAATTCAAAACTTTTCCAACAGCAGTAAACTTAGTCCAACAAGCTCAGTTAGCATTGACAGTTTGGGGCCCTTCTCCAGCCACATCCTCCTTGCAGCTCTCCCACCCCACCTTCTTCTTAAGCTCATCAACAAATGTGGCAGCCCTTTCCAGCTCCCAGAAGGAGTATGTCACTCCTTCATGTTTCACTTTCAAAGTCGCCAGAAAAATTTAAAAGCAGTCCACCTTGAGCTCTCTCAGTTGTGTAAGGATTGGATTAAATGCTCTTCACTTTTTTAAGATTCTGTTGGAGTAATCCTGAAATAAGCATAACCGGGACCTTCATACATGAATTCTCTTATATTCCGATAGGCTCTCAGCATCTCCTCCTGGTCTTAGTAGTTATGAAACCAGAATATAATCGGCCAAGGAGGTTGACCAGCCGGTGGTCATGGGGCAACAGCTCTATGGGCCCTCTCCAGTTTTAACTTTCCTTTCTTCAACTTCATGCCCAATAGACTAGGCAGTTTCTCAGCACAGAAAACAAGTATGTCCGGTCCCTCCTTCCCCTCTGGGAGCCCCCAGAGCTGCAAATTCAATCGCCTATGATAGTTTTTTGATAGTCATGTTGCTCAGTTAAATCCACCAATTTCCATTTAAGCGTGGAAATACGGGCCACTAACGGATCACGATGTTCTCCACCTTGGAGATGCAGTCTTCTGCCCTGCCAGCCTGTTTGCCTAAGTTGCTACTTGCTCAACCATACTTTGCAGGCAAGTGTCAATCTTCTGTTCTAACTACCACTTCACTTCCAGGGCCTTTAGCACTGATCCAATACCTCCCTCTCAAGCACCGCTATCTCGGCTGACAAGCGAGTGTTTTGTGACGTAGTATGACTTTTCCTTGATTGGCCACCAAATATTCCTCCATACTGCAAATACCTTTGTTATTTATGACTCTAGCTGCATTTCTGCATTGGATGCCTATAGATTTTAATACTTTTTCTTATGTAAGGTCGGGGCCATGGGATCCACGTTATTACCACTGGCTGCTCATTAGCACCCGTAATTATTCTTTAGACTTACATAAGGCAACCTACCTATTGGCACCAGATGGACAATTTGTGACTACTTTCACTTAATAAGCCAGAACTGTGCTGAAAGAGTGCTCAGGGTACCTAATAGTATGCAAGACATTGACCTGTGTTTAAAGAATCCACACCAAACTTGTGAAAAGACTTTATTCCAGCAGTTAGTCTATCCTGATCCGGTCGGTGTGTGCATTTGTCAGTCTTGGGGTCATTCATCGAGGTAGGTTAGGGTATCAATTAGGTCAGTTCACATTTGCTATGCTTCAGCCTTCAGCTCATCCATGATAAGAAAATTAGCAAGTGTAGGAGCCACACCAGCCTACTAGTTAGGACTTCCAATGTACTGTAGCTGGAGTTTCTTTTTCTTCTAGGTTTAATGTTCTTCCATATCAGCATTCTTTAAAACCAGCATTCTTCATCTAGTATCCTCAACAGAAGCTTCTGTCTCAGTGACCCTTTGGGGGTCTGACAGTTGATGCTTTGAGGCTTTTCCTGACCGTCACATCCAGTGGATACAACAGCTTCCTTCCAGAATTTTGGGTCCATCAGCAGATGCCTTGAAAATTCAAGGTTCCTTTATTCTTGAATCTACTGCAGCTTCTTCCCAGTAACCCATCTGGGGTCTGACAGCATATGCCTTGAGGATTCCTTGTTCTTGTTTCTTTCAGATTGGCACAGCTACTGTCCCAGTAACCTGATTGGGATCTCACAGAAGATACCATTAGATTACATTTTATTGGTTCTGTTCTTCAGATTCACCCTTTCCAGTGACCTATCTGAGGGGTCAAGTAGTCAATATCTGAAAACTCATTGCTTTAATACCTGTTTCACAAACTGTTTTTGATGTAACATCTCACTGTGACGAGACATCTCGACAGACCACACCTGTGAAATTCCAACTATGTATCCAGAAGCTGAACATCCTAACCTTAGAGTTTAAGGCTGCACAGAGTTCAGTCCATTACTTCACACTTTAAAGTAGTTAGTAGTATAACCTGACCAGGTACTGCTGAGCTCATAGGGTAATACGTTTATTATAATATTGAATAATTGTTGATACAGTTGAACCACAAAGTAGTAAAGAATCCTTAATGTACTTCCATTCAGAGTTTTAAGTAAGTTCTTGGTCCCTCTGGTTTGCTGGTGTATACAGGGACTCCAACTTAAAATAAAATCAGAACTCTTGTTCCCCAACTATGACTCCTCCCTCTCCTTTTATTTGGTCCCAGGTGTTCACAAGGTAATGAATCACCAGCACCTGAGGAGTTGCAGGTCATTTGTCAATGCATTGTTCAGTGAGCTCAGGTCCTTAGAGGACCTGTAGAGCACTGCATCATCTGCATATAGGAGTATGTTCACTTCATCATAGTGCTTTGGCCTGTCATTTATGAAACTAGAAAATAATAAGGGCCCCAGGATGGAACCCTGGAAAACCTCACCTTGAATTAGGCAATTCCCTGATGTGCATCTTGCCCTCTGATGAATTGGGACCTCTCCCGAAGGTAGTCATTGAACCACCAAACTGTAAGGCAGTCCAGGCCAACGAGTTTAAGTTTCACTAGGAGCAGCTGATGGGCCACCAGGTTGAAGGCCTTGGTGAGGTCTATGAAGATTGACACAGTGGACTGGACTTTGTCTAGGGCTGAGAAAATATAATCAGTTAGGCAGTGTAGGGCTGTGTTTGTACCATGTTTTTTTTCTAAATCCATGTTGTCTAGGCATAAATAAGCTCATCCTCTCAATATAGTCCATTAATTGGTTATAGACGGCTTTTTCCAGTATCTTGCTTAGGATGAAGAGGATCAAAATAGTCCAATAGTTTTCCACATGTTCACGTGAACCACGTTTATGGATAGGTGTGACCAGGCCAACTTTCCATAGTGAGGAAACTTTCCCTTCAAGGAGGGATCTATTGAACAGCCACAAGACTAGAGCAGCTACAGCTGGTGCTGCAGTCTTCAGCAGTCTTGGTTCCAGCTTGTCATGCCCTGCTGAACCATGGGGTTTTATGTTCTTAAGTAGTTTTAAGACCTCATTTTCAGACAGCAACTTAAAGTGTAAGTTCAGGGAGTGAGGGGTGCTATTGGAGTTAGGTGTGGTTGGGCATGGAGCCCCTACATGGGGAGTCTTGAGCTTATTTGGGTCAGTGAAGAAGGAGATAATTGTATTGGCGGCATCCAACAGGTTCTCTAGTCTTGTGCTGTTAGCTATTATAGAGCAATGCGCCCTGTGGTATTGATCTGTGACCAGAACATTCTTGGGTCAGAGAGATTTTATTCTGGAGATCTGTGATGTAACTTTTTGCTGTTTTGAGCTCCTTTTACATTTGTTTCATAGTTTCCATAGTCCTGCCAGACCTTGGGTTGATGGATGATTTTGTAGTTCCCCCAGGCCTTATCTCTCTCCTTCATGAGTTTTTTCAGGTCCCAGGACAACCACCTAACATCCTGACCTTTCACCCTGATTTTTTTCAGTGGGACATGCTTATTAGTAGCAGATAAGAAGTTATTTATGAAGAATTCTAGAGCGGTGTGAAGGTTTGGGGCATGTTTGATGTAGATCCAATTTACCTCTGATAGTGCGTCAAGGAAGGATCCTGTAACACATTGAAATAATTTTTGGGCCAAGAGTATCCTGGATGGGGGGACTTGAAAGTTATTCTTCTGTACCATGACCATTGGAGAGTGGTCACTTAGAGCATCAGCAAAAGTGTCTGCCAGTTTACAGCTTTCAGGCTTTGAGGCCAGGTTTATTAAATGCTCTAAATTGCCCCTCATTCTCTGCAGCTGCTTCCTACTCCTATTAACTACGCCTATTCATAAATTTACAGAACCTTCCTCAAACTAGGGGCTGCAGGACATAAATGCAGTCTCACTGACAAGCAAATCTACTATTGTTCCTTCAGGAACTAATCCCAAAATACTCGTTACACTCTTTTCCCACAATATCCCTTCCAAGTACTATCAAGTCATCTTTGTTAATGACAGTAAAAACAACATTGCATGCAATGTCCCTCTTTAACATGCTTGCTGCCCCTCACAGACTGCCCTGGAAAACCCCACATACAAAAAGACATAATACACACATTATCAAGAGACTTATAACTGGACTCAGGAACTTAATTGTTCTCTTACTATTATGCTCAGGGAATGTGAATTAAATTCTGGTCCCCCCTTATCATTAAATGCCCCATTGGATTTCCTCCAGTTAAAGGGGATCAATTTCCTCCACATTAATGCCTGCAGTCTTTTAAAAAAGCTAGACTTATTACAAGCTTGGGTGCTTTATATGTCTCCAGATATTCTAATGATCTCTGTGACTTGGCTCAGGAGTTCAACTCTCAACCGCAGCATCTATATCCCTGCCTATAATGTCTTCAGAGCTGATAGACCCTCTAGGGGCAGAGGGGTTGCTGTGGGGGGGAGGCAGTATAACGCAGTGGTTTAAGGCTCTGAGCTGCAAATCTGGTGACATCCAGCAGACCAGACCTGGGTTTGAACCCACAGTTTCCACTTGCATACTGTGTGACTCTGAGCAAATCTCTTAACTTCCCTGTGCTCCCAGGTTGTGCTAAAAAGCTTTCAGCTTAGTGTACTACTCCTGGTTAAACAACTGAAAAAAATTTATATATAAAGGATAAGTTATCTAACAGTAACAAATGCAACTGCTACCCCAAAGGAATTTGAGAGCCTTACACTGAGGGTGACCCTGACCTCTGAAGAGGCCATCATCAATTACTGCCTGTTATAGGCCTCCATCAGATGGCTTAGGAATTCTATCCCATTTTCATAACATCCTGGAGACAGCTAACTCCAAGTGCATTATCATGGGGGACTTCAATCTGAACTGGAGAGATGCCTGCTTCAAACCACTGAAGGATTTTTGTGACAAGCATGGCCTTTCACAAATTACCCCGGACATCACGCACCCCAACAGCAAAAACCCAAGTTGTAGCACCCTCCTGGACCTAATACTTGTCAACAAGCAGCATAACATCTCCTACACAGGCATATTAACAACTTAAGTGACCACAGTGCTATCGCCTGTATATAACGTACACCTAAACTTCCCTCGACATCTACCTTTAAAATAAAAAGATGCCTAAAGAACCTTAGTCAACCTGCCTTCTGAACAGACCTAAGTAAGAATAGATGGCAGGACATTTACTTGGCTCCCTCTCTTTCCGAAGCCTATAACATCTTCCAAAACCTTGTTTTGGGAGTGGTGGACAAGCATGTTTCACTTGTCAAACCTAAGACTAGAAAAAGATCATCACCCTGGTTTACACCCACCCTAAAAGAAGCCCTAAAGAACAAAGACAAGTTGTGGAAAAGGGCCCGAAAAACGAAATCAGACTTGGACTGGCAGGCTTTCCGTGTTGCAAGGAATTCCTTCACTAAACTCATTAGAGCGGAAAAAGCCCATTACTTCCAAACAGCCCTCAAAGAATCCAAAAATAATTCTGTCCAATTCTGGAATATCCTTAGAGAGATTGAGGGCCACACTCCACCCTCTCCACTGCCTTCTAAGATCATTGTTGGAGATATTACTTACACAGACAAGGCCAACATCCTTGAACAACTTAATAAACAGTTTGCAATGGTGGGCTTAGCATTTAACATCTCACCAGCTAGTAGACTTCTGACTCAATCCAGTACTAAAGTTGCCCCATACCTTGACAGTGCGAAGAGCCAGAAATCTTCCTCTTTTATCTTCAGCCCAGTAACCTTTAAACAGGTTGAGGACCTACTACTGTCACTGGATATTAAAAAAACACTGGCGTTGATCTCCTAGAACCCCTATTCTTGAAAATAGGCTACTGTCACTTGACCTCTCCCATTACGCATCTCTTCAATCTATCCTTAGCACTAGATAACCTACAGCAATCTGGAAAATTGCACATATTATCTCCCTTTTTAAGTCAGGGGATACATGTGATCTGAACAAATATCGGCCAATTTCTCTACTTCCCATCCTATCAAAACTATTGGAAGTTAGTTAATTACCAATTGAGAGATTTTCTGGAAGCTGAAGACTTGCTTAACACTATACAGTCAGGCTCCAGACCAAAGCATAACACGATATCCGCTCTAGCCTAAGTAACTAGTAATTGGCAAAACGCGCTGGACTCAAAAAAGTATATCTATGCACTGTTTCTAGACTTAACCAAGGCCTTTGATAATGTCGATCACTGCGTGCTTTTGTCTGCCCTGCATCACCTCAGCCTTGATGTTACTGCTATGAAATGGTTCAGCTGTTACCTAACAGAATGCAACAAATCAAAACTCAAGGGGACCTTTCCCCACTTAAAATTCTTCCATGAGGAGTGCCACAAGGATCTATTCTTCTTCCTATCCTTTTTGCAATCTATATCAATAATTTTTTTTTATTTTTAGTCTTTGGTAACTGGGTAAGGCCCACTAGGCACAAGTGCCTGTTTTCAGGGGTGACCTGGGAGCACTGGTTGGTTAAGTGACTTGCTGAGAGTCACACAGTATGCAAGAGGAGGTTGTGAGAATCAAAATTGGGTCTGGTCTTCTGGTTTTATCAAGCTCGTTCATACCTCGTTCCTCTAACCTCTAGGCTATACTGCCACTCCAAGGTCCATATGGCAACAGTACATCTCTTTGCAGATGACACTGTGCTATACAGCGCTACCCTGAGCTTGCATATTGACATTCTGCAACATAACCTTCTACATCTTAAAATGCTCCTTAATGCTAAGAAAACAAAAGCAATACTTATCACCTCCCAAACACATTCACTCATCTGTGACTATTCAGAACCTTATGATCCACACCTTACTTGGCAGACCACTTGAAACAGTGGACAGGTTTAAATACTTGGGATTTTGGCAAGACAGCAAACTTAATTTCATAGTTCACTTGGATGAACTGGTTAAAAAACTGAGACAGTGCCTGGGCATCTTATACTGCATTAGAAGCTTCTCACCTTCGAGGCAAGAGGAACCTAGTCCAATCTACACTTCTCCCCTTACATTACGCTGACATTCTCTATAGCCACTGTCTTAAGTCAGCTCTAACTAAACTTGCCCCCCTTTACCATGGGCCTTGAGATTCATCTCTAATACTCCTTTAAACATCCACCACTACTTGTTCTATGCGATGATAGGCTGGAGCTTCCTTACTGCTAGGAGGCAGAGAAATGCTTGTCTTTGGATTCACAGAGCAATTACTGATAAACTACCCTCGTATATCTCCAATCTTTTTACACGATGTTCAGGGTCTTACTGCTTGAGGTGCTACTGTCTTGTAATGTTCAAAGTCCCTAATGTCAGAACCTGAAATGGTGCTGCAGCTATCACTTTGCTCTTCCATCCCTTTGGAACGCTCTGCAGAAGTCTCTAAAGCTTATCACCATCCCTGGTCTATCTACCCTTAAGTCTTTGCTAACATTTTCTCTGAAGGAAAATTGCACCTGTCATCACTAATTTGCTCAAATCCTACAGCTGGCAACTTCCCGCACTTGGATGGTTATCCCATCTCTAGCACTTATCCTACATCCCTCCTGCTCCCCCTTCCCTCTCTTCCCTTGCTCCCCCATCTCTCAGTATTGTACTGCATATGTCTTTTCTGGATACTATGTCTATACAGTTGTATTAGGAGTACCTTGTATCCAGCCATGGCACATGATATGTACTTTGAAAAAAGTATTTGTATGTTGTCAGGTGCTACCATGTGGCTCCACCAACACCTCCACCATCTCCCTCAGCACCCTGGGGTGGATACCATCTGACCCTGGTGCCTTGTCTACCTTCAGTGCCCTCAGTCCCTCTAGGACTCTACTTGCCTCAGTTCTTCCATCTGTCCCCTCCTCTCCTCCTGTCCCCACCCTTCTAGCCCATGGTGGTAGTGGTCCCCCCTTTTCTTCCCTGAACACTGAGCAAAAGTATTCATTCAGTGCTTCTGCCTGCTCCTCCCCTTTTTCTGTCTACTCCCCACCACTTTTATATCCTCACTATTGTCTCCTTGCACTTCCTTTTCTCCCTGATGTATCTGAAAAAGTCTACCCCCCCGTTAATTCCCTGTGTTAATCTCAGCCCATGTTTCTGTGACAGCTGCAATATCCACCCTCCACACTGCTAAGAGTGCCTGTAGCTCAGCTGATTTGTTTCCTAAGTTTCTTGCCTTCAATGAGACCACCCTCCATCCTGCCCCTTCCCTGGACTCCATCTGCTCCCTTTAAGGACCTTATACATTACTTTAGTCATATGATGACTTCCTCTACTACTTAAATGTTCCCATTGTAGCTCTCTATAGAGCACACAGTGATGGGTCAGCCTAGGAGCTTCCAAAATATATCTCACCATTTTATTATACATAATATCCACTTTTTTCAAATCCTTCTTTGAGGCTCCTACATAAATTGTATCTACATAATCTATAACTGGTACCAACATGGTATTAATTATATGCAGTTTGGTATGTCTATAAAAATCATTTTTAAACCTATGCAGTATTTGGGTTTCAAGTAATTGCCTGTTGGACATGCTCTCTCACCAATTAGAGTGCGGCTGGGCGGAGCTAACGCGAATCAGGTAATTAATTGTGGAGCAGTTTGTGCAGGCCTCCTTTGTTTGGCAGTAGAAAAGGGTGCCAAGTTTGAAACAACAGCAGCTGGACTGCAGAGAGGGACTCGGTGGGAGGTTTGTACCTGGTTGCCTAAGTCTGTGAGGCAGTTTGGATCTCTGGCACTGGGTCAGGGAAGCAACAGGCATGCTGGCTGGGACCCTGGTTGCCTAAATCTGTGGGGGCAGGTCTGAGCTCCAGCACTGGGTCAGGGAAGCAGCAGGTATGCTGGCTGGGACCCTGGTTGCCTAAGTCTGTGGGGGCAGGTCAGAGCTCTAGCACTGGGTCAGGGAAGCAGCAGGTATGCTGGCTGAAACCCTAGTTGCCTAAATCTGTGGGGGTGAGTCAGAGCTCTGGCACTGAATCAGGGAAGCAGCAGGTATTTTTATTTGTAAATCAAAGCCAAATGGGTCAGCTATGAGAGTTTTAAGTGTGCTGATCTTGGGATATCATTAAGTCCTCCCAGGAAAGTGCCTCTGCTTCCCTTCGCTACCTCGGAACACGTGATGTACAGTCAGCAGTAGTGATCAAGCTGGAGCTTCCAATGAAAATAGTCCCTACCAGTGCCTATCAAGGCATATTCATGGTTGTCTAGTCATAGATCCCTCAATTTCACATTGCAAAACACCATTAAACAGGACCTTGGTGCAGAGCATAGTAAGCAGATACGAAATATAATGATAGGATTCGCTGGCGCTCATTTTCCCAGGTTTCAACATTTGGGTGAATGCAACAATAGTTTATCTCCGCTATCACTGCTCCAGCAGCAGACTGCAGTCTGCTGCCATTGCAAATCAATCTTCATTACGCAATTTTACTGTAAATAAAAAAGAATAAAACTAATAATCAAACTTCAATTCTGACTGGTGTGGCAGGCATAGACAGACAACAATGCTAACAACAGTCTGGCCCACTGAGAGAAGAGTAGGACAGAGAGTGTCTGTGAGCAAGGATCTTCTGGCGCGACTGGCCAGCAGGAGTCCGTTTGTCCTTGGCCCCTTCACCCTGCCCCCACCCCATGGCTTGTTTCAATAAAAGCAAATCAATCTGATCATAAAAAGAAAAGAATACAATTCCTAGCAGTGCAGTTCAATTCAAATGTAGGATCAGGATGGTTGTGACGTCTTAGTCTTGTTTTAGCTCAGTATCACAGTAGTCACCACTAGTCAGAGTAAGTGTCTGTCAAACCCAGACTCAATAAAGAACCCACCACCTGACTCATAAATCATTCATAAAACAGAGGAGCAGAGGAACAAAACTGGTTTGCACCTATTACTGTGTAGCTTAGCGCCAGGCTGGAGACATAAAAAACCTATTCACACCCACCGACCAGCGGACCAAGTCTGACAACTGTCACTAAGTTACTTATGCTTTACAATATTTCAGACCTTTGCTGTTGTTCTATGCCAGATGCTGAGTTCACAAGCATTTAAACTCAGTGCCTGGTGCAGCAACATAAAAAAGCTACCTGAGCCTGATGGGACAACTTGAATGAATGAATTAAATAAAAGCAACAGCAAAGATCTAAAATATTGTGAAGCATAATGTGCATAACCTGGAATTTCAGAAGGGAAATGTTGAATTTTAAGATTTTAAGTGTAGAAATACATAGTGAATCATTTGGCCTATGTAAATAAGCTTATAGAAGGCATCTCTTGAAAAGCCTGCTCTGAGGTAAAATGTTGAGATATTTCTGAATTTATAATAAAGGAAAATAATGTGAACATCAGAAACAGTCGCCTGCAGCAATATTTGTTCAGTGCCCCTCACCCCATTCTGACTCAGAGACTGTTGGCATTGTCAGTTTAGCTGGTAGATCCTCATCTTGGCATAATGTTACATTCTGCAAATGCAAGGGCAACTCTCCTGCACAGCTTAAGCATCAGGACCCAGGTAAATGCTAAGCATTTGTGTCCTCTCCCCATACACCACTGGAGCAGCTCCCAATTGTCCAACCAGGATCACTGCATGGAATAACATTGCCCTATCTGCCCACTAAATAGCACTGGGGGACTGACCTAGTACCTCTGATTGGGTCTAACCCCCAATGGGCCCATGTAAATGCTAAGCATTTGTGTCCTCTCCCCATGCACCTCTGGAGCAGCTCCCAATTGTCCAACCAGGATCACAGTATGGAATAACATTGCCCTATCTGCCCACTAAATAGCACTGGGGGACTGACCTAGTACCTCTGATTGGGTCTAACCCCCAATGGGCCCATGTAAATGCCAAGCATCTTGCTGTTCTCCCCATGTACCTCTGGAGCAGCTCCCAATTGTCTGACCTGGATCATTGTAGGGACAGCAGTACTCTCACTGCCCACTACATGGCCAATCGGGAACTGGCTGACCTCCTATTTGTGTGTAACTCACCTGTGAACAATGGTATTGTTCCCGAGTGGTGCCTCAGCTCACTCTTGACAACCCAGCAAGGAACTCTGCCAGCAGTGTTCTCACAGCAAGCTGCTGTGTGTCTCCTCACGCCATGACCATACATATGCAATCTTCACTTGATATAAAATGAGGCATATCTCTTTAGGTAAGACATGCCTCCATGAAATCTGTGATCACCCCAGCCTTTATGCAAATCTCAGGTGTCTCCCACTGTGCATGAAAATGAGTGGGTTCTCCTTTATACATGGTGCAGTAGTATATTTAAAGGATTTGGGAGTGGGATACCCACTTGGCACACTGGCAACTGGGTTCAAGTCCAGAGTCCAGGACATCAGAGCAAAGACAAGCAGAAAGGGTGATAGAGTGTCCATGTGGATGCTCTCCTCCCAAAGGTGATTGCTGCAGGAAACTGCTTTGAGAGCAACACCTGGTGGTGGTCCGTGGAGCCTTGCCAATGCGGGTGACCACATGTCAGTTGACTCTGCCTCTGAGGTATCACCCCGGTGTGCACTAAAGGGGCCCAGATAATGGAAAAATAGTGCCCATCTAGGCCTGTCAGGTGACACCTGCCTAGTTCTCCGATGCCATTAGTCCCCTAGTCCACCTCTCCTGCCCCATCCATTCCTGCACACCTCAGGTACCCATCAGGAACTGTCACTCTCCTCCCCCACAGGTGAGGGGAGGGAGGGCCCCCTGTCAGGGATAAGTTGGACCCTCTGAGGACACAGAGATAGCCTAAGGAGCCAGGTGTCAGGAAGCAGCAGCAAATGGTGAGTCTGGTGGGCAGAATGGGATGAAGTGCAGCCATAAAGAGTGGCAGGTCAGGGGTGCCGGGATGAGCAAAAGAGGTGAAAAAAGATAGACTTGAGTAGCACTAAAATGCTGTCGAGGCAACTGTGTTTACATCTTCCAAAACCCAACTCTTATTATTGTACACAGTGTTGTGCACTCTCCTGTCTCCTGGCAGCACTGGTGCTAGGTAATGTAATGACATCATTTCCCCTTCTATCACCCAGCAGCACTGGTGCTAGGCAACATGGCATCCTCACTCCTCCTATCACTCAGCAGCACTGGTGCTAGATAACATGACACTCTCTCCTCCTATCACCAAGTAGCACTGGTGCTCGGCAACATGACACCCTTTCTCCTCCTCTCACCCAGCAGCACTGGTGCTAGGTAACATGACACCCTCTCTCGTCCATTCACCCGGCAGCACTGGTGCTAGGCAACATGACATCCTCTCTTGTTCTCTCATCCAGCAGCACTGGTGCTAGGCAACATGACATCCTCTCTCCTCCAATCACTCAGCAGCTCTGGTGCTAGGTAACATGACTCATTCTCTCCTTCTATCACCCAGCAGCACTAGTGCTAGGCAACATGAAATCCTCTCTCCTCCATTACCTCAGCAGCACTGGTGCTGAGGAAAGCATGACATCCTGTCTCCTCCTATCACTCAGCAGCACTGGTACTAGGTGATGTAATAATATCTTTTCCACCCCTATCACCCAGCAGCACTGGTGCTGGGCAACATGACACTCTCTCCTCCTCTCCCAGCAGCACTGGTGCTGGGCACATGCATCTCTCCTATCATCAGCAGCACCGGTGCTAGGCAACATGACATCCTCTCCTCCTATCACTCAGCAGCACTGGTGCTAGGTAATTTAATAATATCCTTTCTCCTCCTCTCACCCAGCAGCACTGGTGCTAGGCAACATGACATCCCTCTCCTCCTATCACTCAGCAGCACTGGTGCTAGGTAATGTAATAATATCCTTTCCCCTCCTCTCACCCAGCAGCACTGGTGCTAGGCAACATGATATCCTCTCTCCTCCTGTCACTGATATCTTCTCTCCTCCTATCACTCAGCAGCACTGGTGCTAGGCAACATGACATCCTCTCTCCTCCTATCACTCAGCAGCACTGGTGCTAGGTAACACGACATCCTCTCTCCTCCTATCACCCAGCAGCACTGGTGCTAGGCAACATGACATCCTCTCTCCTCCTATCACTCAGCAGCACTGGTGCTAGGCAACATGACATCCTCTCTCCTCCTGTCACTGATATCTTCTCTCCTCCTATCACTCAGCAGCACTGGTGCTAGGCAGCATGACATCCTCTCTCCTCCTATCACTCAGCAGCACTGGTGCTAGGTAACACGACATCCTCTCTCCTCCTGTCACTGACATCTTCTCTCCTCCTATCACTCAGCAGCACTGGTGCTAGGCAACATGACATCCTGTCTCCTCCTCTCACTCAGCAGCACTGGTTCTAGGCAACAAGACACCCTCTCTCCTCCATAGGTGTCAGCATAGCTCAGTTGGTAGCACATCTGCCACTGGACCGGAAGGTCGTGGGTTCTCGTCCCACACCAGGATTGGACTTGCACCTAAAAATCGCTGGCATCCGAGTGCAGTACTGGGGGGTGCTGTACTGCTGGGATGTGCTGTCCTTCGGATGAGACGTTAAACCGAGGTCCCTTCTGCCCATCCTGGTGTTGTCCTGGTGGGTGTCCAGGTGGAAGTAAAATAACTCAGGGCACTCTTCGCAAAGAGTAGGGAACATTCCCAGTGTCCTGGCCAACATTCCCCTTCCCATAAACCAGTTCATGCAATTATCCAGGCTGTGTGTGGGTGATGATGTGCGATAGGGCCGCCACCACACATTCAGTCACTTCACTACCAGTCTAGCATTGCTTGTAAAGCGCTTTGGATGTATGAAAAGCGCTCTATAAATGCTGATTCTTCTTCTTCTTCATTAGCCCGGCAGTACTGGTGCTAGGCAACATGACATCCTGTCTCCTCCTATCAACTGGCAGCACTGGTACTAGGCAATATAATGACACCCTCTCTCCTCCTGATTCCTGGTAGCACTGGTGCTAGGCAACATGACATCCTGTCTCCTCCTATCACCTGGCAACACTGGTACTAGGCAATGTAATGACACCCTCTCTCCTCCTGATTCCTGGTAGCACTGGTGCTAGGCAACATGACATTCTGTCTCCTCCTATCACGCAGCAGCACTGGTGCTAGGCAATGTAATGACTCCCTGTCCCCTGCTGCCACTCTGCAGCACTGGTGCTAGGCGACGTAATGACACCATCTCTCCTCTGGCCTGATCCCTGTTGTAATCCTTAACATTACCCAGGTAGTTTAATGGTACCTCCCTCCCATACTGATCCCCATCATAATTCTGACATGTACCCTGGTTGTCTAGTGGTAGCTCCCTCAGATCCATCTTAGAATTATTTTTTTTTACTTTTTCTATTTATTTATTTATTTTTATTCTGTTTTGGTGCCCTCCCCTATTGCTGGGCCAACCGCCCAGTCACGGACCCCACGACTGCAGCGTCCCTACATTAGCCATTCTCCTGGGACCCCCTGGCTTGCCCCAAGGTGGGGACATGGCACCCAGCCCAAAAGTGCCATGAACAATGAGATAGGGTGGGAGTCGGCCTGAGGAACCGATTTGCACCAGAGACGGGCATCATTAAGGCAGCATGGGGCATGCATTCATTTTCCCCTGTAATGGGGAGCGGGAATGTGCAATGACGCCAGCCTCCATCCCGCCCCCTCAAATCCTTGTTGGTGCTCTGATGCCCCTGGCCTCCGCTAGGGGTCCACATTCACTGGTGACACACCACGTCCTCCCCCTGGAGAAGGAGACCAGTGCATAGGACACTTGATCCTTCTGCCCCCCGGCCGGCCCTCCAACTACACAGGTCCGTTCCTGTACCTGAGTCACTGGCATCGCAAGCAGAAATCCAACCACTGTGCTGACGGGCCGGCCCATCTTAGAATTCTGGCATGTACACTAGTTGTCTAGTGGTACCTCCCTCCCAATCCCTGTTATAATTCTGACATGTACCATGTTAGTCTAGTGTTACTCCCTCCCACCTCAATAGCTGTTGCAATTCTGACATGGGCCTTGGTAATCTATAATAGCCCTCTTCCTTCAAAATCCATGAGTCTAGAAATAGCTCTCTTTCACCAAGATCCCTGTTACTTTTCAAACAAAAAGGCAGCACATAGAGCTGCCGACTGAAGCCACCTCGTAAATTCAAATACGCAGGGCAAAAGAACGGCATCACAGTCATGCAGGAGTGTTTTAAAATCCACTCACAATTTATTCAAAAATCAAAAAACTCAATTAAGACAGCAGCAAAAGTTTCTGGAAGCTTGCTAACGTTTCACGTCCTACTCCATGTTTTTTCAAGGCCTTCAAGGCACTGCGCATCCTTGTTAAATTACTGAATGGTAACCCCTCCAACTCACTCAGCACCCACCACCCACCATTCGCCATCTTGCACCTGATTTACCCTACAAGGCCAGTGGAAATCACTGGACAAATCTTTGGATGGTGACTGGCATAGACCCTTCTCAGACCACCTAAGCCAGCGACTGCCTGAATGATTGGGACTGAGAATGGATGGACTTTGGAAACTGTTTCCTCTGTGCATATGAACTTTGTCCCAGTAGTTCAGATTGTGACCATCGAGGTGGTAGAGTAGGGTCTATGCCAGTTGCCAAGTACATCAGGTGCTGGATAGGTAGGTGTTGGGTGGGTTGGGAAGTAGTACTACAATGGAGATCCCAATGGGAGAGGGGTACCACTAGTCTGTCACAGCAGATGTCAGAATTACAAAGGAGATCTGATGGGCAAAGATTCCAATATACTGCCAGGAATTTATACCCTAACATACCGACAAGGGATTGAATGGAGTGGGAGTAATGGCTGAAGCTCCGCACAATTCCTTCACACATGCAAATCCACAAAGGCAATGTGTAGGGCTACTAGGGGCCACATAATGGCCCCTTAGCACCATGCATGCCACACATGGTCATTAACATGCCTGCCTCTGACTGTGGCACCCAAGAGAAAATATGTTAAGCTATGCATATACATATTACACAGCACTGTTGCTAGCAGGGGGCTGTGGTGTGCTATGCGTATAAACATTACACAGCACTATTGTTAGCAGGGGGCTGTGGTGTGCTATGCATATAAACATTACACATCACTGTTGTTAGCAGGGGGCTGTGGTGTGCTATGCATATAAACATTACACAGCACTGTTGCTATCAGGGGGCTGTGGTGTGCTATGCATATAAACATTACACAGCACTGTTGCTAGCAGGGGTCTGTAGTGTGCTATGCATATAAACATTACACAGCACTGTTGCTAGCAGGGGTCTGTGGTGTGCTATGCATATAAACATTACACAGCACTGTTGCTAGCAGGGGTCTGTGGTGTGCTATGCGTATAAACATTACACAGCACTGTTGCTAGCAGGGGTCTGTGGTGTGCTATGCATATAAACATTACACAGCACTGTTGCTAGCAGGGGTCTGTGGTGTGCTATGCATATATACATTACACAGCACTGTTGCTAGCAGGGGGCTGTGGTGTGCGATGCATATAAACATTACACAGCACTGTTGCTAACAGGAGGCTCTGGTGTGCGATGCATGTAACGATTACACGGCACTGTTGCTAACAGGGGCTGTGGTGCGCTATGCATATACACATTACAGCACTGTTCTAAGGGGCTGTGACATGCTATGTATATAAACATTACACAGCACTGTTGCTAGCAGGGGATGTGGTGTGCTATGCATATAAACATTACACAACACTGTTGCTAGCAGGAACTGTGGTGTGCTATGTATATAAACATTACACAGCACTGTTGCTGTGCAGGTGGCTGTGGTGTGCTACACATAAACATTACACAGCACTGTTGCTAGCAGGGGCTGTGGTGTGCTATACGCCACAAACATTACACAGCACTGATGTTAGTGGGGGCTGATTGCTAACATATAAACATTACACAGCACTGTTGCTAGCAGGGGGCTGTGGTGTGCTATGCATACAAACATTACACAGCACTGATGTTAGTGGGGGCTGTGGTGTGCTAAGCATATAAACATTACACAGCACTGTTGCTAGCAGGAGGCTGTGGTGTGCTATGCATATAAACATTACACAGCACTGTTGCTAGCAGGGTCTGTGGTGTGCTATCATATAAACATTACACAGCACTGTTGCTAGCAGGGTCTGTGGTGTGCTATGATAAACATTACACAGCACTGTTGCTAGCAGGGTCTGTGGTGTGCTATCGCGATAAACATTACACAGCACTGTTGCTAGCAGGGGTCTGTGGTGTGCTATGCGTATAAACATTACACAGCACTGTTGCTAGTAGGCTGTGGTGTCGATGCATATAAACATTACACAGCACTGTTGCTAACAGGAGGCTCTGGTGCGATGGCTGCAATTCATTACACGGCACTGTTGCTAACAGGGGCTGTGGTGCGCCTATGCATATACACATTACACAGCACTGTTGCTAACAGGGGGCTGTGACATGCTATGTATATAAACATTACACAGCACTGTTGCTAGCAGGGGGATGTGGTGTGCTATGCATATAAACATTACACAACACTGTTGCTAGCAGGGAACTGTGGTGTGCTATGTATATAAACATTACACAGCACTGTTGCTGGCAGGTGGCTGTGGTGTGCTACACATATAAACATTACACAGCACTGTTGCTAGCAGGGGGCTGTGGTGTGCTATGCATACAAACATTACACAGCACTGATGTTAGTGGGGGCTGTGGTGTGCTAAGCATATAAACATTACACAGCACTGTTGCTAGCAGGAGGCTGTGGTGTGCTATGCATATAAACATTACACAGCACTGTTGCTAGCAGGAGGCTGTGGTGTGCTATGCATATAAACATTACACAGCACTGTTGCTAGCACGGGCATGTGGTGTGCTAAGCATATTAACATTACAGAGCACTGTTGCTAGCAGGGGCTGTGGTGTGCTGCTCATATAAACATTGCACAGCACTACTGCTAATGGGGCTGTGGTGTGCTATGCATATAAACATTACACAGCACTGTTGCTAGCAGGGGCCTGTGGTGTGCTATGCATATAAATATTACACAGCACTGTTGCTAGCAGGGGGCTGTGGTGTGCTATGCATATAAACATTACGCAGCACTGTTGCAAGCAGGCTGTGGTGTGCTATGGAGTGGTATGGTGCCTGTTGCTAGCCTTTTGAAGACAGAAATCTTGCTTGTAGAGCAGAAAGCAGCTAACTAAAAAAGCTATAATTTTCTTACCAATTTACACTTCTGTCTAGCAGGAGTCAGTGTCTGTTGAGATTAAGCAGACAGACACTTTATTACAAGTAGAAGGGGCCTTATTTAGGTTTAAAAAAAGAAAAGTAAGTCAGTGTGTGTTCTGTGCTGGGAAGGGTACCATATCAACTTACTCTGCTAAATCAGTAGGAGGAGAGAGAGAGATTAATTGGGGGTGTAGCTTAGACAATATAAAAGCAGATGACTCCAATTACAACTTCCTGTTGCAAGCCTTTTTTCTTACTAATTGCCATCCATCCCAGCCACCCTAAGTCAGTTCTACTTTTATAGAAACTGGATTTGACTGACAACAGGAACTTTCTGTTTGGCAGTAGGAAGGGAAGGATCATAGAGAAACATTAGTTTTGTCAACCATAAAGGAAAAAAGTAGCTCTGCCCCCCCCCAGCTGTTGGTAGTCTGACACTGAGCAAGGAAGAAGGAAGCTACTAAAGAATATAGGAAGTTGCTGTCCCAGAACAGGAAGGGCGAGAGTTGTAAGGAGAGGAGAGAGTAAGCATACAGAAAAACAGGAGAGGAGACACACAATAAGACATGATAGGAGTGGTGCAGTGTAATGGCTGTGGGGAAGCAGTGTTCTGGGAGACATTCTGGAGGCTGCGATGCTGCCTTATTTGCAGACACCTCTCTGGTCTGAGGGAGGAGGTTGCCCATCTCCAAGCTGACCTGGCTGGGATTTGTGAAACCTCCTCCTCCACCCAGGGACCACCAGGGCCAATGCCACTACCTCAGAGGTTACCAAGAAAGAGGAGATGCTGGACCAGGGTGGGCTTAGGAAGGGAGAGGATGGTGGAAACAGAGCTGCATTCCTCCAGCTGTACCTCTCCACAATTCATATGCTCTTCTGGTGGATAGTGGTTCCTTCTATGGAAGCACCTGCAGTGAGACCATGGAGGATACTGGGAACCTTCACAAAGGAGAGCCACAGGAGGGGGTATGGGACCCCACAGGATGAGGAAGCAACTCCTGGTGGGGACTCAATCATTGGGGGGTAGAAGTGGGGAGGAAGGGGAGGGAGGTAGGTAAGGTGACTGCCTGGTGCCACAGCTTTGAGAGACAGGAAGCAAATCCTCAGGGTCATGTGAGCAGCTGCATGAGGGAGGGAGCTGGATGTCATTGTCCACCTAGGGACAAATAACCTGGGTAGGAATGGGATCAGAGCAGTTCAAAAGGAGTTTGTAGATGTTGGAGGGCCTTAGACAAGTAGCACATATGGTAACTTTCTCAGAGGTGCTGCCTGTCTATGGCAAAGGTGATGCTATGGTACTCCTCATCAGGGAATTCAATGAATGGCTAAAAACTGGTTTGGAGCTCAGGGTTTTGGCTTCACTGGGACTGGGAGCCACCTGGAGGATGCAGACCTATACTGGTGTGATAGTCTGCATCTGTCCAGGGAGGAACCAGGATACTAGGTGAGAGGTTAAATGCTTCATTGGCAAGCATTTAAACTAGCAAGGGAGGCACTGAAAAGGAGCAGGGAAATCCCAGCCTCCTGCCACAAAACATGGTAATTAGTGAGGTAAACACCAAGGTGAGAAGTCATTAGGGAGCAGAACAGAGGTAAATATAAATAGAGGCAAGGGCAGTAAGGACAGAGATGGGGCTAAAAGAGTAAGGCCATCAAAAAGTGGAGGCGATGAGGACCAATGCCTGTACTCTGTGTAACAAGCTACCTGAACTAGTGGCCTTGAGGAAGAGGGTTGCCTGGATATTGTGGCAGTCACAGAAACATGGTACACAGAAAACCATGACTGGGATATCAACATACCAGGATACACAATCTACAAGAGGGACAGGGAGGGTAAAGAGGAGGAGGGTAGCTCTCTATGTAAAGGAAGGGATCAAGCACCATAACTAAAGAGTAAAACAGGAGCAAATGAGGCACTCTGGGGCACCCTGGTGACAGGAAACGCACTACAATCCACATGGGGTTGCATACAGACCCCATCTCAGGGGAGGAGGAATGGACAAGGAAATGATGGAAGCATCCTTAGAATGGCAGAAAAGGGGAGATATTGTTGATGGGGATCTGAATATGCCAGATGTTAACTGGAGTGCCTTTGCTGCAGGCACATCCATGAGAAGGGTCATTCTTGATGCCCTACAAGGACATGCCTCAGACAGCTAGTATTGGAACCCACTCAGGAGGGAGCAATCTTAGACCTGGTACTCTCAAATGGTGATGGAAAAGAATCTCAGATTTAGAAGTGGGTAGCCATTCTGAACAATCGACCACCAAACAGTGTGGTTCCACGATAAAACAAAGCCATACAATCAAGCCATACAAAAGCAATTGTATTGGACATTGAAAGCGTTGACTTTGGGAAAATGAGAGAGTGCCTCAGGAAAGCACTAGCAAGAAGGAGGGTGGAGGAACAATGGGGAGTAATCAAAACAGCCATCACAGAGGCAACCAGCCTTTGTGTAAAGCAAATCAACAAAACACAACGAAGGAAAAAAATGCTATGGTTCTCAAAAGAGGTGATTGGGAAGGTTAAGGAGAAAAGGATAGCATTCTGAACATATAAGGAAACACAGAAGGAGCAGGACAGAGAACTTTATCAGTTAAAGCAGAAAGAGGCAGGGAAGGCAGTCAGAATGGCAAAGGCCCAAACTGAGGAAAGGATAGCCAATTCTGTTAAGAAGGGGGAGAAAACCTTTTATAGGTACATTAGGGAGTGAAGAAAGACCAAAGGAGGGATACTGAGGCTTAATAAAGGGGAGAGAATGTGGGCAGAGGTTGACAGTGAAAAAGCAAAGATACTGAATGAAAATTTCTGCTCAGTATTCACAAAGGAAGGGGGAGAGGTACCTAAACTAAACAAGAGAAACACTCTGAAGATGGGGTCGATACCAGTCCATTTACAGAAGAAAGGGTTCTGAAAGACTAATAAAACTGAAGGTGGACAAAGCAATGGGGCTATTGGGATTCTCCCAAGAATTCTAAAAAGAACTAAGGGTAGAACTAGTGACACATCTGACTACTCTCTTTAACAAATCATGGGAGGATGGGTGGTACCTGAGGACTGGCGGAGGGCAGATGTGATTCTCTTCACAAAATTGGGAGCAGGACAGAAGCAGGAAACTACAGACCAGTTAGTTTGACCTCAATGGTAGGAAAATGATGGAATCACTACTGAAGGAAAGAATTGTTGAGTACCTAGAGGCCAGTGGGGTACAGGACCCAAGGCAGCATGGATTCACGATGGGAAGGTCATGTCAGATGAATCTAATAGGTTTCCTTGACTGGATGACCAAAGTAGTATACCAGGAGGGCTGTGGACATGGCCTAACTAGATTTTAGTAAGGCATTTGATACAGTTCCACACAAAGAGCAGGCAGGAAGGAGGAGGAGTGGCACTGTATGTGAAAAATGACATAAGGGCCACACAGATCCAGGAGGAACAAAATGGGGAGAGATACTGTGGGTTAAGCTGGAAAGGAAAATGGGGCCAGCCATCTGTGCAGGTGTGGTCTATAGACCACCAGCCCAGGAGGAAGAAACAGATAGAAGTTGATGCTAGCCATCCAAAGGATGGCAGACAAGGGTGAGGTAGTACTGGTTGGAGACTTCAATATACCAGACGTGGACTGGAGCATCCCAGCAGCAGCATCAACTAGGAGCAGATTTATCCTGGACTCCTTCAGGGTGCCTTCCTCAAGCAACTGGTCATGGAACCAACTCGCAGAAGGCAATACTGGACCTTGTGCTCACAAAAAGGACAGTGTGATGGGGTAACAGTGGGGAGCACCTGGGTAACAGTGACCACCAGTCATTGTGTTTTGAAATCACAGAAAGAGCAGAATCAAACCACACAAAACACGTATCCTGGATTTTAGGGGCAGACTTTGGGAAAATGGGGAGATACTTGAAAGAGGCATTAAGGGAATGGGACAGGAATCAGGGTTGAGGAACAGTGGGCAGTATTTAAAATGGGGATTATAAGAACAACAGAATTATGCATTAAGCAGGTTAGCAAGAGGAAAAGGAAGAGGAGACCATTATGGTTTTCCAAAGAGGTAGCAAAGAAAGTGAAAGCCAAAAAGATTGCATTCAGGCAATACAAAAGACACAGGCAGAAGGGGATAGGAGAAGTACCAGGAGAAACAAAGGAGGCAGGGAAGTCAGTAAGGAAGCCAAAGCTCAGACAGAAGAACACATTGCAAAATCAGTGGGTAAGAGGGACAAAACATTTTACAGGTACATAAGTGAAAAAGAAAGACAAAGGAGGGATAGTGAGACTGAAGGGGAGGATGGGAGCCGTGGAGGATGACAACAGTAAAGCTGACATATTGAACAGGTATTTCTGCTCAGTCTTTACTAAGGAAGAGGGGTAATGGGTCTGAAGGGAGTACAAGGGTGAGAATGGTGCAGAAATGGACACAAGTCCCTTTACACGAGAAAGGGTCCTGAAGGAACTGGAAGTAATAACAGCTGATAAAGCAATGGGGCCAGATGGGGTGCACCCAGGGTCCTTAAAGAACTAGGAGAGTGGTGGCTGAACCTCTGGCTATCCTGTTCAGCCAATCACTGGAAACAGGGAGGTACCCAAAGACTGGAGGACAGCAGATGTAGTCCCCTTATACAAAAGTGGGAACAAAGAGGAAGCAGGGAACTACAGACCAGTCAGCCTCACCTCGGTAGTGGGAAAGATCATGGAAGCACTACTGAAGGAGAGATTGGTGGAACATCTGGTTGTCAATGGACTACAGGACCCAAGGCAGCATGGTTTCACCAGGGGTAGGTCATGTCAGACCAACCTCATTGAATTTTTTGACTGGGTGACTAGGGAGGTGGATCAGGGGAGGGCAGTGGACATGGCCTATCTGGACTTCAGCAAGGCCTTTGACACTGTGCCACATAGAAGACTATTACACAAACTTGGGAATATGGGTGTGGGCAGGACAGTAGTGTGGTAGGTAGGTAACTGGCTGGGTGGCAGGACACAGAGGGTGGTGGTAAATGGCTGTCACTCCACAGAGGGAAGAGTGACCAGTGGGGTACCACAGGGATCAGTGCTGGGACCGGTCCTATTCAACATCTTCATCAGTGACATTGCACAGGATCTAGAAGGCAGAATTTCACTGTTCGCTGATGACACAAAGCTCTGTAACAGAGTAGACACACCAGAGGTGTAGACAGAATGAGAAGGACCTGCAGAAACTTGAAGAATGGTCAAGGGTTTGGCAGTTGAAATTCAATGCAAAGAAGTGCAAGATAATGCATATGGGGCACAAAACCCAGGCACAATATATCAGTTGGGGGTGAGGATATAGCATGCACCAAGCAGGAAAGGGATCTTGGGGTTGTCATCTCTGATGACCTCAAGGTAGGGAAACAGTGTGACAAGGCATCAGGTAAAGCAAATAGGATGCTGGGATGTATGCAGGGCATCACCAGCAGGAAAAGGGAGGTCATAATTCCGCTATACAAGACACTAGTGAGGCCCCACCTGAGTACAGTGTACAGTTCTGGAGACCATACCTACGTAAGGACATAGACAGGGTAGAGAAGGTTCAGAGGAGGGCAACAAAGATGGTGCATGGATTGCATCACAAGTCCCATGAAGACAGGTTGAAGGAACTGAACATGTACTCCTGGAGGAGAGGAGGAGAGGGGATGTGATAGAGACATACAAGTATCTTACAGGGAGGAACAGGGTGCAGGAAAACACTATTTTTAAGCGAAAAGATGTTTCAGGACTAGAGGGCATGGGATGAAGTTGGAGGGAGGACGATTCAGAGGAAACATGAGAAAGAATTTCTTCACAGAACGGGTGGTGGACAAGTGGAACACCCTGCCAGAGGAAGTGGTGGGGCTGAAACAATCACGGGATTTAAGAATGCATGGGATAGACATAAAGGAATTCTAGAGGTCAGGGGTAAGGGGAAATAGACTTCTAGGAAAACAAACTGAACTTACAAGCTCAAATGGGCAGACTAGGTGGGCCATAGGCCCTTATCTGCCGACACTGTCTATGTATCTATGTATAAAAGATTAATACACAATCTAGCCAGCCTTGGAGTGGGTCCCAAGGTGGTAGCCTAGATACTAAATTGCCTAGACAACAGGACACAAAGGTAGTAGTAAACGGAGTCCACAGTGAAGAAAGGAGGGTTACTAGCGGGTACCACAGGGTTCAGTACTGGATCGGTCCTTTTATTGTCTTTATAAGTGACCTTGCAGAGGAACTAGAAGGAAAAGTATGTCTCTTTGCAGATGACACAAAGATCTGCAACAGGGCTGATACACAAGATGGAGTGGAAAGGATGAGAGGGACTTGAAAAGGTAGGAGGAATGGTCAAATGTATGGCAGCTCAGATTCAATGCAAAGAAGTGCAAGGTAATGCACCTGGGAAACAAAAACCCAGGGGGAGAGTACACAAAGGGGGGTGAGATACTGACAACAGTAAAAATGGAAAGGGACCTGGGGGTAATTATATCAGATGGCCTAAAGGTGGACAAGCAATGTGAGAAGGCAGTAAGGAAGGCCGAGGGGATACTGGGATGCATAGGGAGAGGCATTAATAGTAGAAAACAGGAAGTCGTAATCCCTCTGTACAGACAGTTGGTGAGGCCCCATCTGGAGTACTGTGTGCAGTACTGGAGACCCCATCTCCACAAACACATAGACAGAGTGGAGGCTGTTCAGAGGAGGGCAACCAAAATGGTGCAGGGTCTGCACCAGAAGACATACGAAGAAAGACTAATGGAGCTCAATATGTATACCCTTGAGGAAAGAAGGAGAGAGGGGACATGATAGCAACTTTAAAGTACCTCAAGGGAATCAACAAAGTCCAAGAGGTAGCATCTTTCAGAAAAGAGATGTGCAAGAGGGTCACGTGATGGCAGCTGGCTGAATGGCAGTAAGGGCCTAGGGCTCCCTCCTCCAGTCCTCCCTAACGTTACAATCTACATCTTTTGTCTCAGTAAACTGACCAGACTTGCAGCGCTAAACTATTTATATTCGGATCTCTGGTTTTGGCTGGTTCCTGGTCTGCCCGTTGGGCTGAGTGAGGAGATGGAAGTAGATAGGAAGCAGGCCGCGCTAAACATATGCCGCCTGCAACCCCGAAAAGTCGGCAAAAAGCCGGAAATCAAGCGGGATGAAGGTCGGAGAAGGCCAGAGACAAGCCCTAGGCGTCAGCTCTCTTACAGAGGATAAGTTTATGCAGGAATTGGCCCCTGTCAAAATTCTACTCCAGGAGGTGACAGCGGAATTGAAGTCTTTAAGGGGTGACCTGTCTTCCCTCACCATGAGGGTATCAGACTCGGAGGCCAGAATCTTTTCAGTAGAGCAGTGGAGGGCGAAGGTGGATACGGAGGTATCTGGACTATCCCAGCAGATTCGGAAGCTACAATTAAAAGCTGAAGATTTGGAGGGCCGTAGTCACCGAAACAACCTCCTTATTCTGGGGTTGCCGGAGTTGGAAGAAGGACCAGATCTATTAGCATTCCTGCAGCGGTTTCTTGTCAAAGTAGTAGGTCCCTCCCCGATTAACCCGAGTTACCATCTTGAGAGGGCTCACAGGTCGCTGAGGCCCCGACCGTCGCCCAGCTCTCCCCCGCATCCTATAATCATAAAGTTTCTGAGTTTCATTGAGAGGCAGCACATTTTTAATAAGTCTCGGGAGCTTCAAGAGATTATATGGGGATCGACTAGGCTGAGGATCACCCAGGCTCTTCCAAAGGAGATGAGAGTGAGAAGGGCAGCATTTCACTCCACGTGGAAGCTAATTACTAGCATCTACCCTTTCAGGATGATCTACCCTGCCACCTTCAAAGTTTCAGTGGGCAGTGCTACCTACAATTTTGAATCCCCAGAGACTGCACATAAAGAACTGGCTATCAAACTCCTGGACTTGTTTAAAGCCAATGGCTGAACTGAATCGTAAATATATTATGCTCAGGAGGGATTTGGCTTGTGACTATCTCCAGTGATACTCTCCTCTGTATACTTTTTCCTTTTCCCTTTTCCTTTTCCTTTTTATTGCAGGGCTCTTACCTCTTTGAGGGGTTTTTTTTCTGCTGGTTGGCTGAGTTGAGGTTACCCGCTCTGGCTGTCTCCCTGGTCTTGCCGTGGTGAGATCCGAGGTGGCTGAGTGGGGTTGGGGAGGGCCGAGATAGCTGGGCCTTGGCCTTCTCCTGGAATGTTCTTTTCGGGGAGTTTCCCGGAGCAGTTTATGTCGGTGGGACCCAGTTCGGGTCCGTTTACTATTTGTGCCCCTGGAAACACGTATTTAACTGCAGAGTCGAGTCTCTTCCTCGTGGTTCGCCAACTCGAGGTGTTCGTCTTTTCTCCCATCCCATTCTAAGGGGGTGAGTAATAGACCCCTGCTATGGGGACTTTTCCCTTTATTCATTTTGAAGTGGGAGTTGAGGCTCGGGGTGGTGATGATGTGGGGATTGGATGGGGGCTTCTGGGCCTAGCCTTGGAGGCGGCTGAATCGCGAGCCTATGGATGGGGGGAATGCCAGCTCAGTCCCATCTGTATGGTCTTTTCAGGGTTTCCCAGGTTGGTTTTGGGTTGTTTTTTTTTTATTCGGGGTGGTATTGGGTGTTTGGTCTCTCTGCTTACTCCCTGCAAGATCGGTGGGCTGGACTGCGGTGGGTATGTGTCCCCAGAGCATGGGTCCTTTGTGAGATCTTTAACAGCTATCAATCTGGGGAACATGTTGTACATAGTTGTTTGAAGGGGTTATGGAGGGTTTTTGGGGGAGGTGGGAGCCTGCCAATCAATGTTATCCTGGGATTTTAGACTATTTCTACGTATCTCTGTGAAGCTGTGGATATTCTTGTTGGGATCCTTGTGGCAGGCTCTGGGGGTTTGTTGCATCATGTGCTGTTATTTGAGGGGACTTGATGAGGGTAATTTGAGGGGGGGGTCAGCCTGCCAAATTTCGTTTTGGGGTGATTGTACCCTAATTCTGGTTAAATTTCATATTTTGCTGTTATTGTCAATGGGTATCTTTGGGCAGGCGGGGTGGGTATGGGAGTTTGGGGATCAAGTGTGCCTATGTGTTCGCTGTATCTCTGGATGTTCTGCTTTATTTTCCCTTCTCATGCTGTTTCTAAAATGGTTACTGGTGATGTTAAAATAGCATCATGGAATGTGCGTGGGCTTAGGGAAAAGGTCAGAAGAACTCAGGTGTTTAATCACTGTTCCTTCCTGCAAATTGATATCTTATTTTTACAGGAGACCCATTTGAAAGGTGGGGAGGCTAAGTGGTTATCTCGTTCTGGTTTCTCACAAGTATATGTAGTGACTAGATCCAATTATAGCAGAGGGGTAGCTATTCTTATTAAAAAACATGTAACATTTGTGAGAGACCAGGTAGTGGAGGACCCGGAGGGGAGGTTTATTTTGGTTAAAGGCACACTCAGTGGGGAGGTGGTAATTCTAGGTTCTGTGTATGGGCCTGTGGGGGGAAGTGCTGAATTCTTAATGGCTCTCACTGATAAAATCAGTGCTCTCCTGCCCTCGCAAATTATCCTGGGGGGAGACTGAATGTTCCACCTTCATACCTTATCGATAGACACCCACAAGACAATCGGCCCCGACAAGCACCAGAACGAGCTTTATATGACTTTTCGCAGATGTTGGGGATATGTGACCCCTGGAGACTCTCTAACCCCTCTCTTCGGGCTTTCTCTTTCTTCTCCCAATCTCATGGATTGTGGTCGAGACTCGATTATATTCTGCTTAGCAAATCTCGTCTTCCGGGGCTCCATCAGTCTGGTATTGAGCCGATCATTCTTTCGGATCATGCCATAGTCTGGATTAAGCTTTCTTTAAGTTCTGAGTTTCATCGTGACATAGCTTGGAGACTTAATACCCAATTACTTAAGGATCCTCAAACAGTGACCCAAATAGGGTCCTGGATTCTCTCTTCATGGCGGATAACCTAGATTCGTCTCCTAGATTCGATATTATTTGGTGTGCTTTAAATGTTATCTCAGGGGTGAATTGAATAAGTTAGCCGCTGCAAGGAAGAAGGCCCGGTTAGAACGAGCTGTTGCCTTAATGAATAGAATCAGGGATCTGGAGATTGCTCAATCTTCGACCTCTCCACTGTCTTCTTTAGAAGCCCTCATAGCAACCAAAAATGAATACACGGATCTTCTTAAAGAGAAGGCAGAATATTGTCTGATCAGAACCCAGGCCAAATACATTGATCAGTGGGAAAAAGCTGGAAGGCTCCTAGCTTTGCGTCTTCGTTCGTTGGAGGGTTCCAGGATAATCTCGAGTTTGCAAATGCCCACTGGTTCTGTGGAAACTTCTCCCAGAGAAATTGTACGAATTTTTGAAGAGTATTATAAAGACTTATATAGCCAGCCCGCTTCCCCTGCTTCCCCGTCAGATATTGAGACGTATTTAGATGGTCTTGATATCCCTCAGCTTATGCCTTCCCAGAAAGAATTTCTGACTGCCCCTCTTTCTTTAGAGGAAATAGAAAGAGTTATTGCTTCTATGACCTTGGATAAGGCACCCGGACCGGATGGATTTCTATTAATTTTACAAAGCTCTTTCTAAGGATCTCGCTTTATACTTCTCAATCTATATGACTATCTTTTTCTTCCCATGTTATAGACCTCTCTTTTAGAAGCCACCATCATTTTAATTCCCAAACCGGTAAAAATCCTATAGATCCAGTGAATTATAGGCCCATATCCCTTCAAAATTATGACATGAAGATCCTTTCTAAAATTCTAGCTGAGAGGATCAAGGTGGTCTGGACCCAGTTGCTCAGTCCTGAGCAGGTGGGTTTTGTGCATTCTAGATCTTGACTGATCACTTAAGAACCTTCTTTCACATATCTCAATATGCCCGGACATCTCAGCGCCCTATGGTTTTAGTTTCAGTTAGGCGCAGGAAAGCGTTTGATCGGGTGGATTGGTCCTTTCTTTGGGCTGTGATGGCTAGAATGGGTTTTCCAGGTCCTTTCTGGAATGGGTTCAGACCTTTTATAAAGCCCCCTCAGCCAGAATATATTGTAATGGAGTTTTTTCCGTGGTATTCCAGTTGTTCACGGGTGCTAGGCAGGGTTGCCCTCTTTCGCCCTTTTTATTCAATTTGTATTTAGAACTCCTTCTTATTAAACTTAAATCCTCAGTGCTTGTCAAGTGATGTGTGGTGGGTCAACAAGAACTAGTCCTCTCTGCTTATGCGGATGATATTCTCTTGCATGTTGAATCCCCTGCAGATTCCCTCAGGCATGCACTGGATATTCTTAACCAATATGGGGCTCTCTCCCAATATAGATTGAAAATTGCTAAATCCGAAATTTTCCCCTTAAATGCCTGTACGTATAAGCAAGAATTTGAGAACTTTGGTATGAGGTGGTCTCCCAGATCTATTAAATATTTAGGAATTCAATTACCAACGGACCCCTCTCTGCTTAAGAAGCTCAATTTAGATGATATCAAGAGTCTTGTTCAGCAGGATCTCACGCGATGGTCTGCTCTTCCTATCTCCCTTTGGGGACGAATCAATATCGTTAAAATGAATGTTTTACCCCGCATTTTTTACCCTCTTAACCTGCTTAACCTCTGGTTACCTGTTTCATATTTTCAGCAATATCATGAGATGTTTTCTAAGCTTGTCTGGCGAGGAAAGGGAGTGAGGCGGTCTTTCACTAAGCTTTCTCTTCCTAAGGATAAGGGTGGGCTCCGGCTCCCAAATCTTCTGTTTTACCACTGGGCAGCCCAACTTGCTAAGTTGGGTGGATGGTTAGCGACTAATCCGGACTCTTTCCATCCGATATGGCTCCAAATTGAGATGTCGGTTCTTTCGGGAGTTAGGCTGGACCCTTTCGCCATTTTTTATACTCCTCTCTCAGTGCTTTCACAATGGTTAGATGACCGTTTGATTCTTGGATCTCTTAAATCTCTGGTTCAGTGCTGGCATTTTGTTAATGTCTTCCCCGCTCGGGATTTAAGCCAGCCGATCATGTTGAACCCCAATATTAAGCTGGGTAGGTCGATGATTACTCCCGAGTGGCTTCCACAACTCAAGGATGTCAATCTAGAACATCTTTATGATCATGGTTCTCTCCTCTCATCAGAGACATTCTCAACAAGTATGCTATTCCTAAGGTCATGGTTTTAAAGTCTACCAGCTGAGACATTCGTGCTTGGAAAATTTGGTGCTATTTTTAAGGAACCGAAGATTCGTCCCTTCCTTTCACAAATAATGGGCCTTGCTTCCAAACCGCATGCTATCTCATTAATATATTCCTTTCTTCTAAATTATAAATTCCCGAGTCGTTGGAGGGCTCTGGTACCTGGTCTCCATTGGTTCCTGAGGTGGGGCTGGACCGGTCCCGTGTTTGGAAGGACCTTCACAAATACCATTCGCAGGACAGACTCAGGATTACCCAATACTACATAGTGAATGACTTATGCTATACTCCTAAAAAGCTTTTTAAAATTAAGAAACACTCCATTCCACTCTGCTCTAGATGTAAGCAGGGGGAGGGAGATGCTTTGCATATTTTTTGGTACTGTAGTAAAATTGCCCCCCTGTGGTCCTTCATCCGGGACAATTTAGATCCTCTATTAGGTCTCTCAGATTGTTTTACTCCTCAGATTTGTATTCTGGGTGACTATGCTGGGATAGATACTGTGGAGCGTAGATACCATATTGCGTTGGTATCCGCTGCAGTTAAAAGATGGTCCTTAGACGCTGGACTGATCAATTGGTATTGTCCTATGCCAAATGGCTTTCAGAGCTCTCTGCTTACTTAAATTTTGAAAACTAGTAGCCAATGTGTGGTGTCGTATGGACCTATTTCAGGAAAAGTGGGGTAAACTGCATGCATTGTATTTGCACCAATAGTTCCTGGCCTTTTCCCTATGCCCATAATGGCACTCCAGTTTGTCACAGTAGGGTGATTTTATATCAATAACTTGGGGAATGGATTACTCCCTGTGCTGTTTTTAGTTTTAATGTCCAGATTGAAGGTGTTGGTTTTTGGCACACTTGATTGGGGGGTTGGGTGGGTGGGGATTTGGGGGGTGGATTGGGGTGGGTTGTTGGGGAGGGTGGGGGAGGAGGGGGGTTTTTTGTGTTATTGTTTTGCTGATGTTTTGGGGGTTTGGGGATTGGTTGGGGTTTTTGGTTTTCTTTTACTTTGTTACGTCCTATGTTCCCTACGAGTTGTATATTCTTGTGATGATTGTTTGTTTTGTGTAAAACCAATAAACTTAAATTTTAAAAAAAGAGATGTGCAAGAACAAGGGGCACAATTTGAAGATAGAGAGGGGACGGCTCAGAGGTAATGTGAGGAAGTATTTTTTCATGGAGAGGGTTGTGGATGCATGGAACAGTCTCCCTGAGGAGGTCGTGAAGTCAAGAACAGTGAGGGAATTCAAGGATGCATGGGACAGACATAAGGCAGTCCTAGTGAGGGGTAGGAGGAAGGAAGCTGTTGGTTAACTCAGATCTGCAGCTTATCTGGTAGGTAGGAAAATGCACAGACTAGGTGGGCAAAGCGGTCCTTATCTGCCATCAAATTCTATGTTTCTATTACATAGCACTGTTGCTAGCAGGCAGCTGTGGTGTGCTATGCATATAAACATTACACAGCACTGTTGCAAGCAGGGAACTGTGGTGCCCTATCCATATAAACATTACACAGCACTGTGCTAGCAGGCAGCTGTGGTGTGCTACACATATAAACATTACACAGCACTGTTGCCAGCAGGGGGCTGTGGTGTGTTACACATATAAACATTACACAGCACTGTTGCTAGCAGGGGGCTGTGGTGTGCTATGTATATAAACATTAGACAACACTGTTGATAGCAGGGGGCTGTGGTGTGTTACATATATAAACATTGCACAGCACTGTTGCTAGCAGGGGGCTGTGGTGTGCTATGTATATAAACATTAGACAGCACTGTTGATAGCAGGGGACTGTGGTGTACTAAGCATATAAACATTACACAGCACTGTTACTAGCAGGGGACTGTGGTGTTCTATGCATATAAACATTACACAACACTGTTGCTAGTAGGGGGCTGTGGTATGCTATGCATGTAAACATTAAACAGCACTGGTTGCTAGCAGGGGACTGTGGTGTTCTATGTATATAAACATTACAAAGCACTGTTGCTAGCAGGCTGTGATGTGCAACGATATAAACATTGCACAGTACTGTTGCTAGCAGGTCACAGTGGTGCACTACGATATAAACATTACACAGCACTGTTGATAGCAGGGGCCTGTGGTGTGTTATGTATACAAACATTACGCAGCGCTGTTGCTAGCAGGGGGCTGTGGTGTGCTATGTCTATAAACATTACACAGCAGTGTTGCTAGCAGAGGGTTACGGTGTGCTACACATACAAACATTACACAGCAGTGTTGCTTGGAGGTGGCTGTGGTGTGCTACATATATAAACATTACACAGCACTGTTGTTAGCTGGGGGCTGTGGTGTGCTATGCATATAAACATTGTACAGCACTGATGCTAGCATAGGGCTGTGGTGTGCTTCGCATATAAACATTGCACAGCACTGCTGCTAATGGTGCTGTGGTGTGATATGCATATTAACATTACACAGCACTGTTGCTAGCAGGGGGCTGTGGTGTGATATATCGTGGTATAGTGCCTGTTGCTAGCCTTTAGAAGACAGAAATCTTGCTTGTAGAGCACAAAGCAGCTAACTAAAAAAGCCACCATTTTCTTACTAATTTAAGACTTCTGTCTCAGCAGGAGTCAGTGTTTGTTGAGATTAAGCAGATAGATACTTTATTAGAAGTAGAAGGGGTCTTATTTAGGGTTAAAAAAAGAAAAGAAAGAAAGTCAGTATGTGTTCGGTGCTGGAAAGGGTACTATATCAACTTACTCTTCTAAATCAGTTGCAGGATGGAGAGCTTAATTGGGGATGTGGCTTAGACAATATAAAAGCAGGTGACTCCAATTACAACTTCCTGTTGCTAGCCTTTTTTCTTACTAATTGCCATCCATCCCAGCCACCCTAAGTCAGTTCTACTTTTATAGAAACTGGATTTGACTGACAACAGGAACTTTCTGTTTGGCAGTAGGAAGGGAAGGATCATAGAGAAACATTAGTTTTGTCAACCATAAAGGAAAAAAGTAGCTCACTCTCCCCCCCCCAGCTGCTGGTGGTCTGACACTGAGCAAGGAAGAAGGAAGCTACTAAAGAATATAGGAAGTTGCTGTCTCAGAATAGGAAGGGCGAGAGTTGTAAGGAGAGGAGAGAGTAAGCAGACAGAGAAACAGGAGAGGGGACACACAATAAGACATGATAGGAGTGGTGCAGAGCAATTGCTGTGGGGCAGCAGTGTTCCGGGAGACATTCTGGAGGCTACATTGCTGCCCAATTTGCAGACACCTCTCTGATCTGAGGGAGGAGGTTGCCCATCTCCAGGCTGACCTGTCTAGGATTTATGAAACCTCCTCCCCCAGCCAGGGACCACCAGAGCAAATGCCACTACCTCAGAGGTTACCAAGAAAGAGGAGAGGCTGGACCAGGGTGGGCTCAGGGAGGGAGAGGGTGGTGGAACAGAGTTGCATTCCTCCAGCTGTACCACTCCACAATTCATACGCTCTTCTGGTGGATAGTGGTTCCTCTATGGAGGCACCTGCAGTGGAGACCAAGGAGGCTACTGGGAACCTTCACAAAGGAGAGCCTCAGGAGGGTGGCATGGGACCCCACAGAGGGAGGAAGGAAACAACTCCTGGTGGGGGACTCAATCATTAGGGGTGTAGAAGTAGGGAAGGAAGGGGAGAGGGAGGGAGGTAAGGTGCCTGCCTGGCACCATGGCTTGGAGAGACAGGAAGTGAATCCTCAGGATCATGGGAGCTGCTGCACGAGGGAGAGAGCTGGATGTCATTGTCCACCTAGAGATAAATAACCTGGCTAGGAATGGGATCAGAGCAGTGCAAGAGGAGTTTGTAGAGTTGGGGAGGGGCCTTAGACAAGTAGCGCATACGGTAACCTTCTCGGAGGTGCTGCCTGTCTATGGCAAGGGTGATGCTATGGTACTCCTCATCAGGGGATTCAATGAATGGTTGAATAACTGGTGTGGAGCTCAGGGTGTTGGCTTCATTGAGGACTGGGGCGCCACCTGGAGGGATAAAGACCTATACTGGTGTGATGGTCTGCATCTGTCCGGGGGGAACCAGAATCCTAGATGAGAGGTTTAAATGCTTCATTGGCAAGCATTTAAACTAGCCAAGGGGGGAGGCACTGAAAAGGAGCAGGGAAATCCCCACCTCCCACCACAAAACACGGTAATTAGTAAGGTAAACACCAAGGTAGAGAAGTCATTAGGGAGCAGGACAGAGGTAAATGTAAATAAAGACAAAGGCAGTAAGGACAGGGATGGGGCTAAAAAGGGTAAGGCCATCAAAAAGTGGAGGGTGATGAGGACCAATGCCCATAGTCTGTGTAACAAGCTCCCTGAACTAGTGGCCTTGAGGAAGAGGGTTGCCTGGATATTGTGGCAGTCACAGAAACATGGTACACAGAGAACCATGACTGGGATGTCAACATACCAGGATGCACAATCTACAAGAGGGACAGGGAGGGTAAAAGTGGAGGAGGAGTAGCTCTCTATGTAAAGGAAGGGATCAAAGCACCATAACTAAAGAGTAAACAGGGAGCAGATGAGGCACTCTGGGCACCCTGAGACAGGAATGGCACCACAATCCACACAGGGTTGTATACAGACCCCATCTCAGGGGAGGGGAGGGAATGGATAAGAAAATGATGGAAGGCATCCTTAGAACAGCAGAAAAGGGAGCTATTGTTGATGGGGGACCTGAATATGCCAGATGTTAACTAGAGCACCTTTGCTGCAGGCTCATCCAAGAGCTGGGTCATTCTTGATGCTTACAAATGGCATGCCTCAGACAGCTAGTATTGGAACCCACTCAAGATGGAGCAATCTTAGACCTGGTAATCTCATATGGGGATGGAAAAAGAATAGCAGATTTAGAAGTGGGTGGCCATCTTGGAACAAGCGACCACCAAACAGTGTGGTTCACGATAAACACAGCCTTACAAGCTAGCCATACAAAAGAAAGAGTATTGGACTTTAGGAGGGCCGACTTTGGGAAAATGAGAGAGTGCCTCTGAAAAGCACTAGCAAACAGGCAAGAAGGAGGGGTGGAGGAACAATGGGGAATAATCAAAACAGCCATCACAGAGGCAACAAGCCTTTGTGTAAAGCAAATCAACAAAACACAATGAAGGAAAAAAAAACGCTATGGCTCTCAAAAGAGGTGGCAGGAAGGTTAAGGAGAAAAGGCTAGCATTCTGGAAATATAAGGAAACACAGAAGGAGCAGAACAGAGAACTTTATCAGTTAAAGCAGAAAGAGGCAGGGAAGGCAGTCAGAATAGCAAAGGCTCAAACCAAGGAAAGGATAGCCAATCCTGTTAAGAAGGGGGATAAAACCTTTTATAGGCACATTAGGAAGTGAAAAAAGACAAAAGGAGGGATACTGAGGCTTAATAAATGGTCGGGGAATGTGGGTAGAGGGTGACAGTGAAAAAGCAGGGATACTGAATGAATATTTCTGCTCAGTATTCACAGAGGAAGAGGAGGAGGAGGTACCTAAACCAAACAAGAGAAACACTCTGAAGACAGGGGTCGATACCAGTTCATTTACAGAAGAAAGAGTTCTGAAAGAACTAATAAAATTGAAGATGGACAAAGCAATGGGGCCAGATGGGATTCACCCAAGAATTCTAAAAGAACTAAGGGTAGAACTAGTGACACCACTGACTACTCGCTTTAACAAATCATGGGAGGATGGGGTGGTACCTGAGGACTGGAGGAGGGCAGATGTAATTCCTCTTCACAAAATTGGGAGCAGGACAGAGGCAAGAAACTACAGACCAGTTAGTTTGACCTCAGTGGTAGGGAAAATGATGGAATCACTACTGAAGGAAATAATTGCTGAGTACCCAGAGTCTGGAGTAAGCGGTTTTCCACGAAAAGGGTACTCTCCCCAAAACAAGGATCAGTGGCAGCAAATCTCCAATAAACAACAATCTCATGTTCTGAATCAGGAAGCCACACCAGCAAGTTCTAAGCCATGGCTCTTTCACCAGGACCAACAGATGGACAGGCACTGCCAACAGTCTAGAGAACCAGGTGATAATCCACACTGATGACAAAGTCACACTGACCTGCCGTAGGTAAGCACTCTGATAAAGCATGGTCACATGGTGTGCAGCCGATTGGCTGTTCATCAGCATTGTGCTTGCGGATTGGTCAGCCAGACTTGCCCAGCATTTTCAACTCTTTAGCACTAAATTGGAATTTAACTGTGCTAAAGTAAAGCTGACATGTTAATTTCATTTTTCTCTATTTTGCCCTTCTGGTTGTTCTCCTCTGTTGCCCCCTGTATTCTCTGTACTTAAATTTAGTTTTTAAAGTTATCTCGAGTGCAGTCTCCAAGTACTGATCTGCAGTAGTGTGTTATTGGCAGAAGTGCCACAGCCTGTACATTCCCAAAGCTCTGGTTCTAATGTACTGTTAGCCTGATCTTTCATTGTGATAGTGTGGATGTTAATTTGGAAGAAAAAATGTATTGATTGCTAGGCAGAAATTGGTGCTTGCATTTGTAATTCCTTCTTTGTCCCCTGAGACTGCCACTGTTTAGCTACCTTTGTTCCCTGGCCCCAGCAGACAGAGCTGGCACCTCGCTTACTGTCTGCAGCACACCCTCAGATTTAATTCAGTGAATACAGCTCTTTTGAGCTATTGTTTAGTTGGAACCCTTCCCTTTTCTCCTGCTCTATTTAACCCATCCACATACTTTTTGTTCCCCCCCACCTGCTTCCAGGCCACCTTTAAATACACACAGTAATCATGTCCACTTCAGGCTAGAGTACCCTGAATGTTTTTACAGTCCATACTATTTTCTTAAAGGTAGATCCAAATGACATTGATTTTGTTGGACTTGTCCCCTTGGAGCTTCCCACACATTTATACAAGCATCTCAGTATCTCAGGGATAGCACTTCAAGATGAGGGCAGCATTATGTTTAACTATTGTATCCTACCTCCTTGTACACCATATGTACCACCCTCAATCCTAAGCTCATTAATTCTGGTGCTCCCAATCTCCGTTAGCCCATAGCTGATCAGAATACCTACAATTACTCTGAATGGCCCAAGTGCACACCAGAGTTTGCTAGGCTGGAGTTGGTTATTCAAACACTGTGGCAGGCTGGTACGTCTCCTGTCCTAACATGGGAAGGCATGCCGCCTGCCCACTTTTCCCTATCTCCATTGATGCTTTCTGTGAGACTACTCATCTTTGTGGGTGCAGGCCCTCCTGCTTACCACTGCAAGGTCTTCCTAACTACACCTACTAACTCTCACAAGTATAAAAGGGCTAGATCACTTAAGAATGTCTTGGAAGCCTTCAGGAAACTCCTGCTTATCCTACTCCTATGCTCAGGCAATGTTGAACTTAATCCTGGTCCACCAGCACTTATTTCCTCCCCACTGATCTAGTGAGCCATAATGGTGAGTTTCATGCACGCCAATGCGCAGTCTGCTAAAAATGTACATCTATTCAGGCATGGATTTGTCACACCTCACCTGATTTTTTGGTGGTTACTGAATCGTGGCTAAAGCCTGGAACTACGGATCAGGAGGTATATATTCCTGCCTATTCCTTGTTTAGAACAGACAGGCAGTCTAGAGGAGGAGGCATTGCCATGTATATTAAAAATACTTTTTCTGCCACCGTCACTGAGTCAATAACAATTCAGAAAGAGTTTGAATGCGTATCTCTCAAGGTTGAGATTGCACATAAGATTTCCCTCTGCATAACAAGATGCTATAGGCCCCCAACTGCGGGGCTTCAACTATTGTCCTACCTAAGTAACTCCCTGGGATCACTGTCATCTGAATTCATTATTCTGGGTGACTTCAACCTTGATTGGCTATCCAATGTCTCCACTCCCCTTAAATCTATCTGTGACTCCCTAGGCCTGTCCCAACTCATTTCTGAAGCTGGCCGCCCAATAAAAAGAACCCTATTAACAGTACACTGCTGGATCTCATTATATAAATAAACCACACCTATTCACCCATGCTGGGGTCCTGTTCTCTGATATCAGTACCATTGCTTCATTGCCTGTGTAAGGGCTACATCTAAGCTAGCATCTATCGCTGAACCCACCCTGAAGAGAAGAAGAAACTTCCATGTTCACGCTTTCACCTTGGATTTGCAAGACTCCTTGCTGTGGCAAGACTTTACCTTGCAAAACCTGTATGTACATCACATATCATTTTCCAAAATTTCGTTATAGGGGTTCTGGACAAGCATGCACCAGTTACTAAAGTCAGGTGAAGGCCAAATCCTGCTGCTGGTTTACTGCCGACCTGAAGGCCCTATTGCTTAACAGAGATCAGCTATGGAAACTTGCACGTAAAATCAAACTTCTGAAGGACTGGGCTCTTTTTAGGACAGCTAGGAATTTGTGCACTAAGATGATCAGAGAAGCCAAGGCATACTTCTATCATGCTGAACTCGAATCCTCCACTAAGTGTTCTTCCAAATTCTGGAAAACTTTAAAGGAGCTAGAAGGCTCCACATCTGTAAATTCATTGCCAAAAAAAATCACAATTGGTTCCACTACAGTCTCTGACAGGAATGCTATCCTCGATTCACTCAATAATCATTTTGCCACCGCAGGTCTAGCTTTTGATTCCTCTCCTGCAAGCAACCTCCGTGCGCAGTTGGGTGTGCAGGATCACAAAGTTTACAACAATGGTGCAACCTTTTCTCTACAGTCTGTAACCTTGAAAGAGGTGGAAAAATTACTATTATAAATAGGTGACAGGAAAAGTGCCGGGGGCCGACCTTATTGACCCTTTCTTCCTGAAGATTAGTACTCATGTCCTAGCGGTGCCAATCATGCATTTTTTCAACCTATCAGTCTCACAAGGAAATATCCCTCCCATATGGAAAATGGCCCATGTGGTCCCTCTGTTCAAATCTGGAGATCCCAGTGACCTAAATAATTATAGATCTATTTCCCTGCTACCCATCTTGTCTAAATTGCTGGAGAAACTAGTGAGTTCACATCTTAGGAACTACCTAGAATCATCTAACCTGTAGAATCCCCTACAATCAGGCTTCAGACCATGGCACAGCACCATCTCAGCATTGGCAAAGGTGACAGATGACTGGCAGCGTGAGCTGGATGAAAAGAAATTCATTTGTACAGTTTTCCTAGACCTAAGTAAGGCCTTCGACAGTCAACCATAGCTTGCTCCTGTCTTCTCTTCAGAATATCGGACTGGACCCCCCTGGCATTGAAATGGTTCTCTAACTACCTCACTGGCCGATTCCAACAGGTAAAAGCAGAAGGGGAACTATCTCTGCTAAAACCACTTCTGAGAGGTGTACCACAGGGGTCTATACTGGGCCCCCTGCTTTTCACAATTTACATCAACAGAATTGATGCTAGTATCAAAGATGCTAACATTCACCTCTTCACTGATGATACTGTGCTTTATGTCAGCAGACCTACTCTTGGATCAGCCTGTAGTGATCTACAGCAGGAATTCAATCAATTGCAGCTACAGTTCCTAAATCAGAAATTACTTTTAAACGCCAAAAAGACTAAGACAATGCTTTTTTCACCCCTTTTCATGCAACAAATCTTCTGCTAGTCGAACGCTCTCAGATTACCACCCTACTTGGTGAACATTTGGAATTTGTAGACAAATTTAAATATCTAGGGTCTGATCGACCACAAACTTTCATTGATTGATCACATTGAGGAGCTGTAGAAAAAACTCACAATGAGATTTGGTCTCTTTTACAGGATTAAGCACTTTCTCAACCAGGATGCTAAGAAGGGACTGGTGCAAACCACGTTCCTGTCCCTGATTGAGTACACAGACTTTCTATATAGTCAAGGTCCTACTACCACGCTAACTAAACTGGACACACTGTATCACTGAGCCTTGAGGTTATCATGGATCTCCCTTACTCAACTCACCACTGCGCTCTATATACAGCTGTGGGTTGGCCTTCCCTAACCTTTAGATGACAAAGAAATGCTGCTGTGTGGACCTATAGTGCCATCACTCAGAGGTTACCCTCTTATATCTCAGACTGTCTACCATTGAGAGTCATATCTAAGTATGGGCTGAGAAGTGCTCAGTATATTTCTTTGGCTGTGCCCAAGGTCAGATCATGGTTTGGCTGGTCTGCCATAAGCTGTATGCTACCACTGCTGTGGAATAAGTTGTGAGAAACTCTAAAACTGTTCCACCCGATCAGTCTAGCAGCATTCAAATCAAGTTACAGTCGTTCCTTCAAGGAAGCCTTTAATTGCTTCCATTGATGGCTGCCATTTCTCCAGCTGTTGATGTCCTCCCTTGTACCATGTATCACAACTGTGCCATTATTGTCCCCTCATCATTCTGCCCTCTCCAATTCTGCCCCTCTCCGTCCTTTTATCTTCAACTCGTACCTTCCCAGGGTAATTGCTGAACACTTACTTTCCTTCCTCCCCCTTACACTTCCTGCCCTTCTCAGTACACCGCCCCTAGCTTATTTTATTAGTGTTGGCATGTGAGTGTTACCGTCCTTTAGGATAACTCAGCCCCAACTAGCATGTATCCTTCCATGATTACCCCTGCTCAGTGTCAGGGTCTATATGTAAACATATATGCAGCTGTTATATGGTGGCGGTATTGCTATGCTCTCAGATTCTTTATTTCTTGATTGTCATTATATTGTTAATTGTCCTGACCCCAGTTCAACTGTCATTGACTGGTACTGCTGTAACCATGAAGTTCTTTACTGTCTTATTGTTCTATGTCCAGATTCATCTTGAAAATGAGCTTGCTCAAGGATGTTCGCCTGGTTAAATAAAGATATTGATTGATTGATTGATAGTAACACTCATAGTACCAGGCTCCCACAAGCAGATTTCCTCTGCCATTAATTTCAGGATTGAGTCCTAGGTTTCATTCGACCACAGCCAGACTCCTGAGTCAAATCTGGCACCTGCAAATGTTTCAGTTGTGAGGAAGGCCCTCTAGGTGCAGGCTGCCCTGTTTGGTGCCTCCAATCAGTTGTTCACTTCCAAACTACACCACTCAATAGTAGTGCCTTCATCTCCTCTCTTCCAGCAAATTACATGGCATTGATTTCATCCCTCACTGAAAACAAGAAAACTGTCTCCCTCAAACAGACTCACTCCCTATCCCTACATATCGCGTATGCCCTGACCTGACATCTAGCTAAAAATACGGTTCACATTTAAAACCTTGGATGCAATAAGCAACTGCAGAGTTGCAACACCATCAAATCTCTCCTGACATAAAGTAAATGAATACAGGTAAGGGAGGAAAACTTAGCTCCGTTCGGAGCCCATACAGACAGCAACCCCACATGACCCCCATCTTGCTCCCCTCCTCTACTCTACCAAGTATGTGTACAAATGCATGATTATACAATACTGGAATGCTCCTCACTTACCTATATTCAATATTTTAAAATGGCTAAGTAACATTTTGTATGTGTTAAGTTTGGAGAAACTGTATATGAATTATGAGGATACAGTTGATAAGATATATACTGCATGTAATAAATAGGTTGCAATCTTACTGCCACCTTTTCAGACAAATAATTAAAATTATTTATTTGGAACATAGTCACTTAGATAGTTAATATTACTAAATTCATCATGTCCTACAAGAAAGGATAGAGTATGGTTATAATATGAATAATTTAAAACAAGCATTTGTCAATGCCGAATGTTCATTGTGTGTACTGGTGGCATTGGGGGGGTGATGTTTGAAAATTGCTGCAGTGAAGGAAGAAGTGTATTAACACTCAAGAATGCAAATTAGAAGTGATGATGTTGGGCAGTGTGTGTCTAGTTTGGTAATATTTATGAAGCGTTAGGCTTTCCAACCCTAATGCCCTACCCTCACCCCCACCCTGCAGAGAGTGACAGGCATTGGGGGTGTTCCTTTGGGTCATCGGCCATCATGCTCATGCCATTCAACCCCCACCCTGCAGACACTGACAGACATTGTGGTGTGCCTTGGGGTCTTCAGTCCTAGCCCTCATCCCATTCCATAATGAAATAAGCTAAGATGGGGCAGTATAGAGTATGGCATGAATGTTAGGAACAAAGATCCCAAGGCACACCCCGATGCCTGTCACTGGCTGCAGGGTGGGGGTGGAATAGAGTGAGCATTATGGTTGATGATCATGGCACCCCAACACCTGTCAGTCTCACAGGCTGGGGTGGGCCGCTAGGGCTGCGGGGGTGGGCCGTCATGGTTGGAAAGCTAATGCCCGGGGTGTTTGTTGGTATTTTCACTCTAAATGCCCAACATGGGCTTTTTGGGACCCCTCCTCATGAACAGTGGCACTATCATTTCATTACTCAATTCCATGCAGCAGGTGTGAAAACACATTTCAGACAGGATGTGAAAAATGACAGTGGTACTGTTCATAAAGAGGTGTGAAAAAATAGCAATGTTGAAAATCTGGAGTGAAAATATTAAAAATTGGTGCAGTTACGAGTGTGCATAGAAACTGTGCAATGCCCACTCATAACACAGTCATATTTTGGAATTTTTTTCACCAAATTTGCAACATGGGCTTTTTGGGATTCCACATAATGAACAAGTGGCACTGTCATTTCATGAATCAGTCCCAAAAGGTGATTCCATGCAGTGACCGTGAATTTACCTTTTGGGACTGAGTAACGAAATGAAAGTGACATGTTCATGAGGTGGGGTCCCAAGAACCGCATGTTGAAAATTTGGGGCCAAAATTCTTAAACATGGCTGAGATATCAACATAACCTGAATCCCCCATTAACAGCCATTATACGAGCTTACCTTTGATTCTTCAGTTTGCTAGTCGACTTTGAAGAGTGCAGACATGTCCTGGGTCAGAGAAGATGACATTGCCAACCTCCAGAGGTAAGTATAGGGTTGGGGGTAAGGGAAGGTGGGTGCCAGTGGAGGGAGGGTATGGGGAGGGGCACTGGGAGATGACAAGGGACCGCTTTTCTTTAGGTTAAAAAGTGGGATCGCTTTATTTAAAGGTACAGCAATAAAATAAATAAATAATGTGGCACACTGGGTGGACTCCAGTGTGCCACATGAGTTGGAGGGATAAATAATGCTGACACAGGGATTGGGCACCCCATCCATCAGAATGTGGTGTGGGGCAAATCCAATACCAGGAGTGGGTACCCGGTGTTGGAAAGAGAAAGTGAGAGAAAGAGAAATTAATTATCTGGGCACACTGGGGTGGGCTCCCAGTGTGCCACAATAGTGTGGCAGGGAATGCCAACACGGGGATTGGGCACCCCGATGTTGACTCGCACTTCAAAGGGCGAGCTGCGCTGCTACTGTATCAGCTCTGTCCTTTGAAATGCTTGACCACTGTAGTGCTTTCTGCTTACATTTCTAACTGCAGAGGAGCTCTCAGCTGTTAACAGGGACCGGGGATTATCTAGAGATCAAAGGACTGAGCCTGCGTCACTATTGGTTTGGCTCTGTCCTTTGAAATCTTTGCTCAGTCTGCCCCAAAAACTGAAAGTGTGTCATCAGCAGCCTGCCTTCTGATTTGCCTTCAACAAACCTGCCCCTTGAACAGACCTCTCCAGCGGACGCATCCCCCTCACACCTCTCTATAGCAACTCTCATAGAAACATGTTCGTCTCTGCCTGCACACACAATGAACATAAAAAACAGATTGTACATTCACCTATGGGTGTAGAACATATACAGTAGTATAGTCTAGAGGTTAGAGTAATGAGCTGTGAAAAAGCTTGGTATATCCAGCAGACCAGATCTGGGTTTGATTCCCACAACCTCCACTTGCATACTGTGTGACTCTGAGCAAGTCACTTAACCGCCCAGTGCTCCCAAGTCACTCCTGAAAACAGGCACTTGTGCCTAGTGGGCCTTACCCAGTTACCAAAGACTAAAATAAAATAAATAAATAAAAATATTGTGTAATCCAAGTTGAAGGAATTTGTGTATGTATTTGGAGTATTCTGTTTATTTTGTCTTTGGATTTTTTCTGACTTTACCTTTTTTGTTAAGAAATACCAATGCAAATTATTCAACACACAAAAAAAAAATAGTTACCTCCTAAAAGAAGGGGCTTATTGAACTTGGGATCCTAATCTTACAAAATGAATACTGAACAGTAGAGGAGATAAAAGTTCAATTTCTCATTTGGTAAAAATGTAAAAATGAGTAAAGTCAGCGGTCAAATGATATTTGAATATTGGTTCCACTTCTATATAAAACATCTAGGGTACAAACATCATTTTCTTGCAATATCTCAGAAATATTGAATTCTGTGACACCACAAACATGATCAAGTCCATTGGCAATGTTGCACACAAGGTTTGAACACAATCTGTAAAATGTGTCAGGATACAAGTGTTTTCCTTGATATACTTAATGTTTTTTATTATATATTGTCTGTGTACTACTGTTAAGGTAAGAGATGTATTACATTATATGTCTGGGTTATACCTGTACGGGGGCCATGTAGCACAGTGTACCCTCCTGGTAATAAATCTATAAATAAAATAAGAATTGAAATGTGATGTGCATTAGAGTCAATTCTTGAATTTGCATTTAGCCACCATAGCTGTTAAGTAGAATGTCTGCCCATTCAGATAGCCAGATCTTAGTAAATGGGGTAGATTAATATCTTGGTAGATGTAATCCAGATGCTGGCAGTAATTTCATGAAAGTCTTTGTTCTACTTATCATCTCAGGAAGTATAGTAGAGTGTGTGAGAATCAGTTACGTATTTGCATGTGAGGTTTCTGCTAATCTGATTCTGGCACCTATCTACACTTTGGCAGTCAACCACACTTTCTTAGGCCTCAAATATCTACTGGCTGTGACTTCTTACAAGGACTTGACACTTACAGACTCTGCCCCTTCCAGCCTCAGAAATGTAGTTACTTAAACTAAAGAGCCAGACATGTGTGATGTCTAGCACGTGCAGTGATAGAAGGAGAATCATGTGAAAATGTGAGATTCAATACTTTAGCAAGACTACTGTTACATAAAAGTAAAGTAGCCCTCCTATTCAGAGTCTGCCTTCTCCCCAGTGCAAATAATTGCATCATGGCCATCAGGGAGGCATAGTCATACAGACAGTATGCCCTGCCCGGCACATGTTACCTTCATGAGTATCAAATTGAGGTAATGCTGTGTAATGTTTATATACATAGCACACCACAGACCCCAGCTAGCAACAGTGCTGTGTAATGTTTATATACATAGCACACCACAGCCCTCTGCTAGCAACAGTGCTGTGTAATGTTTATATACATAGAACACCACAGCCCCTGCTAGCAACAGTGCCGTGTAATGTTTATATAGATAGCACTCTACAGCCCCCTGCTAGCAACAGTGCCGTGTAATGTTTATATACATAGCACACCCCAGACCCCAGCTAGCAACAGTGCTGTGTAATGTTTATATACATAGCACACCACAGCCCTCTGCTAGCAACAGTGCTGTGTAATGTTTATATACATAGAACACCACAGCCCCCTGCTAGCAACAGTGCTGTGTAATGTTTATATGCATAGCAGACCACAGCCCCCTGCTAGCAACAGTGCTGTGTAATGTTTATATGAATAGCACACCACAGCCCCCTGCTAGCAACAGTGCTGTGTAATGTTTATATGCATGGCACACCAGAGCCTCCAGCTAGCAACAGTGCTGTGTAATGTTTATATACGTAGCACACCAGAGCCCCCTGCTAGCAACAGTGCTGTGTAATGTTTATATGCGTAGCACACCAGGGCCCCCTGCTAGCAACAGTGCTGTGTAATGTTTATATGCGTAGCACACCACAGCCCCCTGCTAGCAACAGTGCTGTGTAATGTTTATATGCGTAGCACACCACAGCCCTCTGCTAGTAACAGTGCTGTGTAATATTTATATGCTTAGCACACCACAGCCCCCTGCTAGCAACAGTGCTGTGTAATGTTTATATACATAGCACACCACAGCCCCTGCTAGCAACAGTGCTTTGTAATGTTTATATACATAGCACACCACAGCCCCCTGCTAGCAACAGTGCTGTGTAATGTTTATATGCACAGCACACCATAGCCCCCTGCTAGAAAAGTGCTGTGTAATGTTTATACGCATAGCACACCACAGTCCCTGCTAGCAACAGTGCCGTGTATAGAAACATATAAACAGAAATATAGAATTTGACGGCAGATAAGGACTGCTTGGCCCACCCAGTCTGCCCATTTCCCTGCCTACTGGATAAGCTGCAGATCCTAGTTAACCAGCAGCCTACTTCTTCCTACCCCCCCCCCAGAATTGCCTTATGACTGTCCCATGCATGCTTGAATTCCACCACTGTTTTTGACTCCACGACTCTCTCCGGAAGGTCATTCCATGCATCCACAACCCTCTCTGTAGAAAAAATACTCCTAAATTACCTCTGATCTGCCCCCATCTTCAAATTGTGCCCCTTGTTCTTGCACACCTCTTTTTTGAAAGATGCTACCATCTTGGACTTTGTTGATTCCTTGAGGTACTTGAAAGTTTCTATCATGTCCCCCTCTCCTCCTTTCCTCGAGGCTATACATATTAAGCTCCTTAAGTCTCTCTTCATATGTCTTCTGGTGCAGACCCTGCACCATTTTAGTTGCCCTCCTCTGAACAGCTTCCATCCTGTCTATGTCTTTATGAAGACTGGGTCTCCAGAACTGCATGCAGTACTCCAGATGGGGTCTGACCAGCTGTCTGTACAGAGGGATAATAACTTCCTGTTTTCTACTGGTGATGCCTCTCCCTATGCATCCCAGTATCCCCCCAGCCCTCCTTGCTTCCCTCTCACATTGCTTGCCCACCTTTAGGTCATCTGATATGACTACCCCCAGGTCCCTTTCCATTTTTGTTGTTGTTAGTATCTCACCCCCCATTGTGTACTCTTCCCCTGGGTTTTTGTTTCCCAGGTGCATTACCTTGCACTTCTTAGCATTGAATCTAAGCTGCCATACATTTGACCATTCCTCTAACCTTGCCAAGTCCCTTTACATCCTTTCCACCCCACCTTGTGCATCAACTCTGTTGCAGATCTTTGTGTCATCTGCAAAGAGACATACTTTTCCTTCCAGTCCCTCTGCAATGTCGCTTATAAAACATTGAAGAGGACCGTCCTATTACTGAACCCCTGCGGTACCCCATTAGTAACCCCTTCTTCAGATTGGACTCCATTTACTATTACTCTCTGTGACCTATTCTTCAGCCAATTTTTTACCCAGGCTGTCATCTTGGGACCCACTCCCAGGTTAGCTAACTTGTATATTAATCTTTTGTGTGGGACTGTGTCAAATGCCTTGCTAAAGTCTAGGTAGGCCATGTCCACAGCCCCTCCCTGATCTACTACTTTGTTCACCCAATCAAAGAAATCTATCAGATTTGTCTGGCATGACCTTCCTGCTGTGAATCCATGCTGCCTTGGGTCCTGTGCCCCTCTGGCCTCTAGATACTCAACAATTCTTTCCTTCAGAAGTGATTCCATCATTTTCCCTACCACTGAAGTTAAACTAACAAGTCTGTAGTTTCCTGCTTCTGCCTTGCTCCCACTTTTGTGAAGGGGAATCACATCTGCCCTCCTCCAGTCCTCAGGTACCACCCCATCCTCCCATGATTTGTTAAACAGGGTAGTCAGTGGTGTCACTAGTTCTACCCTTAGTTCTTTTAGAATTCTGGGATGAATCCCATCAGGCCCCATTGCTTTGTCCACCTTCAGTTTTAAGAGTTCTTTCAGTACCCTTTCTTCTGTAAATGGGCTGGTATCAACTTCTGTATCCAGAGTGTTTCTACAGTTTGTTTTAGGTACCTCCCCCTCTTCCTTTGTAAATACTGAGCAAAAATATTTGTTTAGTATCTCTGCCTTTTCACAGTCACCCTCTGCCCATTCCCCCCCCCCTATTAAGCCTCACTATCCCTCCTTGGTCTTCCTTCACTCCCTGATGTACCTATAAAAGGTTTTATCCCCTTCTTAACTGAGTTGGCCATCTTTTCCTCAGTTTGGGCCTTTGCTGTTCTGACTGCCTTCCCAGCTTCCTTTTGTTTTAACTGATACAGTTCTCTGTCCTGCTCCTTCTGTGATTCCTTGTACTTCCTGAAAGCTTTCTTTTTCTCTTGAACCATCCCTGCCACTTCCTTTGAGAACCATAATGGTTTCTTACATCATTTAGTTTTGTTTATTTGCTTCACACAAAAGCTTCTTACCTCTGTGATTGCAGTTTTTATTATTCCCCGTTGTTCTTCCACCCCTCCTTCCTGCCCATTTGCTAGTGCATTCCTTAGGCACTCACCCATTTTGGCAAAGTCAGCCCTCCTAAAGTCCAGTACCTTTGCCTTTGTATGGCTTGACTCTATTGCTGTGTTTATTGTGACCCTTCAGAAATGATGGAATCACTTCTGAAGGAAAGAATTGTTGAGTATCTAGAGGCCAGAGGGGCACAGGACCCTCGCAGCATGGATTCACAGCAGGAAGGTCATGCCAGATGAATCTGATAGATTTCTTTGACTGGGTGACCAAAGTAGTAGATCAGGGAGGGCTGTGGACATGGCCTACCTAGACTTTAGCAAGGCATTTGACACAGTCCCACACAAAAGATTAATATACAGTTAGCCAGCCTGGGAGTGGGTCCCAAGATGACAGTCTGGGTAAAGAATTGGCTGGAGAATAGGACACAGAGAGTAATAGTAAATGGAGTCCACTCAGAAGAAAGGAAGGTTACTAGTGGGGTACCGCAGGGTTCAGTATTAGGACCGGTCCTCTTCAATGTCTTTATAAGTGATATTGCAGAAGGACTAAAAGGAAAAGTATGTCTCTTTGCAGATGACACAAAGATCTGCAACAGAGTTGATGCACAGGGTGGGGTGGAAAGGATGAGAAGGGACTTGGCAAGGTTAGAGGAATGGTCAAATGTATGGCAGCTTAGATTCAATGCTAAGAAGTGCAAGGTAATGCACCTGGGAAACAAAACCCAGGGAAGAGTAACAATGGGGGTGAGATACTAACAACAACAAAATGGAAAGGACCTGGGGGGTAGTCATATTAGATGACCTAAAGGTGGGCAAGCAATGTGAGAGGGCAGCAAGGAGGGCTGGGGGATACTGGGATGCATAGGAGAGGCATCACCAGTAGAAAAGGGAAGTTATTATCCCTCTGTACAGACAGCTGGTGAGATCCCATCTGGAGTACTGTGTGTAGTTCTGGAGACCCAATTCCGCAAAGACATAGACAGGATGGAAGCTGTTCAGAGGAGGGCAACTAAATGGTGCAGGGTCTTCACCGAAGACATATGAAGAGAGACAAAAGGAGCTTAATATGTATAGCCTCGAGGAAAGGAGGGAGAGGGGACATGATAGAAACTTTCTGCTACCTCAAGGGAATCAACAAAGTCCAAGAGGGTAGCATCTTTCAAAAAAAGAGGTGTGCAAGAACAAGAGGACAGAATTTGAAGATTGGGGGGGGCTCAGAGGTAATTTAAGGAAGTATTTTTTCACAGAGAGGGTTGTGGATGCATGGAACGGCCTTCCAGAGGAGGTTGTGGAGTCAAAATCAGTGGTGGAATTCAAGCATGCATGGGACAGTCATAAGGCAATTCTAGGGGGTGGGGGTAGGAAGAAGTAGGCTGCTGGTTAACGAGGATCTGCAGCTTATCCAGTAGGTAGGGAAATGGGCAGACTGGGTGGGCCAAGTGGTCATTATCTGCCATCAAATTCTATGTTTTTATGTAACCATACTGTTCGATGGTCGCTAGTTCCCAGATGGCTACCCACTTCTACATCTGTGATCCTCTCTTCATCTCCATTTGAGAGAACCAGGTCTAAGATTGCTCCCTCTTGAGTGGGCTCCAATACTAGTTGACTAAGGCATGCCCCCTGTAGGGCATCTAGAATAACCCCACTCTTTGAAGTGGCTGCTGCAACTGCACTCTAGTTAACATCTGGCATATTCAGATCACCCATCAGCAATATCTCCCCTTTTTCTTCCATACTAAGTATACTTTCTATCATTTCCTTGTCCATTTCCTCCCCCTGAGAAGGGGGTCTGTATACAACCCCTGTGCAGATTGTGGTGCCATTGCCAGTCTCCAAATTTACCCACATATATACGCATAGCGCACCACAGCCCCCTGCTAGCAACAGTACCATGTAACTTTTATATACATAGCATGCCACAGTCCCCTGCTAGTAATAGTGCTGTGTAATGTTTATATGCATAGCATACCATAGCCCTATGCTAGCAACAGTGTGGCGGGCTAGCATTGCAGTGATTCCTGAATGAAAGATGCCACAATTGTAGAGAAGACATCAACAGTCTGCAGCAGGGTACACTGGAAGGACTCTACAGTTTGATCTACTGCTGGTCAGACCTTTTCATGGGCCTGGTTATATTACATACTTTTTAGGCAGTGAGAGTGCCTGTAAATATTTTAGTTTCAAATAATTTAAAATAATTTCTGCTTGCTCATTATTAAAGTTCAAAGTGAGAACTGAATTTTGGCTCTGGGCTTTTGGTTTCATTGGCCTGAAGAGGGTGAGAGCTCTGATGGACCTTTATTAAAACTGCTCAAGAGAATCGGTGACTTTCATTGATCTGCAAAAAGACTGCCATACTGCCATAAGACTTTATTTTATTTTACATTTAATTGTATTGTGTTTTTATTTAGTTTACTGCCTTTAAATAGTTCGGGGTTATTGCTTAAGGGAAGGGTAAAAGTTATTGTTGGCTTTCTTGGAGATTGTGGGGAGTATATATAAAGTATGTGTAATTTTATTAGCAAAGTTATTGTTTATGGGTGGGTAGCTGTTTGAGGGGGTTGAGGGAAATTTGTATTTTATTTTTTATTTATCTTAATTTTAAATTTTTTATTTAGTTAGTTATTTAATTGGGGATTTTTTGATGGCTTAGATGTGTTTTGCTTTTGTTGGGTCTTTTAGTATGTGTAGGAGGCCTACCCCCATGGTTGTGTGCTGTTCATCCTCTGCCCATCATGCGCTCCGTCCTTTCTCCCCCCCCATTATAGCTATCGGCATACCAGCACTGTAAAGCACTGGATATTGTTTGTAGGGAGGGAGGGGTTTTGGGGTGCCAACAGTGGAGGATCGAATGAGCAGGACCATCATATTGGGGTAGTAAGACCCAGAAGATCGCCCTGTGGTGAAATGGAATCTGGGCGTGGTCCTTCATGCCTAGTTTCCATGCCAAGGCACCACCAGTATTGGTGGGCAGGTAGCCTGAGCAGCTCAGAGGCCCATCCTACCCGAGCAGTGTTGTGTAACACCACATCCATCAAAAATAAGACTGCAGTTATTGAAGATTTTGTTGGGTCGGTGGATCTGGTGTGCATCAGTGAGACCTGGCTGGATGAGAATGCAGGCCCCTTATTAGAGGCCACTATTCCGGCTGGGTAATTGGTGTTACACTGCTCGAGGTTGGACCATGGGGGGGAGGGGTTGCGGTCTGTTTTAAAACCGAGCTGGGCCTCACGAGTGTACCAGTTGAGGAGGCTGAGTCATTTGAGTGTACTGTAGTGGCAGGTGTGGATTGTAGGATCACCCTCATCTACCATCCACCAGGTGATGAAAAGCGTTTCCTGTGGGAAGTAGCAGACTTCATGATCGACATGGCGTTCGAGTCACCCAGGCTGATGGTCCTGGGTGACTTCAGTGCCTGGGATGATGATGAACTCTCACAATTTGGACAATACTGCCTCCAATTGATGACATCTTTGGGCCTTACACCAGTTGTTACTTCTGCCACTCATAAAGGTGGTCACTCCCTTGACTAAGTCTTCCTCCTGGGGATCGAAGCCTTCAATTTGGGGGTGGAACCGTCAGATGGTCTGATCACTACACCATGGGGTTCAGTTTTTGCACCCCCTTCTTAGGCCTTCCCCTGTGGAGATGGTCAGGTACCGTCCTTTGCGAGATGTAAGCTCTGAGGGCCTGGCGGTGGTACTCAACCTATCGGAGCTTTTCTGAGTGAGTATGACCCAGATGCCCTGGCTTTGGCTTATAATAAAGCCATCTCCTTGGCTCTGGATATCATTGCTCCTGTCCATGTTTGTCCTTTCCCCTTCACCCTCAGTCCCCATGGTTTGATGAGACCTTGAGGGATGCATTGACAAGGACTAATAATAATAATAATAATAATATTTTATTTAATTGCTGCCTTTCAAAATTTTCAGAGCACTGTACAAAGAACACAGGCATAATCAATACATACACTAGAACTACACTAAACGAATATAACAAAACTAAGATAATCAATTACAGCAAAGCAGAAAATGCCTTCTCTCATAAAAGTCTTTAAGAAGATTAGAGCATTGCTGGCAGAGATCTTCCCTTCATGCCAACCATCTTAGATTGATGAAACATTATCAAGTCCATCATTCCACAATCTCCCGTAAGAAGGCAGAGTTCCTGTCAGGGGAGATTAAGGCTGCTCAGAACTGACCAGCTCAGCTCTTTCAAACTGTAGACAGACTGTGCAAACCAGCCTGCCTGCAGGTTTGCAGAGCCATTTCACAAGTAGAGTGTGAAGAGCTTGCTCGCTTCTTAGTGGCTAAGGTGGCTGACATCAGGGCGGCGTTCCAACCTGCACCCTGTATGCGAGAAACTATGGATTGGTGATTGGTCACTGTCCACAGGATCTCCTGGAGTTCATTTAACCAGCCTGAGTTCATTGATGTCATGCAGAATAACCAGGGTATGCACCCTACATGCTGTAGTTTGGATCTGGGCCCAACTTCCCTGATTAACAGTTGTTGGGATACTATTGGCCCGGTCCTAGCATGGCTAGTCTGGTGTTCCTTGGAGATGGATGAGTTTTCTAGGTCCCTGAAGGAGGTGGTGGTAATGCCTCTCCTGAAGAAAGCTTCTTTGGACCCAGACTGCCAAGCAAACTACAGACCTATCGCTAACCTTCCCTTTGTGGGGAAGGTGATTGAGAAAGTAGTGGCCATACAACTGGAGAACCATTTGACCATCCATGACATTTATGAACCACTTCAGTCTGGTTTTCGAAAGAGGCATAGTGCTGAGACTGCACTGGTTCAGGTGCTCAATGATCTCTTGATGGCGAGAGAGCGGAAGAGCCATTCCATCTTGATTCTTCTTGATATCTCTTCAGCGTTTGACACTGTGGACCATGGGGTTCTTCTCAAATGCCAGAGGTTCAGCTGAGGCCTGCCTAGTACAGTCCTCGGGTGGTTTAGATCTTTCCTCACTGGTAGAACTCAGAGGGTGGTGTCTCTCTGTCATGTGTGGTACCTCAGGGTTCAGTGTTGTCCCTCATGTTGTTCACAGTGTACATGCTGCCCCTCGGAGACATTGTAAGATGATATGGACTGAGGTTTCACTGCTATGCTGATGATCCCCAACTCTACCTATCTTTTGCACCTGACCAGGATAGAGCTCTCTCAATATTTAACAACTGCCTCACTGAAATCCAGAAATGGATGAATTTGAGTTGGCTGAGGCTGAACTCGGAGAAGACGGAGGTGTTGGTTGTGGACCCGGGTCACCGGATAGAGGGGATAGGAGCTGGTTTGCCTTCAGGACTTTTTCTTGGTGGCTCCCAACTCCCTACATGAAGGATGGCTAGAGATTCCCAGGGTTTGTCTTCAATCCTCTGGGGCCACAGCCTTTTCTTTTGTGGCTCCAACCCTGTGGAATTCTCTACCTCATTGGATTAGAGAGTGTCCGTTCACAGAATCCTTCAAGGCTTCTTTGAAGAGCTTTTTGTTTATTTCAGCCTTTGATTAGCCCCCTTTTCTGCTGCCTTTTAATTGTGTTAATATTTTAATTTTACTTATTGTTGATGTATGTTTTATGTGCTGTGCTTTGAATTTGAAAAGCTTAATAGAAATAAATTATGATTGATTGATTGATACCTCTGAACGGTGCTAAATCTGGGGGTGATTTTGATGACGGGCTGACATTCATGATCGAGGTGTCAGCAGTCATGAAATCATCCTTTTACCATCTGAGGAACATCTCCAGGATAAAACACCTAGTTCCATCCAGTGATCTGCCTGCATTGGTCTACGCCTTTGTGACCTCATGCCTTGATTATTGCAATTCCCTTTATCTAGGGATTCTAGGGGCTGATATCCGCCTGCAGCTAGTGCAGAATGCTGCTGCCTGGTTATTGATGAGAACTTCCCATACCTGTCATAGTTCTCTGGTGCTGCATGAACTGCACTGGCTGCCAGTACAGTGGTGGATCACCTTTAAAGTCAGTCATCTGACTTTCAAAGCCCTACATGGACTTGGCCTGGACTACCTGAAAGAGTTTCTGGTACCTTACTGCCCAAGGGGATCACTCTGCTTGGCAGACAAGGGGTTGCTAGAGATTTCAAGTTTTTTGTTAAAATCTTTGGGGGCCTGTGCATTCATGTACGTAGCCCCAGCCCTTTGGAATTCTTTATCCTGTCCGCATCCATGGAGGAATTTAAACAGGCCCTAAATTCCCATTTGTAGTATCAGGCATACTCAATTTGATGCTATTTTATTGAATTTTATGGACCCAGTATTTATTGTATCTGTGTTTTATTGTATTGTTTTTATTTGAAATTTGTTGTTAAGGTGCCTTGGATTTACAGTAGAAAGGCGCGGTAAAAATAAAGAGTATTATTATTATTAGCACACCATAGCCCCCTGCAAGCAACAGTGCTGTGTAATGTTTATAAACATAGCACACCACAGCCCCCTACTAACAACAGTGCAGTGTAATGCTTATATGCCTAGCACATCATAGCCCCCTGCTAACAACAGTGCTGTGTAATGCTTATATGCATAGCACACCGTAGTCCCCTGCTAGCAATAGTGCCGTGTAATGTTTATATGCATAGCACGCCACAGTCCTATGCTAGAAACAGTGCTGTGTAATGTTTATATGCATAGCACACCATAACCCCGTTAGCAACAGTGCTGTGTAATGTTTATATATAACTGGTCTGTAGTTTCCTGCCGCTGTCCTGCTCCCAATTTTGTGAAGAGGAATCACATCCACCCTCCTCCAGTCCTCAGGTACCACCCCATCCTCCCATGATTTGTTAAAGAGAGTGGTCAGCGGTGTCACTAGTTCTACCCTTAGTTCTTTTAGAATTCTTGGGTGAGTCTCATCAGGCCCCATTGCTTTGTCTGCCTTCAATTTTATTAGTTCTTTCAGAACCCTTTCTTCTGTAAATGGACTGGTATCGACCCCGTCTTCAGAGTGTTTCTCTTGTTTGGTTTCAGTACCTCCCCCCTTCCTTTGTGAATACTGAGCAGAAATACTCATTCAGTATCCCTGCTTTTTCACTGTCACCCTCTACCCACATTCTCTCCCCCTTTATTAAGCCTCAGTATCCCTCGTTTGGCCTTTCTTCACTCCCTAATGTACCTATAAAAGGTTTTATCCCCCTTCTTAACAGAATTGGCTATTCTTTCCTCAGTTTGGGCCTTTGCTATTCTGACTGCCTTCCCTGCCTCTTTCTGCTTTAACTGATAAAGTTCTCAGTCCTGCTCCTTCTGTGTTTCCTTATATTTCCTGAATGCTATCCTTTTCTCCTTAACCTTCCTGACACCTCTTTTGAGAACCATAGTGGTTTTTTCCTTCATTGTGTTTTGTTGATTTGCTTTACACAAAGGCTTGTTGCCTCTGTGATGGCTGTTTTGATTACTCCCCCATTGTTCCTCCACCCCTCCTTCTTGCCTGTTTGCTAGTGGTTTTCTGAGGCACTCTCTCATTTTCCCAATGTCAGTCCTCCTAAAGTCCAATACTCTTGCTTTTGTATGGCTTGATTGTATGGCTGTGTTTATCGTGAACCACACTGTTTGGTGGTCGCTTGTTCCCAGATGGCTACCCACTTCTAAATCTGATATTCTTTTTCCATCCCTATTTGAGAGCACCAGGTCTAAGATTGCTACCTCTTGAGTGGGTTATAATACTAGTTGTCTGAGGCATGCCCCTTGTAGGGCCTCAAGAATGACTCTGCTCTTGGATGTGCCTGCAGCATAGGTGCTCCAGTTAACATCTGGCATATTCAGGTTCCCTATCAACAATATCTCCCCTTTTTCTGCCATTCTAAGGATGCCTTCTATCATTTCCTTGTCCATTCCCTCCCCCTGAGATGGGGGTCTGTATACAACTCCCATGCAGATTGTGGTGCCATTTCCTGTCTCCAGTGTGACCCATAGTGCCTCATCTGCTCCCTGTTTACTCTTTAGTTCTGTTGCTTTGATCCCTTGTGTATCCTGGTATGTTGACATCCCAGTCATGATTCTCTGTGTACCATGTTTCTGTGGCTGCCACAATATTCAGGCAACCCTCTTCCATCAAGGCCACTAGTTCAGGGAGCTTGTTACACAGACTACAGGCATTGGTACTCATCACCGTCCACTTTTTGATGGCCTTAACCCATTTATCCCCATTCCTGTCCTTACTGCCTTTGCCTTTTTTTTACATTTACCTCTGTCCTGCTCCTTATTGACTTTCTACCTTGGTGTTACTTCACTAATTACTCATGTTTTGTGGGGAGGCTGGGATTTCCTGTCTTTCAGTGCCTCCTTTTCACTAGTTTAAATGCTTTCCAATGAAGCATTTGAACCCTCTCACTTAGGATCCTGTTCCCTCGACAGATGCAGACCATCATGCCAGTATAGGTCTGCATCCTCCAGGTGGCTCCCCAATGAAGCCAAACCCTGAGCTCCACACCAGTTTTTCAACCATTCATTGAATTTCTCTGTGAGAGTACCATAGCATCACCCTTGCCATAAACAGGCAGCACCTCCAAGAAGGCTACCAGACAAAGTGCTTACTTGTCTAAGGCCCCTCCCCAACTCTACAAACTCCTCTTGCACTGCTCTGATCCCATTCCTAGCCAGGTCATTTGTCCCTAGGTGGACAATGACATCCAACTCCCTCCCTCATGCAGCTACTCCCATGATCCTGAGGACTCACTTCCTGTCCCTCCAAGCTGTGGCGCCAGGCAGGCACCTTACCTCCCTCTCCCCTTCCTCCACCATTTCTACCCCCTTAATGATTGAGTCCCTGAGCAGGAGTTGTTTCCTTCCCCTGTGGGGTCTGTTACACGAGGTCCCTGCACCCTAATTGATACCCTCAGGGGCACACCGTAGACAGCTAATATTTAGGCATAGGCTATACTAATACATAGGGCTAAGAGCATCTACCGTATAAGAGTAGATGCCAGATGAATACATATATTGTAACTCACTTTGCTTCAATGCACACACATTATATTATGTATTTTCTGTCTATTTCTACTTGTCAGATGCCAAGACACCTGTCTTTGGAGTGATTATAATGTGGCAATATTGCCATCTTTCAGTGATGAACACCACTTACCTTGTTATGTAAGACTTGCATGAGAAGGTCTTTGTTCTAAAACTGATGACTTTACAAATTTATATAATGTTATCTTGTACCATGGAGCCACTCTAATTTAGCCAATAGGCTCATCTCTGTAACTAGAAATGTTTCTATCTTTCAGTAACCATAGTAATTATCACAGGTATATAATGTTATGCACAGGCTTTTACACCGGAGACCCGAGAGATCCCAAGAGACAACAAAGAAACCTCGAGGTGTAGGGACGCTTAGCACTGTGCTCCTGTTCGTATTGGTAAGAACTGCTTAGGGCAACTGTGATTTATCCTCATTTGTAGTAATAAACTTGTTTATTACTCGAATGCAACTTGTCTGTGATTATTTGCATCTCCAATATGCCAAGAACCTGAAATGAGATTTAGATCTCTTACAATTGGCAACCTGTGTGCAGGCGATATTGGGTGTTGTAAATTTCACTTGTTGCCACAAATTTCCCTTCTCCCACGGGGACTGTAGGTGTACATCTCCGTATCACCCTCTCCTGTCTTTCTACCAGTTTGTAGATACTTGCAAGGTCTGGCTGACTTTTCGGTGTGGTCGATGCGGGCTCTACCCACTCCCATAGCTGCTTTGAATTGCAAGCCTACAACTTATACAGTAGCCTGGCTGTGTTTAAAGTACTTGTGTTGTGGATCGATATGCAACGATGGTCTTTTTCACAGTTTGAATTTTTGTTGTCTCTCCCACATCAATGGCCACCGTGATCAGCTATCTGGCGCAGAACTGAGACTTGATGTCCTTTAAATTTTCTTACCCCATGGAGGATGGGTTGACTTTGCATGGGACACGAAATAATCCGAAAACCCTGTACTGAGGATTTCAACTCAGACACTGAGGCCGAAGTCAACCAATAGGCGTGCAGCTAAAGGGTTGATGGTCGCTGTTTCTCGCTTCTCTGAAGCCTCAGGCGGGGTTTTGAACCCTTGATCTGCAGATCGCATCTCCTAAGCAGGAGATGGGTCTACAGGAAACTGAATATATCAGGATACAGCAGAACTTGGAGGCTGAACTCCAATCTCTGCGTAATGAAAAGGATTCACTATTGCATCATTCTGCACAGGCTGGTGAACAAGAAATGTGTACTTTAAAGTCTGAATGTGAAAGTCTGAGACAGGATAAGAGTCAGGTAGTACAAATGAATGATTTGTTGAGTGCTACGAATGCACAAATGAGTGACAAGATGGGTGAACTGCAGGACGAGATCAACCAGGTAATGTAATGATTTAGAGATAGCCTATAGGACAATCCGCGAATTGAGCGCCATATCGTGTTTTGCAGAAACAGAAGCAGGATCAGGTTGATATGGATGTGTAAGTGTGAGTCATGATGAATGTAGAATTAAGATGGATAACCCTGCGCCATCAGTGAGAGGTCTTGACTGGCCATGCATAAGGTACTGGCAGTGGCGAGCCCCTGCCTTTCACTCGTCGTCGGAGGGGGAGCCATCTCCGACTGCACGATATCTCCCAGTACAATGCCCTGGTCATGTCCCTGGTCACTATGGTCCAGATACCCCACCCAGCTATCCACAGCATGAAGTGGTCCCCGCCACAACTCCCCAGGTCACACGCCGACAACGTCGGGTGACGCTCATCATGGGAAATGCCATTATGGCGGCGGCGCCTATGATGGGGGAGCAGGCCCAAGTTTGATCCTCACTGCACCTCCGGGCCGCTATTGTGTGGAAGATAGACAAGAGATTGAAACCATGATTGATAGGGCAATTAGAGAGTGTTCATCTTCCTGAAAGAAGTATGAAAGCCATTAAAAGTCAAATTCGGTTAAATTTTTCAAGAAGCTGGCATCAGGAAGGTGTTGTTCGGAGGTAGCCAAAAGCTGCTGGGCGCCCGCGCAGCATTAGATGGTGCGTGAGACGCTGCCCTTTGCCTGATCGACCACCAACTAATCTTCTGCAGATGGCCTACTCTGTTCAGCAAATTGCTCACAGTGTCGGTGGATGTGAACCCGTCCGACAATCTCAGCTGCCATTTGGAAAGGACGCCCAAGTGCTAGATGCTTAGTCTTGCTGCAGAATACCAAGTATAAATACTACGCCAGACCATCGATCCTGGTTTATGTAAGCAAACTCCCTGAAGTTGTTCGCCAAGAGATGGGAACGCACTTTGATGTAGTCAGTAGCTGAACTCATTTCTGCTCAGCCCTGGTGTGGCTGGAGTAATGCTAGCATTACCCCATGAAGCAAATGCTAAAGAAAGCTCCAGCCAGACTTCTACCACCAGAGACTCTGGATGGCCTATCGAAAGCAGGGAAACATCTGGCACAAGAATCACGGATGTAGATCTTATTGAATATGAGACCCTGTTCTAGAAACATGATCCCAGCCATGAGAGACAAAGTAGAGCCAACCATATACCCGAATATGGATAGGTTTGCCGATATCTTTGAAAACTGAGAGGTGTAACCAGTTGTATATCCTCGGGATTTGGGTTCCGTTCCGGGGCGTTAAGGCTATGAACCCACTGGGGACCACGGCTAATCTACACGGTGGAAGGACAGGCCAGCAACAACAGGCCAAACCTCCATCGGCCCTCCAGCTGGTACCAACAAAACCCTCAGCAACAGCAGCAGCAGTGGAGTGGGAACTGGAATTGCACAAAAATAAAAGTATAAAGGCAAAGGGAAGCCATTATAAAGATCGGGTCCTCATATAAACAGAGATAGCTGAAGAAAATCGGAATTTTCGTTGAGCTCCTGGGGCAAGGGTGCATTCTGTAGCAGATGCTGTTCCTGCACAAACACTTGCAGCAGTGCAACTGCGCATCCATGACACTACTGGCCATGGAGACTCGGAGGTGTGGTGCGCAGGCCCACAGCCTGAACCGGGAAGCCCCGCCTACCGTGATCAGTGCAACATGGTGAAGTCATCCATGCAAGCTAAGCTCCAACCTCTGCATGCCTCCAAATAATACGGATTGACAATTACAGGCCCCAGTCCGCATTGTAAACAAGCTGGTCTTGGATACAAATGGAAGGCCCTGCACTGAGGCCGAGGTCAGGAGCCGCCTATAATTAATTGTTCTGTTAGATAAGCAGGTGCAGCTGTATCTGTGTTATACACGACCACCCTGAAATGTCTCAATGATCTACCGGACGAAGACCACTATGTCAGGAGTCGACGGTGCTAGGTTACCCGCATACCGCCTCCCTGCCTTTTACTGCAGAACTAGCTATCTAAAGGCCTCACATGCTTCCAGTTGATGGTGCTGCATCATCACCCCACATTATTGGATTGATTTTCCTCGCACCACACGGCGGTGGGGATCTAGCAAATATGCTGTTAATACAAATCCAGGGTCAATACCATACCGCCTTGATTCCTGACTCACATGCTGTGGCAACAATATCCATTAACAACAAAGAATATGATGTCATAGATTTATTCAAGGATCATGAATTATTCCCAAAACTTTCCTATTCTGCAATGACATTTGGAAGTGTTTGCAGTTAACAAACATGATTGTGGCAGAATGCATACCGTTATTGAGGTGCCAGGCCCGGCACACGAGAGACAAAGACAGTATCCATTTCCATCTGAAGCCCTACCCTCTCTTCGAGAAACAATCAAGTCACTCCTTAAGCAAGGAGTAATCAGAACCTGTGTCTCCACTGCCAACTCTCCTGTTTGGCCGGTGAGGAAACCCACAGGTACCTGGAGACTTACTATTGACTACAGAAAACTGAATCAGGTCACTCCCAGTTGTTCTCCAACTGTAGCATCTGCACCAGACGTGCTTCGAATATTAACACCAGACCAGAAATGGTTCAGTGCTCTGGATATCTCCAATGGTTTCTGGTCATTACCATTGGCCCTCAAGAGTCAATATAAGTTTGCCTTCACTTTTGAAGGACGACAATATATGTGGACTTGCTTGCCACAGGGATTCCATAACAGCCCATCCCTCTTTCATCTCCATATGATGGATGCCCTACAAAGTTTCTCAACCCCAATGTCTCTTACAGTATGTAGATGACTTGTTGTTGGCTACTGCCACACAGGATCAACATCTGGATCTCTTGGATGAACTATTGACTCTTTTTCAGAGAGCAGGCTTGAAATGTAATCCTGCAAAAGCACAACTATGTCAGAAAGAAGTACTCTTTTTGGGTTTGAAAATAACTGATCAGGGTCAGAGCCCTACTTGGAAAAAGATTCAAGGGTTGCAAGATTTGCCATTACCTACCAGCGTGGCAACTCTTAGAAGGTTTCTAGGTATGGTAAACTACTCCAGAGATTTTATTTGAGATTTTGCACAGAAAGCCGCTCCACTGCACGAAAGTTACTCAAAGGACGTTCCATGGAATTGGGACCCTGTCCATACCTAGGCTGTGACTTACTGAAGCAGGCCTTGGCCTCCGCCCCAGCACTGGTTAACCCCAATCCAACATTACCATTCCACCTAGAGTGTGCCACCTCTGACATTGCTATGTCAGCAGTTCTGGCCCAAAGGTACATGGCTCTTTGAGACCAATTGCATATGCATTGCAGCTCTTGACCCCAGTAGAACAGAAGTATGGCCTTTGTGAAAGGAACCTTCTGGCTACCTATTGGGCAGTCAAGCACTTCCTGTATATCATTGGGTACTCTCCACTGATTCTTAACACCAATCATACCCCTACTACCTTTTTGCTCTCAGACAGAGTGAAGGATGGGTCAGTCTCTAACACCAGGCTGACACATTGGTCACTTCTCCTCCAGGATAGGGACATACAGGTTCACCAAACCAAAGTTCCATCTCTATTAGCACATGGCCTCCTCTTTCAGGGGGAGCCCCACTACACTTTGCAATCACCTGACCTTCCAGATCCAGGTCCATTCTTCCCTGCCACCCTGAGGTGTTAGAAAATACTCCTTAGCGCGTAGCGCCACCGATGGTTCAGCATCATATTATCAAAGGTGAACAAATTGCAGGATGGGTATCATGGTAGCGTATCCTTTTGGGAACACTGTCAAGATATCTAAACGTTGTACTGTAGCTTCATCACAGTATGCAGAGCTGGCAGCCGTGGCCTGTGCATTAGGAGTTTATCCACATGGAACTCAGGACACCATCATCTTTACTGACTCTAATTGGGTTTGTTGCTCCTTGCAAATTCCTCCCTTTCTGGCGGAAGAACTCCTTCCCTTTCCTCTGATGGCAGCCAGTGAAATACAAAGTGGTGGTGATTTACATACACGCATTGGGTGAGAAATACCCACACAAACTCTATGTGCACAAGGTTAAAGCTCATTCCTTACATGATCCCTACCACACATTCAATGATACAGCGGACACCTTGCCAAGGAAGGGGCCCAGGGGGGCGTTTGGGCGATGGAACACCAAGAGGCCAATGCAGCTGTACAGATTGCAGCCCTCAAAAAGAAATCTGAATCTTTTCCCCTTGGACCTCTCAGCAGCCCAACACTTGGACACTGAACTCAAGGAAGTGTTCAGATTCCTGGACAAGGTACTGAAGACTTTCCCACACATAGCCCTTACCGTAGGCATGAAAGTAAATTACACTTATCCCCAGATGATAAACTCATTTGGTTCCAGCCAGAAGATACTACCACCAAATTGTGGGTAGTCCCCAGACATCTAAGATCTGAATTTTTGCACCAGGTACCTGACACCCCCACTGGTGGCCACCAGGGGGCTGAAGACACCCTCCAACACCTCAAAACCACCGCTTGCTGGCCTGGGATTACCAAAGATGTTAAACAATACATTGATAATTGCCTTGTTTGTGCACAAAACAACCCAATACCTATGAAACGGAATGCCAAACTTTTACCACAGAGACATACTGGTCCTTGGCATGCCATCCAAATTGATTTTATTGGTCCTTTGACCAATACTAGTAGAAACAACAAGTATGCCCTTGTAGTAACCGATCTATTCTCTAAGTGGGTAGAAACCACAGACTTGCACTGCAAAGACAACTGCCAAAATCCTGGTAGAACAGATTTTCTCAATGTGAGGCCTGCCTCAAGGTAGACTCTGATAAAGGAACCAGTTTTACAGGTGAGTTGATGAAAGTCTCTTGAACTCCTAGGGGTTCAGCAGAAGTTCCACATACCTTATCACCCTCAATCTTCAGGTCAAGTAGAAAGAGCTAACAGACGGATTAAGCAAATGCTTTCCAAATTCGTGAGGACAATCCCAAGACCTGGGATTCCCTACTGCCTTTACTCCTTATGGCAATTAGGGTACCCTCAGCCACTACCCAGCTTACACCCTTTGAGGTGATGACTGGCAGACAAATGAGATTACCTGAACACTTGCTCTTTGACCTGCACACCCCACTGCAGACCAGTGTCTGTGGATCAGTATGTGGAAAACTCAGGAAAGACCTCATACACACACACTTGTATGCTGCAAATTGCATGGGCAAGGCCCAGCAACAATCCAAGATACAATTTGACAAACATGCACAAGAAGTGGATTGGCAGGTTGGAGATCAGGTCATGGTACTCAATTTGCACTATCCCACCCACTCTTCTCCAACAAGTGGAAGGCCCATACCCTATTGTCAATAAGCTCAGTCCAGCAGTCTATCGGGTTAGACTCCTCCACAACAATAAACCGACTGACAAATGGTTACATGCAACCAATTGAAACTGTACAAAGGAGCTTAAAACATACTCTTCCTAACCCCATTGGGCGGAACTGTACTAATATACTAATCTTTCATCTTCCTTTTCAGATGCATTGACAAGATGGCTATCTTGTTCCTCTCTTTACTCCTTGCAGGAGTACTCCTAACACCAAGGCACGGTACCGACCTCCTTCGCCACCTTGATCCTCCAGCACCTCCTACAGAGGGAGTTTCCATCAAAATTCCAGACACCATGATCACTGTTCAGGAAGGTTCTGATGCATACCTCACTGCCTCAGTCGTTGCTCCTGATAAATCTACCCTTCAGATTGAGTGGCAAACCACATCCCAAGGACAAATTCTTCCTGTGGCCAAACTTTCTAAGAGAACTTTCCAAGGTTGGCCAAACGCTAAATTGTCCCCAAATGGTACACTGTCCTTGTTACAAACTGCATTAAGACACTTAGTTATATAACATCACTGCTTTAATTGACCCTTCCTATTGTAACTCTCTTTCTCAGGATGCTGCCCAAAAATTTTGTGCTGTACACCACATTGCCTCTGCTGCCATGTATCTATCTGTGCTACCTCCTACTGAGAAACAGCTTTTGGAATGTCCAAAACATAACCCTGGTCCCCGTAATGGTCTCACTGCCACTGCCCTCCCAGGTTCTTTGATTAATAATTTACAATTTATGCATGTACCTGTCTTATTCAACCTTACTTATTGGAATATGAAGGAATTTGGTATGTGTCACAATACCAATACATCTGCATTTTACAGTACTTTATTACTTGACAGCTTAGCTGCATTTCAAATATGTACCAAAGATCCATTTACTGGGGTTTATTCTACTGAACACAGAGGTATTTTAGGAGGAAACCTCCTCCCAGTACTCTTACTCATAAACGTACTAAGCGTGAAGTTGACAGTTCTGATGTCACAGGTGCCACAGGCACTGTCACAGGTCTTTTGGTACTGCTATGTCCATTTGGAACAAAGCAGACATTGCTGCTATAAAGAGTCATTCTGCAAAGTTCTCCACTGGTTTGGTTAATAATGTTCTACCACCTTTACTGCATGGTGTGGATGGTCTTAGTCAGGAAGAAAGATACACTGTATACAACATGCACGACAATGCAAAGGCATTCACTGATTCCAAAGATAAGATTAATGCACTCATACAACAGAACAATAGAGAAGCTGAGAAACAATACATTGGCAGGGAAATACTTTGCACTGCATATGGATCACACATACTCACTACCATTAACAACCTGTTTAGAGATCTAGAAATTGGTAGGATCCCTGATATAATACATGATAGACGTCTTTCTAAATGGTATTGTCCCAGATGTAAATCTCAATCTTGTGTTGACCTATGTATGCAACAAACTTTGTCCATTCCTCTCTCTACAACTCGCAATTTGGGGTTTGTAGACCAGACATCCAAACACTGGTCCTTGTTTTTCTAACAAGAAATGTTCCATAACAGATACCATGTTTGTCTTTTCACTGTCTCCTTACCACGCTTTGATCCTACTACAGCTTTGTTAGAAGCAGTTTGCATGGCACCTCTATTGGGCATTTGGACAAGACATCTACCAAGAACGCCTGGATCTACCTCCTCTTCTGGTCTACCATTCCTTCTTGGATGCCTGGGTGGCACTGCACACAGACTGTTGTGTGAAGAAGCAATACATCTACTTGTGCCGATGTGATGTGTTTGATGTTATCGCCCTGTTTGTGGCTACTCACCAGACAGCATTGATTGGACTTTCACTATGGATGCTGACATCACTGAGAATGGCACCAACGGCTTTCGAACCAATGCAGTCACGGATCAACTCTACCAGTCATATACTGAGGAAGCTCATCGCCTGTCAACACAGAATCTCCAAGACAACCTACACATGCCCTGTCCAGTTGTAAAAATGAGACTGCCCATTGTGCTCGCGAGTATGAATTCTGATTGAGAATACTGCATAGTGACTAATATAAAATCATACTCCTATGGTTCTGTTACTTGTGCAATTGATTACCCCAACTTCTGTTTTGTTCCCCATCAGAAAACTGTTATTGGACACACTGTCATAACCCCCATCTCCCTTGTGGAAGCAGACATTATTGATGGTAATCCAGACTATTTACTCACCTTAGAAGAATACCTACCTTACTTTAATGTACACATAGACCCACTGACACTCACACTGAAATCCCTTTTAGATAGAAAGGACACACACCTCATCCACATCAGCAATAATATAACCAAAGCCAATGAAGCTATTCTTGACTTGATGAATGACGGAGATATGAATAATGCTTTGACTAACACTTGGTTAGAGATTACTTTTAAAGGTTTTGTTATAATACAAGCATTTTTGATATTTACTTTGATTATTATGCTTTGCTGCCTACGATGTACTCTACGCCAACACCGTGAGCAGCTTGAGTTTCTTTACAAGGCTCATGCCTCCGGATTGTAAAGAACTACTGCTCCTACCCACTCCTTCCATTTACCTGTGTTGCCCTTTTTAGGCAACAAGGGGGGGAATTGTTACACGAGGTCCCTGCACCCTAATTGATACCCTCAGGGGCACACCGTAGACAGCTAATATTTAGGCATAGGCTATACTAATACATAGGGCTAAGAGCATCTACCGTACAAGACTAGATGCCAGGATGAATACATATATTGTAACTCACTTTGCTTGCTAATGCACACACATTATATTATGTATTTTCTGTCTATTTCTTACTTGTCAGATGCCAAGACACCTGTCCTTGAAGTGATTATAATGTGTAAGGCAATATTGCCATCTTTCAGTGATGAACACCACTTCACCTTGTTATGTAAGACTTTGTATGAGAAGGTCTTTGTTCTAAAACTGATGACTTTACACATTTATATAATGTTATCTTGTACCGTGGAACCACCTCTAATTTAGCCAATAGGGCTCATCTCTGTAACTAGAAATGTTTCTATCTTTCAGTAACCATAGTAATTATCACAGGTATATAATGTTATACTGAGCTTTACACCTCGGAGACCCGAGAGATCCCCAAGAGACAACAAAAAAGAAACCTCGAGGTGTAGGGAATGCTTAGCACTGGCTCCGGGTTTGTATTGGTAAGAACTGCTTAGGGCAACTGTGATTTATCCTATTTGTAGTAATAAACTTGTTTATTACTCGAATGCAACTTGTCTGTGATTATTTGCATCTCCAATATTGCCAAGAACCTGAAAGTGAGATTTAGATCTCTTACAGGTCCCATGCCAGCCTCCTGTGGCCCTCTTTTGTGAAGGTTCCCAGCATCCTCCTTGGTCTCCACTGCAGGTGCCTCCATAGAGGAACCACTATCCACCAGAAGAGTGTATGAATTGTGGAGAGGTACAGCTGGAGGGATGCAACTCTGTTCCACCACCCTCTCCCTCCCTGAGCCACCCTGGTCCAGCCTCTCCTCTTTCTTGGCAACCTCTGAGGTAGTGGCATTGGCCTTGGTGGTCCTGGGGGAGAGTTTCACGAATCCTAGCCAGGTCAGCCTGGAGATGGGCAACCACCTCTCTCAGACAAGAGAGGTGCCTGCAAATAGGGCAGCATTGCAGCATCCAGAATGGCTCCCGGAACACTGCCACCCCACAGCCATTGCACTGCACCACTCCTATCATGTCTTATTGTGTGTCCCCTCTCCTGTTTCTCTGTATGCTTACTCTCTCCTCTCCTTACATCTCTCACCCTTCCTGCTCTGGGACAGCAACTTCCTATATTCCTCAGTAGCCTCTTTCTTCCTTGCTCAGTGTCAGACCACCAGCTGCTGGGGGGGGGAGAGAGCTACTTTTTTCCTTTAGGGTTGACAAAACCAATGTTTCTCTATGATCCTTCCTTCCTACTGCCAAACAGGAAGTTCCTGTTGTCAGTCAAATCCAGTGGCTATAAAAGTAGAACTAGCTTAGGGTGTGGGTGGGATGGAGGTAATTAGTAGAAAAATGCTAGCAACAGGAAGTTGTAATTTGAGTTACCTGCTTTATATTGTCTAAGCCACACCCCAATTAAGCTCTCTCTCTCTCTCTCCTCCTACTGATTTAACAAAGTAAATTGATACAGTACCCTTCCCAGCACAGAACACACACTTTCTTTCTTTTCTTTTTTTAACCTCAAATAAGACCCCTTCTACTTCTAATAAAGTATCTGTCTGCTTAATCTCAACAGACACTGATTCCTGCCAAGATAGAAGCGTTAAATTAATAAGAAAATGGTAGCTTCTTTTAGTTAGCTGCTTTCTGCTCTATAAGCAAGGCTAGCAACAGGAAGTTGTAATTTGAGTCACCTGCTTTTATATTGTCTAAGCCACACCCCCAATTAAGCTCTCTCTCCTCCTACTGATTTAGCAAATTAAGTTGATACAGTACCCTTCCCATCACAGAACACACATTGACTTTCTTTCTTTTCTTTTTTTAACCCTAAATAAGACCCCTTCCACTTCTAATAAATTATCTGTCAGCTTAATCTCAACAGATACTGACTCCTGCTGAGACAGAAGTTTTAAATTAATAAGAAAATGTTAGTATCTTTTAGTAAGCTGCTTTCTGCTCTATAAGCAAGGCTAGCAACCCCTTGTATACTAAAGTAAATCAATTCCCTGGAGTCTAGCAAACCTCCCCCCAGCTCCCACCCCATCCTGACCTTGAGCCAGCAACTGGCACAGCCATCCACTCTTCAGCATGTCCGGCCACTGACTGAACTGTCAATGAGCGCATACTGTACAATATATGCTCATTGACAGCTTAGTGGGTGGCCAGCCATGGTGGAGAGCAAAGGGCAGTGCCAGTCATCAGCTCAGGGTTGGGACTGGGGGAGTCGAGTGGTGGGGCACTTCCTACTGGGGTTGGGAGGAAAGGTGTCCACTAGACAAAAGGGAATGGATTTACTTTAGTATACAGAGGATTGGAAACAGGAAGGGGGGCCACTAGGCACCAGGAAATGTAAATACTATGTTATACAGGGGATCAGGGAAAGGGGTGTCCCCTAGCCTCCAGAGAATGAGAATATTATGTTATGCAGGGGATTGGGGATAGGTAAGGGGGTCTTCTAGACACCAGGGAATGGCTTTCCTTTCTTGTACAGGGGTGGAATGGGGGGACCACTGGACACCAAGGAGTAATCAGTCCTATATTGGGCATGGATGAAGGTGTGGAGAGGGACCACTAGACATCAGGAAATACTTCATTCCACATTGGGCATGGGCACAGGTGGGTGGAGGGACCTACAGACACCAGGGAATACTTCATTTCACATGGGACATGTGTGCAGGTTGGGGGAGGGATCACTGGATACCAGGGAATGATTTCTTTCAAAATTGGGCTGGCAATTGGTGAGGGGGCCAACAGCACCAGGGAAACTTTGGTCTTTCACATCAGGCTGGCGATTGGTGAGCAGGACCACTAGACACAGGGAGAGTTCAATTTTTACATTGGGCCAACAATTGGTAAGGGAGGATCACTAGCACCAGGGAAACTTTATTATTTCACATCAGCAGGTGACTGGTGAGGGGTGACCCACTAGACACAAGGGGGTTAATTTTATATTGGACCAGCAATTGATGGCTAGGTCACTAGCACCAGGGTTAGCTCTCTGGGACCAGGCTAGTGGGGGACAGCACCACACTAAATTGCCGTGCTACCCATGCACATAGGCCCATAATGAGCATGCAAATGGGCCCATAATGAGCATGCCAATGGGCGCATAATGAGCATGCAAATGGGCACATAATGAGCATGCAAATGGGCCCATAATGAACATGCAAATGGACCCTTAGCACCTTGCATGCACAATAAGCTCATTTGCATGAGTCCATTTGAACACTGGAAATTTAGTGCGGAGGTTATCCATTGTGATACCCTATTTCATGAGTCATGTCTTCCCAGCACTAAGTGGCTCAGCACTGGGGTGCAATGACCTTGTATTCGGTGAAATAGCACCGGTGTGCAATTCCACTGAATAGAGCATTTTTGGGCACTCAGGCAAGCACAAGGTGAGTCAAATATTTGCAGTCTGCTTCACCCATTTTTGAATATTGTCCCCAACTGTTTGACATCACTCTGGTGTGAGTCAAATAAGCTAACGGCAGCAGGCAGTGTTCCTGGCCTTTTCAGATAATAGGTGTACAAAGAAACAGCTGAGAATACTGATGAATTCCTTCTGTCTGCCATATGAAAAGGAGAGCTCTTTTTATTATATCTGATTTGAAACTAGTAGTAAAGCAGACTCAAAAGTGAGGAAATAATGGAATCCTAATAGTCAGGAAATGGCATGAGGTCATTATGTCATGGCCAAAAATGAGCATACAACAATGTTGCATGCAAAACAGCATGCGGCAAAATGAGGTCGGGTCACAATGCTGACCTCACCACCTAGTGCACACCATTGGCAGCAATGCCAAAATCTGTGTTTATTCAGGGGGCCCTACCCCCACAACCCCCAATGAACTCTGAGGGGGGTGTGGGCTGAGGGCCAAAAGGCAAACTCAAGAGGAGGAACTTAGTTGTTTTTAAACCTAAAAAAAGATCAGGAGATAGGGAATCAAATCCGATCCCCAGGTCTTCACTACACCAGGTGCTTGTACCTTAGCCACTCCATCACATGAGAAAGCTCAACCAGACACAGTATTTCTGGCTTATTTACTCCTTTCCCCAATTCCTATTGTGAGACAGGGTTAGCAGTAGTTTCCTACTGCTATTATACCCCTGTCGCTGTACTGCATTCCACACTTTAGACTGCATGGTTATTAATGTGCTGTTTCATTAACACTATATTCACCTGGTACTCGGGGGATAAGGGGCAATCTAAAATAAAATAAAAAGGTATAGGTCAACATTTTCAGTGTTGTCATGAACTGCTGCTTGAAACTGGGACTTTTTTAAAGGCTGTGGGGGTGTCTAATCTCAATAGTGCCTCACCTTGTTGAGAACAGATTTTTCTTAGAGCACACTGCCTTTAACTACTGTTGGGTTAGCTGTTGAGGAATAGTTGGAGGAGATGGCATGGGGAGGAGAGGAAAAAGAGTGACTGTCAATTGGACCAGTCAACCTGGCAGAGAGCATTGCAGTCCTTTATGGGTGACTGGGTTGGAATGTCTACCTGCCATGGGATGATGGAGCTGTGTACACTCTGCAGAGACAGCACTTTAATCCCCAGAAGGGGAAGGAGCAGCTGCATAAGCACCTCCTCTGGTTACAGGGTGGGCTTGATGTTATGGTTGACTGCACAACATCTTCCCCAAGTGCATGGACTGTAAGCAGCAGGTGGCAGGGCACATGATTGTGTCAGGGAGGTGGGAGGGCAAAATTATGGAAATAAATAGCATTTAGACTGGGAGCCACTGCCCCTGAAACATATCTGCATTCCCTACTCCATCCCATTCCTCCTCTTGATGCCAGCATCATACAGATACATGTTCTTGGCTCTGGGTAAGCTCCAGGGGTAAAAGCTGGTAGTTGCAGTTGTGGGTTTGATGACTTTTGTTGAGACATAATCAAATCAAAAGACAGAGGTACAGATAATTCCATCTCATGCAATCAGTTCATTGAGTTTACTGCTGCTTGCGATCAGAGACTAGGAAGCAGGAAGCAAAAGAGACAACCTCTGCAGTGTTGGTGTAACTGCAAACTGTATATGAGCTCATGGGAGTCAAACACTGGAGGACATCAGAGGAATTAAGATGACAGTACAGTAAAGGGAGAGAAGGGGGCAAAAATAGAATTATATTTTTTATATTGCTGAAATGAGCACACTATGTCCTTTGAAAATGCAAAGCTGTTAGCAAATGAACTAAAATTGCTTTAGTGTATCATGGACAGTTCTCATTTTTATTATGTCATATTGCAAATTCAACTCATTTGCCAATGGCAATGGATTTTGCATACACACAATGTTGTCATTAAGCAAATACATAAACATTTCTTTCTGCAGAGCCATCTCACTATTTACTATAATGTAGTGTTTATGTGTTTGATGTCCTCCAGTGTTTGCCTCATTTTGGTACCCAGTGAGCTCAGACAGCCACTTTGACGAACAGCCATTTGTAAAGAATATCATTTATTGTCATTATCCACCTTGTGAAAAGTCCATAGTGCAGGTTTCAATAGTTAGTAACTGCATAATTTCCTTCTGCTACAAATATATAGCATTATTGAAACATAACTGGTTGCTATGGTAATGCTCTGTGACACTATGTATTAAACTATGTAACTGTGTTAAAACAAAACCATATTACATGATAATATCTTGCTATATCTACAGTAAACCACAACAATCCTTAACTCATTCATCCATCATTTGTCTTTCTGCTTCTTTCATACACACCTTTCACCACCAATAACATCATTTTGCAGCCATATTGGCTCCGACCAGAGTTTGTTTTCAGTCTGTGTCCACTAATCAAGTAAACGTGGATGTTTGCATAGTTGATGAGTAAGAGTTCCAGTTTTGCCACACTGGGCCAGCACAAGGGATAGGGATTAACCCTCAATGCAACAATATCTTTGGGGTATAGTGTGCCCTTGACATTATTTTACCTTGTACTGATTTATTTTTGTCATACAAAAAGTATTTATTTGCCGCTTTCCAACTATTGCCCCAATTGTAGATGTTAAAAGAATGCTCTTGTTCCTTCTTCCAGCATTTCTTAGTTTCAAAGTTTTTTTATGAGTAGAGTTTTCTGCTGCATTGTATCCACATAGTATTTACTCAAACTTTTAAAACAGAAGACTTTTACAGTTTTTTCATCCATGTAGTTTAAGGCCATAGTTTCTGTTTATATACATTTTCCACAATGTTTGTACTGTATGTAGTACATTTACGTGTCATAATCAGTTAGTGCAGCACTAACTTAGCTAGTGCTGCCTAACTTGGCTAGTGCTGCCTAACTTGGTTAGTGCTGCCTAACTTAGCTAGTGCTGCCTAACTTGGTTAATCTGGCCTAACTTGGTTAGTGCTGCCTAACTTGGTTTGTGCTGGCCTAACTTGGTTAGTGCTGGCCTAACTTTGACTAGTGCTGACACTCTGTGTGAGACAATGTTAAGAGGGCCCTGGAAAGCCACTCAAACCCTGCAGTGTGATTGTGTAAATGATACCTCTGCTGCTATGCAAAAGAGGGATTCCCTCCTGCATAATGGCACAGCAGTATATTCAAAAGGTTTCAGCAGGGCTAAACAGCTGAAAGCATGGTGCTGATTAATGCTGTTGAAATCTAGCCTTAACTGGGCACTAAGGCTGCTCTCCCAGCCCCAAAGACATGGCAACTGTACTGCAGTCAACCTCACTGGCAGCCCAGTAGACCTCTCTCTCCCCCCAATCATCCCTGTCAGTTTTCATTTAGGTAATTCAGTGGTATCTAATGGAGTCACTTATTGGTTGAGTGCTCACCAGTGCAGAGCTGTGAGGGTGGTGGTCCACAGTGGGTTTAGTGGTGGGTGTTGGCACTCCATTGGGAAGGGGGGTCCCCTAGACACCAGGAAATTACCTAAATGAAACTGACAGGCTAATCAAGGGATATGGCTGGAAGACTGATTTATTTATGAGGCAGAGATACTAAACAAATATTTTTGCTCAGTATTCACAAAAGAAGAGGGGGAGGTACCTAAATCAAACCATAGAAACACTCTGGATAGGGGGTTGATACTAGCCCGTTCACAGAAGAAAGAGTTCTGAAAGAACTCTTGAAACTGAAGGTGAACAAAGCAATGGGGCCTGATGGGATTCATCCCAGAATTCTAAAAGAACTAAGGGTAGAACTAGTGACACCACTGACTACCCTCTTTAACAAATCATGGGAGGATGGTGTGGTACCTGAGGAGTGGAGGAGGGCAGATGTGATTCCCCTTCACAAAAGTGGGAGCAAGACAGAGGCAAGAAACTACAGATCTGTCAGTTTGACCTCAGTGGTAGGGAAGTGATGGAATCACTTCTGAAGGAAAGAATTGTTGAGTACCTAGAGGCCAGTGGGGCAGAGGACCCAAGGCAACATGGATTCACAGCAGGAGGTCATGTCAGACAAATCTAATAGATTTCTTTGACTGGGTGACCAAAGTAGTAGACCAGGGAGGGGCTGTGTACATGGCCTACCTAGACGTTAGCAAGGCATTTGACACAGTCCCAAACAAAAGATTAATACACAAGTTAGCCAGCCTTGGAGTGGGTCTCAAGATGGTAGCCTGGGTAAAAAACTGACTGGACAGCAGGACACAGAGGATAATAGTAAACAGCGTCCACTCTGAAGAAAGGGGTTACTAGTGGGGTACTGCAGGGTTCAGTACTGGGGCTGGTCCTTTTTACTGTCTTTATAAGTGACATTGCAGAGGGACTGGAAGGAAAAGTATGTCTCTCTGCAGACAACACAAAAATCTGCAACAGGGTTGATACACAAGGAGATGGAAAGGATGAGCAGGGGCTTGCTGAGTTAGAGGAATGGTCAAATGTATGGCAGCTTAGATTCCATGCAAGAGGTGCAAAGTAATGCACCTGGGAAACAAAATTCCAGGAAGAGTACACAATGGGGGTGAGATACTAACAACAACAAAAATGGAAAGGACCTGGGGGTAGTCATATCAGATGACTTAAATGTGGGCAAGCAATGTGAGAGGACAGTAAGGAGGGCTTGGGGGATACTGGGATGCATAGGGAGAGGCATCACCAGTAGAAAACAGGAAGTTGTTATCCCTCTGTACAGACAGCTGGTGAGACCCCATCTGGAGTATTGTGTGCAGTTCTGGAGACCCAATCTCTGCAAGGACATAGACAGGATGGAAGCTGTCCTGAGGAAGGCAACTAAAATGGTGCAGGGTGTGCACCGGAGACATATGAAGAGAGACTAAAGGAGCTTAATATGTATAGCCTTGAGGAAAGGAGGGGGTACATGATAGAAACTTTCAAGTACCTCAAGGGAATCAACAAAGTCCAAGAGGGTAGCATCTTTCAAAAAAAGAGGTGTGCAAGAACAAGGGGGCACAATTTGAAGATGGGGGGTGGCTCAGAGGTAATGTCAGGAAATATTTTTTCACAGAGAGGGTTGTGGATGCATGGAACGGCCTTCCAGAGGAGGTTGTGGAGTCAAAAACAGTGGTTGAATTCAAGCATGCATGGGGCAGTCATAAGGCAATTCTAGGGGGTGGAGGTAGAAAGAAGTAGGCTGCTGGTTAATGAGGATCTGCAGCTTATCTATTAGGTAGGGAAATGGGCAGACTGGGTGGGCCAAGCAGTCCTTATCTGCCGTCAAATTCTACATTTCTATGTTTCTATGTTTCCACCTTCTTCTTCTTCTTTCATGCCTTCTTGCACTTCCCTCCCCTTTTCCTCCTTCTACTGACCCTGCCTACCCACTTCTATCAGAGCTGACTCAATCCTTCTTCTCCCTCTTCCCCTCCTCCTATTCCTCCACCTTTTCCCTCCCTCCCCACCTCTCCCACTCCTCTCTCGCCACACCCTGGCCTCCTAGCATTCCCCTCTCTCAAACTCAAACTCCTTATCAGACTTTGGCTCTCCTCTCCTCTCCTCCAACTACCCAAACCTAAACAGTGACAAAAACAAACAAATATAAAAGACCCATGTGGCTCACTTACCAAGTCAGCACAGCGATACAGGCCAAAAGAGAGGTTTTCCTCAACCTTAAAAGGAATTCTAGCAAAAACAAATGGGAAGATTACATCCAGAAGAATAAGGAAGCTAAGAGGAAGGTGAATCAAGCAAAAGTGGCGGCTGAATGTCAGATAGAGGAAGGGGTCAAAATAAGGAATAAATAATTATTTTGGTATATACAGGAAAAAAGGAAAAAAGGGTGGGGTAGTTAAACTTAAACATGGTGACAGAGGATAGTGGAAGACAAAGACAGAAGGCCAATGTTTTGAATAGTTTCTTCTGTTCAGTGTTCACAAAAGACCACATAGGCCCAATGCCCAACAGTGGTATTAAAGCAGTTGACAAGGAGATCTCAGAGATGGAAATGACAACATTCACCACCTGAAGGGTTAAAGAGGTGCCCGAGCATATAAAGCAGGACAAATCACCAGGGCCGGATGGGATCTATACAAGGGTGTTGGAGGAGTTATCAGGGGAATTGGTGGACCCCCTTGGCACATTTGTTCAACCGTTCACTTCAGATGGGAGTCATATGAAAGGACTGGAGCAAAGCTGATGTGGTACCTCTACACAAGAGTGGAAGCAGGGAGGATAACTATAGACTGGTTAGGATTACATCGGAAGTGGAGAAACAAATGTAAGCCTTGATTAAACAGGACCTGGTAGAATATCTAGAGAAAAAGGGCCTTTAGGATGATAAGCGACTCAGGTTTATAGCAGGCAGATCATGTCAGACATGATAGCAGGGAGGCACCTTCAGGGAGACCAGCTCACACCCGAGAGAGGGAGGAGGAGAATAAGGAGAAGTTATGAAGATGAAAGTGGAAGGGGGGACGGGAAGAGGAGGACAGGACACAAAGTGGACTATAGTATCCTTGAATGCAAGGAGCTTAGCAAACATGTTGGCACGGTTCCAGGCAATGATGGCGGAGGAGAAGTAGATATTGCCGCCATCTCAGAGACCTGGGCCACCAATACCATGACTGGGATCTCACGATCCCGGGATACAAGGTGTTCCGTGAGGGACCTGGGGGAAGGGGAGGGTGGCTATTTATGTCAGGGAGAGGATACTGTGTACCAGGGAGGAGGGGGATGAGGGGAGGCCAGAAGCCATATGGGTATTGCTTCAAAGCCCTAAAGGTAAGAGGCTCAGGATGGGGGTGGTGTACAGGCCACCCTCACTGAGCGAGGAGGTGGATAGGGAGCTAGGGAAAATCAGGAAGGTCAGTGACAAAGGAAATACATTTATAGTGGGAGACTTCAACCTACCTGGGGTTGACAGGCAGACAGTAACTACAGCATATGCCAGGGAACAGGTGCTGTTGGAGGGTATCCAAGACAGCTACATAGTGCAAGGGGTGATGGATCCTACTAGGGAGGGGAACATACTGGACTTGGTGTTAACAAATGGGGATCAAGTCCAGGATGTGGTAGCACAGGACCCTCTTGCAGGAAATGACCACTGCTCAGTGTGGTTCCTCCTCAACACAGGGAGGGAGTCAACTAAGACTAGGACAAGAGTGTTGGATTTCAGGAATGAAGATTTTGCCAGACTGGGCAGCATCCTAGAAGGGTATTTAGCTAAAATTAACCCATGGATGGATGCTGAACAGAAATGGGCAATCAATAGGAAGGGGCTGAATGAGGCCATGAACATGTGTGCCAAATCTCAGAGTAAGCAGTCCAAGTCAAAAAACTCTAGGTGGCTCAGCAAGAAAGTGGAGGGGAAGGTCAGGGAAAAAAGGTTGGCCTTCATTAAGTTCAAAAAATCAGGGCATGAGGAGGGTAGAGAGGTGTTCACAAAGGCATCTAGGGAGGTGACCAGATCAGTCAGAGCAGCCAAGGCAGCAAAGGAGCTGAAGTTGGCTCAGAGGATCAGAGGGGGGGAAGGGGTTCTTTAAATACATAAGGGAGAAGAGGAGTTGTAGGGATGACGTTGTTAGAATCAATAGAGGGGGGATGGATGGAACAAGGGGAAAATTAGGCAGAGGCACTCAGTGAGTATTTCTGCTCAGTGTTCATGAAAGAAAGGGGTGGTCCAATACCGAAGGGGAAAGGGGGCAAGGGTAGAGGAGGGGGCAGAGATAACAGATGGGGTCATCCAAGAGGATAGAGTTCTGAAGGGCCTTAAAGCCTTGAGGGTGGACAAGGCACCAGGATCGGACAGTATACACCCAAGGGTCAGGAAGGAACTGGCAGTGTGTTGGCAGGTCCTCTGATGGACCTGTTCAACACCTCCTTGGAGATGGGGAATGTACCCAGAGACTAAAGGATGGCTCACGTGGTCCCCCTTCACAAGACTGGACCCAAAGATCAACCGTGCAACTACAGACTGGTGAGCTTGACTTCCATTGTGGGGAAGCTGATGGAGACCATTCTGAAGGAGAGATTGATAACCTTTCTTGACAACAATGGTCTGCAGGGCAAGAGACAGCATGGGTTTGCCATGGGAAGATCTTGCCAAACTAACCTGATCTACTTCTTTGACTGGGTCACTAGGGCAGTTGACAAAGGCCATGCTGTGGATGTCCTGTATCGGGACGTCAGCAAGACTTTCAACTCGGTGCTGAACAGGAGGTTAATGAGCAAGCTGAGAGACATGGGAGCGGGGGAAAAACTGGTGGGGTGGGTGGAGAGCTGGCTGCAGGGCAGACAAAAGGGGGTAGTTGTAAGGGGAGAGATCCAAGCCAAGGCCAGTAATGAATGGGGTACCAAAGGGTTCAGTGCTGGGCCCTGTTTTGTTCAATGTCTTTTGGAGACATTGCAGAGGGGGTCAAGAGTAAGATCAGCCTGTTCGCAGATGACACTAAGATTTGTGCAAAAGTAGACAACGAGGAAGGGAAGCAAGCATTCAGAGAGGATCTAGCTAAACTTGAACACTTGTCTAGGGAGTGGCAGTTGGGGTTTAATGTTAAGAAGTGTAAGGTCATACACCGCAGAGCCAGAAGTCCCAGGAACATCTACTGGCTGGGGGGAGTGCAGATAGCAGCTTATGAGGAGGAACAGGACCTGGGGGTAATAGTTACAGGGGACATGAAGATATCAGCACAGTGTAGGAGGGCAGCAGCAAGGGTAAATAGGATGCTGGGGTGCATTGCCAGAGGGATCACCTCTAGAAAGGGGGAGGTCATCCTGCCATTGTATAGATCACTGGTGAGGCCACACTTGGAGTACTGTGTACAGAACTAGTGCACATACCTCAAAAAGGATAGGAGATTACTGGAGTGGGTACAGCGTAGGGCTACAAAAATGATCATGGGACTAGGGGAGTTGCCGTATGACGAAAGGTTGAAGGAGCTCAACATGTACTCACTGGAAGTCAGAAGGGAAAGAGGGAACATGATAGAGACCTTTAAGTACTTGTAATGCATAAACAAAGTCAGGCAGGGAGGAGTGTTCTGCTTATAGGAGGGGAAAGATCATTAGTGGCACAGTCTGAAGTTGGAAGGGGGAAGGTTTAGGAGGGAGATGAGGAGACACTACTTCACAGAGAGAGAGTGGTGGCGGGTTGGAACGCACTGCTGGAGGAGTTAATTGCTCAAAGGACAGTGGATAGCTTTAAGCAGGATTGGGATTGAGTCAAGGGTAAGTTAGTATAGACAACAACACAAAGGGGCAAGGACCAGGAAGAGGAGGAAGGGAGGGTTTGGTCAGGGTGGGGCAGCTGTAGTGATATGAAACTAAGAACTGCACAATCGGGTGAGACTTGCTAGACCTGTGGGCCTTTTTCTGCTGGCAATTTCGTATGTCATATATGTCGTAAACCTGATTATGTTTTGACTGGGTGACTAGGAATTGGATAGTGGACAGCCAGTAGATCTCCTCTACTTTGACTTCAGCAAGGCCTTTGACTCAAAATGTTGGTGGATCTGGGCACCGCAAAGAGTACTGTTAGATGGGTAGGTAACTGGCTTAAGGACAGAAAGCAGAGAGTAATCATCAAAAGGGAGACATTGGGAGAGGGAGAGATCACTAGTGGTGTACTGCAGAGCTCAGTCTTGGGTCCAGTACTGTTCAATGTGTTCATCAGCAACATTGGGGTAGGTATTCAGGCCAAGATTGCCACTTCTGACTGGGTTAAAAATTGGCTGAGGACACAGATGGTGGCGGTGAACGGAGTTCAATCCAAAGAGATGGGGGTGAAGAGTGTGGTCCCGCTGGGATCAGTGCTTGGACCCCGTCCTCTTTAATGTTTTCATAAGCAACATTGCAATGGGGCTGGAAAGGAAGGTGTGTCTCTTTGCAGATGATACAAAGATCTGCAAATGGGCTGACACTCCAGGAGGGGTAGAGAAAATGAGAGGGGACTTAAGCAAGCTTAAGGAGCGGTCAGGGGTGTGGCATCTAAGATTCAATGCAAAGAAGTGCAAGATCATGCACTTGGGGCACAGAAATGCAAGATAAGAGCACATGATTGGGGGGAGGTACTGACAGCCGCCAAACAGGAAAGGGACCTTGGAGTAATCATATCTGATGATTTAAAGGTTACCAAACAATGTGAGAAGGCTGTGATGAGAGCCAGTGGAATGCTGGGGTGCATAGGGAGAGGTGTCTCCAGCAGAAGGAAGGAAGTAGTATTGCCACTGTATAGAACATTGGTGAGACCTCATCTATAGTACTGTGTACAATTCTGGAGGCTACATCTCCAGAAGGGCATAGACAGAGTAGAAGCAGTTCAGAGAAGGGAGACAAAATGGTGCAGGGGCTGCACCAAAAGTCATATGATGGGATACTGGAGGATCTCAATACATATTCCCTGGAGGAGGGGGGGATATGATAGATGCTTTCAAATACCTCAAGGGTGTAAATAAGGTACAAGAGGGTAGCATCTCTCAAAAAAAAAGATGTTCAAGAACAAGGGGCCATGATATGAAAACAGAGGGTGTAGACTTAGGGGTAATGTGAGGAAGTATTTTTTCACAGAAAGGGTGGAGGATCTGTCAAACAGCCTCCCAGCAGAGGTTGTAGGGGCAAAAACGGTAGGGAAATTCAAAAACGCATGGGAGAAGCATAAAGGAATTGTAGCGATAGGAAAAAGAGGTATATGAAACAGGTGGAAAAATGGGCAGACTAGGTGGGCCAAGTGGTCCTTATCTGCAGTCAAATTCTATGTTTCTATATTTTTTTGCAGATGATACTAAGCTAGGTGGTACGGTGGACAGAAAGGAAGCAATTATGAACCTTCAAAAAGGTCTGCAGAGGTTGGAAAAATGATCTAGCGTCTGGCAGCTGAAATTTAACACTAAGAAGTGTAAAATGATGCATCTAGGCAAAAAGAACCTGAAGACAGCACATTGGCTTAATAGGGTCAGACTCAATGCTTCACAGGAGGAAAAGGACCTAGGTGTTATCATCTGTGGTACCCTTAAGCAGACAAGGCAATGCACAACAGCTTAATGCAAGGCCAACAAGATGTTTGGATGCATTGGGAAAGGATTTGACACCAGAAGCAGGGAGGTGATACTGCCACCCTGTACATCCCTTGTGAGGCCCCACCTGGAGTACTATGTCCAGTTTTGGAGCCCACACCTTAAGAAGAACATAAACAGACTGGAGACCATGCAGATAAGGGCGACAAAAATTATTCAGGGCCTGCAGGGGCTTTCACATGAGGGGTGCTTAGAGGCATTTAACATGAACTCACTGGAGACTAGGGCAGAGAGAGGGGGGGACATGATTGAAACCAAATTCCTGAGAGGAATAAATAGGGTGCCCTACAAGGAGCTATTGAACAAAGTGTCCAGCTCAAGTACTAGAGGGCAGGAATAGAAGCTGCGGGGTGGAGGGGGGGGTGCGGGCTTCAAAAGGGAACTCAGGAAACATTATTTCTCAGAAATTGTGATAGAGCCTTGGAATAGGCAGCCCGCAAAGATAGTGGGAGCCAAAATGGTGACAGCTTTCAAACTGGGCTGGGATAAAGTGAACACCCAAATTAAATCCAAGGATATTGGACTGGGTTGTGTTCAGTAGGGAAGCTAGGTCCTGGGATCTAAAATGGTCTAAAGAATTATTGGACAGACTTGATGGATCATTGGTCTTCTTCTAACATCAATTTTTCTGTTTCTGTATTTTTGTGTTTCTAAACCCCTCAGCAACCTGTACTCATGCAAATCCTTGCACAAACTCTTTTTCCTCCACCTACTTCTCTTCCTATCTGATGATGTCCAACCTAATCCAGGCCCTCACCTTCCTCCCTTCCCTTTTTCCTTCCCCAAAGACACTAGAGGACTGTTGTCATCTAAAGGCCAGGAGCCTACTCCCTAAAATTTACATCCTCAAAGTCTGGGTCTCCCAGTAGTCATCTGATGTCCTCTGCATCTCTGAAACCTGTCTGTCCTCCAGAACTCCTGATTATCAGCTCTCACTACCCAGTTATCATCTATTCCATCTGGACCGCTGCAAGTCTCATGGTGGAGTTGTAATATATGCTTGACAGACCCTACACAGGAAGTATTTTTTCACAGAGAGGGTGGTGGATGTATGGAATGACCTCCCTGAGGAGGTCATGGGGTTATAAACAGTGGGGGAATTCAAGAATGCATGGGACAGACATAAGGCAATTCTAGGCAATTCTAGTGTGGGGTAGGAAGAAGTGGGCTGTTAGTTAACTAGGATCTGCAGCTTATTCATTAGGTAAGGAAATGGGCAGACTGTGTGGGCCAAGCAGTCCTTATCTGCAGTCACATTCTATGTTTCTCTGTTACTGTGCTCAGTTTTCTTTTGTGCTTCAGTCCCACCACTCATGAACTCCTTTTAACCCTCAAGCACCCTTCTTCACTTCCTATCTTCATAAGTGTCTCTCGCCTTCCCAAATCTTCCCACCTCCCTCATTGACACCATCTTTTCCTTCATTTCTTTCTCCTCTGGCAAACTGATCATATGGCATGGGGTCATAATGTCATGAATAAAACCATGCATATACACAATGCTGCAGACACAATGGCGTGTGCTCTGACAACATCGGGACAAAATCCCGATTGCAACAACAAGAGCGCACGCTGTTCAAAAAACGACAGATCTCCTTTTTCTTTGTGGGGAGCCTCACCCCCAGCACCCAGTGGACCCAGAACTTATTATAATCAACTCCAGGGGGTCGTGGACTTCGGGGAAAGGGGAAACCTCAGATCAGGGAAAAATTGTTGTGTGTTTTTTTTTTAAGCCACATTACAGTGGGAACAATCCAAGGGAGTCTGCACTCCAATATACATATTCCAGAAGTCAAAAAAGCACTCTCAAGCGTAGAAGTTCCAAAGCTTTAATATAGCTTTTTTTGCAGTAACAGTGAACACACAAGCCCACTGCCACAAAGCCTTGGTGTTTTGGGTTCAAACAACCCTTTGACAGGGCACATGGTAATGGGAAGAACAGACAACATTTTATACCACAATCCATTAAGCTAATTGGAAAACCAGATTGTGTTAAAGTGCTCAGGTGCAACAAATATGTAACTAATACAAAATATATCTCACATACTTATATAAAATTATATACGACAAAGTTTGGTTCCATGTCATAACAGAGATCGTGGAAAGGCAATCGCCGTTACGGTGCGTGCACATCGCCGAAAATCAGTTTTGGCAATGTACACTACTGGCACACAGCAAAACAGCACAGGAGACTTAAATTTTTTCTATTTATGCAGGGGGCATCCTCCTACTTAAGGATTCTCAAATGTAGGGGGGTGCATGTTGGAGGGGGTGCAAAACAAACCAAAATTAAATCCCGGACCAGCGAACAAAAACAGACCGTACCTAGAACCGAACCCGGTACCCTCCCAACCTTAGCCTGCCACCAACACACCACGCCACATGGTCAGCTCGGCAGCTGACTGCCACACACCCACAAACCCTCCCTCCCCTTCCCACTTGTTGCACAGGCGTGCACACACTCCCCCCTCCATATGGGTGTACATATAGCGACATCCTGTCACTATATTCGTGGACCCCCATCAGTCACACTTACTGCCCATTAGCCCTGTGCACAGCGCCATGATTAAGTCACCCTTTTTGAAGCGCTCAGTTGTGGTCGCCATTGTAACAGGCTACCCAAAGTTCCTTCCAAAAGGGGCAAAACCTTAAAGTTAAATAATTTACTAGGCAAATGCCAATTTAAGAACTCAAGCCCTAATGGAAGAAAAAGTGAAATCAATGTGCATTGCAGATATATTTAAAATGATGTAAGTATATAAATACTGCTGCATAAATACATTAAATCTGTCAGTTTCTTTCTACAAGAAGAAGGAGATTTTTATAGTCTGTGATCTTGCCCCATAGTTCCAGCAATCAACTGCCTTTCAAACTAAAACTCTTGCTCATGAGGAAAGAAATTAGGGATCAATCATCTGTGGAAACAAGAAAAATAAGTAGTTAGGTTACTAGAAATGTTATGCAGAACTCCATACTAATATACAGTAAATCAAAGTCACTTAAAGCTGTCTATAGTAATCCATAGGCATCTCAAAATATACATATTCAAAATAACATGGGGCTTATACACACACAAGCAAGGCTAACAAACACATTTATAAAAAGAATATGGGTATCATAGAATTTTAGAAATTTCTGAAATTTTTGAACCCAGATTATTTTTTATATGACCACTTTCTTTGTGTCCATATTTTTATATATATTTTTTATATTTGTGTAGGCTCCTTAAAAGATTTTCATTAGATACTGATAACCAGGGCGAGAGTAAGGCTGGAACAACCAGGAGTGAGGCTTGACAGCTTCAGCGTTCACAACATGACATGACCCTACATGACATACTGTGTGCACAAACTACATCTGTCCCAGTCCCTCCCAACCTACCGCTGGGTCAGATCACTAGGGTCCCTAGACACTGCATTCCTGCTCCACAATTTCTCCTCCTCTGACTGGTCTCTCATCTACTTGGCTCCTGACATTGACTCTACTCTCTCCCTCTTCCACCATCTACTGAACAAATCCTGGAACATTCATGCTCCCCACAGCGTCACAGATTTAGACATTTCCATCATCCCTGGATAGCAGCTGAGGTCATCAAGCTCTACAATACCCGAGACTGAGCTTGGACGTGGTACAAATCTCCACCCCACCCCCACCGACCTTAATCATTATTAGTCACTGAAAAATGTCTGCACCAAAGCCATTAGAACTGCCAGAGTATATTACTTTGGGGGCCACCCTGCAGCAAAACCAAGATTCACCACACAAATTCTGACAGACCTTATCTTCCCTTTTCAACCCCTCCTTCCAAGTCCTCCCCCCTCATTTGCCAATGATAAACTTATCTCTGACCCCACCTCAACTGCCTCATTCCTAAACTCCCGCTTACAACCTGTGACCTCCACCTCCAATACAGCTAATCCCTGTCATCCCCCTAGCACCCCCAGCCCAGTACAGCTAACCCCTTCCTTCTTCCTAGCACCCCCAAGTGGCTTTCTTTTCAATCCCATCTATGCCCTTGAGGTCTTCCTTGCTCTCTGTCCCTGAACCCATGCAAATCAAGCCCAGATGGCCTTGACTCCTTCTTAAAATCTCCACCCCTGCCATAGCCCTTCCTTTGTCCTACTTGTTAAACTTCTTCACCCTCAGCACAGCTCCACAGGCTTGAAAAACCACCAAGGTGATTCCCCTATATAAAGGAGGCAATCACTCCTCACCTGGTAACTATCGCCTCATTTCTCTCCTTCCCTCCCTGGCCAACCTCCAGGAATCCCTGTTCCTCACAAGATGAACTTCCTTTCCTCTTCAAACTTCTGCTCTCCTTATCAGTCCACTTTCTGAAAATAAAGCACTCTACGGTGTCTTCCTTGCTTCGGGTCACAGACACTATCCTGTCAGGTATGGATCAAGGTCACCTAATGGCTGCCATTTACATCAACCTCTCAAAGGCTTTTGACCCTGTCTCCCATCCCCTTCTTCTCTCAAAACTTAGCTCTGCTGGTCTTTCTTCCCCTGCAGTCAACTGGTTCAGGTCCTACAGTACCTCTTTGGATGCACCCAGAGAGTCTTTGCTGAGCATGTCCCCCCAACCCACTCATCCAACTGTCATTCCCCAGAGCTCTGTCTTAGGCCCTATCCTCTTCTCCATTTTTCTAAATGACCTACTTACCATCCGTGTTTTTTGCCAGACTTACCTCTGTGCTGATGATACCATCCTCTACGCATTGGGCCCATCCAGCTTAGTCAAGGTTTAATTACAATGTGACTTCACACGGGTTCTACTATGGATCCAAGACAACCAACTCAAGGTTAATTCAAAGAAAACCATATCCATGACTTTTGGCACCTCACAAAACTCTTCAAACTTTTCCCTACCCCCTCCTTCTTTACCCTGGATGGTGCCTGCCTCGATTCAGTCTCTGCCTATAAGTACCTGGGCATCTGACCTGACAGCCAACTTGACTTCTTTACTCGCATAGATCACATCCATTCAAAACTTCGCCTGCAGTTAGGCATTATGTACAGAAACAAAGATGCCTTCCTATCTTCCATGAATTGATCATTAAAATGATCATCTCTATCTTCCACTACACTGATGTAATTTTTGGGTCTGCTCCCTCCACCTCCCTCGCTATGTTAGACTCTCATTTCAATGCTTTCTGCCACTTTGCAACTAATGCTCCCCTTCGTACTCATCACTGCACTCTTTACTCCTCCATTTCACTTCCTTCCCTCTCCCTTCACTGCCAGCTTTATGCCACCACTCTCATTGCCAAATTTTGGTTCAGGACTCTCACCTCTACCTCTCTCTCTTCTGTCTTCTCCCCTTCTTCCCCCTCCTCTTATCAGCTTTGCAGCAGAGATCATCACACCTTCACTCTCCCTTGACCTCACTCTAACTTGGGACAGGCTGCCTTCTCTTACCGCCTCCCCAATATTTGGAGCTCACTTCCCAGCCCCCTTCACCTATCCTCTTCACTAACCATCTTAAAACATGCCCTTTCCAAATCCCTCCCTACAGTACTTCTTGCACTTGTTCACCTTCCTCCTGATTCTCTCCTCCCCTTGCACACTCCCTCTCCATGCCTTTTCCTATCCCTTGCCTCTGAAAAGTTTATCCAGAGCACTACTCCTGCAACCCCACCATCCCTGATTTTTCTAGTGCTTCTACTCCTATGTGAAACACTTATTTAACCTTCTACTGTGACCTGTATGATTTCTTCCTGCCCATTGTCAGTCATTTTGTATTGTACCATACTATATGCACCACTCCATCTTGTGGCTATGTTCGCACCAAGGACTTTTTGCAATGCTTTTTTTCTGTATGTAATTTACTGTATGTACACAGTCATTTTCTATCTAAATAAGGTATATTCTTGTTAAATGCTATTTCTAGTCAATGTTATATTTTGCTATGTTATAATTCTTACCCCTACACTGTACCCGTCCCTGGGTCTCACCTGAAATGAGCCTCGCTCAGTGTGCCTTTCTGATTACCAGATTTTAAATAAATAAATAAAATTTGTCAGGGTGAGGGTCTAGTTTCTATTTCCTTCTGTTCTTTTTTCAGCTATAAAGCTAACAGCCTTCCTGCCCTATTTCCCTTGGCATAGTATGTGAATATTGTGTGTCTGAGTATTCTCTCAGCCTCCTCAGTTAATCCAGCAAAGTCACTGGAGGAAGGCATGGTACCACAGGACTGGAGGACGGTGAATGTGGTACCACTACACACGAGTTGGAGCAAGCTGGAAGCTGGGAATTACAGGATGGTCAGTTTGACCTCAGTGGTGGGGAAAATAATGGAATCCATGCTGAAGGAAAGGATTGTGGCATATCTCGAGGCCAGCAGAGCACAAGACCTGAGGCAACATGGATCCACAGCAGGTAGATCTTGTCAAACAAATCTGATAGATTTCTTTGATTGGATAACTAGGGTGGTTGATCAGGGAGGGGCGGTAGACATGGCCTACCTAGATTTTAGCAAGGCATTAGACACCATCCCACACAGGAGGTTAGTAAACAAGTTGGGAAGTATGGAAGTGGGACCTAAGGTGGTAATTCGGGTTAGACATTGGCTGAGCAACATAACACAGAGGGTGGTGGTTAATGGAGTTCAATCCCAGAAGGGGGGTGACTAGTAGGGTGCTGCAAAGCTCAGTGCTAGGGCCTTTCCTATTCAATGTCTTAATTAGTGACATTGCTGAAGGGCTGGAAGGGAAGGGAAGGGACGGGAAGCCTATGGCAGATGACACCAAGATCTGCAATAGGGTGGACACTCCAGACTGGGCGTAAAGAATGAGAAAAGACCTAAGTAAGTTGGAGGAGTGGCCAAGAGTGTGGCAGCTTAAATTCAATGCAAAGAAGTGCAAAGTCATGCACTTGGGGTACAGTAATCCTGGAGAGGAATTCACATTGGGGAGGGGAGATACTAACAACAAAAAAACTGGAAAGGGACCGGGGGTACTGATAATGGATGACCTAAAAGTAGCCAAGCAGTGTGAAAAGGCAGTGGGGAGGGCCATAGGGATGCTGAAGTGCATAGGGACAGGCATCATCGGTAGAAAACAGGAGGTGGTGATGCCACTGTACAGACAACTGGTGAGGCCACATCTGGAATACTGTGTACAGTTCGAAGGTCACATCTACAGAAGGACACAGACTGAATGGAGCAGTCGCAGAGACAATGGAAATGGTGATGGGAATGCACTATAAACCATATGAGGAAGACTGAAACACCTCAATATGTATACTCTGGAGGAAAGTAGACAGAGAGGGGAGATATGATAGAAACATTTAAATACCTCAAGGGGATAAACAAGGTACAGGAGGGCAGCATCTTCCAAAAGAAGAGACATGCAAGAACAAGAGGTCACAACATGAGGCTGGGGGGGTGGCTCGGGGTAACGTGAGGAAGTACTTTTTCACGGAAAGGTTGGTGGATGCATGGAACAGCTTCCCTGTGGAGGTCATGGGAGCAAAGACAGTGGGTGAATTTAAGAATGCACGGGATAGGTAGAAGACAACCTTAGGGGTAGGAAAGAAAAGGTAAGCGGCAGATCAATTAGGATCTGCATTTTTTTGTTTTTTTAGGTAGGTAGGGAAAAGGACAGACTAGGTGGGCCAGGTAGTCCTTATCTGCCATTATATTCTATGGGTCTGATTCTAGAAGCTTGGCGCAAGTCGCCGCCAAAGGTGACTTACGCCAAACGCTTATGTGACATGGACCCTGCACCCTATTCTAGAAGGGGCAGGTCTCCATGGCTAAGTCCCATGACTTGTGACATGCAGAATGGTACACAAAATAAGGTCATACCGAGGGGCATATGGCAAGTCATGAGACCCCACAGCAAGTGTAAGTGCCCCCAAAGCCTGCAGGGCAGTTGTGTCTCCTGCCCATGTCCCGACCTGATGGTTTGCCGCAATGGTAAAAAAAAGTAAACCCCCCGAGATCCCTGGTAGTCTAGTGGCCCCCCACCTGCCCCACCCAGCAGTGCCAGTCCACCCGCATCCCCCTCCACCCATATCTAGCCGGCGACTGGCACAGCCCACCTCTCACCTCCATGGCCAGCTGCCGACAGGTGGCATGGCCGTCTGCAACAGGCACACAGCGTGTATGGCACACATTCACAAACATGGATACAACACATAGGCGTGCAGGGCCAGGGGTGCACAGATATGGGAGGGCAAGGGCTTCTGTAAGGACATGTGCAGAGGCACACACAGAGGGTGGACTGAGCCACAGATGCCAGGTAGCCAGGACCAGCACCCACCACACCATGGCGAGCCAGACTAGAGGCACCCCAATGTCATGCCACCACCGCCACAGAGCGGTGCTGCCCAGCACGGCATGCATACTTGGCACATGAACATCACCGTACACAGGGCATGCCATATGGCATGTTGCTGTACACAGGGCATGCTGTATGGCACATTGCTGTACACAGGGCATGCTATATGGCATGTTGCCATACACAGGGCATGCTGTAAGGCACATCACCGTACACAGGCCGTGCCGCATGGCATGGGTACCAAGTGCATGGCGCATGTACATACATGTGACAAGGTGTGCACCACATGTGGCCATGCCACATGGAATGCACAGATATCATGCAGCGTGTGGCCGCACCCACAGGTGCACCAGCCGGGGACAGTCTCCTGCAGCAATCAACAGTGAGCCCTTCCCTCCTGAGTCAATGAACACACAGGTGGCATGTAAAATGTTTATTGCACTGAAAAGGAACATGGACAACAACATGCCCACAAACAGGTTTGACTGCCCCAATGCCCAGCCCTGTCCAGACTGTGGGTTTCCACCACTCATGGCCCTACAGTATAGCATCTGCCATGCCACACACCCTGCACAGAGTCCACCCAAACAGAGGCACCCCCAAACAGTGTGACCCAATGGCGGACAGGCCCCTTACTGTCCTGCAGGCTGTGCACATCCCCGGCTGTTCTCACTGCAGGTGTCACTTTCACCCTCCTCCGGCTCTGGCAGTGGTCAACCAATGTTGTGCAGCATGATCATCTGCACAGGTCCCCTGTAGCACTGCAAAATACAAGGTGGAGAAGGTCAGTCATGGTGATGCACCCCAGATCCTGCCATGGTGCCGCAGGCCACACTACCTACTGGAGACAGGATGTACACCTTCCAGCACCTGTAGTCTGCATCCTCATAGTAGAGCATGGCCCCCTCACCCTTCAGGAACAGGTACAGTGGGTAGCACCTCCGGTACCACTGATGCCACTGCCCAGGGGCAGTCATGAAGCAGAGTGCACCATCCAGCTGCACCTGCAGACAGAGCTCCATCCTCTCTGGCCAGCCCTGAGGATCCTGCAAGGGAGACAGGGATGAAGAGGTTAGCCACATGTACAGAACATGCCCTGGTAGTGAAAGCACATGCTGCGCACTAGCATCCACTTGCCTGAATGCCCATGCCTGCCACAAGTCCCCCGCACCCCAGTTCGGGGTGTACGTCTCCTCCGAGATGCAGAACAAGTGCCATTGGAAATGTGCCATCCTCTCCACCACTGTACACTCCATTGCCCTCGCTCTTGCTGTGTCTTGTGCATGCAGGGCACTGCATGGATGTGGGCACATGCCATGGGACACAGTGTAGTGCATGGATGTGCCTACACCACTGTCTGCCATGCCTATGGCTGGGCAGGCCTATAAGGAGGCATTGCCCACTGGCTGAACCTTGTGGGAGAAGGCAACACAGTGTGATAGGATGTGTCCAGGAGTGATACTGCATCTGGCACTGTTGGAGGCGCAGGACAGGTGACATCATAACAGGTGGCCATGCCTAAGCATGTTCTGTGGCAGGGTTGTAGCCACAGGGTGGTGGGACATGCACTGCCTGGAGTGGTTCCACTTCCCATGGCATATTATAGCAAAGATCTGTGACATGATCAACACGGCCATGGTACCCAGGAGATGGCTCTCCATGGTGATGTCAGTGGAGATGAAGGTGATGTGTGACTTGACCTACTACATGACCGGGTCCTTCCAGTGCATTACTGGGAATGCACTTGGCATGAGCAAGTCCTCAGTGTCCCAAGCTGTGGTGCAGGTGACTGACGCACTGCTGCTACACATGGGGGACCATGTCCACCTGCCCTGTAACACACAGAAGCTCCATGCCATGAAGCAGACATTCTTTGTGATGCACAGGATTTCCAATGTGTGTGGGGCCATCGACTGCATGCACATCGCGATCCACACCCCATGGCGGATGAGGAGGCCTACCACAACAGGAAGGGGTTTCACAGTGTGAACTGCCAGGTGGTCTGCGATGTGGATGGACTGTTCATGGATGTGTGTGCCAGGTTCCTGGGTGCCACGCATGATTCATACATCCTTGACGCCTCTAGCATAGGTGCACTGCTGCAGGATGGGCCTCTCGACGGATGGCTACTAGGTACGTATGCACGCATTGACAGCACACCATGCAGCCATGGTGTGCCATACACAATGCTAATGGTGTATCTTCCTTCCCCTTGCAGGTGACAGTGGCTACCCCCTGTGAGCGTACCTCATGACAGCCATCCTTGTGCCAGGAACTTGAGTAGAGGCAGCATACAACAACGTGCATCGATGGACACAGAGCATCGTGGAGCAGGCCATTGGACAGCTGAAGATACGCTTCCAGTGTCTCGACCACTCAGGTGGCATGGTCCTGCTAACACTCGACAGAGCCTGCAGGGTGTTTACCGCATGCTGCATGTTGCACAGCCTGGCCAAGTGTGAGTCCATGTCAATGCCACAGGTGCCACCACAGGCACTGATGGTAGATGAGAGAGACGTCGACGATGACCATGGCCTGCAATGAGGGGCAGGGCACAGTGAGTGGACGCTCCACTCAGTGTATGCTCTTGGCAGGTACCTTCACATGGTGAGTGGGTGCTGTCGTGAGACCTCGGGTGGTGCACCACTGGTGTCCACTGCCAGGCCATGCTAGGGACCCTGCAGGAGTGTGGCATCACCAGGGGTGGCCATGGTGATTACAACACATGCTGAGTGGCCAACAGGGGTGGGGTGGGGTGGGTGGGTGGTGAGTAGCCGTGGGGTGTGGGCCCTGGTCAGTGCGCCCCGCAGAGCTTGTCACATGCCCATGGCATTGGGCTGGGACTGGGACCGTGTTGTTGCATGTGTGCCCAGGTGTCTGGGTGCCACCTGCCCCGAGGCAGGTCCGCTACCCCACAACCCACACGTGCCTGGCTTCCGTCGCTGATGAGCTGGGTGCCAGAGTTCCATTTGTCACATCCTTCTGCACTGGTGTTGGGGATGGTGCCAGGCACATCAGTAGTGGTCCCTAGGCATGGCGGTGTGGTATGTATCGCAGGCCGTGGGGAGGTCATGGGGGAGTGCACTGCATGCACCCTTCCCCGGTCCACGGGGTTCTATGGTGGTCTGTGTGGCCACCACGCATGTGTGTGCCAGTGACCCTGGGGGTGGGCCCAATTGGGGTGCTGAGTGCGTGGTATGGAGGTGTTACGGACCTTGTGATGCCCTCACCGATAGTGTGGGTGACCTCTGTCAGTGCGGCGATGGCAGCCGTGGTGTTACGCTGTTCGGTGAGGTGGTCCCGCTCCAGCTGCTGCAGTATGCATTACTGTTCCTGCTGATATGGGTCAGGCAGGGTGTTCTGCAGTGTCTGTGGGTTCCTGTGGATGGGCCCTCATAGCCACTGTTGGTACTTTTTATTTATTTTATTTATTTTAAGAATCAGTTTACAACCTTTGAGCCAGAGGCTTGTTTCCAAAGGTACTTCATCACATAAAGACATACATTGTGTTTTTGGTTACATAGCAAAGATTTGCAAAACAATCAGCGTTCAACAGAGGCGCCATGTCACATTGTGGTCAGACAAATACAGCTGGGTACTGGGTACATGTAATTGATAACAGGTGTTACACAAGTCGGTATCAAGTGAGCAATCTGGTAGGTAAACACTGAAACAGCTGGCACTGGCCAGGTTAAACATAGGCATGGTGTACAGGGGAAGTGGTGGTGGAGAGGGATGGTTGGGTGGAGAGCCGGGGGCATTGTCAAGCAAGCAGAGGTGGAGGCTATGTTCAGAGACAGGAGCAGTTACGAGTGCTGAAGATGTGGTTCCAAAGTGTGGTTTTGAACTTGGAGATGGTGATGGCATTGGTGATGGTGGCAGGAGAGAGTTAAACCAGGTTGGGGCTCTATAGCAGAAGGACCTCTGGCCACGGCTGGTTCTTGATCTGGGGACCTTTAGAGTGGTCTTGTGGGAAGACCATGTTGCAATGGTGGGAGGGGCTCTGGTGGATGGATGCCGTTACCCCGAGGGGAGGCTTGAGTAGGGTTTTGGTGAGGAGACAGGTTTGGTATTGGGCCGTTCATCCAGGGTAAGCAAGTTAGCATCGACATACAGCTGACAGGTGTGTGTGAGCCTGGGAGCACCAGTAATCAATCTGCATGCTTTATTCAGGGTTAGGTGAATTTTGTTGAGTGCAGTGGTGTCGGCAGCACCATATACTAGTAGACCATAGTCTACAAGGGACAGAAACGGATGATGTAACAGCTAGCTGGAGAGCATTTTGGAGGCAGGAGATCTATGGCGGAATAGGATGCCAAGCCATGTGTTAGTAGGCGGATGTTAGGCGTCGATGGTTGTGGAAATGTGAGGCTGAATCGAAGGTAACCCAAGGTATTGTAGGAGCAGACTTGTTCTAGTGGCTGGTTGGTGCTTGGAAGGATATAGAGTGGGTGGTTGCTAGCTCTGATTTGGGGGTGGGAAAAGATAGTTTTGGTTTTCTTAAGATTGATGATGAGCCTGTGCCTTAAACCAAGCCTTGGCACTGTTGAAAGACTGCTGTGAGGAGTCCTGTGGGAAGATGGGATTGATTGGGTGGCAAAAGGACTGGCGTCGTCTGCATACAGTGGGGAATTTTGCCAGGGGCATGCACTGGGCAGGGTGTTCAAATACAGCGAGAAGAGAAGGGGCCAGGATGGAGCCTTGGGGACCCAGAGAGAATGGGATGGAGTATCGGAGAGTGTGCTATTAATTTTTCACACTGAGATCGAGTGTCAAGATAGCTAGCGCATCATGCCAGGGGCCAGCCGAGAGACCAGTGTGGCAGAGTGCATTCAGCAGAAGTGGATGGAGACAGTGTCGAAAGCCTTGAGAGGTCAATGAACACTGCACCAGCTAGGAGCTGATCCAAGGAGGAGTGTAGAAAGTTGGAGAATTCAATAAGGGCAGTGCTGGTACTGTGACCATACGGAAGCCATGTTGCTCTGGGCATAAGATGTTGTTATGCTTAGCCAGATAATCAGTGATTTGAATGGCCACCACTTTCTCAAGGGCTTTAGAGAGGGAGGGAGGATGGAGATTGGACTGTAGTTGTTGGCCAATGACCTGTCGCCCCTTTATGAATAGGTGTGATAATGGCTGTTTTCCAAGCTGTGGGGAATTGCCCCAGGCAGAGTGACTGGTTAATTAGGCTTGTGAGGTGGTGCAAGGAGCTATCGCACCAGCCTGAGGATGCTGGGGTCCAGTGGTCACTGCGGGATTGTTGCCATTGAGAGCTTTGATTAGGATGGGTCTGGCTTCCCGGGTGGAAATCTTTGCAGGAGGAAGCTGGGGTGCTGGAGGACAGGGGAGGTTGGCTGGGGAGGGTCAAAGAAATTGACATAGGGAGGACTGAGCTAAGGTCAAGTGAAAGTGGTGTTGAACCAGTTAGCTATGGTGGCAGGCTCGGTGGAGGTGGTGCCATTTCTAGTGAGCTGGGATGGGGCAGGGGAGCAAGCTTTACCATTGAGTTGCTTAATATTGTCCCAGAAGATCTGGGCTGAGCCCCAGGAGGGAGGTAAGGGAGGCCTGGTGTGGTCTGCCTTGGCTTTCCTGATGGCCATGAGCACTTATTCGGGCTGCATTGTGCACTTGCCTATCAGACAGACGACCTGTTTCAGTGGCAAGGTGCCAGAGGTTATCCCGGTTTCTAAGTAATTGTAGGAGGGCCGGGCTAACCCAGGAATCGTTCTGTTTTGGACCGGATTTTGGTCTAAGGGTGCAAAGAGATCACAGGCCATGTTGAAGGTGTGGAGTGAAGAAGGTGAGGGCAGTGTCAATGTTGGTTGCTTGCTGAATGGGGACCAGTCTATCTGGGTGAGGAGTGCTTTAAGTTTCTTCAGCCCACCAGGGCAGAGGCGCCCATGCGGGTGGTCTGGGCTTTGGGTTTGGGATTGGGGGCTACCCAGTGGAATAGGATAGGGGTGGTCACTCAGGAGTCTGGGAGGACCTGGATGTTTTGGATTTTATGGGGTCGGTTAGTTATAATAACATCCAGAAGGGTGCTGGTACCACTCTTAGGGTTAAGTCTTGTGGGCTGGGTGACGAGTTGGCGCCATATCTGGGCTGCAGAGTCTCTGGTGGTGGATGAGGAGGTGCTGAGCCAATTTACATTAAGGTCCCCACTAGGATTTGTTCTGCCTTATGGTGGAGGGTGGCCAGGTAGTCCGATTAAAGATACCAGGGCTGGGTGCTGGTTCTTTGGGGGGCGTGAGCTGTGGTGAGATAGAGAGGGCTCCTAGAGGGGTCTGGGGTGAGTCTGAGGAGTGAGGCCTGGGCCCCGTTTTATGAGGCAGGGGTGGGAGTGCGTGTCAGGTATTGTGTCTCTGGTGTAGATTGCAGCCTCCCCTCGTTTGCCCTACTAGGTCCTCGGTATAAGGTATAGCCTGGGAGGGAGACAAATGAGTCAGGAGTTGATTTGGACAGCCAGGTTTCAACCAGGGCTATGATGTCTGGTTGGTGAGCCAAGGCCCAGCACTGTAGAGGCGTCAAATTTCTTCAGCAGGCTGCATATGTTCATGGAGGCTACTTGAAGACCAGTGGGCTGGTGGGTGGATGGGAGGGCAGGGCCTGGGTTGGGATGTATGTTCCCTGTTGGGAGTAGAAGGAGGAGGAGTGCTCTGGTCAGAGGAGGCAAGATGGAGAGTTCGCCTGGGAGGCGATAGAGAATGAGAAGGGGTTTAGTTGCACAAGGGGTGGGTAGGGTAGCACAGGCAGAAGGCCTGGTGATCAGAAGTGCAAGGGGCTGTGGGGGAGGACAGAATGTCTGGAAGGGGGTGAGGTGGAGAGGAGCATATGGGATGTGTGGAGGAGGAGAGAGGGGGAGGAGCAGTGGTAAAGGAGGAGGGGAGGACAGGAGGGTAGGTAGGAACACTGGAGTAGTGAGGCTGAGGGTTAATAGGGACACTAGGGTTGGTGGAAGGCAAAGGAAGGAGGAGGAGAAGAGATAGGCTGGTGAGCAGGGGATGCATGTGCAAAGTTGGGAAGGCTGGTGGAGCTGAAGTGAGGGAAGAATGGGGGGACTAGGATGAAAGAGGGGAGATAGTAGTGAGAGATCAGCTAGGAGCCTAGTTTCTGCTATGGTGTAGTGGTAGTGTATGTGCATGAAGTGCATAGAGTACCAGGTTCAAGTCTTGATCAGGGTAGTTAGAGAGAGCTAGACTAGTGGCTGTAGCAGCAGGGAGTCGGATTCAAGGTTTGCAGAAGCACTTAGATAACACTTTAGTTGTGTCACAGGGTTAGTGCGTTCTTTATAGTTTTGAGATCCTGCACTAAAAAATAGGCAGGTGTTCTAGGTGAGTGGTGGAACTGCGGACTCTGGAAATAAGGGTGCAGAGTTCAAATCCTGCAAGGAAGAAAAAGTAAACTTATATTTTGGCAGGTTGGGGGGGTAAGTGATTAAAGGCTTAGAAAGTAGTAATAAAATAGATAGGCAATGTGGTGCAGAGGTAGAGCAGCTGACTCTGACTGCACGGGTACTGAGTTTGAACACAGCTCAGGGACAGAGTGTAGAGAGGCTCAATTTTTTAATTCAGAAAAGGAGGGAGTGAGGAATGGTTAAGAGTATGAAAATAGAGGAAGTTGTCGGCTTGGTTCATTGGCTCAGTGGATAGTCAATAGAATTTAGAGAGAAGGATACCAGGTTTGATACTAGCAGGTGCTTAGAAATAGGCTGAAGAAGAAGTGCAGAAAGTAGGTGGTAGAAGGAATCAAAGGGAACTGCAGTGACCTCTAGTATGACAGCTGTGAAATGGTAGCTAGGAGGGGTATAGAGTTGAGAGAGCAGCTAGAATGGAAAGTGCAGTGACCCCTAGTGGTTGGTGTGTATAACCTGCAAATGGGAAAGTGGACACTTAGTAAAACAGAGGGTAGGTCATGTGTCACACCAGGAGCATGTTCTTGCCCAATGGTGGGCTCATGGCCCCTCACTCTCAGTACTGCTGTCGACCTCTTCAGAGTGGGCGATGGTCTGGTCTGTTGCACTATCACTCTCCACCTGTTTCTCGGTGTCCATCTCGGTTTCTGTGGAGACAACATGTCATGCATCAGTTTACCATTGTCACATACATCCCTGCAGTGGTGTGTTGCATTGCTGCCCCTTGTTACCCACCCTATTGGGCTGCATGGTGCTGAACATTGATGCCTCCGTTGGCGAGCCTTGCAGTGCCTGTCCTGTGGTGGGTGCTGTGTCCCATGACAACTGGGCTGCATCTGCTGGGGTTGGCATTACTATGGTGCTGCCTGTGCATTCCTGCATGCATGCCTTCCCTGTCTCCACACTGCATCTACCTGTTTGTGTGTTCATGACTCCTTCCGCCATGCACTGCCACCTGTGTGGGGTCTCTGCCACTAGTGGCCCCACAGGTGACAGCTGTGTGTCCTGTGTGGGGGCGCCACCCCCTGTTGCATGCCGCGCCCATGTGGTGGCTGCCAGCTTCTTTTTCACGGCCACATAGAGGTCATGCCACTTTTGCTTGATGGCCATGAGTGTCCGCGTGTCCGGCCCTGTGGCATTGACGTTGGCCTGGATGTTGCCTCTGGGAAGTGGTGAGTGCCAGTGCCCTTACAGCCTCACATACTGCTGCCATATCTCAGTCACCATTTCCACGACCTGCCTGTTGCTGAAATTCGTGGAGCATGACTGTGTCCCACCCCCATGGCATCTCCGTCGCCTTCCCCTGCCACCTTCCTTCACGCCCTCTGCTATTGCGTCCTCCTCCTCTTGCCATTCCTCCATCTCTCCTGATTGTTGCTGCTGCACTGCATTCACTATTGGGCTGCTGCGTTGTGTGTTCTGCATCACCTTTTATGGTGGGGTCAAGGGGCGGTTCTGTGTCTTCTGGCTACGCCCCTGTCCTGGCCTTGCATCCCTCCGTGTGGTTCTTACTCACGTCCCCTGTTTCCATGCCATGCACAGCGGGTCGTGAATGCCATGTTGCTGCCTTGCACTGCATGGTGCATAGAGGCATGCAGGGTTTACTACCACGAGACGTGCATTTTGGGACCCTTCGTGCATAGTGCCCTACAGTATCACCGCAGACCCTAGTTGTTCTCCAGCTTTTTCTCCTCTCCCACATTCCTTTCCACCAAGATCCCTTATGCCTATCCCATGCATTCTTGAACCTCACCACTGTTTTCATCCCCACCCCTCTGCTGAATAGTTGTTCCAGGCTTCCACCACTTTTGTGTGAATAAGAACTTCTTCTCATCTCTCCTGAATCTACCCCTGCAGCTTCATAGCATGTCCCCTTATTCTTGGCTCCTTTTTCTCTGAAAAATACTTCCTTCCTGTACCCTATTTACCCCTGTGAGGTATTTAGGAAAGTCTCTATCATACCCCTCCTCTCTTCAGTTGTGTACATACTGAGGTCTTTTGTCTCTCCTGGTAGGGCTTTGTGGAGATCCTGCACCATTTATGTTGCCTCTCTGACTGCCTCCACTCTATGTCCTTCCAGAGACTGCAGTCTCAGAACAGGACAATACTCTAAGTGTGATCTTACCAGTGATATATAAAGAGGCAACACCACTTCTCTCTTTCGCTTGGTGATACCTCTCCCTATGTACCTCAGCATCCCACCAGATATGATTATCCCCAGGTCTCATTCTAGCTTGGTGGTCATTAATTCCACTGCACCCATTTTGTACTCTGCCTCAGGGTTTCTGTGCCCTAAGTGCATTATCTTGCACTTTTTCACATTGAAACACAGCTGCTGACCACTCCTTGAGTTTTCACAAGTTTCTGCTCATCCTTTCTACCGTTGGAAGTGTCCACCCTATTGCAGATTTCGGTGTCACCTGCACAGAGGCAGACCATCCCTTCCAGCTCCTCTGCAATGTATCTTATAAAGACATTAAATAGAACTGGTCCCAACACTGATCCCTGAGGAACCTCACTGGTCACCCTCCCTTCCTAGAGTGAACTCTGTTTACCACTACCCTCTTTCGTCTCATCCCTAGCCAATTTTTACCCAGTTTGGCATTTGGATCCACTCCTAAGCTACCCAGTTTGGCGTACTAGTATCCTATGTGGAACGGAGTTGAAAACCTTACTGAAATCTAGGTAGGCCATGTCTACCACTCCACCCTGATCAAATTCCTTGCCCACTTAGTAAGAGAAATCTATCAGATTCATTTGATAGGACCTCCCCCTCCCCCATGAATCCATGCTGCCTCGGGTTTTGTAATCCATTGGACTCAGGGTATTCAACGATCCTTTCCTTCACCAGTTATTCCATTAATTTTTCTACCACTAACATCAGGGTGACTGGCCTATAATTGCCAGCCTCCTCCCTGTTACCACTTTTGTGAAGTGGGGCTACATCTGCCCTCCTCCAGTCCTCTGGAACCCCTCCCATTTCCAGTGAAATGTTAAATAGAACTGACAGAGATGCAGCCAGTACCTCCCTGAGCTCCCTCAATATCCTTGGATGCACCCCATCTGGCTTAATTACTTTGTCCACTTTCAGATTAGCGAGCCCCTTCAGGACTCTCTCCTCCAAAAATGGACCAGTATCCACCACCCCACCTCCAAAACTCCTGTTACTTTTTTGTGGCCCTTCCCCTTGTCTTTCCTCTGTGAACACTGAAAAAGTATTTGTTCAGGATGTCTGCCTTCTTTGGGTCCCCCTCTTCACAGTCCCCCTTCCCTTTTTAACCTTCCGATCTCTCCCCCTGTTCCTTTTCTATTTGCTTATATACCTAAAAAATGTCTTGTCACCTTTTTTCACTGCCTCTGTCATTCTGTGTTCCATTTGTGCATTCATGCTTCTTACTGCTTTCCCTGCTTCCCTTTTTACTCTCTGATACACCTCCCTCAGTGTCTCCTGATACCTTCTGAATGCTGTCCTTTTAGCTTTTATCTTTCCCACCACCTCTTTCGAAAACCATTCTGGTCTCTTTTGCCACTTGCATTTTTCTCACTAGCTTGATACAAAGATTTGTCACCTTCACTATGCCCCATTTTAGCTTTGTCCACTGTTCCTTCACCCCACCTAGGTCATCCCCTCCTGCAGGGTCTTCCCTGAGGCTTTCACCCATCTTTATAAAATCTGCTTATCTGAAGTCCAGGACCCTCACCCTTGTGTGCTTTGATTCCACAGCCATCCTTATACTGAACCACACTGTATGGTAATATTGGTACCCAGGTGGCCTCCTTTATGATGTCTGCAAAGTCTGTCACTTTTAGTGAGTAGCAGGTCCAGTATTGCCCCATCACGAGGGGTTCATTGACTAGTTGCCGGAGTTATGACCCTTGCAGGGAGTTCAGGATGTCCCTGCATCTAGCTGACATCACAGCTGGGAGGCTCCAGTCTACATCTGACAGACTGAAATCCCCCCCACCAGCAGCACCTCCTCATTTTCTGCCATCTTGCTAATGGCTTCCACCAGTACCTTATTCAAATCCTGTCCCTGTAAAGGAGATCTGAGCCCCTGGCTCATGACTCTAGTTGGATTATTTTTCTACTTGTTTGGCCTGGCTCAGGACTCTAGTTGAACAATTTTTTCTTCTTCTTTGCCCTGGCTCAGGAGTCTAGTTGGATTGTTTTTCCGCTTGTTTGCCACATAAAAGAACTTTAAAATATGTATATCACAATGCTGGTTTAGAAAGCACCACCTCTCCTAAATTCAAAGAAAACAGTCTCTATGACTTTCGGTACTAGGCAGAGGCTAGGCAGGCTCTCCTCCATACCCACCTTCCACACCTTAGATGGGACTGTACTAGAAGACACTCCTCCTTCTGATACCTCAGAGTTTGAGCTGGACAGGAACCTAAACATCTCGGTACACACGATGTGATTCAGAAGAAACTCTGGCCTAAGCTTGGGGCCCTATACGCTAACAGTAAATGTATCCCTCTTCCAGCAAGGTGCAAATTTGTACATAAAATGATTATACCAATTTTTGACTACTGTGACTTAGTACTGTATTTGGAGCTGCCCCCAAATCCTCCTTATCTAGGTTAGACCCTCTTTTCAACTCCTTCTGTTGGTTTGCCTTAGATGCCCCTGCCCTGACCCACCACTGCACACTCTACCACTCTCTGAACTTTCCCACCCTTACTGACAGGAGAACCATGCATGCGCCTAAATTCACCTCAAAATTCTGGCTGGGTTCTCTCCCTCCAACCTCTCTACCTCTTTATGTGCCCCGCTCCTACAAATACTCCCTCAGATCTGATGACTCATGTTCCCTGAATATACCCTACAGAAGCACTTTGTCAGGCCAAATGGCTTTCTCCCATAGACTACCTAAACTTTTGGAATCAACTACCTTCCCAAATCTGACACTCCTCCTCAGTCGATTCTCTCTCCACATCCTTAACAAAGTATCTAGTGACAAACTGCAATTGCACCTAGTCCCTCTGGACTGGTCTCTGCTGAGGGTCTATTTCTCTCCCTCCCTCCAGTAGGACCAATTAACTGTTTCCACTAACCTAAACTCTCCTGCATCCTAGTGCCTTACCTCTCCGGCACCACCCCTCTTGCTGATATGTAAATATTCTACAGCTTGTTATCTCGTTTGTTTGGCTATATACAGTGAATGCTATTTTGTTTCCTGTGTGATGTATACTGTTGTACTATGCAACTACTCCCTCTTCCCTTCCCCCAGGATGTACCGTGAGATCAACATCTTGTTGCTCAGTGTAATTCTCCTGGTGAAACTTTTCAATAAATAAATAAAAAATAAATAAATGAATGTTTTTGCCTGGTTATTTAGTGTATTAGTCTAAGAGTGCTGAGCTTCTTGACAACAAATCTCTTCGAGTCTGTGAATGTAACATTTAATAAGTCTGTTAAGTCGGTACTCTCCCTGTACTCTTTATTAAATTTTACTACACCAGATTTTTATGCTTTTTGTTGTTTATTGGGTTATTAACATGGTTTAAAGAGATGTCAGGGTACCCAAACATTTCAAATTGTTCCTTCTTGTAATATTTCACTTTCACTTTCGTTATTACCCTTTAACATTGCTTTCTTAATTCTCTGTTTGTGCTTCATTCTGCTATGATTTTGGTCAGTTAATATAATTGCCAAGCCTGGTCTATAGACTTCATTAAACTTACAATATCTCTGTCTAACCATTTATTTATTATATTTTGCACCTTTTTTATTATTGGTGAATGTTTTTTGAAGATGTTGCAGAAAGCTTCAATAAATTATGTTAGGGCCCGATTAATCTCATTGAATCTTTTCAAAATACTCCAGTCCTGGGATGCTGGAGAGCAGCAAACACGACTGGAAGAAACTTTTAGAAGCTCTCCACTTTTTAGAATAAAATATACTTATTGTTGCTTCAGATTGACTTATTTTGTCTAAATTTCTAGTAACTTATACCTTTCTCCACAAAGAATCTGTAGACTGCGTTTCATGGTCATGGTGCATCCAAAAGGTGATTGCATGATAGGAGAAAAATTTCAACCTCAGCAACAAACAGCAGGCCAATGATGCAGTGGTACTCAGTCATTCAGCACCTCAGAAGAGGACACAACCATGCATGCAATACTCCACACTGTTAGAGCCATGGCCAAGAAGGTGGAAATGAACTTGGAACAGCTACAGACAAACTTTGCCTGGATGGTCTCCTACAAGAAAAAGTGGAGGGGGCTGAAGATTATACTTTGAAAGCCCTAGTGACCATGATAGCCATTACTAAGGAGAACACTACATTAACATATCATCTGGAGGTGGTAGAAAGTCAGCAACAAGCGGCAAGTGTCTGCATGGTAGGTCTAGATTCCCAAGTCCATGTTAAGTGATACTAATATACAACTAGTACAATAGCTAGTAATACAATCCTATCATTAGTCACAGGATAAAGAAAAAAAGGAACATACATTCAGCAAACATAATAGGAGTACAGGAATGAGTATACCCAATAACATGATCATTCAGTGTGCACAGCACATATTATAACATAGAAACATAGAATTTGTCTGCAGATGAGGACTGCTTGCAGGGGCATCACCAGGTGTATAAAGTCTGGGGGGCTAATGCCCCACAGTTAAAATCTTAACAAAGTTAGGTGGGTCTCGAGGCATGGTCCTCCAGAACAATTTGAAATTTGTACCTTCAAATGTAGGCTTTTTCTACATTTTAATGGTGAAAGAAGCATTTGAGAAGCTTGGTTATCACCTGTATTTCTTACATGTGGAAACATTTGATTACTGAACCACCAAGTACAATGGATAGAGAGACATAATTTTCCCAGAAGAACTGCTGAGAAGGTTACAGGACCCCTGAGGAAAACAGAAAGGTACTATTATCCCACCAGATCTATTGGGATTGGAAGGTTACAGGATCCCAGAGAACAACAGACAGAGAGATATTACCACCAACAGATCTACTAGGAAGATTACAGGACCCTAGAGGAAAACAAACAGTGTATACACCATTATCCCAGCAGAACTGCTGGAGGGTTACAGGACCCAGGGAACAACAGGCAGAGACATACTATTATTCCAGCAGAACTGCTGGGAAGGCTAAGGACCTCAGAGGAAAGCAAGGATACACTATCCCATCAGATCTGTTGGGATGAGAAGTTTACATGATCCAAGAGAACAACAGACAGAGAGACACCATTATTCTAGCAGATCTGTTGGGAAGGTTACAGGACCCCAGAGGAATACAGACAGACACCATTATCTCAGCAGATCTGCAAGAAAAATTACAGGACCCTAGTGGAAAACAGTCTGACACCATTATCCAAGAGATGTGCTGGGATCTATAAACTATCCTTTATGATCCTAGCATGCATTGAGTGAAATATTAGTGTCATGCAGCTTTTACTAGTTTATTATCTTGTTGATTTTGGGAGAAGCAGCTCGACCTTCCTGTTTACCATGGATGCAAACTCATCAATCACTTCATCAGTGTCAAGTATTCTGCTTTTTTCTATCTGACTATTGACAATTCCAAGTGAATTCAATCCATCATTTTCAGTCTTGTTTCTCAGATATGTCTTAATGCGACTAATGGCACTGAAGGAGCGCTTGCATACACATGTGGTAACTGGGATTGTTAAAACAATCTGCAGGGATTTATGCAGCTTTGGCTACATAATTTCTCGAAGTATTTGGTAAAGGCTGATCATGTCTTGTGGACATTCATTTTCTGTCAGCTGTAGAATGAAGTTTTTACAACTACTAGTTTTCTTCAAAATGGGATATTTATACATGTCTCCAAATGGTTTCAGTGTGCCATGATCAAGAAATGTGTTACAAATGCTCGCAGTCTGGGAAACAAGATCCCAGACCTGCAGGCAATAATGACAGAGGCTAAACTGGACATAGTAGCAATTAACGAGATGTGGTTTACCAGTAACCACACTTGAAAGACTTCAGCACCTGGCTATGTACTGTTCAGAAGAGACCAAGGTGCAAAAAGGGGTGGTGGAGTGGCCCAGTATGTCAATGAAAATATCAAAGCTACAGAAATTCAGAATACACATAAGGAGCCAGAAGAACTGTGGGTCACCCTGGAAACAGGAAATGGGACACCATATGAACTTGGGTTGTCTACAGGCCCCCAGATCAGGGGAGGATATAGACACATTGCTGTTAGAAGATATATAAAACATGACAGCTAAAGGGGAGGTTCTGATAATGGGAGACTTCAACATGCTAGATACAGATTGGTCAATACCAGCAGGAACATCTGCCAGAACTAGACACATGGTGGATTCCCTGCAGGGGGAGGGCTTCAAACAACTGGTAAAACAACCCACAAGAGACAGGGCTATATTAAATCTAGTACTGACTAACAGGGAAAGGATCACAGATCTCCAAGTAGAAGGTCATCAAGGGGGGATCCATGACGGGAGTCCGACAAAAATTTTGTTGAATGCCCCGTCAGTGACACCAGCAGGTCAACTGCATTCTGCAGTCAGCTCGCTATTGCTTTCTTTGTTTTCTTCGGGGGCTTCACCCCCAATCTCCCACACGGGGGGCTGCGCCCCCCACAAACCCCACTTAGATTCTAAACTCCAGTTGGAGCCAATTGGGGTGCAGGATCCCCAACAGACAGTGCTGAGTTCCAGCGGGTCTCCTACCGCGGCTTGGTGCTGTAGTCACTGTGGGGGACCTCGCTGGTGAAATGTTGCTGTCGAGGGGGTAACTGATCTGGGGGCCAGTGACCATAGAAACACAGAAACATAGAATTTGATGGCAGATAAGGACCGCTTGGCCCACCTAGTCTGCCCATTTTACTACCTGATAGGCTGCAGATCCTAGTTAACCAACAGCTTACTTCCTCCTACCCACCCACTAGGACTACCTTATGTCTGTCCCATGCATCCTTGAATTCTCCCACTGTTCTTGACTCCACGACCTCCTCAGGGAGGCTGTTTCCATGCATCCACAACCTCTCCATGAAAAAATACTTCTCACATTACCTGTGAGCCATCCCCTCTATCTTCAAATTGTGCCCTTTGTTCTTGCACATCTCTTTTTCTGAAAGATGCTACCTCTTGGACTTTGTTGATTCCCTTGAGGTACTTGAAAGTTTCTATCATGTCCCCTCTCTCCCTTCTTTCCTCAAGGGTATACATATTAAGCTCCTTTAGTTTTTCTTCATATGTCTTCTGGTGCAGACCCTGCACCATTTTGGTTGCCCTCCTCTGGACATCCTCCACTCTGTCTATGTCTTTGCGGAGATGGGGTCTCCAGAACTGCACACAGTACTCCAGATGGGGTCTCACCAACTGTCTGTACAGAGGGATAACAACTTCCTGTTTTCTACTATTGATGCCTCTCCCTATGCATCCCAGTATCCCCCCAGCCTTCCTTACTGCCTTCTCACATTGCTTGCCCACCTTTTGGTCATCTGATATAATTACTCCCAGGTCCCTTTCCAATTTTACTGCTGTCAGTATCTCACCCCCCATTGTGTACTCTTCCCCTGGGTTTTTGTTTCCCAGGTGCATTACCTTGCACTTCTTTGCATTGAATCTGAGCTGCCATTCATCACATCGCATCACATGGTATGGTTCAATTTGGCCACTAGAACTAAATCATGCCACCCCATTCCAAGGCAAAAATCTGGGACTTCAGAGGAGCTGACTTTGATAAGAAGGCCAACAGAATTAAGCTAACCCTAGCAAAAACAAATACAGGTGAGGGGGTACAGGCAAAGTGGGCAAGCATTAATGATGCAATACTTGAAGCAACATCCCATTGTGATAGAGAGAAAAGGAAGTGCAAAAGAAGAAGGACATCACTTTGGTTCACAAAAACTTTAGCAGAAAAGGTCAGTGCCAAAAGGCTGGCCTTCAGGAAATATAAGGGAACACAGCGGGATGAAGCTAGGGAGGCATACCAAACTTCCTTAAGGGAAGCAGGGAAGGCAGTAAGGCAGGCAAAGGCCCAAACTGAGGAAACAGTAGCACAAACAGTAAGAGAAGGTGACAAGACTTTCTATAGACACATTAGTGAAAGGGTGAAAGGAAAAAGTCCAGAGGGGGTATTGCTAAGATCAAAGGAGATAAGGGGATGTGTAAGGAGGAGGAGGACCATGTAAATGCATTTATCCTAAATAGATTCTTCTGCTCAGTATTTACTGAAGAGAAGGTAGGGCAAGGCCCACAGCCCTGCACCATGGACACGGGGGGAGAGAGATGTGCACTAGTCCCTTCACAAAAGAAAGGGTCCTACAACAGCTCGCTAAGCTCAGGGTGGACAAGGCAATTGGACCTGATGGCATACATCCCAGGGTACCAAAGGAGTTAAGGGTGAAACTAGCAGAGCCATTATCAGAACTGTGGGAGTGAATTTCTGAGCACAGGAGAGCCTAGAAGACTGGAGAAGGGCTCATATGATCCCACTCCACAAGAGTGGTAGCAGGAAGGATACAGGAACTACAGACCATTCAATTTTACCTCAGTAGTGGGCAAGATTATGGAGACACTCCTTAAAGGAAAGGATAGTGCAACACCTGGAATCCATTGGAGCACAGGATTTAAGACAGCATGGGTTTACAAAAGGAAGGTCCTGTCAAACTAATCTCATAGATTTCTTTGACTAGGTAACCAGAGTAGTGGTCCAAGGGGGAGCAGTTGATGTCACCTATCTTGACTTCAGCAAAGCTTTAAATACTGTTCCACATAGAAGATTGATTAATAAACTGGGTAGGCTTAGGGTGGGTCAGAAGTTGGTCAACTGGGTGGCAAACTGGTTGACGGGCAGAAAACAGAGAGTGGTGGTAAACGGTATACAGTCAGAAGAGATGTAAATCAGAAGTGGGGTACCTCAGGATCAGTTCTGGGCCAGTCCTCTTCAATATCTTCATCAGTGACATTGCAGATAGATTGGAGGGTAAGGTTTGTCTGTTTGCAGATGACACGAAGATCTGCAACAGAGTAGATGATCCAGATGGGGTGGGCAGAATGAGAAGAGAGCTGGATAAACTGGCAAAATGGTAGGAAGAGTGGCAACTGGGGTTTAATGCAAAGAAGTGCAAGATCATGCACATAGGGCAGAGAAACCCTGAAGCCACCTATAGGTTGGGAGGGGAGTTTCTGGCAGTGACAAGGGAAGAAAAAGACTTGGGCATCATCATCACAGATGATCCAAAATCATCCAAGCAGATCAGTAATGCAGTAGGTAAGGCATGGGGGATGTTGGGGTGTATTAGTAGGGGTATCACAAGTCAGAAGAGGGAGGTAATAATCCCTCTTTACAAGACACTGGTTAGGCCCCATCTGGAATACTGTGTGCAGTACTGGAAGCCACACCTTCACAAGGACATTAACCAAATTGAGGCAGTCCAGAAAAGGGCAACCAAAATGGTGTGGGGACTGCATCAGAAAACATAATGAGAACAGATTAACGGAGCTCAATATGTATACCCTAGAGCAAAGGAGGGAGGGAGAGAGAAGTGATATGATCGAAACGTTCAAACACCTTAAGGGCATTAACAAGGTGAAAGAGTCTAACATGTTTCAATATAAGAAAAATAGCAGGACAAGAGGACACAGCATGAGATTAGAGGGAGGCTGATTAAAGGGTAATGTGAGAAAGTACAGAAAGGGTGGTGGATGCATGGAAAGGCCTACCTCAGGAAGTGGCGGATATGAATATAGTGCAGAGCTTCAAACAGGCATGGGATAGGCATAAGGGAGCAATACAGATGAGTATGAATAGATAGGCCATTGACAGAGCAAAGGCAGATGGCACATTTATAAGGTAGAAAAAGAAATGGGCAGGCTGAATGGGCCTTGCGGTCCTTATCTGCCATCAACTTCTATGTTTCTATGTTTCTACACTGTGGACTGAGAGCATTTATAGTGAGCATACTTGTTTGGTTATGCTTTGGAAACCTGCCAATCTCTCCAATCATTTTGTCAATCACAAGGTAAAATCACTGAGTCTAAAAGGACCCCCAGGGTCCTTAAAGAACTAAGAGACGTAGTAGCTGAACCTCTGGCAATCCTGTTTAGCAGATCACTGGAAACAGGGAGGTACCCAAAGACTGGAGGACAGCAGATGTAGCCCCTTATTCAAAAGTGGGAACAAAGTGGCAGCGGGGAACTACAGACCAGTCAGCCTCACCTCGGTAGTAGGGAAGATCATAGAAGCACTACTGAAGGAGAGATTGGTGGAACATCTGGTTGTCAATGGACTACAGGACCCAAGGCAGCATGATTTCACCAGGGGGAGGTCATGTCAGACCAACTTCATTGAATTTTTCAACTGGGTGACTAGGGAGGTGAACCAGGGGACGGCAGTGGACATGGCCTCTCTGGACTTCAGCAAGGCCTTTGACATGGTGCCACATAGAAGACAATTACACAAACTGGGGAATATGGGTGTGGGCAGGACAGTAGTGTGGTGGGTAGGTAACTGGCTAGGTGGCAGGACACAGAGGGTGTGGTGGTAAATGGCTGTCACGCCACAGAGGAAGAGTGACTATTAGGGTACCACAGGATCAGTGCTGAGACCGGTCCTATTCAACATCTTCATCAGTGACATTGCGAGGACCTAGAAGGCAGAAATTCCTGTTCGCTGATGACACAAAGCTCTGTAACAGAGTAGACATATCAGAGGTGTAGACAGAATGAGATGGGACCTGCAGAAACATGAAGAATGGTAAGGGTTTGGCAGTTGAAATTCAATGCAAAGAAGTGCAAGATAATGCATATGGGCACAAAAACCCTGGCACAATCTATCAGTTGGGGGATGAGGTATAGCACCAAGCAGGAAAGGGACCTTGGGGTTATCATCTCTGATGACCTCAAGGTAGGGAAACAGTGTGAAAAGGCAGCAGGTAAAGCAAATAGGATGCTGGGATGCACTGGCGGGGCATCACCAGCAGGAAAAGGGAGGACATAATTCCACTGTACAAGACACTAGTGAGGCCCCACCTGGAGTACAGTGTACAGTTTTGGAGATCTTACTTATGTAAGGACATAGACAGGGTAGAGAAGGTACAGAGGAGGGCAACAAAGATGGTACATGGATTGCATCATAAGTCCTATGAGGACAGGTTGAAGGAACTGAATTTGTACACCCTGAAGGAGAGGAGGGAGAGTGGGGATATGATAGAGACATTCAAGTATCTTACAGGGAGGACTAGAGTGTAGGAATACACTATTTTTAAGCGAAAAAGATGTTCCAGGACTAGAGGGCATGAGATGAAGTTGGAGGAGGACAATTCGAGGAAATGTATGGAAGAATTTCTTCACAGAACGGTGGTGGACAAGGAACACCCTGCCAGAGAAGTGGTGGGGCTGAAACAATCACGGATTTAAGAATGCATGGGATAGACATAAAGGAATTCTGGAGGTCAGGGTTAAGGGCAACAGACTTCTAAGAAAACATAAAGTGAACTTATAAGCTCAAATGGGCAGATTGGGCGGCGTAGTCCCTTATCTGCCGATACTGCCTATGTATCTATGTAAAATGCACAACAGTTCGGTGTTAATGTGATGCACTTTGTTGGTACCAGTTGAAGTGGGAACAAATTTCTTCCAAAAACAAGGTAACTTTCTTTGCCTCTGTGGAGAGTTTTTTTTTTTTAAGTGTGTGTGCCCCATGTTTTTCAGCCATGATTTGAGCTTCACTATATCGAACTGAAGAGTTCTCTTCAGTATGAAAATCTGCAATCTCAGAGCAGATATATTAGTCACAGGGTCCCATATTCCAAGCCTGCCAGCAGCACATGCACGTGGGGATGCTGCGTGAAAAACAGGGCTGGCTACAGGAGGCATATTCAAATGGATAGCATAATCCAAACTGACCGCACTATCCATTTGAATATTGGACCATGGTAGCCTGACCCACAGGCAGCAATCCCTGTGCTTTGTGCCATGCTACCAGGTTTCTGGGCAGAAGATCGCCCATGGGGGTAAAGCATGGCACACATTGGTTAGCATCACAACCACTATGGCGATATTCAGCCCAAACATGAGGATGAGCCCATTGGGCATGCACGGGCTCATCTGTATGCTACCACAGCTGTCTAGTGCACCGGGGCAAGGTTCCACCTCCCCAGCCCTGATCCCTGAACCCATACAGACTGACAACCCCTAGTGGTCCAGCAATCCCTCCCCAGCCCTGATTCCTGTCCCTGTTAGAAACATAGAAACATAGACTTTGATGGCAGATAGAAACACAGAAACATAGACTTTGACGGCAGATAAGGACCACTTGGCCCATCTAGTCTGCCCATTTCCCTACCCTACAGGATAGGCTGCAGATCCTAGTTAACCAACAGCCTATTTCTTCTTACCCCCCACAAGAATTGCCTTATGTCTGTCCCATGCATTCTTGAATTCTCCCACAGTTTTATACCCCACAACCTCCTCAGGAAGGCTGTTCCATGCATCCACTACCCTCTCTGTGAAATAATACTTCTTCACATGGCCCCTGAACCACCCCCCCTCTATCTTTAAATTGTGTCCCCTTGTTCTTGCATGTCTCTTTTTCTGAAAGATGCTACCTCTTGGACTTTGTTGATTCCACTGAGGTACTTAAAGTTTCTATCATGTCCCCCTCCTTCTTTCCTCAAGGGTACATATTAAGCCTTTAGTCTCTCCTCATACGGCTTCTCTTGCAGACCCTGCACCATTTTAGTTGCCCTCCTCTGACTGCCTCTATCCTGTCTATGTCCTTGTGGAGATGGGGTCTCCAGAACTGGATGCAGTACTCCAGATGGGGTCTCACCAACTGTCTGTACAGAGGGATAACAACTTCCTGTTTTCTGATGCTGATGACTCTCCCAGTATAGTTCCAGCCCTCCCTACTGCCTTCTCACATTGCTTGCTAACCTTAAGGTCATCTGATATGATTACCCCCAGGTCCCTTTCCTTTTTTGTTGTTGTTGCTACCTCCCACACATCGTGTACTCTTCCCCTGGGGTTTTGTTTCCCAGGTGCATTACTTTGCACTTCTTAGCATTGAACCTAAGCTGCCATACTTCTGACCATTCCTTCAACCTTGCCAAGACCCTTCTCATCCTTTCCATCCCCCTTGTGTATCAACACTGTTGCAGATCTTTGTGTCGTCTGCAAAGAGGCATACTTTTCCTTCCAGTCCCTCTGCAATGTCACTTATGAAGACATTAAAAAGGATCCGATCCTGTACTGAACCCTACAGTACCCCACTAGTAACCCCTTTTTTCAGAGTGGACTCTGTTTACTATTACCTTCTGTGTCCTGTTGCCAAGCCAATGTTTTACCCAGGCTACCACTCTGGGACCCACTCCCAGGCTGGCTAATTTATTTATTAATTTTTGTGGGACTATGTCAAATGCCTTGTTAAGTCTAGGTAGACCATGTCCACAGCCCTCCCTGGTCTACTACTTTGATCACCAAGTCAAAAAAATTTGTTAGATTCATCTGCTATGATCTTCATGCTGTGAATCTATGCTGCCTTGGGTCCTGTGCCCCATTGACCTCTAGGTGCTCAACAACTCTTTCCTTCAAAAGTGATTCCATCATTTTCCCTACCCTGTTCAAAACATTGTTAGCCTTGGTGGCCCAGTGATCCCTCCCAAACCCCATTCCCCTCTGGCATACAACAAAACCATCCCTGGTAGTCTAGCACCCCCCAGCCCTGATCACCTCCATTATATTGTAAAGCATCCCTGGTTGTCTAGTGGTCTCCCTGGAGCCCCAGTCCGGTCCCTCATTCACAACTACCAGTATCCCTGGTAGTCAAATTGTGCCCCCGATCCCTACATAGGTAAAAGAGCAAGATCCCTGGTGTTCCAGCAGTCCCTCCAGCCCCAACCCTGTCCATTGTGAAATAGAAAAGTATTCAGTGGCGGTCCAATGTCTCCCCCGAACCCTGACCTGCCCTATCAGACAACCACCCTCCCTGGTAGTCTAGTGGTCCCCCACCCCGCAGGTAGTGTCCTACCACCCCAAGGCCCCATGACCCACCACCAAGAGCCAGTGACTGGCACAGCCCTCTGCTCACCTCCACGCCGGATGCAGACTGAGCTCTCCTGGTGTATGTATTGTACAATTTGTTAGGGGATTTTGGATTACTCAGATAGTATTGTTTAAAAAGAATTTGACTTGTGTCATTTCCAGACAGTGTACATGGAAGAAGGAGGAGTATGTGCCCTGTATCACTTTTGTGGGGGAGGTACTCGGGGCTGCTCGTTCAGTATTGATTAAAAAAACCCAGAATTTGACTTTTGTGTTATTTCCAGTCAGTATACATGATGGTTGGGGGGCGGAGGTAACATGTGCCCTGGAGCACTTTTACTGGGAGGTACTCTGGATAGCTTGGACAGTACTGTTTAATATTACTTGTGTCACTTCCTGTGTGTGTGCATGTGTGTGTGTGGGTGTGTGTGTGTGTGTGTATACAAGCATATGTGTCCTGGATCACTTTTGATTGGGGGGGCCTGGATCATTCAGACAGTACTGATTAAAACAAATGGAATTTGACTTTTTGCCATTTACAATCACTACTGGAGTAGTAGGGTTCGGGATTTAGCAAATGTCATGGGAAGGAAATAGTGGATCGGGAAGGTATTGGGGTGGGTACTAAGCCATGATTTTGTGCTGTGTCCTTTACAGTACTCCCTACACAATAGAGAGCTTTGCCTTTGACCCCCACTCCGCTGCTGGCAGAAGTTTACTGCTGGTGCAGGGCAGAGGGAATTGTACAGAGGGGCAAATGGAAGATCTGTTGAGGGGAATACAAAGTGAGTGGCCCTATTGGAGTTGTTAGAACCAGGAGATGCCTTGGGATCAGGAAAGAACCAGACAGGGGTCCCTTCTGTCTGGTTCCCATACCCAGGGTTCCTGCTGGACTAAGTAGGCAGGCAGACAATGGGTCTGCTGGTGCATTCTGTCCACTTTGGGCAGTGTTATGCAATGCCAGATCAATGTGGAATAAGGCCACAAATATTTATTTATTTATTTCAAAAGTTTAACGAGAAAAGACATGCAATACTGAACTGATAACAGATCATTTCCAGATGCATCCAGGAGGGAGTTCAAAAACAAACAATGAAAACAATAAATTATATAGTACATTAAAACTAAGCATTAACAATAGGCAATGTATACAAGGAATGGGGAGGGTCTGCCCTTTGGGTTTCAAGGAAATACATTTTAAACTTTGGTGGCAACATAGGGCTAGTTGCTGTAGAGTGCAGAAGAAAACAAAAGGGTGGGTAAACAAGTGCAGATCAGGGGAAAAGGAAGAAGGAAAGCGGGGAAGAGGGTAACTGAGAAGTAGAACAGAGACATGTATCAAGTGCAATTGCAAGAGTGAGTGAGAGTGGCAGATCATACTTCCTCTGTCTATCTGGCGTGCATTACCGAGACTTTGCTAGGGGTAGATGAGGGTCCAGTTTGCGGTGCATCGAGTCTGGCCCACTTCTCGGTGGTACACTGCTTGAGGAGAGGCTGAAGGGAAGGGGAATGGACATCTGCTTCAGAACTGAACTGAACTTGATAGCACACCCAGTGGGGATGCTGAGAATTTTGAGTGTATGACCATGCGTGGTGGTCCAGGTGAAGGTTACAGAATCCTCCACATGTATCGGCCTCCATGTCGCAAGGGGGAGTTTCTGTAGGAAATCTCGACCCTCATCTCGGACCTTGTTTTGGAGTCACATAGATGGCATATTCTGGGTGACTTCAATGCCTGGGTTGATGATTAGGGCTCTCGCTTTGGTAAAGATTTCTTCCATACTATGGATACTCTGGGCCTAGCACAGGTTGTTACCTTCACAGCCCACCTCCATGGCCATGCACTAGACCAGATATTCTCCCTGGGGCTCAAGGTGGATGACCTCGGGATTGATCCTGTCAGCTACTCGGATCACTGTGTCATCAGGTTCTGTTTCAGGGCCCTCCTTGTAGTCTATCCCTGTGGAGGTGGTCTAATCCATCTTTGAGAGGGCTAGGACCGAAGGACTAATGTCAGTGATAGACACCTCAGAAATGTTGCAGCATGCGCTGATGGTGCAGAAGCTGCAATGTTAGCTTATAAAAGGGTCATAACTGGGGCCCTCAACATTCTAGTGCCAGTCCGGTACATTACCTGAGATCATGCCTCACCTTGCCATGGTTTGACAGCAAGTTGAGGGCACTGAAATCCAGGGATGGAGGTTGGAGGATTGTTGGAGAAAGTCTAGGTCCACAGAGGATAAACTAGTTCTGTTCTCATTATGAGGAATATCAGAAGGCAATCTCTCTCAGAACAAAGCAGATCTCCTGCCAAGAGAGATTGCCACTGGGAAGGACCAACCAGCTCAGCTCTTTCAGACTGTGAATAGGTTGCTTCACCCAGCATGTCTGGAGCCCATGAGAGAGATTACACCCATGAGACGTGAGGAGTGCTCTCAGTTCTTCTTATATAAGTGTCCTCCATTAGAGTGGTATTACTGCAATGGGCCTTATGTTCCCAACAATGGTTTGCATCTGGACCAAGAATGCAGAAGGTATTCTTGGGGTGAATTTTGACCAGTAACCGTGGAAGAGGTCTGCCAGGTTGTCTTGACACTGCAGCCAACTTGCTGTGATCTGGGCCCGGGACCTACATGACTCTTAGTGAGTTGTGTCATCCAACTGGGCCCAGTGTTTTCTGAAATCATTTGGTGTTCTTTGCCAAAGAGGCTGGTTCCAGAGGCAAGTAAGTGTGCTCTGGAGTGACCCCTGCTGAAAAAAATCTTTGGACCTAGATGTTTTGGTGAACTACCATCCAGTCTCTAACCTTCCCTTTTTAGGTAAGGTTATCGAGAAAGTGGTTGCGCTTCAGCTCAAGGAACACTTGGAGACCTCTAGCATCTATCAGCCATTCCAGTCAGGTTTCAGAGCTAGGCACAGTAACGTTGTTCATGGTGTAAATGCAACCCCTGGGCATGGTCATTGGACAGTTCAGGCTAAGGTTTCACTGCTATGTGGATGATAGTCAGCTCTGTCTGTCTTTTGCACCCAGGACTCAGGTTGCCATCGACGTGTCTAACAAGTGCTTGGTGGAGTTCCTGAACTGGATGGCTTCTAGCTGGCTGAGGTTGAACCCATAGAAGACTGAGATATTATTGGTTGAGCCAGGCCAATGGGGATTGGTGGCTGGTGTAGGAGTTACTAGGCTTCTGCTTTGTCACTCTGATCTGCTAGCCTGCCACCAGGGTGAAGAATCTGGGAGTCATGCTGGATGACCCCCTGACAATGGAGGTTCAGGTGTTGGCCATTGTCCAGAATAGCTTTTTTTATCTTCGAAACATCTGCCAGATCATATCCCTGATTCCCCACCACGACCTGGCCACACTGATCCATGCGTTTATGATCTAGAGGCTTGACTATTGTAATGCTCTATACCTCAGGCTATGGAGGTTTACTGAGATGCCTGCAGTTGCTGCAGAATGCAGCTGCTAGTTACTAACAGCCTTGTCAAGACCTAGCCATATTTCTCTGGCAGTGCGTGACCTGCACTGGCTGCTGGTGAAGTGGTGTATCCTGTTTAAAATAGATTTGTTAACCTATAAAGCCCTGGACTGGGCCCAGCCTACCTGAGTAAGCTCCTGCATCTGTATAACCCAGTTCAGCCACTCCAATCTTTTGAGAAGGGCCTCCAGATGGTCCCGAGGGCAAAACTAAAAACTTCAGGTGACTAGGCCTTTGAAATTGTGGGCCCAGTGGTTTGGAACTCCTTGCCCTGAACCTCAAGGAGGCCCCTCTGTTGAGGCTTGAGGAAGGGACTAAAAACTATCTTTTACGGCAGGCTTTTGGTGAAGACATATAACATGTTCAGCACATCTCTCCATGGTCTTCTTAACTGAGTTTTAGTATTGCTGTTATTTTTATGGGAGTGTTTGTAGTGGCAGTTGTTATAATTTTACCTGTTTTGTATTGTTTTGTTTTATTTTTTGTATGATAATCCCTATTGTATTGCTATGTGTATCTTATGTCTTAAGTTGTGTTTTATTGTAATGCATCCTGGGCCTAAGGGGAAGGGTGCCATATATAAATAAACTGTACTACTACTATGCATGGGGAGATGTAAGCAGGTTTTTGAACGCTTTTGTTGGGAAGGAGATCTCTGAATTGCTTTGACAGTATTGATTAAAAATCCCAGAATTTGACTCTTGTGTCATTTATAGCCAGTGTGCATGAAGGGGTGTATGCTCTGGATTGTTGTTGTGTATGAGGTCTGTGGATCACAGTTGCAGTGCATGAAAAGGGGAGGGTGTTTTCAGTATCCATGTCCTGCTTTGCATGCCAGCAGCATTCTGCTTCATGACGTTAGTGCATGCATGTACATGAGCCAGCTATAACATGCTTCACACTCAGGCTGCTGAAGATGCTGTAGGGGTTTGAGTTAATTCCAACATGCCAGCATGCTACTCTGCCCAGATACCAGTATACCCGAAAATGGGTGGGAGGTGCAATGTTTAGTTGTGGTCTGCATGCCACTCGACCAAGATGCTGGCATGCTGGGAAAGGTGCTAGGTGTTCAGTTATCGATCAGCATTTCAGCATTTTGGCATGCCTCCGATACCGACATGCTTGCAAAAGTTGATTGTTCTCCTAACAAAAGTAATTAGTATTTGGTATGTCTAATATGAATATGTAATTTTCTTTATATTGCGCCCAGAATGTAAGGGGGACTTCTCTGGATAGCTGGATTTGAACATATTTTTTTACTGTTGCTACCAGTGTGCCAAAGGCAGAGGGGCATAATTTTGTTTGTGTTGCAGCCAGCAAGTGTAACTAAGAATTAAAGTTTACTGTATAAATCACTTTTGCTACATGTTGTATCTCAAAGCACTTTATAAGCAATGAGAGACTGGTAGTGAATTGACTGTAAATGTGTAGTAGCAGTCAGTCAATGCATCAATACCCACACACAGCCTTGGACAATTGTATGAGCTGGTTTTGCAGGAAGAGGAATGTAGGATAGGACACTGTAGAAAATCTCCTACTCTTGCGAAAAGTACCTTTCGTTCTTTTATTTCCACCTGGACATCCACCAGGGTGCCTCATTCAAAGGGTGCCACATCCTGACAGTGCATCATCCACCTAGTACTGCAATCAGGTGCCACATTTATGATCCCAATCTCTGTGCAGGACTAGAACCTGTGATCTTCTGGCCCAAAGGTCTATGCACTACCAACTGAGCCATACTGATACTATGAGAACTTGGCTCAGTTGAGGGGTTAGTGTAGTGAATCGCCAAAATTGAATATATACTTTTGTTAATGCTGCTGCCAGTGTATGTGAAAAGGTGTGTGTGTGTGTATGGTGCTTTAGATTAAACACCATTAAAATAAACTGACAATAATCACGTGTATGCATGCATGCATGTGTGTACTTTATACAACAGTTTCATTTTCTATCACCCATGGTAAAGATAAATAATGCTCCTGTTTCTTTGTTTCTGTATCAAGTGTATAGAGAAACCAGGACCAGACCACAATGGTAAAAATTAGACTTTGGTCCGAACAGACTTGCCAGAACAGCACAACATGCATGATCTGTCCATTCCAGTTATTCTGGATTTCAATACTAGGTTAATGAAGATCATGGGGCACTCCAAAGTCTTTAAAAGGTGCCTGACCCCTGGACCAGACTTCCTCCACTGAACTGCCCACCTTGCACCTTCCAGACCTTCTAGCCCCCAAACCAGCCTTTGACCTCCAACCAGTCATGCTCCCAGCAGCTAAACCACTATTTTGTCCTCCAGTCCTTGGCTGACCACCCTTCTAGCAGCTGGACACCCTTTCCAGGATCAGCCTCCATTTCCCCACCTGACCACCCTTCCAGCCACAATACCAGCCTCCCCTTCCTAGAGTGTCCAACCTGGGTGCTTGAATGACCACCCTCTGTATCTCCGTTCCTACCGTAGGCATGGATTGGCCACCATGGGGACAGGAATGCTCACCCTGGGACCAGAATGCCTGCTCTGATGGCTGGAATGCCCACCCTCTTGCTCGGTGCCCAGCCTTGTGGCTAGAATTCCAACACAGCATGGAGGACTGAAACATAGAAACATAGACTTTGACAGCAGATAAGGACCGCTTGACCCACCTAGTCTACCCATTTCCCTACCTAGAAGATAAGCTGCAGATCCTATTTAACAAACAGCCTATTTCTTCCTTCCCCCACAAAAATTGCCTTATGTCTATCCCATGCATTCTTGAATTCTCCCACAGTTTTAAACCCCATAACCTCCTCAGGAAGACTGTTCCATGCGTCCACCACCCTGACAACCCTGGATACCAGAATGCCTACCCTAGAGCAAACATGTCCTTTCATAAGGCAAGAATACCAAACCTGGGTGCCAGCATGGTCATGGTAGGGTTGGAATACCCACCCAGAGTGGAGCTACAGTATGTTTACCATCTCTCACATCAGTGGGTGTCCACACTGATGGAGGCTCTCATGTTTTGTACATGACTCGTGTTTTCCACCCATTTTATAAATACACAAAGGGGTATCCACTCTTTACTTGAGCTATTGCACAGGTCAGAGTAACAGCACAGGAACAGGGGCAATGGAAGTCCTGTTATTAATAGGGCCTGTATGTAAGTCCATGATATGCCCTACACAGTGTCTCTACAGTACCCTCACCACCCAGTACACAAGGCATAGAGATCCCATGACCACAAGAAGCACTATAAGTACTTTTACAAGAATTTACAACTTGCAAGCTAGAACATCGATTAACACAAGAGGAACAGTTATGTGGTGCACAGGGCCACCAAACATTGGAATGCTTGGGAAGGGGCTCTGAAGGAAATATCCTCTGCAGTTATAAAGAATCTGATTAACACTGAATTTTTAAAATGTTTATCGATTGGATTTTAAATGCTGTTTTATGTTTGTAATGATTGTTTTGTGCAGTGCCTTGATTTTGAAAGGCACTATATAAAGGATTGATTGATTGATTGATTGATTGATTGATTGGTTACACAGCAGGAAGAAACAATTACTACCAGTTGATACAGGGCCACTGGACCACCAGGTTAGACCACAGAGGTACATTCAGTTCAGAATTGACATTCACAGGAAGCATGCACAAAGGTATGGGTCTTTGGGAGGTTGTGTTGAGGACTACAGCAGTAGCCTCAAGTGCCTGTTGCATGGATCTGATCATGCAAACCATGCACCTGGTGTCATGCCATATTCCCACCCCTGCTATGGTTATAATCCACAGTATTTAGTGGTTGTACATACTATGTGCTGCCACTCACATCTGGATTAGTTGTTTGCATAGTGAAGGCATGCAGAATTAATGTTCAGACACCCATTTGGGGGGGTACAGGTCATCATCAATGTGGCCTTGAAGGGATGGTCCGGAAGGTACCATCCAACTCTGGGGACAAAAGAGTGTACCATGGCAGAGTTATGTGTTTGAGATTAAGCACTGCTGTCATATAATGTAGTCCACACACATACACGGATGCACTGTATGAGGACTTAGCTACCGTCAGACCACACCCTGTATCACTATACAGCACTGTATAATAGCAATAATAGGCGTATATTGGGAAGATGACAGCTGGACTGCCAGAGAGGTGAGTGTGGGGGAGCAGGGGGATATTTTGGCAGTGATGGGACCACTGGACATTGGGTAAAATAACTGCAGATTGAGTGATGGAGGGGGCCACAAGATGCCAGGAAACTAATTAGCCAAGCAGTTGCAGATTTGGTGAGTTAGGTGGACCACTCGATGATTGGAAAGTTCTAATTAGCTCATTAGTCAGTTATCCAGTGATTGGAAACCCATGCTGTCATGACACATGGATTAGACAGCACCCCAGCCTCCCACAGGCTGCAATGTGGTAGTAAAAGAAATAATTCAAATGCATCGAGAAGGATTTTTTGAGGCCCAGCATGCTGGGTTTCTAGCAATTACAGTGGCATGTGGGTCCAGGTGCCAGGTTTCTGGGATCCGGACCAGCATGCTGCTGTAGGTGCTGGTGAGACATACTGGTGCTGGATTTGGCTCCAACCCCTTTTCCTCCCCCGAGCACACTTTATCAGTTTTTGTTTTAGTATTTTTTTTATATTTGAGACTTTTTATCCTTTTGGGTGGCCCTACAAATTCAGTCTGTATCCACTAAAGCCCTGGCACCTGTCTGTCAGATGCAAGGGCGCTACAAAAATTCCTGAAGCTTCATCTCCCACAGGTATACCTCCCCAGGATAAAATATAAAGGTGGTGCTGTGGGCAACAGGGTGACCAGAGCTGGGACAGGCAGAATTGAGGAGCATGAATGACATCCACACTGGCCATCCCCATTAAAATCAGTGCTTTTAAATCTCTCCTCGTTAATGGGCTAAACCATGAAAGGATGATGGGCTGATGTCATGTGGCACCCTGTGATGTTGGATGTCTTCTTGACACCTGTCCATGAGGCACTGTTAAAGCTGAGAAGGCAAGACCCTCATCAATAATTGGAGGGTGCTGCTTTCACCATGCCCTGACACCTCCGGCTCATGGCTGGAAGCTGGGTTTATGCTGATAAAGCAGGTCTCAAGACTTACTCCACCCAGTTAGTCTTCTGGACATTCAAAAAGACATTAAGTGATCCCCCTTCGAGCAAGCCAGGTGTCACAGCTTCTAGTCACACAGTTGATGATAAATATGGGAATGTATGGTGAAATCTGACCTGCCAGACTCTAACTGGACCAAATGGTAAACCCCAGACTGGCTAGTTCAGCTGAAACACCAGGACCAGGCTGAACTTGCATAGTGCAGCTAGTCTGGATTTTACTTAGAGTTTAATGGAGGGTGTCAGACCCTCCAAAGTATTTTGAAGGGGCTTGACCCCAGGACCAGCCCCACATCATTTGACCATCAACCCTGTACCATCTACATCCTTCTAGCATCCATATCAGCCTTCAACCCCTAGCAGACCACCCTCAAGGCACCTGGACCACCATTCCAGCCACTGGACTAGCCTATGATTCCCAGCCAGCCACTCTCCCAGTAGCTGGGACAACCTTTCAGTTGTAGTACCAGCCTCCAATTCTGCCGGCTACCTTCCCAGCCCTCAGACCACTATCCCACCCCTAGCTGACCTTCTTCTCAGCAACTGGACCACTCTTACAGCCTCCAGACAAGCCTCTGCTGCTCAGCTGACCAGCCACCCTGCCCTTGAACCACCTTTGCAGATCCCGGTCCAGCCTACCCCCCTCCCTCCCCAGCTGAACAACCTCCTCGCAGTGGGACCACCTTCCCAGCCACAGGAACAGCCCCTCACCAAAGCAAATATGTCTTCCACCAGTTGGAGTACTCTTCTAAGCTCAGAACAATCCTCCAACCCTAAGCAGACCACCTTCCCAGCAGCTGGGTCATTATTCCAGCCGCTGGTCCAGCCTATGATCTCCAACCACCACCCATGCTGGATCACCCTTTCAGCCCCAGGACCAGCCTCTGACCCCAGAAGATCACCCTTTCAGCCCCTGGACAAATCTCTCTTGTCAAGCTGACCAGCCTCCCATCACCTGAACCACCTTTCCTAACCACAGACCAGCTTCCCAGTAGCAACCCCACTCTTCCAGCCCCTTGACCTAACAACTTTCCTCCCAGCAGCGGGACCACTCTTCCAGCCACTGGACCTGTCTCTCCTCCCTAGCCAACCAGTCTAACTGCACCTGGATCATCCTTTCAGGCCCCAAACCAGTCTCTCCTTGTCAGCTGACAAGCCTCCTTGGCAGTAGGACCACTCTTCCAGTCCCCGAACCTGCCTCCTTTTTTTAATCAAATTTTTCAAAAAATGAAACACAAAAACAACTAACAAAAAACAAACATCAAATGTAAAGAACACCAAAACCAGAAAAACATTGAATAATCCAAAGCATCCCCACCCCAAATCCTCCCATTCTACTATCCGGAGCATAACCGACCCAATACGAAGATGGGAACTCTCAACAAAGAATGCTGAAATAACAAGGAAGAGAACCCCCCAAAAAAACTATATGGTATTGGTAAAAAGAGAATGTATCCCCATTATGCCTGCACTGCAATAGATAATAGGGCATGAAGTGATTCCCATCTAGTACGAAACTGCTCTGCCCGATGCTGTAAAAAGGTTGTTTGCTTTTCTGCCAATGACGCCTGAAGAATCTCTTGGTGGCACTCCTTATAAGAAGGGATGGCATCATCCAACCAATGTCACAAGATTATTAGCGTAGCCATAATTCAAACCAATTCCATATATACCTTCCAAGGACCATAAAACTAGAAAGGTAGAGACCAACCAAACAAACCTCGGTTATGAACTAATTATCCAAACCCAAAATAAGATCCATACATCCATTTAATAACATTCCAAAAGGGAATCACATTAGCACAATCCCAATGCAGATGCTTAAGGTGGCCTTCAGCAGTGCTGCTTCTGGTACAAACCAGGGATGTAAGTTTACCCATTTTATACAAACACAAGGGAGATTAATATACATTTTGTAAAACCCGAAATTGACTCAAGCAATACCAGTCCTGTTTTATGTACCTATACAAATGCCGCCATATGGTCTGCCATATCTTAGGATCTGAGGTAAGATCTAAGGCCTGTTGCCAGTAATAACAAAACCCTGTGGGACTACTGGGATCTATGGTTTGGAATGACCTACAGAGCTTGGACACCGAGTGGGGTTGTTCTGCAAGGGACAAAAAGCGTTGAATGTCCAAAGACTCCTGTGATAACCATGGGGTTGGGCCAAAATAGGAAAAGAGTGCTCACTTCAGCTGAAGATATTTAAAACCAAATGTTAGGGGCAAGGAAAAATGTTTCTAAAGGACAATAAGCAGGAGAAGTTTGCTGTCTTCCAAAACAGAATCAAATGAAATATCTCAGAGCTGCAGGCAAAAAGCAAGTGGAATTGGATGGTGAGCAATACAAATATTTGAATTACCCAGTGTGGGCTGAGTAAAGGCCTTTGTCCACTCCCGGCCCAAATAGATACATAGGTGCCAGAAGACTTTCAAAGACAAAAAATGCAGTGTTGTCTTGAGTAATGGAGGCGGCAGGCAGGATGGCTTCAAATAGAGCAAACTACTCAACTGTAATCAGGCCTGTTGACAAAGACCCATTGAAATAATTTATTAATCAATCAATCAATCTTTATTAAGCCAGGTGAAACTCCATTGAGCAAGCTCATTTTCAAGGAGGGCCTGGTAAGTACAGAATAAATAATACAGTAGCACAATAGAACATATAGCACAAATGGGCACAGTAACACAATATATAGCAATAAAAACAAGGTACGAGGATAATCAATGAGGCCCGGTTGTAAGGTGAACCTCATCCTAGTAAACGGTACAGTAGAGTGGTAGAAGCAAGTCAGCACCAATGTGCTGAACCAGTGATTTTAGACACTGATAGCTCCGGTACTGTAGAACTGTTTTTTTGTTGTTTTTTGGCCCCTTATCTCTGCCACGGTGGAACTTCCTCAGGGATCCCTAGACTGTAGTCCCCTAATCCCACCATGGGTACCTCCTGTGGTGATGCTCGGACCTACCTCCATGCTGCTTCAGCCTACCCCCTGGGCAGGAGGAGGGGAACCCCCCATTACCCACTCCAGTTCATCAGCGTGTGTCAGGAGGTCCATCTGCGTCATCCACCAGGAGCCCATTTATGGGTTAGCTGGGGTAGCTGAGTCCTGTCTCCATCCTCCATGGCAGGGTTCCTTTTTCCTGGTTTTCTGGTGCCATCCCAAGGATGTAGACATGCAAGGGGAACCTAGAAGCAGAGCACGTCACGACGTGCAGATTCTCCAGTTCCCAGCCTATGTCCTCACCTCCCACTGGCTGTCCCAGCTGTACCGACCACCCGTGGTCACCCAGGTGGTGGTAGAGTAGCAGGACAGGCAACCTTCCCCTCCCAGAGAAGGAGAGCAGCCGATGGGCACTCAATCCTTCTCCCCCCCCGGCCAGCCCTCCAGTTACCCGAGTCTGTTCCTGAACCTGGGTCACTGGCGCCGCAAGCGGTAAACCTACCACTGCGCCGGTGGGTTGGCCTAGTAGAGCAGAGTTAATGCTAGTGACAGTGCAAGCTTGGAGCTCAGCAGCAAGTAGAAAGCAAGGATGAATCCAGAAACGTGGCTCAGGACAATTCTAATGAGAGGATAGAAAATGTAGAGGGTTGACTGTAAGAATAGCAATATATGGCTACAGTTTAGTGACAGGAAGGGCATAGACAAGGCTCTGAGAAGTATCTCGAATAGAGCGACTTGAATTCTGCAAAACCAATAGGATGCACCAATTTTATGGATTTCTGGATGTTGTTCCACAGCTGGGGCAGCACATAGCTGAAGGAGGCTCTGCCAAAATAGAAAAAGACTTTAGGCACAGCTAGTGAGATGTACGAACGGCTTCTCAAGGTATAGTTTCGTTAGGTGCAGGTGGGCAGACAGTCAGAAATGTAGGAGGGTAGCATCTTGGATATAGATCTATAGGTCCATAGTATAGCGTTCCTTTGCCTCCTGAATGTAAGTGTGGTCCATCCTACCATGGAATAGAGTACACAGTGATGGGTATTATATGCCACACCTGAGATGAAATGTAAGGCCCTATGATAAAGGGTGTCAAGCTTAGATAGGGTGGTTTTGGGGACTTGGCCATACAGGAAGTCTGCATAGTCTAAGATAGCTAGGAATGTGGTTTGTACTAAGTTTTTCTGGCCTCCTGGGTAAGCAGATGCTTTATTCTAAAAAAGTTCAAGCCTCTAAGTTTTTTGAGAGCTTGTCTATATGATCAGCAAAAAAGTCTATTGTCAATCCACATACCTAGGTACTTGAACTTGGTCACATAGTCAAGTGACTGCCAAGCAGGGTGGTGATAGTGGGACTATTGTCGTGCTTAAGGAGTTTATGGACTTGGTTGCTGGGGATAACAGCATAGCCTTAGTCTTTTTGGCATTCAATAGGAGCTTTTGACTCAGGAGGTTTTGTTGCAGCATAAGGAAATCTGCTTGCTAGTCCAAGCAGACACTTTCGGGAGTTGGCCGGGCAGTGTGAAGGACAGTGTCTTCCGCAAAGAGATGTACACTGGAAAGTTTGATTCCACGGTCGATGCTGTTGATATAAAGTGAGAAAAGTAAGGGCCCCAAGATGGAGCCTTGAGGTACATCTCTGCTAATCTGTTTTACAGTGGAGAGATCTCCTGCTGGTTTTACTTGCTGCATCCGATCTACCAGATAGCATGAGAACCATTTTAGGGAAGGTGCATCCAGACCAATGTTGGGGAGAGTAACTAACAGCAATGCATGGTCGATGGTATCGGCCTGCTTAAGTCGAGGACTACCACGCAGACATGATTCTTTAAGTCAAGGGCTCTCTGCCAGTCATTTGTGACTTTAGCCAGAGCTGTGATTGTGCTATGGCATGGCCTAAAGTCTGATTGCACAGAATTTAGCAGATTTGAGGCATCAATGTAGATTCTAAGTTGGCAGTTCACTAATTTCTCCAGAAGTTTTGATAGGGTGGGGAGTAAGGAGATTGGCCTGTAGTTATTTGGGTCTCTGGGGTCTCCTGATTTGAAGAGTGGTAAAACTTAGGCAATCTTCCAGACAGAAGGGAGTTTACCCATACTGAGGGACATATCAAAGAGGTGCATTAATGGAGCTGTGGAGGGCACAGTAATATAAACAAAATTAATTTGGAAGGTGCAAACTACCCAGTCCTTCGGAATTGCCAATTTAATATATGTGCACCAGACAGCTTGCCCCCTCCATCAAAATTCATTAATCAACTATTGTAAACAAAAAAAAACAGAACCTAGGAAGGTAAATGCATAACATACCAAGGGGATATAGAATACAGTAAAAGATTAATTCTAACTGCACAAACTCTCCCACCTGAACCAGCCTCCTACCCCTAGCTGACCTTTAACTCAGCAGCTGAATCACCTAGCTCCTGGACCAGCCTCTCCTCTTCCAGACTGCCTGGCCAACTACAGACTGGTCTCTGATGTTCCCTTCATGGGAAAGATTATTGAGAAAGTGGTTGCCCTTCAGCTGGAGACCCATTTGTCAGCTCACAACATCTGCGACTCTCTCCAGTTAGGTTTCAGGAAGAGGCACAGCATCAAGACTGCCCTGGTGTGGGTCTTTAATGATCTCCTGGTGGTGAGGATAGAGGAAGGCAATCCATTCTTATCCTCCTTGATCTCTCAGTGGCATTTGACATCATGGATCATGGGGTGTTGTTGGAGTGCCTGCAGGTTTGTTATTGACTGGTTGGTACAGTTCTCAACTGGTTTCAATCTTTCCTTACTGGGAGGATGCAGTGGGTGGTGTCAGAGTTTTTTCCTCAGCATACCGGCCCTCCTGTGTGGGGTCCTACAGGGCTCCAGTCTTTTCCCCATGTTGTTTGTGGTGTATATACTACCACTAGGGGACATTATAAGACAGTATGGGCTGAGTTTTCACTGCTATGCAGATGATACCTGGCTATACCTGACTTTTGTGCCCTAGCAGCAGGAGGCAGTCTCGGTATTTAATCAGTGCCTTGACGAGATCCAGGACTGGATGAGGGCCAAATGGCTGAGGTTGAACCTGGATATGACTGAAGTACTAGTGGTGGAACCTGGTTTCTCAGGGCCAGTGGGAAATCTGGTCAAGTCTCCAGGCTTAGGTTTGGGGATTCCCAGTTGCTCACTTCGGTTGGGGTGAAATCTTGGCATGGTTCTGGACTGTGGTTTCACACTTAAGTCTCAGGTGTCAGCCATGGTTCAGAGCATCTTTTATCATCTGAAGAACATTGATAGGATTAGACACCTCATACCCCCAGGCGATCTGCCATCATTGGCTCATGCTTTCATGATGTCACGGCTTGACTACTGCAATGCCCTCTACTTGGGGCTATCAGGAGTTGATCTTTACCTCCTGAAGCTGGTATAGAATGCCACAGCCAGGTTGCTAACTGGTCTGTCAAGATTGTGTCATATTACACCTGTGCTGCACTCTCTGTCTATTAGGTGGCGAATCACCTTCAAGGTCGGTTTGCTGACCTATAAATCCCTACATGGTCAGGGGCCCAACTACCTGCAAGACCTTATTGGCCCTACTGCCCCATTTGTTCCCTCTGCTCAGCTGATGAGGGATTTTTAGAGTTTCTGAGGGTATGTTTAGCAACATATGGTGCTCATGCCTTTTCTTATATGGCACCAACCCTCTGGAACATTGTCTCCCTCTTGCAATAAGAGTGTTGACTACTGTTGAAGTTTTTAAGAAGGAGTTGAAAAAATGTTTATTCAGCCAAGCTTTTCAACCAGATTAGAGCTAGTGCCACTAGATGTATCACCAGGATAATGATAATGTTCTTCTATGTTGTTTTAATTTGTCTTTGTCTCACTTGTAAAGTGCCTTGATCCAAAAATGAGAAAGTGCCTGTATTAAATAAATTTGCTTTGATTTGATTTGATATGACCAGCCTTCCTATACCTAGATCAGCATTGCAGGCCCTGATCTAGCTTGCTCTTCCCAGATGGCCAGCTTTCCATCAGCAGGACCACCCTAACAGAACCCAGACTGGCCTTCCACCTCCTAGCTAACCTTTCTCCCAGTAACTGGACCACTCTTCCAGACCCCAGACCAGACCCTCCTCCCCAGCCAACCAGCCTCATTGCACCTGGACCAGACCAGCCCCCAACCAACCTCCCTTAACCTGAGCCACCCGCCTAACCCCCAAATCAGGTTCTCCACCTGTGACAGAGTAGAAGATGGAATTTAAGTCAGCAAAAGAATAGATTAAGTGAGCCATTGCCTACAGAAAATGACACCTGGGGATGATGTGGAGGCATACTTTGTTGGCCTTTAAACTAACTGCACATAGCAAGAGCTGGCCCCATTCTCAATGGGCTGGCATCATGGCACCATTCATGCTGGGCGAAGCCCAAAAAGCTTATTATGATCTAGAGGGAGAAGCAGCAGCAGACTATGACCATCTGAAAGTGGAGATCCTTGCAAGAACCAGAGTAACTCCAGTCGTGAGGGCTCAGAGGTACTACAGCTGGTAGTTTCAGGAGGGGAAGGCCCCCAGATCACAAATATTTGATTTGATCCACCTGGTAGGAAGTGGTCAAAACCAGACATCAACAGTCCAGCCCAGATCATAGAGATGTTAGTGCTGGATCATTTTCTTCGTGGACGTCCACCTGGTCTAAATGAGTGGGTGAGGCAGAGAAACCCACCACATATGATAGCCTGGTAGCCTTATTGGAGAAATACCTGGTTGACAGAGAACTTTTCTGCCCTACACCTATGGAGGTACCTCAGACTCAAGGGTGACCCCCAAGCCCAAGGAACCAGAGCTGGTAAAACTGATAGAAATGGGTCAAAGAGTGTGGATGCTGAGAGCAGCCAGAAGCTAAGAAAGGACTTGGGGTTCCTGGCAAGAAAGACAATAAGGTGGGAACTACTGTAAGCCAAAAAACTCTTATCAATGTTTTGAGTGTGGGAACTGGAGCACATTGTGGTTAACTGTCCTAATATCTCAGAACTCATGCAGCGAGGATGGGAAACAGACAATGATTGTTGTGGGTTATATGAGTATGGTTGGGGTAGCTGATGGTATTGGTATCTATCAGATACCACTTACAGTGAATGGGAAACCAACAGTGGCCCTGCTAGATTAGGGGGCTGGATTCCTGGCCCTTTTCTGGCACAGGTGCTTTGTAGCGTAGTTGTGCCACAACTAGCACCTTGTATCAAAGATGCAGCCAGAGCCATGCAGCAAAGCAGCATGCTTTGCATTACAGAAATGGCTGCGTGCATGGCGTTAAAAGAGGTGTGGCAAATGCAGGCTGCCACATCCCTGAAATCCCTAATCAGAGAACCCTCTCAGAGCCACTGGTCTAAGTACCATTAGATCATCAAAAGCAGGTGTAACGGTACTTAGATACCCTCTGGGAGGGTTTCCGACCATGCACCTCCATGACACCCCCCAGCACCGATCAGCCAGTAACTGCCATCATGTACTTACCCTGGTGATCCAGTGAGCAACCCCCCCAAACCCAGCCTCCAATCCCCAAACTACACAAATATGTAATATGTCAGCCCTTCCCAGTCCTGAGTCCTGAACTGCCATGTGTTAAAGTTATTTAGCCCTGGTGGTCTAGTGACAGCTCATTGCACTGAGAGTGTACTATGTACAATACGCACTCATACAGAACTCAGTTGGTGGCTGGCTGCAGTGGTGAGAGGTGGGCTGTGCCAATCACCAGCTGGGTACAGATGTGGGGTGGGGTGGTTGAGGCACTTCTGGGTGGGGGGGGAGCCACTAGACCACCAGGGCTACTATGCTTAACAAAGACTTGGGATATGGAGGATAGAAACTTAGAAACATAGAATTGACGGCAGATAAGGACCGCTTGGCCCACCCAGTCTGCCCATTTCCCTATCTACTGGATAAGCTGCAGATCCTAGTTAACCAGCAGCCTACTTCTTCCTACCCCACCCCCAGAATTGCCTTATGACTATCCCATGCATGCTTGAATTCCACCACTGATTTTGACTCACAACCTCCTCCGGAAGGCCGCTCCATGCATCCATAACCCTCTCTCTGTGAAAAAATACTTCCTTAAATTACCTCTGAGCCGCCTCTATCTTCAAATTGTGCCTCTTGTTCTTGCACACCTCTTTTTGAAAGATGCTACCCTCTTGGACTTTGTTGATTCCTTGAGGTACTTGAAAGTTTCTATCATGTCCCCCTCTCCCTTTCCTCGAGGCTATACATATTAAGCTCTTTAAGTCTCTCTTCATATGTCTTCTGGTGCAGACCCTGCACCATTTTAGTGCCCTCCTCTGGACAGCTTCCATCCTTTCTATGTCTTTCGGAGATTGGGTCTCCAGAACTGCACACAGTACTCAGATGGGGTCTCACCAGCTGTCTGTACAGAGGATAATAACTTCCTGTTTTCTACTGGTGATGCCTCTCCTATGCATCCCAGTATCCCCAACCCTCCTTGCTGCCCTCTCACATTGCTTGCCCATCTTTAGGTCATCTGATATGACTACCCCAGGTCCCTTTCCATTTTTGTTGTTGTTAGTATCTCACCCCCCATTGTGTACTCTTCCCCTGGGTTTTTGTTTCCCAGGTGCATTACCTTGCACTTCTTAGCATTGAATCTAAGCTGCCATACATTTGACCATTCCTCTAACCTTGCCAAGTCCCTTCTCATCCTTTCCACCCCACCCTGTGCATCAACTCTGTTGCAGATATTAGTGTCATCTGCAAAGAGACATACTTTTCCTTCCAGTCCTTCTGCAATGTCGCTTATAAAGACATTGAAGAGGACCGGTCCTAATACTGAACTCTGCGGTACCCCACTAGTAACCCTCCTTTCTTCTGAGTGGACTCCATTTACTATTACTCTCTGTGTCCGATTCTCTAGCCAATTCTTTTACCCAAGCTGTCATCTTGGGACCCACCCCAGGCTGGCTAACTTGTATATTAATCTTTTGTGGACTGTGTCAAATGCCTTGTTAAAGTCTAGGTAGGCCATGTCCACAGCCCCTCCCTGATCTACTACTTTGGCCACCCAGTCAAAGAAATCTATCAGATTCATCTGGCATGACCTTCCCACTGTGAATCCATGCTGCCTAGGGTCCTGTGCCCTCTGGCCTCTAGATACTCAACAATTCTTTCCTTTAGAAGTGATTCCATCATTTTCCCTATCACTGAGGTTAAACTAACAAGTCTATAGTTTTCTGCTTCTGCCTTGCTCCCACTTTTGTGAGGGAGTCACATCACCCTCCTCCAGTCCTCAAATACCACCCCATCCTCCCATGATTTGCTAAAAAGGGTAGTCAGTGGTGTCACTAGTTCTACCCTTAGTTCTTTTAGAATTCTGGGATGAATCCCATCAGGTCCCATTGCTTTGTCCACCTTCAGTTTTAAGAGTTCTTTCAGAACCCTTTCTTCTGTAAATGGGCCGGTATCAACTTCTGTATCCAGAGTGTTACTACTGTTTGTTTTATGTACCTCCCCCTCTTCCTTTGTAAATACTGAGCAAAAATATTTGTTTAGTATCTCTGCCTTTTCACAGTCACCCTCTGCCCACCCTCCATCCCCTTTATTAAGCCTCACTATCCCTCCCTTGGTCTTCCTTTGCTCCCTGATGTACCTATAAAAGGTTTTATCCCCCTTCTTAACTGAGTTGGCTATCTTTTCCTCGGTTTGGGCCTTTGCTGTTCTGACTGCCTTCCCAGCTTCCTTTTGCTTTAACTGATACAGTTCTCTGTCCTGCTCCTTCTGTGATTCCTTGTACTTCCTGAATGCTTTCTTTTCTCTTGAACCTTCACTGCCACTTCCTTTGAGAACCATAGTGGTTTCCTATATCATCTTGTTTTGTTTATTTGCTTCACAAAAGGCTTGTTACCTCTGTGATGGCAGCTTTTATTATTCCCATTCTTCTTCCACCCTCTTTCCTGCCCATTTGCTAGTGCTTTCCTTAGGCACTCACCCATTTTAGCAAAGTCAGCCCTCCTAAAGTCTAGTACTTTTGTCTTTGTATGGCTTGACTCTATTGCTGTGTTTATTGTGAACCATACTGTTCTATGGTCGCTAGTCTCAGATGGCTACCCACTTCTACATCTGTGATCCTCTCTCCATCTCCATTTGAGAGTATCAAGTCTAATATTGCTCTCTCTCGAGTGGGCTCCAGTACTAGTTGTCTAAGGCATGCCCCTGTGGGCATCTAGAATAACTACACTCTTGAAGTGGCAGCTGCAACTGCACTCCAGTTAACATCTGGCATATTCAGATCATCCATCAGCAATATCTCCCCTTTTTCTGCCATTCTTAGTATACTTTCTATCATTTCCTTGTCCATTTCCTCCCCTGAGAAGGGGGGGGGATAACTTTAATACACAGCAATTCAGGGATTGGGGCTGGGGGGGCTGTTAGGAAGAAACAAATTAGGGCATTTCTGGGGATTGTCGGTTACTACAGGTGCTTAATTCCCCATCTTGCTACATGGGCTGCTCTTTTGAGAGAACTGATTAAGGCTAAAGCCCCAGACACAGTAAAATGGAATAGTGAGGCAGAGCAAGCCTTTTTGTACCTGTGTACCACTTTATGTAATGAGCCAGTACTCGTAACTTGTTACACCTAATTTTGAGAAGAAATTTTTTCTACACACTGATGCATCAGAAGTTGGGCTTGGGGCTGTTCTCTCCCAGATGGTAGGTGATGAGGAACACCCGGTCCTGTATCTCAGTTGTAAACTGCTAAACAGGAAACAGAACTATGCAACGGTGGAAAAAGAATGTTTGGCAATCAAATGGGCGACTGGAACACTGAAATACTATTTACTCAGCAGACAGTTTATCCTGATCATGGACCATGTCCTATAAAATGGATGTACAGGAACAATGAGAAAAATGCTAGCGTTACCAGATGGTTTCTGTCCTTACAACCCTTTCATTTTGAAATGAGACACAGAACAGATTTGTTGCATAGCAATGCAGATGCACTGTCCAGAGACCACTGCCTCCTGGTGATGACCACTTGACCCAGTGGCACCGATCTGGGGGGAGGTGACAGAGTGGCAGATGGAATTTATGTCAGCAGAAGAATGGATAAAGCTCTGCTCCTATTCTAGAAATGCTGAAAGGGTTAAATACAGAAAGTTCTGGAAGCATCCAGATAAGAAGCTAATCAAACACAGCTGCAGCCAATTAGGAAAGTGTATAAAACCCACCTAGGCAACACAGAAGAGAGAGAGAGGCCTGGAGGAAAGCTGGAAGCTGTGCTACACATGGTGAGTTCAAGCTACAGAGACCTTTGGAGAAGGCTGTGAAGTTTGTAGGTCAACTTTATGGTACTACCTGGAGGCTGGGAACGAGAGTAGCTGTTAACCAGAGGTAGTAAGGGTTTATTCTGTTTAGTTAGAACTCCAGACAGCAGTAGGATTTTGTTTCTGTTTGTTAAAGGGTTGTGACCCCAGTTAGTTGGAGACAAAGTTGCCTTAAATAAACTGTTATATTCTTTATGGACACACCTACCAACTTCCTCCAGGGATATAACGAGGTCACTCACCACACCCCCAGTTGACCACAATTCCCACCCTAGAGTAAGGATGCCTGTCCTCTTTCTTCAGTGTCAAGTCTAGGTCAAATGCCACCTTGGACCAGAATGCCAACCCTAGGCAGGAATGCCAACTCTGTGTATGAATGACCACCTTGGAGTCAGAATATCCTTCCTAGGGCTGAAATGCTTGATCTCTGTGCCTCAATGCATACTCTAGGGCTGTAATGCCCACTATGGGGCTGGCATGGCCACCCGATGTGCCTTAAGGTAACCTCTAGACAAGAATACCCACTCCAGGGCCATAATGCCCAATTCCTGTGCCTTAGTGTATACCTTGGGACTGGAATTCCCATCTTCTGTGCTTCAGTGATCACTCTGGGCCCAAATTCACACCATTGTGCTGGAATACCACCTCCTGTCTCCACCCTAGGGCAAGAATGACAACTGCTTTGAAAACAATTGCCTACTCTGAAAATCAGGATAATTATTCACTTTCGTAGCACCCACCCTGCTGCCAGAATGACCCTCCCCAGATGGCCCGCTGCCATCAGAATGGCTTCCTGCCATGGGCAGAGTGGCAGAGTGGCACAGTATTTCATCACTGTTCTCACTTTCCATCACAAACCATTAAGCTAACCATCCTGCCAATCGGCAAGCTCTCCAGTGTACCAGAAAGGATGCCAATGTTAAAACCAGTGAGCTAACCATCTTCACCAGCAAACCTAAACGCGTGCAGTGTCAGGTAAGTCAGAGTACCAGTTAACAAGAGACCAGAACAGTGGGAGTGTCAGAGCACTGAGTTTATTTGGCAGTGGAGTGGATTTCATTGGGAACACAGTTTAGTCTGACTAGGTACTTAGTAAAATGCCACCTGAAAATGAGTTTAAATATCGGGTCCACCAAATCAAACAACCTACCTTTTGCAAACCCTATATAGGACTCCTAGGTTATACTTTTACAATTGAGTTGCAAGATAAAACTGAGGTAAAATTTTGCCACAGTTCTAGTTTGCAGCAAAACTGCCATTTTCAGCCAAAAAGAAATAATTAAATCTTTTATTGTTGTTTTATATTATTATTGCCATATTTTCAAGGACATCTCCATAATAGTACCTGTACCTGCAAAGGCAGTCACAGGTCTGCTTTTACATAAGGAAATGCATTTGCCTTTTCTGTTGACACAAGTGTAAGGATGAATAAATCGACCAGTAAGGGTGAACTGCAAACTCCTCTGCAAAGTAGTGCACACACATTCCCATGCCTCCTGATGACTTCACTTATCAATGAATGCATCAGCAATTTTGTGTAATGTTAATTTACTGTTTAACTGAGTTTAAAGTTGTCTTTATAATCTGCATTACCCTCTCTGTGGGTGTATTTACTATAGTGCCACATGACCTTCATAACATTCATGTATCTCTCTCTCTCTCTCTCTCTCTATATATATATATATATATATATATATATATATATATATATTTTCATGGAAAAAACTCTGTTTAATGCATCAGTTAGGGTTGTTCCACAGTGACAAAAGTGAAGAAATTACATGTATAAATAAGCTGAGGTGGTGCAGTATAGGAGAATGGGGTGAGAGTTAGGACCAACGACCCCAACGCACACCCCCATGCCTTTTGGTGGGAGCAGGGTGGTCGTGGGGTGCAAGGGATGGTAACCCTAACACCGAATTTCCTAGCTTTTGTCATTGTGGAACAACCCTAACTGATGCATTAAACAAGGCCGAAAATGTGCTAAAATGGCAGACCAGGTGGCTGAAAAATCTGTAACTGTGAGGGGGAGCCAACTTCAAATGGCAATAACTCTGGAACGGAACAACATTTTTTTCACCAAACAAAAACTGGCATGTTGCTTGAACACAAGTCTTTCTACGTGGCAAGTAATCAACCACACACTGGCTGCGCTATGTGTCATGGGAGACTGTGCAGAAAAATAGCAAAAACATTACTTTTTGCACTGCACTGCGCAAACACAAAAACACAAATGGTAATGTTAATGCAAATGGTGATGGCAACAATGAGGTAAAAGAAAATAGTAACGCTAATGGTAGCATAAGCGTAAGTGCAAACGGTAACGCACATGGTGATGCAAACAAAAATGATAACACAAACGGTAAGAGAAATGGAAGTGCAAACGTGAATGAAAACAGAAATGGTGATGCAAATGGTAACACAAGCGCTAATGGCAACAGAAGCATAAGCGGTTTACGAAAATGGTAATGAAAATGCAAGCAGTAACAGAAGCGTGAACAGAAATGCAAACGGTAATGGCAGTGATGACACAGAAGGAAACAGTTACACACTCGATAACAGTAAAATACTACCGAAATTGCAAAGACTAAGGCCAATGGAAATGCAAACGCAAACGGTAACGAACACACAAACAGTAATGTTAATGCAATTGGAAATGCAAGTGGTTATGATAACACCAACGATAATGCCAAAGGAAACAGTAGCACGTATGCAAATGCAAATGGTAGCACACATAGTGATGAAAAAGTAAACACAAAACAAAAACAGTAACGGAAATGCAACGGTAATAGTAATGCAAATGCAAGCACAAATACAAACACAAAGGGTAACACACGGTGGTGTAAATGGAAACACTAATGCAAACAGTAATGGAAAAGCAAGCAGAAATGTTAATGGTAACAGTAACGCAAATGTAAACCCTTTTTTTCCCAAAAAGGTGCATTCAGAAGCACAGTGAATACAAAGAATGTATGCAATAATAATGGCCCTCGGAGCAGAAAATGAGCACTTGGAATACTAAATTCCTTATATCTCAGGAACCATACGATGTAGAAAACAATTTAAAATCTCATATTATTTATGACTTTCCAGGCTAATTTTGTACTTAGCCTCCTAGTGGGGGACTAAGTATTCTTCCAACGAAAAGTCCGTATCTCAAACCGTTTTTGAGATACGGGCCCCGAAAGGCGCAGCAGACGCCGTGAATGTTATCCTATGGGAAAAATTATCAACTTTGGTCCCATAACTTTGCAGCCCTCTAATATTTTGTACCAACCCACCAGAAGGCACATCTATGGGATCTTGGCTTTCTTCCCTCAAATTTTAGCCGGGTGGCAAATATTCTCTATTGTTTTGGCCATAGTGTTTGCAAAGTACTTTCACTAAATCCGACACTTTCTAAATGAAATCACCAAAAGGTTGCATATGTGAAAGCACTTTGCAACACTGCTTTTACAAAAATTTAGAAACATATTTCTGGGGTGTTTTACCCCAGAAAAGACATGGCTAGCATCCTCAGGGCTCGACTAGGCAAACACAACAAGAATTGTGTCCCTAGAGGGTTACACATTTAAATGCCAAGCATTTCTGTGACCACCAACTGAAAACAAGATGGGCAATTTGCGACAGTACAAGGGTCATTTGCGAAAGTAAAAAGTGCATTTGCGACACTTTCTCATATTTTGTTAACTTTTCCCATTAACTATAATGGGAAACCTGTTTTTTGAATAACTTTTGAACCGTTTACTATTTTTTCACAAAATCTTTGAAAGGCACATTGGGGACACCTGCTGCATGTTCCCTGAAGGTTTTGGACTAGTCGCTCAAACCGTGCGGGCTGTAGGCACGAGCAAAGAATGCAGAAAAATGCATAATTTGTGCACATTTTGGCGCTCTGTAGTTCTGCAACCATACATCTGACCATAACAAAACTTAGCAGGTCCTGAGAGCTATGGTACCAGACTGTGCATGCCAAATTTCAGGAAAATACATTATACAGTGACAAAGTTATTAAGCTGCCAAATTTCAGATTTAACCTTAAATGGGGTGCTCAACCCTAATGGTTCCATGTGTTAAAATCACGGTACAAATCATTGCCGGATGTGACATCATGGGCAAAAAATTGCAGACTAAAAGAAAGTCATGGAATAATAGTGCAGGATTATACTGTGCGGACAGGGAACAGGCAGTACAGGCTGCAAGGTGTCCATTGCGGGGCACACATGTCATGCGACACAGGGCTGCCTTTGGGGCTGCATGCTGGATGGGGATAGCATTCCAGGACTGGACATAGATGCAGGTAGCAGGACTCTAGGACAGGATGCAGTCAAGGTAGGTGAGCCCTGTACAGTGCTATGTGACAGGCAGGGGCACCACAGTCACTGGTAGCACAGTCCATGGTGACAGTAGGCCAGATGCTGGATGGGCAGGTTTAGGGGATGTAGGTGGGACAATGGATTTGGGGTTCCTGGGCAAGGGGGGGACTCTGGGAACACCTGCAGTCAAGGGGTGTAGGCACCGGGTTCCATGGCTATGGCAAATGTGACCCCTGTGGTGGACCCTACCATGCCTGCCCCAGAATAGCAGCCAGGTTCCTGACGGTGTATGGTTTGTGTGGCTGTTTGTGAGGCATTCCCATGACACCCCAGCTGTGCTTTCCTGGTTGTACAGGTCCAGTGCCACACTGACCAGTAGTGGCACCGTGATCACATCCTTGCCATCCTTCTATGCCTCCTCGTCTGTTTGGGCCCTGTCGGTTCCAGCAGCACACTGTGGGCTCTGCACATGCAATATTCTGACTTGTGATGTTATGCACCCTGCGATCACTTGATCGATGTGCTGCCTGTGATATATTGTCCACTTTTATTTGTGAGTGATATTACACACAAACCAGTGGCACTACTGTGCCACTATAATAGACCCAAGGCACACCCTACTTGAGGCAAGCACTTGCCGGATGTCAGGCACATGACAGTCCCCCCACCTATTTATGCTAAGCACCTTACTTGCACAAATTTGGCACGCACATTACTTAGCTTGGTAACTTAAAGTTCTCAGGCCATGCCACACCATTATGGATAACATGCCATTATTGCTTGTAATCTATGACAAAAACTGTAACTATTGAACCTATATATATTCTGTTACCATTTCACTGCCTGTGTCTCTTCATGTAATGTCTCTCCGGGTCACTCCTGATAAAGGGACCTTTGAGGCTCAGTGGGCCTACCCTGTCATCAAAATTTAATAAATAAATTTTATATATATATATATATATATATATATATATATAGTGGTAAAAGGAGTACAATTTGGGGAGAGAAGGGTGACCAGTGAGTACCTCAGGGATCAGTCCTTTGACCAGTTCTGTTCAATGTCTTCATCAGTGACATTGCAGAAGGGCTGAAAGGAAAGGTCTGCCTGTTTGAGAGATGACACAAAGATCTGTAACAAGGTGTATACTCCTGAAAGAGTGGAGAAAATGAGGAGGGACCTGGGAAGCTTGAGAAATGGTCTGCAGAGTGGCAACTGAGGTTAATTCAAAAAGTGGAAAATTATGCACCTGGGACACAGTAACCCTGGGGAGAGCTACAGGATTGGGGGGGAGTTGCTGACAGTCACCAAAGAGGAATGAGACCTGGGGATTACTATTTCAGATTACCTGAAAATGTGAAAGCAGAGCACAAAGACAGCAGGGAGGGCCAGTGGCATGCTGGGGTGCATAGCAAGGGGTATCACCAGCAGAAGGTATGAGGTAGTGATGCCATTATGCAAAACCCTGGTCAGACCTCACAGGAAGTACTGCGTGCAGTTCTGAAGGCTGCACCTTCAAAAGGACATTAACAGGCTGGAGGTGGTCCAGAGAAGGGTGACTAAGATGGTACAGGGCTTGCACCCCAAGATTTAAGAGGAGAGATTAAGGGACCTCAATATATACTCACTGGAGGGGACATGATAGAAACACTCAAGTACCTCAGAGGCATAAACAGGGTGTGGGGGTGGGAATCTTCCAGTACAGGAGGAGTATAAGAACTAGGAAGCACAACATGAAATTGGAAGGTGGCAGGTTAAGAGTGAATGTGAGGAAGTTTTTCTTCACAGAGATGGTGGTGGACGCATTGAATGGTCTGCCACAGGAGGTGGTAGGAGCGAGCACTGTGGCTGGAGTTAAACATGCATAGGACAGGCATGGGGAACCATAGAGGTTAAGTGGGGGGAGGGTCAAAAGCTGCAACCAAGTACAGGACTGAAGGGCAGACAGGATGGGCCTAGCAGTCCTTATCTGTTGACAATTTCTATGTTTCTATATATAGATAATATGTGGCATGGTAGTACCACTATAGTTAGGGTTGAGTACCCCATTTAAGATTAAATCTGAAATTTGGCAGCATAATAACTTTGCCACAGTATGATGAATTTGCCTGACATTTTTCATGCATGGTCTGGTACCATAGATCTCTGGACCTGCCAAGTTTTATTATGGTCGGATGTACGGTTGTGGAGCTACAGAGCGCTGAAAAATGCATAAATTACTCATTTTTGTGTATTCTTTGCTCGTACCTTCAGGTTGCACAGTTTAGATGACTGATCCAAAACCTTGGGAACATGCAGCGGGGTCCCCGATGTGCCTTTCAAAATTTGCGAAAAATATTAAACAATTCAAAGTTATTAAAAAACAAGTTTCCCATTATAGTCAAGGGAAAATTAAAATATGTGAAAGTGTCATAAATGCACTTTTACTTTCATAAATGACCCTTTGGTAGTATGAAATCGGCCATCTTGTTTTCAGTTGGTGGTCACAGACATGCTTGGCATTTACATTTGGGACCTCTAGGAACACAATTCTTGTTGTGTTCACCTAGTTGAGCTCTGAGGATGCTAGCCATGTCTTTTTGGGGGTAAAACACCCCAGAAATATGTTTTAAATTTTTGTAAAAAGTAGTGTCACACATTCGACACTTTCATGATTTTATTTGCGAAAGTGTTGTGATTTGTGACACTAATTTGCGACACTATGGCCAAAACAATAGGAAATCTTTGCCACCCTGCTGTAAAAGAATGGTTTGGTCTCTTTGGCTGAAATTTGGAGGGAAGAAAGCCAAGATCCCACAGATGTGGCTTTTGGTGACAAAATATTAGAGGGCTGCAAAGTTACGGCACTCCAAAGTTGACGATTTTTCCCATAGGCTAACCTGCCTAAGGAGGCAGTATAGCGCAGTGGTCTAAGGCTCTGAGCTGCAAATCTGGTGACATCCAGCAGACCAGACCTGGGTTTCCCACAGCTTCCACTTGCATACTGTGTGACCATGAGCAAGTCACTTAACTTCCTTGTGCTCCCAGGTCACACCTGGAAACAAGCTCTGGCTTAGTGTGCTTTTCCTGATTAAAAAATTTCCCCTTTCCCCTTTCCCTTTCCCTTATGGCATCCGTTGCGGCTTTTGGGGCCCATATGTTGAAAACAGTCTGAGATATGGACTTTTCATTGGAAGAATGCTTAGTCCCCTAGGAGGCTAAGTGCAAAACTAGCCTGGGAAGTGGTAAATAATATGAGATTTAAAAAATGTTTCTCATCATATACGGTTCTTGAGCTACAAGGAATTTAATATTCCAAGTGCTGATTTTCTGCTCCTAGGGCCATTATTATGCATACATTCTTTGTATTCACTGTGCCTTTAAAAGCATCTTTTTGGGGAAAAGATGTGCGTTTGTGTTACTGTTACCATTAGTGTTTCTGCTTGCATTTCCGTAACCGTTTGCATTAGCGTTTCGATTTCCATCACCGTATGCGTTACCCTTTGTGCTTGCGTTTGCGTTACTGTTACCATTTGCGTTTCCATTACTGTTTTTGTTTGCGTTTCCTTTTGTGTCACCGTGTGCATTACCATTTGTGATTACATACACACTTCCATTTGCGCATCTGTGTTTCCTTTGGTGTCATTGTTGGTGTTACCGTAAATGTTGTGTTTCCAATTGCGTTACTGTGACCATGCGGCGTTACCATTTGCGTTTGTGTATGCACTTGCATTTGCATTTCTGTTTGTGTTAGTGTTCTCTTAGGCATCATTGTTGGTGTTACTGTGACCGTTTGTGTTTCCAATTGCATTACCGTTACTGTTTACATTTCTCTTGCCTTAGCGTTTGCGTTTTGGTAGCGTTCCATTGTCAATTGCATTACTCTTTCCTTCTGTGTTGCGGTTACCGTTTGCTTTTCTGTTTGCATTTGTGTTACCATTTGCGTTTCTGTTGCCATTAGCGTTTGTGTTACTGTTTTCGTTAATGTTTGCGTTTCTGTTGCCATTAGTGTTTGTGTTACCGTTTGCGTTACCATTTCTGTTTTCATTTACGGTTGCGCTTGCATTTCTCTTACCATTTGTGTTATCATTTACGTTTTCGTCACTGTGTGTTACCGTTTGTGCTTGCATTTGAGTTACCATTAGCGTTACTATTTTCTTTTACCTCACTGTTTCCATCACCGTTTGCATTAACATTATCGTTTGTGTTTTTGCGTTTGCGTAGTGCAGTGCAAAACATTATGTTTTTGCTATTTTTCTGCACTGTATTCTGTGACACATAGCACAGCCAGTGTATGGTTGATTGGTCTGCAACTTGGCCGATAGAAAGACCTTTGTTCAAGGAACATACCAGCTTTTGTTTGGTAAAAAAATGTTGTTCCAATCCAGAGTTATGGCCATTTGAAGTTGGCCTGCTTCGCAGTTACTGATTTTTCAGTTGCCAGGTCAACAATTTTAGTGCATTTTCCCCCACGATTTCTGCCATTTTATGGTGGAAGACTTCTTACAGGTACAGAAACATAAAAATTGAATATCTCTGGAACAGTTTGGTCTTTTCATGAAATTTGAAGGCGTTGAGTGGATGTCCTGGAGATGTGAATTATGCTGTTTATATGTTTAAAAATAATTTGCTTTGGAGACACTGCATGACACAATTAACATTTTAGCGATAGTATTCTGTGTGGTGCTACTGCCTTTAAATTTATAGTGTAGGTAGCCCTAGTGGCACGGAGGTGCCTTGCAGTGGTTTCATGTATAAACATTAACAGGTGTGGAGTTATGCCACTCTGACAAATTAAAATTTGGTTCATTATGCTTCAATAACTTCTGAACCGTGTGCCCGATTTGCCTGGCATTTGGAATGTACAAAGATTTCTAATTCATCTTTGACTGTGCCAATTGTCGGGTCACTTGCACTTATGATTGCAGAATTGTGCATGTTACGTTGTTTGCTCATGGCGCTGTGCGACCGTTGAACAGATGTACACACAATTCTGGACACACGGTGTGCCATGGTACATGCCTTCATTTACCAATTTTCATTTCAGTCAGTCATACAGATTTTGCACAGTGAAGTGGCAAAATCACATGGTGGGCCCGAGCTCCCACCACCACATTTCATTCACTATTTATAGTGCACATTCTCAAAAACAAGGGAAATTCATATATATATATGTATTAGTGGCAAAAAAAATCCATTTAATGCATCAGCTAGGGTTGTTCACAGCAACAAAGTGAGGAAATTCAGTATAGGGTTGCCACCCCTTCACCCCCCCGTCCCCAACAACAGGCATCGGGTGTGCATTGGTGTCATTGGTCTTAACTCTTACCCCATTCTCCTACACTGTACTACCACAGCTTATTTACATGGAATGGGGTGAGAGTTAGGGCTGATGACCCCAATGCACATCCTGATGACTGTTGGTGGGGTGGGTGGGCATGGGGTTCCAGGGGTGGCAGTCCTAACACCGAATTTCCTCACTTTTGTCACTGTGGAACAACCCTAACTGATGCATTAAATGGATTTTTTGCCATGAATACATATATATATATATATATATACACACACACACACACATATTTATAATAGTGGCACAGTCGCATCACTATATTTAGGGTTGAGATGTCACTTCTACGTTAAAGTCAAAACTTTGAGCGTTAATAACTTTGGACCCATTCAATGGATTTGCCTGAAATTTGGTATGCATGGTGGGGCATGGTAGATCTCCTGATTTGCCAAATTTCATATCAGTTGTTTTTTGCAGTCTTTGCACACCAAAACACTGAAAAATGCAAAATTATCTGTTTTTATAGGCAGCTTTTGGGATTTTGTATGTGGTACTGCACGGCTGGTGTGTGGTGTGCTGCTCTGTGAGATGGCTCATTTAAAAGAGCTTTGGTGGGCGAACATGCTGCTTTTTGTTTGGTGAAAAAATATTAAGGCATTCAAAAGTTATGCCGCTTTTAAGTTCCCATTATAAGTCATTGGGAAAATTTATATGTATGTTTTGTGAACAAAGAATGGGGTTCTGGCCATCTCATCCCACCTGGCAGTCAAAGAATTTACAGCTTCATGGTTTAAGAATCTTTGTCCCTGAGAATTCTTTGATCACGAGGTTTGCCATCTTGTTTTTAGATTTCCAATCATAAAAACACAAATATCTCGGCTCAGGGGTCACTCCTGAAGTAAAACTTGGATGGGTTTTACTCAGGGGGCTCTGATCTATTGAGCCATGCCTTTGGTTTCATCCAAAATGGTCAAAAAATAGAGTTATAAGCTTTTAAATTCTTTGATCGCGGCTCGCTAACGATCTTTGCGAGCCTGCAAATTCTTTGATCGTGAGATTCTTTGATCACGATCTTGCATCATGACCTAAAAATACAATTTTCTCAGCTCAGGGGTGGCCTAGGAAGACAAATGATGGTGGGTTTTGATCGGGGGCTCCATTATATCGAGGCATGGCGGTGGTTTCATCTAAATTGACCAAAAACTCACGTTTCATGATTTTTTATTCTTTGATCATGAGCATGCAATTTCTTTGATTGTGAGCCTGCAAATTCTTTGATTGTGAGATTCTTTGATCACAATCTTGCATCGTGAGCGAGGGACGAGATTGCCCTTTGAAAAATGCAATTTTCTCAGCTCAGGGGTGGCCTAGGAAGACAAATGAGGGTGGGTTCTGCTCAAGGGGCTCTGTTATGTTGAAACCATGGTGGTGGTTTGCTGCATTTGTGTCAAAATTCTGATTTTCAGCATTTTTTATTCTTTGATCGTGAGCCTGCAAATTCTTTGATCACAAGCCTGCACATTGTTTGATCGTGAGATTCTTTGATTGCAATCTTGCATTGCGAGCAAGGGACGAGATGGCCCCTTGAAAAATGTAAAGTTCTCAGCCCAGGGGTGGCCTAGGAAGACAAATGAGGATGGGTTCTGCTCAGGGGGCTTCGTACTGTTGAATCATGGTGGTGGTCTGCTGCATTTGTCTCAAAATTTTGATTTTCAGCACTTTTTTATTCTCTGATCGTGAGCCTACAAATTCTTTGATCATGAGCCTGCAAATTCTTTGATCTTGAGATTCTTTGATCACTTTCTTTGATCGTGAGATAGGGAAAAGATGGCCAGATTTTATAATGCATTAGATAGGCCAATTTTACTAATCTTTAACATTATATATCTCAGAAACAGTTTGGTTGTTTTACTTGAAATTTGGAGGGTGTTTATGGCATGCCCTGTAGATGTCAATTACCATGTTTACATGTCAGACAATATATTTTCTGTGGAGATATTACGTGGCACACTTTATGTTTTGCAGACAATATTTTGCATTGTTGTGGTGGCTTGAAATTGATAGATCACCTAGCCTTAGCATCATGAATGCACTTTTCAGTCATTGTGTCTGTAAAATATCAACAGGTGTGGAATTGTGCAACTCTGACAAATGAAAATCTCAAATTTTAACATTTTATGTCTCGGAAATGGTTTGGTCTTTTTACTTGAAATTTGGAGGGTGTTCTTGTCATGTCCTGTAGATGTGAATTATGGTGTTTATGAGTTGGAGAAAATTTTGTTTGCAGAGATATTGTGTGATGCAATTGACATGTTGCGGATAGTGTTTTGCATTGTGCCGGTGGCTTGAAATTAATAGGGTACCTAGCCTTAGTGTCATGGATGTAGTTTTCAGTCATTGTACCTGTAAAATGTCAACAGGTGCAGAATTCTGCATCTCTGATGAATGAAAATCTCAGACTTTTACATGTTATAGCTTGGACACAGTTTGGTGTTTTGCATTGAAATTTGGAGGATGTTGATGGTACACACATGTTTACAAGTTGGTTGGAGTGTAGGGGCCAAGGCCACTCCACCAAAGTTCCTTTGAGTTGGTTGGGCCGCTCCCACCAACTTATGCAAATCCTTAGTTTTGTATTCTTTCTCAAAAGTAAGGAAATTCTATGCAAAAACTGTGTTAATGCATCATTTTGGGTTAAACAAAAAAAGTTGGGAAATGAAAAATCTTTGGGTTGCACCTCCCCCACCTGCCAATCATCCCCAGATTGACAGATAATGGGGTGTGTCATTGGGGTTGTGAGGCCTAAATGTCACCCCATTCTTTTAGCTGTCCCATCTCAATATGATTACACATGGAATGGGGTGACATTTAGGTCTCCACCCAATGACACACCCCATCATCTGTCAATCTGGGGATGATTGGTGAGTGGAGGAGCGCAACCCTAAAGATTTTTCATTTCCTGACTTTTTGTTTTAACCTCAAAATGATGCATTAACTAGTTTTATTCATAGAATATTATAATATATATATATATATATATATCTATAATATATATATATATATATATATATCTATATTCATTTCAAAAAACTCAGTTTAATGCATCAGTTAGGGCTGTTCCACAGCAACAAAAGTGAGGAAACTCAGTGTTAGGGTTGCTACCCTTGCACCCCAGCCCACCCTGTCCCCACCAACAGTCATCGGGTGTGCGTTGAGGTCATTAGCCATAACTCTCACCCCATCCCATGTGTAAACAAGCTGAGGTGGTGCAGTATAGGAGAATGGGTGAGAGTTAGGACCGACAACCCAACGCACACCCTGATGCCTGTTGGTGGGGATGGGTGGGCGTGGTTGCAAGGGGGTGGCAACCCCAACACTGAATTTCCTCACTTTGTCACTGTGGAACAACCCTAACTGATGCATTAAACAAAGTTTTTTGCCATGAATTTCTTCTTTTGAGAGTGAGCACTATAAATAATGAATAGAATGTGGTGGTGTTGACACATAGTAACGGTAAAAGAAATGCAAACGCAAGCGCAAATGGTAACGCAAACAGTGACGCAATGTAAACAATAACGCAAACAGTAAGAGAAATGCCAGAGCAAACATTAATGAAAGCAGAAATGGTAATGCAAACAGTAATGCAAACACTAACGGCAACAGAAACGTAAACATTTACGAAAATGCTAACACCAATGGAAAAGAAAACGGTAACAGAAACACTAAAAGAAATGCAAATGGTAAAGGGAACAGTGCTGAAGAAGGAAACAGTTATGCAACTGACAATGGAAATGCAACAAAAAATGCAAACACTAAGGCGGACAGAAATGCAAATGGCAACGAAGACGCAAACAGTAACAGTAACGCAATTGGAAATGTAAAAGTTACAGTAACAGTAACAATGATGCCTAAGCGAATAGTAATGCAAATGGAAATGCAAATGCAACCATGTACGGAAACGCAAATGGTAACGCACAGGGTCATGATACTGTAATTGGAAATGCAAGTGCTAACGGTAACATCAATGAGGACGCTAAAGTAAAGACAAATGCAAACACAAGCGCAAATGAAAGCTCGTATGCAAACGCAAATAGTAATACACATGGAGATGCAAAAGTAAACACAAACAAAACCAGTAATGGAAATGCAAATGGCAACAGTAATGCAAATGCAAGTGCAAACGAAAAAGCAAAGCGTAACGCACACGGTGGAGTAGATGGTAATGCAAATAATTATGGAAATGCAAGTGGAAACGCTAACTGTAACAGTAACCAAAGTGCACTCCCTATTTTTCCACAAAAGCTACATTGAGAAACACAGTAAAAACAAAGAATGTATGCATAATAATGGGCCTCAGAGCAAAAAATGAGGACTTGGAATACTAAATTGCTTATATCTCAGGAACCATACGAAGTAGAAAAAAAATTAAAATTTTGTATGATTTATGACTTTCCTGGCTAGTTTTGCACTTAGCCCCCGTTAGGGGAGCTAAGCATTTTTCTGACAAAAAGACCATATCTCAAACCGTTTCCGAGATACATGCCCGAAAGGCAAAGCGGATGCAGAATGTTAACTCTACGGGAAGAGTATCAACTTCAGAGTACCATAACATTGCTAGCCTCTAATATTTTGTCACCAAACTACCAAAAGGCACATCTGTGGGATGTTGGCTTTCTTCCTCTAAATTTCAGCCCAAAAGACCAAACCATTCTTTTGCAGCAGGGTGGCAAAGAATTCCTGTTATTTTGGGCATAGTGTCCAAAGTAGTGTTGCAAATCATGACACTTTTCAAAAAAAATTACTAAAGTGTCACAAGTGCGACACTACTTCTGACACTACTTTTACAAAAATTAAAAAAATAATTTCTGGTGTTTAACCCCCAAAAGAACATGGCTAGCATCCTCAGGGCTCGACTAGGTGAACACAAACAGAATTGTGTCCCTATAGGGTCCCAATTTTAAATGCAAAGCATTTCTGTGACCAGTAACTGAAAAAACAAATGCCTGACTCAGAACACTACAGGGGTCATTTGCGACACTAAAAACTGCATTTGCGACACTGTCAAACTTTTGTTAACTTTTCCCATTGACTATAATGGGAAACTTGTTTGTTGAATAACGTTTGAACCGTTTAATATTTTTTCACAAAATCTTTGAAAGGCACATTGGGGACCCCAGCCGCATGTTCCCTGAAGTTTTTGGACTGGTCTAGCAAACTGTGCGACCTGTAGGCGTAAGCAAAGAATGCACAAAAAGCATAAATGTGCTACAGAATGTCACTTTATAACTCCGCAACCGTATAGCTGACTGTTACAAAATCTTGGCAGATCCACAGATCTATGGTACTGCTCCGTGCCTTCCAAATTTCAGGTAAATCCGTCATATGGTGGCAAAGTTATTAAGATGCAAAATTTCACACTTTAACCTTAAATGGGATACTCAACCCTAACTATGGCGGCATATATATATATATATATATATTATGGTAGCATGGTAGTGATACCATCCATAGTTGGGGTTGAGAAGCTCCCACATGTTAAACCTAAAATTTTGCACCTTACTAACTTTGTAACCGTTCAACGTTGCCTGAAATGTGGAATACACAATCAAGAACCATACATCTTGGGATCTGCCAACTTTAGTACTGTTCAGATATATGGCTGTGGAGTTATTACATGATCTCATGCCGCACGCTTTTTGGAATTCTTTGCTCATCTCTACAGGTCACACGGTTTATGCAACGGTCAAAAACTTCAGAGATGTGCAGCCAGGGTCCCCATGTGCCTTTTGAAGATTTCAGAAAAATATTAAACGATTCAAACTTCCAAAAACAATTTCCAGCCGGCCCAGTGGCGTAGAGGGTTGAGGCGCTATGCCCTACCGACCCACACCGCCGACCCGGTTCGAACGGACTCGCCTCGGGGTCGGCAGGGAAAGGGCAGGATCGAGCATCCAACGGACTGCTCTCCTGTCCTGGGTGGGTTAGAGTATCTTCGCTCATGCAGGGCCCCTAAGTGGAGACTGGAGGCATGCATGTAGCGACGTAACTAGAAGGGGAACAAGAAAAGCGAGAAAATCCGCACCGGAAGTTAACCGGATGACGGACGTCAGCCCCGGACTTCCCTGAATACTCCCTGAGAGCCACAATTGCCTCAGCAGCTCCGAGGGTCTGAGAAAATAGTAGTATGCAGGTTCTGCCCCCGCTGGTGCCTTTCCCCTCGGAGGAGGGGGACCCATCCGGTGCAAGGGTTACACCAGACTTGCCCGAAGAAGGCTGCTGATATGAGGTAGGTGGCTAAGGTGGCTAAGGGGAGCTAGTAGGGGAATGCCCGGGTCCTAGGCAGTCTGAAGGAGAGGTAACTCTGGGGCACGTAGGAGGGGAAAAAGAGAAAATAAAAAAAAAAAAAAAAAACAATTTCCCATTATAAGTCAATGGAAAAGTTAACAAAACGTTTGACAGTGTCGCAAATGCACTTTTTAGTGTCGCAATTGGCCCTAATAGTGTCACAAATCTGCCATTTTGTTTTCAGTTAGTGATAAGAAAAATGCTTGGCATTTAAATTTGGTACCCTCTAGCAACACAATTCTTTTTGTGTTTACCTAGTCGGACCCTGAGGATGCTAGGCATGTCTTTATTTTGATTAAACGCCCTAGAAATATGTTTTCAATTTCTGGAAAAAGTAGTATCATAAAGTAAGTAGTGCTACGCATGACGCCGCAAATGCTTGCAGCTGTCACAAATTGCAACACTACTTTTATACACTATGCCCAAAATAACAGGAATTCTTTTGCCACCCTGCTGCAAATGAACGGTTTGGTCTTTTGGGCTGAAATTTGGAGGGAAGGCAGCCAACATCTCATAGATGTGCCTTTTGGTAGTTTGGTGACAAAATGTTGCACAGATGCAAAGTTACAGTACTCCAAAGTTGACACTTTTTCCCATAGACTAACATTGCAGTGTCCACTGCATGACAGGAATTCCTTGCCACCCTGCTGACTGAAATTTGGAGGGAAGAAAGCCAACATCCCACAGACATGTCTTTTGGTGGTTTGGTGAAAAAATATTACAGGGAGGTAAAGTTATGGCACTCCGAACTTCTGTTTTTTCCCCATAGGATAACATTACGGCGTTCAATGCGCCTTTCAGGGCCCGTATCTTGGAAACGGTGTGAGATATGGACTTTTCATCAGAAAAATGCTTTTAAAACTAGCCAGGAAAGTCATAAATCATATGACTTTTAAATTTTTTTTCTATGTTGTATGGTTCCTAGGATATAATCAATTTAGTATTGCAAGTCCTCATTTTCTGTTCCGAGAGCCATTATTAGGCATGCATTCTTTGTACTCACTGTCTTTCTATATGCAGCTTTTGGGGAAAACCAGTGTGTGTGCTTACATAACTGTTACCCTTAACGCTTCTGCTTGCGTTTCCGTACCCGTTTCACTTAATGTTCCCATCTAAGCCACCTTGTGCGTTACCCTTTGCATTTTGATTTGCGTTTGTGTTTGCATTATTGTAACCATTTGTGTCAACAGTACTGTTTATCTTATTTTCAGTACTGTTTTTGTTTGTGTTTCGCTTTGCGTCACCATACGCATTACCATTTGCATTTGTAAGCACTGTGTTACTATGTGAAAAGATATCACGTGGCGGGAGCACAGGGCCCTCCGCCACTGTATTACATTTACTATTTTTCAGTACTGTTTTTGTTTGTGTTCCGCTTTGTGTCACCATGCGCATTACCATTTGCGTTTGCAAGCACTGTGTTACTATGTGAAAAGTTATCATGTGGCGGGAGTGCGGGGCCATTACATTCAGTATTTTTCAGTACTTTTATATTTGTGTTTCATTTTATTGTCACCATCGCACTACCATTTCCGTTTGCGGGCACTGTGTTACTATGTGAAAAGATATCACATGGTGGGAGCACGGGGCCCGAAGGAACCCCATGCTCCTGCCACTGTATTACATTCACTATTTTTCAGTACTATTTATGTTTGTGTTTCACTTTGCGTCACCATGCGCATTACCATTTGCATTTGCGGGCACTGTGTTACTATGTGAAAAGATATCATGTGGTGGGAGCGCGGGTCCCTCCCCACGCTCCCGCCACTGTATTACATTCACTATTTTTCAGTACTGTTTATGTTTGTGTTTCGCTTTGTGTCACCATGCGCATTACCATTTGTGTTTGCGGGCACTGTGTTACTATGTGAAAAGATATCACATGGCGGGAGCGCAGGGCATTTACATTCAGTATTTTTCAGTACTCTTTACGTTTGTGTTTCACTTTGCATCACCATACACATTACTATTTGCATTTGTGGGCACTGTGTTAGTGCCCTGCACTCCCGCACAGTATTACATTCACTATTTTTCAGTACTGTTTATGTTTGTGTTTCACTTTGCGTCACCATGCGATTACCATTTGCGTTGCTGGCACTGTGTTACTATGTGAAAAGATATCATGTGGGTGGGTGGGCCCCGCGCTCCCACCACTGTATTACATTTACTATTTTTCAGTACTGTTTATGTTTGTGTTTCGCTTTGCGGCACCATGTGCATTACTCTGTTTACTGCATCAGTTAGGGTTGTTCCAGAGCGAGAGAAGTGAGGACATTTTGTGTTAGGGTTCAAAAGCATAAATGTGCATTCACTCTCACCCCCCCAGCACCACAGACACACAGAGACACACACACACACACGGAAGTAGGGGGGAGAACCAAGGCAACACGACCAATCACAAACAACCAACAGGAGGTGTCAGAAATAAAATACAACTGTCTAAATATACTACAAGAGATCCCCAGTCCTTGAGAGTACATACTGCATGTTCAGCATACATCCTCAGCAAAATTGAGGCCAGGTACAGCAATGGTACACATTCCTGATTCAAGGTGCACATAACTTACCACAGTTAAGAGTTGTATGGCCTTAGGTAGTGATGACTCACACCTCACACCTCACACCTCACTACAACAGCTAATACACCCTGACTGGATAGCCACAGGAAAACTAATGGTGGTACACACTAGTTAACACAGTTAGGAATTACAGGACCTCTATCAGGTAATGCCCCACCCCCTAGCCCACATACTGTATACTGAGTGTGGAGACACAGCAAAAATATGCCTATGGACATGAATAGTGTAGCTCTGTCTTTGCAACTGTGGAGAAGTTAGCACAGTTAGGAGTTGCACGGTCTAATGGGTGGGTGACTGCACCTCCAGAGACCCACAGCATAGCTGAGGATGTGAACATCAATGGCACAGCTCAGTGATTGTAGGCACAGCCAAGTTAGTTCAGTTAGGATTTGCATGATATGATACAGGCAAAGCCCCCCCATTTGAGTACATACTGCATCCTGAGTGCTGAGCCACAGGAAAAGTGAGGTGATGGACATCAATGGTACACCTGCGTAATTGTAGGTACACTCCAGTTAGCACAATTAGGAGTTGCATGGACTTAGCCAGGCAATTCCACCACATATAGCAGTTACTGCATTCTGATTGTACAACCACAGCTGTATTGCCTTAGGTAGCAATGTTGCACTGTTCAACATGGCAGCTACTGCCCCGTGACTGCAGAGTCACAGGGAAAGTAAGGGTGATACATAGTAGTTAACACAGTTAGGAATGAGATGTTCTCTGTCAGTTAATGAACCAGCCCCTAGCACCACATATCTATACTGAATGGAGAGCCACAGCAAAAATAAGCCCATGGACATGAACAGTGTAGCTCTGTCATTGCAGGTGTACAGAAGTTAGCACACTTAGGAGTTGCACAGTCTCATGGGTTGGGGGACTACACCTCCAGACCATTTGCTGCATGCTAAGTGAAGAGCCACAGACAAAGAAGGGTGATGCAGATCAGTTGCACACCTCCTTGATTACAGGTGTAGTGTAGTTAGCACAGTTATCACTTACTGCATGTTAAGTGAAGAGCCACAGGCAAAGAAGGGTGATGCAGATCAGTTGCACACCTCCTTGATTACAGGTACAGTGAAGTTAGCACAGCTATCACTTGCTGCATGCTAAGTGAAGAGCCACAGGCAAAGAAGGGTGATGCAGATCAGTTGCACACCTCCCTGATTACAGGTACAGTGAAGTTAGCACAGTTATCACTTGCTGCATGCTAAGTGAAGAGTCACAGGCAAAGAAGGGTGATGCAGATCAGTTGTACACCTCCCTGATTACAGGTACAGTGTAGTTAGCACAGTTATCACTTGCTGCATGCTAAATGAAGAGTCACAGACAAAGAAGGGTGATGCAGATCAGTTGCACACCTCCCTGATTACAGGTACAGTGTAGTTAGCACAGTTATCACTCGAATGGCCTCAGCCTGGCAATGCCTTTCCAAACTGCGACACCAGGTACTGGATCCTCAATAGAGACCCACAGCACAGCTGAGGGAATGGACATCAATGGTAGACTTCAGTGACTGCAGGGACACTCAAGTTAGCACGGTTAGTGTTTGTGTTGGGTCAGACAGGTTATGCCCCCCAAAATTTGTACTGCATCATGAGTACTGATGCACAGCAAGACTGAGGCAATGGACATCAATGGTACACCACTGTAATTGTAGGTAGACACAAGTTAGCACAGTTAGAATTGCATGGGCTCACCCAGACAATTCCCCATGCATACCAGTTACTGATCCTGACTGTACAGCCACAGCTGCATGGTCTTAGGTAGCAATGTCGCACATCTCTCTACACCAGCTACTGCACCCTGACTGGAGACTTACAGGAAAAGTAAGGCCGGTACATACTAGTTAACTTAGTTAGGAATTACAGGACTTCTGTCAGGTAATGTCTGAACCCCTAGCCCACATAGTGCATAGTTAGTGAAGAGCTACAGAACAAAAAAGGCCATGGAGGTGAACAGTGTCATGGGGGGTCTGCACTTGCAGACCACTTGCTGCATCCTGAGTGAACAGGCACAGGAAAAGATAGGCAATGCAGATCAGTTGTACAGCTCTCTGATTGCAGGAACAGTCCAGTTAGCACAGTTATCACTTTTTTATTTATTTTATTTATTTAGTTTTTGTTAACCGGGTAAGTACACTAGCCAGCAGGTGACTATTTTCAGGCACAACCCGGGAGGTACAGTTACAGTACAAAGCAAGACAGTTCAGATTTACACAGTACAAGTGAGATTCATTGGAACAAGTACAGTATGCATACATTCTAAAGATAAAGAGGGAGGAGGAGGTGCAAAGAGGACTGGAGGGAGCACTGGTTTGTAAGGAGAAGGGGCAGTATAGGAAAGGAGGGAAAAGAAGTGAAGAAGGAAGGGAGGGTGTAATTCAGAGCTGTGAGGATGGTCTGGGCAAGACAGGAGGAAAATCTAATGCAGAAAGGTGACAGCGAATACGGCTTTAGCGGTACAAGGTTATAACCTGCATCAGGCTGGTGGAACCGAGGACTGCAGGGGAGAAGGGAGAGGTTGGTAAGTGGAGGTGATATGGCTAAATGTGAAAGGAGGGTAAGCAATAGGCAGGAGAAGGGGAAGGGGAGGGCAGTACATACAGTTAGAAAATAATCAGAGGAAGGACAGAGGGTAATGGAGGGTGACTAGAAGGGAAGAAGGAAGAGGTGTGAGTAGGGTAGATGTTCAGGGAGAATGGCTTAGGGCGTGGGCCAGCAGGGAGGCTGAGGTAGTGGTCTCCGAGGAGGGGAAAAGGCTTGTCAGGAAGTGCTCTGGTTAGCGGCACCAAGAACTGGTTCGACAAGAAGGGATAAGGCCAACCAGAGCGATTTACGGCTTTTGTGGGAGAAGGTGTGAGTAAGAATGGATTCCCGCAGGCAATGTGTCTTCAAACGTGACAGCAGGTACTGCTTCCTCAGTGGAGATACAAAACACAGGTGAGGTATGGACATCAATAGTAGACATCACTGATTGCAGGGATACTGAAGTTAGCTCAGTTAGGATTTGCATGGTTTTGACAGCAAAATGCGCCCCTCCAAATTCATACTGCATCATGAGTGCTGATCCAGAGCAACAATGAGGCAATGGAGATCAATGATACACCTCTGTAATTGTTGGTACAGTGAAGTTAGCACAGTTAGGAGTTGCATGGGCTCAGCCAGGCAATTGCAGCACACATAGCAGTTACTGCATCCTTAGTGTATAGCCACAGCTGCATAGCATTAGATAGCGATGTCACACCTCGCCACAGCAGCTACCTGCTGACTGGAGAACACCAGGAAAACAAAATTGGTACAGACTACTTAACACACTTGGGAATTGGGACCTGTGTCGGGCAATGCTACCTCCTTATTACCCATGGTGCATACTGAGTTTAGAGCCACAGCAAAAATAAGCCCATGGACATGTATGTGTGGTACTACTTCTTACAGTTGATTTGCATGCTTAAAACGAACAACAGTTACATTCTAATATTATAATCTTATGGTTCAGCAAAGACTCAACACAGGTGGTTAAGTTTAAAAAATATTTATTGCCAATTGGTGAAACTGAGAAAGGGCCAATTAAGATTTACAGTTTTTTTACAAAATCAGTCTCACAATACAATCCTTGCATGTATGTAATCATTGCTTGGAATATATCTAAATGTGTGTCATTCATAGTAAGTAGATGATATGGATTGGAATAAATACGTCACATGTGAAATACGAGCATAGAAAGAAGGCAGCAGAAGAAGGCCATTTGGTCTATTAAGTCTGCTCATATTGCAGGGTCTCTGCATCTTGAGCTAATGTCTCTGCTATCCCTCCGCAGTCCTCCCATCCTCCCTAGGCATGATTCTTATCTTCCCCATGCATATGCCAGGCTCTTTATAGCTGCTCACCATCTTTAACAAGGTAACCTCTTCTAGCAGTGCATTCCAAGTGTTCACCACCCTCCAGCTTAAGTCTGTGCCCCCTCATGATATGTTTGCCACTCAGCTTGAAGAGACTTTGGTTATCAACATTATTTATCCCTTATAAGTACATGAATGTTCCAATCATGTCCCATCCCTCTCTCCTGTCCTACATTAATGAAGGTATGGCAGGAGCTTCTAAGCAGTGATTACACACATGAAACAGTTATGATTTGTTGTTATTGTGTGACTGATAATGTGTATGTTCCTGGGGTGGGTGAAAAACCAGATGCTAAGTGTTCAAGTAATAGAATATAAAAATTTTATGATTTCAGTGACATTAGATAACTGGTATGTTCAGTTAAATATTTTAAGATAAATCACTGACTAGGTGCATATGGAAAATTCCCACCCGACCCCTCAATAGAGGCGATCATAAACATTGTCAGGAACAGGTATGAAGTGTGTTGTTATCAGTAAAAGTGTCTGATTTACAATTTCAGGTATTATTAACATAGATTACATTTACTTGTATGACAAGTACAACACATTTCATATTATTACAGGTACAATATACATTTCTTTCAGTGGTTACATTAGTTACTATATCAGTTTTGAACTAGTAAATAAATGTGTGTAGCATGTTGTTTTTATCAAAGATATAGGTCACTGAACTTAATCACTATAGTATTCTATTATATGTTAAGGAGAAATTCTTACTTGACTCTTATAGTAACACTTTTACTAGAACAATTAAACTAGTTAACAACAATGGTCAGACGAAATGAGAATGTAAATATTATTTATATGTCATTACATATATATGCAAGAGTCATTTGATAATAAGCTGCAATATTTCAGTATTCACACTTGCTTCATTATGACTAAAGAGTTGTTATATTTACATATGTACAGTTTCAGTGTAACAAATACATCAGGCATAGTTCAACACTGTTGCATGGTGAAAGAATGATAATGTTGTCAAGATGTTAACAGATAATAGACAAAAAAAGCTGGTAATAGAAAACTCGTGACAGAGTGTTCTCTTTGGTGAATGAGACATGTGTTATACACTTATTTATAATGATAATGGACAACTTTTGTGTCTCTGCAGAGGCAAACAGCAATGGGCAACAACTTCTTGTTATGTATGGGTATGATACACCTACAAGAAAAGATATGTACAGAACAGAGGAGCCAGAAAGGACTCTGTTTTGACATGTACAATCTTTAATAGACATGTAAGTATGGTTTCTCTAGTGACTGTGATGACTGTCAGCACTGATTGAAGCCACTACAACAATTTCCATGTTGTCACTGATCCACACAAGATCTTATATGTCATAGTGCATGAAATATCTCTGGCAGTATATCATTTTGTTGATATGCTATGGTTTATTGACAGTCGTAGATTGGAAACAATTGTACTGCCCTACGACTGAGTCTGTCACAAAGTACTCTGTAAAAAATGTCACATGTTGTGTGCTATTCTTCTGAGATATGAAGGTCATCATAATTCTTCAATATTAGAAAATATGTATTTTTTAAGTGTTGTAGCAGTCTCTGTTTAAAACTGCTTGTAGAGTCGTCACACTCTACCCATCCAGTTCTGTACCTTAGCAAACAGGTGTAATGGCCAGAATGCATAGATTGACCATGGTGATAGACTACACTGTGAGTGTCAAACATTAATTGATTAAAATTATTCTACCAGCTGTGTAATCTGTGATCAAGTGTCAACTCTGAGCCTATTGAGTCAAATCTGTGCAATATAAGCAACAGATATTGAGATGAAGTCCTGAGACGATGAACTGAGTAGATCTGCCTCCACACCTTTCACAGGAGTGACCACATTGAGCATTGGTAAATAGCTGTAAAAATTTGACACTTTTGGCTTGAGGGACAAAAAAAGTAATCCACAGTATGTCTTCTGTGGTTTGTTTCATGCTGTGAATGACCACATGATACATATCAGGGTTTTAAATAATTGATTAGCAGTTTTTTTCTTGGGACAATGCTAACTGTACAGAAAGTATTTATATAGGTTTTCTAGAAGTGTTACATTTGTTAAACACAGTGAGGCAAGTGCTATGCATTTGCACAATGCTTTAGCACTTTAATGAGCAAAACGCTAATCAATTTTAGGAGTTAAATAAATCCTGCATATACATATTTGGTTACATATGACACAGTGAAGTACTGGCACATTGGAGTGCTGTCTTCATCTAAGCTGTTTATGATTGCCATCATAAACTCACTAGTGTCTTGCTGTATGTCTGCAGCAAATGTACTGCATCCGTCATATGTACCTAACAGCTGCCGTAGTGGTGTTAGTGACTGCACATTGTTAGACTGGTCAGAAGCCATGTTGACAATCTGCTTCAATGCCTTTGATAGGGGAGTGTCTTGTGAAGCAGATATTGCCTGCAAAAAGTGTGGCATGTGGAGAAAAACTTGCATAGCTGAGTTAGCATAGCAGTTCACTCTAGTGCTGTTCAAAGACTGGCAATAGCAGCTACACCAACTGATTTCTGACGAACAGCTGGCTCTGAATGTATAGTTGATATTGTGACCTTTGTTGAACTCTTTAGAGTTGAATCACTTGTGGAAGCTCATGCCTGTTTGCTGACAGGTGTAGATGTAACTGTACGATGTGAGACAGCCAGATATGTAGGCAGTGGTATTAAAGACATTTGTGGCTGATAGAGAGTACATAACCTGTTGTACTCAACAATACATCACTTGTCAGCTTGTATCTTCTGAGGTGCAAGAGTTATAATATGCAACCCAGAAAGACTACAGACGTGTAAAGTGCCACATAGCTCATGCCATCCTTAAAATGTCTGTACCTATATCTGCCATTGCTGAATCCAAACTCAAGCCCTGAGATTTGTGAATAGAAACAGCATATGCAACACATAGCGGAAACTGTTTCCTGTTTACATAGATATCCTTAAATACCTGAAATTTCACACAGGTATGTTCTATCTGTATAGGCTGTTCCATGTTGTCAAAGTGAACTACAAGTTTCTCTAAATATGTCCTCTGGACATTGTAGACAAAGTCAGTGATGTTACCCATGGCACCGTTTACCATGCCTCGTTCAACATTGAGATTACGTCGTAGCATGACACATGCTTTCCTACAAAGTGTAAGAACAGCTTCTAGGCTAGCTGTGTGTGAAACATCTGACTTCAGTTCAGTGAGTCATTCAGTCATCTTTGCTACCAGGTTGCTACTGAGAATGACACCATCAACTGTATCAACAGCATGCAGAGTTAGAACTTCTTGGTTTTCTCTCAGCATAACATTGTTGAGCTCAGTGCATTTCTTTAGTCATGGCATAAGACACACTATGTGTGTGCCTGTAGAGTACACATCACTGAAAACATTACATGCTGTTTCTATGGATGTAGTATCTACTCTGATTCTCTGATCGTTTAACATAGCACATGTTCTGGTGATAGAGAACCTGTACGATCTTGATCTAAAAGTGATTTGTAAGCCATATCACCACTTTGGTGCATGTTCTCATACAACTCAACATAGGTGAATAACTCCCAAATGTTAAAACCTGCAATGCAGCCTAGTATGTTTTAGCTTGCTTGGCAGTCAGAGTTGCAAACACATCTCCGCGTTAACTGGTGCAAGCTGTAAAGGTCCCCAATACAACAATACTTTTGTACCAAATGGTATTCAATTGTTGTACCTAAGATCTCCTGTAGACGTAGGTGTATACAGGTGAGCATTAAATTGGAGACCATGCTGAATTCATCAATGATGAGCAACTTCATCTTTGTGAAAATGGAACAGAGCTGAGATGCAACCTCAAATGACAGTTTACGATACTCTCCTGTTTTGCCATGTTCCACTGGCAACATAAAGAGATGGTGTAATGTAACTCCACCAATGTTGTATGCAGCTAGTCCTGTTGGAGCAGTAACAGCAACAGACATTGATGACCCTGTCAGGATCCGTATTTCAGCAGTGATGGCTTCAATAAGGAAACTCTTTCCTGTGCCAGCTGAACCACTAACAAAGATCAGTAGTGGTTTATAGTCAAGACAGTCACATTTTTTTGTTTCATGTAGTAGGCCATGTCGAACAGCATCAATGACTTGAGAGTGAACTACATGCTGCTGCTGATTCAGTCTTTCTCTCAAGTCAGCTGGGTTGACAGTGGAGTGTGTTCCATGTCCCATGGCAGTCTCAATTTCTGAGATTAACACTTGTGGGGCATTTAAAGGCAGAGGTTCACCTAGAACAGCTTGTCCTTCTGGATCAAGATTGTCTTGTGAGCTAACAGGAGTGTCTTCCTGAAGCTGCTTCTCTGTCTGCTCAAGCTGTTGTTTCTCAGCCTCCAGTCTCTGTATGTATGTCTCTGAGTATTCAGTTTTGAAAGTCTTGTAACTGAGATTGAATTCTTCCTCGAATGTATCACAGTCATCTTTTAATTCAGACTCATTCCTCCAGGGTCTAAATAGGAATAGGAGAACAAAGTAGTAATGCTCTCTGCTCTCCAATGTGCCTAGATGTAATTTACAGTGGACTATGAGCCATGGCTTGTGTCTCTTTATGAGACAGCCATCCACTCTATTCACCTTGTAAATATGCCGTGTTGAGTCAGGTGATATATCTGCCTTGTAGTCATACCACTTAGCCACCTGAAAGAGACACATATCATCGATGTCATTGTGTCGATGGGGTAGTATGTGTCTATCAGGTTATTCTTCAAGATATGTTTTGCAGAAGGTCTATTGGAGCAAGTTCCTCAATCTCAGCATGGGAATCAGTACATGTTTGCATTTCTCTTTGTAGTTCGCACTGAGAAACCGGACAGCATCAGACTTCCTTTACAGATGTGTACCCATTAAATGGTCACTGGCTTCATAGGCACCACATTCTTAGTGTGAAAGGGTCTTCAAACCCAGTGACCACAGCTGAGCTGTCAGACTCTTGTTTGAACTGGAAATATCTTCCCAAAGATCTTGCAAGCTAGTCTTCTCATGCTTGGTTATGTACAAAGTCACCTACTGCACCAGGGCCAGTGAGTTGTCAGCCATGAACTGAACATCTATGTTTGCTTGCCACATTAGGAGAAGAGTTGGGTTGTAGTCATTGATATACACCTCTTTCTCATCTCTGGGTAACTCGTATACCCTCTTGGTTGATTTCTCCTTCAAGTGGTGTCTCATTGCTGAAAAAAGTTAATTCATGGAACCATCCTGACAAACTTATCTAGGGAATCCAAGCGACATTGTGTGTACCAATCAGATTTGTTCTTTACTACCGCTGGCAGTATTTTGCACAAATATCGCTGGAACATTTGTACCAACTTCCATAGTGTAGGACTGTCACACTTGTCTGGAATGTGACAAGTGATATAGTGCTTGATGAATGCTAGCACTTGTGCTGCTTCATGTTCACCTATATGGCATCCTTGATCCACAATAACATATGAATATGAGGGCCCCCGTGCTTGATATTCCATCCTCCAAAAGTAATGCTCTACAGTACCAAGAGGTGGATTGTCGTTTGACAAAATGAAAGTCAGAATTTCATGGAACCGCTTGTGAAAATGTCTTGTGACAGACTCAGGATCAAGTGAACACATTTCTCTGACAGTCATTGATGAAATGCCATCAACATCAGAATTTGCCCACTTCAACAGTTCAATGAGCTCATCCCAGGCATATTCAGCACAACTAAGTGTGACAAACCATGTGGCTGCACCATACTCTTGCAGCATTGTCATCACTTCGGAGTGTCTGTGATACCAAAATTCTTTGGTGCCACGTAGACTTGAAAGTATGGAAGACAGATTCACTTGCACATTTTCGTCTTTCTGCTTTAATTTCTCTAGAAATTGAGCAGCTGTTATTCCATCTAGTGGACTTGTGAGATGAATAGTATGTGCAATAGATGCAGACAGAATGCTAAGTTCACTCTCCCAGAGGAGATGAAACAAGTACTGTATGTTACGTCTGAATTTGCCATCTTTACTGAGCCCATGGCTAGTGCGGTATTCAGCACCCTGTACATGCACTTCCCTTTTATCTAGCCATCCACCTGACCCTTTTGGGAATAAGTCTTGGAAACAGCGTGCTTCTAGTGTTGCCTCCCAAATGCTGACAGGCTCACCTTCCACCTGTTTCATTTGATAGAGATCAATGTTGTCTCCTACTGGATCTCTGCCAAGTAGTGGGTGAATTGTGTACTGTTCATACACATTGTCACTTGTTTGTCCACTGACCTTCTCAATCATTGGCTTAGTTGTTTCTAAGACATCATGTTGAACAGAGAGAACTAGTCATGTGATCAATGTCAAGGTCTGCATAAAAGGGATTGTTGCTCTTTAAATAAGTAAGAGCAAGCTTTACCTGCTGTACATTGACATCTTGCCAGATGACCTTGGACTTAGTTGGAACATCATTTACAAGAATAACCAAACTGTTTTCCATAGAGATTGCCTCCACATTTTCCTGTAGAGGAAGTGGGAGATACATCACGGGACCCTTTAGAGATCTAATGAGTTATTTCTGTGGAATGTTCCATGTCTTTGTTTTTGTGTTCAGATGTAGAATGGTTTTAAATGGCTTCATTGTCTGAATTAGAATGCACTCAAACATATTCAATGTCGCAATCTCTCTCTTGGTGTAACATGTGCCTCCATATTATTCAACAGTGATCTTGGTGGCAGAATGTTGGACTTTAGTTTGAGAAACAGTGTTTGCAAACACAATGGTGGTCTGTAACTGAAAGTCAGATTTCATCAGCAAAAATGCTGAGAGACGGAACCACATGTCCTTGTATGATGACAAGGTTTCAAGGTTCACTGTGACTGTTTGTTTGCTGTAGCACAGATGGTCACATGACACACTTACAGAGTCAAACCTCTGAGCCTTTGCCAGCTCAAATTTTGCTATTTCTTTGCCGTACTGTTTCAGCATGTCACTTTCTAACACAGAAACAGATGTTTCACCAGAACTTGGTGACTGATAAATACTTGAGTCTGGTACAGAAGTCACACATTGCAGCTGTTTGAGAAATGTGTTTGCACCCAGCATGTCACCAGACTGCAATAAGTCATTTAAACAAGTGTACTGATTGACAACTCGTCAGACTTCATATACCCTGTATACAAAGTTCTGCATGCCTGTTTGATGCACTCCCAGCATCCGCATGTTGTGAAAGACACTGTCACAAACACCACTATCAAGGCATGTTAATGAGTGCCCCTTAAGTCCAGTATGTGGACGGATTTCACAAAGATCAATCTTGTTAAACAGTTTATATCTTTCTTTGCAATCTGTTATCACAAATAGGTCGACAAACTGTTCTTTTTCAAATAACGATTGCCTATGGTTGCAGGTTGCATTACATGGCCATGAGAGACAGTGCTATTTATGGGACACAGTGGTTGCATCACAGCCATCATTTGTCTCCATTGCTGTGTCATCACAGACACTGAGCACATTGACCAACTTACCATACTCATCAATGGTGAACTTGCTCTGTTTTTCTGTGTAATAAAATTCTTCCCAGAAATATGCCTCTGAGTGCTGTATGTACATCCAGTGACCTGTGAATACATCACAGAAATTGTGGACAGTTAAACTGGGATAGCGTTGTAGCCTTTTCTTGATGTCGTACACAACTTTTCTGAATAGTTCAAGCACATGAGACATCTACGTTGAAGAACAAATACTGCTCTATTAACAAATGTGCATACTTGAGATGCAATTTCATCAAAGTCAGATGACTCTCTGTCTTTTAGTGCTCATGTCTCATCACAGCAGCAATAAGCCTGTCGGTCTTAGCTTTACTTGCTAGTGATTGGAAATACTTTTGCTTTCTCAGATGAAAATCACTAGGTGTGAGTTTTCAGTGCTGTTTAGAAGGTCTGGTTATGGTTGCTGTAGCAATAGTTGTGTTTTGCCTGAGAGATCTACACAACTGTTGCTCAGGTAAACATTTTTTCCTTGCTGTTGAGCAAGTATGTGGTTTTGTTGTGGAGTGAGTTACTGTAGAGCTCACTATTCCAGTAGAACTCTATTGTTTTATGTCTTGAACTCACATCATTGTGTTTTTTATGATTCTTAAGCAACAGTGAAGTACTATGATACCTGTTTCATCTTTCTATACATGCACATCTGTGTTTACTAGACATCTTTCAATGTGTTACTTCACAGTAGCAGTCAGCAATGTTACAGAAGTATCAGACACCTGCATAAAAGACACAGAAAAAAGGAAATATTAGTATATGCTTGTGTTGATTACTTCTAACATTGTATATTGACACATATGATTTATGTATACAATATTAGAAAAAAGGTCACAGAAAATGTTGTAATCAGATTGGTTGCTCAAATTTTGACAGTCTTATTTTAATTCATGTTACACTGTCCTGTATAGCGTTATCACCATGGCACATAAATTCTTTTTCATCCTGTACAGTGATTTTGACCTACTATTGTTAAACTGCTGGTGAAATAACTACTTTATTTAAAATCTTTCTCTAAATGAGGAACAGATTAATAAAGTTGACTTTACACACTTAATTTTTGATTATTAATTTCATGATAGCCATAAGGTATTCACAAGAGTCACATTGATAGTTACTTAATGAGCGTCTTTGGGGCAATATGTCTATTGGCTCTACCTTGTGCCACATTACACCCTTAGGGAGTGCTTAAGATATTGTTAAGCCAAGCTCTGTTCCTGTATTAGTGGTAAGGCAAATAATCACAATTATTGATTAGGAATGAATGTTGAGGTCACTCGTGCAGTGACAGAAAATAACGAAATGAGAAAATGTAGCTGCAGCAATTACATAGTTGTGCTGGTAGAGTCACGATTTCAGAATAAGTATGTGAAATTGTGTGAACTTATGTATTTGTACATTATACAATGGCAAGAAAAATCCGGGACTCTGATTGGTTAGTCTTGGGCTGGACCCATGCTGTTATCCCAGTACAACATCACTGGTCTAGTCTCAGCCTCACTATGAACCTGCAGATGAACTTCTGATGGAGCCTTTGATTGATTGTTTCATCTTCTCTTAAAAAACAAAAATATTTTTCAACACAAAAAGATCTATAAATTTTTTTTTTATTCTGTATAACAACGAGTCATTGTATAATACATGCCCTCCAGGGTGTGTGTCATTTGGGATAATGTCACACCTAAGTCATTGGATGCACTTCGACCTGCAGCCTCATGCCCAACCACCTGAGGCGTGACGTTATCCCAGCATGACACACACCCTGTCAGGCATTATTGCTTATTTAGGAAAGAAGCAGGAAACTTTTTCCTTCAGTAATCATCATTTTTGGGAAAAAAATCATCAAATAATGTCGTACATTCAAAGTTTCCAAAAACAGTGTCATGTGCATGACAGTGTCACAAAATATAGTGTCGTGCGTGTGACAGTGTTGCAAAAAGTAGTGTCGTACATGCGAAAGTGTCGCAAAAGTAGTGTCATGTGTGCGAAAGTGTCACAAAAGTAGTGTCGTGCATGCGAAAGTGTCGCAAATTTAAACTTGGGAATGACAACTGTATTCATTATCCAATCACATCTGATTGGTATTAGAGTGACAGGTACTTCTACCAATTGTGAGGTACATTTATCAGGCCATGTAAGACAACCAATCACAGATAAAGAACGAAGAAGAAGGACATAGCAGCCATCTTAGATTCAGCTGTGACACTGCACATTTCTCACTGTAAGTACATCACATTTATAAATAGTTTTTATTATCATAAAATGTGTTAGAAACAATTAAATAGTATTAATTAAAATATTTTTACTGTTCTATTTGACTATGTAAATTGAAATAAGCTATGATGTTTCATTATTTAGCTAAAAGTGTTTAAAGTCAGACAGTAATTTGGTACTTACTGCACAGATACAGCTGCAAATGGAGGAGATAGCAAGGTACATGTGTACCACAACAGAAGAGGGAACTAATCAGACATGTCTGTGCACTTGTAATTGTTCAAAACTGCCTATCAAAAGGATGCATTTTTCCCACAATTTTAGAACATTTTAGCTGTAGCAGAAGTGCAGTGATAGTGCATACACTACATTGGTTAATGAAGGCACAGTAGTAGCCAATGATTTGTTTTATTTGTGTGTCATTGATCAGCCCACTGCAGTTGAGTTAAACTTAGGAGGGAAACTAACAGTTTTATTTTCACTACTGCTTAGGTACTGCAGGGTGAACTCTGACTTTTTTGGTAGCTCTCTGTCCACTTCTAAGTTGAAAAACTGAGAATGGCAGAAAGCAGCAAAAGGACTTTGTGGATTATTTATTTATTTTATTTAGTTTTTGTTGACTGGGTAAGTGCACTAGACAAATCCTGCCTATTTTCAGACACGACCTGGGGGGAGGGGGATACAGATGAATGCCAACTGACCTTGAACCAGATTAAGCTGTTAGTGGTATTTTCAGTGAAAGAGGGAAATTTGGCCAGGACACTGGGGAAATTCCCCTATTCTTTTCGATAAGTGATATGGGATCTTTAACATCCACCTGAACTACCACCAATCCAGGCAGATGGGACCTCAGTTTAACATCTCATCTGAAAGACGGTTTGCTGGAAGCAGTATAGTGAGGCGAGCATCTGAGTATGCTCAGAATAGTGATTTTGGGAGAAACCTGCAGCTCCCAAATTGCTGTGTTTAGTGGTTTGGCAGGGGTGGAATGAGGTGGGAGCACCTCATGCTGACCATGCACAGACTTTTGAGTACTCAGGCTCATCCGGACATATTGCTGATACATCTTGGAGGCAATGATTTGGGAACCAAACACTGGGGGAGATTTAGTAACAGAAGCAAAATTGGACCTTGCTTCTATTATGAGTACGTTGCCTGCCTGTAAAATCATTTTTTTGGATATTACACAGTGTAGGGTCTGGCAAGCAGTACACCATATGTACCTGATTGACAGAGCCCGAAGAAAAGCCAGCATGCAGATATCTGCATTTCTATGCATGTCTGAAATGTACACTATACGTCACCCGGAAATTAAGTATTGTTATGATTGGCTATACTTAACAGAGGGTGCACACTTCTCGCATGCTGGCAATTGTCATTTCCTGGGAGACCTTCGAGATGCAATCCTCAAAGTCCTCTAAGAATGTCAGACTGTTTGAACAAATAGCAAAGTGCAAACAAAGGTTCTTTTCAAAACTAAAAAATGTTGGTCGAAAAATAGAACAGCTGCATACATCACTCACACAGGTGTAACACATGGGTCAGGAATATTCAGACTGTGCCAGGCTGGGGAACAAGCCTGGGCAAAGTGCAACTGCAATGCAGCAGGGTGTTGTTAGGGTGATATTTTACAGTGCTGTGGCATGGTCAGCAGTGTCAAATATTTCAGTCTGGCAACCTGCATTGCACTTGTTACACTGGGACTGCACCACTGGAAGTGGCCAGAGATGAGTAAGGGGATACAGCACTGAAGTGCAGTGGTGGTATGTGCAACTATCACAATATTTAGTACTGTATATGCAAATGGAGCCATAATGCATGCAAGGTGTTAATGCACCTATTTGGATATCATTATGGCCTCATTTGCATGCAGGTGTGCTGATCATCAGTAATTTGTCCCTGGTACTCTGTGAGGCAATACCTGTTAGTTACTGATGCCCCCACGGGTGCTTTGTGGTAATGCATCTCAACACTTGATCTTGGGTTTTCTATAAAAAAAATACTGCTGGTAGTACAGTGGACCCTACCCCTTCACCTTATCATGGGTTAACTGTACAAAATGTATCCCTCATGGCCCTGTTTACTCTACTTCCTCACCTGATTGGGCTGGGGTGGCACCTGTACTACAGCACAAGGGTTATTTTTATGCAGAAAGCCCACAATTTGGTGAGTGGGGTGGGCTGCAGTGGACCACCATGGATATATATTTTTTTAGAAAATCACAGTTGGTGAGATAGGGCTGATGCCAACACACGGTAGTCCTGTAGCTTGGGTGGCCACCCACAGCTGGTGCCTGCCATGTTGTACTGTACAATAATGCAGCTTCACTGTGATTGTCACTTATTTTTATTTTATTTTTTTGGGGGGGCCTCAACAGTGTGCAGTGCAAGTATGGATTGTGGTTGCAGATGTTCACGGTATCACAGGATCAATATCAGGATGTGTCAAGTGTGCATATGAGTGTTACTATACCACAATACTACCTCTGTAAAAAAAATTGCTGAAATGTTATGTGGTACAACAGTAGTTACTATTCATTGGATATGTTATATAATGGGAGTATTTCTGTATATGCATCTTAATATTTGTAATAATAACTACAGAATTAATAAGATACAGCTGTTTGTATTTTTTCTGTGAAACTTAACAAAACAGAAAGTCAAACATGTTACAGAACATGGCAGTAATATAGTATTATTTGTGCACTTTTTGCAGGAAAATGAGGATCTGGAGTTTAAGAAAGGTGTGCTAACTGCTCGAGGCAGTCCAGGCATGGGGAAGTGCCTGTATTTTAATGCAGAGCATGAACTGGAAGTTGGGCAGTATGTGGAGCACATAAATTCATACTTGCACATGATCTTAAAAGTGAAGAATAAAACTCCACTTTAGTGCAAGCAAAAGTGGAAGCTGTTGAGGCAGCATTTCTATCAGCTTAAACAGAGGGAGGAGATACCTGAACAAGACACGTGCTGGTACTACCTCGGCTACGAGCATTGGGAGGTGGCTGGAAAGCCAAATGCTGGGGAGCGTCTCACACCGTAAAGTAAAGTAACAATATTTTCCTAATAATACAAATTTGATATTCAGTACTGTGCATGCAAATGGAGACATCACGCATGCATGGTACAAATGGGTGATTACCATACCTTTATGGTACCATGTGAATTTTGTTGTGATAATTCCCAGTGAGCTGCAGCTGGTGCTCTGTCACACTGTGCATGTTAGACATTCATGGGCACTATTCTTTGGTAGCAATGTGCCTGGACATCACATTGTGCACAGTCTAAAATAGGATGTTGTCATGGTGCACTATTTGATGTCTCCTACACTGCTGTCCAATGGCAGCTTTCTTGAATGCTATGAATCCCTTGTGTGCAGTGAGTCATAGCCTGCAGACTGATTGGGGTTCCTTAAGGTATATCCATATCTGGTGGTGCAGTGTATTCTGTCTCCCAGTCCAATAACGGCCTGTGGCACAGCTGCGTGGCTTGCAGGTGGTGAGCTCTACAGTGGTGCTGAGTGGGTGGTTAGTAGTTCTGTGGTAGCAGTCAGTTCATGGGGTGTACCAACAATGGAATGGTACACTACCACGGTACACTATTTTTGTCATTGGGCATGATCGTGTTGCATGGAGGTGCTCAACTACCAGGGATAATGCTATGTTTACACTGCATGTGTCAGGGTTATAGGATGATACAGTGCACCAGCAGATATGAATGTACAATTACAAATAGGAGAATCAGCTAGGCTTAAAGTCCATTGTGGTATCAGGCATGGGGTGGCAGTTAGGGGAGTGGCATGACTGCTGGCTGCATGGTATATTCAAATGTATAGCGCCGCAGTAAAGGGATTAATGTGATCTGTGCTGCGGTGCTAAATACCACCAACAAAAAGATGGCAGTAATGTAGCAGTGCCCTCCTCCCAGCATGATGCTGGACCTCCAGTAGCCCAATAAGCACTGTCATCCTTGGTATGGTACTGGCACCCCCTACATGCCAGCATGATCCGTGATCTCCATAGCCACGTTACTTTAATAATATTCCTGGTGTTCTACTGGTTCCACCACCCCCCCAAGCACAATCTGTGACCCTTCTACCTCCGTTAATGACAGCATATCCCTGGTGTTCTACTGGTCTACCCACCCCCCAAGCATAATCCAAGACCACCGTAGCGATGTTAATGTAATAATTTTGCTGGTGTAGTAGTACTCCACCCACCCCAAGCACAGTCCCCAACCACTGTAGCCGTGCTAATGATAGCATGTCCCAGCTGTTCTAGTGGTCCCCACACCCCCCAAGCATGATTCCCAAACACTTTACCCATGTTAATTGAATGACTTCCATGGTGTTGTAATGGTCCCCCCACTCCCCAAGCATGATCACCACCTGACGTAGTTGTGTTAATGAAAGCATGTCTCTAGTGTTGTAGTGGTTTCCCCAGCCACCAAGTGCTATGTGCAACCCCTGTAGCCACTTAGTTAAATTATTTTCTTGGTGCTTTAGGGGTCCCGCACCCCAAGCATGATCCCAAAGTCTTGGTAGTCGCATAATGACAGGAATACCTGGTGTTGTAGTGGTGTCCTCCTGCCCAGAACTGCGCTGCCCATCTTTCTGTACACACACTAGGTACATTGCCAGCAACCAACTCAGACCTGTTCTCAGCAACACTGCTGCCTGATGGCTGTGCTATGCATAAACGTTACTGCAGTCTCTGGCCAGCTGTGGTGGTGAGAGAAGGGCTGACCTGCTCACTGGTGCCATGCCTACTCTGTGTATTGGAGGATGGACAGTGCACTTCAATGTGGTGGGGCCAGTACAACACCAGGTATTGCTGTCAGTTTGGGGCTACTGTGAGTCACGGATTGTGGTTGGGGGGCTGGGGGGAGTACTAGAACACCAGGAAAATAATTTAATTTACATGGCTATGGGGGTCGGAATCGCACTTGGGGGGTGGGGATACTACTAGAACACCATGGATTTTCGGACATTAACGTGGCAATGAAGGTCAATGATCACATTTGTAGGAAGGGGGCCAGTACAACAGCAGGGATATTTGTCATTAATGTGGCTATGTGGGTTGGGGATCATGAATGGGGGTGGTGGACCACTACAAGACTGAGGAAATTATTACAGTAATGTGGGTATGAGGATTGGGGATTGCACTTTGGGGTGGGGGAGTGGAGGCACTACACTACCAGGGAAAAAAGAATGTTATATGGTAGAATGGGGTGGGAGTCATGCTTTGGAGTGGCAGGTACACTACACTACCAGGGTGAGTTATCTGTATCAAGCACACATATGGGTGGATGGGTTGTATGCAGTCATACCTCCTGACTGTCACTACTATTCAGAGTGGTCCCTGATTTAGCCTCCAAATGTTCCTGTATCCATTACAGAATATGTGTTACAGTGACAGAACAGTGAGGATTATTCTCAGATATTCATGTCATAATTGACTGTTACACGCTGCTGCTGTTCCTGACACTGCTTCTTAACACAAATGTCCTTATTGTATCAGCATTCTGAGTACATCATTCTTAAACTGTGTTTGTTATTATTGGTATTTGCCCTGATCCTTTGAAGTATTTTCTCTTCTGTTGTTGTTCAAATAACATTCCAGTTCTCTCAGTTTACTATTACTGAGTCTAGCAATCTCTATGTCTGATAGAAATTTTAACTCTGGTGCTATTTTGGCCTGATGTCATTCAGTCTTTGTATCCTAATAAATAGTTTTCCTACACAATCACGTGGCTCTAGTGCAGATTCATTAGTAAGGTAAGGTTAAATTACTTGTGTTGCAGGAGGGGAGGTAACTTCTTATGTCGAGTCCCATACAGTATAAATGACAATGCCTGATGTACAGGTGATAACCATAGCGTAATCATCTATCGTGGTTGCTAGGGTAACTGTAAATCTCTTGAGCTGCACTGTTGAGGTTTACTGATGCTGTAGCAACCACTCGAGGTGATGATACCATGGTCATCACCTGTACATCAGGCATTATCCTATATATATCTTCAAGTGTTATGATATGCAAGTGTGTACTGAGTACTGTATACAGTAGCTATTTAATTCAAGAACAATGGTTATCATATAAGTAGCACTGTCGAAGTGATAATAATTTAAATAATATTAATTACTTGTTTAGTTGTAATATTCATAATAATACATTTGGCACTTAACATGGCTGTACCATAACTGCATAATACTTGATCAAGGAACATGTTAGGTTACATATGAATGTCAATAATTTATACAAAGTGGTCATAAATAACCGAGCATTCAAATGACACAGTTACTAATTATCCTTTTTATGTTGCTTACACGCATGTGCAAGAAACATAGTGCCATCATCCGAGTTTTCGGAGGTGTGGCACCGTCTTCAATTCAATCAGTGTGTTTGCAGGCGCAGCTCCAGTTCCCCAATCACTGCTGCAGCTGTCTGTGACAGCAGTTGAAAATGCAGTGGTCGTACAATTGAAATAGAGAGTCTCTTCAGTGAGCAGGCTCTCCCCACACACCTGCATAACACACATACCCGCGTGCTGATGTGCTCCCCCACACACACTGTATGGCCAACAGGGTGCCCAATCCCCCATTGGCTCCACGCCCCCCCAACAAAAGCTGTCCAGGTGCCACTCTGGGAGCCTACCCCAGTGTGGCAAAAACTGTTATAGCTGATGGGGGTGCCCAATCCCCCACCTGCTCCATGGCTGCATGCCCTTCACAAAAAGCTTTCCAGGTGCCATGCTGGGAGCCCACCTCAGCATGGCAAAGCTTGTTATAGCTGACAGGGTGTGCCCAATCCCCCACTGGCTCTCCCATAGCTGCCGCCCCCAAAAGCTTTCAGGTGCCACGCTGGGAGCACACCCAGCTGTAGAAAGCTGATTTATGGCCACAGGGGTGCCCAATTCCCAGTCAGCTCCAGCCCCCAAACAGGGCTTCCTTCCAGCTGCCATGCTTGGAACCCACCCCAGAGTGGCAAATGTCCCATGTCATCTTAATAAAAAAACAACCTGTAACAAAAAAGCGGTCCCTCATAGTCTCCATGCCCCCCCTACAACCCGCACCCACCCACTGCACCCCTGCCTCCCACACACACCCTCACCCCATACTTACCTTTGGAGCTCAGCGTGATGATCCCGGTGGACCGGGAACACGTCTGCACTCTTCAAAGCTGACCACAGAACTGAGGAAATTCTGGTAAGTTGTATAATGGAATAAATAGGTTTTTTCTTTGTTTGCATATCTCAGGCATTTTGGGAATTTTGGTAAACTTTCAACATGTGGTTTTAGGACCCCTCCTCATGAATTCTTGCACTGTCATGGCGTTACTCAGGCCCGAAGGGTGATTTCACAGTCACTGCATGAAATCACCTTTGGTACCAATTAACAAAATGACACTGCCAGTGTTCATAAGGTGGGCTCTCAAAAAGTCTATGTTGAAAATTTGGTGAAAAAATTCCTAAAAATGACTGTTTTGCGAGCGTGTGTTGCGCAGTTCCTATGCATGCTCGTAAGTTCGTGAATTTTCAATATTTTCACTCCAGATTTTCAGCATTGCCATTTTACCACACCTCCTTATGAGCAGTATAGCTGTCATTTTTCACATCTTGCCCAAAACGTGTTTCCGCCCATGTAGTGCACAATGGCACAGTCGGTGTGCGAAATCAATGTATGGGACACATTAAGAAAATCACAGTGACACTGTTCATGAGCAGAGGTCTTAAAATGGCTATGTTGAACATTTGGTGAAAAAATTCCTAAAAATGACTGTTTTATGAACATGCGTTGTGCAGTTCCTACCCACACTCGTAAGTTCACAAATTTTTAATATTTGCACTCCAGATTTTCAACATTACCATTTTACCACACCTCCTTATGAGCAGTATAGCTGTCATTTTTCACACGTCGCCCAAAATGTGTTTATGTGCATGTAGTGCACAATGGGGCAGTCAGTGTGCACAATCAATGTTTGGGACAGATTAAGAAAATCACAGTGACACTGTTCATGAGCAGAGGTCTTAAAATGGCTATGTTGAAAATTTGGTGAAAAAATTCCCTTCAGCCGTTCTGAAATGTTACTAATAAAGACCCTGCAGCACCCCACTGGTCACCCCCTCTCCCTAGACTGCACCCACATTTACCACCTCTCTGCCTCCTGTCTGTTAGCCAGTTTCTAACCCAGTTGACCACCCTTTCCCCCATGCCCAGCCTGCCCAGCTAGTTTATCAGCATCCTATGTGGGATGGTGTCAAAGGCTTTGCTGAAATCAAAAGTAGCGTTGCCCACTGCCCCACCCTGATTCACTTCCTTTGTCACCCAGTCAAAGAAATCAACCAGATTTGTCTGACATGATGTGTCCCCACTGTGAATCCATGTTGTCTATGGTCCTGGGCTCCGATGGCTCTAGATGCCCACTATCCTTTCTTTAAAGCTTAACCCAATGCCTCCATGATCTTCCCTCACTACTGAGAGGTGAGGCAGAGCGACCTATTATTCTCTGCCTCCTCTCTGCTGCTGCATTTTGTGTAAGAGGGATCATGTGCCCTCCTCAATTCACTTATGTTGAATGACTCAGTGAACATGGCTGACAGAGGTACTGCTATCTCCTCAGTTCTCTTAATATCCTTAGGCATATGCCATCTGGTTCCATCGCTTTGTCCACCTTCAATTTAGTGAGCTACTGCAGAACTCTTTTGCCTTTGAATGGACTGTTGTCCACCTCTTCACCCCTAGCAGACTGCTGTACTGCTGTGGCCTTGCCCATCCCTCTCTTCTGTGAATACTGAGTGGAAAGACATAGTGGATGACTTGGGAGGAAGGCATGGAACTATTACTCCAAATACCTAAACAGCACATACAAGCAAGCAACATTCAGCATTGACAAATGCATGCTATATTAATTTACAGAATCATCAGAGGTGGTCCCCACCAGTTGCCGAGAGTAGTCCCAGTACATACAAGAAGCTGTGGAGGCTGTGGACTCCTGACTCAGAGATTGTCATCTTTGTGAGTCAGATGGTAAGAATACACCAGTATTGATAATGTTGACTGCTTGCTATAATGTACTATAACAAGACAGCATACACACAGATGGTAGTGGTGGTGCTGTGTTCAACAGTTATACTATTGTGTATGGTACACTACACAACAGAGCAGTACAGTACGATGGTGGTAGTGGTGTGTCAGAATAGCACTAAGTATGGTGAGTAGGACACTTGTGATGACTGCAGTATACACACTGACAGGCTCATCATATAGGTGTTCACTGGCAGTGCATATTACTGTTATGTTGTTGTGTGACCCACATCTGGTGTATCTCTGGAATGGGATGGTTTCACTGTGACATATACATGTACAACTTTGTGTGCTGTGACACTTGTACAGCTGTGGCAAGAGAGTATGTAATATCAGAAAGGTGCAATGCTGTCACAGAAAGAAATAGTAAGGTATATGAACTGTGTGATGTGTAGTAGGTTGTGTCCAAACCTGTTTTTTACAGAATATGGCAAGCCACACAGTCTACTCACAATATCCTCTATGCCCCCCAGGGTGGTGCATCGCATTGTGCTAAGTGTTAATGTGGACAGAATAGTGATACGGGTAACAGTATGACCTGTTTTTAGTAACATTGACTGCTATAGTAAGAAATGGTAAATATCAGTAATAAAGAGCATTTGTTTGTTATAGAGTGGCGTATGAAAAGTCTGTTACCTTGTTTGATTACAAGACATCATATGACTCTGATAAATGCTGTAGTATACTGACTGTTACATTGTAATTTCAGAATAAAAAGAGAATAACAAGTTGCAGACTGAACGTGGGATGGGATATTGAAAAGGGGTACATATGGTACAATACAGTTGCTACATGCACAACCCTGTTATGCGTCCCAGTGCAATATTCAAAAGGGGATTATGCATTTCACAAATTCTGATGCACCATGGCATCATTTATGTATGTGATGAATTACAAAGGTGATTGTGTCCATACATACTATGCATATCTTGATATTCAGATCGACATGTGGTAAAGCATATTCAGGGCAACCACACTACTTGCGTGACACACTAGAGGAAACGAAAAAAGGAACAATGGCTGTCCAAACACAGGTGAGGTGATGTGTTGTATGGTGGAAGCAGGAGGTGCTAGCTGTGAATGCAATCCTGACCTCTTGCACTATTGTGTGTCACCATCATACTGTCCCCTCATTTTGAATGTCAGGCATGCATTAGTTCACAATACCTGGTGGTCCAATCAACCTGCCCCAAGCCAATTTGGCTCTCACTGATCTAAATATATCCCTGGTGCACTGCACAGTCCATCTTGCACAATGCTGGTCTTTCAATGATACATATAACATAGGTCATACAGTGCAGCCTTGACAGAAGCAAATCATGTGTTCATGGATTAATGACCACCCCTAGTGGCGTAGTGGTTTCATCCAGTCGATTGTTGGTAATATGATGAAACGGTACTGTGATGCATAGCGGTACCTGTGTGCCACCGGAGAGTCACTGCCACCTCCACCTCCCTGAGTGTTGGCGAGCAGTTACCTACCTGCAAGCTGCCTGATTGACCACATTGGCACCATACAGTATGACTGTACATGCATTTGTACACAGTGTGGGCCAATAGGCGTGTTGAATGTACTGTAATAGAGAGTCCCAATGTGTTAATGAAACTATTGATTCACATATTAGGACTGTGTAGTACAGTACAGTGTGTACAAACATTGGGTCATATTGTGGAGCAATGGGAGTACAGCCATACTCTATGCTATCAGTCCGTGGGTGTGTAGCTGCTTTGCAGGTGGGGAACTGGTCTCTGCTGCTGACTGAGGGAAGGAGGAGAATGTCCATGACACAGTGGGAGGGTTGGTGAGGGTGTACCACTATAGAGCCAGTGTGCACAGTTCATTGTATTGCCTGGAATTGGCCTGGATGCAGCTACTGAGCCAACAGGCATCATGCGGTTATCCATTAGGTCACAATTAGTCTGTAAGAAGGGTCCAGTGTACCTCAGGGTTAAGTATATCATGGTAAGTCTGCGGTTGGGCATAGGGTGGGATCCAAAGGAACATCACAGGTTATATATATATATCATGGAAAGCCTATGAGCAGGTGATAGGTTATGGTTCACTGCACCACTACGGATATTTGTCAGTTATGGTTCACTGCACCACATGGATATTTGTATAGTAAGTCTGCAATTGGGTGAGTAGTTGGTTGTACTTGACTAGCAGGAATATTTTCTTATACTAAGCCTCTGATCAGCTGAGGTGGTTGGCTGTAGTGAACTACCAGGGATACTTGCAATGTTGGAGGCTGTGATTCAGCTGGGGGTACATTAGTACTGAAAGAGCATGGGTCATCAGTATCCAATAGCCACTACGTGGCAACACACCATACACAAGGAATTGGAATTGGCTTGCTTGCATACAGAATGGGGCCATAGTAACATAGAAATGGGCCCATTTCCACTTTACATGGATTATGGCAACATGTGGATGTCCACCACTGAATATTATGGTTGATGTACATGAACAGCTCTTCTTGTGTATCATCTCTCCTATTATTGTGTCTATGGAAGCTTCCACTGGCACAGTGCCACTATATAGAGTGCAGGTGGCAAAAATAATAAATTCTATTGTACTAGCCATAGACGCCTGACTGCATGTGATACTGTGTTAACTTTTGCACATCCTAGTACTCAAGGCAGCAAGGCTTATAACCACTATCTGATGCAGAGCAAATATTCCAGCCCTGCTGTGTAATGCAGTTTGTATAGTACTACTTTAAGATGTTGTACAGTGTGACATATAGGATTGCAACATATAGTTGGATGCCAGTATTACAGACTATGATCTGTGTAATACAGTGAAAGTTTTATTAGATATTGAAATATTTCAATTTGATAATAATTAATAAGGTCTGATATTTTTATAGTGGCCACGAAGCTGTGGTGATCCCAGTGGTGTAGGTGAGAAGCAGGAGAGTGCTAACGCAGAGCGTAAAGTATTATCAGAAGGATACAGTTGATATGTTATGATAAGCACATTATTTACAGCAAGTTATATCCTATTATACAATAGGCATGAAATGAAGCACAAATCCTTTAATCTCATTGATTACCAGCACACCTCTCCTGTTGTAAAGGTGCAAAACACCCACAGGAAGAGGTGCCAGCAACACCATACTAAAAAACCCATCTGACCACTGAAATTGCCAGCAAAGCTGCCATATTGAACCAGGCTAAAGCATTTGTACCACAACGCTGACTGCGAAATTCAAACAGACTTGAGTTTTAAAATTTGACGCTCCACAATTAAGATGCCAGGCAGCCTCTCGAGCCATAAGCCACCAGTAAATCACTACGAGACCCATCTCAGTCCACACGTCCCGACATCTTTGTCACTCTCTAACACCTGCTTCACAAAATAAAACCACAGTTGTTAAAAAAACAAAAACAATGGATACCTCATTAGCATAACAGATGAAACCCTACAAACAGCAGACTCCAAAAATCCAGCAAGAAATTATGCCTGCAATGTGCTCTTCCATCACCTTTTTGGCATCTCAACTGGCTCCTCCTCAACCCAGCCCCAAAACACACTGCAACCGAGAATCATGAAAAAAGTGTGCATCCTAGCAACAGGGCAGCTCACCAACCAGAGTATTTTTCAACACAACAACAACCACAGTAAAAATTTGATAAAATAAAGGAAAAAAATGTTTATTTATTATTTTCTATGTGCCCAAAAAAAGAGGACATTGTATGATTGCAATATGCCACTCGAGGATGTTGGAGATGCTGGGATTTACCCATGCCTGGTGTGTTTTGGGCACTTGGCTGCTTCTCGTGGTCAAACAACACTCCAGGGTGTGGGTAAATACTGGCATCACCCACACCCTCTTGTGGTATATTGCTTAACTATATGGTAACTGAATGTAGATTCATCGTAAGTTTTTGTATATTGTTCATGGACAGTATTATTTAAAGGTTAGATGCCAGTATCTGGTCTGTGATGTACAGCACAAACTGGTAACTGCATATTAAAATTGTCACTGTTCAAACTGTGCCTGATGAATTGTTCATAGTAAAACAAGAGTGACATTTTGAGAGATACAGAGTCAGTATATAATTCTAACTAGTACTTAGAACATTTACTGTTGCTTTATATTCTACTATGTTATGTCTCTGAAGAAAACAAAAATGTGTTTTATTGTATTTACTGTTTGGATATTGTGTGCGCTTAACAATATGTATACAGGTCATGTCTTATTAAAAGAGTTGGTGAAAAGAACTGAAGTCTGATATTGAAATACTAAACATTAGCTGTGAGATACCATGTTTTAGATCAGTTGAAGATGCTTCTTAAATTTTGTTGTAAACAGGTACAGCACAAAAAGGATTCTGACTTGTTGCTATGTTACAGAAATTATTGTATTTTGTATAAGGGGACTACATCTGCTGTCCTCCAGTCTTTGGGTACCTCCCTGTTTCCAGTGATTGGCTAAACAGGATAGCCAGAGGTTCAGCCACCACCTCTCTTAGTTCTTTAAGGACCCTGGGGTGCACCCCATCTGGCTCCATTGCTTTATCAACTCTTATTACTTCCAGTTCCTTCAGGACCCTTTCTCATGTAAAGGGACTTATGTCCATTTCTGCACCATTCTCACCCCTTGTACTCCCTTCAGACCCATTAACCTCCTCTTCCTCAGTAAAGACTGAGCAGAAATACCTGTTCAATATGTCAGCTTTACTGTTGTCATCCTCCACACGGCCCCATCCTCCCCTTCAGTCTCACTATCCCTCCCTTTGTCTTTCTTTTTCACTTATGTACCTGCAAAGGTTTTGTCCCATCTACCCACTGATTTTGCAATGTGTTCTTCTGTCTGAGCTTTGGCTTCCTAACTGACCTCCCTGCCTCCCTTTGTTTCTCCTGGTACTTCTCCTTATCCCTCTGCTTGTGTCTTTTTGTATTGCCTGAATGCAATCTTTTGGCTTTCATTTTCTCTGCTACCTCTTTGGAAAACCATAATGGTCTCCTCTTCCTTTTCCTTTGCTAACCTGCTTAATGCATAATGCTGTAGTTCTTTAATCCCATTTTAAATACTGCCCACTGTTCCTCAACCCCTGATTCCTGTCCCATTTCCCTTAATGCCTCTTTCTCTCCCCATTTTCCCAAAGTCTGCCCCCCTAAAATCCAGGATATGTGTTTTTGTGTGGTTTGGTTCTGCTCTTTCTGTGATTTCAAACCACAATGACTGGTGGTCACTGTTCCCCAGGTGCTCCCCCACTGTTACCCCATCACACTGTCCCTGTTTGTGAGCATAAGGTCCAGTATTGCCTTCTGCCGAGTTGGTTCCATGACCAGTTGCTTGAGGAAGGCACCCTGAAGGGAGTCCAGGATAAATCTGGTCCTAGTTGATGCTGCTGCTGGGATGCTCCAGTCCACATCTGGAATATTGAAGTCTCCAACCAGTACTACCTCACCCTTGTCTGCCATCCTTTGGATGGCTACATCAGCTCCCTATCTGTTCTTCCTCCTGGGCTGGTGGTCTATAGACCACACCTGTGCTGATGGCTGTCCCCATTTTCCTTTCCAGCTTAACCCACAGTATTGCTCCCCCATTTTGTTCCTCCTGGATCTCTGTGGCCCTTATGTCATTTTTCACATACAGTGCCACTCCTCCTCCCTTCCTGCCTGCTCTGTCTCTTCTGAATATGTTGTAGCCTGGTATGGCCATCTCCCAGTCATGGTTATCATTACACCAGGTTTCAGTGATGGCCACAATGTCCAGGTCTGACTGCACCATGACAGCCTCCAGATCTTCCATCTTGTTGCTAAGGCGCCTGGCATTTGGACACATGGCTTTCCATGATTTGACCTCCCTCGACTGTTTTGCTTGTTCTACTCCAGCCTTCCTTGGTTGTCCTTATCCATAGTTCTCCTTGCTGTCTGCCCTTCTGCTGAATTTGCCCCTTTTCTGCCTATCCACCTCTTGGGCACTAATCTCCATCTTTGCACACTGCTTTGTAGAGATAGGGGTTAGGGTTAGAGGTTAGGGACTGCAACATGAGTATTATGCATCTGTGGTGTAAAATGTGTGCTTTTTGGTTAGGGGTTATGGTTATGGTTATGGTTTTGGTTATGGTTATGGTTATGGTTATGGTTAGGGACTGCAACATGAGAGTAGTATGCATCTGTGGTGTAAAGGATGTGCTTTGGTTGATATCCCTGCTTCCTCATGAGTTGGCCTGGAGTTGAAACTGTAGAAAATGGATGATTGCCCACTGGTGGAGTAATGCTGCATTACTGAAGGTTCTCTCCTCTTGTCTGAGACTGCCTACAGGGCTCCTCTTCTCAATGCTGTGGGTGACTGGATGTTTGGGGGTGAATGACTGCAGGAACTGGTGAACATCATGGTCAACCCAGACTTCTTGTGCTAGTAGATTCCAGTGCTTGGGTTGAGTATAGAGCCATGCCGCTTAGTCAACTATTCCTGCTGTTCATGTGATCACAGAGCCTTGCACAGGAAGCTACCCTTGGAACCCACCTTTAGGGCTGTAACTTGGACCTGGTCTATTCATTGTATTTTGACATATGTAAGGTCATTATTGATGTGATCATTTGTGTTATAAAATGAAAGAGAAAATCCAGCTATCTGATTTGTTATTACCTGTGTATGAAATGTGTTCCATGCACAGATAATAAGTACCTACAAATGAGACCGAATCGAAAAACAAATCAATGTGTGGTAAGAACGCTTGTATTTAAAATACCACTATTTTTCTCTTTACAAATATCTTACTTTGGACTTGCGCCCGATTAGGGAAACTGTGGTGCCACTGTTAACTTTTTCCCCTTCCCTCCTGAAAATAGACAACTATAAAAAAATCAGTTCTGCTGTGTGAAAATATAGGGAGACTCGATAATTTGTGCTGCTGGTCCCTCAACTTAAAAGCAAACCCGTTGCCTCACCAGGATAAGTCAACCGTGTCATTTTCTGATAAATATAGGTATAATTTGTCTCTCCAAAATAAATGCAATGTTAACTTAAACTGAATATAAACAGAATCTGTTTCACTCCTATCGTGCTTCCACTTTTTCAAGATGCCACCCACTCCTACTAAAAAGCATTCAGCTAATAATTTATGTCGGGTCATGCTGTTGCTGCGCTAACTGTTTTATCATTTTCCGACTGCTCTGGCCAGGCTCTCCCACAAACAAAATCTCTGTGCTGCTTTTGCTATTTTTAAAGTAATGTTTAAGAATGCCACAGACCTGTCTACACAGCACAATTGCCTAGCTCTCTTGATCAGGACGGGGATCAATCATAACAGTAGACCATGAAAGACCTGGCATACAGCCAGTAGGAAAAAAAGTAAAATAATAATAATCGTAATAAAAAGAAAAATCCTGCATATTTACAAAATGTCCCACTGGCTTGTCATCCCAAGGTTCCTACAAGTCCTTCATGGTGAGGGGGGGACTTGGTATCACAGCTATGGATGCCACAATAGGACAAATGTCCCACAAATAAAATGGCATAATCAGGTAGCAGGTGGAAGAACTATTTTAGCCCAAATTAACATAATGACTTCTATTTTAGACATGTAAATATAGTGTTTATGGTGTGAGAAACATTTTTTAAAAAGGAGCCCATTTTACAGTGCAATAAGACACTGCGTGGGACAGATTTTACAGCATGGCTAGCGGCCTCATGCCTCGGCTATGCCCCTGCCCTGCAGGAAAATCTGTTCCATGTGCACCCTGTCATCTCTTATTGCTTATGTGTTCCTTTGCAGGGCCCTCCATTTTAATACAACCCCATGTGGAGAGGTTAGGTTCCACCCTAAACATAACCTGGAGTCCAGCAGCTCCGAGTGGTACTGGAGATCCCAGGCATGATGACAGCCTGTGCTGAGGGAGCCAAGAAGGCCACTGAGTGCTATAGGATGGAGTTGAGGCTGCTGTGAACTTCCTGGCACCTTACTGTATCCATCCATTGACATCTTGCTGTATCTCAGCATGATAATGTGATGGGCTGAGGCAGTTTAAGACATAAAGATGAAGAGATGGATGTCGGAACATTTCTGAAGGAAGTTTCAGTCTGAGGAGGACATATAGCCATTGAGGGCTCACTACTGTGAGTGTCACTGGGAAATCACCCTGAAAAGAGAGTTTCTGTCCATGGAATTGCAGCAGAAAATAATTGGATGACTCGTAGTTTGACACTGTAGGTAAGTTGATTAACCCCTCCCCCATCTATGATACAAACAATTTTTTTCTAACAAAGTTCAGGAGTTCAATCAATTCTGCTTGACAAGGTGTCCTCCATCCAAACTGAGATTTCATCAAGGGCATTTCAAGGACAAGTGATACCCAGTAATATTTGGGCTAAGACACATCTGCTATCCTGGGTGGAGTGTCATCCAGTTATGGATGTTGAGGTTCTCTGGGGTGTTTCCTGGGCAGCACTCCATGTGCTGAATGTTGGACCCTGGGCCTCGTGGCTGAGTATTGATTTCCAGATTCCCTGGGTACCCTTTTCACAGAGATTGTCAGGTGCGTGTTAACTTATAAGGACCTACATGGCATTGGCCCTGCTTACCTGTCAGATTGGTATCTCCTTAAGCTCCTGTATGTCCTTTACACTCCACCATTGTGGGTCTATCAGCAGTCCAGCATTCCTACCTAAAGGTGTCATGGGACTGAACATTTGGGGTCTCTGCCCTTTTGTGGGTTTCTCCTTCAACCAACAATCGATCTGCCATCTCAGCAGACACTTTTAAGTGTGCTTAAATCCTTTTCAAAGACTGCTGTTTCAGTTAGTTATTTATAGTTTATAGTATGTTTACTTTGCATTTATTGTTTTATTTATTGATCTACATTGCATTTTATGAGTGTTTTCTTTGTAGCACCCCAAGTCATTTGAAAAGGATGACCAAAAAATGAATGTTGCCCTGCCTCAAAGCTATGAGTTCTGCACCCAAAGAATGGACTTATTTTAATTAGTGGATTCCTAGTGGACCATCTTTCTAGTATTTTAGATGGAAAAGTTAAAATCTAAACATGGCAAAAGTCCAACGATCTCCATGTGATTTAAGACGTGATCAATATGGTTCAAATCTGTGAGTTAAATTCACTCTTTCAAACCAAGAGGAAACTCTAGAATTATGTACTGTATAAGAGTGAGAACAGACTGTCAATCCATCAAAAACTTTGCTTAAGCCCCTAGACATCGCTCTACATTTTTTTTGTTATATTCCAGTAACTTGCTGATATCTTGTAAAGTCCACAAAAGTGTGTTTATGGAGAAACCCAACTTTAAACCATGCTAATTCTCCAATAACAGTTTATACTTTTCCAAATACTTACAACTCACAAACACAACTGAGTTCCTCCAGGAACTGGAGGACTTCAAGGATGATCTAATACTGGACTCCCCCAAACTTCCTGGTGTTGGAGGATATCAATGCAGGGGTTGATGATGAAGCCTCATAACTTTGCCACTGGTACTCCAGTTGAAGATAGCACTGGACCGTGCACATACAATGGCCTCTGGGTCCCATCAGCAGGGTCATATCTTCTCATTGGCTCTTGATATCTGTGACATCAAGGTTCGTCCTGGTCATAGGATCAGACCATCGTGCCATATAGTGCCTCTGTGGGACCCTAATTAATTTCCTCACCTGTGGAGAGGATCTACTACAATCATAGACATAATTTGGAGTCCAGCAAACTCTTGGCAGTGTTGGACATCTGGATTATGTTCCATATTTGCACTGAGGGAGCTGAGAGTACCTTGGAGGGTCAAGCCCACTTCCATATCAGGCCCAGACACAGCATGGTGACCATCCTCATTAAGGTGGTTTATTATCTCTTACAGTGACAGACAGATGGAAAAGGCCTTTCTTGGTCCATCCTCTTGATACAGTTCACCTTGGCATTGTGATGAGCTGTGAGAATTGAAGACAAAGGTATGGCTGTTGGATTTGCACTGAGGACTCATAATAATGAGTATCTATGGGTAATAACCCTAAAAAACCTAAAGTTCCTGTCAAAGGTGATTGCTTCAGGATACAACTAATCAGCTCACCACTTCCATGTAGTACACTGGTTTATAAATCTAACCTGTCTGCATTCTGGAAAAGCATGTAGGTGTAAGAAATGTGAAGAGTTATATCAGATCTTAAATAATAAGGTATCCTCCATTTGACTGGGGTCTCTTACGGAAACCTACTGTAGGCTAGCAGTTCCCAGTCAAGGATCAGCACTGTCACCTCCCTCCTTGGGGGTATTTGAGACATATTTGATGAATGAGGGTGTTCCAGGTGATCTCAGCACTGCACCACACTTACTTTTACTTTTTACTTGACCTGAGTCCTACTTGGTTGCTTGTGAGCTGTCAGGAGACCCTCAGTCTGATCATCATGAAGATTTGCAGTAGAAGTGTTTCTTGGAGGAGGAGTCTTTTCAACTGACCTGATGAGAGCCCTGGTAAGACATCTCCAAAAAAGCCACCTTTGAACCCTGATGCTGTTGCAAATTATAGTCCTGGTTCAAACCATCCTTTTTGGAAATGGTGATTTAGAAGGTGGTGGTGCATGGTTGGATATGTCCTTGAAATATATGGCATATATGAACCTTTCCATTCAGGTTTCATGCCCAGATACAGTATGGAGACTATCCTCATTAAGGTGGACTATGATTTCTCATAGTGAGAGGCAGAGGGCAAAGGTCCATCTTGGTCCTTCTTGATTTCTATCTGCATCTGACTTGGTTGTCTTGGGGTGTTAATAGATTATCCGACATACTAGATAGGGACCTAAAGGGTGTGGGGTTGTAGTAGTTTAAGCCCTTCCTCATGGACAAAGCGCCAGCAGGTTGCACTGGCAATTCCATCTTTGAGACAGCAGTTTCAGCTATAGAGTGTTGTAGGGCTTGATCTATTGATTCTGTGCTGTGTGATGTGAACATGGTGCTGTTGGTTCACATATTTTTATGGTCTGAACATTCATTGATAAGCTAATGATACTCAGCTGTACCTGTTTTGTGCACCAAATGAGGCTGATGTGGTCTCTGTTCTGAAACTGTGTCTGAACTAAATGATTGGATGACATTCAGCAGGCTCAGTATCAACCCGAGTGAAACAACATGTGACTTGTTGAACCAAGTCTCCATGGGCCAAGGATTCAATAACTTACCTGGGACTCAGAATCCCCAGGAAAATTAATCAAATCCTAGCCATTAATCTAGGTCCACTTCTCAGAGAATCAGAGTCAGATTTATTAAAATGGGAGAAACTTAATATGTCCATCTGGGGAAAATAAACACAATCAAAATGATGATGGCCTCAAAGATATTTTGAATATTCCAAAATCTCAGAATTTCAATGGAAAATAAACAGATTAACTGCAATTGCTAGAATTCCGAAAATTCTTCTGGGGTTCAAAATCTCCTAGTCATTCCCTAACAAAGCTCAGAGCTCCTTGGAAGGAGTGTGGTTTTGCTCTTCCATGGTGGGAAATATATCAAATCACCTTTTTATTTAAACAGTCTGCTCTATATGTATCATCTCCACAGCCATAAATATTCCCCTTCCTGATAGAAGTAGAACTTCAAATAACCTTACCATGTAAACCATCTGACTTCCTATTTGTAAAACCCTTCAAACATTTCCTTACTAATCCATGCATTAAGAGCTCCTTAGACAGAATCAGGGAAAGGTAACCTATCCTACAGATTAAAAATCTCCTTGAACATCTGACTACAATATGGAGTAACCCACTAATTACTGCTGGGTGCCATGTCATCCAAGATACTGGCTGGAATACACAAGACATCACTAATGTCAGTGATATTATAAATCCAGCAAATAGAATCCTTCTTTCCTTTGAAGAGATCACACAAAATTTTAAAATTCACAGATTCCGGTTTATCTGTTATTTACGGACAAGAAAAGCAACTGCTAATTGTGATTGGTTGGCATCCATGGCACTCCCAGACATTACCTCATGGGTTACAGCCCACCTGATAGGCTAGAGATGCACATGACCCAGATCAGATTTCTAGGATATCCAGGTCCCAGGAACCCCTGCTCTCCAGTTTTGAATTGTGCATCTGTTAGGTTAGAAGCATACCAGGAATCCTTGTATTTTTTCTATCAAGGTAGGAACAACATTTAATTGTTTCTGTTAATTGTTTCTTTCTGTTTCTTCAAACATTGTTTGCTTGCCCTGTTTCTCTGTAATTGAATGTGATCGTTATAATCGTATGTTTTTCACCTTTGGGGCAGCGTGGCCACTGGCTCATGGCCAGCATTAGCCTTTCCTCTGAGGCGACTCCCTCCCCTCTGTTTTTTTGTCCCGATATGGTGAGGGCTGCTTGGCTTATTCCCCAAGCCAGCCTCTGGCCGACTCCCCCTGGGCAGAGCTATGTTGCTGGTGTTCCCACGCGGAGAAATCGTATCCCCCCCCCGCTAGTGCGATCGCCCACGGGCGAGCGTTTGTCTTCCCTCGACGTTCGGGGCTTCCTTGCCCTGAGGAAGCAGTGTGTCGTGTGGTCGGGGGGAAGGCTAGTCCCCCACTGCTTCGTGGCTCCTGGGCCGAGCTGCCCTCTCGTGAACTCAGGAAGCGCCATCCGCACTCAGACCCGAGTTCTGTAGGCCGTAGGCCTAGTTCTCCTGCTCCCTCCTTCCTCCTCGAACTCTGGTCCAACAGCCAGTTCTTGCGCCGCGCCGCTCCTTCCTCCCTCGCCTCTACGCACTAACTCTCTTGTCGGCTCCAGAGAGGGAAGCGGCAAGTAGGTCAAGTTTGGGCCTCCAGCATCTACGGCCCTATGGCCTGGCTCCCCAGCAGCCCCTCGGTCTCAATCGGACCTCCGACTAGATGGAAGCGTCCCAGTTCAGTCGCTGGCACATGAGAGTGCGTTTAGCCTCAAAAAGGGTCAGACTAAAAATATATATAAAGGGGTTTATTTGATTGTTAGCTGACCAACGACCCACCAAGAGCCCAGGGCAGCTGGAGTCAGTAAAAGGGGTCCTACTGGTCAGCAAGGGTTCCAGTCTGATGGCCCCTAAGATCAGCAAGCTTCTCCCAAGCGTAGCTCGGGAATAGTTGGCAGCAAGTGTCTCCTGCTGGCCCTGGGGGTTCTTCGTTTGGATGCGGATCTGGATTCTTGTGAGGCCACTACAGACATTATAAAAAAAAAATATATATATAAAAAGGAGGAGGATGTGTTCTCTTGTGTTCCCCTACTCAGGGTCCCTGTGACCCCAGTGGATGTCTATCAGTCTCTTCTCCCTCATGTAGTGTCCCTGGCCCCCCTCCATAGCGGGCCTCAGGAACCATCTCACCCCACACCCTGTGGTAGGGGTCCTCCCATAGCACCCCTACCCTCAGGAGTTCTCTGTCTTCCCGGCCCTTCCCCCACTCTGACGAGGATATAAAAAAATAAAAAAAAAAGGGAAAGGGAGGTTTAAGATAGAGAGAGAGGAGATAGAGGGGTGACCGCTTTTTCCGTCCTAAAAAGTGTACTTTCTCTCTGATTGCAGATGGTTAAGGCCAAGAAGTGTTCCGCGTGCAACACCAACCTCCTCCCCCAAACCCCGGGCCCCCTGCGCTCGGCCTGCCTACTCGACGATGACCTTTCCTCGATGGAGAGGACACCTCCTCAGGCCCCTGCCATCCCCGGATCCAGCAATTCGACATGGGTAGACCCAGGCTCCTTATTGATCCAGAACCAACAGGCAGCAGTGGCCATGATGGAGAGCCAACAAAATTTCATGCTCAAGATCATGGAAAAGCTGGAAGCCCTCACCCAGAACAGGGCAAGACCGCCCAGCCCGAACCTGTCAGACTAGGGTCCACCTGATGAGTCATCCACACCAAGTGATTCCGCCGGTTGCTCCAGTGGACGGCCCACGGAGGAAGGAGAGAGACGATGCGGATGAAGAAGAAGAGGAGGAGGAAGCGGGGTGGACTCCGTATCGCAGAGGACATGGATCTGCAAGCTGCTCCATCCTTAACTTTGAAGCTGTGCTCGTTTGACACAGTTCCCGGGCTCATGAAGATGATCAAGGCCACCATGGGGCTGGGCACGGAGGACCCCGAGGTGCAAGCCGAGTGAAGCTCGATCCAATGATCCAAGCTTAGACCCAGACCACTGGAGTCTTTTCAGTATGCCCGGCCATCGAAGACATTTTCAACAGGAATGGCAATCCCCGACCGGGCAGAATGCCAAACCGCAGAAACTTAGACAGATGTTACCCGTCCAGGGAAAGTCAGATAACTGTGTAAGGCGCCACCATTGATCCACAGGTGGTGGCTCTGAGCAAAGAAGACGGTGCTCCCATGTGGTACCATAGCCCTCAAGGATCCGACAGACAAGAAAATCGAGGACATGCTCAAGAGGACCTTTGAGATCGAGGGAACCACTGCCAGGGCAATGACTACAGCCATCTACACATCTCGGGCACAGATCTGATGGCTCGAGGAACTCCAGGAGCAGGCTATCCCTAAGTCTAGAGAGACAGAGCTGCTGGAGTGTATCCTGGATGCAGCTAGAGTATCTGGCTGATGGCGATGGACTCTCTCCATCTTCAGGTATGTAAAAGCCACCGCCATCAACCGGCCCATAGGCACTGTGGTTAAAACTATGGGACGCCGATACGGAATCCAAAGAATTTGTTACAAAATCCTTACCTCTCAAGAAACCACATTTTTGGGAGGACTACAGAGTTACTTGAAACAGAAGGAGGAAGGTAGGGACCTTCTCAAAATTAGGTCCAGACCCTCTTACGCACCTTCCGCAAGGTGGAGGTTTCGGGCGGGATCAAACTTGGTCAGACCCGCAGGGACTCTTTTCAGCAGAGCCACTCTTTTCAAAGTAGAGGCTCCCCCTCCAGCTCCCGCGGCCCTTCGTTTCAGAACTATCAATCCACCCCCTTCAGAGCCCGGGGTCAGAGATCCGTACCAGCGTAGAGGCTTCTAGGGAAAGCAGTGACTACCAGAGTCCAGGACTCACTGGCAGAACCCAGACCCCCGTGGGGAAAGGCTAGCACTGTTTGCCCACCACTGGATGGTCACTACATCGGACAGATGGGTTCGAGATGTAGTGTCCAAGGGATATGCCAAAGCTATCCCAGACCCCTGTTCCACACAGGTTCATGTCTTCCCCGTGTCCAAAGGAGAGTGTCCCTCCCAGGTACAACAGATCCTAGCAGAGCTAGTCCAAAACAGAGCCATCCAGCCCGTTCAGTTCAGGGAACAAGAAGGTGCTGTACTCCATCTTCTTCCTGGTACCAAAAAAATTGGGGGAACTCAGGCCTATCCTGGACTTAAAACAACTGAACCGGCACATGGTCCCCCACCGGTTCAAAATGGAGACCATTTGGTCAACACTCCAGGGCATCAGGGTAGGCGACTTCATGACGTCCATCGACCTGAAGGACGCCTACCTCCACATTCCCATTATCAAAAAGCACAGGCAGTTCCTGCGATTCCACATCCTGGGTCATCACTTCCAATACAAAGGCGCTTCCGTTCGGCCTGTCCCTCGGCCCCAGAGTCTTCACCAAGTCTCCATAACCTTGGTATCCAGGCTCAGGGGCAGGATTAGACATTATCCCTTACTTGGGCCGATTGGCTCATTAGCGCAGGCTCCGAGGATCAGAGGCGGCGCACCAAGCTTGCCTTACAGGCTCTCGGGGATACGGCTGGGTGGTAAACCGGAAAAGAGTCAGCTCAGCCCCTCCCAACAAATCGAGCACCTCGGGCCATTATCAACTCAACCGAAGGTTAGGCAAAACCATCCCGAGCCGGATTCACAACTCTCGACAGCTGGCTTTACGAGTTAAAAGACATGCAGCCATACCGCAATGGGGAAGATAGCACAACTGCTGGGTTGCATGGCCTCTTGCACGACCTCATGCCCTGGGCAAGGTGGCGACATGCGCCCCTCCAGAACTACGCCCTGTCCTGCGGGGCGCCAAACAACACAACCTCCAGTGCATGGTGCCACTGCAGTAGTGGTAAGAGCTTCTCTGGTCTGGTGGACAACAGCAGGGAACCTGGCCAGAGGAGTTCCACTGGAACCCCCACGCACGGTCCCCATAGAGACAGACGTCAGCCTCTCGGGCTGGGGGGCCTGTCTGGGGGAGGCTTCAGCAGAGGGAACGTGGTCCCCAATGGAGACCCAGCTCTCTATCAATGTCCTGGAGATGAGAGCCGTGTTCCATGCCCTGAAGGCGTTCAGGCAGCTTATCCTAGGTCGCTCGGTCATGATCCGGTCCGACAACCGGGTGACGGTGGCCTACATCGCCAAACAGGGGAACCAGAAGCAGAGCCATGTCAAAGGAGGCAGCAAGGGTGCTCAATTAGGCTACAGACACATCTCGCACTCTGGGAGAAAATCAGGTGGGAAAATTAAATGTCAGAGCAGATTGACTCAGCCGACAGCAGATTCATCCGGGAGAATGGAAGTTGCACCCGACTCTCTTCCAAAAGATCCAGAAGACATGGGGTCCCGTGTCCATGGATCTCATGGCATCACGGGACAACGCCCAAGTGGACATGTACTATTCACGGTTCAGGGATGCCCGGTCCCAGGGCATGGATGCCCTGTCCCAGAACTGGGCGCAGGAGTACGCGTATATATTCCCGCCACTCCCCCTAATCCCACAGGTACTGTCCAAGATCCGAGAATCACGCGTCACGATCATCATGGTGGCCCCTTACTGGCCACGCAGATCATGGTTCGCGACGATCAGAGGGATGTCGCTGGCCAGTTTCCAGATACCCGACTGCCTGGATATGCTGTCTCAAGGACCGGTACTTCATCCATCTCCCCGGACCCTAAAACTCACGGCCTGGCTCCTGAAAGGAGGAGATTGACAGCAACCGGTATCACGAGTTGGTCGTGGGTACACTACTCCAGTCTAGAAGGGCCTCCACCACGTCCACTTACGAGAGGCAATGGGCCATTTTCGCACGGTGGTGCCAAAGGAGAGGGTAGGTACCAGAGCAGTCCGACCTGGCCACCATCCTTCTGTTCCTCCAGCAAGGAGTGGAAAAAGGGCTGGCCCCATCTTCCCTAAGGGTTCAACTGGCTGCCATCGGTGCAGCCATGGGACTCGTGGAGGGACACTCACCGGGAGCTCACCCAGATGCCATACACTTCGTGAGAGTGGTAGAGCTCCGCCGACCCAGGACCAGGCCAACCACACTCCCCGTGGACCCACCGGTACTGGGATCCCTAAATCGGCCCCATACGAACCGCTTCTAGAGGCAGACCTCTTCTTGGTCAGACTAAGACCGCATTCCTGGTGGCCATCTGTTCGGCCAGAAGGATCGGGGAACTTGGTGCTCTGTCATGCTCGGAGCCATACACTGTCTTCACGCCCCAGGGGGTCAGACTGAGAACAGTACCGGCCTTCCAGCCTAAGGTCTCAACTAAGTTCCACAGGGAACAGCCTATCGATCTGCCCACCCTGCCACGAGATAACCCACAGGGCCATGGCGGGACCCCCCCATCACTTGGATGTCGGGTCAGTCCTGTCGGCCTACCTAGCCAGGACCCACCACATCCATAAGCGGAGAGGCTATTCATTGTCTCAAAGGGCAAAGACGGGGACTGGTGGCCTCAAGACCACAATAGCAGGGTGGCTCAGATGGGTCGTCCAACATGCCTATATGGCAAACCAGATGACCCCCACCACAGGGGATCAGGGCCCACTCCACCCAGGGCGGTTGCCACCTCCTGGGCAGAGAGGGCCTCGGTCTCCTCCGAGGATATCTGCAGAGCGGCCACCTGGAGCTCCTTACATACCTTCGCTAGGCACTACAGGCTAGAGCAGCTCCAGGATTTCAGATCCTCATTCGCGACCCAGGTTCTGTCGATAGCTTCTACTCCCGGTTACTCCGACTCACTCTCTTCCAACCCGGAGTGTTAACTGCTTCTTATCTCCCATGAGGTAATGTCTGGGAGTGCCATGGATGCCAACCAATCACAATGGGTGTTTACTCACCTGGTAAAGGTGATTGTGTTGGTTGGCATCCATAGCACTCAAACTCCTCCTCGGGAGTGATGAGGCGCCCGCCTCAGGCAAGCAGGGTCCCACCAAACTCCCCACTGGGTCGCAGGGGAGTTTATTATTATTATTATTATCTCAAGTTCAAGCCGAACCCCTGGGTTCGAGGTTTTTTCTTAGTCTGTAAATAATAGGAAATAAATCACAGGCTTCCGGCCTTCCTTAATCATGTCGTGGTAGGCCTCCTTTGTTTTTCGTCTATTCGCACTATGTAGGAATTTGTTTTCTCTCTCCTGTCTGTTTTTTCCAACTAACCTTATTTTCAGCTATGGAAGATTCAAACTGGAGAGCAGGGGTTCCTGGGACCTGGATATCCTAGAAATCTGATCTGGGTCATGTGCATCTCTAGCCTATCAGGTGGGCTATAACCCATGAGGTAATGTCTGGGAGTGCCATGGATGCCAACCAACACAATCACCTTTACCAGGTGAGTAAACACCCATTCTATCTTAGACCCTGACTAGTGACTACCACAAATTGATGATGACTGGAACCAGAGTCTTAAAATAATACTGATGTGAAAGGGAGCAGCATGGCTTTATAAAATTTATACTGTCACTGTCAAAGGCAGTTGTCTGACTGCATCCTCAAAACTAAAATGGGAACTTGTAGGAGGGCAGCAGCCAAGGCCAACAGGATGCTGGGATGCATCGCTAGGGGGATCACCTCCAGAAGGAGGGAAGTGATACTCCCTCTGTATAACTGCTTGGTGAGGCCGCACCTTGAGTACTGCATGCAGTTTTGGAGGCCACACTTAAAGAGGGACATTACTCTCCTGGAGAGGGTCTAGAGGAGGGCAACCAAAATGATTTGGGGCTTGGGGACAGGACCTATGAGGAGAGGCTTGAAGAGCTAAATATGTACACATTGGAAGAGAGAGAGGGACCGGGGACATGATAGAGGTCTTCAGGTACATGAAGAGGGTAAATAGGGGAGGAACAGTCAGGGTGCTTGAAGGAAGGAGGAGGAGGGGGCCACTAGAGGGCATGGGTGGAAGCTGGAGGGGGGAAGATTCAGGGGAGAAAGGAGGAGGTGCTACTTCACTGAGAGGGTGGTGGAACCATGGAATGCGCTACCTAAGGGGCTGCTGGAGGCAGAGATGGTGGAGGGGTTCAAGAGGGGGTGGGACTGGTACAGGGGAAGGGTTCTGGAAGCAAAATCCAATGCAGCGAGAATATCCGGAACTGGGAAGGGAGAAGTCAGAGAAGGCGAGGGGGGCAGCAAGGTCAGCACCCAGGGTAGGGGCTGACCAAACGATCAGACACGAAAGACCTATTCTGCTGGCATTTTAGCATGTTAGTAAAAAGAATTAGGTTATAATATATTTGAAGAGGACTGGTTATCCATATGGATCAATGCTTTTAAATCCTGCAGAAAGGTTCAAAGCAGAACTGACCAATTTAACACTTCACATAACTATTACTACTCCCCCCAAAGGCTAGAAGAAATGCAATACCTACAAGATGGACCCTGTTGGAGATGCAATAAAAATCATGTGGGTAACCTCCTTCACATGCCTTAGTCCTGTCCAGTCATTACAAACATTTTGGGTAAGATACACAAAACATGTGAAAAGTGCTTAAAGCAAAGATTCCTTTCAGACCTGAATTATTCCCCGCCCACCCCTTTGGGGGCAGACTCTACTGCCCTTCACTTTCCTTGCTCCTAAGTCTTACACCCCTCCCCCAGAGAGGGTTCTCCCCCTTCTCTCCAATGTTCACTATTATTATCCAGTGCTGGTTCAGCACTGACACTATAACAATTCAAGTACTTGCAATGATGTATTCTTAATGTCCATTGTAATGTAAGAATCTGTAATGTGTCTTTGTTATTCGTTATCTCAATATGGAACCTTTGTAAAAGAGCCTGTGCTCATAGGTTATTTCCGAATCTTTAAATAAATAAATAAAAAAAATTCATCCTAGCCTTGAACTGACATTTTAAAAATATGCACAATGGTCAGATCAGATGGGTTTTAGCAGCATCTGTCTCTCTGAAAAGATTACTATTATCCTCTTGGAAAACCCTACAACTCAATCATTTGGAGAGCGGTATAATAGTCTATCAATATTTGCCCAGAATGAAAGAATATGTTATCTTTAACTGACCAACTTAACACTTTCAATTAGATCTAGGGGCTATTTATTTAAGCTAAATGGTGAATAAGATAGTAATTAGAAAGGTTACCTCTTTAGGCATAGTTAGCTTTTAGTTAATATTTAGTTAAGTAAATTTCAGTTTTCACTCTGTTTTATGACTCTTCTATTTACAATATCTTTCCTATTAATGATTATTTATTTGGGTATGATGTCACTATGGTGACAATTTTACCGTGACTGACAGTACAGCGACAACATTAACAGATCGCTGTACTGTCGGAGCGGGACACTGGCACTGCTTTCCGGGGTTCTTGCACCCCTCACCGAATCAACTCAGGCTCAGAGCTAATTATTTTAGTTACTAGGGTGCTGGGACAGAGCCTCCTGCATGGGGTTTAGAGTGCAAAGACCCCCCCCCCAAAAAAAAACTACAGTCTCAAGTGACTGGCTTTATGCCAACTGCAATTGTGGTCAACATAAAGGTGTTACTGTAACGTCGGTTGTCAAGTTTAACAAATTTCTCAATCGACTGTCATGGATCCATTTATTTGGACTTACTGGTATTTTAGATAGTTTCATATCCTAATTATTATATTAATAATGTAGGTGTTTCAGTTTCTTATTGTTTCATGCTTACACTGTAACCAATTGAAAGATGTTTGTATGTATTACATTTGTAAATTTAATAAACATTTTTAATGGAAACAATGATAGATGATAGTGTCATTGTACCATCTGTGAATAGTATTACAGTCAGAGATGCAGACTGTAGAAAAATCTGGGGATCATTTTGGTCTGCAAGCTGACATTAGAATATCAAGTGGCATTGACAGCTGGAAATGTGTTTTTGGTTTATAGAAATATCACCAGATTAAATCACATCTAATGCTATGGATCTGGTAATGACAGTACATGCTTTCACTGCATCCAACCTGGATTATTGCAGTGCTCTATGCATAGTGGATGTACCACGCATCTCTCCTCTGCTGGTCAGGCAGCCTTCAGACACTGCATGCCCAAACTGTGGAACTCCTGCTTGTGCCTTCGGCTCACACCACCAACACTGTACCTCAATCTCTTTCCTCAAAGCGCATTTCTCCTCCACCTGTGCCTGTGGCAAATGACTGTGTTAAATATATGCAGACACTGTTAAGTTCTTATTATATATATATACCTAGCCCTCTATCTTGAAGCATGACTTGATGTTTGCTGATAATTTGCCTATTGTATCACATTATCTTTGTATTAATGCAGTATTGAACTTAACTGTATGTTTCTTGTATTATCATCCAGACTGTATGCTCTAAATATGTATCTCCATTTTCCCTTCCCCTAGGACACGCTTGGGATCAAGTGGTACTCTGGCCAGTGTGCCTTCCTGGTAAAACTTTAAAATAATAAATAGTTCTGCATATAGTATAATGTGTCTTAATTTGTTTGTGTTATACTTCATCTGTGTCTGCATGTCTTGCACTGTACGTATTTCATTGTATTTTATGTTGCATTTGGTGTATTATATCTGCATTTATGTATTGCACTGTATCTAAATTGTGTATATTGTACTGTATTTGTATTGTATGTAGTGCACTGTATTTATATTGCACTGTAAGTGGTATGCTCTATATGTAGCATATCTAGTCTACTGTATCTTTTCTGTTTGTAGTATTCTGTATTTGTATTGTATATTGCACATTATATTTGTTTTACTCAGTATACTGCATCACACATATTGTGCTGTGCCTGTATACTCTGTACTGTATGGTACTATATTTGTATTTATGAAGTGTACTGTATTTACATTGTATTTGGTGTACTGTTTATGAATTGCAGATATTGTACTGCATTTGTATTGCATGCAGTGCACTCTGTAGTACAGTATATGTTAGGTAAATACTGTATTGTGCTACATTATACTTTACGTATTGTATTGCATCATCCTGGTAACAATCCTACCTGTGTATGGCCACTGGGCATTATTGCCTACACACAGCTCATGCCTGTGTATGACACATTCCAGCATCCTACTGCATGTGGCCACTGAGCGTTATTGCCCACACACACACACAGCTCATGCCTGTGTATGACACATTCCAGCATCCTACTGCATGTGGCCACTGAGCGTTATTGCCCACACACACACAGCTCATGCCTATGTATGACACATTCCAGCATCCAACTGCGTATGGCCACTGGGCGTTATCACCTACACACAGCTCATGCCTATGTATGACACATTCCAGCATCTTACTGTGTATGGCCACTGGGCGTTATCGCCTACACACAGCTCATGCCTATGTATGACACATTCCAGCATCTTACTGTGTATGGCCACTGGGCGTTGTGCCCACACAGCTCAGGCCTGTGTATGACACATCCAGCATCCTACTGTGTATGGCCACTGGCGTTATCACCACACACAGCTCATGCCTGTGTGGACACATTCCAGCATCCTACTGTGTATGGCCACTGGGTGTTATCACCCACACACAGCTCATGCCTAGGACTCTTCCGGTAACTACCGACCCATCTCAATCCTCTCCCCTCTTTAAGGCATTAGAAAATTGTGGCATCCCAAGTCTCTGACTACAACATGGGTTCAGAGCAGGTCATAGTACCAATACAGCACTCCTGGAATTTTCCTACTTCCTCCATGCCTCCTTGGACTCTGGTGCCCTGGCTGGTGCTATATTCATTGACCTGTCTAAAGCATTCGATGCTGTTTCGCATCCTCTTTTGCTCTCACCCTCGACCTAATAGGCTTTGCCTCAGTACCTGTTTCCTGGTGCACCAGCTATCTCCGCCCTCTCCCAGTATGCGAAAGTCAGCGGTACTCTCTCTGAAACATGCCCCATTTGCTCTGGGGTGCGCAGAGGCTCAATTCTTGGACCCCTACTATTCTCACTCTTTTCTTAACTCCCTACCCAGCAGTTGTATGGGTAAGATGCTTCTTTATGCTGATGATGCTGTTCTCGCTAATGCCTCCCACAATGACCCCATGCTGCTACAGAACTCCCTCCAACTAGTCTTTGACTCTGCAGCTACCTGGTTCACTGAGCACCAACTTGTTATCAACCTTAAGAAACAAAATGATGCTCTTCTCCCACCCCAAAATAAGTACAGTAAGTTTCCCTAGCTGTCCTCACACCCAATCTCGTCATTGACCAGGTGCAGTCTATAAATATCTTGGTATAACCTTTGACCCTGCACTTTCATTCCATGGACATATATCTGCCCTAAATTCTGTCGTCAACTCACGTCTAGGCATTCTTTACCGTACAAAATGCCTCCCTCCTGATGCCCTCCGCCTGGCTGTCACCTCCTCTGTCATGTCTCTCATTGACTATGGCCTTCCGGTCTATGGCTCAGCAGATCAGACTGCCCTCAACAAGGTTCGCCTCACAGTTAATAAGGCCTGCAGACTAATCACTGGTGCTCCCAGACTCACTCACACATGTGAGCTGTACACCCTGGCTACCCTACTCAACCTGGAAGAGCGACTCATGTATCAGACATGCCAGCTCACCTTTAAAGCCCTGCGTGGCCTATCCCCCATAGGCCTATCCAACTCCATTCACCGTACTGCACCGACCCTGATCACCGCAGCTCGTCCAAGAGCTACCTAGATTATTCTGAAGCCAGGACCTCTCAAGGTCAGAGGGCATTCCCCACGTGCGCCCCACTGGTATAACTCCCTCCCTGTCAGTGTCTCAAACTTAGTAACCTTAGCTTACTTTAAGCCCAGGCTCAGAAACTTCCTGCTTAGCTCTCGCAAATGCAACTGCCGCTAGCCTAGTGTAAAAAAAATATATATATACTCTGTTTGACAATGCTCACTGAGCGGCTCCCCCCTTCCTTTCCCTACTAATTCCTCCTCCCCTATCTCCCTCCCTTCTACTCCCACCAGCTCTCCCCCGACCATAAGTTTTGCACCTTTTGTTATCTTTTGCTTCATCGGAGATTGTATTCTATTGTAACAAAATTGTAATTGAACTGTAACTTTTTTGTTTGTAAGTACTGTGTCCCTTGTACTACTGTTCTGAAGTCCTCTTTGTGACGAGGTACCTTTGTAAATGAGCCTCTGGCTCAAAGATTTCTAAACTGATGTTTAACTAAATAAATAAATAAATAAATGTATGACACATTCCGCATCCTACTGTGTATGGCCACTGGGCGTTATTGCCCACTCACAGCTCAGGCCTGTGTATGACACATTCCAGCATCTTACTGTGTATGGCCACTGGGCGTTATTGCCCACACACAGCTCATGCCTGTGCATGACACATTCCAGCATCCTACTGTGTATGGCCACTGGGCGTTATCACACACACAGCTCATGCCTGTAGACAGCACATTCCGGCATACTGCTGTGCAGATGACCACTGGGCGTTGCTCGCTACACACAGCTCATGCCTGTGTATGACACATTCTGGCATCCTACTGTGTATGGCCACTGGGTGTTATTGCATACACACAGCTCATGCCTGTGTATGACACATTCCAGCATCCTACTGCATGTGGCCAGTGGGCGTTATTGCATACACACAGGTCATGTCTGTGTATGACACATTCCAGCATCCTTGTCCCTGAACAGCTTGTCCCTGAACAGGGAAGTTCCAGCTCACCCACGGTCGGCCGGCACCCAGCCAGCCACCGACCAAGACGAGGACACCCGCCTGCAGCTCCTTGGAAGGTACAGGACAGCGCAGCCAATCAGAACACGGGTGCTTCCAGCAAACCCACTCTGATTGGCAGGAGTTTTCCCCTGCTATAGACACCTGGCACTTTGTTAGACTTTCCATAGAACTAAGCACATTTCTACTGTGTTATTAGGAGTTTTTCTACTGTATTTAGCTGGATTGTAATTTCTACTACTGTTTTAAATTGCTTACACCTCTTCTGTCTGACTGCTATTCCTGCAGCGCCCCCCCCCCCATATTTCTTTCGTGGGCAATATGGCCTGCATTATCATTCTACTTCTTTCCCGGTTCTGCTACAAGGGGACTTGAGTCTGAAGGGTGGATGGCCACTAACTAAGCTGCTCCTGCTCTCCTTGTTCCCCTTCCTGCTGTATTTTCTCAGCTAGGTTTTAAATGGGTACCTAGGTGGGCAAATTTCTTCCTAGAAAATATTGCACTAATACAAATCACGAGACCACTCAATCTGGGACCATGACTCTCCTTATTGTGTTTTTATTGCTCCTAAGGTGCAGAGTTTTCAGCAATACAGTGCAATTCTAAGTACCTCAATGCAATGCAGTTCTCCAATGTACCTTATCAATACCTAATGTTATAACAGTCTACCGTGCAGACACTCTGTCATTCTCCTCTCCCCTTTTAGCCTATTCCCCGGTTAGCCTACACCCCTTTGCTACTGTCCTCACCTATGTCTACCAAGCACTACATTGATCCAATCAACTGTCACTACAGTGGCGCGCCTTTGCGAGCAATTTACAGGCTGCCGCAAAGAAACAAAAAGCAGTCTCCATTCTTATAAGCTCCTTAAAGAAAGTTATACTTCTGCTTCTTCTCTGCTCAGGAAATGTGGAGCTCAACCCTGGCCCCCTACAACTTACCTCGCTTATCGAATTTGTTGAGGCCACAGGTCTCAAAATGATGATACCAACATTTTAAGCCTGCCTAAAAACTTTGTGTATAGCTGCAAGCCTGGGCTGCACACGCTAACCCAGACCTTATCATAATTACTGAGTCGTGGTTAAAAGACAAACACTGATCAACAAATATCACTGCAGGGCTACAATTTATTTAGAGCAGATAGAGAGTCTAGAGGGGGGTGTGGTTATCTATGCCAAATCTAAGTACTTGGTCACCAATATTAGTTGCAAATCTCTAGCCAAGGAATTTGAGTTAGTTTCATGAGCCTTCATCTCCTCCTCGAGATGTATCACTATCCTAGGGGGCTATAGACCCCGTCTGGTGGTGATGAAGTCCTTGATCTTTGAAATCCATGTTCGCAGATGCAAAACCGAAACATATTTCTAGGAGCTCTAAATATGGACTGGCTGTCAGCTAAATCACATGGCCTCAAATCCCTTTGTGACAGAGCTAGGTCTTGGGCAATTAGTCAGAGAACCTACTAGGAACAACCTCTAAATACTGCCAACAGTTCCATTCTAGATGTGGTACTAACCACCCATCCACACAAATATCTCATTTGGCAGTGTTTCACAACGACATGGCGATCATGGAATTGTTGCTTGCATAAGATCTCAAATTAAGGCCGGCCGCAACCCATCTTTATAACAAAAGATCCTTTCGCAAATTCAGTGCAGTAAACTTCCTATCTGACCTGAACATGATCAGATGGCAAGATCTTTACCTAGCCAAAGATGTCAACAAGGCAGCTTGCATCCTTAATGACAAACTCACTACAATAATAAATAAGCATGCCCTTTCATCAAAGTAAGTGCGGAACAATTCAATCCCTGGTTCACCTCGGATCTCAAGGCAGCCCTTATAGCTCGAGATAAGCTCTGGGCTAAAGCTAGACATTCCAAAGAATCTTGGGATTGGCAGGCCTTTAGAACAGCCAGGAATAACTGTGTGAAAATCTTCGCCTGCTAAAGCTAACTATTATATTTCTACCTCGAACAAGCTAAAGGTAACCCTCATAAAATATGGAAGACTATCAAAGCTATAGAAGGAAGGCCCATGGCCCTTCTGTCCCAACAAAGATAGTCTAGTGGCAAGATTGTGGAAAACAAGTCCCTAATCCTGGAGGAACTTAACTCCCACTTTGCCACAGCTGGATTAGCTTTGACTCGTCACCTTATGCTGGTGCTGCGGTGAGCCAGCATACCTCCGCCACATCTAGTCCTGGACCCAGTCCCGTCCAACTGCGCGAGATAACTTATAAAGAAGTAGAAGATTCTCTTCTTAACTTAGACACCAAAAAAAGTGCAGGGGACGATGGCTTGGAACCCTTTTTCCTAAGGTCAGGCTATGCCCATCTCACTGCCCCAATTCTCCACATCTTCAATCTTTCCATTACATCTGCTACTGTGCCGTCCTGCTGGAAATCAGCACATATCCTCCCTCTATTTAAATCTGTGACCCATGCGATGTAAACAACTATAGGCCTATCTCCATATTGCCTATCCTTTCTAAAGTTCTCGAAAAACTGATCCATATTCAGTTAAATTCTCACTTGGAAACCTTCTCTCTCATTAACCCAGCTCAATCTGGCTTCCAGCTAATCTATAGCACAATCACTGCACTAGCAAAAGTAACCAATGATTGGATCTCTGCTATAGATGCTAAGAAGGTAACTGGTGCAGTCTTTTGGACCTCAGCAAAGCTTTTGATACTGTTGATCACAACTATTAGTCACACTTGCCTTGCAAAGTTGGGTGCCACATACCATACCACCCAGTGGTTCTCTAGCTACCTAACTGGAAGATTCCAAAAGTAAAGGCGAAGGTTTTTTCTTCTGCTGCCTTGCCAGTTGCAAGAGGAGTCTCCAAGGATCCATCTTAGGCCCTATCTTGTTTTCTCTGTACATCAATGACTTAGATGCTAACATATTCTACGTCCAATCTGCACTTTTGCAGATGATACTTGTGTTGTATACTTCGGCTCATCGTTATCTGAAGTCAAGGGAGTGCTTCAGCGACTTCGCACAACTTGAGCATAATTTAATAAAGGCAAAGCTTCTGCTCAATGCCAAGAAGACTAAAGCGATGATATTCTCCCGCAGTGCTGTCTCAGGCCCCCCCAATACTCTTGCCCAAGACTTCATTGTCACCATGCTAAACGAGCCTCTGGAAGTTGTAACCAAATTTAAATATCTAGGTATCTGGATCGACAATAAATTATCTTTCAGTGACCACATCGAAGATGTCTCTAGAAGGTTAAAAGCAAGGTTAGGTTTCTTCTACAGAAATAGGACCTTTTTCCCCCTTGAAACTTGAAACAAGCTTGTACAGGCCACTTTTCTCCCCTACTCGACTATGGCGATGTAATCTATTCCTCCACCACTTTGCAAATCTAAGTAAACGGACATCCTTTATCATCGTGCTACGGTTCATTACCAACTCCTCTTACTGCTCGCACCACTGTGACTTATATGCAGCTGTTGGTTGGACATCCCAACTACTAGACGCCTGCTCCATGCTGGGCTATGGACCTTAAAGTGCTCCTGCAGAAATTGCCAAGCTATCTCTCTTCCCTTATTAGTATCTCACATAGTGCATACCGTTAAGAAAATCTGACTTTATTATGCTTGACATACCAAGGACGCTGGACTTCCTTTGGTAAACGCATATTGCATATGCCCTTCCCTCCATTTGGAACCTAATTACAAACCGTACTGAAACTAACTATACAGTTTCAATAAACTTCTACAAATCGCTAAGTTCAGCCAAAATAAAAGACACCTGTAACTGTCATTAAGTCTCTTCCTTCCCATGTGTGCCATATTTATCCACTGGTAAGGTATAATTGATTTGTCATATTAACTGCTTTCCCTTCCCCTTCTACTCCTGGCTTTATCTTTGCTTACGCTCCACTGCTACTCTACCAAATTTATCCTCCCTCCCATATCAGTTGTAGACTGTTGTTTGTTCTAGCTGCCAAAATACTGTATATTTGATTTGATTTGATTTGATTAAATCAAATCACACCAGTCATCATGTTTCATTTATCAGTTTGCGACCTATAAGTCGCTTCCCTGTCTCATATCAATGTTTACCACCTGCGGTCACCTTGTGTGGTACCCTTGTATGTATATCCAGCCTGCATCATGTAAAGTGTATTTCATGTATATACTGTTATTACCTATCTGTGTTTGTACTTTAAGTGTTTATGCCACAGGACCTCCTTGTGAATGAGCTTGCTCAATGGAGTTTTCCTGCAATAAACTTGAACTTGAACTTGAACTTGAACTATTGTGTATGGCCACTGGGCGTTATCACCCACATACAGCTCATGCCTGTGTATGACACATTCCGGCATCCTACTATGTATGACCACTGGGCGTTATCGCCTATACACAGCTCATGCCTGTGTATGACACATTCTGGCATCCTACTGTGTATGGCCACTGGCCGTTATCGCCTACACACAGCTCATGCCTGTGTATGACACATTCCAGCATCCTACTGCATGTGGCCAGTGGGCGTTATTGCATACACACAGGTCATGCCTGTGTATGACACATTCCAGCATCCTACTGCATGTGGCCACTGTTATTGCCCACACAGAGAGCTCATGCCTGTGTATGACACATTCCAGCATCCTACTGCATGTGACCACTAGGCGTTATCGCATACACACCACTCATGCCTGTGTATGACACATTCCAGCATCCTACTGCATGTGGCCACTGGGCATTATCGCATACACACAGCTCATGCCTGTGTATGACACATTCCAGCTTCCTACTGCATGTGGCCACTGGGCGTTATTGCCCACACACACACAGCTCATGCCTGTGTATGACACATTCCAGCATCCTATTGTGTATGGCCACTAGGCATTGTCACCCACATACATCTCATGCCTGTGTATGACACATTCCGGCATCCTACTGTGTATGTCCACTGGGCGTTATCACCTACACACAGCTCATGCCTGTGTATGACACATTCTGGCATCCTACTGTGTATGGCCACTGGGCGTTATCGCATACACACAGCTCATGCCTGTGTATGACACATTCCGCATCCTACTGTGTATGTCCACTGGGCGTTATCGCCTACACACAGCTCATGCCTGTGTATGACACATTCCAGCATCCTACTGCATGTGGCCACTGGGCGTTATTGCCCACACACACACACAGCTCATGCTTGTGTATGACACATTTCGTGCATCCTACTGTGTATGGCCACTGGGCGTTATCACCCACACACAGCTCATGCCTGTGTATGACACATTCCAGCATCCTACTGCATGTGGCCACTGGGCGTTATTGCCCACACACACACACAGTTCATGCCTGTGTATGACACATTCCAGCATCCTACTGTGTATGGCCAATAGGCAATATCGCCCACACACAGCTCATGCCTATGTATGATACATTCCAGCATCCTACTGTGTATGGCCACTGGGCGTTATTGCCCACACACAGCTCATGCCTGTGTATGACACATTCTAGCATCCTACTGCATGTGACCACTAGGCGCTATCGCATACACACCACTCATGCCTGTGTATGACACATTCCAGCATCCTACTGCATGTGGCCACTGGGCATTATCGCATACACACAGCTCATGCCTGTGTATGACACATTCCAGCTTCCTACTGCATGTGGCCACTGGGCGTTATTGCCCACACACACACAGCTCATGCCTGTGTATGACACATTCCAGCATCCTATTGTGTATGGCCACTAGGGCATTGTCACCCATACACTCTCATGCCTGTGTATGACACATTCCGCATCCTACTGTGTATGACCACTGGGCTGCTATCGCCACACACAGCTCATGCCTGTGTATGACACATTCTGGCATCCTACTGTGTATGGCCACTGGGCGCATCGTGACACACACAGCTCATGCCTGTGTATGACACATTCCAGCATCCTACTGTATGTCCACTGGGCGTTATCGCTACACACAGCTCATGCCTGTGTATGACACATTCCAGCATCCTACTGCATGTGCCACTGGGCGCTATTGCCACACACACAGCTCATGCCTGTGTATGACACATTCCAGCATCCTACTGTGTATGGCCACTAGGCATGTCACCACACACACAGCTCATGCCTGTGTATGACACATTCCAGCATCCTACTGTGTATGGCCACTGGGCGTTATCGCCCACACACAGCTCATGCCTGTGTATGACACATTCCAGCATCCTACTGTGTATGGCCACTGGGCGTTATCGCCCACACACAGCTCATGTCTATGTACGACACATTCCAGCATCCTACTGTGTATGGCCAATAGGCAATATCACCCACACACAGCTCATGCCTATGTATGATACATTCCAGCATCCTACTGTGTATGGCCACTGGGCGTTATTGCCCACACACAGCTCATGCCTGTGTATGACACATTCTAGCATCCTACTGTGTATGGCCACTGGGCATTATTGCCCACACACAGCTCATGCCTGTGTATGACACATTCCAGCATCCTACTGTGTATGACCACTGGGCGTTATCACCCACACACAGATCATGCCTGTGTATGACACATTCCAGCATCCTACTGTGTATGGCCACTGGGTGTTATTACCCATACACAGCTCATGCCTATGAATGACACATTCCAGTATCCTACTGCCAGCGCTCTTCCCACCTGAAAATAAGATGCCATTTTTTCTGGGAACTATCCAGGCTAAATATATAGCAATCAGCAGGCATATTCTAGGAAAACACATTGTAAAAATGTGAAAAAGAGAGACCACATTGAAATTGCCTTTCAGCAGATCTGCATTGTGCAAATTCATTAGAAATAATGGGTAAAGGCATCCCAGAAGCTTTCCACAGCCATAACAGCTCTGACCAGAGTTAATTTATACTTGTTAGCAAGATGAGCAAATTGCCTATTTGCACACACAAGTAGAACACTAAAACAAATAACCAAACAGGACATACTATAGATAAAAATATACATTTTAACATTACGGAAACATACATATAACAATAAAGTCCTAATGAAAACAATTGCAGTCTGAAAAGTATTAAGTCATTGGACAAGCTTATACTTGAATGACCTGACTGTTCTACAGTTAATTACAACAGGGGAATACTGTTAAAAAATAATAGCCCTCTGAACCACAGACCTCTGTCATAATGCTACTACTACTGCTTTCTACATTTAAAAACACTATACTACATAGTTCGTAGATCTGCTAGTTCTTTTTCTCATTGTACTTACCATTGTTTTTGTATAATGGGCTAGGTTGGTTTTCTTTGACCAGATGGTTGCTTATTTTAATTTATTTGCCTTTAAAATGATTCAGGGATCTCAAATATAATTTTCTTTTATATCAGCTGTTTTGGTTTTCAGTCATTTATATTCTACTAGATCTACTCACATTGGTAAGCTGCATCTTCCTTGTTGTATGACTTTGGGTTGAATATTTTGACTTTATTAGGTTTTTAAACTGTGGAATGACCTACCTAATGGTATTTTATCTTATAATTCCTTTTATGTTTTCAAAAGATTTTTAAAACAATATGGTCTTATTCTTTTTGCTTGTTTGTGTTATGATTAATGTGTGTGTTGCATGTGTAATTGTTTTGTTATATTTGGTATGCTTGGTATGTAGTGTAATGTATCTGTATTATAGTTAAAATGCTGCATTTGTATTGCATATAAAGCATTATGTTTGTATTGGATATATTGTACTGTAATGTATTGCATTTTCACTGTGTGTAAATGTACTGTATTTGTAATGTGTACCGTATTTATATTGTATGTATAGTAATGCATGTACAATTGCAGTGAAGATATATGGTTAGATATTTCCAGATATTTTATGATAGTTCACAATATTTCTAAAAAAGTTTCTCTTTCTTGTGGCCCTAAAGTGGAACAACAAGCAGGCAGGTAATTTTCCTACAAAAACTACAGGAAACATCTGACTATATCCTTGGCTGCAGCTGTATTGTATGCAGTGTACTATATTTTTATTGTGTGAAGTGTACTTTGTCTGCATTGTATGTGGTGTTCTGCATTTTATGTGTTATGTGTACTTAGAATATTTAAACTAGCAAATGGGGAGAGAGGTGCAGCACCCAGTATATCAAATGGGAAGAGCACCTCTCCAGGCTCAGCTAGCGATCAAACAGGATTTCAGCATGTTTTTAGTTAATTTGCATCACCAGGTGAGGAAAAGGTCCAGCTCCTATCTGACATGCAGGGAAAAGTCAGACCCTCACTCCCCATAACTAACACACGGAAATCTGGCCAATGTAAAATCATGTACACAATGGCCACTGTTCAAAACAAGATCCTGATCTGAAGGCAATAATGACAGAAGCTAAACTGGGACATATAGTAGCCATTAACGAGACATGGTTCACCAGTAATCACTCTTGGAGGCCATAGCACCTGGCTGAGAAAAAGGGGGGAAGTGGTCTTACGTCAATGAAAATATCAAAGCTAAGAAATTCAGAATACACATAAGGAGCCAGAAGAACTGTGGGTCACCCTGGAAACAGGAATGGGACAGCCATACAAACTGGGGTTGTCTACAGGCCTCCAGACCAGGTGAAGGACACAGACACATTACTGTTAGAAAATATACAAAACATGACAGCCAAAGGGGAAGTTCTGATAATGAGAGATTTCAACATGCCAGATATGGATTGGTCAATAACAGAGGGAGCATCTGCCAGAACTAAGCACATAGTGGATTCCTTGCAGGGGGAGGACCTCAAACTATTGATACAACAACCCACAAGAGACAAGGCCATCCTGGATCTAGTACTGACTAACAGGGAAAGGATACATAGATACATAGATACATATAGATACATAGACAGTGTCGGCAGATAAGGGCCCATGGCCCACCCAGTCTGCCCATTTGAGCTTGTAAGTTCAGTTTGTTTTCCTAGAAGTCTGTTTCCCCTTACCCTGACCTCTAGAATTCCTTTATGTCTATCCCATGCATTCTTAAATCCCGTGATTGTTTTAGCCCCCACCACTTCCTCTGGCAGGGTGTTCCACTTGTCCACCACCCGTTCTGTGAAGAAATTCTTTCTCATGTTTCCTCTGAATCGTCCTCCCTCCAACTTCATACCATGCCCTCTAGTCCTGGAACATCTTTTTCACTTAAAAATAGTGTTTTCCTGCACCCTGTTCCTCCCTGTAAGATACTTGTGTGTCACAAACTGAAGAAATGCCATTAAGCTGTATAATAGCATAAATAGGGTTTTTCAACTTATGTGGATATCTCAGACAGTTTTTTGACTTTTGGCACCAAATTTTTAACATGGGGTTATTGGAGACCCCTCCTCAAGAATTAAGTCACTGCCATGGCGTTATTCAGTCCTGAAAGGTGATTTCGTGGTCACTGCACGGAATCACCTTTCAGGACCAATTAATGAAATGACAGTGCAGCTGTTCATGAGGGGGGCTCTCAAAAAGCCTGTGTTGCAAATTTGGTGAACAAAATAAAAAAATTACTGTTTTACGAGCGTGCATTTTGCAGTTTCCATGCACACCCGTAATTTCGCAAATTTGTAATATTTTCATTTCAGATTTTCAACATTGGCATTTTCCCACACCTTCTTATGAACAGTATAGCTGTCATTTTTCACATCCTGCCCAAAATGTGTTTTCGCACTTCCGGCGCAGAATAGCGCGGTCACTGTGGGAAATCGATGCTTGGGACAGATTGAGAAAATTACAGTGACACTGTTCATGAGCAGAGGTCATAAAATGCCTACGTTGAAAATTTGGTGACGAAAATCCGTAAAATGACTGTGTTACAAGTGAGCATTGCGCAGTATCCACATATCTTCATAACTTCACAAATTTGTAATATTTTCACTTCAGATTTTCAACGCTGACATTTTTTCACACCTCCTTATGAACAGTACAGCTGTCGTTTTTCACATCCTGGCCAAAATGTGCTTATACACTTCTGGCACAGAATAGCGTGGTCGCTGTGGGAAATCAGTGTTTGGGACAGACTAAGAAAATCACAGTGACACTGTTCATGAGCAGAGATCCTAAAATGCCTATGCTGAAAATTTGGTGACAAACATCCATAAAATGACTGTGTTACAAGCATGCATTGCGCAGTTTCCATGCACCCTCCTAACCGCAAATTTGCAATATTTTCACTCCAGATTTTCAACATTGGCATTTTTTAACACCTCCTTATGAACAGTACTGCTGTCATTTTTCATATCCTGCTCGAAATATGTGTTTACACATCTGCCGAGAATAACGCGGTCACTGTGGGTATTCAATGTTCAGGACAGATTAAGAAAATCATACTGACAGTGTTCATGAGCAGAGGTCACAAATGCCTATGTTGAAAATTTGGTGATATAATTCCACTAAATGACTGTGTTACATGTGTGTATTGCTTAGTTTCAATGTACGCTAGGAAGTTCGAGCATTTTTAATATTTTCACTACAGATTTTCAACATAGCTATCTCTTCACACCTCCCTATGAATGGTACAGCTGTCATTCTTCACATCCTGCCCAATCTGTGCTTTTGTACATCTGGTGCAGAATGGTACAATTGCTGTGGGAACTCAAAGTTTGAGACACATTAACAAAATCATAGTGTCACTGTTCATGAGAAGGGGTCCCAAATGCTTTCATGAGGTGTGGGTCACAAAAATGCTATGTTGAAAATTTGTAGTGCAAACACCAACAAATGCCTGGGGCATTAGGGTTTTTAACCATAACGTCCCACCCTATACGGACTGACAGGCATCAGGGGTGTGCCTTTGGATTGCTGACTGTAATGCTCATGCCATTCCTCCCCAACCCCCTACCCTGCAGCCAGTGACAGGCATTGAGGTGTGCCTTGCACTCTGAGGCCCCAGAGTTCACCCCATTCTCCTACACTGCACCCATTTCAGCATATGTCCTTATGGAATGGGGTGACTGTAAAGCTGAACATCCCAAGGCACACCTCAACAGTTGCTGGTGTCTGCAGGATAGGGTGAATTGAAATGGCATGAACATTATGGGCGTGTTAGCGCATACCCCAATGCCTGTCTCTCTCTACAGGGTGGAGGTGGGGTTGGCTGAAGTTCAATACTACTGCCATTCCTATTCTGCATCTGTCTAACTCCTGCATTCCCAAAGCTAATACCAGCAAGCAAACATTCAGCATTGACACATGCTTGTTTTTAGTCGTGCTGCAACCCTGTTCATGAGGAGCAATGGGACAGGTTCTCACCAGTGATCCTGTGGAGAGGTGGGATAGACCTCTGTCAGCTCACCACAAATACAGAGGTAGCTGCATGACTAGAAAAAGGATGAAGTAATAATGGCACATTGAATATGAGTCACAGTAGATTTTTTGTAACTCCCTTGTTTCTTACTAGTGATAACTGACTGACAACAACAATGTAAACAGAAGACAGGAAAAGACAGCATCCTGAAGAACGAGCAGCTGCTTGCCATAAAATGAGAAAACCAAAGGAAAACAGATTGGATGCACTCTAGGAAGCAAAACTACAATTAGGTCAGATAGAATAAAGACTACAACAGGGAACATGCTGCAGTAAAACACCCGAGTCTATGGCACTAACCTCAGCACTTCAGGTCTGATGAAGGGTCACAAAAGAAATGAAACCACCGTGAGAGATCCACTCAATAAGCGGAAATGGCACTTACTGCTCAGTGGCTCCTGTAAGACCCTACAAATGATGTCATACACAATCCAACTGGTCAGCAGTAAACAATTGGCGGGAAAACCGGGAAGGTAGTGTGGTGGGAAGAATTAAGACTATTACATCAATAGAACCATAATTTAATAATGTAATTAATTCTAAACCAACAAGAATGGAATACAGCACACCAGAATTCAGGAAGAGGTCTAAATACCGTCAGGAGCTCTTTAAGGATTCAATACCTGAAGCACCATCCCATTATGTTAAGGAGAAAAGCAAGGGTAAAGAAGGAGGAAACCACTTTGGTTCTAAAACAGTAGCAGAAAAGGTCAGAGCCAAAGGTTGGCCTTCAGGAAATATAAGGAACGTAGCAGGACGAAGATAGAAGCATACCAAACTTACCTAAGGAAGCAAGGAAGGCAGCAAGGCAAGCAAAGGCCCAAACTGAGGAAACACTATCACGAACAGTAAAAGAAGGAGACAAGACTTTCTAAACTGTAGATACATTAGTGAAAGGAGAAAGTCCAGAGGGGTATTTCTAAGATCAAAGGGGATAAGGGGGAATGTGTGGAGGAGGACCAAGGAAAAGCAACTATACTAAATAAATACTTCTCCTTCTGCTCAATATTTACTGAGGAGAAGGAAGGGTAGGGCCCCCTGCTCAACACAATGGATACAAGGGGGAGAAAGGGAGGGAAGTGTGCATAAGTCACTTCACAAAAGAAAGGGTCCTACATAGAGCTCACTAAGCTCAGAATGGACAAGGCAATGGGACATGCTGGCATACATCACATGGTACTAAAGGAGCTAAGAGTGGAACTAGCAGACCCACTAGAAGAACTGTTTAGTGAGTCTCTGAGCACAGTAAAGGTCCCAGAGACTGGAGAAGGCTCATGTGATCCCACTGCACAACAGTGGCAGCAGGGAGGAGGCAGGGAACTATAGACCAGTCAGTCTTACCTCAGAGTAGTGGGCAAGATTATGGAGACACTCCTTAAGAAAGGATAGTGCAATACCTGAAATCCATAGGCACAAGATCCAAGACAGCATGGGTTTACAACAGAAAGGTCCTGTCCAACTAATCTTATAGATTTCTTTGAATAGGCAACCAGAGTGGTGGACCAAGGGATACAGTGGATGTCGCCTACATTGACTTCAGTAAAGCTTTTGATACTGTTCCACATAGAAGATTGATTAATAAGCTGGATAGACTAGGGGTGAGGTCGAAGTTGGTCAATTGGGTAGCAAACTGGTTGGTGGGCAAGAAACAGAGTGGTAGTAAGCGGTATACAGTCAGAAAATATGTAGGTCACAAATGGGGTACTTCAGGATCAGTCCTGGGGCCAGTCTTCTTCAATATCTTCATCAGTGACATTGCAGATGGACTGGAGGTAAGATCAGTCTGTTTGCAGATGACACCAACATCTGTAACAGAGTAGATGATCCAGATGGGGTGGGCAGAATGAGAAGAGATCTGGATAAACTGGCAAAATGGTTGGAAGAGTGGCAACTGGGGTTTAATGCAAAGAAGTGCAAGATCATGCACATAGGGAAGAGAAACAATGAAGCCACCTATAGGCTGGGAGGGAAGTTGCTGGCAATCACAAGAGAAGAAAGAGACTTGAGCATAATCATAACAGATGATCTGAAATCATCCAAGCAATTGCTTGTTGCCTCTGCTATGACTCCCTAAATTCTCCATTTGTTCCTCTACCCCTTTTCTCCTTCCCTGACAGTGATTTCTTAAGACAGTCCCCATCTTTGCAAAGTCATCCTGCCTGAAGTCCAGGACTTTTGGTTTCATGTGGTTTGACTCTTCTGTTGATCTCACATTGAATCACACCGTACTGTGATCACTGATCCCAGATGGCTACCCACCTTACATCTGTAATTCTGTCCCTGTTGGTGACAACCAGGTCCAAAATCACTTCCTCTCAGGGCTGTGGAGGCATCTCTCGCTGGGCATCCAGGATATCTCTGCTCCTGGCTGTGAACGCAGCCTGGTTGTTCCAGTCCACATCCAGCAAACTGATGTTTTCCACCAGCAGCACCTCCCTTTAGCTGCCATTTTGTGGATGACTTCTACAAGACCCTGTACAGCTTTTCACCTTGTGTGGGAGGTCTGTAGATCATGCCAGTGTGAATGGCACTGCCATTTCCTGTCTCCAAAGTGATCCACAATGTCTCCATCTCTCCCTGCATTCCCTGTACCTCAGTTGTTTTAATTCCCTCCTTGACAAACAGGGTAGTATGAGAAGCAAAGAGTTAAGTACTTGTCAGGTTTATGCCAAATTCTGGTGACTGTGGACCATATGGAGTGGGGACAGATGCCAGAGCCCAAAGCCTCCTGATTCATATTGAATAGGGGAACCTGAATCTCTGTTAAAAAGCATTTATAAAAATCAGTGGGAAGCCCATCTGTGCCTGGAGCCTTCTCACTGTGCAAAGAAGGTAAACTTTGGTGGCCTCCTCCTAGGTGAGGTCAGGGTCTATGGAAGGGTCAGCTCTTCTAAAAAGGCTGATACCTATGAGGGAGAGAATGTAGCTTCTGATGTATACACTTGTTCATACAGTCACAGCCAAAGACATGGTCGGATATTTCCTGAAATTTCTATATTTCTAGAGAAATTTCCTGCTTTCTGCAGTTCCTCAGTAGGGGCAGCAGAGAGAACCTTTTTAGAAATTTTGCAAACTATATGGAAATATTTTATTTATTTATTTAAGAGTTTTACCAGGAAGGCATGCTGAGCAGACTATCGCTCAAGTCCAGATGCATCCTGGGGAACAATACATAAAAATAAGGAGGACAACAATCAAGATACAGTAATACAGCAATGGAAAAATCTTGGTAACAATAGTAGAGTATAGCAATGTAAATTAGGCAGGATTCTACAAGCACGTGTGCATCTGACCATGTCTTTGGCTACTAAGTTCAAAATAGTGTATTTTATAGTTTTAGTACTAGTAATAGCTTTATCTTGTACTTTATTTTGGAGCTACCGTGCTAACAATTTCTCAGTGCTGTTCCATCAAACTATGAACCCGCCTCACTCAGCAACACATGACATTCACTCTCTGCTCTACTAAATGTATTGTAGTCTATTTTGGGGATGTATGCTGTAGTATACTTCTGCTGAGAAAGATTGCTTATACATTTGTCCCAATACTTTTTTCTGTTATGGAACATTAAGAGGATTGCACCATTTTTCTGGTGACTAGAATGCATTTATACAATATGCCTTAAGAATTTCCCAGTAAAGCATCTGGTTGTGTGCTTTCTATCAGATTGAATAGGAGAAGTCATGAATTTCATTAGTTATAGATACCAGAAATGTCTTTTGACAGAGCATCCTGGAATCTAGCTGGCAGGTTCTCAAGATGGGCACCTTGTTACCTTGCAATTGCAATTGAAGATGGGCAAGGTCCAACACTAGGATGGTGTCATTAAGATACTGTTTTCATACTGGAGATTAGGGATAAGGAAAAAATCTAGTTTTGCATAGGACTTGTTATTGTGGTAGTAGGAAGTATACTCCCAGATGGATGGGTATTTTAACCTCCATGGATCACAGAGAGGGCTCATTTGGCACTTCTGGAGAACCTTACAGCTTTTGGTAGGGGCAATTTGGGTAGATATGGACATATTGAGCACCCCATCCCAACCCCAATTCATGTATCACTCCCAAAATAATGGGACCATCAAAAGCTGCAAGTTGTAGAGACATCTTATAAAAGAAATCTGATGTGTCAACATTTGGATCATAACAGATCCCAGCAGCTGATTACTCATAGTCAAATGAAATTGCATGAACACATATTCCCTCCCTGAGTCTTTTGTCACCTCGGTAATCTGACCTGGTAGACTGGGATGCATACATATCACTTGCTTCTTGCTTTGGTGATAAAACAGGGGGCATAATACGTGCCCCCCCTAAATCATGCTTGTTGTTTACTAATCTTCACGTCTGACCTGTGGGTCTCTTGAAATATTAAAATTAAAATGTTACATTTCTTTATGTAAATAAATATCTCATTCCTTTATATGATGTTTTTAAGTCCACTAACATTCCAGGATAAAGTGAACAACCCTTCAGCCATATTTAACTCTCCCTGATTAAAGTAAACAAATGTATTCAAGCAGCCCTTTGGCAAGAACTCTGTAGGTTTAAGAATGAAAATCCATTGTGTAGCATTCAGCTATTGTACTGTGCCCAAATGCAAATAACCACCTTTAATAACCTCACCACAACCCAGTTCCCCCAATGATCCCACTAACTCCTTCTGAAAATAACATAAGAATCCTCAGTCGGAAGATTTTCAGAGGTGTCCCTCCATCCCTCCCTGTGGCAGTACCTTAAAAGTTATTGTTTCATAGTTTTCTGTAGTGCTGTGAGGAAGCAGAGCTGCGTGCAACCACTATCAGTGCCCGTCTGAGCCACGCCTGAGCTGGCGGACTTTACATGGCACAGAGGCATCTACATTTATGAGACTGTAACCTAGAGCAAACCATTTCCTGTTGAACTGGCATTTTTAAATGGTAGCATGTGAGCCCCTATCTTGCCCTGGGCCATTTACAATATCAGTTCAGTTGAGATTTCTTAGGCTAGCCTGCCAAAACTTTTACATAAGTTGAATAGTGTAAACAGCAATTAGTTGAACTCTGTTGTTCCTGTGAAGCATAGAAACAGACTTTATAAGTTTAGCTTCTCAAGCACAAACATCATCTCTACACAATCTATGATAACCTTTGCTGGCTACTTCAGAGATGAATAATAAAGTTTAAATGATAGGAAAGATGTACTTACAGTGTCCACATGTGGTGTGGTCTGTAAAGAGGGAATTGAGAGAGAGAGAGAGAGAGAAATAAATGCATAAAAATACAGCTGTTATTGATTATTAAAGGAGACAGTACTGGGCACACATCCATTCAGGCATGTATACACATGCACACACACATATGGAGGCATGCACACAAACACACACACGCGCACACACACACACATATGGATGCATGCACTGAAGGACACACAAACATATGCACACGGATGGAAGCATCAAGTTTGGTCAACAGTAAATCTGTCAACCACTCCCTGCTTAGCGAGGGGCACAATGCCGACTGGGTATTGTGCCTCCAACCCAGTGTTTTCTGTTGGGGGCTATGCCCTCTCCCGGACTTTAGGATTCTCAACCCAGGTCAAAGTTGGTCCAGGAGGGGCAGGACACTGGGGAAAGTGAAACATGGAAGCGGACCATTACAGCAATTGTCGCTGTAGAGGGCATTTTCCGTGTTTCACCGCCAGGGTGTCGGGCAAAAGGGGCCCACCCCACACACACACATATGGATGCATGCACAGAAGTACACACAAACACATGCATACACACATATGGATGCATGCACACAAACACACACATACACACACACAACGCAACACACACACACACACACACACACATATGCACATACCTACACACAGACACAATCACTGAGCGAATCTAAATAAAATTGCCCTGCACATCATCATTACTGTCACCATCATTGCACAAATGTTGATGACAATTAACTGTTTTGGGGCAGCATTAGACATTGTCAGGCAGTTGCAGTTTGTGTACCAACGCAGTAAATGTTCACACAAAAGTTGGAAACATGCAACTGCAATCTGATATGGTAATTTATTTAGTTACTGCTACGTGTATTATTTATCTTTTCATTATGAGTGGTAAACTGAAATGTTATTCACATAGCCAAGAAAAAACAGAAAGTTGCACGCGTGTAATTTAGGACCAAGTAGGAATAAGCGATCACAAAGAGTGCATCACTGTTCAGAGGTCAGTCAGCAGGTACTCAATCAGATTAGAGGGGGGAAATTCCACAGTTGATATTTAAAATGCCTAATTCTGTTAAATTTTTAAATGCCAAGACAAAAACTGCCCACTGAGAAGGATCATGAGCACATAAGTCTCTTGCAACAATAGAAATTCGTAGTTTGGGGTCTGTTAGCAGTTGCAGGTTGATATTTGTAAGTGCATGGGGCAGGTAGAGGGGTGATGACTAGAGACGGGCAATGTGACCAAAATTCACTTTTCAGATTAGCTCAGAATGAGAAAAAAATACATAAATCACAGTGTTATAAGTACTTGCTAAGACTTTGCCTGACTTCACCTGAAAAAGTGTCACATTACAAGGAAAACTCATTGCGAAGTGGTGGCGTGGCAATGTGGGAACTTCGCAAAATAATTTGCAAAGATGAATTTTGTAACATTGCCGGAACTTCACCGGGGGGAAGTAAACCTTCACAACATCTCCAGTGATGACAGGAGACAGGTAGCATATGTAGCCTAGATTGAGTGGTGCTCCAGTTTTTAGCACTGTCCTGTAATGTCTTCACAAGTGCCAATGACTTGAGCTCCTTCACCATCCCAGGATGCCTGCACTTACACTGAACCATTGTGACTGTTAGTAGTACTGTTCTGTAACAGATGTGTGAGCACTGATTAGTTGGGCTCACTCACAGTCCTGGAATACCTGCACTAACATTGGACCATTCAGCCTGTTAGTAGCACTACCCTGTAATGGCTGCCTGGGTGCTGATGAGTTGGGCTCACTCAGTACCTAGACACATGTACTAACATTGGGACATTGTACCTGTTAGTAGCACTGTCCTGTAACAGATGTCTGTGTGCTGATGAGTTGGGTTCACTCACAATTCCAGAATACCACACTAACATTGGGCCACTATATTTGTTTATAGCACTGCCTTTAATGGCTGCCTGGGCACCATGATGAGTTGGTCTCATTCATAATCCCAGAATACCTTCAGTAACACTGGGTCACTGTGCCTGTTGGTAACACTGTCCTGTGATACATGTCTGAGTCCTGATGAGATGAGCTCATTCCTGATCCTGAGATGCCAGTGCTAATGGTGGGCCACAGTGTCTGTTTATGGGAAGACTGAGTGGGCCAAGCAGCCCTTATCTGTTATCAAATTCTATGCTTCTTAGGATGCCAGGAAGGTCCCTGGCTGCCCTTTGTCCTGCATTATTTGTTTTATTTAATCTTTTACCAAGTCCTATAATTCTTCCAGGCTCAGTAATGAATTATTAAGATGCCAAAGAGTGTGGACTCTGGTTATACCCCAATGTAGTGTTACCACAACCAGGGCATGGTCAGACAACAAAATAGGTAAGATGTCTCATTTTGTTGCCAAGTGTTGATGTTCTTTGGAGAGGTGGATAAGATCTATCCTGGTATATATATAAATATATATATATTATAGTGGTGTGGTTGTGCCACTATAGTTAGGTTCAGCGGTCACTTATACTAAAGTCAAAAGTTTGGGCATTAATAACTTTGGACCCATTTAACAGACTTGCCTGAAATTTGGTACATGCAGTGGGGCATGGTAGATCTCTTGATTTGCCAAATTGCATTTCAGTTGGACTTACAGTCTTTGCGTACAAAGTGCTGAAAAATGCAAATTATCCGTTTTGGAGGCAGCTTTGGATTTTGGACATGCCTGCACGGCAGTTGTGTGGTTTGCTGCTCTGCAAGATGGCTCGTTAGAAAGAGCTTTGGTGGTCGAACATGTCGCTTTTCATTTGGTGAAAAAATATTAAGGCACTCAAAAGTTATACCACTTTTAAGTTCCCATTATAAGTCAATGGGAAAATTTATATGAATGTTTTGCGAACAAAGAATGGGGTTCTATCCATCTGGTCCTACCTGGTGATCAAAGAATTTGCAGCCTCGCGGTTCAAAAATCTTTGTCCCCAGGGATTTTTTAAATTTTTTGATCATGAAGTCCGCCATCTTGTTTTCAGTTTTCTGATCAGAAAAACACAAATATCTTGGCTCAGGGGTCAGTTCTGAAGTAAAACTTGGATGGGTTTTACTCAGGGCACCCTGATCTTTTGAGCTATGGCTTTGGTTTTTATTCAAATTGGTCCAAAAATAGAGTTTTGAGCTTCTAAAATCTTCGTTCGTGGCTTGCTAACGATCTTTGATTGCGAGCCTGCAAAATCTTTGATAGTGAGATTCTTTGATCGTGATCGTGCATCGCAAGCTAAGGATGAGCTGGCCAGATTTTTAAATTGGTTTTTGTAGCCCAGGGGTGCCCTAGAAAGTTATATGAGGGTGGTTGTTGTTCGGTGGGATTCATTCTGCCCCATCTGAATTAAAAAACATACCTTTTCAATATCCCTGGTAGTCTAGCGGCCCCTCCCCCGAATCATGATAATATACAAAAAGATGTCTGTATCCCTGGTAGTCTAGTGTCCCCCATGTGTCTTTATTTATATTTGATGTTTGTATCCCTGGTAGCCTAGTGCCCCCCAATCTGTATTTATTTATTATTATTATTGATATCCCTGGTAGTCTAGCAGCTCCCCCATGTGTCTTTATTTATATTTGAAGTTTATATCCCTGGTAGTCTAGCAGCCCCCCCATCATAATAACAGAGATAAGGACTTGTTATTTCCTGGTAGTCTAGTGGCCCCCCACCCAGCCGTGCCAGCCCACCCAGCACCCCACCTTCCCAGCCAGCGACTGGCACAGACCACCTCTCACCTCCATGGCCAGCCGCTGACTGTGTGTATTGGCTTGGTAATACACACAGTCAATGACTGGCTGTGAAGTGGAAGTGAAAGGTGGGCTGTGCTGGTGCGGCTGGAAAAGTAGTGCTGAAACAGGCTCCCACTGGCTGGAAAGGAATAGAGGGGACCACTAGACTATCAGGAAATAACAAATCCTTATCTTTGTCATTATGATGGGGGCTGCTGGACTACCATGGATAACAATAATAATAATAATAAATAAATGACAGATCGGGGGACACTAGACTACCAGGGATACAAACATCAAATATAATAAAGACACATGAAGGACATAGACTACCAGAGATAAAAAACATAAATAAAATACACATTGTGGGGCACTAGACTACCAGGGATACAGACATTGTTATGTACAGTATATTATCATGATCGGAAGGAAGGGGGCAGCTAGACTACCAGGGATATTGAAAACTTCTGTTTTTTTTATTCAGATGGGGCAGAATGAAGCCCCCTGAGCAAAATCCACCCTCATATAACTTTGTAGGGCACCCCTGAGATACAAAAATCTATTTTCAAATCTGGCCATTTCATCCCTCACTTTTTGTTTGCGAGCGTGCAAATTCTTTGATCGCGATTGTGCATCGCGAGCGAGGGACAAGATGGCCAGATTAAAAAATTAATTTTCTCAGTCTAGGGGTGTGCTAGGAAGACAAATGAGGGTGAGTTTTACTCAGGGGGTTTCGTTCTAATGAACCATGGTGGTGGTTTACCGCAATTCTTTTAATTTTTTAAATTTGAACAGTTTAATTCTTTGATCGTGACCCTGCAAATTCTTTGATCTCAAGATTCTTTGATCACAGTCATGCATTGTGAGTGAGGGACGAGATGGACAGATAAAAAAATAAATTTTCTCAGCCCAGGGGTGTCCTAGGAAGACAAATGAGGGTGGGTTTTACTCAGGGGGCTTCGTTTTGTTGAACCATGGTGGTGGTATACTGCAATTCCTTCAATTTTTGGATTTATAAGATTTTTAATTCTTTGTTTGTGAGCCTGCAAATTCTTTGATCGTGAGCCTGCAAATTCTTTAATCGTGAGATTCTTTGATTGTGAGATAGGGAGGGACAAGATAGCCAGATTTTTTATAATGGAATAGATAGGGAAATTTTACCAATTTTTAACATTGAATATCTCGGAAACGGCTTTGTCTTTTTACTTGAAATTTGGAGGGCATTTATATCATGTCCTGTAGATGTGAATTATGTGTATATGTGTTGGAGAAAATTTTTTTTGCAGAGATATTGCATGATGCACTTTAAATTCGCGGTACAGTGTTGTGCTTGTGGTGGTGGTGGCTTGAACTTGATAGGATACCTAGCCTTAGAGTCATGGATGTAGTTTTCAGTCATTGTGTGTGTTAAATGTCAACAGGTACAGAACTGTGCCAGTATGACGAATGAAAATCTCATACGTTAAAATGTTGTATCTCGGACACGGTTTGGTCTTTTCACTTGAAATTTGGAGAGTGTTGACAGCTTGTCCTGTGGATGTAAATCACAGTGTTTCTGTGTTGGAAAATATATTTTTGGCAGAGATATGGCATGGCACAGTTTACGTTCTGCAGACAGTGTTTTTGTGGTGGTGGCTTGAAATTGATAGGATGCCTAGCTTTAGTGTCATGGATGTAGTTTTCAGTCATTGTGTGGGTTAAATGTCAACAGGTGCAGAACTGTGCCACTCTGACAAATGAAAATGTAACATTTTGACATGTCTTATCTTGGACACAGTTTGGTCTTTTTACTTGAAATCTGGAGGGTGTTGTCGGCATGTTCTGTAGATGTTAATAGATGTGTTTACGTGTCAGACAATATATTTTTTGCAGAGATATTGCGTGGCGCAGTTTACATTTTGTGCACAGCATTTTCTATTGTTCTACTAGATTAACATTTGTTTGGTGGCTGGCCTTGCTGTTGTGAATGTACTTTTTAGTCATTGGGTGTGTAATGTGGCCTGGCACTTACAAGTTGGCGGGCCCCTCGCTCCCACTAACTTGCGCAACTTTCTACTTTTCTATTCCTTCTTAAAATGTAAGGAAATTCTATGCAAAAAACTTTGTTAATGCATCAGTTATTCTTCTACAGTAAGAAAAGCAAGGAAATTCAGTTTTATGGTTCCCACCCCTTGCACCCCACCTCCAGCCCACCCCCACCAACAGGCATCGGGGTGTGCATTTGGGTTGCAGTCCTAACTCTCACCCCATCCCATGTGTAAACAAGCTGAGGTGGTGCAGTGTAGGAGAATGGGGTGAGAGTTAGGCAACAACCCCAATGCACACCCCAATGCCTGTTGGTGGGGGCGGCTCAGAGGTGGGGTGTAAGGGTGGGAACCCTAAAATTGAATTTCCTCACTTTTTCAGTGTAGAAGAACCCTAACTGATGCATTATTGAATGTTTTGCATAGAAATATATATGATGAAGGAAAGAGTAGTGTGTTTATAGGCATGGGGGTGCAATGAGGGCCAAGTATCCTGCCAGGCATATATTTTAAATAACAGGTGTTACACTTCACTGTTCCCATGGCTTTGGGAAGGGTGGAGTTTGTAGTGTCCAGTACTTCGTAAACCATGTCATGATCTCAGACTATAGTTAAGATTACTTTGTGGTGTTGCAGGACATTCCCCAAAAGGAGGTTTACTGTCTGCATATAAGACCCAGGGGGAAGTATAGGCTTGCCAGCATAATCTCTTTATCTAGGTAGTGTCCTGTTACCAATGCCTATCGACCATGTGAATCCATATATGAGCCTAGGACTGAAATGGAGTGGTTCTAGGAACCAGAACTGTAGCCCCACTGGCATTTACCTTTCCCATAGGTGGAAGTAACCACTGTGGACAAGCCACATTCCTGTAATATGGTATGTTCCACATCAGGTAAGTGGGCTTCCTGCAAGAGTATAAATGAATGATGGGATTTTTTGATATTATTAAATACCTTTTTCAATCTTAATTAACCCATTTATATTTGGGGAAACATTGTTAGTGGGAATTACAGTTTCCCTGGGAAGGGTAAAAGCCTAAAATTCAACCAGTTTCTGGGGACGTCCCCACCCAGTGTAGGCAGAATGGGACCTGAATAAGGCCAGCATATGGTCCCATAGTTATACACACACACACGCATCGCACACGCACACACACACACAACACAACCCAGGTGCTTATCATCATTTCCTTCTTCCACCATAGTGGTACAAAGATAACAAGTAATATTCCAGTTGTGCTTAAACAAATCGTCAGTAGTAGAAATATGAAAGCAACATGACATAACCAACATTATAGAATAGTAACAAGAACATTCTTTTCATCCAGTCAAAGAAAACTATTAAATTAGTCTCATAAGACTTTACTGCCATGAACTCATGCTGTTTACTGCCATGAACTCATGCTGTTACTGCCATGAACTCATGCTGTTTACTGTCATGGACTCATGCTGTTTACTGCCATGGACTCATGCTGTTTACTGCCATGGACTCAAGCTGTTTACTGTCATGGAGGCCTTGCTCCTGGGTAGTCTACTAAGACCTCTTGACTAGTGACTCCAACAACTTTCCCACAACTGCTTGCTCCTTGCCCCCCCAAGTAGAAATACATCCACCACCCTCCAGTCCTTTGGAGCCATCCCTGTGTGTAACAAGCTATTAAATAGCCCTACCAGGGCTTCAGCTACTTCTGCTATCAGTTCCCAGAGTACCCTCAGGTGCACTGCACCCAGCCCTAGGGCCTTATTTATCTTACGGGGTTGCTAACCCTTTCTGGACCCTTTCGCTGGTGACTACTGGCTGTCTCATCTCTGAGACCTCTTTTATGGCCACATTGATACCACTCCCTGGCAGGGACCACAGTCTTCCCCGGCGAAGACAGAGCAAACCTAGTCATTAAGGATGACTGACATTTGCTTGTCATTCTCTATTACTCCACCTCCTTCAGAGTGCATAACAATTCCTGTCCTTTCCTCCTAATATACAGGAATAATTGCTTTGCCCCACTCTTGACTGCCAGCAGTATGCAGCTATGTTCACTTTAGCATCCCCACCTGCCCTCCTTGCTTTCTTGGTTCTCAGTTGGCATTCTCCCCATTCTTACTCCCCACCTTGTCTTTGTAATTCATGAAGGCCTTTTTTGGTTCTTACTGCTTCCCTGAACTATTCTGAGAAAACAGATTAGCCTCCTACTTTTGGTTCTTTCATCAAGCATATCTTCTTTTTTTCTTACTTTTTCTCCTTGTGGCTCCAGTCAGCTCCTACTCCTCCTCTCCTCCTACTCTGGCCACTGTCCACCCACTCTGAACTGCTTCTGGGCCACTGCCTTGTACTCCCCTATGGTTCACCCCCTGTGGGAGGGAGAGGTGAGGGAGCCCTCATCTTCCCCATCAGGCAGGATCCAGATCAGGTGGTGCCCATGGAGACGGTGTGCACTGGTGGACAACCATCAAGCTGCATGACCTGGCTGCCACTAATTCTGTTTTTCTCCCCTTGCAGTAGCGCGGTGTGCAATGACTCCCTACATCAAGTGTCTGCTGTGCTCTCTTCCCATGTTTTATGGCTCTGTGCTGTCAAGCCCCAGCCTCCACTAGGGGTCAGGGAGCACCGGCTGCTGTTCTCCTATCTCCTTGGAGATGGAGAGCAGTCCATTGGATGCTCAATCCCTCCTCTCCCTGCTGAACCATGGTGGGCCGTGCTCGTTCCTGAACATGGGTCACTAGTATAACGTGAGGTATGGTGTCCAGCACCACAACCCTCAGCAACACTGGGGCCAGCCCTTCAGGCATGTCTTTGATACCTCTTGAGTTGCCCCTTTCCCCCCCATTGTTGTCCACCACTCCGATGCAGTCTACCCTGAATAACTTGTCCCAGACCAGTTCCCACATCCTGTCAAAGTCTGCCCTTCTTGAACTGAAGACCTCAGCTCTCAAGTGAAGTTTACAGATCTGTGTCCTAATTGCATGCCCCACCCACACCACTCCTACCATCTCTGAGTTAGTGAATACCACAACAGGATGGAAGCCTGCTTAGCAGGTTCTCTAACTAGCTGTACCAGCAGACAGCCCTGGAATGTATCCAGCAAGGCCTGACTTATTATTATTTTTTTATCATTTATATATGCACCTCGGCCACAGCAGGGCTGGCTCCTTCAACCAGCACCACCACTCCTTCCACCATCCACAGTCCCCACTGCCCTTATGGCTTGGTGCCCCATGGATTACCCGCCATGGTGCATCAGGAAGGGAGGGCACTGTCCCCAAAGTAAAAATTCAGTCATTGCCACAGGCTCCAATGACATGGTGGGTGGAGGTGTGGTGCATGGATGTCATTAAGCCCCTGACATGCCTTCCTTTTTCTGCCATTTTTCTTCCCAACCCAGAGTCATGTGACACGCAGTGGTGCATGCGCAATGAGGCATACATGCACTTCCAGCCCACTTCCTCATCCATCCACTGGACATCGTCAGCCTTCCTATGTTCTTGCCCTGACACCTGGCCTCTACTAGGTGTCAGACAAGATGGGGACAGCTTACAACCCAATCTGGGAGAGGAGAGTTGCCCAGCAACTAGCTCAGTCCTACTCCTGCCCTCCCTCTGCCCCTACCCCTGGCAACCTAAGTGTGTTTCTGAACCCGGTTCACCAATATGACATGTGGTAAGGTGCTTGTTATCACCTCAGCCCTCAGTACCACTGAGATGGCTGACTGTAAAGCCTGACTTTTTGATGCATTGACAGCCTGAATATCCCAGTTGATATCTGGAAGGTTCTGATGACTCATCACCATAGCTTCTCCCTTTGCCACTCCCTGACTAGTTCTTCCCAAGCTCCCTTCCCTCTCCTCCACCTGTCCTGGTGGTCTATAGATCACCCAGCCAAATTTTCTTGCCTGTGGCGCTGTGAGCTGCACCTACATTGACTGCTAAAGGAAAGGATAATGAAATATCTTGAATCCAGTGGGTTACAAGACCCGAGGCAGCATGGTTTCACAGGACAGAGGTCATGTCAAATAAAGCTGATACATTTCCTTGACTGGGTGACAAAGGAACTAGACCAGGGTGAAGCAGTGGATGTGACCTACTGAGATTTAAGTGCGGCATTTCACACAATTCAACATAGGCTAGTAAGCAATCTGGGTAGCTTAGGAGTGGGTCCAAAGCTAGCAAACTGGATAACAAATTTGTTAGAGGACAGGCAACAGAGGGTGATGGTAAATGGTGTTCACTCTGAGGAAGGGAGGGTGAGCAGTGGGGTGCCACAGGGATCAGTGCTGGGAACAGTCTTCTTTAATGTTTTTATAAGTTACATTATAGAGGGGCTGTAAGAGATCTGCCGCTTTTCAGATAACCAAAATCTGCAATTGGGTGGATGCTCTGGGTAGGTGAAAGACGAGCAGAGATCTGACAAAACTCGAAGAGTGGTGAAGGGTATGGCATCTGGGTTTCAATGTGAAAAGAAGCAAAATAATGCACTTAGGATGCAGAAACTCAGGGGTGGAGTACAGAATGGATGGAATGGGTCTGGCAACCTCCAAACAGGAACGAGACCAGGAGATAATCATATCAGATGACCTAAACATGGCCAGGAAGTGCTACAGGACAGTAGGGGAGGGTGAGTGTGATGCTGGGGTGCATAATGAAATATATCAGTAACAGAAAGAAGGACTTGGTGTTTGCCTCTGAATAGATCTCTGGTTAGACCCCATCTAGAGTGTTGCATCTAGTTCTTGAGACCACATCTCTGCTGGAAGGATATAGATAGAGTGGAGGTGGTCCAGAGGAGAGCAACTAAAATGGTCCAGGGTCTACATCAAAAACTCTATGAAAAGAGACTAATGGACTTCAATATGTACACCCTGGAACAGAAGATGGACAGGAAGGATATGACAGAGACCTTTAAATACCTCATAGGGGTAAATAAGGTACAGGAGGGGAGCATTTCTGAGAAGAAAAAGTGCTCAAGAACAAGGGGACATGCTATGAAGCTGGAGTTGGGAATATTCAGGAGAGATGTGAGGAAGTACTTCTTCACAGAAAGAGTGATGTATTCCTGGAATAGCCTTCCAGCAGTGGTGGTGGGGTGAAAACAGTGGAGGGGGGGCTCAAGAATGCATGGGATAAGCACAAGGGAATCATAGCGGAAAGGAAGGGTGGGAAAAGAACTGTAGCTCGGGCATGGTCTGAGGTAATAGTGTTGGTAGGGAGAAATGGGAAGACTCAGCAGTCCTTATTTGCCATCAAATTCCATGTTTCTATGTTTCTGTCTCCCATTACTTCCCTTGATGTGTCAGTCTTCCATAGCCTCCTTGTCATCCCTTTAAGCTTGACTAACTCAGAGTCCCCATGGTGAAGTCAGGTACTTCAGTCTCCTCCAGGGGTGCAAAGTGATTTGCCATCTGGATGGTGTGTTGCTGAACAACCTCCTTATGGCTAGCCCTGGCTCTCTACCTCCCACTCCCTAGCACTCTCCAGCCCCTGGACCTGTGGACCTATGTGAGAGTGAAGGAGTGGAGTGTTGACTCCAGCTGAGCTGGTGACACACCTGAAATATATCATCTTTCACTACTGCCAGGTGAGCATGGAATACTGCAAGGGTCTCCGGATGGAGCCGTGCCCCCTCCTTCAGAACGTACCCCTCCACAGTCGTCATGTCTATCTCTCTGCTGTACAGTGTCCTTATTTTGAACCTAGGGTATCCCAGACCATTTATAGCTGACAATGCCTTTATGGCTGGGTAACTATATTTTCAGTAAAAGTGCTGTGAATCCTTCTGGTAACAATGACAGATAACAAGTATAAAATACTTACAAAAGTGGCATCGTCTGTACCCTGAAACATGGGGAAAAAACATAAAAGGTGTTTTCAGATTTGTTTCTATCCATGGTACCATAAGTGACAGAATACACATTTTGTATGTGTTTACTGTATTTTGCCTGCACCAGTATAACCTCAAGGAGGGGCAGCATATCAATAACATTAGGATTTCATAGGGGTGGGGCAAGCTAAAGAATCAGCAGCAGTTCTTATATTACAGGGATGTAAAGGAGGTCCAGTTTTGAAGGATAAAGCTGACACAGAGAAGATGCAATAACCCCTTTTGGTTTCCACTTTCACTCTATCCTGTCTTCTTATGCTTATTCATATCTATCCTAATTTCCTTGTCAGGGTGGCCAACCTGGCAATTTTCTACTTTACTGTCACTTTTTGCTCTGGTATTAAAAAATTGCATTTTGTTATAACATATTAAAAATAGGGGCTGAAATAGAATCAAGGACACTAAGGGCATGCAAGATAGGAGCCCTGTGTCCCAGAACAAAAAAAAACAATATATACAAAAAAGGAGCTGTGTCACTTAAAAGAAGCCCCAAAATGAGTTGAGGGCTGGGTTGCAGAAAAAGCCTTCAGCTACAATTTCAATTAGTGAGTAGGGAAAGCTGAGGCTGCAAAATTGTTGCAAACAGTGGAAAAAATGTTTTAAGCAACACAAAGTACAGGTTTGCAGGAAAGTGCTATAGAACCTGTACAATTTCTGTATGAGTTTAATACCCATGTATCCAAACATTTAAGTTTAAATTTAGGAGGTAATGAAAGCAACTGTGTTTGGTTGCTATGGTGCTGATTCTAATAAGCCCCAAAGCAATGAAAAATGTACCCTTGTTTTTAAAACACTTGAAAATGGGCTAAAGTAAGAGTATAATTAAAACACTACAGGCAGATTAATTGGAGTTCTGTAAGTGTCAAACATTTCTTCAAAAGGAGCTGTAATTACTGAAGTTAAGCCTTCTGTGTTTTAGAAGGCTGAGTTCCTCAACAAGGCGTTGGCTGAAAGTGCAGCAGCCAGATAAGCTGTTTGAGAAAATACTAAAATGTTCTGAAAATATAAAACAAGGGATTTGGGAAGAAAATAATGCATGTCCAAAGATTAGAGTACCATATTATGGAAACAAAATATAGATGCTACAGTGGTTCACTTATGTGTGTTTTCCTTATATGAACAAAACGACAAATGAAAAGCTACAACCTGATATGGAAGCAGATAGGGAGCGCGCCCCTCATCTCTCTTTTCCATGCTAAGGTTATAGACTGTTATTTGTTCTTAAACAGGTTTGATTTATCCTTATACTTTTTCACATTTGTAAAGAAAAGTTATTTTACCTAGAGCTCTGTCTCATGCTGTAAGGTCTTTCTATAGGGCAAGCTGCCCCTGAAATGGCAGGTTTTACAGATGCAAGAGGAAGTGATGTCACAAAGGAGGAGGGGCTCAGTGAAAACCACACCCCTTTCCTTCACTATATAAACCCTCCACTAGGAGGCTTAGAGAGATAGGTTGGTCAGTAGGGTTCTGACCAAGGTGAGAGAAGGATCTCAACAAGGAGGTAATGTGCAGGCTTTCACATTAACTGAGGAAGGAGAGAACACAGGAATTTCTTTATAACATCTAAAGCAAGAAATATATCCTGACGTTTGAACTGATGTGAAGAAATAACATCATATTTTTCCTTTCTGTAAATATTGGATTATTTTTTTTTTTTGCTTTTGTGTTTTTCTAAAATAAAATCAAAAATGCAGAAGTATGCATTTTTTATGCATCATAATCTGGTTGTATGATCTGTTTATTGAGACCCACATGTTTACAAGGTAATATCAAATAAAATTACAGTACATAAATATGTTATTACTACAGACATCTGATAAATAACTATACAGGTGTTCCAGATGTGATATGCACAGATGGGTAAACAATTTCAGTAGCGATGCATGGGTTTAGAAAGGTTTATAATACATTATTACCTTGTTTTGCTACAGTAATGATTTCAAAAGTTATTCTTAACACCTAATGTTTAAAATTACTTCTTCAACAGATTGTCCATCAATTCAAGAAAGTCATAAAACGACAATTTCCTATAAATCTGTCCTCAAAACTCTCATTACAGTATGCACATACACAGCTGTCATCTTAAACCACAACTAAAAGTTTTTTTACCTCAGTAGCTTTTGCAGCATTTTTTCACAGCCTGACCAGTATTGCCCAGGGCCACATGTGTTCCCAGAATACCCACAGGTGTTTAGTGAGGGACAAGCATGATGCAGTAGGAGAATACGCCTGCCCAGCATTGGTCAGGATCTTTGTTCACAGAATCCCACAGTGGTACTGGGTTAGGGATGAGCACATCTCAGGAAGAAGTTCTGCTCAGGACTGACTGGGGCCACATGTGTTCCTAGAATCCCACATTGGTGTGGAGTGAGGAACAATCATGTCACACAGGACAGATGTGGGCTGCTCAAAACTTGACTGGGGTCATGTGTTCCCAGAATGCCACACTGCTGCTGAGTAAGGGCTAAGTGAGTTGCAGAGTGAGGGTGGGAGTAATAGTCGTAATTTTATTTCTAGTGATGCCTTTCCCAGGAGGCCTTCAAAAAAGTGTGGAAGTAAGACATGATAGGTAAATAAATACAACATATTAAAATCCATGCAGGTAAAGCAATTAAATATTTTCAGCTGGGATGACAACCAACACAGGCATGAACTAATCCCCAAAGGCCTGGATAAACAGGTAAGTCTTCAGACCCCTCTTGAGGGCTTCCACCGAGTTGGCCTCCTTATGAGCCATCAGGAATAAATTTTACAAAACTGGGGTATCCACTTTGAAAGCTGGTCACCTGAGGTGTTCATTCTGGCCCTTGACAAAGCTAAAAGGCCCACCTCAATGGAGTGAAGGGAGCATGAGGGCAGAGGAGGATGCAGGTGATCTTACAGAAAGCCAGGACCCAACATAGGTAGAGCCTTAATAGTTAGTAAACCAAATTTAAAGGAGATATACCACTTAACCAGCAGCGACCCAGTTCAAAAACACAAGGGAAACATGATGTGCCCTCAGAAGGCCGGTCAGTATCCTGGCCACTGTGTTCTGCACCAACTGCAGGCATCTCCACTGACTCAAAGGTACAGAGCATTACAGGTCCTCAGGGTGGGGGGTTGGGAACTCTGGGCAGACTAGATGAACTTTTGGTCTTTCTAACATTATTGTCTATGTCTCCATGTTTTTATAAGGGATCTATTCTGGCTGATGTTCCTTAGATGGTAAAAGCAACTCTGGACTACTGCCAACAGAGGGGTCTCAAATGTCAGCCCCTCATCCAGAATTACCCCAGTGTTTTCACCTTTGTGGCACCCATAAGCCTAGACATGCTGAGCTGAAGCCCTGTCTCCTGGCAGCTGCCACTCTCACCCTATGACCCAGATCAACAACCATTACTTCAGTATTGCCAGGGTTGAGTATCAACCAGCTGAGTGATATCCAGTACTATATCTTGGCCAAGCATTCATTAAGCCTTTTCACCACACCCAGCATCTCCAGTGCAAATGACAAATACAGCTGGGCATCATCTGCATAGCAGTGATACTCTAGTCTATACTGCCTAATGATCCCTCTCAGGTGCAGCATATACTGTACACTGCAAACCACATGGGTGAGAGGACCGAGACCTGGAAAACACCATAAGGCAATGAAAGGGAGTGGAGAGAAATTCCCAAATGCAATCCTCTGTGTTCTGTTCCTGAGGTAGAACTCAAACCAGCAGATGACTTCACCAGTGAGTCCAGTGTATTCCCTCAGCTGATCCAACAACAGTTTATGGTCTATGGTGTCAAAGGCTGAAGAGAGATTGAGGAGAATGAGAACTGGAAGGTAGAAGTCAACAGACAGCAGGACAGGGGTAAATGGAGAAAAAGGCAGTAAGGACAGGGAGGGGTCTAAAAGGGGTAAGGTCATCAAAACATGGAGGGCGATGAGTACTAATGCCATAGTCTGGGTAACAAGTTCCCTGAACTAGCGGTCTTGATGAAAGAGGGACGACTGGATATTGTGGCAGTCACAGAAACATGGTACACAAAGAACCATGACTGGAATGTCAACATACCAGGGTACACAATCTATAGGAGGGACAGGGAGGGTAAAAGAGGAGGAGGAGTAGATCTCTACATAAGGGAAGAGATCAAAGCAACAGAACTAAAGGGTAAATAGGGAGGAAAGAAGGCAATGTGGGTCACCCTGGAGACAGGGAATGGCACCACAATCTGCACAGGGTTCTATGGAGACCCCCATCTCAGGAGGAGGAAATGGACAAGAAAATGATAGAAGACATTCTTAGAATGGCAGAAAAAGGGGCAAATACTGTTGACGCGGGAAATGAATATGCCGGATGTTAACTGGAGCACTTTTGCTGCAGCCACATCGAAGAACAGGGTCATTCTCGATGCTCTTCAGGGGGTATGCCTCAGACAGCTAGTGTTGGAACCCACTCAGGAGGGAGCAATCTTAGACCTGGTACTCTCAAATGGGGATGGAGAGAAGATCTCAGATTTAGAAGTGGTTAGCCATCTGGGAACAAGTGACCACCAGACAGTATGGTTCACGATAAACACAGCTGTAGAGTCAAGCCATACAAAAGCAAGGGTACTGGACTTTAGAAGGGCTGGCTTTGGCAAAATGGGAGAGTGCCTCAGAAAAGCACTAGCAAACAGGCAAGAAGGAGAGGTGGAGGAACAATAGGGAAAAATCAAAACTGCCATCACAGATGCAACAAGCCTTTGTGTGAAGCAAATAAATAAATCAAAATGAAGGAAAAAAACACTGTGGTTCTAAAAAGAGGTGGCGGAAAGGTTAGGGAGAAAAAGATAGCATTGAGGAAGTATAAGGAAACACAGAAGGAGCAGGACAGATAGCTGTACCCATTAAAGCAGAAGGAAGCAGGGAAGGCATTCAGAACAGCAAAGGCCCAAACTGAGGAAAAGAGAGCCAACTCAGTTAAGAAGGGGGATAAAACCTTTCATAGGTACATTAGGGAGTGAAGAAAGACCAAGGGAGGAATAGTGAGGCTTAATAAAGGGAGGAGGGTGGGCAAAGGGTGACAGTGAAAAAGCAGGGATACTGAATGAATACTTCTGCTCAGTATTCACAAAAGAAGAGGAGGGGGAGGAACCTAAACCAAATCAATAGAAGCACTCTGGATGGGGAGGGGTCGATACCAGCCTATTCACAGAAGAAAGGGTCCCGAAGAACTCAAAAAACTGAACGTGACCAAGGCAATGGGGCCTGACAGAATTCACCCCAGAATTCTAAAAGAACTAAGGGGAGAACTAGTGACACCACTGACTACCTTTTAATAAATCATGGGAGGATGGTGTGGTATGTGAGGACTGGAGGAGGGCAGATGTGGTTCCCCTTCACAAAAGTAGGAGAAAGGCAGAGGTAGAAAACTGGATACAAATCCAGGATTCCAAGAATGGATTCTCAGAATGGGAGTGGTGTACAGGCCGCCCTCTCAGATGGAGGAGTTAGACAGGGAACCAGTGGGACAGATCAGGAACTAGACAGAGAACTAGCGGAACAGATCAGGATGACCTGCGAGAAGGGTAGTTTGGTGACTGGGGGGACTTCAACATGCCAGGAGTGGACTGGAGTACCCCAACAACCAAGAATAGAAGGGAGTAAGTACTGCTGGATGTCTTCCAAGACAGCTTCCTGCAGCAAATGGTCAGTGAACCAACCAGGTTAAGGAACACCCTTGACCTTGTGCTGGCAAATGGGGAGTGTGTGAGAGAACTTAAGATGGAAGAACCGCTGTCAGGGAGTGACCACCACTCAGTATGACTCACATTGGATATGGGCAAGGAAGGAGTAGAATCTGGCACAAGAGTGCTGGACTTCAGGAGGGCTGACTTTGGGAGGATGGGGGAAGTGGTAAAAGGGTACCTAGCCAGAATTCAACCTAGTATGGGCACTAACCAGAGGTGGGAGCTCATAAAGCTGGGGATAGTGGAGGCAACCAAAACCTGCTGCAAGGCCCAGAGCAAGAAGGCTAGGGCTAAGAAACCGAGCTGGTTGAGCAAGGAAGTCATGGAAAAGGTAAGGAGGAAAAGAGCTGCCTTCAGAAGGTACAAGAAAACAGGGAGGGGGGAGGACAGGGAGGAGTACCTGACAGAATCGAAGGAGGTGACATGGGCAGTAAGGGGAGCCAAGGCATCTATGGAGCTTAGGCTGGCACAAGGCATTAAGAAGGGAGAAGGACTTCTTTAGGTATGTCAGGAGAAAAAACTGTAAGGACCACATAGTAAGGATTAGGAAGGAGGGGTTGGGTGGAAGCAGGGAGGCGATAAGGCAGAGCTAAATGATTACTCCTGCTCTGTATTTACTAACAAGAAGAGGGTGATATCCAAGGGGAGAGGAATGGCAGAAATGGGGGAGGGGTGACAGATTGGGAAATCATGGAGGCAGAGTTTGGGTTGGGTTGAAGGCACTAAGGGTGGACAAGGTGCCAGGCCGAGATGGCATCCATCCCAGGGTACTGAAGGAGCTGGCAGAGGTCCTTGGGACCTTTGGCAGACCCTATTTAATACCTCACTACACTCAGGGTGTGTACTTCAGGATTGGAAGATGGCTCATGTGGTGGCCTTCCACAAGAGTGACCCCAAGGATGAACCGGGGAACTACAGACCGGTGAGCCTCCGTCCATCATGGGTAAGCTAATGGAGACTATCCTGAAGGAAGGCTGGTGGCCTCCTAGAGGCCAAGGACTACAGGACAGCAGACAGCATGGCTTCATATGTGTCAGATCATGCCAAACCAACCTGGTGGAGTTCTATGACTGGGTAACTAGGCAACTGGACAGGGGCCATGTAGTGGATGTCCTATATCTGGACTTCAGTAAGGCATTTGACTCTGTGTTTGCATGGGAGGCTGGGAAGTAAGTTAGAGAACACAGGGCGGGTGCAAAGCTGGTGAGATGGGTAGGGAACTGGCTTCAGGGAAGGCAACAAGGGTGGTGGTGGGTGGGAGCTCTCATACCCAAGGGTAGTGACAAGTGGTGTCCCACAGGGCTCTGTGTTGGGACCAGTGTTGTTTGGGATATTCATTGCAGACATATCATTGGACATCAAGAGCAAAATCAGTCTGTTTGCTGATGATACCAAGATGGGAGCAATGGAGGGTGACCTAGGAGGATGGCAGGGGTTGCAGGATGATCTGGAAAAGCTTGAAACCTGGTCAGACACCTGGCAACTGGGCTTTAATGCCAAAAAGTACAAGGTGCTACATTTTGGGGTGAAGAACCCAAGGAGGAGTTACCAGCTGGGGGTAGTGCAGTTAGCCCAGACAGAGGAGGAGAAGGATCTGGGGGTGATCATTTCAGGGTCAATGAACAACCCGGCACAATGCAGGAAGGCAGCTGCAAAGGCCAACAAAATTCTGGGTTGCATTGCAAGGGGTATATCCTTGAGGAGGGAGGAGGTGATTCTGCCACTGTATAGGTCATTAGTTAGACCGCACCTAGAGTACTGCATGCAGTACTGGTGCTCGTATCTGAGGAGGGACATTAAGTTACTGGAGGGGATGCAGCACAGGTGACAAAGATGATCAAGGGGCTGGGGACTTATCATAAGAGAGGAGGCTGAGGAGTTGAATATGTACTCACTGGAGAAAGAGGAGGGATGGGGACATGATTGAAACCTTTAAGTACATGAATGGAATAAACAAGACAGGTACAGATGGGCTGTTCAAAGTAAGGGAGGGGAGGGACACTAGGGGCCATGATATGAGACCGAAGGGAGGAAGGTTCAGGAGGGAGATGAGGAGGCACTTTTTTACAGAGAGGGTGGTAGCTGGATGGAATGCGTTACCTGCAGAAGTGGTATCCAGTAGAACAGTGGACTGCTTCAAAAGGGGATGGGACAGGACCAAGGGGAGGGTCAATGCAGGGGAAGAGTGGAAGGGAGGGGCAGCTGCAGAATAAGGGCTGCTAGCTGCACGTTCGAGCAGATGTGATAGACCTCTAGGCCATTATCTACTTGCAAATTTTGTATGTTCGTATGTTCATACAAACCTGTTAGTTTGACCTCAGTGGTAGGGAAAATGATGGAATCACTTCTGAAAGAAAGAATAGCTGAGTACCTAGAGGCCAGTGGGGCAGAGGACCCAAGGCAGCATGGATTCACAGTGGGGAGGTCATATCAGAGGAATATAATAGATTTCTTTGACTGGGTGACCAAAGTAGAAGACCAGGGAGCGGCTGTGGACATGGCCTACCTAGACTTTAGCAAGGCATTTGACACAGTCCCATACAAAAGATTAATAAACAAGTTAGCAAGCCTGGGAGTGGGTCTCAGGGTGGTGGCCTGAGTAAAACATTTGCTGGACAACAGGACACAGAGGTTATAGTAAACAGAGTCCACTCTGAAGAAAGGGGTTACTAGTGGGGTACCACAGGGTTCAATACTGGGACGGTCCTCTTAAATGTCTTTATAAGTGACATTGCAGAGGGACTGGAAGGAAAAGTATGCCTCTTTGCAGACAACACAAAGATCTGCAACAGGGTTGATATACAAGGTGGGTGTGGAAAGGATAACAAGGAATTAGCAAGGTTGGAGGAATGGTCAACAGTATGGCAGTTTAGATTCAATGCAAAGAAGTGCAAAGTAATGTACCTGGGAAACAAAAACCCAGGGAAGAGTACACAGTGGGGGGGGGTACTAAGAACAACAAAAATGGAAACGGACTTGTGGGTTATCATATCAGATGACCTAAAGGTAGGCAAGCAAATATGAGAAGGCAGTATAGAGGGCTGGGGGGATACTGGGATGTATAGGGAGAGGCAACACCAGTAGAAAACAGGAGGTTGTTATCCCTCTGTACAGACAGTTGGTGAGATCCCATCTGGAGTACCATGTGCAGTTCTGGAGACCCCATCTCTGCAAGGACATAAACAGGATGGAGGCAGTCCAGAGGATGGCAACTAAAATGGTGCAGGGTTTTGCACCAGAAGCCACACTGAAAGAGAGACTAAAGTTTAATATGTATACCCTTGAGGAATGGAGGTACATGATAGAAACTTTCAAGTACCTCAAGGAATCAACAAAGTCCAAGAGGGTAGCATATTTCAGAAAAAGATGTGCAAGAACAAGGAGCACAATTTGAAGATAAAGGAGATGGCTCAGGGCAATGCAAGAAAGTATGTTTTCACAAAGAGGGTGGTGGTCGCATTGAATGGCCTTCCTGAGGAGGTTGTGGAGTCAAAAACAGTGGGGGAATTCAAGAATACATGGGACAGACATAATACAATTCTAGTGGGTGGTAGGAGGAAGTGGGCTGTTGGTTGACTAGGATCTGCAGGTTATCCAATAGGTAGGGAAATGGGCACACTGGGTGGGCCAAGCAGTCCTCATCTGCTGTCAAAGTCTATGTTTCTATGACCATTCTCCTCTGTCTCTTTGTACACCATGACCAGGGCAGCCTTAGTGCTATGCTTCTACCTAAATCAGGATTGAAGAGGCTCAGAGATGTCAAAGGCAGTGATGTGTGTCTCAAGCTGCAATGTAACCACTTTCTCAGTAACACTGCCTAAAAAGGGCAGGTTAGACATCGGTCAATAATTCACCAGCATATCTGGGTCCAGAGATGGCTTTCTCAGAAGAGGCCTCACCAGCGCATCTTTCAGTGCAGATAGGAATACCCCCTTCAACATGTAGCACCAGACTATCCCTGCGAACACCAGGCCCTGATGTCTGATGCAGCTCACCAGTAGCCTTGTCAGGGCTGGATCCAGTTCACAAAATGTTGGTAACAGCTCAGAGATCACCCCACTAACATCTTCAATCATCACTGGTCTAAATAACCCCCATGACAGCTGAGCACATTTGTGGCTTGTAGGTTCAGACCCGCTCAGTTCCCACAGCCCATTAGAGGAGCTCCCTGTCAAAATAGAGAACTCACTGTTGGAGAAGAATCAACCAAACTCCACACATTTAGCAGATAAAATTTTCCCCCAGACTCCAGACAAGTCAATGAAGTAGTCGGTTTACAGTCCAAAAGAGCTAAGCTGTTTAGTTCTTCCTGGCAGCAATCTCCCTGAAGAGAAACCCTGCCTTCTTCTGAGTGACTACTCCTTGGTATTTATTGTAATGAATACCCAAAGCCAATCTGTTCTCCTGGGCCCTGGATAACCTCCAACAGTGCTTCAACCTCTGCCACCTAGCCTTCATCTCCTTAAGCTCACCATCGTACTATGGTGATCCATGGCATGAGACAAAGAGACATGTATGAGTAGGTGCAACATGCTCAAAGACCACGCAAAAACCCTGTTACTGGCCACCATGGCCTCCAATGATCCTCTGGGACATGCTGCCATCACACCTGAGATGTCTAGTACTGCCTGCAGTCCTAATGGACAAAGTCCTCTCAAACCACAGTACTGAACTATCTCCACTGGGGATGGTCTACAAAGGGGGGCCTGAAGTAGAACTTGATAGTGCAGTGATCTGATTAATTGACTAGATCAGTCTTGCGTCCATCTACACTGAACTCCAGGGAAAATATCAAGTTCAATGCATGGCCATGTTGGTGAGTTGGAGAAGTATCCACATGTACAAGGCCCATGGACTCCATCACCCTGAGGAAATCTTGTCCAAAGTGTGAGAGTTCATTGTCAACCCAGACATTGTAATTGGAGTGGGGGCACAGGCTGTTCAGTACTAATTGGTGTCACAAGTATCCCTGTAGTTACACACCAGTGTTAGGTAACAACTGATCATGTTATAGAGTGAGTGAGGAAGAGTAGAGACTGCTCAAGACTGACCTGGGTCAGAAGTTTTCCCAGAATTCCACACGGTGTTGGGTGATGTCTGAGCATGTCATAGAGGGATGGAGGGCGGGAGGGGGAGGGAGGGAGGCAGGGAGTCACAGAGGGAGGGAGGGGAGGGGAGGGAGAGAGGGAGGGTGGAAGGGCACTGGCTGCTTAGACTTGACCAGGTATAGACGGAAGGAGGCGAGGACTGCTTGGGTTAATACTTTCCATGCCAGCCAGTCACAAAGCAACATTTAGACTGGATGTGAAGGCAGCTGCTTGAATACCCTTCAGGTCAAAAGATGGATGCAGCATGGAAGACCCCCCCCCAACACTGGGGTGAGGAAGCAGGAGGTACCAGTGGGGAATTATAAAAGGAGGGGTACAGCTGCAGAACACTTTCTCATTCGGGTGGGGAAAACTGACACAGCACTCTGTATTAGCAAGGGTGCAAGCCTTGACAGACTGTCTATTGCTCCCCTGTCCAAGTGCACTCTGAGTGTTACAAAGCAAAAAGAAAAGTACTTACAACGCTTTTGCTTGGCAGCATCTCCTGTCAAACTCCTCCGCTGCACAGCACCTTCAATCACAGACAAAAAAGGCTTTTATTCCTCAAAAGACTACAACAGATTAACCAAGTACAAGGTGCATTTAGACCCTCTAGACATTACAACATAGGGGTATTTAAACTTCAGAGCACTGGTAAGACTGTTTTCAACATTTCTAGCAATTCCCAGCTACAGTTGAAGAAGCTTTACACCAACCTTAGACAATGTTTGTTACCAGGGCTGGGCAACATTTGCCTTCTGCCAGTGAAATTCTGGCAAAATCATGATTTTGCTGCTACAAAAGTTTGCAAACTTTCCATGAAAATTTCACAACCTTTCACCAAAATTGTGATTTCTTTTAAAAAAGTATTGGACCACATTGTACCAAATTTGGTATGCTGACTTTCCCAATATCCATACAGAAGTGTACCAAGTAAGTGTACCAAGTTTGGGATATCTATTTGTAAAGGTGACTAAGTTATAAGCCTCCAAACTTTTGGAAGTTTTAAAATTACATTTCTCAGTTATGTAAACTGCAGAATTTTAAGCCCCTATCACTTTAAAACTAAAGAACAGAATATTACCAATTTTTTAGGTTCATTGACTCTGACTCTTAGGTTTTGAGGCCACCCCATGGCCCTGCAGCAGAACATTGCACTGCCATGCTGACAAACCATGTTTGGAAGCAAGTCAGAGATGTCATGTAGGAGGCAGGCCATGGCTGAGACAGCTACAACTTAGCAGTGCCCTTCAGCTGGAAAGGGTTGATGGCGAGGTTCCAACAACACAGCAACCTCTGTGGCTGGGCCAGGGAGCTTGGGGGCAGCTGCAGAGAGTAGAACACTAATAGCTGCACATGCGAGCAGACTCGATAACCCTAAGGCCTGTATCTGCTGGCAATTTTCTTATGTTTGTAAACTGTGGCTGTGTGAGGCTGACAGAGGCATCGTCCCTAGCAGGGAAGATTGGAGGTAAAGACTGCTGCAGAAAAACCTGGCAGTCCCATGAATGATGGCTGGGTTCGGCCTGATCAGAGTATATCCCTGTGAACAGGGTATATCCTTGACAGGTGAACCACTGGCAGGGAGAAAAATGAATATGGAGAAAAAAATAATCTGTATGTGTCAGCTCTTATTTCTTGCTCAAAGGTTGGCCAAGTTATAAGTAGCCAAAGATACCAAAATAACATCAGTAATTAAGTTGAGTTTCATGAGCTTTTGTGAAATAGTGGAATGTTGCAATACTTTTGTCAAAGCCATGTCCATACATTTTGCCCCGTCATATACCTGAGTTGCCATTGTAGAGGAAAGGCTGGGTAAAGTAGTAATAAGGTAGCATTCCTAGGAAACTCCATATTAAAAGTATAGTGGTGCCAAGTGTCAGGCCACAATCTTGAGGGATGAACCACAAAGAACAGTCATGGACATCACTGTACACTAGCTTGAATTCTTCCAATATGCTAGATAACCACTAGAGCTCACTGACTTAATGATTTGTGGAAGCACATGCAGCATTGTTTCTGTACAGTGCCACCTGCTGACTCTTTAACAACCCTGTAGATAACAGTGTATGTTTTTACTATTTGAAAACAGTGGCATCAACTGACGCTAAGCCTTGCAACTAGTTGTGACATACAGTAGGTCATTGTAACAGAAGTATCTGGATATCTTTAGTCAAGATACAGTATGATGCTGGGTATCACTGTCACAGGAGTGTTGGAGGGGGATTGCAGGGCCATGATGCCAGTGCAGGTAAGGTGATTCATGATGGAGCATGATGCTGGACATCACTGTCACAGGAGTGTTGGAGGGGCATTGCAGGGCCATGATGCTAGTGCAGGTAACGTGATTCATGATGGAGCATGATGCTGGGCATCACTGTTGCAAAGTGTTGGAGGGGTATTGCAGGGCCATGATGCTAGCGCAGGTAAGATGATTCAGGATGGAGCCTGATATTGAGTATCACTGTCACAGGAGTGTTGGAGGGTACTGCAGGGCCATGATGCTAGTGCAGGTAAGGTGATTCAGTGGTGATAAGTGCTTTGAAAGTTAAATTCCACAAGTGAAATTCTAGTGGTATTCTGTTATGTGTCCATGAATTTTTGAGTAGATGTTGCCAGTTAATAATTTCTAAAGTATCTACAGTAAATTTTAACCTACAATGCCACATTTCCAACTTAATTAGACTCAGGACATATTTACTTTGGTATGCATTGCAAATCTTAAGTGTAGACTGGCAGTAACAGTGGAGCCAAAACATCCAAATAATTTGAACATTTTACACAATTTAGCAAATAATTAAATTGTGAAATGTTGAACTTCTATAACTTACAATTTACACATAGTTGGCACTCTGTTTAGTGGTTCCATGTGATATGAGCGAATGAATAATAGCAATCTATAAACAAGCAAGTGTACATTGCTAAAGTCAATAACGTCAACATGCACTACACTGAATCCATTAACAGCAACAGTCCAAAACAGTCTCTATGGGGGTGATGTGCACTAAGATGTTTATGCGGGGGGTCTATGCCCCATGCAACCCCCAATGTTATTAGAATCAACTCGGGGGAGGGGACCTGATATGGAGTAGAGGAAAAAATTAGAGAGGGGCTATTTGGGGGGGTCACATTCAGGAGGCTGGAGGAGCATAGAGCACATATTCAGGAGGTCAGGGGATGCAAAAACAAACAAAAAAATAAATAAATACCCAAACAACACAACAAAATAGTATTCCCACCCACCTAGCTCTGAACCCAGGTCCTTCTGCACCAATGGCAGTCACTCCTACCACAAGACCAAACAACCAGCTGGGAACTGCCTACCCAAACAACCCATAATTTTCCCATTCACAATACCTCAGTAACACATTTGCTGTACTTTTCCTGTCACGGTTCTTGTACCATCACAGTCGTTCTCACTGCCCCTCACTATCCTTTCACAGTCACTCTTGTGACAGGTAGTCATACTAAGTTGCTCAAAAAAAAGTCGTTTCATTTGACTCGCCCATATCACAGGATACCCTATTTAGCAGTTTCTATGCCTCTGCCTAGAAAGCATGCATACACATTTTTTGCTGTCTAGTTACAACGGTGGCCAAGTTGTAAGCAAATAAATATTTTCACAAATTTTCATATGAATAATAAATTGACAGATATGACGTCCCTATATTTTCCCCCCCCCTCATCCAAATATCATGGAAATTGGCACCTTTTGGGGCCTCTTCCACACAATAGGAATGCCACATTTCTCGAGTTATGACCAATTAACATGTTACAAAAATGCTACAGAATTTCACAAAACTTCATGGAAGTTCATGAAATTTTATGAAATTCCACAAAATCGAATTTGCTAATTTTGCCCACCCTACTTGTTACCAGGGCTGTGTGGATAGATTCCTTTTTTAACATTTTGGGGTCCAAATATATGAGTACAAAACTTGCTATTTTATAATTATTTTAGTTGGCATTCAGCTTGGAGGCAGTGGTAAAAAAGCCTCTTCCTCACCAGGTGGCCAGGGATAATGTCCTGGCCATGCTCCCTATTCCAATCGTTTCCTACTCACCTTCCCTTAACTGGAGTACCACGGACATAAAACAGTGTTCCAGACTGCTGGCTCATGGCACTATGTCAGGAAACAATAGAATTTTTCCCAAGTCCCCCAGCCTGACTCCCTCATTCCTCCAGATCAGAACATATATATGTGTATTCCCCCTTGACCCTGATCCTTGATTTCAGAGGGGTGCTGGAGCCAATGAAACCATGCAAGCCAGATGGCGCTATGCCCCCAGTGTACCTAACTCAATCCACTGTATAATGGGTTAGTTAAGCAATAATGGGCCAGATTCCAAGAGACACCACGCCGGCATAAGCCAAGATATGCCAAACCCTATGGCGTATCTCATGACTTACGCCATGCATTACATCAGCCCCTATTCCAGGAGGCGCCCTGTGCCATGTCAGATGCGGGCTATGACAATTGTGGGTTATGCCACCCACTATGCTGTGGCCCACAGTGACATGGCACAAGTGCGGGTTATGACAGCAACTGCACCCTATTCAAAGAGTGTGGCTGTCATAATTCACAGGCGCCATTCCAAAACCTGCACTGGTGAAGCTAAGTTAGGGCAGCTCAGAGCTGTCCTAAGGGGCATCCAATGGCTGGCACCATCAGATGCCCGCTCCGCAGTGCTGTGGCAATGATGACAATCTGCACCCATGACTCTGCAAGCACACCCATGACCCCTGTGACAGAGTGACCTCTGTTAGGAGAACGTGCCCAGTGATGGGATAGGTGTCCCTGGTCCCCTTGTTCACCTTTTTCCCAAAAATACAAAATAAAATGCCAACAAGCCTTAAAATGAAGAAAATGTGCACCTTTGAGATTTAATAGATGCTTTTATAAAATATGTATGTTTCTATTGTGCAGTAGCTCTAAAGGTAGCATGAATCCCCCTGGTTAAGATAGTGAAAATAAAAGGGGGGCTGCACTGCAGTATAACATGATCCATATCTGGGGTGTGTTTAAAAAGGCTCCCAGCTACTGGCAATGAAAGGACTTTAAAACTCCTTGGCCAGCCAAGCTGTGGAGGAGTTGGTAAAATATGCAGCCAAACCAGGCTGTTATACATAGGGTCAAAATCATGCTTTGATACAGGATTTTCACACAGAGCGCCAGTAATAGCAAGCAGTCGCCAGGCTGTCAGAAAGTAAAAGCAGCTGTCCCGTGATTTAGGAAAAGGAGAAAAATGCCTAGTGGTATACAGAGACAGAAGAGAGATAAATGGTGGTGGAAACCATAGGGTCCCTTACCCCTCCATATGTATTTGGGCAACTTTAAAATAAATGAAATATGGAAACTCCCCATTACGTAATGCAACAGCAAATGGGAATTTCCCTCAGAATTATGATGTAATCACAAAGGATATAAAAGCTTCCACTAGGGACAGAAATGATAGGGAGTCAGTCTAGAGCTGGCTGTGGAGGACAAAGGACCTCTGGAGAGTGTGGGTCACACAAACTTGTTAAATAGGCTAAAGGAAATGCCTGGTGACCCCGCTGGGAAAAACAGTTGGTTTTGTTTGTTTGGATGCATTGAATAATCTTCTTTATTTTTCTGTATATATTTTTCTTTTAATTTTAAAGAAAATAAAATAACAAACGCTTTCTAATGTTTTTTATGCATCAAAAATCTTGTCTGCCTGTTCCTGCGTTTGAAATCCCACGTCCTCAGCTACACTTGGTGTTAGTAGTGGGATCTGGCTGAGTGTCTAAGGGATACAAGGAAGAGCTCAGTGAGGTGGTACCAGTCCTGGTACTGTTTGGGGAGAACAGGCAGCGGTGCATGGCAACAGATTCAAGGATGTGGAGTACCGGAGGTGGTGACCTTAATGAGGTACCACAGCAGCGTGAGAGATTCGGAGGCCAGATGGTGAAACTTGTCCGACTGGTGAACTGGTTCAGTGGGAAGTGGCTAGAGGTGGACCGATGTCAGAGGAAGGCTGAGCGCCGTTACCAGGTGCTTTTGGAGATGTCCCACTTGGAGGACTCGGATGTTGCTGTGGATGACCAGGAGCATTGGCATCAAGAAGATGATGGCCCATGGATGGATTCCTGGTTACCGATATTGCCAATTTTTCCTGGCTGTTATATGGAGGAGAGGATTCCCTGATGGGGTTTGCAGCCTGTACTTATGGATGACCCATTGTTGCCCATTTTCCTGGGCTGTTACCTGGTGGAAGATGGTATTCGGGAAGGGAAGGACCATGAGAAGTCCCTAGGTAAGACTGCAGCTGAACATAATAGTGCGGGTGAAGACTGCAAGCAAGTTACAAGAGACTGTGGTATTTAAAGAGAGTTGTGTAATTGGTGAATCTACCAGTAACCCGCCTACTGACTGGAAAATGTTACAGGCTGGAGATGCTGAGTTAACCAGATTACAGGCTTATGTTTCTGTGCATGAGGGTAAAATGATAAACGGAGGTTGGGGAACTACGTTGTGGTGGTAGAAACAAAAAAAGGGTCAAATCGAATCAAATCAATCTGTATTTTTATAGCGCTTTTCAAAACCAAGGTGCTGTACTAATTATAAATGGCAATATAAAAACAGAAATCCTAATAACATTTTAAAATCAATTCAGTTACTCCGGGATGGCCAAGGAGAATACATATGTTTTCAGCATAGATTTAAACTGCTGATGGTCAGGCATTCTCTTAACCAACGAGGTAAAGAATTCCACAGGGTCGGTGCTGCATATGAAAAAGCATAAGCTCCAGATGTTTTAAGACGAACCCTGGGAATCTCTAGCAATCCCTCATCAGTGGATCGGAGAGGGCGACTGGGGGAGTAGGGAGTCAGGAGATCTTTAAGGTAGTCAGGTCCAGTTCATGTAGGGCTTTAAAGATAAGCAAGCCTACTTTATAGGTGATCCGCCACCGAACTGGCAGTCAGTGCAGTTCGTGCAAGACAGGCGTAATGTAACTGGACCTGGATGTACCAGTCAGCAGCCTGGCTGCAGCATTCTGCACCAGCTGAAGGCAGCAGATATCAACCCCAGACAGCCCTAGGTAGAGGGCATTGCAGTAGTCAAGACAGGTAGTAATGAAGGCGTGGACCAAAGTTGGAAGGTCGCCCGGGGAAATCAGGTGTTTCACCCAGGCAATGTTCCTCAGATGGTAAAATGAAGATTTGATCACAGCTGACACCTGAGACTTAAGGGTCAAGCCATCATCAAAAACAATGACCAAGTTATGCACCCAATCTGAGGTGATGAGCTGGACACCATCAAGCCAAAGGCGCCACATGTGATCAGCACCAAAATCTGCCCAGGAGGCCAGATCTATGACCAACACCTCAGTCTTATCCGGTTCAGTCTCAACCAACTCGAGCTCATCCAGTCTTTGATCTCAGAGGGCAGCTATTTAGCACGGAGATCGCATCAACCTGTTCAGGCACAAAGGACATATACAGCTGAGTATCATCTGCATAGCAGTGAAAACTCAAGGTGTATCACCTGTTGATATCTCCTAAGGTCAGCATATACCACGAACAACATGGGTGCTTATATGGAACCCTGCAGCACCCACAGACAGGGAGGCACCAGAGGAATAAATTCTGGTTACCACCCTCTGAGAGGGTGTTCTGCACCACATGAAACCCAATCCCCATACTGGGCAAGTAGATGCCAGGGTGATGGCACCCATGACATAGGAGGGAGGTGTTGGAGTCTGTTTGCTCGAAGCACACTAGGCCCTTAAACCATGGGGAAATCCTGAGTGAAATCACTTCAAGATATTACTGGCCAGGAATGTATAGACAGTTGGCTGTCTATGTATTAACCAGTGCTGTGTATCAGGGGTACCTGACAGGTGGGTAGAAGGTGGAACCCAAAGGTGGGAGGGCTAAAGAAATGACACCCATGGAAAAGGGGGGACACACCCACATAGGTTAAGGGGTACTAGATGGTAGTTAGCACTGGACTGTGTTCTATTTTCACTACTAGCTGTTTATGGGATAAAAACCTCAGTAGGTTGTAGTATGTACCCCTTGTGTGCTGATGGAAGCACGTGTAGACTGGTAAAATGGGAAGGTGGATTGATTTCCCATGTTGTTGTTTTTAACCCCAGGGTAAAGTAATGTTAGTAGTAGATGGTACATCACTAAATTGATTACACTGTTTGAGGACCCTGGGGTGCAGCTAATGGATGAGGGTGGGCCATGGCTCCATCCTCTTTCCGGATGAGGGAAGGGGCATACTGTTTATCTGCAATGTTTGAAACATGAAAATACTGTTGAACAGTTTTGCTTCATATATCTTCTTCTCTGTCACATTCTTTCTATTTCATCTGATATGTTGGCCACTTATCAGATAGTCTTTTTGATCTATTCCTTACTTTTTTCTGTCTTTTTTTTTGTCTGGATACAAGGAGGTTACAGTGGACATTGTCCTCCAAGGGGAATATCTGTAGGGGACACACTATTGGTAAGTGTCCAATGTTCCAAATAGAAGTTAAAATGAATCTATGTTATACGATTAGTAACTAGTCTTGCTAGTGAAATATTATCAGTGAATGTAATGAACATAGTATAGCCTCAGGGTATAGTAAGTATGGTATCAGTGAGAAACTATATGAATACATACTCTGATTTAGGGACCCTGGGGTGGAGCTGCCTGGTGAGGGAGGGCCGGAGCTGCACCATACCCCTGGTTGTGAAGGGTATGTGAATCAGACAACCTTAGGATTGTTTTCTTCTTAAGTGTGGAGGTATGTGACAGAGTGACCTCTGTCAGGAGAAGCGTGTCCAGTGATGGGATAGGTGTCCCTGTCCCTTGTTCACCTTTCTCCCAAAAATATAAAATAAAATCCCATGAGCCTTAAAATGAAGAAAATGTGCACCTTTGAGATTTAATAGATGCTTTTATAAAATACGTATGTTCCTATTGTAATAGCTCTAAAGGTATAAGTGAATCCCCTAGGTTTAGGTAGTGAAAATAAAAGGAGCTGCACTGCAGTATAACATGATCCATATCTGGGTGTGCTTAAAAGGTTCCCAGCTACTGGCAATGAAAGGACTTTAAAACTCCTTGGCCAGCCAAGCCGTGGGGAGTTGGTAAAATATGCAGCCAAACCAGGCTGTTATACATGGAGTCAAAATCATGCATGGATACAGGATTTTTCAGCAGCGCCAGTTATAGCAAGCAGTCGACAAGCTGTCAGAAAGTAAAAGCAGCTGTCCCACGATTTAGAACAAGAGAAAATGCCTAGTGGTATACAGAGACAGAAGAGAGAGAAATAGTGGTGGAAACCATAGGGTCCCTTACCCCCCCCCTTATGTGTTTGGACAGCTTTAAAATAAATGAAATATGGAAACTCCCCATTATGTAATGCCACGGTAAATGGGAATTTCTCTCAGAATTATGATGTAATCACAAAGGATATAAAAGCTTCCACTAGGGACAAAAATGATAGGGAGTCAGGCTAGAGCTGGCTGTGGAGGACGAAGGACCTCTGGAGAGTGTGGGTCACACAAACTTGTTAAATAGGCTAAAGGAAATGCCTGGTGACCCCACTGGGAAAAACAGGGGTTTTGTTTGTTTGGATGCACTGAATAATCTTCTTTATTTTTCTGTATAAATTTTTCTTTTAATTTTAAAGAAAATAAAATGACAAATGCTTTCTAGCATTTTTTATGTTCCAAAAATCTTGTCTACCTGTTCCTGTGTTTGAAATCCCACATCCTCAGCTACACCCCCCGCTCCCTCGATCATCAGAGACCCCCGGGGGTCCATACACCAGAACACCCCCTCTGGGCACCTGTGCCACTGGCCCACCCCCCATGCCCCCTGGTGTCTGCTGTGTCATTCCGGGGGGGTTTGAGGGGGCTGCCAGTTGCCTGCCGTTGCTTGCGACATGAGGGATGGTTATACCATGCCCATGGTGTTAGCCTCCACATGGCGTAAGCAGCATGTCACAAGTGCCAGGACCCTGCCACTCTTGGAATGTGGCATAGGGTCCCTGGTGTAGTGGCAAATGTTGCAACTGGCATATGCCAGCATGTTGCAACATTCTTCTTTGAATCAGGCCCAGTGACTAAACTGGTGGTCATTTCTTGGGGATTAACAACTGGGTGGAGTTTGTGTGATCTAAGGCACAGCTGAGGCCACCCCGCCACACGTTGTAAATCCCAGGAAATGATCTAAGCAAGATTGATATTGGTATTGTAGGGCTAATTCAACCACATTTTCAATTTTGCTTACTACCTTTCTATTTTTTTCCAGAACTGGTGGCTCAGATGCACAACCTTTCTGATTTCCTACATATGGTGCGTGTCACTAGGTCACGTCATGATGCCATCTGTGGACATCTGCCAAGCTGGTGTGAAGTAGTGTGACAACTGTGACATGGACAGCCAGTTCTGAGTTCTGCAGTATTATTTTTTGTCATATCAAAATGGGTATTGGACTGTCTGTCATGAGAGATGCTGAAATATAGTGCTCTAAGAGTAACGACTCCCCAGGTTTCAGCTGAAAGATGAAAGTCATGAAAAAATGCTGAAACAGCATGTGAGATCACACTCACACTGGTTTTAGATACCAGATGTTACATGGTAGGCCAGAAGCCATTTACAGACTTTTCTAAATTAATTATAGATGTTGTTAAGAGGGAACTCATAAAAAAAAGGTTTATAACATTAGAAGGGGAAACCAGGTTTAGCAAACTGGTGCGAAGTTGTAAATGTTCCTCTGATGCCTGTATGAGACAGAATACTGATTAAGATCAAAGAGATGTCATTTGAAGAACATATGAGTATGCTGAGGTTGCAGAATTTAATTCTTGAAAATGACATCCTGTTTTTTTATTAAATATACTCTGACAGAGGATAAGCTAGGTGACCTCACCCAAAAAGGGGTTGGCAAATACAGTTTGCTTTAAGGAATATTCTGTTTTATTTCACTGAGACACTTTTATCTAGACTCTGGCAAGGAAACATCTGTGAGCACTTTTAAACAGGCATTTAGAAAGACAGAATCTAAATATTGTTGTAGGAATTTGCACTATTTAAACATTGTTCTTTTAAAAGATTTGTATGTCTTGTGATATAACAGTTCTGTATTTTGTGTTTTACATATTTTATCAATTTTAGTAAAATTCTTTTAGAGCATACTTGGTCTGTCTTTGAATTTTCTTCCATTTGTAAGAAAAGTACATATGATTATAGTAGACACTAGGCATAAGCTTGATTGGTGATACCAAACTGGAAAGAAAGCATTTTAAATCTGAGGTCTTTATTAAAGTTTTAAAGGGTTCATCTCTGTATACCTGGTTATGTGCCTGTAGACAAGATATCTGGCCCCCAAAGACAGAAGTATCTGAGCCTGTGCATTGGAGTAGGCTAGCAAGAGGTTCACCGTTTGAATCCCTCCAAGACTTGAGACCAAGGGTTGATCCAAACTCAAAAAACAGACAAGAGGGTTACCTTGTTCTGTTAAACTGCTCACAAGACTGCACTCAGTGGTTGGCACTTTGGGAATAGAGGGCCTGGCCTGCTGAGTGGGTTTGTGACAACCACATGGTGTAAGAAGATTGGAGGTTACACTCAGCCATTCATATCACTTGATCTTGACTCCTGTGATGAACGATTGCATCTATTTTATTTATTTATTTTACTGTTGGGGAAAAATCAGCTACATTTTTTTGACTGTATTTTGTCTGCTTCGAGTTTGTCGCATGTCGAAAGCAGATCGTTGGTTATAGTCGAACAACCATAGTGCTGAATTTCACTTTTTCTAATACACATATGCATGTTTTTAGTAAAATAAATACATGCAGACATTTATTAGAAGTGAAATGCAGTGGTACGGTTGCCCGAGTGTAACCAATGATCTGTTTTCAACATGCAGCAAACTTGAAGCAGACAAAATACAATCATACCTTGCAAAGCTGTCACCGCAAACTTGAGCTGACAGGCAAATGTGTATAGCCTGGCAGTATGATGTAATACACTGCAGTTATGTGAGGCGGATGCTTGTGACACGGTCACATCTGGATTGGTCATTAACTGACCATTAATGATCAATCCAGTAACCAATCAGTGAACATAACTAGCTAATTAATATTTAATTAGCCTTATAATTCAGTTTAACTAATGAAGCAAGCAGGTGAGAGTTGGTGTACAACAGCTAGAGAAAGGGTGGAGCTCTACCATCATTAGTGACGTTAGGCAGCCTAATTGGTTACAGTTAATACCATGTGGGAACTGTGTTGTGTGGTAACAGATCAGAATTTTAACCAGACTGGGCACAAACAGATAATTGAGCATCTAGGTTCTTGCAGCCCGTTGTCTAAGGCCTAACATGGTTTTCCAGATTGTTCTTCTTGGTGCTAACCACATTCCTGTATGAGGCATTATGACAGTGGGACTTCGGCTTGGTATGTTCCCAGACTTATCGAAGGCAACTGAACATGCAAACAATGGTCATGTGCTACTCAGATTGGAGCTTGTTATTTTTCGAGCAATGTACAGACCTGGCTGTCGGACTACTTCAGAATAGCTCTCAAATGGTAAAATGGGGACCTAAAATTTGAAACCCTCATTCAGTTTTATTTATTTATTTAAAGTTGGTAGTTGGAAAAGGCACACTAAGCCAAGGCTCATTTCAGGTGCAACCAGGGAGGTATTGTGGTAGTAGTAACTTATAAAACAAAATACAGATGCAGCACTATATTACAGGATATGAAGTGCATGAGAGGCATCATTAAATGTGTTAGCTAATATTATAACAGCTCTCATACAGCACTGAACAGTGAACAAACGTGTGCAAAGTGCACAGTTTGTGTAGGGGTAAGGGTAAAAGGTGAGAGGCAGGGAGCTGAACAGGAGAGGGCAAGGGAGAAGATAAGGGGTTAGGGAGGATTACAGGAACAAGAGGGTACAGAAAGTTGTACTATTTGGTGTTTGAAGACTGGTAGAGAGGGAAGAGGTGGAAGGGAGAGGAAGGAGGTTCAAGTGGGAGAGGTGGTAGGAGAAGGCACCTTGGCCAGCAGAAGAGTGAGGGTGGAGAATGGAGATACTGCAGGAATCCCTGAAGTGAAGTGGCTAGAATGAGTAGGGAACAGGGGAGATCAGGGAACAAAGATACGAGGGGAGGGACCCAAACCAGTATTTGGCAATTCAGGCAGCATAGTGGGATTAGTGGCATGATGGCAGGGGAGGGTGGAGAGGGACGAGTAGCAGGAGCAGTAATGGGTACAGAAGGAAGAGTTGGAAGTGAAACAGTAGAAGGCATTGCACAGGGTATCCAGTCTAGCAACGGACAAGGAGGGGGTGACACCATAGACTATGCCACTCAATCAAAGACAGGGTGGACCATTTTGGTTATTAGTTCCCTACAGACCTGGAGAAAGAGGCAGTCTTTACTGTGGTACAAGGCACCTAGTTTGGAACAGAGTTTGGCATGGATGGCATCTATATGGACAGAGAAATAAAGCTTGCTGTCAAGCCACATGCCAAGGTACTTGAAAGCAACTACCACTTCCAAAGGGGTGCTGTCTACTGTGGTGAAAGTGGGGAAGGAGCAAGAGCCTGGCCAGTTTCTGGCAGGTACCAAAGGTCATGGACACCGTATTCTTGGTATTCACCTTGAGCTGGATGTCATGGAACCAGCACTGTGTGTTGTGGAATTCCTACTGGAGAAGCCCAACCATGGCAGCGGTCGTGGGGCTGGAAGTGTAGAGGACTGTGTCATCTGCGTACATGTGGATGTGCAAGCAGACACACACAGAAGGGGGATCATTTAGGAAAATGGAAAAGAGGATAGGGCCCAGGATGAAGCCCTGTGGGACTTTGGCTAGGATGGGGTGGGGAGGACAGAACATCACCCGTACCAGCTGTTGATGGCCAAGAGGTATATAATAATAATAATAATTATAATAATAATTTTATTTATATAGCACAATCCCTAAAATCAAAGTGCTGTGCAATTCATAAAAACAAAGGAACAAAACTTGATATCAAAAACAGATTAAGATCAGGTAATGAAATACAAAACAAGTGGAAGCATATGACCAACCTAGTCACCAAATGTCTAGCAGAATAACAAGGTCTCTAAAGCTGTTTTAAAGCTCCCCATGGTCTGGCACTCTTGAATCTGATGAGGCAGAGAATTACACTGGGTCAGGGCTGCAAACATAAAAGCTCACGATCCAGATGTTTTCAACAGCACCCTGGGACTCTCTAACAACCCTATGTCAGCTGAGCGGAGTGAACGGACAGGGTAGTAAGGAACAAGGAGCTCTTGCAGGTAGCCCTGGCCCTGTCCATGTAAGGCTTTAAAGGCCAGAAGGTTGACTTGACGGTGATCCACCACTGAACAGGCAGCCAGTGCAGTTTGTGCAGTACTGGCATGATGTGGCTCGAACGAGGAGCCCCCATCAACAACCATGTCGCAGAGTTCTGCACCAGCTGCAAGTGGCAGATATCAACCCATGGAAGCCCTAGGTAGAGGGAGTTGCAGTAGTCCAGGCATGAGGATACAAAGGTGAGGATCAGTGTTGTCAGGTCACCAGACAGAACAAAGTGCTTGACCAACAATGTTCCTAAGATGGTAAAATGAGGACTTGACAACTGCAGACACCTGTGAATGCAGTGTCAGCCTGTCAGCCTGTCATCAAGAAGAACCCCTAGGCTGTGCACCTGTTCAGAAGAAGGCAATTGACTATTCCTGAGCTGAAGTCCAAAGGGACGCCCTGCCACTGACCCCTATATCTGGTGTCCTGGATCCACAATCAGCACCTCAGTAGCTGAATTTTATCCAGTCCTGTATCTCTATGAGGCAGCTGTTAAAGACAGAGAGCACCAACCTGGTCGGGAGTGAAAGACGGGTAGAGCTGGGTATCATCAGCATAGCAGTGCTGCCTCAGCCCATACCCATCTTACAATGTTTCCTAGAGGCAGCATATACACCACAAATAACTTTGGGGAGAGCACCAAGCCCTGGGGGATCCCACAAGACAGTGAGACCGGGTCCGAGGAAAACAACCCAGACATCACCCTCTGAAACCTGCCAAAGAGGAAAGATTGAAACCACCTGAGGACTGGACATGCCAAGCCACAGATGACCGCCATGCACTCGAGCAACACCCCATGGTCCATGGTGTCAAAAGCTGATGAGAAATTCAGAAGCACCAAGATGGAATGGCACTTCTGATCTCTAGTCATCAGGAGATCATTGAGCACTCAAACCAGAGCTGTCTCAGTACTATGCCTCTTCTGAAAACTGGACTGAAGAGGATCATAGATATCATGGATGGTAATTTGGTTCTCCAGCTGCAGTGCAACAACTTTCTCAGTCACCTTCCTAATAAAGGGGAGCTTAGAGATAGGTCTGTAGTTAGCCAAGCAGTTCGGGTCCAAAGAAGCTTTCTTAAGGAGAGATGTAACCACAGCCTGCTTCAGGGAGCTAGGGAACTCACCCATCTCTAAGGAGCACCACACAATCTTGGCCAGAATCAACACACCCCAAAATGAGGCATGTTGGACTCAGGTCCAAACTACAGTAAGTCAGCCACATATTCTGGATAATCCACACAATATCGACGGTTGATCGAAAGAAGACCAAGAAAACCAAGGTGCAGTGAACAGGCACTGACCACCGGCAACCCCCATAGAGGGAGCCGGTTGGAGCTCTGCCCTGATGCTGGCCACCTTATCAGCAAAGAATCGAGCAAACTCATCACACTTAGATTGTGAAAATGCTCCTTGGACCTGTAGGCAGGTGGGGTTGCATAGCATGTCTACAGTCCGAAAGAACCAAGCTAGTCAATTCTGAGCTGCAGCAACCTCCACAGACAGGAATTCAGCCTTCTTACAGGTGATTTCTAATTGATAGAGTTGGTAATGTTCCATCAATCTAAGGTGGTCAGCATCCAGGGAGGATTTCCACCAGCAACACTCTAGCCTTTGTCCAACTCATCTCAACTCCCTCAAGGTCCCATCAAACCAAGGGGACCGAGGGCAAAGAGAGAGAGAGGATGAACATGGACAGGAGCGATGGAGTCCAGGGTGTCTGCAATGGCCTTATTATAGGCAAGTCCTCGGGACTCCTGCTTGCACCTGGTAAGCTTGGTAGGTCCAACACCACCAGTAGACCATCGGGAGACACATTCCTGAAAGGGCAGCATCTGACCATCTCCACAGGGGCAGGCTTATAAAGGGGAGCCTGGAAATCAAATATTATGGAGTGGTGGTCCAAACATCCAACCGGTCCCACCACCAAGTTGGTGGCCTCCAAGCCTAGGAGAAAAAGCAGGTCGAGTGATTGACCATGATCATGAGTTGCAGAGGTACTGTAACTACCAGTGTCAGGTCCAACGAGCACATACGTTAGCGGAAATCATGGCCAAACTGCGACAGTTCCTCATCAACCCAGGCATTGAAGTCACCCAGTACTATCAATCTGGGAGACTCAAATGCCATGTTGACAATGAAGTCGGTGAATTCTTGCAGGAACAATTTCTGATCCCCTGGTGGACGGGAAATGAAAACAATCCTGCACCCCACAACTGCAACAATGGTACACTCAAATGATCTGTAACTCTCAACTGGCACTCCCACAAAGACCCAATTCCGATCTAAAACATATGGCTACATCCCTACCCCTGTGATCTGATCTCGAGCAGTGTATTACCAGTGTATGAACTTAACCAGGTGACATCATTGGCTGAGAGGCAAGCAGAACACAGCTTGGTGTGGAGGAGGGGGGTGGGGCACTGAGTCAAAGGCTTTGGGCAGGTTGGTGAATATAGTTGAGGTGGTGTAGTCCTGATCCATCCCAGTGAAGACAGAGTCAACTTGTAGCAAGGAGGAGATGCTGGAATGGTGTTTCCTAAAGCCAGACTGCAAGGGAGAGGAAGTCAGAGGAGGAAGGAAATTACCGAGTTTGGAGTAGGTGAGGGTCTCTTGGAGTTTAACTAGGGAGGGAAGAGAGAAATGGGATGGAAGTTTCCAGGGGAGTACTTTTGCAACTTTTCAGGCCTGGGGGATAGCACAGAGGGAGAAAGAAAGGTTCAGAATGTGAGCAAATGGAAAGGCAATGACTGGGACCAAGCTACAATAGAGTTTTGGGAGTTTCAATGTAGGAGTTTCAACTGTTTTCCACAAGAGTCTATATAAAGCTGTTTATTTTTAGCTTGTACCTTAATGATTTGCTTATATTTGTCACTAGTTCTTTTGTTTTATTGTAAGCTGTTGACATTGTCCTGTTTTCCAAGTGCAGTGACCTCACTACCCTTGATTTCAATATTTAGATGGGTTTCCGGGCAGTTTGAAATTGGATGATTACCACTAAATTTGTGCTTTATGTTAATTCAGTGGGCGTATGCAACGAGAACAGTGTTATGCGTGTGCTACTGTGATAACTGTTTGGCTGTTCACACTCTCGGTTCTACAGGGAATTATCACCCTGTAGGGGTATCAAAGGCAAGGAACCCTCGAAGAGGGTTCCACCCTTAGAGATGCTACTGGAAAGATTCCCTTGGCTAAAGGTACCTTAGGAAGGAGCCCCCAAGGAGAGAGGATTGCCACTGGAGAGGAGGAGGGGAGGACGGTGGGGCAAAGTAAAAATGCTTCAGAAGGGGGCTGGGAGGAACTGCTTATATAGACCAGGAAGGGGATGTGACTAGTTGCTCACCCCAATGAACTACAGGCAAAGCCTTCCAAAATAACCAAGTGTATGAGTTCTAGGAAATCCATTAAACCTTACAATGTTGAGTGAAGTGTGATATTGCTGGACTTCTCTGTAGCTCAGGAATGGTGATTTTGAGTTAATAAAGATTATTGGCAGTTATAAGTATCTGGGATTACTACTGGATTAGTCTCTCAGTGTCACATGAAACATGGATACAGTAGTCTCTTAAAGGTAGATCACACTAGATTATCATTGTTCTTACAGTTCAGAATTGTCTTTCAGAAGAAACTCACAAATGAGCTGCCTTAAGTATAGTACGGTTACTGACTATGGTTTTCTCATATGTAGTTCAATTCATATGTCTAATTTGAAGGGGGTGCAAGTACTTTATAATGCAGTTGTAAGATTTATTTGCAACGCTGAATAGAGTAAAGCAGTGTGGTTTATATGGCAACTTAGGGTGGGATCCAGTGAAAGGCTGGGCTCAATTATTTTGCCCTCACTAATGTTAGGAAAAGGTTGTAATTCTAGAATGAAATAAAAAAGTAAATGTTAAAAAGTGAGTTTTGTGGGAGTTGAGAGAGGGATTTATGGATGCATATGCTGTGTACAATACGAGATCAAGTGTTTTATGAGAACAGACTCTTCTATTACAATGGTCAGTTAAGGGACAGAGGGCTTTTTTGCTTTCAGATCAAATTTTAAACACGTGTCTATAGACTGTAAAAGAAAATGGTAGTTATTGAACATTTAAATGCAATTAAAAGCTTTACTTTCTGAAAAAATGTTGATGCTGTAATGTTTTATTTTAATGTACAGTATGTAGGCACTTTATTGTATTGCTCAGGATCACACATGAAAATTGACATTCCTGCCCTTGGGTTTAACTTCGTTATCAAAATAACACAAATAAACTGTGATTGGGAGAACAAAACAAAGAAAAGATTTTTCAATGTATAGGCCACAAAAGATAAGAATAATTATTGAATGGGCAATGTGTGGCAGGGTGCAAGATCAGAATAAATACCAGATTAGACAATGTGTAATGTGGTGCAAGATTTGAATTAATATCAGAGTAGACATTGTGTGATGGGTACAAGGTCAGAATTAATACAGATTTTTGACCGTGTGATGGGGTACAAGATCAAATTTATACCAAATCGGACACACTGTGAAGAAGCGCAAGATCTTAATTAACACCAGACTGGGCACTGTGGGATGGGGTATCAGATCAGAATTAATACCAAACTGTACACTGATGGGGAACAAGAACAGAATTAATATCAGATCGGACACTGTGTGATGGGGTACAAGATCAGAATGCCATTTTGGGAATTGTGTGATGGGGTACAAGATCAGAATTAATATCAGACTGGGCACTGTGTGATTGGGAACAAGATCAGAATCAATCCAGACTGGGCTCTGTGTGGTGGAGTACAAGATCAGAAATAATAACATATTGGGCACTGTGTGGTGGGGTATAAGATCAAAATTAATACCAGATATGATAGTGTGTGATAGGGTACAATATCAGAATTAATACCAGACTGGGCTCTTGTGATAGGGTACAAGATATGAATTAATTCCAGATTTGGAGCTGTGCAATGCGGGAACAGATCAGAATTATTACCAGATTGAGCACTGGGTGATGGGGTAAACATTTCAGAATTAGTACCAGACTGGATTCTGTGTGATGGAGTATATGATAAAACTTAATACCAAATTTGATAATATGTACATGTGATTAAGGACTGGATGAGGGAGGAGGACACTGGAAACCAGGGATGTCGGTGGGGGCTCTTATTCTGTGTGTCCTTTGGTAGACCATCTTCACTGTTGACCACAGTCTAGTGTGGTGCCTCAGACTGCAAGCGGGTTGGAGGAGCAAACCATTGTATTTCATATTGTAATGAGGCTATACTAGCATGCAAAATGTCATCTTTGCACCATCCATGGGTAGAGTGGTCCTTACATATCATGTTTTCATAGTGGAGCTGTGTGTCCCAGGAAAAACAGCTTTGCCTTCTGCAAAGGCTTGTTTGCTCCAGTGACTGTGAGGCCTGTCTATGCCTGTCCCTCCTTCCTAGGCAAGCAGGGGGCTTTGGATTTACTTTTCTCCTTCATTGCCCTGTGCTACCATGGGGTGTAATGGAACAGGCTTTGCATGTGCAAACTTGGCTGTACCTCTGTTCCATTATGCCACTTTGTGCATGTCAGGCAACCTTGCTCACCAGTAGGGGACTTTGCCTGTGTCTTGTTCTAGCTTTGAAAATGCTGCTGTCGGGGTCTTTTATGGAAAAATACTTATAGGATTAACAAAGACGTAGAGTGGAGCTGGCCAGGATCTGACACAAAATTGCAACTATTGCTACAGCATTACTGCAGTGAACAAGGCAATTTCAATGGCAGTTAGTCTTGTTTGCCATGCATTGTTGCAGGATATTGCATAGCATCCTGGCCAGCTCCACTATTCAAGGACATCTGGTTCAGTTTTTTAATTTTCCACAACTGGTACTACATCACTGAGAAATGATACACAATGGGTCTTCTACTTAATGACACGTGCTGGAGATGTGGTTATCCTCTTCTGCCCCTGCACTTGTTTTGGGGATGTCCCATAATTCAAAGGATTTGGACTATTATTTGGTTAACATGCTCATAACTGATACAGCAAAACATTCCCTTTATCTCAGTTTGTTATATTAAGGGATAACTCATTAATATACTATTTAGATAGAAGTGAACAGATGGATTCTCCTAGAATCTGCTAGCTTTAAAATAATTACTTTATCCTAATGAAAGGATCTTGTGTGTCTCTCTACATCAAAAGAGTGGTCTTCACATATGATTACATCAGCCTTAAAGTACCACAAGTCACATCCTAAATAGCTCATATAAAACAGTTGAAGCCACTTTTGGGACCCTATTTTGAATTGTTAAATCAGATTAGAATGTTTAATTAGGCTATTTAAGGGGGTTGAATTCTATTATATTATAAATGAAATGACATCAATAGATACAGTAGATATGCTATGTTGGTTAAGCAATATACCACAAGAGGGTATGGGTGATGCCAGGATTTACACATGTCTTGTGTGTTGTTTGGTCATGAGGTCGCAGGCCGAGTGAGCAAAAGACACCATGCATGGATAAATCCTGGCATCACCCACACCTTTGAGTGGCATATTGCGATTATACAACATGTAAAATTAAGAAAATATTAAAATTCTAGGTATCCGGCCTTTTATTTATATATTTAATAAAATAGAGGAGATATGCTTCTGCATATAAAAATAGTCCTGGGTTGCTAGGGCTGTCCTTGGTTTGCTAGGGCTGTTGCACATGCACACCAATTGGGACAACAGTGACAAATTTGTTTTCTAACCTGTTGCAACACACCTGCAGTCATTAGGAGCTTCCCGGTAGCATTATCTGATTTAATCTAGAACATGCATTTGTTTAAATAGAAACAGATAAACAAAACTAGTTATCCACTTAAATCGTTCTATCGGTTGCCATTTTAAACACCTACTACTTGAACTGATTCAGGTTATTTAGGAAGTTGAGGCGGGGCATCGACAGCAGGGCAACAAGTTTCACTGTCCATTAATAAGCAATACGTGGGGTGAGAAACCTTAAGTCATGGCAAAATTTGAAATGAATAATAAACAAACTGACCCAGACCACGTTTGGATATGATAAAACAGGTTAGCAAAGTTTTGGCTTCTTTTCAGCACAACACAACTGATGGAATGTATAGAGCTGCAGATGATGATGTATTGTTTCAGAGATGACAGATGTGGTGTAAGTAATATTTCCTCGCGAGCTGCAGCAGGACGGGGTGAGTTTCACTGACTCGGGTCAGCAGTCATGCACATGGAATCAAGAGGGTGAGGGAGACAGCACCGAGAAGACAGCGACGGTTGAGGTGAAAGAGTTTTTTTTTTTTTTTAATCAGGGTCACTAAGAGAGTTTTGCTAGGTAGGGTTTTGAAGTTTGTGGAGTGGTGAAATGTTACAGCTGATGACGTCTGTGTTTGAATTTCGCAGTCAGTTGTGGGAGACAGCAGTTTAGTGGGGATTCAACATGGTGGTTTTTCCACTGTCCACTTCAAGGCTCAGATGGGTTTCAGAGATGTAACTGACTGACTCCTTTTCCCATGGGGTAACGTTAGGATTTACAACAGGGAAAAGGTGCTAGTCAGCCAATCAGGTGGCAGCATTTTAAAACCCATTGTAAAATATAGATTATAGAATTGTTTGCGTGAATTGTTGCTGTTCTTGGATTTTGTAAATACTGTTCATATTACTTCTACACAATTCATGTTTTTGTATGTTCCTTTGATTTGAAATAAATAAAAATGTTCTTGAAAGAAAAATTCAGGTTTACAGGTCCTGTTTAGTAGTAGAACACTGATTCTGAACACCAAGGGTTCTAAAGGGACCTGGGGTAGTCATATCAGATGACCTAAAGGTGGTAAGCAATGTGAAAAGTCGGTAAGGAGAGCCAGGGTGATACTGGGATGCATAGGAAGGGCATCACAAGTAGAAGAAGGAAGTAGTTATCCTCTATACAGACAGTTGGTGAGACCCCATCTGGAGTATTGTGTGCAGTTTTGGAGACCTCATCTACGCAAGGACATAGACAGGATGGAAGCAGTCCAGAGGAGGGCAACTAAAATGGTGCAAGAAGCCACATGAAGAGAGACTGAGAGAGCTTTAATATGTATACTTGATGAAAGGAGGGACGGGGACATATTAGAAACGTTCAAGTACCTCAAGGAATCAACAAAGTCCAGGAGGGTAGCATCTTTCAGAAAAGAGATGTGTAAGAACAAGGGGCTCAATTTAAATATAGAGGGATGGCTCGGGGGTAATGTAGGAAATTTATTTTCATTGAGAGACTGGTGGATACATGGAACTGCCTTCCTGAGGAGTTCTGTTGGTTCTAAAAACAGTGGGGAATTCAAACATGCATGGGATGACACAAGGCAATTATAGTGGGGGTTGCAGGAAGTAGGCTGTTGGTTAACTAGAATCTGCAGCTTATCCAGTAGGTAGGCAGAGAAATGGGCAGACTGGGTGGGCCAAGTGGTCCTTATCTGCCGTCAAAGTCTTATGTTTCTATGTTTATTTACTATTTATAGATTCTGAGATCCCAAACTGAGGATCCCTCACTGATCATAAATCATGTCTAAAAAAACAACTCAAGAAATCATGAATGCAGCAATCAAGGAGTGGTAGGTGTGTCATCACAAGAGCAAATCTCTAACAGTCAGTATACCCTAGTGACACAATGCACAGAGGTTGCTGAGTTCTAAGAACACTTAGAATCATGTAATATTTGAGAAAGTTCTAGATCAGACCCAGATTCCAGAACTTTAGAGGTTTCTGATAAGATGAGGGGGTCAAAGGTTTGAGTAGCACTGGCAGAAATCTGGCCTGGCTGATGACAGACTTAGATTGATGGCTCATTATAAAGACTATCAATCGGCAGTCTCCCATAAGAAGGCAGAGTTCCTGTCCAAGGAGATCACAGCTGTGCAGAACCAACTGGCTCAGCTCTTCCAGACTGTCAATAGATTGTGCAATCAATCTGTCTTCAGTCTCTGGGAGCATTTTCACAGATTAAGTGTGATGATTTTGCTCTGGTTCTTCACAGATAAGGTTTCCACCATCAGGTCAGAGATCCATTCAGTGCCCTCAAGTGGGTTTTGTGGAGGTCGGCAGGAGGCTGTGGCACCTGGTTTGTCTGGTCTGATTGGCCAGTTGGCAATTGTAGACATTGACCAGATCATCCAGAGTATGAGCCCAACCTACTGTAGTTTGGATCCAGGCCCAACACGCCTCCTAGTGGGGTGTGTTGAGGTCATCATCCCAGTCTTGTCTGAGATAGTTCAGTGTTTGTTGGAGACAGGTGTGTTCCCTGACCCCCTGAAGGAGACGGTAGTGGTACCCTCTCCTAAATAAATCCTCTCTCGACCCTGATTGCTTAGCAAACTACACACCTGTCTCTAACCTGCTCTTTGTGGGCAAGGTTATTGAGAAGGTAGTTGTGGTGCAGCTGGAGAAACATGTAACCATCCACTATGTCTATGATCCTCTCCAGTCTGGATTTAGAAAGAGGCACAGTACCGAGACAGCACTCATTTGGGTACTAATGATCTCCTGATAGCAAGGGCTTGAGGAGCCATTCCATCTTGGTTCTCCTGATCTCTCCTCAGCGTTAAACACTGTGGATCATGATGTGTTGTTGGAGCACCTGCAGATGCTCTGTGGGCTGTCTGGGACAGTCCTCAGATGGTTTTGATCTTTCCTCAAGGGTAGGACTCCAGAGAGTGGTGTTGGGATTTATTCCTGGCACCTCTCCCCTGTCTTGTGGGGTTCCATGAACTCCATACTATCTCCCATGTTGTTCACAGTGTATATGTTGCCGTTGGGAGACATTATAAGGTGGCATGGGCTGAGTTGTCACTGCTTTGCAGATGACACTGAGCTCTGCATGTCCTTTGTGCTCGAGCAGAGTGGAGCGGTCTCAGTCTTTAATAACTGCCTCTCTGAGATCCAGTGCTGGATGAGTGCCAACTGGCTGAGGATTAACACAGATAAAACTGAGTTGTTAGTGGTGGACCCAGGCTGCCAGGGTTTGGGGCTGCCTGCTGGTCAACTATCTGGGCTTTGGCTCGGGGGGACCAGCTGCTTACCTCAGACCGGGTGCAAAATCTGGGCATTGTTTTTGACAGTGGCCTGACACTAAAATCTCAAGTGTCTGCTATTGTAAAAACCTCTTTATATCATCTGAGGAACATCACTTGGATTAAGCACTTGGTCCCACCTGGCGACCTTCCAACTTTGGTCCATGCCTTTGTGACTTCCCGCCTTGACTACTGCAATGCCCTTTACCTAGGACTACCGGGGGCTGAAATCTGCTGATTGCAGCTGGTACAGAATGCGGCGGCCAGGCTGTTGACTGGTTTATCAAGATCTTGCCATATCACGCCTGTGCTCTGCTGCCTGCACTAGCTGCCTGTTCATGGGTGAATCACCTTCAAGGTCATATTACTGACCTATAATGACCTACATGGACAGAGACCATGTTACTTACAAGATTTTTCTTTGCCCATTGCCCCTCCACTCACTCCTTTCCTCCAGAAGGGATTGCTAGGGGTTCCCAGGGTCCAACTTAAGACCTCAGGGCTCATTCCTTTGCTTTTATGGCACCTACTCTGTGGAACTCTCTACCTCAAGCGGATTAGAGTGCTTGACCATTAAGAGCTTTAAATCTGCTCTCAAAACACACCTTTTGGTATGGCATTTCCTGACTCTGATTAGCCTGTGCTTACTGTAGCAGATTAATTGTAGCTGCTGATTCTATGTATTTTTATTCATTTGTTTTAACAGATTTTACTCTGTACAAGCGCTTGATTCTGCAATGGAATTGCGCCTTTTACAAATAAAGGATATGATATGATATGATATGATATGATATGATATGATAACCCTAACATGTGATAGGCAAAGAATCACTACACTTATTGTTAGCAAAATCCTCACTCATGTCCTCTGTGATATTGTCATGGGACGTCAGTGTCCGTGGCCCTGTAGGCTGCATGGTTTCATCTGGTGCCGAGGATCAGTAGGTCATGGGCTCTAGTCCCGCACTAGGAATGTTGGCTAATATCCAGTACTGACACTGCAGTGTAGCATGTGGAGGGGGCTGCCTGTTGAGGTGCTGTCCATCACAAGGGGAGATAAACTGAGGTCCCTACTGTCCATCACTGATAGTTGCCTTTGTAGATGTTAACAATCCCATGTGACATTGCAAGATGGGATTTTCCCTGATGCCCAAATCAATATTTCCCAGTCAACAGAATGGGTCCATGTACCACTCACCCAGGACACACCTGGGATCAACCTGTCATAATTCATGGGGGATTTCCTTAACTACTTAGCTTTTTTATTATATTCTTCATCTACAAGGTTCCCAAATTACATCCCCAGATGCCAATGGCCATCTTCTCTTGAGGTTGGTTAATTTACACTTTAATTGTCATGTTTTGTATTTATTGTTTATGCACCTGGTCATTCATGAAAACAGGCTACTGAACTTCGAGGAACCTACCAGGTGTATCAAATATAAATCAAATTAAATCACACCAAGTTAAATGTATACTCACCTCCTTGGTCTGATCAAAATCCTCACTCATGTCCTCTAACTCCAGATCACCTGAAATCACAGATAGAAGGGATTCCAGTTACATACCACATTTACAGGGTCTCCAAACTCCACCCCACCCAAGAGCAAAGGTCAACTGCAATTTGATTAGGAAACTTGCTTCACTTTTTCTAGATCAAAATCCCATCCTCACAAGTCAAATTAATTGGCATTCAAGTTTAGACTTAGCATAAATGCAATATAACACTCTTATTTCCCCACAGTAGCAATATCAGTTTTTCCTCCACACTCTAGTCTCGACTGCTTCTAGCTTGTAGTGCTTTCTGTTGCGACAGGTACTCACCAGCTTGCTCGAACCAGCTTTCCCATTCTATTCTCATCAAACTCCAAAGCATCTGGAAATACAAACAGAAATGTTTCATTTCAGGAACACTCTGGATCCTGTCAACACCTTTTGGCACATGTTCTAGACAAGCTTCGGCATCTAAATCAGGGAATCCAAGCCTGAAAACATGGTGGTGGCCACAAAAGAACATAGAAACACAGCCATTTAAGGTCTGAAGGGACTTTAGACTCACTGTGTTTGCCCTCCTTCTTCTTAAGCAGGAATGAGCAAATATGCTGTTTCAGTCATAAACTAATTCAAAGATGTCCCTACCTACTCTACTACCTATGTAAGCCAGTGACTCTCTTGGCAGGTAGCAGTTTATCCAAGATTATCTAGGTTCAGCATCCTCCTCAAGAAGAAGTACTCTCTTTTCCAAAGTTACCCTCACACTTATCAACTTTGAGCTTCAGAGAGTGTTTTGCCTGCTGTAGAACACCATAGTGAGTATCTCTGTCAGACTGATCTTGTCAATGCCCTTGAGTACAGTATGTGGTAGCCTGAGATCATGGCTCCTCTTAACATCCTTTTATCCAACGTGAACATGTTAAGGCCATCAGCTCCTCATAGCTGTCATCCCTGTATCATGATCATTTAAGCGGCCTGCATTACAATCTTTGACTGTTTCAATGTTCTTTTATATTGAGGAGCCTAGAACTGCAGAGAGTACTTCAGCTGGGACCTGAACAGGACCTTGTAAACAGGTGGGATTACTTGTTCCGGCTACTGTGCCACTCTTTGATCCACCCCAACATTGTGTTGGCTCTCCTAAATGTGGCCACACACTGCTTCTCATGCTTTATCCCTTATCTTGTATTACCCCTGGTCCCTTTCCTCCTCCTTCTTTGCAGCAGGAGCAGCCCACACAATGTATAAGTTCAAACTCTAGTTTTCCTTTCAAAGTGTGGCACCTGACTTTTGGTTACACTGAATTTGAGCCTCTAGAAGTATAGTGATCAGCCAGTTTGTTAAGGTCATCCTTAAGGAAGTCCACCACCTAGGCCAGTTTAGTGCCTTCAGCAATCTTAAGCATCCTGATGCAGATGCTAGTTTCCAAATTGTTTAAGAAAATGTTGAGCAGCAGCAATCCCAGCACTGATACTTGACGGACTCCACTTTGTGCCTGCATATGCCAGATTTGGGTGCTTATCCCAGACGTCTGTCATGTATCACAGTGTCAAAGGCCTTGCTGGAGTATTAAGAAAATAATTTTCTACTCCAAAACTAAGTATATGGTGTGGTCCCATTTGTTGTCCAGAAGCCTTCTGGCAAAATACTGTTCTGTTACCATAACCCTAACCACTGATATCATGTTGTCAGTGCCCCCACAATCTGGGCTGATGCAACAGCAAGAACCCACTAGTGAGTATTAACTAGGTAGAAACCCATCGTAGTTTGCTGTTGTTAGCATTAGCAACTTGTTTGAGAGACAGTTTAGCACTATACAACCCTGCTCAAAGACAAGCCAGCCTAAATTCCTTCTTGGTTATTTACATGTACTATCCATGATGCTTTTCATTAAGGGAAGCACCACATTTCGTAGACAGTAAATCTGCCGACATCCATCACGGCGACGGCACAATGTCAACACACAGCATTGTGCCGTCAATAACTAATGTGTTTTTTGCAGGGGGCTGTGTCCCCCCACACCCCCCATGCGTGGGACCCTGCCCCATCCCCCACATTTAAATATAATCAACTCCAGGTCGGAGTTGTTTCAGGAAGGGGGCACAACACCAGGAGAAGCCACATCTGTGAACTGCACACCATTACAGTGACTTTCATTGTAATGGTCTTTTTCCTTCTGTCACAGTTTTAGTGTCTCTGTACTGTGGGCCACCGTGCATTAAGGGGTGTATGTACTATTCATTTTTGGAAAAGGTTCTGCTAATGCATTGTCATGCACAACAAATGTGTATTCTAAACCAAATGAGTACAAGAGAGAACCCCTATTTGCTCAAGGATAACTTGTAACTAGCATTTAATGATAAATCAATGTCCTTAACTGCATTTATTTCAATCATCTTTAGAATACCAGTAACCTAAAATGACATTAAAGAGAGGAAGACTAGAGCTAAGCTTGGAGTCTTATTCAAGTTCTGATTTTTGGAACAATGTATATAAGACAATAGTTGTGCTATTATGGTAAAATATTATGACTAAACGTGTATTAATGTGAATTGAAATGATCAAGATCACAGTCACCTGAAGAAGTCAAGCAGGGCAAAACATTGAGCTAGGAGCATGGGACCCTTGTTATAAAATATATGGAAAAAGAAGAAAATAACAAGAGTACTTTGTGCGTGGCTGACTTGGTTTGGTATATTTTCCATTAGACTTCTTATGTACATGATCCTGAAACTCTCCCCTACTTAAGTACCAACATTCATTATTACTGTGGAAAGTAAATATACCTCGCTTATTCTGATCAAAATCCTCATTCATGTCTTCTAACTCCAAAGCACCTGAAATCACAGAGGAAGGCTTCCTATTACAGAGAGCTGGAAGGGTTTCCATTATTTCTCACCTATATTATGTGGTCCCCAAGCTCCACCCCTCCCAACACCAAAGGTCATTTTCATTACGGGTAGCCAAGATACACACCCGCTTTGTTCTGATCAAAATTCTCATTCATGTCTTCTAACTCCAGAGCACCTAAAATCACAGAGGAACAGCTTGTCATGACAGTATAGAGATAGAAGGATTCTGTTATATTTCTCACCTACAGTACATGATCTCCAAGATCTACCCCAGCTCCAAAGGTAATTTTCATTATGGGTAGTAAAGATACGCACTCGCTTGTTCTGATTGAAACTATATTCATGTCTTCTAATTCCAGAGCACCTGAAATCATAGAGAGAACTATCCATTAGACCTCTCACAAAGACGCTTCCCCAAAGTCTACTCAATCCCACTGCTAGTGTTTATCTTCACTTTGAGGCAATGAGGTGGGAACCATAGAGCTGTTCACGTTATAGTAAGAGATACAATACAATCAACATTAAGCTGTTCCTCCAATGAATTGCTCTAGCATTTCTGACTGAGTTGCGTGAGTGTTCGTGAATCCAGTGCAAAGCCCGGCACAAACTGTTTCTTAAGAGTTGCAGCTCAGTTTTGCACTGCATTATGACTGGACTGCAGATGCTTATCAACTGAGTTGCAAAAACATTTTATAAGCATTGCTCTTTAGCTGGTTATGCCTTGAAAAACATTGTAATATAAATTGCCAGTACATTGCTAACTGTAAAAAACAGTCCTAAACCAAGTCATTGGTGGGACAGTTTACTGCAACATGCTTGCAGTAAGAGTAGACAATTTTCTATCATGTTCTTACCAGTGCCCCCCCCCCCATCTATTAAACATGTCAAATCTTGGTCTAAGGAGAGTGTTACATATTTGGTACCTACGATTCTGAGGGTACCAGGCAAATATAGTGCTGTCAAAACAGCGCATGGATTACCACGCTACAGAAAGCGCTAAAGGCAGTACAGCAACAGGGGTTTCATAGGATTGGGAATAACCACTACCCCGTCGCTGTATGATGAAATGGGTAAGTGTCAAGGCTGCTGCCGGTGCAGTGTCTGGTTAAGCTGCTCCATTACTGTTAACGGCTTCATTTAAAAAAAAAAAGAAAAATTTTTGCCTGCATGTTTTGCCCCATCCCTAAAGTCCACACCCTCTCGGAGTTAGTTATCTTAATTCTGGGGGGTGGAAGGGCAAAGCTCCCAATGTTGGGGGGTGAAGGGGCCAGAGCTCCAGGCAAAAAGGAAAAAATCCCATTGTACTGAATGGGGTGTCTGCGGTCCTTTTTTGTCAGTGTTTTCACCACATTATTTTGGCTTGCAGTTTGTCTGTGGGCATTATGTCTGCAGTGATTTTCCATGCATTATGACCACGTGCTAATTTTGAAGGATCCAAGGAAATTATACTGCCCTGAGGTCTATATTACGTGGACCAAACTGAAAGATAATTACAGGTATGAATAGCAAAGCATGAGATGGCAATAAGGACACCAAATGACTCTTACGCCATCGCCAGACATTTTGATCAAGCTGGACACGATAATACAGACTTCTTGAAATATGTCAGCATTGAAAAATATCTCAATGGGACAAAGGAGAGTAGACTTAGTCAAAAAGCTCCTGCAAAGCAAAGCATTTTGGATTTATACCCTCAATGGATTGTATCCAAATGGACTAAATGAGGAATTATTGTTACATTAATTTTAAACTGATTAAAGCATGGATAAATAGAAATGTGAATAAATCCAACTTCTGATACTTTTGGGTAAAATGTGGCTAGCTGAAAAAACTGTGTAGCCAAAATATAATGTGGCAACATTTTCATAAAGTTCCATCCTTTTGCAGTTTGGTGGCTAACTGAATTCTAATGTGGCAGCAATTATTATGACACGCGTTCTTCAAACTACTAAGCATTGTAATGCCCCATTTTAAGTGACTTATGTTTAACAGCTTTGTGATTACACTACACCTTTGTTGAAATGTTATAAAGTCACAGTGAGTGAGTTTGGTAAAATGGTTATATACCTTTAAAATTTTAAGGTAAAAGCTTCATCCCATGAGGCAGTCCTTGATTCTAATGGCGTATACTGATTACATTTAAAATGTTAATGGGGTTGTGGTGATTGCAGACACCAGGGCTACATGACAGATCCATTTTTTTTTTTGTGGGTATTACTTGCTTTAAATGCGCAACCTAAGTTTAAATACTTGAAAGCTTGTTTTGCAAAGTGCAAAGCACTGAATGGAAACTTCAGGAAGAGAGGCAAATGAGACCAATGGTTAACAGTGAAGTTGCTGCTGAAAGCACCTAGCAGGTACTCCATCTGTTTACATAAGCACTCATGCGTGAGACGGTTTGAAAGTCAGATTGAAACCAGGTACGCCAACATGCGCCGCCTACCTTGATCTAATTGCTTGGTCACCCAGTCGAAGAAATCTATTAGATTCTTTTGACATGACCCTTCCCCCCCCCATCAATCCATGCTGCCTCGGGTCTTGTAACCCAGTGAATTCAAGATGATAAACAGTCCTTTCCTTCAGCAGTGATTCCATTAACTTTTCCACCACTGATATCAGGCTGACTGGCCTATAATTGTGAGCCTTCTCCCTGCTACCACTTTTTTCCTTTTTTTAAATTTACATTATATTTGTCGGAGCTGGCAGGTGGGCTCCGCTCCCCCCCCGGGGGTCTTGTATCCATTCTCGGCTGGTGACCACATCACCAGGCTTGCCACCAGGACCATCATTGAGTCTGCCAGCTCTGGTTTTCTCCCTTCTCTTGCTGCAGTCATGTGCATGTGTATGGAGGCATGTGCACTCCACAATCTGCAGTGCCTCCCTATTCTTGCCACGCCCCACCCACACTATCCCCAGGATTCCACTGGGGTAGCCATGCGCGGGAGTGACCAGATACCACCCAGGAGAGGAGAACTGCCTATGGCTGCTCAATCCAGCTCCTGCCCTCCCGTTGGCTGACCCACAATGACCCAGACTCATTTCCAAACCCAGTCCCCAGCATAGCACAAGGTGTGGTGTCCAGTGTCTCACCCTCAGTGCTGCCAGACCATCCTGCTACCACTTTTCTGAAGTGGAACTACATCTGTTCTCCTTCAGCCCTCCTGTTTCCAGTGAGCTGTTAAATAGGACTGTCAGAGGTGCAACAAGTACCTCTCTGTGCTCCTCAATACCATTGGATACACTCCATCTGCCCTATTAGCTGGTCAGCTTTCAGATTAGTGAGTCCCTTCATGATTCTCTCATCTGAAAATGGGCTAGTGTCGATTTCCTACCTCCAAAGCTTGTCTTACTTTTTTGTGACTCCTCCCCTTCTCATTCATCTGTGAACACTAACAAAAGTATTTGTTCAGGATGTCTGCCTTTTCTTGGCCCCACTCTACACAGTCCCCCACTTCCTTTCTAACCATACAATCCATCCCCTGGTCTTCCTCTTTTCAGTTACATACAGTACCTAAAAGATTTCTTGTCCCCCTTTGTTACTGCCTGGGCTATCCTCTCCTCTCCTCAGTTTTTCCTTTGCAATTCTTGTTGCTTTCCTGCCTCCCTTTGCCTCCTGATACATCTCGCTATTCTCCTCACCTCTGTGTCTCCTTATACCTTCTGAATACAACCCTTTTAGTCTTTAACTTTTCAGTCATCTCTTTGAGAATGCAGTCTCTTTTCCTCTTGCTTTTGCTCACTTGCTAACATAGAGGTTTGTTGTGACTATGCCCCTTTCAACTTAGCCCTCTGCTCCTCCCTTACCTCAGTTCATCCCTTCCCTACCAGGTCATATCTGAGGCATTCACCTATCTTTATAAAATCTGCCCTCCTGAAGTCCAGGACCCTCACCCTTGTGTTGTTGGATTCTGCAGCCGTCATTATGCTAGACCACACTGTACGGTGATCACTGGTCCCCAGCCTGACCTCCACCTTGATGTCTGCAACACTGTCCCTGTTGGTGAGTACCAGGTCCAGTACTGCCCCACCATGAGTGAGCTCCCTGACTAGTTGCCTGAGGAATGCCCCATGCAGGGAATCAAGTCTAGGATGTCCCTACTTAGCAGAAGTTGCAGCAGGAGGTTCCAAGCTACAGATTGAAGTCCCCACCAGCAGCACTGCATGCTGTTCTGCCATCTTGCCAGTAACATCCACTAGTAATTTATCTAACCTCCCCTGTGCTGGAGGTCTGTAGATCACACAAGTGCAAAAAGTGGCTCCATTATCCATCTCCAGGGTGACCCACAGTAACTGTTCGCCTATATTGACTGTATCTCCATCACTTTTTACTTTTCCTCATATAAAGCACCACACCCCCACCTTTCCTTCCCACCTCGTTCTTCCTGAACAGAGTACAGCCTGGCATGTCCATGTCCCAGTAATGGTTTTCAGTGCACCATGACTCAGTAATGGCCACAATATACAGTCTGGCCTCTGCCATGATGACCTTTTGGTCCAGAATCTTATTTCCTTGACATTTAGCATTTGTTCACGTGGCGTTCCAGATTTTGTTACCACTCTGCTTGTTACCCCCCTTTTTTCCTATCTGCCCCCTCCTTCCCCCTCTCTTTTTAATGCTTTGTTTCTCATCCAGCTTCATTTCTACAACCCTGCCTCCTTTATTAATTTGTACAATAGGGGATTCCTCTTTCCCCTCGACTTCACCTTACAGTTTCTGCATTGCAGATTCCTTCTGTTACCCCCTCAGCTTGTTTAAATGTTCAACAAAGTAGCATTTATACCATCCACAGAGGACTGTGGTGCCCTTCCTAGATGGATGCTGCCATCACCCCTGCATAGGCCCTTTCCTCCAGGTGGGTCCCCAGTCCACAATATAGCCAAACCTCTCCTCTCAGCACCATTCCTTCAACCGTGAGTTGAAGCTCTTGGTACAGAGACCCCTCTTGTCCCTTCTGTCCTCATCAAAAGCCATTGAGTGCACTACCTAAGACCCTTACTCTGCTCCCTAAACTCCCCTTGTACTAGCCCAGCCCCATCCCTTGCCAGCTCCTTAGTCTCCAGGTGGACAAGGAACACCAGCTCTTCCTCCAGTCCTGCTTCCCTAGTAATCCTTAGGACCTGCTTCACATTCCTCTGGGCCATAGTGCCACATAGGCACCTAACCTCCCTCTCCCCCTTCCTATTTCCAAATCTATTCCCCTCACAATTCAGTCTCCCACAAGACATCGGTTTCTTCTCTTCTAGAGTACTCTATCACCCTCCTTGGGGGTCTCTACTACAGAGGACCTCTGTATCCTCCCTGGCCACTACAACTGGTGCGAACTCCTGGTGGTCCTGTCCCACCACAGTGGCATAAGAATTACATAGTGGTACTTGTTGAGGAATGTGACTCTGACCCATTACCTCCACCCTTCCAGAGCCACCATAGTCTAACCACTCCTCCTCCCTGACATCCTGTGAGGTAACAGTGGAAGACTTGGTGGCCCCTGGGTAGGAGAAAATGTCCCTCGAATCATACCCAACCTGTCCTGCAGTGTAGCAACCTCCCTCAATCTAGAGAGGAGCATACAGGTGAGACAGCACCACAGGCTCTGGAGGATCTCTTTGAAAACTGCACCCCACGGTCGCTGCACAGCACCACTCCCAGCATTCCCAATTCCTACTCCCCCTGTGTTTCCTGGAAATACTCTTCAACTCTTTTTGCCATTTTTCCCTTGATGCCCCCCTCTGCGCACATCATTGTGATCTGTACCATGCCCTGTCCTTCCCTTCCCTGACAAACCGATGTCTCTCTCACTGCACAAAATTCACCTCCAAGCACTGGCTGGGTGAACTTCCCTCCTATCTCTCCCCTGCCTTTACAGCCACCCCCCACTCCTTCCCAAATCCTAAGATCTACCGACTCATGAACCCTGGTGGTCCCATCTTCCACCCTTATTGACCAATCGGGTTATTCTTATCGCCTCCCAAAATCTGAAATTCACTTCCCTCAAATTTGCCACTCATCCTCTTGCTGCTCCATTAACTCTGCCCTCAAGAACTTCCTTGCCTTCCTGTGCCTGCCATGACCCTCCCTAATCCCCTCGCCATCTCTCCTAAGCCCATATTACCATATGCCTACTCCCCACCACTCCTATTTCCCTCTGATCGTGCTCTTCCTTGTCCCCTACTCTCCCTCCTCCTAAAGTGTTCCTCCCCCTTCTTTCTCTACCCTTAATCTACCTCCCTCCTGTGAGCTCGATCACTGCCTTGTGCAGGCAGGATCCATAGCACATGGTGGGCAACAAATTTACCCCCTTTCCCCTATTTCTCCTTTTACTGCACCCCACAGTCACTGCTAGATCACTGCCTTGTGCAGGCAGAGTCACCCAGCACACTGGTGGGGTACTAACCCCCCCATCTATAGCTAACCTCTGCTCAGGCTCATATGCCTACTCCCCACCACTCCTATTTCCCTCTGATCATGTTCCTCCTAGTCCCCACTCTCCCTCCTCCTAAAGTGTTCCTCCCCCTTCTATCTCTATCCTTAATCTATCTCCCTCCTGTGAGCACACTGGTGGGTTACTACCCCCCCTACTATAGTTGACCTCTGCTACCCCATCCCACAACATCCCTCCCTCAACACCCCCCTCTCTCACATCACTATATATAAATAACTCTCATCACCTATAACCAGTGTCCTACCATTAGGGCTCTCCACCGCCCTGCCCAGATAGGGATAACAGGACACAGTTGAATTTCAACTCCCTTCCCCTTGGATACCCTCCACCCCTACAATATCTCTCTCTCATCACCCTGCCACATTCTACCTCCCCTCTCCTCCAACCCCCCCACTTCCGGTTAACACAGCCTAACACTGGCCTACCCCTATACTCAATTAAGCACTTATAACCTACCCCTATACCCCTCTTATATACACTTTAGTCCACCCTGTCATCTCTGTTTGCCTCGAAATTCATGTTCTGTCTGTGTCACTCAGTAAATTTCCTTTCCTTTCTTCTATTCTGCCCTTCGCAATTTTTCATTCCCTCCTTTCGTTCTTCCTCTCTTTACTCCAATCACTGTAAATCTTGAATATCTATGTTACACTAATGGCTACCAATTACTATTGGGTCACCTTACCATCTAGTGCTACATACTGTTGCCAAGTTATTATATGTGTTCCAGTGTTACCAACTGTGACACACTGTTGCCAATTTGCTCTATGTGTCTTCATACCTACTATACTTAAGTGTTGCATTGTTAGCCAATGTGATCCACCTGTAATCCCTCCTGCTGTCATTGTATGCAAGTAAGCAAATTGTATTCCAGCATTGTAACATTTCTTTGTATTCTATCCCATTATTTCCTACCCCCAAGGCAGCACCGAGAGATGAGCAATTTGTTGCTCAGCGTGCTTTCCTGGTGAAACATTTCAATAAATAGAAATAAAATACTTTTGTATCCGTATCTCTGATAGGGTGTTTCTAGTTTTACTCATTTTTTTTTGTTGGTATGCTACTTTGATCATTTACCCTTGATTGGGGTTTTTCTGAAACAGAGCCTGGACCATGACAGCCCTCCACACACCTCCGCAGCTGGCTCCAACTGAACAGTCATTGTACTGAGCTTATACTGTAAAGTGTATGGGTTTATTGATGCTCAATGTACACATACAATTTACTGCATACACTGAGTGTAGTGATTGTTCAGCTGGGCCTGGCCGCAGAAGTGTGTGGAGGGATGTGCCAGTCCCGGCTCTGTTTTGGGTTGAAGGGGTCTGGGTGGTGGACACCACAAGCTGGGATGGGGAATTTGGAGCCAATAGACCACCAGGGCATGGGATATATTACGCACAAGTTCTGGAACCATCAGGGATTGGGAGGGGGCAAGGGATATTACCAATATTATAATTACTGGCACCATCGGGGATCAGGAAGAGGGCAAGGGAAATTAACAGTGGTTTAACTACCCGCACCATCGGGGATCGGGAGGGGAGTCTGCTAGGGCAGCTGGTTAATATGTCTTGTGTGTGGGATTTTTGGCTGTGTGTGTGTGTGTGTGTGTGTGTGTGTGTGTGTGAGGGAATATAGCACATACACAACTACAGAGAATATTGTTCTAAGTACCATTAGACCAGCCCTGGCTGATATAAGGGTACTCAGAAATTCATCCTGTGGGTGTGTTTCCAGAGTCCCATTTAAGGGGAAGTGGCAGTTTGCATCTGCCACTTCCCCCCTTGCACCATGCCGCAGCCACATTTGTGGCACAGGGGTGGTGCAGTTCTGGTTGGGGGCAGGCAACCTGCAGCTGCCACAGGCTGCCTTTGAGAATCGCTCCTGGTGCATCCTTTGGTGCAAGAGGCACTTTGCTCAATTTATTTTGGCACAGGTCCCTTGCACCGTGCTGGGAGCTTTGCAAATCGGGCCCACTGCCTCACAACTTAGTACACCTTAAAGTAACCGTAGCAAAATAAAAAGAAAAACTTGTCTTGATTTGCCTAACGCAGGATCAGCAGTTACATGTACCCCACAGGAGCCCATCTGTCTCCATGTACCTAGTTGACCTGGCTATTATTGTTCCTCTCAACTTCATTTTTTGTCCTACTCCTGCTCTCTCTTTTCCTTTATCTTACCTCTCTGAAAGACATTCCTCATATGCCTTAGCTCTGTGACTAGGGAGTTTTTACTTGGGACTCACTCCCTTATTTCAATCAAACCTTACAGTTTTAGGTATTCCCAGTATATTTAGATCCATATCTGTGGAAATCCTCTTTCAGGCTTCTGGACCACGACACTCAATTTTTGTAATTTTATCTTTTTTGTTAATTTAGCCAACCAAGCATTATAAGTGACTCCTGGTTCATCCTTCCAGCCCTGGGTAATGAGTCTCTTGGCAGCCACCATTGTTACATTGTATCATCTAATCAGCTGATCCAACAGGGTCGGGAGTGTTCCTGTGTCCCCCAACAAGCATATCTGAGTCTGACAGGGCCCAATTCATCCACAGTCCTTGGAAATGTGCCCATAAGATCTTCTTGGAAATGCTTATGTTCAGAAAACATATGAACTAGAATACCCACTCAGCCTACCTTTCAAGCACAACCCTCTTGACAATGCCATCATCAGTAATAATTTGCTGGGTGCTAGATCCCACATGTGTAGGAGTTTAAATTGTAACTGTAGGGCCCCCACTTCTCTGACTCCCACAATCAACAGTTTTCCAAACTGTTTCACACTTGATTACATCTTGCGCTAGGCCTGGTTCCATCTTCCTGCTAAACTGAAGCTGATGGCAGGTTTCAGTAGCATAGTTTTGATATATTTTTTAAATAATATCATCAATTACTTTGGCCTGTCCTCTTTGCTAAGTAGGCTTATGGCTGATGAGGTATCTCCCTTCCTCCTGCTGGAACGGGGCAATGTGTGCAGACACTGACATAGTTGCAACCAGTCACTGGTCCTTGTTCTCCAGGGAAAAAATGCTATTTCAGCATTCAAGGGTATCATATCTACATATTCTCAAATGTCCCTGATCAGCAATAGATCTTGTCTTTGCCAGTCCATCCAGGTACCCACTCATCCCCCAACCTTATCCCGGGGATTTCTCCATAGTGGGGCTTGTGTTGGTGCATTATCCCTGTACCAGTAGAATTCTCCAGCTGGGTGAGACAACTGACCACTCAACTCATTTCATTTCTTTCTGTAATCTTTTACAAGTCAAAGCAACCTTCTCCCATGTCTGAGAGAAAAAATTCTTAACCAGGAACTCTAGCAGAACCATAACTTGGCGACTATATTAATTCCAAGAACATTACTGGACATTTTGCAGCAACCAAACAACCAGTCAGCTGCCCCTTCCCTTCCCTTCCCTTCCCTTCCCTTCCTTCCCTTCCCTTCCCTCATCCATCCTTCCTTCCTTCCTCGTTCTCACTGTGTTTTTCCTTTTATTCCCCTTTCTTATTTTTCTTAGTAGTTTAATCCTAAAAAGTCACTTGTGTGTCTTTCTTGAAGAAGCAGGTAATTTAATGTGGTAAATAATTCTAGTCAACAAAACTCCCTCTAATGGATTTCTTAGTTAGTCTGACCCTGAGAAATAAAGTAAACATTTGAGTCATCATGACTTATCTGCTTTAAGTCACTTTCACCGCACTTACGGTAGCAAAGACACTCACCTCGCTTGTTCTGATCAAAATTCTCACTCATGCCTTCTAACTGCAAAGCCCCTGGAATAATAAGCAGAAGGGTTTCTATTGTACTCTATTTAGGGAATGACAGTTGTAAAAACACACAATAGCTATAAAAGGTTCCCCTAACACACCTGGCCACTTTGGTAGTGGTGCTCTGAGAGGAGGCTCAAACTGTGCAAACAGCTCCAACAAGCACCTTGAAAAGCAGGAAAACAAAAAACACTCCCTGTCACTTAACCTGGAGTAATTAGTTTTACTCTCTGAGGTTTGGGGAGTGTGGCAGTGTTACCACAAAGCTACTTGGCAGAGTTAAACAGTTGTAACATTTTGTGGTTTACCTGTATGGTAAAAGCTCAATGGTACAGCTGTAGGTTTACCTGACCCGCGGCGTGCTTGCTAAGGAGGCAGGCAGCCACATCCTACCCTTTCCTGTAACCTTGTGAAAGAAAGCTCAGAGCATCAGCTGCAGTTTGGAGGAGGGTGTATGAGGATTCGGGGTGGGATCTGCATATGTTAAGCCCTTTACCTTCATTTACTCCTTCAGAAAAAAGTCTATCAGTCCACATTCAAAAGTGTAGCTTTTGTACAGTATTTAGTTTAAGTGGTATGTGTTATTTATTGCACTGACTGGCTGTGGAGTGTGAATTTTACCATGTATATGTTAGTACCGTGCCATTAAGTAGGGATTACGCAAACTTGTGGGAGGGCTATTAAAGTCCCCTTGTCTTGCAGTTCGGGGAAGGAGATGGAGAGTGACTCAGAGGAGGAAGAGAGAAGGTGAGTTGGAGCTGGGATGCTGACACAGATCAAGGCTGCTCTCTTGATTAAAAGCTGTCTGAAGCTTCACTCCTTGGTATTCCAGGATTAATGTATGCCAGCATTATTCCTGAGAAATGGTGATCCTGAAGGAATTGGTCAGTGCGCTGCATTGTTCAACATTGTTCAAAGTGATCATGTCTAAAAGGTACAGCCTCCTGAGTTCAGTGTACAAAAAGTTATTTTAGTTTGTTATTTGTCTCCAATAAAATGATAGGCACATGTAAACCTTTTATGCCTTTTATGTACCTAATAAATTGTGTCTTTGCTTATTCTAGTTACACCCCATCACACTCCTGTAACACTTTGTGAAAGAACAGTTACATATGTACTGTAACAGCAGATCTTCGAGATAATCTCTTTAATCAGGCCACACCTATGGAACTTATAGTTGCCAGGCACTAGGACCACATGGAAACTTTTGCAAGCAGTCAGCCAAGGAGGGCCCATGATGACGTCAGACCTCAGCATCCACATAAACGTGGGCAGCCCCTCTTCTCCTCAGTTTCCTGCCAGAGATCATACTCGGAGGACATCCCTGTAGGGAACCAAGAAAGAACCCAGCACTCCACCAGCCAGGCAAGGCAGAGAGCTGGAAAATGTATTAATGGAGATAGGAGCTCAAAGACCCAATGTTGCAGGCCCAAAAAGGGGAAGGAGGGTGAGATGGCATGGCCTGAAGAAAGCGATTCTACTGTTGTGGTAAGTATGTACAGTAACTGTTCTATCTTCTTTGAGGATATCTATTTCATCAGGCCACACCCATGGAATGAATACCAAGCAGTACAGAAAAACTAACAGTCTGGGTGACTGGAGCCTATAGGCTTATGAAAGCAAGGTCAAAGCCTTCTCGTCTTGAGAAACCATGTCCAAACTGTAGTGTTTAGTGAAGGTGTGACCAGTACTCCAGGTAGCAGCTGCAGAGATTTCTGCAGCAGTCACATTTCTAAAATGAGCAACAGAGGTGACCATGCCTCTAGTGGAATGACCCCCGGATGACACCAGCACATTTCTTACCATACTTCCTGTAACAAAAAGTAATACAGTTTGCTAGCCAATTAGACAAGGACTGTTTAGAAACTGGGGCACCCTCTTTCCCAGAGGCAAACAAAACAAAAAGCTGTGAGGACTTCCTGCAATCCTTGGTACGGTGTGTATAGTACGTCAATATACTATGCACATATAACGTGTGGAGCAATGCTTCCCCTGGATTTGCATGCTCTGGATAATACACTGGCAGGTGGATGGTTTGATTTAAAGTAAGCTCAGACACCACCTTTGGTAGAATCTCAGTATTAGTATGCAAAGACACGCTGTCTTTGTGGAAAATCAGATAAGGCGGTTCACACATTAGAGCCTAGAGCTCCAACATCTTTTGGGCAGAAGTGATTGCAACTGAAAATAAAACTTTTCAAGAGAGAAAGTGTAGACCACAAGTCATGGCTGACTCAAATGGAGCCAAAGTGAGCTTTTCCAAAATAAAATTCAGGCCCCAGTCTGGGACTGGATTGCAGATAGGAGATTTTCAATGTAGAATGCCTCTCAGGAATGTACAGGCTACCTCCAGCTGAGCCACCGTACGACCATCCAAAGGCACATGGAAAGCTGATAATGGCAGCCAGGTGCACTTTGATTGAGGAATACTGCAGGCCTGAATCCGATAAGGACAGCAGGTACTCTAAAACCTGATTAACTGGACAGGTGAACAGGTTCAGGTGATGAGAAGCAGCCCATAAAGTGAACCGCTTCCACTTCATGGAGCAAGTAGATCTGGTGGATGGTTTTCTAGCAGCCACCTGAACATTCAACACTTTTTGGGAAACTCCAAAACAGGCCATGGCTATGTCTTCAGGATCCATGCGTACAAATGAAGAGACTTCAGGTCCGGATGGACCAGGGTTCCCTGTTCCTGTGACAGTAGACCCTTGCGCAGAGCAGAGGTGCTGGGGGCTCCGTGGCCAGCTGCTGCAGAAGAGTGAACCAGATCTGTCAAGGCCATAGGGCAGTGATAAGCATCAGAGTTGCCCCCTCCATTTTCAACTTGAGTAGTACCCTCTGAATTAGAAGAAAGGGAGGGAAGGCATATAGGAACTTCCTTTTCCAAGAGAGGGACAACGTATCTTGCCAGAAAACTCCAGGCCCTAGAGTAAGAGAGCAGAAAGTGGCAGGAGAGGAGGGCCACCTACATTTATGTGGATGCTGATGTCTGACATCAATTGTGGGCTGCTCCTGGCTGATTGCTTGTAAAAGTTTCCATGTGATCCTAGTGCCTGGTGGCTGTAAGTTCTATAGGCATGGCCTGATGAAAGAGATATCCTCAAAGAAGATCTGTGCTTTCCTGGGCTGGAAGATCTATGGCAGGAATCAAATCCAGGTTTGTAGCATGGTAACACAACACGCTACTATAGGGCTGGTGTAGCACTGTTTGTCAAAAAAGGCGTGGTATTGGAGGGGTAGAAGAGGCAGAGGGGAATGTGGAGGCTATTTGGGTAACCTTGCTGAGCAGGGGGATAAGAGAGTAAAGGTTGGAGTGGTATACAGACCATCAGCACTGGCAGAGGTCCTGGAAGAAAGTTTGGTGGCAAATCTCGAGGGACACTGTAGATTGGGAAAGGGAAAGATAGTGGTAATGGGGGATCTCAACATGCCAGGAACAGACTTGGGGACTATGACATCACCAGTGGCCAGAGAGCAGAGACAGCTGGATGTCTTTCAGGATATGTTTCTGACCCAACAGGTGGGTGAGCCAACTAGGGAGGCCCGGACACTGGACATGGTCCTGGTGGACAGTGATCAGATTGGGGGCCTAGAGGTGAGAGACCCATTGGCTGGGAGTGATCATGCCACAGTCTGGTTCTTCCTGGACTAGGGAGGGAGAAAAGCTGAACAAGGATGGTAGTAACTGACTTTAGGGGTGTAGACTTCAGGGAGATGGGAAGGATCCTTAAAGATCATCTGGACAGGATAAGGCCGGATATGGATGCTGACAGCAGGTGGGGGATCATTAGGAGGGGAATACAGGAGGTTACCAGATCCTGCTCAAGGGAAAGGCATAAGTATGGTAAGGCCAGAAAACCCTGCTGGTGGATCCGGGAGGTACAGGAGGTGGTGAGGGAAAAGAAGGCGGCCTACGGGTGCTTCAAGTGCTCAAGGAGTGAAAGGGATCAGGAGGAATATGAGCTGAAAGCCAAGAGAGTCACCAGGGTGGTGAGAGCAGATAAGACAAAAAAGGAGCCATCCTTGGCCAGTGGGATCCAGAGAGGGGACAAGGAGTTCTTTAAATACATACGGGAAAAAAGGAAAGTAAGGGGCATATCAGCAAGATAAGGATAGGGGAAAGTTGGGCACAGGAGGCGGGGGAACAGGCAGAAGTCCTAAATGAGTACTTTGCCTCAGTTTTTACTGGGGGGATGGAGGGGCTATGTCTTGCGAGGGGAGCGGAGGCAAACTGTAGCAAGGGGTGGGACCGGTAGAGACCAGGGGACCTGATGGGTCTGGGGAAAGGAAATGGTCACCACAGACAGGTGGGGGCCCAGCAATGCAGAGTGAAAAAGGGGAGGACATGGAGGATGAAATCCCAGTAGAGAGAGTGAGGGCTTTGAGTGAAGGAAGCCCTCAGGTCCCTTCAGATGGAGAAAACACCTGGGCCAGATGAGATACACCCCGGGGTGCTGAGGGAACTGGCGAATGTCCTGGCAGTCCCGCTTTTCAACATGTCTCTGAGGACTGGGTGGGTGCCCCAAGACTGGAGGGTGGTCCATGTCATGACGATCCACAAAGGGGGATCAAGAGAGGAGGAGGGAAATTACAGGCCTGTCAGCCTGACATCGGTGGATGGCAAGGTGAAGGAGGGTATTGGCAAGGAAAGGCTAGAGGGGATTACTGGAGCAAACTAGGTACTTGGACGATAGGCAGCATGGCTTTGGTATGGGAAGATTGTGCCAGAAAAATCTTGTTGAGTTCTATGACTGGGTGACAAGGGCCCTGGACCAGGGTAGGCCAGTGGGTGTCCTCTTTCTGGACTTTAGCAAGGCATTTGATTTGGTACCCCACAGTGGCCTGCTGGCTAAGCTGAAGGAAATGGGGGTATGGAGACAGTTGTTAAGATGGATAGGAAATTGGCTCTCTGAGCCTGCTCAGAAGGTGGTGATTGAAGGGTTAGCCTCATCCTCAAGGTGGGTTACTAGTGGGGCTCCCCAGGGATCAGTGCTGGGGCCACTCCTGTTCAATGCCTACAGTATATCTCAGACATCAGGAGGGGGATCAGGAGTGAGATGAGTCTCTTTGCAGACAACTCAAAGCTGGGTGCAGTGGTGGATGGGGAGGAGGGGAGGGTGGCCTTGCAGAAGGACCCAGAGGCTCTGGAAAGGTGGTCAGGAAAATGGAAGCTAAAATTCAGTGCAGGGAAGTGCAAGGTTCTGCACCTGGGAGTCAGAAATCCAGGCCAGGGGTATACCCTGGGAGGACACATGATTCAAGTCACGGAGGTTGAGAGGGACCCAGGGGAAGTGGTAGATGTCAAAATGAACAACTCAGAGACTTGTAGGAGGACAGCAGCAAGGGCAAATAGGATGCTGGGATGCATTGCCAGAGGGATTACCTCCAGAAAGGCGGAGGTGATCCTTCCACTGTACAACCGCTTGGTTAGGCCACACCTTGAGTATTGTGTACAGTTTTGGAGACCACATTTAAAGAAGGACATTACACTCCTAGAGAGGGTCCAAAAGAGGGCGACCGAAATGATCTGGGGCCTGGGGGAGAAGACCTATGAGGAGAGGCTCAAGGAGCTTGACATGTACACCCTGCAGTAGAGGAGGGACGGGGGGGGGGGTATGATAGAGGTCTTTAAGTACATGAAAGGGATCAATAAAGGAGGCCCAGTCAAGGTGTTCCAAAGGAAGGAGGGTGGGGCAACAAGAGGTCATGGGTGTAAGCTGGAAGTGGGCAGGCTCAGAGGAGAGAGGAGGAGATGTTATTTCACTGAAAGGGTGATGGAGCAGTAGAATGCACTGCCCAGGAAGCTGGTAGAGGTGGAAACTGTGGATGGGTTTAAGAGGGGATGGGACAGGTCCAGGTACAGGGAGGAGGGTAAATCTGACCAGGCCCAATACAGGTGGAACATCTTGGACAGGGGAGAGTATAACCCAAGGGAGAGGGGGGGACACCACAATTGGCCCTCAGTGTGGGTGCTGAAAATCAAGCAGACTCAAGAAACTGTTAGCCTATTCTGCTGTCATTTTGGTATGTTAGTATGTTTGGGCAGTACATTAACATATAGTATCTACTAACATTCATAAAATTGGAACAAGAAATCCTGCACTGTGATTACTGGAATCCAATCACATGACCATATAGTACTAAAGGATAACTGCATACGCACAGGTTTGTATCTTGGCAACACAGTACATTACTATAGGGCCATATGTTAACATATAGGGCTGAATTTTTAAATGGCTTAGATTGCCATGAGCCTCAGGTGAGCTGACGATACAGCGCACGGGCCTTGCGGCAATCTAATGGAATTTTCTATCCCGTGCAGCAACTGCCACAAGTTAGACCAACCTGAGACAGATATTTGATGCACACTGCCATTAATTGTGGAAACTATTCAAACTGCACCCAAGATTGTAAAATTGGGCACAGCTTTGGGGAAAGGGTTCTGCACATCACCAGAATCTAAGTGTCATGGCACAGTGTTTGACTCAAGTCCTGTGCCACACTTTGAAAATCCAGCCCATAGTTTCTATTAACATTTATAAAATGAGAAGCAGAAATTCTGTACTGTGATTAGTGGAATCTAATCACATGATCATACTGTATGACAGAATAACTGCACATGCCCAGGGTCGCTGTGTGGCAACACTCTAGTTACTGTAGGGACATACAATAATATATAGTATCTACTTACTTTTATAAAATGGGAAACAGGAATGCATTACTTTTATTTATTTAAGTAGTTTTTGTTGACCGGGGAAGGAGGACTAGACAATTCTGCCTACTTTCTGCCTCATCCCGGGAAGGGGTATATAGATGGATGCCAACTGACATTGAACCAGATTAAGAGGTTGGTGGTATTTTTTGTGAATGGGAGAAATTTGGCCAGGGCACCCGGGAAATTCCCTTATTCTTGCAGTAGGGGGCGCTGCTGTCTTGTGATGGCGGATCCTGGCGTCAGTAGTGAGGTGGACATGGAGGGAGCAGGAGGAATGGCCTCTCCTTCTGTATCACAGTCTATGGAGGTTACTATGGATATTAAAGACACCAGCTGGCTTACCTTATCGGAAGTCCCACGGGTGAAGCAGCTGTGGGGTCAGAGAACAGAGCAAGAAGACCAAGATGATTTGTTCCTAGAGTCAGAATGTAAATGGCAACAGCTCACCAAAGTAATTGCACTGCACGAGCAGTTGCTGAACAGTGGATGGAATGTCGTGCAGAGTGCACGGGAGGCACACGGACCCATGTTGATGGACACACAGGAACAGGACGGAGGAATGCAACACGGCATGCAAACTGCAGCAGTGTTGGAGGAGTCAGTGGAATTGATGACAGAAATGGAAAGGATGTTATTCATTATAAAGAAGTGGCGGTGATGGAAACTGTCCCAGAAAGGAACAAGTGAGGCAAGATTCTATGTCTGCGGTTGTACCCGCGCAAGTTAAGTACAGTTGGCTGACCTGAGAGCTTATGAAGACAGGTGTAGGAACTGTGGGGGGTTCTGAGCAAAGTGGATTTCTTAACAGAACTGTGTTGGGGCATTTGCAGTGTCCTATGCCTACTACAGAAATGAATAGCCTAAATCAAGGGAAGGACAATAGTGTTGATCAGGAGCCAGTGATATTGTCAGGTGGCATGTTTGAGGTACAAAATGAAGACGAAATTTGATACAGAAGGGGAAGACCTTGTCACAGGTTCTGCCGATAATGACACTTTGTTGCACAATTCCTTTGATAATAATGTCTCTGCCTCTGGTCTTACAATTGCAGAAACCTTAGAACAAGCAGGATGGGTGATGGGCACAGGGCAGCAACCATGGCAGTCTCCAGGACCTGTGCCTGCCTGACAGATACTGTCACCTGAGTTTGTGTCCATGAGTGGAAGTCCACTCCATATTTCCTCTTCATTAGAGTTCACCCAGAACTCCACCTTAGCCTTGCCTGCTCCTCATACTCTTAAGGGTGCTAAGGAAAAGACTGCTGGGTGATGGACAAACAGCAGCAGGCATTGAGAGTCCTCCCAGAGCTCAGAATTCTACCTTCCAAAATGACAGTGGGCTTGTATAACCCCCCAGCCTGAGAGGTCAGGTGCAGCTGACAGACCTCAACCTTCTCCAACAGAGCAAGGCTCCCTACCTTCAAGAACTTAAGCTGGGTTGTTTCATGCCCCTCCTGAACCTGCTAAAAGACAGAATGCCATTAGGATAAAGTGTCATGGCGGACTTGAGGTGTTTCCAGACACACTTTATGTGGGGAAGCAATTAAGGGACAGCCTGCCATTTCAGGCTGCTGAGGTCTACGCATTGATTTAAGCTTTAAAACAGCTAGCAGCTTGGAAATGTTTTGGATAAGATACCAACAAGTGACATATACACCATTATGGTTTCCTTTTGCTGTTTTTTCCATTAACAAAACCTGCCTTCAAAATAATTACTGTCCTGTTCAAGAATAAGGGTGTGTGTATATGACATACTACATGGGTTGAAAACAAAATGCACTGTGTTGGAGAACCTGGACCCCATTATGGACTCAGAACAGCTATGGACCGGGGGTTGGAGAATTCGGGTTTGTCTCCCATGGATGAATGGCGTGATACAACATCTGCCAAGCTGTTTCTATTGGGGAGAGACAGAGGCTTTATTTTTTATGCTGGAGAGCCAAAATCATGTTTTCGATGTGGCACATGTACACATTTACGTAGTGCTTGGGATAAACAAAAATGTTCTCTGTGTGGGGGAATTGGGCATGTCAATGTGGGTTGTCCAACACCAATCAGCTGTAACAAATGTAATGAAGTTGGACATTCTTTTAGAAATTGTCCATAGGCAGCACATACATAACAGGCCAGCTGTGGAGAGAGTGAGGAACAAGAAGATGTGATTTCTAGGGCCCAGGAGAGGGACATAACTAGGCCTACCTTAAGATCCTCTGGACTGGCTACGGACAGGAATGATGGAGGTGTGCCTCTGTGGTTGGATACAGAAAATGATGGTGAGGTTTTGCTTTCTGGACCAGATGGCCTGAACCACCAACTGGCTATGGGGGCTCAAGGAGATGATATACATACATGTAGCAAGGGCACTAGTGAGCCAACACTTTCTATGAGCCCTCAGGAGAGTACTGGAGAAGCAGTGCAACCACCAGTGTCCACTGAGGAGATGATGTCCCCCCCATCCCCTATGGAGTGGAACAAGCCCTCTCCACAGAGAAGTTCTAGAAATAAACCTGCAAAGGAACCTCCACCTTCAAAACTGGCCTGTAAGGAAGATATTCCAGTGAAGAACTTGTCTTGTCTTGCAAACAGGGATTTCATCCCTAACGACAGATGATATCCTGTATGAGAATAAAAAATGTTATCTACCTACCTAATAATAAATCTGTGGTGTTGGCAAAATGAAAAGCATGGGGAGATACAGATGATGAACTGTATTCCTCATCCATTGCTTCTTCTCTACCCGAGGTCACTACTGACACTGATCTGGTGTCAACTGACTAAGAAGTCTAGAAAAAAAATTTGAAAATGAAGAAATCTGCTAAGGGAGCTAATTGACTCTGGATTGCCATATATGTATAAATGTCTAACTGCTTTTTCCCTTTCCTCTGTCAATACAAAGGGCCTGATTCTTAAAGCTCTGTGCCTGATGCAAGGTGTTTGCACCAAACAGATATGGTGGAAGGTGCACCTTGCATCCAGGGCTGCCTCCATAATTCACAAAGGTGACCTGCGTCAGCCCATGAGCTGCCTGCCCCAAAGGCAGCACTATCCATGCACCCAAAGCTGGGCTGTGACCAAGGTGACGAGGCACTGTGGCAGACGCAAGCTGTCACAACCCCGGCACAGGATTCACAAACTGCGCCCTGAAGGCAGAATTCTAATCTAAGGGGACTTAGAATATGCTCTGCTGGGAGCAAACCCTGTATGTGGCACTATGCCACAGTCCTCCAGTGGTGCCAGGGCCATGTCATGCCCATGGTAATGTATACCCCCATCCCCTATGCAGCCAATGGTACTAGCACTGTCCCCTCCCAACCCTGAACCCTGATGCTGCCCCAATACATTTCCCGTTAATGCCACCCACATGGTGGAATAGTGTCCCCCCATCCCAACAGGTAGTGCCCAGCCCATCCTCAGATAGAGCAGGGGACCAGCATAACCCTCCACACACTTCCATGGAGGTCCCCAATTGTCCAGAATGTGGCAGCAGACTGTACAGTGGCACATACAGTGTGTACACTGTACAGTCATCTACAGTCCGGCAGTCGGGGACCTCGAGGTGTGGATGGCTATGCTGGTCCCCTGCCTCTATCTGGGGATGGGGTGAGCACCATTTGTTTGGGGTGGTAATGGACCACCTGCAGGAGGGTCACTGGCCTTATAGGAGTCCAGTCAGGGATGGGGATAGCCAGTTGGCATTGCTATTAAGGGGCTTTATGTACACCCTGTCCACGCACTATGCGTTACATGCATGGGGGTGCTCCACACATAAGGGAATTAGGCTCTGGGACACATCCCATATCTGAATTGGGTGCAGGGTCTCTGGCGGGGATTTGAGTAAGCTGCACTTACCATAGCTTGCGCCAACGAGCTCCCTTTGAGAATCGGCTCATACAGTATCAAAAACAGGAAAGGGAGACTAACAACTTTTTGTATCTTGCGTGAGTTAAATTTTCATGTTTATTTTTTTCAGGATACCAGGTTACATATTTTGCTTGATACAACACTAGCTTCTGCAGAATGGTTTGGAGGGCCTTTTATCTGGTCCATAGGAGATGATCTGGTGTGAGGAGTGGATATCCTGTTTATTATGCAAGGAATTATTTAATCAGTTTGATACCAGGAAGAGCCCTTCTTCTTGATATATACTACTTGTAAGAAGAATATCTGCTAGATGTCAATATGTCTTACAACAAAAATAAGTGTCAGTAGAAGGATTGGTGCAAGTAATCAATAAAGACATTAAATGTGTGTTTAGTAGGGATTGAATGGAGTTACCCAGCAAAGTTTGATGACATGGTGGAGACATTTTCTGTGGCTGACTTCATGATGTAATGCAATAGATGTTATGCATGTATTACGTAGCTGTTGGTTGGTAGTTGTATCTGTCAGATTATTTTAGTGTAAGTAAGTAGATAAGTGTACGATGGTGTGAGGGGTGTGTCTGGGGACATATGTGATGGTGGTTGTTTATATTACGATACCAGAAATGTTTTGAGTTTGAGGTGGTGGTGAGTATAACATAATATGATTTACTGTTTATTGATTTTCTTTCTTAATAAAACTTCCCCTACTCTTTTCGAGAAGTGCCATGAGATGCATTACAACATCCATTCCAAGTTCCAAGTGAGTCTGCCTGCGCTCAGGGAATGAGGGTTGTGCGCTGAGAATGGGTGGCTAGCCCAGAACAATACAATCAGTTACAGAAATACAGTGCATAATATCAAAAAGTAAGCTGCCAAACATTTAAATATCCTTTTGACTTTTTTATTATAATTCCACCTCTGTGCTCAACCTTTAGCACCTCGGCTCAGTGCCTTCTAGGATGCATGAGCTAATGTCTTCAATTCTCAAATAATTCAATCTCTTGTAACAGCTGTAAATGACAAGGGATCTACAATGCTGCTGCACCACCACTAGTGCAAACACAGGTTTCGTTGATGGCACTATGTTGGCCATAATTATTGATCAGCATTGTGTAAATCGTAATTCAAAGTTTTGTTTTGCAGGAGCTTTGTTCCTACTCATAACTTATAATCAACTCCAAGTTGGAGCTGATTCGAGAGTGCAACAGTGGAGAAAGCCAGTGCCAGGGTCCCGAGCAGACTTTACAGTGATCTGTCGATCTTGGTATCGATGAGAGTGCTGTAAAGTTGTTGCTGCGCCATCAGCATACGAATGGCAAGTACCAAGCACATATTTTGTTGTTTTGAAGTAAAACACATTTTTTTTAAATATGTTCACGTTGTAGTTGCATTTTTTTAATCTATATAGCTTATAATTAGGCTATGCTAATTAACTGTTTTGGTTTCATTTAGCTGCTGTTCTTGGTCAAAGTTGCAATAGAATTTTTGAAGCAATATCTCAGTGTATTATTAACTTTTCAATGGGTTTTCTGAATGTCCTGTACACACCATTGTCAATTATGGTAAACCATAGTTCATCCAGATTTGACCATGGTTTGTCCATTATCACAGTAGCGTGGCATAGCAACTAAATATGAATAAATAATGTCATATTATACTGCAGAATTTGTCACTTTCATGTAAATAATCACAATTTTTGGCACAAGATGTCTCTCTCAAATGGAATTGACACAAGTGATACCTTGCAACAAAAGTTGTGGCAATCCCAGTTTTTGAATGCAGGCTGTGTTAAAAATGGGAGGTCATGTGGAAAACCAGTCCTGCGCCACCCTTGCACTCAAAATGATGTTGCACAAAGGTGGAAGGAGGCTTGCACCATGCTGGGGCTGCAGCATCCTCTAATTTGGGATTTTGGAAGCCCCTCTGTGGCCACAAGTCACAGCTATGCTTAGACCAGCCATAAGCTGGTCTAACACCCCTTGCACTGCAGGTCAGGACTGTGCCAGGTGGGGGTGTGGAACCCGGTGTCCCACCTGGTACAGTGTCAACAATCCTTTGGGCGTGCCCTGTTTAGTGGCATGTGACACAGCATGGTGTGTAAAGGTAGAATGGTGGCACCGGACAGCTATGCCCTGTATAATCCCAGGGATCTGCAGATGAGGTACTTCCAAGCATGTAGACCCTGTCCTGGACCCCCTGCTGTCATCAGCCCTGCCAGCTGTTCTGTAGCTGTCAAATATCCCATCAACCAGGGACTGTTCCCCCCACACAGTATGTGGTGCAGTTATGTGTCAGGCTGGTATCCACTGGCAGCACAACAATCCCCTGTGGCACAGCCCTCTGTGTGCTGGCATGCCACGTCTACAGCCCTCTGTGTGCTGGCATGCCACATCTACAGCCCTATGTGTGCTGGCATGCCACATCTACAGCCCTATGTGTGCTGGCATGCCACATCTACAGCCCTCTGTGTGCTGGCATGCCACATCTACAGCCCTCTGTGTGCTGGCGTGGCATCTACAGGCAGTAGTAGTAACAGCAGGTTGGTGAAGCACCCCATGAGCAGACTCCATACATGAGTCTGGATGAAGGAATGACAACAGAACTCGCCACCTCAGTTACGGGAGGTTCTGTCCCTGCCAGTGTACCCTAATGAGTCTAAATAGTGTCAGTGACATGTCGGGAGGGTGGGTGCAAAGTGTGCAATACCCACGTATCTAACAGTGACAGTCCATGGCAGTCTCATTGGGTATCTAAGACAGATCCATGCAGATGCCATGCAGGACTGCTGGGGACTGTCACTCTTAGATACATAGGTGTTATACACTATGCACCCACCCACCTGATATATCAGTGACACTATTCTGACTGAGTAGGGTACAATGGCAGGGATGGAGCTTCTCCACCCCATGACTGTGGTACCAGTTCTGTTTGCATTCCTTCTCCAAGATTTATGTATGGCACTTGCCTATTGGGTTGCCCGCCAACCTGCCATTGCTAATATGGTACCTGTAGGTGTGGCATGCCAGCACAAGAGAGCTGTAGGTGTGGCATGCCAGCACAAGAGGGCTGTAGATGTGGCATGCCAGCACAAGAGGGCTGTAGATGTGGCATGCCAGCACACAGAGTGCTGCAGATGTGGCATGCCGGCACACAGAGGGCTGCAGATGTGGCATGCCGGCACAAGAGGGCTGCAGATGTGGCAGACCAGCACACAGAGGGCTGCAGATTTGGCAGACCAGGACACAGAGGGCTGCAGATGTGGCATGCCAGCACACAGAGGGCTGCAGATGTGGCATGCCAGCACAAGAGGGCTGTAGATGTGGCATGCCAGCACAAGAGGGCTGTAGATGTGGCATGCCAGCACACATAGGGCTGTAGATGTGGCATGCCAGCACACATAGGGCTGTAGATGTGGCATGCCAGCACACAGAGGACTGTAGATGTGGCATGCCAGCCAGCACAAGAGGGCTGTAGATGTGGCATGCCAGCACAAGAGGGCTGTAGATGTGGCATGCCAGCACACAGAGGGCTGTAGATGTGGCATGCCAGCACACAGAGGGCTGTAGATGTGGCATGCCAGCACACATAGGGCTGTAGATGTGGCATGCCAGCACACAGAGGGCTGTAGATGTGGCATGCCAGCCAGCACAAGAGGGTTGTAGATGTGGCATGCCAGCACACAGAGGGCTGTAGATGTGGTAGGCCAGCTCACAGAGGGCTGTAGATGTGGTAGGCCAGCACACAGAGGGCTGTAGATGTGACATGCCAGCATACAGAGGGCTGTAGATGTGGTAGGCCAGCACACAGAGGGATGTAGATGTGGTAGGCCAGCACACAGAGAGCTGTAGATGTGGCAGGCCAGCATACAGAGGGCTGTAGATGTGGTTGGCCAGCACACAAATGGCTGTTGGTGTGGCAAGACAGCACATGGAGGGCTGTGCCACAGGGGCATGTTGTGCTGCCAGTGGGTACCAGCCTGACACAAAACTGTAATACATACTGTGCAGAAATGGACAGCCTCAGTTTCTTGGGGTGTTTGACAGCTACAGGATAGCCAGCAGGGATGATAACAGCAGGGGGTTCAGGATAGAGTCAGTGCCTGCGTGCTTGTAAGTACCCCATCTGTGGGATGGTACAGGACACAGCTGCCCCATGCCACCATTCTACCAGAACACACCATGCTGTGTCACATGCCACCCAATAGGCCACTTCCAAAAGACCTCTGGCACTGTACCAGATGGGTTGCAGGGTCCCCCTCCCCGAACATTGTAGTTCAGGGGCTGGCGATGTGCCAGATGGGGTTTGACATTACCCTTCATCAAGCCCCTGCAGCCCACCACCTGTGTGGCACAAAACTCCCCTATGGCAAATTTGAAATTTGTTTGCAGGGAACCTATTCTACTAAAATCTAGCATGGGGTTCCTGGTGCACCAGGAGTTTGCGTGGGGGGATTGCTGATCTGAAGGGCCATTTGAAAATCAAGTTCTAAGAGTGAGATCATGTCAAAATGGAGAAAGCGCAAACAATGCTGTTTTCTTTTTTTAACTTCGTTTTTTTACCAGGTGCGACACATTAAGCTGAAAGCTTGTTTACAGGTGCAACCTGGGAGTACATGGAAGTTAAGTGATTTGCTCAGGGTCACACAGTATGCAAGTGGGGGTTGTAGGATTCAAACGCAGTCTCGAGGTTTGCAGCTCAGAGCCTTAAACCACTGCGCTATACTGCCTCATTATTTTCAGCTGGGTACTGTGCAAATTGTGCCATTTCTTCTTTTTCTGCAAGATGTTCCACGATTGAGTTTTTCTTTTTTCTTTTAGTGTACTGTTACTTTAATGCTAATTTTATTGTTGCTTGTTCAGTTTTAAATTGTTTTTGCTGTTTTAAATTGTGAGGCACCTCGGTTATAGATAAGGCACCCTATAAATAAATTTTATTATTATTATCATTATTCTCAGCTGCAGCATGCCACTCACCGAGATCTCGTTTCTGGTCCCCATCAGCTTCTTCCAAGTCATTCAGATCCAAAGAGTTACTTAAAATATTCCTGGCCTCTGAAAGAAAAAAAAGATGGGGATTGTAACTTTATTATAGTGTGTTATTAGCTGTTGGCAGATACCATTGGTTGAGCAAAGCACAGCATTGTACATTATGAATACGGGAACATCATTTTAAGGTACAGACTGAGCAAAGCACAGTATTGTACACAGTGGACAAGAACTTTGTTATATGGTATAGGCTGCACAAAGACCGTCATTGTACATTAAGGACATGGGACCTTCATTATAAGGTACAGACTGAGCAAAGTACAGCATTGTACATTACGGGCACGGGGCCTTCATTATAAGGTACAGAGTGAGCAAAGCACAGCACTGTACATTACAGACACGGAGCCTTCATTATAAGGTACAGACTGAGCAAAGCCCAGCATTGTACATTATGGACACGGGACCTTCATTATAAGGTACAGACTGAGCAAAGCACAGCACTGTACATTATGGACACGGGACCTTCATTATAAGGTACAGACTGAGCAAAGCATGGCATTGTACATTATGGACACGGGACCTTCATTACAAGGTACAGACTTTGCAAAGCACAGCATTGTACGTTATGGACATGGGACCTTCATTATAAGGTGCAGACTGAGCAAAGCATGGCATTGTACATTATGGACATGGGACCTTCATTACAAGGTACAGGCTGAGCAATGCACAGCATTGTACATTATGGACACGGGACCTTCATTATAGGGTACAGACTGAACACAGCATTGTACATCATGGACACGGGACCTTCGTTATAAGGTACAGGCTGAGGAAAGCACAGCATTGTACATTATGGACACGGGGCCTTCATTATAAGGTACAGACTGAGTAAAGCACAGCATTGTACATTATGGACACGGGACCTTCATTGTAAGGAACAGACTGAGCAAAGCACGGCATTGTACATTACGGACACAGGACCTTCATTATAAGGTACAGACTGAGCAAAGCACGGCACCGTACATTACGGACCCAGGGCCTTCTTTACAAGGTACAGGCTGAGCAAAGCACACCATTGTTCCTTAAAGATAGAGCCTATGAATGCCAGCAAAATTGAAAGTAGAATTTTTTAGATATTTATGAATCTAAATTATATAACATTTCCTAAGAATAATGATCTCCATGCTGTTCTGAAGTTGCATTTCCATGTTAGATGTGTCCCACATTCTGAGTCTCTGTGTCCCATGTTTCATTAGCACTGGTGAAAGAAATACCTGGGTACAAAATTATTGAACTAGAGAAGGGTATCATAGGAGAGTTATATTCTAGCGGTGGGACTCTGCAAGTATGAAGGAGCCCCCCAGGTCCTTATATTTGCCTAATTTCTCCACTTTGTACTTTTCAGTCAGGGTTTCTTTGCCAGTACTGTGCCATGAGACGGAGCAGTGTAATGCAATTAGACATTTCCATCCACACATGACATTTGTGTTTTTGAAAAAAGCCATCCCCCTCTCCCCTTAACAAAATAGCTGTTCTTATCTGTAATTGTCAAGGCTCGTTAAGGAGGCAGTATAGTTTAGTGGTTAAGGGCACTGAGCTGCAAACCTGGAGATTTGGGTTTGAATCCTGTCAGGCCCCACTTGAATACTGTGTGACCCTGAGCAAGTCACTTAACTTCCTTGTGCTCCCAGGTCGCACCTGGATACAAGCTCCAGCTTAGTGTGCCATTCCTGGTTAAACAATCCCCCCCCCCAACAAAGGCTAGTAGTTCTCTTCTGGGGTATGCTGATATTTTACAAACCACTCAGGCTTTGCTCTGTTTGTTTAGAATTTCAGCAGAACCCCCAGATGGAAATGTAACCCTATTTGTATGTGACTGCCTTTTACTCCATGTACAGTTACACTCTAAGCCTGTGTCATTGGGAGACACTGGAATGGCCACCATAGTAGCCTTTTGCACTGAAGATTAAAAGCATGTCGTGAAAGTAACAGACAAGTGCAGTGACAATAGTAATACTTCTCCCCCAGGATGCATCTGGTGATTAGCTATTGTAGCTCACTATGCCTTTCCTCATGAAACTTTTTCAAATTAAATAAAAAATAAATAAACAAAGTGGTCAAACTGGGGAAAACTGCATTATACAACAAAGCATAGGACAATACAGTAGTAACTCTTGTCATAGCAACAATAGTAGTGGCTATGGGCAGATTATGTTTGTTGTAGGAACACTAAATGAATGGAACAAGAGAGGCTGGCAGATTGGATATAGAAGGAGTGTAGAAGCTGACTGTTGACAAGTGGGAGGTTATGTGGAGAGGGTAGCCAGGGCTGGCAGAGAGTAATAAATAGACTAAGAAGAAAAGGTGGATTTTGAGGTGTTGCTTTCTGGAAGAAAGTCAATGAGATGAAAGGAGACTGGAATCGATGTTCCAGATGGAGGGTTCTGAATGAGAGGACCTGGGGGCCAGTGTTAACAGCACTGATTTGGAAACTGGAGATCACAGGTTCAAACACCACAGAGTCAAACACCTTGAGCAAGTCACTTTATTTTCCAGTGCTCCAGTTCACCCAGCTGCTGAAATGGGTGATGTGGTATCCACTGAGACAGAGATGTGTCACGTCAGCTAGATAGTCCTGGATAAACACATTGAAAATAAACATGTGTAGAAAGATTGGCCACTAACAGTGTGCTAGAAGTAAAAATGGGACAGAGAGAAGATACGATAAGAGACAGAACTTGGAGGGGGGGGGAGTAGTTGTAGCGTTAATAGGGTTAGAAAAGTAGGCAGGTGTGAAAACATATCAAAATGTCAGTCTGAAAGGGTTATATTGAATTAAAGGGTTGTGGCCAGTGGGAATCTCTACAGATATGTACAGCATGATGTAGTTGTACTATTAAGAGTGACAAAGAAGCTAACAGCAGTATTTTGTATAACCCAAAATGGGCCCATTCCCCAGGAGCTCAGTTCTAACTAAAGATAGTCCAAAATAAAGTTCAGTCCAGAGCGATGAATTTAAATTTGAGATTCACACTCCACACTTCCATTATTGGCAGTCCCAGGAACCTCATGAGTAAGCTTGTTACATCTCCAACAAGCTTTTTTTTATATTGTTTAGAGTTTGTTCAAATATGTGAATGAAAATACCTGTTTGTCTACTGAACAGCAGGTCAAAGTTGATGTTTAAAAATTGAAGGACTTAACTTTTTTTTTTTATTTTGGACTATCTTTTGTTACTTTTGAGCTCCTGAGGAATTAATCTTGTCATTCTGGATATATTGCACTCTAGAGAACTGGGACATGGGGAGGCCACAGAAAAGGAACTGTGGTACTCAGCTCCAGAATACAGAAGGGTGGATTGAGGATTTCTGCAGAGGAGGGATCAGGAAAATGATAGACATGTACAATGGTTCAGAGATAGTGATATGGGGAAGGAAAAACAGTTCAGAGTCATGGAGCATTCCAGGGTTACAGGCACAGTACAGGAAGCACATGTGAGGCTATAGTTAAGATGAAAGAGAGTGTAATGATTCAGGAGACTTCTCTTACCCAAGAGGAGAGCTTTCAGGCCTTCAAGTGTGAGAAGACAGATTGACAATAAAACAGGCCCAATGATACAGCTTAAGGATATACCACAAGGTGCAGAGATTTCCTCCACAGCAGATGTGATTTTCCACAGGAGATGAAGAAAAAGCAGTCCACATGTTATTATCAGAACAGAGAAAGGAGGACACTTGAGACACCAGTGCAGTGTTTGTGGGAAATCCAAGAGTCTGGAGTGCACAGCTGTGACAAAAGCACAATTTACGGTGATGAGATGAGAGAAGGACTCACTAGTGGAAAAGGTGACTGACCACTATAATGGGGGAAGTACTGTGGCCAGGGCAGAAGGTAGATTAAAATCAGTATACTATATTGTTTTCAGTGAAATGGGGGAAAAGCTACCGTTTCAAGTACATAGCTGAGAAAGTGAGGTTAGAAATAGCACAGTGCTTGGAACAAGAATCGGGATAAAAGAAAAATGTCTTAACAGAAGGAGGGTGACTATAGCAGATTTAAAACTACATCAGTTAAAAATCTAGTTAAACTTACCACCTGCAGAAAGCAGGAAAGCCATGAAAAGTATGACAGGAAGGTGCTTCATTGTCAGCGGTTCTGTGTCAGCTAGTGAACCTGGGGGCAGAAATGCTTCATTTATACAACATTTCACAGCTGCACCTGGCATGAGATCTAATCTTCCAAATTCCAGAGAATCAGCATCTTCAGTACTCTGGAACTGATAGATTCTGATGTTGGATTTGCATATGTGCCATAACTGCTGTCTGTTTTTCCACTGAAGGAAAAAAAAAACAGAAGTGGGCAAAATTTAAAGTTAATTAAAATACCCTATCCTAAGGGCTCAGGGTACAATACAGTGACAGCACAGCACAGCAGAAAAAATAGCATTAATGCACCATTTAGGGTTCAAGTTAATGCTAAAAAAGTAGGGGAATGTGTCGTTATGTTTTCCAATGCTAACTCCCCACCCCAAATAACAAAAGAACGGACCACACATGCAAATACAGACAGCAATCACCAGGTAAGACAAACAACATAGTTTCCAGGTGACATGAAAGCAGTAGCACTGATGTGTTACCTTAGTGGATTTGTATCTGTGGTAACCACACCACAAGGTATACTCAGTTGCTTCTGGCTGCAGATAGAATTCCACAACACTAAAATCACAGTACTGCTTCAGTGTGCAGAACTATAGTTGCAGCCACAATACAAATCCACTGTCTGTAAATTGCAAGAGTTGTTTTGTCTGCGGCAGCACAGGTCCCTATAGGGCCAGTACATCTGTAGCCAGAGGTAGTCATCCACATTGTAAGACACACACACAACTCTGTCTGCAGAAACGCAGGCTGCTAAGGGGCCTGCACTTTTGCAATCACAGGTGTAAGACATACAACCCGACCTGTAGTTACAAAAGTGCAGGTGCCATGAAATCCATGATACCAAAATTGCAGCAGTACCTCTGTCTGCTGAAGCTCAGGTCTCTGAGGTGCCTGCACCTCTTTGGCCACAGATGAAAGACATACACACAGGACCTATGCACTTGCATTTAGAAAACCATGCACTAGACCAGCCTGCTACTACAGCAGTAGCACTACCACTCATGGTGCCAATGACCTGAGTTTGGAAGCAAACTCGAGTTAGAGGATTGGTTGGTGGGAGGATGATCGAGTGTACAAGGGACTGTCCTCCTCTTCTGGAGAGGGGTGGAATTGGTATCAGGCCTTAGCCTGGTGCTTAGCACTGGGTGGGGGTCAAAACACTGGGACCACACATCAGGGGCAGAGGTGGGGCAGACACTCAGCATTCTGCATGCAGAAGTGTGTGCACCTGGCCATTGGCATCATTGTACACCACCTCCTCTGCACAATGGGGAATGAAAGAACAAGGAAAGTAATGGTGTGCTAACCGGTAAGATGACACCAGCTTCCTGCAGACCCTGCACCCAGCTATCCAGATGAGAGTGTGAGCAAACTGGATCCTGTCTCCAGTGGGTTTGGGGACCCTACTGGCCCTGCCAAGGGGGGTAAGCCCTGGGGTCCTGGAGAATGCCAGGGTGACAGAGTTGGGGAGATGGGAGGATGGAGGCTAATCGGTGTGCCCTGAACTTTCTTATACTCACTGCAGCCTGGGACTGATCAGCTGTAAACTGGAGCATGCCACAGCCATGGGCAACCAGCCAGAGGTCATGAGGTGGGACACAGCCAGACTCCTGTCCCCCCCCCCCATGATCACTATGAACGGACCTGGGAGCCAGAGCCCCAGCTGAAGCTGCTCCCTTGACAGTCAACCAATCAGGACACAGGTTGCCAAACAAAGAAAGTATATGACCTTTAAACTGCTGTGCCCTGAACTTTCTTGTACTCACTGCAGCCTGGGACTGATTGGCTCTACAGTGGAGCCCACCACAGCCATGGAAAAGCCAGCCAAGGGTTGCAAGGTGGAACACAACCAGACTACCCTCCCCTCCCACCAACTGCCATGACTAGACCTCAGAGTCTGAGCTCCATCTGAAGCTGCTCTCCTGACCAGTCAACCAATCAGGAGACAGGCAGCCAAACTCCTCTCTATAAACTCTGACTTTGTGCCACCAGTAGGTCTCTTCATGGCAAACCAGCATGCTAAGGGCTGCTGAATAAGGGCATCTACAGTGGTAATTGCCATCGGCTAGAGACGCTGCCGTAATGCAGCCAGACCATGTCCTCATTAACAATTGGATCTATGGTTACTGTGAAGTGTTATCATCTTATCTACTGCAAGGAAGGGTGTCTGTATGAGGGAAAAATGTCCTACTATAGCACTCCTTCATGTCACTTATAAGCCTTGGGTATAAGTCTGCTGCATAGATGGGACTGTTTCACTGCTTAACTAGCTGCTAACGGTAACTGAATGCTGCCTGTGAAACACATTTATAATACATCCAATGCATGTTTTGTTTTATCTGTGCCTGCTGCACTGGTGGGAGTGTCAATGTTTTTTTAGCTGCCTAACTTAAATGTTGCCAGAGAAATTCTTTTCTAAAACATGAACTCTGTGTTTTTGTTTTATCTGTGTCAGTTGCATAGGTGGGTATGACATTATTTAATTAGCTGTTTAACTTAAAAGTTTGCTGTTAATTGTTCTACCTTTCTAAAACAACAGCTCTACGTATTTGCTTTAACTGTGTCAACTAAATAGTGAGTGGAACTGACCTTGTTCAATTAGCTGCTTAGCTCAAATGCATGTTGCCAAAGTTATACCTTTCTGATACACCCACAAATAGCTTTGCCTTCAAACATTCTCTAGTTGTCATTCCTTGATTTTGCAATTCTTGATGCCTCTCTCTCCCCCTCTGCTTTGCTAACCAACATAATTGTAGCTTAATACCCTACTACTAGCCATGCGCTATAGTAGAACCACCACCATCCTACTTCCAGAACTTCTAGCCCTTCTACTCCGATCTGACACTCTGCCTTCTCCCCGAGCTCAGGCAGTATACCACTCCCATTGCCCACCAGAGATTTAGTTACTCCAGCCTGCTTCTAGCCACCTACCAACTTCCCAACGCTACTGTACTTATATGTCAAAAACCGCTGTTCCTGCTAGTGCCCCACACTAGAAGGAAAACCTTCCTGCCCACTCAGGCCCTGACAGGTATACTAAAGCTTTCAGCACTGAGTATCAGTGCTTTACCTTTCCTGGTTGGAAACATGGGCCCGATTCCAGAAGGTGGCTGCGCTGGGCTGGCGCCGCTCTCCTGCATCCACCAAGAAAGTTTAATGCATCTGTACAAAGTCCTCAGACGAACTGCATTATTCCAGAAGGGCTGGTGCAATTGCAACAGTTTTCCTGCTTTATGGCAGCTTGCACCAAAGGTGTGGCACAAGTCCCATACTAGGGGGTATCCCCACCGATGCAAAGTTATACCTACGGGGAGATGGTATAATTTTGCGGCTTTGGGGACTTGTGGCAGCTGCTTCTAGAATAGCGATTTTGACGCAAGTTGGCACTTGCGCAGAACCCTGCCACAAGTCCCCTTTGGCAAGTGCAACTGCTTCTGGAATTGGGCCCATAGAGTCTAACACAGGTCCCCTCTCCCTCTTACCCTGGGCAGGTCAAGAAGAGCTTAAAATTGCCCACCTTCACATTCGCCTTCTCCTGGCTGCTAAGACCGACCTAAAAGACTGGGTTTCTCACTACTCCCCCAATATACCAGGGCTATCCGAATCTTGACTCAACCCTAGTATTCCAAACTCCCTCGGTAATCTTAACAATTTTTCTTTTCTTTGAATAGACTGTCCATCCCTCAAAAGTGGTTGAAACCTACTAATTTACTTCAGTTCCCATCTCAATCTGTCTCTGATTTCTCACTCATCTGGTACTGGTACTGGTACTGGTACTGGCGCTGACTGTGAAGTACTTCATGCTTTGCTTGCTCTAGGTCACACCAAAAAACGTCAAACATTTTTGTATATACAACCCCCCAAAATGTGGAGTATCAGGGCCAACTGCCCTCATTCACACCATTCTGCCCTCGGTTGGCTGAAACATGTCAACTGTCATGGGATCTGAACCTTAACTGGCTAGGTCCAACCTCCAAAACCTACAAACTACTCATCAGCAATGCTTGTCTCACACAAATTATTACTAACCCCACCTGCCTATACAGCACATCTTCCACTCTACTAGACTGAATGCTTACTAACAGCCTAACAGAATCCAAGCATCTGGTGTGCTTCCTGACTCTATCAGTGATCATTCCCCTACTTACTGTCTATGAAATGTGCAGCTCATAAAAATCCCCCTAAAGGTTCTTACCATCAGGACTTATCGCACTTAGACCCCATCACCATAAATACTGAACTCTCCCTCATTGACTAGTCGCCCATCCTAGTCGCCTCTGATGTTACCTCCACCCTAGATATCTTTCAGTCCCTCACTTCCCATGGCCAGCGTAGGTTAGTTCCTCTCACAAAGAGAAACGGTTCTGGTTTTCTTATCCCCTGGTCACACAGTGGCCTTGTCTCTCTTTATAAAAACAAATTCTGGTCAGAGCTGATACAGCTGCTCAGAGCTGTTATGAGTGCTGTAGTGTGCCGTGCCCAAGATGGGATGCGCAGTTTGAGTTGGCACCGCCATCTTGGGCACAGCACCCATCACTTACACAGTTGCAGAAAAAAAACTAATGCCCCATGAAGGGGGTCTGTTTATGCAGCCCACAGAGGGGAAGGGTTGCATAAACAGAATGAGTGGACATTAGCCAGAGCACTATGGAAGCACACCAGGCAGCTGTCCGGTCATGTGCTTCTACAGTGCTCTTTTAAAGATGATCGCATAACGTATCCAATCTGTTGCAGATCTTTGTGTCATATGCAAACAGACATACCTTCCCATCCAATCCCTCTGTGATGTCACTAATAAAGACATCGGCGAGGACCAGTTCCAGTACTGACACCTGTGGCATCCCACTAGTTACCTTGCCTTCTTCTGAGTAAAACCCATTTACCACCACTCTCTGAGTCCTATTACTTAGTCAACTACATACTTATTTTGCTACCTTTGGTCCCACTCACAGGCTGCCCAGCTTGCTTACCAGCCTCCTGTGTGGTAAGGTGTCAAAGGCTTTATTGAAATCCAGGTAGGCCACATCCACTGCTCCACCCTGTTCCACTTCCCTGGTCACCCAGTCAACGAAATAAATCAGGTTTGGCGAGATCTCCCTCCAATGAATCCATGTTGCCTTGGATCCTGTGATCCGCTGATCTCAAGATATTCCCCAATCCTTTCTTTTAGCACCATCACCATAATTTTGCCCACCACCAAAGTCAGGCTTACAGGTCTGTAATTTCTTGCCTCCTCCCTGTTCCCACTTTTGTGAAAAGGGACCATATCTGCCCTCCTCCTCTCTCCTGGGACTGCCACCATTTCCATGATAGGTTAAACAGGGCTGTCAGAAGTGCAGTAAGCGTCTCCTTAAGTTCCCTCAGTATCCTGGGGTGAACCCGATCTGGCCACATTGCCTTATCTACTTTCAGTTGTGCTAGCTCCCTGAGGACTATTTCCCCTGTAAAAGGGCTAGTGTCCACTTCCCTTCCTTTACTGCCCTTTTTCCCTATCGGTGGCCATCTCCTACCTCTTTCTTCATAAATACTGAACAAAAGTACTTGGTCAATATAGCAGCTTTCTCCTGGTCCCTTTCCACACAGTCCCTTCCTTCCCCTTTAAGTCTTACAATCTCTACCTTGTTCTTCCTTTTTTCACTCATATACCTCCGTTCATCTGGATTGTACCAATCTAGTCTAGTCTGGGTCCAATGGTCTGTTTTTTTTCCCTAAGTCCGCCATGCAGGGCTCCAGATAAGGTGAGTATCAACCTATTTTACTCGCCTCACTTTAGGAAATACTCTTCAGAATTTTTTTAATGAGTACCAGTACTCACCCAACATTTGTAAATGCTCCACACTCGATACAATAGTGCTTCAAAACATCATTGGTGATTCAGAAGAAGCAATTTTTTTCCAAATTTACAGCACTCATATGCTTCCCAATTTTGTTTTACTCACTATATTTTAAAACTGGTGAGTAAATTACTCCTACCTGCCAACATTAGCTGGAGTATTATTGGCACCTGAGCAGTTCTCATCTAGAAAAAAAACTGCATCGTTTTTAAAAAGTACTCCTCACTCAACTCCATCCAGACATTTGTACACTTCTGAAATTGGTTTTACTCACCTCAGTTTCAAAATGATGAGTACAGTACTCATCTCAAAAAATCTTATCTGGAGCCCTGCCCCCAGGAGCAAGTCACTTTTTCAGACCTCGCTGAGCTTCTGTCTGAGCCTCAGCTATACAACTGGGTAAAGGATGGAGAGGGCAGACACCCATACATGTTCTCTGAAAATGAGATTTTGTTCTAGTGGCTACTGTGCAGGTTTTGAAACCAGTGGTTCAAAGCCCACCAGGGCCACTTCCTTGCCCTGTGACCCTGAACAAGGCTCAAGACAAGGCCCCTTCCCAGTGCTCCAGTTCATCCAGCTGTGGTGTGGGGGGGGGTAAAGGCAAAAATGAGATACTGCATGGCAAATTGGCAATCTTGGGTATACTGTAAATAAACTACTTTAAATCACAATGATCAAACTGTAAAAAAAAAGAAAAGAAAACTGCTTATGTTTGTAACAGAAGGCTTTCCAGTTCTGCATACAGGCTTGCCCATCCTCATTATATTGCAGAACTAATGTAATACTGTCATATTCTACCAGTCAACTGCTAAGAATGTTGCACTGCATTGTGAATTTTACATTGTGAAAAGAGATTCCAGCCATATTGGTCCTTGGAAAACAGGAAATGATGAAAGAGTTGATACCTTTTATTGGACCAACAAGTGTCTTCTGTACAAAGATGGAATAACACACAAGCTTTCGAGGCCTCACAGGTTCCTTCTTCAGGTGAATATGAAAACTGAGCAACATAAGCAGTATATATATCCTTCCCAACCATACCACCCCTTCCCCAGCTTTCTCCTCATCCCCACTACCTCCTCTAAAGCTGTGCTAGCTGGTAGCCTGGGCCACCAAACTTCAAGCCCAGTCCAGTATCATGGCTGCTCCACACCCTGTACACCCACCACCACCACCCTCCAAGATGCAGCCCTAATGATGTGTGGTTCCATCCCTTCAAATAGGTTTCCTTGGGTGAGCCACCAGGTTCCCTAGTCCAAGATACCCTACTGCCTAATCAGGTCACCCACTAATCTTAGAGACAGTCCCACTGTGCACCAGTAACTCTGTTACTAGGTGCAGTACAACACAGTAAACTTATCATGGAAATTAACAACTCCCTAAGATCCTCTTTCCCAGCCTTTAAATCCAACCCCCAGTGGCTAGAACTACATGAGCTGCACCAACGGCCTTTTTCCTCCAATTGCAGGGCAGGTGTTCCCTATAAATTTGCAGACTTCTGGGAGGGAGGGCAGGTTTTGGGCAGACACCTGACAAGAGAGTGTATCAGCCCTGTGTCTCCCCTCAAGCCCTGCGGCTAAGAACCAGGCCAAGCAAATCCCACCAAATAAATTTTAAATCAGAAGAAATAGGCCTCTACCAAGCGCAGCCTGTTACACAGTGAAACATCTACAAAAAGAGCCCCACTTACAGCCACGAATCAGTTTACAAACATCCAGCATCCCCCAAAACAATACCCTGCTAGCCCCTTAGAAGTAAGAAAGAAAAGAACTAACCTACCAAGTAAAATCCACAAGAACCCTGTGAAAACAACAGCAGCAGCTACTGTCCTGGAACACAACTGATCCTGTCCCCTTCCAGTTCTTTCTGGAACATGCCCTCTCTGATTTCACAAACCTGCTGGGTCTGTGTGAACCCTGGCATCTCCTTAACCCTGACAATTGACTCTATTCCTTTTACTCCCAGGTACACTAAACTTGGTCAAGAATTGACTATATTTTAATTAGTTCTTCTTTAATGAGTTGTACCCATCAAGTAGTGTCTGAACCTATAGTCATTTCGACCACTCCCTGGTTTGGGTCAAGATTTCCCCTGGGTATTCAGGGACAGAGAGACACATCGTGGAAACTTAATGCAAATCCTGGAAGGAAGAGCACACAGTTTCCCAAATCAGGCTATATGATCCTTTCGTACTTGACCTGAATCAGGGATCTGTACACGAGAGGATTTACTGTGTGCTCCTTCAAATGTTTTATCAGAGGGAACTCATTAAGATTGCTGCCACTAGGAAAAGGGTAAGGGAGTCCAAAATCAATTAAGCTATCTAGCCTGCTGAGGGCAGCTGAAGACAACCTTCTCTCCTCCAACTCCCCAGCTAATTTAATGGCTCTTATTAAACTCAGAAATAGAATACAACGATTTGACTTGAGATAGAGCTGAATAATGCATTGTTCAAGACTAGGACTAGATATATTGATCAGGTGAAAAGTCAGGTCGGATGCTAGCTCTGAGACATAAAGAAATAGAGAGTTCCATGTATAATTCCAGCCCTCAGATCTCAGGATGGCACCACCAGGCATACCTACGGGAGATTGCCCAAATTTTGAATCCTTTTATAATGACATTTGCAGTAGGAGCTCCACAACGTCATGCCGGATGATAGAGCTTTCTTAGATGGTATCAAACTCCTTTCCTCCAGACTCATCATTGAGCATATTGTCTGCTCCCATCACTCTAGGTGAAGTAGAAGAGAACCAATGATTTGCCACTAGGGAAAGCCCCTGGGCCAGACGGTTACCCCCAAACTTATAAGGTTTTTTGTAAAGAACTATCCTCTATTGCTTAAGTTATATGAATATTTGTTTTCTGCGGAGAGTGATAGACCCTCTCTCTTAAGTGACAATAATTTAATCCCTAAACCTGATAAACCTTTAACACTGATCCTGCCAGCTACAGTCCAATATCGCTCTTAAATTATGATATCAAAATCTTATCTAAAATTTTATCGTTCAGAATCAAAAAATTTGGCAGCATTTGTTGAGCCGGACAGGCTGGTTTCAGGTCCAGGGCAGATCTTCCACTGATCACTTGAGAGATCTTAGCCTATGTCTTTCAAGCAGCCTACACCTTGTCAGATCCCATGGTCCTAGTCACTCTTGATGCCGAAAAAGCTTTTGATCGAGTGAACTGGGACTTTTTGTGGGCCACTTTGAAGAGAATGGGCTTCCCTGATTCCTTTATCCATATGATTATGGCAATATACAAGTCCCCCTCTGCTAAAGTCTACTGCAACGGGGTCTTTTCTTCCAGTTTTCCTTTATGCACTCGTAAAGGGTGTCCTCTTTCCCCCTACCTCTTCAACCTGTATTTGGAACCGCTGCTTGTTAGTATTAAAAGATCATCATGAATCAGGGGTCGTACCATTGCTCAATCTCCCCTGACTGTATCGGTCTTTGCTGACGACATCCTGTTATACCTTACCAAACTCGAAACATCTTTAACACAAGTATTAAAAATTATTGACCGTCTTGGTCAGGTTTCTAACTACAGGCTGAATGTTTCTAAATCAGTTATTTTTCCGGTAAATTCTATCACCTTTAAATCGGATTTTACACTGTTCAGAATGAAATGGTCCCCTTTCTCATTTAAATATTTGGGTATACATGTGGCCAGGGAGGTGGAAACGGTCAAGGAACTCAATTTAGACAACACTGTAATGAGAATCCAGAGAGACTTGGACTGATGGCAAAAGTTGCCACTAACCACTTGGGGGCGAATCAATATTATCAAAATGAATATCCTTCCCTGGTTATTTTACCCCCTGAATCACCTTAATTTATGGTTACCCAAGCAATTCTTCAATCAGGTAAACTCGATGCTATCCAACTTTGTTTGGAAGGCTGAAACAACCTTGTAGAGCCTTTCTTAAACTCACTGCACCTAGAGACAAAGGGTGGCCTAGTCTACCCAATCTCTTGCTATATTATTGGACTAGTCACCAGACTAGAATGAGCCAGACTGGTCACCACTCAGTCCTACAGCTGCCTCTACCTGTATGGCTACAGGTTGAATTAAACTTATTGGACACGAAGTCAATTTGAGCCCCCACCATGTTTTTGGCATCCGTTCTCCACGCTTACCCCCAGCCATTCAAGACTCTCCTATTGGCCTTTCTAGTAGAATTCTTTCTCCAATGTTGAATTTTTTCAATTTGTCCCCGTCCAAGTTCAGCTCAACCTCTTGTGTTAAATCCTAATATCAAAATTGAGGTAGCTGGTTAACCTCTGATTGGCTTCTGCAGTTGCATAACTTACCTGTGGAATCTCTGTATAGACAAGGCACACTTCTTAAGTCGGATGAAATCTTAGCATCCTTAACATTCCCAGAAGCATATTTTTAAAGTCTACCAATTGAGACACCTCATCCTCAAAATCCTTGGGCCAGTTCACTTCCCTCTAAAATAAGGCCATTCCTTGAGAAAATTCAGGAGGCGGCTGGAAGTGTGGGGGGTATATCCAACATATACAAATAAACTGCTGGATGACCTTTTCCTGACTTCTGAGGGTTCCAAAATCTGTGCACTTAATTTGATTTCCCTCCTGCATGGATTCAATTTGGAAGGTGTGTATCGTTACTTATCCCAAGACAATCATAGATTGACCTAATACTATATTTTAAATAATCTTTACTATACTCCAGTTAAGTTGGCCCAATTTGGCAAGCTTAAGTTGAGTATTTGCTCGAGATGTGGAGCTGCCGAAGGGAATTTGCTGCATATCCTTTGGGAATGCGTTAAAGTGGCATCTTTATGGAGCACTGTTAGAGACAGTTTAACCCACTTTTAGGGCTTAAAGATCTATTTACCTTAGAAATTTGTATCTTGGGTGTCTACTCGTGCATTTCGGTGAAAGAACGTAGATATCACATGGCTCTCATCTCAATAGTTATAAAAAAGCTGGTCCTCAGGCATTGGATGGATCAGGATATTATTACCTATCAGGAATGGCTTAAGGAGATGTCCTTTTGTCTCAATACCGAGAAACTTATAGCTAGCTCTAGACATAATCTGGAGTCTTTTAATCAGAAATGGGGTAAATTAAATGTGCTCTGTCTAGGGTAACCCTAACACTGGTAATACCCTAGGTTACTGATGATGCATTAATACATGCAGTGTTACCAGGCTCCCTATTGCAGATCTCCTCCTTATTGACCCGACATCTCTTTCATAGAAACATAGAAACATAGAAACATAGAAACATAGAAACATAGAAGTTGATGGCAGATAAGGACCGCAAGGCCCATCCAGTCTGCCCATTTCTTTTTCTACCTTATAAATGTGCCATCGGCCTTTGCTCTGTCAGTGACCTATCTATTCATAGTCATTTGTATTGCTCCCTTATGCCTATCCTTGCCTGTTTGAAGCCCTGCACTGTATTCATAGCCACCACTTCTTGTGGTAAGCTATTCCATGCATCTACCAACCTTTCTGTGAAAAGATTTCCTCCACATTCCCCTCTTTCACTATGAAACTCTCGAGGGGTGATGGGGGGTGGGTTTCAGGTGAGGTGGGGGTGGGGTTTTTGGAGTTATATTTTGTATTTCATTTTTGTATTTTGTTTTTCTTTTCTTACTGTTCCTGCTTATGTCATTGCGATTGTTTACATCTATACGTGCTTTATCCTGGACTTGTGTACTCTATGATCAGACAATCCCCCAATATCTGTATTTGTACCTTGTTTCTCTTTTTTTTTCCTTTTGTTTTTTCTTATATATAAACTCAATAAACTTAAATTTCAAAAAAAAAGCACACAAACAAGATTGCTGCATTTCAGGAAGGCCGATGATGGCAAGATGTGTAGGATACTGAGGGGACACCTAGCTAGCCTTAAGGAAGATATGGCAGTGGATCAATGGTTGATAGGGATCAGAGAAGAGATTGCAGCAACCAGTAACATGTGCCATAAGCAGAAGGGGAAAAAGTCCAAAGCCAGGAAACCAAGATAGTTCAATAGGGGTGTGTGTCAGGCAGTGAGGGACAAGAGGGAATACAGGAAGTGTAAGAAGTCCAAAGAGAATGAAAGGGCCTACTTGAAGAAAGCTGGGGAAGCTAATAGGGTAGTCAGGCAGTCCAAGGCTAGGAAGGAGCTGTCAATTGCTGAAGGGATTGAGGGGGAGAAGGCCTTCAGATACATTAGCTATAAGAGGGCTACAAAGGCAGGCACAGTGAAGTTAAAAAGGAGGAGGAGTGGGTGGAAGGCAGTAAACAGAAGGTAGAGGTGTTGAATGAACAGTTCTGTTCTAGCTTAATAAAGAAAAAGATGGATCAATGCCATACAGGAGGATGGGGGAAGGAAGAGGAAGAGGAAGAAGGGGGACATGGCTGACAATAAGATAACAGAAGACAGGGTTAGGAAGGGGCTCATGTCCCTAAAGTTGAACAAGTCCCTGGGTTCAGATGGCATGTACTCGTAGTGCTGAGAGGACTGAGGGCCAAAATGGTGAGTCTGCTGGCAGATTTGTTTAACTGCTCATTAGATATGGGGGTGGTACAACAGGAGTGGAGAACTGCACGTGTGGTACATCTGCAAAAGAGCAGGTCTAAAGATGACCATGGGATCTACAGGCTGGTCAGTCGGACCTCCCTTGGGGGAAAACTGATGGAGACCATTCTGAAGGAAAAGCTATTTGGGTTCCTTTAAGCAAACTGGCTCCAGAACAAAAAACAGCATGGATCTGTGTCAGGGAGGTCTTGTCAAACCAACCTGATCAGCTTCTTTGACTGGGTAATGAAGGCATAGACAAGGGTCAAGCAGCTGACATTCTATACTTGGATTTCAGCAAGAACTTTGACTAGGTGCTCCACAAGAGGTTGATCAGGAAGCTGGAGGGCCTAGGGGCAGATAGCAAATTAACCAGGTGGGTGGGAAATTGGCTCAATGGTAAGACCCAAAGGGGTTGTGGGGGGAGCTCTCAGGTATGAGGGAAGTTAGCAGTGGAGTCTAGCAGGGGTTGGTGCTCAGCCTGGTGTTGTTCAATATGTTAATCAATGACATTGAGGATGGCATTAAAGGCAAGATCTGCCTCTTTGCAGATGACACCAAGCTCTGTGGGAGTGTGGACACAGATGAAGGGGTACAGGACCTACAGGAAGACCTAGTGAAGCTGGCAAGGTGATCTGGCATCTGGCAGCTGGTGTTCAATGCTAAGATGCACAAGGTCATGCACATAAGAGGAAAGAACCCATGTCTGAGCACAGGCTTGGGGGGGAGTCAGGGTCCCTATAGTGGAGGAGGAAAAGGACTTGGGGATAACCATTACCAGCAACCTAAGGCAGGCTTTGCAGTGTAGACAAGCAGTAGCCAAGGCTAGCAGAATGCTAGCCTGTATTGCTAGAGGGTTGATGGGCAGAAGGGAGGAGGTTATCCTGCTGCTGTACAGATCCTCAGTGGAGCTGCACCTGGAGTACAGTGTGCAATACTGAAGTACCTACCTATGGGAGGATACCAAACAGCTTCAGGCAGTACAGATGATGGTGACTAAGGTGGTTCAGGGACAGCAGGATAGGGTGTATGAGGACAGACCGAGAGAACTCAATATGTGCATACTCGAGGAGGGGAGGAGGGAGAGTGGGAACCTTCAAGTTTGTGAAAGGTATAAAAAAGGTAGATATTTGGGACCTGTTTCATCTTAGTGAAAACAAGACCACAATGGGACACTGTTACAGTGGGAAAGTTCAAGAAGGAGGTCAGGAGACACTTCTTTACAAAGTGTATGGTGTCAGGGAGGAATGAACTCCCATCTAAGATTATCAATCAGAAAACGGTGAGGGGGGTTCAAGAGAGGGTGGGACAGAATGAAGGGAAAGGTCAGGGTTCACTGGGTGCAAGGCCAAAGGTAATTTCTGAATAAGGGGCTCTGCAACTGAGCAGACTCAGTAGACCGAACATTTTTTGTTCTGCTGGTTAATTTGTATGGTCGTAGGTAGTGCCAAGTGTTACTTTTAAATGTGTATGTAGTCAGCTGTGTTGACAGGTGGCCATTGCCTTCCTCACTGCATTCACCACAGTTTGCAAAATTAATACTTGACAGAACTAGCATGGTGGCACCTTTCCCTGCCTCCTTTCATCCCCTGCTTCCATTTCTCCTCCAGTTTTTCTCCTAATGGATTTTATACACCAGCACAACAGCAGATGCTCACACATGAGCCCATTGTCCACTCTGATACACCCGAGTCCTCCTTCTCAACCACACAGAGAGACTTAGTGTCTCACTGCAGCAGCCTAGTTCTTTCAGTTTTTGCTTACAAGAAAAAATATAAGAAAATAAAGATAGATGTCTGTGCCAAGTACACACCACCAGAAGTCATATTATTTCTCAAATAAATCCTCCAAACTCCCCCTGCACCTTTTCCAGTCTACTAAATTCACTCTGCCCTGCTAACCAATCATCTACTACTATGTTGTGAGGGTTGGTGACAAGTTTATGAAAAGTTCCATGCTGGAGCACAAGATGGACTGCTACAGGAGGAGCAGTAAGTACTGGCAGTGTACACAGTCAAAAGCTGTTTCAAATACAGGCATCATTTTTGTGTTTCTTTGCGCAAGAAACATTATGACAGCTTAGCAGAGAAGTGGGGTTTTGGAGGTGCGGCACTGTGCCAGATAATGCTCCCACTGCATTTAGAGATTGGCCCCCTTTCCCCAATGTGGTGGCACACTGCTGCTGACACTAGTTCAGCAAGTGTGCCACCAACTTGAAGCGAAATCGCTGCTGCGATGAGGGAGCGACCCGTCATTGTAGGGCGGAACCTTGCCTGGTGTAACATTTCCAGTACCATGGTGGTGGCTGTCACCATCTGCCTCAGAGTCCCCATGACAGCTGATGGGGTGCCCAATCTTCCTGTTGGCAGGCCCCTTCCCAGTTCATTTGCCGACTGCATAATGTCCCCATAGATCTTGTTTTCAAAGGTGCCTCAATCCCACTCGGCATCATACCCCCAACACAGATCCTTTTTTTTTGCCGACAGGGGCCCAACCCCATCAGCTCCAGTCCCCTCAAAAGGAAATACGCAGGTGGCAAGCTGGGAGCCCACCCAGCGTACCAAATCTGCTCTGAAAAAGAAAACCGTCCCACAATGTTTTTTTAACCTGAAAAGCAGAAAACAGTCCCTCATTGTGTCCTGTGCCCCTCCCCCAACCTGCACCCACATCTCCGCAGCCCCCTCACACCATACTTACCTCCAGAGCCTGGCGCAATGATCTTCGGTGGACCAGGAACACGTCTGCACTCTTCAAAGCCGATTGCGAACTGAAGAAATGCCGGTAAGCTGTATAATGGCATAAACTGGGTTTTTTTCAACTTAGGTGAATATCTCTGCCATTTCTGTGAATTGTGGCACCAAATTTTCAACATTGGGTTCTTGGGAATTCTGTCATGATGTTATTCAGTCCCGAAAGGTGCTTTCGCAATCACTGCATGGAATCACCTTTTGGGACTGAGTAACAAAATAACAGTGTTACTGTTCATGAGGTGGGCTCCCAAAAGGCCTATGTTGCAAATTTGGTGGCAAAATTCAAAAAATTACTGTGTTATGAGTGTGCATTGAGCAGTTTCTACACACACTCATAACTTGGAGAATTTTTTATATTTTCACTCCAGATTTTCAGCATTGCCATTTTTGCACACCTCTTTATAAACAGTACAGCTGTCATTTTTCACATCCTGCCCAAAATGTGGTTTCACACATATGGTGCACAATGGTGCTGTTGTTGTGGGAAATCAGCATTCGGGGCAGATTAACAAAATCACAGTGACACTGTTCATAAGCGGAGGTTCCAAAAAATGCCCATGTTGAAAATTTGGTGAGAACATTTCACAAAATGACTGTATTATGAGTTTTACCGCGGTTTCTCTGCACCTCATGAACCTCGAGGATTTTTAATATTTTCACCCAGATTTTCAACATTGGCATTTTCCACACCTCCTTATGAACAAGATAGCTGTCATTTTCACATCCTGCCCAACTGTGTTTTCGCACATGTGGCACAGAATGACATGGTCCCTGTAGCAAATCAACATTCGAGACAGATTAACAAAATTACAGTGCCACTGTTCATGAGCAGAGGTACCAAATGCTTTCATGAGGAGTGGGTCACAAAAGGCCATGTTGAAAATTTGTAGTAAATACCAACAAACGCCAGCAAATAGAAGCACTCTGTGCAGGGGGGTTGACACCAGTCCATTTACAGAAGAAAGGGTCCTAGAAGAACTCCTAAAACTCAAGGTGGACAAAGCAATGGGGCCTGATGGGATTCACCCCAGAATCCTAACAGAACTAAGGGGGGACCTAGTAACACCACTGACCATCCTTTTTAACAAATCATGGGAGGATGGGGTGGTACTTGAGGACTGGAGGAGGGCAGATGTGATTCCCCTTCACAAAAGTGGGAGCAAGGCAGAAGCAGGAAACTACAGACCTGTTAGTTTGACCTCGGTGGTAGGGAAAAGGATGGAATCACTTCTGAAAGAAAGAATTGTTGAGTACCTAGAGGCCAGCAGGGCACAGGATCCAAGGCAGCATGAATTCACAGCAGGAAGGTCATGTCAGATGAATCTAATTGATTTATTTGACTGGGTGTCCAAAGTAATAGACCAGGGAAGGCTGTGGATATCACCTACCTAGACTTTAGCAAGGCATTTGACACAGTCCAACACAAAGATTAATAATCAAGTTAGCCAGCCTGGGAGTGGGTCCCAGGGTGGTAGCCTGAGTAGCAAACTGGCTGCACAACAGGACACAGAAGGTAATAGTAAATGGAACTCACTCCAAAGAAAGGGGGGTTACTAGTGGAGTACCTCAGGGTTCAGTACTGGGTCCAGTCCTCTTTAATGTCTTTATAGGTGACGTTGCAGAGGGTCTGGAAGGAAAAGTATGCCTCTTTGCAGATAACACCAAGATCTGTAACAGAGTTGATACACAAGAGGGGGTGGAAAGGATGAGAAGGGACTTGGCAAGGTTGGAGGAATGGTCAGACATATGGCAATGTAGATTCAATGCAAAGAACTGCAAAGTAATTCACCTGAAAAACAAAAACCCAGGAGAAGACTGCACAATGGCAGGGGAGGTACTAACAACACCAAAAATGAAAAGGGACCTGGGGGTAGTCATATCACATGACCTAAAGGGGGGCAAACAATGTGAGAAGGCAGTAAGAAGAGCTGGGGGGATACTAGGATGCATAGGGAGAGGCATCACAAGTAGAAAAAGGGAAGTGGTTATCCCTCTGTACAGACAGTTGGTGAGACCCCATCTGGATTACTGCATCCAGTTTTGGATACCCCATCTCTGCAAGGACATAGACAAGATGGAGGCAGTCCAGAGGAGGGCAACTAAAATGGTGCAGGGTCTGCATCAGAAACCATATGAAGAGAGAGACTGAGATAGCTAAATATGTATACCCTTGATTAAAGGAGGGATGGGAGGACATGATAGAAACTATCAAGTACCCCAAGGGAATCAACAAAGTCCAGGAGGGTAGCATCTTTCAGAAAAAGAGATGTGCAAGAACAAGGGGGCACACTTTAAAGGTAGAGATAGGATGGCTCAGGGGCAACATGAGGAAATATTTTTTTCATGGAGAGAGTGGTGGACTCATGGAACCGCCTTCCTGTGAAGGTTGTGGGGTCTTAGACAGTGGGGGAATTCAAACATGCATGGGACAGACATAAGGCAATTATAGTGCGGCTAGGAGGAAATAGGCTGTTGGTTAACTAGCATCTGCAGCTTATCCAATAGGTAGGGAAATGGGCAGACTGGGTGGGCCAAGTGGTCCTTATCCATCAAAGTCTATGTTTCTATGTTTCTATGTTCTACGGGGCATTACGGTTCCAAGCCATAGCATCCCACCATGTACAGACTGACAGGCATCAGGGGTGTGCCTTTGAATTGCTGGCTGTAATGCTTGTGCCATTCCACCCCCATCCTGCAGCCAGTGACAGGCATCAAGGTGTGCCTTGGACTGTTCGCCCCCAGACTTCACCCATTCTCCTATACTGCACCCATTTCAGCGTATGTCCATATGGAATGGGGTGACTGTGAAACCGAACACCCCAAGGCACACCTCCACACTTGTCGGTGTCTGCAGGATAGAGTGAGTTGAAATGGAATGAGCATTATGTGCAATGATCAAGGCACACCCCAATGCCTGTCCATCTCTCGCAGGGTGGAAGTGGGGTTGCATAGAAGTTCAATACTTCACTGCCATTTGAATTCTGCATCTGTCTAACTCTTGCACTTCCAATGCTAATACCAGCAAACAAACATTCATCATTGACAAATGCTTGTTTTAATTTCTGTATGTGTGTAAAGGAAGAGAATATTAAAGAACATTTAATTAATGTGTTGTTCTTTTTATTTTGAGGGAGTTTTATTTTTAGGGTCTAGATAAGTTTTTAGTGAGCAAAGATGTCAGCTATGGTTGGATTGGCAATCAAGGATTTTTGAAAAAGATATTGATAGTGTGCTGTGTCCTGATTGTTGGCACTTTTTTATCTGTGCATTAGACAGATTTATGGCATAGGTGCCAATTAATCAGGATGCAAGATTTTCTCTACCCATTTTATAACTCAATACAAAACGGACAGGAGTGAGCTGTTATACTAACATAATAAACCAAGTGTAGGAGTGAGATGTGATAGTAATAGAATGCAGAATGGGTAGGAGTGAAATGGGATATTAACAGTATACAGAATAAGTAGAGCTGAGATATGATATTGACTGGATGGGCCTAGCAGTCCTTATCTGCTATCAATTTCTTTGTTTCTATGTTTCTATATTAACTGAATACAGAATGGGTATTGGCACAATATGCAGTAATATTGTACTACAGAATGGGTAGGAGTAAGATGGGGTATTAATTAAATACAGGATGAGTGGGAGTGAGATGATATCCTAACTGAATACAAAATGGGTAGGGATGATATGTGACATTAACAGAATTCAGAAGGAGTAAGGGGGAGATGAGATGTTACCAAATACGGAATGGGTAGAAATGAGATAGGATATTAACAGAATATAGAATAGATAGGAGTGAGATGCAATTTTTAGCTGAACACAGACTAGGTAGATGTAAGATGGGCTATTAACAAAATACAGAATGAGTAGAAGAGAGATAAGATATTAACAGAATACAAAATGAGTAGGTGTGAGATGTAATAGTAACAGAACAGAGAAGGGGTAGAGGCAAGATGTGATAGTTACAGTATACAGAACAAGCAGGGTGAGATGTGATATAAACTGAGTACATAATGGATCTAGGCATAGTATGCAATATTGATCAATTACAGAATTGATTGAGTGAGACAAGAGCCCAGCTGAATACAGAATGGATTGGGGTGAGATGTGAAATTAACAGGATACAGAACAGGTAGGGGGTAATGTGATATTAATAGAATACAATAATTGTAGGGGTGAGATGCGATAATAACCAAACACAGAATGGGTAGATGTAATATGGGATGTTAACAGAAAACAGAATGGATATGAATGAGACTGGATATTAACTGAATACAGAATATATAGGAGTAAGATAAGATACTGTAGTAGCAGAATACAGATTGGGTAGAAGAGAGATGAATTTTTACTTCATACAGAATGGGTAGGAGTGAGATGCAGTATTAACAAAATGCAGAAGGGATTAGAGTAGGCTGGCCGGTGGCACTGAGGGTTGATGCACTGGATGCCACACCTCATGCCACACTGGCAACCCGGAGTAGGGAGAGACCTCAGGTTGTTGGGGGTTGGCAGGGGAGGGAGAGGATTGAGCATCCAATGGACTGCTTTCCTCTCCCAGTGAGGGGAGGGAAGGGTTGTTGTCCCACTCCTTGGCTGTCCCCTAGTGGAGGCCGGAGGACAGAACCGGAGGCTGGGATATATAGGAACAAAGAAGCGTGGCTTGAGCATGCCTCCACACACACACATGTTCATGTTGTGGGGTGTAAGGAGAAAAATGAGCAAAAGATCTGGCAGGCTCCATGACTCTGTGGTCCTCACCTGACTTTGGCAACCCCAGATCTGGATTATGCTTCAGTGGGGGAGGATGGCCCCTCCCCTCTGGCCTGCCATGGGGGGGGACTCCATGAGGGAATACCAGGGAGCCCAGAGTTGGGAAGCGAAGCAGTGAAAGTAGAACCCAACCCTCAACTGTGGGACTGTAGCCACCTGCCAGACTGATAGGAGAAAAGCAACATGGAAAAAAGGAAAAAGAAGGGATAAGGGTGAGATGCAGTATTAACAGTACATCCATGAGTACGGGTAAGATGTGATATTAACTGAATACAGAAACACAATATGCAATATAATGGAATACAGAATGGGTAGGAGTGATATGGAATATTAATGAATATAGAAGGGGTAGGAATGGGATGAAATCCTAACTGAATACAGATTTGGTATGAGTGAGATGCAATATTAACTGAATGCAGAATGGGCAGGAATGAGATGTGTTATTAACTGAATACAGAATGAGTAGGGGTGAGATGTGATATTAACAGAATACAGAATGGGTAGAGTGATGCAATATTAAAGGAACACATTCATGCCCAATGGACAGTATAGTTGGAAAGCCCATGAAAAGCTCTTTCAAATGAATTATGGGCTTATCTAGCTGGAGGCAGTCCAGAAATGTAGATGACAGAGTCTGTGAAATATTAATACTACATTGCAAACATTTTTAGAACAATGTGGTGTCAGTGAGGAACAAGCTGTGCTTCAATCAATGTAGTTATGCACAATTTGTTCCTTGATGACATCATAATGCACTAAAAATGACTGCAGTGTGTGGGAGTGAACTCGCACATGCACAACTGCTTACACATGCATATTGAACTCTAGCAGCCATGTTGGGCATGGAGCACTATTTCATCATGAGCTCAGTGAGTGCTCTTAAATACAGCTGCAGCAGTGTCAGCTCTGGCCAGAGTTTGTTTTTGGTAAGGCATGGATTCAGGTAGGTAAATGGATATACTGGTGGATCTATAGGTCTTTTCTGCCATTGGATTCCATATTTCTGTGCTGCTGTATAACAGATGTTTTGAGGCTTGAGCATGTACAGTAGACTACCAAAGTTTGGAAAAGTGTCAAAACACTGTTTGCAAAACCAAATGTGTAAGTATTTAACTTACTATCTCATGCTGTATTGCATGAAATGATAACTAGAACAAAGAGCAATGACATGTATATCTATCATCCAAACCTTATCTATCTAGATATTCCTGTGTACAACAACCCATTTCCCAAGAAGTGGCTATTTGAATGAAAAGTGTTTTTTTTTTAACTCCACCCAAGTAGCAGCTATATGTAAATTATAGACTTGGAATCTGAATATAAAATACTTCCCTTTTTGATTGTGAACAGCACCATCTGGTAAGGGATTGTGTTTCATGTCATGTCATGCTATACAGTAGTTGTCAGGGTTCATTTGTTCCCTTAACATTGACTTCTGTAGGGTTTACAAGTGCCCTGGATGTTGCTTACTGTGTATAGGTATTGGTGGTGTCTAGAATGTTGCTTGCTGGGTACAGAGTTTGGTAGCATCCGGGGTGTTGCTTGCTAAGTATAGGGTTTGGAAATGTCTTGTATTTAGCTTGCTGTGTATAGTGTTTGTAACTATCCTAGATTTTGTTTATAATGTATAGCATTTGCTAGTGCCCCGGAGCATGAATGCGGTGTGCAGTGTTTGGTAGTGTCCCGTTGCTTGCTTTGTTCAGAGTTTAAAAACATAGAATTTGCACTCATATAAGGACCATGTGGCCCCTTAGTCTGCACTTTTTTCCCTGCCAACAGAATCACCACAGATCGTATGGGATCTCTAGCCAATTCACCCACCCTCTTCCTTTCCCTAAGAATCCATTATGCCTACTCCATGCATTTTTGAACACCACCACTGTTTTTGCACCCACCACCTGCACTGGAAGACTGTTCCAGGAATCCCTCACTCTTTCTCTGAATAAGTACTTCCTCAAATCTCTCCTGAATCTACCCCATGCAGCTTCTTATCATACCTCCTTGTTCTTGAGCACCTTTATTTCTAAAAATACTTCCCTCCTGCTCCTTTCCAATACAAAATAATTGACCAATGCTCAACTGACTCAAATCACAATACATTTTCAATTATTCATTAGTTTTTGTTTTGGTTTAAATTTTCACCATAAAATTAGTTAGTTACTAACCCCTTGTAGTTCCATGTCATAGCAGCGGTCATGGAATAGCTATCACCGATACGGTGGTGTACATCACCAAAAAAGAAGGCGATGTACACTTGCACAAAAAAACAGGTGACAATGGAAAAGGTTGTTGGGGGCTATGCCACACCCTCCCTTAATAAAGAGTGCATGTCAGGGAGGGTGAAACTCTGAAAAATAAAAAAAACAGTGCAGTGAACAAAACTGCAAACATTCTGCATCCCTCCCCAGCTCTGAACCCTGCACCCTCTCCATTGTAGCCAGCCACCCTCACTACTCCACCAAACTGCCAGCTCAGCAGCCGCTTGCCGCACTACCCATTACATACCCTCCCTCCTCTTCCTGTCTCCCTCCCCTCCTTCCTGTTGCCCTGTTCTTCCCATCACTACCCTTGCAGGGTAGCCCACATAATCATCGCTACCCTTGCAGGGTAGCCCACATAACAAGTGCTGAAAGTGAATTGCTCATATCCAAGTTGCTCACTTTCAGTCGCTTTTATGATGGAATGCCCCTATTGTAGAACAACCAACTGCTAACTAATTCTTAATCCTTTCAGCAGTTAGTCATTTATTAATCTGTCTCCTGCTAAAGAATTAACTAATCCTTATTAACTGAGTATTAATTTGCTATTTATTTATTATTAGTTCTGATAATCTAATGGCTCAGATATTTTTAATCAACGTTCATCTTGTTTAGAATTAGTTGATAATTAAATCTATTCCACATGTATAAAGCATAGTTATGAGTTAAGAATAACAAATTCCTCACTGTTTTCCAAAATGCATTCTGCATCAGAATGATGTAGAATTGTGCTACCCTCTCTCTCTCTGTTATTCATTCAATTACAGTAGCAGGGGCCCGCATTCCTGTAAACTATCTGGGGAGCTGGTGGTGACAATTTGGTCCTCAGCATGTGCTTTATCTGGATTCACTGAAAGAATTCCAGATTTGCAGGGAATTTTGGATCTGCAGGGGTCTGAGTGCTGTAGAGTTCCAAACGTCCAAGTAAATAAAATCACTGATAAAAGGATATTTTGTAGTGAATAGCTATCTCTCCTCTCTATCCATCTAACTATCTATCTGTCTGTCTGCCTGCTTGTGAGGGTAAATTTGGTCAAATATTTTCGATATTCATTGGTGGTCAGACCTAGAGTGAAATAACACATTTATCCTCACTCTAGGTCCTTATGGCCAAATTTATCAACACAGTAGGTTGTGATTGGCTGGGGCTGACAGTGTGAGCTGTTAACTTTAGGCAGTCATCTTCACTTAAACATCTTTCACTTTCAAACCCATTGCAGTGCAAGCAGTTTCAAAACCCCCACTAAACTGCATGCCAACTTTACCTAACCATTTCACTTCTGTGCAGAAGCTGCTGTGTCACTTTTCTGCTCAGAAAATGGCAATTTTTTATGTACAAGGATTTTATAACGTTCTGCTATTACTCCTCATCTGCCATTCACAAATTTGTGGCCGCTATTACCTGAGCCTGCTTTCAAAGACCCAGATGGCTAAAAAACACTGTAATTCAAAAAATACTGCACCTTGGTAAACACCAGCAGTTATGGTTACCTAATCAGGGCCCAAGAAACATGATCCTGATATTAGTTTTTAAAAGTAACGTTCAGAAATATGTTTTTTTCAGTTTTTCCGTTGTGTCACAAATTTGCAAATGTATGTATACAAAACTTTCGCAGTTTGCAAAACTTTCACAAGTTTATGAAAGTGTTTGTGAAACTTTAGCAAAATGTTGTAAAACTTTGGGCAAATTTGTGAAAGTAACCCCTAAAAAATACAGTTTCTTTTGCCACTCCCTAGCAAATAAATGGTTAGGGCTTTTGGGTTGAAATTTGCAGGGTAGGAAGGGTTTGCACCACAGATGTACCTTTTGCTGGGTTGGTGAGCAAATTTACATTAATTCCATAGATATAGCATTCCAAAGTTTCAAAATTTCCCATAGGATAACATTGTTGTGACCATGGTGCCTTTCGGCGGCTATGTCTCAAAAACAGTTTGAGACATAGATTTTTTGCTAAGCAAGCATGCAGGTTGCTAGGTCATGATTACAGCTGCAGTGGAATTTTTTCCAAAGTTCCTATGGTTACTAAGATATTGACACATTTGCAGCACAAGCGTTACTGGGAATGTCTCTAGGCCTGCGCTATGTCTCTTTACTTATGGGTAGATGGGGTGCAGGGCCCCACATATGGGTACCATTGTGCAATAATGGGAGTGCAGGGCCCTCCATTATGCAGTACTGGAAGTGCAGGTTCCAGAGGGCCGCGCTCCCACCAGAAGATGAGAGTTCATTACTATGTCTCTACACTTATGTATAGATGGGAGCACAGGGCCCTGAGGGCCCTGCACTCTCACATGAAAATCAAAGACAATTACAATATGCATGAATGATGGGAGCATAGGGCCCATAACCACATGTAAGTAACATTACATTTTCTCAAAAAGAAGGGACATTCATTGCAAAATCTCCATTAATGCATCAGTTAGGGTTTTTATAACAGTGACAAAAGTTTGGAAATTTGATGTTAGGGTTACCAACCCTTCCAATCCATCCTCCCACCCTCCACACAACATCAGGTGTTGGGGTGCGCCTTGGGGTCATCGGGCCTAATTCACATCGCATTCTCCTGTGCTGTAATATCTCAGCTTCCTTACAAATGGAATGGGGTGAGAGTTGGGGCCGATGACCCCAAGGCACACCTCAACATCTGTTGCTGTGGAGAGTGAGGTGGTGGGGTGAGGTTTGGAAACCCTAACATCAAATTTCTAAACTTTTGTTAGTAATAGAAACCTAACCAATGCATTTACAGAGCTTTTTGTAATTAATTTTTGCAATGAATATATATATATATATATATATACACATACAGTACATACATATATATATATATATATATATTCGTAACAAACTCCATTTAATGCATCAGTTAGGGTAGTTCCACAGTGACAAAAGCAAGGAAATTCGGTGTTGGGGTTGAAAACCCTAACTCGGCATTCACCCCCCCAGCACCACACACACACACACACACGAACACATATGCAAGTAGTGGGGAGGACCAAGGCAACACGACCAATCACAGACAACCAGCAGCAGGTGACAGAAATAAAAAACAACTGTCTAAATGTACTACAAGACATTCCCACCCACCTGACCAGGTACTGCATGCTCAGTGTAGATCCACAGCAAAACTGAGACCATGTACACCAAACGTACACATCCCTGATTGCAGGGGCACACAATGTACCACACTTAGGAGTTGCATGGCCTTACCTAGCGATGCCCCACACCCCACCACACCTGGTACTGCACTCTGACTGGACATCAACAATGTAACTATCTGATTACAGCTGTACAAAGGCATGTACACTTATGAGTAAACAGAAATAAAAACAACTGTGTAAATGACACATCCATCACCAAAATACAAGAACTGTTGTCTTTAAGTATGTGATGTGCATCTTAGTAGGTTTACTGCATCGATCCACTTGAGATACATAACCTGCTCTGAAGGTATGGGGGACTTATTGCCTGTACAAGGCTGTGCAACTCCTAATGGCACTAACAGATATACAGTTTCTGTGATGTAGCTGTACTGTTCATATCCATGGACTTACTTTCACTGTGTTTGTATACTAAGAATGCAGTAAGTGGTCTGTCTATCAGGGAGTGGAATTAGCTAGCTGAGGCCAAGCAGCTTCTAAATGCACTAACATGAGTGTACCTACAATGATGGAGGTGTATCACAGATGTCCATAGACTTAGTTTTGCTGTAGCTCTCTACTGAGGATGTAGTGCCTGGTAAAGAAAATGGCATTGCCTGTCTGATGCCACACAAACCAAACTGTGGCAAGTTGAGTATCCTTGCAATGGGTGAGGTGCACCATTTATCTTTACACCCTCACTTTTATGCAGTCGGTCTCCACTCAGGTTGTAGTACCTGTTCTTTGGGTTTGGCAGGCCATTACGTGGCTGACACCACACAAGTGATAACTGTGCTAATTGTACTACACCAGCAATCAGGTAGGTGTACCATAGATATAAATAGACTTTCTTTTACTATAGCTTTCAGTCACAATGGACCAAGTGTTGTAGGAGGGGAAGGGGCATTCTCTCCCACAGACTGCATGTCTCATTATTGTACTAACCTTTGCAAGGCTGCAACCATGGAGCAGCAGTGTTGATGTTCATGGGTTCATTTTAACTGGGTTTCTCTAGTAAGTATCCAGTACCTGGTCTTAGAGGGTGGGTCATTGCCTCGCGAAGGTCCTTCATTGCCTAAAGTGGGAGGTTGTGTATACCTGAAATCAACCGCACATACCATACTGTCCAACCACTTAGTTTTGCAGTGCTGTACAGCTGGAGTGCAGTACCAGGTGTGGTGGGGTGTGGGGCATCACTAGGTAAGGCCATGCAACTCCTAAGTGTGGTACGTTGTGTGCACCTGCAATCAGGGATGTGTACGTTTGGTGTACATGGCCTCAGTTTTGCCGTGGATCTACACTGAGCATGCAGTACCTAGTCAGGTGGGTGAGGATGTCTTGTAGTACATTTAGACAGTTATTTTTTTTATTTCTGTCACCTGCTGCTTGTTGTCTGTGATTGGTCGTGTTGCCTTGGTCCTCCCCCCCCACTTGCATATGTGTGTGTGTGTGTGTGTGTCTGTGTGAGTGTGGTGCTACGGGGGTGAATGCAGAGTTAGGGTTTTCAACCCTAACACCAAATTTCTTTGCTTTTGTCACTGTGGAACAACCCTAACTGATGCATTAAACAGAGTTTTTTGCCATGAATTTCCCTTCTTTTTGAGAATGAGAATTATAACTAGTAAATGGAAATGTGGTGGTGTGGCCGCGCAATCCCACCACATCATTTGCTGTATGAATGCAATGGTGGTACTCCGGGCCCCTTTGGCTGACATGCTCTCATCACATTATTTTGTGTATGCATACTGCACTGGAAGTATGGGTCCTCCAGGCCATGCACTGTCAGCATGTGATTTGGCATATGGATGCAATGTAAGGGGAATGAGCCCTTCAAGATCCACGCTATCACCACATGATTATCTGCATGGATGCAGTGCCACTACTGCGTACCCGTCTGACCTTGCACTCCCACCACTTGATGTGGTGTATAAATACAGTGGTCATAGAGTGCATACTTTATGTCCCACACTACCAGTGAATAATTAACAGTATGCATACTGTAGTGGGAGTGCACACCTTTGGCATGCTGTGAACTCACCACATGATTTCATGTATGACATATCAATGGTAAGTGCAACAAAAATTCCAGAACTAACATTTACACCCACAGTGATGAAATGTGACACACATCGATACTTGGATTGTCCTATGTGCACATAATATTTTTGTGTTGGGTATCTATCAAGTTATGCATTACTATTACTGCTTTCACTTTGTAACAGGTAAGATTTAATAACACACAACAAATAATATGATGACACTGTGGTTTTAATGGTGTATTACTGACAACAAGTAATATATACCTCAAGGCAATCAACCAAGCCCATGAGGGTAGCATCTTTCAGAAAAGAGATGGTAAAGAACACAGGAGGTATAATTTCAAGATAGAGGAGGGAAGGCTCCAACCTAATGTGAGTAACTATTTGTTTACAGAGAGTGTTGTACATGCATGTAACAGCCTTCCTGAGGAGGTCATAGGTGAAAAAGAGTGGGAGAATTCAATAAAGCATGTGACAGCCATAAGGCAATTATTGTGGGGGGTACAAGGAAGTAGGCTGTTGCTTAAGTAGCATCTGGACCATATCTATTAGTTAGAGGAATGGGCAGAGTAGGTGGCCCAAGCAATCCTTATCTGCCATCAGACTGATATGTGTACTGACACTGTACCAATGTGTCCATAGCTGTGTGTCCTTTCTATTACATCACAACTACTATTGTATGTTACAACAGAAAATTATGTAATGCTACAGCATTTGCAGAAAACTCACACTTCCAAAATTTCAGTCATCTGTATTTCACAGTGTATGAAAATGTATACACCTCTTATCGCGGTTTATGTATTACACCCACCATTAGTATATCACACAGCCAATCACATGCTGCTGCTATAGGTAGTGGAACAATGTACTAATTCCATCTGATTCATGTCAATTTGTTATTCTACCGCCATGAGCATAACTGGTACTGCTTTTCATGTTCATGTACTTAGCATTGCAATACCACACACAAAACAATATTTTGCTGTTCTGTCACATTCTTTGATTTTGCAGTAACTGGTACTATTGTGATAGAACACAGCATGTGGCACCATGTTTGTCTCAAACACAGTCACACATCTCCATATCTTTTCATGTTGTACCTCTCTACCTTGACTTTAAAGATAGTCTTCAAAGAACTGTATACATGTTAACATACCTTTTTGAAAAGAAGTGATAAGAAATAGTATGTATTTCACAGTCTAAGTTTGGTGAACTGTGATGTATCTCCTATCTTGTACTGCATAACAAATGCCATTCTTTGCTAATTAGGCAATAAAGGTTGATCAACAATTATGTTCACAGTCTCCTTATTACCTTGTAGCATTGTATTATGGCACAACGTGTGTCCAAGTGTGAAATCTCCTTACATAATTATTAACTCACCATCAACATAATCTGTCGTACTCCCTTATTGTTATAATAATATAAACATGTTTGAAAACAATGCAAAATATTGAACAGCATATTGTTAAGCTCTACAGCTATCTGAAATAAGAGATTAGCATGAGGCTGTTACAAAGTTTTCACTCAATTATAGAATATCATCTGTAACACCTTTGTTATCATGTCAGTGAAAGCAATACGTTGTGATGATACATTTTTAATAGATGCTCCCCATAAAGCAAAAATGAAACACAACAATGTTTTGGAAGAAAATACTATATTATTATTTTTAAAATAAATCATATAAAATATAAAACATTATAAAAAAACTTAAACTCTTTCTTTCATACAAAAATAGATAATACTTATATAACTAAAATAAAATACAAACATTTTAAGATCACTACAATTCTATTAAAAAAAATAGAATGAAAAGAATCATTCTTGTAAACATTTTAAATAAAACTGAATTATTATTTAGAAATAAAACTATTAGCTGGAGAGATACTGTCCATTACAAAGAGAGGTGTACCGCTGCTCGAGGCAGTCCAGTCTGAAAGTGGGACAGTATGTGGAGGCGCAACAAAAGTAGAAGCTGTTGTGGCATGGGGGAGGGGGAGATACCAATGAAGTTGTGGAGGCTGGTTATTCAGTGTCAGGAAGGCTCGCTGTTGGTGGTGCAGGTGAAGTTGTGCCAGTTGGTACACTGCCACCTGCTGCTGTGTCCACAGGCTCGAGCATAATATTAATGGTCGCCTGCTGCGCCGCGAAGAGGGACAATAATTTCTCTTGCCCCTCCCGCAGCGCAGCAGTTTCTTCTTTTAGGCCATCAATCTTTTGTTTGAGCTTGCGCACACAGCAGCAGTGAACAGTGCAGGTCTCCACACAATCTTGTTCTGTAAAGAGACAAAAAAATTTCCATTAATATGTAATTGTAAATATTCAGTTTTCTTTCTTGTGTTTCATCTAATAATGTGTTTTTTTCCTGTATATATTTTAAGCAGACATAGATCTGTATTGTTAAGAATATACACAAAAGTGGTAATTCTGAAAATTGACTCTTGTTAGTCTATATACCATATCACCCACATGTGATGTATTGTAAATAAATTACTTCCATGAGTTTTCAGAAATTGTGCATGTGCTACGTTTATGTTATATATAACCTTCTGTATCACATTCTTGATTCATGCAATGGTTGGTAACTGTGTATAACACAGTAAGGTATACAACAAATGAAATTACTTTATCCTCTAAGGTCTATGCAACTACCACATGTACAGGTACTGTTTTTGTGCACAAGTTCGTAGTACTACATGTCTGTTGTATACCCTGACATTGTAATGTCAGTCAGTACATATTAGTTAATGTTCTTTACAATAATTTCTGTAACATAGCAACAAGTCAGAATCCCGTTTGTGCTGTACCTGTTTACAACAAAGATTTAAGAAGCATCTTCAACTGATCTAAAACATGGTATATCACAGCTAATGTTTAGTATTTCAATATCAGACTTCTCAGTTCTTTCACCAACTCTTTTAATAAGACATGACCTGTATACATATTGTTAAGCGACACAATATCCAAACAGTAAATACAATAAAACACATTCTTTTGGTTTTCTTCAGAACATAACATAGTAGAATATAAAGCAACAGTAAATGTTCTAAGTACTAGTTAGAATTATATACAGACTCTGTATCTCTCAAAATGTCACTCTTGTTTTACTATGAACAATTCATCAGGCACTGTTTGAACAGTGACAATTTTAATATGAGTTACCAGTTTGTGCTGTACATTACAGACCAGATACTGGCATCTAACCTTTAAATAATACTGTCCATGAACAATATACAAAAACTTACGATGAATCTACATTCAGTTACCATATAGTTAAGCAATATACCACAAGAGTGGGTGATGCCAGTATTTACCCACACCCTGGGGTGTTGTTTGACCATAAGACGCAGCCAAGTGCCCAAAACACACCAGGCGTGGGTAAATCCCTGCATCTCCAACATCCTCGGGTGGCATATTGCAATCATACAATATCCTCTTTTTTAGGCACATAGAAATAATAAATAAACATTTTTCCCTTATTTTATCAAATTTTACTGTAGTTATTGTTGTGCTGAAAAAAATACTCCCCGATTGCTGGAGCTGCCCTGCTGCTGAGGATGCACACTTTTGCTTCATGATTCTCGGTTGCAGTGTGTTTTTGGGGGCCGGGTTGTGAGCGAGGAGCCAGTTGAGATGCCAAAAAGGTGATGGAGAGCACATTGCAGGAATAATTCTCTTGTGCTGGATTTTTTGGAGTCTGCTGTTTGTAGGGTTTCATCTGTTAAGGCGAATGAGGTATCCATTTGTTTTTGTTTTTTTAACAACTGATGGTTGTTATTTTGTGAAGCAGGTGTGTAAGTGAGTGACAAAGATGTCGGGACGTGTGGACTGAGATGGGTCTCGCAGTGATTTATGGACAGCGATGGCTCGAGAGGCTGCCTGGCATCTTAATTTGTGGAGTGGTCAAATTTTAAAACTCAAGTCTGTTTAAATTTCGTAGTCAGCTGCAGTACACAACAGTTTAGCGTGGTTCAATATGGCAGCTTTGGTTGGCAATTTCAGTGGTCAGATGGGTTTTAGAGATGCGGCTGCTGGCACCTCTTCCTGTGGGGTGATTGCACCTTTACAACAGGAGAGGTGTGCCCAGTAGCCAATGAGATTAAAAGGTTGTGCTTCATTTCTATGCCCATTGTAAAATAGGATATAACTTGCCGTAACAATGTGCTTATCATAACATATCAGCATATATCCTTCTGATGTAATACTTACGTTCTGCAGTAGCACTCTCCTCCTGCTTCACCTGCACCACTGGGACCACCACAGCTTTCGTGGCCACTATAAAAAATATCAGAACTTTATTTAATTATCAAAATTGAAATATTTCAATATCTAACAAAACTTTCACTGTATTACATACAGATCATAGTCTGTAATACTGGCATCCAACTATATGTTGCAATCCTATATGTCACACTGTACAACATCTTTAAAGTAGTACTATACAAACTGCATTACACAGCAGGGCTGGAATATTTGCTCTGCATCAGATAGTGGTACAAGCCTTGCTGCAGCAGTACTGGGATGTGCCAAAAAGTTGACACAGCAATATGCAACAGTGCTGCGTCATGGCTCAGTACAATAAAATTTGTCACTTTTGCCACCTGCATCATGCATGGCATAGTGGCACTGTGCCAGTGGAAGTCGACAGACAATAGTAGAGATGACACAGCACAAGAGCTGTTCTACTATGTACATCAACCACAATATTCAGCGGTGGACATCCCATGTTGCCATAATCCATGTAAAGTGGAAATGGGTCCATTTCTGTTACTATAGTCCATTTGTATGCAAAACAAGCCAATTCCAATAACTTGTGATGGTACTGCCGCTGCAATATTGTTATGGATACTGATGACCCATGCTCTTTCAGCACCAATGCACCCAGCTGAATCACAGCCTTCCAACATTAAAAAGTATCCTGGTAGTTCCTGCAGCCAACCCCCTCAGCTGATCAGAGGCTTAGTATAAGAAAATATTCCTGCTAGTCAAGTACAACCAACTACTCACCCAATTGCAGACTTACTATATACAAATATCCATAGTGGTGCAGTGAACCATAACCTACAAATATCCATAGTGGTGCAGTGAACCATAACCTATCACCTGCTCATAGGCTCTCCATGATATATATATATAACTGTGATGTTCCACTGGATCCCACCCCATGCCCAACCGCAGACTTACCATGATATACTTAACCCTGGAGGTACACTGGACCCTTCTCACAGACTAATTGTGACCTTAATGGATAAATCATGATGCCTGTTGGCCCAGTAGCTGCATCCAGGCCAATTCCAGGCAATACAATGAACCAGTACACTGGTCGATAGTGGTACACCCCTACCAACCCTTCCACTGTGTCATGACATCCTCCTCCTTCCCTCAGTCAGCAGCAGAGACCAGTTCCCCACCCTGCAAAGCAGCTACACACCCACCGACTGATAGCATAGAGTATGGCTGTACTCCCATTGCTCCACAATATGACCCAATGTTTGTACACACTGTACTGTACTACACAGTCCTAATATGTGAATCAATAGTTTCAGTAACACATTGGGACTCTCTATTACAGTACATTCAACAGGCCTATTGGCCCACACTGTGTACAAATGCATGTACAGTCATACTGAATGTGCCAATATGTGGTCAACCAGGCAGTTTGCAGGTAGGTAACTGCTCCCCAACACTCAGGGAGGTGGAGTGGGGTGGCAGTAGTGACTCTCCGGGTGGGTACACAGGTACTGCTATGCATCACAGTACTGTTTCATCATATTACCAACAATCAAACTGGATGAAACCACTACGCCACTAGGGGTGGTCATTAATCCATGAAACACATGATTTGCTTCTGGCAAGGCTGCACTGTATGACCCATGTTATATGTATCATTGAAAGACCAGAATTGTGCAAGATGGACTGTGCACTAGTGCACCAGGGATATATTTAGATCAGTAGAGCCAAAATTGGCTTGGGGCAGGTTGATTGGACCACCAGGTATTGTGAACCAATGCATAGCCTGACATTCAGAATGTAGGGGGGACAGTATGATGGTGACACACAATAGTGCAAGAGGTCAGATTGCATTCACAGCTAGCACCTCCTGCCTTCCACCATACAACACACCACCTCACCTGTGGTTTGCACATTGTTCCTTTTTCGTTTCACTCTAGTGTGTGTCACGCAAGTAGGGGTTGCACCTGAATATGCTTACCACATGTCGATCTGAATATCAAGATATGCATAGTATGTATGGACACAATCACCTTTAACTTCCGTCACATACATAATTGATGTGCCATGGTGCATCAGAATTTGTGAAGTGCATAATCCCCTTTTGAATAGAGCACTGGGACGCATAACAGGGTTGCGCATGTAGCAACTGTATTGTACCATATGCACCCCTTTTCAATATCCCATCCCACGTTCAGTCTGCAACTTGTTATTCTCTTTTTATTCTGAAATTACAATGTAACAGTCAGTATACTACAGCATTTATCAGAGTCATATGATGTCTTGTAATCAACAAGGTAACAGACTTTTCATACGCCACTCTATAACAAACAAATGCTCTTTATTACTGATACTTACCATTTCTACTTCATAAAGCAGTCAATGTTACTAAAAACAGGTCATACTGTTACCTGCAGACCACTATTCTGTCACATTAACACCCGCTAGCATACTCATGCACCACTCCGGGGCATAGAGGATATTAGTGGTGAACTGTGTGCTTGCCATATTCTGCAGAAAACAGGTTTGGACACAAACCTACTACACATCACACAGTTCATATGCCTTACTATTTCTTATACTGTGACAGCATTGCACCTTTCTGATATTACATACTCTCTTGCCACAGCTGTACAAGTGTCACAGCACACAAAGTTGTACATGTATATGTCACAGTGATACCATCCCATTCCAGAGATACACCAGATGTGGGTCACACAACAACATAACAGTAATGTGCACTGCCAGTGAACACCTACATGATGAGCCTGTCAGTGTGTATACTGCAGTCATCACAAGTGTCCTACTCACCATACTTAGTGCTATTCTGACACACCACTACCACCATCGTACTGTACTGCCTGTTGTGTAGTGTACCATACACAACAGTATAACTGTTGAACACAGCACCACCACTACCATCTGTGTGTATGCTGTCTTGTTATAGTACTGATAGCAAGCAGTCAACATTATCAATACAAGTGTATTCTTACCATCTGACTCCACAAAGATGACAATCTCTGAGTCAGAGTCCACAGCCTCCACAGCTTCTGTATGTACTGGGACTACCTCAGCAACTGGTGGGGACCACCTCTGATGATCTGTGAAATTAACATAGCAAGCATTTGTCAATACTGAATGTTGCTTGCTTGTATGTGCTGTTTAGGTATTTGGAAGTAATAGTTCCATGCCTTCCTCCCAAGTCATCCACTATGTCTTTCCACTCAGTATTCACAGAAGAGTGGGAGGGGCAAGGGCCACAGCAGTACAGCAGTTGCCAAGGGAGTGAAGAGGTGGACAACAGTCCATTCAAAGGCAAAAGAGTCCTGCAGGAGCTCACTAAATTGAAGGTGGACAAAGCGATGGAACCAGATGGCATACGCCTAAGGATATTAAGAGAACTGCGAAGGGAGATAGCAGTACCTCTGTCAGCCATGTTCACTGAGTCATTCAACATAAGTGAATTGGAGGAGGGCACATGTGGTCCCTCTACACAAATGCAGCAGCAGAGAGGAGGCAGAGAACAATAGGCCGCTCTGCCTCACCTCAGTAGTGAGGAAGATCATGGAGGCATTGCTTAAAGAAAGGATAGTGGAGCATCTAAAAGCCATCGGAGCCCAGGATCATAGACAACATGGATTCACATGGGGACATCATGTCAGACAAATCTGGTTGATTTCTTTGACTGGGTGACAAAGGAAGTGAATCAGGGTGGGCAGTGGGCAATGCTTACTTTGATTTCAGCAAAGCCTTTGACACCATCCCACATAGGATGCTGATAAACTAGCTGGGCAGGCTGGGCATGGGGGAAAGGGTGGTCAACTGGGTTAGAAACTGGCTAACAGACAGGAGGCAGAGAGTGGTGGTAAATGGGGTGCAGTCTAGGGAGAGGGGGTGACCAGTGGGGTGCTGCAGGGTCTTTATTAGTAACATTGCAGAACGGCTGAAGGGAATTTTTTCACCAAATTTTCAACATAGCCATTTTAAGATGTCTGCTCATGAACAGTGTCACTGTGATTTTCTTAATCTGTCCCAAACATTGATTGTGCACACTGACTGCCCATTGTGCACTACATGCTAAACACATTTTGAGCAGCGTGTGAAAATGACAGCTGTACTGCTCATAAGGAGGTGTGGTAAAATGGTAATGTTGAAAATCTGAGTACAAATATTGAAAATTTGCGAACTTTTGAGCGTGGGTAGGAACTGCGCAACGTACGTTCATAAAACAGTCATTTTTAGGAATTTTTTCACCAAATGTTCAATATAGCCATTTTAAGACCTCTGCTCATGAACAGTGTCACTGTGATTTTCTTAATGTGTCCCATACATTGATTTCGCACACCGACTGTGCCATGGTGCACTACATGGGCAGAAACACATTTTGGGCAAGATGTGAAAAATGACAGCTGTACTGCTCATAAGGAGGTGTGGTAAAATGGCAATGTTGAAAATCTGGAGTGAAAATATTGAAAATTCACGAACTTACGAGCATGCATAGGAACTGCACAACACACGCTCATTAAACAGTCATTTTTAGAATTTTTCACCAAATTTTCAACATAGACTTTTTGAGAGCCCACCTTATGAACACTGGCAGTGTCATTTTGTTAATTGGTACCAAGGTGATTTCATGCAGTGACTGTGAAATCACCCTTCAGCCTGAGTAACGCCATGACAGTGCAAGAATTCATGAGGAGGGGTCCTAAAAACCACATGTTGAAAATTTACCTAAAATTCCCAAAAATGCCTGAGATATGCAACAAAGTTGAAAAAACCTATTTATTCCATTATACAACTTACCAGAATTTCCTCAGTTCACGGTCAGCTTTGAAGAGTGCAGGCGTGTTCCGGTCCACGAAGATCATCACGCTGAGCTCAAAGGTAAGTATGGGGTGAGGTGTGTGTGGGGAGGCAGGTGTGCAGTGGGTGGGTGGGTTGTAGGGGTAGGGAGACTATGGGGACCGTTTTTGTATTTACAGGTTGTTTTTTTTAAGATGACATGGGACATTTGCCACTCTGGGGTGGGCTCCCAGCATGGCAGCTGGAAAGGCTGTTTGGGGGCTGGAGCTGACTGGGGAGTTGGGCACCCCCTGGCCATAACAAGCTTTGCCATGTGGGGTGGGCTCCCAGCATGGCAGAAAGGAAAGCTTTTGTGGGGGCATGCAGCCATGGAGCCGGTGAGGATTGGGCACCCCTGTCGGCTATAACAGTTTTGCCACACTGGGGTGGGCTCCCAGCTTGGCACCTGGACAGCTTTGTGGGGGCATGGAGCCAATAGGATTGAGCACCCTGTTGGCAAATAGTGTGTGTCTGCGTGGGGGAGCACATCAGCATCACATATGTGTGCTTGCGTGTGTGTGGGGAGAGCTCTGCTCACTGAAGCAAGCTCTCCATTTCAACTACACGACCACTGCATTTTCAACTGCTGTCACAGACAGCTGCAGCAGTGATTGGGGAACTGGAGCTGCGCCTGCAAACACACTGATTGAATTGGAAGACGGGTGCCACACCTCCAAAAACTCGGATGATGGCACTATGTTTCTTGCACATGCATGTAAGCAACATAAAAAGGATAATTAGTAACTGTGTCATTTGAATGCTCGGTTATTTATGACCACTTTGTATAAATTATTGACATTCATATGTAACCTAACATGTTCCTTGATCAAGTATTGTGCAGTTATGGTACAGCCATGTTAAGTGCCAAATGTATTATTATGAATATTACAACTAAACAAGTAATTAATATTATTTAAATTAGTATCACTTCAACAGTGCTACTTATATGATAACCATTGTTCTTGAATTAAATAGCTACTGTATACGGTACTCAGTACACACTTGCATATCATAACACTTGAAGATATATATAGGATATGCCTGATGTACAGGTGATGACCATGGTATCATTACCTCGAGTGGTTGCTACAGCATCAGTAAACCTCAACAGTGCAGCTCAAAGTTTACAGTTACCCTAGCAACCACGATAGATGATTACGCTATGGTTATCACCTGTACATCAAACATGTCATTATACTGTGGGACTCGACATAAAGTTACCTCCCTCCTGCAACACAAGTAATTTAACCTTACCTTACTAATGAATCTGCACTAGAGCCACGTGATTGTGTAGGAAAACTATTTATTAGGATACAAAGACTGAATGACATCAGGCCAAAATAGCACCAGAGTTAAAATTTCTATCAGACATAGAGTTGCTAGACTCAGTAATAGTAAACTGAGAGAACTGGAATGTTATTTGAACAACAACAGAAGAGAAAATACTTCAAAGGATCAGGGCAAATACCAATAATAACAAACACAGTTTAAGAATGATGTACTCAGAATGCTGATACAATAAGGACATTTGTGTTAGAAGCAGTGTCAGGAACAGCAGCAGCGTGTAACAGTCAATTATGACATGAATATCTGAGAATAATCCTCACTGTTCTGTCACTGTAACACATATTCTGTAATGGATACAGGAACATTTGGAGGCTAAATCAGGGACCACTCTGAATAGTAGTGACAGTCAGGAGGTATGACTGCATACAACCCATCCACCCATATGTGTGCTTGATACAGATAACTCACCCTGGTAGTGTAGTGTACCTGCCACTCCAAAGCATGACTCCCATCCCCCATTCTACCATATAACATTCTTTTTCCCTGGTAGTGTAGTGCCTCCACTCCCCCACCCCGAAGTGCAATCCCCAATCCTCATACCCACATTACTGTAATAATTTCCTCAGTCTTGTAGTGGTCCACCACCCCATTCATGATCCCCAACCCACATAGCCACATTAATGACAAATATCTCTGCTGTTGTACTGGCCCCCTTCCTACAAATGTGATCATCGACCTTCATTGCCACGTTAATGTCCGAAAATCCATGGTGTTCTAGTGGTATCCCCACCCCCCAAGTGCGATTCCGACCCCCGTAGCCATGTAAATTAAATTATTTTCCTGGTGTTCTAGTACTCCCCCAGCCTCCTAACCACAATCTGTGACTCACAGTAGCCCCAAAATGACAGCAATACCTGGTGTTGTACTGGCCTCACCACCTTGAAGTGCGCTGTCCATCCTCCAATACACAGAGTAGGCAGAGCACGGTGAGCAGGTCAGCCCTTCTCTCACCACCACAGCTGGCCAGAGACTGCAGTAACGTTCATGCATAGCACAGTCATCAGGCAGCAGTGTTGCAGAACAGGTCTAGTTGGTTGCTGGCAATGTACCAATGTGTACAGAAAGATGGGCAGCACAGTTCTGGGCAGGAGGACACCACTACAACACCAGGTATTCCTGTCATTATGCGACTACCAAGACTTTGGGATCATGCTTGGGGGGGTGTGCGGACCTCTAAAGCACCAAGAAAATAATTTAACTAAGTGGCTACAGGGGTTGCACATAGCACTTGGTGGCTGGGGAAACCACTACAACACTAGAGACATGCTTTCATTAACACAACTACGTCAGGTGGTGATCATGCTTGGGGAGTGGGGGGACCATTACAACACCATGGAAGTCATTCAATTAACATGGGTAAAGCATTTGGGAATCATGCTTGGGGGGTGTGGGGACCACTAGAACAGCTGGGACATGCTGTCATTAACAGGCTACAGTGGTTGGGGACTGTGCTTGGGGTGGGTGGAGTACTACTACACCAGCAAAATTATTACATTAACATCGCTACGGTGGTCTTGGATTATGCTTGGGGTGGGTAGACCAGTAGAACACCAGGGATATGCTGTCATTAACGGAGGTAGAAGGGTCACAGATTGTGCTTGGGGGTGGTGGAACCAGTAGAACACCAGGAATATTATTAAAATAGCGTGGCTATGGAGATCACGGATCATGCTGGCATGTAGGGGTGCCAGTACCATACCAAGGATGACAGTGCTTATTGGGCTACTGGAGGTCCAGGATCATGCTGGGAGGAGGGCACTGCTACATTACTGCCATCTTTTTGTTGGTGGTATTTAGCACCGCAGCACAGATCACATTAATCCCTTTACTGCGGCGCTATACATTTGAATATACCATGCAGCCAGCAGTCATGCCACTCCCCTAACTGCCACCCCATGCCTGATACCACAATGGACTTTAAGCCTAGCTGATTCTCCTATTTGTAATTGTACATTCATATCTGCTGGTGCACTGTATCATCCTATAACCCTGACACATGCAGTGTAAACATAGCATTATCCCTGGTAGTTGAGCACCTCCATGCAACACGATCATGCCCAATGACAAAAATAGTGTACCGTGGTAGTGTACCATTCCATTGTTGGTACACCCATGAACTGACTGCTACCACAGAACTACTAACCACCCACCTCAGCACCACTGTAGAGCTCACCACCTGCAAGCCACGCAGCTGTGCCACAGGCCGTTATTGGACTGGAGACAGAATACACTGCACCACCAGATATGGATATACCTTAGGAACCCCAATCAGTCTGCAGGCTATGACTCACTGCACAAGGATTCATAGCATTCAAGAAACTGCCATTGGACAGCAGTGTGGGAGACATCAAATAGTGCACCATGACAACATCCTATTTTAGACTGTGCACAATGTGATGTCCAGGCACATGCTACCAAAGAATAGTGCCATGAATGTCTAACATGCACAGTGTGACAGAGCACCAGCTGCAGCTCACTGGGAATTATCACAACAAAATTCACATGGTACCATAAAGGTATGGTAATCACCCATTTGTACCATGCATGCGTGATGTCTCCATTTGCATGCACAGTACTGAATATCAAATTTGTATTATTAGGAAAATATTGTTACTTTACGGTGTGTGAGACGCTCCCCAGCATTTGGCTTTCCAGCCACCTCCCAATGCTCATAGCCGAGGTAGTACCAGCACGTGTCTTGTTCAGGTATCTCCTCCCTCTGTTTAAGCTGATAGAAATGCTGCCTCAACAGCTTCCACTTTTGCTTGCACTAAAGTGGAGTTTATTATTCACTTTCAAGATCATGTGCAAGTATAGTTATGTGCCTCCACATACTGTCCAACTTCAGTTAAGTGCTCCGCATTAAAATCACGGGTACTTCCCATGCCTGAACTGCCTCGAGCAGTGAGCACACCTTTCTTAAACTCCAGATCCTCATTTTCCTGCAAAAAGTGCACAAATAATACTACATTACTGCCATGTTCTGTAACATGTTTGACTTTCTGTTTTGTTAAGTTTCACAGAAAAAATACAAACAGCTGTATCTTATTAATTCTGTAGTTATTATTACAAATATTAAGATGCATATACAGAAATACTCCCATTATATAACATATCCAATGAATAGTAACTACTGTTGTACCACATAACATTTCAGCAATTTTTTTTACAGAGGTAGTATTGTGGTATAGTAACACTCATATGCACACTTGACACATCCTGATAGTGATCCTGTGATACTGTGAACATCTGCAACCACAATCCATGCCTGCACTGCACTGTTGAGGCCCCTCAAAAATAAAATAAAAATAAGTGACAATCACAGTGAAGCTGCATTATGTACAGTACAACATGGCAGGCACCAGCTGTGGGTGGCCACCCAAGCTACAGGACTACCGTGTGTTGGCATCAGCCCTATCTCACCAACTGTGATTTTCTAAAAAAATAATATCCATGGTGGTCCACTGCAGCCCACCCTACTCACCAAATTGTGGGCTTTCTGTATAAAAATAACCCTTGTGCTAGTACAGGTGCCACCCCAGCCAATCAGGTGAGGAAGTAGAGTAAACAGGACCATGAGGATACATTTGTACAGTTAACCCATGATAAGGTGAAGGGTAGGGTCCACTGTACTACCAGCAGTATTTTTATAGAAACCAAGATCAAGTGTTGAGATGCATTACCACAAAGCACCCGGGGGGGGGCATCAGTAACTGACAGGTATTGCCTCACAGAGTACCAGGGACAAATTACTGATGATAAGCACACCTTCATGCAAATGAGGCCATAATGATATCCAAATAGGTGCATTAACACCTTGCATGCATTATGGCTCCATTTGCATATACAGTACTAAATATTGTGATAGTTGCACATACCACCACTGCACTTCAGTGCTGTATCCCTGCTCATCTCTGGCCACTTCCAGTGGTGCAGTCCCAGTGTAACAAGTGCAATGCAGGTTGCCAGACTGAAATATTTGACACTGCTGACCATGCCACAGCACTGTAAAATATCACCCTAACAACACCCTGCTGCATTGCAGTTGCACTTGCCAGGCTTGTTCCCCAGCCTGGCACAGTCTGAATATTCCTGACCAATGTGTTACACCTGTGTGAGTGATGTATACAGCTGTTCTATTTTTCGACCAACATTTTTGGTTCTGAAAAGAACCTTTGTTTGCACTTTGTTATTTGTTCAAACAGTCTGACATTCTTAGAGGACTTTGAGGATTGCATCTCGAAGGTCTCCCGGAAATGACAATTGCCAGCATGCGAGAAGTGTGCACCCTCTGTTAAGTATAGCCAATCATAACAATACTTAATTTCGGGTGGCGTATAGTGTACATTCAGACATGCATAGAAATGCAGATATCTGCATGCTGGCTTTTCTTCGGGCTCTGTCAATCAGGTACATATGGTGTATGCTTGCCAGACCCTACACTGTGTAATATCAAAAAATGATTTTACAGGCAGGCAACATACTCATAATGAAGCAAGGTCCAATTTTGCTTCTGTTACTAAATCTCCCAGTGTTTGGTTCCCAAATCATTGCCTCCAAGATGTATCAGCAATATGTCTGGATGAGCCTGAGTACTCAAAAGTCTGTGCATGGTCAGCATGAGGTGCTCCCACCTCATTCCACCCTGCCAAACCACTAAACACAGCAATTTGGGAGCTGCAGATTTCTCCCAAAATCACTATTCTGAGCATACTCAGGCGCTCGCCTCACTATACTGCTTCCAGCAAACCGTCTTTCAGATGAGATGTTAAACTGTGGTCCCATCTGCCTGGATTGGTGGTAGTTCAGGTGGATGTTAAAGATCCCATATCACTTATCGAAAAGAATAGGAATTTCCCCAGTGTCCTGTGAAATGTCCCTCTTTCACTGAAAATATCACTAACAGCTTAATCTGGTTCAAGGTCAGTTGGCATTCATCTGTATCCCCTCCCAGGTCGTGTCTGAAAATAGGCAGGATTTGTCTAGTGCACTTACCCAGTCAACAAAAACTAAATAAAATAAATAAATAATCCACAAAGTCCTTTTGCTGCTTTCTGCCATTCTCAGTTTTCAACTTAGAAGTGGACAGAGAGCTACCAAAAAATCAGAGTTCACCCTGCAGTACCTAAGCAGTAGTGAAAATAAAACTGTTAGTTTCCTCCTAAGTTTAACTCAACTGCAGTGGGCTGATAAATGACACACAAATAAAACAAATCATTGGCTACTACTGTGCCTTCATTAACCAATGTAGTGTATGCACTATCACTGCACTTCTGCTACAGCTAAAATGTTCTAAAATTGTGGGAAAAATGCATCCTTTTGATAGGCAGTTTTGAACAATTACAAGTGCACAGACATGTCTGATTGGTTCCCTCTTCTGTTGTGGTACACATGTACCTTGCTATCTCCCTCCATTTGCAGCTGTATCTGTGCAAGTAAGTACCAAATTACTGTCTGACTTTAAACACTTTTAGCTAAATAATGAAACATCATAGCTTATTTCAATTTACATAGCCAAATAGAACAGTAAAAATATTTTAATTAATACTATTTAACTGTTTCTAACACATTTTATGATAATAGAAAAACTATTTATAAAATGTGATGTACTTACAGTGAGAAATGTGCAGTGTCACAGCTGAATCTAAGATGGCTGCTATGTCCTTCTTTCTTCGTTCTTCTTTATCTGTGATTGGTTGTCTTACATGGCCTGATAAATGTACCTCACAATTGGTAGAAGTACCTGTCACTCTAATACCAATCAGATGTGATTGGATAATGAATACAGTTGTCATTCCCAAGTTTAAATTTGCGACACTTTCGCATGCATGACACTACTTTTGTGACACTTTACTTTGCAACACTACTTTTCGACACTTTCGCATGTCTGACACTACTTTTGCAACACTATCCACATATGACACTATATTTTGTGACACTGTCATGCACGTGACACTGTTTTGGAAACTTTGAATGTACGACATTATTTGATGATTTTTTTCCCAAAAATGATGATTACTGAAGGAAAAAGTTTCCTGCTTCTTTCCTAAATAAGCAATAATGCCTGACAGGGTGTGTGTCATGCTGGGATAACGTCATGCCTCAGGTGGTTGGGCATGAGGCTGCAGGTCGAGTGCATCCAATGACTTAGGTGTGACATTATCCCAAATGACACACACCCTGGAGGGCATTATTGCTATTATACAATGACTTGTTGTTATACAGAATAAAAAACCAAAATTTAAAGATCTTTTTGTGTTGAAAAATATTTTTGTTTTTTAAGAAAAGATGAAACAATCAATCAAAGGCTCCATCAGAAGTTCATCTGCAGGTTCATAGTGAGGCTGAGACTAGACCAGTGATGTTGTACTGGGATAACAGCGTGGATACAGCCCAAGACTAACCAATCAGAGTCCCGGTTTTTCTTGCCATTGTATAATACAAAATACATAAGTTCACACAATTTCACATACTTATTCTGAAATCGTGACTCTACCAGCACAACTATGTAATTGCTGCAGCTACATTTCTCATTTTGTTATTTTCTGTCACTGCACGAGTGACCTCAACATTCATTCCTAATCAATAATTGTGATTATTTGCCTTACCACTAATACAGGAACAGAGCTTGGCTTAACAATATCTTAAGCACTCCCTAAGGGTGTAATGTGGCACAAGGTAGAGCCAATAGACATATTGCCCCAAAGACGTCATTAAGTAACTATCAATGTGACTCTTGTGAATACCTTATGGCTATCATGAGAATTAATAATCAAAAATTAAGTGTGTAAAGTCAACTTTATTAATCTGTTCCTCATTTAGAGAAAGATTTTAAATAAAGTAGTTATTTCACCAGCAGTTTAACAATAGCAGGTCAAAATCACTGTACAGGATGAAAAGAATTTATGTGCCATGGTGATAACGCTTATACAGGACAGTGTAACATGAATTAAAATAAGACTGTCAAAATTTGAGCAACCAATCTGATTACAACATTTTCTGTGACCTTTTTTCTAATATTATACATAAATTATATGTTAAATATACAATGTTAAAGTAATCAACACAAGCATATACTAATATTTCCTTTTTTCTGTGTCTTTTATGCAGGTGTCTGATACTTCTGTAACATTGCTGACTGCTACTGTGAAGTAACACATTGAAAGAGGTCTAGTAAACACAGATGTGCATGTATAGAAAGATGAAACAGGTATCATAGTACTTCACTGTTGCTTAAGAATCATAAAAACACAATGATGTGAGTTCAAGACATAAAACAATAGAGTTCTACTGGAATAGTGAGCTCTACAGTAACTCACTCCACAACAAAACCACATACTTGCTCAACAGCAAGGAAAAAATATTACCTGAGCAACAGTTGTGTAGATCTCTCAGGCAAAACACAACTATTGCTACAGCAACCATAACCAGACCTTCTAAACAGCACTGAAAACTCACACCTGGTGATTTTCATCTGAGAAAGCAAAAGTATTTCCAATCACTAGCAAGTAAAGCTAAGATCAACAGGCTTATTGCTGCTGTGATGAGACATGAGCACAAAAAGACAGAGAGTCATCTGACTTTGATGAAATTGCATCTCAAAGTATGCACATTTGTTAATAGAGCAGTATTTGTTCTTCAACGTAAGATGTCTCATGTGCTTGAACTATTCAGAAAAGTTGTGTACGACATCAAGAAAAGGCTACAACGCTATCCCAGTTTGACTGTCCACAATTTCTGTGATGTATTCACAGGTCACTGGATGTACATACAGCACTCAGAGGCATATTTCTGGGAAGAATCTTATTATTCACAGAAAAAACAGAGCAAGTTCACCATTGATGAGTATGGTAAGCTGGTCAATGTGCTCAGTGTCTGTGATGACACAGCAATGGAGACAAATGATGGCTGTGATGCAACCACTGTGTCCCATAAATAGCACTGTCTCTCATGGCCATGTGATGCAACCTGCAACCATAGGCAATCGTTATTTGAAAAAGTTGAACAGTTTGTCAACCTATTTGTGATAACAGATTGCAAAGAAAGATATAAACTGTTTAACAAGATTGATCTTTGTGAAATCCGTCCACATACTGGACTTAAGGGGCACTCATTAACATGCCTCGATAGTGGTGTTTGTGACAGTGTCTTTCACAACATGCGGATGCTGGGAGTGCATCAAACAGGCATGCAGAACTTTGTATACAGGGTATATGAAGTCTGACGAGTTGTCAATCAGTACACTTGTTTAAATGACTTATTGCAGTCTGGTGACATGCAGGGTGCAAACACATTTCTCAAACAGCTGCAATGTGTGACTTCTGTACCAGACTCAGTATTTATCAGTCACCAAGTTCTGGTGAAACATCTGTTTCTGTGTTAGAAAGTGACATGCTGAAACAGTACGGCAAAGAAATAGCAAAATTTGAGCTGGCAAAGGCTCAGAGGTTTGACTCTGTAATGTGTCATGTGACCATCTGTGCTACAGCAAACAAACAGTCACAGTGAACCTTGAAACCTTGTCATCATACAAGGACATGTGGTTCCGTCTCTCAGCATTTTTGCTGATGAAATCTGACTTTCAGTTACAGACCACCATTGTGCTGTGCAAACACTGTTTCTCCAAACTAAAGTCCAACATTCTGCCACCAAGGTCACTGTTGAATAATATGGAGGCACATGTTACACCAAGAGAGAGATTGCGACATTGAATATGTTTGAGTGCATTCTAATTCAGACAATGAAGCCATTTAAAACCATTCTACATCTGAACACAAAAACAAAGACATGGAACATTCCACAGAAATAACTCATTAGATCTCTAAAGGGTCCCGTGATGTATCTCCCACTTCCTCTACAGGAAAATGTGGAGGCAATCTCTATGGAAAACAGTTTGGTTATTCTTGTAAATGATGTTCCAACTAAGTCCAAGGTCATCTGGCAAGATGTCAATGTACAGCAGGTAAAGCTTGCTCTTACTTATTTAAAGAGCAACAATCCCTTTTATGCAGACCTTGACATTGATCACATGACTAGTTCTCTCTGTTCAACATGATGTCTTAGAAACAACTAAGCCAATGATTGAGAAGGTCAGTGGACAAACAAGTGACAATGTGTATGAACAGTACACAATTCACCCACTACTTGGCAGAGATCCAGTAGGAGACAACATTGATCTCTATCAAATGAAACAGGTGGAAGCTGAGCCTGTCAGCATTTGGGAGGCAACACTAGAAGCACGCTGTTTCCCAGACTTATTCCCAAAAGGGTCAGGTGGATGGCTAGATAAAAGGGAAGTGCATGTACAGGGTGCTGAATACCGCACTAGCCATGGGCTCAGTAAAGATGGCAAATTCAGGACGTAACATACAGTACTTGTTTCATCTCCTCTGGGAGAGTGAACTTAGCATTCTGTCTGCATCTATTGCACATACTATTCATCTCACAAGTCCACTAGATGGAATAACAGCTGCTCAATTTCTAGAGAAATTAAAGCAGAAAGACGAAAATGTGCAAGTGAATCTGTCTTCCATACTTTCAAGTCTACGTGGCACCAAAGAATTTTGGTATCGCAGACACTCCAAAGTGATGACAATGCTGCAAGAGTATGGTGCAGCCACATGGTTTGTCACACTTAGTTGTGCTGAATATGCCTGGGACGAGCTCATTGAACTGTTGAAGTGGGCAAATTCTGATGTTGATGGCATTTCATCAATGACTGTCAGAGAAATGTGTTCACTTGATCCTGTGTCTGTCACAAGACATTTTCACAAGCGGTTCCATGAAATTCTGACTTTCATTTTGTCAAACGACAATCAACCTCTTGGTACTGTAGAGCATTACTTTTGGAGGATGGAATATCAAGCACGGGGGGGCTCTCATATTCATATGTTATTGTGGATCAAGGATGCACCACGCATAGGTGAACATGAAGCAGCACAAGTGCTAGCATTCATCAAGCACTATATCACTTGTCACATTCCAGACAAGTGTGACAGTCCTACACTATGGAAGTTGGTACAAATGTTCCAGCGACATATTTGTGCAAAATACTGCCAGCGAGTAGTAAAGAACAAATCTGATTGGTACACACAATGTCGCTTTGGATTCCCTAGATAAGTTTGTCAGGATGGTTCCATGAATTAACTTTTTTCAGCAATGAGACACCACTTGAAGGAGAAATCAACCAAGAGGGTATACGAGTTACCCAGAGATGAGAAAGAGGTGTATATCAATGACTACAACCCAACTCTTCTCCTAATGTGGCAAGCAAACATAGATGTTCAGTTCATGGCTGACAACTCACTGGCCCTGGTGTGGTACGTGACTTTGTACATAACCAAGCATGAGAAGACTAGCTTGCAAGATCTTTGGGAAGATATTTCCAGTTCAAGCAAGAGCCTGACAGCTCAGCTGTAGTCACTGGTTTGAAGACCCTTTCACACTAAGAATGTGGTGCCTATGAGCCAGTGACCATTTAATGGGTTACACATCTGTAAGAAGTCTGATGCTGTCCGGTTTCTCAGTCGAACTACAAAGAGAAATGCAAACATGTACTGATTCCCATGCTGAGATTGAGGAACTTGCTGCCAATAGACCTTCTGCAAAACATATCTTGAAGAATAACCTGATAGACACATACTACCCCCATCGACACGATGACATCGATGATATGTGTCTCTTTCAGGTGGCTAAGTGGTATGGCTACAAGGCAGATATCATCCTGATTAAACACGGCATATTTACAAGGTGAATAGAGTGGATGGCTGTCTCATAAAGAGACACAAGCCATGGCTCATAGTCCACTGTAAATTACATCTAGGCACATCGGAGGCAGAGAGCATTACTACTTTGTTCTCCTATTCCTATTTAGACCCTGGAGGAATGAGTCTGAATTAAAAGATGACTGTGATACATTCGAGGAAGAATTCAATCTCAGTTACAAGACTTTCAAAACTGAATACTCAGAGACATACATACAGAGACTGGAGGCTGAGAAACAACAGCTTGAGCAGACAGAGAAGCAGCTTCAGGAAGACACTCCTGTTAGCTCACAAGACAATCTTGATCCAGAAGGACAAGCTGTTCTAGGTGAACCTCTGCCTTTAAATGCCCCACAAGTGTTAATCTCAGAAATTGAGACTGCCATGGTACATGGAACACACTCCACTGTCAACCCAGCTGACTTGAGAGGAAGACTGAATCAGCAGCAGCATGTAGTTCACTCTCAAGTCATTGATGCTGTTCGACATGGCCTACTACATGAAACAAGAAAATGTGACTGTCTTGACTATAAACCACTACTGATCTTTGTTAGCGGTTCAGCTGGCACAGGAAAGAGTTTCCTTATTGAAGCCATCACTGCTGAAATACGGATCCTGACAGGGTCATCAATGTCTGTTGCTGTTACTGCTCCAACAGGACTAGCTGCATACAACATTGGTGGAGTTACATTACACCATCTCTTTATGTTGCCAGTGGAACATGGCAAAACAGGAGAGTATCGTAAACTGTCATTTGAGGTTGCATCTCAGCTCTGTTCCATTTTCACAAAGATGAAGTTGCTTATCATTGATGAATTCAGCATGGTCTCCAATTTAATGCTCACCTGTATACACCTACGTCTACAGGAGATCTTAGGTACTGACAATTGAATACAATTTGGTGGCAAAAGTATTGTTGTATTGGGGGGACCTTTTACAGCTTGCACCAGTTAATGCGGAGCATGTGTTTGCAACTCTGACTGCCAAGCAAGCTAAAAACATACTAGGCTGCATTGCAGGTTTTAACATTTGGGGAGTTATTCACCTATGTTGAGTTGTATGAGAACATGCACCAAAGTGGTGATATGGCTTACAAATCACTTTTAGATCAAGATCGTACAGGTTCTCTATCACCAGAACATGTTGCTATGTTAAACGATCAGAGAATCAGAGTAGATACTACATCCATAGAAACAGCATGTAATGTTTTCAGTGATGTGTACTCTACAGGCACACACATAGTGTGTCTTATGCCATGACTAAAGAAATGCACTGAGCTCAACAATGTTATGCTGAGAGAAAACCAAGAAGTTCTAACTCTGCATGCTGTTGATACAGTTGATGGTGTCATTCTCAGTCGCAACCTGGTAGCAAAGATGACTGAATGACTCACTGAACTGAAGTCAGATGTTTCACACACAGCTAGCCTAGAAGCTGTTCTTACACTTTGTAGGAAAGCATGTGTCATGCTACAACGTAATCTCGATGTTGAACGAGGCATGGTAAACGGTGCCATGGGTAACATCACTGACTTTGTCTACAATGTCCAGAGGACATATTTAGAAAACTTGTAGTTCACTTTGACAACATGGAACAGCTGTAGAGATAGAACATACCTGTGTGAAATTTCAGGTATTTAAGGGTATCTATGTAAACAGGAAACAGTTTCCGCTATGTGTTGCATATGCTGTTTCTATTCACAAATCTCAGGGCTTGAGTTTGGATTCAGCAATGGCAGACATAAGGTACAGACATTTTTTAAGGATGGCATGAGCTATGTGGCACTTTACACGTCTGTAGTCTTTCTGGGTTGCATATTATAACTCTTGCACCTCAGAAGATACAAGCTGACAAGTGATGTATTGTTGAGTACAACAGGTTATGTACTCTATCAGCCACAAATGTCTTTAATACCACTGCCTACATATCTGGCTGTCTCATTGTACAGTTACATCTACACCTGTCAGCAAACAGGCATGAGCTTCCACAAGTGATTCAACTTAAAGAGTTCAACAAAGGTCACAATATCAACTACACATTCAGAGCCAGCTGTTCTCAGAAATCAGTTGTGTAGCTGCTGTGCCAGTCTTTGACAACAGCACTAGAGTGAACTGCTATGCTAACTCAGCTATGCAAGTTTTCTCCACATGCCACACTTTGTGCAGGCAATATCTGCTTACAAGACACTCCCTATCAAAGGCATTGAAGCAGATTGTCAACATGACTTCTGACCAGTCTAACAATGTGCAGTCACTAACACCACTCACGGCAGGTGTTAGGTACATATGACGGATGCAGTACATTTGCTGCAGACATACAGCAAGACACTAGTGAGTTTATGATGGCAATCATAAACAGCTTAGATGAAGACAGCACTCCAATGTGCCAGTACTTCACTGTGTCATATGTAACCAACATGTATATGCAGGGATTTATTTAACTCCCAAAATTGATTAGCGTTTTGCTCATTAAAGTGCTAAAGCATTGTGCAAATGCATAGCACTTGCCTCACTGTGTTTAACAAATGTAACACTTCTAGAAAACCTATATAAATACTTTCTGTACAGTTAGCATTGTCCCAAGAAAAAAACTGCTAATCAATTATTTAAAACCCTGATATGTATCATGTGGTCATTCACAGCGTGAAACCACAGAAGACATACTGTGGATTACTTTTTTTGTCCCTCAAGCCAAAAGTGTCAAATTTTGACAGCTATTTACCAATGCTCAATGTGGTCACTCCTGTGAAAGGTGTGGAGGCAGATCTACTCAGTTCATACGTCTCAGGACTTCATCTCAATATCTGTTGCTTATATTGCACAGATTTGACTCCAATGGGCTCAGAGTTGACACTTCGATCACAGATTACACAGCTGGTAGAATAATTTTTAATCAATTAATGTTTGACACTCACAGTGTAGTCTATCACCATGGTCAATCTATGAATTCTGGCCATTACACCTGTTTGCTAAGGTACAGAAGTGGATGGGTAGAGTGTGAAGACTCTACAAGCAGTTTTAAACAGAGACTGCCACAACACTTAAAAAATACATATCTTCTAATATTGAAGAATTATGATGACCTTCATATCTCAGAAGAATAGCACCTAACATGTGGCATTTTTTACAGAGTACTTTGTGACAGACTCAGTAGTAGGGCAGTACAATTGTTTCCAATCTACGACTGTCAATAAACCGTAGCACATCAACAAAATGATATACTGCCAGAGATATTTCATGCACTATGACATATAAGATCTTGTGTGGATCAGTGACAACGTGGAAATTGTTGTAGTGGCTTCAATCAGTGCCGACAGTCTTCACAGTCACTAGAGAAACCATACTTACATGTCTATTAAAGATTGTACATGTCAAAACAGAGTCCTTTCTGGCTCCTCTGTTCTGTACATATCTTTTCTTGTAGGTGTATCATACCCATACATAACAAAGTTGTTGCCCATTGCTGTTTGCCTCTGCAGAGACACAAAAGTTGTCCATTATCATTATAAATAAGTGTATAAACATGTCTCATTCACCAAAGAGAACACTCTGTCACGAGTTTTCTATTACCAGCTTTTTGTCTATTATCTGTTAACATCTTGACAACATTATCATTCTTTCACCATGCAACAGTGTTGAACTATGCCTGATGTATTTGTTACACTGAAACTGTACATATGTAAATATAACAACTCTTTAGTCATAATGAAGCAAGTGTGAATACTGAAATATTGCAGCTTATTATCAAATGACTCTTGCATATATATGTAATGACATATAAATAATATTTACATTCTCATTTCGTCTGACCATTGTTGTTAACTAGTTTAATTGTTCTAGTAAAAGTGTTACTATAAGAGTCAAGTAAGAATTTCTCCTTAACATATAATAGAATACTATAGTGATTAAGTTCAGTGACCTATATCTTTGATAAAACAACATACTACACACATTTATTTACTAGTTCAAAACTGATATAGTAACTAATGTAACCACTGAAAGAAATGTATATTGTACCTAATATGAAATGTGTTGTACTTGTCATACAAGTAAATGTAATCTATGTTAATAATACCTGAAATTGTAAATCAGACACTTTTACTGATAACAACACACTTCATACCTGTTCCTGACAATGTTTATGATCTCCTCTATTGAGGGGTCGGGTGGGAATTTTCCATATGCACCTAGTCAGTGATATATCTTAAAATATTTAACTGAACATACCAGTTATCTAATGTCACTGAAATCATAACATTTTTATATTCTATTACTTGAACACTTAGCATCTGGTTTTTCACCCACCCCAGGAACATACACATTATCAGTCACACAATAACAACAAATCATAACTGTTTCATGTGTGTAATCACTGCTTAGAAGCTCCTGACATACCTTCATTAATGTAGGACAGGAGAGAGGGATGGGACATGATTGGAACATTCAAGTACTTATAAGGGATAAATAATGTTGATAACCAAAGTCTCTTCAAGCTGAGTGGCAAACATATCATGAGGGGGCACAGACTTAAGCTGGAGGGTGGTGAACACTTGGAATGCACTGCTAGAAGAGGTTACCTTGTTAAAGACGGTGAGCAGCTATAAAAGAGCCTGGCATATGCATAGGGGGAAGATAAGAATCATGCCTAGGGAGGATGGGAGGACTGCGGAGGGATAGCAGAGACATTAGCTCAAGATGCGGACCCTGCAATATGAGCAGACTTAATAGACCAAATGGCCTTCTTCTGCTGCCTTCCTTTCTATGCTCGTATTTCCATATGTACGTATTTATTCCAATCCATATCATCTACTTACTATGAATGACACACATTTAGATATATTCCAAGCAATGATTACATACATGCAAGGATTGTATTGTGAGACTGATTTTGTAAAAAAACTGTAAATCTTAATTGGCCCTTTCTCAGTTTCACCAATTGGCAATAAATACTTTTTAAACTTAACCACCTGTGTTGAGTCTTTGCTGAACCATAAGATTATAACATTAGAATGTAACTGTTGTTCGTTTTAAGCATGCAAATCAACTGTAGAAGTAGTACCACACATACATGTCCATGGGCTTATTTTTGCTGTGGCTCTAAACTCAGTATGCACCACATGGGTTAGAGGTGGTACATTGCCTGACCACAGGTCTGTAACCACCCTTTAGTTTTCCTGTGTTCTCCAGTCAGCAGGCAGTAGCTGCTGTGGCGAGGTGTGACATCGCTATCTAATGCTATGCAGCTGTGGCTATACACTAAGGATGCAGTAACTGCTATGTGTGCTGCAATTGCCTGGCTGAGCCCATGCAACTCCTAACTGTGCTAACTTCACTGTACCTACAATTACAGAGGTGTATCATTGATCTCCATTGCCTCATTGTTGCTCTGGATCAGCACTCATGATGCAGTATGAATTCTGGAGGGGGCAGCATTTTGCTGTCAAAATCCATGCAAATCCTAACTGAGCTAACTTCAGCATCCCTGCAATCAGTGATGTCTACCATTGATGTCCATACCCTCACCTGTGTTTTGTATCTCCACTGAGGACGCAGTACCTGCTGTCACGTTTGAAGACACATTGCCTGCCGGAATCCATTCTTACTCACACCTTCTCCCACAAAAGCCGTAAATCGCTCTCTGGTTGGCCTTATTCCCTTCTTGTCTGAACCAGTTCTTGGTGCCGCTAACCCAGGAGCGTTCCCCTGACAAGCCTTTTCCCCTCCTCGGAGACCATACCCTCAGCCTCCCCTGCTGGCCCACGCTCCCTAAGCCGTTCTCCCCTGATCATCTACCCTACTCACACCTCTCTTCTCCCTTCTTCCCCTTCTAGTCACCCCTCCATTACCCTCTGTCCTTCCTCTGATTATTTTCTAACTGTATGTACTGCCCTCCCCCTTCCCCTTCTCCTGCCTATTGCTTACCCCTCCTTTCGCATTTAGCCATATCACTCCCCCACTTACCAACCTCTCCCTTCTCCCCCTGCAGTCCCTCGGTTCCACCAGCCTGGATGCAGGTTATAACCTTGTACCGCTAAAGCCGTACTCGCTGTCACCTTTCTGCATTAGATTTTCCTCCCCTGTCTTGCCCAGACCACCCTCACAGCTCTGAATTACACCTCTCCCTTCCCTTCTTCACTTCTTTTCCCTCCTTTTCCTATACTGCCCCTTCTCCTTACAAACCAGTGCTCCCTCCAATCCCCTTTTGCGCCCTCCTCCTCCCCTCTTTATCTTTAGAATGTATGCATACCTGTACTTGTTCCAATGAATCTCACTTGTACTGTGTAAATCTGAACTGTCTTACTTTGTACTGTAACTGTACCTCCCGGTTGTGCCTGAAAATAGTCACCTGCTGGCTAGTGTACTTACCGGTTAACAAAAACTAAATAAATAAAATAAATAAAAAATGATAACTGTGCTAACTGGACTGTTCCTGCAATCAGAGAGCTGTACAACTGATCTGCATTGCCTATCTTTTCCTGTGCCTGTTCACTCAGGATGAGGCAAGTGGTCTGCAAGTGCAGACCCCCCGTGACACTGTTCACCTCCATGGCCTTTTTTGTTCTGTAGGTCTTCACTCACTATGCACTATGTGGGCTAGGGGTTCAGACATTACCTGACAGAAGTCCTGTAATTCCTAACTAAGTTAACTAGTATGTACCGGCCTTACTTTTCCTGTAAGTCTCCAGTCAGGGTGCAGTAGCTGGTGTAGAGAGATGTGCGACATTGCTACCTAAGACCATGCAGCTGTGGCTGTACAGTCAGGATCAGTAACTGGTATGCATGGGGAAATTGTCTGGGTGAGCCCATGCAATTCCTAACTGTGCTAACTTGTGTCTACCTACAATTACAGTGGTGTACCATTGATGTCCATTGCCTCAGTCTTGCTGTGCATCAGTACTCATGATGCAGTACAAATTTGGGTGGGGGGCATAACCTGTCTGACCCAACACAAACACTAACCGTGCTAACTTGAGTGTCCCTGCAGTCACTGAAGTCTACTCTTGATGTCCATTCCCTCAGCTGTGCTGTGGGTCTCTACTGAGGATCCAGTACCTGGTGTCACAGTTTGGAAAGGCATTGCCAGGCTGAGGCCATTCAAGTGATAACTGTGCTAACTACACTGTACCTGTAATCAGGGAGGTGTGCAACTGATCTGCATCACCCTTCTTTGTCTGTGACTCTTCACTTAGCATGCAGCAAGTGATAACTGTGCTAACTACACTGTACCTGTAATCAGGGAGGTGTACAACTGATCTGCATCACCCTTCTTTGCCTGTGACTCTTCACTTAGCATGCAGCAAGTGATAACTGTGCTAACTTCACTGTACCTGTAATCAGGGAGGTGTGCAACTGATCTGCATCACCCTTCTTTGCCTGTGGTTCTTCACTTAGCATGCAGCAAGTGATAGCTGTGCTAACTTCACTGTACCTGTAATCAGGAGGTGTGCAACTGATCTGCATCACCCTTCTTTGCCTGTGCTCTTCACTTACATGCAAGTGATAACGTGCTAACTAGATACCTGTAATGGAGTGTACAACTGATCTGCATCACCTTCTTTGCCTGTGGCTCTTCACTTAACATGCAGTAAGTGATAACTGCTACCTACACCACACCTGTAATCAAGGGGTGTGCAACTGATCTGCATCACCTTCTTTTCCTGTGGCTCTTCACTTAGCATGCGCAAATGGTCTGGAGGTGTAGTCCCCAACCCATGAAACTGTGCAACTCCTAAGTGTGCTAACTTCTGTACATCTGCAATGACAGAGCTACACTGTTCATGTCCATGGGCTTATTTTGCTGTGGCTCTCCATTCAGTATAGATATGTGGTGCTAGGGGCTGGTTCATTAACTGACAGAGAACATCTCATTCCTAACTGTGTTAACTACTATGTATCACCCTTACTTTCCCTGTGACTCTGTAGTCACGGGGCAGTAGCTGCCATGCTGAACGGTGCAACATTGCTACCTAAGGCAATACAGCTGTGGTTGTACAATCAGAATGCAGTAACTGCTATATGTGGTGGAATTGCCTGGCTAAGTCCATGCAACTCCTAATTGTGCTAACTGGAGTGTACCTACAATTATGCAGGTGTACCATTGATGTCCATCACCTCACTTTTCCTGTGGCTCAGCACTCAGGGATGCAGTATGTACTCAAACGGGGGGGGCATTGCCTGTATCATATCATGAAAATCCTAACTGAACTAACTTGACTGTGCCTACAATCACTGAGCTGTACCATTGATGTCCACATCCTCAGCTATGCTGTGGGTCTCTGGAGGTGCAGTCACCCACCCATTAGACGTGCAGCTCCTAACTGTGCTAACTTCTCCACAGTTGCAAAGACAGAGCTACACTATTCATGTCCATAGGCATATTTTTGCTGTGTCTCCACACCAGTATACAGTATGTGGGCTAGGGTGAGGCATTACCTGACAGAGTCCTGTAATTTCCTGTGTTAACTAGTGTGTACCACCATTAGTTTTCCCATGGCTATCCAGTCAGGGTGTATTAGCTGTTGTAGTGAGGTGTGAGTCATCACTACCTAAGGCCATACAACTCCTAACTGTGGTAAGTTATGTGCACCTTGAATCAGGAATGTGTACCATTGCTGTACCTGGCCTCAATTTTGCTGAGGATGTACGCTGAACATGCAGTATGTACTCTCAAGGACTGGGGATCTCTTGTAGTACATTTAGACAGTTGCATTTTATTTCTGACACCTCCTGTTGGTTGTTTGTGATTGGTCGTGTTGCCTTGGTTCTCCCCCCTACTTCCGTGTGTGTGTGTGTGTCTCTGTGTGTCTGTGGTGCTGGGGGGGTGAGAGTGAATGCACACTTATGCTTTTGAACCCTAACACAAAATTTCCTCACTTCTCTCGCTGTGGAACAACCCTAACTGATGCAGTAAACAGAGTAATGCACATGGTGCCGCAAAGCGAAACACAAACATAAACAGTACTGAAAAATAGTAAATGTAATACAGTGGCGGGAGCGCGGGGCCCACCCACCCACATGATATCTTTTCACATAGTAACACAGTGCCAGCAACGCAAATGGTAATGCACATGGTGATGCAAAGCGAAACACAAACATAAACAGTACTGAAAATAAGATAAACAGTACTGTCGACACAAATGGTTACAATAATGCAAACACAAACGCAAATCAAAATGCAAAGGGTAACGCACAAGGTGGCGTAGATGGGAACATTAAGTGAAACGGGTACGGATAACGCAAGAAGCATTAAGGGTAACAGTTATGTAAGCACACACACTGGTTTTCCTAAAAGCTGCATATAGAAAGACAGTGAGCATAAAGAATGCATGTTTAATAATGGCTCTCGGAACAGAAAAATGAGGACTTGCAATACTAAATTGGTTATATCCTAGGAACCATACAACATAGAAAAAATTTAAAAGTCATATGATTTATGACATTCCTGGCTAGTTTTATACTTAGCCCCCATTAGGGGGCTAAGCATTTTTCTGATGAAAAGTCCGTATCTCACACCGTTTCCAAGATACGGGCCCTGAAAGGCGCATTGAACGCTGTAATGTTATCCTATGGGGAAAAAAACAGAAGTTCGGAGTGCCATAACTTTACCTCCCTGTAATATTTTTTCACCAAACCACCAAAAGACATTCGTGGGATGTTGGCTTTCTTCCTCCAAATTTCAGTCAGCAGGGTGGCAAAGAATTCCTGTCATGCAGTGGACACCACAATGTTAGTCTATGGGAAAAAGTGTCAACTTTTGGCGTACTGTAACTTTGTATCTGGTGCTACATATTAAGTCGTTAAACTACTCAAAAGGCACATCTCATGATGTCGGGAGCTGCCTTCCTCAAATTTCAGCCCAAAGACCAGAATGTTCATTTGCAGCAGGGTGGCAAGATCTTCCTGTTATTTTGGGCATATTGTTGCAAAGTCATGTTGCAATTTGTGACAACTTTGCAAGCATTTGCGAAGTGTCATGCGTGCGACACTACTTTGAGACACTACTTTTTCCAGAAATTGAAAAAACATATTTCTAGGGCGTTTAACCTCAAAACAAAGACATGCCTAGCATCCTCAGGGTCCGACTAGGTAAACACAAAAAGAATTGTGTTGTTAGAGGGTATCATTTCTAAATGCCAAGCATTTTCTTATCACTAACTGAAAACAAAATGGCAGATTTGTGACACTAGTAGAGCCTATTTGCGACACTAGGCAGTGCATTAGTCATTCGAAACAATTTTGTTAACTTTTCCATTGACTTATAATAGGAATTGTTTTTGAATAACGTTTGATCGTTTAATATTTTTTTGCAAGTCTTCAAAGGGGCACACGCTGGGACCCTGGCTGCACATTCCCGGAAGTTTTTGACCGGGTTAGATAACCGCGGCGACCTGTAGAGATGAGCAAAGAATTCCAAAAGCATAAACGCGGTGCAGATCATGCTTAATAATTTCCACAGCTGTATATCTGAATAGTACGAAGTCGGCAGATCCCAAGATGTATGGTTCTTGATTGTGTATTCTAAATTTCAGGCAACTGTTGAACAGTTACATAGTTAGTAAGGTGCAAAATTTTAGGTTTAACATGTATGAGCTTCTCAACCCCAACTATGGATGGTATCACTACCATGCTACCATAATATATATATATATATATATGCCGCCATAGTTAGGTTGAGTATCCCATTTGAGGTTAAAGTGTGAAATTTTGCATCTTAATAACTTTGCCACCGTATGATGGATTTACCTGAAATTGGCAGGCACGGAGCAGTACCATAGATCTGTGGATCTGCCAAGATTTTGTAACAGTCAGCTATATACGTTATGGAGTTATAAAGCAACATTCTGTAGCACATTTATGCTTTTTGTGCATTCTTTTGCTTACGCCTACAGGTCGACAGTTTTAGACCAGTCCAAAACTTGGGAACATGCGGCTGGGGTCCCCAATGTGCCTTCAAAGATTTTGTAGAAAATATTAAACGGTTCAAACGTTATTCAACAAACAAGTTTCCCATTATAGTCAATGGGAAAAGTTAACAAAAAGTTTGACAGTGTCGCAAATGCAGTTTTTAGTGTCGCAAATGACCCCTGTAGTGTTCTGAGTCAGGCATTTGTTTTTTCAGTTACTGGTCACAGAAATGCTTGGCATTTAAAATTGGGACCCTATAGGGACACAATTATGTTTGTGTTCACCTAGTCAAGCCCTGAGGATGCTAGCCATGTCTTTTTTGGGGGGTTAAACACCCCGGAAATTTTTTTTTTAAATTTTTGTAAAAAGTAGTGTCGCAAAGTAGTGTCGCACTTGCACACTTTAGTACTTTTTTTGTGAAAGTGTCATGATTTGCAACACTACTTTGTGACACTATGCCCAAAATAACAGGAATTCTTTTGCCACCCTGCTGCAAAAGAATGGTTTGGTCTTTGGGCTGAAATTTAGAGGGAAGAAAGCCAACATCCCACAGTTGTGCCTTTTTGGTAGTTTGGTGACAAAATATTAGAGGCTGCAATGTTACGGTACTCTGAAGTTGACACTCTTTCCCATAGGTTAACATTACGGCATCCGCCGCGCCTTTCGGGGCATGTATCTCGGAAACAGTTTGAGATATGGTCTTTTTGTCAGAAAAATGCTTAGCTCCTCTAATGGGGGCTAAGTGTAAAACTAGCCAGGAAAGTCATAAATCATAAATAATGTTAATTTTTTTCTATTTCGTATGGTTCCTGAGATATAAGCAATTTAGTATTCCAAGTCCTCATTTTTGCTCTGAGGCCCATTATTATGCATACATTCTTTGTTTTTACTGTGTTTCTCAATGCAGCTTTTGTGGAAAATAGGGGAGTGCACTTTGGTTACTGTTACAGTTAGCGTTTCACTTGCATTTCCATAATTGCCCATTACCATCTACTCCACCGTGTGCGTTGCAGCTTTGCATTTTCGTTTGCACTTGCATTTGCATTACTGTTACCATTTGCATTTCCATTACTGGTTTTGTTTGTGTTTACTTTTGCATCTCCATGTGTATTACTATTTGCGTTTGCATACGAGCTTCCATTTGCCCTTGTGTTTGCATTTGTCTTTACTTTAGCGTCCTCATTGATGTTACCGTTAGCACTTGCATTTCCAATTGCAGTACCATGACCCTGTGCGTTACCATTTGCGTTTCCGTACATGGTTGCATTTGCATTTCCATTTGCGTTACTATTCGCTTTGGTGTCATTGTTACTGTTACTGTAACTTTTACATTTCCAATTGCATTACTGTTACTGTTTGCGTCTTTGTTGCCATTTGCATTTCTGTTCGCCTTAGTGTTTGCATTTTTTGTTGCATTTCCATTGTCAGTTGCATAACTGTTTCCTTCTTCAGCACTGTTCCTTTACCATTTGCATTTCTTTAGCGTTTCTGTTACCATTTTCTTTTCCATTGGTGTTAGCATTTTCGTAAATGTTTCGTTTCTGTTGCCGTTAGTGTTTGCATTACTGTTTGCACTACCATTTCTGCTTTCATTAATGTTTGCTCTGGCATTTCTCTTACTGTTTGCATTATTGTTTACATTTGCGTCACCGTGTGCGTTACCATTTGCACTTGCATTTGCATTTCTTTTACCGTTACTATGTGTCAACACCACCACATTCTATTCACTATTTATAGTGCTCACTCTCAAAAAGAAGGGAAATTCATGGCAAAAAACTTTGTTTAATGCATCAGTTAGGGTTGTTCCACAGTGACAAAAGTGAGGAAATTCAGTGTTGGGGTTGCCACCCCTTGCAACCCACGCCCACCCCATCCCCACCAACAGGCATCAGGGTGTGCATTGGGTTGTCAGTCCTAACTCTCACCCAATTCTCCTATACTGCACCACCTCAGCTTGTTTACACATGGGATGGGGTGAGAGTTAGGATAATGACCTCAACGCACACCCCAATGACTGTTGGTGGGGACAGGTGGGCATGGGGGCAAGGTGGCAACCCTAACACTGAGTTTCCTCACTTTTGTTGCTGTGGAACAGCCCTAACTGATGCATTAAACTGAGTTTTTTGAAATGAATATAAATATATATATCTATTATATTATATATATATATATATATCTTTATAATATTCTATGAAAAAACTGCGTTAATGCATCATTTTGGGTTAAAACAAAAAAGTCAGGAAATGAAAAATCTTTAGGTTGCGCCCTCCACTCACCAATCATCCCCAGATTGACAGATGATGGGGTGTGTCATTGGGGTTGTGAGACCTAAATGTCACCCCATTCCATGTGTAATCATATTGAGATGGGACAGCGAAAAGAATGGGGTGACATTTAGGCCTCACAACCCCAATGACACACCCATTATCTGTCAATCTGGGGATGATTGGCAGGTGGGGGAGGTGCAACCCAAAGATTTTTCATTTCCCAACTTTTTTTGTTTTAACCCAAAATGATGCATTAACACAGTTTTTGCATAGAATTTCCTTACTTTTGAGAAAGAATACAAAACTAAGGATTTGCATATAGTTGGTGGAGCGGCCCAACCAACTAAAGGAACTTGGTGGAGTGCGGCCTTGGGCCCTACACTCCAACCAACTTGTAAACATGTGTGTACCATCAACATCCTCCAAATTTCAATGCAAAACACCAAACTGTGTCCAAGCTATAACATGTAAAAGTCTGAGATTTTCATTCATCAGAGATGCAGAATTCTGCACCTGTTGACATTTTACAGGTACAATGACTGAAAACTACATCCATGACACTAAGGCTAGGTACCCTATTAATTTCAAGCCACCGCACAATGCAAAACACTATCCACAACATGCCAATTGCATCACACAATATCTCCAAAACAAAATTTTCTCCAACACATGAACACCATAATTCACATCTACAGGACATGCCAAGAACACCCTCCAAATTTCAAGTAAAAAGACCAAACCATTTCCGAGACATAAAATGTTAAAATTTGAGATTTTCATTTGTCAGAGTTGCACAATTCCACACCTGTTGATATTTTACAGACACAATGACTGAAAAGTGCATTCATGATGCTAAGGCTAGGTGATCTATCAATTTCAAGCCACCACAACAATGCAAAATATTGTCTGCAAAACATAAAGTGTGCCACGCAATATCTCCACAGAAAATATATTGTCTGACATGTAAACATGGTAATTGACATCTACAGGGCATGCCATAAACACCCTCCAAATTTCAAGTAAAACAACCAAACTGTTTCTGAGATATATAATGTTAAAGATTAGTAAAATTGGCCTATCTAATGCATTATAAAATCTGACCATCTTTTCCCTATCTCACGATCAAAGAAAGTGATCAAAGAATCTCAAGATCAAAGAATTTGCAGGCTCATGATCAAAGAATTTGAAGGCTCACGATAAAAGAATAAAAAATGCTGAAAATCAAAATTTTGACACAAATGCAGCAAACCACCACCATGGTTTCGACATAACAGAGCCCCTTGAGCAGAACCCACCCTCATTTGTCTTCCTAGGCCACCCCTGAGCTGAGAAAATTGCATTTTTCAAAGGGCCATCTCATCCCTCACTCACGATGCAAGATTGTGATCAAAGAATCTCACAATCAAAGAATTTGCAGGCTCACAATCAAAGAAATTGCATGCTCATGATCAAAGAATAAAAAATGATGAAACGTGAGTTTTTGGTCAATTTAGATGAAATCACCACCATGCCTCGACATAATGGAGCCCCATCAAAACCCACCATCATTTGTCTTCCTAGGCCACCCCTGAGCTGAGAAAATTGTATTTTAGGTTTATGATGCAAGATCGTGATCAAAGAATCTCACGATCAAAGAATTTGCAGGCTCGCAAAGATCATTAGCGAGGCGCGATCAAATAATTTAATAGCTTATAACTCTATTTTTTGACCATTTTGGATGAAACCAAAGGCATGGCTCAATAGATCGGAGCCCCCTGAGTAAAACCCATCCAAGTTTTACTTCAGGAGTGACCCCTGAGCCGAGATATTTGTGTTTTTACGATTGGAAATCTAAAAACAAGATGGCAAACCTCGTGATCAAAGAATTCTCGAGGACAAAGATTCTAAACCATGAAGCTGTAAATTCTTTGACTGCCAGGGTGGGATGAGATGGCCAGAACCCCATTCTTTGTTCACAAAACATACATATAAATTTTCCCAATGACATAATGGGAACTTAAAAGCGGCATAACTTTTGAATGCCTTAATATTTTTTCACCAAACAAAAAGCAGCATGTTCGCCCACCAAAGCTCTTTTAAATGAGCCATCTCACAGAGCAGCACACCACACAACAGCCATGCAGTACCACATACAAAATCCCAAAAGCTGCCTCCAAAAACAGATAATTTTGCATTTTTCAGTGTTTTGGTGCGCAAAGACTGCAAAAACAACTGATATGAAATTTGGCAAATCAGAGATCTACCATGCCTCACCATGCATACCAAATTTCAGGCAAATCTGTTGAATGGGTCCAAAGTTATTAACGCTCAAAGTTTTGACTTTAACGAAAGTGACATCTCAACCAAATATAGTGATGCGACTATGCCACTATTATAATATATATATTCATGGTAAAAATCTATTTAATGCATCAGTTAGGTTGTTCAGTGACAGTGAAGTGAGGCCTGGTTAGGATTGCCACCCTTGAACCCCATGCCCACCCCTCTCCCACTAACAGTCAACAGGATGTGTGTTGGGGTCATCAGCCCTAACTCTCACCCCATTCCATGTGTAAATAAGCTGTGGTAGTACAGTGTAGGAGAATGGGGTAAGAGTTAAGACCAATGACACCAATGCACACCCTGATGCCTGTTGTTGGGGACGGGGTGGGGTGCAAGGGGTGGCAACCCTACACTGAATTTCCTCACTTTGTTGCTGTGAACAACCCTAGCTGATGCATTAAATGGATTTTTTTTGCCACGATTACATATATATATATGAATTTCCCTTGTTTTTGAGAATGTGCACTATAAATAGTGAATGAAGTGTGGTGGTGGGAGCTCAGGGCCCACCATGTGATTTTTTGCCACTTCACTGTGCAAAATCTGTATGACTGACTGAAATGAAAATTGGTAAATGAAGGCATGTACCATGGCACACCGTGTGTCCAGAATTGTGTGTACATCTGTTCAATGGTCCCACAGCGCCATGAGCAAACAACGAATATGCACAATTCTGCAGTCATAAGTGCAAGTGACCCAACAATTGGCACAGTCAAAGATGAATTAGAAATCTTTGTACATTCCAAATGCCAGGCAAACGGGCAGACGGTTCAGAAGTTATTGAAGCATAATGAAACCAAATTTTAATTTGTCAGAGTGGCATAACTCCACACCTGTTAATGTTTACACATGAAACCACTGCAAGGCACCTCCGTGCCACTAGGGCTACCTACACTATAAATTTAAAGGCAGTAGCACCACACAGAATACTATGCGCAAAATGTTAATTGTGTCATGCAGTGTCTCCAAAGCAAATTATTTTTTAAACATATAAACAGCATAATTCACATCTCCAGGACATCCACTCAACGCCCTTCAAATTTCATGTGAAAAGACCAAACTGTTCCAGAGATATTCAATTTTTATGTTTCTGTACCTTTAAGAAGTCTTCCACCATAAAATGGCAGAAATCGTGGGGAAAATGCACTAAAATTGTTGACCTGGAAACTGAAAAATCAGTAACTGTGAAGCAGGCCAACTTCAAATGGCTATAACTCTGGATTGGAACAACATTTTTACCAAACAAAACTGGTATGTTCCTTGAACAAAGGTCTTTCTATCCGGCCAAGTTGCAGACCAATCAACCATACACTGGCTGTGCTATGTGTCACAGAATACAGTGCAGAAAATAGCAAAACATAATGTTTTGCACTGCACTACGCAAACGCAAAACACAAATGATAATGTTAATGCAAACGGTGATGGAAACAGGAGGTAAAAGAAAATAGTAACGCTAATGGTAACTCAAATGCAAGCACAAACGGTAACACACAGTAATGAAAACGTAAATGATAACACAAATGGTAAGAGAAATGCAAGCGCAAACTGTAAATGAAAACAGAAATGGTAACGCAAATGGTAACACAACAATGCAACAAAACGCAAACATTAACGAAAACAGTAACACAAATGCTAATGGCAACAGAAACGCAAATGGTAACACAAATGCAAACAGAAAAGCAAACGGTAACCGCAACACAGAAGGAAAGAGTAATGCAATTGACAATGGAACGCTACCAAAACGCAAACGCTAAGGCCAAGAGAAATGCAAACAGTAACGATAATGCAATTGAAACACAAATGGTCACAGTAACACCAACAATGATGCCTAAGAGAACACTAACACAAACAGAAATGCAAATGCAAGCGCATACACAAACACAAATGGTAACGTGCATGGTCACAGTAACGCAATTGGAAACACAACGTTTACGGTAACACCAACGATGACACCAAAGGAAACACAGATGTGCAAATGGAAGCGTGTATGCAATCACAAATGGTAATGCACACGGTGACACAAAAGGAAATGCAAACAAAAACAGTAATGGAAACGCAAATGGTAACAGTAACGCAAATGCAAGCGCAAAGGGTAACACATACGGTGATGGAAACGAAGCTTAATGCAAACGGTTACGGAAATGCAAGCAGAAACACTAATGGTAACAGTAACACAAACGCACATCCTTTTTCCCAAAAGATGCTTTAAAGGCACAGTGAATACAAAGAATGTATGCATAATAATGGCCCTAGGAGCAGAAAATCAGCACTTGGAATATTAAATTCCTTGTAGCTCAAGAACCGTATGACGTAGAAACATTTTTTAAATCTCATATTATTTACCACTTCCCAGGCTAGTTTTGCACTTAGCCTCTAGGGGACTAAGCATTCTTCCAATGAAAAGTCCATATCTCAGACTGTTTTCAAGATATGGGCCCCAAAAGTCATAACGGATGCCATAAGGGAAAGGAAAGTGAAAGGGAATTTTTAATCAGGAAAAGCACACTAAGCCAGAGCTTGTTTCCAGGTGTGACCTGGGAGCACAAGGAAGTTAAGTGACTTGCTCATGGTCACACAGTATGCAAGTGGAAGCTGTGGAAACCCAGGTCTGGTCTGCTGGATGTCACCAGATTTGCAGCTCAGAGCCTTAGACCACTGCGCTATACTGCCTCCTTAGGCAGGTTAGCCTATGGGAAAAATCGTCAACTTTGGAGTGCCGTAACTTTGCAGCCCTCAATATTTTGTCACCAAAAGCCACATCTGTGGGATCTTGGCTTTCTTCCTCAAATTTCAGCCAAAGAGACCAAACCATTCTTTTACAGCAGGGTGGCAAAGATTTCCTATTGTTTTGGCCATAGTAATGAAATTAGTGTCCAAATCACAACACTTCAAATAAAATCATGAAAGTGTCGAATGTGTGACACTACTTTTACAAAAATTTAAACATATTTCTGGGGTGTTTTACCCCCAAAAAGACATGGCTAGCATCCTCAGAGCTCAACTAGGTGAACACAACAAGAATTGTGTTCCTAGAGGGTCCCAAATGTAAATGCCAAGCATGTCTGTGACCACCAACTGAAAACAAGATGGCCGATTTGCGACACTACAAGAGGGTCATTTGAAAGTAAAAGTGCATTATGACACTTTCACATATTTTAATTTTCCCTTGACTATAATGGGAAACTTGTTTTTTAATAACTTTGAATTGTTTAATATTTTTTCGCGAAATTTTTGAAAGGCACATCGGGGACCCCGGCTGCATGTTCCCTGAAGGTTTTGGACCAGTCATGCAAACTGTGCGACCTGAAGGTACGAGCAAAGAATACACAAAAATGAGTAATTTATGCATTTTTCAGCGCTCTGTAGCTCCACAACCGTACATCTGAACATAACAAAACTTGGCAGGTCCAGAGATCTATGGTACCAGACCATGCATGAAAAATGTCAGGCAAATTCATCATACTGTGGCAAAGTTATTATGCTGCCAAATTTCAGATTTAATCTTAAATGGGTACTCAACCTAACTATAGTGGTACTACCTGCCACATATTATCTATCTATAGAAACATAGAAACGTAAATTGTCAACAGATAAGGACTGCTAGGCCCATCCTGTCTGCCCTTCAGTCCTGTACTTGGTTGCAGCTTTGACCCTCCCCCACTTAACCTCTATGGTTCCCCATGCCTGTCCTATGCATGTTTAACTCCAGCCACAGTGCTCGCTTCCTACCACCTCCTGTGGCAGACCATTCACATGGCCCACCACCATCTCTGTGAAGAAAAACTTCCTCACATTCACTCTTAACCTGCCACCTTCCAATTTCATGTCGTGCTCCCTAGTTCTTATACTCCTCCTGTACTGGAAGAGCCCCCCCCCGCACCCTGTTTATGCCTCTGAGGTACTTGAGTGTTTCTATCATGTCCCCTCCAGTGAGTATATATTGAGGTCCCTTAATCTCTCCTCTTAAATCTTGGGGTGCAAGTCCTGTACCATCTTAGTCACCCTTCTCTGGACCACCTCCAGCCTGTTAATGTCCTTTTGAAGGTGCAGCCTCTAGAACTGCACATGAGTACTTCCTGTGAGGTCTGACCAGGGTTTTGCATAATGGCATCACTACCTCATACCTTCTGCTGGTGATACCCCTTGCTATGCACCCCAGCATGCCACTGGCCCTCCCTGCTGTCTTTGTGCTCTGCTTTCACATTTTCAGGTAATCTGAAATAGTAATCCCCAGGTCTCATTCCTCTTTGGTGACTGTCAGCAACTCCCCCCCAATCCTGTAGCTCTCCCCAGGGTTACTGTGTCCCAGGTGCATAATTTTCCACTTTTTTGAATTAACCCTCAGTTGCCACTCTGCAGACCATTTCTCAAGCTTCCCCAGGTCCCTCCTCATTTTCTCCACCCTTTCAGGAGTATACACCTTGTTACAGATCTTTGTGTCATCTGCAAACAGGCAGACCTTTCCTTTCAGCCCTTCTGCCATGTCACTGATGAAGATATTGAACAGAACTGGTCAAAGGACTGATCCCTGAGGTACTCCGCTGGTCACCCTTCTCTCCCCAAATTGTACTCCTTTTACCACTATTATATATATATATATATATATATATATATATATATATAATTTATTTATTAAATTTTGATGACAGGGTAGGCCCACTGAGCCTCAAAGGTCCCTTTATCAGGAGTGACCCGGAGAGACATTACATGAAGAGACACAGGCAGTGAAATGGTAACAGATATATATAGGTTCAATAGTTACAGTTTTTGTCATAGATTACAAGCAATAATGGCATGTTATCCATAATGGTGTGGCATGGCCTGAGAACTTTAAGTTACCAAGCTAAGTAATGGTGCTGTGCCAAATTTGTGCAAGTAAGGTGCTTAGCATAAATAGGTGGGGGGGACTGTCATGTGCCCTGACATCGGCAAGTGCTTGCCTCAAGTAGGTATGCCTTGGGTCTATTATAGTGGCACAGTAGTGCCACTGGTTTGTGTGTTATATCACCTCACAAATAAAAGTGGGGCAATATATCACAGGCAGCACATCGTGGATCAAGTGATCACAGGGTGCATAACATCACAAGTCAGAATATTGCATGTGCAGAGCCCACAGTGTGCTGCTGGAACCGACAGGGCCCAAACAGACGAGGAGGCATAGAAGGATGGCAAGGGATGTGATCACGGTGCCACTACTGGTCAGTGTGGCACTGGACCTGTACAACCAGGAAAGCACAGCTGGGGTGTCATGGGAATGCCTCACAAACAGCCACACAAACCATACACCGGTCAGGAACCTGGCTGCTATTCTGGGGCAGGCATGGTAGGTCCACCACAGGGGGTCACATTTGCCATAGCCATGGAACCCAGTGCCTACACCCCTTGACTGCAGGTGTTCCAAGAGTCCCCCCCTTGCCCAGGAACCCCAAATCCATTGTCCCACCTACATCCCTAAACCTGCCCATCCAGCATCTGGCCTACTGTCACCATGGACTGTGCTACTAGTGACTGTGGTGCCCTGCCTGTCACATAGCACTGTACAGGGCTCACCTACCTTGACTGCATCCTGTCCTAGAGTCCTGCTACCTGCATCTATGTCCAGTCCTGGAATGCTATCCCCCATCCAGCATGCAGCCCCAAAGGCAGCCCTGTGTCGCATGACAGTGTGCCCCGCAATGGACACCTTGCAGCCTGTACTGCCTGTTCCCTGTCCGCATAGTATAATCCTGCACTATTATTCCATGACTTTTTTAGTTCGTAATTTTTGCCCATGATGTCACATCCGCAATGATTTGTACCGTGATTTTAACACATGGAACCATTAGGGTTGAGCACCCCATTTAAGGTTAAATCTGAAATTTGGCAGCTTAATAACTTTGCCACTGTATGATGGATTTTCCTGAAATTTGGCATGCACAGTCTGGTACCATAGCTCTCAGGACCTGCTAAGTTTTGTTATGGTCAGATGTATGGTTGCAGAGCTACAGAGCGCTGAAATGTGCACAAATTAAGATGACGTGATGTGCTAGTGCCGAGCAGACGTGCAGAGCGCTTCTCTCCGGCCGACTCAACCTCTAGATCAATTTAAAATCCCCGACTATCGCTAACGGGCGGATAAACTGTTTTGGAACTGGCAGCTGTTTACTTTGAACTTACTGAAAATCCGGCTCGGTTCTTTTTTCCGCTTTTAGCTTCGCTGAGTGTACCCTCTCCTCTGCTGCAGTACCGAGGATGGATCCAGGAAGCTCGAACTCGCTGACGCACGAGGCCGGCTCCTCCAATGCTCGAACCCTCTCGCCAATGCCAGAAGACCAGGAGGCATGCATGGGTGCGAAGGAGAAGGCAGAACCCTCAGGATGATTTAGAAGAAATTAAATCACTCCACGAAACAGGTAACTGATTTTACATTATTAAGTTACTCTTAATGTTTTGGGCACAGAGAGTAGGGATCTGAAGCTAGAGCTGCTTCTCAAGATAGAAAACATCTACACACGAGCAGGAGTTGGTGGCCCTAAGGAGACAAGTGAAAAATTGAGGAGAGAGAGGATATCAAGAATCGCGAAGCAGAAGGAATAATTTAATTCTGGCTGGTCTGCCAGAGTGCTCCGAGGGTGCGGACTGTATCACTTTTATTCAGGGACTGCTGTTAAAGATCCTGGGCCCTACTCCTTATGGAGAGGCATATAATATTGAGAGGGCACATCGGTCTCTGAGAGACCTCCCAGGGCCTCACCCAGGGTTATCATGCGCGCGCTTTCTTGAATTTTAGGAGAAGACCCATGCTCTTATGAGAGCGAGAGCACTTAAAACTTGCACTGGAATGGAGCTGCAATTTGGCTTTTCAGGACCAGACACCTGCCATAACGTGAAAACAGAAAGAATATATTGATATTAAAAGAAGCTCTATTTAGCAGGTGTGAAATTTCGGATGCAACATCCTGCTACTCTGGTGGTCAAGTTGCAAGCAGGGACCGGAGGTTTTTTGACAGCGAGGATGCTATGGAGGGGCTGGAAAGCTGAATCTCCAGATCTGTTCAGGGCGGCAACCTGAATCTACGGCTCGGACAAGTCCGTGGATGTGCTGAACTCTGTTTTCCCTAGTTATGACACTTTGAAATAAGGATTCCTACTAAAGATACAACACAATTTCACCTGAGGATGGTGGTGACTGAGACTATTGATATAAAGCCTTAATGAAGGTGGAGTTATAAGTTGGGACCTCTGAAGAAGTTGAGAGGGGAGGAAGGAGCTACAAATAAAAATTTTGATTTGCTGGGTAAAGGGAATAGATACTTGTTTTTGGGTTATTTAGAGGCTGGAGGGTCCTGAGAATGCGCTCAGTGGCTGGCTCATCTCGTTCTCGACAATGGTTAGGAGGACGATCAGTGGATCGGGGTAGTGATAAAAGGGGCGGGGTTTGGGGAGGGGAAGAGAGAGATCCAAACTGCAGATTTTGAATGTTTTGTTTTTTTTTCCTTAGCGGCAGCCGGGGCTGGGAGGTATGGGGTGTAATACATGAATATGTTTACGGTTAACATTTTATCCTGGAATGTCAAAGGCCTTAGAGGGAGGAAAAAGAGGTTATTGATTCTGAAATTTATTTCACAGATAGGGGCTCATATAGCTTTGCTGCAGGAGACACACCTCTTAAAAGAAGAGTTATTGCTTTTGAGAAGGCTTTGGGTAGGTCAAGTTTTTGGAGAGGGGCATGCCAAAGCCTCAGGGGGCGTTGCTATCTTGATTGCAAAGAGCTGTCCGTTTACTCCTGTGCAATATAAAACCCGGGAGGATGCGCGGGGAGTTTTTGTCACGGGTACTATTATGGGGAGGCTAATAACAATAGCTTCTGTATACGGGCCAACCCCTAACCCTGAATTTTTTCCTCCCTGAATTAGACCTCATCAGCTTCTCAGCTCACCCCCAATTATGGCAGGATTGGAATCTTTGCTTTAGTAACTTGGTGGATAGAACCCCTCTAAAAACCGCCTTCTAGAGCACAGGTATCCTTGGCCAGATTTCTAGAGGTGGCAGCACTGACAGACCCCTTTTGGAAGTTTAAACAAGGAAATGGTATAATGACCTTCTATTCAGGGGTGCATAAACTCAAACACGATCGATTTTTTCTTGGTTAATCAGGAGGCCCTTCGAGGGGTTAAAGCTGTTTACTCACAGTAGAATTTTGTCTGACCATTCTCCATTACAGATGTGTTGGATATTGGAGTCTGTTCGACAAAACCGTTCAGGTGGAGATTGGATGAATCCTTTATTTAGAAGACAACATGTTATCTCATTTGGAGGAAACTCTTAAAGATATTATTGGAACCCAGATCCCCACCCTGGACAATAAGAACTTAGTATGGCCTACTTGTAAAGTCCTATATTCCAGTATAGCCCAGACCCTTTCCATTAGGAGGAATAAGTTGAGGAAAGCAAGGGAGGAATTCATTGAGGGTAAGTATTAACTCACTCACCCACTTGAGGGATCTGGTGAGGAGGTGGATAGAGAACTTCGTGAACTGAGGGATGAGCTGACGGATATTATGTACGCCAAATTGGAGGCTTGGACTGAAAGGCTTCATGTTGAATACCTTTGCAGGGGACTCTGCCCAGCAGGCTTCTTGCAAGCCGGGTTAGAGATGGGAAGCATGTCGATGATACCATACCTGGATTACTGGGGACCTGATCACAGACCCTCAGGATATGGCAGATGCTTTTGCCGACTATTTCATAGATTTATATCAGGGGCATCAGACAGCACTGAGGAAGGTGAGTGGGAATTTCTGAGTATTGCATTACCTAGACTGGACCAAGAACAGGCCCAGGCCCTGGTAACACCTATAAGAGAGGCTGAAATATGTGATGCAATTAACACTATGCCTAGGGGCAAGACTCCAGGTCCAGACGGTCTTTCAGCTGGGTTTTACAAAGCCCATCTGAAGAGTCTTTTACCTTTACTCCATGAGCTTTTCTCTGGTATTTTGTCTGAGGGAATCCCCATTTGCCGTTATATCAGGCTTATATTACACTTATTCCTAAACCAGATAAGCCCTGAGAATCACCAGGTAGTTACAGACCCATTGCCCTCTTGAACCAGGACATCAAATTGTTAACTAAAATATTGGCTAATAGAATTTTAAAGATAGCTCCTCGGATTATTGTAGCCAAGACCAGGTTGGTTTTATGCGGGCAGGGGCTCATGATGCTTTGTGTAGCTTCACCATATCCTTGTGGAGGCCTCTACCTCTTGTCTGGATATGGCCCTTTTCTCCTTGGATGCTGAGAAGGCCTTTGACCGGGTCTCCCATCCCTTTCTATTTGCCACCATGGAGAGGATGGGCTTCCCGGAGGGCCTTCTCAGGGGTATTAGGAATCTTTATGCTATACCTACGGCCAGGGTCCTATGTAATGGTTTTTTGTCAAAGGAATTCCATCTGGATAATGGGACCAGGCAGGGTTGCCCCCTCTCCCCAATTTTATTTAATATTTATCTGAGCCTTTTGAGAGTGATTCAATCAGACCCTGAAACACGGGGATTGAGGTTATGGGTAGAACTGAATTTTCGGTTTTGCAGATGATATTCTGCTGCATCTATGCTGACCGGTGAAGAGTTTTGATAGGGTTCTGGAGATTATAAAGAGATTTTCGGTAGTTTCAAACTATAAGTTAAATTTAACCAAGACCCAGGTTCTTCCTAACCACACATGTATTTAAGGCAGATTTTGACCATCTTCACCTAAAATGGGCTCAGATGGTATTGACTGTTGAGTTCGGGTTACTTCTAATTTCCAGCAAGGTGCTGAAGCAAACCCTGGACAAAATATTCGCAGCAGCTAGGGCTGATTTGGATAGGTGGAACAAACTTCCTTAAATTGTACAGCTAGAATAGGATTAATTAAAATGAATCTATTACCTAGATTTTTATATCCTATATATTTGTCCCCCTATAATATTTCCAAGTCTTGGTTTATTAGAATACAAAAACTTTTCTCCAACTTTTTATGGAATTCCAAGCCTCCGAGGAGGAAACATGTGGTTTTGCGATTACCCTCTACTTCAGGGGGGCTTGGAATTCCAGATATCTTCCTATACTATGTTGCTGGGCAATTATCGATAATGACACGATGGAATAGTACTCAGGAGGGAGAGGGCTATACGCCAACTTGGCTACATATTGAACAGCAAATTTTAAGAGATAAGGGTATTTCTCCTGAGTCTTTGCTCTTTACTAATCCGGATCCTCCCTGATGTGGGTAAGGATTCCCCAATAGTTAAGACAGTCATGGCTTGGTGGGCTCTTTTGTCCCCACTTCGTAAGAAGCTTCAGAAGAGCTGTAGAGGTCAACCTATTTTAGGTAATCCGAACATGGCTATTGGTGGCCGACTTATTAGGTCTCCTGGGCTCCAGTTAGCTAATTGTGTTTGGTCAGACTTGATTCTAGACGATAAAGTCATGTTTCCGCTCAATGTAGTGGTATTAATTTCTTTAAGAAGCTATAGATTACCAAAATGTTACAGAGAATGCAAAGGGAAAATAGTAGTCAAGAAGGGACTCCATTCACTTGGGATAATCTTAAGGGAATTAATTGCGCTCGAAAGCCTCTGTCAACAATGTATAAGGTGCTTCTCGATTTCCTCAGCAAAGAAGTCTCGGCGAGCGTGGCCTACTGGGAGAAGAAGGATACCCTACGGAAGCCGGACTGGGAGACAATATGGAAAAGTGTGGCCTACATATCTATACCCAAATTCAGAACTATGCAATTTTTCATTTTTTCTAATTTGTATTTCACCCCCGACAAACTCTGTGCTAGGAAGCTTGGACAGACAGATCTATGTTTCAGGTGTGGTTTGAATTCCGGGGATACATTACATATATTTTGGGACTGCCCTAGGATATACCCAATTTGGGTTTTAATTAAGCAGAATATGGACCCCTTCTAAATTATGTAGATTACATTGCACCGGAGGTCTGTATTTTGGGGATTGGACTCAGATCCCAGGTTCGCAGATTAAGTATCATATTGCCCTGATGTCCGCCCTGGTTAAAGCTTATGTGTTGAGGCACTGGAAAAGTGAATGCATTTATTCATATGACCGCTGGCTAGCGGATCTTATGAGGGTACTAGGGAGGATTAGCGCCACTGTCTCGGAATGGGAAAAAGGAATTTCTGATAAGAGGTGGCGAATTTTAGAGGCTGTCTACTCGACCCAGCTCTAGCCTCCTTGCCATCGGTCTGTCTGTCTAAGTGTAGCTTATTGAAGCGGTGGGTTTTTATATTTTAATATTTTTTATGACTGGTTGTTTATATTGGGAATACTCTAGTTTCTCTATCTCTAGATCTAGAGACCTGTAGGTTTTAGAACTAATTTTTCTTCTCCCTTTTTTATTTTCCTGTAACATTGTACATTAATAAGATAGGACCTGGACTGCCAAGCAAGGGATTTTTTTTTTTTTTTGGGCTCTCTCTCTTCCTGGGACACAGCTGCGGGAACACTCCACTGGACTAGAGGGGTTTTGGGAACTATGGGATTGGTGGACTAATCCTAGTCTTTACACTTTGGGGTTCTTGTTTGTCGTTAATATCCAGTCCCAAGCTACTACTTTTTGTTCTTTCCCCTCAAGTGGGGTGGAGTCCTGGTTTTCATGTCTGGATAGGTGAGGCGGTTCTCTGCAGCTGTGATTGTATATTGTTTCTTGTACATAGTTAGCCTACTCAGTTATAGGGGTGGGCACCGCTCCCGGGTTGGTATGTATGAGTGTTTGTATGTTTATGCAAAATACAATAAAGATACTTTTTAAAAAAAGAAATGTGCACAAATTATGCATTTTTTGCATTCTTTGCTTGTGCCTACAGCCTTGCAGTTTGAGCGACTGGTCCAAAACCTTCAGGGAACATGCAGCAGGTGTCCCAATGTGCCTTTCAAAGATTTTGTGAAAAATAGTAAATGGTTCAAAAGTTATTCAAAACAGGTTTCCATTATAGTTAATGGGAAAAGTTAACAAAATATGAGAAAGTGTTGCAAATGCACTTTTACTTTCGCAAATGACCCTTGTACTGCATAAATTGCCCATCTTGTTTTCAGTTGGTGGTCACAGAAATGCTTGGCATTTAAATGTGTAACCTCTAGGGACACAATTCTTGTTGTGTTTGCCTAGTGCAGCCCTGAGGATGGTAGCATGTCTTTTCTGGGGGTAAAACACCCGAAATATAGTTTTTAAATTTTGTAAAAGGTATGTTGCAAAGTATTTTCACATATGCAACACTTTGGTGATTTCATTTATGAAAGTGTCGTGGATTTGTGAAAGTACTTTTGCAAACACTATGGCCAAAACAATAGAGAATATTTGCCACCCGGCTAAAATTTGAGGAAGAAAGCCAAGATCCATAGATGTGCCTTCTGGTGGGTTGGTACAAAATATTAGAGGGCTGCAAAGTTATGGGACTCAAAGTTGATAATTTTTCCCATAGGATAACATTCACATCTACTGCATGCTTCGGGGCCCGTATCTCAAAAGCGGTTTGAGATACGGACTTTCGAGAGAATACTTAGTCCCCTACTAGGAGGCTAAGTACAAAATTAGCCTGGAAAGTCATAAATAATATGAGATTTTAAATTGTTTTCTACATCGATGTTCCTGAGATATAAGAATTTAGTATTCCAAGTGCTCATTTTCTGCTCCGGAGCCATATTATTATTGCATACATTCTTTGTATTCACTGTGCTTCTCATGCACCTTTTGGGAAAAAAGGGTTTACATTTGCATTACTGTTACCATTAACATTTCTGCTTGCTTTCCATTACTGTTTGCATTAGTGTTTCCATTTACACCACCGTGTGTTACCCTTTGTGTTTGTATTTGCGCTTGCATTTGCATTACTATTACCGTTTGCATTTCCGTTACTGTTTTGTTTTGTGTTTACTTTTTCATCACTATGTGTGCTACCATTTCTCACTCTGCAGAAGTCAGAATATTTTCCATATCCCACTTCTGCCCATCATGTATCATATATATGCTTTGCAAAGAAATTTGCATCAATGTAACAGTAAGGATATAAATTAACACTACAAAAGTAAGCAAATGTGGCATTAATGATTTCAACCATAACTTCCCATCCCCCAAGCAGCAAAAGGATAAGCTTACATCAGCAACCACAGGCATTCACACAAATGCAGTAGCCCTGATGTGCTACTTTTGTGGATTTGAATCTGTAATACCCACACTGAAAGAGATACGCATTAACTTCTGGCTGCTGCTATTTATGTATAAATTGTTTTTGTTTACTCTGGAGAGTACATTGAGCATCTTTGCCCTTTTTCAAGTGCAACTACCATTTACAAACTGTAAGAAATATGATACAAGGTACAGTACTATACAAACAAAGGCAGATGAGGGTGCAGGTAAGTTACAGTGGGATGAGTACAGGAGCATCAATGACCAAAAATACAACATGATACAGTGCAATACATAAAGAAAAGTATAAACATATAGTTGCAGTGAAAACATGCAATTAAATTACAGTAGGGATGAGAACATGTGCAGATGTGGAGGTTACAATATTATACAGTACAATGCATACAATATTACATGTGAGCGAGAGATAAATAAAATGAGATAAGAACAGGTGCGATTAAGATGGCAAAAGTAATAAACAGCACAAGAATGTAGCAGGTGCCTTTACAGGGGAGAGGAAAGAAACAAGATAGATAGAAATCCACAATACTTATATCATAGCAACACTCCTGTTTGCAGAAGTACAGGCCTGCCATCACAGATACAAATTCACAATACCCAAATTACAACAGTTCTCTGTCTCAGATTCACAGTCCTCTATGGGGCCCATGCTTCTGTAGCCATAGGGATTCATGCACACTGCAAGACATACACACTGACTTCTAGCTACAGAAATAAATCCATGATACCCAAATTACAACACTACTTCTGTTGGCAGAAGTGCAGGTCCCCTGTGGGGCCAATGCTTCTGTAGCCATAAGTATTTGTGCATACTATAAGACATAACACACTTCTGGCTGCACAAAAATCATCATCTTTATTCAGCCATTATTGGCTCAGCTGCTTCCATCCCCTTCAGTAATTGATATTTACTGTAACTTGAACCAGTGCCCCAGATAACTTGGCATTCAAGAGTAATGCATTCACCATTTTTATGTTGGCGTGCTTGCGCAGCCAACATCTTCTGACAGTGTGGGGAGCTGGAGGAGCGGTCACTGTTCGGCGAATGCAGGGCACGCACCAGCAGGTGTATCCTGCATTGTCCAATCAGCCTGCATGCTGGTGCCACACCATGCATACATAATGGGGCGAGCACATCTAAGAAAAGGTCCGCTGCAATCTGAACAAAGTTTGTCAGATGCAGCGGTCCTTTTCTTGCTGTGCTCGCCACCATTATGTACATGGTCAGCGAAATGGCGGCCACCTGGCCTGCCTGTCGACTTTTGGTGTCGATTAACCCCTCACAGCTCTTAGGTGCTGGACAGGAGCCTACTCCTGTCAGCATAACCCCACAATTGTTGAATGCCGAGGGGTGTCCAATCACCTCATCTGCCGCCCCCATCTTTGTGTGCCGACGGGGAGCCCACTCTCATCGGCATAAACCCCAATTGTTGAATGCCAAGGGGTGCCCAATCCTCTGCTCGTGCCCCCGCTTTCTTTTCTGTGCTGATGGGGTGCCCAATCCCCGTCAGCATTACTTCCTCCTCCCCATGTTGTGTGCCGATGAGGTGCCCAATCCCCATCGGCTACTGACACCCCACAACCAGTTAGGTGGGCACACTGGGAGTCCACCCTAGCGTGCCAAATGCCCTGCAAAAGGAAAACTGTTCTGGAAATGGTTTTTCCATTTTTGTTACCTGTAAAATGAAAATGGTCCCTTGTAGTCTCGATGCCCCTCCCCACCCACACCCACCCACTGTGCACCCTGCCTCCTCACCTCCCTCACCCCATACTTATCTCCAGAGTCTGGCGGATGATCTTCTGTGGACCGGAACACGTCTGCACTCTTCAAAGCCGACCTTGAATTGAGGAAATGTTGGTAAGCTGTATAATGGAATGAATAGGTTTTTCAACTTTAATACATATCTTGGGCATTTCTGGGACTTTTGGCCAAATTTTCAACATGGGGTTTTGGGACCCCTTCTCGCAATTCTTGCACTGTCATGGCATTATTCAGTCCCGAAGGTTGCTCGCAGTCACTGCGCAGAATCACCTTTCAGGACTGAGTAATGAAATGACAGTGCAACTGTTCATGAGAGGGCTCTCAAAAGCCTATGTTACAAGTTTGTGGGGAAAATCCAAAAATGACTGTTTTACTGAGCATGAATAGCAACTGCACAATGCCGCTCATATGTTAGTAGACATTCTACACTATTTTCATGCCAGATTCTTATCATTGGCATTTTATCACACCTTCTTGTGAATCGTATAGCTGTCATTTTCACATCCTGCCCGAAATGTGTTTTCGCACTCCGGCGCAGAATAGTGTGGTTGCTGTGCGTAAATCAGTGTTTGGGACACATTACAAAAATGACAGTGATACTGTTCATGAGCAGAGGTCCTAAAATGCCTGTTTTGAAAATTTGGTGACAATACTCCTAAAATCCCACTGTTTCAGGTGCATGGCAACTGTACAATGCTGCAGCTTCGTAACTTAGCGCGATAGCAATATTTTCATGCCAGATTCTCAAATTTGGCATTTTACTACACCTTCTTGTGAACAGTACAGCTGTCTATTTTCACATTCTTGCCGAAATGTGTTTTCATGATTTTTACGCACACTACCGTGTTCACTGTGCGAAATCAGTGTTTGGGACACATTACTAAAATGACAGTGACACTGTTCATGAGCAGAGGTCCTAAAATGCCTGTGTTGAAAATTTGGTGACAATGCTCCATAAAATGACTGTGTTACGAGAATGCATTGTGCAGTTTGCACACGCTCGCCATGTTCACAAACTTCTAATATTCTCACTCAGATTTTCTACATTGCAATTGTTCTGCACCTCCTAATGAACAGCATAGCTGTCATTTTTCACATCCTGACCAAAATCTGTTTTCGCAGTTCTGGCGCAGAATAGCGTGGTCACTGTGGAAAGTCTGTGTTCAACACACATGATGAAAATGACAGTGACACTGTTCATTAGCAGATGCCCTAAAATGCCTATGTTGAAAATTTGGGAACCTAGGTCAATAAAATGAGTGTTTTATGAGCGTGTGTGGCACAGTTTGCATGCACGTTCATGACTTTCTGAATTTGTAATACTTTCACTCCAGCTGTTCATCTTTGGCATTTTTCCATACCTCCTTATGAACACTCCAGCTGTCTGAAATGTGTTTTCGCACGTCCGGCACAGAATTGCAAGGCCGCTGTGTGAAATCAGTTTTTGGGTCAGTTTGAGGAAATGGCAGTGACACTATTCATGAGCAGAAGTCCTAAAATGCCTATGTTGAACATTTTGTGCCGAACCTCCATACAATGATTGTGTTGCAAGCGTGCATTGCACAGTTTCCATGCACCCTTGTAACTTCATCAATCTGCATTATGAAATGGCTGGCAGCAAGCAAGCATTCCTATTGGTTCCTAAGAGTGTGTTAATGTGTCTAACACCACACAAACAAGATCAGGCTCTGCCAGCTGGGCACCGATCCTAGAGAAGTGGCCAAATAGAATGTTGGGAAGAAAAATGGGCTATCTTGATTGTGCCACTACTGCTGCCAACTGTGCTCACTCTCCTAAACATCCGACCTGATGGACGCCGCTCCATTCGTCCTCACAACAGCATGGCATGCTTTTTACTTTTTGTATTGTTCTGTTTGAAACACATACAAAGAGTAAAAAGTATGTCACGCTGTATCCCTCAGCCCCCGCTGGCAGTGCCAGAGAACTCAGAGTGCAGAGTGCAAGACTTACAGCTTCTGGAGAGTGAATCGAGCGGGCTGCACTAGTGACATACTTCATGGTCTGTGTGGCTACAGGCACATCAGGCAGGTACTTACTCAACTTTTCTGCGGAGTGGTGGTGAGTACCTTTTTGGGTGTCACTCCACTTCTACTTTAAACACTGTAGAGAAAGCATATAGTTTAACTTCAATTGTCATTGTCTGGCAAAACCGGGTGGCCCTGTGTCCCCTGCCCCCCCCGAACCAAGAAATAGCAATGACACATGAGTGCAAACTGTTTTTCGGTGATATGAATGACTCGCTCGCTCTCTTCTTGGTTTGGGAGAATTGGCATCTGTGTGTCTGGCTGTTATCATGTAACTGTGTTAATGGGTCTTATCAGTTTCTTGATCTCTGATTAGTTTCAGACTGGAGGTTCAGAACTTGAAGTTCCAGTAGGTATGATATTACCGTTGGTCTGGAGTAAGTGACTCATAAATGCACAAATTTATCAGGAAGAGAAACAGCTGTGCTGTTGTTTGTAAATGTAAGGAAGCAGCTGTGAAGCTGAGACTTGCCAAACGTCCGTCTTTGCTGGACCGCAAGCAGAGTATGATGACTGTCCGCTAACTAGCCTGGCTGATGCTCTAGTAACTAACGTCAGATTAGGAGCAGCAGAATAAAGCCGTAACTTGATAACTCATAGTCTTCAGGTGAAGCTACTCTGGCTGCAAGCTGCAACACTGGACTTAATTTTCCTAGTCAAACTATTCTTGTTGGAACTGCAATACTGAACATAGGATTTGCAAGAAAGCGAGTTGTGCTCACAACAGAGGGAGGGAACATTTCAATTGTCTTTGCTTTGTAGCAGATATACTGCAGGTGGAGGCTGCTTCTAACTGAAAAGGTGAAATAAGGTATTTACAATTATCAGGAAAAGACAGTCTTGTTACAATTCTTAAGATTTTCAGTGCAGGAAGAGTTCAAAGCACAGCTCACTTATTTTGGGACTGACTGCTTTCAGAGCACAAACCACCAGGCTGTTTTGTGGCTGGGGAGGTTTACCTGTGTCTGACTTGAATGTCTGGATTTTTCTCTGTTTGAGTAGCAGGATTTTCTGTCAAATTGTTGTGTATAGTATCTTGCAGACAGGAAGGCACTCATCGCAGTGGGTGGGTCAGAGCCTTAGCTGATTGTTTTGTGAGGGCACAGTTTAGGCCCAGCCCTTCCACCTCTACCCCCGGAAATAGTTCCTTTATACCTGGGGTTCTGACATCATTTCCTCAAGAGTGCAAGGTGCATATCAATGTCATATCCTCTCTAGCACACAGCACTGAAAATATACGATACACATTGTATAATATATATATATTCTATATAACAAAACAATCACTCACACAAGCACACACACACACGCAAAAAAAAACAAAACAAAAAAAAAGTACATAGTCATGTGGGGGTAGTGCAATGTAATGGCTATGGGGCAGTAGTCTTCCGGGAGTCTTTCTGGAGGCTGAGATGCTGCTCTTATTTGCAGACAACTCTGCCCTGAGGGAGGAAGTTGCCCATCTTCAGGCCACACTGGACAGCAGTAAGAAAACCTTCCCCCAGGCCAGACTGGATGGTAGGAAGGGAACCCCCATCCAGGGAGCACCAGAGCCACCACCACTACCTCAGAGGTTGCAAAGAAAGCACAGCAGTTGGACCACTGTGGGCTCAGGGAGGGTGAGGAGGGTGGAACAGAGGCACACCCAGTCAGTTGTTCCACTCCACAATCCATACACCATTCTGGGGGAGCACAGCTCCCCTATGGATGCACCCACAGAGGAGATTAGGGAGGCTGAGGACACCTGTCACAAGGAGGCCCACAGGAAGGAGGCAGAGGATGCCACAAGGAAAGGAAGCAGCTCTGGTGGGGGACTCAATTATTAGGGATAGAACTGGGGGAGCAGGGAAAACTCGAAGTAAAGTGCCTGCCTGGTGCCACTGGCTAGACAAGGAAGCGATCCTCAGGATCACGAGAACAGCTGCACGGAGTCTGAGCTGGATGTCATTGTCCACCTAGGGACAAATGACTTGGCTCAACATGAGCTTATAGTGGTGCAGAAGGACTTGTAGAACTGGGAGAGGCCTAAGACAAGTAGCACACACATATCCTTTTCTCAGAGGTGCTGCCTGTAAATGGCATGAGTGAGGCAAGGGTACTTGCACCATGCAGTTTAATGAGTGGTTGAAAAATGGTGTGGAGCACAGGGCTGGCTTCATTAGACTCGGGGTTCCACCTGAGGGACACCAGCCTATACTGGCAGGATGGTTGCATCTGTCCAGGAAGGGAACAAGTCTTTGAGCAATCGGTTTAAATGCTTCATTGGCAAGCTTTAAACTAGTCAAGGGGAGGCACTGATAAGCACAGAAAAATCCCAGCCTCCCTACAAAACAGGGTACTAAATGGGAAAAGACTGAGGTAGAAAGGTCAGTGGGGATGCTGCAACAGAAAGTAAAGCCATCAAAAATGGAGATCAATGAGTACCAATGCCCGTAGTCTGAGTAACAAGCTTCCTGAATTAGTGGCCTTGATGGAGGAGGAACATCTGGATATCGTGGCAGTCACAGAAACATGGTACACACAAAACCATGACTGGGATGTCAACATACCAGGATACACAATCTACAGGAGGGACAGGGAGGTAAAGAGGAGGAGGAGTAGCTCTTTACATAAGGAAAGAATCAAAGCAACAGAACAAAAGGGTAAACAGGGAGGAGAAGAAGCACTTAGGTAAATTTGGAGACCGCAATGGCACCACAATCCGACAGGGTTGTATACAGACTCTTCTCAGGGGAGGAAATGGACAAGGAAATGATAGAAAGTATACTTAGTATGGCAGAAAAAGGAGATATTGCTGATGGGTGATCTGAATATGCCAGATGTTAACTGGAGTGCAGTTGCAGCAGCCACTTCTAAGAGTGGGGTTATTCTAGATGCCCTACAGGGGCATGCCTTAGACAACTAGTATTGGAGCCCACTGAGAGGGAACAATCTTAGACCTGGTTCTCTCAAATGGAGATGAGGAGAGGATCACAGATGTAGAAGTGGGTAGCCATCTGGGAACTAGCGACCATCGAACAGTATGGTTCTCAATAAACACAGCAATAGAGTCAAGCCATACAAAGACAAAGGTACTGATTTTAGGAGGGCTGACTTTGTCAAAATGGGCGAGTGCCTAAGGAATGCAATTAGCAAATGGGCAGGGAAGGAGGGTGGAAGAACAATGGGGAATAATAAAACTGCCATCACAGAGGTAACAAGCATTTGTGTAAAGCAAATAAACAAAATGAAACGAGGTAAGAAACCACTATGGTTCTCAAAGGAAGTGGCAATGAAGGTTCAGAGAAAAAGAAAGCATTCAGGAAGTACAAGGAATCACAGAAGGAGCAGGACAGAGAACTGTATCAGTTAAAGCAAAAGGGAAGCTGGAAGGCAGTAGAACAGCAAAGGCCCAAACCGAGAAAAGATAGCCAACTCAGTTAAGAAGGGGATAAAACTTTATAGGTACATCAGGGAGCAAGTAAGACCAAGGGAGGGATAGTGAGGCTTAGTAAAGGGGGAGGGTGGGCAGAGGGTGACTGTGAAAAGGCAGAGATACTAAACAAATACTTTGCTCAGTATTTACAAAGGAAGAGGAAGCACCTAAAACAAACAGAGAAACACTCTGGATACAGAAGTTGATACCAGCCCATTTACAGAAGAAAGGGTTCTGAAGAACTCTTAAAACTGAAGGTGGACAAGCAATGGGGCCTGATGGGATTCATCCCAGAATTCTAAAAGAACTAAGGGTAGAACTAGTGACACCACTGATTACCTCTTTAACAAATCATGGAGGATGGGGTGGTACCTGAGGACTGAGGAGGGCAGATGTAATCTCTCACAAAAGTGGGAGCAAGGCAGAAGCAGGAAACCACAGACCTGTTAGTTTAACCTCAGTGGTAGGAAAATGATGGAATCACTTCTGAAGGAAAGAATTGTTGAGTATCTAGAGGCCAGAGGGGCACAGGACCCAAGGCAGCATGGATTCACATGGGAAGGTCATGCCAGACAAATCTGATAGATTTCTTTGACTGGGTGACCAAAGTAGTAGATCAGGAGGGCTGTGGACATGGCCTACCTAGACTTTAGCAAGGCATTTGACACAGTCCCACACAAAAGATTAATATACAAGTTAGCCAGCCTGGGAGTGGGTCCCAAGATGACAGCCTGGGTAAAGAATTGGCTGAGAATAGGACACAGAGAGTACAGTAAATGGAGTCCACTCTGAAAAAAGGGTTAGTAGGGCACCGCAGGGTTCAGTATTAGGATCTGGTCCTCTTCAATGTCTTTTATAAGCGACACTGCAGAGGACTGGAAGGAAAGTATGTCTCCTTGCAGATGACACAAAGATCTGCAACAGAGTTGATGCACAAGGTGGAGTGGAAAGGATGAGAAGGGACTTGGCAAGGTTAGAGGAATGGTCAAATGTATGGCAGCTTAGATTCAATGCTAAGAAGTGCAAGGTAATGCACCTGGGAAACAAAAACCCAGTGGAAGAGTACACAATGGGGGTGAGATACTAACAACAACAAAAATGGAAAGGGATCTTGGGGTAGTCATATCAGATGACCTAAAGGTGGGAAAGACATGAGAGGGCAGCAAGGAGGGCTGGGGGTATTTTGGATGGTTAGTGGAAGAGGCATCACCAGTAGAAACAGGAAGTTATTATTCCTCTGTACAGACAGCTAGTGAGACCCCATCTGAGTACTGTGGCAGTTCTGGAGACCCAATCTCAAAAGACATAGACAGGATGGAAGCTGTCCAGAGGAGGATCTAAAATGGTGCAGGGTCTGCACCGGAAGACATATGAAGAGAGACTTAAGGAGCTTAATATGATAGCCTCGAGGAAAGGAGGGAGGAGAGACATGATAGAAACTTTCAAGTACCTCAAGGGAATCAACAACGTCCAAGAGGGTAGCATCTTTCAAAAAGAGGTGCAAGAAAACAAAGGGGCACAATTTGAAGATAGAAGGGGGCTCAGAGGTAATTTAAGGAAGCATTTTTTCACAGAGAGGGTTGTGGATGTATGGAACGGCCTTCCATAGGAGGTTGTGGAGCCAAATCAGTGGTGGAATTCAAGCATGCATGGGACAGTCATAAGGCAATTCTAGGGGTGGGGTAGGAAGAAGTAGGCTGCTGTTAACTAGGACCTGCAGCTTATCCATCAGGAGAATGGGTGACTGGGTGGGCCAAGCGGTCCTTCTGTCGTCAAATTCTATGTTTCTATGTTTCCAGTGTGTTCTTTCCTATGCCAGTATTGGTGCAAGCACTTATCCTTACGAGTACAAACATCCTTCAGAGAGGGACAAAACACAATCAACTAAATGCGAGGAACTATTTTATTTAAAATGAACACAAAGCATAACATTTTACTAAACCTCTAATAATTTTAATTTTAAAATTAAGTTGGCCATTTCATAAGTGCAATAAGCCACTCCAAGGTCTGTGTGTTAGACATTTGAACACATGGCTAGGACACTGGATACACTCGGCCGGTGGCCTCATGCCTCACTACACCTCCTAGCCATGTGTTAAAGTGTCTCGCACACACCCTATCGTGTCTTATTGCTTACATATTTTCATGCCACATTTTCACCACTGGCATTTGTGCACATCTCCTTATCAACAGTCCAGCTGCCATTTTTCACAGCCTGCCCAAAACGTGTTTCCGCAGCTGGCACACAATGGCATGCTCGCTGTGCAAAATCACCTTTTAAGACACATTCACAAAATCACAGCACTCTGCATCTCTAGCTACGCCACTCCCACTGCTAATGCCAATGCAACAACATTCGGCTTGACAAATGCTTGTTTATATTCAGTGATTAGAATATAATTTTGATTTGTAAAAGGGCTTCAAACATGGGAAAAACAGTTCTTTTTGAAGTACTTATGGAGTATTTTCAAGGATTAGGATCAGTATTGGTACTCATCAAAACAACAGTATTTCTTAAAAACTGATGAGTGAAGTAGGCCAGTACTCACCGTCTCTGGAGAATGGCTTGAACAAAAGTTTTTTTCCCCCAAAATGGATATTTTATGTGGTGTTAAAATCAGCAATTAAGTTCTGATTAATTGAGGAGTTCTTTTCTGAGATATCCTATTTGTGCAGAGGTGCATTATGTTTTCACTCAATTCATGGAGGACACCTTGAGACGATAGTTAAAAAGCACCTTGAGTATTCTGATGAAGAATGTCCATCATCATTTCTTTGGCTACCAAAGTTAAGAAGTGGGATTTTTGACACATCTGGTTGGCATAATCCAGTTTTTGCACAGATAAACTTTAATAACAGACATACTGTGAGCCATAGATAGGAGTTCTGGGGTCAGATATTCACAAGGTGCAATGCACAGAGCAAACATTAGCACTGTGCCTTGCAGTACCTGGGTGTCCAAAATGCTATATTCAGTGAAATAGTGCACGGCACTATCTGACTGAATATAGGCCAGGTCAGCCCAGCACTAAGCCACTTAGCACTGGAAAGACATTGCCCCCTAAATAGGGACCACAATGACTTACACCCATGCTAAATTTCTGATATTCAAACGGACCCATGCAATGAGCTCAGTGGGCATGCAAGGCGTTAAGGGTCCATTTGCTTGCCCATTATGGACTCATTTGCATGATTAGCCTGCCAATTTAGCACAGCACTGCCCCCACTTGCCCAGTTCCAGAGAACTATCCTGGTGCTAGCGATCCCTTGCTGATCAGTTGTGCAAGCGTAAAATTTCCCTGGAGTCCAGTGGTCTCCCCGCTAATCATTGGCCTGATTTTAAAAGACATTTTACCTGTTGGTAGTCCACCTCTGTCATCCCTGAATAAATCTGTCCCTGGGCTTGTTGGTCTCCCACCAATAAAGCCTGATGTTAAATAAATGATTCCCTGGTGTCCAGTGGTCCCTCTCTACCTGCACTCCATCGATAATGTGTTCATATGTATTCCTGGTGTCCAGTGATTCCACTCCTACTTGCACACATGCCCAATGTGTTCATATGTATTCTCTGGTGTCCAGTGATTCCTCTCCCCAATCACCCATTTGCCACACCGACACCATTTCCATGGTGCCCAGTGTATCCCTCGCCTCATCACGATCCCTGTGTAGTACAGATAAATCATTCCCTGGTGTCTAGTGGACCCCCCTCCCTATCCGTGATCCCCTGTAGAATTACATAACAACATTCCCTGGTGTCTAGCAGACCCCCCATCTCCTCCACCACAGCAGGTAGTGCCCCACCACCCCACTCCCCCATCCCAACCCCAAACCAGCAAACAGCACAGCCCTCCACTCGCCATGATGACCAGCCATTGACTAAGCTGTCAATGAACATGTACTATAACAGCTGATTGTGCAGTATGTGCTCATTGGTGGCTCAGTTTGTGGCTGGTCATGGTGGAAGTGGAGGCTGGCCACTGTCTATGGATCAGGGTTGGGTTGGGGCAGCGGGTGGTGGGGCACTACCTGCAAGGGGGGGTCTGCTAAACACCAGGGAATGTCATTATATAATTCTTAGGGATCAGGGATAGGAGGCAGTCTGCAAGACACCAGGGAATGGTTTATCTGTATTTTACAGGGGATCAGGGTGAGGATACACTGGACAACAGGGAAACGGTGTCTGTGTGTTGGCCAGATGACTGGGTGGGTGCAGGAACCACTGGACACAATTGAATACATATGAACACAGCAAGCATGGGTGCTGGTGGTGAGAGGCAACTAGATGCCAAGGAACATGTATGAACACATCAGGCATGGGTGCAGGTGGGTGGAGGGACCTTTGGACACCAGGGAATTATATTTATTTTATTTATTTAGCTTTTGTTGACCAGGTAAGTGCACTAGACAATTCCTGCCTATTTTCAGGCACGACCCGAGGGAGGGGGATACAGATGAATGCCAACTGACCTTGAACCAGATTAAGCTGTTGGTGGTATTTTTAGTGAATGAGGGAAATTTGGCCAGGACACCGGGAAATTCCTCACTCTTTCGATAAGTGCCATGGGATCTTTAACATCCACTTGAACTACCACCAATCCAGGCAGATGGGACCTCGGTTTAATCGCCCTATCCAAAGACGCACCTCAGAAGTGCAGCACCCTCTCATACTGCACTACAGTGTCAGTACTGGATATTAACCCAAGTGCCAGATGTGGGAACTGAACCCACAGCCCTCTGATCTCCTGATCTCTGATATATAGTTTACCATCGGGCTGGTGACCAGTGGGGGAGACCACTAGTGCCAGGGATAGATTTATTTATAACATCGGGTTGGTGATTGGTGTGGGAGCACCACTAGACACAAGAGAATACTGTGTTGGGGGTCAGGGGGCCACCACACTTTCTCAGCCAATCACTAGGGTTCTGTGGGAGTAAGTCAAAGTTTTGATCAACGACGTGTGCTGCACAAGGGAATTGAGCAAAATGGCCTTGCACAGTGAATATACTCTGAATTTTGAACTGCGCCAATATTCAGGTCCTTCCCCTTCATTTGCATTGTGCCTCCTCTCCCGAGTATGACCAGGCGCAAAACCATGTGTGCCTGCACTAAGCGAGCTTTTGAATATAGGAAATCTGCACAAAGCCTGGTTTTCACAGCAAACTGGGATTTGCACCTTGGCAAAGTTTTGAATATCTGGCCCCTGAATACAAAAGCTCTTATCTGCAAAGCATTAAATAGACAAGTAGGCCAAGGTATGCTTAATATGAAAGAGATTTTTGATCTAAAGGCAGAGTTGAGCTGTGAGAGTGACAAAGACACATTTCAGCAATAGCATTAAGCTTTTTTTAAATTAAATTGCATTCTGACTTTTGTCTTTTCTTTCACAAGACTACATACCAGTAGTTGTTTCTATAACATACACTAACTGACTTTTATTACATGGTATTGAGGCTATGCTACTGTATAAAAGGTGCCTTTGTTTTGCACTGGGTAACATATGTCTTGCAGACTTAATGAAGGCATACAAACACATGTTTTCTTATCTTTGACAAAATTAAAGTGTCTGGTGTTGTCAAGTCAGGGTATTTTTGGTCCATTTATCTTTTTATGGCTGTGGGCAGAGCCTACTGCCTTTTTGGCATGTCTTGCCTTAAAATGGCAGATCGTGGGCCTTCCATTGGACTTTTGGAAGTATTATTCAGAGTCCAATGGAGCTTGAGACACTCACGATCGGTCACTACGGAGTTTCAGTTGCACTATTTCAGCTGTTATGTCTGCATTCTGGGGCAAGAACTGCATGTGTGGCTCACTGTGCACACAGTTCCACTGAGATAACTCATCTTGTGAATGGCAGAATGTTATTCACTGCAACCACACATGCACGAAAGTGCTGTGGCATGTGCAGTTGCATTGCCACCGCCATCTTTGGATGGCACCTCTCATACCCTCCCATTGCTCCTGTCCTCCTGCTCCCTCCCAGCACCAGCAAAGAAAACCCTCCTGCTCCCTCCCATTGCTGCTGTCCTCTGCTCCATCTGTTCCTATCTCTGCACTGACATTGGGGTGCCCAATTCCCATGTCATCAGTATTATGTACCCCCAACTCATGTGTAATGGGCGTGAGTTCATACCGTACATGAACAGTCTGATTTGTGAATGAACATCATTCACAAATCTGACTGTCATAATTGTATGGGCTGTATGCCCATTGGCTCTAGTTTGCACACATCCTGCAGCCCTACCAGACAGTCAGTCGGCGGGCGAAGGGGCGGTAGGTGGTGATGCTGCTGCTCACCGCTGCTGGGGGGAGCAGGGGTGGTGGGCTTCGTGGTGGTGGGGTGGGGACACTAGACACCAGGGAGATGTTTGGGGGTTGTCACTGGACATTCTGCCCGCGATTGGCATTACGGTCCACTGGACCACCAGGGAGATATTCGGGTTGGGAGGGTCTTTTTACATTCTGCCCATGATCGGGCACTGGGGAGATTGTTCTCGTTCTGCCCGCGATCGGGCATTGGGAGACGTTTGGGCGGGGGTTGTTTTCACGCTGTGCCCACTTATCACAGCAGGGTGCGCCGTCCCCGATGGCTGCTGCCTGGCAGGGCGGCCAGGCGCAAGTCTTCGGGGATCGGCGCACCTACATGCTAATGGCATGCAAATGGGGCCATAATCAGATGCAAATGGCCCCCCCTGCGCCTTGCATGAATTATGGCCCCATTTGCATGTCACCTTTTGAATATCGGAAATTTGCGCATGGCGCAATGGTACTTACGCCACCGCAAGTTTAATGCTCAACTCTGACAACTTGCGGTGGCGCAAGTTCCACTGCGCCATGCACAGTGGCTGTGGCTGGGGGGTGATATTCAAAGGAGTTGCTCAATAGCGCAACTCCTTTGAATATCACCTCGGCCACACCCCTGCGCAACTATTTTGAGCAGCGCAAGGGCTTGTGCCTCAGAATGGCCAGTTTGAATATCCGGCTCTTTGTTCAAGTTACTAGTGGAATGGAAAGCAACAGTCTCATTTTTAATTTTTCTTACTTATGCTAACAAAATTGTCTATGCTTTAATCACAGTATAATGGTGAAACATACCCTATAGTTAAATTCATTGCAGTACAAGAGGTTTCAGATTTGCTGGTAAATGCCTAAAAAGTAGGAATAGTTGGTTAAAAGATTATAAATAGTGACTGAGACATAGAGCCTAAGATGTAAAGAAGGTTTGCATTTATTAGAAAATGAACATTGTTTAAAAACATTGGCATTACGAAGGTTTAAAATAAAGTTAACCTAATGTGAACAACTAGGTTAACTTTATTTTAAGACTGTATTCAATGCACTAGCTGGGACATTCAGAATTTATGATAGCTGAGATTTCTGCTCAGAAGGTTGTTATCTTAATCTGATGACATTTGACCTTAAAGGCATCTCAGCTAACTGCAAATTAGTGAGGTCTGGTTCAACTGTTTCTAACTTCAGTGATGGTTTAAATGAGTATTTTAAACCAATGAGAATTTGTTCTGTTTTTTTTATGTATGATCTGGGTGTTAATAGTGTGTGAGTTTCAAAATTACTGTCATAAACTTTCAAGGAAGGACCTCGTTAGTTCAAAAGGTTAAGTGCTTTGTTCTTTTTGTAACATCTATGTTGGTCCAATAAAAGGTATCAAACCATTTGCTCCTGGATCTGTTCTTACAAGGACCAATATGGCAAAACTAAATCTGTATGTCATACTTCCTTTGGAGTAAGTTTTGAAAGGAACCCACCATGCTCTCTCCTTACATGTAAATTTTATATTTAACCATATCATTTCTTACTTTGCAGAGCCAGGCACATTGTTTGCATTTCATTTGATACCACTTGTTATTTATTTTAAGCAAATGTAAGGCAGTCTACTTTCTTGTAGACTTGTAATTTTCAACCAATAGTTCAGTACCCTATTTTCTATCAGAGCATTTATGTTACAAATTCCAGTTCTGCCCTAATATATGAGGCAGGGCAAGAATGCCTCTCCAAACCTAGCATATTTTCTTAACATTTTGAACAAGGAAGTGGTTAAGTTGTTTCTGGTTTTTATGTCCCACACTTCCGCCTCATATAACACTTGTGTGCATTGAATTTCACATATATGGCTCTAAGTAGTGGTTTGATCAACAGACCTCCATATTTATAATTGAACCTTGTGAGTCCATTAATTGTCTTTTTTTATTGTAGCTATAGTTTTCTGTATATGTGATCTCCATGTAGCATTACTATCAAATGAAACTCCCAAATAAACATAAATGTTCACAATTTCATTTTTTTGTCCTAATTACCTAATCTCCTTTGATTTTTATTACTAAAATCATGACTTTTGTTTTATTGTAATTTATATTTAGTTTCAGTTCTTCAGACCTTTGTAGTATTAGTTCTAATTTTTGAATACCTGCTTTTGTGAGTGAAAATAAAATAAAATTGTCTGCATTTGCTAATACTGGATAAAAATGATCTAATATTTTTGGTGTGTCATAGTCTAAATTAGCTAACTTCGTCTCAAAATATTGTCTATGTAAAACTGCAGAAAATCTATCAGATATATGCTAAATGTTGTCCAAATACTGTATAGAAGGTTATTTTCACTATCCATTTATTTTTGCTATATTTACTATTGCTGACAATCAGTGAAAATAAATAGATATGGAAACATGACAGACAGATGATTGTCAATAGTATTTTATTGAAGAGTAAGCCATCTGGCGCTTAATTCTATCAGATGTGAATATGTAGAAGTTGACTCCACTTAATATAACGGACACTAATTCAACCTAGTATACAAGTATGTTTTTCAATGTTTTCTCAAAAGGTACAAACTGATTAAATATTGAGGATTACACAACCATAAAGCATTACAATCACTAAAATGTCATAAAAGATCATTGAAACTGACAGAAAACTTATGAAAGATTTAATTTTATCTACAGGATCCAAAAACAGTGCATTTCTTAGTTTATATCCAACTCATCGCTGCTGCATACAGGGCGTGAAAAAGTATTTGCCCCTTCCTGATTTTTCTATTATTGCATATTTGTCACACTGGATGTTTTCAGGTCTTTAGACAAAATATAATATTAGATAAAGGGAACCTGAGTGAACAAATAACACTTTTTTTTACTTATTTCATTTATTTAATGAAAAAGTTAACCAACACCAACTGGCACTGTGTGAAAAGTAATTGCCCCTAGTTAAATCAACCCAATTAAAGGGATAATTAGAGTCAGCTGATTGAACACAGCCAGGCTTGATTACAGCCAGCCCTGCTCAATATAAACCTCACTTATTTTGGCCCTTACCATCAGAGTCACATTGCCAGCACAAAGATTCAACAAGCACATTATGCCATGATCAAAGGAAGTTCCTGAAAAGATCAGAAAAATTTGTTGCCCTCTATCAGTCTGGAAAAGGTTGCAAAGCTATTTCTAAGGCTCTGGGACTCCATCAAACCACAGTGAGAGCCATAATCTCCAAATGGAGAACACTTGAACAGTAGTGAGCCTTCCCAGGAGTGGGCGGCCTGCCAAAATTACTCCAAGGGCGAGTGTAAAATCATCCAAGAAGTCTCAAAGGATCCTAAACAACATCCAAAGAACTGCAGGCTTCTCTTGCCTCAGCTAAGGTCAGTGTTCATGACTCCACAATCAGAAAGAGACTGGGCAAAATGGGCTTCATGTGAGTAGCAAGGCGAAACCACTGCTAACCAAGAAGAACATAAATGCTCATCTCTCATTTGCCAAGAAGCACCTGGATGATCCAGAAGCCTTTTGGGAAAATGTTCTATGGACAGATGAGTCCAAAGTGGAACTTTTTGAACAACATGGATCCCATAATGTCTGTGTAAAGCAAACACAGCATTCCATGATGTGAGAACACCATATCAACAGTCAAACATGGTGGTGGTAGTGTGATGGTGTGGGATGCTTGCTGCCTAAGGACCTGGATGACTTGCCATAATTAAAGGAACCATGAATTCTGCTCTGTACCAGAAAATTCTTAAGGAGAATGTCCAGTCATCCTTCCGTCAGCTGAAGCTGAAGCGTAGTTGGGTCATGCAGCAAGACAATGATCCAAAACACAAAAGCAAGTCTACATCAGAATGGCTAAAAAGAAGTAAAATTAAAGTTTTGGAGTGGCCTAGTCAAAGTCCAGACTTAAACCCAATAGAGATGCTGTGGCAGGACCTGAAACGAGCAGTTCATGCTCGAAAACCTACCAAATGTTACTGAATTAAAGCAGTTCTGCCAGGAAGAGTGGGTTAAAATTCCTCCACACGGTGAAAGACTGATATTGAATTATAGGAAGTGTTTGGTTGCAGTCATTTGCAGCTAAATGTGGCATAACCAGTTATTAAGTGTAAGAGGCAATTACTTTTCACACAGTGCCAGTTGGTGTTGGTTAACTTTTTTCATTAAATAAGGAAATTAAAAAAAAAAAGTGTTATTTGTTCACTCAGATTCCCTTTATCTAATATTACATTTTCTCTAAAGACCTGAAAACACCCAGTGTGACAAATATGCAATAATAGAGAAAATCAGGAAGGGGCAAATACTTTTCACGCCACTGTATATGACCTCTTCTCCACAGGGTGGTTACAATACTTACTGGAAGAATGGCTGAGGGAGGATTTACTTCTGAAAAATACATTAACTATTGGCAGAGGTGCAGCACAATAGGAGGTTTACACTTACACCAGGTTTCAAAGCCAAGTAATAAAGTCATTGTCCACAATGCAAAACTATGAAAACAGTGCAGCAAGCTGTCCTATGGCCCACTGGTTGCACAATGTGCTCCTACTGTACACTGGTGTTCCAGGTTTGGCAGGGATTTTGTGAGCCAGCTGGGCAGCTTGGGGGGGACTGTTGAGGTAAACCTTTCACCTGGGGAGGGTCAGGGAGGGTTAGTGCCACATTCTGCCACTGCAGCAATATCTGTGATGGTCTAGGGAGCTAATCTCCTCCATAGGGGAACACTGCATGCATGTATGGCCTGGTGCTGTACAGGTGATGGGTGGGACAAAACACCAGGTAAAATCCTTTGTATCACAAGTTGTCTGAATGATGGTCACTTGCACTCTTGGACCCCATCTTGCATAGATCCCCACTGGTCATAACAGCATGAGAAATGGAGGAGCTAGGAGTGGGGCTAAGACCTAAATAGAAGGAGCATGTTGGTGGTGCAGATAGAAGAGCTGGATGGGGATAACAGCACTGCAACAATTAATTGTACCTCTAATGCCTCCATCACTGTTAGCAGTTTACCATATCAGCACTTTTCCAGATCTCTCATACAGTTGTAGCAATTGACATGGTCCAATATTTACAGAAATTTCAATCAGATCTCTACAGAAACTCTATACCTACCTACAATACCACTGCAGGGACATCAGAGGGAATCTCTTCAGAAATATTGCAGAATAGCTGGAAATACCTGATACTGTCAATTGTTGCAACAGTACTGATACACACACATACAGTAGTTACTTTAGACAAGACATGGGAAAATAACCCACAAAAGGCCCCTAGGAGGCATCTGTTAAGTGGTGATCCTCCAGTCTCTCATCACCTTCTCCTTTCCTGAACAAATTTCTCCTACTCCCACCAGTTACACCTGCTCTCTCTTCTCATCTCTCCATTCTTCCACCACTTTCTCTTCTTCATTCCACACTCTCCATTTTGGATGCCAACTACCCTTTTCTATGCAGGAAAACCAGACCAATTTGGCACCACTTCCCTGCTGCATATTAGGCCCTTGGTGGCCAATTTTACATACAGTATGTATGAACAGTTGACTCACAGCTCCCTAGTGGTGTTGTTGGGGATAGGGGTACATGTGTATAAATGGGGTTTCATTTATTCTATGTTTTTCTTATTCAACAAGGAGAACAAGAATGAGAATGGCAAAGGCAAATGAGAACAAGAATGAATATGAGAAAAAAGTCCATTCTTTAGTTATCACTCCCAGTTCCTCCCTGTCCCTGTGTCCCTTCCCCTCCCACAGGGAAAGGCATGCCCAACCCCTTGTGCTGCTGAACTGAGTGGACTTATGGACTAGTGGAGGCCAGGAGGCAGACCAGGACTGCATTTGTAACCCACCTCCCCTGGCGCTCACTGTCAAATGGTCACATCATCATCAAAAGATCCAACTAAGCTTGAAGTGGCACTGATGACAAATCCCCACCCCCAAGCTCTGATCTCTCCCATGGTGTGACATCCTGACTCTTGTACTGATCTCCTCTCCATCGCACAACACAGTAGCCAGCTAGCCACTTGCATGCTCACAAAACTGACTTTCATTTCTCTCTGTCAGTCTTCATGAGTGAACGAGCACTCATGAAATTCGACAGAGAAAAATGAAAGTGCGCTCCATGTGGTGGCACTGTGAAATGTTGACACTTAAAAGAAAATCATGGCTTCATTTTTTTCGCAACACTTTTTATAGCAGTGAAGCTGTGATTCTTTACATTTTGATTGAGAAAATCATTGGGGGGGCTTGAGCTTACATTAGGGGGATGTAGCCTCCCCAGAAACAGTGTGGTGATGCCACTGCCACATCCATAATGTTGAATGATATGCTTGCTCTGTGTGTACCTTGTAATGAAATTGCCTTGTCTACAGAATGCAATGCTGTAATTTGTTCAGTCTGTACTTTAGAATTCTTCTGTCTATTGTGTACATTGCCATGTTTTGCTTAGTTGTTTGAGACCTGTCAGCAGCCTGCTGTGCCTTATTTTAAAGTTGCAGTACCTATTTGTTTTGCAGAAGCAAGGCATGTTATGAGAAACTCCTTGGACCTGAATGACTTGGAAGATTGGGATGGGAACCAGAAACGAGAACTCGGTGAGTGGCATTCTTCCATTGAGAACGTCTAGCAGCAGAAAAGACAATAGCCCAGTTTGTACAAGGTCCAACTGAGCATAGCAATGGATGAACTTTCTACATTTTGAAATGAGTCCGTGCAATGGCATGCATATTAATGTGAATGGCCACAGCCCAGATGGCTAATCATTGGCTCTTGTCACCCTGTCAGCACTGAGATTTACTGACTCATGAAAGCCTCTTGAAACCATGAGAGCTGTTCATTCAAAATGTAAAGACTTTATCCACTTTTTTCAATTGGAGGCATTTTGGTTTTACTGTTTAAAAATCTTTAAATCTTTTAATGAGTTCATAAGATGCTGCAGAAGATGGCTAGTTTCTTTAAAAGTGAAATATGGGTTGACCCTGCCTTAGGGCAACTCTAATACATGCAAACCCATTGGGGTTACTTTTCTTTAACAAAGCATGTCAATTCCAAATGCATTATCACTGTTTTATTATTTCTTATATCGACAGTGCCACAATGCTTTTGCTCACTTAAACTTCTTAACAAGAGTCTACTGTTAATAAAAATAAAAGAATACTTAATATAAATCAAACTCTTGGTATACATAACTAGTTGCATTTTATAAATTCCTTTTTTATATATGCACTTTAAAGCCCACTGTATGAAAGCCTCTTGGCTATTTGTTTGTACTTTAAATTGCTTGGTCTCTTTACAATCTGGAAGGTATTAGGGAAAAAAACAAATTATTTGAGCAGTTTCATGTATTAGATAAAGGTTTTATGCTGATTAGATATTAACCCATTACCACAAGGAGCAGATATGTTAAAATTGCTCCCTTGTGCTTATAATCTGTTAACTGCCATAATCGGTAACTGGCTGCATAGATCAAGTAATTGTTTTAGTCTCCCTGGATGCTGTCAATGTAACTCTTGAGTTTTTAACAGCTGTGGAAGCAATTCAACAAACAGATTCTATGTTAGTCACTATTTCTGCATTTTCAGTAGCACTATGTTTATGAAGTAGGGGAGGCTTTCAATTTTAAAGTTTCTTACCTACTGCTGTGAAGTTTGAAAATCTATTTAGCCATGCAAGAAGAATGTTGACTGAAACTCTTACTCTTTTATCTACATGCCGGCTATCCATAGCATGCTTAAGTACATGATGTCAGCATGTGATGGTTCGTGCCTCCTGATACTGAGAGCACTGGATCGCCATAGCAACCCACAATAAGTGCATTACTAGTGCCCGTTATGTCAGAGCATTTTATGTGCAACCCAGGGCTGACCTGTGGAGGGCACTAATGCACTTGGAGACCCTGCTATTTCAGAAATGCTCAAGCTTGCATTCTGAATATATGTAATAGGTCCCATCTGCCCAGTTTACTTCACAGAGATTTACTATAAGGTATTAATGGTACCCATCACAGTTCCACTACTTAGCATCTGGTGGGGGGGTTGAGCTGGGTAGCCAACTGGTTGAAAGATACAAATCAGAGGGTGGTGGTAAATGGCAGTAACTTGGAAGACAACAGAGTAACCAGTAGAGTACCACAGGGATTGGTACTGGACCCTGTCCTATTCAATGTCTTCATAAGTGACAATACTAAGGATTTGGAAGGGAAGGTGTGTCTCTTTGCAGATAACACAAAAATCTGCAATGAGGTGGACACCGAGGAGGTGGTGGAGAGAATGCAAAGTAAAGTGAGGAAACTAGAGAAATGGTATATGGAGTGGCAGCTAGGTTTCAATGCCAAAAAGTGCAAAGTCATGCACCTAGAAAGGGGAACTTGGGGATTGAGTATGGGGGGGGTACTTACAGTTACCAAACAAGAAAGGGGCCCTGTGGTGATCATGCCATATGATCTCAAGGTGGCAAGACAGTGCGATAGGGCAACAGGCAAGCTGTGCCAGAGGTTGGGGTGCCTAGGGAGAGGGATCTCTAGCAGGAGAAGTGAGGTGGTGTTGTCTCTGTATTGCTCACTTGTGAGACCCTACGTGGAGTACTGTGTCCAATTCTGAAGGCTTCGCCTCTACAAAAACATCAACAGGGTGTCAGTGATTCAGAAGAGGGCCACTAAATGGTGTGGGGGTGCACAAGAAACCATATGAGGAGAGCAGTAGAAACTTAACATGTACTCCTGGAAGAGAGGAGAGCAAGAGGGACATGATTGAGACCTGTAAGTATAGTACCTCAACCGGTGTTTCTTTTACATGAAGAAGAATTACAGAACACAGGGGCATGCTATGATGCTTAAGGGGGGAGTTTAAGAAGTATGTGAGGAAATATATCTTCACAGAAATGGTGATGGATGCATGGAACAGCCTGACAGAAAAGGTGGTAGCAGTGAAGACAGTGTGGAGCTTCAAACACGCATGAGATAGGCACATCAGTATAATAAATAGAGGCAAAGGAAGAGGGAGGGAAACCTGTGACCAAATAGAGTCCAGGATGTAGTGTTAGGCAGGGAAAATAGGACAGACTAAATGAGCCTACCAGTCCTTTTCTGCTGACATATTCTATGTTTCTATCCTTGTCTCCAGTGAGCTACTGAGTAGCTCAGTTAGTGGTTCAGCCAGGACCTGCCCAATCTCCTTAGGCAATGGGGATGTGGACCATCCAGGCCCATGGACTAAGCCACTTTAAATTCATGGAAGTCCTCAACTACCCTTTTTTGTATTATTTTGCTCTTTTTGGTGCTTGGCAATGGCCGGTGGGGACCCCAGCTTGGTCCCAGCCTCACCGGGATCCGGCATCATGGGGGCTCACACCAAGGAATTTTCTTCATCTGTGTTACCTGAGAGGTGGGATGTGAAATGACGTCAATGGCGTGAATGCCACCATCTGTCCTGCCGTCCACCACAGTGCAGGTGCAGGTCACTGCTGGCCACTGACCTCTGGCACAGGTCAGTGGTGCACCAGACACTCAACCCTCCTCCCATTGAAGGAGAGCCATCCCTGGACACTCAGTCCTTCTCCCGGCTCGGCTGGCCTTCTAACTCCCAAGTCCATTCCTAAACCTGGGTTGTCAGCTTTGTGAGCAGAAGCATCTACCACTGTGCCAGCAAGCTGGCTCTCTACTACTTTTTAACTGAATGGAACCAACACTGACCCTCTCCCTCTGCCTTGATGGCAAAATGTGGCATAAGCCCCTTGTTCTCCATTGTGAACACTAAGCAGGTTTATTTATTTATTTGTTTATTTATTTATGCATGTATGAATACATGTATTGATGTATTTATTTATTTAAAAGTTTATTAACCAGAAAGGCACACTGAGTTGAGACTTGTTTCAGTGTGACCTGGGGAAGGGAAAGGGCAAGAAAATAAGCAGCAAATACAATCAAACAAGTGCAAAACGCAGCAATAAATTAAGGTGCAAATACAGTGGCAACAACAATGGTGGCAGGAATACAACAGGTAAAAAAACACAGCATTACTGAGCATTTGAGTCAGTTTAAGGATTACAAAGGTGAGCTGGGGGGATCAGGCAGGTTAAAATGTTAGTGAGGCAAAGACCCATGACAAGAAAAAGAGGGTGAGGGCAAAAAGGTGTAGGACAGGGGAGCAGGAGGGAGAGAAAAGGGGGAAGAAGGAGGGGAAGGGTTAAGGGGAGAGACAGGAGCAAGTGGGAGGGAGGCTGGCTTTAGCAACCCCTTTAGTGATAGTATGGAAGAGGTATTGCAAAGAAGAGGAGGGAGCTGGTTCCAAAGGGAGGGGAGCCGGTAATAGAGGGCAGCCTTCTAGCACTAGAACAGGGATGAGTGATCCAGAAGGAGCAGGGTCTCTAGAGTGAAGGGGATAGGAGGAGGGAGATGAGGGGGAGAGTAGAGATGATAGATAGGAGGGGAGTGAGGTGAACCAGTATTTGCAATAAGAGAGGAGCAGTGGGAAATGTGATGCAAGTGTAAAGGGGTGATAGAAATGGTGGAATAAAGGGAACAGTGATGCGTGTGGGAAGTAGAGTTATTAGCAAAGTGACAGAAGGCATAACAGAGGGTCTCCAGCCTGGTGAGAGTACAGAGAGGGGCTGCACTGTATGTCCACATAGTCAAATATGGGGAGGATCTGCCAGCCTGGTGATGCTGAGGGTTGAGGCACTGGACACCACACCTCGCTTCATGCTAGCAACCTGGGTTCAGGAATGGACTTAGATCTCCAGGGATCAGCAGGGGTGAAGAGGGATTGAGCATCCGTGAACTGCTCTCCCTCTCTGGGGGTAGGGGGATTCAGTTGTCGCCACACTAGCTACCTCTGGGAGAGGCTGGGGTGGTGGTATGCATGCACTGTGCTGTAGGGGTGAGCTTGGGGCAAGGTGCGGGGAGGCGCGCGGATGCGTGCGCTCTCCCTCCATTGGAGTCACTGCACACCTCAGCCCATGTCAGGTTGAACAGAGGAGGAAAAATGGTGACTGATCATGGTGGCTTGATGGCCATTCATGGGACGTCAACCCTCGGGGCACCGCTGCAGTGCCAGATCCTGTGTCGGCAGGAGTAAGGGGGACTGTCTGCCGCCCCGCCACGAGGGTATTTGGCAGCGGGGGATCTATGGGGGCCAAAATGGACCAGACGGTGGCTGGATGACTGGTGATGCCAGGACGTAGTGTGCAGATAGGGAGCCACAAGGTAAAAAGTATAAAGAAAAAAAAATATGGGTAGGATAATTTTGATAAAAAGGTGTCTGTGGACTTCAGGGGAGAGGCAGTCCTTGTTCTGGTAGAGGATGCCTAGTTTGGGGCATAGCTTTGAGTTCATACTGTACATGTGTGCTAAGAAGTCTAGGTTACTGTCGAGCCACACAGCAAGGTATTTTCTAGGTGTGGACTATCTTCAGTCGGGTACTATCAATGGTGGAGAAAATGGGAAAAGGAGATAACTTTTCTAGCTTTTGGCTGGTGCCAAAAGTCATGAATACCATCTTCTTGATATTTACTTTGAACTGATTAGCCTGGAAACCAGCGTGTACATTATGGAAATTGAATTGGAGTGAGGATGCAACCACTGTCATGGAGGGGTCAAATGCATAGAGGATAGTATCGTTGTCACACATATGAATATGGGATGAGGCATAGATGGAAGGAAGATCATTTAGAAAAATAAATCATAGTATGGGGCCCAGGATCGAACCCTGCGGGACTCCAATATCTATTCAGGATGTCTGCCTTACATGTATTTTGGTCTTCCTACTCCTCTCCTTGCTGTTTCCTGACTATTCCTTACAGTATCTTGTCATCTTCTTCTCCCTTATAAAATGAAAGAAGGTCTTATTTCCCTTCTTCAAACCATCTGCAATTCTGAATATCTTACCAGCCATCCTCACTATCCTGTTGGTCTCCTTCATGAAACTCTTTCCTGTCCCCTCCACTTAGCTGGTTCTTTATTTTCGAATGCCATTTTTTGTCCCGCACAGCCTCCCCTACTTCCCTCATGAACCATAAGAGTTTTGTACCTCTCTTCATCATGAGAATTACCCTTTTAAAAAGATCTGTGACCTCTGCTATCTCATTTTTCTCAAATCCCATTAAGCTGTCTACTCCTCTGTTGCTGTAAGCCCCTCTAGGTTTCCTTCAGTATCTCCCTCATGCTTCCAAAATCAGTCCTTCAAAAGTCCAGACCCTGTATTTTTGAAGAGTTGTGATGAATGCAAAAGCAAGTTGCGTTACTTTTGTTGCACCTGTGCTCGCATACAGATTGTTGATGCAAAAGGGACACAGATATGATGCAAAAATGACAGTTATGATTCAGCCATATCTGTGGTGCAAATGGAGCTGAGTCATAGCTGTGTCACTTATACTTCACTAATCTGGATGCAAGCAGAGGTGCAGCAAAAGTGACACAATTTGCTGTTGCATCCATTGCAACTCCGAAAATGCAGGCCATGACTTTAGTCTGTGAAGTATTTCTCTCTGCCTTACATTTGATGCTGAACCAAACTGTCAGTTGGTCACTGGTTCACATTTGCAGCACTGTCACCTCCACCCCATTGTCCCTATTTGGACCTTGTTTCAGACCTGTCCTGTGCTGGACTGTTATTGGCATACTACTGCATTGATGGCACCATGGGGGACATTTTTCAAAGCACTCTAGTTAGGTCATTCCATCACCCACTACTAGGAATTGCTCCACCACCATCATATTCTTAGAAGAACAATACCTTAACCAGTATCTTAGCAGATTATACAATGAATACTATTACTTACAACTGGCTGAAAAATTTCCACCAACAAGAAAGACTGGTGGATATTCTGCATGGACATTTACACCACTACTTATTATTTATTTTATTTAACATTTTGTAACCAGGAAAGCCACAATGAGCTGAGGCTCATTTCCATGTGCGACCCAGGGGACAAAGGAGAACTTTACATACATACAGAGGTGGTAGATACACATATATAGATACATATACATATTAATATAATAAACTGGGTAATAGTTTAGGCAAGTAAGAGGCAGTTATTTACATAATTCACAGTAAATCGTATGACAGATTAGGCAAATGAGAGGTACATTAATTACATACTTATACATACACCAGAAGATATTAGGCAATTAAAAATGCAGAGTTAAAAAATGCAGTATTTGTACATAGTTTACTGTTAGCTGGTTGAGTTTCATAGATAACGTATAAATAAATAGTGCAAGAGAAACTAAGAATTGATACGGATGAGGGAATAAAGAGATTAAGAAATGAAGGAGGTGTTATGTGGAGGTAGTTGGGAGGATGAACAAAGTGAGATTTGGTGGAGGTAGGGAAAGGGGAGAGGGGACAGGTGCAGAGGAGAGGGGAGATAGATTTGAGCTGGCATTTGAAGGCAAAAAGGGAATGAATGTCACAGAGGAAAGCAGGAAGTTGATTCCAGAGATGGAGGAGATGGTAAGGGAAGGTAGAGAAGTCAGCCGTTGACCGCCGGTGAGGGATGGCGAAGGAGCAAGGATGCCAGGATCTGAGGGAGTAGAAGGGATTAGCAGCAGGGGAGAGGAGGGAAGAGAGGTAGGGAAGGAGAAGGTTAAACCAATATTTTGAAGTGAATATTAGTGAATGAGTGTTACGCCTGTGGGAGAGGGGGGAGACACTCAGAGAAGAGAGTAGTGAGCAGTGATGGGTACGCAGCGGGCATTTGTGGTGAATCTGCAAAAGGAGTTGAGCATGGTGTCAAGTTTGGAGAGGGAAGAGGCAGGGGTAGAGGTGAATATAATGTCCTCATAGTCAAAGAGGGGGAGGATTGTCTTATGTATTAAGTTGTAGAAAATGTGTAGGGGGATAGTGTGTTTGCTTCAGAAGAGCATGCCTAGCCTGGGGCACAATTCTGAACAGAAGGAGTCAATGTGGACCTAGTAGTTGAGGTGCTGCTCCAACCAGAGGTCTAGGTATTTGTATAGGAGGTGACGGTATCCAGGGAGGAGGTATCCAATGAGGTGTATCTGGGGGGTTTGGCCAATTTTGGGGAGGGGGCCGAAGATCATGGAGACTTCTTTTAGTATTTACTTTTAGTTTGTGGTTACCGGACCAAGTTAGCACATGGTCAAACTCCGACTGAAGTCACAACTGCAAAGAGTCAGTGGAGGGACCAGAAGTGTAAAGGATGGTGTTATCCATGTAGAGTTGAATGTTGCAGTGAGAGCAGACTGAGGGGAGGTCGTTGATTAAAACAGAAAAGAGGATGGAGCCCTGAGGAACGCCAGATAGGATGGGGAAAGGGGGATGCAGAGTTGCCTATTACAACAGACTGCTGGTGATCACTGAGGTAGGATTTAAACCAGAGGACAGTGAAGGAAGCTAGGCCTGCAGAGTGTAGTTTTTGGAGGAATAGTGGATGGGAGATGGCATTAAAGGCCTTTGCAAGGTCAGTAAATATTGTTAAGGTGAGGTGGCCTTTGTCCATCGACTGACTGACGATTGAGTTAGTGATGCAGAGAAGGGAGGAGACTGAGGAGTGATTTTCCAGAAGTCAGATGATAATTAGATAAGAAGTTGGATGAGGACAGAAAATCAAAAGTCTAGAGAGAATAATGGATTCCTGGAGCTTTGCCAGGGAGGAGCAGGAAATAGGTGGTAATTTCCAGGGGAGGAATGATCACCTCCTTTATGCAGTGAGATGACGAGGCAAATTTGCATAGGTGTGAGACAGAGTTAGTAAGGAAAGAAAGATTGAGTATGTGAGAGAGTGGAGGCTATGGCTGGTACAGAGAGGCACAGAAACCTGGGGTGACAACCATCTGGGCTTGACTTGCATGGGTTTAGGTGTTGAGGGCAAAAAAACTTTGTTAGGGAGGTGGAATGGAGAATAAACCCATTTGAGGGGTGGGGAGTAAGGAGGCACCGGGTGGTCAGGTAGCGCACTGGATGTGAAAAATTGATTTAGAGTATTAGCGACTGAGGTAGGGTCAGAAACTGAGGCCCCATCATTCTTCAGTGTGGGAGGCAGTGCCTGGCAGGAGGGGTTGAGAAGGGGTTTGACTGTACTGCAAAAGGAAGTGGGCTCAGGCCAGGATGAAAGGTTTGATTTAAAGTATTCAGATTTAGCAAGGTGTATTGCTTTCATGCAGGTGTTTTGAGTTTTCAATAGAGATGGAGGTCAGTGGTGTCCTTGACGGACTTGAATTTTAACCAAGCTTTGCATAAGGATAGGATGTAGGGGGAGAGCCAGGGAAGGAGGTGACATCTGACCCTAGTGGTACGGAGAGGAGGGTGGAGGTTCCAGATGCTTGTCAGGATTGAGAGTGAAATGCTTGAGAGCTTGGTTTACATCAGTAGCCGAGAAAATGGGGGACCAGTTAGTGGAGTATACATCAGCTAGGAGGAGGTGGGGAGTTAGGTTGTGGGTAGTGCAGAAGCTGAGATACTTGGGGGAGGATTTAGGAAGGTGTACTTTCCTTGTGCAGTATGCGAAACAATGATCACTGATTGCGTCATTTAGTACACCTGACACTGATATGCGATGGGGGTAAAAGGAAAGGATCCAGTTGAGGAGGATGTAACTGGGTGGATCATGGGTTATACCAGGTTGGCTTGTTTAGTAGCTGAGAGAGATTGAAAGATTCAACAGAGATTCCAGTGTGGGAGGAGGAGAGGGAGAGCCAGTCAGTGATGAAATCCCCAAGCATGAGCAGTTCACCATCAGAGAAGAGGGAGCCAACTGAACTGAAGCAGAAGAGGAGGGATTCAGGGGCTAGTCTAGGAACTGTGTGGAGTGTGCCTATGAAGATGGGGCAGTTGAAGGGAGGGTGAGTCGAGTGAGGATAATCTCGTAAGATTTGGGGACTGCTTTTAGGAAGGCATTGGAACAGGGGAGTGAGCAACGTACAGTACGTGCATGGCAACACTCCCACTGTGTTTCCATGGTCCTGATGGTAAAGTGTGAAGTTGCAGAGGGCCAGTTCAATGACTGGGGTATGAGAGGAAGCCATGACTCTGAGACACAGAGGACATCTACTGGGTGTTGTGTAAGCCAGACTTTTAGGGCATCCATTTTGGGTAGGAGGCTTCATGCATTGATGTGAAACATTTGAAGGCCCTTCTGGGGGGGTTCATGGCAGGGGCACCGGGATTAAGATCAGCATCTCCAGAGATCAACAACAGAAGGAGAAGAAAGGAGCACAGGAGATGTTTCTTGCGTGTGAACAATAGTGAGAGGGGATGGGGGCTCTGGGAGAATGATGCCGGGAGAGAAGGAGGGATAAGTGTTTTGTTAGGGTGACAGGACGGAGACTTGGGTGGACAATAGGGCTGGTTGTGTAAGGCTGAGCATGGGTAAGGGAAGGGGGAAGAGGGACAGATGACAAACGAAGATCTATGCCAGGGAGGCAATTCTTGTGAGGGTGACGCTGAAAAGTGGCAGAAGATGTGAGAAGGAGGAGCAGCAGGCAAGAGACATAAAGGACCACAATAATGGAGAGGCATGGAGGTGGGGAGGGAAATGTGGAGAGCAGCTGCTGTGGGTTAAGGAGAGGGTGAGAATAGGTGGCTTTTTCTGGCGAGGGTGGCAGTGCTGCAGGGTTATGCCATTGCATACTTAAATGTTTTGAGTGCTTAGTGAGTATCATGGTGGTGACACCTAGTGGTGAAAGCTGATAAGGAGCTAATAGGAAATAAGGGTGATAGAATATTACCAGATCACGTGACCAGGTAAGCCTATATAACACAGCCAGCCAAGGGTGGGAGCCACCTTGCTTGCAGAGTGACGGCTCCAAACCAGTAGCAGGTACAGCATCTGCTTGTGTTCCTGGCTGCAGAGAGGAGCGCATACCTGAGTACTGCTGGTGAGTGGTCTCTGAGCAGCAGCAGCAGCTGCTTTAGATGTGAGCTGTAGAGGCAGGAGGTCGGGAAGGGCTGTGGAGAAAGAGTGGAACACAGATTAAGTAGGGGACAGGCTAGGAGGAGGGGAACAAAGATCTGGTTACAGACAGCAGGCAGATAACACTGCTGTGCATTGCTACTTTAGTAAACTCCTGCTAGTAAACTCCATGCCCAAACAACAAAAACACACTTTCAGTGCAAACTGCTCTTACTACTTATTTTAGACTGCTGCGAGTGCTATCAGTTCTGTCCCTTGGTCCTAACTAGTTTCAGTAAAAAATCCCTACGCAAACAATAACAAACATTTTCAGTGCAAACCATGAAACATTTGCAGTATTGCTGTGGCCTTAACTAGATAAGCACACTTAATGGTGGCAAAGAAACACAGAAACATAGACTTTGACGGCAGATAAGAACTGCTTGGCCCACCTAGTCTACTCATTTCCCTACCTACAGGAAAAGCTGCAGATCCTAGTTAACCAACAGCCTATTTCTACCTACCACCCACAAGAATTGTCTTATGTCTGTCCCATGCATTCTTGAATTCTCCACAGTTTTAGCCCCACAACCTCCTCAGGAAGGCTGTTACATGCATCCACCACCCCCTCTGTGAAAAAATACTTCCTCACATTGCCCCTGAGCCATCCCCCCCTCTATCTTCAAATTGTGTCCCCTTGTTCTTGCACATCTCTTTTTCTGAAAGATGCTACCCTCTTGGACTTTATTGATTCCACTGAGGTACTTAAAAGTTTCTGTCATGTCCCCCTCTCCCTCCTTTCCTCAAGGGCATACTGTACATATTAAGCTCCTTTAGTATCTCCTCGTATGGCTTCTCTTGCAGACCCTGCACCATTTTAGTTGCCCTCCTCTGGACTGCCGCCATCCTGTGTATGTCCTTGGGAGATAGGGTCTCCAGAACTGGATGTAGTCCTCCAGATGGGGTCTCACCAACTATCTGTACAAAGGGATAACAACTTCCTGTTTTCTGCTGGTGATGCCTCTCCCTATGCATCCCAGCATCCCCCCAGCCCTCCCTACTGCCTTCTCACATTGCTTGCTAACCTTAAGGTCATCTGATATGATTACCCCCAGGTTCCTTTCCATTTTTGTTGTTGTTACTACCTCCCCATTGTGTAATCTTCCCTGGGTTTTTGTTTCCCAGGTGCATTATTTTGCACTTCTTTGCATTGAATCCTAGCTGCCATACTTCTGACCATTCCTCCAACCTTGTCAAGTCCCTTCTCATCCTTTCCATCCACCTTGTGTATCAACCCTGTTGCAGATCTTTGTGTCATCTGCAAAGAGGCATACTTTTCCTTCCAGTCCCTCTGCAATGTCACTTATAAAGGCATTAAAAAGGACTGGACCCAGTACTGAACCTTGCAGTACCCCACTAGTAACCTCTCTTTCTTCAGAGTGGATTCCATTTACAATTAACTTCTGTGTTCTGTTGTCCAGCCAATGTTTTACCCAGGCTACCACCCTGGGACCCACTCCCAGGCAGGTTAATTTGATTATTAATCTTTTCTGTGGGGCTGTGTCAAATGCCTTGCTAAAGTCTAGGTAGGCCATGCCCACAGCCCCTCCCTGGTCTATTACTTTGGTCACCCAGTCAAAGAAATCAATTAGATTCGTCTGACATGACCTTCCGCTGTGAACCCATGCTGCCTTGGGTCCTGTGCCCCACTGGCCTCTAGGTAATCAACAATTATTTCCTTCAGAAGTGATTCCATCACTTTCCCTACCCCAGAGGTCAAACTGACAGGTCTGTAGTTTCCTGCCTCTGTCTTGGTCCCACTTTTGTGAAGGGGAATCACATCCACCTTCCTCCAGTCCTCAGGTACCACACCATCCTCCTATGATTTGTTAAAAAGGGTAGTCAGTGGTGCCACTAGTTTCTCCTTAATTCTTTTAGAATTCTGGGATGAATTCTGTCAGGCTCCATTGCTTTGTCCACCTTCAGTTTTAGAAGTTCTTTCAGAACCCTTTCTTTATTTATTTATTCAGGATTTGGAAAATACCTTTGAGACAAAGACTCATTTACAAAGGTTCCATGTCACATAGATCGGACAATACAGTAATAAGGTAAATACAATGCAGGAAACAGGACAAGCTAGATACACAGTAAAATACAATTAAATACAGTTCAAGATTCACAATCAGTACCATATAAACTTGGGGTGATTGCCAGACCAGATAAGCATGTAGGCATTTATACAGAGATGCTCAAAAATTAGAGGTAAGGGGATAAAAAGGGGTTGGGGGAGTTCTTCTGTGAAAGGACTGGGATCGACCCCCCTATCCAGAGTGCTTTGGATTGGGCACCTCCCCTCCTCCTCTTTTGTGAATACTGAGCAGAAGTATTCGTTCAGTATCCCTGCTTTTTCACTGTCCTCTCTCTGCCACCCTCCTCCGTCCATTCTATCCAGCCTCACTATCCTCCTTTTGTCTTTCTAAGCTCCTGATGTTCCTATAAAAAGTTTTATCCCCCTTCTTAACTGAGTTGGCTATCTTTTCCATGGTTTGGGCCTTTGCTTTTCTGACTTCCTCCCTGCTTCCTTCTGCATTAACTGGTACAGTTCTCTGTCCTTCTCCTTCTGTGTTTCCTTATACTTCCTAAATGCTATCTTTTTTTCCCTAACCTTCCCTGCTACCTCTTTTGAGAACCATAGTGGCTTTTTCTTTTGTTTTAATTTGTTTATTTGCTTCACAGAAAGGCTTGTTGCCTCTGTGTTGGCAGTTTTGATGTTTCCCCATTGTTGCTCCACCCCTCCTTCTAGCCTGTTTGTTAGTAGTTTTCTAAGGCACTCTCCCATCTTGCTAAAGTCAGCCATCCTGAAGTCCAGTACCCTCACTTTTGTATAGCTTGACTCTGTAGCTGAGTTTATCATGAACCACACTGTTTGGTGGTCACTTGTTCCAGGTGGCTACCAACTTCTAGATCTGAGATCCTCTTACTGTCTCCATTTGAGAGTATGAGGTCTAAGACTGCTCCCTCATGAGTGGGTTCCAGCACTGGCTGTCCGAGGTATGCCACCTGTAGGGCATTGAGAATGGCCCTGTTCTTGGATGTGGCTGTAGCAAAGGTGTTCCAGTAAACATCTGGCATATTCAGGTCCCCCATCAACAGTATCTCCTCCTTTCTCTGCCATCCTACGGATGCCTTCTATCATATCCTTATCCATTCCCTCCCCTGACATGGGGGTCTGTATACAACCCCTGTGCAGATTGTGGTGCCATTCCCAGTCTCTAAGGTGACCCACAGTGCCTCCTCTCCTCCCTGTTTACTCTTTTGTTCCATTGCTTTTATTCCTTCCCTTACATAGAGAGCTCTTCCTCCCCCTCTTCTCCCATCCCTGTCTCTCCTGTAGGTTGTGTACCCTGGTATGTTAACATCCCAGTCATGGTTCTCTGTGTACCTTGTTTCTGTGACTGCTACGATATCCAGGCATCCCTCTTCTATCAAGGCCACCAGTTAAGGGAGCTTGTTGCCCAGACTACGGGCATTGGTACTCATTACCCTCCATTTCTTGATGGTCTTACCCCTTTTGGCCCTATCTCTGTCCTTATTGCCTTTGTAATTTTCTCCATTCAACCCTGCCCTTCTCCCTATCGACATCTCTGTCTTGGTGTTTACCTCACTTACTACCCTGATTTTTGGGGGGGCTAGGATTTCCCTGCTCCTTTCCAATGCCTCCCCCCTTGGCTAGTTTAAATGCTTGCCAATGAAGCATTTAAACCTATCACCTAGGATCCTGATTCTCCTCCTGGACAGATGCAGACCATCACACCAGTAAAGGCCTGCATCACTCCAGGTGGACCTGCAGTCCCCAGTGAAGCCAAATCTCTGAGCTCTGCACCAGTTTTTCAACCACTGATTGAATCCAATGGTGTGGAGCACCCTAGCCTCACCCATGCCATAGACAGGCAGCACCTCTGAGAAGGTTACCATGCGTGCTACTTGTCTAAGGCCCTCCCCAACTCCACAAACTCTTCCTGCACTGCTCTGATCCTTTTCTCAGCCAGGTCATTTGTCCCTAGGTGGACAATGACATCCAGCTCCCTCCCTGTGCAGCTGCTCCAGCAATCCTGAGGATTCGCTCCCTGTCCTCCAAGCCATGGTGCCAGGCAGGCACCCACCTGTCTCCCTTCCTCACCCAGTTCTACCCCTAACAATGGGTCCCCACCAGGAGTTGTTTCCTTCCCCTGTTGGGTCCCATGCCACCCTCCTGTGGTTCTCCTTTTGGCGGTTTCCAGCATCCTCCTTGGTCTCACTGCAGGTGCCTTCATAGAGGAACCATACTTTGCCAGATCAGCATATGAATTGTGGAGAGGTACAACTGGAGGGATGCGCTCTGTTCTACCACCTTACCTTCCTGAGCCCTCTGTGGTCCAACCGCCAGCTTGATTTCTAACAACAAAGCCCATGAAGAAGATTCCTCCAGTCTTGAACTGCTGTGAATTACATCAAGGATTTCATTGTTTAGCCATGATTGGTTGTCACCAGAGATATCCTTGCCTTCTAAGTAACTTCCTCCCCTCAGTTATTGTGCTAGATCTCAAGGTTGCATTGTGCTTGAGACTAATCAAAGCCATCATAAATTATAAAATGGGTAGGTAAAACAGTATGCTCTGGTCATTGGCAATCACCAGTACCTTGAAACAGCACAACAAGTAGGGGAAAAGTGCTGACAGTAAGGGCACATACATAAACAAATGAACATGCCAGCTCTTAGAATTTTAAAACTGAACAGCTACCATTTTGTTTTCTCATAGGCATGTCTGTAAAAATGTCAAACAAACCAGCACTGCTGTTTAATGTTTTACCCATTTCACACTTTTTCCCTGTTGTAGTGAAGTGCCTCCAGGCTCTGATTAATAAGCTGTTTCAAAAATCGGTCACCCACCCACCCCCACTTATGTTCACTGACCTCTTCTGCTGTCGTGTACTCAGCCTTGGTTAGCTGTGCTCACACATGCAAACACTGTGTTTGTTTTCAGTGTGTCAGGCAGAATTAAAATAGCTTTTTCTGACATTACCTTCATTTTTTCTTGTGCACTAAACTGTGCAACTTCTCTCAAAGTCCCAACTACCATATATTCTATCCACCAACAATGTTGTTTACCTGCCACTCAACAACAATAACACAACTGGCTATTAACAACACACAATAAAACAAACAGCCCATTCACTCATGTGCAGACTCTAATTTTTTAATGTCTTAAAACTGATTAACTTTCAACCGTTGCTGTTAAGCACCTTTTGTAAGCAATTACTAAAGGGGAAAGGCAAGGGTTTACTCAGCACAAGGTTCAGGGAGAGGCAGCTCAAAGGCAAACTGTCATCAAAGCCTAATACAATATACAGATTGTAGCAATGCCCCCAGTGGCACTCATTGCTGGAGCGACTGTATTAGAGAAACATTTACTGCATAATATTTAATTTTATTTTTTTAATATTTAATTAAAACTTTGATGCAAATCTCCAAACTATCCAGTTTATGATTGCAAGACACTCTGGGGTGTTGGCTGTGCTGAGTTTCTGCATGTCCATGATGCTAAATGCACTTGGCCAGCAGCCTTGTGCCTTCTATACCTCTTGGCATGTGGTAAACCTGGCACAGCCAACACCTCATCTTGTCTTACTGCTTGTGTCTGCACATTTAAGTGTGATGCACACCATGTGATTGATTATTGTACATTGTTAGATGTATAATTGTGAACAGTGTACTATATACATTTTCAGCAGTAGACATGATCAGATATTTTAGATATTTTGCAATATTTCTAAAGTGATCCTCATTGGTGGCCCTGCAGTTGTACTACAGACAGGCAGGGAATTTCTGTAGAGATATTACAGAAATTTCAGGAAATATATGATAATGTCAATTTCTGCAACTGTACCTGTTGTATCAAGTGTAATATGACAACCTGTGAACATTTAAGTTAAAAAAAGTACATATATAGTACATTCTTACAGATGAGTAATGATACAAACATACGAAAATGCCTCAGAAGCAGGCCTTAAGGTCTATTGAGTCTGCTTGATTGTGCAGCTAGCCCCTCAACCTGCAGCTGCCCACCCTCCCCACCCTCTTCATCACAACCCCCTCCCTGTCCCAACCCCTCTGAAAGTTGCCCACCCTTCTACAGGACACCACCTCCTTGGGCAGAGCATTCCACTTGTCCACCACCCATTCAGTGAAAATGTCTCCTGATTTCCCACTTGAATCTTCCCCCCTCCAATCTCAGCTGATGCCCTCTCATATCCCTCCCTCTTCTAAGCTGGAAAATCCCTTCTGTATTAGCCTTATTTATCCCCTCAAGGTATTTCAAGATTTCAATCATATTCCCCCTATCCCTTTTCTCCTCTAGGGAATACGTGTTCAGCTCGCCCAATCTATCCCCGTAGGACTTTCCCTCCAATCCCTGGATCATCTTGATCACCCTATATTGCACCCACTCCAACAATTTGATGTCCTTCTTCATGAACAGATGTCAGTACTTCACCCAGTGTGCCAGGTGTGGCCTGACCAGAGATCTGTACAAGGGAAGGCTCTCCTCCCTATTTCTAGAGGAGATTCCCCTCGCTATACACCCCAACATCCTGCTGACTTTTGCTGCCACTTTCATGCACTGAGCTGAGTTTGTTCATGCTGCCCGTTATAAGCACCCACAGATCCTTTTCCTCTCAGTGCTTTCCAGCTGCACCCTTCCCAGCTGATACCTCCTCCCCTGGTTCCTAGTTCCAAAATGCAGTACCTTGTACTTCTGGCATTGAACCCCAGCTGCCATGTTTCTGACCACTTCTGTAGTTTGGTCAGGTGCTCCTGCAGCCCCTTCCACCCTTCGATGTCATCTACCACAGCTCCCATCTTTGTATCATCAGCAAACAGACTGATCCTACTCCACATCCCGTGTGAGATATCATCTATGTATATTCCAAGCAGCACTGGTCCCAGTACTCATCCCTGTGGCACTCAGCTCATCACTTCTCTTGGTGATGAGAGTTCCCCCCACCACTACCACCCTCTGCTGCCTTCCATTCAGCCAGTTGATGATCCATCTGACCATCTTTGTTCCCACCCCTATGTATTCCAGCTTCTCCACCTAGCCTCCCATGGGCACAGAATCAAAGGCCTTGCTGAAGTCCAAATACAGGACATCCACCGCATGGTCCCATCCATCTCCCTGGTCACCCAGTCATAATACTCAATTAGATTTGTCTGGCAGGATCTACTGAAGACAAATCCATTTTGTTGGCCATCCTGGAGACCATTGTACTCCAAAAAGGTCACTAGCCTCTCTTTTAGGATTGTTTCCATGAGCTTCCCCACAAATGATGTGAGGCTCACTGGTCTGTAATTGCCTGGTTCATCCCTAGGGCCAGTTTGTGAATGGGCACCACATGGGCCATCCTCCAGTCTTGTGGTATGCATCCTGTGTCCGGAGAGGTATTGAACAGGTCAGTCAGTGGTCCTGCCAGGATCTCCGCCAGCTCCCTGAGTACTCTAGGGTGAATGCCATCTGGTCCTGGTGCCTTGTCCACCCTCAATGCCCTTACTCCTTCCAGAAACCTGTCCTATGTAATCCCTACATCAGTCACCCCCTTTCTCCCACTACCCACTCCACCCCATCCATTGGAGTATCTACTGCCCTTTCTCCTTCATGAACACAGAGCAGAAGTATTCATTTAATGTCTCTGCCTGATCCACTCCCTTCTCCACCCACCCTCCATCCCTCCTGATCCTCACAATCTGGTCCTTGTTCTTCCTTCTTTCTCAAATGTATCTGAAGAAGTTATTTTCTCCTTCCTTAATACCCTGTGCCAGCCTCAGGTCTCTTGAATCCTTGGCTGTCCTGACTAGCCTGATAACCTTCCTGGACTTCTTCGTATACTCATCCTTGTCAACCCCTCCTCACCATGTCTTGATTTTCCAAAATGCCTTCCTCTTGGCTCTCACCCCCTCCATAACCTCTCAAGTCAACAACTGGGCTTTTTGGCCCTTACCTTCTCACTCCATGTCTTTGTACAAATCCCAGTGTCCTCTGTCAGACATTTTTAATAATATCCCATTTTTGATTATCATCCATGTCTGGTTGAATTCCGGCCAGATACCTACCCCAAATTTTCCCCATCTTTTAAAGTCCACCCCTTTAAAGTCAATCACCCTGGTCCCCATACACCCTTTCCCCCTACCCATATTGAGCGTGAACCACACCAAGTGGTGGTCACTCCCAGCCTGGGGGTCCTCCACCCCCAGTTCTCTTACAGCTTCTCCATTTGAAAGTACCAGGTCCAGCATCCTTTCCAATCTGCAATGACGACAGACCATAGAGATTCCTGCCAAGCTGCTGTGTTACCCCCCCCAAACCTGGAACACAATATCAGTTCAGACTCAAGCTTTTTGCTTATTAATTATAATTTAGTTATACATTTGAATTCCACCATTTCTGCTTTTTCACTGGCTAAAGATGTATCAAACCCCCAAGACAAACATTGCCAATTGATTAGTGAACATCGTGAAGGAGATGCAGTTTAATTGATTTTGAGTGGCCAATGGTGTGGCAAACCCTAAAAACCTTAACCTCATTCCAGTATGATAGCCAAATATGTTTGCCTTGCCTTTGGCTAGCAAACATAAAACAAATAAAAATAACAAGGGAATGAAAGAATGAGACATAGAGAGGGAGAGGTAAAAAGAAAAGAAAGAAAGAAAGAAAGAAAGAAAGAAAGAAAGAAAGAAAGAAAGGGATCACAAGCAAGAGAGAGAGAGAGAGAAAGATAAAGGGACAAAACAGAATCATAAAAACAAGTACCAGACTGGTTGTTACGGCAATTAATTTTTAAATACCAAATGCCATGTTTAGGCTTCAGCCCCTTCATGTAATGAAAGTGCTGGGGGCAACAGCTGAGGAGGCAATCAAGCACCACAAAATATAAGAATGCCATGCTGGGGGGCTTGGGACAACATCTGAGGGGGCAGTTGGGTCACATAAAGTCCAGGGAGGCCATGCTGAGAGTTAATATAATCATTTTGTCAGGGTTCCCATGGTATAATGGTGGCGGTGTCCGAAACCTTTTGGTAGCACACATATTGTTTTATGGGGCATGCTGGTCACAACCATTTCATTTTTTGGATCAGCTACTTACAGCAGTGCTCCTTCTCTTTATTAAGGCTGTGTCCATGTGACCTCTTTACAATTACTATTTGGTGGGGGCTCCTACAGAAATTATTTTGAACTGAAGTATAAGGGCTGGGAGGGCTGCTCCAGAAATTATTTTGGATTGAAGTACAAGTGCTGGAATTTTCAGAGGCTGGATGCAGCACTTCGTACATATTTCTGGTGTGTGCTGCATCCAGGCAAACGCATAGCGACCTTTTTTTTCATATTTTCAAACATCCTGACACATAGCAGCCGTGTTTGGCCATAAATTTGGTTCAACTCTGAGAATTCAACTAAGTCACTTTCATCACTTTGGTCAGCAATGAATATCAGTTACTGTTGCTCACCACATAGGTGCTATTGCTGTGTACCTGCTGGAGATTATTATCTGTGGTGCTGTGACACAGTCTGCAAAACCAGCTAAGTCTGTTACAGCCCATTGTGAGCCACAGTAATAGTTATTTCAATTGTCGACATCAAGACATATGCTCCATGCCAGTTACATTCTCCTCTGGCTCTATTTATTTTGAAATTCTATGATAACCACTCCTAAAACAAAGAAATCATGCATTAAAAAATGAAATGAAAAGACATTAACTGTAGCACATTACAATTCTCTTCACAATATTTTCCATCCGTGGGTGGATATACATTTTTGTTTAATGTTTTTTTTTTATATTTTACATGTTCTTTTTTTGTTACGTTAATAAAGTTTGCAGTAGTTTAAACACAGACACATCTCTCTGTCAGCAAAAGCTGTAGTAGGTAACTTGTGACTAGTGGTCAGAATAACAAAATCCCATTCACGGTGGGTGGGGTGATGAGTATTATTTAACAATTCAATCTGTGAGTGTTTAGTAGCACACCTGATCATACAGGGGTGCCATTTATATCGGATGCAGCTATACCAGACAGCTGCCTTGAGTGGACAACCTGTGCTGCCAAAACCACTTCCTATAACAACAACACAAAATTCTGCAGAATGAAAATGTAGTAGCACTCTCTGCTACCAATTAAGAGAAACTGGTCGGCACATCCAATTCAAATGCAGACGTGGAACAGTCTTACCATACCACAGCCGGTAGTACAAAATGGATCATTTTATTTTATCTTCATTTACTGTATTCCACAATGCTACAGGACAGCATACAGTGCAACAGGTGAAAGTTGTAAACAGAATCAACAGATGGCAAACAGACGGCAAAATCAGTTTTGCACGTACATCTGTGATACAACTTAATATATGTGGCTGGAACCCAAAATCAGTTTTGCATGTGCACCTGTGATACAACTTAATATATGTGGCTGGAACCCAAAATCAGTTTTGCATGTGCATCTGTGATACAACTTAATATATGTGGCTGGAACCCAAAATCAGTTTTGCATGTGCATCTGTGATACAACTTAACATATGTGGCTGGAACCCAAAATCAGTTTTGCTAGTACAGCTGTGATAATCATGCAGCTTAATATAAGTGACTGGAGAACAGCAAACATGAAATGAGAGGTAAAGCAGTCCACAAATCAGTAAATATAAGGAACAGATTCTGCCAACCATCAGAAGCACCATGTGTACACACCAAACCAAGTACTAATGTTTCAGCGTCTATTCACACCTTCCTCAGAGAGGCATACATGAAGGGAGGCTGAGTTTAAACAGCATGTAACTTTAACAGATATGCACAAGAAAATGTGTTTAATGCAGAAAAAGCTGAAAGACTGAAAACAAAGACTACCACCACAGGGATCCATGACAAGACGGCAACAGTTTTTTCCAACACGACACTACAGTGATGGATTTATATTGACCACAAGTTGCAGTCAGCATAAACCATTGGGAAACTGTCTGTTTTTTGGGAGGGCTTTGTCCCCACCCCCATGAATGGGACTCTGACCCCACACCCCTGCACTAAGGATTATCAACTCCAGGTGAGAGTTGATTCAGGTAGGGGCAAACCCTGGAGAAAGCAGTGCCAGGGTCCCATGAGTACATTACAGCAGCAACAGTGACTTGCTGCTGTAATGTACTTTGCAATCAAATGTTGCTGTGGCATTGGTACACCAACACAGTGAAAAGAATGAATGAAGTACAAGCACAAGGAAATGGGAACACAAGAGCAAAGGAATAAAAGGCGATTGTCAATAAAGGTGATCATCTAAAAACATGCTGAAACACAATTCATTGTACACATTAAGTTTACAAAGCAAAAATCTGAAAAAGCAGAAGTAGTAAGTACAAAAAATACGAGCAGAAATTCACAAAAAGGCAGACAACAGCATATCATCATTACGTCTTTTGGGAGTAAAAGCACAGAACCTGGAACTCCAGTACACTTCACATTCAAGCTATTTACTAACAATCTCACTGCCAGTCTGACAGCCACCTCTAGTTATTCACTAAGCAATAAGACACGATGGAGTGTGCGTTAGACAGTTCTAATGCACAGCTAGGGGACATAGTGAGGCATGAGGCCAGTCCCCTAGCTGTGCATTAGAACTGTCTAACACACGTCCCCGGAGTGGCTTATTGTGCTTATAAAATGGGTCTGTGTATTCTAACTGGTGTTTCTAGTTTTAGCCATGCATTAGACACTTCTAATGCATGGATAACAACCAATCATATTGCTTGAAATCCTTTGCCTAATTTATAAATACTGATAAACTTGAAACAAGCAGTAGAAGCATGTCTGGTGGCTTTGAAATGTCTTATCATAGCATACTGTTCATTTTGTGTCCTTATGGTGGTTTTATGTTTGCTGATGGATTATTATTATTATGAGGATGTTTGCCGGTCTCACTGTTCTTACAGGGTTAAGTACAGGCTTATGGGACTTCAGTTAGCCCAGGGAGGACAGAGGGACTGGCAAACAATAGATCAGAGTTTATAAAACTACAGCATGCACTGCACATTAAAAAGAAATTCAAATAAGAAAGTGACATTTTACAACAGGAAGGATGTGGGGAGCTTAGGAGTCTGGTGGATAAGATTTATAATGGAAACCCCTCCCATGGTGATTTCAGGTGCTCTGGAATTTATTTACTATTTCTGACCAGGAAAATCACACTTAGCTTTGTTCCCAAGTGTACCATGTGGGGTGGGTTACATTAGCCCATATGTTTGTCACGGGAAATGTTTGTTGGAGACCAGGGAAAAATCCTTTACTTTTACAACTTTCACCTTGACAGCTGTAGCTTGTCTTTCTCCATCCCCACCCCAGAAGTGAAGATAAACAATAGCATTAGGGTGGGTAGACTTTTGTTACCTCTTTGGTGAGAAGTATAAAGAGTGTCTTCACTTTGTGTTTTCAAGGAACTCTGGACTTAGAAGGCATCAACCAGAACAGGCGAGGTGTGTAGTTTACTACCAGCAATAAAGATGACATTTGGTGCTGGGGTGGAATGCATTTTGGGGACCATGAAGGTAAAGAGAATAATGGAAACCCTACCAGCTCTATGTAATAGAATGTCTTTCCTGTCATTTCAGGTGCCCTGGAGTTAGAAGATGTGAATGAAGATTTTGATCAGAACAAGCGAGGTATCTTATTACCCATAATGAAAATAACCTTTGGTGCTAGGAGGGATGGAGTTTGGGGATCATGTACTGTAGGTGAGGACTATAATGGAACCCTTCTATCTCTATAACTGAAAGTCTTCCCTCTGTGATTTCATGTGCTCTGGAGTTAGAGGACATGAATGAGAATTTGATCAGAACAAGAGAGATATCTTATTACCCAAAATGACATTGCCCTTTGGTGTCAGGACTGTGTAGAGTTTAAAACTGTGCAGCTGAGTTAATGGAAGTGTTTATCTCTAATTTCAGGTGCCATGGAGTTAGATGACATGAATAAGTATTTCAAACAGAACAAGCGAGGTGTGTATCTTTACTACCCAAAAAGAGAGTGGCCTTTAGTGTTGGGGTGGAATGAGGTTTGGGGGCCATGTAAGTGAGGGATATTATGGAAACCCGTCCATCTCTCTGTAATAACATAATTAGTTACTGGCGCAGTAGTAGCCTTGCTAAACAATTGGAACACAAATTGTAATGAGAAGGAAATTATACTTGGACTTATATTTGTAATTTATAGATAGTAGTGGTGTAAACGCCTATAATTATTCTATCTATAAATCATTAATAATAATCTTTTAGATTTTCCCCATCCATGTATTTGTCTATTTTTTTTTTTTTGAAAGTCAATAGAGTTCTACTATCTACAATATCAGATAGTAGGAATTCTTATACCTATTACTCTCTGAGTATAGTACATTTTTCTCTTGTCTGATTTAAAACTGTTGATTTCACCTGTTTGGGTGACTTTTCTGAAATGGTGTCATTATGGATAGTAAGGCCTAGATCTTACACCATTTCCTGTCCTTGTGCAGATTATAAAACAGCAATAGAAACATAGAAGTTGACTGCAGATAAGGACCACAAGCCCATCAGTCTGCCCATTTTTCTACCTTATGAATGTGCCATCAGCCTTTGCTCTGTCAATGGCCTATCTACTCATACTCATCTGTATTGCTCCTTATGCCTATCACATGCCAGTTTGAAGCCCTGCACTGTATTCATATCCACCACTTCCTGAGGCCTCCCTTATCCTTCTTCTATGTAAGCTTTGTAGTGATAGGGCATTTAGTCTTTCAGTTTACTCCATGTGCTCTGAACCCCTCATCATTCTTCTTGCCTTTTTTGGGAGTCTTTCTAATGCTACTATGTTACTATGATTTAGACCACCACAAAACTGAACAGTAATCTGTCAAGGGTCTAATATGTGATTTATAGATTTTACTTTATTTATTTGTATTTTGGATGACACCTTTGAGCCGCAGGCTCTTTTACAAAGGTTCCATGTCAAGGCAATAAGGACAATAATGTACAAAACATAACATGATCATTACAAGAAGCCAGAAGGAGAAGGAAGGAAACATATTCAATTCAGTGCTTTAGAGTAACTGGTAATTTTTCTTTTTCTTTTAAACTTAGATTGTGGGCGTGTAGTGACACTATACTTTCTTTCTTTGTTGTCTTTACTTATAATTGTTTTTGGGCTGTTGAAAATTTAAAACATAGTGAAGGTGTAATTCTGTGCTGTCTTTAATTGCTGCAAATTTTATCTTGGCTTGTCTGACTGTCCTGTAGCTGGGTGAAGGGTGTTAATTGTCTGGCCTCTGACCTCAGCTACGTGATAACTGGAGGTGGGGCTTAGTCAGAGTTAAAGTAGCAAACAGAGGTTGATGTTCTCACAAGAAGCCAGAAGGAGAAGGAAGGAAACATATTCAATTCAGTGCTTTAGAGTAACTGGTAATTTTTATTTTTATTTTAAACTTAGATTGTGGGCATGTAGTGACACTATACTTTCTTTCTTTGTTGTCTTTACTTATAATTGTTTTTGGGCTGTTGAAAATTTAAAACATAGTGGGGGTGTAATTCGTGCTGTCTTTAATTGCTGCAATTTCACCCCCCCTCCCTCCCTTCCTCAACTCTTAATTATATGCCCTGATAAATCTGATTGACAGGAGCTAAACACAGGGTATAGTATTAGGTGTGAAGTAGGAGGTGCCTAAGGGGGAAGAAGCCCACCCTCAGCACAACAAGTGTTTCGACTCATTTATTTATTTATTGGTTTCTTTTTCCTTAAAAAAAATATCTGAGGATCAGTTACAGGATTTTTAGTACTGTAAATTAATAAAAAGAGAACTAAGAGAGTTTCAGTAGCAGACAAGTTGTGGAATTGCAGTATAATGTGGGGAGTAGTGCAATGCAATGGCTGTGGTGCAGCCATATTCTGGCAGACCTTCTGGACACTGAGGTGCTGCCCTATCTGCATGCATCTCTCTGGACTGTGGGATGAGATAACCAGACTCAGAGTGGAAGTAAACTGGGTCAGGAGTACCATCACCCCTATCCAGGGACCACCAGTCCAATGCAGCTGCCTCAAAGGATGCTGAGACGAGGAGCACTTGGATGACAGTGGGCTCAGGGAGGTTAGAGCAGTCAGGCAGGAGCACATCCCAGATCCTATTCCTTCCTAAGAACTCATATGCCACACTGGCAAATGAGACAACCAAATAGAGGTACCCAGAGAAGTGGAAGGAAAGGATGTGGAGGTTAGCCAAGGAGGTGACCTCAGTGGGGAAAGCAGTGGACCCCAGAGGAGGAGGAAGTGAATCCTGGTGGGGACTCCATCACAGAGGGATCCAGCTAGGAACACAGGAGGGAGAGGACAGGGAGGTGGAGGTGCCTACCAGGTGCCACGGCATGGAGGGATGGAAGGAAGATACTGGGATCACTGGGAAGGCAAGATGGGAGGGTGAGCTGGATGTCATTATCCACCTAGGTACTAATGACTGGCAAATGGGGAGCCAAAGGAAGTTCAGGAAGAGTTTAGGAAACTGGGAGGGGTCTCAAGCAAGTAGCTACTTCTGTCACTTCTCAGAAGTACTACCTGTGAGGAGGCAAGGGAGTTAGGAGTGCATGCACCAGGAACTTTAACTCATGGTTGAAGAACTGGTGCTGTGAGGAAGGGTTTGGATTCATTGGTGACTGGGGACCCACCTGGAGGGATGGAGGTTTGTTCAAGCCTGACAGCCTGCATCCATCCTGGAGGGGAATCCAAGTACTCAATGATAAGTTTAAATGCTACATTGACAAGCATTTAAACTAGCAAAGGGGGGTGGCAGGCCAGCAAGGAGGGTACCTACTTGCTCACCCCCCACAGCTAGCAGTGGAACCAGTGAACCAGAGGAGTGGCTATCTCTGCAAAAGCGGTGTGCAAAAGATGGAGATCAGTGTCCAAAAGGTGGATAAGCAGAAAAGGGGCAAATTCAGCAGAAGGGCAGCAGCAGAGAACCAAGGATAAATGACAACCAAGGAAGGGGCTGGAGTAGAACAGTGAAGCAGACTAGGGAGGTCAAATCATGGAAAGCCATGTGTGCAAATGCCAGGAGCCTTGGCAACAAGATGGAAGATCTGAGGCTGTCATGGTACAGTCAGACCTGGACATTGTGGCCATCACTGAAACCTGGTGTAATGATAACCATGACTGGGAGATGGCCATACCTGGCTACAACATATTCAGAAAAGACAGAGCAGGCAGGAAGGGAGGAGGAGTGGCACTGTATGTGAAAATGACATAAGGGCCACAGAGATCCAGGAGGAACAAAATGGGGAGAGATACTGTGGGTTAAGCTAGAAGGAAAATGGGCCAGCCATCACACAGGTGTGGTCTAGACCACCAGCCCAGGAGGAAGAAACAGATAGGGAGTTGATGCTAGCCATCCAAAGGATGGCAGACAAGGTGAGGTAGTACTGGTTGAGACTTCAATATTCCAGACGTGGACTGGAGCATCCCAGCAGCAGCATCAACTAGGAGCAGATTTATCCTGGACTCCCTTCAGGGTGCCTTCCTCAAGCAACTGGTCATGGAACCAACTCGGCAGAAGGCAATACTGGACCTTCTGCTCACAAACAGGGACAGTGTGATGGGGGTAACAGTGGGGGAGCACCTGGGTAACAGTGACCACCAGTCATTGTGGTTTGAAATCACAGAAAGAGCAGAACCAAACCACACAAAAACACGTATCCTGGATTTTAGGGGGGCAGACTTTGGGAAAATGGGAAATACTTGAAAGAGGCATTAAGGGAATGGGACAGGAATCAGGGGTTGAGGAACAGTGGGCAGTATTTAAAATGGGGATTATAAGAACAACAGAATTATGCATTAAGCAGGTTAGCAAGAGGAAAAGGAAGAGGAGACCATTATGGTTTCCAAAGAGGTAGCAAAGAAAGTGAAAGCCAAAAGATAGCATTCAGGCAATACAAAAGACACAGGCAGAAGGGGATAGGAGAAGTACCAGGAGAAACAAAGGAGGCAGGAAGTCAGTAAGGAAGCCAAAGCTCAGACAGAACACATTGCAAAATCAGTGGTTAAAGGGACAAAACCTTTTACAGGTACATCAGATGAAAAAGAAAGACAAAGGGAGGGATAGTGAGACTGAAGGGGAGGATGGGAGTCGCGTGGAGGATGACAACAGTAAAGCTGACATATTGAACAGGTATTTCTGCTCAGTCTTTACTGAGGAAGAGGGGGTAATGGGTCTGAAGGAGTACAAGCGGTGAGAATGGTGCAGAATGGACACAAGTCCCTTTACACGAGAAAGGGTCCCTGAAGACTGGAAGTAAAGAGTTGACAAAGCAATGGGGCCAGATGGGTGCACCCAGGTCCTTAAAGAACTGAGAGGGTGGTGGCTGAACTCTGGCTATCCTGTTTAGCCAATCACTGGAAACAGGGAGGTACCCAAAGACTGGAGGACAGCAGATGTGGTCCCCTTATACAAAAGCGGAACAAAGAGGAAGCAGGGAACTACAGACCAGTCAGCCTCACCTCAGTAGTGGGAAAGATCATGGAAGCACTTCTGAAGGAGAGATTGGTGGAACATCTGGTTGTCAATGGACTACAGGACCCAAGGCAGCATGGTTTCACCAGGGGGAGGTCATGTCAGACCAATCTCATTGAATTTTTTGACTGGGTGACTAGGGAGGTGGATCAGGGGAGAGCAGTGGACATGGCCTATCTGGACTTCAGCAAGGCTGACACTGTGCCACATAGAAACTATTACACAAACTGGGGAATATGGGTGTGGGCAGGACAGTAGTGTGGTGGGTAGGTAACTGGCTGGGTGGCAGGACACAGAGGGTGGTGGTAAATGGCTGTCCTCCACAGAGGAAGAGTGACCAGTGGGGTACCACAGGGATCAGTGCTGGGACCGGTCCTATTCAACATCTTCATCAGTGACATTATGCAGGATCTAGAAGGCAGAATTTCACTGTTCGCTGATGATACAAAGCTCTGTAACAGAGTAGACACACCAGAGGTGTAAACAGAATGAGAAGGACCTGCAGAAACTTGAAGAATGGTCAAGGGTTTGGCAGTTGAAATTCAATGCAAGAAGTGCAAGATAATGCATATGGGCACAAAACCCTGGCACAATATATCAGTTGGGGGTGAGGATATAGCATGCACCAAGCAGGAAAGAGATCTTGGGGTTGTCATCTCTGATGACCTCAAGGTAGGAAAACAGTGTGACAAGGCATCAGGTAAAGCAAATAGGATGCTGGGATGTATAGGCAGGGGCATCACCAGCAGGAAAAGGAGGTCATAATTCTCGCTATACAAGACACTAGTGAGGCCCCACCTGGATACAGTGTACAGTTCTGGAGACCATACCTGCATAAGAACATAGACAGGGTGAGAAGGTTCAGAGGAGGGCAACAAAGATGGTGCATGGATTGCATCACAAGTACTATGAAGACAGGTTGAAGGAACTGAACATGTACTCCCTGGAGGAGAGGAGGGAGAGGGGATATGATAGAGACATACAAGTATCTTACAGAGGAGAAACAGAGTGCAGGAAAACACTATTTTTAAGTGAAAAAGATGTTCCAGGACTAGAGGGCATGGGATGAAGTTGGAGGGAGGAGGATTCAGAGGAAACATGAAATAATTTCTTCACAGAACGGGTGGTGGACAAGTGGAACACCCTGCCAAAGGAAGTGGTGGGAGCTGGAAACAATCACGGGATTTAAGAATGCATGGATAGACATAAAGGAATTCTAGAGGTCAGGGTAAGGGAACAGACTTCTAGGAAAACAAACTGAACTTACAAGCTCAAATGGCAGACTGGGTGGGCCTATAGGCCTTATCTGCCGACACTGTCTATGTATGTATCTATGTATCTATGTACAATAGAACTTACAAAAAAAAGACAAGTAAGGTAACAGTAATAGCAGCCAAAGGCATTGTCAAGGAATTGTGTTGCGAGTTAATTTACAGTAAAAGTCATATGCAGCTCAGTGAAGCTTTGTTAGGAGTGGGCTAGTGGGAAAAGAGAAAGAAGAGTGGTGGTGAGGGGGTGGTATGGGAGAGAGAGAGAGAGAGAGAGGGAGGAGGGGAGAAATAGGGAGGGCATTTGCTGGGTGTGTGGTAGATGGGAAATAGCAAAGGAGGAGGAATAGGGTGATAAAAAGGAAGAGGAGACAGATTCATCCTATACCCGGTAATGGGGGATAGGAGAGGAAGAGGAGCTGAGGCAGTGAGGAGAAATGCTTGAGGGTAGTATGCCTGGAGGGGATTATAAGAAGCAATCACAGATTGGTAGTAAGACTTCCCTTGACCTATGATTAAAATGCCTCTTAATGTTGTTCAGTAGATGATTAGCCTTATTAAACACATCATTTAAATAATTTGTGAGTTTTAGGTCTGAACATGTTTTGATACCAAGTTATTTTTTCTGTTTTGACCACATTTAATTTGACCCCTTTGAGGAAGTAACTGTTGTGCTTATTATTATTCTTCCCTAAGTGTATCATATTTAGTGGTGGGAAAAGTTAGAAAACTTCACTTCCCCAAATTCTTGAAATTGTCCTTTAAGGATAACTTCATGAATGGTAAAAATTGTGCACTTCGCCTGCAAATTTTGGCTCTAAGGTGACGTTTGTAAGGATCCATGGGATTGGAGGTTGCATGGTGCTGCAGTGAGCTATACTGCCATGCACAGACTGAATTCAGCACAGTGTGAGGAAGAGACAGTTGGTTTTAAGTGAGCTCTGTATCTTTAAGCCTAAAAATGTTTGGAAAGCATTTAAAACGGTCAGTCTTTTTCCAACAGATCACTCCATTAAGTGTCTACTGTGCCTTGTGCCTCTAGATCACAAACTATTTGTGGTATTTTTAATGAATTAGTTTAAAGTTGTAATTTCATTTTCTGTATTGTGTAGTGAAGCAATAATGCTGAGAGGACGGGAGCTTAGCCACAGCAACTTCCAGAAAGAAAAAGGCGGGTTAGGTAGCCTTTTCTGTCTTAGCAGTACTAGTGTTGTTGCAGTCAGGGCTTTGTGTGAATTCTTTTCATGTTTACTTTGGTTTGTAATTGTAGCTCTGTAGAACAGTTAGGTGTGGTTTACTGAATTATTTTTGTCACTGTAGTGTGACTAGACTGATTTCATTTTTGTTTACTGAGTGAAATTAGCATTTTTTGTGTACACAGTAACATCATTATAATTACCTGAGTTTTACATCTTGCATACTCCTTAGTCACTGAAATCCTTGTTGTGTATTGTTTGAGTAAAAAAAAAACGTACAGTTTGTGTTATAATTACTTAACAGTGGCAAAATACTGCAGCACTGACTAATTGCCATCTCAGTTGTTTTTAGTTGCAGGAAATGCAGTCAGAGAAAGAAAGGTGACTGTGGGAAACTCAGACTGCTGCCACGTGAGTCTGATGGCTCAGGGTTAAAGCACTGACATGGTGTTCCATGGGCCTGGGTTTATTTCTCTCTTAGGTCACCTTTCTTTTTCATTACAATATGTATCTCTATAATAGAAATACTTCCCTCTGTGATTTCAGGTGCTCTGGGTTAGTTGAAATAAATGAGGAATTTGATGAAACAACTGAGGTATACTTTCTTGTCGAATTTTACCAGACTGATATTGTGGGCGAGATCAATTTGTATATTATTTGCCCAATGAAGTGTCCAGCTTTGCATGGCACATCTACATGGAGTGCTGTAACTGGGGGGGGGGGACCACTCTGGGTTGAACAACGCCACAACGCCACAACACAACCACTTCTCCTTAAAAATCTTCTTTATTTATACTGCCCCAATGTTTCGCTTAATAGATACAGTAATGGCTTCTTCCATGGGAATTCTGAAACATAACAAAGTAATAATTATGGATCTTGAAGCTGAAGATTCAAGTACAACTTATGCCCAGTGTACAATACAGTTAATCAAACATACATATATAATGTTTTAACCACCAATGTATGGCTGAGACATCACTGCTTTATAAATTCTAAGCTGTAAAAAATAAGTCACAGTACCTTAAGTATCTATTGTCTCTGCTATCTTTGACAAGGAGCTCTTGCCACTCTTGAGGACCGACCTTTTCTTAAATCTGTTGCAACAATTCTTCTATTTCTTAGTCTACTCTATCCTTTACAATTTCTAGTCCATAAGGTTGGCCACCTATGGGCACCCCCCCCCCTTTCCTGACTATGCTATGGTGTCCTCTTTAATTGTCCTTTTCCCTCTCAGGTCCTCGTACAGGGAGGTTATTGTGGTGACCTCCAAGTATATGTAAAACAGGTTGTGTTTATTATTGTTGGATTTAGTATGTAATAGCACTGTGTCATAAAATACCTTGATGTATATACCTTATGTTTATGAAACATGTAAATGTTGAAAATACCATGACACTAGATGTTTTTGATAATGGTAAACAGTACTAGGTGACTATTACAGAAATTAAGTTAGTTGTGCTGTTTAAAATGCATGTAAATTGCTGTAAACTGAACAAGTCTAAATGTCATGGTGATTTGCAGATATCCCTGATGCTTTGCATTATGGAAGTAGGTATGATGTTGTATTTCTTTGAAACTTGATTTGTTGCCAATGCCATTTGGGGTAACCTTTCTTTCAATGATTCTGCATTGAGGTTCTTGTTCTAGATCTTGTTTTGTTATTTTTCTTTGGGCTCCACTACCCAAGCAAACGGGTGCACATAGGGTGGAGATTGCATCTCAACTGGTAAGTTTGATCAGAGATCAGTGTCAGTAGGTGCTGGCTAAGTGCAGAGAAAGGACGTACATAGTCTGTTGCTGCAAACTGATGTACTGAAGAAGGAATATGGCATTGTAGAAGTTTATTTCCTGTATTTTGAATAAACATCACACAGAGATTGTGTGTTGAACCTGAAGTTCAGTGTCTGGTCCATCTGTTATCCCACAACCCCTCCACACTATCCACTAAATTACAAAACAAGTTTATGAGAGCCAATAAAACATCCTGTGCTCCCACTACCAGTCTTACTGTGTCACACAGATGCTTCCTTCTCCTATTTACTGACCTCATCGGCCTGTCTGCCTGGTTTTAGTTGGAGGAAAGTTCTAATACTTTGTTTAATCAATGAGGTTGGTAAACAGGAGAAGGTGGCACATGTGAGACAATAGATACTTAAGGTACTGTTACTTTCTTTTTACAACTCAGAATTTATAAAGCAGTGAAGTCTCAACCTTACATTGGTAGTTAAAACATTATATAGGTATGTTTGATTAACTGTATTGTACACTGGGCATAAGCTGTATCTGAATCTTCAGTTTCATGAGCCATAATTATTACTTGGTTTGTAATGTATCAGAATGCTCCTGCAAGAAGTCACTATCTAGTTGGTGAAACATCGGGGTAGTACAAATAAAGATTTTTAAAGATGAGTAGTTGTGTTGTGGTGTTATTCAGCCTAGAGCAACCCCCCCCCATGTTGCTACAGACAAGTTCCACCCAGATCAGCTCCACACCGGACGTTTCCTAATGTAACAGTGATTTCTCAACAGCACCCACCTTTCTGGAAACTTACATGGATTGTCAAATTACCTGTGAATTAGGCAATTTGCATAGTTTTCACTGGATGAAGTAAGCACTACACTGGCAAAAAATATCCAAACTCTGAATACTTTTTGCATAAAAGCCCAAAGGCTTAAATCCCCTCCTACACCCACTGTGGCACATGCTTCTACCCTCTCCTACATACCAGATAAGTTTCATTTGTGTATCTCTTCACCAACCCCCTCAAGCACCCTCCTCCCCCTCCCTACCCTGGTGAATTTTACATAACAATTCTTCTGGCCACCCACACACCAAAACACTCTCCCTGCTACACCCAACATGCCAGATTCCAATGTCAGTAACTTCCCACACCTCACCAACTCCCCCAGCCTCAGCATTCTCATCCTCCCCAGCACCCCAAGAAATCAGGTTGTTTGTGACCTATAAAGAGAAACCATCCTTGCTTCAGAGCATCTGCTCTGTTCAGTATGTCCATATTGGCCATGGCATGACTGCATGGGGATGTCTTTGCTTACAGAGAAATCTGACTGTCTGAGTTTCAGGTTTTACTATAAGCAAAAACATCACCATTCATTCTTGCCATTACCAATACAGACACTGACCAGAGTGGATGCTCTGCACCAAGGGGCAGTTTCCTTCTTTTATAGTTCATGTAAAAATAGTTTTTTGGGGTGCTGGGGGGTGAAAAGGGAGGGGGCTGCTAGCTAGCGGATGGGAGGTGTTTATTTATATAAAGTATCTGGGAGGTGGAAAGGGGTGGGAACTTATGCCGCAGTGAGTTGGGAAGGGAGTACAGGGCTTTAAATAATTGATTAGCAGTTTTTTTTCTTGGGACAATGCTAACTGTACAGAAAGTATTTATATAGGTTTTCTAGAAGTGTTCTATTTGTTAAACACAATGAGGCAAGAGCTATGCATTTTCACAATGTTTTAGCACTTTCATGAGCAAAACGCTAATCAATTTTGGAGTTAAATAAAACCTGGAGTATAAACCTTGTGGGGCTTTTTGTAAATCAAACAAATGGCTGGCAAGTTGGACTAGCCTGTCAGGAAATTTGCAAAGGTTCCTGAAGCACAAAGTCTCTGACTTCACAGCAGCTTTGCTGGTGAAATAAAAGTTTGCAAACCAAAATGAGAATGATCTTTGGTGCTAAGGGTGGGAGAGTTTGAAGATCATGTAGGTGAGTCTAATTGAAACACTGACATATCTGATTTCAGGTGCTCTGGAGTTAGAAGAAATGAATGAAGACTCACACCTGTATAAGGGTGGTAAGTATCTTTGATGACAACACATCAAGTGATAAGGTTTGCTCTGCACCAGTAGAATAGAGTTACCAGGAGACACAAACTGTAGTATGAAAGTAATTAAGCAGCCTGAGTGGAAATGGTATCCTGATCCCCAGAATACCATCCCAGTGCTATAAAGTAAAATCAAATGAAGTTTTTCAATTTCTGCAGTCTCTCCCAAATAAAGGAACTGACTGTGGGGAAGGGTTGGATGCCCACTTCTTAAAATTGGCTATCCCCTTTATTACGGATCCCTTTTGTTATAGTTTTAATATATCATTGGCTCAGGTGTTTTTTCCCTGTCCTGGAAGAAAGCTAAGGTGGTTCCAATTCCAAAAACAGCTGTGCTACTTCCATGTATGATTATATGCCAATATCAATGCTGAACTTTAGCAAACTACTTGAGCGTTTAGTGGCTAAGCAAATTGATGCCTGTTTGTTACCCATGATTTGTTGTCAAGGCAACAACATGGGTTCCGTAAGCACTTTGGTATGATCACACTTGGTTGGGTTTCTACTTAACACCATCCTACATGGGTTTGAGAAGGTTTGATGACTGGGTTGATGTTCGTGGACCTAACCAAGGCTTTTGATTTGATTGATCATGGTTTGGCTTGCACAAAATTGAAAGATCTGGGGTTTTCTGATGTCGCTGTTTCTTGGTTCTATGATTATCTGAGTAACAGGTGTCAATTTGTTCAAGTAGGTTCTGTGGTTTCTGGTGTCTTGCCAATTAGTTGTGGTGTGCCTCAGGGGTCCATTTTGGGACCCCAGTTATTTTCTATTTTTATTAATCAGCTTCCTGGAGTTTGTAAGTTTAATGAATCATTGCTTTATGTAGATGATCTTATAATCCGTGCTAAGTCAAATTCTGTGTCTGAACTTTCTTGTTCCCTAGAAAAGGATTTTGGTGCCGTCTGTTCTTGGCTTACTTTAAATGCTATGGTTTTGAACTCGGCTAAAACAAAAGTCATGTTATTTGGCACCCAATTTATGTTGGTGGACACCCTCTAACTGAGGATATCTGATTTTCGGGGTGGTCTGCTTAAACAAGTGTGTCAATTTAAGTATTTGGGCACACTATTGGATCCCAGTTTGACCTTTTCACCTCAGATTCAGTCAATGGTTAAGAAAATAAATCAAAGAATAGGGGCGTTATACAAATTCAAGTCATTCTTCTCACAAGCAACTAGATTAGCAATTGCTATTGGTTCTCTTCTTCCATATTTTGATTACAGTTTTTGTTTATATTATGACATAGGTACAAAAGAAACGCAAGCACTAACTGTGGCCTATAATAATATTTGTAGATTTATTTTAGGAGCCCCCAATAGGACACATTGGTGTAATCTTTATTCTCAGTTGGGGTAGTTTTCCATAGTTGCAGAATAGAATATTTTGTTGGCTGTCTGATGTATAAATGTTTATACTTTGCCCTTTTTCCTCTTTCTGATCTTGTTGTAATGAGAGAATTGCTTCCCAGCCTGAGATCAGCTGACGCCCCCTATATTTGTCCCAAGGTCTCAGCTTAGATTAAGCTCTAGAGCTTTTCAATAGCAGCACCCTTTGTATTGGAATTCATTCCCACTTGATGTTAGGATTTCTCCTCTGTTTTAACTTTTAAACAAAGGTTAAAAAGTTATTTATTACATAAATCTGTTTTTTGGTTTTGTATTGCTGTTGATTGTATTTGTGTATTTTTGTATGTTTTTTTGTCTGAGTCAGGCCTGAAAAGGGACCTTTGGTCCAGTGCCTTTACCCGGTTACCAAAGAATAAATGAAAAATAAAATGAAATTACTAGGAAGAAGTATGGAGGCCCTATAAAGCTCCTCACACCTGCAAGTAATGCCACCAATTCACATTGTGGTAATTACCATTCTTACAAGACTATATGAATTTGATTTGTTCTGCGATCTTGTACCCATCCACACAAGGCCCAATTAATTTATGGTTTTGCCTCCTAGCTCTGTTGACATTTGTAGTGAGGGGTTAGAAACACAAATGAGGATCTGTCATCTATGGTAACCACAGACGCATTAGAAATTAAAGAACAGGCTCACCGGTGCTTGAGAATTTAATTAAATGCAGTAAAGGAAATGGATGCAACACCAAAGAGCAGATAAAACAAGCATTGTTGAACAAATGAGGTTCTCTTCTGTATCCACTTGAGCTGTGTGGTACAAAAAGGCCTCTCAAACAAACTGCAAAGGCTGAAATCAACAAATCATGGACACAGGTGTCTTTCTAGTTTGGACTTGTTACTGGGTTATTGCTGTTGCCTCAGGCCACAGGGAGAGGGAATGAACCAAAGGATGTCAGTGGTTTGAATCATGGTGAGCAGGGTAATATGTTACCAGTTAGTTTCTCAAACAATAATGGGATAGAGGCACAGAGCCAATATACTGTGTCTGAACATCAGGAAGGTCTTTGACACTGTGATGCATGACAGGCTTCTGGGCTAAACACACCAATGTGGTATAAACAGGTTCTCAGCAGCAACTCTCAAGGATCAGTACCGGGGCCATTGCTGTTCAACACTGTATACACAGGTACTCAGTAGCCCATCAGGGATTGGTGCTGGGAACACTGCTGTTCAGCACTGTATACACAGGGACTCAGTAGCATCCCAGAGGGATTGGTGATGGAGACACTGCTCTTCAACATTGTATATACAGGTACTCAGTAGCATACCTCGAGTTTGGTGCTGGGGTCACTGCTGTTAAACATTTCTTAGAAGATCTCCAAGCTAGTTGGTGGGGACAAACATCAGTATGACTTGAATAGGGCGGCTTATTAGTCAGACTCCTAGAGTTTTAGATTTAGTGTAGCTTAATACAAGGTTAGGTTAGGGTCTGGAGAGGAAATATAGAGGTTGGGCCTACACACTGTGTGGCTGCTCCAGCAGTGGACCTAAGGGTCATAAGAAGACAACAGGCTAAAGCATGACAGGCATTTTGTGGCCACTGTCTAGAGAGCCAGAAGAACGCTGGGGTGCATCAAAGTAGAGTGATCTCAAGGGCAGGGAAAATAATCCTATCACTTTACAAGTTCCTGGTCAGATCCCATCTGGAGCACTGTCAACAGTTCTTGGCCCTCAATACAACAAAAGATTGAGGCAGACCAGAGGGGCAATGCAGGGCCACCCAAATGATCATTGCATAGAAGACAAAGCTATGTGGGGTTGCTGACCTTAACATGTATATAGCAGAATGCTAAGAGGATCCGTGAGCTCTCTAGTCCACATACTCAAGGGCACTGCCAAGCTCAGATAGACAGAGATGCTTGATATGGTGTTGTACAGTAGAGGAGACCATGGGAACACCCCCTGAAGTTTACAGGTGGTACGTTTAAGGGTCATTTTAGGAAACACTTCTTCTCCATGATGGTGTCAGTTTGGGCTGGGTGCAATTATTAAATTCTACAAAAGTAGTATTGCAGAACTTTCAGAAATTCCTTATTTAGTCATTTCTCAACTATTCCTAAAGCTAGAGACATAAAACTTTGCATGCATACTTTTGTCAAGAGCACAAAGGGATGCCAAGCTGCATGACATTTAGAAGATTTAGGGAGAAAATATAGGGTGAAAAGCCAAGTAATTAAGTCTTTTTGCAACATTCTCTATAAATATTTTTCTGCTTACAACTCAGCTACGTAAATATTTGTATACTTGAAAATGTGCATTTATAACTTTCTTGGAAGAGTTTCAGAAAATGTTAAATGAGGGAGTTTGTTAAGTAAACTGTAAGTTACTGAGGTTCCTAATCTGACAATCTAACTATTTGTAAAAGTGTGGGAACATTTTCCAAACTTTTTGGATCTTTTGAACCACACAACTTATACCCCACATTTAGCATACTGTACATACCCAATGTCAATGTGTTCTGGGATCTATCAAAGCTGGAAACATTTGGAGTAATAGTTTAAAATTTACAGTGGACATTTTGCAAATTATTAATTTGAAAAATATGCTAAAATGTTAATGGAAGCATATAATGGTATTGGAATTCCACTTGAAATTTAAAGGGCACCATCCACGCTGTTTGCATCTTATCACTTCTAGTTGAGAAAACCACATTTAATAATTGCTTATCTTCTTTAAAATTCATTTATATTACTGGTTGTTTTATCTGCATATTTTCTTAGAAGAACTGAAATGCATGGAAATGGTGTATTTATACCCAACCTTTTCTTGCTTCAAATCCTTGATCTACTTCTATTGCATACTCCATGAACATTAGAAGCATGCTCAAACATTGCTACCACTCATGATACAACAATCCCCACTCATCCCACTGTATTTTCAGTCTCTAGACTATGTTGAGAAGGTTTCCAAAGTCCAGGAATGCAGAAGTTGGAGCTGATCAAGCATTATAAACAACCAGGTTTTTGTGTGGTGATACCATTATGGTGAGCAGTCTGTTTTTCACTTTCAAAAGAAGAAAGGAAGCAGAATCAAACAACCAGCTAAATCAACAAATTCTACAGAATGTGAGCAATCATGATCTGTGTTTTTTAAACAAAGGAAAATTTGAGGCCTAATGAGGTAGACAGTGTCCCTTTAATTTTCACAGAGCACTTACCACCACTGAATCCATTTAGCTGACCTGAGGTGTTAGCTGTCCAGTAGTTTTGTTTCTGGGTGACTATTTTGCCCCCCCATGTTTGCTTTTTTTAATTGAGCTGGACGATATGGACCAGTGGACCTGTTGCCACATTGATTTGCTCCTTGTTCCTCACAGACATGCTGCCAACAAAGGAGAGCAACCAACATCTTGTCCTGAAAGACCTACCCTTATGAAATAGCCAGAATTTCTACTTCTTAGAACCCTGTCATTTTCTTCCATCATCAGATCTTTATGAGTACATCCATGTTCTGGACCTTCAAGTGCACTGGGCTCTCAGACCAGTCAATTTTGCATGGTGTGATTCTCATATGACATGCTTTCACTTCCTTGTTCTCACTCAGGTCTACTATTCCTTTGCTACTCAGCTCTGCTGCCCTTCCCTTGGTGAACCATTGCATCTAACTCTTGGCCCTTATTACCCCTACACTAGTTACCTTTTCTATCCTATAGTTTAAATCTCTTTAACTTCCCTTTTTCATTGACATCACCAAAAACCTATCTCTCCTGTCAGAACTGCAGTCCATCTAGGACTGGCTCTTGGTCACATCATTTGACTTGTGTTGCAAGCAGGCCAATCACCTTACCTGCCTAGCATCATGGTCCAGCAATGCTCCTCTGACACACCTGCTACAGTGGCACCCAGCATCATGTCCCATCATGACTAAAGCTATCCAGATACTTCTGCCACAATTACCTTAGTCACAACTAGTCATAATAGTTTGTGTCACTTGGTGCCATTGTTTTCAAATGCTAGTAATATACATTGTTTGCTGCAGGGTTGTCAAAGAGTCAGCATGCAGCATTGTACAGAAACACTGCTGCGTACGTGCGCCTTCATAAACAATTTAGTCTCTGAGCTTTAGTGGTTAGCTGGAAAACCTCAAGAATGCAAAGTGATCACTTTTACTATTCTTGATGTTTTTTTACTCAAGATATTGATTGATGTGAGGGTACCTGATGCCGACACCACTGTACGTTTACTGTGAATCCCCCATGAATGCTACCTTATTACTACTCTACTCAGCCTTTTGCCTCCTCCCTCCTCCACAGCACCTAATGGTTGTGGCTGGGCAAAATTTAAGGATATGATGTCCACAAAATGATCACAAAATTTCACAATTTTCACAAAAGTTCATGAAATTTTACTTTAAATTACTGATGCTGTTTTGCAATTCTATTTATAACTTGTCCAGTCTTGCAGCAAAAGATTATAAGTTTGACACTCACAGGCTCATTTTTAGGGTCTAAAAACCTAACAGAATTGGTGATATTGTGTTGTCTAGTTTTAAAGCTATAGGGACTTGTGCCATGTACATACTTGCAATATGTAGTTTAAAAATTTTGAATGTTTAGTGGCATATACATTAGACACCTTAAAAGTTAAAGATCTGAAACATTATACATGTCTCCACTGGCAGAGAGAGTGGAGATTGAGAATTTCTGTCTGAGGGAGGTGTCTTCCTGACTCCTTTAAAGAGGCCATTGTGAAGCCCATCCTAAATAAGACATGTTTAGGTCCAAGCAATCTCACAACTACAACCCTATCTCTAACATTCCCTTTTAGAGAAGATTATTTAGAAAATGGTGGTACTGCACTTGACGGAACACCTAGAGAAATGTAAACACTACAAGCCTGTAAAGTTTGGTTTTGACCTCACCACAGCATGGAAACTGTTCTGGTCCAGGTCATGAATGATCTGCTCCTACCAAAGGACTGGGGAGAGCTATCAGTTTTGGTTCTCCTTGATCTGTCTTCTACATTTAATACTCTGAATCATGGGAGCTGGTTGAGCACCTGTGGAATTTCTGTGGTTTATCAGACTCAGTTTTAAACTGGTTTGGATCTTACCTGGAAAACTGTAGCCAGACCATTGTGTTCTGATTCCTCCCTGGTCCTGTGTGGTGTGCCTCAGGGCTCAATATGCTCCCTTTTATTATTCACTGTTTATATGTTTCCACTGGGAGATATGATCTGAAGGTATGGCATGTGTTTTCACTTCTACACAGATGGCACTCAGCTTTACCTTTCATTTAGACCTGGGCAGAGTAATCCAATGTCTATGGTTGAGAATATCATCTTGAAGATCAGAGACTTGATGAGTGCCAGTTGGCTAAGGCTCAACCCCAGCAAAGCTGAGCTGCTTCTTGTGGGCCCAGATCCCCTGATATCTGCAGCAAAGAATACTCCAACCCTCCCAGTGATCAACGGAACTGAGCTGCAGATAAAAGAGGAGGTTCATAGTCTAGATGTGACTTTTGACAGCTAATTGGCTTTACTGGTAGCCTGTGATGTTGACGCATTGAAGTAGGGGCACTCATCCAAATGGCAAATGCATTATGGTGAAAGCTCAAATGGTGATGTGGGTAGGGCGACTGGATGTGGGCAAATGCAGTGACAGGATTTCGCTATATGTACACGTGCGTGGGGGGGAGCATGGTGAGTATGGGCTGGAAGGGGTGGAGGGGATGTAGGGAGTGGCATTGCAGTCAGCTGCCATGCTGCGCTGTGGCATTGGGGGTTGGCCTGTAGTTGCAGTGCCGAAGGTACTGGGTTCAGGTCTGGGCGCTACTGCAATTTTGTTGCGCCCGCCTGAAACATACATTTTTTGCTTTCGCCTCTGAACATGCACCCCCTGGAGTTGAGAATACTTTAGTAGGGGTGCGGGAAGCCCTCAGGGGGGCTGGAGGCAGCAGCCCCCCACAGAAAGCAAGTAACCTAAGTCCCCGGGCGCTGTTCTTCCATGGAGAGGATGTCAGAGTAGCGAAATGTTTTCGCCGCTTGACATCGGCATAACGCAGCTCGCCATTTGGCAGTCACCGTTATCACATAGAACCCTTTAACTTCTCAAATTTCTGCTGTCATTCATAGTGTTTTTTATCACCTAAAGAATGTAGCTAGATTGCATTCTTTCCTTGACCAGAGTGACTTATGCACACTGATGCAAGCTTTCATTATCTCATCCTTGAGTATTGCAACATGTTCCTATTGGCCTACCTGCTCCCCAGTATCATTGACTTCAGGTCCTTCAAAGTTCAGCAGTGAAGTTGTTAACTGGGCCACACACCAAAAAAGTGCACACTGGGTATGTGGTGCTCCAAAGATTGTGACCAGAAACTGCACTTTAGAGAAGAAATCTGTGCATTCACAAACCATGTATGACTTGGCTCCAAAGTTTTCAACAAATATTATTTTATTTTATTCAGAAAAAAGGTAACTTATAATGATGTGTAACACTTGACATGTTTCGGATAGCGGGAAGGATAGAAGGCTATCAGAAACAAGTCAAGCATTACAGATTTTTATCTGTTACCTTTTTTCTGAATAAAATGAAGTAATATTCATTGAAAACTTTAGAGTTCAGTCATACATGGCTTGTGAGTACACAGATTTCTTCTCTGAAGTGCAGGTTGTTAACTGGGACATTGAGATTTGATCATATTACTCCTGCTTTGTGAGGTTACACTGGCTACCAGTAAGATGGCTTTCTGAGTTTAAAACTGTTCTGGTTTGCAAGGATATAAACAGACTGGGCCCTTCTACATTCATGAGCTGCTGACAACCCACCAGGATTATTCTCAGGACAGCTGAGTTCTTTGCTTTGTAATCGCAGGGACTATTGATTGTTTCCTCAACAAGATTTAAATCTGCTAAAGATTGAGCATTCTCTGTCGTGGCTCCAAGATTATGGAATAGTATTCTGAGTATGATCCATTCCACCTCTTCAGTCGAAAATTTAAAATCTAAACTCTATATGGCTAGGCACATATAGAAATATTAGACAAGATCGATATAGACTACAGCAGTATCATATTATATACAATATGTATTATACCCCTATGAAGCTATATAGAATGGGTAAATCAAGGCAGTCTGCATGTGTTAGATGCGGGGAGGAAGGTAGTGACATATATCATATAATGTGGGAATGTACTAAAATTCGGCCCTTTTGGAAGGCGATGTATGTTTTCCTATCACAAGCATTAGGGTTTAGATGGTCTCTTTTCACCTGAAATTTGCTTATTGAATAACTTCTAATGGTATGTCCAGGCAACAGAAAAAATATATTGCCTTATATCAGCGATTGCAAAGGCTGTTATTCTGAGGCACTGGATGAGATACTTTGGTCTGCCTGTGGGTGAATGGTACAAAGAAATTACATTAGCATTATGTGGAGTCCCTATATTGCCAAATGAATAACAGGATTGAGTGGTTATACTCACAGTGGGTTCCCTGGATGCAGTCCTGACAGCATTGGGGCTATGAAGCTACCCATAAGATCCCTTAATGAGAAGTACGTATGGGTTTTCTATCTTTTCACTAGCGTGTGAATGCTGTTATATTTAATTTAATGGGTGAAGGGTGGGGGTTTGTGTTGCTGGGTTTATTGTTTTCTTTTCCTTTTCCCTTTCATATATTATCCTATTGTTTTTCATCTATGTAGGCATGTAAGTATTGTTAGTATGGGCTGACAATTATTATGTATAAGGTGCTTACGAATATTTTGTAAAATCCTTGAAAGCCTTATGTGTTACTCATGACACTTGTAATGTACATGCCAATAAAATGAAAATAAAATAAAGTGAATTACAAAAAAAAATCTAAACTCAAAACCTGGCTATTTAGACAGACTTTTTCTAGTGATTGAAAGGTAATTGTTCTTATAACTGATCTAAGATGGGGCAGGTGGAAACAGGGATGGGGTAAGGAGGAATTCGATATGGACTGTGGTCAGAATCGTGTGCATCATCTGGCAGGAACCCTTGATGGAGGAGGTAGGGCCATAGTCATGGGGGGCTCAGTTCTGAAAGGGGTGAGATGGGGTGGCAAGGGCAGCAGGAAAGGCCACATGTGGGTGAAATGTGTACCAGGCAAGACAGTGGGAAGGGTGGGGAAGTTCATTAGTAAAGGGATGGAAAGGAAGAAACCTCACAAAGTGTGCACCTGGGCACAAATAACATGGAGAGGATCACAGTCAGGGAGGTGCAAGAAAGGCTGGAGGAAGTGGGGAGACTATGTGAAAAAGCAGGATGCTTGGTTGCTTTATCAGAAATTCTCCCAGTATCCAGGGCAGGTTCAGCCAGGAAGCAGAGGATAGTGGATTTTAAGACATGGCTGGGGACATGGTGTCAGTCCAGGGGGTATAGTCTGGTGGGGGAGTGGGATAGTACAACGGATTACAAGACCCTGTATGCCCCAGAGAGGTTATATTTGAGTAGGGAGGGCTCAGCGGTCCTGAAATAGAAGTTGGAAGGTCTATGGCAACCAGGATAAAGTTAAACTAATTGGACAGGGGGCAGAAGGTTGGAGGACAAACTATGACTTCAGGCCAGGGAGGTCACTAGGCATCCCCCCAGACAGGAGGAAAGGGACGGGGGGAGTTCAAATAGGGGGGATGATAAAGATGTAAGAAAAGCAGGGAAGGGTGAGGGACATACTGGAGGGTAGTTTCCCTGAATGCGAAGAGCTTGGGTAACAATGCCATGGAGTTGCAGGCACTGATGGCAGAGAGGGAAGTGGATATAGCTGCCATTATGGAGACATGGATCACCCAACACCATGACTAGGACCTGGTGGTTCCAGTGTACAGGCTATACTGGAAGGACAGGGAGAATGGGAAGGGGGTGGCTATTTATGTTAAGGAAGGAACACTATATAGCGGGGGGGGAGGGCAGAGGCCTTCTATTTACAAATCCAGGACTCAAAAAGCAGGAGGGTTACATTAGGGGTGGTGTATAGGCCACCATCTCAAAACAAGGATATTAATAGGGAGCTGGGAGAACAGATAAGGAGAGTCAGTACAAAGGGAAACACCATGATAGTGGGGGACTTCAATCTGCCTAGGATGGAGTGGTTCACCCCAGCCAACATGAACATCAGGAACAGGTCCTCCTGGAGGCTTTCCAGGACAGCTTCCTGGTGTAGATGATAAGAGAGCCAATCAGGAAGGTAACACACTGGACCTTGTGCTGACAAACAGAGAGAACATCTGGGAATTGGGGCTGGAGCACCCCCTGGCAGGAAGTGACCACCACACAGCATGGTTCTCACTCAGTATGGGTAGAGGGACTGTCAGCACAAGCACAAAGGTGCTGGACTTTAGGTGGGCAGACTGTGGAAGGATGAGGGACATATTGGAGGGGCACCTTGCCAGCATTTGCCCACACATGGATGCTAACCAGAAATGGGAGATTATCAAATGTGGTTTAGCAGAGGCCACCAACACTTGCTCAAAGCTGCAGAGCAAAAAGACCAGGTCTAAGAGGCCGAGTTGGGTAAGTATGGAAGTGTTAGGGATGATAAAGGAAAAAAGGTCTGCCTTCAGGAAATACATGAGATCCAAATGGGAGGAGGATAAGGAGTGCAGAAAGAAACAGAGGCGTGGCATGGTTGGCATTGGCCCTGGTGCAAGAAATGAAGATGGTCCCCCTGAAATGAATGAAGATGGCCCCCCCATGAATGGTTAAAAATGGGTCTCAGTCAGAAGTGCAGTGCTCCCACAAGTGTATATTATAACTTGGCAATCTGTTGCTTATGTCATGCAGCAGGCAGCAGCAGCTCTTCTGGTTGTTCCCAACTAATCATGGCCTTTTGTTTTGTGACCCCAGTAGAGCATTTAATTTTTTTGCAAAGATGTTCTGCCTTTCTTTGCTTTTACCTTTCTGGGATGAGGGCTTTGCTAACTGTACTTACTACTAAGTTCCACCTCCTTTCAATCAAACTCCCCAGCCAGACAGTCACCCGGCCTGTTTCCTCCTTATTTTTTTTTTTTTTTTGTATTTTAATCATAAAACTAACTTGTCTTTATGTACAGTTCCTTCCAGGACTACCACTGCCAGCTTCTAGTGCAGAGTGCTTTTTTTCTCAAAGCAGCCAGCCAACAGCACTTTCCTGCTTTTTCTGTGAACCTTTTATTTTATAGTACTTGTTATGTGTACTTCTAGTCTTTTTCTCCAATCTTATATCTGTCCTTAGCTGAGCTCAGTCCCTTTCATTATTATTCTCTCTCAGTGTGGCCCAGACAGTCCCCCATCTCTGTCTTTAAGTATTATTTTTATTTTAGTTTAATCAAACTTTTCTGTAGAGTACCAGGAGGACCAGTGCATGCCAGCTTCTGTTCTGTTGCGAATTATTTGATTTTGGTCAAAGCACTGAAAGCAGCCAGCAGCTGCGGCAGTTCTTGCTTCTGTGTGAAGGCAGATGTTCTGTCTCTGACTGTCTACTCCGAACTTTTTAATTTATATTTATTTTTTGGTTTTTTTGTACACTTGTCTTCTATAATCTAATCTCTCCTCTCTCCTTAGCTGAGCTCAGTTAGTAGTAGTTCACACTCCCCGGCTCTAAGTTTCATTGTTTTATTCTCTTTCTCAGTCTGGCCCAGATAGTACCCTGTCATACAGTAATATTGTTTTGTTTTTATTTATCGAACTTCTGTTCTGTCATGTGTCCTCGTCCTCCTCCCAACCTCTAGTCTCCCAGACTGAGACTCCTCCCTACCCTCGTATGACTATTTAATCTGAGTCCACCTCCTCCCCTAAATAAATTCTCTTACTCTCCTTGAGTCCAGTCCCAGGCCCACTAGCAGCCGAGGCCCAACCAAGCCACCGTCCACAGCAGCAAATGTCGCCGCCCACCCGCCAGACACAGTCAGTGGTGGATCTTGTTGGATTCAGTCAGACTCAGGAGTAAAAAATGAAAATCAAATTTTATTTTTCAGTAGGCAGCCACCTAGATAGTAAGGTGACTATCACTGAAAGCTCTAGTCTAGAAAGGAAGTGTTAGGCAGAGTCAGAACAACAACGAGAATCCTGATTCTTAACAGTCCCCACCAGCTGCACTACAGAGTCCAGCTCCGGCAAGAGACATGATCAATATCGACATGTCTGCTGCAGTCAAGGATAGAAGAAAATGGCAGATTGCATGCTTCTCTGACTGCAGCTTTAGAGAATGGCTGCTGCTGACATGATGACGTCCTACTGTCTCTCCACCTTCTGCCCACCCCAGCAGCCTCCCAATTTGTCACCAGATAGCAGCTCAGCACAGCAGTAGTTCACCAGATCACCACCTCATCTGTCAATTATCATGACAGATAGGCAGCACCAGCGATACTGTCCTCCCCTCACCTGTGGCAGCTGCTCAAGCCCTGGCAGTCTGTCCAACTCAGACTCCCATCATGGGGTGTACATCTAGACTGTCACGTGGGGGTCTGGCTTGGGTTGGGGGCACTGCCACTCTCCCTGCTGGAAGGAAATGAATCTGCAGCTCTTCTAAATATTTTTTTTTCTTTACCATTTCAAAATTGTGTAGAGAAGAGTCAGATCATTGGGCCCCTCTAGTTCATGGTCCCTAGTGCAGGTGCACCACCTGCACACTCCATTCCTATGCCCCTAGAAAGAAATCAAGGGAGGTGAGCCGATCTGTCAGGGCAGCCAAGGCAGCTAGGGATCTTAGGCTGGCACAGGGGATCAGAGAAGGAGAAAAGGATTTCTTCAAGTACATAAAAAAGGGAAGAAGCTGCAAGGATTAGATTCTTAGGATCAAGGTAAAAAGGGGGTGGGCAGAGAAGAGAGTGGAGCAGGCAGAAGAGCTCAATGAGTACTTCTGTTCTGTGTTTATCAGGGAGAAGATGGGGCCAGTGCCACAGGGGAATGGATGGGTGGGAAGGGGGCAAAGAAAATGAATGGGGTAATCCCAGTGAGCAGGGTCCTGGAAGGCCTTAGGGCCTGGAGGGTGGATAAGGCACCAGGCCCAGATGACGTACACCACAAAGTGTTGAGGGAGTTGGCAGAGATCCTGGCGAGACCACTAGCAGACTTGTTCAACACCTCTCTGGAGACTGGTTGCGTTCCCTAGGACTGGAGGATGGCATGTGTGGTGCCCCTCCACAAAAGTGGACCCAAGGATGTACCAGGGAACCATGAAAAAGTCAGCCTCACCCTCCATTGTGGGGAAGCTAATGGAGACCATCCTCAAGAAGAGACTAGTAGCCTTCCTGGAGGAAAATGATCTCCAGGACAGCAGGCAGCATGGGTTTGTCTCAGGTAGATCATGCCAGATCAACCTGGTTGACTTTTATGACTGGGCAGCAAGAGCACTCAACAATTGCTAGGCGGTGGAGGTCCTGTACCTGGACTTCAGCAAAGTCTTTGATTCGGTGCCACATGGTAGGTTAATTAGTAAACTGGGATACCTTGGCACAGGAGAGAAGCTGGTGGAGTGGGTCAGGTACTGGCTGCAGGATAGGCAACAGAGGGTAGTTGTCAGGAGGGAACTCTCACCTCCAAGGGCTGTAACCAGCAGGGTTCCGCAGGGTTCAGTGTTCAGTCTGGTGTTGTTTGGCATCTTTATTGCTGACATCTCAGATGGGATTAGGAATAAGATAAACCTTTTTGCTGATGATACAATGATCAGTGCAGTAGTGGACAATGCAGAAGGGCAGTTAGGACTGAAGGAGGATCTGGACAAACTTGAGCACTGATTGGATGCATGGCAGTTGGGATTCAATGTGAAAAGTGCAAAGTCATGCACTTGGGAGCCAGGAACCCAAGGTATTGTTACAGGCTGGGGGGGTACAAGTATCCACTACAGAAGAGGAGAAGGATCTTGGAATGCTAATCACAGGGCAAATAAACCACTCAGCACAGTGCAGAAGGGTAGCACCTAAAGCAAATAAGATGTTGGAATGTATTTCCAGGGGGATCACCTCTGGAAGGGGGGGAGGTCATCCTGCCACTGTACAGGTCACTGGTCACACTGAACCTGGAGTACTGCATGCAGTTCTGGCATCCCTATCTAAAGAAAGATATCAATCTACTGGGGGGGGTCCAGGGCAGAGCAACCAGGATAATCTGTAGAATGGAGAGTACACCTTACGAGGAGCGGCTGAGGGAACTCAACATGTACTCCACGGAGGAGAGGAGGGCTAGAGGGGATATGATTGAAACCTTCAAATATGTGAAGGGCACAAATAAGGTTAGAATGGAGGGGATTTTAAGATTAAAGGCAGGGAGAGACATGAGGGGCAGTCTTAAGTTAGAGGGGACAATTCAGGAGGAAATGAGAAGGACTCACATCACAGAAAGGGTGGTGGCTGAGCGGAATGCATTACCAGAGGAAGTGGTATCCTTAAAGTCGGTGTGGTTTTAAGAGGGATGGGACAGGCGGGGGTCACTACTAGTCAGGGTGGGGAGGCAGCTGCAGTGTACTAGGCTGCTAGCTGCACACTCTGAGCAGACCCACAGACCATATGGCCTGTATATGCTGGGACATTTTCATATGTTCATAAGATGTAGTTATTGTGACATATATTTGTTCAATTGTGAAGCACTTTGAGCTATGCAAAGGTAATATATAAATAAAGTTATATCTACCTATCTATCTATCTATCTATCTGTCTATCTATCTATCTATCTATCTATCTGCCTGTCTGTATCTGTCTATCTATCTATCTATCTATCTGAAATAATAGACTGTAAACATACCACATGTGGTACAATGGTGACTGTTACTTTTTAAATGATATAAAAATTACTGAAATTTGCAATTTGGCAAAATTTCATGAAAATATTCACGAAGATTTTATAACATTTTGTGGAAGCATCCTGGTCACTCTGGGTAGTAGCATGGATAAGAAACATCTTTGAATTAGTAAATGTGTACTTATTTGTATTCGCTTAGGAAGTGGGGGTATGTATGCAGTGGACCAGATACCATCCAACTTTAAGGTTCTATACACCTTTGTGGCAATCAAGTTTTTAAGCTGGGATTCTCTAATATTGATGCCCAGTCTTGTCTGGAAGTTGTGCCACAAGATGCTCACAGGACTCAGAAAGCTCCCATTATTAAACATTTATTTTCTTTTTGTGGTTCTAGATGCTTTGGAGTTTGATGAGAATATGAATGGGAAAGCTGGTCTGAGCAAGCGTGGTAAGTATCTGTCACTGCAGCGTTCACTCACAGGTTAAAGGGAGTCTGAGATTGGGGTATGGGGTATAGGGATTGGTACTAATAGTGTGGGGAGATGAGGCAAGCAATAAGACACAACTGAGTATTGGTTGTGGTGTCAAAACTACACACTCAGGGATGTTGTAAGGCATGAAGCTGCTGGGCTGAGTGCTTTCAGCCTCTGGAAATGTGATTGTGACACCACAACCAACAACCTGGAGTGTCTTATTGCACTTATGAAATGGAGAATATGTAACAAAAAGGAAATTTAATGAAGAAATAGAAAATAGTTACAGACTGATTTAATGTAATGTAAAACAGTACCTCCATCAATAGAAGTTTGCAGTGGACACTGACAGATGTTGTCGTCCAGCTCCCTTTCCCCAGAAAAAGGCAGACCTGCATATGCATTGATTTTTGTCTACACACACACACATACACAGGATAATGGAGCAGAAGTGTTTGCTCAGTACTGGCAAGCGCTCCAACTTTTTGCAACTGGAGTAGCACTCATTTCCCTGATCAACCCTGCCCCATAAAGTTATATTAGGACTGAGGGGTATCAGGTAGTGCACTGGTGAGCACCATATTGTATGTGGCCAGAGGCAAAGTGATTCAATGCTGTGCTAGTTCCATGGAAAACTGCAACTGAGTACAAGAAATGAAAATAATTGGAGCAGCGTTCTGGTGTTGATCGGGCCTTACATCTTCCCGGCCACAAAGCCACCTAAGCAACATTTCTCATTTCCGTGATTACTTTATATTAAGTGACATTTTTGTGTGGGGGAAAAGGCTGTAATTGATAACATCAGAACTGTAAGCAGGCACACTGATACTTATTGGTGATAAGGCAGGCTGACACTGGGTCTTGATCGCACCCATTGGTTGTGCTGTCACAATCCAGTGAGCATGATCATGTTTCAACTAATTAGGATGCCGGACTCTGGCATGTTGTGCTCCCCCACCCCACCCCTTGCCACCCTGAGACAGCGACCGGCACAGCCCTCCACTTTCTACCATGGCCAGCCGCCAACTGAACCGCCAATGTATGTATGTATGCAATGTAATGTAATGTAATGGCTGAGGGAGAGAACCCAGAGGTTGGTTGTGAGGTGGAGAATTATCTGGCACCAGAAAAGGTCACTAGTGGGGCCCCCTGCAGAGCTCTGTGCTGGGGTCAGTGTTGTTCAATCATCTTCAACAATGACATTGAGGGTGACATTAAGGGCAAAATTTGCCTATTCATGGATGACACCAAGCTCTGCAGGAGAATGGACACTGCTGAAGGGATACAGGACCTACAGGATGATCTGGAAAAGCTGGGGAGGTGGTCTGGGATCTGGCAGCTTGACTTCAATGCCAAGAAATGCAAAGTTATGCACATCAGAGCCACAAATCCCAGAATGGAGTGCTACCTGGGTGGAGTCCAGGTATCTGCATCAGAGGAGGAAAAGGACCTGGAAGTGATGATCACTAGTGACCTGAAGCACTCCATGCAGTGCAAGAAAGCAGCAGCAATGGCAAACAAGATGCGGGGATGCATAGCTAGGGGGATCAGTAGTAGGAGAGAGGAGTTTCTATTACCCTTGCACAGGTCACTGGTGAGGCCACATCTAAGAGTATGGAGTTCAGTACTGGTGCCCACACTTAAAAGGACATTAACCTTCTGGAGAAGGTCCAGATGAGGGCAACAAAGATGATAGCAGGTCAGCAGGGTAAGGCATATGAGGAGAGGTTGAAGGCACTGAACATGTAAACCCTGGAGGAATGGAGAGAGAGAGAGGAGACACGATTGGGACCTTCAAGAACTTGAAATGGATAAATAAAGTGGATAAGGAGGATCTCTTTAAGCTGAGTGGTAACCATAACATGAGGGGGCACAGTCCTAAGCTGGAGGGGGGGAGGTTTAGGAGGGAGGTCAGGAAGCACTTCTTTACAGGGAGGGTGGTGGACATCTAGAATGCCCTGCCAGAAGAGGTGGTCTTGTTGACGACAGTGGGCAGCTTCAAGAGAGGCTGGGATAGGAATAGGGGATGGTAAGGATCATGGGTAGGGAGGATGGAATCAGTGGGAAGGTGGGGCAGGGACAGTAGCTCAAGCTGTGGACCCTGCAATATGAGCAAACTAGGTAGACCAAATGGCCTTCCTCTGCTGCCTTCTTCATATGTTCACATGTTTGTATGTATCAGTGCATATTTATACAACTTCATGCTCATTCTTTGCAAATTACTCTCATTCATGTCAGCTCTATCGGCATTGCAGACAAGACCAGAGGGCTCTTCCGGTTGCCGACAGGGGTTGGCATGGGGGGGAATGGAGTGGTAGACCCTCTTACTCCGGCTTTGTGAGGGTTAGGGCTGGGAGAACTCAGTGAAGTTCTAACCCTTATTAAATAAGAAGTGGAACACGGTGGAGTTCTGATTAGTTCTGATTATTTATAAATATTTGAAAAAAAATGCGATAAAATGCATAAAAGTGTCCGAAGTTGATCATATTCAACACAGAGGCCAAAAGGAAATAATTGAATGCATGATTTGTATAAAAAGTAGTAAAACTGCTAAATAAAAGCAATAACTGCTAGCTGCTTCATGACTGGGTTGTACTATTGGCATATCCTGCTCAGGCCCATGAAGTGAGTGTGCTGGGAGAGAGAGAGAGAGAGAGAGACACAGACAGACAGAAAGACAGATGCAAACACTATTTTGTCTGCCTGTCTGCCCTGTATAGTGTATACATACTGCACAGCCACATTAAGGCGAAGATTCATTTCTTTATTTGTGATTTCTGTGACTGTAGAATATATCTTTGGACCCCAGTAGTCTTTCTCTCTCTCTTTCTCCTCTGGATGGTGGCACAAGTCAAAGATTTATTTTGCCAGCCTGCTCTTGCCCTGTGCACACACACAGCCACATTGGGGCCAAGAATAAACTTTATTTGTGTTTTCTATAGCTATAACATTTCTATTTGTCCCCCAATAGTCTCTCTCTCTCTTTTTCTCCTCTGTATGGTGGCACAAGTCAAAGATTTATTTTTCCAGCCTTCCCTTACCTTGTACCCAACGGCCACAATGAGACCAAGAATAAACTTTATTTGTGATTTCTGTAATTTTGAAGGCTTTGCCTGGAGTTCTGTGGCCAAGCAGCCAGCCACTCCCACTTCCTGAGCTATATAAGCAGTTCTTCTCAGCCTCACTGTGAAGCATTTTTTCTTAGCAGCCATAGGCTCTGTTGGCTTGCCCTCTGAGCTGGTTGGGCCTCCCTGGCTGACTGGGGCCTGCCCCCTCTTGCTGCTCCTGCTTGTCTCTGCTGGGCTTCTGTGTTTATTTTTCACTTCTGGTTTGTATTTTGCCTTGGCTGTGTGTGCTTCCTTTCTTTTTGGGTGTTATGTTTCTAAGCTCCCAGCATACTGCTACTCCAGAGCTCATACTGCTTGTTTTCAGTTACTGACAACTCTCAAATTACTTGCACTGCAACTCCTAGCATACTGCTACTCAGAGCTCATGCTACTGCTTTCAGTTACCTACAACTACAGCCACTGCTGCTGTTTACTTAATTACTATTGTACCCAGTGCTTGTGTTTTTACATTGTGCTCACCACGCTCAAACTACTACAATGCAACTGCAGTCATTATCTGTGTGTTTCAGCTTAACCATAGCTGCTCCATGTTGATACTCAATTTTTTCACCTGACACAGTTTATTCTGATCCTAGCTGTGCTGCTTTCATTCTACTTGCAGCTTCATTGCACTGCCTGGCTACACCTGCTTTCAAAGCATTTGTCTCCATGTTTTATTGCAGTTACAACTCTGAGGTCAGCCAACTAAGCTCCTACTGAGGCTGTTAATATAGCTTTGTTATTAAATCTTGCCTCACCACTGAACAATCCTCAGAGTATTTGTCATCTTGATTTGGCTATTCATGTTTGGCTGGCTTGCCCAATTCAGTGCTGTTTAATTGCTATACAGTATATCATGCAGGTCCACCTATCACTATTACTGCTTACTGAACTATGTGCAGGTCCTCACTTGCTTACACAACTGTTGCTCCTTGCTTATGCAAACCATTGCTTCATGCCTACTGCCATCCTCTCGGCTTCAACCTCTGGGACTCTACTGCACTCAATCTGCATTCAACCTTGCAAGGTCTCAGCACTCAATGCTCATTACGATCTCAGCATGCCGTGCTCATTCAGCTCACCAGCTTTTCAGCTCTCAATCAATTTCTGGGGCATGCCAGCCATTCTATTCTGGTGCAAGGTTCCTGCAGCCGACGGTCTCGCTCTGCATTTAGTCCACATCTCGAGTGTGTCCAACTTGGGGCGGGATCCTTCTCACCTGGCCTATAGCATGGAATGTCCTTGCCCCGGGCTTGACTTTAGCTGCTTGCTATGTGACAGCAGCTTCTGGTGTAGAATTCAGACTAGCAGTGAAGGTGGTTAAGACGATCTTCTTTGGCTCTAGCGTTCCACTATAACGGTTAGCCATTGACTTTAGTGGTTTCCCTAGCAAGGCACCTTCACCGAATTCTCTCTATGACTGCCTCTGGTTCACCTGGTTTGATTTAGGGTGGGTAGGCCAGGTGAGTGCCTTAGCAGTTGTTGCTCTCCTCTGCGCCTTTGATGCACATATTGTTGCAGAGTTTTCTTGCAACCTTCCATGGTGTTCCTGCTAGAGGGTTGAGTGAGAGCATTCCTCAAAATTGGAATATTTTCCACCTCCCTTTAATTGGGTTTTCCAAATTGCAGCTGCAGAGCCATCACTAAATAAACTGTTCCAAGCCTGGAGGGAAGGTGATCTAGGCCTTGGATCCCCAGAGATTTCCTCTTCATAGGGTTTTTTTTCCTCTCCTCCATTGCCTCAGGTCATAACACTTAGCACAGTTGTTTCTCCTAGTTTTTTAGGTAGGTTCCGTTGTTGGATGGAGGTGGAGGATGACCAGCCGTTCCCTCTCTCCTTGGGGGATCCCCTAATCTCAAAGCAAAATGTCAGTATCATGCTACACAAACCTGGGCAGTCCTTACATTATCCAACTGAGCATCTTATTCATTATCAAACTGCCTATGCTTCTTTACTACTACGTTACAGTTACTGCTCCTATGTCACAGTTACTGCTTGCTCATATGCTTCGTGTTGCCTCCTTTTTGGGGATGATACTACGTTTCTTTTGGGGATTCCTAAGGTACCTTTAGCCACAGGAATCATCCTGTGGCACCTCTGGGGTGGAACCCTCTCTGAGAGTTCCTTGCCTTCGTGTCACTATTGGGTGGTAATTCCTCTGGAGTAGAGAGTGCGAATGGCCAAAACCAAACTAACACAGTTGCACAAGCATAACACTATACTGGCTGCATAGATCAGTGAATTTTAAAGGCTTTGCCTGGAGTTTGGTGGCCAAGCAGCCAGCCACTCCCACTTCCTGAGCTATATAAGCAGTTCCTCTCAGCCTCACTATGAAGCATTTTTTCTTTGCCCCACCATCATCCCTTCCTCCTCCTCCAGCGGCAGCACTTTCTCCTTAGGGGAATTCCTAAGGTTCCATTAACCACAGGAATCATCCTGTGGCACCTCTGGGGGTGGAACCCTCTCTGAGAGTTGCTTGCCTTCATACCCCTATAGGGTGGTAATTCCTCTGGAACAGAGAGTGTGAACAGCCAAAACCAAACTAACACAGTTGCACAAGCATAACACTATACTGACTGCATAGGTCAGTGAACTATAACATTTCTCTTTGGCCCTCAATAGCCTCTCTCTCTCTCTTTTTCACCTCTGGATGGTGGCACAAGTCAAAGATTTATTTTGCCAGAATTCTCTTGCCCTGTACACACACAAAACCAGCCATAATGAGACCAAGAATAAACTTTATTTGTGATTTCTGTAACTATTTCTCTTTGGCTCCCAAAAGTCTCTCTCTCTCTCTTTTTCTCCTCTGGCACAAGTCAGCAATTTATTTTGCCAGCCTGCCCTTGCCCTGGGCCTGTACACAACTCTCCTCTCCCCTCTTTCTGGTATTTAGTATATGTTCCAAACCCACATGGGATAGGCTACAGGAGTCAGGCAGTTTGTGAGGTACTACTTACCTAAGTCAATTTCCACTCTGAGAACAAGACTGACAGCTGACCTGAGAGTCATCGATCAACCAATTGACCGATTGTCTGACCTACCACAGCAGCTACAGCCCACTCTCAGATCTCCACCACACATGACTGTGATATGTGGTTCTCCTGCTCCTGGGCTCATCTCCACTCCTCTCCTCAGTCTGTTTTGTTCTGCCTGATGCCATCCATTCCTCCTTATCCCCCTCTGTGGGGTGCCAGGTGGTGCCATCCATTCCTCCTTCCCCCCTCCATGGGGCACCAGGCGGTGCCATCCATTCCTCCTCCTCCCCTACCTCCATGGGGCACCAGGCTGTGCCATCCATTCCTCCTCACCCCCCTCCATGGGGTGCCAGGCATGCAGAAAAAAAGCCCTGCTTTCCATGGACCTGGAACCGGACTTCTGCGGTGACATCCGTATTTATCCAGGTCCGTGGATTCAGTGTTTGATCTGGGGGTCTGGATTTCAGATGGAACAGTCCACCAACCCTAATGAGGGTTACACTGGCTGGTGGTAAGATGGCATTCTGAGTTTAAAATTCTTCTCCCGGTTTACAAGGCTATAAACAGACTGGGCCCCCCTTTACATCAATGAACTTCTGACAACCCACCAGGATGATTCCTAGGGCAACTGAGTTCTTTGCTTGGAATCTGAGGGACTATTGATTGTTTCCTCCATAAGACTGAAGTCTGCTACAGACCAAGCATTCTCTGTTGTGGCTGCAAGACTATTGAGTACTGTCCTGAATTTGATCCATTCTGCCCCTTCAGTTGAAAATTTTAAATCTAAACTCAAGATTGTCTATTTAGACAGGTATTTGTGGTTGATTGAAATTGTAATTTGTGATCTACCATTTTTCTTTTAACTGATCTGACATGTATGTTATTGTGATATATATTTGTTGATAGTGAAACACTTTGAACTCTGCAAAGTGGCTATGTAAATAAAGTTCTGTCTGTCTATCTGTCTACAGTATCTATCTATCTATCTATCTATCTATCTATCTATCTATCTATCTATCTGTGTCTCTGTTTGTCTCACTGTCTCTCTGTCTGTCTATCTGTCTGCCAGTCTATCTGCCTTCCTGTCTATCTGTCTATCTGTTTGTCTGTCTATCTTTCTGAGATAATAAGACTGTCACAGAGAAGAGGGTCCTAGAAGAGCTTGCAAAGCTCAAGGCAGACAAAGCCATGGATACAGATGGCATACATCCCAGGGTCTTAAGGGAACTGAGAATTGAACTGGCAGCCACTCTGGCAACCCTGTTCAGTGAGTCCCAAGACACTGGAGTGGTCCCAGAGGATTGGAAAAGGGCAAATGTTGTCCCTCTTCACAAGAGTGGGAGTAAAGAAGATTCAGGGAACTAAAGAACATTTAGTCTAACCTCTCTAGTAGGAAATATAATAGAGACACTCCTCAAGGAAAGAATAGTGGAGTACCTAGAAGTCATGGGAATGTTGAATCCCAGGCAACATGGGTTCACCACAGGATGATCCTGTCAAACTAATCTAATAGATTTCTTTGACTGAGTGACAAAGACAGTAGACCAAGGTGGGGAGGGGGCTGTAAACATTGCCTACCTAGATTTCAGCAAAGCCTTGATACTGTCCCACATAAGAGACTGATCAACAATCTAGGAAGCCTGGGGATGGGACACAAGGTGGTAAACTGGATTGAAAATTGGTTAAAGGACTGAAAACAGAGGTAGTGGTAAACAGAACCCAATCAGAGGAAAGGGAGGTGACCGGTAGGGTACCTCAAGAGTCAGTTCTGGGGCCAGTCCTCTACAATGTCTTCATCAGTGACATTGCAGATGGGCTGGAGGGAAAAGTTTGCATGTTTGTGGATGACACCAAGATCTGCAACAAGGTAGGTACCCTGGAGGGGGTGGAAAGTATGAGAAAAGATCTGGAATGGTTGGAGAGATAGTCAGATGCATGACAACTAAGCTTTCACATAAAGATATACAAAATTATGCACATGGAGAGCAGGAACCCTGGATCAAGCTACAGGTTAGGGGGAGAGCTGTTGGCAGTTACTAAGGAAGAGAGGACTTGGGGATCATAATCAGAGATGATCTGAGGCCACAAGGCAGACATCCAAGGCGGTGGGGAAGGACACTGGATGTTTGGGTGCATTGGAAGGGGAATCACAAGCCAAAAGAGGGAGGTGATAGTTCCACTGTACAGGACCCTGGTGAGGCCTCACCTTGAGTACTGTGTCCAGTTCTGGAGGCCACACCTCCGTAAGGACATTGACAAAATAGAGACAGTGCAGAGGAGGGTGAATAAAATGGTGAAAGGTCTACATCACAAACCTTACCAGGAATGAATCAGAGACCTCAATTTGTACATGCTGGAGCAAAGGAGGGAGAGAGGTGACATGATAGAAATGTTTATACCTCAAGGGCATGAACAAGGTAGAAGAGGGCAACATATTCCAGTTTAAAAGTAGTGCCAGTTCAAGAGGGCATGATATGATACTGACGGGTGGCTGCATAAGGAGTAATGTTAGTAAGTTCTTTTTTACAGAGAGGGTGGCGGATGCATGGAAAAGCTGGCCCCAGGAAGTGGTGGCCACCCATGTGGTGGCAGGCTTCAAACATCGATGGGACAGGACTAAAGAAATATAAGAGATGGGATGAAAAAGCTAAAGCCAGGGACCAGATAGGGTCACTGGCTGCTTCATCAGGTAGCATAAACGGGCAGACTGGATAGGGCTGGTGGCCCTTATCTACCAACAGTATCTATGTATCTATGTAAGCATATCACATGTGGTACAATGGTGACTTACTTTTTAAATGATATAGAAATAACTGAAATTTACAATTTGGCAAAATTTCATGGAAAATTCACAAAACGTTTGTGAAATTTTGTGGAAGCAGGATCCTAATTTTACCAGAATTCTGCCTGTGTAAGTTAGATTGCGGCTGCTCAGAATCGACCAGCTCAGCTTTTCCGAACTGTGGACAGACTGTGCAACCCAGCTTGTCTACTCGTTCAGAAAGCTTTTTCACAATCAGAGTGTGACAAACTTGCTTGATTCTTTGCTAATAAAGTGGCTGACATCAGGGCGGTACTCCAGCCGACACACTCTACGGGTGTTGCTTTTGATCAGTACGAAGTCACTGCACCTCAGCTTTCCTGGAGTACCTTCAGCTGACCGGAGTTCAAGGATGTCATGCGGATCATTCAGGGTGTGTGCCCTAAGTGCTGTAGTTTGGACCCTGGACCAACTTCCCTAATTTTGGATTGTATTGATGTCATCGGTCAGGCCCTTGTGCGAATAGTCTGGTGCTCCTTGGAATCTGGAGAGTTTCCTAGCTCCCTGAAAGAGGCAGTGGTGACACCACTCTTGAAGAAAGCTACCTTGGACCCAGACTGCCATGCAAACTACAAACCTATCTCTAACCTCCCTTTTTGGGAAGGTGATTGAGAAAGTAGTGGCAGCACAACTGGAGAACCATTTGACCATCCATGACATCTATGAACGGCTCCAGTCCAGTTTTTGAAAGAGACAGAGTACTGAGACAGCACTGGTTCAGGGTGCTGAATGATCTCCTGATGGCTAGAGATGAGAAGAGCCATTCCATCTTGGTTCTTCTGGATCTCTCATCAGCATTTGACAGCATGAACCATGGGGTGTTGCTTGGTCACCTGAGGCACAGCTGTGGACTGTCGGGAACAGTCCTCAGGTGGTTTACATCATTCCTCACAGGTAGAACACAGAGAGTGGTGTCTGGGGTCTTTTCCTCAGGCCCTATTTCTCTGTCATGTGAGGTTCCTCAGGGTTCAGTGCTGTCACCCATGTTGTTCGTGGCATATATGCTACCCCTCAGTGACATTGTAAGGCGATATGGGCTGAGGTTTCAATGCTATGCTGATGATACCCAGCTCCACCTTTCTTTTGCACCCAACCAGGATGGAGCTCTCTCTGTCTTTAATAACTGTCTGAAAGAAATCCAGAAGTGGATGGATTTCAGCTGGCTAAAGTTTAGCTCGTAAAAAACTAAGGTGCTGGTTGTGGACCCATGGCACCAGATAGGGGGGTTGGGAGTTGGTTCGGTCTCAGGACTTTTTCTCGATGGCGTTTCACTCCCAACCTCTGAATGGGTATGTAACCTGGGGGTAATTTTTGATGAAAGGCTGACCCTGCATTCGCAGGTGTCGTCTGTCATCAAATCTTCCTTTTATCATCTCAGGAATATCGCCAGGATTAGGCATCTGGTTCCGTCTGGTGACCTTCTTACTTTGGTCCATGCCTTTGTGTCCTTACACTTAGATTACTGCAACTCCCTCTACTTAGGATTTCCTGGAGTGAAAATCCTCCGCCTGCAACTGGTGCAGAATGCGGCAGCCCGGCTTTTGACGGGATCTGCTCAGTCCTGTCATATTTCGCCAGTGCTGCACGAACTGCACTGGCTGCCAGTAAAGTGGCAGATCACCTTCAGAGTCAGTTTGCTGACTTTTAAAACACTACTCGGACTGGGCCCAGATTACATGAAAGAGCTCCTGGGTCCTTACTGCCCTGAATGATCATTCGGCTTAGCCAACGAGGGGTTGCTAGAGATTCCAAGGGTGTGTTTGAAATCTTCCGGGGCGAGAGCATTTATGTATGTAGCCCCTACCCTTTGGAATTCTCTACCCCGTCAGTTATGGGAGTGCACAACTGTGGTGGGATTCAAGCAAGCTTTAAAAACTTTTTTGTGGCACCAGGCATTCAGTGACTGATCTTCCTTTTTAATGAATGGTAAACTGTTATTTTAATGTCAATTGTACTGATGTTTGATTTGTTTTTAAAATTGTTAGGCGAATTGGTTGTGGATAAGGCACCTTATAAATAAAATGTATTATTATTATATTATTATTATCTCACCCAGTCTTAGTGTTAACCTACTGTAGGTAAGCCTGCACACATTTCTGCCTATCGAGAAAGTCATTGGTCACTCTGGGTAGTAACGTGGATAAGGAACATCTTTGAATTGGCACATGTGTACTTATTTGTACCCACTTATGAAGTGTGGGTGTGTATGCAGTGAACCACAGTATCATCCTACTTTAAGGATCTATACACCTTTGTAGCAACCATGTTTTAATGCTGGGATTCTCTCATCTTGATGCCCAATCTTGTCTGAAAGTTGTACCACAATTTTCACAGGCTCCAGAAAGCACCCAGAATGAAACATTTCTTTTCTTTTTGTGGTTCTAGATGTTTTGGAGTTTGATGAGAATATGAATGGGAAAGCTGGTCTGAGCAAGCGTGGTAAGTACCTGTCACTGCAGCGTTCACTCACAGGTTAAAGGGAGTCTGAGACTGGGTTGTTGGGTATGGGGACTGGTGCTGATAGTGTGGGGAGACGATGCAAGCAATAAGACACAACAGGGTGCTGGTTATGATGTCACAGCTACACATTCAGGGATGTTGTAAGGCATGAGGCTGCAGGGCTGAGTGCTTTCAGCCCTTGGAAATCACACCACAACCAACACCCTGGAGTGTCTTATTGCACTTATAAAATGGGGAATATGTAAAAAAAAAAAGGAAATTTTAGAAATAAATAGAAAACAGTTACAGATTGTTTTAATGTAATATAAAACAGTACTGCCACTAATAGAAGTTTGCAGAAGGTGCTGGCGGATGTTGTCTCTCACCTCCCTTCCACTAGAAAAGAGCAGGTCTGCATGTGCATTGGTTTTTGTCTCCCTGCGACACACATGCACAACAAAAGAGCAGGTGTGTTTGCTCAGTACTGGCAGGTGCTCTGACATTATGCAGCTGGAGTAGCACTCATTTCCCTGGCTAACCAGGTCCCACAAAGAGATATTATAACTGGGGGGTATTAAGTAGTGCACAGTTTATGTGCGGCACTGGTGAGCACCATATTATAAGCAGCCAGAGGCACAGTGATTTGACGCTGTCATAGCTCCATGGAAAACTGCAACTGGGTCCAAGAGACGATAATAATTGGAGCAGCGTTCTGGTGCCGATCGGAGGCCTTACATCTTCCCATCAACCAAGCCACCTAAGCAACATTTCTCGGTTCCTCACTTACTTTCTATTAAGAGACATTTTTTGTGGGTAAAAAAGGCTGTAATTGAAAACAGGCACTTGAACGGGTAATTGAAAACTGTAAGCAGGCACACTGATACTTTTTGGTGAGAAGGCAGGCTGACACTGGGTCTTGTTTGCACCCATTGGTTGTGCTATACCTATCCAGTAAGCATGAATTAGTTTCAGCTACTGAGGATGACGGACTTCTTGTGCCCATTTTATAAAGTATTGTTTTGAATTTTTATGTTAAAAGTTATATGATAATTAAGTTGACTTGTGAGGATAGAGGATGTTTTATCTAGAACAAGTGTAGCAGGTTTGTAATTAACGTACCATTCACATTTGCCTTGGGTGGGTAGCACGGACACCCTATAAATTTGAAGTGTAATTGAAATCCCTTCTGTCTGTGATTCCAGATGATCTGAAGTTCATGAACATGAGGGAGGACTTTGATCAGAACAAACGATGTGAGTATATTAGAACCCCAAGTGAAGATGCTGTTAGCAGTTGAGACTTTGTAGATGAAGATATTGTAATGAAAACTCTTAGTTCTCTGTTTGTATTCATTTGATGGGGAAGTTCTAATGAGCTGTAATAGCTCTTTTCCAGGTCCATTGTCAGGCATATAGATATAGAAACATATAACACAGAATGTGTCGGCAGATGGGGACTGCATGATCTATCTAGCTTGCCCGTGGCTTCACCCCCCCCATCTTGTTGTATTTTTGAGGATTACCTTATGCCTGACCCATACTGTGTTACCTTCCATGGATATGTTCTATTGATGGAGGAATGTTGGTCAGAACACTGGGAGAAGCCCCATCTCTTACGTTAAATGCCACAGGCCCCCAATGTCTGAAGTTTAGCATGGTACTAACAGCTTCTTTTAAACACCATACTGACTGCATTTGGGAGTGTTTGAACTGGGCAGAAGTCATATCCAGATGTTTCCACAGTGTGGCACTCCAGTGGCCAGAGACATTATGTTGAACACACCACTGCACCCCTTGCAAATAAGAGAAGCCTCCAGCCTACATGGCAGTGGAATTTTTAGTAGATTCTGGAAGTGGTAAGAGGATGCCATGGCAATGCTATTTACCACTTCTAAAACACTACTGTTAAGAACACGCACAGAGTTGTATGCCCCTGCCACCACAACACTGTTAACAGCAACATCCCCTACTGCCCTGATCCACAGAAAATTATGCTCAAAAGGAATGTCCCCTCAGCCTTTTTTCTGTGTGCTGGTGTAGGCTGTGAAATGAACAATGATTACTTCTATAGCACCCTCTAACTTCATCAGGTTTAAATGGAAATTAAGTTACTCTAAGTCTGGTGTGAATACCTGCTTGACTCCATTGCAAATATCATGCACGGTTCATGCAAAGCATAATGGGATCTGATGATGGTTTAGGGCTAAAGTCCATGATTCAATTGCATCAGTCATTGCCGCTGATATCCTCCATGATCCCTATGATCTTGTCTCATGCTGGCTATTACCCTTGTTTGTTAGCTCGCACAGGAAAAAAACACAATGAGAACCAAGAGACTGCATGCTCAGTCTGCAGAATAAGAATTGTAACACAGAACTATTCATCAAAGCAGAAATGAAACTTTACAAACACAAATCTTCTCTAAACGCTTTTTCCACCTCAGATACACTTTAAACAACAGAAAACAACAGAGTACTTACTGTGCATTGAAAAGTTTGATGACCAGTACAAGACAAGAACTTAGGGACTGCAGAGGACATGAACAGCACTGACTGATACAATAGAACTCTGCAGGCTTTAGCTTTAAAACCTCATAAAATTTCAGGATGCCTTACATGAGTCGGGCCATGACCTTTGCAATGGAGTCAAGGAGGCTTTCACAGCAGACTTAAGTAACTTCATTTACATTTAAATCCTGATAAAATTAGAAGGGTGTAGCAGAGGCAATCATTCTTCATACCTTCGAATTACACAGTCAAACACAAACAAGGCTGAGGGGACCTTCCCTTTAAGTCCTTGTCAGTCATAGGGTAGCACCCTCTCACCCTGTTCCCCATCCGAAATAGATAGATATAGCCAAAACCTTTCCAGTAGTCTAGTGAACTTGCCACCCCCCAGGTATTTCACCAGTACACCTGCACGTTCTCCCTGTCATTCATAGAGTGGCTGGATGAGGTGGCGAGCAGATGTTCTGAGTCACTTGCTGTCTGCTGATATGCCAGTGGACCTGAATGGACTTCTGGAGGGTTGGGGAAGGGGGTTGCTGAGTAGAGTTGCAACAAAGTTTTAATTCACTCCGAATTTCTGTCAAGTCCCCAAATCTGCCTCAGTGGATCATTTGAGAAGTTTTCCATTCTAATAGGAAACTTGCCATTTGTAACTGTCACCTTGTTTTGGGTTTTTACATGCAAATTGCACTTACAAAAAACAAAAGCAGGGCAAAGTGACAAATGGCGAAATCCTAATGTTGATTTCTTCCCTGGTGTCTAGTGGTCCCCCAATGCCACTCACTGGCCCAATCTTTTCCTGGTGTCTTGTTGTCCAAAACCACTTCAATCACTGGCCCACGTAAAATACAATTCCCTGGTGTTAAGTGCCCCCCCGCCAATTGCCAGTGAGATGTAGTGGTCCCCCATCAATCACCTTCTGACATAAAATTATAATCCCTGGTGTCTAGTGGCCCCCTCACCTCCACTTATCACCGGCTGATGTGAAATTATGTTCCCTAGTGTCCAGTGGTCCTCACTGCCGATCACAGGTCCGATTTAAAATACAAATACTTCCCTGGTGTCTAATGTCTAGAGAACCCTCTCCCTATTCTCAATCCTCTGTAATAAAAAATAAGGTAGTCCATTCCCTGGTGCTCATGGATCTCCCTCCCTAGCCTCAATCCCCTGTTATAATGAAACATATGAACATACAGACATACAAAATTACCAGCAGGTACAGGCCATTAGGTCAAGAAGTCAGCTCAAGTGTGCAGCATGCTGTCTATTAAACTGTAGCTGCCCGCCTCTCCTTCACCCCCCTACTAACTAGGTGCCCCTCTTCCAACTTCTCTCCCGACCCTCCCCAAAGTTTTGAACCTCACTTAGGCCCTATTCCACCCTTTCTTGAACCTGCCCACTGTCTGCAGTGCTATCACTTCTTCTGGCAGTGCATTCAAACCAGCCACCACCGTCTCCATGAAATAGTGCCTCCTCATCTCTCTCTCTCTCTTGAACCTTCCTCCCTCCAATTTTAGACTGAGTCCCTGGTGTCCCCCCCCTTTTAACTTACATAAGTCCTCTGAATTAATTCTGTTTATGCCCTTTAGGTACTTGAATGTCTCAATCATATCCCCTCTCTCCCTTATCTTCTAGGATGTACATGTTGAGTTCCCTCAATCTCCCCTCATATGTCTTGTCCCCACCCCCAGGAGCATCTTCGTCACCCTACGCTCGACCCCGTCCAGTGATTTGATGTCCGTTTTCAAATAGGGGCACCAAAACTGCACACAGTACTCCAAGTGTGGCCTCACAAGGGACCTGTACAAGGGCAAAATTACTTCCACCCTCCTAGAGGTGATTCCCCCAGCAATGAATTCCAGCATTCTGTTCACCTTTGCAGCTGTCTTCCTGCACTGTGCCGAGTATTTCATATCCCCTGTCACTAGCATGCCCAGATCTTAATCCTCCTCCGAAGTGGCCAGCTGCACCCCCCCCCCAACCAGTAGCTGTTCTTTGTTTGATTTTTACCCCCAAGTGCAAAACCTCACATTTTTTTGGCATGGAGCCCCAGCTGTCATGTGACTGACCAGCACTTAAGTGTCACCAAATCCTCTTGCAGTTCCTTACCCCCTTCCTCACTATCCACCTCAACACAAATCTTAGTGTCATCTGCAAAGAGGTTGATCTTGCTCCTTATCCTGTTTGATATATCTGCTATGAATATGTTAAATAGTACCAGTCCTAACACCGACCCTCGCGGGACCCGCTGGTTACTGCCCTGATTCCAAGAGCTCTCCCCAACTACCACCCTCTGCTGCCTACCCTGCTACCAGCTCTTGAGCTACCCAACCAGTTTCCTCCTGATCCCAGGCTACTTACCTTGCTGGTCAGCCTTCCATGGGACACAGAGTCAGATGCCTTACTGAGGTCCAGGTAAGGACATCCACTGCATTGCCCCTATCCAGTGACCTTGTACCCAGTCAAATAAGTCAACAAGGTTGGTCTGACATAATCTCCCAGACACAAACCCATGCTGCCTGTCATCAGCCATTCTCCTCCAGGAAGCTCACCAGCCTTTCCTTATGCATAGTCTCCATTAGCTTTCCCAGAGTGGCTGAAAGGCTCACTGGTCTGTAATTCCCTGGTTCATCTCTGGGCCCAACTCATATGGATTTGCACCAGATGTGCCATCCTCCAGTCCCTGGGCATGCATCCAGTATTTACAGAAGTGTTGAACAAAAATGAGAGTGGTCACACCAGGACCCCAGCCAACTTCCTGAGTACCCTAGGGTGCAATCCGTCTGGACCATGCACCTTATCCACCTTTAGGGACCTTAGGCCTTCCAACACCATTTCAACTGGGATCTCAACGTCTGTCACCTCCTCTCCCCCTGACTCCCCTCCACCTTTCCTCTGAGGTATAGTCTCCATTCCCAGGTGTCTAGCGGACACCCCCCACCAAAGCAAGTTGGGCCCCCCTTGCTCCCCCGACTCCAACATGAGCTGGTGACCAGTACAGCCCTCTGCTGTCCACCACAGCTGGCTGCCGACTGAGCTGTCAATGAATGAGTGTGTTCTTGTACATAAGAACATACGAAATTTGCCAGCAGATAATGGCCTAGAGTTCTATCAAGTGTGCTTGAATGTGCAGCTAGCAGCCCTTATTCTGCAGCTGCCCTTCCCTTCCACCCTTCCCCTGCATTGACTCCCCCTTGTCCTGTCCCATCCCCTTTGAGTAGTCCACTGTTCTACTGGATACTACTTCTGCAGGTAATGCATTCCACCCAGCTACCACCCTCTCTGTAAATAGTGTCTCCTCATCTCCTCCTGAACCTTCCTTCCTCCAGTCTCATATCATGGCCCCTGGTGTCCCTCCCCTCCCTTACTTTGAACAGCCCCTCTGTACCTGTCTTGTTTATTCCTTTCATGTATTTAAAGGTTTCAATCATTTCCCCATCCCTTGTCTCCTCCAGTGAGTACATGTTCAACTCCCTCAGCCTCCTCTCGTATGATAAGTCCCCCAGCCCCTTGATCATCTTTGTTGCCCTGCACTGCACCTCCTCCAGTAACTTAGTGTCCCTCTTCAGATACGGGCACCACTACTGCATGCAGTACTCCAGGTGCGGTCTAACTAATGACCTATACAGTGGCAGAATCACCTTCTCCCTCCTTGAGGATATACCCCTTCCAATGCAACCCAGCATTTTGTTGGCCATTGCAGCTGCCTTCCTACATTGTGCCGAGTTGTTCATTGACCCTGTAATGAGCACCCTCTGATCCTTCTCCTCCTCTGTGTGGGCTAGCTGCACTCCCCCCAGCAGGTAACTCCTCATTGGGTTCTTCACCTCAAAATGTAGCACCTTGCACTTTTTGGCATTAAACCCCAGTTGTCAGGTGTCTGACCAGGTTTCAAGCTTTGCCAGATCATCCTGTAATTCCTGCCATCCCCCCCCCCAGGTCATCCACCACCACTCCCATCTTAGTATCATCAGCAAACAGACTGATGTTGCTCTTGATGTCCAATGATATGTCTGCAATGAATATCCCAAACAACACTGGTCCCAACACCGAGCCCTGTGGAACACCGCTAGTCACTGCCCTTGGGTGTGAGGCTCCCACCACCACCACCCTCTGTTGCCTTCCCTGCAGCCAGTTTTCTCCCCATCTCACCAGCTTTGCCCCGCCACCTGTGCCTACTAACTTCCCTTCCAGTCTTCCATGTGGCACTGAGTCAAATGCCTTACTAAGTCCAGATACAGGACATCCACTGCATGGCCCCTGTCCAGTTGCCTAGTTATAGTCATAGAACTCCACCAGGTTGGTTTGGTAGGATCTGCCACGTATGAAGCCATGCTGTCTGCTGTCCTGTAGTCCTTTGGCCTCTGGGAGGCCACCAGCCTCTTCCTTCAGGATAGTCTCCATCTAGCTTACCCACGATGGACGTGAGGCTCACTGGTCTGTAGTTCCCCAGTTCATTCTTGGGGCCACTCTTGTGGAGGGGCACCACATGAACCATCCTCCAGTCCTGAGGTACACACCTGAATGTAGTGAGGCATTAAATAGGTCTGCCAAAGGTCCTGCAAGGACCTCTGCACCTCCTTCAGTACCCTGGGGTGGATGCCATCTGGGCCTGGAGCCTTGTCCACCCTCAGTGCCTTCAAACCCTCCCGAACTCTGCCCTCCATGATTTCCCAATCTGCCACCCTGTCCCCCTGTTTCTGCCATTTCTCCCCTTTGGGTATCACCCCTCTACTCTTAGTAAATACCGAGCAGAAAGTAATCATTTAGCGCTTCTGCCTTATTGCACCCTGCTTCCACCCAACCCCCCTCCTTCCTAATCCTTACTATGTGGTCCTTACAGCTCCTTTTCTCCCTGATGTACCTAAAGAAGTCCTTCTCCCTCTTCTTAATGCCGTGTGCCAGCCTAAGCTCCGTAGATGCCTTGGCTCCCCTTACTGCTCATGTCACCTCTTTTGATTCTGTCAGGTACCTCTCCCTGTCCTCTCCCCTTCCTGTTTTCTTGTACCTCCTAAAGGCAGCTCTTTTCTTCCTTACCTTTTCCATGACCTCCTTGCTCAATCAGCTCGGTTTCTTAGCCCTAGCCTTCTTGCTCCGGGCCATATAGCAGGTTTTGATTGCCTCCTCTGTCCCAAGCTTTATGAGCTCCCACCTCTGGTTAGTGTCCATACTAGAGTGAATTTTGGCCAGGTACCTTTTACCACTTCCCCATCCTCCCAAAGTCAGCCCTCCTGAAGTCCAGCACTATTGTGCCAGATTCCCTCCTTCTTGCCCATATCAATGTGAGCCATACTGAGTGGTGATCACTCCCTGACAGCGGTTCTTCATTCTCTCATAAACTCCCCATTTGCCAGCACAAGGTCAAAGGTATTCCCTAACCTGGTTGGTTCACTGACCATTTGCTGCAGGAAGCTGTCCTGGAAGGCATCCAGCAGTACCTGCTCCCTTCTATTTCTGGTTGTTGGGGTACTCCAGTCCACTCCTGGCATGTTGAAGTCCTCCACAATCACCACACTACCCTTCTTCATGGTCCTCCTGATCTGTCCCGCTAGTTCCTGTCTAACTCCTCCGTCTGAGAGGCGGCCTGCACCACTCCCATTCTGAATCCTATTCTTGGAATCCTGGACTTGCATCAAAGTGACTCCATTACCCTCCTCCCTTCCTCCCTTACACACTTCAGTCCTTCCTTCACATATAGTGCCACCCCCCCTCCTTTCCCAATCACCCTGTCCCTACGAAATAACCTGTATCCTAATACAGACAGGTCCCAGTCATTGTATTGGGTGGCCCATGTTTCTGTGATGCTGCAATGTCCACCTCTCCCTCTGCCATGAGCACCTGTAACTCTGCAGTTTTCCTCCCAAGGCTTCCAGCATTAAGCTTAACTACCTTCCACCCTTTCCTCCCCCTACCATCCTGCCCTCCTTTACTAGCATCACCGATAGTACTTGCCATTTGTTCTTTGTCACTGTTCTGGGGGTAAGCTCATATGGTTTCCCAACCTGTGGTCTCTGCATGTCTCTTGCCCACTTGCCACCCCCCGCTCAGAGTTTAAATTCCCTCTATGTACTCCTCCATCCTCTGTTTCAGCACTTTCTTTCCCTCCTCACTCAAGTGTAGTCTGTCTTTGCATAGAGAACACTGTCCTCCCAGGTCCTTCCCATTAGCCATCCATTAAATTCCTCTATTTTCAGCTTTCTTGTTGTGCTTGCCTTGGCTGGAAGTACAATTACATACTCATTCATTGCAGCTCACACTCATTCAGTGACAACTCTATCTGTGGTGACAGCTCTATCTGTGGTGACAGCTCTATCTGTAGTGACAGCTCTTTTCTGTGGTGGAGACAGAGGGGAGCTCTTCCATTGCTGCTGGTGTGGGGTCAGGTGAGGGAACAGCATAGTGGACCTTCTTACTCCTGCTTGTAGAGAAAGCTACACTGGCTGGTGGTAAGATGGCATTCCTGAGTTTAAAATTCTTCTCTGGTTTACAAGGCTATAAACAGATTGAGACTGCTCTACATCCATGAGCTGCTGATAACCCACCAGGATGATTCAGGGCATCTAGGTTCCTTGCTTGGACTCCAAGGACTATCGATTGTTTCTCAGTGAGACTGAAATCTACTAGGGACCGAGCATTCTCTGTTCGCGGCTCCAAGATTATTTAATATTGTGCCGAGTTCAATCCGTTCCATCCCTTCAGTTCAAAATTTTAAATTAAACCCGTGACCTTCTATTTAGGCAGGCTTTTTCTGGTCATTGAAAGGTAATTGATAATTTACCATTGTTATGATAACTGATTTCAGATGTATGTTTTTGTGATATATATTTGATTGTGAAGCACTTTGAGCTCTGTAAAGGCGCTATGTAAATAAAGTTCTATCATCTATCTATCTATCTATCTATCTATCTATCTATCTATCTATCTATCTATCTATCTGTCTACAGGCAGTACCCATCTGTCTGTCTGTCTGTCTGTCTATCTATCTATCTACAGGAAGTATCTGTCCATTTATCTATCTGTCTGTCTGTCTGTCTATCTATCTACAGACAGTACCTATCTATCTATCTATCTATCTATCTATCTATCTGTCTGTCTGTCTCTCTATCTATCATATAATAGACTGTAAACATACCGCATGCTCTGTAAAGGCGCTGTGTAAATTAAGTTCTATCTATCTATCTATCTGTCTGGCTGGCTGGCTGGCTGGCTGGCTGGCTGGCTGTCTGGCTAGCTGTCTGCCTGTCTGTCTGTCTATCTATCTATCATATAATAGACTGTAAACATACGACATGTTCTGTAAAGGCGCTATGTAAATTAAGTTCTATCTATCTATCTGTCTGGCTGTCTGTCTGGCTAGCTGTCTGTCTGTCTGTCTGTCAGTCTATCTATCTATCTGGCTGGCTGGCTGCCTGGCTGTCTGGCTAGCTGTCTGTCTGTCTATCTTCTATCTATCTATCTATCTATCTATCTATCTATCTATCTATCATAATAGACTGTAAACATACCACCATAGTACAATAGTGCCGTTACTTTTTAAATGATATAGACATTACAGAAATTTACTATTTGGCAACATTCATGAAAAATTCACGAAGAGTTTGTGAAATTTTGTCGAAGTAGAATCCTAATTTACCAGAATTCTGCCAGTGTAAGTTAGATCTCACCCAGCCTTAGTTTAACCTACTGTAGGTAAGCCTGCACAAAGTTTTGCCTATCAAGAAAGACATTGGTCACTCTGGGTAATAACATGGATAAGGCACATCTTGAACTAGCACATGTGTACTTATTTGTACCCGCTATGAAGTAGTGGGTGTGTATGCAGTGGAGCAGAGTACCATCCTGCTTTAAGGTTCTATACACCTTTGTGGCCACCATGTTTTCAAGCTGGGATTCTCTGATCTTGATGCCCAATCTTGTCTTAAAGTTGTACCACAAAATCTTCATAGGCTCCAGAAAGCACCCAGAATGAAACATTTCTTTTCTTTTGTGGTTCTAGATGCTGTGGAGTTTGATAGAATATGAATGGAAAGCTGGTCTGAGCAAGCTGTGGTACCTATCCTGCAGCGTGCTCTCTCAGGTTGAAGGAGTCTAAGACTGGGATGTTGGGTATGGGGCTTGGTGCTGATAGTGTGGGGAGACGATGCAAGCAATAAGACACAACGGGTGTTGGTTATGGTGTCACAGCTACACATTCAGGGATGGTGTAAGGCAAGAGGCTACTGAGCTGAGTGCTTTCAGCCCTTGGAAATCACACCGCAACCAACACCCTGGAGTGTCTCATTGCACTTATAAAATGGGGAATATGTAAAAAAAAGGAAATTTAATAAAAAAATAGAACAAATCTGAGAGCAGTCCAGCCTTGACCCTACCAACTTCACTGAATACCCTAAGATGCACTCTGTCTGGACCATGCACCTTATCCACCTTAGGGACCTTAGGCCTTCCAACACTCTTTTACATAGATACATAGATATGTAGATACATAGATACATAGACAGTGTTGGCAGATAAGGGCCTATGGCCCACCCAGTCTGCCCATTTCAGCTTGTAAGTTCAGTTTATGTTTTCCTAGAAGTCTGTTGCCCCTTAACCCTGACCTCCAGAATTCCTTTATGTCTATCCCATGCATTCTTAAATCCCGTGATTGTTTCAGCCCCCACCACTTCCTCTGGCAGGGTGTTCCACTTGTCCACCACTGTTCTGAAGAAATTCTTCCTCATGTTTCCTCTGAATGTCCTCCTCCAACTTCATCCCATGCCCTCTAGTCCTGGAACATCTTTTTGCTTAAAATAGTGTATTCCTGCACCCTGTTCCTCCCTGTGAGATACTTGTATGTCTCTATCATATCCCTCTCTCCTCCTTCCTCCAGGAGTACATGTTCAGTTCCTTCAACCTGTCTTCATAGGACTTGTGATGCAATCCATGCCCATCTTTGTTGCCCTACTCTGAACCTTCTCTACCCTGTCTATGTCCTTATGTAGGTATGGTCTCCAGAACTGTACACTGTTACTCTAGGTGGGGCCTCACTAGTGTCTTGTATAAGCGGAATTATGACCTCCCTTTTCCTGCTGGTGATGCCCTACCTATACATCCCAGCATCCCTATTTGCTTTACTCTGTGTGCCTTGTCACACTGTTTCCCTACCTTGAGGTCATCAGAGATGATAACCCCAAGATCTCTTTCCCACTTGGTGCATGCTATATCCTCACCCCAACTGATATATTGTGCCAGGTTTTGTGCCCCATATGCATTATCTTGCACTTCATTGCATTGAATTTCAACTGCCAAACCCCTGACCATTCTTCAAGTTTCTGCAGGTCTCTTCTCATTCTGTCTGCACCCTCTGGTGTGTCTACTCTGTTACAGAGCTTTGTGTCATCAGCGAACAGTGAAATTCTGCCTTCTAGGTCATGTGCAATGTCACTGATGAAGATGTTGAATAGACCGGTCCCAGCACTGATCCCTGTGGTACCCCACTGGCCACTCTTCCTCTGTGGAGTGACAGCCATTTGCCACCACCCTCTGTGTCCTGCCACCCAGCCAGTTACCTTCCCACCACACTACTGTCCTGCCCACACCCATAAGCCCCAGTTTGTGTAATAGTCTTCTATGTGGCATAGTGTCAATGGCCTTGCTGAAGTCCAGATAGGCCATGTCCACTGCCGTCCCCTGATCCATCTCCCTAGTCACCAGTCAAAAAATTCAATGAGGTTGGTCTGACATGACCTCCCCCTGGTGAAACCATGCTGCCTTGGGTCCTGTAGTCCATTGATAACCAGATGTTCCACCAATCTCTCCTTCAGTTGTGCTTCCATGATCTTCCCACTACCGAGGTGAGGCTGACTGGTCTGTAGTTTCCTGCTTCCTCTTTGTTCCCACTTTTGTATAAGGGGACTACATCTGCTGTCCTCCAGTCTTTGGGTACCTCCCCTGTTTCCAGTGATCGGCTAAACAGGATAGCCAGAGGTTCAGCCACCACCTCTCTTAGTTCTTTAAGGACCCTGGGGTGCACCCCATCTGGCCCCATTGCTTTATCAGCTCTTATTACTTCCAGTTCCTTCAGGACCCTTTCTCGTGTAAAGGGACTTGTGTCCATTTCTGCACCATTCTCACCCTTGTACTCCCTTCAGACCCATTACCCTCCTCTTCCTTAGTAAAGACTGAGCAAAATACCTGTTCAATATGTCAGCTTTACTGTTGTCATCCTCCACGGCCCCATCCTCCCCTTCAGTCTCACTATCCCTCCTTTGTCTTTCTTTTTCACTTATGTACCTGTAAAGGGTTTGTCCCTCTACCCACTGATTTTGCAATGTATTCCTCTGTCTGAGCTTTGGCTTCCTTACTGACTTCCTGCCTCCCTTTGCTTCTCCTGGTACTTCTCCCTATCCCCTTCTGCCAGTGTCTTTTTGTATTGCCTGAATGCAATCTTTTTGGCTTTTGACTGGGATCTCCACGTCTGTCACCTCCTCTCCCCCGGCCCCCATCCACCTTTCCCCGAGGTATAGGGCCATCCCTCTAGACGGTAAATGATACCACAGTAGTCTCCATTCCCAGGTGTCTAGCGGACACCCCCACTCCAGCAAGTAGGTCCCCCTTGCTCCGTCTGACTCCAACATGAGCTGGCGACTAGCACAGCCCTCTGCTCTCCACCACAGCTGGCTACCAACTGAGCTGTCAATGAATGAACGTGTACTTGTACAATTACACGCTTATTCATTGCAGCTCACACTCATTCAGTGACAGCTCTATCTGTGGTGGAGACAAGAGGGGAGGGCTCTTCCATTTGCTGGTGTGGGGTCAGGTGACGGGAACAGCATGGTGGACCCCTTCTTACTCCTGCTTGGTGAAGGCTACACTGGCTGGTGGTAAGATGGCATTCTGAGTTTAAAATTCTTCTCCTGGTTTACAAGGCTATAAACAGATTGAGACTGCTCTACATCCATGAGCTGCTGACAACCTACCAGCATGATTCTAAGGGCATCTGGGTTCCTTGCTTGGACTTCCAGGGACTATTGATTGTTTCCTCAGTGAGACTGAAATATACTAGGGACCAGCATACTCTATTGCGGCTCCAAAGATTATTTAATACTGTGCCAAGTTCAATCCGTTCTGTCCCTTCAGTTCAAATTTAAAATCTAAACTCATGACCTTCTATTTAGACAGACTTTTTCTGGTCATTGAAAGGTAATTGATAATTTACCATTGTTCTGATAACTGATTTCAGATGTATGTTTTTGTGATACATATTTGATTGTGAAGCACTATGAGCTCTGTAAAGGTGCTATGTAAATTAAGTTCGTTCTATCTATCTATCTATCTATCTATCTATCTATCTATCTATCTATCTACAGACAGTATCTGTCTGTCTGTCTGTCTATCTATCTATCACATAATAGACTGTAAACATACCACATGCTCTGTAAAGGCGCTGTAAATAAAGTTCTATCTATCTAGCTATCTATCTATCTATCTGTCTGTCTGTCTGTCTATCTACAGACAGTATCTATCTGTCTGTCTGTCTGTCTGTTATGGAGCTGTAAACTTATACATGCTCTGTAAAGGCACTATGTAAATAAAGTTCTATCTATCTATCTACAGACAGTATCTATCTATCTATATGTATCTATCTATCTATCTATCTATCTATCTATCTATCTGTCTGTCAGTTTGTCAGTCTGTCTGCCAGTCTGTATGTCAGTCTATCTACAGACAGTATCATCTATCTGTCTGTCTATTTATCTGTCATATAGTAGACTGTAAACATACCACATATTAGTACGAATAGTAGCGTTACTTTTTAAATGATATAGAAATTACTGAAATTTACAATTTGGCAACATTTCATGAAAAATTCATGAAGAGTTTGTGAAATTTTGTGGAAGCAGAATCCTAATTTTACCAGAAATCTGCCAGTGTAAGTTAGATCTCACCCAGCCTTAGTGTTAACCTACTGTAGGTAAGCCTGCACAAATGTCTGCTTATCAAGAAAGACATTGGTCACTCTGGGTAGTAGCATGGATAAGGAACATCTTTGAATTGGCGCATGTGTACTTATTTGTACCCACTTATGAAGTGTGGGTGTGTATGCAGTGGACAGAGTACTATCCAACTTTAAGGTTCTATACACCTTTGTAGCCAGTCATGTTTTAAGCTGGGATTCTGATCTTGATGCCAAATCTTGTCTGAAAGTTGTACCACAAAATCTTTACAGGCTCAAGCACCCAGAATGAAACATTTATTTTCTTTTTAGTTCTAGATGCTGTGGAGTTTGATGAGAATATGAATGGGAAAGCTGGTCTGAGCAAGCGTGGTGAGTACCTATCACTGCAGCATGCACTCTCAGGTTAAAAGGAATCTGAAACTAGGATGTTCAGTATGGGGATTGGTACTGATAGTGTGAGGGAGATGATGCAAGCAATAAGGCACAACAGGGTGCTGGTTTTGGTGTCACAGCTACATTTAGGGATGTTATAGAGCATAAGGCTGCAGGGCTGGTGCTTTCAACCCCTGGAAATGACACCACAACCAACACCCTGGTGTGTCTTATTGCACTTATAAAATGGGGAACATGTACAAAAGGAAATTTACTAAATAAATAAAAATAGTTGCAGAGTATTTCAATGTAATGTAAAATACAACCTCCGCCAATAGAAGTTTGGAGATGGTGCTGCCAGGTGTAGCTTTCACTTCCCTTCTCAAGAAAGAGCAGGTCTGCATGTGCATTGGTTTTGTCTACACACACACACACACACACACACACACACACACACAGAGGATAATAGATCAGGTGTGTTTGCTCAGTACTGGCAAGTGCCAACACTACACAACTGGGTAGTACTCATTTCCCTAGTTCACCCTGCCCCACAAAGTTATATGAGGGCTGAGGGAATCAGGTAGTGCACAGTTTATGTGTGGCACTGATAAGCACCATATTCTAAGCAGCTAGAGGTACAGTGATTCGATGCTGTGCTAGCTCCGTGGAAAACTACAACTGGGTACAAGAAACAATAATAATTGGAGTGGCATTCTGGTGTCGATCATGCCTTACATCTTCCTGGCCACAAAGCCACCTAAGCAACATTTCTCATTTCCTTGCTTACTTTGTATTAAGTGAAATTTTTTTGTGGGGGAAAAGGCTGTAATTGAAAACATCAAAACTGTAAGCAGGCACACTGATACTTTTTGGTGATGAGGCAGGCTGACACCGGGTCTTGTTCGCACCCGTTGGTTGTGCTGTCACAATCCAATGAGCATGAATTAGTTTCAGCTAATTAGGATGCTGGACTCTTAGTGCTCATTTTATAAAGTATTATATTACATTTTTATGTTGAAAGTTAAATGCTAATTTTCTTTACTTGTGAGAATAAGGGATTTTTCATCGAGAACAAGCACAGCAGGTTCCTAATTAATGTACATTTGGCCTTTGCCCTTGGGTGGGGTCGAGCACGGACACCCTATAAATTTGGAGTGTAATTGGAATCTCGTCTGTCTGTGATTTCAGGTGATCTGCAGTTAGTGGACATGAGGGAGGATTTTAATCAGAAAAAGCGAGGTGAGTACATTACAACTGCAAGTGAAGATGGCAGTTAGAAGTTCAGAGATGTAATTTTGGAGACCTTGTTGATTAAGATATTATAATGAAAATCCTTACTTCTCTGTCTGTATTTGTTTAACTTGGAAGTCCTACTGAGCTGTGGTTGCTCTTTTCCAGGTCCATTGTCAGAGATATTTTCCATGGATATGTTTTATTGATGGAGGAATGTTGGTCAGAACACTGGGGGAAAATCCCCTTCTCTTACATCAAGTGCCATGGGCACCAGTGTTCTGAAGTTTAGCATAGCACTAACATGAATAGCACCCTGAGTACCATGCTAACTGAGCATAGTGTATTTGAACTGGGCAGAAGTCATATTCAGATGTGCCCACAGTGTGGCGCTCAGGGACAGAGGCATTATGTTGAATACACCACTGCACCCATGCAAACAAAGAGAAGCCTCCAGCCTACAGGGCACAGTTGAATATTTAGCAGGTTCTGCAAGTGGTAAAAGGCTACCATGGCAGTGCTATTTAACACTTCTAAAACTCCACTGTTAAGAACATGCACAGAGTTGCCAGCTCCCCTGCCACCACAACACTGGTACCACCAGCACTCCCCTACTGCCATGATCCACAGAAGATTATGCTGAAATGGAACAATGATAACCTCTATAGCACCCTCCTAATTTCATCAAGATTTAAATGTAAATGAAATTATTTAAGTCTGGTGTGAAAACCTGCTTGACTCCATTGCAAAAGTCATGCCCCAGTTCATGCAAGGCATAATGGGATCTGATTCTGGTTTAGGGCTAAAGTCCGCAGTTCAATTGCATCGGTCATTGCTGCTGATATCCTTTGCAGTCCATATGCTCTTGTCTCATGCTGGCTATTACCCTTGTTTGTTAGCTCACATTGGAAAAAACACAATGAGAACAAAGAGACTGCATGCTCAGTCTGCAGAATAAGAACTTGTAACACAGAACTATTCATCATTTGGGCTGGAAGTATAGCCTACAAGTTAGAGTAATGAGTTATAAACGAGCAGGTACATCCAACAAACCAGTCCGTGGTTTGATTCTCACAACCTCCACTTACATACTGTGTGATTCTGAACAAATCACTTAACTGCCCAGTGCTCCCAGTTCATCCCTGGAAACAGGCACTTATGCACAGTGGGCCTTACCCAGTTACCAAGAATCAAAGCAGAAATAAAAGCTTTACAGACATAAATCTTCTCTAAAGCATTTTACCACCTCAGATACACTTCAAACAACAAGGTACTTACTGTGCATTGAAAGTTTGATGACCAGCACAATACAAGAACTTAGGGACTGCAGAGGACATGAACAGCACTAACTGGACGCAGCAGAACTGCTGCAGGCTGGCATGGGTTCAATACCAGTACTACAAAAACAGCATGATCAAATATCGCGAAAGTCAAAACAGCTAAATCAAATTTAGCGCTCAGTAAAAACACAGGCGCTAAAACAGTTAAATCAAATATAGCGCTCGGTAAAAGCACAGAAGAGCTAAAACAGTTAAATCAAATACAGCTCAGTAAAATCACCAAGCGCAAAACAGCTAAAAAACCTGCACAAAGAAGAATTAATGTTCGCTGGGTGCACTGCCCGCACCACCCCTATGGGGGTTGTGCCCCCAACAACCCCAAATTAATATAACTGCCTATGGAGGAAGCAACTCAGGGACCAGGAGAAACCTAATGTGGGAGGGTGAGAAAAATTGTCAAAACCTAACACAGGAAAAAACACAAGTGTTCCAATATCAGGAATCAAAGCCCAGTCCACAGACACTCTGCTGCCCTCCATTGCCTGTGGCCCTACCATCTGAGCCATGGCAGCTGCTCAGAAGACTGCTACCCAACAAAGCTTTTATATTCTGCATCCCACCCAACAGATACGGGGGTAGTGCTACCACTACCTTTGTTATATTTTCCATGCGCAATTTTTTCCCCTGTAGCTGTTTTGTAGCACACTGTTTTTACCTCGTGGTTTTGCTTGCGACATTATCAGCATTATATTGATCCAGTACCCTGCAGGCTTTAGCTTTAAAGCATCATAAAATTCCAGGATGCCTTACATGAGTTGGGTCATGACCTTTGCAAGGGAGACAAGCAGGCTTTTACACTGGATTTAATTAACTTCATTTACATTTAAATCCTGATAACATTAGAAGGGTGCAGTAGAGGCAACCATTCTTCGTGCCTTCAAATGACACAGTCAAACAGAAAAAAAGGCTGAAGGGATCTTCCCTTTAACTCCTTGGCAGTCAAGGGGTAGCACCCTCTCACCCTGTTCCCCATCAGAAATAGATAGATATTACCAAAACCTTTCCAGTAGTCTAGTGAACCTGCCAACCCTCAGGTATTTTGCCAGTACACCTGTACTTTCTCCCTGTCACTCATTCAGTGGTTGAATGAGGTGGTAAGCAGAGGTTCTGTGACACTCGCTGTCTGCTGATATGCCAGTGGTGCTGACTGGACTTCTGGAGGTTGGGAGATGGGTGCTGAGTAGCAATGCAACAAAGTTTTAATTCACTAGTGAATTTCTGGTGAAGTCATCAAATCCGTCTCCACAGATTATTTCATGAAGTTTTTCTGTTTAATCAGAGATTCACCATTTGCAATTTTGCCTTGCAAATTGCACTGAAAAAAACAAACTAACAGAAGCAAAGCAAAGTTACAAATGGCAAATTCCCAATGTTGATTATTCCTCGGTGTCTAGGTCCTTCCCACCAATCGCCAGCCCAATCTTTCCCTGGTGTCTAGTTATCTCTCCTCCATGGTGTCTAGTGGCCTCCCCCGCTGATCACCAGCATGATGTAGAATAAAATTCCCTGGTGTATAGTGTCCCCCCCACTGATCACCTGCTGATGTTAAAATTATATTGCCTGGAGTCTAGTGGACCCTCCACCGATCGTCGGCCCGTTATAAAATACAATACAAATACCTCCTTGGTGTCTAGAACCCCCACAATCATCGGCAAATGTAAACTTGTATTCCTTGGTGCCTAGTGGTCCCCCCTGCTGATCACCAGCCTGACGTAAATTACAAATACTTCCCTGGTATCTAGAGGATCCCCCTCCCTATCCCTGATCCCCTGTAATAAAAAGTCCCCATTTCCTGGTGTCTAGCAGATCCCCACCCCAGCAGGTAGTCCCCATCATTTGCTCCCACCCCACACTGTCCCCAAGCCAGCAACCATCAAAGCCCTCCATGCTCTACCATGGCTGACGCTGACTGAGCTGTCAATGAATGAGCATGTACTTTATTCTGGTCACCAGTGGGGGGCCAAGATAGAGAATGTGGTGCTGGACCCCCCATCGCGACCTTCCACTGGTGACTGGAACAGCCCTCTGCTCTTTCCTGTGCTGTTGCCAGAGTTGTCACTAAATGAGCATGAGCTGGCTTGTCAGCGAATGAGCACGTGCTATGCAAGCACACTCATTCACTGACATCTCAGTCAGTGGCTGGCCGTAGTGGAGAGCAGAAGGCTGTGCCATTCGTTGGCTCAGGGTTGGGGTGTGGGGGTGGGTGGTGGTCCACTAGAAACCAAGGAATGGGGACTACCTTTTTTATTACAGGAATCAGGGATGGGGGGTTTATAGACACCAGGAATAGACTACATTTTTTATTACAGAGGTGGGGATGTGGTGCCACTAGACATCATGGAATATTTGTATTTTACATCAGACCTGCGATCAGCAGTGGGGTCACTAGACACCATGGAATTTTATTTACATTGAGCCAGTGATCAGCGAGGGAGGGGGGCACTAGACACCAGGGAATAGAATTTTATTGAGTCCAGCAATCAGTGGGGGGACCACTAGACACCAGGGAATTGTACTGTACATTGGGCCTGGTGATCGTGGAGGGGGGCACTATACACCAGGGACAGTTTTACTTAAACAGCTTCTTCTGTGCTAAACTCCACCTACAGAGTTGCCAAACTCCATCAGTGGAGTTGCCTATCGACACTTTGCAGAATTTTTTTGATGGACGAATTTGGGCTTCACACTACGGATTAGTTCCATGAAATAAAGAAAATACATGAATTAATCCATGGAGCAGAGTTTCCCAACTTTGCACATTTCTAGTGCTGAGTGGGTTTGCTGGGGAAGGGTGATGAAGGGGTGTATGAATTCAATAAAGTGGATCTGGATGGTAAAGGGCTATCACTGGATTACCAGGGAATTGCTTGGTTATATCTGAGGGATGGTAGGGGAGCCACGTGACAGCTAGGGAAGCTTGTAGTATTTAGTTATTTCTGACTTTCGTTGGGTGAGGCAAGGACTGCTAGACTACCAGGGAGGGTTTAGCAGTATTAACTTATTTCCAGTGATGAACTGGTGAGGAAGGGAGCCACTACACTGTTGGGGAGGCTTTGGCATTATTTTGTTACTTCTAATGTTGGAGTACATTTGTGGGAGGATCAAACACTGACTGCCAGGATATTTTGTCAATAACAACAGGCAGCTGGGTGCAATGCCTCCATACATTTCTGTAGAGCTGCTACCAGCCACATGATGGTATACAAATGTCCTTGTAGCTCCTTGCATTATATATGTGGTCATTAGCATGCTGGCCACTGAGTATGGCTACCAGATGCAAAGGCACTATCCAGTTTGGGACACGCTATGCCCCTTTGCTATTGGGTGCCTGTTACTGGCAGGCTGTGGTAGCACCATGTATTTGAACTTTTGTGGTGCAAACACAGCCCAGTATTCACACAGATAGCCCCACCAACAGGGCATGCTGTTTGTATGAACATATCACCCTGATGACTGCACGCTCAAATAGCTGCTTTTGAATATCTGGGAGATGGAACTTCCACCTAGACAACCACCAGAGATGGACACAATGTGCCTCATTTTAAATTCTCATCTTAAGGATGACACTTCACGGTGCATCTCCCTCCTACTGCACTGCAATGTCAGTGTAGGGTATTATTCCAAGTTCCTGGTATTGGACTAAACCTTATGATCTTATGATCTTCCAGCTCCCGAGACAAGCTTGCAGCTACTGGGACACTGACTTCTGTGATTCCAGTCACAGAGGACATGAGTAAGGATTCTGATAACAATAGGTGCAGTGATAATGGGCCCCATATTCAGAGCCGGCCAGCAACACGAGCACACAGGATCACCATGTGAAAAAATAGGTCAGGCCAGCTCTGGCACCATATTCACATGGATAGCGTGATCTAAAGTGACCTCACTATCCATTTGAATATTGGGCAATGGCAGCATGGCACACAACAGGCAGTTGCCATGCTTTTTGCCACACCACCAGAGCTCTTGCTGAAGACCACCAATAGGGGCAAAGCACTGCACATACTGGTTAGTGCCATGGCCCCTATGGGGATATTTAGCCCAAACATGCAGATGATCCCATTGGGCATGCACAGCACTGGTGGGCCATTTGCAAGCCCCTTATGGGCTCATTTGTATGCTATTGTATGGGCCGAGTGTGCTGGACCAGGTCACCCCCAACCTGATCCCCTCCCCAGTAGTTTTTCATTAATCCCTGGTGGTCTAGTGGTTCCTCCCCCACCCTGATCCCCATCCATGCTATAAAAAGTAAATTGGTGGCGGTCTGGCAGTCCACTCTCTGCCCCAATCCCTGCCCATGTAATAAAAAGTAAATGCCAGTAATGAAACCTCTGTCTCCAGGTACCACAGGTACATTTGGACAGGAGTCCATACGACAATCGCATTCTTGAATTAGGGAGTAGTGCTATTCGACTCAGACTGGGAAATATTCAGGCTACACAATACAGAACTAACAACCAAAGTGCTTGAAATGAAAGTATCAACTTTCATAACTGGAGAAAGGTGCCCCCCTCCATCTCCACCACCACCTGGATCCACCGTCTTGGAAAGAGTAGGAGAATTTTTATTAAGTAATCTACTGAAATACACTTACATTAAAGACAGTACATAAGCAAAACAATCATATATACAATGGTAGCAAATACAGATTTTATAAATAAAATGGGAGGACAACTAGTAATATTCAACCTAAATGCACAGTAATTCATCTAATTGTCTTAATACATTCACTTTAACCATTAAAGGGATCCCCACTAATCATGAAATATTGTCGTTGCAAATTGCTGCTGTTCTTCTTCCTAGATGCTGAAGACTTCTTTTAAAGTAGTATGGAGTAATTTGTCTTGTGAAATATATTGCTTTTGAAGAACTAGTCTGCAATGTATCTGCCAACCAATATTTAAGCATGCAAACACAATCCTTAAGCTGCTAATGTTATATTATACTATCTGTCACAAATGCACTCCACAGGTCAGACCCTCTGCTCCGACAGTGCCAACCCCAGAGTGCAATAATGTGAACAGGTAACAGACAGGGTAACCCTCCTGTCTGCTTGGGTCCAAATCACCTTTAGCCTCGAGTTCTGGGGGGATTCAAACTGTGAACCATATGCTAGCATACCTAATATACAGGCTCAGATATGTACCCTCTTCGGAGGCTGTGGTACAATACTTTGCCAGGGGCACCTAGCCAGGTCTCCAAAATGAACCCTTGAAACTCTATGAGAGACCTTAGGTATATTCTTACCCTTTTCCCAGCTCAGTAACACCATCAAGCCTTTTAAACAGTTGTCAGACTTAAAATACAGGCACTTCACATGCAAAAGAACCTGAGAAGACACCCAGGCAGTATCTTAAAGAAAATGTGATTTACTAACATATGATAAAAACAGGTAAAATAACACACAGAACAAATATCTCAAATATCACAGTCATCTACAAATAAAAAGGAAAGTTACAGAATTCCAACCTCCTTCCACAGACACTTAATTCTTCTTTGTTTCCTTTAAGTGCTTGTTAAATCAGAGAACTGTCTTTCTCTCAAAGTCCCAAGAATGATATCACACATTTCAGAAACAATGATACATTTTCAACTCCATCTCCCCACCCCCTTGGTGAGTACATTTAAATCCTCCCAGTCCCAATCAAACCAGCAATTATACTGATCTCTAAGAAATGCTTGCACAAAGGCTGTCCACACAACAACGGCTGAATATTTCAAATCCCACCTTCAAATCAATCTCAACTCGCCTTCAAAATGTTGGAATGTCCACTCCCTTCTTGACCCCTCTCAGTCCCCCCATTCTCACTGTGGTTAGCTCACCTGTCTCAGATCCCTCTATTGCAGCCATTTTCAACAAGTTCTTCACTACTTATGCTCTTCCTGACCATCCTCCACCTGCCCTCTGGCCTTCCCACTTCCCTCACCTGGAGGGTATAACTTCCCTGGTATCTCCTCTAGGAGTATATCATGCATTAATGTCCTTAAATTATGGCAAATTCAACATGACCGACTTCACCCTAAGCTCCTCCATATCTCTGCCCTGGCTATTGTCACCCTTTAGCACATATTTTGAACCTCTCCTCCTACACCATCCCACTGGCTTCGAAAGTTGTCAAGGTACTACACCTCTCATAAAGGTGGTGACCCATCTTCCCTTGGCAATTACTGGCCCATGTCTCTCCTTCCTCCTTAATTAAACTCCAAGCATCCATTGTCTACCCTATGCTTGTAGAGTTCTTATCCTCCACTGATAACGCTCTCCCCCTTCCAATCTGGCTTCAGGAAACATCACTCTACCACCTCCTCCCAGCTGTGGATCAGAGACTCCATCCTTTTGGAAATTGACCAGAGTTACATCACCACCACTATATTCATTGACTTGGCTAAGGCTTTCAACTCAGTATCCCACTCATTCCTTTTGAATAAGCTAGGCTTTACAATGCCGGTTTGACAAATATTTTGTCGACTGATGTTACAGCAATGGATTTATGTCAAATGCAATTGAGGTTGGCATAAATCTATCTGAGAACACGTTGTTTTCTTTGGGAGCTTTGCCCTCTGCACCCCCCCATACTTAACATAATCAACTCTCAGTCAGAGTTGATTTGGAGAGGGGGTGCAAGACCCTAAGAAAGCAGTGCCAGGGTCCAGCAAGGACAGTACAGCAACCCATCACTGTGTCACTGTATTGTCATTCATGATAGAGGTGTCAGTGTTCAATCAGCTTACCAGTTAGCTGTACTCTGTCGGCAGGGTGGCTCCTACCATAAAATGGTTCAGCTCTTACCTCACTGGTGAGCAATAGTTAGTCCAGGTGGGAAATGTCCTATAATCTCCTCTCCATATCCTTGCTGGGGTTCCCTAGGAGTCCATCCTTTGCCCCATCCTCTTTTCCATCTTCATTAATGACCTCCCCTTTGCCTGCTTAAACTCTCACATCTACATGTACGCAGATGATACAGTCATTTACACCTCAGGACCATCAACTACAGACATGCAGGCCCCTCCGACAAGACATTACCAAAGTTCTAAGCTGGTTTCTTACTAATCCCTCATGGTAAACACACAAAATGGTCTTGATGACTTTCGGTACTAGGCTAAAATAGGAAGGGCTTCAGTCTCTTCCATGTTTACACCCAGTGACTCCCCTCGAGGCTGTCCCCACTTTTAAATACAAAGGGTCTTGATAGATAATCTCGACTTCTCTATCACATCGATGCCATCCATTCTAAGCGTTGCACCAAATTAGGAGTTTTATATTATAGCGAAAGCCTTGTTTACACTTTCAACTTTGCAGAGCATCAACCCATGTGCATGGGTGTGCGCTACAAAGTTAACATATGAACTTTCTAGAGTGCCTTAAGCACCTTTCGGATCTTTTTTTTATCCGACTTGGTTGTGGGTATCAGTATCGGAGCAAGCACGTTAAATGGCGCTGTGGATGCTTTGCTTTTCTAGCTCCACTGCAAAGGCTTTTTCCTTCATCGTTGAGTGAATCTACAGCCCCTCCCAGGAGCAATCTGCAGCGCTGCAGGGCAGGCTGTGTAAATAGTGAATTGATGGGGAAGCAGCCAGCACAGTGGGATGGGAGTGGCACAGATGACAGAGTGCTGCCACCCTGTAATCACAGCTAAAGACAGCCTCTCTCTCCTGTCATGCTTTAGTAATGAAAATTATTCTTCTGATATTTGACTATGCTGTTATAGTCTATGGCAGCACCCCTGCCTTGTCTCTTGCCAGGCTCGACACCCTCTTGAATTCCTTTTGACATTTTGCTACCAGCTCCCCTTTTCGTACACATCACTGCTCTCTCTACTCCTATCTCTCTATCACACCCCTACCCCACTGACACCTGACCCACTGTTTAGCCTTCCTTGCCAAATACTGGTTCGGGACCCTTCCATCTTATCTCTCCTTTCTCCTATCACCTACCAACCCTACCTCTTGCTCTCTGTGCTCCAGGGACTCCTGCTTTTTCTTCCTTCCTTACCCCCACTCAACTTCTGGCCAGTTTGTCTTCTCCTATCTCCTCTCACTCCCTGTCCTCAAGTGCCTGCTCTGACTCACTCCTGTTGCTTCCTCCTTCTCCTCAACCTTCCCCACCTCCATGCCTCAACCTCCTTAGCCTTCTTCTGCTCCTAGCAATCAATCTCATAACTCATACTCCATTTTATAATTTTACTTTGTCTGTAAAATTGTATTTATTTATTATTATTATTTTTATTATTATTATTATGTCATGATTTTTTCCTTTGTATGGATCATCTCCCTTTTCCCGTGTCACATCTGTAAATGAGCTTTGGCTCAGTGTGCCTTTCCCAGTTACCAACATTTTAAATAAAATAAATTAAATAAAACTTTATTGCAAGTGGGTCTTGGACAATAGCATTCTCGTATGCCATTGTGTTTTAAGTTATTTTTTTTACATTTAATTTGCCATGGCTACATAGCCAAAGCACATCCCACAGCTTAATAGGGATCCTGAGATCTGCTAACATTTTCCCAATACATTTATTATCTTCTGAAAAATCTTTAGGAAAGTTAGGCTGTTCTAAAAAGCAATTATGCAAAACTGTCCCATATAAAGGTTTCCTAGACAGTGAACACATTGCATCTGCTGTATTCCCCATTGTTTTATTTAATCAAAACATGCATCAATATAGTAAGGTAGCGTCTGGGTTCTTTTGTTTTTGTACACAAAGGTGCCAGTACGCCACTCCTCTAGAATAGAGGAAACATGATTTACAATCCAAGGAATTCACTCTTAGGAGGATGACAAAAGGACTGGTTTAAGATTAGCATATATAAATATGCTATACAAGAATACTACTGGGTTCAACATATTTAAGCAACCTGAAATTATGTCTAAATAAGTTACTCCCCATTTTATGTGGTTCAACCTGCTCCCCCAGAAGCACTGGAAAAACAACTACTGTATAGAAGTTCACCTCTAACTGTTTAGGAGGGGGGTATACATAACTCAGATATGAAAATATAGGGACAAAATATGTTTTGATTCTAAATATGTTTCTTTTTGCTCATATATTCTGACTAGTAATTATCTGTTATTAACAGATACTACCTACTCCCTGTTATCTTACCAGTGTAAATGACTAATTTGACTGTATTTTTCTTCATGATACTTTGTAACATCTTGCTCAACTCTTATTGTATTGTCTACTGAACATGCAACTATGCACTTTCTCAAAATTTGCACTGTTGATTTATTCTTAGAACTAAAGGTACCAACTTGCCTTGTTCTCAAGAACCCTGTTGTTCCTGTTGTTCCTGTAACCATATAATACCCTGATGTCTGTACTCTCCTGAGTCATACCTGAAAATAGGCAAGTTACTACCTAATGCACCCTACCCAGTTAACAGAACCTAAATAAATAAATATGCCATCTTTTCCACTGCATTTACATTTTATGTTGCTTGCACGCATGTGCAAGAAACATAGTGCCATCATCGGAGATTTCAGAGGTGTGTCACCTCCTCCTCCTCCAATGCAGTCAGTGAGCTGGCAGGCATGGCCCCTGTAAGCCAATGCATTTTGGAGCTGTCTATGACACGCTCCAAAATGCAGTAACACCCACAATTGAAAGGGGAGCTTCGCTTCAGTGAGCTCCAATGGCGTAGCTCCCATGCAGGCGTGCGGCGCCCCCGCACGTCCTGTGTAGCCGACGGGTGCCCTAATCCCACCAGCTGAGCTGCTGTCGTCCCCCCCGGAGCCGGTGCCACGCTGGGAGCCCACCCCAGCGTGGCAATCAGTTGTTTGGCTGACGGGGGTGCCCAATCCCCCGTCAGCTGAATGGGCCCCCCATCCTTGTGCCACACTGGGAGCCCACCCCAGCATGGCAAACGTCCCTCGTAGTCTTTTTTTTGTTTTAAACCTGTAAAACAAAAGCGGTCCCGTGGCGCATCTCCGACCCCCTCCACACCCGCACCCACCCACTGTACCCAGCCTCCCACCCCCTCACCCCATACTTACCTCCGGACTCGTAGCAGCGATCTGTGGACGGGAACACGTCTGCACTCTTCAAAGCCGACCGCGAACTGAGGAAATGCCAGTAAGCTGTATAATGGGCTAGATAGGAGAGGTTCAAATTTGTGCATATCTAGGCATTTTGGGAATTTTTGCCAAATTTTCAACATGGGGTTTTAGGACCCCTTCTCATGAATGATGTCACTGTCATGGCGTTATTCGGGCCGAAGGTGATTCACGCGGTGACTGTGAAATCCCCCGGGCCTGAACCACCATGACATGTACATCATTCATGAGAAGGGGTCCCAAAAACCCCATGTTGAAAATTTGGTCCAAAAATTCCAACAAATGACTGTTTTATGAGCGTGCTGCGCAAGTTCCTACGCAGGCTCGTAAGTTCGCGAAATTTCAATATTTTCACTCCAGATTTTCAACATTACCATTTTACCACACCTTCTTATGAGTAGAACAGCTGTCATTTTTCACATCTCACCCAAAATGTGTTTCCACCCTTGTAGCACAGAATGGCGCAGTCGATGTGCGAAATCAATGTACCGGACAAATTAAGAAAATCACAGTGACACTGTTCATGAGCAGAGGTCTTAAAATGGCTATGTGGAAAATTTGGTGAAAAAATTCCTAAAAATGACTGTTTTACGAGCGTGCGTTGCGCAGTTCCTACGCAGGCTCGTAAGTTCACAAATTTTCAATATTTTCACTCCAGATTTTCAACATTGCCATTTTACCATACCTCCTCATGAGCAGTACAGCTGTCATTTTTCACATCCTTCTCAAAACATGTTTCTGCCCATGTAGCGCACAATGGTGCAGTCGGTGTGCGAACTCAGTGTATGGGACACATTAAGAAAATCACAGTGTCACTGTTCATGAGCAGAGATCTTAAAATGGCAATGTTGAAAATTTGGTGAAAGAATTCCTAAAATGACTGTTTATTTAGTGCTATAGTTCTACGCACGCCGTAGGTTTGTGAATTTCAATATTTCCACTCCAGATTTTCAACATTGCCATTTTACCACACCTCCTTATGAGCAGTACAGCTGTCATTTTTCACATCCTGCCCAAAGCGTGTTTCATACATGTGGCGCCATGGCGCGAGTGGAGTTGATGCAAACTCAATGTATGGGACACATTAACAAAATCACAGTGACACTGTTCACGACCAGAGGTCTTAAAATGGCTATGATGAACATTTCATGAAACATTTCCTAACAATGACTGTTTTACGAGCGTGCATTGCGCAGTTCCTACGCACGCTCGTAAGTTCGTAAATTTTCAATATTTGCACTCCAATGACTTTCAAATACCTAAACAGCACATAGAAGCAAGCAACATTCGCATTGACAAATGCTTGTTTTCATACCTATAGTCTGTTGATGTTCCCAATTAACCTGTGCCATATTTCCAGATCCAAAGACGATGCCTAATACCTTGCATGGGCCATCTGTTGCTTTAACTCCTGCTATTTCTTAGATATGTGATTCTTTTTCCCCAAGATTTATACAAGAGTTGTTCTGGAAATGTATTACAGTTCCCACGATATTTGAAAATATCTGGAGAATTTCTTTAGTGGCATCCCCTGAATTGCAATCAGCTACCATAAGGCACAAATCGTCTACCTATGGCAGTGTTTTAACTTTGGGGACTGTTCTGATAAAAAAATACCTTCAATTCATGGAGCTAGATTTAATATTCTCATTAAAGGATCCAATAATATAATATATAACGGGGGCCAAGGGGACAACCCTGATGGACCCTTCTTCTTACCATGCATTCCTAACATAGCCACCTAATGACATATGGAGAGACTGATGCTGATTTGTAACATGGTTGGATCCATTGTATGAATTGCAGTGGTACTCCATAAGATTTTAAACATTTCCATAAGTCATCATGTGACACTTTGTCAAATGCTTTGGACTAATCTAGGCTAGGCAAATATCCATCAAATGTTCCCATATTTCCCCTTTCTATTATTTTTCTTAATGGAATCTCTGCCACGTTCGGCTGCTATGGAATAACAGCTGCACTATTTTGGCTGTTACTTCCACATTCTGGTGCATGAACTGCTCATGGGTGACTCATGCACATGCGCAGTTCTGCTGGTGTCACCATGCTGTGAATGGGAAAATGCCATTCGCCAAAACTACGCATGTGCAAATGCCATGCATGCACAATTGCTTTGCTGCAGCCAGCACCAGCAAACACAGTAAAAAAAAATATCTCCCACAGCCTCCCACTGTTGCTGTCCTCCCCACTCCCTCTGTTCCTGCCTCCATGCCAACATTGGGGTCCCCAATCCCCATGTCGGCATTATGTAGCACTGCCCAGCTCATGTGGCACACTGGGAGCCCACCCCAGTGTGCCCAAATATTTATCATTATCCCCCCCACTGACATTGGGGTGCCTAATCCCCATGTTGGCATTATGTGCACCCCCTAACTCATGCAGCACACTGGGAGCCCACCCCAGTGTTGCCCTTGTGTTTTTCCCTTTTCCCTCACCCCCCGCCAATATCAGGGTGCCCAATCCCCTGTCACCATGATGTACCCACCCCCCACACTCATGTGGCACACTGGAAGCCTACCCCAGTGTGCCCAAATGTGTCTTATTTCCTTTTCCTGTGAATAAAGAAAACCATCTCCTGCCATGTTTTTTTCTGTAAAAAAGAAAACTGTTCCTCGTCATCACTCCATTCCCCCTTCCTCATTCCCACCCTCCCACTGAGCACCCACCTCCCCTTACCCACCTTACCTCATACTTACCTCTGAAGGTTGGCACCATCTTCTTCTCTGGACCAGGACATGTCTGCACTCTTCAAAGCCGAACCGCAAACTGAAGAATCAAAGGTAAGCATGTTATAATGCCATTAAATGGGGTTTTCAACTTATGTTGATAAATCAGACATTTAAGGGAATTTTGGTCCCAAATTTTCAACATGGGGTTCTTGGAACCCCACCTCATGAAAACTGTCACTGTCATTTTGTAACTTAGTCCTGAAAGGTGATTTTGTGGTCGCTGTGTGGAATCACCTTTTGGGACTGATTCACAAAATGACAGTGCCACAGTTCATGAGGTGGGGTCCCAAAATGCCCATGTTGCAAATTTGGTGAAAAAATTCCAAAAAATGACTGCATTATGAGCATGCGTTGCGCAGTTTCTATGCACGCTCTTAACTTCACCAATTTTTAATATTTTCACTTCACATTTTCAACATTGCCATTTTTGCACACCTCCTTCAAAACAGTATAGCTGTCATTTTCCACATCCTGCCCAAAACGTGCTTTCACACTTCTGGCACAGAATAGCATGTTTGCTCTGCAAAATCACCTTTTGGGACAAGTGAACAAAATGATACTGGCACTCTTCATGAGGAGGGGTCTCAAAAAGGGCATGTTAATTCAGCTAACATCTCAAAAAAATGGCCAAGTTACACTTAGGCATTGAATAATTTCTATGTACATGTGTAACTTTGGTCACTTGGCAGATCTTCACAGCCCTATCGGCTCTGGTTAGAGTTTGTTCTATAGTGGCATAATATAGCTCACGGGTCATGTAGTTTCTACTAATGTATGAGACAGGATGTTCTTCTCCCTAGAAATTCTAGCTCAGCACAGCTCCTAGTCCATTTTTGGGAGCAATTGTCTGCACTATAAAAGGTTTTGTAAAATCAGGACTTTTTAATATGAGTGCTGCACAAAACGGCTGCCTTTACAGCTAAAGAGGCTTCCTCACAAGTAGGTGTCCATTTAACCTTATTGGGGTAGTTATTTTTTGGTTAGTTTAGTTAAGGTTGTTGTTATTTCTGAAACATGGGGTACAAATCTTCAGTAATAGCTTGCTAGGCCTAAAAATGACCTCACATGTTTCTTAGTCTTAAGGGTCAGGCTATTAGCTATGGCCTCAATTTTTGTGATTTCTCATTTAAACTCACCATTTCATAATACAAAGCCTAGATATCGGGTCTCTTGCATAGCCAAAGCACATTTGTTTGGTTAATGGTCATTCCTACTTATCTAATAGTGTCAGGAACTGCCATAAGATGCTGCATATGGCTTTCCCAATCAGTACTGAAAATGATGACATCACCCAAATATGCCACACAGTACTCAGTGTGTGGGGAGACAAGATACTGTCCATGTATTGTTAAAATGTGGCAGGGGCACCATGCAGCCCAATGAGCATCTTTGTAAACTGAAAGAACCCCATAGGTGTTACTAATGCTGTTTTGATTTCTTGATTCTTTTTCTAAGGGGATCTGCCAATATCCTTTTGTGAGGTCTAGCATGCTGATACATTTTGCTCCTCCCAATCTGTCAATCAGGTCATTGATTCTTGGCATTGGGTAGCCATCAAATTCTGGGACCTCATTCAGCTTCTAGAAATCAAGACAAATCCAAATGCCACCTTCTTTTTTTTCTTATCCACTGCAACATAGGAGAAAACCAAGCACTTTCAGATGGTTCTATTATCCCAAGCATTTCCATTTTCTGTACCTCCTGAATCACTTCTTTATATGGTTGTACTGGTAACCTATATGGTTTTTGATGTGTAGCTCTCATAGCACCAGTGAAAATTTTATGTTCGACACTTCTGGCACAGCCTAACTCAGTAGTGAAATTCTGATCAAACTTCCGAATTAGGGCATTAATGTCGTTGGCCTGGTGGGTGGTAAAGAAGATACTCACAGGTATTTTGGGCATACATGTATCAGGCATTTCTAATCTTTTGTAAGCAGTTTCTAAGTCCTCTTCTTCCCGTTCAGAAAGAACCAACAATGTGTGCTTCTTTTCTATCCAATCCCTTAACAAGTTTACATGGTACACCTTCGAGGGACTTTTTCTATCTGGTGTCTCTGTTTCATAATTCACCAGACCTGTTCATCTAATCACTTTATAGGGTCCCTGACGTTTCTTCAACAACTTGTTTTTATTGGATGGCAGTAACAGTAATACCTTTTCACCAGGTGATTTCTCTTTCGCTCCCTGATCATAGTGCAGCTTCTGCTTCAGTTGGACCCCTTGCTGATTCTCATGTACCAACTTAGCATGTTTCACTAGCTTGTCCTATAATGCTACTGTAGTACCTAAGAGGTGATGTTTTGTTTCTGAATGGGGTTTCCCTCCCAGGTTTCTTTAACTATATCCAATGGACCTCGTGGGTGCCATCCATAAAGTAATTCAAAAGGGGAAAACCCTGTAGTGGCTTGGGACACCTCACGATAGGCAAAAATGAGATAGGGCAAAAACTGATCCCTGTTTTTCCCTTCTCCTTGCACAAATCTGTGAATCATCTTTTTAAAAGACTGATTAAGTCGTTCAACCAGGCCATCTGTCTGGGGATGATATGAGGAAATCCTGACTGCATATTCTCCCAGCAACCGATAGAACTCTTTTAAAATAGTTGAATTAAAATTACTGTCCTGATCAGTTACTGTCTCCCGGGGAATACTGATTCTGCCAAAACTATGGGCCAGCTCTCCAGCAACTATAGGGGCTGTTACAGTACATAACAGGACTGCTTCAGGATATCTGGTGGCATAATCGCATACTACAAGGGTAAAATTATTAACTTTCCTACTACTTTCCAGTGGACCTATGATATCCATAGCTAAGCAGGCAGATGGTTTGTCAACTGTTTGCCTCCAGCTCCACTCCCTCTGATTTGCTGCCCAGCCTGCAACTGGACTTTAATAACATTCAGCACTGGTTCCAGTCTAATCAGCTTGCTCTAAATACCAAGAAAATGGTCTCCATGACCATTGACTCTAGGCCAAAACTCACCAGGACTGCTACTCCCCCTTCTTGCCTCATCCTGGATGGGTTACCCATAGAAGTCATCCCATCTTTCAAATACCTCAGAGTCTGGCTAGACAGTCACCTTGACTTTTCTGAACATTTAGATGCTATTTGCAAAAAACTCCATCCCACACTTGGTGTGCTTTACCGCAACCGTGCTGCATCCCTCTGCAGGCCCGCAGAGCCATTGTTCAGAAAATTATTCTGCCTCTATTTGACTATGGCAACATTGTCATACTGCTACTCCTAAATCCACCCTGTCTAGACTTGACCCACTTTTCACTCCTTCTGCCACTGCACTGGACACTTCGCCTCAGACTCACCACTGTTGAGGACAGACACCTGCCTATCGCGCTACTTTCATGGCTAAATTATAGCTGGGCACTCTCTCTCTCTCTCTTCCTACCTTTCCTCTATCCTTTCCCTGTCCCCACCCTCTCCCTATGCCCATTGTAGCTCCTCTTTCCTCTCCCTTGCTTGCCCACGCAGGACCTCCTTGGCTGAGTAAGCAGCATTCTCCTACCGCTTCCCCAAACAATGGAGCTCACTCCCATTATGCATCCAGTCTGCATCATCCTCCTTCTCCCTTACCCTCTCCTGTCTGAACTCACCATTCCTTTTTGCAACTGCTACTGACACCCCCTAATTCGTCTGCATGCTCTGACTCAGCAGAGATGGTCCTCAATTTGTGAACCCTGTTTGAACTTTGAACAAATGTGTATTAACCTGCTCATCACCAGTATTGCCACTGTAGTGTACTCAAGTGTACATATGTGTAAATAACTGTGCATTACCTGTATATGTTGTATATGTGTTTCCTATACTTTACTATACACTGCATTTTTATCATACTGTATCCCTGCTCCCCTTTTCCCACGATACATCTGGAAATGGGCTATTTCCACTCAGTATGCCTTTACTGGTAAAACTCTTAAAATAAATAAATTATAGACAGGGGCACCCAGGGAATCTTGCCTTTATGGGCTATGTCTGCTACCTTCTGGCACTCGGCACAAGTTTGGCAGTAAGTAGCCACCTAATCATGAATACCAGGCCAAAATAAACAATACAGCAGTCAGACCAGTGTACAGTCTCTACCTGCATGACCTACCATCGGAATATTGTGGGCTAGGTGTAATAGCTCTCCCCTATATTTTCAGGCACCACCAATTGCTCTACTTGTTCTTTGATGAAGGGGTAGGAACAGGTTCTGTATAATATTTCTTTCTGTTTGATAACCCTGGGATCCCTGAGTCTTGCTGCACTCCTACCATAGCATACAGGGGTTTCAGAGTAATGTCCTGCTGCTGATCATTGGCTATATCAGGGATAGCAATATACATGTTTCATAACACATATAGTACCATGTTTATCATCATTAACAGTAGAGCAGTGTTCCCAATGTCCATTTCTGTTTTGCTCTTCTCCTTTCCTTTTTTGTTTTCCAATCTTTACCAGGGGTAAAGTAGTCCTCTTCAGGAAAGGGAAACATGTCTGATAGGACTTGGGCTTGTTTAGACTGTAATCAGATGACCACAGCTGCTGTAAGGTGTGTGTGTGGGGGGTAACTTCTTCTTTGACCAGTTCTGAAAAACCTGGAAAGTCATGTCATGTCACTACAGGCACTGGTGGCATTGGAACCACTCCCATATTAATTAACTCAGTTAAACCTTTTACACATAGGGTTACCTGCATGGCTTGGTAAAAATGGATGTCCCCTTGAACACACAACACCCCAGTTAAAGGACCTCTTTTGAAATCATTAGGGAGAACATCAGGATGGATCAATTTTTGATGACCACCTGATTCTATCAGGCCTTGCACTGTCTTTGGGCCCACTGCTACTTTGGTCAAGTACTATCCCAGATTAGCTAGGGTCAAAAAAAAGGAGAGCTAGTCAACTGAGAATGGCATGCCAGTTAGTGTAGATAAATGTACAGTCACGCACATGGGAAAGTATAATATGAAGCATGACTACCAGTTAAATGCAATTCCACTAAAAAAGGTAGAAAAGGAAAAAGATTTCGATATATTGGTGGACAAACACTTAAAATTCAGAGCTCACACTGGCCTGGTGGCACTGAGGGTTGAGGTGCTGGACGCCACCCCTCGCACCACGCTGGCGACCCGGGTTCGGCAACTAGCCTGGGTCGTCGGGGGTCAGCAGGGGAGGAAAAGGATTGAGCATCCGTAGGACTGCTCTCCTTCTCTGGGGAAGGGTGTGTGCTGCTACCAGTGCTCTGGTGGCCCCTGGCAGTGGCTGGGGTGATCACTAGAGCACTGGCAGGACCCATGGGGACATACTGTGGTGGACACCTGGATTAGAGTGCATGCGGAAGCATGTACGCTCAGGACCTTAGGGGTCATTGCACGCCACAGATGTCAAGGGAAGAAAGCAGAAAAATAGGGCACCAGTCGAGGCGGCATGATGGCCGTCTCCAGCAGGGACTAGTTTGGTGCTGAGGGTATGCGGCATTACTGGATCCTGACCCGGGGGGTTGAGCTAGGGGGAGCTCCCCTCCACCCTGCCACGGGGGGCAAGCCACGGGGGTAGCTGCGGGACCCATACTAGGAGCTGAGCAGAATCCCTGGAGATGGCAGCCTGAGACCCACTAAGGATGCCTGACATGATGAGGTAGGCAGACTGGTGGCTCAAGGGGGCAAAAAGTATAAACCAAAAAAAAAAAAAAAATTCAGAGCTCACCATACAACACTGATGCAGAGATCAAATTATATGATCAGGAATATTAAGAGAGTTTTCCTAAATCAATCAGCAACTTGCATAATACAATTGCATAGGTCATACATCAAACCCCACCTTGATTATAGATCTCCGTTGTGGAGCCCACACTTGAGGGGTGAGGTGGATCATGTTGAGACAGTGCAGTGTAGAATCATTAAGATGATTGGGGCCCTGCGGGGGTACAGCTATGAGGACAGGTTGCAACATTTAGGGCGTTATAGCCTGGAACAGAGAAGGATTGGGGTGACCTATTAACTGTGTATAAAATTATGCAAGATACTGAACTTACGGATGAACTGGGTGTTAAAATTCAGCTCAAACCTAACTACCTAAGGACACATATACTCCAGATTAAACTGGACACAGTAAAAAAAATGGAAGATACAATTTTTTCCTTCAGTGTACAGGCAGGATATGGAACTGCCTTCCTAGTGATGTGATAGCTAGTAGTAGCTTAGAGATATTTAAGAGGAAAATTGATACTGTATTAGAATAAAGGGACTAGTTGGATCCACTGATGTAGGTGAAAGGCACCAATGGGCATATTTTGTTTTTCTGTTCATCGCCCAGTATGATTACCCAGTATGATTACATACTATATGACCCATTTATTACAGTTATAGTACACAAAAGTCAAACGAGGCCATACACCTCCACCAGGTCTATACCCTGGTCTTGGTACAGGCCTTGACTCAGAAAAGTTGGTCTTACCAAACCTCTGCTGACAGGTCTTGAAGGAACAAACCGACGGGCAATCTCTTAGTCCTCAGCAAAGGAAATTGCTTTCATTCCAGTGTTAGGTTGGTGCTCCGTAGCCCACAACTGAACATCACCAGGCAACAGATAAACATACTGTTCCATCACAGCGAGCTTCAGGATTTGTTAGACAGTCTTTACATCAGGTTGCAACCACTTCATACAAAGATCTTTCAGTCATGTGTAGGCCTCTCTTTTGTTATTGCCAACTTGATATTTCAGGTTTCTGAAGCACTATCTGTAAGTCTCACTGGAAATGTTATATCTGTGCAGTATTTCCCTCTTCAACATTTCATAATCTTATGATTGTATGCTGTCCATATGTCTATAGGCCAATTGTGCTTTTCCAGAAAGGTAGGGGACCAACCTAACAAACTATTGGTCCTGGGCCACTGGCAGGCTCGGGCCACTCTCTCATAGGTTGTTAGATAGGACTCTATATCCTCATTCGGTGTTAACTTGGTCAGTTTAATGTCATTCATACTGGAGACATTTGGGGTACAGGGCCCAGGATTCGGGCCTTCCCTCAAAGCTTGTAAGGCTTCAGCTCACCCTTCATCCGGCCTTTGTACCGCTTGTCCCCACCATCTGTAAAATCCTTGTAGATTTTCAGGGCCCTATTCTGCACCTTCTTCTTCAGAGGCTGACTCACTTTGGGTATCTGGCTTGCTCCGTACCTTCGATTTCACCACTGATTCTATTGCTTCAGTTCCTTCCTCTGTCTTCTCCATCTTCTCTGCCTTTGCTGCCATCTTCCTGGTTACCACAGCCAGTGCACCATATTCTTTCTTGCCTCTTTTTCATTCTGACATGCCACTTTTCACTGTGCATCAATCACTAGCACCAGCCCTGCCACCTCCCAATACTCTCGCCACATCAGAGAGTATCTGAGACAAATCTCACGGACACCATTTTTCTTGGGGGTGTGGGCATAAAAGATAGTACACAGTTGATAAGGTGCAAACATCCTTAGACATATGTTTATTCAAATAATAAAAGAAACAGAAGGCACAATGGTTGTTAGTTTTGTCAGGATAAAGTTTTTTGCAAAAAAATCCACTTGAACAGAAAACAAGGCAGATTTCCTTTTTATTTGTAATGTATGATTCTTTAAGGATACTTGAAAAGAAACAACAAGGTAGATTTCTTCTTAATTGTAATGTCTGTTTGGCTCTTTAAAGCTAATAACCTTTTCCTTGGTGCTGTAGACTCTCCTTTGGGTGAGATTCATTCAGCTTTCCCTCCTCCAGTTCAGAGCTCAAGCAGAAGGTCATCTGCTTCCACAACAGCTTCACACTCTATGTCTCTCATTTTGGATCTGAATCTTCTCAGAATCTCTGGAGTTCCTTTTCATATATCCCCAGGATCAGGTGATCTGCCTTGTTCTACTTAATACTATCATAGGTACTTTGTAATTTTTACGTTGGCCTTGCGCCAGAAGCAACATCTTCTGATAGTGTGGGATTGGGGCACGCTGCTGTTGGCCAATGCAGGGCATGCACGGTAGGTGCGTCCCTCATTTCCCCAATCAGCCTGCATGCTGGCACCACACCATGCATATATAATGGGGTGAGCACATCGCAGGTCTGCTGCCAATCTAGCAAAGCTTGTCATACATGGTCCTTTGCTTTAACTCATCGCCAGCCATTATGATCATGGTTGGTGAGCGGCTCATGGCTGCTGACATCAGGTGCCCAATCCCTGCGGTGCCCTCCCACTGTGTTAGTGTGCCAATGGGGGCCACTCCCATCGCATACCCCAAATGTTGAATGCTGAGGGGTGCCCAATCCCCCCTCGGCCTGCCCACCTCTTTGTTTGTCGGCACAGGTGCCCAATCCCCATTGGCTACTGACACCCCCTAAAACTCAGCTAGGTGGCATGCTGAGAGCCCACCCCAGCATGCCAAATGCCCTGCAACATGAAAACTGTCCCACCGATGGTTTCCTTTTTTCTTGTAAAGCGAAAACATTCCTCGTAGTCTTGATGCCCCTCCCCTACCTGCACCCACCCACTCGCATCCTGTCTCCTCTCACCCCTCAACCCATACTTACCCGGAGTCCGGCGCGATGACCTTCCGTGGACTGGGAACACATCTGCACTCTTCAAAGCTGACCGCGAACTGAGGAAATGCCGGTAAGCTGTATAATGGAGTGAATAGGGTTTTTTCAACTTTGCTGCATATCTCAGGCATATCTTGAAATTTTGGCACCAAATTTTCAACATCAGGTTTTTGGGGCCCCTCCTCATGAATTCTATCACTGTCATGGCATTAATCGGCCTCGAAAGATGATTCTGCAGTCACTGCATGAAATCACCTTTTGGGACCCATTAATGAAATGACAGTGCCAGTGTTCATGAGGTGGCCTCTCAAAAAGCCTATGTTCCAAATTTGCGGGGAAAAATCCAACAAATGCCTGTTTTTCGAGCGTGCGCTGTGCAGTTGCTACGCAGGCTCCTAACTTCGCACATTCACAATATTTTAACACTGGATTTTCAGCATAGGCATTTTGTACACCTCCTTGTGACCAGTACAGCTGTCATTTCCACATCCTGCCCAAATGTGTTTCCGCACTTCCGGCGCACAATAACGCAGTTGCTGTGGAAATCAGTGTTTGGGCAGATTATGAAAATGATTGTGACACAGTTCATGAGCAGAGGTCCTAAAATGCCTATGTTGAAAATTTGGTGCTGATACTCCATAAAATGACTGTGTTACAAGCATGCGTTGGCAGATTACGCACACTCGTACAGTCGTGCATTTGTGATATTTTCACTCTGGATTTTCACCATTGCCATTTTTCCACACCTCTTGATGAACAGTACAGCTGTCATTTCACATATCCTGCCCAAAATGTGTTTTTGCACTTCCGGCGCAGAATAGCGTGGTCGCTGTGCGAAATCACTTCTTGGGACACTTTGAGGAAATGACAGTGACACTGTACATGAACAGAGGTGCTAAAATGCCTAAGCTGAAAATTTGGTGCGAACACCATAAAATGGCAGTGTTACAGCGTGCGCTGCACATTTCCCAAGCACCCTTGTAACTCCGCAAAATTTCAGATATTTGTATGCCACATTTTCAACACTGACATTTTTACACCTCCTTATGAACTGTGCAGCTGTCATTTTCACATCCTGCCCAGCATGTTTCCTGCACTGCACTACCAAACACCAAAGGGACACCCTAATGCCTGTCACTCTCTGCAGGGTGGGGTGGGTTGGCATCAGTTCAATACTTCACTGCCATTCCTATGATGCATCTCTCTAGCTCCTGCACTGCCAATGGCAGCAGGCCAACAATTGGCATTGGCAAATGCTTGTTATAAAGGTATTCTTTTAAGCAAACATGTAAAACTTAAGTACTCAAACAACAGTAAAAAATTACTTGTGCACACCTCAAAACATCTTTCCTACCACCAGTGTTAAGCTATAAATTTACAAATACATTTCTGTTAACTCCTCACACCTTTGTACGATCCCTAAATTAGACTTGAATGGTTCTGAGTTTGTAATTGACCTTCACCTTGGAAACAGCACCAGGTGCAGGTGAGTTAGCTGGAATTTCAAAGACAATGCACTGAAACAGTCTCACATTTCAATTTGCCCATGTTGTTACCCCTGCTCTTTTGTAAGTCTCTGAGGGGAACCAACCTATCCATTTGCTTTTAATGTGAGTTAACAGTGTAAACCATTTTACTTGTTCCTTTGAAGCAGCTTCCATGTTAAACAAAATTAAAGGGAGGTTAATGAGAGTAACTTGCCAATGCACTGCAATGAGGCACCTTCATTTGCAAAGCAGGATTCAGACTTTTGCGTATTCAAACTAGCATGTTTTAAATTTCTGTCTTTTATTTCTCTTTCTCCTAATGCATGCTTACATATGCTCAAATGAACTTGGTGGAATATGGAAAGAAAAGTGAATTAAAGGTAAAAGAAAGGAAAATAAAAGTAGGGTAGATAGATAAGAAGGAGGGGCAGAGTCTGACCTTGGGGTGATCAGGTCATGAGTCATAGAAAATACTGATGCAACAGTCTGGATAGAAAAGCAAAAGAGATAGAAAGACAGCTATAGAAAGATATTTATATGTTATAGCATACGTCTCCTGGCATTCCCATGGCCAGCATCTTGAGATCACAGGGTTCACAATAAAACTGGTTTAGCTGTACACAGAAAGGGTTGAATTTGCTTGTCAATTCAGGAGGCCTTGGTCTGTGGGGCATAAATATTAATAAGTTGAAAGACTTGGTTATGCAGGAAATATCCAGTAACAGAGCACAGACAGGGTGTGTGTCCACCATAAGACTGACCACAATATCAGCCTTTTTTAAACAAATACCAACATCACTGCATAGATCCTCTCTCACAGGCCAAATGATTTCCCCCAAATCAAGGCTATTTGTGCAGCTTATACAATATGTCTGAGACTGACCTTAGCCTAGTGTCCTGCAAAAAAGTAATGTCAGATTTAAATTGTTCAAGTAAGGCGAAAGTACTAAGCCATTTTTTCATTGCTTTGATGCTGTTTACATTTAAAGAAGCTAAGGCCAGGTTAGGAGAGGTAGCCATAGGACTGTGTGATGTAAGGTATTTTGCTATAGAGGACTTGATTTCAGATCTTGTTTCTCATTTTCCTTCAGACTTGAGAGCAAGTAGGACCAATATCTCCTATGAAGAAATTTCTTTTGTGATGACATCACCAAAGAGGCCAGTAAAGATTCGACAGTCCCCTGTTTGTCACCGTCTCCTATTGTTCTAGAGTAGCATATTTATTTTCTAGGGAAATAAGTTCTGTTATAACAACTTTCTTTTTTTTCTTTTTACCTTTTACTTTTTCCACTGTCTGGAAGTGCTCCATAGTAGAGGTCAGTAGAGGAGGCATTTCTGGTGTGTCATCCATAGAAATTGTCTCACTTCCTGAAGAGGGAATTGGGGTTTGAGGGTCAGAATTCATAATAGACTCTTCTGTGGTGTCTGCAGGGGTTCAATATATGTCTCACTGGGGACAGGATTATTTTGTTCTTGATTTATGTCAGGTGGTCACAAATTAGATGCAGTATCCCTGGCATTGTTAGGAGCTGGTACTGTAGTAGCAGGCTGCTCAGATGAAGAAGGAGGCTTTGGGGCTTTGTGAATATAAAAGTCCTCTTCCATATAATCAGAATTGTTACTGGCTGCCCAATGGCATAAACAGAAGGTGAGATGTTCTGCATCACACAAATTGCATCGAGGAGTGAAGATGCAGTGTAAACCAGAATGGCGAAGATCACCACAAAGAGTACTGCTGAGATGTTGAAAGTAGCCACATTTGTAATAGGATTTAGGCTGTCCTGGATAGAAAAGTATGCCTCTATCTCACCCCAGAAAAAACTGCTTGGCAGGTTGTTGTATGACTGAATCCATATAGTGAAGTTTTACCCAAAATGTCCAACCCCCTGTCCAGAAATTCTCACTGTCCACAATGGGTTCTGGTGTGCCTTATATTTTGCAATGTTTTTGAAACTAGTAAACAATATCTGTGACATTCACCCCTTCATTTTGCAAGAGAATTGTGACATATTTGAATGAAGGCATTGTAAGGGGGATAGATGTAAAAGGTGTCCAGAGGGGATTGTCTTTTGGTATGTGATATGAATTCCAGAAGCATTTTTGTGGGGCAGCAGTCTTAAAACTGATATAAAAACTACTATCCCTGAGGCATGAATCAGTGCACATGCATCAGAGGGTGAAAACTTTAGTGATTGTTTTATCAGCATTTTCCCAACATGTACTCTGTCAGGTGGTGTTTCCATGCCTCTTTTTGTATCTGAGGCATAGTGCGTTTCTTCACTTAGCCAGTTCCACCAGGCGGTGAAAAAGGCTAGCCTAGCTGGGTATTTTGTCTATTTATAGATATTTGTGTGTTTTGTTGTGGGGGGATTGTCAGCATAACCTGTTGAAGGTATAGGCTCCAGTGAAGTGACCGCTCAGCCTGGTCAGTTTCCATGACAACTGAACAATCAATAACTTGCTCTGAGTGGCTTTTACGGAGCTGGCTTCTTTACTCGTTCTTGCTATTCCTAGGCTACTGTTAAGGACATTCCCAGGCTACTGTCCACTATATTTCCTGGGTCTGCTCATCTTTTGTATAACACAAGTAGAAACAGCCATACCTGTAGGGGTTGTCACTCTGTTGTTCCTCCATGGGCTCAGCATGGCTACAGCAGCTGGTGGTGGTGTCCTTTGAAGTTTTAGCAGCTCAGCAGAGCTGTCAGTGGTGTCTTTAGAAGTCTGGCTGTTTGTGCTAGAACCAGGCAGAGGGATATCCGGACTTGGAATCCATTTTTCAGTTTCAGTTTGAATCCATCCAGCTTTACTCAAGGCTATTTCTGGTGACCCAGGTTCACCTGCATGTCTGAGAGATTTGCATCCTCTGTATGCTGCTGACGTAAATTCATATTTCTGATGCCAAAATTTGTTCAGTGGTTACTTTGTTGGAATTTCTTTCCAGGTACATGTGGAGGGCTTCATGGTTGCCTTTTATGTTTTTTTTTCCTTATTCAGTTCATATTTCTCCTTTAAAAAATTAAAATCTTCCTCTGCCATCATAGCTAGTAGTTGCCTTTTCTTCTCTTGTAAGTCTTTTTGGAGTTTCTGTTCAGCAGCCAGCAATTCAGCATCTGATATGTCTTCAAACCTAGTACCTGTAGCTTGAGAGGTTGGGGTAGAAGCTAATTCCCATGTCCTTGATGCTCTACCACCTCAATCGTCATTGTCCACCATGTTGGAATCCTCCATCTCTCTCACAGGAAATCAACTGCCCCCCCTCACAGAAAAAGTAAGGGAATTTTATTAACAAAGGATAGCAAACAATACAAATCAAATCAAATCAGAACAAACCAGAATATGGTGAAAGACACTGTTACAAAAATATTCTGTGGAAACCTGACCACAATTTATGAAACACAAAAGGATGTAACAGCTTTCTGTCCTACACATAAATGTGGGAGAGATACTGTATAGCAGTTAATATTAGTGCCTGATATATTTAGCGTGATGACTCCAGTTGTACATATTAGTGCCTGATATATTTGCACTCAGTGCTTACTGCTGGAGTACAGTTAGCATGGCAGATTATATTAGCGGTCTGTTTATATTAGTGGTTCTTTGCTTTCAGCTAATATAGCTAATATAAACAAGCTAATTATTTATTATTTAAGAGATTTACCAGGAAGGCATACTGAGCAGAGTACCGCTCAATTCCAGATGCACCCTGGGGTAGGGGATTACAAGAGTGCAGTAAGACAAAAACAGTACATACATAATTAGCAGATAACAAACAGTGGCCCAGTAGGATGGGTGCAGTAACTGAGATGCATAATGGTTTATACAAAATGAAGAGTATTTCAGACAGTGATGTAGTAGCATGGAAGAAATTACAACAATTACATAGTGTGATCAAAAATTAGATTACATACTATGTGAGTAGGTGTCTTGATATCTACAGCAACAGTAGAAGGTTCGTGGCATATGGAACCGATTAAACCGAACCCAGAATAACTGAATAAGAGTTGTGCAGGAATTCAGTGATAGGAAAGCATGTGCAGTTGTAGCAAAATGTGCTTTGAGAAGGGCATTACGTTGGGAGTACTTGTAGTGGTCTGATGTCGCTGCCAGTGAGTTCCATAATTTGGGCAGTCTGAAACTGAAAGCTACCTGACCTGATCAGGTGGATCTGTGGGGAATGTGAAGGAGCCTGGAGTCAGTGTTCTGAGATTGTAGGTAGGTGGGGGATGGCGGTTAGAGATGTTGATAGGTAGAGGGCAGCGTATGTGACCAGAACTCAGTAATTCTAGCACAGTGCAGCAATTGCGGTTTTGGGTGATGGGAGGTCAAGGGACTGGTAAAGGTTACAGTGGTGGATGTTGGGAGAATGGTCCAAGGCAAACCGGCAGAAGGAGTCGAATATGGGGTGAGGATCGAGCCTGGCTAGAATGTTTGGGGGGTGGCACCGTAGACGACATCGCCATAGTCCAAAATTGGGAGGATCATTTTTTGTACCATTGCTTGTCTGGTCGGTAGAGGGATGCAAAACTTGTTACGATGGAGAGCTCCCAGCATGGGATTTAGTTTTTTTTGCAGTGCGTCTACATGCACTGAGAAGTCAAGGTACTGATCTAGCCAGACGCCGAGATAGTGATATGTGGAGCAGGCCTCAAGCGGAGTTCTATCCAAGGTATAGAATGTGGGCGTGTCAGTAAGCCGGATTAGTTTTGCTCGGGAGACAGTTTTTTTTGAGTTTAGAATAATTGGTTCTCAAGCAACCAGCGTTGGATATAATCTGCTATACAGTAATCTGTAACCGTACAAGTAACTACAGCAGGAGAGAATCAGTTTCTGCTGCATTGTAAAAGCACATCTTGCCTGGCCTAAATAGTATTTACAAATTGCAAAGAATATGTGTAGGACCGAGGTAGAAAGCAATTCCAGACAGGCAGAAACAAATTTAAAATAACAATATTGTAGTTTACAGAGGAAAAGGTAGGAAAAAGCCACATGTGGCTTACTTTTGTTGAAAAAGTTCAATTAGTAGGGCATTCAAAAAGAAAATGGATTTGTGGTTCAGGGATATTCAAACATGTCAGACAGGGACAATATCATTCTATAATGTATGTTAGAATGCTGTTAACCTTAGGAAATCATCATTTCCTAAGGTTGTTAACCTATCGATGTGACGTAGATATGTTGTTAACCTATCGATGCTACATCACATCGATAGGTTAACAACAGCGATTGGTCTGCGCATGTGCGTGCTTTTTTTCGACGGGGAACTGACGCATGAACAGCAGCAGTTGGGGAAGAACTGAACGGCCGCGGCGGTGACTACTAAAGAAAAAGTAAGCAGCCTTTTGAGGTGGGACCATACACTATAAAAAATAATGTATGGTCCCTCTATCGTCAACCGGTCAATTTTAACCGTCTCGAGGTTGCCATGGTGATATAAACCTCTCGACTTAACCTCAAGGTTTACGGTCGCCTGGCAACCTCTCGACTGATACTGACCAGTTAACAATAGAGGACCATACATTATCCTCTATGTTATAGCTTTGTGCTTCAAGGAGTCATGGACTGCTAATTTGCTATATAGGCTAAGCCATAAGATGTCCCACATATGAAGGGAATTTTACAATTAACCATTTGAGATAACACAGATTCAGTATGAGCCTGGGAACAAAAGGGTATCACCAGAAGGGGGGGATAATTAGGGGCAATGACTGCATTGTACAGGCTTCTCCAATGGAGTCTAGCACAATCAGCAGAAGCCAGTTTCCAAGAAAATAATTTCTTAAGAGACGTCAAAATATAAGCAGGGAGTACATGATAATAGTCCTAGATAAATCCATGAATAAGGATGGAAGGTGGGATCACCCAAAGAGGTAAAACTCAGTCTGAAACCAATGGGATCCCAGAGGCAGATGAATTACCTAACAATGGTGAAAATTATAATAAAAAAACAGGGGGTTAACTATTTTGAGGCCTCCTCTATCACAATGCCTATAGGTAACTTCCATTTAATGGGGTTGAACTGAAAACCTCACAGTCCCTGAAAAGACAAGCTAAATAATCTAATCTCAATGGAAGGGGAAGGGGAAACACAATGCTAAGATATGTAAAGCAAGGAAGCAACAAGGTCTTTATAAGATATACTCTCTTAAGCTTAGCCAATGCACTATGTTTCCAAACCAATAACCTCCATTCAGCTTTAGATAGACATGTTTCCCAATTAAAAACATCTGCCTAAGGGTGGTTGAAGTAAATTCCTAAAATCCGTATGAGGATGTCACAAACAACAATTCCCACAATTATAGAAGGAAAGTCAGATGCAGAAGAGCCAACTGGTACAGCCATACTTTTAGTAAAGTTGATCAAAGAGCCCAAGACCTGAGAATATGTCCATAGAATTGTGGACACAATGTTCTCTTGTCTGAAATCAAGAGACAGACATCATCTGCATATGACAGGGCACAGAAATCCACGACATCAATGAAAGCTGTGCCTTGCAGTTGCGTAGAGTGATGAATGAAACACAAAAAGGAATCTAGGGTAAACACATACAGCAATGGGCTTAGGGTGCAACCCTGCCTAATACCCCTACAAAGTGGTACAGGAGTGCCCAGGTCAGAATTTATGTAAGGGATAGGGCCAACCGAGGTATATAGGAGGTGATTCCAGGCAATAAATGAGGGAGGGAGGCCATACCAAATTAGGACATCAAAAAGGTAGCTATGTGCAACACAGTCAAATGCCTTCTTTTGATCCAGGGAGAGAACAAAACCGGAGCATAGACCTTGTTTGCCCCTCTCAAAAAGTTCTCAAAGGATAATTAAATTATCTGAAATATGATGTGTGGAAATAGCACAACTCTGGGATGGTGACAGAAAAATGTCTGCATAGAAGAAAGGCGATCACTAAGGTGCGTGCAAGGATTTTATAATCTGTATTCAGGAGGCACAAAGGTCTCCAGTTCTTCAAAAGTGTTCTGTCATCTTTCCTATATATTAGAATAAGCAAGGCTTGGGACAAATTGGGGGGTAGTTTACCAGTTCCCAAAAGCTAATTAAATAGTATAACCAACATAGGACCTAGATAATCAGGGAACGCTTTATAAAATTTGGGGGAGAGGCCATCTATGCCGGAGGCAATGTTCAAGGAAAAACTCTGAATTGTGATAAGAACCTCCAATAGGTGCACAGGACCCATCAAAGAGGCATACAGGTGGGCGGGCAAAGGGGAGGAGCAATTGAACAAGATGATAGGTGGGATGAAAGAAGCACCAAAGGTAGCCTGAACATGGGTGTGAATTTGAGTCATTATGTATGTAAGATCAGATTCTGGAGGATCCAGCAGGGATTGGAGAAGCAACTACATCTGTCTGCTCTGAAGTTTATCAGAGCATGCTTTAAACATATCCAGTGATTGCCATCTACCTTGGGTGCCAGACTTACTTTCCATGCCCAGAGACCTAGCCCTGTCATATTGATATGTGACCATTTGAGATGTAACCACCTCAGTTTCAGAAGTGAGGTCCAGGCCAGTCAAGTGCATATGAGAAATCAGACCATGCAGATGGAAGTGGAGATTCAAGCAATGAAAATATCATGAGGTATTTAGCCGTCGTGCTTGATGTCAGAAAAAGCAACAGAACTCTTTTTTAGAATCCACCAACCACTCTCCAAAGTCATCATAAGCACTGAGGATGGTCCCTCTATCAAAGAAGACCTGAAGCCAAGCCTTGCATACAGCTGGAACTGTCAGCATGGAGCTATTGAGCCTCCACTGCCTGTGCAAGTAGGGAGTAGCAGGTCTTGTTGTACAGACAGAAAGGACAGCCAAGTGGGCTGAGGATTCTACAGGAATAACCCTGGACTGGGTAACAAGAAAACATACTAACATACTAATTGCCAGCAGATTAGGCCTTATGGTCTATCGAGTCTGCTCGAACCTCAGATCCCTAGTTGGGTACCAAGGCCCTCCCCCCCTCATGTTCCAGAAACCCCTATCATCCATCCCCACCCCCTCCGGGCCAGGCCATCATCTGATACATCCACTTTCTGTATCTGTACCACCCTCTCTTGAAGTCCTCCACCATGGATATCTGAACCAGCTTGCCAGGCAGCATGTTCCAATGATCCACTGCCCTCTCAGTGAAAAACCTCCTCCTCTTTCCCCCCTCACCCTTCCACCTTCCAACTTCAAAACATGCCCTCTGGTGATACCTCCCTTACTTTAGTCTAAAGATCTCCTCCTTGTTTACCCTATTTATTCCCTTGAGGTACTTGAAGACCTCAGTCATGTCTCCAACACCTCTCCTCTCCTCCAATGAAAACAGACCAAGCTCCTCAAATCTGTCCTCATACGTCAAATCCCCTAGTCCTCGTATCATCTTAGTAGCTCTCCTCTGTACCCTCTCCAGGATCGTTATGTCCCTCTTCAAGTGTGGTTTCCAGTACTATACATAGTACTCAAGGCGCGGTCTAACCAATCCATTGTACAGCGGCAGAATAACTTCCCTGCTTCTAGAGGTGATCCCCCTTAAGATGCATCCCAACATCCTGTTTGCTTTGCTAGCTGCTCTCCTGCAGTACTCAGAGTTATTCATACATGCATCCACCATGACCCCTAGGTCTTTTTTCTCCTGTTGATGCCTCCAGCACCTCCCCTCCCAGGTTGTACCTGTGTTTAGTGTTTCTCTGCCCAAGATGTAACACCTTGCACTTGGTGGTATTAAAATTTAATTTCCAGGAGTGAGTCCACCTTTCCAGGGTGTCCAGGTCCCCTTGCAGGGCCAACCTCCCCTCTTCCCTTCTACTACTGCTCCCATCTTGGAGTCATCAGTGAAGAGACTCATTTCACACCCTATACCCTCCCTAATGTCAGATATGCATGCATTAAACAGGATCAGACCCAGGACTGAGCCCTGCAGTACCCCACTACTGACCTCTCTAGGGTTCGAGAGCTCCCCACCAACCACTACTCTCTGAGTGCATCCAGCTAGCCAGTTTTCTAACCATCTTACCATCTGACCATTAAAGGGCCCTCCCAACCCCATCAGTTTCTCCACCAGACCATTGTGGGGACCAAGTCAAATGCCTTGCTGAAGTCCAGTAATAGTACATCCACAGGTTTCGCCTGTCCAGTTCAATGTTACCCATTCGTGAGAACTCCACAAGGTTGGTTTGACACACTCTACCTGGGCACAAACCCATGTTGCTGACTATCCAGACCTCCCACCTCCTCCAAGTACACCCCCAATCGTTCCTTTAGTATCTCTCCATTAATTTTCCACCACCAAGGATAAACTGATGGGAAACAGCTTGATAAAATACAAAATCAGTCTGTGATTGCAAAGTGTCCTTTGTAAACATGGGATATAGGGGTACTGGACATGTGTTGGATATCTTGCAAACAAACTGTAGTTATCATGTCCCTTAAAAAAATGGGAGTCACAGAAAATGTTCGTTGTGTGACCTCCACAGTCTGTAATGCCCAACCCACAGTTGAAATCACACCCCAACAGGAAAGGTTTAGAGGTACAGAGAAAAGGCTGAATAAGCTTAAATAAGTTCACACACTCAGACTTCAATTAAGGGCATTAACAGTTACAACCCTCAGAGGAAGGGAGCCCAGTGTCAAATTGAATAATAAAGCTCATCCAAGAGACATATCTGTCAGTCTCTGTAACTTAAAATCAAAACCACAGAAAAGAAGGCCAATACCATCACAGGTGTCAAGTCCCTGTGACCAGTAGGATGGCTCAGACACACATAAGTTCCTTACAGCAGAAAGTTCAAAAGCTGTTGTTATGCAGGTACTGTATCCTGAAGCACGAAGATACTGCCAGGGAGGATACAGTGCAGAAAATGTAAGTATACATTTTCTGTGGGACTTGATGCTGTTGACATGTAACGTAAATGCAGAGATGGGAACCTGGGCTAGGAACAGGGATGGTTACAGGGGTGCACCACCTCCCTTCCCAGTTTGTGAGCAGGTCCTATTTTGCACATGCTTTGCAGACTGTTCGTACTGAGGGTCATCAACTTCCGAAAGAATCTCCTTCTGGGAAGAGCACACAGAGGAATCAGAGCAACAGCCATCATTCTCAGTGTCTCCCTACTGTGAAGATGTACCTAAATCAGCATAAACATGTCAGAGAAAATTCTCTGACTTTCTTGACGATTTCATTTTACCAACAATCCTTCAGCAACATGTTTTCTTAGCCGGGAGCTGAAAAGGGTCTGATTCCATTTGGATAACAACAGGAGGAGGGTAGTGTGGAACAGGAATGATCTGGCATACTTCCAGGGATTCAGGTGGAACTGGGAGAGGCTCAGAGACTACAATGGGTGGAAGCAAGATTTAAATCGGGTCTGGGGCTACAGGTAAATCTGTGTCTGGGGAAGGGCATGGAGATCCAGTAAGAAAGGGTCAATCTGTTCCATTACAGGAACAGATGAAGAGTCCCCCTCATCTTTATGAGCCAAGGTCTGATCTTCACAATTAAAGCATGCTGATTAAGGCCATCATTACGGTTGTGGGATGCCCAAGGGTATTGTCAAAAGGCATGGCCCTGCTCTTCACAGAGATTACATTTGTTTGGGTTAGGGCAGGCCTGGGTAATATGACCAAATTCCAGACAGCTACCACAGTGGGCAGTGTCACACACTGAACTCAGGTGGGTGCAAGACCCACACTTATGGCAAGTATTTGGCTGGCCCAGGTAGAAACTAATGTCTTGTCGCACCCAATATAGAAGTTGGCAAGTAAATGTGTGATCCCAGTTGTATCCTGTTGCAATTTTACTTTCACCTTCCACCCACCTATCCAAATCTGTTCACTGTCAATAATAGGGGTAGGGATATTCAAGACTTCACAACATTTGTGAAGCCAATACAAAACATTTGTTATATTCACATAGTCATTGTGAAAAAGTAAAGTGACATAGCCAAAAATACAGACTACAAGGGGGAGGTCTTAAGGTAATCAAGCTTAAACCAAAAACAGTATAAGGAGGTAAAAGTATAAAGCTGACATCAAAGTGTCTTTGCCAGCAATATACTGCATACAGATCTGCAGCCAAAAAGAACCCATCAAGTTCATCAATAACTTGGATCATATAGGTCCTGTCCATGGGCAAATCCAGGTCTCCTTATATCACAAATGAAACCTATTCTGTCTTTGAATAGGTTCTCTCAGCTGAGTATACAATCCAATAACTTAAGGAGCCATCTGAACCAGCCAGGTTTGTGGTGGACTAAGTGCCATCATAGCTACCAGTGGAGAGAGTCAGACGGGATGCCTGAAGACAGGTTTTCAGGTTTCAAGCAGAAACTTGAGAACAGCTAATCCATGGAGGCTGCAGGCCAAGTGCCCCACACAATGAGGGAGCAAGAGGTAGTCTCCATACAGGAGGGAAAAACACCCTTCAGTGTATTGGGGCAATATTGTTCCATTAGGATCCAAGAAATCCCATCAGCTGTGTTGATCCACCTAGCTGCCAGAAGTGCTGCTCCATGGACCACTTTGTTAGTTTTCTCAAGGCATGTGAAGCCCTACAGTTAGTAGTCAGAGGATAGCACAAGTTGAAATACAGCCTGGAAATCAACAGGTGAGCCAGGTGTCTGAACCACCAGCCGGGAGCTCGGAGGTAACTACAGTCTGTGGCAAAGCGAATGTCAGTAACAGTAGAAATGGTCTGGTGCAGTTGCACCTGAACCTTAATCAATATCAGGGACAGGATGGGAGCCTCCTCAAGCACTCCCACACAAGAATTATGATTCTCCATGGCAACAGCGGCATCCAAAAAATGTGGAAAGTACCTGGTTCAGAAGAAGCAGAACAATCCACAGACATCCCCCCAAAAACGGCACAGGAGGAAGGTCCATATTGATTGTCTCAGTCTGCTGTATAGGAGCTACAGCAGAGAAGGCAGGTAATTGTTGGTGAAGAGGTTCAAGTGGAGGCAGGGTAGACAAAATAAACAAAGGTGCAGTCTCCCCCATTCCTTGTGCAAGATGAAAGCAAGCTGTGGCAAGCTTGTGCTTCTTGTGGTAGTATGTCTTCTCTTCCTCCTCTATCATTCCCAGTAAAACTTGTTTTCATTCCTCCAAGTCCTGGTGCAAGTACTGGTCGGCCTCTTAGAGTGTTGATGCAGAGAGAACTCCCATAGGCAAATGGGGGCCAAAAATGACCAATTCATCATAGTAGTAGTAGTAGCCTGTGCGCCATCCCAGGAACACATGTTCAAAATGCACAGAGCCTCAGAAGAATTAGGGACAGGGGAGGAGGCTCTGTCCCCCAATTCCAGCAGCAGCAGTGCTCACAGCGTCCAGAGGATCAGTTTTCTTGGCAAAAGCCAGACAGACATGGGACCCCTGCAGGAGAGCCAGGGAATTTTTTATTTAAGGGTTCAAAAACATCACATACATAAATCATAAAACAACCAACAAACATGTTGTTATATCATTCTAATATACCTATTAGAATATTTTATGCTTCACTTATATTTTACTATGACAGAAAATCCTTTCCACCACATTTTAACTTTATGTAATGGATGAAACACCAATCTTTCTCATACACCTCTTTTAAGGTTGTTTCACACAGCTGTTGAAAAATATGATATAGCATATACTGTTGTCTTAACACCCATTATACCGTGCTTGCCAAAGATACAATTTTAGAATGGTCAAGAAAACTGATAATGTTCCCTTATGATATTTTAGAAAAATTAGATTATTGGCCCCAAATTAATGCTTCATAAATTAAATTTTGGAGCCATATCAACTTCAGGTATGTGACAACAATTTTCATAAATTATTAGAATAAGTATGTGTTAACACAAAATGTTCCATTGTTTCTTCTAGAGCGAGACAGTCTGTATAAGGACATGTTCTTCCTCCATAACCTTATGCTTGTTATTCCCTCTTGTATTCAACCTTCCATAACAACTCAACCACAATATTTTCCGTATACTGAATGACACCCTAGGTTCATTTAATAGAGTCAAAACCTCTTGTCTTCTGGATGGAATACACCCCTTGAAATCAGGTTCTGTGGGATATATTTCTTGTAAAATTTTTATATAAATTCTAAAGAGCAGAGGACCATAGCCTTTTTTTTTTTAATTGTTTAACCAGCTGAGACACACTAAGCTGAAAGCTTTTTACAGGTGCAACCTGGGAGCACAGGAAGTTAAGTGACTTGCTCAAGGTCACACAGTATATACAAGTGAGGGCTGTGGGCTTCAAACTCAGGTCTCCAGATTTGCATCTCAGAGCCTTAAACCACTGCGCTATCTGCCTCCCAGCCTGTCTTTAGAAACTTTCCATTTATATAATTTTTGTACAGAAGATCTAAGCAATGAGGAAGTTGTAAATATTTAGAAAATGCTACTGGCTCATTTTGCCATTTCATTAAAAACACATGCAAGTTATTATGTATCCAAAAATACATAGGGGAATTTTGTGCCACTAATGCCAATTTAAATGAATAAACTAAAAAAAAGAGAATGTGTGAAACTGGTTCTATCATACCTAGCCCCACTTTCAATTTTGGCAAGTAGGTAAAGCCTCTCTTAATGGGATTAAGGCAGCTGCCCCACAGCATCTGAATAAAAATGCTGTAAAGCCTGGTTTCAAAAGCCAGAGTCAATGGAAATATGGACCCTACATAGAGAATGCAGGGAAGTTAGAATTCTTTAATTATGAATATTTTTTAGTTTAGAGATTTTCTAAATTTTCCATAACAATACTTTGGATTCACAAATGTTTAATGTGTTTTCTCAATTTGACTTTGCAAAGTCAGGTGTCCAAAACCAAATCCCTAAAAGTCTTATGGGGCCTGCTGCAATCAGAAAATTAATTATCTCTTACTGTATGGTGTCTCCTGAACCAAGTATCAATATTCTACATGTTTCTTCATTAAGTTTTGAATTGGATACTACTGAGAATTTAATTAGTTCTTTCCGTGCTTCTCAAATATTCTCAGCATTCTTCTGTAATAAACAGGTAACATCAGCATATACTACCACTTTTACTTCATCCTCTGGAAAATTTCCAGCCAGTCCCATAATTCTGTTATTTAAGTGTATTTTTTCAATCAGAGGGTTTAAAGAAAAATATAAAGTAATGGGCATGGGGGCATCCTTGTCTGACCCTCCTGAAACTTAATGTCAGGCCCTTCCTTTCCAAGGATAATTTGGGCTAAGTTGTATTACTATACAGCAATTTCTGCCAATGTATACATTTATCTGGTATCCCATATGTTTTGTAAAACCTGAAAATGAAACCTGCGATCCATTCAATCAAATGTTGGTCTAATAAGAGAAAAAAAATTGTTTTGTTGTATTTTGAAAAAACTCCCAGATTTCCTGCAGAATGATTAAAGGATACTGAATATGTCTATCCATGAGACCACAAAATTGAGCTGGATGGATAATTGAAGCTAGCAACTTTATGTAATCTCAGATGTAAAATTTGGGATAAAATCTTAAAGTCGGTATTCAATAAACTTATAGGCCTCCAATTTTGAATTTTATTCTTATCCCCTTTTGTATGCAGAAAAATTATGGTCCCCTTCATAAAATAGTCAGGAACCTTTCTTTCTTGTATTAGAAAAAAGGTAAATACTCTTTGTAGGAATAAAGAGAATTCTGTTGAAAATGTCATATAGCACTCAGCCGGTAATCTGTCCTCACCTGGTATTGATTTCTTAAGGGTTCTAATAATTTCTGCAACTTCGTTAGTCGAAATCAGAGAAATTAATGTTTGTATGTTTTCTGGACTAATAATGGTACTTTTCAAAGGGAGAGATAGTTCAGTAGCTCAAGTTCCAATGGGGGATTATTATGTGTTGAGTCCAGATACTGTTCAACATTTTTGAGATGCCTTTTGGCGATGTAACCAATTCTCCTTCTCATTAACTAAAGAGTGAAAGGTGGTCATATTTTTCTTCTTGTTACATGCTTCACAAGGATATATGTATGGAGTTTTATTAGTTCCATAGGTGATCTCAGTGCATAAGGTGCTAACCCTATCACATTAAAGGTTTTGCATTTATTTTTTTAAACTCAGCTTTATTGCATAGCTTGATATCACAAGCTGTTATATGATCATCACAACACATATCATCAATACATATCATCAACACTGAAGTTGTGAACATGGACAGTAAATAATCCAGTACTTCATTAATAAAGCTTGTCTGGATACATTTCAGTAAACATTAAACTACAAGGTAAAACTTAGTGTATTCATTTTGTTAAACCTCTTAAACAAGAGCAATTAATATCCTCTTGAAAACTTACTACCATTTCTGATATGATTCACCAATAAACTATTTATAAAGGACCAACAGGCCCAAATAAAAAGCTGCACTCCTCTCTTCTCTCATCTGTATATAGACATTTGATATTCAATATCTATCTGTTGGCACTCTGACACGTTCCCCTGAGACTTCAACCACTTGGAGCCCAGTGTGTTACTACAGTAATAGTCTCAACTCTCTCCCAGAAGCCCACCCACAAAAAGCGGTGTTAAGTAGTACTATGTCCCTCTGCTATAAGACAGGTCTCCCAGCTTTGCCATCTTTGAACATGTTTTTCTGACTGGAGTCTTATTTTTGCTGTCATGGCCTCCATTGTGACCACTCCCTCACTCTCTCAATCCAGTCCCTGCTTATGGGTGTGTCAGGGCTAAGCCACCATGTTGTAATGCACTTTAGGCCTACTGCCAATAGAAACAGACCCACACGACAGGCATCCCCCTTAAGATGTGTCACCGTGGGTATCCCCAGAACCAGTTCCTCAAATTTGAGGGGGATGAGAATGCCTAGAATCCTTTGTACCACCTCCTGTAGGGCAGCTCAAAATGTTATGAAGTGGGGGCAGGCCCAAGAAATGTAATAGTAATCTCCCACTCCCCTACACTGCCTCCAGTAATGATCTGTATTTAATAGACCAAAGTGCTGTGTGATGGTAGGGACTCTAAAACATTTCATTAATATTTTCCAATAAAACTCCCACAACACTGGAGGCGGAAGTGACCCGCCACCCCATTATTAGTCTTCTCTGCCAGTCTGTCTCTTGTAGAGTAATTTGCACTTCCTGCTCCCAGGATCTCTTTTGAGATTGCACTGAAACACCCCTAGCTCTAAGTAGGAGTGTATATAGGCTTGAGATATATTTACCTGCAATTGTTACCAGTCCATATAGGTAATTTTCCCAGTCTGAATAGGGTCTAGTTAGGCCGAGTATATTATTAGAGGAGTTAATGAAATGCCTCACTTGCATAAATCTCAAGAACTCTCCGCTTTCCCACTGGAATTTTTCCTTGGCTGTATGAAAAGAGATGCACTGGTTATTTTCTATAAATTGGGTAAAGCAAACAATCCCTCTGACCTGCCATCTAGCTTATCCCATATCCAGGGTGGGGGGGGGAAACTCTGGCTCATATTGCATTAGAGATAATTGATCTATGCCCCCTGGGGTAGCAGTCAACTTCTCTACCCTAACAAGAACATATAGGCTGTGCTTTACCCACTTATTACTTATTTGCTTTTGGTATTCTGGTGTTATTGAGGTGAGTACCAGAGTGAAAAGAGGATCACCCCCTGAAGTTTTGTCTTCCATCTCATACCATCTTGATGAGATTCATTGTTCGTCCCATGAAAGTACAGGGCACATTTGGACAGCCAGGTAGTATAGCTGAAGGTCTGATAATGCTAGGCCTCCCTCCTCCTTGGACAAAAGCAATATATTCCTAGCTATTCTTGGTTTCTTGTAAAGCCATATAAATCCTTGTGTGTCTTTTGTAATCTGGTTCCGAAGATTTAGGGGGAGCTTCAGAGGAAGACACTGAAATAAAAAAGAAGTCTAGGTAACACATTAATTTTAATAACTGAAATTCGACCAGCCAGGGTGAGGTGGAGCTGTTTCCATCTGGCCATGTCTTGCACAATGGTGTCCCACAATTTAGTATAATTAATGCTAAATAATTTAGAGGTGGCAGTTGAAATTTGAATTCCAAGATATCTAATTTGGTTCCTGGTTGTCCATTTAAAGGGAAAAGTGTCTTTAAATTTCTGTGGCACTTTTCCACTTAGAACCAGTGTCTCTGACTTGGAAAAGTTAATTTTGTATCCTGAAAGTTCTCCAAAAGTATGAGTTCCATGGACAGCAGAGGTACTGTGGATTCTGGGGTGGACAAAAGAAAATGGAGTCATCAGCATATAGCGAAACCTTCTGCTCTGTGCTTCCCACCATTATGCCCAGAATTTTAGGGTTTTGCCTTATCTTGGCCACCAAAGGTTCCAAGCATAGGGCAAATAATAGGGGCGAGAGAGGAAGCCCTGCCTGGTGCCCCGTGACAATGGGAAAAAAGCCGAGCTAATGCCATTTACCCTTACCAGGGCCTTGGGACTTTTGTATAATTGTGCAATAGCATCTAAAAATTTAGGGCCAAATTTCATTCTCTCCATGGTTGCCTTTAGAAATTGCCAATTAACCCTATCAAATGCTTTTTCTGCATCCATGGAGATGGCCAGCTGGAAGTGTGGGGTTGATTCTTGGGATGAAATAATATTCAATACGCTACGGATGTTATCAGATAAGTAATGCCCTGAAATAAAGCCTGTCTGGTCTGGATGGACTAAGGATGAAATAAGCTATTGGAGTCTCTCTGCCAGCAGACCAGTGCATAACTTCAAATCCACATTTAGTAATGAGTTGAGCCTATAGGACTCACATTTCAAGGTGTCTTTCCCTTCTTTATGAAACACTGAAATATGAGCTGCCTGCCAGGAGACCGGGGCAACCCTTCCCTCCATAACCTCATGAAATACAGGCAGCAGCAAGGGAATAAGGGAATCACTGAACATCTTAAAAAATTCTGGGGGAACCCGTCAGAGCTTGTGGACTTACTGTTTTTTAAAAGGGCAATTTGTGTTTTTAATTCTTGTTGTGAGATGGGTTTATATAATTGTTCTGCCTCCAATTGTGTTAAACTTATAAGGGTAAGGGTGTTAAGGTAAACAGGAAGCTTGGTTTCTATTTCTGGGATTGGATCTTGGGTATATAGAGTTTGATAATATTGGGCAAATAACTGTGTAATTTCCAAGGGGTGAGACACACTTATACCTCCTTTACTTGGATCCTCGAGCTGAAGAGCCATCCTACTTTTTAGCTGCTGTCGCAGTTAGCAGCTAATAGTTTCTAGCCCTGTTTATGTTCTCACAGTAATTTTGCTTAAGTCTCCTATGATGCGTCAAGTTGTGCTGAGAGCAGAGATTCTAAGGTCCTCTGCCTATCTGCTAGGTCCCTTTTACATGAGGATCAAGAGAATTTTGTTTTGGAATTCTAAGTCTGCAATCTCTGCTTCTATATACATTTCTCTTTTTGCTCCCTGCATCTTTTCTCCTGTGAGGCATATTTGATTATGATCCCCAAGTACCCCTTTTAAAGCATCCCATCTGACTGCATGGGAAGTAGTGCCTTCTGGATTGTCCTGCACATAAAGTCTGATAGTTTCCTGAACCAGGTCCTTAATCTGCTGATTATTCATTAAGCCTATATTAAGACTTCAGTGAGGAATTCTACGAAAGGGGGGTGATAAGCGCCAGGACCAACCTGACTGAAGCGTGGCCTGAGATAATCGTGAGGTGGGATTTGGTAACTTTTGACTGTATATGACCATTCTTTGAAAGATAGAAAAAGTAAATTCTAGAATAACAAAGGAGTCGGTCAGAGAAGTGTGAATAATCCCTGTGTTGGCCATTTACCATTCTCTGGACTTCAGCCAGTCTTAGCATACTGCTTAGGTGAAGCAGTGATTTACTAGCCATGCTCTGTTTGGTAGCCTGGGTGCCCCCTTCCGATCTAAGGTTGGAGACAGAACAGTATTAAAGTCTCCGACTACAATGCAGAGATGATCTGCCATATTAAGAATGTCTGTAAAAAGTTTTAAAAAATAGGGAGGCATCTCTATCCTCATTTGGGGCATATACACTGGCTACAATGCAAGCAGTATCCAGATAGGTTGCATACAGCAGGACATAGCATCCTTCGGGGTCGTAATGCACAGAGGTAACATGCGGGGGGCAGGATTTATGTATCAGAATTGCTGTTCCCCTAAGGTGTGGGTGGGTCTGATAGTAGGAGAAGTAAGCTTCCCCTACCCATCTACGACATTTTTAACTTTCGCTGTCATCAGGGGTCAACCTTAACTTTCTTTTGCACTAGCCAGCCGAACAAGTTGATTAAAAATTACACTAGCCCACAGACGGTTGCACTATCCAGCCGGACAAGTTGATTAAAATTTACACTAGCCTGCAGACGGTTGCACTAGTCCACAGTAATAATGGTCAGTTTTGATTGGTTATACAGGAAAAATGCAAGCCAAGAAATACTCTGATTATTGCATATTTATCCTGCTCCCACATTGTTTCCTGCCCCAGCAAAAAAAAAAGAAAAAGACTGCAGTCCAGTCACACGCAGTGTGTACCCCCATTGTTTTTTTACCATGTGCCCCTTGCTTCCTCTTTCTTCACCCCTTCCCCGCCAATCCAGAGAATACCATAATAGCAAATGTTCAGTCAGGCAGTTCTAGCTCTGCACACACAATAGCCAACATCATCATGCACGTCACCACAGTCCCACCCTGACATGCAGGGCAATGTACAGAATCAGGTAGAGAGAGACACTCTCATCCCCTGCCATGTGATTAACCAGAACTGCACTTCTGGAAGTTTTCTTACACTACGAAGTGAGCCAGGGAAAGTTCTATGATTTTTGGGGAGAGAGTTAAACAAACACAGGGAGCTTGGGACGTAAGAAACTTTGACATATCTGTTTATATGAATCAGGCACAAAAATATTGATTTAACATGCTCTGCCCTAACAAAACAGATATTTTCATAAGTGTCCTTTCATCAGTCAAAGGGAGCAGTATACAGGCATGATGCTTTACTACCGCTCTTTCTGTGTAGGATGATCTATGCACACCACGAATACCTTTTAACTTTTCAAACTATGTATTTTACTATGGTTTTGCTTTGTATCATACATGCTCCAACGCATTGTTTTTAGGATGAAATGACATGCTGGGTGGTACTGCAGGAAATCTGGGAGTTTTTCAAAATACAACAAAACAATTTTTTCTCTTATTAGACCAACATTTGATTGAATGGATCATGAGTTTCATTTTCAGGTTTTACAAACATATGGGATACCAGATAAATGTATACATTGGCAGAAATTGCTGTATAGCATACACCAGTCAGTAATGGCAGCTATGGTCTGTGGATGGCCATTTCAGAGCCTAGTCTGCAGTGTGTCTAGAGAAAGTATAGCATGGACAGCTTACCATGCTGGGCAGACAGTGTATACATGATAGCATTCTGCCACTGCAGTGCTGGATACAGGCACTCAAAAGGTTGGGAAATGAGGCACATTGGTCTTAATATTGTGGTACAAATCAAAGACAAGTTCAGCAAACTGGAAGCTAGTGACTTAACCACTCTGTCCTTGATCACAGCATTCACACTAGTTGACTGTCCTAACAATTGAGTGATAACGACTCGCATTGAGTCTTTTGTTGGATCTGCTCTTGAACTGCCAGATAATTGCAGCTCTTAATGAGCTGCTAATCACACCAGGCCACCTGAAACACTGAGGGAGATTAGCAAAATGACTAAAGCTTGCTAAAGTGGGGACTTTTTCAACTTCATTAGCAGTCATGAAAAATCTGCACTAGTCAAGATGGACAAGTAGAGAGTTAGCTGCACTAGCCCTGGCCAATTTGCACTAGGTTCAGGGCTAGTAAAACAATGTTAAGGTCGAACCCTGGCTGTCATCCAGGTGGGTCTCCTGTAGTAGGCAACTCCTACCCCCAACCGCCCTAACTCTAGAAGGAGCTTGGTCCTCTTGACAGGGCTATTTATGCCCCTTACATTATAGGAAACAATATTTAGGTCTCCCATGGTCAAATGGCAAACCATCTCGCAAAGTATCTTGATACAGACCAGGAGGAGTCTAACCCATCCCACTGTGACATAGAAATCCAACCTTGAAGGGGATTGCAGCTTCGAGAGGTATAATTTAAGTGGAGAGTGCCAATTATAAGAGAAAAGTGCAGCTTGTCATATATTAAGAAGAAAAACAACAATAGAAACTCTTTAACCAAAAGAACTGTTGTAACTTTGCAGATAGCCGATACTCAACCAGGGAAATTGACTCTGCAACCTTTTGTGAGAAATTGTGCTTCAAGGTGCCACAGAGATCCCACCACTGTAATGCTTTCCAGTAGTGTCAGGCCGTGTTGAGATTAACCCAGCACTTGGCTGCGGTACCTCCAACAAATCAGGGTTTAGCAACCACTGTGGAATCCACCGATGCAACATAGACTGTCCTCTCTCCCCCCACCAAATTCTCCGACCAATTTGTGGAGTAGGGCTCCTAGAGGTGAAGAGTCCTACACTGATAGTGATCCCCCGACTATTCATTTCATAATTCACTCCCAATGCTTGGATCCCTGCATGTACAATCCGCTTACTGTATCATTTCTATCAGATCTAGTTCACTCACTGTAAAAATAACTAATGTAATTCCTCTCTGAAATCACTCCCTATTCCTATAAGTTTATCTTTCTGTGGGTGAAGGAACCCCCTCCTTTTCCCTGATAGTTTCAGAGTCTGCTGGGAAACAGATAAAATTTAGATTCCTGGGTGAAAATATATCTAATGCTAAATGCAATCAAAATCAGAAAGGCAGTTCGGAGGACTTAAAATACCCTCTAGCAATAGTAGTTACATGATAAAATAGATAAGCCACCACTATTCAAGGGCATGAATCTTGTGGTCTCACAGCCCTTCCATCAGGCCTATGCTGTGTCTTCATTCACTCCCTTAGCCTGCTCGGGTGCCCGGGTAATCCACTGTCTCCTCTCAATCTCTTTCATGGCTCCCAAGTCGATTAAATCCTCAGTTAGAATGTCCAGAGATGTCAGAAACTTCTTAGCATTTGCCATAGATTAAACGATTTTGACACCTGTATCTGAGGTGACACGTAGTCGGGCAGGAAAGTCTACTCTCACTTTTAGGCCTCTGTTGCACAGCGCTTTTACAGTCGGGAACCAGAGTTTCCATCTCGCCATGTTGGTGGGTGCAAAGAATAATTTGACATTCCCAAACACGATTTCTTTCTTTTCCCAAGCCTTCCTCAGAACCATTTCTCTGGTTTTAAAATCTAGAAAAGCCACAATTAGGGAGCAGAGTCTGGCTCGGGGGTCTTTTGGGGGCCCGAGAGTGCTCTGTGAGCATGGATTATGTTTAAAGATGTCTCCTTGTCTATACCCAATAGTTCTTTGATAAGACCTTCCACAAATTCTGGAATATTGGTTGACTCCATGTGTTTTGGAAGACCATGTATGTGGAGGTTGACTCTGCGTGACCTGTTTTCAAGACCCTCAGTACAGCTCAGGAGAAACTGTGACCTGTCATGAAACTGCAGAATTGCACCATTCTGCAGGTCTGTGGTGCTGGAGTAATTGGTTAAATGTTCTTCTATCTGCCTGATCTATGCACTATGGTGGGCGATGCTTGCCTTGTTCTCTTTAATATCAACCTTGATGGTATCAAGAGTGTTATTGAGGCATCGGAGCTCACGATATAGCTGGCAGGAAGTGATGGTAAAATCTTCCCCTCCTTCTCAGATTCACTCTCCCATCCCAGATCCACTGCGCCTGCTGGTCTGGAGGCCTCCATGTCAACCGCCGCAGGCTTCGGAGGCAAGTTCAATTTTTGTTGTTTTATGGCCCCCACCGGAGCATTTCGAGGTTTATTTCTGGTCGCCATTCAGTACAGGGTGAGTACCACACTATTTTGTGCAAAGATCTCACCCAGGAGTGCAAATTAGTTGATTTTGGTCAGAGGCTTCTACATTCATCCGTGACGTCACTGGAAATCCCCCATTTCATTTTTTAATGTTTGAATTTGAGAGGTCAAATTACCTTTGTGTTGTGGCATCAGAGACATAATATGTTGCAGTTGGGAACATAATTTTAAATACTTAAAAAACTGTGATTGTGCGCTACGTTTTCCCAGAGACTGAAACAGTTTTTGGATATCCTTTTTCGTGTCCCACCACCAGTTTCCTATATCATTGTACAATTCAAATATTGTTGCCCATGCATTTAGTAATTGTTTCTCTTTCCCCTGAATCAACTAAGTCAGAAAGCTGACTGATATTTCATTTCCATCTGGTGTACTTTGGGGGTATATCTTGATTCCTACCAAGAGTAGTTTTTATCATTAAGTAGTCCAAAAATTCTACAGGAACAATTTCCATGGAATGAATTACCCAAAAGAAGGAAAGAAAAACATTATTAATCAGGGTAACACACTGTGCCCTCTAGTACGTAAATGAGGACCTGTTTTGATATAATCAACACAATTTAGAAGTTCAGCATGTACAGATAAATTTGGAAAGGGCATATGAATCACAATAAACCTTCTTCCATGATGCCTGCCCTTTGGGATAGAAATAGTGCAATTAAAATCCCTTCCAAATATAATACGTTTGGCAGTAGCCAAAAAAGGTTGTATACTTTCCAATATTTTTACTCTATATGTTTTATTTTGGGGGGCCATAGATGCTAATAATCCTACAGGGTTTCTTCTTCCAATAGCCATCAAGAATCAAAACCCTTCCTGGACACAGATCAACTAGTTTAAAAAAAGAAAATCTAGTACCAGAAAATAATATGCTGATCCCGTTTGCTTTATCTGTCCCAAAGGACCAATAAGATGTGCCCCATAACCATTCAGAGTAAAACCTAGCCAACTGAGTGAGTGATCCCATCCAAGTTTCCTGAACTAGGAGAAAATCAATTAAAGGAAACAATGGAAAAGACAAAAGCTTTCCTCAGGCGCACAGACACTCTCAATTAGTGCTGTCAGACAGTAACAACTTTTTAATGATTTAGAACAGCTACCCACAACTTCCACTTCCTGTTGCTGGCAGCAGCCATTTCATGAGCAGCAGTGAGTTTCCTGAGCTCACTGTATGCTAATGTGCCTGTCTGACCTCAGCTATTGGCAGTGTTGGGTAAGTTACTTTTTCTATTACTTTCTATTATTTTTGGAAACGTGTTCCAGAAATCTCTGGGCAGTCACTAGCAAGGATGGAGAAGTACTGGAAAAAGTAATACACCTGACAGTTATGATTACTTATGCCTTTTTATATAAAAGTAATATGTAACTGTTACTGATTACAGTTATTTGAAAGTAACTAGTAACTAACATATTACTTTCAAATAATGTCATCTGTTATAGTTTTTTTATTATTTTGTATAAAAAGAAATAGTAACTGTAATTGTCATAGTGTATTACTTTTTCTAGTACTTCTCCATCCTTGCTAGTGACTGCACAGAGCTTCCTGGATCAAGTTTCAAAAGAAATAGAAAGTAGTAGAAAAAGTAACTTACCCAACACTGGCTATTGGTTAGCAGGACATATTAGCATAAAGTGAGCTCAGGAAGCTCTCTGTTACTCACGAAATGGTGGCTGTCAGCAATAGAAAGTGAAAGTTAAAGGCCACTGTTTAAATCACTAAAATATCCATTAGAGTAATTTTTTAAAAATGTTTTACTGTCTGAAAACACTAATCAGGAATTTTTGTAGGGTCTGGGTAAAGCTGTGCCTTTTCCAGTGTTTCTCTTTAAAGAATCTCTAGCTATTTGATACACTGCCTGTCTTTTGTTTAAATTTCCTAAACTATGACAGTTAATGGAAGCAACAACAGTGCAGTGCATCAATTAAAGTTAATGTTTTTGCTCTTCTTTCTCACATATGTTTAGTCAGTGGACTGTACAATGTCTGATGCTATGGATTGTGTATCCGACATTTCTTCTTCCATTACAGAATCTTCCCAGGAAGCTGATGCCAATACGTCAAAAGAGTTATCAACCTCAATTTCATTCGGGTGTTCGGGCTGTGTGTTAGCCCTTGCTACTTTTCTTCGAGTTTGAGGGGTTACCCATGGTTGTGCTGGTAACATCACTGTTTGGGTTGAATGAGAGCCTTCATCCTGGGGATCTGAGTAGCACACTGCCGCTAAATTTACTGGGTGAGCAGAAGTTTCTTCCTGTGTTGGTGGAGGGCCTTCTTGTACTTCCTGCTGTCCTGGAGTCTTTATTTGTTCTGGAGATGTAGTTGTTGTGAGGGGTGGTACCTGGGGTACGTTAGTTGGAGTTTCTAAATCAGCACGAACTTTATCAATGAGTTCATCTGGGTTGATGGTATCCCTTTTATCAGAAGCCGCCGATGTTCAGCCTCTGTATAAATGCCCATGTTCTTAACAGAGGCTACATCTCGTGAAATTTAAGCATTGAGAGCTGGTATGTCCAATTTCATTACATATACTGCAGTGTAACTTATCACACATACTGGAAAGGTGTGTACGTGCCCCACAATGATAACATGCTTTGGCTGTCCCCCATAAAAACAAACTCCCTGTCCCATCCCAGAAAAAAGCAATTAAACGGATGACAAATTCCCTCTTCTGTTTGCCTCAGTTTAACTTTAAACTTCCATCCACCCATCCAGAATTGCTCATCATCCAGGATGGCTTCTGGAGCACTTAGAATTTCGCATCTTTGTTGAAGCCAGTGATAGAAGTCATCCACTGGAACACTTTCATTACAAAACATCACTATTACTGTTTTGAAAAGTGGTTTGGTTAGAGGAAAGACAATAAACAGGGTCCAAAATGGTGAAAATTTCAGTTGATTATATCTGAACCAAAAAAGGTCTAGCAGCTGTGGAGTTCTGAAACTTATATCAAATGTGTCCTCCTCTGAAATGTGGATAAATGCGAAAACATCTGCTGGTGAAAACCGTAAGGAATCTTTTATCAGCTTCTTTCCTACATAGTGTCTGTCTGGATTTAGTTCCAGGCCCCCTTTATATTTTAGATGAACTGCATGCCTTCTTGGTTCTGATTTGTTACTTTTGATAGTTCTGACAGTAGTGGTTGAGACATGGATGCAACAGAGGGACCTCCCTCCCTCATCTGTAGTCTCAGAGGCAACTAAGTTGGCTGTTTCAGTAGTTGGTCTGTTAGTGAGAGGGTGAAGCACTACATTCATACCAGCGGGGTTAATGCCTTTGATAGAGGGTTCCTCCTCTGACACTCTGTGAGCAGGGGTGTCCATTTCCCACTTCAGAATACCCTGGAATCCCTGTTTTTCTAGCCTGTGATGCAGATACAATAGTGTTATGGCAGTAGAGAGGGATATATTTTCTGAAGGCATAACTTGAGGGGGCAAATCCACCTCTGGGTGATATTGGGGTGATTCTGTGGACTGGGAAGGTATCCTTAAGTTCCAGTCTGGGTCCGGGATCCATTCCCCAGTTTGAATTTGCATCCAGCCTGCAGCCTTTAAGGCTGTTTCTGGGGACCAGGACACTTGGTACCTCTAGCAATTTAATACCAAAGCTCTTCTTACCACATCTGTGGCAGAGAGTTTGTTGTCTTGATTAGCAAGCTGTAAGCCAGTATTCAGTGAGCCCTCTGTAAGCCTTCTGAGTCCTTATCGGGTATGGATATAGGGATGTTACTATCAATCCCTGTTACTGTTTGCTGCTTCTACACTATTTTAAGTGCAGTGGAATCATTTTCATCTGTCATCACATGCAGCAGCCCTGGTTGTTTCTTTAATATTTCTTTTTCCAGTAACTCTTCTGCCCCAGTTGCTGCAGTTTTTTTTAGAGTTCAGCATAGACTGCAGTGTTATCTTTGTCTTTGTCATGGGGGAGTCGTAAACCAGGTAAACTGCTACTTGTGTATGCCATTCCAGACTTTGCCCCTGACACAGTGTCTCCTTGTGTTTTCACTTGCTTCTCCACGCTGGGTTTTGCAGCTTCAGGCTGTGCTTCAGCCTCAAGTTTTCCCCAGATTGAGGTTTTCCAATAGCCGCAGCCTTTACACTGTCAGAGATGGGTAATGTGATTTCTATATTTTTCTTTGCATAAACTTTTATTTTTTCTCATTCAGACAGCAGTACTTTACCATTGACAGACCAAGAGTTAGAAGCAGTGTTAGGAATATGCTGGGATTTAAAACATGGCGGTATAGGAGGGTATATGTCAGTCTCCCCGATTTCCCCACTGCTGCAAACATAAATACAGTTGCATTGATCTGGTCATGAGGTTTTGTTTAAAAAATGTCTGTACCTGCACCAGTTCTTTCTGTACTAGCTTTTCCATGTGTTAAAATGTGTTGCTAAAGCAGGAAGTTAAAGTTGGATGCAGGAAGCAGGAGAAAACATAGACATTTTGGTACACATAGGGGCCAACAACAATCTCACCAGCCAGTCAGTTGTGGAGACCAAGGAACACCTGACCAGGCTGGGTGATAAACTGTCATTCATTTCATTTGGCATCTCCTTCTCTGAGATACTGCCAGTCTGGGAGAGGTGGCAGATGGACGAAAGGTCAGAGAAGGGGAGATAGGGGAACTAAACATGTGGCTCAATGGCTGGTGCCAGGAAAAAGGACACAAATTTGTAGGTAACTGGCAACAGTTTTGAGAGAGAAAGTTCTTTAAATTAGATGGACTGCATCTGACTAAGGAGGGAGTCAGTGCATTAGGACAGAAGTTTGATGTATTTGCACAATATTTAAACTAACAAATGGGGAGAGGGGTGCAACACCTGATATGTCGAATGGGCAGAACACTCCTCCCCCCAGCTTGTGATCAAGCAGGAGTTCAGCGTGTTTGTAGTTCATTAGCGTCACCAGGTAAGAAAAAAGGTCCGGTTTCCCATTCGACACACAGATGAAACACCGGACCTCGCCCAGCAAATAACACACCAAAATCTGGTGAATGGATAATCATGTACACAAATGCTCGTAGTCTAAGAAACAAGATCCCAGACCTGCAGGCAACAATGACAGAGGCTAAACTGGACATAGTAGCCATTAGTGAGACATGGTTCACCAGTAACCACACTTGGAAGACTTCAGTATCCAGCTATGTACTGTTCAGAAGAGACTGAGGTGCAAAAAGGGGCGGGGGGATTGGTCCTTTATGTCAATGAAAATATCAAAGCTACAGAAATTCAGAATACACATAAGGAGCCAGAAGAACGGTGAGTCACCCTGGAAACAGGAAATGGGACAGCCATACGAACTGGGGTGTTTATAGGCCTCCAGACCAGGGGACAACATAGCCACATTACTGTTAGAAGATACACAAAACATGATGGCTAAAGGTGGGGGGTTCTAATAATGGGAGACTTTAACTTACCAGATACAGATTGGTCAATACCAGCAGGAGCATCTGCCAGAACTAGACACATAGTGGATTCCTTACAGGGGGAGGGCCTCAAATAACTGGTACAACAACCCACAAGAGACAGGGCTATCCTAGAGCTAGTACTGACTAATGGGGAAAGGATCACAGATCTCCAGGTAGAAGGTCACCTGGGGGCCAGTGAACATCACATGGTATGGTTCAATTTGGCCAATAAAACTGAATCATCCCATTCCAAGGCAAAATATTGGACTTCAGAGTATCTGATTTTAAAAGATGGCCAACAGAGTTAAGCTAGCCCTGGCAAGAAGAAATACAGGTATACTTGAAGCAACAGCCCATTACGTTAGAGAGAAAAGCAAGAGCAAAAGAAGAAGGAAACCAATTTGGTTCTCAAAAACAGTAGCAGAAAAGGTCAGAGCCAAAAGGCTGGCATTCAGGAAATATAAGGAAACACAGCAGGATGAAGATAGGGAGGCATACCACACTTCCCTAAGGGAAGCAGGGAAGGCAGTAAGGCAGGCAAAGGCCCAAACCGAGGAAACACTAGCATGAACAGTAAAAGAAGGTGACAAGACTTTCTATAGATACATTAATGAAAAGAGAATGCCCAGGGGGTATTGCTAAGATCAAAGGGGATAAGGGGTAGTATGAGGAGGAGGACCAAGGAAAAGCATCTATCCTAAGTAGATACTTCTGCTCAGTATTTACTGAAGAGAAGGTAGAGCAGGTCAACAGCTCAGCACCATGGACACAGGGGGGAGGGAGGTATGTACTAGTCCCTTCACAAAAGAAAGGGTCCTACAAGAGCTCATTAAGCTCAGGGTGGGCATGGCAATGGGACCTGATGGCATACATCCCAGTGTACTAAGGGAGCTAAGGGTATAACTATCAGTACCATTATCAAAACTGTTTAGTGAGTTTCTGAGCACAGGAGAGGTCCCAGAAGACTGGAGAAGGGCTCATGTGATCCCACTCCATAAGAGTAGTAGCAGGGAGGAGGCAGGGAATTACATACCAGTCAGTCTTGCCTCAGTACAGTAGCTGGCAAGATTATGGAGATCCTCATTAAGGAAAGGATAGTGCAACACCTGGAATCCATAGGAGCACAGGATCCAAGACAGCATGTGTTTACAACAGGAAGGTCCTGTCAGACTAATCTCATAGATTTCTTTGTCTGGGTAACCAGAGTGGTAGACCAAGGGGGAGCAGTTTATGTCCCCTACCTTGACTTCAGCAAAGCTTTCAATACTGCTCCACATAGAAGATTGATTAATAAGCTGGGTAGGCTCGGGATGGGTCAGAGGTTGGTAAACTGGGTGGCAAACTGGTTGGCAGACAGAAAACAGAGAGTGGTGGTAAACGGTATACAGTCAGAAGAGATGCAAGTCACAAGTGGGGTACCTCAGGGATCAGTCCTGTGGCCAGTCCTCTTCAATATCTTCATCAGTGACATTGCAGATGGACTGGAGAGTAAGATTTGTCTGTTTGCTGATGACACCAAGATCTGCAACATAGTAGATGATCCAGATGGGGTGGGCACAATGAGAAGAGATCTGGATAAACTGACAAAATGGTCAGAAGAGTGACAAATGGGGTTTAATGTAAAGAAATGCAAGATCATGCACATAGGGAAGAAAAACCCTGATGCCACCTATAGGTTGGGAGGGGAGTTGCTGGCAATCACAAGGGAAGATAGAGAATTGGGCATCATCATCACCACAGATGACTTGAAATCATCCAAGCAAACCATCAAAGCAGTAGATAAGGCTAGAGGGATGTTGGAGTGTATTAGCAGGGGTATCGCAAGTTGTAAGATTGAGGTAATAATCCCTCTTTACAAGACACTGGTTAGGTCCCTTCTGGAGTACTGCGTGCAGTACTGGAGGCTGCACCTGCACAAGGACATTAACAAAATAGAGGCAGTCCAGAGAAGGGCAACCAAAAAGATGCAGGGATTGCATCAGAAAACATATGAGGACAGATTAACAGAGCTCAATATGTATACCCTAAAGCAAAGGAAGGAGAGAGGTGATATGATCGAAACATTCAAACATCTTAAGGGCATTAACAAGGTGAAAGAGTCTAACATGTTTCAATATAAGAAAAATAGCAGGACAAGAGGATATAGCATGAGACTGGAGGGAGGCCAATTAAGTGGGGGATGTGAGAAAGTTCTTTTTCACAGAAAGGGTGGTGGATGCATGGAATGGCTTACCTCAGGAAGTGGTGGATATGAATACAGTGCAGGGCTTCAAACAGGCATGGGATAGGCATAAGGGAGCAATACAGATGAGTATGAATAGATAGACCATTGACAGAGCAAAGGCTGATGGTACATTCATAAGGTAGAAAAAGAAATGTGCAGACTGGATGGGCCTTACAGTCCTTATCTGCCATCAACACCTATGTTTCTATGTTAAGTTTTAAAACTCATGATAAAGGCACAAGAGGACATGACATGCAACTAAAACACAACAGATTCTATACTGAAAAGAGGATAGCATTTTTTACACAAAGGGTGATAAATCCCTGGAATGCATTATCATTGTATGTTGTATCCAGTAAGAGTAAACAGGAGTTTAAATTGAAACAGGACTGCCATTTACAAAATGTACATCAAGTAATTTATTATGGTTAAATTGAAAGGAGTGCATATTGGGCCAACGCCTTTTAGCTCCTCAGACCTTAGTATGAACCTTAGTATGAACCTTTTGCCTATCCCATGCCTGTTTGAAGTCCTATTCTGTATTCATATCCACCACTTCCTGAGGTAGGTTGTTCCATGTATCCACCACCCTTTCTGTGAAAAAGAACTTCCTCACATTACCCCTCAATCAACCTCCATCTAATCTTATGCTGTGTCCTCTTGTTCTACTATTTTTCCTATATTGAAACATGTTAGACTCTTTCAGCTTGTTAATGCCCTTAAGGTGTTTGAATGTTTTGATCACATCACCTCTCTCCCTCCTTTGCTCTAGGGTATACATATTGAGCTCCATTAATCTGTCCTCATATGTTTTCTGGTGTAGACCCTGCACCATTTTGGTTGCCCTTCTCTGGACTGCCTCCATTTTCTTTATGCCCATGTGCAGGTGGGGCCTCAGTACTGCACACAGTACTCCAGAATGGGCCTAACCAGTGTCTTGTAAAGAGGGATTATTACCTCCTTCTTACAACTTGTGATACTCCTACTAATACACCCCAACATCCCTCTAGCCTTACCTACTGCTTTAGTGGTCTGCTTGGATGATTTCAAGTCATCTGTGATGATGATGATGATACCCAAGTCTCTTTCTTCCCTTATGATTGGCAGCAACTCCCCTCAAAACCTATAGGTAGCATCAGGGTTTCTCTTCTCTATGTGCATGATCTTGCACTTCTTTGTGTTAAACTCCAGTTGCCACTCTTCTGACCATTTTGTCAGTTTTTCCAGATCTCTTCTCATTCTGCCCACCCCATTTGGATCATCTACTTTTTTGCAGATCTTAGTGTCATTTGCAAACAGGCAAACCTTACCCTCCTCTCCATTTGCAATGTCACTGATGAAGATATAGAAGAGGACTGGCCCCAGGGCTGATCCCTAAGGTACCCCACTTGTGACTTGCATCTCTTCTGGCTGTACACCATTTACCACCACTCTTTGTTTTCTGCCTGCCAACCAATTTCCAACTTAGTTGACCAACTTCTGATCCATCCTGAACCTTCCCAGCTTATTAATCAATCTTCTGTGTGGAACAGTATCGGAAGTTTTGCTGAAGTCAAGGTAGGTGACATCAACTGCACCCCCTTAGTCCATCACTCTGGTTAGCCAGTCAAAGAAATCTATGAATTTAGTTTGACAGGACCTTCCTGTTGTAATCCATGCTGTCTTAGATCCTGTGTGCCTATGGATTCCAGGTGTTGCACTATCCTTTCCTTAAGGTGTGCCTCCATAATTTTGCCCACTACTGAGGTAAGACTGACTGGTCTGTTGTTCTCTGCCTCCTCTCTGCTGCCACTCTTGTGGAGCGGAATCACATGAGCCCTTCTCCAGTCTTCTGGGACCTCTCCTATGCTCAGACACTCTCTAAACAGTTCTGCTAATGGCTCTGCTAGTTCCACCCTTAATTCCTTTAGTACCCTGGGATGTATGCCATCAGGTCCTATTGCCTTTTCCACCCTGAGCTTAGTGAGTTCTTCTAGGACCCTTTCTTTTGTGAAGGGAGTTGTGCACACATCCCTCCCTCCTGTGTCCATGGTGCTGAGCTGTGGGCCCTGCCCTACTTTCTCCTCAGTAAATACTGAGCAGAAGTATCTGTTTAGGATAGATGCTTTTCCTTGGTCCTCCTCCACACACTCCTCCTTATCCCCTTTGATCTTAGCAATACCCTCTCTGGACTTTCTCCTTTCACTAACGTATCTATAGAAAGTCTTGTCCCCTTCTTTTACTGTCCATGCTAGTGTTGCCTCAGTTTGAGCCTTTGCCTGCCTTACTGCCTTCCCTGCTTCCCTTATGGAAGTTTGGTATGCATCCCTATCTTCATCCTGCTGTGTTCCCTTATATTTCCTGAAGGCCAACCTTTTGGTTCTGATCTTTTCTGCTACTGTTTTTGAGAACCAAAGTGGATTCCTCCTTCTTTTGCTCTTGCTTTTCTCCCTAACACAAAGGAGCCTTGGGAGAAAAACCTGCAGAGTTAAAGGTTCTCATGGCAGAGGGAGAGGTGGACATTGCAGTCATCACGGAAACATGGGCCACCCAATACAATGACTGGGACCTGTCTGTACCAGGGTACAGGTTATTTCGTAGGGACGGGTGATTGGGAAAGGAGGGGTGGTACTATATGTGAAGGAAGGACTGAAGTGTGTAAGGGAGGAAGGGGAGGAGGTAGTATGGAGTCACTTTGGATGCAAATCCAGGATTCAAGAATAGGATTCTTAGAATGGGAGTGGTGTACAGGCCACCATCTCAGACGGAGGGAGTTAGACAGGGAACTAGCGGGACAGATCAGGAGGACCTGCGAAGGGTAGTGTGGTGATTGTGGGGACTTCAACATGCCAGTAGTGGACTGGAGCACCCCAACAACCAGGAACAGAAGGAGCAGGTACTGCTGGATGCCTTCCAGGACAGCTTCCTGCAGCAAATGGTCAGTGAACCAACCAGGTTAGGAAATACCTTGACCTTGTGCTGGCAAATGGGGACTTTGTGAGAATTTGCAGTGGAGGAACTGCTGTCAAGGAGTGACCACCGCTCAGTATGGCTCACATTGGATATGGGCAAGGAAGGAGTGGAATCTGGCACAATAGTGCTGGACTTCAGGAGGGCCGACTTTGGGAGGATGGGGAAGTGGTAAAAGGGTACCTGGCCAGAATTCAATCTAGTATGGACACTAACCAGAGGTGGGAGCTCATAAAGCTGGGGATAGTGGAGGCAACCAAAACCTGCTGCAAAGCCCAGAGCAAGAAGGCTAGGGCAAAGAAACTGAGCTGGTTGAGCAAGGAGGTCATGGAAAAGGTAAGGAGGAAAAGAGCTGCCTTTAGGAAGTACAAGAAAACAGGGAGGGGGAGGACAGGGAGGAGTACTTGACAGAATCGAAGGAGGTGACAAGGGCAGTAAGGGGAGCCAAAGCATCTACGGAACTCAGGCTGGCACAAGGCATTAAGAAGGGGGAGAAGGACTTCTTTAAGTACATCAGGGAGAAAAGGAGCTGTAAGGACCACATAGTAAGGATTAGGAAGGAGGGGGGTTGGGTGGAAGCAGGGTGCGATAAGGCGGAAGCACTAAATGAGTACTTCTGCTCAGTATTTACTAAAGAGAAGGGGGGGTGACACCCAAGGTGTGAGAAATGGCAGAAGCAGGGGGAAGTGGTGACAGATGGGGAAATCATGGAGAGCAGAGTTCGAGAGGGTTTGAAGGCACTGAAGGTGGACAAGGCACCAGGCCCAGATGGCATCCACCCCAGGGTACTGAAGGAGCTGGCAGAGGTCCTTGCAGGACCTTTGGCAGACCTATTTAGTGCCTCACTACATTCGGGGTCTGTACCTCAGGACTGGAGGATGGCTCATGTGTTGCCCCTCCACAAGAGTGGCCCCAAGGATGAACCAGGAAACTACAGACCAGTGAGCCTCACATCCATCGTGGGTAAGCTAATGGAGACTATCCTGAAGGAGAGGCTGGTGGCCCTCCTAGAGGCCAAAGGACTACAGGACAGCAGACAGCATGGCTTCATATGTGGCAGATCCTGCCAAACCAACCTGGTCGAGTTCTATGACTGGGTAACTAGGCAACTGGACTGGGGCCATGCAGTGGATGTCCTGTATCTGGACTTCAGTAAGGCATTCGACTCAGTGCCACATGGAAGGCTGGGAAGGAAGTTAGTAGGCACAGGGGCGGGTGCAAAGCTGGTGAGATGGGTAGGAAACTAGCTGCAGGGAAGGCAACAGAGGGTGGTGGTGGGTGGGGAGCTCTCACACCCAAGGGCAGTGACGAGCGGTGTTCCACAGGGCTCAGTGTTGGAACCAGTGTTGTTTGGGATATTCATTGCAGACATATCATTGGACATCAAAAGCAAGATCAGTCTGTTTGCTGATGATACCAAGGTAGGCGCGGTGGTGGATGACCTAGGGGGATGGCAGGGGTTGCAGGATGATCTGGCAAAGCTTGAAACCTGGTCAGACACCTGGCAACTGGGCTTTAATGCCAAAAGTGCAAGGTGCTGCATTTTGGGATGAAGAACCCAAGGAGGAGTTACCAGCTAGGGGAGCGAGCTAGCCCAGACAGAGGAGGAGGAGAAGGATCTGGGTGTGCTCATTACAGGTCAATGAACAACTCGGCACAATGTAGGAAGGCAGCTGCAAGCCAACAAAATGCTGGGTTGTATTGCGAGGTATATATCCTCGAGGGGAGGGAGGAGGTGATTCTGCAGCTGTATAGGTCATTAGTTAGACCACACCTGGAGTACTGCGTGCAGTACTGGTGTCCATATCTGAAGAGGGACATTAAGTTACTGGAGGGGGTGCAGCTCAGAGTGACAAAGATGATCAAGGGGCTGGGTGACTTATCATACGAGAGGAGGTTGAAGGAGTTGAACATGTACTCACTGGAGAAGAGGAGAGACAGGGGTGACATGATTGAAACCTTTAAATACATGAAAGGAATAAACAAGATGGGTACAGAGGGGCTGTTCAAAGTAAGGGAGGGGAGGGCCATCAGGGGCCATGATATGAGACTGGAGCAAGGAAGGTTCAGGAGGGAGATGAGGAGACACTTTTTTACAGAGAGGGTGGTGGCTGGGTGGAATGCGTTACCTGCTGAAGTGGTATGCAGTAGAACAGTGGACTGCTTCAAACGAGGATGGGACAGGACAAGGGGGAGGGTTAATGAAGGAGAAGGGTGGAAGGGAGGGGCAGCTGTAGAATAAGGGGTGCTTGCTGCACATTCGAGCAGACTTGATAGACCTCTAGGCCTTTATCTGCTGGCAAATTTTGTATGTTCGTATGTTGCTTCAAGTATTGCATCCTTAATGCTTGCCCACTTTGTCTGTACCCCCTCACCTGTATTTCTTCTTTCCAGGGCTAGCTGAACTCTGTTGGCCATCTTATTAAAGTCAGCTCCTCTAAGCCGACCCACCGGCGCAGTGGTAAGGCTACTGCTTGCGACGCCAGCGACCCAGGTTCGGGAACGGACTCGGGCAGCTGGAGGACCGGCTGGGGAGGAGGAGGATTGAACACCCAGTGGCTGCTCTCCTCCTCCGGGTAGGGTGGGAATGCAAGTCCCGCTGTTATACCGCCACTTGGGTGACCACAGGTGGAGGTGCAGTGAGACTGCATACAGTAGGGTGGAGGACGCCTGCTGGGAGCCGGAGTGCCAGCATGTCGTGATGTGCTTTGCCCCTAGGCTTCCCTAGCACATGGATGTCCTGAGGGCAGGGAGACCAGAAAACAGAAAAAACCCTGCACCAGGCTACAGTAGATGGGACCCGGTCGACCCGAGAACAACCATAACCAGGTTCCATCGAAGGTGCTGGCAAGGCCTTCCGACACATACTTAAGGACTGAGAGAGGGTTGGGGAAGCCCCTCTCCTCCCCGCCCAGGGCGGTAAACCAAGACAGGATGGGGACAGGCCCACCGGTATCTGGAGGGAGGTACCTGGGGCAGTACTACGGGAGCGCGCACGACCTAGGGTCCCTGAAGAAAGGATCCTGGTGCAGAGAACAAGGGAGCATAAAAAAAAGTCAGCTCCTCAGAAGTCCAATATTTTTGCCTTGGTATGGGATGATATAGTTTTAGTGGCCAAATTGAACCATACCATGTGATGGTCACTGGTCCCCAGGTGACCTTCCACCTGGAGATCTGTGATCCTTTCCCTGTTAATCAGTACTAGATCCAGGATAGCCCTGTCTCTTGTAGGTTGTTGTACCAATTGTTTGAGGCCCTCCCCCTGCAGGGAATCCTCTATGTGTCTAGTTCTGGCAGATGTTCCTGCTGGTATCTGTAGCTGGTATATTGAAGTCTCCCATTATCAGAACCTTCCCTTTAGCTGTCATGTTTTGTATATCTTCTAACAGTAATGTGTATATGTCATCTCCTGGTATGGAGGTTTGTAGACAACCCCAGTTCATATGGCTGTCCCATTTCCTGTTTCCAGGGTGATCCACAGTTCTTCTGGCTCCGTATGTGTATTCTGAATTTCTGTAGCTTTGATATTTTCATTGACATAAAGGGCCACTCCCCCTCCCCCCTTTTTACACCTCGGTCTCTTCTGAACAGTACATAGCTGTGTATCAAAGTCTCCCAAGTGTGGCTACTGGTGAACCAATTGGCCTCCAATTATCAAAGGAATCTCTTATCACCTCCTTATATAGAAAAATGATCAACCCTTCATACATGCTTTTTGATAATTTGTATGTTTGTAAGTGAAAACATGTACCAGTTCTTTGATAATGATTTTATAAAATTAACTCGGGATGCCATCTAGACCTTGAGCTGCCCCACTCTTAAGTTGTTTATAACTGAATTCAGCTCTAGCTCTGAAACGGGTGCTGTGAGGGAGCCCATAAAGTAGCCTGGGATTTTTGGTAAGGCACAGGAGGCTAACCATCCGTTGACCTTCTCCTTAGAAAATGGGTCTTCTTTAAATTTCAAAGAGACATGGGCTTCAATTTCAGTAAGGATTTCATGTTTTGTGTTTACCTCTTTTCTTTCTGTTGTTTTTAACTGGGACATTACCTTATTCTGCCTCTGTGTAGTGCAAGTGTTGAGCAGGTTGACACTGTTCTGTTTACCCATTTGGCCAAATTTATGTTCTATTTCTAAGGACGTCATCCTGTTATACTGAATTTCTATCATATTTTCTTTAACCTCCATAATTTGATCATAATACGATATATCACTATCCTCCTGAAGCTGGTGTAACAAAAATAATTCATTTTTCTGCTCAAAATATTGTTCCTTTTTTCCATTTGCCATTTAACCTCCCCATTAGCTGCATGTATTTTTGAAAATAATCTTTACTGTCCTCCCACCATTCAGTCAATGACTGGTATAAAAAAAGTACTGACTTTCTTGCTTCCAAGAGGGAATCAAATCCTTCTTTTATTTCTGGATTCTCTAAAAGATTTATATTTAGTCTCCAATACCCTTTCCCCCCTTGCAGTTCCAATGAAATCAGAGAAGGTAACACTGAGCAAGTCATGATACTGCTTTTGATCTAATTGGAAAACTAGGGAAATGAGCCAAAAATCAACCCTGGTGGATATTTTACCCTTAAAATAGGTATATGGTGCTTTATTGCTATCTGTAGCAAATACATCTTTTAAGCCATTCATTTGTAAAACCTGATTTAAATAGGAAGAATCACAATAAATTTTGGATGTTTTAAGTCCCCTACCTGTAATAAACTGACTAATATTGAAATTCCCTCAAAAAGAATATTTCAAGAGGCATATAAATATAGCAAAATTTATTTTAGCAAATCTATCCTGGCAGTTTTTACCTGTGGGGCGTAGACATTTATTAGATGAAAATCAACCCCTTGTGTCTGTACATCCAGCAGTAAGGCTCTCCCTGGCTCTATTTCTACCATGTGTACTATTTTTATGTCATGATCCATAAAGCAAATCCCCACCCTGCTGCAAACATCATTCCCTGCTGACCAATAGTTTGATCCCCACACCCACGTTTTACTCGCATTTGCTGTATCTACTACTGACGTTAATCTAGTGTCTTGTAGAAAAATTATATCGTAAGCATAGTCTGAAAATAAAGCAAAGGTTGCTAGATGCTTTCTCCCTGATAGAACACTATTAGTCTTCAGAGAGGCCAATTTCACTTCATAATGCCTCATATAAAGCAGGTAGCAGTGCACATTGTACTCATGGAACTTTTCTGGATGTGGCCCTGGTGCCCATCCATCTTCTCCTTGTTTTACTAGGAGCTAGGACTTTAGTCTTCTCAGACTCTGAGAGAACATCTGCCTGAGAGGAGGCCCATGAGGCACTGTCTGAATCCATATCTTCTTTCAAGACCCCATCCCCAAAACTGAGAAGGGGTTATTCAGAGGTAAGGGATCCACTGGCCCTGCAGTCACTGCTTTGGATGCTTTCCCTTTCCCTTTGGTTTTAGCTTGCAGTGTTTTAAAATCTTGCAACCCTTCCCTTGCAGAGGGAAGGGGAAGGAGGGGCTATCGATTCCTCCTTTTGTACTGTTTGTACCTCTTGCACTGAAGCTTTGGGCTGGGTGGTTTGTGAAGAGTCTGAAGGAACCGCACTCTGTGTCCTTCTGTCCCCCTCACGATTAGAGACTAAAGTGTCTGTTGTAGGCTTGGTGGGAGGCCGAGGGACTCTAAATCCAGAAGTAGCATTGGATTTATGGATATAAAAATCCTGCACCCCATAGTTTGTATCATTGGTATTATGGTAGGCCCAAGGACAGCCTGTAAATGAATGGCCCCCTTCATCACACAGATTACTTCTTTGAGTGTTTTGACAGTGGAAATCTGTATGGCCCAGTTCCCCTCACTGAGTACATTTCAACGCTTTACAGTTGGGGCTGATGTGTCTTGCCTATCTGCATTTGAAGCACCCGCAGGGTTGGCCTGGGTAAAAGATAAACCCTTTATCTCTCCCTATATACATGCAGTTTGGCAAGTGTTTAAACTCAGTCCCTTCATAATGTAACTTGATTTTGACCTTCCAACCGCTGTTCCAAAAGCCCTCTCCATCAAGTATTAGTTCAGGGTTCCTTGGACCATGCATTTTTTATCCAAGCCAGTGCAGTATGTCCACTATATTAACCCACTCATTTCTGAAAAGAGCTGTTATCATCCTGAAGGACTGTTTAGTCAGGAGAATCACCTGGAACAGTGTCTAAAGGGGGTTAGTCATAAGTATCATATACTTTGCCCACAAACGTTATAGTAAATCTGGTATCTGGAAGCTAATATCAAATGTAAATTCACCCAGGGCATGTAGGAGTGCATACACATCTGCTGGCATGAAATTTAAGGACTGGTTCAGGAGAGTTTTACCAACATATAGTAAAACCTGTCTGGGGTGTTTCCATTCCCCCTAGGTACCAGAAATGAACAGCATTTCTCCTTTTTGCTAACTCAATAGGTTTCTGGAAAAGACTTGCATATGTAGGTGATGTTCTCTCTCCTGAGGATCCTACTTGGGGATTTTCCATCCCTACTTCCCCTGCCTCTGCTTGTGGGGGGAGTTTCTGAGTCCTGGGAAACCTCAGGACATCCAGATTCTGCCCCCTCTGGGGTAGTTTCAATAAGAGAATAAGATATGGTACCTGAAACCGCTCCTTGCAGTTGCTGTCTGAGTTCTGGGTTAGCTATTGTCGATCCATTTCTCTCCATGCCTTCTGTTGCTGCTGAAATGTTTGCAGACAGTTCTGTTTCACCTGCAAAGTTATTTTCCAGCTCCCAAGTGCCAGAGGGTGTTTGTTTCCACCTGGCCCCTTTTAGTGCCGTTCTGGTGTCCAGCCATCTTCATCGTCATCCCTTTGCAACATAGCTGTTGAAAGGTGCGGTGAGCCTGATACTGGGTATGTGGCTGAAGGACCAACTCCATGGATAAAGATTTTCGTTGATGTCACATCAACCCAATCTGGGGACGCCTCAGGTAAACATTTTTGCTTGCGCTCTTCTTCCTGTTTTAACCTGTCCGCTTCCAATTTTTTCTCAATGGAATGAAGCTTGTTTTGTAAAATTACCCATTTCTCTTCCAAAGAGAATTCAGGTTCTCCTTCTGATTGTTGAACAGATGAATGGACTTCATCTGTGACTGTTGTGTCTTCCATTGGAACCTCTGTTCTAGCATCCATGAAAATTTCCATTGGTTCTTTTTCTTTCTCACTATTGGTGTCAGTTGCTCTGTGGAGCATTGTAGGAACACATCCTCCATTGACCTCAACTGCTCTTGGACTGGAGTCCTCCATCTTCGCATGTAGGATGGACAGCGGCCCCGCTGCAAGAGTAGGGGGATTTCCATGGTGTCCCAGACAAATTTCCCCATTCAGAAAAATTAACATTGACAGCTTAATCTGGTTCATTGTTAGTTGGTTTCTACCTGTATCCACCCCCCGGGACAAAGCTGAAAATAGGTAGAATTGCCTAGCCCTCTTTCCTGGTCAACAGCAAATAAATAAATAAATAATGTGAAAAAAGTGTGAGACAGTGCACATGGGTAGGATGAATGGGGTAGTAACAGACAGCATCTCAGAGGAAAGGGACCTTGGGGTTTTAATGGAAAACATGTAGACATCAGCACAATGTGAAAAGGCTGTGGGAAAGGTAAATCAGATACGGGGTGCATAAGAGGAGAGAGAGAGAGAGAGAGAGAGAGAGAGATCACTCACAGTAGGCAGACGGTAATACAGACCCTAAATTAATTTCTGGTTCATCCTTACTTGGAGTAGGGAGTGACATTTGGAGCCCACACTTTAGGAAGGATGGCTACAGTTCAGAGGCAGTACAGTGATGAGCCACCCAAACTATACAGGGGCAATAGGGTAGGTTCTACATTGAGCTCTTGGTGCATCTAACCATGCACACACTGAAGGATAGGAGAAAGAGGAGTGACATGGTTGACATGTTGAAGTACCACTGTGTAACAACATAACGTGGACAGCAGTGAGCAATTCCCAATGAATGGTAACATGGGTACCCATGGGGTATCTCCCTGAAACCAGTGAGGGGAAGATTGAGGAGTATGCCAAGAAGTACTTTTTAATAAAAAGAGTGGTGACAGACTGGAGTAAGCTTCTCTAGGGGCAATCGGGGCTGAAACAGTGAGAGGTTTCAGAAGGGAATAGAACAGGCAGATGGGAATAGGACAGGCTGATGAAATAGTGGGTAATTTTGCAGATTGGGAGGGGGCAGTAGAGAGGACTGAAAAGGGTATGGTTCCAAGTTTAGACAGGCTTGGGCTGATTGGGAGGGGGAAGTAGGGAGGACTGACAGAAGCACAGTCCCAAATTTAGCAGGTTTGGGCTGACTAGATGGGACACTGGCCCTTCATCAGATGTAATTTTCTCTGCTTCTGTGTCTCTAGGTTTCTGATCATTTTGGTAGCTTTGCTATTCTGATTAGGCCCTATGTGCTATGCAAACAGACTGCGTAAGCCATGCGCATTGGCATAGCTATGACTGAATGCCACAGAGCGGGGTCCCAAGGACCCCTTGCGGCATTCAATACAGGGGTGTAGGACACATACACACCCGACCCCCAGGGCACACAGACAGCTACACCCTGGGGGCAGGCAGGGGGTGTGTCGGGGACATGCTCGACACTCCATGTCATTCACAAAGGTGCAGAGTGCTGGGCATAGGGGGCGCACCATGCGCTAGGCAACAAGCAGCTGTAAGGATTATGTGCCCCCCAGAATGCCACCGCAGGGTGCGGTGAGTATGTTGGGGTACAACTGACCTCCGTGAAATGCCACCCAGCCCATAGGGGCCATGAGAAGGACCGGGGCAGCCAACTGGGCTTCCACCGCCCCTGTGCCACCTGTGTTCTGCACACCATCGGCTGTCATCCGTGCCCCATAGGCACAAGGGATTCACTTGCAGACTGGGTCTAGGCATCCCATTGGATGCACACCCAGTCAGCAGAACACTCCTCTGCACACCTGCGCACCAGGGAGGTGGGGCTGTGGAAAGGTGGCCAGCATTGAAAAATGCCAGTGTGGGCTCACCTGTCTGTAGGTACACAGCTACGTGGGTGGGGTACACGCTTTTCACGTGTAACTGTGCCTGTGTCGTGCATAGCACCCAATATTTGCAACCAACCACCATTCCCTTCCTGCTGCAGTCACGATATCTTGATTTATTTTACACTAGTTTATGATCGAGGAAGTATGTCTGGTTTTTAAATGCCTGAACCCAAAAAATTGAGCACAGAACCCTTTTTTACTCAGAATCATTCGGTGTTCTACTAGTTAATTCAAAGTTGTAAACCTGAGTTCTGAATGTGTCCTATTAAAACTAATCAGAGCACTGAGATGTAACTGATGGCATAAAAGTGTGATCTCATACAAGCTTAGGCCTGAGGACCATTAAGGGAAACTGAGCCATTCTGGCTACCTGAACGTGTGAGATAATGTTCTTATGAAGGTAAGAGGCATAATGAGGTGTGTCTTGTGGTATAATATATATTCATTGCAAAAAACTCTGTTAATGCATCAGTTAGGGTTCCTATTACAGTGACAAAATTATGGAAATTCGGAGCTAGGGTTCCCAATCCTACACCCCACCACCTTCCACATACCAACAGGCATCAGGGTGTGCCATGGGGTTGTCAGGCCTAACTCTCATCCCATTCCATGTGTAAGGAAGGTGAGATCGTACAGTATAGGAGAATGGGGTGAGAGTTTGCCCAACAACCCCAAGGCACACCTTGATGCCTGTTGGTATGTGGAAGGTGGAGGATGGGGTAGGATGGCAGGGTTGGGAACCCTAACACTAAATTTCCATACTTTTGTTGCTGTAATAGGAACCCTAACTGATGCATTAACAGAGTTTTTTGCAATGACTTTCCTTACTTTTTGAGATAGTATAATAGTATCCTTATTTTACAATGGGGTTGCTGGGTCCTTTGAAATCTGCGCTCCAGTCCCTCTGTAGATGCCCATATGTATTTAGACGTGGAAGCACAGGGCTCTCTAGGCCCTGTGCTTCCATGTGTCAAACAGCAGTGACCAAATTGTCAGCATAGCTATCTTATTATTCCACCTCATGTACCCCGGTACAGAGAAATTGTGAAATGGAAGGCAAAATGTTATTGGGGCCTATTTACAAAGGTGTGGAGGGGGCTATGCGCCGCATAACTCCACACCTGCCCACACAACTCCACACCTGCCTACCCCCCATGGACCTGCATGCCGGGGCTGCAGGGCCACATATGGGAGCCAGGCAGCAGCTGGTGTTTGTGAATGGGGCCCCCACATGGAAATCCCAAGAGTGTGGAGCTGCACAATCTGGTTACATGACTTTGGGTGCAGTTTTGTGAATAGGGCCCATTATGCGCAACTGCAACACCATTCTGCGCCGCAGGTGCAAAAGCACATTTCAGATAGGATGTGAAAAATGACAGCTGTACTGTTCATGAAGTGGTGTGAAAAAATGGCTAGGTAGAAAATTTGGTGCCAAAAGATTGAAAAGTTCCAAAAGTGTGCCTATGCCTAGAATTAAATCAATGGGTGCAAGTACCTTGGACACTTTTTTGAATATTTTCACCAAATTTTCAATATGGCCTTTTGGGGACCTCACCTCATGAACACTTGCACTGTCATTTTGTTAATCAGTCCTGAAAGGTGATTTTGTGCAGCATACAAGCCATTCTGTGCCACAGTAGTGAAAACACATTTCAGGCAGGATGTGAAAAATGACAGCTGTACTGTTTATGAGGTGGTGTGGAAAAATGGCAATGCTGAAAATTTGGAGTGAAAATATTAATGATTGCCAAAGTTACAAGCATGTGTAGAAACATTTCAACAACCACGTGTAACTCAGGTGTTTTTTGTTATTTTTGCTCCAACTTTTTAACATGGGCTTTTTGGAACCCCACCTCATGGACACTGGCACAATCATTTTGTTACCTGGTCCTGAAAGACGATGTCTCACAGCAATGGCGAAATCACCTTATGGATCCAATTAATGAAACAACAGTGACAGTGTTCATGAGGTGGGGTCCCAAAAAGCCCATGTTTAAAATTTAGTGCAAAAATGACAAAAAATGGCCGAGAAATCAACATAAGTTCAAAATGACATTGACAGCCATTATATAGAACTTACCTTGATTCTTCAGTTCGCGGTTTAACTTTGAAGAATGCAGACTTGTCCCGGTCAACATAAGATGGCAGCCGATGGTCTGTGGTGGTAAGTATAGGGCAAGGTAGGTCTGTGGGTCTCATTACCTGTGCTCTACTATATATGAATAAGAGACATGGGATGTGTCTCATTACCTGTACTCAGCTATCTATGAATAAGAGACATGGGATGTGTCTCATTACCTGTGCTCTGCTATATATGAATAAGAGACATGGGATGTGTCTCATTACCTGTGCTCTGCTATATATGAATAAGAGACATGGGACGTGTCTCATTACCTGTGCTCTACTATATATGAATAAGAGACATGGGATGTTTCTCATTACCTGTACTCAGCTATCTATGAATAAGAGACATGGGACGTGTCTCATTACCTGTGCTCTGCTATATATCAGTAAGAGACATGGAGTGAGTCTCATTACCTGTGCTGATTGTCTGGTGGACCTTAAAGCAGCAGTGCATGATAGTGCTGAAAATGTTGACCCTATATGTTTTATTCTGTGTTAAATTGCCTCTTATCTTTCAACTTGTATGATACCCTCCTTGCCTAATTTTCAGTTTGCTTTAGCAATTTTTGCACATTTGAAATAAGAAGAGCATTCCTTTTAATATGGATTAGACAAGCCTTTCATTACTATTCTCAGATGTTTTTGTACACCTGTTGTTCCATAAGGTCAGGAAGCAGTGTTTTCTGAATGCTAGTTTATAATTGTCACATTAAAAGTGATCTTAAACAATGGGTGTTCGAGAACAATGGAGAATACTGATGAAAAGCTGGTCCGCGCCATATTAAAAGGGGCACTCCTTTTATGATTTCAACAGTAAAAAAATATTAAAGCTGATTCAAAATGAGGGAAAAGGGAATTCTTACAAGTCAGGATATAAGGGATGATCTAAAACTGCATAAAGTATAGGTCAACATTTTCACTTCTATCATGCACTGCTGCTATAAGTGATTTACTATATGGTCTTTTTCGAACTAGCCCTTACAATCCTAATCCAAAGTGAAGATGACATTTGTCTCTTGATGGGTAGAGCTTGGGGACCCTGTGAATCAGGTGAAGAATTGAAACCATTCTGTATATTATTCCAGGTGCTATAAAGATGGAGGACAAGAGTGAAGATTTGTATCAGAACAAGCGAGGTGAGTGGCTTTCGTACCAGAAGTGAAGACAGTAGCATAGTATTACAGCATCAGAAAGGGCATAGGGTCCTCTTGTCCATCCCCCATGCTACAGTACATGGCATTGACTGTACAGAATTTGAATATGGAAACACCTCCAACCTTCTCAGCCATAATGATAACCCACCTAACGTTGGGTAATGAGGGATGGGTGAAATCTATCTTCTGCCAGTGAAATTCTGGCAAAATGCCATAGCAAAATTTCTGAAAATATTTCACAAAGTTTTGCAAAAATTGTGATTTCAGTTGTTTCTGTCTAATTTAAAAATTATTAGTCCGCATTGCACCAAATGTGGTATGTGGACTTTACCAGGGTCCATAAAGAAGTCAATCAAATTTGGGATCTATATATTTAAAAGAGACTGAGTTAAAGGAGAAGACTCCTGTATATTTATGATTTGGATATGTCTGATTTATTCATTGTACATTACATCAAGTTCTGTACATATGCCAATAAGAGATCAGCCATTTCTTCTGTAGCAACACATATCTAGAGTTTGAGGCTCTAACACAAGGTAGTAAAATGTCAAGCAAGCCTTCATTTAAATGCAGATGAGTCACTTGTAATACAACCCCTCCCATTCCTTGATGTCACTGCAGCAACAGTGCAGAACAAAACATAAGGGTATCAGTGCTGTCTAGCCTGATTTTAGTTTAAGTTTGCAATGGCTTAAGGCAGTTCTGTCATGCAACTCACACAGGGAGTAGTACTTGTAGCCTTAATACTGTATGTGTAGAGCAAATAATACATCTAATAGTATTTCAGTCACAGGAAACAAAATCTGTTTCTTTCTACTGCTCATTTCTCTGTGTAAGACAGTTGTACCATGTTGTAGACTGCAGTAGACTGAATAAGTCAATCAACCAATCAATCAGTCGAGCAGTCAGTCACTCTGTATTGAACCAGGTGAACACCCTTGAGAAGATTCATTACAAGGTGTGCCTGGGCAGTTTACCAAAGGATCACAAAAGACTGAATTATACACATCCCCTTTCAGCAGCCTGAAAGTGGAGAGCTAGATCATTTACTTTATAAAGTGTATTGTTTTACATTTCAAATGCTCCTTAAATCTGAGTTTCTGACTGGACATACCAAGACTCAGAATGCTCATGACATGGAAGAAGTAAGCTAAGCAAATACAGAGCACTACAAACACTGAGACTGATTAGTTTCTTTACCTACAATAGCTGAGGTGTAGCATCTGATTTGTGAGGGACATCCTACTTCAAATGCTGACATTACAAAGTGGGGGGGGGCTGCCACAGCTTATCCTCAGTACCTTGAAAGTGAAGTGCTGTAGCTCTCACATCACTGCTAATGATTTATAATGGGAATTGGGGCACTTTTAAAGTAATGGACCTGAGGGGCCATCACAGTTTCCAAGGAGGTTGGGGAACATCTTAAGGGTTAGAGAGTAAGGGTCTCTAGTAGGATTTGAACCAGAGTCCCCCAGTGTTTATGCCTGTGCTTTAACCACTAAATTACCCTTCTTCCATATGCTGTAGTTGATGCTTTCCTGGTAACCTATTCTATGTTATAGCTGAATTCTTTATTGCCTTACAGCAGCCATCCAATCACTTGCTGCCTAGTTAAAAAGGGAAAGGGGTATATTTGCAAGATCGTTTCTCACTGCTGGTGTCAATCAAAACAGAGAATGCTAACACACATGCAACATAATACAACAGCTGTATGATATCACTTACAACTCTTGCTGCACCCAGAGTCATTTATTGGGTAAACTGTTTTTGCTAACAGAAACAGTAACACAACACATACAGGCACTTCCTTACATGAATACTGTATATACCTCAAATTAGTGTTGCATCACACTCACATGGTCCTAGTCCCTATTAGACCTGCACTTCAGGATGTGCACAACACTTAAAGGGTTCCTCCATTACTCAAGTGGGGAACCAAACATTGTGGGTTTGGTTTACTGGTGGAACTGCATTTAGTGCAGCACCATTATCTGTTGCTCTGATGACATCATCCTCCAGCAACATTGATGGTAAAATGGGGACAAACACATTGATAACTTCTGGGGGCTGTATATTTTTGTTTATAATCTAGATTTGGACAGCAATAAGACTGCTGGCAACTGGAGGAGGCACACAACAGTTACACTTAAGGAGCTGGGAAAATATTGGTGTGAAACTTTGGTAGAGTTCCCCTTTAAAAGCTTCCAAACTTTTGGACATTTTAAAATGACATTTTGCAATTATGTAAACCTTAAAGTATTTGTCAAAATTGTAATTATGTGAACTACAGAATGTTAAGCCCTTAAAACTTTAAAACTAGAGAACAGAATATCACCAATTTTGTTAGGTTCATTTACACTAAGTATTAGGCTCACTGTCACAGGAGTGTTGGAGGGCTATTGCAGGGCCATGAAGCTAGTGCAGGTAAGGTGATTCATGATGGAGCATGATGCAGGCATCACTGTCACAGGAGTGTTGGAGGGGTACTTCAGAGCCATGATACTAGTGCATGTAATGTGATCCATGATAGAGCATGATGCTGGGCATCACTGTCGCAGGAGTGTTGGAGGGGTATTGCAGGGCCATGATGCTAGTGCAAGTAATGTGATCCATGATGCTAGTGCAGGTAGGGTGACCCATGATGGAACATGATGCTGGGCATCAGGCAAGGCAAGGCAAGGCAAATGTTATTTAAGAGATGCCCACCTGGAGGGTCTGGCACCGAACATTTAAAAATATAAATACTACACATTATAAATTGGAATACATAACAATATATCAGACATAAAACAATACATCAACAAAAACAAAATGTATATATATATATATATATTTTTTTAATTTTTTATTTTTTATTTATTTAATCTAGTATTACAATACCTTTGAGCCAAGGCTCTTTTACAAAGGTTCCACGTCAGCATGTGCAACAGTCATCATTTTTAGTTACAAACATATAGTCATTGACTTACAGACATGTAATAACCAGTACAAAGACATGAGCTATGGGCAAGACAAGGGAAGGAGGGTGGGTGGGGAGAAGTGAGGGTAGGAGATCGAGGGGGTAGGAGGTGCAGGGGTAAGGGGAGTACAGGAGGTGGTTGGGGCAGGAGCAGGAGTGGAGATATGGGGGGAGGTGGGAGAGGGCGGGAGACAATGCAGCCAGGGGGCCTTGTTGAGGGAATATGATAGGTAAAGTGCTAGGGGTGCAAAGACTGATTGTAAGTATTGGGTGCTAGGGCATGTGCAGCTGGAACGGTGAAAATGTTAAGATGGACAATTGCAGGATACAAGCAGTGAGAGGCGCAGCTTGGACTTGAAGAGGCTGAATGTTAGAGCGGTCGCTATGTCGCTGCCAAGAGAGTTGAGCCAGTTGGATGCCCGATAGGTGAATGATCTTTGTCCTTGGGTCGTGAACATCATGGGATATGTAGTAGATGGGAATTGGATCTCCTTGTAGTGACATTCCTATGTCTAGGCTTAAGGAGGGCACAGACACCAGGTGTGGCAAGCCCCATTATAATTTTCTTGGCTGTGATGCAAGTTTGGTATTTTATGCATTTGTCCAGTTGAAGCCATCCAGATTGGGAATAAAGGTCGCATGTGTGGGTACTGCGATGTGAGCCAGTGATGAGATGACAGGCCTTATTCAGGGAGGTTGTGATACTTTTGAGAGCAGTGCTAGTTGTAGACCCATATGTGATAAGACCATAGTCTATCATGCTGACGATGGAGCTTTGGACGGCTACTGACAGTGTTTCTGGGGTTAGGTGTTTCCTGTGCCAGAATAATATGCCTAACCTTGCATTGGCAGACTTTGCAACATTGCTGATACGGACAGCGTATGAGAGGTGTGGATCAAGGGTGATGCCGAGGTACTTGAACGATTGTGTTTGCTCCTTGTTCGGTTGCAATGAAGAGGTGGAGTTGTTTGTTTTTGTTGTGGGGGCTGCAGAAGACCATAGACTTGTTTTTTTTCTGATTGAGAAGCAGTTTATGATTTAGGAACCAGGATTCGATGGAGGAGAAGGCCCGCTGAAGTTTATTTTGTAATTGGATTGGATCAGGGTCTGAGGTGAGGATCACAGCATCGTCGGCATAGAGAATTATTTGTTCTGGGCAGCTGCCCTGTAGTGAGTTTAAGAATAGGCTGAAGAAGAGGGGTCCCAGAATGGATCCCTGGGGGACTCCCAAGCGGACAGGTCTAGGGTCCGAGAGTGTATCAGCGATTCTTACTGTTTTGGACTGTTCTTCAAGGTAGCTCTTAAACCAGCCAATGGAGTCAGTTGACAGCCCACTGTTCTGAAGCAGAACAAGCAGGAGGCGGTGATTGATGGTGTCAAGGCTTTAGTTAAGTCAATGTAGAATGAGCCTAGTAGTTCACTGGAGTCAAGTGCATTGTGGATTGCGCCAGTGAATTCAAGTAGGGCTGTGAAGGTGCTGTGACTTTTCAAAACCCGTGTTGTTGCTTGCACAGGATGTTGTACGTTTCCAGGTATTCTGTGAGCTGGTGCGAGACAATGCGTTCTAGTGCCTTGGAGAGTCAGGGTAGAAGGGAGATAGGTCTGTAGTTATCATGGGCAGTTTTGTCACCACTTTTATGGATTGGGGTGACAGTGGCAGATTTCCATCTGTCCGGGAACTGGCTAAGGCTGAGGGAGAGGTTGAAAATTCTGGTTAGAGGACTAAGCACTTCATCAAGTGTGAGAGACAGGATTTTGAGATCGAGGGAGTCATTACTGAATCTTGATTTACCAAGGGCTTTGGTAACATATTTGTGTACTTGGTGAGCCTTGACTGCTTTGAAGTAGAAGCAGGGGGAGCTGGTGGGAGTAGTGTTCATTGTGGACAGAGGGGCTTCACCATCTTTGAAGTAGTCCTGGGGTAGGATAGCGTTAAGGTCGGTAAAGCCTTTGTTAAAGGTATCCACAATGTTTTTTGGGTTGAGGGTTGTGGTTCCATTGATGTTAAGTATTAATGGGGGGGGGTTTGAGTGGACTCCTGGTGAGCTCCTTTATGTTCTTCCAGAATTCCCGACCATTGCCCCAGGAGTTTGTGAGGGCATGCTTATAGTAGGCAAACTTCATTTGCCAGATGGTTTTGGTGCAGTCATTGCGGACACGTTTGTAGTTTTGGATGTCATTTTGCCTTCCAGAGTTTCTGGCCAGCTCCCATAGATGGTCACTTGTTTTTAGCATTCTGAGAAGGTCACCTGTGAGCCAAGGGTTACTGAGTGATTTGACTTTGCGTTTCTTAATAGGAGCATACGTGTCACAGGCCACAGTGAAGATGTTTATGAAGTGGTCAAGGGCAGTGTTTACGTTGGTTGCATTGAAGATAGGGGACCAGTCTTGATGAAGGAGGTAGGATTTGAATCGAGGAAGGTGATCACTGGGTAGAACCCTGCTGGAGATAGTTTTTGGCAGTTGTTTGATGAATTTATTTGATCAGGTGCAGCTAACAGAGGAGTGGTCGCTGAGAGTCTGGGAGGACATTAGTGTTAGATATCCGCGATGGGTGACTGGTAAGGATCCAGTCCAACAGTGTGCTGGTCCTGAAATTTTTCCTGGTTGGTGAGTCAATCATTTTTGTGAGGTTCGCCGCAGCAACAGTATCCCCGTGTGCACCAGCATTGGCCGCAGGCCAGTTGATGTTGAAGTCGCCTAGGAGGATGGATTCGGTGTCTGGTGGGAGTGACTTTACAAAGTCAAGAACAGCTGTTAGACCAGTTTCCTGTTCTTTGGGAGGAATGTAGATGGTGGCAACAGTGAGGGTTTTGTTTTGGGCTCTGAGGAGGATTCTCACTGGCAGTATCTGAGCAGTTGTGGGTTGGAGTGAGGTAATGATGTGGTGCCCCTGTATGGAGTCTTTTAGGTATAGAGCGCAGCCCCCACCTCTTTTGGAGAGGTGATCCAGCCTAAAGACATTGTAGCCAGGAAGGCTGATTGCATGGTCCGGTACTGATGGCATGAGCCAGGTTTCAGACAACTGCCAGGATGTCAGGGCAGTGTTGGCTGGTGAAGGCCTGTAGGGCATCCATTTTAGGAAGGAGGCTGCAGATGTTGATTGATATGAATGAGAGGGCACCCAAAGGCTTGCTCAGATTGGTGGCTTTAGAGCAGAATGGGCCAGGGTTTGGGTGCACATTGCCTGACAGCATTAGGAGGAGGAGGACTAGCCTTGAGGAGCTGCAGCATCATTCTTTAAGGGAATGCTTTCTCCTGCTAGCATCTCTGGAAATTGCCAAGCATCGACGATAGTGGGTGAGGGTAAGCATAGACGGGGGGACCAGAGTGGAGGGCTAGGACCAGTGTGGGTGTAGGACAGTTTCATGGTGGTAGGATGGACCCTGGGCAAGGGGCAGTGACCAGTGTGCAGCGTGCCTATGTGGAGGAAGGATGTAGGAATGTGGAAGCTGTGGGGGGAGGAAGGTAGGGAAAGCTGGCTTTTGGGGCATGCAGTAGGGGAGGAAGACAGGCAAGAAGATACAGAATGGGGGTAGAGAACAGTGGAGGCACATGATTAAGGTAGGATTTGGGGTAAGCAGAGGGAGGTTAAGACAGGCTGGCGGGGCTAGGAGAAGGGGCAGAAGAGCAGAGCTGGATCAGTGGGAAGAGAGGACAGCCAGGAAGGCCAGGCAGCCAAGGAGTGGGAGGTGGGACTAAAGATGGTGGGGAGTCCCAAAACAGGTACAGAATGAAGCACGAGTGGGGGGATGGAGATACCAAGGGTGTGGAGGAAGGTCTACAAAGTTAAGGTCGGAGGAGGCGGGCGAAAATTTCGCAGTTTCAATAGAAATGAATGGCGCAGCAGCCCCAAGCAGAGCAAAGTTTTAGCTGGCTCAAGAGCCAATCCCCAAGCAGAAGGCAAGACAGCATCCAATCAGGGTGTGGTACAGATACTGTGGGGCCAATAGCGTGGCTGTCAGCCGTCCCGTGGTTCAGGGAAGTCTTACCCGGTTCTAGAGGATCACGAGGGTGGGAAAGAAGGTATATAGCAAGTAAAGCAACTGCGTCTTTCAGAGGGTAGACTTTTTTTTTTTAAAAGAAAGAACAGGAATCCCTCTAGTGGCAGGTCTGTATAACCTGCTAATGGAAAACTAGCCACTTCAAAAAAAAATTCTATTAGACACTTGAAATGTGCTTAGTTCTATCTAAAATCTATTTGTAAAAAGTGCCAGGTGGCAGAAGCAGGGGAAAAGTCCTGGCCAATCAGAATGGGTTTGCTGGAAGTGCCCGTGTTCCTATTGGCTGCGCTCTCCCGTACCTTCCAAGGAGCTGCAGGCGGGCATCGTGGTCTCGGTCAGTGGCTGGCTGGGTGCCGGCCGACCGTGGGGGAGCTGAAGCAGCTCCGTTCAAGGGCAGGCAGCTGGAGAGAACTAAAAATAGCAGGGCTTAAATAGCATAGAGGTAGGATAGGTTTAGATTGAGCAGTTTAGCAAGACAAAGGAGAGTTAGACTTTTCGGTGCCAAGGCAGAGTGCTTGGATGGGAGGGGTGCATGAGGAGCAAGGAAACAGAAGAGGTGTAAGCACTTTAAAACACTAGTAGAAATTACAATCCAGCTAATACAGTTGAAAAACTTCTATTAGACACTTGAAATATGCTTAGTTCTATCAAAAATCTATTTGTAAAATGTGCCAGGTGGCAGAAGCAGGGGAAAAGACCTGGCCAATCAAAGTGGGTTTGCTGGAAGCGCCCATGTTCCAATTGGCTGCGCTGTCCCATACCTCAAGGAGCTGCAGGCTGCCGTGGTCTCGGCCGGTGGCTGGCTGGGTGCCGGCCAGCCATGGGGAGCTGAAGCAGCCCCTGCTCAAGGGCAGGCAGCTTCCAAGGAGCTGCAGGCAGGCATCCTGGTCTCGGTCGGTGGCTGGCTGGGTGCCGAGTCGACCGTGGGGAGCTGAGATGCAGCCCGTTCAAGGGCAGGCAGCTTCCAAGGAGCTGCAGGCGGGCGTCCTGGTCTTGGTCGGTGGCTGGCTGGGGGGCAGACCATGGGGATGCTGAAGCAGTCCCGTACAAGGGCGGCCGACCGTGGGGGAGCTGAAGCAGCCCCGTTCAAGGGCAGGCCCTATATATACAGTAACTTAGGCAATAACAGCCAGTGCTTAAAGAGCCAGGACTAACCTAACATAGGTTCTAAAACAGTAAGGACTATAGGATGCAGTCTGAGAAGGCCTGATTATACAAGAAGGCCTTGAGGCGGGCCTTAAATACCTCCACAGAAGGGGCCTCCCTATCAGCTGGAGTAAGCGAATTCCACAGGACAGGAGCAGCGGCACTAAATGCTCTGTTGCCTGCCATTTTTAACCTCATCCTGGGAATTGCAAGGAGACCCCCAGGGGAGGAGTGGAGCGAGTGGGCCAAAACAGCAGGAATGAGAAGGTCCTTCAGGTAACCAGGGCCCGGGCCATGTAGGGCCTGTCGCAAGAGTGTTAGAGAGGCATTGTATGGCCATGATGCTAGTGCAGGCAAAGTGATTCATGATGGAGCGTGATAATGGGCAGCACTGTCACAGGAGTGTTGAAGGGGCATTACAGGGCCATGATGCTAGTGCAGGTAAGGTGATCCATGATGGAACATGATGATGTACATCACTGTCGCAGGAGTGTTGGAGGGGCATTGCAGGGCCATGATGCTAGTGCAGGTAAGGTGATCCATGATGGAACATGATGATGTACATCACTGTCACAGGAGTGTTGGAGGGGTATTGCGGGGCCATGATGCTAGTGCAGGTAAGGAGATTCATGATGGAACATGATGCTGGCATCACTGTCACAGGAGTGTTGGAGGGTATTGCAGGGCCATGAGGTTCAAACAGGTGCCTGGTCAATGCACCCAACAGTGACACCATGGGTAAATAGCCTTCAGGAATCTCACTCAGCTGGGTGCTCTGTGTGGTCAGTGTGGGGCTCTGTACTGGAGTGGGTTACCAGGAGGGTGCTGGTCTCTGCACAGGAGCTTGCATTCTTGGGGCCTGGTCCACATGGTGGCACATGGACCTCAATGTGCACGGGTGCACTCCATGCACATGGGAGGGGTCACCTGCCTGTGCCCTATGACCTGGAGGTCTAGCACTGGTGGTGACAGGGTGGCAGAGGGATCGGACTTGGGTAATATTGTTTCCAGGAACATACATGTTGTTGGACACTGTGGGTAAGTGGTGGCTGAGGCCGGCATGCTGTTGGGCTGCATGGGGTGGGTGTTCACTTGCAGTATGGGAGGGTCATTCTCCTCATATCCTCATGGCTGGTCAAGCTGACTTTGGACTGTGGGCTATGGTTCTGGGGATTATCATTCCTGATGACACTGGCGGTGTGCTGACCATTACCTGATGTGTGGGGCTAGCTTGAGCAGACTGTGATTGTACTAACTGAGCCATGGACAGGGTAGAGGGGATGTGCTCTGGACTATTCATTGTCTGGGGTGGTTGGACAGGGGGGGCAGGGGTGGCCCTTCCTGTACCATGGGGGCACTGTTGGCCTGGGTGTGTGTGCTACTGGTGGTGGATGGCTGGTGTCGGGGTCACATCTGGTGGCTCCTGTCAGTGACAGGGTGGTGGATGGCTGTTATGTGCTGCTGGAGGTGGTGTTGGGGATGGGCACCATACTGGGCTTTGTGTGGGCATGGGTCAGACACATGGTACTGGTATCGGGAGGGGTGTGGGGAGGCAGGATGCCACAGGGTTCTGTGGGTTGCTACATCTCTCCTGCCCATCTGCTGGGTGCCTTTGGTGGTCCTGCTGTGCCTGGTGGTCATTTTCTGCCTTCCTGTGTCTGTAGTTTTGTATGTCTGTGTTCCTACCTCTGTTCTGCTGTTCATTGCTGTGACTCCCCCACCACCCCCTGTGCCATTGCCCCAGAGGTCACTGGATGTGTGGGCCTTTTCCCTGTCCTGTGTGTGGCCCTTTGTGCCATTGTGACCAGTGTCTGCCTCTGCACCTTGTGCACCTGTCCACCTGGACTGCCATTTGATTGTGAGGGTGCACATGTCCACTGTGGGCAGAGCTGTGGTGCCCCTCCCACTTCAGCAAGTGCCCTGTGTTGCACTGTGTGGCTTGTGGCTCACTCACCCCTGATCAACTTCGCTTTTGTTTGCTTCATCCCTGGCATCATGCATGCAGCACCCTTTGGGCCTGCCTGGTGGGTGTCTGTTGCATATCTCTGCCATTGGCATGGTTGGGTTGGCAGGCCTTTGGACAGGGGTGTGTTCCATGGTTGGTAGGCTAGGGTTGTCTGTGCACTTTCCCTTGGTGCCTTGTGTGTACTCCAAGTCAGTGCATCTGTGTACATGGGTGTGCCCTGCTAGGGGGTCCTGTACCTATTGCCCTATATTTCTTTGGTTATGTGCCCCTGATACCTCCGGCTCTTGCAATGCTTTCTACATTTGTGCTTAGGTCTGCTCTGTTCATCCATGGTTGCGCCAGCGCATCTTTGGTTGGACCATGGTGCATCTTTGCCATAATCAGCCAGCTTGGGCTAGGGCATTTTGGGCAGTGTTTCTTCTGAATATGGCTCCCAGTTTACCATGGCACATCTGACTTGTGCTGCTCTGGACTTGTGCCAGCCTTTAGCGCATTTCTGAATATCCAGCCCATTAAGTCTAAACACATAAATCAAAACACTTTGCACAACATGTTTTTGAAAATTGTGACTGTAGTACTCCTTTAAGGCCTTGGGAAAATTTACCTTGCCAATATTATGGCTGACAGATGTAGACTTCAGCATGAGTGCTACTAGAGCTACTTGGCCCAGCTCTCAAAACATGTAGACTGACGTAAGGGACTTGTGTCATAAGACTTTGAAGCAAGTGATGACTTGCATCACACATGTATCAGATGTGATTCTCTAAAGCAGCCTGTGTTAAATCCAGTGCAGTTGCACCAAAGACACCTTGTGCCAAGGAAGCATCATGCAGCCAGGTGCAGGAAAACTCATCTGTGGTTTAATTTTATAGAATTATTGCTGTTCTCTATTCTTGAGGCACCACTTTGTTAAATACTCTGGTCTATTGATCACTGTGGGTTACTCTAACAGCATGGTAATGTCTCACAATGTATTTACTTATTTTTATGATTTCTTATTTATTTATTTAATAATGTACTTAACAGCATCTTCCAGTGCACAACATTTTATTTGAATTTTGTGATAACAGTGGTCATTCCTACAGTCCACTGTCTTACTATTCACATTTTTATTTAATGCTGCAGTAACTGCAATGTAAATACCTATTGTCCAATCTTTTTTGTTTGTTAACACTGTGGTCTGCCCTTGCATTTTCACATCATCCATAATGTGAGATTATTTATGTATCACTTTTTCATCATCTTTATTTGTACTTTTACTGTTATGAATTGTAGAATATGCCATGTATTATTACATTTTTATGCAGTTGTTAACTACATTACACCTCATACCATAAACATCTTGTTTTCATTGAGCTCCTTAACTGAAGTACTAATAGGTGATGGCATACGATTATAGTTTCACATTGCTTATCTGTCATTATACCCAAAAATGAACTCATCATCATCAAACCTATGTCTGTTTATTTTCTTTTTGTTTTGCAGTTGTATTTTGTTAATAGCATGAAAATAAATAAAATAATAAAATATAAAATAAAACTCTCAATGGGATGTTGTACAACTGACTCACCTCACATCCCAAGAATGCATCTCACAGTAACAAAACTCTCACCTGCTTTTCAAACCTCTGATATGTACTGGATTTAGAGGAGAAGGGTGTGTATTGATGAAATGCTGTGTGGTGGTAGCAAGGCAGGTTTCATTAGCTCACCAGTGATGTTTTTCATTTTTAATTAGGGATTGGGTTTTGTGGTAAAGAAGTCTATCACACATACAAATAATGCCCTTTTCATCTGTTGAGTCATTGGATCACTGGTGAGGCTGATGGGAAGGGGGCAACAGTTGTACACCATAGGTTATACCAAAGCTTTGGTAACAATAAAACTGATGGCACAGTTCCAGCAATGAGTTTGTTCCACACACTATAAGGTCACCTCATGTCTTTGTGGTACTGTGTGTCATGGGTTGGGGAGGGGGGTGTTCACATGCATCAACAATGTCACCATAAAAGCTAAGAATTATACTCAATTACAGGATCATCACTACTGGCCACCTGCCCCTCAACACACAGAGCAGCAACATGCCAATCTTCATCAATCACACATATCAAACTATATTTCTTTAGAGTATGATACTCAATATCAAATTATCCATCTCTGTAAAAAAATAAATGCTCATTAATAAACTGTAAATTAAAAAGATATAAAGAGAAAAGAAAAAAAACAACATTTAACAAATGTCCCATTATTCCAGTAGACACAGTCTGTGTGGAGGATGCCGGGTGGGTGTTGGGTAGTGCTGCCTATTGGGGAAGGGAGGATATGCAGATGAGGCTCTACCTTTAACTTACTCAGGGTATAAAAAAAGGAATAGCAAGGAAGACATCTATGGACTGTATTTCCATTTTAATCCTCAAGCAAGTATAGACATGGCAGTCAAAGCAACAACTGGAATTGGTGAAAATGTTCATCAGATATCAGTGGTGCAAAACTAGTTACCAGGCAGAAGATGCACAACAAACATAGGCCATTTCTGATTACTGATGGTGTATGAGCAATGGGAGGGGCTGTCAACTTAGTGTTGGGTGATGATGCACAGTGAATCAGATTCACAGTTGCATATAATCTGTAAGAGAAAATAAAAAGGAAAAGGAAATATGACATCAAGGGTCTACTTTTACTTTTTTAAAAGGTCCGGTTTTGATCATGGGAGGTTAGGAATTTCCATTAAGCACCAGGACAACTCTTACTAATGATTCAATTTTTTTGCTAATTTTATTGATGGGAAAAAAATTCCAACCTTGGTTCTGTCCTCCCATTGCAAATACCTACTCACCATCCTCCCACTGTGCACTACAACCACCCAAACCACCTTTGAACACCACAGCTCAGCTGCACTCATATAAATCCAATTGCACTGACTTTACATCATTTACCATAAATCAATCCCTGGCTGCAGCTGCAAGACATGTATTTCTTCAGTGAGTGGGTAATCACACTGCAACCAGTCCCAACCAGGGTGTGTGTGACGTTGGTTACATGGGGCAAAAAAGACTGCGGACTATGGACTGTGAACTGTGGGACACCTACAGGAAAATTAGTGAAAGGAAGGTAAAATGTAACCAGGAACAGCGCCACCTGGTGCATTTCAACAGCTGATGAGGGGGTTAAATTAATTAAGCACTTACCTATTACACATACCTCAGACAGCACTAATAATGCTGCATACCGCACACCACTGGTATACCGGACTCAATGAAGTATACTGAGGTACTGGGAAACTTTTCAATAACAAGCACTGTAGTAGCGAGCTGAATATGGACCAGCATGTGAATCAGTTCACTAGGGATGGTAGTATGCTGGACCTTGTACTATGAAATATTTATGTGGGAATTAAAGACTAGGATTACGGAACCATTAGCCAACTGTGATCATAATATGGTCACCAATAAAATTAAGAATAAAGAGGACAGAGTGATGGATAAGACCATCATAAAGTGCTTCTTGAGGTCAGACTTTATTAACATGAGAAGAGAATGGGGAAATGGAACTGGGAAAGAGATTTGTATGGCTTTGACATAGACACATAGAATGACATTTGGGAAACTGATTAAAAGATTCAAGACCTTGAAAATCAATGTATTCCAACAAGAATTAAATGCTGGTGTACCCAGAATGGAAAAGGACCACCATAGCTAAAGAAATCAATTTAAAAATATTAAGAACTTAAAGAAGAGTTTACAATGTGGTAAAGAAAAGCAATAATACAACACATTAGGAGGCATATTTATTTATTTATTTATTCTATTTAAAAGTTGGTGACCAGGAAAGGCACACTGAGCCAAGGCTCATTTTCAGGTGTGACCTGGGGGAACAATCAGGTGGGGGCTACAAGGAGACATTTACATTCTTACATAAAATCAAGACATTACATTACATAACATCAGAGTGTGTTGGATTGACATTGACAGTTCTGTAGTATGTGCAAGCAAAGTTAGATCATCTGGACAATTCAGCAATTATGAGATCCACAGTTAAGTACACAAGTTGAGAGCCATAATAGAGAAGATGTGGAGTAGCATCAGGAGGGAGACTCTGGGGTAGAAAGGAAATGAGTAGGCTAGGTGGGAGGGGGCAGGGGAGGAGTGGCAGCAGCAGTTGGGGTTGAGTAGAAGATGATGGTTGGACTTTAAAGAGATGAGCGAGGGGAGTGATGAGTAGCCAGGGGGATTTGGTTCCAGAGAAGATGGAGGTGATAGGGGAAAGCATGCTGATCTGACTTAGAGTGAGGCTGGAGGAGGGAGAAAGAATGGGCATCCCTGGAGTGGAGGGCGTAGAAAGAGGGCATGCAGGAGATAAGCAGGAGAGAAGATAGGGTGGGAGCATCAGGGGAGGTCCTGAACCAGTATTTGGCAATGAGAGAGGCAGTGGAGCTCCCATCTGTAGGAAAGAGGGAAGATGGAAGAGAGGAGTAGAAGAGGCAGTGGTGAGGAGGAAAGGAGGGAGGAGGCATAGCAACATAATAAGTTTAGGAGAGTGTCAAGTTTTGAGAGGGAGGAGGCAGGAGCAGAGGCATAGACAACATTGGCATAATAAAATATGGGTAGAATTGTTTTTGTAACCAGGTCACATCAGGTAGGTAACTGGAGGCAGTCATTGTTTTGATAGAGGTAGCCAAGTTTTAGGTGGAGATTGGTGCAAATGACATCTATATGGGAGGAAAAATCTAGATGACTGTCTAGCCAGACTCCTAGGTACTAGAAGGAGTTGACCACCTTAGGCATATAGAAGGCTTGTCAGGAGCTGCAAGGAAAAATGAAGAAACGTAATACCAAGGTGGAATTTAGAGCAGCAGGGAGCTAAAAACAAGTAAAAAATGTTGTCTAGCTGCACTAGCAAATATAAGAGGGACACATTAGAACATAGGCCCCTTAATTATTGAAGAGGAGGTAGTAACTATGATTGAGGATATAGAGAATAGATTTAATGAATATTTCTGTTCCATTCATCACAAGGTTAATGTTGGGATTCTTAGCACCATATCTGAAGCCCCTACACTTAAAGTTGACAGACTTAAGCCAGAAAAGTTATTATTAAGTCTGATCATTAACAAGGCTCAAGTCCCAGGGACCTGATATACATAGACTGTAGTAAGGCCTTTGGTATGGTACCACACAAGGAATGAGTGGAATAAATTGCCAGTATAGACAATACAGGTACAGACAATAATCTGGTACTGTGGATACAATCCTGGCTAATAGGAAACAAAGGGTTATCATAAAGGGACAGTTTTCAGACTGGGGTCAAGTGATGAGTGGCGTGCTGCAAGGGCAGTGCTTGGGCATCTTCTTTTTAATATGTACATATCATGTATGCAGTGTACTGAGGGTGCATGATTGGAAACTTTTGCAGATGGTACCAAGACTGGAGTTATTGTGGATAGTAAGGAGGATATCAAGACAATGAGATGAAGCTTAGAAAGAGTAGAACAATAAGAAAGCAAGAGTAAGGCCAAATTATATTTCAACATTGAGAAATGTACCATCATGCACCAGGGAAGCAAACATCCAAGGGTATCATGCAAACATTATGGTAAGGAATTGAAGGTAACAGAGGAAGAAAGGGACATGGATCATGATTACAACTTACCTGAAATTAAAAAGATGGCAAGAAAAGCATACAAGATCTTGGGCTGCATTGATTGGAATACTAGCGTGAAGAACAGGGCTGTGATTCTGCCTCTGACAAGAATATTGATGAGGCCTCATACAGAGTACTATTAGTTTGGGGCACCACAGTATATTAAGTGCAGTTAGATTATTGGAGTGTCCAAAGGTGAGCAACCAGGATGGTAGGAGAAATGAGGGGTCTGCATTATGAAGAGAGACTAGAAAAATTGGGTATGTATAGCCTGAAATAGAGGAGGTTGTGGGGGAACATGTGCCTTGTGTTTAAAGCTTTTCAAAATCCTGATTTATGGAACTGCTTAGAATTGTAAGTCAAAGAGAGTAATTATGAAGGCAGAAGAAATAGAAGGCAACTAAAAGGGATATTCTATGGAACAGCAAAAGGGAACATGGTTTACACGAGTAGTAACCCTGTAGAATTCACTATCAAACCTGTGGTGCCATGCAAACACTGGAGAGTTTTGAGGTTTAGCTGATAAATATCTGGATGGACTTGCATATACAACCATTGGCAAATGGTTAGCAATCAAAAGGCTCTAGTAGCTTGCTTGTATCTTTTCCATGAATCCTATGAATAGGGAAATGTTAGTAAATAGGCAGGGAGGAGGGATGGTCATTGGAGACCAGTAAGGGTTTACATAGATATATTAGGAAGGGAGCATCTGGGCAAACTGGGTTGGCCAAGCAATCTTTTTCTGCTGACAAATTCTATGTTTTGATGTTTCTATGTCAGACAGGTGAAGGAAAACACCAGGGCCATACAGGCCCTTCCATCAGTGATACAGCACCAGCTGTAGCCACTGCCCCCACTGCAGCCAGCAGCCACTTTATTTTCTTGGGTATTGGACTGTTTTTTATTAATGGGCAGATGTTCTTTTTTTTTAATGGGCAGGTGCCATTTTTTTATTTTTGAATAAGCAGGTGCTCCTGTTTGTTTGTTTTTGATAGGCAGTGGTCTTTTTTGTTTGTTTTTAGATGGGCAATGCCTTTTTTGCTTACATTTTAACATTTGAGTTCCTATTTATTTATTTTATTTATGTTGATGTTGTTTTTGTTCTGTACTGTCTGTTGCCCAAACTGTTTTTTTTTTTGTAAAATGTTCTGTTAAAGAGAATCAAAAAATGTACAGGAACAGTTGATCTGCTACAATGATTACAACAGTTTTGTGCATTAGATTACAGTAGCTTGACCATTACAATTCTCAGAGGATACTCAATTAATCAATCAAGCTTTTAGTTGAGCACATTTCTCTATTGTGACTGAATGTGCTCTACATAGTTCTAAAATCTTTAAAAATGTACTACAAAACCAGACAAAACATACATACAAACATTAATTCACAGTAAAAACATGTTAGCTACTCATAAACGCTTAGTTAAATAAAAAGCTTCTTGAGCTCCCGTTTGAAGATGTCAATTGTTTGGCTCTCGACTCTAGTGAGGGAGAGAGTTCCACAGGATTGGGGCTTCAGAAGAAAAGGTGAAAGCTCCCAATGTCTTTAAATGAATCCTGAGCACTCCTAAAGACCATCATCCATGGAATGAAGACAGCAAGTGAGCCACTAGGGACACAGAAGATCTTGCAGGTAACCAGCACCCGATCATATGGGCCTTATAGGTCAGCAAACTGACCTTGAAGGAGATCTGCCACCTTACTGGCATTCAGTGCAGCTAGGGCAGCACAGGTGTGATATGACACAATCGAGGTAGACTGGTCAACAACCTTGCCACCACATTCTGAACTAGCTGGAGGTGATGCAGATCTACCTTCACTAGCTCCAGGTACAGGGCATTGCAGTAATCCAGGTGTGATGTCACAAAGGCATGGACTAATGCCAGCAGATGAGCCGGTGGTATCAGGTGTTTAACCCTAGTGATGTTCCTCAGATGGTAAAACAAGGTCCAGTTCTGCTGGTGTTCTCCCATGATTCCTTTAGTTCACTTACTGTATATACTGTAGGAAAGTGCCCTTTAGGGAGTATGCCACAGTTGGATATCCTTAGAACCAGTCTGTATGTAGTTGTGGTACTCTACCCAGTAATAACATCCAAACTCATTTTCTTCTTCATCAATCAAATCATATTTTATTATAGCTTTGTTTGCTTCATGTTACTTTCTCAAGCACTCTTGGTTTAACTTACATTATGTTTCAGGACATCTGTTCCCTTCATCAGATATATTAGAGTTGCTTTTCTTTACCATTTTTAACTTTAAAATAAAAATAACAATAGCATTAATTTATTATACATGTCTTTTAGTGTTCCTTCAAAAAAATGAGGTCTTGACCATGGTTGACACCTGTGGTTTCAGTGTCAGGCCACAGTCCAAAACAACACCAAGGATCCTTGGTAGCCCATGACATGGACGTTGGTGATTGAGCACCTGTAATAATGGTGACTCAATCCCAGGCACATGTCAACTGGGCTATTGATAGGGGTAGGCTGACCAGATGGGGGGTCGGTGAATATAGCAATGGGATGTCTCTATACATACGCACGTGGGGGGGGAGTGAGCATGCACAGTGAGAGGCAAGAGAGATTGTGAGGAGTGGTGCCATGGTGGATTGCCGAGCTGTCCCTGTGGTGGTGTGGTGGATGGGTTGGCAACTTCGGTGGGTAGGGTGCTGGTTTAGGGTCCAGGCGCCAGTGCATTTTTGTTGTGCCAGGCCAGAATTATTTTTTTGAATGTTTTGCACCCCAACATGCACCCCCTGAAGTTGAGAATCCTTAAGTAGTGGGATGCCGGGATGAAGCTCCCCATAAAACATTTAAATACAAGTCCCCAGTGCTGTTTTGCTGTGCACCAGGAATCAGAGTGCTGAAACTGATTTTTGCACTCTGGTTTCCATGATAACGGGCGGTCACCTTTAGGCTTTCACCGTTATCATATAAATCCATTTCCCCACCCAATCAGAGGTGAGCAACTGGGAGTCCCGAGCCTAAGCCCTGAGACTCAATCTGATTGCACCTTCATCCCCTGGTGACCAGGTTCAAGCACCAGTAACTCAGTCTTATCCTGGTTCAACTTCAACCAGTTTGCCCTCATCCAGTCTTGGATCTTGTCCAGGCATGTGTTCATAACTGAGACTGTTTGCTGCTGCTCAGGTGCAAAGACATGTAGAGCTGAATGTCATCTGCATAACAGTGAAAACTTAGCCCATACCACCTTATAATGTCCCTAAGCAGCAGCAGCATGTACACCTCGAACAACATAAGGGACAAAACCAAGCCCTGCAGGACTTCACATTGCAGGGGCATGGGAGCTGAGGAATAAACCCCAGACACCACATACTGCAACCTGCCAGTGAGGTAATATCTAAACCAATTGCGAACTGTACCCATCAGTCCACAACACACCCACAGACACTCCATCAGTACCCTAAGGTCAATGGTGTCAAATGCTGCCAAGAGAGCGAGGAGAACAAGAATGGAACATCTCACCCAATCCTTCACTGCCAGAAGATCATTCAGCACATGAACCAGGGCAGTCTCGGTACTATGCCTTTTCCTAAATCCCAACTGGAGAGGATCATAGATGTCATGGGCTGTTAAATACATCTCCAGTTGAATGGCCACCACCTTCTCAATAACCTTCCCCACAAATGGAAGGTTAGAGATAGGTCTATAATTTGCCAGACAGTCTGCATCTACTGAAGGTTGTTTAAGAAGGGGCCTTACAATACTGACAATATATTTCATAATTAGGGTAGCAGTTGCAGAGCTGGTTAGGCATAGGCAAAGGGTTCTATGTCATAATGGCAATCACAGAATAGTGATTGCTTTTTAGGGTGAGTGTACATCACCAAAATGAATTTCTGCAATGCACACTCACAGCTAATGGGAGAAGAACACCCAAGATCTATGGGTTTTCATGTAGGGGCTATGCCCCACACCCTCCCTACTAAAGGATTCTCAACCCAGGGGGTGCATGTCGGGGAGTGAAATGCTTTTAAAAAAAAAAAAGCCTGCCAGCAAAAATTAACTGCACCGGACCAAAATCCTGCACCTGCACCTCCCAACCAACCACCCTTCTTCACCACGCTTAGCAGACCAGCTTGGCAACTGCCTGCCACACCTCCTCCCACATACCTTCCCCTCCCTTCCTCTCCCCTGCATATATGCACATACTTGCCATCGCCCTACCTCACTCACCAGGTGTCTGTAGCTATCCTGTCAGGTAGCCCCAACACATGTGTGTCTTAACTGAGTCACCATTTTGTAAGCACTCTATTGTGGTCACCCTGTTCACAGGTACTAGTTCATGTATTAGCAACCTGCAGTGGTTACTCAGGCATAGAGCAATAAGATCTGCTTATGCTTTAGTTAGAGGTATGGCATAAGGAAAATAAGAAAAATAGCTTTTGGCAAAAACACCAATTCTGGCTTGCCCCTAACCTGGGACATTTCCTTTTCAACAGCCCTGGCTAATTGTGACCAGAAATAGTCAAAGACATCAACTGCTCCATTGGCTTTATATTTTATGTGTCAAGTTTTAGGCAATTGTAGAAGTTCCTACACCACTGGGCTACACATCGGGGATCCTTGCTGAGTCATGATTATGCTAGTTTATCAGAGTGAGGTTCCACAATTGTCTGTTGTTTCTATAAAGTTTATATGTGGTGTCAGCACCCAGTAATAGTTCCACAGGTTCCCTTGCAATGGGGTACTGTGGGACAGTCTGTAACATTTTGTATATTATAACCCAGAAAGTACTAACTTTAGGGCATGACAGTGTAATATGGATATAGTCTCCTAACTCCATGTCACATTTCAGAAACATGTGGTACTTAGAATTGTCAAAGAGTTGCATTTTTGCAGGTGTGAGATAAGTGTGATACATAAAATGTACTTGAACCTTCCTTAGGTGATTACGTCTGTGACAGCTATCAAAGTGTGCAGCTGCAGTTTTCCATTCCTCCTCAGTAATACTAGTACCCATGTCCTTACCCCACTTAGCCAAGATATCTATAATTGGGGAGCAGCCACCAAGCAGCAGTCGATAAAACAATCTAAGTGGCCATAAATTTGGGGATTATATATAAAAGCATTCAGCTTGTGACAGTTCTCCATGAATACCCTCAAGCCTGCCTGAGCACTGCACCCATGACCTTAAAGGAGTAGTCCACTCAGAATTTGCAAAAACATATGTTGTGCAGAGTGTTTTGATTTGTGTGTGAAGTCCTAGAGTGTTCTTCCCTCTGTCTGCTATTAGAAGTTTTTCCTAGATTAGCCTGTTAGCTTTATGGTAGTTTTATGATCCCAGGTGATCTCCATCTGAGCTAACTTTATTGCATTCCTTGTTCCCAATGCATCCTGTCTCATGTGACAGTGATGGAGCCGATACTATAGATTTAGCACACACTTGCCAAACAAAACTAAATATCTTGGAAACTTTACATGCTACACAAAAATGACCAGCAGCAAAGTTGTTCAGGACAAAGACCTTTACAATCAGGGTGGTCACTAGAGCTGAACTCTGTATAGGTTTTAAAATATAGCCATCTCAACTTTTGTGAACTTATTGTAAAGCAGTGATTTACAGTTATACTCCTCAAAATGTGGTGACTCAGAATGTGATGCCAATGAAATAAAGGATGCCACCTGGGTTCCTCAACCCAAAAAGGAAAAACAAAAACACTTAATGTACAGCAAGCACCACCCCTAGCCATAGACAGTAGTGAAAAAATATCAACAGGAGTCATAGTAGCTCTTCTGTAGACAGACACACTTTACATGAATTAATGTCAGTGTCAGAAGCAACAGCCACCAAAAACTCCTGGCATGACAACAGAACGTTCCACCTCAGTTGTGTGGAGCTATTTTCATATAAGTTCTAAAAATGAATGTGTTGCTGTCTGCATTGTTTGTCATCGGGTACTTAGCAGGCGGAAAATGAGGTGCCAGTTCGGGACAGCATCATTAAAAGACATTTGCAAAGAGCACATCCAACTGTTTGGCTAGGCAACAGCCCTAAGCAAGGGAAAAATATCTGTGATGAAACTAATCCTACAGACAACAGTGATAGTGAAGAGACTGAGAGACAGGACAGAAAAAAACATGTTCAACTTCACTGTCAAAGGTATTTGGACAAGCTACAGGTTCACCACTGTGATCCAGCGTTTTTTGTCTCCCTCCATGAACTAAACAGCAGACCATTACTGCAATGCTTGAACAAAAACATAACTACAGTAGATCACATCAAGTAACATTAAAAATTAATCAGTTAATAGCTGAATTTATTGCCAAGGATCTGCAACAATTTTCTGTGGTGGAGAATGAAGGTTTTAGAGCCCTTTTAAAATATTTTGATCTATTTTACAACATACCAGGTTATAAATATTTTGCAACTGGCACTATTCCAAAAAATGTATGAATGTCTGCAAAGTAAAATAAAATTGCTTCTTAAAGACAGTGAATGTGTTGCTTTGCACCTGACCACACGCATGTGGATTAGTTCTCAAACCACTGATTACATGTGCATTATAGCACACTGGGTGTCACAGTCAAATTCAAACACCACCACAAGCAGCAATGTAGAGTAAGGAAGACAAAGAGTGGCAGCTCTTTGCGCTAACATGTTTGGTAAGTATCACAGTGCAGACAATATTTTAGAAGAGTTGCATGACACAATTTCTGAGTGGGACTCCATAATGAATTTGTGGTTTCAGACAATGGCGCGCCAATATTGTTAGTCCATTGAAACATGGCAGTTTTACTCACATTCTGTGATTTGCACACTCATTAAATATGTTGTACAAGCTTTCCTTTCCAGTGACAACATTACAGTACATAGATACATAGATACATAGACAGTGTTGGCAGATAAGGGCCTATGGCCCACCTAGTCTGCCCATTTGAGCTTGTAAGTTCAGTTTGTTTTCCTAGAAGTCTATTTCCCCTTACCCCTGACCTCTAGAATTCCTTTATGTCTATCCCATGCATTCTTAAATCCCGTGATTGTTTCAGCCCCACCACTTCCTCTGGCAGGTGTTCCACTTGTCCACCACCCGTTCTGTGAAGAAATTCTTTCTCATGTTTCCTCTGAATCGTCCTCCCTCCAACTTCATCCCATGCCCTCTAGTCCTGAAACATCTTTTTGCTTAAAATAGTGTTTTCCTGCACCCTGTTCCTCCCTGTAAGATACTTGTATGTCTCATCATATCCCTCTCCCTCCTCTCCTCCAGGGAGTACAAGTTCAGTTCCTTCAACCTGTCTTCATAGGACTTGTGATGCAACCATGCACCATCTTTGTTGCCCTCCTCTGAACCTTCTCTACCCTGTCTATGTCCTTACGTAGGTATGGTCTCCAGAACTGTACACTGTACTCAGGTGGGGCCTCACTAGTGTCTTGTTAGCGGAATTATGGACTCCCTTTTCCTGCTGGTGATGCCCCTGCCTATACATCCCAGCATCCTATTTGCTTTACCTGATGCCTTGTCACACTGTTTCCCTACCTTGAGGTCATCAGAGATGACAACCCCAAGATCCCTTTCCTGCTTGGTGCATGCTATATCCTCACCCCCAACTGATATATTGTGCCAGGGTTTTTGTGCCCCATATGCATTATCTTGCACTTCTTTGCATTGAATTTCAACTGCCAAACCCTTGACCATTCTTCAAGTTTCTGCAGGTCCCTTCTCATTCTGTCTACACCCTCTGGTGTGTCTACTCTATTACAGAGCTTTGTGTCATCAGCGAACAGTGAAATTCTGCCTTCTATATCCTGTGCAATGTCACTGATGAAGATGTTGAATAGGACGGTCCCAGCACTGATCCCTGTGGTACCCCACTGGTCACTCTTCCTCTGTGGAGTGACAGCCATTTACCACCACCCTCTGTGTCCTGCCACCCAGCCAGTTACCTACCCACCACACTACTGTCCTGCCCACACCCATATTCCCCAGTTTGTGTAATAGTCTTCTATGTGGCACAGTGTCAAAGGCCTTGCTGAAGTCCAGATAGGCCATGTCCACTGCCTCCCTGATCCACCTCCCTAGTCACCCAGTCAAAATTCAATGAGGTTGGTCTGACATGACCTCCCCTGGTGAAACCATGCTGCCTTGGGTCCTGTAGTCCATTGACAACCAGATGTTCCACCAATCTCTCCTTCAGTAGTGCTTCCATGATCTTTTCCACTACCGGAGGTGAGGCTGACTGGTCTGTAGTTCCCTGCTTCCTCTTTGTTCCCACTTTTGTATAAGGGACTACATCTGCTGTCCTCCAGTCTTTGGGTACCTCCCTGTTTCCAGTGATTGGCTGAACAGGATACCCAGAGGTTCAGCCACCACCTCTCTTAGTTCTTTAAGGACCCTGGGGTGGAACCCATCTGGTCCCATTGCTTTATCAGCTCTTATTCTTCCAGTTCCTTCAGGACCCTTTCTCGTGTAAAGGGACTTGTGTCCATTTCACCATTCTCACCCTTGTACTCCCTTCAGACCCATTACCCCTCTTCCTTAGTAAAGACTGAGCAGAAATACCTGTTCAATATGTCAGCTTTACTGTTGTCATCCTCCACGCTGCGTTCCATCCTCCCCTTCAGTCTTACTATCCCTCCTTTGTCCTTCTTTTTTCACTTATGTACCTGTAAAGGTTTGTCCCCTTTAACCACTGATTTTGCAATGTGTTCTTCTGTCTGAGCTTTGGCTTCCTTACTGACTTCCCTGCCTCCCTTTGTTTCTCCTGGTACTTCTCCCTATCCCCTTCTGCCGTGTCTTTTGTATTGCCTGAATGCAATCTTTTTGCTTTCACTTTCTTTGCTACCTCTTTGGAAAACCATAATGGTCTCCTCTTTCTTTTCCTCTTGCTAACCTGCTTAATGCATAATTCTGTTGTTCTTATAATCCCCATTTTAAATACTGCCCACTGTTCCTCAATCCCTGATTCCTGTCCCATTCATAATGCCTCTTTCAAGCATCTCCCCATTTTCCCAAAGTCTGCCCCTAAAATCCAGGATCGTGTTTTTGTGTGGTTTGGTTCTGCTCTTCTGTGATTTCAAATCACAATGACTGGTGGTCACTGTTACCCAGGTGCTCCCCACTGTTACCCCCATCACACTGTCCCTGTTTGTGAGCACAGGTCCAGTATTGCCTTCTGCCGAGTTGGTTCCATGACCAGTTGCTTGAGGAAGGCACCCTGAAGGAGTCCAGGATAAATCTGTTCTAGTTGATGCTGTTGCTGACAGTAGTAAGCTGCAAAGAAAATCTGTGGCATTTTAGTCACTCTGTAAAATCATGCAATATTTTGGCTGACATCCAGAAAAAAATCTTGCTAGTACAGCAACTGAAACAAGATGCTTTACAAGATGGAACTCAATGTTTTACATGTGAGATACTTCTCACACAAAAGAGGCAGTTCATGAATATAACATGGAGCACAGTACAGCAGATGGTGTTGTGCTGAATTCATTCCATTGGGGCCTCATGGAACATCTTATATTGCTCTTGACTCCTTTGAGGAAGCAACTCAACAGATTAGTAAAGAGAATTCTCACTTTCTTTATACTTTATTTTTATGCAGTTTCAGTCTGAAGAGAGCCAGCACGCTGTACAATTAATGACATAAGAGATGCATAAACCATTAAAAAAGCAATAGTTAGGCATTTATGTTAGTAGTAGGATTATAAAAGTCATTAATACTTGATACATATGGGGCATCACCAACAAGAGTTCAATAGTTTCAAGTGAAACTGTCTGGATAGCTAGAGTTGAGCTATGCCATGACTGTGGAGAACCTCGAACTAAAAGGCATTTTAACAACATGATTTAATATGACTAAACAGAGTCATTATTCCCACAATAAACCATAAACTTAGAGAGATATAATTTAGTGCAATGAACAGTCCTCTGACTGAGTCAATACGCTTGCTAAAAGTAAATGACAAAAATCAAGTCCCAAAAGTAATCCCCTGATATTAAACTATCATGGTAAGTGTAATAACTGAACACATACATGTATCTTCAGAGGATTTGAATACCATTACTCTCCCAGGGATTTGCATGAAGACAGTAAGAACAAAACCAATCAGGAATCTATATCATTGGATATATTAGAGCTCCAATCACAGTATGGCACTGACTCCCCACACGGTTGACTCCATTTTAAGACAAGCAACAGCCCAGTGATAACTGAGAAAATGTTTAGAAAATTAGTACCTAGTGGGGAAAACAGTACTATAGTTCCAAAGTCCCAACCAAAACTAACAAGCTATTCACTCCCTGTTGTCTGACCCATCTGCTCTTTCCTCAGTAGCCACCCTTGCTCAATTAAATTCTTCATCAGTCCTGTCCACCCACTTCTACAGGGTCATTGAATTGGTAGGTTTGTTAATATAAGTCGTACAGAGTCATGCTGGAGGCAAGTAAGTGTGCACAACAGTTGCACTTTGTGTTCAGCTACAGCACCTGAAAATGCACCCATACCCAAGCCAAGATCATATCCCATGCCTCCAAGCCAGCAGTCACCACTAGGAGAGTCTGAGGAGTGTCTTGAGACCAATGGACCTGAAAAAATATTTACCCTGTAGATTTTCCAGATATATTGAGATTGAAGGAGAACTCCTCAGGCAAGGCTGCAGTTAACCAGTTGTGAATGAAAGGTATCAGGTCATCCCCTTCTGTACCCTCTGGGAGGCCAACCACATGGAGATTCCTTGTCCATTATGCATTCTCCTGGTTCTCCAGTAAGGTCCATAGGTGCACAGTCTCCATAGCTGTTTTGCTGAAGGTAGCCTGGATTCAAATGGAGCACTCGCCAACTTCCCTTTGCTTGCCACCACCCACTAGTCTTTGTATCTTGGGCCCCCATATGCTCCAGGATCTTCTCAGTTTTAGTATTCATAGATCAAACTGCTTGTAAAACTGATTCCTGTGGTGGGGGCTCTCCTGCCCCATTTGTACTAGAAGAGCGTGCAGGTTCTGGTGCAATTTTCAGAGCATGTTATGGCAGCTGTCCTTGTTTTTGCCCCTGGTCTCTGACCACTACCTTAGGGCATCCCATAGAAACATTTAATATCAAAATAATACAGGGAATGATATCTATCAACTAGTGTAGGTAAAACCAGCAATTTGTCTTTCAAAAATAAAGAAAATCTGGATTTGATATAGAGCTCAGCAGGTGCAGTAGAAAACACATATTGTCTCAGGCATGGCTGTCTAGCACCCTTGAGAATGTTACTCTAAGCCAGGTTATTTCCATCATAAATTTAGTGAACAAGGAACTCATGAGGCTGCATAGAGATTTTGAACAAAAGGAGACAGACCTTGTGCATTCCTTATGGAGTGACTGATACAGCAGTTCCAAAATTGCAGTAGCCTTAACAGTATAATGACAGACAAAATTGTTCTTTTCAACTCTTCTGACCCTCGGTTTAAGTTGCAACAGCTTCCTCCTTCAGATCTCAGTCACTCTTACCTTGCATACAAAAAAATGCTGATTTCAGCAATTTCAAAATACAAGTGAATAATATGATGTGGATACTGCATCTCATGATACAATATGTACTGGTGGTAACAGCAATAATTTTCCATAGTGTCACCAGGTACTCCTTCATCAACATTGGGTAGTCCTGAACAAAGTCCTCTTTCATTGCCCTTGAAAAAATGCATGTCATTCTGAAAAGCAGACAGATAACATTCACACTTTTTGGTCACAACTTATAGACACTGATAATTCAGATGTGTATGTCATGGAGCTGCCTTTTTTGGCCATTATAGTGGATGCCTATTTATGAGAACCACTTATTAATATTAATGATTACCCTTTTGAGTACTGGTGGGAAAAGAAAAACATCTGGCCTGCATTATCTGCCTTTGCTATACAACTTATTAGTTGCCCTCCCACTAGTATTTACTGTGAGTGTATATTTAGGATTGCTGGAAATGTTATGTCTGATAGCCACACAGGCTTACTCATGAAAATGTACAGCACCTCACCTTCCTAAAAGTCAGTCTTATTTCTCTCACCAGTTCACTGAAGAGTGGCAGAAACATAAAAGTGATGATGATAAACAGCTGCAACAAGTATCTCATAATAAGGGTGCTTCCTTGGTGGTGTTTGAAGCTGATACTGATGATTTAGCTTTGTGGGAGGAAGGCTGGGGTTGGGGAACCTATCCAGAAGCCATTTTAAGCTAATTGCTTCTGTTTGGATTTGGAGCCTGAAGGAGGATGAACTACAGGACAGGGGTTGTTCCTGCTGTTTGAGGGAGGTTGAAATAAAAAGGGAAGTATGTGTTCATGCTGTTTTGATTTTATTGGTGTCCTAGCTTGTACTGGGAGGGGGCATGTGCCTGGGGGTTTAATCAGTGCTGTTTGGGATTTGAACTGTTTCTGACTGCAGTTGTGTTCTGTGGGTTTACACAGGAAGCTGCAAACAGATTTAGCCTTGTGGAAGGAAGGCTGGGGAAGGAACCTATCCAGGAACCATTTTAAGCTAATTGCTTCTGTTTGATTTGGAGCCTGAAGGAGGATGAACTACAGGACAGAGTTTGTTCCTGCTGTTTGAGGGAGGTTGAACTAAAAAGGGAAGTATGTGTTCCTAGTGTTTTGATTTTATTGGTGTCTTAGCTTGTACTGGGCGGGTATGTGCCTGGGGGTTTAATCAGTGCTGTTGCAGATTTGAACTATTTATGATGGCAATTCTGTTAATTTCACTGCCCTTGTGATTGATTTCAGCAGCTTCAGGCTGCTGGTCTGACTAGGGAGGCCTCTGTCTCTGCTGCATTTGTGGAAGTGTCTAGCAGCTTCTAAGTGGGTGTGGCTGGACCAGCCACTGTCTGGGCTATCTTTGGCTGACTGTTTTGGATTCAGCCTGTGGGGCTGATCCCACCCACCATGCAACCCTCCCACCCAAGGCTCATCCTTCATTTATAGGGCAGGTACCATAGTGCCTTGCAACATCCTGCAACCACACTGATGTTGGAAGCAAAACAACACAAAACACTGATAGGAGATAGCAGATGGTAATTAGGAGACATAAACAGGAAGAAGAATGAGGAAGATACTGTTATTTCTTTTTTTTTTTTATCAGCACACAGCCTAAGAGGAAAAGGGCTTTTAAAGGTACAATTGAGGGGTTCCTTCTTGCTTTAGGACTTAGAGGACAGACTGCATTTATTTGGGGAGCAAGCTTTGTTGGTTGGCTAACTTTTACATGAGGGTAAGGTATCGGGAGCTGGGTGAATCATGGGCACAACTGGAAAAGTTGGATGAGACTGGTCACAGGGTATAGGCATCCTTCTACTGAAAACAAGGGGCAATTGTTGGGTGAACAGTGGATGGGAAGTGGTAGGCTGCACAACTGTGGGGTGATAATCTTTCTGAATATTGATGGAGTGGAAGGGTGTTTGGTGTACAGGCAAATAAGTCAGCTTAGGAATGAGATCAGCTGTTTACAAATGAAGCTTAGTCAGGGACTGAGGGTAAGATGGTGGACAACTCAGTGACTGGGGAGAGAAGGAGGGTAACTGTGGGGAGAGGACAGATCAAAGATGGAGGGGAGGAGCAGGAATATGGTGGCAGATGGGGAAGGAGACACGGGGTCCCAGTTCAGAGGACAATTGAGGGTAGGAAAGGGAGAAAAGGAGGATGGAGGGAAGGAGGAATCTAATAGTCTCAGAGTCAGCAGTAAAAGGGGGTGAGCAGAAGGACAGAGGAAATAGGTGGTAGTGAAGGGGTATCGAAAAATTAGTTTGAAGTACTGGCAGGACATGGAAATGTGATGAGGGAGTGCAGGGTGGAGGAGCTGATTACACACAAGGTGAGAATGGAATGGGAGGGGTCAAGGGGTTGAGGAGTATGGTATAGGGGACTGGTCAAGTAAGGAGGGTGGTGGGGGAGGAGAGGTATGAGAAGAAAAGTGTAGGGATGCATCAGGGGGAGGAGACCAGTGGAGAGGGGAGGAAAAATTAGAGGGAAAAAGGGGAGCAGGAGAACAGGACAGGGACAGGGGACATTACAACAGGAGTAGAAGTGGAAATAACTGCTGGAGGAGGAGGAGGAATGAGAGGAAGGGGATGGGATAAAGGAAGCACAAGGCAAGCAGAACATGAAAATAAGGGTGGAGTCCTAATGCTGGGAGACTCAATTCTGATAGGGATCAGATGGAGAAGCAAGGGGGAGATGCATAGTTTATCGTGAGTGGAGCCCATGACAGGCATGATAGCGGAAAGGCTGGGCCAATCTGTTCTGAAGTATGCTAAGAGGGGTATGGAGAAACCTCATATAGTTCTGCATTTGGGAACAAATGACCTGTTGGGAAATTTGGTAGATGTAGTCCAGAGGAAGTTTGAGGAGCTGGGGCTGATTGTGAGGAGGCAGGAAGCTCAGTAACTTTCTCGTAAGTGCTTCCAGTATCTGAAGGCAAGCTTGGCAAGGAAGCTGAGGATAAAGTAACTAACATGGGCTAATGAGAATGGTGTCTGTTCAAAGAGTATGGGCTGGTAGGCAGTGGGGAAGGACCTAGGAGGGCAAGGATCTCTATGCTAAGGACAGGCTACACTTGAGTGAGGAGGAAGGAGGGTATGAAACAGAAACTGGGGTATAGATGCAGTGAATTTAAAATCCACCTGCGAAGTGAATGCAAAGTAGCCACTTCATGTTGGCACTTCATTATGCGGAGTGCCCCACAGGAAAGGCTCGCTTCACCTTGTTATTATTACTTTGCGTTGTCATTCCGCTTTAAGCACGAAGTAAGGCAGAGTGACAGCAATATTGTCAGCACCCCACCCACATAGTCACCAGAATTAATGTGCATCCCCAAAGTGCTACTGTCTTGTGTCCAGAAAACTCCCCAGTGCTGACAAAGTGAAATGAGAACATAACAAGAAATGCAAAGTCTCCCAGAATTAATGGCGCACTCAGTCATGCGTGTGGTCACACACAGAGTCACCAGAATTAATGTGCATCCCCAAAATGCTACTGTCTTGTGTCCAGAAAATTCCCCAGTGTTGACAAAGTGAAATGAGAGCATAACAAGAAATGCAGTCTGCCAGAATTAATGGTGCACTGCAAACACACAGACAGATTAAGATTGCGTTGCACACTCAAGGGATGCATACGAAAAGGCACAACAACACCTAACTAGTGCACACAAGTCACAAATCCAAATCTGGAAAGGAATACATTTTGTCAGTTGGGGGATTAGTGCATGGCAGGAACAATCCACTACCAGTAAAGATACCACAAAGCTGTATAAAAAATTCATGCTTGGGTGGGTGGACAGGTTCACACTGCTGCAATTACTCTATGGCTCCAATAAAAGGTGTTCGTTTAATGGCACGCATCACACACACACTGCTACAAGTAATGCTGTAGCAAATTGAAAACCTTTAGTAATATAACCAAATGTTTTAAACAGACAAATTATACACTGCTGCACCACAACAATCAGCAAAAATGTCAAGAATTACTGAAAATATTACTGTGTGTACATTAACACAGTTATACAAGAAAATATAACCAAAACAGAAAGACTGCCCTTTTCTCCCAGTTAATGTACCTACATCACAAATACACCCTTCCCAAAGCACACTTCACAGTACACACTGACTGTTCTAAATTAACATTCAAAATTCACACACAACAATAATCACTCAATGATATGAGCACTGAAGGGTTTCCTGCAATCGATGTAGTAAATTTTGAGCAAAAAAGAATGACTCAAAAAGACATTTAAACAGCTTTTAGAGGTTTTGATTTGTAGAGCTCTGAGAGCAACCTGTCTCCAGCTACCACTATGCACACACAACCCAGGCCAGAACTGAGGCTTTGCAGAACAATGTAGAGACCACGTGACCTGCAATCCCATGAATCACTGCAGAATTTCATTTGGAGCTCAATTACAAGGTGAAGTAAGGCAAATTACATTGATTTCAATGTACTTCACCTTAAAATTGGTGGAGAAGTGGTTTGGGGAAGGTGGAATAACGCAAAGTCATTGGTTTCAATGGACATTGCATTCCTCATTATGAAGTGAAGTACTCTGCTTCACATTGTGGAGTACTCTACAGGTTCCATGTTACTCCGTGAATCACTTCGTGACGTGAATTGGGGCCACTTCACCCACCGCTACTTTATAGTACTGTAACTCACATGCTGGACAGGAAGGAACATCAATGCCTATGACTGTACTTCATCTAAGAGCTGAGCACAAAACTCCCCAACTTAAAACACATATTAATGAGTACAATGGTGTTGTGGTGAAGCCTGGAGAGATACTACAAAACAGGGTTACAATACATCCAAGTAACTAGTAAAAAAATTAATGTTGTGATTTGTGATATGATCGTGAATCGTGATTTGTGACTGCATTTGTGAGCATGATGAAGAAGAATGTGATTTGTATCATGAGTGACTCGTGATGATGGTCCTGACTTAAAAATGCATATTAATGAGTACAATGTTCATGCAGAATTAAGCACCACACCTGTCCAGTACTCTGAAGGGAAGCCAAAGAAACAACTGTGACTTAAATTAGAGATGGAGATTGGGCCCTAAAGAAATGCAAATGCATAGACAGATTAAGATTGAGCAGTGCACTGAAGAGATGCAGACACAAAGGTACCCAGTGCTCACCATCAAAATTCAAATCTGAAAAATAATACTGCTGTTGGTTGAGTGGGCAGTGCACTGCACTGCTGCAGTAACAGTCACTAGTACTAGTACCAGTAAAGATACCACAAAGAAGTACAAAAATCACACAGCTGCAGTGGATAGCAGGTTCACATTGCTGAAATTATTGAGTGGCACAACAAAAGGTGTCTGATTTGATGACACGTGTCACACACATACTCATACACACACTAGTAATGTCATAGCAAATTGAAAACTTCAGCAATATAACCACATATTTTAAACAAACTGGAATTATGCACTGCTGCACCACAGCAATCAGCAAAAAAAGGCAAGAATTATTGAAAATATTACTGTGTGTACATTAACACAGTTATACAAAAAAAAATCACCAAAACAGAAAGCACTGTCTTTTTCTCCAAGTTAACCACAGATATGCCCCTCCCCAAAGCACACTTCCACTGTCTCTCAGTACACAGACTGAATGTTGTACATTAACATTCAAAATCCAGCCACCATGTCCACCTTCCCATCTGCCATGAGAGCTTGTAACTCTGCTGTTTTGTTCCCCAGACTCCTAGCATTCAAGGTTATCACCCTGTATGGCCCTGCAAGCCCATACTGTACCTATCATTCAGCAGGTGGCCGGGTGGTGTGCGGACAGGATGCAGCCACCTGCCAATGACGGGGGGGGAGTGATGTGGGCATGGGGTTTTGTGTGGGTGGGTGGGGGTGCCATTGGATCACCAGGTCATTTCCATATGGAAGTGTACTGTGATTGCAGCAATGGGTGGGGTTCCACTAGACCACCAGGGTCATCTTAATGTCATTTATCAGGTTATCAGTGTCTCTGGTGGGAGGGGGACCACTAGACCACCAGGGATGGTTGTGTTCCATACACATCAGGGCATCGGGGACCGGGGGATCTGCTAGAATACCAGGGCAGTCTTTAGGCACATATACTGTGTGATCATGGCTATGGGGTGGGGATGTCCTGGGATCCCCACAGCACATGTCATGCTGTGCAGGGCACCAGGCACAAGTCGATGGCCTGCCCTGCACAAGGCATGCAAATGGGGCCATAATGACATACAAATGCCCCATTTGCACCTTGCAGATATTATGGCCTCATTTGCATGACCCCTGCTGAATATTGCAGGGTATGCACCTAGAGCAAATGCACTTGCACAGGTGCATCCCTGTGCTCCCTATCAGTGGTTTGCAGTGGCACAGTGCCATTGCACCATGCGTAGTTTGTGCACTGCCCATGCCATATTCAATGGTGCTATGCCATGGCACAGCACCTTTGAATATCACCTGGACCTGGCCCTGGTGCATCACAGTGCAGTCTAAATATCCTGGCCTATATGTTTATTTCTAGGAACTTGTTTCCTGTTTAGTGATGAATGTCTGTATACAACCCATGTTAATATCAGACCATAATATAGTCACTTTAGATATAACTTGTGAGAAGGTTTCAAAAAAATCTAATATATGGAGACTCAATAATTATATCCTGAAGGATGAGTTAATCTATAAAATGACTGAATTGGCAATTGCAAACTTTATGACGGACAATAAAATAAATGAAAATAATACAATACAAAGTTGGGATGCCTTAAAAACCACATTAAGAGGTATATTCATCTCAGAAGCCTCATGGAAAAGCTAAAATAAATTATTACAGCAACAGCATACACAGGAGAGACTCAAGACTTTGGAGTGAGAAGTTAAAAGGGGAAATACAGACAAAAACACAGAACTGACAGAATTGAGGAAGTTTATTAATTCTACAGAGATATGTCAAACTAAATGTAACTGGGTAAAGAGAAATAAAAACTGGAAACAGCACAGTAAGCAAATAGGGAAACTATTGGCATGATAGATACAGGAAGAGGAAAAAAAGTGGAGATAACTTTAATTTAAAAAGCAAATGGTCAAGTGTGCACTTCCCAAGAAGAACTTGAGAAGGATTTTTTTGATTTCATGTTAAAAGTATATACATCAGAATGTAACCTGGAGAAAGAAGAGAAATTATATTACAAAAGTTTTTGTCACACAAAAATTCAGGAAGGTGATTGGGATAAACTGACAAGCTCAATATCAGAAAAAAATGTATATGGATATAATCCAGAGCATAAAGAAGAATGTCCAGGCCCTGTAGTGTTTACTCTGAATTCTATGATACTTTGAATCAGTATTAGGGCCTTGATTACAGATTATTTTCGTCAAATACAAGATCAAAGTCTTTTACCAAACTCATTTAATCATGTTTATATTTCATTAATACCCAAACAGGGGAAGAATTATTGAAAACAGAAAATTATAGACCAGTGGTTATCCTGAATGTTGATTACAAATGTATACAAACATTTTGAACAACAGATTCTTGGTTCATTTGGGATCTATAATACAGTACATAATAATCAAGGGATTGATTCCAGATAGAAACATACAAAATAAGTTATGCAGAATACAATTTATTATAGAATACCTTTTAAGTTCCGGCACACAAGCAATTTTTCTTTCGTTAGATGCCATGAAAGCTTTTGACATGTTGGAATGGCTGTACCTTTTCCAAGTAATGGGAGTATTCAACTTTCCTACACAGTTTATAAATTATATAAGAACAATTTACAATAAACTTACAGCGCAATTAAAATAAATGGACTTTGTCTAAACCTTTTAATTTATATCGAGGGTCAGACAAGACAATGAACACGCTCATTCACATATCTGGTCCTATGTAGTACAGTATGGTCTCAGCCCATTGGTCCACACTGTGGCCCAACAGGTACAGATCATACTGTATGCTGTCATTCGTGGCGGATGGGTGGTGTCACGGGCAGGGTGCTGCTGTCCGCCGATGATGGGGTAGCTGGGTGGCCAGGGGCCCTATGGGTGGGTGGGGAGAGGGGCACCACTGGTCCACCAGGGTTGCTATCTCTTATTCCAACAGCCCATGATCAGGTATACAGAGAGGGAGGGAGGGAGATCCACTAGCCCACCAGGATTCACTTACATTATACTACTGCCTGTGATCGGACATATGGGGAGGAAGGGGGTCCACTAGATGACCAAGATTAACATTCCTTTTACTACTGCTCATGATCAGGCATACAGGAGGGAGGCTGCAATAGCCCACCAGGGAGCCAACCCCGATGTCAGCAACTTGGCAGGGTGCCAGGCGCATTTTGCCAGGATGCCAAGTGCAACGCATGCAAATGGGGCCATAATGACATGCAAATGGCCCCATTTACACCTTGCATAGATTATGGCCTCATTTGCATGCCCCCAACTGAATATTGTGGGTGATGCATCTACTGCAATGGCACTTGCGCTGGCGCAGCCCAGTGCCACTGCACCATGTGCATTATATGCGCCACCCTTGCCATATTCAATGGTGCTGTGCCATGGCACATCTCTGTTGAATATCACCTGGTTCTGGCCCCGGTGCAGCCCAGTTGCTCTACACCCATTTTTCCACCACTGTCCAGCGCAGTCTGAATATCCAGCCCTGATTCTAAAGTACTGGAAATCAACAGACACTAGTGCAAAATTAACAGAATTAGAATGGAAACAATTATTTATTAGCACATTATATAACAATAAACATTTTTCTGACTATGAGTATGCTTGGAAGCTATATAATATGGAAATAAAGGATTGGTCCAAAAACGATTTTGTTTCTGACACTCAAGCTTGTCATTCTCATTAAGTGTTTGCTCCTTATAAGAAATATTAGATAAATGAAATGTAAAGGGAATATATGTTTTTTTACCAGAGATATTTATTGTTGTGTAATAATGAGTGGAATATGTCTTAATAAAAATTACATTTTGCAAAAAAAAAAACTACATAACATGTTGGCTGTATCATAACTTCTGCTGACAAACTGTCTTGTTTAGCTTTAAAGGATAAGGTCTAGATGATTTTCTGTTAGTTAATGTATGTTTCTGTACAAGGGAGAGATAGGACTATGGGCCATGTAGGCTAGTATGAGTTATGCAGACCTAAGTGAAAACATTATTTTACCTTGTACATATTTGGAGTCTGTAGCTGGATAATAGTGACTACCAAAGCGATATAGTGATGTGGATTTTATCATTCAGTGTTACACAATCTGACAAAATGGCATCACGAACTTCCATCTGTGCAGCCCTGTTTATGATGTTAGTATAACTATCAGAAGCTAGCCAAGGTGACAGGGTACTTTTATAATACAAGTAGAATGTATTTTATACTCTATGTTTGCATGCATACAATATAATGGTCTATGGAAGGAGAAATGTTATACTGAACATCAGTGACTTGTTTGGTCTGACCTTGTAAAATAAAATGGGTTGCCAGGTAGGGCAACCTCCATTGTTCCAGGTCCTTTACTCCTTTTGACCCAAAACATGACAGACACTGCAGCAGGAAGAAGGGGAGGGCAGAAGGAGGGGAGGAGTGGGGTCATAAGAGGGATGGCCTCATGAGATCATGAGGCTGTCAAGTAGGTGGGTAAGAAGGACCAATAAGAGGGAGGAATAGCCAGGGAGGGGTGGAGCAAAGGAGGTTAAAAAGAGGAACACATAGGGACTCTGCCACTTTCTGCTAGGTTTTAAGGTGAGTATTTATGAGAGCCTAGCACATCAGTCAGAAAGAGTTCCTAAGAAGAAGATAAGGAAGAGGTGTTTTTTGAATTCATGTTGAAATTGTAGTATTTTATCAAAAAAGAGGGGAAGGATCAAAGGAGAATGCTTTAGAAAGGTATATTAGGCAGCAATAAACTGGGGGGTCAATGGTTGAGGGCTTAGGTATAATTGCTGTCTCCATATTAGTTAAAAAGAAGAAGCCTTTAAAGCTGGAGTCAGCTGCTATTATGGCTGAGTGAGCGGTGCATTCTCCTCATTTTCAGTTCAAAGAAAAAGTGTTGTTTACTAATGGTTGTTAAAAGCAGGAGGTCAGAACACGGTCTAGAAGAGATAGCAGCATGTTTTTTACTGTGTAGTAGGAGCAGGATGAGCGGCATTACGGAGAGAGACAGAGCTGGTGACTCAGTGAGCCGCATAGTGCATCTGGTGATGAGAGCTGAAAACAGTAGTTTGTTTTTTCTTAAGTCAAGCACCAGAAAGATAATTAAAAAGGGAGAAGGCAGAAAGGAGTGAAGAAGAGGCAGCAGCATTGTAGGGGAAGCAACGATAGAGACACAAGTGGGGAAAGTTGTAGACCAGCTGGTTATGACGCAAAAAGCGAGCAACAGGAAGCTTTGGGCAGCGAGCTAGTGGGGAGAAAAATCAGAACAGAGGGAACAAAAGTGAGAAGCACACAGTGATGAGATTTTGGTGCAAAGGGACGGATGTCGCGAGCAGAAAGGGAAGGCAGGAATTTAAAAAGTGGATGGCGAACCGTGGAACAGAGGGTCAGGAGAGACAAAGGATGGCAATTATGGAGGTAGAAGGACAAAACAGGACACACGGCCTAGGAAAGCCTGTGGCATGCACTGGATGGGGATAGAGGACCAAACAGGACACGCTGCCTAGAAAAGCCACGTGGCATGCACTGGATGGGGATAGAGGACTAAAACAGGACACGCGCCCAGAAAAGCCACGTGGCATGCACTGGATGGGGATAGAGGACTGAAACAGGACACGCGCCCAGAAAAGCCAGCGTGGCATGTAGTGGATGGGGAGGAGGAGGAGGGTTTCCAAAGGGGATGGGGTGGGTACAGCATGTTTTGCATGGTGGTAGTGAGCATTTCCAATAAAGGGGAAGCATGGGAGGATTGCAAGCCTTTTGCGTGTTAAAGGCGGCGAAATAAGGAGTCAGGAAGACGAGCAAGGGAACAAAAGAACGGGACCACCTGGAAGCAGAAGAAAGAGATGAGGGCCAAAAGGATGAAAAAGGCAAGGGCAACCAACAAGGAAGGGTGGACACGTGATCGAGATAAATGAGGGTTTAAAAAAAAAGAAATGAGTGCGGGTGCATTTGTAAATGCAAAGAAGGGATCAAGGGCAGAGCATAAAAGGCTGAATGAGGGATACAGAGTTAGGAGGTTCAGAGGAAGAACGCACTGGGAAAAAGAAGGGGTCAAAAAAAGGGGGGGGAGCTGCCTCCAGCGAGCAATCCACTTCGTCAAGCTGGTAAGAAAGGTTTTTTTTAAAACTAAGCACCTACCCCTGGCAGAAGCACAGGGTGAGCAAAGAAAAAATATATATATATATATATATATAGGGATGGGGCGGCCATCTTCGAACAGGGTGGGAGATGAACAGGACAAGGGTTGATAGGATCAGAGGGTGGCAGCAAAACAAAAAGGGGTCAATGGAATGAATAACAATGTTTATTTCTTACATGAACAGGACACAGAGAAACAATGATCCAGACAAATAAGATGGATGCAATGAAAATGATTATGGAGCTGGTGGACAGGGCCCATAAAGTCCTGGATTCAGTAGAAGACACAGAAAGAGGGGTAGGGCCAGCAAGAAAAGAGAAGTCAGGAGGAAGGGTCAGAGCGGGGCATGAGGAAAAGAGAAGGGAGCTGGGACCCTGATGCCAAAATGCCCCAGAACAAGTTCTCCAGGGTGGCACCAGATAACCCAAGTGATCCCAGACCCTGTGCCTGTACCCAGTCCGGAGTCGCCAATGCCTGAACCAGAGCCCAATCCAAGGCAAGAGGCTAGACTTCAACCGGGACTGGGACCCAGCATTCTCACATCTGAATCTACCTGGTTGGGGATAACACAGCTAGGCAGAGGGATGACGGAACCCATGGCTGAGAATAGCCAGCAAACCCTGACAAATGGAAAATGGGAAGGAACGGAAACAGAAGACAAGGTGGCAATTGGAGCACCAAAGGAACTGCACAGAGAAGCAGGTACAGTGTTGACATTAGAGAGTAGCATGAAGGAATATGTGTAGCAATTATTATTAGGTATGGGGGAGATGACATTAAGAAGTTACAAAAAGTACTGTGGGAGTTGGAAAAAGTGAAGAAGTTACAAAACAGACAGAGGAGGGGAAAAGAAGGGCTAGGACAGATAAAAGGGGTGGAGGGGTGCGGATAGGAGATCATGTGCCAGTAGCAACAAAAGAAAAATCTGAAATGAGAATTTGTTGATATTTTTGCCCTGGTAGACAAGAAAACAGCAGTACTATATGAAGAAAAAGGAGAGTTTCAGTAAAAAGAATTGGTGACCCATGGCAGTGCTGGTCAAAAGGAGGAGGAACAGAAAGGGCCACTTATAAAGGAAAATCATGGGAAGCATGGACTTTGGTTTTCACATATTTCAGTGCTATAGCACAAGAAAAAGAGTCCAGAATTGGGCATTCCCTGTTTGCTTATTCACTGATAATAAGAAATGCATATAAGATGATGGGGGGCATGAATTGGTTGCAGTATGATGAGAAGTTCAGGACTGGATGGCTAATTATGGGGAGGATTGTCGATGGGATTCAAGACATAATGACCTATGGTGGAAACTATGACAGTAGCAGGGGAGGCGAAGGTGAAAAGCAAAGGGAGGGCTGCGATACCAAAATGTTATGTTGGGGTACAACAGGGTGCACTACTCTTTCCCACACTGCATATTCAGGCATGCATGTTTGAAATGTGGTGGATCTCATCCAGCCTCCTGTTGTAGATCATATGGAGATGCCAGTCCGGGGAAGTCAAGGTAACTATTCCTTTGGGGGGGCACAGGGAGCACAGGAGAAAAAACAGGAAGAGGTAGAGGATATGGACGTGAAGAAGGTACCACCAAGGGGGAAAGTAAAGCAGGCCATTTCCAGTTAGCAAAAACACTGACGATTTGAAGTAATGGAACAATGGTTAAAAGGGTACCCTAATGAGAAGACGGGGTTGGGATTAGTAGAAGGTTTTCATAAAGGCTTTAGCCTACATTACCAAGGCAAGAGATTCAGAACATGGGCAAAAAATTTAAAATCCATTAAGGGGAGGGAAGCACTGCTGAGGAAGAAAATTGGGACTGAAAAAGAAGCAGGTAAGATAGAGGGCCCTTTAAAGAACCTCCTTTCTGGCACCTATGAGTATCTCTGTTGGGCCTGGTCCCAAAAAGCAGGTGGGAGAATATGAGATGATACACCACCCATCCTAGCTGAAAAGAATCGGTCAAAGACCACATTTCAGAAGAGGATAGTAGGTGACCTATGGGACCTCAGGAGACACGGTGGATATCATCAGGGCAAGACACATCCCATGGCTAACAAAGACAGACATCAAGTCTGCATTCAGGTTGCTGCTGGTCCGCAGAGAGGATTGGGAGTTGTTTGGTTTCAGATAGACAGGAGTATTATTCTTGATAAAGCCATGCTAATGGGGTTTTTCAGTGGCATGCTCCACCTTTGAAAATTTAGCACATGGCTGCAGTGGATATTCAAAAAACAGGTATGGCCATGACAAGGTAGTCCATTACTTGGAAGACTTTCTTGTTTATAGGAGAAGGAGAAAGAGGGGTACAAGTGATGCTAGAGAACTTCCAAGAGTTGTGCGTGAGCTTGGAGTGCCGTTAACAGGAGAAAAATGGAGGCCTAGAGGTGCTTGGAATTCCTAGGATAGAGGTGGATGCAGAACATAGTTTGTTCTGACTGCCAAGCCAAAAGATAATTAAATTAAAGGGGAGGTTATTAGAGATAGGAAAAAAGAAGCGGGTGCCCCTAATTACCAGCCAACGGTTAATGGGTCACTTGAATTTTTGTGTGTAGAGCAACAGGGCCAGAATGTGTGTTTACATGATGTCTGGCAAGGGCCATGACGGGAAAACAAAACCATGTCATTGGATCACATTAGGGAGAGAGATTAAGGAAGATATACAAATTTGGGAACTGTTTATAAAAACACACAACGGGATAGCCATTTGGAAGGAGGAATGGCTATACAATACGGACTTGGAACTTTTCACAGATGCTTCGGGGGGACATGGGTTTGGAGCCTACAGCCTCAAAGGGAAGTGGATGGCTGAACCATGGCCACAAGAATGGGTCGAGGGGGGACTGACAAAGGACATCACCTTTTTAGAGATTTTTCCCATTTGGGTGGTGACAGAAACATGGGGAGCATGGTTACAGAACCAGCGGGTCACATTCTGGTGTGACAATAAGGCAGTAGTTGACATGCTGAACAACAGGGGGTCAAGGTCAGTCCTGGTACTTTGCATACTGTGGCAGCTAGTATTACAGGGGATGAGGCTCAACATGAGTTTCAGGGCCAGACACATTGCAGGCAAAAATAACTGTATTGCTGACAGCCTCTCCTGATTACAGATGGTGAGGTTTTGGGTACTAGCTCCCAACGCACATCCAACAAGAGAGAAGATCCAAGAAGAGCTATGGGAGATTGGCTGGAAGGAGCAGCTCATTTCTTTCGAAGCTCTTGGGCAGACAACACTTTAAAAGCTTATGACAGCTCATGGAGAGTTTTCCAGGTGTTCAGAACTCGCCACACCATGAAGGTAAGTGGTTCAGTCACAGAGGAACAGGTGGGTAGGTTTGTTGTGGCAAGCTGGGAAGAAGGAGTGGCCTATGCCACAGTTAGAGTAAAGCTAGCGGCCATAGGATGGGTCTGCAGGATGAAAGGTTGGGGGGAGCTCTGCAACAGTATGTTGGTAAGTAGGATGATGATGGGGTGGCAATGGTTGAACGGGAGGGGGGATAGTAGAGAACCAGTCTCAGAGCACCTGTTGGATAGTATTCAAGAAAATCTGGCAAAATTTGCTACACTCCATACGAAACAACACTATTTAAAGTACTGTTTGCAGTACTAAATAAGGGAGCATTCAGGGTGTCAGAAATGGTAGGGCCAAGTACACCTTGCCAGGAAAGAGTATGAGGATATGCAATGGACAGGGAAAGGGTTCTCCCTCTAAACTGTGAGCTCAAAGACAGATCAGGCAGGGAAGGGTTATAGGCTAAGCATTGAACCCAGTAAAAACCTGGTCCTGTGCCCCTGCCAGCTGATGCGTAGTTACCTCAGGATCAGACCAGGAAAGATGGCCTGCTGTTTGCACACACAGGATGGGAAAGTGGTAAAGGAAGTCAAATTTGTGGGTGTAAGAAGCAAAGTGTAAAAAAGAATTAGGAAAAATCCAGACAGGATCTCCTCCCATTCTTTCAGGACTGGGGCAGCATCTGAGGCAGCAGCTTAGGGAAAAAGGGACGAGGACATAAAGGCCATAGGGTGATGGTCATCAGACTGCTACAAGAAATACATTAGAAATACAACGCATTAACCTGTTGCAATCTTGTCACCCCTTACAGGAAAGAAAAAAAAGGGGGGATTTTCAATGAAAGTGGCTGTCTCACTGTTGCCTATTGTTCTTATAGAAGCAAGGAAAAGGAAGGTCATATGGATGGTGGGATGCTCAAGCACATCTACTGGGCGGAAAGGGAGGCAGCACAGAAGATAGGTGGAATGCAGTTGGGGTTTGAACGTGATGAAATAAGGATCCCGTGGAAGGGAATACATGGAATGCGATGGGAGCAGCTCCTTCCCTTACTCCTAGAGATGAGTAAGAATAACAAGGCACTGGACCGACTTATACTACACTTGGGTGGGAATGACCTAGGACATGGTCCGTGGTTAGAAATTTTTAACACCATACAGAGAGATGTCATGGTCATGAGAGCATGGTGGCCAGGAATAACAATTATGTGGTCCAAAATGATTTCACGGAGGGTGTGGAGGCAAGCTAGACAACATAAAGCCATAGAGGAAGTGAGGAAACAAATAGACTTGAGTAGGGTGAGGAGGTTTATGGAGAAAAATGGAGGAGCTGCCATTAAGCATGAGGAGATAGAAGAGGGTACATAGGGCTATATAGGCCAATGGGATGCACCTAACCCAGATGGGAAATCACATATTTATGCCTGAACTGGGTAGGGGCATAGATCAGTGGATTAAAAAGGGATGGTCATGGGTGATGGGGGAGGGAGAAGTGGGGCTTGCCGCACGCATAACTGAGGCAAGCTAATGGAAGGATGGAAGGAAAGACTGGATAGGAGAAAGAGAAAAAGCGAGATGGAGGTGAGAAACAACATAAGGTGGAGCAGAAACCAGAAAAGAAGAATTATGGACAACCGGGTAAGTAGAACAATAAAGGGGCAGCAGGGTGGACGTACAGAAAGAAAAGAGGCTAAGACCAGCTCGGGTTTACACCTGGGAAGGGAGTGGAAAGACCCCCCGGGTTTTCGACGCCTGGGGAGAGAAGATAAAAGAAATCAAAGCTTGTAATAAAAAGATTGAATAAAAATGTGGACATGAGAAAGAAGTAGAAGAACTCAATATGATAAAATGTATATAGTTATACTTTTGGTGAATAATAATAAAAGGCTTTGCCGACTGAGCAGCCAAACCTTCAATATGGAGTGTGTGGTCTCTTTTGTGGGAGAAAGGGGGAACTGGTAAAATGGGCTGCCATGTAGGGCAACTCCATTGTTCCAGTCCCTTCTCCTTTTGACCCAAAAAAAGACTGACATTGCAGCAGGAAGAAGGGGGGAAGGAAAAGGAAGGAGGCAAAAGGAGGGGAGGGGAGGAGTCATAAGAAAGGATGGCCTCATGAGATCATGAGGCTGTCAGAGAGTAGGTGGGCAAGAAGGACCATAAGAGTGAGGAATAGCCAGGAGGGTGGAGCAAAGGAGGTTAAAAGGGGAACACAGAGGGGCTCTGCCACTTTCTGCTAGGTTCTTAGGTGGGTATTTTGAGACCCACCCACCACCCTGGAAAAGACAAAAGGAAGAAAGGGAAGGTTGGAAGGAAAGACTGGATAGGAGAAAAGAGAAAAAGCAAGATGGGGGTAGAAAACAACATAAGGGGAGCAGAAACTGGAAAAGAAAGGTATGGACACCCGGTAAGTGGACAATAAAGGGGAGCAGGAATTGACCTGCCCAGAAAAGAAGGAGAGGTAAGACCAGCTCGGGTTTACACCCAGGAAGGAGGGAACAAGACCCCCTCAGGTTTTCGATGCCCGGGGGAAAGAAGACAAAAAGAAATCAAAGCTAGTAATAAAAGGGTTGGAATAAAATGTGGACATAAGAAAGAAGTAGAAGGAACTCAATATGGTAAAATGTATATAGTTGTACTTTTGGTGAAATAATAATAAAAGGCTTTGACTGAGCAGCCAAACCTACAATATGGAGTGTGTGGTCTCTTTTGTGGAAAAAGGGGGGCTCTGGAACAAAATTGGATTTTGTTATACCTTTTACAGGTTGTAAGATTCTCATTGGTAGCTCTAAAACACTTATAATAGGCGAGGCAAGTTTTATTTATCAGGCACCCAATCCCGGAGGTTCTGGGTGGCGTACAAAAAAGTCAAAACATAATAAATTTACATCACCTAATAAAATTATACAAAATATAAATTAAGAGCAGCAGCATTAAACGCAAAATAAAATAGGTTCAGGAATAAAAGAAAAAGGGCAATTAAGCAGGAGAGATTCCCAAACTCAGCCCATCTGGTCAGGGGAAAGCCTGACTGAACAGGTGGGCCTTGGGGCGGGCCTTAAACACCTCAACCGAAGGTCTAGAATTCAACAGTAGTTGACTGCAATTATTAGATATTGAAGCTTATAGGATATATCCAAAACTGCAATGCTGGGTGGTAGGCAGCAAGGTCAACCAGACAAAAAGTAAATTACAAAATACAAGGGGCTGGATATTCAAAAGGGTTGCGCCATGTGCAATAGGGTTGCAGCCTCGCCGATCCGAGTACACCATTCTGCTTATATTCAGCAGAAAGAGTTGCCCCCAAGTCAAACTGAGCAACAGCACAATGCTAATGAAAGCATGCTGAACTGGAGGAAGGAACCATGACATAAACTGCACAACCCGAATTCAGCGGGCTGTGCAGAGTTGTGCAGGTGCAACCCCCAACCTGTGCCTGCACAACTTTGAGCAAAGAAAAAAAGGAGTAAGTCGAGGGCCACCCACAGGTGAGCTGCCACATTGCAGGGTGCAACACAGCAGCTGCCACCTGTGGGTGGCCCTCGATCTACTCCCTGTGCCCCCCCTGCAGCTCAATCGTGGGCATATAGTAACCCCCCTCCCCCCGACTGGCCCAATCGTGAGCATAATGAAGAAACACCCCTCCCCTGACTGGCCCGGATCAGAGGGCAAAGTGACAAAACCCCCACCCCTACTAGCCCGATCGCGGGTAGAACAATTCAACACCCCAAGAACATATCTCCCTGGTGGTCAGTGGACGTGAAGCCCCATCACGGGCATTGAGTCCCACCCAAGGTCCACCTATCCTGGTGATCTAGTGGCCCCACCCCACCCACCCATGGAGCCCCACCACCCGGCTCCCTGTCAGCCAGCGGGGGCAGTATCCCACTTGCTGTCACCCCACCCGCCCGCCAATTGACTGCTCAGGTCAGAGCAAAAGCCAATGGGCGTGCAGCCCATACCATACAAGGCAGTGGCGGGATGGGTGGGATGCTGCCGCCTGCTGGCTGACAGGGGGAGCGGGGTGGTGGGCTCTGTGGTGGTGGTGTGGGGCACTAGATCACCAGGGTAGGTGGACCTTGGGAGGAGTGGACTCTAATGCCAGTGATCGGCTTCACGGTCCACTGGACCACCAGGGATATGTTCTGGGAGGGGGGTTGAAATTGTCCCTGCCCACGATCGGGCTAGTGGGGTGGGTTTGTCACTGATGCCTCAATCGGGCTGGCAGGGGAGGGTTTTTTGTCACTTATGCCCGTGATCGGGCCAGTCGGGTGGAGGGGGGTTCTTCTATTATACCAGCGATCGGGCTGCAGGGGGCATCGGTCCCTGATGGCTGCTGCCTGGCAGGGCGCCAGGCACAAGTCCTCGGGGATCGGCGCACCTGCATGCTAATGGCATGCAAATGAGGACATAAATAGATGTAAATGGCCCCCCCTGCACCTTGCATGAATTATGGCCCCATTTGCATGTCACCTTTTGAATATCGGAAATTTGCACATGGCGCAATGGAACTTGTGCCACCGCATCTTGAATGCTCCACTCTGACCACTTGCGGTGGCGCAGGTTCCACTGCGCCATGCACAGTGGCTGTGGCTGGGGTGATATTCAAAGGAGTTGCTCAATAGTGCAACTCCATTGAATATTGCCCCGGCCACACCCCTGAGCAGCTATTTTGTGCAGTGCAAGGGCTTGTGCCACAGAATGGCACAGTTTGAATATCCAGCCCAAGTGCTAAAAAATAACTGACCAATCAGGCAGGAGTATGTGAGATGGTTTGGGGAACATGATGCAGGCTATAACACCAAGTATGTAAGCAAAATAATTACAAATAAAAAAATAACATCTCTAGTCAAAAGGGCAGGAGGAATGTCTGGGACCCCATCACATATCCTGTTCATGCTGCCTGTCTCCCACCAAAAAGCATGCCAAGCTCAGTGAAGCTCAGCACTCTGCTGTTGGTGTCTTTCTGATGTTGAATTCCTTGATCTCTTTCTTTTTGACTAATGTTTGACACAATGCCTCCTTTAATTGCAAAGTCCCAAATTAGGTGTATAAACTGGGCTGGATTCATAAACATTTTTAGGACTAAGTCCCACACAGCAACTCCAGTTGCAGACAGAAATCTCCGCAGCTGGTGAGATTGCTATTCTCATCCAAAGCTGCTGCAGAAGATGTTATGGCTGGTCCCATCAGCCGTAACATTCTTCTGCAGCTGTGGGGATTTCCATGGCGACACCACCCGAAAGTTATTGTAAATCTTACAACTGGCTCCACTTTTGAGGATACCATAGCAGCGTGAGAAATTACAGTTCTGCAAGTGGCATGCTGAGTTTTTCCCACAGTTGCAGGATTTTCAAGCATTTTGTGAATCCAGACCACTGTTTCTTGTGTTGAAACAATATGAAAATACAGACACAAACTTTTTTAAACGTTAGATTTAGTTTTAACAGAGGGATCTAAAGAATAATACTAATACATTTCTCATACTCAAATAGACTAAAAATAGGTCTACAATTCATCAGAGTAACTGAGAACCCATCAGAAATAAATCAGAATCAGAACCGGTCACAGCTGACCCACCCAGTCCTACTTCCTCAAATTACCCCAAACACATGTGAACTAACTGTACTGATTTACTACTCCTCCCTACCCTCCCATCTGAGCTAAATGCAGCTTCATATATCTTCCCCTTCAATTGTTTGTTGGATTTTATGGTGATGTAGGACTCTGGCACCTACAGTATACAGAACATTAATATGTTTAATGAAAAACTAATGTCGGTACAATGGCTAACCAGCATAAGTTATCTACCACAGTGGACTTAGGGTGGAAGTACAAAAGATAACAGTTATCTATCAGCTAGAAAGGCTAAAGAAAATAATTTTGTGACAGTAACACATGAACTCAATACTATGTGCACACATTACCAGCTGTAGTATGGACTTGCCATTTCAGGTAGTCCATCACATGGGGCTCTGGGGCACTCAGGTAGGCACACCACTATGCACTAAGATATGTCCATTTTCACAACTGTTGTCATCTAGTCAGACCACTCAGGTGAGTATACTGTGGTTCCACCCTTGACCAGGGTGTTAGTGTCCCACTTTCCATGGGTTGGACTGTTTGTCACTTGGGGCACCAGGACATCTAGGCGTGGGACTTAGTGCACAACATCAAAGAAACCAGATCCCATCTATCATCACGTCCTATTTAGATTTTAGAACACTGAACTGACAAATTCACCTCAAAGAGGGGCATCTACCCTCCATCATCCTAAAACAGTTGTACCACGATGATAGGTAAAATGTTTCTCGGTGTTTAGGGACAATCTAAAGGGAGCCCCATTCCACACATAGAGTATTTACTATATGTGGCTCTCCCAGATTACTATGACTGTCCTCCCCATACACCTAGTTTATTATCAGAGCAAGTGGTCGAATTTGGGGCACACCATATAGGACCTGCTCATCTCACAGGGCTCTGGGGCACTCTAGTAAGAGTCCTGCCCACACCCAGCAAGCCCAGACCCAAATAAAAAAGAACCAAGCACTTTTTGTTTTATGTCTAGGAATGAAAATTAAAACTATGAAATTACAAGCAATCATAGCAAGAGAGCACCACAGTGACTTACAGCTGCCTGACATCTTTGTAATGATCTGTCCATGTGATTGGAGCCATCGCTGAGTACTCATGGGTTCCCATATCCTGCCCATAATGTAAAGGGCAAAATTAGCACTTAGTGAGCAAGTGGTCTGGGGCCTTGTCCTCCTGCAAGCATGAATGTTCAGTCATAAGTGAGCATCCAGTGGATTCAAAGTGGATCTGGAGCTGCTGCCTAACCCATCATTACCTACTTACCAAGAAATTGTTATACCAACTGCATCATCATCAGCTGTAGACTGCAGTACAGCTATCAGCCATGGTTGCACAGTAAGTAAGATTAAGGACAAGGCCCCTAGTGCTCTGCGGCAGAATTTTCTGATTTCTGCAGCAGGGCTTCTTAGCTTCAGCAGCAGCATTTTCTGATTTCTGTGGCATGATTTATTTATTTCTCTGGCAGAACACAGTCCTGCCATTGGCTAAATATTATGTCATGTCACGAATGACATCATATGCTTTGCATAGAGGAGGGGATTCAGGATAAATGAGATGGGAAAGAAAGCCTGACACTATGGGAAAACAGTATATTTAAATGAAAATTCACCAAAAACAATTAATTCAGTGGCACTATATATATTCTGTGGCATGATGCAAATTCTTCAGAAAATTCTGCAACTGCAAAATTGCAGAATTCCAGGGGCCTTGACTAAGGATGAAGCTTAGTGCTAGTGCATCTCCTTGGTAAATATGTCTCATTTGTATTGCAGCAGGTCAGGAACTCAGAGATGGATAAACAAAAGTTGGAAATGTAAAAATGTCACAGAAAAGTGTCACTCCTCTGCAGCAGGAAAATTATTTTAATGAGGCATTTTATTAATGAATTGGGTCCTAGGAGTCACAGATCTTGTGGTGATGACTATAGTCAGCAAGAAGTGAGACATAGCAAAACCTCTCTGCTGTTGGTTTTGTTAATATTAGGGCATATCCGATTTTGAAATCAATGGTGCAGGCCCAGCCTTCACAACACAGTCCAGTCATGGGTTTAGCAGAGCAAGAAAGAAAGAAACATCCTGTGCCTCCCCAGCCCCTGCATCCCCAGCATAGCTGATAAAATGTAAGTTCCTCCCAGTCAATACCAACCCTTCGAACCAGACTGCTATCAAGTGAAACTCATGGAAACCACCATGACACATTATTTTGCTGGACTGAGTGGCCTCCACATGGTGATTGCCATCTGTGCAGGGTAGCAGGTAGGGAGATATGGCAGGCCAAAGGCAAAGAAGGTGGGAGGTGGTCAGAGTTGCTGTGAAAGGAAGGGACATAATATACTCCAAAGACAACCAGAAGAGCCCATTACAGAGTCTGAAGGAAAGTTAACAGGTTACCTCAAGAACAGGGTGATGTGTGGGCACAGCTTCATCTGCTGGCTCCCCTGGTGTCCCCCACTACCTGGTCCCCTCCCTCCCTCCTGGGTGTCACAATCCAATGGTCCCTGGGCATCTGAAAAATAGGTAGTGTTTCACTTCCAGTCAGTAAATTAAAACTTTTAAATCCAGCCCCACCAAAATTGGTACCATATATACCCACGTATAAGTCGACTCACGTATAAGCCGACCCCAAAGTGCCAGTATCCAGTTAAGAAAACAGCAGTGACTCGTGTATAAGCTGAGTTAGATTTATTGCCAATCACCATCACACAAATATATCACCATCAAAAATAAACATCCTGTCACCACATTTCAGGTACTGGCATCTGACATCCAGCTTGAGAGACCAAAGGGATAAAGAAATGTTGCTGTAATATTGTGATAATTTAAACTACAGTAGCCAAAGTAAAGCACAATATCAGTGAATATCAGGGACGTACTGCACCTCACTCAGAATCTTCATTTCCATCATTGGTTTCAGAAAAGCAGAGGCCCTGTTCATTTTCAGCTAAACATTTGTCTGTGAGGATGTCGGCATACCGGTTGTCATCAGCTTCTACCTCTTGCTCTTGCTCTGATTCCTCAAAGAATGCGTTGTCTTGTGTTCCATCAGTATTATTGCTGATTCCACACTTTAGGAACGATTTGGCCACCATATCCCCAGGAATACTATCCCATGCCTGAACGATCCATTGACAAATGAGCTCAAGATCAGATTGTTTCAGGTTGCCACCCTTTGTCAATGTGCCTTCACTGTAATATTTCCAGTCTGCTCATAGTTAGTGCACCATATCTTTGAAGGGCTTATTGAGGCAAACATTAAGGGGTTGTAGCATGGCTGTCAGCCTGCCCGGGATAATGCACAGGTCTGTGTGGATTTTTTTGGCTGCCTTTTTAACATGTTCAGTAAGGTGGGCTCAAAACATATCCCTCACCAGCATTGATCGTTTGCATCTAAGAGCACCAGGATGTGTATCCCACACCTTCTGCAGCCACACATGGACAAGTTCCTTATCCATCCATCCCTTTGCATGAGGAAAGATAAGAACACCAGGTGGGAAAGTCACTCTTTTTGGCAAAGTTGTACGCTTGAAGATAACCATGGGCTTTAGTTTCAATCCATCAGCAGAACAAGACAGCACAATGGTAAAATGAGTGTAACCCCTCACCCCTGCCTTTTTGCAAATGACAGGTGGTGTGCTGTTGAAGCTGACAGCAGTACCAGGTGAGGACTGGGTTTGGGGAGGAATAGGTTACTCGGCACAAGGGCTAGGTTTGGCTACTCTGCACAGGGGCACCCAAGTAAATCCGAACACAGGAAGCAATAACTGTAATGTCCAATACCAGGAATGGGATTCTAAAGTGTGGCTTTATTCACATCCAAGCAGAACAAAACAAAGCACAGACAGACCCCCACAGGGCTACATTCCTGCTAATGCAGATTAAGTGAAACAGAACACTTCCTCAACACTTCAGCCCTCGGGCTCTGAACCCACCAGGTACACATCCCAGACTTGCACACGGCTTTGGGTACACAGCCCAACCTGTACACTAATCTGGGATTTCCCTGGCTCAGCTCCCCTGCCAGCCACTCGAACACCTTCCATTTGACATGGACACATTTTCTGGTGGCTCTCTAAACCACCTTAGAGCCTTCGACTCCATAAGGGAAACTTCCTTTTAATCCTGCATCTGGGTACTTTCCTCAGCACTGGCAAAGTGCCTGAGGGAAAGTAAAAGGGCCACAGAGCAAATCCATAGAGGTGAATTTATTTACTAATGATGGGGGGTCTCCCACCTCTAGCTTCCACAATTCATACCTGGCCATTTCTCTGGACATTAAACATCACTTTCTGAAAAGCTTGCCAATGTAGATTAAAGGGTAAATGCATAGCACATTTCTTCCACATGTCTTGGCTTTCCCCTTGCACTAGACTAGAACATACTTAAACATCTCTTTCTGAAAAGCTTGGCAGTGTAGATTAAAGGGTAATAGCATAGCACATTTCCTCTACATGTCTTGGCTTTCCCCTTGTGCTAGACCTGAACATACTTTTACTTGACTTAGCCCATTACTCTAGGCCTCTCACTTAAGCAGTCCAATCCCCACTTTACAACAGTTCAGGTGAAACATAGGCCCCATATAAGAGCAGACTCACCCTTTGGTTGCAGGTGCCCCACAGGCAATTCATGATAGCTTCTGGTGCTGCAGCACAACTTGAAAAATAAGGCAGCTTCTTCCCCAGCCAGAACCAGGAGGGTTGCCCCTGGAATGACAGGCAGACCTTTTACCCCCATCCCCTCAGGGATGGGGCATAGAGACCAGTAACAGCAGTCTTCACCACTTCATGAACAGCTTACTGTGTTCCTCTTTTGGGTGGAATCACACACCTCTCCCTTAAAGTAGCTCTATATCAGAGCTTTAGGCTCCAAGAGCCTGTGCACAGACTGCTGTGCTCCTCTCTTCAAGACTGTTCACACACAACCCCCTTCAAAAACTCCCAACATTCTAACCTAACTACCAACTGCAGATTCCAGTGTAGCTCATGCAGCTGAGAGAGTACTATGGTGATGTCATCCCTCAGTCTCAGCTGGGACTGAGAACAGAGTGAGACAGTGTGAAATCTATTTAACTGGAGTTTCACAAGCTGCCTTCCCTGCCTACCACTAGGTCTTACTGGGATTCTAGTAACCCCAGGTAACAGGAGGGTTACATGAGTTTTTTCATGACACCTTGTCTTTATAAGAGCTGTCTTGCTGCCCGATGGGTTTACAGTGCAATTTGTCGGGAGGTCAAACACTGGGGGTGTTTCATCCATATTTCTTATTTGGGAAAGCTCTCAAAGTTGCACTGTTTTCTTAGTTTTAGGGTGAACTGATGAAAGCTGTCAACTTTTCTTCCAGTTTGGGGGGCTTCTTTGAGATTTTGTTCTCTGCTGCAATGTTAAATTGTGCCTCTCCATGAATCTGGAGCACCAGCCTGCAGAAGCCATACATTTATCAGCACCAGGTGAACTACTGACAAACCTGTTCCAAAAAGCCCAGCACTCAAAGAATATCACTAGAACTCCTGTTTGATTTTAAGTTTTTAATGCTCAATGCAAAAATCAATTGAACAGAGTAGTAGTGTTGGACACAGGATGCCCACAACTTGCCCCATAGAATCAGGGTGACTTACCAGGTCTGCCGATCTTCAACTGGGAGGGATAAAGGTGTGTGAATTCCCAGCCACAGAGATGTAGTTTTATTTAATTCCTGAGAAATGCTGCTTCTTGTATTACAGTTCTCTGTTGTGATCATGAAACATCACAACCTTCCCACCTTCCACTTGAACTGGGCCATTTCTCTTTGTCATCCTGTGAACCAGTTCTTTTTCAGGATATCATAGATACCTAATTAAAAAGTGTCTTGAGTGGTCCCCAGATTTTGGCCTGGGTCTACTTCTATGCACCCTCTCTGTCTCAAAAGTGGCTGCAGTGGGTTTCATAGTTTTGCCAGCCACTTCTGCACTTTTGATCCTGGTTCCTTGTCCTCTAGTCCCATTTATTTATTTTATTTTATTTAAAATTGGTAACCAGGAAAAGCACACTGAGCCAAGGTCCGTTTCCAGGTGTGATCCAGGGAAACATATGAGAAGACAGAAAATTACAAGCAAATGAAAAAATATGCATTATACAAGTCAAATTTCATCATACAAGACAAAAATAACAGCAATGTACAACATATTTCAGGAAGACAGAAACAAAGTCAATATAGAGATAAAGGTAGCAAGATCAACTTCAGGCATACTACAGACAAGTATCTAATGGGATAAACACCCTGACTATTTTTAGCAGGACAGAGAACTCAGTTCTGCACCAAGGCATGAGGGGTGGGGTGGGATGGGATAAGCTAAGAATCTCAGACATCAATTTGGGGAGGCTGTCTGGGTAGCGGTGTGGTAAGGAAGCACTGAGAGCACCGAGGAGGGAAGCAATCTGAGAAGACTTTGACAGCAGTGAAGGAAGAGGATAGGTGAAGGTCAGAGGCAAGTTTATTCCAGAGTAGTGATAGATGGTAAGAGAAGGTGGATTGGCCAGTGGCTGAATGGGGATAGAAAAGGTGTTAGAGTCTCTGTGGTGGAGGGAGCATGTGGAAGTAGTTTCTTGAGAGAGGCAGGAGGACAGGTAGGAAGTAGAGTCCCAAACCTTTACTTAGCAACAAGGGAGGCACAGTGAATCATCCTTCTATGAGACAGTGGTGTTAGAGAGAGAGAGAGCAGAGTAGAGAAGATAATGGTGAGTGAGGTAAGAGGAGGCAGAAGCAAAATGGCAGAAAGTATTGAGGAGTGTATCCAGTCTGGAGAGGGACTAGCTGGAGCCATGCTATAAACCACATCGGCATAATCAAAAACAGGAAGAATCATTTTAGATACCCTGTCCCGATGGGTAGGGAGAGGAAGACTATCTTAGTGGTGATATAGGACAGCTAGTTTTGGTCTGAGTTTGGAATAGATGGCATCAATGTGGGTTGTAAAATTGAGGTGGTTATCCAGCCAGACACTAGATATTTAAAAGCTGGACCATCTCTATGGGGGGAGCCATCTAAAATAGAGAAAATTGGGGGGAACTGAGGTGTACCAGTTTCTGCCTTAAGATGAATGTTATGGCCATAATGTTTTTGTGTGTTTAGTTTCAGTTGGTTTGGCTGAAGTCATAACTGCATTCTGTTGAAATCTTGCTAGAGAAGAGATTGCACACAGGTGGATGAAGGACTGGAAGTAAAAATGACAGCATCATCTGCATACATATGCATGTAGGAGGAGTTGCAGATGGAGGGAAGGTCATTAATAAATAAGAAGAATAGGATGGGGCCAAGGATGGAACCTTGAGGAACACTTTTAGGATTGGAAGGGGGAAGAAAGTGCATCACCTCTCTGGACAGATTGCTGCTTTTCTTGTAGATAGGAGTGAAATCAGTTGACAGTTTGATCAGTGAGGCCAGTAGATTTAAGTTTATAGAGCAGGAGGGGCTGGGAGACTGGATCGAATGCCTTTGCCAGGTCTATGAAAAATGTGGCAGTGATATGACTCTGGTCTATTGCTGAGAAAATGGAGTCAGTGACTTATAGCATGGAGGATATGGTTGAGTGCTGTTTCCTAAACCTGGACTGCACAGGCAAGAGAAAGTTGTTTGTGGCAAGGTACTCCAACAGCCTGGTTTGAATGAGAAACTCCTGGAATTTGGCAAGGGAGGGGAGGAGAGAGATGGGCTGATAGTCCTCAGGAGTAGAAGGGTCACCACCCTTGAGTAGGGGTAGCACCTTAGCAAATTTCCAGGCTTTAGGGATGGTGAAGATTGAGAAAGAGAGATTAAAAATGTGATCAAGGGGGGGTGACTATAGCAGGGGCAGAGATATGAAGAAGCCTAGGGTGGAGACAATCAGGGCTGGATGCAGCTGGATTAAGGGCACTGAGAGCTGTGAAGACTTTTTTGGGGGTGAATGGATGGAAGAGGAGCTCAGTAGGTGGAGGGTGTGCATCAGGAGGGTTGGGAGAGGAGTCTGTAGGGATAGGAGTGGAGTTTTCAAGGAGAGTGCAAGTGGCAAAGAATTTATTGAAAAACATGGCTACTGTAGAGGGGTCAAAGACAGGGGAGCCATCATTTTTGAGGACTGGAGAGGCCTATTGAGAGAGTGTAACACTCTCCAGAAAGATTACGGAGAGTTGTGTTCTTGTTGTAGGTGGGACCTGAAATATTTAGCCTTAGAAAGGCAGATGGCTTTGGTAGAATTATTTCTGAGAGCTCTGTAAGATTGAAAGTCTGCTTGGATTAAGGACCCCTCTTAGTGTTTCTAGGCTCAGTCCATAGCTCTGCATTTGGCCAGAATTTCCACCATAATCCAGGGATGATGGTTCCATGTCATAACAGTGATCATAGAATTGCAATCGCCATTATGGCGAGTGTTCATTGATGAAAATGAATTTCAGTGATGCACACTCGTGACGAGGATGAAGAGGGCACCCGAGATCTATGGGTGTTTTTTTTTTAATGCAGGAGACTGTGCCCCCTGCACCCCCTACTAATGGATTCTTAACTCTGGGGGGTGCATCTCGGAAGGGTGTGAAAAACTTGGACAAATACAAAGCTGCCTGCTGGCAAAAAAAAAAAGAATGCACCACACCAGACCCGAACCCTGCATCCTGCACCTCCCAAGCAACCAGCAACCCCACCACACTAGTGGTCCAGCTTGGCAGCTGCCCACCACACCCCCTCCCACATACCTTCCCTCCCCTTCCTCCCCTGCACAGGTGTATACATGCTTACATCCATTCGCCCTACTTTGTCCACCCTGTTGTCCACTGGCTATCCTGCCAGGTAGCCCAGTACACAGGCGTCGTGATTGAGTTGCCCTTTTTGTAAGTGCTCAGTCATGGTCACACTGTACACAGTATTCCAGGGATGATGGTGATGTTTTCCCCTAACTTTCTTTAAAGGGGCGTGGTGGTTCCAAATGCAGGTAAGTATGCTAGACAAGGTGGATAGAGCAGAGTCACCATCACAGGGCTGAGTAAGTGGATTGCCAGTCTGACCAGGAGAGATCTTGGAGCAGGGCTTCTGTGTTCAGCGATTTCAGGGGGTGGGTCCAGATGTATTTAGGAACAGCAGGTGGGGAATGAATCTTACATATGCAGTAAGTAATGCAGTGATCATTGAAAGCATCCAAAAGGATGCCTGCTGTAGTGATGTGCTGGGGTGGGAGGATAACACCCAGTCAAGCAGGAAGTGGTTTTGGGAGTGAGGGTTAATGGGGGTGGGTTTGAGGATCAACTGAGTGAAGTTTAGGGCCTGGATCCTGACGAGGGTGGGTTTGGAGGAGGGGGAGAGCCTGTCTAGGTTGAAATCACCTAGAAGCAAGAGTTCCCCATTCACAGCATGAGAGGAGATTGAAGAGATGGTGCTGACTAGGGAGTCAGGTGAGGTTTTAGGTAGAGCACAGAGTGTTCCAATGTAGAGTGGTGTTGAGGAGGGGAGGGATAGATGGGCAATGATAAGTTCATGGGAGGAGGGACGGTATTCTTTAAAAGTGATGGAGCAGGGGAGAGACTGTCTGATGTACAGACCTACACCACCACCACGTTTGTTTCAGTCTTGATGGAATAGATTGAAATCCGGGAGTGAGAGAGTGGCGTCAGGGATTTTAGTGGATAGCTATGTCTCAGTAACAGAGAGAATATCAGGATGGTGCTGGGTAGTCCATACTTTAAGGGCATCCATCTTGGGGAGGAGATGTCTAGTATTTAGGTGAAGTAATAATAACAGTAGTATTAATGTATCTGTTCAGTCAAAAGACCATTACAAAATGCAAAATACAGACTACAAAATAGAAAATACAAAGTAGAGAATACATAAGGATACAAAATACAAAGTATACATACAAAGAGAATATACAAATAATTAATTTATAGTGTACTACACCATTTTGCAAGTCTCCTATCAGTATGCATACCATATTGAAATACTTGTGAATAAATATATATACAGGGTCTGAAAATTAGCAATACTATAATGTTTTGGGTTTTGTATATCTTATTTGAATATTTGTTATAATATTTACATAAGAAGCTATGTAATTAATGATATGCTCATCATTTGTTGTAAACATAATATCCAAGAGTATAGAGGAATCCGTGGTTTGTATCAAATCCCATACTGGTTGAAGCCAATACTTTCTGGGGAAATCATGCCATGAGCAGGAGAATATCACATGATCCAAGTCTTCTATATTTAATCTATTGCACTCACACATTTTTTTCAGATAGGTTAATAGATTTAGAGTATCGAGCAGATAGCAGCTTACTATGAAAAAGCTCAAAGCAATATCTTGTGTATAATTTTCACTTTTTTGATCAGTTAATACTTTTAAGTAATATCTAAATTCATGCTTCAGGTCATGTGTTACTAGCCAACCAGAGGTTCTCAGACCCAAAGCTTGATTTCAATCTTTTATTCTAAAAACATTTGTAATCTTGTTTGTAATATATTTATAGCATTGTGTGCTAATTTGGATCCCTTTAGATATATAGGACTTCAAAAAACCTAAGTCGTATAGTTGAATAAGAAAGTCTACAGTTTTTAACCAGGTTAACTGTTTACACCCCAAAGATTGCCATTTCTTTTTCCTCTAGGCATAAAAATGGTAGCCTATGTGTCTTCATCCTTAATAACTTTATTCAATAAATGAGTTTTTGACATCTGTTAATGCCTTTGTGGAATGTATGCCCAGTTCTGCTCTAACTAGTACAGCTGGTGCAGAAGAGAGTAAGCCCAAGGCAACTTTATATAACTTATTTAATGGAATTCCTAATACTTTATTATTTATTTCCCACATTTTTCTTTGGAATGTAATCAGTGAAAAATGCTTGGCTTTTACTCCAGTTAGCAAAGGTAAAGTGGTGTTACTGCCATATTTATAATTAAAACTCATAAGCACAGCAGAGGTCTGTTTAAGTTTAATTTTTAGATTATTTATATGATTTGTCCACCTCCCATTACTTTGGAGGGACAAACCTAAGTATGTATATTCCTTCACTGCACTTATATGGTTTTTATTGATTTTCCAGCTTATATTCCTTTTTCTAGAGCCAAAAACCAAAACTTTACTCTTTCCTTCATTAATTTTTAGATGGTATTTATTTGCATATTTTGATATTTCATCAAGTTTTTTTCTGTAACTCAGATGAAGTGAGTGGCAAAAATGCAAGGTCGTCTGTGTAAGCAAATGCTGGGCAAAGATTATTTCCTACCTTAGGGGAATCCGTGTCACTTTTGCAATAATTCAGCAATAGTACGTTTATATATATATATTGAAGAATAAAAGGACTATGATACACCCCTGTCTAACCCCTTTATTAGTAAAAAGGGGGAAAGATGTTTGCCCTTGTGTGCCCCATCTCACTTGGGCCCATGTATATGTATACAATTCTCTTATGATGCTAATCAAATTGGGATCAATCCACCAATCAAACATAATCTGCCATAGCATTGTTCTAGAAATAGAGTCAAAAGCCTAACTAAAATCAATAAATGCAATGCAAAGCTTTTGTTTTCTGAGGGCACATATTTCTCATATAAGTGAGTTATTATGAATGTGTTATCTATAACAGAATATCCTGTTCAAAAACCTGTGCAGTTCTGATAAATCTCCAAGGTGTATTATCTGTTCCAATAGTCTAGTCATGATGATTTTAGCAAAGATCTTGCCAACAACATCTAGTACAGAAATTGGGTGATACATTCTGGGGTCTTTCCTGTTCCCTTTTTTATATATTGAGAGAATTGTTGCTCTCTTCCATCCATTAGGAATACATCTATTTTGCATGCAATTATTGAAAAATGGTGTTAAAAGTTTTGTCCAAAATGTAGGGGAACCATGAATGCTTTTGGGGGAATTTGATCAGGTCCAGGCGCTTTTTTTTCTTCTTTAACAATAGTATTACAAAGTAGATGCCTTGTTAGGCTGGCCCTCCAGTGCAGCAGTTGGATTTCTGCTTGCGACACCAGCGAACCAGATTCAGGAGTGAGTCCGGGTCATCAGAGGGCCTGCCAGGAGGTGAAGGATTGAGCATCACCAGGACTGCTCTCCTTCTCCAGGGGTGGGGGTTCCTGTGCTTGGTGCGAGGGTGATGCCTAGTGGCAGTTGGGTGCATCACCCGATGCATTGACACATAGTCGGGGGCACTGGAGTGGGGCAGACACTGGTATCATTGCACATCTCCGCCCCAGCCTATAGGAATAAAATCCCTCTCTGCCAGATGTCTCTGTGATTCCCTGCCCTGAGACTTAATCAGCCACCTGGCTAAGGGCTCCCCCAACCAGATATGGATCCACGGCACTGGTACCAGCTGCGGATCCGTGCCCAGCCTCCTGGGGGCATAAGCCAGGAGTGACCGGGGGAGCGAGGGGCTAATTAGGCAGTGGAGTCTCAGAGGCACAATCTGGGTGATCTGGGTCACAAAAAGACTTTCATAATGTTTGAGCCACATGTCTTCAGTTATAAACATATCTATTAGATTATCAATCAATCAAACTTTATTTTTAAAAAGAGGCGCTTTTCTTAAAACCAAAGCGCCTGTACAATTTCATAGAACAATAAATAAACAAAATCTAAAACTATTATAAATCAATAAGCTATGTTAAAGGTGGTCTTCAAGGATCCTTTAAAACTCAGGACAGTCGACTATTTTACGCTTGTGAGGTAGAGAATTCCACAGAGTGCGTGCCATAAAACTAAATGATCCCAGCCTAGCGTCTTCAAGCGGACCTCAGGAATCTCAGCAATCTCTCGTCAGTGGATCAGAAGAAATGGGGAGGGACAGGACAAGGAAAGGCTCTTTCGTAAGTAGGTCCCTGGTCATGTAAGGCTTTATAGGTCAGCAAACCGACCTTGAGGTGATTCACCAAATACTGGCAGCCAGTGCAGTCAAGTGGAGCACAGGCATTATATGGCTGGATCTAGAAGAACCAGTCAATAACCTGGCGCATTCTGCACCTAGCTGCAGTCGTGAAGCTCAACCCCCGATAGCCTAGAGCTACAGGAGTTGCAATAGTCAAAGGCGGGAGGTACTTGAAGTGGATCAAGGCTGGAAGATCTTCTGGAGAACCAGATGCTTCACCACTGGCAATATTCCTCAGATGGAAGGAAGTTTTGACACACTGCTGACACCTGAGCTTTAAGTGTCAGCGGTCATCAATTATTAAACAAGATTCCACACACCTGATCTGAGGTCATCAGATGAACACCTGCAAGCCTTAAGCCTGAATGCGATCCAGCCATCGAAGGAAACCCGTCTCTGTGACCTTTGTCCCACAACCACACACCTCAGTTTTCTCCGGGTTTAACCTCAACCAACTCCCATTCATCCAATCTTAGATTTCTGCAAGGCAATTATTAAATACCAACAAGGCAGCATCCTGGCCGGGTACAAAAGACATATACAGCTGGGTATCATCGGCATAGCAATAGAAACCCAGACCGTATCATCTTATAATCGCTCCCAATGGCAGCATATACACTGCAAATAACATGGACGCTAGAATAGAGCCCTGCGGTACCCCACAAGATAGGGAGACTGATGCCGAGGAAAAAATTCCCGACACCACCCTCTGAGTCCTACCTTCGAGGTAAGATCTAAACCACCTAAGGACCATACCAGATAATCCACAGATGGACCGCAGATGCTTTAACAGCACACCATGATCAACAAGTGTCAAATGCTGCTGAGAGATCAAGAAGTACTACGATAGAACAGGTCCGGCGATCTCTCGCTATTAGGAGGTCATTTAGTACCCGAACAAGTGCTGTCTCGGTACTATGCCTCTTCCTAAATCCAGATTGGAGAGAATTGTAGATATTGTTGTTGCTCAAATGATCCTCCAATTGCCTTGCGACCACCTTCTCAATAACCTTACCCACAAAGGGTAGGTTAGAGACTAGTCTGTAATTTGCTAGACAATCTGGGTCTAGGAGGATTTCTTTAAAAGAGGCTTAACTATAGCCTCTTTAAAGGGATCTGAAGATCCTCCTCCAAGACTTCAGACTATCAAAGCCAGGACTAGGCTGATTTTATCCACACATTCCACTAAAAGGCGTGTGGGGCCAGGGTCCAAATCACAGCTGGTTGGTCGCAATGCTCGGATGACCATCACAATATCATTGATTTTGGGGAGGCTGAAGTCAGACCATACCAACTGGGTGTTCGACATCTCCAGCCGACCATCACCGCTCCCATTGGAGAGGGAAGAACGGATGTCTGATCTGATTTTGGCAACCTTATCTGCAAAGAAGAGAGCAAACTCCTCACACCGTTCTGTGGAAAAGCCCTTCGGGCTGAAGACAGACTGGATTGCCAGTCTGTCCACAGTCGAAGAGCTGAGCTGGTCTATTCTGTGCAGCCGCTATCTCCCTGGACAGGAACTCTGCCTTCTTACGAGGATTGCGGATTGATAAACCATATAATGGTCCATCAAACTAAGTCTGTCATCATCCAGACCAGACTTCCGCCAACACCCTCTCAGCCTTAGTCCAACCCTCCTCAACTCCCTCATGGTCTATCAAACCATGGAGACCTGGGCGAAGAGTGAGAAGGGCGAATCTGAACAAGTGCAATAGAGAATCCAAGGCCCCCCGTAACCGCCCTATTATAGGCCTGTACTAGGTCACCAGGATCCAAGCAATCTATCAGAAGGTCCGATAGGTCCAGCACCGCCATCAGGTCATCCGGAGACACTCCCCTTAATGGGCGATACTGGACCATCTCCAAAGGGCTGACCTAATAGGGGTGGCCTCAAAACTGAACCTGATGGGTGATGGTCAGACCATCCGACCAGTTCCACCACCAAATCAGATATCCCCATCCCAGAAGGAACACAGATCCAATGGGTGCCCACCAATATGGGTCGAGGAGGAAACTACCTGTGTGAAGCCCAGTGAGAACATCAACTGGAGGAAGTCTTGACAAAGCATGAGAGTTCCTTGATAGAGCCCAAGCATTGAAGTCCCCAAGACCAACCATCTGGGGATCCCAGCAATCAGGTTGACAATGAAATCTGTGACTTCCTGCAGGAAAACATTCTCGTCACCTGGTGGACGTTGTCTCAGAAGTATCCTACCCCCACACCCTCGACTAGAACACACTCAAGGATCTGGTGACTCCACCAGTACCTCCACCAGAGCCCAATTCTGATTTAAAACAAATGTAACACCCCGCCCTACGATCCTGCCTCGGTGTATCACAGTACCCAGACAGAACTGCTGTGGCTTAAAATTGGCCCAGCATTTCCATCCAATCAGGTCTCTATGATGCATACTAGGTCAGTTGACTAACTAAGATCGGCTATAATGGCCATCTTGTTTTAATAGACCTAGCATTGCACAACACCACAGGCAGGATGAGACCTCAGATGATGACAGCTTTACCTGCTGATAACCAGAACCCTTGGGTATGGGCACAAGACAGAAAAAAACCCTCTCCTGTGCCCATTTCACCCGAGGGCATCTTCTTCACCTCACTATCCCTATCCGCCCGCTCCTTTCCATTCCCCCTACAGGCCCAGCACCAACTCTCCTCCTCCTCCTTCTTACAATCCCCAAAGCCCTACATCTTCTGTAGGTTCCAGGTAGCAGGGGGACAGAAGAAAGGACAAGCTCCCTGAGCCTGGAGGGAATAATAACCTATTGTCTATTTTCACTCCAACACAAGAATAGCACACTAATTACAATAACCCCACGGTTTATATAAATAACAGAAATTTTAGACACCACACCCAAATAATAAAATATAAATACTACAGAACAAAATTATACCTAGCAATACAAATAAATTAACCACTATATTCAAAGTATAAATATAAATACAATAATTAAAAACAAAACAAAACCATTTTCCTAACAATGTGTCAGAGCTTACACATTAATTTTATTAAACACTTATCCATCTGCCCCCACCCACAGTGCTCTCACCACTACAAAGGAAGGAGCTTTCCACCTATACAAAAACCCCCATTATAAAATTTTGACTCAAAGTTTAAATCTCCCGTAATCATAAATTCAATGCTCTCATTTATGCAAAGGAAAAACAAAAACAGGAGTTCAAGATTTTTTCCTTTTTGGGATGTCTGCACTTCTTGTGCTCTCACCACTAGTATGGCCCAAAGTTTTAGTCAGTCTCCTCTCACAAGACTGAACTAATAAACTCAAGTTTTAGTCTTTCCAAGTCGTTTTCCCAAAGTATCATAAACCAACTAAAGGTTCAAGTATACATCACCAAGTCAACACCACGATCCTCGTAGATCCAATTTTAGTGCCAAAATCCTATAGGCATCCAGCAAAAAAGCTCCAGTAGTAGCTCCAGCTCCAACTAACAGTCCAGACTCAACCTAGCCCTCGCTACGATGAGGCAGGCTGAATCACCCTCCGGTGGTTCCCCTCTCTCAGCTAGGAAGCAAAGCTAACCCTGCCACCCTCTGGAGGCAACGAAACCCACTGCCCTGTTTGGGCCAGGGAATCTGGACACTCAGTTCCAGGTAATTGACAGTTTCACTGTCCCATTGCTCCACAGATGCTTCCTTCCACAATAAGTCCAGTCACAATCTGGGCTGATCACCTTCCTCTTCCTGCAGTCTGACAGAATTTCCTCCCCGGATCAAAACCGGCACTCCACCGCTAAGCGTTCAATCCTCAGCACACAGTCAGTTATCAATGGACTGTAGGCAACTAGGACTTCAAAATGGCAACAGAAAATAAGGCTACACACTGTTCCCTAGGAAACAATCAATATCCAACGATGCGACCTCTAGCCAGCTAACCCACGACTCCACACAGGCAAGTCCTCTCAGTTTCTTGATCACTTTTCTGTTACCTTGAGTTCAAATAACTAAGCTCAGACAGTACTGAACAATACAATTCTACGGTGATGCACTATAAAATTACAATATAGTATAAGCAGTGGCGGGCAAACGGACCAAAAAAAAGAACAGTTTAAACAATTTTAGAGCCAAAGGAACAAGGAGCAAACTAAGAGCTCACAGATAGCTGCCCAGCGTGGCCGCCATCTTTTTTTGTATTATTGCTATTATTTAGTGCCTTTGGCAACCATTTGCCCAAAGGATTGTTGGTCCCCTCTTTCAATAACTTGTAACACATGTAACCATTGTTTTTTATGGAAAATAATTCATTTTTCCTTTAAAAATTTCTTGTATTTAGATCTAGTTACATTTGATAATTTAAATCTGTCTTTATCCTTTGATGACTTCATATATCCAATTTGTCGTGTCAAGTTTGTTTTAGCCATGCGGCATTCTTGATCAAACCATGTTTTATTAGTTCTAGATTTTTGTGTGAGTCTCATTTTTCCATCTAATAAGTTTCTCATTTCATAAAAGCAAATGTCCACTATAATTTGTAATTCCAGTTCCCCTTTACACAGATTAAATAAATCCAAAGCATTTATGTTATGCAATACCACCAATACCTTTTCATCACATTTGAGTCCCATCTTATTTTCCTATGATTTTTATTTCAATTTGTGTGTATTCTTGAGAATGTATTTGATTTTCTACAATTATTTGGTCTGAAGCTGTTAATATTATGGGAAAATGGTCACTTTCACTCCTTTCTTGTACGGCGCAGCTTTGCCAATAGTTCATATTACTATTCCAGAAAAAATAGTCTAAAACAGAGGTCCTCTAGCATCAAAATGTATGTACTTTCCTGGTTTATCTGGTGTTAATCTTCCATTTACAGGGGCCAAATTGTATACCTCTAAAATCTCAATCAATTTTTTTCCCATTTTGTTTACTTTTTGATCCAGGGGAAACGCTATGAAAATCCTCTGGCCTATGAAACAGCCAGTTTTTTTATCTCATTATTTGCATAACCATCAAAAGATCCTATTCTGGAGTTTAAATTCCCATGTATCAGTAGTTTGGAATCTGGTTGGAAAATTTGAGTTTTATATATAGGGTCCTCCAATTCTTGCCATATTGTTTCATTGAAATATTTTGATTGTATAGGTGTGATATATACATTGATTAGAGTGAATTGACATATTGGGAGTTCTATCCAGAAAGCCTGTGCAGTGGAGGAACTGTCTATTACTGAAACCTTCATGCTTTTAAGGATCATAAAGCATGTAACAAGACCTCCTCAGTTCCTCCCTCTATTGCCATATTTTTTGCCTGGTATATGAAAGCTGTCATAACTATTCAAATGTACATCTGTGTCCCTCGAGTGCCAAGTCTCCTGTAAACATAAGATATGATGTTCTTCTATAAATTTTCTCCAATCTGCATCTGCCATACAAGTCCCCAAACCTGCAACATTCCAAGTGATCAGCCTAAAATTTAAGTCCACATCTACATTTTGTGTACCTTGGGTTGGAGTATTTAGTCAGCCATCTGGGTTCATCAAATCTGAATATCGGTTTTCCATTTCTATATTACAATATGATTGGAGGCTCTTTTTTTCTACTCTTATATCATGAGTCTCAGTATTTATGAGATCATTAAATGGTTCCCTTATATTCCTTTTTTTATCTGGAGTAACATTTTACTTATTTGACTCAGCTGTGACAATGTATATACCCATTTTATCCAGGACAGATACATTTTTCAAAATATTCTCATATAGTTCCCTGGAATCTGAAGAAATCAAGATCTAATCACAATTTACATCCCATTTGGATCTTTTAACTGAGGAAATATTTTCCTTAATTAGTGGAATGTCCAGACATTGACCCAATATTTCTGAGATTATAAATTTCAGTGTGTTGTCTGTTTTTCTAGGTAGGCATTTTAGGCTGAAAATGGACATAGTTAAATTTGCCAGGAGGTTTCTCCTCTTTTCCAACTCATTTCCAAGCATGCTTCCTTTCAATGATGCACCTTCCATAATATGAATGCCTAATTCATCCAAAAATGAGATTTTTTCCAATATACTGTATGTTCTATTGCCTTTTCTCCCTTTAAGCTGATTGTCAGTTTGTCCCATTTTATTCATACTCTTCCCTCTAATAGCTTTTATTATTTTAAGGGATCCAGGCTAGATTTCTAGCACATATTGAAAGAAATTAATAAAGCATTTTTTTTTACTTTTCTAGTGTCTCATATTCCACTTCTTTCATTCCAAAGATGCTCAAATATTCAATCTCATTTATGGAAGAATGTACAACATAGTTCATTTTGTCTCTATTAATAACATCAAGTGATATTCCAAGTTCTTCTAACCTTCTATTGTTTAACCATAAATGATTTGCCATTCTTGGAACTGGGCAAAAGATAAAAATACAGTCTCAACCTAAATTATCTTCATCTTCCCAGGTTTTAACAATGTCAGAATCGAATACCTCAGCCCCTAAAACTGCTCTGAAAAGGTGCACAATCTTGTCTTTCAGTATCATGGGAGAACCTTGTTTCTCATGCGTTAGACCATAGAGACATAATATTGCACATTTTTCTATGTCAAATAACTCATTTTTTTACATAAAAATGTATATTTTTCTTCTTTGTATCACATTGCATTATGTTTTACCATGTTACTGTACTATGATTTTTGTATGACCCGGTCCATCTTGCAAATGAGCCCTGCTCAATGGTGCCTGCCTGGATAAATAAAGATTTTTGATTGATTGAAATCTTGTCCTTGATTTTCTTTTTTCTTTTCCCCTGTCTCTATTCTTTCATTTTGCCATTTAAACCAATTAGATTTGAGACTCTAATTTATCTGTTGTATCCAAGTCTACCTTCAATGTTGATAATTCTTGATTTTCAGGATCTAAAGTGACCTTATCGAGACTTATATTCTCCAGTGCATCATTATTCCCCTCCCCTGGTACACCAATCAGAGATGTCTGTTTGTCCAGAACATTTATAAGTGGAAGTTCAATCCTTTCTTCTTCTACAAGTACTCCTTTCTTTACTCTCCTTTTCCTATATTTTCTTTGATTTCTTAGCTTTTTTTTGAGTTGTTTCTATTTTGAGGAGATTCTGCTATAATCAGAGAGGAAAATCAAGTCTATTTGTTCTCATTTCAATTATTGGTTCTGTTTTCTGATTGTTCAATGCATCTTGTGTGTTCTGTGCAATATGTACACTTTCCTTGATTAATAATGAGGGAGACTTGTTTTGAGACACTAAAGCATTCAATTTCTGTAATGTTTCTTCTAATGTATAACTATTTTCTGCAATACTTTGCTTAATCATATCTAATTCATATTTCATATTTAACATCTGTTCCATCAGAAATAGACATGCAACATGAGGGTTACTCATGGAATTTTTTCAGATCTTCACTTAAACTAAAGGGTGATTCCTCAGAGTATGGTCTTTTCCATTTACTATTTCTTAAACACTTGTGTCAAAATTAGTAAAACCAGTAACATCACTTATGATACTCACATCTATTACTGAATTCTGTCTTGAATGTAAGTTTCTCAAACCAGTAATAGTGTTTTGTACTTGTCTTATTATATCTATTAGTTCAGCATTATTCCATGAACAACTATTTTGAGTTCTTGGGTCCTGTTCTTTGTTAACATCTCCATCTACTAAAGAGACCTTCTTTTCTAAATCTACTGAAGAAAGTTCAAGGGAAAAAAACAAATTTGGAGACAAACTATATTTAAAGTGTTCTGACTCCTTTGAAACACCTTGTTCTCTCCACTTTCCCGTGTTTCCACAGAAGGATCACCTTTTGAGGCCTTTACTCATATCTGTGTTGTTATAACTATAGTGGTAGAACATTTATCTATGTCTAGCTGAGATAAAAAAAACAGGATCAGTCCAAATTTGGGGTAGATATTTGGCTTGTTTGTTCCTGCTCTCCTGAAACTATTTCTAGCATTTTTATTTCCTCACATCTCTTTGATCTTTGTTTGCTATTTAGATTCACCTATAATACCCTCCTTAAGGGATTGACTCCATTTCTTTTTTTGCTTCTTTTTGGTTTTCAATTTAACCTGGATTGGGCTGGTTAAAGGGTCTGTCATTTCTCTTTGGAAGTTTACTTGCAGAAAACAATCCCTTCCAGGCCTATTTTCATGAAGGCCTGCCTGCCAGTAAGTTTTGCTCTGACTAGCCTGCTTTCTTGTTTGCACCATAATGTAACCTAAAAAGATTCAGACAGTTCTTAGCAAAAGAAAGCTACCACATACAAATTAATCTATTAAGATGGCAAAAGGATAGCAATCCTCAACCCACAATAAAACACAGCAAACACGTAAGCTGCTCTGTTTTCAATCCTTACTTTCTTTCTCTTTTCAGTATGCTCCCACAGATATCTTTTGTTTGTTTTGTTTGTTTTTGTAAAACTTCCCCTCTGGAGAAAATGAAGGTCTGCTGGGTTCCTGTACACGGCAACTTGAAAGGCCAAGTCAGGTTCAAATAACCATGCTTTACTTTTAAAACATCCATCAACTAAAAAAGAAAATCAATTGATAAATAAATTCTTTACGTAAAACAGTAACACTAAATTAGAGTCTTCCTCCAGAAACTCTTAATTTAAACTTAGCATTAAAGGAGAGATTAAAATACCTCCTTTGTTCCTAGTGTCAGCGTTATGCAGGGCCACAACTTTGCTGAGCTCTAAACTCAGCCTCTCCTTGGTTCCCAATAGGACCAGCGGCAGCAGCTGCATCTAAAAATTAAATGCCACAGTTGAGTACTGAAAATACACACACTCTCTCAGGAGAACTGATCAAAAATCAATATATATTTATAAAGTTATTACAAAGGGAGCAAGATACTGTAGTTGTATCCAGAACATAAGGACACCAGAAAATATACCTTGACTTGCTAATCAGGATTACAGAATTGCAGGAATCACAAGGCTCCCTTTTACAATTCCTCCAAGGTACTCGGTTTCTCCGCTTTCCCCAATATTCTACTATGGGACTGCTTTTGTAGCTTCTGTGTCTGCTATACATTAACTGTGTCCTGTCCATACAGTATCTTATCTGCTTTGAAAATGGCACTGTGCTCCTAGAAATGCCATAAGCCCCTAAATACTCAGGCGAAATATTAGTGAGAGCAAATGAGTGTCAGGGTACCTGAACTATACTATTAAATATTACATTAAAACAGAATGTGGACAAAGTGCAGAGTGCAGGTTAGGGCAAATGAAAGCAAAGCAAAAACCTTTCAAGCACCCCGATGTTTTAGATGTAACACTTTTGTATTATTTAAATATATCTGTTGAATAAAGGGATAACTTTCAACACCACTTTCGGCACCACTTTTCAGTGAAAAAAAAAGACAGTTATAGTTCAAATTGCAGCTTCTTGCAGTCAATTTAAACTCCACCAAGGCAGAAGGCAGAAATCAAGTCTTAGAGGAAGGAAAATGTTTTCCTAAAGGGTAACTGTTTTACCAATTAAACTAACATGTTCCAAAGTTTCTCCAAGAGCAAAGGTAACATAATATCCTTTGTGAGAAAACAGTTTTCCTCACTGATTTCCCAATTCTATCAGTCTCCCCTTAGACCTTCCCATTCCATGCATGCAGTTTTCGGCTTCTCCATTTCCAGGACTCTTGCAACTGCTAGAAAGGTTCAGAAACAAGAGAGGAAAATCAGCAGAACTGAGGGGCCACACAAGTATGTCCAGAAAGACATATGTTCAGTACAACAAAGGCAACAATGGTATACCTCTTGTAAAGCTACAGAAAGCTTAACACAATCCTGCTGAGTGCTTCCTCCACAAGCCTCTCAGTATGCAGTGGCCATCTTGGCTTCTGTCTGCAAATATGTGAAGTCCCTTAGGCAGGAGGGAGGGATTAGGATTAGAGGGAGTGCCTGGGGCTGAGGTGGAGGGGATTGTGGGGGAGGGCAGGATTGGGCTGAACATCACCTTCTAGAGTTGAGAGAGAAGGGTGGAGCAGAGGGGTTGGTACGAGTTCTAGATTTAGGTTTAGGAGTTGAGAAGGTAACAGCACAGGGTGGATGAAGGTTGTAGAGAGGTGGGGGAGGGCTGAGAAGGGCAAGGAGTATGCAGAGGAGAGGGGAAGAGAGGTATGCAGAGTGAGAAAGTGAGGAGGAGAGGTGGGAGGAAACAGTAGGCAAGGGTGGGAGGGAAAAGTCCCTTGGGCAAGTCAATCAGATGCAAATTGGAACATGGGGCTCTGCTTTGTTGGTTGTCCAACCTCCCTTGGAGTGCAGCATTGATTTTGCATAGCTGTTCTTTGTCTATTGTTAAGTTTGAAAGGGTGTCCTCCAGTTCACTAATCCTCCACTCATCCTCATTAAGTGTTGCCACATGGGCATTAGTGGTTTCAGATAGACCCAGCACGATAGCCTGTACATTCAATATCTGCACCCTTATAGTTTCAAAACCCGCTTTCATCTCCTGTTGCAGGTTCAGGATAAAATTTGCCAATGAGCAATCTGGGTTATCAATCCCAAGCACTACCAGGATTCCTGCCTGCTGCCATGGCTAGAGTCTGTGTCCGGCCCCCCTGTAAAACATAAGCAGATCAAGAAGTTGACTGCTGCTCATATTGAAGTAAAGTCTGCTTCTGTTGCAAGTTCTGAATAGCCATCAGTGGCAGCAAGTTCAATAATAACTATTGTTTAACTGGTGTTAGTTGATGCCATGAGGTATGCTGCACTAGACAGCAACCACCATCTTGCCATGCCAGGCCGTGCCCACCATGCTCTTTGTTTTTAATACATGTTTGTGATAGCTTTTCTGCTGTGTTGTGTGTCATTCATGGGTGCTCTTCTCTATCACCCCCACCCTAACCACTCGTACATTGTTCTCTGCGCTACTTGCACTGCTCCTGTGTGCAGCACTATATTCAGTGCTGTGTATGTGCCTTGCACTTCACTTGCATTACATTGTTGCACTGTGTATGTGCCCTGCACTGTGCTACACTATTCAGATGTGTTAGCATGTGTGTGCTACTTCTGAATATTTCTTGGTTGCAATGTGCTAGCACAAGTGCAGCCCTGATGAATATAGGGCCTTGAGTTGCATATTTGCAACTATAGCCCTGTTAAATAGAATTTAATCTCACGTTTCCACTTGATAATCCTTTGTCTTCCTGCCTTCCCCTGCTAGACATCACCATTCCTCACTGAGCTCCTCCATGTAGGTAACTAAGGATCTAAAGCAAGAAGGGGCAGGGACTGAGTAACAGTTTCATGTCCATGTTAGTGGTCACAATCAATGGGATTATAGGAAAACTGTTGGACACCTTAATAGAGGTGTGTGCAGTGGAATTTGTGGAGGCCAACAGGATACAAGATAGTAGGTAACACAGGTTTGCAGAAGACAGATCATGTTAATCAAACCTGACTGAATTTTGGACTGGTTATGACTGTAATGGACATGAGCTAAGTGGTAAATGTTATTATATCTCAATTTTAGCAAAGCTTTCAATTCTGTACCTCACAGAAGGAGAGGGAAAAAAACTAGGAGACCTGTGGTGGAGACACATTAACCAAAAGGACAGAGAACTGGCTGAGGGGAGAACATAGTGGTTGGAAGTCAATGGGAAGATTCAGGGATTAGGGACGTTACAAGTGGGGCATGGTTTACATCATTATGGATTTGGATTCTGCAATTAGTGGAAAACTAAAATGTAGTTTGTGTAAACCACAGACAACACATCTGCAGTTTGCATTCAAAGGCTTAATGTATTCCGTGGAATTTAACAAAAAATTCAGAAAAGTAATTCAGAAGTGAAACTGCCACCATTCCACAGTCTGCACAGCTGTAGTGGACAAAAATGAGAAAATAAGGCAAAGGAAAAGGGACACAGAAAATTAGGGAGCAGGTCTAGGGCATGGCAGCTTAAATATAATGTTATCAAGTGCAATATCATGCACATTTGCAAAAGGAATTCCAGAACAGACTCCTGAATTGAGGAGTGGGTGAGAGTGGCACAGGCCACAGAATAAAAAGACATTGGAGTAAATATCTGAGAAAGTTTTAAGTCTGCTGCCCATTCAATTAAAGTATTTGGGAAAGCCAACAGGATGCTGGGGCACATATGATGAGGATTATCAAGCAGAGGAAAGGTGGTGATATTTATTAGGGTATTTTGGAATGGGAATAATTACTGAACATCCCACGCCTACCTTTGAGCCTTATTCTCTGCTTCTTGAATCTTGATTTTTAATTAATCACTTTTTGACCTTTGATCCAGGTTCTTTAAACCTGTGGTATATTTCGTGCAGCTAGTTATTATTAGCATGCATTAATACGTGCCTGTTTTCTGCAGTTTTTTTTTTTATTGTGATGCATTATAATCCCCTTTCAACTATCTATTATGGGTTTATTTTTCTTATTTGTTTTCTTCTTATAGTAACTATTAGGAATCCAACACTATTTTGTATGATGTTTGTTAGTGACTGTTCATTTTGTAATGCTGTTTTGGGCTAAAAACTAATAAAGAGGTTATTATATAAATAAAAGAAAGATGGCGATGTTGCCCCGTATAGGTTCCTAGTAAGACCACACATATAGTACTTCATGTAGTTCTGGAGTCCACACCTAAAGAAGGACAGGGACCAAACTAGAGACCATCTAAAGGAGGACCATAAAAAGGATCCAAGAGCAACATTATATTAGGAGAGGATGGACAGAATCAGCAATTATAAACTTTGGTAAACAGGAGAGATGGGAAGAACTTGATAGACACCTCCAAGTTCTTGCAGGGTGTAAATAGTGTGGACTGTAAGAAATGGTTCACTAGGAATGAGCACAGTGACTAGAGGGGACGGGTGGAAACTGATGTGGGGAAATTCAAATGGATGTGAGAAAGTAATTTTTCATTGAACAGGAAGTAGATGAGTACAGCAAAACACCCAGCAAGGTGGTCTGCATAAAGTCCATGACTCAATTCAAAGATATGTGAGAGCACACCAGGGAATTGTGCAGCATATGGATGGGGGAGGGCAGATAAGGTAAAGGTAAGAGTTATGGGGTATTACTTTACCACTAGGGCTACCAGCTGAATAAGCACCTTCCATCTAGTTACAGCAGCAGTGGACAGAGCCTGTAGCCATGTTGTGATGAGCTCAAAAAATGACTGATAGGATTCTGCCAGCAGCACAAATTTGGAGCTAAAGCATAATCCATCAGTGAAAGTACACTGCTCATTGCACATGCCCACTGAGCTCATGGCAGTACATTCCACCATGACCAAGATGGCCACCAGAGCTCAGTGAACATGTGACTTCCTCCGCTCATCAGGCATGCATACAGAGTGCATGGATTGCTGCTGATACAGTACCTCATGCTGGAAACTGCTGTACTACCTTCTCCATATCAGTGTTATATTTAGACATACATACACGTATCACCATACGTATTACTGCTATCTCTTTTCATTCTCAAGTGGCAGTATAGACAAACAAAATAAGGATTGTAGAAGTGCAACTTTTATATTTTGCACATTGACATAAACTGCAAACGCTTCCCACATCGCCTACTTCCACCCCCACCACTGGCGATTGCATTCCTGACGACAGAGCTGAAATAAAATATGTGATCTGCCGGTATTAGAAAAGAGGCAGAGAGGGATGGAGATGCTGGGTCCATGTGGGGAGGAGGGCTGTGATTAGTGATCTTCTCTCTGCATTCTTCCCATTGCAGCAGTGAGTCATACTTTCTAACTGGAACCCAGTCATACAAACACGTGGAAGAAGGTACATCCCATGCCCCTCCCTATAGCTGTCCAACTCAGAGTGTATTGCCTAACCCATTATATAGCCCGTTCTCACAGTGAATGATCTGCCCCTTCGTATAGCTGCCCAACTTGGAGTCTGTCACCTGCCCATCCCTATATTCACCCATCACGGGGTGTACCACCCCTGTATTAGCCCACCTCAGGATGTATTTCTTGCCCTTTCCTATATTTGACAGTCTCACACTGTATCACCTGTCCCTAACTATACTCACTGGTCATGGAGTGTAACACCTGCCCTTTCCTATATTTGCCTGTCTTAGGGTGTACCACCTGCCTCTCTCAGTGTGTATTGCCTGCCTCATCCCATAACCTCCCATTCTGGGGTGTATTGCCTACCCCTTCATATAGCCACCCACCTCAGGTTGGTTTCACCAGCCCCCCATACAGTCACCCATTTTTGTATGTATCATCTGCCCCCTCCCTATGGCCTCCTGTCAATGGATGGTTCACCTAGCCCTCCCTATAGCCACCTGTATTTGCTGAAGCACTTGCAGTCCCTCACCCAACTGGCTCAATATATGGAGATGTGATACAATGTTTATGACACACACACACACTCTCTCTCTCTCTCTCTCTTATATATATATATATATATATATATATATATATATTTAAATAAATATATTCATTGCAAAAACTCCATTAATGCATCAGTTAGTTCATAGCACAGCTACAAAAGTTTGGAAATGTGCTGTCAGGATTCAATCCCCTAACTCCACATTCCTTACACATCAGCAGGAGGCCAAGGCAATACAACCAACCAGAGACAACCAGCATCAGGTAAAACACACAGTTTGTCATCCACAGGTAGTGTATTGGAAATGAGAGTTTGGATAAGCCTACCAACAGCCATTGGATGTTTGCATTTTTTTCTGATGAGAGTGAGTCAGTTCTAATAACAAATGGCAGTAATAATAAAAGTAATGTTTTGTATTATAGTTTACAAGTAAGATGTAAAAGCAACAGTTGTGACATCCAAAGGTAACCATAACATACTGCTAATGAGTATTTCCGGTAAGCAAGCAGTATAACAACATGTGATGCTGCTAGTTTCATGCCTGACAGTATCTGAAAAGTATTATGTATGTGTCAGCTCTATCCTGCAGTGAGCCAATTGTTGAATTATGGCACATAAAAATCAATATTTTGAAAAGGTATACAGACTATATCTCATTGTATGAAGAAGATATACCAGGAATAATGTGTCATCATACTGTGCTGGCAGTATAGCATCGATAATACTGCATTTGTTTTTCATTTCATAATGTTATGTGAAATTAGTACAGTGTTGTGATTATTGTGCTTACAGATGTGATGGAGTGGTATAGTGTCTTACAATCTTGCATGTGTCTTGCATATGTGTGTGTGTATGTGGGGGGGGTGGTGTTAGGGGATTGAACCCTAACAGCACATTTCCAAACTTTTGTCACTGTGCTATGAACCCTAACTAATGCATTAACTGAGTTTTTTGCAATTAATTCCCCTTCTTATTGAGAAAGTATAATGTAATAGGTATGTGTTAGTGGGAGTGCGGGCCCTCTGGGCCCTGTGCTCCCTTCACATTGTCCATTTTTTTTGTAATGGTATGCATATGTGGGAGCATGGGCCCTCTGGGCTCCCAATCACACATAAGTGGCACCATACAGCAGCTCTATAGGGCAAGGAACCCTGTGCCACAGATGTGCCAATATCTCAGCAACTGTAGCAGCTACAAAAAAAAAGTAAGTGTCATTGTAATCATGGCAGCGAGTACTCCATGCAATATAAACAAACCAAACCTGAATCTCACATCGTTTAAGAGATACAGGCACCAAAATGCACTGAAAAGACACCTTTGGAACCCTTGTAACATGTTTTGCCAATATCTCCATAACCATAGCAAGTAGGAAGAAAATTCCACTGCTAGTGTAATTGAATGTTTACAAAATTGTTTCTGCAGATTAGTTCATCTGAAAGTGAACTATATCTGCTGGTAACAAAAATCCATAGCTTGCTTCGTTTTCGAGATACGGGCGCCGAAAGGCATGACAGGTGCTGCAATGTTATCCTAAGGGAAATATCCCAACTTCAGAATGCTGTAACTTTGATCCCCTTGAATGGTTTTGCACCAAACCATTAAAAGGCACATCTGTGGGACCAGGGCTTGCCATCCTGCAAATTTCAGCCCAAAAGACCCAATCGGTCAGTTGCAGGGTGATAGCAAAGAATTGCTGTTTTTTTTTAAATACTTCCACAAATCATGACAGTTTCGTGAAAAATTATGTGAAACTTTCACATTTGTGAATGTATTTCTACAGTTTCTTTCATGATTTGAGAAAGTATTTTTTCTCTAATGTTTAAAATGGCATTTCTGGGAGTTTACTCCCAAAAAGACAAGGCTGGCATCCTCAGGACCCAGACTAGGTAAACCACAGTCAGTGTTTACCTAGAGGGTCCCAAATTTAAACACCAGGCATTTTCTCTCTCACTAACTGAAAACAAGATGGTGGCAGCATGAAACTAATAGGGCCATTTATGAAAGTAAAATTGCATTTATGAAACTTCAGTGAGACACATATATTTTTCCCATTGACTATAATGGAATTTGTTTTGAATAACTTTTGAACAGTTTAATATTTTCACAACGCTCTTGAAAAGACATGGTGATCCAGTCTGCATAACCCCTAAGATTTTGGATGAAACAGACAAATAATGCAGGCTGTGAAGCAGAGCAAAGAAACACAAAAAAGTCAGTTTTTTGTGTTTTTGCATTCTGTAGCTCTTCAACTGTACATATGACTATAACATGACTATAATACAACTTACTAGATCCGAAGATCTATGGTATCAGACTGAGCATGCAAAATTTCTGGCAAATCCATTGTATGGTGGAAAAGTTATTAAGGTGCAAAAATTTGACTTTTAACATTAAAGTGCTTATTCAACCCTAACTATACTAGCACCACATCAGTATTTTATATATATATATATATATATATATATATATATATATATATATATATATATATATACGCAATACAAAAACTTAATTAATGCATCATTTAGGGTTAAAACACAAAAGTCAGGAAATGAGACCTTTAGGGTTGCCCCGTGTACCCCCCATCCTCCCAAGATTGACAGATGCTGGGGTGTGTCATTGAGGTTGTGAGGCCTAAATGTTACCCCATTCCATGTGTAATCATATTCACAAGCCACAATAAAGAAGAATGGGGTGACATACTATCGACTCCCCTTCCTGCTCCCACCACTGTGAACTCTATCGCTCTCTAACCTTCCTTCCACGATCTCACAGATGCACCTCTCATTGTGCCAAACTAACCTCCAAATTCTGGTTCAGAGGGCTCCCCTCCTATCTCTCATCCTCTCTCTCTCTCTCTCTCTCTACTCCACCTCCCCCCACCAACTCTCTCAGATCAAATGACATCCTCACCTTGATGGTCCCGCGCCACTCCACCCTCATCGGTCAGACTGGTTCCGCTCATCATTTCCCTAAAATCTGGAATTCCCTCACCCCTGAAATATGACACTCCTCCTCCAACTACTCCCTTACCTCTGCCCTACACAATTACCTTTCCTTCAGCTGTTCCTGCTTTAACCCACGCTAATATCTATCCCCAGTTTCTGCCTTCCTACCATGACCCCCCCCAGGAGGGTTCTCAACATCATGAAGGGAGAAATCAGGAAATGGCTACCCTTTCTTCTCATATTCAGTTCTCGCCTCTCCACCCTCTCTTCTCCACCTGCCCTTCTGGGTCACCAGTGTGCACAACCTAATCCCATCCTTTTTACTCCAACAGCACTCATGTACTACCACGAGCCTGCTCCTGGTACACTCATGCACTATAAATGGTCCTGTCACATTATTACTGTTTTGTGCGTTCATATGTTCTTTTGTATGATTTTGGGCATGTATTGTAATTTACCCAATTGTTCCAGTACTGTTTATTGTACAATACCTTGTGTTCCAACTGTTGCACAATCTTACAATGTTGTATTGTTTGCACTATCCACATACTATTGTAACTTATCATCCTTCACAACTCTATTAACCCCTCCCCAGGTCACACCCATGGAGATGAGCAACTTGTTGTTCAGTGTTCCCTCCTGGTGAAGCATTTCAATAAATAAATAAATAAACAGTTAGGTCTCACAACCCTAATGGCACACCACGACATCTGTCAATCTCGGGAAGATGGGGGCATACACAAGGGGGGGAGGGGCAACCTCCCCGTGCTCCCACCAACTTCAAATTTCTGCCTAACATAACAGTACTAGTACTGAATATCATGTATTGGTGGGAGCGCATCTGGGTGGGAGCATGGGGCCTCTCGGACCTCACACTCCCACCACCTTGAAACAAAACAAAGTTTCATTAATTTGAGTGCCATAATTCTGCACCTGTTTACATGTCAGACACCTAACCACTAAAAATTACCTCCATGGCAGTAAGGCTAGTTACCTTATAATTGTGAAGCCACTACCACAATGCAAAATGCTATACACAAAATGTAAAATGTGTCATGCAATATCTCTGCAGCAAATTAATTTTCCAACACCTAAATATCATAATTCACATGTACAGGACATCCCTTCAGCACCCTCCATATTTCAAGTTAAAAGACCAAACCATTTCTGAGATATTACATTTTAAAATTTGAGATTTTCATTCATCAGAGTGGCAGAATTCTTCACCTGTTTACATTTTATACCCTAACAACTGAAAAGTACATCCATGGCAGTAAGGCTAGCTACCCCATATATTTCAAGCCACTACCACAATGCAAAATGCTGTCCACAAAACGTAAACTGTGCCATGTAATATCTCTGCAACAAATGTATTTTCCAAGACCTAAACACCATAATTCACATCTAGGACATCCTATTAACACCCTCAAATTTCAAGTTAAAAGACTAAATCATTTCCAGAGATATATTTTTTTTTTTTATGGAGCCTCCCCGCCTCTGCCCGTTCCTCCGGCACCATCCAGACATAGAGACCCCTCCCTTCCGCACCCACGACTTGCCCTTTGTGGCAGGGTGGTGGTGGGGGCTCAACCCACCAGAACGGGTCCATGCAGGGAAGGCGTCCTCAGGGGATGGCGGCGAAGGCAACGTCATGCTGCGGCTCCATTTTCCCCGATTTTTTCTCGGCAGACATGGCGTGCAATGGCGCCCAGCGAGCTAGTCTGCACTTGCGCTCCGTGTGCATACTAGTCAGCGTCTGCCACATCCCACCCCTTCCCCTGTCTGTGCGGCTGCATGTAGCCGATCCCCAGCCTCCGCTGACGTCAGGCAAGCACCGGCCGTGAATCCCCACTGGAGATGGAGCAGTCCTCCGGACGCTCAATCCATCTCACCCGCTTCGACCCCGACAACCCGTGCTCATTTCCGAACACGGGTCGCGGCGTGGCGGGTGTAGCGACCAGCGCCTCAACCCTCAGCACCACCGGGCCGGCTATTTCCGAGATATTTAATTTTAAAAGTTGTTAACATTGAGCTATCTGGTCCCTCCAGATCTGGCCATCTAGTCCCTCCCTCGTGAACAATGATCAAAGAATCTCATGATCAAAGAATTTGCAGGCTTGTGACCAAAGAATTTGCAAGCTCATGATCAAAGAATAAAAAATGTTAAAACTCAATTTTTACACATAAATACATTAAACCACAGCCATGCCTCAATAGAACGAAGCCCCCTGAGCAAAACCCATCCTAGTTTGACTTTATAAGTCACCCCTGGACTGAGAAATTAGACTTTTTAATCTGTCCATCTAGTAGCGCCCTCACAATCAAAGATCGCGGTCCAAGAATCTCACGATCAAAGAATTTGCAGGCTCACAATCAAAGATCACTAGCAATCTGCGATCAAGGAATTAAAAACGTTAAAACTCTATTTTTGGAGACATTTACAAGAAACCACAGGCATGGCTCGATAGAGGGAAGACCGCTGAGAAACATAGAAATATAGATACATAGATACATAGACAGTGTTGGCAGGTAAGGGCCTTTGGCCCACCCAATCTGCCCATTTGAGCTTGTAAGTTCAGTTTGTTTTCCTAGAAGTCTGTTGCCCCTTACCCCTGACCTCCAGAATTCCTTTATGTCTATCCCATGCATTCTTAAATCCCGTGATTGTTTCAGCCCCCACCACTTCCTCTGGCAGGGTGTTCCACTTGTCTACCACCCGTTCTGTGAAGAAATTCTTCCTCACGTTTCCTCTGAAATCATCCTCCCTCCAACTTCATCCATGCCCTCTAGTCCTGGAACATCTTTTTCGCTTAAAAATAGTGTATTCCTGCACCTGTTCCTCCCTGTAAGATGCTTGTATGTCTCTATCATATCCTCTCTTCCTCCTCTCCTCCAGGGTACATGTTCAGTTCCTTCAACCTGTCCTCGCATGGGACTTGTGATGCAATCCATGCACCATCTTTGTTGCCCTCCTCTGAACCTTCTCTGCCCTGTCTATGTCCTTACATAGGTAAGGTCTCCCAGAACTGTACACTGTACTCCAGGTGGGGCCTCACTAGTGTCTTGTATAGTGGAATTATGACCTCCCTTTTCCCTGCTGGTGATGCCCCTGCCTATACATCCCAGCATCCTATTTCTTTACCTGCTTGCCTCGCCACATGTTTCCCTACCTTGAGGGTCATCAGAGATGTAACCCCAAGATCCTTTCCTGCTTGGTGCATGCTATATCCTCACCCCAACTGATATATTGTGCCAGGGTTTTTGTGCCCCATGCATTATCTTGCACTTCTTTGCATGAATTTCAACTGCCAAACCCCTGACCATTCTTCAAGTTTCTGCGGGTCCCTTCTCATTTCTGTCTACACCCCTCTGGTGTGTCTACTCTGTTACCAGAGCTTTGTGTCATCGCGAACAGTGAGAAATTCTGCCTTCTGGGTCCTGCGCAGTGTCATGCATGAGATGTTGAGATAGAACCGGTCCCAGCACGCAGTCCCTGTAGTTCCCCACTAGGTCACTCTTCCCTCTGTGGAGTGACAGCCATTTACCACCACCTTCTGTGTCCTGCTGCCCAGCCAGTTACCTCCCACCACACTGCTGTCTGCCCACACTATTCCCCAGTTTGTGTAACAGTCTTCTTGTGGGACAGTGTGAGAGGCCTTGCTGAAGTCCAGATAGACCATGTCCACTGCCCTCCCTGATCCACCTCTCTAGTCACCCAGTCAAAAATTCAGCGAGGTTGGTCTGACATGACTTCCCCTGGAGTGAAACCATGCATGGGTCCTGTAGTCCATTGACAACCAGATGTTCTACCAATCTCTCCTTCAGTAGGCCTTTCCATGATCTTCCCCACTACTGAGTGAGGCTATTGACTTTGAAGATCTGTAGTTCCCAGCTTCCTCTTTGTTCCCACTTTTTGTATAAGGGACTGCATCTGCTATCCTCCAGTCTTTGTTGCACCTCCCCTGTTTCCAGTGATCCAGCTAAACAAGATAGCCAGAGGTTCAGCCACCACCTCTCTTAGTTCTTTAAGGACTCTGGGATGCACCCATCTGGCCCCATTGGCTTTATCAACTCTTATTACTTCCAGTTCCTTCAGGACCCTTTCTGGAGTGTAAGGGACTTTGTGTCCATTTCTGCACCATTCTCACCCTTGTACTCCTTCGGACCCATTACCCTCCTCTTCCTCAGTAAAGACTGAGCAGAAATACCTGTTCAATATGTCAGCTTTACTCTTGTCATCCTCCATGGGCCCCCCATCCTCCCTCTTCAGTCTCACTTTCTCCCTCCTTGCCCTTCTTTTTCTCTTATTGCCTGTAAAGGTTTTCCCCTCCACCCACTGATTTTGCAATATGTTCTTCTGTCTGAGCTTTGGCTTCCCTTACTGATCTCCCTGCCTCCCTTTGCCTCTCCTGGCACTTTTCCCTATCCCCTTCTGCCTGTGTCTTTTTTTATTGCCTGAATGCAATCTTTTGTGGCTTTCACTTTCTTTGCTACCTCTTTGGAGAACCATAATGGTCTCCTCTTACTAACCTGCTTAATGCATAATTCTGTTGCTCTTAGCAATCCCATTTTAAATACTGCCCACTGTTCCTCCAGCCCTGATTCCTGCCCCATTCCCTTAATGCCTCTTTCAAGTATCTCCCATTTTAAAGTCTCCCTAAAATCCAGGATACATGTTTTTGTGTGGTTTGGTTCTGCTCTTTCTGTGATTTCAAACCACAATGACTGGTGGTCACTGTTCTCCAGGTGCTCCTCCATTGTTACCCCCATCACACTGTCCCTGTTTGTGAGCACAAGGTCCAGTATTGCCTTCTGCCGAGTTGGTTCCATGACCAGTTGCTTGAGGAAGGCACCCTGAAGGGAGTCCAGGATAAATCTGCTGCTAGTTGATGCTGCTGCTGGGATGCTCCAGTCCACGTAAGCTAACATAAAAGTTGACAGCAGATAAGGACCGCAAGGCTCATCCAGTCTGCCCATTTTCCTTACCTTATAAATGTGCCATAGGCCTTTGCTCTGTCAGTGGCCTATCTATTCATACTCATCTGTATTGCTCCCTTATGCCTATCCATGCCTGTTTGAAGCCCTGCACTGTATTCATATCCACCACTTCCTGAGGTAGGCTGTTCCATGCATCCACCACCCATTCTGTGAAAAGAACTTTCTCATATTACCCTTAATGGCCTCCCTCTAATCTCATGCTGTGTCCTCTTGTCCTGCTATTTTCTTATATTGAAACATGTTAAACTATTTCACCTTGTTAATGCCCTAAAGGTGTTTGAATGTTTCGTCATATCACCCTCTCCCCTCCTTTTGCTCTATGGTATACATATTGAGCTCCGTTAATCGTCCTCATATGTTTCTGATGCAGTCCCTGCACCATTTTGCTGCCTTGTCTGGACTGCCTCAATTTGAGTTAATGTCCTTGTGAAGGTGTGGCCTCAAGTACTGCATGCAGTACTTCAGATGGAGCCTAACCAGTGTCTTGTAAAGAGGATTATTACCTCCCTTTTACGACTTGTGATACCCTACTAATACACCCCAACATCCCTCTAGCCTTACCTACTGCTTTAGAGGTTTACTTGGATGATTTCAGGTCATCGTGATGATGATGCCCAAGTCTATTTTTCCTTTGTGACTGCCAGCAACTCCCTCCCAGCCTATCAGTGGCTTCTGGGTTTCTCTTTGCTATGTGCATGATCTTGCACATCTTTGCATTAAACTCCAGTTGCCACTCTTTCAACTCATTTTGCTAGTTTATCCAGATCTCTTCTCATTCTGCCCACTCAATCTGGATCACCTATTCTTTGCAGATCTTGGTGTCATCTGCAAACAGACAAACCTTACCCTCAGCCCATCTGCAATGTCACTGATGAAGATATTGAAGAGGACTGGCCCCAAACTGACCCCTCAGGTACCCCACTTGTGACTTGCATCTTTTCTGATTGCATACCGTTTACCACCACTTCTCTTTTCTGGCTGTCAACCAGTTTGCCACCCAGTTGACCAACTTCTGACCCACCCCTAGCCTACCCAGCTTATTAATCAATCTTCTATATGGAACATAGTTTTAATTCACAAGTCACCACTGAGCTGAGATATTTGTTTTTTTCTAACCGCAAAATGAAAACAAGATGGAGCCATCACGATCGAAGAATTCCTTTTGATCAAAGATTCTTTGATTGTGAGCCTGCAAATTCTTTGAACGTGAGGAGGGACCAGATGGCCAAAACCCCAGTTCCTTCTTTAAAATTTTCCCATAGACTTATAAGGGAATTTAAAGTTTAACAACTTTTGAATGGATTAATATTTTTTCACCTATCAAAATTGGCATGTTCCTTGATCCAAGCTCTTTCAATTTGCCAAGTTGCAGAGCAGCATGCCACTAACGGCTGCACAAAGCCATGGACAAAATCTGAAAAATTGCCCACCGAACTGTTGAAAAGGTGCATTATTCAGCATTTTGTTGCACAAAACTGTAAGTCTGACTAAAACAAATTTGGCAGATCAAGAGATCTACCATGCCCCGTTGTACATACCAAATTGTCTTGTAAATCATTTGAATGGGTACAAAGTTATTAATGCACAAAATTTCAAGTTTAACATAGAAGTAGCTTCATAACCTTAAATACAGTATGCCGACCGACCTCTATAATAATACCGTATATAAAATACCTATTACTTCTACTCAACCATGGCTAAAAAGAGAATGCATATTAAGAATTAGTCTAAAACTACTTAGATGACAAAACGATATGGTGATACCTCAGTAGTGGTAACAATAGACATTTCAGCACACTCATGTAACCCCCCACCCGCACATTTGGTTGATGATCCTGTTCTGTTTCTGTTCAGTTTGGCTCCTGTACAACCCCAATAAACCTTCAGATGCAGTTATCTTCACTTATAACAAACTCTAGAAAGAGCCAATATGACTGCAAAATAATGCTATTGTGGTCAGTGAGAATGTGTAAACTAGCAATTTTGCACTAACCATTGAGCCACCTAACTGCACTTTCTAATTGTTGTGATACACATATATACGAACATACAAAATTTGCCAGCGGATAAAGGCCTAGCAGTCTATCAAGTCTGCTTGAATGTACAGCTAGCAGCTCTTATTCTGCAGCTGCCCCTCCCTTCCACCCTATGTATGCACATATAGTCCAGTGTTACATAGCAGTGCACTGTCTACACACATTTTTACAGGTTAAAATAAATACATTGAGGGACTGTTTTCTTCTTTACAGGCACTGAGGGACATTGAAGGGTAGGAGGTTGCCATTTGATACCTCATTTCAATTAACAGTGACATGCATAAGGCTGAAACTGATCTAGACAGTGGGGAATGTAGACTAGCAATTTTTGCACTAATCACTGAGCCACATAACTGTACTGTCTAATTGCTGTGATACACACATACTGAGTAATGCATAGACATATATATGCATATATATTCCAGTATAGCATAGCAGTGCACTGTTTACACACACAGAACATTGCTACACACACACACACACAGTAACACACATATGCTGCTTTATAATGCATTTATCTACTCATATATCTAACCCTAACTTTTACTGTGTTTAGGATAAGCACTGAGTTTTGCACTAACTCATTGTACTTATCAATGGTATGGCTTGGTAACTAAGGCAGTGGACCAGGGAGGTGAGGTGGGTTGTCCTATCTGGACTTCTCAGAAAGGCCTTCAACACCATCCCATAGAAGACTTATTTACAAACTGCAAGCCTAGGGGTGGACCCTAAATAGTTCTGTGGGGGAGAACTAGCTGACTGGCAGAAGTCCGAGGGTTGTGGTAAGCAGGGAATACTCTGAAGAGTGAGAGGTGATGAGCAGTGTGCAGCAGGGGTCAGTGTTGTGGTCCATCCTCTTCAATGTCTTTATTGGAGACATTGTAGAGGGACTGGAGAGGAAGATATGCCTCTTTGCAGATGAGACAAATGCATACAATAGGGTAAGCATACCAGGGGGTGTTGAAAGAATGAGAATAGACCTTAAATAACTGGAGAAATGGTCTGAAGAATGGCAGCTGGGATTCAATGCAAAAAAGTGCAGGATCATGCACATAGGGTACAAGAACCCTGGGGCAAAGTATAAACTAGGTGGGGAGGTACTGACAGTCACAAAGCAGGAAAGTGATCTGGGAGTTATCATCTCACAGGACCTAAGAGAAACTAGGCAGTGTGATAAGGTGGCTGGAAAGGCTAGTCAGATGCTTGGATGCATAGGGAGGGGTATCATGAGTAGAAAGAGGGAAATCATCTTGCCTCTGTATAAGACACTGTGAGAGACCTCACCTGGAATACTGCATCTAGTTCTGGAGGCCTTGTCTGAGAAAGAACATAGACAGGGTGGAGGCAGTGCAGTAGAGAGCAACTAAAATGGTACAGGCCTGCAGGATAAGATCTATGAGGAAAGACTAAAGGAGTTAAGTATGTATTCCCTGCAGGAAAGAAGGGGAGGGGGCATGATTGAGACATACAAATACATCACCAGTATAAACAGAGTACAGGAAGGAAGCATCTTCCAAAGTAAGAGATGCTCCAAGTCAAGTGGGCACAAAATGAAGTTGGGGAGAAAGGCTCAGGGGTAACATGAAAAAAATATTTTTTCACTGAGAGGGTGGTGGATGCCTGGAATAGCCTACCAGATGGGGTAATAATGGCTAAAACAGTCACAGAATTTAAGAAGGAGTGGGATAGATGCAAGGATATCCTGGAGGCAAGGGGGGGCTCCAGAGTTCATTTTGGGCATGGGCCTCACACTAGATAGGAATTAATAGGGCAGACTGGGTGGCGATACCACTCCCACTCCCCAGCCTGACCTCCCATTGAGCACCCTCCACCCCAGCCCCAGATCTTCCCACACCTCACTCACTGAACAAGTCCCAGTGTGAATCCACTCTTCCACTAAAGACACATCTTGCTGCTGAAACTGATGACTGCTATATGAGAAAGAAGGTAAGTGCCGTTCAATGTATTTCAATGGATTTTCAGCTGCACATACCTTATTTTTCACATAGCAGTCTCTGGTTCCAGCTGCAAGACATGTCTTCCATGGGACAGTGGATATTCACACTTTGATTTGTTCAGGTGAGTAAGGGTGTGTGGAGAGGACTGAGATATGTGGGGTGGCAGGCCCTCAGTGAGAGGTTGAGCTGGGTTGCATCACCGATGAACCTTTTTTACATATAACAAAAAACATCGAGAGACTGTGTTCTTCTTTTCAGGCTCTGAGGGACATCAGAGGGTGGGGGCTTGCCACTAGACACCTCATTTAAATCAACAATCACATGCATAAGGCTGAAACTGATCTAGATAGGAAGGAATGTCTACTAGCAATTTTTGTCTTATCCATTGAGCCACCTAACTATACTTTCTAATTGTTTGCATACCACACACACACACACACACACACACTAATACATACACATATATGCATCTATATTCCAGTATAACATAGTGCACTGTCTACACACAGAGCATTGCCACACACAAACACACATACACTGCCTTATAAGGCATTTATTTACTTATACATCAAACCCTAGCTTTCACTGTATTTAGGATAAACACTGTGTTTTGCACTAACACATTGTACTAATCTATGGCATGACTCAGTAACTAAGGTAGAGGACCAGGGAGGTGCAGTGGATGTGGCCTATCTGAATTTCAGAAAGGTCTTCAACACCATCCTCCATAGAAGGCTGATTAACAAGCTGCACAGCCTAGGGGTGGATCCCAAAATAGTTCTGTGGGTGGAGAATTGGTTGACTGGCAGGAGTCAGAGGGTCATAGTAAACAGGAGTACTCTGGAGGGGGAGAGGAGATGATCAGGGTGCCACAATAGTCATTTTGGGGTGGGTCCTCTTCAATGTCTTTATTGAGGACATTGCAGAGGGACTGGATGGGAAGGTATGCCTCTTCACAGATAACATAAAGGTATTCATAAAGGTGGAAATGCCAGGTGGTGTTGAAAGAATTATGGAAGACCTTAAAAAACTGGAGAAATGGTCTGAAGAATGGCAGCTGGGATTCAATGCAAAGAAGTGCAGGATCATAACATAGGCACAAGAACCCAGGGGCAAAGTACAAACTAGGTGGGGAGGTACTGACAGTCATGAAGCAGGAAAGGGAACTGGGGGTTATCATCTCGGATCACTGAAGAGAAACTAGGTAGCGCAATAAGGCAGCTGGAAAGGCTCGCCGTATGCTTGCATGCATAGGAAGGGGTATCAGAAGTATAAAGAGGGAGGTCATCTCACCCCTGTATAAGACACTCTGGAGACTGCACCTGGAATACTGTGTCTAGTTCTGGAGGCTCCTACTGAGAAAGGACATAGGGTGGAGGCAGTGTAGTGCAGGGTGACTAAAATGGTGCAGGGCTTCTGGGATAAGACCTATGAGGAAAAACTTGCCAAACTGATATTTAAAATATTTGTTTCATTTGGGTAAAGCATTTAACCCATTTTATATATTGGATTTTTACAGGGTATGCCAGTTGAGATTTGATATGTCATTTACAGTGTTGTCTTGCTTTTACCCATTTTTACAGCTGCATGGTGATGTCACCATGCTGATGTATTGTTATGAGTAGGAGAAAGCACTATGAAAGCACATGACAGGATTGTAAGACTGGTCTTCACTGAATAGTTTGGTTTAGACATGATTCACATTACTCCACTGTTCTCTCCATTTACTATAGTGGTGTGTGTCTGCACCCCTGCCTGCAGTACATTGCACTATTTCTAGAACCCCTTTAATAATTGTGCCTGTTAAAAGAGCTTAAGACAGTAATTGCTGTAATTCCTATTAAAACACATGTATCATTGGAAGGGCACATAAGATAAATAGCTTTGGAACAGATAACTTCCATAAACTATGAAAAGATGATTTTCATTCCATGGCACTTCAGCTGCACTTTGTCTTGCATTCCGCTGTTCAGTGTTCCAGTCTCTGCTTCAGCTGGATTCAGCTTTACAAGATATTGTCTTTAAAGAGCATGGCCCATATTTTCAAAGGAGATGCGCGGCGCAAAGTAGAGATGTGCTGCCCATCTCAAATAATGCAACGAAGCAAGATATTCAAAAGGGGGACATGTGCTCCACATCTCTAGATACACCATCATGTAGAGATAATACATGAGGCTCAAATAAAGGGGGCATTGCCATTAATATGCTGCACATTCCTATATTCAGCCAAAATGTGCAGTGCATCTGCCGTGCATCTCAGAAATGCATTGCCAAAAGTTAGGCATGGAAAAGGTATGCCTAAATTTTCCAGCCACCAACAGGCAGGTTACAGTACTGCAGGCAGGCCATCTGGAGACAGCCCTCAGAGGTGCACAAGAGAATGACCCAGGCATCCTCACACAGCAGTCATGTCAGGATGGAGGAACCCTGAGCCACAGGTACCATGTCATATCAGCACCATCCAGGTAGCAACACCCCACACCACACCCTGAATGAGATACCCAGCAGCCACATGCCAGTGCTGTTGTGTGTCACCTGGCTGCACCAGTGGGGCAGACAGCAACACTGCAGCACATGTATCAGGGCCATGACCAGCACCCATGTGACCTGCAAGGTTCCACCCAGTGGTGACATGCATCAAAGGTGGAGTCTGTGGCAATGGTGCCCATGTTGCCCGGAGGCACTAGTGGCCACACAGCATGGACCAGGGACTGACCAGTGGCACATACCCATGGTGGTACATCATGGATGCACACAGGTGGGACCTACCCACCCAGGTTCCTGGCCACTGTCTGCACACTGCCATCCCTTGCAGTGCCACCAGGTATCTCCCATACTGGGGTGTGGGGTACTGCAGGTGATTGTATGCAGCATATGGAGCTGGTGTATCACATGCATGTGGTAGCCCAAACAACCTGTGTCACCCTGTGCCCATCCCTGTTGCATGTCAAAGTGGCCCTTGTGGCCACTGTCCAGTGGGCCCTGTACCCCTATCTGATCCTGTATGTGGCTATGGGGTGCAGCACTGTACTCAGGCCAATGCAGTCCACCCACCCACACACTCACATCCCTGCATACCTGCCTGCTTGGCTGCAGTTCCTTTGTTCACCTTTGTGGGGTGGTGGAGCAGCCCTGCAAAGCTAGAACTGAGCATGCCATGGGAATGCAAATAGCCCGAATACATTCCAGTAATGAGCTGCACATGTGGGAGATGGGTTTGGAATGTGCAATATAGTAATTTGCATAGCCTGACTGAATATTCCAATTTTGCACACTGCACAAGTGGCTTTGCATCATGCATTTCCCCATGCTCCGTATAGGGCTCAGTTCACTTGCTGCACTGTGCATCTCCCACTGCACAATTGTGCACATTCAGGATATTCAACCAGACATGCGTGATTGCATCCCCCCGGCGCATCTTCTGAATATCTCATTATTTTGGGCCAGCTCATCTCAGATGTGCAGCGCAGGCACTTGCATGATTTTGCAGGGGACTTTTGAATATGTGGGCTCGTGCTCCTAGTATGTGGTTATAATTATTTTATTGCTGCATATTTAGCTGATTCTACAGTATATGTGTTGATTTCCTGCAAAATGTGTCTTTAAAACAAGATATTTATATTAATTACACAGTTAATGAAGCTGTGTGCCTTTCCTAGGTAGCACTGAGGCAGTATAGCATAGTGGTTAAGAGCACTGAGCTGCAAACTTGGAGACCTGGGTTTGAATCCTATCAGCTCCCACTTGCATACTGTTTAAGTTTCTTGTGCTCACAGGTTGCACCTGAAAATAAGCTCTGAAGCTTAGTGTGCCTTTCCTGGTTAAACAATTTCCCTTTCCCTTTGTGTTTCATTACGCCTATCCCCTGCTCTCAGGTTACCTTGCAACAACATTTGAGTTTTAGCCCTTGATTATCCTGGTAGTTTATCTTCAGCCTTCCTGTGTGCTTTTACACAGTTACATAGAAGCTGATATTTTATTTTAGCTGCCTGTTTAGTGCATTTCCCTGTTCAGACCCATAAGGGCACTGTGTTCTTAGAGTTTTTTTTTAAATTCTTCACCTCTCATTTTATCATGCCATCTAATGTCCACCTCCACATTTACATTTTTTATTTCTATTTGCGCAAGCTTCATAGCATGTGAGGCAAGCTAGGAGGAAGGCTCATAGCCATATATTTATTGTGCAATGTTCAGTATTTATCTCCTTATTTATCTCATTTCATTAACATGTTTTGTGTACATGCAGCAGTCTGTAGACTGAGGGCCCAACAATCCTCAAACAGTTTGCTGCATCTCTGTGCATACAGAGGTCATGGAAAAGCTTGTAAGGGACTATGGGTCCATCATGTCCAACCCCTCACTGTAACATAGTAATTTAATGTTGCAAGGGACACTGGATCCATCATGTCCAACCCCTCACTGTGGCATAGTAATTTAATGTTGTACGCTACTCTAAGATCATCATGTCCAACCTCTCACTGTTTAACAAGAGGTATTGTCAGTCTCAGGTGGTTTCTGCATTCCAAAAGAGACTTATTACTTTATTTTAATTGACTGAAGAAAAGTTAATCCCTCCTGATATAGGTAAGTGAATGGATCAAAACTTTATGAAACCAGACCCACATTTCACCTGGGGTTTGAGCAGTCTGCCTTGGCTAGAGCAGGGGACTGATGATTGGTCTTTGACTATCCAGGAGTCCAGGGCATGCCACTTTCTCTGAAAAGGCTGGATGTGGGCACAGGAAATGATGAGGGACAAACACAGTTGAGGGTTTTGTGGCAGCCAAGTGCAAGAGGCATGCTGGTTATGACATGGTTGGGGAATTTGTGACATAAACACAGAGCAGTCAAAGGCATATGAAACTTGCTTCTGATTGAAAACCTGAAGCTCCCACTATTAATATATCTAGGCAGTCACCAAGAGCCAAGTAAGTAGCCACTTGCTGCCCAACCCTGGTGCCACCAAACTCCCCCTATTCTGACACCAAGTGCCCAGCCTTGGAGTCAGACAGTAAATAAAAAAAGTAAGCAGACAATGATAGCCAAAACCCAGTGCTGCCAACCCCTAATTCTGACAACAGGTGCCCAGCCCCCAGGTCCAACAGTCAATGAAAAAAGTAAGCAGACATTGGGAGTCCAACTCCAGTGATGTTTTAGAAGGAAACATTTTTTGCACTAATCTATCATAGAATTGTTCCTTGCTATTCATTGTATTATTGTAGTTTTGTGTACTTGCCACTCGTACATCAAATAAAAAGCAGCTGTATTCCATAGTCAGCAGTCAAACGTTACCCAGCTTCATAAAAAAGCATATGCAAATTCATAGGATGAATACTCAAAACAACAAAAGTGCAGTAGTGCAATGAAAAGCAGGGAGCAATACTATGCTAGACTGGGGCAAAATCAATTAATGTTTCACTCCAGTAGTGGAGCTTCATCAGAGTTAGCAACTTAATGTAGGGATGCCCTTATATTATCCACCACCACCAGTGATGTGTACTAATTAAAAATTTTAAACAATGAATGTGACACATCCTCAGGATACAAGGAGGCACTTATAAAATTACAACCAGCAATTAAGGTAATGAAAAGTATAATATCAAACCTGGTATAAACTACCCACAAGGCATATTTTCACAGTTGGTTAGAGCATGTAATTAGAAAAAAAATCTTTACAAATAAAGTACAATATCAGGAAATACAAACTTATATAGAAGTCCATTTTGTGGATGGTGGGGTGAAGCACTGTGGATATAAAATGTACAGGTATTCATTTATATATCCTTTCTCTTGAGAGACATTTTCTTTGGGACTGTGGGACCAAAGAACTCTGGAGTACAATGACTCCAAATGTCAGGCATTTATTAAACAAACACACAGATAAAAAGTGGCATTATAGCTGGGCATTATAGCCAGGCATTATAGCTGGGCATTATAGCTGGCCCCATGGTGTAGAGGGCCAAGGCTCTGGATGCCTTACCTCTTACCATGCTGGTGACCCATGTTCGGGAATGAGCATAGGCCACCAGGGGTCAGCTGGGGGGAGGACCAGATGAGGATTGAGCAGCCACTGGCAGCTGTCATCTCCCAGATAGGTGAGGTCATCTCTCCCAGCCCTTGATCACCACCACATGAAGACATGATGGTGGAGAAGGCAGGGGCAGAGATGAACACTAGGCCATGGGTGGGTGGAATGGAGTCTGCTCAGGCAAAAAGCATGTGTGCATGCCACTACACACATGTGACATTTTTGTCTGCAGACTCTGGGGAATAGTGGGAGAAAATGGAAAAACAGGGGGCCGTGGCTGGATGAATCCCCCCACATCAGCTCTGGTGGTCCTGCTGGGTAGTAGAGAGGTACCTGAATGACCATAGATTCCTGTTGTTGAATGGATGAAACAAGCTGCCACCTGCCCAGAAGGATAAATAAATGATGGAAAAAAAGCAGGACATTATTATATCAGTTGCTCAGACATAATGGATCTATACCTATAGCCCAGGTGTGAATGATTGCTTTGAACTTGTGCACTTTCTGTAATATTTCTATAGACAATCATCATTTCCAGTATATGAAGATGGCATACTTTGCAATAGAAGTGTTTCTTTATTGTATTATTTTATTATGACTACCAGCAGGAAAAGGGAGGTCATAATTCCGCTATACAAGACACTAGTGAGGCCCCCACCTGGAGTACAGTGTACAGTTCTGGAGACCATACCTACGTAAGGACATAGACAGGGTAGAGAAGGTTCAGAGGAGGGCAACAAAGATGGTGCATGGGTTGCATCACAAGTCCTATGGAAGACAGGTTGAAGGAACTGAACATGTACTCCCTGGAGGAGAGGAGGGAGAGAGGATATGATAGAGACATACAAGTATCTTACAGGGAGGAACAGGGTGCAGGAAAAACACTATTTTTAAGCGAAAAAGATGTTTCAGGACTAGAGGGCATGGGATGAAGTTGGAGGGAGGGATGATTCAGAGGAAACATAAGAAAGAATTTCTTCACAGAACGGGTGGTGGACAAGTGGAACACCCTGCCAGAGGAAGTGGTGGGGGCTGAAACAATCACAGGATTTAAGAATGCATGGGATAGACATAAAGGAATTCTAGAGGTCGGGGTAAGGGGAAATAGACTTCTAGGAAAACAAACTGAACTTACAAGCTCAAATGGGCAGACTAGGTGGGCCATAGGCCCTTATCTGCCGACACTGTCTATGTATCTATGTATCTATGACTAAACGAGTATCTGATATAATAATGTTCTATTTATTGTTTTTTTTAAATTCATGCCTGACATTTCTATTTTGTATCACAGAGTTCATTGGATCCACAGTGCTATAGAAAACATCTATCAAGAGAAGGAATATATATGAATGAACTCCTGAACATTTTATATCCTCAGTGCTTCACCCCAACATGTGCAAAATGGATTTCTATATAAATTTATATTTCCTGACATTGTGGTTTATACATAAAGCTTTTTTTAATAATTACATGTACTAATCGACTGTTGAAAATATGCCTTTTGGGTAGTTAATACCAGGTCTGATGTGATATTTTTCATTACCTTTAGTGCCAGTTGTAACTTTATGAACCTCCTTGTACCCTGAGGATGTGTCACATTAGTAAAAGACTGCTAAAGTCACTTTCATATATGACAGTGTATGCCATATTACATGTAATATGACAAACTTTAAATAGAACCTTAAACAACAAAACACCATACTAATTCCTTATATCATGAACATTCACTAAAATCATTTTGAAGCCATATTGGCTCTGACTAGAGTTTTTTTCTAATGCATTTGCACAACACAAATCTGCTGAGAGGCAGCTTCAATGTGATCTTCCTTTTATACATTTTTACAATGTGTTTTCCTAGAAAATGCCTGCTGATTGCTATATATTTAGCCTGGATAGTTCACAGAAAATGTGACATCTTATTTTCAGTGGGATTCTACATCTACACATTATTATGCTGCATTGCATAAAATCAGAACACATTGAAAACAATATTTTATATCTGGACTAGGCTACCCAGGACAAACACATTGTAAAAATGAGTCAAATCATGACCCCACTGAAAACAAGATACTGCATCTAATCTGGGATATCCTGAGTAAATACTGAGCAAAAATGTGTAAAATAAAGATCCCTATGAGAATAAGATGTAGAATCTCTCCTGTGTCATCCAAGATACAAAATATAGGACAGGAAATATTTAAAGGAAATCTATAATTCTTTCTAAATTGTCATTATGTAAATAATGACAAGTCCAATTTAATCAAATTTTTCAACTGGGTGATGCAGGTAGTGGACCAGGGGTGTGTGGTGGATGTGACCTATCTGGATTTCAGTAAGGCCTTTGACACCGCACCCCATAGAAGGCTGGTCAACAAACTGAATTGAATAGAATAGGGGTAGGGGTCAAAATAACAAGATGGGTAGAAAACTGGTTGGCAGAAAGGAGTCAGAGGGTGGTGGTGAACAGAGTGTACTCAAGGATCAGGCAGGTGAGGAGTGGAGAGCTTCAGGGATCAGTGCTGGGACCTCTCCTGTTCAATATCTATATACAAGACATTGCAGATGGACTGAAAGGGAGGGTGGCCCTCTTTGCAGATGGCATGAAAATCTGTAACAGAGTTAACTCTCCTGGGGGGGTGGAGGACATGAGAAGGGACTTGAGAGTACTGGAGGAGTGGGCAGAGACCTGGCAGTCAAAATTCAACATCAAGAAGTGTGCTGTTATGCACCTGGGACACAGGAACCAAAGGGCAGAGTACAGGCTGGGAGGGAGAGAGTCAGGGTGACAGAGAATGAGAGGGTTCTGGGGTAACAGTCTCCAGCAAGCTCAATGTGGGAAGCAATGCTCAAGAGTGGTGGGGAGGCATATGGGATTCTTGCAAGTATCTGCAGGGGATCACCATCAGGTGTGGGAGGTTCTGGTGCCCTGTATCAAGACCTGGTGAGGCCATGCTTCACATCGGTGTCCAGTTTTGGAGGCCTTACCTACACAAGGATAGACACTCTATCAAAAGGGTTCAGTGAAGGGTGACCAAGATGGTGCAGTCAATGAAGGGCAGACCATATGAACAAAGATGCAATGCGTTGGGGCTATATACAATGGAAACCAGGAGGGAGGGGGGTCATGATCGAGACCTTTAATTATATCAAAGGGATAAAGAAGGGAGGCCCAGGGAAGTTATTCCACAGGAAGGAAACAAAACAAGAGGGCATGGACTGAGACTCAAGGGGGTCACTTCAAGAGCAATGTGAGAGGTCAATTTTTCATAGAGAGGGTGGTGGAGAACTGGAATGGGTTTCCAGAGGAGGTGGTTAATTCAGAGACTGTAGAGGGATTCAAGACCACTTGGGACAGACACTTGGGGCTAAGGGGAAGGGGGGTGTCTCAAGATATGGTAGGTTGGACTAGGGGGTAAAGGGCAAACTGGATGGGCTGGGAGGTACTTTTCTGCCATCACCTTCTATGACTCTATATAGTCAAGATGTGGTGGAAGTGGGGAAGAGGCTAAGTTGATAAATATGTTATTTTAATCATTAAACAGCTGAATGTAAATATATAATAATTACATTTACCATGGTAGCAAATTACACATTGTAAACTGAACTTCACTATATTCTATATAACCAAGTGTAACCCCTAGGTGGCGTTATCCCAAGGGCTACTATCCCTGCCTACTTAGCTAGTAGCAGGTTAAGGGGCCTGAGTTCTGAAACAGGTGCCTCCACCCGGAGGTCAGGGTTGGTAGTGGTCAAGCTAACCTGGGCTCAGCCCTCCAGGACACTGTAACCCCCCCTCTTTTCTTACAAGTGGCCAGAACAATACACAGTAATCACTTTCAAAATACACCTGATACACCACACAAGTACCCACACTGTTTGCACTTACCACCATGGCTTTCCTCTGGCTTGGCCCTAGGGGACCCCCTGTAAAACAAGGTTATACACAGCAAATAGCAGCAGTACAGTACTCTTGCACAAACTGGAACCACAGTCAGAGTAAATACAAAAAAAAGAGAGTTAGATCTGATTTATTTAAGGGACTTGAACAAGGGAGGGGCGTAATCTGGTTAATTTGCTTAAAGATGCTATCATTCAAACAGGTATGCATGCACTTCAGGGTCTATAATATAATAATAATAATACATTTTATTTCTCAGAAGCACCTTTCAGTTATCAGGGTGCTGTACAAAAAATAAGAAATCATAATAAAACTCAGAAACACCATAGAATAATCAGAGGGTCCAAGATTAAACTGTGCCACCAAAAGCATGACACCACAGATACATTTTCATTGCCTGCTTAAACCCCCCACAGTCGTGCATTCCCGAAGCTGGCGGGGTAGAGAATTCCAGAGGGCCAGGGCCACGTGTGCAAATGCATGGGCCCCTGAAGATTTCAAAAACACCCTCAGAATCTCTAGCAAACCCTTGTCAGCCAAGTGCAACTGTCGCACCGGGTAGTAAGGAACAAAGAGCTCTTTCAAGTAGTCAAGGCCCTGTCCATGTAGGGCTTTAAAGGTCAGTAAACTGACTTTAAAGGTGATCCACCACCTAATCAACAGCCAGTGCAGATCATGCAGCACAGGTGTAATAATAGAGGATCGAGGAGCTCACGTCACCAATCATGCTGCCGCATTCTGCACGAGCTACAGGTGGTGGATATCAACCCCAGCCAGCCCTAAGTACAGGGAGTTGCAATAACCCAGGACGAGGTCACAAATGCATGGACCAGGGTAGGTAGCTCCCTGGATGGAACAAGGTGCTTAATCCTGGAGATATTCCTAAGATGATAAAAGGAAGACTTGATGACGGCCGACACCTGAGCCCATAACATCAGCTGATCGTCAAGCACTACCCCCAGGTTTCACACCTGTTCAGAGGTAGGCAGCTGAAAACCCTCCAGAACAAGTCCAGAGAGCTGACTAGCCCTCAACCCCTCTATCCAGTGACCAGGGTCCACTACCATCACCTCCATCTTTCTGGAGCTCAACTTTAACCAGCTTGAAGTCATCTAGTCTTGGATGTCAGGGAGGCAGGAATTAAATACAGAGATAGCTCTATCCTGGTCGGGGGCAAAAGACAGGTAGAGCTGGGTATCATCAGCATAGCAGTGAAACCTCAGCCCATACCATCTTACAATGTCTCTGAGGGGCAGCATATACACTGCAAACAACATGGGGCATGGCACTGAACCTTGAGGGACCCACATGGCATGGAAAATGGGTCCGAGGAAAAAATCCCAGATACCACTCTCTGAGTCCTGCCAGACAGGAAAGATGTAAACCATCTGTGGACCAAACCCATTAATCCACAGACAGACCTCAGACGTGCAAGCAGCACCCCATGGTCTATAGTGTCAAAGGCTGAAGAGAGATCAAGGAGCACCAAGGTAGAACATTTTCTCCAATCTCTCACCATCAGGAGATCATTACGCACCTGAACCAGTGCCGTCTCAGTACTGTGCCTCTTTCGAAAACCAGACTGGAGAGGTTCGTAGATCTTATGGATGGTCAGGTGGTCTTCCAGCTGTATCGCAACTACTTTCTCAATCACCTTCCCTATAAAGGGAAGGTATGAGATTAGGCTGTAGTTAGCAGAAATATTCGGGTCCAAAGAAGCTTTCTTTAGGAGGGGGATAACCACTGCCTCTTTCAGGGAGCTTGGAAACTCACTGAATTCCAAGGAGCACCGGACTATCTGCACCAGGACCGGGTCGATCAAATCCCAACAACCCATGATTAAGGAAGTTGGGCCCAGATCCAAACTACAGGTAGTAGGGTGCATACCCTGGACAATACAAATGACATCCACAAGTTCGGGAAAGGTAAAGGAACTCCAGGAAATCAGAGGTGAGGTGACCAAGCACTGATCATCCACAGTCCCCATCAAGCGAGTCAAAAGAATTTCCGACCTGATGTTGGCCACCTTATCTGCAAAGAACCGAGCAAGTTCATTGCACTCTAACTACGAAAAAGGTCTTTTGAGCTGAAGACAGGCTGAGTTGTACAGCCTGTCCACAGTTCGGAAGAACTGAGCTGGTCGGTTCTGAGTGGCAGCTATCTCCCTGGACAGGAATTCTGCCTTCTTACGGGTGATTGCTGATTGGTAGATCTGATAGTGTTAAACTAATCTAAGATGGTTGGCATCCAAGGTGGATTTCCGCCAACACAGCTCTAACCTACGTCCTGCTCGCCGCAACTCCCCTCAGGGACCCATCAAACCATGCAGCCCGAGGGTGAAGGGGGAGAAGACAAACATGGACAGGAGCAATCAAGTCCAGGGCTAGAGAAATGGCCTTATTATAAGCCACCACTAAAGTCACACGACATGACCTAGCCATAGGAAACTCCAAGAGATCAATCCCCACCACTAGCCTTCAGGACTCACTTCCTGAAAAGGGCGGTAACTGACCATCTCCACAGGGGCAGGTCTTCTGGGGGGGTGCAAAAATTGAACCTCACAATGTAGTGATCAGACCAACTGACTGGTTCCACCTCCAAATTGGAGGCCTCAATCCCCAGGAGGAAGACCAGCTCAAGGGAGTAACCATGTTTATGGGTGGCAGAGGTAACCACCTGTGTAAGGCCCAGAGATGTCATAAGCTTTAGGAAGTGTTGTCCAAACTGTGAGAGTTCATCGTAGACCCAGGCATTGAAATCACCTAGTACCATAAATCTGGGCAACTCCAGTGTCAAGTTGGCAACAAAATCTGCAACTTTCTGCAGGAAACACATCTCATCCCCGGGTGGACAGTAGATGAGAGCTATCCTGCAACCTACACCAGCCACCACCGAACACTCAAATGATTCAGCCTCCTCAACTGGTACACTCTTGAGGTCCAACTCGGTCTTCAAATAGACCGCCACCCCCCTCTGGACCCAATCTTGGGTGGTGAATCACTGAGTACTCAGCTGGAATTGCAGCATCCAAAATAGGACTGGCATTTTCATCAAACCAGGTCTCGGTGATGCAAGCCAGATTGGTTGTTCCAACAAGATCAGCAATAATTGCAGTCTTGTTTTTAACAGATCTGGCATTGCTTAACATCGTTTGAGTTGGGTGGGCTTATAAGGCTGCCCCGGCTACTTGCCTGCCACAAGAGGTAGTGCCCTTGGCTATGGAGACTAGACAGGGAGAACCCCGTTCCAGACTCCATTTCACCCCAGGGCGTCTTCTAGGTCTAACCACCCAAATGTGAGAGAGGCGCTCATTCGTCCTCCAGTGTCCACATCCCCCACCCTCCTCCTACGCATAATACCTAGCGCACGGCAATGCTGGTAAGTTGACCACAACAAAGTGGGGGGAAGGGGCAGAGGGTGTGGAGAATGGAGGATGAATAGCACATGATGGGGTGGAGAATCTACACATTTCTCGATCAAATTCAATAACAAAACACACTAAACAGGCACCTAACTTATTAGACCCCCAAAGTTACAATCTTAAAATTCTAACAATACTCAACTAAGAACCAATAAAATAACCACCCCACCCACCCACAATTCTAAAAACACTTATAACCCTAAATCAAACTAAATTAAAATCATAAAACATCAATACAGATGATCCAGATCCAGAAAGGAAGATAGTATAAAAAGTAATCCACTTCAGACAGCTCCAAACGATATTAAAGATAAATAAAAATTTAAATCAAAAATAAATGAAACAAATAAAACAACATCAGAAAACAAGACAAAAACAAAAACAAAACAAAACAAAAACCCTTGCTCACACCAAGGGCTACAAATTAACTAAACATAAAACAACTTAATGAGATTTCAGCCCCCAGGCTTTGGGTACCCAGATGGAGAATGGTGGGCTAGTCAGGAACATTGCAGCTGGTTGGAGCCCTGTGATGGAAGAAAACAACTTGCACCACAAACACTTATTGTAATCCGGAGCCGGAGGGCTCAGTTCTTGAAAAGAAAACAACAAGTCAATTAGATGACACACTTTTAGAATAGGCTGTTATTGCAGGGAGCTACCCTGAGAACTACTCATGATACCCAAGACTGGACACCGGCTGGATGAAAATTGAGACTGCAGGTGGTTGATCTGGAGTGCCAGGAGAAGCAGGACCCACACGATTCACTGATGCATCATTCCTGTTCAAATGTGGAGCAGGGGGCTGATCCCCAGGCAGGTCTCCCATCGATGGCTTTCTCTGTGCAGTGGGTAGTCTGGCTGGGCCAGTGTGTCAAGGCCCCGGCCAAATGGAGACAGATTCAGATACAATCCGTTTTGGGCTAGATACAGCTTCCAGCAAGCAGAACACAGTTCACACAGTGGGGAACTACATCCCGACCCACTTTCATTACACAGCACATTTACATGTAAAGGATTCTACTGTACCAGGCAAACCACTCTCCAGTCATGATCACAAAGTCTCTGCACAAATCGGGGATTCAAAAGCAGCTGGAAATCCTGATAAGCCAATCGCATTCAACAAAATCTTTGGTCTGCTTCAGGTATGAGCCTGGTAAAAAATCAGTGGCTTACTTCGTTCTCACAAACTTGGATTTAGTCTAAAATAATTCTCTTCTCTCCCTCTCAGGGGAAGCAGGCAGACATGCAGGCCAAAACTCAGGCCTTTCCACAGAGACTGTATTGAGCTGTTGCTTTTTCATCTCCCAACTTAGATCTGACTTAAACAGCAGGCAGCTTGGGGATTCCCTCAGATCCAAAAGGTTCGGTTGGCTGGTTCAGCTGTCAGTCAAAGCAAGATCTCCCACTTCAGTTGCAAAAAGGTGCCAAAAGCCCAAAACTACAATTCCTACAGATTTTGACTCAGACGGCTCCTGTAGTCCGGCTCCATTTTAGGTCCCACTAATACTGATTGGTCCAATTCGGCAGTTCAGGACCAAGATAGTGGAGTAAACAAAACAGTCCTTGCTGCAAAGAAGGCAGGTTAGACAAACTAAATTATCATTATCGCTCTAAATGATTTTCAGCAAATAGTTACATCTTTCAACAGAGTTCCTCTCAGATTACTTCTGACTGCAATCCAGTCAGCTCTTAAAGAGACAGTACACAGAGGTTATATAGGCACTCTTTGGCAATCACATTTAAATCAAAATGTAGGACACCAGCCTGGCAGTGAGCATTTAGTCAAGCTCAAGGAAGACCTTTCTGGAACCCCCATTTGTAGGGGGGGTTACACCAGATTGACATAAACAAACAGTTTCATTATTGTTTTATAACACATTAGGCTGCAGTATTTATTTTGAATGTTGTGGCCATGACAATGGTATGTATGTGTGTGTTTGAATGAATGGGGATAAAGAAACAGCTGTCTTCTGATATAGTAAACTATGTTGGACATTGGGTTGAAGGCTGTAATATGTACTTAGATTTGAAACCAGAAAAGTTGCTATTTACAGGGTTAAAAGGTACAGGATGTGTTTGCCAGCCATATTGTAGCTTAATATAAATATTTTCCCCCAAAATGCATAGTAAAAGGAGTAACAAAATATACCATTCTTTACTTGTCTTAGGGATTAAAAGCAGCTGCCTTCTGCTATACTAAAATGCATTCTAGATACTGGTGAAGGCAGTAACAAGTTTAAGATAATTGTTTATGCTATATATTAAGATTTGAAACCAGAAAGGTGTCTGCTTTCAAGGCTAAAAGTTTCATAATGTGTTTGTCAGCTAGAGCCCAATATAAATATTTTATTTTCAAAAGCATAGTTAAAGTAGTAAAAAAGATAACTATTATTTACTTGTCTTAGGGGTTAAAGCAATGGATGTCTTCTGCTATAGTAAACTAAGTCTAAGACAGTGCTAATCAGATAGCACCTTAAGAGGTTAAAACACAGTATAAATCTTCTTATAAGATTCATTGCTGGGAAAGGGTGACTAAGCTGACATGTTTATGACCTACAATTTTTTCTTGAAACAGAATTATACCCCCATGTATTTATTTATTTAACTTTTTTTACCATGTAAATGCACTAGATTAGCACACAAAATAGTGCATTGCAACATCGCTTAGCTCAATGAACACAGCAGAGTGGAGTGATAACACAAAACCTTCAATTTTATCTAGTCCGTTAGGAATCTCAAGAACTCCCTTTTTTACTAATACTTAAACGTCTGTGGGGCTCTGACCACTGCAGCCATAATAATGTAGCAAAGGCATACCGGCCATGAGAGTTGCCTCAAGGGACCATCATTTTACACAACATCTGATTTTGTGATGAACCCAACATTTAGATACACCCCAAAGGGGTGGGAGGTGTAATAAGTAAAGATTATGGATCAAAGGAAGAACAGCAACACAAATGCAACCTGATAATTGAGGAAATTATAACACCGTCAGAACTCCTGTCAGCTTTTGATAATGATCATGCAATCTGAATTTGTTGTGGTTCCAGAAATAAAATGTCATCTGGAGGTTTCATTCAGTACCATTCTGTCATGTATTTTCTATGATGCCTACCTAGGGAGGGGGGTGGGCACTCAAGGAGAGAGGTGGATAGATTAACAAGGGAGGAATGGGCAGACTGGATGGACCATGGGGTCCTTTTCTTCCATCAAGTTCTATGATTCTATGATTCTATGAAGCCTATATTATGCAGCAGTCTGAGATTGCAAGCAACAGCATTTAGATAGGAATTCCCTGGTGCAATTGGTAGGAGATGCTTGTCTTGGACTGCCCTGATATACCTGATACTACCCCACATTATCTGGGATAGTGAAAGGATCTGCCTGCAGGTTTTAATTTATTTAGACAAGTGACACTTCAACCCAGCTGTTACTAATATTTCAGTATCTGTCACACATTTCCAAACATGCTTTAGACTGACACAGTATCTTGTCCCAAATTGTATAAGAGAATAAAAGATGAGTGAACTGCATGAAACAGGATATAGAAAGAGTAAGGGTGAGATGTGAAATGAACTAAGTACAGAATGGGTAGGGGAAACAAGGGAATTAACTAAATATGGAAGGTTCACAAGTGAGATGCCATTTTTAACTGAACACAGAATAGATAGGGTGAGATACCACGTTGGCATACAAAATATGCAGGGGTAAGATGCACTATTGAAGATGGGTAGGGGTATGATGAATTATTAACAAAATACAGAATGCACAGAAGTGAGATGCATTATTAACAGAATGCAGAATAGATAAGGGCAAGATGAGATGTTAACAGAATACATATTTGGTAGGGATGAGGCATGTCATCAATGGAATACAGAAGGGTAGGGATGAAATGTGATATTAACTGAATACAGAATATGAAAAAGTGAGATGGGATATTAACTGAATACAGAAGTGATAGGAGTTAGATTAATTGGATATCAACAGACTACAGAAGGGGGTTAGTGAGATGCAATATTTAACTGAATACTATAATAGAAAGGAGTGAGACTGGATATTAATTGAATACACAATAGTTATGCATAATGTGATATATTAAAAGAATGCAGAATGGGAAGAAGTGAGATGCAATTTTTTTTTTACTGAATGCAGAATAGGTAAGGATAAGATGCAATAGTAACATAATGCAGAATAAGTAGGGATGAGATGCAATAGTAACATAATGCAGAATAGGTAGGGGTGAGATGCAATATGAAGAAAATACAGAATGGGTGGGGTGGGATGATATATTAGACTACAGCATGGGTATAAGTGAGTGGTGATATTAACATAATGCAGAATAGGAAAAGGTGAGACACAATAATAAGGGAATGCAGTATGGGTAGAAACTAAATGGAATAGTAACTGAATACAAAATGGGAAGTAGTGAGACATAAACAAATTCAGAAGGGTAGGGGGAAATGCGCTATTAACTGAAAACAGAATGGAAAGATCTAAAATTGGGTATTAACTGAAGAATGGTAGGAGTGAGATGGGATATTAACTAAACACATGTGAGGTGTGATATTGCAGTATACAGAAGTGAGATGTGATATGAACAGAATACAAAAGCATAGGAGTGAGATGCGATATGAACAGAATACAGCTAGTATATGAGAAATAGACGGCTATTGGAGTGAGCTGTGATATGGAAGCAATAAGACAGGACTGAGCATGCATTAGGCTGATCTAACTGCACATCCAGGGGTGTAGTGAGGCATGACACCACTGCTGGAGTGCCTTCAGGCCCTGGAAGTGCTGCTAGATCAGCATAAAGCATGCCACTGAAGTGTCTTATTGCATTCATAAAATGGGTAAACTGAGAACATTGTAAAAATGCCAACTTATAAAAAAATTAAAACCAGGTATTTCTTTTGCTAAAAGTAACTACTAAAAAGTAGTCCATCCTCAGGTGTCAAAATTTTGTCTACCACCACATTCAATAGATGGAATGCTTGTTTATCATGAAATGCAGGTATTCAGACTTCTGCTGAATTCTGCTTTCAGAATCAAACACACACAACAGAAGGCTCTAGTAAAGCCAAGGAATCAATTTTATCTGTTGCAGGGAAGCAGCAAAGATTTCCCTGGTCGGCAGGGGGTGGGGAGATGGTAGACTGCGCCTACAGTGACACCGGTACTGAACCCCCACAGTGAACCCCACCACGCCTATGTTGGCAGTGATGGGGTGTTTGTGTCGAGACACTTTAGGGCGATGGGTTAAATATCTAACTCCACTGTTTGTGCAATGTGGAGTTAGATATCTATAGTGGGGGGTGTGGGGGCATAGCTCCCCCTGCATTGTGCGTTGTGGTGTTGCTGGTCAGTTTGGGTCACATCATGGTTGGGGGTGTCAGGTTCCCAGTGCTATAGCGGACATCGCAGTCAGGGTTGTCTCGCCGGTGTCATGGATCCGGGGAAGGGCATGGTCAGAAAAGAAGCTCATGAAGTACATAATGATAAATAGATACCTGTTGTTCTGCTTACTATTAATTTTTGTTTTAAATAATATCAGAATACTTTAGTACTTGTTTTAATGCAGTTGATAGAGTGACTCTTTTACTATATATAAATCTTTATAAAGTTAAAATGTATGGCTTGATAGAACTTGATGACTAATCTATTTGCATTGTAATGTGCTTTGAACCCTCTTTAATATATTTTGTAACATATTGGTATGTAATTCTGTACAAAGATATCGTATTGTTTACTAGAAAATATTTATAAACTTTAAATTAAAAAAAGAAGCTCCAAAATGGACTCTGAGCAGTACTTCATTATGCTTGCTTGCACGCATGCGCAAGAAACATTTCTCCACAGCTTAGGAGATAAGCGGGGTTTTGGAGTGCGGCACTGTGCCGATAATGCCCCCAGTGCCTTTTGAGGCTTGGCCTACTTTCCCCAATGGGGTGGCATGCTGCTGCTGACACTAGTTCAGCCAGCGTGCCACCACCTTGAAAGGAATCCACTGCTGCAATGAGGGAGCGACCTGTCATTGCAGGGTGGACCCTTGCCTGGTGTAAAATTTCTTATAACATGGCAGCAGGCAGTGACTCTTGCTGCCCACCTCAGAGTCCTGATGAAAGCTGACTTGGGGGTTCCCAACCCCCCCGTAGGCATGTCCTCATCCCAGTTTGATTGCCAATGGGATAGCCCAATCCCCATCGGCATGATGCACCTCCATTTGTTATGTGCCGAGGATGACCAATCCCCTCAGCTCGCTGTCCTCCCCCACCACACTGTATGGCCAATGGGGTGTTCCATCCCCATCGGCTCCAGTACCCACCTCCCTACAAACACTGGACAGGTGGCATGCTGGGAGCCCACCCAGCATGCCAAAAGTGTCCTCTGATGTCTTCTGTGTAATTTTAAATCCTGTAAAAGAAAGGTCCCTTGTTGGGCCCCATGCCCCTCCCCAGCCTGCACCCACCCACTCGTGACTCTACCTCCCCACGCCTCACTCCATACTTATCTCCGGAACCTGGCTGCGATGATCTTCAGTGGACCGGGAATCGCCTGCACTCTTCAAACCCGACCACAAACTGAAGAAATGCTGGTATTCTATATAATGGCATTAATGGGTTTTATTCAACTTTGGTGCATATCTTGGCTATTTTTTAAAATTTTGGCAATACATTTTCAACATGGGGTTCTTGGGACCCCACCTCATGAATTCAGTCACTGTTATCTTGTTATTAGGTCCCAAAGGTGATTTTTGGTCACGCACAAATTCACCTTTCCGGACAATTAACAAAACAACAGTGTTACTGTTCATGAAGTGGGCTGTCAAAAACCTACATTGCAAATTTGGAGAAAAATTCCAAAAAAATGACTGCGTTTTTAGTGTGCATTGTGCAGTTTCTATGCATGCTCGTAACTTTCAAATTTGTAATATTTTCACTCAGATTTTCAACATTGTCATTTTTTTACACCGCCTTATGAATAGTACAGCTGTCATTTTTCACATCCTGGCTGAAATGTGTTTTCGCACTCCTGCCGCAGAATAGCGCAATCTCTTGTGGGAAATCAGTGTTTGGGACAAATTAAGAAAATCACAGTGTCACTGTTCATGAGCAGAGGTCCTAAAATGCCTATGTTGAAAATGTAATGACAAAAGTCCATAAAATGACTGTGTTATAAACGTGTGTTTCACAGTTTCCACGCACTCGTAATCTCTGCAAATTTGTAATATTTTCACTCCAGATTTTCAACATTGGCATTTTACCACACCTCCTTATGAACAGTGCAGCTGTCATTTTCATATCCTGCCCAAAATATGCATTTGCACATCTGGCACACAATGGCGCGGGTCAGCGAAATTAATGTTTCAGACAGATTAAGAAAATCATAGTGACAGTGTTCATGAGCAGAGGTCACAAAATGCCTATGTTGAAAATTTGGTGAAATAATTCCACTAAATGACTGCAGTATAAGCATGTGTTGCGCAGTTTCCACATACGCTCGGAACTTTGAGCATTTTTAATATTTTCACTACAGATTTTCAACATTGCCATCTCTTCACACCTCCCAATGAATGGTACAGCTGTCATTCTTTACATCCTGCCTGATCTGTGTTTTTGCACATCTGGTGCAGAATGGTACAGTTGCTGTGGGAACTCGAGGTTTGGGACGCATTAACAAAATTACAGTGCCACTGTTCATGAGAAGAGGTCCCAAATGCTTTCATGAGGTGGGGGTCACAAAAAGGCCATGTTGAAAATTTGTATTGCAAATACCAACACACGCCAGGGGCATCAGGGTTTCTAACCGTAATGACCCACCCTGTACAGACTGACAGGCATCAGAGGTGTGATTTTGGATCACCCCCACCCTGAAGCCAGTGACAGGCACTGAGGTATGCCTTGCACTCTTCAGCCCCAGACTTCAGCCCATTCTCCTGTACTGCACCCATTTCAGTGTATGTCCTTATGAAATGGGGTGACTGTTAAGGCGATCACCCCAAGGCACACCTCAATACTTGTCAGTGTCTACAGGATAGGATGAGGTGAAATGCCATGAACATTATGGGCAACGACCCACAGGCACACCCTAATGCCTGTCCATCTCTGCAGGGTGGAGGTGAGGTTGGCATGACTTCAGTACTTCACTGCCTCTCCTATTCTGCATCTGTCTAACTCCTAACATCCAATGCTAATATCAGCAAGCTAACATTTGGCATTGACAACTGCTTGTGTATATTGGACCTGTGGAAAGATTGTGTAGGTGGCTAATGAAATTTGCAGCTGCACAAACATAGGAACACTGTATCAATGAAGAACAAAGAAAATCAATGTAAAATGATTTGAACCAACTTTCAATATGGTTGATAAAAATTAAATCTATTTTAATGCAGGTAATGTATGTGCAAATATTAATTCTGTTAAAACAACTGTAAGCAGCATCACCATATGAATAACATTAAAATAATTGTTTCTGAATCAGAAAGAGACTTGGGAATAACAATTGCTGAAAAGTAAAATCATAAAATGCAATGCAAGGAAACAGTAAAGAAATGCAAAAAATATGGGTATTAGGATACCATTTATTATCAGTAGATAGGTCTGCGCTGTTGCCACTGTATCAGTCTCTGGTTAGTTCTCAGTTGAAGTTCTGTGGTCAGTTCTGTGCTCTGCATTTTAGAGATGATGAGGAGCAACTGGAGAGAGAGAGAGAGAGTGAGTGTGACAGAGAGCCACAAGAGTGATAAATGAATTAAATGGATCTATCATGTGAGAGCAGACTTAAAGAATTAAAATCTCTTCACACTGGACAAGAGACAATGGAGATGAGGGACATGATACAGATATATAGGGCTGTCTCTTAGAGAACATTACTTACATCCATTAACTTGACAATGAAATATAAAACAACAGCTATTAGGGTACACAATTTAAAGCTTATAGGAAGCTATTTCAGAATTGAATAATGGAGATGAATTTTTACAGAGTGTGTGATTGATACCTGGAATAAAAGCACAAGAAGGCACTCTGTTTGGGTAGCTACAAAAAATCCAAAGGAAGGTTCAGTGCATGTCTCCCATTTAAGTGTAGCAAGGCGTGCTAGCACTTCAGGTCTAGCATGACACTTCCTCAGGGGGCATCTGGCAAAGGGTTAAATTCATGCTAGACCCAAAGCGCCAGGGCTTCTTCCTACAGTTTTATTTACATTATCATTTTTTGAAGTGCACTGACTGCAGGACTCAGAGAGCAGGTGCCCTTTTGTTTCCTCTGATGTCTTAAATGGTCTACCAGTAAATGTGTTAGTTAGTAAAAATATACTTTCTTTCAAACACACATTGAATGATTACATATGCATACATGTGATATCTCTCTCTTTTCGCAGGAGACTCCTGTTTTTTTGACTGAACTCCTTCCCTCCGTCCTGGGAAACAAAATCTCCTGCTTAAGTAAAATCCTGTCCAAAATATCCATGTTTTTGGGCAGATAAAGACACATAAAAATTAAATCAGTGATGAGCAATGTATCTGATAACTTTATATAACTATTTGTTTATTCTTTTTAGTGCTTATTCTTGACAAAATGAAATACATTACATTTTTGTAATGACTTTTTTCTTATTTTTTGACGCCATTTATGGACAAACTCATGATGTTATGGCATCTCCCTACTAGCAGGCCAATCTCCCTCCTAATTTGACCAAAATCTCCCTCTTAAGCAAGTTGGCAGGCCAATCTCCCTCCTAATTTGACCCAAATCTCTCTCTTAAGCAAGTTGGACATATCACATGTATGTATATGCATTGCAATGGCTATAACCATGGAGAAACAGAGGATGGTTACTATGAGCCTCTAGCCTCCTACCATCTAAATTTCATATGTGCTTGTGTTCTGCTGCTAATGTGGAGGGTCTCAGTGTGTTTGGGGGAGCAATGGAAATATCAAGTGATGCCTTGTATGGGGGATGGTGACACTATACATCAGGAAGGGCACTAGTACCACTAGAGAGGAGATGGTGGTTCGTACGATCCAAAAAATTCTGGAGGGTCACAGAGATTTGACTGAAATTTACCTGACAGCATAAACGCTCACTGACAGCTTTCAAAATGTCACCGCCGATCAGCAGAGCCGCTCCAGATGGTAAGAAACAGGCTTACAATGATCAGGGGGCAACTAATGACCACACAAACAAAATGGACATCCAGCATATTAAAGAAATACTAGAAGTGTTTCAGTTAGACATTTCTGTCACTAAACAAGCTGTTGAATCCCTCCAGACAGACACAAACAACAATTTGCATAAAGCGGTTCTTTTCGATAATAAGCTCTCTGATCTAACGGATACGGTCAATTTCTTAGAAGACAAAGTAGAGCAACAAAATGGTCAGATACAATACTTGCTTAAAAAGGTTGACGACTTAGAAAACAGGGGGAGAATAAATAATCTACGCATTGTGAGATTACCAGAGGGAACAAAAGGCAATGAACTAATCCCCTTTCTACAGCATCTTATTCAGGAGCTACTGCAAACACAATGGCCACGGCCCCTCGAAATAGAGAGGGCACATAGATCATTAGGAGCCAGACCTGCTGCTGGGAACAAACCAAGATCCATTATTGTTAATTTCCTAAGGTATTCTATTAAAGAGGAGATCTTGAGGAGAGCCAAGGAGCATAAACAGTTATTTTGGAAAGGGGAGAGAATCTTCTTTTTCCAGGACTTTTCATCGGAAATCATAGAAAAAAGAAAACGCTTCTTTGAAGGGAAGAAACAGCTACAGAAACTGGGTTTATCCTATCATTTCAAATACCCTGCTGTTTTAGTGGTTCAAATATCAGGCAACAAACCCTGTCAGTGTGAGTACCTGGAACAACTATGGGATTTATTGGAGGCTTATGATAGCTCACTAAACTTTCAAACTGCCACAACATATTCAAAAAATAATCCTGCCACACCATCGAATGGCCATACAGCTCATCAAGAACCAGCTAATTCTCCTCCACAAGTGCTGCGTTCGAATGCTAGCACACAGGAAAGACTCAAGAATTTCCATGCACAAGGTAAACAAGTTCATGACTGCACTCCCTTGGCTTACGCTGCGATAGTTAAAAAGTCAAATTTATCATCAAAGATACCTTCCATCACGAGGCGCAGCAAACCCTCCACCAGACCTTCTTATGGACACAGATACACACTGCCAAACCATACGCTGACTAAAAAGCATCAACGAGCAAAAGCAGAGACTCACCAAGATTCAAGTACTCTCAACTTGATCCTTTTTGGCTTAACGCTGTGCAGGCGCAGGTTGGGGGTTGTGCAGTTTGTGCATGGTTCCTTCCCCTCCTGTTGAGCATGCATTCATTTGCATTGCGCTGTTGCTCAACCTGTTTTCAGTGGCGCAACTGCCTCCTGCTGAATATCGCAGAATGGCGCAATGTAGGACTTGCGTATGCGCAACCCTGTTGCACATGGCGCAACCCTTTTGAATATCTGGGCCAGAGTATCTAAATTAATTGGTAATAGAAACATTTTCTATTTGCGATGTTACCCTTATGTTAAAAGATTAAAAATAGTGATTGAGACACAGAGCCTAGGATGTAAAGAAGGTTTGAATTTATTAAAAAATGAACATTGTTTAATGTATAATGTTTCTAATATGTAATAGGGCTGAAAAAAATGATTAAGGCATATGATGCTTAATAGAAATAATAGACAGAGACAATGGTTGGCTGTATAGCCTAGAAGTTAGAGTGATGAGCTGTAAATGAGCTTGGTACATCCAGCAGGCAGATCTGGGTTTGATTCCCTTGGTGGGCCTTACCTGGTTAACAAAGCATAAAATACAGTAAAAATTGTATTTTGTACACAGAATGTTACATTTATTTATAGGAATTTTATTTTTTGATTTTACCTGTTATGAATCAAAAAAGTGCACCATTAACAGTATTTCAATTACAAGGTATGGTTACCTGTTTGATTTGATTTATTATCATTTACTGTCTTCCATGATTGAGAAACATAAGACTAAGATGAATTTTGCATAAACCTAACATGAGAATATTTCACTTATCTTATGATTAGGTTGAAACATAAAATAGGAACTACAGAGAGTTTATTGGCAGAAGTTCACTACCTATAAGGTATGAATTATAATTTAGAACTTTTCATTGTGTTTCAAATAGCCTGTGCTATAAAATTGGTACCAAACAGAGAGTAGAGACAATAAATACATAATTTTATAGTGTTGTTATTTCATTTTGTTGTTGGATAAAATGCAAAAACTGAAACAATGTATAGCCTTTGTAATGTTTGGGCACTACTGCAGAAAGCTAATATGACATTAATTTAAAAACCAAACTGCCCAGCCCAGTGGCGTAGAAGGTTGAGGTGCTGGCACCTTACCTCTTCCCATGCCGGCGACCCGGGTTTGGGAACGGACTTGGGTCGTCGGGGGTCGGTAGGGGGAGGATAGGATTGAGCATCTGATGGACTGCATTCCTATCCTGGGGAGGGTTAGGGATTGCCTCACTCAAGTAGTGGCCCCCAGTGGAGACCAGGGGCACTACAGAAGCAGTGCACTAAAGGGGAATCAGGAAAATCGGAAAATCTGCACCAGAAGTCTAGCTGAATGATGGTTCCCAGCCCCAGGCATCCCCAAAGACTCTTGAGAAGTCACAGGATTGCCTCAGCAGCTCATGGAGACCACAAAGAACTAGTGTGCTGGTGCTTCCTTCCCTGCCTCCAAAGCTCCCCCATCAGAGGAGCGGGACCCACCCAGTGAAGGGTTGCACTGGGCTGTGGAATAAGGAGTTAAGGTGGTGGAGGGGGATAGTAGGGAATGTCTAGACCTTGAAGCCTGAAGGAGAGGCAGCTGGGGCACGTAGGGGTGATAAAAAGAATAATACAAAAAAAAAACTTTTTGTGTATATATATTACTGTTATAGGCTTGAATACTAAATGTATGATTTTATTATATTTAGATCCTAGCCCCTGAAGAAGCTCACGTAGGGTGAAATGTTGGGTGGCCAAGGGCTTGTCTGTGAAAATAGCTTGTTGAACAAAATAAAAGAAGTGGAATTGAATGTTTTCTTGTGTGGCTGATGATTTCTGAAAATTGAACTTTTAAATATAAAATTTCACATCTAGAAAAATAAGTTGAAAAAATATAACACTAAGTGTAAAATATAAAAAAATACATGCAAATAAAAATCAAGAACTTTTGGATCCAAAAATATTTAAATCATGTAACTTCTTCTACATACTCTAAATGGTTTTCAAAAAAAACAATTACAGCTTTGGATAGAAGTACTATTTGGATGTCTTACTGGATCCTAATTTGAGAAAAATGTTAATGAAATCTAAGTTCAAAAAGTTTGACAGTAATGTGTTGACACTAAGGCATAACAAACAACTGGGTGGTAATGAAGAATGTTCCTGTCTAGTTGGTGGAAAGGAAGATCTGAAACATGTGATGTGGGAGTGCCTATGGTATTTAACTGAAAGACTGTTCTGGTTGGGCCCCTTTATAGATATAAATACAGATATTGATATAGATACACTAATGTAAATTTTCATACAGACAGAGATGAGTGGATGCTAAAAGATTAGCACATTTCTTTTTGTGTATAAACAAAATCAGACAAAAAACTAAAGGAAACATCTTTATGAGTAAAGCAAATGGAGGAAAAGGTGCAATTGTGATCTAACATTGGATTTTTGAATGGATACAGTAAATATATATATTTCAATTGTGATTCATACTGATGTATTTTTACTGGTCTTTGTCATATGCTTTTTATACAATGTAATGACCTTGGATTGATCAATAAACTACTACTACTGTATTTTTCTTGCTTTTATTTTTCATTACAAGGCTTTTACATGGAGGCAGGATCCTTGGTCCTGAAAGACGATTTGTTCTGGGGCTTCTAAATCCAACCCCAACAGATCTATTGAGATAATGTAACTCTCTGTCTGTTGTTCTCTGGGGGTCCTGTAAGCTTCTCTCCAAAAGATCTGGGGAATAATAGTGTCTGGCTCTCTGGTTCTGCAACCTTCCCAGCAGATGTCTTGGGATAATGGTGTCTTCGTCTGTCAGTTATTAATCTGAGGTCCTGTAACCTTCCTAACAGATTTGTTGAGAAAATGGTGTCTCTCTGTCTGTTGTGCTCGGTGGTCCAGTAACCAGATCTTTCCACATGTAAGAAATACAGGTTACCAGGCTTAACCAGGCTTTTTAAACACATCTTTTACCATTAAAATGCAGGAAAAGCCACCATTTGAAGGTAAACATTTCAAAGTTTTACAGGGGAGCATGCCCCAGGACTCCCATAGATTTGTTATGATTTTTACTGTGGGACATTAGCCCCCTCCAACTTTACACTTCCGGTGATACCCCTGGGATGTTGGGCCTTCATTATAAGATACAGACTGAACAAAGTACCATATTATGGACACAAGACCTTCATTATAAGGTGCTGATTCACAAAGCATCATGCTTATACATTATTGGTATGGGACCTTCAATATAAGGTACAGACTTAGCAAAAGTATCGCATCAGATATTATGGACATGGACCTTCATTATAAGGTACAGACTGAGCACAGCATTTTTACTGTGGGGCATTAGCCCTCCATCCTCTTTACACTTCCGGTGATACCCTGGACGTTGGGCCTTCGTTATAAGATACAGACTGAGCAAAGTACTACATTATGGACACAAGACTTTATTATAAGGCTGTAGACTAAAATGTGCACTGCACTATATATTATTGGCATGGGACCTTCATTATATGTACAGACTGAGCAAAGCACAGCATTGTACATTATGGACACGTGACCCCATTAGAAGATACAGACTGAGCAAAGCACAGCATTGTACATTATGGACATGGGACCTTCATTATAAGGTACAGACTGAGCACAGCACAGCATTGTACATTATGGACACGGGACCTTCATTATAAGGTACAGACTGAGCAAAGCACAGTATTGTACATTATGGACATGGGACCTTCATTACTCATAAAGACTGAGCAAAGCATTGCATTATGGTGTCATGGTAGGCACTTTATTGTTAAATAGAAACATAGAACGTAGCAAGTGACAGCAGAAGGGGACCACCCAATCCATCTAGTCTGCCCATAAGCCTAGCCCCCTCCCTTAACTGCTATTCAGTGTTATAATTCCTTTGTGCCTATCCCTTGCCTTTTTCAATGATCCAACTGACCTAGCCTCAACAACCTCTGGTGGAAGTCTATTCCAAGCATCCACACCCCTTTTGGTAAGAAGAACTTTCTTGTGTTGTTTCTTGAACTTGCTCCTTCCAGCTTCATGCCATGGCCCCTCGTTCTTGTAAGGATTCCCTGAACTGGAAACAGGTCCTGAACCTGACCTTGTTTACCCTTCGGGTACTTGCAGGTTTGAATCATCTCCCCTTTCTACGTTGTTCCAGGGAAAACATGTTAAGGTTGTTCTTCATATGTCTTGTTGCAGAGTCCTAGTATCATTTTTGTAGCTTTCTTTGTATTGTCTTCTAGTCTGTCTCTCTGTCCTTTCTAAGTGTGTGGTCTCCAGAATGGCAGATCGTGTTCCAGGTGAGGCCTTACCAGTGATTTGTACAGTGGCATAATTACTTCCCTCTTTCTACTTGTAATTCCTCTTCCTATGCAGCCCAACAAACTGTTTACCTTTAGTACTGCCTTTTCACACTGCTTGGATGTTTTCAGGTCATCTGTTATAATTACACCCAAACCCCTTTCCTGCCTTGTGACTTCCAGTTTTACTCCACTCAGTAGATATTCCTCACAAGGATTTTTACTCCCTAGGTACATGACTTTGCAGTTTTTGGCACTGAAATTTAGTTGCCAAGTTTTTGACCACCTTTCTAGTCTTTGTAGGTCAGCCCTCATCCTTTCCACTCTACTGGGAGTATTGACCCTATCACACTATCACATATCTTTGTGTCATCTGTGAACAGACTCACCTTGTGTTCAAGATGCTCAGAAATGTCACTGATCAAAATATTGAAGAGGATAGGCCTTATTACCGATCCCTAAGGCACACAACTAGTTACCTCCCTCTCCTCTGATAGTGAGCCGTTAATGAGTACCCCATGAGTCCTTCCACTAAACCAGCTCCATACCCAGTTTACCACTTTTGCCCTACTCCCACACTGCAAGTTTGTTCAACAGTCTTCTATGTGGGACTGAGTCAAAGGCTTTGCTGAAGTCCAAGTATATCGCATCCACAGCGCCACTCTGATCTACTGTCTTGGTTATCCAACCGAATAAATCTATTAGGTTTTTCTGGCATCATTTTTCTGTGGTGAAATCATGCTGTCTTGGGTCCATTCTATCATTTTCTTTGGGAAAGGATATTATCCTTTCCTTAAGCAGGGTTTCCATTGTTTTGACCACAATTGAGGTCAGGCTTACTGGGCGGTAATTGCCGGCACTTTCTCTACTGCCATTTTTAGGGCTGTGGGTGGAGCCTACAGCCCTTCTGGCATCAATCAGACTGTAGCTCTAAAACGGCATTTTGTGAAACTTCCTTTTAGACATTTGATGTAGTCCTCACAGCTGCAAAGTAATGCACTCTCTGATTTTTGCTACTTTCTGCTCTATGTTAAAGATATCTGAAGTGGTACTGTATTGTACCTCAGAACTTCTCATGACATTAACAAAAAAAAATTTGAAACTGCTGTTTCTATCATCTATCCAGCTTAGTCTAACAGATTTGTTCTATTTCTTTCAGCAACCTAGGGGTAAACTCATATATACCTCTAATTTATTTGCAATAAATTTGTTTACAGGCATTACTATTATCTTTTGAAAGAATGGCTGATTTGTGATTACTAATTTTGAGTATAGTTCATGAAATAATGAGTGTGATGTTTTGTTATTTCATAAATACATATTTCATCTCAGAGTCAGTGACTCAGCAGGTTGCACATTGGCCTCTGAGACTGGAAGATCAGAAGGCTGTGGGTTCTATCCCCACACTAGGCATGTGGGTTAAAGAGCTAGTGTACTGCCTAAAACTAATATTAGATTTTAAAAGCAGCCAGCCATTACCTTTTATATTTTAGATACTTTTTCTTTTCCCTTTGTTTAATTAGAAGATTGTTTACCTTATGTTAATATGAGTGATGTGTGGAACAGCACTCTGTGTGGCAGCTGACATAGCTAGCTATACTGACCCCATTACATCACCAGCATTGTGACATCACTGGCACTTAGGAACAACAATTCAGTGACTGCCAGGTCATTCACCTGTGATGTCACTGTCAGAGAAATCACAATGCTGATGACATAGTGGGGGGGCAGTAAAGCTAGATACAGTATGTCAGCTGCTATACTAAGAGCTGTTCCACACATCCACCACAACATTATGACATAGAAGACTCTCTGATGGGCAAAAGGAAAAAGAAAGGTACTTCAGAAATAACATTTTATAACTGACTACTTCTTAAAATATATATTATTTTCTTGTCTGCCTGGTTTGGCTCCACTAGCACTTTAAATCCCAATACTGACACTGTAGTGCAGCATGGGGGGGGGGGGTGCTGCACTCCTGAGGTGCCATCTTTTCTGTCTGCCTGTTCAGGTAGATGTTAAATATCCTATGGCACTTCTCAAAAAGAGTAGGAGAATGTCCATGGTGTCCTGACCAAATTTCCCCCATTCACTAAAAATACCACGAACAGCTTAATCTGGTTCAAGTAAGGATCTATGCCATGTTACAATTTTAGTTAGTTACCATCTGTACCCCCCCATCACCCCTGAAAAAGGGACTTCTAGTCTTAGTGGGTCTACCCAGTCAATAAAATTCAACAAATAAATAAATTCCCCTATTATGCTTTATGGAATCCATGTAAATCCAAATCATTCCAAGATCATCTTGACATATAATTTTAATACCTAACAGCAAATCAGAGCCCTTTTGCTGATAAAAGGCTGCCAACATATTACATTTAAATAAACAACAAAATGACAAATAAGGAATTAGTGGCTTATGGAAAAATCTACAGGGATTTATACAGGGATCTGATGCTGCCTTTACTGGGAAAATACAGGAAAATGAGGCTTGTTACAGGAAAATGGTTATTTGGATCTGTGAGCACTGTGATGATTGTGACTAAACAGCACTTCATGGCACCAACAAGAAAATAACTTTGGTCATTTGGTAGCTCTTCACAGCCCTATCGGCTCTGGCTAGAGGTTGTTATGAAGTGAGACAACTGTGGCCTTTTTCCAGACCACAGGAACTTCCCTGACCTTTAGTGAGAGGTTGAACAGTTCTGCCAGTGGTGATACCAGGTCATCCCTTAGCTCCTTCAGTATCCTGGGGTGAATTTTATCAGGTTCCATTGCCTTGTCAACCCTAAGTCTTTCTAGTTCCTTCAGGACACTGTTCCTTGTGAAAGTTGCCAAATCCATATTGCTGATGTCTGTACTTTTTTCTGTCAAGGTGGGACTATAACCTTCTTCCTTAGTAAATATGGAGCAAAAGTATCTGTTAAGGATTTCTGCTTTGTCTTTGTCATCCTCTGAGCACTCCCCATCTTCCCTCTTAAGTCTATACCCCCACTGATCTTCCTTTTCTCCTTGATATATCTAAAGAAGGTCTTGTCTCCCTTTTTGACCTCCAAGGCAATCCTGTCTTCTGTTTGTGCTTTTGCTGCTCTTATTTGCTTTCCTGCTTCATTCAATTTCTCCTTATATGTGTCCTTGTCTTTTTCACATCCTGTTTGCTTGTATCTTTTGAAGGCCATCCGTTTGTCCCTGACTTTGGTGGCCACTTCCTCAGAGAACCATAGGGGTTTTCTTCTCTTCTTAGCTTTACTCACACTTTTCATACACTGTTGTGATACTCCTATGATAGCTTCCTTTAGAGATGCCCAGTACTTGTTGACTCTCTCCATCTGTTAATTTTGCCAGATTAAGTCAGAACCTTGCCCTCATTTCATCAAAATCTGTGTGTCTGAAGTCCATGACTTTAGTTTTGGTGTGCTTGATTTCTTTTTCTATTCTAACCTGGAACCATACCATCTAGTGGTCGCTAGACCCTAGGTGGCTCCCGACTTCTACCCCTGAGATGTTGTCTCTGTTGGTGAGTAACAGGTCAAGGATGGCTTCTCCCATTGTGGGTTCCTTGACACGCTGTCTTAGACCCAATAAGTGCAGAGTGTCTAGGAAGTATTTGCTTCTGGTTGAAGCTGTGGAATGGTTACTCCAATTTATGTCTGTTAAATTAAAGTTGCCCACCAATATTACATCCCCTTTAATACTCATATTGTAAATGGATTCTAGCATCTCCTTGTACCCCTTCAAGCTGATTGCTGGGGATCTGTACAATACTCCTACCCAAGTAACTGCACCTGAAAAGGAAGAGGAGACCATTATGGTTTTCCAAAGAGGTAGCAAAGAAAGTGAAAGCCAAAAAGATTGCATTCAGGCAATACAAAAAGACACAGGCAGAAGGGGATAGGGAGAAGTACCAGGACAAACAAAGGGAGGCAGGGAAGTCAGTAAGGGAAGCCAAAGCTCAGACAGAAGAACACATTGCAAAACAGTGGTAAAGGGAACAAACCTTTTACAGGTACATAAGGAAAAAGAAAGAAAGGAGGATAGTGAGACTGAAGGGGAGGATGGGAGCCAGCGTGGAGGATGACAACAGTAAGCTGACATACTGAACAGGTATTTCTGCTCAGTCTTTACTAAGGAAGAGGGGGTAATGGGTCTGAAGGAGTACAAGGGTGAGAATGGTGCAGAATGGACCCAAGTCCCTTACACGAGAAAGGGTCCTGAAGGAACTGAAGCACAAGAGCTGATAAAGCAATGGGTCCAGATGGGGTGCACCCTGGGTCCTTAAAGAACTAAGAGAGGTGGTGGCTGAACCTCTGGCTATCCTGTTTAGCCAATCACTGGAAACAGGGAGGCACCCAAAGACTGAGGACAGCAGATGTAGTCCCCTTATACAAAAGTGGGAACAAAGAGGAAGCAGGGAACTACAGACCAGTCAGCCTCACCCGGTAGTGGGAAAGACTGGAAGCACTACTGAAGGAGAGATTGGTGGAACATCTGGTTGTTAATGGACTACAGGACCCAAGGCAGCATGTGTTTTCACCTAGGGAGGCCACGCTCAGACCAACCTCATTGAATTTTTTGACTGGGTGACTAGGGAGGTGGATCAAGGGAGGCAGTGGACATGGCCTATCTGGACTTCAGCAAGGCCTTGACACTGTGCCACATAGAAGACTATTCACAAACTGGGGAATATGGGTGGGCAGGACAGCAGTGTGGTGGTAGGTAACTGGCTGGGTGGGCAGGACACAGAGGGTGGTGGTGAAATGGCTGTCACCCACAGAGGGAAGAGGACCAGGGTACCACAGGGATCAGTGCTGGGACCGTCCTATTCAACATCTTCATCAGTGACATTGCACAGGATCTAGAAGGCAGAATTTCACTGTTCGCTGATGACACAAAGCCTGTAATAGAGTAGACACACCAGAGGGTGTAGACAGAATGAGAAGTCGATCGCAGAAACTTGTTAAGAATGGTCGAGGGTTTGGCAGTTGAAATTCAATGCAAAGAAGTGCAAGATAATGCATATGGGGCACAAAAACCCTGGCACAATATATCAGTTGGGGTGAGGATATAGCATGCACCAAGCAGGAAAGGGATCTTGGGGTTGTCATCTCTGATGACCTCAAGGTAGGGAAACAGTGTGACAAGGCATCAGGTAAAGAAATAGGATGCTGGGATGTATAGGCAGGCATCACCAGCAGGAAAAGGGAGGTCATAATTCCACCATACAAGACACTAGTGAGTCCCCACCTGGAGTACAGTGTACAGTTCTGGAGACCATACTTCACATAAGGACATAGACAGGGTAGAGAAGGTTCAGAGGAGGGCAACAAAGATGGTGCATGGGTTGCAACACAAGTCCCATGAAGACAGGTTGAAGGAACTGAACATGTACTCCTGGAGGAGAGGAGGGAGAGAGGGATAGGGATAGAGACATACAGTATCTTACAGGGTGGAACAGGGTGCAGGAAAACACTATTTTTAAGCTTGAAAAGATGTTTTAGGACCAGAGGGCATGGGATGAAGTTGGGAGGGAGGGACGATTCAGAGGAAAACATGAGAAAGAATTTCTTTACAGAACGGGTGGTGGATAAGTGGAACACCCTGCCAGAGGAAGTGGTGGGGGCTGAAACAATCACGGGATTTAAGAATGCATGGGATAGACATAAAGGAATTCCTAGAGGTCAGGGTAAGGGAAATAGACTTCTAGGAAAACAAACTGAACTTACAAGCTCAAATGGGCAGACTAGGTGGGCCATAGGCCCTTATCTGCCGACACTGTCTATGTATCTATGTATCTATGTTCTGGCTTCAAGAGTAATCCAAAGAGCCTCGACTTCAGTGTGAGTGTCCTGGGCCATGGTGGCTTTTATTCCCTCCTTAACATACATTGCCACCCCATCCCCTTTTTTGCCAGGTCTGTTCCTTCAAAAAAAGCGGTACCCTGGAATCGCTACCTTCCAGTCATGGTCGTCCTTGAACCATGTCTCCATGATGGTGACCCAGTCTGGATCAGCCTCTGCAACAATAGCTGTGAGGTCAGCCATTTCTCTGTATGCATCATTTCATATGTTGGACATTTGTTGATAGACTTTTCACATTTTTAGAAGCTTACATTGTTGCACAGGATCTTTTGGTCTCACAATTTTTGTGATATTTGGGTCTGTCTTTTGTTAGTCCAAAATGTGAAAATGGCCATTTTTCCAAAATAAGGTCAGTTCATGGGCCACTGATTCTGACTTGTGCATGACAATCAGTGGCATGTCAATTGCTTTATCAGGTCTCTGGGGATAACAGTAAAGCTGCCAGTGCTCCACTTGCATGACCAGTGGTCACAACGTTTTTTCAAACTTCTGCTCAAACATTTCACTGATCTGCAATTTCCTTCAGAACCACATGAAAATCTAACAAAAAAAAAAAAATAACTCAATGTGCATGCACAGTACCGCTTTGTGGAGTTACTTATTTTATACATCATTTAAAAGTAAAGAGAAAAAAAGGTGTCTAAAAAACAGGAGACTGCCCATTAAAGGTCTTCTGATGCTGAAGTAGCATTCAGTGAATATCTGAATTCCTGCATTTTGGCCAAATGGTGAAGCAAGTCTGCATGGACATTGTTTTCTATCAAATCCTCATATTATTTCAGTTATTGGGGAGCAAAAAAGTCTGAAAAATATAGACTTTTACATTTTTCGCACCTATGTAGCTTTACCCCCACTGAACCGATGTACGTTAAATTTTCAGGATCAAGAGATCCCGGCACAAACGCTGCACTTTCCAAATTTCATGTAAATTGGCTGAAGTGGGCAAACTTATTAAGTGCAAAAATTTGGGTTTAACATTAAAGTACTTAGTCAACCCTAATATACAGGCATGGCCACATTTCTATAATACCATAGTCTGGTAAAAATACCAATTTATTTTTGTCTACAGGTTTTGACCTCCATAACCTTACAAGTGGCAGAGACACAAGTGAGGGTTATAGTGGTTAAGCTCTATAGATAAAGATAAAATTATATTTTTTCCAGCCCAGGGCATATGTCATTTATACAATGACAGTGCTTCTCTGGCATGATACTTTTTAATGAAGATTTAACTGTTTCTGCTTGATTTACTTCTTTCTTTTTAACTGCAGCAGAGGCCATTGTGATGTCATTTTCCATTATGCCACCTGTCCTTCCATTGGTTAACATTTCCTTTGTGACCATCCTAAAGTGAAAATAAGTGCCAATGACACAAGTAACATTGCAATAAATGATTTATTTTCACTTTTAGCCTATCAGATATGGAAATAAATGAATTTATTTGTAAAATGTTATTCTCACAGTCATTGTATAAAATGAGTAGATATGTTGCACTTGCATAGTAGCCAAGTATAGTTAGGGTCATGTGGAGTGCTCAATGTTAAACCCCAACATTTGCATCTTAATAACTTTAGTGGTGTTCAACCAAAGTGCATGGAATTTGACATGCAAAGTCTGGGTGGCATGTTATCAAGATGTGAGTTGTTTCATGATGGCCAGATAACCAGTTTCCAAGATTCAGAAAGATGAATAATACATAAATCAGCCACATTTTAGCCATTTTTTGCTTTCAGCTACAACCGAGACAATGTACAATTTTGTTCTGAAACTTTTAGGACAAAGGGGGTTTGTCCCAAGTATAGATGCAGTGAAGATCTATCCCTGGTGTCTAGTGGTCCCCCACCTCCACCCTGTCAGGTACTACCCCCAATCCACTCCCCTCAACTCCCGAGTCAAATCCAGTTAAAAAATACATTTTTTCTGAGGGTTTCACCGCTCTCCCAACCCTGAGTTGATCCAGTTTAAAAATATATATTTTCTGGGGTCCACAACCCATTCCTCCCTATCCCATGCAACCCACCAGACACTGGAGCAGCCCCTCACCTTCTGTACACCCTAGCAGGACTGAGTCAATTACTGTAACTTGTCAATGAATGGTGTGTGCTTGTACAAGCACACGCTCATTCATTGAACTGAGTCGGGTGGGCTGCTAGCCATGGGAGGTGAGTGAGGGAGGTACCAGTTGTCCCAGCCCGGCCGGGGCTAGGGGAGCGGGTGGGGTACCATTTTGACAGGGTAGGGGGTGAGGGCCACTAGACACTATGGAAAATATATTTTTTTAAACTGGATCTGACTCGCGGGTGGGGGAGCAGAGTGGGGGTACTACCTGACTGGGTGGGGGGTGGAGGCCACTAGACACCAGGGAACAAAATAAATGGTGTATAAGCATCCCAAAGTAATGCAAAGTACCCACAAAAATGGGAACTTCGTGTTACTTCTGGATGCATAGTTATTCACTTTGCTACCCATAGTATGACCCAAAGTTTGGGTTATACGTTAAATACTACTGGTAGTGAATTTAATGCACTTCGCCCACCACTAGTCCCAAGGTTGAGCATTTCAAAGGTTTCATAAACAAATATTATTTGATTCAAGAGTTATAAAAAGGGATGTTATGATAACATGATATGATGATGTATCATGATAATGATCACTGCCGATAATTTATCATTGTAAAAAAACAATATTGAGATTATTGTGCAGTGCAATATACCACAATATAGGGTGATAAAGCATTTTAACTTGTTGGCTCCAGCAGTGTCCTTTTCTGGGTGCACCCATGATTCCCGATTCCCCACCTTTCTTCATTCAGATCATTGTTAAAATCAGAAATGCTGCGGATTATCTTGACAATCAATATATTGTAATTTTTTTAACAAAAATATCATGATACCAAAAATTTGCTATCGTGACATCCCTAGTTATGAGGTTTTGAAATGAGGCATCTGAGCATGCTTAGTAGGGTTTCCAGGATAATTGTTTGATACAAATTATAAATTTACCTTTTGTTAGACATTTCTGTGTCATGTGAAAACATTTTCAGGTTACGACAGATGGTACTGGGTGACAATATTGCGGATGAAATATCACCACAAATTACAAAGCAGGCTTCACATCGCCAGTGACAATGTTGGTATGATATATATCACCCACCCAAACCCCTGTGGACAGTGCGAAAGTATGGTTTTGGCAGCAGTGCCGGGACCTGACCCCAGCTCACTGACTGGTGCCCCAGGCACTGTACCGTAGCCAGCCACAATGTGACAGCTATCCCCCAAAACTCACTGCAATAGCAGACAACAGCCCTGGTGTCTAGCGGACCTCTCCTCAACACCACCCCTACAGGTAGCTGTTCACTCCTGCACCCCAACATACCACCCAGGCGGGCGGCCAGTACACAGCATCTCCAAACACTCATTAGCTAGTTAGTCCCACTGAATGGACTGTATGGGAGTATAGGTATGCACCCATGCAACCATCAGTGGAGTGGTCAGCCATGGCGGTGGGGGAGGGCTGCCACGCCCCACCGTGATGGGGTAAGTTGAGTGGTTCAGGGGTTGGCAGCTACCTGCAGGGTGATGTTGGGGAGGGGGTCTGCTAGATACCAGGGCTTTTTGTGGTCTACCACATCGCAGTGAGTTTTTTTGGGGACAGCCATCACATTGTGGCTGGCTACAGGTACAGTGCCTGGGCTCAGGTTGGCACCATGCTGAGCCATGTTGTGCACCGTCCAAGGGTTTGGGACATATATATCCATGTATGACATTGTCATCAGTGATGTGAGCCTGCTTTTTAATTTGCAGCTATATTTCATCCACATATTATCACCTGGTACCAGCGACAGACACCACCTTTTTATTATTTTTTAAGCTGGAAAATACATAAAACATAAAAATGATGCATTAAAAAAAACACCTGAACCTAGGTAAACAGGATGCACTTAGCTAGATTCTGGTGTTTGTTTTCTTAAAAAATGGCTGAGGAATACCTTTTCAGGTCACCCCCAAAACTATTGTGCCCAGCTTAGCAAGAGATCTGATTTATGGGGCATGATCCGAGAGCTGGCAAATGGAGTTATTTATAATATTTTAGTCTATTCATTGATTTACATCTGTTAGTGCTGCGTGGAATGTGGCATCCCACCGGCAGAATTAATGTGGATTCATCATTCTGCTGGCAGAATTTCTGATGGTATTTCACTTGTCCTTCTGTGGACTTCTGCCTGTTGTGATCCATGGAATTATATTCCACTGAAAAGCATTTTTACACTGAAAATCATTCCACAACCATTTCATGGACAGTACTGAGATCTGAAGAATACAATTCTGTGGAAATTAGCGGAAAACTCATTCCGCATCTATTTTTCTGCTACTGAATTGTGCCATTCTGTTTCAGTGAAATTCAACTGAATTTCAGCGGAATGTCTAAAGTTCCATGAAATTCTTTTTTGCCAGAATTTGAAAATTTCACACGTCACTAATAGTTGTATGAATGAGACTCACCTACTACACTATGTGGGGTACTATACATGTATAATGCATTCCTGTAGATTTATTTTAAAGGTTGCATCTTCAGTCAGGAGCTGACTGGAACCAATTGTTAGTCAGAAAGCCGTAGCTAGAGTTGAGGGCCCTGCTGTATCAGTGATCCTGCTCAATCAGCTTGTCTCTTTTCTTTTTTTGACCCCTGCTTTTCTGCACCTGTACCTTTGTACTGCCACAAACAAAAATTGACACCCACCACCTCCATACCCCTAGCCCCCTTAAATCATACATGAAACCCTGTCCTTTCTCCACCCTCAATTTAATACACCCACTCTCACCCTAAAGCCACCAAACCCGAATATCAATGCTGGGGACTATAATAGAAATATTGTATTGTTTCAGTGTACCAGGTGCTTCATTTGTGGTATCAAATATCTTAACTGGCCCGATGATGTATTTTACTAAAGAAAATACTCTTCCCACCCAGTTCTGCTGTCCCTCCTATAGTACCTCCATTTAAAAGAAAATAATGCCCTTCCCTCCTCAGCGGTGCTATCTCTTCCATGGAACATCCATTTTTTTTAAATAAATAATACTCTACCTGCCCCAGCTGAGCTATCCCTCCCATGATACCTCTATTTATTTCAAATAAATAACATCCTCCCCAGCCAAGCTGTGCTCTCTCTCCCATGGCCCTTCCATTTTTCTTTGAATAATCAACACCTTCCACACCCCAGCTGTGCTGTCCCTCCCATGACCTCTCCAGTTTTCTTTGAATAAATAATACCCTCTCCACCCTAGGTGTGCTGTACCTCCAATGGTACCTTCAATTTTGTTTTAATAAATCATGTTCTCCCTACCCCAACTGAAATGTCCATCCCATGGTGCCTCTGTTTTGTTTTAAATGACCAATACCCTCCCCATCCCAGCTGTGCTGCCCCTCCTATGGCCTGACCATTTTTTTTAAATAAGCAACACTCTCCCCACCCCAGCTGTGCTGTCTGTCCCATTGTACCTCCATTTAAAACAAAATAATAATCTCCCCACCCCAGATGAACTGCCCCTCCTATGGTACCTCTGATTTTTACATAAATAATACCATCCCATTACTGCTGTGCTCATGGCCCCTTTGTTTCCTTTGAATAAAAAAATACCCTGTCCATCACAGCTTTGTTGTCCATCCCTGAACTTTCTGTTATTTGCAGCCAGCCTTGAAGTGTGGTCACTGCCAACAGCTGATTGGGACCATAGATTGTGAAGGTGCCTCCACTCCTTGTGGTCACTATCCAGGATGTAGGGACTAGTGCCTACTTGCTCTTCAGCCTATCAATCTGACAGCAGAAGGAAGGCTTTCACCAATCCTTTCAGTATAGTATGCTTGAGTTCACTAAAGGACTTGCATTTATGCAGAATTGTACAGGGAAATATCAGCAAAAAATGTAGCTTGTAATGCACTTGAGGCATGAAGAAGGATGCAAACCCAAGGATCTGTCATTGGTACAGTGCAGTACAATATATGCCACTTAGTGAACACCGGTATTAAACAGCAACATGTAATTAATGCAAACAGAGCTTGGCAAATAATGCACAGATGTGAATTAAAGGAAAACCTTGACTCATGCAATACTGGGATTTCTGAATTCAAGGAAAACCTGACTCATCCTAGCACTGGTATAGAATCCAGACATTATTAACTTGCACATTTAAAAATTGCCTTTTAGCTTTTTGCATGAATCAAAATTAAGTATTATAGATAGATGATAGTGTACTACTGTACAATAGCTATCCTGCAGACAATGCTGCGGAATTGTGTCTTAGTCATAGCAGTGGCTTGCAAAGTTTTGGTGAGTACATTCTGCAGGCTGGTACCTCTGCATTTATTGTATTCCTTTACATGAATGTTAGTTTTCATTATGATAACTTGACCAAATTAACCAGAATAAGTCAAAACAATTCGATTTTTTTCACACTGCTGCCACCAACAATCAGATCCACTACAGAAGAAAAATGCACCAGAAAAACAGCTTGACCCATGTCTAAAATACCAAAAACAAAACCCTGTGCATGTGCATCAGCAGTACCAGAGGCAAAGATCCTCTGCTTTCCATCACACCAAATGGATGAAATACAGGTGTTATCCCTCTTGATAAACAAGATCTAGCCAGAGCTGATGCAGTTGTGACGAGCTGCCAAATGACAAAAGTTACATGTGTGTGTAGAACATTTTTAATGCCCAGGTGCAACGTGGCCATTTTTTGGAGTTGTTTCACCAAATTGTCAACATATCCCTTTTGGGACCCCACCTCATGAAAAGTTCCACTGTCATTTAATTCACGTGTCTTGAAAGGTGATTTCGCAGAGTGACCGCACCATTCTTGTATACTGTGTGACCCTAAGCAAGTCATTTAACTTCCTTGTGATCCCAGGTCGCACCTGTAAACAAGCTTCAGCTTAGCATCTCTCCTGGTTAAAAAATAAATAAATTCTGTGCACAGTGCGGTAAAACACATTTTGGGCAGGATGTGAAAATTACAGCTATACTGTTAATAAGGAGGTGTACAAAATGGCAATGTTGGAAAATCTGTAGAAAATATATAAATTAACTGTTAGGCATGTGCATAGAAACCATACAACACTTGCTCATCAGATGTAGTCATTTTTGAATTTTTTCATGATTTATAACATATGGGGACCCCCAATTATGGTATAGAGACTGTCATTTTGTTAATTGTCCTGAAAGGTGATTCTGCACAGTGACCGCAAAATCACCTTTTGGGACTCGAGTAACAAAATGACAGTGACAGTGATCAGGAGGTGGGGTCCCAAGAACCCCATGTTGAAAATGTGGGGCCAAAATTCTAGAAATGGCTAATTTATCAACGTAAGTTGACAACCCCATTAACTGCCATTATAGCACACTTACCTTTGATTCTTCAGTTTGCAGTTCTACTTTAAAGAGTGCAGATGTAGCCTGGTCCAGAAAGATGACAGCACCTGCCTCCGGAGGTGGGTATGGGGTAAGGTGGGGGTGGGGAGGTGGGTGCTCAGTGGGAGGGTGGGATGGGGAGGAAGGACTGGGAGATGATGAAGGACCATTTTCTTTTTTACAGGTAAAAAAACAAAAAGAAGTTGGGGGATAGTTTTCTTTATTTACAGGGAGAAAAAAAGCATAAATTTGGGCATACTGGGGTGAGCTCCCAGTGTGCCACATGAGTTTTGGGGTCATGATGTAGACACGGGGATTGGGCACCACAATGTCAGTGCATGGAATTGAAATAAAAAAATATACATTTGGGCACACTGGGCTGGCTCCAGTGTGCCACATGAGTTGTGGGTACATAATGCTGACATGGGAATTGGGCAACCTAACAAAAGGGATGGGGAATGATGGGAGCAGAGAGGACAGCAGCAATGGGAGGGAGCAGGAGGGTTTCTTTTGCTGTGCGCTGGAGGGAGTAGGGAGGACAGGGAGCAATGAGGGTATGAGAGGAGTGCCATCCAAAGATGCAGTGGTGGCAATGGGTAACTGCACATGCACAGCACTCGTGCAGAGAGTTGCAGTGAATGGCATTCTGCCATTCACAAGAGATGGTGGCACCAGTGGAACTGTGTAATGCACTGAGTCATCACATGCCAGTTCTTGCCCCAGAATGCAGACGCACAGCTGAAATAGCAACTGAAACCCAGAGGACCGATCGTGGGTGAGTGTTCAGCCCATTGGACTTTCGGAATACTCCCAAAAGTCCAATGAAAGGTGCCATGATCTGCCATTTTAAGGCAAGACAGTTACAAAGGCAGTAGGCTCTGCCCACAGCCATAAAAAGATAAATGGACCAAAATACTTCTGACTTGACAACACCAGACACTTTAATTTTGTCTAAGATAAGAAAACATGTGTTTGTATGCCTTCATTAAGTCTGCAAGACATATGTTACCTAGTGCAAAACAAAGGCACCTTTTATACAGTAGCATAGCCTCAATGCCATGTAATAAAAGTCAGTTAGTGTTTGTTATAGAAACAACTACTGCATGTAGTCTTTGAAAGAAAAGACAAAAGTCAGAATGCAATTTAATTTAAAAGCTTAATGCTATTGCTGAAATGTGTCTTTGTCACCTCACAGCTCAACTCTGCCTTTAGATCAAAAATCTCTCTTCTATATTAAGCATACCTGGCCTACTTGTTTATTTAATGCTTTGCAGATAAGAGCTTTTGTATTCAGGGGCCAGATATTCAAAACTTTGCCACGGTGCAATCCCAGTTTGCCTGGAAACCAGGCTTTGTGCAGATTTCCATATTCAAAAGCTCGCTTAGTGCAGGCACACATGGTTTGGCGCCTGGTCAATACTCGGGAGAGGGAGGCACAATGCAAATGAAGGGAAGGGACCTGAATATTGGCGCAGTTCAAAATTCAGAGTATATTCACTGTGCAAGGCCATTTTGCTCAATTCCCCAGCGGCACACGTCGGCTGATCAAAACTTTGACTTACTACCACAGAACCCTAGTGATTATTGAGGAAAGTGTGGCAGGGCCCCTGACCCCCAACACAGTATTCTTCAGGTCTAGTGGTGCTCCCACACCAATCACCAACCCGATGTTATAAATAAATCTATCCCTGGCACTAGTGGTCTCCCCCACTGGTCACCAGCCCGATGGTAAACTATATAATTCCCTGGTGTCCAAAGGTCCCTCCACCCACCCGCACCCATGCCCGATGTGTTCATACATGTTCCTTGGCATCTAGTTGTACCTCTCACCACCAGCACCCATGCTTGCTGTGTTCATATGTATTCAATTGTGTCCAGTGGTTCCTGCACCCACCCAGTCATCTGGCCAACACACAGACACCGTTTCCCTGTTGTCCAGTGTATCCTCACCCTGATCCCCTGTAAAATACAGATAAACCATTCCCTGGTGTCTTGCAGACTGCCTCCCTATCCCTGATCCCCTATAGAATTATATAATGACATTCCCTGGTGTTTAGCAGACCCCCTACCCTTGCAGGTAGTGCCCCACCACCCCGCTGCCCCCAACCCAACCCTGATCCATAGACAGTGGCACAGCCTCCACTTCACCATGACCAGCCACAAACTGAGCCACTCAATGAGCACATACTGCACAATCAGCTGTTATAGTACATGTTCATTGGACAGCTTAGTCAATGGCTGGTCATCATGGCGAGTGGAGGGCTGTGCTGTCTTGCTGGTTTGGGGTTGGGATGGGGAGTGGGGTGGTGGCACTACCTGCTGTGGTGGAGGAGATGGGGGGTCTGCTAGACACCAGGGAATGTTGTTATGTAATTCACAGGGATCACGGATAGGAGAGGGGGTCCACTAGACACCAGGGAATGATTTATCTGTACTATACAGGGATCGTGATGAGGCGAGGATACACTGGGCACCATGGAAATGGTGTCGGTGTGGCAATGGGTGATTGGGGAGAGGAATCACTGGACACCAGAGAATACATATGAACACATTGGGCATGTGTGTCAAGTAGGGTGGAATCACTGGACACCAGGGAATACATATGAACACATTATCGATGAGGTGCAGGTGGGGGAGGTGACCACTGGACACCAGGGAATCATTTATTTAACATCAGGCTTGCTGATTGGTGGGGAGACCACAAGCACCAGGGACAGATTTATTCAGGGATGACAGAGGTGGACTACTCCAACAGGTAAAATGTCTTTTAAAATCAGGCCAATGATTAGCGGGGAGACCACTGGACTCCAGGAAATTTTACGCTTGCACAACTGATCAGCAAGGGATCCCTAGCACCAGGATAGTTCTCTGAACTGGGCAAGTGGGGGCAGTGCTGTGCTAAATTGGCAGGCTAATCATGCAAATGAGTCCATAATGGGCAAGCAAATGGACCCTTAACACCTTGCATGCCCACTGAGCTCATTTGCATGGGTCCGCTTGAATATCAGAAATTTAGCATGGGTGTAAGTCATTGTGGTGCCCTATTTAGGGGGGCAATGTCTTCCAGTGCTAAGTGGCTTAGTGCTGGGCTGACCTGGCCCTATATTCAGTCAGATAGTGCCCGTGCACTATTTCACTGAATATAGCATTTTTGGACACCCAGGTACTGCAAGGCACAGTGCTAATGTTTGCTCTGTGCATTGCACCTTGTTGAATATCTGACCCCAGAACTCCTATCTATGGCTCACAGTATGTCTGTTATTAAAGTTTATCTGTGCAAAAACTGGATTATGCCAACCAGATGTGTCAAAAATCCCACTTCTTAACTTTGGTAGCCAAAGAAATGATGATGGACATTCTTCATCAGAATACTCAAGGTGCTTTTTAACTATCGTCTCAAGGTGTCCTCCATGAATTGAGTGAAAACATAATGCACCTCTGCACAAATAGGATATCTCAGAAAAGAACTCCTCAATTAATCAGAACTCAATTGCTGATTTTAACACCACATAAAATATCCATTTTGGGGGAAAAAAACTTTTGTTCAAGTCATGCTCCAGAGACGGTGAGTACTGGCCTACTTCACTCATCAGTTTTTAAGAAATACTGTTGTTTTGATGAGTACCAATACTGATCCTAATCCTTGAAAATACTCCATAAGTACTTCAAAAAGAACTGTTTTTCCCATGTTTGAAGCTCTTTTACAAATCAAAATTATATTCTAATCACTGAATATAAATATGCATTTGTCAATGCTGAATGTTGTTGCACTGGCATTAGTAGTGGGAGTGGCGTAGCTAGACATACAGAGTGCTGTGATTTTGTGAATGTGTCTTAAAAGGTGATTTTGCACAGCGAGCATGCCATTGTGCGCCAGCTGCGGAAACACGTTTTGGGCAGGCTGTGAAAAATGGCAGCTGGTCTGTTGATAAGGAGATGTGCACAAATGCCAGTGGTGAAAATGTGGCATGAAAATATGTAAGCAATAAGACACGATAGGGTGTGTGCGAGACACTTTAACACATGGCTAGGAGGTGTAGTGAGGCATGAGGCCACCGGCCGAGTGTATCCAGTGTCCTAGCCATGTGTTCAAATGTCTAACACACACACCTTGGAGTGGCTTATTGCACTTATGAAATGGCCAACTTAATTTTAAAATTAAAATTATTAGAGGTTTAGTAAAATGTTATGCTTTGTGTTCATTTTAAATAAAATAGTTCCTCTGCATTTAGTTGATTGTGTTTTGTCCCCTCTCTGAAGGATGCTTGTACTCGTAAGGATAAGTGCTTGCACCAATACTGGCATAGGAAAGAATACACTGGGAGTTACTGTTTTATTCTGCTACCGACTCCTAATCTGACATTAGTTACTAGAACATCAGCCAGGCTAGTTAGCTGAAAGTCATCATACTCTGCGCGTTCAGGAAAGACACGGACGTTTGGCAAGTCTCAGCTTCACAGCTGCTTCCTTACATTTACAAACAACAGCACAGCTGTTCCTCTTCCTGATAAATTTGTGCATTTATGAGTCACTTACTCCAGACCAACGGTAATATCATACCTACTGGAACTTCAAGTTCTGAACCTCCAGTCTGAAACTAATCAGCGATCAAGAAACTGATAAGACCCACTAACACAGTTACATGACAACAGCCAGACACACACATGCCAATTCTCCCAAACCAAGAAGAGAGCAAGCGAGTCATTCATATCACCGAAAAACAGTTTGCACTTATGTGTCATTGCTATTTCTTGGTTCGGAAGGGGCAGGGGGCACAGGGCCACCCAGTTTTGCCAGACAATGACAACTGAAGTTAAACTATATGCTTTCTCTACAGTGTTTAAAGTAGAAGTGAGTGACACCCAAAAGGTACTCACCACCACTCCGCAGAAAAGTTGGGTGAGTACCTGGCCTGATGTGCCTGTAGCCACACAGACCATGAAGTATGTCACTAGTGCAGCCCGCTCGATTCACTCTCCAGAAGCTGTAAGTCTTGCACTCTGCACTCTGAGTTCTCTGGCACTGCCAGCGGGCGAGTTGATACAGTGTGACATACTTTTTACCTTTGTATGTGTTTCAAACAGAACGATACAAAAAGTAAAAAGCATGCCACGCTGTTGTAAGGGACGAATGGAGCGAGCGTCCATCAGGTCAGATGTTTAGGAGAGTGAACACAGTTGGCAGCAGTAGTGGCACAATCAAGATAGCCCATTTTTTTCCCAACATTCTATTTGGCCACTTTCTGGATCGGTGCCCAGCTGGCAGAGTCTGATCTTGTTTGTGTGGTGTTAGACACATTAACACACTCTTAGGAACCAATAGGAATGCTTGCTTGCTGCCAGCCATTTCATAATGCAGATTGATGAAGTTACAAGGGTGCGTGGAAACTGCGCAATGCACGCTTGCAACACAGTCATTGTATGGAGGTTCGGCACAAAATGTTCAACATAGGCATTTTAGAACTTCTGCTCATGAATAGTGTCACCGCCATTTCCTCAAACTTACCCAAAAACTGATTTCACACAGCGGCCTTGCAATTCTGTGCCGGACGTGCGAAACACATTTCAGACAGCTGGAGTGTTCATAAGGAGGTATGGAAAATGCCAAAGATGAACAGCTGGAGGAAAGTATTACAAATTCAGAAAGTCATGAACGTATGCAAAACTGTGCCCACACGCTCATAAAACACTCATTTTATTGACCTAGGTTCCCAAATTTTCAACATAGGCATTTTAGGGCATCTGCTAATGAACAGTGTCACTGTCATTTTCATCATGTGTGTCGAACACAGACTTTCCACAGTGACCACGCTATTCTGCGCCAGAACTGCGAAAACAGATTTTGGTCAGGATGTGAAAAATGACAGCTATGCTGTTCATTAGGAGGTGCAGAACAATGGCAATGTAGAAAATCTGGAGTGAGAATATTAGAAGTTTGTGAACATATGAGCGTGTGCAAACTGCACAATGCATTCTCGTAACACAGTCATTTTATGGAGCATTGTCACCAAATTTTCAACACAGGCATTTTAGGACCTCTGCTCATGAACAGTGTCACTGTCATTTTAGTAATGTGTCCCAAACACTGATTTCGCACAGTGAACACGGTATTGTGCGCCAAAAGTGCGAAAACACATTTTGGCAAGAATGTGAAAAATGACAGCTGTACTGTTCACAAGAAGGTGTAGTAAAATGCCAAATTTGAGAATCTGGCATGAAAATATTGCGAATGCGCTAAGTTACGAGCGTGCATTGTGCAGTTGCCATGCACCTCGTAAAACAGTCATTTTATGGAGTATTGTCACCAAATTTTCAAAACAGGCATTTTAGGACCTCTGCTCATGAACAGTATCACTGTCATTTTTGTAATGTGTCCCAAACACTGATTTCGCACAGCAACCACACTATTCTGCGCCGGAAGTGCGAAAACACATTTCGGGCAGGATGTGAAAAATGACAGCTGTACGGTTCACAAGAAGGTGTGATAAAATGCCAATGATAAGAATCTGGCATGAAAATAGTGCGAATACACTAACATATGAGCGTGCATTGTGCAGTTGCTATTCATGCTCGTAAAACAGTCATTTTTTGAATTTTCCCCACCAAACTTGCAACATAGGCTTTTTGAGAGCCCCTCTCATGAACAGTTGCACTGTCATTTCATTACTCAGTCCTGAAAGGTGATTCTGTGCAGTGACTGCGAAAGCACCTTTCGGGACTGAATAATGCCATGACAGTGCAAGAATTCGTGAGAAGGGGTCCCAAAAACCCCATGTTGAAAATTTGAGGCCAAAAGTCCCAGAAATGCCCAAGATATGTATTAAAGTTGAAAAAACCCTATTCATTCCATTATACAGCTTACCAACATTTCCTCAATTCAAGGTCGGCTTTGAAGAGTGCAGACGTGTTCCCGGTCCACAGAAGATCGTCACGCCAGACTCTGGAGATAAGTATGGGGTGAGGGAGGTGAGGGAGGCAGGGTGCACAGTCGGTGGGTGTGGGTGGGGAGGGGCATCGAGACTACAAGGGACCATTTTCTTTTACAGGTAACAAAAATGGAAAAACCATTCAGAACAGTTTTCCTTTTGCAGGGCATTTGGCACGCTAGGGTGGACTCCCAGTGTGCCCACCTAACTGGTTTGTGGGGTGTCAGTAGCCGACGGGGATTGGGCACCTCATCGGCACACAACATGGGGGAGGAGGAAGTAATGCTGACGGGGATTGGGCACCCCATCAGCACAGAGAAAGAAAGCGGGGGCCGCGAGCAGAGGGGTTGGGCACCCCTTGGCATTCAACAATTGGGGTTTATGCCGATGAGTGGGCTCCCCGTCGGCACACAAAGATGGGGGCGGCAGATGAGGTGATTGGACACCCCTCGGCATTCAACAATTGTGGGGTTATGCTGACAGGAGTAGGCTCCTGTCCAGCACCTAAGAGCTGTGAGGGGTTAATCGACACCAAAAGTCGACAGGCAGGCCAGGTGGCCGCCATTTCGTGACCATGTACATAATGGTGGTGAAGCACAGAAGAAGGTTCGCTGCATCTGACTTAACTTTGCCTCAGATTGCAGCGGACCTTTCTTAGATGTGCTCGCTTCCATTATGTATGCATGGTGTGGCACCAGCATGCAGGCTGATTGGACAATGCAGGATACACCTGCTGGTGCGTCCTGCATTCGCTAACAGTGACCGCTCCTCCAGCTCCCCACACTGTCAGAAGATGCTGGCTGCGCAAGCGCGCCAACATAAAAATGGTGAATGCATTACTCTTGAATGCCAAGTTATCTGGGGCACTGGTTCAAGTTACAGTAAATATCAATTACTGAAGGGGATGGAAGCAGCTGAGCCAATAATGGCTGAATAAAGATGATGATTTTTGTGCAGCCAGAAGTGCGTTATGTCTTACAGTATGCACAAATACTTATGGCTACAGAAGCATTGGCCCCACAGGGACCTGCACTTCTGCCAACAGAAGTAGTGCTGTAATTTGGGTATCATGGATTTATTTCTGTAGCTAGATGTCAGTGTGTATGTCTTGCAGTGTGCATGAATCCCTATGGCTACAGAAGCATGGGCCCCATAGAGGACTGTGAATCTGCAGACAGAGAACTGTTGTAATTTGGGTATTGTGAATTTGTATCTGTGATGGCAGGGCCTGTACTTCTGCAAACAGGAGTGTTGCTGTGATATAAGTATTGTGGATTTCTATCTGCCTTGTTTCTTTCCTCTCCCCTGTAAAGGCACCTGCTACATTCTTGTGTTGTTTATTACTTTTGCCATCTTAATCGCACCTGTTCTTATCTCATTTTATTTATCTCTCACTCACATGTAATATTGTATGCATTGTACTGTATAATATTGTAACCTCCACATCTGCACATGTTCTCATCCCTACTGTAATTTAATTGCATGTTTTCACTGCAACTACATGTTTATACTTTTCTTTATGTATTGCACTGTATCATGTTGTATTTTTGGTCATTGATGCTCCTGTACTCATCCCACTGTAACGTACCTGCACCCTCATCTGCCTTTGTTGTATAGTACTGTACCTTGTATCGTATTTCTTACAGTTTGTAAATGGTAGTTGCACTTGAAAAAGGGCAAAGATGCTCAATGTACTCTCCAGAGTAAACAAAACAATTTATACATAAATAGCAGCCGCCAGAAGTTAATGCGTATCTCTTTCAGTGTGGGTATTACAGATTCAAACCACAAAAGTAGCACATCAGGGCTACTGCATTTGTGTGAATGCCTGTGGTTGCTGATGTAAGCTTATCCTTTTGCTGCTTGGGGATGGGAAGTTATGGTTGAAATCATTAATGCCACATTTGCTTACTTTTGTAGTGTTAATTTATATCCTTACTGTTACATTGATGCAAATTTCTTTGCAAAGCATATATATGATACATGATGGGCAGAAGGATATGGAAAATATTCTGACTTCTGCAGAGTGAGCTGTGTATTCTCATGAGTGCTGCAGGCATGAGTGAGAATGCACAGCTCACTCTGCAAGAGTCAGAATATTTTCCATATCCCACGATTTGCACATCATGTGTGCGATTAATACAATGGGGCTAAGACCTTTAGGAACATTTTTTTTTTTTGTTCTCTTCTGGTTACTCTGTTTTTTTATTTTAGTGTTTAATAACTGGGTAAGTTTTTAGGTGTTCTGGGAGCACTAGAGCAGTTAAGTGACTTGTTCAGAGTCATGCAGTATTCAAGTGAAAGTTGTGAGAATCAAACGCTGGTCTGGTCTGTTGGATGTAGCAAGCTTGTTCACTGCTTGTTACTCTAACCTCTAGGCTATGCTGACAGCACTGTTTGTGTGTGGTCTGAGTGTGTGTAAGTGCTTCTGAATGGGCTGGGAGTGTTAGACTGTAGGGGGAACAGGTGAATGTGTTTTGCAATGGTAATTGTGTTACCTGCAGCTAGGAGTGAGAAACAGAGACTGTTAATTCAGTAAGTTGCAGGCTTCAGTGAGACAGAGAAACTGTTGCAGTCAGCACTCAGAAAGAGAAACTGCTTTATGAAGGAGGCTGCTTTGAAGATTAGAGCAGCACAGTAATGGGCTAGGAGTTTCAGAATAACTATGGGACACAGGTGATTGTCTTTTTACAATGCTAATTGAGTTAGTTGCTTGCAGGATTCAGTGAGAAAGAGAAACTGTGAAAGTATTAAATGCAGGCTGCAGTGAAGATATTGTCACTCTGGTGACATCACCACTGTGAGAATATTTGCTGGTGATATAGGCACTGTGGCCCAGATATTCAAACTGCACCAGGCTGTGGCGCAAGCTTGGGCGCAGCTTAACTTGGCTGCGCAGGGGTGTGGCCTGGGTGATATTCAATGGAGCTGCACCATGGCTCAGCAGCTTTGAATATCGCACCCTGGCCACCCCCAGTGTGCATGGTGCAGTGGCACTGTGCCAGCGCAAGTGGCCAGAGTGGAGCATGGAGATGCGCTAGCACAAGTTCCATTGTGCCATGCACAGCATCCGCGATATTCAAAAGTTGGCATGCAAATGGGGCCATAATTTATGCAAGGCACACATGGAGCCATTTGTATGTCATTATGGCCCCATTTGCATACAGGTGTGCTGATCCCCAATGACTTGCACCTGGCGCCCTGCCAGGCAGCAGCCATCGGGGACTGATGCCCCCTGCAGCCCGATCGTGGGCATCTGTCCAAAAATAGAAAACCTTCCTATATCCCTGGTGGTCCAGTGGACTGCTAGCTGCCTGAACACGAGCATATGTATAACAATGATAGAAGTTCCTATATCCCTGGTGGTCCAGTGGACCGCTAGCTGCCCGATCACGGGCATTATTAAAAACAAACATGTCCAATATTCCTGGTGGTCTAGGGTACCCCTCCCACCGCCCACTGAATCCCACCACCTGCTCCTCCCAGTCAGCCGGCAGCACCACCCATCTGCTGTCCCCACCCACTGACTGACACCGTTGGTAGGCTGTACGCCCATTGGTTCGGCGGAGCCAATGGGCGTGCAGCCACATTGTACTGCGCATTCCAGATATGTAAATGATTCATTCACATATCTGGAATGTGTAGTACGGTACGGCTGCATGCCCATTGACTCGGCCAGAACCAATGGGCGACAGCCCATACCGACGGTGTCAGTCGGTCGGCGATGCAGGGGCGGCACGTGGGTGGGAAGGCCGCCCACCGACTGACTGGGGGAGCGGGCAGTGGGATTCAGTGGCGGGTGGGATTGGGGTACCCTAGACCACCAGTGATATTGGACATGTTTGTTTTTTTAACAATGCCCGCGATCGGGCAGTTAGCTGTCCACTGGAACACCAGGGATATAGGAACTTCTATCTTTTTTATACATGTACCTGTGATCGGGCAGCTAGCGGTCCACTGGACCACCAGGGATATAGGAACTTCTATCTTTTTTATACATATGCCCGCGATCGGGCAGCTAGCGGTCCACTGGACCACCAGGGATATAGGACGTATTTCTAGTTTTACACAGATGCCCGTGATCGGGCATGGGGGCTGCCAGGTGTGGCGGGAACTTGGGTGACCACCCACAGGTGGCAGCTGCCATGTTGTGCCCTGCAATGCGGCAGCTCACCTGTGGGTGGCCATCAGTTGTTCCTTTTGTTTTTGGCTTAACTTTGTGCTGGCGCAGGTAGGGGTTGCACATGCATGGCTCTGCACATCCCGGGCTGAATATCAGGCTGTGCAGGTTATGCATGGGCATGCCCCCCCCACCTGTGCCTGCATACATTACTGATGCACTCCGGCGCATCTGGATTTGTGCTGCACACTTTTCCCTTTTGAATATCGCGCCAGGGCACATCAGTGGGTTGTGCATGGCACAACACTGTTGCGCCATATGCAACCCTTTTGAATATCTGGGCCTGTGTGTATATCAGTAAATATTCTCACAGTGGTGATGTCATCACAGTGGTTATTCCACTGCATTGAAAATAACACATGTTATCTCACTCATTTATCCCTCATCCCCATTGTGTGTGTGTGTGTGTGTGTGTGTGTATATATATATATATATATTATGCAATAGGCGTGACATAAATCCTATGTGACAAATCTGAGCTACTATGAGATAAATTCAAAATTTTACATTTATACACATAGTAGACACATCATCACAGATTTGTATACATAGTAGATAACTTACAATCACTCTGGAACTCATTTAGAATGTTCAGCTTCAGTACCAGTACTAACTATATTCAAATGCAAATAACTTTAAAATTAAAAAAGCTTAGTGCTGTGAGCATGAAAGTTGTGTAGCACAACATTTTCCGCAGAATGAGTGGTGTTTCATTTAGAGATACCTTATAGATTTTTTTTATAATTAGTAAAAAAAGAGCAGAAAATGCAATTTCTTGTTCACTTTTTTGACGAACGTATGCAAGAAAAGATAAACAATCAAAACCAAATGTCCCTGCTCTGACGGAAAGCATCCCTATTGCATAAATGAAATATACAATGGTGAGCTGTCAGATAAATGATTTATCTACACTTGTGCTGTTTGACCTTGGACATCTCATTCAGTGGCTTACGCCACTCATGAGGTTACCCGAGGTCAAACAGCACTTGTGTAGATAGATCATTTATCTGACAGCTCACCATTGTATATCCCTTATTTATACAATAGGAGTGGGTCCAACTTCAGTTAAATAAATGTGTTTATTCTCACTGGTGTTAAATAAATCTCAGAACCCACCATTTATTTAACACCCTAACATCAGTCAAACACATTTATTTAACACCATGCCATCAATCATCACCCCCTACTGCCGGAACTAGAGCAATGAGCACCCCAATTCCTCTTTGGGTCCTTTTTCCCCTACAAAGTCAAACAGCCCATAACAAATTCTCTTTCCATAGCACTCATCACAAATCCTCATTCCCGCCACACCTCTCCTCTGTTCACAGAATGATTCAACCACTTCCCTAGCTAGAGCAAAGAAAACAGTACCTTTGTGTACAAATATTTCTGTTTCTGTCCTCACAGCACTCCTGCAGTCATCAGTGCTCACTCCCATCTCCTGTACATCTTCTTCGCTCTCTGCCCCTGGCAGAATCGCAGCCGAACTTCCCAAAAACAGAGCAAAGCCAAATCCCACAGCCAAATGTACAATTAACCAGATAATTTACCCCCCAAAGAAACACACTGCAACTACATATAAAACTACCTTCTCTGTAATGGAGAACCAAAGCTGCCTATGGTTTTTTTTCGTAATTACCCACCCACATAAGCAAAACACACCAATCAACAAAGATGTCTCAGCGATTGTACGACGTTCTCATACCTAATTGCTTAGCAACCTCCCTACCAACCACCAACATTACAAGCGCAACACCACTTTTAGTAAAAATAAACCACAAATGTTTGATATTTGTTTTCAAAAATATTAACATGACAATGAACTACCCCAACCCACAAGGTCCCTGCCTATTGTATAAATGAAATTCACAACAGGGACCTTGTGGAATACATGCTTTATTGCCACTGATGCTGTTTGACCTTGGACAAATCACTCATGGCTTACAACATTCGTGAGGTTACCCAAGGTCAAACAGTACCGGTGAAAATAAATCATGTATTCCACAACTCCTGCTGTGTATCCTTTATATTTATATATATATATATATATATATATATATATATATATATATTTATAAAATGGTGTGGTAAAATATAGAAATTCCAGTAACATGATTGGACAGAATGCATCACATGACCGTGCATTATTTCCCCAACGACCGCACGCCTCTCCAGTCAGACCGCACGCCCAAACTACTTCCAGCCCTCAAAACCTTCTCACCAGCAGTGAGATCACTCCAGCCTAATGCAGTTAAGCAGCCACATACAAACACACACACACACTGTTACTACTGCACACTGTCTCACCACCCTAAATTCTAAAAACAACATAATACAGCCATTTAACAGAAGCTAACTGTGTATAAAAAAAAACAAGAAAACTACAGTTCTCTTACATCCTACTCACTTTCCGTTAAAAAAATCTCCCTTTCTACACAGACTTGCCCGATCGTTTACCACTTTCACTTTTCCTACCTGAAGTATAGCGCGGACCGAAGGGCGCATTGCGTAGAAGTAACAAGCTGTTACCAGTTGAAACTAAGTCCTTTGTGTTAAAAAACATATGAAGTCCTTTCCTCCTGTTACTTTCTCTTAATTTCAGTAATACAAGGTGCAGAGTGTATTTAGATCGAGCGAGGAGACGCCGAAGGAGTTGGCAGCTTTGACGAGCAAGCCAGAGGAAATACTTTGTGTTTAAAAGAGAAACTTCCTCTGAAATATTGAACGATTATAATAGGTAGAGTGTATTTAGATCGATCGTGAGACGCTGGTTGCAGTTTTATGGCAGACGGCCAGAGCGCAGTGCTTGCGCTGATAACTCACCTGGGCTTATAGCCCACTTTCTCGTAGCTGCCACCACATGGCGCCTCCTCGCCCAGCTCTAAAATACACACTGAACCTTGTATTACTGAAATTATGACAAACTAACAGGAGGGAAAGCACTTATATCTTTTAAAACACAAAATCCACTTACCGTCAATTTGTAATAGCTTGTACGCACCGCCGGGTCACTTATACTTAATCACTGCCTCGCTTTGGACTACTTTCTAAACTCTGCCAACATATAATTTACTACATAGCAAAGAGCCATTACAATAAACCAACACAACCTAACAGGAGGCACACACTTTTAATCCTTTTTAAACACAGGACTTACTTTCAACTCTGCCAGCATATCATTTCCCACCTAGACAAAGGGATTATTTTTCCACCCACCCCCCAAAGCATGTGTGGCCATTTTATAAGATAGATATACCATTCTAGGGTGTGCGGTCGCGCTCTGATATACGCACGCCTTGGGTGGTTGAATGCACTCGGCCGACCGCACACCCTAGAGTGGTATATCTATTACATATATATATATACATATATATAAATATATATATATATATATATATTTATAAAATGGGTAAATAATTTACTGACTTTGATTGGCTGAACTCCTTTTCAGCAATGTCCTTATCTGGCCAAAACCTTGAAACCGACACTAACTGTGGCAACCAAAATATAGCACATGGAAATATCAATGCCTCTAACAGCTCTACCACTGCAGCTCCACAGTCAACTGCAAGAGGTGCACCACCACCAAGGCACAAGTCACCTTATCCATATTCACCCCCGCACCCTTCCTGTTTGCCAACAAATCATAAAAAATATGTTTCAGAGGGAACTGCTTTCTACCTCACGTTATATTGTGGCTGTTGCCCCTTAGATCCTGGTCCACTATTTACACTGCTGCCAGTACAAGTAAATGGGTAAACTGCCTGTTTCTCTTTCCTCTCTTGTCTCCAGTAGTCCCCCTCGATCTCTTCATCCGCAGTCCTCCCTACTCCTCTTTTCCATGTACCACAAATAGTAAAACCTTTTCTCAAAGCATAGCAGAATACCCATCATGATTTCTAAACTGCACAATAGGAAACTGCTACCAATGGTGGCCTCGAAGGGATCATGCTCGCTTCCAATATTCCTATCGACAAGCATGTACTTCCAAATTTGAGTACCTTTTTTTTCCCTTAAAAAACAAACACAAGTGGCATAAAAACCTGAAAACATTATCAGCCTTCATTTGTCACTGTGTGTGTCTGCTTGGGGTGGGGGTGACATGCCACAATATTGACAGACTAGACTCACTGTCAGTGAAAGTGGATGCTCACTCTTGGGCAAACAGACACTCTGAGAAGCTGTAGATACAAAAGACACCACAAAAATTAATGTGGGATGGGGCTCTAATGGTAGTAAAACCAGCACTGATTGGCAGATAACCTGAGGAATACACAGAGACCCTCTACTGCCAATGAAACACTTTTGGAACTATTATACTAGGGGGGCTATTTTTTAGCATCTGAGCTACTCAAACTGCCTTTTTTACATTTTAGACTTTTTTTTTTTTTCCAGACCAATTAAATAATTACTTGAGGACCCATTTTATAAGTGCAATAACACACCCTGAGGTGTGAGTTATGGCCTGATAAGAGCACGCCCCAGTTGCTAATGGCGCTCAGTGTAAGTGCCTTATGCCTTATAATGCATCTGGGGCATGCTCTTATCAGGCCATAACCCACACCTCATCATGTGTTACTGCTTGCATAAAAACTCTGTTAGATACTCTGGAATGAGCACTATGACAAGTTTTTCTCTGCTGAAAGGTTAAGAGCTTTCATAGGTTTCATAGGTTTTGCAGAGCATAGTTAACATAAGTCCATGGAGCTCGCCATCTCATCTAACTGCAACCCTGTATGTTATTTTGAATTAGGTAGTTATTGAGTAATGTCTTGAATTTGATCATGCTATCACTCTCCACTACCTCAGCTGGGAAGCTATTTCAAATTTTAACCACTTTGATGCTAAACTAGTGTTCCTTTTGGAAGTTCATTTTGGAAGTAAGAGACAAGTGTCAACCATGGCTCTGTAGCCTCTGTGTTATTTCCATTGAAACCCCCAAGCAACATTTACAATACAATACAAGTGTTGTAAGCACAATAGACTACTTGAGAGGTGTGGGTTTGTGCTCTACTGTCATACCCTATAGGTAAAATGGAGCCATGAGGGAATGACAAATTATTTCAGCTACATATAGAGTGAGTTATTAGAGCACAAATCAACATCCTCTTGAGTGGGCTATTGCACTTTTAAAATGTTGCATTGGCTCATAACAAAAAGTATGTTTAGCATGAAAGAGAAGTCTTTTCTTGCTATAGAGGCCATAATGTGCTGCAAGAGTAAAATGTTCTCCTGAAAATGAAACATCATGATTGTTACCTGCCACTGTGATGCACTGCTAAACATTTATAACTACTAAATATTTTGTTGCTGGGTCTGTGATAAAGGTCAATAGTGTGCAAAGCAGGCAACTGTAGCTGTAGTGACAGACGGGTTGCTTATCTTCAGTTGCTGGGAGACTCCCCCCACAACTCTCCCACATACTGATTTATCCTTAGCTCTCTCCCCTGTAGCACTTAATCTAACCCACTACCCCCACCCTCCTCTGGGGCGCCCCTCTCCCTATCGCTCATTGCCCCTCCCTTGTAGCAATTGATGTACCCCCATCTTTCGTGTCCAGCCTTCTGGGCTCGCAACTGTACGGCCACTCAGTCTGCAGGCCTAGCCAGGCCTGTTGTGGTAGTCCTCATGTCCTTTCCTACCCTCTCTGCACTCACTAGCTCCCTGCTGGCCTACTTCCTCGCCTCGCCCTTCGCCTACTACCTGATCTCTCCTGATGATCCCCTGCCCACCCCCTTCCCTGGTTTCCTGTTTAGCTCCCCTTGCTCCTCACCTTAGGATTACCACCTCTCCAGGTGTATTGACTAGATGCACTAGATGCAACACGCTCTCTACATTCTCAGTCTCTAGCTGTGGTGGTTTACGTGTTTGCTTTCTTGCTTATACTGTCGGGTTTTTGTACCCCAGCCCCTCCCTGTATGTGGGTCTGCAAGCCTCCTTGACTATGTACCCAGTTCTCTGTATTGATATTTCTCTGGCCCACCTGTACTATGGGCGGTTTGCAACCTTGACTATGTACCATGTTTTCTGTATTGTGCTTGTATGCTACCGTGACTATGTACCATGTTTTTCTGTTTTGTAACCTCCCGGGTCGCACCTGAAAATAGGCATTTGTTGTCTAGTGTGCCTACCTGGTTAACAAAAACAAATAAATAAATTAAAACTTTAGGGAGTGCTCCTGACCAGTTGGAGCGCTCCTTTCCTATGTGTGTGAGGTGCTCTTATTCTATGAAAGCTTTCTCACATGCAGCTGCCCTGAAAATGGGCATGTTACACTAAGGGAGTATTACTGAAGACAAACTTGGAATCTTGACACCCAGGATCCCGAGTATACTAGCCTGACTATGTATATTGCCTGACTGTGAAGATACTGACAGGATTACTATCCTGACATCTGCGCTATATGTTATGGAGTATTTTTATTTGTTATTTGCTGTTTTGAATTTGTTATGTGCTTTATTGTGTATTTTTGTTTGTGAATTCTTTATTTAGTGGTGTTATGGTGTGCTACTGGGACAAGTAGGTCCTGTCATATCACCCCGGTGCTGCGCGAACTGCACTGGCTTCCTATACGGTGGTGGATCACCTTTAAAATCATTTTATTGACTTTCAAAGCCCTTCACAATCAGGGTCTGGCCTATCTGAAAGAACTCCTGGTGCCTTACTACCCTGGCCGATCGCTCCACTTGGCCGACGAGGGGTTGTTAGAGATTCCAAGAGTGAGTTTAAAATCTTCTGGCAGCAGAGCATTTTCTTATGCTGCACCCACTCTTTGGAATTCTCTACCATGCCAGTTACGGGAGTGCACCTCCGTGGAGGAATTCAAGAATAATCTGAAAACTCATCTGTGGCATAATGGCCTTCTTGGATGGTTATTCATAGGCTAATTTTTACAGTGTTGAGATCTGACTTCATATTTTATTAACTGATTTTAATATTTGATGTTATTGTGTTATGATTTTATTTATATGTATAATTGGATTTATATTTCATGTTATGGTTTTATTGTGTTCAGGCTTTGGTAAGTTGAAAGGCGCTTTATAAATAAATGTATTATTATTACTATTCTGTGATGTGTTTTTGTGGTTAGTGCATACTAGGGAGGGAGGTGCTTCTGTGACAGAATGGCTAGATTATTGTACTGTGAGCCAGTGCCTGGATGTATTCAGCTGTTGAATAGTCGGTTTTGTTGGAGATGATTAGCTGGATTTTGTCTTCTCATTGCTAGTAGCTCTTTCTCAAGGGTGAACATGGCTGACCTCTTCTGATGCTCTCTCTGGCTGTATTTATGTGCGCTATGTTTAGTTTGTCCTTTCCCTTTCTTGATGGCATGACAGTACAGAACTACAAGTCAGGGCTTTTACTGCTGAGGGGTTTTGGCTCCATTTGTGCCATGGCTTGGTTTTAGTGTTCATTTCTCTGGTGTGCAGAAGTGTGAGCAGTGAACAGGTTTTACTTGGAATTTGTCCTATTGAAATACTGTAAGGTCCTGCAATTACCCCTCCTTTTTGTTGTCTCGGCAGCTGCACACAGGTGCATGTTACAATACACTGCATTTCTCAATGATTCTTCCCATCCCCAAGTCACATCAGACTCGTAGGATGTATCTCTAGAAACCGGGGTATGTGTGGGGTGACTCTCCCCACATAAATCATAATCTTGATTACTTTAGTGGTTCTGTCAGTGTTTGGATGTGGGGATTACAATGGTGTCGGGACTGTACATGTCGTTATAAAAAAATCGGTGTTTTAGGTGTCAGGATATTGATTGTCGGTCTTTAGTAGTATATCCTCGGCTAAGGCTTCATTTTTATTTTAATAAATTATTTATTTATTTCAGTCAATAATGTATTAATTCCACACAGAAACCACTCTTAAGGTTGTAGGAGTGGTCTCACTTACAAGGTTTCAGAAGTGTTCACCTTTGATTTGCTGTTCTCATACCCTAAGAATACACTTGATACCACTCTTACAACTATAATAGTGGTGTCTGCAGTGGTATTAACAGACACACTAGTCACACTTTAACTGTGTTAGTGTCCTGAGCAATCAGAGGGTTTGTCTAGTCATGCAGTTGCTGAGCTGAAACCCACCTGTACTGCTTCTGCAGCTGTAGTTGCATACTCAAGGGTGTGACACACATGTGTGTCCACACACACACACACACTCTCACACATGTGCACACGCACACACAAACACACACAAACAGGCACACATACACACGCACACACTTGCACACACATAAACACACACTCATACACAAAAAACAAACATGCACACACACTCTCACACAAGATTGCGAGAGACAGGCAGAAAGAACATGTCTACCAAAGGCTTGAAATACTGAGCTGGATCCTGAAAAAGAGGTTATGACAGGGTCAAGTTCTGAATGACAATAATACTGATTGAGAACCACAGAGTTGTTATATTCATCAGCTGTGGGACTAGTATAGGGAATTTGTTTGTGTCCTGAGGTTTGCCTGTCAGATAAGGATGATGAAAATAACCTCAGAGTGGGTATGTGCTCTCTTAACCTACTCTTATGTGGTGCAACTTGACCAATAAAGTCGTGGGATTTTTAGAACCTGTTTGGTAATACAACATTGTTTTAAATAAGATCTGTTATACACAACTTCTTCAAAAAGATTTATAGGAGTACATGTTGAGACTCAAACCAGACTTACACAGGACCCATTTGGGTGTGTGGCCTTGAAAAGGTGTTCTTACAGCAAGGTTACATCACCAAGCACATAGTTTAAGAACCCCCACAATAAGAAGTATGATGTATGGCAGCTAATCACCTGCGATACAGCAGGGATATTGTATCTTGCTATATGCAAATGTGGCCCATTCTATATTGGCAAAACCATCCACCAATCCAAAGTCCAAGTGGGTGAACATTGTAGAGCAATAGTCCATGGCAATGAGAAATATACTGCACACTTCACTTAAAGCAGACTATTACACCCACAGGCTACCACTTCACCTTTAGAGGTAGTGACATGTCAATCCAAATCCACAAGATGGTGATTTTGACAGTCTAGTTCTGAACCTTGAGGCTTTCTGATAATATACATAAAAACATAGAAACATAGACTTTGACAGCAGATAAGGACCACTTGGCCCACCTAGTCTGCCCATTTCCCTACCTATTGGATAAGCTGCAGATCCTCATTAACAACAGCCTACTTCTTCCTACCCGCACAAGAATTGCCTTATGTCTGTCCCATGCATTCTTGAATTCTCCCACTGTTTTGACCCCACAACCTCCCTCAGGAAGGCAATTACATGCGCTCCACCAATTCTCTCTGTGAAAAATACTCTCCACATTACCCCAGAGCTGTCCCCTCCATCTTCAAATTGTGTCCCTTGTCCTTGCACATCTCTTTTTCTGAAATATGCTACACTCTTGGACTTTGTTGATTCCCTTGAGATACTTAAAAGTTTCTATCATGTCCCCCCTCTCCCTCCTTTCCTCAAGGATATACATATTAAGTTCCTTTGGTCTCTCTTTGTATGTCTTCTGTTTCAGACCCTGTACCATTTTAGTTGCCCTCCTCTGGACTGCCTCCATCCTGTCTATGTTCTTGCGGAAATGGGGTCTCCTGAACTGCACACAGAACTCCAGATGGGGTCTCACCAACTGTCAGTACAGAGGTATAGCCTAGGTGCCAGGGAATATCCCTGGCTAAATAGTTCCATTGCATTGCCAGGAACAGACTGGGAGACTATGACATCCTCAGTGGCCAGGGAACAGAGATTGTTGGATGTCTTTCAAGATGCATTCCTAACTCAGCAGGTGGGGGAACCGACCAGGGAGGCTTGGGTACTGTATGTGGTCCTGGCAGACAGTGACCAGATTGGGGGCCTTGAGGTAAGGGACCCATTGGCGGGGAGTGACCATGCCATGGTCTGGTTCTGCCTGGACCTAGGAGGGGTAGAAAACTGCACAAAGATGGAGGTAACTGACTTCAGGGGGGTGGATTTTAAGGAAATGGGAAGGATCCTTAAGGAGCATTTGGATGTGACTGGGTCAGACATGGACGCTGATAGTAGGTGGGAAATCATCATGAGAGGGGTGCAGGATGCTACCAGCACCTGTGCAAGAGTAAGACGAAAATGCGGTAGGGCCTGAAAACCCTGCTGGTGGGCCAGGGAGGTCCAGGAGGTGGTGCGGGGAAAGAAGGCAGCCTACAGGCAATCCAAGTGCTCAAGGAGTGAAAGGGATCAATGGGAGTATGAGCTGATGGCTAGAAGGGCCACTAGGGAGGTGAGGTGGCTAAGGCAATGAAGGAGCAGAACCTGGCCAGGGAAATTAGGGAGGGAACAAGGGTTTTTAGATACATTGGGGAAAAACGAAGGTGAAGGGGCAGGTTAGCAGGATTAAAACAGGGGAGAGATGGGCCCAAGACCCGGGGGAGCAGGCTGAGGTACTAAATGAGTACCTCACCTCAGTTTTCACCAAGGAAAATGGGGGTGCTGCATCATACATGGAGGAGATAGTGATACTTCGAGGGGGGACCCTACCCATCGGGCGGGTCTGGGAGAGGGGAGGCATCACTGGCAGGAGGGGAAGGCTAAGCAGAGAGAAGAGGTAGCTAGTGGAAATCAACAGCAGAGAGAGTGAAGGAAGCCCTCAGGTCCCTTAAGATCGAGAAAACACTGGCCAGATACATTACATCCCAGAGTGCTGAAGGAACTTGCAGATGTCCTGGCAAACCCCTGGCGGCTTTCTTTACACCATCTCTCTCTGAGGACAGGATGGGTGCCCCGACTGGAAGGTGGGCGATATAGTGCCCATCCACAAGGGGGGATCAAAGGAGGTGGCAGGGAACTACAGGCTCGTCAGCCTGACATCGGTGGTGGGCAAGGTGATGGAAGGCATTGTCAAGCAGAGGCTAGGGGGGACCTGGAAAAGTCAGGGTGCCTGAATGATAGACAGCATGGATTCATCCCAGGGAAATCATGTCAGACAAACCTTGTGTAGTTCTATGACTGGGTGATGAATGCCTTGGACCTAGGTAAACCAGTGAACATCCTCCTTCTAGACTTCAGTAAGGCATTTGACTCTGTTCCTCACGAGGGCCTGTTGGATAAGCTGGGAGAAATGGGTGTGGGAAACCAGATGATCAGATGGATAGGCAATTGGCTCCAGGACCAGACCCAAAGGGTCATAGTTGGTGGGATAGTCTCATCCCCAAGGAGGGTCATTATTGGGATCCCACAGGGAACAGTCCTTGCACCCCTCCTGTTCAACGCCTATGTCTCTGACATAAGGACAGGTATCAGGAGTGAGATGAGTCTCTTTGCGGGTGACTCAAAACTATTCACATATCTGGACTGAGTAGCATGAGTTGCTGCACGCCTATTGGCTCATGCTGTGAACCATCGGCGGCAGCCTCTACTCGAAGCTGTCAGTCAGCGGGCGGCAGGGCAGCAGGCGGTGGGTGCTGCTGCCTGCCGGCTGACGGAGCGGGCGCGGGCCCAGTGGGCGGTGGGGTGGGGGGTACAACCTAGACCACCAGGTAGTAGGGTATTTGATGTGGTACTGATGCCCGTGATTGGGCTCCAGTGCGGTCCACTGGACCACCAGGGATATTGGACTTGGGGGGAATTTGGGACAGGGATGCCCACAATGGGGCATGGGGGGCACCACCAGGTGGGCAGGAACTTGGGTGGCCACCCACAGGTGGCAGCTCCTGTGTTGCACCCTGCAATGTGGCAGCTCACCTGTGGGTGGCCATCACTTGTTCCTTTTTTTCCTGGCGTAACTTTGTGCAGGCGCAGGTAGGGGTTGCACATGCATGACTCTGCACAGCCCGGGCTGAATATCGGTCTATGCAGGTTATGCATGGGCACGCCCCACTGCCTGCATGCATTACTGATGCGCCCGCATTGGGATTTGTAGTGGCGACTTTTCCCTTTTGAATACTGGGTGATTAGTGGTGCATGGTGCAACACTGTTGCACCATGCGCAACCCTTTTGAATATCTGGGCCTATGTGTTTTGTTTATTTATTTGAAATTACTCTAACCCCATGAGTTGCAGCATATTGCTTTCATGGGAGTCCCAAGTACTGGTCAGTAGATTAACATAGACCAGCAGAAACAGTCACATGATACAGGCTAAAATATACACTGGAAAACTGATGTTTTGCTTTGGACTATCCATGGTTAGATTTGCACTCCTGAGGAATCAACCTTAATCTCCTGAATATGCTGAACTTAAGAGAGCTAGGACTTGGGGAGGTCTGAGAAAAGGAATTTGGTTACTCAAATAAAGAGAGAAGGGCAGAATGAGGATTTCAGAAGAGCATGGGTCAAGATAGCAATGGATAGGACAATGAGTCAGAGACAGCAATAGGCAGATCTACAGACATTAGATATGTCGGTCAGGAAAGACAGTTCAGGGTCAAGGAAGACACCACGGTTACAAAGCAGTTAAATGTGAGGGCAGAGCTGAGATGGGAGACAGGGTAGTGATCCAAGAGGCTTCTCTTGCCTAAAAGAAGATTTTAAAGCCTTCAGTGGTGACCTGATTAGCTGTAAATAACAGAGGTCCCAGAAAAAGCCTTGGAATCGCCCATGAAGAATGATTTTAAGTCAGATAATATTTCTCCACATGAGATAAAAACAGTGGTCAAAAGGGTCAGAACCACTAAAAGAGGAAACTAGAATCACCAAGTCAGTAGTGGTGTAGCCAGAATTGTCCATTTTGTACACACTCCATCCAACTCTGCCTGTTTATGTTTTACTGCACTCTGTATGTCTAAGCTTGTGAATCTGCCTGTAATCTGATGTGGAGTCTTTGGAAATGAGTCCCTGACTCAAAGGTTTGCAATTCTGAATAAATAAATAAATAAATAAACTGCGCTCTATTTTAAAAGGGTCCTGGTCAAAATGGCAAATCGAGAATGGTGCAGTCAAACAGTGTGCCGCACTAACACTGGAAAATGCTTTGTGCAAAACCATCAATATAAGCAAACTAACTCCAAAATCACACATGCTGTTTTGACAGTACAGTTTTTGATTGCACTGTTTTCATTTTGCTATCTTGAGTGGGATACCATTTTAAAAAAATGTGCACACTCTGTCCAACTGCTGTCCCACAATACAAAACAAAACAGATTATCATACGTCCATCTGATCGCTAAACAGGTTATACACATATCTATATCCTAAACAATTGATGTTTGAACAGATACAGAAATTAACCAGTGGTCTGCACTAACTGAAATACTCCAGAAAACAAAGGAATGGTAACAAAAAGGCATATGGTCTGGGACAAGTACTAAAAAAACTGTACACAAATGTTTATAGTGAGTATACCTGCCTACACTCCTGCAGGTCAGCCTGAGCTAGCAGTTAATCCATGAGTCTAGAGTGGCCAGCAGTAACAAAGCAGCACAGTACTAGGTCCATATAGTACAACCTGAACAGCATGACAATAACCACACTGCAGATAGCACTTAAATTTGTACAGGAACAGGGGTTTGATAGTGTGCAGAAATAACCACTTCCCCTGTCACTGTAGACTCAGATGGGGGAGTGTTTTGGCAGCTGCTGGTGAGGTGCCTGTTTGAGCCGCTCCTGTGGTGGAGTGGCTAAAGCACCAGCACCCAGCAGTGTAGGAGACCTGGGGCTGTGGTTCAGTTCTCCCCAGGTCTCATTGTGTTGCTGCTTTTTTCCCTTTATAAAATTAATTTCCCTCCCTCCAAAGTTTCATCCCATCCCTGAAGTCCACACCCCCTCAGAGCCAGTTATATTTAATCCAGTGGATGTGGGGGGGCCCCCTTACATCGAGAGTATGGGGGGCACAGTCCCCCGCAAAAAAGAAGATAGTGGTATTGTTTTCATTGGCATGCACTGTTTCTATTGTGATCAGTGTTTTTCCCAACCTTATTTCAATGCACGCCGTTGTGTCTGCAGCATACTTTGTTTGTGTTGTTATTGATATGGCATTATGTCCCCATGCAAAGCAGCACTTAGAGCGATAAGAAGGAAGAAAGATCTACCACTGGAAAAGATGATTAAGTGTTATAAGGTGAATGGTCTCAGTATTGTGGCCAGCATGGAAGACAGAATCAAATTAGTGAATCATACTGTTTTCGCAGGATATTGATGAAAGTCACTGTCTCAGGCACTTTACTGAGAAGAAGAGGATAGAAATCATAGTGTGCATGGAGCAAGAATCGATCAAAGAAAGTGTTTTTAGAGGGTTGCCATAGATTTAAAACTGAATAAAATTGAAAAATCTAGTTGATAACTTACCACCTGCAGAAAGCAGGAAAGCCTGATGAGAAGTACAACAGGTGTTTCATTGTCAGCAGTTCTGTGCCAGCTAGTGAACCTGGGGGCAGGGATGCTCTATTTATACAACTTTTCACAGTTGCACCTGGCATGAGATCTAATCTCTGAGTTCCAGAGAATCAGCATTTCAGTACTCTGGAACTGATAGTTTTTGATGTGTCATTTGCATACATGAAATAACTACTGTGTATGTTTCCACTAAAGAAAAAATACTGGAAACATTTTAAGAGTCACTGCCACAAAGTACTGAGAATGCACATGAAATGTGTGAAAAGAGGCCATGGAGCAATGTGTATGTGAAACTAGTTGCACCTGCAGTAATCCACAACTGCAGCACTGATGTCTGCATGATGTGGAGAAGCCTGTGAAAAGGTGCAAATAGTGAAAAACCTGCCCCACATGAAATGCTACCCACCAACCTTCCTTTACTTTACCCCAGTATATAAGGAACTGGCTTCAGTAGCATGCCCCACTACAGGAATGTGAACTGTGACATGTACAGGTGTGCAGGAGTGCAGGTGTGCAGACAGGTAGTTAACATGGAAGAGAGTCAGGAATGGCTGACGTACTAGAGTTGTCACCTCCCACTGCTGCAGTCATGAAAGAATGTCCTGCTGGAGGCCCATTAGAGAGGTGTGTTGCAGCAGCCATGCACCCCGAGTTTCGCCACTAAAGAGAGTGCCAAAGTGGTCATTGAGATCTGCACCACTATTTGCCCCTGTACAAGTCCCTTGCTCCCTGAAGGCACAACCTGCACACAAACATCAGGTATGAGAAGGCATTTAGCATGCTGTCATTTAATGCTGCTAGAAGAATGTCTTGCACTGTGGCTGCAGGCAGTCACAAATGGTGAGATCACAATGCCACAGGGAGGTGCAAGTCATTCCTCTGAATGCTGGCATATCTGCAATGGGTGGCGGTTGATGTGACAAAGTCCCCGACCTGTCACTAATTAAGGATATTGTTGCTGGAGCAGTCAGCCAGCAGTCTATATAAGGGGAAGAGGATGGCATAAACACCAATAATGATGAGTATGACAGATGGTCACATCATGAAGCAGCAATGCTAATTTTCCATATGTTAACAGCATGTCATCCTCACCAACAGATATGACACTGAACAATGGAGATGAGGTAACTCCTATAAAACTAGTGAGGCCATCACAAACAAATCTTGCAGACAAGAGGAGCAGTATTTGTACATCTTCCAAGAAATGTCCATACAGCTTCAGGGACAAAACATTTCACCATGATCCCTATTCTATAGGTACAGGACCTACTTCTGCTGCAGAACTGTTTCCACAGTAGCAGTGTGCTCGCTCTCCCTGTCACTCAGATGACTGCTGGCCAAGGTTGTGAATTGAGGAGCTGTGCCAGTCATTGTCTTCGGTGTGGGAAAAAGCATTACTAGGGTGAGTGGGGGGCCAGAGCACTGGAGTACTCTGGAGAACTATATCTAACATCAGACAGGCAGTGTGGGGGGACTAGACTGCCATGAATGGTATAACAAGGTACACTGAGCCGAAGCTCATTTCCAGGTGCAACCCAGGGCATGGGGAAGGAAATACATAAACATCAAGTGCTACAGTAGATACATAAATACAGGAAAACATTACTATAATAAACGGTGATACGTAATGTACATTTGATGATTAGAACATAGTGGTTTACAAAGGTTTGGAGATGAGGACAATACAGTTATAGTTTTGACCAGGGCATAATTTACAAGTGAATTCTGAAAAAAATCACAGATTTGCACTGAACCTGGAAAGGGACTGTAGCAAGTATGTTACTAAATAAGTAAGAGCTGGAGTTGGTGTGGAAGAGCAGGATGTTGGGGTTAGAAGGGGGAGGGTTTGAGCAGGGGTGGTCATCTATGAGGAGACACACAGTGAAGAGGGAGGTGACAAGGGCAGAGGGTAGGGGAAGCCAGCTGAAGTAAGTTTTGATAGAGGCTATGGTTGGTAGATTGCATACTTTGAGGGGTTGTGTGTTCCATAGGTCAGGGAGCTGGAAGGTGAAGGCTTGCTTTCCAGCCAGTGAGTGCAGAGTGGCAAGGCTAAAAGAACATTGCTCATGGGACTTCAAGGCATAGCCAGTACTGGGGAAGGCATTACGATGGAGGAGAGGTAGGAGGGAAGAGTGTTGAATCAGAACTTGGAAATGAAGGAAGCACAGTGGGCAAGGCGACGGCTTGCTAAGGAAGGGAAGGAGATGGAGTGGTAGAGGAGGCAGTGGTGAGTGCGGTAAGGTAGGTTTGTGGTGACTCTACAGAAGGCATGAATCAGGGGGTCGAGTTTAGCGAGGAAGGATTGAGGCACGGAGCTATATACCACATCTGCAAAATCGATGGAAAGTAGGATGAGCTTAGTGATTAATTCCTTCCTGATAGGGAGGGAGACACTGTCCTTATGCCTGAACAGCATGCCAAGTTTGGAGCATAGTTTATTGTGGATGGCATTGATGTGCAGTGAGAAGTCTAATTTGGGGTCAAGCCATACACCCAGGTATTTGAAGGAGTTGACTACCTGGATTTTGGAACTGTCAAGGGTATAGGAAAAGGATTAGGAAGGTAGTTTGGCCAGTTTCTGAGATGAGTCATAAATCGAGTGACAGTTTTCTTGGTATTGTACTTAAGAGACTTGGATTCAAGCCACTGCAAGATATTCTCAAAGTTGGATTGAGGTAGTTTCAATATGGGCTATGGAGGATCGGAGGTGAAGATCACAGTGTCGCCAACATATATGGACGTGAGCGGTGAGCTGACAGAGGAGGTCATTGATGAATATGGAGAAGAGTGTTGGTCCAAGGATTGACCCCTGAAGTACTCCAGTATAGATCAGAGATGGGGCAAATTAGTTTCCTCAGTTGAACGAACTGGTATCTGTTGGTGATAGGCCTGAACCGGTTAGTGATGGAGGGTGAGAGGCCTGTGGAGGAAAGGCCTTCAATGAGCAATTTATGGGTGACTGAATGGAAGGCCTTGGCTAAGTCAATGAAAATGGGCAGTGTCAGGTGACCCTTGTCCATGGCCTAGTGGATGTGATTGGTAAGGCAGAGAAGAGAGGAGAAGGTGAAGTAGGAACATCAGAAGCCAGATTGATAAGGAGGCTGAATGTCATTAGAGGAGAGGAATGAGCTCAGCCTTTTAGAGATGAGAGACTCGAGAATTTTGGAGAAGGAGGGGAGGAGAGAGATAGGCTTGTAGTTGCCTGGGGAGAATGGGCCTCCCCCTTTGTATAGGGGGATGACTTTGACCAGCTTCCAGGCCTTGGGTAAGGAGCTAGCGGACAGAGAGAGGTTGAAAAGGTATGTAATTAGTGGCACTAAAGAAGGGGCAGAGATTTTCAATAGGATGGTATGGATTCCATCAGGGCTCTGCTTGGAGGAGTTTAGTTATTTATGGTACAGATTACCTTTAGAGGGTGTTGGGGGAAAGTGTAACAGATTGAGGGAGGAGATGAGGAATCGTTAGTGGAGGTGGAGGGAAGTGAGGGGGATGCCATTTTTATGGGCACCAGAAAGGGAGGAATTTACAGTGCCTGTGAGGAGGGGATGGAAGGGCAGGTGGCTGTCCCTGGGCAAGGCACAAGTGGTAAAAAAGTGGTTTATGGAGGACGCCATGTGCCAGAGGCTTCTTCAGAGGGGTGGGTGCTGGGGGGAGTAGGAGGAGGAGCCAAGCAGGGAGTGGACTGTTTTACAGAAAGCAGCAGGAGGGGTGACATGCATCTAGAGGATCTTTAAAAAAGCTAGCTTTGGAGGAATGCACAGCCTTAGTGCAAGCGTTCCTTAGGGATCTATATTTTTGGAAGTTGGAGGCATTGGAGGAAAGTTTGTACTGTTTCCAAGCTTGGTTCCTTGATCTGAAGAGCTTCACTAGCTGAGGAGAGATCCAGGGAAGGGACCTGCACTGGAGTCTTAGTTTTTTGAATGGGGTGTCGGAGTGCCAGATATTTAAGAAGGTGGAGCTGAAGGCCACCAGAGCAGAGTCAATATCGGGTGCAGGAAGATGGTGGACCAGTCTGCCAGGTAGAGATCAGATAGTAGTGCCTGTGTGTTCAGAGACCTTAAGGATCTGAATCACATATACTTGGGTGGGGCGGTAGGGGGGGAATTGTTTTCTGTGTCAGTGGGTGATACAGTGATCACTATAAGCATATGGGAGGACGCCCGCTGAGCTGTATTTTTGCAGGTGGGTGGTTAGAATCCAATCTAGTAGTGAGTGATTGTTGGAATGGGGATTGAACCTTGCAAAGTCAGAGATTAGTTGTGTGAGGTTGAGAGCCTTGATCTCCTGAATGATAGCCCTGGTTTCGAGAGGCCAACCAGTTTAGATTGAAATCGCCCAGTATGAGAAGTTCACCTGATGTGGCAGAGGAAATGAGGGAAGCAAGTTTAGAGACAATGGTGGCAGGGGAAGTGTTAGGGGAGAAGTAACAAGTGGCATCAAAGAGAGGCGGGGATGAGGGGAACACCAACTTGGAGAGGGGGATTTTATGTGATTTTGGGATAACCTCTTTAGTGAAGAGGGTCTGGGGTTGAGACCAGATGGGGAGAGGTAATGAGGCAGAAGGGAAGCACAAGGAATGCAGAGACAGGTGGTTGGACAGAGTAGAAGCAGGTTATCAATCAATCATTCTTTATTTATATAAGGCGCTTTCTTAAACCAAGGTGCCTTTACAAATTACATAAAACAATAAATATTTAAAACAAGATTAAAATAATCAACAATCATTAAAAGCTTTGTTAAAAAGGTAGGTTTTCAAGGCTCCTTTAAACTTTGGACATTAGGTTAGGAAGATAGGAAGAGATGGCCTGATTAAGGAGTGGAAGGAGTGTGCTGCAGTGACTCCTGGTGGCCGAACTGTATAAAGAGCTAATGAAGAAATGGGCAGATAGAGTCAAAGCTATGGAGTCATGTGATAATGGTCATGTGACCACTTCAGTTATATGTTTGGGGGGTGGGCAGGGCAGTCGCTGCAGCGTAGCGACAGGCTAATATAGTGCAATGAACTGGGTTAGATGGCTGAAGATTTTCTAACACCTCTGCTGCTGTTACCAGGGCTCCGGCCATTTCAGTGGTGCTCCATGGGGACCAGGATGCTTTGTGGAGCCTCTGTTGCTGTTAGCAGGTCTCCAGCCATTTCAGTGGTGCTCTGTGGGGAGTGGGATGCTTTGTGGAGCCTCTGTTGCTGTTAGCAGGTCTCCAGCCATTTCAGTGGTGCTCCGTGGGGAGTGGGATGCTTTGTGGAGCCTCTGTTGCTGTTAGCAGGGCTCCGGCCATTTCAGTGGTGCTCTGGGGAGAGCAGGACTCTAGTTGCTAGGGGAGACAAAAACATCATTTACTTCATGCCTGGAATGAGGCCCTAATGAAATGCAAATGATCCCATAACACCTTGCTAGAGCTATTAGTTTTTTTTTTGCATAGGGATATATGATACAGCAGATTGCTCCATAGGAGCAATCACCATTTTCCGGCATTACAAGCCCATTTACTCCTGCAAACCCCAGAGCTCCCTTTTGGCCACATACCTCGTGCGGCCAGAAGGGGGTCATGATTTGCGAGAGCAATCAAGATTGTGCCTGTCTCAGTTGGTTGGTATTTTGGAACATTCCAATAACACTTTAATTGTTCTTGGGCATGCTGCAATATATAGGTAGTTTGCATGAGGCCCTGATTTGTGCCTGATCAAACAGTTTGGGAATGCACACCAGTGTTTTTGTAATACTGAGTCAGTGGCAGCAGAAGGAGGGATTGCTCCATCAAGCCGCAAAAGCAGTTGGTCAAAAGCAATACAATGCAGAGCAGTTTTGCTATACCCAGAAAGCAGCCATGCACATATATAGTGTGGGATATAAAAGTTTGGTGTACTACAAAAATGGCACAAATTATAAAAACAGGTAAATACAGTATCCCCACAGTGAAAAAAAAAAGCTCCTGACAATTGTTTCGCACCCCTGTGGATGCTTTATTAAGAGTGAAGCTTAAACACATGGACCATTCTTATATAGTCCAGTCCATTAACATTCCTAGTTTCAAAACATGCGAGGAATGTCAATTATAATTAAAACACATATTTCTGTATGTGCATGTTAATCAGATTCAATACATCAGTTACAATTAAAAACAATCTCGTCGTCTCCTTGATATAATTGAATATCACCATATATTGAGAATCACAAATCACTACATGTGAAGTCCAAATTGATTCAATCCATTTTACAATTTAACTTACTCTGGTGTCCTTTTGATGTTATTACATAACTCCATGCCGATGTTAATCAATTTATCTAGTGTCTATAGTGTCCCATCATTGACTTCAGTGCTTGCTTTTTTACAAAATGGAGTATTTTGTCTCACAACAACAGGTTATTCAAAATAGGGGGTACAGTCAGACAGTAGTTGATACCAATCCCCAAGACTGAAGGACACATCCCATATGATCTACAATATTAAACAGAGGAAAATCATTTAATCTGCTGTAAGGATTTTTCAAAGAACAGAGCAGTGCAGAAGGATCAGGCTTGAATACCACCAGAAACACAGCAATATTCACAAGAATGGTTTCATATCAAAACAACCATTCAGACCAGGAGGTTTTAAGGCATCTAATATGCAAATTCATTTTGCTTCCTTTTGCAGCACACTGTACAGTATGGATATATCCAGTGTAAATAATGGGTGATGAAAGCAATATGGGAGGCAGAACGTGGGTGACTACAAGCCGAGATAGACAGTAGGGCAATCCCAAGGGAAGACAGTCCCACCAGGATGCAAATTATTCAAGGAAGCAGGGGGTTAGCAAAGTAAGGAGGAGGGGTAGCAGTCAAATAAGAAAGATGTGGAAAGAGGAACAATTGGAAAAAGGAGAAAGCGGCAAGAAGATAGGTGAGGGCTGTCAAAATGGTGCAAGGTCTGCATCAGAAGCCATATGAAGAGACACTGAAAGAGTTCAATATGTACACCCTGGAGGAGAGGAGGGAGTGTGTGGATGTTATGGAGACCTTTAATTATACAATGGGGTAAATCCAAAGTTAGAAACCCTGCAATCTGATTGGCTGGCTGGCACCTTTACCAGCATGATAAATTCTCCAGTATACCCACCAGAAAAGGTGTCAGCCGCCTCTCAGCTGCAGCATAAACTCCCCAGTAATCACTCTGAGCACCACAAAGCCAAGACTGAAAAAGACAGCAATGGACAGCAAGGTGAACAACTCCACACTTCACCGTATGGGTCGTTACCGCTATAAGAACGCTTACTCCCTCTTGTGGTTTCTTTTTCTCATGTTTTCATTTAAACAAAAATATCTGCTAGTCACAGCAGAGTTAGTGCTTGTTTTATAATCTATCTTCCCTTACAGCTCCCACAGGGCACCTGCCTCACCTCAATCTCTCTGAACATTTTTATCACTGTTGGCTCTGTTTCGCATTCTCCAGCACAAAAGAAATCCCTGGTGTTGGAAAAGGAAACAAAAAATAAATAAATAAATAAACAGCGGTTACTCCCAACAGCAAAATGCACACTGAAGCCACAATTGCTGATATGGCACAAAAGCCAGAAGCACATGACACAACCTCAGCACTCACACTACTCAACAAGTATCGTAAATCACAAGTATTATGCTCTGTCTCTGAAAAAGAAATCAAACCTAGCAGATTATCTTTGTTTAAAAGAAACAAGCATTTACACTACTGTGACTGTCTGTCTGTACTATGATACTTAAAGTACCAGCCTGCCACTACCCCCTTGTACGAAGCTATGTTACCCTAGGAATGCAGGGCCATGTTTTGTTGCACAGGAATGAATTCAATAAAAATAATTTAAGGTCTGAGGAGGGTTGCAGGATAACAGATGGACCAGACACTGAACTTCAGGTTCAACATACAATCTCTGTGTGATGTTTTTTCAAAATTCAAGAAATAAGCTTCTGCAATGCCATATTTCTTCTTCAGTACATCAGTTTGCAACAACAGACTATGTATGTCCTTTCTCTGCACTTAGCCAGCACCTACTGACACTGATCTCTAATCTAACTACTTTTCAGGGAAAACCCTTCATCCTTCATCCTTATGTGGGCCCCATTTGCTTGGGTAGTGGGGGCTCAAAAAGAAAACAAAACAAGCTATAGACAAAGAACCTCAATGTAGAATCACTGAAAAAAGGTTACCCCAAAGGGCATTGGCAACAAATAAAGTTTCAAAGGAATACAACATCTTACATATTTCCATAATGCAAAGCATCATGGGACATATGTAAATCACCATGAAATTTCAGATGTGTTCAGTTTATAACAATTTACATGTATTTTAAATAGCACAACTAACTTAATTTCTATAATAGTCACCTAGTACTTTTTACTGTTATCAAAAACATCTAGTGCCATGGTATTTTCAACATTTACAGGTTTCATAAACATAAGGTATATACATCAAGGTATTTTATGACATAATGCTATTACATACTAAATCCAGCAATGATGAACACAACCTGTTTTATATACGCTTGGAGGTCACAACAATAATCTCTCTGTACGAGGACCTGAGAGGGAAAAGGAAAATTAAAGAGGACGCCATAGCATATTCAAGAAAAGGGAAGGAAGTGCCCATAGGTGGCAAACATTATGGACTAGCAATAGTAAAGGATAGATTAGGCTTAGAAATAGAAGAACTGTTGCAGCAGTGTTAAGAAAAGGTCAGTCCTCAAGAGTGGCAAGAGCTCCCTGTCACAAGATCTATGAAAAAACTATTTTTTATTTTGTAAAAAAAAAAGTAGAACATTGTATAATGACAATATACCACTCCAAGGTGTGTGTATATGGCAGGATTTACAACTTCTGTGTGATTTACTCACTCAGCCTATGGCCTCCTGACCAAACCACACCAGGCATGGTAAATTCTGCCATATACTCACATCCTGTCATGGTATATTGCTTGAATATGTCTTGGGGGTAAATAAGGTACAGGAGGAAGATATGCTTCAGAGAAAAAGGTGCTGTAGAACAAGAGGTTATGATATGAAGCTAGAAGGAGGTAGATTCAGGAGAGCTGTGAGGAAGTACTTCTCACGGAAAGGGTAGTGGATTCCTGGAACAGCCTTCCATGGGAGGCAGTGGGGGTTAGACCAGTGGTGGGTTTCAAAAATGCCTGGGACAGGCACAATGGGATCCTAGGAGGAAGGAATGGGGTGAAAGGTGGAAGAGACAGTGTTGTAGGGCAAGTTGGGTCTGCAGCAAAAGTGATCATAACTAAAAATGGGCAGAGCAGTTGAGCCCAGCAGTCATTTTCTGCTATCACTTTCTATGTTTGTGTAACCCCCCCCCTTTGTGAGATTACTAGTTTATTCTCCCCTCCCTGGGTTTTTGTAGCCTAATTCTGCCCAGTAGGGAAAAGGGCTAATTCTTCCCATCACTCAGGTGGAGTCTCATGTGGGTCGGGAGGTCACCATGGCTGTGTGGGGGATAAAGCCCAGCAGTTTAGGTGGGAGGGAAGTTCTGGTCAGAGGAGTGAGTGGTGAGGGAGTGAGAGTGAGTCAGGGCTGGGTGGGGTGATTGGTTTCATCTGGACCCCAGATAGTGGCACTTGGGGGTCACAGAGAAAGAAGTGGGAGCCTGTAGCTACAAGCTGCACAGTATCTAGGAGGGCAGCTAAAGTTGAGAGGGGAGTCAGCAGCTGCAAGTTGCAGAGTGCCCTGGCACCCTGTGCTGATTCATGTAGGGTCCAGTGGCAAGAATGTAACAGGAGTGTAGTGTCCAGAGAGCAAGTTGCCTTGGAGCTCCACGGTCATGTCCATTTCAAATTCTGGTACAGTTGCTGCCAGTTCTGGGAAAGGATGCATGGATCATGAAGGAACCCAAAAGTCATCCAAGCTGTGAGGACTGCATATTCTGAGGGGACCTGCTGAGCCACTGCATAGAGAAGAGAGAGATGGGTATCTTTGAGAGTTTGGGTGCCTATGAAGAATAATAGGCTGTTAGGCACTGTGAACTGTTTTGGGACTTGTGCTGCCTTCAAACGTTTGTGACCATAGTGATCCTGAGTTAATGTTGCCCTAAAGACTGTATGACCTCTTTGGTCCAGGTAAAAGCTGCTATTATGGCCATACCAACCATGTGAAAGCTGAATGTGTTCCCCACAAATTAACTGATGCTCCCAGAGCCATGCGTGAATATGTTTAATGAATCTGGGATTCTGTTATTTCTTCAAGTTCCATGTGGACATTCCATTATTGAAAGGAACTGTTTAATATAAATTAACCAGTCGTTTTCATCCAGGACATGCGAGGAAAAGGGACCCTGTGTGTAATAACTGTGCCTGGGTAACGTGGCCACTGGAAGTGTTTCTGCTGCTGTGGTGCCCCCTTCCCACACACATATTCCATCCATACCCTAGACACATGGAGGGAGGGTACATTTCATGTATGACAGGTTTTGTGGCTCAAATGGATAAGAACACACAGCAGTTATAGTTTTGCACTCATGCTGTTGGTTTGCAGAGCAAGTTTAGATACAAATGTGTGTGGTGGTTCTTGGGGTAGGGGTAAGGAGATGCGGACTTGAGGATCAAACAAAGTTAAAAACAAAATCAATGAAATACCTGTGCCATATAGTACTATGCACTCCATCAAGCCCAGCAGTGATTAACATTACATACATATTCTGTAGGCTACAGTCAGTAATTTCAGAAATACATAATTTTTTTCCAAGCCATCAGCCTCCATTCAGTGCACATAGCAAGTTTTATTTGTAAAAGGCTGTGAAATAATTGAAAAGTGTAAGTTAACAGAAAAGTCAAGTAAGTTATCATGTTTGATCAGCTTCACTGTCAAGTAAGTTATCATGTTTGGTCAGCTTCACCTTTCAGCATTTCCCTGTATAAGTCTGGTTCTGATATATGGTGGAGCTCTGTTTATCATTTAGTCTTAGATCAGTCTTGTAAAGGTTAACAAACCCTACAGACAGCAGTAAATCATTGTACACTGCCAGACACACACACACACACACACACACACACACACACACACACACACACACACACACACACACACACAGTTGGGAGAGAGAGAAGTGTAATCTGAATGTCTGTTGGAGCAATGCAGTCTCATTACAAACTCAGTTTTGACCAACAGGCAGTGGTGTAGTGCTAAATTTGGAAGTGTGGGATATCCATGAACTGCAATGTCCCCAACCCCCCACAGGCCAGGGGTCTGAGGGTTGCCTAGGCCCCCAGAAGCTATAATGTTTTAGATGCATTCTGGTGCATTTTGAGGGTCATTTTGAGACTTAGTTGCTTTTAAAGCCTTCTTTGACTTGGTACAACCAACCAGTATCGCTATCAAAATAACTACTTTTTATTTTCTTAAAAACAATTATTAAACCTAAAGCCAAACATCCCACTCCAGCAACCCTTCAAACATCTGACTATGTATATATATATATATATATATATATATATATATATACCACTTCTGTTGAATACAGTCAGCTATCACTGCAGCAGGCTTTGCACTTGTTTCCTTGCAACCTAAACAGAAGACTCTGCACCCCCCAACAGTGCACCACAGTCAGACATACAAGGCAGTGAGAAGGGCACACAAAACACCAGCCTGGATGTACATGTGTCTCTCACAGCAGACACGTACACAGACCATCCATGCCAGAGAATGGAACTGATACACAGGACCCACTGAGGGTCCTCAAGGCCCAGCACTGACACAAGATGCATACCAGGTCATGAATGCTTTTTCTGCATGTACCTCAACTGAGATAGTTGGAGCAGGAAGGGTAAGGCTCAGCAGGGACAGCTGCATGAAATACAGGGCATGTACAGTGACATCACAGCCCACAGACTTGGCATGCAGCAAGGGTTCCGCAACCTGTGTGAGACCTCAGACAATGGCATGATTATAATTATCACTGCTCTATGGCAGGATAATGTTTCCCATTCATATCCAGTACATGGTAGCCAGCCCCCAAATCCCAATACGTCATACACTGGAACCACAACACCACCAAGCACTCCAGCATAACCCACACATGACAGCCAACCTGCAGGGGTACACAGCCAACTGTAACAGATGATGACCTAATGACAAGCACGTCCCATGGCATGTACATAGCCCAGTCATATGGCAAGGGCAGGGGCAATGCCAGTGGTAGGATCATCTCACCCTAAACACCCACTCAGAAGTCATCCCAGACACCAGAGCCAAAAAAATACAGATGACTTAATGCTTCATCTGAATGCAGCATAGACTTTGATGCTGAAGAATTGCCATCCACCATCAGATGCATGTGGACTTCACTTCATGGGTTCCATGCTCACTTACAGTGAGGGGATGAGAGGCTGGCGGCAAGGGGCAAGCTTGCATGAAAGAGATATCACTCGAGTCACTGAACATGGCCCATGGTAAGATAAAGCCATTCAATACAAACAAAATTATTAATACAAAACAGCACACTTATCTCACTGCTCCTTTTATGATAAAGCCAGGCTGGTTATTAAGTCATATTGTTTTGTTAACACCGACTGTCTAACTCACTCAGTACTGGCCAAGTCCTGACTCCTGACTTGTGAGAATTAATCCCTTTCAGTCTCATATGGCACAACTAGTCAGCTGCTTCCTGCTCACACTTTGCATATTAGCAGCCACACCTCCCGTCACACCGGTACAGCTAGCCACCACTGGGTTAGAGGAATTCTGCAGGACATTCATCAGTTTTCAGATCTGTCTTTCACATTAACAAAAAGTACCAACTTCAAGATGAGAACAAAGTTATTACTGCCAGGTTATTAAGTTGCTAATCCTTTATTTTTAACTTTCTTTATGCTCCCTCTTTGGCCCCTTAGGACTCTCTTTGGTATGGTCTTATGGACCGGCCAGTTCCCACTCCATCTGAGGTCCTCCCAGACCTAGTCTCCATCCCAGGATCTTTTCTTGCTCTACTACTGACCCCCAACCCTCTGGCTCTGAGCCCCCAAGGTGGGACTGTCTACCTCTCTGATGCTCTATCTACAATATAGTAGGGCAGCAGGAGTGGGGTGGAGATTTGGAGAAAAGCTGGGATAGACCAAGCACTGAGCATGGGAGCCATCCACAAGACTCACCTTTGTTTTCCTGGGTGCCAGTGCCATTTTTTCTTGTACTTGGTCCCCCCAAGATGTGGACATGCAATGCCATCCAGTGCATGATGGGTGCACTCCCGCACTCACCCACAAGATGACTGCCAATGTCTTCCCCATCTCACGTTCCCAACAGCAGTGCACCCAGTTTCCACTGGGAGTGACTAGCACAGCAGAACCATGCCCCCCTCCCAGCCAGGAGAAGAGAGCAGTCTATTGGATGCTCAATCCACTCCTCCCTGTCTGACCTCTGGTGCCCCAAGCTTGCTCTGGAACCTGGGTCACTGGCATGATGCAAGGTAAGGCTGATGCCTCAACCCTCAGCACCATCAGGCTGGACCAAGTTACTAATCCTTCATGGAGAACACATGCAAATGTGCATTACTGCTCTGCCACATTAAATAAGTTAAATAAATAAGTCCACTATACTGCTCTATCCTGAAAAATACAAAGTAAATTCAGGACCTCAACAAACATGAGAAATTCCTCTCAGTAGGGCTATCCTGGGTAAATGCATTATAAAAATGGGTAAAAGGAGGACCCCACAGAAAAAAAAAGACCAGCTGCATAATGATGTTCAGTGCTCCAGACCTGTATCAGCTGCATAGTGATGCTCAGTGCACCAGAATGGTATCAGCTGCATAGTGATGCTCAGTGCACCAGACCTGTAGCAGCTACATAGTAATGCTCAGTGCACCAGACCTGTAGCCGCTGCATAGTGATGCTCAGTGCACCAGACCCATAGCCGCTGCATAGTGATGCTCAGTGCACCAGATCTATAGCAGCTACATAGTGATGCTCAGTGCACCAGACCTGTATCAGCTGCATAGTGATGCTCAGTGCACCTGACCTGTAGCAGCTGCATAGTGATGCTTGGTGCACCTAACCTCTAGGAGCTGCATAGTGATGTTCAGTGAACCTGACCTGTAGTACCTATATAGTGATGTTCATTAAATCTGACCAAGCAGCTGAATAGTGATGTACAGTGCACCAGACCTGTAGTACCTATATAGTGATGTTCATTAAATCTGACCTGAAGCAGCGGATAGTGATGTACAGTGCATCAGACCCAAAGCACTGCATAGTGATGTACAGTGCACCAGACCTGTAGTACATATATAGTGATGTTCATTGCACCTGACCTGAGCCAGCTGCATAGCAATGTACAGTGTACCCAACCCAAAGCACTGCATAGTGATGCACAGTGCACCAGGCACAAAGCACTGCATAGTGATGTACAGTACACCAGACCTGTAGTACATATATAGTGATGTTCATTGTGTCTGATCCAAAGCAGCTGCATAGTGATGTACAGTGCACCAGACCTGTAGTACCTATATAGTGATGTACAGTGCACCAGACCCAAAGCATTGCACAGTGATACTCAGTGCACCAGACCCAAAGCACTGCATAGTGATGTACAGTTCACCAGACCTGTAGTACCTATATAGTGATGTTCATTGCACCTGACCTGAAGCAGCTGCATAGTGATGTACAGTGCACCAGACCTGTAGCAGCTGCATAGTGATGCTCAGTGCACCTAACCTGTAGCAGCTGCATAGTGATGCTTGGTGCACCTAACCTCTAGGAGCTGCATAGTGATGTTCAGTGCACCTGACCCGAAGCAGCTGCATAGTGATGTACAGTGCACCAGACCCAAAGCATTGCATAGTGATGCACAGTGCACAAGACCCAAAGCACTGCATAGTGATGTACAGTGCATCAGACCCAAAGCACTTCATGGTGATGTACAGTGCACCAGACCTGTAGTACCTATATAGTGATGTTCATTGCACCTGACTTGAAGCAGCTGCATAGTGATGTACAGTGCACCTGACCCAAAGCACTGCATAGTGATGTACAGTGCACCAGACCCAAAGCACTGCATATGATGTACAGTGCACCAGACCCATAGTACCTATATAGTGATGTTCATTGCACCTGACCTGACCTGAAGCATCTGCATTGTGATGCTCAGTGCACCAGACCCAAGGCACTGCATAATGATGTACAGTGCACCAGACCTGTAGTAGCTATATAGTGATGTTCATTGCACCTGACACAGTAGAGTAGCCAGACAATAAAATGTGTACACCAGGACCATGTCTATTGCCCCATCTGGCTCCATAAATACAACTTGTGTACACCATGGCACTGGTTATTGCCCCCACTCATGCATAAGAAAATAAAGGTGCCATATATTGCTCCCTTAGGTGTCCACATACTGTACCACACCAGAGTCTTCAGACACACACATACCACCTCAGAGCCTGTAATGTTGTATGGTCCCTGGAATGCAAAGACAATCTCAGTGGTCAACCCCACTAGTTTTGACACCCAGGAATAAAATCACAGGAAGGATCAGCTGGTTCTGCATTCTTGTTTCATGGACAAATACAGCAGTTCAGAGCCTTTTTGTTGCCTCCCAAAAATAAAATTGTACACCATGCAGTACGTGGACTATATCTTCCTACACCCATAACCTGACCTGTAAGAGCTGCATAGTGATGTGCAATGCACAAAAACAGCTGCATAGTGATGTACAGTGTAACCAACCTGTAGCAGCTGCATAGTGATGCTCAGTGCACCAGACCTGAGGCACTGCATAGTGATGTTTAGTGCAGCCAACCTGTAGCAGCTGAATAGTAATGTTCCGTCTACCCAACTTGAAGCAGCTGTATCATGATGTTCAGTGCACCTGACCTGTAACAGCTGCATAGTGATGTACAGTGTACCAAAATAGCTGTATTGTGATGCTCAGTGCTCCTGACCTATAGCAGCTGCATAGTGATGCTTGGTGCACCCAACCTGTAGTGGCTGCATAATGATGTTCAGTGTAACCAACCTGAAGCAGTTTCAGGATGATGCTCAGTGCACCCAACCTGTAGTAACTGCAAAATGATGCTCAGTGCACCTGACCAGTAGCAGCTGTGTAGTGATGCTCAGTGCACCAGACCTGTAGCAGCTCCATAGTGATGCTCAGTGCACCAGATCCATAGTAGCTGCATAGTGATGTTCAGTGCACACAACCTATACAGATGCCTAGTGATGCTCAGTGCACTGGACCCATAGCAGCTTCTTAGTGATGCTCAGTGTACCCAACCTGTAGTAGCTGCAAAGTGATGCTCAGTGCACCTGACCTGTAGTCGATGCACAGTGATGCTCAGTGCATCAGACCTGTAGTAGCTGCATAGTGATGTTCAGTGCACCAGACCTGTAGCACCTACATAATGATACTCAGTGCACCTGACCTGTAGTAGCTGCATAGTGATGTTCAGTGCACGCAACCTATGGCAGATGCCTAGTGATGCTCAGTGCACTGGACCCATAGCAGTTTCTTAGTGATGCTTAGTGCACCCAACCTGTAGTAGCTGCAAAGTGATACTCAGTGCACCAGATCTTAAACAGCTAAATAATGATTCTCACTGTTATATACCTATAGTTCAGTTTGTGCAGAGCCCTGCAGGTTGTATGATAATGATAATGATACTTACTGCTATGGTCCTGGAGCTCAGTTCGCGCAGGCTCCAGCTTTATGATAATGATGCTCACTTTTATAGACCTATAGCTTGAATTTTTAAGGGCCCCACAGACTGTATGATAATGATACTCACTGTTATAGACTTGTAACTTGTGTTTTTTGCAGGGACCCACAGGCCATATGATAATGATGCTCAGCATTATAGACCTGTAGCTTGGTATGTGCAGGGCCGTGAAGGCCTGATAGAGACCTGTAGCTTGGATTGTGGAGAGCCCCTCAAGAATATGATAATGATGCTCTTAGTTATATGCCTGTAGCTTGGATTGTACAGGGCCCTGCAGGCCGCATGATAATGATGCTCACAGTTATAGACATGTAGCTTGGTTTATTCAGGGCTCCACAGGCTGTATGATAATACTGGTCACTGTTATACACCTTTCAGCTTGATTTGTGTAGGGCCCTGCAGGCTATATAATAATGGTGCTCACTGTTATGCACCTGTAGCTGGTTTTGTGCAGGGTCCAGCAGGTCATATGACAATGATGCTCACTGCTATAGACCTGTAGTCCCTTGCAAGTGGAGGGTCTATTTAAGAGAAAACTAGGCACTAGAACAAGGGGCATTAAATGAAACTAAAAGGCGGGAGTTTAGAGATGTGTGGAAATACTTCTTCAGGGAAAGGGTGGTGAATGACTGAAACAGACTGCCAGAGGAGGAGGAGATAGTGGGTGTCAAAGACTGTGGGGAGCATCAAGCATGCATGGGATAGACAAGGAGCATTAGTATATAGGAATAGAGAGGGAGGGACACCAATGACTGATTAGGGTCAAAATGATGGAATAGGGTAGGACAAGGAGCAGACTGGATAAGCCTAAAGGTACTTTTCTGCTGTCCAAATATATGTTTCTATGTAGCTTGGTTTGTGCAGGGCTCTGCCGGCTGTATGATAATGATGTTCACTGTTACTGACTTGTAGCTTGGTTTGTGCAGGGCCCTTCAGCCCTGTTGTAGACCATTAGCTTGATTGTGCAGAATCCTGCAGGCTGTATGATAATGATGCTCACTATTACTAACCTGCAGCTTAGGTTGTGCAAGGCCATGAAGGCCCATTATAGACTTGTAGCTTGGTTTGTGCAGGACCCTGCAGCCTTGTTATAGACCTATAGCTTTAGCTTGGTTTGGGCAGGGCCCTGCAGGCCATGTGATAGTGATGCTCATTGTTATAGACCTGTAGCTTGGTTTTTGCAGTGCCCTGCTGGCCATATAATAGTGATGCTCACTGTTATAGCCCTGTAGCTTGGTGTATACAGGCCCTGCAGGCCTGGAAATCTCCCACAGGGTTGCACCAAGCACTGGGGGTGGGGGTATAGGGAAAGGAGTGCAGGAGAATACTAGGGGTCACATAGGGACCCTGGCAGAGGGGGCCTGAAAGGACTCCCTACCATGAAGCAGGCAGGTAACTGGGGACCCCACAAAGGACCTGAGGGACAACATTCTCAGGGAAGTAGGCTGACAGCCAGTGCTGGACGAAGGGAAGCTGGCAGGAGGTGGATCAGACCTATATTTAGTAACCGCTCCATTCTCTTCTTCTGCTCAGATGGGGGGGGATGTAGCCACGGATAGAGGTGAGTTCAGAGACGAAAGGGTGGGAGTGGGGGGTGGGAGGCAGGGGCTGATAGCAGGAAAAGAACAGTGGGGGACCTGGAATGCAGAGAGAATTGGGGAGAGTAGATCAAGCAGGGGAGAGAGGAAAGCGAGGAGAAGGACAGTTGGGAGGAAAGGTAAAGAAGGACCAGAAGTACAAGGATGATTCTGCAAAGAGAGCTGAGGGGTTAGGCAGGGGAGCACGATGAGCAAGGAGGAACTAAATGGAGACAGGAAGGAAGGAGGATGAGCCAGGCTAGTTTAGCAGATGGGGAAGGACCAGTTCTGCAGAGAGCGTGGGAATTAATGTACAGAAGGATACTCAGGAGGGAGGAGGCATAGGATTGGAGGGGAGGGTGGCCTGGTAAGTCAAGGAATGGGTGGCATGTGGCACTTGGGATAGGGGAGGGACAAGGAGCAGCTGGGTGGGTGTAGTAGGAATGAGAGATATGGAGGGGAAATGGAGGAAAGGAGTGGTCAGAGTGCTCCTGCTGGGGATTCTATGATCAGGGGTATCAAATGGGATAGGAGGAAGTCTGGCGAATTAGAACAAGATGCTTCCCTGGACTAGCAGTGCTGGGGCTAAATACAGAGGTATATCAGCTAGCAAGGACTGTGGGGTTCCCAGACATACTGGTCACCTGGGTACAAATGACATTAAGGAAATAGCGAGCTAGAGATACAGACAAGATTCAGGAAGCTCAGGGTCTGTCATGACATAGGATGCACAGTTTCTCCTCAGAAATCCTGCCAGTGCCAAGGGCTAGTGGGAACACAAAAGAAAAATTAGGAGATAAACCAGTGGCTCAGGGAGTGGGCAGAGGCCAGAGGGTATGGGTTGATGGGGATTGGGGGAGACCTGGGAGGATAAGGAGCTGTCTAGAGATAGACTACATCTCAATTTGGAGGGAGGGGAATCTAGTTGAAAATGGAGGAGTTCATTGGTGAAAAGGGGTTTAAACTTGTGAAGGGGTGGGATGGGAGAAAGGCAGTCAAGGGGATGCCGAGGAAGGAAGGACTCTGTCTCCATCCTCTGGGGGACCAGGAGGATTGCAGGAAAGACCAACTGGCAAAGTGCAGACCAGGGAAAACAGAGATCCCCAAGGAACACGAGCAGGGAAATAAAACTATGGAAAGGGTGGAAGTGAGTCCTACTCGTGCCCAGGAGCTTGGCAATCAAATGCCTGAGCTCCAGGCGATGTTAACTGAGGGAGCAGTGGATGGCAGCGTCACTGAGACCTGGGCCACTGGCAAGACATGACTGGGACCTGAACCTGGAGGGTTACACTATGTTCAGGAAGGACAGGGGAGGAAGGGAGGAGGGGTAGCAATGATAGTAAAAACTGCATTGGCATACGGGAGTTGAGGAGGCGGAGGGAACTGTGGAGGCGATTCTTGGGTCACCTTGAGGACAAGGTGCGCAGAGTAATAATAGAGTGGTGTATAGACCCCTGCTCTGGGCGGAGGAGCTGAGGACAGTCTGGTGGCAGATGTTAGGAGACACTGCAGACTGGGCAGAGGAAAGGTGGTGGTGTTAGGGACTTAAACATGCCAGGAACAGACTGGGAGATTATGACATCCTCTGTGACCAGGGAACAGAGGTTGTTGGATGTCTTTCAAGACGCTGCTCCTAACTCAGCAGGTGAGGGAACCGACCAGGGAGGCATGGGTACTGGATGTGGTCCTGGCAGACAGTGACCAGATTGGGGGCCTGGAGGTAGGTTACCTGGCTGGGGAGTGACCATGCCACGGTCTGGTTCTTGCCTGGACCTAGGAGGGGTAGAAGGCTGCACAAAAGACGGAAGTAACCACTCGGGGTGGATTTAAGGAAATGGAAGGATCCTTAAGGAGCATTTGGATGGGATTGGGTCGACATGGACGCTGATAGTAGGTGGAAATCATCAGGAGAGGGGCATGATGCTACCAGCACCTGTGCAAGAGTAAGACGAAAATGCGTAGGCCTAAAAACCCTGTTGGTGGACCAGGGAGGTCCAGGAGGGTGGGAAAGAAAGCAGCCTATAAGAAATTCAAGTGCCTAAGGAGTGAAAGGACTGAGGGAGTAAGGCTGGTTGTTAGAAGGGCCACCAGAGTGGTGAGGGTGGCTAAGGCAAGGGAAGGAGCAGAACCTCGGCCAGGAAATTAGGAGAGGAAAAAGGGTTCTTTAGATACATTGGGGAAAGACGGGAGGGTGAAGGGCAGATTAGCAGGATTAAATCAGGGGAGAGATGGGCACAAGACCCAGAGGAGCAGGTTGAGGCACTAAATGAGTACCTACCTCAGTTTTACCAGGGAAATGGGGATGCTGCATGCTACATGGAGGAGACAGAGATAATGGAGGGGGGACCCTTACCAATCGGCAGGTCTGGGGAGGGGGGGCATCACTGGCAGGTGGGGAGGGCTAAGCAGGAGAAGAGGTAATGGAGTGGAAATCACAGCAGAGAGTGGAGGGAAGCCTCCAGCCCTTTAAGACGGAGAAAGCACCGGGCCGGATAAATTACATCCTAGAGTGCTGAAGGAACTTGCAGATGTCCTGGCAAACCCTGGCAGAGCTTTTCACCATCTCTCTGAGGACAGGGTGGGTGCCCCAAGACTGGAAGGTGGCGCATGTGGTGCCTATCCACAAGGGGGATCAAAGGGAGGTGGCAGGGAACTTCTGGGCCCATCGTGACATCAGTGGTGGGCAAGGTGATGGGAGGGCATTGTCAAGGAGTGGCTAGAGGCCCTGGATAAGTCAGGGTGCCTGGACGATGAGACAGCATGGGTTGTCGAGGAAATCAGCCTCAGACAAACCTGGTGGAGTTCTATGACTGGTGACAAGTGCCTGGACCTGGGTAGACCAGTGGATGTCCTCTCTCTGGACTTCAGCAAGGCATTTGACTCTGTTCCTCATTAAGGGGGCCTGTTGGATAAACTAGGAGAAATGGGGGTGGGAAACCAGATGATCCGATGGATAGGCAATTGGCTCAGGACCGGACCAGAGGGTCGTGGTTGGTGGGATAATCCTTTCCCAAGGAGGGTCATTAGTGGGGTCCCACAGGGATCAGTCCTTGGGCCCCTTCTGTTCAACGCCTCATTATCTGACATAGGACAGGAATCAGGAGTGAGATGGGTCTCTTTCAGATGACTCGAGCTTCAAGAGCAGTGGTGGATGGGGAGGAGGGAGGGTGGCCTGCAGGGGACCTGAAGGCTCTGGAAGATGGTCTAGAAAGTGGAGCTGAGGGTTTAATGCAGGAATGCAAAGTTACTCCATCTGGGGCCTAGAAACCAGGCCAAGGTACACCCTGGGGGAAATACTACAAGACTCAATGGCTGAGAGGGACCTGGGGTGGTGGTGATGTCAAGATGAACAACCTGAGACTTGAGGAGGGCAGCAGCGAGGCCAACAGGATGCTGGGATGCATCGCTAGGGGATCACCTCCAGAAGGAGGGAAGTGATACTCCCCTGTATAACTGCTTGGTGAGGCCGCACCTGGAGTACTCGTGCAGTTTTGGAGAGCCTCATTTAAAGAGGGACATTAACCTCCTGGAGAGGGTCCAGAGGAGGCAACCTAAAATGATTTGGGCTTGGGGGACAGGACTGGTGAGGAGAGGCTCAAGAGCTAAATATGTACACTTTGAAGAGAGAAGGGACCGGGGATGATAGAGGTCCTCAGGTCACATGAAGAGGGTAAATAGGGAGGAACAGTGAGGTGCTTCAAAGGAAGGAGGAAGGCCACCAGAGGGCATGGATGAAAGCTGGAGGGGAAGATTCAGGGAGAAAGGAGGAGGTGCTACTTCACTGAGAGGGTGGTAGAGCCATGGAATGCACTACCTAGGGGCTTGGTGGAGGCAGAGACAGAGGGCTCAAGAGGGGTGGGACAGGTACAGGGAAGGGTTCAGGAAGCAAAATCCAAAGCAGCAAGAATATCTGGAACTGGGAAGGGAGAAGCCAGAGAAGGCGAGGGGGACAGCAAGGTCAGCACCCAGGGTGGGGGCTGACCAAACGAGCAGACACGAAAGACCATTAGGCCTATTCTGCTGGCATTTTAGTATGTTAGTATGTTAGTATGTTAGTATGTTATAGACCTGCAGCTTGGTTTGTGCAGGGCCCCACAGGCCATGTAATACTGATGCTCACTGTTACTGATCTGTAGTTTGGTTTGTGCAGGGCCTTGCAGGCCATGTTTTTGTGATGCTCACTGTTATAGATCTGTATCTTGGTTTGTGCATAGCCCTGAAGGCCCTGTTATAAATCCGTGATCTTAGTTTTTGCAGGGCCCTGCAAGGCCTGTTATAAAACATGTATCTGGTTTGTGCAGACCCTGCAGACCTGTTATAGACTTGTATTTTGGTTTGTCCAGGACCCTGTGGGCCTGCTAAAGACCTGCATCTTGATTTGAGCATAGCAACACGAATGATTATGAACTGTATCTTGGTTTGTGCAGGACCCTGAAGGCCTGCTAGCGTTATCTTGGTTTGTGCAGGCTCTGCAGGCTGCATAATAATGATGCTCATTGTTATGCAGCCTGTAGCTTGGTTCAGTACTGTGCCCTGCAGGCCTGTAATAAACTTGTATCTTGGCTTTGCGTGAGACCCATGCTGGCCTGGATAGACCTATATCTTGAGCCTAGTCAGGTCTGCAGACCTGTTATAGACTTGTATCTTGATTTGTGTAGGACCTGCAGGCCAGTTATAGACATGTATCTTGGTTTATGTAGGGCCCTGCAGGCCAGTTATAGATTTGTATTTTGGTTTGTGCAGGGTCCAGTAGACCTGTTATAGACCTGTAGCTTGGTTTATGCAGTGCCCTGCAGGTCATACTTGAAGAAGCACTGCTGTTAAATGGGGTGGGGTACAGATTAGTTGCTGAGATTAAGATGGCATCTGGGGAACAGACATGCTGTTGAACTCTTGTCTAACCTGTGAGACTTTTCACTTCTAATTCTTATTTGATTAAGAGAAAATTGTCATCTAAATTTCAAAAGAAAGTATCAAAGCCAGGTACCAAAGCCACAGCAACAGAGGAGGAGAAAGATTCTTCCTCTTGAGACATCCATAAATTGATCTAAAAAGATCCAATAAAATCCATTATGACTTCAGTGTCTGGTCCAGGGGAGGCAATCACAGCCACTGGGGAGTGACTTCTGCTACATATGGGGTGCCCATCCATTGCTTGGGAGGTATTTAGAAGCACCTACCCATCAACTGAGCAGGGTGACTTGTCAAAGGACTACTACAGTCAGAATTTGTGAAAACATACAGTATGCTGTGCAGAGTGTTTTGATTTGTGTGTTTAGTCCTGGTATGTCCTTCCCTTTACTTGCTATTAGGAGTTTTCCCTCGAGTTGCTTATGGTTTCATGGCCTCTCCTACAAGTGTTATTGCCTTTGGGGAGCACCATATTATCACAGTGTATTGCTATTTTTTTCTTACCATGCCTTCTGTCCCATGTGCAAGAGATACATCCTGGTCCTTAGATTCAGAAGGTACTAGTTTGCAATCAATTTTACAGAAGTGCAGTTGTGTTTTTAAGTAATTTTCCTTACCCAGTGGGCACTGAAGGTACATTTACAGCTTAGCTATCACTTGAGAACAATTTGAGTGGGTATTCTGTAAGAAAACAGCTAGAATCTTTATTAATAATAGCAATGATGACCTAGGGTGAGTCGTGTTCTTGTTATGGCTTTGTGTAATTTGATGAAATTTAAAGCTTTAAAAGCAAAACATTTACTCCTGCTGACTAGACCTAGAAAAATATATAGAAAACTAAAATATTGAATTGTGGTTATTTAGTTGTGGCCAGAACATTAGGCTTCTATCTTCAGATTAGTGCTGCAGTACTTTCCCTCACTGAGTCATTGGTCCAGGATGCATCAGTGTCACATGAGACAGGAGGAGGAATATAGGGCAAAGAAGAGATCCCAGGAGGCCATAAATCTAGTAGGCAAATTTAGAAAACACTCAAAATAGAAAACAAAAAAGAAGGACACATGGGACCAGATATTCAGAGCAGTTGTGCGTGGCACAACTGAGTTGCATAGGCGCAACTATGGACATGTGCCACTGAGCGATATTCAAAGGCTGTGGCTGTGCAGTGCAAGTCACACAGCACCATGGCACAAATATAATGTATGCAGCACAAGTGCAGGGGGGTGTTCCTATGAATAAGTGGCACAAGGGTATATTCAACCACAAATCATGGCGCAAGTCTGGAGCAAAACCCAAGATGCACCACCTGGACTTGAGCCTATAAAAACCTAGCTCAAACACACAGACAGAGAGGCACAATTCTGTGCCCAGAGAGAGAGAGGTCAGGGAGCCAGTGTGACACACAGCCAGATAGAGATGGACAGTGCACCGTTCCTCATGGAGGTGGTAATGAGGGTTGTGAGGAGATAGGAGGAACACCAACGTGGCCAACAAAAGGGCCGGTGATGGTATGCCCGACACAGGTGGTACCGTACCCATGTCACATTTGAGAACTATAGTAATACGGAGATAGTGGGCCAGTACTACCTGAACAGGGTAATTCTAAGGCAGCTCTGCGAGCTGTGCAGTGAGGAGATGCAGGCACCCATCAGATGTAGTCATGCCATGTCAGTGGAGACTAAGGTGACTGCAGTGATGTGCTTGCTCACCACGGGCACCTTCCAAAGTCCAGCTGGGGATACCATTCACATCACCCACTTGGCCACATCCTGCCTTATCAGAGAGTTCCTCCATGCTCTGCTGCCACATGCTTCAGAGTTCATACATTTACCCAGCACACAGGCTGAGTCTACAGTAAACATGCAGGACTTCCACAGGGTCGCACTCATACCAGACATGATTGGGGCCATTGACTGCACCCTAAGGGCCCAGTCTACATAAATCACAAAGGCTACCCATCAGTCAACTGCCAGGTGGTGTGCAATGCCACAGGGTGCATCATTAATGTTTGCACCTCACACCCCAGGAGTGCACATGATGCATTCATCTGGCACAGCTCTGCACTGTGCCAGAAGTTTGAACGTGGGGAAATCATTATACCCATGCCACATGGCCCAGCAGCCCAGTCAGTATACACGGGGCATGCAGCACAACACACATGTGTGCTAATACATGCATGCCACACCACCACTGCCCACATGTGCATGAGGCAGCAGCAGCAGATGGCAGTGCAGGGCAGTACACACATCAAGCCAACCACACAGTCCTTTAGCCACCATGGCCATGAGGGCAGCCATGCTGGGGCTGATCAGCAGACACAGGCTGCTCATTGGTCATGGGGGGTGTCTGACACCACCCAGAGGTTGATGTCTGGGACCACGACCATGTCTCGCAGGGGCATGGAGGTAGCCAAACAGGCCAGCCCCTGGGGTGCCTTGGATGCCTACATTAGAGACCGCGTATCTGCTGTGATGGGGTCACAAGATGCGAGACTGTGGGGTGGACAGGCACTGTGGGAGTCCTCTGCACATGGCCAAGCCCAGTGGCTGCCACCTCAACACAAGCTCCAGCCATGATGGTACCAGTCATGCTGCTGCCATTGATGCCACAATGGCACCAGTCATGCAGTCCATCAACATGGTCGCAGCCTCCCGCATCTGGTGGAGTCTGTCCAATGAGCTGCACATTGCTCCGACCTACTGCTCAGCTAGCTGGCGCACCTCTGCACGCAGTGTATGCATCTGTTACAGAGTAGACACAACCAGAGGGTATAGACAGAATGAGAAGGACCTGCAGAAACTTGAAGAATGGTCAGGGTGTGCAGTTGAAATTCAATGCAAAGAAGTGCAAGATAATGCATATGGGGCACAAAACCCTGGCACAATATATCAGTTGGGGGTGAGGATATAGCATACACCAAGCAGGAAAGGGATCTTGAGTTATATATCTCTGATGACCTCAAGGTAGGGAAATAGTGTGACAAGGCAGCAGGTAAAGCAAATAGGATGATGGGATGCATAGGCAGGGGCATCACCAGCAGGAAAATGGAGGTCATAATTCCACTATGCAAGACACTAGTGAGGCCCCACCAGGAGTATAGTGTACAGTTCTGGAGATCTTACCTACGTAAGGACATAGACAGGGTAGAGAAGGTTCAGAGGAGGGCAACAAAGATGGTACATGGATTGCATCACAAGTCCTATGAGTACAGGTTGAAGGAACTGAATATGTACTCCCTGGAGGAGAGGAGGGAGAGAGGGGATATGATAGAGACATACAAGTATCTTACAGGGAGGAACAGGGTGCAGGAATACACTATTTTTAAGCGAAAAAGATGTTCCAGGACTAGAGGGCATGAGATGAAGTTGGAGGGAGGACGATTCAGAGGAAACATGAGAAAGAATTTCTTCACAGAACGGGTGGTGGACAAGTGGAACACCCTGCCAGAGGAAGTGGTGGGGGCTGAAACAATCACGGGATTTAAGAATGCATGGGATAGATATAAAGGAATTCTGGAGGTCAGGGGTAAGGGGCAACAGACTTCTAGGAAAACATAAATTGAACTTAGAAGCTCAAATGGGCAGACTGGGTGGGCCACAGGCCCTTATCTGCCAACACTGTCTATGTATCTATGTACCTCTGTGGCAAGCAGTGCCTGGTTCTCTACAGATGCCTGCAGCAACCCAGTGTGCTCTTCCAGCTGCTCAGCATCCTGCACCTCCTGGCCAGGATGCTGGGCTGCTGAGGGTGACATGGCACGCTGCCTAGCCTCCTGCTCTGGTGGATGCTGCACAGGGGGCAGTACTGGGGCTACAGTGTTGTCGGGCACATCTGCAGCAGACACCGTGCCACACTGCCTGGTGGAACCCACATCCTGCTGCTGCTGCTCGACCAGCCGCTGGGCAGTTCCATGCATTGCCGCCACACCAGCACCACCATTGGGCACAGTGGTGTTGTCACACACACTGCTGCCTGCAGGGATGGGGTGGCAGCTGTGCAGCTACAGGCACAGTGCTGAGCCCTGGTCTCACCTGTGATGTGTCCAGAGGATGTCAGGCAACACATCCCTACACTGTCCAGGATCAGTGTGTTATGTCATCATTGAGCTGGATCCAGCCCCATGCTGGGTCTCCACACTAGCACACTCAGGCTGACATCTTGCAGAAACTCACCCAGGGTGTCGTCTGACCCAGGCCAAGGATATCCACCTACTCCACAGTGCTTGTCCACAGCCTGTCCAGGTTATGCACTCTGGTAGAGGTGGATGGTCTGTCCTCCATGGCCATGGCTGCTGCAGTCCCTGCTCCATCCTCCCCATGGAGGTGTGATAGTGCTGCAAGAGAGGAACAGAGGGTTAGTGCTGCAGTAATGCCCATGCAGTGGCCCTGACAAACAGTGTGCATGCAGCCAGTGCTGCATGCCACCGTGTTGCCACACATGCCAGCAGTGACACATGCAGGTGGTTTGCAACATGGCAGCAGGCACTCCTGCATGTCCAAGCCCACCACTGCCAGACATGTTTGTCGAGTGCTAACTCACCATACAGAGTGGGGCTACCACCTGTTTGGAATCCACCCCAGTACACCCTCCACCACTGTGCATCTGATGGTGGCCACCACCAGCTCTTCAGTAACTGACAGGGTGGGAGTGGTGATGGGCCACCACCGATCGCACTGTGGGAGGCCCATATAGCCACCTTCTCTTTGATCCTCTGCCTGTCAGTGCTGACCTCTTTGCGATGCTCCTGTGCACTGTGCTGGTGCCTTCTGTGCAGGTTCACGTATGCTGTCACCTCATCCTACCCTGCTGACCTCTCTTGGGGTGTGCCAGTGGCACTGCTAAACAGTTCCTCCCAGTCAAGGTATGCCTTGAACATGGCATTCTGCTCTGTGTTATTGAAGTTGGACCTTCTCCTCTGGGCAGGCCCACACCCCTCCTCACTTTCATGTCCTGACATGTTGCTACCTGTGGACAGTGACAGCATGGTGGGTCAGTGTCTTCATGGGCCATGGCAGTTCCCCATTTCAGTGTTGTTGCAGTCCTCTGTTGCCCTGTGGCAACATCCACTTACCTACTGAGGTTGCAATGCTGGTTCATGGTCTGTGCTCTCTGATGGCACTTATCAGGCATATCACATTCAAATGAGCTTGTGCGCAATGGTGATGTTATGCTAATGCAACCTATTATGCAAGCACATTGGCTGATGAGGTGATTTGCATACTGCAGTTGAATATCGCGAATATGCACCATGCACAATGGAGTTGCACTGGAACAACCCCGTGGTGCATGTCAGGCACATGTGCATTGTGTGTTCCTGCAGTGCGCATGTGCACACAGCATAGCACATGTCTATCACATGACTGGTGTCCCTTGCACATTGCTATGCCATTGTGCATGCAGAGATGGGGAGGCATTGCTCATGCTCTAGCTTCCCACTGCGCACTGTGCACAATGCAGTATGTAGGGCACATGTGCAATTGAGTGGGGGGTGATAACCTATGGCCCTGGGCCATGTACATGACTCCATGCACCTGTCAGGCCATGGCATTGTGCACATGTCCAGGAATGTGCAATGCACCTGCATCATGCATCACCGTGATGCTCGATTGCATCATGCTGTTCCTGATCATGCATCCTACCCATGTAGCCCTCACATGCATGATCCTCCCACCATTCACCCCAGTCTAGTGAGCCTTTAGCAGCCATGGTGCAGGGGAGAGCACAACGGGCACTTAATTTAACCAATGTGGAAATCGTCAATCTGGTCACAGTGGTGCAGCCCTTTGAGGGACAACTGTTTTGTCAGGTGCCACTACAACAGGCCAGAGGTGATGCATGGCAGCATGTTTCCAGGGACCTGGAGTGGCACATGGGAGTGGCCAGGACCCCCGAAAATGCCTCCATTATTACGGGGACCTAAGGTGCAGGGATCCTGAGATGCTGCGTAGGATGCAGACATGTGTCCAGCACAGGGCAGTGCCATAGACAGGTAGGTGTGCACAAGTGGCATGCATGCCTGGATGCTCATCAGTAGTAGGTGTAGGGCTGTGCGTCATGCTCTGCAGCTGGGGTTCAACACAGTCCTGTCTTCAGCTGCACTTCATGCATGGCTGTACCGTGTTGCAGTCATGCAGGCATGGGGCCATAGGATGGTCAGGGACATGCCATGTAACATGAGCTGTCACGGTGGTGGGGGGCTCACCATGCATGCTTGTGTACTCATGTCCTCCTCTCTACATTCCTTCCACAGGGCCAGAGGATCAGCAGATGGGCCAGGGAGGTCACAGCAGGGTGAGGGGCCACAGTAGGCCACTGACAGCAGCATCGGTCAGACATTGCATGGCAGGTAAGTTTGGCCACATTGCTGTTACCTGTCCCCATGGTATTGCAGTGAGGATGGGGTCTCGGCATGGTAGCCATGGCCATGTGTCTGCACAGCCGTGGTCAGCACATCCCCCATTATATGTGCAACTCTTGCATGTACTTTGGCAGCCTTTGGCCAGCTGGTGGAGATGACCTGCACATAGCCTCCACTAAGGCAGCAAGGAAACCCTCCCCAGAACTGGAGTGCAGATCCCCCCAACCAACGTATGCTGCAAACAGCTTTGGACACAACTTGGAAGGTCATGAGGGCAGTGAGGAAGCTCTTCCCAGAACCAGAGTGTGGACCGCCCCAACTGACACACGTTGCAAACAGGTATGGCTAGTCAGCATAGCAGTTCCAACAAGCAGACAAAGTGGAGCACAGAGAAAAGGCGCCCATTTCAAATTCCAGTTGGCAGACAAATGGAGATAGTTTTATATGTCTGCCTCATAGCTTAAAATGCTGTTTTATTGTTCTGCAACAGGGAGCTTTAAGAATACTTTCTGGTGTATCCAGCTTCTGCAGCACACCTTAATTTCATGTCTGTCTCATAGCTTAAAGTACTGTTGTAGTGTTTCGAATCAGGGAGCTTTAATGGTCATTTTAAAGAAGTGTTTAAAAGAATTCATTATCAACCACCAACTGCTGCAGGGCATCTTAACATTGCGATTGTTATAGCAAGCAAACAGTAATTACCAGCTGCTGCAGGGCACTTTAGAGTCATGATTTGTTATAGCAAGTAACTTTAAGTTGCTTTAAAGATCCTGTACAGCCTTTTGTTAGCAAGCCCCTTCCTCCCTCTTACCTATTTGATTGTGTTCTCCCTACAACAGCTTCAGGCACAACTTGGAAGGTCACGAGGTCAGCAAGAAAGCCCTCCCCAGAACCGGAGTGCGGATCCCCCCCAACCGACACACGCTGCAAACAAGTACAGCATAGCAGTTTCAACGAGCGGAGCCCTGCTGATGTTTCGCGTCAGCTCCCCACCACCCCACCACTACCCTTGGCAGACACTCCCTTATATAGGAGAAATCACATGCTATTTTCAACCAATCAGCCCACTTTCTCATTTGCAGGCTATACCAGGAATCCACTAGAGGCCACCACACCAAGGTCTTAGCAGTAAGACACCATCCAAACCCTTGCTCTGTAGCCTCTCCAGTATGTCTCAATTATACTTATTAATCTTCTTTCCCCTCATCCCCTGGGTGTCTCTCCCTCCATCTAATTACCCTACACTGCCAGACCACATCATACCATGTGATAGACTGCTAACAAACATTCCTACCGCTACTATCATAGTGGTGTCGCACCACGGCCACTTCTACCACACACTAGCTACCGGCCCCGGGCTAATCCCAGCTACCTTCCGCATCAGTCTCTATGGCCTTCTGCCACACACTCAGAGACCAAAAGCTGCAATAGCCGTACCTCATACTACCTCTAGAAAGCTTCAGTGGATGGCACATCACACCAAACTCCTGGTCACCCTGCTACTTCTACTTGCAGGTGATATCGAGCTTAACCCTGGACCTACCCACCTCCACACCCAAAATGATTCCATTCCACTCCAACTCCCCACGGGCTTTGAACTGATTCACATAAATATTTGTAGCCTCTTGCGCAAAATCATCTTGCTTCAAGCCCTTGCCTTGTCCCTTATTCCAGACATACTGATTATCTCCGAAACCTGGCTAAAACCACATAACACTGAGACAGAATTTGCAATACCCAGCTACACACTTCTCCGCCATGACCGTGTGGGCGAAAAAGGAGGTGGCATAGCTATGTACGTTGCCTCCACCATCCAATTTTCTGTGACTGCCCTATCCCTACCTTCTGAGTCCATTAATGCCTTAATGGTAAAACTCACCATCCCCCACTCAATCCCAATCTACATAGCAGGTACATGCTGTGCTACAGACACCAACTCACCTGCCATACTGGGACTACCTGGGTTCCTTAAACTCCCTGGCAGCAGGTTTTGAGATCCATATACTAGGAGATTTTAACCTGAACTGGCTCGCTGAGTCTCATTCAAACTTTTGTGACAAGGTGACAGCCCTAATCATAACTCGACTAATCTCTGAACCCACTCAGTTAAACCACAAAACACAGAACCACACACTGCTAGATTGGTCCCTCACATCACACCCGCACAGGGTCATAGGCTCAGGTCTCCTTCCGGATGCCCTTAGTGACCACCACGGAATCTACTCCATATGCAAAATTCACAAACCTAAAGCTCCCCCCCCCAGAATCATAATGTCTGGATCCTACAAATCTCCGGACCTCCCCATATTATTAAATGATTTGGGCAACTCTAACTGGTCACACATTAGTCAATTCACCTCTACAGATGAGGCACTATTGTTCTTTAAGTCCAAGTTCATCACCATCTGGGACCAATACGCCCCCCTCAGACATACCAGAGTCCGAGGTGCTCATCTCCCATGGATCTCTACCAAAATCCTAGCCCACCTCTGAATCTGAGACAAGTCTGGAAAACTTTTAGCTTTCCAAATCTCAGGGCCGACCTCCAGACTTACCGTGCTTCACAATACTAGAGCAAAAAGAATCGTGCAAAGAAGCCAACTATTTCACAGGCTTATCTAGTTCCACCTCCCATCTCCGCCAAGATTCTGGAATGTGGTCAAATCACTTCTCTGCCCACTATCGCAGCCCCCACCCCTTCCCTGCAGATTGGGGGACTCTCCATCACTGACCCCTCAGCAGTTGCCATTTTGTTTAACACTGTCTTCACAACTAGCCATGCTACTCCCTTGTCTACCCCCCACCTGTTCAGCATGCCTCCCCCATCACCCCGTCTTGTGGCACACCTGCAGCTCACTCCTTCTCCTTCCTGCAAGTCACCCCTGATGAGGTATACAATGCACTGGTTGCCCTTAACCCAGACAAGGGTAAATGTCCTACTGGGTTGGACTCCAAAATGCTCCACCTGTCAGCCCCTGCCATAGCTCAATCCCTTGCCTCCTTTTAACTTATCCTTCTTCCTAGCTGAAGTCCCTACTGGTGGAAACATGCCATCGTAATCCCACTTCCCAAGTGTGGTGATTCCTCAAACCCAAGCAACTATTGGACCATCTCCCTCCTACCGACCCTTGCCAAACTACAGGAGTGCCTGGTTCTTTCTCACCTATCCACCTTTCTGGATTCCTCCTCCTTTTTCTCCCCCTACCAGTATGGGTTTAGGAAATCCCACTCCACCACTACCTCCCTTCTCAGGATTACCAATTCCATCCTCACAGGGATAGATGCTGGCTACATCACAGCTGCCATCTTTATCGACCTGGCTAAGGATTTCGATACTGTGACACACTCTCTCCTCCTGAACAAACTCACCAATGCTGGTCTATCCAGCTGGGCCACATCTTGGTTCCACTCTTACCTCACTGGCAGATCCCAAGCTGTCCGTATCAGTTCATCCACATTGGCTCCCCTCCCAATCACTTCAGGAGTACCACAAGGCTCTGTCCTAGGCCCCCTCCTGTTCTTGGTCTTCCTGAATGACCTGCCATCTGCCTGCCCACACACCGCCATCCACATGTACGCAGATGACACAGTGATATACGCATCAGACCCTCAACCTCGGAGGTTGCGACCAGACTACAACAAGACTTTATCTCAGTCCAGCACTGGCTCCGCTTAAAAATAACCTCCTCCTGAATGCCGGCAAAACAGTCTCACTAACCTTTGGCACAAGGCATAACATTTCTAGGATCCCTTCACCAATATTATTCCACACTCTGGAAGGGTCCCCTCTGGAGTCCTGCACCTCCTTCAGATACCTCAGTGTTTGGCTTGACCAGCACCTCAACTTTTCCTCACATATTGACTCTTTACTCAAGAAGCTGCACCCTAGGCTTGGTGCACTTTACCAGAATTATGACAGCATCCCCCCTTCCAGCCAGGAAGGACATTGAAAAAAAAATTATCCTCCCCATCCTCGACTATGGGGACATAGTCTACGGCGCTGGCCTCAAGACCACATTAGCCAGGTTGGATCCTCTCTTCCAATCTTTCTGTCATTTCACCCAGAACAGCCCCTACTCCACACACCACTGTGCCCTATCAAGCAATGAACCTCACCTCTCTTGACCATCGCAGACTAACCCACTGTGCCAAGATCCCAGCCAAGTATTGGTCACAGCGTCTACCCTCCTACCTCTCTGATGCCTTAACCAACCCCAGCGCCCAAGCATACTGTCTCAGAAACTCAGACTCTAGGTCCCTAGCTGTCCCTACCAGTCTACTACTACTGGTCAGTCAGCTTTCAGCTACCGCATTCTCACATTGTGGAACTCCCTCTCAGCTAACGTTCATCACTTCTCCTCCCTCTCGCACCTTAACTCCATGCTCCAAGCCCATTTAATCCCTAACTAGTGCTTGTGTCTAGGTGTTTCCCAATCACTAGTAGACTCTCAGTATATGTCTGCACTTAGCAATTGAAATTAATCTGTGCCTAACTATTGTTCTCTTGCCTTATACAGTTTCTCACATGGTCCAATTTTGCTAGTGGCCTGCACCTTGAATTTATTGTACTCATGCTGTGTTAACTGTGGCTACCAACTGACTCTCAATCCACTACTGACTTGTAATCAGAACCAAATGTTACTGTTCTCCCACTATGTATTCACTTGTTTACACTGTCTTCAACTGTCTACCTATGTTCCCCTCCCCAGGATGTATCTGAAATTGAGCAATAAACTGCTCAGTATGCCTTTCCTGGTAAAATGCTTAAATAAATAAATAAATAAAAGTGTGCTGCAACAGTGCCATTGCTCTGTGCTATGTGCCCATGCTCGTGCATACATGGGCACACTGTGCTACACTGTCTGTCTGGCTGCTCCATTGTGGTGTACTGTGTGGATAACTGATGTGCCCCTCCAGGCATGGGTCCATTGCGGTCTCTCAGTGATGCGTGCCCCACAGTTCAATGCACGATGTGGGTGGGCCATTTTTTGGGGGGGCATTGAACTGATTGACTGTCCTGTCCCTTCCCCTGGGTGGTCGTGGGATGGTAGCTGGGAGGGCTAAATGCTCCCATTCCCAGGCACTTGGGTGTATCTTGGGTCTACAATGGAGGCATCTGGAGCTGCAGTGAAGGCACCTGCAAGAGATGGCGACTTTGAGGCAGGCCTTCCAGTGTCTGTGGTGGTCTATCAGGGGATGGCAATAGACCACCTGTACAGTGCCCCTGTTATATAGCTCCCATTCCTTAGCCACACCTGTTTCACTGCTCTCCCACATCATGATGTATAGCCCCTACACCCTGTCCCCTTCCTCCTCTCCCCCTCCCCATCCCTGCCCCTTGTTTTATGACTGTCTTGTACATATCTTTTTGATAAAGCTTTCATTTTGCTACAGCCCTGTGTCCTTGTCTGCTTTGCAGGTGGCATGAGAAGCCATGCTGCTGATGTGTGGTCATGGTACATGGGGTCCCCTCAGGGGTGGGTCAGATCATGGGCTGTGTTCCCATGGGGTCCATGTTGTATCAGCACTGTTTCATATGTTCATGGCATGTGTGACTGGGGGTCGGATGTGTTTGGTGTGTCACTGTGTGGTCAGTGTGGGGCTCTGTACTGGAGTGGGTTACCAGGAGGGGTGCTGGTCTCTGCACAGGGAGCTTGCATTCTTGGGGCCTGGTCCACATGGTGGCACATGGACCTCAATGTGCACGGGTGCACTCCCATGCACATGGGGAGGGGTCACCTGCCTGTGCCCTATGACCTGGAGGGTCTAGCACTGGTGGTGACAGGGTGGCAGAGGGGATCGGGACTTGGGTAATATTGTTTCCAGGAACATACATGTTGTTGGACACTGTGGGTAAGTGGTGGCTGAGGCTGGCATGCTGTTGGGCTGCATGGGGTGGGTGTTCACTTGCAGTATGGGAGGGTCATTCTCCTCATATCCTCATGGCTGGTCAAGCTGACTTTGGACTGTGGGCTATGGTTCTGGGGATTATCATTCCTGATGACACTGGCGGTGTGCTGACCATTACCTGATGTGTGGGGCTAGCTTGAGCAGACTGTGATTGTACTAACTGAGCCATGGACAGGGTAGAGGGGATGTGCTCTGGACTATTCATTGTCTGGGGTGGTTGGACAGGGGGGCAGGGGTGGCCCTTCCTGTACCATGGGGGCACTGTTGGCCTGGGTGTGTGTGCTACTGGTGGTGGATGGCTGGTGTCGGGGTCACATCTGGTGGCTCCTGTCAGTGACAGGGTGGTGGATGGCTGTTATGTGCTACTGGAGGTGGTGTTGGGGATGGGCACCATACTGGGCTTTGTGTGGGCATGGGTCAGACACATGGTACTGGTATCGGGAGGGGTGTGGAGGCAGGATGCCACAGGGTTCTGTGGGTTGCTACATCTCTCCTGCCCATCTGCTGGGTGCCTTTGGTGGTCCTGCTGTGCCTGGTGGTCATTTCTGCCTTCCTGTGTCTGTAGTTTTGTATGTCTGTGTTCCTACCTCTGTTCTGCTGTTCATTGCTGTGACTCCCCACCACCCCCTGTGCCACTGCCCCAGAGGTCACTGGATGTGTGGGCCTTTTCCCTGTCCTGTGTGGCCCTTTGTGCCATTGTGACCAGTGTCTGCCTCTGCACCTTGTGCACCTGTCCACCTGACTGCCATTTGATTGTGAGGGTGCACATGTCCACTGTGGGCAGAGCTGTGGTGCCCTCCCACTTCAGCAAGTGCCCTGTGTTGCACTGTGTGGCTTGTGGCTCACTCACCCCTGATCAACTTCGCTTTTTGTTTGCTTCATCCCTGGACCATGCATGCAGCACCCTTTGGGCCTGCCTGGTGGGTGTCTGTTGCATATCTCTGCCATTGGCATGGTTGGGTTGGCAGGCCTTTGGACAGGGTGTGTTCCATGGTTGGTAGGCTAGGGTTGTCTGTGCACTTTCCCTTGGTGCCTTGTGTGTCCTCCAAGTCAGTGCATCTGTGTACATGGGTGTGCCCTGCTAGGGGGTCCTGTGCCTATTGCCCTATATTTCCTTGGTTATGTGCCTCTGATACCTCCAGCTCTTGCAGTGCTTACTACATTTGTGCTCAGGTCTGCTCTGTTCATCCATGGTTGCGCCAGCGCATCTTTGGTTGGACCATGGTGCATCTTTGCCATAATCAGCCAGCTTGTGCTAGGGCATTTTGGGCAGTGTTTCTTCTGAATATGGCTCCAGTTTACCATGGCACATCTGACTTGTGCTGCTCTGGACTTGTGCCAGCCTTTAGCGCATTTCTGAATATCCAGCCCATTAAGTCTAAACACATAAATCAAAACACTTTGCACAACATGTTTTGAAAATTGTGACTGTAGTACTCCTTTAAGGCCTTAGGAAAATTACCTTGCCAATATTATGGCTGACAGGATGTAGACTTCAGCATGAGTGCTACTAGAGCTACTTGGCCCAGCTCTCAAAACATGTAGACTGGACGTAAGGGACTTGTGTCATAAGACTTTGAAGCAAGTGATGACTTGCATCACACATGTATCAGATGTGATTCTCTAAAGCAGCCTGTGTTAAATCCAGTGCAGTTGCACCAAAGACACCTTGTGCCAAGGAAGCATCATGCAGCCAGGTGCAGGAAAACTCATCTGTGGTTTAATTTTATAGTATTATTGCTGTTCTCTATTCTTGAGGCACCACTTTGTTAAATACTCTGGTCTATTGATCCCTGTGGGTTACTCTAACAGCATGGTAATGTCTCACAATGTATTTACTCATTTTTGTGATTTCTTATTTATTTATTTAATAATGTACTTAACAGCATCTTCCAGTGCACAACATTTTATTTGAATGTTGTGATAACAGTGGTCATTCCTACAGTCCACTGTCTTACTATTCACATTTTCATTTAATGCTGCAGTAACTGCAATGTAAATACCTATTGTCCAATCTTTTTTTTGTTTGTTAACACTGTGGTCTGCCCTTGCATTTTCACATCATCCATAATGTGAGATTATTTATGTATCACTTTTTTCATCATCTTTATTTGTGCTTTACTATTATGAATTGTAGAATATGCCATGTATTATTACATTTTTTATGCAGTTGTTAACTACATTACACCTCATACCATAAACATCTTGTTTTCATTGAGCTCCTTAACTGAAGTACTAATAGGTGATGGCATACGATTATAGTTTCACATTGCTTATCTGTCATTATACCCAAAAATGAACTCATCATCATCAAACCTATGTCTGTTTATTTTCTTTTTGTTTTGCAGTTGTATTTTGTTAATAGCATGAAAATAAATAAAATAATAAAATATAAAATAAAACTCTCAATGGGATGTTGTACAACTGACTCACCCTCACATCCCAAGAATGCATCTCACAGTAACAAAACTCTCACCTGCTTTTCAAACCTCTGATATGTACTGGATTTAGAGGAGAAGGGTGCGATTGATGAAATGCTGTGTGGTGGTAGTAAGGCAGGTTTCCATTAGCTCACCAGTGATGCTTTTCATTTTTAATTAGGGATTCGGTTTTGTGATAAAGAAGTCTATCACACATACAAATAATGCCCTTTTCATCTGTTGAGTCATTGGATCACTGGTGAGGCTGATGGGAAGGGGGCAACAGTTGTACACCATAGGTTATACCAAAGCTTTGGTAACAATAAAACTGATGGCACAGTTCCAGCAATGAGTTTGTTCCACACACTATAAGGTCACCTCATGTCTTTGTGGTACTGTGTGTCATGGGTTGGGGAGGGGGGTGTTCACATGCATCAACAATGTCACCATAAAAGCTAAGAATTATACTCAATTACAGGATCATCACTACTGGCCACCTGCCCTCAACACACAGAGCAGCAACATGCCAATCTTCATCAATCACACATATCAAACTATATTTCTTTAGAGTATGATACTCAATATCAAATTATCCATCTCTGTAAAAAAAAAATGCTCATTAATAAACTGTAAATTAAAAAGATATAAAGAGAAAAGAAAAAAAACAACATTTAACAAATGTCCCATTATTCCAGTAGACACAGTCTGTGTGGAGGATGCCGGGTGGGTGTTGGGTAGTGCTGCCTATTGGGGAAGGGAGGATATGCAGATGAGGCTCTACCTTTAACTTACTCAGGGTATAAAAAAAGGAATAGCAAGGAAGACATCTATGGACTGTATTTCCATTTTAATCCTCAAGCAAGTATAGACATGGCAGTCAAAGCAACAACTGGAATTGGTGAAAATGTTCATCAGAGATCAGTGGTGCAAAACTAGTTACCAGGCAGAAGATGCACAACAAACATAGGCCATTTCTGATTACTGATGGTGTATGAGCAATGGGAGGGGCTGTCAACTTAGTGCTGGGTGATGATGCACAGTGAATCAGATTCACAGTTGCATATAATCTGTAAGAGAAAATAAAAAGGAAAAGGAAATATGACATCATAGTTCGCTTTTACTTTTTAAAAGGTCCGTTTTGATCATGGGAGGTTAGGAATTTCCATTAAGCACCAGGACAACTCTTACTAATGATTCAATTTTTGCTAATTTTATTGATGGGAAAAAATTCCAACCTTGGTTCTGTCCTCCCATTGTAAATACCTATCACCATCCTCCCACTGTGCACTACAACCACCCAAACCACCTTTGAACACCACAGCTCAGCTGCACTCATATAAATCCAATTGCACTGACTTTACATCATTTACCATAAATCAATCCCTGGCTGCAGCTGCAAGACATGTATTTCTTCAGTGAGTGGGTAATCACACTGCAACCAGTCCCAACCAGGGTGTGTGTGACGTTGGTTACATGGGGCAAAAAAGACTGCGGACTATGGACTGTGAACTGTGGGACACCTACAGGAAAATTAGTGAAAGGAAGGTAAAATGTAACCAGGAACAGCGCCACCTGGTGCATTTCAACAGCTGATGAGGGGGGTTAAATTAATTACGCACTTACCTATTACCACATACTTCAGACAGCACTAACTAATGCTGCATACCGCACACCACCGGTATACCGACTCCACGAAGTATACTGAGGTACTGGGAAACTTTTCAATAACAAGCACTGTAGTAGCGAGCTGAATATGGACCAGCATGTGAATCAGTTCACTAGGGATGGTAGTATGCTGGACCTTGTACTATGAAATATTTATGTGGGAATTAAAGACTAGGATTACGGAACCATTAGCCAACTGTGATCATAATATGGTCACCAATAAAATTAAGAATAAAGAGGACAGAGTGATGGATAAGACCATCATAAAGTGCTTCTTGAGGTCAGACTTTATTAACATGAGAAGAGAATGGGGAAAATGGAACTGGGAAAGAGATTTGCATGGCTTTGACATAGACACATAAATGACATTTGGGAAACTGATTAAAAAGATTCAAGACCTTGAAAATCAATGTATTCCAACAAGAATTAAATGCTGGTGTACCCAGAATGGAAAAGGACCACCATAGCTAAAGAAATCAATGTAAAAATATTAAGAACTTAAAGAAGAGTTTACAATGTGGTAAAGAAAAGCAATAATACAACACATTAGAGGCATATTTATTTATTTATTTATCTATTTAAAAGTTGGTGACCAGGAAAGGCACACTGAGCCAAGGCTCATTTTCAGGTGTGACCTGGGGGAACAATCAGGTGGGGGCTACAAGGAGACATTTACATTCTTACATAAAATCAAGACATTACATTACATAACATCAGAGTGTGAGTGCAGCACCTGGGTATGTGTTGGATTGACATTGACAGTTCTGTAGTATGTGCAAGCAAAGTTAGATCATCTGGACAATTCAGCAATTATGGGATCCACAGTTAAGTACACAAGTTGAGAGCCATAATAGAGAAGACGTGGAGTAGCATCAGGAGGGAGACTCTGGGGTAGAAAGGAAATGAGTAGGCTAGGTGGGAGAGGCAGGGGAGTGGCAGCAGCAGTTGGGGTTGAGTAGAAGATGATGGTTGGACTTTAAAGAGATGAGCGAGGGAGTGATGAGTAGCCAGGGGATTTGGTTCCAGAGAAGATGGAGTGATAGGGAAAGCATGCTGATCTGACTTAGAGTGAGGCTGGAGGAGGGAGAAAGAATGGGCATCCCTGGAGTGGAGGGCGAGAAAGAGGGCATGCAGGAGATAAGCAGGAGAGAAGATAGGGTGGGAGCATCAGGGGAGGTCCTGAACCAGTATTTGGCAATGAGAGAGAGGCAGTGGAGCTCCCATCTGTAGGAAAGAGGGAAGATGGAAAGAGGAGTAGAAGAGGCAGTGGTGAGGAGGAAAGGGAGGGGAGGAGGTACTAAGCAACATAATAAGTTTAGGAGAGTGTCAAGTTTTGAGAGGGAGGAGGCAGGAGCAGAGGCATAGACAACATTGGCATAATAAAATATGGGTAGAATTGTTTTTGTAACCAGGTCACATCAGGTAGGTAACTGGAGGCAGTCATTGTTTTGATAGAGGTAGCCAAGTTTTAGGTGGAGATTGGTGCAAATGACATCTATATGGGAGAAAAATCTAGATGACTGTCTAGCCAGACTCCTAGGTACTAGAAGGAGTTGACCACCTCTAGGCATATAGAAGGCTTGTCAGGAGCTGCAAGGAAAATGAAGAAACGTAATACCAAGGTGGAATTTAGAGCAGCAGGGGAGCTAAAACAAGTAAAAATGTTGTCTAGCTGCATTAGCAACATAAGAGGGACACATTAGAACATAGGCCCCTTAATTATTGAAGAGGAGGTAGTAACTATGATTGAGGATATAGAGAATAGATTTAATGAATATTTCTGTTCCATTCATCACAAGGTTAATGTTGGGATTCTTAGCACCATATCTGAAGCCCCTACACTTAAAGTTGAAAGACTTAAGCCAGAAAAGTTATTATTAGTCTGATCATTAATCAAGGCTCAAGTCCCAGGGACCTGGTATACATAGACTGTAGTAAGGCCTTTGGTATGGTACCACACAAGGAATGAGTGGAAGAAATTGCCAGTATAGACAATACAGGTACAGACAATAATCTGGTACTGTGGATACAATCCTGGCTAACTAATAGGAAACAAAGGGTTATCATAAAGGGACAGTTTTCAGACTGGGGTCAAGTGATGAGTGGCGTGCTGCAAGGGCAGTGCTTGGGCATCTCATTTTTAATATGTACATATCATGTATGCAGTGTACTGAGGGTGCATGATTGGAAACTTTTGCAGATGGTACCAAGACTGGAGTTATTGTGGATAGTAAGGAGGATATCAAGACAATGAGATGAAGCTTAGAAAGAGTAGAACAATAAGAAAGCAAGAGTAAGGCCAAATTATATTTCAACATTGAGAAATGTACCATCATGCACCAGGGAAGCAAACATCCAAGGGTATCATGCAAACATTATGGTGAATTGAAGGTAACAGAGGAAGAAAGGGACATGGATCATGATTACAACTTACCTGAAATTAAAAAAGATGGCAAGAAAAGCATACAAGATCTTGGGCTGCATTGATTGAATACTAGCGTGAAGAATAGGCTGTGATTCTGCCTCTGACAAGAATATTGATGAGGCCTCATACAGAGTACTATTAGATTTGGGGCACCACAGTATATTAAGTGCAGTTAGATTATTGGGTGTCCAAGGTGAGCAACCAGGATGGTAGGAGAAATGAGGGGTCTGCATTATGAAGAAGACTAGAAAATTGGGTATGTATAGCCTGAAATAGAGGAGGTTGTGGGGGAACATGTGCCTTGTGTTTAAGCTTTTCAAAATCCTGATTTATGGAACTGCTTAGAATTGTAAGTCAAAGAGAGTAATTATGAAGGCAGAAGAAATAGAAGGCAACTAAAGGGATATTCTATGGAACAGCCAAAAGGGGAACATGGTTTACAGAGTAGTAACCCTGTCAGAATTCACTATCAAACTGTGGTGCCATGCAAACACTGGAGAGTTTTGAGGTTTAGCTGATAAATATCTGGATGGGACTTGCAGATACAACCATTGGCAAAATGGTTAGCAATCAAAAGGCTCTAGTAGCTTGCTTGTATCTTTTCCATGAATCCTATGAATAGGGAAATGTTAGTAAATAGGCAGGGAGGAGGGATGATCATTGGAGACCAGTAAGGGTTTACATAGATAGATTAGGAAGGGAGCATCTGGGCAAACTGGGTTGGCCAAGCAATCTTTTTCTGCTGACAAATTCTATGTTTTGATGTTTCTATGTCAGACAGGTGAAGGAAAACACCAGGGCCATACAGGCCCTTCCATCAGTGACACAGCACTAGCTGCAGCCACTGCCCCCACTGCAGCCAGCAGCCACTTTATTTTCTTGGGCATTGGACTGTTTTTATTAATGGGCAGATGTTCTTTTTTAATGGGCAGGTGCCATTTTTTTGTTTTGAATAAGCAGGTGCTCCTGTTTGTTTTTTTTGATAGGCAGTGGTCTTTTTGTTTGTTTTTAGATGGGCAATGCCTTTTTGCTTACATTTTAACATTTGAGTGCCTATTTATTTATTTTATTTATGTTGATGTTGTTTTGTCCTGTACTGTCTGTTGCCCAAACTGTTTTTTTTTTTTGTAAAATGTTCTGTTAAAGAGAATCAAAAATGTACAGGAACAGTTGATCTCTCAATGATTACAACAGTTTTGTGCATTAGATTACAGTAGCTTGACCATTACAATTCTCAGAGGATACTCAATTAATCAATCAAGCTTTTAGTTGAACACATTCTCTATTGTGACTCAATGTGCTCTACATAGTTCTAAAATCTTTAAAATGTAATACAAAACCAGACAAAACATACATACAAACATTAATTCACAGTAAAACACATGTTAGCTACTCATAAAGCTTAGTTAAATAAAAAGCTTCTTGAGCTCCCGTTTGAAGATGTCAATTGTTTGGCTCTCGACTCTAGTGAGGAGAGAGTTCCACAGGATTGGGGATTCAGAAGAAAAGGTGAAAGCTCCCAATGTCTTTAAATGAATCCTGAGCACTCCTAAAAGACCATCATCCATGGAATGAAGACAGCAAGTGAGCCACTAGGGACACAGAAGATCTTGCAGGTAACCAGGACCCCGATCGTATAGGGCCTTATAGGTCAGCAAACTGACCTTGAAGGAGATCTGCCACCTTACTGGCATTCAGTGCAGCTAGGGCAGCACAGGTGTGATATGACACAATCAAGGTAGACTGGTCAACAACCTTGCCACCACATTCCTGAACTAGCTGGAGGTGATGCAGATCTACCTTCACTAGCTCCAGGTACAGGGCATTGCAGCAATCCAGGTGTGATGTCACAAAGGCATGGACTAATGCCAGCAGATGAGCGGTGGTATCAGGTGTTTAACCCTAGTGATGTTCCTCAGATGGTAAAACAAGGTCCCGAGTTCTGCTGGTATTCTCCCATGATTCCTTTAGTTCACTTACTGTATATACTGTAGGAAAGTGCCCTTTAGGGGAGTATGCCACAGTTGGATATCCTTAGAACCAGTCTGTATGTAGTTGTGGTACTCTACCCAGTAATAACATCCAAACTCATTTTTCTTCTTCATCAATCAAATCATATTTTATTATAGCTTTGTTTGCTTCATGTTACTTTCTCAAGCACTCTTGGTTTAACTTACATTATGTTTCAGGACATCTGTTTCCCTTCATCAGATATATTAGAGTTGCTTTTCTTTACCATGTTTTAACTGTTAAAATAAAAATAACAATAGTATTAATTTATTATACGTGTCTTTTAGTGTTCCTTCCAAAAAAATGAGGTCTTGACCATGGTTGACACCTGTGGTTTCAGTGTCAGGCCACAGTCCAAAACAACACCAAGGTACCTTGGTAGCCCATGACATGGGCGTTGGTGATTGAGCACCTGTAATAGGTGACTCAATCCAGGCACATGTCAACTGGGCTACTGATAGGGTAGGCTGACCAGATGGGGGTCGGTGAATATAGCAATGGGATGTCTCTATACATACGCACGGGGGGGGAGTGAGCATGCACAGTGAGAGGCAAGAGAGATTGTGAGGAGGGTGCCATGGTGGATTGCCGAGTTGTCCCTGTGGTGTGGGTGGATGGGCTGGCAACTCGGTGGGTAGGGTGCTGGTTTAGGTCCAGGCGCCAGTGCATTTTTGTTGTGCCAGGCCAAATTATTTTTGAATGTTTTGCACCCCAACATACCCCCTGAAGTTGAGAATCCTTAAGTAGTGGGATGCCAGGATGAAGCTCCCCATAAAACATTTAAATACAAGTCCCCAGTGCTGTTTTACTGTGCACCAGGGAATCAGAGTGCTGAAACTGATTTTTGCACTCTGGTTTCCATGATAACGGGCGGTCACCTTTAGGCTTTCACCGTTATCACATAAATCCATTTCCTCACCCAATCAGAGGTGAGCAACTGGAGTCCCTGAGCCTAAGCCCTGAGACTCAATCTGATTGCACCTTCATCCCCTGGTGACCAGGTTCAAGCACCAGTAACTCAGTCTTATCCTGGTTCAACTTCAACCAGTTTGCCCTCATCCAGTCTTGGATCTTGTCCAGGCATGTGTTCATAACTGAGACTGTTTGCTGCTGCTCAGGTGCAAAGACATGTAGAGCTGATATCATCTGCATAACAGTGAAACTTAGCCCTTACCACCTTATAATGTCCCTAAGCAGCAGCAGCATGTACACCGCTGAACAACATAAGGGACAAAACCAAGCCCTGCAGGACTTCACATTGCAGGGGCATGGAGCTGAGGAATAAACCCAGACACCACATACTGCAACCTGCCAGTGAGGTAATATCTAAACCAATTGCGAACTGTACCCATCAGTCCACAACACACCCACAGACACTCCATCAGTACCCTAAGGTCAATGGTGTCAAATGCTGCCAAGAGAGCGAGGAGAACAAGAATGGAACATCTCACCCAATCCTTCACTGCCAGAAGATCATTCAGCACATGAACCAGGGCAGTCTCGGTACTATGCCTTTTCCAAATCCCAACTGGAGAGGATCATAGATGTCATGGGCTGTTAAATACATCTCCAGTTGAATGGCCACCACCTTCTCAATAACCTTCCCCACAAATGGAAGGTTAGAGATAGGTCTATAGTTTGCCAGACAGTCTGCATCTACTGAAGGTTGTTTAAGAAGGGCCTTACAATACTGACAATATATTTATAATTAGGGTAGCAGTTGCAGAGCTGGTTGAGCATAGGCAAAGGGTTCTATGTCATAATGGCAATCACAGAATAGTGATTGCCTTTTAGAGATGTGTACATCACCAAAATGAATTTCTGCAATGCACACTCACAGCTTAATGGGAGAAGAACACCCAAGATCTATGGTTCTTTCATGTAGGGGCTATGCCCCACACCCTCCCTACTAAAGGATTCTCAACTCCAGGGGGGTGCATGTCGGGGGGAGTGAAATGCTTTTAAAAAAAAAAAAAAGCCTGCCAGCAAAAAATTAACTGCACCGGACCAAAATCCTGCACCCTGCACCTCCCAACCAACCACCCTTCTCACCACGCTAGCAGACCAGCTTGGCAACTGCCTGCCACACCTCCTCCCACATACCTTCCCCCCCCTTCCTCTCCCCTGCATATATGCACATACTTGCCATCGCCCTACCTCACTCACCCAGGTGTCTGGTAGCTATCCTGTCAGGTAGCCCTCAACACATGTGTCTTAACTGAGTCACCATTTTTGTAAGCACTCTATTGTGGTCACCCTGTTCACAGGTACTAGTTCATGTATTAGCAACCTGCAGTGGTTACTCAGGCATAGAGCAATAAGATCTGCTTATGCTTTAGTTAGAGGTATGGCATAAGGAAAATAAGAAAAATAGCTTTTGGCAAAAAACACCAATTCTGGCTTGCCCCTAACCGACATTTCCTTTTCAACAGCCCTGGCTAATTGTGACCAGAAATAGTCAAAGACATCAACTGCTCCATTGGCTTTATATTTTATGTGTCAAGTTTTAGGCAATTGTAGTTCCTACACCACTGGGCTACACATCGGGATCCTTGCTGAGTCATGATTATGCTAGTTTATCAGAGTGAGGTTCCACAATTGTCTGTTGTTTCTATAAAGTTTATATGTGGTGTCAGCACCAGTAATAGTTCCACAGGTTCCCTTGCAATGGGGTACTGTGGGACAGTCTGTAATATTTTGTATATTATAACCAGAAAGTACTAACTTTAGGGCATGACAGTGTAATATGGATATAGTCTCCTAACTCCATGTCACATTTCAGAAACATGTGGTACTTAGAATTGTCAAAGAGTTGCATTTTTCAGGTGTGAGATAAGTGTGATATAAAATGTACTTGAACCTTCCTTAGGTGATTACGCCTGTGACAGCTATCAAAGTGTGCAGCTGCAGTTTTCCATTCCTCCTCAGTAATACTAGTACCCATGTCCTTACCCACTTAGCCAAGATATCTATAATTGGGGAGCAGCCACAAGCAGCAGTCGATAAAACAATCTAAGTGGCCATAAATTTGGGGATTACATATAAAAAGCATTCAGCTTGTGACAGTTCTCCATGAATACCCTCAAGCCTGCCTGAGCACTGCACCCATGACCTAAAGGAGTAGTCCACTCCAGAATTTGCAAAAACATATGTTGTGCAGAGTGTTTTGATTTGTGTGTGAAGTCCTAGAGTGTTCTTCCCTCTGTCTGCTATTAGAAGTTTTTCCTAGATTAGCCTGTTAGCTTTATGGTAGTTTTATGATCCCAGGTGATCTCCATCTGAGCTAACTTTATTGCATTCCTTGTTCCCACAATGCATCCTGTCTCATGTGACAGTGATGGAGCCGATACTATAGATTTAGCACACACTTGCCAAACAAAACTAAATATCTTGGAAACTTTACATGCTACACAAAAAATGACCAGCAGCAAAGTTGTTCAGGACAAAAAGACCTTTACAATCAGGGTGGTCACTGAGCTGAACTCTGTATAGGTTTTAAAATATAGCCATCTCAACTTTTGTGAACTTATTGTAAAGCAGTGATTTACAGTTATACTCCTCAAAATGTGGTGACTCAGAATGTGATGCCAATGAAATAAAGGATGCCACCTGGGTTCCTCAACCCAAAAAGGAAAAACAAAAACACTTAATGTACAGCAAGCACCACCCCTAGCCATAGACAGTAGTGAAAAAATATCAACAGGAGTCATAGTAGCTCTTCTGTAGACGGACACACTGTACATGAATTAATGTCAGTGTCAGAAGCAACAGCCACCAAAAACTCCTGGCATGACAACAGAACGTTCCACCTCAGTTGTGTGGAGCTATTTTCATATAAGTTCTAAAATGAATGTTGCTGTCTGCATTGTTTGTCATCGGGTACTTAGCAGGCGGAAAATGAGGTGCCAGTTCGGGAGCATCATTAAAAGACATTTGCAAAGAGCACATCCAACTGTTTGGCTAGCAACAGCCCTAAGCAAGGGAAAATATCTGTGATGAAACTAATCCTACAGACAACAGTGATAGTGAAGAGACTGAGAGACAGGACAGAAAAAACATGTTCAACTTCACTGTCAAAGGTATTTGGACAAGCTACAGGTTCACCACTGTGATCCAGCGTTTTTTGTCTCGCTCCATGAACTAAACAGCAGACCATTACTGCAATGCTTGAACAAAAACATAACTACAGTAGATCACATCAAGTAACATTAAAAATTAATCAGTTAATAGCTGAATTTATTGCCAAGGATCTGCAACAATTTTCTGTGGTGGAGAATGAAGGTTTTAGAGCCCTTTTAAAATATTTTGATCTATTTTACAACATACCAGGTTATAAATATATTTGCAACTGGCACTATTCCAAAATGTATGAATGTCTGCAAAGTAAAATAAAATTGCTTCTAAAGACAGTAATGTGTTGTTTTGCACCTGACCACACGCATGTGGATTAGTTCTCAAACCACTGATTACATGTGCATTATAGCACACTGGGTGTCACTGATCAAATTCAAACACCACCACAAGCAGCAATGTAGAGTAAGGAAGACAAAATGGCAGCTCTTTCTTAACATGTTTGGTAAGTATCACAGTGCAGACAATATTTTAGAAGAGTTGCATGACACAATTTCTGAGGGACTCCATAATGAATTTGTGGTTTCAGACAATGGCCAATATTGTTAGTCCATTGAAACATGGCAGTTTTACTCACATTCTGTGATTTGACACTCATTAAATATGTTGTACAAGCTTTCCTTTCCAGTGACAACATTACAGTACATAGATACATAGATACATAGACAGTGTTGGCAGATAAGGGCCTATGGCCCACCTAGTCTGCCCATTTGAGCTTGTAAGTTCAGTTGTTTTCCTAGAAGTCTATTTCCCTCACCCTGACCTCTAGAATTCCTTTATGTCTATCCCATGCATTCTTAAATCCCGTGATTGTTTCAGCCCCACCACTTCCTCTGGCAGGGTGTTCCACTTGTCCACCACCCGTTCTGTGAAGAAATTCTTTCTCATGTTTCCTCTGAATCGTCCTCCCTCCAACTTCATCCCATGCCCTCTAGTCCTGGAACATCTTTTCGCTTAAAATAGTGTTTTCCTGCACCCTGTTCCTCCCTGTAAGATACTTGTATGTCTCTATCATATCCCTCTCTCCCTCCTCTCCTCCAGGGAGTACAAGTTCAGTTCCTTCAACCTGTCTTCATAGGACTTGTGATGCAACCATGCACCATCTTTGTTGCCCTCCTCTGAACCTTCTCTACCCTGTCTATGTCCTTACGTAGGTATGGTCTCCAGAACTGTACACTGTACTCCAGGTGGGGCCTCACTAGTGTCTTGTATAGCGGAATTATGGACTCCCTTTTCCTGCTGGTGATGCCCCTGCCTATACATCCCAGCATCCTATTTGCTTTACCTGATGCCTTGTCACACTGTTTCCCTACCTTGAGGTCATCAGAGATGACAACCCCAAGATCCCTTTCCTGCTGGTGCATGCTATATCCTCACCCCCCAACTGATATATTGTGCCAGGGTTTTTGTGCCCCATATGCATTATCTTGCACTTCTTTGCATTGAATTTCAACTGCCAAACCCTTGACCATTCTTCAAGTTTCTGCAGGTCCCTTCTCATTCTGTCTACACCCTCTGGTGTGTCTACTCTATTACAGAGCTTTGTGTCATCAGCGAACAGTGAAATTCTGCCTTCTATATCCTGTGCAATGTCACTGATGAAGATGTTGAATAGGACGGTCCCAGCACTGATCCCTGTGGTACCCCACTGGTCACTCTTCCTCTGTGGAGTGACAGCCATTTACCACCACCCTCTGTGTCCTGCCACCCAGCCAGACCTACCCACCACACTACTGTCCTGCCCACACCCATATTCCCCAGTTTGTGTAATAGTCTTCTATGTGGCACAGTGTCAAGGCCTTGTGAAGTCCAGATAGGCCATGTCCACTGCCTCCCCTGATCCACCTCCCTAGTCACCCAGTCAAAATTCAATGAGGTTGGTCTGACATGACCTCCCTGGTGAAACCATGCTGCCTTGGGTCCTGTAGTCCATTGACAACCAGATGTTCCACCAATCTCTCCTTCAGTAGTGCTTCCATGATCTTTTCCACTACCGGAGGTGAGGCTGACTGGTCTGTAGTTCCCTGCTTCCTCTTTGTTCCCACTTTTGTATAAGGGACTACATCTGCTGTCCTCCAGTCTTTGGGTACCTCCCTGTTTCCAGTGATTGGCTGAACAGGATACCCAGAGGTTCAGCCACCACCTCTCTTAGTTCTTTAAGGACCCTGGGTGGAACCCATCTGGTCCCATTGCTTTATCAGCTCTTATTCTTCCAGTTCCTTCAGGACCCTTTCTCGTGTAAAGGGACTTGTGTCCATTTCACCATTCTCACCCTTGTACTCCTTCAGACCCATTACCCCTCTTCCTTAGTAAAGACTGAGCAGAAATACCTGTTCAATATGTCAGCTTTACTGTTGTCATCCTCCACGCGGTCTCCATCCTCCCTTCAGTCTTACTATCCCTCCTTTGTCCTTCTTTTTTTTCACTATGTACCTGTAAAGGTTTGTCCCCTTTAACCACTGATTTTGCAATGTGTTCTTCTGTCTGAGCTTTGGCTTCCCTTACTGACTTCCCTGCCTCCCTTTGTTTCTCCTGGTACTTCTCCCTATCCCCTTCTGCCGTGTCTTTTGTATTGCCTGAATGCAATCTTTTGGCTTTCACTTTCTTTGCTACCTCTTTGGAAAACCATAATGGTCTCTCTTTCTTTTCCTCTTGCTAACCTGTTAATGCATAATTCTGTTGTTCTTATAATCCCATTTTAAATACTGCCCACTGTTCCTCAATCCCTGATTCCTGTCCCATTCCATAATGCCTCTTTCAAGCATCTCCCCATTTTCCCAAAGTCTGCCCCCTAAAATCCAGGATACGTGTTTTTGTGTGGTTTGGTTCTGCTTTTCTGTGATTTCAAATCACAATGACTGGTGGTCACTGTTACCCAGGTGCTCCCCCACTGTTACCCCCATCACACTGTCCCTGTTTGTGAGCACAAGGTCCAGTATTGCCTTCTGCCGAGTTGGTTCCATGACCAGTTGCTTGAGGAAGGCACCCTGAAGGGAGTCCAGGATAAATCTGCTTCTAGTTGATGCTGTTGCTGACAGTAGTGCAAGCTGCAAAGAAAATCTGTGGCCATTTTAGTCACTCTGTAAAATCATGCAATATTTTGGCTGACATCCAGAAAAAAAATCTTGCTAGTACAGCAACTGAAACAAGATGCTTTTACAAGATGGAACTCAATGTTTTACATGTGTGAGATACTTCTCACACAAAAGAAGGCAGTTCATGAATATAACATGGAGCACAGTACAGCAGATGGTGTTGTGCTGAATTCATTCCATTGGGGCCTCATGGAACATCTTATATTGCTCTTGACTCCCTTTGAGGAAGCAACTCAACAGATTAGTAAAGAGAATTCTACTCTCTTTTTTATACTTTATTTTTATGCAGTTTCAGTCTGAAGAAAGCCAGCACGCTGTACAATTAATGACATAAGAGAAGCATAAACCATTAAAAAAAAGCAATAGTTAGGCATTTATGTTAGTAGTAGGATTATAAAAGTCATTAATACTTGATACATATGGGGCATCACCAACAAGAGTTCAATAGTTTCAAGTGAAACTGTCTGGATAGCTAGAAGTTGAGCTATGCCATGACTGTGGGAGAACCTCGAACTAAAAGGCATTTTAACAACATGATTTAATATGACTAAACAGAGTCATTATTCCCACAATAAACCATAAACTTAGAGAGATATAATTTAGTGCAATGAACAGTCCTCTGACTGAGTCAATACGCTTGCTAAAAGTAAATGACAAAAATCAAGTCCCAAAAGTAATCCCTGATATTAAACTATCATGGTAAGTGTAATAACTGAACACATACATGTATCTTCAGAGGATTTGAATACCATTACTCTCCCAGGGATTTGCATGAAGACAGTAAGAACAAAACCAATCAGGAATCTATATCATTGGATATATTAGAGCTCCAATCACAGTATGGCACTGACTCCCCACACGGTTGACTCCATTTTAAGACAAGCAACAGCCCAGTGATAACTGAGAAAAATGTTTAGAAAATTAGTACCTAGTGGGGAAAACAGTACCATAGTTCCAAAGTCCCAACCAAAACTAACAAGCTATTCACTCCCTGTTGTCTGACCCATCTGCTCTTTCCTCAGTAGCCACCCTTGCTCAATTAAATTCTTCAACAGTCCTGTCCACCCACTTTTACAGGGTCATTGAATTGGTAGGTTTTGTTAATATAAGTCGTACAGAGTCATGCTGGAGCAAGTAAAGTGTGCACAACAGTTGCACTTTGTGTTCAGCTACAGCACCTGGAAAATGCACCCATGCCCAAGCCAAGATCATATCCCATGCCTCCAAGCCAGCAGTCACCACTAGGAGAGTCTGAGGAGTGTCTTGAGACCAATGGACCTGAAAAAATATTTACCCTGTAGATTTTCCAGATATATTGAGATTGAAGGAGAACTCCTCAGGCAAGGCTGCAGTTAACCAGTTGTGAATGAAAGGTATCAGGTCATCCCCCTTCTGTACCCTCTGGGAGGCCAACCACATGGAGATTCCTTGTCCATTATGCATTCTCCTGGTTCTCCAGTAAGGTCCATAGGTGCACAGTCTCCATAGCTGTTTTGCTGAAGGTAGCCTGGATTCAAATGGAGCACTCGTCAACTTCCTTTGCTTGCCACCACCTCACTAGTCTTTGTATCTTGGGCCCCCATATGCTCCAGGATCTTCTCAGTTTTAGTGTTCATAGATCAAACTGCTTGTAAAACTGATTCCTGTGGTGGGGGCTCTCCTGCCCCATTTGTACTAGAAGAGCGTGCAGGTTCTGGTGCAATTTTCAGAGCATGTTATGGCAGCTGTCCTTGTTTTTTGCCCTGGTCTCTGACCACTACCTTAGGGCATCCCATAGAAACATTTAATATCAAAATAATACAGGGAATGATATCTATCAACTAGTGTAGGTAAAACCAGCAATTTGTCTTTCAAAAATAAAGAAAATCTGGATTTGATATAGAGCTCAGCAGGTGCAGTAGAAAACACATATTGTCTCAGGCATGGCTGTCTAGCACCCCTTGAGAATGTTACTCTAAGCCAGGTTATTTCCATCATAAATTTAGTGAACAAGGAACTCATGAGGCTGCATAGAGATTTTGAACAAAAAGGAGACAGACCTTGTGCATTCCTTATGGAGTGACTGATACAGCAGTTCCAAAATTGCAGTAGCCTTAACAGTATAATGACAGACAAAATTGTTCTTTTTTCAACTCTTCTTGACCCTCGGTTTAAGTTGCAACAGCTCCTCCTTCAGATCTCAGTCACTCTTACCTTGCATACAAAAAATGCTGATTTCAGCAATTTCACAATACAAGTGAATAATATGATGTGGATACTGCATCTCATGATACAATATGTACTGGTGGTAACAGCAATAATTTCCACTTAGTGTCACCAGGTACTCCTTCATCAACATTGGGTAGTCCTGAACAAAGTCCTCTTTCATTGCCCTTGAAAAATGCATGTCATTCTGAAAAGCAGACAGATAACATTCACACTTTTTGGTCACAACTTATAGACACTGATAATTCAGATGTGTATGTCATGGAGCTGCCTTTTTTGGCCATTATAGTGGATGCCTATTTATGAGAACCACTTATTAATATTAATGATTACCCTTTTGAGTACTGGTGGGAAAAGAAAAACATCTGGCCTGCATTATCTGCCTTTGCTATACAACTTATTAGTTGCCCTCCCACTAGTATTTACTGTGAGTGTATATTTAGGATTGCTGGAAATGTTATGTCTGATAGCCACACAAGGCTTACTCATGAAAATGTACAGCACCTCACCTTCCTAAAAGTCAGTCTTATTTCTCTCACCAGTTCACTGAAGAGTGGCAGAAACATAAAAGTGATGATGATAAACAGCTGCAACAAGTATCTCATAATAAGGGTGCTTCCTTGGTGGTGTTTGAAGCTGATACTGATGATTTAGCTTTGTGGGAGGAAGGCTGGGGTGGAACCTATCCAGAGCCATTTTAAGCTAATTGCTTCTGTTTGGATTTGAGCCTGAAGGAGGATGAACTACAGGACAGGGGTTGTTCCTGCTGTTTGAGGAGGTTGAAATAAAAGGAAGTATGTGTTCATGCTGTTTTGATTTTATTGGTGTCCTAGCTTGTACTGGGAGGGCATGTGCCTGGGGGTTTAATCAGTGCTGTTTGGGATTTGAACTGTTTCTGACTGCAGTTGTGTTCTGTGTGGTTACAGGAAGCTGCAAACAGATTTAGCCTTGTGGAAGGAAGGCTGGGGAAGGGAACCTATCCAGGAACCATTTTAAGCTAATTGCTTCTGTTTGGATTTGGAGCCTGAAGGAGGATGAACTACAGGACAGAGTTTGTTCCTGCTGTTTGAGGGAGGTTGAACTAAAAGGGAAGTATGTGTTCCTAGTGTTTTGATTTTATTGGTGTCTTAGCTTGTACTGGGCGGGTATGTGCCTGGGGGTTTAATCAGTGCTGTTGCAGATTTGAACTATTTATGATGGTAATTCTGTTAATTTCACTGCCCTTGTGATTGATTTCAGCAGCTTCAGGCTGCTGGTCTGACTAGGGAGGCCTCTGTCTCTGCTGCATTTGTGGAAGTGTCTAGCAGCTTCTAAGTGGGTGTGGCTGGACCAGCCACTGTCTGGGCTATCTTTGGCTGACTGTTTTTGGATTCAGCCTGTGGGGCTGATCCCACCCACCATGCAACCCTCCCACCCCAAGGCTCATCCTTCATTTATAGGGCAGGTACCATAGTGCCTTGCAACATCCTGCAACCACACTGGATGTTGGAAGCAAAACAACACAAAACACTGATAGGAGATAGCAGATGGTAATTAGGAGACATAAACAGGAAGAAGAATGAGGAAGATACTGTTATTTCTTTTTTTTTTATCAGCACACAGCCTAAGAGGAAAAGGGCTTTTAAAGGTACAATTGAGGGGGTTCCTTCTTGCTTTAGGACTTAGAGGACAGACTGCATTTATTTGGGGAGCAAGCTTTGTTGGTTGGCTAACTTTTACATGAGGGTAAGGTATCGGGGAGCTGGGTGAATCATGGGCACAACTGGAAAAGTTGGATGAGACTGGTCACAGGGTATAGGCATCCTTCTACTGAAAACAAGGGGCATTGTTGGGTGAACAGTGGATGGGAAGGGGTAGGCTGCACAACTGTGGGGTGATAATCTTCTGAATATTGATGGAGTGGAAGGGTGTTTGTGTACAGGCAAATAAGTCAGCTTAGGAATGAGATCAGCTGTTTACAAATGAAGCTTAGTCAGGGACTGAGGGGTAAGATGGTGGACAACTCAGTGACTGGGGAGAGAAGGAGGGTAACTGTGGGGAGAGGACAGATCAAAGATGGAGGGGAGGAGCAGGAATATGGTGGCAGATGGGGAAGGAGACACGGGTCCCAGTTCAGAGGACAATTGAGGGTAGGAAAGGGGAGAAAAGGAGGATGGAGGGAAGGAGGATCTAATAGTCTCAGAGTCAGCAGTAAAGGGGTGAGCAGAAGGACAGAGGAAATAGGTGGTAGTGAAGGGTATCGAAAAATTAGTTTGAAGTACTGGCAGGACATGGAAATGTGATGAGGGAGTGCAGGGTGGAGGAGCTGATTACACACAAGGTGAGAATGGAATGGGAGGGGTCAAGGGTTGAGGGAGTATGGTATAGGGACTGGTCAAGTAAGGAGGGTGGTGGGGAGAGGGTATGAGAAGAAAAGTGTAGGGATGCATCAGGAGGAGACCAGTGGAGGGGAGGAAAAATTAGAGGGAAAAAGGGGAGCAGGAGAACAGGACAGGGACAGGGGACATTACAACAGGAGTAGAAGTGGAAATAACTGCTGGAGGAGGAGGAGGAATGGAGAGGAAGGGGATGGGATAAAGGAAGCACAAGGCAAGCAGAACATGAAAATAAGGGTGGAGTCCTAATGCTGGGAGACTCAATTCTGATAGGGATCAGATGAGAAGCAAGGGGAGATGCATGTTGTATCGTGAGTGGAGCCCATGACAGGCATGATAGCGGAAAGGCTGGGCCAATCTGTTCTGAAGTATGCTAAGAGGGTATGGGGAAACCTCATATAGTTCTGCATTTGGGAACAAATGACCTGTTGGGAAATTTGGTAGATGTAGTCCAGAGGAAGTTTGAGGAGCTGGGGCTGATTGTGAGGAGGCAGGAAGCTCAGTAACTTTCTTGTAAGTGCTTCCAGTGTCTGAAGGCAAGCTTGGCAAGGAAGCTGAGGATAAAGTAATCTAACATGTGGCTACTGAGAATGGTGTCTGTTCAAAGAGTATGGGCTGGTAGGCAGTGGGGAAGGACCTAGGAGGGCAAGGATCTCTATGCTAAGGACAGGCTACACTTGAGTGAGGAGGAAGGAGGTATGAAACAGAAACTGGGGTATAGATGCAGTGAATTAAAATCCACCTGCTAAGTGAATGCAAAGTAGCCACTTCATGTTGGCACTTCATTATCCGGAGTGCCCCACAGGAAAGGCTCCTTCACCTTGTTATTATTTATGCTTGTCATTCGCTTTGCCGGCAAGGCAGAGTGACAGCAATATTGTGAGCACCCCACCCACACAGTCACCAGAATTAATGTGCATCCCCAAAGTGCTACTGTCTTGTGTCCAGAAAACTCCCAGTGCTGACAAAGTGAAATGAGAACATAACAAGAAATGCAAAGTCTCCCAGAATTAATGGCGACTCAGTCATGCGTGAGTGGTCACACACAGAGTCACCAGAATTAATGTGCATCCCCAAATGCTACTGTCTTGTGTCCAGAAAATTCCCAGTGTTGACAAAGGAAATGAGAGCATAACAAGAAATGCAGTCTGCCAGAATTAATGGTGCACTGCAACACACAGACAGATTAAGATTGCGTTGCACACTCAAGGGATGCATACGAAAAGGCACAACAACACCTAACTAGTGCACACAAGTCACAAATCCAAATCTGGAAAGGAATACATTTTGTCAGTTGGGGATTAGTGCATGGCAGGAACAATCCACTACCAGTAAAGATACCACAAAGCTGTATAAAAAATTCATGCAGGTGTGGTGGACAGCAGGTTCACACTGCTGCAATTACTCTATGGCTCAATAAAAGGTGTCTGGTTTAATGGCACGCATCACACACACATGCTACAAGTAATGTGTAGCAAATTGAAAACCTTTAGTAATATAACCAAATGTTTTAAACAGACAAATTATACACTGCTGCACCACAACAATCAGCAAAAAATGTCAAGAATTACTGAAAATATTACTGTGTGTACATTAACACAGTTATACAAGAAAAATATAACCAAAACAGAAAGACTGCCCTTTTCTCCCAGTTAATGTACCTACATCACAAATACACCCTTCCCCAAAGCACACTTCACAGTACACACTGACTGTTCTAAATTAACATTCAAAATTCACACACAACAATAATCACTCAATGATATGAGCACTGAAGGGTTTCCTGCAATCGATGTAGTAAATTTTGAGCAAAAAAGAATGACTCAAAAAGACATTTAAACAGCTTTTAGAGGTTTTGATTTGTAGAGCTCTGAGAGCAACCTGTCTCCAGCTACCACTATGCACACACAACCCAGGCCAGAACTGAGGCTTTGCAGAACAATGTAGAGACCACGTGACCTGCAATCCCATGAATCACTGCAGAATTTCATTTGGAGCTCAATTACAAGGTGAAGTAAGGCAAATTACATTGATTTCAATGTACTTCACCTTAAAATTGGTGGAGATGTGGTTTGGGGAAGGTGGAATAACGCAAAGTCATTGGTTTCAATGGACATTGCATTCCTCATTATGAAGTGAAGTACTCTGCTTCACATTGTGGAGTACTCTACAGGTTCCATGTTACTCCGTGAATCACTTCGTGACGTGAATTGGAGCCACTTCACCCACCACTACTTATAGTACTGTAACTCACATGCTGGACAGGAAGGAACATCAATGCCTATGACTGTACTTCATCTAAGAGCTGCAGCACAAAACTCCCCAACTTAAAAACACATATTAATGAGTACAATGGTGTTGTGGTGAAGCCTGGAGAGATACTACAAAACAGGGTTACAATACATCCAAGTAACTAGTAAAAAAATTAATGTTGTGATTTGTGATATGATCGTGAATCGTGATTTGTGACTGCATTTGTGAGCATGATGAAGAAGAATGTGATTTGTATCATGAGTGACTCGTGATGATGGTCCTGACTTAAAAATGCATATTAATGAGTACAATGTTCATGCAGAATTAAGCACCACCCCTGTCCAGTACTCTGAAGGGAAGCCAAAGAAACAACTGTGACTTAAATTAGAGATGGAGATTGGGCCCTAAAGAAATGCAAATGCATAGACAGATTAAGATTGAGCAGTGCACTGAAGAGATGCAGACACAAAGGTACCCAGTGCTCACCATCAAAAATTCAAATCTGGAAAATAATACCGTTGCCGGTTGGAGTGGGCAGTGCACTGCACTGCTGCAGTAACAGTCACTAGTACTAGTACCAGTAAAGATACCACAAAGAAGTACAAAAATCACACAGCTGCAGTGGATAGCAGGTTCACATTGCTGAAATTATTGAGTGGCACAACAAAAGGTGTCTGATTTGATGACACGTGTCACACACATACTCATACACACACTAAGTAATGCATAGCAAATTGAAAACTTCAGCAATATAACCACATATTTTAAACAAACTGGAATTATGCACTGCTGCACCACAGCAATCAGCAAAAAAAGGCAAGAATTATTGAAAATATTACTGTGTGTACATTAACACAGTTATACAAAAAAAAATCACCAAAACAGAAAGCACTGTCTTTTTCTCCAAGTTAACCACAGATATGCCCCTCCCCAAAGCACACTTCCACTGTCTCTCAGTACACAGACTGAATGTTGTACATTAACATTCAAAATCCAGCCACCATGTCCACCTTCCCATCTGCCATGAGAGCTTGTAACTCTGCTGTTTTTTTCCCCAGACTCCTAGCATTCAAGTTATCACCCTGTATGGCCCTGCAAGCCCATACTGTACCTATCATTCAGCAGGTGGCGGGTGGTGTGCGGAAGGATGCAGCCACCCGCCGATGAGACAGGGGAGTGATGTGGGCATGGGGTCTGTGGGTGGGTGGGGTGGGAGTGCCATTGATCACCAGGTCATTTCCATATGGAAGGGTACTGTGATTGCAGCAATGGGTGGGGTTCCACTAGACCACCAGGGTCATCTTAATGTCATTTATCAGGTTATCAGTGTCTCTGGTGGGAGGGGGACCACTAGACCACCAGGGATGGTTGTGTTCCATACACATCAGGGCATCGGGGACCGGGGAGTCTGCTAGAATACCAGGGCAGTCTTTAGGCACATATACTGTGTGATCATGGCTATGGGGTGGGGATGTCCTGGGATCCCACAGCACATGTCATGCTGTGCAGGGCACCAGGCACAAGTCGATGGCCTGCTCCCCTAAGAGCATGCAAATGGGGCCATAATGACATACAAATGCCCCATTTGCACCTTGCAGATATTATGGCCTCATTTGCATGACCCCTGCTGAATATTGCAGGGTATGCACCTAGAGCAAATGCACTTGCACAGGTGCATCCCTGTGCTCCCTATCAGTGGTTTGCACTGGCACAGTGCCATTGCACCATGCGTAGTTTGTGCACTGCCCATGCCATATTCAATGATGCTATGCCAGCACAGCACCTTTGAATATCACCTGACCTGGCCCCGCACATCACAGTGCAGTCTAAATATCCTGGCCTATATGTTTATTTCTAGGAACTTGTTACTTTCCTGTTTAGTGATGAATGTCTGTATACAACCCATGTTAATATCAGACCATAATATAGTCACTTTAGATATAACTTGTGAGAAGGTTTCAAAAAAATCTAATATATGGAGACTCAATAATTATATCCTGAAGGATGAGTTAATCTATAAAATGACTGAATTGGCAATTGCAAACTTTATGACGGACAATAAAATAAATGAAAATAATACAATACAAAGTTGGGATGCCTTAAAAACCACATTAAGAGGTATATTCATCTCAGAAGCCTCTTGGAAAAGCTAAAATAAATTATTACAGCAACAGCATACACAGGAGAGACTCAAGACTTTGGAGTGAGAAGTTAAAAGGGGAAATACAGACAAAAACACAGAACTGACAGAATTGAGGAAGTTTATTAATTCTACAGAGATATGTCAAACTAAATGTAACTGGGTAAAGAGAAATAAAAACTGGAAACAGCACAGTGAGCAAATAGGGAAACTATTGGCATGATAGATACAGGAAGAGGAAAAAAAGTGGAGATAACTTTAATTTAAAAAGCAAATGGTCAAGTGTGCACTTCCCAAGAAGAACTTGAGAAGGATTTTTTTTGATTTCATGTTAAAAGTATATACATCAGAATGTAACCTGGAGAAAGAAGAGATATTATATTACAAAAGTTTTGTCACACAAAAATTCAGGAAGGTGATTGGGATAAATTGACAAGCTCAATATCAGAAAAATATATATGGATATAATCCAGAGCATAAAGAAAGAAAAATGTCCAGGCCTGTAGTGTTTACTCTGGAATTCTATGATACTTTGAATCAGTATTAGGCCTTGATTACAGATTATTTTTCGTCAAATACAAGATCAAAGTCTTTACCAAACTCATTTAATCATGTTTATATTTCATTAATACCCAAACAGGGGAAGAATTATTGAAAACAGAAAATTATAGACCAGTGGCTATCCTGAATGTTGATTACAAAATGTATACAAACATTTTGAACAACAGGATTCTGGTTCATTTGGGATCTATAATACAGTACATAATAATCAAGTGGGATTGATTCCAGATAGAAACATACAAAATAAGTTATGCAGAATACAATTTATTATAGAATACCTTTTAAGTTCCGGCACACAAGCAATTTTTCTTTCATTAGATGCCATGAAAGCTTTTGACATGTTGGAATGGCTGTACCTTTTCCAAGTAATGGAGTATTCAACTTTCCTACACAGTTTATAAATTATATAAGAACAATTTACAATAAACTTACAGCGCAATTAAAAATAAATGGACTTTGTCTAAACCTTTTAATTTATATCGTAGGGTCAGACAAGACAATGAACACGTTCATTCACATATCTGGTCCTATGTAGTACAGTATGGTCTGCTAGCCCATTGGTCCACACTGTGGCCCAATAGGTGTACAGATCATACTGTATGCTGTCATTCGTGGCGGATGGGTGGTATACGGGCAGGGTGCTGCTGTCCGCCGATGATGGGGTAGCTGGGTGGCCAGGGGCCCCTATGGGTGGGTGGGGAGAGGGGTACCACTGGTCCACCAGGTTGCTATCTCTTATTCCAACAGCCCATGATCAGTGTATACAGAGAGGGAGGGAGGGAGATCCACTAGCCCACCAGGATTCACTCTACATTATACTACTGCCTGTGATCGGACATATGGGGAGGAGGGTCCACTAGATGACCAAGATTAACATTCCTTTTACTACTGCTCATGATCAGGCATACAGGAGGGAGGCTGCAATAGCCACCAGGAGCCAACCCTGATGTCAGCAACTTGGCAGGGTGCCAGGCGCATTTTTGCCAGGATGCCAAGTGCAACGCATGCAATGGGGTTACAATGACATGCAAATGGCCCCATTTACACCCTTGCATAGATTATGGCCTCATTTGCATGCCCCAACTGAATACTGTGGGTGATGCATCTACTGCAATGGCACCTTGCGCTTATGGCCCAGTGCCACTGCACCATGTGCATTATGTGCGCACCCTTGCTATATTCAATGGTGCTGTGCCATGGCACATCTCTGTTGAATATCACCTGGTTCTGCCCCCTGCAGCCCAGTTGCTCACACCCATTTTTCCACCACTGTCCAGCTGAGTCTGAATATCCAGCCCTGATTCTAAAGTACTGGAAATCAACAGACACTAGTGCAAAATTAATAGAATTAGAATGGAAACAATTATTTATTAGCACATTATATAACAATAAACATTTTTCTGACTATGAGTATGCTTGAAGCTATATAATATGGAAATAAAGGATTGGTCCAAAACGATTTTGTTTCTGACACTCAAGCTTGTCATTCTCATTAAGTTGTTTGCTCTTATAAGAAATATTAGATAAATGAAATGTAAAGGGAATATATGTTTTTTACCAGAGATATTTATTGTTGTGTAATAATGAGTGGAATATGTCTTAATAAAAATTACATTTTGCAAAAAAAAAAACTACATAACATGTTGGCTGTATCATAACTTCTGCTGACAAACTGTCTTGTTTAGCTTTAAAAGATAAGGTCTAGATGATTTTCTGTTAGTTAATGTATGTTTCTGTACAAGGGAGAGATAGGACTATGGGCCATGTAGGCTAGTATGAGGTTATGCAGACCTAAGTGAAAAAAACATTATTTTACCTTGTACATATTTGGAGTCTGTAGCAGCTGGATAATAGTGACTACCAAAGCGAATATATATGTGGATTTTATCATTCAGTGTTACACAATCTGACAAAATGGCATCATGAACTTCCATCTGTGCAGCCCTGTTTATGATGTTAGTATAACTACTAGAAGCTAGCATGTGACAGGGCACTTTTATAATACAAGTAGAATGTATTTTATACTCTATGTTTGCATGCATACAATATAATGGTCTATGGAAGGAGAAATGTTATACTGAACATCAGTGACTTGTTTGGTCTGACCTTGTAAAATAAAATGGGTTGCCAGGTAGGGCAACCTCCATTGTTCCAGGTCCTTTACTCCTTTTGACCCAAAACATGACAGACACTGCAGCAGGAAGAAGGGGAGGGCAGAAGGAGGGGGAGGGGAGTGGGGTCATAAGAAGGGGGATGGCCTCATGAGATCATGAGGCTGTCAGAAAGTAGGTGGGTAAGAAGGACCAATAAGAGGGAGGAATAGCCAGGGAGGGGTGGAGCAAAGGAGGTTAAAAAGAGGAACACATAGGGACTCTGCCACTTTCTGCTAGGTTTTAAGGTGAGTATTTATGAGAGCCTAGCACATCAGTCAGAAAGAGTTCCTAAGAAGAAGATAAGGAAGAGGTGTTTTTTGAATTCATGTTGAAATTGTAGTATTTTATCAAAAAAGAGGGGAAGGATCAAAGGAGAATGCTTTAGAAAGGTATATTAGGCAGCAATAAACTGGGGGGTCAATGGTTGAGGGCTTAGGTATAATTGCTGTCTCCATAAATTAAAAAAGAAGCTTCAGCTGGAGTCAGCTGCTATTATGAAGTAGCGAGTGATGCATTCTCCTCATTTTCAGTTCAAAGAAAGTGTTGTTTACTAATGGTTGTTAAAAGCAGGAGGTCAGAACACGGTCTAAGAAGAGATAGCAGCATGTTTTTACTGTGTAGTAGGAGCAGGATGAGCGGCATTACTGGGAGAGACAGAGCTGGTGACTCAGTGAGCCGCATAGTGCATCTGGTGATGAGAGCTGAAAACAGTAGTTTGTTTTTCTTAAGTCAAGCACGGAAGATAATTAAAAAGAGAAGGCAGAAAGGAGTGAAGAAGAGGCAGCATTGTAGGGAAGCAACGATAGAGACACAAGTGGGGAAAAGTTGTAGACCAGCTGGTTATGACGCAAAAGCGTAGCAACAGGAAGCTTTGGGCAGCGAGCTAGTGGGGAGAAAAATCAGAACAGAGGGAACAAAAGTGAGAAGCACACAGTGATGATTTTGGTCAAAGGGACTGATGCCCATGAGCAGAAAGGGAAGGCAGGAATTTAAAAAGTGGATGGCGAACCGTGGAACAGAGGGTCAGGAGAGACAAAGGATGGCAATTATGGAGGTAGAAGGACAAAACAGGACACACGGCCTAGGAAAGCCATGTGGCATGCACTGGATGGGGATAGAGGGACCAAACAGGACACGCGGCCTAGAAAAGCCACGTGGCATGCACTGGATGGGGATAGAGGGACCAAACAGGACACGCGGCCTAGAAAAGCCACGTGGCATGCACTGGATGGGGATAGAGGGACCAAACAGGACACGCGGCCTAGAAAAGCCACGTGGCATGTAGTGGATGGAGGGAGGAGGGAGGGTTTCCAAAAGGGGGATGGGGTGGGTACAGCATGTTTTTTGCATGGTGGTAGTGAGCATTTCCAATAAAGGGGAAGCATGGGAGGATTGCAAGCCTTTTGCGTGTTAAAGGCGGCGAAATAAGAGTCAAAGGAAGACGAGCAAGGGAACAAAAGAAACGGGACCACCTGGGAGCAGAAGAAAGAGATGGAGGGCCAAAAGGATGAAAAAGGAAGGGCAACCAACAAGGAAGGGTGGACACGTGATCGAGATAAATGAGGGTTTAAAAAAAAAAGAATGAGTGCGGTGCATTTGTAAATGCAAAGAAGGGATCAAGGGCAGAGCATAAAAGGCTGAATGAGGGATACAGAGTTAGGAGGTTCAGAGGAAGAACGCACTGGGAAAAAGAATGGGCCAAAAGGGGGGAGCTGCCTCCAGCGAGCAACCACCTCACAAGCTGGTAAGAAAGGTTTTTTAAAACTAAGCACCTACCCTGGCAGAAGCACAGGGTGAGTAAAAGAAAAAATATATATATATATATTATATAGGGATGGGGCGCCATCTTCGAACAGGGTGGAGATGAACAGGACAAGGGTTGATAGGATCAGAGGGTGGCAGCAAAACAAAAAGGGTCAATGGAATGAATAACAATGTTTATTTCTTACATGAACAGGACACAGAGAAACAATGATCCAGACAAATAAGATGGATGCAATGAAAATGATTATGGAGCTGGTGGACAGGGCCCATAAAGTCCTGGATTCAGTAGAAGACACAGAAAGAGGGGTAGGGCCAGCAAGAAAAGAGAAAGTCAGGAGGAAGGGTCAGAGCGGGGCATGAGGAAAAGAGAAGGGAGCTGGGACCCTGATGCCAAAATGCCCCAGAACAAGTTCTCCAGGGTGGCACCAGATAACCCAAGTGATCCCAGACCCTGTGCCTGTACCCAGTCCGGAGTCGCCAATGCCTGAACCAGAGCCCAATCCAAGGCAAGAGGCTAGACTTCAACCGGGACTGGGACCCAGCATTCCCACATCTGAATCTACCTGGTTGGGGATAACACAGCTAGGCGGAGGGATGACGGAACCCATGGCTGAGAATAGCCAGCAAACCCTGACAAATGGAAAATGGGAAGGAATGGAAACAGGAGACAAGGTGGCAATTGGAGCACCAAAGGAACTGCACAGAGAAGCAGGTACAGTGTTGACATTAGAGTAGCATGAAGGAATATGTGTAGCAATTATTATTAGGTATGGGGGGAGATGACATTAAGAAGTTACAAAAAGTACTGTGGGAGTTGGAAAAAAGTGAAGAAGTTACAAAACAGACAGAGGAGGGGAAAAGAAGGGCTAGGACAGATAAAAGGAATGGAGGTGGGATAGGAGATCATGTGCCAGTAGCAACAAAAAGAAAAATCTGGAAATGAGAATTTGTTGATATTTTTGCCCTGGTAGACAAGAAAACAGCAGTACTATATGAAGAAAAGGAGAGTTTCAGTAAAAAAGAATTGGTGACCGCAGCAGTGCTGGTCAAAAAGGAGGAGGAACAGAAAGGGCCCACTTATAAAGGAAAATCATGGGAAGCATGGACTTTGGTTTTCACATATTTCAGTGCTATAGCACAAGAAAAGAGTCCAGAATTGGGCATTCCCCTGTTTGCTTATTCACTGATAATAAGAAATGCATATAAGATGATGGGGGCATGAATTGGTTGCAGTATGATGAGAAGTTCAGGACGTGGATGGCTAATTATGGGGAGGATTGTCGATGGGATTCAAGACATAATGACCTATGGTGGGAAACTATGACAGTAGCAGGGGGAGGCGAAGGTGAAAAGCAAAAGGGAGGGCTGCGATACCAAAAATGTTGTTGGGGGTACAACAGGGTGCACTACTCTTTCCCACACTGCATATTCAGGCATGCATGTTTGAAATGTGGTGGATCTCATCCAGCCTCCTGTTGTAGATCATATGGAGATGCCAGTCCCGGGGGAAGTCAAGGTAACTATTCCTTTTGGGGGGGGCACAGGGGAGCACAGGGAGAAAATACAGGAAGAGGTAGAGGATATGCAGCCGGAAGAAGGTACCACCAAGGGGGAAAGTAAAGCAGGCCATTTCCAGTTAGCAAAAACACTGATTAGATTTGAAGTAATGGAACAATGGTTAAAAGGGTACCCTAATGAGAAGACGGGGTTGGAATTAGTAGAAGGTTTTCATAAAGGCTTTAGCCTACATTACCAAGGCAAGAGATTCAGAACATGGGCAAAAAATGTAAAATCCATTAAGGGGAGGGAAGCACTGCTGAGGAAGAAAATTGGGACTGAAAAAGAAGCAGGTAAGATAGAGGGGCCCTTTAAAGAACCTCCTTTCTGGCACCTATGAGTATCTCTGTTGGGCCTGGTCCCAAAAAAGCAGGTGGGAGAATATAGGATGATACACCACCTATCCTAGCCGGAAAAAGAATCGGTCAAAGACCACATTTCAGAAGAGGATAGTAGGGTGACCTATGGGACCTCAGGAGACACGGTGGATATCATCAGGGCAAGACACATCCCATGGCTAACAAAGACAGACATCAAGTCTGCATTCAGGTTGCTGCTGGTCCGCAGAGAGGATTGGGAGTTGTTTGGTTTCCAGATAGACAGGGAGTATTATTTTGATAAAGCCATGCTAATGGGTTTTTCAGTGGCATGCTCCACCTTTGAAAAATTTAGCACATGGCTGCAGTGGATATTCAAAAACAGGTATGGCCATGACAAGGTAGTCCATTACTTGGAAGACTTTTTGTTTATAGGAGAAGGAGAAAGAGGGGTACAAGTGATGCTAGAGAACTTCCAAGAGTTGTGCGGTGAGCTTGGAGTGCCATTAACAGGAGAAAAAATGGAGGGCCCCAGCAGGTGCTTGGAATTCCTAGGCATAGAGGTGGATGCAGAACATAGTTTGTTCTGACTGCCAAGCCAAAAGATAATTAAATTAAAGGGGAGGTTATTAGAGATAGGAAAAAAGAAGCGGTGCCCCTATTAACAGCCAACGTTAATGGGTCACTTGAATTTTTGTGTGTAGAGCAACAGGGCCAGAATGTGTGTTTACATGATGTCTGGCAAGGCCAATGACGGGAAAACAAAACCATGTCATTGGATCACATTAGGGAGAGAGATTAAGGATATACAAATTTGGGAACTGTTTATAAAACACACAACGGGATAGCCATTTGGAAGGAGGAATGGCTATACAATACGGACTTGGAACTTTTCACAGATGCTTCGGGGGGACATGGGTTTGGAGCCTACAGTCCTTCAAAGGGAAGTGGATGGCTGAACCATGGCCACAAGAATGGGTCGAGGGGGGGACTGACAAAGGACATCACCTTTTTAGAGATTTTTCCCATTTGGGTGGTGACAGAAACATGGGGAGCATGGTTACAGAACCAGCGGGTCACATTCTGGTGTGACAATAAGGCAGTAGTTGACATGCTGAACAACAGGGGGTCAAGGTCAGTCCTGGTACTTTGCATACTGTGGCAGCTAGTATTACAGGGGATGAGGCTCAACATGAGTTTCAGGGCCAGACACATTGCAGGCAAAATAATTGTATTGCTGACAGCCTCTCCTGACTACAGATGGTGAGGTTTTGGGTACTAGCTCCCAACGCACATCCAACAAGAGAGAAGATCCAAGAAGAGCTATGGGAGATTGGCTGGAAGGAGCAGCTCATTTCTTTCGAAGCTCTTGGGCAGACAACACTTTAAAAGCTTATGACAGCTCATGGAGAGTTTTCCAGGTGTTCAGAACTTGCCACACCATGAAGGTAAGTGGTTCAGTCACAGAGGAACAGGTGGGTAGGTTTGTTGTGGCAAGCTGGGAAAAAGGAGTGGCCTGTGCCACAGTTAGAGTAAAGCTTAGCGGCCATAGGATGGGTCTGCAGGATGAAAGGGTTGGGGAGCTCTGCAACAGTATGTTGGTAAGTAGGATGATGATGGGGTGCAATGGTTTGAACGGGAGGGGGGATAGTAGAGAACCAGTCTCAGAGCACCTGTTGGATAGTATTCAAGAAAATCTGGCAAAAATTTGCTACACTCCATACGAAACAACACTATTTAAAGTACTGTTTGCAGTGCTAAATACAGGGAGCATTCAGGGTGTCAGAAATGGTAGGGCCAAGTACACCCTTGCCAGGAAAGAGTATGAGGATGTGCAATGGACAGGGAAAAGGTTCTCCTCTCGAAACTGTGGAGCTCAAAGACAGATCAGGCAGGGAAGGTTATAGGCTAAGCATTGAACGCAGTAAAAACCTGGTCCTGTGCCCCTGCCAGCTGATGCGTAGTTACCTCAGGATCAGACCAGGAAAAGATGGCCCTGCCGTTTGCACACACAGGATGGAAAGTGGTAAAAGAAGTCAAATTTGGTGTGGTAAAAGTGTGTAAAAAAGAATTAGGAAAAATCCAGACAGAGGATCTCTCCCATTCTTTTCAGGACTGGGGCAGCATCTGAGGCAGCAGCTTGAGGAAAAAGGACGAGGACATAAAGGCCATAGGGTGATGGTCATCAGACTGCTACAAGAAATACATTAGAAATACAACGCATTAACCTGTTGCAATCTTGTCACCCCTTACAGGAAAGAAAAAAAAGGGGGGATTTTCAATGAAAGTGGCTGTCTCACTGTTGCCTATTGTTCTTATAGAAGCAAGGAAAAGGAAGGTCATATGGATGGTGGGATGCTCACACATCTACTGGGCGGAAAGGGAGGCAGCACAGAAGATAGGTGGAATGCAGTTGGGGTTTGAGCGTGATGAAATAAGGATCCCGTGGAAGGGAATACATGGAATGCGATGGGAGCAGCTCCTTCCCTTACTCCTAGAGATGAGTAAGAATAACAAGGCACTGGACCGACTTATACTACACTTGGGTGGGAATGACCTAGGACATGGTCCGTGGTTAGAAATTTTAACACCATACAGAGAGATGTCATGTGGTCATGAGAGCATGGTGGCCAGGAATAACATTCTGTGGTCCAAAATGATTTCACGGAGGGTGTGGAGGCAAGCTAGACAACATAAAGCCATAGGGAAGTGAGGAAACAAATAGACTTGAGTAGGGTGAGGAGGTTTATGAGAAAAAATGGAGGAGCTGCCATTAAGCATGAGGAGATAGAAGAGGGATACATCAGGGCTATAGGGCCAATGGGATGCACCTAACCAGATAGAATCACATATTTATGCCAGAACTGGGTAGACATAGATCAGTGGTTAAAAAGGGATGGTCATGGGTGATGGGGGATGAGAAGTGAGGCTTTGCCGCTGGCAAACTGAGGCCAAGCTAATGGAAGGTTGGAAGGAAAGACTGGATGGAGAAGAAAAAGCGGGATGGATGTGAGAAACAACATAAGGTGGAGCAGAAACCAGAAAAGAAGAATTATGGACAGCCAGGTGAAGTGAACAATACAAGGGGCAGGAGGTGGACCTGCTCAGAAAGAAAGAGCTTAAGACCAGCTCGGGTTTACACCTGGGAAGGAGAGTGGAAAGACCCCTCGGGTTTTCGACGCCCGGGGAGAGAAGACTAAAAGAAATCAAAGCTTGTAATAAAAAGATTGGAATAAAAATGTGGACATGAGAAAGAAGTAGAAGGAACTCAATATGATAAAATGTATATAGTTATACTTTTAGTGGAATAATAATAAAAGGCTTTGCCGACTGAGCAGCCAAACCTTCAATATGGAGTGTGTGGTCTCTTTTGTGGAGAAAGGGGGATCTGGAAAATGGGTTGCCATGTAGGGCAACCTCCATTGTTCCAGGCCCTTTACTCCTTTTGACCCAAAAAAAGACTGACATTGCAGCAGGAAGAAGGGGGGAAGGGAAAAGGAAGGGAGGGCAAAAGGAGGGGAGGGGAGGAGTCATAAGAAAGGGGATGGCCTCATGAGATCATGAGGCTGTCAGAGAGTAGGTGGGCAAGAAGGACCAATAAGAGTGAGGAATAGCCAGGGAGGGGTGGAGCAAAGGAGGTTAAAAAGGGGAACACAGAGGGGCTCTGCCACTTTCTGCTAGGTTCTTAGGTGAGTATTTTTGAGACCCACCCACCACCCTGGAAAAGACAAAGGAAGAAAGGGAAGGTTGGAAGGAAAGACTGGATAGGAGAAAGAGAAAAAGCAAGATGGGGGTAGAAAACAACATAAGGGGGAGCAGAAACCGGAAAAGAAGGGTATGGACACCCGGGTAAGTGGACAATAAAGGGGGAGCAGGAATTGGACCTGCCCAGAAAAGAAGGAGAGGCTAAGACCAGCTCGGGTTTACACCCAGGAAGGAGTGGAACAAGACCCCCTCAGGTTTTCGATGCCCGGGGGAGAGAAGACAAAAAGAAATCAAAGCTAGTAATAAAAGGGTTGGAATAAAATGTGGACATAAGAAAGAAGTAGAAGGAACTCAATATGGTAAAATGTATATAGTTGTACTTTTGGTGAAATAATAATAAAAGGCTTTGACTGAGCAGCCAAACCTACAATATGGAGTGTGTGGTCTCTTTTGTGGAAAAAGGGGGGCTCTGGAACAAATTGGATTTTGTTATACCTTTTACAGGTTGTAAGATTCTCATTGGTAGCTCTAAAACACTTATAATAGGCGAGGCAAGTTTTATTTATCAGGCACCCAATCCCGGAGGTTCTGGGTGGCGTACAAAAAAGTCAAAACATAATAAATTTACATCACCTAATAAAATTATACAAAATATAAATTAAGAGCAGCAGCATTAAACGCAAAATAAAATAGGTTCAGGAATAAAAGAAAAAGGGCAATTAAGCAGGAGAGATTCCCAAACTCAGCCCATCTGGTCAGGGGAAAGCCTGACTGAACAGGTGGGCCTTGGGGCGGACCTTAAACACCTCAACCAAGGTCTAGAATTCAACAGTAGTTGACTGCAATTATTAGATATTGAAGCTTATAGGATATATCCAAAACTGCAATGCTGGGTGGTGAGCAGCAGGTCAACCAGACAAAAAGTAAATTACAAAATACAAGGGGCTGGATATTCAAAGGGTTAGCCATGTGCAATAGGGTTCGCGCCTGCCGAGTCGAAATGCACCATTCTGCTATATTCAGCAGAAGGCAGTTAGCCTCAAGTCAAACTGAGCAACAGCACAATGCTAATGAAAGCATGCTGAACTGAAGGAAGGAACCATGCATAAACTGCACAACCCGAATTCAGCGGGCTGTGCAGAGTTGTGCTGGTGCAACCCCCAACCTGTGCCTGCACAACTTTGAGCAAAGAAAAAGGAGTAAGTCAGGGCCACCCACAGGTGAGCTGCCACATTGCAGGGTGCAACACAGCAGCTGCCACCTGTGGGTGGCCCTCGATCTTCCCTGTGCCCCCCTGCAGCTCAATGCATTGGGCATATAGTAACCCCCTCCCCCGACTGGCCCAATCGTGAGCATAATGAAGAAACACCCCTCCCCTGACTGGCCCGGATCAGAGGGCAAAAGTGACAAACCCCCCACCCCCACTAGCCCGATCGCGGGTAGAAAGATTTCAACACCCCAAGAATATCTCCCTGGTGGTCAGTGGACGTGAAGCCCCATCACGGGCATTGAGTCCACACCCAAGGTCCACCTATCCTGGTGATCTAGTGGCCCCACCCCACCACCCATGGAGCCCCACCACCCGGCTCCCCTGTCAGCCAGCGGGTGGCAGTATCCCACTTGCCTGCCACCCCACCGCCCGCCAATTGACTGCTCAGGTCAGAGCAAAAGCCAATGGGCGTGCAGCCCTACCATACAAGGCAGTTGGCGGGTATGGTGGATGCTGCCTCCTCTGGCTGACAGGGGGAGCAGGGGCAGGGGCTCTGTGGTGGGGGTGGGGCCACTAGATCACCAGGGTAGGTGGACCTTGGGAGGAGGTGGACTCTAATGCCAGTGATCGGGCTTCACGGTCCACTGGACCACCAGGGATATGTTCTGGGAGGGGGTTGAAATTGTTCCGCCCACGATCGGGCTAGTGGGGGGGTTTTTGTCACTGATGCCCCGATCGGGCTGGTCAGGGGAGGTTTTTTCGTCACTTATGCCCGTGATCGCCAGTCGGTGGAGGGGGGTTCTTCTATTATACCCGACCGGGCTGCAGGTAAGCATCGGTCCCTGATGGCTGCTGCCTGGCAGGGTGCCAGGCGCAAGTCCTCGGGATCGCACACCTGTATGCTAATGGCATGCAAATGAGGACATAAATAGATGTAAATGGCCCCCTGCGCCTTGCATGAATTATGGCCCCATTTGCATGTCACCTTTTGAATATCGGAAATTTGCACATGGCACAATGGAACTTGCGCCACCGCATCTTGAATGCTCCACTCTGACCACTTGCGGTGGTGGCAAGTTCCACTGCACTGATGCACAGTGGCTGTGGCCGGGGTGATATTCAAAGAGTGCTCAATAGGCAACTCCATTGAATATTGCCCCGCCACACCCCTGAGCAACTATTGTGTGCAGTGTAAGGGCTTGTGCCACAGAATGGCCCAGTTTGAATATCCAGCCCAAGTGCTAAAAAAGAATTGACCAATCAGGCAGGAGTATGTGAGATGGTTTGGGGAACATGATGCAGGCTATAACACCAAGTATGTAAGCAAAATAATTACAAATAAAAAAATAACATCTCTAGTCAAAAGGGCAGGAGGGATGTCTGGGACCCCATCACATATCCTGTTCATGCTGCCTGTCTCCAACCAAAAAGCATGCCAAACTCAGTGAAGCTCAGCACTCTGCTGTTGTAGGGTTACCACCTTTTAAGAAGCCCAAAGTGGGACATTTCTTACTAAAACATGATTTTTTGCAGGATAGTATGTAACCTCGACTAGTGCAACAGACTTGTTTTCTCTATATAATTAGAATTAAGGCATAGTATTGTAGTTTCTTGGTTGCTTCTATGGTTTCATGTCATTTTAATGTATTTTAGTTAAGGTACAATAATTTTCTACAAGATTTAGAGGAAAGTTAGAAAATATTTTTTTACTAAAAAGTCAGGACATGTAGTATTTTTCATGTTTTTTTGCAGGACACAGCTGCCTAAATCAGGACTGTCCTGTAAAACGCAGGACAGGTGGTAACCCTATGCTGGTGTCTTTCTGATGTTGAATTCCTTGGTCTCTTTCTTTTTGACTAATGTTTGACACAATGCCTCCTTTAATTGCAAAGTCCCAAATTAGGTGTATAAACTGGGCTGGATTCATAAACATTTTTAGGACTAAGTCCCACACAGCAACTCAGTTGCAGACAGAAATCTCCGCAGCTGGTGAGATTGCTATTCTCATCCAAAGCTGCTGCAGAGATGTTATGGCTGGTCCCATCAGCGGTAACATTCTTCTGCAGCTGTGGGGATTTCCTTGGCGACACCACCCGAAAGTTATTGTAAATCTTACAACTGGCTCCACTTTTGAGGATACCATAGCAGCGTGAGAAATTACAGTTCTGCAAGTGGCATGCTGAGTTTTTCCCACAGTTGCAGGATTTTCAAGCATTTTGTGAATCCAGACCACTGTTTCTTGTGTTGAAACAATATGAAAATACAGACACAAACTTTTTTTTTAAACGTTAGATTTAGTTTTAACAGAGGGATCTAAAAGAATAATACTAATACATTTCTCATACTCAAATAGACTAAAAATAGGTCTACAATTCATCAGAGTAACTGAGAACCTATCAGAAATAAATCAGAATCAGAACCCGGTCACAGCTGACCCACCCAGTCCTACTTCCTCAAATTACCCCAAACACATGAACTAACTGTACTGATTTACTACTCCTCCCTACCCCTTCCCATCTGAGCTAAATGCAGCTTCATATATCTTCCCCTTCAATTGTTTGTTGGATTTTATGATGATGTAGGACTCTGGCACCTACAGTATACAGAACATTAATATGTTTAATGAAAAACTAATGTCGGTACAATGGCTAACCAGCATAAGTTATCTACCACAGTGGACTTAGGTGGAAGTACAAATGATAACAGTTATCTATCAGCTAGAAAGGCTAAAGAAAATCATTTTGTGACAGTAACACATGAACTCAATACTATGTGCACACATTACCAGCTGTAGTATGGACTTGCCATTTCAGGTAGTCCATCACATGGGGCTCTGGGGCACTCAGGTAGGCACACCACTATGCACTAAGATATGTCCATTTTCACAACTGTTGTCATCTAGTCAGACCACTCAGGTGAGTATACTGTGGTTCCACCCTTGACCAGGGTGTTAGTGTCCCACTTTCCATGGGTTGGACTGTTTGTCACTTGGGGCACCAGGACATCTAGGTGTGGGGCTTAGTGCACAACATCAAAGAAACCAGATCCCATCTATCATCACGTCCTATTTAGATTTTAGAACACTGAACTGACAAATTCACCTCAAAGAGGGGCATCTACCCTCCATCATCCTAAAACAGTTGTACCACGATGATAGGTAAAATGTTTCTCGGTGTTTAGGGACAATCTAAAGGGAGCCCCCATTCCACACATAGAGTATTTACTATATGTGGCTCTCCCAGTTACTATGACTGTCCTCCCCATACACCCTGGTTTATTATCAGAGCAAGTGGTCGAATTTGGGGCACACCATATAAGGACCTGCTCATCTCACAGGGCTCTGGGGCACTCTAGTAAGAGTCCTGCCCACACCCAGCAAGCCCAGACCCAAATAAAAAAGAACCAAGCACTTTTTGTTTTATGTCTAGGAATGAAAATTAAAACTATGAAATTACAAGCAATCATAGCAAGAGAGCACCACAGTGACTTACAGCTGCCTGACATCTTTGTAATGCTCTGTCCATGTGATTGGAGCCATAGCTGAGTACTCATGGGTTCCCTATATCCTGCCCAGAATGTAAAGGCAAAATTAGCCTTCAGAGCAAGTGGTCTGGGGCCTTGTCCTCCTGCAAGCATGAATGTTCAGTCATAAGTGAGCATCCAGTGGATTCAAAGTGTATCTGGAGCTGCTGCCTAACCCATCATTACCTACTTACCAAGAGATTATTATACCAACTGCATCATCATCAGCTGTAGACTGCAGTACAGCTATCAGCCATGGTTGCACAGTAAGTAAGATTAAGGGACAAGGGCCTCTAGTGCTCTGCGGCAGAATTTTCTGATTTCATGTATGGGTTTCTTATTTCCTGCAGCAGCATTTTCTGATTTCTCAGGCATGATTTATTGATTTTTCTGGCAGAACGCAGTCCTGCCATTGGCTAAATATTATGTCATGTCATCGATGACATCATATGCTTAGCATAGAGGAAGGAATTCAGGATAAACGAGATGGGAAAGAAAGCCTGACACTATGGAAAAACAGTATATTTAAATGAAAATTCACCAAAAATAATGAATTCTGTGGCACTATATACTGTATATTCTGCGGCATGATGCAAATTCTTCGGAAAATTCTGCAACCACAGAATTGCAGAATTCCAGGGGCCTTGACTAAGGATGAAGCTTAGTGCTAGTGCATCTCCTTGGTAAATATGTCTCATTTGTACTGCAGCAGGTCAGGAACTCAGAGATGGATTAACAAAAGTTGGAAATGTAAAAATGTCACAGAAAAGTGTCACTCTTCTGCAGCAGGAAAATTATTTTAATGAGGCATTTTATTAATGAATTGGGTGCTAGGAGTCACAGATCTTGTGGTGATGACGACAGTCAGCAAGAAGTGAGACATAGCAAAACCTCTCTGCTGTTGGTTTTGTTAGTATTAGGGCATATACGATTTTGAAATCAATGCGTGCAGGCCCAGCCTTCCACAACACAGTCCAGTCATGGGTTTAGCAGAGCAAGAAAGAAAGAAAACATCCTGTGCCTCCCCCCAGCCCCTGCATCCCAGCATAGCTGATAAAAATGTAAGTTCCTCCCAGTCAACACCAACCCTTCGGGTCGAACCAGACTGCTATCAAGCAAGGGCTCATGGCAACCACCATGACACATTATTTTGCTGGACTGAGTGGCCTCCACATGGTGATTGCCATCTGTGCAGGGTAGCAGGTAGGGAGATATGGCAGGCCAAAGGCAAAGAAGGTGGGAGGTGGTCAGAGTTGCTGTGAAAGGAAGGGACATAATATAGTCCAAAGACAACCAGAAGAGCCCATTACAGAGTCTGAAGGAAAGTTAACAGGTTGCCTCAAGGACAGGGGGATGTGTGGGCACAGTTTCATCTGCTGGCTCCCCGGTGTCCCCCACTACCTGGTCCCCTCCCTTCCTGGGTGTCACAATCCAGTGGTCCCTAGGCATCTGAAAAACAGAGGTAGTGTTTCACTTCCAGTCAGTAAATTAAAACTTTTAAATCCAGCCCCACCAAAATTGGTACCATATATACCCACGTATAAGTCGACTCACGTATAAGCCGACCCCAAAGTGCCAGTATCCAGTTAAGAAAACAGCAGTGACTCGTGTATAAGCTGAGTTAGATTTATTGCCAATCACCATCACACAAATATATCACCATCAAAAATAAACATCCTGTCACCACATTTCAGGTACTGGCATCTGACATCCAGCTTGAGAGACCAAAGGGATAAAGAAATGTTGCTGTAATATTGTGATAATTTAAACTACAGTAGCCAAAGTAAAGCACAATATCAGTGAATATCAGGGAAGTACCGTACCTCGCTCAGACTCTTCATTGCCATCACTGGTTTCAGAAAAGCAGAGGCCCTGTTCATTTTCAGCTAAACATTTGTCTGTGAGGATGTCGACATACCGGTTGTCATCAGCTTCTACCTCTTGCTGTTGCTCATGCTCTGATTCCTCAAAGAATGCGTTGTCTTGTTTTCCATCAGTATTATTGCTGATTCCACACTTTAGGAATGATTTGGCCACCATATTCCCAGGAATACTATCCCATGCCTGAACGATCCATTGACAAATGAGCTCAAGATCAGGTTGTTTCAGGATGCCAGCCTTTGTCCGTGTGCCTTCACTGGAATATTTCCAGTCTGCTCATAGTTAGTGCACCATATCTTTGAAGGGCTTATTGAGGCAAACATTAAGGGGTTGGAGCATGGATGGCAGTCCACCCGGGATAATGCACAGGTCTGTGCGGATTTTTTTGGCTACCTTTTTAACATGTTCAGTAAGCTGGGCTCAAAACATATCCCTCACCAGCATTGATCGTTTGTGCCTAAGAGCACCAGGATGTGTATCCCACACCTTCTGCAGCCACACATGGACAAGTTCCTTATCCATCCATCCCTTTGTGTGAGGAAAGATAAGAACACCAGGTGGGAAAGTCACTCTTTTTGGCAAAGTTTTATGCTTGAAGATGACCATGGGCTTTAGTTTCAATCCATCAGCAGAACAAGACAGCACAATGGTAAAATGAGTGTAACCCCTCACCCCTGCCTTTTTGCAAATGACAGGTGGTATGCTGTTGAAGCTGACAGCAGTACCAGGTGGGGACTGGGTTCAGGGAGGAATAGGTTACTCGGCACAAGGATTAGGTTTGGCTACTCTGCACAGGGGCACTCAAGTAAATCCAAACACAGGAAGCAATAACTGTAATGTCCAATACCAGGAATGGGATTCTAAAGTGTGGCTTTATTTACATCCAAGCAGAACAAAACAAAGCATAGACAGACCCCCACGGGGCTACATTCCTTGAAATGCAGATTAAGAGAAACAGAACACTTCCTCAACATTTCAGCCCTCAGGCTCTGAACCCACCAGGCACACATCCCGGACTTGCATGCTGCTTTGGGTACACAGCCCGACTTGTACACTAATCTGTCATTTCCCTGGCTTGGCTCCCCTGCCAGCCACTCGAACACCTTCCATTTGACATGGACACATTTTCCGGTGGCTCCCTAAACCACCTTAGAGCCTTCGACTCGATAAAGGAAACTTCCTTTTAATCCCACGTCTGGGTACTTTCCTCAGCACTGGCCAAGTACCTGAGGGAAAGTAAAAGGGCCACAGAGCAAATCCGTAGAGGTGAATTTGGTTACTAATGATGGGGGGTTTCCCACCTCTAGCTTCCACAATTCATACCCGGCCATTTCTCTGGACATTAAACATCTCTTTCTGAAAAGCTTGGCAATGTAGGTTAAAGGGTAAATGCATAGCACATTTCCTCTACATGTCTTGGCTTTCCCCTTATGCTGGTCTTGAACATACTTTTACTTGACTTAGCCCATTACTCTAGACCTCTCACTTAAGCAGTCCAATTCCCAGTTTACAACAGTTCAGGTGAAACATAGGCCCCATATAAGAGCAGACTCACCCTTTGGTTGCAGGTGCCCCACAGGCAATTCTGGACAGCTTCTGGTGCCGCAGCACAACTTGAAAAATAAGGCAGCTTCTTCCCTAGCCGGAATCAGGAGGGTTGCCCCTGGAATGACAGGCAAACCTTTTACCCCCATCCCCTCAGGGATGGGGCACAGAGACCAGTAACAGCGGTCTCCACCACTTCACGAACAGCTTACTGTGTTCCTCTTTTGGCCAGGAACACACACCTCTCCCTTAAAGTAGCTCTATATCAGAGCTTTAGGCTCCAGGAGCCTGTGCACAGACTGCTGTGCTCCTCTCTTCAAGACTGCTCACACACAACTCCCTTCAAAAACTCCCAACATTCTAACCTAACTACCTACTGCAGATTCCAGTGTGGCTCATGCAGCTGCGAGAGTTCTATGGTGATGTCATCCCTCAGTCTCAGCTGAGACTGAGAACAGAGTGAGACAGTGTGAAATCCATTTAACTGGAGTTTCACAAGCTGCCTTCCCTGCCTACCACTAGGTCTTACTGGGATTCTAGTAACCCCGGGTAACAGGGGAGTTACATGAGTTTTTTCATGACACCTTGTCTTTATAAGAACTGTCTTGCTGCCCAATGGATTTACTGTGTGATTTGTTGGGAGGTCAAACATTGGGGTGTTTTGTCCATATTCCTTATTTGGGAAAGCTCTCAAAGTTGCACTTTTTTCTTAGTTTTAGGGTGAACTGATGAAAGCTGTCAACTTTGTCTTCCAGGTTGGGAGGGGGGAGCTTCTGTGAGATTTTTGTTCTCTCCTGCAATGTTAAATTGTGCCGCTGAGTGAATCTGGAGCACCAGCCTGCAGAAGCCATACATTTATCAACACTAGGTGAGCTACTGCCAAACCTGTTCCAAAAAGCCCAGCACTCAAAGAATATCGCTAGAACTCCTGTTTGATTTTAAGTTTTTAATGCTCAATGCAAAAATCAATTAAACAGAGTAGTAGTGTTGGATACAGGATGCCCACAACTTGCCCCATAGAATGAGGGTGACTTGCCAGGTCTGCCGATCTTTAACTGGGAGTGATAAAGGTGTGTGAATTCCAGCCACAGAGATGTAGTTTTATTTAATTCTGAGAAATGCTGCTTCTTGTATTACAGTTCTCTGTTGTGATCATGAAACATCACAACCTTCCCACCTTCCACTTGAACTGGGCCATTTCTCTTTGCCACCCTGTGAACCAGTTCTTTTTCAGGATATCATAGATACCTAATTAAGAAGTGTCTTGAGTGGTCCCCAGATTTTGGTCTGGGTCCACTTCTGTGCACCCTCTCTGTTTCAAAAGTGGCTGCAGTGGGTTTCATAGTTAGTTTTGCCAGCCACTTCTGCACTTTCGATCCTGGTTCCTTGCCCTCTAGTCCCATTTATTTATTTTATTTTATTTAAAATTGGTAACCAGGAAAAGCACAATGAGCCAAAGCTCGTTTCCAGGTGTGATCCAGGGGAACATATAAGAAGACAGAAAATTACAAGCAAATGAAAAAATATGCATTATACAAGTCAAATTTCAGCATACAAGACAAAAATAACAGTAATGTACAACATATTTCAGGAAAACAGAAACAAAGTCAATACAGAGATAAAGGTAGCAAGATCAACTTCAGGCATAGTACAGACAAGTATCTAATTGGGATAAACACCTTGACTATATTTAGCAGGACAGAGAACTCAGTTCTGCACCAAGGCATGAGGGGTGGGGTGGGATGGGATAAGCTAAGAATCTCAGACATCAATTTGGGGAGGCTGTCTGGGTAGCGGTGTGGTAAGGAAGCACTGAGAGCACCGAGGGGAGGGAAGCAATCTGAGAAGACTTTTGACAGCAGTGAAGGAAGAGGATAGGTGAAGGTCAGAGGGAAGTTTATTCCAGAGTAGTGATAGATGGTAAGAGAAGGTGGATTGTCCAGTGGCTGAATGGGGATAGAGAAGGTGTTAGAGTCTCTGTGGTGGAGGGAGCATGTAGAAGTAATTTCTTGGGAGATGCAGGAGGACAGGTAGGGAGTAGAGTCCAGAACCTTAACTTAGCAACAAGGGAGGCACAGTGAATCATCCTTCTATGAGACAGCGGTGTTAGAGAGAGAGAGAGAGCAGAGTAGAGAAGACAATGGTGAGTGAGGTAAGAGGAAGGAGAAGCAAAATGGCAGAAAGTATTAAGGAGTGTATCCAGTCTGGAAAGGGACTAGCTGGAGCCATGCTATAGACCATGTCGGCATAATCAAAAAAAGGAAGAATCATTTTAGATACCCAGTCCCGATGGGTAGGGAGAGGAAGACTGTCTTAATGGTGATATAGGACAGCTAGTTTTGGTCTAAGTTTGGAATAGATGGCGTCAATGTGGGTTGTAAAACTGAGGTGGTTATCCAGCCAGACACTAGATATTTAAAAACTGGACCATCTCTATGGGGGGCATCTAAAATGAGAAAATTGGGGGAACTGAAAGGTACCAGTTTTTGCCTTAAGATGAATGTTATGGCCACCATGTTTTTGTGTGTTTAGTTTCAGTTGGTTTGGCTTGAAGTTATGACTGCATTCTGTTGAAATCTTGCTAGAGAGAGATTGCACACAGGTGGATGAAGGACTGGAAGTAAAAATGACAGCATCATCTGTGTACATATGCATGTAGGAGGAGTTGCAGATGGAGGGAAGGTCATTAATAAATACGAAGAATAGGATGGGGCCAAGGATGGAACCTTGAGGAACACTTTTTAGGATTGGAAGGGGGGAAGAGAGTGCATCACCTCTCTGGACAGATTGCTGCTTTTCTTGTAGATAGGAGTGAAATCAGTTGACAGTTTGATCAGTGAGGCCAGTAGATTTAAGTTTATAGAGCAGGAGGGGCTGGGAGACTGGATCTAATGCCTTTGCCAGGTCTATGAAAAATGTGGCAGTGATATGACTCTGGTCTATTGCTGAGAAAATGGAGTCAGTGACTTATAGCATGGAGGATATGGTTGAGTGCTGTTTCCTAAACCTGGACTGTACAGGCAAGAGAAAGTTGTTGTGGCAAGGTACTCTAACAGCCTGGTTTGAATGAGAAACCCTGAATTTGGCAAGGGAGGGAGAGAGAGATGGGCTGATAGTCCTCAGGAGTAGAAGGGTCACCACCCTTGAGTAGGGGTAGCACCTTAGCAAATTTCCTGGCTTTAGGGATGGTGAAGATTGAGAGGGAGAGATTAAAAATGTGATCAAGGAGGGTGGCTATAGCAGGGGCAGAGATATGAAGGAGCCTAGGGTGGAGACAATCAGGGCTGGATGCAGCTGGATTAAGGGTGCTGAGATATATGAAGACTTTTTTTGGGGGGGTGAATGGATGGAAGAGGAGCTCAGTAGGTGGAGGGTATGCATCAGGAGGGTTGGGAGAGGGAGTCTGTAGGGATAGGAGTGGAGTTTTCAAGGAGAGTGCAAGTGGCAAAAGAATTTATTGAAAACTATGGCTACTGTAGAGGGGTCAGAGACAGGGAGTTATCATTTTGAGGACTGAGAGGCCTGTTGAGAGAGTGTAACACTCTCCAGAAAGATGCAGGACAGTTTTGTTCTTGTTGTAGGTGGGGTCTGAAATATTTAGCCTTAGAAAGGTGGATGGCTTTGGTACAATTATTTCTGAGAGCTCTGTAAAGTTGAAAGTCTGCTTGGATTAAGGACCCCTCTTAGTGTTTCTAGGGTCTGTCCATAGAAACAAACATATACTTTGATGGCAGACAAGGACCACTTGGCCCATCTAGTCTTCCCATTTCCCTACCTACAGGATAGGCCGCAGATCCTAGTTAACCAACAGCCTATTTCTTCCTACCCCCCACAAGAATTGCCTTATGTGTGTCCCATGCATTCTTGAATTCTCCAACAGTTTTAGACCCCACAACCTCCTCAGGAAGGCTGTTCCATACATCCACTACCCTCTCTGTGAAAAAATACTTCCTCACATCGCCCCTAAACTGCCCCTCCATCTTTAAATTGTGTCCCCTTGTTCTTGCATGTCTCTTTTTCTGAAAGATGCTATCCTCTTGGACTTTGCTGATTCCACTAAGGTGCTTAAAAGTTTCTATCATGTCCCCCCTCTCCCTTCTTTCTTCAAGGGTATACATATTAAGCTCCTTTAGTCTCTCCTCATACGGCTTCTCTTGCAGACCCTGCACCATTTTAGTTGCCCTCCTCTGGACTGCCTCTATCCTGCCTATGTCCTTGTGGAGATGGGGTCTCCAGAACTGGACACAGTACTCCAGATGGGGTCTCATCAACTGTACAGAGGGATAAATAACTTCTGTTTTCTGCTGCTGATGCCTCTCCTACATCCCAGTATACCCCCAGCTCTCCCTACTGCTTTCTCACATTGCTTTACAATCCTTAAGGTCATCGGATATGATTATCCCCAGGTCCTTTCCTTTTGTTGTTGTTACTACCTCCTCCCCATTGTGTATTCTTCCCTGGGTTCTTGTTTCCCAGGTGCATTATTTTGCCCTCCTTGCATTGAATCCTAGCTGCCATACTTCTGACCATTCCTCCAACCTTGCCAAGTCCCTTCTCATCCTTTCCACATCCTTGTGTATCAACCCTGTTGAAGATCTTTGTGTCATCTGCAAAGAGGCATACTTTTCCTTCCAGTCACCTGCTATGTCACTATGAAGACATTAAAAAGGACTGGACCCAATACTGAACCCTGCAGTACCCCACTAGTAACTCCTTTTTTCTTCAGAGTGGACTCCATTTACAATTACCTTCTGTGTCCTGTTGTCCAGCCAATGTTTTATCAGGCTACCACCCTGGGACCCACTCCCAGGCTGGTTAATTGACTATTAATTCTGTGTGGACTGTGTCAAATGCCTTTGCTAAAGTCTAGGTAGGCTTTCATGTCCACAGTCCTCCTGTCTATTACTTTGGTCACCCAGTCAAAGAAATCTATTAGATTCATCTGACATGACCTTCCTGCTGTGAACCTATGCTGCCTTGGGTCCTGTGCCCCACTGGCCTCAGGTACTCAACTACTTTCTTTCCTTCAGAAGTGACTCCATCACTTTCCCTACCACAGAGGTCAGACTGACAGGTCTGTAGTTTCCTGCCTCTGTCTTGGTCCCACTTTTGTGAAGGGGAATCACATCCGCCTTCCTCCAGTCCTCAGATACCACACCGTCCTCCCATGACTTATTAAAAAGAGTAGCCAATGGTTTCACTAGGTCCCCCTTAATTCTTTTAGAATTCTGGGGTGAATTCCATCAGGCCCCATTGCTTTGTCCACCTTCAGTTTTAGGAGTTCTTGCAGAACCCTTTCTTCTGTGAAAGGACTGGGATCATCCCCCCTATCAAGAGTGCTTCTGTTAATTGTATTAGGCACTTTCCCCTTCTCTTTTGTGAATACTGAGCAGAAATATTTGTTCAGTATCCCTACTTTTTCACTGTCCTCCTCTGCCCATCCACTGTTCATTCTATTCAGCCTCACTATCCCTCCCTTTGTCTTTCTATGCTCACTGATGTACCTATAAAAGGTTTTATCCCCCTTCTTAACTGAGTTGGCTATCTTTTCCTCAGTTTGGGCCTTTGCTATTCTGACTTCCTCCTGCTTCCTTCTGCCTTTAACTGGTACAGCCTCTGTCCTGCTTCTTCTGTGTTTCCTTCCGGAATGCTATCTTTTCTTCCTGACTTTCACAGCCACCTCTTTTGAGAACCGTAGTGGCTTTTTCATTTTGATTTGTTTATTTGCTTTCACAAAGGCTTGTTGCCTCTGTGATAGCAGTTTTGATGATTCCCATTGTTGCTCCACACCTCCTTCTAGCCTGTTTGCTAGTGCTTTTCTGAGGCACTCTCCATCTTGCCAAAGTCAGCCCTCCAGAGTTCTGTACCCTCACTTTTGTATGGCTGACCTGTAGCTGATTTAACGTGAACCACACTTTTTTTTTTTTTTTTAGTTGTTCAACCAGGTATAGGCACACTAAGCTGAAAGCTTTTTACAGGAGCGACCTGGGAGCACAAGAAGGTTAAGTGACTTGCTCAGGGTCACAGTATGCAAGTGGAAGCTGTGGATTCAAACCCAGGTCTGGTCTGGTTGGATGTCACTAAATTTGCAGCTCATAGCTCAGACCACTGGGCGCTATACTGCCTCCCAAATGGTGGTCAGTTGTTCCTAGATGGCAACCCACTCTAGATCTAGAGATCTCTCACTGGCCCCCCATTTGAGTATGAGGTCTAGATTGCTCCCACCAGTGGGTTCCAAACTAGCTGTCTGGGCCACACCTGTAGGGCATCAAAAAGTGGCCTACTCTTGGATGTGGCTGCAGCAATGTACTCCAGTTAACATCTGGCATATTCAGGTCTCCCCATCAATAGTATCTCCCCTTTCTCTGCCATTCTAAGAATGCCTTCTATCACATCCTTGTCCATTCCCTCCCTGACATGGGGGTCTGTATACAACCCTGTGCAGATTGTGGTGTCTCTTTCCAGTCTCCAAGGTGACCCACAGTGGCCTCCTCTGCCCCTGTTCACTCTTTGTTCAGTGCATGCTTATCCTTCCTTTTGAGAGGCCTACGCCTCCCCTCTTCTCCCCTGCCTGTCTCTCCTGTAGGTTATGTACCCTGGTATGTTAACATCCTAGTCATGGTTCTCTGTGTACCATGTTTCTGTGACTTCTTGCCAATATTCAAGCATCCCTCTTCCACCAAAGGCCATCACCTCAGGAGGCTTGTTGCCCAGACTACAGGCATTGGTACTCATTACCCTCCATTTTCTGATGGTCTTCCTCCTTGCCCCATCCCTGTCCTTCTTGCCTTTTGTCACTTTCTCCATTTACCCCTGCCCTTCTCCCTATCGACCTCTCTATGTTGGTGTTTACTGCACTTACTGCCGTGATTTTTTGGAGGCTGGGATTTCCTTGCTCTTTCAATTTTCCTCCTTGGCTGTAGTTTAATGCTTGCCAATGAAGCATTTAAACCTATCACCTGGGATCCTGGCTTCTCCTGGATAGATGCAGCCCATCATGCCGGTATAGGCTTGGTACTCCAGGTGGACCCTGTGTCCCCAATGAAGCCAAATCCCTGAGCTTCACACTTGTTTTCAACCACTGATTGAATCCCATGGTGCGGAACACCCTAGCCTCTCCCTACGCCATAGATGGGCAGTACCCTGAGAAGGTTACCGTGTTGCTACTTGTCTAGGCCTCCCAATTCCTAACTCTTCCCTTTGCTTCTCTAATCCTTTCTTCAGCCAGGTCATTTGTCCTAGGTGGACAGTGACATCCAACTCTCCTCCCTGTGTGCAGCTGCTCGGCAATCCTGAGGATTCGCTGCTTGTTCCTCCAAGCCATGGCACCAGGCAGGCACCTACCTCCCTCTCCCTTCCTCCCCCAGTTCTACCTTCCTAACAATGGAGTCCCCCACCAGGGTTGTTTTCTCTGCAAACCCTGCCACCCTCCTGTGGGTCTCCTTTGTGGAGGTTCCCAGCATCCTCCTTTGTCTCCACTTTGGTGGGTGCCTCCATAGAGGAACCACACTTTACCAGAATGGCATAGGAATTGTGGAGAGGTACAGCTGGAGGGATGTGCCTCTGTTCCACCACCTCATCCTCCTGAGCCCAATGTGGTCCAACCGCCCTGTTTCTTGGCAACTCTGAGGCAATGGCAGTGGCACTGGTGGTCCCTGGATGGAAGAGGAGGTCCTACAAATCCTGGCCAACTCAGCCTGGAGATGAGCAACCTTATCCCTCAGCCCAGAGAGGTGCCTGCAGATGGGACAACACCGCATCCTCCAGAATGTCTCCCGGAAGACTGCTGCTCCACAGCCACTGCACTGCACCACTCCCATCATATGTCTTATTTATGGCCCCTTAACTGTTTGCAATCCTTACTCTTTCCTCTGTTTTTTTTCTCTCTCTCCTTACTTTCTACCTGTGTGCCCTTTAAGCTCCTGATTGTCCTGTTCTGAGACAAGAATATCCTATATTTCTCAGTAGACCCCTTACTTGCTCAGAGGCAGACCTCCAGCAGCTAGAGGGGCTGAAACTACTCTTGCTCCTCTAGGATGGTGGGTATTTGGTGTAGCTCTGTGATCACTCACTTCCTCCTCCCAACAGGAAGTTCCTGTTGTCAGTCAAATTCTGTGCCTATAAAAGTAGAACCAGTTTTTGTGGGAGGGTGGATGGGAGGAAGGAGGCAATATAGTCCTAGTAGAGAAGTCCAGTCACACAGCAGTCCTTTCTCCTGGTGTCTTCTGCCAAGCTACTAGCAAAAATCTTTCTAAGGCAGTCTTTAAATATAGCTTTCTTCTAGCTAAGCCACTCCCTACTTACTATATAGTTCTACAAGTAATTTAAACCTCTCAGCTATCAAGTCCTTTCAATCACCTGAGATTTACACCTAGATAACTGTTCAGATAACCATTCAGTTCAGTTAATCAGACAAACACACTTTTTTGTTTTGTTTGTTAGTTTTTTACCCTAAATTAAGTTCCAAGTACAAGAGTTCTACTTCTTAAGTCCCAGTAGAGAAGTCAGTCACTAGCAGTCCTTTTTCTGGTGTCTTCTGCCAAGCTACTGCATTTGGTCAAATTTCCACATAATCCAGGATGATGGTGCCATTTATATAACAGTGATCATGGAATAGCGATCACCATTATGGTGAGTGTACATTGATGAAATGAATTTCAGTGATGCACACTCGTAGCGAGGATGAAGAGGGCACCAAATCTATGGGTGTTTTTTAATGCAGGAGACTGTGCCCCTGCACCCCCTACTAATGGATTCTTAACTCTGGGGGCATTCGGAAGGGTGTGGAAAACTTGGACAAATACAAAGCTGCCTGCTGGCAAAAGAATGCACCACACCAGACCCAAACCCTGCATCCTGCACCTCCCAGCAACCAGCAACCCCACCACACTAGTGGTCCAGCTTAGCAGCTGCCCACCACACCCTCTCCCACATACCTTCCCTCCCCTTCCTCCCCCCTGCACACATGTGTATGTGCTTACATCCATTCACCACTTTGCCCACCCTGTTGTCCACTCACTATCCTGCCAGATAGTCCAGTACACAGGTGTCATGATTGAGTTGCCCTTTTTGTAAATGCTCAGTCATGGTCACACTGTATATGGTATACCAGGGATGATGGTGATGTTTTCCCTAACTTTCTTTAAAGGGGCATGGTGGTTCCAAATGTGATTAGTATGCTGAGACAAGGTGGATGAGCAGAGTCACCATCACAGGCTGAGTAAGTGGGTTGCCAGTCTGACCAGGAGAGATCTTGGAGCAGGGCTTCTGTGTTCAGCGATTTCAGGGGGTGGGTCCAGATATATTTAGGAACATCAGGTGAGGAATTAATCTTACATATGCAGTAAGTAATGCAGTGATCACTGAGAGCATCTGAAAGGATGCCTGCTGTAGTGATGCGCTGGGGTGGGAGGATAACACCCAGTCAAGCAGGGAGTGGTTTTGGGAGTGAGGGTTAATGCGGGTGGGTTTGAGGATCAACTGAGTGAAGTTTAGGGCCTGGATCCTGACGAGGGTGGGTTTGGAGGAGGGGGAGAGCCTGTCTAGGTTGAAATCACCTAGAAGCAAGAGTTCCCCATTCACAGCATGAGAGGAGATTGAAGAGATGGTGCTGACTAGGGAGTCAGGTGAGGTTTTAGGTAGAGCACAGAGTGCTCCAATGTAGAGTGGTGTTGAGGAGGGGAGGGATAGATGGGCAATGATAAGTTCATGGGAGGAGGGACGGTATTCTTTAAAAGTGATGGAGCAGGGGAGAGACTGTCTGATGTACAGAGCTACACTGCCACCACGTTTGTTTCAGTCTTGATGGAATAGATTGAAATCCGGGAGTGAGAGAGTGGCGTCAGGGATTTAGTGGATAGCTTGTCTCAGTAACAGAGAGAATATCAGGATGGTGCTGGGTAGTCCTTACTTTAAGGGCATCTCATCTTGGGAGGAGATGTCTAGTATTTAGGTGAAGTAATAATAACAGTAGTATTAATGTATCTGTTCAGTCAAAAGACCATTACAAAATGCAAAATACAGACTACAAAATAGAAAATACAAAGTAGAGAATACATAAGGATACAAAATACAAGGTATACATACAAAGAGAATATACAAATAATTAATTTATGTGTACTACACCATTTTGCAAGTCTCCTATCAGTATGCATACCATATTGAAATACTTGTGAATAAATATATATACAGGGTCTGAAAATTAGCAATACTATAATGTTTTGGGTTTTGTATATCTTATTTGAATCTTTGTTATAATATTTACATAAGAAGCTATGTAATTAATGATATGCTCATCATTTGTTGTAAACATAATATCCAAGAGTATAGAAGAATCTGTGGTTTGTATCAAATCCCATATTGGTTGAAGCCAATACTTTCTAGGCAAATCATACCATGAGCAGGAGAAAATCACATGATCCAAGTCTTCTATATCTAATCTACTGCACTCACACACTTTTTCTGATCTGTTAATGGTTTAGAGTATCGAGCAGATAGTAGCTTACTATGAAAAAGCTCAAAGCAATATCTTGTGTATAATTTCACTTTTTGATTAGTTAATACTTTTAAGTAATATCTAAACTCATGTTTCAGATCATATGCTACTAGCCAACCAGAGGTTCTCAGACCCAAAGCTTGATTTAAATCTTTTATTCTAAGACAATGTGTAATCTTGTTTGTAATATATTTATAGTATTGTGTGCTAATTTGGATCCATTTGGATATATAGGACTTCAAAAAACCTAAGTCGTATAGTTGAATAAGAAAGCCTACAGTTTTTAACCAGGTTGACTGTTTACACCCCAAAGACTGCCATTTCTTTTTTCCTCTAGGCATAAAAATGGTAGCCTATGTGTCTTCATCCTTAATAACTTTATTCAATAAATGAGTTTTTTGGCATCTGTTAATGCCTTTGTGGAATGTATGCCCAGTTCTGCTCTAACTAGCACTGTTGATGCAGAAGAGAGTAAGCCCAAGGCAACTTTATATAACTTATTTAATGGAATTTCTAATACTTTATTTATTTTTCATATTTTGTTTTGGAATGTAATCAGTGAAAAATGCTTGGCTTTTACTGCAGTTAGCAAAGGTAAAATGGTGTTACTGCCATATTTATAATTAAAACTCATAAGCACAGCAGAGGTCTGTTTAAGTTTAATTTTTAGATTATTTATATGATTTGTCCACCTCCCATTACTTTGGAGGACAAACCTAAGTATGTATATTCCTTCACTGCACTTATATGGTTTTATTGATTTTCCAGCTATATTCCTTTTCTAGAGCCAAAACCAAAACTTTACTCTTTCCTTCATTAATTTTTAGATGGTATTTATTTGCATATTTTGATATTTCATCAAGTTTTTCTGTAACTCAGATGAAGTGAGTGGCAAAATGCAGTCGTCCGTGTAGGTGAGCACTGGGCAAAGATTGTTTCCTACCTTAGGGGAATCTGTGTCACTTTTGCAGTAATTCAGCAATGTGTGTATATATGAGTAAAAGGACTATAATACACCTCTGTCTAACCCCTTTATTAGTAAAAAGGGAAAGATGTTTGCCCTTGTGTGCCCCATCTCACTTAGGCCCATGTATATGTATACAATTCTCTTATGATGCTAATCAAATTGGGATCAATCCACCAATCAAACATAATCTGCCATAGCATTGTACTAGAAATAGAGTCAAAAGCCTACTAAAATCAATAAATGCAATGCAAAGCTTTTGTTTTCTGAGGGCAACATATTTCTCATATAAGTGAGTTATTATGAATGTGTTCTCTATAACAGAATATCCTGTACAAAAACCTGCTTGAAGTTCTGATAAATCTCCAAGGTGTATTATCTGTTCCAATAGTCTAGTCATGATGATTTTAGCTAAGATCTTGCCAACAACATCTAGTACAGAAATTGGGTGATACATTCTGGGGTCTTTCCTGTTACCTTTTTTATATATTGAGAAAATTGTTGCTTCCTTCCATCCATTAGGAATACATCTATTTTGCATGCAATTATTGAAAAATGGTGTTAAAATTTTTGTCTAAAATGTAGGGGAAACCATGAATGCTTTTGGGGGAATTTGATCAGATCCAGGTGCCTTTTTTTCTTTGACAATAGTATTATAAAGTAGATGTCTTGTTAGGCAGGCCCACCAGTGCAGCAGTTGGATTTCCGTTTGCGATGCCAGCGAACCAGATTCGGGAGCTAGCCCAGGTCATCAGAGGGCCTGCCGGGAGGAGAAGGATTGAGCATTCCCAGGACTGCTCTCCTTCTCCGGGGGGGTTCCTGCGCTTGGTGCAAGAGTGATGCCTAGTGGCAGCTGGGTGCATCACCCCGTGCATTGATGCATAGTCAAGGGGCATTGGAGTGGGACAGAAACTGGTGTCATTGCACATCTCCACCCCAGCCTATAGGAATAAAATCCCTCTCTGCCAGATGTTTCTATGATGCCCTGCCCTGAGACTCAATCAGCCACCTGGCTAAGGGCTCCCCCAACCAGATATGGATCCATGGCACCGGTACCAGCTGCGATGCTGTGCCCCGCCTCCTGGGAGGGGCAAGCCAGGAGTGACCGGGGGAGCGAGGGGCTAATTAGGTGGTGGAGTCTCAGAGGCACCATGACCTGGGCAGAGACCTGATGGATGGCAGAGGAGGGGCAAAAAGCAAGGTAAATATATATATATAAAGTAGACTTCTTGTTTATCTATATTTCTGAAAGATGTTCTTTGAAGTTCTGACTCCCATTTTGGTGTTTCTTCCAATTGATCTGGGTCGCAAAAAGACTTTTATAATGTTTGAGCCACATATCTTCAGTTATAAACATATCTATTAGATTATTGCTATTATTTAGTGCCTTTGGCAACCATTTGCCAAAAGGATTGCTGGTCCCCTCTTTCAATAACTTGTAACACATGTGACCATTGTTTTCATGGAAAATAATTCATTTTTCCTTTAAAAGTTTCTTGTATTAGGATCTAGTTATATTTAATAATTTAAATCTGTCTTTATCCTTTGATGACTTTATACATCCAATTTGTCGTGTCAAGTTTCTTTTAGCCATGCGGCATTCTTGATCAAACCATGTTTTATTAGTTCTAGATTTTTGTGTGAGTCTCATTTTTCCATCTAATAAGTTCCTCGTTTCACTAAAGCAAATGTCCACTATAATTTGTAATTCCAGTTCCCCTTTACACAGATTAAATAAATCCAAAGTATTTATGTTATGCAATACCATCAATACCTTTTCATCACATTTTGAGTCCCATCTTATTTTCCTATGATTTCTTATTTCAATTTGTGTGTATTCTTGAAAATGTATATGATTTTCTACAATTATTTGGTCTGAAGCTGTTAATATTATGGGGAAATGGTCACTTTCACTCCTTTCTTGTACGGTGCAGCTTTGCCAATAGTTCATATTACTATTCCAGAAAAAATAGTCTAAAACAGAGGGTCCTCTAGCATCAAAATGTATGTACTTTCCTGGTTTATCTGGTGTTAATCTTCCATTTACAGGGGTCAAATTGTATACCTCTAAAATCTCGATCAATTTTTTTCCCATTTTGTTTACTTTTTGATCCAGGGAAACTCTACGAAAATCCTCTGGCCAATGAAACAGCCAGTTTTTTTATCTCATTATTTGCATAACCATCAAAAGATCCTATTCTGGAGTTTAAATCCCCATGTATCAGTAGTTTGGAATCTGGTTGGAAAATTTGAGTTTTATATATAAGGTCCTCCAATTCTTGCCTTATTGTTTCATTGAAATATTTTGATTGTATAGGTGTGATATATACATTGATTAAAGTGAATTTACATATTGGGAGGTCGAGCCAGAAAGCCTGTGCAGTGGAGGAACTGTCTATTACTGAAACCTTCATGCTTTAAGGATCATAAAGCATGTAACAAGACCTCCTCAGTTCCTCCTCTATTGCCATATTTTTGCCAGCTATATGAAAGCTGTCATAACTATTCAAATGTACATCTGTATCCCTCGGTGCCAAGTCTCCTGTAAACATAAGATATGATGTTCTTCTATAAATTTTCTCCAATCTGCATCTGCCATACAAGTCCCCAATCCTGCAACATTCCAAGTGATCAGCCTAAAATTTAAGTCCACGTCTACATTTTGTGTACCTTGGGTTGGAGTATTTAGTCAACCATCTGGGTTCATCAAATCTGAATATCGGTTTTCCACTTCTATATTACAATATGATTGGAGGATCTTTTTTTCTACTCTTATATCATGAGACTCAGTATTTATGAGATCATTAAATGATTCCCTTATATTCCTTTTTTTATCTGGAGTAACATTTTACTTATTTGACTCATCTAACAATGTATATACCCATTTTATCCAAGACAGGTAAATTTTTCAAAATATTCTCATATAGTTCCCTGGAATCTAAAGAAATCAAGATCTAATCACAATTTACATCCCAATTGGATCTTTTAACTGAGGAAATATTTTCCTTAGTTAGTGGAACGTCCAGACATTTGCCCAATATTTCTGAGATTATAAATTTCAGTGTGTTGTCTGTTTTTCTAGGTAGGCATTTTAGGCCGAAAATGGACATAGTTAAATTTGCCATGAGGTTTCTCCTCTTTTCCAACTCATTTCCAAGCATGCTTCCTTTCAGTTATGCACCTTCCATAATATGAATGCCTAATTCATCCAAAAATGAAATTTTTTCCAATATATGTTCTATTGCCTTTCTCCCTTTAAGCTGAATGGCAGTTTGTCCCGTTTTATTCATACTCTTCCCTCTAATAGCTTTCATTATTTTAAGGGATACAGGCTGTATTTCTAGCACATATTGAAAGAAATTATAAAGCTTTTTTTTTTTTTACTTTTCTAGTGTCTCATATTCCACCTCTTTCATTCCAAAGATGCTGAATTATTCAATCTCATTTCTGGAAGAATGTACAACATAGTTCATTTTGTCTTTGTTAATAATATCAAGTGATATTCTAAGTTTTTCTAACCTTCTACTGTTTAACCATAAATGATTTGCCATTCTTGGAACTGGGCAAAAGATAAAAATACAGTCTCAACCTAAATTATCTTCATCTTCCCAGGTTTTAACAATGTCAGAATCGAATACCTCAGCCCCTAAAACTGCTCTGAAAAGGTGCACAATCTTGTCTTTCAGTATCATGGGAGAACTGTGTTTCTCATGCATTAGACCATAGAGACATAATATTGCACATTTTTCTATATCAAATAACTCATATTTTTAATGTAAATATGTATATTTTTCTTCTTTGTATAATATTGCATTATGTTTTACCATGTTACTGTACTATGATTTTTGTATGACCCGGTCCATCTTGCAAATGAGCCCTGCTCAATGGTGCCCACCTGGATAAATAAAGATTTTGATTGATTGATTGATTGAAATCTTGTCCTTGATTTTCTTTTTTCTTTTGCCCTGTCTCTATTCTTTCATTTTGCCATTTAAACCAATTGTATTTGAGACTATTGTAATTTCCAAGGGAGCAACATATAATTATTAATTTATCTATTGCATCCAATTCTACCTTCAATGTTGATAACTCTTGATTTTCAGGATCTAAAGTGACTTTATCGAGACTTATATTCTCCAGTGCATCATTATTCCCTTCCCCTGGTATACCAATCAGAGATGTCTGTTCGTCCAGAACATTTATAAGTAGAAGTTCAATCCTCTCTTCTTCTACAAGTACCCCTTTCTTTACCCTCCTTTTCCTATGTTTTCTTTGATTTCTTAGCTTTTTTGAGTTTTTTCTATTTTGAGGGGATTCTGCTATAATAAGAGATGAAAATCAAGTCTATTTGTTCTCATTTCAATTATTGGTTCTGTTTTCTGATTGTTCAATGCATCTTGTATGTTCTGTGCAACATGTGCACTTTCCTTGATTAATAATGAGGGAGACTTGTTTTGAGACACTAAAGCATTCAATTTCTGTAACATTTCTTCTAATGTATAACAATTTTCTGCAATACTTTGCTTAATCATATCTAATTCATATTTCATATTTAACATCTGTTCCATCAGAAATAGATGTGCAACATGAGGGTTACTCATGGAATTTTTTTAGATCTTCACTTAAACTAAAAGGGTGATTCCTCAGAGTATAGTCTTCTCCATTTACTATTTCTTGAACACTTGTGTCAAAATTAGTAAAACCAGTAACATCACTTATGATACTCACATCTATTACTGAATTCTGTCTTGAATGTAAGTTTCTCAAACCAGTAATAGTGTTTTGTACTTGTCTTATTATATCTATTAGTTCAGCATTATTCCATGAACTATTTTGAGTTCTTGGGTCCTGTTCTTTGTTAACATCTCCATCTACTAAAGAGACCTTCTTTTCTAAATCTACTGAAGAAAGTTCAAGGGGAAAAAAACAAATTTGGAGACAAACTATATTTAAAGTGTTCTGACTCCTTTGAAACACCTTGTTCTCCTCCACTTTCCCGTGTTTCCACGAAGGATCACCTTTTGGGGCCTTTACTCATATCTGTGTTATTGCTAACTATGGTAGAACATTTATCTATGTCTAGCTGAGATAAAAAAAACAGGATCAGTCCAAATTTGGGGTAGATATTTGGCTTGTTTGTTCCTGCTCTCCTGAAACTATTTCTAGCATTTTTATTTCCTCACATCTCTTAAAATGCTCTTTGATCTTTGTTTGCTATTTAGATTCACCTATAATACCCTCCTTAAGGGATTGACTCCATTTCTTTTTTTGCTTCTTTTGGTTTTCAATTTAACCTGGATTGGGCTACTTAAGGGTCTGTCATTTCTCCTTAGAGATTACTTGCTGAAAAACAGCCTCCCGGGCCTATTTTCATGAAGGCCTGCCTGCCAGTAAGTTTTGCTCTGACTAGCCTGCTTTCTTGTTTGCACCATAATGTAACCTGAAAAGATTCAGACAGTTCTTAGCAAAAGAAAGCTACCACATACAAATTAATCTATTAAGATGGCAAAAAGGACAGTAATCCTCAGCCCACAACAAAACATGATAAGCAAGCTGCTCTGTTTTCAATCCTTACTTTCTTTCTCTTTTCAGTATGCTCCCACAGATATCTTTTGTTTGTTTGTTTTTTTGTAAAACTTCCCCTCTGGAGAAAATGAAGGTCTGCTGGGTTCCTGTACACGGCAACTTGAAAGGCCAAGTCAGGTTCAAATAACCATGCTTTACTTTTAAAACATCCATCAACTAAAAAAGAAAATCAATTGATAAATAAATTCTTTACATAAAACAGTAACACTAAATTAGCTTCTTCCTCCGAAACTCTTAATTTAAACTTAGCATAAAGAGAGATTAAAATACCTCCTTTGTTCCTAGTGTCGGCGTTATGAGGGCCACAACTTTGCTGAGCTCTAAACTTGGCCTCTCCTTGGTTCCTAATAGGACCAGCTGCAGCAGCTGCATCTAAAAATTAAATGCCACAGTTGAGTACTGAAAATACAACACCTCTCTCAGGAGAACTGATCAAAAATCAATATATATTTATAAAGTTATTACAAAGGGAGCAAGATACTGTAGTTGTATCCAGAACATAAGGACACCAGAAAATATACCTTGACTTGCTAATCAGGATTGCAGAATTGCAGTAATCACAAGGCTCCCTTTTACAATTCCTCCAAGGTACTCGGTTTCTCCGCTTTCCCCAATATTCTACTATGGGACTGCTTTTGTAGCTTCTGTGCCTTCTATACCTTAACTGTGTCCTGTCCATACAGTATCTTATCTGCTTTGAAAATGGCACTGTGCTCCTAGAGAATGCCACGCATGCGCCCTAAATACTCAGGCGAAATATTAGTGAGAGCAAATGAGTGTCAGGGTACCTGAACTATACTATTTAATGTTACATTAAAACAGAATGTGGACAAAGTGCAGAGTGCAGGTTAAAGCAAATGAAAGCAAAGCAAAAACCTTCCAAGCACCGCGATGTTTTAGATGTAACACTTTTGTATTATTTAAATATATCTGTTGAATAAAGGGATAACTTTCAACACCACTTTTGGCACCACTTTTCAGTGAAAAAAAAAGACAGTTATAGTTCAAATTGCAGCTTCTTGCAGTCAATTTAAACTCCAGCCAAGGCAGAAGGCAGAAATCAAGTCTTAGAGGAAGGAAAATGTTTTCCCTAAAGGGTAACTGTTTTACCAATTAAACTAACATGTTCCAAAGTTTCTCCAAGAGCAAAGGTAACATAATATCCTTTGTGAGAAAACAGTTTTCCTCACTGATTTCCCAATTCCTATCAGTCTCCCCCTAGACCTTCCCATTCCACGCATGCAGTTTTCAGCTCCTCCATTGCCAGGACTCCTGCAACTGCTAGAAAGGTTCAGAAACAAGAGAGAGAGATCAGCAGAACTGAGGGGCCACACAAGTACGTCCAGAAAGATATACGGTACATTCAGTAGCACAAAGGCAACAATGGTATACCTCTTGTAAAGCTACAGAAAGCTTAACACAATCCTGCTGAGTGCTTCCTCCACAAGCCTCTCAGTGTGCAGTGGCCATCTTGGCTTCTGTTGCAAATATGTGAAGTCCCTTAGGCAGGAGGGAGGGATTAGGATTAGAGGGAGTTCCTGGAGCTGAGGTGGAGGGGATTGTGGGGGAGGGCAGGATTGGGTTGAACATCACCTTCTAGAGTTGAGAGGGAAGGATGGAGCAGAGGGGTTGGTGCAATGAAGCAGGGTCTCTAGATTTAGGTTTAGGAGTTGAGAAGGTAACAGCACAGGGTGGATGAAGGTTGTAGAGAGGTGGGGAGGGCAGAGGGAGTGAGTATGCAGGAGGAGAGGGAAGAGAGGTATGCAGAGGGAGAAAGTGAGGAGGAGAGGTGGGAGGAAACAGTAGGCAAGGGTGGGAGGGAAAAGTCCCTTGGGCAAGTCAATCAGATGCAAATTGGAACATGGGGCTCTGCTTGTTGGTTGTCCAACCTCCTTGGAGTGCAGCATTGATTTTGCATAGCTGTTCTTTGTCTATTGTTAAGTTTGAAAGGGTGTCCTCCAGTTCACTAACCCTCCACTCATCCTCATTAAGTGTTGCCACATGGGTATTAGTGGTTTCAGATAGACCCAGCACGATAGCCTGTACATTTAATATCTGCACCCTTATAGTTTCAAAACCCGCTTTCATCTCCTGTTGCAGGTTCAGGATAAAATTTGCCAATGAGCAATCTGGGTTATCAATCCAAGCACTACCAGGATTCCTGCCTGCTGCCATGGCTAGAGTCTGTGTCCGGCCCCTCTGTAAAACATAAGCAGATCAAGAAGTTGATGCTGCTGCTCATATTGAAGTAAGGTCTGCTTCTGTTGCAAGTTCTGAATAGCCATCAGTGGCAGCAAGTTCAATAATAACTATTGTTTAACTGGTGTTAGTTGATGCCATGAGGTTGCTGCACTAGACAGCAACCACCATCTTGCCATGCCAGGCCGTGCCCACCATGCTCTTTGTTTTTAATACATGTTTGTGATAGCTTTTCTGCTGTGTTGTGTGTCATTCATGGGTGCTCTTTCTATCACCCCACCCTAACCACTGCATATTGTTCTCTGCGCTACTTGCACTGCTCCTGTGTGCAGCACTATATTCAGTGCTGTGTATGTGCCTTGCACTGCACTTGCATTACATTGTTGCACTGTGTATGTGCCCTGCACTGTGCTACACTATTCAGATGTGTTAGCATGTGTGTGCTACTTCTGAATATTTCTTGGTTGCAATGTGCTAGCACAAGTGCAGCCTGATGAATATGGGTCCTTGAGTTGCATATTTGCAACTATAGCCCTGTTAAATAGAATTTAATCTCACGTTTCCACTTGATAATCCTTTGTCTTCCTGCCTTCCCCTGCTAGACATCACCATTCCTCTCTGGGCTCCTCCATGTAGGTAACTAAGGATCTAAAGCAAGAAGGAGCAGGGATTGAGTAACAGTTTCATGTCCATGTTAGTGGTCACAACCAGTGGGATTATAGGAAAACTTTTGGACACTTTAATAGAGGTGTGTGTGTAGTGGAATTTGTGGAGGCCAACAGGATACAAGATAATAGGTAACACAGGTTTGCAGAAGACAGATCATGTTAATCAAACCTGACTGAATTTTTGGACTGGATTATGACTGTAATGGACATGAGCCAAGTGGTAAAAGTTATTATATCTCAATTTTAGCAAAGCTTTCAATTCTGTACCTCACAGAAGGAGAGGGAAAAAAGCTAGGAGACCTGTGGTGGGACACATTAACCAAAAGGACAGAGAACTGGCTGAGGGGAGAACATAGTGGTTGGAAGTCAATGGGAAGATTCAAGGATTAGGGACGTTACAAGCGGGGCATGGTTTACATCATTATGGATTTGGGTTCTGCAGTTAGTGGAAAACTAAAATGTAGTTTGTGTAAACCACAGACAACACATCTGCAGTTTGCATTCAAAGGCTTTATGTATTCTGTGGAATTTAACAAAAACTTCAGAAAAGTAATTCAGAAGTGAAACTGCCACCATTCCACAGTCTGCACAGCTGTAGTGGACAATAATGAGAAAATAAGGCAAAGGAAAAGGGACACAGAAAATTAGGGAGGCAGTCCAGGGCATGGCAGCTTAAATATAATGTTATCAAGTGCAATATCATGCACATTTGCAAAAGGAATTCCAGAACAGACTCCTGAATTGAGGATTGGGTGAGAGTGGCACAGGCCACAGAATAAAAAGACATTGGAGTAAATATCTGAGAACGTTTTAAGTCTGCTGCCCATTCAATTAAAGCATTTGGGAAAGCCAGCAGGATGCTGGGGCACATATGACGAGGATTATCAAGTAGAGGAAAGGTGGTGATATTTATTAGGGTATTTTGGAATGGGAATAATTACTGAACATCCCACGCCTACCTTTGAGCCTTATTCTCTGTTTCTTGAATCTTGATTTTTAATTAATCACTTTTTGACCTTTGATCCAGGCTCTTTTAACCTGTGGTATGTTTAGTGCAGTTAGTTATTATTAGCCTGTATTAATACATGCCTGTTTTCTGCAGTTTGTTTTTTATTGTGATGCATTATAATCCCCTTTCAACTATCTATTATGGGTTTATTTTTCTTATTTGTTTTCTTCTTATAGTGACTATTAGGAATCCAACACTATTTTGTATGATGTTTGTTAGTGACTGTTCATTTTGTAATGCTGTTTTGGGCTAAAAACTAATAAAGAGGTTATTATATAAATAAAAGAAAGGTGGCGATATTGCTCCGTATAGGTTCCTGGTGAGACCACACATATAGTACTTCATGTAGTTCTGGAGTCCACACCTAAAGAAGCACAGGAACCGAACTAGAGACCATCTAAAAAGGACCATAAAAAGGATCCAAGAGCAACAGGCAAAATTACAGTATATTAGGAGAGGATGGACAGAATCAGCAATTATAAACTTTGGTAGACAAGAGAGATGGGAATAACTTGATAGACACCTCAAGTTCTTGCAGGTATAAATAGCATGGACTGTAAGAAATGGTTCACTAGGAATGAGCACAGTGACTAGAGGAGATGGGTGGAAATTGATGTGGGGAAATTCAAATGGATGTGAGAAAGTAATTTTTCATTGAACAGGTAGTGGATGAGTACAGCAAAATACCCAGCAAGGTGGTCTGCATAAAGTCCATGACTCAATTCAAAGATATGTGGGAAGCACACCAGGGAATTGTGCAGCATATGGATGGGGGAGGGCAGATAAGGTAAAGGTAAGAGTTATGGGGTATTACTTTACCACTAGGGCTACCAGCTGAATAAGCACCTTCCATCTAGTTACAGCAGCAGTGGACAGAGCCTGTAGCCATGTTGTGATGAGCTCAAAAAATGACTGATAGGATTCTGCCAGCAGCACAAATTTGGAGCTAAAGCATAATCCATCAGTGAAAGTACTCTGCTCATTGCACATGCCCACTGAGCTCATGGCACTACATTCTGCCATGGCCAAGATGGCCACCAGAGCTCAGTGAACATGTGTGACTTCCTCCGCTCACCAGGCATGCATACTGAGTGCATGGATTGCTGCTGATACAGTACCTCATGCTGGGAAACTGCTGTACTACCTTCTCCATATCAGTGTTATATTTAGACATACATACACGTATCACCATGCGTATTACTGCTATCTCTTTTCATTCTCAAGTGGCAGTATAGACAAACAAAATAAGGATTGTGAAGTGCAACTTTTATATTTTGCACATTGACATAAACTGCAAACGCTCCCACATCGTCTACCCACCCCCACCACTGGCGATTGCATTCCTGACGCACAGAGCTGAAATAAAGTATGTGATCTGCCGGTATTAGAGAAAGAGGCAGAGAGGGATGGAGATGCTGGGGCCATGTGGGGAGGAGGGCAGTGATTAGTAATCTTCTCTCTGCATTCTTCCCATTGCAGCAGTGAGTCACACTTTCTAACTGGAACCCAGTCATACAAACACGTGGAAGAAGGTGCATCCCATGCCCCTCCCTATGGCTGTCCAACTCAGAGTGTATTGCCTAACCCATTATATAGCCCGTTCTCACAGTGCATGATCTGCCCCTTCAGTATAGCTGCCCAACTTGGAGTCTGTCACCTGCCCATCCCTATATTCACTCCATCACGGGGTGTACCTACCCTGTATTAGCCCACCTCAGGATGTATTTCTTGCCCTTTCCTATATTTGACAGTTCACACTGTATCACCTGTCCCTAACTATACTCACTGGTCATGGAGTGTAACACCTGCCCTTTCCTATATTTGCCTGTCTCAGGGTGTACCACCTGCCTCTCTCAGTGTGTATTGCCTGCCTCATCCCATAACCTCCCATTCTGGGGTGTATTGCCTACCCCTTCATATAGCCACCCACCTCAGGTTGGTTTCACCAGCCCCCCATACAGTCACCCAATTTTGTATGTATCATCTGCCCCCTCCCTATGGCCTCCTGTCAATGGATGGTTCACCCAGCCCTCCCTATAGCCACCTGTATTTGCTGAAGCACTTGCAGTCCCTCACCCAACTGGCTCAATATATGGAGATGTGATACAATGTTTATGACACACACACACTCTCTCTCTCTCTCTCTCTCTATATATATATATATATATATATATATATATATATATTTAAATAAATATATTCATTGCAAAAAACTCCATTAATGCATCAGTTAAGGTTCATAGCACAGCTACAAAAGTTTGGAAATGTGCTGTCAGGATTCAATCCCCTAACTCCACATTCCTACACACACACACACACACACACGCGCAAGCAAGTGAAGGGCCACGGCAATACAACCAACCAGAGACAACCAGCATCAGGTAAAACACACAGTTTGTCATCCACAGGTAGTGTATTGGAAATGAGAGTTTGGATAAGCCTACCAACAGCCATTGGATGTTTGCATTTTTTTCTGATAAGAGTGAGTCAGTTCTAATAACAAATGGTAGTAATAATAAAAGTAATGTTTTATAGTATAGTTTACAAGTAAGATGTAAAAGCAACAGTTGTGACATCCAAAGGTAACCATAACATACTGCTAATGAGTATTTCCCGGTAACGCAGCAGTATAACAACATGTGATGCTGCTAGTTTCATGCCTGAGCAGTATCTAAAAAGTATTACATATGTGTCAGCTCTGTCCTGCAGTGAGCCAATTGTTGAATTATGACACTTAAAAATCAATATTTTGAAAAGGTATACAGACTATATCTCATTGTATGAAGAAGATATGCCAGGAATAATGTGTCATCATACTGTGCTGGCAGTATAGCATCGATAATACTGCATTTGCTTTTTCATTTCATAATGTTATGTGAAATTAGTACAGTGTTGTGATTATTGTGCTTACAGATGTGATGGAGTGGTATAGTGTCTTACAATCTTGCATGTGTCTTGCATATGTGTGTGTGGGAGGGGGGGATGTGGTGCTAGGGGATTGAACCCTAACAGCACATTTCCAAACTTTTGTCACTGTGCTATGAACCCTAACTGATGCATTAATGAAGTTTTTTGCAATGAATTCCCCTTCTTATTGAGAAAGTGTAATGTAACTGGTATGTGTTAGTGGTAGCATGGGCCCTCTGGGCCCTGCGCTCCCTTAACATTGTCCATTTTTTTTTGTAATGGTATGCATATGTGGGAGCATGGGCCCTCTGGGCTCCCAATCACATATAAGTGAGGCACCATACAGCAGCTCTATAGGGCAAGGAACCCTGTGCCACTAATGTGCCAATATCTCGGCAACTGTAGCAGCTACAAAAAAAAATTCAAGTGTTGTTGTAATCATGGCAGCGAGTACTCCATGCAATATAAACAGACCAGACCTGAATCTCACATCGTTTAAGAGATACAGGCACCAAAATGCACTGAAAAGACACCTTTGGAACCCTTGTAACATGTTTTGCCAATATCTCTATAACCATAGCAAGCAGGAAAAAAATTCCACTGCTAGTGTAATTGAATGTTTACAAAATTGTTTCTGCAGATTAGTCCATCTGAAGGTAAACTAATCTGCAGGTAGCAAAAATCCATAGCTCACTTCGTTTTCGAGATAAGGGCGCCAAAAGGCATCACGGGCACCGTAATGTTATCCTAAGGGAAATTTCCCAACTTCAGAATGCTGTAACTTTGATCTCCTTGAATGGTTTTGCACCAAACCATAAAAAGACACATCTGTGGGACCAGGGCTTGCCATCCTGTAAATTTCAGCCCAAAAAACCCAATCAGTCAGTTGCAGGGTGATAGCAAAGATTTGCTGTTTTTTTTAAATACTTTCACAAATCATGAAAGTTTTGCGAAAAATTATGTGAAACTTTCACATTTGTGAATGTATTTCTGCAGTTTCTTTCATGATTTGAGAAAGTATTTTTTCTCCAATGTTTAAAATGGCATTTTTGTGGGGTTTTACCCCCCCCCCCCAACAAGATAGGGCTGGCATCCTCAGGACCCAACTAGGTAAACTTAAAAGTCAGTGTTTACCTAGAGGGTCCCACATTTAAATACCAGGCATTTTTCTCTCTCACTATCTGAAAACAAGATAGTGGTAACATGAAAGTAAAAGGGCCATTTATGAAAGTAAAATTGCATTTGCGAGACTTTCGTGAGACACAGATATTTTTCCCCATTGACTATTATGGGGAATTTGTTTTTTGAATAACTTTTGAACGGTTTAATATTTTTACACCAACTCTTCGAAAAGGCGCATCGGTGATCCAGTCTGCCTCTTCGCTAAAGATTTTGGATCAAGTAGACAAATCGTGCAGGCTGTGGGCGTGAGCAAAGAAACACACAAAAAGTCAGTTTTTTTGTGTTTTGTGGTGTTCTGTATCTCTGCAACCGTACATCTGACCATAATACAACTTGCCAAATCCAGAGATCTATGGTACCAGACCGAGCATGCAAAATTACTGGCAAATCCATTGTATGGTGGAAAAGTTATTAAGGTGCAAAATTTGAGATTTAACATGAAAGTGCTTATTCACCCTAACTAACTATGCTATGCATCAGTATTTTACACACATATATATATATATATATATATATATATATATATATATATATATGGGATACATGATGGGCATGAGGTGTGGTATGGCAAATTTGTCACTCCTGCAGAGTGAGCTCTGGATATCTCACAGTGCCTTGGCACTAGTGAGATCAAAGCTCAATGCAGGAAGTGACAATTTGCCATATCACTGATATGCCATCATGTATTCGATATATACAATAGGGCCAAGAGTTTTCAGAAGTTTTGTTATGCTGTCTTGTGTTCTGTTCCTGTTAATGTGTTTGCTCATTCTGTGTGAGCTTTTCTGAATGGGCTGGCAGTGTTATAAACTTTGAGATACACATGAGTGTGTTTTGCAATGCTAAATGAGTTAGTTTTAGATAGGAATGAGAAACATACTTTTGTGATGCTGTATTGTTTAGCAGTCTGGCTGCAGTGAAGTTAAATGCATCACAGTAATTGTAATGAACTTGAGAGGCAGAGTGTCTGAACAGCTGCTACTGTTTTCAGTGGTAATTAAGTTAGCTGCAGGCAGAGTGCAGAGTGTTCTGTGAAATTGTACTCTTTAGGATTCTGGCTGCAGTGAAGTTGAAATTGTCACAGTAATTGGGTGAGAATCAGAGTCTGAGGAACAAGTGAGAGTGTGTTTCAGTGGTAGTTGAGTTAGCTGCAGGCAGTAGTTTAGACTGTTCTGTGAAGCTGTGCTGTTTGGAATTCTGGCTGCATCAAGTTGAGAGCATCACAGTAACGAGATGGAAGTTGGGGGGGTAGGTGTGTTCTGTAATGCTCACTGAGTTAGCTGGTAGGCAGCAGTGAGACCTCTCAGGTAGTTCTGCATTTGTGTCTATGGTAACAGCACAGGTGTTTCTTTCATGCTGAGGAAAGCTGCCTAGGATGATGATATCAGTGACCTTTTGTGACCTGTGTGTGTAAATGTCTCATATCATCACAGTAGAGCAGAGGGTAAAAATATCACACTGCAGTGGATGATACACTGTTTAATCTCACTCATTTACCACTCACCCCTATTGGGTATATGTATATATATATATATATATATATATATATACACACACACACACATATGCTATGCAAAAAATTTCATTAATGCGTCATTTAGGGTTAAAACACAAAACGTCAGGAAATGAGACCTTTAGGGTTGCCCCTCCTGTGTACCCTCCCATCCTTCCAAGATTGACAGATGCTGGAGTGTGTCAATGAGGTTGTGAGGCCTTAATGTTACCCCATTCCATGTGCAATCATATTCACAAGCCAGAGTAAAGAAGAATGGATGACATGCTATCGACTCTCCTTCCCGCTCCCACCACTGCGAACTCTATCGCTCTCTAACCTTCCTTCCACAATCTCACAGATGCAGCTATCACTGTGCCAAACTAACCTCCAAATTCTGGTTCAGGGGCTTCCCTCCTAGCTCTCGTCCTCCCTCTCTCTACTCCACCTCCCCCACCCACTCTCTCAGATCAAATGACATCCGCACCTTGATGGTCCCTCACCACTCCACCCTTATCAGTCAGACTGGTTTCACTCATCATTTCCCTAAAATCTGGAATTCCCTTACCCCTGAAATATGACACTCCTCCTCCAACTACTCCCTTACCTCTGCCCTACACAATTACCTTTCCTTCAGCTGTTCCTGCTTTAACCCACGTTAATATCTATCCCCAGTTTCTGCCTTCTTACCATGACCCCCCCCCAGCAGGGTTATCAACATCACGAAGGGGGAAATCAGGAAATGGCTACCCTTACATAGAAACATAGATTTTGATGGCAGACAAGGACTGTTTGGCCCACCCAGTCTGCCCATTTCCCTACCTAATGGATAAGCTGCAGATCCTAGTTAACCAGCAGCCTACTTCTTCCTACCTACACCCCCTAGAATTGCCTTATGACTGTCCCATGCATGCTTGAATTCCACCACTGTTTTTGACTCCACAACCTCCTCCGGAAGGCCATTTCATGCATCCACAACCTTGTCTATGAAAAAATACTTCCTTATATTACTTCTGAGCCGCCCCCCTTCTATCTTCAAATTGTGCCCCCTTGTTCTTGCATACCTCTTTTTTTGAAAGATGCTACTCTCTTGGACTTTGTTTATTCCCTTGAGGTACTTGAAAGTTTCTATCATGTCCCCCCTCTCCCTCCTTTCCTCAAGGCTATACATATTCAGCTCCTTAAGTCTCTCTTCATATGTCTTCTGGTGCAGACCCTGCACCATTTTAGTTGCCCTCCTCTGGACAGCCTCCATCCTGTCTATGTCTTTGTGGAGATTGGGTCTCTAGAACTGCATGCAGTACTCCAGATGGGGTTTCACCAACTGTCTGTACAGAGGGATAATAACTTTCTGTTTTCTACTGGTGATGCCTCTCCCTATGCATCCCAGTATCCCCCCAGCCCTCCTTGCTGCCCTCTCACATTGCTTGCCCACCTTTAGGTCATCTGATATGACTACCCCCAGGTCCCTTTCCATTTTTGTTGTTGTTAGTATCTCACCCCCATTGTGTACTCTTCCCCTGGGTTTTTGTTTCCCAGGTGCATTACCTTGCACTTCTTAGCATTGAATATAAGCTGCCATACATTTGACCATTCCTCTAACCTTGCCAAGTCCCTTCTCATCCTTTCCACCCCACCTTGTGCATCAACTCTGTTGCAGATCTTTGTGTCATCTGCAAAGAGACATACTTTTCCTTCCAGTCCCTCTGCAATGTCACTTATAAAGACATTGAAGAGGACCGGTCCTAATACTGAACCCTGCGGTACCCCACTAGTAACCCCCTTTCTTCAGAGTGGACTCCATTTACTATTACTCTCTGTGTCCTGTTCTCCAGCCAATTCTTTACCCAGGCTGTCATCTTGGGACCCACTCCCAGGCTGGCTAACTTGTATATTAATCTTTTGTGTGGGACTGTGTCAAATGCCTTGCTAAAGTCTAGGTAGGCCATGTTCACAGCCCCTCCCTGATCTCTACTTTGGTCACCCAGTCAAATAAATCTAACAGATTTGCCTGGCATGACCTTCCACTGTGAATCCATGCTGCCTTGGGTCCTGAGCCCCACTGGCCTCTAGATACTCAACAATTCTTTCCTTCAGAAGTGATTCCATCATTTTCCCTACCACTGAGGTTAAACTAACATGTCTGTAGTTTCTGCTTCTGCCTTGCTCCCACTTTTGTGAGGGAATCACATCTGCTCTTCTCCAGTCCTCGGGTACCACCCATCCTCCATGATTTGTTAAAGAGTGTAGTCAGTGGTGTCACTAGTTCTACCCTTAGTTCTTTTAGAATTCTGGGATGAAACCCATCAGGCCCCATTGCTTTGTTCACCTTCAGTTTTAAGGTTCTTTCAGAACCCTTTCTTCTGTAAATGGGCTGGTATCAACTTCTGTATCCAGAGTGTTTCTACTATTTGTTTTAGGTACCTCCCCCACTTCCTTTGTAAATACTGAGCAAAAATATTTGTTTAGTATCTCTACCTTTTCACAGTCACCCTCTGCCCACCCTCCCTCCTCTTTATTAAGTCTCACTAACCCTCCCTTGGTTTTCCTTCACTCCCTGATGTACCTATAAAAGGTTTTAGTGCCCTTCTTAACTGAGTTGGCTATCTTTTCCTCGGTTTGGGCCTTTGCTGTTCTGACTGCCTTCCCAGCTTCCTTTTGCTTTAACTGATACAGTTCTCTGTCCTGCTCCTTCTGTGATTCCTTGTACTTCCTGAATGCTTTCTTTTTCTCTTGAACCTTCACTGCCACTTCCTTTGAGAACCATAGTGGCTTCTTACATCGTTTCATTTTGTTTATTTGCTTCACACAAAGGCTTGTTACCTCTGTGATGGCAGTTTTTATTATTCCCCATTGTTCTTCCACCCCTCCTTCCTGCCCATTTGCTAGTGCATTCCTTAGGCACTCACCCATTTTGGCAAAGTCAGCCCTCCTAAAGTCCAGTACTTTTGCCTTTGTATGGCTTGACTCTGTTTCTGTGTTTATTGTGAACCATACTGTTCGATGGTCGCTAGTTCCCAGATGGCTACCCACTTCTACATCTGTGATCCTCTCATCATCTCCATTTGAGAGAACCAGGTCTAAGATTGCTCCATCTCGAGTGGGCTCCAATACTAGTTGTCTAAGGCATGCCCCCTGTAGGGCATCTAGAATCACCCCACTCTTTGAAGTGGCTGCTGCAACTGCACTCCAGTTAACATCTGGCATATTCAGATCACCCATCAGCAAAATCTCCCATTTTTCTGCCATTCTAAGTATTCTTTCTATCATTTCCTTGTTCATTTCCTCCCCCTGAGAAGGGGGTCTGTATACAACCCCTGTGCAGATTGTGGTGCCATTGCTGGTCTCCAAATTTACCCACAGTGCTTCTTCTCCTCCCTGTTTTCCCTTTTGTTTGGTTGCTTTGATTCCTTCCCTTATGTAAAGAGCTACTCCACCTCCTCTTTTACCCTTCCTGTCCCTCCTGTAGATAGTGTATCCTGGTATGTTTATGTCCCAGTCATGGTTTTGTGTGTACCATATTTCTGTGACTGCCATGATATCCAGATGTTCCTCCTCCATCAAGGCCACTAATTCAGGAAGCTTGTTACTCAGACTATGGGCATTGGTACTCATTGGTCTCCATTTTTTTATGGCTTTACCTTCTTTTGCAGCATCCCCCACTGACCTGTCTACCTCGGTCTTTTTCTCATTTAGTACCCTGTTTTGTGAGGAGGCTGGGATTTTCCTGCTGCTTATCAGTGCCTCCCCTGACTAGTTTAAAGCTTGCCAATGAAGCATTTAAACTGATTGCTCAAAGGCTTGTTCCCTTCCTGGACAGATGCAGACCATCCTGCCAGTATAGGTTGGTGTCCCTCCAGGTGGAACTCCAGTCCCCAATGAAGCCAAACCCCTGTGCTCCACACCATTTTTTCAACCATTCATTAAACTGCATGGTGCAAAGTACCCTCACCTCACTCATGCCATTGACAGGCAGCACCTCAGAGAACAGTATGTGCAACAGTTAGAACACAAGGTATTGTACAATAAACAGTAGTGGAACAATTAGGTAAATTACAGTTCATGTCCAAAATCATACAAAAGAACAAATGAACATACAAAACAGTCCACTACTTTCTCCTCATATTCAGTTCTTGCCTCTCCACCCTCTCTTCTCCACCTGACCTTCTGGGTCACCAGTGTGCACAACCTAACCCCATCCTTTTTACTCCAACAGCACTTGTGTACTACCTCGAGCCTGCTCCTGGTACACTCATGCACTATAAATGGTTATGTTGCATTATTACTGTTTTGTATGTTCATATGTTCTTTTGTATGATTTTGGACATGTACTGTAATTTACCTAATTGTTCCACTACTGTTTATTGTACAATACCTTGTGTTCTAACTGTTGCACAATCTTACAATGTTGTATTGTTTGTACTACCCACATACTATTGTAACTTATCATCCTTCACAACCCTATGTAACCCCTCCCCCCCAGGTCACACCATGAGATGAGCACCTTGTTGTTCAGTGTGCCTGCCTGGTGAAACATTTCAATAAATAAATAAACAGTTAGGCCTCACAACCCTAATAACACACCACAGCATCTGTCAATCTCAGAAAGATGGGGGGTACACAAGGGAGGGAGGGGCAACCTCCACGTGCTCCCACCAACTTCAAATTTCTGCCTAACATAACAGTACAAGTACTGAATATCATGTATTGGTGGGAGCGCATATGGGTGAGAGTGTGGGGCCCCTCGGGCCTCACACTCCCACCACCTTGAAACAAAACAAAGTTTCATTCATTGGAGTGGCATAATTCTGCACCTGTTTACATGTCAGACACCTAACCACTAAAAATTATCTCCATGGCAGTAAGGCTAGCTACCTTATAATTGTGAAGCCACTACCACAATGCAAAATGCTATACACAAAATGTAAAATGTGTCATGCAATATCTCTGCAGCAAATTAATTTTCCAACATCTAAATACCATAATTCACATGTACAGGACATCCCCTCAGCACCCTCCAAATTTCAAGTTAAAAGACCAAACCATTTCTGAGATATTGCATTTTAAATTTTGAGATTTTCTTTCATCAGAGTGGCAGAATTCTGCACCTGTTTACATTTTATACACCTAACAACTGAAAAGTATATCCATGACAGTAAGGCTAGCTACCCTATATATTTCAAGCCACTACCACAATGCAAAATGCTGTCCACAAAATGTAAACTGTGCCACATATCTCTGCAACAAATATATTTTCCAAGACCTAAATACCATAATTCACATCTACAGGACATCTCATTAACACCCTCCAAATTTCAAGTTAAAAGACTAAATCATTTCCGAGATATTTAATTTTAAAAGTTGTTAAAATTGAGCTATCTGGTCCCTCCAAATCTGGCCATCTAGTCCCTCCCTTGTGAACAATGATCATGATCAAATAATCTCATGATCAAAGAATTTGCAGGCTTGTGACCAAAGAATTTTCAAGCTCATGATCAAAGAATAAAAAATGTTAAAACTCAATTTTTACACATAAATACATTAAACCACAGCCATGCCTCGATAGAACGAAGCCCCCTTAACAAAACCCATCCTAGTTTGACTTTATAAGTCACCCTGGGCTGATTTTTTAATCTGGCCATCTAGTTGCGCCCTCATAATCAAAGATCACGGTCAAAGAATCTCACGATCAAAGAATTTACAGGCTCGCAATCAAAGATCACTAGCATGCTGCGATCAAGGAATTAAAAACTTTAAAACTCTATTTTTGGACACATTTACAAGAAACCACAGGCATGGCTCAATAGAGGGAAGACCCCTGAGAAACATAGAAACATAAAAGTTGACAGAAGATAAGGACCGCAAGGCCCATCCAGTCTGCCCATTTTTCCTACCTTATAAATGTGCCATAGGCCTTTGCTCTGTCAGTGGCCTATCTATTCATACTCATCTGTATTGCTCCCTTATGCCTATCCCATGCCTGTTTGAAGCCCTGCACTGTATTCATATCCACCACTTCCTGAGGTAGGCTGTTCCATGCATCCACCACCCATTCTGTGAAAAAGAACTTTCTCATATTACCCCTTAATCGGCCTCCCTCTAATCTCATGCTGTGTCCTCTTGTCCTGCTATTTTTCTTATATTGAAACATGTTAGACTATTTCACCTTGTTAATGCCCTTAAGGTGTTTGAATGTTTCGATCATATCACCTCTCTCCCTCCTTTGCTCTATGGTATACATATTGAGCTCCGTTGAATCAGTCCTCATATGTTTCTGATGCAGTCCCTGCACCATTTTGGTTGGCCTTGTCTGGACTGCCTCAATTTGGTTAATGTCCTTGTGAAGGTGTGGCCTCAAGTACTGCATGCAGTACTTCAGATGGGGCCTAACCAGTGTCTTGTAAAGAGGGATTATTACCTCCCTCTTACGACTTGTGATACCCCTACTAATACACCCCAACATCCCTCTAGCCTTACCTACTGCTTTAGAGGTTTACTTGGATGATTTCAGGTCATCGGTGATGATGATGCCCAAGTCTATTTTTTCCTTTGTAACTGCCAGCAACTCCACTCCCAGCCTATCAGTGGCTTCTGGGTTTCTCTTTGCTATGTGCATGATCTTGCACATCTTTGCATTAAACTCCAGTTGCCACTCTTTCAACCATTTTGCTAGTTTATCCAGATCTCTTCTCATTCTGCCCATCCAATCTGGATCACCTATTCTGTTGCAGATCTTGGTGTCATCTGCAAGCAGACAAACCTTACCCTCCAGCCCATCTGCAATGTCACTGATGAAGATATTGAAGAGGACTGGCCCCAGAGCTGACCCCTCAGGTACCCCACTTGTGACTTGCATCTTTTCTGATTGCATACCGTTTACCACCACTCTCTGTTTTCTGGCTGTCAACCAGTTTGCCACCCAGTTGACCAACTTCTGACCCACCCCTAGCCTACCCAGCTTATTAATCAATCTTCTATATGGAACATAGTTTTAATTCACAAGTCACCACTGAGCTGAGATATTTGTTTTTTTCTAACCGCCAAATGAAAACAAGATGGAGGCCATCGCGATCGAAGAATTCCTTTTGATCAAAGATTCTTTGATTGTGAGCCTGCAAATTCTTTGAACGTGAGGAGGGACCAGATGGCCAAAACCCCAGTCCCTTCTTTAAATTTTCCCATAGACTTATAAGGGAATTTAAAGGTTTAACAACTTTTGAATGGATTAATATTTTTTCACCTATCAAAAATTGGCATGTTCCTTGATCCAAGCTCTTTCAATTTGCCAAGTTGCAGAGCAGCATGCCACACAACGGCTGCACAAAGCCATGGACAAAATCTGAAAAATTGCCCACCGAACTGTTGAAAAGTGCATTATTCAGCATTTTGTTGCACAAAAACTGTAAGTCTGACCAAAACAAAATTTGGCAGATCAAGAGATCTACCATGCCCCGCTGTACATACCAAATTGCTTGTAAATCATTTGAATGGGTACAAAGTTATTAATGCACAAAATTTCAAGTTTAACATAGAAGTAGCTTCACAACCCTAAATACAGGGGCGCGACCGCACCCCTATAATACCGTATATAAAATACCTATTACTTCTACTCAACCATGGCTAAAAAGAGAATGCATATTAAGAATTAGTCTAAAACTACTTAGATGACAAAACGATATGGTGATACCTCAGTAGTGGTAACAATAGACATTTCAGCACACTCATGTAACCCCCCACCCGCACATTTGGTTGATGATCCTGTTCTGTTTCTGTTCAGTTTGGCTCCTGTACAACCCCAATAAACCTTCAGATGCAGTTATCTTCACTTATAACAAACTCTAGAAAGAGCCAATATGACTGCAAAATAATGCTATTGTGGTCAGTGAGAATGTGTAAACTAGCAATTTTGCACTAACCATTGACCACCTAACTGCACTTTCTAATTGTTGTGATACACATATATACGAACATACAAAAATTTGATGCAGCGGATAAAGGCCTAGCAGTTCTAAAGTCTGCTTGAATGTACAGCTAGCAGCTCTTATTCTGCAGCTGCCCCTCCCTTCCACCCTATGTATGCACATATAGTCCAGTGTTACATAGCAGTGCACTGTCTACACATTTTACAGGTTAAAAAATACATTGAGGACTGTTTTCTTCTTTACAGGCACTGAGGGACATTGAAGGGTAGGGGTTGCCATTTGATACCTCATTTCAATTAACAGTGACATGCATAAGGCTGAAACTGATCTAGAACAGTGGGGAATGTAGACTAGCAATTTTTGCACTAATCACTGAGCCACATAACTGTACTGTCTAATTGCTGTGATACACACATACTGAGTAATGCATAGACATATATATGCATATATATTCCAGTATAGCATAGCAGTGCACTGTTTACACACACAGAGCATTGCTACACACACACACACACACAGTAACACACATATGCTGCTTTATAATGCATTTATCTACTCATATATCTAACCCTAACTTTTACTGTGTTTAGGATAAGCACTGAGTTTTGCACTAACTCATTGTACTTATCAATGGTATGGCTTGGTAACTAAGGCAGTGGACCAGGGAGGTGAGGTGGGTTGTCCTATCTGGACTTCAGAAAGGCCTTCAACACCATCCCCATAGAAGACTTATTTACAAACTGCACAGCCTAGGGTGGACCCTAAATAGTTCTGTGGGGGAGAACTAGCTGACTGGCAGAAGTCCGAGGGTTGTGGTAAACAGGGAATACTCTGAAGAGTGAGAGGTGATGAGCAGGGTGCAGCAGGGGTCAGTGTTGTGGCTCATCCTCTTCAATGTCTTTATTGGGGACATTGTAGAGGGACTGGAGAGGAAGATATGCCTCTTTGCAGATGAGACAAATGCATACAATAGGGTAAGCATACCAGGGGTGTTGAAAGAATGAGAATAGACCTTAAATAACTGGAGAAATGGTCTGAAGAATGGCAGCTGGGATTCAATGCAAAAAGTGCAGGATCATGCACATAGGGTACAAGAACCCTGGGGCAAAGTATAAACTAGGTGGGAGGTACTGACAGTCACAAAGCAGGAAAGTGATCTGGGAGTTATCATCTCACAGGACCTAAGAGAAACTAGGCAGTGTGATAAGGTGGCTGGAAAGGCTAGTCAGATGCTTGGATGCATAGGGAGGGTATCATGAGTAGAAGAGGGAAATCATCTTGCCTCTGTATAAGACACTGAGAGACCTCACCTGGAATACTGCATCTAGTTCGGGAGGCCTTGTCTGAGAAAGAACATAGACAGGGTGGAGGCAGTGCAGTAGAGAGCAACTAAAATGGTACAGAGCCTGCAGGATAAGATCTATGAGGAAAGACTAAAGGAGTTAAGTATGTATTCCCTGCAGGAAAGGGGGGCATGATTGAGACATACAAATACATCACCAGTATAAACAGAGTACAGGAAGGAAGCATCTTCCAAAGTAAGAGATGCTCCAAGTCAAGTGGGCACAAAATGAAGTTGGGGAGAAAGGCTCAGGGGTAACGTGAAAAAAATATTTTTTCACTGAGAGGGTGGTGGATGCCTGGAATAGCCTACCAGATGGGGTAATAATGGCTAAAACAGTCACAGAATTTAAGAAGGAGTGGGATAGATGCAAGGATATCCTGGAGGCAAGGGGGCTCCAGAGTTCATTTTAGGCATGGGCCTCACACTAGATATAAGATTAATAGGAGGGCAGACTGGGTGGCGATGCCACTCCCACTCCCCAGCCTGACCTCCCATTGAGCACCCTCCACCCCTAGCCCCAGATCTTCCCACACCCTCACTCACCTGAACAAGTCCCAGTGTAAAGATCCACTCTCCCATTAAAGACATGTCTTGCTGCTGAAACTGATGACTGCTGTATGAGAAATAAGGTAAGTGCCGTTCAATGTATTTCAATGGGTTTCAACTGCACATACCTTATTTTTCACATAGCAGTCTCTGGTCCCAGCAGCAAGACGTGTCTTCCATGGGAAAGTGGATATTCACACTTTGATTTGTTCAGGTGAGTAAGTGTGTGTGGGAGGACTGAGATATGTGGGGTGGCAGGCCCTGTGAGAGGTTGAGCTGGGGTGCGAAGTTGCATCACCGATGAACCTTTTTTTACATATAACAAAAAAACATCGAGAGACTGTGTTCTTCTTTTCAGGCTCTGAGGGACATCAGAGGGTGGGGGCTTGCCACTAGACACCTCATTTAAATCAACAATCACATGCATAAGGCTGAAACTGATCTAGATAGGAAGGAATGTCTACTAGCAATTTTTGTCTTATCCATTGAGCCACCTAACTATACTTTCTAATTGTTGTGACACACACACACACACACACACACACACACACTGACTAATACATATACACATATATGCATCTATATTCCAGTATAACATAGTGCACTGTCTACACACAGAGCATTGCCACACACAAACACACATACACTGCCTTATAAGGCATTTATTTACTTATACATCTAACCCTAGCTTTCACTGTATTTAGGATAAACACTGTGTTTTGCACTAACACATTCTACTAATCTATGGCATGACTCAGTAACTAAGGTAGAGGACCAGGGAGGTGCAGTGGATGTGGCCTATCTGAATTTCAGAAAGGTCTTCAACACCATCCTCCATAGAAGGCTGATTAACAAGCTGCACAGCCTGGGGTGGATCCCAAAATAGTTCTGTGGGTGGAAAATTGGTTGACTGGCAGGAGTCAGAGGGTCATAGTAAACAGGAGTACTCTGGAGAGGGAGAGGAGATGATCAGGGTGCCACAATAGTCATTTTGGGGTGGGTCCTCTTCAATGTCTTTATTGAGGACATTGCAGAGGGACTGGATGGGAAGGTATGCCTCTTCACAGATAACATAAAGGTATTCATAAAGGTGGAAATACCAGGGGTGTTGAAAGAATGATGGAAGACCTTAAAAAACTGGAGAAATGGTCTGAAGAATGGCAGCTGGGATTCAATGCAAAGAAGTGCAGGATCATAACATAAGGCACAAGAACCCAGGGGCAAAGTACAAACTAGGTGGGGAGGTACTGACAGTCATGAAGCAGGAAAGGGAACTGGGGTTATCATCTCCGGATCACTGAAGAGAAACTAGGTGGCGCAATAAGGCAGCTGGAGAAGGCTCGCCGTGTGCTTGCATGCATAGGAAGGGTATCAGAAGTATAAAGAGGAGGTCATCTCACCCTGTATAAGACACTCTGGAGACTGCACCTGGAATACTGTGTCTAGTTCTGGAGGCTCCTACTGAGAAAGGACATAGGGTGGAGGCAGTGTAGTGCAGGGTGACTAAAATGGTGCAGGGCTTCTGGGATAAGACCTAGAGGAAAAACTTGCCAAACTGATATTTAAAATATTTGTTTCATTTGGGTAACATTTAACCCATTTTATATATTAGATTTTACAGGGTATGCCAGTTGAGATTTGATATGTCATTTACAGTGTTGTCTTGCTTTTACCCATTTTACAGCTGCATGGTGATGTCACCATGCTGATGTATTGTTATAGTAGGAGAAAGCACTATGAAAGCACATGACAGGATTGTAAGACTGGTCTTCACTGAATAGTTTAGTTTAGACATGATTCACATTACTCCACTGTTCTCTCCATTTACTATAGTGGTATGTGTCTGCACCCCTGCCTGCAGTACATTGCACTATTTCTAGAACCCCTTTAATAATTGTGCCTGTTAAAAGAGCTTAAGGCAGTAATTGCTGTAATTCCTATTAAGACACATGTATCATTGGAATGGCACATAAGATAAATAGCTTTGGAACAGATAACTTCCATAAACTATGAAAAGATGATTTTCATTCCATGGCACTTCAGCTGCACTTTGTCTTGCATTCCGCTGTTCAGTGTTCCAGTCTCTGCTTCAGCTGGATTCAGCTTTACAAGATATTGTCTTTAAAGAGCATGGCCCATATTTTCAAAGGAGATCATGACAAAGTAGAGATGTGCCCATCTCAAATAATGCAACAAGCAAGATATTCAAAAGGGGACATGTGCTCCACATCTCTAGATACACCATCATGTAGAGATAATACATGAGGCTCAAATAAAGGGGGCATTGCCATTAATATGCTGCACATTCCTATATTCAGCCAAAATGTGCAGTGCATCTGCCGTGCATCTCAGAAATGCATTGCCAAAAGTTAGGCATGGAAAAGGTATGCCTAAATTTTCCAGCCACCAACAGGCAGGTTACAGTACTGCAGGCAGGCCATCTGGAGACAGCCCTCAGAGGTGCACAAGAGAATGACCCAGGCATCCTCACACAGCAGTCATGTCAGGATGGAGGAACCCTGAGCCACAGGTACCATGTCATAACCAGCACCATCCAGGTAGCAACACCCCACACCACACCCTGAATGTAGATACCCAGCAGCCACATGCCAGTGCTGTTGTGTGTCACCTGGCTGCACCAGTGGGGCAGACAGCAACACTGCAGCACATGTATCAGGGGCCATGACCAGCACCCATGTGACCTGCAAGGTTCCACCCAGTGGTGACATGCATCAAAGGTGGAGTCTGTGGCAATGGTGCCCATGTTGCCCGGAGGCACTAGTGGCCACACAGCATGGACCAGGGACTGACCAGTGGCACATACCCATGGTGGTACATCATGGATGCACACAGGTGGGACCTACCCACCCAGGTTCCTGGCCACTGTCTGCACACTGCCATCCCTTGCAGTGCCCACCAGGTATCTCCCATACTGGGGTGTGGGGTACTGCAGGTGATTGTATGCAGCATATGGAGCTGGTGTATCACATGCATGTGGTAGCCCAAACAACCTGTGTCACCCTGTGCCCATCCCTGTTGCATGTCAAAGTGGCCCTTGTGGCCACTGTCCAGGTGGGCCCCCTGTACCCCTATCTGATCCTGTATGTGGCTATGAGGTGCAGCACTGTACTCAGGCCAATGCAGTCCACCCACCCACACACTCACATCCCTGCATACCTGCCTGCTTGGCTGCAGTTCCTTTTGTTCACCTTTGTGGGGTGGTGGAGCAGCCCTGCAAAGCTAGAACTGAGCATGCCATGGGAATGCAAATAGCCCGAATACATTCCAGTAATGAGCTGCACATGTGGGAGATGGGTTTGGAATGTGCAATATAGTAATTGCATAGCCTGACTGAATATTCCAATTTTGCACACTGCACAAGTGGCTTTGCATCATGCATTTCCCATGCTCCTTATAGGGCTCAGTTCACTTGCTGCATGTGCATCTCCCACTGCAAATTGTGCACATTCAGGATATTCAACCAGACATGTGATTGCATCCCCAGCGCATCTTCTGAATATCTCTCATTATTTTGGGCCAGCTCATCTCAGATGTGCAGGCGCGAGCACTTACATGATTTTGCAGGGGACTTTTGAATATGTGGGCTCGTGCTTCTAGTATGTGGTTATAATTATTTTATTGCTGCATATTTAGCTGATTCTACAGTATATGTGTTGATTTCCTGTAAAATGTGTCTTCAAAACAAGATATTTATATTAATTACACAGTTAATGAAGCTGTGTGCCTTTCCTAGGTAGCACTGAGGCAGTATAGCATAGTGGTTAAGAGCACTGAGCTGCAAACTTGGAGACCTGGGTTTGAATCCTATCAGCTCCCACTTGCATACTGTAGTCACTTAAGTTCCTTGTGCTCCAAGGTTGCACCTGGAAATAAGCTCTGGCTTAGTGTGCCTTTCCTGGTTAAACAATTTCCCCTTTCCCTTTGTGTTTCATTGCGTCCATCCCCCCCTGCTCTCAGGTTACCTTGCAACACATTTGAGTTTTAGCCCTTGATTATCCTGGTAGTTTATCTTCAGCCTTCCTGTGTGCTTTTACACAGTTACATAGAAGCTGATATTTTATTTTAGCTGCCTGTTTAGTGCATTTCCCTGTTCAGACCCATAAGGGCACTGTGTTCTTAGAGTTTTTTTTTTAAATTCTTCACCTCTCATTTTATCATGCCATCTAATGTCCACCTCCACATTTACATTTTTTATTTCTATTTGCGCAAGCTTCATAGCATGTGAGGCAAGCTAGGAGGAAGGCTCATAGCCATATATTTATTGTGCAATGTTCAGTATTTATCTCCTTATTTATCTCATTTCATTAACATGTTTTGTGTACATGCAGCAGTCTGTAGACTGAGGGCCCAACAATCCTCAAACAGTTTGCTGCATCTCTGTGCATACAGAGGTCATGGAAAAGCTTGTAAGGGACTATGGGTCCATCATGTCCAACCCCTCACTGTAACATAGTAATTTAATGTTGCAAGGGACACTGGATCCATCATGTCCAACCCCTCACTGTGGCATAGTAATTTAATGTTGTACGCTACTCTAAGATCATCATGTCCAACCTCTCACTGTTTAACAAGAGGTATTGTCAGTCTCAGGTGGTTTCTGCATTCCAAAAGAGACTTATTACTTTATTTTAATTGACTGAAGAAAAGTTAATCCCTCCTGATATAGGTAAGTGAATGGATCAAAACTTTATGAAACCAGACCCACATTTCACCTGGGGTTTGAGCAGTCTGCCTTGACTTGAGCAGGGGACTGATGATTGGTTTTTGACTATCCAGGAGTCCAGGGCATGCCAGTTTCTCTGAAAGGGCTGGATGTGGGCACAGGAAATGATGAGGGGCAAACACAGGTGAGGGTTTTGGGGCAGCCAAGTGCAAGAGGCATGCTGGTTATGGCATGGTTGGGGGATTTGTGACACAAACACAGAGCAGTCAAAGGCATATGAAACTTGCTTCTGATTGAAAACCTGAAGCTTCCACTATTAATATATCTAGGCAGTCACCAGAAGGCAAGTAAGTAGCCACTTGCTGCCCAACCCTGGTGCCACCAAACTCCCCCCATTCTGACACCAAGTGCCCAACCTTGGAGTCAGACAGTAAACAAAAAAAAGTAAGCAGACAATGATAGCCAAAACCCAGTGCTGCCAACCCCTAATTCTGACAACAGGTGCCCAGCCCCCAGGTCCAACAGTCAATGAAAAAGTAAGCAGACATTGGGAGTCCAACTCCAGTGATGTTTTAGAAAGAAACATTTTTGCACTAATCTATCATAGAATTGTTCCTTGCTATTCATTGTATTATTGTAGTTTTTGTACTTAGCACTCTACATCAAATAAAAAGCAGCTGTATTCCATAGTCAGCAGTCAAACGTTACCCAGCTTCATAAAAGCATATGCAAATTCATAGGATGAATACTCAAAACAACAAAAGTGCAGTTGTGCAATGAATAGCAGGGAGCAATACTATGCTAGACTGGGGCAAAAACAATTAATGTTTCACTCCAGTAGTGGAGCTTCATCAGAGTTAACAACTTAATGTAGGTATGCCCTTATATTATCCACCACCAGTGATGTGTACTAATTGAACATTTAAAACAATGAATGTGACACATCCTCAGGATACAAGGAGGCACTTATAAAATTACAACTGGCAATTAAGGTAATGAAAAGTACAATATCAAACGTGGTATAAACTACCTACAAGGCGTATTTTCACAGTTGGTTAGTGCATGTAATTAGAAAAAAAGCTTTACAAATAAAGTACAATATCAGGAAATATAAACTTATATAGAAGTCCATTTTGTGGATGTTGGGGTGAAGCACTGTGGATACAAAATGTACAGGTATTCATTTATATATCCTTTCTCTTGAGAGACATTTTCTTTGGGAATGTGGGACCAAAGAACTCTGGAGTACAATGACTCCAAATGTCAAGCATCTATTAAACAAACACACAGATAAAAAAGGGCATTATAGCTGGACATTATAGCCAGGCATTATAGCTGGGCATTATAGCTGGCCCCATGGTGTAGAGGGCCAAGGCAATGGATGCCTTACCTCTTACCATGCTGATGACCCATTTTTCGGGAATGAGCATAGGTCACCAGGGGTCAGCTGGGGAGGCAGATGAGGATTGAGCAGCCGCAGGCAGCTCTCCTCTCCCAGATAGGTGAGGTCATCTCTCCCAGCCCTTGATCACCACCACATGGAGACATGATGGTGGTGAAGGCAGGGGCAGAGAGGAGCACTAGGCCATGGGTGGGTGGAATGGAGTCTGCTCAGGCAAAAGGCATGTGTGCATGCCACTACACACTTGTGACATTTTTGTCTGGGGACTCTGAGGAATAGTGGGAGAAAATGGAAAAACAGGGGGCCCCAGCTGGATGAATCCCCCCACATCAGCTCCGGTGGTTCTGCTGGGTAGTAGGGAGGTACCTGAATGACCATGGATTCCTGCTGTTGAATGGACGAAACAAACTGCCACCTGCCCGGAAGGATAAATAAATTATGGAAAAAAAGCAGGACAATATTATATCAGATGCCCAGGCATAATGGATCTATACCTATAGCCCAGGTGTGAATGATTGCTTTGAACTTGTGCACTTTCTGTAAGATTTCTATAGACAATCATTATTTACAGTATATGAAGATGGCATACTTTGCAATAGAAGTGTTTCTTTATTGTATTATGACTAAACAAGTATCTGATATAATAATGTTCTATTTATTATTGTTGTTTTTTTAATTCATGCCTGACATTTCTATTTTGTATCACAGAGTTCATTGGATCCACAGTACTAGAGGAAACATCTATCAAGAAAAGGAATATATATGAATGAACTCCTGAACATTTTATATCCTCAGTGCTTCACCCCAACATGTGCAAAATGGATTTCTATATAAATTTATATTTCCTGATATTGAGGTTTATACGCAAAGCTGTTTTTTAATAATTACATGTGCTAATCAACTGTTGAGAATATGCCTTTTGGGCAGTTAATTCCAGGTCTGATGTGATATTTTTCATTACCTTTAGTGCCAGTTGTAACTTTATGAACCTCCTTGTACCCTGTGGATGTGTCACAATAGTAAAAGACTGCTAAAGTCACTTTCATATATGACAGTGTATGCCATATTACATGTAATATGACAAACTTTAAATAGAACCTTAAACAACAAAACACCATACTAATTCCTGATATCACAAACATTCACTAAAATCATTTTGCAGCCATATTGGCTCTGAATAGAGTTTTTTTCTAATGCATTTGCACAACGCTGATCTGCAGAGAGGCAGCTTCAATGTGATCTTCCTTTTACACATTTTTACAATGTGTTTTCCTAGAAAATGCCTGCTGATTGCTATATATTTAGCCTTGATAGTTCACAGAAAATGTGACATCTTATTTTCAGTGGGATTCTACATTTACACATTATTATACTGCATTGCATAAAATCAGAACACATTGAAAACAATATTTTATATCTGGACTAGGCTACCCAGACAAACACATTGTAAAAATGAGTCAAATCATGACCCCACTGAAAACAAGATACTGCATCTAATCTGGGATATCCTGAGTAAATACTGAGCAAAAATGTGTAAAATAAAGATCCCTATGAGAATAAGATGTAGAATCTCTCTGTGTCATCCAAGATACAAAATATAGGACAGGAAATATTTAAAGGAAATCTATAATTCTTTCTAAATTGTCATTATGTAAATAACGACAAGTCCAATTTAATCAAATTTTCAACTGGGTGATGCATGTAGTGGACCAGGGGTGTGTGGTGGATGTGGCCTATCTGGATTTCAGTAAGGCCTTTGACACCGCACCCCATAGAAGGCTGGTCAACAAACTGAATAGAATAGGGGTAGGGGTCAAAATAACAAGATGGGTAGAAAACTGGTTGGCAGAAAGGAGTCAGAGGGTGGTGGTGAACAGGGTGTACTCAGGATCAGGCAGGTGAGGGGGAGTGCTTCAGGGATCACTGCTGGGACCTCTCCTGTTCAATATCTATATACAAGATATTGCAGATGGACTGAAAGGGAGGGTGACTCTCTTTGCGGATGACATGAAAATCTGTAACAGAGTTAACTCCCCTGGTGGGGAGGACATGAGAAGGGACTTGAGAGTACTGGAAGAGTGGGCAGAGACTTGGCAGCTAAAATTCAACATCAGGAAGTGTGCTGTAATTCACCTGAGACAGAGGAATCAAAGGGCAGAGTACAGGCTGGGAGGGGAGAGAGTCAGGGTGACAGAGAATGAGAGGGTTCTGGGGGTAACAGTCTCCAGCAAGCTCAATGTAGGGAAGCAATGCTCAAGAGTGGTGGGGAGGGCATATGGGATTCTTGCAAGTATCTGCAGGGGATCACCATCAGGTGTAGGGAGGTTCTGGTGCCCCTGTATCAAGACCTGGTGAGGCCATGCTTCAAATACGGTGTCCAGTTTTGGAGGCCTTACCTACACAAGGATATAGACTCGATCAAAAGGGTTCAGTGAAGGTTGACCAAGATTGTGCAGACGATGAAGGGCAAACCATATAAACAGAGATGCAATGAGCTGGGGCGATATACAATGGAAACCAGGAGGGAGAGGGGGGTCATGATCGAGACCTTCAAATACATCAAAGAGATGAAGAAGGGAGGCCCAAGGAAGTTATTCCACAGGAAGGAAGAAAACATAACAAGAGACTGAGACTCCAGGGGGGCACTTCAAGAGCAATGTGAGATGTCACTTTTTCATGGAGAGAGTGGTGGAGAACTGGAATGGGTTTCCAGAGGAGGTGGTTAATTCGGAGACTGTAGTGGGATTCAAGACCACTTAGGACAGACACTTGGGGCTAAGGGGAAGGGGGGTGTCTCAAGATATGGTAGGCTGGACTAGGGGGGTTAAAGGCAAACTGGATGGGCTGGGAGGTACTTTTCTGCCATCACCTTCTATGATTCTATGATTCTATATAGTCAAGATGTGGTGGAAGTGGGGAAGAGGCTAAGTCAATAAATATGCTATTTTAATCATTAAACCGCTGAATGTAAATATATAATAATTACATTTACCACGGTAGCAAATTACACATTGTAAACTGAACTTCACTATATTCTATATAACCAAGTGTAACCCCTAGGTGGCGCTATCCCAAGGGCTACTATCCCTGCCTACTTAGCTAGTAGCAGGTTAAGGGGCCTGAGTTCTGAAACAGGTGCCTCCACCCGGAGGTCAGGGTTGGTAGTGGTCAAGCTAACCTGGGCACAGTCCTCCAGGACACTGTAACCCCTCTTTCCTTACAAGTGGCCAGAACAATACACAATAATCACTTTCACAATACACCTGATACACCACACAAGTACCCACACTGTTTGCACTTACCACCAGGGCTTTCCTCTGGCTCAGCCCTGGGGACCCCCTGTAAAACAAGGTTATACACAGCAAATAGCAGCAGTACAGTACTCTTGCACAAACTGGAACCACAGTCAGACTAAATACAAAAAAAAAGAGAGAGTTAGAGCTGATTTATTTAAGGGACTTGAACAAGGGAGGGGCATAATCTGGTTAATTTGCTTAAAGACTCTATCATTCAAACAGTTATGCATGCACTTCAGGGTCTATAATGTAATAATAATAATAAATTTTATTTCTCAGAAGCATCTTTCAGCTATCAAGGTGCTGTACAAAAAATAAAAAATCATAATAAAACTCAGAAACACCATAAAATAATCAGAGGATCCAAATTAAGCTGTGCCACCAAAAGCATGGCACCGCAGATACGTTTTCATTGCCTGCTTAAACACTCCCACAGTCGTGCACTCCCGAAGCTGGCGGGGTAGAGAATTCAGAGGCCATGGCCACGTGTGCAAATGCACGGGCCCCTGAAGATTTCAAAACACCCTCGGAATCTCTAGCAAACCTCTTCAGCCGAAGCGCAACTGTTGCACGGGCAGTAAGGAACAAGGAGCTCTTTCAAGTAGTCAGGGCCCTGTCCATGTAGGGCTTTAAAGGTCAGTAAACTGACTTTAAAGGTGATCCACCACCTAATCAACAGCCAGTGCAGATCACGCAGCACAGGTGTAATATGAAAGGATCGAGGAGCTCCCGCCACCAATCGTGCTGCCGTGTTCTGCACGAGCTGCAGGTGGTGGATATCAACCCCAGCCAGCCCTAAGTACAGGGAGTTGCAATAATCTAGGCACGAGGTCACAAATGCATGGACCAGGGTAGGTAGCTCCCCAGATGGAACAAGGTGCTTAATCCTGGAGATATTCCTAAGATGATAAAAGGAAGACTTGATGACAGCTGACACCTGAGCCCATAACATCAGCTGATCATCAAGCACTACCCCCCGGGTTTCACACCTGTTCAGAGGTAGGGAGCTGCAAACCTTCCAGAACAAGTCCAGAGAGCTGACCAGCCCTCAACCCCTCTATCCGGTGACCTGGGTCTACTACCATCACCTCCATCTTTCCGGAGCTCAACTTTAACCAGCTCGAAGTCATCCAGTCTTGGATGTCAGCGAGGCAACAACTAAATACAGAGACAGCTCTAGCCTGGTCGGGGGCAAAAGACAGGTAGAGCTGGGTATCATCAGCGTAGCAGTGAAACCTCAGCCCATACCATCTTACAGTGTCTCTGAGGGGCAGCATATACACTGCGAACAACATGGGGGACAGCACTGAACCCTGAGGGTCCCCACATGGCAGGGAAAATGGGTCCAAAGAAAAAATTCCAGACACCACTCTCTGAGTCCTGCATCTGCAAAGAACTGAGCAAGTTCATCACACTGTAACTTCGAAAAAGGTCTTTGGAGCTGAAGACAGGCTGGGTTGCACAGCCTATCCACAGTTCAGAAGAGCTGAGCTGGTCGGTTCTGAGTGGCAGCTATCTCCCCAGACAGGAATTCTGCCTTCTTACGGGTGATTGCTGATTGGTAGATCTGATAATGTTAAACCAATCTAAGATGGTCGGCATACAAGGCAGATTTCAGACAACACTGCTCTAACCTATGTCCTACTCACCGTAGCTCCCCTCAAGGACCCATCAAACCATGGGGCCAGAGGGTGAAGGAAGAACACAAACATGGACAGGAGCAATCAAGTCCAGGGCTAGAGAAATGGCCTTATTATAAGCCACTACTAAAGTCTCTGGACATGACCTAGCCATAGGAAACTCCAAGAGATCAATCACCACCACTAGGCCTTCAGGACTCACTTCATGCAAAGGGCAGTAATTGACCATCTCCACAGGGGCAGATTTTCTGGGGGGGTGCAAAAATTGAACCTCACAGTGTAGTGATCAGACTAACTGACCGGTTCCACCTCCAAATCGGAGGCCTCGATCCCCAGGAGGAAGACCAGCTCAAGGGAGTGACCATGTTTATGGGTGGCAGAGGTAACCACCTGCATAAGGCCCAGAGATGTCATAAGCTGGAGGAAGTGATGTCCAAACTGCGAGAGTCCATCATCGACCCAGGCATTGAAATTGCCTAGTACAATCAATCTGGGTGACTCCAGTGTCAAGTCAGCAATAAAATCTGTAACTTCCTGCAGGAAACACATCTTGTCCCCAGGTGGACGGTAGATGAGAGCTATCCTGCAACCTACACCAGCCACCACTGAACACTCAGATGATTCAGCCTCCTCAACTGGTACACTCTTGAGGTCCAACTCGGTCTCAGATAGACCCCCACCCCCCCCGTGACCCAGTCTTGGGTGGTGAATCACGAAGTACTCGGCTGGAATTGCAGCATCCAAAATAGGACCAGCATTTTCATCAAGCCAGGTCTTGGTGATGCAAGCCAGAATGGTTGTTCCAACAAGATCAGCAATAATTGCAGTCTTGTTTTTAACAGATCTGGCATTGCTTAACATCACTTGAGTTGGGTGGGCTTATAAGGCTGCCCCAGCTACTTGCCTGCCACAAGAGGCAGTGCCCTTGGGTATGGAGACTAGACAGGGAGAACCCCGTTCCAGACTCCATTTCACCCCAGGGCGTCTTCTAGACCTAACCACCCGAATGTGAGAGAGGCGCTCATTTGTCCTCCAGTGTCCACACCCCCCACCCTCCTCCTCCGTACAACACCTAGTGTACGGCAATGCTGGTAAGTTAACCACAACAAAGGGGGGGACGGGGCAGGGGGCATGGAGAATGGAGGATGAATAGCGCATGATGGGGGGAGAATCTACACATTTCTTGATCAAATTCAATAACAAGACACACTAAACAGGCACCTAACTTATTAGACCCTCCAAGTTACAATCATAAAATTCTAACAATACTCAACTAAGAACCAATAAAATTACCACTGCACCCACCCACAGTTCAAAAAACACTTATAACCCTAAATCAAATTAAATTAAAATCATAAAACATCAATACAGATGATCCAGTTCCAGAAAGGAAGATGGTATTAAAAGTAATCCACTTCAGGCTGCTCCAAATGATATTAAAGATAAATAAAAATTTAAATCAAAAATAAATAAAACAAAATCAGAAAACAAGACAAAAACAAAAACAAAACAAAACAAAAACCCTTGCTCACACCAAGGGGTACAAATTAACTAAACATAAAACAACTTAATGAGAACATTGCAGCTGGTTGGGGCCCTGTGATGGAACAAAACAACATGCACCACACACAATAATTGTAATCCAGAGCCGGAGGGCTCAGTTCTTGAAAAGTAAACAACAAGACAATCAGATGACACACTTTTAGATTAGGCTGTTGTTGCAGGGAGCTACCCTGATGACTACTCACGATACCCAAGACTGGACACAGGCTGGATGAAAATTGAGACTGCAGGTGGTTGATCTGGAGTGCCAGGAGAAGCAGGACCCACACGATTCACTGAGGCATCATTCCTGTTCAAATGTGGAGCAGGGGGCTGATCCCCAGGCAGGTCTCTCATCGATGGCTTTATCTGTGCAGCAGGTAGTCTGGCTTGGCCAGTGTGGCAAAGCCCCTGGCCAAATGGAGACAGATTCAGATACAGTCTGTTTTGGGCTGGATACAGCTTCCAGCAAGCAGAACACAGTTCACACAGTGGGGAACTAAATCCCAACCCACTTTCATTACACAGCACATTTACATGTAAAGGATTCTACTGTACCAGGCAAACCGCTCTCCAGTCATGATCGCAAAGTTTCTGCACAAACCGGGGATTCAAAAGCAGCTGGAAATCCTGACAGGCCAATCGCATTCAACAAAATCTTTGGTCTTCTTCAGGTATGAGCCTGGTAAAAATCAGTGGTTTACTTTGTTCTCACAAACTTGATTTAGTCTAAAATAATTCTCTTCTCTCTCCTCTCAGGGCAGCAGGCAGACATGCAGGCCAAAACTCAGGCCTTTCCACAGAGACTATATTGAGCTGTTGCTTTTCAGCTCCCAACTTAGATCTGACTTAAACAGCAGGCAGCTTGGGGATTCCCTCAGATCCAAAAGGTTTGATTGGCTGGTTCGGCTGTCAGTCAAAGCAAGATCTCCCCCTTCAGTTGCAAAAAGGTGCCAAAAGCCCAAAACTACAATTCCTACAGATTTTGACTCCAGACGGCTCCTGTAGTCCGGCTCCATTTTAGGTCCCACCAATACTGATTGGTCCAATTCGGCAGTTCAGGACCAAGATAGTGGAGCTAAACAAAACAGTCCTTGCTGCAAAGAAGGCAGGTTAGGCAAACTAAATTATCATTATCACTCTAAATGATTTTCAGCAAATAGTTACATCTTTCAACAGAGCTCCCTCTCAGATTACTCATGACTGCAATCCAGTCATCTCTTAAAGAGACAGTACACAGAGGCTATACAGGCACTCTTTGGCAATCACATTTAAACTTCTAAAATGTAGGACACCAGCCTGGCAGTGAGCATTTAGTCAAACTCAAGGAAGACCTTTCCGGAACCCCCATTTGTAGGGGGGGTTACACCAGATTGACATAAACAAACAGTTTCATTATTGTTTTATAACACATTAGGCTGCAATATTTATTTTGAATGTTGTGGCCTTGACGATGGTATGTACATGTGTGTTTGTTTGAATGAATGGAGATAAAGAAACAGCTGTCTTCTGATATAGTAAACTATATTGGACATAGGGCTGGAGGCTGTAATATGTACTTAGATTTGAAACCAGAAAAGTTGCTATTTACAGGGTTAAACATTAGAGGATGTGTTTACCAGCCATACTGTATCTCAATATAAATATTTTTCCCCAAAAATCATAGTAAAAGGAGTAACAAAAAATACCATTCTTTACTTGTCTTAGGGATTAAAGAAGCAGCTGCCTTCTGCTATACTAAAATGCATTCTAGATACTGGTGAAGGCAGTAACAAGTTTAAGATAATTGTTTATGCTATATATTAAGATTTGAAACCAGAAAAGGTGTCTGCTTTCAAGGCTAAAAGTTTCATAATGTGTTTGTCAGCTAGAGCCCAATATAAATATTTCTATTTTCAAAAAGCATAGTAAAAGTAGTAAAAAAAGATAACTATTATTTACTTGTCTTTGGGGTTAAAGAAACAGATGTCTTCTGCTATAGTAAACTAAGTCTAAGGCAGTGCTAATCAGATAGTGTCTTAAGAGGTTAAAAAACAGTGTAAATCTTCTTACAAGATTTGTTGCTGGGAAAGGGTGAGTAAGCTGACATGTTTATGAGCTACAATTCTTTCTTGAAAGAGAATTCTACCCACATGTATTTATTTATTTAACTTTTGTTTACCGTGTAAGTGCACTAGATTAGCACACAAAATAGTGCATTGCAACATTGCTTAGCTCAATGAACACAGCAGAGTGGAGTGATAACACAAACCTTCAATTTTATCTAGTCCATTAGGAATCTCAAGAGCTCCCTTTTTTTACTTCAATAGCAAAACGTCTGTGGGGCTCTGGCCACTGCAGCCATAATAATGTAGCAAAGGCATACCGGCCATGGAAAGTTGCCCCCAAGGACCATCATTTTTGAAGACAACATCTGATTTTGTGATGAACCCAACATTTAGATACACCCCAAAGGGGGTGGGAGGGTGTAATAAGTAAAAGATTATGGATCAAAGGAAGAACAGCAACACAAATGCTGATACCTCAAAATTGAGGAAATTATAACACCGTCAGAACTCCTGTCAGCTTTTGATAATGATCATGCAATCTGAATTTGTTGTGGTTCCAGAAATAAAAATGTCATCTGGAGGTTTCATTCAGTACCATTCTGTCATGTATTTTCTATGATGCCTACCAGGAGGGGTGGGCACTCAAGGAGAGAGGTGGATAGATTAACAAGGGGGAAGGGCAGACTGGATGGACCATGGGGTCCTTTTCTTCCATCAAGTTCTAAGATTCTATGATTCTATGAAGCCTATGTATGCAGCAGTCTGAGATTGCAAGCAACAGCATTTAGATAGGAATTCCTGGTCAATTGCAGGAGATGCTTGTCTTGACCTGCCCTGATATCCCTGGATACTACCCCACATTATCTGGGATAGTGAAAGGATCTGCCTGCAGGTTTTAATTTTATTTAGACAAGTGACACCTTCAACTCAGCTGTTACTAATATTTCAGTATCTGTCACACATTTCCAGACATGCTTTAGACTGACACAGTATCTTGTCCCAAATTGTATAAGAGAATACAAGATGAGTGAACTGCATGAAACAGAATATAGAAGGAGTATGGGTGAGATGCAAAATGAACTAAGTACAGAATGGGTAGGGGAAACAGGGGAATTAACTAAATATGGAAGGTTCACAAGTGAGATGCCATTTTTAACTGAACACAGAATAGATAGGGGTGGGATACCATGTTGGCATACAAAATATGCAGAGGTAAGATGCACTATTGAACATGGGTAGGGGTATAATGAATTATTAACAAAATACAGAATGCACAGAAGTGAGATGCATTAACAGAATGCAGAATAGATAAGGGCAAGATGAGATATTAACAGAATACATATTTGGTAGGGGTGAGGCATGTTATCAATGGAATACAGAAGGGTAGGGATGAAATGTGATAGTAACTGAATACAGAATATGAAAAAGTGAGATGGGATATTAACTGAATACAGAAGGGATAGGAGTGAGATTAATTAGATATCAATAGAATACAGAAGGGGGTTAGTGAGATGCAATATTTAACTGAATACCATAATGGGAAGGAGTGAGACTGGATATTAACTGAATACAGAATATTTATGCATAATGTGATATATTAAAAGAATGCAGAATGGGAAGAAGTGAGATGCAATTTTTTTTACTGAATGCAGAATAGGTAGGGGTGAGATGCAATATGAAGAAAATACAGAATGGGTAGGGGTGGGATGATATATTAGAGTACAGCATGGGTATAAGTGAGTGGTGATATTAATATAATGCAGAATAGGTAAAGGTGGGACACAATAATAAGGGAATGCAGTATGGGTAGAAACTAAATGGAATAGTAACGGAATACAAAATGGGAAGTAGTGAGACATAAACATAATTCAGAAGGGTTGGGGAAATGCTCTATTAACTGAAAACAGAATGGAAAGATGTGATATTGGGTATTGACTGAAGAATGGTAGGAGTGAGATGGGATATTAACTAAACACATGTGAGGTGTGATGTTGCAGTATAAAGAAGCGAGATGTGATATGAACAGAATACAAAAGCATAGGAGTGAGATGCGATATGAACAGAATACAGCTAGTATATGAGAAACAGATGGGTATTGGAGTGAACCGTGATATGGAAGCAATAAGACAGGACTGAGCGTGCATTATGCTGATCTAACTGCACGTCCAGGGGGGTAGTGAGGCATGACACCACTGCTGGGTGCCTTCAGCCCCTGGAAGTGCTGCTAGATCAGCATAAAGCATGCCACTGAAGTGTCTTATTGCATTTATAAAATGGGTAAACTGAGAACATTGTAAAAATGCCAACTTATAAAAAAATTAAAAGCAGGTATTTCTTTTAGTAAAAGTAACTAGCAAAAAGTAGTCCATCCTCAGCTGTCAAAGTTTTGTCTACCACCACATTCCATAGATGGAATGCTTGTTTATTGTGAAATGCAGGTATTCAAACTTCTGCTGAATTCTGCTTTCAGAATCAAACACACACAACAGAAGGCCCTAGTAAAGCCAAGGAATCAATTTTATCTGTGGCAGGGAAGCAGCAAAAGATTTCCCTGGTCGGCAGGGGGGTTGGGTGAGGTGGTAGACTGCCGCTACAGTGACACCGGTACACTGAACCCCCCCATGGAGAACCCCCCCCACGCCTATATTGGCAGTGATGGGGTGTTTGTGTCGAGACACTTTAGGGCGATGGGTTAAATATCTAACTCCACTGTTTGTACAATGTGGAGTTAGATATCTATAGTGGGGGGTGTGGGGGCACAGCTCCCCCTGCATTGTGCGTTGTGGTGTTGCTGGTCAGTTTGGGGTCACATCATGGTTGGGGTGTCAGGTTCCCAGTGCTATAGCGGATGTCGCAGTCAGGGTTGTCTCGCCGGTGTCATGGATCCGGGGCAGGGCATGGTCAGAAAAGAAGTTCATAAAGTACATAATGGTAAATAGATACCTGTTGTTTTGCTTACTGTTAATTTTTGTTTTAAATAATATCAGAATACTTTAGTACTTGTTTTAATGCAGTTGATAGAGTGACTCTTTTACTATATATAAATCATTATAAAGTTAAAATGTATGGCATGATAGAACTTGATGACTAATCTATTTGCATTGTAATGTGTTTTGAATCCTCTTTAATATATTTTGTAACATACTGGTATATAATTCTGTACAAAGATATCGTATTGTTTACTAGAAAATATTAATACACTTTAAATAAAAAAAAGAAGCTCCAAAATAGACTCTGAGCAGTACTTCATTATGCTTGCTTGCACGCATGCGCAAGAAACATTTCTCCACAGCTTAGGAGAGAAGCGGGGTTTTGGAGGTGCGGCACTGTGCCGGACAATGCCCCCAGTGCCTTTTGAGGCTTGGCCCACTTTTCCCAATGCGGTGGCATGCTGCTGCTGACACTAGTTCAGTCAGCGTGCCACCACCTTGAAAGGAATCCACTGCTGCAATGAGGGAGCGACCTGTCATTTCAGGGTGGACCCTTGCCTGGTGAAAAATTTCTTATAACATGGTGGCAGGCAGCGACTCTTGCTGCCCACCTCAGAGTCCTGATGAAAGCTGACTTAGGGGTTCCCAATCCCCCCGTAGGCATGTCCTCATCCCCAGTTTATTTGCCAATGGGATAGCCCAATCCCCATCGGCATGATGCACCTCCCATTTGTTATGTGCCGAGGGGATGACCAATCCCCCTCAGCTCGCTGTCACTCCCCCACCACACTGTATGGCCAATGGGGGTGTCCAATCCCCGTCGGCTCCAGTACCCACCTCCCTGACAAACACCGGGCCAGGTGGCATGCTGGGAGCCCACCCCAGCATGCCAAAAGTGTCCCGCGATGTCTTCGTGTAATTTTAAATCCTGTAAAAAAAGCGGTCCCTTGTTGGGCCCCATGCCCCCTCCCCAGCCCGCATCCACCCACTGCGTGATCTACCTCCCCACCCCCCCACTCCATACTTATCTCCGGAACCTGGCGCGATGATCTTCAGTGGACCGGGAATACGCCTGCACTCTTCAAACCCGACCACGAACTGAAGAAATGCTGGTAAGCTGTATAATGGCATTAATGGGTTTTATTCAACTTTGGTGCATATCTCAACTATTTTTTCAAATTTTGGCAATAAATTTTCAACATGGGGTTCTTGTGAGCCCACCTCATGAATTCAGTCACTGTTATCTTGTTATTAGGTCCCAAAAGGTGATTTTGCGGTCACGCACAAATTCACCTTTCCGGACCAATTAACAAAACAACAGTGTTACTGTTCATGAGGTGGGCTGTCAAAAAGCCTACATTGCAAATTTGGAGAAAAATTCCAAAAAAATGACTGCGTTTTGAGTGTGCATTGTGCAGTTTCTATGCATGCTCGTAACTTTGCAAATTTGTAATATTTTCACTCAAGATTTTCAACATTGTCATTTTTTACACCTCCTTATGAATAGTACAGCTGTCATTTTTCACATCCTGGCTGAAATGTGTTTTCCCACTCCAGGCACAGAATAGTGCAATCTCTTGTGGGAAATCAGTGTTCGGGACAGATTAAGAAAATCACAGTGACACTGTTCATGAGCAGAGATCCTAAAATGCCTATGTTGAAAATTTGATGACAAAAGTCCATAAAATGACTGTTACAAACGTGTGTTTCACAGTTTCCACGCACCCTCGTAACTTTGCAAATTTGTAATATTTTCACTCCAGATTTTCAACATTGGCATTTTACCACACCTCCTTATGAACAGTGCAGCTGTCATTTTTCATATCCTGCCCGAAATATGCGTTTGCACATCTGGCACACAATGGCACGGTTGCTGTGGGAAATTAATGTTTCGGACAGATTAAGAAAATCATAGTGACAGTGTTCATGAGCAGAGGTCACAAAATGCCTATGTTGAAAATTTGGTGAAATAATTCCACTAAATGACTGCAGTATAAGCATGTGTTGCGCAGTTTCCACATACTCTCGGAACTTTGAGCATTTTTAATATTTTCACTACAGATTTTCAACATTGCCATCTCTTCACCTCCCAATGAATGGTACAGCTGTCATTCTTTACATCCTGCCTGATCTGTGTTTTACATCTGGTGCAGAATGGTACAGTTGCTGTGGAACTTCGAGGTTTGGGACGCATTAACAAAATTACAGTGCCACTGTTCATGAGAAAGAGTCCCAAATGCTTTCATGAGGTGGGGGTCACAAAAGGCCATGTTGAAAATTTGTATAATACCAAGCACACGCCGGGGCATCAGGGTTTCTAACCATAATGACCCACCCTGTACAGACTGACAGGCATCAGAGGTGTGATTTGGATCACCCCCACCCTGAAGCCAGTGACAGGCACTGAGGTTGCCTTGCACTCTTCAGCCCCAGACTTCAGCCCATTCTCCTGTACTGCACCCATTTCAGTGTATGTCCTTATGAAATGGGGTGACTGTGAAGCCGATCACCCCAAGGCACACCTCAATACTTGTCAGTGTCTACAGGATAGGATGAGGTGAAATGCCATGAACATTATGGGCAACGACCCACAGGCACACCCTAATGCCTGTCCATCTCTGCAGGGTGGAGGTGAGGTTGGCATGACTTCAGTACTTCACTGCCTCTCCTATTCTGCATCTGTCTAACTCCTACACATCCAATGCTAATATCAGCAAGCTAACATTTGGCATTGACAACTGCTTGTGTATATTGGACCTGTGGAAAGATTGTGTAGGGTGGCTAATGAAATTTGCAGCTGGCACAAACATAGGGAACACTGTATCAATGAAGAACAAAGAAAATCAATGCAAAATGATTTGAACCAACTTTCAATATGGTTGATAAAAATAAAATGTATTTTAATGCAGGTAATGTATGTGCAAATATTAATTCTGTTAAAAAAAACTGTAAGCAGTATCACCATATGAATAACATTAAAATAATTGTTTCTGAATCAGAAAGAGACTTGGGAATAACAATTGCTGAAAAGTAAAATCATAAAATGCAATGCAAGGAAGCAGTAAAGAAATGCAAAAAATCTGAGTATTAGGATAACATTTATTATCAGTAGATAGGCCTGTGCTGTTGCCACTGTATCAGGCTCTGGTTAGTTCTCAGTTGAAGTTCTGTGGTCAGTTCTGTGTTCTGCATTTTAGAGGTGATGAGGAGCAACTGGAGAGAGAGAGAGAGAGTGTGTGACAGAGAGCCACAAGAGTGATAAATGATTTAATGTATCTATCATGTGAGGGCAGACTTAAAGAATTAAATCTCTTCGCATTGGACAAGAGACAATGGAAAGGAGGGACATGATACAGATATATAGGGCTGTCTCTTAGAGAACATTACTTACATCCATTAACTTGACAATGAAATATAAAACAACAGCTATTAGGGGACACAATTTAAAGCTTATAGGAAGCTATTTCAGAATTGAATAATGGAGATGAATTTTTACAGAGTGTGTGATTGATACCTGGAATAAAAGCACAACAAGAAGGCACTCTGTTTGGGTAGCTACAAAAAATCCAAAGGAAGGTTCAGTGCATGTCTCCCATTTAAGTGTAGCAAGGAGTGCCAACGCTTCAGGTCTAGTGTAACCCTTCCTCAGGGGGTATCTGGCAAGGGGGTTAAATTCATGCTAGACCCAAAGCGCCAGGGCTCCTTCCTACAGTTTTATTTACGTTATCATCTTTTGAAGTGCACTGACTGCAGGACTCAGAGCGCAGGTGCCCTTTTGTTTCCTCTGATGCCTTAAATGGTCTACCAGTAAATGTGTTTGGCAGTAAAAATATACTTTCTTTCAAACACACATTGAATGATTACATAAGCATACATGTGATATCTCCCTCTTTTCGCAGGAGACTCCTGTTTGTTTTGACTGAACTCCCTCCCTCCCTCCTGGGAAACAAAATCTCCTGCTTAAGTAAAATTCTGTTCAAAATATCCATGTTTTTTGGGCAGGTAAAGACACATAAAAATTAAATCAGTAATGAACAATGTATCTGTTAATGTTATATAACTAGTTGTTTATTCTTTTTAGTGCTTATTCTTGACAAAATTAAATACATTACATTTTTGTAATGACTTTTTTCTTATTTTTTTATGCCATTTAAGGACAAACTCATAACGTTACAGCATCTCCCTACTAGCAGGCCAATCTCCCTTCTGATTTGACCCAAATCTCTCTCTTAAGCAAGTAGAACATATCACATGTATGTATATGCATTGCAATGGCTATAACCATGGCGAAACAGTGGATGGTTACTATGAGCCTCTAGCCTCCTACCATCTAAATTTCATATGTGCTTATGTTCTGCTGCTAATGTGAAGCATCTCAGTGTGTTTGGGGGAGCAATGGAAATATCAAGTGATGCCCTGTATGGGGGATGGTGGCACTATACATCAGGGAGGGCATTAGTGCCACTAGAGAGGAGATGGGGGAAGGAACAGTAGAGACACTATGGATACAGATCCAAAAGTCAGCAGGAGGAAAACTGAGACTGAATGTAGTTTATAGGCCACCTAATCAGGTCAAGGACAATGATAGAGAGTTGAGTGACATAATCAGGATGGCAGCAGAAAGGGGTGAAGTGGTGATAATGGGGGACTTACTTCAATTTGCCAAAGGTGGATTGGAGAGTCCTGTCCACCACCTATGCAGAAGACAATTGATCCTGGACACAGTCCTGGATGGGTTCTCATTTCAGGGGGTCACTGCACTGACATGAGAGGTGACATCCTGGAGCTGATATTATTTATTTATTTTTTATTTAAGATTTTGTTAATCAGGTAAACAGCATTGGGCCACGTGGCCCTTTTACAGGCTCAACCTGGATCTAAAATGCATACTATAAAGTCATTATATGATTAACACATATAACTATTCAATTACTCATATACCTTGCACATAGTTGTCAGTGTCAGTGGCTCAGCAGGTAGCACACTCACCTCTGAGGCTGGGAGATCAGAAGACTGTGGGTTCTATCCCCACACCAGGCACTTGGGTTAAATCCCAATACTGACACTGCAGTGCAGCATGAAGGGGGTGCTGCACTCCTGAGGTGCAGTCTTTTGGATGAGACATTAAACTGAGGTCCTATCTGCCTGTTCTGGTGGTAGTTCAGTTGGATGTTAAAGATCTCATGGCACTTCTTGAAAAGAGTAGGGGAGTTTCCCCGGAGCTCTGGCCAAAATTTCCACCCATTCATTAAAAAAAATACCACCAACAGCTTAATCTGGTTCAAGGTCAGTTGGCATTCATCTGTGTCCCCCTCCCCTGAGTTGTGCCTGAAAATAGACAAAATTTGTATACTGCACTTACCCGGTCAACAAAAAATTAAATAAACTAAAAAAAAAAAATATTCACAATCATGGAGGCAGACTGGAGACCTATCTCTCTCACACTCTCTCTCACTCTCTCTCTCTCTCTCTCTCTCTCTCTCTCTCTCTCACTCTCTCTCTCACACACACTCTCTCTCTCTCTCTCTCTCTCTCTCTCTCTATATATATATATATATAATATAGTATAGCAGAAATGCTACCATAGTTAGGGATGATAGCCCTTTAAAGTTAAAGGGTGAAATTTTTACCTTAATAACTTTGCCACTGTTCAGCAGATTTGCCTGAAATTTGGCAGGCATGGGGCATAACCATAGATCTTAGGATCTGCCAACTTTTGTACCAGTCAGATATACAACTGTGGAGTTATTAAGCGATATCCGTGCCTGCAATTATTTTTTTTGTGTGCATACTTTGCCAGTGCCTACAGGTCACACAGTTTGCGTGACCGGTTTGAAAACTTCAGGGAACGTGTGGCTAGGATCCCTGATTTGCTTTGAGAAGATTTTGTGAAAAAATATTGAACGGTTCAACAGTTATTCAAAAACAAGTTCCATTATAAGTCAATGGGAAAAGTTAACAAAAGGTTTGACACTTTCGCAAATGCACTTTATAGTGCCGCAAATGACCCTAGTAGTGTCACAAATCTGTCATTTTTTTTTCAGTTACTAATCAGAAAAATGCTTGGCGTTTAAAATTGGGACCCTCTAGGAACACAATTATTTTTGCGTTCACCTAGTCGGACCGTCAGGATGCTAGCCATGTCTTTATTTTGGGGATAAACACCCCAGAAATATGTTTTCCAAATTTTGGAAAAAGTTGTTCTTAAAGTAGTGTCACACTTGCGACACTTTCACAAATTTTTGTGAAAGCTTTCGCAAATCACAACCCTACTTTTCTATACTATGCCCAAATTGACAACAATTCTTTGCCACCCTGCTGCAAAAGAACGATTTGGTCTTTTGGGCTGAAATTTGGAGAGAAGGCAGCCAACATCTCACAGATGTGCCTTTTGTGGTTTGGTATAATAATATTGCATGAATGCAAAGTTACAATACTCCGAAGTTGCAGTTTTTTCCCATAGGTTAACATGATGGCGTACGCCGTGCCTTTCGGGGCTTGTATCTTGGAAATGGTGTGAGATACAGATCTTTCATTGCATTTTCAATGAAAACCTAGCCAGGAAACTCATGAATCATGTGAAATTTACATTTTTTTCTACATTGCACAGTTACTGAGATATTAGCAATTTAGTGTTCCAAGAGCTCATTTTCTGCTCCGAGTCCCATTATTATGCATACATTCTTTGTTTTCACTGTGTTTCTCAATGGAGCTTTTGGGGAAAGATTTTGTGTGTGGTCCACTTACTGTTACATGTTGGCTTTACACTTGTCTTTCAGTGCTCGTTTGTGTTAGCGGTCCCGTGTATGTCACTGTCTGCATTACCTTTTGTGTTTTCGTTTGCGCTTGTGTTTCCGTTACTGTTACCATTTGCATCTCCACTATTGTTTGTCTTACCGTTTCAGTTTGCATCACTGTGCACATTGCCATTTGCGTTTGCTTCCGCCCTTCCATTTGCGTTTCTGTTTCACTTTCATTTTGCATCATCGGTGTTGTTACCTTTACCATTTGCGTTTCCATTTGCGTTCCCTTGCCCATACAGCGTAATGGTTTGCATTCCATTGAGCTTGCATTTGTGTTTCATTTCTGTTTCCTTTGGTGATATTGTTGCTGTTACCATTACCATTTGCATTTACAATTGTGGTACCATGCCCATGTGCATAATGGTTTCTGTTTCTGCACGTGCTTGTGTTCGATTTTCCATTTCTGTTTCCTTTGGTGTTATTTTAGCTGTTACCATAGCGATTTGCATTTCCAATTGCATCACCATGACCGTGCGGATTACGGTTTGTGTTTCTGTACATGTTTGCATTTCCCTTTCCATTTCTCTTTACTTTGGCATTATTGTTGCCATTACCGTTACCATTTGCATCTACAATTGTGGTACCATGACCGTGCACTTTATGGTTTGTGTTTCCATACGTGCTTGCTTTTGCCTTTCTGTTTCTGTTTCCTTTGGCATTAGTTTTGCTGTTACCATTACCATTTGCATTTCAAATTGCAGTACTGTCACCGTGCACATTACGCTTTGCATTTCCATACACACTTGTGTTTGCATTTCCATTTCCGTTCCCTTTGGCATTCTTGTTGCTGTAACACTTAACATTTGCATTTACAATACCGGTACCATCACTGTGCATGTTACCAGTTGCGTTTCTGTACACGCTTGCGTGTCCATTTGCATCACTGTTTGCTTCGACATCACTTTGCGCTTGCATTTCTATTTATGTTTGTTTCACCATTTACGTTTGCATCACCATGTGCGTAACCGTTGGTGCTTGCATTTGCATTGCAGTTACTGTTACTATGTAACAACACATCACCGCATTCCATTCACTATTTATAGTCCTCATTCTCAAAAAGAAGGGAAATTAGAGGCAAAAAACTATGTTTAATGCATCAGTTAGGGTTGTTCCACAGCAACAAAAGTGAGGAAATTCGGTGTTAGGGTTGAAACCCCCCCTTGCACCCCCTCAGCCCCACCCCCCTACCGGCATCGGGGTGTTCATAGGGGTTATCAGCTCAAACTCTCACCCCATCACATGCGTGAATAAGCTGAGGCATAGGAGAATGCCATAGGGCTATGCATTGTCGACACAAAAATTGCAATGAAAATTCTATATCTCTCACCTTTTCCGAGACACAAGCCCCAAAAGGTGCGGTGGATGCCACCATGTTAGCCTATGGGAAAAAATGTCAACTTCGGAGTACTGTAACTTTGCATCTGTGCAATATTTTTTCATCAAACCACCAAAAGGCACATCTGTGAGATGTTGGCTGTCTTCCCTTCAAATTTCAACCCAAAAGACCAAACCATTGTTTTGCAGCAGGGTGACAAAGAATTGCTGTCATTCAGGACACAGTCTAGAAAAGTAGTGTCGCAATTTGCAAACGTTTTCACAAAAATTTGCTAAAGAGTCACAAGTGCGACACTACTTTGCAAGACTACTTTTTCCAAAAATTGGGAAAACATATTTCTAGGGTGTTTAACCCCAAAATAAAGACATGGATAGCATCTTAAGGGTCCAACTAGGTGAACACAAAAAGAATTGTGTTCCTAGAGGGTCCCAATTTTAAATGCCATGCATTTTTCTGATCAGTAACTGAAAACAAAATAGCAGATTTGTGACACTATTAGTGCCATTTGCGACAATAAAAAGTGCATTTGTGAAAGTGTCGAACTTTTTGTTAACTTTTCCCGATGACTTATAATGGGAACTTGTTTTTTGAATAACTTTTGAACCGTTCAATATTTTTTCACGAAATCTTCAAAAGGCACATCGGGGACCCCAGCTGCACATTCCCTAAAATTTTTGGACTGGTCACACAAACCATGTGACCTGTAGGCAGAAGCAAAGAATGTGCAAAAAAACTTAAATATGAACACAAATGTTGCTTAATAACTCTGCAGCCATATATTCAACCAGTACAAAAGCTGGCAGATCCCAAGACCTATGCTTATGCCCATGCCTGCCAAATTTCAGGCAAATCCGTTGAATGGTGGCAAAGTTATTAAGGTGTAAAGTTTCACCATTTAACCTTAAATGGGGTACTAACCTAACTATGGTAGCACTACCATGCTACCATATATATATATATATATATATAGATATATATATATTTTCATGGCAATAAAATCCATTTAATCGTCAGTTAGTGTTGTTCCACAGCAACAAAAGTGAGCAAATTTGGTGTTAGGGTTGAAAACCTAGCTACGCATTCCCCACCCCACCACCACACACACATACATATACATGCAAGTAGGGGAAGGACCAAGGCAACACAACCGATCACACAGATCCAGCAGGAGGTGTATACCTGTGCTACTGTAGGAAGTGGAGAAATCCAACTTCAGATATCATACCTTATTTACAAAGTTGTTTTTCGAGGTTAGTTCACATAACGGTGAACCAAGCTGGCAGTAGCGAAAATGGTGTACCTCACTTTGTTTTCAACATATGGGTGGTGAAAGGCATCATGGGTGCCACAATGTTAGTCTATGGCAAATTGCTCAATTTTGGAAGAGTGTAACTTTGTAATCCTAAAGTATTGCAGGACAATAGCAGGAAAAAGCACATCTGTGGGACCAGGTCTTGCCACCCTGCAAATTTCAGCCCAAAGGACCCAACCATTTGCTTGCAGGATGATGGTAAAGCTGTGCAGTCATTAGGAGCATACTTTCACAAAATACTTTTGCAAACACAAAAGTGTCATAGCACAAGATTTTTACATTTGTGAAAGTGATTTTTGAAAGTATTTCAGGGAATGTGCAAAATCCTGTTTTGGATCTTGTGAACCCCAAAATACCATATGTGTAGTCTGTGTGATATGTTTGTGGCAGCGTGTGACCCAAGATGTCCACTTGTCTGTAGTGATGTGTGTTTAGCAGTGCATGGAATGTCCGAGATGAGAGTTAACAGTGACAACCCCATGCCACAGCCCGATGGGAGCATGGGTGTGTGGTTTTGTGGTTTACATAGTTGTATGTTATACCTGCTGCTGTTTGTGTGTGATTGGTTGTGTTGCCTTGGTTCTTCCCCTACTTGCATGTATATGTGTGTGTGTGTGTGGTGGTGGTGGTCGCTTTTGTCACTGTGGAACAATCCTTACTGATGCATTAAAAGGAGTTTTTTGCCATGAATTTCCCTTCTTTTTGAGAATGTGCACTATAGATAGTGAATGGAATGTGGTGGTGGGAGTGCGGTGCCCACCATATCATTTTTTGTCAGTTCACTGTACAAAAACTGTATGACTAACTGAAATGAAAATTGGTAATGGCCAAAAATGCTCAAAAATGGTGGACTGCGAAGTGGGCCAACTTCAAATGGCCATAACTCTGGAACGGAACAACATTTTTTCACCAAAGAAAAACTTCCATGTTCCATGAAAAAAGGTCTTTCTACCTGCCAACTTTCAGACCAATCAACTACACACTGGGGCCCAGATATTCAAACTGCACCCCAAAAGTGCACAATAGCAGGAGCAAGCACAAGTCCATTGCGCCCATGCACAACAGACGCGATATTCAAAAAAGGAGCAAGCCAAATTGAGCCTACAGCCAACATCTGAATATCGCACAACCTGCGCCATAGTGCAACTAGGGAGGGGAAGCTGAGCAGATATGATGCGCTATGGCGCAACAAGGGATGTCCAGCTGAGCAGTCCAGAGGTGCCATACTGCAAGCAGTTAGCCCCCCAGCTGCAGAGCAATGTAACTGTACCACTAGGGAGGTAGGGACCCACCACCCATACCACAGATGGGCACAGGAACAGACAGCAGAACTGACACCATCCCCCCACACTCCAAGCACAGCACAACTGGGGGAGGGCTGGAATAACCACCAGCCCATGGAGACAAGCAAACAACCCACAGTCGGGCCATGGTGCCCCATCACACCCACTGGCAAGCCAAGACTGCCACACAAGGAGGGTGGACCATCCCGTGCCACACCATCCCCCCAGTGCACAGCACATCCTGCACCGTGACTCCCAGACACCCCCCATGAGCAATGACCACCACTGCAGGAAACCCCATGCATACCACCACTCCCACTGTGACAATGCAACCCTGTTCACCACAGAACCATGCCAGCCAGCCCCACCATGAGCACCCAGCAGTGGGTGACAGCACACTGCAATGCAACAACGGCAAATACAGTGCCACCATGCACAATCTCCCTGAGGCACAGCTGGGAGACCGACCATGCATCGGCACAAGAGGTACCCCACATGGACAGGGCATGCCCCTGACACCACCACCAGTGATACTGCACCCTGCATAGTAGTCCAGTGACACACCCCAACCCACCATTGGCCACAACAGCCAGCACAGACACCCACAGTGGTGCATAGAAGCATGCACCACACTGGATGCAACACAGTGCAGAGACAAACACCCAACCATACCCAAGTGGACAATAACACAGGGACGCAGTAGCATGGCAACCAAGGCCACAGTGTGGGCCCATGGAAACTGTGTACACACAGCATGCAGTCCTCCATGGCACAGGAGTGCCAGCCACCCTAAGCATGCACTGTGGACCCATACGCCACCATCATATGCCTGGAGCACAAGTCACAGACAGTGGTGCACATCCCCTGCAACACACACGAGCCACAGCATGGAGGTGGGACAACAACCACAGAGGTCACAGTGTCATCTGAGGCAAACATGCACCACACCAGTGACAGGAGGCAACTCAGCATTGTGATGGATACAGTGTCTGCCCTGCATGGACAGCCACCAGTGACATGGCAGCAGACCTTGCAGGTCACAGACATGCAAGGGTGTCAGTTGCACAGGCCATGGATGGGTTGACAGGGGCACCATGGACACAGAGCATGCACCATGGACCACCGCACACAGTCATCCATTGCACAGGAAACAACACACACACACCACAGACACTGACTGATAGCTACTCCCACACCATAGTCACTTCCCCATGGACATACACACATACCTATGACTGCACCACCCCAGACACCATGCACACCACTGCAGCTGAGCACCTATAGCCCACTGCAAATCAGAGAACACCACAGTATTCATATCAAAATATTTGTATTGAAACATATCAAAAATAACTATATACACAACTATGTACAAACATGGGGGGAGGGACATAAACAAGGTGGGGTGGGGTAAGGGGCAGGGGTGAACATATGGGAGAGGGGAAGAAGGGGTGTGAGGGTGGGTCAAAGGGGGGAAGGTGGTAGTTGGGGCATGGGGACATTAATGGCCACCCCGGTCCTCCTCCTTCTGGTGCTGACATCTGCTCCTCCTTCTCCTCCTAACCCCATGGCAGTGTATTTCCTGGAGGAGCTGCAGAGTCTCCCTGTCCACCTGGAGCAGCTCATTAATGGCCTGCTGAATTTGCAGGAGTCCCCGGAGGATGAGGGAGCAGAGTCAATAGGTGTGACTGTCCATCCCCCTGCAGCCCACCCATTGTGCGTGGCATACAGCCATGTGCCATGCCCCTGTGATGGTGTGCAACCACCCACAGTGACCATGTCCACAAGACCTGCCCACCCAGGCAGTCACAGTCATGTGGACTACTGCACACACCCACCACCCATGTCCTGTACAGCACCACCATGTCCATACAGTAATGTGGCTATGTGGTGTGAAGGCAGTGCCACAGTCATGTGCCCAGTGCATGCATGGACCACCACTGATGCACTCCCAGACATACAGTGCCACTGGACAGTGCTGACTGTCACAAGTCACGTGCATGGCAGTGATGTCCATAGATGGTGGCCATGCCACGCTGCCCACCCTGTTACACAGCATGCAATAGTAATCATGGAGTTATGGCACTTACCCTCATTGGGCCATTCAGGTCAGCAGTGATGGTCCCCGTCCCATCTGGATGATCCATCCCCCTCCCTCCACCACTCCTCCCTCATCCGGCGATGCTCGTCCATGCCTGTGGGGGAAACAAGGAGAGAAGAACATCAGTACAATCCCGAAGCAAAGTCTCCCTGCCCCAATGTGTGTGCCCACCCACCCAGCCAGACCCACCCACCCCACACCCTGTAAACACCACCACAGTCAACCCTAGACTAGCCCTCCGCTATGTGCTGGACACATACAACACTGTTACCCATATGGACAATACAAGTGCGTAGACAGATCCCCCATGGCATCGTGCCCCTCCTGTCACATGACCGCAGATGGGCTAGTAGGTCCGGTCCCTCCTTCTGAGGCTTCCTAGTGGTGCCTGCACTGCTTCATGGTCCTCCCTGTCTGGTGGCCTCCTCCAGGTCAGTGGCCACCTCCTGCCAGACCTAGGGTCCTGGCCCTGTCCAGTGGCTCCTCCCCAAACAGAGGCCATGGTGTGGCTCCACAATAGCCACAAGGTTGGCCAACTCTATGGCAGTCCACTGTGGAGCTCTTCTGCATGCCATCTCAACAGCTATAGTAGGCAATATGGCTCTCTGCAGCACGGTATGCCACTTGTAAATGCTGCCCGCGATGCGGCTGACATTCTCTATCATGCTGTTACTGAACAGCACGACAGATGCACCATGCCTGACGCATGGTGCCAAAGGGGCAACGGTGTTGGGCACAGGGTCAAGGGTCTCTGGTGCAAGGCCACGCACAGCGTCATCAGATGACTATGCATATAGCACGATTGGTTGCCTGTTTGCCAGTGCCACAGTGGACTATCGGGCAGTTGTGCCATTGCATCAACGGAGGCCCATTGTCACAGCGCCATGTAGTGACCTTCACTATAGCGCCACTGGCACAATGGTGGCCGTGTCCTGCATTAACCATTGTGCACAGCACGTCAGCAGTGTGGCAGACACCAGCATCAGCAGTCTGGGCATGCACAGTGAGGTATACTATGCATGCCATGGAACTGTGCCATTGGCTCAGCACGTTCAACACAATTGCGCAAAGCACAAAATCGCGATATTCAGCTGTCATATGCTAATCATCCGATCAGCCATTCAATGGTGCAGGACATGATTTGCATCTAATTAAAGTTGCTCCTCACCTAATTTGCATGGATTGCACTATAGAGGTGCGACAAAGTGCTACAGTGGCCATAGTCGGTTACTGCAGTTTATTGGTGAGATGCATGCCATGTGAGAGTGTGAACTGTGGATTCAGGGACATACTGTGGTTGCACAGTCACAGGTAACCACTGCCATCTTTACAGACTGAATAATGACCATTCTGGGTGAGGAGGATAACGATGGTGGGCGGAAGAGGAGGCCCACTTTCATGAAGGCCGAGACCGAGGCACTTTTCGAGGCCTGCCTGGATCAGGAGCCACTGCTCAGTGGATGGTGGGGCACCCCTTCAGCCCATGCAGCTGCATGGGAGGAGGTGGCATGTGCCATGAACCTGCATGGCAGCCACCAGCGCTCCATGCAGGAGTGTAAGAAGAAGATGGGTACTGACAGGAGGAGGGTGAAGGAGAAGGTGGCTACAATCAGGGCAGCATGTGCTGCAATAGGCAGGGGACAGCCGGAGGTGGTGCAGCTCACACCAGCAGAGGACAGGCTTGCTGCAAGCATGCACCACAGTGCCATAGAGGGAGTTCCGGGTGGTGGCTTCCAGATGGGTGGTGGCCCATCTCTGCATGGTAAGCCATGGTCTGTCTTGGTGGGGTGGGTAGGTTACACACAGTAACGTGACTTTGCTTTCCCTTACAGATCCTGAGCATCTGCATGGGTCAACGTTGGTGGGCTTTCCACTGAGGACAGTTGGCCAGAGTTGGAGTTTGGACCATCCACCTCCACAGGTTTCTGTGGATCAGCATGACAGTGGGGCCGCCTGGCTGTCCACACTGATGTCGTTGAGACAGGTGTGGGGGAAGCCCTTCCTGTGTCTCAGCGTTCTGGCATCCAAGGATGCCAGCACACTGTGGGTATGGCTGGGGCAGAGACCTGCACCAGTGATGAAGACATGACCGTCATGGGCAGTGACACATGTGTGCCACGGAATGGACACACAGCAGGTCAGCTCACGCCCATGGCTCTGGCTGATGCCGCCGTGTGGGGCCAGCATGTCAGCACAGTCCAGGCTGTGCCTGTCAGCACCAGTGGGGCAGTACCGTGGCTGGTCAGACAGTGGAACTGTTAGGCTTACAGAGTGGGTACTACTGAGCCCTTGGGTGCAGCGCCAAAGGCGGCAGCAGTCGCCCACTGGGACTGGGGTTCAGGGTTCAGTGGTGGCATCTGTGCACCACCTGTGGACTTCCCTTCACCTGTGTCCTGGTGTGCAGCACCCACCCTCAAGGGATGCTGAACATCAGGCCCATGCACACCCTGAGGGACAGGATGCTGATGAGGCAGACAACCTCTTGGACGAGCACACCCACCTACTGCGGGCATTGGTCCAGCAGCAGATGTGGCTTTCAACGTCCATGGAGGCACTGTGTGTGGCTCTGGAGCGGGCAGAGGAGTGTCACAGCAGGGACAACAATAGGATCATGTCACGGATGGACTGTTTGTGGGAGGATGTGACCACTGCTATTGACAGGCTTGCACAGCTGTTGATTGCTGTCATGGCCACAATGGGCACACAGTCAGGTGCCCATGCGTCACTCACACCATGCAGTGCACTATCCATTCCCCTTTCCCAGCATTGTGCAATGCCCACCCTGTCAATGCTGGGTTCAGCAGTGGGCATCCTGAGCACTCCTGGTGCAGGCATGTTCGGTGTGCTGCAGATCCCTGCTTGGGCACGGTTGCGTTCACACAGTGGGACCCCTGGGGGACCATCGGTGCCACCCCATGAGGCCCATGAGTCAGTGTGCCAGTGCTGGTGGGTCTTGGCGGGGCCGCCCATGCATCCCAGGTGGCCGTGGCACTGTGCTGTGAGACTGACCTGTCTCCCAGCACGGACACTGTCTGGTGCTGCCCTGTGTGCATTGTGTGTTTTGGTGGGCAGTGCACGGGTGGGTGCCTGACCCTGCACACAAACACACGGTCCACCTGCACACCCTCCCAGCTGCTGTCTGCAGGTACGTGTGCATGATGATGCCTGCATTGCGCTGTACACCAAAGTGCGATGGTGCCAGGCATCTGACACTCAGATGTACTGACAGTGGACATGGTGGCCTGTGGACATGTGTGTTGCAAGGGTTGGCATTCTGACTCTGTGTTCCTCCTGCCCTCTGTGCAAATTTGGTGCACTGTGTGTGTGCGTGTGTGTGTGTGTCCGTCCATGTGGTGTGTTGATGTTCACCCATCCCTGGTTGTGTGTGTGTGCTTCTGTGCCCTGCCACATCCATTGCCAGCATGCACCCCTGGTGTGTTTCCATGCATGTTTGTAGGTTGTGCCTTAGCCACTGGTGGTTGCGCATGGCACCATGACTTACTTGGGTTGGCTGAAGTGCTCCTCTGTGATGGTGTCCTGGTGCAGCTGCGCCAGTCAGATCAGTCGGGGGTCCCGTTGGCCAAGGGGGGGCTGCCCATCACCATCATCACTGGTGTCCCCATCATCCCCATCGCTGTCCCCCTCTTTGACCTGTATGGCTATCCCACATTCTTTGGCCATGTTGTGCAGGATGCAACAGGCCAGGAATATCCCACAGGCCTCTGAGGGACTGTACTGTAGGGCACCACCAGAGGTGTCCAGGCAATGGAAATGTGCCTTCAGCATCCCGAACACCCACTCAATGACATTGCGTGTGGTGGCATGTGCCTCATTGTAGCATTGCTGCAATGGCACCGGGTAGAGGTGTGTGAGCAGTCAGGGATGGAGGGTATTCACTGTATCCTGTGTGCAGAGGTGCGGAGGCTAGTTTCATGTTCAGCTTCGGCCTGCCCCAAGCCCTGTGGGCCACACCCATGGCACCTCTGGCCATGCCCCCCCCAGGCCTGCGATATATCCATTTGGTTTGCATACTCACCCACTAGATGTCCTGTGGGGATGTCCCCACTCTCAAATCAGTGGCACAGTGCCAATTGGTGCCAGATGTATGAATCGTGTGCTCCCCCAGGGTGCGTGGCACAGACATTGATGATGCACCCACTGGCATCACACACCACCTGGCAGTTGATGCTGGAATAGCCCTTGCAGTTCATGTATGAGGCCCCCTCCTCACCACATGGTGTGTGTATGGCCACATGGGTGCAGTCTATTGCCCCTAGCACACCAGGCATACATGCTACCCTGTAGAACTCCTGAATGTTTGCTGTGCGCTCTGCCGCAGTGCTGGGGAAATGGATGTACTCCACAGCATGTGGCAGCAGTGCACTGAGGAATTGGGTGAGGATGCATGACGTGGCTGACTGTGTTATGCCTGTGGTGTCCCGGTTGGTCTCTGGAAGGTACCCATGGCGAGCAAGCACATGACAGGCTGTTACCTTTGTCTCCACTGACTGAGGGCATGACTCTGTCATGTGGGTGCCTACATCATCACTGCACAGCTCCAGAGTGACACCTCAGTATTGTCCTGTTCAAGCGGTACCAGCCCACAATCTCAGTATCTGCATACAGCTCAAAGCTGGTGTGGGCTTGGTACTGCCTGTTGGGGGCATACTGCCAACGGCTCTTCCAAGGCCATGTCCCCTGCCACTTGCCTTCTCACCCCCCTCATTATGGCCTCCATGTGGAAGGTGGCACTGGCCATGTCCCTGGCTTGCGTTCCCCCCCAGCAGCTGTTGCTTTGTTACCCCTGCTGTCCTGACTGCTACCACCCCTGCACCAGGTACACCTGTCTGTGCTGGCCTCTAGAATGTGTGGCTCCACACACCTTCTCTGTGCCTCTCTTCTGCTGTTTGCTTTCCCTTGCCTGCCCTCTTTCTCACACTTTCCCTGTGCCTGTCTCTCCCCCTGCGTCATGTGGCTTCCCTGTAGTGTTCTTGCACCTCTTCCTTGCTCCTTTTTATTTTGGCTCATTTCCACTATGGCGCAACTTCCGCTTGCTCCACTGTTGAGCATTGCACAAGTCTTTGAACATCACACTGTGCCCTTTACGCATGGTTCCTCCCCCTTCGGTTGTGCATGCCTTCATTATCATTGCACTGCTACTCAGCATGTTTTCGGTGGTGCAACTGCCTCCTGCTGAATATTGCAGAATGGCATATTTTCAGACTTGTGCTGGTGCAACCCTATTGCGCATGGCGCAACCCTTTTGAATATCTGGGCCTGGGTGTTCTTTGGGTCACAGAAGACAGTGCAGAAAAATAGCAAAACATAATATATTGCACTGCACTGTCCAAATGCAAAACAAAACCGGTAATGGTAAAGCAAAAGGTGATGGAATCAGTGAGATAAAATAAAATAGTAATGCTAACTGTAATGCAAACACATGCGCAAATGGTAACGCACATGGTGTCGCAAACATAAGTGATAACACAAATGGTAAGAGAAATGCTAACGCAAATGGTAATGAAGACAGAAATAGTAATGCAAACGGTAATGCAAATGCTCATGGCAACAGAAATGCAAATGTCAAGAAAAAACAGTAACGGAAATGCTAACAGAAAGCAAATGCAAATGGTAACGAAAATGCAAATGGTAACAGAAACACAAACAGAAATGCAAATGATAATGGCAATGGCAACGCAGAAGGAAACAGTAACAAAATCAACAACAGAAACACTACTGAAAATCCAAATGTTAAAGCCAACAGAAACACAAATGGTGTCGAAGATGCAAACAGTAAAGGTAACGCAATTGGAAACGCAAATGGTTATGTTAACACCAACGATGAAGCCAAAGGGAACAGTAACACAAACGGAAATGCAAGTGCATATGCAAACGCAAATCATATTGCGCACAGCCATGGTCATGCAATTGGAAATGCAAATGCTGATGGTAACACCAATGATGACACCAAAAGAAACACAAGCAGAAATGCAAATGGAAGCACGTACACAAACGCAAATGGTAATGCACCCAGTGACGCAAAAGGAAATGCAAACAAAAACAGTAATGGAAACACAAATGTTAGTAATGCAAAAGCAAGCTCAAATGCAAATGCAAAGGGTAACGCACACTGTGACGTAAAGGGGAATGCTAATGCAAATGGTTACAGAAATGTAAGTGGAAACACTAACTGTAACAGTAACAGAAACGCACACCCTTTTTTCCCAAAAGCTGCAAGCACAGTGAATACAAAGAATGTATGTATAATAATGGGCCTCAGAGCAGAAAATTAACACTTGGAATATTAAATTTTGCAGCTTAATAACTTTGCCACTGTATGATGGATTTTCTGTGAAAGTTGCAGGCATAAGGTGGTACCATAGATCTCAGGGTATGTCAAGTTTCGTAATGGTCAGATATACGGTTGTGGAGCTATGAAGTGCAATAGAAAGTTGCTTTTAAGCTTTTTTGTGCATTCTTTGCTTGCGCCTACAGGTCACATGGTTTGCATGAGTGGTCTAAAACCATCAGGGAACATGCAGCCAGGGCTCCTGATGTGCCTTTCGAAGATTTCGTGAAAAAATATTAAACAGTTCAAAAGTTATTCAAAAAACAAGTTTCCTATTACTGTCAATTGGAAAAGTTAACAAAAAGTTTGACAGTGCCACAAATGCAGTGTCGTAAATGACTCCTGTAGTGTCATGAGTCAGACATTTTTTTTTCAGTTACTGGTCACAGAAATGCTTGGTATTTAAATTTGGGACCCTCTAGGGACACAATTCTTTTTGTGTTCACCTAGTCGAGCTCTGAGGATGCTAGCCATGTCTTTTTTGGGGGGTTAAACACCTCAGAAATATGTTTTTCAAATTTTTATAAACTGTAGTATAAAGTAGTAGTTGCACTTTGCAACACTTTTCGTGATTTTTTGCGTAAAGTGTCGTGGATTTGTGACACTACTTTGCAACACTATGCCCCAAATAGTAGGAAATCTTTGCCACCCTGCTGCAAAAAGCATTTGGTCTTTTTAGGCTAAAATTTGGAGGAAGAAACTCAAGATCCCAGAGATGTGTATTTTGGTGGTTTGGTGACAAAATATTAGAGGGCTGCAAAGTTACAGCACTCCAAAGTTGATGCTTTTTCCCATAGGCTAACATTACGGCATCCATCACGCCTTTCAGAGCCCGTATCTCGGAAACGCTTCAAGATATGGACTTTTCATCAGAAAAATGCTTAGCTCCCCAGATTGGGATTAAGTACAAAACTAGCCAGGAAAGTCATAAATTATATGAAATTTAAATTTTTTTTCTACGTCATACGGTTCCTGAGTAATAAGCAATTTAGTATTCCAAGTCTTCATTTTCTGCTCCGAGGCCCATTATTAAGCATACATTCTTTGCACTCACTGTTTTTCTCAATGCAGCTTTTGGGGAAAAAAGGGTGTGCATTTTCGTTACTGTTACAGTTAGCATTTTCACTTGTGTTTCCATAACTGTTTGCGTTAGCGTTCCCATCTACGCCACCATGTGCATCACCCTTTGCGTTTTCATTTGCGCTTCCATCTGTGTTACTGTTACCATTTGCATTTCCATTACTGTTTTTGTATCAGTTTCATTTTGCATCACTGTGTGCATTACCATTTGCATTTGAGTACGTGCTTCCGTTTGCGTTTGTGTTTCCTTTGGCATCATCGTTGGTGTTACCATAAGTATTTCTGTTTCCAATTAGCGGTACTGTGACCATTCGCATTACCATTTGTGTTTCATTGCAATTGCATTTGTGTTCCATTTGCGTCACTGTTGGCTTTGCGTCGCCGTTGCCGTAACCGTTCACATTTCCAATTGCGTTATCATTACTGTTTGCGTGTTCATTACCGTTTGCGTTTCTGTTGGTCTTACGGTTTGCATTTTCGGTAGCGTTTCTATTGTCAATTGCATTACTGTTTCCTTCTGCATTGCCATTGCCTTTATCATTTGCATTTCTGTTTGCATTTGTGTTACCATTTGCATTTTTGTTACCGTTTGCATTTCCGTTGGTGTTAGTATTTGCGTTACTGTTTGTGTTACCATTTCTGCTTTCATTAATGTTTGTGCTTGCGTTTCTCTTAACGTTTGTATTATCATTTACGTTTGAGTCACCATGTGTGTTGTGATTTGAGCTTGCGTTTGCATTACCATTAGCATTACTATGTGACAAAAAATCACATGGTGGGAGGGTTGGACCCTCCCACCACCACATTCCATTCACTATTTATAGTGCTCATTCTCAAAAAGAAGGGAAATTCATGGCAAAAAACTCTGTTTAATGCATCAGTTAGGGTTGTTCACAGCAACAAAGTGAGAAATTCAGTGTTAGGGCTACTGCCACCTTGCACCCAAGCCCACTGTCCCCACCAACAGGCGCCGGCATGTGCATTGTGGTTGTCGGTCATTACTCTCACCCCATTCTCCCACACCTGCACCCCTCAACATTTTACACACATGGAATGAGGTGAGAGTTAGGGCCCCACGATGACCCCAACACACACCCGATGCCTACTGTTGGTGGGAGAATGGGTGGCGAGTAAGGGGTAGCAACCTAACACGAATTTCTCGCTTTTTGCTGTGGAATTTCAACCTAACTGATACATTAAACACATTTTTGCCATGAATATAGATAGATAGATAGATAGATAGATATAGATAGATAGATAGATAGATAGAGATAATAGAGAGATAGATACACATACACAAAACAGTATAGTGATATAGTTAATGGTTTTGCCTTTTTCTCACAGGGAAACCATGGCATAATTTGCCATTATAAAGGAGTGTTTATAATGGCAAACATGCATATGGTTTCCCTCACTCTGTGCATGCCCCAACTGCACCTTTTCTCTTTACACTGGCCACATGTTTTCCCCAGGAAGACTGAACCACCACTCAGAATCAGACTCGGCGGTAAGCTTCATTTTTAAACAAAACCTGCAAGGGGAAAAAAACTTGTTTGTACTGCTCACTGAAACAAAAAAAAAAGATTTAAATTAATATAAAACGGCACCGCAAGGCATAAGTCACAGACTGGATGCTGAAAATGAACCGGTTGGGCCATGCAGCAACCTCCATTCATTTTATGTAATTGTTGGGGTGAAAAAGCAAACCCAGAAATTATATAAAATAATATATGGGTCGGTGTGTGTAAACTCAAAGTTTACACACACCCTCAGGGTTAGATGCTTTTAATAACCCCCTCGAGCTTGTTCTTGGTGTTTATGTAGCATCAACCCTCGGGTGTGTAAACTTCTTGTTACACCACCGACTGATACTTTATTCTATACGTAATGTACATACATATATGAACAACGCCATGTTAGCATTATAAGTGAGATCTGAGAACAAACCAAGGATCATGTCAGGGACATCAAAGTGAAGGAAACCCTGGGGAGTAGTGACCACAGAACAGTGTGGTTCTGAGTCAATATGGGGAAGGAAACATCAAGAACAAAAACAAGATTGCTGCATTTCAGGAAGGCCGATGATGGCAAGATGCGTAGGACACTGAGGGGACACCTAGCTAGCCTTAAGGAAGATAAGGCAGTGGATCAAAGGTTGACAGGATCAGGGAAGAGATTGCAGCAACCAGTAACATGTGCCATAAGCAGAAGGGGAAAAAGTCCAAAGCCAGGAGACCAAGATAGTTCAACAGGGAGGTGTGTCAGGCAGTGAGGGACAAGAGGGAATACAGGAAGTGTAAGAAGTCCCAAAAGAATGAAAGGGCCTACTTGAAGAAAGCTGGGGAGGCTAGTAGAGTAGTCAGGCAGTTCAAGGCTAGGAAGGAGCTATCAATTGCTGAAGGGATTGAGGGGGAGAAGGCCTTTAGATACATTAGCAATAAGAGGGCTACAAAGGCAGGCACAGTGAAGTTAAAAAGGAGGATAAGTGGGTGGAAGGCAGTAAAGAGAAGGTGGAGGTGTTGAATGAACAGTTCTGTTCTAGCTTAATAAAGAAAAAGATGGATCAATGCCGCACAGGAGGATGGGGGGAAGGAAGAAGAAGAAGAGGAAGAAAGGGGACATGGCTGACAACAAGATAATAGAAGACAGGGTTAGGAAGGGGCTTATGTCCCTAAAGTTGAATAAGTCCCTGGGTTCAGATGACATGTACTTGTAGTGCTGAGAGGACTGAGGGCAGAAATGGTGAGTCCACTGGCAGATTTGTTCAACAGCTCTTTAGATATGGGGGTGGTACAACAGGAGTGGAGAACTGCATGTGTGGTACATCTGCAAAAGAGTGGGTCTAAAGATGACCGTGGGATCTACAGGTTGGTCAGTCAGACCTCCCTTGGGGGAAAACTGATGAAGACCATTCTGAAGGAAAAGCTATTTGGGTTCCTTTAAGCAAACTGGCTCCAGAACAAAAAACCAGCATGGATCTGTGTCAGGGAGGTCCTGTCAAACCAACCTGATCAGCTTCTTTTACTGGGTAATGAAGGCATAGACAAGGGCCAAGCAGCTGACATTCTATACTTGGATTTCAGCAAGAACTTTGACTAGGTGATCCACAAGAGGTTGATCAGGAAGCTGGAGGGCCTAGGGGCAGGTAGCAAATTAACCAGGTGGGTGGGAAATTGGCCCAGTAGTAAGACCCAAAGGGGTTGTGGGGGGAGTTCTCAGGTATGTGGGAAGTTAGCAGTGGAGTCTAGCAGGGGTTGGTGCTCAGCCCAGTGTTGTTCAATGTGTTAATCAATGACATTGGGGATGGCATTAAAGGCAAGATCTGCCTCTTTGCAGATGACACCAAGCTCTGTGGGAATGTGGACACAGATGAAGGGGGTACAGGACCTACAGGAAGACCTAGTGAAGCTGTAGAGGTGATCTGGCATCTGGCAGCTGGTGTTCGATGCTAAGAAGCACAAGGTCATGCACATAAGAAGAAAGAACCCAAGTCTGAGCACAGGCTGGGGGAGAGTCAGGGTACCTATAGTGGAGGAGGAAAAGGACTTGGGGATAACCATTACCAGCAACCTAAAGCAGGCTTTGTAGTGCAGACAAGCAGTAGCCAAGGCTAACAGAATGCTGGCCTGTATTGCTAGAGGGTTGATGGGCAGAAGAGAGGAGGTTATCCTGCTACTGTACAGATCCTCAGTGGAGCCACACCTGGAGTACAGTGTGCAATACTGAAGTTCCTACTTATGGGAGGATTCCAAACAGCTTCAGGCAGTACAGTTGACAGTGACAAAGGTGGTTCAGGGACAGCAGGATAGGGTGTACGAGGACAGGCTGAGAGAACTCAACATGTGTTTACTCAAGGAGGGGACAGAAAGTGGAAACCTTCAAGTATGTGAAAGGTATAAAAAAGGTAGATATTTGGGACCTGTTTCATCTTAGTGAAAACAAGACCACAATGGGACACTGTTACAGGGGGAAAGTTCAAGAAGGAGGTCAGGAGACACTTCTTTACAGAGTGTATGGTGTCAGGGTGGAATGAACGCCCATCTAAGATTATCAATCAGAAAATGGTGAGGGGGGGTCCAAGAGAGGGTGGTACAGAATGAAGGGAAAGGTCAGGGTTCACTGGGTGCAAGGCCAATGGTAATTTCTGAATAAGGGGCTCTGCAACTGAGCAGACTCAGTAGACTGAATATCTTTGTTCTGCTGGTTAATTTGTATGGTCGCAGGTAGTGCCAAGTGTTACTTTTAAATGGGTATGTAGCCAGCTGTGTTGACAGGTGGCCTTTGCCTTTCTCACTGCATTCACCACAGTTTGCAAAATTAATATTTGACAGAACTAGCATGGTGGCACCTTTCCCTGTCTCCTTTCATCCCCTGCTTCCATTTCTCCTTCTGTTTTTCTCCTAATGGATTTTATATACCAGCGCAACAGCACATGCTCACACATGAGCCCGTTGTCCACTCTGTTACACCCGAGTCCTCCTTCTCAACCACACCGAGAGACTTAGTGTCTCACTGCAGCAGCCTAGTTCTTTCAGTTTTTGCTTACAAGAAAAAATATAAGAAAATAAAGATGGATGTGTGTGCCCAGTACACACCACCAGAAGTCATATTATTTCTCAAATAAATCCTCCAAACTCCCCCTGCACCTTTTCCAGTCTACTAAATTAACTCTGCTCTGCTAACCAATCATCTACTATCGGTATGTTGTGAGGGTTGGTGACAAGTTTACGACAAGTTCCATGCTGGAGCACAAGATGGACTGCTACAGGAGGAGCAGTATGTACTGGCAGTGTACACAGTCAAAAGCTGTTTCAAATACAGGCATCATTTTTGTGTTTCTTTGCGCAAGAAACATTATGACAGCTTAGGAGAGAAGTGGGGTTTTGGAGGTGCGGCACTGTGCCAGATAATGCTCCCACTGCATTTAAAGATTGGCCCCCTTTCCTCAATGTGGTGGCATACTGCTGCTGACACTAGTTCAGCAAGCGTGCCACCAACTTGAAATGAAATTACTGCTGCGATGAGGGAGCGACCCGTCATTGCAGGGCAGAACCTTGCCTGGTGTGACATTTCCAATAACATGGTGGTGGCTGTTGCCATCCACCTCAGAGTCCCCATGACAGCTGACTGGGTGCCCAATCTCCCTGTCGGCATGCCTCCTTCCCAGTTCATTTGCCGATGGCATAATGTCCCCATAGATCTTGTTTGTCGAGGGAGGTGCCCAATCCCATTCGGCATCGTGCCCCCCCAACACAGATCCTTTTTTTTTTTTGCCAACAGGGGGCCCAATCCCCATCAGCTCCAGTCCCCCTCAAAGGAAATACGCAGGTGGCAAGCTGGGAGCCCACCTCAGCATACCAAATCTATCTGAAAAAAGAAAACCTTCATACAATGTTTTTTTTAACCTGAAAAGCAGAAAACAGTCCCTCGTTGTGTCCCGTGCCCCTCCCTCAACCTGCACCCACATCCCCGCAGCCCCCTCACAACATACTTACCTCCAGAGCCCAGCGCAATGATCTTCGGTGGACCGGGAACACGTCTGCACTCTTCAAAGCCGACTGCGAACTGAAGGAATATCGGTAAGCTGTATAATGGCATAAATCTTTTTTTTTCAGCTTAGGTGGATATCTCTGTCATTTCTGTGAATTGTGGCACCAAATTTTCAACATTGGGTTCTTGGGAATTCTGTCATGATGTTATTCAGCCCTGAAAGGTGCTTTCGCGGTCACTACATGGAATCACCTTTTGGGACTGAGTAACAAAATAACAGTGTTACTGTTCATGAGGTGGGCTCCCAAAAGGCCTATGTTGCAATTTTGGTGTCAAAATTCAAAAAAATGACTGTGTTACTAGCGTGCATTGTGCAGTTTCTTCACACGCTCGTAACTTGGAAAACTTTTAGTATTTTCACTCCAGATTTTCAGCATTGTCATTTTTGCACACCTCTTTATAAACAGTACAACTGTCATTTTCACATCCTGCCAAAATGTGGTTTCACATATGGTGCACAATAGTGCTGTCGTTGTGGAAATCAGCATTGGAGCAGATTAACAAAATCACAGTGACACTGTTCATGATTGGAGGTCCCAAAATGCCCATGTTGAAAATTTGGTGAGAACATTTCACAAAATGACTGTATTACGTGCGTGCACTGCGCAGTTTCCCCGCACAGTCATAACTTCGAGGATTTTTAATATTTTCACTCCAGATTTTCAACATTGGCATTTTCCACACCTCCTTATGAACAAGATAGCTGTCATTTTTCACATCCTGCCAAACTGTGTTTTCGCACATGTGGCACAGAATGACATGGTCCCTGTAGCAAATCAACATTCGAGACAGATTAACAAAATACAGTGCCACTGTTCATGAGCAGAGGTACCAAATGCTTTCATGAGGAGTGGGTCACAAAAAGGCCATGTTGAAAATTTGTAGTGCAAATACCAACAAACGCCCAGCAAATAGAAGCACTCTGTGCAGGGGGGTTGACACCAGTCCATTTACAGAAGAAAGGGTCCTAGAAGAACTCCTAAAACTCAAGGTGGACAAAGCAATGGGGCCTGATGGGATTCACCCCAGAATCCTAACAGAACTAAGGGGACCTAGTGACACCACTGACCATCCTTTTAACAAATCATGGGAGGATGGGTGGTACTTGAGGACTGGAGGAGGGCAGATGTGATTCCCTTCACAAAGTGGGAGCAAGGCAGAAGCAGGAAACTACAGACCTGTTAGTTTGACCTCGTGGTAGGGAAAAGGATGGAATCACTCTGAAAGAAAGAATTGTTGAGTACCTAGAGGCCAGCAGGGCACAGGATCCAAGGCAGTAAGAATTCACAGCAGGAAGGTCATGTCAGATGAATCTAATTGATTTCTTTGACTGGGTGTCCAAAGTAATAGACCGGGGAAGGCTGTGGATATCACCTACCTAGACTTTAGCAAGGCATTTGATACTGTCCAACACAAAAGATTAATAATCAAGTTAGCCAGCCTGGGAGTGGGTCCCAGGGTGGTAGCCTGGGTAGCAAACTGGCTGCACAACAGGACACAGAAGGTAATAGTAAATGGAACTCACTCCAAAGAAGGGGGTTACTAGTGGAGTACCTCAGGTTCAGTACTGGGTCCAGTCCTCTTTAATGTCTTTATAGGTGACATTGCAGAGGTCTGGAAGGAAAAGTATGCCTCTTTGCAGATAACACCAAGATCTGTAACAGAGTTGATACACAAGAGGGGTGGAAAGGATGAGAAGGGACTTGGTAAGTTGGAGGAATGGTCAGACATATGGCAATGTAGATTCAATGCAAAGAACTGCAAAGTAATTCACCTGAAAAACAAAAACCGGAGAAGACTGCACAATGGCAGGAGGTACTAACAACACCAAAAATGAAAAGGGACCTGGGGGTAGTCATATCACATGACCTAAAGGGGGCAAACAATGTGAGAAGGCAGTAAGAAGAGTGGGGATACTAGGATGCATGGGAGAGGCATCACAAGTAGAAAAAAGGGAAGTGGTTATCCCTCTGTACAGACAGTTGGTGAGACCCCATCTGGATTACTGCATCCAGTTTTGGATACCCCATCTCTGCAAGGACATAGACAGGATGGAGACAGTCCAGAGGAGGGCAACTAAAATGGTGCAGGGTCTGCATCAGAAACCATATGAAGAGAGAGACTGAGAGAGCTAAATATGTATACCCTTGATGAAAGGAGGGATGGGAGGACATGATAGAAACTATCAAGTACCCCAAGGGAATCAACAAAGTCCAGGAGGGTAGCATCTTTCAGAAAAGAGATGTGCAAGAACAAAGGGGCACACTTTAAAAGATAGAGGGAGGATGGCTCAGGGCAACATGAGGAAATATTTTTCACACAGAGGTGGTGGACTCGTGGAACCGCCTTCCTGTGAAGGTTGTGGGGTCTTAGACAGTGAGAATTCAAACATGCATGGGACAGACATTAAGGCAATTATAGTGCGGCTAGGAGGAAATAGGCTGTTGGTTAACTAGCATCTGCAGCTTATCCAATAGGTAGGAAATGGGCAGACTGGGTGGGCCAAGTGGTACTTATCCATCAAAGTCTATGTTTCTATGTTCTACAGGGCATTACGGTTCCAAGCCATAGCATCCCACCCTGTACAGACTGACAGACATCAGGAGTGTACTTTTGGATTGCTGGCTGTAATGCTTGTGCCATTCCACCCCCATCCTGCAGCCAGTGACAGGCATTGAGGTGTGCCTTGGACTGTTCAGCCCCAGACTTCACCCATTCTCCTATACTGCACCCATTTCAGCATATGTCCATATGGAATGGGGTGACTGTGAAACCGAACACCCCAAGGCACACCTCCACACTTGGTGTCTGCAGGATAGAGTGAGGTGAAATGGAATGAGCATTATGTGCAATGATCCAAAGGCACACCCCAATGCCTGTCCATCTCTGCAGGGTGGAGGTGGGGTTGCATGAAGTTCAATACTTCACTGCCATTCAAATTCTGCATCTGTCTAACTCTTGCACTTCCAATGCTAATACCAGCAAACAAACATTCATCATTGACAAATGCTTGTTTTAATTTCTGTATGTGTGTAAAGGAAGAGAATATTAAAGAACATTTAATTAATGTGTTGTTCCTTTTATTTTGAGGGAGTTTTATTTTAGGGTCTAGATAAGTTTTAGTGAGCAAAGATGTCAGCTATGGTTGGATTGGCAATCAAGGATTTTTGAAAAGATATTGATAGTGTGCTGTGTCCTGATTGTTGGACTTTTTAGACAGATTTATGGCATAGGTGCCAATTAATCAGGATGCGAGATTTTCTCTACCCATTTTATAACTCAATACAAAACGGACAGGAGTGAGCTGTTATACTAACATAATAAACCAAGTGTAGGAGTGAGATGTGATAGTAATAGAATGCAGAATGGGTAGGAGGTGAAATGGGATATTAACAGTATACAGAATAAGTAGAGCTGAGATATGATATTGACTGGATGGGCCTAGCAGTCCTTATCTGCTATCAATTTCTTTGTTTCTATGTTTCTATATTAACTGAATACAGAATGGGTATTGGCACAATATGCAGTAATATTGTACTACAGAATGGGTAGGAGTAAGATGGGGTATTAATTAAATACAGGATGAGTGGGAGTGAGATGATATCCTAACTGAATACAAAATGGGTAGGGATGATATGTGACATTAACAGAATTCAGAAGGAGTAAGGGGGAGATGAGATGTTACCAAATACGGAATGGGTAGAAATGAGATAGGATATTAACAGAATATAGAATAGATAGGAGTGAGATGCAATTTTTAGCTGAACACAGACTAGGTAGATGTAAGATGGGCTATTAACAAAATACAGAATGAGTAGAAGAGAGATAAGATATTAACAGAATACAAAATGAGTAGGTGTGAGATGTAATAGTAACAGAACAGAGAAGGGGTAGAGGCAAGATGTGATAGTTACAGTATACAGAACAAGCAGGGGTGAGATGTGATATAAACTGAGTACATAATGGATCTAGGCATAGTATGCAATATTGATCAATTACAGAATTGATGGAGTGAGACAAGAGCCCAGCTGAATACAGAATGGATTGGGGTGAGATGTGAAATTAACAGGATACAGAACAGGTAGGAGGTAATGTGATATTAATAGAATACAATAATTGTAGGGGTGAGATGCGATAATAACCAAACACAGAATGGGTAGATGTAATATGGGATGTTAACAGAAAACTGAACAGATATGAATGAGACTGGATATTAACTGAATACAGAATATATAGGAGTAAGATAAGATACTGTATTAGCAGAATACAGAATGGGTATAAGAGAGATGAATTTTTACTTCATACAGAATGGGTAGGAGTGAGATGCAGTATTAACAAAATGCCGAAGGGATTAGGGTAGGCTGACCGGTGGCTCTGAGGGTTGATGCACTGGATGCCACACCTTATGCCACACTGGCAACCCGGAGTAGGGAGAGACCTCAGGTTGCTGGGGGTTGGCAGGGTAGGGAGAGGATTGAGCATCCAATGGACTGCTTTCCTCTCCCAGTGAGGGGAGGGAAGGGTTGTTGTCCCACTCCTTGGCTGTCCCCTAGTGGAGGCCGGAGGACAGAACCGGAGGCTGGGATATATAGGAACAAAGAAACGTGGCTTGAGCATGCCTCCACACACACATGTTCATGTTGTGGGGGGGTGTAAGGGGAGAAAATGAGCAAAAGATCTGGCAGGCTCCATGACTCTGTGGTCCTCACCTGACTTTGGCAACCCCAGATCTGGATTATGCTTCAGTGGGGGAGGATGGCCCCTCCCTCTGGCCTGCCATGGGGGGACTCCATGAGAATACCAGAGGCCAGAGTTGGGGAAGCAGAAGCAGTGAAAGTAGAACCAACCCTCAACTGCGGGGCTGTAGCCACCTGCCAGACTGATAGGAGAAAAGCAACGTGGAAAAAAGGAAAAAGAAGGGATAAGGGTGAGATGCAGTATTAACAGTACATCCGATGAGTATGGGTAAGATGTGATATTAACTGAATACAGAAACACGATATGCAATATAATTGAATACAGAATGGTTAGGAGTGATATGGAATATTAACGAATATAGAAGGGGTAAGAATGGGATGAAATCCTAACTGAATACAGATTTGGTATGAGTGAGATGCAATATTAACTGAATGCAGAATGGGCAGGAATGAGATGTGTTATTAACTGAATACAGAATGAGTAGGGGTGAGATGTGATATTAACAGAATACAGAATGGGTAGAGTGATGCAATATTAAAGGAACACATTCATGCCCAATGGACAGTATAGTTGGAAAGCCCATGAAAAGCTCTTTCAAATGAATTATGGGCTTATCTAGCTGGAAGCAGTCCAGAAATGTAGATGACAGAGTCTGTGAAATATTAATACTACTGCATTGCAAACATTTTAGAACAATGTGGTGTCAGTGAGGAACAAGCTGTGCTTCTCAATACATGTAGTTATGCACAATTTGTTCCTTGATGACATCATAATGCACTAAAATGACTGCAGTGTGTGGAGTGAACTCACACATGCACAACTTCTTACACATGCATATTGAACACTGGCAGCCATCTTGGGCACGGAGCACTGTTTCATCATGAGCTCAGTGAGTGCTCTTAAATACAGCTGCAGCAGTGTCGGCTCTGGCCAGAGTTTGGTTTTGGTAAGGCATGGATTCAGGCAGGTAAATGGATATACTGGTGGACCTATTGGTCTTTTCTGCCATTGGATTCTATATTTCTGTGCTGCTATATAACTGGGCCCAGATATTCAAACTGCTCCCAAAATGTGCGCAACAGCAGGAGCAAGCACAATTCAATTACTTATGTCGCAACAGAGCGTAAATTACAAACATGGAAGCAAGAACAAATTGCGCGGCAACCAATGTCTGAATATCACAAACTGCCATAAGCGCAACCAGGAAGGAAGCTGAGCGAAGGTTAGCATAGCGCAACAAGGAGCAACACAACTGAACAGTCCAGAGGTGCCATAGTGCAAGCAGAGCCCTCCCAGCAGAGCAATGGAACTGCACAACCAGGAGGCAGGCTGGGGCCCACTGCCAGCCATGCCACACAAGGGCACAGGAACACACTGCAGAACCAACAAGACACCTGCACACCCCAAGTACAGCCTCACTGGGGTGGGACAGATGATCTACTGGCCCATGGGGACAAGCCAACAAAGCACAGCAGGGCCATGGCGCTAGCACAACCACTGGCAGGCCTGGGACTGCCACACACACAGGTTGACAACCACAGTGCACATCAGCCCCCACGCAGCACAGCACACCCCTGCACCGCGGACCTCAAGATACTCACCCATGTGTGGCATGGCACTGCAGGAAACACCATGATCCACCCGCACACGCCAACCCCCTGCAGCAGAGAACCCATAAAGCCAGACTCCACCCTGTGCACCCAGCAGTGGTGGCAGCAGATGGCAAGACCAACAGAAAGTCACTGCCACACTGGAGACACCTCCCATGCACACACGTGCACACACACACACACACACACATACCCAGGACCTTACCACCCCAGATGGCATGCACACCACAACTGAGCAACCATAACAGCTGAAATCAGAAGACCAACACAGTATTCATATCAAAATATATATGTATTAGAAAATATAAATTACAAAATTAACAACAACAAAACTATTTACAAGGGGGTAGGGGTACAAGGTAGGGGTGGGCAAGGGGTAAGGGATGAACAACTTGGAGAGGGAAGGCAGGGGTGGGAGGGATGGGTGAAGTGGAAGGAAAGCTGGCCTAAAGGCCCCTAGCAGGCTGGTCCCTCTGCCACCTGGTGCCGTCGTGTGCAGCTGTGCCTCCTCCATCAAACCATGGTGCTGGAATATGTGGAGGATGGTCCTGTTGTCCATGGCACCTGGGTGAGCTGCTGCAGTGCCCGCTCTATTCTCTGGAGCACAATAAGGCCTAGGAAAATGGGAACCACAGTCAATGGCTGTGACTGACCTCACCCGAACACCACCCAACCTGCAAGCCATATAGCCCAATGTCCGCACCTGGTGGTATGCACCCACCCACAGTGAACATGCATAGCCAGCTGCTCAGTGGCACCAGCTATATGCACCACTGCACAACACACACACACACTGCCGCGACTATCTAAGCACAAACAAACGGGTCAAGTGACATGCCATGTGGTGCAATGCCAATTCCACAGCCATGTGCCCAGTGCATGCATGGACCACCAGTGGCGCTTTACACAGACATGCAGTGACACTGGACAGTGATGAATATCCCTGTGTCATGCATGGTTGTGTTGTGCATGGCTAGTGGTCATACCACCCCTCCAGCATGCAATAGCATCCATGATGTAATAGTCACACTCCGCAAGCAGCTGTGGGACTGCTGCAGCAAGACCTCCCCTCGCAGCACCACCAACCGCCACCGGGGCCCTGCCACAGCCCTCCTCATCCTGTGCTTGCATCCTCTCTGCCTGGCCTGTGGGAGACAAATGTTGAGAAAAACATCAGTGTGACTCCAAAGCAGACCCCCTGCCCCAGTGAGAGTGCCTGCCCACACAGCCAGACCCATGCATCTCACACCTGCACACACTTGACACAGCCAACCATGCCAGAGCCATCACCCATGCACAGCCACCAAAATACACACACCCCTACAGAGAATACAGGTGCATAGATGGTGCCACCCACCTGGCCAGGGCACAACGCCCATCCTGGCACGGACTGTAGCCACCATGCAGGTCAGGTTTCTCCTGCGGAGGTCATTGTACCTGTGCCGGCACTGCTCAGCAGACCGGCACCACCCAGTGACCCCACCAGATCAATAGCCACCAGCTGACCTGGGTTCGGGCCTGGTGAGGGGCTCCTTCCCATACAGTGCCCCATGGTGAGGGGGGTCTACCAGAGACCACCAGGGTTAGCCCACCTCCACGGGCCTCCATTGGATCAGCCCTCGGGTGTGCCATTCCTCCAACTTTACAGCAGGCAATATGGCACCCACAGCACAGGCAACCCCATGTGGACATGTTACTAAATAGACCACCATAGGTTCCAATCGCGCTGTTACGTACAGCCGTTATGTCCACATAGCGCCGTCACCAGACGCGAAGCGCAATAGGCCGTGATACGGTGTCAGCGACCAGCGCCAGGGGGCAAAGGCCAGACCAGGTCAGGGGCCTATGACGCAAGGCCATGCACAGCGCCATCCTGATGTCTACGCATCCTGCGTGATTGACCACCTGCGTGACAGTGCCACAGTGGACTATTGCGCAGTAGTGCCACAGCGCCATATAGTGCCCAGTGCTGTAGCACCACTGGCACAATGGTGGCCATGGCCTGAATTGCCGATCGCGCACAGCACGTCATCAGTGCAGCAGACGCCTGCGTAAGCTACCTGGGCATGCGCAATGCAGTGTACCGCACAGTCACAGATCTGCACTATCGGCTCAGCCGGCTCAACCGTATCGCGAAAAGCGTAATGGTGCGATATTCAGCCGGCACATGCAAATCATCCGATCAGCCATTCAAAGGTGCAGTGGCGCGATTTGCATCTCATTACAGTTGCTCAACTCCTAATTTGCATGCATGCGCTATAAAAGTGCGACGAGTGGGCTCCGCTGGCCAGATTCGGTTCACTGCAGGTGAGAGGTGAGTTGCATGCTGTGGGATGTTCTGGACAATGGGCATGGGATAATGCTGTAGACTGACAGTGACAGGTGTCCACTTCCACCCATACAGATCGCCATGACCGAGCAGAGCCAAGGTGAGGGTGAGGATGGTGGGTGAAGGAGGAGGAGGCCCAACTTCACCACGGCGAGACTGAGGCCCTCTTCCAGGCCCTACCTGGAGGAGGCACTACTGCTGGTGGATGGTGGGGGCACCCCCAGGCCCGTCTAGGCTGCATGGGAGGGTAGCCCGAGCAGCGAACCTGCCGGAAGCCACCAGCGCTCGTGCAGGAATGCAAAAGAAGATTGGGACAGACCGCAGGAGGGTAGAAGGAGAAGGTGGCAACCCTCAGGGGCTGACACTGAAGTGCTAACACTGAGGGCCAGCCAGCGGTGGTGGAGCTGACCCGGCTGAGGACTGATTGGCTGCATCAATGCAGCGCAGTGCTATTGAGGGTGTACCAGGAAGTGGATTTCAGACAGGTGGAAGCCCATCACTGCACGGTATGACATGGTACAGGTGGTCGGGGGGTTGTTCACAGCACACTCACATGTCCTCTCTTTCTGTTACAGATCTATGTTCATCTTCAGGGATGGTGGTGGTGGGTCCAGGCAGTAGGGATGACCTGCTGGACATGGAGGAGGGTCCATCCACCTCCTGACACCAGCCAGCATGCACTGCACCAGTAGCTGCACGCTGGGCTGCCAACTCCTGGTGTTGGTGATTTAGGTGGGGGTGCACAGCCTGTGTCTCAGCAGTCTGGCATGCAAGCATGCCAGCATGCTGTGACTGTGGCTGCATGCACGTACCTGCACCATTGATGATGCAAAAAGGACTGCAATGGGCAGGACATGAGTGTGTCCCATAGACGGACACAACAGCAGGCCAGCACGCATGCCCTGGGCCTTGCTGGTTCCAACAGTGTGTCAGCATGTCGGCACAGTCCCAGGCTGTGCCTGTCAGCACCGGTGGGGCAGCACGGTGGCTGTGCAGGTGTCTGGCACTGTTGCAGCCACAGCGGTGGAATGAGTGGTCCCTGGGGCACAGCAGTTGGAGAGCAGCAGCAGCAGTCACCCACCAGGTCTGGGGGTCGGTGTCCAGCGGTGGCACATGCCCGCCGCTTCTACACCCATTCCTGGTCAGGTGAACAGTGCCCACCCTCAAGGGGTGTTGTGCATCAGGACCTTCCACACCCTGGGGACAGGATGCCGTTGTGGCAGAGTACCCATTGGACAAAGACACACCCACCTGCTGGGAATCAGTACAACAGCAAAGGCGGGTTCCCAGCGTCTGTGGAAGGCACAATGTGTGGCGTGGAGTGGCATAGCAGGAGTGTGCTCTGGACCATGCAGAGATGGTCCATATGTGGATGGATGTGACCGCCGCCATTGACAGGCAGACCCAGGCATTGGTCACTGTAGTAGCTGCATTGGGCACCTGCGCAGGTGCTCCTGTACGCGCACCCCACCAATACGCTCTCCACCTCCCCATTCCGGCATCATGTGACACCAGGCCTGTCAGCGCCGAGTTCTGCTGTGGGCATCCCAAGCACCCCTGGTGCAGGCCATGTTTGGCATCCACAGAACCCCTCCGGACAAGGTTGCGATCGCACAGTGGGACCCCTGGTGGTCCATCGGTGCCACCCATGTGGCCCCTGCTCAGCCTGCCAGTGCTGTTGGGTCATGGTGGGGCCGCCACACATCTGTGGTGGCGTGGAATGGTGCCAACATGACTGACCTGTCTCCCAGTGCAGGCCCCTGTCTGCTGCTGCCTCTGTGGCACTATCGTCATGGTGGGCAGTGCAATGGTGGGTGCTCTGCCCATCAAGCAACATACAGACCACCTGCACACCATCCCGACTGCTGTCCACAGGTGCATGTGCATGATGATGCCTGCATTGTACTGTACACCAAAAAGGTGCAAAAGGTGCCCAGCATCTGACACACGTGCTTGGACAGTACAGGTGGTGAGTGTGGTCTGTGGATCTGTGTGTTGCCATGTCTGTTCCTGCTGTGCTGTGCACCTGCCCATGCAACACTTTGTGCCTGGTGTTTTGTGTGTGTGTGTGTGTGTCAATATGACTGTTCACCCCTCCCTGATGGTGTGTTTGTGTGCCTGGTCCTTCCACCCCCTTGCCGTCATGCACCCCTGGTGTGTTACTCTGTGTGCCTGTGGTTGCGCCAGGGACAGTGTTTGCACGCAGCCCCTTGACTTACCTGTGTTGTATAATGCTCCTCCGTGATGGTGTCCAGGTGCAGCTGGGCCTACCCGGATCAGTCGGGGGTCCAGGGCCAGTCAAGGGGCTGCCCATCACCATCAACACAGGCGCTGCTGGCGCCCCCATCCAGTCCCTCTTCAACCTGTATGGCTCCCACAGTCATTGGCCATGTTGTGCGTGATACAACAGGCCAGGAATATCCCATGCTTCCCTTTGAGGGGTTGTACTGTAGGGCACCGCCGAGGTGTCTAGGCATCGGATGCGCGCCTTCCTTGAGCATCCCAAACACCTGCTCAATGATGTTGCGTGGTGGCGCATGTGCCTCATTATAGCGCTAAGGCGATGGGGTCATGGGCGCCGGTACGGGTATGAGCAGCCAGGGATGGAGTGAGTATCCGCTGTCACCTGTGTGGAGATAGTGGAGATCAGTCTCATGTTCAGGTCCATATTACCCACATCCCTGTGTGCCACTACCATGGCATCCTGTGCATTCCCACCCTTGCCCCGGTTTGCATTTCTGCATGCGTACCACCCACTAGATGGCCCATGGGGATGTCCCCACTCGAATCGATGGCACAGTACAGACTGATGCCATATAAGGCATCATGTGCTCCGCCAGGGTGTGTGGCACAGACATTGATTATACGCCCAGTGGCATCACACACCACCTGGCAGTTGACACTGGGGAAGCCCTTTCTATTCCTGTATGTGGCCCCATCGGGGCCAGGTGGTGTGAGAATGGCCACATGGATGCAATCTATGGCCCCTAGCATGCCAGGCATACGTGCTACCCTGTGGAACGCCTGCATGTTTTCTGTACGCTTTGCCGCAGTGCTGGGGAAATGGATGTGCTCTGCATCTGCGGCAAGTGCGCACTGAGGAATTGGGTGAGGATGCATGATGTGGCCGACTGTGTGGATGCCTGTGGTGTCCCCTGTTGGCCTCTGGAAGGTGCCCGTGGTGAGCAGGCACATGCAGGCTGTCACCTTTGGTCTCCACTGACAGAGCATGACTGCCGTGGTGAAGGGCGCCTGCATCACATCACTGCACAGCTCACAGAGCCGCCTCAGTATTGCCCTGTTCAGGCGGTACCGGCCCACGATCTCTACATCTGTGTACAACTCAAAGCTGATGCAGGCACGGTACTGCCTGTTGGGGGTGTACCGCCAACGGGCTCCTCCACGGCCACGTCCCCCTGCACCTTGCATTCTCACCCTCCTCATTACAGCTTCCATGTGGAAGCTGCCACTGTCCATCTCCCTGGCTTGTGCCCCCCCCGGCTGATGTTGCTCTGTTACCCCCGCTGTCCTGACTGCTACTTCCACTGCACCAGGCACCCCCGCTGGCCTCTGCAGCCTATGGCCCACTGCTTCCCTTGCCTGCCCTGGCCTGTCACTGTCTGTCTTTCTCTCTCTCTCCCCACTTGGCATCCCACAGCAGTGTTCTTGCGCGCTTCCTTGAGCCTTTTATTTTGGCTCACTTCCGTAGGTACCAACTTCCAGCTAGTCGCTGTTGCGCATTGCTGAAGTCTTTGATATCGCATTGCGCTTCTTTATGCATGGATCCACCCCTTCGTTGGCAAGATGATGCCATCATTTGCATTAAGCTGTTGCTCAGCATGTTTTCGTGGCGCAACTGCCTCCTGCTGAATATGGCAGAATGGCACACTTTTGGACTTGCGCAGGTGCAACCCTATTGTGCATGGTGCAACTCTTTTAAATATCCCATCCCAGATGTTTTGAGGCTTGAGCATGTACAGTAGACTACCAAAGTCTGGAAAAGTGTCAAAACACTGTTTGCAAAACCCAATGTGCAAATATTTAAATTATTATCTCATGTTGTATTGCATGAAATGATAATTAGAACAAAGAGCAATGAAATGTATATCTAGCATCTACACCTTATCTAGCTAGATATTCCTATGTACAACAACCCATTTCCCAAGAAGTGGCTATTTGAATGAAAAGTGTTTTTTTTTTAACTTCACCTAAGTAGCAGCTATATGTAAATTATCGACTTGGAATCTGAATAAAAATACTTCCTTTTTGATTGTGAGCAGCACCATCTGGTAGGGGATTGTGTTTCATGTCATGTCATGCTATACAGTAGTTGTCAGGGTTCATTTGTGCCCTTAACATTGACTTCTGTAGGGTTTACAAGTGTTCTGGATGTTGCTTACTGTGTATAGGAATTGGTGGTGTCTAGAATGTTGCTTGCTGGATACAGGTTTGGTAGCATCCGGGGTGTTGCTTGCTATGTATAGGGTTTGGCAGTGTCTTGATTTTAGCTTGCTGTGTATAGTGTTTGTAACTATCCTAGATTTTGTTTATAATGTATAGCATTTGCTAGTGCCCCGGAGCTTGAATGCGGTGTGCAGTGTTTGGTAGTGTCCCCTTGCTTGCTTTGTACAGAGTTTAGAAACATAATTTGCACTCATATAAGGACCATGTGGCCCCTTAGTCTGCACTTTTTTCCCTGCCAACAGAATCACCACAGATCATATGGGATCTCTAGCCAATTCACCCACTCTCTTCCTTTCCCTAAGAATCCATTATGCCTATTCCATGCATTTTTGAACACCACCACTGTTTTTGCACCCACCACCTGCACTGGAAGACTGTTCCAGGAATCCCTCACTCTTTCTCTGAATAAGTACTTCCTCAAATATCTCCTGAATCTACCCCATGCAGCTTCTTATCATACCTCCTTGTTCTTGAGCACCTTTATTTCTAAAAAATACTTCCCTCCTGCTCCTTTCCAATACAAAAATAATTGACCAATGCTCAACTGACTCAAATCACAATACATTTTCAATTATTCATTAGTTTTGTTTTGGTTTAAATTTTCACACGCAAATTAGTTAGTTACTAACCCCTTGTAGTTCCATGTCATAGCAGCGGTCATGGAATAGCTATCACCATTACGGTGAGTGTACATCACCAAAAAAAAAAGGCGATGTACACTTGGCAAAAAAAAACAGGTGACAATGGAAAAGGTTGGGCTGTACCCACACACCCTCTTAATAAAGAGTGCATGTCAGGGAGGGTGAAACTCTGAAAAATAAAAAAATAGTGCAGTGAACAAAACTGCAAAAATTCTGTATCCCTCCCCAGCCCTGAACCCTGCACCCTCTCCATTGTAGCCAGTCACCCTCACTACTCCACCAAGCTGCTAGCTCAGCAGCCGCTTGCCGCACTACCCATTACATACCCTCCCTCTTCTTCCTGTCTCCCTCCCCTCCTTCCTGTTGCCCTGTTCTTCCCATCACTACCCTTGCAGGGTAGCCCACATAATCATTTGTACCCTTGCAGGGTAGCCCACATAACAAGTACTGAAAGTGAATTGCTCATATCCAAGTTGCTCACTTTCAGTCGCCATTATGATGGAATGCCCCTATTGTAGAACAACCAACTGCTAACTAATTCTTAATCCTTTCAGCAGTTAGTCATTTATTAATCTGTCTCCTGCTAAAGAATTAACTAATCCTTTTTAACTGAGTATTAATTTGATATTTATTTGTTTATTATTAGTTCTGATAATCTAATGGCTCAGATATTTTTAATCAACGTTCATCTTGTTTAGAATTAGTTGATAATTAAATCTATTCCACATGTATAAAGCATAGTTATGAGTTAAGAATAACAAATTCCTCACTGTTTTCCAAAATGCATTCTGCATCAGAATGATGTAGACTTGTGCTACCCTCTCTCTCTCTGTTATTCATTCAATTACAGTAGCGGGGGCTCACATTCCTGTAAACTGTCTGGGGAGCTGGTGGTGACAATTTGGTCCTCAGCATGTGCTTTATCTGGATTCAACAAAAGAATTCCAGATTTGCAGGGAATTTTGGATCTGCAGGGGTCTGAGTGCTGTAGAGTTCCAAAACTTCCAAGTAAATAAAATCACTGATTAAAGGATATTTTGTAGTGAATATCTCTCTCTCCTCTCTATCTATCTATCTATCTATCTATCTATCTATCTATCTATCTATCTATCTATCTACCTGTCTGTCTGTCTGCTTGTGAGCGTAAATTTGGTCAAATATTTTCGATATTCATAGGGTGGTCAGATCTAGAGTGAGAATAACACATTTATCCTCACTCTAGGTCCTTAATGGCCACATTTATCAACATAGTAGGTTGTGATTGGCTGGGGCTGACAGTGTGAGCTGTTAACTTTAGTCAATCTTCTTCACTTAAACATCTTTCACTTTCAAAGCCATTGCAGTGCAAGCAGTTTCAAAACCCCCACTAAACTGCATGCCAACTTTACCTAACCATTTCACTTCTGTGCAGAAGCTGCTTGTCACTTTTCTGCTCAGAAAATGGCAATTTTTTATGTACAAGGATTTTATAACGTTCTGCTATTACTCCTCATCTGCCATTCACAAATTTGTGGCCGCTATTACCTGAGCCTGCTTTCAAAGACCCAGATGGCTAAAAAACACTGTAATTCAAAAAATACTGCACCTTGGTAAACACCAGCAGTTGTGTTTACCTAATCAGGTCCCAAAGAACATGAACCTGATATTAGATTTTAAAAAAAAATGTTTAGAAATATGTTTTTTCAATTTTTCCGTTGTGTCACAAATTTGCAAATGTATGTATACAAAACTTTCGCAGTTTGCAAAACTTTCACAAGTTTATGAAAGTGTTTGTGAAACTTTAGCAAAATGTTGTAAAACTTTTGCAAATTTGTGAAAGTACCCCCTAAAAAATACAGTTTCTTTGCCACTCCCTAGCAAATAAATGGTTAGGGCTTTTGGGTTGAAATTTGCAGGGTAGGAAGGGTTTGCACCACAGATGTACCTTTTGCTGGGTTGGTGAGCAAATGTACATCAGTTCCATACTTATAGCATTCTGAAGTTTCGGAATGTCCCATAGGATAACATTGTTGCGGCCATGGTGACTTTCAGTGGCTATGTCTCAAAAACAGTTTGAGATATGGATTTTTTGCTAAGCAAGCATGCAGGTTGCTAGGTCATGATTAGAACTGTGGTGGAATTTTTTCCAAAGTCCCTATGGTTACTAAGATATTAACACATTTGCAGCACAAGCATTACTGGGAACATCTCTAGGCCTGCGCTATGTCTCTTTACTTCTGGGTAGATGGGAGCACAGGGCCCCCACATATGGGTACCATTATGCAGTAATGGGAGTGCAGGGCTCTCCATTATGCAGTACTGGAAGTGCAGGGCACAGAGGGCCCTGTGCTCCCACCAGAAGATGAGAGTTCATTACTATGTCTCTACACTTATGTATAGATGGGAGCACAGGGCCCTGAAGGCCCAGCACTCACATGAAAATCAAAGACAATTACAATATGCATGAATGATGGGAGCACAGGGCCCATAACCACATGTAAGTAACATTACATTTTCTCAAAAAGAAGGGACATTCATTGCAAAATCTCCATTAATGCATCAGTTAGGGTTTTTATAACAGTGACAAAAGTTTGGAAATTTGATGTTAGGGTTACCAACCCTTCCAATCCATCCTCCCACCCTCCACACAACATCAGGTGTTGGGGTGCGCCTTAGGGTCATCGGGCCTAATTCATCGCATTCTCCTATACTGTAATATCTCAGCTTCCTTACAAATGGAATGGGGTGAGAGTTGGGCCCAATGACCCCAAGGCACACCTCAACATCTGTTGCTGTGGAGGTGGGGTGGTGGGGTAGGTTTGGTAACCCTAACATCAAATTTCAAACTTTGTTATGCAATAAGAAACCTAACTGATGCATTACAGAGCTTTTGTAATTAATTTTTGCCATGAATATATATATATATATATATATATATATATATATATATATATATATTCATAAAAAAACTCCATTTAATGCATCAGTTAGGGTAGTTCCACAGTGACAAAAGCAGGAAATTCGGTGTTGGGGTTGAAACCCTAACTGCATTCACCCCCAGACCACACACACACACACACACACACACACACACACACACACACACATGCAAGTAGTGGGAGGACCAAGGCAACACGACCAATCACAGACAACCAACAGCAGGTGACAGAAATAAAAAACAACTGTCTAAATGTACTACAGACATTCCCACCCACCTGACCAGGTACTGCATGCTCAGTGTAGATCCACAGCAAAACTGAGACCATGTACACCAAACGTACACATCCCTGATTGCAGCTGCACACAATGTACCACACTTAGGAGTTGCATGGCCTTACCTAGCAATGCCCCACACCCCACCACACCTGGTACTGCACTCTGACTGGACATCAACAATGTAACTCTCTGATTACAGCTGTACAAAGGCATGTACACTTATGAGTAAACAGAAATAAAAACAACTGTGTAAATGACACATCCATCACCAAAATACAAGAACTGTTGTCTTTAAGTATGTGATGTGCATCTTAGTAGGTTTACTGCATCTATCCACTTGAGATACACAACCTGATCTGAAGGTATGGGGGACTTATTGCCTGTACAAGGCTGTGCAACTCCTAATGGCACTAACAGATATACAGTTTCTGTGATGTAGCTGTACTGTTCATATCCATGGACTTACTTTCACTGTGTTTGTATACTAAGAATGCAGTAAGTGGTCTGTCTAGCAGGGAGCGGAATTAGCTAGCTGAGGCCAAGCAGCTTCTAAATGCACTAACATGAGTGTACCTACAATGATGGAGGTGTATCATGGATGTCCATAGACTTAGTTTTGCTGTAGCTCTCTACTGAGGATGTAGTGCCTGGTAAAGAAAATGGCATTGCCTGTCTGATGCCACACAAATCCAAATTGTGGCAAGTTGAGTATCCTTGCAATGGGTGAGGTGCACCATTTATCTTTACACCCTAACTTTTATGCAGTCGGTCTCCACTCAGGTTGTAGTACCTGTTCTTTGGGTTTGGCAGGCCATTACATGGCTGACACCACACAAGTGATAACTGTGCTAATTGTACTACACCAGCAATCAGGTAGGTGTACCATAGATATAAATAGACTTTCTTTTACTGTAGCTTTCAGTCACAATGGACCAAGTGTTGTAGGAGGGGAAGGGGCATTCTCTCCCACAGACTGCATGACTCATTATTGTATTAACCTTTGCAAGGCTGCAATCATGGAGTAGCAGTGTTGATGTTCATGGGTTCATTTAACTGGGCTTCTCCAGTAAGTATCCAGTACCTGGTCTCAGAGGGTGGGTCATTGCCTTGCGAAGGTCCTTCATTGCCTAACAGTGGGAGGTTGTGTATACCTGAAATCAACCGCACATACCATACTTGTCCAACCACTTAGTTTTGCAGTGCTGTACAGCTGGAGTGCAGTACCAGGTGTGGTGGGGTGTGGGGCATCACTAGGTAAGGCCATGCAACTCCTAAGTGTGGTACGTTGTGTGCACCTGCAATCAGGGATGTGTACGTTTGGTGCACATGGCCTCAGTTTTGCCGTGGATCTACACTGAGCATGCAGTACCTAGTCAGGTGGGTGAGGATGTCTTGTAGTACATTTAGACAGTTATTTTTTTATTTCTGTCACCTGCTGCTGGTTGTCTGTGATTGGTCGTGTTGCCTTGGTCCTCCCCACTTGCATATGTGTGTGTGTGTGTGTGTGTGTGTCTGTGTGGTGTACGTGGGGTGAATGCAGAGTTAGGGTTTTCAACCCTAACACCAAATTTCTTTGCTTTTGTCACTGTGGAACAACCCTAACTGATGCATTAAACAGAGTTTTTTGCCATGAATTTCCCTTCTTTTTGAGAATGAGAATTATAACTAGTAAATGGAAATGTGGTGGTGCGGTCACGCAATCCCACCACATCATTTGCTGTATGAATGCAATGGTGGTACTCTGGCCCCTTTGGCTGCCACGCTTTCATCACATTATTTTGTGTATGCATACTGCGCTGGAAATATGGGTCCTCCAGGCCATGCAGTGTCAGCATGTGATTTGGCATATGGATGCAGTGTAAGGGGAACGAGCCCTTCAAAATCCACACTATCACCACATGATTACCTGCATGGATGCAGTGCCGCTACTTGCATGCCGTCTGACCTTGCACTCCCACCACTTGATGTGGTGTATAAATACAGTGGTCATAGAGTGCATACTTTATGTCCCACACTACCAGTGAATAATTAACAGTATGCATACTGTAGTGGGAGTGCACACCTTTGGCATAGCTGTGAACTCCACCACATGATTTCATGTATGACATATCAATGGTAAGTGCAACAAAAATTCCAGAACTAACATTTACACCCACAGTGATGAAATGTGACACACATCGATACTTGGATTGTCCTATGTGCACATAATATTTTTGTGTTGGGTATCTATCAAGTTATGCATTACTATTACTGTTTTCACTTGTGTAACAGGTAAGATTTAATGACACACAATGAATAATATCATGGCACTGTGGTTTTAATGGTGTATTACTGACAACAGGTAATATATACCTCAAGGCAATCAACCAAGTTCATGAGGGTAGCATCTTTCAGAAAAGAGATGGTAAAGAACACGGGAGGATAATTTCAAGATAGAGGAGGGAAGGCTCCAACCTAATGTGAGTAACTATTTGTTTACAGAGAGTGTTGTACATGCATGAAACAGCCTTCCTGAGGAGGTAATAGAGTGAAAAAGAATTGGGGAATTCAATAAAGCATGTGACAGCCATAAGGCAATTCTTGTGGGGGGTACAAGGAAGTAGGCTGTTGCTTAAGTAGCATCTGGACATATCTATTAGTTGAGGAATGGGTCAGAGTAGGTGGCCCAAGCAATCCTTATCTGCCATCAGACTGATATGTGTACTGACACTGTACCAATGTGTCCATAGCTGTGTGTCCTTTCTATTACATCACAACTACTATTGTATGTTACAACAGAAAATTATGTAATGCTACAGCATTTGCAGAAAACTCACACTTCCAAAATTTCAGTCATCTGTATTTCACAGTGTATGAAAATGTATACACCTCTTATCGCAGTTTTATGTGTTACACCCACCATTAGTATATCACACAGCTAATCACATGCTGCTGCTATAAGTGTGGAACAGCTGTACTAATTCCATCTGATTCATGTCAATTTGTTATTCTACCGACATGAGCATAACTGGTACTGCTTTTCATGTTCATGTACTTAGCATTGCAATACCACACACAAAACAATATTTTGCTGTTCTGTCACATTCTTTGATTTTGCAGTAACTGGTACTATTGTGATAGAACACAGCATGTGGCACCATGTTTGTCTCAAACACAGTCACACATCTCCATATCTTTTCATGTTGTACCTCTCTACCTTGACTTTAAAGATAGTCTTCAAAGAACTGTATACATGTTAACATACCTTTTTGAAAAGAAGTGATAAGAAATAGTATGTATTTGACAGTCTAAGTTTGGTGAACTGTGATGTATCTCCTATCTTGTACTGCATAATAAATGCCATTCTTTGCTAATTAGGCAATAAAGGTTGGTCAACAATTATGTTCACAGTCTCCTTATTACCTTGTAGCATTGTATTATGGCACAACATGTGTCCAAGTGTGAAATCTCCTTACATAATTATTAACTCACCATCAATATAATCTGTCGTACTCCCTTATTGTTATAATAATATAAACATGTTTGAAAACAATGCAAACTATTGAACAGCATATTGCTAAGCTCTACAGCTATCTGAAATAAGAGATTAGAGTAAGGCTGTTACAAAGTTTTCACTCAATTATAGAATATCATCTGTAACACCCTTGTTATCATATCAGTGAAAGCAATAGTTTGTAATGATACATTTTTAATAGATGCTCCCCATAAATCAAAAATGAAACACAACTATGTTTTTGGAAAGAAAATACTATATTATTATTTTTTAAAATAAATCATATAAAATATAAAAAGTTATAAAAAATATAAACTCTTTCTTTCATACAAAAATAGATAATACTTATAAAACTAAAATAAGAAATACAAACATTTTAAGATCATTACAATTCTGTTAAAAAAATAGAACAAAAAGAATCATTCTTGTAAACATTTTAAATAAAACTGAATTATTATTTAGAAATAATAAAACTATTAGCTGGAGAGATACTGTCCATTACAAAGAGAGGTATACTGCTGCTCGAGGCAGTCCAGTCTGAAAGTGGGATGGTATGTGGAGGCGCAACAAAAGTGGAAGCTGCTGTGGCATAGGGGAGGGGAGATACCAATGAAGCTGTGGAGGCTGGTTATTCAGTGTCAGGAACCTTTGAATATCAGGAAATTTGCACATGGCGCAATGGTGCTTGCGCCACGCAAGGTTTAATGCTAGCTCTGGCAACTAGCGTGCTAAGTTCCACTCGCGCCCATGCCGTATGTGCTTGAGCCGGATATTCAAAGGGTTGCTCAACAGCGCAACCTCTTGAATATCACTCCGCCACACCCCAAGCAACTATTTTGAGCAGCGAGGGGCTTGCGCCTCAGACTGGCGCGGTTTGAATATCTGGGCCATAGTAGATAAGTCACAATCACTCTGGAACTCATTTAGAATGTTCAGCTTCAGTACCAGCACTAACTATATTCAAATGCAAATAACTTTAAAATGAAAAAAGCATAGTGCTGTGAGCATGAAAGTTATGTAGCACAAAATTATCTGCAGAATGAGTGGTGTTTCATTTACAGATACCTTATAGATTTTTTTTATAATTAGTAAAAAAAGAGCAGAAAATGCAATTTCTTGTTCACTTTTTGTAGCGTATGCAAGAAAAGATAAACAATCAAAACCAAATGTCCCTGCTCTGGCGGAAGCATCCCTATTGCATAAATGAAATATACAATGGTGAGCTGTCAGATAAATGATTTATCTACACTTGTGCTGTTTGACCTTGGACATCTCATTGGTGGCTTCGCCACTCATGGGGTACCGAGTGTCAAACAGCACTATGAATAGATCATTATCGACAGCTCACCATTATCCTATTATACAATAGGAGTGGGTCCAACTTCAGTTAAATAAATGTGTTTATTCTCACTGGTGTTAAATAAATCTCAGAACCCACCATTTATTTAACACCCTAACATCAGTCAAACACATTTATTTAACACCATGCCATCAATCATCACCCCCTACTGCCGGAACTAGAGCAATGAGCACCCCCATTCCTCTTTGGGTCCTTTTCCCCTACAAAGTCAAACAGCCCATAACAAATTCTCTTTCCATAGCACTCATCACAAATCCTCATTCCCGCCACACCTCTCCTCTGTTCACAGAATAGATTCAACCACTTCTATAGCTAGAGCAAAAACAGTACCTTTGTGTACAAATATTTCTGTTTCTGTCCTCACAGCACTCCTGCAGTCATCAGTGCTCACTCCCATCTCCTGTACATCTTCCTCGATCTCTGCACCCAGCAGAATCGCAGCCGAACTTCCCAAAAACATAGCAAAACCAAATCCCACAGCCAAATGTACAATTAACCAGATAATTTACCCCCCCCCCAAAGAAACACACTGCAACTACATATAAAACTACCTTCTCTGCAATGGAGAACTATAAAAGCCACGTTTTTTTTCAGAATTACCCACCCACATAATGAAAAAACACACCAATCAACAAAGACGCCTCAGACGATTGCACGACGTTCTCATACCTAATTGCTTAGCAACCTCCTACCAACCACCAACATTACAAGCAACACCACTTTTAGTAAAATAAACCACAAATGTTTGATATTTGTTTTCAAAAATATTAACATGACAATGAACTACCCCAACCCACAGGTCCTGCCTATTGTATAAATGAATTCACAACACGCCTTGGGAATGCCATGCTTTATTGATGCTGATGTTGCTGACCTTGGACAAATCACTCATGGCTTACAACATATCTCAGGAGGTTACCCAAGGTCAAACAGTACTGTGAAAATAAATCATGTATTCCACAACTCCCTGCTGTGTATCCTTTATATATATATATATATATATATATATATATATACTATATATATATATATATATATATATATATATATATATATATAGTGTATATATATATATATATACTACATACTATATATATATATATATATATATATATATATATATATATATATATATATATATATATATATATATATATATATAAATATAATATATATATATATTTATAAAATGGGTAAATAATTTACTGACTTTTGATTGGCTGAACTCCTTTTCAGCAATGTCCTTATCTGCCAAACCTTGAAACCGGCACTAACTGTGGCAACCAAAATATAGCACATGGAAATATCAATGCCTCTAACAACTCTACCACTGCAGCTCCACAGTCAACTGCAAGAGGTGCACCACCACCAAGGCACAAGTCACCGTATCCATATTCACCCCTGCACCCTTCCTGTTTGCCAACAAATCATAAAAAATATGTTTCAGAGGGAACTGCTTTCTACCTCACGTTATATTGTGGCTGTTGCCTCTTAGATCCTGGTCCACTATTTACACTGCTGCCAGTACAAGTAAATGGGTAAACTGCCTGTTTCTCTTTCCTCTCCTGTCTCCAGTAATCCCCCTCGATCTCTTCATCCGCAGTCCTCTCTATTCCTCTTTTCCATGTACCACAAATAGTAAAACCTTTTCTCAAAGCATAGCAGAATACCCATCATGATTTCTAAACTGCACAATAGGAAACTGCTACCAATGGTGGCCTCGAAGGGATAATGTAAGCTTCCAATATTCCTGTCGACAAGCATGTACTTCAAATTTGAGGTACCTTTTTTTTCCCTTAAAAAACAAACACAAGTGGCATAAAAACCTGAAAACATTATCAGCCTTCATTTGTCACTGTGTGTGTCTGCTTGGGGTGGGGGTGACATGCCACAATATTGACAGACTAGACTCACTGTCAGTGAAAGTGGATGCTCACTCTTGGGCAAACAGACACTCTGAGAAGCTGTAGATACAAAAGACACCACAAAAATTAATGTGGGATGGGGCTCTAATGGTAGTAAAACCAGCACTGATTGGCAGATAACCTGAGGAATACACAGAGACCCTCTACTGCCAATGAAACACTTTTGGAACTATTATACTAGGGGGGCTATTTTTTAGCATCTGAGCTACTCAAACTGCCTTTTTTACATTTTAGACTTTTTCTTTTTTTTTCAGACCAATTAAATAATTACTTGAGGACCCATTTTATAAGTGCAATAACACACCCTGAGGTGTGAGTTGTAGACCTGATAAGAAGCACGCCCAGTTGCTAATGGCGCTCAGTGTAAGTGCCTCATGCCTTATAATGCATCTGGGGCATGCTCTTATCGAGCCATAACCCACCTCATGTGTTACTGCTTGCATAAAACTCTGTTAGATACTCTGGAATGAGCACTATGACAAGTTTTTCTCTGCTGAAAGGTTAAGAGCTTTCATAGGTTTCATAGGTTTTGCAGAGTGTAGTTGACATAAGTCCATGGAGCTCGCCATCTCATCTAACTGCATCCCTGTATGTTATTTTGAATTAGGTAGTTATTGAGTAATGTCTTGAATTTGATCATGCTATCACTCTCCACTACCTCAGCTGGGAGGCTATTTCAAATTTTAACCACTTTGATGCTAAACTAGTGTTCCTTTTGGAAGTTCATTTTGGAAGTAAGAGACAAGTGTCAACCATGGCTCTGTAGCCTCTGTGTTATTTCCATTGAAACCCCCAAGCAACATTTACAATACAATACAAGTGTTGTAAGCACAATAGACTACTTGAGAGGGTGTGGGTTTGTGCTCTACTGTCATACCCTATAGGTAAAATGGAGCCATGAGGGAATGACAAATTATTTCAGCTACATATAGAGTGAGTTATTAGAGCACAAATCAACATCCTCTTGAGTGGGCTATTGCACTTTTAAAATGGTGCATTGGCTCATAACAAAAAGTATGTTTAGCATGAAAGAGAAGTACTTTCTTGCTATAGAGGCCATAATGTGCTGCAAGAGTAAAATGTTCTCCTGAAAATGAAACATCATGATTGTTACCTGCCACTGTGATGCACTGCTAAACATTTATAACTACTAAATATTTTGTTGCTGGGTCTGTGATAAAGGTCAATAGTGTGCAAAGCAGGCAACTGTAGCTGTAGTGACAGACGGGTTGCTTATCCTCAGTTGCTGGGAGACTCCCCCACAACTCTCCCATACTGATTTATCCTTGGCTCTCTCCCTGTAGCACTTAGTCAACCACTACCCCCACCCTCCTCTCTGAAAGGCGCCCCTCTCCCTATCGGCTCATTGCCCCTCCCTTGTAGCACTTGATGTACCCCCATCTTTCTTGCCCTGCCTTCTGGGCTCGCAACTGTAGGGCCACTCTCAGTCTGCAGGCCTAGCCAGGCCTGTTGTGGTAGTCCTCATGTCCTTTCCTACTCCTCTCTTCACTCACTAGCTCCCTGCTGGCCTACTTCCTGCCTCGCCCTTCGCCTACTACTGATCTCTCCTGATGGTCCCCTGCCCACCCTCCCTGGTTTCCTGTTTAGCCCCTTGCTCCTCACCTTAGGATTACCACCTCCAGGTGTATTGACTAGATGCACTAGATGCAACACGCTTCTACATTCTCAGTCTCTAGCTGTGGTGGTTTACGTGTTTGCTTTCTTGCTTATACTGTCGGGTTTTGTACCCCAGCCCCTCCCTGTATGTGGGTCTGCAAGCCTCCTTGACTATGTACCCAGTTCTCTGTATTGATATTTCTCTGGCCCACCTGTACTATGGGCGGTTTGCAACCTTGACTATGTACCATGTTTTCTGTATTGTGCTTGTATGCTACTGTGACTATGTACCACATTTTTCTGTTTTGTAACCTCCTGGGTCGCACCTGAAAATAGGCATTTGTTGTCTAGTGTGCCTACCTGGTTAACAAAAACAAATAAATAAATTAAAACTTTAGGGAGTGCTCCTGACCAGTTGGAGCGCTCCTTTCCTATGTGTGTGAGGTGCTCTTATTCTATGAAAGCTTTCTCACATGCAGCTGCCCTGAAAATGGGCATGTTACACTAAGGGAGTATTACTGAAGACAAACTTGGAATCTTGACACCCAGGATCCCGAGTATACTAGCCTGACTATGTATATTGCCTGACTGTGAAGATACTGACAGGATTACGATCCTGACATCTGCCGTTATATGTTATGGAGTATTTTTATTTGTTATTTGCTGTTTTGAATTTGTTATGTGCTTTATTGTGTATTTTTTGTTTGTGAATTCTTTATTTAGTGGTGTTATGGTGTGCTACTGGGACAAGTAGGTCCTGTCATATCACCCCGGTGCTGCGCGAACTGCACTGGCTTCCTATACGGTGGTGGATCACCTTTAAAATCATTTTATTGACTTTCAAAGCCCTTCACAATCAGGGTCTGGCCTATCTGAAAGAACTCCTGGTGCCTTACTACCCTGGCCGATCGCTCCACTTGGCTGATGAGGGGTTGTTAGAGATTCCAAGAGTGAGTTTAAAATCTTCTGGCAGCAGAGCATTTTCTTATGCTGCACCCACTCTTTGGAATTCTCTACCATGCCAGTTACGGGAGTGCACCTCCGTGGAGGAATTCCAAGAATAATCTGAAAACTCATCTGTGGCGAATGGCCTTCTTGGATGGTTATTCATAGGCTAATTTTTACAGTGTTGAGATCTGACTTCATATTTTATTAACTGATTTTAATATTTGATGTTATTGTGTTATGATTTTATTTATATGTATAATTGGATTTATATTTCATGTTATGGTTTTATTGTGTTCAGCGCTTTGGTAAGTTGAAAGGCGCTTTATAAATAAATGTATTATTATTATTATTCTGTGATGTGTTTTTGTGGTTAGTGCATACTAGGGAGGGAGGTGCTTCTGTGACAGAATGGCTAGATTATTGTACTGTGAGCCAGTGCCTGGATGTATTCAGCTGTTGAATAGTCGGTTTTGTTGGAGATGATTAGCTGGATTGTCTTCTCATTGCTAGTAGCTCTTTCTCAAGGGTGAACATGGCTGACCTCTTCTGATGCTCTCTCTGGCTGTATTTATGTGCGCTATGTTTAGTTTGTCCTTTCCTTTCTTGATGGCATGACAGTACAGAACTACAAGTCAGGGCTTTTACTGCTGAGGGGTTTTGGCTCCATTTGTGCCATGGCTTGGTTTTAGTGTTCATTTCTCTGGTGTGCAGAAGTGTGAGCAGTGAACAGGTTTTACTTGGAATTTGTCCTATTGAAATACTGTAAGGTCCTGCAATTACCCCTCCTTTTTGTTGTCTCGGCAGCTGCACACAGGTGCATGTTACAATACACTGCATTTCTCAATGATTCTTCCCATCCCCAAGTCACATCAGACTCGTAGGATGTATCTCTAGAAACCGGGGTATGTGTGGGGTGACTCTCCCCACATAAATCATAATCTTGATTACTTTAGTGGTTCTGTCAGTGTTTGGATGTGGGGATTACAATGGTGTCGGACTGTACATGTCGTTATAAAAAATCGGTGTTTTAGGTGTCAGGATATTGATTGTCGGTCTTTAGTAGTATATCCTCGGCTAAGGCTTCATTTTTATTTTAATAAATTATTTATTTATTTCAGTCAATAATGTATTAATTCCACAGAAACCACTCTTAAGGTTGTGGGAGTGGTCTCACTACAAGGTTTCAGAAGTGTTCACCTTTGATTTGCTGTTCTCATACCCTAAGAATACACTTGATACCACTCTTACAACTATAATAGTGGTGTCTGCAGTGGTATAACAGACACACTAGTCACACTTTAACTGTGTTGAGTGTCCTGAGCAATCAGAGGGTTTGTCTAGTCATGCAGTTGCTGAGCTGAAACCCACCTGTACTGCTTCTGCAGCTGTAGTTGCATACTCAAGGGTGTGACACACATGTGTGTTCGCACACACACACACACACACACACACACTCTCACACATGTGCACACGCACACACAAACACACACAAACAGGCACACATACACACGTACACACTTGCACACACACAAACACACACTCATACACAAAAAACAAACATGCACACACACTCTCACACAAGATTGCGAGAGACAGGCAGAAAGAACATGTCTACCAAAGGCTTGAAATACTGAGCTGGATCCTGAAAAAGAGGTTATGACAGGGTCAAGTTCTGAATGATAATAATACTGACTGAGAACCACAGAGTTGTTATATTCATCAGCTGTGGGACTGGTATAGGGAATTTGTTTGTGTCCTGAGGTTTGCCTGTCAGATAAGGATGATGAAAATAACCTCAGAGTGGGTATGTGCTCTCTTAACCTACTCTTATGTGGTGCAACTTGACCAATAAAGTTGTGGGATTTTTAGAACCTGTTTGGTAATACAACATTGTTTTAAATAAGATCTGTTATACACAACTTCTTCAAAAAGATTTATAGGAGTACATGTTGAGACTCAAACCAGACTTACACAGGACCCATTTGGGTGTGTGGCCTTGAAAAGGTGTTCTTACAGCAAGGTTACATCACCAAGCACATAGTTTAAGAACCCCCACAATAAGAAGTATGATGTATGGCAGCTAATCACCTGCGATACAGCAGGGATAGTGTATCTTGCTATATGCAAATGTGGCCCATTCTATATTGGCAAAACCATCCACCAATCCAAAGTCCAAGTGGGTGAACATTGTAGAAGCAATAGTCCATGGCAATGAGAAATATACTGCACACTTCACTTAAAGCAGACTATTACACCCACAGACTACCACTTCACCTTTAGAGGTAGTGACATGTCAATCCAAACCACAAGATGGTGATTTTGACAGTCTAGTTCTGAACCTTGAGGCTTTCTGATAATATACATAAAAACATAGAAACATAGACTTTGACAGCAGATAAGGACCACTTGGCCCACCTAGTCTGCCCATTTCCCTACCTATTGGATAAGCTGCAGATCCTCATTAACTAACAGCCTACTTCTTCCTACCCGCACAAGAATTGCCTTATGTCTGTCCCATGCATTCTTGAATTCTCCCACTGTTTTTGACCCCACAACCTCCTCAGGAAGGCAATTACATGCGTCCACCACCCTCTCTGTGTAAAAATACTTCTCCACATTACCCCAGAGCTGTCCCCCCTCCATCTTCAAATTGTGTCCCCTTGTCCTTGCACATCTCTTTTTCTGAAATATGCTACACTCTTGGACTTTGTTGATTCCCTTGAGATACTTAAAAGTTTCTATCATGTCCCCCCTCTCCCTCCTTTCCTCAAGGATATACATATTAAGTTCCTTTGGTCTCTCTTTGTATGTCTTCTGTTTCAGACCCTGTACCATTTTAGTTTGCCCTCTCTGGACTGCCTCCATCCTGTCTATGTTCTTGCGGAAATGGGTCTCCTGAACTGCACACAGAACTCCAGATGGGGTCTCACCAACTGTCAGTACAGAGGTATAGCCTAGGTGCCAGGGAATATCCCTGGCTAAATAGTTCCATTGCATTGCCAGGAACAGACTGGGAGACTATGACATCCTCGGTGGCCAAGGAACAGAGATTGTTGGATGTCTTTCAAGACGCATTCCTAACTCAGCAGGTGGGGGAACCGACCAGGGAGGCGTGGGTACTGTATGTGGTCCTGGCAGACAGTGACCAGATTGGGAGCCTGGAGGTAAGGGACCCGTTGGCGGGGAGTGACCATGCCATGGTCTGGTTCTGCCTGGACCTAGGAGGGGTAGAAAGCTGCACAAAGATGGAGGTAACTGACTTCAGGGGGGGTGGATTTTAAGGAAATGGGAAGGATCCTTAAGGAGCATTTGGATGTGATTGGGTCAGACATGGATGCTGTCTATCGTTCAGGCACCCTGACTTTTCCAGGTCCCCCCTAGCCTCTGCTTGACAATGCCTTCCATCACCTTGCTCACCACTGGTGTCAGGCTGACAGGCCTGTAGTTTCCTGCCACCTCCCTTGATCCCCCCCTTGTGGATAGGCACTATATGCGCCACCTTCCAGTCCCGGGGCACCCATCCTGTCCTCAGAGAGAGATGGTGTAAAGCTCCGCCAGGGGTTTTGCCAGGACATCCGCAAGTTCCTTCACCACTCTGGGATGTGATGTATCTGACCCCGGTGTTTTCTCTGTCTTAAGGGACCTGTTTATTTATTTGAAATTACTCTAACCCCATGAGTTGCAGCATATTGCTTTCATGGGAGTCCCAAGTACTGGTCAGTAGATTAACATAGACCAGCAGAAACAGTCACATGATACAGGCTAAAATACACACTGGAAAACTGATGTTTTGCTTTGGACTATCCATGGTTAGATTTGTACTCCTGAGGAATCAACCTTAATCTCCTGAATATGCTGAACTTAAGAGAGCTAGGACTTGATGAGGTCTGAGAAAAGGAATTTGGTTACTCAAATAAAGAGAGAAGGGCAGAATGAGGATTTCAGAAGAGCATGGGTCAAGAAAGCAATGGATAGGACAATGAGTCAGAGACAGCAATAGGCAGATCTACAGACATTAGATATGTGGGTCTGGAAAGACAGTTCAGGGTCAAGGAAGACACCACGGTTACAAAGCAGTTAAATGTAAGGGCAGAGCTGAGATGGGAGACAGGGTAGTGATCCAAGAGGCTTCTCTTGCCTAAAAGAGGATTTTAAAGCCTTCAGTGGTGACCTGATTAGCTGTAAATAACAGAGGTCCCAGAAAAAAGCCTTGGAATCGCCCATGAAGAATGATTTTTAAGTCAGATAATATTTCTCCACATGAGATAAAAACAATGGTCAAAAGGGTCAGAACCACTAAAAGAGGAAACTAGAATCACCAAGTCAGCAGTGGTGTAGCCAGAATTGTCCATTTTGTACACACTCCATCCAACTCTGCCTGTTTATGTTTTACTGCACTCTGTATGTCTAAGCTTGTGAATCTGCCTGTAATCTGATGTGGAGTCTTTGGAAATGAGTCCCTGACTCAAAGGTTTGCAATTCTGAATAAATAAATAAATAAATAAACTGCTGCCTCTATTTTAAAAGGGTCCTGGTCAAAATGGCAAATCGAGAATGGTGCAGTCAAACAGTGTGCCGCACTAACACTGGAAAATGCGCATTGTGCAAAACCATGAATATAAGCAAACTAACTCCAAAATCACACATGCTGTTTTGACAGTACAGTTTTTGATTGCACTGTTTTCATTTTGCTATCTTGAGTGGATACCATTTTAAAAAAATGTGCACACTCTGTCCAACTGCTGTCCCACTATACAAAACAAAACAGATTATCATACGTCCATCTGATCGCTAAACAGGTTATACACATATCTATATCCTAAACAATTGATGTTTGAACAGATACAGAAATTAACCAGTGGTCTGCACTAACTGAAATACTCCAGAAAACAAAGGAATGGTAACAAAAAGGCATATGGTCTGGGACAAGTACTAAAAAAAACTGTACACAAATGTTTATAGTGAGTATACCTGCCTACACTTCTGCAGGTCAGCCTGGAGTGCTACAGTTAATCCATGAGTCTAGAGTGGCCAGCAGTAACAAAAGCAGCACAGTACCAGGTCCATATAGTGAAACCTGAACAGCATGACAATAATCACACTGCAGATAGCACTTAAATTTGTACAGGAACAGGGGTTTGATAGTGTGCAGGAATAACCACTACCCCTGTCACTGTACACTCAGATGGGGGAGTGTTTTGGCAGCTGCTGGTGAGGTGCCTGTTTGAGCCGCTCCTGTGGTGGAGTGGCTAAAACACCAGTACCTGGCAGTGTAGGGAGACCTGGGGCTGTGGTTCAGTTCTCCCCAGGTCTCTTGTGTTGCTGCTTTTCCCTTTATAAAATTAATTTCCCTCCTCAAAGTTTCATCCCATCCCTGAAGCCCACACCACTCAGAGCCAGTTATATTTAATCCAGTGGATGTGGGGCCCCTTACATGGAGTATGGGGCACAGCCCACCAAAAAGAAGATAGTGGTATTGTTTTCATTGGCATGCACTGTTTCTATTGTGATCAGTGTTTTCCCAACCTTATTTCAATGCACGTTGTGTCTGCAGCATACTTTGTTTGTGTTGTTATTGATATGGCATTATGTCCCCATGCAAAGCAGCACTTAGAGCGATAAGAAGGAAGAAAGATCCACCACTGGAAAAGATGATTAAGTGTTATAAGGTGAATGGTCTCAGTATTGAGGCCAGCATGGAAGACAGAATCAAATCAGTGAATCATACTGTTTTCGCAGGATATTGATGAAAGTCACTGTCTCAGGCACTTTACTGAGAAGAAGAGGATAGAAATCATAGTGTGCATGGAGCAAGAATCGGGATCAAAGAAAGTGTTTTTTAGAGGGGTTGCCATAGATTTAAAACTGAATAAAATTGAAAAAATCTAGTTGATAACTTACCACCTGCAGAAAGCAGGAAAGCCATGAGAAGTACAACAGGAAGGTGCTTCATTGTCAGCAGTTCTGTGCCAGCTAGTGAACCTGGGGGCAGGGATGCTCTATTTATACAACTTTTCACAGTTGCACCTGGCATGAGATCTAATCTCTGAGTTCCAGAGAATCAGCATTTCAGTACTCTGGAACTGATAGTTTTTGATGTGTCATTTGCATACATGAAATAACTACTGTGTATGTTTCCACTAAAGAAAAAATACTGGAAACATTTTAAGAGTCACTGCCACAAAGTACTGAGAATGCACATGAAATGTGTGAAAAGAGGCCATGGAGCAATGTGTATGTGAAACTAGTTGCACCTGCAGTAATCCACAACTGCAGCACTGATGTCTGCATGATGTGGAGAAGCCTGTGAAAAGGTGCAAATAGTGAAAAACCTGCCCCACATGAAATGCTACCCACCAACCTTCCTTTACTTTACCCCAGTATATAAGGAACTGGCTTCAGTAGCATGCCCCACTACAGGAATGTGAACTGTGACATGTACAGGTGTGCAGACAGGTAGTTAACATGGAAGAGAGTCAGGAATGGCTGACGTACTAGAGTTGTCACCTCCCACTGCTGCAGTCATGAAAGAATGTCCTGCTGGAGGCCCATTAGAGAGGTGTGTTGCAGCAGCCATGCACCCCGAGTTTCGCCACTAAAGAGAGTGCCAAAGTGGTCGTTGAGATCTGCACCACTATTTGCCCCTGTACAAGTCCCGTTCCCTGAAGGCACAACCTGCACACAAACATCAGGTATGAGAAGGCATTTAGCATGCTGTCATTTAATGCTGCTAGAAGAATGTCTTGCACTGTGGCTGCAGGCAGTCACAAATGGTGAGATCACAATGCCACAGGGAGGTGCAAGTCATTCCTCTGAATGCTGGCATATCTGCAATGGATGGCGGTTGATGTGACAAAGTCCCCGACCTGTCACTAATTAAGGATATTGTTGCTGGAGCAGTCAGCCAGCAGTCTATATAAGGGGAAGAGGATGGCATAAACACCAATAATGATGAGTATGACAGATGGTCACATCATGAAGCAGAATGCTAATTTTCCATATGTTAACAGCATGTCATCCTCACCAACAGATATGACACTGAACAATGGAGATGAGGTAACTCCTATAAAACTAGTGAGGCCATCACAAACAAATCTTGCAGACAAGAGGAGCAGTATTTGTACATCTTCCAAGAAATGTCCATACAGCTTCAGGGACAAAACATTTCACCATGATCCCTATTCTATAGGTACAGGACCTACTTCTGCTGCAGAACTGTTTCCACAGTAGCAGTGTGCTCGCTCCCTGTCACTCAGATGACTGCTGGCCAAGGTTGTGAATTGAGGAGCTGTGCCAGCATGGGCTGTCTTCAGTGGGAAAAAGCATTACTAGGGTGAGTGGGGGCCAGAGCACTGGAGTACCTGGAGAACTATATCTAACATCAGACAGGCAGTGTGGGGACTAGACTGCCATGAATGGTATAACAAGGTACACTGAGCCGGCTCATTTCCAGGTGCAACCCAGGGCATGGGGAAGGAAATACATAAACATCAAGTGCTACAGTAGATACATAAATACAGGAAAACATTACTATAATAAACGGTGATACGTAATGTACATTTGATGATTAGAACATAGTGGTTTACAAAGGTTTGGAGATGAGGACAATACAGTTATAGTTTTGACCAGGGCATAATTTACAAGTGAATTCTGAAAAAAATCACAGATTTGCACTGAACCTGGAAAGGGACTGTAGCAAGTATGTTACTAAATAAGTAAGAGCTGGAGTTGGTGTGTGGAAGAGCAGGATGTTGGGGTTAGAAGGGGAGGGTTCGAGCAGGGGTGGTCATCTATGAGGAGACACACAGTGAAGAGGGAGGTGACAAGGGCAGATGGTAGGGGGAGCCAGCTGAAGTAATTTTTGATAGAGGCTATGGTTAGTAGATTGCATACGTTGAGGGGTTGTGTGTTCCATAGATCAGGGAGCTGGAAGGTGAAGGCTTGTTTTCCAGCCAGTGAGTGCAGAGTGGCAAGGCTAAAAGAACATTGCTCATGGGACTTCAAGGCATAGCCAGTACTGGGGAAGGCATTACGATGGAGGAGAGGTAGGAGGGAAGAGTGTTGAATCAGAACTTGGAAATGAAGGAAGCACAGTGGGCAAGGCGACGGCTTGCTAAGGAAGGGAAGGAGATGGAGTGGTAGAGGAGGCAGTGGTGAGTGCGGTAAGGTAGGTTTGTGGTGACTCTACAGAAGGCATGAATCAGGGGGTCGAGTTTAGCGAGGAAGGATTGAGGCACGGAGCTATATACCACATCTGCAAAATCGATGGAAAGTAGGATGAGCTTAGTGATTAATTCCTTCCTGATAGGGAGGGAGACACTGTCCTTATGCCTGAACAGCATGCCAAGTTTGGAGCATAGTTTATTGTGGATGGCATTGATGTGCAGTGAGAAGTCTAATTTGGGGTCAAGGCATACACCCAGGTATTTGAAGGAGTTGACTACCTGGATTTTGGAACTGTCAAGGGTATAGAAAAGGATTAGGAAGGTAGTTTGGCCAGTTTCTGAGATGAGTCATAAATCGTAGTGACAGTTTTCTTGGTATTGTACTTAAGAGACTTGGATTCAAGCCACTGCAAGATATTCTCAAAGTTGGATTGGAGGGTAGTTTCAATATGGGCTATGGAGGGATCGGAGGTGAAGATCACAGTGTTGTCAACATACATATGGACGTGAGCGGGTGAGCTGACAGACGGGAGGTCATTGATGAATATGGAGAAGAGTGTTGGTCCAAGGATTGACCCCTGAAGTACTCCAGTATAGATCAGGAGATGGGGCAAATTAGTTTCCCTCAGTTGAACGAACTGGTATCTGTTAGTGTGATAGGCCTTGAACCGGTTAGTGATGGAGGGTGAGAGGCCTGTGGAGGAAAGGCCTTCAATGAGCAATTTATGGGTGACTGAATGGAAGGCCTTGGCTAAGTCAATGAAAATGGGCAGTGTCAGGCCTTGTCCATGGCCTAGTGGATGTGATTGGTAAGGCAGAGAAGAGAGGAGAAGGTGAAGTGGGAACATCAGAAGCCAGATTGATAAGGAGGCTGAATGTTATTAGAGGAGAGGAATGAGCTCAGCCTTTTAGAGGTGAGAGACTCGAGAATTTTGGAGAAGGAGGGGAGGAGAGAGATAGGCTTGTAGTTGCCTGGGGAGAATGGGCCTCCCCCTTTGTATAGGGGGATGACTTTGACCAGCTTCCAGGCCTTGGGTAAGGAGCTAGCGGACAGAGAGAGGTTGAAAAGGTATGTGATTAGTGGCACTAAAGAAGGGGCAGAGATTTTCAATAGGATGGTATGGATTCCATCAGGGCTCTGCTTGGAGGAGTTTAGTTATTTATGGGCACAGATTACCTTTAGAGGGGTGTTGGGGGGAAAGTGTAACAGATTGAGGGAGGAGATGAGGAATCGTTAGTGCGAGGTGGAGGGGAAGTGAGGGGGGGATGTGCTGCATTTTTTATGGGCACCAGAAAGGGAGGAATTTACAGTGCCTGTGAGGAGGGGATGGAAGGGCAGGTGGCTGTCCCTGGGGCAAGGCACAAGTGGTAAAAAAGTGGTTTATGGAGGACGCGGAGGTGCCAGAGGCTTCTTCAGAGGGGTGGGTGCTGGGGGGGGAGTAGGAGGAGGAGCCAAGCAGGGAGTGGACTGTTTTACAGAAAGCAGCAGGGGAGGGGTGACATGCATCTAGATGATCTTTAAAAAAGCTAGCTTTGGAGGAATGCACAGCCTTAGTGCAAGCGCTCCTTAGGGATCTATATTTTTGGAAGTTGGAGGCATTGGAGGAAAGTTTGTACTGTTTCCAAGCTTGGTTCCTTGATCTGAAGAGCTTACTAGCTGAGGAGAGATCCAGGAAGGGACCTGCACTGGAGTCTTAGTTTTTGAATGGGGTGTCGGAGTGCCAGATATTTAAGAAGGTGGAGCTGAAGGCCACCAGAGCAGAGTCAATATCGGGTGCAGTGAAGATGGTGGACCAGTCTGCCAGGTAGAGATCAGATAGCAGTGCCTGTGTGTTCAGAGACCTTAAGGATCTGAATCACATATACTTGGGTGGGGCGGTAGGGGGGGAATTGTTTTCTGTGTCAGTGGGTGATACAGTGATCACTATAAGCATCTGGGAGGACGCCCGCTGAGCTGTATTTTTGCAGGTGGGTGGTTAGAATCCAATCTAGTAGTGAGTGATTGTTGGAACAGGGATTGAGCCTTGCAAAGTCAGAGATTAGTTGTGTGAGGTTGAGAGCCTTGATCTCCTGAATGATAGCCCTGGTTTCGAGGGGCCAACCAGTTTAGATTGAAATCGCCCAGTATGAGAAGTTCACCTGATGTAGCAGAGGAAATGAGGGAAGCAAGTTTAGAGACAATGGTGGCAGGGGAAGTGTTAGGGGAGAAGTAACAAGTGGCATCAAAGAGAGGCGAGGATGAGGGGAACGCCAACTTGGAAAGGGGGATTTTATGTGATTTTGGGATTACCTCTTTAGTGAAGAGGGTCTGGGGTTGAGACCAGTTGGGGAGAGGTAATGAGGCAGGAGGGAAGCACAAGGAATGCAGAGACAGGTGGTTGGACAGAGTAGAAGCAGGTTTTCAATCAATCAATCAATCATTCTTTATTTATATAAGGCGCCTTTCTTAAACCAAGGTGCCTTTACAAATTACATAAAGCAATAAATATTTAAAACAAGATTAAAATAATCAACAATCATTAAAAGCTTTGTTAAAAAGGTAGGTTTTCAAGGCTCCTTTAAACTTTGGACATTAGGTTAGGAAGATAGGATGAGGTGGCCTGATTAAGGAGTGGAAGGGGTGTTGCAGTGACTCCTGGTGGCGAACTGTATAAAGAGCTAATGAAGAAATGGGCAGATAGAGTCAAAGTTATGGAGTCATGTGATAATGGTCATGTGACCACTTCAGTTATATGTTTGGGGGGTGGGCAGGGCAGTCGCTGCAGCGTAGCGACAGGCTAATATAGTGCAATGAACTGGGTTAGATGGTTGAAGATTTTCCAACACCTCTGCTGCTGTTACCAGGGCTCCAGCCATTTCAGTGGTGCTCCATGGGGACCAGGATGCTTTGTGGAGCCTCTGTTGCTGTTAGCAGGTCTCCAGCCATTTCAGTGGTGCTCCGTGTGGAGTGGGATGCTTTGTGGAGCCTCTGTTGCTGTTAGCAGGGCTCCAGCCATTTCAGTGGTGCTCTGGGGAGAGCAGGACTCTAGTTGCTAGGGGGGACAAAAACACCATTTACTCCATGCCTGGAATGAGGCCCTAATGAAATGCAAATGATCCCATAACGCCTTGCTAGAGCTATTAATTTTTTTTTTGCATAGGGATATATGATACAGCAGATTGCTCCATAGGAGCAATCACCATTTTCCGCATTACAAGCCCATTTACTCCTGCAAACCCCAGAGCTCCCTTTTGGCCACATACCTCGTGCGGCCAGAAGGGGGTCATGATTTGCGAGAGCAATCAAGATTGTGCCTGTCTCAGTTGGTTGGTATTTTGGAACATTCCAATAACACTTTAATTGTTCTTTGGGCATGCTGCAATATATAGGTAGTTTGCATGAGGCCCTGATTTGTGCCTGGATCAAACAGTTTGGGAATGCACACCAGTGTTTTTGTAATACTGAGTCAGTGGCAGCAGAAGGAGGGATTGCTCCATCAAGCCCAAAAGCAGTTGGTCAAAAGCAATACAATGCAGAGCAGTTTTGCTATACCCAGAAAGCAGCCATGCACATATATAGTGTGGGATATAAAAGTTTGGTGTACTACAAAAATGGCACAAATTATAAAAACAGGTAAATACAGTATCCCCACAGTGAAAAAAAAAAGCTCCTGACAATTGTTTTGCACCACTGTGGATGCTTTATTAAGAGTGAAGCTTCCAAACATATGGACCATTCTTATATAGTCCAGTCCATTAACATTCCTAGTTTCAAAACATGCGAGGAATGTCAATTATAATTAAAACACATATTTCTGTATGTGCATGTTAATCAGATTCAATACATCAGTTACAATTAAAACAATCTGCCTCCTTGATATAATTGAATATCACCATATATTAAGAATCACAAATCACTACATGTGAAGTCCAAATTGATTCAATCCATTTTACAATTTAACTTACTCTGGTGTCCTTTGATGTTATTACATAACTCCATGCCGATGTTAATCAATTTATCTAGTGTCTATAGTGTCCCATCATTGACTTCAGTGCTTGCTTTTTACAAAATGGAGTATTTTGTCTCACAACAACAGGTTATTTAAAATAGGGGGTACAGTCAGACAGCAGTTGATACCATCCCCAAAACTGAAGGACACATCCCATATGATCTACAATATTAAACAGAGGAAAATCATTTAATCTGTTGTAAGGATTTTTCAAAGAACAGAGCAGTGCAGAAGGATCAGGCTTGAATACCACCAGAAACACAGCAATATTCACAAGAATGGTTTCATTTCAAAACAACCATTCAGACCAGGAGGTTTTAAGGCATCTAATATGCAAATTCATTTTGCTTCCTTTTGCAGCACACTGTAGAGTATGGATATATCCAGTGTAAATAATGGGTGATGAAAGCAATATGGGAGGCAGAACGTGGGTGACTACAAGCTGAGCTAGACAGTAGGACAATCCCAAGGGAAGACAGTCCCACCAGGATGCAAATTATTCAAGGAAGCAGGGGGTTAGCAAAGTAAGGAGGAGGGGGAGCAGTCAAATAAGAAAGATGTGGAAAGAGGAACAATTGGAAAAAGGAGAAAGTGGCAAGAAGAGAGGTGAGGGCTGTCAAAATGGTGCAAGGTCTGCATCAGAAGCCATATGAAGAGACACTGAAAGAGTTCAATATGTACACCCTGGAGGAGAGGAGGGAGTGTGTGGATGTTATGGAGACCTTTAATTATACAATGGGGTAAATCCAAAGTTAGAAACCCTGCAATCTGATTGGCTGGCTGGCACCTTTACCAGCATGATAAATTCTCCAGTATACCCACCGGAAAAGGTGTCAGCTGCCTCTCAGCTGCAGCATAAACTCCCCAGTAATCACTCTGAGCACCACAAAGCCAAGACTGAAAAAGACAGCAATGGACAGCAAGGTGAACAACTCCACACTTCACCGTATGGGTCGTTACCGCTATAAGAACGCTTACCCTCTCTTGTGGTTTCTTTTTCTCATGTTTTCATTTAAACAAAATATCTGCTAGTCACAGCAGAGTTAGTGCTTGTTTTATAATCTATCTTCCCTTACAGCTCCCACAGGGCACCTGCCTCCTCAATCTCTCTGAACATTTTATCACTGTTGGCTCTGTTTCGCATTCTCCAGCACAAAAGAAATCCCTGGTGTTGGAAAAGAAACAAAAATAAATAAATAAATAAACAGCGTTACTCCCAACTGCAAAATGCACACTGAAGCCACAATTGCTGATATGGCACAAAACCCAGAAGCACATGACACAACCTCAGCGCTCACACTACTCAACAAGTATCGTAAATCACAAGTATTATGCTCTGTCTCTGAAAAAGAAATTAAACCTAGCAGATTATCTTTGTTTAAAAGAAACAAGCATTTACACTACTGTGACTGTCTGTCTGTGTCTGTACTGTGATACTTAAAGTACCAGCCTGCCACTACCCCCTTGTACGAAGCTATGTTACCCTAGGAATGCAGGACCATTTTTTGTTGCACAGGAATAAATTCTATAAAAATAATTTAAGGTCTGAGGAGGGTTGCAGGATAACAGATGGACCAGACACTGAACTTCAGGTTCAACATACAATCTCTGTGTGATGTTTTTTCAAATTTCAAGAAATAAACTTCTGCAATGCCATATTTCTTCTTCAGTACATCAGTTTGCAACAACAGACTATGTATGTCCTTTCTCTGCACTTAGCCAGCACCTACTGACACTGATCTCTTAGCTAACTACTTTTCAGTGAAAACCCTTCATCCTTATGTGGGTCCCATTTGCTTGGGTAGTGGGGGCTCAAAAAGAAAACAAAACAAGCTATAGACGAAGAACCTCAATGTAGAATCACTGAAAAAAAATTTACCCCAAAGGGCATTGGCAACAAATAAAGTTTCAAAGGAATACAACATCTTACATATTTCCATAATGCAAAGCATCATGGGACATATGTAAATCACCATGAAATTTCAGATGTGTTCAGTTTATAACAATTTACATGTATTTTAAATAGCACAACTAACTTAATTTCTATAATAGTCACCTAGTACTTTTTACTGTTATCAAAAACATCTAGTGCCATGGTATTTTCAACATTTACAGGTTTCATAAACATAAGGTATATACATCAAGGTATTTTATGACATAATGCTATTACATACTAAATCCAGCAATGATGAACACAACCTGTTTTATATATGCTGAGGTCACAACAATAATCTCTCTGTACGAGGACCTGAGAGGAAAAGGAAAATTAAAGAGGACGCCATAGCATATTCAAGAAAAGGGAGGAAGTGCCCATAGGTGGCCAACCTTATGGACTAGCAATAGTAAAGGATAGATTAGGCTTAGAAATAGAAGAACTGTTGCAGCAGTGTTAAGAAAAGGTCAGTCCTCAAGAGTGGCAAGAGCTCTCTGTCACAAGATCTATGAAAAAACTATTTTTATTTTGTAAAAAAAGTAGAACATTGTATAATGACAATATACCACCCAAGGTGTGTGTATATGGCAGGATTTGCAACTTCTGTGTGATTTACCCACTAGCCTATGGCCTCCTGACCAAACCACACCAGGCATGGTAAATTCTGCCATATACTCACATCCTGTCATGGTATATTGCTTGAATATGTCTTGGGGTAAATAAGGTACAGGAGGAAGATATGCTTCAGAGAAAAAGGTGCTGTAGAACAAGAGGTTATGATATGAAGCTAGAAGGAGGTAGATTCAGGAGAGCTGTGAGGAAGTACTTCTCGAAAGGGTAGTGGATTCCTGGAACAGCCTTCCATGGGAGGCAGTGGGGTTAGACCAGTGGTGGGTTTCAAAAATGCCTGGGACAGGCACAATGGGATCTCTAGGAGGAAGGAATGGGGTGAAAGGTGGAAGAGACAGTGTTGTAGGGCAAGTTGGGTCTGCAGCAAAAGTGATCATAACTAAAAATGGGCAGAGCAGTTGAGCCCAGCAGTCATTTTCTGCTATCACTTTCTATGTTTGTGTAACCCCCCCCCTTTGTGAGATTACTAGTCTATTCTCCCCTCCCTGGGTTTTTGTGGCCTAATTCTGCCCAGTAGGGAAAAGGGCTAATTCTTCTCATCACTCAGGTGGAGTCTCATGTGGGTCGGGAGGTCACCATGGCTGTGTGGGGGGATAAAGCCCAGCAGTTTAGGTGGGAGGGGAAGTTCTGGTCAGAGGAGTGAGTGGTGAGGGAGTGAGAGTGAGTCAGGGCTGGGTGGGGGTGATTGCTCATTCTGGACCCCAGATAGTGGCACTTGGGGGTCACAGAGAAAGAAGTGGGAGCCTGTAGCTACAAGCTGCACAGTATCTAGGAGGGCAGCTAAAGTTGAGAGGGGAGTCAGCAGCTGCAAGTTGCAGAGTGCCCTGGCACCCTGTGCTGATTCATGTAGGGTCCAGTGGGCAAGAATGCAACAGGGAGTGTAGTGTCCAGAGAGCAAGTTGCCTTGGAGCTCCACAGGTCATGTCCATTTCTCAAATTCTGGTACAGTTGCTGCCAGTTCTGGGAAAGGATGCATGGATCATGAAGGAACCCAAAAGTCATCCAAGCTGTGAGGACTGCATATTCTGAGGGGGACCTGCTGAGCCACTGCATAGAGAAAGAGAGAGATGGGTATCTTTGAGAGTTTGGGTGCCTATGAAGAATAATAGGCTGTTAGGCACTGTGAACTGTTTTGGGACTTGTGCTGCCTTCAAACGTTTGTGACCATAGTGATCCTGAGTTAATGTTGCCCTAAAGACTGTATGACCTCTTTGGTCCAGGTAAAAGCTGCTATTATGGCCATACCAACCATGTGAAAGCTGAATGTGTTCCCCACAAATTAACTGATGCTCCCCAGAGCCATGCGTGAATATGTTTAATGAATCTGGGATTCCTGTTATTTCTTCAAGTTCCATGTGGACATTCCATTATTGAAAGGAACTGTTTAATATAAATTAACCAGTTGTTTTCATCCAGGACATGCGAGGAAAAGGGACCCTGTGTGTAATAACTGTGCCTGGGTAACGTGGCCACTGGAAGTGTTTCTGCTGCTGTGGGTGCCCCCTTCCCACACACATATTCCATCCATACTCCTAGACACATGGAGGGAGGGTACATTTCTATGTATGACAGGTTTTGTGGCTCAAATGGATAAGACACACAGCAGTTATAGTTTTGCACTCATGCTGTTGGTTTGCAGAGCAAGTTTAGATACAAATGTGTGTGGTGGTTCTTGGGGTAGGGGTAAGGAGATGCGGACTTGAGGATCAAACAAAGTTAAAAACAAAACTAATGAAATACCTGTGCCATATAGTACTATGCACTCCATCAAGCCCAGCAGTGATTAACATTACATACATATTCTGTAGGTTACAGTCAGTAATTTCAGAAATACATAATTTTTTATCCAAGCCATCAGCCTCCATTCAGTGCACATAGCAAGTTTTATTTGTAAAAGGCTGTGAAATAATTGAAAAGTGTAAGTTAACAGAAAAGTCAAGTAAGTTATCATGTTTGATCAGCTTCACTGTCAAGTAAGTTATCACGTTTGGTCAGCTTCATCTTTCAGCATTTCCTGTATAAGTCTGGTTCTGAGATATATATATATATATATATATATATATATATATATATATATATGTATATATATATGGTGGAGCTCTGTTTATCATTTAGTCTTAGATCAGTCTTGTAAGGCATCAAACCCACAGACAGCAGTAAATCATTGTACACGCCACCACACACACACACACACACACACACACACACACACACACACACACACACACACACACACACACAGTTGGAGAGAGAGAAGTGTAATCTAAATGTCTGTTGGAGCAATGCAGTCTCATTACAAACTCAGTTTTGACCAACAGGCAGTGGTGTAGTGCTAAATGTGGAAGTGTGGATATCCATGAACTGACAATGTTCCCAACCCCCACAGGCCAGGGATCTGAGGGTTGCCTAGGCCCCCAAGAAGCTATAATGTTTAGATGCATTCTGTTGCATTTTGAGGGTCATTTTGAGACTATTTAGTTGCTTTTAAAGCCTCTTTGACTTACAACCAACCAGTATCGCTATCAAAATAACTACTTTTTATTTTCTTAAAAACAATTATTAAACCTAAAGCCAAAAATCCCACTCCAGCAACCCTTCAAACATCTGACTATGTATATATATATATATATATATATACCTGTATATATATATATATATTTATATATATATATACCACTTCTCTTGAATACAGTCAGCTATCACTGCCGCAGGCATTGCACTTGTTTCCTTGCAACCTAAATAGAAGACTCTGCACCCCCCCAACAGTGCACCACACAGTCAGACATACAAGGCAGTGAGAAGGGCACACAAAACACCAGCCTGGATGTACATGTGTCTCTCACACAGCAGACACGTACACAGACCATCCATGCCAGAGAATGGAACTGATACACAGGACCCACTGGAGGGTCCCTCAAGGCCCAGCACTGACACAAGATGCATACCAGGTCATGAATGCTTTTTCTGCATGTACCCTCAACTGAGATAGTTGGAGCAGGAAGGGTAAGGCTCAGCAGGGACAGCTGCATGAAATACAGGGCATGTACAGTGACATCACAGCCCACAGACTTGGCATGCAGCAAGGGTTCCGCAACCTGTGTGAGACCTCAGACAATGGCATGATTATAATTATCACTGCTCTATGGCAGGATAATGTTTCCCATTCATATCCAGTACATGGTAGCCAGCCCCCAAATCCCAATACGTCATACACTGGAACCACAACACCACCAAGCACTCCAGCATAACCCACACATGACAGCCAACCTGCAGGGGTACACAGCCAACTGTAACAGATGATGACCTAATGACAAGCACGTCCCATGGCATGTACATAGCCCAGTCATATGGCAAGGGCAGGGGCAATGCCAGTGGTAGGATCATCTCACCCCAAACACCCACTCCAGAAGTCATCCCAGACACCAGAGCCAAAAAAATACAGATGACTTAATGCTTCATCTGAATGCAGCATAGACTTTGATGCTGAAGAATTGCCATCCACCATCAGATGCATGTGGACTTCACTTCATGGGTTCCATGCTCACTCACAGTGAGGGGATGAGAGGCTGGCGGCAAGGGGCAAGCTTGCATGAAAGAGATATCACTCGAGTCACTGGACATGGCCCATGGTAAGATAAAGCCATTCAATACAAACAAAATTATTAATACAAAACAGCACACTTATCTCACTGCTCCTTTTATGATAAAGCCAGGCTGGTTATTAAGTCATATTGTTTTGTTAACACTGACTGTCTAACTCACTCAGTACTGGCCAAGTCCTGACTCCTGACTTGTGAGAATTAATCCCTTTCAGTCTCATATGGCACAACTAGTCAGCTGCTTCCTGCTCACACTTTGCATAGTAGCAGCCACACCTCCCGTCACACCGGCTACAGCTAGCCACTCGCTGGGTTAGAGGAATTCTGCAGGACATTCATCAGTTTGCAGATCTGTCTTTCACATTAACAAAAAGTACCAACTTCAAGATGAGAACAAAGTTATTACTGCCAGGTTATTAAGTTGCTAATCCTTTATTTTTAACTTTCTTTATGCTCCCTCTTGGCCCCTTAGGACTCTCTTTGGTATGGTCTTATGGACCGCCAGTTCCCACTCCATCTGAGGTCCTCCCAGACCTAGTCTCCATCCCAGGATCTTTTCTTGCTCTACTACTGACCCCCAACCCTCTGGCTCTGAGCCCCCCAAGGTGGGACTGTCTACTCCTCTGATGCTCTATCTACAATATAGTAGGGCAGCTGGAGTGGGGTGGAGATTTGGAGAAAAGCTGGGATAGACCAAGCACTGAGCATGGGAGCCATCCACAAGACTCACCTTTGTTTTCCTGGGTGCCAGCGCCATTTTTCCTTGTACTTGGTCCCCCAAGATGTGGACATGCAATGCCATCCAGTGCATGATGGGTGCACCCGCACTCACCCACAAGATGACTGCCAATGTCTTCCCATCTCATGTTCCAACAGCAGTGCACCCAGTTTCCACTGGGAGGACTAGCACAGCAGAACCATGCCTCCCTCCCAGCCAGGAGAGAGAGCAGTCTATTGGATGCTCAATCCACTCCTCCCTGTCTGACCTCTGGTGCCCCAAGCTTGCTCTGGAACCTGGGTCACTGGCATGATGCAAGGTAAGGCTGATGCCTCAACCCTCAGCACCATCAGGCTGGACCAAGTTACTAATCCTTCATGGAGAACACATGCAAATGTGCATTACTGCTCTGCCACATTAAATAAGTTAAATAAATAAGTCCACTATACTGCTCTATCCTGGAAAAATACAAAGTAAATTCAGGACCTCAACAAACATGAGAAATTCCTCTCAGTAGGGCTATCCTGGGTAAATGCATTATAAAAATGGGTAAAAGGAGGACCCCACAGAAAAAGAAAAGACCAGCTGCATAATGATGTTCAGTGCTCCAGACCTGTATCAGCTGCATAGTGATGCTCAGTGCACCAGAATGGTATCAGCTGCATAGTGATGCTCAGTGCACCAGACCTGTAGCAGCTACATAGTAATGCTCAGTGCACCAGACCTGTAGCCAGCTGCATAGTGATGCTCAGTGCACCAGACCCATAGCCGCTGCATAGTGATGCTCAGTGCACCAGATCTATAGCAGCTACATAGTGATGCTCAGTGCACCAGACCTGTATCAGCTGCATAGTGATGCTCAGTGCACCTGATCTGTAGCAGCTGCATAGTGATGCTTGGTGCACCTAACCTCTAGGAGCTGCATAGTGATGTTCAGTGAACCTGACCTGTAGTACCTATATAGTGATGTTCATTAAATCTGACCCAAAGCAGCTGAATAGTGATGTACAGTGCACCAGACCTGTAGTACCTATACAGTGATGTTCATTAAATCTGACCCGAAGCAGCTGCATAGTGATGTACAGTGCATCAGACCCAAAGCACTGCATAGTGATGTACAGTGCACCAGACCTGTAGTACATATATAGTGATGTTCATTGCACCTGACCTGAGCCAGCTGCATAGCAATGTACAGTGTACCCAACCCAAAGCACTGCATAGTGATCTACAGTGCACCAGGCACAAAGCACTGCATAGTGATGTACAGTACACCAGACCTGTAGTACATATATAGTGATGTTCATTGTGTCTGATCCAAAGCAGCTGCATAGTGATGTACAGTGCACCAGACCTGTAGTACCTATATAGTGATGTACAGTGCACCAGACCCAAAGCATTGCACAGTGATACTCAGTGCACCAGACCCAAAGCACTGCATAGTGATGTACAGTTCACCAGACCTGTAGTACCTATATAGTGATGTTCATTGCACCTGACCTGAAGCAGCTGCTATAGTGATGTACAGTGCACCAGACCTGTAGCAGCTGCATAGTGATGCTCAGTGCACCTAACCTGTAGCAGCTGCATAGTGATGCTTGTGCACCTAACCTCTAGGAGCTGCATAGTGATGTTCAGTGCACCTGACCCGAAGCAGCTGCATAGTGATGTACAGTGCACCAGACCCAAAGCATTGCATAGTGATGCACAGTGCATAAGACCCAAAGCACTGCATAGTGATGTACAGTGCATCAGACCCAAAGCACTTCATGGTGATGTACAGTGCACCAGACCTGTAGTACCTATATAGTGATGTTCATTGCACCTGACCTGAAGCAGCTGCATAGTGATGTACAGTGCACCTGACCCAAAGCACTGCATAGTGATGTACAGTGCACCAGACCCATAGTACCTATATAGTGATGTTCATTGCACCTGACCTGACCTGAAGCAGCTGCATTGTGATGCTCAGTGCACCAGACCCAAGGCACTGCATAATGATGTACAGTGCACCAGACCTGTAGTAGCTATATAGTGATGTTCATTGCACCTGACACAGTAGAGTAGCCAGACAATAAAATGTGTACACCAGGACCATGTCTATTGCCCCATCTGGCTCAATAAATACAACTTGTGTACACCATGGCACTGGTTATTGCCCCCACTCATGCATAAGAAAATAAAGGTGCCATATATTGCTCCCCTTAGGTGTCCACATACTGTACCACACCAGAGTCTTCAGACACGCATACCACCTCAGAGCCTGTAATGTTGTATGGTCCCTGGAATGCAAAGACAATCTCAGTGGTCAACCCCACTAGTTTTGACACCCAGGAATAAAATCACAGGAAGGATCAGCTGGTTCTGCATTCTGGATTCATGGACAAATACAGCAGTTCAGAGCCTTTTTGTTGCCTCCCAAAAATAAAATTGTACACCATGCAGTACATGGACTATATCTTCCTACACCCATAACCTGACCTGTAAGAGCTGCATAGTGATGTACAGTGCACAAAAACAGCTGCATAGTGATGTACAGTGTAACCAACCTGTAGCAGCTGCATAGTGATGCTCAGTGCACCAGACCTGAGGCACTGCATAGTGATGTTTAGTGCAGCCAACCTGTAGCAGCTGAATTGTGATGTTCAGTGCACCAGACCTGTAGCAGCTGAATAGTAATGTTCCGTCTACCCAACTTGAAGCAGCTGTATTGTGATGTTCAGTGCACCAGACCTGTAACAGCTGCATAGTGATGTACAGTGTACCAAAACAGCTGTATTGTGATGCTCAGTGCTCCCGACCTATAGCAGCTGCATAGTGATGCTTGGTGCACCCAACCTGTAGTGGCTGCATAATGATGTTCAGTGTAACCAACCTGAAGCAGTTTCAGGATGATGCTCAGTGCACCCAACCTGTAGTAACTGCAAAATGATGCTCAGTGCACCCAACCTGTAGCAGCTGTGTAGTGATGCTCAGTACACCAGACCTGTAGCAGCTCCATAGTGATGTTCAGTGCACACAACCTATACAGATGCCTAGTGATGCTCAGTGCACTGGACCCATAGCAGCTTCTTAGTGATGCTCAGTGTACCCAACCTGTAGTAGCTGCAAAGTGATGCTCAGTGCACCTGACCTGTAGTCAATGCACAGTGATGCTCAGTGCATCAGACCTGTAGTAGCTGCATAGTGATGCTCAGTGCACCTGACCTATAGTCGATGCACAGTGATGCTCAGTGCATCAGACCTGTAGTAGCTGCATAGTGATGTTCAGTGCACCAGACCTGTAGTAGCTGCATAGTGATGTTCAGTGCATCAGACCTGTAATAGCTGCATAGTGATGCTCAGTGCACCTGACCTGTAGTCGATGCACAGTGATGTTCAGTGCACCAGACCTGTAGCACCTACATAATGATACTCAGTGCACCTGACCTGTAGTAGCTGCATAGTGATGTTCAGTGCACGCAACCTATGGCAGATGCCTAGTGATGCTCAGTGCACTGGACCCATAGCAGTTTCTTAGTGATGCTTAGTGCACCCAACCTGTAGTAGCTGCAAAGTGATACTCAGTGCACCAGATCTTAAACAGCTAAATAATGATTCTCACTGTTATATACCTATAGTTCAGTTTGTGCAGAGCCCTGCAGGTTGTATGATAATGATAATGATACTTACTGCTATAGTCCTGGAGCTCAGTTCGCGCAGGCTCCAGCTTTATGATAATGATGCTCATTTTTATAGACTTATAGCTTGAATTTTTAAGGGCCCCACAGACTGTATGATAATGATACTCACTGTTATAGACTTGTAACTTGTGTTTTTGCAGGGACCCACAGGCCATTATAGATAATGATGCTCAGCATTATAGACCTGTAGCTTGGTATGTGCAGGGCCGTGAAGGCCTGATAGAGACCTGTAGCTTGGATTGTGGAGAGCCCATCAAGAATATGATAATGATGCTCTTAGTTATATGCCTGTAGCTTGGATTGTACAGGGCCCTGCAGGCCGCATGATAATGATGCTCACAGTTATAGACATGTAGCTTGGTTTTTTCAGGGCTCCACAGGCTGTATGATAATACTGGTCACTGTTATACACCTTTCAGCTTGATTTGTGTAGGGCCCTGCAGGCTATATAATAATGGTGCTCACTGTTATGCACCTGTAGCCTGGTTTGTGCAGGGTCCAGCAGGTCATATGACAATGATGCTCACTGCTATAGACCTGTAGTCCCTTTGCAAGTGGAGGGTCTATTTAAGAGAAAACTAGGCACTAGAACAAGGGGGCATTAAATGAAACTAAAAGGAGGGAGTTTAGGAGAGATGTGTGGAAATACTTCTTCAGGGAAAGGGTGGTGAATGACTGAAACAGACTGCCAGAGAAGGAGGAGATAGTGGGGTCAAAGACTGTGGGGAGCATCAAGCATGCGTGGGATAGACAAAGGAGCATATTAGATATAGGAATAGAGAGGGAGGGACACCAATGACTGATTAGGGTCAGTACTGATGGAATAGGCAGGGACAAGGAGCAGACTGGATAAGCCTAAAGGTACTTTTCTGCTGTCCAAATATATGTTTCTATGTAGCTTGGTTTGTGCAGGGCTCTGCCGGCTGTATGATAATGATGTTCACTGTTACTGACTTGTAGCTTGGTTTGTGCAGGGCCCTTCAGCCCTGTTGTAGACCATTAGCTTGGATTGTGCAGAATCCTGCAGGCTGTATGATAATGATGCTCACTATTACTAACCTGCAGCTCAGGTTGTGCAAGGCCATGAAGGCCCATTATAGACTTGTAGCTTGGTTTGTGCAGGACCCTGCAGCCTTGTTATAGACCTATAGCTTTAGCTTGGTTTGGGCAGGGCCCTGCAGGCCATGTGATAGTGATGCTCATTGTTATAGACCTGTAGCTTGGTTTTTGCAGCGCCCTGCTGGCCATATAATAGTGATGCTCACTGTTATAGCCCTGCAGCTTGGTGTATACAGGCCCTGCAGGCCTGTTATAGACCTGCAGCTTGGTTTGTGCAGGGCCCCACAGGCCATGTAATACTGATGCTCACTGTTACTGATCTGTAGTTTGGTTTGTGCAGGGCCTTGCAGGCCATGTTTTTGTGATGCCCACTGTTATAGATCTGTATCTTGGTTTGTGCATGGCCCTGAAGGCCTGTTATAATTCCGTATCTTGGTTTTTGCAGGGCCCTGCAGGCCTGTTATAAACATGTATCTTGGTTTGTGCAGGACCCTGCAGACCTGTTATAGACTTGTATTTTGGTTTGTCCAGGACCCTGTAGGCCTGCTAAAGACCTGCATCTTGATTTGAGCATGGCCTTGCAGGCCAGTTATAGACTTGTATCTTGGTTTGTGCAGGACCCTAAAGGCCTGCTATAGCGCTATATCTTGGTTTGTGCAGGGCTCTGCAGGCTGCATAATAATGATGCTCATTGTTACAGGCCTGTAGCTTGGTCTGTGCAGTGCCCTGCAGGCCTGTAATAAACTTGTATCTTAGTTTGTGCAAGATCCTACAGGCCCTTAATAAACTTGTATCTTGGTTTGTGCAGGACCCATGCTGGCCTGGATAGACCTATATCTTGGTTTGTGAAAGGTCTTGCAGACCTGTTATAGACTTGTATCTTGATTTGTGTAGGAACCTGCAGGCCAGTTATAGACGTGTATCTTGGTTTATGTAGGGCCCTGCAGGCCAGTTATAGATTTGTATTTTGGTTTGTGCAGGGTCCAGTAGACCTGTTATAGACCTGTAGCTTGGTTTATGCAGTGCCCTGCAGGTCATACTTGAAGAAGCACTGCTGTTAAATGGGGTGGGGTACAGATTAGTTGCTGAGATTAAGATGGCATCTGGGGAACAGACATGCTGTTGAACTCTTGTCTAACCTGTGAGACTTTTCACTTCTAATTCTTATTTGATTAAGAGAAATTGTCATCTAAATTTCAAAAGAAAGTATCAAAGCCAGGTACCAAAGCCACAGCAACAGAGGAGGAGAAAAGATTCTTCCTCTTGAGACATCCATAAATTGATCTAAAAAGATCCAATAAAATCCATTATGACTTCAGTGTCTGGTCCAGGGGAGGCAATCACAGCCACTGGGGAGTGACTTCTGCTACATATGGGGTGCCCATCCATTGCTTGGGAGGTATTTAGAAGCACCTACCCATCAATTGAGCAGGGTGACTTGTCAAAGGACTACTACAGTCAGAATTTGTGAAAACATACAGTATGCTGTGCAGAGTGTTTTGATTTGTGTGTTTAGTCCTGGTATGTCCTTCCCTTTACTTGCTATTAGGAGTTTTCCCTCGAGTTGCCTACTAGTTTCATGGCCTCTCCTACAAGTGTTATTGCCTTTGGGGAGCACCATATTATCACAGTGTATTGCTATTTTTTTCTTACCATGCCTTCTGTCCCATGTGCAAGAGATACATCCTGGTCCTTAGATTCAGAAGGTACTAGTTTACAATCAATTTTACAGAAGTGCAGTTGTGTTTTTAAGTAATTTTCCTTACCCAGTGGGCACTGAAGGTACATTTACAGCTTAGCTATCACTTGAGAACAATTTGAGTGGGTATTCTGTAAGAAAACAGCTAGAATCTTTATTAATAATAGCAATGATGACCTAGGGTGAGTCGTGTTCTTGTTATGGCTTTGTGTAATTTGATGAAATTTAAAGCTTTAAAAGCAAAACATTTACTCCTGCTGACTAGACCTAGAAAAATATATAGAAAACTAAAATATTGAATTGTGGTTATTTAGTTGTGGCCAGAACATTAGGCTTCTATCTTCAGATTAGTGCTGCAGTACTTTCCCTCACTGAGTCATTGGTCCAGGATGCATCAGTGTCACATGAGACAGGAGGAGGAATATAGGGCAAAGAAGAGATCCCAGGAGGCCATAAATCTAGTAGGCAAATTTAGAAAACACTCAAAATAGAAAACAAAAAGAAGGACACATGGGTAGATATTCAGAGCAGTTATAAGTGGCACAACTGAGTTACTAGGCATAACTATGGACATGTGCCACTGAAGCGATATTCAAAGGCTGTGGCTGTGCAGTGCAAGTCACACAGCACCATGGCACAAATATAATGTATGCAGCACAAGTGCAGGGGGGTGTTCCATGAATAAGTGGCACAAGGGTATATTCAACCACAAATCATGGCGCAAGTCTGGAGCAAAACCCAAGATGCACCACCTGGACTTGAGCCTATAAAAACCTAGCTCAAACACACAGACAGAGAGGCACAATTCTGTGCCCAGAGAGAGAGAGAGAGTCAGGGAGCCAGTGTGACACACAGCCAGATAGAGATGGACAGTGCACACGTTCCTCATGGAGGTGGTAATGAGGTTGTGAGGAGATAGGAGGAACACCAAGCGTGGCCAACAAAAGGCGGTGATGGTAGCCCGACACAGGTGGTTACCGCACCCATGTCATACTTGAGAACCATAGTAATACGGAGATAGTGGGCCAGTACTACCTGAACAGGGTATTCTAAGGCAGCTCTATGAGCTGTGCAGTGAGGAGATGCAGGCACCCATCAGATGTAGTCATGCCATGTCAGTGGAGACTAAGGTGACTGCAGTGATGTGCTTGCTCACCACGGGCACCTTCCAAAGTCCAGCTGGGGATACCATTTGCATCACCCACTCGCCCATCCTGCCTTATCAGAGAGTTCCTCCATGCTCTGCTGCCACATGCTTCAGAGTTCATACATTTACCCAGCACACAGCTGAGTCTACAGTAAACATGCAGGACTTCCACAGGGTCGCACTCATACCAGACATGATTGGGCCATTGACTGCACCCTAAGGCCCAGTCTACATAAATCACAAAGGCTACCCATCAGTCAACTGCCAGGTGTGTGCAATGCCACAGGGTGCATCATTAATGTTTGCACTCACACCCCAGGAGTGCACACATGATGCATCTATCTGGCACAGCTCTGCACTGTGCCAGAAGTTTGAACGTGGGGAAATCATTATACCCATGCCACATGGCCCAGCAGCCCAGTCAGTATACACGGGGCATGCAGCACAACACACATGTGTGCTAATACATGCATGCCACACCACCACTGCCCACATGTGTATGAGGCAGCAGCAGCAGATGGCAGTGCAGGGCAGTACACACATCAAGCCAACCACACAGTCCTTTAGCCACCATGGCCATGAGGGCAGCCATGCTGGGGCTGATCAGCAGACACAGGCTGCTCATTGGTCATGGGGGGTGTCTGACACCACCCAGAGGTTGATGTCTGGGACCACGACCATGTCCTCGCAGGGGCATGGAGGTAGCCAAACAGGCCAGCCCCTGAGGTGCCTTGGATGCCTATATTAGAGACCGGTATCTGCTGTGATGGGGTCACAAGATGCTAGGACTGTGGGGTGGACAGTGCACTGTGGGGGGGTCCTCTGCACATGGCCAAGCCCAGTGGCTGCCACCAACACAAGCCCAGCCATGATGGTACCAGTCATGCTGTCCATTGATGCCACAATGGCACCAGTCATGCAGTCCATCAACATGGTCGCAGCCTCCCGCATCTGGTGGAGCCTGTCCATGAGCTGCACATTGCTCCTGACCTACTGCTCAGCCAGCTGGCGCACCTCTGCACGCAGTGTATGCATCTGTTACAGAGTAGACACACCAGAGGGTATAGACAGAATGAGAAGGGACCTGCAGAAACTTGAAGAATGGTCAGGGGTGTGGCAGTTGAAATTCAATGCAAAGAAGTGCAAGATAATGCATATGGGGCACAAAAACCCTGGCACAATATATCAGTTGGGGGTGAGGATATAGCATACACCAAGCAGGAAAGGGATCTTGGTTAATACTCTGATGACCCTCAAGGAGGAAATAGTGTGACAAGGCAGCAGGTAAAGCAAATAGGATGATGGGATGCATAGGCAGGGGCATCACCAGCAGGAAAATGGAGGTCATAATTCCACTATGCAAGACACTAGTGAGGCCCCACCAGGAGTATAGTGTACAGTTCTGGAGATCTTACCTACGTAAGGACATAGACAGGGTAGAGAAGGTTCAGAGGAGGGCAACAAAGATGGTACATGGATTGCATCACAAGTCCTATGAGTACAGGTTGAAGGAACTGAATATGTACTCCCTGGAGGAGAGGAGGAGAGAGGGATATGATAGACATACAAGATCTTACAGGGAGGAACAGGTGCAGGAATACACTATTTTTAAGCGAAAAGATGTTCCAGGACTAGAGGGCATGAGATGAAGTTGGAGGGAGGACGATTCAGAGGAACATGAGAAAGAATTTCTTCACAGAACGGTGGTGGACAAGGGAACACCCTGCCAGAGGAAGTGGTGGGGGCTGAAACAATCACGGGATTTAAGAATGCATGGATAGATATAAAGGAATTCTGGAGGTCAGGGGTAAGGGGCAACAGACTTCTAGGAAAACATAAATTGAACTTAGAAGCTCAAATGGGCAGACTGTGTGGCCACAGGCCCCTATCTGCCAACACTGTCTATGTATCTATGTACCTCTGTGGCAAGCAGGCCTGGTTCTCTCATAGATGCCTGCAGCAACCCAGTGTGCTCTTCCAGCTGCTCAGCATCCTGCACTCCTGGCCAGGATGCTGGGCTGCTGAGGGTGACATGGCACGCTGCCCAGCCTCCTGCTCTGGTGGATGCTGCACAGGGGGCAGTACTGGGGCTACAGTGTTGTCGGGCACCTGCAGCAGACACCGTGCCACACTGCCTGGTGGAACCCACATCCTGCTGCTGCTGCTCAACCAGCCGCTGGGCAGTTCCATGCATTGCCGCCACACCAGCACCACCATTGGGCACAGTGGTGTTGTCACACACTGCTGTGCCTGCAGGGATGGGTGGCAGCTGTGCAGCTACAGGCACAGTGCTGAGCCCTGGTCTCACCTGTGATGTGTCCAGAGGGATGTCAGGCAACACATCCCCTACACTGTCCAGGATCAGTGTGTTATGTCATCATTGGAGCTGGATCCAGCCCCATGCTGGGTCTCCACACATAGCACACTCAGGCTGACATCTTGCAGAAACCCACCCAGGGTGTCGTCTGACCCCAGGCCAAGGATATCCACCTACTCCACAGTGCTTGTCCACAGCCTGTCCAGGTTATGCACTCTGGTAGAGGTGGATGGTCTGTCCTCCATGGCCATGGCTGCTGCAGTCCCTGCTCCATCCTCCCCATGGAGGTGTGATAGTGCTGCAAGAGAGGAACAGAGGTTAGTGCTGCAGTAATGCCCATGCAGTGGCCCCAACAGTGTGTGTGCAGCCAATGCTGCATGCCACCGTGTTGCCACACATGCCAGTAGTGACACACGCAGGTGGTTTGCAACATGGCAGCAGGCACTCCTGCATGTCCAAGCCTACCCACTGCCAGACATGTTTGTCGAGTGCTAACTCACCATACAGGGTGGGCTACCACCCGTTTGGAATCCACCCCAGTACACCCTCCACCACTGTGCATCTGATGGTGGCCACCACCAGCTCTTCAGTAACTGACAGGGTGGGAGTGGTGATGGGCCACCACAGATCGCACTGTGGGAGGCCCATATAGCCACCACCTTCTCTTTGATCCTCTGCCTGTCAGTGCTGACCTCTTTGCGTGACTCCTGTGCACTGTGCTGGTGCCTTCTGTGCAGGTTCACGTATGCTGTCACCTCATCCTACCCTGCTGACCTCTCTTGGGGTGTGCCAGTGGCACTGCTAAATAGTTCCTCCCAGTCAAGGTATGCCTTGAACATGGCATTCTGCTCTGTGTTATTGAAGTTGGACCTTCTCCTCTGGGCAGGCCCACACCCCTCCTCACTTTCATGTCCTGACATGTTGCTACCTGTGGACAGTGACAGCATGGTGGGTCAGTGTCTTCATGGGCCATGGCAGTTCCCCATTTCAGTGTTGTTGCAGTCCTCTGTTGCCCTGTGGCAGCATCCACTTACCTACTGAGGTTGCAATGCTGGTTCATGGTCTGTGCTCTGATGGCACTTATCAGGCATATCACATTCAAATGAGCTTGTGCGCAATGGTGATGTTATGCTAATGCAACCTATTATGCAAGCACATTGGCTGATGAGGTGATTTGCATACCGCAGTTGAATATCGCGAATATGCACCATGCACAATGGAGTTGCACTGGAACAACCCCATGGTGCATGTCAGGCACATGTGCATTGTGTTCTGCAGTGCGCATGTGCACACAGCATAGCACATGTCTATCACATGACTGGTGTCCCTTGCACATTGCTGCCATTGTGCATGCAGGAGATGGGGAGGCATTGCTCATGCTCTAGCTTCCACTGCGCACTGTGCACAATGCAGTATGTAGGGCACATGTGCAATTGAGTGGGGGTGATAACCCATGGCCCTGGGCCATGTTCATGACTCCATGCACCTGTCAGGCCATGGCATTGTGCACATGTCCAGGAATGTGCAATGCACCGCATCATGCATCACCGTGATGCTCGATTGCATCATGCTGTTCCTGATCATGCATCCCACCCATGTAGCCCCTCACATGATGATCCTCCCACCATTCACCCCAGTCTAGTGAGCCTTTAGCAGCCATGGTGCAGGGAGAGCACAACGGCACTTAATTTAACCAATGGAAATCGTCAATCTGGTCACAGTGGTGCAGCCTTTGAGGGACAATCTGTTTTGTCAGGTGCCACTACAACAGGCCAGGGGTGATGCATGGCAGCATGTTTCCAGGGACCTGGAGTGGCACATGGGAGTGGCCAAGACCCCCAAGAAATGCCTCCATTATTACGGGGACCTAAGGTGCAGGGATCCTGAGATGCTGCGCAGGATGCAGGCATGTGTCCAGCACAGGGCAGTGCCATAGACAGGTAGGTGTGCACAAGTGGCATGCATGCCTGGATGCTCATCAGTAGTAGGTGTAGGGCTGTGCGTCATGCTCTGCAGCTGGGGTTCAACACAGTCCTGTCTTCAGCTGCACTTCATGCATGGCTGCTGCACGTGTTGCAGTCATGCAGGCATGGGGGCCATAGGATGGTCAGGGACATGCCATGTAACATGCAAGCTGTGCGGTGGTGGGGGGGCTCACCATGCATGCTTGTGTACTCATGTCCTCCTCTCTACATTCCTTCCACAGGGCCAGAGGATCACAGATGGGCCAGGGAGGTCACAGCAGGGGTGAGGGGCCACAGTAGGCCACTGACAGCAGCATCGGTCAGACATTGCATGGCAGGTAAGTTTGGCCACATTGCTGTTACCTGTCCCCATGGTATTGCAGTGAGGATGGGGTCCGGCATGGTAGCTATGGCCATGTGTCTGCACAGCCGTGGTCAGCACATCCATTATATGTGCAACTCTTGCATGCATTTGGCAGCCTTTGGCCAGCTGGTGGAGATGACCTGCACATAGCCTCCACTAAGGCAGCGAGAAAGCCCTCCCCAGAACTGGAGTGCAGATCCCCCCAACCAACGCATGCTGCAAACAGCTTTGGACACAACTGGGAAGGTCACGAGGGCAGCAAGGAAGCTCTTCCCAGAACCAGAGTGCGGACCGCCCCAACTGACACACGTTGCAAACAGGTATGGCTAGTCAGCATAGCAGTTCCAACAAGCAGACAAAGTGGAGCACAGAGAAAAGGCGCCCATTTCAAATTCCAGTTGGCAGACAAATGGAGATAGTTTTATATGTCTGCCTCATAGCTTAAAATGCTGTTTTATTGTTCTGCAACAGGGAGCTTTAAGAATACTTTGCGGTGTATCCAGCTTCTGCAGCACACCTTAATTCATGTCTGTCTCATAGCTTAAAGTACTGTTGTAGTGTTTCGAATCAGGGAGCTTTAATGGTCATTTTTAAAGAAGTGTTTAAAAGAATTCATTATCAACCACCAACTGCTGCAGGGCATCTTAACATTGCGATTGTTATAGCAAGCAAACAGTAATTACCAGCTGCTGCAGGGCACTTTAGAGTCATGATTTGTTATAGCAAGTAACTTTAAGTTGCTTTAAAGATCCTGTACAGCCTTTTGTTAGCAAGCCTTTTCCTCCCTCTTACCTATTTGATTGTGTTCTCCCTACAACAGCTTCAGGCACAACTTGGAAGGTCACGAGGGCAGCAAGAAAGCTCCTCCCCAGAACCGAGTGCGGATCCCCCAACCGACACACGCTGCAAACAAGTACAGCATAGCAGTTTCAACGAAGGGAGCCCTGCTGATGTTTCGTCAGCCCCCACCACCCCACCACTACCCTTGGCAGACACTCCTTATATAGAGAAATCACATGCTATTTTCAACCAATCAGCCCATTTTCTCATTTGCAGGCTATAATGAGAATCCACTAGAGGCCACTCACAATAGGTCTTAGCAGTAAGACACCATCCAAACCCTTGCTCTGTAGCCTCTCCAGTATGTCTCAATTATACTTATTAATCTTCTTCCCTCATCCCTGGGTGTCTCTCCTCCATCTAATTACCCTACACTGCCAGACCACATCATACCATGTGATAGACTGCTAACAAACATTCCTCACGATTATCATAGTGGTGTCGCACCACTGCCACTTCTAACACACACTAGCTACCGGCCCTGGCTAATCCCAGCTACCTTCCGCATCAGTCTCTATGCCTTCTGCCACACACTCAGAGACCAAAAGCTGCAATAGCTGCATTCATACTACCTCTAGAAAGCTTCAGTGGATGGCACAACACACAAACTCCTGGTCACCCTGCTACTTCTACTTGCAGGTGATATCGAGCTAACCCTGGACCTACCCACCTCCACACCCAAAATGATTCCATTCCACTCCAACTCCCCACGGGCTTTGAACTGATTCACATAAATATTTGTAGCCTCTTGCGCAAAATCACCTTGCTTCAAGCCCTTGCCTTGTCCCTTATTCCAGACATACTGATTATCTCCGAAACCTGGCTAAAACCACATAACACTGATACAGAATTTGCAATACCCAGCTACACACTTCTCCGCCATGACTGTGTGGGCGAAAAAGGAGGTGGCATAGCTAACGCTGCCCCACTCATCCAATTTTCTGTGACTGCCCTATCCCTACCTTCTGAGTCCATTTGCCTTAATGGTAAACTCACCATCCCCACTCAATCCCAATCTACATAGCAGGTAATGTGCTGTGCTACAGACACCAACTCACCTGCCATACTGGACTACCTGGTTCCTTTAAACCCCTGGCAGCAGGTTTTGAGATCCATATACTAGGAGATTTTAACCTGAACTGGCTCGCTGAGTCTCATTCTAAACTTTTGTGACAAGGTGACAGCCTAATCATAACTCAACTAATCTCTGAACCCACCTCAGTTAAACCACAAAACACAGAACCACACACTGCTAGATTGGTCCCTCACATCACACCAAGACAGGGTCATAGGCTCAGGTCTCCTTCCGATGCCCTTAGTGACCACCACGGAATCTACCCATATGCAAAATTCACAAAACCTAAAGCTCCCCCAGAATCATAATGTCTGGATCCTACAAATCTCCGGACCTCCCCATATTATTAAATGATTTGGGCAACTCTAACTGGTCACACATTAGTCAATTCACCTCTACAGATGAGGCACTATTGTTCTTTAAGTCCAAGTTCATCACCATCTGGGACCAATATGCCCCCCTCAGACATACCAGAGTCCGAGGTGCTCATCTCCCATGGATCTCTACCAAAATCCTAGCCCACCTCTGAATCTGAGACAAGGTCTGGAAAACTTTTAAGCTTTCCAAATCTCAGGCCGACCTCCAGACTTACCATGTGCTTCACAATACTAGAGCAAAAAGAATCGTCCAAGAAAGCCAACTATTTCTACAGTGCTTATCTAGTTCCACCTCCCATTTCCCGTCAAGATTCTGGAATGTGGTCAAATCACTTCTCTGCCCACTATCGCAGCCCCCCACCCCTTCCCTGCAGATTGGGGGACCTCTCTCCATCACTGACCCCTCAGCAGTTGCCATTTTGTTTAACACTGTCTTCACAACTAGCCATGCTACTCCCTTGTCCACCCCCACCCTGTTCAGCATGCCTCCCCCATCACCCCATCTTGTGGCACACCTGCAGCTCACTCCTTCTCCTTCCTGCAAGTCACCGCTGATGAGGTATACAATGCACTGGTTGCCCTTAACCCAGACGAAGGTAAATGTCCCACTGGGTTGGACTCCAAAATGCTCCCCCTGTCAGCCCCTGCCATAGCTCAATCCCTTGCCTCCCTTTTTAACTTATCCTTCTTCCTAGCTGAAGTCCCTACTGAGTGGAAACATGCCATCGTAATCCCACTTCCCAAGTGTGGTGATTCCTCAAACCCAAGCAACTATTGGCCCATCTTCCTCCTACCGACCCTTGCTAAACTACAGGAGTGCCTGGTTCTTTCTCGACTATCCACCTTTCTGGATTCCTCCTCCTTTTTCTCCCCCTACCAGTATGGGTTTAGGAAATCCCACTCCACCACTACCTCCCTTCTCAGGATTACCAATTCCATCCTCACAGGGATAGATGCTGGCTACATCACAGCTGCCATCTTTATCGACCTGGCTAATTTCTGATACTGTGACACACTCTCCTCCTGAACAAACTCACTCAATGCTGGTCTATCCAGCTGGGCCACATCTTGTTTCCACTCTTACCTCACTGGCAGATCCTAAGCTGTCCGCATCAGTTCATCCACATTGGCCCCTCCCAATCACTTCAGGAGTACCACAAGGCTCTGTCCTAGGCCCCTCCTGTTCTTGGTCTTCCTGAATGACCTGCCATCTGCCTGCCCACACACCGCCATCCACATGTACGCAGATGACACAGTGATATACAGATCAGACCCTCAACCTCGGAGGTTGCGACCAGACTGCAACAAGACTTTATCTCAGTCCAGCACTGGCTCCGCTTAAAAATAACCTCCTCCTGAATGCCGGCAAAACAGTCTCACTAACCTTTGGCACAAGGCATAACATTTCTAGGATCCCTTCACCAATATTATTCCACACTCTGGAAGGGTCCCCTCTGGAGTTCTGCACCTCCTTCAGATACCTCAGTGTTTGGCTTGACCAGCACCTCAACTTTTCCTCACATATTGACTCTTTACTCAAGAAGCTGCACCCTAGGCTTGGTGCACTTTACCAGAATTATGACAGCATCCCCCCTTCCAGCCAGGAAGGACATTGAAAAAAAAATTATCCTCCCCGTCCTCGACTATGGGGACATAGTCTATCGCGCTGGCCTCAAGACCACATTAGCCAGGTTGGATCCTCTCTTCCAATCTTTCTGTCATTTCACCCTGAACAGCCCCTACTCCACACACCACTGTGCCCTATCAAGCAATGAACCTCACCTCTTGACCATCGTAGACTAACCCCACTGTGCCAAGATCCCAGCCAAGTATTGGTCACAGCGATCTCCTCCTACCTCTCTGATGCCTTAACCAACCCCAGCGCCCAAGCATACACTCTCAGAAACTCAGACTCTAGGTCCCTAGCTGTCCCCACCAGTCTACTACTACTGGTCAGTCAGCTTAGCCACCGCATTCTCACATTGTGGAACTCCCTCTCAGCTAACGCTCATCACTTCTCCTCCCTCTTGCACCTTAACTCCATGCTCCAAGCCCATTTACATCCCTAACTAGTGCTTGTGTCTAGGTGTTTCCCAATCACTAGTAGACTCTCAGTATATGTCTGCACTTAGCAATTGAAATTAATCTGTGCCAACTATTGTTCTCTTGCCTTATACAGTTTCTCACATGGTCCAATTTTGCTAGTGGCCTGCACCTGAATTTATTGTACTCATGCTGTGTTAACTGTGGCTACCAACTGACTCTCAATCCACTACTGACTTGTAATCAGAACCAAATGTTACTGTTCTCCCACTATGTATTCACTTGTTTACACTGTCTTCAACTGTCTACCTTATGTTCCCTCCCCAGGATGTATCTGAAATTGAGCAATAAACTGCTCAGTATGCCTTTCCTGGTAAATGCTTAAATAAATAAATAAATAAAGTGTGCTGCAAATAGTGCCATTGTTTGTGCTATGTGCCCATGTCAGGCATACATGGGCACACTGTGCTACACTGTCTGTCTGGCTGCTCCATTGTGGTGTACTGTGTGGATGACTGATGTGCCCCTCCAGGCATGGGTCCATTGTGGTCTCTCAGTGATGTTTGCCCCACAGTTCAATGCACGATGTGGGTGGGCCATTTTTTGGGGGGGCATTGAACTGATTGACTGTCCTGTCCCTTCCCCTGGGTGGTCGTGGGATGGTAGCTGGGAGGGCTACATGCTCCCATTCCCAGGCACTTGGGTGTATCTTGGGTCTACAATGGAGGCACCTGGAGCTGCAGTGAAGGCACCTGCAAGAGATGGTGACTTTGAGGCAGGCCTTCCAGTGTCTGTGGTGGTCTATCAGGGGATGGCAATAGACCACCTGTACAGTGCCCCTGTTATATATAGCTCCCATTCCTTAGCCACACCTGTTTCACTGCTCTCCCACATCATGATGTATAGCCCATACACCCTGTCCCCTTCCTCTTCTCTCCCTCCCCATCCCTGCCCCTTGTTTTATGACTGTCTTGTACATATCTTTTTGATAAAGCTTTCATTTTGCTACAGCCCTGTGTCCTTGTCTGCTTTGCAGGTGGCATGAGAAGCCATGCTGCTGATGTGTGGTCATGGTACATGGGGTCCCCTCAGGGGTGGGTCAGATCATGGGCTGTGTTCCCATGGGGTCCATGTTGTATCCAGCACTGTTTCATATGTTCATGGCATGTGTGACTGGGGGTCGGATGTGTTTGGTGTGTCACTGTGTGGTCAGTGTGGGGCTCTGTACTGGAGTGGGTTACCAGGAGGGTGCTGGTCTCTGCACAGGGAGCTTGCATTCTTGGGGCCTGGTCCACATGGTGGCACATGGACCTCAATGTGCACGGGTGCACCCCATGCACATGGGAGGGGTCACCTGCCTGTGCCCTATGACCTGGAGGGTCTAGCACTGGTGGTGACAGGGTGACAGAGGGGATCGGGACTTGGGTAATATTGTTTCCAGGAACATACATGTTGTTGGACACCGTGGGTAAGTGGTGGCTGAGGCTGGCATGCTGTTGGGCTGCATGGGGTGGGTGTTCACTTGCAGTATGGGGGTCATTCTCCCCATATCCCCATTGCTGGTCAAGCTGACTTTGGACTGTGGGCTATGGTTCTGGGGATCATTCCTGATGACACCTGTGGACCGCTGGTGGTGTGCTGACCAGTGGGACTCTGCTGGTGGCTGGGCTCCATTACCTGGATGTGTGGGGCTAGCTTGGAGCAGACTGTGATTGTACTAACTGAGCCATGGACAGGGTAGAGGGGATGTGCTCTGGACTATTCATTGTCTGGGGTGGTTGGACAGGGGGCAGGGTGGCCCTTCCTGTACCATGGGGGCACTGTTGGCCTGGGTGTGTGTGCTACTGGTGGGATGGCTGGTGTCGGGGTCACATCTGGTGGCTCCTGTCAGTGACAGGGTGGTGGATGGCTGTTATGTGCTACTGGAGGTGGTGTTGGGGATGGGCACCATACAGGGCTTTGTGTGGGCATGGGTCAGACACATGGTACTGGTATCGGGAGGGGTGGGAGGCAGGATGCCACAGGGTTCTGTGGGTTGCTACATCTCTCCTGCCCATCTGCTGGGTGCCTTTGGTGGTCCTGCTGTGCCTGGTGGTCATTTTCTGCCTTCCTGTGTCTGTAGTTTTGTATGTCTGTGTTCCTACCTCTGTTCTGCTGTTCATTGCTGTGACTCCCCCACCACCCCCTGTGCCATTGCCCCAGAAGTCACTGGATGTGTGGGCCTTTTCCCTGTCCTGTGTGTGGCCTTTTGTGCCATTGTGACCAGTGTCTGCCTCTGCACCTTGTGCACCTGTCCACCTGGACTGCCATTTGATTGTGAGGGTGCACATGTCCACTGTGGGCAGAGCTGTGGTGCCCCTCCCCACTTCAGCAAGTGCCCTGTGTTGCACTGTGTGGCTTGTGGCTCACTCACCCCTGATCAACTTCGCTTTGTGTTTGCTTCATCCCTGGCACCATGCATGCAGCACCCTTTGGGCCTGCCTGGTGGGTGTCTGTTGCATATCTCTGCCATTGGCATGGCTGGGTTGGCAGGCCTTTGGACAAGGGTGTGTTCCCTGGTTGGTAGGCTAGGGTTGTCTGTGCACTTTCCCTTGGTGCCTTGTGTGTCCTCCAAGTCAGTGCATCTGTGTACATGGGTGTGCCCTGCTAGGGGGTCCTGTGCCTATTGCCCTATATTTCCTTGGTTATGTGCCCTGATACCTCCGGCTCTTGCAGTGCTTACTACATTTGTGCTCAGGTCTGCTCTGTTCATCCATGGTTGCGCCAGCGCATCTTTGGTTGGACCATGGTGCATCTTTGCCATAATCAGCCAGCTTGTGCTAGGGCATTTTGGGCAGTGTTTCTTCTGAATATGGCTCCCAGTTTACCATGGCACATCTGACTTGTGCTGCTCTGGACTTGTGCCAGCCTTTAGCGCATTTCTGAATATCCAGCCCATTAAGTCTAAACACATAAATCAAAACACTTTGCACAACATGTTTTGAAAATTGTGACTGTAGTACTCCTTTAAGGCCTTGGGAAAAATTACCTTGCCAATATTATGGCTGACAGATGTAGACTTCAGCATGAGTGCTACTAGAGCTACTTGGCCCAGCTCTCAAAACATGTAGACTGGACGTAAGGGACTTGTGTCATAAGACTTTGAAGCAAGTGATGACTTGCATCACACATGTATCAGATGTGATTCTCTAAAGCAGCCTGTGTTAAATCCAGTGCAGTTGCACCAAAGACACCTTGTGCTAAGGAAGCATCATGCAGCCAGGTGCAGGAAAACTCATCTGTGGTTTAATTTTATAGTATTATTGCTGTTCTCTATTCTTGAGGCACCACTTGTTAAATACTCTGGTCTATTGATCCCTGTGGGTTACTCTAACAGCATGGTAATGTCTCACAATGTATTTACTCATTTTTGTGATTTCTTATTTATTTATTTAATAATGTACTTAACAGCATCTTCCAGTGCACAACATTTTATTTGAATGTTGTGATAACAGTGGTCATTCCTACAGTCCACTGTCTTACTATTCACATTTTTCATTTAATGCTGCAGTAACTGCAATGTAAATACCTATTGTCCAATCTTTTTTTGTTTGTTAACACTGTGGTCTGCCTTTGCATTTTCACATCATCCATAATGTGAGATTATTTATGTATCACTTTTTTCATCATCTTTATTTGTACCTTACTGTTATGAATTGTAGAATATGCCATGTATTATTACATTTTTTTATGCAGTTGTTAACTACATTACACCTCATACCATAAACATCTTGTTTTCATTGAGCTCCTTAACTGAAGTACTAATAGGTGATGGCATACGATTATAGTTTCACATTGCTTATCTGTCATTATACCCAAAAACTGAACTCATCATCATCAAACCTATGTCTGTTTATTTTCTTTTTTGTTTTTGCAGTTGTATTTTGTTAATAGCATGAAAATAAATAAAATAATGAAATATAAAAGAAAACTCTCAATGGGGATGTTGTACAACTGACTCACCCTCACATCCCAAGAATGCATCTCACAGTAACAAAACTCTCACCTGCTTTTCAAACCTCTGATATGTACTGGATTTAGAGGAGAAGGGTGTGTATTGATGAAATGCTGTGTGGTGGTAGCAAGGCAGGTTTCCATTAGCTCACCAGTGATGCTTTTCATTTTTAATTAGGGATTCGGTTTTGTGATAAAGAAGTCTATCACACATACAAATAATGCCCTTTTCATCTGTTGAGTCATTGGATCACTGGTGAGGCTGATGGGAAGGGGGCAACAGTTGTACACCATAGGTTATACCAAAGCTTTGGTAACAATAAAACTGATGGCACAGTTCCAGCAATGAGTTTGTTCCACACACTATAAGGTCACCTCATGTCTTTGTGGTACTGTGTGTCATGGGTTGGGGAGGAGGGGGTGTTCACATGCATCAACAATGTCACCATAAAAGCTAAGAATTATACTCAATTACAGGATCATTACTACTGCACCTGCCCCTCAACACACAGAGCAGCAACATGCCAATCTTCATCAATCACACATATCAAACTATATTTCTTTAGAGTATGATACTCAATATCAAATTATCCATCTCTGTAAAAAAAATGCTCATTAATAAACTGTAAATTAAAAAGATATAAAGAGAAAAGAAAAAAACAACATTTAACAAATGTCCCATTATTCCAGTAGACACAGTCTGTGTGGAGGATGCCGGTGGGTGTTGGGTAGTGCTGCCTATTGGGATAGGGAGGATATGCAGATGAGGCTCTACCTTTAACTTACTCAGGGTATAAAAAGGAATAGCAAGGAAGACATCTATGGACTGTATTTCCATTTTAATCCTCAAGCAAGTATAGACATGGCAGTCAAAGCAACAACTGGAATTGGTGAAAATGTTCATCAGATATCAGTGGTGCAAAACTAGTTACCAGGCAGAAGATGCACAACAAACATAGGCCATTTCTGGTTACTGATGGTGTATGAGCAATGGGAGGGGGTGTAGACTTAGTGCTGGGTGATGATGCACAGTGAATCAGATTCACAGTTGCATATAATCTGTAAGAGAAAATAAAAAGGAAAAGGAAATATGACATCAAGGGTCTACTTTTACTTTTTTAAAAGGTCCGGTTTTGATCATGGGAGGTTAGGAATTTCCATTAAGCACCAGGACAACTCTTACTAATGATTCAATTTTTTTGCTAATTTTATTGATGGGAAAAAAAATTCCAACCTTGGTTCTGTCCTCACATTGTAAATACATACTCACCATCCTCCCACTGTGCACTACAACCACCCAAACCACCTTTGAACACCACAGCTCAGCTGCACTCATATAAATTCAATTGCACTGACTTTACATCATTTACCATAAATCAATCCCTGGCTGCAGCTGCAAGACATGTATTTCTTCAGTGAGTGGGTAATCACACTGCAACCAGTCCCAACCAGTGTGTGACGTTGGTTACATGGGGCAAAAAAGACTACGGACTATGGACTGTGAACTGTGGGACACCTACAGGAAAATTAGTGAAAGGAAGGTAAAATGTAACCAGGAACAGCGCCACCTGGTGCATTTCAACAGCTGATGAGGGGGGTTAAATTAATTACGCACTTACCTATTACCACATACTTCAGACAGCACTAACGAATGCTGCATACCGCACACCACTCGGTATACCGGACCTAATGAAGTATACTGAGGTACTGGGAAACTTTTCAATAACAAGCACTGTAGTAGCGGAGCTGAATATGGACCAGCATGTGAATCAGTTCACTAGGGATGGTAGTATGCTGGACCTTGTACTATGAAATATTTATGTGGGAATTAAAGACTAGGATTACGGAACCATTAGCCAACTGTGATCATAATATGGTCACCAATAAAATTAAGAATAAAGAGGACAGAGTGATGGATAAGACCATCATAAAGTGCTTCTTGAGGTCAGACTTTATTAACATGAGAAGAGAATGGGGAAAATGGAACTGGGAAAGAGATTTGTATGGCTTTGACATAGACACATAGATGACATTTGGGAAACTGATTAAAAAGATTCAAGACCTTGAAAATCAATGTATTCCAACAAGAATTAAATGCTGGTGTACCCAGAATGGAAAAGGACCACCATAGCTAAAGAAATCAATTTAAAAATATTAAGAACTTAAAGAAGAGTTTACAATGTGGTAAAGAAAAGCAATAATACAACACATTAGAGGCATATTTATTTATTTATTTATCTATCTATCTATTTAAAAGTTGGTGACCAGGAAAGGCACACTGAGCCAAGGCTCATTTTCAGGTGTGACCTGGGGGAACAATCAGGTGGGGGCTACAAGGAGACATTTACATTCTTACATAAAATCAAGACATTACATTACATAACATCAGAGTGTGAGTGCAGCACCTGGGTATGTGTTGGATTGACATTGACAGTTCTGTAGTATGTGCAAGCAAAGTTAGATCATCTGGACAATTCAGCAATTATGAGATCCACAGTTAAGTACACAAGTTGAGAGCCATAATAGAGAAGATGTGGAGTAGCATCAGGAGGGAGACTCTGGGGTAGAAAGGAAATGAGTAGGCTAGGTGGGAGAGGCAGGGGAGGAGTGGCAGCAGCAGTTGGGGTTGAGTAGAAGATGATGGTTGGACTTTAAAGAGATGAGCGAGGGGAGTGATGAGTAGCCAGGGGGATTTGGTTCCAGAGAAGATGGAGGTGATAGGGGAAAGCATGCTGATCTGACTTAGAGTGAGGCTGGAGGAGGGAGAAAGAATGGGCATCCCTGGAGTGGAGGGCGTAGAAAGAGGTGCATGCAAGAGATAAGCAGGAGAGAAGATAGGGTGGGAGCATCAGGGAGAGTCCTGAACCAGTATTTGGCAATGAGAGAGAGGCAGTGGAGCTCCCATCTGTAGGAAAGAGGGAAGATGGAAAGAGAGGAGTAGAAGAGGCAGTGGTGAGGGAGGAAAGGGAGGGGAGGAGGTACTAAGCAACATAATAAGTTTAGGAGAGTGTCAAGTTTTGAGAGGGAGGAGGCAGGAGCAGAGGCATAGACAACATTGGCATAATAAAATATGGGTAGAATTGTTTTTGTAACCAGGTCACATCAGGTGGTGGGTAACTGGAGGCAGTCATTGTTTTGATAGAGGTAGCCAAGTTTTAGGTGGAGATTGGTGCAAATGACATCTATATGGGAGGAAAAATCTAGATGACTGTCTAGCCAGACTCCTAGGTACTAGAAGGAGTTGACCACCTCTAGGCATATAGAAGGCTTGTCAGGAGCTGCAAGGGAAAAATGAAGAAACGTAATACCAAGGTGGAATTTAGAGCAGCAGGGGGAGCTAAAAACAAGTAAAAAATGTTGTCTAGCTGCACTAGCAACATAAGAGGGACACATTAGAACATAGGCCCCTTAATTATTGAAGAGGAGGTAGTAACTATGATTGAGGATATAGAGAATAGATTTAATGAATATTTCTGTTCCATTCATCACAAGGTTAATGTTGGGATTCTTAGCACCATATCTGAAGCCCCTACACTTAAAGTTGAAAGACTTAAGCCAGAAAAGTTATTATTAGGTCTGATCATTAATAAGGCTCAAGTCCCAGGGACCTGGTATACATAGACTGTAGTAAGGCCTTTGGTATGGTACCACACAAGGAATGAGTGGAAGAAATTGCCAGTATAGACAATACAGGTACAGACAATAATCTGGTACTGTGGATACAATCCTGGCTAACTAATAGGAAACAAAGGGTTATCATAAAGGGACAGTTTTCAGACTGGGGTCAAGTGATGAGTGGCGTGCTGCAAGGGCAGTGCTTGGGCATCTCTTTTTTAATATTACATATCATGTATGCAGTGTACTGAGGGTGCATGATTGGAAACTTTGCAGATGGTACCAAGACTGGAGTTATTGTGGATAGTAAGGAGGATATCAAGACAATGAGATGAAGCTTAGAAAGAGTAGAACAATAAGAAAGCAAGAGTAAGGCCAAATTATATTTCAACATTGAGAAATGTACCATCATGCACCAGGGAAGCAAACATCCAAGGGTATCATGCAAACATTATGGTAAGGAATTGAAGGTAACAGAGGAAGAAAGGGACATGGATCATGATTACAACTTACCTGGAAATTAAAAAGATGGCAAGAAAAGCATACAAGATCTTTGGGCTGCATTGATTGGAATACTAGCGTGAAGAACAGGGCTGTGATTCTGCCTCTGACAAGAATATTGATGAGGCCTCATACAGAGTACTATTAATTTGGGGCACCACAGTATATTAAGTGCAGTTAGATTATTGGAGTGTCCAAAGGTGAGCAACCAGGATGGTAGGAGAAATGAGGGGTCTGCATTATGAAGAGACTAGAAAAATTGGGTATGTATAGCCTGAAATAGAGGAGGTTGTGGGGGAACATGTGCCTTGTGTTTAAAGCTTTTCAAAATCCTGATTTATGGAACTGCTTAGAATTGTAAGTCAAAGAGAGTAATTATGAAGGCAGAAGAAATAGAAGGCAACTAAAGGGATATTCTATGGAACAGCCAAAAGGGGAACATGGTTTACACAGAGTAGTAACCCTGTAGAATTCACTATCAAACTCGGTGGTGCCATGCAAACACTGGAGAGTTTTGAGGTTTAGCTTGATAAATATCTGGATGGGACTTGCATATACAACCATTGGCAAAATGGTTAGCAATCAAAAGGCTCTAGTAGCTTGCTTGTATCTTTTCCATGAATCCTATGAATAGGGAAATGTTAGTAAATAGGCAGGGAGGAGGGATGATCATTGAGACCAGTAAGGGTTTACATAGATAGATTAGGAAGGGAGCATCTGGGCAAACTGGGTTGGCCAAGCAATCTTTTTCGCTGACAAATTCTATGTTTTGATGTTTCTATGTCAGACAGGTGAAGGAAAACACCAGGGCCATACAGGCCCTTCCATCAGTGACACAGCACTAGCTGCAGCCACTGCCCCCACTGCAGCCAGCAGCCACTTTATTTTCTTGGGCATTGGACTGTTTTTTATTAATGGGCAGATGTTCTTTTTTTTTAATGGGCAGGTGCCATTTTTTTATTTTTGAATAAGCAGGTGCTCCTGTTTGTTTGTTTTTGATAGGCAGTGGTCTTTTTTGTTTGTTTTTAGATGGGCAATGCCTTTTTTGCTTACATTTTAACATTTGAGTTCCTATTTATTTATTTTATTTATGTTGATGTTGTTTTTGTCCTGTACTGTCTGTTGCCCAAACTGTTTTTTTTTTTTTTGTAAAATGTTCTGTTAAAGAGAATCAAAAAATGTACAGGAACAGTTGATCTGCTACAATGATTACAACAGTTTTGTGCATTAGATTACAGTAGCTTGACCATTACAATTCTCAGAGGATACTCAATTAATCAATCAAGCTTTTAGTTGAACACATTTCTCTATTGTGACTCAATGTGCTCTACATAGTTCTAAAATCTTTAAAAATGTAATACAAAACCAGACAAAACATACATACAAACATTAATTCACAGTAAAAACATGTTAGCTACTCATAAAAGCTTAGTTAAATAAAAAGCTTCTTGAGCTCCCGTTTGAAGATGTCAACTGTTTGGCTCTCGACTCTAGTGAGGGAGAGAGTTCCACAGGATTGGGGATTCAGAAGAAAAGGTGAAAGCTCCCAATGTCTTTAAATGAATCCTGAGCACTCCTAAAAGACCATCATCCATGGAATGAAGACAGCAAGTGAGCCACTAGGGACACAGAAGATCTTGCAGGTAACCAGCACCCCGATCATATAGGGCCTTATAGGTCAGCAAACTGACCTTGAAGGAAATCTGCCACCTTACCGGCATTCAGTGCAGCTAGGGCAGCACAGGTGTGATATGACACAATCAAGGTAGACTGGTCAACAACCTTGCCACCACATTCTGAACTAGCTGGAGGTGATGCAGATCTACCTTCACTAGCTCCAGGTACAGGGCATTGCAGCAATCCAGGTGTGATGTCACAAAGGCATGGACTAATGCCAGCAGATGAGCCGGTGGTATCAGGTGTTTAACCCTAGTGATGTTCCTCAGATGGTAAAACAAGGTCCCGAGTTCTGCTGGTATTCTCCCATGATTCCTTTAGTTCACTTACTGTATATACTGTAGGAAAGTGCCCTTTAGGGGAGTATGCCACAGTTGGATATCCTTAGAACCAGTCTGTATGTAGTTGTGGTACTCTACCCAGTAATAACATCCAAACTCATTTTCTTCTTCATCAATCAAATCATATTTTATTATAGCTTTGTTTGCTTCATGTTACTTTCTCAAGCACTCTTGGTTTAACACATTATGTTTCAGGACATCTGTTTCCCTTCATCAGATATATTAGAGTTGCTTTTCTTTACCATGTTTTAACTGTTAAAATAAAAATAACAATAGTATTAATTTATTATACGTGTCTTTTAGTGTTCCTTCAAAAAAATGAGGTCTTGACCATGGTTGACACCTGTGGTTTCAGTGTCAGGCCACAGTCCAAAACAACACCAAGGACCATGGTAGCCCATGACATGAAGTTGGTGATTGAGCACCTGTAGTAGGTGACTCAATCCAGGCACATGTCAACTGGGCTACTGATAGGGTAGGCTGACCAGATGGGGGTCGGTGAATATAGCAATGGGATGTCTCTATACATACGCACGGGGGGGGAGTGAGCATGCACAGTGAGAGGCAAGAGAGATTGTGAGGAGGGTGCCATGGTGGATTGCCGAGCTGTCCCTGTGGTGTGGTGGATGGGTTGGCAACTCGGTGGGTAGGGTGCTGGTTTAGGGTCCAGGCGCCAGTGCATTTTGTTGTGCCAGGCCAAATTATTTTTGAATGTTTTGCACCCCAACATGCACCCCTGAAGTTGAGAATCCTTAAGTAGTGGGATGCCAGGGATGAAGCTCCCCACATAAAACATTTAAATACAAGTCCCCTATGCTGTTTTGCTGTGCACCAGGGAATCAGAGTGCTGAAACTGATTTTCTGCACTCTGGCTTCATGATAACGGCGGTCACCTTTAGGCTTTCACCGTTATCACATAAATCCATTTCCTCACCCAATCAGAGGTGAGCAACTGGGAGTCCCCGAGCCTAAGCCCTGAGACTCAACCTGATTGCACCTTCATCCCCTGGTGACCAGGTTCAAGCACCAGTAACTCAGTCTTATCCTGGTTCAACTTCAACCAGTTTGCCCTCATCCAGTCTTGGATCTTGTCCAGGCACGTGTTCATAACTGAGACTGTTTGCTGCTGCTCAGGTGCAAAGACATGTAGAGCTGAATGTCATCTGCATAACAGTGAAAACTTAGCCCTATACCACCTTATAATGTCCCTAAGCAGCAGCAGCTACACATGAACAACATAAGGGACAAAACCAAGCCCTGCAGGACTTCACATTGCAGGGGCATGGGAGCTGAGGAATAAACCCCAGACACCACATACTGCAACCTGCCAGTGAGGTAATATCTAAACCAATGCGAACTGTACCCATCAGTCCACAACACACCCACAGACACTCCATCAGTACCCTAAGGTCAATGGTGTCAAATGCTGCCAAGAGAGCGAGGAGAACAAGAATGGAACATCTCACCCGATCCTTCACTGCCAGGAGATCATTCAGCACATGAACCAGGGCAGTCTCGGTACTATGCCTTTTCCTAAATCCCAACTGGAGAGGATCATAGATGTCATGGGCTGTTAAATACATCTCCAGTTGAATGGCCACCACCTTCTCAATAACCTTCCCCACAAATGGAAGGTTAGAGATAGGTCTATAGTTTGCCAGACAGTCTGCATCTACTGAAGGTTGTTTAAGAAGGGGCCTTACAATACTGACAATATATTTTATAATTAGGGTAGCAGTTGCAGAGCTGGTTAGGCATAGGCAAAGGGTTCTATGTCATAATGGCAATCACAGAATAGTGATTGCCTTTAGGGTGAGTGTACATCACCAAAAATGAATTTCGGCAATGCACACTCACAGCGAATGGGAGAAGAACACCCAAGATCTATGGGTTTCCTTTTCATGTAGGGGGCTATGCTCCCCACACCCTCCCTACTAAAGGATTCTCAACTCCAAGGGGGTGCATGTCGGGGGGAGTGAAATGCTTTTAAAAAAAAAAAAACCTGCCAGCAAAAATTAACTGCACCGGACCAAAATCCTGCACCCTGCACCTCCCAACCAACCACCCTTCTCACCACGCTTAGCAGACCAGCGCTTGGCAACTGCCTGCCACACCTCCTCCCACATACCTTCCCCTCCCTTCCTCTCCCCTGCATATATGCACATACTTGCCATCGCCCTACCTCACTCACCCAGGTGTCTGGTAGCTATCCTGTCAGGTAGCCCTCAACACAGTGTGTCTTAACTGAGTCACCATTTTTGTAAGCACTCTATTGTGGTCACCCTGTTCACAGGTACTAGTTCATGTATTAGCAACCTGCAGTGGTTACTCAGGCATAGAGCAATAAGATCTGCTTATGCTTTAGTTAGAGGTATGGCATAAGGAAAATAAGAAAAATAGCTTTTGGCAAAAAAAGACACCAATTCTGGCTTGCCCTAACCTGGGACATTTCCTTTTTCAACAGCCCTGGCTAATTGTGACCAGAAATAGTCAAAGACATCAACTGCTCCATTGGCTTTATATTTTATGTGTCAAGTTTTAGGCAATTGTAGAAGTTCCTACACCACTGGGCTACACATCGGGGATCCTTGCTGAGTCATGATTATACAAGTTTATCAGAGCGAGGTTCCACAATTGTCTGTTGTTTCTATAAAGTTTATATGTGGTGTCAGCACCCAGTAATAGTTCCACAGGTGCCCTTGCAATGGGGTACTGCAGGACAGTCTGTAACATTTTGCATATTGTTAACCCAGAAAGTACTAACTTTAGGGCATGACAGTGTAATATGGATATAGTCTCCTAACTCCATGTCACATTTCAGAAACATGTGGTACTTAGAATTGTCAAAGAGTTGCATTTTTGCAGGTGTGAGATAAGTGTGATACATAAAATGTACTTGAACCTTCCTTAGGTGATTACGTCTGTGACAGCTATCAAAGTGTGCAGCTGCAGTTTTCCATTCCTCCTCAGTAATACTAGTACCCATGTCCTTACCCCACTTAGCCAAGATATCTATAATTGGGGAGCAGCCACCAAGCAGCAGTCGATAAAACAATCTAAGTGGCCATAAATTTGGGGGGATTACATATAAAAAGCATTCAGCTTGTGACAGTTCTCCATGAATACCCTCAAGCCTGCCTGAACACTGCACCCATGACTTTAAAGGAGTAGTCCACTCAGAATTTGCAAAAACATATGTTGTGCAGAGTGTTTTGATTTGTGTGTGAAGTCCTAGAGTGTTCTTCCCTCTGTCTGCTATTAGAAGTTTTTCCTAGATTAGCCTGTTAGCTTTATGGTAGTTTTATGATCCCAGGTGATCTCCATCTGAGCTAACTTTATTGCATTCCTTGTTCCCACAATGCATCCTGTCTCATGTGACAGTGATGTAGCCGATACTATAGATTTAGCACACACTTGCCAAACAAAACTAAATATCTTGGAAACTTTACATGCTACACAAAAATGACCAGCAGCAAAGTTGTTCAGGACAAAAAGACCTTTACAATCAGGGTGGTCACTAAGTTGAACTCTGTATAGGTTTTAAAATATAGCCATCTCAACTTTTGTGAACTTATTGTAAAGCAGTGATTTACAGTTATACTCTCAAAATGTGGTGACTCAGAATGTGATGCCAATGAAATAAAGGATGCCACCTGGGTTCCTCAACCCAAAAAGGAAAAACAAAAACACTTAATGTACAGCAAGCACCACCCCTAGCCATAGACAGTAGTGAAAAAATATCAACAGGAGTCATAGTAGCTCTTCTGTAGACAGACACACTTTACATGAATTAGTGTCAGTGTCAGAAGCAACAGCCATCAAAAACTCCTGGCATGACAACAAAACGTTCCACCTCAGTTGTGTGGAGCTATTTTCATACAAGTTCTAAAAATGAATGTGTTGCTGTCTGCATCATTTGTCATCGGGTACTTAGCAGGGGGAAAATGAGGTGCCAGTTCGGGACAGCATCATTAAAAGACATTTGCAAAGAGAGAAGACTATTACACAAACTGGGGACTATGGGTGTGGGCAGGACAGTAGTGTGGTGGGTAGGTAACTGGCTGGGTGGCAGGACACAGAGGTGGTGGTAAATGGCTGTCACTCCACAGAGAGGAAAGAGTGACCAGTGGGGTACCACAGGATCAGTGCTGGGACCGGTCCTATTCAACATCTTCATCAGTGACATTGCACAGGATATAGAAGGCAGAATTTCACTGTTAAGCTGATGACACAAAGCTCTGTAACAGAGTAGACACACCAGAGGGTGTAGACAGAATGAGAAGGGACCTGCAGAAACTTGAAGAATGGTCAAGGGTTTGACAGTTGAAATTCAATGCAAAAAGTGCAAGATAATGCATATGGGGCACAAAAACCCTGGCACAATATATCAGTTGGGGGTGAGGATATAGCATGCACCAAGCAGGAAAGGGATCTTGGGGTTGTCATCTCTGATGACCTGCAGAATGAGAAACAGTGTGACAAGGCATCAGGTAAAAGCAAATAGGATGCTGGGATGTATAGGCAGGGGCATCACCAGCAGGAAAAGGGAGGTCATAATTCTTATGCAGGACACTAGTGAGGCCCCACTTGGAGTACAGTGTACAGTTCTGGAGACCATACCTACGTAAGGACATAGACAGGGTAGAGAAGGTTCAGAGGAGGGCAACAAAGATGGTGCATGGTTGCATCTGAAGTCCTATGAAGACAGGTTGGAAGGAACTGAACATGTACTCCCTGGAGGAGAGGAGGGAGAGAGGGATATGATAGAGACATACAAGTATCTTACAGGGAGGAACAGGGTGCAGGAAAACACTATTTTTAAGCGAAAGATGTTTCAGGACTAGAGGGCATGGGATGAAGTTGGAGGGAGGACGATTCAGAGGAAACATGAGAAAGAATTTCTTCACAGACGGGTGGTGGACAAGTGGAACACCCTGCCAGAGGAAGTGGTGGGGGCTGAAACAATCACGGGATTTAAGAATGCATGGGATAGACATAAAGGAATTCTAGAGGTCAGGGGTAAGGGGAAATAGACTTCTAGGAAAACAAAATGAACTTACAAGCTCAAATGGGCAGACTAGGTGGGCCATAGGCCCTTATCTGCCGACACTGTCTATGTATCTATGTATCTATGTAGCACATCCAACTGTTTGGCTAGACAACAGTCCTAAGCAAGGGAAAAATATCTGTGATGAAACTAATCCTACAGACAACAGTGATGGTGAAGAGACTGAGAGACAGGACAGAAAAAAACATGTTCAACTTCACTGTCAAAGGTATTTGGACAAGCTACAAGTTCACCACTGTGATCCAGTGTTTTTTGTCTCGCTCCATGAACTAAACAGCAGACCATTACTGCAATGCTTGAACAAAACATAACTACAGTAGATCACATCAAGTAACATTAAAATTAATCAGTTAATAGCTGAATTTATTGCCAAGGATCTGCAACAATTTTCTGTGGTGGAGAATGAAGGTTTTAGAGCCCTTTTAAAATATTTTGATCTATTTTACAACATACCAGGTTATAAATATTTTGCAACTGTCACTATTCCAAAATGTATGAATGTCTGCAAAGTAAAATAAAACTGCTTCTTAAAGACAGTGAATGTGTTGCCTTGCACCTGACCACACGCATGTGAATTAGTTCTCAAACCACTGATTACATGTGCATTATAGCACACTGGGTGTCACAGTCAAATTCAAACATCACCACAAGCAGCAATGTAGAGTAAGGAAGACAAAGAGTGGCAGCTCTTTGCGTTAACATGTTTGGTAAGTATCACAGTGCAGACAATATTTTGGAAGAGCTGCATGACACAATTTCTGAGTGGGACTCCATAATGAATTTGTGGTTTCAGACAATGGTGCCAATATTGTTAGTGCATTGAAACATGGCAGTTTTACTCACATTCTGTGATTTGCACACTCATTAAATATGTTGTACAAGCTTTCCTTTCCAGTGACAACATTACAGTAACAGTAGTGCAAGCTGCAAAGGAAATATGTGGCCATTTTAGTCACTCTGTAAAATCATGCAATATTTTGGCTGACATCCAGAAAAAAAATCTTGCTAGTACAGCAGCTGAAACAAGATGCTTTTACAAGATGGAACTCAATGTTTTACATGTGTGAGATACTTCTCACACAAAAGAAGGCAGTTCATGAATATAACATGGAGCACAGTACAGCAGATGGTGTTGTGTGAATTCATTCCAGTGGGGCCTCATGGAACATCTTATATTGCTCTTGACTCCCTTTGAGGAAGCAACTCAATAGATTAGTAAAGAGAATTCTACTCTCTTTTTTATACTTTATTTTTATGCAGTTTCAGTCTGAAGAAAGCCAGCACGCTGTACAATTAATGACATAAGAGATGCATAAACCATTAAAAAAAGCAATAGTTAGGCATTTATGTTAGTAGTAGGATTATAAAAGTCATTAATACTTGATACATATGGGGCATCACCAACAAGAGTTCAATAGTTTCAAGTGAAACTGTCTGGATAGCTAGGTTGAGCTATGCCATGACTGTGGGAGAACCTCAACTAAAAGGCATTTTAACAACATGATTTAATATGACTAAACAGAGTCATTATTCCCACAATAAACCATAAACTTAGAGAGATATAATTTAGTGCAATGAACAGTCCTCTGACTGAGTCAATACGCTGCTAAAAGTAAATGACAAAATCAAGTCCCAAAAGTAATCCCTGATATTAAACTATCATGGTAAGTGTAATAACTGAACACATACATGTATCTTCAGAGGATTTGAATACCATTACTCTCCCAGGATTTGCATGAAGACAGTAAGAACAAAACCAATCAGGAATCTATATCATTGATATATTAGAGTCTAATCACAGTATGGCACTGACTCCCACACGGTTGACCCATTTTAAGACAAGCAACAGCCCAGTGATAACTGAGAAAAATGTTTAGAAAATTAGTACCTAGTGGGGAAAACAGTACTATAGTTCCAAAGTCCCAACCAAAACTAACCAAGCTATTCACTCCCTGTTGTCTGACCCATCTGCTCTTTCCTCAGTAGCCACCCTTGCTCAATTAAATTCTTCATCAGTCCTGTCCACCCACTTCTACAGGGTCATTGAATTGGTAGGTTTGTTAATATAAGTCGTACAGAGTCATGCTGGAGCAGTAAAGTGTGCACAACAGTTGCACTTTGTGTTCAGCTACAGCACCTGGAAAATGCACCCATGCCCAAGCCAAGATCATATCCCATGCCTCCAAGCCAGCAGTCACCACTAGGAGAGTCCGAGGAGTGTCTTGAGACCAATGGGCCTGAAAAAATATTTACCCTGTAGATTTTCCAGATATATTGAGATTGAAGGAGAACTCCTCAGGCAAGGCTGCAGTTAACCAGTTGTGAATGAAAGGTATCAGGTCATCCCCTTCTGTACCCTCTGGGAGGCCAACCACATGGAGATTCCTTGTCCATTATGCATTCTCCTGGTTCTCCAGTAAGGTCCATAGGTGCACAGTCTCCATAGCTGTTTTGCTGAAGGTAGCCTGGATTCAAATGGAGCACTCGCCAACTTCTTTTGCTTGCCACCACCTCACTAGTCTTTGTATCTTGGGCCCCATATGCTCCAGGATCTTCTCAGTTTTAGTAGTTCATAGATCAAACTGCTTGTAAAACTGATTCCTGTGGTGGGGGCTCTCCTGCCCCATTTGTACTAGAAGAGCGTGCAGGTTCTGGTGCAATTTTCAGAGCATGTTATGGCAGCTGTCCTTGTTTTTGTCCCTGGTCTCCGACCACTACCTTAGGGCATCCCATAGAAACATTTAATATCAAAATAATACAGGGAATGATATCTATCAACTAGTGTAGGTAAAACCAGCAATTTGTCTTTCAAAAATAAAGAAAATCTGGATTTGATATAGAGCTCAGCAGGTGCAGTAGAAAACACTTATTGTCTCAGGCATGGCTGTCTAGCACCCCTTGAGAATGTTACTCTAAGCCAGGTTATTTCCATCATAAATTTAGTGAACAAGGAACTCAGGAGGCTGCATAGAGATTTTGAACAAAAAGGAGACACACCTTGTGCATCCCTTATGGACTGACTGATACAGCAGTTCCAAAATTGCAGTAGACTTAACAGTATAATAACAGACAAAATTGTTCTTTTTTCAACTCTTCTTGACCCTCGGTTTAAGTTGCAACAGCTGCCTCCTTCAGATCTCAGTCACTCTTACCTTGCATACAAAAAAAATGCTGATTTCAGCAATTTCACAATACAAGTGAATAATATGATGTGGATACTGCATCTCATGATACAATATGTACTGGTGGTAACAGCAATAATTTCCACTTAGTGTCACCAGGTACTCCTTCATCAACATTGGGTAGTCCTGAACAAAGTCCTCTTTCATTGCCCTTGAAAAAATGCATGTCATTCTGAAAAGCAGACAGATAACATTCACACTTTTTGGTCACAATTTGTAGACACTGATAATTCAGATGTGTATGTCATGGAGCTGTCTTTTTTGGCCATTATAGTGGATGCCTATTTATGAGAACCACTTATTAATATTAATGATTACCCTTTTGAGTACTGGTGGGAAAAGAAAAACATCTGGCCTGCATTATCTGCCTTTGCTATACAACTTATTAGTTGCCCTCCCACTAGTATTTACTGTGAGTGTATATTTAGGATTGCTGGAAATGTTATGTCTGATAGCCACATAGGCTTACTCATGAAAATGTACAGCACCTCACCTTCCTAAAAGTCAGTCTTATTTCTCTCACCAGTTCACTGAAGAGTGGCAGAAACATAAAAGTGATGATGATAAACAGCTGCAACAAGTATCTCATAATAAGGGTGCTTCCTTGGTGGTGTTTGAAGCTGATACTGATGATTTAGCTTTGTGGGAGGAAGGCTGGGTGGGAACCTATCCAGAAGCCATTTTAAGCTAATTGCTTCTGTTTGGATTTGAGCCTGAAGGAGGATGAACTACAGGACAGGGTTGTTCCTGCTGTTTGAGGGAGGTTGAAATAAAAGAAGTATGTGTTCATGCTGTTTTGATTTTATTGGTGTCCTAGCTTGTACTGGGAGGGGGCATGTGCCTGGGGGTTTAATCAGTGCTGTTTGGGATTTGAACTGTTTCTGACTGCAGTTGCGTTCTGTGTGGTTACACAGGAAGCTGCAAACAGATTTAGCCTTGTGGAAGGAAGGCTGGGGGAAGGGAACCTATCCAGGAACCATTTTAAGCTAATTGCTTCTGTTTGGATTTGGAGCCTGAAGGAGGATGAACTACAGGACAGAGTTTGTTCCTGCTGTTTGAGGGAGGTTGAACTAAAAAGGGAAGTATGTGTTCCTAGTGTTTTGATTTTATTGGTGTCTTAGCTTGTACTGGGCGGGTATGTGCCTGGGGGTTTAATCAGTGCTGTTGCAGATTTGAACTGATTCTGACTGTAATTCTGTTAATTTCACTGCCCTTGTGATTGATTTCAGCAGCTTCAGGCTGCTGGTCTGACTAGGGAGGCCTCTGTCTCTGCTGCATTTGTGGAAGTGTCTAGCAGCTTCTAAGTGGGTGTGGCTGGACCAGCCACTGTCTGGGCTATCTTTGGCTGACTGTTTTGGATTCAGCCTGTGGGGCTGATCCCACCCACCATGCAACCCTCCCACCCAAGGCTCATCCTTCATTTATAGGGCAGGTACCATAGTGCCTTGCAACATCCTGCAACCACACTGGATGTTGGAAGCAAAACAACACAAAACACTGATAGGAGATAGCAGATGGTAATTAGGAGACATAAACAGGAAGAAGAATGAGGAAGATACTGTTATTTCTTTTTTTTTATCAGCACACAGCCTAAGAGGAAAAGGGCTTTTAAAGGTACAATTGAGGGGGTTCCTTCTTGCTTTAGGACTTAGAAGACAGACTGCATTTATTTGGGGGGAGCAAGCTTTGTTGGTTGGCTAACTTTTACATGAGGGTAAGGTATCGGGGAGCTGGGTGAATCATGGGCACAACTGGAAAAGTTGGATGAGACTGGTCACAGGGTATAGGCATCCTTCTACTGAAAACAAGGGGCACTGTTGGGTGAACAGTGGGATGGGAAGGGTGGTAGGCTGCACAACTGTGGGGTGATAATCTTTCTGAATATTGCATGGAGTGGAAGGGTGTTTGGTGTACAGGCAAATAAGTCAGCTTAGGAATGAGATCAGCTGTTTACAAATGAAGCTTAGTCGGGGACTGAGGGGTAAGATGGTGGACAACTCAGTGGCTGGGGAGAGAAGGAGGGTAACTGTGGGGAGAGGACAGATCAAAGATGGAGGGGGAGGAGCAGGAATATGGTGGCAGATGGGGGAAGGAGACACGGGGTCCCAGTTCAGAGGACAATTGAGGGTAGGAAAGGGGAGAAAAGGAGGATGGAGGGAAGGAGGAATCTAATAGTCTCAGAGTCAGCAGTAAAAGGGGGTGAGCAGAAGGACAGAGGAAATAGGTGGTAGTGAAGGGGTATCGAAAAATTAGTTTGAAGTACTGGCAGGACATGGAAATGTGATGAGGGAGTGCAGGGTGGAGGAGCTGATTACACACAAGGTGAGAATGGAATGGGAGGGGTCAAGGGTTGAGGGAGTATGGTATAGGGACTGGTCAAGTAAGGAGGGTGGTGGGGAGGAGGGTATGAGAAGAAAAGGGCAAGGATGCATCAGGAGAGACCAGTGGAGAGGGAGGAAAATTAGAGAGGAAAAGGGGAGCAGGAGAACAGGACAGGGACAGGGGACATTACAACAGGAGTAGAAGTGGAAATAACTACTGGAGGAGGAGGAGGAATGTAGAGGAAGGGGATGGGATAAAGGAAGCACAAGGCAAGCAGAACATGAAAATAAGAGTGGAGTCCTAATGCTGGGAAGACTCAATTCTGATAGGGATCAGATGGGGAAGCAAGGGGGAGATGCATAGTTGTACGTGAGTGAAGCCCATGACAGGCATGACAGCAGAAAGGCTGGGCCAATCTGTTCTGAAGTATGCTAAGAGGGGTATGGAGAAACCTCATATAGTTCTGCATTTGGGAACAAATGACCTGTTGGGAAATTTGGTAGATGTAGTCCAGAGGAAGTTTGAGGAGCTGGGGCTGATTTGTGAGGAGGCAGGAAGCTCAGTAACTTTCTTGTAAGTGCTTCCAGTATCGAAGGCAAGCTTGGCAAGGAAGCTGAGGATAAAGTAATTTAACATGTGGCTACTGAGAATGGTGTCTGTTCAAAGAGTATGGGCTGGTAGGCAGTGGGGAAGGACCTAGGAGGGCAAGGATCTCTATGCTAAGGACAGGCTACACTTGAGTGAGGAGGGAAGGAGGGTATTGAAACAGAAACTGGGGGTATAGATGCAGTGAATTTAAAATCCACCTGCAAGTGAATGCAAAGTAGCCACTTCATGTTGGCACTTCATTATCGCGAGGTGCCCCACAGGAAAGGCTCGCTTCACCTTGTTATTATTTATGCTTGTCATTCGCTTTGCCGGCAAGGCAGAGTGACAGCAATATTGTGAGCACCCCACCCACACAGTCACCAGAATTAATGTGCATCCCCAAAGTGCTACTGTCTTGTGTCCAGAAAACTCCCCAGTGCTGACAAAGTGAAATGAGAACATAACAAGAAATGCAAAGTCTCCCAGAATTAATGGCGCACTCAGTCATGCGTGCAGTGGTCACACACAGAGTCACCAGAATTAATGTGCATCCCCAAAATGCTACTGTCTTGTGTCCAGAAAATTCCCCAGTGTTGACAAAGTGAAATGAGAGCATAACAAGAAATGCAGTCTGCCAGAATTAATGGTGCACTGCAAACACACAGACAGATTAAGATTACGTGGACACTCAAGGGATGCATCGTAAAAGGCACAACAACACCTAACTAGTGCACACAAGTCACAAATCCAAATCTGGAAAGGAATACATTTTGTCAGTTGGGGATTAGTGCATGGCAGAACAATCCACTACCAGTAAAGATACCACAAAGCTGTATAAAAAATTCATGCAGGTGTGGTGGACAGCAGGTCTACACTGCTGCAATTACTCTATGGCTCAATAAAAGGTGTCTGTTTAATGGCACGATCAACACACACATGCTACAAGTAATGTGTAGCAAATTGAAAACCTTTAGTAATATAACCAAATGTTTTAAACAGACAAATTATACACTGCTGCACCACAACAATCAGCAAAAATGTCAAGAATTACTGAAAATATTACTGTGTGTACATTAACACAGTTATACAAAGAAAATATAACCAAAACAGAAAGACTGCCCTTTTCTCCCAGTTAATGTACCTACATCACAAATACACCCTTCCCCAAAGCACACTTCACAGTACACACTGACTGTTCTAAATTAACATTCAAAATTCACACACAACAATAATCACTCAATGATATGAGCACTGAAGGGTTTCCTGCAATCGATGTAGTAAATTTTGAGCAAAAAGAATGACTCAAAAAGACATTTAAACAGCTTAGAGGTTTTGATTTGTAGAGCTCTGAGAGCAACCTGTCTCCAGCTACCACTATGCACACACAACCCAGGCCAGAACTGAGGCTTTGCAGAACAATGTAGAGACCACGTGACCTGCAATCCCATGAATCACTGCAGAATTTCATTTGGAGCTCAATTACAAGGTGAAGTAAGGCAAATTACATTGATTTCAATGTACTTCACCTTAAAATTGGTGGAGAAGTGGTTTGGGGAAGGTGGAATAACGCAAAGTCATTGGTTTCAATGGACATTGCATTCCTCATTATGAAGTGAAGTACTCTGCTTCACATTGTGGAGTACTCTACAGGTTCCATGTTATCTGTGAATCACTTCGGTGACGGAATTAGCCACTTCACCCACCGCTACTTTATAGTACTGTAATTCACATGCTGGACAGAAGGAACATCAATGCCTATGACTGTACTTCATCTAAGAGCTGCAGCACAAAACTCCCCAACTTAAAACACATATTAATGAGTACAATGGTGTTGTGGTGAAGCCTGGAGAGATACTACAAAACAGGGTTACAATACATCCAAGTAACTAGTAAAAAATTAATGTTGTGATTTGTGATATGATCGTGAATCGTGATTTGTGACTGCATTTGTGAGCATGATGAAGAAGAATGTGATTTGTATCATGAGTGACTCCGTGATGATGGTCCTGACTTAAAATGCATATTAATGAGTACAATGTTCATGCAGAATTAAGCACCACACCTGTCCAGTACTCTGAAGGGAAGCCAAAGAAACAACTGTGACTTAAATTAGAGATGGAGATTGGGCCTAAAGAAATGCAAATGCATAGACAGATTAAGATTGAGCAGTGCACTGAAGAGATGCAGACACAAAGGTACCCAGTGCTCACCATCAAAAATTCAAATCTGAAAATAATACTGTTGTTGGTTGAGGGGCAGTGCACTGCACTGCTGCAGTAACAGTCACTAGTACTAGTACCAGTAAAGATACCACAAAGAAGTACAAAAATCACACAGCTGCAGTGGATAGCAGGTTCACATTGCTGAAATTATTATGTGGCACAACAAAAGGTGTCTGATTTGATGACACGTGTCACACACATACTCACACACACACTAAGTAATGCATAGCAAATTGAAAACTTCAGTAATATAACCACATATTTTAAACAAATTGAAATTATGCACTGCTGCACCACAACAATCAGCAAAAAAAGGCAAGAATTATTGAAAATATTACTGTGTGTACATTAACACAGTTATACAAAAAAAAATCACCAAAACAGAAAGCACTGTCTTTTTCTCCAAGTTAACCACAGATATGCCCCTCCCCAAAGCACACTTCCACTGTCTCTCAGTACACAGACTGAATGTTGTACATTAACATTCAAATCCAGCCACCATGTCCACCTCCCATCTGCCATGAGAGCTTGTAACTCTGCTGTTTTGTTCCCAGACTCCTAGCATCAAGGTTACACCCTGTATGGCCCTGCAAGCCTCATACTGTACCTATCATTCAGCAGGTGGCGGGTGGTGTGGAAGGATGCAGCCACCCCAATGACGGGGGAGTGATGTGGGCATGGGGTTTTGTGTGGGTGGGTGGTGAGTGCCATTGATCACCAGGTCATTTCCATATGGAAGGGTACTGTGATTGCAGCAATGGGTGGGGTTCCACTAGACCACCAGGGTCATCTTAATGTCATTTATCAGGTTATCAGTGTCTCTGGTGGGAGGGGACCACTAGACCACCAGGGATGGTTGTGTTCCATACACATCAGGGCATCGGGGACCGGGGAATCTGCTAGAATACCAGGGCAGTCTTTAGGCACATATACTGTGTGATCATGGCTATGGGGTGGGATGTCCTGGGATCCCCACAGCACATGTCATGCTGTGCAGGGCACCAGGCACAAGTCGATGGTCTGCTCCCTGTCACAGTATGCAAATGGGGCCATAATGACATACAAATGCCCCATTTGCACTCTTGCAGATATTATGGCCTCATTTGCATGACCCCTGCTGAATATTGCAGGGTATGCACCTAGAAACAAATGCACTTGCACTGGTGCATCCCTGTGCTCCCTATCAGTGGTTTACACTGGCACAGTGCCACTGCACCATGCGTAGTTTGTGCACTGCCCATGCCATATTCAATGATGCTATGCCATGGCACAGCACCTTTGAATATCACCTGGACCTGGCCCCGGCACATCACAGTGCAGTCTAAATATCCTGGCCTATATGTTTATTTCTAGGAACTTGTTACTTTCCTGTTTAGTGATGAATGTCTGTATACAACCCATGTTAATATCAGACCATAATATAGTCACTTTAGATATAACTTGTGAGAAGGTTTCAAAAATCTAATATATGGAGACTCAATAATTATATCCCTGAAGGATGAGTTAATCTATAAAATGACTGAATTGGCAATTGCAAACTTTATGACGGACAATAAAATAAATGAAAATAATACAATACAAAGTTGGGATGCCTTAAAACCACATTAAGAGGTATATTCATCTCAGAAGCCTCTTGGAAAAGCTAAAATAAATTATTACAGCAACAGCATACAAGGAGAGACTCAAGACTTTGGGTGAGAAGTTAAAAGGAAATACAGACAAAAACACAGAACTGACAGAATTGAGGAAGTTTATTAATTCTACAGAGATATGTCAAACTAAATGTAACTGGGTAAAGAGAAATAAAAACTGGAAACAGCACAGTAAGCAAATAGGGAAACTATTGGCACAATGGATACAGGAAGAGGAAAAAAAGTGGAGATAACTTTAATTTAAAAAGCAAATGGTCAAGTGTGCACTTCCCAAGAAGAACTTGAGAAGGATTTTTTTGATTTCATGTTAAAAGTATATACATCAGAATGTAACCTGGAGAAAGAAGAGATATTATATTACAAAAGTTTTTGTCACACAAAAATTCAGGAAGGTGATTGGGATAAATTGACAAGCTCAATATCAGAAAAAAATATATATGGATATAATCCAGAGCATAAAGAAAGAAAGTCCAGGCCCTGTAGTGTTTACTCTGGAATTCTATGATACTTTTGAATCAGTATTAGGGCCTTGATTACAGATTATTTTTCATCAAATACAAGATCAAAGTCTTTTACCAAACTCATTTAATCATGTTTATATTTCATTAATACCCAAACAGGGGGAAGATTTATTGAAAACAGAAAATTATAGACCAGTGGCTATCCTGAATGTTGATTACAAAATGTATATAAACATTTTGAACAACAGGATTCTGGCTCATTCGGGATCTATAATACAGTACATAATAATCAAGTGGGATTTATTCCAGATAGAAACATACAAAATAGGTTATGCAGAATACAATTTATTATAGAATACCTTTTAAGTTCCGGCACACAAGCAATTTTTTCTTTCGTTAGATGCCATGAAAGCTTTTGACATGTTGGAATGGCTGTACCTTGTCCAAGTAATGGGAGTATTCAACTTTCCTACACAGTTTTTAAATTATATAAGAACAATTTATAATAAACTTATAGCGCAATTAAAAATAAATGGCCTTTTTCTAAACCTTTTAATTTATATCGTAGGGTCAGACAAGACAATGAACACGTTCATTCACATATCTGGTCCTATGTAGTACAGTATGGTCTGCAAGCCCATTGGTCCACACTGTGGCCCAATAGGTGTACAGATCATACTGTATGCTGTCATTCGTGGCGGATGGGTGGTGGCACGGGCAGGGTGCTGCTGTCCGCCGATGATGGGGGTAGCTGGGTGGCCAGGGGCCCTATGGGTGGGTGGGGAGAGGGTACCACTGGTCCACCAGGTTGCTATCTCTTATTCCAACAGCCCATGATCAGGTATACAGAGAGGGAGGGAGGGAGATCCACTAGCCCACCAGGATTCACTTACATTATACTACTGCCTGTGATCGGACATATGGGGAGGGAGGGGGTCCACTAGATGACCAAGATTAACATTCCTTTTACTACTGCCCATGATTAGGCATACAGGAGGGAGGCTGCAATAGCCCACCAGGGAGCCAACCCCGATGTCAGCAACTTGGCAGGGTGCCAGGCGCATTTTGCCAGGATGCCAAGTGCAACGCATGCAATGGGGTTACAATGACATGCAAATGGCCCCATTTACACCCTTGCATAGATTATGGCCTCATTTGCATGCCTCAACTGAATACTGTGGGTGATGCATCTACTGCAATGGCACCTTGCGCTTATGCAGCCCAGTGCCACTGCACCATGTGCATTATGGCGCACCCTTGCTATATTCAATGGTGCTGTGCCATGGCACATCTCTGTTGAATATCACCTGGTTCTGGCCCTGCTGCAGCCCAGTTGCTCTACACCCATTTTTCCACCACTGTCCAGCGCAGTCTGAATATCCAGCCCTGATTCTAAAGTACTGGAAATCAACAGACACTAGTGCAAAATTAACAGAATTAGAATGGAAACAATTATTTATTAGCACATTATATAACAATAAACATTTTTCTGACTATGAGTATGCTTGGAAGCTATATAATATGGAAATAAAGGATTGGTCCAAAACGATTTTTATTTCCGACACTCAAGCTTGTCATTCTCATTAAGTGTTTGCACCTTGTAAGAAATATTAGATAAATGAAATGTAAAGGGAATATATGTTTTTTTACCAGAGATATTTATTGTTGTGTAATAATGAGTGGAATATGTCTTAATAAAATTACATTTGCAAAAAAAACTACATAACATGTTGGCTGTATCATAACTTCTGCTGACAAACTGTCTTGTTTAGCTTTAAAGGATAAGGTCCAGATGATTTTCTGTTAGTTAATGTATGTTTCTGTACAAGGGAGAGATAGGACTATGGGCCATGTAGGCTAGTATGAGGTTATGCAGACCTAAGTGAAAAAAACATTATTTTACCTTGTACATATTTGGAGTCTGTAGCAGCTGGATAATAGTGACTACCAAAAGCGTATATAAGTGATGGGATTTTATCATTCAGTGTTACACAATCTGACAAAATGGCATCACGAACTTCCATCTGTGCAGCCCTGTTTATGATGTTAGTATAACTATCTCAAGCTAGTCAAGGTGACAGGGTACTTTTATAATACAAGTAGAATGTATTTTATACTCTATGTTTGCATGCATACAATATAATGGTCTATGGAAGGAGAAATGTTATACTGAACATCAGTGACTTGTTTGGTCTGACCTTGTAAAAATAAAATGGGTTAGGTAGGGCAACCTCCATTGTTCCAGGTCCTTTACTCCTTTGACCCAAAACATGACAGACACTGCAGCAGGAAGAAGGGGAGGGCAGAAGGAGGGGAGGAGTGGGGTCATAAGAGGGGGATGGCCTCATGAGATCATGAGGCTGTCAAAGTAGGTGGGTAAGAAGGACCAATAAGAGGAGGAATAGCCAGGGAGGGGTGGAGCAAAGGAGGTTAAAAAGAGGAACACATAGGGACTCTGCCACTTTCTGCTAGGTTTTAAGGTGAGTATTTATGAGAGCCTAGCACATCAGTCAGAAAGAGTTCCTAAGAAGAAGATAAGGAGAGGTGTTTTTGAATTCATGTTGAAATTGTAGTATTTTATCAAAAAGAGGGAAGGATCAAAGGAGAATGCTTTAGAAAGGTATATTAGGCAGCAATAAACTGGGGGTCAATGGTTGAGGGCTTAGGTATAATTGCTGTCTCCATAATAGTTAAAAGAAGAAAGTTTAAGCTGGAGTCAGCTGCTATTATGCTGGAGTGAGCGTCATTCTCCCATTTTCAGTTCAAAGAAAGAGTGTTGTTTACTAATGGTTGTTAAAAGCAGGAGGTCAGAACACGGTCTAAGAAGAGATAGCAGCATGTTTTTACTGTGTAGTAGGAGCAGGATGAGCGGCATTACAGAGAGAGACAGAGCTGGTGACCAGTGAGCCGCATATGCATCTGGTGATGAGAGCTGAAAACAGTAGTTTGTTTTTTTAAGTCAGCACCGAAGATAATTAAAAGGGAGAAGGCAGAAAGGGTGAAGAAGAGGCAGCATGTATAGGGAAGCAACGATAGAGACACAAGTGGGGAAAAGTTGTAGACCAGCTGGTTATGACGCAAAAAAGAGTAGCAACAGGAAGCTTTGGGCAGCGAGCTAGTGGGGAGAAAAATCAGAACAGAGGGAACAAAAGTGAGAAGCACACAGTGATGAGATTTTGGTGCAAAGGGAGGATGTCGCGAGCAGAAAGGGAAGGCAGGAATTTAAAAAGTGGATGGCGAACCGTGGAACAGAGGGTCAGGAGAGACAAAGGATGGCAATTATGGAGGTAGAAGGACAAAACAGGACACACGACCTAGGAAAGCCATGTGGCATGCACCGGATGGGGATAGAGGGACCAAACAGGACACACGACCTAAGAAAGCCATGTGGCATGCACCGGATGGGGATAGAGGGACCAAACAGGACACGCTGCCAGAAAAGCCACGTGGCATGTAGTGGATGGAGGGAGGAGGAGGGTCCAAAAGGGGATGGGGTGGGTACAGCATGTTTTGCATGGTGGTAGTGAGCATTTCCAACAAAAAGGGGGAAGCATGGGAGGATTGCAAGCCTTTTGCGTGTTAAAGGGGGCGAGCGAAATAAGGAGTTCAAAGGGAAGACAAGCAAGGGAACGAAAGAAACGGGACCACCTGGGAGCAGAAGAAAGAGAGCGTGAGGGCCAAAAGGATGAAAAAGGCAAGGGCAACTAACAAGGAAGGGTGGACACGTGATCGAGATAAATGAGGGTTTTAAAAAAAAAAGGAAATGAGTGTAGGTGCATTTGTAAATGCAAAGAAGGGATCAAGGGCAGAGCATAAAAGGCTGAATGAGGGATACAGAGTTAGAGGTTCAGAGGAAGAACGACTGGGAAAAAGAAGGGGTCAAAAAGAGGGGGAGCTGCCTCAGCTGAGCAATCCACTCATTGCAAGCTGGTAAGAAAGGTTTTTTAAAACTAAGCACTACCCTGGCAGAAGCACAGGGTGAGTAAAGAAAAAAATATATATATATATATATATATAGGGATGGGGCCATCTTGAACAGGGTGGGAGATGAACAGGACAAGGGTTGATAGGAATCAGAGGGTGGCAGCAAACAAAAGGGGTCAATGGAATGAATAACAATGTTTATTTCTTACATGAACAGGACAGAGAAACAATGATCCAGACAAATAAGATGGATGCAATGAAAATGATTATGGAGCTGGTGGACAGGGCCCATAAAGTCCTGGATTCAGTAGGAAGACACAGTGGGTAGGGCCAGCAAGAAAAGAGAAAGTCAGGAGGAAGGGTCAGAGCGGGGCATGAGGAAAGAGAAGGAGCTGGGACCCTGATGCCAAAATGCCCCAGAACAAGTTCTCCAGGGTGGCACCAGATAACCCATGATCCCAGACCTGTGCCTGTACCCAGTCCGAGTCGCCAATGCCTGGAACCAGGAGCCCAATCTAAGGCAAGAGGCTAGACTTCAACTGGGCTGGGACCCAGCATTCCTACATCTGAATCTACCTGGTTGGGGATAACACAGCCAGGGCAGAGGGATGACGGAACCCATGGCTGAGAATAGCCAGCAAACCCTGACAAATGGAAAATGGGAAGGAATGAAACAGAAGACAAGGTGGCAATTGGAGCACCAAAGGAACTGCACAGAGAAGCAGGTACAGTGTTGACATTAGAGTAGCATGAAGGAATATGTGTAGCAATTATTATTAGGTATGGGGGGAGATGACATTAAGAAGTTACAAAAAGTACTGTGGGAGTTGGAAAAAAGTGAAGAAGTTACAAAACAGACAGAGGAGGGGGAAAAAGAAGGGCTAGGACAGATAAAAGGGGGTGGAGGGGTGCGGATAGGAGATCATGTGCCAGTAGCAACAAAAGAAAAAATCTGGAAATGAGAATTTGTTGATATTTTTGCCCTGGTAGACAAGAAAACAGCAGTACTATATGAAGAAAAGGAGAGTTTCAGTAAAAAAGAATTGGTGACCGCAGCAGTGCTGGTCAAAAAGGAGGAGGAACAGAAAGGGCCCACTTATAAAGGAAAATCATGGGAAGCATGGACTTTGGTTTTCACATATTTCAGTGCTATAGCACAAGAAAAGAGTCCAGAATTGGGCATTCCCCTGTGTGCTTATTCACTGATAATAAGAAATGCATATAAGATGATGGGGGCACGAATTGGTTGCAGTATGATGAGAAGTTCAGGACGTGGATTGCTAATTATGGGGAGGATTAAACATAGAAACATAGAAACATAGAATGTGATGGTAGATATGGGGATCTGTCATAACGGTATGGGCTGTATGCCCATTGGCTGTAGCTCTGCACCACTGGGCGGCAGCCCTACCAGACAGTCAGTCGGTGGGCGGCGGGCGGCAGGCGTGGTGGATGCTGTCGCCGCCGGCCGCGGGGAGCGGGGTGAGGGACTTCGGGTGGGTGGGGGACAATGGCAGACACCAGGGAGATGTTTGGGGGTTCTGCTGTGACATTCTGCCCGCTGATCGGGCTTTACGGTCCACTGACCACCAGGAGTTATTCGGGTTGGGGGTGAGGGTTACATCCCTGCCCCCGATCGGGCACTGGGGGTTTGCGGTTCTGCCATGATCGGGCACTGGGGTTTATGCGTTTTGCCGCCGATCGGGCACTGGGGGTTTATGCAGGTTCCGCCGCGATCGGGCTGTGGAGGTGTGGGGGACATGTACTCTGAACTGCCCGCATCGCTGGTGGGGGCACAGGGAGTGAGTTGGGGCCAGCCGGTGGCAGCTGCTGTGTTATGCCTGCAATGCAGCAGCTCACCTGTGGTGGCCTCGACTTGGCCTTTTTTGCCTGTTTGTGTGCAGGTGCAGGTTGGTTACATGCACAACTCCCTGGCGCAACCCGATTGAATATCGGGTTGCGCAGGTTGTGCATGGATCCTCCCCTCCTGTTGAGCATGCATTCATTTGCATTTGTTTCTACGCAACCTGGTGCCAGTGGCTTAACTGCCTCCCGCTGAATATCGCAGAATGGCGTGATTTTGACTTGCGTGATGGCGGAACCCTGTTGCGCATTGCAACCCTTTTGAATATCTGGGCCTATGTACAAATTGTGATGATGTATCTACTATGTGTATAAATGTAAAATTTTGAATTTATCTCATAGTAGCTCAGATTTATCACATAGGATTTATGTCCATGCCTATTGCATAAATATATATATATATATATATATATATACACACACACACACACACACACAAAATGGGGATGAGGATAAATGAGTGAGATAACATGTGTTATTTTCACTGCAGTGGAATAACCACCGCTGTGATGATATCACCACCGTGAGAATATTTTACTGATATACACGTTGTCTGATGAGTTCGTGGCAGTTGCATATGGCGCAACAGTGTTGCACCATGCACAACCCACTGATGTGCCCTGGCACGATATTCAAAAGGGAAAAGTGTGCAGCACAAATCCAGATGTGCCGGAGTGCATCAGTAATGTATGCAGGCGCAGGTGGGGGGGGCATGCCCATGCATAACCTGCACAGCCTGATATTCAGCCCGGGATGTGCAGAGCCATGCATGTGCAACCCCTACCTGTGCCAGCACAAAGTTAAGCCAAAAACAAAAGGAACAACTGATGGCTACCTATATGGGAGCTGCCGCATTGCAGGGCAAACATGGCAGCTGCCACCCGCGGGTGGTCACCTGTTCCCGCCGCATCTGGCAGCTTCCCGTCTCGATCATGGCATCTGTGCAAAAATAGAAATACTTCCTATATCCCTGGCGGTCCAGTGGACCGCTAGCGCCTGGTCAAGGGCATATGTATAGATAGAAGTTCCTAGTGGTCTCGGTGTTCCAGTGACAGTTAATCGTCCGGATCGAGGGCACTGTTAGCCAAACAAACATGTCCACAGTCACTGGTGGCTCAGGGTACTTCATCCCACTGCCCACCGATCCCACGCCTGCTTCGCCTCCAGTCAGCGGCAGCACTTCACCCACGCTACCCCTTACATCCGCCGACCGACACTGCCGGTTGGCTGTACGCCCACTGGTTCACAGCGGAGCCACTGGCATGAGCCCGCATCATGATTACATTTTCCAGATATGTGAATGAATCATTTACATATCTGGAATGTAGTATAGTGGGCTGCACGCCCATTGGCTCGGCCAGAACCAATGGGCGACAGCCCCACCTAACGGTGTCAGTCAGTGGGTGGCGGACAGCAGATGGGTGGGTGCTGCCGGCTGACTGGGGAGGAGCAGGTGGTGGGATTTAGTGGGCGGGTGGGAGGGTACCCTAGACCACCAGGAATATTGACATGTTTGTTTTTAATAATGCCCGTGATCGGCAGCTAGCGTCCACTGGACCACCAGGGATATAGGAACTTCTATCATTGTTATACATATGCTCGTGTTCAGGCAGCTAGCAGTCCACTGGACCACCAGGATATAGGAAGGTTTTCTATTTTTGGACAGATGCCCACGATCGGGCTGCAGGGGCATCAGTCCCCGATAGCGCTGCGGCCTGGCAGGGCTGCCAGGTCAAGTCATTGGGATCGAGCACACCTGTATGCAAATGGGGCCATAATGACATACAAATGGCTCCATGTGTGCCTTGTATAAATTATGGCCCCATTTGCATGCCAACTTTTGAATATCGCGGATGCTGTGCATGGCACAATGGAACTTGTGCTAGCGCATCTCCATGCTCCACTCTGGCCACTTGCGCTGGCACAGTGCCACTGCACGATGCACACTGGGGGTGGCCAGGTGCGATATTCAAACTGCTGAACCATGGTGCAGCTCCGTTGAATATCCCAGGCCACACCCTCCGCGCAAGTGTTGCTGCGCCCAAGCTTGCGCCACAGCCTGGTGCAGTTTGAATATCTGGGCCACAGTGCCTATATCACCAGCAAATATTCTCACAGTGGTGATGTCACCAGAGTGACAATATCTTCACTGCAGCCTGCATTTAATACTTTCACAGTTTCTCTTTCTCACTGAATCCTGCAAGCAGCTAACTCAATTAACATTGTAAAAAGACAATCACCTGTGTCCCATAGTTATTCTGACACTCCTAGCCCATTGCTGTGCTGCTCTAATCTTCAAACCAGCCTCCTTCATAAAGCAGTTTCTCTTTCTGAGTGCTGACTGCAACAGTTTCTCTGTCTCACTGAAGCCTGCAACTTACTGAATTAACAGTCTCTGTTTCTCACTCCTAGCTGCAGGTAACACAATTACCATTGCAAAACACATTCACCTGATTCCCCTACAGTCTAACACTCCCAGCCCATTCAGAAGCACTTACACACACTCAGACCACACACAAACAGTGCTATCAGTATAGCCTAGAGGTTAGAGTAACAAGCAGTGAACAAACTTGTTACATCCAACAGACCAGACCAGCTTTTGATTCTCACAACTTTCACTTGAATACTGCGTGACTCTGAACAAGTCACTTAACTGCCTAGTGCTCCCAGAACACCCCTAAAAACTTACCCAGTTATTAAACACTAAAATAAAAAAACAGAGTAACCAGAAGAGAACACAGAAAAAAAATGTTCCTAAAGGTCTTAGCCCCATTGTATTAATCGCACACATGATGTGCAAATCGTGGGATATGGAAAATATTCTGACTCTTGCAGAGTGAGCTGTGCATTCTCACTCATGCCTGCAGCACTCATGAGAATACACAGCTCACTCTGCAGAAGTCAGAATATTTTCCATATCCCACTTCTGCCCATCATGTATCATATATATGCTTTGCAAAGAAATTTGCATCAATGTACCAGTAAGGATATAAATTAACACTACAAAAGTAAGCAAATGTGGCATTAATGATTTCAACCATAACTTCCCATCCCCAAGCAGCAAAAGGATAAGCTTACATCAGCAACCACAGGCATTCACACAAATGCAGTAGCCCTGATGCTACTTTTGTGGATTTGAATCTGTAATACCCACACTGAAAGAGATACGCATTAACTTCTGGCTGCTGCTATTTATGTATAAATTGTTTTTGTTTACTCTGAGAGTACATTGAGCATCTTTGCCCTTTTCAAGTGCAACTACCATTTACAAACTGTAAGAAATATGATACAAGGTACAGTACTATACAAACAAAGGCAGATGAGGGTGCAGGTAGTTACAGTGGGATGAGTACAGGAGCATCAATGACCAAAAATACAACATGATACAGTGCAATACATAAAGAAAAGTATAAACATATAGTTGCAGTGAAACATGCAATTAAATTACAGTAGGGATGAGAACATGTGCAGATGTGGAGGTTACAATATTATACAGTACAATGCATACAATATTACATGTGAGTAGAGATAAATAAAATGAGATAAGAACAGGTGCGATTAAGATGGCAAAAGTAATAAACAGCACAAGAATGTAGCAGGTGCCTTTACAGGGAGAGGAAAGAAACAAGATAGATAGAAATCCACAATACTTATATCATAGCAACACTCCTGTTTGCAGAAGTACAGGCCCTGCCATCACAGATACAAATTCACAATACCCAAATTACAACAGTTCTCTGTCTACAGATTCACAGTCCTCTATGGGGCCCATGCTTCTGTAGCCAAAGGGATTCATGCACACTGCAAGACATACACACTGACTTCTAGCTACAGAAATAAATCCATGATACCCAAATTACAACACTACTTCTGTTGGCAGAAGTGCAGGCCCCTGTGGGGCCAATGCTTCTGTAGCCATAAGTATTTGTGCATACTATAAGACATAACACACTTCTGGCTGCACAAAATCATCATCTTTATTCAGCCATTATTGGCTCAGCTGCTTCCATCCCTTCAGTAATTGATATTTACTGTAACTTGAACCAGTGCCCCAGATAACTTGGCATTCAAGAGTAATGCATTCACCATTTTTATGTTGGCGCTGCTTGCGGCCAGCATCTTCTGACAGTGTGGGAGCTGGAGGAGGCGGTCACTGTTCGCGAATGCAGGGCACGCACCAGCAGGTGTATCCTGCATTGTCCAATCAGCCTGCATGCTGGTGCCCACCATGCATACATAATGGAAGCGAGCACATCTAAAGAAGGTCCGCTGCAATCTGAGACAAAGTTAAGTCAGATGCAGCGGTCCTTTCTTGCTGTGCTCACCACCATTATGTACATGGTCACGAAGTGGCGGCCACCTGGCCTGCCTGTCGACTTTTGGTGTCGATTAACCCCTCACAGCTCTTAGGTGCTGGACAGGAGCCTACTCCTGTCAGCATAACCCCACAATTGTTGAATGCCGAGGGGTGTCCAATCACCTCATCTGCCGCCCCCATCTTTGTGTGCCGACGGGGAGCCCACTCTCATCGGCATAAACCCCCAATTGTTGAATGCCAAGGGGTGCCCAACCTCTGCTCGTGCCCCCGCTTTCTTTTCTGTGCTGATGGGGTGCCCAACTCCGTCAGCATTACTTCCTCCTCCCCATGTTGTGTGCCGATGGAGGGTGCCCAATCCCCATCGGCTACTGACACCCCACAACCAGTTAGGTGGGCACACTGGGAGTCCACCCTAGCGTGCCAAATGCCCTGCAAAAGGAAAAACTGTTCTGGCAAATGGTTTTTCCATTTTTGTTACCTGTAAAATGAAAATGGTCCCTTGTAGTCTCGATGCCCCTCCCCACCCACACCCACCCACTGTGCACCCTGCCTCCCTCACCTCCCTCACCCCATACTTACCTCCAGAGTCTGGCGGATGATCTTCTGTGGACCGAACACGTCTGCACTCTTCAAAGCCGACCTTTGAATTGAGGAAATGTTGTAAGCTGTATAATGGAATGAATAGGGTTTTTCAACTTTAATACATATCTTGGGCATTTCTGGGACTTTTGGCCAAATTTTCAACATGGGGTTTTTGGGACCCCTTCTCAGGAATTCTTGCACTGTCATGGCATTATTCGGTCCCGAAAGGTGCTTTCGCAGTCACTGCGCAGAATCACCTTTCAGGACTGAGTAATGAAATGACAGTGCAACTGTTCATGAGAGGGGCTCTCAAAAAGCCTATGTTGCAAGTTTGGTGGGGAAAATCCAAAAATGACTGTTTACTGAGCATGCATAGCAACTGCACAATGCTACGCGTCATATGTTAGATATATTCGCACTATTTTCATGCCAGATTCTTATCATTGGCATTTTATCACACCTTCTTGTGAACCGTATAGCTGTCATTTTCACATCCTGCCCGAAATGTGTTTTCGCACTCCGGCGCAGAATAGTGTGGTTGCTGTGCGTAAATCAGTGTTTGGGACACATTACAAAAATGACAGTGATACTGTTCATGAGCAGAGGTCCTAAAATGCCTGTTTTGAAAATTTGGTGACAATACTCCTAAAATCCCACTGTTTCAGGTGCATGGCAACTGTACAATGCTGCAGCTTCGTTAACTTAGCGCGATAGCAATATTTTCATGCCAGATTCTCAAATTTGGCATTTTACTACACCTTCTTGTGAACAGTACAGCTGTCATTTTTCACATTCTTGCCGAAATGTGTTTTCGCACTTTTGGCGCACACTACCGTGTTCACTGTGCGAAATCAGTGTTTGGGACACATTACTAAAATGACAGTGACACTGTTCATGAGCAGAGGTCCTAAAATGCCTGTGTTGAAAATTTGGTGACAATGCTCCATAAAATGACTGTGTTACGAGAATGCATTGTGCAGTTTGCACACGCTCGTATGTTCGCAAACTTCTAATATTCTCACTCCAGATTTTCTACAGTGCCATTGTTCTGCACCTCCTAATGGACAGCATAGCTGTCATTTTTCACATCCTGACCAAAATCTGTTTCGCAGTTCTGGCGCAGAATAGCGTGGTCACTGTGGAAAGTCTGTGTTCACACACATGATGAAAATGACAGTGACACTGTTCATTAGCAGATGCCCTAAAATGCCTATGTTGAAAATTTGGGAACCTAGGTCAATAAAATGAGTGTTTATGAGCGGTGTGGCACAGTTTGCATGCACGTTCATGACTTTCTGAATTTGTAATACTTTCCTCCAGCTGTTCATCTTTGGCATTTTCCTACCTCCTTATGAACACTCCAGCTGTCTGAAATGTGTTTTCGCACGTCCGGCACAGAATTGCAAGGCAGCTGTGTGAAATCAGTTTTAGGTCAGTTTGAGGAAATGGCGGTGACACTATTCATGAGCAGAAGTTCCTAAAATGCCTATGTTGAACATTTTGTGCCTAACCTCCATACAATGACTGTGTTGCAAGCGTGCATTGCACAGTTTCCACGCACCCTTGTAACTTCATCAATCTGCATTATGAAATGGCTGGCAGCAAGCAAGCATTCCTATTGGTTCCTAAGAGTGTGTTAATGTGTCTAACACCACACAAACAAGATCAGACTCTGCCAGCTGGGCACCGATCCTAGAGAAGTGGCCAAATAGAATGTTGGGAAGAAAATGGGCTATCTTGATTGTGCCACTACTGCTGCCAACTGTGCTCACTCTCCTAAACATCCGACCTGATGGACGCTCGCTCCATTCGTCCCTTACAACAGCATGGCATGCTTTTTACTTTTTGTATTGTTCTGTTTGAAACACATACAAAGAGTAAAAAGTATGTCACGCTGTATCCCCAGCCCCCGCTGGCAGTGCCAGAGAACTCAGAGTGCAGAGTGCAAGACTTACAGCTTCTGGAGAGTGAATCGAGCGGGCTGCACTAGTGACATACTTCATGGTCTGTGTGGCTACAGACACATCAGGCAAGTTACTTTCCGCAACTTTTCTGCGGAGTGGTGGTGAGTACCTTTTGGGTGTCACTCACTTCTACTTTAAACACTGTAGAGAAAGCATATAGTTTAACTTCAATTGTCATTGTCTGGCAAAACCGGGTGGCCCTGTGTCCCCTGCCCCCCCCGAACCAAGAAATAGCAATGACACATGAGTGCAAACTGTTTTTCGGTGATATGAATGACTCGCCGCTTCTTCTTGGTTTGGGAGAATTGGCATCTGTGTGTCTGGCTGTTGTCATGTAACTGTGTTAGTGGGTCTTATCAGTTTCTTGATCTCTGATTAGTTTCAGACTGGAGGTTCAGAACTTGAAGTTCCAGTAGGTATGATATTACCGTTGGTCTGGAGTAAGTGACTCATAAATGCACAAATTTATCAGGAAGAGAAACAGCTGTGCTGTTGTTTGTAAATGTAAGGAAGCAGCTGTGAAGCCGAGACTTGCCAAACGTCCGTGTCTTTGCTGACCGCGCAGAGTATGATGACTGTCCGCTAACTAGCCTGGCTGATGCTCTAGTAACTAACGTCAGATTAGGAGTTGGTAGCAGAATAAAACAGTAACTTGATAACCTCATAGTCTTCAGGTGAAGCTACCTCTGGCTGCAAGCTGCAACACTGGACTTAATTTTCCTAGTCAAACTATTCTTGTTGGGAACTGCAATACTGAACATAGGATTTGCAAGAAAGCGAGTTGTGCTCACAACAGAGGGAGGGAACATTTCAATTGTCTTTGCTTTGTAGCAGATATACTGCAGGTGGAGGTGCTTCTAACTGAAAGGTGAAATAAGGTATTTACAATTATCAGGAAAAGACAGTCTTGTTACAATTCTTAAGATTTTCAGTGCAGGAAGAGTTCAAAGCACAGCTCACTTATTTTGGGACTGACTGTTTTCAGAGCACAAACCACCAGGCTGTTTTGTGGCTGGGGAGGTTTACCTGTGTCTGACTTGAATGTCTGGATTTTTCTCTGTTTGAGTAGCAGGATTTTTCTGTCAAATTGTTGTGTATAGTATCTTGCAGACAGGAAGGCACTCATGCAGTGGTGGGTCAGAGCCTTAGCTGATTGTTTTGTGAGGGCACAGTTTAGGCCCAGCCCTTCCACCTCTTACCCCCGGAAATAGTTCCTTTATACCTGGGGTTCTGACATCATTTCCTCAAGAGTGCAAGGTGCATATCAATGTCATATCCTCTCTAGCACACAGCACTGAAAATATACGATACACATTGTATAATATATATATATTTCTATATAACAAACAATCACTCACACAAGCACACACACACACAACAAAAAAAACAAAACAAAAAAAAAAGTACATAGTCATGTGGGAGTAGTGCAATGTAATGGCTGTGGGGCAGCAGTCTTCCGGAGTCTTTCTGGAGGCTGAGATGCTGCCCTATTTGCAGACAACTCTGCCCTGAGGGAGGAGTTGCCCATCTTCAGGCCACACTGGACAGCAGTAAGAAAACCTTCCCCAGGCCAGACTGGATGGTAGGAAGGGAACCCCCATCCAGGGAGCACCAGAGCCACCACCACTACCTCAGAGGTTGCAAAGAAAGCACGCAGTTGGACCACTGTGGGCTCAGGGAGGGTGAGGAGGGTGGAACAGAGGCACACCCAGTCAGTTGTTCCACTCCACAATCCATACACCATTCTGGGGGAGCACAGCTCCCCTATGGATGCACCCACAGAGGAGATTAAGGAGGCTGAGGACACCTGTCACAAGGGAGGCCCACAGGAAGGAGGCAGAGGATGCCACAAGGAAAGGAAGCAGCTCCTGGTGGGGGACTCAATTATTAGGGGGATAGAACTGGGGGGAGCAGGGAAAACTGAAGTAAAGTGCCTGCCTGGTGCCACATGGCTAAGACAGGAAGCGATCCTCAGGATCACGAGAACAGCTGCACGGAGTCTGAGCTGGATGTCATTGTCCACCTAGGGACAAATGACTTGGCTCAACATGAGCTTATAGTGGTGCAGAAGGACTTGTAGAACTGGGAGAGGCCTAAGACAAGTAGCACACACATATCCTTTTCTCAGAGGTGCTGCCTGTAAATGGCATGAGTGAGGCAAGGGTACTTGCACCATGCAGTTTAATGAGTGGTTGAAAAATGGTGTGGAGCACAGGGTTGGCTTCCATTAGACTGGGGTTCCACCTGAGGGACACCAGCCTATACTGGCAGGATGGTCTGCATCTGTCCAGGAAGGGAACAAGTCTTTTGAGCAATCGGTTTAAATGCTTCATTGGCAAGCTTTTAAACTAGTCAAGGGGAGGCACTGATAAGCAGCAGAAAATCCCAGCCTCCCTACAAAACAGGGTACTAAATGGGAAAAGACTGAGGTAGAAAGGTCAGTGGGGATGCTGCAACAGAAAGTAAAGCCATCAAAAATGGAGATCAATGAGTACCAATGCCGTAGTCTGAGTAACAAGCTTCCTGAATTAGTGGCCTTGATGGAGGAGGAACATCTGGATATCGTGCAGTCACAGAAACATGGTACACACAAAACCATGACTGGGATGTCAACATACCAGGATACACAATCTACAGGAGGGACAGGGAGGGTAAGAGGAGGAGGTAGCTCTTTACATAAGGGAAGAATCAAAGCAACAGAACAAAAGGGTAAACAGGGAGGAGAAGAAGCACTGTAGGTAAATTTGGAGACCGCAATGGCACCACAATCCGCACAGGGGTTATACAGACTTCTTCTCAGGGGAGGAAATGGCAAGAAAATGATAGAAAGTATACTTAGTATGGCAGAAAAAGGAGATATTGCTGATGGGTGATCTGAATATGCCAGATGTTAACTGGAGTGCAGTTGCAGCAGCCACTTCTAAGAGTGGGGTTATTCTAGATGCCCTACAGGGGGCATGCCTTAGACAACTAGTATTGGAGCCCACTCGAGAGGGAACAATCTTAGACCTGGTTCTCTCAAATGGAGATGAGGAGAGGATCACAGATGTAGAAGTGGGTAGCCATCTGGGAACTAGCGACCATCGAACAGTATGGTTCCAATAAACACAGCAATAGAGTCAAGCCATACAAAGACAAAGGTACTGGATTTTAGGAGGGCTGACTTTGTCAAAATGGGCGAGTGCTAAGGAATGCATTAGCAAATGGGCAGGGAAGGAGGGTGGAAGAACAATGGGGAATAATAAAACTGCCATCACAGAGGTAACAAGCATTTGTGTAAAGCAAATAAACAAAATGAAACGAGGTAAGAAACCACTATGGTTCTCAAAGGAAGTGGCAATGAAGGTTCAAGAGAAAAGAAAGCATTCAGGAAGTACAAGGAATCATAGAAGGAGCAGGACAGAGAACTGTATCAGTTAAAGCAAAAGGAAGCTGGAAGGCAGTCAGAACAGCAAAGGCCCAAACCGAGAAAAGATAGCCAACTCAGTTAAGAAGGGGATAAACCTTTATAGGTACATCAGGAGCAAGTAAGACCAAGGGAGGGATAGTGAGGCTTAGTAAAGGGGAGGAGGGTGGGCAGAGGGTGACTGTGAAAAGGCAGAGATACTAAACAAATACTTTGCTCAGTATTTACAAAGGAAGAGGAAGTACCTAAAACAAACAGTAGAAACACTCTGGATACAGAAGTTGATACCAGCCCATTTACAGAAGAAAGGGTTCTGAAAGAACTCTTAAAACTGAAGGTGGACAAGCAATGGGGCCTGATGGGATCCATCCCAGAATTCTAAAAAGAACTAAGGTAGAACTAGTGACACCACTGATTACCTCTTTAACAAATCATGGGAGGATGGGGTGGTACCTGAGGACTGAGGAGGGAGATGTAATTCTCTCACAAAAGTGGGAGCAAGGCAGAAAGGAAACCACAGACCTGTTAGTTTAACCTCAGTGGTAGGGAAAATGATGGAATCACTTCTGAAGGAAAGAATTGTTGAGTATCTGAGGCCAGAGGGGCACAGGACCCAAGGCAGCATGGATTCACATAGGGAAGGTCATGCCAGACAAATCTGATAGATTTCTTTGACTGGGTGACCAAAGTAGTAGATCAGGGAGGGCTGTGGACATGGCCTACCTAGACTTTAGCAAGGCATTTGACACAGTCCCACACAAAGATTAATATACAAGTTAGCCAGCCTGGGAGTGGGTCCCAAGATGACAGCCTGGGTAAAGAATTGGCTGAGAATAGGACACAGAGAGTACAGTAATGGAGTCCACTCTGAAAAAAGGGGTTAGTAGTGGGTACCGCAGGGTTCAGTATTAGGATCTGGTCCTCTTCAATGTCTTTTATAAGCGACACTGCAGAGGACTGGAAGGAAAGTATGTCTCCTTGCAGATGACACAAAGATCTGCAACAGAGTTGATGCACAAGGTGGAGTGGAAAGGATGAGAAGGGACTTGCAAGGTTAGAGGAATGGTCAAATGTATGGCAGCTTAGATTCAATGCTAAGAAGTGCAGGTAATGCACCTGGGAAACAAAACCCAGGGAAGAGTACACAATGGGGGTGAGATACTAACAACAACAAAATGGAAAGGGATCTGGGGTAGTCATATCAGATGACCTAAAGGTGGGAAAGACATGAGAGGGCAGCAAGGAGGGCTGGGGGTATTTTGGATGGTTAGTGGAAGAGGCATCACCAGTAGAAACAGGAAGTTATTATTCCTCTGTACAGACAGCTAGTGAGACCCCATCTGAGTACTGCGTGCAGTTCTGGAGACCCAATCTCCGCAAAGACATAGACAGGATGGAAGCTGTCCAGAGGAGGGATCTAAATGGTGCAGGGTCTGCACTGGAAGACATATGAAGAGAGACTTAAGGAGCTTAATATGTATAGCCTCGAGGAAAGGAGGAGAGGAGAGACATGATAGAAACTTTCAAGTACCTCAAGGAATCAACAACGTCCAAGAGGTAGCATCTTTCAAAAAGAGGTGCAAGAACAAAGGGGCACAATTTGAAGATAGAAGGGGCTGCTCAGAGGTAATTTAAGGAAGCATTTTTTCACAGAGAGGGTTGTGGATGTATGGAACGGCCTTCCATAGGAGGTTGTGGAGCCAAAACAGTGGTGGAATTCAAGCATGCATGGGACAGTCATAAGGCAATTCTAGGGGGTTGGGGTAGGAAGAAGTAGGCTGCTGGTTAACTAGGACCTGCAGCTTATCCATCAGGTAGGGAAATGGGCCGACTGGGTGGGCCAAGCGGTCCTTATCTGCCGTCAAATTCTATGTTTCTATGTTTCCCAGTGTGTTCTTTCCTATGCCAGTATTGGTGCAAGCACTTATCCTTACGAGTACAAACATCCTTCAGAGAGGGGACAAAACACAATCAACTAAACGCGGAGGAACTATTTTATTTAAAATGAACACAAAGCATAACATTTTACTAAACCTCTAATAATTTTAATTTAAAATTAAGTTGGCCATTTCTTAAGTGCAATAAGCCACTCCAAGGTCTGTGTGTTAGACATTTGAACACATGGCTAGGACACTGGATACACCGTCGGTGGCCTCATGCCTCACTACACCTCCTAGCCATGTGTTAAAGTGTCTGCACACACCTATCGTGTCTTATTGCTTACATATTTTCATGCCACATTTTCACCACTGGCATTTGTGCACATCTCCTTATCAACAGTCCAGCTGCCATTTTCACAGCCTGCCCAAAACGTGTTTCCGCAGCTGGTACACAATGGCATGCTCGCTGTGCAAAATCACCTTTAAGACACATTCACAAAATCACAGCACTCTGCATCTCTAGCTACCACTCCCACTGCTAATGCCAATGCAACAACATTCGGCTTGACAAATGCTTGTTTATATTCAGTGATTAGAATATAATTTTGATTTGTAAAAGGGCTTCAAACATGGGAAAAACAGTTCTTTTTGAAGTACTTATGGAGTATTTTCAAGGATTAGGATCAGTATTGGTACTCATCAAAACAACAGTATTTCTTAAAAACTGATGAGTGAAGTAGGCCAGTACTCACCGTCTCTGGAGAATGGCTTGAACAAAAGTTTTTTTCCCCCAAAATGGATATTTTATGTGGTGTTAAAATCAGCAATTAAGTTCTGATTAATTGAGGAGTTCTTTTCTGAGATATCCTATTTGTGCAGAGGTGCATTATGTTTTCACTCAATTCATGGAGGACACCTTGAGACGATAGCTAAAAAGCACCTTGAGTATTCTGATGAAGAATGTCCATCATCATTTCTTTGGCTACCAAAGTTAAGAAGTGGGATTTTTGACACATCTGGTTGGCATAATCCAGTTTTTGCACAGATAAACTTTAATAACAGACATACTGTGAGCCATAGATAGAGTTCTGGGGTCAGATATTCAACAAGGTGCAATGCACAGAGCAAACATTAGCACTGTGCCTTGCAGTTACCTGGGTGTCCAAAAATGCTATATTCAGTGAAATAGTGCACGGGCACTATCTGACTGAATATAGGGCCAGGTCAGCCCAGCACTAAGCCACTTAGCACTGGGAAGACATTGCCCCCCTAAATAGGGCACCACAATGACTTACACCCATGCTAAATTTCTGATATTCAAACGGACCCATGCAAATGAGCTCAGTGGGCATGCAAGGTGTTAAGGGTCCATTTGCTTGCCCATTATGGACTCATTTGCATGATTAGCCTGCCAATTTAGCACAGCACTGCCCACCACTTGCCCAGTTCCAGAGAACTATCCCTGGTGCTAGCGATCCCCTTGCTGATCAGTTGTGCAAACGTAAAAATTTCCCTGGAGTCCAGTGGTCTCCCCCGCTAATCATTGGCCTGATTTTAAAAAGACATTTTACCTGTTGGAGTAGTCCACCTCTGTCATCCCTGAATAAATCTGTCCCTGGTGCTTGTGGTCTCCCCACCAATCAGCAGCCTGATGTTAAAATAAATGATTCCCTGGTGTCCAGTGGTCACCTCCCCCTACCTGCACCCATCGATAATGTGTTCATATGTATTCCCTGGTGTCCAGTGATTCCACTCCTACTTGCACACATGCCCAATGTGTTCATATGTATTCTCTGGTGTCCAGTGGTCCCTCTCCCCCAATCACCCATTTGCCACACCGACACCATTTCCATGGTGCCCAGTGTATCCTCGCCTCATCACGATCCCCTGTATAGTACAGATAAATCATTCCCTGGTGTCTAGTGGACCCCCCTCCCTATCCGTGATCCCCTGTAGAATTACATAACAACATTCCCTGGTGTCTAGCAGACCCCCCATCTCCTCCACCACAGCAGGTAGTGCCCCACCACCCCACTCCCCCATCCCAACCCCAAACCAGCAAACAGCACAGCCCTCCATCATGATGATGACCAGCCATTGACTAAGCTGTCAATGAACATGTACTATAACAGCTGATTGTGCAGTATGTGCTCATTGGTGGCTCAGTTTGTGGCTGGTCATGGTGGAAAGTGGAGGGCTGTGCCTGTCTATGGATCAGGGTTGGGTTGGGGGCAGCGGGGTGGTGGGGCACTACCTGCAAGGGTAGGGGGTCTGCTAAACACCAGGGAATGTCATTATATAATTCTATAGGGGATCAGGGATAGGGAGGCAGTCTGCAAGACACCAGGGAATGGTTTATCTGTATTTTACAGGGGATCAGGGTGAGGATACACTGGACAACAGGGAAACGGTGTCTGTGTGTTGGCCAGATGACTGGGTGGGTGCAGGAACCACTGGACACAATTGAATACATATGAACACAGCAAGCATGGGTGCTGGTGGTGAGAGGTACAACTAGATGCCAAGGAACATGTATGAACACATCAGGCATGGGTGCAGGTGGGTGGAGGGACCTTTGGACACCAGGGAATTATATTTATTTTATTTATTTAGCTTTTGTTGACCAGGTAAGTGCACTAGACAATTCCTGCCTATTTTCAGGCACGACCCGAGGGAGGGGGATACAGAGGAATGCCAACTGACCTTGAACCAGATTAAGCTGTTGGTGGTATTTTTAGTGAATGAGGGAAATTTGGCCAGGACACCGGGGAAATTCCCCTACTCTTTTCGATAAGTGCCATGGGATCTTTAACATCCACTTGAACTACCACCAATCCAGGCAGATGGGACCTCGGTTTAATCGCCCTATCCAAAGACGCACCTCAGAAGTGCAGCACCCTCTCATACTGCACTACAGTGTCAGTACTGGATATTAACCTAAGTGCCAGATGTGGGAACTGAACCCACAGCCCTCTGATCTCCTGATCTCTGATATATAGTTTACTATCGGGCTGGTGACCAGTGGGGAGACCACTAGTGCCAGGGATAGATTTATTTATAACATCGGGTTGGTGATTGGTGTGGGAGCACCACTAGACACAAGAGAATACTGTGTTGGGGTCAGGGGCCACCACACTTTCTCAGCCAATCACTAGGGTTCTGTGGGAGTAAGTCAAAGTTTGATCAACTACGTTGTGCTGCACAAGGAATTGAGCAAATGGCCTTGTACAGTGAATATACTCTGAATTTTGAACTGCGCCAATATTCAGGTCCTCCCTTCATTTGCATTGTGCCTCCCCTCTCCCGAGTATTGACCAGGCGCAAACCATGTGTGCCTGCACTAAGCGAGCTTTTGAATATAGGAAATCTGCACAAAGCCTGGTTTTCACAGGCAAACTGGGATTTGCACCGTGGCAAAGTTTTGAATATCTGGCCCCTGAATACAAAAGCTCTTATCTGCAAAGCATTAAATAGACAAGTAGGCCAAGGTATGCTTAATATGAAAGAGATTTTTGATCTAAAGGCAGAGTTGAGCTGTGAGAGTGACAAAGACACATTTCAGCAATAGCATTAAGCGTTTTTTAAATTAAATTGCATTCTGACTTTTGTCTTTTCTTTCACAAGACTACATACCAGTAGTTGTTTCTATAACATACACTAACTGACTTTTATTACATGGTATTGAGGCTATGCTACTGTATAAAAGGTGCTTGTTTTGCACTGGTGTAACATATGTCTTGCAGACTTAATGAAGGCATACAAACACATGTTTTCTTATCTTTGACAAAATTAAAGTGTCTGGTGTTGTCAAGTCAGGGTATTTTTGGTCCATTTATCTTTTTATGGCTGTGGGCAGAGCCTACTGCCTTTTTGGCATGTCTTGCCTTAAAATGGCAGATCGTGGCACCTTCCATTGGACTTTTGGAAGTATTATTCCGAAAGTCCAATGGAGCTTGAGACACTCTGCCACGATCGGTCACTACGGAGTTTCAGTTGCACTATTTCAGCTGTTATGTCTGCATTCTGGGGCAAGAACTGCGCATGTGTGGCTCACGTGCATGCACAGTTCCACTGGTGCCACCATCTTGTGAATGGCAGAATGCCATTCACTGCAACTACACATGCACGAGTGCTGTGCATGTGCAGTTGCATTGCCACCGCCATCTTTTGGATGGCACTCCTCTCATACCCTCCCATTGCTCCTGTCCTCCCTGCTCCCTCCCAGCACCAGCAGCAAAGAAAACCCTCCTGCTCCCTCCCATTGCTGCTGTCCTCTCTGCTCCATCTGTTCCCCATCTCTGCACTGACATTGGGGTGCCCAATTCCCATGTCAGCATTATGTACCCCCCCAACTCATGTGCAATGGGCGTGCAGCCCATACCGTACATGACAGTCTGATTTGTGAATGAACATCATTCACAAATCTGACTGTCATAATGTATGGGCTGTATGCCCATTGGCTCTAGTTTGCACACGGGCCTGCAGCCCTACCAGACAGTCAGTCGGGCGGGCGCGGGCGGCAGGTGGTGTGATGCTGCTCGCCGCTGCTGGGGGGAGCAGGGGTGGTGGGCTTCGTGGTGGGGGTGGGGACACCAGACACCAGGGAGATGTTTGGGGGTTGTCACTGACATTCTGCCCGCGATTGGCATTACGGTCCACTGGACCACCAGGGAGATATTCGGGTTGGGAGGGTCTTTTTACATTCTGCCCATGATCGGGCACTGGGGGTTGTTCATCGCTCTGCCCGCGATCGGGCATTGGGAGATGTTTGGGCGGGGGTTGTTTCTCACGCTGTGCCCACTTATCACAGCAGGGTGCGCCGTCCCCGATGGCTGCTGCCCGGCAGGGGTGGCCAGGCGCAACTCTGGGGATCGGGCGCACTCTGCTGCTAATGGCATGCAAATGGGGCCATAATCAGATGCAAATGGCCCCCCCTGCACCTTGTATGAATTATGGCCCCATTTGCATGTCACCTTTTGAATATCGGAAATTTGCGCATGGCGCAATGGTACTTGTGCCACCACAAGTTTAATGCTCAACTCTGACAACTTGCGGTGGCGCAAGTTCCACTGTAAGCATGCGTACAGTGGCTGTGGCTGGGGGGTGATATTCAAAGGAGTTGCTCAATAGCGTAACTCCTTTGAATATCGACCCAGCCACACCCCTGCGCAACTATTTTGAGCAGCGCAAGGGCTTGTGCCTCAGAATGGCGCAGTTTGAATATCCGGGCTCTTTGTTCAAGTTACTAGTGGAATGGAAAGCAACAGTCTCATTTTTAATTTTTCTTACTTATGCTAACAAAAATTGTCTATGCTTTAATCACAGTATAATGGTGAAACATACCCTATAGTTAAATTCATTGCAGTACAAGAGGTTTCAGATTTGCTGGTAAATGCCTAAAAAAGTAGGAATAGTTGGTTAAAAGATTATAAATAGTGACTGAGACATAGAGCCTAAGATGTAAAGAAGGTTTGCATTTATTAGAAAATGAACATTGTTTAAAAACATTGGCATTACGAAGGTTTAAAATAAAGTTAACCTAATGTGAACAACTAGGTTAACTTTATTTTAAGACTGTATTCAATGCACAAGCTGGGACATTCAGAATTTATGATAGCTGAGATTTCTGCTCAGAAGGTTGTTATCTTAATCTGATGACATTTGACCTTAAAGGCATCTCAGCTAACTGCAAATTAGTGAGGTCTGGTTCAACTGTTTCTAATTCAGTGATGGTTTAAATGAGTATTTTAAACCAATGAGAATTTGTTCTGTTTTTTTTTTATGTATGATCTGGGTGTTAATGTGTGAGTTTCAAAATTACTGTCATAAACTTTCAAGGAAGGACCTCGTTAGTTCAAAAGGTTAAGTGCTTTGTTCTTTTTGTAACATCTATGGTGGTCCAATAAAAGGTATCAAACCATTTGCTCCTGGATCTGTTCTTACAAGGACCAATATGGCAGAAACTAAATCTGTATGTCATACTTCCTTTGGAGTAAGTTTTGAAAGGAACCCACCATGCTCTCTCCTTACATGTAAATTTTATATTTAACCATATCATTTCTTACTTTGCAGAGCCAGGCACATTGTTTGCATTTCATTTGATACCACTTGTTATTTATTTTAAGCAAATGTAAGGCAGTCTACTTTCTTGTAGACTTGTAATTTTCAACCAATAGTTCAGTACCCTATTTTCTATCAGAGCATTTATGTTACAAATTCCCAGTTCTGCCCTAATATATGAGGCAGGGCAAGAATGCCTCTCCCCAAACCTAGCATATTTCTTAACATTTTGAACAAGGAAGTGGTTAAGTTGTTTCTTGTTTTTATGTCCCACACTTCCGCCTCATATAACACTTGTGTGCATTGAATTTCACATATATGGCTCTAAGTAGTGGTTTGATCAACAGACCTCCATATTTATAATTGAACCTCAGAGTCCATTAATTGTCTTTTTATTGTAGCTATAGTTTCTGTATATGTGATCTCCATGTAGCATTACTATCAAATGAAACTCCCAAATAAACATAAATGTTCACAATTTCATTTTTTTGTCCTAATTACCCAATCTCCTTTTGATTTTTTATTACTAAAATCATGACTTTTGTTTTATTGTAATTTATATTTAGTTTCAGTTCTTCAGACCTTTGTAGTATTAGTTCTAATTTTTTGAATACCTGCTTTTGTGAGTGAAAATAAAATAAAATTGTCTGCATTTGCTAATACTGGATAAAAATGATCTAATATTTTTGGTGTGTCATAGTCTAAATTAGCTAACTCGTTCAAAATATTGTCTATGTAAAACTGCAGAAAATCTATCAGATATATGCTAAATGTTGTCCAAATACTGTATAGAAGGTTATTTTCACTATCCATTTATTTTTGCTATATTTACTATTGCTGACAATCAGTGAAAATAAATAGATATGGAAACATGACAGACAGATGATTGTCAATAGTATTTTATTGAAGAGTAAGCCATCTGCGCTAATTCTATCAGATGTGAATATGTGTAGAAGGTTGACTCCCACTTAATATAACGGACACTAATTCAACCTAGTATACAAGTATGTTTTTCAATGTTTTCTCAAAAGGTACAAACTGATTAAATATTGGAGGATTACACAACCATAAAGCATTACAATCACTAAAATGTCATAAAAGATCATTGAAACTGACAGAAAACTTATGAAAGATTTAATTTTATCTACAGGATCCAAAAACAGTGCATTTCTTAGTTTATATCCAACTCTACCGCTGTGCATACAGTGGCGTGAAAAAGTATTTGCCCCCTTCCTGATTTTCTCTATTATTGCATATTTGTCACACTGGATGTTTTCAGGTCTTTAGACAAAATATAATATTAGATAAAGGGAACCTGAGTGAACAAATAACACTTTTTTTTTTTACTTATTTCATTTATTTAATGAAAAAAGTTAACCAACACCAACTGGCACTGTGTGAAAAGTAATTGCCCCTAGTTAAATCAACCCAATTAAAGGGATAATTAGAGTCAGCTGATTGAACACAGCCAGGCTTGATTACAGCCAGCCCTGCTCAATATAAACCTCACTTATTTTGGCCCTTACCATCAGAGTCACATTGCCAGCACAAAGATTCAACAAGCACATTATGCCATGATCAAAGGAAGTTCCTGAAAAGATCAGAAAAAATTTGTTGCCCTCTATCAGTCTGGAAAGGTTGCAAAGCTATTTCTAAGGCTCTGGGACTCCATCAAACCACAGTGAGAGCCATAATCTCCAAATGAGAACACTTGAACAGTAGTGAGCCTTCCCAGGAGTGGGCGGCCTGCCAAAATTACTCCAAGGGCGAGTGTAAAATCATCCAAGAAGTCTCAAAGGATCCTAAAACAACATCCAAAGAACTGCAGGCTTCTCTGCCTCAGCTAAGGTCAGTGTTCATGACTCCACAATCAGAAAGAGACTGGGCAAAATGGGCTTCATGTGAGAGTAGCAAGTGAAACCACTGCTAACCAAGAAGAACATAAATGCTCATCTCTCATTTGCCAAGAAGCACCTGGATGATCCACAAGCCTTTTGGGAAAATGTTCTATGGACAGATGAGTCCAAAGTGGAACTTTTTGAACAACATGGATCCCATAATGTCTCGTAAAGCAAACACAGCATTCCACAGTAAGAACACCATACCAACAGTCAAACATGGTGGTGGTAGTGTGATGGTGTGGGGATGCTTGCTGCCTAAGGACCTGGATGACTTGCCATAATTAAAGGAACCATGAATTCTGCTCTGTACCAGAAAATTCTTAAGGAGAATGTCCAGTCATCCTTCCGTCAGCTGAAGCTGAAGCGTGAAGTTGGGTCATGCAGCAAGACAATGATCCAAAACACAAAAGCAAGTCTACATCAGAATGGCTAAAAAGAAGTAAAATTAAAGTTTTGGAGTGGCCTAGTCAAAGTCCAGACTTAAACCCAATAGAGATGCTGTGAAGGACCTCGAAACGAGCAGTTCATGCTCGAAAACCTACCAAATGTTACTGAATTAAAGCAGTTCTGCCGGAAGAGTGGGTAAAATTCCTCCACAGCGATGTGAAAGACTGATATTGAATTATAGGAAGTGTTTGGTTGCAGTCATTTGCAGCTAAATGTGGCATAACCAGTTATTAAGTGTAAGGGCAATTACTTTTTCACACAGTGCCAGTTGGTGTTGGTTAACTTTTTTTCATTAAATAAGTGAAATTAAAAAAAAAAACAAGTGTTATTTGTTCACTCAGATTCCCTTTATCTAATATTACATTTTCTCTAAAGACCTGAAAACACCCAGTGTGACAAATATGCAATAATAGAGAAAATCAGGAAGGGGGCAAATACTTTTTCACGCCACTGTATATGACCTCTTCTCCACAGGGTGGTTACAATACTTACTGGAAGAATGGCTGAGGGAGGATTTACTTCTGGAAAAATACATTAACTATTGGCAGAGGTGCAGCACAATAGGAGGTTTACACTTACACCAGGTTTCAAAGCCAAGTAATAAAGTCATTGTCCACAATGCAAAACTATGAAAACAGTGCAGCAAGCTGTCCTATGGCCCACTGGGTTGCACAATGTGCTCCTACTGTACACTGGTGTTCTAGGTTTGGCAGGGATTTTGTGAGCCAGCTGGGCAGCTTGGGGGCTGTTGAGGTAAACCTTTCACCTGGGGAGGGTCAGGAGGTTAGTGCCACATTCTGCCACTGCAGCAATATCTGTGATGGTCTAGGGAGCTAATCTCCTCCATAGGGGAACACTGCATGCATGTATGGCCTGGTGCTGTGCAGGTGATTGGTGGGACAAAACACCAGGTAAAATCCTTTGTATCACAAGTTGTCTGAATGATGGTCACTTGCACTCTTGGACCCCATCTTGCATAGATCCCCACTGGTCATAACAGCATGAGAAATGGAGGAGCTAGGAGTGGGGCTAAGACCTAAATAGAAGGAGCATGTTGGTGGTGCAGATAGAAGAGCTGGATGGGGATAACAGCACTGCAACAATTAATTGTACCTCTCTAATGCCTCCATCACTGTTAGCAGTTTACCATATCAGCACTTTTCCAGATCTCTCATACAGTTGTAGCAATTGACATGGTCCAATATTTACAGAAATTTCAATCAGATCTCTACAGAAACTCTATACCTACCTACAATACCACTGCAGGGACATCAGAGGGAATCTCTTCAGAAATATTGCAGAATAGCTGGAAATACCTGATACTGTCAATTGTTGCAACAGTACTGATACACACACATACAGTAGTTACTTTAGACAAGACATGGCAAAATAACCCACAAAAGGCCCCTAGGAGGCATCTGTTAAGTGGTGATCCTCCAGTCTCTCATCACCTTCTCCTTTCCTGAACAAATTTCTCCTACTCCCACCAGTTACACCTGCTCCTCTCTTCTCATCTCTCCATTCTTCCACCACTTTCTCTTCTTCATTCCACACTCTCCATTTTGGATGCCAACTACCCTTTTCTATGCAGGAAAACCAGACCAATTTGGCACCACTTCCCTGCTGCATATTAGGCCCTTGGTGGCCAATTTTACATACATTATGTATGAACAGTTGACTCACAGCTCCCTAGTGGTGTTGTTGGGGATAGGGGTACATGTGTATAAATGGGGTTTCATTTATTCTATGTTTTCTTATTCAACAAGGAGAACAAGAATGAGAATGGCAAATGAGAACAAGAATGAATATGAGAAAAAGTCCATTCTTTAGTTATCACTCCCAGTTCCTCCCTGTCCCTGTGTCCTCCCTCCCACAGGGAAAGGCATGCCCAACCCCTGCGCGTTGAACTGAGTGGACTTATGGACTAGTGGAGGCCAGGAGGCAGACCAGGACTGCATTTGTAACCCACCCCCCTGGCGCCACTGTCAAATGGTCACATCATCATCAAAAGATCCAACTAAGCTTGAAGTGGCACTGATGACAAATCCCCACCCCCAAGCTCTGATCTCTCCCATGGTGTGACATCCTGACCTTGTACTGATCTCCTCTCCATCGCACAACACAGTAGCCAGCTAGCCACTTGCATGCTCACAAAACTGACTTTCATTTCTCTCTGTCAGTCTTCATGAGTGAACGAGCACTCATGAAATTCGACAGAGAAATGAAAGTGCGCCCCATGTGGTGGCACTGTGAAATGTTGACACTTAAAAGAAAAAATCATGGCTTCATTTTTTTTCAGCAAACACTTTTTATAGCAGTGAGCTGTGATTCTTACATTTTGATTGAGAAAATCATTGGGGGCTTGAGCTTACATTAGGGATGTAGCCTCCCCAGAAACAGTGTGGTGATGCCACTGCCACATCCATAATGTTGAATGATATGCTTGCTCTGTGTGTACCTTGTAATGAAATTGCCTTGTCTACAGAATGCAATGCTGTAATTTGTTCAGTCTGTACTTTAGAATTCTTTTGTCTATTGTGTACATTGCCATGTTTTGCTTAGTTGTTTGAGACCTGTCAGCAGCCTGCTGTGCCTTATTTTAAAGTTGCAGTACCTATTTGTTTTGCAGAAGCAAGGCATGTTATGAGAAACTCCTTGGACCTGAATGACTTGGAAGATTGGATGGAACCAGAAACGAACTCGTGAGTGGCATTCTTCCATTGAGAACGTCTAGCAGCAGAAAAGACAATAGCCCAGTTTGTACAAGGTCCAACTGAGCATAGCAATGGATGAACTTTCTACATTTTGAAATGAGTCCGTGCAATGGCATGCATATTAATGTGAATGGCCACAGCCCAGATGGCTAATCATTGGCTCTTGTCACCCTGTCAGCACTGAGATTTACTGACTCATGAAAGCCTCTTGAAACCATGAGAGCTGTTCATTCAAAAATGTAAAAGACTTTATCCACTTTTTTCAATTGGAGGCATTTTGGTTTTACTGTTTAAAAAATCTTTAAATCTTTTTAATGAGTTCATAAGATGCTGCAGAAGATGGCTAGTTTCTTTTAAAAGTGAAATATGGGTTGACCCTGCCTTAGGGCAACTCTAATACATGCAAACCCATTGGGGGGGGTTACTTTTCTTTTAACAAAGCATGTCAATTCCAAATGCATTATCACTGTTTTATTATTTCTTATATCGACAGTGCCACAATGCTTTGCTCACTTAAAACTTCTTAACAAGAGTCTACTGTTAATAAAAATAAAAGAATACTTAATATAAATCAAACTCTTGGTATACATAACTAGTTGCATTTTATAAAATTCCTTTTTTATATATGCACTTTAAAGCCCACTGTATGAAAGCCTCTTGGCTATTTTTTTGTACTTTAAATTGCTTGGTCTCTTTACAATCTGGAAGGTATTAGGGAAAAAAACTAATTATTTGAGCAGTTTCATGTATTAGATAAAGGTTTTATGCTGATTAGATATTAACCCATTACCACAAAGGAGCAGATATGTTAAAATTGCTCCCTTGTGCTTATAATCTGTTAACTGCCATAATCGGTAACTGGCTGCATAGATCAAGTAATTGTTTTAGTCTCCCTGGATGCTGTCAATGTAACTCTTGAGTTTTTAACAGCTGTGGAAGCAATTCAACAAACAGATTCTATGTTAGTCACTATTTCTGCATTTTCAGTAGCACTATGTTTATGAAGTAGGGGAGGCTTTCAATTTTAAAGTTTCTTACCTACTGCTGTGAAGTTTGAAAATCTATTTAGCCATGCAAGAAGAATGTTGACTGAAACTCTTACTCTTTTATCTACATGCCGCTATCCATAGCATGCTTAAGTACATGATGTCAGCATGTGATGGTTCGTGCCTCCTGATACTGAGAGCACTGGATCGCCATAGCAACCCACAATAAGTGCATTACTAGTGCCCATTATGTCAGAGCATTTTATGTGCAACCCAGGGCTGACCTGTGGAGGGCACTAATGCACTTGGAGACCCTGCTATTTCAGAAATGCTCAAGCTTGCATTCTGAATATATGTAATAGGTCCCATCTGCCCAGTTTACTTCACAGAGATTTACTATAAGGTACTAATGGTACCCATCACAGTTCCACTACTTAGCATCTGGGGGGGTGTTGAGCTGGGTAGCCAACTGGTTGAAAGATACAAATCAGAGGGTGGTGGTAAATGGCAGTAACTTGGAAGACAACAGAGTAACCAGTAGAGTACCACAGGGATTGGTACTGGACCCTGTCCTATTCAATGTCTTCATAAGTGACAATACTAAGGATTTGGAAGGGAAGGTGTGTCTCTTTGCAGATAACACAAAAATCTGCAACGAGGTGGACACCGAGGAGGTGGTGGAGAGAATGCAAAGTAAAGTGAGGAAACTAGAGAAATGGTATATGGAGTGGCAGCTAGGTTTCAATGCCAAAAAGTGCAAAGTCATGCACCTAGAAAGGGGAACTTGGGGATTGAGTATGGGGGGGGTACTTACAGTTACCAAACAAGAAAGGGGCCCTGTGGTGATCATGCCATATGATCTCAAGGTGGCAAGACAGTGCGATAGGGCAACAGGCAAGCTGTGCCAGAGGTTGGGGTGCCTAGGGAGAGGGATCTCTAGCAGGAGAAGTGAGGTGGTGTTGCCTCTGTATTGCTCACTTGTGAGACCCTACGTGGAGTACTGTGTCCAATTCTGAAGGCTTCGCCTCTACAAAAACATCAACAGGGTGTCAGTGATTCAGAAGAGGGCCACTAAAATGGTGTGGGGGGTGCACAAGAAACCATATGAGGAGAGGCAGTAGAAACTTAACATGTACTCCCTGGAAGAGAGGAGAGCAAGAGGGGACATGATTGAGACCTGTAAGTATAGTACCTCAAACGGTGTTTCTTTTACATGAAGAAGAATTACAGAACACAGGGGCATGCTATGATGCTTAAGGGGGGAGTTTAAGAAGTATGTGAGGAAATATATCTTCACAGAAATGGTGATGGATGCATGGAACAGCCTGACAGAAAAGGTGGTAGCAGTGAAGACAGTGTGGAGCTTCAAACACGCATGAGATAGGCACATCAGTATAATAAATAGAGGCAAAGGAAGAGGGAGGGAAACCTGTGACCAAATAGAGTCCAGGATGTAGTGTTAGGCAGGGAAAATAGGACAGACTAAATGAGCCTACCAGTCCTTTTCTGCTGACATATTCTGTTTCTATCCTTGTCTCCAGTGAGCTACTGAGTAGCTCAGTTAGTGGTTCAGCCAGGACCTGCCCAATCTCCTTAGGCAATGGGGATGTGGACCATCCAGGCCCATGGACTAAGCCACTTTAAATTCATGGAAGTCCTCAACTACCCTTTTTGTATTATTTTGCTCTTTTTGGTGCTTGGCAATGGTCGGGGGACCCAGCTTGGTCCCAGCCTCACCGGGATCCGGCATCATGGGGGCTCACACCAAGGAATTTTCTTCATCTGTGTTACCTGAGAGGTGGGATGTGAAATGACGTCAATGCGTGAATGCCACCATCTGTCCTGCCGTCCACCACAGTGCAGGTGCAGGTCACTGCTGGCCACTGACCTCTGGCACAGGTCAGTGGTGCACCAGACACTCAACCCCCTCCTCCCATTGAAGGAGAGCCATCCCTGGGACACTCAGTCCTTCTCCGCCCGGCTGGCCTTCTAACTCCCAAGTCCATTCCTAAACCTGGGTTGTCAGCTTTGTGAGCAGAAGCACTACCACTGTGCCAGCAAGCTGGCTCTCTACTACTTTTTTAACTGGAATGGAACCAACACTGACCCCTCTCCCTCTGCCTTGATGGCACAATGTGGCATAAGCCCCTTGTTCTCCATTGTGAACACTAAGCAGGTTTATTTATTTATTTGTTTATTTATTTATGCATGTATGAATACATGTATTGATGTATTTATTTATTTAAAAGTTTATTAACCAGAAAGGCACACTGAGTTGAGACTTGTTTCCAGGTGTGACCTGGGGAAGGGGAAAGGGCAAGAAAATAAGCAGCAAATACAATCAAACAAGTGCAAAACGCAGCAATAAATTAAGGTGCAAATACAGTGGCAACAACAATGGTGGCAGGAATACAACAGGTAAAAAAACACAGCATTACTGAGCATTTGAGTCAGTTTAAGGATTACAAAGGTGAGCTGGGGGGATCAGGCAGGTTAAAATGTTAGTGAGGCAAAGACCCATGACAAGAAAAAGAGGGTGAGGGCAAAAGGTGTAGGACAGGGGAGCAGGAGGGAGAGAAAAGGGGAAGAAGGAGGGGAGGTTAAGGGAGAGACAGGAGCAAGTGGGAGGGAGGCTGGTTTAGCAACCCCTTTAGTGATAGTATGGAAGAGGTATTGCAAAGAAGAGGAGGGAGCTGGTTCCAAAGGGAGGGAGCCTGTACAGAGGGCAGCCTTCTAGCACTAGAACAGGGATGAGTGATCCAGAAGGAGCAGGGTCTCTAGAGTGAAGGGATAGGAGGAGGGAGATGAGGGGAGAGTAGAGATGATAGATAGGAGGGGAGTGAGGTGAACCAGTATTTGCAATAAGAGAGGAGCAGTGGGAAATGTGATGCAAGTGTAAAGGGGTGATAGAAATGGTGGAATAAAGGGAACAGTGATGCGTATGGGAAGTAGAGTTATTAGCAAAGTGACAGAAGGCATAACAGAGGGTCTCCAGCCTGGTGAGAGTACAGAGAGGGGCTGCACTGTACGTCCACGTAGTCAAATATGGGGAGGATCTGCCAGCCTGGTGGCACTGAGGGTTGAGGCGCTGGATGCCACACCTCGCTCCATGCCAGCAACCCGGGTTCGGGAACGGACTCAGATCTCCAGGGATCAGCAGGGACGAAGTGGGATTGGGCATCCGTGGACTGCTCTCCCTCTCTGGGGGTAGGGGGATTCAGTTGTCGCCACACTAGCTACCTCTGGGGAGGCTGGGGTGGTGGGTATGCATGCACTGTGCTGTAGGGTGAGCTTGGGAAGGCAGTCGGGAGGGGGCGGATGCGGCGCCTCCCTCCATTGGAGTCACTGCACACCTCAGCCCATGTCAGGTTGAACAGAGGAGGAAAAATGGTGACTGATCATGGTGGCTTGATGGCTCATGTGGACGTCAACCCTCGGGGCACCGCTGCAGTGCCAGATCCTGTGTCGGCAGGAGTAAGGGGGACTGTCTGCTGCCCCGCCACGAGGGTATCGGTGGTGGGGATCTATGGGGCTAAAATGGACCAGACGGTGGCTGGATGACTGGGATGCCAGGACGTAGTGCAGATCGGGAGCCACAAGGTAAAAAGTATAAAGAAAAAAAAATACGGGTAGGATAATTTTGATAAAAAGGTGTCTGTGGACTTCAGGGGAGAGGCAGTCCTTGTTCTGGTAGAGGATGCCTAGTTTGGGGCATAGCTTTGAGTTCATACTGTACATGTGTGCTAAGAAGTCTAGGTTACTGTCGAGCCACACAGCAAGGTATTTTCAGGTGTGGACTATCTTCAGTCGGGTACTATCAATGGTGGAGAAAATGGGAAAAGGAGATAACCTTTCTAGCTTTTGGCTGGTGCCAAAAGTCATGAATACCATCTTCTTGATATTTACTTTGAACTGATTAGCCTGGAACCAGCGTAGTACATTATGGAAATTGAATTGGAGTGAGGATGCAACCACTGTCATGGAGGGGTCAAATGCATAGAGGATAGTATCGTTGGCACACATACTGAATATGGGATGAGGCATAGATGGAAGGAAGATCATTTAGAAAAATAAATCATAGTATGGGGCCCAGGATCGAATCCTCTGGGACCTAATATCTATTCAGGATGTCTGCCTTACATGTATTTTGGTCTTCCTACTCCCTCCTTGCTGTTTCCTGACTATTCCTTACAGTATCTTGTCATCTTCTTTCCCTTATAAAATGAAAGATCTTATTTCCCTTCTTCAAACCATCTGCAATTCTGAATATCTTACCAGCCATCCTCACTATCCTGTTGGTCTCCTTCATGAAACTCTTCCTGTCCTCCACTTAGCTGGTTCTTTTTTTCGAATGCCATTTTTTGTCCCGAACAGCCTCCCCTACTTCCCTCATGAACCATAAGAGTTTTGTACCTCTCTTCATCATGAGAATTACCCTTTTACAAAGATCTGTGACCTCTGCTATCTCATTTTTCTCAAATCCCATTAAGCTGTCTACTCCTCTGTTGCTGTAAGCCCCTCTAGGTTTCCTTCAGTATCTCCCTCATGCTTCCAAAATCAGTCCTTCAAAAGTCCAGACCCTGTATTTTTGAAGAGTTGTGATGAATGCAAAAGCAAGTTGCGTTACTTTTGTTGCACCTGTGCTCGCATACAGATTGTTGATGCAAAAAGGGACACAGATATGATGCAAAAATGACAGTTATGATTCAGCCATATCTGTGGTAAATGGAGCTGAGTCATAGCTGTGTCACTTATACGTCACTAATCTGGATGCAAGCAGAGGTGCAGCAAAAGTGACACAATTTGCTGTTGCATCCATTGCAACTCCGAAAATGCAGGCCATGACTTTAGTCTGTGAAGTATTTCTCTCTGCCTTACATTTGATGCTGAACCAAACTGTCAGTTGGTCACTGGTTCACATTTGCAGCACTGTCACCTCCACCCCATTGTCCCTATTTGGACCTTGTTTCAGACCTGTCCTGTGCTGGACTGTTATTGGCATACTACTGCATTGATGGCACCATGGGGGACATTTTTCAAAGCACTCTAGTTAGGTCATTCCACGCTCCACTACTAGGAATTGCTCCACTCACCATCATATTCTTAGAAGAACAATACCTTAACCAGTATCTTAGCAGATTATACAATGAATACTATTACTTACAACTGGCTGAAAAATTTCCACCAACAAGAAAGACTGGTGGATATTCTGCATGGACATTTACACCACTACTTATTATTTATTTTATTTAACATTTTGTAACCAGGAAAGCCACAATGAGCTGAGGCTCATTTCCATGTGCTAATTCGGGACAAAGGAGAACTTTACATACATACAGAGGTGGTAGATACACATATATAGATACATATACATATTAATATAATAAACTGGGTAATAGTTTAGGCAAGTAAGAGGCAGTTATTTACATAATTCACAGTAAATCGTATGACAGATTAGGCAAATGAGAGGTACATTAATTACATACTTATACATACACCAGAAGATATTAGGCAATTAAAAATGCAGAGTTAAAAAATGCAGTATTTGTACATAGTTTACTGTTAGCTGGTTGAGTTTCATAGATAACGTATAAATAAATAGTGCAAGAGAAACTAAGAATTGATACGGGATGAGGGAATAAAGAGATTAAGAAATGAAGGAGGTGTTATGTGGAGGTAGTTGGGAGGATGAACAAAGTGAGATTTGGTGGAGGTAGGGAAAGGGGAGAGGGGACAGGTGCAGAGGAGAGGGGAGATAGATTTGAGCTGGCATTTGAAGGCAAGAAGGTAATGAATGTCACAGAGGGAAGCAGGAAGTTGATTCCAGAGATGGAGGAGATGGTAAGGGAAGGTAGAGAAGTCAGCCGTTGACCGCCGGTGAGGGATGGCGAAGGAGCAAGGATGCCAGGATCTGAGGGAGTAGAAGGGATTAGCAGCAGGGGAGAGGAGGGAAGAGAGGTAGGGAAGGAGAAGGTTAAACCAATATTTTGAAGTGAATATTAGTGAATGAGTGTTACGCCTGTGGGAGAGGGGGGAGACACTCAGAGAAGAGAGTAGTGAGCAGTGATGGGTACACAGCTGGCATTTGTGGTGAATCTGCAAAAGGAGTTGAGCATGGTGTCAAGTTTGGAGAGGGAAGAGGCAGGGGTAGAGGTGAATATAATGTCCTCATAGTCAAAGAGGGGGAGGATTGTCTTATGTATTAAGTTGCAGAAAATGTGTAGGGGGATAGTGTGTTTGCTTCAGAAGAGCATGCCTAGCCTGGGGCACACCTCTGAACAGAAGGAGTCAATGTGGACCTAGTAGTTGAGGTGTTGCTCCAACCAGAGGTCTAGGTAATTGCAGTATGAGGTGACGGTATCCAGGGAGAGGTATCCAATGAGGTGTATCTGGGGGGTTGGCCAATTTTGGAGGGGCTCAAGATCATGGAGACTTCTTTAGTATTTACTTTTAGTTTGTGGTTACTGGACCAAGTTAGCATATGGTCAAACTCCGACTGAAGTCACAACTGCAAAGAGTCAGTGGAGGGACCAGAAGTGTAAAGGATGGTGTATCCATGTAGAGTTGAAATGTTGCAGGAGAGCAGACTGAGGGAGGTCGTTGATTAAAACAGAAAAGAGGATGGAGCCCTGAGGAACGCCAGATAGGATGGGGAAAGGGGGATGCAGAGTTGCCTATTACAACAGACTGCTGGTGATCACTGAGGTAGGATTTAAACCAGAGGACAGTGAAGGAAGCTAGGCCTGCAGAGTGTAGTTTTTGGAGGAATAGTGGATGGGAGATGGCATTAAAGGCCTTTGCAAGGTCAGTAAATATTGTTAAGGTGAGGTGGCCTTTGTCCATCGCACTGACGATTGAGTTAGTGATGCAGAGAAGGGAGGAGACTGAGGAGTGATTTTTCCAGAAGTCAGATGATAATTAGATAAGAAGTTGGATGAGGACAGAAAATCAAAAAGTCTAGAGAGAATAATGGATTCCTGGAGCTTTGCCAGGGAGGGGAGCAGGGAAATAGGGTGGTAATTTCCAGGGGAGGAATGATCACCTCCTTTATGCAGTGAGATGACGTAGGCAAATTTGCATAGGTGTGAGACAGAGTTAGTAAGGAAAGAAAGATTGAGTATGTGAGAGAGTGGGAGGCTATGGCTGGTACAGAGAGGCACAGAAACCTGGGGTGACAACCATCTGGGCTTGACTTGCATGGGTTTAGGGTGTTGAGGGCAAGAAAAACTTTGTTAGGGGAGGTGGAATGGAGAATAAACCCATTTGAGGGGGTGGGGAGTAAGGAGGCACCGGGTGGTCAGGTAGCGCACTGGATGTGAAAAATTGATTTAGAGTATTAGCGACTGAGGTAGGGTCAGAAACTGAGGCCCCATCATTCTTCAGTGTGGGAGGCAGTGCCTGGCAGGAGGGGTTGAGAAGGGATTTGACTGTACTGCAAAAGGAAGTGGGCCAGGCCAGGATGAAAGGTTTGATTTAAAGTATTCAGATTTAGTAAGGTGTATTGCTTTCATGCAGGTGTTTTGAGTTTTCAATAGAGATGGAGGTCAGTGGTGTCCTTGACGGACTTGAATTTTAACCAAGCTTTGCATAAGGATAGGATGTGGGGGAGAGCTAGGAAGGAGGTGACATCTGACCCTAGTGGTACGGAGAGGAGGGTGGAGGTTCCAGATGCTTGTCAGGATTGAGGTGAAATGCTTGAGAGCTTGGTTTACATCAGTAACCGAGAAAAATGGGGGACCAGTTAGTGGAGTATACATCAGCTAGGAGGAGGTGGGGAGTTAGGTGTGGTAGTGCAGAAGCTGAGATACTTGGGGAGGATTTAGAAGGTGTACTTTCTTTGTGCAGTGCGTGAAACAATGATCACTGATTGCGTCATTTAGTACACCTGACACTGATATCACGATGGGAAAAAGGAAAGGATCCAGTTGAGGAGGATGTAACTGGATGTAACTGGTGGATCATGGGTTATACCAGGTTGGCTTGTTTAGTAGCTGAGAGAGATTGAAAGATTCAACAGAGATTCCAGTGTGGAGGAGGAGAGGGAGAGCCAGTCAGTGATGAAATCCCTCAAGCATGAGCAGTTCACCATCAGAGAAGAGGGAGCCAACTGAACTGAAGCAGAAGAGGAGGATTCAGGGGCTAGTCTAGGAACTGTGTGGAGTGTGCCTATGAAAGATGGGGCAGTTGAAGGGAGGGTGAGTCGAGTGAGGATAATCTCGTGAAGATTTGGGGACTGCTTTTAGGAAGGCATTGGAACAGGGAGTGAGCAACGACAGTACGTGCATGGCAACACTCCCACTGTGTTTCCATGGTCCTGATGGTAAAGTGAAGTTGCAGAGGGCCAGTTCAATGACTGGGGTATGAGAGGAAGCCATGACTCTGAGACACAGAGGACATCTACTGGGTGTTGTGTAAGCCAGACTTTTAGGGCATCCATTTTGGGTAGGAGGCTTCATGCATTGATGTGAAACATTTGAAGGCCCTCTCTGGGGGGGGGGGTTGTGGCAGGGGCACCAGGATTAAGATCAGCATCTCCAGAGATCAACAACAGAAGGAGAAGAAAGGAGCACAGGAGATGTTTCTTACATGTGAACAATAGTGAGAGGGGATAGGGGGCTCTGGGAGAATGATGCCGGGAGAGAAGGAGGGATAAGTGTTTTGTTAGGGTGACAGGATGGAGACCTGGGTGGACAATAGGGTTGGTTGTGTAAGGCTGAGCATGGGTGAGGGGAAGGGGAAGAGGGACAGATGACAAACGAAAATCTATGCCAGGGAGGCAATTCTGTGAGGGTGACGCTGAAAAGTGGCAGAAGATGTGAGAAGGAGGAGCAGCAGGCAAGAGACATAAAGGACCACAATAATGGAGAGGCATGGAGGTGGGGAGGAAATGGAGGACAGCTGCTGTGGGTTAAGAGAGGGTGAGAATAGGTGGCTTTTTCTGGCGAGGGTGGCAGTGCTGCAGGGTTATGCCATTGCATACTTAAATGTTTTGAGTGCTTAGTGAGTATCATGGTGGTGACACCTAGTGGTGAAAGCTGATAAGGAGCTAATAGGAAATAAGGGTGATAGAATATTACCAGATCACGTGACCAGGTAAGCCTATATAACACAGCCAGCCAAGGGTGGGGAGCCACCTTGCTTGCAGAGTGACGGGGCTCCAAACCAGTAGCAGGTACAGCATCTGCTTGTGTTCCTGGCTGCAGAGAGGAGCGCATACCTGAGTACTGCTGGTGAGTGGTCTCTGAGCAGCAGCAGCAGCTGCTTTAGATGTGAGCTGTAGAGGCAGGAGGTCGGGAAGGGCTGTGGAGAAAGAGTGGAACACAGATTAAGTAGGGGACAGGCTAGGAGGAGGGGAACAAAGATCTGGTTACAGACAGCAGGCAGATAACACTGCTGTGCATTGCTACTTTAGTAAACTCCTGCTAGTAAACTCCATGCCCAAACAACAAAAACACACTTTCAGTGCAAACTGCTCTTACTACTTATTTTAGACTGCTGCAGAGTGCTATCAGTTCTGTCCCTTGGTCCTAACTAGTTTCAGTAAAAAATCCCTACGCAAACAATAACAAACATTTTTCAGGTGCAAACCATGAAACATTTGCAGTATTGTTGTGGCCTTAACTAGATAAGCACACTTAATGGTGGCATAGAAACACAGAAACATAGACTTTGACGGCAGATAAGAACTGCTTGGCCTACCTAGTCTACTCGTTTCCCTACCTACAGGAAAAGCTGCAGATCCTAGTTAACCAACAGCCTATTTCTACCTACCACCCACAAGAATTGTCTTATGTCTGTCCCATGCATTCTTGAATTCTCCACAGTTTTAGCCCCACAACCTCCTCAGGAAGGCTGTTACATGCATCCACCACCCCCTCTGTGAAAAATACTTCCTCACATTGCCCCTGAGCCATCCCCTCTATCTTCAAATTGTGTCCCCTTGTTCTGCACATCTCTTTTCTGAAAGATGCTACCCTCTTGGACTTTATTGATTCCACTGAGGTACTTAAAAGTTTCTGTCATGTCCCCCTCTCCCTCCTTTCCTCAAGGGCATACTGTACATATTAAGCTCCTTTAGTATCTCCTCGTATGGCTTCTCTTGCAGACCCTGCACCATTTTAGTTGCCCTCCTCTGGACTGCCGCCATCCTGTGTATGTCCTTGTGGAGATAGGGTCTCCAGAACTGGATGTAGTCCTCCAGATGGGGTCTCACCAACTATCTGTACAAAGGATAAAAGTTCCTGTTTTCTGCTGGTGATGCCTCTCCCTATGCATCCCAGCATCCCCCAGCCCTCCTACTGCCTTCTCACATTGCTTGCTAACCTTAAGGTCATCTGATATGATTACCCCCGGTTCCTTTCCATTTTGTTGTTGTTACTACCTCCCCATTGTGTAATCTTCCCTAGGTTTTTGTTTCCCAGGTGCATTATTTTGCACTTCTTTGCATTGAATCCTAGCTGCCATACTCTGACCATTCCTCCAACCTTGTCAAGTCCCTTCTCATCCTTTCCATCCACCTTGTGTATCAACCCTGTTGCAGATCTTTGTGTCATCTGCAAAGAGGCATACTTTTCCTTCCAGTCCCTCTGCAATGTCACTTATAAAGGCATTAAAAAGGACTGGACCCAGTACTGAACCTTGCAGTACCCCACTAGTAACCTCTCTTTCTTCAGAGTGGATTCCATTTACAATTAACTTCTGTGTTCTGTTGTCCAGCCAATGTTTTACCCAGGCTACCACCCTGGGACCCACTCCCAGGCAGGTTAATTTGATTATTAATCTTTTCTGTGGGGCTGTGTCAAATGCCTTGCTAAAGTCTAGGTAGGCCATGCCCACAGCCCCTCCCTGGTCTATTACTTTGGTCACCCAGTCAAAGAAATCAATTAGATTCGTCTGACATGACCTTCCTGCGGTGAACCCATGCTGCCTTGGGTCCTGTGCCCCACTGGCCTCTAGGTAATCAACAATTATTTCCTTCAGAAGTGATTCCATCACTTTCCCTACCCCAGAGGTCAAACTGACAGGTCTGTAGTTTCCTGCCTCTGTCTTGGTCCCACTTTTGTGAAGAGGAATCACATCCACCTTGCTCCAGTCCTCAGGTACCACACCATCCTCCTATGATTTGTTAAAAAGGGTAGTCAGTGGTGCCACTAGTTCTCCCCTTAATTCTTTTAGAATTCTGGGATGAATTCTGTCAGGCTCCATTGCTTTGTCCACCTTCAGTTTTAGAAGTTCTTTCAGAACCCTTTCTTTTATTTATTTATTCAGGATTTGGAAAATACCTTTGAGACAAAGACTCATTTACAAAGGTTCCATGTCACATAGATCGGACAATACAGTAATAAGGTAAATACAATGCAGGAAACAGGACAAGCTAGATACACGGTAAAATACAATTAAATACAGTTCAAGATTCACAATCAGTACCATATAAACTTGGGGTGATTGCCAGACCAGATAAGCATGTAGGCATTTATACAGAGAAGCTAAAAATTAGAGGTAAGGGGATAAAAGGGGGTGGGGAGTTCTTCTGTGAAAGGACTGGGATCCCCCCTATCCAGAGTGCTTTGGACTGGGCACCTCTCCTCCTCCTCTTTTGTGAATACTGAGCAGAAGTATTCGTTCAGTATCCCTGCTTTTTCACTGTCCCTCTCTGCCACCCTCCGTCCATTCTATCCAGCCTCACTATCCCTCCTTTTGTCTTTCTAAGCTCCTGATGTTCCTATAAAAAGTTTTATCCCCCTTCTTAACTGAGTTGGCTATCTTTTCCATGGTTTGGGCCTTTGCTTTTCTGACTTCCCTCCCTGCTTCCTTCTGCATTAACTGGTACAGTTCTCTGTCCTTCTCCTTCTGTGTTTCCTTATACTTCCTAAATGCTATCTTTTTTTCCCTAACCTTCCTGCTACCTCTTTTGGAGAACCATAGTGGCTTTTTCTTTGTTTTAATTTGTTTATTTGCTTCACAGAAAGGCTTGTTGCCTCTGTGTTGGCAGTTTTGATGTTTCCCCATTGTTGCTCCACCCCTCCTTCTAGCCTGTTTGCTAGTGCTTTTCTAAGGCACTCTGCCATCTTGCTAAAGTCAGCCATCCTGAAGTCCAGTACCCTCACTTTTGTATAGCTTGACTCTGTAGCTGAGTTTATCATGAACCACACTGTTTGGTGGTCACTTGTTCCCAGGTGGCTACCAACTTCTAGATCTGAGATCCTCTTACTGTCTCCATTTGAGAGTATGAGGTCTAAGACTGCTCCCTCATGAGTGGGTTCCAGCACTGGCTGTCCGAGGTATGCCACCTGTAGGGCATTGAGAATGGCCCTGTTCTTGGATGTGGCTGTAGCAAAGGTGTTCCAGTAAACATCTGGCATATTCAGGTCCCCCATCAACAGTATCTCCCCCTTTCTCTGCCATCCTACGGATGCCTTCTATCATATCCTTATCCATTCCCTCCCCTGACATGGGGGTCTGTATACAACCCCTGTGCAGATTGTGGTGCCATTCCCAGTCTCTAAGGTGACCCACAGTGCCTCCTCTCCTCCCTGTTTACTCTTTTGTTCCATTGCTTTTATTCCTTCCCTTACATAGAGAGCTCTTCCTCCCCCTCTTCTCCCATCCCTGTCTCTCCTGTAGGTTGTGTACCCTGGTATGTTAACATCCCAGTCATGGTTCTCTGTGTACCTTGTTTCTGTGACTGCTACGATATCCAGGCATCCCTCTTCTATCAAGGCCACCAGTTAAGGGAGCTTGTTGCCCAGACTACGGGCATTGGTACTTCATACCTCCATTTCTTGATGGTCTTACCCCTTTTGCCCTATCTCTGTCCTTATTGCCTTTGTAATTTTCTCCATTCAACCCTGCCCTTCTCCCCATCGACATCTCTGTCTTGGTGTTTACCTCACTTACTACTACTTGATTTTGAGCGGCTAGGATTTCCTGCTCCTTTCCAATGCCTCCCTTGGCTAGTTTAAATGCTTGCCAATGAAGCATTTAAACCTATCACCTAGATCCTGATTCTCCTCCTGGACAGATGCAGACCATCACACCAGTAAGGCCTGCATCACTCCAGGTGGACCCCCAGTCCCAGTGAAGCCAAATCCCTGAGCTCTGCACCAGTTTTTAACCACTGATTGAATCCAATGGTGTGGAGCACCCTAGCCTCACCCATGCCATAGACAGGCAGCACCTCTGAGAAGGTTACCATGCGTGCTACTTGTCTAAGGCCCCTCCCCAACTCCACAAACTCTTCCTGCACTGCTCTGATCCTTTTCTCAGCCAGGTCATCTGTCCCTAGGTGGACAATGATATCCAGCTCCCTCCCCTGTGCAGCTGCTCCAGCAATCCTGAGGATTCGCTCCCTGTCCCTCCAAGCCATGGTGCCAGGCAGGCACCTCACCTCTGTCTCCCCTTCCTCACCCAGTTCTACCCCCCTAACAATGGAGTCCCCCACCAGGAGTTGTTTCCTTCCCCTGTTGGGTCCCATGCCACCCTCCTGTGGTTCTCCTTTTTGGCGGTTTCCAGCATCCTCCTTGGTCTCCACTGCAGGTGCCTTCATAGAGGAACCATACTTTGCCAGATCAGCATATGAATTGTGGAGAGGTACAACTGGAGGGATGCGCCTCTGTTCTACCACCCTTACCCTTCCTGAGCCCTCTGTGGTCCAACCGCCAGCTTGATTTCTTAACAACAAAGCCCATGAAGAAGATTCCTCCAGTCTTGAACTGCTGTGAATTACATCAAGGATTTCATTGCTTAGCCATGATTGGTTGTCACCAGAGATATCCTTGCCTTCTAAGTAACTTCCTCCCCCTCCAGTTATTGTGCTAGATCTCAAGGTTGCATTGTGCTTGAGACTAATCAAAGCCATCATAAATTATAAAATGGGTAGGTAAAACAGTATGCTCTGGTCATTGGCAATCACCAGTACCTTGAAACAGCACAACAAGTAGGGGAAAAAGTGCTGACAGTAAGGGTACAGTACATAAACAAATGAACATGCCAGCTCTTAGAATTTTTAAAACTGAACAGCTACCATTTTGTTTTCTCATAGACGTGTCTGTAAAAAAATGTCAAACAAACCAGCACTGCTGTTTAATGTTTTACCCAATTTCACACTTTTTCCCCTGTTGTAGTGAAGTGCCTCCAGGCTCTGATTAATAAGCTGTTTCAAAATTGGTCACCCACCCACCCCCACTTATGTTCACTGACTCCTCTTCTGCTGTCGTGTACTCAGCCTTGGTTAGCTGTGCTCACACACGCAAACACTGTGTTTGTTTTCAGTGTGTCAGGCAGAATTAAAATAGCTTTTTCTGACATTACCTTCATTTTTTCTTGTGCACTAAACTGTGCAACTTCTCTCAAAGTCCCAACTACCATATATTCTATCCACCAACAATGTTGTTTTCCTGTCACTCAACAACAATAACACAACTGGCTATTAACAACACACAATAAAACAAACAGCCCATTCACTCATGTGCAGACTCTAATTTTTTAATGTCTTAAAACTGATTAACTTTCAACCGTTGCTGTTAAGCACCTTTTGTAACAATTACTAAAGGGAAAGGCAAGGGTTTACTCAAGCACAAGGTTCAGGAGAGGCAGCTCAAAGGCAAACTGTCATCAAAGCCTAATACAATATACAGATTGTAGCAATGCCCCAGTGGCACTCATTGCTGGAGCGACTGTATTAGAGAAACATTTACTGCATAATATTTAATTTTATTTTTTAATATTTAATTAAAACTTTGATGCAAATCTCCAAACTATCCAGTTTATGATTGCAAGACACTCTGGGGTGTTGGCTGTGCTGAGTTTCTGCATGTCCATGATGCTAAATGCACTTGGCCAGCAGCCTTGTGCCTTTCTATACCTCTTGGCATGTGGTAAACCTGGCACAGCCAACACCTCATCTTGTCTTACTGCTTGTGTCTGCACATTTAAGTGTGATGCACACCCATGTGATTGATTATTGTACATTGTTAGATGTATAATTGTGAACAGTGTACTATATACATTTTCAGCAGTAGACATGATCAGATATTTTTAGATATTTTGCAATATTTCTAAAGTGATCCTCATTGGTGGCCCTGCAGTTGTACTACAGACAGGCAGGGAATTTCTGTAGAGATATTACAGAAATTTCAGGAAATATATGATAATGTCAATTTCTGCAACTGTACCTGTTGTATCAAGTGTAATATGACAACCTGTGAACATTTAAGTTAAAAAAGTACATATATAGTACATTCTTACAGATGAGTAATGATACAAACATACGAAAATGCCTCAGAAGCAGGCCTTAAGGTCTATTGAGTCTGCTTGATTGTGCAGCTAGCCCTCAACCTTGCAGCTGCCCACCCTCCCCACCCTCTTCATCACAACCCCCTCCCTGTCCCAACCCCTCTGAAAGTTGCCCACCCTTCTACAGGACACCACCTCCTTGGGCAGAGCATTCCACTTGTCCACCACCCATTCAGTGAAAAAATGTCTCCTGATTTCCCACTTGAATCTTCCCCCCTCCAATCTCAGCTGATGCCCTCTCATATCCCTCCCTCTTCTAAGCTGGAAAATCCCTTCTGTATTAGCCTTATTTATCCCCTCAAGGTATTTCAAGATTTCAATCATATTCCCCCTATCCCTTTTCTCCTCTAGGGAATACGTGTTCAGCTCGCCCAATCTATCCCCGTAGGACTTTCCCTCCAATCCCTGGATCATCTTGATCACCCTATATTGCACCCACTCCAACAATTTGATGTCCTTCTTCATGAACAGATGTCAGTACTTCACCCAGTGTGCCAGGTGTGGCCTGACCAGAGATCTGTACAAGGGAAGGCTCTCCTCCCTATTTCTAGAGGAGATTCCCCTCGCTATACACCCCAACATCCTGCTGACTTTTGCTGCCACTTTCATGCACTGAGCTGAGTTGTTCATGCTGCCCGTTATAAGCACCCACAGATCCTTTTCCTCTCGGTGCTTTCCAGCTGCACCCTTCCCAGCTGATACCTCCTCCCCTGGTTCCTAGTTCCAAAATGCGTTACCTTACACTTCTGGCATTGAACCCCAGCTGCCATGTTTCTGACCACTTCTGTAGTTTGGTCAGGTGCTCCTGCAGGCCCTTCCACCCCTTCGATGTCATCTACCACAGCTCCCATCTTTGTATCATCAGCAAAACAGACTGATCCTACTCCACATCCCGTGTGAGATATCATCTATGTATATTCCAAGCAGCACTGGTCCCAGTACTCATCCCTGTGGCACTCAGTTCATCACTTCTCTTGGTGATGAGAGTTCCCCACCACTACCACCCTCTGCTGCCTTCCATTCAGCCAGTTGATGATCCATCTGACCATCTTTGTTCCCACCCTATGTATTCCAGCTTCTCCACCTAGCCTCCCATGGGCACAGAATCAAAGGCCTTGCTGAAGTCCAAATACAGGACATCCACCGCATGGTCCCATCCATCTCCCTGGTCACCCAGTCATAATACTCAATTAGATTTGTCTGGCAGGATCTACTGAAGACAAATCCATTTTGTTGGCCATCCTGGAGACCATTGTACTCCAAAAAGGTCACTAGCCTCTCTTTTAGGATTGTTTCCATGAGCTTCCCCACAAATGATGTGAGGCTCACTGGTCTGTAATTGCCTGGTTCATCCCTAGGGCCAGTTTTATGAATGGGCACCACATGGGCCATCCTCCAGTCTTGTGGTATGCATCCTGTGTCCGGAGAGGTATTGAACAGGTCAGTCAGTGGTCCTGCCAGGATCTCCGCCAGCTCCCTGAGTACTCTAGGGTGAATGCCATCTGGTCCTGGTGCCTTGTCCACCCTCAATGCCCTTACTCCTTCCAGAAACCTGTCCTATGTAATCCCTACATCAGTCACCCCTTTCTCCCACTACCCACTCCACCCCATCCATTGGAGTATCTACTGCCTCTTTCTCCTTCATGAACACAGAGCAGAAGTATTCATTTAATGTCTCTGCCTGATCCACTCCCTTCTCCACCCACCCTCCATCCCTCCTGATCCTCACAATCTGGTCCTTGTTCTTCCTTCTTTCTCAAATGTATCTGAAGAAGTTATTTTCTCCTTCCTTAATACCCTGTGCCAGCCTCAGGTCTCTTGAATCCTTGGCTGTCCTGACTAGCCTGATAACCTTCCTGGACTTCTTCGTATACTCATCCTTGTCAACCCCTCCTCACCATGTCTTGATTTTCCAAAATGCCTTCCTCTTGGCTCTCACCCCCTCCATAACCTCTCAAGTCAACAACTGGGCTTTTTGCCTTACCTTCTCACTCCATGTCTTTGTACAAATCCCAGTGTCCTCTGTCAGACATTTTTAATAATATCCATTTTGATTATCATCCATGTCTGGTTGAATTCGCCAGATACCTACCCCAAATTTTCCCATCTTTTAAAGTCCACCCTTTAAAGTCAATCACCCTGGTCCCCATACACCCTTTCCCCCTACCCATATTGAGCGTGAACCACACCAAGTGGTGGTCACTCCCAGCCTGGGGGTCCTCCACCCCCAGTTCTCTTACAGCTTCTCCATTTGAAAGTACCAGGTCCAGCATCCTTTCCAATCTGCAATGACGACAGACCATAGAGATTCCTGCCAAGCTGCTGTGTTACCCCCCCCAAACCTGGAACACAATATCAGTTCAGACTCAAGCTTTTTGCTTATTAATTATAATTTAGTTATACATTTGAATTCCACCATTTCTGCTTTTTCACTGGCTAAAGATGTATCAAACCCCAAGACAAACATTGCCAATTGATTAGTGAACATCGTGAAGGAGATGCAGTTTAATTGATTTGAGTGGCCAATGGTGTGGCAAACCCTAAAAACCTTAACCTCATTCCAGTATATTAGTAAAATATGTTTGCCTGCCTTTGGCTAGCAAACATAAAACAAATAAAAATAACAAGGGAATGAAAGAATGAGACATAGAGAGGAGAGGTAAAAGAAAAGAAAGAAAGAAAGAAAGAAAGAAAGAAAGAAAGAAAGAAAGAAAGGATCACAAGCAAGAGAGAGAGAGAGAGAAAGATAAAGGGACAAAACAGAATCATAAAACAAGTACCAGACTGGTTGTTACGGCAATTAATTTTAAATACCAATGCCATGTTTAGGTTTCAGCCCTTCATGTAATGAAAGTGCTGGGGCAACAGCTGAGGAGGCAATCAACCACAAAATATAAGAATGCCATGCTGGGGGCTTGGGACAACATCTGAGGGGGCAGTTGGGTCACATAAAGTCCAGGGAGGCCATGCTGAGAGTTAATATAATCATTTTGTCAGGGTTCCTATGGTATAATGGTGGCGGTGTCCAAACCTTTGGTAGCACACATATTGTTTTAGGGCATGCTGGTCACAACCATTTCATTTTTGGATCAGCTACTTACAGCAGTGCTCCTTCTCTTTATTAAGGCTGTGTCCATGTGACCTCTTTACAATTACTATTTGGTGGGGCTCCTACAGAAATTATTTTGAACTGAAGTATAAGGGCTAGGAGGCTGCTCAAGAGTATTTTGGATTGAAGTACAAGTGCTGGGATTTTCAGAGGCCTGGATGCAGCACTTCGTACATATTTCTGGTGTGTGCTGCATCCAGGCAAACGCATAGCGATCTTTTTTTTCATATTTTCAAACATCCTGACACATAGCAGCCGTGTTTGGCCATAAATTTGGTTCAACTCTGAGAATTCAACTAAGTCACTTTCATCACTTTGGTCAGCAATGAATATCAGTTACTGTTGCTCACCACATAGGTGCTATTGCTGTGTACCTGCTGGAGATTATTATCTGTGGTGCTGTGACACAGTCTGCAAAACCAGCTAAGTCTGTTACAGCCCATTGTGAGCCACAGTAATAGTTATTTCGAATTGTCGACATCAAGACATATGCCTCCATGCCAGTTACATTACTCCCTCTGGCTCTATTTATTTTGAAATTCTATGATAACCACTCCCTAAAACAAAGAAATCATGCATTAAAAAATGAAATGAAAAGACATTAACTGTAGCACATTACAATTCTCTTCACAATATTTTCCATCCGTGGGTGGATATACATTTTTGTTTAATGTTTTTTTTTTATATTTTACATGTTCTTTTTTTGTTACGTTAATAAAGTTTGCAGTAGTTTAAACACAGACACATCTCTCTGTCAGCAAAAGCTGTAGTAGGTAACTTGTGACTAGTGGTCAGAATAACAAAATCCCATTCACGGTGGGTGGGGTGATGAGTATTATTTAACAATTCAATCTGTGAGTGTTTAGTAGCACACCTGATCATACAGGGGGTGCCATTTATATCGGATGCAGCTATACCAGACAGCTGCCTTGTGCGGACAAATCTGTGCTGCCAAAACCACTTCCTATAACAACAACACAAAATTCTGCAGAATGAAAATGTAGTAGCACTCTCTGCTACCAATTAAGAGAAACTGGTCGGCACATCCAATTCAAATGCAGACGTGGAACAGTCTTACCATACCACAGCCGGTAGTACAAAATGGATCATTTTATTTTATCTTCATTTACTGTATTCCACAATGCTACAGGACAGCATACAGTGCAACAGGTGAAAGTTGTAAACAGAATCAACAGATGGCAAACAGGCGGCAAAATCAGTTTTGGACGTACATCTGTGATACAACTTAATATATGTGGCTGGAACCCAAAATCAGTTTTGCATGTGCACCTGTGATACAACTTAATATATGTGGCTGAACCCAAAATCAGTTTTGCATGTGCATCTGTGATACAACTTAATATATGTGGCTGGAACCCAAAATCAGTTTTGCATGTGCATCTGTGATACAACTTAACATATGTGGCTGGAACCCAAAATCAGTTTTATAGTACAGCTGTGATAATCATGCAGCTTAATATAAGTGACTGGAGAACAGCAAACATGAAATGAGAGGTAAAGCAGTCCACAAATCAGTAAATATAAGGAACAGATTCTGCCAACCATCAGAAGCACCATGTGTACACACCAAACCAAGTACTAATGTTTCAGCGTCTATTCACACCTTCCTCAGAGAGGCATACATGAAGGGAGGCTGAGTTTAAACAGCATGTAACTTTAACAGATATGCACAAGAAAATGTGTTTAATGCAGAAAAAGCTGAAAGACTGAAAACAAAGACTACCACCACAGGGATCCATGACAAGACGGCAACAGTTTTTTCCAACACGACACTACAGTGATGGATTTATATTGACCACAAGTTGCAGTCAGCATAAATCCATTGGGAAACTGTCTGTTTTTTGGGAGGGGCTTTGTCCCCCAACCCCCATGAATGGGACTCTGACCCCACACACCCCCGTAACTAAGGATTATCAACTCCAGGTGAGAGTTGATTCAGGTAGGGGGGCAAACCCTGGAGAAAGCAGTGCCAGGGTCCCATGAGTACATTACAGCAGCAACAGTGACTTGCTGCTGTAATGTACTTTGCAATCAAAATGTTGCTGTGGCATTGGTACATGCCAACACAGTGAAAAGAATGAATGAAGTACAAGCACAAGGAAATGGGAACACAAGAGCAAAGGAATAAAAGGCGATTGTCAATAAAGGTGATCATCTAAAAACATGCTGAAACACAATTCATTGTACACATTAAGTTTACAAAGCAAAAATCTGAAAAAGCAGAAGTAGTAAGTACAAAAAATACGAGCAGAAATTCACAAAAAGGCAGACAACAGCATATCATCATTACGTCTTTTGGGAGTAAAAGCACAGAACCTGGAACTCCAGTACACTTCACATTCAAGCTATTTACTAACAATCTCACTGCCAGTCTGACAGCCACACTCTAGTTATTCACTAAGCAATAAGACACGATGGAGTGTGCGTTAGACAGTTCTAATGCACAGCTAGGGACATAGTGAGGCATGAGGCAGTCCCCTAGCTGTGCATTAGAACTGTCTAACACAGCGTCCCAGAGTGGCTTATTGTCTTATAAAATGGGTCTGTATTCTAACTGGTATTTTAGTTTTAGCTATGCATTAGACATTTAATGCATGGATAACAACCAATCATATTGCTTGAAATCCTTTGCCTAATTTATAAATACTGATAAACTTGAAACAAGCAGTAGAAGCATGTCTGGTGGCTTTGAAATGTCTTATCATAGCATACTGTTCATTTTGTGTCCTTATGGTGGTTTTATGTTTGCTGATGGATTATTATTATTATGAGGATGTTTGCCGGTCTCACTGTTCTTACAGGGTTAAGTACAGGCTTATGGGACTTCAGTTAGCCCAGGGAGGACAGAGGGACTGGCAAACAATAGATCAGAGTTTATAAAACTACAGCATGCACTGCACATTAAAAAGAAATTCAAATAAGAAAGTGACATTTTACAACAGGAAGGATGTGGGAGCTTAGGAGTCTGGTGGATAAGATTTATAATGGAAACCCTCCCATGGTGATTTCAGGTGCTCTGGAATTTATTTACTATTTCTGACCAGGAAAATCACACTTAGCTTTGTTCCCAAGTGTACCATGTGGGGTGGGTTACATTAGCCCATATGTTTGTCACGGGAAATGTTTGTTGGAGACCAGGGAAAAATCCTTTACTTTTACAACTTTCACCTTGACAGCTGTAGCTTGTCTTTCTCCATCCCCCAACCCCAGAAGTGAAGATAAACAATAGCATTAGGAGTGGGTAGACTTTTGTTACCTCTTTGGTGAGAAGTATAAAAGAGTGTCTTCACTTTGTGTTTTCAGGAACTCTGGACTTAGAAGGCATCAACCAGAACAGGCGAGGTGTGTAGTTTTACTACCAGCAATAAAGATGACATTTGGTGCTGGGGTGGAATGCATTTTGGGGACCATGAAGGTAAAGAGAATAATGGAAACCCTACCAGCTCTATGTAATAGAATGTCTTTCCTCTGTCATTTCAGGTGCCCTGGAGTTAGAAGATGTGAATGAAGATTTTGATCAGAACAAGCGAGGTATCTTATTACCCATAATGAAAATAACCTTTGGTGCTAGGGAGGGATGGAGTTTGGGGATCATGTACTGTAGGTGAGGACTATAATGGAAACCCTTCTATCTCTATAACTGAAAGTCTTCCCTCTGTGATTTCATGTGCTCTGGAGTTAGAGGACATGAATGAGAATTTTGATCAGAACAAGAGAGATATCTTATTACCCAAAATGACATTGCCCTTTGGTGTCAGGACTGTGTAGAGTTTAAAAACTGTGCAGCTGAGTTAATGGAAGTGTTTATCTCTAATTTCAGGTGCCATGGAGTTAGATGACATGAATAAGTATTTCAAACAGAACAAGCGGTGTGTATCTTTACTACCCAAAAAGAAAGTGGCCTTTAGTGTTGGGGTGGAATGAGGTTTGGGGCCATGTAAGTGAGGATATTATGGAAACCCGTCCATCTCTGTAATAACATAGTTACTGGCGCAGTAGTAGCCTTGCTAAACAATTGGAACACAAATTGTAATGAGAAGGAAATTATACTTGGACTTATATTTGTAATTTATAGATAGTAGTGGGTGTAAACGCCTATAATTATTCTATCTATAAATCATTAATAATAATCTTTTAGATTTTCCCCATCCATGTATTTGTCTATTTTTTTTTTTTTGAAAGTCAATAGAGTTCTACTATCTACAATATCAGATAGTAGGGAATTCCTTATACCTATTACTCTCTGAGTATAGTACATTTTTTTCTCTTGTCTGATTTAAAACTGTTGATTTTCACCTGTTTGGAGTGACTTTTTCTGAAATGGTGTCATTATGGATAGTAAGGCCTAGATCTTACACCATTTCCTGTCCTTGTGCAGATTATAAAACAGCAATAGAAACATAGAAGTTGACGGCAGATAAGGACCACAAGCCCATCCAGTCTGCCCATTTTTTCTACCTTATGAATGTGCCATCAGCCTTTGCTCTGTCAATGGCCTATCTACTCATACTCATCTGTATTGCTCCCTTATGCCTATCACATGCCAGTTTGAAGCCCTGCACTGTATTCATATCCACCACTTCCTGAGGCCTCCTTATCCTTCTTCTATGTAAGCTTTGTAGTGATAGGGCATTTAGTCTTTCAGTTTACTCCATGTGCTCTGAACCCTCATCATTCTTCTTGCCTTTTTGGGAGTCTTTCTAATGCTACTATGTTACTATGATTTAGACCACCACAAAACTGAACAGTAATCTGTCAAGGGTCTAATATGTGATTTATAGATTTTACTTATTTATTTGTATTTTGATGACACTTTTGAGCCGCAGGCTCTTTTACAAAGGTTCCATGTCAAGGCAATAAGGACAATAATGTACAAAACATAACATGATCATTACAAGAAGCCAGAAGGAAGGAAGGAAACATATTCAATTCAGTGCTTTAGAGTAACTGGTAATTTTCTTTTCTTTTAAACTTAGATTGTGGGCGTGTAGTGACACTATACTTCTTTCTTTGTTGTCTTTACTTATAATTGTTTTTGGGCTGTTGAAAATTTAAAACATAGTGAAGGTGTAATTCTGTGCTGTCTTTAATTGCTGCAAATTTTATCTTGGCTTGTCTGACTGTCCTGTAGCTGGGTGAAGGGTGTTAATTGTCTGGCCTCTGACCTCAGCTACGTGATAACTGGAGGTGGGAGTCAGAGTCAGAGTAGTAAACAGAGGTTGATGTTCTCACAAGAAGCCAGAAGGAGAGGAAGAAACATATTCAATTCAGTGCTTTAGAGTAACTGGTAATTTTTATTTTTCTTTTAAACTTAGATTGTGGGCATGTAGTGACACTATACTTTCTTTCTTTGTTGTCTTTACTTATAATTGTTTTTGGGCTGTTGAAAATTTAAAACATAGTGGTGGTGTAATTCTGTGCTGTCTTTAATTGCTGCAATTTCACCCCCCTCCCTCCCCTTCCCCCAACTCTTAATTATATGCCCTGATAAATCTGATTGACAGGAGCTAAACACAGGGTATAGTAAGAGGTGTGAAGTAGGAGGGGCCTAAGGGGGAAGAAGCCCACCCTCAGCACGACAAGTGTTTCGACTCATTTATTTATTTATTGGTTTTTTCCTTAAAAAATATCTGAGGATCAGTTACAGGATTTTTAGTACTGTAAATTAATAAAAGAGAACTAAGAGAGTTTCAGTAGCAGACAAGTTGTGGAATTGCAGTATAATGTGGGGAGTAGTGCAATGCAATGGCTGTGGTGCAGCCATATTCTGGCAGACCTTCTGGACACTGAGGTGCTGCCCTATCTGCATGCATCTCTCTGGACTGTGGGATGAGATAACCAGACTCAGAGTGGAAGTAAACTGGGTCAGGAGTACCATCACCCCTATCCAGGGACCACCCAGTCCAATGCAGCTGCCTCAAAGGATGCTGAGAACGAGGAGCACTTGGATGACAGTGGGCTCAGGGAGGGTTAGAGCAGTCAGGCAGAGGCACATCCCAGATCCTATTCCTTCAAGAACTCATATGCCACACTGGCAAATGAGACAACCAAATAGAGGTACCCAGAGAAGTGGAAGGAAAGGATGTGGAGGTTAGCCAAGGAGGTGACCTCAGTGGGGAAAGCAGTGGACCCCAGAGGAGGAGGAAGTGAATCCTGGTGGGGACTCCATCACAAGAGGGATCCAGCTAGGAACACAGGAGGAGAGGACAGGGAGGTGGGAGGTGCCTACCAGGTGCCACGGCATGGAGGGATGGAAGGAAGATACTGGGATCACTGGGAAGGCAAGATGGGAGGGTGAGCTGGATGTCATTATCCACCTAGGTACTAATGACTTGGCAAATGGGGAGCCAAAGGAAGTTCAGGAAGAGTTTAGGAAACTGGGAGGGGTCTCAAGCAAGTAGCTACTTCTGTCACTTCTCAGAAGTACTACCTGTGAGAGGCAAGGGAGAGCTTAGGAGTGCATGCACCAGGAACTTTAACTCATGGTTGAAGAACTGGTGCTGTGAGGAAGGGTTTGGATTCATTGGTGACTGGGGACCCACCTGGAGGGATGGAGGTTTGTTCAAGCCTGACAGCCTGCATCCATCCTGGAGGGGAATCCAAGTACTCAATGATAAGTTTAAATGCTACATTGACAAGCATTTAAACTAGCAAAGGGGGGTGGCAGGCCAGCAAGGAGGGTACCTACTTGCTCACCCCCCACAGCTAGCAGTGGAACCAGTGAACCAGAGGAGTGGCTATCTCTGGAAAAGCGGTGCAAAAGATGGAGATCAGTGTCCAAAAGGTGGATAAGCAGAAAAGGGCAAAATTCAGCAGAAGGGCAGACAGCAAGGAGAACCAAGGATAAATGACAACCAAGGAAGGGGCTGGAGTAGAACAGTGAAGCAGACTAGGAGGTCAAATCATGGAAAGCCATGTGTGCAAATGCCAGGAGCCTTGGCAACAAGATGGAAGATCTGAGGCTGTCATGGTACAGTCAGACCTGGACATTGTGGCCATCACTGAAACCTGGTGTAATGATAACCATGACTGGGAGATGGCCATACCTGGCTACAACATATTCAGAAAAGACAGAGCAGGCAGGAAGGGAGGAGGAGTGGCACTGTATGTGAAAAATGACATAAGGGCCACAGAGATCCAGGAGGAACAAAATGGGGGAGAGATACTGTGGGTTAAGCTAGAAAGGAAAATGGGGCCAGCCATCTCACACAGGTGTGGTCTATAGACCACCAGCCCAGGAGGAAGAAACAGATAGGGAGCTGATGCTAGCCATCCAAAGGATGGCAGACAAGGTGAGGTAGTACTGGTTGAGACTTCAATATTCCAGACGTGGACTGGAGCATCCCAGCAGCAGCATCAACTAGGAGCAGATTTATCCTGGACTCCCTTCAGGTGCCTTCCTCAAGCAACTGGTCATGGAACCAACTCGGCAGAAGGCAATACTGGACCTTCTGCTCACAAACAGGGACAGTGTGATGGGGGTAACAGTGGGGAGCACCTGGTAACAGTGACCACCAGTCATTGTGGTTTGAAATCACAGAAAGAGCAGAACCAAACCACACAAAAACACGTATCCTGGATTTTAGGGGCAGACTTTGGGAAAATGGGAAATACTTGAAAGAGGCATTAAGGGAATGGGACAGGAATCAGGGGTTGAGGAACAGTGGGCAGTATTTAAAATGGGGATTATAAGAACAACAGAATTATGCATTAAGCAGGTTAGCAAGAGGAAAAGGAAGAGGAGACCATTATGGTTTTCCAAAGAGGTAGCAAAGAAAGTGAAAGCCAAAAAAGAGTATTCAGGCAATACAAAAGACACAGGCAGAAGGGGTAGGAGAAGTACCAGGAGAAACAAAGGAGGCAGGAAGTCAGTAAGGAAGCCAAAGCTCAGACAGAACACATTGCAAAATCAGTGGTTAAAGGGACAAAACCTTTACAGGTACATAAGAAAAAAGAAAGACAAAGGGAGGGATAGTGAGACTGAAGGGGAGGATGGGAGTCACGTGGAGGATGACAACAGTAAAGCTGACATATTGAACAGGTATTTCTGCTCAGTCTTTACTGAGGAAGAGGGGGGTAATGGGTCTGAAGGGAGTACAAGCGGTGAGAATGGTGCAGAATGGACACAAGTCCCTTTACACGAGAAAGGGTCCTGAAGGAACTGGAAGTAATAAGAGTTGACAAAGCAATGGGGCCAGATGGGTGCACCCAGGTCCTTAAAGAACTGAGAGGGTGGTGGCTGAACTCTGGCTATCCTGTTTAGCCAATCACTGGAAACAGGGAGGTACCCAAAGACTGGAGGACAGCAGATGTAGTCCCCTTATACAAAAGCGGGAACAAAGAGGAAGCAGGGAACTACAGACCAGTCAGCCTCACCTCAGTAGTGGGAAAGATCATGGAAGCACTTCTGAAGGAGAGATTGGTGGAACATCTGGTTGTCAATGGACTACAGGACCCAAGGCAGCATGGTTTCACCAGGGGGAGGTCATGTCAGACCAATCTCATTGAATTTTTTGACTGGGTGACTAGGGAGGTGGATCAGGGGAGAGCAGTGGACATGGCCTATCTGGACTTCAGCAAGGCCTTTGACACTGTGCCACATAGAAGACTATTACACAAACTGGGGAATATGGGTGTGGGCAGGACAGTAGTGTGGTGGGTAGGTAACTGGCTGGGTGGCAGGACACAGAGGGTGGTGGTAAAATGGCTGTCCTCCACAGAGGGAAGAGTGACCAGTGGGGTACCACAGGGATCAGTGCTGGGACGGTCCTATTCAACATCTTCATCAGTGACATTGCGAGGATCTAGAAGGCAGAATTTCACTGTTCGCTGATGATACAAAGCTCTGTAACAGAGTAGACACACCAGGGTGTAAACAGAATGAGAAGGACCTGCAGAAACTTGAAGAATGGTCAAGGGTTTGGCAGTTGAAATTCAATGCAAGAAGTGCAAGATAATGCATATGGGCACAAAACCCTGGCACAATATATCAGTTGGGGGTGAGGAATAGCATGCACCAAGCAGGAAAGAGATCTTAGGGGTTGTCATCTCTGATGACCTCAAGGTAGGAAAAACAGTGTGACAAGGCATCAGGTAAAGCAAATAGGATGCTGGGATGTATAGGCAGGGGCATCACCAGCAGGAAAAGGGAGGTCATAATTCGCTATACAAGACACTAGTGAGGCCCCACCTGAGTACAGTGTACAGTTCTGGAGACCATACCTGCATAAGAACATAGACAGGGTAGAGAAGGTTCAGAGGAGGGCAACAAAGATGGTGCATGGATTGCATCACAAGTACTATGAAGACAGGTTGAAGGAACTGAACATGTACTCCCTGGAGGAGAGGAGGGAGAGAGGATATGATAGAGACATACAAGTATCTTACAGGAGAAACAGAGTGCAGGAAACACTATTTTTAAGTGAAAAAGATGTTCCAGGACTAGAGGGCATGGGATGAAGTTGGAGGGAGGAGGATTCAGAGGAAACATGAAAATAATTTCTTCACAGAACGGGTGGTGGCCGAAGGAACACCCTGCCAAAGGAAGTGGTGGGAGCTGGAAACAATCACGGGATTTAAGAATGCATGGGATAGACATAAAGGAATTCTAGAGGTCAGGGTGGGAACAGACTTCTAGGAAAACAAACTGAACTTACAAGCTCAAATGGGCAGACTGGGTGGGCCATAGGCCCTTATCTGCCGACACTGTCTATGTATGTATCTATGTATCTATGTACAATAGAACTTACAAAAAAAAAGACAAGTAAGGTAACAGTAATAGCAGCCAAAGGCATTGTCAAGGAATTGTGTTGCGAGTTAATTTACAGTAAAAGTCATATGCAGCTCAGTGAAGCTTTGTTAGGAGTGGGCTAGTGGGAAAAGAGAAAGAAGAGTGGTGGTGAGGGGGTGGTATGGGAGAGAGAGAGAGAGAGAGGGAGGAGGGGAGAAATAGGGAAGGCATTGCGTTGGGTGTGTGGTAGATGGGAAATAGCAAAGGAGGAGGAATAGGGTGATAAAAAGGAAGAGGGAGATAGATTCATCCTATACCCGGTAATGGGGGATAGGAGAGGAAGAGGAGCTGAGAGGAGAGGAGAAATGCTTGAGGGTAGTATGCCTGGAGGGATTATAAGAAGCAATCACAGATTGGTAGTAAGACTTCCTTGACCTATGATTAAAATGCCTCTTAATGTTGTTCAGTAGATGATTAGCCTTATTAAACACATCATTTAAATAATTTGTGAGTTTTAGGTCTGAACATGTTTTGATACCAAGTTCATTTTTCTGTTTTGACCACATTTAATTTGACCCCTTTGAGGAAGTAACTGTTGTGCTTATTATTATTCTTCCCTAAGTGTATCATATTTAGTGGTGGGAAAAGTTAGAAAACTTCACTTCCCCAAATTCTTGAAATTGTCCTTTAAGGATAACTTCACAAATGGTAAAAATTGTGCACTTCGCCTGCAAATTTTGGCTCTAAGGTGATGTTTGTAAGGATCCATGGGATTGGAGGTCGCATGGTGCTGCAGTGAGCTATACTGCCATGCACAGACTGAATTCAGCACAGTGTGAGAAGAGACAGTTGGTTTTAAGTGAGCTCTGTATCTTTAAGCCTAAAAAATGTTTGGAAAGCATTTAAACGGTCAGTCTTTTTCCAACAGATCACTCCATTAAGTGTCTACTGTGCCTTGTGCCTCTAGATCACAAACTATTTGTGGTATTTTTAATGAATTAGTTTAAAGTTGTAATTTCATTTTCTGTATTGTGTAGTGAAGCAATAATGCTGAGAGGACGGAGCTTAGCCACAGCAACTTCCAGAAAGAAAAAGGCGGTTAGGTAGCCTTTCTGTCTTAGCAGTACTAGTGTTGTTGCAGTCAGGGCTTTGTGTGAATTCTTTTCATGTTTACTTTGGTTTGTAATTGTAGCTCTGTAGAACAGTTAGGTGTGGTTTACTGAATTATTTTTGTCACTGTAGTGTGACTAGACTGATTTCATTTTTTGTTTACTGAGTGAAATTAGCATTTTTTGTGTACACAGTAACATCATTATAATTACCTGAGTTTTTACATCTTGCATACTCCTCTTAGTCACTGAAATCCTTGTTGTGTATTGTTTGAGTAAAAAAAAAACGTACAGTTTGTGTTATAATTACTTAACAGTGGCAAAATACTGCAGCACTGACTAATTGCCATCTCAGTTGTTTTTAGTTGCAGGAAATGCAGTCAGAGAAAGAAAGGTGACTGTGGGAAACTCAGACTGCTGCCACGTGAGTCTGATGGCTCAGGGTTAAAGCACTGACATGGTGTTCCATGGGCCTGGGTTTATTTCTCTCTTAGGTCACCTTTCTTTTTTCATTACAATATGTATCTCTATAATAGAAATACTTCCCTCTGTGATTTCAGGTGCTCTGGAGTTAGTTGAAATAAATGAGGAATTTGATGAGAGCAAGCGAGGTATACTTTCTTGTCGAATTTTACCAGACTGATATTGTGGGCGAGATCAATTTGTATATTATTTGCCCAATGAAGTGTCCAGCTTTGCATGGCACATCTACATGGAGTGCTGTAACTGGGGGGGGGGGACCACTCTGGGTTGAACAACGCCACAACGCCACAACACAACCACTTCTCCTTAAAAATCTTCTTTATTTATACTGCCCCAATGTTTCGCTTAATAGATACAGTAATGGCTTCTTCCATGGGAATTCTGAAACATAACAAAGTAATAATTATGGATCTTGAAGCTGAAGATTCAAGTACAACTTATGCCCAGTGTACAATACAGTTAATCAAACATACATATATAATGTTTAACCCAATGTATGGCTGAGACATCACTGCTTTATAAATTCTAAGCTGTAAAAATAAGTCACAGTACCTTAAGTATCATTGTCTCTGCTATCTTTGACAGGAGCTCTTGCCACTCTTGAGGACCGACCTTTTCTTAAATCTGTTGCAACAATTCTTCTATTTCTTAGTCTACTCTATCCTTTACAATTTCTAGTCCATAGGTTGGCCTATGGGCACCCCCTTTCCTGACTATGCTATGGTGTCCTCTTTAATTGTCCTTTCCTCTCAGGTCCTCGTACAGGGAGGTTATTGTGGTGACCTCCAAGTATATGTAAAACAGGTTGTGTTTATTATTGTTGGATTTAGTATGTAATAGCACTGTGTCATAAAATACCTTGATGTATATACCTTATGTTTATGAAACATGTAAATGTTGAAAATACCATGACACTAGATGTTTTTGATAATGGTAAACAGTACTAGGTGACTATTACAGAAATTAAGTTAGTTGTGCTGTTTAAAATGCATGTAAATTGCTGTAAACTGAACAAGTCTAAATGTCATGGTGATTTGCAGATATCCCTTGATGCTTTGCATTATGGAAGTAGGTATGATGTTGTATTTCTTTGAAACTTGATTTGTTGCCAATGCCATTTGGGGTAACCTTTCTTTCAATGATTCTGCATTGAGGTTCTTTGTCTAGATCTTGTTTTGTTATTTTTCTTTTTGGGCTCCCACTACCCAAGCAAACGGGGTGCACATAGGGGTGGAGATTGCATCTCAACTGGTAAGTTTGATCAGAGATCAGTGTCAGTAGGTGCTGGCTAAGTGCAGAGAAAGGACGTACATAGTCTGTTGCTGCAAACTGATGTACTGAAGAAGGAATATGGCATTGTAAAAGTTTATTTCCTGTATTTTGAATAAACATCACACAGAGATTGTGTGTTGAACCTGAAGTTCGGTGTCTGGTCCATCTGTTATCCCACAACCCCTCCACACTATCCACTAAATTACAAAACAAGTTTATGAGAGCCAATAAAACATCCTGTGCTCCCACTACCAGTCTTACTGTGTCACACAGATGCTTCCTTCTCCTATTTTGACCTCATCGGCCTGTCTGCCTGGTTTTAGTTGGAGGAAAGTTCTAATACTTTGTTTTAATCAATGAGGTTGGTAAACAGGAGAAGGTGCACATGTGAGACAATAGATACTTAAGGTACTGTTACTTTCTTTTTACAACTCAGAATTTATAAAGCAGTGAAGTCTCAACCTTACATTGGTAGTTAAAACATTATATAGGTATGTTTGATTAACTGTATTGTACACTGGGCATAAGCTGTATCTGAATCTTCAGTTTCATGAGCCATAATTATTACTTGGTTTGTAATGTATCAGAATGCTCCTGCAAGAAGTCACTATCTAGTTGGTGAAACATCGGGGTAGTACAAATAAAGATTTTTAAAGATGAGTAGTTGTGTTGTGGTGTTATTCAGCCTAGAGCAACCCCCATGTTGCTACAGACAAGTTCCACCCAGATCAGCTCCACACCGACGTTTCTAATGTAACAGTGATTTCTCAACAGCACCCACCTTTCTGAAACTTACATGGATTGTCAAATTACCTGTGAATTAGGCAATTTGCATAGTTTTCACTGGATGAAGTAAGGACTATACTGGCAAAAAATATCCAAACTCTGAATACTTTTTGCATAAAAGCCCAAAGGCTTAAATCCCCTCCTACACCCACTGTGGCACATGCTTCTACCCTCTCCTACATACCAGATAAGTTTCATTTGTGTATCTCTTCACCAACCCCCTCAAGCACCCTCCTCCCCCTCCCTACCCTGGTGAATTTTACATAACAATTTCCTTCTGGCCACCCACACACCAAAACACTCTCCCCTGCTACACCCAACATGTCAGATCCCAATGTCAGTAACTTCCCACACCTCACCCAACTCCCCCCAGCCCTCAGCATTCTCATCCTCCCCAGCACCCCAAGAAATCAGGTTGTTTGTGACCTATAAAAGAAGGAAACCATCCCTTGCTTCAGAGCATCTGCTCTGTTCAGTATGTCCATATCGGCCATGGCATGACTGCATGGGGACGTCTTTGCTTACAGAGAAATCTGACTGTCTGAGTTTCAGGTTTTACTATAAGCAAAAACATCACCATTCATTCTTGCCATTACCAGTACAGACACTGACCAGAGTGGATGCTCTGCACCAAGGGGCAGTTTCCTTCTTTTATAGTTCATGTAAAAATAGTTTTTTGGGGTGCTGGGGGGACAAAAAGGGAAGGGGCTGCTAGCTAGCGGATGGGAGGTGTTTATTTATATATAGTATCCAGGAGGTGGAAAGGGGTGGGAACTTATGCCGCAGTGAGTTGGGAAGGGAGTACAGGGTTTTAAATAATTGATTAGCAGTTTTTTTCTTGGGACAATGCTAACTGTACATAAAGTATTTATATAGGTTTTCTAGAAGTGTTCTATTTGTTAAACACAATGAGGCAAGAGCTATGCATTTTCACAATGTTTTAGCACTTTCATGAGCAAAACGCTAATCAATTTTTGGAGTTAAATAAAACCCTGGAGTATAAACCTTGTGGGGCTTTTTGTAAATCAAACAAATGGGCTGGCAAAGTTGGACTAGCCTGTCAGGAAATTTGCAAAGGTTCCTGAAGCACAAAGTCTCTGACTTCACAGCAGCTTTGCTGGTGAAATAAAAGTTTGCAAACCAAAATGAGAATGATCTTTGGTGCTAAGGGTGGGGAGAGTTTGAAGATCATGTAGGTGAGTCTAATTGAAACACTGACATATCTGATTTCAGGTGCTCTGGAGTTAGAAGAAATGAATGAAGACTCACACCTGTATAAGCGTGGTAAGTATCTTTGATGACAACACATCAAGTGATAAGGTTTGCTCTGCACCAGTAGAATAGAGTTACCAGGAGACACAAACTGTAGTGTGAAAGTAATTAAGCAGCCTGAGTGGAAATGGTATCCTGATCCCCAGAATACCATCCCAGTGCTATGAAATAAAATCAAATGAAGTTTTTAAACTTCTGCAGTCTCTCCCAAATAAAGGGACTGACTGTGGGGAAGGGTTGGATGCCCACTTCTTAAAATTGGCTATCCCCTTTATTATGTATCCCCTTTGTTATAGTTTTAATATATCATTGACTCAGGTGGTTTTTCCCTGTCCTGGAAGAAAGCTAAGGTGGTTCCAATTCCAAAAACAGCTGTGCTACTTCCATGTATGATTATATGCCAATATCAATGCTGAATCCCCTTAGCAAACTACTTGAGCGTTTAGTGGCTAAGCAAATTGATGCCTATTTGGTTACCCATGATTTGTTGTCAAGGCAACAACATGGGTTCCGTAAGCACTTTGGTATGATCACAACCTTGGTTGGGTTTACAAACACCATCCTACATGGGTTTGAGAAGGGTTTGATGACTGGGTTGATGTTCGTGGACCTAACCAAGGCTTTTGATTTGATTGATCATGGTTTGGCTTGCACAAAATTGAAAGATCTGGGGTTTTCTGATGTCGCTGTTTCTTGGTTCTATGATTATCTGAGTAACAGGTGTCAATTTGTTCAAGTAGGTTCTGTGGTTTCTGGTGTCTTGCCAATTAGTTGTGGTGTGCCTCAGGGTCCATTTGGGACCCTGTTATTTTCTATTTTTATTAATCAGCTTCCTGGAGTTTGTAAGTTTAATGAATCATTGCTTTATGTAGATGATCTTATAATCCATGCTCAGTCAAATTCTGTGTCTGAACTTTCTTGTTCCCTAGAAAAGGATTTTGGTGCCGTCTGTTCTTGGCTTACTTTAAATGCTATGGTTTTGAACTCGGCTAAAACAAAAGTCATGTTATTTGGCACCCAATTTATGTTGGTGGACACCCTCTAACTGAGGATATCTGATTTTCGGGTGGTCTGCTTAAACAAGTGTCAATTTAAGTATTTGGGCACACTATTGGATCCCAGTTTGACCTTTTCACCTCAGATTCAGTCAACGGTTAAGAAAGTAAATCAAAGAATAGGGGCGTTATACAAATTCAAGTCATTCTTCTCACAAGCAACTAGATTAGCAATTGCTATTGGTTCTCTTCTTCCATATTTTGATTACAGTTTTTGTTTATATTATGACATATGTACAAAAGAAATGCAAGCACTAACTGTGGCCTATAATAATATTTGTAGATTTATTTTAGGAGCCCCCAATAGGACACATTGGTGTAATCTTTATTCTCAGTTGGGGTAGTTTTCCATAGTTGCAGAATAGAATATTTTGTTGGCTGTCTGATGTATAAATGTTTATACTTTGGCTCCCTTTTTCCTCTTTCTGATCTTGTTGTAATGAGAGAATTGCTTCCCAGCCTGAGATCAGCTGACGGCCCCCTATACTTTGTCCCAAGGTCTCAGCTTAGATTAAGCTCTAGAGCTTTTTCAATAGCAGCACCCTTGTATTGGAATTCATTCCCACTTGATGTTAGGATTTCTCCCTCTGTTTTAACTTTTAAACAAAGGTTAAAAAGTTATTTATTACATAAATCTGTTTTTTGGTTTTGTATTGCTGTTGATTGTATTTGTGTATTTTTGTATGTTTTTTTGTCTGAGTCAGGCCTGAAAAGGGACCTTTGGTCCAGTGCCTTTAACCGGTTACCAAAGAATAAATGAAAAATAAAATGAAATTACCAGGAAGAAGTATGGAGGCCCTATAAAGCTCCTCATACCTGCAAGTAATGCCACCAATTCACATTGTGGTCAATTACCATTCTTACAAGACTATATGAATTCTGATTTGTTCTGTGATCTTGTACCCATCCACACAAGGCCCAATTAATTTATGTTTTTTCCTCCTAGCTCTGTTGACATTTGTAGTGAGGGGTTAGAAACACAAATGAGGATCTGTCATCTATGGTAACCACAGACGCATTAGAAATTAAAGAACAGGCTCACCGGTGCTTGAGAATTTAATTAAATGCAGTAAAGGAAATGGATGCAACACCAAAGAGCAGATAAAACAAGCATTGTTGAACAAATGAGGTTCTCTTCTGTATCCACTTGAGCTGTGTGGTACAAAAAGGCCTCTCAAACAAACTGCAAAGGCTGAAATCAACAAATCATGGACACAGGTGTCTTTCTAGTTTGGACTTGTTACTGGGTTATTGCTGTTGCCTCAGGCCACAGGAGAGGAATGAACCAAAGGATGTCAGTGGTTTGAATCATGGTGAGCAGGGTAATATGTTACCAGTTAGTTTCTCAAACAATAATGGGATAGAGGCACAGAGCCAATATACTGTGTCTGAACATCAGGAAGGTCTTTGACACTGTGATGCATGACAGGCTTCTGGGCTAAACACACCAATGTGGTATAAACAGGTTCTCAGCAGCAACTCTCAAGGATCAGTACCGGGGCCATTGCTGTTCAACACTGTATACACAGGTACTCAGTAGCGTCCATCAGGGATTGGTGCTGGGAACACTGCTGTTCAGCACTGTATACACAGGGACTCAGTAGCATCCCAGAGGGATTGGTGATGGAGACACTGCTCTTCAACATTGTATATACAGGTACTCAGTAGCATACCTCAGAGTTTGGTGCTGGGGTCACTGCTGTTAAACATTTCCTTAGAAGATCTCCAAGCTAGTTGGTGGGGACAAACATCAGTATGACTTGAATAGGGCGGCTTATTAGTCAGACTCCTAGAGTTTTAGATTTAGTGTAGCTTAATACAAGGTTAGGGTTAGGGTCTGGAGAGGAAATATAGAGGTTGGGCCTACACACTGTGTGGGCTGCTCCAGCAGTGGACCTAAGGGTCACATAGAAGACAACAGGCTAAAGCATGACAGGCATTTTGTGGCCACTGTCAAGAGAGCCAGAAGAACGCTGGGGTGCATCAAAGTAGAGTGATCTCAAGGGCAGGGAAAATAATCCTATCACTTTACAAGTTCCTGGTCAGATCCCATCTGGAGCACTGTCAACAGTTCTTGGCTCCTCAATACAACAAAAGATTGAGGCAGACCAGAGGGGGCAATGCAGGGCCACCCAAATGATCATTGCATAGAAGACAAAAGCTATGTGGGGTTGCTGACCCTTAACATGTATATAGCAGAATGCTAAGAGGATCCGTGAGCTCTCTAGTCCACATACTCAAGGGCACTGCCAAGCTCAGATAGACAGAGATGCTTGATATGGTGTTGTACAGTAGAGGAGACCATGGGAACACCCCCTGAAGTTTACAGGTGGTACATTTAAGGGTCATTTTAGGAAACACTTCTTCTCCATGATGGTGTCAGTTTGGGCTAGGTGCAATTATTAAATTCTACAAAAGTAGTATTGCAGAACTTTCAGAAATTCCTTATTTAGTCATTTCTCAACTATTCCTAAAGCTAGAGACATAAAACTTTGCATGCATACTTTTGTCAAGAGCACAAAGGGGATGCCAAGCTGCATGACATTTAGAAGATTTAGGGAGAAAATATAGGGGCGAAAAGCCAAGTAATTAAGTCTTTTTTGCAACATTCTCTATAAATATTTTTCTGCTTACAACTCAGCTACGTAAATATTTGTATACTTGAAAATGTGCATTTATAACTTTCTTGGAAGAGTTTCAGAAAATGTTAAATGAGGGAGTTTGTTAAGTAAACTGTAAGTTACTGAGGTTCCTAATCTGACAATCTAACTATTTGTAAAAGTGTGGGAACATTTTCCAAACTTTTTGGATCTTTTGAACCACACAACATACACCCCACATTTAGCATACTGTACATACCCAATGTCAATGTGTTCTGGGATCTAACAAAGCTGGAAACATTTGGTGTAATAGTTTAAAATTGACAGTGGACATTTTGCAAATTACTAATTTGAAAAATATGCTAAAATGTTAATGGAAGCAATAATGGTATTGGAATTCCACTTCTGAAATTTAAAGGGCACCATCCACGCTGTTTGCATCTTATCACTTCTAGTTGAGAAAACCACATTTAATAATTGCTTATCTTCTTTAAAATTCATTTATATTACTGGTTGTTTTATCTGCATATTTTCTTAGAAGAACTGAAATGCATGGAAATGGTGTATTTATACCCAACCTTTTCTTGCTTCAAATCCTTGATCTACTTCTATTGCATACTCCATGAACATTAGAAGCATGCTCAAACATTGCTACCACTCATGATACAACAATCCCCACTCATCCCACTGTATTTTCAGTCTCTAGACTATGTTGAGAAGGTTTCCAAAGTCCAGGAATGCAGAAGTTGGAGCTGATCAAGCATTATAAACAACCAGGTTTTTGTGTGGTGATACCATTATGGTGAGCAGTCTGTTTTTCACTTTCAAAAGAAGAAAGGAAGCAGAATCAAACAACCAGCTAAATCAACAAATTCTACAGAATGTGAGCAATCATGATCTGTGTTTTTTAAACAAAGGAAAATTTGAGGCTAATGAGGTAGACAGTGTCCCTTTAATTTTCAGAGCACTTACCACCACTGAATCCATTTAGCTGACCTGAGGTGTTAGCTGTCCAGTAGTTTTGTTTCTGGGTGACTATTTTGCCGCCCATGTTTGCTTTTTAATTGAGCTGGACGATATGGACCAGTGGACCTGTTGCCACATTGATTTGCTCCTTGTTCCTCACAGACATGCTGCCAACAAAGGAGAGCAACCAACATCTTGTCCTGAAAGACCTACCCTTATGAAATAGCCAGAATTTCTACTTCTTAGAACCCTGTCATTTTCTTCCATCATCAGATCTTTATGAGTACATCCATGTTCTGGACCTTCAAGTGCACTGGGCTCTCAGACCAGTCAATTTTGCATGGTGTGATTCTCATATGACATGCTTTCACTTCCTTGTTCTCACTCAGGTCTACTATTCCTTTGCTACTCAGCTCTGCTGCCCTTCCCTTGGTGAACCATTGCATCTAACTCTTGGCCCTTATTACCCCTACACTAGCTACCTTTTCTATCCTATAGTTTAAATCTCTTTAACTTCCCTTTCTCATTGACATCACCAAAAACCTATCTCTCTTGTCAGAACTGCAGTCCATCTAGGACTGGCTCTTGGTCACATCATTTGACTTGTGTTGCAAGCAGGCCAATCACCTTACCTGCCTAGCATCATGGTCCAGCAATGCTCCTCTGACACACCTGCTACAGTGGCACCCAGCATCATGTCCCATCATGACTAAAGCTATCCAGATACTTCTGCCACAATTACCTTAGTCACAACTAGTCATAATAGTTTGTGTCACTTGGTGCCATTGTTTTCAAATGCTAGTAATATACATTGTTTCTGCAGGGTTGTCAAGAGTCAGCATGCAGCATTGTACAGAAACACTGCTGCGTACGTGCGCCTTCATAAACAATTTAGTCTCTGAGCTTTAGTGGTTAGCTGGAAAACCTCAAGAATGCAAAGTGATCACTTTTACTATTCTTGATGTTTTTTTACTCAAGATATTGATTGATGTGAGGGTACCTGATGCCGACACCACTGTACGTTTACTGTGAATCCCCCATGAATGCTACCTTATTACTACTCTACTCAGCCTTCCTCCTCCTCCTCCACAGCACCTAATGGTTGTGGCTGGGCAAAATTTAAGGATATGATGTCCATTAAAATGATCACAAATTTCACAATTTTCACAAAAGTTCATGAAATTTTACTTTAAATTACTGATGTTGTTTTGCAATTCTATTTATAACTTGTCCAGTCTTGCAGCAAAGATTATAAGTTTGACACTCACAGGCTCATTTTTAGGGTCTAAAAACCTAACAGAATTGGTGATATTGTGTTGTCTAGTTTTAAAGCTATAGGGACTTGTGCCGAGTACATACTTGCAATATGTAGTTTAAAAAATTTTGAATGTTTAGTGGCATATACATTAGACACCTTAAAAGTTAAAGATCTGAAACATTATACATGTCTCCACTGGCAGAGAGAGTGGAGATTGAGAATTCCTGTCTGAGGGAGGGTGTCTTCCCTGACTCCCTTAAAGAGGCCATTGTGAAGCCCATCCTAAATAAGACATGTTTAGGTCCAAGCAATCTCACAAACTACAACCCTATCTCTAACATTCCCTTTTTAGAGAAGATTATTTAGAAAATGGTGGTACTGCACTTGACGGAACACCTAGAGAAATGTAAACACTACAAGCCTGTAAAGTTTGGTTTTGACCTCACCACAGCATGGAAACTGTTCTGGTCCAGGTCATGAATGATCTGCTCCTGCCAAAGGACTGGGGAGAGCTATCAGTTTTGGTTCTCCTTGATCTGTCTTCTGCATTTAATACTCTGAATCATGGGAGCTGGTTGAGCACCTGTGGAATTTCTGTGGTTTATCAGACTCAGTTTTAAACTGGTTGGATCTTACCTGAAAACTGTAGCCAGACCATTGTGTTCTGATTCCTCCCTGGTCCTGTGTGTGTGCCTCAGGGCTCAATATGCTCCCTTTTATTATTCACTGTTTATATGTTTCACTGGGAGATATGATCTGAAGGTATGGCATGTGTTTTCACTTCTACACAGATGGCACTCAGCTTTACCTTTCATTTAGACCTGGGCAGAGTAATCCAATGTCTATGGTTGAGAATATCATCTTGAAGATCAGAGACTTGATGAGTGCCAGTTGGCTAGGCTCAACCCCAGCAAAGCTGAGCTGCTTCTGTGGGCCCAGATCCCTGATATCTGCAGCAAAAGAATACTCCAACCCTCCCAGTGATCAACGGAACTGAGCTGCAGATAAAAGAGGAGGTTCATAGTCTAGATGTGACTTTTGACAGCTAATTGGCTTTACTGGTAGCCTGTGATGTTGACGCCTGAAGTAGGGCACCATCCAAAATGGCAATGCATTATGGGTGAAAGCCCAAATGGTGATGGGGGTAGGGCGACTGGATGTGGGCAAATGCAGTGACAGGATTTCGCTATATGTACACGTGCGTGGGGGGGAGCATGGTGAGTATGGGCTGGAAGAGGGTGGAGGGGATGTAGGGAGTGGCATTGCAGTCAGCTGCCATGCTGCGCTGTGGCATTGGGGGTTGGCCTGTAGTTGCAGTGCCCGAAGGTACTGGGTTCAGGTCTGAAACACTGCAATTTTGTTGCCTTGCCTGAAACATACATTTTTTTCTTTTGCCTCTGAACATGCACCCCCTGGAGTTGGAGAATACTTTAGTAGTGTGCGGGGTTAAAGCCCTCGGGGCTGGAGGCAGCAGCCCTCCACAGAAAGCAAGTAACCTAAGTCCCCGGCGCTGTTCTTCCATGCGCAGAGGATGTCAGAGTAGCGAAAATGTTTTCGCCGCTCTGACATCGTGATAACGCAGCTCGCCATTTGGCAGTCACCGTTATCACATAGAACCCTTTAACTTCTCAAATTTCTGCTGTCATTCATAGTGTTTTTTATCACCTAAAGAATGTAGCTAGATTGCATTCTTTCCTTGACCAGAGTGACTTATGCACACTGATGCAAGCTTTCATTATCTCATCCTTAGTATTGCAACATGTTCCTATTGGCCTACCTGCTCCCCAGTATCATTGACTTCAGGTCCTTCAAAGTTCAGCAGTGAAGTTGTTAACTGGGCCACACACCAAAAAAGTGCACACTGGGTACTGTGGTGCTCCAAAGATTGTGACCAGAAATCAGACTTTAGAGAAGAAATCTGTGCATTCTCAAACCATGTATGACTTGGCTCCAAAGTTTTCAACAAATATTATTTTATTTTATTCAGAAAAAAAGGTAACTTATAATGATGTGTAACACTTGACATGTTTCGGATAGCGGGAAGGATAGAAGGCTATCAGAAACAAGTCAAGCATTACAGATTTTTATCTGTTACCTTTTTTCTGAATAAAATGAAGTAATATTCATTGAAAACTCTAGAGTTCAGTCATACATGGCTTGTGAGTACACAGATTTCTTCTCTGAAGTGCAGGTTGTTAACTGGGACATTGAGATTTGATCATATTACTCCTGCTTTGTGAGGGTTACACTGGCTACCAGTAAGATGGCTTTCTGAGTTTAAAACTGTTCTGGTTTGCAAGGATATAAACAGACTGGGCCCCTTCTACATTCATGAGCTGCTGACAACCCACCAGGATTATTCTCAGGACAGCTGAGTTCTTTGCTTGTAATCGCAGGGACTATTGATTGTTTCCTCAACAAGATTTAAATCTGCTAAGGACTGAGCATTCTCTGTCATGGCTCCAAGATTATGGAATAGTGTCCCGAGTATGATCCATTCCACCTCTTCAGTCAAAAATTTAAAATCTAAACTCAAAACCTGGCTATTTAGACAGACTTTTTCTAGTGATTGAAAGGTAATTGTTCTTATAACTGATCTAAGATGGGGCAGGTGGAAACAGGGATGGGGTAAGGAGGAATTCGATATGGACTGTGGTCAGAATCATGTGCATCATCTGGCAGGAACCCTTGATGGAGGAGGTAGGGCCATAGTCATGGGGGACTCAGTTTTGAAAGGGGTGAGATGGGGTGGCAAGGGCAGCAGGAAAGGCCACATGTGGGTGAAATGTGTACCAGGCAAGACAGTGGGAAGGGTGGGAAAGTTCATTAGTAAGTGTGCAGGGATGGAAAGGAAGAAACCTCACAAAGTGGTGCACCTGGGCACAAATAACATGGAGAGGATCACAGTCAGGGAGGTGCAAGAAAGGCTGGAGGAAGTGGGGAGACTATGTGAAAAAGCAGGATGCTTGGTTGCTTTATCAGAAATTCTCCCAGTATCCAGGGCAGGTTCAGCCAGGAAGCAGAGGATAGTGGATTTTAAGACATGGCTGGGGACAGGTGTCAGTCCAGGGGTATAGTCTGGTGGGGGTGGATAGTACAACGGATTACAAGACCCTGTATGCCCCAGAGAGGTTATATTTGAGTAGGGAGGGCTCAGCGGTCCATAAATAGAAGTTGGAAGGTATATGGCAACCAGGATAAAGTTAAACTAATTGGACAGGGGGCAGAAGGTTGGAGGACAAACTATGACTTCAGGCCAGGGAGGTCAATAGGCATCCCCCCAGACAGGAGGAAAGGGACGGGGGGAGTTCAAATAGGGGGGATGATAAAGATGTAAGAAAAGCAGGGAAGGGTGAGGGACATACTGGAGGGTAGTTTCCTGAATGCTAAGAGTTTTGGGTAACAATGCCATGGAGTTGCAGGCACTGATGGCAGAGAGGGAAGTGGACATAGCTGCCATTATGGAGACATGGATCACCCAACACCATGACTAGGGACCTGGTGGTTCCAGTGTACAGGCTATACTGGAAGGACAGGAGAATGGGAAGGGGTGGCTATTTATGTTAAGGAAGGAACATATAGTGGGGGGGGGCAGAGGCCTTCTGTTTACAAATCCAGGACTCAAAAAGCAGGAGGGTTACATTAGGGGTGGTGTATAGGCCACCATCTCAAAACAAGGATATTAATAGGGAGCTGGGAGAACAGATAAGGAGAGTCAGTACAAAGGGAAACACCATGATAGTGGGGGACTTCAATCTGCCTAGGATGGAGTGGTTCACCCCAGCCAACATGAACATCAGGGAACAGGTCCTCCTGGAGGCTTTCCAGGACAGCTTCCTGGTGTAGATGATAAGGGAGCCAATCAGGGAAGGTAACACACTGGACCCTGTGCTGACAAACAGAGAGAACATCTGGGAATTGGGGCTGGAGCACCCCCTGGCAGGAAGTGACCACCACACAGCATGGTTCTCACTCAGTATGGGTAGAGGACTGTCAGCACAAGCACAAAGGTGCTGGACTTTAGGTGGGCAGACTGTGGAAGGATGAGGGACATATTGGAGGGGCACCTTGCCAGCATTTGCCCACACATGGATGCTAACCAGAAATGGGAGATTATCAAATGTGGTTTAGCAGAGGCCACCAACACTTGCTCAAAGCTGCAGAGCAAAAAGACCAGGTCTAAGAGGCCGAGTTGGGTAAGTATGGAAGTGTTAGGGATGATAAAGGAAAAAAGGTCTGCCTTCAGGAAATACATGAGATCCAAATGGGAGGAGGATAAGGAGTGCAGAAAGAAACAGAGGCGTGGCATGGTTGGCATTGGCCCTGGTGCAAGAAATGAAGATGGTCCCCCTGAAATGAATGAAGATGGCCCCCCCATGAATGGTTAAAAATGGGTCTCAGTCAGAAGTGCAGTGCTCCCACAAGTGTATATTATAACTTGTGCAATCTGTTGCTTATGTCATGCAGCAGGCAGCAGCAGCTCTTCTGGTTGTTCCCTAACTAATCATGGCCTTTTGTTTTGTGACCCCAGTAGAGCATTTAATTTTTTTTGCAAAGATGTTCTGCCTTTCTTTGCTTTACCTTTCTGGGATGAGGGCTTTGCTAACTGTACTTACTACTAAGTTCCACCTCCTTTCAATCAAACTCCCCCAGCCAGACAGTCACCCGGCCCTGTTTCCTCCTTATTTTTTTTTTTTTTCGTATTTTAATCATAAAACTAACTTGTCTTTATGTACAGTTCCTTCCAGGACTACCACTGCCAGCTTCTAGTGCAGAGTGCTTTTTTTCTCAAAGCAGCCAGCCAACAGCACTTTCCTGCTTTTTCTGTGAACCTTTTATTTTATAGTACTTGTTATGTGTACTTCTAGTCTTTTTCTCCAATCTATATCTGTCCTTAGCTGAGCTCAGTCCCCTCTCATTATTATTCTCTCTCAGTGTGGCCCAGACAGTCCCCCATCTCTGTCTTTAAGTATTATTTTTATTTTAGTTTAATCAAACTTTTCTGTAGAGTACCAGGAGGACCAGTGCATGCCAGCTTCTGTTCTGTTGCGAATTATTTGATTTTGGTCAAAGCACTGAAAGCAGCCAGCAGCTGCGGCAGTTCTTGCTTCTGTGTGAAGGCAGATGTTCTGTCTCTGACTGTCTACTCCGAACTTTTTAATTTATATTTATTTTTTTGTTTTTTGGTACACTTATCTTCTATAATCTAATCTCTCCTCTCTCCTTAGCTGAGCTCAGTTAGTAGTAGTTCACTCCCGGCTCTAAGTTTCATTGTTTTATTCTCTTTCTCAGTCTGGCCCAGATAGTACCCTGTCATACAGTAATATTGTTTTGTTTTTATTTATCGAACTTCTGTTCTGTCATGTGTCCTCGTCCTCCTCCCGACCTCTAGTCTCCCAGACTGAGACTCCTCTCTACCCTCGTATGACTATTTAATCTGAGTCCACCTCCTCCCCTAAATAAATTCTCTTATTCTCCCTGAGTCCAGTCCCAGGCCCACTAGCAGCCGAGGCCCAACCGAGCCACCGTCCACAGCAGCAAATGTCACCGCCCATCCGCCAGACACAGTCAGTGGTGGATCTTGTTGGATTCAGTCAGACTCAGGAGTAAAAAATGAAAATCAAATTTTATTTTTCAGTAAGCAGCCACCTAGATAGTAAGGTGACTATCACTGAAAGCTCTAGTCTAGAAAGGAAGTGTTAGGCAGAGTCGAGAACAACAACGAGAATCCCTGATTCTTAACAGTCCCCACCAGCTAGCACTACAGAGTCCAGCTCGGCAAGAGACATGATCAATATCGACATGTCTGCTGCAGTCAAGGATAGAAGAAAATGGCAGATTGCATGCTTCTCTGACTGCAGCTTTAGAGAATGGCTGCTGCAGACATGATGACATCCTACTATCTCTCCACCTTCTGCCCACCCCAGCAGCCTCCCAATTTGTCACCAGATAGCAGCTCAGCACAGCAGTAGTTCACCAGATCACCACCTCATCTGTCAATTATCATGACAGATAGGCAGCACCAGCGATACTGTCCTCCTCCTCACCTGTGGCAGCTGCTCACAAGCCCTGGCAGTCTGTCCAACTCAGACTCCCCATCATGGGGTGTACATCTAGACTGTCACGTGGGGGTCTGCTTGGGTTGGGGGCACTGCCACTCTCCCTGCTGGAAGGAAATGAATCTGCAGCTCTTCTAAATATTTTTTTTTCTTTACCATTTCAAAATTGTGTAGAGAAGAGTCAGATCATTGGGCCCCTCTAGTTCATGGTCCCTAGTGCAGGTGCACCACCTGCACACTCCATTCCTATGCCCCTAGAAAGAAATCAAGGAGGTGAGCTGATCTGTCAGGGCAGCCAAGGCAGCTAGGATCTTAGGCTGGCACAGGGATCAGAGAAGGAGAAAGATTTCTTCAAGTACATAAAAAGGAAGAAGCTGCAAGGATTAGATTCTTAGGATCAAGGTAAAAGGGGTGGGCAGAGAAGAGATGGAGCAGGCAGAAGAGCTCAATGAGTACTTCTGTTCTATGTTTGTCAGGGAGAAGATGGGGCCAGTACCACAGGGAAGGGAGGGTGGGAAGGGGGCAAAGAAAATGAATGGGGTAATCCCAGTGAGCAGGGTCCTGGAAGTAGGGTTGTCAGAACAGGTTCGGCAAAGATTCGAACCCTCCTCGAACCCTGGTGTTCGAGTTCTAACTTAGAACTCGAACACTAAACGGTTCGCAAAAGGGTTCAAATCACCGCGAGACGCGAGACGACCGGGGGTCGAGTAAGCAACGCGAGCAGCGGGATCTGTGGGGGTATTTAAAGAGATGCGCCATGAGGAAGAGTGCCATTTGACTGAGGATCATCGCAGACAGAGGCAGCAGCAGCAGGCAGCACCAGCAAACTGTAGCAAAAGCGGTTAGCGCGTCCGCTACTCTTGTCCAGTCGTGGCCACTTCTTCTCCTGTGAGACCGAGAACAAGAAAAAATCTAAAAATCGGGGGACTGGGAGTGGGACTAGGGCGGTTCAGGACAGAAGGAGGAATCGACTTGGGAGGGATTAATCAAGATTGGGGAAGGGACTGGGGAATAGGGAGAGATTGATGAGACCAATATCAGGAGGACTGGAGGAGGACTGGAGAGAGACTAAAAAATAAGAAGACTGAAGATTATAAGAACCTTTGTGAATGTGAAATGTGATTATTTGAAACTGCAGCACACTGCACACTCAGCAGCTGCCAGCAACAAGCATACAAGGGGGGGCACAAAAAGGCAAATAAATCTTTCTGAACCCTAGTGTGTGTCACAGAGAGAGAAGCCCAGTGTGTGCCCCTTGACTGCACTGTACTGTACCCTACCCAGTGTGTGTTACAGAGAGAAGCCCAGTGGCCAGTTGTGTGGTGGCATTAACCTTACATGACAGAAACGTAGGGGGGCAAAAAAAGGCAAATAAATCTTTCTGAAGTAACCCTAGTGTGTGTGTCACAGAGAGAAGCCCAGTGTGTGCCCCTTGACTGCACTGTACTGTACCCTACCCAGTGTGTGTTACAGAGAGAAGCCCAGTGGCCAGTTGTGTGGTGGCATTAACCTTACATGACAGAAATGAGAAATATAATTCTCATTCCCTGGTTTGGTGATGTGACTCCATCTCCTGTGGTCAGCCCATCACCCTGCTGCTGTGTGCCCTTGACTGCACTGTACCCTACCCAGTGTGTGTGTTACAGAGAGAGAAGCCCAGTGGCCAGTTGTGTGGTGGCATTAACCTTACGACAGAAACGTAGAAATATAATTCTCATTCCCTGGTTTTGCGTATGTGACTCGTCTCCTGTGGTCAGCCCATCACCCTGCTGCTGTGTGCCCTTGACTGCACTGTACCCTACCCAGTGTGTGTGTACAGAGAGAAGCCCAGTGGCCAGTTGTGTGGTGGCATTAACCTTACATGACAGAAACGTAGAAATGTAATTCTCATTCCCTGTTTAGCGATGTGACTCGGTCCTCCTGTGGTCAGCCCATCACCCTGCTGCTGTGTGCCTTTGACTGCACTGTACCCTACCCAGTGTGTGTGTTACAGAGAGAAGCCCAGTGGCCAGTTGTGTGGTGGCATTAACCTCATACGACAGAAACGTAGAAATATAATTCTCATCCCTGGTTTGCGTGATGTAGACTGCCTCCTGTGGTCAGCCCATCACCCATGCTGTTGTGTGCCCTGACTGCACTGTACCATACCCAGTGTGTGTGTTACAGAGGGAAGCCCAGTGGCCAGTTGTGTGGTGGCATTAACCTTACATGACAGAAACGTAGAAATATAATTTCATTCCCTGGTTTATGATGTGGACTCCTGGCCTCCTGTGGCCAGCCCATCACCCTGCTACTGTGTGCCCTTTGACTGCACTGTACCCTACCCAGTGTGTGTTACAGAGAGAAGCCCAGTGGCCAGCTGTGTGGTGGCATTAACCTTACATGACAGAAATGTAGAAATATAATTCTCATTCCCAGGGTTGCGTATGTGACTCCGTCTCCTGTGGTCAGCCCATCACCCTGCTGCTGTGTGCCCTTTGATTGCTATGTGTATGCCTATGCCCAGCAGCCCAATCATTCTGTAAGCCTTGAACCTGGGATCCTTTTGTTGCAAACTGTCATATTCTTCAATTACTTTCAGTCCATTTATCACAGTGTCACACAACCAAAATAAAATTTGAGTTGTAGCCAGCGATTACAGATCATATTGCTTTGTTACACAGGAATTGTTTGGGTGTTGGTGTGTTCACTGCAGTATACTGGACTGGTAGTACTGGTACTTACTGTCTGTTATGGCTGACACCAACATAGATGAAGCATTTAGTGCTGTTGTTGGAGCAGGTGTTGGTGGTAGTGGTAATCCTGGTGCTAACAGAAACCAACCAAATGTTTCACGGATAAAAATTCAACAAACAGCAAAAGAGCAACAGTGAAGTGTGGTAAGGGGACCTTTAAGAAAACCTGTACAGCTGCTGGGGTCACACGGAGAGGCACCATAAGGTATGCCATTCATGCCAAGATCCCTGTGACTAGCAGCAATAATGCAAGTGACAGTGAGTCCCTCTGACTCAGACAGTAGCTCTTTGTCTCAGTCCCACACTGTTGTGTCTCATGACAAATCATTACTTCCTCAACAAAGTGAAATGAGTAAGTCTGCTGACAATGAATCAGGTAGTGCACTTGCAAATACATCCAGCACTGTTGGCAATGAAAGGACACATCCATTGAATCCACCACTTGTGTTGGCCAGCAATGAAAATCCATCAGAGTCTTCTGTCCACTCTTCTAGCACCAAGGAGCATGTCCCAGGTTCTGTTAGGACAGGTGAAAAGACACAAACAGTCTTTAGCTATCTTCCTAGCACTCAACAAAATCTGTCACATCTGAGGTGTGGAATTATTTCTCAGTCAGTAAAACTGATCCATGCAGAGCAATTTGTTCCTGTGTAAACAGAGGTGTGGTAAAGTTGTGTCATGCCTTGGCACTACAGCTCTTAAACGCCATCTAAAAAGCATTCGGTTTTGCTTGATCATCCAAACCAAAACCTATGTCCTCCATCTTCCAGACCGCACGTGAGAAGGGTCAGGATCAGGAATCTAAAATGGATACTGAATTGTCTGAACTTGATGCGGGCAGAACCACTGCCAGCCCTAGGATCACTGTTACCACCAATGCCAGCACCATTAGTACCAGTTGCACATCCAGTGATGGCACTGAATGTATAAGTCCTAGTTCACCATCTCTGCGTCCATCTGCCCATCAAAGCACGGTGTATAATAAACCAGCAGGGACATGTTGCAAACAGCTAACACTGTCTCAGGCATTTGAAAGGAAGAATACCTTTACTAGAAATCATCCCATACTCTTTGGTAGATCATGAGGATTTTAGGGAGCTCATGACATTAGCAGAGCCTCGTTACAATGTTCCTCATCGAAGGTACTTTTCATATGTTGAAATACCAAACATTTATCAGGCTTTAAAAGTGACAGTGATGCTTGCACTTAAAACTGCAGAGGGTGGGGTTATTCATGTCACAACAGATATGTGGACCAGCACTCAAAACATAGATTACATGTCCTACACTCTCATTGGGTCACGTTTTCTTGTGCTTCTTCAAAAACAAAGACACCTCAAAGATGGCGCTGCTGCATATAAAGAAGTTTGGGCAAATCATACTGCTGCAAACATCTTGCAGGAACTAAATGACCTCTTGACGAATGGGTTTATTCTCACGGTCTAAAATGTGGCTTCATAGTAAGTGACAATGGAGCCAACATCTTAAAAGCAATACAGGATGGAGGATTCTGCATTTTGCTTTGCACATTGCTTACACTTAATTGTCACGGGATTTCAGCAACGAAACACAAGTGGATGGTATGATTGCTGTTTGCAAAAAATTGTGACTCACTTTTCACATTCAACCAAGGCTATACGGACATTGTCCGAACTGCAAAAACACAAGCTGCCCCAGCAAAAGCTGATTCAAAATGTTTCCACTCGTTGGAACTCAATGCTTATATGCTAGCAGCCTCTTGAGCAAAAGCAAGCTGTACATGAGTACTGCTCCAGTTATATTATTGGAGATGGCATTATGCTGTCTGTGCTGCAGTGAAATTAATGGAGACAGTGTGCTGTATCCTAGCTCCTTTTGGAGACAGCTACAAGGGACATGTCTTCTGAAGGTGCATCTGTCAGTCAGGTTATCCCACTCATAATGCTCATTTCCACATCATCTTAGTGTTCTAAATCTACAAATAGAAAAGACAGATCTGAAGCGCAGACAACATGTCACCTATACCATGGGAATCTCAGAAGAGAATGAGCGAAGTACTTCAAAACCAATGACAAATTAGTTGCAATGACGAAATCAAGACACCACATCCTTGCAACTCTTAGATCCCAGGTTCAAGGCTATACATCTTCCAAAACAGATGATATAGAGCAGTACAAAATGTATGTTGCTAGATGAGCTGCAGCACTCTAGGAATCAAACACAGACACGCACAGTACCATCAGGTTGTCATCGCCACAACATGCAGGTTCATCTTCACAAAGGATACACAACTGAAAAAGTCATCAAACATTAACAGTAGTTGTTCCACATAACTGCCACTTCTTCAGTCCTTAGTAGCAAGCTAAATCTGTGGCAAAACCTTTCCCAAATTGCTGCCATACCAGCTGCTTCTGCTGATTCTCTCTCTGAGCGGTCTTGTCCAACATGGTAGACAGTTACCTGCAAGAACTGCCTATTCCTATTGATGCATGCCCTTTGAATACTGAGATCAAAAAGTCAATTTGGACAGAGCTGTATGATGAAGCCTGTAAATATCTTGGTTGTCCTGCAACAATGTCTCTTCAGAACTCATGTTTAGTACAGCTGGCAATATTGTGACAGACACCAGAAATAGGTTGCTGCCAGAAAATGTACACACGTTAACTTTTATTAAAGTTAATAAGTCAAGATTTTCAGATCCCTACAAGAGTATACAAACTGATCCTGAAGTGATTGATGTTGTGGATGTTGATGGTGATGATGACAACTCAGATGGTGGTGGCTGGTAAAATACTGTGGACTGAGTCTGTCTGCACCAAAAGGAAACCACAGACTGTGATGACTTTGGTTGTCGCCTCTCCTTTCTCGATCTACTACCTTGGACTATATACCCCCAAAAACTTTCACCATTTCATGGCAAACTGCTTTGTAGCTAGGTCTAAACTAAAGTCAACAAGTTTTATTACAGTGCAATTTAACATCAGTGGGAACAGGCCCAAATTTGGCATAAAGGACACTGTCACGTCAATCCTTTCTGTATCATATTATTTATAGTTAAAGTGCAAACATATATTTTTGGATTTACCTTCTGTGACTTTGTGGTGCATCAGCATGGCTGGGACAGAGACGGTCTATTTTCAATTTAAAGAGGACAAAACAATGAGTTCTATTTGGTAGCTGTTTATTATTTTTCAATTACAGAAATGTTAGCCATAAACGAAAAATGGATGCTAGTACATGGGTGAGGGTTGGGTTGGTTTTAACATGGGTGACAGGTGGCATGGGTGCTACTGCACAGATGAGGGTGGAAGAAAAGTGGAATGGGTGATGGGGTGAAAGGTGGGTGTTGTTTTAGTTCTTTCATTTACAGATTCGTGATCAGCTGGGGATGGTGAGGAAAAAATGATGACAGACCGAACCTACTGTACACATAATATATATTCTTATTAAATACATTGCAAACTGCTGCCACCTAGCACAATTGTCCTGTCCCCTTTAAAAGAATAAAGGAATCAGAAATAAAAGAAAATCTGCATCAGCAGTTTTCACAGAATGTGACGTATCATAGTGTTTTTGCTTATAAGTAGTGATAATTTGATACATATGGGTTGACAGATGCTGTCCCTTAAACATCACATGCCAAGCTGCTGCAGCTACATAAATGTTCCTTAGTATGTGGTGAGGAAACCACTGTTTTTATTTATGTGACTGAAATACAGATTTTATTGAAGTATCAGCTGCAAAATGCATCATCTTAGAATTTTTTGTATGTATTACTAATTTGCCAACAAAAATTTTGGTATATGTATGCATTACCTAGAAAATTGCGATGCATTTGCCAGCAACAATGACTGGCATATTTTTTTATTAAGAACAAAAGACATTGCATAAGACTTCAAAAATAAATATACTTGTATTGTTGCGTTTAACTGATAGCATCACAGTACAGAATGCACATGCAGGACAAAACAGTTTAAAACAGACAAAAGGACCTTTTGTCTGTTTAAACTGTCTTGTCCTGCATGTGAGTTTCTGCACGTGATGCTATCAGTTAAAACGCACAATACAGTATATTTTGGAGAGATATGGCTGTCTTTTTTTCTTGGTGCTCAGCTTTTCACACAGGCACAATTAGGATTGGAGCAGCCTTCTTGTGGTTTCTGCAAATATTTTTTTATTCCAATGTCTTGACTGAATATGTTATGACATAATATGTTTTGTAACAGTTCCACATGTTGCTGCTGTAGTACTTGGCTTGACTTTTGTTATAAAAGCTTTTTTAAACATAGCAACTTTTGATTCACTCATTTAAAACAGAAAGCAGCAAACAGCTGAAATTAGGTAATATCAGTTATTTTTCTCCTAATTCATGATGATGAGTATATATAGCTGAGTACATAAATGGCTAATGTGCCTCTTTCTTTCACTAAGGAACTATGATGCAGCTGCAGCAGGAAAAACTTTAACATATGGGTGGGTGGGTGGCCTGTTATTAAGTTGCTGACTTTAGCAAACAGAAGAAACTATAGATAAACCTAGTTGTATTCCTATCAATGTCACACAAGATAATTTCTCTCCCTTATTTTGAACAGTTTTTCCTTTACATGTATTTTATTACTATCTTCGACTTGCAGCATAATAAAAAAATAGGGTTCGAGTTCTGAAAAGTTCTAAAAAAGATTAGAACACTAGAACTTTTTCAAAAGTTCTAGACTAGAACTAGAACCCAGAACTTCAGAGGGTTCTGACAACCCTACCTGGAAGGCCTTAGGGCCTGGAGGGTGGATAAGGCACCAGGCCCAGATGACGTACACCACAAAGTGTTGAGGGAGTTGGCAGAGATCCTGGCGGGACCACTAGCAGACTTGTTCAACACCTCTCTGGGGATTGGTTGCATTCCCTAGGACTGGAGGATGGCATGTGTGGTGCCCCTCCACAAAAGTGGACCCAAGGATGTACCAGGGAACCATGAAAAAGTCAGCCTAACCCTCCATTGTGGGGAAGCTAATGGAGACAGTCCTCAAGAAGAGACTAGTAGCCTTCCTGGAGGAAAATGATCTCCAGGACAGCAGGCAGCATGAGTTTGTCTCAGGTAGATCATGCCAGATCAACCTGGTTGACTTTTATGACGGGGCAGCAAGAGCACTCAACAATTGCTAGGCGGTGGAGGTCCTGTACCTGGACTTCAGCAAAGTCTTTGATTCGGTGCCACATTGTAGGTTAATTAGTAAACTGGGATACCTTGGCACAGGAGAGAAGCTGGTGGAGTGGGTCAGGTACTGGCTGCAGGATAGGCAACAGAGGGTAGTTGTCAGGAGGGAACTCTCACCTCCAAGGGCTGTAACCAGCAGGGTTCCGCAGGGTTCAGTGTTCAGTCTGGTGTTGTTTGGCATCTTTATTGCTGACATCTCAAATGGGATTAGGAATAAGATAAACCTTTTGCTGATGATACAATGTCAGTGCAGTAGTGGACAATGCAGAAGGGCAGTTAGGACTGAAGGAGGATCTGGACAAACTTGAGCACTGATTGGATGCATGGCAGTTGGGATTCAATGTGAAAAGTGCAAAGTCATGCACTTGGGAGCCAGGAACCCAGGTATTGTTACAGGCTGGGGGTACAAGTATCCACTACAGAAGAGGAGAAGGATCTTGGAATGCTAATCACAGGGCAAATAAACCACTCAGCACAGTGCAGAAGGGTAGCACCTAAAGCAAATAAGATGTTGGAATGTATTTCCAGGGGATCACCTCTGGAAGGGGGGGAGGTCATCCTGCCACTGTACAGGTCACTGGTCACACTGAACCTGGAGTACTGCATGCAGTTCTGGCATCCCTATCTAAAGAAAGATATCAATCTACTGGGGGGGGTCCAGGGCAGAGCAACCAGGATAATCTGCAGAATGGAGAGTACACCTTACGAGGAGCGGCTGAGGGAACTCAACATGTACTCCACGGAGGAGAGGAGGGCTAGAGGGGATATGATTGAAACCTTCAAATATGTGAAGGGCACAAATAAGGTTAGAATGGAGGGGATTTTAAGATTAAGGCAGGGAGAGACATGAGGGGGTGCAGTCTTAAGTTAGAGGGGGGACAATTCAGGAGGGAAATGAGAAGGCACTACATCACAGAAAGGGTGGTGGCTGAGCGGAATGCATTACCAGAGGAAGTGGTATCCTTAAAGTCGGTGTGCAGTTTTAAGAGGGATGGGACAGGGGGGGGTCACTACTAGTCAGGTGGGGGGAGGCAGCTGCAGTGTACTAGGCTGCTAGCTGCACACTCGAGCAGACTCAATAGACCATATGGCCTGTATATGCTGACATTTTTCATATGTTCATAAGATGTAGGTTATTGTGACATATATTTTTTCAATTGTGAAGCACTTTGAGCTATGCAAAGGTAATATATAAATTAAGTTATATCTACCTATCTATCTATCTATCTAGCTATCTATCTATCTATCTGCCTGTCTGTATCTGTCTATCTATCTATCTGAAATAATAGACTGTAAACATACCACATGTGGTACAATGGTGACTGTTACTTTTTAAATGATATAAAAATTACTGAAATTTGCAATTTGGCAAAATTTCATTGAAATATTCACGAAGATTTTATAACATTTTGCGGAAGCATCCTGGTCACTCTGGGTAGTAGCATGGATAAGAAACATCTTTGAATTAGTAAATGTGTACTTATTTGTATTCGCTTAGGAAGTGGGGGTATGTATGCAGTGGACCAGATACCATCCAACTTTAAGGTTCTATACACCTTTGTGGCAATCAAGTTTTTAAGCTGGGATTCTCTAATATTGATGCCCAGTCTTGTCTGGAAGTTGTGCCACAAGATGCTCACAGGACTCAGAAAGCTCCCATTATTAAACATTTATTTTCTTTTTGTGGTTCTAGATGCTTTGGAGTTTGATGAGAATATGAATGGGAAAGCTGGTCTGAGCAAGCGTAGTAAGTATCTGTCACTGCAGCGTTCCTCACAGGTTAGAGGAGTCTGAGATTGGGGTATGGGGTATAGGGATTGGTACTAATAGTGTGGGAGATGAGCAAGCAATAAGACACAACTGAGTATTGGTTGTGGTGTCAAAACTACACACTCAGGGATGTTGTAAGGCATGAAGCTGCTGGGCTGAGTGCTTTCAGCCTCTGGAAATGTGATTGTGACACCACAACCAACAACCTGGAGTGTCTTATTGCACTTATGAAATGGAGAATATGTAACAAAAGGAAATTTAATGAAGAAATAGAAAATAGTTACAGACTGATTTAATGTAATGTAAAACAGTACCTCCATCAATAGAAGTTTGCAGTGGACACTGACAGATGTTGTCGTCCAGCTCCCTTTCCCCAGAAAAAGGCAGACCTGCATATGCATTGATTTTTGTCCACACACACACACACACACACACAGATACACAGGATAATGGAGCAGACGTGTTTGCTCAGTACTGGCAAGCGCTCCAACTTTTTGCAACTGGAGTAGCACTCATTTCCCTGATCAACCCTGCCCCATAAAGTTATATTAGGACTGAGGGGTATCAGGTAGTGCACTGGTGAGCACCATATTGTATGTGGCTAGAGGCAGAGTGATTCAATGCTGTGCTAGTTCCATGGAAAACTGCAAATGAGTACAAGAAATGAAAATAATTGGAGCAGCGTTCTGGTGTTGATCGGGCCTTACATCTTCCGGCCACAAAGCCACCTAAGCAACATTTCTCATTTCGTGATTACTTTATATTAAGTGACATTTTTGTGTGGGGAAAGGCTGTAATTGATAACATCAGAACTGTAAGCAGGCACACTGATACTTATTGGTGATAAGGCAGGCTGACACTGGGTCTTGATCGCACCATTGGTTGTGCTGTCACAATCCAGTGAGCATGATCATGTTTCAACTAATTAGGATGCGGACTCTGGCATGTTTGCCCCCCACCCCACCCCTTGCCACCCTGAGAGAGCAGCGACTGCACAGCCCTCCACTTTCTACCATGGCCAGCCGCCAACTGAACCGCCAATGTATGTATGTATGCAATGTAATGTAATGTAATGGCTGAGGGAGAGAACCCAGAGGTTGGTTGTGAGGTGGAGAATTATCTGGCACCAGAAAGGTCACTAGTGGGGCCCCGCAGAGCTCTGTGCTGGGGTCAGTGTTGTTCAATATCTTCAACAATGACATTGAGGGTGACATTAAGGGCAAAATTTGCCTATTCATGGATGACACCAAGCTCTGCAGGAGAGTGGACACTGCTGAAGGGATACAGGACCTACAGGATGATCTGGAAAAGCTGGGGAGGTGGTCTGGGATCTGGCAGCTTGACTTCAATGCCAAGAAATGCAAAGTTATGCACATCAGAGCCACAAATCCCAGAATGGAGTGCTACCTGGGTGGAGTCCAGGTATCTGCATCAGAGGAGGAAAAGGACCTGGAAGTGATGATCACTAGTGACCTGAAGCACTCCATGCAGTGCAAGAAAGCAGCAGCAATGGCAAACAAGATGCGGGGATGCATAGCTAGGGGGATCAGTAGTAGGAGAGAGGAGTTTCTATTACCCTTGCACAGATCACTGGTGAGGCCACATCTAAGAGTATGGAGTTCAGTACTGGTGCCCACACCTAAAAAAGGACATTAACCTTCTGGAGAAGGTCCAGATGAGGGCAACAAAGATGATAGCAGGTCAGCAGGGTAAGGCATATGAGGAGAGGTTGAAGGCACTGAACATGTAAACCCTGGAGGAATGGAAAGAGAGAGAGGAGACATGATTGGGACCTTCAAGAGCTTGAAAAGGATAAATAAGGTGGATAAGGAGGATCTCTTTAAGCTGATTGGTAACCATAACATGAGGGGGCACAGTCCTAAGCTGGAGGGGGGAGGTTTAGGAGGGAGGTCAGGAAGCACTTCTTTACAGGGAGGGTGGTGGACACCTAGAATGCCCTGCCAGAAGAGGTGGTCTTGTTGACGACAGTGGGCAGCTTCAAGAGAGGCTGATAGGAATAGGGATGGTAAGGATCATGGGTAGGAGGATGGAATCAGTGGAAGGTGGGGCAGGGACAGTAGCTCAAGCTGTGGACCCTGCAATATGAGCAAACTAGGTAGACCAAATGGCCTTCCTCTGCTGCCTTCTTCATATGTTCACATGTTTGTATGTATCAGTGCATATTTATACAACTTCATGCTCATTCTTTGCAAATTACTCTCATTCATGTCAGCTCTATCGGCATTGCAGACAAGACCAGAGGGCTCTTCCGGTTGCCGACAGGGGTTGGCATGGGGGGGAATGGAGTGGTAGACCCCCTCTTACTCCGGCTTTGTGAGGGTTAGGGCTGGGAGAACTCAGTGAAGTTCTAACCCTTATTAAATAAGAAGTGGAACACGGTGGAGTTCTGATTAGTTCTGATTATTTATAAATATTTGAAAAAAAATGCGATAAAATGCATAAAAGTGTCCAAGTTGATCATATTCAACACAGAGGCCAAAAGGAAATAATTGAATGCATGATTTGTATAAAAGTAGTAAAACTGCTAAATAAAAGCAATAACTGCTAGCTGCTTCATGACTGGTTGTACTATTGGCATATCCTGCTCAGGCCCATGAAGTGAGTGTGCTGGGAGAGAGAGAGAGAGAGAGAGACACAGCCAGACAGAAAGACAGATGCAAACACTATTTTGTCTGCCTGTCTGCCCTGTATAGTGTATACATACTGCACAGCCACATTAAGGCGAAGATTCATTTCTTTATTTGTGATTTCTGTGACCGTAGAATATATCTTTGGACCCCAGTAGTCTTTCTCTCTCTCTTTCTCCTCTGGATGGTGGCACAAGTCAAAGATTTATTTTGCCAGCCTGCTCTTGCCCTGTGTACACACACAGCCACATTGGGGCCAAGAATAAACTTTATTTGTGTTTTCTATAGCTATAACATTTCTATTTGGCCCCCAATAGTCTCTCTCTCTCTTTTTCTCCTCTGTATGGTGGCACAAGTCAAAGATTTATTTTTCCAGCCTTCCCTTACCTTGTACCCAACGGCCACAATGAGACCAAGAATAAACTTTATTTGTGATTTCTGTAATTTTAAAGGTTTTGCTTGGAGTTCTGTGGCCAAGCAGCCAGCCACTCCCACTTCCTGAGCTATATAAGCAGTTCTTCTCAGCCTCACTGTGAAGCATTTTTTCTTAGCAGCCATAGTTGGCTTGCCCTCTGAGCTGGTTGGGCCTCCCTGGCTGACTGGGGCCTGCCCCCCCTTGCTGCTCCTGCTTGTCTCTGCTGGGTTTCTGTGTTTATTTTTCTACTTCTGGTTTGTATTTTGCCTTTGGCTGTGTGTGCTTCCTTTCTTTTTTTGGGGGGGGTGCTATGTTTCTAAGCTCCTAGCATACTGCTACTCCAGAGCTCATACTGCTTGTTTTCAGTTACTGACAACTCTCAAATTACTTGCACTGCAACTCCTAGCATACTGCTACTCAGAGCTCATGCTACTGCTTTCAGTTACCTACAACTACAGCCACTGCTGCTGTTTACTTAATTACTATTGTACCCAGTGCTTGTGTTTTTACATTGTGCTCACCACGCTCAAACTACTACAATGCAACTGCAGTCATTATCTGTGTATTTCAGCTTAACCATAGCTGCTCCATGTTGCATACTCAATTCTTTTCACCTGACACAGTTTACTCTGATCCTAGCTGTGCTGCTTTCATTCTACTTGCAGCTTCATTGCACTGCCTGGCTACACCTGCTTTCAAAGCATTTGTCTCCAAGTTTTATTGCAGTTACAACTCTGAGGTCAGCCAACTAAGCTCCTACTGAGGCTGTTAATATAGCTTTGTTATTAAATCTTGCCTCACCACCGAACAATCCTCAGAGTATTTGTCATCTTGATTTGGCTATTCATGTTTGGCTGGCTTGCCCAGTTCAGTGCTGTTTAATTGCTATACAGTATACCATGCAGGGCCACCTATCACTATTACTGCTTACTGACCTACGTGCAGGTCCTCACTTGCTTACACAACTGTTGCTCCTTGCTTATGCAAACCATTGCTTCATGCCTACTGCCATCTTCTTGGCTTCAACCTCTGGGACTCTACTGCACTCAATCTGCATTCAACCTTGCAAGGTCTCAGCACTCAATGCTCATTACGATCGCAGCATGCCATGCTCATTCAGCTCACCAGCTTTTCAGCTCTCAATCAATTTCTGGGGCATGCCAGCCATTCTGTTCTGGTGCAAGGTTCCTGCAGACGGTCTCGCTCTGCATTTAGTCCACATCTCAGGTGTGTCCAACTTGGGGAGGGATCCTTCTCACCTGGCCTATAGCATGGAATGTCCTTGCCCTGGCTTGACTTTAGCTGCTTGCTATGTGACAGCAGCTTCTGGTGTAGAATTCAGACTAGCAGTGAAGGTGGTTAAGACGATCTTCTTTGGCTCTAATGTTCCACTATAACGGTTAGCCATTGACTTTAGTGGTTTCCCTAGCAAGGCACCTTCACCAAATTCTCCCTACAACTGCCTCTGGTTCACCTGGTTTGATTTAGGGTGGGTAGGCCAGGTGAGTGCCTCAGCAGTTGCTCTCCTCTGCACCTTTGATGCACGTATTGTTGCAGAGTTTTCTCGCAACCTTCCATGGTGTTCCTGCTAGAGGGTTGAGTGAGAGCATTCCTCCAAATTGGAATATTTTCCACCTCCCTTTAATTGGGTTTTCCAAATTGCAGCTGCAGAGCCATCACTAAATAAACTGTTCCAAGCCTGGAGGGAAGGCGATCTAGGCCTTGGATCCCCAGAGATTTCCTCCTTCATGGGTTTTTTTCCTCTCCTCCATTGCCTCAGGTCATAACACTTAGCACAGTTGTTTCTCCTAGTTTTTTAGGTAGGTTCCGCTGTTGGATGGAGGTGGAGGATGACCAGCCGTTCCCTCTCTCCTTGGGGATCCCCTAATCTCAAAGCAAAATGTCAGTATCATGCTACACAAACCTGGGCAGTCCTTACATTATCCAACTGAGCATCTTATTCATTATCAAACTGCCTATGCTTCTTTACTACTACGTTACAGTTACTGCTCCTATGTCACAGTTACTGCTTGCTCATATGCTTCGTGTTGCCTCCTTTTTGGGGATGATACTACGTTTCTTTTGGGGATTCCTAAGGTACCTTTAGCACAGGGAATCATCCTGTGGCACCTCTGGGGTGGAACCCTCTCTGAGAGTTCCTTGCCTTCGTGTCACTTTTGGGTGGTAATTCCTCTGGAGTAGAGAGTGCGAATGGCCAAAACCAAACTTACACAGTTGCACAAGCATAACACTATACTGGCTGCATAGGTCAGTGAATTTTAAAGGCTTTGCCTGGAGTTTGGTGGCCAAGCAGCCAGCCACTCCCACTTCCTGAGCTATATAAGCAGTTCCTCTCAGCCTCACTATGAAGCATTTTTTCTTTACCCCACCATCATCCCTTCCTCCTCCTCCAGCGGCAGCACTTTCTCCTTAGGGGGATTCCTAAGGTTCCATTAGCCACAGGAATCATCCCGTGGCACCTCTGGGGGTGGAACCCTCTCTGAGAGTTGCTTGCCTTCGTACCCTTATAGGGTGGTAATTCCTCTGGAACAGAGAGTGCGAACAGCCAAAACCAAACTAACACAGTTGCACAAGCATAACACTATACTGACTGCATAGGTCAGTGAACTATAACATTTCTCTTTGGCCCTCAGTAGCCTCTCTCTCTCTCTTTTTCTCCTCTGGATGGTGGCACAAGTCAAAGATTTATTTTGCCAACCTGCCTTTGCCCTGTACATAACCAGCCACAATGAGACCAAGAATAAACTTTATTTGTGATTTCTATAACTATAACATTTCTCTTTGGCTCTCAATAGCCTCTATCTCTCTCTATCTTTTTCTCCTCTGGATTGTGGCACAAGTCAAAGATTTATTTTGCCAGAATGCTCTTGCCCTGTACACACACAAAACCAGCCATAATGAGACCAAGAATAAACTTTATTTGTGATTTCTGTAACTATTTCTCTTTGGCCCCCAAAAGTCTCTCTCTCTTTTTCTCCTCTGGCACAAGTCAGCAATTTATTTTGCCAGCCTGCCCTTGCCTTGGGCCTGTACACAACTCTCCTCTCCCCTCTTTCTGGTATTTAGTATATGTTCCAAACCCGCATAGGATAGGCTACAGGAGTCAGGCAGTTTGTGAGGTACTACTTACCTAAGTCAATTTCCACTCTGAGAACAAGACTGACAGCTGACCCGAGAGTCATCGATCAACCAATTGACCGATTGTCTGACCTACCACAGCAGCAACAGCCCACTCTCAGATCTCCACCACACATGACTGTGATATGTGGTTCTCCGGCTCCTGGGCTCATCTTCACTCCTCTCCTCAGTCTTTTTTGTTCTGCCTGATGCCATCCATTCCTCCTTATCCCCCTCTGTGGGGTGCCAGGTGGTGCCATCCATTCCTCCTTACCCCCCCGTGGGGTGCCAGGTGGTGCCATCCATTCCTCCTTACCCCCCTCCGTGGGGTGCCAGGCATGCAGAAAAAAAGCCCTGCTTTCCATGGACCTGGAACCGGACTTCTGTGGTGACATCCATATTTATCCAGGTCCGTGGATTCAGTGTTTGATCTGGGGGTCTGGATTTCAGATGGAACAGTCCACCAACCCTAATGAGGGTTACACTGGCTGGCGGTAAGATGGCATTCTGAGTTTAAAATTCTTCTCCCGGTTTACAAGGCTATAAACAGACTGGGCCCCCCTTTACATCAATGAACTTCTGACAACCCACCAGGATGATTCCTAGGGCAACTGAGTTCTTTGCTTGGAATCTGAGGGACTATTGATTGTTTCCTCCATAAGACTGAAGTCTGCTACAGATCAAGCATTCTCTGTTGTGGCTGCAAGACTATTGAGTACTGTCCTGAATTTGATCCATTCTGCCCCTTCAGTTGAAAATTTTAAATCTAAACTCAAGATTGGCTATTTAGACAGGCATTTGTGGTTGATTGAAATTGTAATTTGTGATCTACCATTTTTCTTTTAACTGATCTGAGATGTATGTTATTGTGATATATATTTGTTGATAGTGAAACACTTTGAATTCTGCAAAGTGGCTATGTAAATAAAGTTCTGTCTGTCTATCTATCTATCTACAGTATCTATCTATCTATCATCTATCTATCTATCTATCTATCTATCTATCTATCTATCTATCTATCTATCTATCTGTGTCTCTGTTTGTCTCACTGTCTCTCTGTCTGTCTGTCTGTCTGCCGGTCTATCTGCCTTCCTGTCTATCTGTTCGTCTGTCTATCTTTCTGAGATAATAGACTGTCACAGAGAAGAGGGTGCTAGAAGAGCTTGCAAAGCTCAAGGCAGACAAAGCCATGAATACAGATGGCATACATCCCAGGGTCTTAAGGGAACTGAGAATTGAACTGGCAGCCACTCTGGCAGCCCTGTTCAGTGAGTCCCAAGACACTGGAGTGGTCCCGAGAGGATTGGAAAAGGCAAATGTTGTCCTCTTCACAAGAGTGGAGTAAAGAAGATTCAGGAACTAAAGAACATTTAGTCTAACCTCTCTAGTAGGAAATATAATAGAGACACTCCTCAAGGAAAGAATAGTGGAGTACCTAGAAGTCATGGGAATGTTGAATCCCAGGCAACATGGGTTCACCACAGGATGATCCTGTCAAACTAATCTAATAGATTTCTTTGACTGAGTGACAAAGACAGTAGACCAAGGTGGGGAGGGGGCTGTAAACATTGCCTACCTAGATTTCAGCAAAGCCTTGATACTGTCCCACATAAGAGACTGATCAACAATCTAGGAAGCCTGGGGATGGGACACAAGGTGGTAAACTGGATTGAAAATTGGTTAAAGGACGAAAACAGAGGTAGTGGTAAACAGAACCCAATCAGAGGAAGGGAGGTGACCGGTAGGGTACCTCAAGAGTCAGTTCTGGGGCCAGTCCTCTACAATGTCTTCATCAGTGACATTGCAGATGGGCTGGAGGGAAAGTTTGCATGTTTGTGGATGACACCAAGATCTGCAACAAGGTAGGTACCCTGGAGGGGGTGGAAAGTATGAGAAAAGATCTGGAATGGTTGGAGAGATAGTCAGATGCATGACAACTAAGCTTTCACATAAAGATATACAAAATTATGCACATGGAGAGCAGGAACCCTGGATCAAGCTACAGGTTAGGGGGAGAGCTGTTGGCAGTTACTAAGGAAGAGAGGGACTTGGGGATCATAATCAGAGATGATCTGAAGGCCACAAGGCAGACATCCAAGGCGGTGGGGAAGGACACTGGGATGTTTGGGTGCATTGGAAGGGGAATCACAAGCCAAAAGAGGGCGGTGATAATTCCACTGTACAGGACCCTGGTGAGGCCTCACCTTGAGTACTGTGTCCAGTTTTGGAGGCCACACCTCCGTAAGGACATTGACAAAATAGAGGCAGTGCAGAGGAGGGTGAATAAAATGGTGAAAGGTCTACATCACAAAGCCTTACCAGGAATGAATCAGAGACCTCAATTTGTACATGCTGGAGCAAAGGAGGGAGAGAGGTGACATGATAGAAATGTTTATACCTCAAGGGCATGAACAAGGTAGAAGAGGGCAACATATTCCAGTTTAAAAGTAAGTGCCAGTTCAAGAGGCATGATATGATACTGACGGGTGGCTGCATAAGGAGTAATGTTAGTAAGTTCTTTTTACAGAGAGGGTGGCGGATGCATGGAAAAGCCGGCCCCAGGAAGTGGTGGCCACCCATGTGGTGGCAGGCTTCAAACATCGATGGGACAGGACTAAAAATATAAGAGATGGGATGAAAAGCTAAAGCCAGGGACCAGATAGGGTCACTGGCTGCTTCATCAGAGTAGCATAAGCGGGCAGACTGGATAGGGCTGGTGGCCCTTATCTACCAACAGTATCTATGTATCTATGTAAGCATATCACATGTGGTACAATGGTGACTTACTTTTTAAATGATATAGAAATAACTGAAATTTACAATTTGGCAACATTTCATGGAAAATTCACAAAACGTTTGTGAAATTTTGTGGAAGCAGGATCCTAATTTTACCAGAATTCTGCCTGTGTAAGTTAGATTGCGGCTGCTCAGAATCGACCAGCTCAGCTTTTCCGAACTGTGGACAGACTGTGCAACCCAGCTTGTCTACATGTTCAGAAAGCTTTTTCACAATCAGAGTGTGACGAACTTGCTCGATTCTTTACTAATAAAGTGGCTGACATCAGGGCGGTACTCCAGCCGACACACTCTACGGGTGTTGCTTTTGATCAGTACGAAGTCACTGCACCTCAGCTTTCCTGGAGTACCTTCCAGCTGACCGGAGTTCAAGGATGTCATGCGGATCGTTCAGGGTGTGTGCCCTAAGTGCTGTAGTTTGGACCCTGGACCAACTTCCTAATTTTGGATTGTATTGATGTCATCGGTCAGGCCCTTGTGCGAATAGTCTGGTGCTCCTTGGAATCTGGAGAGTTTCCTAGCTCCCTGAAAGAGGCAGTGGTGACACCACTCTTGAAGAAAGTTACCTTGGACCCAGACTGCCATGCAAACTACAAACCTATCTCTAACCTCCCCTTTTTTGGGAAGGTGATTGAGAAAGTAGTGGCAGCACAACTGGAGAACCATTTGACCATCCATGACATCTATGAACGGCTCCAGTCCAGTTTTTGAAAGAGACAGAATATTGAGACAGCACTGGTTCAGGTGCTGAATGATCTCCTGATGGCTAGAGATTGGAAGAGCCATTCCATCTTGGTTCTTCTGGATCTCTCATCAGCATTTGACAGCATGAACCATGGGGTGTTGCTTGGTCACCTGAGGCACAGCTGTGGACTGTCGGGAACAGTCCTCAGGTGGTTTACATCATTCCTCACAGGTAGAACACAGAGAGTGGTGTCTGAGGTCTTTTCCTCAGGCCCTATTTCTCTGTCATGTGGGGTTCCTCAGGGTTCAGTGCTGTCACCCATGTTGTTCGTGGTGTATATGCTACCCCTCAGTGACATTGTAAGACGATATGGGCTGAGGTTTCAATGCTATGCTGATGATACCCAGCTCCACCTTTCTTTTGCACCCAACCAGGATGGAGCTCTCTCTGTCTTTAATAACTGTCTGAAAGAAATCCAGAAGTGGATGGATTTCAGCTGGCTAAAGTTTAGCTCGTAAAAAACTGAGGTGCTGGTTGTGGACCCATGGCACCAGATAGGGGGGTTGGGAGTTGGTTCGGTCTCAGGACTTTTTCTTGATGGCGTTTCACTCCCAACCTCTGAATGGGTATGTAACCTGGGGGTAATTTTTGATGAAAGGCTGACCCTGCATTCACAGGTGTCGTCTGTCATCAAATCTTCCTTTTATCATCTCAGGAATATCGCCAGGATTAGGCATCTGGTTCCGTCTGGTGACCTTCCTACTTTGGTCCATGCCTTTGTGCCCTTACACTTAGATTACTGCAACTCCCTCTACTTAGGGTTTCCTGGGGTGAAAATCCTCCGCCTGCAACTGGTGCAGAATGCGGCAGCCCGGCTTTTGACGGGATCTGCTCAGTCCTGTCATATTTCGCCGGTGCTGCACGAACTGCACTGGCTGCCAGTAAAGTGGCGGATCACCTTCAGAGTCAGTTTGCTGACTTTTAAAACCCTACTCGGACTGGTCCCAGATTACATGAAAGAGCTCCTGGTTCCTTACTGCCCTGAATGATCATTCGCTTAGCCGCGAGGGGTTGCTAGAGATTCCAAGGGTGTGTTTGAAATCTTCGGGGCAGAGCATTTATGTATGTAGCCCTACCCTTTGGAATTCTCTACCCCGTTAGTTATGGAGTGCATAACTGTGGGGATTCTAAGCAAGCTTTAAAAACTTTTTGTGGCACCAGGCATTCAGTGACTGATCTTCCTTTTAATGAATGGTAAACTGTTATTTTAATGTCAATTGTACTGATGTTTGATTTGTTTTAAAATTGTTAGGGAACTTGGTTGTGGATAAGGCACCTTATAAATAAAATGTATTATTATTATATTATTATTATCTCACCCAGTCTTAGTGTTAACCTACTGTAGGTAAGCCTGCACACATTTCTGCCTATCGAGAAAGTCATTGGTCACTCTGGGTAGTAACGTGGATAAGGAACATCTTTGAATTGGCACATGTGTACTTATTTGTACCCACTTATGAAGTGTGGGTGTGTATGCAGTGAACCACAGTACCATCCTACTTTAAGGATCTATACACCTTTGTAGCAACCATGTTTTTAAGCTGGGATTCTCTCATCTTGATGCCCAATCTTGTCTGAAAGTTGTACCTCACAATTTTCACAGGCTCCAGAAAGCACCCAGAATGAAACATTTCTTTTCTTTTGTGGTTCTAGATGTTTTGGAGTTTGATGAGAATATGAATGGGAAAGCTGGTCTGAGCAAAGCGTGGTAAGTACCTGTCACTGCAGCGTTCACTCACAGGTTAAAGGGAGTCTGAGACTGGGTTGTTGGGTATGGGGACTGGTGCTGATAATGTGGGGAGACGATGCAAGCAATAAGACACAACAGGGGTGCTGGTGCGATGTCACAGCTACACATTCAGGGATGTTGTAAGGCATGAGGCTGCAGGGCTGAGTGCTTTCAGCCCTGAAATCACACCACAACCAACACCCTGGAGTGTCTTATTGCACTTATAAAATGGGGAATATGTAAAAAAAAGGAAATTTTAGAAATAAATAGAAAACAGTTTCAGATTGTTTTAATGTAATATAAAACAGTACTGCCACTAATAGAAGTTTGCAGAAGGTGCTGTGCGGATGTTGTCTCTCACCTCCCTTCCACTAGAAAGAGCAGGTCTGCATGTGATTGGTTTTGTCTCCTGCGACACACATGCACAACAAAAGAGCAGGTGTGTTTGCTCAGTACTGGCAGGTGCTCTGACATTGCTTATGCAGCTGGAGTAGCACTCATTTCCCTGGCTAACCAGGTCCCACAAAGAGATATTATAACTGAGGTATTAAGTAGTGCACAGTTTATATGCGGCACTGGTGAGAGCACCATATTATAAGCAGCCAGAGGCACAGTGATTTGACGCTGTCATAGCTCCATGGAAAACTGCAACTGGGTCCAAGAAACGATAATAATTGGAGCAGCGTTCTGGTGCCGATCAGGCCTTACATCTTCCCATCAACCAAGCCACCTAAGCAACATTTCTCGGTTCCTCACTTACTTTCTATTAAGAGACATTTTTTGTGGGTAAAAAAGGCTGTAATTGAAAACAGGCACTTGAACGGGTAATTGAAAACTGTAAGCAGGCACACTGATACTTTTTGGTGAGAAGGCAGGCTGACACTGGGTCTTGTTTGCACCCATTGGTTGTGCTATACCTATCCAGTAAGCATGAATTAGTTTCAGCTACTGAGGATGACGGACTTCTTGTGCCCATTTTATAAAGTATTGTTTTGAATTTTATGTTAAAAGTTATATGATAATTAAGTTGACTTGTGAGGATAGGATGTTTATCTAGAACAAGTGTAGCAGGTTTGTAATTAACGTACCATTCACATTTGCCTTGGGTGGGTAGCACGGACTCCTATAAATTTGAAGTGTAATTGAAATCCCTTCTGTCTGTGATTCCAGATGATCTGAAGTTCATGAACATGAGGGAGGACTTTGATCAGAACAAGAGATGTGAGTATATTAGAACCCCAAGTGAAGATGCTGTTAGCAGTTGGGACTTTGTAGATGAAGATATTGTAATGAAAACTCTTAATTCTCTGTTTGTATTCATTTGATGGGGAAGTTCTAATGAGCTGTAATAGCTCTTTTCCAGGTCCATTGTCAGGCATATAGACATAGAAACCTATAACACAGAATGTGTCGGCAGATGGGGACTGCATGATCTATCTAGCTTGCCCGTGGCTTCACCCCCCCCCATCTTGTTGTATTTTTGAGGATTACCTTATGCCTGACCCATACTGTGTTACCTTCCATGGATATGTTCTATTGATGGAGGAATGTTGGTCAGAACACTGGGGAGAAGCCCCATCTCTTACGTTAAATGCCACAGGCCCCAATGTTCTGAAGTTTAGCATGGTACTAACATGACTAGCACCCCAAGCACCATGCTGACTGCATTTGGGGTGTTTGAACTGGGCAGAAGTCATATCCAGATGTTTCCACAGTGTGGCACTCAGTGGCCAGAGACATTATGTTGAACACACCACTGCACCCTTGCAAATAAGAGAAGCCTCCAGCCTACATGGCAGTGGAATTTTTAGCAGATTCTGGAAGTGGTAAGAGGATGCCATGGCAATGCTATTTACCACTTCTAAAACACTACTGTTAAGAACACGCACAGAGTTGTATGCCCCTGCCACCACAACACTGTTAACAGCAACATCCCCTACTGCCCTGATCCACAGAAAATTATGCTCAAAAGGAATGTCCCCTCAGCCTTTTTTTCTGTGTGCTGGTGTAGGCTGTGGAAATGAACAATGATTGCTTCTATAGCACCCTCCTAACTTCATCAGGATTTAAATGGAAATTAAGTTACTCAAGTCTGGTGTGAATACCTGCTTGACTCCATTGCAAATATCATGCACCGGTTCATGCAAAGCAAAATGGGATCTGATGATGGTTTAGGGCTAAAGTCCGCAGTTCAATTGCATCAGTCATTGCCGCTGATATCCTCCGCAGTCCCTATGATCTTGTCTCATGCTGGCTATTACCCTTGTTTGTTAGCTCGCACAGGAAAAAAACACAATGAGAACCAAGAGACTGCATGCTCAGTCTGCAGAATAAGAACTTGTAACACAGAACTATTCATCAAAGCAGAAATGAAACTTTACAAACACAAATCTTCTCTAAACGCTTTTTTTCCACCTCAGATACACTTTAAACAACAGAAAACAACAGGGTACTTACTGTGCATTGAAAAGTTTGATGACCAGTACAAGACAAGAACTTAGGGGCTGCAGAGGACATGAACAGCACTGACTGATACAGTAGAACTACTGCAGGCTTTAGCTTTAAAACCTCATAAAATTTCAGGATGCCTTACATGAGTCGGGCCATGACCTTTGCAATGGAGTCAAGGAGGCTTTCACAGCAGACTTAAGTAACTTCATTTACATTTAAATCCTGATAAAATTAGAAAGGTGTAGTAGAGGCAATCATTCTCTTCATACCTTCGAATTACACAGTCAACAGAAACAAGGCTGAGGGGACCTTCCTTTAAGTCCTTGTCAGTCATAGGGTAGCACCCTCTCACCCTGTTCCCATCCTAAATAGATATAGATATAGCCAAAACCTTTCCAGTAGTCTAGTGAACTTGCCACCCCCAGGTATTTCACCAGTACACCTGCACGTTCTCCCTGTCATTCATAGAGTGGCTGGATGAGGTGGCGAGCAGATGTTCTGAGTCACTTGCTGTCTGCTGATATGCCAGTGGACCTGAATGGACTTCTGGAGGGTTGGGGGAAGGGGTTGCTGAGTAGAGTTGCAACAAAGTTTTAATTCACTCCTGAATTTCTGTCAAGTCCCCAAATCTGCCTCAGTGGATCATTTTGAGAAGTTTTCCATTCTAATAGGAAACTTGCCATTTGTAACGTCACCTTGTTTTGGGTTTTTTTTTACATGCAAATTGCACTTACAAAAAAACAAAAGCAGGGCAAAGTGACAAATGGCGAAATCCCAATGTTGATTTCTTCCCTGGTGTCTAGTGGTCCCCCCCCAATGCCACTCACTGGCCCAATCTTTTCCTGGTGTCTTGTTGTCCAAAACCACTTCAATCACTGGCCCAACGTAAAATACAATTCCCTGGTGTTAAGTGCCCCCCCCCCAATTGCCAGTGAGATGTAGTGGTCCCCCATCAATCACCTTCTGACATAAAATTATAATCCCTGGTGTCTAGTGGCTCTCAACTCCACTTATCACCGGGGCTGATGAAATTATGTTCCCTAGTGTCCAGTGGTCCTCACTGCTTCGATCACAGGTCCGATTTAAAATACAATACTTCCCTGGTGTCTAATGTCTAGAGAACCCTCTCCCTATTCTCAATCCTCTGTAATAAAAAATAAGGTAGTCCATTCCCTGGTGCTCATGGATCTCCTCCTAGCCTCAATCCCCTGTTATAATGAAACATATGAACATACAGACATACAAAATTACCAGCAGGTACAGGCCATTAGGTCAATGAAGTCAGCTCAAGTGTGCAGCATGCTGTCTATTAAACTGTAGCTGCCCCGCCTCCCTTTTCACCCCCTACTAACTAGGTGCCCCCTCTTCCAACTTCTCTTCCCCCACCCTCCCCAAAGTTTTGAACCTCACTTAGGCCCTATCCCACCCTTTCTTGAACCTGCCCACTGTCTGCAGTGCTATCACTTCTTCTGCAGTGTATTCAAACCAGCCACCACCCTCTCCATGAAATAGTGCCTCCTCATCTCTCTCTCTCTCTTGAACCTTCCTCCCTCCAATTTTAGACTGAGTCCCTGGTGTCTCCCCTTTTAACTTACATAAGTCCTCTGAATTAATTCTGTTTATGCCCTTTAGGTACTTGAATGTCTCAATCATATCCCCTCTCTCCCTTATCTTCTAGGATGTACATGTTGAGTTCCCTCAATCTCCCCTCATATGTCTTGTCCCCACCCCCAGGAGCATCTTCGTCACCCTACGCTCGACCCCGTCCAGTGATTTGATGTCCGTTTTCAAATAGGGGCACCAAAACTGCACACAGTACTCCAAGTGTGGCCTCACAAGGGACCTGTACAAGGGCAAAATTACTTCCACCCTCCTAGAGGTGATTCCCCCAGCAATGAATTCCAGCATTCTGTTCACCTTTGCAGCTGTCTTCCTGCACTGTGCCGGGTATTTCATATCCCCTGTCACTAGCATGCCCAGATCTTAATCCTCTTCCGAAGTGGCCAGCTGCACCCCCCCCCCAACCAGTAGCTGTTCTTTGTTTGATTTTTACCCCCAAGTGCAAAACCTCACATTTTTTTGGCATTGAGCCCCAGCTGTCATGTGACTGACCAGCACTTAAGTGTCACCAAATCCTCTTGCAGTTCCTTACCCCCTTCCTCACTATCTACCTCAACACAAATCTTAGTGTCATCTGCAAAGAGGTTGATCTTGCTCCTTATCCTGTTTGATATATCTGCTATGAATATGTTAAATAGTACCAGTCCTAGCACCGACCCCTGCGGGACCCCGCTGGTTACTGCCCTGGATTCCAAGAGCTCTCCCCCAACTACCACCCTCTGCTGCCTACCCTGCTACCAGCTCTTGAGCTACCCAACCAGTTTCCTCCCTGATCCCAGGCTACTTACCTTGCTGGTCAGCCTTCCATGGGACACAGAGTCAGATGCCTTACTGAGGTCCAGGTAAAGGACATCCACTGCATTGCCCCTATCCAGTGACCTTGTTACCCAGTCAAATAAGTCAACAAGGTTGGTCTGACATAATCTCCCAGACACAAACCCATGCTGCCTGTCATCAGCCATTCTCCTCCAGGAAGCTCACCAGCCTTTCCTTATGCATAGTCTCCATTAGCTTTCCCAGAGTGGCTGAAAGGCTCACTGGTCTGTAATTCCCTGGTTCATCTCTGGGCCCACTCATATGGATTTGCACCAGATGTGCCATCCTCCAGTCCCTGGGCATGCATCCAGTATTTACAGAAGTGTTGAACAAAAATGAGAGTGGTCACACCAGGACCCCAGCCAACTTCCTGAGTACCCTAGTGTGCAATCTATCTGGACCATGCACCTTATCCACCTTTAGGGACCTTAGGCCTTCCAACACCATTTCAACTGGGATCTCAACGTCTGTCACCTCCTCTCCCCTGACTCCCCTCCACCTTTCCTCTGAGGTATAGTCTCCATTCCCAGGTGTCTAGCGGACACCCCCCACCAAAGCAAGTTGGGCCCCCCTTGCTTCCCCGACTCCAACATGAGCTGGTGACCAGTACAGCCCTCTGCTGTCCACCACAGCTGGCTGCCGACTGAGCTGTCAATGAATGAGTGTGTTCTTGTACATAAGAACATACGAAATTTGCCAGCAGATAATGGCCTAGAGTTCTATCAAGTGCTTGAATGTGCAGCTAGCAGCCCTTATTCTGCAGCTGCCCCTCCCTTCCACCATTCCCCTGCATTGACTCCCCCTTGTCCTGTCCCATCCCCTTTTGAAGCAGTCCACTGTTCTACTGGATACTACTTCTGCAGGTAATGCTTTCCACCCAGCTACCACCCTCTCTGTAAATAGTGTCTCCCCATCTCCCTCCTGAACCTTCCTTCCTCCAGTCTCATATCATGGCCCCTGGTGTCCCTCCCCTCCCTTACTTTGAACAGCCCCTCGGTACCTGTCTTGTTTATTCCTTTCATGTACTTCATGGTTTCAATCATTTCCCCCATCCCTCCTCCAGTGAGTACATGTTCAACTCCCTCAGTCTCCTCTCGTATGATAAGTCCCCCAGCCCCTTGATCATCTTTGTTGCCCTGCACTGCACCTCCTCCAGTAACTTAGTGTCCCTCTTCAGATACGGGCACCACTACTGCATGCAGTACTCCAGGTGCGGTCTAACTAATGACCTATACAGTGGCATAATCACCTCCTCCCTCCTTGAGGATATACCCCTTCCAATGCAACCCAGCATTTTGTTGGCCATTGCAGCTGCCTTCCTACATTGTGCCGAGTTGTTCATTGACCCTGTAATGAGCACCCTCTGATCCTTCTCCTTCTCTGTGTGGGCTAGCTGCACTCCCCCCCAGCAGGTAACTCCTCCTTGGGTTCTTCACCTCAAAATGTAGCACCTTGCACTTTTTGGCATTAAACCCCAGTTGTCAGGTGTCTGACCAGGTTTCAAGCTTTGCCAGATCATCCTGTAATCCCTGCCATCCCCCTCCCCAGGTCATCCACCACCACCACTCCCATCTTAGTATCATCAGCAAACAGACTGATGTTGCTCTTGATGTCCAATGATATGTCTGCAATGAATATCCCAAACAACACTGGTCCCAACACCGAGCCCTGTGGAACACCGCTAGTCACTGCTCTTGGGTGTGAGAGCTCCCACCCACCACCACCCTCTGTTGCCTTCCCTGCAGCCAGTTTCTTACCCATCTCACCAGCTTTGTACCCGGCACTGTGCCTACTAACTTCCTTCCCAGTCTTCCATGTGGCACTGAGTCAAATGCCTTACTGAAGTCCAGATACAGGACATCCACTGCATGGCCCCTGTCCAGTTGCCTAGTTATGAGTCATAGAACTCCACCAGGTTGGTTTGGTAGGATCTGCCACGTATGAAGCCATGCTGTCTGCTGTCCTGTAGTCCTTTGGCCTCTAGGAGGGCCACCAGCCTCTTCTTCAGGATAGTCTCCATCTGCTTGCCCACGATGGACGTGAGGCTCACTGGTCTGTAGTTCCCCAGTTCATTCTTGGGGCCACTCTTGAGAAGGGCACCACATGAGCCATCTTCCAATCCTGAGGTACACACCCTGAGTGTAGTGAGGCATTAAATAGGTCTGCCAAAGGTCCCGCAAGAACCTCTGCCATCTCCTTCAGTATCCTGGGGTGGATGCCATCTGAGCCTGGAGCCTTGTCCACCCTCAGTGCCTTCAAACCCTCCCAAACTCTGCCCTCCATGATTTTCACAATCTGCCACCCTGTCCCCCTCTGTTTCTGCCATTTCTCCCCCTTTGGGTATCACCCCCCTCTACTCCTTAGTAAATACCGAGCAGAAATAATCATTTAGCGCTTCTGCCTTATTGCACCCTGCTTCCACCCAACCCCCCTCCTTCCTAATCCTTACTATGTGGTCCTTACAGCTCCTTTTCTCCCTGATGTACCTAAAGAAGTCCTTCTCCCTCTTCTTAATGCCGTGTGCCAGCCTAAGCTCCGTAGATGCCTTGGCTCCCCTTACTGCTCATGTCACCTCTTTTGATTCTGTCAGGTACCTCTCCCTGTCCTCTCCCCTTCCTGTTTTCTTGTACCTCCTAAAGGCAGCTCTTTTCTTCCTTACCTTTTCCATGACCTCCTTGCTCAATCAGCTCAGTTTCTTAGCCCTAGCCTTCTTGCTCCGGGCCATATAGCAGGTTTTGATTGCCTCCTCTGTCCCAAGCTTTATGAGCTCCCACCTCTGGTTAGTGCCCATACTAGAGTGAATTTTGGCTAGGTACCCTTTTACCACTTCCCCCATCCTCCCAAAGTCAGCCCTCCTGAAGTCCAGCACTATTGTGCCAGATTCCACTCCTTCTTTACCCATATCCAATGTGAGCCATACTGAGTGGTGATCACTCCCTGACAGCGGTTCTTCATTCTCTCATAAACTCCCCATTTGCCAGCACAAGGTCAAAGGTATTCCCTAACCTGGTTGGTTCACTGACCATTTGCTGCAGGAAGCTGTCCTGGAAGGCATCCAGCAGTACCTGCTCCTTCTATTTCTGGTTGTTGGGGTACTCAGTCCACTCCTGGCATGTTGAAGTCCTCCACAATCACCACACTACTTCCTTCATGAGGTCCTCCTGATCTGTCCCGCTAGTTCCTGTCTAACTCCTCCGTCTGAGAGGCTGCCTGTACACCACTCCCATTCTGAGACCTATTCTTGGAATCCTGGACTTGCATCCAAAGTGACTCAGATTACCCTCCTCCCCTTCCTCCCTTACACACTTCAGTCCTTCCTTCACATATAGTGCCACCCCCCCCTCCTTTCCCAATCACCCTGTCCCTACGAAATAACCTGTACCCTAATACAGACAGGTCCCAGTCATTGTATTGGGTGGCCCATGTTTCTGTGATGCTGCAATGTCCACCTCTCCCTCTGCCATGAGCACCTGTAACTCTGCAGTTTTCCTCCCAAGGCTTCCAGCATTAAGCTTAACTACCTTCCACCCTTTCCTCCCCCTACCATCCTGCCCTCCTTTACTAGCATCACCGATAGTACTTCCCATTTGTTCTTTGTCACTGTTCTGGGGGTAAGCTCATATGGTTTCCCAACCTGTGGTCTCTGCATGTCTCTTGCCCACTTGCCACCCCCCGCTCCGAGTTTAAATTCCCTCTATGTACTCCTCCATCCTCTGTTTCAGCACTTTCTTTCCCTCCTCACTCAAGTGTAGTCTGTCTTTAGCATAGAGAACACTGTCCTCCCAGGTCCCTTCCCATTAGCCATCCATTAAATTCCTCTATTTTCAGCTTTCTTGTTGTGCTTGCCTTGGGCGCTGGAAGTACAATTACATACTCATTCATTGCAGCTCACACTCATTCAGTGACAACTCTATCTGTGGTGACAGCTCTATCTGTGGTGACAGCTCTATCTGTAGTGACAGCTCTTTCTGTGGTGTAGACAAGAGGGGAGGGCTCTTCCATTTGCTGGTGTGGGGTCGGGTGAGGGGAACAGCATGGTGGACCCCTTCTTACTCCTGCTTGGTGAAGGCTACACTGGCTGGTGGTAAGATGGCATTCTGAGTTTAAAATTCTTCTCCTGGTTTACAAGGCTATAAACAGATTGAGACTGCTCTACATCCATGAGCTGCTGATAACCCACCAGGATGATTCAAGGGCATCTAGGTTCCTTGCTTGGACTCCCAGGGACTATCGATTGTTTCCTCAGTGAGACTGAAATCTACTAGGGACCGAGCATTCTCTGTTGCGGCTCCAAGATTATTTAATATTGTGCCGAGTTCAATCCGTTCCATCCCTTCAGTTCAAAATTTTAAATTAAACTCGTGACCTTCTATTTAGGCAGGCTTTTTCTGGTCATTGAAAGGTAATTGATAATTTACCATTGTTATGATAACTGATTTCAGATGTATGTTTTTGTGATATATATTTGATTGTGAAGCACTTTGAGCTCTGTAAAGGCGCTATGTAAATAAAGTTCTATCATCTATCTATCTATCTATCTATCTATCTATCTATCTATCTATCTATCTATCTTTCTATCTATCTGTCTACAGACAGTACCCATCTGTCAGTATGTCTGTCTGTCTATCTATCTATCTACAGGAAGTATCTGTCTATTTATCTATCTGTCTGTCTGTCTGTCTATCTATCTACAGACAGTACCTATCTATCTATCTATCTATCTATCTATCTATCTGTCTGTCTGTCTCTCTATCTATCATATAATAGACTGTAAACATACCGCATGCTCTGTAAAGGCGCTGTGTAAATTAAGTTCTATCTATCTATCTATCTGTCTGGCTGGCTGGCTGGCTGGCTGTCTGGCTGTCTGGCTAGCTGTCTGCCTGTCTGTCTGTCTATCTATCTATCATATAATAGACTGTAAACATACGACATGTTCTGTAAAGGCGCTATGTAAATTAAGTTCTATCTATCTATCTGTCTGGCTGTCTGTCTGGCTAGCTGTCTGTCTGTCTGTCTGTCAGTCTATCTATCTATCTGGCTGGCTGGCTGCCTGGCTGTCTGGCTAGCTGTCTGTCTGTCTATCTATCTATCTATCTATCTATCTATCTATCTATCTATCTATCATATAATAGACTGTAAACATACCACACGTGGTACAATAGTGGCTGTTACTTTTTAAATGATATAGAAATTACTGAAATTTACTATTTGGCAACATTTCATGAAAAATTCACGAAGAGTTTGTGAAATTTTGTCGAAGTAGAATCCTAATTTTACCAGAATTCTGCCAGTGTAAGTTAGATCTCACCCAGCCTTAGTGTTAACCTACTGTAGGTAAGCCTGCACAAAGTTTTGCCTATCAAGAAAGACATTGGTCACTCTGGGTAGTAACATGGATAAGGCACATCTTTGAATTAGCACATGTGTACTTATTTGTACCCGCTTATGAAGTGTGGGTGTGTATGCAGTGGAGCAGAGTACCATCCTGCTTTAAGGTTCTATACACCTTTGTGGCCACCATGTTTTCAAGCTGGGATTCTCTGATCTTGATGCCCAATCTTGTCTTAAAGTTGTACCACAAAATCTTCATAGGCTCCAGAAAGCACCCAGAATGAAACATTTCTTTTCTTTTTGTGGTTCTAGATGCTGTGGAGTTTGATGAGAATATGAATGGGAAAGCTGGTCTGAGCAAGCGTGGTGAGTACCTATCCCTGCAGCGTGCTCTCTCAGGTTGAAGGGAGTCTAAGACTGGGATGTTGGGTATGGGGCTTGGTGCTGATAGTGTGGGGAGACGATGCAAGCAATAAGACACAACGGGGTGTTGGTTATGGTGTCACAGCTACACATTCAGGGATGGTGTAAGGCAAGAGGCTACTGAGCTGAGTGCTTTCAGCCCCTTGAAATCACACCGCAACCAACACCCTGGAGTGTCTCATTGCACTTATAAAATGGGGACTATGTAAAAAAAAGGAAATTTAATAAAAAAATAGAACAAATCTGAGAGCAGTCCAGCCTTGACCCCTACCAACTTACTGAATACCCTAAGATGCACTCTGTCTGGACCATGCACCTTATCCACCCTTAGGGACCTTAGGCCTTCCAACACTCTTTTACATAGATACATAGATATGTAGATACATAGATACATAGACAGTGTTGGCAGATAAGGGCCTATGGCCCACCCAGTCTGCCCATTTCAGCTTGTAAGTTCAGTTTATGTTTTCCTAGAAGTCTGTTGCCCCTTAACCCTGACCTCCAGAATTCCTTTATGTCTATCCCATGCATTCTTAAATCCCGTGATTGTTTCAGCCCCCACCACTTCCTCTGGCAGGTGTTCCACTTGTCCACCACCTGTTCTGTGAAGAAATTCTTCCTCATGTTTCCTCTGAATCGTCCTCCTCCAACTTCATCCCATGCCCTCTAGTCCTGGAACATCTTTTTGCTTAAAATAGTGTATTCCTGCACCCTGTTCCTCCCTGTGAGATACTTGTATGTCTCTATCATATCCCTCTCTCCTCCTTCCTCCAGGGAGTACATGTTCAGTTCCTTCTAACCTGTCTTTATAGGACTTGTGATGCAATCCATGCACCATCTTTGTTGCCTCTACTCTGAACCTTCTCTAACCTGTCTATGTCCTTATGTGTATGGTCTCCAGAACTGTACACTGTTACTCTAGGTGGGGCCTCACTAGTGTCTTGTATAAGTGAATTATGACCTCCTTTTCCTGCTGGTGATGCCCTACCTATACATCCCAGCATCCTTATTTGCTTTACTTGTTGCCTTGTCACACTGTTTCCCTACCTTGAGGTCATCAGAGATGATAACCCCAAGACTCTTTCCCACTTGGTGCATGCTATATCCTCACCCCCCAACTGATATATTGTGCCAGGGTTTTTGTGCCCCATATGCATTATCTTGCACTTCATTGCATTGAATTTCAACTGCCAAACCCCTGACCATTCTTCAAGTTTCTGCAGGTCCCTTCTCATTCTGTCTGCACCCTCTGGTGTGTCTACTCTATTACAGAGCTTTGTGTCATCAGCGAACAGTGAAATTCTGCCTTCTAGGTCATGTGCAATGTCACTGATGAAGATGTTGAATAAGACCGGTCCAGCACTGATCCCTGTGGTACCCCACTGGCCACTCTTCCTTCTGTGGAGTGACAGCCATTTGCCACCACCCTCTGTGTCCTGCCACCCAGCCAGTTACCTTCCCACCACACTACTGTCCTGCCCACACCCATAAGCCCCAGTTTGTGTATAGTCTTCTATGTGGCATAGTGTCAATGGCCTTGCTGAAGTCCAGATAGGCCATGTCCACTGCCGTCCCCTGATCCATCTCCCTAGTCACCAGTCAAAAAATTCAACGAGGTTGGTCTGACATGACCTCCCCCTGGTGAAACCATGCTGCCTTGGGTCCTGTAGTCCATTGATAACCAGATGTTCCACCAATCTCTCCTTCAGTTGTGCTTCCATGATCTTCCCCACTACCGAGGTGAGGCTGACTGGTCTGTAGTTTCCTGCTTCCTCTTTGTTCCCACTTTTGTATAAGGGGACTACATCTGCTGTCCTCCAGTCTTTGGGTACCTCCCCTGTTTCCAGTGATCGGCTAAACAGGATAGCCAGAGGTTCAGCCACCACCTCTCTTAGTTCTTTAAGGACCCTGGGGTGCACCCCATCTGGCCCCATTGCTTTATCAACTCTTATTACTTCCAGTTCCTTCAGGACCCATTCTTGTGTAAAGGGACTTGTGTCCATTTCTGCACCATTCTCACCCTTGTACTCCTTCAGACCCATTACCCTCCTCTTCCTTAGTAAAGACTGAGCAGAAATACCTGTTCAATATGTCAGCTTTACTGTTTCATCCTCCCACGCCCCATCCTCCCCTTCAGTCTCACTATCCCTCCCTTTGTCTTTCTTTTTTCACTTATGTACCTGTAAAAGGTTTTGTCCCCTCTACCCACTGATTTTGCAATGTATTCCTCTGTCTGAGCTTTGGCTTCCCTTACTGACTTCCCTGCCTCCCTTTGCTTCTCCTGGTACTTCTCCCTATCCCCTTCTGCCTGTGTCTTTTTGTATTGCCTGAATGCAATCTTTTTGGCTTTTGACTGGGATCTCCACGTCTGTCACCTCCTCTCCCCCGGCCCCCATCCACCTTTCCCCGAGGTATAGGGCCATCCCTCTAGACGGTAAATGATACCACAGTAGTCTCCATTCCCAGGTGTCTAGTGGACACCCCACTCAGCAAGTAGGTCCCCTTGCTCCGTCTGGCTCAACATGAGCTGGCGACTAGCACAGCCCTCTGCTCTCCACCACAGCTGGCTACCAACTGAGCTGTCAACTGGAATGAACGTGTATTGTACAATTGCGCGCTTATTCATTGCAGCTCACTGCTCATTCAGTGACAGCTCTATCTGTGGTGGAGACAAGAGGAGGGCTCTTCCATTTGCTGGTGTGGGGTCAGGTGATCGGGAACAAGTCAGGGACCCCTTCTTACTCCTGCTGTTGAAGGCTACACTGGCTGGTGGTAAGATGGCATTCTGAGTTTAAAATTCTTCTCCTGGTTTACAAGGCTATAAACAGATTGAGACTGCTCTACATCCATGAGCTGCTGACAACCTACCAGCATGATTCTAAGGGCATCTGGGTTCCTTGCTTGGACTTCCAGGGACTATTGATTGTTTCCTCAGTGAGACTGAAATATACTAGGGACCGAGCATACTCTATTGCGGCTCCAAGATTATTTAATACTGTGCCAAGTTCAATCCGTTCTGTCCCTTCAGTTCAAATTTAAAATCTAAACTCATGACCTTCTATTTAGACAGACTTTTTCTGGTCATTGAAAGGTAATTGATAATTTACCATTGTTCTGATAACTGATTTCAGATGTATGTTTTTGTGATACATATTTGATTGTGAAGCACTATGAGCTCTGTAAAGGTGCTATGTAAATTAAGTTCGTTCTATCTATCTATCTATCTATCTATCTATCTATTTATCTATCTATCTATCTACAGACAGTATCTGTCTGTCTGTCTGTCTATCTATCTATCACATAATAGACTGTAAACATACCACATGCTCTGTAAAGGCGCTATGTAAATAAAGTTCTATCTATCTAGCTATCTATCTATCTATCTGTCTGTCTGTCTGTCTATCTACAGACAGTATCTATCTGTCTGTCTGTCTGTCTATTGTAGACTGTAAACATACCACATGCTCTGTAAAGGCACTATGTAAATAAAGTTCTATCTATCTATCTACAGACAGTATCTATCTATCTATATATGTATCTATCTATCTATCTATCTATCTATCTATCTGTCTGTCTGTCAGTTTGTCTGCCAGTCTGTATGTCAGTCTATCTACAGACAGTATCTGTCTATCTGTCTGTCTATTTATCTGTCATATAGTAGACTGTAAACATACCACATGTGGTACAATAGTGGCCGTTACTTTTTAAATGATATAGAAATTACTGAAATTTACAATTTGGCAACATTTCATGAAAAATTCATGAAGAGTTTGTGAAATTTTGTGGAAGCAGAATCCTAATTTTACCAGAAATCTGCCAGTATAAGTTAGATCTCACCCAGCCTTAGTGTTAACCTACTGTAGGTAAGCCTGCACAAATGTCTGCTTATCAAGAAAGACATTGGTCACTCTGGGTAGTAGCATGGATAAGGAACATCTTTGAATTGGCGCATGTGTACTTATTTGTACCCACTTATGAAGTGTGGGTGTGTATGCAGTGGACCAGAGTACTATCCAACTTTAAGGTTCTATACACCTTTGTGGCAGCCATGTTTTTAAGCTGGGATTCTCTGATCTTGATGCCAAATCTTGTCTGAAAGTTGTACCACAAAATCTTTACAGGCTCCAGAAAGCACCCAGAATGAAACATTTATTTTCTTTTTGCTGTTCTAGATGCTGTGGAGTTTGATGAGAATATGAATGGGAAAGCTGGTCTGAGCAAGCGTGGTGAGTACCTATCACTGCAGCATGCACTCTCAGGTTAAAAGGAGTCTGAAACTAGGATGTTCAGTATGGGGATTGGTACTGATAGTGTGAGGAGACGATGCAAGCAATAAGGCACAACAGGGTGCTGGTTTTGGTGTCACAGCTACACATTCAGGGATGTTGTAAGGCATAAGGCTGCAGGGCTGAGTGCTTTCAACCCCTGGAAATGACACCACAACCAACACCCTGGTGTGTCTTATTGCACTTATAAAATGGGGAACATGTACAAAAAAGGAAATTTACTAAATAAATAAAAATAGTTGCAGAGTATTTCAATGTAATGTAAAATACAACCTCCGCCAATAGAAGTTTGGAGATGGTGCTGCCAGGTGTAGCTTTTCACTTCCCTTCTCCAAGAAAAGAGCAGGTCTGCATGTGCATTGGTTTTTGTCTACACACACACACACACACACACACACACACACACACACAGAGGATAATAGATCAGGTGTGTTTGCTCAGTACTGGCAAGTGCCAAACTTTACACAACTGGAGTAGTACTCATTTCCCTGGTTCACCCTGCCCCACAAAGTTATATGAGGGCTGAGGGGAATCAGGTAGTGCACAGTTTATGTGTGGCACTGATAAGCACCATATTCTAAGCAGCTAGAGGTACAGTGATTCGATGCTGTGTTAGCTCCAGTGAAAAACTACAACTGGGTACAAGAAACAATAATAAGTGGAGTGGCATTCTGGTGTCGATCATGCCTTACATCTTCCTGGCCACAAAGCCACCTAAGCAACATTTCTCATTTCCTTGCTTACTTTGTATTAAGTGAAATTTTTTTGTGGGGGAAAAGGCTGTAATTGAAAACATCAAAACTGTAAGCAGGCACACTGATACTTTTTGGTGATGAGGCAGGCTGACACCGGGTCTTGTTCGCACCCGTTGGTTGTGCTGTCACAATCCAATGAGCATGAATTAGTTTCAGCTAATTAGGATGCTGGACTCTTAGTGCTCATTTTATAAAGTATTATATTACATTTTTATGTTGAAAGTTAAATGCTAATTTTCTTTACTTGTGAGAATAAGGGATTTTTCATCGAGAACAAGCACAGCAGGTTCCTAATTAATGTACATTTGGCCTTTGCCCTTGGTGGGGCTTACACGACACCCTATAAATTTGGAGTGTAATTGGAATCTCGTCTGTCTGTGATTTCAGGTGATCTGCAGTTAGTGGACATGAGGGAGGATTTTAATCGAAAAAGCGAGGTGAGTACATTACAACTGCAAGTGAAGATGGCAGTTAGAAGTTCAGAGATGTAATTTTGGAGACCTTGTTGATTAAGATATTATAATGAAATCCTTACTTCTCTGTCTGTATTTGTTTAACTGGAAGTCCTACTGAGCTGTGGTTGCTCTTTTCCAGGTCCATTGTCAGAGATATTTTCCATGGATATGTTTTATTGATGGAGGAATGTTGGTCAGAACAATGGAGAAAAATCCCCTTCTCTTACATCAAGTGCCATGGGCACCAGTGTTCTGAAGTTTAGCATAGCACTAACATGAATAGCACCCTGAGTACCATGCTAACTGAGCATAGTGTATTTGAACTGGGCAGAAGTCATATTCAGATGTGCCCACAGTGTGGCACTCAGGGACAGAGGCATTATGTTGAATACACCACTGCACCCATGCAAACAAGAGAAGCTCCAGCCACAGGGCACAGTTGAATATTTAGTAGGTTCTCAAGTGGTAAAGGCTACCATGGCAGTGCTATTTAACACTTCTAAAACTCCACTGTTAAGAACATGCACAGAGTTGCCAGCTCTCCTGCCACCACAACACTGGTACCACCAGCACCTCTACTGCCATGATCCACAGAAGATTATGCTGAAATGGAACAATGATAACCCTCTATAGCACCCTCCTAATTTCATCAAGATTTAAATGTAAATGAAATTATTTAAGTCTGGTGTGAAACCTGCTTGACTCCATTGCAAAGTCATGCCCCCAGTTCATGCAAGGCATAATGGGATCTGATTCTGGTTTAGGCTAAAGTCCGCAGTTCAATTGCATCGGTCATTGCTGCTGATATCCTTTGCAGTCCATATGCTCTTGTCTCATGCTGGCTATTACCCTTGTTTGTTAGCTCACATTGGAAAAAACACAATGAGAACAAAGAGACTGCATGCTCAGTCTGCAGAATAAGAACTTGTAACACAGAACTATTCATCATTTGGGCTGGAAGTATAGCCTACAGGTTAGAGTAATGAGTTATAAACGAGCTTGGTACATCCAACAAACCAGTCCGTGGTTTGATTCTCACAACCTCCACTTACATACTGTGTGATTCTGAACAAATCACTTAACTGCCCAGTGCTCCCAGTTCATCCCTGAAAACAGGCACTTATGCACAGTGGGCCTTACCCAGTTACCAAAGAATCAAAGCAGAAATAAAGCTTTACAGACATAAATCTTCTCTAAAAGCATTTTACCACCTCAGATACACTTCAAACAACAAGGTACTTACTGTGCATTGAAAAGTTTGATGACCAGCACAATACAAGAACTTAGGGACTGCAGAGGACATGAACAGCACTAACTGACGCAGCAGAACTGCTGCAGGCTGGCATGGGTTCAATACCAGTACTACAAAAACAGCATGATCAAATATCGCGAAGTCAAAACAGCTAAATCAAATTTAGCGCTCAGTAAAAACACAGAGCGCTAAAACAGTTAAATCAAATATAGCGCTCGGTAAAAGCACAGAGAGCTAAAACAGTTAAATCAAATACAGCGCTCGGTAAAATCACCAAGCGCTAAAACAGCTAAAAAAAACCTGCACAAAAAGAGAAAATTAATGTTCGCTGGGTGCACTGCCCCGCATCCACCCTTATGGGGGGTTGTGCCCCCAACAACCCCAAATTAATATAACTGCCTATGGAGGAAGCAACTCAGGGACCAGGAGAAACCTAATGTGGGAGGGTGGAGAAAATTGTCAAACCTAACACAGGAAAAAAAACACAAGTGTTCCAATATCAGGAATCAAAGCCCAGTCCACAGACACTCTGCTGCCCTCCATTGCCTGTGGCCCTACCATCTGAGCCATGGCAGCTGCTCAGAAGACTGCTACCCAACAAAGCTTTTATATTCTGCATCCCACCCAACAGATACGGGGGTAGTGCTACCACTACCTTGTTATATTTTCCATGCGCAATTTTTTCCCCTGTAGCTGTTTTGTAGCACACTGTTTTTACCTCGTGGTTTTGCTTGCGACATTATCAGCATTATATTGATCCAGTACCCTGCAGGCTTTAGCTTTAAAGCATCATAAAATTCCAGGATGCCTTACATGAGTTGGGTCATGACCTTTGCAAGGGAGACAAGCAGGCTTTTACACTGGATTTAATTAACTTCATTTACATTTAAATCCTGATAACATTAGAAGGGTGCAGTAGAGGCAACCATTCTTCGTGCCTTCAAATGACACAGTCAAACAGAAAAAAAGGCTGAAGGGATCTTCCCTTTAACTCCTTGGCAGTCAAGGGGTAGCAACCTCTCACCCTGTTCCCCATCAGAAATAGATAGATATTACCAAAACCTTTCCAGTAGTCTAGTGAACCTGCCAACCCTCAGGTATTTTGCCAGTACACCTGTACTTTCTCCCTGTCACTCATTCAGTGGTTGAATGAGGTGGTAAGCAGAGGTTCTGTGACACTCGCTGTCTGCTGATATGCCAGTGGTGCTGACTGGACTTCTGGAGGGTTGGGGGAGGTGGGTGCTGAGTAGCAATGCAACAAAGTTTTAATTCACTAGTGAATTTCTGGTGAAGTCATCAAATCCGTCTCCACAGATTATTTCATGAAGTTTTTCTGTTTAATCAGAGATTCACCATTTGCAATTTTGCCTTGCAAATTGCACTGAAAAAAAACAAACTAACAGAAGCAAAGCAAAGTTACAAATGGCAAATTCCCAATGTTGATTATTCCTCGGTGTCTAGGTCCTTCCCACCAATCGCAGCCCAATCTTTCCCTGGTGTCTAGTTATCTCTCCTCCATGGTGTCTAGTGGCCTCCTCGCTGATCACCAGCATGATGTAGAATAAAATTCCCTGGTGTATAGTGTCCCCCACTGATCACCTGCTGATGTTAAATTATATTGCCTGAGTCTAGTGGACCCCCACGATCGTGGCGTCTGTATAAAATACAATACAAATACCTCCTTGGTGTCTAGAACCCCCACAATCATCGGCAAATGTAAACTTGTATTCCTTGGTGCCTAGTGGTCCCCCCTGCTGATCACCAGCCTGACGTAAATTACAAATACTTCCCTGGTATCTAGAGGATCCCCCTCCCTATCCCTGATCCCCTGTAATAAAAAGTCCCCATTTCCTGGTGTCTAGCAGATCCCCACCCCAGCAGGTAGTGCCCCATCATTTGCTCCCACCCCACACTGTCCCCAAGCCAGCAACCATCAAAGCCCTCCATGCTCTACCATGGCTGACCGCTGACTGAGCTGTCAATGAATGAGCATGTACTTGTATTCTGGTCACCAGTGGGGGGCCAAGATGGGGGGAATGTGGTGCTGGACCCCCCATCGCGACCTTCCACTGGTGACTGGAACAGCCCTCTGCTCTTTCCTGTGCTGTTGCCAGAGTTGTCACTAAATGAGCATGAGCTGGCTTGTCAACGAATGAGCACGTACTTGTACAAGCGCACACTCATTCACTGACATCTCAGTCAGTGGCTGGCCGTAGTGGAGAGCAGAAGGCTGTGCCATTCGTTGGCTCAGGGTTGGGGTGTGGGGAGTGGAGTGGTGGTCCACTAGAAACCAAGGAATGGGGACTACCTTTTTTTATTACAGGGAATCAGGGATTGGGGGGGGTTGCTAGACACCAGGGAATGGACTACATTTTTTTATTACCGGGGATTGGGGATGTGGTGCCACTAGACATCATGGAAGTATTTGTATTTTACATCAGACCTGCGATCAGCAGTGGGGGTCACTAGACACCATGGAATTTTATTTTACATTGAGCCAGTGATCAGCGAGGGGAGGGGCACTAGACACCAGGGAATAGAATTTTATTGAGTCCAGCAATCAGTGGGAGACCACTAGACACCAGGGAAATTGTACTGTACATTGGGCCTGGTGATCGTGGAGGGGCACTATACACCAGGGACAGTTTTACTTAAACAGCTTCTTCTGTGCTAAACTCCACCTACAGAGTTGCCAAACTCCATCAGTGGGAGTTGCCTATCGACACTCTCAAGAATTTTTTGATGGACCTAATTTGGGCTTCACACTACGGATTAGTTCCATGAAATAAAGAAAATACATGAATTAATCCATGGAGCAGAGTTTCCAACTTTGCACATTTCTAGTGCTGAGTGGGTTTGCTGGGAAGGGTGATGAAGGGTGTATGAATTCAATAAAGTGGATCTGGATGGTGAGGCTATCACTGGATTACCAGGGATGCTTGGTTATATCTGAGGGATGGTAGGGGAGCCACGTGACAGCTAGGGAAGCTTGTAGTATTTAGTTATTTCTGACTTTCGTTGGGTGAGGCAAGGACTGCTAGACTACCAGGGAGGGTTTAGCAGTATTAACTTATTTCCAGTGATGAACTGGTGAGGAAGGGAGCCACTACACTGTTGGGGAGGCTTTGGCATTATTTTGTTACTTCTAATGTTGGAGTACATTTGTGGGAGGATCAAACACTGACTGCCAGGATATTTTGTCAATAACAACAGGCAGCTGGGTGCAATGCCTCCATGCATTTCTGTAGAGCTGCTACCAGCCACATGATGGTATACAAATGTCCTTGTAGCTCCTTGCATTATATATGTGGTCATTAGCATGCTGGCCACTGAGTATGGCTACCAGATGCAAAGGCACTATCCAGTTTGGGACACGCTATGCCCCTTTGCTATTGGGTGCCTGTTACTGGCAGGGGGCTGTGGTAGCACCATGTATTTGAACTTTTGTGGTGCAAACACAGCCCAGTATTCACACAGATAGCCCCCACCAACAGGGCATGCTGTTTGTATGAACATATCACCCTGATGACTGCACGGCTCAAATAGCTGCTTTTGAATATCTGGGAGATGGAACTTCCACCTAGACAACCACCAGAGATGGACACAATGTGCCTCATTTTAAATTCTCATCTTAAGGATGACACTTCACGGTGCATCTTCCCCTCCTACTGCACTGCAATGTCAGTGTAGGTATTATTCCAAGTTCCTGGTATTGACTAAACCTTATGATCTTATGATCTTCCAGCTCCCGGAGACAAGCTTGCAGCTACTGGGACACTGACTTCTGTGATTCCAGTCACAGAGGACATGAGTAAGGATTCTGATAACAATAGGTGCAGTGATAATGGGCCCCATATTCAGAGCCGGCCAGCAACACGAGCACACAGGATCACCATGTGAAAAATAGGTCAGGCCAGCTCTGGCACCATATTCACATGGATAGCGTGATCTAAAGTGACCTCACTATCCATTTGAATATTGGGCAATGGCAGCATGGCCACAACAGGCAGTTGCCATGCTTATGCCACACCACCAGAGCTCTTGCTGAAGACCACCAATAGGGCAAAGCACTGCACATACTGGTTAGTGCCATGGCCCCTATGGGGATATTTAGCCAAACATGCAGATGATCCCATTGGGCATGCACAGCACTGGTGGGCCATTTGCAAGCCCCTTATGGGCTCATTTGTATGCTATTGTATGGGCCGAGTGTGCTGGACCAGGTCACCCCCAACCTGATCCCCTCCCCAGTAGTTTTTCATTAATCCCTGGTGGTCTAGTGGTTCCTCCCCCACCCTGATCCCCATCCATGCTATAAAAGTAAATTGGTGGCGGTCTGGCAGTCCACTCTCTGCCCCAATCCCTGCCCATGTAATAAAAAGTAAATGCCAGTAATGAAACCTCTGTCTCAGGTACCACAGGTACATTTGGACAGGAGTCCATACGCACAATCGATTCTTGAATTAGGGCAGTGCTATCTGACTCAGACTGGGAAATATTCAGGCTACACAATACAGAACTAACAACCAAAGTGCTTGAAATGAAAGTATCAACTTTCATAACTGGAGAAAGGTGCCCCCCTCCATCTCCACCACCACCTGGATCCACCGTCTTGGAAAGAGTAGGAGAATTTTATTAAGTAATCTACTGAAATACACTTACATTAAAGACAGTACATAAGCAAAACAATCATATATACAATGGTAGCAAATACAGATTTTATAAATAAAATGGGAGGACAACTAGTAATATTCAACCTAAATGCACAGTAATTCATCTAATTGTCTTAATACATTCACTTTAACCATTAAAGGGATCCCCACTAATCATGAAATATTGTTGTTGCAAATTGCTGCTGTTCTTCTTCCTAGATGCTGAAGACTTCTTTTAAAGTAGTATGGAGTAATTTGTCTTGTGAAATATATTGCTTTTGAAGAACTAGTCTGCAATGTATCTGCCAAAGCCAATATTTGAAGCATGCAAACACAATCCTTAAGCTGCTAATGTTATATTTATACTATCTGTCACAAATGCACTCCACAGGTCAGACCCTCTGCTCCGACAGTGCCAACCCCAGAGTGCAATAATGTGAACAGGTAACAGACAGGGTAACCCTCCTGTCTGCTTGGGTCCAAATCACCTTTAGCCTCGAGTTCTGGGGGGATTCAAACTGTGAACCATATGCTAGCATACCTAATATACAGGCTCAGATATGTACCCTCTTCGGAGGCTGTGGTACAATACTTTGCCAGGGGCACCTAGCCAGGTCTCCAAAATGAACCCTTGAAACTCTATGAGAGACCTTAGGTATATTCTTACCCTTTTCCCAGCTCAGTAACACCATCAAGCCTTTTAAACAGTTGTCAGACTTAAAATACAGGCACTTCACATGCAAAAAGAACCTGAGAAGACACCCAGGCAGTATCTTAAAGAAAATGTGATTTACTAACATATGATAAAAACAGGTAAAATAACACACAGAACAAATATCTCAAATATCACAGTCATCTACAAATAAAAAGGAAAGTTACAGAATTCCAACCTCCTTCCACAGACACTTAATTCTTCTTTGTTTCCTTTAAGTGCTTGTTAAATCAGAGAACTGTCTTTCTCTCAAAGTCCCAAGAATGATATCACACATTTCAGAAACAATGATACATTTTCAACTCCATCTCCCCACCCTCTTGGTGAGTACATTTAAATCCTCCCAGTCCCAATCAAACCAGCAATTATACTGATCTCTAAGAAGAGCTTGCACAAAGGCTGTCCACACAGCAACGGCTGAATATTTCAAATCCCACCTTCAAATCAATCTCAACTCGCCTTCAAAATGTTGGAATGTCCACTCCCTTCTTGACCCCCTCTCAGTCCCCCATTCTCACTGTGGTTAGCTCACCTGTCTCAGATCCCTCTATTGCAGCCATTTTCAACAAGTTCTTCACTACTTATGCTCTTCCTGACCATCCTCCACCTGCCCCCTCTGACCTTCTTCCACTTCCCTCACCTGGAGGGTATAACTTCCCTGGTATCTCCTCTAGGAGTATATCATGCATTAATGTCCTTAAATTGTGCCAAATTCAACATAGACCGACTTCACCCTAAGCTCCTCCATATCTCTGCCCTGGCTATTGTCACCCCTTTAGCACATATTTTGAACCTCTCCTCCTACACCATCCCACTGGCCTCGAAAGTTGTCAAGGTACTACACCTTCATAAAGGTGGTGACCCATCTTCCCTTGGCAATTACTGGCCCATGTCTCTCCTTCCCTCCTTAATTAAACTCCAAGCATCCATTGTCTACCCCATGCTTGTAGAGTTCTTATCCTCCACTGATAACGCTCTCCCCCTTCCAATCTGGCTTCAGGAAACATCACTCTACCACCTCCTCCCAGCTGTGGATCAGAGACTCCATCCTTTTGGAAATTGACCAGGGTTACATCACCACCACTATATTCATTGACTTGGCTAAGGCTTTCAACTCAGTATCCCACTCATTCCTTTTGAATAAGCTAGGCTTTACAATGCCGGTTTGACAAAATATTTGTCAACTGATGTTACAGCAATGGATTTATGTCAAATGCAATTGAGGTTGGCATAAATCTATCTGAGAACACGTTGTTTTCTTTGGGAGCTTTGCCTCTGCACCCCCATACTTAACATAATCAACTCTCAGTCAGAGTTGATTTGGAGAGGGGTGCAAGACCCAAGAAAGCAGTGCCAGGGTCCAGCAGTGATGTACAGCTACCCATCACTGTGTCACTGTATTGTCATTCATGATAGAGGTGTCAGTGTTCAATCAGCTTACCAGTTAGCTGTACTCTGTTGGCAGGGTGGCTCCTACCATAAAATGGTTCAGCTCTTACCTCACTGGTGAGCAATAGTTAGTCCAGGCGGGAAATGTCCTATAATCTCCTCTCCATATCCTTGCTGGGGTTCCCTAGGAGTCCATCCTTTGCCCCATCTTCTTTTCCATCTTCATTAATGACCTCCCCTTTGCCTGCTTAAACTCTCACATCTACATGTACGTAGATGATACAGTCATTTACACCTCAGGACCATCAACTACAGACATGCAGGCCCCCCTCCGACAAGACATTACCAAAGTTCTAAGCTGGTTTCTTACTAATCCCTCATGGTAAACACACAAAATGGTCTTGATGACTTTCGGTACTAGGCTAAAATAGGAAGGGCTTCAGTCTCTTCCAGTGTTTACCACCCCCGGTGACTCCCCCCTCGCGGCTGTCCCCACTTTTAAATACAAAAGGGTCTTGATAGATAATCTCGACTTCTCTATCACATCGATGCCATCCATTCTAAACGTTGCACCAAATTAGGAGTTTTATATTGTAACGAAAGCCTTGTTTACACTTTCAACTTTGCAGAGCATCAACCCATGTGCATGGGGTGACGCGCTGCAAAGTTGGCAGTGTAGACACTTTCTAGAGTGCCTTAAGCACCTTTCGGATCTTTTTTTTATCCGACTTGGTTGTGGGTATCAGTATCGGAGCAAGCACGTTAAATGGCGCTGTGGATGCTTTGCTTTTCTAGCTCCACTGCAAAGGCTTTTTCCTTCATCGTTGAGTGAATCTACAGCCCTCCCAGGAGCAATCTGCAAGCGCTACAGGGCAGGCTGTGTAAATAGTGAATTGATGGGGACCAGCCAGCACAGTGGGATGGAGTGGCACAGATGACAGAGTGCTGCCACCCTGTAATCACAGCTAAAGACAGCCTCTCCTCCTGTCATGCTTTAGTAATGAAAATTATTCTTCTGATATTTGACTATGCTGTTATAGTCTATGGCAGCACCCTGCCTTGTCTCTTGCCAGGCTCGACACCCTCTTGAATTCCTTTTGACATTTTGCTACCAGCTCCCTTTTCGTACACATCACTGCTCTCTCTACTCCTATCTCTCTATCACACCCCTACCCCACTGACACCTGACCCACTGTTTAGCCTTCCTTGCCAAATACTGGTTCGGGACCCTTCCATCTTATCTCTCCTTTCTCCTATCACCTACCAACCCTACCTCTTGCTCTCTGTGCTCCAGGGACTCCTGCTTTTTCTTCCTTCCTTACCCCCACTCAACTTCTGGCCAGTTTGTCTTCTCCTATCTCCCTCTCACTCCCTGTCCTCAAGTGCCTGCTCTGACTCACTCCTGTTGCTTCTTACTCCTTCTCCTCAACCTTCCCCACCTCCATGCCTCAACCTCCTTAGCCTTCTTCTGCTCCTAGCAATCAATCTCATAACTCATACTGCCCATTTTATAATTTTACTTTGTCTGTAAAATTGTATTTATTTATTATTATTATTTTTATTATTATTATTATGTCATGATTTTTTCCCTTTGTATGGATCATCTCCCTTTTCCCCGTGTCACATCTGTAAATGAGCTTTGGCTTAGTGTGCCTTTCCCGGTTACCAACATTTTAAATAAAATAAATTAAATAAAACTTTATTGCAAGTGGGTCTTGGACAATAGCATTCTCGTATGTCATTGTGTTTTAAGTTATTTTTTTTACATTTAATTTGCCATGGCTACATAGCCAAAGCACATCCCACAGCTTAATAGGGATCCTGAGATCTGCTAACATTTTCCCAATACATTTATTATCGTCTGAAAAATCTTTAGGAAAGTTAGGCTGTTCTAAAAAGCAATTATGCAAAACTGTCCCATATAAAGGTTTCCTAGACAGTGAACACATTGCATCTGCTGTATTCCCCATTGTTTTATTTAATCAAAACATGCATCAATATAGTAAGGTAGCGTCTGGGTTCTTTTGTTTTTGTACACAAAGGTGCCAGTACGCCACTCCTCTAGAATAGAGGAAACATGATTTACAATCCAAGGAATTCACTCTTAGGAGGATGACAAAAGGACTGGTTTAAGATTAGCATATATAAATATGCTATACAAGAATACTGCTGGGTTCAACATATTTAAGCAACCTGAAATGATGTCTAAATAAGTTACTCCCCATTTTATGTGGTTCAACCTGCTCCCCCAGAAGCACTGGAAAAACAACTACTGTATAGAAGTTCACCTCTAACTGTTTAGGAGGGGGGTATACATAACTCAGATATGAAAATATAGGGACAAAATATGTTTGATTCTAAATATGTTTCTTTTTGCTCATATATTCTGACTAGTAATTATCTGTTATTAACAGATACTACCTACTCCCTGTTATCTTACCAGTGTAAATGACTAATTTGACTGTATTTTTCTTCATGATCCTTTGTAACATCTTGCTCAACTCTTATTATATTGTCTACTGAACGTGCAATTATGCACTTTCTCAAAATTTGCACTGTTGATTTATTCTTAGAACTAAAGGTACCAACTTGCCTTGTTATCAAGAACCCTGTACAGTTCCCGTTGTTCCTGTAACCATATAATACCCTGATGTCTGTACTCTCCTGAGTCATACCTGAAAATAGGCAAGTTACTACCTAATGCACCCTACCCAGTTAACAGAACCTAAATAAATAAATATGCCATCTTTTCCACTGCATTACATTTTATGTTGCTTGCACGCATGTGCAAGAAACATAGTGCCATCATCGGAGATTTCAGAGGTGTGTCACCTCCTCCTCCTCCAATGCAGTCAGTGAGCTGGCAGGCATGGCCCCTGTAAGCCAATGCATTTTGGAGCTGTCTATGACACGCTCCAAAATGCAGTAACACCCACAGTTGAAAGGGGGCTTCGCTTCAGTGAGCATCCAATGGCGTAGCTCCCATGCAGGCGTGCGGCGCCCCCCGCCACGTCCTGTGTAGGCCGACGGGTGCCTAATCCCCACCAGCTGAGCTGCTGTCGCCCCTCAGAGCTGGTGCCACGCTGGGAGCCCACCCCAGCGTGGCAATCAGTTGTTTGTTGACGGGGTGCCCAATCCCCTCAGCTGAATGGGCCCCCATCCTTGTGCCACACTGGGAGCCCACCCCAGCATGGCAAACGCCCTCGTAGTCTTTTTGTTTTAAACACCAGCAAAACAAAACGGTCCGTGGCGCATCTCCCGACCCCCTCACAACCGCACCCACCCACTGTACCCAGCCTCCCCCACCCCTCACCCATACTTACCTCCGGACTCGCGCCGGCGATCTTCGTGGACTGGGAACACGCCTGCACCTTTTCAAAGCCGACCGCAAACTGAGGAAATGCCGTAAGCTGTATAATGGGCTAGATAGGAGGGGTTCAAATTTATTGCATATCGTGAGTTAGATGAATTTATCACTTTCAACATGGTGACCTTTCATGAATGATACTGTCATGTGAGATTCCAGGTCCGGCGGTGATTTCACGAGTGACTGTGAAATCACCCTTCGGCCTGAATACCGCCATGACAGTGACATCATTCATGAGAAGGGTCCAAAAACCCCATGTTGAAAATTTGGTCCAAAAATTCCAACAAATGACTGTTTTATGAGCGTGCGTTGCACAGTTCCTACGCAGGCTCGTAAGTTCACGAAATTTCAATATTTTCACTCCAGATTTTCAACATTACCATTTTACCACACCTTCTTATGAGTAGAACAGCTGTCATTTTTCACATCTCACCCAAAATGTGTTTCCACCTTGTAGCACAGAATGGCGCAGTCGATGTGCGAAATCAATGTACCGGACAAATTAAGAAAATCACAGTGACACTGTTCATGAGCAGAGGTCTTAAAATGGCTATGTGGAAAATTTGGTGAAAAAATTTAAATGACTGTTTTGTGCCGTTAAAAGAAGTTCCCACAGGCTCGTGAAGTTCACAAATTTTCAATATTTTCACTCCAGATTTTCAACATTGCCATTTTACCATACCTCCTCATGAGCAGTACAGATGTCATTTTTCACATCCTGCTCAAAACATGTTATTTACCATGTAAGCGCACAATGGTGCAGTCGTTGTGTGCGAACTCAGTGTATGGGACACATTAAGAAAATCACAGTGTCACTGTTCATGAGCAGAGATCTTAAAATGGCAATGTTGAAAATTTGGTGAAAGAATTCCTAAAATGACTGTTTATTTAGTGCTATAGTCTCACGCACGCCGTAGGTTTGTGAATTTCAATATTTCCACTCCAGATTTCAACATTGCCATTTTACCACACCTCCTTATGAGCAGTACAGCTGTCATTTTTCACATCCTGCCCAAAGCGTGTTTCATACATGTGGCGCCTGGCGCGAGTGGAGTTGATGCAAACTCAATGTATGGGACACATTAACAAAATCACAGTGACACTGTTCATGACCAGAGGTCTTAAAATGGCTATGATGAACATTTCATGAAAATTTCTAACGTGAGCTGTTTCTGACGTGCATTGTGCAGTTCCTATCACCTTTCGTGAGTTCGTAATTTTCAATATTTGCACTCCAATGACTTTCAAATACCTAAACAGCACATAGAAGCAAGCAACATTCGCATTGACAAATGCTTGTTTTCATACCTATAGTCTGTTGATGTTCCCAATTAACCTGTGCCATATTTCCAGATCCAAAGACGATGCCTAATACCTTGCATGGGCCATCTGTTGCTTTAACTCCTGCTATTTCTTAGATATGTGATTCTTTTTCCCCAAGATTTATACAAGAGTTGTTCTGGAAATGTATTACAGTTCCCATGATATTTGAAAATGTCTGGAGAATTTCTTTAGTGGCATCCCCTGAATTGCAATCAGCTACCATAAGGCACAAATCGTCTACCTATGGCAGTGTTTTAACTTTGGGGACTGTTCTGATAAAAAAATACCTTCAATTCATGGAGCTAGATTTAATATTCTCATTAAAGGATCCAATAATATAATATATAACGGGGGCTAAGGGGACAACCCTGACGGACCCTTCTTCTTACCATGCATTCCTGACATAGCCACCTAATGACATATGGAGAGACTGATGCTGATTTGTAACATGGTTGGATCCATTGTATGAATTGCAGTGGTACTCCATAAGATTTTAAACATTTCCATAAGTCATCATGTGACACTTTGTCAAATGCTTTGGACTAATCTAGGCTAGGCAAATATCCATCAAATGTTCCCATATTTCCCCTTTCTATTATTTTTCTTAATGGAATCTCTGCCACGTTCGGCTGCTATGGAATAACAGCTGCACTATTTTGGCTGTTACTTCCACATTCTGGTGCATGAACTGCACATGGGTGACTCATGCACATGTGCAGTTCTGCTGGTGTCACCATGTTGTGAATGGGAAAATGCCATTCGCCAAAACTACACATGCGCAAATGCCATGCATGCACAATTGCTTTGCTGCTGCCAGCACCAGCAAACACAGTAAAAAAAAATATCTCCCACAGCCTCCCACTGTTGCTGTCCTCCCCACTCCCTCTGTTCCTGCCTCCATGCCAACATTGGGGTCCCCAATCCCCATGTCGGCATTATGTGGCACTGCCCAACTCATGTGGCACACTGGGAGCCCACCCCAGTGTGCCCAAATATTTATCATTATCCCCCCCACTGACATTGGGGTGCCTAATCCCATGTTGGCATTATGTGCACCCCTAACTCATGCAGCACACTGGAGCCCACCCCAGTGTTGCCCTTGTGTTTTTCCCCTTTTCCCTCACCCCCGCCAATATCAGGGTGCCCAATCCTGTCACCATGATGTACCCACCCCCCACACTCATGTGGCACACTGGAAGCCTACCCCTAGTGTGCCCAAATGTGTCTTATTTCCTTTTCCTGTGAATAAAGAAAACCATCTCCTGCCATGTTTTTTTCTAAAAGAAAACTGTTCCTCGTCATCACCATTCCCTTCCTCATTCCCACCCTCCCACTGAGCACCCACCTCCCCTTACCCACCTTACCCCATACTTACTTCTGGAGGTTGGTACCATCTTCTTCTCTGGACCAGGACATGTCTGCACTCTTCAAAGCCGAACTGCAAACTGAAGAATCAAAGGTAAGCATGTTATAATGCCATTAAATGGGGTTTTCAACTTATGTTGATAAATCAGACATTTAAGGGAATTTTGGCCCCAAATTTTCAACATAGTTTTGAACCCCAATTAGAAACTGTCACTGTCATTTTGTAACTTAGTCCTGAAAGGTGATTTTGTGGTCGCTGTGTGGAATCACCTTTTGGGACTGATTCACAAAATGACAGTGCCACAGTTCATGAGGTGGGGTCCCAAAATGCCCATGTTGCAAATTTGGTGAAAAAATTCCAAAATGACTGCATTATGAGCATGCATTGCTAGTTTCTATGCACGCCTAACTTCACCAATTTTTAATATTTTCACTTCACATTTTCAACATTGCCATTTTTGCACACCTCCTTCAAAACAGTATAGCTGTCATTTTCCACATCCTGCCCAAAACATGTTTTCACACTTCTGGCACAGAATAGCATGTTGCTCTGCAAAATCACCTTTTGGGACAAGTGAACAAAATGATACTGGCACTCTTCATGAGGAGGGGTCTCAAAAAGGGCATGTTGAAAATTCGGTGCAACATCTCAAAAAAATGGCCAAGTTACACTTAGGCATTGAATAATTTCTATGTACATGTGTAACTTTGGTCACTTGGCAGATCTTCACAGCCCTATCGGCTCTGGTTAGAGTTTGTTCTATAGTGGCATAATATAGCTCACGGTCATGTAGTTTCCTACTAATGTATGAGACAGGATGTTCTTCTCCCTAGAAATTCTAGCTCAGCACAGCTCCTAGTCCATTTTTTGGAAGCATTTGTCTGCACTATAAAAGGTTTTGTAAAATCAGGACTTTTTAATATGAGTGTTGCACAAAATGGCTGCCTTTACAGCTAAAGAGGCTTCCTCACAAGTAGGTGTCCATTTAACCTTATTGGGGTAGTTATTTTTTGTTAGTTTAGTTAAGGTTGTTGTTATTTCTGAAACATGGGGTACAAATCTTCCGTAAGAATACAGGACCTAAAATGACCTCACATGTTTCTTAGTCTTAAGGGTCAGGCTATTAGCTATGGCCTCAATTTTTGTGATTTCTCATTTAAACTCACCATTTCATAATACAAAGCCTAGATATCGGGTCTCTTGCATAGCCAAAGCACATTTGTTTGGTTAATGGTCATTCTACTTATCTAATAGTGTCAAGAACTGCCATAAGATGCTGCATATGGCTTTCCCAATCAGCACTAAAAATGACGACATCACCCAAATATGCCACACAGTACTCAGTGTGTGGGGAGACAAGATACTGTCCCTGTATTGTTAAAATGTGGCAGGGGCACCATGCAGCCCAATGGGCATCTTTGTAAACTGAAAGAACCCCATAGGTGTTACTAATGCTGTTTTGATTCTTGATTCTTTTTCTAAGGGGATCTGCCAATATCCTTTTGTGAGGTCTAGCATGCTATACATTTTGCTCCTCCCAATCTGTCAAGTCAGGTCATTGATTCTTGGCATTGGGTAGCCATCAAATTCTGGGACCTCATTCAGCTTCTAGAAATCAAGACAAATCCAAATGCCACCCTCTTTTTTTTCTTATCCACTGCAACATAGGAGAAAACCAAGCACTTTCAGATGGTTCTATTATCTCAAGCATTTCCATTTTCTGTACCTCCTGAATCACTTCTTTATATGGTTGTACTGGTAACCTATATGGTTTTTGATGTGTAGCTCTCATAGCACCAGTGAAAATTTTATGTTCGACACTTCTGGCACAGCCTAACTCAGTAGTGAAATTCTGATCAAACTTCCGAATTAGGGCATTAATGTCGTTGGCCTGGTGGGTGGTAAAGAAGATACTCACAGGTATTTTGGGCATACATGTATCAGGCATTTCTAATCTTTTGTAAGCAGTTTCTAAGTCCTCTTCTTCCCTTTCAGAAAGAACCAACAATGTGTGCTTCTTTTCTATCCAATCCCTTAACAAGTTTACATGGCACACCTTTGAGGGACTTTTTCTATCTGGTGTCTCTATTTCATAATTCACCAGACCTGTTCATCTAATCACTTTATAGGGTCCCTGACGTTTCTTCAACAACTTGTTTTTATTGGATGGCAGTAACAGTAATACCTTTTCACCAGGTGATTTCTCTTTCGCTCCCTGATCATAGTGCCACTTCTGCTTCAGTTGGACCCCTTGCTGATTCTCATGTACCAACTTAGCATGTTTCACTAGCTTGTCCTATAATGCTACTGTAGTACCTAAGAGGTGATGTTTTGTTTCTGAATGGGGTTTCCTCCCAGGTTTCTTTAACTATATCCAATGGACCTCGTTGGTGCCATCCATAAAGTAATTCAAAGGGAAAACCCTGTAGTGGCTTGGGACACCTCAATGATAGGCAAAATGAGATAGGCAAAACTGATCCCTGTTTTTCCCTTCTCCTTGCACAAATCTGTGAATCATCTTTTTAAAAGACTGATTAAGTCGTTCAACCAGGCCATCTGTCTGGGGATGATATGAGGAAATCCTGACTGCATATTCTCCCAGCAACCGATAGAACTCTTTTAAAATAGTTGAATTAAAATTACTGTCCTGATCAGTTACTGTCTCCTGGGAAATACTGATTCTGCCAAAACTATGGGCCAGCTCTCCAGCAACTATAGGGGCTGTTACAGTACATAACAGGACTGCTTCAAGATATCTGGTGGCATAATCGCATACTACAAGGGTAAAATTATTAACTTTCCTATTACTTTCCAGTGGACCTATGATATCCATAGCTAAGCAGGCAAATGGTTTGTCAACTGTTTGCCTCCAGCTCCACTCCCTCTGATTTGCTGCTCAGCCTGCAACTGGACTTTAGTAACATTCAGCACTGGTTCCAGTCTAATCAGCTTGCTCTAAATACCAAGAAATGGTCTCCATGACCATTGACTCTAGGCCAAAACTCACTAGGATTGCTACTCCCCCTTCTTGCCTCATCCTGGATGGGTTACCCATAGAAGTCATCCCATCTTTCAAATACCTCAGAGTCTGGCTAGACAGTCACCTTGACTTTTCTGAACATTTAGATGCTATTTGCAAAAAACTCCATCCCACACTTGGTGTGCTTTACCGCAACCGTGCTGCATCCCTCTGCAGGCCCGCAGAGCCATTGTTCAGAAAATTATTCTGCCTCTATTTGACTATGGCAACATTGTCTATACTGCTACTCCTAAATCCACCCTGTCTAGACTTGACCCACTTTTTCACTCCTTCTGCCACTTCGCACTGGACACTTCGCCTCAGACTCACCACTGTTGAGGACAGACACCTGCCTATCGCGCTACTTTCATGGCTAAATTATAGCTGGGCACTCTCTCTCTCTCTTCCTACCTTTCCTCTATCCTTTCCCTGTCCCCACCCTCTCCCTATGCCCATTGTAGCTCCTCTTTCCTCTCCCTTGCTTGCCCACTAGGACCTCCTTGGCTGAGTAAGCAGCATCTCCTACCGCTTCCCAAACAATGGAGCTCACTCCCATTATGCATCCAGTCTGCATCATCCTCCTTCTCCCTTACCCTCTCCTGTCTGAACTCACCATTCCTTCTTGCAACTGCTACTGACACCCCCTAATTCGTCTGCATGCTCTGACTCAGCATAGATGGTCCTCAATTTGTGAACCCTGTTTGAACTTTGAACAAATGTGTATTAACCTGCTCATCACCAGTATTGCCACTGTAGTGTACTCAGGGGTACATATGTGTAAATAACTGTGCATTACCTGTATATGTTGTATATGTGTTTCCTATACTTTACTATACACTGTGTTTTTATCATACTGTATCCCTGCTCCCCTTTTCCCACGATACATCTGGAAATGGGCTATTTCCACTCAGTATGCCTTTACTGGTAAAACTCTTAAAATAAATAAATTATAGACAGGGGCACCCAGGGAATCTTGCCTTTATGGGCTATGTCTGCTACCTTCTGGCACTCGGCACAAGTTTGGCAGTAAGTAGCCACCTAATCAAGAATACTAGGCCAAAATAAACAATACAGCAGTCAGACCAGTGTACAGTCTCTACCTGCATGACCTACCATCGGAATATTGTGGGCTAGGTGTAATAGCTCTCCCTATATTTTCAGGCACCACCAATTGCTCTACTTGTTCTTTGATGAAGGGTAGGAACAGGTTCTGTATAATATTTCTTTCTGTTTGATAACCCTGGGATCCCTGAGTCTTGCTGCACTCCTACCATAGCATACAGGGGTTTCAGAGTAACGTCCTGCTGCTGATCATTGGCTATATCAGGGATAGCAATATACATGTTTCATAACACATATAGTACCATGTTTATCATCATTAACAGTAGAACGGTGTTCCCAATGTCCATTTCTGTTTTGCTCTTCTCCTTTCCTTTTTTGTTTTCCAATCTTTACCAGGGGTAAAGTAGTCCTCTTCAGGAAAGGGAAACATGTCTGATAGGACTTGGGCTTGTTTAGACTGTAATCAGATGACCACAGCTGCTGTAAGGTGTGTGTGTGTGGGGGTAACTTCTTCTTTGACCAGTTCTGAAAAACCTGGAAAGTCATGTCATGTCACTACAGGCACTGGTGGCATTGGAACCACTCCCATATTAATTAACTCAGTTACACCTTTTACACATAGGGTTACCTGCATGGCTTGGTAAAAATGGATGTCTCCTTGAACACACAACACCCCAGTTAAAGGACCTCTTTTGAAATCATTAGGGAGAACATCAGGATGGATCAATTTTTGATGACCACCTGATTCTATCAGGCTCTGCACTGTCTTTGGGCCCACTGCTACTTTGGTCAAGTACTATCCCAGATTAGCTAGGGTCAAAAAGGAGAGCTAGTCAACTGAGAATGGCATGCCAGTTAGTGTAGATAAATGTACAGTCATGCACATGGGAAAGTATAATATGAAGCATGACTACCAGTTAAATGCAATTCCACTAAAAAAGGTAGAAAAGGAAAAATATTTCGATATATTGGTGGACAAACACTTAAAAGTCAGAGCTCACACTGGCCTGGTGGCACTGAGGGTTGAGGTGCTGGACGCCACCCCTCGCACCACGCTGGCGACCCGGGTTCGGCAACTAGCCTGGGTCGAGGGGTCAGCAGGGAGGAAAAGGATTGAGCATCCATTGGGACTGCTCCTTCTCTGGGGAAGGGTGTGTGCTGCTACCAGTGCTCTGGTGGCCCCCTGGCAGTGGCTGGGGTGATCACTAGAGCACTGGCGGGACCAGCAAGGACATACTGTGGTGGACACCTGGTTAGAGTGCATGCGGAAGCATGTCGCGCTCAGGACATAGGGTCATTGCGCCACAGATGTCAAGGAAGAAGCAGAAAATAGGGCACCAGTCGAGGGGCATGATGGCCGTCTCCAGTAGGGACTAGTTGGTGCTGAGGGTATGCGCATTACTGGATCCTGACCTGGGGTTGAGCTTAGGGTAGAGCTCCTCCACCCTGCCACGGGGGCAAGCCACGGGGTAGCTGTGGGACCCATACTAGGGAGCTGAGCAGAATCCCTGGAGATGGCAGCCTGAGACCCATCAAGGATGCCTGACATGATGAGGTAGGCAGACTGGTGGCTCAAGGGGGCAAAAGTATAAACCAAAAAAAAAAAAAAAAATTCAGAGCTCACCATACAACACTGATGCAGAGATCAAATTATATGATCAGGAATATTAAGAGAGTTTTCCAAATCAATCAGCAACTTGTATAATACAATTGCATAGGTCATACATCAAACCCCACCTTGATTATAGATCTCCGTTGAGGAGCCCACACTTGAGGGGTGAGGTGGATCATGTTGAGACAGTGCAGTGTAGAATCATTAAGATGATTGGGGCCCTGCGGCGGTACAGCTATGAGGACAGGTTGCAACATTTAGGGCGTTATAGCCTGGAACAGAGAAGGATTGGGGTGACCTATTAACTGTGTATAAAATTATGCAAGATACTGAACTTACAGATGAACTGGGTGTTAAAATTCAGCTCAAACCTAACTACCTAAGGGCACATATACTCCAGATTAAACTGGACACAATTAAAAAAATGGAAGATACAATTTTTTCCTTCAGTGTACAGGCAGGATATGGAACTGCCTTCCTAGTGATGTGATAGCTAGTAGTAGCTTAGAGATATTTAAGAGGAAAATTGATACTGTATTATAGAATAAAGGGACTAGTTGGATCCACTGATGTAGGTGAAAGGCACCAATGGGCATATTTTGTTTTTCTGTTCATCGCCCAGTATGATTACCCAGTATGATTACATACTATATGACCCATTTTATTACAGTTATAGTACACAAAGTCAAACGAGGGCCATACACCTCCACCAGGTCTATACCCTGGTCTTGGTACAGGCCTTGACTCAGAAAAAGTTGGTCTTACCAAACCTCTGCTGACAGGTCTTGAAGGAACAAACCGACGGGCAATCTCTTAGTCCTCAGCAAAGGAAATTGCTTTCATTCCAGTGTTAGGTTGGTGCCCGTAGCCCACAACTGAACATCACCAGGCAACAGATAAACATACTGTTCCATCACAGCGAGCTTCAGGATTTGTTAGACAGTCTTTACATCAGGTTGCAACCACTTCATACAAAGATCTTTCAGTCATGTGTAGGCCTCTCTTTGTTATTGCCAACTTGATATTTCAGGTTTCTGAAGCACTATCTGTAAGTCTCACTGGAAATGTTATATCTGTGCAGTATTTCCCTCTTCAACATTTCATAATCTTATGATTGTATGCTGTCCATATGTCTATAGGCCAATTGTGCTTTTCCAGAAGGTAGGGGACCAACCTAACAAACTATTGGTCCTGGGCCACTGTGCAGGCTCGGCCCTCTCTCATAGGTTGTTAGATGGGACTCTATATCCTCATTCAGTGTTAACTTGGTCAGTTTAATGTCATTCATACTGGAGACATTTGGGGTACAGGGCCCAGGATTGGACCTTCCATAAAGCTTGTAAAGGCTTCAGCTCACCCTTCATCCGCCTTTGTACCGCTTGTCCCCACCATCTGTAAAACCTTGTAGATTTTCAGGGCCCTATTCTGCACCTTCTTCTTCAGAGGCTGACTCACTTTGGGTATCTGGCTTGCTCCGTACCTTGATTTCACCACTGGTTCTATTGCTTCAGTTCCTTCCTCTGTCTTCTCCATCTTCTCTGCCTTTGCTGCCATCTTCCTGGTTACCACAGCCAGTGCACCATATTCTTTCTTGCCTCTTTTCATTCTGACATGCCACTTTTCACTGTGCATCAATCACTAGCACCAGCCCTGCCACCTTCCAATACTCTCGCCACATCAGAGAGTATCTGAGACAAATCTCACGGACACCATTTTTCTTGGGGGTGTGGGCATAAAAGATAGTACACAGTTGATAAGGTGCAAACATCCTTAGACATATGTTTATTCAAATAATAAAAGAAACAGAAGGCACAATGGTTGTTAGTTTTGTCAGGATAAAGTTGTTTTTTTTTTGCAAACAAAATCCACTTGAACAGAAAACAAGGCAGATTTCCTTTTTATTTGTAATGTATGATTCTTTAAGGATACTTGAAAAGAAACAACAAGGTAGATTTCCTTCTTAATTGTAATGTCTGTTTGGCTCTTTAAAGCTAATAACCTTTTCCTTGGTGCTGTAGACTCTCCTTTGGGTGAGATTCATTCAGCTTTCCCTCCTCCAGTTCAGAGCTCAAGCAGAAGGTCATCTGCTTCCCACAACAGCTTCACACTCTATGTCTCTCATTTTGGATCTGAATCTTCTCAGAATCTCTGGAGCTCCCTTTTCATATATCCCCAAGGATCAGGTGATCTGCCTTGTTCTACTTAATTACTATCATAGGTACTTTTTGTAATTTTTACGTTGGCTTGCGTGCTTGCGCCAGAAGCAACATCTTCTGATATTGGGATTGGAGTACGCGACGCTGTTGGCGAATGCAGGGCATGCACGGTAGGTGCGCCCTCATTCCCCAATCGGCCTGCATGCTGGCACCACACCATGCATATATAATGGGGTGAGCACATCGCAGGTCTGCTGCAATCTAGCAAAGCTTGTCATACGCGGTCCTTTGCTTTACCTCATCGCCAGCCATTATGATCATGGTTGGTGAGCGGCTCATGGCTGCTGACATCAGGGTGCCCAATCTCTGTCGGTACCCTCCCGCTGTGTTAGTGTGCCGATGGGGAGCCCACTCCCATCGGCATACCCCCAAATGTTGAATGCTGAGGGGTGCCCAACTCGGCTCGCCTCCACTTTCTTTGTTTGCCGACAGGGGTGCCCAATCCCCATTGGCTACTGACACCCCCAAAACTAGTTAGGTGGCATGCTGGAGAGCCCACCCCAGCATGCCAAATGCCCTGCAACATGAAAACTGTCCCACGATGAGTTTTCTTTTTTCGCTTGTAAACGAAAACATTCCCTCGTAGTCTTGATGCCCCTCCCTACCTGCACCCACCCACTGCGCATCCTGTCTCCTCTCACCCCTCAACCCATACTTACGCCGGGTCGGCGATGACCTTCCGTGGACTGGGAACACGTCTGCACTCTTCAAAGCTGACCGCGAACTGAGGAAATGCCGGTAAGCTGTATAATGGAGTGAATAGGGTTTTTTCAACTTTGCTGCATATCTCAGGCATATCTTGAAATTTTGGCACCAAATTTTCAACATCAGGTTTTTGGGGCCCCTCCTCATGAATTCTATCACTGTCATGGCATTAATCGGCCTCGAAAGATGATTCTGCAGTCACTGCATGAAATCACCTTTCGGGACCCATTAATGAAATGACAGTGCCAGTGTTCATGAGGTGGCCTCTCAAAAAGCCTATGTTCCAAATTTGCGGGGAAAAATCCAACAAATGCCTGTTTTACGAGCGTGCGCTGTGCAGTTGCTACGCAGGCTCCTAACTTCGTGCATTCACAATATTTTAACACTGGATTTTCAGCATAGGCATTTTTGTACACCTCCTTGTGACCAGTACAGCTGTCATTTTCCACATCCTGCCCAAAATGTGTTTCCGCACTTCCGGCACACAATAACGCAGTTGCTGTGGGAAATCAGTGTTTGGGCCAGATTATGAAAATGATTGTGACACAGTTCATGAGCAGAGGTCCTAAAATGCCTATGTTGAAAATTTGGTGCTGATACTCCATAAAATGACTGTGTTACAAGCATGCGTTGGCAGATTGCACGCACACTCGTACAGTAGTGCATTTGTGATATTTTCACTCTGGATTTTCACCATTGCCATTTTTCCACACCTCTTGATGAACAGTACAGCTGTCATTTCACATATCCTGCCCAAAATGTGTTTTTGCACTTCCGGCGCAGAATAGCGTGGTCGCTGTGCGAAATCACTTCTTGGGACACTTTGAGGAAATGACAGTGACACTGTACATGAACAGAGGTGCTAAAATGCCTAAGCTGAAAATTTGGTGCCGAACACCCATAAAATGGCAGTGTTGCAAGCGTGCGCTGCACATTTCCCAAGCACCCTTGTAACTCCGCAAATTTCGTATATTTGTATGCCACATTTTCAACACTGACATTTTTTTACACCTCCTTATGAACTGTGCAGCTGTCATTTTTTCACATCCTGCCCAGCATGTTTTCCTGCACTGCACTACCAAACACCCAAAGGGACACCCTAATGCCTGTCACTCTCTGCAGGGTGGGGGTGGGTTGGCATCAGTTCAATACTTCACTGCCATTCCTATGATGCATCTCTCTAGCTCCTGCACTGCCAATGGCAGCAGGCCAACAATTGGCATTGGCAAATGCTTGTTATAAAGGTATTCTTTTAAGCAAACATGTAAAACTTAAGTACTCAAACAACAGTAAAAAATTACTTGTGCACACCTCAAAACATCTTTCCTACCACCAGTGTTAAGCTATAAATTTACAAATACATTTCTGTTAACTCCTCACACCTTTGTATGATCCCTAAATTAGACTTGAATGGTTCTGAGTTTGTAATTGACCTTCACCTTGGAAACAGCACCAGGTGCAGGTGAGTTAGCTGGAATTTCAAAGACAATGCACTGAAACAGTCTCACATTTCAATTTGCCCATGTTGTTACCCCTGCTCTTTTGTAAGTCTCTGAGGGGAACCAACCTATCCATTTGCTTTTAATGTGAGTTAACAGTGTAAACCATTTTACTTGTTCCTTTTGAAGCAGCTTCCATGTTAAACAAAATTAAAGGGAGGTTAATGAGAGTAACTTGCCAATGCACTGCAATGAGGTACCTTCATTTGCAAAAGCAGGATTCAGACTTTTGCGTATTCAAACTAGCATGTTTTTAAATTTCTGTCTTTTTATTTCTCTTTCTCCTAATGCATGCTTACATATGCTCAAATGAACTTGGTGGAATATGGAAAGGAAAAGTGAATTAAAGGTAAAAGAAAGGAAAATAAAAGTAGGGTAGATAGATAAGAAGGGAAGGGGCAGAGTCTGACCTTCGGGGTGATCAGGTCATGAGTCATAGAAAATACTGATGCAACAGTCTGGATAGAAAAGCAAAAAGATAGAAAGACAGCTATAGAAAGATATTTATATGTTATAGCATACGTCTCCTGGCATTCCCATGGCCAGCATCTTGAGATCACAGGGTTCACAATAAAACTGGTTTAGCTGTACACAGAAAGGGTTGAATTTGCTTGTCAATTCAGGAGGCCTTGGTCTGTGGGGCATAAATATTAATAAGTTGAAAGACTTGGTTATGCAGGAAATATCCAGTAACAGGGCACAGACAGGGTGTGTGTCCACCATAAGACTGACCACAATATCAGCCTTTTTTAAACAAATACCAACACCACTGCATAGATCCTTTCTCATAGGCCAAATGATTTCCCCCAAATCAAGGCTATTTGTGCAGCTTATACAATATGTCTGAGACTGACCTTAGCCTAGTGTCCTGCAAAAAAATAATGTCTGATTTAAATTGTTCAAGTAAGGCGAAAGTACTAAGCCATTTTTTCATTGCTTTGATGCTGTTTACATTTAAAGAAGCTAAGGCCAGGTTAGGAGAGGTAGCCATAGGACTGTGTGATGTAAGGTATTTTGCTATAGAGGACTTGATTTCAGATCTTGTTTCTCATTTTTTCCTTCAGACTTGAGAGCAAGTAGGACCAATATCTCCTATGTCAGAAGAAATTTCTTTTTGTGATGACATCACCAAAGAGGCCAGTAAAGATTCGACAGTCCCCCTGTTTGTCACCGTCTCCCTATTGTTCTAGAGTAGCATATTTATTTTTAGGGAAATAAGTTCTGTTATAACAACTTTCTTTTTTTTCTTTTTACCTTTTACTTTTTCCACTGTCTGGAAGTGCTCCATAGTAGAGGTCAGTAGAGGAGGCATTTCTGGTGTGTCATCCATAGAAATTGTCTCACTTCCTGAAGAGGAATTGGGGTTTGAGGGTCAGAATTCATAATAGACTCTTCTGTGGTGTCTGCAGGGGTTCAATATATGTCTCACTGGGGACAGGATTATTTTGTTCTTGATTTATGTCAGGTGGTCACAAATTAGATGCAGTATCCCTGGCATTGTTAGGAGCTGGTACTGTAGTAGCAGGCTGCTCAGATGAAGAAGGAGGCTTTGGGGCTTTGTGAATATAAAAGTCCTCTTCCATATAATCAGAATTGTTACTGGCTGCCCAATGGCATAAACAGAAGGTGAGATGTTCTGCATCACACAAATTGCATCGAGGAGTGAAGATGCAGTGTAAACCAGAATGGCAAAGATCACCACAAAGAGTACTGCTGAGATGTTGAATGTAGCCACATTTGTAATAGGATTTAGGCTGTCCTGGATAGAAAAGTATGCCTCTATCTCACCCAGAAAAACTGCTTGGCAGGTTGTTGTATGACTGAATCCATATGTGAAGTTTTACCTAAAATGTCCAACCCCTGTCCAGAAATTCTCACTGTCCACAATGGGTTCTGGTGTGCCTTATATTTTGCAATGTTTTGAAACTAGTAAACAATATCTGTGACATTCACCCCTTCATTTTGCAAGAGAATTGTGACATATTTGAATGAAGGCATTGTAAGGGGGATAGATGTAAAAGGTGTCCAGAGGGGATTGTCTTTTGGTATGTGATATGAATTCCAGAAGCATTTTTGTGGGGCAGCAGTCTTAAAACTGATATAAAAACTACTATCCCTGAGGCATGAATCAGTGCACATGCATCAGAGGGTGAAAACTTTAGTGATTGTTTTATCAGCATTTTCCCAACATGTACTCTGTCAGGTGGTGTTTCCATGCCTCTTTTTGTATCTGAGGCATAGTGCGTTTCTTCGTTTAGCCAGTTCCACCAGGCGGTGAAAAAGGCTAGCCTAGCTGGGTATTTTGTCTATTTATAGATATTTGTGTGTTTTGTTGTGGGGAGATTGTCAGCATAACCTGTTGAAGGTATAGGCTCCAGTGAAGTGACCGCTCAGCCTGGTCAGTTTCCATGGCAACTGAACAATCAATAACTTGCTCTGAGTGGCTTTTACGGAGCTGGCTTCTTTACTCGTTCTTGCTATTCCTAGGCTACTGTTAAGGACATTCCCAGGCTACTGTCCACTATATTTCCTGGGTCTGCCTCATCTTTTGTATAACACAAGTAGAAACAGCCATACCTGTAGGGGTTGTCACTCTGTTGTTCCTCCATGGGCTCAGCATGGCTACAGCAGCTGGTGGTGGTGTCCTTTGAAGTTTTAGCAGCTCAGCAGAGCTGTCAGTGGTGTCTTTAGAAGTCTGGCTGTTTGTGCTAGAACCAGGCAGAGGGATATCTGGACTTGGAATCCATTTTTCAGTTTCAGTTTGAATCCATCCAGCTTTACTCAAGGCTATTTCTGGTGACCCAGGTTCACCTGCATGTCTGAGAGATTTGCATCCTCTGTATGCTGCTGACGTAAATTCATATTTCTGATGCCAAAATTTGTTCAGTGGTTACTTTGTTGGAATTTCTTTCCAGGTACATGTGGAGGGCTTCATGGTTGCCTTTTATGTTTTTTTTTCTTATTCAGTTCATATTTCTCCTTTAAAAAATTAAAATCTTCCTCTGCCATCATAGCTAGTAGTTGCCTTTTCTTCTCTTGTAAGTCTTTTTGGAGTTTCTGTTCAGCAGCCAGCAATTCAGCATCTGATATGTCTTCATACCTAGTACCTGTAGCTTGAGAGGCTGGGGTAGAAGCTAATTCCCATGTCCTTGATGCTCTACCACCTCAATCATCATTGTTCACCATGTTGGAATCCTCCATCTCTCTCACAGGAAATCAACTGCCCCCCCTCACAGAAAAAGTAAGGGAATTTCATTAACAAAGGATAGCAAACAATACAAATCAAATCAAATCAGAACAAACCAGAATATGGTGAAAGACACTGTTACAAAAATATTCTGTGGAAACCTGACCACAATTTATGAAACACAAAAGGATGTAACAGCTTTCTGTCCTACACATAAATGTGGGAGAGATACTGTATAGCAGTTAATATTAGTGCCTGATATATTTAGCGTGATGACTCCAGTTGTACATATTAGTGCCTGATATATTTAGCACTCAGTGCTTACTGCTGGAGTACAGTTAGCATGGCAGATTATATTAGCGGTCTGTTTATATTAGTGGTTCTTTGCTTTCAGCTAATATAGCTAATATAAACAGAAAGCTAATTTATTTATTTATTTAAGAGATTTACCAGGAAGGCATACTGAGCAGCGTGCCACTCAATTCCAGATGCACCCTTGGGTAGGAGATTACAAGAGTGCAGTAAATAAGACAAAAACAGTACATACATAATTAGCAGATAACAAACAGTGGCCCAGTAGGATGGGTGCAGTAACTGAGATGCATAACGGTTTATACAAAATGAAGAGTATTTCAGATAGTGATTTAGTAGCATGGAAGAAATTACAACAATTACATAGTGTGATCAAAAATTAGATTACATACTATGTAGGTAGGTGTGCGTATCTACAGCAACAGTAGAAGGTTCCGTGGCATATGGAACCGATTAAGAACGCCCAGAATAACTGAATAAGAGTTGTGCAGGGAATTCAGTGATGGGGAAAGCATGTGCAGTTTGTAGCAAAATGTGCTTTGAGAAGGGCATTACGTTGGGGAGTACTTGTAGTGAGTCTGATGTCGGCTGCCAGTGAGTTCCATAATTTGGGCAGTCTGAAACTGAAAGCTACCTGACCTGATCAGGTGGATCTGTGAGGAATGTGAAGAAGCCTGGAGTCAGTGTTCCTGAGATTGTAGGTAGGTGGGGGGGATGGCGGTTAGAGATGTTGATAGGTAAGAGGGCAGCGTATGTGACCAGAACTTAGCAGTAATTCTAGCACAGTGCAGCAATCGCCGGTTTTGGAGTGATGGGAGGTCAAGGGACTGGTAAAGGTCACAGTGGTGGATGTTGGGAGAATGGTCCAAGGCAAACCGGCAGAAGGAGTTGAATATGGGGTCGAGGATCGAGCCTGGCTAAGGATGTTTGGGGGGTGGCACCGTAGATGACATCGCCATAGTCCAAAATTGGGAGGATCATTTTTTGTACCATTGCTTGTCTGGTCGGTAGAGGGATGCAAAACTTGTTACGATGGAGAGCTCCCAGCATGGGATTTAGTTTTTTTTGCAGTGCATCTACATGCACTGAGAAGTCAAGGTACTGATCTAGCCAGACGCCGAGATAGTGATATGTGGAGCAGGCCTCAAGCGGAGTTCTATCCAAGGTATAGAATGTGGGCGCGTCAGTAAGCCAGATTAGTTTGGCTCAGGAGACAGTTTTTTTTGAGTTTAGGAATAATTGGTTCTCAAGCAACCAGTGTTGGATATAATCTGCTATACAGTAATCTGTAACCGTACAAGTAACTACAGCAGGAGGAATCAGTTTCTGCTGCATTGTAAAGGCACATCTTGCCTGGCCTAAATAGTATTTACAAATTGCAAAGAATATGTGTAGGACCGAGGTAGAAAGCAATTCCAGACAGGCAGAAACAAATTTAAAATAACAATATTGTAGTTTACAGAGGAAAAGGTAGGAAAAAGCCACATGTGGCTTACTTTTGTTGAAAAAGTTCAATTAGTAGGGCATTCAAAAAGAAAATGGATTTGTGGTTCAGGGATATTCAAACATGTCAGACAGGGACAATATCATTCTATAATGTATGTTAGAATGCTGTTAACCTTAGAAATCATCATTTCCTAAGGTTGTTAACTCTCGATGTGGCGTAGATATGTTGTTAACCTATCGATGCTACATCACATGCGATAGGTTAACAACAGCGATTGGTCTGCGCGTGTGCGTGCTTTTTTTCGACGGGGAACTGACGCATGAACAGCAGCAGTTGGGGAAGGACTGAACGGCCGCGGCGGTGACTACTAAAGAAAAAGTAAGCAGCCTTTTGAGGTGGGACCATACACTATAAAAAATAATGTATGGTCCCTCTATCGTCAACCGGTCAATTTTAACCGTCTCGAGGTTGCCATGGTGATGTAAACCTCTCGAGCTTCGCTCTCGAGGTTTACACGGTCGCCCTGGCAACCTCTCGACTGTTAACTGACCAGTTAACAATAGAGGACCATACATTATCCTCTATGTTATAGCTTTGTGCTTCAAGGAGTCATGGACTGCTAATTTGCTATATAGGCTAAGCCATAAGATGTCCCACATATGAAGGGGAATTTTACAATTAACCATTTGAGATAACACAGATTCAGTATGAGCCTGGGAACAAAAGGGTATCACCAGAAGGGGGGGATAATTAGGGGCAATGACTGCATTGTACAGGCTTCTCCAATGGAGTCTAGCACAATCAGCAGAAGCCAGTTTCCAAGAAAATAATTTCTTAAGAGACGTCAAAATATAAGCAGGGAGTACATGATAATAGTCCTAGATAAATCCATGAATAAGGATGGAAGGTGGGATCACCCAAAGAGGTAAAACTCAGTCTGAAACCAATGGGATCCCAGAGGCAGATGAATTACCTAACAATGGTGAAAATTATAATAAAAAAACAGGGGGTTAACTATTTTGAGGCCTCCTCTATCACAATGCCTATAGGTAACTTCCCATTTAATGGGGTTGAACTGAAAACCTCACAGTCCCTGAAAAGACAAGCTAAATAATCTAATCTCAATGGAAGGGGGAGGGGAAACACAATGCTAAGATATGTAAAGCAAGGAAGCAACAAGGTCTTTATAAGATATACTCTTAAGCTTAGCCAATGCACTATGTTTCCAAACCAATAACCTCCATTCAGCTTTAGATAGACATGTTTCAATTAAAACATCTGCCTAAGGGTGGTTGAAGTAAATTCCTAAAATCCGTATGAGGATGTCACAAACAGCAATTCCCAATTATAGAAGGAAAGTCAGATGCAGAAGAGCCAACTGGTACAGCCATACTTTTAGTAAAGTTGATCAAAGAGCCCAAGACCTGAGAATATGTCCATAGAATTGTGGACACAATGTTCTCTTGTCTGAAATCAAGAGACAGACATCATCTGCATATGACAGGGCACAGAAATCACGACATCAATGAAAGCTGTGCCTTGTGAAGCCAGTGTGAGAGGATGAATGAAACACAAAAGGAATCTAGGTAAACACATACAGCAATGGGCTTAGGGTGCAACCCCGCCTAATACCCCTACAAAGTGGTACAGGAGTGCCCAGGTCAGAATTTATGTAAGGGATAGGGCCAACTGAGGTATATAGGAGGTGATTCCAGGCAATAAATGAGGGAGGGAGGCCATACCAAATTAGGACATCAAAAAGGTAGCTATGTGCAACACAGTCAAATGCCTTCTTTTGATCCAGGGAGAGAACAAAACCGGAGCATAGACCTTGTTTGCCCCTCTCAAAAAGTTCTCAAAGGATAATTAAATTATCTGAAATATGATGTGTGGAAATAGCACAACTCTGGGATGGTGACAGAAAAATGTCTGCATAGAAGAAAGGCGATCACTAAGGTGCATAAGGATTTTATAATCTGTATTCAGAGGCACAAGGTCTCCAGTTCTTCAAAAGTGTTCTGTCATCTTTCCTATATATTAGAATAAGCAAGGCTTGGGACAAATTGGGGGGTAGTTTACCAGTTCCCAAAAGCTAATTAAATAGTATAACCAACATAGGACCTAGATAATCAGGGAACGCTTTATAAAATTTGGGGGAGAGGCCATCTATGCCGGGAGGCAATGTTCAAGGAAAAACTCTGAATTGTGATAAGAACCTCCAATAGGTGCACAGGACCCATCAAAGAGGCATACAGGTGGGCGGGCAAAGGGGGGGAGGAGCAATTGAACAAGATGAGTAGGTGGGATGAAAGAAGCACCAAAGGTAGCCTGAACATGGGTGTGAATTTGAGTCATTATGTATGTAAGATCAGATTCTGGAGGATCCAGCAGGGATTGGAGAAGCAACTACATCTGTCTGCTCTGAAGTTTATCAGAGCATGCTTTAAACATATCCAGTGATTGCCATCTACCTTGGGTGCCAGACTTACTTTCCATGCCCAGAGACCTAGCCCTGTCATATTGATATGTGACCATTTGAGATGTAACCACCTCAGTTTCAGAAGTGAGGTCCAGGCCAGTCAAGTGCATATGAAATCAGACCATGCAGATGGAAGTGGAGATTCAAGCAATGAAAATATCATGAGGTATTTAGTCGTGTGCTTGATGTCAGAAAAAGCAACAGAACTCTTTTTAGAATCCACCAACCACTCTCCAAAGTCATCATAAGCACTGAGGATGGTCCCTCTATCAAAGAAGACCTGAAGCCAAGCCTTGCATACAGCTGGAACTGTCAGCATGGAGCTATTGAGCCTCCACTGCCTGTGCAAGTAGGGAGTAGCAGGTCTTGTTGTACAGACAGAAAGGACAGCCAAGTGGGCTGAGGATTCTACAGGAATAACCCTGGACTGGGTAACAAGAAAACATACTAACATACTAATTGCCAGCAGATTAGGCCTTATGGTCTATCGAGTCTGCTCGAACCTCAGATCCCTAGTTGGGTACCAAGGCCCTCCCCCCCGTGTTCCAGAAACCCCTATCATCCATCCCCACCCCCTCCGGGCCAGGCCATCATCTGATACATCCACTTTCTGTATCTGTACCACCCTCTCTTGAAGTCCTCCACCATGGATATCTGAACCAGCTTGCCAGGCAGCATGTTCCAATGATCCACTGCCCTCTCAGTGAAAAACCTCCTCCTCTTTCCCCCCTCACCCTTCCACCTTCCAACTTCAAACCATGCCCTCTGGTGATACCTCCCTTACTTTAGTCTAAAGATCTCCTCCTTGTTTACCTATTTATTCCTTTGAGGTACTTGAAGACCTCAGTCATGTCTCCACACCTCTCCTCTCCTCCAATGAAAACAGACCAAGCTCCTCAAATCTGTCCTCATACGTCAAATCCCCTAGTCCTCGTATCATCTTAGTAGCTCTCCTCTGTACCCTCTCCAGGATCGTTATGTCCCTCTTCAAGTGTGGTTTCCAGTACTATACATAGTACTCAAGGGTCTAACCAATCCATTGTACAGCGGCAGAATAACTTCCCTGCTTCTAGAGGTGATCCCCCTTAAGATGCATCCCAACATCCTGTTTGCTTTGCTAGCTGCTCTCCTGCAGTACTCAGAGTTTCATACATGCATCCACCATGACCCCTAGGTCTTTTCTCCTGTTGATGCCTCCAGCACCTCCCTCCCAGGTTGTACCTGTGTTTAGTGTTTCTCTGCCCAAGATGTAACACCTCACTTGGTGGTATTAAAATTTAATTTCCAGGAGTGAGTCCACCTTTCCAGGGTGTCCAGGTCCCTTGCAGGGCCAACCTCCCTCTTCCCTCTACTACTGCTCCCATCTTGGAGTCATCAGTGAAGAGACTCATTTCACACCCTATACCCTCCTTAATGTCAGATATGCATGCATTAAACAGGATCAGACCCAGGACTGAGCCCTGAAGTACCCCACTACTGACCTCTCTAGGGTTCGAGAGCTCCCCACCAACCACTACTCTCTGAGTGCATCCAGCTAGCCAGTTTTCTAACCATCTTACCATCTGACCATTAAAGGGCCCACTCCCAACCCCATCAGTTTCTCCACCAGACCATTGTGGGGGACCAAGTCAAATGCCTTGCTGAAGTCCAGTAATAGTACATCCACAGGTTTTCGCCTGTCCAGTTCCAATGTTACCCATTCGTAGAACTCCACAAGGTTGGTTTGACACACTCTACCTGGCACAAACCCATGTTGCTGACTATCCAGACCTCCCACCTCCTCCAAGTACACCCCCAATCGTTCCTTTAGTATGCTCTCCATTAATTTTCCCACCACCAAGGATAAACTGATGGGAAACAGCTTGATAAAAATACAAAATCAGTCTGTGATTGCAAAGTGTCCTTTGTAAACATGGGATATAGGGGTACTGGACATGTGTTGGATATCTTGCAAACAAACTGTAGTTATCATGTCCCTTAAAAAAATGGGAGTCACAGAAAATGTTCGTTGTGTGACCTCCACAGTCTGTAATGCCCAACCCACAGTTGAAATCACACCCCAACAGGAAAGGTTTAGAGGTACAGAGAAAAGGCTGAATAAGCTTAAATAAGTTCACACACTCAGACTTCAATTAAGGGGCATTAACAGTTACAACCCTCAGAGGAAGGGAGCCCAGTGTCAAATTGAATAATAAAGCTCATCCAAGAGACATATCTGTCAGTCTCTGTAACTTAAAATCAAAACCACAGAAAAGAAGGCCAATACCATCACAGGTGTCAAGTCCCTGTGACCAGTAGGATGGCTCAGACACACATAAGTTCCTTACAGCAGAAAGTTCAAAAGCTGTTGTTATGCAGGTACTGTATCCTGAAGCATGAAGATACTGCCAGGGAGGATACAGAGTGCAGAAAATGTAAGTATACATTTTCTGTGGGACTTGATGCTGTTGACATGTAACGTAAATGCAGAGATGGAAACCTGGGCTAGGAACAGGGATGGTTACAGGGGTGCACCACCTCCTTCCCAGTTTGTGAGCAGGTCCTATTTTGCACATGCTTTGTAGACTGTCTCGTACTGAGGGTCATCAACTTCCGAAGAATCTCCTTCTGGGAAGAGCACACAGAGGAATCAGAGCAACAGCCATCATTCTCAGTGTCTCCTACTTGAGAAGTCCTAAATCAGCATAAACATGTCAGAGAAAATTCTCTGACTTTCTTGACGATTTCATTTTACCAACAATCCTTCAGCAACATGTTTTCTTAGCCGGAGCTGAAAAGGGTCTGATTCCATTTGGATAACAACAGGAGGAGGGTAGTGTGGAACAGGAATGATCTGGCATACTTCCAGGGATTCAGGTGGAACTGGGAGAGGCTCAGAGACTACAATGGGTGGAAGCAAGATTTAAATCGGGTCTGGGGCTACAGGTAAATCTGTGTCTGGGGAAGGGGCATGGAGATCCAGTAAGAAAGGGTCAATCTGTTCCATTACAGGAACAGATGAAGAGTCCCCCTCATCTTTATGAGCCAAGGTCTGATCTTCACAATTAAAGCATGCTGATTAAGGCCATCATTATGGTTGTGGGATGCCCAAGGGCATTGTCAAAAGGCATGGCCCTGCTCTTCACAGAGATTACATTTGTTTGGGTTAGGGCAGGCCTGGGTAATATGACCAAATTCCAGACAGCTACCACAGTGGGCAGTGTCACACACTGAACTCAGGTGGGTGCAAGACCCACACTTATGGCAAGTATTTGGCTGGCCCAGGTAGAAACTAATGTCTTGTCGCACCCAATATAGAAGTTGGCAAGTAAATGTGTGATCCCAGTTGTATCCTGTTGCAATTTTACTTTCACCTTCCACCCACCTATCCAAATCTGTTCACTGTCAATAATAGGGTAGGATATTCAAGACTTCACAACATTTGTGAAGCCAATACAAAACATTTGTTATATTCACACAGTCATTGTGAAAAAGTAAAGTGACATAGCCAAAAATACAGACTACAAGGGGGAGGTCTTAAGGTAATCAAGCTTAAACCAAAAACAGTATAAGGAGGTAAAAGTATAAAAGCTGACATCAAAAGTGTCTTTGCCAGCAATATACTGCATACAGATCTGCAGCCAAAAGAACCCATCAAGTTCATCAATAACTTGTGGATCACATAGGTCCTGTCCATGGGCAAATCCAGGTCTCCTTATATCACAAATGAAACCTATTCTGTCTTTGAATAGGTTCTCTCAGCTGAGTATACAAATCCAATAACTTAAAGGAGCCATCTGAACCAGCCAGGTTTGTGGTGGACTAAGAAGTGCCATCATGGCTACCAGTGGAGAGAGAGTCAGACCGGGATGCCTGAAGACAGGTTTCAGGTTTCCAGCAGAAACTTGAGAACAGCTAATCCATGGAGGCTGCAGGCCAAGTGCCCCACACAATGAGGGAGCAAGAGAGGTAGTCTCCATACAGGAAGGGGAAAAACACCCTTCAGTGTATTGGGGCAATATTGTTCCATTAGGATCCAAGAAATCCCATCAGCTGTGTTGATCCACCTAGCTGCCAGAAGTGCTGCTTCCATGGACCACTTTGTTAGTTTTTCTCAAGGCATGTGAAGCCCTACAGTTAGTAGTCAGAGGGATAGACACAAGTTGAAATACAGCCTGGAAATCCAACAGGTGAGCCAGGAGTGTCTGAACCACCAGCCGGGAGCTCGGAGGTAACTACAGTCTGTGGCAAAGCCGAATGTCAGTAACAGTAGAAATGGTCTGGTGCAGTTGCACCTGAACCTTAATCAATATCAGGGACAGGATGGGAGCCTCCTCAAGCACTCCCACACAAGAATTATGATTCTCCATGGCAACAGCGGCATCCAAAAAAATGTGGAAAGTACCTGGTTCAGAAGAAGCAGAACAATCCACAGACATCCCCCCAAAAACGGCACAGGAGGAAGGTCCATATTGATTGTCTCAGTCTGCTGTATAGGAGCTACAACAGAGAAGGCAGGTAATTGTTGGTGAAGAGGTTCAAGTGGAGGCAGGGTAGACAAAATAAACAAAGGTGCAGTCTCCCCCATTCCTTTTGCAAGATGAAAGCAAGCCGTGGCAAGCTTGTGCTTCTTGTGGTAGTATGCCTTCTCTTCCTCCTCTATCATTCCCAGTAAAACTTGTTTTCATTCCTCCAAGTCCTGGTGCAAGTACTGGTCGGCCTCTTAGAGTGTTGATGCAGAGAGAACTCCCATAGGCAAATGGGGCCAAAATGACCAATTCATCATAGTAGTAGCTCAGTGCCATCCCAGGAACACATGTTCAAAATGCACAGAGCCTCAGAAGAATTAGGGACAGGGAGGAGGCTCTGTCCCCAATTCCAGCAGCAGCAGTGCTCACAGCGTCCAGAGGATCAGTTTTCTTGGCAAAAGCCAGACAGACATGGGACCCCTGCAGGAGAGCCAGGGAAATTTTTTATTTAAGGGTTCAAAAACATCACATACATAAATCATAAAGAAACAACCAACAAACATGTTGTTATATCATTCTAATATACCTATTAGAATATTTTATGCTTCACTTATATTTTACTATGACAGAAAATCCTTTCCACCACATTTTAACTTTATGTAATGGATGAAACACCAATCTTTCTCATACACCTCTTTTAAGGTTGTTTCACACAGCTGTTGAAAAATATGATATGGCATATACTGTTGTCTTAACACCCATTATACCCGTGCTTGCCAAAGATACAATTTTAGAATGGTCAAGAAAACTGATAATGTTCCCTTATGATATTTTAGAAAAAATTAGGGTATTGGCCCCAAATTAATGCTTCATAAATTAAATTTTGGAGCCATATCAACTTCCAGGTATGTGACAACAATTTTCATAAATTATTAGAATAAGTATGTGTTAACACAAAATGTTCCATTGTTTCTTCTAGAGCGAGACAGTCTGTATAAGGACATGTTCTTTCCTCCATAACCTTATGCTTGTTATTCCCTCTTGTATTCAACCTTCCATAACAACTCAACCACAATATTTTCCGTATACTGAATGGCACCCTAGGTTCATTTAATAGAGTCAAAACCTCTTGTCTTCTGGATGGAATACACCCCTTGAAATCAGGTTCTGTGGGATATATTTCTTGTAAAATTTTTATATAAATTCTAAAGAGCAGAGGACCATAGCCTTTTTTTTTTAATTGTTTAACCAGCTGAGACACACTAAGCTGAAAGCTTTTTTACAGGTGCAACCTGGGAGCACAGGGAAGTTAAGTGACTTGCTCAAGGTCACACAGTATATGCAAGTGAGGGCTGTGGGCTTCAAACTCAGGTCTCCAGATTTGCATCTCAGAGCCTTAAACCACTGCGCTATACTGCCTCCCAGCCTGTCTTTAGAAACTTTCCATTTATATAATTTTTGTACAGAAGATCTATAGCAATGAGGAAGTTGTAAATATTTAGAAAATGCTACTGGCTCATTTTGCCATTTCATTAAAAACACATGCAAGTTATTATGTATCCAAAAATACATAGGGGAATTTTGTGCCACTAATGCCAATTTAAATGAATAAACTAAAAAAAAGAGAATGTGTGAAACTGGTTCTATCATACCTAGCCCCACTTTCAATTTTGGCAAGTAGGTAAAGCCTCTCTTAATGGGATTAAGGAAGCTGCCCCACAGCATCTGAATAAAATGCTGTAAAGCCTGGTTTCAAAAGCCAGAGTCAATGGAAATATGGACCCTACATAGAGAATGCAGGGAAGTTAGAATTCTTTAATTATGAATATTTTTTAGTTTAGAGATTTTCTAAATTTTCCATAACAATACTTTGGATTCACAAATGTTTAATGTGTTTTCTCAATTTGACTTTGCAAAGTCAGGTGTCCAAAACCAAATCCCTAAAAGTCTTATGGGGCCTGCTGCAATCAGAAAATTAATTATCTCTTATTGTATGGTGTCTCCTGAACCAAGTATCAATATTCTACATGTTTCTTCATTAAGTTTTGAATTGGATACTACTGAGAATTTAATTAGTTCTTTCCGTGCTTCTCAAATATTCTCAGCATTCTTCTGTAATAAACAGGTAACATCAGCATATGCTACCACTTTTACTTCATCCTCTGGAAAATTTCCAGCCAGTCCCATAATTCTGTTATTTAAGTGTATTTTTTTCAATCAGAGGGTTTAAAGAAAAAATATAAAGTAATGGGCATGGGGGCATCCTTGTCTGACCCCTCCCTGAAACTTAATGTCAGGCCCTTCCTTTCCAAGGATAATTTGGCGCAAAGTTGTATTACTATACAGCAATTTCTGCCAATGTATACATTTATCTGGTATCCCATATGTTTGTAAAACCTGAAAATGAAACCTGCGATCCATTCAATCAAATGTTGGTCTAATAAGAGAAAAAAATTGTTTTGTTGTATTTTTGGAAAAAACTCCCAGATTTCCTGCAGAATGATTAAAGGATACTGAATATGTCTATCCATGAGACCACAAAATTGAGCTGGATGGATAATTGAAGCTGCAACTTTATGTAATCTCAGATGTAAAATTTGGGATAAAATCTTAAAGTCGGTGTTCAATAAACTTATAGGCCTCCAATTTTGAATTTTATTCTTATCCCCTTTTGTATGCAGAAAAATTATGGTCCCCTTCATAAAATAGTCAGGAACCTTTCTTTCTTGTATTAGAAAAAAGGTAAATACTCTTTGTAGGAATAAAGAGAATTCTGTTGAAAATGTCATATAGCACTCAGCCGGTAATCTGTCCTCACCTGGTATTGATTTCTTAAGGGTTCTAATAATTTCTGCAACTTCGTTAGTTGAAATCAGAGAAATTAATGTTTGTATGTTTTCTGGACTAATAATGGTACTTTTCAAAGGGAGAGATAGTTCAGTAGCTCAAGTTCCAATGGGGGATTATTATGTGTTGAGTCCAGATACTGTTCAACATTTTTGAGATGCCTTTTGGCGATGTAACCAATTCTCCCTTCTCATTAACTAAAGAGTGAAAGGTGGTCATATTTTTCTTCTTGTTACATGCTTCACAAGGATATATGTATGGAGTTTTATTAGTTCCATAGGTGATCTCAGTGCATAAGGTGCTAACCCTATCACATTAAAGGTTTTGCATTTATTTTTTTTTAAACTCAGCTTTATTGCATAGCTTGATATCACAAGCTGTTATATGATCATCACAACACATATCATCAATACATATCATCAACACTGAAGTTGTGAACATGGACAGTAAATAATCCAGTAACTTCATTAATAAAGCTTGTCTGGATACATTTCCAGTAAACATTAAACTACAAGGTAAAACTTAGTGTATTCATTTTGTTAAACCTCTTAAACAAGAGCAATTAATATCCTCTTGAAAACTTACTACCATTTCTGATATGATTCACCAATAAACTATTTATAAAGGACCAACAGGCCCAAATAAAAAGCTGCACTCCTCTCTTCTCTCATCTGTATATAGACATTTGATATTCAATATCTATCTGTTGGCACTCTGACACGCTCCCCTGAGACTTCAACCACTTGGAGCCCAGTGTGTTACTACAGTAATAGTCTCAACTCTCTCCCAGAAGCCCACCCCACCAAAAAGCGGTGTTAAGTAGTACTATGTCCCTCTGCTATAAGACAGGTCTCCCAGCTTTGCCATCTTTGAACATGTTTTTCTGACTGGAGTCTTATTTTTGCTGTCATGGCCTCCATTGTGACCACTCCCCTCACTCTCTCAATCCAGTCCCTGCTTATGGGTGTGTCAGGCTAAGCCACCATGTTGTAATGCACTTTAGGCCTACTGCCAATAGAAACAGGCCCACACGACGGGCATCCCCCTTAAGATGTGTCACCGTGGGTATCCCCAGAACCAGTTCCTCAAATTTGAGGGGGATGAGAATGCCTAGAATCCTTTGTACCACCTCCTGTAGGGCAGCTCAAAATGTTATGAAGTGGGGGCCGGCCCAAGAAATGTAATAGTAATCTCCCACTCCCCCACACTGCCTCCAGTAATGATCTGTATTTAATAGACCAAAGTGCTGTGTGATGGTAGGGACTCTAAAACATTTCATTAATATTTTCCAATAAAACTCCCACAACACTGGAGCGGAAGTGACCCGCCACCCCATTATTAGTCTTCTCTGCCAGTCTGTCTCTTGTAGAGTAATTTGCACTTCCTGCTCCCAGGATCTCTTTTGAGATTGCACTGAAACACCCCTAGCTCTAAGTAGGAGTGTATATAGGCTTGAGATATATTTACCTGCAATTGTTACCAGTCCATATAGGTAATTTTCCCAGTCTGAATAGGGTCTAGTTAGGCCGAGTATATTATTAGAGGAGTTAATGAAATGCCTCACTTGCATAAATCTCAAGAACTCTCCGCTTTCCCACTGTAATTTTTCCTTGGCTGTATGAAAAGAGATGCACTGGTTATTTTCTATAAATTGGGTAAAGCAAACAATCCCTCTGACCTGCCATCTAGCTTATCCCATATCCAGGGTGGGGGGGAAGCTCTGGCTCATATTGCATTAGAGATAATTGATCTATGCCCCCTGGGGTAGCAGTCAACTTCTCTACCCTAACAAGAACATATAGGCTGTGCTTTACCCACTTATTACTTATTTGCTTTTGGTATTCTGGTGTTATTGAGGTGAGTACCAGAGTGAAAAGAGGATCACCCCCTGAAGTTTTGTCTTCCATCTCATACCATCTTGATGAGATTCATTGTTTGTCCCATGAAAGTACAGGGCACATTTGGACAGCCAGGTAGTATAGCTGAAGGTCTGATAATGCTAGGCCTCCCTCCTCCTTGGACAAAAGCAAGATATTCCTAGCTATTCTTGGTTTCTTGTAAAGCCATATAAATCCTTGTGTGTCTTTTGTAATCTGGTTCCAAAGATTTAGGGGGAGCTTCAGAGGAAGACACTGAAATAAAAAAGAAGTCTAGGTAACACATTAATTTTAATAACTGAAATTCGACCAGCCAGGGTGAGGTGGAGCTGTTTCCATCTGGCCATGTCTTGCACAATGGTGTCCCACAATTTAGTATAATTAATGCTAAATAATTTAGAGGTGGCAGTTGAAATTTGAATTACAAGATATCTAATTTGGTTCCTGGTTGTCCATTTAAAGGGAAAAGTGTCTTTAAATTTCTGTGGCACTTTTCCACTTAGAACCAGTGTCTCTGACTTGGAAAAGTTAATTTTGTATCCTGAAAGTTCTCCAAAAGTATGGAGTTCCATGGACAGCAGAGGTACTGTGGATTCTGGGGTGGACAAAAAGAAAATGGAGTCATCAGCATATAGCGAGACCTTCTGCTCTGTGCTTCCCACCATTATGCCCAGAATTTTAGGGTTTTGCCTTATCTTGGCCACCAAAGGTTCCAAGCATAGGGCAAATAATAGGGGCGAGAGGGAAGCCCTGCCTGGTGCCCCGTGACAATGGGAAAAAAGCCGAGCTAATGCCATTTACCCTTACCAGGGCCTTGGGACTTTTGTATAATTGTGCAATAGCATCTAAAAATTTAGGCCAAATTTCATTCTCTCCATGGTTGCCTTTAGAAATTGCCAATTAACCCTATCAAATGCTTTTCTGCATCCATGGAGATGGCCAGCTGGAGTGGGGTTGATTCTTGGGATGAAATAATATTCAATACGCTACGGATGTTATCAGATAAGTAATGCCCTGAAATAAAGCCTGTCTGGTCTGGATGGACTAAGGATGAAATAAGCTATTGGAGTCTCTCTGCCAGCAGACTAGTGCATAACTTCAAATCCACATTTAGTAATGAGTTGGGCCTATAGGACTCACATTTCAAGGTGTCTTTCCCTTCTTTATGAAACACTGAAATATGAGCTGCCTGCCAGGAGACCGGGGCAACCCCTTCCTCCATAACCTCATGAAATATAGGCAGCAGCAAGGGAATAAGGGAATCACTGAACATCTTAAAAAATTCTGGGGGAACCCGTCAGGGCCTGTGGACTTACTATTTTTTAAAAGGGCAATTTGTGTTTTTAATTCTTGTTGTGAGATGGGTTTATCTAATTGTTCTGCCTCCAATTGTGTTAAACTTATAAGGGTAAGGGTGTTAAGGTAAACAGGAAGCTTGGTTTCTATTTCTGGGATTGGATCTTGGGTATATAGAGTTTGATAATATTGGGCAAATAACTGTGTAATTTCCCAGGGGTGAGACACACTTATACCTCCTTTACTTGGATCCTCGAGCTGAAGAGCCATCCTACTTTTTAGCTGCTGTCGCAAGTTAGCAGCTAATAGTTTACTAGCCCTGTTTATGTTCTCACAGTAATTTTGCTTAAGTCTCCTATATGATGCGTCAAGTTGTGCTGAGAGCAGAGATTCTAAGGTCCTCTGCCTATCTGCTAGGTCCCTTTTTACATGAGGATCAAGAGAAATTTTGTTTTGGAATTCTAAGTCTGCAATCTCTGCTTCTATATCATTTCTCTTTTGCTCCCTGCATCTTTTCTCCTGTGAGGCATATTTGATTATGATCCCCCAGAGTACCCCTTTTAAAGCATCCCATCTGACTGCATGGGAAGTAGTGCCTTCTGGATTGTCCTGCACATAAAGTCTGATAGTTTCCTGAACCAGGTCCTTAATCTGCTGATTATTCATTAAGCCTATATTAAGACTTCAGTGAGAGTTACGAAAGGGGGGTGATAGCGCCAGGACCAACCTGACTGAAGCGTGGCCTGAGATAGTACGGGGTAGGATTTGGTAACTTTTGACTGTATATGACCATTCTTTGAAAGATAGAAAAAGTAAATTCTAGAATAACAAAGGAGTCTGGTCAGAGAAGTGTGAATAATCCCTGTGTTGGCCATTTACCATTCTCTGGACTTCAGCCAGTCTTAGCATACTGCTTAGGCGAAGCAGTGATTTACTAGCCATGCTCTGTTTTGTAGCCTGGGTGCCCCCTTCCGATCTAAGGTTGGAGACAGAACAGTATTAAAGTCTCCGACTACAATGCAGAGATGATCTGCCATATTAAGAATGTCTGTAAAAGTTTTAAAAAATAGGGAGGCATCTCTATCCTCATTTGGGGCATATACACTGGCTACAATGCAAGCAGTATCCAGATAGGTTGCATACAGCAGGACATAGCATCCTTCGGGGTCGTAATGCACAGAGGTAACATGCGGGGGGCAGGATTTATGTATCAGAATTGCTGTTCCCCTAAGGTGTGGGTGGGTCTGATAGTAGGAGAAGTAAGCTTCCCCTACCCATCTACGACATTTTTAACTTTCGCTGTCATCAGGGTCAACCTTAACTTTTGCACTAGCCAGCCGACAAGTTGATTAAAAATTACACTAGCCCACAGACGGTTGCACTATCCAGCCGGACAAGTTGATTAAAATTTACACTAGCCCTGCAGACGGTTGCACTAGTCCACAGTAATAATGGTCAGTTTTGATTGGTTATACAGGAAAAATGCAAGCCAAGAAATACTCTGATTATTGCATATTTATCCTGCTCCCACATTGTTTCCTGCCCCAGCAAAAAAAAAGAAAAAGACTGTAGTCCAGTCACACGAGTGTAATTCCCCATTGTTTTTTTTACCATGTGCCCCTTGCTTCCTCTTTCTTCACCCCTCCCGCCAATCCAGAGAATACCATAATTAGCAAATGTTCAGTCAGGCAGTTCTAGCTCTGCACACACAATAGCCAACATCATCATGCACGTCACCACAGTCCCACCCTGACATGCAGGGCAATGTACAGAATCAGGCAGAGAGAGACACTCTCATCCCCTGCCATGTGATTAACCAGAACTGCACTTCTGGAAGTTTTCTTACACTACGAAGTGAGCCAGGGAAAGTTCTATGATTTTTGGGGAGAGAGTTAAACAAACACAGGGAGCTTGGGACGTAAGAAACTTTGACATATCTGTTTATATGTATCAGGCACAAAAATATTGATTTAACATGCTCTGCCCTAACAAAAACAGATTTTTCATAACAGTGTCCTTTCATCAGTCAAAGGGGAGCAGTATACAGGCATGATGCTTTACTACCGCTCTTTCTGTGTAGGATGATCTATGCACACCACGAATACCTTTTTTAACTTTTCAAACTATATATTTTACTATGGTTTTGCTTTGTATCATACATGCTCCAACGCATTGTTTTTAGGATGAAATGACTTGCTGGGTGGTACTGCAGGAAATCTGGGAGTTTTTTTCAAAAATACAACAAAACAATTTTTTTCTCTTATTAGACCAACATTTGATTGAATGGATCGCAGGTTTCATTTTCAGGTTTTACAAACATATGGGATACCAGATAAATGTATACATTGGCAGAAATTGCTGTATAGCATACACCAGTCAGTAATGGCAGCTATGGTCTGTGGATGGCCATTTCAGAGCCTAGTCTGCAGTGGTGTCTAGAGAAAGTATAGCATGGACAGCTCACCTGGCTGGGCAGACAGTGTATACATGATAGCATTCTGCCACTGCAGTGCTGGATACAGGCACTCAAAAGGTTGGGAAATGAGGCACATTGGTCTTAATATTGTGGTACAAATCAAAGACAAGTTCAGCAAACTGGAAGCTAGTGACTTAACCACTCTGTCCTTGATCACAGCATTCACACTAGCTCAACAGTTCTCAAACTTTGTCATAATGAGCCTCCCCTAAGTCATGGAAAAGATCTTGAGCCTTCCCCAAAATACTGAAATATTTTTGGGCCTCCCCATAGAAAAATAGCCTACTTTTCACAGTACTTCAGGAATAAATTTAAACCTGTTTGCATAGCTGGCTCTCATGTTATTAAGCTGACTGTAACCCCGCCCCTCCACAGGACAACCTACTTGTCTAAATATTTGACTCCTGAACCATTGTTACCCCTTACTGCCATATACATTCATGGGTCAGACTGCTTTTCTGTTTCCCTCTATCTGGAATAACCTTCCTGCCCACCTCTGCCTCTCTCACCTGCTCTTAACAACTTCTCAGGCATCGTATTGCTCCTTCCTGCTCTTATCCCTAGTACCTGTATGGTTAACGCTTGTATTTGGATAGTTCTGCTGCTCTAATTGATCAGTTGTTCCTCACATTGTTAGTTTATTGTTCTTAATTTGTTTGCACTTTTATTCATTTTGTATTGCTTTAGTGTTTTGCAGTTACATTTTGAATTGTGTTCTCTCATCACCCTTCCCTGGGTATACCTGAAATAAACCATAGCTCAGTGTACAGCACCTTCTCTGGTCACAGACTTGTGAATAAATACATAAATTCACCTACTATTATCCTTGTGAATGACTACATAAATTCACCTATTATCCTCTTTCAGTTTGCCTTATCCCTTCACACAAAATCTATAAAGTTCTAAATTGAAATATAATACTTTTTCAAGACTTGCTTGAGCCTCCCCTGGAACAGGTTGGGGCCTCCCCAGGGAGGCTGGCCTCACCATTTGAGAACCCCTGCACTAGCTGACTGTCCTAACAATTGAGTGATAACGACTCGCATTGAGTCTTTTGTTGGATCTGCTCTTGAATTGCCAGATAATTGCAGCTCTTAATGAGCTGCTAATCACACCAGGCCACCTGAAACACTGAGGGAGATTAGCAAAATGACTAAAGCTTGCTAAAGTGGGGACTTTTTCAACTTCATTAGCAGTCATGAAAAATCTGCACTAGTCAAGATGGACAAGTAGAGAGTTAGCTGCACTAGCCCTGGCCAATTTACACTAGGTTCAGGGCTAGTAAAACAATGTTAAGGTCGAACCCTGGCTGTCATCCAGGTGGAGTCTCCTGTAGTGGCGACTCCTACCCCCAACCGCCCCTAACTCTAGAAGGAGCTTGGTCCTCTTGACAGGGCTATTTATGCCCCTTACATTATAGGAAACAATATTTAGGTCTCCCATGGTCAAATGGCAAACCATCTCGCAAAGTATCTTGATACAGACCAGGGAGGAGTCTAACCCATCCCACCTGTGACATAGAAATCCAACCTTGAAGGGGGATTGCAGCTTCGAGAGGGTATAATTTAAGTGGAGAGTGCCAATTATAAGAGAAAAGTGCAGCTTGTCATATATTAAGAAGAAAAAACAACAATAGAAAACTTCATTATTAACCAAAAAGAACTGTTGTAACTTTGCAGATAGCCGATACTCAACCAGGGAAATTGACTCTGCAACCTTTTGTGAGAAATTGTGCTTCCAAGGTGCCACAGAGATCCCGCCACTGTAATGCTTTCCAGTAGTGTCGGGCCGTGTTGAGATTAACCCAGCACTCGGCTACGGTACCTCCAACAAATCAGGATTTAGCAACCACTGTGGAATCCACCGATGCAACATAGACTGTCCTCTCTCCCCCCACCAAATTCTCCGACCAATTTGTGGAGTAGGGCTCCTAGAGGTGAAGAGTCCTCCACTGATAGTGATCCCCCCGCTATTCGTTTCATAATTCACTCCCAATGCTTGGATCCCTGCATGTACAATCCGCTTACTGTATCATTTCTATCAGATCTAGTTCACTCACTGTAAAATAACTAATGTAATTCCTCTCTGAAATCACTGCCTATTCCTATAAGTTTATCTTTCTGTGGGTGAAGGAACCCCCTCCTTTTCCCTGATAGTTTCAGAGTCTGCTGGGAAACAGATAAAATTTAGATTCCTGGGTGAAAATATATCTAATGCTAAATGCAATCAAAATCAGAAAGGCAGTTCGGGAGGACTTAAAATACCCTCCTAGCAATAGTAGTTACATGATAAAATAGATAAGCCACCACTATTCAAGGGCATGAATCTTGTGGTCTCACAGCCCTTCCATCAGGCCTATGCTGTGTCTTCATTCACTCCCTTAGCCTGCTCGGGTGCCCGGGGTAATCCACTGTCTCCTCTCGATCTCTTTCATGGCTCCCAAGTCGATTAAATCCTCAGTTAGAATGTCCAGAGATGTCAGAAACTTCTTAGCATTTGCCATAGATTAAAAGATTTTGACACCTGTATCTGAGGTGACACGTAGTCGGGCAGGAAAGTCTACTCTCACTTTTAGGCCTCTGTTGCACAGCGCTTTACAGTCGGGAACCAGAGTTTCCATCTCGCCATGTTGGTGGGTGCAAAGAATAATTTGACATTCCAAACACGATTTCTTTCTTTTCCCAAGCCTTCCTCAGAACCATTTCTCTGGTTTTAAAATCTAGAAAAGCCACAATTAGGAGCAGAGTCTGGCTTGGGGTCTTTTGGGGCGAGAGTGCTCTGTGAGCATGGATTATGTTTAAAGATGTCTCCTTGTCTATACCCAATAGTTCTTTGATAAGACCTTCCACAAATTCTGTAATATTGGTTGACTCCATGTGTTTGGAAGACCATGTATGTGGAGGTTGATTCTATGTGACCTGTTTTCAAGACCCTCAGTACAGCTCAGGAGAAACTGTGACCTGTCATGAAACTGCAGAATGCACCATTCTGCAGGTCTGTGGTGCTGGAGTAATTGGTTAAATGTTCTTCTATCTGCCTGATCTATGCACTATGGTGGGCGATGCTTGCCTTGTTCTCTTTAATATCAGCCTTGATGGTATCAAGAGTGTTATTGAGCATCAGACTCCACGATAGCTGGCAGGAAGTGATGGTAAAATCTTCCCCTCCTTCTCAGATTCACTCTCCCATCCCAGATCCACTGCGCCTGCTGGTCTGGAGGCCTCCATGTCAACCGCTGCAGGCTTCGGAGGCAAGTTCAATTTTTGTTGTTTTATGGCCCCCGCCGGAGCATTTCGAGGTTTATTTCTGGTTGCCATTCAGTACAGGGTGAGTACCACACTATTTTGTGCAAAGATCTCACCCAGGAGTGCAAATTAGTTGATTTTGGTCAGAGGCTTCTACATTGATCCGTGACGTCACTGGAAATCCCCCATTTCATTTTTTTATGTTTGAATTTGAGAGGTCAAATTACCTTTGTGTTGTGGCATCAGAAACATAATATGTTGCAGTTGGGAACATAATTTTAAATACTTAAAAAACTGATTGTGCGCTACGTTTTCCCAGAGACTGAAACAGTTTTTGGATATCCTTTTTCGTGTCCCACCACCAGTTTCCTATATCATTGTACAATTCAAATATTGTTGCCCATGCATTTAGTAATTGTTTCTCTTTCCCCTGAATCAACTAAGTCAGAAAGCTGACTGATATTTCATTTCCATCTGGTGTACTTTGGGGTATATCTTGATTCCTACCAAGAGTAGTTTTTATCATTAAGTAGTCCAAAAATTCTACAGGAACAATTTCCATGGAATGAATTACCCAAAAGAAGGAAAGAAAAACATTATTAATCAGGGTAACACACTGTGCCCTCTAGTACGTAAAATGAGGACCTGTTTTGATATAATCAACACAATTTAGAAGTTCAGCAGTACAGATAAATTTGGAAAGGGCATGTGAATCACAATAAACCTTCTTCCATGATGCCTGCCCTTTGGGATAGAAATAGTGCAATTAAAATCCCTTCCAAATATAATACGTTTGGCAGTAGCCAAAAAAGGTTGTATACTTTCCAATATTTTTACTCTATATGTTTTATTTTGGGGGGCCATAGATGCTAATAATCCTACAGGGTTTCTTCTTCCAATAGCCATCAAGAATCAAAACCTTCCTGGACACAGATCAACTAGTTTAAAAAAAGAAAATCTAGTACCAGAAAATAATATGCTGATCCCGTTTGCTTTATCTGTCCCAAAGGACCAATAAGATGTGCCCCATAACCATTCAGAGTAAAACCTAGCCAACTGAGTGAGTGATCCCATCCAAGTTTCCTGAACTAGGAGAAAATCAATTAAAGGGAAACAATGGAAAAGACAAAGCTTTCCTCAGACGCTACAGACACTCTCAATTAGTGCTGTCAGACAGTAACAACTTTTTTTAATGATTTAGAACAGCTACCCACAACTTCCACTTCCTGTTGCTGGCAGCAGCCATTTCATGAGCAGCAGTGAGTTTCCTGAGCTCACTGTATGCTAATGTGCCTGTCTGACCTCAGCTATTGGCAGTGTTGGGTAAGTTACTTTTTCTATTACTTTCTATTATTTTTGGAAGCGTGTTCCAGAATTAAGAAACATTGTAAGGATGGAGAAGTACTGGAAAAGTATACACCTGAGGATATGATTACTTATGCCTTTTTATATAAAAGTAATATGTAACTGTTACTGATTACAGTTATTTGAAAGTAACTAGTAACTAACATATTACTTTCAAATAAATGTCATCTGTTATAGTTTTTTTTATTATTTTTGTATAAAAAGAAATAAGTAACTGTAACTGTCAGGTGTATTACTTTTTCTAGTACTTCTCCATCCTTGCTAGTGACTGCACAGAGCTTCCTGGATCAAGTTTCTAAAAGAAATAGAAAGTAGTAGAAAAAGTAACTTACCCAACACTGGCTATTGGTTAGCAGGACATATTAGCATAAAGTGAGCTCAGGAAGCTCTCTGTTACTCACGAAATGGTGGCTGTCAGCAATAGAAAGTGAAAGTTAAAGGCCACTGTTTAAATCACTAAAATATCCATTAGAGTAATTTTTTAAAAATGTTTTACTGTCTGAAAACACTAATCAGGAATTTTTGTAGGGCCTGGGTAAAGCTGTGCCTTTTCCAGTGTTTCTCTTTAAAGAATCCCTAGCTATTTGATACACTGCCTGTCTTTTGTTTAAATTTCCTAAACTATGACAGTTAATGGAAGCAACAACAGTGCAGTGCATCAATTAAAGTTAATGTTTTTTCCCTCCGCTTCTTCTTTCTCACATATGTTTAGTCAGTGGACTGTACAATGTCTGATGCTATGGATTGTGTATCCGACATTTCTTCTTCCATTACAGAATCTCCCCAGGAAGCTGATGCCAATACGTCAAAAGAGTTATCAACCTCAATTTCATTCGGGTGTTCGGGCTGTGTGTTAGCCCTTGCTACTTTTCTTCGAGTTTGAGGGGGTTACCCATGGTTGTGCTGGTAGCATCGCTGTTTGGGTTGAATGAGAGCCTTCATCCTGGGGATCTGAGTAGCACACTGCCACTAAAATTACTGGATGAGCAGAAGTTTCTTCCTGTGTTGGTGGAGGGCCTTCTTGTACTTCCTGTTGTCCTGGAGTCTTTGTTCTGGAGATGTAGTAGTTGTGAGGGGTGGTACCTGGGGTACGTTAGTTGGAGTTTCTAAATCAGCACGAGCTTTATCAATGAGTTCATCTGGGTTGATGGTATCCCTTTTATCAGAAGCCGCCCATGTTCAGCCTCTGTATAAATGCCCATGTTCTTAACAGAGGCTACATCTCGTGAAATTTAAGCATTGAGAGCTGGTATGTCCAATTTCATTACATATACTGCAGTGTAACTTATCACACATACTGGAAAGGTGTGTACGTGCCCCACAATGATAACATGCTTTTGGCTGTCCCCCATTAAAACAAACTCCCCTGTCCCATCCCAGAAAAAAGCAATTAAACGGATGACAAATTCCCTCTTCTGTTTGCCTCAGTTTAACTTTAAACTTCCATCCACCCATCCAGAATTGCTCATCATCCAGGATGGCTTCTGGAGCACTTAGAATTTCGCATCTTTGTTGAAGCCAGTGATAGAAGTCATCCACTGGAACACTTTCATTACAAAACATCACTATTACTGTTTTGAAAAGTGGTTTGGTTAGAGGAAAGACAATAAACAGGGTCCAAAATGGTGAAAATTTCAGTTGATTATATCTGAACCAAAAAAGGTCTAGCAGCTGTGGAGTTCTGAAACTTATATCAAATGTGTCCTCCTCTGAAATGTGGATAAATGCGAAAACATCTGCTGGTGAAAACCGTAGGAATCTTTATCAGCTTCTTTCCTACATAGTGTCTGTCTGGATTTAGTTCCAGGCCCCTTTATATTTTAGATGAACTGCATGCCTTCTTGGTTCTGATTTGTTACTTTTGATAGTTCTGACAGTAGTGGTTGAGACATGGATGCAACAGAGGGACCTCCTCCCTCATCTGTAGTCTCAGAGGCAACTAAGTTGGCTGTTTCAGTAGTTGGTCTGTTAGTGAGAGGGTGAAGCACTACATTCATACCAGCGGGGTTAATGCCTTTGATAGAGGGTTCCTCCTCTGACACTCTGTGAGCAGGGTGTCCATTTCCACTTCAGAATACCTGGAATCCCTGTTTTTCTAGCCTGTGATGCAGATACAATAGTGTTATGGCAGTAGAGAGGGATATATTTTTGAAGGCATAACTTGAGGGGCAAATCCACCTCTGGGTGATATTGGGGTGATTCTGTGGACTGGGAAGGTATCCTTAAGTTCCAGTCTGGGTCCGGGATCCATTCCCCAGTTTGAATTTGCATCCAGCCTGCAGCCTTTAAGGCTGTTTCTGGGGACCAGGACACTTCTGGTACCTCTAGCAATTTAATACCAAAAGCTCTTCTTACCACATCTGTGGCAGAGAGTTTGTTGTCTTGATTAGCAAGCTGTAAGCCAGTATTCAGTGAGCCCCTCTGTAAGCCTTCTGAGTCCTTATCGGGTATGGATATAGGGATGTTACTATCAATCCCTGTTACTGTTTGCTGCTTCTACACTATTTTAAGTGCAGTGGAATCATTTTCATCTGTCATCATATGCAGCAGCCCTGGTTGTTTCTTTAATATTTCTTTTTCCAGTAACTCTTCTGCCCCAGTTGCTGCAGTTTTTTTTAGAGTTCAGCATAGACTGCAGTGTTATCTTTGTCTTTGTCATGGGGGAGTCTTAAACCAGGTAAACTGCTACTTGTGTATGCCATTCCAGACTTTGCCCCTGACACAGTGTCTCCTTGTGTTTTCACTTGCTTCTCACGCTGGGTTTTGCAGCTTCAGGCTGTGCTTCAGCCTCAAGTTTTCCCCAGATTGAGGTTTTCCAATAGTCGCAGCCTTTACACTGTCAGAGATGGTAATGTGATTTCTATATTTTTCTTTGCATAAACTTTTATTTTTTCTCATTCAGACAGCAGTACTTTACCATTGACAGACCAAGAGTTAGAAGCAGTGTTAGGAATATGCTGGGATTTAAAACATGGCGGTATAGGAGGGTATGTCAGTCTCCCCGATTTCCCACTGCTGCAAACATAAATACAGTTGCATTGATCTGGTCATGAGGTTTTGTTTAAAAATGTCTGTACCTGCACCAGTTCTTTCTGTACTAGCTTTTCCATGTGTTAAAATGTGTTGCTAAAGCAGAGTTAAAGTTGGATGCAGGAAGCAGGAGAAAACATAGACATTTTGGTACACATAGGGGCCAATAATCTCACCAGCCAGTCAGTTGTGGAGACCAAGGAACACCTGACCAGGCTGGGTGATAAACTGTCATTCATTTCATTTGGCATCTCCTTCTCTGAGATACTGCCAGTCTGGGAGAGGTGGCAGATGGACGAAAGGTCAGAGAAGGGGAGATAGGGGAACTAAACATGTGGCTCAATGGCTGGTGCCAGGAAAAAGGACACAAATTTGTAGGTAACTGGCAACAGTTTTGAGAGAGAAAGTTCTTTAAATTAGATGGACTGCATCTGACTAAGGAGGGAGTCAGTGCATTAGGACAGAAGTTTGATGTATTTGCACAATATTTAAACTAACAAATGGGGAGAGGGGTGCAACACCTGATATGTCGAATGGGCAGAACACTCCCTCCCCCAGCTTGTGATCAAGCAGGAGTTCAGCGTGTTTGTAGTTCATTTGCGTCACCAGGTAAGAAAAAAGGTCCGGTTTCCCATTCGACACACAGATGAAACACCGGACCTCGCCCAGCAAATAACACACCAAAATCTGGTGAATGGATAATCATGTACACAAATGCTCGTAGTCTAAGAAACAAGATCCCAGACCTGCAGGCAACAATGACAGAGGCTAAACTGGACATAGTAGCCAATAGTGAGACATGGTTCACCAGTAACCACACTTGGAAGACTTCAGTATCCAGCTATGTACTGTTCAGAAGAGACTGAGGTGCAAAAAGGGGCGGGGGGATTGGTCCTTTATGTCAATGAAAATATCAAAGCTACAGAAATTCAGAATACACATAAGGAGCCAGAAGAACGGTGGGTCACCCTGGAAACAGGAAATGGGACAGCCATACGAACTGGGGTGTTTATAGGCCTCCAGACCAGGGGACAACATAGCCACATTACTGTTAGAAGATACACAAAACATGATGGCTAAAGGTGGGGGGTTCTAATAATGGGAGACTTTAACTTACCAGATACAGATTGGTCAATACCAGCAGGAGCATCTGCCAGAACTAGACACATAGTGGATTCCTTACAGGGGGAGGGCCTCAAATAACTGGTACAACAACCCACAAGAGACAGGGCTATCCTAGAGCTAGTACTGACTAATGGGGAAAGGATCACAGATCTCCAGGTAGAAGGTCACCTGGGGGCCAGTGAACATCACATGGTATGGTTCAATTTGGCCAATAAAACTGAATCATCCCATTCCAAGGCAAAATATTGGACTTCAGAGTATCTGATTTTAAAAAGATGGCCAACAGAGTTAAGCTAGCCCTGGCAAGAAGAAATACAGGTATACTTGAAGCAACAGCCCATTACGTTAGAGAGAAAAGCAAGAGCAAAAGAAGAAGGAAACCAATTTGGTTCTCAAAAACAGTAGCAGAAAAGGTCAGAGCCAAAAGGCTGGCATTCAGGAAATATAAGGAAACACAGCAGGATGAAGATAGGGAGGCATACCACACTTCCCTAAGGGAAGCAGGGAAGGCAGTAAGGCAGGCAAAGGCCCAAACCGAGGAAACACTAGCATGAACAGTAAAAGAAGGTGACAAGACTTTCTATAGATACATTAATGAAAAGAGAATGCCCAGGGGGTATTGCTAAGATCAAAGGGGATAAGGGGTAGTATGAGGAGGAGGACCAAGGAAAAGCATCTATCCTAAGTAGATACTTCTGCTCAGTATTTACTGAAGAGAAGGTAGAGCAGGGTCAACAGCTCAGCACCATGGACACAGGGGGGAGGGAGGTATGTACTAGTCCCTTCACAAAAGAAAGGGTCCTACAAGAGCTCATTAAGCTCAGGGTGGGCATGGCAATGGGACCTGATGGCATACATCCCAGTGTACCAAGGGAGCTAAGGGTATAACTATAGTACCATTATCAAAACTGTTTAGTGAGTTTCTGAGCACAGGAGAGGTCCCAGAAGACTGGAGAAGGGCTCATGTGATCCCACTCCATAAGAGTAGTAGCAGGGAGGAGGCAGGGAATTACATACCAGTCAGTCTTGCCTCAGTACAGTAGCTGGCAAGATTATGGAGATCCTCATTAAGGAAAGGATAGTGCAACACCTGGAATCCATAGGAGCACAGGATCCAAGACAGCATGTGTTTACAACAGGAAGGTCCTGTCAGACTAATCTCATAGATTTCTTTGTCTGGGTAACCAGAGTGGTAGACCAAGGGGGAGCAGTTTATGTCCCCTACCTTGACTTCAGCAAAGCTTTCAATACTGCTCCACATAGAAGATTGATTAATAAGCTGGGTAGGCTCGGGATGGGTCAGAGGTTGGTAAACTGGGTGGCAAACTGGTTGGCAGACAGAAAACAGAGAGTGGTGGTAAACGGTATACAGTCAGAAGAGATGCAAGTCACAAGTGGGGTACCTCAGGGATCAGTCCTGTGGCCAGTCCTCTTCAATATCTTCATCAGTGACATTGCAGATGGACTGGAGAGTAAGATTTGTCTGTTTGCTGATGACACCAAGATCTGCAACATAGTAGATGATCCAGATGGGGTGGGCACAATGAGAAGAGATCTGGATAAACTGACAAAATGGTCAGAAGAGTGACAAATGGGGTTTAATGTAAAGAAATGCAAGATCATGCACATAGGGAAGAAAAACCCTGATGCCACCTATAGGTTGGGAGGGAAGTTGCTGGCAATCACAAGGGAAGATAGAGAATTGGGCATCATCATCACCACAGATGACTTGAAATCATCCAAGCAAACCATCAAAGCAGTAGATAAGGCTAGAGGGATGTTGGAGTGTATTAGCAGGGGTATCGCAAGTTGTAAGATTGAGGTAATAATCCCTCTTTACAAGACACTGGTTAGGTCCCTTCTGGAGTACTGCGTGCAGTACTGGAGGCTGCACCTGCACAAGGACATTAACAAAATAGAGGCAGTCCAGAGAAGGGCAACCAAAAAGATGCAGGGATTGCATCAGAAAACATATGAGGACAGATTAACAGAGCTCAATATGTATACCCTAAAGCAAAGGAAGGAGAGAGGTGATATGATCGAAACATTCAAACATCTTAAGGGCATTAACAAGGTGAAAGAGTCTAACATGTTTCAATATAAGAAAAATAGCAGGACAAGAGGATATAGCATGAGACTGGAGGGAGGCCAATTAAGTGGGGGATGTGAGAAAGTTCTTTTTCACAGAAAGGGTGGTGGATGCATGGAATGGCTTACCTCAGGAAGTGGTGGATATGAATACAGTGCAGGGCTTCAAACAGGCATGGGATAGGCATAAGGGAGCAATACAGATGAGTATGAATAGATAGACCATTGACAGAGCAAAGGCTGATGGTACATTCATAAGGTAGAAAAAGAAATGTGCAGACTGGATGGGCCTTACAGTCCTTATCTGCCATCAACACCTATGTTTCTATGTTAAGTTTTAAAACTCATGATAAAGGCACAAGAGGACATGACATGCAACTAAAACACAACAGATTCTATACTGAAAAGAGGATAGCATTTTTTACACAAAGGGTGATAAATCCCTGGAATGCATTATCATTGTATGTTGTATCCAGTAAGAGTAAACAGGAGTTTAAATTGAAACAGGACTGCCATTTACAAAATGTACATCAAGTAATTTATTATGGTTAAATTGAAAGGAGTGCATATTGGGCCAACGCCTTTTAGCTCCTCAGACCTTAGTATGAACCTTAGTATGAACCTTTTGCCTATCCCATGCCTGTTTGAAGTCCTATTCTGTATTCATATCCACCACTTCCTGAGGTAGGTTGTTCCATGTATCCACCACCCTTTCTGTGAAAAAGAACTTCCTCACATTACCCCTCAATCAACCTCCATCTAATCTTATGCTGTGTCCTCTTGTTCTACTATTTTTCCTATATTGAAACATGTTAGACTCTTTCAGCTTGTTAATGCCCTTAAGGTGTTTGAATGTTTTGATCACATCACCTCTCTCCCTCCTTTGCTCTAGGGTATACATATTGAGCTCCATTAATCTGTCCTCATATGTTTTCTGGTGTAGACCCTGCACCATTTTGGTTGCCCTTCTCTGGACTGCCTCCATTTTCTTTATGCCCATGTGCAGGTGGGGCCTCAGTACTGCACACAGTACTCCAGAATGGGCCTAACCAGTGTCTTGTAAAGAGGGATTATTACCTCCTTCTTACAACTTGTGATACTCCTACTAATACACCCCAACATCCCTCTAGCCTTACCTACTGCTTTAGTGGTCTGCTTGGATGATTTCAAGTCATCTGTGATGATGATGATGATACCCAAGTCTCTTTCTTCCCTTATGATTGGCAGCAACTCCCCTCAAAACCTATAGGTAGCATCAGGGTTTCTCTTCTCTATGTGCATGATCTTGCACTTCTTTGTGTTAAACTCCAGTTGCCACTCTTCTGACCATTTTGTCAGTTTTTCCAGATCTCTTCTCATTCTGCCCACCCCATTTGGATCATCTACTTTTTTGCAGATCTTAGTGTCATTTGCAAACAGGCAAACCTTACCCTCCTCTCCATTTGCAATGTCACTGATGAAGATATAGAAGAGGACTGGCCCCAGGGCTGATCCCTAAGGTACCCCACTTGTGACTTGCATCTCTTCTGGCTGTACACCATTTACCACCACTCTTTGTTTTCTGCCTGCCAACCAATTTCCAACTTAGTTGACCAACTTCTGATCCATCCTGAACCTTCCCAGCTTATTAATCAATCTTCTGTGTGGAACAGTATCGGAAGTTTTGCTGAAGTCAAGGTAGGTGACATCAACTGCACCCCCTTAGTCCATCACTCTGGTTAGCCAGTCAAAGAAATCTATGAATTTAGTTTGACAGGACCTTCCTGTTGTAATCCATGCTGTCTTAGATCCTGTGTGCCTATGGATTCCAGGTGTTGCACTATCCTTTCCTTAAGGTGTGCCTCCATAATTTTGCCCACTACTGAGGTAAGACTGACTGGTCTGTTGTTCTCTGCCTCCTCTCTGCTGCCACTTTTGTGGAGCGGAATCACATGAGCCCTTCTCCAGTCTTCTGGGACCTCTCCTATGCTCAGACACTCTCTAAACAGTTCTGCTAATGGCTCTGCTAGTTCCACCCTTAATTCCTTTAGTACCCTGGGATGTATGCCATCAGGTCCTATTGCCTTTTCCACCCTGAGCTTAGTGAGTTCTTCTAGGACCCTTTCTTTTGTGAAGGGAGTTGTGCACACATCCCTCCCTCCTGTGTCCATGGTGCTGAGCTGTGGGCCCTGCCCTACTTTCTCCTCAGTAAATACTGAGCAGAAGTATCTGTTTAGGATAGATGCTTTTCCTTGGTCCTCCTCCACACACTCCTCCTTATCCCCTTTGATCTTAGCAATACCCTCTCTGGACTTTCTCCTTTCACTAACGTATCTATAGAAAGTCTTGTCCCCTTCTTTTACTGTCCATGCTAGTGTTGCCTCAGTTTGAGCCTTTGCCTGCCTTACTGCCTTCCCTGCTTCCCTTATGGAAGTTTGGTATGCATCCCTATCTTCATCCTGCTGTGTTCCCTTATATTTCCTGAAGGCCAACCTTTTGGTTCTGATCTTTTCTGCTACTGTTTTTGAGAACCAAAGTGGATTCCTCCTTCTTTTGCTCTTGCTTTTCTCCCTAACACAAAGGAGCCTTGGGAGAAAACCTGCAGAGTTAAAGGTTCTCATGGCAGAGGGAGAGGTGGACATTGCAGTCATCATGGAAACATGGGCCACCCAATACAATGACTGGGACCTGTCTGTACCAGGGTACAGGTTATTTCGTAGGGACAGGGTGATTGGGAAAGGAGGGGGGGTGGTACTATATGTGAAGGAAGGACTGAAGTGTGTAAGGGAGGAAGGGGAGGAGGGTAGTATGGAGTCACTTTGGATGCAAATCCAGGATTCCAAGAATAGGATTCTTAGAATGGGAGTGGTGTACAGGCCACCATCTCAGACGGAGGGAGTTAGACAGGGAACTAGCGGGACAGATCAGGAGGACCTGCGAAGGGTAGTGTGGTGATTGTGGGGACTTCAACATGCCAGTAGTGGACTGGAGCACCCCAACAACCAGGAACAGAAGGAGCAGGTACTGCTGGATGCCTTCCAGGACAGCTTCCTGCAGCAAATGGTCAGTGAACCAACCAGGTTAGGAAATACCTTGACCTTGTGCTGGCAAATGGGGACTTTGTGAGAATTTGCAGTGGAGGAACTGCTGTCAAGGAGTGACCACCGCTCAGTATGGCTCACATTGGATATGGGCAAGGAAGGAGTGGAATCTGGCACAATAGTGCTGGACTTCAGGAGGGCCGACTTTGGGAGGATGGGGAAGTGGTAAAAGGGTACCTGGCCAGAATTCAATCTAGTATGGACACTAACCAGAGGTGGGAGCTCATAAAGCTGGGGATAGTGGAGGCAACCAAAACCTGCTGCAAAGCCCAGAGCAAGAAGGCTAGGGCAAAGAAACTGAGCTGGTTGAGCAAGGAGGTCATGGAAAAGGTAAGGAGGAAAAGAGCTGCCTTTAGGAAGTACAAGAAAACAGGGAGGGGGAGGACAGGGAGGAGTACTTGACAGAATCGAAGGAGGTGACAAGGGCAGTAAGGGGAGCCAAAGCATCTACGGAACTCAGGCTGGCACAAGGCATTAAGAAGGGGGAGAAGGACTTCTTTAAGTACATCAGGGAGAAAAGGAGCTGTAAGGACCACATAGTAAGGATTAGGAAGGAGGGGGTTGGGTGGAAGCAGGGTGCGATAAGGCGGAAGCACTAAATGAGTACTTCTGCTCAGTATTTACTAAAGAGAAGGGGGGGTGACACCCAAGGTGTGAGAAATGGCAGAAGCAGGGGGAAGTGGTGACAGATGGGGAAATCATGGAGAGCAGAGTTCGAGAGGGTTTGAAGGCACTGAAGGTGGACAAGGCACCAGGCCCAGATGGCATCCACCCCAGGGTACTGAAGGAGCTGGCAGAGGTCCTTGCAGGACCTTTGGCAGACCTATTTAGTGCCTCACTACATTCGGGGTCTGTACCTCAGGACTGGAGGATGGCTCATGTGGTGCCCCTCCACAAGAGTGGCCCCAAGGATGAACCAGGAAACTACAGACCAGTGAGCCTCACATCCATCGTGGGTAAGCTAATGGAGACTATCCTGAAGGAGAGGCTGGTGGCCCTCCTAGAGGCCAAAGGACTACAGGACAGCAGACAGCATGGCTTCATATGTGGCAGATCCTGCCAAACCAACCTGGTCGAGTTCTATGACTGGGTAACTAGGCAACTGGACTGGGGCCATGCAGTGGATGTCCTGTATCTGGACTTCAGTAAGGCATTCGACTCAGTGCCACATGGAAGGCTGGGAAGGAAGTTAGTAGGCACAGGGGCAGGTGCAAAGCTGGTGAGATGGGTAGGAAACTAGCTGCAGGGAAGGCAACAGAGGGTGGTGGTGGGTGGGGAGCTCTCACACCCAAGGGCAGTGACGAGCGGTGTTCCACAGGGCTCAGTGTTGGGACCAGTGTTGTTTGGGATATTCATTGCAGACATATCATGGGACATCAAAAGCAAGATCAGTCTGTTTGCTGATGATACCAAGGTAGGCGCGGTGGTGGATGACCTAGGGGGATGGCAGGGGTTGCAGGATGATCTGGCAAAGCTTGAAACCTGGTCAGACACCTGGCAACTGGGCTTTAATGCCAAAAAGTGCAAGGTGCTGCATTTTGGGATGAAGAACCCAAGGAGGAGTTACCAGCTAGGGGAGCGAGCTAGCCCAGACAGAGGAGGAGGAGAAGGATCTGGGTGTGCTCATTACAGGTCAATGAACAACTCGGCACAATGTAGGAAGGCAGCTGCAAGCCAACAAAATGCTGGGTTGTATTGCGAGGTATATATCCTCGAGGGGAGGGAGGAGGTGATTCTGCAGCTGTATAGGTCATTAGTTAGACCACACCTGGAGTACTGCATGCAGTACTGGTGTCCATATCTGAAGAGGGACATTGTTACTGGAGGGGTGCAGCGTAGAGCGACAAAGATGATCAAGGGGCTGGGTGACTTATCATACGAGAGGAGGTTGAAGGAGTTGAACATGTACTCACTGGAGAAGAGGAGAGACAGGGGTGACATGATTGAAACCTTTAAATACATGAAAGGAATAAACAAGATGGGTACAGAGGGGCTGTTCAAAGTAAGGGAGGGGAGGGCCATCAGGGGCCATGATATGAGACTGGAGCAAGGAAGGTTCAGGAGGGAGATGAGGAGACACTTTTTTACAGAGAGGGTGGTGGCTGGGTGGAATGCGTTACCTGCTGAAGTGGTATGCAGTAGAACAGTGGACTGCTTCAAACGAGGATGGGACAGGACAAGGGGGAGGGTTAATGAAGGAGAAGGGTGGAAGGGAGGGGCAGCTGTAGAATAAGGGGTGCTTGCTGCACATTCGAGCAGACTTGATAGACCTCTAGGCCTTCATCTGCTGGCAAATTTTGTATGTTCGTATGTTGCTTCAAGTATTGCATCCTTAATGCTTGCCCACTTTGTCTGTACCCCCTCACCTGTATTTCTTCTTTCCAGGGCTAGCTGAACTCTGTTGGCCATCTTATTAAAGTCAGCTCCTCTAAGCCGACCCACCGGCGCAGTGGTAAGGCTACTGCTTGCGACGCCAGCGACCCAGGTTCGGGAACGGACTCGGGCAGCTGGAGGACTCGCTGGGGGGGAGGAGGATTGAACACCCAGTGGCTGCTCTCCTCCTCCGGGTAGGGTGGGAATGCAAGTCCCGCTGCTATACCGCCACTTGGGTGACCACAGGTGGAGGTGCAGTGAGACTGCATACAGTAGGGTGGAGGACGCCTGCTGGGAGCCGGAGTGCCAGCATGTCGTGATGTGCTTTGCCCCTAGGCTTCCCTAGCACATGGATGTCCTGAGGGCAGGGAGACCAGAAAACAGAAAAAACCCTGCACCAGGCTACAGTAGATGGGACCCGGTCGACCCGAGAACAACCATAACCAGGTTCCATCGAAGGTGCTGGCAAGGCCTTCCGACAGATACTTAAGGACTGAGAGAGGGTTGGGGAAGCCCCTCTCCTCCCCGCCCAGGGCGGTAAACCAAGACAGGATGGGGACAGGCCCACCGGTACTTGGAGGGAGGTACCTGGGGCAGTACTACGGGAGCGCGCATGACCTAGGGTCCCTGAAGAAAGATCCTGGTGCAGAGAACAAGGGAGCATAAAAAAAAAAAGTCAGCTCCTCAGAAGTCCAATATTTTTGCCTTGGTATGGGATGATATAGTTTTAGTGGCCAAATTGAACCATACCATGTGATGGTCACTGGTCCCCAGGTGACCTTCCACCTGGAGATCTGTGATCCTTTCCCTGTTAATCAGTACTAGATCCAGGATAGCCCTGTCTCTTGTAGGTTGTTGTACCAATTGTTTGAGGCCCTCCCCCTGCAGGGAATCCTCTATGTGTCTAGTTCTGGCAGATGTTCCTGCTGGTATCTGTAGCTGGTATATTGAAGTCTCCCATTATCAGAACCTTCCCTTTAGCTATCATGTTTTGTATATCTTCTAACAGTAATGTGTATATGTCATCTCCCTGGTATGGAGGTTTGTAGACAACCCCAGTTCATATGGCTGTCCCATTTCCTGTTTCCAGGGTGATCCACAGTTCTTCTGGCTCCGTATGTGTATTCTGAATTTCTGTAGCTTTGATATTTTCATTGACATAAAGGGCCACTCCCCCTCCCCCCTTTTTACACCTCGGTCTCTTCTGAACAGTACATAGCTGTGTATCAAAGTCTCCCAAGTGTGGCTACTGGTGAACCAATTGGCCTCCAATTATCAAAGGAATCTCTTATCACCTCCTTATATAGAAAAATGATCAACCCTTCATACATGCTTTTTGATAATTTGTATGCTTGTAAGTGAAAACATGTACCAGTTCTTTGATAATGATTTTATAAAATTAACTCGGGATGCCATCTAGACCTTGAGCTGCCCCACTCTTAAGTTGTTTATAACTGAATTCAGCTCTAGCTCTGAAACGGGTGCTGTGAGGGAGCCCATAAAGTAGCCTGGGATTTTTGGTAAGGCACAGGAGGCTAACCATCCGTTGACCTTCTCCTTAGAAAATGGGTCTTCTTTAAATTTCAAAGAGACATGGGCTTCAATTTCAGTAAGGATTTCATGTTTTGTGTTTACCTCTTTCCTTTCTGTTGTTTTTAACTGGGACATTACCTTATTCTGCCTCTGTGTAGTGCAACTGTTGAGCAGGTTGACACTGTTCTGTTTACCCATTTGGCCAAATTTATGTTCTATTTCTAAGGACGTCATCCTGTTATACTGAATTTCTATCATATTTTCTTTAACCTCCATAATTTGATCATAATACGATATATCACTATCCTCCTGAAGCTGGTGTAACAAAAATAATTCATTTTTCTGCTCAAAATATTGTTCCTTTTTCCATTTGCCATTTAACCTCCCCATTAGCTGCATGTATTTTTGAAAATAATCTTTACTGTCCTCCCACCATTCAGTCAATGACTGGTATAAAAAAAGTACTGACTTTCTTGCTTCCAAGAGGGAATCAAATCCTTCTTTTATTTCTGGATTCTCTAAAAGATTTATATTTAGTCTCCAATACCCTTTCTCCCCTTGCAGTTCCAATGAAATCAGAGAAGGTAACACTGAGCAAGTCATGATACTGCTTTTGATCTAATTGGAAAACTAGGGAAATGAGCCAAAAATCAACCCTGGTGGATATTTTACCCTTAAAATAGGTATATGGTGCTTTATTGCTATCTGTAGCAAATACATCTTTTAAGCCATTCATTTGTAAAACCTGATTTAAATAGGAAGAATCACAATAAATTTTGGATGTTTTAAGTCCCCTACCTGTAATAAACTGACTAATATTGAAATTCCCTCAAAAAAAGAATATTTCAAGAGGCATATAAATATAGCAAAATTTATTTTAGCAAATCTATCCTGGCAGTTTTTACCTGTGGGGCGTAGACATTTATTAGATGAAAATCAACCCCTTGTGTCTGTACATCCAGCAGTAAGGCTCTCCCTGGCTCTATTTCTACCATGTGTACTATTTTTATGTCATGATCCATAAAGCAAATCCCCAACCTGCTGCAAACATCATTCCCTGCTGACCAATAGTTTGATCCCCACACCCACGTTTTACTCGCATTTGCTGTATCTACTACTGACGTTAATCTAGTGTCTTGTAGAAAAATTATATCGTAAGCATAGTCTGAAAATAAAGCAAAGGTTGCTAGATGCTTTCTCCCTGATAGAACACTATTAGTCTTCAGAGAGGCCAATTTCACTTCATAATGCCTCATATAAAGCAGGTAGCAGTGCACATTGTACTCATGGAACTTTTCTGGATGTGGCCCTGGTGCCCATCCATCTTCTCCTTGTTTTACTAGGAGCTAGGACTTTAGTCTTCTCAGACTCTGAGAGAACATCTGCCTGAGAGGAGGCCCATGAGGCACTGTCTGAATCCATATCTTCTTTCAAGACCCCATCCCCAAAACTGAGAAGGGGTTATTCAGAGGTAAGGGATCCACTGGCCCTGCAGTCACTGCTTTGGATGCTTTCCCTTTCCCTTTGGTTTTAGCTTGCAGTGTTTTAAAATCTTGCAACCCTTCCCTTGCAGAGGGGAAGGGAAGGAGGGGCTATCGATTCCTCCTTTTGTACTGTTTGTACCTCTTGCACTGAAGCTTTGGGCTGGGTGGTTTGTGAAGAGTCTGAAGGAACCGCACTCTGTGTCCTTCTGTCCCCCTCACGATTAGAGACTAAAGTGTCTGTTGTAGGCTTGGTGGGAGGCCGAGGGACTCTAAATCCAGAAGTAGCATTGGATTTATGGATATAAAAATCCTGCACCCCATAGTTTGTATCATTGGTATTATGGTAGGCCCAAGGACAGCCTGTAAATGAATGGCCCCCTTCATCACACAGATTACTTCTTTGAGTGTTTTGACAGTGGAAATCTGTATGGCCCAGTTCCCCTCACTGAGTACATTTCAACGCTTTACAGTTGGGACTGATGTGTCTTGCCTATCTGCATTTGAAGCACCCGCAGGGTTGGCCTGGGTAAAAGATAAACCCTTTATCTCTCCCTATATACATGCAGTTTGGCAAGTGTTTAAACTCAGTCCCTTCATAATGTAACTTGATTTTGACCTTCCAACCGCTGTTCCAAAAGCCCTCTCCATCAAGTATTAGTTCAGGGGTTCCTTGGACCATGCATTTTTTATCCAAGCCAGTGCAGTATGTCCACTATATTAACCCACTCATTTCTGAAAAGAGCTGTTATCATCCTGAAGGACTGTTTAGTCAGGAGAATCACCTGGAACAGTGTCTAAAGGGGGTTAGTCATAAGTATCATATACTTTGCCCACAAACGTTATAGTAAATCTGGTATCTGGAAGCTAATATCAAATGTAAATTCACCCAGGGCATGTAGGAGTGCATACACATCTGCTGGCATGAAATTTAAGGACTGGTTCAGGAGAGTTTTACCAACATATAGTAAAACCTGTCTGGGGTGTTTCCATTCCCCCTAGGTACCAGAAATGAACAGCATTTCTCCTTTTTGCTAACTCAATAGGTTTCTGGAAAAGACTTGCATATGTAGGTGATGTTCTCTCTCCTGAGGATCCTACTTGGGGATTTTCCATCCCTACTTCCCCTGCCTCTGCTTGTGGGGGGAGTTTCTGAGTCCTGGGAAACCTCAGGACATCCAGATTCTGCCCCCTCTGGGGTAGTTTCAATAAGAGAATAAGATATGGTACCTGAAACCGCTCCTTGCAGTTGCTGTCTGAGTTCTGGGTTAGCTATTGTCGATCCATTTCTCTCCATGCCTTCTGTTGCTGCTGAAATGTTTGCAGACAGTTCTGTTTCACCTGCAAAGTTATTTTCCAGCTCCCAAGTGCCAGAGGGTGTTTGTTTCCACCTGGCCCCTTTTAGTGCCGTTCTGGTGTCCAGCCATCTTCATCGTCATCCCTTTGCAACATAGCTGTTGAAAGGTGCGGTGAGCCTGATACTGGGTATGTGGCTGAAGGACCAACTCCATGGATAAAGATTTTCGTTGATGTCACATCAACCCAACCGGGGACGCCTCAGGTAAACATTTTTGCTTGCGCTCTTCTTCCTGTTTTAACCTGTCCGCTTCCAATTTTTTCTCAATGGAATGAAGCTTGTTTTGTAAAATTACCCATTTCTCTTCCAAAGAGAATTCAGGTTCTCCTTCTGATTGTTGAACAGATGAATGGACTTCATCTGTGACTGTTGTGTCTTCCATTGGAACCTCTGTTCTAGCATCCATGAAAATTTCCATTGGTTCTTTTTCTTTCTCACTATTGGTGTCAGTTGCTCTGTGGAGCATTGTAGGAACACATCCTCCATTGACCTCAACTGCTCTTGGACTGGAGTCCTCCATCTTGCATGTAGGATGGACAGCGGCCCCGAAGCAAGAGTAGGGGGATTTCCATGGTGTCCCAGACAAATTTCCCCATTCAGAAAAATTAACATTGACAGCTTAATCTGGTTCATTGTTAGTTGGTTTCTACCTGTATCCACCCCCCCCCCCGGGACAAAGCTGAAAATAGGTAGAATTGCCTAGCCCTCTTTCCTGGTCAACAGCAAATAAATAAATAAATAATGTGAAAAAAGTGTGAGACAGTGCACATGGGTAGGATGAATGGGGTAGTAACAGACAGCATCTCAGAGGAAAGGGACCTTGGGGTTTTAATGGAAAACATGTAGACATCAGCACAATGTGAAAAGGCTGTGGGAAAGGTAAATCAGATACGGGGTGCATAAGAGGAGAGAGAGAGAGAGAGAGAGAGAGAGAGATCACTCACAGTAGGCAGACGGTAATACAGACCCTAAATTAATTTCTGGTTCATCCTTACTTGGAGTAGGAAGTGACATTTGGAGCCCACACTTTAGGAAGGATGGCTACAGTTCAGAGGCAGTACAGTGATGAGCCACCCAAACTATACAGGGGCAATAGGGTAGGTTCTACATTGAGCTCTTGGTGCATCTAACCATGCACACACTGAAGGATAGGAGAAAGAGGAGTGACATGGTTGACATGTTGAAGTACCACTGTGTAACAACATAACGTGGACAGCAGTGAGCAATTCCCAATGAATGGTAACATGGGTACCCATGGGGTATCTCCCTGAAACCAGTGAGGGGAAGATTGAGGAGTATGCCAAGAAGTACTTTTTAATAAAAAGAGTGGTGACAGACTGGAGTAAGCTTCTCTAGGGGCAATCGGGGCTGAAACAGTGAGAGGTTTCAGAAGGGAATAGAACAGGCAGATGGGAATAGGACAGGCTGATGAAATAGTGGGTAATTTTGCAGATTGGGAGGGGGCAGTAGAGAGGACTGAAAAGGGTATGGTTCCAAGTTTAGACAGGCTTGGGCTGATTGGGAGGGGGAAGTAGGGAGGACTGACAGAAGCACAGTCCCAAATTTAGCAGGTTTGGGCTGACTAGATGGGACACTGGCCCTTCATCAGATGTAATTTTCTCTGCTTCTGTGTCTCTAGGTTTCTGATCATTTTGGTAGCTTTGCTATTCTGATTAGGCCCTATGTGCTATGCAAACAGACTGCGGAAGCTATGCATTGGCATAGCTATGACTGAATGTTACAGAGCCGGGTCCCAAGGACCCCTTGCGCATTCAATACAGGGGTGTAGGACACATACACACCCGACCCCCAGGGCACACAGACAGCTACACCCTGGGGGCAGGCAGGGGGTGTGTCGGGGACATGCCGACACTCCATGTCATTCACAAAGGTGCAGAGTGCTGGGCATAGGGGGCGTACACCATGCGCTAGGCAACAAGCAGCTGTAAGGATTATGTGCCCCCCAGAATGCCACCGCAGGGTGCGGTGAGTATGTTGGGGTACAACTGACCTCCGTGAAATGCCACCCAGCCCATAGGGGCCATGAGAAGGACCGGGGCAGCCAACTGGGCTTCCACCGCCCCTGTGCCACCTGTGTTCTGCACACCATCGGCTGTCATCCGTGCCCCATAGGCACAAGGGATTCACTTGCAGACTGGGTCTAGGCATCCCATTGGATGCACACCCAGTCAGCAGAACACTCCTCTGCACACCTGCGCACCAGGGAGGTGGGGCTGTGGAAAGGTGGCCAGCATTGAAAAATGCCAGTGTGGGCTCACCTGTCTGTAGGTACACAGCTACGTGGGTGGGGTACACGCTTTTCACGTGTAACTGTGCCTGTGTCGTGCATAGCACCCAATATTTGCAACCAACCACCATTCCCTTCCTGCTGCAGTCACGATATCTTGATTTATTTTACACTAGTTTATGATCGAGGAAGTATGTCTGGTTTTTAAATGCCTGAACCCAAAAAATTGAGCACAGAACCCTTTTTTACTCAGAATCATTCGGTGTTCTACTAGTTAATTCAAAGTTGTAAACCTGAGTTCTGAATGTGTCCTATTAAAACTAATCAGAGCACTGAGATGTAACTGATGGCATAAAAGTGTGATCTCATACAAGCTTAGGCCTGAGGACCATTAAGGGAAACTGAGCCATTCTGGCTACCTGAACGTGTGAGATAATGTTCTTATGAAGGTAAGAGGCATAATGAGGTGTGTCTTGTGGTATAATATATATTCATTGCAAAAAACTCTGTTAATGCATCAGTTAGAGTTCCTATTACAGTGACAAAATTATGGAAATTCGGAGCTAGGGTTCCCAATCCTACACCCCACCACCTTCCACATACCAACAGGCATCAGGGTGTGCCATGGGGTTGTCAGGCCTAACTCTCATCCCATTCCATGTGTAAGGAAGGTGAGATCGTACAGTATAGGAGAATGGGGTGAGAGTTTGCCCAACAACCCCAAGGCACACCTTGATGCCTGTTGGTATGTGGAAGGTGGAGGATGGGGTAGGATGGCAGGGTTGGGAACCCTAACACTAAATTTCCATACTTTTGTTGCTGTAATAGGAACCCTAACTGATGCATTAACAGAGTTTTTTGCAATGACTTTCCTTACTTTTTGAGATAGTATAATAGTATCCTTATTTTACAATGGGGTTGCTGGGTCCTTTGAAATCTGCGCTCCAGTCCCTCTGTAGATGCCCATATGTATTTAGACGTGGAAGCACAGGGCTCTCTAGGCCCTGTGCTTCCATGTCAAACAGCAGTGACCAAATTGTCAGCATAGCTATCTTATTATTCCACCTCATGTACCCCGGTACAGAGAAATTGTGAAATGGAAGGCAAAATGTTATTGGGGCCTATTTACAAAGGTGTGGAGGGGGCTATGCGCCGCATAACTCCACACCTGCCCACACAACTCCACACCTGCCTACCCCCCATGGACCTGCATGCCGGGGCTGCAGGGCCACATATGGGAGCCAGGCAGCAGCTGGTGTTTGTGAATGTGGCCCCCACATGGAAATCCCAAGAGTGTGGAGCTGCACTACCTGGTTACATGACTTTGGGTGCAGTTTTGTGAATAGGGCCCATTATGCGCAACTGCAACACCATTCTGCGCCGCAGGTGCAAAAGCACATTTCAGATAGGATGTGAAAAATGACAGCTGTACTGTTCATGAAGTGGTGTGAAAAAATGGCTAGGTAGAAAATTTGGTGCCAAAAGATTGAAAAGTTCCAAAAGTGTGCCTATGCCTAGAATTAAATCAATGGGTGCAAGTACCTTGGACACTTTTTTGAATATTTTCACCAAATTTTCAATATGGCCTTTTGAGGACCTCACCTCATGAACACTTGCACTGTCATTTTGTTAATCAGTCCTGAAAGGTGATTTTGTGCAGCATACAAGCCATTCTGTGCCACAGTAGTGAAAACACATTTCAGGCAGGATGTGAAAAATGACAGCTGTACTGTTTATGAGGTGGTGTGGAAAAATGGCAATGCTGAAAATTTGGAGTGAAAATATTAGCGATTGCCAAAGTTACAAGCATGTGTAGAAACATTTCAACAACCACGTGTAACTCAGGTGTTTTTTGTTATTTTTGCTCCAACTTTTTAACATGGGCTTTTTGGAACCCCACCTCATGGACACTGGCACGGTCATTTTGTTACCTGGTCCTGAAAGACGATGTCTCACAGCAATGGCGAAATCACCTTATGGATCCAATTAATGAAACAACAGTGACAGTGTTCATGAGGTGGGGTCCCAAAAAGCCCATGTTTAAAATTTAGTGCAAAAATGACAAAAAATGGCCGAGAAATCAACATAAGTTCAAAATGACATTGACAGCCATTATATAGAACTTACCTTGATTCTTCAGTTCGCGGTTTAACTTTGAAGAATGCAGACTTGTCCCGGTCAACATAAGATGGCAGCCGATGGTCTGTGGTGGTAAGTATAGGGCAAGGTAGGTCTGTGGGTCTCATTACCTGTGCTCTACTATATATGAATAAGAGACATGGGATGTGTCTCATTACCTGTACTCAGCTATCTATGAATAAGAGACATGGGATGTGTCTCATTACCTGTGCTCTGCTATATATGAATAAGAGACATGGGATGTGTCTCATTACCTGTGTTCTGCTATATATGAATAAGAGACATGGGACGTGTCTCATTACCTGTGCTCTACTATATATGAATAAGAGACATGGGATGTGTCTCATTACCTGTACTCAGCTATCTATGAATAAGAGACATGGGACGTGTCTCATTACCTGTGCTCTGCTATATATCAGTAAGAGACATGGAGTGAGTCTCATTACCTGTGCTGATTGTCTGGTGGACCTTAAAGCAGCAGTGCATGATAGTGCTGAAAATGTTGACCCTATATGTTTTATTCTGTGTTAAATTGCCTCTTATCTTTCAACTTGTATGATACCCTCCTTGCCTAATTTTCAGTTTGCTTTAGCAATTTTTGCACATTTGAAATAAGAAGAGCATTCCTTTTAATATGGATTAGACAAGCCTTTCATTACTATTCTCAGATGTTTTTGTACACCTGTTGTTCCATAAGGTCAGGAAGCAGTGTTTTCTGAATGCTAGTTTATAATTGTCACATTAAAAGTGATCTTAAACAATGGGTGTTCGAGAACAATGGAGAATACTGATGAAAAGCTGGTCCGCGCCATATTAAAAGGGGCACTCCTTTTATGATTTCAACAGTAAAAAATATTAAAGCTGATTCAAAATGAGGGAAAAGGGAATTCTTACAAGTCAGGATATAAGGGATGATCTAAAACTGCATAAAGTATAGGTCAACATTTTCACTTCTATCATGCACTGCTGCTATAAGTGATTTACTATATGGTCTTTTTCGAACTAGCCCTTACAATCCTAATCCAAAGTGAAGATGACATTTGTCTCTTGATGGGTAGAGCTTGGGGACCCTGTGAATCAGGTGAAGAATTGAAACCATTCTGTATATTATTCCAGGTGCTATAAAGATGGAGGACAAGAGTGAAGATTTGTATCAGAACAAGCGAGGTGAGTGGCTTTCGTACCAGAAGTGAAGACAGTAGCATAGTATTACAGCATCAGAAAGGGCATAGGGTCCTCTTGTCCATCCCCCATGCTACAGTACATGGCATTGACTGTACAGAATTTGAATATGGAAACACCTCCAACCTTCTCAGCCATAATGATAACCCACCTAACGTTGGGTAATGAGGGATGGGTGAAATCTATCTTCTGCCAGTGAAATTCTGGCAAAATGCCATAGCAAAATTTCTGAAAATATTTCACAAAGTTTTGCAAAAATTGTGATTTCAGTTGTTTCTGTCTAATTTAAAAATTATTAGTCCGCATTGCACCAAATGTGGTATGTGGACTTTACCAGGGTCCATAAAGAAGTCAATCAAATTTGGGATCTATATATTTAAAAGAGACTGAGTTAAAGGAGAAGACTCCTGTATATTTATGATTTGGATATGTCTGATTTATTCATTCTACATTACATCAAGTTCTGTACATATGCCAATAAGAGATCAGCCATTTCTTCTGTAGCAACACATATCTAGAGTTTGAGGCTCTAATACAAGGTAGTAAAATGTCAAGCAAGCCTTCATTTAAATGCAGATGAGTCACTTGTAATACAACCCCTCCCATTCCTTGATGTCACTGCAGCAACAGTGCAGAACAAAACATAAGGGTATCAGTGCTGTCTAGCCTGATTTTAGTTTAAGTTTGCAATGGCTTAAGGCAGTTCTGTCATGCAACTCACACAGGGAGTAGTACTTGTAGCCTTAATACTGTATGTGTAGAGCAAATAATACATCTAATAGTATTTCAGTCACAGGAAACAAAATCTGTTTCTTTCTACTGCTCATTTCTCTCTGTGAGACAGTTGTACCATGTTGTAGACAGCAGTAGACTGAATAAGTCAATCAACCAATCAATCAGTCGAGCAATCAGTCACTCTGTATTGAACCAGGTGAACACCCTTGAGAAGATTCATTACAAGGTGTGCCTGGGCAGTTTACCAAAGGATCACAAAAGACTGAATTATACACATCCCCTTTCAGCAGCCTGAAAGTGGAGAGCTAGATCATTTACTTTATAAAGTGTATTGTTTTACATTTCAAATGCTCCTTAAATCTGAGTTTCTGACTGGACATACCAAGACTCAGAATGCTCATGACATGGAAGAAGTAAGCTAAGCAAATACAGAGCACTACAAACACTGAGACTGATTAGTTTCTTTACCTACAATAGCTGAGGTGTAGCATCTGATTTGTGAGGGACATCCTACTTCAAATGCTGACATTACAAAGTGGGGGGGGGCTGCCACAGCTTATCCTCAGTACCTTGAAAGTGAAGTGCTGTAGCCTCACATCACTGCTAATGATTTATAATGGGAATTGGGGCACTTTTAAAGTAATGGACCTGAGGGGCCATCACAGTTTCCAAGGAGGTTGGGAACATCTTAAGGGTTAGAGAGTAAGGGTCTCTAGTAGGATTTGAACCAGAGTCCCCCAGTGTTTATGCCTGTGCTTTAACCACTAAATTACCCTTCTTCCATATGCTGTAGTTGATGCTTTCCTGGTAACCTATTCTATGTTATAGCTGAATTCTTTATTGCCTTACAGCAGCCATCCAATCACTTGCTGCCTAGTTAAAAAGGGAAAGGGGTATATTTCAAGATCGTTTCTCACTGCTGGTGTCAATCAAAACAGAGAATGCTAACACACATGCAACATAATACAACAGCTGTATGATATCACTTACAACTCTTGCTGCACCCAGAGTCATTTATTGGGTAAACTGTTTTTGCTAACAGAAACAGTAACACAACACATACAGGCACTTCCTTACATGAATACTGTATATACCTCAAATTAGTGTTGCATCACACTCACATGGTCCTAGTCCCTATTAGACCTGCACTTCAGGATGTGCACAACACTTAAAGGGTTCCTCCATTACTCAAGTGGGGAACCAAACATTGTGGGTTTGGTTTACTGGTGGAACTGCATTTAGTGCAGCACCATTATCTGTTGCTCTGATGACATCATCCTCCAGCAACATTGATGGTAAAATGGGGACAAACACATTGATAACTTCTGGGGGCTGTATATTTTTGTTTATAATCTAGATTTGGACAGCAATAAGACTGCTGGCAACTGGAGGAGGCACACAACAGTTACACTTAAGGAGCTGGGAAAATATTGGTGTGAAACTTTGGTAGAGTTCCCCTTTAAAAGCTTCCAAACTTTTGGACATTTTAAAATGACATTTTGCAATTATGTAAACCTTAAAGTATTTGTCAAAATTGTAATTATGTGAACTACAGAATGTTAAGCCCTTAAAACTTTAAAACTAGAGAACAGAATATCACCAATTTTGTTAGGTTCATTTACACTAAGTATTAGGCTCACTGTCACAGGAGTGTTGGAGGGGTATTGCAGGGCCATGAAGCTAGTGCAGGTAAGGTGATTCATGATGGAGCATGATGCAGGCATCACTGTCACAGGAGTGTTGGAGGGGTACTTCAGAGCCATGATACTAGTGCATGTAATGTGATCCATGATAGAGCATGATGCTGGGCATCACTGTCGCAGGAGTGTTGGAGGGGTATTGCAGGCCATGATGCTAGTGCAAGTAATGTGATCCATGATGCTAGTGCAGGTAGGGTGACCCATGATGGAACATGATGCTGGGCATCAGGCAAGGCAAGGCAAGGCAAATGTTATTTAAGAGATGCCCACCTGGAGGGTCTGCACCGAACATTTAAAAATATAAATACTACACATTATAAATTGGAATACATAACAATATATCAGACATAAAACAATACATCAACAAAAAACAAAATGTATATATATATATATATATTTTTTTAAATTTATTTAATCTAGTATTACAATACCTTTGAGCCAAGGCTCTTTTACAAAGGTTCCACGTCAGCATGTGCAACAGTCATCATTTTTAGTTACAAACATATAGTCATTGACTTACAGACATGTAATAACCAGTACAAAGACATGAGCTATGGGCAAGACAAGGGAAGGAGGGTGGGTGGGGAGAAGTGAGGGTAGGAGATCGAGGGGGTAGGAGGTGCAGGGGTAAGGGGAGTACAGGAGGTGGTTGGGGCAGGAGCAGGAGTGGAGATATGGGGGGAGGTGGGAGAGGGCGGGAGACAATGCAGCCAGGGGGCCTTGTTGAGGGAATATGATAGGTAAAGTGCTAGGGGTGCAAAGACTGATTGTAAGTATTGGGTGCTAGGGCATGTGCAGCTGGAACGGTGAAAATGTTAAGATGGACAATTGCAGGATACAAGCAGTGAGAGGCGCAGCTTGGACTTGAAGAGGCTGAATGTTAGAGCGGTCGCTATGTCGCTGCCAAGAGAGTTGAGCCAGTTGGATGCCCGATAGGTGAATGATCTTTGTCCTTGGGTCGTGAACATCATGGGATATGTAGTAGATGGGAATTGGATCTCCTTGTAGTGACATTCCTATGTCTAGGCTTAAGGAGGGCACAGACACCAGGTGTGGCAAGCCCCATTATAATTTTCTTGGCTGTGATGCAAGTTTGGTATTTTATGCATTTGTCCAGTTGAAGCCATCCAGATTGGGAATAAAGGTCGCATGTGTGGGTACTGCGATGTGAGCCAGTGATGAGATGACAGGCCTTATTCAGGGAGGTTGTGATACTTTTGAGAGCAGTGCTAGTTGTAGACCCATATGTGATAAGACCATAGTCTAACATGCTGACGATGGAGCTTTGGACGGCTACTGACAGTGTTTCTGGGGTTAGGTGTTTCCTGTGCCAGAATAATATGCCTAACCTTGCATTGGCAGACTTTGCAACATTGCTGATACGGACAGCGTATGAGAGGTGTGGATCAAGGGTGATGCCGAGGTACTTGAACGATTGTGTTTGCTCCTTGTTCGGTTGCAATGAAGAGGTGGAGTTGTTTGTTTTTGTTGTGGGGGCTGCAGAAGACCATAGACTTGTTTTTTTTTCTGATTGAGAAGCAGTTTATGATTTAGGAACCAGGATTCGATGGAGGAGAAGGCCCGCTGAAGTTTATTTTGTAATTGGATAGGATCAGGGTCTGAGGTGAGGATCACAGCATCGTCGGCATAGAGAATTATTTGTTCTGGGCAGCTGCCCTGTAGTGAGTTTAAGAATAGGCTGAAGAAGAGGGGTCCCAGAATGGATCCCTGGGGGACTCCCAAGCGGACAGGTCTAGGGTCCGAGAGTGTATCAGCGATTCTTACTGTTTTGGACTGTTCTTCAAGGTAGCTCTTAAACCAGCCAATGGAGTCAGTTGACAGCCCACTGTTCTGAAGCAGAACAAGCAGGAGGCGGTGATTGATGGTGTCGAAGGCTTTAGTTAAGTCAATGTAGAATGAGCCTAGTAGTTCACTGGAGTCAAGTGCATTGTGGATTGCACCAGTGAATTCAAGTAGGGCTGTGAAGGTGCTGTGACCTTTCAAAACCCGTGTTGTTGCTTGCACAGGATGTTGTACGTTTCCAGGTATTCTGTGAGCTGGTGTGAGACAATGCGTTCTAGTGCCTTGGAGAGTCAGGGTAGAAGGGAGATAGGTCTGTAGTTATCATGGGCAGTTTTGTCACCACTTTTATGGATTGGGGTGACAGTGGCAGATTTCCATCTGTCCGGGAACTGGCTAAGGCTGAGGGAGAGGTTGAAAATTCTGGTTAGAGGACTAAGCACTTCATCAAGTGTGAGAGACAGGATTTTGAGATCGAGGGAGTCATTACTGAATCTTGATTTACCAAGGGCTTTGGTAACATATTTGTGTACTTGGTGAGCCTTGACTGCTTTGAAGTAGAAGCAGGGGAGCTGGTGGGAGTAGTGTTCATTGTGGACAGAGGGGCTTCACCATCTTTGAAGTAGTCCTGGGGTAGGATAGCGTTAAGGTCGGTAAAGCCTTTGTTAAAGGTATCCACAATGTTTTTTGGGTTGAGGGTTGTGTTCCATTGATGTTAAGTATTAATGGGGGTTTGAGGGACTCCTGGTGAGCTCCTTTATGTTCTTCCAGAATTCCTGACTATTGCCCCAGGAGTTTGTGAGGGCATGCTTATAGTAGGCAAACTTCATTTGCCAGATGGTTTTGGTGCAGTCATTGCGGGCACGTTTGTAGTTTTGGATGTCATTTTGCCTTCCAGAGTTTCTGGCCAGCTCCCATAGATGGTCACTTGTTTTTAGCATTCTGAGAAGGTCACCTGTGAGCCAAGGGTTACTGAGTGATTTGACTTTGCGTTTCTTAATAGGAGCATACGTGTCACAGGCCACAGTGAAGATGTTTATGAAGTGGTCAAGGGCAGTGTTTACGTTGGTTGCATTGAAGATAGGGGACCAGTCTTGATGAAGGAGGTAGGATTTGAATCGAGGAAGGTGATCACTGGGTAGAACCCTGCTGGAGATAGTTTTTGGCAGTTGTTTGATGAATTTATTTGATCAGGTGCAGCTAACAGAGGAGTGGTCGCTGAGAGTCTGGGAGGACATTAGTGTTAGATATCCGCGATGGGTGACTGGTAAGGATCCAGTCCAACAGTGTGCTGGTCCTGAAATTTTTCCTGGTTGGTGAGTCAATCATTTTTGTGAGGTTCGCCGCAGCAACAGTATCCCCGTGTGCACCAGCATTGGCCGCAGGCCAGTTGATGTTGAAGTCGCCTAGGAGGATGGATTCGGTGTCTGGTGGGAGTGACTTTACAAAGTCAAGAACAGCTGTTAGACCAGTTTCCTGTTCTTTGGGAGGAATGTAGATGGTGGCAACAGTGAGGGTTTTGTTTTGGGCTCTGAGGAGGATTCTCACTGGCAGTATCTGAGCAGTTGTGGGTTGGAGTGAGGTAATGATGTGGTGCCCCTGTATGGAGTCTTTTAGGTATAGAGCGCAGCCCCCACCTCTTTTGGAGAGGTGATCCAGCCTAAAGACATTGTAGCCAGGAAGGCTGATTGCATGGTCCGGTACTGATGGCATGAGCCAGGTTTCGACAACTGCCAGGATGTCAGGGCAGTGTTGGCTGGTGAAGGCCTGTAGGGCATCCATTTTAGGAAGGAGGCTGCAGATGTTGATTGATATGAATGAGAGGGCACCCAAAGGCTTGCTCAGATTGGTGGCTTTAGAGCAGAATGGGCCAGGGTTTGGGTGCACATTGCCTGACAGCATTAGGAGGAGGAGGACTAGCCTTAGGGAGCTGCAGCATCATTCTTTAAGGGAATGCTTTCTCCTGCTAGCATCTCTGGAAATTGCCAAGCATCGACGATAGTGGGTGAGGGTAAGCATAGACGGGGGGACCAGAGTGGAGGGCTAGGACCAGTGTGGGTGTAGGACAGTTTCATGGTGGTAGGATGGACCCTGGGCAAGGGGCAGTGACCAGTGTGCAGCGTGCCTATGTGGAGGAAGGATGTAGGAATGTGGAAGCTGTGGGGGGAGGAAGGTAGGGAAAGCTGGCTTTTGGGGCATGCAGTAGGGGAGGAAGACAGGCAAGAAGATACAGAATGGGGGTAGAGAACAGTGGAGGCACATGATTAAGGTAGGATTCGGGGTAAGCAGAGGGAGGGGGTTAAGACAGGCTGGCGGGGCTAGGAGAAGGGGGCAGAAGAGCAGTAGCTGGATCAGTGGGAAGAGAGGATACAGCCAGGAAGGCCAGGCAGCCAAGGAGTGGGAGGTGGCGACTAAAAGATGGTGGGGGAGTCCCAAAACAGGTACAGAATGAAGCACGAGTGGGGGGATGGAGATACCAAGGGTGTGGAGGAAGGTCTACAAAGTTAAGGTCGGAGGAGGCGGGCGAAAATTTCGCAGTTTCAATAGAAATGAATGGGCGCAGCAGCCCCAAGCAGAGCAAAGTTTTAGCTGGCTCAAGAGCCAATCCCCAAGCAGAAGGCAAGACAGCATCCAATCAGGGTGTGGTACAGATACTGTGGGGCCAATAGCGTGGCTGTCAGCCGTCCCGTGGTTCAGGGAAGTCTTACCCGGTTCTAGAGGATCACGAGGGTGGGAAAGAAGGTATATAGCAAGTAAAGCAACTGCGCTTTCAGAGGGTAGACTTTTTTTTTTTAAAAGAAAGAACAGGAATCCCTCTAGTGGCAGGTCTGTATAACCTGCTAATGGAAAACTAGCCACTTCAAAAAAAAATTCTATTAGACACTTGAAATGTGCTTAGTTCTATCTAAAATCTATTTGTAAAAAGTGCCAGGTGGCAGAAGCAGGGGAAAAGTCCTGGCCAATCAGAATGGGTTTGCTGGAAGTGCCCGTGTTCCTATTGGCTGCGCTCTCCCGTACCTTCCAAGGAGCTGCAGGCAGGCATCGTGGTCTCGGTCAGTGGCTGGCTGGGTGCCGGCCGACCGTGGGGGAGCTGAAGCAGCTCCGTTCAAGGGCAGGCAGCTGGAGAGAACTAAAAATAGCAGGGCTTAAATAGCATAGAGGTAGGATAGGTTTAGATTGAGCAGTTTAGCAAGACAAAGGAGAGTTAGACTTTTCGGTGCCAAGGCAGAGTGCTTGGATGGGAGGGGTGCATGAGGAGCAAGGAAACAGAAGAGGTGTAAGCACTTTAAAACACTAGTAGAAATTACAATCCAGCTAATACAGTTGAAAAACTTCTATTAGACACTTGAAATATGCTTAGTTCTATCAAAAATCTATTTGTAAAATGTGCCAGGTGGCAGAAGCAGGGGAAAAGACCTGCCCAATCAAAGTGGGTTTGCTGGAAGCGCCCATGTTCCAATTGGCTGCGCTGTCCCATACCTTCCAAGGAGCTGCAGGCGGGTGTCGTGGTCTCGGTCGGTGGCTGGCTGGGTGCCGGCCAGCCATGGGGAGCTGAAGCAGCCCCTGCTCAAGGGCAGGCAGCTTCCAAGGAGCTGCAGGCAGGCATCCTGGTCTCGGTCGGTGGCTGGCTGGGTGCCGAGTCGACCGTGGGGAGCTGAGATGCAGCCCGTTCAAGGGCAGGCAGCTTCCAAAGGAGCTGCAGGCGGGCGTCCTGGTCTTGGTCGGTGGCTGGCTGGGGGGCAGACCATGGGGATGCTGAAGCAGTCCCGTACAAGGGCGGCCGACCGTGGGGGAGCTGAAGCAGCCCCGTTCAAGGGCAGGCCCTATATATACAGTAACTTAGGCAATAACAGCCAGTGCTTAAAGAGCCAGGACTAACCTAACATAGGTTCTAAAACAGTAAGGACTATAGGATGCAGTCTGAGAAGGCCTGATTATACAAGAAGGCCTTGAGGCGGGCCTTAAATACCTCCACAGAAGGGGCCTCCCTATCAGCTGGAGTAAGCGAATTCCACAGGACAGGAGCAGCGGCACTAAATGCTCTGTTGCCTGCCATTTTTAACCTCATCCTGGGAATTGCAAGGAGACCCCCAGGGGAGGAGTGGAGCGAGTGGGCCAAAACAGCAGGAATGAGAAGGTCCTTCAGGTAACCAGGGCCCGGGCCATGTAGGGCCTGTCACAAGAGTGTTAGAGAGGCATTGTATGGCCATGATGCTAGTGCAGGCAAGGTGATTCATGATGGAGCGTGATAATGGGCAGCACTGTCACAGGAGTGTTGGAAGGGCATTACAGGGCCATGATGCTAGTGCAGGTAAGGTGATCCATGATGGAACATGATGATGTACATCACTGTCGCAGGAGTGTTGGAGGGGCATTGCAGGGCCATGATGCTAGTGCAGGTAAGGTGATCCATGATGGAACATGATGATGTACATCACTGTCACAGGAGTGTTGGAGGGGTATTGAGGGGCCATGATGCTAGTGCAGGTAAGGAGATTCATGATGGAACATGATGCTGGGCATCACTGTCACAGGAGTGTTGGAGGGGTATTGCAGGGCCATGAGGTTCAAACAGGTGCCTGGTCAATGCACCCAACAGTGACACCATGGGTAAATAGCCTTCAGGAATCTCACTCAGCTGGGTGCTCACCTGTACTGCCCCCCCTCTGGAAAAGGTCCCCTGACTGCAGTAAATGCTGCAACCTGCATTTAAGTGATGTGCAGGCAAACCCCACATGGAATGTTTGATGAAGAAATGACGGCTTATTGTTTGTTTGTTGTTTTATATTAACCACATAGTAGACTGGGACATGCCCATTGTCATCCATGTCTAACGTAAAAGTACAGTACAAATAAACACAATATTTAAAATGACAATTACAAAATGCATCATATGTGTCATCATCTACAACAGTGTTGTGGTACATCAGAACATTTACAGGCAGTACTTGAACCCTGCCACACAGTTCCCAATGTGGTATTAATTCATATCTCAAACAATTGGCGAGAGGCACATGTGGTGCCAATCCATAAAGGGGGGGAGGAAGTTCCAGGTAACTATAGACCCATCAGTTTGACCTCGGTGGTGGGAAAATTAATGAAGAGTATACTAAAGGAACAATTGGGGGTGTACTTGGAGGAGGTGGGAGGTCTGGATAGTCGGCAACATGGGTTTGTGCCAGGTAGATCATGTCAAACCAATCTTGTGGAGTTCTACGAATGGGTAACATCAGAACTCGACAGGGGAAAGCCTGTGGATGTTTTATTCTTGGACTTCAGCAAGGTGTTTGACTCTGTCCCCCACAATGGTCTGGTGGAGAAACTGATGGGGTTAGGAGTAGGCCCTTTGATGGTCAGATGGATTGAAAACTGGCTAGCTGGATGCACCCAGAGAGTAGTGGTCTGTGGGGAGCTCTCAAACCTAGAGAGGTTGGTAGTGGAGTACCACTGGGGCTCAGTCCTGGGTCTGATCCTGTTTAATGCATACATATCGGACATCAAGGAGGATATATGGTGTGAAATGAGTCTCTTAAGCTGATGACTCCAAGATGGGAGCAGTAGTTGAGGGAGAAGAAGGAGGTTGGCCCTGCAAGGACCTGGACACCCTGGAAAGCTGGGCTCACACATGGAAATTAAATTTCAATATCACCAAGTGCAAGGTGTTGCATCTTGGGGGGAACCTAAACACAGGTACACCCTGGGAGGGGAGGCGCTGGAGGCCTCAATAGGGGAAAAAGACCTAGGGGTCATGGTGGATGCATGTATGAATAACTCTGAGCAGTGCAGGAGAGCGGCTAGCAAAGCAAACAGGATTTTGGGATGCATCGTAAGGGGGATCACCTCTAGGAGCAAGGAAGTGATTCTGCCGCTGTACAATGGACTGGTTACACCACACCCTGAGTACTGTGTACAGTACTGGAGACCACACTTGAAAAGGGACATACAGCTCCTGGAGAGGGTACAGAGGAGGGCAACTAAGATGATATGAGGCTAGGGATTTGACGTATGAGGACAGACTTGAGGAGCTTTGCCTGTTTTCATTGGAGGAGAGGAGAGACAGGGGGGACATGATTGAGGTCTCAAGCACCTCAAGGGAATAATTAGGGTAAACATGGAGGGATCTTAGATTAAAGTAGGGAGGTATCACCAGAGGGCATGGTTTGAAGTTGGAAGGTGGAAGGGTGAGGGGGGAAAAGAGGAGGAGGTTTTTCACTGAGAGGGTGGTGGACCCTTGGAATGCACTGCCTGGCGAGCTGGTTCAGAGATCCACAGTGGAGGGCTTCAAGAGAGGGTGGGACAGACACAGAAAGTGGATGTATCAGATGATGGCCTGTCCCAGGGGGGTGGGGATGGATGATAGGGGTTTCTGGAACACAAGGGAGGGGAGGACCTCGGCACCCAACTAGGGATCTGAGGTTCGAGCAGACTCGATAGACTGTAAGGCCTAATCTGCTGGCAAATAGTAATATCACACATTGCCCACTCTGGTATTAATTCTGATCTTATAAAATGGGTATGGACAATTCCAGCTTCTGACTGGCTGAAGCAGGCTGGCTGCCATACATTTACCCCAACATAATGCCCAGGAATGAAACAGTTGTGGTACCAACATGCCCCACAACAACAAAAATCATTTTGCCAATTTAGAACTTTGAATTTTAAATGGCTACAATTTTTTTATAGCACACCTACCTATTACCAAGGTCCACTACTCACTTTGCAGTCTGCATGCTGCCAAATGCTTCAGGATGGCACTCAGATTTGTAATCGTTAACCTCCAGTAGATCATACCCCCTCCTCACCTACCCAGTCGTCTGTGCCCGTGACTAAGGTGACACCTCGGAATCAGTATTACTCCAATCCCAGTCCTCTGAGCAGGCAGTGAGGACCAGGAAACACAGTCTTTGTGGCTAACATAGAAACATAGAAATTGTTGACAGATAAGGACCTCATGGCCCACCTAGTCTGCCCAGTTTTCCCTGCCTACTGTGCCACCACAGACCCTACTCAATCTCCAGTCATCTCCTCCAGTCTTACTACCATGGTCCCCTTGTATCTGTCCCATGCATGCTTGAATCCTGTCACGATTTTGGCACCCACCACCTCCACTGGAATGCTGTTCCAGATGTCCACCATCCTGTACATGAATAAGTATTTCCTCACATTTCCTCTAAGCCTACCCCCTCCAACTTCATAGTGTGACCTCTTTGCCTCAAGCTTCTTTTTCTGTGGAAAATGGCTACCTTCATGTACCTTATTAATACCTGTTAGGTATTTGAATTTTACTATCGTATCCCCCTGTCCCTCCTTTCCTCTAGAGAGTACATATTTAGTTCCTTGAGTCTCTCCTCATAGGGCTTTTGATACAGGCACTGCACCATTTTGGTTACATAGAAACAGAATTTGATGGCAGACAAGGACCACTTGGCCCACCTAGTCTGCCCATTTCCCTACCTGATGGATAAGCTACAGATTCTAGTTAATCAACTGCATACTTCCTCCTACCCCCAACTAGACTAGCCTTATGTCTGTCTCATGCATTCTTGAATTCTCCCACTGTTCCTGACTCCACAACCTCCTCAAGAAGGCTGTTTCATGCATCCACAACCCTCTCTATAAAAAATACCTTCTAACATTACCTCTGAGCCGTCCCCTCTATCTTCAAATAGTGCCCCCTTGTTCTTGCACATCTCTTTTTCTGAAAGATGCTACCCTCTTGTACTTTGTTAATTCCCTTGAGATACTTGAAAGTTTCTATCATGTCCCCCCTCTCCCTCCTTTCCTCAAGGGTATATATATTAAGCTGCTTTAGTCTTTCCTTGCATGTCTTCTGGTACAGACCCTGCACCATTTTGGTTACCCTCCTCTGAACAGCCTCCACTCTGTCTATGTCTTTGCGAAGATGGGGTCTCCAGAATTGCACACAGTACTCCAGATGGGGTCTCACCAACTGTCTGTACAGAGGGATAACAACTTCCTGTTTTCTACTGTTGATGCCTCTCCCTATGCATTCCAGTATACCCCCAGCCCTCCTTACTGCATTCTCACATTGCTTGCCCACCTTTAGGTCATCTGTTATAATTACTCCTAGGTCTCTTTCGATTTTTGTTGTTGCTATTATTTCACTCCCCATTGTGTACTCTTCCCCTTGGTTTTTGTTTCCCAGATGATTTACCTTGCACTTCTTGGCATTGAATCTGAGCTGCCAAATATTTGACCATTCCTCTAAACTTGCCAAGTCCCTTTTTATCCTTTCCACCCCACCTTGTGTATCAACCCTGTTGCAGATCTTTGTGTCATCTGCAAAGAGACATACTTTTCCTTCCAGGTGCTCTCCAATGCCACTTATAAAGACATTAAAGAGGACCAGTCCCACTGCCAAACCCTGCAGTACCCCACTCGTTACCCTCCTTTCTTCACTGTGGACTCCGATTGCTATTACTCTTTGCATCCTGTTGTCCGTCCAGATTTTACCCAGGCTACCACCTTGGGACCCACTCTTAGGCTGGCTAACTTGTATATTAATCTTTTGTGTGAGACTGTGTCAAATGCCTTGCTAAAATCTAGGTAGGCCATATCCACAGCCACTCCCTGGTCTACCCAGTGAAATAAATCTATTAGGTTCATCTGACATGATCTTCCTGCTGTGAAACCATGCTGCATTGGGTCCTGTGCCCCACTGGCCTCTAGGTACTCAGCAATTCTTTTCTTCAGAAGTGATTCTATCATTTTCCCTACCACTGAGGTCAAACTAACTGGTCTGTAGTTTCCTGCCTCTGCCCTGCTCCCACTTTTGTGAAGTGGAATCACATCTGCCCTCCTCCAGTCCTCAGGTACCACCCCATCCTCCCATGATTTGTTAAAGAGAGTAGTCAGTGGCGTTACTAGTTCTACCCTTAGTACTTTTAGAATTCTGGGGTGAATCCCATTAGGCTCCATTGCTTTGTCCATCCTCAGTTTCAAGAGTTCTTTCAAAACCCTTTCTTCTGTGAATGGACTGGTATCAACCCCTATTCAGAGTGTTTCTCTTGTTCGGTTTAGGTACCTCCCCCTCCTCTTCTGTTGTGAATACTGAACATAAATATTTGTTCAGTATCCCTGCTTTTTCACTGTCACCCTCTGCTCACATTCCCTCCCCTTTATTAAGTCTCTGTATCCCTTCCTTGGTCTTTCTTCACTCCCTAATATGCCTATAAAAGGTTTTATCCCCCCTTCTTAAGAGAGTTGGCTAGCTTTTCCTCAGTTTGTGCCTTTGCTATTCTGACTGCCTTCCCTGCCTCCTTCTGCTTTAACTGATAAAGTTCTCTGTCCTGCTCCTTCTGTGTTTCCTTATATTTCCTGAATGCTATCCTTTTCTCCTTAATCTTCCCTTCCACCTCTTTTGAGAACCATAGTTTTTTTTTCATTCATTTTGTTTTGTTGATTTGCTTCACACAAAGACTTGTTGCCTCTGTGATGGCAATTTTGATTATTCCCCATTGTTTCTCCACCCTCCTTCTTGCCCGTTTGCTAGTGCTTTTCTGAGGCACTCTCTCATTTACCCAAAGTCAACCCTTCTAAAGTCCAATACTCTTGTTTTTGTATGGCTTGACTCTATGGCTGTGTTTATTGTGAACCACACTGTTTGGTGGTCACTTGTTTCCAGATGGCTGCCCACTTCTAAATCTGAGATCCTTTCTCCTTCCCCATTTGAGAGTACCAGGTCTAAGATTGCTCCCTCCCGAGTGGGTTCCAACACTAGCTGTCTGAGGCATACCCCATGTACGGCATCAAGAATGACCCTGCTCTTGGATGTGCCTACAGCAAAGGTACTCCAGTTAGTATCTGGCATATTCAGGTCCCCCATCAACAATATCTCCCCTTTTTCTGTCATTTTAAGGATGCCTTCTATCATTTCCTTGTTCATTTTCTCCCCTTGAGATGGGGGTCTGTACACAACCCCCATGCGGATTGTGGTGCTATTTTCTGTTTCCAGGGTGACCCATAGTGACTCATCAACTTCCTGTTTACTCTTTAATTTTGTTGCTTTAATCCCTTCCCTTATATAGAGAGTCACTCCTCCTCCTCCTTCTCCTTCTCCTCTTTTACCCACCCTATCCCCCTGTAGATTGTGTATCCTGGTATGTTGACATCCCAGTCATGGTTCTCTGTGTACCATGTTTCAGTGACTGCCACGATATCCAGGCATCCCTCTTCCATCAAGGCCACTAGTTCAAGGAGCTTGTTACACAGACTGTGGGCATTGGTACTCATCACCTTCCATTCTTTGATGGCCTTACCCCTTTTAGCCCCATCCCTGTCCTTACTGCCTTTTTCTGCCTTTACCCCAGTCCTGCCCCCTACTGACTTCTCTACCTTGGTGTTTACCTCTCTAACTACTGTGTTTTGGGGGGCAGACTGGGATTTCCCTGCTCCTTTTCAGTGTCTCCCCCCTTGGCTAATTTAAATGCTTGCCAATGAAGCATTTAAACCTATCACCTAGGATCCTGGTCCCGCCCCCCGGACAGATGCAGACCATCGTGCCAGTATAGGCCTGCATCCCTCCAGGTGGTTCCCAGTCCCCAGTGAAGCCAAAACCCTGAGCACCACACCAGTTTTTCAACCAATCATTGAATCCCATGGTGCTGAATACCCTAGCATCATCCTTGCCATAGACAGGCAGCACCTCCGAGAAAGTTACCGGACATGCTATTTGTCTAAGGCCCCTCCCCAACTCTACAGACTCCTCTTGCACTGCTCTAATCCCATTCACAGCCAGGTCATTTGTCCCTAGGTGGACAACAACATCCAGCTCCCTCCCTCATGCAGCTGCTCCCATGATCCTGAGGATTTGCTTCCTGTCCCTCAGAGGTGTGGCGCCAGGCAGGCACCTTACCGCCCTACCCCTTCCTCCCCCACTTCTACCCTCCTAATGATTGAGTCCCTCACCAGGAGTTGTTTCCCTTCCCTGTGGGGTCTCGTGCCACCCTCCTGTGGGTCTTCTTTGTGGAGGTTCCCAGCATCCTCCTTGGTCTCCACTGCAGGTGCCTCTATAGAGGAACCACTCTTTGCCAGAGCAGCATATGAATTGTGGAGAGGTACAACTGGAGGGATGTACCTCTGCTACACCACCCTTTCCCTCCCTGAGCCCAACTTTGTCCAACCACTCTTCTTTCTTAGCAACCTCTGAGGTAGCAGTGGTGGCCCTGGTGGTCCCTGTGTGGGGGAAGAGGTTTCACGAATCCTAGCCAGGTCAGCCTGGAGACAGGCAACCTCCTCCCTCAGACCAGAGAGGTGCCTGCAAACAGGCAGCATTGCAGCCTCCAGAATGCCTCCCGGAACACTGCTGCCCCACAGCCATTGCACTGCACCATTCCCATCTTGACTTATTTTGTGTCCTCTCTCCTGTTGCTTTGTATGCTTACTGTCTCCTCCTTCTATGTATTTTTATACCTACTTTCCTACTGCCTATGTGCCCTTACAACTCTCACTCATCCTGTTCTGGGACAGGAACTTCCTGTAGTCTTCAGTTGTCTCCTTCTTCTGTGCTTGGATTCAGACCTCCAGCAGCCGGGTTGGGGGGGGGGCAGAAATGCTATTTTTTTTTAGGTTCCTTCAAGGTTGATGAAACTAATGTGTCTCAGTGATCCTTCCCTTCCTTCTGCCAAACAGGTTGCCCTTTTTTGTACCGCCTTCACCTTATCAATGTCCTTCTGGAGGCGGGGCCTCCAGAACTGGACACAGTATTCAAGGTGGGGTCTTACCAGTGATCTGTACGGGATAATATTCCTTCCTTCCTCCTACTGGTGATACTCCTCCCTATGCACCCCAGCATCCTGCTAGTCTTCCCCTCTGTCCTATCACACTGCTTGGCTACCTTCAGATCATCAGAAATGATTACTCCCAGGTCCCTTTCCTGTCTGGTGGTTGTCAGTACTTTCCCTCCCACTTGGTATGTAGCCCATGGGTTTCTGTGTCCCAAGTGCATGCTTTTGCATTTTATTGCATTGAAACCCAGCTGCCAAACCCTTGACCATTTTCCAGCTTTTTCAAATCATCCCTCATTTCCCCCATCCCCCACTGTGTGTTTACTCTGTTGCAGATTTTTGTGTCATCTGTGAACAGGCATAATGTCTCTGCTAGCCCTTCTGCAATGTCACTAATAATGGCACTGAAGAGGGATGGACCTAGTACTGAACTCTGATGCACCCTGCTGGTCACCCTGCCTTCTCCAGAGTGGACACCATTTACCACCACCTTCTGACTCTGGTTGCTTTGTCAATTTCTTACCCAGTTTATAACTTTTTGACCCACTCCCAGACAGGCCAGCTTGTTCACCAGTCTTCTGTGTGGAATGGTGTTGAAGGCCTTACTGAAATGCAAGTAGACCACATCTACCACTCTTTCTGGATCCACTACCCTTCTTACTCAATCAAAGAACTCAATCAAGTTTGTCTGGCAAGACCTCCCCCTCTGTGAAACCATGTTGCCTTGGATCCTGTAATCCACTGGTTACAAGGTATTCTACTATCCTTTCCTTCAGTAGTGTTTCCATTACTTCACCCACTACCGAAGTCAGGCTGACAGATTTGTAGTTTCCTACCTGCTCCCCAATCCCACTTATGTGAAGTGGGACCATATCAGCTCTCCTTCAGTACCTCAGAACCTCCCCTGTTTCTAATGATAAGTTGAACAGAGTTGTCAGAAGTGCAGCCTGGTCTCCTTCCACACCCTCTCCTTTCTCCCCTATTAAGCCTCACAACCCTCCTGCCCCCCAGTTTTCCTCCTTTCACTAATGTATCTATAGAAGGTTTTGTCCCCCTTCTTCATGTCTTCTTTTGCTATTTCTTCCTCTGTTTGGGCTTTTGCTCTCCTGACCACCTTTCCTGACTCCCTTTGCTTCTCTATATAGGATATCCTGTCCTCTTCTTTCTGTTTTTCTTTATAATTCCTAAAAGCCAACTTTATTGTCCTTACTTTCCCTGCCACTTCTTTTGAGAACCAGAGTAGTTTTCTCTTTCTCCGTCCCTTGTTTATTTGCTGAACGCAAAGATTTGTCACCTCCACTATGGCCCCCTTTAGTTGGGCCCACTGTTCCCCAGCTTTCCTGTATTTTACCCCCCACCACCACTAGGGCTTCCCCTAGACATGTCCCCATCCTAGTGAAGTCTGCTCTCCTGAAGTCGAGGACCCTCACCTCTGTGTGGCTTGACAGTGTTACAGTACTCATATTGAACCACACTTTGTGATGGTCACTGGACCCCAGGTGTTCACCCACCCTGACAACTGTGATTCTCTCCCCATTGGTTAGTACCAGGTCCAAAATCGCTCCCTCCTAGGTTGGTTCAAGCACTAGCTGCTTCAGGTCTGCTCCTTGCAGGGAGCCCAGGATATTCCTGCCCCTGGCTGTGGAAGCTGCTGGGAGGCTCCAATCAATCTCAGGCAGATTGAAGTCCCCTACCAGCAGCACCTCCCCTTTGGTTGCCAATCATATGGATGGCTTCCAGTAGATCCCTGTCCATTTCTTCCCCTTGAGTTGGGGGTCTGTAGATCATGCCTGTGTGAATGGCTGTGCCATTACCTGTCTCCAGGGTGACCCACAGTACCTCTGCCTCCCCCTGCATTCCCTGCACCTCTGTCGGCCTTATACCCTCCTTGATGTAAAGAGCCATTCCTCCTCCCTTGTTACCCACTCTGTCTCTCCTGAATAAAGTATAACCTGGTATAGCTATGCCCCAGTCATGGTTCCCATTATACCATGTCTCAGTAATAGCTACCATGTCCAGGTCGTCCTCTGACATTAAGGCCACCAGGTCTGGGATTTTATTTCCAGGACTATGGGCATTCACACACATGATCCTCTATATTTTGCTATCCCCTCTCCTGTCCCTCCCTCTTTTCCCCTTGTGCCTCCTCCCCTCCCACCATTTGCCGAGTCCAGTCTTCCCTGGTGATTTTATAATGTTATGGTCCTCCATGTTGGCTGCAATTTCCTGTGGGGGTGGGCAGTATGATTTATCCTGCTTCCTTCCTCCACCCCCCAGCTAGTTTAAATGCTTGCTAATGAAGCATCTAAACCATTCACTGAGGACATTGGTCCCCTTCTTGTAAGGATGTAGGCCGACCCCCTTGCACATGTCCACATCCTTCCAGGTGAGTCACCAGTCCCCAATGAAGCTGAATCCCTCCTGTCTGTACCGATCTTTCAACCATTCATTGAATTCCCTGATGCAGATATCCCTAGCTTCCCCCTTGGCCACAGACAGGTAGAACCTGAAAGCTACAGAACTTGCTACTTGCCTAAGGCTCCTTCCAAAATTCCTAAAGTTCCTCTGAACTGCTTTTATGTCCACTACTTCCCCAGCCAGGTAATTTGTCCCCATGTGGACAATGACATCCAGCTCCTCCCTCCTTGCCACTGCCTGGCGATACCTAAGAACTGCCTCCCATCCCGCTGAACTATGCCTCTGGGTAGGTACGTCACCTCCCTTGACCTCGACTGCCTAACCTCAACTCTATTCCCCTTACAATGGAGTCCCCAAACAGGATTTGCTTCCTCCTCCTCTGGGGTCTCTTGCTGCCCCCTTTTGGGTCTCCCTCCTGAAGGACCCATTCACCCTCCCTGGTGACTACATTGGGAGGCTCTGTAGAACCTTCCTGTTCCACCAAGATGGTGTATGAATTTTGTAGTTTCACCGGATGAGGGATGTGCCTGTGACCCCCCTTCCTCATCCTCTCTGAGTCCACTGTAGCCCATCAACTCCCACTGCAAGGCAACCTTTGAGGAAGTGCAAGCTGACTAGTTGGCCTCTGGGGGGGGATGTAGGCCTCCTGCATCCTAACCAGCTTGGCTCAGAGTCTGTTGACCTCCGCCCTCAACCCAGAGAGATGCCAGCATATGGGGCAGCACTGCAGCATCCAGAAGGTCCTCTGGAACATTGCTGCTCCACATCCACTGCAGTGCACTACTCCCATCATTAGTCCTCCTTCCCTTATTGACATTAACCCTTTAATGAACCTGTTGTTGTCCTCTGTTCTTCCTGTCCTGTTTACTCTGATTTCCTGTGGTTCACCAAATCCTTTTGACTGTTCATTAAATCCCTATGATTTTTATGTTGGCTCGGCGTGAGGCAGCCAATGTATTGCAGTAGTAGCAGATTTGGAGGTGTGGTCACTGTGAGCGAATGCAGGGCATGCATCAGTAGGTGCATCCCTCATTCCCCAATGAGGCAGTATGCAGGCGCCACACCAGCAACACATAAGTGGTGAGCACATCTAAGAAAAGGTCCACTGCAATGACAGCTAAGCTCGTCACGCAGCGGCACCTCCTGATGTGCCTTTCCTGGTGAAGCATTCTAGGAAACATGGTGGCAGTTACTGCTGCTACCGCCTGCCACAATGCCAACTTCGGAGGTGCCCAATCCCCCTGTCAGCATGCCCTGACCCAGTTCATGTGCTGATGGGGGAGCCCACTCCGTGTCGGCGTAATGTCTCCCATGCCTAATCCCCCTCGACTCTAGCTCCCCCTTCAGTATGTGCCAATGGGGGTGCCCAATCCCCCATCAGCTAGCCCCCCAAACACTCAGGTGGCATGCTGGGAGACCACCCCAGCGTGCAAAATGCCCCTGTAAAAAAAAACAAAAGTCCCGCAATGATTTTTTTAACCTGTAAAAGAAGAAAATGGTCCCTTGCCATCTGTCCTGCTCCCTCTCCCAACCTGTGCCCACCCTCTGTGCACTCTGCCTCCCCACACCCCCCTCACCCCATACTTACCTCCGAAGTCTGGCGTGATGATCTTCAGTGGACTGAGAACATGTTTGCACTCTTCAAAGCCAACCGCGAACTGAAGAAATGCCAGTAAGCTGTATAATGTCATAAATAGTTTTTTTTTTAACTTTGGTGCATATCTCGGGCATTTTTTGGGAATTTTTGCGCCAAATTTTCAACATGGGGTTATTGGGGCCCCTCCTCATGAATTCAGTCACTGCTTTATTCAGTCCTGAATGGTGATTTCACAGTCACTGCACGGAATCACCATTCGGGACCGATTAATGAAATGACAGTGCCACTGTTCATGAGGTGGGCTCTCAAAAAGCCTATCTTGCAAATTTGGAGAAAAAAATGACTGTTTTATGAGTGTGCATAGCGCAGTTTCCATGCACACTCGTAACTTCGTGAATTTGTAATATTTTCACTCTAGATTTTCAACATTGCCATTTTTCCACACCTCCTCATGAACAGTACAGCTGTCATTTTACATATCCTGGCCAAAATGTGTTTTTGCACTTCCGACGCAGAAAAGTGCAGTTGCTCTGCGAAATCAGTTTTCCGGACAGTTTGATAAAATGACTGTGACACTGTTCATGAGCAGTGGTCCTAAGATGCGTATGTTGAAAACTTGGTGATGAAAGTCCATAAAATGACTGTGTTACAAGCAAGTGTTGTGCAGTTTCCAAGCACCCTTGTAACTTGGCAAATCTGCAAGATTTTCATGCCAGATTTTCAACACTGGCATTTTTTCACACCTCCTTATGAACAGTACAGCTGTCATTTTTCACATCCTGCCCAAAATGTTTTTTCACACCTGTGGCGCAGAATGGCATGGTCACTGTGGGAAATCAACTTTTGGGACAGATTAACAAAATCACAGTGCCACTGTTCATGAGTGGAGGTCCCAAAATGCCTATGTTGAAAATGTGTCTCTTCAGGGTGGGGGTGAAGTTGGCGTCAGTTCAATACTTCACTGCCATTCCTATTATGCATCTCTAACTCCTTCACTGCCAATGCCAGCGAGACAACATTCGGCATTGACAAATGCTTGTTTTTATTGACACCTATTCGTCCATTGTGGCTGTGTTCAATTTAAATGTTCTTTATGTTTCATTTTGTTTTATATTTTATATTGTATTGTTGTCCTCTTCCTGTTACCAGGTAGGAAGCTGTAATATGCTATGAGACTTCCTGGCTTATAAAGATATAGGAACCTGGGGTCGGTGGGATCTTGCATGAATTCAGATTTCACCCCTATATAACACAGTGCCCAATCTGTTATTAATTCTTATCTTGCAACCCATCACACAGTGCCCAGTCTGTTATTAATTCTGATTGTGTACCCCATCACACAGTGCCCAGTCTGGCAATAATTGTCTTGTTCCTCATATGACACAGTGCTGAGTCTGGTATTAATTTTTATTTATTTATTGAAATGTTTCACCAGGAAGGCACACTGAGCAACAAATTGTTCATCTCCCAGTGCAATCTGGGGGGAAGGGGTACAATAGGAATGAGTCATTTAATATTTAAGTTACAAGATCAACATTAACATACAGTTGTAAGGCAGGTGTTACATACAATGTTACAACAGTGTTGCGCATAATAGGTAGAAAGAGTGGACAATAATAAGTGCCAGGTAAATAAACAAGTGCTTACGTGAAAGAAAAGGGGCAAAGGAGAGGGAGGGGGAAGAGTTGTGTCCCTGGAGACCCCTTCAGGATGCGAGGAACCCTGAGAGGAGACTGGGGGGACCAGAGAGAAGGGGATAAGGCAGAGTCCCAGAGAGACCCATTCAGGATGTGGGGAACCCTGCAAGGGGGCTGTGGGGCTAGATAGAAAGGGGGATAGGGCTGTAGGGATTTAAAGAGGGAGGAGAGAGAAGGAGGAGGAGGAGGAGGTATGACTTAATGCTAGGAAGGGGACTAGGACCTAACCCAAGAGGGGACCCTTCAGGATGCGGGGTACCCTGCAAGGGAGTTGGGGAAGGTCAGTAGATAGGGATTAAGAGAGTGCTAGGAGAGGGAGGGAGTGAGAATTGAACCCTTGAGGGGAAGAGAAATCATACCTTTGGAGGGGATGAGGCCTAATCAATAGTCCATCAGGATGCACTGGACCCTGCTAGTAGTCATAGAAAGACAAAATAGTGGCTAGATAGAAGAGGGGAGATCTGCTTAGGCTCAGTTGGACCTCTTCAGGAAGATGAGAACCCTGCAAGGGGACTGCGATGGCCAGGGAGAAAGGTAGATGGGGGAGGGGAAGGAGAGGAGACAATACTAGGTGCAGTAGGAGCCCCTCAGGATGCTGAGAACCTGCAAGGGGGACTGCAAAGACTAGGGGGACAGGTAGATGGGGGAAGGGGAAGGAGAGGAGAGGAGACAAGTCTAGATGCAGTAGGACCCCTTCAGGATGCTGAGAACCCTGCAAGAGGTCTGCAAGTCTAGGGAGAAAGGAGGGATGGTAGGGGAAGGGAGTAGATGAGAGATACAAGCCCCTTGGGGTAGGAAAGGGACCCATGGAGAGCATTCAGGGTCCCTTACATTCTGTGAGAGATCAAGAGAGGCCAGTAAGGGGGAGCAATTTGGGGGAAGGGGAGGAGAACTATAAATTTCGGGGGTTGGGATATTCAGGGTAAAATGAAGGTGCCAGTAGAGGGATAGGGTTTGTTCAGGGCTTAGAGGAGGGAATTAGGAGGACATGGCAGGAGCAGCTAGGTGCAAGGTAGTTATTGAGGGCAGAGCTGATGGAGTAGGTGGACAATCAGTGCTGGATTTGAGGGGGGAGGGAATTCCAAATTTTTGGGAGGCAGTGAGAGCAACCAGATTGGCTGATTTGGGTGGATCTGTGGGGGACTACTAGGGTGCAGGAGTCAGTTGATCTAAGGGAATGGGAGGATGGAGAGGTGTTATAAAGAAGGAGGTGAGGTAGGAAGGGAGCTCACTCAGCCAGTGCTTGGAGGTGAATTTAGCACAGTGGGAGTGTTGCCTATTTGTAAGAGAGGAGAAGGATAGGGCACGATAAAGATCACAGTGGTGTGTGCAAAAGGGGGCATCCAGGGCAAAGCGGCAGAAGGAATTGAAGAGGGTGTCCAGTCTGGCCAGGGAGGACTTAGGGACAGCACCATAGACTACGTCACAGTAGTCAATAATGAGCAGTATCATCTTCTGAGCAAGTTCACGCCTAGCCATAGGAGGGATGCAGCTATGGTTCCTGAACAGGGCACTAAGCTTGGGGTGCAGTTTTTTCTGGATGGCATCAATATGTCCTGAAAAGTTTAGGTGTTGGTCCAACCAGGCACCTAAGTACACATAAGAAGGATGTGTCCTCAAGTAAAGTCCCATCAAGGATGTGAGAAGTGGGTAGGGAGGGAAGCCTAGAGAGTCTCTGCCTTGTGCCAAAGGTCATGGAGACAGTCTTCTTGGCACTGAGGAAAAGTTCATGGTTAGCAAACCAGAGCTGAACCATGTCAAAATCTTGCTGTAAGCTGGTTGTAACCTCAGCAGGACAGGAGCCAGATGCATACAGGACTGTATCATCAGCATACGTATGTATAGCAGAGGAGGGGGAGCAAATAGAGGGAAGGTCGTTTAAGAAGATGAAGAATAGCAGGGGCCCTAATACAGAGCCCTTGGGGACGCTAATGCTAATCAGGAGGGTAGGGGAAGTGGCATCCAAGATCTTAACTGATTGAGTTCGGCCAGTAAGGTAGGCCTTGGCTTGAACCAGTTTGTGGTGGAGGGAGATGGGCAAGCTGCTGGGACTGTGTCGAGGAGAAGGGAGTGAGAGACGGTGTCAAAGGCCTTGGCCAGGTCAACATAAATGGCAGAGGTGATTTGGCAATTGTTCATCCCAGTTAGGATGGAGTCAGTGAGCCAGAGGAGAGAGGTGGTGGTTGAGTGTTTTTTCCTGAAACCAAACCACAGCGTCAGATCAGTTATTAATTCTGATCTTATACCCTTTCACACAGTGCCCAATCTGGTATTAATTCTGAACCTGTGCCCCATCACACATTGCACAATCTGGTTTTAATTCTGATCTTGTACCCTATCACACATTGCACAGTCTGTTATTAATTCTGATCATGCACCCCATTACACAATTCCCAATCTGGTATTAATTCTGATCTTTTACCTCATCATACATTGCACAATCTGTTATTAATTCTGATTATGTACCACACCATAATATGTCCAATCTGTAATTCATTTTGGTATTTTACCCAAATACACACTGCCCAATTTGGTATTTACTGTATGCACCACTGTAAGTGGACATGGATAGGGTGGACAACTGGTTTAATAGTGAAACATGCTAGCCAAAAGCCAGATGTTATTCCTCCTCCTCTGGGGTCTCTTGCTGCCCCCTTTTGGGTCTCCCTCCTGAAGGACCCATTCATCCTCCCTGGTGGCTACATTGGGAGGCTCTGTAGGACCTTCCTATTCCACCAAGATTACAATGTACATTGCATGTTTATTGACTGGGGCATCTAGGAGATCTCACGTTACCCCAGTGCTGTGCGATCTGCACTGGCTGCCGATCCAGTGGTGGATCACCTTTAAAGTAGGTTTGTTAACCTACAAAGCCCAACACAGACTGGGTCCTGTCTACTTGAAAGAGCTTCTGACTCCTTTCACCCCTGTGCAACAGCTCCGTTCAGCTGGCAAGGGGTTGCTGGAGATTCCGAGGGTTAGTTTGACATCATCTGGGGCACCTGCTTTTATGTTTGCTGCCCCAACCATCTGGAATTCTCTGCCCCATCAGCTGCGGGAGTGCAGAACAGTGGGGAGCTTTAAGCAGGCACTGAAGACATTTTTATGGAGCAAGGCTTTTTCTGACTTGCTGTGATTTTAATTATGTTTTATTGAATTCTTTGAGAATCTGTGAAGCGCCTTGATATTATGAAAGGTGCTCAATTAAATAAAGTTATTATTATTATTATTATTATTATTATAGCGTACCTGTGGATCTCTGCATACCAGATGGTCCTTTCATGACTTATAGTGAAAGTCGATCATGAGCAATTGGGAGAGGAACCACAGCATCGGATACCAGACAGTGTATGTGACAGTGACATTAGCAGCTGCTCTCTGATTGACGGTTGCGGCCTCTGTAGTGGACTTCAGAATTTAAAGAGAATTGACACTGTTGTACTGACACTGATCCTGCCAAAATGTCTGGAAAATAGAGCACTCTCACTTTGCAGCGCAAAGTGGAGATTCTGTCTCAGATGGATGCTCTGTCAAAAATGAATGTCGGAGAACTGGCCGTTCACTTTGATCTGCCAAAATCTATGATGGGGACCTGATTCATAGAAATATAGAATTTGATGATAGATAAGGACTGCTTTGTCCCTTCAGTCTGCCCATTTCTCCTTACCTACACTATTACTTCAGACCATGCCCGATCTACAGCTTTTTCTCCCATCCTCCTTCCTTTCCACTATGATTCATATGTGCTTATTCCATGCATTCTTGGACCCTCCCCACTGTTTTTGCACCCACCACCTCTGCTGGAAAGCTGTTCCAGGAATCCACCACTCTTTCAGTGACTAAGTACTTCCTCATATCTCTCCTGAAGCTAGCCCTCCCAGCTTCATAGAATGTCCCCTTGTTCTTGAGCACCTCTTTTTCTGAAAACAACTCCCCTCTTGTACCTTGTTTACCTCTGTGAGGCATTTAAAGATCTCTGCCATATCTCCCCTCTACCTCCTCTGTTCCAGGGTGTACATATTGAGGTCCCTTAGTCACTCCTCATACAGCTTTTGATGCAGACCCTGCACCATTTTAGTTACCCTCCTCTGGACCGCCTCTATTCTGTCTATGTCCTTCTGGAGATGCGATCTCCTGAACTGGACACAATACTCTAGATGGGGTCTTACCAGTGATTTATACAGAAGCAACAGCATCTCCCTCTTTTTGGTGGTGATACCCCTTTCTATGCACCCCAGCATCCCACTCACCCTCCCTACAGCCTTGTCGCACTGCCTGGCCACCTTTAGGTCATCTGATATGATTACCCTCAAGTCTATTTCCTGCTTGGTGGTCATCAATACCGCTCCACCCATTTTGTACTCTGCCCCTGGGTTTCTGTACCATAAGTGTATTATTTTGCACTTTTTCACATTGATTCCCAGCTGCAGTTCCCTTGACTACACCTCTAGTTTTCTCAGGTCTCTGCTCATCCTTTCCACTCCCCCTGGAGTGTCCACCCTATTGCTGAATTTGGTGTTATCTGCAAAGAGGCAGACCTTCCTTCCAGCTCCTCTGCAATGTCACTTGTAAAGACATTAAAGAGGACCGGTCCTGCCACTGACCCCTGAAGCACCCCACTGGTCACTCTCCATTCCTTGGTGTGAACTCCATTGACCACCACCCTCTGTTGCCTATCCCCTAACCAGTTTCTTATCCAGATTACCACCTTTGGACCCACTCTTAAGCTACCCAGCTTGCTTACTAGTCTCCGCTGTGGAACGGTGTTGAACGTCTTACTGAAATCTAATTAGACCACATTCACTGCTTCACCCTGATCTAGTTCCTTGGTCACCCAGTCAAAGAAATCTATCAGATTAATTTGATAATGACCTCCCCCCTGTGAAACCATTCTGCCCTGGGTCTTGAAACACACTGGATTCAAGACACTGTATTTCACAATCCTTTCCTTCAGAAGTGATTCCATTAACTTTCCCACCTCCGATGTCAGGCTGCCTGGCCTATAATTGCCAGCCTGCTCCCTGCTACCACTTTTGTGCAGTGGGACTACATCCACCCTCTTCCAGTCCTCTGGAATTACTCCTGTTTCCAGTGAGCTGTTAAATACAACTGTCAGAGGTGCAGCCAGCACCTCCCTGAGCTCCCTCAATACCCTTGGATGCATCACATCTGGCCCATTGCTTTGTCCACCATCAGATTAGCAAGTCCCTTCAGGACTCTCTCATCCAAATTGGGACTAGTATCCACCTCCCTCCCTCCAATCCTTTTGTTACTTTTATTTTGGCTCCTCCTCTTCTCCTTCCTCTGCACTGAACAAAAGTATTGGATCAGGGTGTCTGCCTTTCTTGGCCCCCCTCTGCACAGTCCCCCACATCCCTTTTTAACCTTACAATCCCACTCCTGGTCTTCCTCTTTTCACGTACATATCTGAAGAAATGTCTTGTCCCCTTTTGTTACCTCCTGGGCTATTCTCTCTTCAGTTTGTGCCTCCCACTCCTTGCTGATTTCCCTGCTTCCAACTGTTTCCCCATTGTGCTTCCTCTGCATCTAGTCATACTTACTGCCCCCCCTCCCCATCCAGGCCAGAGTTCCCCAAAGTTTCATTCTGGGCCCAATACTATTTTCCATCTTCCTCAATGAACTCCCCTCAGCTTGTGCCTCCTCGCACAAACACATGTATGCCGACAACATGGTAATACAGACATATTGTCCTTCAACCACCGCAGTCGAGACCTCACTCCAGTGTGACTTTACAAATGTGCAGCTCTGGTTGCAGGCAAACCAACTCAAAATGAACAAAAAAAAAGGTGTCCATGACCTTTGGCACAGGTCAGAAATTAGTTAGACTCTTTACCACTCCTCTCTTCTCTACCTTTGATGGCACCCAACCTGAGGCAGTCCCAGCCTTCAAATATTTGGGAGTTTGGCTGGACAGCAAACTGGATGTTTTTTCACACAGAGACACCATCCACTACAAGCTCCACTGCAAGATTGGCCCTCTATACTGCAATAAAGACAGCCTCTCCCTCCCAACCCACTGGGAGTTCGTTACCAGATTGATTCTCCCCATCTTGATTATACCAATGTGGTCTACAGTTCTGCCCCCCCTTCCTCTCTCACCAGATTAGACACCCTCTGCAATGCTTTTTTGTTGTTTGCCTCTAACATGCCGCCCCTCGCACCCACTACTGTTCACTGTACTCAGCACTTTTTTCTTACTTCCCCTACCCTTATGTCACCAGATGCACTGCTCTGTCTTCATTGCCAAATACTGGTTTGTTTTACTACCCACCCCCCACCTATCCTCCCTCCTCTCCCCTATAGCTATCTCTGCTTATGAACTATGCACCCGAGACATTTTCTCCAACCCCCTCCTGCAGTCTTGTTCTGTGGAAGCGTCTTTCTGTTATCGGTTCCATGCCCTCTGGAATCAGCTTCCCTCTTCTTTTTGGCTTTCCCCCTCCCTTCTTTCTTTTAAGTGCCTCCTAAGGGCCCCTACATTGCCACCCTGCTTTTGCAACCCTTCACTTGAAATTATGTAAAATCTTATATTCAACTGTGCATTTGTATTTTTACAACTGACTTGTGACACTCCTACATTGTTATACCACCTGCATTGCATTTTTCTGTGTTATTATTATTCCATGCTGTATTGTATTTTACCCTTGTTTTACCCTTTCCCGGGGTTGCTCCTGGAAATAAGGCAAAGCTCAGAGTGCCTTTCCTGGTCACCCAAATTTTGAATAAATAAATATTTTCTGAATGCTACACTTTTAGCTTTTACCTTTTTAGACACCTCTTTCGAGAACCATAATGGTCTCTTTTTCCTCTTGCTTTTGCTCACTTGTTTGACACAGGAGTTTGTTGCCTTTACAATGCTCCCTTATATCTTCACCCACTGTTCCTCCACCTCACCCACTTCACCCACCCCCTATTAGGTCATCCCTGAGGCATTCGCCCATCTTTTTAAATATGCCCTCCTGAAGTCCAGGACCCTCACCCTTGTGTGGTTTGATTCCACAGCCAGCCTTATACTGAACCACACTGTATAGTGATCACTGGTCCCCAAGTGGCCTCCCACCTTGACGTCTGCAACACTGTCCCTGTTAGTGAGTACCAGGTCTAGTATTGCCCCATCACGAGTGAGTTTACTGACTAGTTGACTGAGAAATGCCCCTGCAGAGAGCCCAGAATGTCTTTGCTTCTAGCTGAAGCCTCTGCTTGGAGGCTCCAATCCACATCTGGAATGTTGAAGTTCCCCACCAGCAGCACCTCCCCCTTTTCTGCCACCTTATCAATGACTTCCACCAGTACCTTATCTATTTCCTCCCTCTGTGCTGGAGGTCTATAGATCATGACCAGTGCAAATAGTAGCTCCATTCCTCGTCTCCAGGGTGACCCACAGTATCTCTGCCTCCCCCTGTATTCCCTATATCTCTGTGGCTTTTATGCTGTCCCTCACATAAAGCACCACATTTCCTCCTTTCTTTCCCACCCAGTCCTTCCTGAACAGAGTATACCTGGTATGGCCATGTCCCTTTCATGGTTTTCCGTGCATCATGACTCAGTAATGGCCATAATATTCAGGTCAGACTCTGCCATGATGGTATCTAGGTCAAGAATCTGATTTCCTACACTTCTAGCATTTGCACACATGGCCTGATTGTGTGTCCTCTCTGATTTTTGCACCCCCCCTTTTTCCTTTTTGCTATCCCTCTTTCCCACCTCTCTTGTTAGTGCTCCAGTTCCTTTCCCCCTTTATCTCTACCACCCTGCTCCCTTTATTAATGTGCACCCTAGGGATTCCTGTTCCCTCGGGTTCTCCTTACTCTCTATGTCACCCTGTCAGAGAAGGCTGTTTCTGACTCCTGATTCCTGCTGTCATCCTCCTTGGCTAGTTTAAATGTAAAGGGATGTGGTTATGTGACTCTGGCATGGGAACCAGAATCAGGACCAAAAATGGAAATGTAAAGAGAAAGCTGCTGATATGGAGGATGGTCTCCTTCGCTGGTTTTCCAATGCCCATTAGTGAGCTGTTGCTTAAAAAAATGGCACAACAGCTGGCTGTAGCACTAGGCAAGACACATTTTCCACCAGAGATGGAAGCAGTGCCATAACATTGGCTTTAAGATGGCCCATGGTGAGAAAATCTGTGTGGACTATGAAAGTGCCACACAAAGGTTGAAGGCTCTTCTGTCTGGTTTACTCCAGGGGTACAGCCTGGCAGACATATTCAACACAAACAAGACAGGGATGATTTATCACTGCATTGGATATGGCACCATGTCCTTCAAAGTGGAGACACCTGCAGGGACGAAAAAGACAAAGGGGGTGCATATCTGTGCTGGCTTTCTGCAGCATGGATGGCACAGAGAAGAATGATCTGGTTGTTGCAAACAAGTGAGCACAGCCAAGCTACTCCCTTGGTGTCCGCTACCTCCCTGTGGACTATAGGAATAATAGTACAGTCTGGATGATGGGAGATTTTCATGCAATGGCTTACAGAATGGAACAGGAAGGTAAGGCACTGCAAGACTGCCTTAACTGCAGACAATTTCAGCAGATGCCTGAATGTGCAGGGGCTAAAAAACATAAAATGTATTTTTCTACCCCCGAGCACTACCTACATAAGTCAAGCCGGTAGATCAGGGAGTGAGCTACTATTTCAAGAGGCACTATGTAAACTTATTCTGAGCAAAAGTCCTTGAAACCCTTGATTCTTCACTAGAGCTGACTGCAGCAGCCTGTGCAACACATATCAGACTCCTTGATGCTGTGCAGCTAAAGAAGAGTGCATTGGACAGTATTTCATAACAAACAACTGTGAACTGTTTCTAAAAAGGGGGCTTTGCAGTGGGGGTGGCTGAAGAAGTTGATGACGCATTTGTGATCACCAAAACAACTGCTGACCCACCACCTGGACTCACTGACCAAAAATTTGAAGAACTCTGCAGGCTGGAGGAAGGGGAAGAGCCACCTAAAGAAGTGGACGACATAGTGGAGGTAGTGCAGGTGAAGTCTGGTGCCAGCATCAAAGATCTGAATCAGTGTAGGAGCTGAATGAAGAAGACTTGGATGAGGAACTACCAATCATTGCTCCAGGTGATGTCTGAAAAGCTGCCCTCACACTTCAGCAAGCCATCGAACAGTGAGCTTGCATTGCACCTGACTCGGAGCTGCTAACAAAAATAGAGCAAATGTTGGAGCGATATAGAGAACTACAAGAAAACAAATAAGTAATTACTATACTTTACAAAACTGTAATGAAAAAAACCTTATGCTCTGTCGAAGCACCACCCAACCCTGAACCCCTGAACACACTCCACACAACTACTGTTCAAGGAGCTCAAGCATGCCAGAACAAAAATTACTAAAATAAGTTATATGGTGCACTAAAGTATGCTAGACCTCTACAGTCAACTGTGAATCATAAACTGATGCTGATCTCAGCTAAGTCAGACATTGTGTACAAAGAACAAACTGGTTTAACACTGATCTGTCCATTATAAGCAGTGCGAACTGTCATTTTCTTATTTACTACCCTATCACAGAGTGACCAATCTAGTATCAATTCTGATAATAGAAACATAGAAACATAGAATTTGACGGCAGATAAGGACCACTTGGCCCACCTAGTCTGCCCATTTCCCTACCTAAAGGATAAGCTGCAGATCCTAGTTAACCAACAGCCTACTTACTCCTACACCCCACTAGAATTGCCTTATGCATGTCCCATGCATTCTTGAATTCCCCCACTGTTTTTGACTCTATGACCTCCTCAGGAAGGCTGTTCCATGCATCTACAACCCCTCTGTGAAGAAATACTTACTCACATTACCTCTGAGCCTCCTCCTCTACCTTCAAATTATGCCCGTTGTTCTTGCACATCTCTTTTCTGAAAGATGCTACCCTCTTGGACTTTGTTGATTCCCTTGAGGTATTTGAAAGTTTCTGTCATGTCCCCCTCTCCCTCCTGTCCTTGAGGCTATACATCTTAAGCTCCTTAAGTCTTTCTTCATATGTCTTCTGGTGCAGACCCTGCATCATTTTGGTTGCCCTCCTCTGGACAGCCTCCACCCTATGTCTTTGTGGAGATGGGGTCTCCAGAACTGTACACAGTACTCCAGATGTGGTCTTACCAATTGTCTGTACAGAAGGCCAACTCCTGTTTTCTACTGGTGATGCCTCTCCCCCCATGCATCCAGTATCCCCCAACCCTCCTTACTGCCTTCTCTCATTGCTGGCCCACCTTTGGGTCATCTGATATGACTACCCCAGGTCCCTTTCCATTTTTGTTGTAGTCAGTATCTCACCCCCATAGTGTACTCTTAGCGTGGGTTTTTGTTTCCCAGGTGCAATACTTTGCACTTATTTGCATTGAATCTAAGCTGCCATACATTTGACCATTCCTCCAACCTTGCCAAGTCCCTTTTCATCATTTTCACCCCACCTTGCGTATCAACCCTATTGCAGATCTTTGTTTCATCTGCAAAGAGACATACTTTTCCTTCAAGTCCCTCTGCGATATCACTTATAAAGACCTTAAAAAGGACTGACCCCAGTACTGAACCCTGCGGTACCCCACTAGTAACCCCCCCTTTCTTCACTGTGGACTCCATTTACTACTACCCGCTGTGTCCTGTTGTCCAGCTAGTGTTTTACCCAGCCTACCACCCTGGGACCCACTCCCAGGCTGGCTAATTTGTTTATTAATCTTTTGTGCGGGACTGTGTCAAATGCCTTGCTAAAGTCTAGGTAGGCCATGTCCACAGCCCCTCCCTGGTCTACTACTTTAGTCACCCAGTCAAAGAAATCAATTAGATTTGTCTGACATGACTTTTCTGCTGTGAATCCATGTTGCCTTCAGTCCTGTGCCCCACTGGCCTCTAGGTACTCAACAATTCTTTCCTTCAGAAGTGATTCCATCATTTTCCCTACCACTGAGGTCAAACTGACAGGTCTATAGTTTCCTGCCTCTGTCTTGCTCCCACTTTTGTGAAGGGGAATCACATCCGCCCTTCTCCAGTCCTCAGGTACTACACCTTCTTCCCATGATTTATTAAAAAGGGTAGTCAGTGGTGTTACTAGTTCTTCCCTTAGTTCTTTTAGAATTCTGGGGTGAATTTCATCAGGCCCCATTGCTTTATCCACCTCCAGTTTTAAGAGTTCTTTCAGAACCCTTTCTTCTGTGAAAGGACTAATATCAATCCCCCTATCCAGAGTGCTTCTTTTGACTGGATTAGGTATCTCCCCCTGCTTTTCCATTGTGAATACTGAGCAGAAATATTTGTTCAGTATCCCTGATTTTTCACTGTTGCTCTCTGCCCAACCACCTTCCTCTTTATTCAGCCTCAGTATCCTTGCCTTCATCTTTCTTTGCTCCCTAATGTACCTATAAAAGGTTTTATCCCCTTCTTAACTGAGTTGCCTATCTTTTCCTCAGTTTGGGCCTTTGCTATTCTGACTACCTTCCCCACTTCCTTCTGCTTTAACTGGTACAGTTCTCTGTCCTTCTCCTTCTGTGTTTCCTTATACTTCCTGAATGCTATCCTTTTCTCCCTGACCTTCCCTGCCACTGCTTTTGAGAACCATAGCGTTTTTTTCTTTCTCTTTGATTTATTTGCTTCACACAAAGGCGTGTTGCCTCTGTGATGGCAGTTTTGATGTTTCCCCATTATTGCTCCACCCCACCTTCTTGCCTGTTTGCTAGTGCTTTTCTGAGGCACTCTCCCATTTTGACAAAATCAGCCCTCCTGTAGTCCAGTACCCTCACTTTTGTGTGGCTTGACTCTACAGCTAAGTTTATTGTGAACCACACTGTTTGGTAGTCGCTTGTTCACAGATGGCTATCCACTTCAAGATCAGAGATCCTCTCTCCATCCCCCATTTGAGAGTACGAGGTCTAAGATTGCTCTCTTCCGAGTGGGTTCCAAAACTACCTCATCACACATTGTCAGATTTGGTATTAATTCAGATTTTATACCCCATCACATAGTGCCCAGTCTGGTATGAATGCTGATTTCATACCCATCTCCAAGGCCACTGGAAAATTGCAGAAAAAGTTACCCAAAATCGTGGAGCTTTTTGCAAAAATTGCAGGGAAATTGCAGGAGTTCTACTGCAGACCCTGAGTGCTTCACAATAAATCTTTTACTGTTTTCTGCAGCATGTATTAGTCAGTATAAACTGCTAAATGAATACACTGCCACTTGAATGTGTTTTAAACATAAAGAAAAGCTTATGCTCCTAAAATGAATACTAATCTGATAAGCTATTGTAAGCGTTGCCTTTCTTCCAAAATTTAAAAATATCTGCCTCATACAGTACTAAATATATCCTATAAAGTGAGTCACAGCAAATCAGTATTAAATAAATCCAGAATAAACAGTTTTTTTCTGTTTCTGGATGTAGAATAATGAAGCCTGATCAACAGCTGTTTACGGTGCTCTGTCAGCTATTCACCCACTTTGGTACAAGAAAAAATAAAGAGACAGAGTGGCGAATAATTGAGTTTTAGTAAAATGTTGTTAAAGTGTTTAATGTTTGTAATTTGAACTGTAGGTACTGTACACTATTTTTGAAATCACATATTTAAACATTAAATCTGGGGGTTATTTGGTCTGGCAGGATAGCTTAGAGGTTAGAACAACAAACTATGAATAAGCTGGTGACATCTAGCAGACCTGAGTTTGATTCCCACAACCTCCACTTGCATACTGTGTGACTCTTAGGAAGTCACGCAACCTCCTCAGTGCTCCTGGGATGTCTCTGAAAACAGGCACTTGTGCCTAGTGAGCCTTACCTGGTTATTACAAAATGCTAAAATATTTTTACTGCATCATACAGTAGTCAGGGTACACTGTAATTTGCTTTTGTTTTACCCTGGCTGTAATGCTTTTGTTTAGTTAAAGATAAATGTTCAGGTGTATACATTTTTATGTGTTTTATAAACTGGTTTTCAGACTTTAGTCAGGTTTTTACTGTAGTCTTTGCATGTGAACATCTAGGCTGTAGATTGCTAAGCATGGGATCACTGTTACCAACTAGCTTATTCAAGTTTATTATCAGCAGGGCCATCCAAAACCCTCATCTTTTTGAATCCAAACTAGTCTGAATGAAAGTATGCTCACAAGAAAAAACCTGCCCCACCACTTATAAAATGGCTTCACAGCATCCCATTTAGGTGAATTAGATAATTTGCACCTTTTCTCCCATCATCTGTTTCAGTCTCTGTGGTAACAAAAAGTTTTCTGATAAAGTGCTTCAACACAAACCAAATGTTAAATGTTTAAGTGTACTTATGCTTGGCCAGTGGATTTTGAAACCAAACAAGACAAGGAGTCAAAAGAAAACAGTGTCACATAAAACCCTTCCCCTACCTTGCACTGCATTGGTTTGGCAAAACCCAAGTCTGCATGCAAAATTCTCAATATATTTGAGAGTATTTTATTAAAAATGTTAATACTTTTTACACAGTTCAATGTAAAAACTCAAAAATTGCAAGAAATTGTGAAACATGTCAGTTTTTGCAGAGAATGGTGAAAATTGCGGATTTCGCAAAAAAATTCAGGGTGCAATTTTCTAGTGAGCTCAGTGGATATATGTCATGGGGATACAGAAATATGCATAAACAGGAAGTCCGTCCTGTCTGATTGTAGGTTTGAAATAGATCCAGAGGAACCCTGATTTACATTAGCCACATCAAAATTTGAAATAACATTATTTAAGAACTGGCTAACTGTGGGTCTTAAGTTTAAACACCACCTATATTGTAGTATCAGGAGGGTGTATGAAATACATCCTGTACTAAGGTAATCTGTTTTAAATTTTCTGAAGAATAAAAGCCTCTTTGTTTGTGATTGAAGGTGCTCTGCAGCGGAGGAGTGTGGCTGAAGGTCGTTCCCTAAACAAACGTTGTAAGTACTTCTCCTTTTGCTTTTTAGAACCCAGAGTATACTTTCAGGATGGGGTGGGGAGCAGAAATTCCATCAATGACCATTCATTTTATTTATAAAGACTGCTGTGTCAGTTTTCCCCAAGTAAGAAAATGTTTAGCAACTTTTCCCTTTTTTTTATTATTTCTCACACTGCTTCCACCTATGCTCCACTCAGACATTTGTGGACCCCCTGACTGTATCCATCCCCCAACCTGCAGGGTGTTTGTGCAGCTGCCTTCTCAGTCAAAGCCAATGCTGCTTTGCGATAGGCCGGCATGTAGTGTGTGACTGTTGAGTAGCCGGCAACCTCCCTCCTACAGGGACATGCTCATTCCTCACCCAACATCAGTGCAGGATTCTGGGAACACATGTAGTCTGGTCAGTTCTGAGCCACCTGCACCCTCCAACCCACCCTCACTCTACAACATGCTCAGCCTTCATCTGACACCAGCATGGCATTCTGTGAACACATGTGACTCAGGTTAATACTGAGTGGCCCACAGCTTTTTGTCTACCTGTAGTACATGTCAGCCCTTGCTCCTCAGAAGTGTGGGATTCTAGGAGCACATGTGACCCTGATCAATCCTTAGTAAACCACACCTGTGCCCTCCCCTCCTTCCCTCCCTCTTTCTGTGACGAGCTCACCCTTCACCTATCACCAGTGTGGGAGTCTGGGGATACTTGTGACCCTGGCCAATCCTGATCAGCCCATGCCCTCCTTCCCTCTACTGGCCATCACTCCACACCAGTTTGGATTCTGGGAACACACATGGCACTGGTTAATCCTGAGCAGCGCCCTTCCTCCCTCATTCTGTCACGTGCAGCTCTCACCCCATGCCGGTGTAAGAGTCTAGTAACACATGTCCCTGGTCAGTCCTGAGTAGCCAGCACCCTCCCTTCCTTTCTCAGTAACACACTTATCCATTACCCAACACCGGTGTGTGATTCTGGGAACACTTGTGACCCCAGTCATTCCTGATCAGCTCACACCTCCCCCCGTGACATGCTCATCCATCACCGAACACCACTACGGGATTCTGTAAACTGTCACTCATTCTGCAACCTGCTCAGCCTTCATGCAACACCAGTGTCAGATTCTGTAAACATATGTGAACCCAGTCAATCTTGAGCAGCCCACTCCCTCCATGTCTCATTCTGCGATGTGCTCAGCCTTCACCCAATACCAATGTAGGGTTTTGTAAACACATTTGACCTGAGTCAATCCTGAGCAGCCTATGCCTTCCATCCCTCACTCTACGACACACTCAGAATTAACATTCATGCTTCACTCAGCAACAGTGCATGATTCTGGAAACACTTGTGGCCACAATCAATCCTTTTCTCTTTTTGTTCCCTCGGCATCCATTATATTCTGATCATGCCAGCCTTTCCAGCCTCATTACCCATGATGGAGGTGGCAGGGAGACCCAGCTCCCATGGCACATGGATCCAGATTCTGGAAATGAGCCAAGTCACCACTGTGGGGCATGGGGAAGGCCCGAAATCATCCTGCTACTGCCTGGGGTGTTCCCTTTTAGTATCCCATGCCGTCACGATACTCTGTAGCTCAGATGCACACCCTGCAGCCTGTCAGAGGCAGGAATAATCCTGCTACTGGCTGGGGTTTTCCCCTTTACTATCCCATGCTGTCATGATACTCTGTGGCTCAGATGCACACCCTGAAGCCTGTGGGAGGCAGAATTCATCCTGCTACTGACTGGGGTTTTCCCCCTGTAGTATCCCATGCTGTCATGATGCTCTGTGGTTCAGATGCACACTCTGCAGCCTGTGGGAGGCAGGAATCATCCTGCTACTGGCTAGGGTTTTCCCCTTTAGTATCCCATGCCATCACGATACTCTATGGCTCAGATGCACACTCTGCAGCCTGTGGGAGGCAGGAATCATCCTGCTACTGGCTGGGGTTTTCCCCTTTCATATCCCATGTTGTTACAATGCTCTTTCACTCAGATGCACACTCTGCAGCTTGCAGGAGGCAGAAAATCATCCTGTTACTGGTCGGAGTTTTCTTCTTCAGTATCCCATGCCGTCAGGATGCTAGGAGTTTTCGCTTTAGTAGCATACACCCTGAGGATGCTGGAGTTTTCCTCTTCAGTATTCTATGCCCTAAGGACACTGGGTTTTCCTTTTGGGTATCCCACATCCTCTTGATCCTGGAATTTTCCTCTTCAGTATCCCATGCCCTCAGGATGTTGTTTTTTTTTTGCTTCAGTATCCCATGCCCTAAGGATGCTCTTTTTTTTTAAATTTCTTTATTTATTTATTTCAAAAGTTTCACCAGAAGAAACATACTGAGTTGTAAGCAACTTGATTCCAGATGTGTCCTGGAGGAGAGGGTAGAAGGGATGTATACATGTGCAAACAGAGTATAAAATAATTACTGAGTGAAAAAAAATATTTTCAGGGAATATAAAAAAATGCAATTACATGCATTATACCATAAGTGAAACATTGAAAATATACATTGTTAGGTACATAGCCTTTACAGAAAATATTATTTTCAGAGATAAACATCAGCAGTGAATAAAGAGAGTTCAGTAGCCTTCAAGATCATTGGGAAGTGGATCCCTGGGAAGACATAGCAGCCAAAAGTTACAGCTTGTACAAACATATGAACATACGAATGTGCCAGCAGAAACAGACCACCCAGTCTATCTAAATCTGTTCGAGTGTGCAGCTAGCACCACTAGTTTGCAGCTGCCCCACCCCTCCCATTTGTCATCCCACTGCCACCCCCACCTCCCCACCTCACTCTCTCCTGTTCCCTGTCCCATGCCCTTTTGAAACTGTTCACAGATTTACATGATACCACCTATTCTGGCAGGGCATTCCATTTTGCTACGACCCTCTGTGTGAAATAGTGTCTCCTCATTTCCTTCCTAAATCTTCTCCCCTCTATTCTTAGAGCATGCCCCCTGGTAACCCTCCCCCTTCTTAACTTAAAGACCCCATCTGCCCCATCCTTACTGTTTCCCCTCAGATACATGAATGTCTCTATCATGCTCCCCCGTCCCTTCTATCCTCCAGGGTGTACATATTCAGGTCTCTCAGCCTCTTGTCATAGTCATAGCCTGCAGAGGAGAAGACTAGAGAGGAGGAGGAGGAGAACGGAGAGGAAGAGCAAAGAAGGGGAGGTAGGGTGTCAGGGGAGGTCAGGATGCCTGGGTTAGAGTAAGGAAGAGGTGGAGGAAGAGTAGAGTGAAAGTAAGAAGGGGGAGGGGGCGAGGAAGTTCTTAGGATGGGAAACAGGAGGAAAAGGGGAGAAGTAGGTGAGGTAGAGTGAGGGAAGTGGGAGAGTGCACTGGGGCAGGAGCATGAGGGAGGGAATCAGGGGCAGTTACAGGAGGGAGCACTGTAATCATGTAGAAGACTGGAGAGGGAACGGATAGAAGTGGCAGAGCGGATAGAGAGAGGGAGACTATTCCAAAGTTTAGGAAGGTGGGCCAAGGTAGACTTGGGCACGCTACCATAAATGGTGTCCCTGTAATTGAAGAGGGGGAGAATCATTCTCTTACAATGGCTCTGCAGGCCAGTAGAGGGATGCACCCACGGTTCCTATACAGTGCCCCAAGTTTAGAATGGAACTTTTTATGTATGGAGCCCACATGAACAGAGAAGTCTAGGTGTCAGTCGAGCCACACCCCTAGATACTTGAAAGATGTGACGTTTTCAAGGATAGAACCATCCAGGGTGTGGTAAGTGGGCAGGGCTGGAAGTCTAGCGAGTTTTTGCCTGGTCCGAAATGTCATGGAGACTGTTTTGTTTGTATTTAGCAAAAGCTGATTAGAGTAGAACCAATGCTGAATATTGATGTTATACAGCTGAAATCTGTTTGTCAGCTCGGCAAGGGAAAAGCCAGAGGTGAAAATGACAGTATCATCAGTATATATATATATATATATATATGAATGGACACTGAAGTACATGTAGATGGGACGAATTTAGAAAGATGGAGAAGAAGATTGGTTTAAGCACTGAACCTTAAGGGATGCCAGTGTGGATGGGGGGATAGGGAGTTACCAATTTTGACAGTTTGTGTTCTGCCCATGAGGTAAGAGCAGAACCAATCAGTGGCTTGGGGAGAGAGTCCAGCAGCGGATAGCTTATCTAAGAGGAGGGGTTGGGCTACCATGTCAAAGGCTTTGGTCAAGTAGACAAAAATTGCAGAGGTGATCAGGCCCTGGTCCATGCTGGTCAGAATGGTATCAGTGAGCCTGAGGAGGGAGCTGGAAGTAGAGTCAGATTTGCGGAAACCAGACTGGTAGAGGGTGAGAAAGGAGGAGAAATCAAGAAATGGAGAAAGTTGTGAGAGTACAACGTGTTCTTGGAGTTTAGTGAGGGTAGGAAGAAGAGAGAGATGGGGGTAGTTGCCCAAAGCTGAGGGATTGACACCTTTAGGTAGGGGAATGACGGTGGCTTGCTTTCAAGAGAAGCCACTAATGCTAGGTTGAAAGACAGGTTGAGGAGCAATGCTATACGGATGCATATGGCATGAACAGAGAGGTGCAGGAGCTTAGGGTCCAGACCATTAGGGCTTGTGCCCTTAACAGGATTTAGAGCTAGTAAAGTTTAAAGTGAATCAGCTGATGAGACAGTAGAGAAAGTGAAGGTGGGATGTAAAGTTTTGCTCTTTAGTATCCCACAGCCTCAGAATTCTGGGGTTGTCTGCTTTAGTATCCCATGCCTGAGGATGCTGGGGTTGTCCACTTCAGTATCCCATGCCTGAGGATGCTGGGGTTGTCCACTTCAGTATCCCATGCCTCAGGATGCCGGGGTTGTCCACTTCAGTATCCCATGCCTGAGGATGCTGGGGTTGTCTGCTTCAGTATCCCATGCCTGAAGATGGTGGGGTTGTCTGCTTCAGTATCCCATGCCTGAGGATGCTGGGGTTGTCCACTTCAGTATCCCATGCCTGAGGATGCTGGGGTTGTCTGCTTCAGTATCCCATGCCTCAGGATGCTGGGGTTGTCTGCTTCAGTATCCCATGCCTCAGGATGCTGGGGTTGTCTGCTTCAGTATTCCATGCCTGAGGATGCTGGGATTGTCTACTTCAGTATCCCATGCCTGAGGATGCTGGGGTTGTCTGCTTCAGTATCCCATGCCTGAGGATGCTGGGGTTGTCTGCTTCAGTATCCCATGCCTGAGGATGCTGGGGTTGTCTGCTTCAGTATTCCATGCCTGAGAATGCTGGGGTTGTCCACTTCAGTATCCCATGCCTGAGGATGCTGGGGTTGTCACTTCAGTATCCCATGCCTCAGGATGCTGGGGTTGTCCACTTCAGTATCCCATGCCTGAGGATGCTGGGGTTGTCTGCTTCAGTATCCCATGCCTGAGGATGCTGGGGTTGTCTGCTTCAGTATCCCACGCCTCAGGATGCTGGGGTTGTCCATTTCAGTATCCCATGCCTGAGGATGCTGGGGTTGTCTGCTTCAGTATCCCATGCCTGAGGATGGTGGGGTTGTCTGCTTCAGTATCCCATGCCTCAGGATGCTGGGGTTGTCCGCTTCAGTATCCCACGCCTGAGGATGCTGGGGTTGTCTGCTTCAGTATCCCATGCCTGAGGATGCTGGGGTTGTCTGCTTCAATATCCCATGCCTGAGGATGCTGGGGTTGTCTGCTTCAGTATCCCATGCCTGAGGATGCTGGGGTTGTCTGCTTCAATATCCCATGCCTGAGGATGCTGGGGTTGTCTGCTTCAGTATCCCATGTCTGAGGATGGTGGTGGTTTGGGTGCAAACTGTGGGGCCTGCTGGAGGTGCTCATCCTGCTGCCAGCTGGGGTTTTCCTCTTTAGTATCCGATATCTTCATGATACTGGGTTTTTTTTCTTTCATATCTCATTCCCTCAGGATGCTGGGGTCTCGGGTGTATGCTGTGGGGCTTGCAGGAGACTGGAAATTCCTGCTACTGGCTGCAGTTTTCCTCTTTAGTATCCCATGCCTCAGGATGCTGGTGGTTTGGGTGCATATGCACACACAAGCATGCATAGTATGGCACCAACCAATGTCTTCTCACCTCAAAGCTGCTCTGACAACATGGTCACACTGGTGGCAGCATTATTGCAGCACAGCCAGTTGCACTCCCTCCTCTGCACCCCCTTCTCTGCCCCCTCCTCCCCTCAATATCTCCTCCCTCCCTCCCTCCTCCCACCCCTAAGCTGCTCTGACAACATGGTCAGACTGGTGGCAGCATTATTGCAGCACAGCCAGTTGCAGTCCCTCCTCAGCACCCCCTCTCCCCCTCCTCCCTCAATTCCCTCCTCCTCCCCCCTCCGACCCCTAAGCTCTTGACAATATGGTCACACTGGTGGCAGCATTATTGCAGCACAGCCAGTTGCACTCCCTCCTCAGCACCCTCTTCTCCTCCTCCCCCTTTCCTCCCTCCCATCTCCTCCATCTTCCTCTCTCCATCCCTCCTCCCATCCCAAAGCTGTTCTGACTGTACTGTCACCTGTAAGCACCCTTGTAGCAGTACTGTAGCACAGCCAGTTGCACTCCTTCCCACCCCTCCCTCCCTCCTCAAAGCTGCTCTAACTGCATGGCCACCTGTGATCATCCTCATGGCAGTACTGCAGCACAGCCAGCTGCACTACCCGGCCCCTGCCCCAAGGCTGCTCCAATTTCACTGCCACCTGAGGTCACCCTTGTGGCAATATTACAGCCTAGCTAGCTGCCCTCCCTCGCTCCTCTTCCACTTCCACTTCTCTTGCTCCCCTTGCTCCCCTCTGTCACTCCCCCCCCACCTCCCACTCCAAAGTCACACTGACTGCAGTACCACCTGAGAGCACCTTGGTGGCGATTGTAGCACAGCCAGCTGTCCTCTCCCACCCCTCCCCCTTCTCAAAGCTGCGCCAACTTCACTACCACCTGAGGTCACAGTGAAGGCAGTATTGCACCTCATCTATGCCTCTACCGTCTCTGAAGTAATAGACTCACTCTTCACGTATATTCTTGATTTTTCACAAGTTTATTAAATAACCAAATGGTCACAGTTCTGTTAAAGCTGCCAATATTCTGAAGGAAAAAATCCTTCTTCCTTGTGGCAAATAGTTACTGGCTAAATGATTTTCTTTCCAAATGAACAGTTTGTCATAAAATCATCATTTTTCCTTTTTGTTTTATTCTCTCTCTGCCTTGTTTGCCTACCAATAGAGCTCTTGTTTGTTCTGTGCTGTTTCCCAGCTACAGTAAGGTGAAAAAGCCAGCGCCCTGTCTGCGACATTCCCTCTGTTTTTTCATTACAGGTGGTGGGCCACACTGGGTTCCTGTGTGGAGTATTGTAGCACAGTCAGCTCTACTACCTCTCCCCCTTACTCCCCTCTCCCTCCCTCTCATCTCAAAACTGATCTGATGCCACCTGTGATTGCCCTGGTGACCATACCTCTCAACCTTTTGTCACTAAAATGAGGGACAGTGAGGGATGCTGACCCTCACAATGAGAGACACAATCTCAAACATGGAGATAAAAAGCTAAAAACAGTACAGAATCCATCTCCTGTCCTTTAAAAATGTTTATATCTTCCCTTTCGCTTCTTAGAATGATATGAATTTCTGCTGTAGTACCTGAATTTAGAGTGCCATCTCAGTGTGAGGAGTATCTTTTCCATGAGGGATAGGGGAGGGACAAAACTAATTTGAGGGGCAAAACGAGGTATGTTCCTCATAAAGAGGGACCATTGAGAGGTATGCTGGTGACAGTTTTGCAGGATAGCAGGTACACTCCCTCCCTGGAGCAGGAGGGTATCATCTGTGACACACTCTGCTTTTATTCAACACCAATGTGGGATTCTGGGAACTTTCAACATCAGTAGGTCCTGTGCAGCCATACACTCCCTCCCTCACTCTCTGACACATTCAGCCCTCACCCAACACCAGTATGGGATTGTGGGAACTTTCAACATCAGTAAATCCTGCACAGCCCATAATCCCATCCCTCCCTCCCTCTATGACACATTCATTCCTCCCCAACACCAGTGTGGGATTGCGGGAACTTTCAGCATCAGTAAACCATGCATTGCTCATACCTGCCCTCTCTCACTCTGCAGCACATTCATTCCTCACCCAACACCAGGATTGTGGGAAATTTCAGCATCAGTAAATCCTTAGCAGCCATTACCCCCCGCTCTGTGACGCATACAGCCCTCACCCAACACCAGTGTGGGATGGTGGAAACTTTCAACAGCAGTAAATTCTGTGCAGACCATACCCTCCCTCCCTCCTTCACTCTGTGACACTATAATTCCTCACCCAATACCAGTGTGGGATTCTTGGGACCTTCAGCATCAGTAAACCCTGAGCAGCCCATACCCCCTCACTCTGTGACACATTCAGCCCTCACCAAACACCAGTGTGGATTTCTGGGAACACATGTGAGTTTGGCTTCCTAGGTGGTGCAAGACATGAAGATCCCACTCCACAGGGCTAGCACTGGGCCAAACTTTTAATAAAAGCATTTCCACAGTTAGCTTCTACTGCCACTGTATGGTTGCTAGTTCATTCCTTTGTCCTCAAAAATGATGGTGCACTGTTAAATTTGTATTTCGTGAATGTGTGGAAATTTGGTACTTTTGCCTTCCGTTCAACCCAATTAAACTTTTAAGCCATGTTGGACAACTTCGGGCCATTTCTACCTTTGTACAGTTAATTAAAGAGAAATGTTAGCCTTTCCCAGGTGGTCAGGGCTATTTATTTATTTATTTATTTATTGGAAACAATCGGAATTACAAACCTTTGAGTCACAGACTCTTTTGCAAAGGCTCCACGTCGGTTACAAAGGGTGGAGGGAAGACAGATACAGTAGAGAACATACTTGAAACAGATAGAATATACATAACAAAATCACAGGAGTATTCAGGCAAAACTTAATGACTGATAAGGAAGTTAGGCTGCAATCTTGGGTTACCCAGGCAGGGAATTGGTGAGTTACGTTGGGGCCTTGTGAGACCCTGAGTCAAGAGTAGGGGAGGGAAGGCGCTCATCTGGGGTGAGCAGAGTTAGCCGCAGTCACATATGGCTCTTTCAAGGAGGTGAGCTTTGAGGTCTGTTTTAAATTGAGAGATGCTGTGGGTCTGTGCAAGTGAGTGAGGTAACGATTGAGCCAGAGAGGCGCTGGTATCGGAAGGATCTTTGCCCTAGAGAGGTTCTACATTGAGGTACAAGGAAAGGGAGCTTATGAGAGTCTCAGATTGCATCCGTGAGGGTGCAGAACTGATTAAGGGGAAAGTCCGACGGGGGCTAGGTGAAGGTGTATTTTTTTAAGCAGGATGCAGGTGTGGAACTGTAATCGATGTTGGAAGTTTAGCCAGCCAGATAAAGCATAAAGATCACAGGTGTGGGTTAGCCTCTCACAACCAGTGACTAGCGGCAGGCTTTGTTCAGGACAATGTTTATCCTATTCAGGAGGTGGGTTCAGCTGAGCCGTATATAGTGATCCCATAGTCCACCAGGGAGAGGATGGAGGAGGTGACTGCAGGCTGCATAGCCTTGGGGATAAGCAGTGCTTGAGCCGGTACAGGAGGCCTACCCTAGAGCTGATAGAGGAGGAGAGAATTTGGCATGCCTCTGGTAAGAGAGGGAGGTGTCTAAAGTGACACCTAGATATTTGAAATCGGAAACTTGTTCCAGAGGGGCACCTATTATGTTGTTGATGAGGAGAGCAGACTGACTATAAGGACTTTGGCGGTGGGCAAAATCATGGACTTAGTTTTTTATAGTTGATAATTAGGCGGTGTTCAGAGAACCAGGTCTCTAGTTCTCGGAATTGCCTTTGAAGGGTCTGCTGGAGGGCAGTAGGGTGGCGTGTTTCCTAACAGAACCGTATCATCGGCATAGAGGAGCAACTGACCGCTGCAAGCCTTAGGGAGGGAGTTTAGGAAGAGGGTGAACAGCAGTGGGCCTAGGATAGACCCCTGAGGGACCCCAGAGGAAACTGTTTTAGGGGTGAGAGGGTAGAGCATATCCTGACTTGTTAGCGACGGCCAAGTAGGTAATCCTTGAACCAGGTCAATGTCTCGGGACCACATTTAGTGTAGGGAGGAACCTGAAGCAGAAGCTCGTGATTGACCGTGTCGAAGGCCTTGGTTAGGGTACACACGTATATGGCCCCGGCAATTGAGCCATGGTCGAGGGCTTCATGTAGGAACGAGGTGAGCTCTGTGAGAGCGGTGATGGTACTATGACCTGAGCGGAAGCCATGCTGCTCCTGGCTGAGGAGCATATGCTTAGTTAGGTGTTCGGTTAGCTGGTCAGAGACTATTCTTTCTAGGGCTTTGGAGAGGGGTGGCAGTATAGAGATGGGTCTGTAGTTACTGGTGTCAGTGGGGTCCCCGCCCTTCAGGATGGGAGTGAGGCACACACATGCATGCACGCACGCGCACACACACACACACACACCACACCACTCACCCAGTCATTTTGCACCCCCTTCCTCACACCCCAGACACCTGTTTATTCAAAACTAAAACATTTCTGGCCCCTGCTGACTGAGATTCTTTTAAAAATCTGACTGAACAATCCACGGGGAGGTGGAAACGGTTGGAGTTGACTGAGGTGGATGAGAAGTGGTAAAGGAGTGAAGTTTACCCTAATTTGTAGCCTCCTACACCCCAGTATCAAGCACCCAAAGTGTGTTTGGCTGAACCAAAAACAGAGGGCCTGAATTGAAATAAAACCAAAGTTTCCAACTGTACATTTATTCACCCTTGGTTACATGTAAAAAATAATGTCTTCACTGCGTAACCCTTGCTTACTTGCCCTTCAAACCACAGTATATCCTTGCCTGTTTTAAATTCATTCCCAAATCCATGTATGTAGTGTCATTCAGTGTGTTGTCTCTTACACTATCACCATGTTGGAACTTTGACTGGGCTGGCATTACCTGCAATATCCCCAGTGAGTGAAAGTGTAGCCTACTGAATCCCAAACCCACAGATTAACCTGTACAGACCTGGAAGGGATTGTTGATTCATGTTCTGGTTTTACATAAACAACCAAGTTAAACATGACTCACAAGGGACACATTTCTTAAATGAACACTGCCTCCGACGAAGCTCTGCCTCGGAGACAGATTTGCCTCCAAGGTAGCCCTGTTTCCGAGGCAGCACTTTACTGTTGTACTTACTGTATTGTTTCTCACACTGAAGTCTGTTTTCATAAGTATTCACTCTTCTAACTCCAAGCTACCATGGATCATCACTTTAGTGACATTCTGGCAAAAGAAAACAGAGGGATCTTGTCTGGATTTAAACTCACAGTGTCTTGTTAATCAGGCTGTACACATATATTCACTCATTTATTTGTTTATTTATTTATTTGGTAAGGGGGGGTACGCTGGTCTGATGGACTGTTTTCAGGAATGACCCAGGCCATCAGAAGGGCGCATACAACACAGTCAAAGTTGTACACATAACAAATGGTACACATAGAATCAATACAGCCATACAGTAATGCAATAATGACAATTACAGTTTGGGCCCACAGTACTAGCTCTGGCTAGGCACAGAAAAAGTACACAATAAAGAGAAGAAGGTAACAGCATTGGACACAACATCCTGACTGGTTTAGAATTAGACTCCAGTTCTTAGCTAGCAGCATAACACCATGTCATATAAAATATGAATATCAGCTAGCAACATAGCACCGTGTCATATAAAATATGAATATCAGCTAAACAGACAATGGCTTTAACAACTGTCTAGCAGTCTGCATCAGGACCTAAGGACAGCCACCATCCTAGGTTAGGTGGGGCACTTGCATACAGAGGTGGTTAGAAGGTCATTTGTTCTTTCTTACTTTGTTTCTCCTGGTCTGCCAGCCCTCCATCCACTGGTTCTCCAACCCCCATCACCCCAGCATCCACTGGGACTTACCTCTCTTGCTTGCTCCTCCGAGGTGCCCAACTGGCTGGGTGGGGAACTTGCGGGGAACTGGTATCATTCTAGTGATTGCCCACTGTTTTCTCCCCTCAAGTGCAGTTTGGCAGTGTGCAATGACACCAGTGGCTGAGCTGCGTGTGCTTATGCATGCAGGACGCTGGGCGTCTGCCCCCTCTGTCTGCGGTTCTATTGTGCTAGCCCCAGCTGTCGCTAGGAGCCAGGCAAGCAGTGGACTCTGTCCCCACCCCTCCCCAGGAGAGGAGAATTGTCCTCTGGATGCTCAATCCTCTCCCTTCCCAGTCGACCCTGGGCAACTTGCTTGCACTGCAAACATGGGTCGATGGCATGGCAGGAGATAAGGCAGCGATGTCTCTTCCCATCATGCCACTGGGCTGGCTAGAAGGGCACTTTTAAAATCTGACATAGCAGAGAAGCTCAGCTCTTTAGCTGTACAGGTTAAATCCCTACCAGGAGGCTGACCTATCCATAAATTCTTTCTTGGAGACAACTTTCTTTAAAAAAAGATACCTTTTGCATATAAATTTAGGGCCATACCCGTAGTTGAGTGAGGGAAGAGCTCCTCCCCCACATTCTATTTAAATCAGCAGGCTGTGCACCGCCCTGCTTAGAATGAGTCGCACTCACTGGTGGCATTGCTCGTGCTCGGCTGCCCTTTCCTCTGTTTCTGCTCCCCCCTTGCTCCCCGTGCCTTCTCACTTGTTTGTCCATTTTCCATTCGTTCGCCTCCCCCCTCCTCCTCCATTGTTTTCTGTGTGTTTCTTCCTCCCTTCTTTTTGGGGATTCCCTATTCTGTCTCTCGCCTGCTGATTCCTGCCCTCTCCATGACTGCCTCCCTGCTCCTATATTTCTTCCCCTCCTGCTTCTGCCTTTCAGGCAGCCATTGCCGTGCTACCGCCGAGTCATACCTGCCTTGCTGGATGGAGTTCCTGATCTCCATTCCTTGCACCGCTTTGCTCCTCCTGGCTGCAACTGACCTCAAACTCAACTCGTTCTGCTTAGCAGCAGAACAGGACAAGTACTTTAACTCCACCATTGCTGTTGTGCATCCTAACCTCTGCTAATTCAGCAAACTGCCTGCACCTTGGGACTCACTTTTCGCTCTGCACAGCACGCATGCACACAGCCAGGTTACCACATAGTCTGTACTCACAAGCTTTCATTTGCATTACTGGCCCCCATGCTTCAACGTCTGATCTTATGGCAATGCTTTTCTATTAAATTCAAAGAGTGTATATTGCAGCACCGCTACATGCCAGTCCTAGATCAACCTGCTCGTCATTTCCCCTGCTATTATTGTACCTCCCTACACTCGTTGATGTAGTTACCACTCTCCTGCCAAACACTGTTTATTCCGCTGTTCATTTGTACATGTCGACTCCGGATTCATGGGAGCCGTAGGAAATGCCAGGCTCGCACAAGTCTTCTTCCATATGTAGCAAACCAGATGCAGTGCCATACTTATCTACTTTGCAATCTCCCTTTTCAGTAGTTCACTGTGAGTGCTTACAGGCTTCACCTTTCTCCATCGCTGTCCTTGGCTATTTCGCACGAGCCTGAGCTCTCTACTGCATGGCCGGACCACTTCTTGCCTAATGCTTATAGCCCTTTCAGCTGCTGCCTGGCCTACCTGTTACTAGGGACTAGCCAGCCAGGCTCTGACGCTTACTTTCTTGGCCTCTGTGAGCTCATACTACCATTACTGTACCGCCCCTTTTCACCTGCCAAGCCCCTCTGCTGTATTTTGACCACATTTCTTCCTAAGCGATGTTCTTCTTTATGCTTGGCTATTTCTGGACAATTTATAACATATGAGTTCACCATGATGGACCTTCCTTCTCACCAATGTACGAGGCCCACTATGTAATCATATATCCAAGTCATTGGAAGTGCTCAGCGGCACAGTAGGCTTCCTTTACGTGCTACATACTCTGCAACTCAACTACCTTGCGTTTCAGCCATGCGCCCATTATTGCATTCAGCGCCCTGCTCCGGATCCTTCTTGTGGACAACAGCTTATCCATCTCAATTGGACATTCCAGGATATCTTGTCTTCAGTTATCCCAACCAAGTTTTTGATGCTCCAGCTCTCACCTTGCTTGTTCACACCTCGCCATCCATCTCCTCCATCGTGGAGTTACTATTGGACAATGTCTAGGATTTACATCACTGTCCCTGGATCCTTCCCATGTTGCTTTGCTTCATTTGGATTATCACTACTGCCTTGCTTCCTCCGTGTAGTCCAGCCATGCATAGCCTAGTCAGGGGTTTAGCCACTATCTTTCATTCTCTTACTGGCTGAATCTACGCCGTGGTCCAGTCAAGCATGCTAGCCTTCGTGGGGTTCACCTGTCATTCTCTACTCTCTTACTGGCTGACCTACGTGTGGTCCAGCCACTAGGGTTGTCAGAACCCTCTGAAGTTCTGGGTTCTAGTTCTAGTCTAGAACTTTTGAAAAAGTTCTAGTGTTCTAATCTTTTTTAGAACTTTTTAGAACTCGAACCCTATTTTTTTATTGTGCTGCAGTAACAAAGATAGTAATAAAATACATGTAAAGGAAAAACTGTTCAAAATAAGAGGAGAGAAATTATCTTGTGTGACATTGATAGAATACAACTAGGTTTATCTATAGTTTCTTCTGTTTGCTAAGTCAGCAACTTAATACGTAACAGGCCCACCCACCCACCCATATGTTAAAGTTTTTCTGCTGCAGCTGCATCATAGTTCCTTAGTGAAAGAAAGAGGCACATTAGCCATTTATGTACTCAGCTATATATACTCATCGTCATGAATTAGGAGAAAAATAACTGATATTACCTAATTTCAGCTATTTGCTGCTTTCTGTTTTAAATGAGTGAATCAAAAGTTGCTATGTTTAAAAGAAAGCTTTTATAACAAAGAGTCAAGCCAAGTACTACAGCAGCAACATGTGGAACTGTTATAAAACATATTATGTCATAACATATTCAGTCAAGACATTGGAATAAAAAATATTTGCAGAAACCACAAGAAGGCTGCTCCAATCCTAAGTTGTGCCTGTGTGAGAAGTTACATGATTAAGAGATCAGATTTAAAATAGTGACAGTTATGTTTAAATAGGAGCAGAATGTTATGTAGACAAAATAGTTTAAACAGACAAAAGGTCCTTTTGTCTGTTTAAACTGTTTTGTCCTGCATGGCCTTTCTGTACTGTGATGCTATCAGTTAAAACGCACAATACAGTATATTTTTGGAAGTGTTGGTGCTGTGTCTTTTTGTTCTTAATAAAAAAAATATGCCAGTCATTGTTGCTGGTAAAATGCATGCAATTTTCTAAGGTAATGCATACATATACCAACATTTTTGTTGGCAAATTGAAGTAATATATACAAAAAATTCTAAGATGATGCATTTTTGCAGCTGATACTTCAATAAAATCTGTATTTCAGTCACATAAATAAAAACAGTGGTTTCTCACCACATACTAATTTACTAAGGAACATTTATGTAGCTGCAGCAGTTGGCATGTGATGTTTAAGGACAGCGCCTGTCAACCTCATTATGTATCAAATTATCACTACTTATAAAGCAAAAACACTATGATACGTCACATTCTGTGAAAACTGCTGATGCAGACTTTCTTTATTTCTGATTCCTTTATTCTTTTTTAAAGGGACAGGACAATTGTGCTAGGTGGCAGCAGTTTGCAATGTATTTAATAAGAATATATATTATGTGTACAGTAGGTTCGGTCTGTCATCATTTTTTTCCTCACCATCCCCAGCTGATCACGAATCTGTAAATGAAAGAACTAAAACAACACCCAACCTTTCACCCCTCACCCATTCCACTTTTCTTCCACCACCCTCATCTGCAGTAGCACCCATGCCACCCTTACACCCATGTTAAAACCAACCCACAACCTCACCCATATACTAGCATCCATTTTTCGCTTTATGGCTAACATTTCTGTAATTGAAAAATAATAAACAGTACCAATTAGAACTCATTGTTTTGTCCTCTTTAAAATTGAAAAATAGACCGCCTCCTGTCCCAGCCTATGCTGATGCACCACAAAGTCACAGAAGGTAAATCCAAAATATATGTTTGCACTTTTAACTATAAATAATATGATACAGAAAGGATTGACGGACAGTGTCCCTTTATGCCAAATTTGGGCCTGTTCCCACTGATGTTAAAATTGCCCTGTATATAAAACTTGTTGACTTTAGTTTAGACCCTAGCTACAAAGCAGTTTGCCATGAAATGGTGAAAGTTTTGGGGTATATAGTCCAAGGTAGTAGATCGAGAAAGGAGAGAGACAACAACCAAAGTCATCACAGTCTGTAAAGTTTCTTTTGGTGCAGAGAGACTCGTCCCACACAGTATTTTTACCAGCCACCACCATCTGAGTTGTCATCATCACCATCAACATCCACAACATCAATCACTTCAGGATCAGTTTGTATACTTTTAGGGATACGAAAATCTTGACTTATTAACTTTAATAAAGTTAACATGTACATTTTCTGGCAGCAACCTATTTCTGGTGTCTGTCACAATATTGCCAGCTGTACTAAACATGCGTTCTGAAGAGACACTTGTTGCAGGACAACCAAGATATTTACAGGCTTCATCTATACAGCTCTGTCCAAATTGACTTTTTGATCTCCAGTATTCAAAAGGGCATGCATCAATAGGAATAGGCAGTTCTTGCAGGTAACTGTCTACTATGTTGGACAGAGACTGCTCAGAAGAGGAATCAGCAGAAGCAGCTGGTATGGCAGCAATTTGGGAAAGGTTTTGCCACAGATTTAGCTTGCTACTAAGGACTGAAGAAGTGGCAGTTGTGGAACAACTACTGTTAATGTTTGGTGACTTTTCCAGTTCTGCATCCCTTTGTGAAGATGAACCTGCATGTTGTGGTGATGATGACAACTGACGGTACTGTGCGTGTCTGTGTTTGACTCCTGTGAGTGCTGCAGCTCATCTAGCAACATACATTTGTACTGCTCTTATATCACCTGTTTTTGGAAGATGTATAGCCTTGAACCTGGGATCTAAGAGAGTTGCAAGGATGTAGTGTCTTGATTTCGTCATTGCAACTAATTTGTCATTGGTTTTGAAGCGCTACTATTCTCTTTACTAGATTCCCATGATATAGGCGATATGTTGTCTGCGCTTCAGATCTGTCTTTTTCTATTTGTAGATTTAGAACACTAAGATGATGTGAAATGAGCATTATGAGTGGGATAACCTGACTCCAGATGCACCTTCAGAAGACATGTCCCTTGTAGCTGTCTCAAAGGAGCTAGGATACAGCACACTGTCTCCATTAATTTCCACTGCAGCACAGACAGCATAATGCCATCTCCAATAATGTAATTGGAGCAGTACTCATGTACAGCTTGCTTTTTGCTCCAAGAGGCGCTGCAGCATATAAAGCATTGAGTTCCAACGAGTGGAAACATTTTGAATCAGCTTTGCTGGGGCAGCTTGTGTTTTTTTGCAGTTCGGACAATGTCCGTATAGCCTTGGTTGAATGTGAAAAGTGAGTCACAATTTTTTCAAACAGCAATCATACCATCCACTTGTGTTTCGTTGCTGAGAAATCCCGTGACATTATGTGCAATGTGCAAAGCAAGAAGCATGCAGAAATCCTCCATCCTGTATTGCTTTTAAGATGTTGGCTCCATTTGTCACTTCACTATGAAGCCACATTTTAGACCGTGAGAATAAACCCATTCATCAAGGAGGTCATTTAGTTCTGCAAGATGTTTGCAGCAGTATGACTTGCCAAAACTTTTATATGCAGCAGCCATCTTTTGGGGTGTCTTTGTTTTTGAAGAAGCACAAGAAACGTGGACCCAATGAGCGGTAAGGGACATGTAATCTATGTTTTGAGTGCTGGTCCACACATCTGTTGTGACATGAATAACCCCACCCTCTGCAGTTTTAAGTGCAAGCATCACTGTCGCTTTTAAAGCCTGATAAATGTTTGGTATTTCAACATAGAAAAGTACCTTCGATGAGGAACATTGTAACGAGGCTCTGCTAATGTCATGAGCTCCTAAATCCTCATGATCTACCAAAGAGTATGGGAGAAGGGCTCTATTAACAGTTCACCAATTCGGTGATTAAGATGAAGGGTCTTTGGATGATTTCTAGTAAAGGTATTCTTCCTTTCAAATGCCTGAGACAGTGTTAGCTGTTTGCAACATGTCCCTGTTGGTTTATTATACACACCGTGTTTTCGATGGGCAGATGGATTCGAGAGGTGGGATAGGACTTATACATTCAGTGCCATCACTGGATGTGCAACTGGTACTAATGGTGCTGGCATTGGTGGTAACAGTGATCCTAGGGCTGGCAGTGGTTCTGCCTGCATCAAGTTCAGACAATTCAGTATCCATTTCAGATTCCTGATCCTGACCCTTCTCACGTCAGGGTCTGGAAGATGGAGGACATGGGTTTTGTTTGGATGATCAAGCAAACCGAATGCTTTTCAGATGGCGTTTAAGCGCTGTAGTGCCAAGGCATGACACAACTTTCACCATGGCTTTACACTCTGTTTACACAGGGAACAAATTGCTCTGCATGGATCAGTTTTACTGACTGAGAAATAATTCCACACCTCAGATGTGACAGATTTTGTCGAGTGCTAGGAAGATAGCTAAAGACTGTTTGTGTCTTTTCACCTGTCCTAACAGAACCTGGGACATGCTCCTTGGTGCTAGAAGAGTGGACAGAAGACTCTGATGGATTTTCATTGCTGGCCAACACAGAAGTGGTGGATTCAATGGATATGTCCTTTCATTGCCAACAGTGCTGGATGTATTTGCAAGTGCACTACCTGATTCATTGTCAGCAGACTTGCTCATTTCACTTTGTTGAGGAAGTAATGATTTGTCACAAGACACAACAGTGTGGGACTGAGACAAAGAGCTACTGTCTGAGTCAGAGAGGGACTCACTGTCACTTGCATTATTGCTGCTAGTCACAGGGATCTTAACGGCATGAATGGCATACCTTATGGTGCCTCCGTAGGACCCCAGCAGCTGTACAGGTTTTCTTAAAGTCCCCTTTACCACACTTCACTGTTGCTCTTTGCTGTTTGTTGAATTTTATCACGTGAAACATTTTGGTTATTTCTGTTAGCACCAGCAGGATTACCACTACCACCAACACCTGCTCCAACACCAGCACTAAATGCTTCATCTATGTTGGTGTCAGCCATAACAGACAGTAAGTACCAGTACTACCAGTCCAGTATACTGCAGTGAACACACCAACACCCAAACAATTCCTGTGTAACAAAGCAATGTGATCTGTAATCGCTGGCTACAACTCCAAAATTTTATTTTGGCTGTGTGACACTGTGATACGTGGACTGAAAGTAATTGAAGAATATGACAGTTTGCAACTAAAGGATCCCAGGTTCAAGGCTTACAGAATGATTGGGCTGTTGGGCATAGGCATACACATAGCAATCAAAGGGCACACAGCAGCAGGGTGATGGGCTGACCACAGGAGACGGAGCCACATATGCAACCCAGGGAATGAGAATTATATTTCTACGTTTCTGTCATGTAAGGTTAATGCCACACACACACACTAGGGTTCAGAAAGATTTATTTGCCTTTTTTTGCCCCCCTACGTTTCTGTCATGTAAGGTTAATGCCACCACACAACTGGCCACTGGGCTTTCTCAGTAACACACACACTGGGTAGGGTACAGTGCAGTCAAGGCACACAGCAGCAGGGTGATGGGGCTGACTGACCACAGGAGACGGAGTCACATCGCAAAACCAGGGAATGAGAATTATATTTCACGCTTCTGTCATGTAAGGTTAATGCCACCACACAACTGGCCACTGGGCTTCTCTCGTAACACACACACTGGGTAGGGTACAGTGCAGTCAAAGGGCACACAGCAGGTGATGGCTGACCGACCACAGGAGATGGAGTCACATACTAAAACCAGGGAATGAGAATTATATTTCTACGCTTCTGTCATGTAAGGTTAATGCCACACACACACACTAGGGTTCAGAAAGATTTATTTGCCTTTTTGCCCCCCTCGTTTCTGTCATTGCTGTTAATGCCACCACACAACTGGCCACTGGGCTTCTCTCAGTAACACACACACTGGGTAGGGTACAGTGCAGTCAAAGGCACACAGCAGCAGGGTGATGGGCTGACTGACCACAGGAGACGGAGTCACATACGCAAACCAGGGAATGAGAATTATATTTCTACGTTTCTGTCATGTAAGGTTAATGCCACACACACACACACTAGGGTTCAGAAAGATTTATTTGCCTTTTTTTGCCCCCCTACGTTTCTGTCATGTAAGGTTAATGCCACCACACAACTGGCCACTGGGCTTCTCTCTGTAACACACACTGGGTAGGGTGCACAGTACACACACTGGGCTTCTCTCTGTGACACACACACACTAGGGTTCAGAAAGATTTATTTGCCTTTTTGCCCCTCCGTTTCTGTCATGTAAGGTTAATGCCACCACACAACTGGCCACTGGGCTTCTCTCTGTAACACACACTGGGTAGGGTACAGTACACACACACTGGGCTTCTCTCTGTAACACACACTGGGTAGGGTACAGTACAGTGCAGTCAAGGGGCACACACTGGGCTTCTCTCTGTGACACACACACTAGGGTTCAGACTTATTTAGATTTATCAGATTTATTTGCCTTTTTTGCCCCCTTGTATGCTTGTTGCTGGTAGTTGCTGGAGTGTGCAGTGTGCTGCAGTTTCAAATAATCACACTTCACAAAGGTTCTTTTCTCTCCGAGTCCTCCTCCAGTCCTCCTCCTGATATTGGTCTCTCATCAGTCCCTCCCTATTCCCCCACTCCCCAATCTTGATTAATCCCTCCCGAGTCCTGATTCCTCCTTCTGTCCTGGAACCGCCCCTCAGTACTCCCACTCCGTCTCCCAGTTCCCCCGATTTTTAGCTTTTTTCTTGTTCTCGCCGGGTCTCACAGGAGAAGAAGTGGCTACGATTGCTGGACAAAAGTAGCGGATGCGCTAACTGCTTTGCTACAGTTTAGTGGGCTGCTTGTGCTGCCTGCTGCTGCTGCCTCTCTCTGTGATGATCCTCAGTCAAATGGCTCCTCTCATCAGTGCATCTCTTTAATACCCCCACAGATCCCGTAGCTCGCATTGCTTACTCGACCCCACGTCTGTCGTCGTGCTCATGGTGATTCGAACCCTTTGCGACTGTCCCAGTGTTCGAGTTCTCTAGTTAGAACTTCGAACATCAGGTTCTAGGTGAGGGTTCGGACCTCACCAACTAGTTCTGACAACCCTACCAGCCACATGCTAACCTTCGTGGGGCTAGCTACCACTTTACCACTGCATCAGCTGACCTTCATGGGTCCAGCCACAGCTTACACTTGTATGGGCTCAGCTCCCATTTACTTCCTTGGTTGCTACCTTCAGAACTTTTCAATTCATTCTGGCCTACTACCATTCTCATTATCTGCTGAATTCTTAGCTGAGCTCTATTCCATATTGCCTTCCGTACTGTAATTTAAGCCTCAGACATTGATTTACTACAGTTCAGGATACTTATTACCTCTGGTTGAGTTGCCAACTTATCTGCCCATATCTCTGCACTGCAGTCTCTACCATCCTCGATCTTCCGGAAACAACAGTCTACAGTACCTATTACCACTCTCATATGTCTGCCTTAAGACTTTATTACTACTCTGTACCAAACTGACTCAGGATATGCTACCATTTACAATACCATTTACAATCTATTATGTACTACTTTGCTGCTATTCTGCATTACATGCAGTTTGACGTTACTGTTACCTTATCTACCACTGAACCTGCCTCACCCCGTCGGGCCGGAGGTTCACCGCATCATACTTCAGGACCTGCGCCCTACGGGCCTGGAAGTCCTTTGCTCCTATATATTGCTGCACCATAATCGCCTACTTCTCTGACCTGCCTCCGCCCATTGGGTTGGAGGGTTAAGAATTATTACTCTACACCTGCCTTGCCCAGCTCGGGGCCTGGAGATTCGCACGTTCTACTATACGCCTACCTGCCACTGCATCAGCCAGCCCTAGGAGCTTCTTTACTATAGACTCACATCTGGATTGTTTGGACCTTCGTCATCTATTTTGGATGCTTCTGCCTGCCTTCCGTCATATTACTTACTACTGCTACACTTTACCAGGACACTTAGTTAAGTTCATCCAGAGGATCTTCAATACCCTGATATATGCTCTAAGGATTCTTGGACCCTGTGACAACGCTATTTCCTTTGACTCTGCCTTTTCAGTTTTCCCTATTTATGACTCGTAAGCTTGACTACTTAGAACTCGCCACACTATTCTTACCATGTCAATTCTAGCTAAGGAACCATTCTAGCTTGGACGTGGATATTTATTTATTTATTTATTTGCTTTTGATAACCGGGTGGGTGCATTAGGCATAAGAATGCCTATTTTCAGGCACGACCCGGGAGAATACAGTTTAAAATACAAATGAGCATACATGTGATGCAGCACATGAGATATGCAACCATTTGGATCCATATGAAGCTCTTCGATTCTCATGCTATTTTCATTTTATACCCCTCGCTGTATACCATGCAGGAGCTATGCAATACTACTACCCTGCTACTACATCTGCAGTATGCAGCTTTACTTACTTACAACTGACCTATGTACAGGTCCACTTACTTACATTACTTGCTCATACTACCTGCTTCGCCCTTACAGGGTCTAGAGGTCATCACAACTACTTACTATTTTACAACTCACTTCGCTTCTCATGAGCTGGAACTACATCTGACTTATGTCTGCCAATTCGCACTGCGATCTCCACCTACCTCACATACTTGCTTCTCCTCTCTGAATTGGAGGTTCCTACCGCTCCATCCTCCAATCACACAGTATATGCCAGTTCTTGTGCTTCATCACCACAGTCTTCATTTGCAAAGCTTTGCCAGGCAGAACTTGACCCAACAGTCCCTCTTCTGGACCGGGATGCTGAAGCCTTTGAGTCCTGGTTCTCCTGAGAAGTCATCCTCACTTGCTGGAGTGCTTCACCACTGCCATTTCGTATCGACCATGGATTCTACTCTCCTGTCATTTAGGCCTGCTCATCGATTCTCGAACTTGGAGTTTACAAGGTGGATGCTTGCTCTGTTTACCTGACATGTCACGATTCCATACTTCTTCAGTTCTCCATTTTTCTGGATCAGGTTCTACAACTTGGGGTTCAGATTAGTCGATTATAAAATTTAGGATTACTCTCTTTTAGTATACCCAGAAGGACGGGCAGGTCAGTAGCCATGGGTCCTCAGAGGTTCCCCCCAAGGGGGGGGTTTCCTCTCCTGAGTGCTACTGGTCACACTCACTGGAGTTGGAGGAGGTGATCATACTGCTACTCATTTCTTAGGGGTGTCATCCTACTTGACTCCTTCTACAGTCGGGTATAGAACTATCGTTGATATTATTTTTTTGGGGGGGTCTCATAATACTGGACTAAGCATCCTCCCTATGGTGGGATACAGAGAAAGGCCGAAACTATCAAATCATAACAAGTGACTCATCAGTTCAAGCATCTAAGCACCTTGCATATACTATCCAGTTCATATGTACTATAATCACTGACTTGCTCATGTCTGTGCTAAAGTATCTAAGCACGAATCATTTCATACTACTAGTATCTTGCAAGTATTATCCTACTTACTGGTCTGGCCTCTGTATCCAAGCATAACCTACAACATCCAGCTACAGTATGTAACATAAGCACTGAGCTCTGAACCACAGTTAACTATGTATGGCTTAACTCATTCCATTCTGATGGGTTCCTAGATGGAAGGGAGAAAAACTGCAATTGCAGATATCTGTAGTCACAGCAGCTACAGCAAATCTGGAGCTCCAAAACACTATCATTTTATGAGTTTTTACAATTTGTCTCCATTCACTAGTTTACAGAGAGCGAGAGAGAGAGGGAGGAGGAGGAGGAGAGAGTTTAATAACCTCTACCATTTCAGGTCTGCACGCTTTATCTTTTTACATAAGCATTGTGGCTGCCTCACACCTTGCTTATTACCCACCCCACAAGAACTATGTTCCCCTAGTACAGACCATAAACATGCCCCCAAACTCAAATTCCTTCCTACTGGGTAAAACATATCCTAACCTGACACTCTAGCAAACAAATATAATCCTTTTCTACTCCCATGCATCATGACTGAAACTGTATACTATTTAGCTAGGATACTGTAAGTTCTCAAATAGTATTCATTAAACCCTGGCCACAGGAGCAAATTAGTGCCTTTAGTAAAAATCCAGTATATTGGAACATGCTTGAAAGTGGAAAAGAGAATATGATATAATTAACACTTGTTCTGGCATCATGCATGAGCAGAGACCACTAGACTACCAGAGAATATGATGATATTAATATTGGCAGTGGGATCATGCAGAAATGGGGACCACTAGATTACCAGGGCATATAGTATTATTAATACTAGCAGTGGGATGAGATATGAGGGGGGACAACTATTCTACCTAGGCATATGATATTATTAATAATTTGTAAACAACTGCATTAATGAACTAGTTAGGGTAACTTAACACCACAAAAATAGGGAAATGTGGCATTAGGGTTTCTTACCCTAATGTCCCCCAACTCCCCCAAGCAACAAAAGGAAAAAGCATTAGGGTTTAGGGTCTCCGGAGTCTTGGTGAATCAATGGTTGGATCTCCCTTGGGAGGTGACAACCCTAATGCCACCCCATTCCATGAGCAAGCAGTGTCACACACGATCTCCTTTCTTCATGCAAGGCCCATGGGTGGGGAAGGGGGCATTAGGGTTGGCACCCCCCCAAGAAAGACCCTACCACTGATTCACCAAGACTCTGGAGACCCAAATCCTAATTTTTTTTTCCTTTTGCTGCTGGGGTGCATTGGGTGTAAGAGGAAAACCCTAATGCCACATTTCCCTACTTTTGTGGCATTAAATTACCCTAACTGGTGCATTAACACAGTTTTTTTGCAAATTATTTCATTGCTTTTTTAGATAGTATAATCAAATTTTCATTCATCTGTGGAAGCGCAGGGCCATTCGGGGCCTGAGCTGCCATTCCTCCATAGATGTGTGCATGTATGTTGCCATGGAAGAGCAGAGCCCTCCAGGCACTGCGCTTGCATTTCAGCCAAAACAGCAACCAAATTGTCAGCATAGCCTTGTTATTATTACACCTTATAAACGCAGAGCTGACAATTTTCAAATTCCCGCCAAAACATTATTCCATGCCACTGCAATGTTATTCTGTGCCACAGGCTGAAAACTCATTTTTGCCAGTATTTGAAAATGACAGCTGTCACGTTAATGATGTGGTGTAAAAAAATTGTCTATATTGAAAATTTTGGGTCAAAATATTTACAATTAACAAAGTTACCTGCAAGTGAAGTAAAATTTTAATGCTTACGCATAACTTGCTATTTTTACATATTTTGACTCCAAATGTTCAGCATAGTCTTTTATAATCCCACCTCATGAACAAGGGCAGTGAAAATTTTCAAATCCTACCCGAAAGGTGATTTTTGCCAAGAAACCACAAAATCACCTCTCAGGCTGGATTTTCAGAATCCCATTGACATTGTTCACGTGGTGGGGTCCCCAAAAGGCCACATTGAAAATTTGGTGTCAAAATATGCAAAAATGGATGCGTTATGCATCAAAGTTGAAAGCCTCATTGAAATACATTGAACTGCATTTACCTTAGTTTCTCATATTACAGTCAGCGGTTCCAGCAACAAGACATGTTTTCGATCAAAGAGTGGATCTTGAACCTGAGACCTGTTCAGGTGAGTGAGGGTGTACTGGGGGTGTGGGGTGGTGAGTGCTGAGTGGGAGGTGGAGTTGGGGGGCTGATTGGTGAGGGACCATTTTCTTTTTTGAAGGTTTGAAAAAAATGTAGAGGGACCATTTTCTTTTTTGCATATTCTGGCAGCAATGGGAGGGTGGAGGTGCCACTACGCATCAGGAAAATATACTATTTTAATATGGGGGGCGATCGGTAGGTGGGAGGTGCCACTAGACACAAGGGAAAGATTATATAACTATGGGAAAGGTGATTGGAAGTGCGGGCTCCCACTAGATACCAGGGAAATATTTAATATGGGTTGAAGATTGGTAGGTGGTGAGTGCCCCTAGACACCAGGGAAATATATTTATTTAATATGGGAGTAGCGATCAGTAGGTGGGGGGTGCCACTAGACAGAAGGGCAACATTATACATTGCCAGGGATGGCAATGGAGTTAGGGGTGCCACTAGACACCAGGAACACAGTGACTCACAACTCACACTGCAGCCCACAGTGCAACCTCCAACTATGGCTGCAGAATTCAAGAAAATCCCGGTGCTCTCATACGGAAAACGCAGGTCAAAGGCTTCTCTTGCTAAGCTTGGCACCCGAGTTTGGGGTGCCCAGAAAATGTCTTTCTGGCAAGTTTATACAGAAATAAACACAAGAATCTAACTAAACAGGTCCTGTTTAGGTAGGTTCAGGTGTTTGATTTTGTAAAAAACATACTTTGATTGCAATTCACTCTTTTTAAGTTTAAAACAGTACAATGAAAATGGTGACAATCTCAGCTGGTTTTTTTTCCCCATGGCAAGTAAATCACAGGAAAAACCACTTGCAATCTGTTTTTTAACCTTTTCTGATCACTACTTCTCTATATACGAACAGTAAAGTATGACATGTTAGCACTTGAGATTTTTTTTTTACCAATCACAGTTTTTATTTGGAACGAAGATCGACATTATCCCAAACATCGTTATAATTCAAAAACTGTATAATATTTTTTGATCAAACCATCCAAATACACACCTTTGGCACAAACCCCATCATTCCTAAAACTTTCATGAAGAAATTTCATAATGTCTAGGCCGTAGGTGAGAGCAAAAATTCCCAGTGTTAACTATGGGACAAAAGTGTTGTTTTTCTCCCACTTTTTTCCCCTCCATATCTCAAAAACCATACAAGATACTGTCATAAAACTTTCCACATCTTGAGACTCTGATAGCCTGACCATGCATGCAAAATTGTGAGCGAATTCATTAGACAACAGCAAAGTTATTAAGGTGCAAAAATTTGGTTCAATTTTGAACTGCCAACTCAACCCTAACTATAGGGGTGCTACCACACCCCTATAATACTGGCAGTGGGATCAGGCAGTAGTGAGAACCACTATGCTACCAGGATGTATGATATTATTAGTACTGGCAGTGGAATCAGGCAGGAGTGGGGATCACTATACTACAAGGGCATATGATATTAGAACTGGCAATGAGATCCGGTAGGAGTGAGGCCCACTATATACCATCAGGGCATATGATATTATTAATATTGGCAGTTGGAATGGGCAGTAGTGGGGCCACTAGACTGCATTAACAGTGAATATGACATTATTAATACTGACAATGGGATCAGGAGTGAGACCACTAGACTACCAAGGACTATAATATTAATATTAATAATACTAGCAATGGGATTAGGTAGGAAGGGTACCAGCAGACTTCCAGGAAACATGATATTAACAACACTTTTACTTGGATTAGGTTGGAGCGGGGAGCATCAGACTTCTAGGGAATATGATATCAGTAACACTAGAATTGGGTAGGGTGAGCAGGACAGTCATCAGACTACCTGTACCAGTGAATACAATATTATTAACACTGATACTGGGATCAGGTGAGAGCAGGGACTATCAGACCTCCAGGGAATATGGTAGTATTAACAGTAGAACTGGGATAGCATAGAAGGGGCAACCATCAGACTACCAGGGAATATGATATTAGTAACACTGGAACTGGGATCATATGGGAGCTGGGATCATCAGACCTCCAGGGAATATGGTAGTAGTAACAGTAAACCTGGGTTAGGGTAAGAGGGGTGCCATCACACTACAAGGGAATATACACTGGAACTAGGATCAGATGGGAGAGAAACCACTTCATGGGTACTGTATGTTGGTACACATTATCAGTTCACACCATATACACGTGGCACTACTGACAGTTTACCAGTACTGGACATGGGGCTTGAGGGGTTTCCATATGTGTGTTTCATGTCACACTAGTCCTGCCAGTTGGTGAATGTTTGATATGATTAGCTTTCTGGAGGTGTTAACTAGCATGGTTTTAACAGTTAGCACATCCACAAACCTTTGGGAATGCCAGACTGCATGTCTGCACGGTGCATTCAAGTCGTTTGCATAGCTGCCTGGTATGGATCGAGCCAAGGTAAATGTGCCATGCAATATGGCACTGTCAGTGATTTCAGTTGTTTTCCAAGAGAAACCACAGTTAGTGAGGCATTAACTCTATTAGTGTAATGCTAATGTGTTCCAACATCTATGTCTTTTACTATCACAGTACATCTGGGGTACATGTCGTTATATTTATCAGAAACCTGTTAGAGAAGAAAAATATTTATGTGTCATAATTGCTGTGACTGTTTTATCTTGCCCCCACCCCATATGAGACCCTAATACAAATGATTTGCTGCCTATAACTGAGGTTATCCTGACACAATAAACACTTATGACATGTGCATTCTGTCACTGTACTGATGGAAAACAAAACTGAAAATGCCTTTTGTTTTTATTTATCCCCATTTCTCAGGGTACAATGGATGCCAGTACTGTAAGTATTTTGTCTTGAGTTGTTATCATTGTTATCAAGTGGATTCACATCACTTTTACTGCAAATGTAGTTAGAAAGTGTCTCTGATAACTTCTTGGCACCAGGCACTGGTCCACATTTTTGGTCATCTCACTGTGGGAGAGTTCATTTTATTTATTTTATCATAGTTTTCTACTCCCATTTATATGTTGGCAGTTACACAACTTACATGCTAAATATGTGAGTTAATATTTTAATTACATGTTTTATTCATACAGGTATAAAGCCCATTGAATTACATGAATATATCAAGGCATATGTAAGAATAGATTATAAAGGGGGCCTGGCTTGGGACCCAACAAAGATGGTTGCTTAACTTTGTTGCTGTGTCCTAGCTCTGTAATATGTCTTATTTTAACCTTTCCTGCCACTCTGATCAGGTCTCCTGTGGCTGGATCAGTTACCTAATGCCTTTAGGAATAGCTTCTGTCAGTTTTCATGCTCCGGTACCCTTGAATTCGGTCATAGTCTCAGACACCACATTTCAATCTTTGTGCGGCCTCTCCTCCCAAATCATGATAGTGGTAACCATGATGTTTCAGGTACCTGTCACAAATAGTCCATCCCTTGGGTACATAGCCAATAGTCCATCCCTTGGGTACACAGCCAATAGTCCATCCCTTGGGTACATAGCCAATAGTCCATCCCTTGGGTACATAGCCAATAGTCCATCCCTTAGGTACACAGCCAATAGTCCATCCCTTGGGTACACAGCCAATAGTCCATCCCTTGGGTACATAGCCAATAGTCCATCCCTTGGGTACATAGCCAATAGTCCATCCCTTGGGTACACAGCCAATAGTCCATCCCTTGGGTACACAGCCAATAGTCCATCCCTTGGGTACATAGCCAATAGTCCATCCCTTGGGTACATAGCCACTATTCTTGGAAAACCTGGTTGCTGACATGGCCATCCAAACAGCCTCTGTGTCTACAACCTCTGAAGATGTCCAGGTTTTGACGGATTGGGTTAATGCTGTGAAACAACAATTAGTGGATCTGAAGGATGTACAGCGGATCCTCCAGAGACTGGATGACAAAGAGCAGTGGCCACTGGGAGTGAGCAGAGGACAAAGAAAATCAGGGGCACTGGAACAGTATTTGAATCCTTGGCATCCCTGAAGGAGCAAAAGGACCCTACAGGGAGCGTTTTCTGACCAAAATTCTCCTGCAGCTTGTGGAACTCACATGGTAGGGTCCGATGGAAATCAACTGCATGCACTACACCAGGGGTCCACTGGAACCACCCAGCTCCAGACCAAATCCCATCATTGTGTCCTTACTCTGGTTCTCAGCAAAAGTACGGCTGCGGTGGTTGGCACTTGAAAAAGGTCACCTCAGTTTGAGAAACCTCTGACTTGGTAGTGGAATCGGTCGGATGGTCGGATCATCACAGTGTGGGGTTCAGTTGTTATGCCCCCCTGCATAAGCTGGCCCCTGTGGAGATGGTCAGATACCGCCCTTTACGGGATGTGAGTTCAGATGGCTTATTGGTGGTATTTGACCTATTGGTAATTCCAGAGGTGAGTGGGAGTCCAGAGAGCCTGGTTCATGCCTATAATAAGGCTGTTACTACGGCCCTGGACTCTATCACTCCTGTCTAAGTTTGTCCTCTCTCTCTTCACCCTCAGTCCCCATGGTTTGATGGGACCTTGAGGAAGTTGCGGCGACTTGGACGAAAGTTCGAGCGCTGCTGGTGGAAATCCACCCTGGAGGCTGACCACCTTAGATGGATGGAACATTATCAAGTCTATCAATCAGCAATCACCCATAAGAAGGTAGAGTTCCTGTCCAGGGAAATTGCTGCTGCTCAGAACTGACTGGCTCAGTTCTTTTGAACCGTGGACAGGTTGTGCAACCCAACCTGTCTTCAGGCTCGAAGAGCCTTTTCACCGATTGAGTGTGATGAGCTTGCTCGGTTCTTTGCGGATAAGGTGGTCAGTGTAAGAGTGGAGATCCAACCGGCACACTCAATGGGAGCTGCTAGTGGTCAGTGTACAGTCACTCCTCCTCAGTTTGTCTGGAGCTCCTTCAACTGGCTGGAAATAGGAGATGTTGTGTGGATTGCCCAGGGCATGCACCCAATGTGCTGTAGTTCAGACCCTGGCCCAAATTTCCTGATTATGGGTTCTTGTGACATCGTAGGCCCAGTCCTTGCAAGGATAGTTTGGTGCTGCTTAGAGTCTGGTGAGTTTCCTAGCTCCCTGAAGGAGGCAGTGGTGACACCTCTCCTGAAGAAAGCTGCTCTGATCCCAGGCTGCCTTGCAAACTACAGATCGATCTCTAACCTTCTCTTTGTTGGGAAGGTGATTGAGAAGGTTGTGGTGCTGCAAATGGAGAACCACTTGACCATCCACGACATCTACGAACCTCTCCAGTCCAATTTTCACAAGAGGCATAGTACTGAAACTGCTCTGGTCTGGGTGCTTACTGGTCTCCTAATGGCGAGAGATCAGAAGCGCCGTTCTAGCTTGGTACTTCTTGGTCTCTCTTCAGCTTTTTACACCGTGGACCATAGGGTGGAGCACAAGTGCCTAAAGTTCATCTGTGGTCTGTCTGTTACAGCTCTCAGATGGTTTAAGTCCTTCCTCACTGGCCGAACTCAGAGGGTGGTGTCAGGGAATTTTTTCCTCTGACCCATTCTGTCTGTCATGTGAGGTCCCTCAGGGCTTGGTGTTGTCTCCCATGTTGTTCACAGTATATATACTGCCCCTCAGAGACACTGTAAGATGGTATGGGCTGAGGTTTCACTGCTATGCTGATGATACCCAGCTCTACCTGTCTTTGGCACCTGACCAGGATGGTCCGTGCTTGGTATTTAACAACCATCTTGCTGAAATCCAGGATTGGATGAACTCCAGCGGGTTGAAGTTGAACTCCAGAAAGACTGAGGTGATGGTTGTGAAGCCGGGCTGCCTGACAGAGAGGTTGGGGGTTGGCCAACCTTCCAGACTTTGGGAGGTACCCAGCTTCTTTCCTCTGAATGAGTGCAGGACCTGGGGGTGATTCTTGACGATGGGCTGACATTGCATTCTCAGGTGTCAGCAGTCGTCAAGTCCTCTTTTTTCCATCTGAGGAACATTGCCAGGGTCAAGCACCTTGTTCCATCCAGAGACCTTCCTACACTGATCCATGCCTTTGTGATCTTGCACCTTGACTACTGCAACTCCCTTTATCTAGGGCTTCCGGGGGCTGATATCTGCTGTTCGCAGCTATCGCAGAACGCAGCGCCCGGTTGTTGATGGGAACCCCAATTGCGAGTCACATCACACCAGTGCTTCGTGAACTGCATTGGCAACCTATTCAGTGGTGGATCACCTTCACGGTTGGACTTCTGACCTACAAAGCCCTACACAGATAGGGCCTGAACTATCTGCAAGAGCACCTGTCTCCCCACTGCCCCAGGCAACTGCTCCGCTCAGCTGATGAGGGGTTGCTAGAGATTCCCAGGGTGGCTTTGAAGACATTGGAGGCCTGTGCATTTATGTATGTGGCCCCAGCCCTGTGGAATTCTCTACCCCATCAGATTCTGGAGTGCATGACCGTGAAGGGCTTTAAGAAGCCCCTAAAAACACATTTGTGGTTAAAAGTATACCCAAACTGATATTTTAGCTTCGTATGTATCTGTCTGATTATTGTGCATTTTATTGTTTTTATACGTTTTATTGTTCAGCACCTTGACATTTGAAAGGCACTTTATAAATAAAGATTATTATTATTACTATTATTGAGAACAATGAGCAGGATGACTGGGAGAGTCAATCATGCTGAAAAGGAAAATCTGGCACCAAGAATAGTGGCTGGCAGGGACTGCACGGGACATGGTGGCAATTGAAGCAGGCTCTGGACCAGTAGCCACAAGGGGAGAAACCAGTCTGACCATTCCATCCCCTCTCCACCCACCAAAGCTTCCAGGGATTCAAGGGGTACCCTGGGGAAATGTCATCAGCCTGCACTTTACATGAACTGATGGACACCGCTGAAATAGCCATTGGAGCAGCTGCTGTTGACTCCATGACACCTTCATGGCCTTGACTATGGAGAACACTTATGAGCTAGATGCTGCTTTATTTTGTTTTATTTATTTATTTATTTATTTATTTAGACAGTAGTTTGGAAAACCTTTGAGCCATAGGCTCATTTACAAAAGTACCTTGTCACAGTAAGACAAATGAAAATACACAGTATAACAGTACAACACAGTATAACAGTACAACACAGTATAACAATAACTTAAGACATAGATACAAACAAGCTGGTACAGGTAGGATTGATGCAAACAATACCAGAGTTATGTTGTCCTTAGCAGCTTAGTAGTAAGCTTTGTCATAAGTATTGAGTACGGCTTTGACTAGTGGCAATTACAGCTTCGGGTGTTAATAAGGTGTTTACGTAAGGAAGTTTTGAAGCATGATATAGTTGGAGCTCGGAGATGGAGGGGGGCAGTGTGTTGAACCAGGAGGGGCCCTAAAGCTGAAGGCTCTTTTGGCCACGAGGTCCTAGCTCTAGGGATAACAAGAGAGGTTTTCCCAGAGGTCCGAGTATGAACTAGTGGGATAGAGCGGCGTATGGTGGTGGTCAGTCCTGGTGGGGATAGCCCAAGGAGGGTCTTTTTTGTAAGGGTACAGGTCAGATATTTGAGGCACTCATCAAGATCAAGTACCAGCGCTTTAGCGTACAGTAGACAGGTGTATGTTAGCCTAGGTGCCCCAGTAATTAACCTGCAGGCCTTATTCAGAGTAGACGAATTTTATGGAGTGCAGTCTGATCAGCAGCACCATACATCTGCAGTCCATAGTCCACTAGGGACAGGATAGAGGAGGTGATCATGAAGTCGAAGAGCCTCCGGGGAGGCAGTGTTTATACCGATGTAAGATGCCCAATCAGATATTAGTGGCAGTGGCTAGGGCAGTGATGTGTCCTTGGAAGGAGAGGGAGGGATCAAAATGGATTCCTAGGTATTTATAGGAGCAAACTTGTTCGAGTGGAAAAGAGGACCCAGAGTGAATGAGGAGTTTGAAGTTGCAGGACTTGTTTTGAGGATGAGTGAAGAACACGGTTTTTGGTTTTTTAAGATTTATCACCAATCTATGTTCCTTGAACCAGCCCTCGGCTTCAGCGAAGGACTTCTGCAGCGAGTCCTGGAGGGCAATAGGGTTACAACTTGAGGCAAAGATGACTGCATCATCAGCGTACAATAGAATGTTCCCCAAGCAAGAGCGCGGAAGGGTGTTAAGGTAAAGGGAGAATAGTAAGGGGCCCAGAATGGAGCCCTGGGAACCCCAGAAAAGATGGGACAGATGTCTGAGTAGGTCCCATTAATTTTTACATGCTGTGAGCGGTCAGACAGATAACTGGTGCACCAGGAGATAGACCCAGCAGCAAAACCAGAGAGACTAAGGGCATCAAGAAGGAGGGGGTGGGAGACAGTGTCAAAAGCTTTAGAGAGGTCAATGAAGACTGCACCAGCCAGAGAACCAGTGTCTAAGGAGGAGTGGAGAAAGTTGGAGAACTCTAGGAGGGCTGTGTTGGTACTGTGACCCACTCGGAAGCCATGCTGCTCAGGACATAGAACATTGTAGGTGGAGAGGTAGTCAGAGATTCGAGAGGCACCACTTTTTCCAAGGCCTTGGAGAGAGGAGAGAGAATGGAGATTGGCCGATAGTTTTCAGCCACAGTCCTATCACCACCTTTAAAGATAGGGGTGACAGTGGTGACTTTCCAGGCAGTTGGAACCTTCCCCAGGCAAAGAGAGTGGTTGATGAGGCACGTGATCGGGATAAGGACTGTGTCTAAGACCAGCCGTGGGGATACACGTTCAGGGTGTCACTGCCTGTACTATTACTCTTGAGGGCAGTGACAGTGCGCCTAAGTTCTTGGGCAGAAACACGAAGCAGGAGGGAAAATAAGGGTAGAAAGATTTACGGCAGGTGCTGGGGAGGAGGGTCAAAAATTTGTAGGGAGGATAGAGCTAAGGTCAGTGAATGAGGTGTTGAGGTGGTTGGCTATGAGGGCTGGGTCTGAGGAGATCACGCCTATTAATGTTGATCTGGTGGTGGGGGAGTGTGCACTCCATTTAACTGTTTAATGTTATCCCAGAAGGTTCTGGGATTCCCCCATGAGGCAGTGAGTGAGGACCGATAGTGCTCAGACTTGGCCTTTCTGATGGCCCGAGTGCACTTGTTTCAGGCGGCAGCATATAACTGCCTGTCACTGGGCCGGCCAGTCTTAGATCCTGTTGCTGGAGCCACCCCTCCTACAAACGACCTGGCCCCGCTGGACTGCACCCTCACAACACTGCTACAATGTGCTGCTCTTGCTACCTGAATACAACTCTATGTATTTTGTTCTGCTACCTGCATGTCTGGACCTAACTGTTCCCCCTCTTTCAACATCTTACGAATGCTCTTCCATGGTCTCCCAACAAGTTTGGCTGATCTCCAGATGGAAGGGAAGGGTCAGAGTGCAACCTCACATTGTACCATTGAATATCCTTTTGTTTCCCTTCCCCTTCAGACACTGTGGGACTCTACAGTTTCTTCCCATCCTCCGGACCTCTTTTGGCTGATCCTCCCAGTATGGGACACTAGTATTTCCTCCCATCCTCATCTTCCGGGCCTCTTTTGGCAGATCCCACCCCCCCCATCCTGCACTCCCCTACCCTGGTTGCTGTGCCATTTATGCTAACCTCAGGTGCATCCCACAATAACTGGACATTACATAGAAACATAGAATCTGATGGCAGATAAGGACCGCATGGCCCACCAAGTCTGCCCATTTCCCTACTTAATAAGCAGCAGATCCTAGTTAACCAACAGCCTACTACCTACTACCCCCCACTAGAATTGCCTTATGTCTGTTCCATGCATTCTTGAATTCCCCCACTGTTTTTGACTCTGTGACCTCCTCAGGAAGGCTGTTCCATGCATCTACAACCCTCTATGTGAAGAAATACTTACTCACATTACCTCTGAGCCATACCCCTTCTATCTTCAAATTATGCCCCTTGTTCTTGCACATCTCTTTTTCTGAAAGATGCTACCCTCTTCTACTTTGTTGATTCCCTTGAGGTATTTAAACGTTTCTATCATGTCCCCCTCTCCCTCCTTTCCTCAAGGCTATACATCTTAAGCTCCTTTAGTCTTTCTTCATATGTCTTCTGGTGCAGACCCTGCACCATTCTGGTTGCCCTCCTCTGAACAGCCTCCACCCTGTCTATGTCTTTGCAGAGATGGGGTCTCCAGAACTGTACACAGTACTCCAGATGTGGTCTTACCAATTGTCTGTACAGAGGGCCAACAACTTCCTGTATTCTACTGGTGATGCCTCTCCCTATGCATCCCAATATCCCCCCAGCCCTCCTTACTGCCTTCTCACATTGCTGGCCCACCTTTAGGTCATCTACTATGATTACCCCCAGGTCCCTTTCCATTTTGTTGTTGTCAGTATCTCACCCCCCATTGTGTACTCTGCCCCTGGGTTTTTGTTTCCAGCAGGTGCATTACTTTGCACTTCTTTGCATTGAATCTAAGCTGCCATACATTTGACCATTCCTCCAACCTTGCCAAGTCCCTTTTCATTCTTGCAACCCCACCTTGCATATCAACCCTGTTGCAGATCTTTGTGTCATCTGCAAAGAGACATACTTTTCCTTCCAATCCCTCTGCATTGTCACATAAAAAGACATTAAAAAGGACAGGACCCGGTACTGAACACTGCGGTGCCCCACCAGTAACCCCCCTTTCTTCACTGTGGACTCCATTTACTATTATCCTCTATGTCCTGTTGTCCAGCCAGTGTATTTTTTTTTTTATTTAGTTGTTTAACCAGGTATAGCACACAGGTATTACCCAGGCTACCACCCTCAGACCCACTCCCAGGCTGGCTAATTTGTTAATTAATCTTTTGTGCAGGACTGTGTCAAATGCCTTGCTAAAGTCTAGGTAGGCCATGTCCACAGCCCCTCCCTGGTCTACTACTTTGGTCACCCAGTCAAAGAAATCAATTAGATTTGTCTGACATGACCTTCCTGCTGTGAATCTATGCTATCTTGGGTCCTGTGTCCCACCAGGCTCTAGGTACTCAATAATTCTTTCCTTCAGAAGTGATTCCATCATTTTCCCTACCACTGAGGTCAAACTTGACAGGACTGTAGTTTCCTGCCTCTATCTTGCTCCCACTTTTGTGAAGGGGATTCACATCCACCCTCTTCCAGTCCTCAGGTACCACACCACCCTCCCATGATTTATTAAAAAGGGTAGTCAGTGGTGTTACTAATTCTTCCCTTAGTTCTTTTAAAATTCTGGGGTGAATCCCATCAGGCCCCATTGCTTTATCCACTTTCAGTTTTAAGAGTTCTTTCAGAACCCTTTCTTCTGTGAAAGCACTAATATCAACCCCCCCATCCAGATTGCTTCTATAGACTGGATTAGGTATCTCCCCCTGCTCTTCCATTGTGAATACTTAGTAGAAATATTCATTCAGTATCCCTGCTTTTTCACTGTCACTCTCTGCCCAATAACCTTCCTCCTTATTCAGCCTCAGTATCCCTGCCTTAGTCTTTCTTTGCTCTTTAATGTACCTATAAAAGGTTTTATTCCCCCTTCTTAAGTGAGTTGGCTATCTTTTCCTCGGTTTGGGCCTTTGATATTCTGACTGCCTTCCCCACTTCCTTCTGCTTTAACTGGTGCAGTTCTCTGTCCTGCTCCTTCTGAGTTTCCTTATACTTTCTGAATGCTATCTTTTTCTCCCTACCTTCCCCGCCACTTCTTTTGAGAACCATAGTGTTTTTTCCTTCATTTTGATTTGTTTATTTGCTTCACACAAAAGCTTGTTGCCTCTGTGTTGGCAGTTTTGATGTTTCCCCATTGTTGCTCCACCCCAGCTTCTTGCCTGTTTGCTGGTGCTTTTCTGAGGCACTCACCCATTTTGACAAAATCAGCCTTCCTGAAGTCCAGTACTTTTACTTTTGTATGACTTGACTCTATAGTTAGGTTTATCGTGAACCACACTGTTTGGTGGTTCACTTGTTCCCAGATGGCTACCCACTTCAAGATCGGAGATCCTCTCTCCATCCCCATTTGAGAGTACCAGGTCTAAGATCGCTCCCTCCCGAGTGGGTTCCAAAACTAGCTGTCTGAGGCATTCCCCCTGTAGGGCATCAATAATGGCTCTGCTCTTGGATGTGGCTGCAGCAAAGGTACTCCAGTTAACATTTGGTATATTCAGGTCCCCCATCAGCAATATCTCCCCTTTCTCTGCCATCCTAAGGATGCCTTCAATCATTTCCTTGTCCATTTCCCCCCCCCGAGACGGGGGTCTGTATACAACCCCTGTGCAGATTGTGGTGCCATTTCCAGTCTCCATGGTGACCCACAGTGCCTCATCTCCTCCCTGTTTACCCTTTAGTTCTGTTGCTTTGATCCCTTCCCTTACATAGAGGGCTAATCCTCCTCCTCTTCTTCCCTCCTTGTCCCTCCTGTAGATTGTGTACCCTGGTATGTTGACATCCCAGTCATGGTTCTCTGTGTACCATGTTTCTGTGACTGCCACAATATCCAGGCTTCCCTCTTCCATCAAGGCCACCATTTTGGGGAGCTTTTTACCTAGACTATGGGCATTGGTACTCATTACCCTCCATTTTTTATGGCTTTATTTCTTTTTGCCCCATCCCTGTCCTTACTGTCTTTGTCTTTTTCTCCATTTGCCCCTGCCCTTCTCCCTATTTGGGAGGACCTAGAATTTCCCTTCTCCTTTTCAGTGCCTCCCCCATTGGCTAGTTTAAATGCTTGCCAATTAAGCATTTAAACCTATCACCTTGGATCCTGGTTCCTTTCCTGGATTGATGCAGACCATCCACCAGTATAGGCCTACATCCTTCCAGGTAGAGCCCCAGTCCCCAATGAAGCCAAATCCATGAGCTCTGCACAAGTTTTTCAACCAGTCATTGAATCCCATGGTGCAGAGTACCCTAGTCTCATCCATACCATAGACAGGTACCACTTCCAAGAAAGTTACAGTATGTGCTACTTGTCTAAGGCCCCTTCCCAACTCCACAAACTCCTGTTGCACTGCTCTGATCCCATTCACAGCCAGGTCATTCATCCCTAGGTGGATATTGACATCAAGCTCAGTCCCTCTTTCAGCTGCTCCCACAATCCTGAGGATTTGTTTCCAGTCCCTCCAAGCCATGGTGCCAGGCAGGCATTGTACCTCCCTTCCCCTCCATCCCACAGTTCTAACCCCCTAACAATTGAGTCCCCCACTGGGAGCTATTTCTTTCCCCTGTGGGTTCCTGTGTCACCCTCCTGTGGGTCTGCATTGTGAAGGTTTCCAGCATCCTCCTTGGTCACCACTGCAGGTGCCTCCATAGAGGAACCATTTATTTTATTTATTTATTTCATAATTCGGATTTATAACCTTTGAGTCAAAGACTCATTTACAAAGGCACCTCATTGCAGGGAGGGTAGACAACAGTTGGTGGTGGAGTACAACAATAGAGAACATTATAGGCGAGATACAATAAAAGAACACACACAGCAAACCAGAGTGGCAAATGAATTGTGGAGAGGCACAACTGGAGGGATGCACCTCTGTTCCACCACCCTCACCCTCCCTGAACCCACCGTGGTCCAACCACTCCTCTTTCTTGGCAACTTCTGAGGTAGTGGCAGTGGCCTTGGTGGTTCCTGGGTGGGGAATCAGGTTTTATGAATCCTTGCCAGGTCAGCATGGAGACGAACAACTTCCTCCTTCACACCAGAGAGGTGCCTGCAAATAGGGCAGCAATGCAGTCTCCAGAATGTCTCCTGAAAGACTGCTGCTCTACAACCAGTGCATTGCACCACTCCCCACATGTCTGTGTCCCTTCCTTTACATAAGCTTTTCTTTTATTTTTTGTTCTAGTTTTAGTGTGTGCAAGCTTGTGAGTGCCTCTACCCCCTGTTCAGTGTGCTGTGCTTTTAATGATATGAACAGGTGTATGTTGTTAGCAGTTTTGGGGAAGCGATGTCAGAACCCCTGCTATAAAGGATGTTATGCGCTTGGGACGGGTGGGGTGAGGGGCAGGGTGGGTGGGTGGGAGTAAACCTGTGCTCTCCAGAAACAATCAACTATAACTCTGACCCTCCACCCCAGGGAGTGCCTTCCTTCCTTTCAGACATCTATTTCACAGAGGTTAAGTAACAGGTCTAGTCACAAATGACTGCAAATATCTCCCAGCTACAGTTCCTCCCTGGCAAATAAAAGTTAAACTAAGAAAAGTCAACCCCCAAAACTGAGAATCAATACTAGTTACTTACACAGGTCCAAAAAGTAATAATTCAATTCAGTGTAGTCTATTAAATAACCTCCTTGATTTAAGGACACTTTGGCTGCTTTCTCTCTCTCTCTCTCTTTCACTCTTCCTTTGGTACATTGAACATCTGAAGTCCCTTCTTGTTTGACTGGATCAGGGGGCATGGAGGAGGTAGTGTCCAGCAAAATCTGCTCAGTTCTGGGTAGTTGTCTTTGGGAGGGGAAGACTGCTTCCCCACCAGGTGTTGTACCACCTCTCAGCTGTTTCTACTGGGACTGTTACAGCATTATGAGTCCCACTCCATCCCTTTTCCTGGCAGTGGCTTGGACCATACAGACAGGCTGCTGCTAATACTGCCTACATTGCTGGCCCCGTTCTAGATGCCACCACAGCCTCCACTGCAGGTGGATCTGGGTCAGATGAGGCCACGGTATTGGTTATTAGCTTTCAACTTATGTAACTGAATATAGAGCTTGGGTGTAAAACATGGTGGTTTTCTGTCACCACCTTACATATTGCCTCTGTTTCTAGGGCATAGAGGATATTGACTCCTCTTTTCTTGGCAAGACAGGGTTAGCCAATTTGTTGCAAGTGACCTATCACCCTATGGTCTGCTAGGGCTGTCACCCAGATAGTCTACCCTTCTGGTGGAGTATTCTCCTTGTTGTTTGTTTTTCAGTTGGTTTCCAGAGTACTGGTTTAGAGTACAGGTATTAACTAGAAACTGTGTTATTGTGAACGTTACTTAATTTCTAGAATATATAGGAGTGTGGTACATTGCCTGTCTATGTTGTCCTTAGGCAGGGTACCCTGTTAGATATCACTTTGCTCCTTCTCATTGGGTGGTACTGGGCAAGTCAATTTTTCTATAGTTTACATAATTTCTGGGTATTCTGTGCCCCTCTAGACAGTTATAGTCCCATAGCCTAGTCAAAGGTCAGGCTTGGCACTGTTCTACATGGCATCACAGAGGGCAGGATCTGCACTGAGGGTACCCTCCTGGAACATAAAGTGCCTGGAATCAACCCATTAAAGGACCATGGTCCTCCAATACCTTAAATCACTCCGAGAAGACATTGCACTCCTTCAGGAGATGCACTTTTCTTTTTTTATTCTTTTAGTAACTGGGCAAGGCCCACTAAGCACAAGTGCCTTTTTTGAGGGGTGACCCAAAAATGCTGGAGTGGTTAAATGACATGCTCAGAGTCACACAGTATGCAAGTGGAGGTTGTGGGAATCAAACCCAGGTCTGCTGGATGTACCAAGTTAATTCACAGATCCTTGCTCTAACCTCTAGGTTATACTGCCAACCCTCTAGGTTATACTACCAGCCCTTCTCTGGAAAGACTGCCCACAGGCTTCACAAGGGGTGGGTGGGGAAGATGGTGTATAGCTCTCTGTCAAGCAAATCAAAAGATGTTAAGATTCTGGTTAACCAGACTCTCAAATAGACATATAAAATCTCGGTCAGAGCCATACAGGAAATGGGTGGTGGCTCACTGGGCCTTCCTGGGCAGGAAGATCATTGTGGTCTATGTCTTCACCCCAAATGGAGATGATGTTGATTTATTTTCCCACCTCAGCCAAGTAACTGCTGACCTGCAAGGGGAACAGTATCTCTCTCTCCTGATGTAGGGAGACTTCAGTGTTGCTCCCAACATGATACTAGACAGATTCAAGGTCTCCCCCAACAGTCACCCTAAATCTTGTGCAGTACTCCAGGGATTGATTACACAGTGGGCCTAGTGGATGTATGAAGGAAAAAATATGTCACTGGCCAGGACTATTTTTCTATTCTCACATCCACAACACCCACAGCTGCACTGGTATTTGGTTGACTGATGCAGCTGCCATCTCAGGCATTTCTGCTCAGGTATAGGCCACAACATCATATCCCACCAAGCGCCAGTAGCCCTTTGCTTCTAGCCCCCAGGTGTCAAGGCTATATCACCACACTGGAGATGCAACCCACTACTGATAGCAGACCCCAGGTTTGGGGACTAGATCCAGAGAGACACTGTCTTTTATTTTGAAACTAATGACAGTGGGGAAGGGCATAGTTTGGGAGGCTTTTAAGGCCTATTTGTGAGGCAGCATAATCTAATTCACCACAACCCAAAGGGAAAAGAGGAAAGCAGAGACTAAAACTCTCAGCGACTTTGGTGCAGCTGGAGTCCCAGCTCAAGAACGATCTCCCTCCCAGAGCACCCATAATTGCCTCCATCATTTGCTTGAAGTACTGCATTAATACTTTTTTACACCAAAAAGTGGCACCTCTTGCACTCCAAGCACATGTTCTGAAAATCAGGGGTCAACTTTTGGCTAAAGACTTGGCAAACAGCAAGTAGAGTTGAAGATACCGGTGCTCAGCAGACCATTCCACGGTCACTGACCCTGCAGAGATAAATCTCATCGTGTGTCAAGTCTATGAATGACTCTACTCCACACAGGCATCTGAGTACTCCACATCTTCAGCAGAACAGGACACTGCACACTCCAACTCTGGGCGAATCTAGCACCTAGGTCTGTTCAAGTCAGTTGATTAGTCAAGAAAAAAATTAAATAGATTATCAAAGACTGGAAAAGCAGCACTCTGAAAAAAAAGAGTGTCACACAACATTAATTTACATCAGAAGGCAGAAAAAGCTCACATTTTTTGCCGATAAATAGAGGAAAATCACAGCTTGCAATGTAGACAGAAAATTTGCAGCCAGTAATTGTTCCTTTAAAAGCCTTAACAATGGCATATTGTAAAGTGCCTGTCTCTTTAAATCTGAATTGATGTACAATCCATGAATTGGCAAATCCTCTTCAGTCTAACAGCATTGCAGAAAGTGTTGCTCATGACTGTGCCTCTATCTGCTGTCTTCAGCTGTGGCTATGACCTTTTTGATATTGGACTTGCCTGTGTTTGCCTCTAAGAATATTGTATTTGGCTAAGAGGATCTTTTTTTCCTTAGCTAGCTGTCATTTTGGGGTATACTTTCTTCTTTTTTAAGTCTGATAATTCTAGGCTGAAGAAAGAATACTGAATGTGGAACTGAATAGGGAGCTAGCCGAACAGATCTACCGGGTATGTAGGAAAGGGGAAGTGGTGATCTTGGGGGACTTCAATCTGCCTGGTGTAGATTGGGGAACCACAGCAACCTCTAGCACCAGGATAACTAACAGGTTACCCTGCCTAAGGACAGGTCTTGCTGGATGTGTTTAGGATAGTCTTCTGGAGCAGTTGGTCAGAGTGCCAACTAGGCTAGAAAATACACTGGACCCAGTACTGACGAATGGGGAGGCAGTGAGGGAACTAGAGGTGGAAGACTCGCTGGCTGGGAGTGACCACCATTCGGTGTAGTTCATCCTCAGCCTGAGCAGGGAGGCCTTAAGTTTAGGGACAAGGGTACTGCACTTCAGGCAAGTGGATTTTGGGAGGATGCGGGAAATCCTGAAGGGTCACCTGGAGGGAATTAAGCCATAGACGGATGCACATCAGAAGTGAGAGAACATCAGAGTTGGACTGAGGGAGGCCACCGGAGCTTGCACCAGGACCCAGAGCAAGAGGAGCAGGGTTAAGAAGCCATGTTGGCTGAGCAGGGAGGTGTTGGATGGGGTAAGGGTAAAAAGAGCAGCTTTCCGAAGGTTCAAGATGACAGGGAGAGGGAAGGACAGGGAGTTATTTATGATGAAGGCCAGGGAGGTTACTAAGCTGATCAGAGCAGCCATGGCCTCCAGGGAACTGTGGCTTGTTCAGGGCATTGGAGTGGGAGGGAGAAGGACTTTTTTAGATATGTCTTGGAAAAAAGGAGGTGCAGGGACCAGATAGTGAGGATAAAAAGGAGGGGGTGGAGAAGGAGCAGAGCAGGCAGAGGCACTGAATGATTACTTCTGCTCTGTGTTCGCAAAGGAGAAGGGGGATCAATTACCACCATGGATGGGGAGGGTGGGGCAGAGGGGGCAAGTGTGACTGACAGGGTGATTATAGAGTGCAGGGTACTGTATGGTCTGAAAGTGCTAAGGGTGGATAAGGCACCATGTCCTGATGGCATCCACCCCAGGGTGTTGAGAGAAATGGCAGATGTGTTGGCCGGACTGCTAGCAGACCTGTTCAATACCTCCCTGAACATGAGCTGCATGCCACAGGACTGGAGATTGGCTCATGCGGTGCTTATACACAAGAGCAGCCCAAGAGAATAAGCCTGGCAATTACCGACCTGTTAGCCTCACTTCAGTCGTAGGTAAACATAGGGAAGCGATACTAAAGGAGAGACTGTTGACCTTTTTGGAAGAGATTGGGTGGCAGGATGGGAAGCAACATGGATTCATTTCAGGGGAATCCTGCCAGACAAACTTAATAGAGTGCAATGACTGGGTGACAAGGGAGCTGGATGAGTGCCATGCTGTGGATGTCCTGTACTTGGACTTCAACAAGGCCTTTGATTCAGTGGCACACGGGTGGCTGCATGGGGAAGCTAGGAGGTGTGGGGGTAGGGCCAAAGATGGTAAACTGGATGGTGAACTGGCTGAAGGGTAGGCTGCAATGGGTGGTGGTGGGGAACTATATTCTCCTAGGGCTGTCACAAGCAAAGTGCCACAGGGCTCTGTGCTGGGACTGGTGTTGTTTGGGCTATTCATATCGGATATCTCGCATGGAATGAGGAGCAGGATCAGCCTGTTCGCAGATGATTGCAAGATGGAGGGTAGTGGATGATATAGAGTGGTGTCAGAGGCTTCAAGGGGACCTGTCCAAACTGAAGGAGTGGTCGAAGAAGTGACAGCTTGGCTTCAATGCCAAGAAGTGCAAAGTTTTGCACTTCAGACCAAAGAACCCGAGGAAAGAGTATTGGTTGGGTGGAGTTCAGGTAGGTATCTCCGAGGAAGAGAAGGACCTAGGGGTGATAGTAACGGGGAGCATGAGCAACTCTGCTCAGTGCAGGAGGGCATCAGCTATTGCCAACAGGATGCTGGGGTGCATCGCAAGAGGATTCTCATTCAGACACAGGGATGTGATCCTGCTCCAGTACAGGTCTTTGGTCAGGGCACACCTGGAGTACTGCATGCAGTACTGGCATCCATATCTTAGGAAGGATATCAGGCTGCTGGAGGGATGCAGCATAGGGTGATGAAGTGTTCCATGGGTTAGAAGACAAAACCTATGAAAACAAGCTGACTGATATATTCTTGTACACCCTGGAGGAGAGGAGAGATCGGGGGGATATGATTGAGACCTTCAAGTACTTGAAGGGGATCAACAAACTGGGCATAGATGAGTTACTTCAACTGAGGAAGGGGAGGGCTATGAGAGGGCATGGGCTAAGGTTGGAAGGGGGCAGTTTTAGGAGAGCCATGAAGAGGCATTATTTCACAGAGAAGGTGGTGTCGAAATGGAATTCTCTGCCAGAGGGGGTGATATCCTGTAGGACGGTGGGTATTTTCAGAATGGCATGGGACAGGGTAAGGGGGAGGGTCTGGTTATTTCCAGTGTAGGAGATGGGGAGGAGGGAAGGGGCAGCTGCACTATATGGGGCAAGCTGCGCACACAAGCAGACTTGATAGACCGTCAGGCCTGTTTCTGCTGGCAGATTCATATGTTTGTAGTTCGTAATATCTCATACATTTATAGCAATAACAGGGGATCTCTGCGCTCACATGACCCTTTTCTATTGGCCTATATCTGGCAAATACCATCTTCCCACACAGCCTATTGGTGCACCCCACCCCCCTTTTCAGACACAGTTATACTCCTTGAATCTTTTCATATAAAACATTATGTCCTGTTTCTATTTCTGAAACTTATTAGCTGTGAGTGAATTCCATGTGTCTAAATGGAGTGAACTGTCTGGTTACATTAAGATGCAAATGTTTAAAAAAAAAAAAAGAAACCATGTGATCATTATAGGTATGTATCCAATTTTTGCCTCTGCAGTTTGAATATCACTACATCACATTTTGTGAGCCTTGAAAATAATGAATTTCATATTATTGCACTTCATTACTACATCATTTGGCACTTTGTGAACTTGTGCACTTTTATGGCATAGCAATTTATGAATGATCTTCAGGGTACATTATAACCACACAGTTCTGTTTGCACTGTGCAAGTTGTTTTCTGGATGAGAATCATTTTCTTGTGGCTGGAACATTCCTCTGATTTATTTTTATACTGCAAGAGTTGGACACAATTTTCTGTTTTGTGGACTGGACATCAATTCAGATTTAAAGAGACAGACACTGTGCCGTGTGCCATTGGTAATGCTTTTAAAGGAACAATTATTGGCTGTCCATTTCCTCTGTCTGCATTGCAAGCTGTGCTTTTCTTCTATTTATCAGTAAAATGTTGGAGCCTTTTTAGCCTTCTGATATACAGTAAATGAAAGTTGTGTGAGACTATTTTTTTCAGAGTGCTGCCTTTCAAGTCTTTGATGATATATTTATTTTTTTCTTGATTAATCAAATAACTTGAACAGACCTAGGTACTAGATTCACCTACAGGAGTTGGAGTGTGTATTTCCTGTTCTGCTCTATCTGTGCATCCCTCTTTGGAACCTGTGCCCCTGTCTGTTCCTTCTGAGAGCCGGGACTCTTTCTCCTTTCTGTGAATTACTCAGCTCCCATTCCCATGATCCCTGAGCACTTGAGAAAGGAAGTCGGTAATCCTGTTACAGAGCAGGAGCTTCACAAGACCTTCCTATCCCCTTAAAAAGGGAAGGGTCTGGGTAGAGATGGCTTCACTGTCAACCTGTACCAGCTGATTCCAGACATCATTATTTCTAGTGTTGCTCAGATAGAGCTTTTGTGGATCCTACCACTATCTGTCAGATAGTGCTGGTATCCTACCTTGGATCCTACTAGAAATCCTACCAAAGACAGATGTAGACTCTGGGATCAGATAGTGATGGATCCCAGGTCAGATAGTTGGACTCCAGGGTCAGATAGTGATGGATCCTACATACATGTGATATATCCAACTTGTTTAAGAGGGAGATTTGGATCAATTTGGTAGGGAGATTGGACTGCTAGTAGGGAGATGCCATAACATTATGAGTTTGTCCTTAAATGGGGTCAAAAAATAAGAAAAAAAGCATTTAAAAACATTTAATATATTTAATTATGTCAAGAATAAACACTAAAAAGAATTAACAACTAGTTATACAAAGTTATCAGTTACATTGTTCAGCACTAATGTACTTTTTATGTCTTTATCTGCCAAAAAAACACAAATGAATATTTTGGACAGAATTTTACTTAAGCAGGAGATTTTGTTTCCTGGGAGGGAGAGAGGGAGTTCAGTCAAAAAAACAGGAGTCTCCTGTGAAAAGAGGGAGATATCACATGTATGATCCTAGGTTAGATAGTTGGGATCCAGAATCAGATAGTGATGGATCCTAGGTCAGATCCAGGGATCCTAGGTCAGATAGTGATGGATCCTAGGTCAGATCCAGGGATCCTAGGTCAGATAGTGATGGATCCTAGGTCAGATAGTTGGGCTCCAGGGTCAGATAGTGATGGATCCTAGGTCAGATAGTGATGGATTCTAGGTCAGATCCAGGGATCCTAGGCCAGATAGTTAGGATCCGAGGTGGATCCTAGATGGTAAGCTCCATGGCCAGATAGTACTACTATCCTAACACAGCAACTATCTGGCCAAATGGGAGGTATCTGTTGGCATCCTAATTTCTAGGATACTATCTAAGCAACACTAATTATTCCCCCACTACTTTCTGCACTGAGGGAAGTCCAGGCAAAAGAAGTCCTCCCAGTGCCATGGGGAAGCCATAATCACCCTTCTTCCCCCAAGAAAATCAAATGACCCCCTAGATTGTGCAAACAGCCACCCTATCTCCCTTATATTCACGTATACAAAAATCTTGGCCAAAGCACCGGCCTCTCAGCTGGGAAAAAAAACTCTTCCTTGCCTAATCCACCACACCCAGGCTGGTTTCAGGTAGGGGAAATCTGGCTCCAACAACTTGAGGATGTTCCTTAATCTGAAGCTCCACGCAATGACCTCAGACTTCCCCCCTTGGTGGCAGTAGCTGTAGACTTTTGTAAAGCCTTTGACTCTATCAAATGGAATTATCTTTATGACACACTATCAGCATGTGAAGTTGGGCCCTCTTTCAGAAGCTGGATTCACACCCTGTTCCACAGGCCTTCAGTGGTGGTTCTCACAAGTTGGACAATATTACCCCCTTTCACATGTTATAGAGGCACAAGGCAGGGTTGCCTCCCTGTCTCCACTACTATTCCTTTTTGGCTTTGGACCCCCTATCTAGGAAACTGATTGTGACACCCAATATACAAAAGATGAACTGGTCTGAATACCTGATGAACACCTACATGGATGAGCTCCTCCTTACACTGATATAGCCCATCCAGTCACTCCCACTCACGTTCAGGGTGCTCTCAATATTCATAGCTTTGTTGAGACTGTGTCAGTCTCAATAAAACCTTTCTATCCCCTCTGAACCAAGGTTGCAACAGGAACGTCTGCCTTGGACACATGTAAAATGGGTGGAGAATGGCTTTAAATATTTGAGGATCCGGAACACCACCAAGTGGATAGACGTAGTGCATGAAAACATCTGACCACTACTTGCAGACCTTGAGCAAGAGCTTCAGCACTGGCTCAGTCTGAATCTATTCCTCATGAGGAAGATTGAGGCTGTATGTATGTTCACCTTACCCAAGTTTGCATATGTATTTGGTAACCTCCCCCTCAGCATCTTGGACAAGGCATTCCAATGGAGAGATCAGTTCAATAGCCACTTACTTTGGGAAGGCAGTCCTTCGAGGCTAAGCAAGGCCAAGTTGTAAGCACACTGCAGCAGAGGTTGTTTTTTTTTGTCTACCCTTGCATACTGGATGATGCAAGCATACAAATGGCTCTCCACACCTTTGAGTGACTCATCACAATTGATGCACCTGGAGGTGCCAGCCACTGCAGTGCTGTTTCTCAACATCCTCCTTGGTCACAAACCCTCCAGATCCCTTTCTCCCAGCTTACAATCTTCATCAGCATGCATGATAGGGAAAAGTGCATTGCCCTCACCTCTGTCCCCAAATACTTTAGGCCTCCCCCAGATTGCATATTTACAGTACATCTGGAAAAATCTGGCTATCAAGGTTGGAGGCCACCCTGGCAGATGGAAAGACTGGGATGATAAGTGTATCAGCCTTCTGGCACACATCTCTTTCCCAGACACTGACACCTTGCTCTCCTATCAGCAAATCCAGAATAAAACTGATTCTGCACACTGACTTCAGGAGGTGTCTGCAGTTATGTGCAGCTACATCGGCCTTTAGTGTGCCTCTTAGTCCCCACCCATCCTGGTAATAGTTACAGAGGCCAGATGTCTTCTCCACTAGGGCTGTCCAGGGGCCAAATATTATTTTTTGAATACCACAAATAGTAGGGATTCAGAATATTTGGAAGCCTTTCCCAAATAAGGGGCTATTCATATTCGGGAAACAATATTCGACTAGCTATAAAATTTAAAAAATAAATAAATAAGTAAAAATAAAAAACCCTACTTCCAAACCCCAAATACAGTAAAATAAATAATAAACCCCAACCCCCACCCTCTCTCAGGAGCCCGATACCACCCTCCTGCCCCAAGCACTAATGCTTACATTTATTTTTATTAATTTGAACAAACAGTGTAAATAAAAAAAATTCTACAATGGACGACTGGCACAACTCTCCCACCTCCATGACTGGCCCGCCATCTTTCTTAGTACTCATTTGGGTCTAAAAACAATTATTAGAGTTATGTTCCCCACCCCCAGCAGCACCCTGACCCCACCAGCACCCAATTCTCTTACTACAGAGAAGGCAACCAGCACAGACCCACACTCCTTCACGGCTGGCTACCTTCTCATGAATGAAAGCTCTCACATGATACTCTCTCTCTCTCTCCCTCTCTCTCTCTCTTTAGTAAAACCAACTGACCATGTGATTAGTTGGGTTTTCTATGCAGAGAGAACAAGCACAGGAGCACTTCTGTTCATGAGAAGGTGGTCAGCTATGGAGAAGTGTGCGTCTGTGCTGGTTGCCTTCCCTGTATTAAGATAATTGGGTGCTGGTGCTGATGGGGAGAGGTTGCTACTGGGGGTGGGGGAACAGAAATCTAATACTTGTTTCTAGACACAAATGAGTGCTAAGAAAGATGGCAGCCAGCCATGGAGGATGGCGGGTCGGTGCCAATCACCTTCTCTGTATTAAGAAAATTGGGTGTTGGTGCTGGCAGGGAGAGGTTCTGCTGGGGCTGGAGGGACATAACTCTAATACTTGTTTCTAGACACAAATAAGTGCTAAGAAAGACAGCTGAAGGCCACAGAGGTGGGCGGGTTGCACCAGTTATTCATTGGGGGATATTTTACTTTACACTGTTCAAACTAATAAAATAAATTTAACTGCTAGTGCTTGGGGGTGGTATTGGGCTGCGGAGAGAGGTTTGGGAGTTGGGGTATGTATTTCTACTGGGTTTTGGGCTCGGGAGGGGGAGGGGCTCTTTTTTTATTTTGTTTTAAATGGGCTAGCAGAATACCAAATCCTTTAATATTTGGCTGCCGAATACTGAATATTCGGACAAATATTCAGAAAAAGGTATTCACACAGCCCGATTCTCAATCTCTCAAGGCTTACATAGAAACATCGAAGTTGACGGCAGATAAGGACCGCAAGGCCCATCCAGTTTGCCTGCTTGGCAGGGAAAACTTATGCCACAGTCAGCAACGTGCAAAAAACTGTCCTTGACGTTAGTCGGTAGAAGTGGCAGCAAGAACTGGGACACCCCATAACAGAGGCCAAATGGGAGTGTGTATCAACTCTGTCCATCAGGCCTACAGCAATACCAGAAGCAGGCTAATTCAGGTAAAAATCTTGTACAGATGGTACAGAACCCCAAAACCCTGAAGACTATGAGTCTCCTAGCTCACTCCCTGTGCTGGCGAGGTTCACAACTGGAGGACAGCCTTTTGCATATCCTTTGGGAATGCCCATGACTCTCCCAGCTATGGCAGGGAATCTTTGCTGACTATTCTGTGATCCTGCTTTGTCCTCTTCCACTATCACCAGTCCTGATGGTTCTGGGGATCACCTCTCAGGTAATGTATTTACCTAGACCTCATCAATGATGGCTCCTAGTCTTCATGGAAGCCAAATGCCTAGTACTCATGAATTGGAAGTAGTTGGGCATCCCTTCACTGTTCACCTGGCACTCTGCTCTCTTGAGCCAGGCAGCCTTTGAAAGACTGCCCTTTTAAACTACAGGGAAGATGGGGCTATATCACAAGAAATGGGATCTTTTCCTATCCTTACACCTCTGCTGAGCACTTATACCCCAGCCCTGCAACCCCCTTGCATTTACTCACCCAGAGGATTAGGTCCCTGCTCTCCATTTAACTGCCTCCCACTCACTTCACCATATGGGCCTCAGGTCTGGTCAGATGAAGTTATAGCAGCAAAGTTCGATCTCTCTCCATATGCTTCACTTATCTCTGTTGATGTTGATAATTGTTTGTCATTGGCTAACCTATTGTTGACATGCCATTTATTCTCAATTGCTGTTCATGACTATATCTAAATGTCTACCCTGTATTGCTGCCTGCATAACATAGAGAATACTGGATGGGCAACTATGCACAACCAGTGTGTTGTACCACAGAGGGGTTCTGATCCCCTATGGCCTCAATACGACTTGTACTAGGCCCATAGTTTCCCATTTTGAGTCTGCTTTAGCAATTATTTTACATTTGAAATAATTTGCAGAGCAAAGATACAGATGAAGTAGTTTTAATGTGTGTATGCAAGTTAGTGATGAGTTATGCTTGTGCAACTTCATTGATAGCCTGATAGAATTTGAATGCTTATGTTGTTGACTGAGATAAATAGATACTTTTGCCATTTGCACTCCCTGTCCCATGGGGAACTACCACCCTGTCAGGGTACCATGAAGGCAAAGGAACCCTCCTCAGGAAAGTTCCACCCCTAGAGTTGCCATGGGAATGTAATTCCTTTAGGCTAAAGGTACCTTAGGAAGGAGCCCTCAAAAAGGATGAGCGGCAAATGGTGAATGCAAAACAGAATGAGCATGGATTGACAGCAGTAGCGATGACTTGTAACAGACATAGGCAGAACTGTCCAATGACTGACAATCTTGGTATGATATCAGAAAGGGCAGGACTTTCATAAGAAGAGAGGGAATGGCAAAAAGAGAAAGAAGGCCGACATTCAACCCCAACTCAATGGCAGAAACCTACTTGGGTCATCATGTACTGTATAGATATACTACTGGAGGACTACTTTCAATGAAGTATGCAACATTTATGCTCTTTGGCATGGAAGAGAGAAAAAAACAAATGAGGGAGAAACCTCTGGGGATCCAAGGCCTTGGTCTCCTTCCCTCCAGACTTGGGATGATATTAATGATGGGCTCTCTACTGCAATTTAGAGATGCAATTCAGGGGACAATTTTTAGAGAAGGGCTTTTGCTCTATCCCTCTAATGGGAAAGCTGTTGGGGTATGTGAGTTGATGGCCTCTGTAGCTAAAGGTGAACTCAGCTAGGACACACACACACACACCTTCCCAGCAGAGAAAGAGAGTGACAACCACTGAATGGCACTCACCTTTCCTCCAAGCAAAGGTCTAAAGGAGAGCCAAACTCAGAAGGGGTAAGGCCAAAGCCCAGCCCAGGAGGAATAATGCATAAGCCCTCAACAGGTAAGAACAGGAGGATTGTAGTCTTCACACTTGAGGGGCAGGAAGGACAAGGGATGGTATAGAATGGAGCCAAAGTGAACCTTGGGTGGCTGTAAGGAAAATAGATTTTGAAGGTACTGCCAACATTGTCAGCAGCTAAAGGAGCCCCCCAGGACTTGGAGGCCTCACCCTCCAGCAGCTGAAGTCTAAAATGCCATATCAAGAGGTGCCACCGATGTTGTCTGCATGGCCAAAGACTTTTCTAGAGTGGAGGACATTCTTACCTTAATGGTAGAAAGAGAAGGACCTTGCCCCCATCAAGGGACCCACCCTCAAGATGCAGACTTCAAGGGGGCAGAGCTGTGCTAGGTAGAGAGAGGCAGGGATGTAAGTGAGAGTGCAGGATTGAGAGTTCAACTGGTAGAACTGAGAACGGCAATAGTCATCATGAGTGGGAGTGCAACTGTTAGCACAGAGTATATGAGACTGTATGAGGTGACGTGCATCTGTTAGCACTGAGGACAGCAAGACTGCAAGAGGTGTGCAGAAACTATTAGCACTAAGTTTGGTGGCATACAGCACACTGAAGCTGTAAAGAATGAACACCTGCAGTTAGGGAATGTAATAGCATATGGAGTGCAATAACATAGGGGAATCAAACTAGCAGCAGTGTTCTCCTGGAGTGAGTAATGAACCCAATGAACACAAAAGAGAAAGGTTGCCAGGTGTAAGCAAATAAGAAGTTTAAATGAACAGGAGACTGCAAATGGTACACGAACAGTGTAGGTAAACAGGGAGATTGCAAATGGTACAGAGATACAGTAACTCTAGAGCCTGAATAAGCACAAAGCTTAATAAAATGACAAAGGCAGGATGCTGACAACTAGGAACCCCCAAACGAAACAAAAGCAACAAAAGCAGAGACAAACACAGGAACCGAGAAGGAAGCTCAGCAAGCACAGGGGACTAAAACAAGCAAAACAGCAGCCAGCGGCAAAAGCAAAATACAGACCCAGAAAGGTGGTGGCACAAGGCAGCAGACATCCCCAGAAGCACTAAGAAATCCAGAGACAAACACTGGGGGGGGCTCCAGCTGAGCCTCTGGCTACAGGAAAAGAAATAATGCATCTAAATGAGACTACAGGTTAACTTAAATAGCTCAGGCTGGAGCTGTGGCTAATTGCCCCCACCCACTGGACTACAGTCATAGCCTTTGATAATAAAGAATGCTGCTTTAAATGTCTCAAACCAGGGTTTCATCAGTATTCTCTGCTGCTTTTGTACTCTGGTTGTCCCATCTGGTCAGGGAGCAGTGTCTGTTGTATAGTAGTTCATTATAGTTAAACGTAAAGACAGAAGACAGATTGACAGACAGACAGACAGATAGAACTTTACATAGCACCTTTCCAGAGCTCAAAGTTCTTCACAAATAAACAAATGTCACAATAATATACTTATTTTTATTTTTTAATTATTGAGTTCTTGGATAATACCAATGAGCGGATGCTCGTTGAAAGGTTCCATGTCAGATACATTAGATAACAAGGCATAATACTGTGCACAAATATACAAATACTGAGAAAAATATTCATGGAGATCACAGAAAACAAACATAAAGCACTAGCTATGTTGAGGCATTGTACACCTGTATGCCCGTGTCAAGAAGATAAGCAGACAAGGATAGGGAAGGATACAATGGGAGCGGGAGAGCTAGGTGAGCAGGGCACATAAGACAATGAGGGAGGAGGGTAGGGAGAGGTCCAGGGCAAGGGGCAGAGCCGGGGAAGGTAGGGAGGTGGGTGAAGTGCTGAGGTTTGACTATCCTGTCATGACAGAGGCAAAGATAAGTGTTAGAGGCAGAGTGTTGCTACGTGTTGAGCCTTAAAGGGGGCACATGCAGCTACTCATATCAAAGAGGTGCTGGCACAGTCTACGTTTAAAAGAGCCAATCATTGAGCAGCCAGAGATTTCAAGGGTGAGTGCATTTACTCAGAGGGGTGCAAGATGTGAGAACGTAAGCTGTGCCATGGTAGTGCGGCATCTGGGCACTTGGAAAATTTGAGTGGCAGAGCTTCTGGTTCATCTGGTGTTCATAGGCAGTGTTAGCAGGTTCTGCACCCCCATTGGAAGCAAATTTAATGTGACTTTTTTGGCAAGAAGGCAGGTTTGCTACTTGATTCTGTCATTCAGTTGAAGCCAGCCAGCCCAAGCATAAAGTTCACAGGTGTGTGTGAGTCTTGGTGCATTTGAGAGTAGGCAGCAGTCTTTGTTTAAGGTAACTGAGATCTGCTGGAGTGCCATGTTGGTAGCAGAACTGTATACAGCCAGCCCATAGTCTATGAGGGAGACAACTGAGCAGCTAATTGCCAGGTTTAATGCTTCATGGGTTAGACAATGCCTGTCATGGTAAGGGATCCCAATTCTGGTATTAATATACATCTCAGATCAGTTATAATCAGCAATATTCAATCGCCATAATTTATCATACAACTCTGGAGATAGGTGGAATGTAAAATAAAAATGTACAGGTCAAAATTGTTAGCATTTTCATGCACTGCTGCTTTAAAGATTTACTCTACAGTTCAGAATGTAGTTTCAGAAATAAATCAAATCAAATCAAATCAAGTTTATTTAAAAAGACGTCCAATCCCGAAGGCTCTGGGCGCCGCACGAAAACTGTACAGTATGTCATACCGTATACATTACATTACAATATCATACAAATATAATATGCATAAAAACTTAATCACCAAATGCCTGCATGAATAAAAAGGTCTTCAGACGACTCTTAAAGGCCTCTATAGTGGGGGGCCTCTCTCACTTCAAATGGCAACGAGTTCCAGAAAGCTGGAGCATCAACTCCAAACGATCTATCCCCTGCTGATTTCAACCTTGCTCTCGGAACTTTAAGGAGGCCACCACTAGAGGAGCAGAGATCTCGGACAGAGGTGGACGGTACCAGGAGATCAGATAGGTAACCAGGGCCCTGTCCATGTAGGGTTTTATAGGTGAGAAAACCCACCTTGAACAATACTCTCCACCTGACAGGCAGCCAGTGCAATTTATGCAATACTGGAGTAATATGACAAAACTTACTCTGTCCGGTCAAAAGCTGGGCAGCAGCATTTTGCACTAGCTGCAGTCTGTGAAGAGAAGTTCCAGAGACCCTGAGATAGAGGGCATTACAGTAGTCAAGCCTAGAAGTGACTAAGGCATGTACCAAGGTAGGGAGGTCCAGAGCCGGAACAAGGGGCTTAATCCTGGCGATATTTCTAAGATGGAAAAAACAGGAACGAACCACAGAGGATATTTGAGCCTCCATGGACAGGTTCCTGTCAAAGATCACACCAAGATTTCACACCCATGGGGAGGCCATCAATGACACAGCTCCTAGCACAATGCCAGTCGCAGAATCAGAGGCCATCCCATTACGAGCTCTGTTCGACTCCACTACCAGTACCTCAGTCTTGTTGGGGTTCAGTCGCAGCCAGCTGGAAGACATCCAGTCATTTATCTCAGCCAGACAGATATTCAGCACATCCACTGCATTTGATGTTCCTGGGGCAAAGGATAGGTATAGTTGAGTATCATCAGCATAGCAATGAAAACTCAAACCATACCTCCTAATGATCCCCCCCAGGGGCAGCATGTATACTGCGAACAACATTGGGGCCAATACCAAACCCTGAGGGACTCCACATGAAAGGAGGCAGGGTATGGATGAGAAATTACCCATCACAACCCGCTGCCTCCTGTTAGTAAGAAATGACTCAAACCATTTGATGACAATACCAGTGAGTCTGAATAACTCCCTCAGGCAGAAAAGCAACACACAATGGTCCAAAGTATCAAATGCTGAAGAGAGATCAAGGAGAACAAGAATTGTCTTGTCCCCCCGATCTCTAGCCCTGAGGAGGTCATTTTGCACCCAAACTAATGCAGTTTCAGTGCTATGTCTGGCCCGAAAAGCTGACTGGAAGGGATCATACAACTCGTGGGTCATGAGATATCCTCCCAACTGAAGTGATACCACCTTCTCAACAACCTTTCCCAGAAATGGAAGATTGGCGATAGGACGGTAATTTGCCCTAATCTCCGGGTCCAGAGAAGCTTTCTTTAAAAGGTGCCTCACCAGAGCCTCCTTCAAGGCATCTGGAAAGACACCCTGACTCAAGGAACACCGGACAATCAGGGCAAACACCGGGCCAACAGTGTCAATGCACCTCATCAAGAAGCGCATTGGCTCGGGATCCAGTTCACAAAAGGTATACTTCAAGTTGGCCATTATCTCAATGACCTCACGATCCTCCACTGGCCTAAACTCCCCCCAACCAGAAAGAGTGCTCTCAGAACACAACTGACGACTACTGACAGCAATGATATTACTGGCTGAAGAAACCTCCCGCCGGATCGCAGACACCCTGTCCGAGAAAAACCGAGCAAATTCCTCACAATCCTCATCTGAGGAAGCTCTTCCGGGCTGGAGACAAGATGGATGAAGAAGTCTATCAACAGTCCGGAAGAGTGAGGCTGGTCGGCTTCTCCCAGCAGCAATCTCCCGAGACAACAATAATGCCTTCTTTTGGTTGATTGCCTCCTGATATGCGATAATGTGCACACAGGACCAGTTTGTCATCCCCAGATGGGATTTCCTCCAGGACGCTCTAATCTCCGACCCAGCTTCTTCATCTCCCTGAGATCTTGCGTCATACCAAGCGACCTCAGGTATGAAGTTCTGGGTATACTGACAGGTGCGAGGAGTCGATGGCACCAGACAACACCTTACTATAGGCTGCCTACCACGCCAACCGCTCGACATGCATCATCCACCCTTGATAAATCAACTGCCGCCAAAAAACCCTCAGGGGTAAGATCTTTTAACGGGCGACAGCGAAATATCTCAGAAGAGGAAGAATTTATGACAGGAGCACTAAACATGAACTTCACCGTGCAATGATCAGACCAAGCTACTTGATCAATATCAAGATCAACGATCTTGAGTCCCAGTGAGAACACCAGGTCCAATGTGTGGCCATCCTGATGAGTAGGCACGCTGACAGACTGCACCAGCCCCAAAAGGGACATACTCTGCAGTAACTCATCGGCGCACTTTTGACTTCTATCCTCAGCCCAAACATTGAAGTCCCCAAGAAAAATACATCTTGGGGAATCCAATGCTTTGCCGGCAACAAACTCGGCGAATTCCTGCAGGAACCCCCCCATCGGACCAGGAGGGCGATAGATGAGGAGGATCCTGCAGCCCACGCCGAGTCCTCCATGAATGGCCACACACTCAAATTAACCTGGGGTTCCCACCGGGTGCACGGTGAAGTCCAGGTTTGATTTAAAACAAATAGCTACACCGCCTCCCCTACGATTTTCTCTGGGGCAGTGCACCACAGTGTATCCTGGGGGGACTGCAGCCTCAAAAACAGGGCCAGCATCATCTCCCACCCAGGTCTCTGTAATGCACGCCAGGTCGACCAATGAAACCAGAACAGCAATAATAGCCATCTTGTTTCTGATCGACCTGGCATTGCATAGCACTGCTGTCAGAGGTATTGAGGGTAATGCAGCCCTAGAGGTCACCTGGCCACTTGGCCTGGTGGCCCCCCTGAAAATAGGCACCAACCACGTCTGGCTTCTCCTAGATGCTCTATTTATTCCAGGGTGTCTCCTGGACTTAACCACCTCTATCCTTTGATCAACCCGCTCCTGGTCATCCCACAGTGCATACGCAGAGCAATCCCCCACAATCCCCACTTCCCTACAACGTCTGATAGTAATATCAGATACAGGAAGGGGGATAAAAGGATGCAGCACATGCAGCTGCGAATTCCCATAAACAATCCTAGACCCCAAGACTCATCTAACAGAGCTCCTACACATAACTAATTAAATAAGCCAAAATGGCACATATAAACTCATGCAGCAATACACATTAAAACTCTACTTTATAATAAAACTAGTTGACATACATGAACAGCAATACCATAATCTAATTCCCACCTCTCATCCAGAACAGGCAATATTTCAACTCCGAGTGGTGCTCGTGCCACTCACAATGCTCGCGCCACGCTCGTGCTTGCGAGCGGCGCCTATGTTTATAGGATGCCTCCCCACTCCCACACACCAATAGCTGGCAGCCCCCTTCTTACAACTCCAGCTCCAGCTGGTGACGAATTGCAGATCTAACACACAGCCTCTCACGCTGTGTTAGCCACGTAGGGTCGGTGGGCAGGCAATCAAGATGATGCAGTCCAAAATGAAAGTAGCAGCCAGTTGGTCAGATACATTAATTACCAGCTGCAATGAGCAGCACTCTTAGCATGAACACAGGAGGGAAGCAACACACAGAAACTGCGCTTGAGTGGCGCCTATGTTTATAGGATGCCTCCCCACTCCCACACACCAATAGCTGGCAGCCCCCTTCTTACAACTCCAGCTCCAGCTGGCGATGAATTTGCAGATCTAACACACAGCCTCTCACGCTGTGTTAGCCACTTAGGGTCGAGTGGGCAGGCAATCAAGATGATGCAGTCCAAATGAAAGTAACGCCAGTTAGTCCAGATACATTAATTACCAGCTGCAATGAGCAGTGCTCTTAGCAGACACAGGAGGAAACAACACATCTAAATAAGATGTTTCAGCTATTACAATTTACTAAAGAATACCTTTTTTAAGTTTCAGTGTTCCTTTTACATGGTTTACAGAACATCATGGTACTTAACTAAAAAGTCTGTATAAAAAACATTTGCCTCTCCCCTGTTAACCTTATAGTGCCTTTGTTTATGATATCATAGTACTCACCATGACAACAGACAGAGTTAAGGGCTTGATAATCACCCATGGGTGTAGCAGCAAAGGCATGAAACATGGGGGTGGGTAGAATGGGCATAAACCCTGCATAGACACTAGGAGCTCAACTCTCATAACTCTCATTGTGATGCCAGGTGCTTGGATCAAACACAAGTGATGCAAGGGGCACCTTACATTACAACTTGTGGAGTTTATAAACCTAGAAGGCTGGCTATGGCACAACAGGATCCCCCTGCACCAGGCTTGTGCCAAGGTCAGGGGTGCACCAGGGTACCAGGTGGCTTATGGCAGATGCTGGCTGCAACATCCCCTTAAATTGGATTCTGACAGCCAGCGGGACCTGCCAGGACTTACGCCACACAACAGGTAGTATAACAGCCCTTGTGCCACAACAGGAGCCTTCAAGGAGTGGGACAGAACCTGTGCACTGCTTGTCTGCTGCATCCCAAGCTCCCACAGCACCTGGAGCACTTACACTCAATGACGTAGTGCCCACAGTCCCCCCCAAATGGTACTAAGCATCCGGTGGCTGCACTGCCCCACAGACAGCACAGGCATGGCAGCATCTTCCAGGCTGGTGACCTGACCATCCCACAGCTTGCAGCTAACCTCTCCAGTGCAACTTGCCTTTGGCACATGACAACATTTGCCATGAGCTGTGGGACTTTGGTGCCGGGACGCCACCCATTTGTGAATTGGGTGCAGAGTCCATAGCACACCAGTCATCAGCGTAAGCTGACATTGGCACAGTTTGGGTCAATCTTTACGAATTGAGCCATAGGTCTCAGGGCTAGAATGGGTATTTCTGGCAGACAAGATGGACCAATAATCTTCTTCTGCCGTCAGGTTCTACAGCACATTTCTGTTTCTAACATCAGCTGTATGTGGGAACACGAGTACAGTAGTAGGCACAAGCAATTAATATGCATGTCCAAATGTTGTGCATATCAGGCACATAACATCTACTTTTGGTAGGAAGAGGTCCTTTTTAGGTGCCTTAAGGCTATCCGGCTGCTGAAATTTTTAATGCTTTGGATCCAGCTTTCTAAACAGGTAGATATTATTGTGATTATTTGCTGTGGTATAAACAGGAAGCACATTTCCTCCTTTATTTTATTTCTTTTACTTTTTATAGACTACTGGGGATACCAATGCAAAACAAGTAAGTACAAAACTCTCCTGTCCCCTTAACTATATTTTGTAGCTCTTGACAAGATTCTGAAGGGCAGTTAGTGGTTGCAGAGAAAGTGGTGAGGTTGTTGAATGTCCTACCTAGCAGTTAGTGGTTATAGAGGTAGTGGTGGGGTAGCTGAAAGTGCTGCACCCCCCTCATGCTGTGCTACAATGCCAGTACTGCTGCACCCCACTAGTGCTGCACTACAATCCCAGTACTGAAATTTACACTGAGTTCTTGGTGTGGCGCTAGAACCCACAACCCTCCAATCTTCCAGCTTCAGATGTGAGTATGCAACCTGCTAAACCAGTGACACTAATGGCAGTTTGTAGCTATACAGGTAGTGGTGGGATGGCTGAAAGTCCTGCAGGACAGTTAGCTTTCATAGGGGTAGTGGTGGGATGGCTGAAAGTCCTGCAGGACAAATTGCTTTCATGGGGTAGTGATGGGATGGCTGAATGCCCAGCATGGCACTTAGCAGTAATAGAGTTACAGTTGCAGTGGAGTGGCTAAAAGCCCTGAGGGGTAGCTAGTGGCTTTAGATGTAGTGGTGGGTTGGCTGAATGTCCTGCAGGACAGTTAGCTTTCATGGGGTAGTGATGGGATGGCTGAATGTCCAGCATGGCACTTAGCAGTAATAGAGTTACAGTTGCAGTGGAGTGGCTAAAAGCCCTGAGGGGTAGCTAGTGGCTTTAGATGTAGTGGTGGGTTGGCTGAATGTCCTGCAGGACAGTTAGCTTTCATGGGGTAGTGATGGGATGGCTGAATGTCCAGCATGGCACTTAGCAGTAATAGAGTTACAGTTGCAGTGCAGTGGCTAAAAGCCCTGAGGGGTAGCTAGTGGCTTTAGATGTAGTGGTGGGGTGGCTGAAAGTCCTGGAGGTCAGTTAGCAGTTATAGAGTTAGTGGTGGGTGGTTGACTGTTTACAGGATGCTCCTTTGGGGCAAGCAGAGCTTGCCTGTGAGATCTGAATCCCATACTGAGATAAACTGTGGATTGGGCATCTGACCAGTGGGGTGAGCAGAATTCACATGGGAGCCCTGGAGTTCCACAGGGTCAGCACAATCTGGGGGTATTATGGAGCTGGCTAGAACCTCCTCCAGAATCCAACATGGGGGGAGTACAAAAACATGTGAGAGTCCACTAGAGCAGAGAAGGAGGTGATAATTTTATTTGACTGGGTGACAAGGTATTGGACAGGGACATGCCAAGGATTAACTGTACTTCAGCTTCAGCAAAGACTTTGGACTCGGTGCCTCACAGAAGATTTCTGAAAAAGATAAAGGACCTGGGTGTGGCAAGGGACATAGTAAGATGGGTAGGAAATTGGTTGAAGGATAGGCAGCAGAGGGCTGTGATTCATGGTGTCAAATCAGAAGACAGGGAGGTAACAAGCGGTGTGCCACAGGGATCCATCTTGGGTCCTGTCCTCTCAAACAAGTCCATCAGAGACAATGGAGAAGGAATGTGAGGAAAGTTGTGCTTCTTAACAGATACCACTAAGCTATGTGGGAGGGTAGACAGCGACGAGGTAATTAGGGAGATGCAGAATGGCCCGCAAAGACTAGAGAGGTAGTGAGAGGTTTGGCAGTTGAAATTCAATACCAAAAAAGTTCAAGATGATGCACCTAGAGAACAAAACCCCAAGGACTGAGTATCGGAAGGGAGGGGTAAAACTGAGCATGATGGCTGAGAGCAGGGACCTAGGAATCCTCATTAGTGATTCCCTTAAACAATCAAGCCAGTGCAACAAGGCATATAGTATAGCAAGTAGGATGCTGGAAAGGGTATTGACAGTAAAAGAAAACATATTAAGAGCCGGGTCCATGGTGCTGAGTGATGATACTCCCTCTTGGCATGCTAGTAACCCAGCTTTGTGCCCGGCACTCAGGACAACTGGAGTGGAGAGCAGGGGGGGGTACTAAGAGCATCTGCACTAATCCTCTCCTCCATGGGGAAGGGAATGGCTTGCACTGCTTATTGAGCAGCTTCTGGTGGTAGGCTAGCAGAGATGAACTTGACATTATGGGCAATCACAAGCTGCCATGCATCTCTCCAGGACACAATTCAATCTTGCCTGCACCTGGGAGTGAGTTGGTGCAGAAACAAGGCATGCAGCCCCAACATAACCAGAAATCAAAACAGTTCTGCACTCACGGATTGTAGAATAACAGATGGTAAATAGGCAGTAGTCCAAAAGATCAAGCAAAACTTATTGGCTTATTAAAAATAAATTAATTCTGCCACAAGCAGAGAGCTGATCAAAACAAACGGCTCACAGCTATCCCAGTGCTTCACTCATTAGAGCTTCCTCAGGGGGCCATGTTGTGCAAACATGACATGTTGGGAAGGGAGAAATTGGGAAAAGGATCTGGTGTGTTGGATGATGGCCTTCAGTGTATCGCCCATGCCACCTGACCACACACAGCACCATCCATGCTCCCTGACTGCATCCCTGACATCTGTGCCATCTTCTCCTAGATTAGAGAAGGGAGGACCCCCGAGCAAGGGTAAGCCAGAATCAAAGCAATGTCAGAGGAGTCTGAGAGCCTGAATGAAAAGGATAGTAGCAAGGGTTGAGTCTGGCAAGCACAGGGAGCATGAGTGGAGTCCAAAAGAGAGGGGCATTAAGGGTGCATGGGAAGGATAAAATATTATTATCTCTTTATAGATCATTGTTAAGACCATACCTGGAGTACTGTGCCCAGTTCTGGAGTTCACACCTCAGGAAAGACAAGGACAGACTAGAGATGGTGCAGTGAAGGGTAACCAGAATGATTCTGGCCAGCAGGGTGGCTCTTGTGAGGATCAGCTTGAAGCACTGAACATGTACTTGCTGGAAACCAGATGAGAAAAGAGTGATACAATAGCTTCAAATTCCTGAAAGGAATAAAGAAGGTCAATTGTAAGAAACTATTTTGCATCAGTAACAGTTCAAGGACATGGGGGCATGAATGGAGATAGACAGCAGGGGGTGAAAGAGGGCAATGAGAATGTTTAAGTTCACAGAAAGGGTGGTGGAACCATGGAACAGTTTGTCTGTTGAAGTGGAGGGTGCCAAAACCATCATGGTTTCAAGCACACCTGAGACAGATTGAACGGTATTGAGGGGAGCAGGAGTGTGGATAAGGAGGGCCAGTAGCCTATATGGACAATAGGTCAGGGGATTTGATAAGGAAATATGAGCAGACTGGATGGACCATTGGTTGGTTTCTGTCATCACTGATTATGGTTTTATGTTTCAATTAAATCAGAAGTGGGTGTAACAGAGATTTACACATACAGGTTTTGATTTGTAATCATACCTAACCAGTAATTATTGCAAAGTTTTGATTGGAATGAGAGTTTACAGAACTGCACAGGTTTCAATACAAATGAATGATACTGAGGTACAGATTATCCAGGTAATAATGAGCTCCACAGATAATTAAGAGAGATGGTTAAGAAGGTGAGTGAATTTCACTGTGCAGCAAAGCATCTTGGCATGGTTATGGGACTTGGGATTCTGTGGTGTATTGCAAGGAGGTATTGCCAAGAGCATTTCTTTAGGAAGAAATATAGAGTTAATTCAATGTGCCTGTGCAACTGGTTTCATCCTGTGTGACATAAATAATCTTTAGCTGTTCACCTCTCTATCCATGGGATATACAACCCTGTAGGGGTAGGAAGGCAAGGATCCCTAGGGGAAGGTTCCACCCCATGAGGTACCACAGGAGTGATTCCCTTGGCTAAAGGTTCCTGAGGAAGACACACACTGGACAGTGTGCCACTGGAGGAGGGGGTGGATGGAGGGGCAAGGAAAACATGCTTGTGTGTGGAGTGAAGAGAACAGCTCTTAAATAGGCCAATGGGGGTGTGGCCAGTTGCACTTCCCCTTTGAACTACAGGCTGTAGCCTTCCAATTCAATGTGCCTGTGCAACTGGTAGCATGCTAGTGTAACGTAAATAATCTTTGACTGTTGACCATTCTATCCATGGAATATACCACCATATAGGGTTACGATGGCATGAACCCTAGGGGAGGGTACCATCCCCTGAGGTGCCACAAGAATGATTCCCTTTGCTAAAGGTACCTTAGGAAGAAACTCATAAAGTGTCAAGCAAAGCATACAAGGTAGCGAACATTTATCGGGGTTGAGGACCTGTACGTAGGTCAATTAGTAATATAGGTTAAGTTGGTAGCATAGGTCAGTTGGTAGTATGTTTGAGTACAGTAGGCAGGAAACAACAGGTGAATGTGTGACCCACTTGGAGGTCTGACTGTAAGGCATGGAGGCTTGACTTCCTAAACAGAGAAGGAACAGCCCAGGGGGGAGACAGGACACTTACAGGACGGCCACCCGCTCCATCCAACAGCAGAAACCTACCTGAGTGACCTATGGATTATTGCCTAAAGCTATCTAAATATTATGACCTCTAGCATGGAGGAGAGAAAAAAAACCTTTTGAGAAGGAAATCTTTGTGGATCCAAGGCCTAGGACACCTTCCCTCCAGGCCTGGGATGTTTTTAATTAGTGACAGTTCTGCTGCTGCAATTTGAAAACTCAATTGAAGGGGGTTGAAAATATTCCAATTTGGAGGCAAGCTCTCCTTTATCCCTCTAACAGCAATGCTGTGAAGGGTTGCAAGGCTAACTCTTCAACACTACTCCTCCAAGGCTGGAGGAGGCGGACAGCGAAGAATGCTGAGGTGCTTAGCTGGCCTACCGATCTAAAAACAAACCAGGTGAACCAGAGGCAGTCATAGGGAGAATATCTTTGAAGGGTGCCTCCGAACCCACTCAGACAGCTAAACGGGCCCTTCATGAGAACCCCACCACTTCACTGCTGAAGTCTTAATGCTATATTGAGAAGTGTAGTTGGTATGGATGATGACTGAAGGTCCACCAGAGCAAGGAAAATGCCAGCTGAAGGACAGGTGAGAAGGACCTCACCCCAAGCTTTGCATGCTCAAGATGCAGACTTAGGGGTGCAGAGCAAGACCATTGGCTGCAGAGTGAGCCCTGTCCCATGGTAACTAATGGTTGAAGTTGCCATGCTTACACAGACAGTGTAAAGGAGTGTTCAGTGTTGTAGACCCTCACGTAGGTCAAACATATTTTATAGCAAGCATATACCAGAAAACTTCCATGTAAGCAATGACTGGACCTGTACACAGGTCTGTGATGCAGAGTAAGCAATGCACGTAGGTCAGAGAGGCAACAATTCACATAACTTGCAGGGAGGCATGCCAACCAGCCCCATTAAGGAAGCCAATTTAAAAGTGACATAAATACTCGGAGGATTTTTGTGGCAGAGGTAGGATTCGAACATGAGGAATTTGGACCACATAGAGCCATGACTTCACCACAACTCCTAGTCCTCGATGTAGGAAAAACAAGGAAGCAACAGTAAAGCTCCATGACCCACATGCAGATTTTAAAACTAGTTTACAGTGAAAGCTGTAGCTGTGCTGACCTACATAGTATAATGAAGCAGAATATAAAAGTAGTGAGCAGCATCCAGCAGCAAGTAGTTATAGCTTCTAGGAGGAGCCAAGTTAAGCAAACAGTGGAATTGTAGGGAGAGGCAATGTACTGAAACAACAGCAAGAATTGCTGGTGCAATTGCATGAAAGCAGGTTTGAATGCCATGGGTAGCTTTGCAGTGTGAGCTTGCACGGGTGCAAACAATTAAGGTAGCTAGACACTGAGGCAGCAAGCAGGGAAGCAAGAACTGAGCTGAAACATATAGATAACAATTGCAGTTGCACTGAAGGTTTGCTGAAAGCTAGTGGGCAAATGGTATCCAAACAGCACCAGTACAGGATTAGCACAAAACAAACATGTGAACAGCAAACTAGAAAACCAGTAAGCTCCCAAAAAGGAAAATGCAAACAAAACTCAAACACAGGAGGACAGGAACAAGCAGCACAAAGAAGCATGCAGCAGCTGGGGGCAAGCAATATGAACCAAAAAGCAGGAGAACGCAAAACAAAAGTCCAGCAGAAACTGAGTAGCCCACAACACAGCAACATGGGGGGGGCAAGGCCCCAACAGGCTCCAAGGGAAAAGACAGACTGACAGAGCCTCCAGCTGCAAGGAAGAAATGCTTGTGTGTGGAGTGAGGAGAGCTGCCCTTAAATAGGCCAAAGGGGTGTGTGGCCAGTTGCACCGCACCTTTGAACTATAGGCTGTAGCCTTCCAAAAGTGAATCTATGGGAAACATTAACTCATTCAGGCCTGGATATGCCTGTAGGTGGAGTCTGAAAGCATAGCCACTCAGGACCAATAATGACTGTAGACATACTCAGCTGACTTTCACACGGGCCTGGAAACATCTGAGGAAGTCAGCAGTTTTTACCTAATTATTAAACAAACTGAATTGCTTAGAATTGATTGCATAACACTGTTAGAAAGGTAATTTTGTGCTGAACAACTTTGCCACTGATACTTTGGTTCTATCATGTATACTTTAGGAATTATTTGCATTTTTTAAAGGTATGGTGTGCTTGGCTGACATTTGTCTCTCAAGCCTCACCTAAGCACCTTGAAAAAATCTAAAAAAAAACACAGTTGTTTGGTATGTTAGATAGTCTAAAATAAAAACTGAATTGATTACAATTGATTGCATAGCAGCATTAAAAAGATAATTTTGTGCTGAACAACTTTTCTACTCATACTTTGTGTGTAGCACTTATGGTTCAAGAGGTATTCACATTTGTTTGTGGCATGCTGATTATGGCTTGATTTTTCTTCTAAAGGTTCAGGATGCAGTGGTGGAAGTCTCAAAGAGTTCTTTTTGTGTTTTTATTGAGTTAAATGATACATTGCTCAGTCATACTCATCCCAAAACACACTACATGATCAGGACTTGGGGGGTGGGAACACATGACCATTCACCCTCACCCTCTTACACTGTGGACATAATGGCCCTCGGGTAAGGTTGGTTGCCCAGTTGCTGTATGTCCTTCATCAAAAAAGGTTGTAACTACTAAAGAACATGATCTCTGACACAGATGTGTCAAATAATTCCATCTCTAAGATATCAAAGCATTCTGAATCAATTCATTTTCCTGGACGGAAACTCCTGCAATAATACAGAGCTCATTTAAATATGTTTTCCTGGAGGGAATCTTCTGTAATAACCAAACTCTTTCTCTCCTTTCTCCTCTTTAGAACAATATTGCAATTACTACAGTAAGTAAACTAATCATTCATAAGATTTTATGCTTGACTATTGTGGCAAAATGCTTTAGAATTCATGAGCGATCCACATTTCTACTCCCCCTCACCTGCAAGTAATCAAATATTGAATAATACAGACAGAAAAATATAACAGGCAGGACTTTTAGATGGCGTGACAAAAACACAGTTTCTGCTTTAGGCTACAGCCTATAATGCAGTCACACTTTCTGACTTAGTGTGACTCCACTAACCCAGATAAAGTTATTAATTTAAAGCACAGCCCATGATGCAGTAACAGTTTCTGATTTAGTGCACAGCCTATAACCAATGCACAGAATTTAATTAAGTGCACAGCCTATAACCAAGGCACAGAATTTAATTTAGTACACAGCCGTGACACTGGTACAGTTTCTGATATACAGTAGAGCATAGCCCATGACAAAGGCAGCATCTCCAGTTTAATGCACAACCCATGATGCAGGTAGTTTTAGATTTAGTACACAGTACAAGTATGCTTTCTGATTTAGAGTGCAGCACATCACACTGGCACAGTTACTGATCTAGTGCACTGATTATGACAATGCCACAGTTTATGATTTAGTGCACAGCCCATGACACAAGGCAAAGTTTCTGATTTACTAAAGAGCCCATGATGCAGGCACAGTTTCTGATTTAGTGTGACGTCCATGACACAGCACAGTATCTAATTTGGTGCACAGCCCATGATGCAGGCAGTTTCTGATTTAGTGTGCTGAACATCACATGGAAACAGATTATGATTTAGTGCGAAGCTAAAGATGCAAAAACAGTTTCTGATTCAGTGCCTGGCCAATCATGCAGGCACGGTTTCTGATTTAGTGCATAGCCCATGACACAGACACTGTCTCTGATTAGTGTCTGGTACACATCATAGGTAGCTTTTGATTCATTACACAGCCCATGATGAAAGCACGGTGTGTACAGATCATGACCCAGGCACACTTACTGATTTAATGCACAGTCTATGATGCAGGCACAGTTACTGATTTAGTGTACAGCCCATGACATAGGCACTGGTACTGATTTAGTGCAAAGCATATAATGCGGGCACAGTTACTGATTTAGTGCACAACCCATAATACAGGCACAGTTACTGATTTAGTGCACAACCCATAATGCAGGCACAGTTACTGATTTAGTGCACAACCCATAATGCAGGCACAGTTACTGATTTAGTGCACTGCCAATGATTCAGGCACAGTTACTGATTTAGTACACAGCCCATTATGTAGTCACAGTTACTGATTTAGTGCACAGCCCATGAAGCAGGTACAGTTTCTGATTTAGTACACAGCCCAAGATGCATTCATAGATACCAATTTAGTGCACAGCCCAAGAAGCCAGCAAACCTACTGATTTAGTTCACAGCCCATGATGTACAGCCCATGACCCAAGCACCCATGCTGATTAAGTGCACAGCCCATGATGCAGTCACAGTTACTAATTTAGTGTACAGTCCATAATACAGGCAGATTTTCTGATTTAGTGCACAGCTTATGACACCGGCACTGTTACTGGTTTAGTGCACAGCCCATAATGTAGGCACAGTCACTGATTTAGTGCACAGTTCATAATATAGACACTGTTACTAATTTACTGCACTACCAGTGATTCAAACACAGTTACTGATTTAGTGCACAGCCCATAATGCAGGCACAGCTACTGATTTAGTGCACAGCCCATAATGCAGGCACAGTTACTGATGTACTGCACTTCCAATGATTCAGACACAGTTACTGATTTAGTGCACAGCCAATGATGCAGGTACAGATTTTAATTTAGTGCACATCCCATGATGCTCTCACAGTTACTGATTTAGTGCACAGCCAATGATGCAGGTACAGATTTTAATTTAGTGCACAGCCCATGATGCTCTCACAGTTACTGATTTAGTGCACGTCCCAAGAAGCCGACACACTTACTGATTTAGTTCACAGCCCGTGATGTAGTCACAGTTACTGATTTAGTGCAAAGCCCATGACACAGGCATTTACAGATTTAGTGCACAGCCCATGATTCAGGCACAGTTTGATTCAGTGCACAAAGCCCATGATACAGGCACACTTACTGACTTTGTGCAAAGCATGTAACACAGGCACTGTTACGGATTTAGTGTACAGTCCATGATGCAGGCACAGTGTCTGATTTAGTGCACAGCCCATGATGCAGGCACAGTTTCTGACTCAGTGCACAGCCCATGATGCAGGCAGTTTCTCATTTAGTGTGCTGAACATCACACGGTAACAGAATATGATTTAGTGTGAAGCCTAAGATGCAAAAACAGTTTCTGAGTCAGTGTCTGGCCAATCATGCAATCACAGTTACTGATTTACTGCACAGCCCAAGAAGCCAGCACACTTACTGATTTAGTTCACAGCCTTTGATGTAGTAACAGTTTTTAATTTAGTGTACAGTCCATGACCCAAGCACTCATACTGATTATGTGCACACCCCATAATGCAGGCACTGTTTCTGATTTAGTGCACGGCCCATGATGTATTCATAGTTTCTGATTTAGTGAACAGCCCATGATGCAGTCACAGTTTCTAATTTAGTGCCCAGGCTATGATATGGTCACAATTTCTATTTAGTGCACAGCCCATAATGCAGGCACAGCTACTGATTTAGTGCACAGCCCATAATGCAGGCACAGTTACTGATTTAGTGCATGGCCTATGATGTATTCATAGTTTCTGATTTAGTGAACAGTCCATGATGCAGTCACAGTTTCTAATTTAGTGCCCAGCCTATGATATGGTCACAATTTCTATTTAGTGCACAGCCCACAATGCATTCACAATTTCTGATTTAGTGCACAGCCCACGATGCATTCACAGTTACTGATTTAGTGCATAGTCCATGACAAAGGCACAGTCTCCAGTTTAATGTACACCCCATAATGCAGGCAGTTTTAGGTTTAGTACACAGTCCATGGTGCAAGTATAGTTTCTGATTTAGTGTGCAGCACATGACACTGGCACAGTTATTGATGTAGTGCTCTGAATATGACACTGCCACAGTTTATGATTTAGTGCGCAGCCCATGATGCTGGCACAGTCTCTGATTAAGTGTCTAGTCCACAACACAGGCACACTTTCTGATTTAGTGTACAGCCCATGATGTAGGCATAGTTTCTGATTTAGTGTGAAGTCCATGACACAGCACTGTCCCCAATGTGGTGTAGAGCCCATGATGCAGGCAGTTTCTGATTTAGTGTGCTTAACATCACAGGGGTACATTTTATGATTTAGTGTGAAGAATATGATGCAAGCACAGTTTCTGATTCAGAGCCTGGCCAATAATGCAGACACGGTTTCTGATTTAGTGCACAGCCCATGACAAACACACTGTCTCTGATTTAGTGTTTGGCACATATAGGTAGTTTTTGATTTATTATGCAGCCCATGATGAAGGCACAGTTTCTGATTCACTGCACAGCCCATGATACATGCACACTTACTAATTCTGTGCACAACCCATGATGCAGGCTCTGTTACTGATTTAATGCACAGGCAATGATGCAGGCATAGTTTCTGATTCAGTGCAGAGCGCACAACCCAGGCACACTTACTGATTTTCTACACAGCCCATGACGCAGGCACAGCTACTAATTTAGTGTACAGCTTATGATGCAGGCACAGTTTCTGATTCAGTGCATAACCCATGATGCAAGCAGTTTATAATTTAGTGCACAGACCATGACATAGGCACTGTTACTGATTTAATGCACAGGTCATGATGCAGACATAGTTTCTGACTCAGTGCACAGCCCATGACCCAGGCACACTTACTGATTTTCTGCACAGCCCATGATGCAGGCACAGTTTCAGATTGAGTGCATTGTCCATGATGCAATCAGTTTATAATTTAGTGTACAGCCCATGACACAGGTACTATTACTGATTTAGTGCACAGCCCATGATACAGGCACAGCTATTAATTTAGTGCACAGCACATGATGTAGGCACAGTTTTTGATTTAGTGCACATCTCATGATGCAGTCACAGTTACTGATTTAATTCACAGTCCATGATGCAGGCACAGTTATTAATTTAGTGCACATCCCATGATATAGTCACAATTTCTGATTTAGTGCTTAGTCAATGATGCAGTTACAGTTAATGATTTAGAGCACAGTCCATGACAAAGACACAGTCTTCAGTTTAGTGCACACCCCATAATGCAGGCAGTTTTAGATTTGGTACACAGCCCATGGTGCGAGTATTGTTTCTGATTTGGTGTGCAGCACATGACACTGGCACAGTTATTGATCTAGTGCTCTAAATATGACACTGCCACAGTTTATGATTTAGTGCACATTCCATGATGCTGGCACAGTCTCTGATTAAGCGTAGAGTCCAAAACACAGGCACAATTTCTTATTAGGTGAACAGCCCATGATGTAAGCACAGTTTCTGATTTAGTGTGAAGTGCATGACACAACACAGTCCCTAATTTGGTGCAGAGCCCATGATGCAGGCAGTTTCTGATTTAATGTGCTGAACATCACATGGGAAGAGTTTATGATTTAGTGTGAAGAATATGATGCAAGCACAGTTTCTGATTCAGTGCCCGGCCAAGCGTGCAGGCACGGTTTCTGATTTAGTGCACAGTGCATGTCACAGACACTGTCTCTAATTTAGTGTTTGGCACATATCACAGGAAGCTTTTGATTTATTACACAGTCCATGATGAAGGCACAGTTTCTGATTTAGTGTACAGCCCTTGATACAGGCAAAGTTTCTGATTTAGTGCATGGCCCGTGATGCAGGAACAGTTACTGAATTAGTGCAAAGCCCATGACACAGACACACTTACTGATTTAATGCACAGGCCATGATACAGGCACAGTTTCTGATTCAGTGCATAGCCCATTACCCAGGCACACTAACTGATTTTGTGCATAGCCCATGATGCAGGCACAGTTATTGACATAGTGTTCAGCCTATGATGCAGGCACAGTTTCTGATTCAGTGCACAGCCCATGATGCAGGCACTGTTACTGATTTAGCGCACAGCCATGATGCCAGCAGAGTTACTGATTGAGCAAATGTCCCATGATTCAAGCACAGTTACTGATTTAGTGTACAGCCAATGATGCAGGTACAGTTTCTGATTTAGTTCACAGTCCATGATGTAGTCACAGTTACTGATTGAGTGTACATCCCATGATTCAAGCACAGTTAGTGATTTAGTGCACAGTCCACGATGTAGGCACAGTAACTGATTTAGTGCTCAACCCGTGATGCAGGCACAGTTTCTGATTTAGTGCACATCCCAAGATGCAGTTACTGATTTGGTGTACAGTCCATGATGTAGTCATAGGCCCCGATTCTAGTACAGTCACGCCTGGCGTAACAGCACTTGCACCAAGTAGAATGGCGCATTTAGCAACTTACGCCAGCAGTTGCGACATGTGCAATTCTACAATGCAGCCTGCGACATGGCACAGGCCACTTGCACCTAACAGCTGTTATGCCGGCAGTTGTGCCATAAACCCCCTGCAATATGGCGCTAGGTGGTTTATGGCAGCTGTTGCGCCCCATTCCAGAAGGGCAGCAACAAAGTCCCCAATGGCGGAATTCTGCAAGAACCCCCGGAGGAGAACTGGCAATATAAGTTACACCAGCTTTCAGCTGGTGTAACTTATGGATGCCCCCGGGGTCCTGTAGACCCGCCTGCAGTCCAGCAGTCTTGCCACAGTTGCCCTCCCCCATGCCCAGTATAACCCAGTGGGTGCCCCGCAGGGCTGCCCACACCCACGCCCCCGAAGTGTCCATAATGTGCCCCACAGCTCTGCCCACACACCTCACCCTGAAGAGTCCATAATGTGCCCCACAAGACTGCCCATACCAACTGCCCCTGAAGTGTTCAATATAAGCCCCGCAGGGCTGCCCACACCAACTGCCCCCAAACTGTTCAGTATAAGCCCTGCTGTGCCCACACCCCAGTCCCTGAATCCCACATTGCGAAATACCCCACAGGGTGGCGCAGTCACCTCCCCACCTGTGCCTCTACCCCAAGTCACCACAGCAAATGCGGCATACACCCAAACAAGCCCTGGTAGTCTAGTGGCCTCCTCACCCAGCCATGCCATTCCACCCAGCACCCCCCACCTGTCCCCAGCCAGCGACTGGCACAGTCCACCTGTCACCTCCACGGCCTACCTCCAATTGAGTTCTGTAGGAGTGCTACTGCAAAGACACAGTCAGAAATTAATTTCTGAGTGCGTCCTTACAGTAGCACTCCTACAGAACTCAGTCAGCAGCTGGCCATGGAGGTGAGAGGTGGGCTGTGCCAGTCACTGGCTGGGGACTGGTGGGGGGAGTTCTGGGTGGACTGGCATGGCTAGGGAGGTGGGGGGCCACTAGACTACCAGGGCTTGTCTGGGTGTATGCTGCATTTGCATCGGCAACTTGGGGTCGGGGCACGGGTGGGGTGGTGACTTCGCCACCCTGTGGGGCATTTCGCAATGGGGATTTGGGGCTGGGGGTGCGGGACAGCCCCGCTTGGTGATTATACTGAACACTCAGGGCAGCTGGTGGGCAACCTGTGGGGCACCCAATGTGGCTTGCTGGTCAAGGGGACTTAGACCTGCCATGTACCTGTTGCAGCTTGCACATGCTTGTGAGGTGCGCCTTTATTGGCATACCTGGCCGCATGTCACAGGCACAGCACTTGTGTGGAGACCCTGCCCCTTCTAGAATAGGGTGCAGGGTCAATGTCGCAGTTGAGGTTGGCGCAAGTCGCATTTGGCGCTGACTTGTGCCAACCTTCTAGAAACGGGCCCATAGTTTCTTATTTAGTGAACTAATCGTGATGCAGTCACAGTTTCTAATTTACTGCACAGCCCATGATATATTCACAATTTCTGATTTAGTTACTGATTTAGTGTACAGTCCATGACAAAGGCGCAGTCTCCAATTTAATGCACAGCCCATAATGTAAGCAGTTTCAGAATTAGTACACAGCGCATGGTGCAGATACTGTTTCTGATTTAGTGTGCAGCACATGATGCAGGAAGTTTCTGATTTAAGGTGCAGCCCATAGAAACATAAAAACATAAAATTTGACTGCAGATAAGGACCGCTTGGCCCACCTAGTCTGCCCATTTCTCTTCTAATGGATAAGCTGCAGATCCTAGTTAACCAGCAGCCTACTTCTTCCTACCCCACCCCTAGAATTGCCTTATGACTGTCCCATGCATGCTTGAATTCTACCACTGTTTTTGACTCCACAACCTCCTCTGGAAGGCCATTCCATGCATCCACAACCTCTCTGTGAAAAAATACTTCCTTAATTACCTCTGAGCCACCCCATCTTCAAATTGTGCCCCTTGTTCTTGCACACCTCTTTTTTTGAAAGATGCTACCCTCTTGGACTTTGTTGATTCCCTTGAGGTACTTGAAAGTTTCTATCATGCCCCCTCCTTTCCTCGAGGCTATACATATTAAGCTCCTTAAATCTCTCATCATATGTCTTCTGGTGCAGACCCTGCACCATTTTAGTTGCCCTCCTCTGGACAGCTTCCATTCTGTCTCTGTCTTTGCAGAGATTGGGTCTCCAGAACTGCACGCAGTACTCCAGATGGGGTCTCACCAGCTGTCTGTACAGAGGGATAATAACTTCCTGTTTTCTACTGGTGATGCCTCTCCCTATGCATCCCAGTATCTCCCCAGTCCTCCTTGCTGCCCTCTCACATTGCTGGCCCACCTTTAGGTCATCTGATATGACAACCCCTAGGTCCCTTTCCATTTTTGTTGTTGTTAGTATCTCACCCCCCACTGTGTACTCTTCCCCTGGAGTTTTGTTTCCCCAGTGCATTACCTTGCACTTCTTAGCACTGAATCTAAGCTGCCATACATTTGACCATTCCTCTAACCTTGCCAAGTCCCTTCTCATCCTTTCCACCTCACCTTGCGCATCAACTCTGTTGCAGATCTTTGTGTCATCTGCAAAGAGACATACTTTCCTTCCAGTCCCTCTACAATGTCGCTTATAGAGACACTGAAGAGGACCAGTCCTAATACTGAACCCTGCGGTACCCCACTAGTAACCCCCCTTTCTTCAGAGTGGACTCCATTTACTATTACCCTCTGTGTCCTATTCTCCAGCCAATTCTTTACACAGGCTGTCATCTTGGGACCCACTCCCAGGCTGGCTAAATTGTATATTAATCTTTTGTGTGGGACTGTGTCAAATGCCTTGCTAAAGTCTAGGTAGGCCATGTCCACAGCCCCTCCCTGATCTACTACTTTGGTCACCCAGTCAAAGAAATCTATCAGATTTGTTTGGCATGACCTTCCCGCTGTGAATCCTTGCTGCCTTGGGTCCTGTGCCCCTCTGGTCTCTAGATACTCGACAGTTCTTTCCTTCAGAAGTGATTCCATCATGTTCCCTACCACTGAGGCAAAACTAACAGGTCTGTAGTTTCCTGCTTCTGCCTTGCTCCCACTTTTGTGAATGGGGAATCACATCTGCCCTCCTCCAGTCCTCGGGTACCACCCCATCCTCCCATGATTTGTTAAAGAGGGTAGTCAGTGGTGTCACTAGTTCTACCCTTAGTTCTTTTAGAATTCTGGGATGAATCCCATCAGGCCCCATTGCTTTGTACACCTTCAGTTTTAAGAGTTCTTTCAGAACCCTTTCTTCTGTAAATGGGCTGGTATCAACTTCTGTATCCAGAATGTTTCTACTGTTTGTTTTAGGTACCTCCCCCTTTTCCTTAGTAAATACTGAGCAAAAATATTTGTTTAGTATCTCTGCCTTTTCACAGTCACCCTCTGACCACCCTCACTCCCTTTTATTAAGCCTCACTATCCCTCCCTTGGTTTCCTTCCCTCCCTGATGTACCTATAAAAGGTTTTATCCCCCTTCTTAACTGAGTTGGCTATCTTTTCCTCGGTTTGGGCCTTCGCTGTTCTGACTGCCTTCCCAGCTTCCTTTTGCTTTAACTGATACAGTTATCTGTCCTGCTCCTTCTGTGATTCCTTGTACTTCCTGAATGCTTTCTTTTTCTCTTGAACCTTCACTGCCACTTCCTTTGAGAACCACAGTGGTTTCTTATATCGTTTCATTTTGTTTATTTGCTTCACACAAAGGCTTGTTACCTCTGTGATGGCAGTTTTTATTATCCCCCATTGTTCTTCCACCCCTCCTTCCTGCCCATTTGCTATTGCATTCCTTAGGCACTCATCTATTTTGGCAAAGTCAGCCCTCCTAAAGTCCAGTACTTTTGCCTTTGTATGGCTTGACTCTATTGCTGTGTTTATTGTGAACCATACCTGTTTGATGGTTGCTAGTTTCCAGATGGCTACCCACTTCCACATCTGTGATCCTTTCTTCATCTCCATTTGAGAGAACCAGGCCTAAGACTGCTCCCTCTCGTGTGGGCTCCAATACTAGTTGTCTAAGGCATGCCCCCTGTAGGGCATCTAGAATAAACCAACTCTTCGAAGTGGCTGCTGCAACTGCACTCCAGGCAGAGGCACTGTTACTGTTACTGACACTGTTACTGTACTGACACTGTTACTGATTTAGTGCACAGCCTCTGATGCAGGCACAATTACTGATTTAGTGCTCAGCACATGATGCAGGCAGTTTCTGATTTAGTGTAAAGCGCAACATAAGCACTGTCACTGATTTCATTCACATCCCATGATGCCGGCACAGTTACTGATTTAGTGTACAGCCCATGATTCAGGCTCAGTTACTGATTTAGTACACAGGCTATGATGCAGGTTCAGTTTCTAATTTAGTGCACAGCCCATGATACAGACACTGTCTCCAATTTAGTGTTTGGCACATAACACCAACAGTTTTTGATTTATTGTATAGCCAATGATAGGCATAGTTTCTGATTTAGTGTACAGCCCAGGACCCAGTCACATTTATTGATTTAGTGCACAGCCCACGAGACAGGCACTGATTTAGTGCACAACCCATGATGCAGGCACTGTTGCTGATTAAGTGTGCAGTCCATAATGTAGACAGTTTCTGATTTAGTGTACAGCCCATGATGCAGTCACAGTTACTGATTTAGTGTACAGCCCATGACCCAAGCACCCATACTGATTTAGTGCATAGCCCATGATGCAGGGACAGTTTCTGATTTAGAGAACAGACCATGATGAAGTCCCAGTTTCTAATTTAGTGCATAGCCCATGATGTAGTCACAGCTGCTGATTTAGTGCACAGTCCATGAGAAAGGCACAGGTCCTGATCCCAAGTTGGGGCACGACTATGCAAGCTGAGATGCATCAAACCCCTTGGCATAACCCGTGACTTGAGCCATATGTTATGCCGTCCATATTCCAAAAGACGCTTTCCACCATGTTGGTTGTGGGCTACGCCAACCATGGCTTACGCCACCCACTACACTGCAGGGTGCAACAACATGGCACAAGGGTGGGTTATGGCAGCAATGGCTCCCTATTTCAAGAGGGCTGCAGCCGTAACCCAGTGCCACAATTCCAGGTGCCACACTGGTGGAGAGAACTTAGGGCAGCTTGGAGCACATCCCATGATGCAGGAGCAGCTACTGTTTTAGTGCACAGTCCATGACCCACACACATTAATTGATTTAGGTCACAACCCATGACACAGGCACTGTTATTGATTTAGTCCACAGTCCATGGGGCAGACACAGTTAATGATTTAATGCACAGCCTATGATGCAGGCACAGTTTCTGATTTAGTGCATACTTTATGATGCAGACACAGTTTTTGAGTTAGAGCATACCCCATGATGCAGGAAGTTTTTGATTTAGTGAACAGCCCATGGTGCAGGTGCAGTTACTGATTTAGTGCACAACCCATGATGCAGGCACAGTTACTGATTTAGTGCACAGCCTATGATGCAGGTACAGTTACTGATTTAGTGCACAGCCCATGATGCACCCAGAATGATTTAATGCACAGTCCATGATGCAAGCATAGTAACTGATTAAGTGCACAGCCCTTGAAGTAGGCACAGTTTCTGGTTTAGTGTACAGCCCATGATGTAGTCATAGTTTTTGATTTAGTAAATGGATCGTGATGCAGCCACGGTTTCTAATTTAATGCACATCCCATAATATAGTCACAATTTCTGATTTAGTGCACAGCCTATGATGCAGTTACAATTACTGATTTAGTGTACAGTCCATGACAAAGGCGCAGTCTCCAATTTCATGCACAGCTCATAATGTAAGCGGTTTCAGAATTAGTACACAGCACATGGTGCAGGTACTGTTTCTGATTTACTGTGCAGCACATGATGCAGGCACAGAATCTGATTTAGTGCACAGCCCAAGATGCAGGCAGTTTCTGATTTAGTGTACAGCGTGAGACAAAGGCAATGTTACTGATTTAGTTCACAGCCCACGATGTAGTCAGAGTTTCTGATTTAGTGTACAGACCATTACCCAAGCACCCATAATGATTTAATGCACAGTCCATGACACAGGCACTGTTACTGATTTAGTGCACAGCCTATGATGCAGGTACACTTACTGATTTTGTGCACAGCCCATGACGCAGGCACAGTTACTGATTTAGTGCTCAGCCCATGATGCAGGCAAAGTTTCTGATTTTGTGCACAGCACATAATACAGGAACAGTATCTGATATAGTGCACAGAACATGAAGCAGGCAGTTTCTGATTTAATGTACAGCATGTGACATAGGCACTGTTACTGATTTTGTTCACATCCCATGATGTCAGCACTGTTATTGATTTAGTGCATAGCCCATGATTCAGGCTGTTACTGATTTAGTGCACAGCCCATGAAGCAGGTACAGTTTTTGATTTAGTGCACAGCCCATAATGTAGGCAGTTACTGAGTTAGTGCACATCCCATGATGCAGGAGCAGCTACTGTTTTAGTGCACAGTCCATGACCCACACACATTAATTGATTTAGGTCACAACCCATGACACAGGCACTGTTACTGATTTAGTCCACAGTCCATGGGGCAGACAGTTAATGATTTAGTGCACAGCCTATGATGCAGGCACAGTTTCTGATTTAGTGCATACTTTATGATGCAGGCACAGTTTCTGAGTTAGAGCATACCCCATGATGCAGGAAGTTTTTGATTTAGTGCACAACCTATGATGCAGGTGCAGTTACTGATTTAGTGCACAACCTATGATGCAGGCACAGTTACTGATTTAGTGCACAGCCTATGATGCAGGTACAGTTACTGATTTAGTGCACAACCCGTGATGCAGGCACAGTTACTGATTTAGTGCACAGTCCATGATGCAGGCACTGTTACTGATTTAGTGCATAGCCCATGATGCAGGCACTGTTACTGATTTAGTGCAGAGCCCATGATGCAGGCACACTTACTGATTAATGCACAGCCCATGATGCAGGCACACTTATTGAATTTGTGCACAGTTCATGACACAGGCATAGTTAGTGATTCAGTGCACAGCCCATGATGCATGCAGTTTCTGATTTACTGTACAGCCCATGATGCTGGCACTGTTACTGATCTAGTGCACAGCCCATGATGCAGGCACACTTATTGAATTTGTGCACAGCTCATGACACAGGTACAGTTAGTGATTTAGTGCACAGCCTATGATACAGGCACACTTATTGAATTTGTGCACAGCTCATGACACAGGCACAGTTAGCAATTCAGTGCACGGCCCATGATGCATGCAGTTTCTGATTTACTGTACAGCCCATGATGCTGGCACTGTTACTGATTTAGTGCACAGCCCATGATGCAGGCACACTTATTGAATTTGTGCACAGCTCATGACATAGGCACAGTTAGCGATTCAGTGCACAGCCCATGATGCATGCAGTTTCTGATTTAGTGCTCAGCCCATAATGCAGGCACAGAATCTGATTTAGTGCACAGCCCAAGATGCAGGCAGTTTCTGATTTAGTGTACAGCTTGTGACATAGGCAATGTTACTGATTTAGTTCACAACCCATGATGTAGTTAGAGTTTCTGATTTAGTGTACAGACCATTACCCAAGCACCCAGAATGATTTAATGCACAGTCCATGATGCAGGCATAGTTACTGATTAAGTGCACAGACCTTGAAATAGGCATAGTTTCTGGTTTAGTGTACAGCCCATGATGTAGTCATAGTTTTTGATTTAGTAAACGGATTGTGATGCAGCCACAGTTTCTAATTTAGTGCACATCCCATAATATAGTCACAATTTCTGATTTAGTGCCCAGCCCATGATGCAGTTACAAGTACTGATTTAGTGTACAGTCCATTACAAAGGCACAGTCTCCAATTTCATGCACAGCCCATAATGTAAGCGGTTTCAGAATTACTACATAGCATATGGTGCAGGTACTGTTTCTGATTTACTGTGCAGCCCATGATGCAGGCACAGTATCTGATTTAGTGCACAGCCCACAATGCAGGCAGTTTCTGATTTAGTGTGCAGCCCATGACACAGGCACAGTTACTGATTTAGTGCTCAGCCCATGACGCAGGCACAGTTACTGATTTAGTGCTCAGCCCATGACGCAGGCACAGTTTCTGATTTTGTGCACAGCCCATAATACAGGAACAGTATATGATTTAGTGCACAGAACATGATGCAGGCAATTTCTGATTTAATGTGCAGCATGTGACATAGGCACTGTTACTGATTTCATTCACATCCCATGATGCTGGCACAGTTATTAATTAAGTGCAAAGCCCATGATTCAGGCTGTTACTGATTTAGCTCACAGTCCATTATGCAGGTTCAGTTTCTGATTTAGTGCACAGCCTATGATGCAGTCACAGTTGCTGATATTTTTCACAGCCAAAGTAGCTAGCTCAATTACTGATTAAGTGCACAGCCCATGAAGCAGGGACAATTTCTGATTTAATGAACAGCCCATGATGCAGTCACAGTTTCTGATTTAGTGAACAGCAGTGATGTAGTCACAGTTGCTGATTTAGTGCACAGTCCATGATGCAGGGACAGTCTCCAATTTCATGCACAGCCCATAATGTAAGTGGTTTCAGAATTACTACATAGCGCATGGTGCAGGTACTTTTTCTGATTTAGTGCACAGCCCATGATGCAGGCACTGTTTCAGATTTAGTGCACAGCTTATGATGCAGGCATAGTTTCTGACTCAGTGCACAGCCCATGATGCAGGCACTTTCTGATTTTGTGAACAGTCCATGACAGAGGCACAGTTACTGATTTAGCGTACTGCTCATGGTGCAGGCACATTTTCTGATTTAGTGTACAGAGCATGGCAAGGCACTGTTACTGATTTAGTGCACAGCCCATGATGCAGGCAGTTTCTGATTTAGTGTACAGAGCATGGCAAGGCACTGTTACTGATTTAGTGCTCAGCCCATGATGCAGGCAGTTTCCGATTTAGTGTACAGAGCATGGCAAGGCACTGTTACTGATTTAGTGCTCAGCCCATGATGCAGGCAGTTTCCGATTTAGTGTACAGAGCATGGCAAGGCACTGTTACTGATTTAGTGCTCAGCACATGATGCAGGCAGTTTATGATTTAGTGTACAGAGCATGGCAAGGCACTGTTACTGATTTAGTGCTCAGCCCATGATGCAGGCAGTTTCTGATTTAGTGTACAGAGCATGGCAAGGCACTGTTACTGATTTAGTGCTCAGCCCATGATGCAGGCAGTTTCCGATTTAGTGTACAGAGCATGGCAAGGCACTGTTACTGATTTAGTGCTCAGCCCATGATGCAGGCAGTTTCTGATTTAGTGTCTAGAGAGCATGGCAAGGCACTGTTACTGATTTAGTGCTCAGCCCTGCTGCGAGGCAGTTTCGATTTAGTGTACAGAGCATGGCAGGCACTGTTACTGATTTAGTGCTCAGCCCATGATGCAGGCAGTTTCGATTTAGTGTACAGAGCATGGCAAGGCACTGTTACTGATTTAGTGCTCAGCCCATGATGCAGGCAGTTTCAATTTAGTGTACAGGCATGGCAGGCACTGTTACTGATTTAGTGCTCAGCCATGATGCAGGCAGTTCCGATTTACTGTACAGAGCATGGCAAGGCACTGTTACTGATTTAGTGCACAGCCCATGATGCAGGCAGTTTCCGATTTAGTGTACAGAGCATGGCAAGGCACTGTTACTGATTTAGTGCTCAGCCCATGATGCAGGCAGTTTCTGATTTAGTGTACAGAGCATGGCAAGGCACTGTTACTGATTTAGTGCTCAGCCCATGATGCAGGCAGTTTCCGATTTAGTGTACAGAGCATGGCAAGGCACTGTTACTGATTTAGTGCTCAGCCCATGATGCAGGCAGTTTCTGATTTAGTGTGCAGAGCATGGCAAACGCATGTTACTGATTTAGTGCTCAGCCCATGATGCAGGCAGTTTCGATTTAGTGTCTAGAGAGCATGGCAAGGCACTGTTACTGATTTAGTGCTCAGCCCATGATGCAGGCAGTTTCCGATTTAGTGTACAGAGCATGGCAAGGCACTGTTACTGATTTAGTGCTCAGCCCATGATGCAGGCAGTTTCCAATTTAGTGTACAGAGCATGACAAGGCACTGTTACTGATTTAGTGCACAGCCCATGATGCAGGCAGTTTCCGATTTAGTGTACAGAGCATGGCAAGGCACTGTTACTGATTTAGTGCACAGTCCATGATGCAGGCAGTTTCCGATTTAATGTACAGAGCATGGCAAGACACTGTTACTGATTTAGTGCACAGCCAATGATGCAGGCAGTTTCTGATTTAGTGTACAGAGCATGGCAAGGCACTGTTACTGATTTAGTGCTCAGCACATGACGCAGGCAGTTTATGATTTAGTGTACAGAGCATGGCAAGGCACTGTTACTGATTTAGTGCTCAGCCCATGATGCAGGCAGTTTCCGATTTAGTGTACAGAGCATGGCAAGACACTGTTACTGATTTAGTGCACAGCCAATGATGCAGGCAGTTTCCGATTTAGTGTACAGAGCATGGCAAGGCACTGTTACTGATTTAGTGCACAGCCCATGATGCAGGCAGTTTCGATTTAGTGTACAGAGCATGGCAAGGCACTGTTACTGATTTAGTGCTCAGCCCATGATGCAGGCAGTTTCTGATTTAGTGTCTAGAGAGCATGGCAAGGCACTGTTACTGATTTAGTGCTCAGCCCATGATGCAGGCAGTTTCCGATTTAGTGTACAGAGCATGGCAAGGCACTGTTACTGATTTAGTGCTCAGCCCATGATGCAGGCGGTTTCAATTTAGTGTACAGAGCATGACAAGGCACTGTTACTGATTTAGTGCACAGCCCATGATGCAGGCAGTTTCCAATTTAGTGTACAGAGCATGGCAAGGCACTGTTACTAATTTAGTGCACAGCCCATGATGCAGGCAGTTTCCGATTTAATGTACAGAGCATGGCAAGACACTGTTACTGATTTAGTGCACAGCCAATGATGCAGGCAGTTTCTGATTTAGTGTACAGAGCATGGCAAGGCACTGTTACTGATTTAGTGCACAGCCCATGATGCAGGCAGTTTCTGATTTAGCGTACAGAGCATGGCAAGGCACTGTTACTGATTTAGTGCACAGTCCATGATGCAGGCAGTTTCCGATTTAGTGTACAGAGCATGGCAAGGCACTGTTACTGATTTAGTGCACAGCCCATGATGCATGCACAGTTACTGATTTTGTGCAAAGCTGGTGATGCAGGCACAGTTACTGATTCATTGCACAGCTCATGATGCAGTGATATTTGCTGATTTAGTGGACAGCCCATGAATTCGGCACACTTACTGATTTAGTGCACAGCCCATGATGTAGTCACAGTTTCTGATTTAGTTTACATCCCATGACCCAGGCACCCATACTGATTTAGTGCTCAGACCATAACGCAGGCACACTTACTGATTTAGTACAAAGGCAATGATACAGGTAAAGTTACTGATTTACAGCATAGCCCGTGATTCAGGCACAGTTTCTGATTTACTGCACAGGCCATGACACAAGTACTGTAGTTTCTGATTCTGTGAACAGCCAATGACAGAGGCACACTTACTGATTTAGTGCACAGCCGATGACTCAGGCACAGTTACTGATTTAGTGCACAGCCCATGATGCAGGCGCAGTTTCTGATTTAGTGCACAGCCCATGATGAAGTCACAGTTACTGATTTAGTGCACAGCCCATGATGCAGGCACAGTTTCTGATTTAGTGCGAAGCCAATGACACAGTCACAGTTACTGATTTAGTGCACAACCCATGATGTAGGCACAGTTACTGATTTAGTGCACAGCCCATTACAAAGTGTAATATCTAATTTATGCACAGTTTGAGTAGTGATTGACCAACCAAAGTGGAAGATTTTTCCAGCCTATTTTATAAGGAAGAGTAGGCTGCATTTAGTGAGCATGACACTTAGATATCACAAACAAGGCTTCTAAATATAGGATGAATTAACATAATCTACTAGTATGAATTGATTGCCACTGCTGCATCTTTATACCTTTACCCTCCATTTGTTTCCAAACAAGTGGCTCGATTCACAAAGGGCCCTTAGATTAACACAAGCTGCAGCAAAGGGCTACTTACACCAAAGCCCAGTGCACCATGGACCCTGCACCAGATTCTCTATTGGAGAGGGTCCCGGCAGCAAAGTCCCATGGTTTGTGGCAATTGTGGCTCTGTGCTGGACAGAAGGCACACCAAAGAGGTTTCCTACAAGCTGAGGAGTGGTCGGGAGGAACAATACAACAGTACCCTAGTAGACTACAGGACTCCACCATACTTCAATTCTCCTTGTAGTAAGCATGGTACCAGGTGGACTAGCAGACCCTCTGCCTAATCCCCTTACCAGTACAATATTCATTCCCTGATGGTCTAGCAAACCCCCATGTCAGATCCCCATACCAATACACTAGTCATTCCCTGGTAGTCTAGCAGACCCCCCCATCCAATCCCCTTATCAATAACATATTCTGTCCCTACCCTGGTGGTCTAGCACCCCCTCCACTCTGATCTGCATGATAAATAATATATTCTCTCCCTGGTGGTCTAGAGGACCCTCTCCCCTTCCTGAGTCACCCATGTAATTGTATATAATTATTTCGTGGTGGTCTAGTGTACCCCAAGCCTGTAGACAGTGTCCCACCACCCAACTTCCCCTGTCACATTCCCATGCCGGTGACTGGCATGGCCCTCCTCTCCCCACCACAGCCAACTGCCAACCAAACTGCAAGGAGTGCGTACTGTATACAGTATGCACTCATTGTAGCAATCAAATGAGCATGTACTGTATACAGTACATGCTCCTTGCAGTTCAGTTGATGGCTGACCCCAGTGGGGAGGGGAAAACTGTGTCAGTCACCAGCTTAGGGATGGGATAGGCAAGTGAGGTGGTGGGACACTGACTCCTGGGGTGGGGTCCACTAAATCACCAGGGAAAAATATTACACAATTACATGGTTGGCTCAGGAAGGGGGAGGGGGTCTGCTAGACCACCAGGGAGAGAATGTATTATTCATTAAGATGATTGGAGCAGGTGGGCCATTAGATCACCAGGGAAGGGACTGATTATTGTATTGATAAAGGGATCAGGCTGAGGGGGGGCAGCTAGAACACCAGGGAATGAATATTTTTATTGGTAAGGGGGTTGGGTGAGGGGTCTGTTACTCCACCAGTGACCATGTTTCATGCAAGGGAGGATCAGGACTGGGAAGGAGGGACCATGGCACATTGGCACTAGGTGTTCAACCTTCCATGCAGCATATTTCTAAGTACCCTTAGGTCTAATGGTACTTAGAAATTTGCCCTATGGGGAGAGGTATGAGAATCCTGAATTAGGGAATTTGGCAGCCTGCATCTGCTGTAAACCTCTAGTGTCATGCTGCAGCCCATTTTGTGCCATAAGGACAGTGCAAGCCCCATTTGCTGCACATAGCCTGTGGGTGCCACAGGCTGTATTTGAGAATTTTGCCTAGTGCATCCTTTGGTAGAGGGGGCATTTTGTGCCATTCCTTGTGGTGCAAGCCCCTTACACCAGTCCTGGAGCTTTGAGAATCAGGCCCTAGCACACAATTAATATTTTTTTGTTTGTTTTTTCATTCTCTTCTTGTTATTGAGTAGTAAAAACTGATCTTCATTGGTAAATGTATTATTTATTGACCCTGGTCTGTGTTTCCTCTAGACATTCTTCTTTTGCTAAAGGTGTAGGGCACAGGTTTCAAAAAACTACATTGAGACTTGTTCATGCTGAAGCCTAGCTAGCACAGGAACTGTGTGTCAGATCATGACACACAGACTTGTTCATGCTGAAGCCCACCTACAGCCGGGACTACTTGTCAGATCACCACACATAGACTTGTTCATGCAAAACCCACCTTGTGCCAGGACTACTACTCTAATCTCTTCATATAGATTTGTTCATGCTGAATCACACCTATCACCAGACTACTTTCTAATCATGTTATGTGGGTTTGATGATACTGAAGACCACCTAGAGGCAGGACTACCTCTCAGATTAATACACACAGATTTGCTTATTACTAAATGTCATGAATACTTTTAAATAATGATCCTGTTTGCTTCAACAGGCCATTATTACAAGCGGTGTCTCTATTGTAAGTATATCTTTCATGATATTTGTGTACTAGCAAGAATGTTTATTCATTCCTACAGTCCTAACTTTTGATATTCATCCCTCCACTCTTCTCCTACCTGACCTTGTCCTTGAATCAGGTCAGGAAGCATAGGAAAAAACAGAAGCAGTTGTAAAATTTGCTACAAAAGTTTTATTATGAATAACAATAAAATAAAAAAATAAAATTGTTAAGTGTAACTATTTACAAATGCAGAATAAACAGAACATGCATCTGAGTTTTCCTTCAATCTCTGTCTCTTGCAAGCAATTGCAGCTCTGTCTTATAATTCCTTGCAACCCCCCTTCTTAACAAGCATCCTGTAGTTTTTTCTAAAATGTTCTTATATATTTCAGGCAGGTGCAGCCAGAACACAATGTCCCTGAACTGAGGCCCCTTTCTCCACTGCTTCTGAAAAGAGTTCCCAATAGCTTTTTGCAGTCATCTCAAATTATAATTATATACATTTCAACAGTAACACTATATAATTTCTAAACAAAGGGATCCCAATATCAGTTATATTTCCACATAATGATTTGCATATATTTTTATACCAGCTGATATGCAAGGGAGGAAAAGACAGAAACAGCAAGGGAAGACTGAGAGACAGTGAGAGGCGAAGAACTGTGAGACTGTTGGGGTGATCAAATCCTAGGTCCCACAGGAAAATTTGGTTGTGCAACCAGACAGAAAAGAGTCTAGAGACAAGAAAGGAAAGAACAGAACAGATCCCTGTATTTAAACTCTCCATAACAACTAGGATAGGAAAGCTATTCTACCCTGTCATAGACCTGTATCTCCTTCTAACTCTTTTTATGGTCCCTAATATATTCTGTTCTATAGTGTTTATAGCCAGTGATCCTATTGTCCTATCTTTGGTATCCAGCCCCCCCCTTCTCCTACCTGGACTGTATCTTCTTCTAGTTCTTATTTTGGTCCCTTATATATTCTGTAATATAGTGTTTATAGACTGTAAATATTGTTTATTTCTGTACAGTGTACTTTGCAAATAGTAAGTTGCTCCTCATAGTATGCGCTGTATTACTGTATTACTGTTGTATGTCCTGCATTATGAACTGGGGATCATAAATGGAGGAAGCTGATTGGCTGATAGGTTTTTGAAGCTGTGATGATATCGGGCTACATCATCACTGACTGACTCGGTCTCAACCTCCTCACTTACTACATGAGTTGTACATCTCCACAGTCCATGGCGAGTCAGACTTCCAGTCAGCCGCTATTTAAAAAAAAAGAACTGCCACCAGCATGCACACGACAGCAACACAATGGGTGACTACTGACTGCAGTATTCACAAAACCACTCGCTCCCAACAAAGAAATACCATAATGCCACCATGTAGCTCATTAATGGCCACTCAAGAGAAGAAAACATATCACAACAACCCTCCCAAATACAAAAAAAATTCTTTATTAACCTCACCTTCTCCCTTGAAAATGAAGCATCACAGTTTTCCTTTACTCCAGGCTTGCAATAATCACAACATTGTTTGGGGGGTGGGGGGAGCAGATCACAGACCACAATGATTGCCGTCCCTGCCAACATATTGGTGCTTGCAGCTGCACTGCTACATGAACTCCACTTGCAACAGTGCCACCTGCTGCCCAAAGCCTTCCAGGAACTTTTTTTTTAAAAGATACTCCTCCAACACTTTAAAAAGGGCATTAAAACATTTTAAAAGTTTATTTTTCATTATTTTTCCTAACAAAACTGATAAACCAGTTCATAATAGCAATAAGTCACTCCAGGGTGTGGTATGTCATGGGATATCATCACTTCTCGGATGATTAGACGCACTCGGCCTGCAGCCTCGTGCCCAACCACCCGAGATGTGATGATATCCCATGATATACCACACCCTGTCGTGCCTTATTGCATAATTGTTCTCCCTGTGCTTTGTGTACCTTAACCAGGTCCATCTTGTAAATGAGTTGTACTCAATGATGTTTCCCTGGATAAATAAAGATTGATAGATTGATAGATTGATAGACTGATAGATTGATTGCTAGATTGATCATTGCTCGCCAGCTTGAAGCCCTAATTTTGAAAAGGGTTTCACTTGTTTTATGATTTTATTGGTTAGCACAATTTTAAAATTCCACTTCTGAAAGAATTCCCCAGATGTTCATAAATTCCACCTAGTTCTGTGGAATTCCACCATTCCAAAAGTAGCAGGAGGTTTTTTTTACTTAAGCCACTGGCTAATGTTAAACAGTTTACATTGACTTGTCAGTGTGTACATGGGAAAGAACTTTTCTGCAGAAAAGATTAACTTTGTAATTTAAACAGTGGAAAACATATCCTAGGTATAAAATAAAAAAAATGCAACATGCTTTCGGAATTCTGGGAATAACAGAAAAATGCCACACTTTGCACACACACTTCACTGGTGGAGAAATGGGTGTTCCACTCCCCCCGGCCACAATGTGAAAAAAAAAAATATATATATATATATATTAATTAAATCCCAGGTATCTATTGGTCCACCCCCCACTGCTGATCACAAATCACATTATAAAAATATATATTTTTAATTAAATCCCAGTGTCTAGTAGTTCACCCCCCTGATTGCCCACCACAATGTAAAAATACATGTTTAAATAAATCCCTGGGCCCTATTCTCAAAGGACAGCACAGGGCATACACTTGCCCTATGCTGACGGCACAGTTGCCCCTACTGTGTCGGCGCACCTGATTCCATAGGTTGTGTGCTTTTGAGACACTGCACCCTCTTTATGGTTGCTTGCACCATATACCTGGTGCAAGCCCCGTAAAAAGGCCGGTGATGTTAGACTGTGGAAAGCTGGTCTAACCCACCCGTTTGGCACATGAAGGGCTCAGGATTTGAGAATACTGAACACGGTCCAAGGATAGCCGCATGCCCCTTGCACTGTGCATTGGGTACACCTGAGGCTTGCAGCAATACAAGCCCTTTAAGAATAGAGCCCCTGGTGTCTAGTGGTCCCCCCCCTGCTGATTGCTGGCCACAATATAAAAATATATATATATTTTTAATGAAATCCCTGGTGTCTAGTGGACCCCCCACCCCATCATGGAGTGCCCCACCACCACGCTTCCCCCACCTTGACCCCAAGCTAGTGACCAGCACAGTCCTCCACTCCCAACCATTGCTAGTTGCCCAACTGACCTGGAATAAATGAGAGCACATTTGGGGTGATCGGCAGGGGCACCACTAGACACCAGGGATTTCACTTAAAAATAAATATTTTTTTTTACATTGTGCCTGGTGATCAGTGGGGGGGGGGCACTAGACCACAAAGATTTAATTAAAAGTAAATATATATACTGTAGTTTTTTCACATTGTGGCCAGCTATTGGTTGGGAGGACCACTGGACACCAAAGATTTAATTAAAAATATGTATACTTTTTTACATTATGGCTATCGATCGGTGGGGGGGGCAGGGGACCACTAGACATCAGGGATTTGGGAGATTCACCCTTCTCCTTGATTTTGGGGTTTTTAAGTGCAATTTGCACCTAAAAAAGGCAAGACAAAGTTACCTCCTGCTTAACTGTATCAGTTAAAGCAGAAGGAAGCAGGGAAGGCAGTCAGAATAGTGAAGACCCAAGCTGAGGAAAAGATAGCCAACTCAATTAAGAAGAGGGATAAAACATTTTATAGGTACATCAGGGAGTGAAGGAAGACCAAGGGAGGGATAGTGAGGCTTAATAAAGGGAGGAGAGGTGGGCAGAGGGTGACAGTGAAACAGCAGACATTCTGAATGAATACTTTAGCTCAGTATTCACAAAAGAACAAGAGGGGGAAGTAACTAAACCAAACAATAGAAGCACTCTGGACAGAGGTCGATACCAGTCCATTCAGAGAAGAAAGAGTCCTTAAAGAACTACTAAAACTCAAGGTGGACAAAGCAATGGGGCCTGATGGGATTCACCCCAGAATTCAAAAAGAACTAATGGGAGACCTAGTGACACCACTGACTACCTTTTTTAACAAATCATGGGAGGATAGTGTGGTACCTGAGGACTGGAGGAGGGTGGATGTGATTCCCCTTCACAAAAGTGGGAGCAAGGCAGAGGCAGGAAACTACAGATCTGTTAGTTTGACCTCAGTGGTAGGGGAAATGATGGAATCACTTCTGAAAGAAAGAATTGTTGAGTACCTGGGGGCCAGCGGGGCACAGGACCCAAGGCAGCATTGATTCACAGCGGGATTGTCATGTCAGACAATTCTAATCAATTTTCTTTGACTGGGTGACCAAAGTGACCAGGGAGGGGTTGTGGATATGGCCTACTTTGACTTTATCAAGGCATTTGACACAGTCCCACACCAAAGATTAATAAACAAGTTAGCCAGCCTGGGAGTGGGTCCCAGGGCAGTAGCCTGGGTAACAAATTGGCTGGACAACAGGATACAGAGGGCAATGGTAAAATGAGTACATTCTGAAGAAAGGGGGTTACTAGTGGGGTACCACAAGGTTCAGTGCTAGGACTGGTCCTCTTTAATATCTTTATAGGAGACATTGCAGAGGGGCAGGAAGGAAAAGTATGCCTCTTTGCAGATGACACAAAGATCTGCAACAGGGCCATTACTCAAGAGGGATGGAAAGGATGAGAAAGAACTTGATAAGGTTGGAGGAATGGTCAAAAGTATGGCAGCTTAGATTCAATGCAAAGAAGTGCAAGATAATGCACCTGGGAAACAAAAAACCAGGGGAAAAGTACACAATGGGGGGAGGTACTAAAAACAACAAAAATGGAAAGGGACCTGGGGATAGTCTTATCAGATGACCTTAAGGTAGGCAAGCAATGTGAGAAGGCAGTATAGAGAGCTGGGGGATACTGGGATGCATAAGGAGAGGCATCATCAGTAGAAAACAGGACGTTGTTATCCCACTGTACAGACAGTTGGTGAGACCCCATCTGGAGTACTACGTCCAGTTCTGGAGACCCCATTAACACAAGAACATAGACAAGATGGAGGCAGTTCAGAGGAGGGCAACTAAAATGGTGCAGGTTCTGCAACAAAAGCCATACAAAGAGAGAATAAAAGAGCTTAATATGTATACCCTTGAGGAAAGGAGGGAGAGGGGGACATGACAGAAACTTTCAAGTACCTCAAGGGAGTCAACAAAGTCCAAGAGGGGAGCATCTTTCAGAAAAAGAGGTGTGCAAAAACAAAGGGGCACAATTTGAAGATGGGGGTGGATGGCTTGGGGCAACGTGAGGAAGTATGTTTTTCACAGAGAGGGTGGTGGACGCATGGAACGCCTTCCTGAGGTGGTTGTGGGGTCAAAAACAGTGTGGAAATTGAAGAATGCATGGGACAGACATAAGGCAATGATATTGGGGGGGATGAGGAAGTAGGCTGTTGGTTAACTAGAATCTGCAGCTTATTCAGTTGGTAGGGAAATGGTCAGACTAGGTGGGCAAAGAGGTCCTTATCTGCCATCAAAGTCTATGTTTCTGTGTCTAAATGGTGAATTCTCATTAAACCGAGCAACTTTGCAAACTGATATGCGGAGGCGAATTTGGCGACTTCATTAAAAATTTGTCAGCGAAGTTTCCCTATTATATTGAATGTGACACTAATGCCTTAGAGCTAAACTAAATTTATGCAATTATAATTACATTTGGGTTTGCGATAAAATTACTTTGTGTGAAAAAAAAATAATTTTACAGTAGCTGATTTCAGTGCACTTGCTGCTTAACAGCTGTTCCTCACCCCAGGCACTCACACTCAGGGTGGAAGGAGCTGCTCACCCTATGCACTCAGACTCAGGGAGAGGGAGCTGCTCACAACACAAACTCAGACTCTGGGGGAAGAAGCTTTTCAACTCATGCACTCAGACTTTGGGGAGCACTGCTGACCCACACACTCAGACTGTGGGCGGGAAGGGCAGCACATCCTCTGCACTGAGACTCTAGGGGAAAAGAGTTGCTCACCCCATACACTCAGATTCTGCAAGAAAGGACAGCTCACCCCATGCACTCAGACTCTGGGGGGACTGAGCTGCTCTCCCCATGCACTCAGACTCTAGGGGAATGGGAGCTGCTTATCACATGCACTCACACTCTGGGGTGAAGAGCATCTCTTCACCCCAAGCATTCAGACTCTGAGGGATGAAGCTGCTCACCCCATGTACTCTGAAGTCGGAGGAGGGAGTTGCTAAACCCATGCACTCAGAACCTGAGAAGGAAGGGCAATTCAACCCAAGAACTCAGACTCTGGGAGGAGCTTACCACCCATGCACTTCCCTCTGGGAAGGCAGCTGACCCGATGCACTCAGACTGTTGGGGGAAGGATCTCCTCACCCCATGAACTCAGACTCTTGGGGAGGGAGTTACTCACTACACACACTGAGATTCTGGGAGTAGGGAACTGCTCACCCCACACACTTAGAATCTATGGTGAGGGAGCTGCCTACTCCATGCATTCAGACTCTGGGTGGGGAGAGCTTCTTAATCCATGCACTCAGATTTCAGGAGAGGGAGCTGCTCACCTAAAGCACACAGACTAAGGGAGGATGGAACTGCTCAACTCATGCACTCGGATTCTTGGGGGGGGGACTGTTCAACCACACACTCAGACTGTGGGTGGGAAGGGAAGACCACCCTCTGAACTCAGACTCTGGGGGAAAAGAGCTGCTCACCCCACACATTCAGATGCTGTGGGAAGGGGCAGCTCACCCCATTGCACTCAGACTTTGTGGGAATGGGAGCTGCTTATCACATGTACTCAGACTCTGGGAGGAAGAGTAGCTCTTCATTCCAAGCTTTCAGACTCTGAGGGATGGAACTGCTCACCCCATGTACTCTGAATTCGGGGAGGAGGGAGCTGCTCAATCCATGCACTCAGAACCTGAAGGGGAAGGGCAGTTCAATCCAAGAACTCAGACTCTGTGGAGGGAGCTTCCCACCCCATGCACTCAGCCTCTGGGGAAGGCAACTGCTAACACCATGCACTCAGATTATGGGAGGAAGGATCTCCTCACCCCATGCACTCAGGCTCTGGGGGGACTGAGCTGCTCTCCCCATGCACTCAGACTCTGGGGGGACTGAGCTGCTCTCCCCATGCACTCAGACTCTGGGGGGACTGAGCAGCTCTCCCCATGCACTCAGACTCTGGGGGGACTGAGCTGCTCTCCCCATGCACTCAGACTCTGGGGGGACTGAGCTGCTCACCCCATGCACTCAGACTCTAGGGAAATGGGAGATGCTCTTCCCATGCACTCAGACTCTGGGGTGAAGAGCATCTCTTCACCCCAAGCATTCAGACTCTGAGGGATGAAGCTGCTCACCCCATGTACTCTGAATTCGGGGCAGGGAGTTGCTAAACCCATGCACTCAGAACCTGAGAAGGAAGGGCAATTCAACCCAAGAACTCAGACTCTGCGGGAAGGAGCTTACCACCCCATGCACTTCCCCCTCTGGGGAAGGCAGCTGCTAGCCCCGTGCGCTCAGACTGTCGGGGGAAGGATCTCCTCACCCCATGAACTCAGACTCTTGGGGAGGGAGCTACTCACTACACACACTGAGATTCTGGGAGTAGGGAACTGCTCACCCCACACACTTAGAATCTATGGTGAGGGAGCTGCCTACTCCATGCATTCAGACTCTGGGTGGGGAGAGCTTCTCAATCCATGCACACAGATTTCAGGAGAGGGAGCTGCTCACCCAAAGCACACAGACTAATGGAGGATGGAACTGCTCAACTCATGCACTCAGATTCTGGGGGGGGACTGTTCAACCACACACTCAAACTGTTGGTGGGAAGGGCAGATCACCCTCTGTACTCAGACTCTGGGGGAAAAGAGCTGCTCACCCCACACATTCAGATGCTGTGGGAAGGGGCAGCTCACCCCATTGCACTCAGACTCTGGGGGGAGAGAGCTCATCTCCCCATGCACTCAGACTCTGTGGGAATGGGAGATGCTTTTCACTTGTACTCAGACTCTGGGAGGAAGAGTAGCTCTTCATTCCAAGCTTTCAGACTCTGAGGGATGGAACTGCTCACCCCATGTACTCTGAATTCAGGGAGGAGGGAGCTGCTCAACCCATGCACTCAGAACCTGAAGGGGAAGGGCAGTTCAATCCAAGAACTCAGACTCTGTGGAGGGAGCTTCCCACCCCATGCACTCAGCCTCTGGGGAAGGCAACTGCTAACACCATGCACTCAGATTATGGGAGGAAGGATCTCCTCACCCCATGCACTGAGACTCTGGGAGGAGGGAGCTGCTCATCCCACTCACTTCAGACTCTGGGGAAAAGAGCTGTTCACCCCACACATTCAGACTCTGTGGGAAAGGGCAGCTCATCCCCACTGCACTCAGACTCTGTGGGGAGGGAGCTGCTCATCCCACTTACTCAAACACTGAGCGATGGGAGCTGCTTACCACCACACACTGTCAGAATCTGTGTCAAAGGGCAGATCATAACATGCACTCAGACTCTTGGGGAGGGAGCTGCTTATGACATGCATTCAGACTCTGGGTGATGGGAGCTGCTTACATCATGTACTCAGACTCTGGGGAGAAGAGCAGCTCCTCACCCCAAGCATTCAGATTCTGAGGGATGGAGCTGCTCATCCCATGTACTCTGACTCTGGGGGAGGGAGTTGATCACCCCATGCATTCACAACCTGAGGGGGAAGGGCTGTTCTACCCATGAACCCAGACTTTGGGGAGAAAGAGCTGCTCACCCCACACTGTCAGACTCTGTATCAAAGGGCCAGTCATCCCATGCACTCAAACTCTGGAGCGAGGGAGCTGCTTATCACATGCATTCAGACTCTGGGTGATGGGAGCTGCTTACACCATGCTCTCAGATTCTGGGGGGAACAGCAGCTCCTCACCCCAAGCATTCAGACTCTGAGGGATGGAGCTGTTCACACCATGTTCTCTGACTCTGGGGTGGGGAGCTGCTCACCCACCACACTCGGATTCTGGGACAGGGAGGTAGTCACCCCATACACTTAGACTCTGGGGAGAAGAAGCTGTTCACCCTATGAACTCAGATTCTGAGGGATGGAGCTGCCCACCCCATGTACTAAGCCTCTGGGGAAGGAGCTGCTAACATTCAGACCATGGGAGGAAGGATATACTCTTCCCATGCTGTTAGACTCTGGAGGTAGAGCTGCTCACCCACACACTCAGATTGTGGGTGGGAACAGCAACTCACCCTCTGCTCTCAGACTCTATGGGAAAATAACTGCTCACCCTGCATACTCAGACTCTGTGGTAAAAGGACAGCGTATCCCATGCACTCAGACTGGGGGAGGGAGCTGCTCAACTCATGCACTCAGACTCTGTGGGGGAACTGCTCAACCACACACTCAGAGTGTGGGTGGAAAGGGCAGCTCACCCTCTGCAGTCAAACTCTGGTTGAAAAGAGCTTCTCACCCAACACATTCAGAAGCTATATGAAAGGGCAGCTCACCCCATGCACTCAGACTCTGGGGGAAGGAGCTGCTTACCAGATGCACTCAGACTCTTGGGGACTCTTGCCCTACTGGACTACTGCTCCCCCTGTCTACTCACGTGTTACAACTACACTTCACTCATGACTTACCACAGTGCAGAACAGCATATGTCACTTTGTTCTCTTAGCCCAATACTCAACTCACCATTGTGCACTCTACCAGGCCCTAGGTGGCTCCCTCTACAAGGCTGTTTTGATTATGCCATGGGCTGCCTGGTAGACAGTTCAATCGGGGTGGAAATTGGTCTCCATACTCATCTCTCCTGACATGTAGAGTGGCTCCTCGGAGCCTCCAAATTTCATCTGTCCCACCATTAGATGCCTCACACTTCCCTACTTCCATGGGTAGAAAAGCTTTCTCTGTCTCTGCCCCCTCCCTTTGGAACAGTCTCCCTTTAGCAACCCGATCATCCTCCTTCCACCTGTCTTTCAGTATCTGGCTATATACTGTTCAGAAGAGACTGAGGTACAAAAAGGGAGGGGGGAAGTGACCCTTTATGTCAATGGAAATATCAAAGCTACAAAAATTCAGAATACACATAAGGATCCAGAAGAACTATGGGTCATCCTGGAAACAGGAAATGGGACAGCCATACGGACTGGGGTTGTCTACAGGCCTCCACACCAGGGGGAGGACATAGTCACATTACTGTTAGAAGATATACAAAACATGACAGCTAAAGGAGAGGTTCTGATAATGGGAGACTTCAACATGCCAGAGACAGATTGGTCAATACCAGCAGGGACATCTGCCAGAACTAGACACATAGTGGATTCCCTGCAGGTGGAGGGCCTCTAACAACTGGTACAACAACCCACAAGAGACAGGGCTATCCTAGATCTAGTACTGACTGACAGGGAAAGGATCACAGATCTCCAGGAAGAAGGTCACCTGGGGGCCAGTTACCATCACATGGTATGGTTCAGTTTGGCAACAACAACCAAATCATCCCATTCTAAGGCAAAAATATTGGACTTCAGAGAGCTGACTTTGATAAGATGGCCAACAGAGTTAAGCTAGCCCTGGCAAGAAGAAATACAGGTGAGGGGGTACAGGCAAAGTGAGCAAGCATTAAGGATGCAATACTTGAAGCAACATCCTATTGTGTTAGAGAGAAAAGCAAGTGCAAAAGAAGGAGGAAACCACTTTGGTTCTCAAAAACAGTAGCAGAAAAGGTCAGAACCAAAAGGATGGCCCTCAGGAAATATAAGTGAATGCAATGGGACGAAGATAGGGAGACATACCAAACTTTCCTAAGGGAAGCAGGAAAGGCAGTAAGGCAGGCAAAGGCCCAAACAGAGAAAACACTTGCATGAACAGTAAAAGAAGGGAACAAGACTTTCTATAGATATATTAGTGAAAGGAGAAAGTCCAGAGGGGGTATTGCTAAGAACAAAGGAGATAAATGGGCGTGTAAGGAGGAGGATCATGTAAAAGCATCTATCCTAAATAGATACTTCTGCTCAGTATTTACTGAGGAGAAGGTAGGGCAGGGCCCCCAGCTCAGCACCATGTACACGGGGGGAGGGAGGTGTGCACTAGTCCCTTCACAAAAGAAAGGGTCCTACAAAAGCTCACTAAGCTCAGGGTGGACAAGGCAATGGGACCTGATGGCATACATCTCAGGGTACCAAAGGACCTTAGGGTGGAACTAGCAGACCCACTAGCAGAACTGTTTCGTGAGTCTTTGAGCACAGGAGAGGTCCCAGAAGACTTGAAGAAGGGTTCATGTGATCCCATTCCACAAGAGTGGTAGCAGGGAGGAGGCAGAGAACTACAGACCAGTCAGTCTTACCTCAATAGTGGGCAAGACTATGGAGGCACTCCTTAAGGAAAGGATAGTGCAACACCTGGAATTCATAGGAGCACAGGATCCAAGACAGCATGGGTTTACAACAGGAAGGTCCTGTCAAAACAATATTGTAGATTTCTTTGACTGGGTAACCAGAGTGGTGGACCAAGGGGGTGCAGTTGATGTTGCCTAACTTGACTTCAGCAAAGCTTTCAATACTGTTCCATATGGAAGATTGATTAATAAGCTGGGTAGGCTCAGGGTAGGTCAGATGCTGGCCAACTGGGTGGCACACTGGTTGGTGGGCAGAAAACAGAGTGGTGATAAATGGTATACAGCAGAAGAGATGCAAGTCACAAATGGGGTACCTCAGGGATCAGTCCTGGGGCCAGTCCTCTTCAATATCTTCATCAGTGACATTGCAGATGGACTGGAGGGTAAGATCAGTCTGTTTGCAGATGACACCAATATCTGCAACAAAGTAGATGATCCAGATAGGGTGGGCAGAATGAGAAGAGATCTGGATAAACTGGCAAAATGGTCGGAAGAGTGGCAACTGGGGTTTAACTCAAAGAAGTGCAGGATCTTGCACATAGGGAAGAGAAACCCTGAAACCACCTATAGGCTGGGAGGGGAGTTGCTGGCAGTCACAAGGGAAGAAAGAAACTTGGGCATCATCATCATAGATAACCTGAAATCATCCAAGCAGACCTCTAAAGCAGTAGGTAATTCTTGAGGAATGTTGGGGTGTATTAGTAGGGTTATCGCAAGTCCTAACAGGGAGGTAATAATCCCTCTTTACAAGACACTGGTTAGGCCCCATCTGGAGTACTGCGTGCAGTACTGAAGGCCACACCTGCACAAAGACATTAACAAAATGGAGGTAGTCCAGAGAAGGGCAACCAAAATGGTGCAGGGACTGCATCAGAAAACATATGAGGACAAATTAGCAGAGCTCAATATGTGTACCCTAGAGTAAAGGAGGGAGACAGGTGATATGATCAAAACATTCAAACATCTGAAGGGCATTAACAAGGTGAAAGAGTCTAACATATTTCAATATAAGAAAAATAGAAGAACAAAACGACAGAGCAATAGATTAGATGGAGGCTGATTAAGGGGTAATGTGAGGAAGTTCTTTTTCACAGAAAGGGTGGTGGATGCATGGAACGGGGTACCTCAGGAAGTGGTGGATATGAATACAGTGCAGGGCTTCAAACTGGCATGGGCTAGGCTTAAGGGAGTAATACAGATGAGTATGAATAGATAGGCCATTGACAGAGTGCAAGCCTATGGCACATTCATAAGGTAGAAAAAATGGGCAGACTGGATGGGCCTTGCAGTCCTTATCTGCTGTCAACTTCTATGTTTCTATGTTTCAAGAAAACGCTAAAAGACTGGCTCTTAATTGTGGCCACTTGTCATTGCTCTCCCGACTAACACCAGCATCCTGCCGCTCTCCCTCAGCTGAACGCTCCTGACTGCTACCTGCCCCTCTCCTCCTGCCTGTGCCTTTCCTCCATGATCCCATGTCCCATGCTTCCAAAGACAACATATTGCACTTACGCACTTTATGTATCTGATGCAGTCCTGTCCCACCTCCTGCTAATTTCTCGGACTGACCCAGTGTCCTCGCTCCTTACTTCTTTAGCTTACACTGTCTACCTGTAATTACCCCTCAACTCTCTACTTGTAGTTACCCCTCAACTGTTTCTACCTGTAGTCACCCCTCACAGGCTCCTTATAATTACACATACCTGCCGACCTCTATTGTCCCCATGATGTTCAACCAACTTATTTAACGGTGTACTGACCTCATGTTTGAGGTGTGATCTCATCAATCTGTACTCCTATTGTCATTATGCTGTAGAACCTTTGTGATACCTTTGTACCCACCTCGTGTTGAGGTGTATGTTTTCTCTTACAACTCTGTATCTGCATGTACTGTATTGTCCAACTAATGCCACTATTTGGCCCGGGTTGTGACTGAAAATGGTCCTCTGGATCAGCTCACTTACCCGGTTACCAAAGACATACATAAATAAAAAAATAAACAAATAAATAAAATAAAGGTGCTCCTCACAACACGAACTCAGACTCTGTGGAGGAACTGCTCACCCACACACTCAGACTGTGGGTGGGAGGGGCAGCTCACCCTTTGCACTCAGACTCTAGGAGAAAAGAATTGCTCAACCCACACTGTCAGACTCTGGGGAAAAGGGTAGCTCATCCCATGCACTTAGACTCTGGGGATGGAGCTTCTCACCACATTCACTCAGACTCTGGGAATAGAGAACTGCTTACCTCATGCACTCAGACTCTGTTGCAAGGGAGCTGCTCAGTCCATGTATTCAGACTCTTGGGGGAGGGAACTGTTCACACCATGCACTGACTCTGGTGGGAATGAGCTGCTCAACCAATGCACTCAGATTTTTGGAGAGGAAGCTGCTCATTCAAGGCACACAGACTAATGGGGGAGGGAGCTGCTCAGCCATCACTCAGACTCTGGTGAGGGGACTGCTCACCCACACACTCAGACTGTGGGTGGGAAGGGCAGCTCGCCCTTTGCACTCAGACTCTGGGGAAAAAGAGCAGCTCACCCCACACACTTAGACTCTGTGGGAAAGGGAAGCTCATCCATGCACTCAGACTCTGGGGGAGGGAGTTGATCATCCTATGCTCTCAGAACCTGAGGGGGAAGGGTAGTTCAACCCATGAACTCAGATTCTGGGGGATGGAGCTTCCCACCCCATGCACTCAGCCACTGGAGAAGGCAAATGCTAACACCATGCACTCAGACTGTGGGGGGATAGATCTCCTCTCCCCATGCACTTAGACTCTGGGAGAGGAAGCTGCTCACTCCATCTACTTGGACTCTGGGGAGGAACTGCTGACCCCATGCACTCATACTCTGGGGGAGGGAGATCCTCAACCAACACACTCAGATTCTGGAACTGGGATGTGTTCACCCCATGCACTTCGACTCTGGGGATAGGGAGCTGTTCACCCTATGAACTCAGACTCTGGGGGGCGGAGCTGCCTACCCCATGTACTCAGCCTCTGAGGGAGGGAGCTGCTAACACCATACACTCAGACCATGGGAAGAAGGATATACTCTCCCCCATTCTCTCAGACTCTGTGGGGGGGATTGCTCACCCACACACTCAGACTGTGGATGGGAATGGCAGCTCACCCTCTGCTCTCAGACTCTAGGGGAAAAGTACTGCTCACCCCACACACTCAGACTGTGTGGTAAAGGGCAGCTTACCCCATGCACTCAAACTCTGGGAGGAAATAGCTGCTCACCCCACACACGCAGACTCTGGGGGAAACAGCTTCTCACCCCACACTGCCAGACTCTGTATCAAAGGGCAGCTCATCCCATGCACTCAGACTCTAGGTGATGGGAGCTGCTTACTACATGCACTCAGACTCTGGGGGGAAGAGCAGCTCCTCATGTCAAGCATTCAGACTCTGAGGAAGGGAGTTGCTCACCCCATGCACTCAGATCCTGAGTTGGAAGGTCAGGTCAACCCATGAACTCAGACTCTGGGAGAGGGAGCTTCCCACCCGATGCACTCAGCCTCTGGGGAAGGCAACTGCTAGCACAGTGCACTCAGACTGTGGGGGGAAGGCTCTCCTCTCCCCATGCACTCGGAATCTGGGGAAGGGAGCTGCTCACTCCACACACTCAGATTCTGGGACAGGGAGCTGGTCACCCTACAAACTCAGACTCTGGGGGAGGGAGCTGCCCACCCCATGTACTCAGCCTCTGGGGAAGGGAGCTGCTAACACCATACAATCAGTCCATAGGAGGAAGGATATACTCTCCCCATGCTCTCAGACTCTGGGGGAAGGACCTGCTTATCCCATGCACTCAGGCTCTGGGAGATAGAATTGCTCACACCACATACACTCAGACTCTGGGGGGAGGGAGCTACTCACCCCATGTACTAAGATTCTGGAGGTAGAGAGCTTTTAAACCCCACACTCAGATTTTGGGAGAGGAAGCTGCTCACTCAAGGCACACAGACTATGGGGGAAGGGAGCTGCTCACACAGTGCACTCAGACTCTGGGACAGGGAGCTACTCACCCCACATGCTCAGACTCTGGTGGGAGAGAGCTTCTTATCCCACACACTCTGATTCTGGGGGAGGGAGCTGCTCACCCCATGCATTCAGACTCTGGTGGGAGGGAGCTTCTCTCGGGGAGATGGAACTGCTCATTACATTAACTCAGACTCTTGTGAGAAGGAGTTGCTCACCTCATGCACTCAGACTCTGGGGAAAGGAAACTGCTCAACCCCACATTCTCAGACTCTGAGGGAAGGATTTGTGCACCCCACACACTCAGACTCTGTGGGAGGGAGTTGTGCACCCCATACGCTCAGACTTTGTGGGAAGGAGTTGTGCACCCCACACACTCAGACTCTGTGGGAGGGAATTGTGCACCCCATACACTCAGACTCTGTGGGAGGGATTTGTACACCCCACACACTCAGACTATGTGGGAGGGAGTTGTGCACCCCACACACTCAGACTCTGTGGGAGGGAATTGTTCACCCCATACACTCAGACTCTGTGTGGAAGGAGTTGTGCACCCCACACACTCAGACACTGTGGGAGGGAGTTGTACACCCCACACACTCAGACTCTGTGGGAGGGAATTGTGCACCCCACGCACTCAGACTCTGTGGGAGGGAATTGTGCACCCCACACACTCAGACTCTGTGGGAGGGAGTTGTGCACCCCACACACTCAGACTCAGTGGGAGAGAATTGTGCACCCCATACACTCAGACTCTGTGGGAGGGAGTTGTGCACCCCACACACTCAGACTGTGGGGGAGGGAGTTGTACACCACACTCCAGACTCTGTGGGAGGGTGTGCACCCACACACTCAGACTCTGTGGGAGGGAATTGTGCACCCCATACACTCAGACTCTGTGTGGAAGAGGTTGTACACCCACACACTCAGACTCTGTGGGAGGGAATTGTGCACCCCATGCACTCAGACTCTGTGGGAGGGAATTGTGCACCCCACACACTCAGACTCTGTGTGGAAGGAGTTGTGCACCCCACACACTCAGACTCGTGGGAGGGAATTGTGCACCCCACACACTCAGACTCTGTGGGAGGGGTTGTGCACCCCATACACTCAGACTCTGTGTGGAAGGAGTTGTGCACCCCACACACTCAGACACGGTGGGAGGGAATTGTGCACCCCACACACTCAGACTCTGTGGGAGGGAATTGTGCACTCCATGCACTCAGACTCTGTGGGAGGGAGTTGTGCACCCCACACACTCAGACTCAGTGGGAGGGAATTGTGCACCCCATACACTCAGACTCTGTGGGAGGGAAGTGTGCACCCCACACACTTAGACTGTGGGGGAGGGAGTTGTGCACCCCACACACTCGAACTCTGTGGGAGGGGGTGTGCAGTCCACACACTCAGACTCTGTGGGAGGGTTGTGCACCCACACACTCAGACTGTGGGGAGGAGTTGTGCACCCCATACACTCAGACTCTGTGGGAGGGAGTTGTCACCCATACACTCAGACTCTGTGGGAGGGAATTGTGCACCCCACACACTCAGACTCTGTGGGAGGGAGTTGTGCACCCCATACACTCAGACTCTGTGGGAGGGAGTTGTGCTCCCCATACACTCAGACTCTGTGGGAGGGAGTTGTGCACCCCATACACTCAGACTCTGTGGGAGGGAGTTGTGCACCCCACACACTCAGACTCTGTGGGAGAGAGTTGTGCACCCCACACACTCAGACTGTGGGGAGGGAGTTGTGCACCCCATACACTCAGACTCTGTGGGAGGGTTGTGCTCCCCATACACTCAGACTCTGTGGGAGGGAGTTGTGCACCCATACACTCAGACTCTGTGGGAGGGAGTTGTGCACCCCATGCACTCAGACTCTGTGGGAGGGAGTTGTGCACCCCACACACTCAGACTCTGTGGGAAGGAGTTGTGCACCCCACACACTCAGACTTTAGGGGAGGGAGTTGTGCACCCCATACACTCAGACTCTGTGGGAGGGAGTTGTGCTCCCCATACACTCAGACTCTGTGGGAGGGAGTTGTGCACCCCATACACTCAGACTCTGTGGGAGGGAGTTGTGCACCCCATGCACTCAGACTCTGTGGGAGGGAGTTGTGCACCCCACACACTCAGACTCTGTGGGAAGGAGTTGTGCACCCCACACACTCAGACTTTAGGGGAGGGAGTTGTGCACCCCACACACTCAGACTGTGGGGGAGGGAGTTGTGCACCCCACACTCTCAGACTGTGGGGGAGGAAGCTGCTCACCACATGAAATCAATCACTAGAAGAGGGAGCTGATCACCATGCACATAGCCCTGTTGGAGACTACAATGGAGGAAGATATGTCCTGGAGAAGCCAGGTGACAGGGCTGGGGGAGCAGCTCAGAAGTGGTGTCTGGTGGCAGATAAGGAGCATACATATGGCACTTTTAATACAAAGTGTATCACAAAGCACACTGCAGTTCAGGGGATTGAGGGGAGAGGTTTGGTTTTATATAGCCCCGTTTGTACAAAGTTTATCACAAAGCACATTACAATTGAGTACGGTATATGGACAAGAGAGATTTGGTTTTAAATAGCACCTTTAATGCAAAATGTACCACAAAGCACATTACAATCAAAGAGATGTTTAGGAGAGATTTGGTTTTATATAGCACCTTGTTTACAAAGTGTATCACAATGCACGTTACAATTGAGAAAATGGAAGGGTGAGAATACTGCTGCCAATGTCAGTTCACAGGGACATTAACAGAGCAGAAAGATTAGAGAGAAATCAAAGACAGGTTAAGCATGGGGAGGTTACGTGACCTGCTCAGGGCCACATAGTAAGTGGTGTTTGTGGGATTCAAACCCAAATCTCCAGTTAGACAACTCTATGCTCTAACCACTGAGTTTTAAAGTTGTGCTGGTTAACTGGAAAAAGATCAAATAAAATGGAGGGCACCTCCATCACATTAAATGATGGAATATTAGGTATTAAATGTACTTTCTGCAGCAACTATACCATTGAATCAAGTGCAGGGCTAGGCCCATATGCATGTCAGCAATGCAGGGAAATAAAGGAACTTGAATCAAAAATATGTGGACTTGAATTTCAGATTAAAGGGTTAAAAGCATTTGTGGATGTAGACCTCATTGGTGGCAAACAGCAGGCTCAAACATCTAACCAGGGAGATTACAGTGATATTACAAATAAACGCAGAAGGGAGGGAGATGAGATCTAACCAGGGAGATCACAGTGATATTACAAATAAACACAGGAGGGAGGGAGATGAGCTGCGGGACTGCTGCATCATTGAAAGCAACAAAGCTTATAAAAGTAAAAGAAAGGAGAGAAGGGAAAGTAATGTTTTTATAGATATTTACAATAGACACACTCCTTTAATTAGTCATATGGGCAATATTGAAATACAGACTGATGATCTTATAAATATAGCAACAGCTACAGAAAATGGTATAGACAGGGAAGTACAAGGTGTGAAAACACTCAGTTTGGTATGAGAACAAGACGCATTACCTAGGGACAGCATGACATCCTTGCTAGGGGGTTCGGGGGAGAAAATAGAGAGGCAGATTTTCATTCTGGGCGAGTCCATGTTAAAATATGTGGATCATAAACAACACAGGAAAGTAAGGAGCATATAGCAAATTGTAGTTTTCTCTGGAGCCAAGATTAAGGATATAGAGAAAATTCTGCCAAATATACTAAAACCAGCAGGTGAAAGACCACTAGTGGTGTTTCATGCTGGGAAAAACAACACAAGAAAACAATCAGTGAAAGAGATCCTGTAGAAATGTAAAGATTTTAAACAAAACACTGATGATCTCCAAACTGAGTTAATTATCTCAGAAATTTTACCCATCCCCAAAGCAGGCCAACATTGGCAAAAAAACTAAGAAATATAAATAATAATCTAAAGAGATGGTGACTGTAGGAAAATGTTAAGTCATGGGAGTTATTCGAGGGACATTATAATCTATTTGCATATGATCAGCCTTCACCTGAGCATGAGGGGGCTAGATTTATGGGTAAGCTCATAAATGAGGCAATTGCAGAAACTAATTTAAACTAAATGAAACGGGGAGAGGGGAGAGGAGAGAGGCTCAGCCCTAAATCAAGCAGTAGTAATGCACATTGGGCTTCCATAGTAGTTTGTTCATCTGAGTCTCCATGGATATCTAGCAATCTAAAAGGAAAATCCAAGGTAATTAAATCTAATAAGATCAGAGCATTGTTAATTAATGCAAGAAGTTTGGCTAATAAAATAGATTAGCTAATTCTTCTCCTACAGGAAGGAAAACATTAATCTCTGTGCTATTACAGAGACGTGGTGGAATGAAGACCAGTGGGGGAAACATATCCCAGGTTATGAATTATTCTGTACAGATAGAACTAAGAAAAGAGGTGGGCATGTAGCACTATAAATTAAGGATATTTATGAAGCATATGAAGTAAGACCCACAGTAGACCATACAGGAGTAGAGCAAGTGTGGGTAAATCTTAACCAACCAGATAAAAGAAAAATCACCATAGGGGTATGTTATTGAGCCCCATGGATAAGTGTAGAGGATGATGCTCAGTTTCTGAATTCTATTAAGAGCATGGATCTAAATGATAGAGCATTGGTAGAGGAAGACTTTAACTTCCTCAACATCGATTGGACAATGTATACAGGGAAAATACACTAGAAAGAAATGTCCTTAATGTATTAAGTACCAGTACACTAGTGCAATATGTCAAACAAAGTACAAGAGGTCAGAATATTCTTGATCTGGTCCTGAGCAACGTGGGTGAGGATATAAAAGATGGTATTGTTAGGGAACCATTGGGATTAAGTGACCATAATATTGTAGAATTCAGAATCACAGGAAATAAGATCACAGACAAGGGGCAAACTAAAATAAAATGTTGGAATAGAGCTAATTACAAGGACATGAAAAGCTAGCTAAGTAACTGGAATTGGAAGGAGGAATGTAAAGGGCTCTGTGTCCAGCAAATTTGGGACAACATACAAATTAAATTAGAACACTGTACTATACATTATATCCCAATGAAAACCAAATACAATTCCCAGGGTAAAATCCCATCATGGCTAAACCCCTCACTCAAAAGACTTATAAATAAAAAGAAAATAGCATTTGAAAAATATGAAAATAATCCCTCACCCTGAAGATGACTGAAATTTAAAAATAGAGCCAAACAATGCAAAAAGGCAATTACATTTACAAAAGCAAATGAGGAATTTAGAGTGGCAAACTCAACAGCGGGTAATAAGAAAACTCTTTTTCAATTATATTAACAGCCAAGAAATGGAGCTGTAAGGGTACGACCAATAATCGTAGAGGGAGAAACAACTACTGACAAAAGGGAAATGGCAGATACATTTAATAAATACTTTCTTAGTGTGTTCCAAACTAAAATCTATAATGAAACCAAAACCAGCATACAGCAGAACAAAACTGACACTATTGACTTTAAAAATACTACAGTATTGATTAAATTAATTAATATCAAGACCAACAAATCTTCAGGGCCTGATGGGTTACATCCTTGTTTACTTAAAGAGCTGGCGAACAAGCTAGCTGGCCCAGTAGGGTATCTGTTTAGCATGTCTTTGAGAAATGGGGAAATTCCAGATGACTGGAGGCCAGCTACAGTGACACCCATCCAAAAAAATGTTGTTAAATTGTAAGTTGGTAATTGCAGGCCTATTAGCCTGACATGCATCCTGTGTAACATTATGGAGGAATTAATCAAAGAATCCTTAGAACATTACATTCAAGCCAAAGGTCTCTTAGACATCACTCAGCATGGACTTACACATCTGAGATCATGCCAGACAAACTTGATGAATTTCTTTGAAAAAATGAGTAAGGCCTTGGAGGACAGCCTAGCGGTGCATGTAGTATATCTGGCCTTCTCCAAGGCCTTTGATTTAGTGCCCTATGCTGATCTGATTAGTAGTCTTCAGGAACTAAGAGTTGAACCACAAAGCATTAACTGGCTCCTCCATAGGAGGCAGAGGGTAAACATCAGAGGGTATATATCAGACTGGGGTGAGGTGACAAGTGGGGTCCCCCAGGGCTCAGTACTGTTTAATATCTTTGTGTCCTTCCCGAATGCTTCCAAGAATGCATGGATATCAGAATTTGCTGAGGACAGTAAGGTGGGGGTTTTGTGAGAACAGAGATAGATACACATAACCTGCAAAAAGAATTGGATACAATAAGTACCTGGGTTGGATCACATAAAATGAGATTTAGTATCAGAAAGTGTAGTGTTATGCACTTTGGACATAACAATATTCATGCAACCCATAACTTATGTGGACGTACTTTAAAAAGTGTGGAGTGTGAAAAGGATCTAGGTGTGTTAGTTATTAATGACCTTACATTCAGACTACAAACTACCAACGTGGTTAACAATGCTAATAGAATATTATATTGTATTCTGCATAATATCAGACGTAGAGATAAAATCGTGATATTGCCATTATATAGTGTATTGGTGAGACCTCTAATGGAATACAGTGTGCAGTTTTGGAACCCTTATCCCAGAAGAGATATTAAGAACCTGGAGACTGTTCAAAGGAGAGCAACTAAAAGGACAGATGGTCTTCATTCCCTCCCATAGGAGGAAAGGTTTGAAAGAGCTGAAATTGTAATAATTGGAATATGTTATGCTCCGGGGAGACTTATGTTTAGTATATTTAGCCTTCTGAAATATGGATTTTTGGGCATGTTTTCCATTAGAAAGAAAAACTACTGCTAGACCTATGAGAACCCATGATTATCAATTAAAGGGAGAACTGTATAAATCTAATAAAAGGGGGTCTTGGTTTAACCAGAGAGTGGTGTCTTGCTGGAATAGACTTCCACCAAATATAGTTAACAGTGATTCAATGACCAATTTCAAAAATAAGTTAGATGCATTCTATAGCGTCACTAGGATACTATAGCTTGGAAACACAAAAATATATTAACCAATGAGACTTCTTGGCATAAGCTATTGTCTTAAACCTGACTTATGAGACTTATGAATCACACTGCCTCCCTATATACCTTGTGCATACCTTGTGGGCAAATCCTATAGAGGACTTCAATCGCTTACTTTTCAGCAATGTCACATTTATTTTATAAACATGCCAACAGGTAAGGATTGTGCTCAGCTACCACTCAGGTGTGTTGTTTGCTCTTTTGTGCTGTAGTAGGTACCTCACGCCATGGGGTCTTTCCAGTGTAAACAGCCAATGAGGCTTGGTTCCTAATACTATGTTTCATCTGCTGCAGCACAAAATCTGTTTTATGTCACAAATTCAATGAGATATTTTGGTCCGATTCATTCCCCACCCTGTGCATGAAATTCCTGGCATGTATGATGTGCACCTGTTTCTCCGATCATTAATATAGGTTGTCTTCTTTCTCTCCCTATCTTTCTCTCTTTCCTCCTCCTCCACACAGCTGTGCAGACATGCAGTAAGTGTTTTTTTTTTCAATTTCTTTTGCCTTAAAATATGCCAGGCTGTGGAGAATCCAGCCCTCAGTTATTTTTTAGGTGGAATTAAGTCAAAGCCATCCATAGGTCCAAGTTTAGAACTTATGATAGCCGCTTAGAAGTGAAACTAATTCCTGGTTCCCAAATTGTGGAAAACTCAATATTCCAGGACAGCAGAAAAATTGTTGACATTTACATAACTATTATTGTAAAAATGCATTTTCTTCCAGAACTAGAAATCCAGTGTTCTTGTATTTCTCACAAGAGGGACAAATGCTTCCACCTCTTCAATTGGAAGTGTCAAGCCATATTTGTTGAAGTCAGATACTGTCAAAATGGGCTTTACTAAAGCAGTGGGTGAATTTCTGATCTATCCTGCCTGCAAGATCCCCCTCCAACATGTGCTCAGGCATTGTTACCTAGTGACAGGCCCCCTACACTGTTGCATTGTTACTTAGAGTCATGACCACACCCCAAAAAAAACTGCAGCACTGTTACATAGTGACAAGGATGTTCCCATTCTGTGGCATTGTTACATAGTGACACGGATGTTCCCATTCTGTGGCATTGTTACATAGTGAAATGGGTGCTCCCATTCTGTGGCATTGTTACATAGTGACACGGATGTTCCCATTCTGTGGCATAGTTACATAGTGACACGGATGTTCCCATTCTGTGGCATAGTTACATAGTGACACGGATGTTCCCATTCTGTGGCATTGTTACATAGTGACACGGATGTTCCCATTCTGTGGCATAGTTACATAGTGAAATGGGTGCTCCACCCCCACTCAGGCCTTGTTACGTAATAATCAGGACAGAAGTGCTCTCACAGCTCACTGAGGAGCTCAGTCTATAGGTCTCAGCTCATCCCCAGTTGAAAGATCACACTTGTTACATGGTATATATCCCAGAACAATGCATCAGATAGTAACTGTCATGTTCTAACCAGCACAGAGGTACATATTCATCTGCTTCCTAGGAGAATGGGGGTTTGTGTCAGAGACATGGAATGCCACATTGAGGCTGGCTTATGACTGAGAATGCTGCCATGATGAAGCAATTTGCTCTCAGGCAGAGAGACAATGGGCCCCCTGGCATTCATTAGCCCCAGCTGGGTGACAACAGAGTTGTACTGGCATTGGCAGTAAAGGTAGACCCTCACTTGCACTCCAGGCTTGAGGAAGGGTGCATCCATGGTGCATCTGTGGTGCATCTGTGGTGATTCTGATTACTGGGGTGAGGAAAAAAGAGGAAAAGCTCTTGAATAAAAGAATTTATAATGGGTCATTCATCGTTGCACAGAATCAGAACTGGTCACATCTCATCAGCCCTTAGGCATCAGTTACAAGACAGTACTACAAACAGGTACAATGTCTCAGTGCTACAGCAGTCATTCAGTGATAGGGAGTAAGCCAAACACATCAGTGCTCAAGCAGCCATTACAGAACAGTGCAATAAATAGACATTGGGGCAGAATGTGAGGTCTCCTGGGTTGAAGAATGAGGCCAGCTCTTCAGTGGTCAGGCTGCAATTATTGAACAGTGCTATAAACAGTGAATGTTTGTTCAGGTGTCCCAGGATCAGAAGTGAGCCCAACTTATTGGCACTCAGACAAGCCAGTACAAGATAGTGCTACAATCAGACACAACAGCCAAGTTGTTAGTGCAGGCCTTCTGGGACTGAGAGTGAGCCCAACACCTTTGCGCTCAGGGAGCCATTACTGTGCAGTGCTATAAACCAATACAATGGCCAAATGGTAGTGTGGGTTGTCATAGAGGCATTGTCAGGAATCATAGACAAACCAGGAGAAGTTATAAAATTCTCAAGTAGTATTTTATTATCAATAACAAAAATATAAAAATAGAATTTGTATAGGATAGCTCATCATATAAAAGTCCTTCATCTGAAAGTCTCTAAATCTAAATATGGAAAACCAAAATATTAATCTCCATTTTATAAGATGTCTTTTTCTGACAGTTTAAATTCTGCATCCTATTCTTGTAAATTACCTTCCTGGGGCCAGCCTGAAGAGTACATTTAGTCTCAACAGGTGCAACAAAATAGAACATTCTGTCTGGGGGCTGGTCTCCTGCTAACATTTCTGTTAACAAGCTTGTGGAGGTCAAAATACCCCCCCCCCCCCCCCATGTTTCAGACTGATATCTTTTCTAATAAACCCAAAGAGCTTTTCTGCAATTATTTCAACAACATAATCATATACATTTGCAAACCAAGGGATCCCAGTTTCACATAAAGATTCACGTATATTTTTTAACAACAGAGAAGCAAGGGGAGAAAGAAAGCCTAGATGACAGCAAGTGAAGGAAGGGAGATAACAGGCAGAATTGTGGGACCATCAGAGTTGCCATTTCCTAGGTGTCATAAGGAAAATTTGATTGCACAAACAGGCAAGAGACAGAAAAGTGGCAAAATAGGAGAGAACAAAACAGACACTTGCTTTGAACTCTCTCTGCATAAAAAAACACAACTGGGTCTTACCCAACCCTGTCACACAGGTGTCTCAGCAACGGGAGTGAGCCCAAATCATTAGCACTCAGACAGCCATTACAGGACAACGCTATATACTGGTATAATGTCTCAATATAAGTGCAGGCATCCCAAAATCAGAAATGAGTCCAACTCATCAACACTCAGGCAGCCATTACAGGACAGTGTTATGGACACAATGGCCTAAAATTATTACAGGAATCCTAGGACTGGGAGTCAGCCTAGTTCATTGGCACTCAGTCAGCCATTGCTGAACAGTGCTACATACAGACACAATGGCTGAATATTGGTGCAGAAATCCTAAGATTAGGAGTGAGCCCAACTCATTGACATTCAGGTAACCATTGCAGGACAGTACTACATAGAAGCACAATGGCCTAACTGTACTGCAGGCATCCTGGGATTGGGACTGAGCCCAACTCATCAGCACACAGGCAGCTATCATAGAACAGTGCTGTAAACAAACTCAGTAGCACAATGTTAATGCAGGAATCCCAGGACTGGGAGTGAATTAAACTCACAGGTGCACAGACAGCGATTACAGGACAGAGCTGAAAACAGACACAATGGCCCGACATTAGTGCAAGAATCACAGGATCATGACTGATTCCAGCTCATCAGTACTCAGGCAGCCATTATATGACAGTGCCACAGACACAGTGTAACACTGTTAGTGCAAGAATCCTATGATCAGGAGTGAGCCCAATGACACTCAGGTAGCCATTGCAGGACAGCATTATAAACAGGCACAATGGCTCAATGTTAGTGCAGGTGTCCCTGTATTCTTTGCTTAGCCAGCCATTACAGAACCATGCTATAAATGCATACAGTTTTATAATTCAGTAGTAGGTGCCAAAGGATCAAGAAGTGAGCCCAACTCATTGGCACTCAGACAGCCATTATAGGACAGTGCTACAGACACAATTGCATGGTGTTAGTGCAGGAATCACAGGACTGGGTGTGAGTTAAACTCATATGTGCTCAAACAGCCTTTACAGGACAGGGCTACAAATAGATACAACTGACCAATGTTTGTTTAGGATTCTCAGGATGAGGAGTGAGCCCAACTCACTGGCACTGAGGCAGCCATTATAGAAACAGTGTTAGTGCAGGGGTCCTGAGATCAGGGGTGAGCCCAACTCACTGGCACTGAGGCAGCCATTATAGAACAGTGTTAGTGCAGGGGTCCAGGGATCGGGGTGAGCCCAACTCACTGGCACTGAGGCAGCCATTATAGAACAGCGTTAGTGCAGGGGTCCAGGGATCCGGGTGAGCCCAACTCACTAGCACTGAGGCAGCCATTATAGAACAGTGTTAGTGCAGGGGTCCTGAGTTCAGGGGTGAGCCCAACTCACTGGCACTGAGGCAGCCATTATAGAACAGTGTTAGTGCAGGGGTCCAGGGATAGGGTGAGCCCAACTCACTGGCACTGAGGCAGCCATTATAGAACAGTGTTAGTGCAGGGGTCCTGAGTTCAGGGTGAGCCCAACTCACTGGCACTGAGGCAGCCATTATAGAACAGTGTTAGTGCAGGGGTCCTGGAATTGGGGTGAGCCCATCTCATTGTTGCTCATTCACCCATTACATGACACGTACCATAGACAGCAGGGCCCATTGTTAGAGTAGGCATCCTAGAGTCACAGGTAATCTCACCTCATTGGTACTTAGGAAGCCGTTATAGGACAGTGCCACAAACATACACCATGTTCATTGTTAGAGCAGGCATCCTGGCATCGGAGGTGAACCCAACTCATTGTTGCTCAGGAAGCCATTAAAGGACAGTGCCACAAAAGACAGAATGACCAAGTTGTAATGTAGGCATCCTGGTACTGGGAGGAGCCAACTCATCAGCACTCAGGCTGGCATTACAGGACTGCGCTATAAGCAAACACAATGTCCCAATTGTAATGTAGGTGTCCCTGGGGATGGGGAAGGAAGGAAGGAAAAGAAAGAAAGAGAGAGAGAGAGAAGAAAGAAAGAAAGAAAGAAGAAGAAGAAAGAAAGAAAGAAAGAAAGAAAGAACCATATTGGATACCACCTTTATGTTTCTAATGTCTAGATAAACATTACCTGCATTTGTATCAGTTATGGTGGTGGTCAGTGTGTGTGTGTGTATGTGTGTGTGTGTGTGTACATGCTTGGGTTTATGTGTATATGCAAGCTTCCGAGCATGTGTGCTTGTGTGTACTGTATGTAAATGCATACTTGTCTGCATGTCAACAGAACACACTCCTTTCATGAAAAATAATGGCTATATTTTAATGTGATTGTTTGTCTCCTACTCCCACTTCTCTTGTTACAGACCTCAGCACATGTGGCTACTGTAAGTACATTTTTTTTCTGTAACTAAAAGTTTCATCATTCATCTCTGTAGTATCCAACAAGAACTGACTTATCTACAGTTGCTAGAGGTCTAGAAATTCTAATGGTAAAAACTGGTGCAAGTAGGTCACCACTTACAAAGCTGCATCTTTGCTTGCATGTATGGTATTTTCAAAGGTGGAGCCAGTTTACAACTGGCTTCATGGTGTACAGCAGCTTGTGGCCATTTTTTTGGTGCAGCTATGGAGAAATCGTATGCCCCATGGGACCAGCATTACATCCTCCGCAGCTGTTCCTGCTAAAAATGCAAAGCTGCACAGGTGTGGAACTTTTGTCACATAGTGGTGGCTGTGGCATGGGACTTAGTGCCCAGATGGGCTGAAAATCCAGCACAAGATACTAAAAAAAAACTAACAGAAATTCCAACATTCACCACAGAAATTCCTTTCAAACCAAGTAGAGCACCACACCAAGTTTCACAGTATAACAAATGCTACAGTTTATCTGTAGACAAGAGCAAACATTTGTGCAAAATAATGAGAACAAGTTAGAGGTTTACTTGTTATACCACTTATGCAACTCAAAATACAATGGAGCCTGCCAAACTCCTCCAAAGGTGCTAGCGCCTTCTCCTGTCATGCCCCACAACACTGGAACTCCCTCCTCTAACCATAGCCTAGCATCATCCGCGCCTTTCAAAAATTTGCTAAATGATCATCTTGCTGATTCCTATTCCTGCTTTAACCCCTTAGCCCATTATCTCTATCTGATCTATCTATACACCCCTAACATCCTTTCAGAGTTTATCCTCAATAACCATGCTCAGCACTTTCCTCCTGTCACCTCTTTGCCCTACTCTTATTATATCTGGTCCTCATCCCTTATCCTGCCTCAATTTCCTATTCTATCCTCCCTCTTATGTCGCATCCCTACCCCTATCAATTCCTGACTCTCTTATATCCATCTTATATGGTTATTATAATTGTACTTTTCATTGTAAAATCTCACCCTATTCGCTACCTGAATGTTGCCTGATGGCTTTATTTATTGTATTGCTCTTTTATATTTCTATGTTATACATTTTAGTTGAATCAATTGTATTTATTGTTTTCTCCTGCCTGCACTGTATTATAATTGTCTAAACATTTACTGTTTAATGATTGTACTGTCTTTGTTCAATAATGTGTTGTTTCTGTATACTCCCGGGCCATGCCTGAAAATAGTCATTGCTATGGCTAGCGCACTTTATCCGGTCAACAAAAACGAAATAAATAACTAAGATGCAACACAGTACTGCAGAATTCTGCAACAGTTACTACAGGAAACAAGGCAGTTTCAATGCATTGCCATCTAAGAACTGTTACACTCTGCTGCATCCTGGCAGCTCCACTGAGAGCTGAATGGATTCAAATTGAAATTTTAGAAACTGTAGGTTCTATAACCAACAACACTCTGAAAGTTTAATTTGCATCCATCAAACTGTCTTTCTGCAAGCAGTACTCAATAGAATGAGTTTAAAATAGAACTCCACAGTAACACTAACTATACTAGTTCATAGGTTCTCCAGACAAGAGCAGGCATGTGCACATTGAGCTTGTCTGCTGCATTCAGTGGAAAATAGCAGAGAAACCACCCGCCAGTAGGTTTATGCCTTATGCCTTAAGGGCATTAACAAGGTGAAAGAGTCTAACATGTTTCAATACAAGAAAATTAGCAGGACAAGAGGACACAGCATGAGATTAGAGGGAGGCCGATTAAGGGGTAATGTGAGGAAGTTCTTTTTCACAGAAAGGGTGGTGGATGCATGGAACGGCCTACCTCAGGAAGTGGTGGATATGAATACAGTGCAGGGCTTCAAACAGGCATGGGATAGGCATAAGGGAGCAATACAGATAAGTATGAATAGATAGGCCATTGACAGAGCAAAGACCGATGACACATTCATAGGTAGAAAGAAATGGGCAGACCGGATGGGCCTTGCGGTCCATGTTGTCCTGCTTCTATGTTTCTATGGCTGGAATATTCAAAGGTTGCACCTGGCTCAACAGGGTTTGCACAATGCGCCAATCCCCAATCATCCTATTTCATTCAAGGGGCATGTTGCGGCGCAACTCTCGATGCGCCGGGCGCATTGGTAATGAATGTGGCATAGATGCAGGGGTGTGGTCATGCAAATCTGACACATCCCGATATTCAGCCTGAGATGTGCAGCGCATATGCTGGCACAACCTATCGTGCACCGCACACTGGTGCTCAAAGTTGAGCTGTAAATAATAGGCTCAAATGCTGGCCACCCACAGGTGAGTGGCTGTATTGCAGGTGCAACACAACAGCCACCAACCTGTGGTAACCCTCCCACTAACAAGATCACCATCCACAAGCACCGGATCCCCTGGTAGTCTACTGGACCCCCTCCTCCCGCATGCCCTGATCATAGGCTGTGGGATGACTAACAAATACTCTGGTGGTCATAGTGGACCCCCTCCCTCCCCATAAGCCCGATAGTGGGCTGTAGTATGGCTAACGAGTACCCTGGTTGTCTAATGGACCCCCTCCCTTCCCGTAAGCCTGATCATGGGCTGCAGTAATAGGAGAGATCAATCTGGAGGTCCAGTGGTACTCTCCTCCCCACCCACCCACAGAAGCCCCAAGCCACCCAGCATCCCCCCATCATTGGCGGGTGGCAGCACCCCACCCGCATACCGCCCGGCCACCTGCCGAATGACAGCGTACAGTATGATCTGTATGCCTTTGGGCCAGTGTGGACCAATGGGCAGACCATACTGCCTAGGACCAGATAGCAATGAGCGCGTTCATTCCATATCTAATCTGTAAAATATAGTCTAGCCATAATCCACTAACTCTAATAACTGCTCTGAATCGCACAATATGCTGTCATCGATGGTGTGTCCCGGGTGGATGTGCAGGTGCTGCCACCCGCGATGACGGGGATGCTGGGTGGCGGGGGGCCTCTGTGGGTGGGTGAGGAGGAGAGTACCACTGGACCTCCAGATTGATCTCTCCTATTACTGCAGCCCACGATCAGGCTTATAGGGAGGGAGCAGGGTCCACTAGACAACCAGGGTATTCGTTAGTCATACTACAGCCCACAATCAGGCTTACAGGGAGGGAGCTGGGTCCACTAGACCACCAGGGTATTTGTTAGTCATACTACAGCCATAATCAAGCTTACAGGGAGGGAGCTGGGTTCACTAGACCACCAGGGTATTCGTTAGTCATACTATAGCCCATGATCTGGCTTACAGGGTGGGAGCTGGGTCCACTAGACTACCAGGGTATTCGTTAGTCATACTACAGCCCACAATTGGGCTTATGGGGAGGGAGGGGGTCCACTAGACAGCCAGGGTATTTGTTAGTCATACTACAGCCCACGATCAGGCTTACGGGGAGGGAGGGGGTCCACTAGACAACCAGGGTATTAGTTAGTCATACTATAGCTCGTGATCTGGCTTATGAGGTGGGAGGGGGATCCTCTAGACCACCAGGGTAATCTTTCTTATTACTACTGCCAGCGATCAGGCATACGGGAGGGGGGACAACAATAGCCCGCCAGGGAGCCAACCCCCGATGACAGCAGCCTGGCAGGGCACGGCTGCATTTCGCTGGGACACCCAGTGCAGCGCATGAAAATGGGGCCATAATAACATGCAAATGGCCCCATTTGAACCTTGCATAGGTTATAGCTGCATTTGCATGCCCCGGCTGAATATCGTGGGTGATGCGCCTAGCGCAATGGCACTTACACTGGCGCATCCCCATGCTCCCTCTCTGTGGCTTGTGTTGTCACAGTGCCACTGCGCCATGAGCAGTATGTGCGCTGACCTTGCCATATTCAATGGTGCTGTGCCATGGCGCATCACCATTGAATATTGCCTGGCCCCGGCGCAGCCCAGTTGTGCTGCACCCAGGCTTGTGCCACTACCCGGCACAGTCTGAATATCTGGCCCTATGTTTCTAAATTCAACTTGAGCATGTTTAAGTTACCACTCTCAACAATTTCTTTTGGCAAGCTGTTCCAGCCATTTAGTACTCTTTCACAGAACCATCCTCTTCATCTTTGTGTTTATAATTATTACCTTTAAGATGTCTGCTGTGTCCTCGTATCATGTTTTCCTCATTACTGAGTTCTAGATGTAGATATTGCATTGTATCTGTGTTGGATAAAGCTTTATACAACACAATCATGTCTTCTCTCACCCTTCTCATTTCCAGGCTATAAAGCCCAAGTTCTCTCAATCTGTTTTCGTATGTCAACCCCTCAAGCCCCTTTGTCATTGTTGTCATCCTTTGTATGCCCTCGACCCCAGCAATATTGCACTTGTTTTGAGGTGACCAGAATTGGACACAGTACTCAGCATGTTGTCTCATCAGCAATCTATACACTGGCAAAATCCTCCCTATCCCTGCTTACAATGTTCTTCCTAATGTAAGATATTATTTTATTGCATTTTAGTATAGCTTCATCACACTGTCTTGCGTTTTAGAAATTGTTGATAGTGATTGTGCCCAAGTCCCGTTCACTGTATGACTCCCTAAATTCAATTCCTCCCACATTATATTTAAAGGCTCTGTTGTTTTCCAAAGTGAATGACTACGCATTTGTCATGATTAAACCTCATCTTGTTCCTTATAGCCCATGTATATAAACCTTCCAGTTCACCTTGTAGTTTTGTTATCTTATCCCTGGTGTTGAATTGGTAACCTATTTTTGCATCATCTGTGAATTTAGCTATCTATCCTCCTTCTTTCAACTGAAGTCCTAAGACAAACACATTGAAAAGTGTTGGTCCCAAGACAGACCCTGTGGCACCCGCTAGTCCCCCAACCTCCTCAGATTCAAAACCATTAATTGTAACAATCTTTTCCATTTGTAAGCAATGATCTTATCCATTTACTTACATGGGACTTATAAGTTCAGAATGTAGAACTGTGTCAAATGTCTTGCCAAAATCCAAATAGACCACATCCGCCACCCTCCCATCCTCTAATGTCTGGCTAATTTTTTTTTAAAAGTCAGTTAAATCAGAAAGGGAGGACCTACCTCTACTAAATTCATGCTGTAATTTATTCCCAAGGCTGTTACTAGTTTTAGTTATTTATATTATTTCCCTTATATAGCTTTTTAATAGCTTACTAAATGCTGATGTCAGACTTACAGGACTGCAGTTGGTTAGTTCTTCCCTACTGCCCTTTTTACAGCTGCATGGGTGGAGCTCCACAGACATTATGCCATCATCTGTAAAAGAACACTGTGGAAGCACATGACCAGACCAGCTGTCTGATGTGCACCCACAGTGCTCTGGCAAATGTCTAATCATTCTGTTTATATGGCCCGTCCCCTCTGTGGGCCGCATAAACACACCCCCTTCATAAGGCACTACTTTTGTTTCACAGCTGCAGAAGTGATGGCCTTTGTGCTGAAGATGGCTTCTGACTCAAAATGCTCATGCACGAGTATCGAACATGCACAGTTCTGTTGGGGCCAACATCTTGGGTATGGCAGACCCTGGCATGGCGAGAGTGCATCGAGAGCACTGAGTAATCTTTTACTGTCGCTGTACTCTCACCGTACTGTGCATTCGTGTCAGCTCTGACCAGATCTTCTTATGAATAGGTACCACTATGGCCATTCTCCAAACATCTGGTACGTCACCTTTTTCAAGTGACATATTGAATATTTTTATGATTGGTCCTACCAATATCAACTCCTTTAATGTCCTTGGATGTAGGCCATCTGGTCCCTGAGATTTGTTAACATCCAGAGTCGCCAACATCTTAAGCACCTCACCCTTGCTAATTATTGGTAATGTATCTAGGTCATGTAAAAATATTATGCTGAGTTTAGATTTTTGAAAGACCAATGCAAAAATGTTTTTTAGGCTCTTGGTCATATCTCTTTCATGATCTATTTTATTACCCTCCACTACCAGAGTTCCCACTTTCCTGTCACTCCCTTTTTTCCCCTAATGTATGACCAGATCATCTTGGGATTTTGTTTTGAATTATTTGCTATGTTTAGTTCATTTAGTCTTTTAGCTTTCCTAATCTAATTTTTGCATTTACTTTCCTTGGTTTTAAAACTACTTCATAGTGATGGGTCTCATGTTCCCTTTTCCCTTTTGTACATACGCCATTTGTCTAAGATCATATTTTTTATTTTCTTATTCAACCACATTGGCTTTTTGCCATTACTATTACAGTTATTAATTGTGGGGATTTTTTTATTTTACTTATTTTTATTTATTTAAGGTTTGGATCATTACCATTGAGCAAAATGGTTCTTTTACAAAGGTTCCGAGTCAAAAAGATTCAGTACAGTACATAAGGCACAAACTTGAAACATAAGACAGGGCAATGAGTACATAGGTATACAAACAACTGGTAGTTGCAGAAGTGCAGGAAGTTGTCAATAACATCATCTCACAAAAACAGAAATAGTATTGAGTTGAAATTCCTTGGTAATGATGCTTTGTAGACATAGTGAGGTTACTAAGTGCAATGCAATGGAGGTGGTAGCAGCCCAGGTGGGCTTGGTCCAGGTAGGGAGGGAGAGGAAGGATGTAGGGGATGGAGGGAGGAAGATATTAGGAAAAGAGAGGTGAGTCAACCAGAAGTATGGCAAGAGGTAGCTTGCAACTAAGATGGGCAATCACAGTGGTTCGCCTGGGCTAGTAGGAGGCAGAGGTCTCTTTTGAAGGGATACATCTTTACATTACAGCTGCTCTCGTTCAGCTCATCATGATAAAAAATACCTCTATGTATAAGTTCCATTATCTTTGTTGATTGTGCCTAATTGTTGTTTGTTTCTGTACTTACCTGACATGGAACCTATGTAACAAGCTTTCAGCTCAAGGGTGTTAATCCAAGATCATAATAAAAGTCTATACCCGAGACCTTTAATTTTTTCCTCCAATTACATCCATGCACTTTTTATATCCTGGGAGTAGGGAAGATGCTGGAAACTATAGACCAGTGAGCCTCACATCAATAGTGGGGAAAAATATGGAATCACTACTTAAAGATTGGACTGTGGAATACCTTGAATCCAGCAGAGCACAGGATCCAAGACAGCATGGATTCACAGAGGGAAGGTCATGTCAAACAAATCTAATTTATTTCTTTGACTGGGTGATGGGGAAAGTGTATCAGGGAGCAGTGGATGGGGCCTACCTGGATTTCAATAAGGCCTTTGATACTGTTCCACATAGAAGACTTGTGAACAATCTGGGCAGCCTGGGACTGGGTCATAAGATAGTGAACTGGGTTAGGAACTGATTGCATGATAGAAGACAGAGGGTGGTGGTAAATGGAGCTCAGTCTGAGGAAAGGAGGGTGACCAGCAGGGTGCCACAGGGATCAGTTTTAGGGTCAGTCCTGTTTAATGACTTCATAAGCGACATTGTGGAGGAGCTGGAAGGGAAGGTATGCATCTTTGCAGATGACACTAAGATCTGCAACAGGGTGGACTCTCTGGGAGGGTGGAAAAATGAGGAGGGACCTAATAAACTGGAGGGATGGTCTACAGTGTGGAAGCTGAGATTCAATGCAAAACAGTGCAAAATCATGCATTTGGGGTGCAATTGTCAGTGTCAGTGGCTCAGTAGATAGCACACTCGCCTCTGAGGCCGGGAGATCAGAGGGTCGTGGGTTCAGTTCCCACATCTGGCACTTGGGTTAATATCCCAGTACTGACACTGTAATGCAGCACAAGAGGGGTGCTGCATTTCTGAGGTGCCGTCTTTCGGATGAGACGTTAAACCGAGGTTCCATCTGCCTGGATTGGTGGTAGTTCAGGTGGATGTTAAAGATCCCACGGCACTTATCGAAAAGAGTAGGGGTGTTTTATTGACATAAAAACATAAACAGCAACACTTTAAAGTAGGATAATCGATAGAACAACACTTTTCCATAACATATAACATAACAAAATCAAAGAGATGTACAAGTCTTACATTGTAAACGCTCGAGAACACAAAAATCATGAGAAGTAAACTATTAACAAATATCCAGTCCACTTTTAACTCTTATTATTTGAACTTAATAAAGTAGAAAACCTTTCCACCATTTACGTAAAGTTCCTGGGGTCACTCTTGATGCGTCCTGTGTATAAATCAGTATAAGCTCCTTGATGACTAACCGACTTACACAAAGAGTAAGGCATTCTCTTTTGATAAAGAACCCATTGAACCCTGGCTTGCCATAAATAATATCTTAGACATCCCAAAAATAAGGATAATGTTTCTTCGTGAAATTCAGACAAATTCTTGGGATAACATCCTAGAATCAAAAATTCATAAGACATATTACCTAACCATTTAAATCCCCAAAGCTTTTCTAGGTATGACCATAAACCCGTCATATGAACATCTAAGAAAAAAATGTTCCATCGATTCTTCTACATTAATACAATCCAAGTATAGGCACAATCTTTCCTGTAAAACCTTGTACTTGAAATTTCCTCCGACATTCAGTTTCCCGTAAAAGATCAGCTACTACGTCTCCCATTGTTTTGAGGCATCCTCTACAGTTTAATTGAGCTAATACACTAGAATTTAAAGTCATAGGACAATTTTTAAATCCTGGTTCTGAGGAAGAGTCAACGACATTAGAAAATGATAAAGCCCCTTCATGTTGTTATTCAGAATTACCTGTTTCTGTGTTTTCCATTTGAACAATTTCTGCGCCGTTGGCCTAAAATATGATGGAATATATAAGTAGCGATTCAGTTTAGGGGCTATAATGTACCAATTCTTAAAGTATTTACCCATTGTTTTCAAGTTCCATGACTCTCTGCCTCTAATTCTACTTTTAACCCTTCTTTAATTGAGTTTGATAAAACAAAGCATGCACAAAAATCACTGGGTCTACCATTCCTAAACCACCCTTATTTTTCATTAAATACGTATAGCTCCTTTTAACAGGATTTAAGCGATTTCCCCATAACATTTGAAAAAACACACTATATATTCTAGTCTCAAGAAACACAGGAAGCGGAAAAATCATCGCCACATACTGTATCGTTGGAAGAAGAAATTGCTTGATTACCTGAACCCTTTTAAATGTGGTCATTTCCACTGTTTCCATCTATTAACCTTTTCTCTATTTTAATAATGACATCTTCCAATTTTCAACAGGCATGTTCTGGGAACCGAACAATATCCCTAATATTTAAAGAGGTTTCAGGAGATGTTAATACCTCCTGACACACTTCCTCAGCACCAGTAGCTCCAATAAATAATCCCTTTGTTTTATTTAAATTTATTTTTGCATTTGATACCTTTGCAAAGGCCTCAAATGCAGTCACAAAATGAATTACTGAGGCCTTATCTTCACAGTATACTACTAAATCATCAGCATAGGCTTGTATCCTTAAATGCAAATCCCTCTGCCCATTCACTGTAACACCCTTCCAAATCTGTCTCAAACTATCGTTTGCAAAAGGGGTCTAGAGCGAAAATATAAAGAAGAGGGCTTAGAGGCAACCCTGTCTAACTCCTGTAGTTAACTTAAAACCTTCCGCCTTCTGATCTTTTAAATATGGAATTACTGTATAATTATCATATAATTTCTCAATTATTTTCACTAATTGCTTTGGAACCCCATAATGCTTAAGGGTAAGGAAAAGGAACGGCAAATGAACTCTATCGAGGTTTTTTCTAAGTCAGCTGCTATTAAGCATCTAGTTGACCCTAACTCAGTAAAATACTCAGTTACATCTCGAATCAACATCAGAGCAGACGGACTCTTCTATCTGGTAACCCACAATATTGAAGGGTGAAATAACTTCTTTAGCTAAATTCTTCAGCCTATTATTTAAAATACCAGTAAAGATTTTATAATCAGAGTTTAAAAAGTGATTGGTCTCCAGTTAGTAATGTTTTGCTTATCCCTGACTTAAATATATAAATCAATAACCCTTCTGTAAAGAGGGATAGATTGTAGCTTTGTCTAAAAAAACCTAAATAAGAGACATAGGCACTGACTAAGTTCGTCTGAAAATAATTTATAAAAGTTATTGGAAATCCCATCTATTCCGGAAATATTTAGTTTCAATAACCTAATGGAGCTTGAAATCTCTGTTGGAGTGATAGGTTCCCATACCTCCGATCTCCCAACTAGGTTAACTGGAATTAAAATATCTTTTAAATGGCGGCCATAGCTGAATTGGGGATTGTTTCAAGAGGCTTCAAAGAGTGGTAATGTTCTACAATCACTTCTCTTAGTTGGGCCACAGAGGATACCAAATTACCATCTGAATCTTTGAGTTCCTCCATTTTCATAGAATCTCTTACCTGTTTACACATTTCAGATGGATCCCCAATGGGTGATTTTTAATTCCATTAGTTAAAATGGCCTGCATGGTTTTCCTCTATCATACTGAAACTCTTTCATTTTTTCTTTAAGATTAGCAATTTGTTCTGAGTAATCCATCCTAGAAGAATAAGCTATAGTCATAAGCCTCTGTAATTGTTGTCTTAAACCTAAATAGTGCAGGAATTTGTCATTCTTTGCTCTAACTCCTTGCAATTTAAACCATTTCCTTAAGTCCGATTTAGTCTCTAACCACCAATCTCCCAAATCTGAATATAAAAGGCTACTGATAACCTGGCTCTTAATAGGTATCTCACCCAGCTTGTATATAAGGGAGTTCTAATGAGGAGTTATTGAGTTTCCATCTAACTAGCCTTTTTTCTTGCCTGTCTGAAAAGCTAAAAGAACTTAATAGAAAGGAATGGTCCGAGAATTCACTAGGAAATATTTAAAAGATTCTATTTGCATATTAGGTGACACTAACATATGCTCTATTAGAAAATCTCTTCCTTTTAACGAAAAACCTTCTCCAACCTGTAAAGCATTATGACAGTTCAAGAGTCCAGCACTTTTTATAATTTTACATAAAGCATTAGAGTCACAGTATGTTTTTATTTTTTACTAGCATGGGTCTAAATGGGACAATTAAAGTCCCCCCAATACTCTAACTGTTGTTAATAAAAGGGCTGTACTGATTTAAGACAATTAACTCTACCTGCTTTTGTTTGGGGGTTATAAATGTTGATAAACCTATAGCTTAGCCCTTGCCACTTCCATCGATAATCAGGACCCTTCCTGGTATTAGATCTAACAAATTGTGTAACTGGAAGTCATATGAATTAAACACTATTCCTATACCATCTGCAGAATCTTCCCTAAATGACCAAAATGAAGGGCCCCAAACCAATCTCTTTAAATGCCACCAACTGATCTATGGAATACATCCATGTCTCTTGTAAAACAAACAGAAACAAGAAATTCATGTATATATAATGAAAGAGGCTTGTCGCTAACCATATTCAATAAGCTATGAACATTCAAAGAACCCCAAACCAACCTCATTAACCTTTTAAGTATTTAAATCATTGTTTTCCTCTTTTCTTTTTTATCCTTGTAATTATCCGTGATTTGTGACCTGGTTGAAAGTGAGGATTTTGAGAGTCTGAATCTTCAACCTCTATCTCAGTGTTACCCCAAGAGGAAAACAGAGCCGCATATGAGTTACTGGTATCAATCTGTTCCACTGGGGGTGTGGGGGATTTTTGATAGTGAATTCCGTAAAGATCTTCTTTGGGGCAGTACAGTCACTGGTTTATCAAGCATGCTGCCACCACCACACATCTGTGACCCCTTCCAGTATAACACACTGGAGGGAAATCTGAGAGGTTAGGGACCCATGTTGCCCTTAACTATCTTAACCATTTCTGAGGATATCTCACGCTGATCCTCCCACTTGGTGAGTTTAACTTTTTTGTTCAACACCTTCTTAAACCCTTCTTTTCCAATTTCTCTTGCCTAGAGGGAGTTTCATCTGATTTGTTGCAGGGGAGGGGCACGTATCCTGAGGTAGCTTTAACCATGGTTCTTGGGCTTTTGAATAAAAACCTCAGAATTAAAACGAAAGGATTTTTTGGGCAGCCCAAGGACATAGTTTGAACACATGGCCTTTAGTTTGCACAAATCGCAACTTGATAGATTGCTGCAAAACATGGTTAAATGTCCTACCTCCCACAATTATCACAACGGGGCTGATCACATACACTTGAAAGGTGCGCTCTAGCCCCACACTTATAATATGCATCGGGCTGCCGCTGTAAAAACATGCCACCTCTATCTTTTCCTAACAAAAGGAGTTAGGTATATGTTCAATTCCAGCCTCTGTTTGCCTTAATTTAACTTATACTTCCATCCTCCAGTCCAGAACCCTCTGTATCTAAAATAGGCTCTGGCTCACTTAGTACTTCAATTTTTTTTAACCAAAGGTTATGTCTTCCACCATACCCTTCATTTCGAACATAACTGTAACAAACTTAATCAGGGTTTTGAGAGTGGTATAACAATAAAGGTGTCCACATAGGAGAATACTTAACTTGACCATACCTAACCCAGAACAACTCTAAAGCCTGTTGAGAACGAAAACTTATGTCATAATTGTCTCCCTGAAATATTAATGAAAGCATAAACATCCTGAGGGGTGAAATGCAGTGAGTCTTTCAACAAGGTTTTCCCACATAATGCCTATCTGGCCTAGTTTCTAACCCTCCTTTATACCTCAGCCTCACAGCATTACGCCTAGGGGCTGCTTCCTATGGAATTTGAGAAAAGTTCGGACATCAATGGCTTCTGTGAAGAGGAGGGGGAGGTTGTACAGTGACCTCATCTGTACTAAACCGAATGGGCTCCTGCAAGAATTTCCTCCCTTTCTGCTGGCCACCTGGAATCCACTCAGGAGAATGCTGAGATAAAGATAAGTTCAGTCCCAAGCAGGATCAGGCTTCCATACACCAGCTACTGTCTGTTTCCACCCTGCTTCACTTAAAGCTTTATGAGGTGACCAAGAATCTTGTGAGCCTTTTATGTAAAAAAGGGTCTGCCATCTGTATATCAGCTGTAGACTTTTTGGTTCATTTTGTCAGAAAAAAGAAATCTGTAGCCCCACTTTGGGAACCGTCAGTCTTTTGATATGTAACAGCTGAGTCAGTTGCTGAAATCTCTTGACTCTGCTGTTTGAACACAAACCCAGCTACCTTGTTCAACTGTGCTGTTTTATTTTCACAAAAGTAGATGGCAATATATTCTGTGTAGATAAATCATTTATCTTCCTACGTTACTTCCTTTGACATTATCAGAGACGAAACTGGCAGTAAGCACTCACTTTTAGCAGCAGAGATAATACCATCCTGTACTGAATTCAGAGATTATTTGTTCTTGGGAAATGGAGCTCAAGCCTTGCTGCTCTAAGCTCTCTTCCACAGAGCTGTTGACAATCTTGGGATCAGCCTTAACTCTGCCTTTGTGCTCTTCATTACAATCAGGCTGACACCTGCTGTAGTCAGGAGCTCAACACACTGCAGTGAAGCTTCATTAAACAAGGACAGAGCATTCTTTTAACACCAGAGGCAAACTCTTTTGCTGGCAACTCTATCCTGCCAGAACTATAACTTAAATAAGACACAGTACCTTTTTTGCTCCATATTTTGCGCCACTGTCCTGCAGTCTGTTTGCTGTGTTTTAATATCTTGGCTTTCTCTGTCAGCCTGCAGTTTTAAATTCATCTCGCTTCCTTTGGAGCTATCTGATGAAATTGGTTCTTCCATTTCTGCAGAAAACATTATCGCAGCATTTTCCTGTTTCAGACCCACATTTAGAGGTTTAATAAGCGACTTTTCTGTAGAGGTTGCAGGTTCAAATACGACAATACCTTTTCTCTTCCTGTTGTTGCAATTTCCAACTGTCAGTTTCTTTCTTTGTTTTATCCAAAACCGATTGCTCCCAGCTCACAAAAGCATCCTGAAGTTCAATATCTGATTCAATTTCAGCCAAATCCACGGCTGGAGCCTCCACAACACCTGGAGCAAGAGTGAGGCTAGCTCTCCTGCTCCACAGACTTCCTTCTCCTTCCTTGTCCACTTGGGTGGCCATCTTGAAATGGCCTGTCCCCCTACTGGCCACAATGCAGAAACATCAGCACAGCAGCATCAGAGTAGGGAATTTCCTGGTGTCTGGCCAAATTTCCCTCATTCACTAAAAAAATACCACCAACAGCTTAATCTGGTTCAAGGTCAGTTGGCATTCATCTGTATCCCCCTCCCCCGGGTCATGCCTGAAAATAGGCAGGATTTGTCTAGTGCACTTACCCGGTCAACAAAAGCTAAAATAATAAATAAAAGAACCCAGGGGAGGATTACATGATGGGGAGAAAATACTGACCATTACCAAACAGGAAAGGGATTTGGGGGTAATCATATCTGATGACCTAAAGGGGGCCAAACAATGTGCCAAGGCTGTGGGGAGAGCCAGTGGGATGCTGGGGTGCATAGGGAGAGATATCACCAGCAGAAGAAAGAGGTAGTGATTCCACTGTACAGATCATGGGTGAGGCCTCATCTGGAGTACTGTATCCACTTCCAGAGGCCGCATCTCTCTGTAACGACATAAACAGGATGGAGGCAGCTCAAAGAAGGGCAATAAAGATGGTACAGGGCCTGCACCAAAAGTCATATGAGGACAGACTGGGAGACCTCAATATGTCCCTGGAGGAGAGGAGAGAGACAGGGACCTATGATAGAAACCAACAAATATCTGAAGGACATAAATAGGGTACTGGATGGTAGCATCATTCACAAAAAGAGATGTTCAGGAATGAGGGGGCATTATATGAGGTTGGAAGGGGTAGACTAGGAGGTAACGTGAGGAAGTACTTCTTCAAGGAAAGTGTGGTGGATACATGGAGTGGACTCCCAGTGGAGGTGGTGGGGGCCAACACAATGGGGGAAATTAAAAAATGCATGGGACAGGCATAGGGGAACCCAAGTGATAGGAACGAGCAGGTAAAGAAGGAGATCAAGTAGGGTCTGCTGCTTTTGCAGTAGGTAGGAAAAATGGGCAGACTGGATGGGCCTGGCGGTCCTTATTTGCCATCAGTTTCTATGTTTCTACTGTATGTTTCTATGGTCCTCTCACTCACACTGTCTGCTAGTTCCAATTTTAAATTTTCTTCTTCTTCTTTGCTGCAAGATTTGCTTTCTTAAAGCATTTGCACTCAGTAGAGCTATGCGGAATATAACATTTCACCTGTGGAATGCCCGTGGAATTATCATTCCAATATCACAGAATTTCATGGAATTGGCACAAAAGCTCTGCAGAATTTTGCCAAATTTTACATTTCAGTTATTTTGCTCTAATTTTGAAAGTATGCATCCAAATGACTCCAAATATGGTATTTAGACAGGTTATGGCATATATAAGTCTACCAGATTTCAAAGTCATAGGTTGAAAAAGGGTGGAGTTATGGGTGACCAAACATTGGATCAAAACTGCTAACAACATACACCTGTTCATATCCTTAAAGGCACAGCACACTGAATAGGGGGTAGAGACACTCACAAGCTTGCACACACTAAAACAAGAACAAAAAACAACAAAAAAGCATCTGTAACTGGAAGGAACACAGACATGTGGGGAGTGGTGCAATCTACTGGCTGTGGAGTAGCAGACTTCCGGGAGACATTATGGAGACTGCATTGCTGCCCTATTTGCAGGCACCTCTCTGGTCTGAGGGAGGAGGTTGTTCATCTCCATGCTGACTTGGCAAGGATTTGAAAAACCTGCTCCCCCACCCAGGGACCACCCAGGCCACTGCCACTACCTCAGAGGTTGCCAAGAGACAGGAGTGGTTGGACCACGGTGGGCTCAGGGAGGGTGAGGGTGGTGGAACAGAGGCACATCCCTCCAGTTGTGCCTCTCCACAATTCATTTGCCACTCTGGTGGAGCATGGTTCCTCTATGGAGGCACCTGCAGTGGAGAACAAGGAGGATACTGGGAACCTCCACAATGGAGACCTACAGGAGGGTAGCCCAGGACCCCACAGGGGAAGGAAACAACTCCTAGTGGGGGACTCAATTGTTAGGGGGTAGAACTGGGGGAGGGAGGGGAAAGGGAGGTAAGGTGTCTGCCCATCGCCATGGCTTGGTGGAACAGGAAATGAATCCTCAGGATCATGGGAGCAGCGGCAAGGGAGAGGGAGAGGGAGCTGGATGTCACTATCCACCTAGGGACGAATGACCTGGCTGAGAATGGGATCAGAGCAGCGCAATAGGAGTTTGTGGAGTTGGGGAGGGGCCATAGACAAATAGCACACAGTAACTTTCTCAGATGCTACCTGTCTATGGCATGGATGAGGCTAGGTACTACGCACCATGGGATTCAATGACTGGTTGAAAGCTGGTGCAGAGCTCAGGGATTTGGCTTCATTGGGGACTGGGGTTCCACCTGGAGGATGCAGGCCTATACAGGTGCAATGGTCTGCATCTATCCGGGAGAACCACGGTCCTAGGTGATAGGTTTAAATGCTTCAATGGCAAGCATTTAAACTCAGCCAAGGGGAGGCACTGAAAAGGAGAAGGAAATCCTAGCCCCCAAAAATCAGGGTAATTAATGAGGCAAACACCAAGCTAGTGCATTCAATGGGGAGAAAGGCAGGGGTAAATGGAAAAAGACAAATGCAGTAGGGACAGGGATGGGGCAAAAGAAATAAAGCCATAAAAAATGGAGGGTAATGAGTACCAATGCCCATAGTCTATGTAAAAGCTCCGAAATGGTGGCCTTGATGGAAGAGGATGCCTGGATATTGTGGCAGTCACAGAAACATGGTACACAGAGAACCATGACTGGGATGTCAACATACCAGGGTACACAATCTACAGGAGGGACAGGGAGGGAAGAAGAGGAGGAGGAGTAGCTCTCTATGTAAGGGAAGGGATCAAAGCAACAGAACTAAAGGGTAAACAGGGAGGAGAGGAGGCATTGTGGGTCACCGTGGAGACTGGAAATGGCTCACAATTGAACAGGGTTGTATACAGACCCCTGTCTCAGGGAGAGGAAATAGACAAGGAAATGATAGAAGGCATCCTTGGGATGGCTCAGAAAGGAAGATATTGCTGATGGGGACCTGAATATGCCAGATGTTGACTGGAGCACCTTTGCTGCAGCCACATCCAAGAACAGGGCCATTCTCGAAGCCCTACAGGGGCATGCCTCAGACGGCTAGTGTTGGAACCCACATGGGAGAGAGCAATCTAAGACCTGGTACTCTTAAATGGGGATGGAGAGAGGATCTCTGATCTTGAAGTGAGTAGTCATCTTGGAGCAAGCGACCATCAGACAGTGGGGTTCATGATAAACTTAGCTGTAGAGTCAAGCCACACAAAAGCTGAAGTGCTGTACTTCAGGAGGGCTAATTTTGTCAAAATGGAGAGTTCCTCAAAAAGCAAGCAAACAGGCAAGAAGGTGGGGTGGAGCAACAATGGGAAACATCAAACTGCCATCACAGAGGCAACAAGCCTTTGTGTAAACCAAATAAACAAATCAAAATGAAAGAAAAAACCACTATGGTTCTCAAAAGAAGTGGCAGGGAAGGTAAGGGAGAAAAAGATAGCATTCAGGAAGTATAAGGAAACACAGAAGGAGCAGGACAGAGAACTGTACCAGTTAAAGCAGAAGGAAGTGGGTAAGGCAGTCAGAATAGCAAAGGCCCAAACCGAGGAAAAGATAGCCAACTCGGTTAAGAAGGGGGATAAAACCTTTTATAGGTACATTAGGGAGCAAAGAAAGACTAAGGCAGGGATACTGAGGCTGAACAAAGAGGAAGGTTGTTGGGCAGAGAGTCACAGTGAAAAAGCAGAGATACTGAATGAATACTTCTGCTCAGTATTCACAATGGAAAAGCAGGGGGAAATACGTAATCCAGTCAACAGAAGCACTCTGGATAGGAGGGTTGATATTAGTCCTTTCACAGAAGAAAGGCTTCTGAAAGAACTCTTAAAACTGAAGGTGGATAAAGCAAAGGGGCCTGATGGGATTCACCCCAGAATTGTAAAAGAACCAAGGCAAGAACTAGTAACACCACTGACTACCCTTTTTAATAAATCATGGGAGGATGGTGTGGTACCTGAGGACTGGAGGAGGGCAGATGTGATTTCCCTTCACAAAAGTGGGAGCAAGACAAAGCAGGAAACTACAGACCTGTCAGTTTGACCTCAGTGGTAGGCAAAATGATGGAATCACTTCTGAAGAAAAGAATTGTTGAGTACCTAGAGGTCAGTGGGGCACAGGACCCAAGGTAGCATGGATTCACAGTGAGAAGGTCATGTCAGACAAATCTAATTGATTTCTTTAACTGGGTGACCAAAGCAGTAGACCAGGGAGGGGCTGTGGACATGGACTACCTAGACTTTAGCAAGGCATTTGACACAGTCCCGCACAAAAGATTAATAAACAAATTAGTCAGCCTGGGAGTGGGTCCCAGGGTGGTAGCTTGGGTAAAACACTGGTTGGACAACAGGACACAGTGGGTAATAGTAAATAGAGTCCACAGTGAAGAAAGGAGGGTTACTAGTTGGGTACCACAGGGTTCAGTACTGGGGCCAGTCCTTTTTAATGTCTTTATAAGTGACATTGCATAGAGACTGGAAGGGAAAGTATGTCTCTTTGCAGATGACACAAAGATTTGCAACAGGATTGATACACAAGGTGGAGTGGAAAGGATGAAAAGGGACTTGGCAAGGTTGGAGGAATGGTCAAATGTATGGCAGCTTAGATTCAGTGCAAAGAAGTGCAAAGTAATGCACCTGGGAAACAAAAACCCAGGGGAAGAGTACACAATGGGGGGTGAGATACTGACAATAACAAAAATGGAAAGGGACCTGGGGGTTGTCATATCAGATGTCCTAAAGGTGGGTCAGCAATGTGAGAAGTAAGGAGGGCTGGGGGGATACTGGGATGCATATGGAGAGGCATCACCAGTAGAAAACAGGAAGTTGTTGGCCTTCTGTACAGATAGTTGGTAAGACCACATCTGGATTACTGTGTACAGTTCTGGAGACCCCATCTCCGCAAAGACATAGACAGGGTGGAGGTTGTCCAGAGGAGGGCAACTAAAATGATGCAGGGTCTGTGCAAGAAGACATATGAAGAAAGACTAAAGGAACTTAAGATGTATAGCCTTGAGGAAAGGAGGGAGAAGGGGGACATGATAGAAACTTTCAAATACCTCAAGGGAATCAACAAAGTCCAAGAGGATAGCATCTTTCAGAAAAGAGATGTGCAAGAACAAGGGACACAATTTGAAGATAGAGGGGACGGCTCCAGAGGTAATGTGAGGAAGTATTTCTTCACAGAGAGGTTATGGATACATGGAACAGCCTTTCTGAGGAGTCGTAGAGTTAAAACAGTGGAGAATTCAAGAATGCATGGGACAGACATAAGGCAATTCTAGTGGGGAGTAGGAAGAAGTAGGTTGTTGGTTAACTAGGATCTGCAGCTTATCCGTTAGGTAGGGAAATGGGCAGACTAGGTGGGCCAAGCGGCCCTTATCTGCCGTCAAATTCTATGTTCCTATGTTTCCAAAATTTAATTTTCAGTTATTTCAATCTAATTTTAAAATTTCTTCTCCACATTTCTCCACATTTTCAGGATTTAGAGAAACCTATGCTTCAAAGAGGGCTAAGTTATAGGTAGCCAAACAGTTTGCCAAAATTAACATTTTATTATTTTAGAATAATTTTGATAGTATTCACTGACATGTTATAAAAGTTTACTAGGGGAGAATGATCGGCCCCTGCCAGAGAGTGGCATCAAGGCAACCTACTAAGGGGTCCCAGAGATGATGCAGCCAACATTTACTAGCTAAAGGCAAAGGGTCCTGAAAGGGCTGGCAGCCCTAAAGATTGATAATGTCCCAGGACTAGATACATTGCATCTAAGGATACTCTGGGAATTGGCAGTGGAACTGGTTGATACCCTGGTGGGTTTATTTAACAGCTCTCTAAAGACGGAGTAGTTCCAAAGGATTGGAGGGTGATGGATGCAGTTCCACTCCATAATAGGAGGACAAGGAACAAGCAGGGAACTATGGACCTGTTATCCTTATCTCTATTGTAGGGAAACTGATGGAGTCACTGGTCAAAGAGGACCTCGTGGACTACTTAAAGAGCAATGTCTCCAGTATAGTAAACAGCACGGATTCATTGTGAGAGGTCTGGTCTTGTCAGATTAAACTGATAGTTGTCTTTGACTGGTGATGAGGGCATTGGATAGGGACTACACTGTGGATTTGCTGTACTTCAGTTTTAGCAAGGCTTTTGACTCATTGCCTCATGGACAGTTGCTGAAGAAGATGTAGGATCCTGGTGTTTGCCAAAGTCATAGTACAGGGTACAGTAGGTAACTGGCTAAAGGGTAGGCAGCAGATGGTAGTGGTCAAGGGGGCTAAATTAGAAGAGAGAGAGGTCACAAATGAGGTTCACAGGGATCTGTCCTGGGTCTGGCCCTCTTTGACATGTTCTTTAATAACACAGGTGAGGTAATCCAGGGCAGCTTGCGTCTTTTTGCAGGTAACACTAAACTCTGTGGGAGGGTGGATAGTGATGAGGGAATAAAGGAGTTGGAAGAGGTTTACAAAAGCTAGAGGGGTGGCCAAGGGTTTGGCAATTGAAATACAATGCCAAAAAATGCAAGGTTATGAGCCTAGGGAACAAGAACCCCAAGACAGAGTACTTAATGGAAGGGGAGAGACTTAATAACACGGCTGAGGAACAAGACCTTGGAGTTATCATCAGCGGCTCTCTTAAGCAATTTAGTCAGTGCAGCTAGGCTTATAATAAGCCAAATAGGATGCTTGGATGTATCAGGAGGTATGTTGATAGCAGAAAAAGAGAGGTTTTACTTCCCCTGTACAGGTCCTTGGTGAGGCCACACCTGGAGTACTGTACCCAGTTCTAGACTTCTCACCTCAGAAGAGATAGAGATAGTCTAGATATGGTGCATTACATGTTAACAAAAAATGATTCAGGCCATCAGGTCCTGTCCTGTAAAGACGTGTACTCACTGAAGACCAGAAAGAGAAAAGACATTATAGAGACCTTCAGATTCCCAAAATGAATTAACAGGGTGAACTGCAGAGAACTGTTCAATTTAAATACTATCATCACCGATCACGTGGTCATGAGTAGAAGTTGGCAGAAGGGAGGATCAGGAGGGACATGAGGAAGTACTATGTTACAGAAAGGGTGGTGGAGCCATGCAACAGACTGCTGTCTGAGGTGCTGGGTGTGAAACCTATTAGTGTTTTTAAGCACTGCTGGGACAGAAATAAGGATACAGTGGTTGCACAAGGTGTCAGGAAAGAGGAGGATAATGGGGGGAGGGATGGGAAGACCTAGGACCCTGGGTGAACAGTAGGTCCCAGGGTTAAAAAGGCTACTCAGACAGACTGTATGAATCTTTAGTCTTTTTCTGCTGTCAGTGTCTATGTTTCTATGTTTCTATGTTTCTGTGTTTCTATGCTCCTTCACCAAAAAGCACTAATACTTGACAAACAAGACCATGGAGTCACTGCTCAGCCATCAGCCAGCTGTTGTTTTTCTACCTCCTTCCCTCAATGAAGAACCCTGCCAGACAGTTCTTGTCACAGGTAATTCTTTCAAATACCTAGCCACCCGCAGTAAGAAGAGAAAGTGCTCATAAAGCAGTCTTGGACCAGGGGGAAAGAACCCTTAATTCTCACAACATCACTTCTCAGTAGGAGACCTTACATTTTCTCTGGTTTAATCTCCAGGCCCAGTCATGAGACAACAAGAATCCAGGCCTAGACACACATGTTTTGCCTGCAGATGTATTCCACTTGCTGTGATCCTCAACTCATGTTGTCACCTTGGTGACAGTACTGTGGAAGGGACCATAAATCACCGTATCCTAAGGAGGAAAGCATCGTGAAGGAAGAATTGTATTAGACACACTGCCATGCACTTATTTTTTCACTGTTTCTCCCAAATGAGATACATCATTACCTTTAAGTCTGAAACCACCTATGTGTTATGATGCTAACCCAAATCAAAGGAAAATATATAGCTGTTCCTGAGTCCCAGCGCCTGTAGATGGCAGTGTAGGGGCACATTTTGATCATTCAAGAAATATTTGTCTACACACAAAAAGTTCAACCAATTGTTCTAATGGTACTAGTTACGGCAGAGAAGAGAGACTGAACTTGAAGAACCACAGTGTACAGTGTAATTGTAAAAAAAAAAAATGCAAATATATTAAATTACTAACACTTCAAACTTATTTTTATAGGGGGCAGAGTTTGTAGACGACGTAAGTTTTGAAAAATGTTACATTTCTAATTATTTTAAGTTGTTTTGCTTTTATTGAAATTGTTAAACACAGAAAATGCTGAATCTTTGCATTTCTGTTTATTTATTTAGATTGGTTTTGGTTCATTTCCTGGACAGCTTGTAGTAATGGTAAGTGGTGCACTTTAAATTCTCATTATAAACAAGTTAAGATAAGCAGGATTTGTTGGTAGTAGGAAGTGGGCTACTTTACTTGATATGCTGTCTCGGTGCCCAGCACTCCATTGCTCCAAGGGAAAGGTGCAAAGTAGCAGTAAAAAATAAAACTAACATAGCAACGTGATAAAATAAGGACAATAAAAGACAAGGGTCAGGATACTGAAAGCAAATAGTGAGCATTAACAGGGTTAAAGTCCCACTAACAGTGTTTAGCATCCCTAAAGCAGGGGAGTCACTAAATGTGTCATTGTGACAGGCAGGGTTAGTGACACATTAGGGATATTCCAGGTTTTGCTTTGCTGGTGACGTTCACAAAGTGGGGGTTGGGGGTTACCACCTGATTGCATAGTGGGAGTTTTTTTTTTACTTGTATTTTATTATTTTTCAACTGAGAAGTAGAAAAACAGTTACACATCATACAAGGCATTAGTCATGACCAGCAAAACCATTTATCTCACAATAGGTTACTCTCAGTAAATGCAGCCCCATAATTTATACACCAAGGAATGAACAGGTTCAGTATAGTGAAAAGTAATTTACACTAATCAGAAAAAGCCAACCAGCTCAATGATATAGGTGGCAAAGCAAACCTGTATGAAAGACATTTTCACCACAGCCATTTGGTTGCTGTTTAATCAGTATTAGATGAAAAGGCTAACGCAGTACTGATGCTTCATAACATGCTCCAACGCAGGCATAAGCAGTAATTACAACTGCCTGGTATTAACAAACTGCTACTATTAGAGAATAATAAACTGCAGAGAACCCCACGAATACAACTGGAGCAGTAAACTATTAACTGAATTTAACTCCAGAGGTCCAGAGGTACTATAGCACTGAACCCAGTTCTCAATAAAATGTTAAGTCCATAAAGGGTGTGTTAAGCATTGCAATATTGCCCCAACAGGAAAAATAAAAGTCAACAATGAAGGTACTTTTAGTGAAGTCAGTTATTTGTGCCATGATGGTGACTTACTCGTGTCCTGTGCTGTCATTATGTACCCACAGCTATTTTGTCTCCTTGGAGGAATGCACTCAAAAGGTAATTAAAGGGTTCCATGTCATAACGGCGATCGCGGAATAGCAATCGCCATTACAGCGAGTGTACGTCACCGAAAATAAATTTCAGCGATGTACACTAGCAGTGCAGACAAAAACACTGCCCGAGACCTATGGGTCTTATTTTTAATGTGGGGGCTATGCACCCTGCACCCTTTACTTACAGATTCTCAACTCCAAGGGGGTGCATGTCGGGGGAGTGAAAAACTTAAATAAAATTAAAGCTGCCTGCTGGCAAAAAAACAAACAACCTGCACCACACTGGACCTGAACCCTGCACCCTGTGCATCTCAGCTGATCACCCTCCCACTATGCTAGTGGACCAGCTCAGCAGCTGTCCACCACACCTCCCACATACCATCCCTCCTGCTTCTCCCCACAGAAGCGTGATAGATATACCTAACTATTTCTGTCGTGGTATTTTGCTCACCCCAGTATCTGGTCACCCCCTATATGTAGCCGTGAACACAAGTGCCGTGAATTGAGTCGTCATTTTGTAGGCACCCAATTTCAGTCGCCTTGTTCATTGGATGCCTAATTAAATAAGCATTCCAGGTAAAATTGTCCCCAAAAAGGAATAACAACAAGGCAAACATGTCTAAACTTATAGAGTTAAGTCCAGAGTTAGTAGGGTATCATCCTCAGCATATGCCGATCACACAGTGAAACCTTTACAGTGAACACGTTGATGCTGACAATATCGGCAGTTCTCTGTAAATTCTGCCTGGGACCCCAGCACTCTTTCCTCCAGTCCTGCACCTCCTCCCCGAATCAATTCCACTAGGAGTTGTTAATCCCTAAGTCTGGGGGGGTGCAGGGGCAGAGCCCCCCACATTGGACATTCAGGGGTGAAGCCCCCCAATAAACAGAAACAGTTTCTCCAATGGATTTATGAAAACCACAAATTGCAGTCAACATAAATCTGTCACTATAGGATTGCGTCAGGAAGATGTTGATGCTGTAGTGTTGTACAGCCCATCCTCAGTCCCCCTCTTCCAATATGTCTGATTCCCTTCTCTCAAGTGTTGCCACAAATCTGGCTTTAAACTCCTGAGCTGTCTTCTTGGCCCATCACCCAGCATCTTTAGCATCAGAGAACTGGTATTGTTTGTCTCCATATATGATCCACAGTTGTGCTGGAAATAGAAGTGAGTGTATTATGCCCAATGGCCCTAACTAACTGTGGATTGTAATAAACTATTTATGTCGATCTCTGATAGCAAAGAACATGTTGTGTGAAACTGAACAATTTCACCAGGCAAAATATTTCTCATAATTTCACAATTATGCAAAAGTTTTCACCAAGGTGAAATGTAATTTTGCCTGGTATTTCGATTTTGTGTAATTTGCAGAATTTCACAATAAATGGTTTGACCGAACAATTTCACCTATCTGTGCTTAAATTTTGCCTTGTGGCAAAAATTTTGTCAGTGTTACTTTATATTTCACCGTCGAAATTATGCTCCAAAGGTGAAATTTGAAATGCATTGTGGGCAAATAGGTCAAATATCATATGCATGTTGTTTACAGCACAGTCCATTACCTGTTGAGTCGGAGAGCAGTCTGTTGTGGTGCATCACGTCCAATAAACCCTTTTGAAACCTCTTTAAAACTTCTTTTTGAGAGCTAATTGCTCCCAGATATACATTTTTGTTCCTAGTGCTACTAGGGAACATTTTCTAATGTTGTAGATTTTTGCATAATACTTAGTATAATTCGTTTTTAGTTCTGTCTGTGTCTGTGAAGGAGTTGAGTCGGGTATGGTAGGTGTGTATAACCAGTACAGGCTATTTCTAGCCTTTTACAAACAGATTTCTCACAAATTGTGAGTGATTTACTGTTATTTCTTTCAAGCTTCTATATTTTGTTGGTGTTCTACTTATTTGAATTAATTTTGTTATATCTTGACAAGTATTTTTTCTGTCTCTGAAAATTTACTCCTGTCTGAGCAGGAAGCTTCTGCTAGCCCGTGTTATATACCATTCTTCTGCTTTTAGTTGTGAATACTAAAGTTTTGAATTGAACACACAGTGCTGGTCCCTTATTTTATTTATTTTTGTTTGTGGTCAGTTCTGTTTCTGTTACATTGTGTGTGTCACTTAAATTGTGAAAAGCAACAATTCTATATTTTTGTATGGAAACTTAAGTACTTTTAGTTGATCACCTTAACTTGTCCATATACAGTTTCACTGCTTTGGTGACTTGCTCTCCTGTATTTTATTGCTGGAGCTGTGCATTGTGGTGTTCCTCTTTTACTTGGCTTTGGTTACCCTTTCCCTGTTACAGCATTGTTTAGTACCTGACCAGTGCAATATAAAAATTACTTATTAATATCCTTGGCAAAAGATTGCTAATCCCATCCATATTGTTGTAGTCACCTTTGTTTGTCGATGTTATATGGTTGGCTCTGCCCTTATATAAAAAAAATTGTAGTAATGAGTAATAACACATTACAGTACTTAAATTGTCCAGACACAGGTGATCTGTATTTAAAGTAGGTTACCTGTGCCCTTTTTCCCTGTGTTGCTTTAATTCCTGTTTGGGGAAAGAAAAAAGTTACCTTTTTGTTTTTACTAGAACAGGCTACCATATACTGTATTAGTTGTACAGAGTGCTGCTACCTGTCTTAATTGTGTTTGGATTTGGAAGGAACAGTACTGCCTGCAGGTGTGAGGTGTTATTCACACAGGTAGTAATACATCTTTTCTTGATATACTCCAGAGAAAGGCAAAGCTTTGAAACAGCAGCATATTAAAATGCCTGCTAAGAGATGGTCCAGTACACGGGGACGTGCTGGGAGGATGAGGCAGCTAAGAAGTCTGTTGAGGAGAGTACAATTTCAGCTCCAGTTCCCCAAAGCAGTGAAAGCACACGTATGTCTGCATCAGTGTCTTCTGTGGGCTTGGTGGTGCGTCAGGTACCAGCAAAGGAGTTGTTCAAGTACTGGCATACCTGTGTCTCAGTTCTTTAAGGCAACAACTGTTGCATCCATGCTGTTGGGATGATGATAGTGAGAAGGGACACACTGACACCAGCGCAGGAACAGTGGTCCAGGAGGAGGGTGAAAAGTCTGTCGCTGTGACTGTCCCAGGGCCTGTTCCTGCTGGAGTTGGTGGTGGAGATAGTGTTCAGCCAGAGTCTGATAACCTGGGAGATATGGGTAATTATGAACTAGCGATCGTAAATGGAGGAAGCTGATTAGCTGAGAAGTTTTTGAAGCAGCGTTGATATCGGAGCTACATCATCACGGCTTCAGAAAACCTCCGGTCCCAGCCTCCTCACTTACTGCTGCCGCTCTCGTCTCCCACAGTCCGAGTCAGACCTCCAGTTCACGCTGTTTAAAAAAAAAAAAAACTCTTTACAAATGTGCCCATGACAGAATGCAGCACAACACAAGCTGCTGGGGCCGGAAGAACAACGACCGAGCTGCCCAAAACATCCTCCGCATCCTACAGTTCCATTCCCACAGAACGTAATGTTAGGTGGCAGTCATGAGCATATCCAATCTGTCTACAAGGCAGAATAGGCAGAAGTCGTGCCTTGAGCGAGCACCTTTTAAAAAACAGTAAAGGATCCAAAACTGACCACGACTTGTTTTTAAACAGTACAGCAGTCCAAGTGACAGTTTCACATTTCCAGATGACTTTCTGGAAGATGTCCATTCTTCCCATTTACATTGCTGCTTCCTTCTTGCCACAGATAACGTTTTGAGAGAGACATACAGTACCTCCTCCTCCATAACTCAACTTACAACAGTGCCACCTGCTGTTCAGACCTGTCCAGGAACTATTTTATTAAAAAGTACTCCTCCAACACCTCACAAAACACATTTTCAGAACGATTTAAAAGATTTTTTTTTTGCTAAAACTTGTATTCCTATTCATAATAGCAATAATGCACTCCAGGGTGTGGTATATCATGGGATATCGTCACTTCTTGGGCGGTTGGACGCACTCGGCCTGCGGCTTCGTGCCCAACCACCCAAGGTGTGATGATATCCCATGATATACCACACCCTGTCATGCATTATTGCTTAATTATACAATTGGGTATGAACATCCTGTAATCTCATTGATCAAAACACATCACATGACCGTGGTATATCCTGCAATAATCCATGGCTGAGAAATGGTATTTATAAAAAACACACTTAAACACATTTAAAATTTATTTTACACATGGGTCCATTGTATAATTGCAATAAGGCAATCCAGGGTGTGGGTTTTTGGGGAATTTACCCACTTCTTGTGTGGTTATGTCACTCAGCTACGCCTCGTGACACACCACACAAGGCATTGTTAAATCCTCTAATAACCCATACCCTGTTGTGCCATATTGCTTAATCAGCCTCCTGACCCTGAGGAGATAGTTGTAGAGAAAAAAAAAGTACTGTGCAAGAAGACATTGATAGGGAGGAGGGGGAAGAGGAGGAGGAGGAGGACAAGGACATCATCAGCATCGGTGCTGATGACGGCAACTGGGATGATCCCTCATGGGATCGTGAGTTTAAAAAGGTGAAAGATAATGTAAGCCAAGACCATTTACATGCACAGCCCATGGGTCAGGCTGCCACCAACCCTATCAGCAATCCCCCAAGCGGTCCAGTCACCCCCTCCCAAAAGTAGTCTTATGGAAATGATGAAAGCAGCACAAAGGCAAAAACTTGAACACCTGCTTCTCAGCTCTCCCAGTCCCACCAGCAGCATGTTAAGTCCAGATGTCAAAAGTCCCTAGTTTGGGAATTTTATGTGCTTGATCCAGCCAAGGAAACCATAGCGATATGTCAACTGTGTCAAGCATGAGTTAGTTGCAGAAAAAAGGAAAGTCACATAGGTACCAGTGGCCAACACGCCCATCTGAAAAACAAGCACCCACTGCAATGGCAGCAACACCAGAAGGATACCAGAGCAGTTGGTGGGATCTCCCTTAGCAAGTTAAATGTAACTGAGAGCAGTTCAATACAGCAGGAGGAGGGAGGGCAGAGTGGGTCAGTGGAGGAGGAGGAGGAACAATCATTTGGTCTCTCGAGTAGTGGGCATAGCAGTGGAGGTGCCACTCCCAGTCCCTTGACTCAGAAAAGTACATCACCACATCCCAAATCAACCAAAATAACTGGTTTCATGTGGTCTACATCTGCACAGCCCCAAGAGTCAACTGTTACCCCTAACAGAGCAACACTGGTGTGACAAGTAGAGTGTTCTGGTCAAACAGCTCCAGAGATGCTGCCCACTCTGAAGAACATCCTTGAGCAGCACAAAAGTACTCTCCCAATCATGCTACTGCACGAGTTAAGTGCTGCCACCACTGAAATGCTAGCCATCGATCTGTTGCCATTCTCATTCATGGAGAGTGCTGGGTTTCACAGGTTGATGGCCCATGTCTGTCCCAAATGGCAGGTTCCATTGTGAACCTATTTCTCTAAGCGTGCCATGCCAGAGCTGAATGGTAGAATTGCTGATTCCATAAGACATGCAATGAAGCATTCTGCATCAGAATATATCCATCTTAGCATTGCTATGTGGACCAGTGGACAAAAAGCAGCAATCTCAAATCTACGCATAACAGCACAATGGGCACAGGTACCTGGGGTGGTAGTTGCTTTGGGCCTGGAAAAACCTGCCTGAAGCCAAACTGTGGTGGTAGCAACACCCCTATAATTTGGCAGCATGCAACTCTGAGTATGCAAAGTGTTACTGGTTCTCACACAGGTGCAAAAATGCTTAATGTTCTGCTGGACGAGATTGGTGAGTGGCTACACACACAGTCACTTACAGCAGGATTCATCACAAGTGATAATGGCTCCAGTGAACTGAAATGCATTAGCAATGGTGTTTTTTCAGGGTGCCCTGCCTGGCACACTGCCTTAATCGTGTTGTGCAGCAGTTTCTAAATCATGCAGACATTAAGGAAACAGTGACAGTTGCCCATCGCATCTGTGTACACTTTGCCCATTCTGCAAAGGCCTGTGACCATTTACGTGAGTTACAGAGCAATAACCATCTCCTTCAGCACCGTATGAAGCTTGATGTTGTGACCAGGTGGAACTCCTCGTTGTACATGATTGACCCTCTGTATGAACAGTATAAGGCTGTTTCAGAATACCTGGTGGTACCGCCACCAATGACAGACTGAGTGTCCCTTGCTCTAACAACAGAGCAGTGGCAACAAATGAATGGGCTAATGTGCATTCTCTGTCCAGTCGAGAATGCTACACAGTCAGTGAGTGGGGACTGCTTGTATAAGTCCATCCATACCACTCACATGTGTGCTGAGGCAGACACTGGTTAATGTCCAACACCAAATGGAGGTAAGTGGGGACTATAGCAGTTGTGATCTAATGAATCACATGCTCCACATGCGGGACATGAGTACTCATATATCCGGCATTGTACAGTCAGGCAGAATTGTAATTGCTACCATGCTTGATCCATGCTACAAACATGGCCTGCCTTCTATAATTGAAGGCGATCATCAGTACATGCAAAAATTGACAGAGAACCTCATTAGACAGGTATCTGCTGCATAGAAGAAAAAGGCACATGAACCATGCACTGCAGAGAAAATGGGTGTTGCTACCACCACCAGCTGCTTACAAGCAGAAAAATTTGAGAAAATGGGCAAGGCACAGCAGGAAATGGCAAGCTATCCCATTTGGGGTGTTCTCTATCTGGTGGGAGTGGAGGTTATGGGGTAAAGGGAAACGGAACATTGCTTAACCAGGAGTAGCATGCTAACCTGAAGCTTGTTTCCAGATGCGACCTGTGAGCGCAAGGAAGTTAAGTGAGTTGCTCAGGATTACACAGTATCCACCTAGGCAGCTGTGGGATTCAAACCCAGGGGGTAGGCCTGTTCAGAGCCTTAATCCACTGTGCTATACTGCCTCCTAATGATATGGAAGAAAAGGAGGAGGAGATAGATGAGGTAGCTGCACTCAGGGCAGCAGAACGAATGGTGGAGACCTACATGGGGGACACAAAGCACCTTACCATTACTGACGAGCCATTGCAGTACTGGAGAAACAAAGTGACTGACTGGTCAGCACCGACATCAGTTGCTATGAAATACTGTACATGAGCTGCCCACCATCCAGTGTCAGTGTGGAGCAGTGTTTATTTTGGCTGGGGCCATTGTGCATGACTGTAGAACCAATTTGTCACCCAAGAATGTGTCCATACTAACATTCATCAAAATGATCGAAAGGCACATTCTGCATAACACAGTGATGTCAATGGTGTCACTGCCAAAAAATCAAGATATACATTTTACTTTTCATTTTGACTAACCCCATCCTAAAGAAAGATATGTTTTCTTGATGTCTTTAAAAGTGCCCATGATGGAGCCTGGCACATGCTACACCTGGCCCTCCCCTCCTGCTGGCTCACCTGATATGCCCATGCACTCCATGTGAAAAATAACTATTTTCTGTCTCTTACTATCCATGACATGTTGAAGAACCCTCGTAGTACAAGTAGTGTATGAATGTAACATGCTCATTCAACCGTTAACACCTGTTGAACAGATTTTGAAAAGTGCTGAATGGTGGCTATCTTTAAAGATGCGAGTCATTAATCAAAAAGTGATCACCATAAAAAAAGGCTTAACAACATCCAATTACCCCAAAAAGGTTTATTATAAGTAGTGCGATAGTACTTGTACAAAAACTGTGAAGGTCCCAATGGGGGGGGCAGGTGTTTGCTGCCCGCAGTTTTGGCTTCTAAATTTCCCTAAGTACCGCAGCTCTGCCACCTCAAATGATTAGACAAAACATTAGCACCCTCCACCTAATTACTAAACACTAAACCTAAAAGACAGGATCAAATACCAAACTTGCCTCCTGGGAAAGAAGGCACTCCTCAGAAAAAACCCACCCTGTGTAGGAAACCTGCTTGAGGCTTCTCTCTCATCACACATCACCAGAGTGAGGAAGAATGGAGCACTGTCCATCCCATTCCGCCGAACCTCACTAGAGCAGAGCACTTTCTCCTGTCGGGCCCCCCTCTGGATAAATGAACTCCCAATGAAATTACAAACAAACAACAGCCTGTCTCAATTCAAAGCAGGCCTCAAACAACACCTAATGGCTAGCTCAAAATGCACCTGCTTCTCAGGCCCCACTTGATAGACAGGCTTACCCCCACGGTAGCACCAAGCAGAGCTACCTAGAAAACCTTGCCTCCACTCCAGCCTAGCCAAAGGCTTAAGTAAGCTATCAGTCCTCCTTAAACGCTCTTGGTACTGCCCCTCCCTAATCCCCCACACCCTACTCGACAAAGCCCTTTGGAGCTGCCCCTTCACAGCCCCCCCATTTCACTATCCCCCCACCTCTCGCTCTCTGTGGTAGGTTCATACCCAATCCCCCTTGTTTCACTGTCACCCAGCCTCTCGCCATCTGGGATAGAATTAAACCCTATGCAGTTACTCTGCCATAGTATATCAACGGATTGGAGGTCTCCAGGGTGTGCTACCTAGGGCAACCAATTAGAAACAGCTTAGTATTCTATTACAACTGCTCTGTTTTTCTCCTATTTGTCTAATTCTCATATAATCCTCTTTAATGCCTAATGATCAGGCCTCTGTAACCACAGAATATGTGTATTGTCTTATTGTCCACCCTGACGTGGAACCTTTGTAAAACAGCTCTCGCACTAAGGTCTTTCTGAAATACTAACTGACCAACTAACTAAATAAATAAAAAAAACTGTCTCCACCATCCATTTCCATGCTTCTATGTGAAAACAGCTATTGCAGAGGGGTAGCCATTTGGTGAGTGTACATCGCCAAAAATGAATTACGACGATGTACGCTCACAGCGACTATGAAATTGGCAACAGGTTTTCTATGTTATGTGAGGGGGCTGCACCCCCCCCACTTCGGGATTCTCAACTCCAGGGGGGTGCATGTTGGAGGGTGTAAAACTTAAAAAAAGAAAGCAAAAAAGTGATTGCAATCTAGAACCAACCCTGAACCCTCCCAACCCAGCCTGCCACCCACCCACCACACCACATGGCCAACTCAGCAGCTGACTGCTTTTCACACCCCATATACCTCCCTCCCCCTCCACCCCGCCATGGTTTTCTCTCCCCGCGCGTGTGTATATATAGCAAAATCTTGCCATGTGTTCACTTACACTCTGTATCCAGTCGCTACCCTGCCAGGTAGCCCAAAACACAGTCGCCGTGATTGAGTCACCCTTTTTGTAAGTGCTCAGTCACGGGCGCCGTGTTCACTGGATACCCATTTCCACATTTACTTCCTCCCTAGATGTGCTGTTTACTTGTTAATGAAACCAGTGGCCTACTTCACAGTTCAAGCAACCCACTCTGTCTTCCGCACATCATCTCCTGCAGGGCCTTGATGTAGTCATCATCATAAAGACATGGGATGAAAAGTCACTAGAGGAAAACAACCTAAGCAGGAACAATGACAGGAAACATGATGAATACTCATCCATCTGCATAATACCTGGTGTTAGCAAGCAAATTAGAAGCAGAGAAAAACAATATCTACTTACCATACCCAGTGAATGTAATTAAACTGCGGAAATTGCCCCCAGGCCCAGAAGGAACATGCGGGGTGGGGCACATGAAGCACAGCAGCAGACATCTGAATGCCACATTTCCCTTCCCAATAGCACTGCATACCTGGAAATAAGACGAAAGGAAGAACAAATATTTAAGCTTGCTTGTTAAAGTCCCCCCCACCTCAGCCCACATCAACTCCCCCACCCGAAACCCACCCCACCAAAACTATAAAAAATGAAGAAATACTTACCTCAAGGACCGTCTGTGAAACTAGAACAATTGCACAGGTAAATGGATCGCCCATGTCTTTCTTCAGCAGCAGCAGGAGTGGGAGGTACATCACTGGAATTCCTGGATGTTGACAAAGCAAAAAGAACACAATTACTATCAAACTCAGATATCTGGACTGTAGTAACCTACCCCAGTAATGAAATGTGGTACTTGCCAACATCCCAGATCAAAATCCCTCCTGGCCTGGCAATGATGATCATGTAATCCTCAGCTAACTGAAAAATAATACAAAAGCAGTACAAACATATTAGAACTCAAGATGCCACAATACCAACCCACCAACACTTCTCTGGAACAGAAAAAATTACAGACAGATACTTATGTGTGCAACAGCAGCAGTATGGACTCTGTGATGATCCAGTCCATCAACCAGCTGAAACAGAGAAAAGAAAGTGCAAAGAAGAAGGAAACCATTTGGTTCTGAAAACAGTAGCAGAAAAGGTCAGAGCCAAAAGGATGGCCTTCAGGAAATATAAGGACGCAGCTGGATGAAGATGAGGAGGCATACCAAACTTCCCTAAGGGAAGCAGGGAAGGCAGTAAGGCAAGCAAAGGCCCAAACCGAGGAAACACTAGCACAAACAGTAAAAGAAGGTGACAAGACTTTCTATAGATACATTAGTGAAAGGAGAAAGTCCAGAGGGGGTACTGCTAAGATCAAAGGGGATAAGGGGGCATGTGAGAAGGAGGACATGTAAAAGCATCTATCCTAAATATATACTTCTCTCAGTATTTACTGAAGAGAAGGAAGGGCAGGGTCCACAGCTCAGCACCATGGACACAGGGGGGAGGGAGGTGTGCACTAGTCCCTTCACAAAAGAAAGGGTCCTACAAGAGCTCAATAAGCTCAGGGTGGACAAGACAATGTGACCTGATGGCACACATCCCAGGGTACTAAAGGAGCTAAGGGTGGAACTAGCAGAGCATTATCAGAACTGTTTAGTGACTCTCTGAGTACAGGAGAGGTCCCAGAAGACTGGAGAAGGGCGCATGTGATCCGCTCCACAAGAGTGGTAGCAGGAGGAGGCAGGAACTACAGACCACTCAGTCTTACCTCAGTAGTGGGTAAGATTATGGAGGCACTTCTTAAGGAAAGGTTAGTGCAACACCTGGAATCCATAGGAGCACAAGATCCAAGACAGCATGAGATTACAAAAGGAAGGTCCTGTCAAACTAATCTCATAGATTTCTTTGACTGGGTAACCAGAGTGGTGGACCAAGGGAGAGCAGTTGATGTTGCCTACCTTGACTTCAGCAAAGCTTTCGATACTGTTCCACATAGAAGATTAATTAATAAGCTGGGTAGGCTCAGGGTGAGTCAGACGTTGGTCAACTGGGTGGCAAACTGGTTGGCGGGCAGAAAACAGAGAGTGGTGGTAAATGGCATACAGTCAGAAGAGATGCAAGTCACAAGTGGAGTACCTCAGGGATCATTCTTGGGGCCAGTCCTCTTCAATATCTTCATCAATGACATTGCATATGGATTGGAGGGTAAGTTTGTCTGTTTGCAGATGATACCAAGATCTGCAACAGAGTAGGTGATCCAGATGGGGTGGGCAGAATGGGAAGAGATCTGGATAAACTGGCAAAATTGTCAAAAGAGTGGCAACTGGGGTTTAATGCAAAGAAGTGCAAGATCATGCACATAGGGAAGAGAAACCCTGAAACCATCTATAAGCTGGGAGGGGAGTTGCTGGCAGTCACAAGGGAAGAAAGAGACTTGGGCATCATCATCACCGATGACCTGAAATCATCCAAGCAGACCACTAAAGCAGCAGGTAAGGCTAGGGGGATGTTAGGGTGTATTAGTAGGGCTATCACAAGTCAGATGAGCGAGGAAATTATCCCTCTTTACAAGACACTGGTTAGGCCCCATCTGGAGTACTGCATGCAGTACTGGAGGCCGCACCTTCACAAGGACATTAACCAAATTGAGGCAGTCCAGAGATGGGCAACCAAAATGGTGCAGGGACTGCATCAGAAAACATATGAGGACAGATTAATGGAGCTCAATATGTATACCCTAGAGCAAAGGAGGGAGAGAGGTGATATGATTGAAACACTCAAACACCTTAAGGGCATTAACAAGGTGAAAGAGTCTAACATGTTTCAATATAAGAAAAATAGCAGGACAAGAGGACACAGCATGAGATTAGAGTGAGGCCGATTAAGGGGTAATGTAAGGATGTTCTTTTTTACAGAAAGGGTGGTGGATGCATGGAACAGCCTACCTCAGGAAGTGGTGGATATGAATACAGTGCAGGGCTTCAAACAGGCATGGGATAGGCATAAAGGAGCAATACAGATGAATATGAATAAATAGGCCACTGACAGAGCAAAGGCCAATGGCACATTCATAAGGTAGAAAAAGAAATGGGCAGACTGGATGGGCCTTGCGTCCTTATCTGCCATCAACTTCTATGGTTCTATGTTTCTATGTAACATTACTTCAACCTCATGGCAAGCTGGCAACTAGTCAGAACAGCAGGCTACAAGCTATAGCAGCACCCAAAATCTCATTCCCTCCACACCGCAAGTTACAGCCACAGGTCAACACAGACAAACAAGACAGCAGCATTGTGAAATGATAATTCAACATTTTTTCTCAGTCAACTGAGAAACCAGCAGCAGGAAGAAGCAAGTGCAAGAAGCAGCACCATTTTGAAAGAGGAATTATTGTATAGCAGTTTATTTTAGTGCCCTCTTTATTTAGCGTAGAGAGGGGTGCAGTACTATATAGCACTCAATTGGATTAGCGCATCAGCTTCCTGTCCAGTTATAGCACTATGCTCCCTGTAATATTAATGATCAGTTTATTTTAGTGCTTTTGTTAGTTAAGTTAATATAGCAAAAATAAACTGAAAGCTAATATTTCCTGCTATACAGTAATTTTCTCAGTGTGGCACCACTTTTGGCTAGTTCATAATTCCAACAATAATTATATCTCCCTTCTCTCACAATTTTGCCATGAGGTGGCTCTGGACTTACTGAATAAACCTGATCTTCCTGGACATAAGTCCCCACCACTCATGCACACTAATGGGGATAGCACCGGGCACTAGGACCCAGCGGGAGCAAACTTTTTGCTAGAGGGCCGGCGCCAGAGATGGAGCCGCAAGGAGCGGCACCGCGAGCCTCAGCTCGTGCGGTAATGACTATCTCGGCATCGACCCTCCAACCACCTCAGTTCCTTTTTTCCCGCCATCGAATGCACTTCAGTGATGATGTCGCTTGCCCGACGGGAGTCAAACTTCAAACTAGCAGCATAGTTTTCAGTTTTGTTGTTTTGTAGTAATATCTCGAATAAGTATCGTTTAAGTTTATTCTTATTTACAAAGAAGTCTCAGCCTACCTTGACGGAGTCGACCATGAGCGGGTCAGGTGACGGTAGGGAGACTTCTTATCACAGCTGTTCAGTCAGCCAGGCTGGGTCCTGTCCGCCGCCTTCTCCAGAGGGGGTGGTCTGACAATGGTTAGTCCGATGCCCGAGGGGGTGGGCAGTCCCCTTGAAAGCATAAAAATAAACAGTCGCATTCTCGGCACCGTTCGGCCTCAAGCTCTTCTTCGGCCCACAGGTCAAAAAAAAGAAGGCATCACTTGAGGTCGCCCTCTGATATGTCTGAGCTAGACGGTCAGTTATTGAGCTAGTTGCTGGTCTCCTCCTTCGGAGTCACCAGCTTCTGTTTCCTGGTAGCACATCTTCGACATCAGTAGCCCTACCCGCCTTCTGGTAGGTCTTCAGATGAGCAATTTCATCAGTGGGCCGCTCTTATGGAGCAATGGGCTCGGAGGTTGGTCCAACTGCCAAGCCCGGTGACTCGGGGGCCTTCGGGCTTCTTGGGAGACCAGGTAGGGTGGTTGAGCCTCCCTGGTCGCGCGGCGCTGTCTTTGGTGCCGTTGACACCGTGCTTAGGTGTTTCCCCCGCTCAAATGGCTGCGGCGCAGGGGACCACACTGATGCCTCTATGTCCTGCTCTTCTTCCCCCCTTCTCCTCAAATCCTGTTTTTCGGAGTCTTGGGGTGTTTTCTACGCCCTCGGTGTCGATGGCATGCTTGGCACTGTCTTCGACACTGATGCGTCTGTCAGCGCCATCCTCGGCGCCATTGAGTTACTTGGCACCGTACACTTCAGCGCCATCCTCAGCACTGTGCACTTCATCGGTGCCGCGTGGTGTCGTGGCGCTGTCCTTGGTGCCCTGCACCTTGTTGGCACCGCGTCATGGCGCGGCACCATCCTCGGCGCCATGCGCTTTGTCGGTGCTGTGTGGAGTCACGACACCATCTAGCCTTTCAGCGCCATCTTCAGCACCATGTGGCTTCTCAGCGCCATGTATTTCTGTGGCACCGGGGGTTCTAAGGCCATCCGCTTTCAGGACCTCCTCCTCCCTTTAATGCTTTTTCTCCCGTTTCCTTCTGATTTTCACTCCTTTCCCATCCATGCAGTCCCTCCTGGACTGTCAGGAGATGACACTGAGCCTGACCCAGACCTCGACTGGGTGATGAAGTGGAAGGATCCATTTCTGCTGCAGAGCCTGTGGTCGAGGACCTGTCTTTTAAGTCTCTGCTGAAAAATTAGATTTCCACTCTTTCTCTCCAAACTACAGACATCGATCCTGGGAAATTGCTACGACTCCAATACCTCCATGTTCTGGAGATCCCTATGGATTTGACTCCTCCGGTACTGCCCTCCTTTGAGATGCTATCTCAAATGGTATGGAATAATCCCGCTCTCATTCCTTCCGTGGCTAAATCCATAGATAGGGAAATACTCAGCCCCAAGGATTGACCTATTTTGGCATCCCAAGCCTTTGCGGATCCTATTGTAGTTTTGGCAGAGAATGATAAGGTCACCCTTCCTAGACTACTACAGCTCGACCTATTAATAAAGAATCTCGTAAGATAGACACTTTGGGTAAGAGAGTCTTTGCTGCTTCCTCCCTGGGTATGTGTATTGCCAGCTACCAAGGCTATTTCTCTCAATATGAGTATATCCTTTGGCACTCACTCAAACAAATGGTTGAAGCTCTACTGGATTCAGACACAAAGTCAGAGCTACTCCACACCATTACCAGGGGTATCGAATCCAACAACCAGCAGGTTAAAGTGACTATGGATGCTTTCGGTACTGCTTCCCGAGCGGCGGCAGCCGGCATTTGTACCCACCGTCATTCCTGGCTGCGCACTTCAGGTTTCACAAATGATGCATAGCAGCAAGTAATGGCGTTGCCTTTTGATGGTGTATCTCTTCGGTCCTCAAGTAGAACAAGCTGTAGAAGCTGCACAAAAGACAAGGTCAGCCATTAAGTTGGCTCGACCTCCTGCTGTCCCTCTCGAGGGGTGTTAATAAATGCCAGTTCCATAACCATCAGTCCTGAGGCAAAGGCAGAGGAAGTTTTCATAAAACCAAGCCCCAGCCTCAAAAGAAAATGCAACAGAAGGCGCAAGCACCCAAAGTGCCTTGCGACGCCTTCTGAGTTCTTGGCCCAAGTCCCACCTCAACTGCCCAAGGTGGACTCCTCCTCAGTAATGGAGGTTGTCTGACACTCTTCTACAATCAATGGAAATCGATAACCTCAGACAAATGGGTCCTCCAGATAATCCGCAAGGCGTATTCACTCAATCTTGTGGAGACCCCTCTGGATCATCCGCCCAAATGACAGCCCAAGCTGTCAACCCATCAGTCAGACCTTCTCGCTGCCGAGATATAGGGCCTTCTGAACAACAGGGCAGTAGAAGTAGTTCTGATGCATCAACAGAACACAGGGTTCTACTCCCATTACTTTCTGGTTCAAAGAAACCGGGGCATGCGCCCCATATTGGACCTCAGAAAACTAAACAAATTTCTGCTCAAGGAAATTCAAAATGATTTCACTAGGAACCCTGTTAACTTTGCTTCATCAACATGACTGGCTAGCCTCCTAGACATGCAGGATGCTTACCAGCACATTTTGATTCACCCAAAGCATCACAAACTGCTAAGATTTGTGGCTCAGGGACAACATTATCAGTTCAGAGTCCTGCTCTTTGGGCTATCCTCGGCGCCACGAGTTTTTACAAAGCGTTGTGCAGTTCTCGCAGCACACCTCAGAAAGATCAGAATACAAGTGTTCCCTTATCTGGACGATTGGCTTCTGGCAAGTCCTTCCAGGCAGGGAACTCTGGACGCTGTAACCATGGCTTCAAGCTTTCTCACGTCCATGGGACTCCTGCTAAACCTAAAAATATCGCAGCTGCAGCCCTCCCAGAAGCACCTTTTATAGGAACTCTCTGGACACCTCCTGTGCAAAGGCTTTCCTTCCAGAGGACAGGAGGAGCAATATCCTTCAGATGGCCTGTCACATCAGGAGAGCAACTCGGTTCCAGCTCTCTCGATGCAATGGATGCTAGGTCTCATGGCATCCTCCACATTCACTGTACCCCTAGTGTGCCTTCAAATGAGAACTTCTCAGTGGATGATCAGTACTCAGTGGTCCCCAACCACTCACCCGCAGTCCTTTCTCATCAAGGTGACAGAACCTCTAAAGAGGTCACTCACCTGGGGGTCGCAAGAGATCAATCTCCTAAAAGGATATCCCTTTGCTCCTCTGGATCATCAGATTTTCATTACCACAGACGCATCCCTGATGGGGTGGAGAACTCACTGTTAGGCTCTCCACACTCAAGGTACATGGACTCAAGTCAAGTCCCAGCTTCACATAAATGTCTTAGAAATGAGAGCCGTCCTTTATGCGGTCTGGGCGTTGAAGGACATTCTCTGTCACAAGAACATTCTCCTTCAAATGGACAACAAAGCAGTGATGTATTACATCAACAAGCAGGGCGGTGCTCACTCTTACCCCCTTATGCAGGGAAGCGATGAGAATGTGGGAATGGTGCTTGGAGCACAAGGCTCTAATTCAAGCGGTCTACCTGCCAGGAGAGCAGAACGAACTGTCAGACCGTCTCAGCAGAACAGAGACAGATCCTCACAAATGGTCTCTCGACTCAACCATAGTTCAGTCACTATTCGCAGAGTGGGAAACTCCAGACCTGGACCTTTTTGCATCCCCGCTCAACACAAAAGTGCCTCTCTTCTGCTCCAGAAATCCAGGGCCTGGCATTTTCTGTCAGGATGCGTTCAGGCTGTGGTGGACAAAGTGCTTTTTATATGACTTTCCACCTCTTCCTCTAATTCAGAGGGTACTTCTCAAGTTTGAATCCGGGGGCAAATGATCCTCATTGCTCCCTTCTAGCCTCGACAGATGTGGTTTCCACTACTCAATAGTATGTCGGCAGCTCCGCCGAAACCACTTCCTCTTCAGACGAACCTCTTGATTCAGGGGCCTGTTGTTCATCCCAACCTGAGGTCGCTTCACCTTCATGCTTGGCTCCTGAAGAGATAGAAGTGAACAGGCTCCATGTCTCTTGCAGGGTTTCAGATATTCTTCTGGCTGCATGGAAGCAAGCCACTAGGAAAACTTACACAGCCAAATGGAGCGTTTTCGCACTGGTGTGCAAAATCCTCTTGAATCCTTTTTCCTGCCCACCAGATAAAGTTTTGGAGCACCTCTTAGACCTCTCAAATTCAGGTCTGCAGTACTCTACAGTCAAGGTTCACCTTTGTGCCATTTCAGCTTATCATGAGCGGTACTTTCCTTGTCACTGGCTCATTTACCTATGGTTAAGAGGTTTCTTAAGGGAATTCTACATACCAGACCTCCTATAAGAAGTCCAGTCGCAGTCTGGGACATTAATCTTGTGCTAGATATGCTCACTCGGAAATCTTTCTAACCTCTGGCTACCTGTGAGCTAAAATTTCTCACCTGGAAAACGGCCTTCCTGGTGGCCATTACCTCAGCCCGCAGGGTCTCTGAGATACATGCCTTGGTCACAGACCCTCCATATACTGTGTTCCACAAAGACAAAGTAGTACTTAGAACCCATCCTAAATTTCTTCCTAAGGTTGTTTCGGAATTCCATCTAAACCAACCTTTGGTCCTTCCCTCTTACTTGCGAACTTCCAAAATGAAGGAGAACGTTCTCTTCATTCCTTGGATGTCAAGAGAGCTTTGCATTTTTATCTAGATAGAACAAAAGACTTTTGTAAAGCTCAACAACTGTTTGTTTCCTTCGGCGAGACCCGGCTGGTCAACCTGTCGCTATCAGATGTATCTTAGGATGGCTAGTGGCATGCCTTCACCACTGTTATTCCATAGTGCAGGTTAAGCTGGAGGCAGGTACACTCACTCTACTAGAAGTGGTCACAGCATCTCTGGCAGAAATTTGAACATACCCATTGCAAATATTTGCAATGCTGCTACCTGGAGCTCAGTGCATACTTTCGTTAAACACTATGCCTTGGATGGCCATGCCAGATGACATCTTTCCTTTGGCAGGACCATCCTTAATGGACTTCTGTCCTAAAACTGTGAGCTCTTGGTCTCTCCTGCCGCCCTCTCGGGGATTATTAGCTCGGTACTCTCCCATTAGTGTGAATGAGTGGTGGAGACTTATGTCCAGGAAGATATAGAAATGACGTACCTACCGTAATTCTTGATCTTCTTGGATGAGTCTCCACCACTCATTCACATGCCCACCCTCCATCCCCTGAGCTCACCTCTGTTGTTGGTCTTCACTCCTCAAATCTTTAGGCTGTGAAGACTTCTTTGTTGACCCTTCTTATACGGGTCGTCCGGACTATCTTATGTCCGGTTTTTGGTTAAGGCTAGCTTCTAGGTTAGTTACGCTGCACCTCCTCGAAAAAAGGTACTGAGGTGGTTGGAGAGTCGACGCCAGACAGTCATTACCGCACGAGCTGAGGCTCACGGTACTGCCTCCTCGGCTCCATCTCTGGTGCCAGCCTCTAGCAAAATGTTTGCTCCGCTGGGTCCTAGAGCCTCGGGGCTATCGCCGTTAGGTGTGAATGAGTGGTGGAGACCGTCGCAAGATAAAGAATTACGGTAGGTACGTAATTTCCATTTCTGCACACCGCAGCAGTCATTGTCAACAAGATTCATCCTGACATCCTTTGTAAACAGTGGACAAAGCAACATTTTAAGTCCGGGTGGATTGGTGCATCATATAACATCATGGCTGAGCAGATTTCTGTCTGGATTTTATCAAACATTTTTCATGTAACAGTTATGGACTTGTATGGCCTGTTCTGCACTAGCAGCAACAAGATTCAGCCTTAAATGATTTGTAAACAGTGGACCAAACACCATGTTTTGGTCCGGGTGGATGGGGAGCACCATATAACATTGTTACTAAGAGCAGATTTCTATCTGAATTTTAGCAAACACTTTTTATTAACATTTCTGGACTTGTACGGCCTGTTCTGCACTAGCAGCAACAAGATTCAGCCTGAAATGCTTTGTAAACAGTGGCCCAAACAGCGTTTTTTGGTTAAGGAAGTGGGGGTGCACCATATAACATCATGACTCAGACCAGATTTCTGTCTGAATTTTATCAGACATTTTTCATGTATCATTCTACCTCAGGAGTCCTTTAGCATCAGTAACTTTTTACACTTAGCTGGCTAGGTAATAAAAATTAGGCTTTAAAGTACATAGTCACGTAAAAATAAAGTCTAAATAGCGCCATCGCTGGCTAAAAATAAAAAATTTGCGAGCGCTAAAGAAAAGTAAAAGTTGTCACTCAGCACACTAAAGGAAATGATTTATGAGGAAAACTTTACCCAGATAAGCACTAGGAGGCTGTCTACAAGGAAAGTTGGGAGACACCTCAGAGGCAATATGCTTAGTCCAATAGAGAAAAAATTCTGAAGCAGTCAACTGCATTCACTCAGTTCACACCCCATCCTGTCTTTTGATTGGCTGGCCCTACGCTCATTAAAAAATCTTTTAAAGGCACATTTCCTGAGCAATTGCACCTAGCCAGCTAAGTGCAAAAGTTACTGATGCTAAAGGACCCCATGGAAGAAAGAAGATTTCTGCAGTGAGTAATTTTTTCTTTCTGGACTTGTATGGCCTGTTCTCCATTCACAGCCACAAGACTCAGCCTAAAATCCTTTGTAAACAGTGGTCCAAACACCATGTTTTGGTCCGTGTGGATGGATGGGGGGGGCACCATATAACATAGATGCATATATACATAGACACTGTCAGTAGCTAAGAGCCTACAGCCCACCCATTTTTTTTTTTTTACCAATTATTTTACCAGGTGAGACACACTAAGCTGAAAGCTTGTTTGCAGGTGCAACCTGGGAGCACAAGGAAGTTAAGTGACTTGCTCAGGTTCACACAGTATGCAAGTGGGGGCCTGTGGGATTCAAACCCAGGTCTCCAGATTTGCAGCTCAAAGCCTTAAACCACTGCACCATACTGCCTCCTTTTGAGCTTGTAAGTTCACTTTATGTTTTCCTTGAAGTCTGTTGCTGCACCCCAGACCTCCAGAATTTCTTATGTCTATCCCATGCATTCTTAAATCTCGTGTTTGTTTTGGTCCCCACTACTTCCTCTGACAGGATGTTCCACTTGTCCACCACCCGTTCTGTGAAGAAATTCTTTCTCCCATTTCCTCTGAATCACCCTCCCTCCAACTTCATCCCATGCCCTCTAGTCCTAGAACATCTTTTTCACTGAAAAATAGTGCATCCCTGCACCCTGTTCCTCCCTGTAAGATACATGCATGTCTCTATCATATCCCCTCTCTCCCTCCTCTCCTCCAGGGAATACATATTCAAGCCCTTCAACCTGTCCTCAAAGGACTTGTGATGCAATCCATGTACCATCTTTGTTGCCCTCCTCTGAACCTTCTCTACCCTGTCTATGTCCTTACGTAGGTATGGTCTCCAGAACTGTACACTGTACTCCAGGTGGATCCTCACTAGTGTCTTGTAGAGTGGAATTATGACCTCCCTTTTCCTGCTGGTGATGCCCCTGCCTGTGCATCCTATTTGCTTTACCTGCTGCCTTGTCGCACTGTTTCTGTACCGTGAGGTTATCAGAGATGATAACCCCAAGATCCCTTTCCGGCTTGGTGCATGCTACATCCCCCCCCCAACTGATATGTTGTTCCAGGGTTTTTGTGCCCCATATGCATTATCTTGCACTTCTTGGAGGTCTCCAGGGGTGTGCTACCTAGGGCAACCAATTAGAAACAGCTTAGTATTCTGTTACAACTGCTCTGTTTTTCTCCTATTTGTCTAATTCTCATGCAATCACTCTTTAATGCCTAACGATCAGGCCTCTGTAACCACTGAATATGTGTATTGTCTTATTGTCCACCCTGACATGGAACCTTTGTAAAAGAGCTCACACTCAAAGGTCTTTCCGAAATACTAACTGACCAACTAACTAACTAAATAAATCAAAAACTGTCTCCACCATCCATTTCCATGCTTCTATGTGAAAACAGCTATTGCGAGAAGGAAGTTGCCATTTAAGGCGAGTGTACGCCATAAAAATGAATTACGACAATGTACGCTCACAGCAACTATGAAACTGGCAACAGGTTTTCTATGTTATGTGGGGGGCTGCATCCCCCACTTAGGATTCAACTCCAGGGGGTGCATGTTGAGGTGTAAAACTTAAAAAAAAAAAAAGAAAAAGAAAATCTGACCAAAGCAAATCGTCGCACCCGGAACCGAACCTGAACCCTCCCAACTCCAGCCTGCCACCTACCCACCACACCACATGGCCAGCTTCAGCAGCTGATTGCCACACTACACTCCACATACTCTCCCTCCCCCTCCACCCATCGCCACGCTTTTCTCTCCCCTCGCAGATGTGTATATATAGCAAAATCCTGTCGCTGTATTCACTCACCTCTGTATCCAGTCGCTACCCTGCCAGGTAGCCCAAAACACAGTCGCCGTGATTGAGCCGCCTTTTGTAAGTGCTCAATCGCGGGGCCGTGTTCACTGGATACCCATTTCCACATTTACTTCCTCCCTAGATGTGCTGTTTACTCGTTAATGAAACCAGTGGCCTACTTCACAGTTCAAGCAACCCACTCTGTCTTCCGCACATCATCTCCTGCAGGGCCTTGATGTAGTCATCATCATAAAGACATGGGATGAAAAGTCACTAGAGGAAAACAACCTAAGCAGGAACAATGACAGGAAACATGATGAATACTCATCCATCTGCATAATACCTGGTGTTAGCAAGCAAATTAGAAGCAGAGAAAACAATATCTACTTACCATACCCAGTGAATGTAATTAAACTGCTGAAATTGCCCCAGGCCCAGAAGGAACATGCGGGTGGGGCACATGAAGCACAGCAGCAGACATCTGAATGCCACATTTCCCTTCCCAATAGCACTGCATACCTGGAAATAAGACGAAAGGAAGAACAAATATTTAGCTTGCTTGTTAAAGTCCCCCCCACCTCAGCCCACATCAACTCCCCCACCCGAAACCCACCCCCACCAAAACTATAAAAATGAAGAAATACTTACCTCAAGGACCGCTCAGAAACTAGAACAATTGCACAGGTGGTTGATGGATCGCTTCCATGTCTTTCTTTGAGCAGCAGCAGGAGTGGAGGTACATCACTGGAATTCCTGGATGTTGACAAAGCAAAAAGAACACAATTACTATCAAACTCAGATATCTGGACTGTAGTAACCTACCCCAGTAATGAAATGTGGTACATGCCAACATCCCAGATCAAAATCCCTCCTGGCCTGGCAATGATGATCATGTAATCCTCAGCTAACTGAAAAATAATACAAAAGCAGTACAAACATATTAGAACTCAAGATGCCACAATACCAACCCACCAACACTTCTCTGGAACAGAAAAAAAATTACAGACAGATACTTATGTGTGCAACAGCAGCAGTATGGACTCTGTGATGATCCAGTCCATCAACCAGCTGAAACAGAGAGAAAAGGAAGTGCAAAAGAAGAAGGAAACCATTTTGGTTCTGAAAAACAGTAGCAGAAAAGGTCAGAGCCAAAAGGATGGCCTTCAGGAAATATAAGGGAACGCAGCTGGATGAAGATAGGGAGGCATACCAAACTTCCCTAAGGGAAGCAGGGAAGGCAGTAAGGCAAGCAAAGGCCCAAACCGAGGAAACACTAGCACAAACAGTAAAAGAAGGTGACAAGACTTTCTATAGATACGTTAGTGAAAGGAGAAAGTCAGAGAGCTACTGCTAAGATCAAGGGGATAAGGGGCATGTGAGGAGGAGGAGCATGTAAAAGCATCTATCCTAATATATACTCTCTCAGTATTTACTGAAGAGAAGGTAGGGCAGGGTCCACAGCTCAGCACCATGGACACAGGGGGAGGGAGGTGTGCACTAGTCCTTCACAAAAGAAAGGGTCCTACAAGAGCTCAATAAGCTCAGGGTGGACAAGGCAATGGGACCTGATGGCATTCATCCCGGGGTACTAAAGCAGCTAAGGGTGGAACTAGCAGAGCCATTATCAGAACTGTTTAGTGACTCTCTGAGCACAGGAGAGATCCCAGAAGACTGGAGAAGGGCGCATGTGATCTCACTCCACAAGAGTGGTAGCAGGGAGGAGGCAGGGAACTACAGACCACTCAGTCTTACCTCAGTAGTGGATAAGATTATGGAGGCACTTCTTAAGGAAAGGTTAGTGCAACACCTGGAATCCATAGGAGTACAAGATCCAAGACAGCATGAGATTACAAAAGGAAGGTCCTGTCAAACTAATCTCATAGATTTCTTTGACTGGGTAACCAGAGTGGTGGACCAAGGGAGAGCAGCTGATGTTGCCTACCTTGACTTCAGCAAAGCTTTCGATACTGTTCCACATAGAAGATTAATTAATAAACTGGGTAGACTCAGGTGGGTCAGGCGTTGGTCAACTGGGTGGCAAACTGGTTGGCGGGCAGAAAACAGAGAGTGGTGGTAAATGGCATACAGTCAGAAGAGATGCAAGTCACAAGTGGAGTACCTCAGGGATCAATCCTGGGGCCAGTCCTCTTCAATATCTTCATCAATGACATTGCATATGGATTGAGGGTAAGTTTGTCTGTTTGCAGATGATACCAAGATCTGCAACAGAGTAGGTGATCCAGATGGGGTGGGCAGAATGGGAAGAGATCTGGATAAACTGGCAAAATTGTCAAAAGAGTGGCAACTGGGGTTTAATGCAAGAAGTGCAAGATCATGCACATGGGGAAGAGAAACCCTGAAACCATCTATAAGCTGGGGGGAGTTGCTGGCAGTCACAAGGAAGAAAGAGACTTGGGCATCATCATTACCGATGACCTGAAATCATCCAAGCAGACCACTAAAGCAGCAGGTAAGGCTAGGGGGATGTTAGGGTGTATTAGTAGGGCTATCACAAGTCAGATGAGCGAGGAAATTATCCCTCTTTACAAGACACTGGTTAGGCCCCATCTGGAGTACTGCATGCAGTACTGGAGGCCGCACCTTCACAAGGACATTAACCAAATTGAGGCAGTCCAGAGATGGGCAACCAAAATGGTGCAGGGACTGCATCAGAAAACATATGAGGACAGATTAATGGAGCTCAATATGTATACCCTAGAGCAAAGGAGGGAGAGAGGTGATATGATTGAAACACTCAAACACCTTAAGGGCATTAACAAGGTGAAAGAGTCTAACATGTTTCAATATAAGAAAAATAGCAGGACAAGAGGACACAGCATGAGATTAGAGTGAGGCCGATTAAGGGGTAATGTAAGGATGTTCTTTTTCACAGAAAGGGTGGTGGATGCATGGAACAGCCTACCTCAGGAAGTGGTGGATATGAATACAGTGCAGGGCTTCAAACAGGCATGGGATAGGCATAAAGGAGCAATACAGATGAATATGAATAAATAGGCCACTGACAGAGCAAAGGCCGATGGCACATTCATAAGGTAGAAAAAGAAATGGGCAGACTGGATGGGCCTTGCGGTCCTTATCTGCCATCAACTTCTATGGTTCTATGTTTCTATGTAACATTACTTCAACCTCATGGCAAGCTGGCAACTAGTCAGAACAAGCAGGCTTCAAGCTATAGCAGCACCTCAAATCTCATTCCCTCCACACCGCAAGTTACAACCACAGAGTCAACACAGACAAACAAGACAGCAGCATTGTGAAATGATAATTCAACATTTTTTCTCAGTCAACTGAGAAACCAGCAGCAGGAAGAAGCAAGTGCAAGAAGCAGCACCATTTTGCAAGAGGAATTATTGTATAGCAGTTTATTTTAGTGCCCTCTTTATTTAGCGTAGAGAGGGGTGCAGTACTATATAGCACCCAATTGAATTAGCGCATCAGCTTCCTGTCCAGTTACAGCACTATGCTCCCTGTAATATTAATGATCAGTTTATTTTAGTGCTTTTGTTAGTTAAGTTAATATAGCAAAAATAAACTGAAAGCTAATATTTCCTGCTACACAGTAATTTTCTCAGTGTGGCATCACTTTTGGCTATTTCATAATTCCAACAATAATTATATCTCCCTTCTCTTACAATTTTGCCATGAGGTGGCTCTGGACTTACTGAATAAACCTGTTCTGCACACCGCAGCAGTCAGTGTCAACAAGATTCATCCTGACAGCCTTTGTAAACAGTGGACAAAGCAACATTTTAAGTCCAGGTGGATTGGTGCACCATACAACATCATGGCTGAGCAGATTTCTGTCTGGATTTTATCAAACATTTTTCATGTAACAGTTATGGACTTGTATGGCCTGTTCTGCACTAGCAGCAAAAAGATTCAGCCTTAAATGATTTGTAAACAGTGGACCAAACACCATGTTTTGGTCCGGGTGGATGGGGAGCACCATATAACATTGTTACTAAGAGCAGATTTCTGTCTGAATTTTATCAAACATTTTCATGTAACAGTTATGGACTTGTATGGCCTGTTCTGCACTAGCAGCAACAAGATTCAGCCTGAAATGCTTTGTAAACAGTGGCCCAAACAGCGTTTTTTGGTTCAGGAAGTGGGGGTGCACCATATAACATCATGACTCAGACCAGATTTCTGTCTGAATTTTATCAAACATTTTTCATGTATCATTCTTACCCCAGGAGTCCTTTAGCATCAGTAACTTTTTGGCACTTAGCTGGCTAGGTGCAATAAAATTAGGCTTTAAAGTACATAGTCGCGGTAACAATGAAGTCTAAATAGCGCCATCGGGCTAAAAATTAAAAATTTGCGAAGCGCTAAAGAAAAAGTAAAAGTTGTCACTCAGCGCACTAAAGCAAATGATTTATGAGGAAACTTTACCCAGATAAGCACTAGGAGGCTGTCAACATGGAAAGTTGGGAGACATCTCAGAGGCAATATGCTTAGTCCAGTAGAGAAAAAATTCTGAAGCAGTCAACTGCATTCACTCAGTTCACACCCCCTCCTGTCTTTTGATTGGCTGGCCCTACGCTCATTAAAAAAATCTTTTAAAGGCACACCTCCTGGGCAATTGCACCTAGCCAGCTAAGTGCAAAAAGTTACTGATGCTAAAGGACCCCATGGAAGAAAGAAGATTACTGCAGTGAGTATTTTTTTCTTTCTGGACTTGTATGGCCTGTTTTCCATTCACAGCAGCAAGATTCAGCCTAAAATCCTTTGTAAACAGTGGCCCAAACATCATGTTTTGGTCCAGGTGGACGGGGGGCATCATATAACACAGATGCATAGATACATAGACACTCAGCAGATAAGAGCCTACAGCCCACCCAGTCTGCCCATTTGAGCTTGTAAGTTCACTTTATGTTTTTCTTGAAGTCTGTTGCCCCTTACCCCAGACCTCCAGAATTCCCTTATGTCTATCTCATGCATTCTTAAATCCCATGTTTTTTTTTGGTCCCCACTACTTCCTCTGGCAGGGTGTTCCGCTTGTACACCACCCGTTCTGTGAAGAAATTCTTTCTCACATTTCCTCTGAATCACCCTCCCTCCAACTTCATCCCATGCCCTCTAGTCCTAGAACATCTTTTTCACTGAAAAATAGTGCATTCCTGCACCCTGTTCCTCCTAAGATACTTGCATGTCTCTATCATATCCCTCTCTCCTTCCTCTCCTCCAGGAGTACATATTCAAGCCCTTCAACCTGTCATCATAGGACTTGTGATGCAATCCATGTACCATCTTTGTTGCCCTCCTCTGAACCTTCTCTACCCTGTCTATGTCCTTATGTAGGTAAGGTCTCCAGAACTATAAACTGTACTCCACGTGAGGCCTCACTAGTGTCTTGTATAGTGGAATTATGACTTCCCTTTTCCTGCTGGTGATGCCCCTGCCTGTGCAACCCAGCATCCTATTTGCTTTACCTGCTGCCTTGTCACACTGTTTCCCTACCTTGAGGTTATCAGAGATAAATAACCACAAGATTCCTTTCCAGCTTGGTGCATGCTATATCCACCATCCCAAATGATATGTTGTTCCAGGGTTTTTGTGCCCCATATGCATTATCTTGCACTTCTTTGCATTGAATTTCAACTGCCAAACCCCTGACCATTCTTCAGGTTTCTGCAGGTCCCTCCTCATTCTGTCTACACCCTCTAGTTTGTCAACTCTCTTACAGAGCTTTGTGTCATCAGTGAACAGGGAAATTCTGCCTTCTAGGTCCTGCACAATGTCACTGGTGAAGATGTTGAATAGGACCGGTCCCAGCACTGATCCCTGTGGTACCCCACTGGTCACTCTTCCCTCTGTGGAGTGACAGCCATTTACCACCACCCTTCTGTGTCCTGCTGCCCAGCCAGTTACCTACCCACCGCACTACTGTCCTGCCCACTCCCATGTTTCTCAGTTTGTTTAATAGCCTTCTGTGTGGCACAGTGTCAAAGGCCTTGCTGAAGTTTGGATAGGCCAGGTCCACTGCCTTCCCCTGATCCATCTCCCTTGTCACCCAGTAGAAAAATTCAATGAGGTTGGTCTGACATGACCTCCCTCAGGTGAAACCATGCTGCCTTGAGTCCTGTAGTCCATTGGCAACCAGATGTTCCACCAATCTCTCTTTCAGTAGTGCTTCCATGATCTTCCCCACTACTGAGGTGAGACTGACTGGTCTGTAGTTCCCCGCTTCCTCTTTGTTCCTGCTTTTGTATAAAAGGACTACATCTGCTATCCTCCAGTCTTTGGGTACCTCACCTGTTTCCAGTGATCAGCTAAACAGGATTGCCAGAGGTTCAGTCACCACTTCTCTTAGTTCTCTTAGGACCCTGGGGTGCACCCCATCTGGCCCCATTGCTTTATCAACATTTATTCCTTCCAGTTCCTTCAGGACCGTTTCTCGTGTGAAGGGACTTGTGTCCATTTCAGTGCCATTCCAATCCTTTATACTCCCTTCAGGCCCATTATCCTCTTCTTCCTCAGTAAAGACTGAGCAGAAATACCTGTTCAATATGTCAGCTTTACTGCTGTCATCCTCCACGTAGCCCCCATCCTCCCCCTTCAGTCTCACTATCCCTCCCTTTGCCTTTCTTTCTTCACTTATGTACCTGTAAAAGGTTTTTCCCCCTCTAGCCACTGATTTTGCAATGTGTTCGTCTGTCTGAGCTTTGGTTTCCCGGACTGACCTCACTGCCTCCCTTTCCTTCTCCTGGTACTTCTCCCCTTCTGCCTGCATCTTTTTGTATTGCCTGAATGCAATCTTTTTGGCTTCCATTTTCTCCGCTACCTCCTTGGAAAACCATAAAGGCCTCCTCTTCCTTTTTCTCTTGCTAACCTGCATAATGCATAATTCTTTTGCTCTTGTAATCCCCACTTTAAATATTGCCCACTGTTCCTCAACCCCTGATTCCTGTCCCATTCCCTTAATGCCTCTTTCAAGCATCTCCCATTTTCCCAAAGTCTGTCCCCTTAAAATCCAGGATACATGTTTTGTGAGGTTTGGTTCTGTTCTTTCTGTGATTTCAAACCACAGTGAGTGGTAGTCACTATTCCTAGGTGCTCCCCCACTGTAACCCCCATCACACTGTTCCCGTTTGTGAGCACAAGGTCCAGTATTACCTTCTGCCGAGTTGGTTCCATGACCAGTTGTGAGGAAGGCACCTTGAAGGAGTCCAGGATAAATTTGCTCCTGCCTGATGTTGCTACTGGGAGGCTCCAGTCCATGTCTGGAATATTGAGGGTCTCAACCAGCACCACCTCACCCTTGTCTGCCATCCTTTGGATGGCTAGCATCAACTGCCTATCTGTGTCTTCCTCCTGGGCTGATGGTCTATAGACCACCCCTGTGCGGATGTCTGGCCCCATTTTTCTTTCCAGCTTAATGCACAGTATCTCTCCCCCATTTTGTTCCTCCTGGATCTCTTTGACCTTTATGCCATCTTTCACATAAAGTGCCACTCCTCCTTCCTTCCTACTTGCTCTGTCTCTTCTGAATATGTTGTAGCCAGGTATGGCCATCTCCCACTCGTGGTTCTCATTATACCAGGTCTCTGTGAGGGCCACAATGTCCAGGACCGACTGCACCATGAAAGCCTCCAAATCAAATGACTCAGACCAGATTTCTGTGTGAATTTTATCAAACATTTTCATGTAACATTTCTAGACATATATGGCCTGTTCTGCACTTCAGAAACAAGATGCAACCTGGAATTCTTTGCAAACAAGGTCAAAACAGTATTTTAATGTCCAGGTGCTGGGAGGGCACCATATAACATCATGACTCAGACTAGATTTCTGTTTCAATTTTATGTAACATTTTCTGTGTAACATTTGTGGAGAAGTATGACCTGTTCAGCACAGCATGTTGGCGGCAAGAGGCTGTGTTAAACTGTGGCCCAAGTGCAAATTTTGGATCGGGTGGTGATGGTGGGGCACTATAACACATCATCATGACTGGAAGGGAGGGACACCAAGTTAATATTTGTGGCAAGCCCAGGGGATACCTGTTGTTGAACACAAAAAACATATTTATGTTTAACTTCGCAATAAAAGTGCATATGTTTCTATGATTGTTGTGCACGTATTTGGACTGATACTGCACACAGCCAAAACATCTGAAGCCCACTACATCACACAGCTTTGGTGAAAAAATGTTATTCATACAAACAAATTACAGTACATGACATTTGTGGATAGGAGGAGGAAATATAGAAGGAGTAACATAAAACAAGATAGGTACAGTGTTTATGGGTACAGAAAAAGTGACTGACAGTAACACACACAACAGGGGGACATGCAGGGTAAGTGCAAGGGTATTCATATCTGAGAGGGGAAGAGAGGGAGCATAAACATTACATAATAACATACAAAACGCTGGACAAGAAAAAGAAACAGGAGGCTATAGAAAGGAAAATCAAAAAAACTTCTGCTCATAGGAGATTCCATGATTCGGGGAGTTGATACTCATTTCCAGTCAGGGGTAATGGTTAGATGTCTCCCAGGTACTTCAGCATGGAGAGACATTGACTGCATTGTTAAAAATTGTTTAGGAAGCAGGAGAAAACATTGATGTCCTGGTACACATAGGGACTAATGATCTCGCCAGCAGGTCAGTTGTGGAGACCAAGGAACACCTGACCAGGCTAGGTGACAAACTATCATCCATTTTGTCTGGCACCTCCTTCTCTGAGATCCTGCCAGTCTGGGAGAGGGGACAGATGGACAGAAGGTCAGAGAAGGGGAGCTAGGGGAGCTAAATGTGTGGCTCAAGGGCTGGTTCCAGGAAAAAGGACACAAATTTGTAGGGAACTGGCAACAGTTTGGGAGTGAAAGTTCTTTAAATTTGATGGACTGCATCTGACTAAGGATGGAGTCAGTGCATTGGGGCAGAAGTTTGATGTATTTGCAGAATATTTAAACTAGCAAATGAGGAGAGGGGTGCAGCATCCCATATGTCGAATGGGAAGAACATCTCTCCTCCCTCAGCTAGTGGTCAAACAGGAGTTCAGCACATTTGCATTTCATTTGCATCACCAGGTAAGGAAAAAGGTCTGGCTCCCGGTACGATGCACAGGAGAAATGCCAGACCTCACCCATTAAATAACACACCAAAATCTGGTCAAAGGAAAATCATGTACAGTGCCATGTTATATTTCCCAAATTGTACTTGCAAAATCTTTATAGGTCACTCAACAAGTAGAATTCCTGCTATGCTATCACATCCCAGAGGCAAACTCCCTTGTTCAATTTGTATAACAGAGCTTTTATGAAAAATGTCCTTGGCCCAAGCCATTTAACAGAATCTAGGCAAGATGTCTTGCACTAGATCCCTGTGCTGCTATCTTTAATCACAATACATAAATCTTGATACACTATAGTTTTCACTTCTGGCCTATCTTCTGCAAAGGTAATACTGTGTATATTTTGTTTTATTCTATAAGATGGATAAGAGGTCTAGAGAATGCATGAATAATAGAAGGCTAGGGGCAGCCCTGCTGAACCCCTCTTTTTACAGTATTTCATTTTCCATAGTATAACTTACATATGAGATACATACTGTTACTTTGTATAGATATTTCAATCCATTTTACAAATTTTTCAGGAATTCCATACCTTAGCAAAATCATATTAAGGAGTTACTGTTGAAAGCCTCCTTCTGATCTAATGAAAGGAGAAAACCTATGACCAAATCTTCTGTTCCATGTTCCCAATGTTCTTAAAATAATCAAATTATCTCTGAAGTGTCTCTGCTTTATACCACAGGCCTGAGATTCTGCAGGTACTGTTGTTGCTGCTTCTGACAATCTATTGACCAGTAGTTTTGATGATATTTTCTGATCACAATTTAATACTCTTAATGCCCTCCTTTTATTCCATTGCACCATTTTTCCTGTGTGTTTTCAAAGACTATCAGTGACAGTATATTTTACTAATTAGTGATGGCTCACTCAATCCTGCTTCTCTCACCACCCCCTTCTGGCACCCTGATGACTTGAGATCGTACCCAAACCCGGGTCACCGGTGCAGTACAAGGTGTGGCATCCAGCACCTCAACCCTCAGCACCACTGCGCCAGCTCCTTGTTCTATTCTGTACCATGTTTTGACACCCAACAAATCTGTCAAGAAGTTGGACTCTCCCCTGGGTGCCAAATTTCAACTCCTGCTCAAGTTCTCATTTCATCTTTTATGAGTGTGATTTGCTCAGTAAAATCTATATTATTCTCCTACATTCTAGATATAAGCTTGTGTAGATGACTTCTTAATTTCAAATAATGTAATTCGTTCTTACTACTATTTGTCCTGTTTAATTATTTAAAGATTCTGAAGCCCTTTTTCTGAATCTTCCTACCAATCTCTTATATTTTCATAAGCAGATATTGTACACAGTGTGCTTTAAATTTTCCTAACCACTGTATCTGTATCTCTGGTGTACACAGTAGGGAAGTGTTTAATAGCCACTGTCTCTGTTTGGGTGGAGTGTGAGGACCCAAGAACATATTACAGCTTTGTGGTCAGGTGTTTCTGCCACAATGGTTCTTGCAGAGTCTACTTTCAACAAGCATTTGTCAATGCCGAATGTTGCTTGCTTCTATGTGCTGTTTAGGTATTTGGAAGTCATTGGAGTGCAAATATTGAAAATTTGCGAACTTCACAGCGTGCGTAGGAACTGCATAACGCACTAAATAAAACAGTCATTGTTAGGAAATTTTTCATGAAATGTTCAACATAGCCATTTTAAGACCTCTGCTCATGAACAGTGTCAGTGTGATTTTGTTAATGTGTCCCATACATTGAGTTTGCACACCGACTGCGCCATTGTGCGCTACATGGGCGGAAACACGTTTTGGGCAGGATGTGAAAAAGACAGCTGTACTGCTCATGAGGAGGTGTGGGTAAAATGGCAATGTTGAAATCTGGAGTGTAAATATTGAAAATTCACAAACCTACGAGCGTGCGGGAACTGTGCAAGATGCCTTTCGTAAAACAGTCATTTTAGGAATTTTTCACCAAATTTTCAACAAAGCCATTTAAGACCTCTGCTCATGAACAGTGTCACTGAGATTTTCTTAATTTGTCCCGTACATTGATTTCACTCAACGACTGCTCCATTCTGCGCTACAAGGGCGGAAACACATTTTGGGTGAGATATGAAAAATGACAGCTGTACTACTCATAATAAGGTGTGGTAAAATGGCAATGTTGAAAATCTGGAGTGAAAATATTGAAATTTCGAGAACTTACGAGCCTGCGTAGGAACTGCGCAACGCACGCTCGTAAAACAGTCATTTTTTGGAATTTTTCACCAAATTTTCAACATGGAGCTTTTGGGACTCCTTCTCATAAATGATGTTACTGTCATGGTGGTATTCAGGCCCAAAGGGTGATTTACATGATCACTGCGCGGTCACTGCGTGAAATCACCCGCGGGCTGAATAACGTCATGACATGACATCATTCATGAGAAGGTCCAAAACCCCATGTTGAAAATTTGGCAAAAATTCTCAAAATGCCTGAGATATGCACAAAGTTGAACCCCTCCTATCTAGCCCATTATACAGCTTACCGGCATTTCCTCAGTTCGCGGTCGGCTTTGAAGAGTGCAGGCGTGTTCCCGGTCCACGGTCGTCGCGCCAGAGTCGGAGAGTAGTATGGGGTGAGGGGTGTGGGGAGGTTGATGCGCAGTGGGTGGAGTGCCCGGGTTGTGGAGGGTGGGAGGCGCGCCCGTGGGACCGTTTTGTTTTACAGGTTTAAAACAAAAAAGGCGTCGTGGGACGTTTGCCACGCTGGGGTGGAGCTCCCAGTGTGGCACAAGGATGGGGCCGTTCAGCCGGCCAGAGTTGGGCACCCCGGTCGGCCAAAGAGACTGATTGCCACGCTGGGTGGGGCTCCCAGCGTGGCACCAGCTCTGAGGAGGGGACTACAACAGCAGCTCAGCGGCGGAGATTGGGCACCCTGTCAGCTACACAGGGCGTGCGGGGAGCACACTGCGCCTACATGTGGGGGGAGCTCGCCTCGGTGTTCACTGAGCGTGGCTCCCCCTCCACCTATGCCACTGCATTTTGGAGCGTGTCATAGACAGCTCCAAAATGCATTAGCCTGACAGGCCACGCCTGCCAGCTCACTGACTGAATTGGAGGAGGAGGTGACACACCTCCAAAATCTCCGATGATGGCACTATGTTTCTTGCACATGCTTGCAAGCAACATAAAAATGTAGATACAAACAAAACATCCATTCTTGTATATAAGGACCCTTTAGAGCAAGTAGTTTCAGCATCAGAGTGTGCTGCGGTAAAACCATCTTTCAGGCTTGAAATGCTTATATCCTTCAGATATCTGGAGTCATAGTAAATTTTTCTTGGGTATCTCCCCATTGCTCAAAGTTAACCCACAAATGACATCACCTCCAACCACAACCAAGCTTTTTGTGTAGGTATGGATGTATTTCTTGGAACAAAGCTACTCTTGAAGCTTTCATTTGTGTGGCATAAATATTTACAAGGCTCAAATGCTGCCCTTCATTAGGTACATCTAACTTGAGTGCTTCTCCTGGTTCAATCTCTACCAGGTGTAAGACCTTATATGTATCTCCTCTGAATATAATTTCTACCGCATAACACTTATCAGTGCCTTGTGACCAAAGAGATTCTCCTTGTGAGTTTTTTGAAAGCAGACATTTTTTAAAATGTGTCCTAATTTGTGTATCTTAAAAATAATAAAATATTTCCAGATAATAACTCTAGAAATGACATGGCAGACACATGTTTTAAGTTTTAATACTGATAACATTTAAAGTTATGGGAATTCTAGAGTTGCCAAGTCACATCTTTTATGTTAAGTGGAGTTAACATCTTCTATTTGTAATGTTTCTGCTCTTACCTGCGATCTTGTCCTCTGCCTTCTCTTTTTTGCAACTGATATTTGAAGGATAATTTATCCTGGTCAGAGGAGGGATCTTGAATCAGAAGACCCTTGAGGATGCCTCTGAGTTCCCTTCCTCATCCTCTGAGTCTCCCACTATTTCACCATAGAAAAAGTGCATGCTGTATTTATTTGCTGTTTCAATGATGCCTGGCTTTCTCATCTTGGGTTTGGAGTTTTGATTCTTTTCTCTCTTTCTAGTAGATACAAACTCCATTTCCAGCTCCTTGGGAGAGGGCATTTCAGACATGGATCTAACAGCACCACTTTGCACAGGAGCTTGGGAATGTCTTTCTCTCTGATGCATTGGATCTCCTTTTATCTCTAATGTTTCTGTCTGCATTACCAGTAGTCTCAGCTTGTGAAAAATAGTATGGGATACATCTAAGTTTTTCCTGAGGGGTCTCGTGGGGTTCTGCCATCAGAGGTACCTTCTTGTGGGTCTTCTGTAATGCAATCTCTGTGCAGATGTTTTAGCTGAACCTTGGGCCTGCACTTTGTAATTAACTCCTCTTAATTCATCTCTCTCTCTCCCAGGGTCTACTGTGTGCAGACCAGGAACACCACTTATAAGAGTGCCCCAGTTCATCACACAAATTACACTTTAGAAGGTTAGGGCATTATAAACGCATATGCCCATATTCCAGCATAACTTACAACATTCTGCATCACATGCTATGGTTAAGTGTATTCTAGAACTGCAGTTATGGCATGTGTGTGGTTGTCCTGGATAGAAAGACACACCTCTATCTCCAAACAGATAGAAATTCCCAGGTAAATGACATACCCCTGTATTTGTTTGTTTCAATCTTACTTTGAACTTCCACCCCCTGTCCACAGCTGTTCTGTGTCTATGATAGGTTCTGGGGTTTCTAACACCTTGTATCATTGTTTTAACCAGTACATAAAGTCAGTAACACTGACACCTTCATCTCTAAATAGAATTAGTATGTTCATAATAGCTAGTTTTGACAAAGGGATAACTGTAAATTGGGACCACAGTGTAGTATTTTAAGACTTTTCTATTTTAACCAGAACCTTTCCAGAGACTTAAAGGAGACAGGAAATGTTTTCCACTGTATAATTGTTTAAAGTGCTATAAATAAATCAATAACAAACACTGGCCTTTGTGTGTGTGTTTTGGTACCCAGTCAGATGAGCACTACATTAATACTGGCAGGCAAAAGAGCGCTAGTCCATATTGCACTACCAGGGACAGTGAGCAGGAATTTACAGTGCTAGCCATATGTGCGTCACTGGTCGCTGTCCACAGTTCTGCTATGTGGACAAGGCCAGCAGAATCCAGGAGCCTGGCCGAGCGTTCTCATGGTGTGGGGCTGGGGCACAGGGCAGCTCAGCCAGCAGCAGCGAGAACCAGTGTTCTAATCCTGGTCTCTGAAATTTTAACATATTGGGACTTTTCTTCTACATGGGGCCATGGAAACAGTATTCCATGGCCTCATGATCTGACTTTCTTCAGGATCTGCACCCCTTGGAGTGTGAATTCTATAGATGGGGGTGTGGGGCAGAACCCCAACATCAAGCGGTGCTCAGGGCAGAGCCTCTGCAAAAATAAAAATGGTGCTAGTTTTACAGTGCATTCCTTGCCAACACTATTGTTGTCTGCTCCCTTTTGGACCCTGTGCCATGTGTTTTTTGTATTTTAAAGGTTCACATTTATGTATGCTTATTATGTTGATGACCATCGGCTTGCCACTGTTTTTGTATCAGGAGGCAGCATGGCAAGCTTTGACTTGCCCCATCACAGACTCCTGATACAATATTCAATTAACTTGCATTCACTTCACTCTGTACTCCTTAACTGCTTCAACGCTAAAGACTGCTGCTATACTGGCATTCCTTAAAAAGACACCAACCAAAAGATATGTCTCTGAGCAGGGGACTTAAAAAATTATTTAGCACTTTATTTCTTAAAACGTAAAAAAGCACACTTAAACAGATGCTTCATCAAGGCAAAGTATTAGAATAACTGAAAGTGCAAGAACTAGTCTCCAGTGACTCGACCAGTGTTGCCCGAAGCTTTCTCAAGAGTTTCAGTGCAGTTCTTTTATTTATTTAAAGCTATTGGATATATACCTGTGAGTATAAATGTTCATTTACAACGGTTCCACATCAGTTAACGAAGTGGTGCAACCATCAGAACATGCAGGCACATAATGAAGGTAGGTTACAATAGGCAAACAGACAAAAAAGAGAAGCAACCAAGGTAGGCATTGTGATAGCATACAGGACAAGACATAGCAGCTAGCAGTACTGAGTGGGTTACACAGTTAGACTAAGAGGAGATAGCAGGAGCTAGTAGGTGAGATGAGCATGTTAGGCAGGATGGAAGGTATAAATGTTAGGGACAGGTCCCTGCCATAAAATGGTTTAAAGCCTATTTATCTGGCGGACACAATCAGTCACAATCTCTGCTGTCATCTCCTCCTCCTCCTCTTCCTATCAACACTGGTGTCCCACAGGGGTCTATACTGGATCCCATCCTCTTCTCCATATTTCTGAATGGCTTCCCATCTGTCTGCACCACATCCTCTATACACATGTATGCTGATGATACTGTCCTTTACAGTTCAGGTCGTTCCCCTCTGATGTCACCTCCATTCTGCACTTGGACTTCAATAATGTCCAGCACTGGTTCCAATCTCACAAACTCTTTTAAACACAAAGAGACAGTGTCCATTACTTTTGGTATGAAGCAGAGAACTCAAGACTCTCATCTTCGCCCTACTTCAGTAACCCTTCACGGCACTACTATCAAGGTCTCCACCTCCTTCAGATATCTGGGAGTCTCGCTGGATCAACATCTCCCCTTCTCGGACCACAAATAAGATATCCTGAAAAAGTTGCACCCCAAACTTGGAGCTTTGTATAGAAAATGATCCTGCCTTCCTCTCCTGGCCAGTAGTGAACTTGTCCAGAAGATGATCCTTCTGATCATTGACTACTGTGAAGTAGTCTACTGCACTGCTCCTGCAACTTCCCTAGCCAGACTGGATACCCTCTTCAACTCTTTCTGCTGCTCTGCCCTCGATGCACCCCCATGCACACATGGCTGCCATCTCTACCACGACTTGGCATTCCCATCTCTAGTAAACAGGAGGCTGTTCCACTGTGCTAAGTTCATCTCCAAATTCTGGCTTGGCTCTTTCCCTTCCTATCTACCTCAATTCCTCCCTCTCCTCTCACCCTCTTCCCTCCCACACCCTCAGATCCCATGACCACAGAATGCTGGCAGTCCCGAGATGCACTACCTCAAGTGGCCAGGCTGCCTTCTCCTACTGTTTACCAAAATTGTGGAATTCACTTCCCACACAGATCAGATACTCTTCCTCACTTGGTTCTCTAACTACTGCACTCCACAACTTTGCCGCTGTTACCTACTCCTGCACCTAACTCCCACTTTCCAACATCTACCATGGTTGCGGCCCTGAGTTTTTTTTTGGCAAACCTACTTGCTTGCACTTGTAGAACTGCACTTTTGTTGTTATTTGTGTAAGTGCCATATCTATATGAGTTATTATCAGTCTTACCCTCAGTTAATTGTATCCAACAACATACAGAACATTACTGCATGGCCTGTTATTGCTATTGTATATATCCTTTGAGCAATTCCCTGCATGGTTTGGCTCTAGGTCAGCTTGCTACCTTGGAGGTCAACTCCATTACTCTATGTCACTGTGCTATATTGTTTGTATTATTGCCATTTTTGGTCACCCAGTTGTTTCTAAGTCCTACTGTAATTTTTACTACCTGATTGTTAGTAATAGTCACTCTATATGTACTGTAACTGTATATTGTTGATGGCACTCCTTCTATTGTACTCCCACTCCCCCCTTCCCCAGGTCGCACCATGTGATGAGCAACTTGTTGTTCAGTGTACCTTTCCTGGTGAAACTTTTCAATAAATAAATAAAATGAAGGTTCTTTTGGATGGTGTATATTTGATTCAGTGCACCCAGGCACTAACAGTTTGAGTGAAGCCCGGACTGTAGTTTACTCATCGTGTCTTAAAAGGACACTCTACTAAAAACTGCCTTATCATTTGACTATTCTCACAGTGCACCCCTCTACCTACCCATCCCATTCTCATCTGATCACCATAAATATCATAAAAAAGCCGGTAATTATTTAAACAGTTTGTGTAGAAAAACAATGTTACCTATTTCCTCACTTGGATCATGTATGTCCCACCCTATCCTCTTGCCTTTCTGTGATCCTACAACCCCTTTCATCACTAGGAAGCTCTTAGCTTACCCTTCATGCTCTGTGTGGCTCAGCAGCACCAGTAGCCACTGAATAAATATCAGCCCCCACCCCCACCGACAGCACATTGAGCAGGAAGCTGAACAGAGCAGCACTGCAGATTTACTCATGGTGTTACTGTAAGCCAGCAGGTTTCTCCTATGTGCCCCAAAAGAAAGGATTTTAGTGACTCCTGATACAAAAACACACAGTGGCAAGCCAATGGTCTTCAACATAATAAGTATATACTGTACATAAATGTAAACTCCAAATATTTGAAATATAAAACACTCACACACAAAGGCCACTGTTTGTTATTTATAGCTTATTTAACAACTAATTACAGCAGAAAAACATTTCCTATCTCTTTTAAGTGATTTAAAAGTAATACCATATACAATCTCTCCAGAAAATGTATGACAGTATAAATCTCTGCTGCAAAAACCAAAAACTGAGTCCCTTAATACATTCTTAATAATGTACACTCTGTCGGGGGAAGTTCTAGACAGTACCCCATCAATGGGGTGATGTAATCAGGACACTACAACCACTTCGCCTGTCACAGTGATGAATTGGTTGTCAGAGTGCCCTGCAGGGAGAGTGGCGCACAGGTGTTGCACTCCCTCCCCAATACACCTCCTCTGTGAAGGTGATTATAGTAATTTTTGGGAGTGTAGGGGGTGAAGCAATCACCCTGCTGTATTAGGCACTACAGGAGTTAGGCGGCACAATTGCCGGGCATGATGATTACCTTTGGCATTGTGTTGTCATCCTAATGAACATAATGACAGCTGTCCTGTGAGACATTTTTTTGCCATGAGACCGGCAACAGGCAACAGCTGATTTTCTCAAACAAACTGTATGTCCAAGTGCTTGCACTAGTGTCATTGACTGGGGAACATTTGTCCGTGGGTCAGGAAGCAGGAACTATCTGCTGTGGTTTTGGGACAATGATTCAAAGAAACTACATATTTGTAGTGCAGCATTTTATTAACTGTAGGGGCTCAAATATCTTATTCTCACATCAGTACACTCTGCATGAGGGGTGTTCTGAGTTGTTTTTATGCGTGCATAAGTGAATTTAACTTTTTAAAACACTCTGTGGCTTGACCCGACAGGAGCACTACTTCCAGGTTAGATATTGTATAAAACTTGGGCCCCTAAGTGAGTGTCTTTATTGAACTTAATGACAGCTGTCCTGTGAGACAGTGTTTTGCCTTGAGACAGGCGACAGCTAATTTTCTCAAACAAACTGTATGTTTGAATGCTTGCACTAATGTCATTGACTGGAGAACATTTGTCTGTGGGGCAGAAAGCACAAACTATCCACTGTAGTCCTGGGACAGGATTCAAAGAAACTATATATTTGTAGTGCAGTATTTTATTAACTGTAGGGGCTCAAATATCTTACTTTCAAATCAGAACACTCCATATGAGGGGTGTTCTGAGTTGTTTTTATGTGTGCATAAGTGAATTTTAATTTTTAAAACACTCCATGGCTTGACACAACAGGACACTGCTTCTGGGTTAGATATTGCAAAAAACTTGCACCCCTAAGCAAGCGGGCCCATGCCTCGTCTCGTGCTGAGATGCGTGCTGAGATGAATGCATTTAGTGCATGTCTGGCATGTCCAACAGGTATGGGGGGTCCAAGAAAACAGACTCTACCCTGATTAAATTTGCTAAAAGAAAGGTAGGAACAAAGCAACGCAAATAGTTAAGTGTTTAGACTCAGTGTTGCAGGTATAGGCACGCTGTGCTTGGGATTGATAGCCTGATTGAAAGATCTCCAGGATACCTTGATATGCAACATTCAATATTCAAAATTCAACACATGCATGGAGAATGTAAATATTATAGATGTGCTGAGCCTACTAGTTCAAGAAGGATCTATAAAAAAAATGTCAAACATTCTTAATGTATATACCAACTCAGCTCTTAATTATGGAGATGGACACGTGTACAAAGTGCCAGCTAATTAATGTATTACAAGCTGAAAATAGCCACTTAAGAGTTGAGTTAGAACAAACAAAGGATATAGCTAATATACAATCCTTCATATGGACAGTCGAAAATGAGGTATCCTGCTTAAAAATGCAGAATTTAACAAAAAGAAAAAGACCACATGATAACAGTGATGACAGTTCAGTTTCCATAAAAAGTGCAAGGATTCAGAAAAAGGGTAGGGATGATAACACAACCAATGAGGCAACATGGAAAAAAGTTACATATAGAAAACAACAGAAAGTAATCACATCCTCAGTCGAAAACCCCACTCAGAATAAATATGTCCCTCTTGAAAACATGGAAACTGAACAAGAAAATATGTGTGTGTCTCTCAGAATCCCACATTACCAGAGAGATTAATTATAGATAACTCCATCATTACATTTACCAGTTCTCACATTTGCAAAACTGCTAAAGAATCTACCACTCTATCCTGTCTTCCTGGGGCAAAAATAAAAGATGTCACTGAGGTGTTGCAAACTATAAACTTGCCTGAAAAATCTGTGGTTATTTTACATACTGGTGTTAATGACGTAGGATGGGAACATGAGAAAGACATTTGTACAGAATTACTGGATTTAGGGATCAAATACAAAAATATGGGTAACTAGATTGCCATCATGGGAATCCTCCCTATTTTCAAATCACATTATCAGAAAAAACAGACAATTCAAAGAATTAACTCAAGGCTTCAAAACTGGTGTAGGAATAGTGGTATAACCTTCATCAATAACTGGGACTGGTTTAAAAACAAACAAGAGTTGTACTCAATGGATGGGCTACATCTTAACAGAAATGGGGCTAGACATCTAGCAGAGAACTTATAGGAAGCCTTAAATTTATTGAGCCTCAATTGACTAACAGCAGAAAAAAATAAAAACAAATCCTCCCCCAAAAATAAAGAAAAAGAAAAAATACACAACAAACAAACCAAACAAAATAATCAGAAAAAGTCTAACTCCTACAACACAAATAACTTAACCTTCTTTTCTTTCAATGCTGGGATCATGAACAAAAATATAGACAGCCTCCGAGCATGAATATCCACTAATCAATATGATATTATGGCAATTAGTGAAACATGGTGGACTGATGATGATGATCATTGGGGAAAAAACTTAGATGTGTACCATTTGTACACACATAATAGAGACAGTAGACATGGAGGAGGAGTAGCCTCATATGTAAAGGATTAATTAGATTTAGTAGATATATCATACAAAATAAAATCCCCCACCTCAAACACCAAGTCATTATGGTTTAAAATCAGAGGTGGGCACAAACAGTCAATAGTTATAGGTTCCATTTATCGACCTCCATCTGTTTCAATTGAAATCTCTGAAGAGCTCATGGCAGAAATAGATGTGGCAGGAGAAATGGAGGACATACTAGTCCTGGGAGACATTAACATGCCCGGTATTGACTGGGTTAATAATAAAGCTACAGGTTCCATGGCAAAAAGATTTCTGGAACACTGTACTCATGCCAATTTAGTCCAACATATTAATTTTCCTACAAGAGAAAATAAGATATTAGATGTGGTACTCACTTCAGAGCAATTACAAATAACAAATTGCTCTACCCAACCTCCAGTTGGAACTAGCAATCGTAATTCAATAAAATGTACACTCAAATATAAACATATTCCTGTACATAGTCGTACAAAAATCGTCTTATATAATAAGGCTGATAAAATCAAGATTCTACAATCTTTAGATCAATTAGATTGGGTCTCCCTCCTAACTGATAAATCCATAGGTGAAATGTGGGACTTGATTAAAAACAGTATTCTTGGAATAAGTGTGTCTTATATACCACAAATCAGGAAAAACAGTAAAAATGTCAAAAACCTTATGTGGTTTAACAACAAAATAAAAAAAACTGGTAAAAAAGAAAAACAGATATTACAAAAACATCAAAAAAGTCACCTGGAAACAACAAAATACAAACTCAAATCAGTACAAAAGGTTTGTAAAAAAGAAATCCGTAAGGGAAAAGAGGAAGCGGAACTCAAATTGGTGCAAAATGCGAGAAAGGATGATTATAAGATATTTTATGCTAATATTAACTCGTTAAAAAAAAAAAGAATAAAGTAGGGCCAATAATCAATGGTAATGAAACCATAACAGCAGATTTCAAAATGGCTTCTTCATTTAATCACTATTTCTGTGAGGTATTTGGTCCTAAATCTACTGTACAGAAAACTGCAATACATGTAAATGATCCAAAAATGGAATTTACCCTGGAGGAAATCAAACAACGTATTAAAAGTTTAAAACCTAATGCATCCCCAGGTCCAGACAAAATATCTGCATGCATCTTGCAAATCATGATGGAATTCATAGCACTTCCATTAAAATTATTTTTGAAGCCTCAATAAATTCTGGGAACATTCCATCAGACTGGAAATTGATTCATGTGTTCCCCATACATAAAAAGGGTAATAAGGCCAATGGGGCCAATTCCAGGATGACTGTCACACCTCGCAGGCATATGCGAGTTGTGACAGTCGTCACTACACTGGGGACCCTGCACCGTATTCTAAGGGCAGCAGGATCCCGGCACTTATGACCTGCGACTTGCAACACACATCAGCTACAGCCATGAGCATGGTTTAATAGCCTGTATGCTGCAGGTTGCAGCCCACTGCACTGCCCCAGGGCCCCTCCCTGGGACACCACAGCAGGTACCAGGGGCATGTGGGGGGCTGGACAGGGGCATAGGGATCTGAGGGCACATTAGACAATGGACCCTGGGGTCCCCAACAGTCAGGAGTGGGGGCATGGACGTGTTCATGGGGCACAGGGAGCACAGCAGGGTCCTTGCCATGGTACTGCAGAGAGGGCATCCATCGGATGGCATTGACAGATGCCCCTTAGAGCATCTCCAAGATGTCATAACTCTGCAGCACCAATGTGGCTCCTGTAGTTGCTTAGGTGCATTACGGCAGCCGTCCTTGTGGAATAGGGCATAGTTGCTACTGTAACCCACCCTTGTGCCATAGCATTGTGGGTTGTGGCATAGTGGGTGGCATAACCCACAGTTGGCACAACCCGCATATGGCAAGGCACAGGTAGCCTTTGGGAATCACACATGGCATATCACATGGTGCAAGTTGTGAGTTACACCATGGGGTTTGGTGTAACTTGGCTTGTGCTGGCATAAACCATCCTGGAATAGGCTCCAGTTTCTTGAATTATCATCCAATCAGTCTCACTAGTGTAACTGGCAAACTCCTTGAAAGCCTAGTTAGGCATCATTTGTGATATGGAACACAATGACCCAGACCAGCATGGTTTTGTCAAAGGCAGAAGCTGCACTACAAATCTAGTGTGTTTTATGAGAATATTAGTAAGGCCTTGGATGAAGAGACACCTTGTGATGTTGTTTATTTGGATTTTAGCAGAGCTTTTAATTTGACACTACACTGTGCAACTTTGGAAAAATTAGAAACTTTACAAATAGACCCTCATATTGTTATCTGGATTAGAGAATGGTTAATGAACAGAACACAGCGAGTAATAATAAATGGCCACTTATCTGCGATGGGCAAAGTCAGGAGTGGGGTGCCCCAGGGTTCAATACTATCAGTAGCCTCTGTCTATGCCAAACAATTAATACTCAAGTATTGGAAGGACCCCAAGGTACCTTCCTTAGCTGAATGGCTGAATATGATGAGTTATACTGCTAACAGTAAGATCATTTCTTTCTTGCTCTCTAATAGAATGGACAGGTTTTTAGAAATATGGGGTCCCTTTCTTCAGCTGACCACTCACCCAGATGCTGATCTTCATATGCAGGCATAGTAAGATAGAATTGGAAATTACTGTTTAGAAGTTCTCTATGATTTTTTATACACATTCTATACAAGTGCACACATGGGCCTGATTCTAGAAGAGTTACGCCTGGCGTAACAGCACTTGTGCCAAGTAGCATGGTACAAGTAGCAACTTACGCCAACAGTTGTGACTGGCGCAGTTCTACAAAGTGGCCTGTGACATGTTGCAGGCCGCTTGCGCTGAACAGCTGTTACGCAGGCAATTGTGCCATAAACCCCCTGTGACATGGCACTGGGGGTTTATGGCAGCAATTGCGCCCCATTCCAGAAGGGAAGCAACAAAGACCCCAATGTTGGGATTTTACAAGAACCCCCAGAGGAGAACTGGCATTGTAAGTTACATCTGCATTTAGCTGGTGTAACTTATATACATCCTCTGAGGGTTCTGTAGAACCCAGTCCATGTGCACCATCATGTCCAGACCACCCCTTTTGTTGCCCCAATGGGCACCACACACATTCCTGCCCCATCCCCCGTACTGTACTTGCCTCCATACCCCCAATACAGTAAAGGCCCCGCAAGGCTGCCCACATCAACTGTCCCTGACTCCCAGTGTAATTCATGCCCCACAGGGCTGCCCACACACCCAGCCCCCCAATCCCCCATTGTAAAATGACCCACAGGGCGATGCTGGCATCCCCCCACCCATGCTCCGACCCCTGAGTCTTTACAGTAGCACTCCTACAGCACTCAGTCGATGGCTGGCTGTGGAGGTGAGAGGTGGGCTGTGCCAGTCACCAGCTGGGGACAGGCGCGGGGGGTGCTGGCTGGGCTGGCATGGGGGGTCACTACACTACCAGGGCTTGCCAGGTTAGTTGCTGCATTTGCAGCCGGCGACATGGGGGTCAGGGCACGGGTGGGGGATGACAGCACCGCCCTGTGGGGCATTTTACAATGGGGGATTTGGGGGCTGGGGGTGTGGGCAGCCCTACAGGGCATGAATTACACAGGGAGTCAGAGGGCCAGGAGTAGGCAGCCCTGCAGGACATTATGTACACTACGGGGGTCAGTTGCTGTGGGCAGCCCTGCAGGGCATTATGTACACTATGGGGGTCAGTTGCTGTGGGCAGCCCTGCAGGGCACCTAACATGGCTAGCTGGGCATGGGAGGGGCACTTGCGTTCTGCGTTGCAGCATGCAACATGCTGCATCAGTGTGCCCTCTGTTTGGCGTACCAGGCCACATGTCACAAATCACAGGACTTAGTGAGACCCTGCCCTTCTAGAATGAGGGCACAGGGTCAATGTCGCAATTGTGGGTGGCACAAGTTGCATTTGGCGGCGACTTGTGCCACCCTTCTAGAATTGGGCCCATAGTCTTTGGGTTGTTGCAAGTTAACATTAACATAGTTACTCAATTGATGAAACCCTCATTAATGGGCTGTTGTTAATCAAATTAAGTTCAGTGTTATAGTGAGTTAATCTTGCAGTATTCATCTTTCAGTTATGCTATATATGTATGTATTTAATTAACTGTTATGAGTTATTTTTAATGGTTTGATATTACTATCATTTCTAATCTTACATATACCATTTTGTCTTTTTAAAATAAAAACTTTATTATGGTAAAAAAAGTACTGTGGCTGGTCCTTTTTCAAATTTTTATATCAGACCTCACAAAAAACATAAACTGCTAGAGAACCAAGTATGCTGATGATATGAAAATTGGTGGCCCCTGCAAAACCAAAATGGATTCAATGTCTCTCCAACACGACCTACATACTGTATCAAACTGGGTCCAGAAATGGGACATGAGTTTTAATTTTGATAAGTGTAAAGTAATGTATTTAGGCAAGAAAAACAACAATGCATTATATACTTTTTGTGGAAAACCATTAACTACATGCACCACGGAAAGAGATTTGGGTTTTGTGGTGTCTGATAAAGTCGATACAGATGCCCAGACTCATACTGCAATAAAAAAATGAAATTCAATTATTTGGTCTATTAAAAGAAATATAAGAACAAGAGAATAATCTGTACTTACACCATTGTATCGTGCTTATGTGAGTCCACTACTGGAATATGCATCTCAAATATGGTTCCCTCACAGGAAACTAGAAAGAGACAAAATTGAAAATGTACAAAGAAAATCTACCAAAAGTATTGCTGGTATGGAAGATCTTGAATAGAAGGACAGGTTGTACTGATTGAACTTAATGTCTGTAGAAAATAGGAGAATGTCCCCTGATTTGTTATTCATGTTTGACATTATGCAAGATCTGGTTTCATTGACTGAGCTCAACATCTCCTTTAAACCTGGTAACAGGAATATTAGAGCTCATCCCTTACAAATAATAGTGAAAACTTTCAAGCATACACATAGGCAATATTTTTTTACTACCAGAATTGCTAATCTTTGGAACTCTTTTATGGAAAATATCATATTAAGTAAAAACAAAACTGAATTGAAATCAAGATTGGACAGTTATATTATGTATGGAGCTAAATTATGTTATTTTAGGGATTAATATACACCGGAGCAAAAATGGGCTATGCCTACTTGCTCCGTACACATTTCAGTATGAACCCCAGTATAATGGCCGTTGGTGATTTTTTTATTGCACTGAAGTGGGTGATCCCCTCTACATTTCAATTTAACAACTTTTCCATGCTGTGCCAGTTCCCCATGAGCAGTAAACAAGTATGCCACTATTCTCTGTGTTTCCTCTTGGGATGCCCTGGGATTAGACCCTTCCAAACTACTTTGGTCTTCAGATTCTGAGTCTCCTTGTGAAGACCTACCCATAGAATGGCTAGCCATTCTTTTATCTTGTTCTGGGAATAATATTTGGTTTTTTTTGGCGGGGGGACAGTAAGTCCCAGAGAATTAGAAGCTGCCTCTGTGGGGTGGAGGGAACCACAATGACTCCATATTTGTGTTTGTTGTCAATATTAGGACGATTTTCACCCTCAATAAATTATGTAGGATTTATTGTTTCAGTGGTTATGGTCTCAGCCTTTGATTCTGTACGTAGCGTTCCTCGGACTGCCTCCCCTGCTTCTGTACCTTTATCCCCAGAGCTTACAATTGTCTCCATTTGTGTATGTTGAGCCACTTCCCCTGGTTGCCATTTTGTACCATCTGGTGATCAGACCCAGCTTGCTGCCAGCAGATCATTTTGCACAGACCATTTCTCTGTGTCCTTTTCATCCAGTTTAGTTTGAGCATGACGTCCTCATCCAATGCGCAAAGTTCTGTGTGTGCAGTCTTTCCTGACACAGAATTGGTTTTGCTTCATTGACCTACACCAATCCTTTTAGGTTTATTTCTTTTAAGTACAGCAGGACTGCCTGAAAGCCAGTTTGTCAGCTTGTGTTGGGTGCATTTGTTAAACAATTCTCACTATGCTCATCTTGTAACACAGGGGGAGGTTAACACTACAAATGTGATTTAGCAACTGCAGCACTTGTTTCACTTTTAGCCTCTGATTGTCTCTCAGTTCTCTCTGCTGACAGACATTTCTGACTCCTGAAATTTGAGCTGGCAGCATCTCTTTTGGGCTGTCAGTCGGGGCTTTTGATGTTACTGCATGAAGTATTTGAAGCTGACACTGTCAAGTCCCTCTGTTCTGCTGATCTCTCTCCTGATACAGACAACTTCTAGTTGGGTGCAAAAGCTTTTCTCAGCCTCTGCCTTTCTTGTAAAAAATGTGCTTCTTCTTCAGCTACTGGCCACTTTCAAACATTCCTCTTCCAGATTTGAGCCCTGTTTACACTGCCGTCTTTGTAGTGCATCAGCCCGTGCACACGGGTTGATGCATTGCAAAGTCAGCAGTATAAACATCTCAGGAGCACCTTAAGTGCCCACTGGATCATTTTGTTTTATCCAACTCAGTAGTGGGATCAGTAACAGAGCAAGCACATTAAATGGCAATGTGAACTCTTTGCTACGCTCGCTCCACTACAAAGGCTATTTTTTCATTAGCCTCCAGTGAATTCACAGCCCCTCCTCGGAGCAACCTGCAGCACTGCAAGGGTGGGCTGTGTAAACGAGAATGCAGACAGTGCATCAGGAATGGAGCAGCGCACTTGCCACAGAGCTGCTGTGTAAACAAGGCTTTAGTCTTTCCAGATGCAGTCTCTTCATCACTTGCATTCAACAGCTTACCTTTATCTGTTACATTTCCTGTTTTATCCTTAGATTCAGCATCTGGTGAGAAAGTGATGGGGTAGAAACCTAGTGTCCCTTCACCCACAGCATCCGTATCTTCACCTTCATGGTCAGCCACCTTGAAACTGATATCCAGAAGTGCCCCTACTGCATGAGTAGGAGGATTTTTATTGAAAACAAAAGTAACAAAAACAGCTTACATTCAGTTACTTTCACTGACATAAACAAGTATATATTATAAATAATGTCAAGGAAGAACAAAGAAAAAGAAACAAAGAACAAAGCAAATAAATAAAAGCTAACCCAAATTGTCTGGAAAAAGTACAAGAAGTAAAATCAGTGTATCCTTAACAGAAAACGGATGTAACAAACAAAATTCAAGCAAACCTACTATAAATATGGGGAAGGAAAATTAACAGTCTAGGAAAAGCCTAGGAGACCAAGTAGCATAAAGAAATCATGACTATACTTTAAGTAATCATTTTGTCCAAAGGATTAAAAAAATATGTTGGAAACCAAGAGCAATGCAAACATTTTTTTATAAAATCAATGTGGAGGCAGCACAGTGTATTCAGTTTGATATCTGCTCTGCAAGAAAGATTTGGTTTGTTGCAATTATTTCTATAGCAGAATATTACTTCTGCTGTAAAAGAAGGGCACACTTACATGCAGCAAAAATGAGTCTCAAAGTGCTAGCATGAAATGTATTCAATCTCACTGGATATAAAACCAAAATCAATATTTCATATGTGATTGGGTGTAAAAGTGGGTCTGTCCCAATCTGTAAGAATAATTACCAAAACTGTTGTGCAAAGGGACAGATGAGAAATAAAAATGTTCCATAGTTTCCAAAGTGTCTCTACAAGAAAGGTGAGGACTCATATGTTCTTCTATAGATTAATCATTTATTACTTTGACATAGCTACACTGTGTGTACAGCATAGAGAAAGCAATTTAGACTGTATTAAAATGTCTGTTAGGTGCCCTGAGCCCTCTCATTTATTACTGGGACATAGCTACACTGCATGTTTCTCTGCAGCATAGAGAAAGCCATTTAGGCTGTATTAGTGTCTGTTAGATACCCTGAGCCCTCTCATTTATTACTGTGACATGGCTACACTGTGTGTCTCTCTGCAACATAACAAAAGCCATTAGGCTGTATTATAGTGTCTGTTAGGTGCCCCCAGCCCTGTCATTTATTACTGTTACATAGCTACACTGTGTGTGATGTCTCCCTGTAGCATAGAAAAGTCATTTAGACTGTATTACTCTGTTTGTTAGGTGCCCCCAGCCCTGTCATTTATTATTGTCTGTGACATAGTCAGCTACATTGTCTGTCTCTGCAACAGTTAGTGAAACAACATCCATTTCTTTCATGGCTGTGTCTACTATGTGTTGTATTTCCCAGTCTAAGACTACTAAAAGAAAGCACAGCGCTGCTGCAGGTGCAGCTGATAATGATATGGACAATATGAACTATAGCACTAAAGAAGAACATAGTGACAATAATAATAATAACAATAATAATAATAATAATAATAATATCACCAGGACTGGCACCAAATCTCCTGAACAAAAAAAGCATGTTAGGAATGAAATGACAGTAGAGTTTTGGAAAGAACTGACTGGAGTTACTCATAGAAATATTGAACATTTTGTTACATGTGCCAGGATACTTCCAGTTCATATAAGTTAATTCCGTTTGCCTACTCTTTGTCTTCATTCTAATATTTTTACTTTTTAAAGGGGTTCTTGGTTTCATCATTTAGCTTAATTATTATTAGCCTGACCACCGATGACAAGGTGACTCCCACATGGATCTGGTATCTTCACTTTAAATTTTGACACACCAATATGAGTTGACATCTCACTGCTTTCTCTCTTTTTGATGTGTGGGAACCACTCTCTGGCTTCATCTTCTGTGAATTAGTCAGAGATGAGCTTGCTAAACCTTAAACACGGCATCAAAGAATAGGAGAGGTGTGACCTTCTCCTAATCAGTTAGCTCCTTACTGGCTCCCTGTGAGCCTCTTATGGAACAGAAAACACCACATAAGAGATGAATCCAGGAAGTGGTTTCTGCAGGGGCAAAAAGAGAGAGCAGTGTGTCCTCAGCTCATACTGGCATATTAAAATTTTAAGTGTCGTTACCTGACTATGAGGGGTTCACCTTGTCATCGGTGATCAGGCTAATCATGATTCAGCCAGTCGTTGAGACATAGAATCCCTTTAAAATGTTAAAATGATAGAATGAAGACTGAAAGTAGGGAGGTGGAATTAACTGGGATGAACTGTAGACTTTTAAGCAGCTTCTGGGGAGAACACTGATACTATAACTGATTCTGATTTTTGCCACTCACCAGTAGCACCACTGCAAAATGTATGAAAAATGTATACAAAATGTTATCAAATCTCTGTGAATTAGCCAGAGTTAAGCAAATCACCCCACCTGCACTAACATTATGGCTCTGTCTGCAATGCCTCTCTAACACTTGTGTGACAGTGATACCGGAGAATCGAGCTCCATCAAGGCATAAGATAGCCAGATACTTTTGTCACAATGGTTAGTTATAACTAGTTACAATGTGTGGTGTCAGTTGGTGCCATTGTTTTACTAATGCTAAACATATACATTGTTATCTACAGTGTTGTTAACATAAATGAGTCAGCAGTTGTCATTGTACATAAATAATTCAGAGCATGCATGTGTTTCCACGAGTCATTTAGTCTGCAAGCTTTAGTGGTTAGCTGGCATATTACAAGGTGACCGACTAGTGCACAGTGATGTCAATGACTATTCCTCATTCTTCTGCTTTGCACCACTCTACTTTTACAATGGAGCCTCCCATGAATGCTAACTTATTGCCACTCTACACAACCTCTTCCTTCCTCCACAATGGCAGCTCAAGTGTATGGCTGGACAAAACATATGGATATGACTTTGACAAAGGTAGTACAAAATTCCAACATTTTCACACAAGCTCATGAAAGTCAGCATTGATTACTGCTGTTATTTTGCAATTTTTAGCTGTTTATAACTTGGCCAGCCTTTGAACAAGAGGTTAGAGAGCTGGCACGCACACACAGCCTCATTTTAAGGTCACAGAATCTAATAAAATTTATGATCAGTCCATTCTCTATTTTTAAAGATACAGTAGCTTCAAATTCTGCATTTTTACATACTTGTGAAATGTAATTTTAAAATGTCAAAAGATTTGGAGGTTTTACACCTTTACAGACAAGGATTGGAAACTTTGTACACTTTTCTATGGAAACTGGAAAATAATCATAGCAAGGCCGGTTTGGTGCAATTTGGATGATTACTTTTTAAATTTGATTACATAACTGAAACTACAATTTTGTCAAAATTTTGCAAAAAGTTTCATGGAACTTTCACAAAATTTCAAGGATACAACATTTTAATTTTGCCAGAATTCCACTGGCAGAAAATACATTTCATCCAGCCTTATATGACTGGGAGGAGTGAGCCTAAAACTGTCATATGTTTGATTATCACAACCATACAACTGGGAAGGTAGAGTGTAGTGGTTTCATATGATGCATCTGAGTACCCTTTCCTGTACAAATGGGAGGGGATTGTAACACTGTTATTCATCTGAGTACCCATACAACTGAGAGGGGAGACTCTAACAGTTCCATATCTCTGAGTACCCCATACAACTGGGAGGGGAGAATCTAACAGTGTCACACCTCTGAGTACCCCATACAACTGGTAGGGGAGAATCTAACAGTGTCATACTTCTGAGTACCCCATACAACTGGGAGGGGAGAGTCTAACACTGTCATACCTCCGAGTACCCCATACAACTAGAAGGGGAGCGTCTAACAGTATTATACATCTAAATACCCCCACACAACTGGTAAGAGAGTGTATAACAGTGTCATGCATCTGAGTAGCCCATACAACTGAGAGGCGAGAGTCTAACAGTGTCATACTTCTGAGTACCCCATAGAACTGTTAAGGGAGAGTGAAACAGTGTCATATATCTAAGTACCCAAATACAACAGGGATTTAAGGGTGTAACAGTGTCATATGTTTAATACCCTCTCCATATTGCTGAAAGGGGAGTATGTACAGTGTCATCATCTGAATATCCCCCCTTCCCCATACAATAATAAGGGCAGAGTCTAACTATATTATACTGTAGAACTGAGTACTCCCATGAAACTGGTGGGGTTTGTACCAGTGTCATACAGCGGTGTCAGCCACAATGCAATGCAATACTGTGCAGTAAATGATGTCACAGAATGATGTATGACTAAATGTCTTAATTGCCACTGAATATCATTGCTCCCTGCTGCATATTGCAGCACTCTGCACATTTACTGCAGTAATACTGCAGGGTAATATGTTGCATTATGGCACAAACAACTGTATGTCTGAGTACATCCCATGTAACTGGAAAGGAGTGTGAAACAGTGCCATACCTGTCAGTACCAGTCCCCACACAACTGGGAAGGGAAAGCAATGCTGCCTGCAGGCATATACAAGAGTGCACCCTGTGTACTCTGAATTATCTTTACAAGAGTACAGGTTTTATGTTGGGACCACCCTATAGGTAATGTTTGGTAGCAGTGCTGCAGAAGAAGATATATTTTTAAAGGTTTGTGTATCATTTTTAGAGGTCTGGGGACAGCCTTGGGGACTGTGTAACAGTATCATACATTTGAGTATCAGCCGCTATACATGTGGGAGGGGAAAGTGAAACAGTGTCATATGTCTGAGTACCAGCCTCCATACAGCTGCTAGAGGAGAGTGTAACAGTCCCATACGTCTGCATATCCCCCCATATAACTTGGAAAGGAGAGTAGAACAGTGTCATACATCTGTGTAACCCCCATACAATTGGTAGGGGAAAGTATAACCATGTCATATGTCTTAGTATCCACCATACAGCTGGGAAGGGAATTTACAACAGTGTCATACAGTATATCTGAATACCCTACCACACTACAGCAAGGGGGGAGTGTAACAGTATTATACTATATGTCTAAGTGCCCTTTTGCAACAGGGGGTAAATGTATTAGCATCATATGTGGTGTACTGACCATAGAACAATACTGCCACAGCAAAGACCATCACAGCAACAGATTTTGACTGAAAGTGTCAGGTCACTGTGATGGTTCCTACTGACACCAGCAGTGCAGCTCCTGGTGTTTTGCCCCCTCCCTGAGACAACTCCAACTCAGAGTTGTGTATTTAGAGACCGTGTGGGGGCAGAGGCCTCCACATGAAAGGTTGGAGTGGCGCAGCCCCCCGAAGAAAACATGCCAACATCCCCAAGAGTGCAATGCCGACACTTGGCACTGTGCCTGTGGCTGTCAGGGTTGTCAGCACAGTAGATGACGCCTCGCTATAGGTAAGCCGTCATATGTCTGAGGACCCCATCTAACTGGGAGGGGAGAGTTCAGTAGTGTCACATGTCTGAGTACAAATCACCATACAAATGGAAGAGGAAACTGTAACATTGTCTTGTGTTCAAGTACACCTCCCCCTACAGCTGGAAGGACAGCACATGAAAGTGTTAAATATCTGAGTACACCTTCCAAGGGTACTGTAGGGAAAGTTTAACAATGTCATTCATCTGAGTACCTCATTGTTTCCCCTAAATTTTCATTACCCCTGCATCTGATGCCAAACTCCCTTGGGGATGGCCAGAGACAAGAGGTCACTCTGATCAGTCAGAAGTGGAATGACACCAGGCCCAACCATGAACTCCAACTGACACTTCTGGGCCCTGTACTGCATGTATGATGTCACCTTATTCTATGATAGCATGCACAAAGAAAACTAAAAAAAGAACAGAGATGGTCTAACACTAGCATTCTTTTAAATTAATTTCAGAGTATAGAACATACTCCTGCTACAGCTGCTATTACTCCTACTCTTGGCAATACCACTACTGTTAGTACTGATCCAGAGAAAGATACAAGCAAGCCTGCTACCGATGCCACCTGAATAGAATGCAACTTCTTTCTTCAACAGCTTTGCTGAGAGTTATTGCTGAATTTTCAGTTGCCTACTGCTCCAAAAATAGCGACATGTATACAGTGTAATAAAAACCACTGCTGCTGGTGTAGGCATGATAGTACCATGTTTTGTAAGAGTGTGGCCCTCTGTTACATTATGGGGCCTCTGAGACCTGAACATCAAATTGCATCTAATTTTCTAGCTGCACCCTATATATTGAACTGCTTTGTACTTTAGGATTAAAAAATACAGGTGAAGCACAAAAAATACTGTATCGCATTTTGCAAGATGAAAAATAAAAAAAAGATTAGCAGAACTAGTTTGGTTGTTGTTTTATGTTTGTTCTTTTTTGTTAAAATATTTTATTTTCCTCTTGAACTCTGAACTAGTGTAGAAAAGCTCAAATTAGTGCCTGCCTGGTGCCTTGGCTTGGAGAGACAGGAAGCGCATCCTCAGGATCACGGGAACAGCTGCACGGGAGTCTGAGCTGGACGTCATTGTCCACCTAGGGACAAATGACTTGGCTCATCATGAGATTAGAGCAGTGCAGGAGGACTTTGTAGAATTGGGGAGGGGCCTAAGACAAGTAGCACACACAGTATCCTTCTCAGAGGTGCTGCCTGTCAATGGCATGGGTGAGGCGAGGTACTTTGCACCATGCAGTTTAATGAATTGTTGAAAAATGGTGTGGAGCACAGGGGTTTGGCTTCATTGGGGACTGAGGTTCACCTGGAGGGACACCAGCCTATACTGGCAAGATGGTCTGCATCTGTCCAGGAAGGGAACAAGTCTTTGAGCAATTGGTTTAAATGCTTCATTGGCAAGCTTTTAAACTAGTCAAGGGAGGCACTGATAAGCAGCAGGAAAATCCCAGCCTCCTCCCACAAAACAGGGTACTAAATGAGAAAAGACCGAGGTAGAAAGGTCAGTGGGGGATGCTGCCACAGAAGGTAAAGCCATCAAAAAATGGAGAGCAATGAGTACCAATGCCCATAGTCTGGGTATCAAGCTTCCTGAATTAGTGGCCTTGATGGAGGAGGAACATCTGGATATCGTGGCAGTCACAGAAACATGGTACACACAAAACCATGACTGGGACATAAACATACCAGGATACACTATCTACAGGAGGGACAGGGAGGGTAAAAGAGGAGGAGGAGTAGCTCTTTACATAAGGGAAGGAATCAATGCAACAGAACAAAAGGGTAAACAGGGAGGAGGAGAAGAAGCACTGTGGGTCAATTTGGAGCCAGAAATGGCACCACAATCTGCACAGGGTATATAAGACCCCTCTCAGGGGGAGGAAATGGACAAGGAAATGATAGAAAGTATACTTAGAATGGCAGAAAAAGGGGAGATATTGCCGATGGGTGATCTGAATATGCCAGATGTTAACTGGAGTGCAGTTGCAGCAGCCACTTCTAAGAGAAGGGTTATTCTAGATGCCCTACAGAGGGCATGCCTTGGACAACTAGTATTGGAATCCACTCGAGAGGGAGCAATCTTAGACCTGGTTCTCTCAAATGGAGATGGAGAGACGATCGCAGATGTAGAAGTGGGTAGCCATCTGGGAACTAGCGACCATCGAACAATATGGTTCACAATAAACACAGCAATAGAGTCAAGCCATACAAAGGCAAAAGTACTGGACTTTAGGAAGGCTGACTTTGCCAAAATGGATGAGTGCCTAAGGAATGGACTAGCAAATGGGCAGGAAGGAGGGGTGGAAGAACAATGGGGAATAATAAAAACTGCCATCACAGAGGTAACAAGCCTTTGTGTGAAGCAAATAAACAAAACAAAATGATGTAAGAAACCACCATGGTTCTCAAAGGAAGTGGCAGTGAAGGTTCAAGAGAAAAAGAAAGCATTCAGGAAGTACAAAGAATCACAGAAGGAGCAGGACAGAGAATTGTATCAGTTAAAGCAAAAGGAAGCTGGGCAGGCTGTCAGAACAGCAAAGGCCCGAACTGAGGAAAAGATAGCCAACTCAGTTAAGAAGGGGGGATAAAACCTTTTATAGGTACATCAGGGAGCGAAGGAAGACCAAGGGAGGGATAGTGAGGCTTAATAAGGAGGGGGGGAGCAGAGGGTGACTGTGAAAAGGCAGAGATGCTAAACAAATATTTTTGCTCAGTATTTACAAATGAAGAGGGGGAGGTACCTAAAACAAACAATAGAAACACTCTGGATACAGAAGTTGATACCAACACATTTACAGAAGAAAGGGTTCTGAAAGAACTCTTAAAACTGAAAGTGGACAAAGCATAGGGCCTGATGGGATTCAGGAGCATGGCAGAAGCAGGAAACTAGAGACCTGTGAGTTTAAACTCAGTGATAGGGAAAATTATGGAATCACTTCTGAAGGAAAGAATTGTCGAGTATCTAGAGGCCAGAGGGGGCACAGGACCCAAGGCAGCATGGATTCACAGTGGGAAGGTCAAGCCAGATGAATCTAATAGATTTCTTTGACTGGGTGACCAAATTAGTAGATCAGGGAGGGGCTATGGACATGGCCTACCTAGACTTTAGCAAGGCATTTGACACAGTCCCACACAAAAGATTAATATACAAGTTAGCAAGCCTGGGAGTGGGTCCCAAGATGACAGCCTGGGTAAAGAATTGGCTGGAGAATAGGACACAGAGAGTAATAGTAAATGGAGTCCCCTCTGAAGAAACTGGGGTTACTAGTGGGGTTCAGTATTAGGACCGGCCCTCTTCAATGTCTTTATAAGTGACATTGCAGAGGGACTGGAAGGAAAAGTATGCCTCTTTGCAGATGACACAAAGATCTGCAACAGAGTTGATGCACAAGGTGGGGTGGAAAGGATGAGAAGGGACTTGGCAAGGTTAGAGGAATGGTCAAATGTACGACAGCTTGGATTCAATGCTAAGAATTGCAAGGTAATGCACCTGGGAAACCAAAACCCAGGGGAAGAGTACACAATGGGGGGTGAGATACTAACAACAACAAAAATGGAAAGGGACCTGGGGGTAGTCATATCAGATGACCTAAAGGTGGGCAAGCAATGTGAGAGGGCAGCAAGGAGGGCTGGGGGGATACTGGGATGCATAGGGAGAGGCATCACCAGTAGAAAACAGGAAGTTGCTATCCCTCTGTACAGACAGCTGGTGAGACCCCATCTGGAGTACCGTGTGCAGTTCTGGAGACCCAATCTCTGCAAAGACATAGGATGGAAACTGTCCAGAGGAGGGCAACTAAAATGGTGCAGGGTCTGCACCGGAAGACATATGAAGAGAGACTTAAGGAGCTTAATATGCATAGCCTTGAGGAAAGGAGGGAGAGGGGGGACATGATAGAAACTTTCAAGTACCTCAAGGGAATCAACAAAGTCCAAGAGGGTAGCATCTTTCAAAAAAAGAGGTGTGCAAGAAGGAGGGGGCACAATTTGAAGAGAGAGGGGAGCTCAGAGGTAATGTAAGGAAGTATTTTTCACAGAGAGGTTGTGGCTGCATGGACGCTTCCAGAGGAGGTTGTGGAGTCAAAAACAGTGGTGGGATTCAAGCATGCATGGGACAGTCATAAGGCAATTCTAGGGGGTTGGGGTAGGAAGAAGTAGGCTGCTGGTTAACTAGGATCAGCAGCTTATCCATTAGGTAGGGGAAATGAGCAGACTGGGTGGGCTAAGCGGTCCTTATCTGCCGTCCAATTCCATGTTTCTGTGTTTCTATTAGGTATTCTAAGTGATGACATGGCAAAGGCAAGGCAAATTTTATTTTTCTGGTGCCCAATCCCAGAGGCTCTGGGCACCGAACAATAAAAACATGCTAGCAATACAATAATATAAATCAATATAAAAACAATAAAATATCAGCATACATACATATAATTAAAAAATATCTCTATAAAAGCTGAAACTCAAACAGAAAAGCAGGGTACCCATGGATGACTAATACCTAAGATCCGGGAAGGCCTAACTCTCAACTAAAACATACTATTATGCATAAGAAAATTCAGCTGTGGCCATAACATGGATTTTAAATATTTAATATCATTAATTAATCTCATAAAATGACTGGGGGACTCCATAAAACCCCTTATTTTTACTAATTTTTTTTTGTTTACTGAGAAAGGCAAACTGAACTGTGACATCTCGTTTCCAGGTGTGTCCATGAGTAAGTAGTAATAGTAGTAATAATAAGCTTATTCACACAAATACAAAATGAAAGTCACCCAATTGAGCCATGGCTAATTTTTAATGGATTCCTACATTCATACACAGACCATGTTACTAGCAATAAAAAAAATCCATAAATAGGTACAACATTGGAAATGTGTAATACCAAAATTACAAATTAGGCATCACAAAATATTCCCCAAAATTACAGAATTACTACATTTGGCAACCATAATACATTTATTTGACATTTACTTATTTGTAATGCTTGATCAGGAAAGATGTCCCTGGGATAAGTTACATGGACCTTTTTATGTAGCTATTTATGTATGTAAGTGTATATATATATATATATATGTGTGTATTTTTATATGTATGTATGTACTGTATATGTTTATTTAGAGTTTTTTGGTTGGATAGCAATAGCAATGCAATGTATTACTAACAAGAGGAGAGGAAGGAGGGCAGACAGGAACAAGAATTGACATACAGTATACTATCTTCTACTTCCACTGTAGAGTTTAATCACTTACTGCTATGCATGATATCCCTGCTCTTCTGCATATGTCTGTGCCCCATCCACCTCCCCTTCCTCCATCCAGATCCACTTAATTCATGACTCTATGGCTGTGGTACTTTTTTTCTCTTTTCTGTGCCACCACAGCAGCAAGAAAAATGCTACCGAGTATGCACAATACTTGGCATAGCAGGGGTAAGTGTCAATGACTGAAGAACAATTCTGTCATCAATTAATGTAGATTTGACATAGTAGAAATAGTTTTAACTCCATTTTTATGGCTGCATGGTAATGTCACCATGTGGATGTATTGCTATGAGTAGGAGAAAGAACTGGACAGGATTGTAAGACCGTGGTGTTCCACTGAGTTGTTTGGTTCAGACATGAATCACAGTACTCCACTGTTTCTCCATTTACTACAGTGGTCTGTTTGTGTCTACCCCTCCACTACCCCTGCCTGAACTATATGCACTATTTCATTGGTGGACTGTAAGTTTCAGTTACATACTTTGATGATCACTTTGTTTTAAGACATTTTTGGAGACCCTTTAATAAGAGCTTTAGGAAGTAATTGCTTTAGCTCCTATTGAAACACAGCTTTAGGCAGTAATTGCTCTGAATCATTTTGGGGACATATAGGGTAAATATTTTTATGGCTAGTGCTAATTCCACTGATTTTCACAATATGCTGTAAGTGTTTCTAAAAGCAAGGGCTGTTTTATAAAGAAATCTGCACTTGGAAAAAGTGTAGTGTGAAACAAAATGTGTCCACTACAGAACTGACTGCATTCCTGGCAGCTGTAACTTGAGCTGTCTGTTGTCCTTGTCTGCAGTTAATCTTCTGCAGTTCTGGTCTCAGCTCTGCTGCTGACTTTTCAGAACATCTTAGAAATGGAGACTATAAGAAGACCTTTGTTTGTCAGCTGCTGCTACTTTTGTAGACCTCTTTTTAATGCACACTAAGATATCTTTGAAAACCAGAAACAGATATAAGTGCAATAGCCAGAGAAAATGTTGCCTGACTTATTAAAAGTGAGATTTCCTATCTGCCGCCTCCAACTTATTCTACATCTTTTTTTTTACTCCCGAGCTGCCTTGCCGCCATATTTTCAGCCCGGTCACGGGCTCCTGCCTCTGCCCCCCAGATCGGCCGCTGTCCCCCGATACCCCGTGGCTTTCCCTCCATGGTGGGGCCTGCGGCACACCCCCTGTATATGCCGCAGGCACTGGGACTAGGTCGGGGGCCCGGTCTGGGGAGCACATCGAGGCCGTGGTGGCGGGCTTCACTCTCGGCGGTGGGCAGACTCCATCCATTTTCGCTGAGGCGGGTCGTGCTGATGTCACCATCCACCCCGCCCAATGGGATTGACAAGCTGCGGTTCATGCGGGAACTCCTGGCCTCCGCCAGGGGTCCCCATGCACCGCCTGCTATCCACACCTCCCCGAGAAGGAGAGCTGTCCATGGACGCTCGATCCTACTCCCCCAGCCGCTCCTCTGACTCCACCCGAAGTCCGCCTTGAACCTGGGTCGCCGGCCGCAAGCAGAAATCCAACCCGCCAGCCAGCGGCCGCCTTATTCTACATCTTATGAACTGAGTATGTTTGCTGATTACAGCGCATCATAGATTATTATGAATTTATACTTTAAACTCGGTGAGCAAAGTGGAATATTGTCTTCTCCATGTGGGACAGAGTGTTTCTGGGAGGTAAAATGAATGACATACCTCGTAATCTGTGACAGTTGAGAGGTGTGCTGAGCTGGGCTATTCGGGGTAAATAATCCCCCCAAACATTCAAAAATAAGTCCTATGCATTTAATTAAAAGAGGGTCATCGGTGGTGCTGGGACACCATGGAATTTCTAGTGTGAAAACAGTGAACCTGGAGTCAATGACTGTGGGTGTTTTAGGTTTGAATTGCACCACTACCCCTGTTTAACTGTATGACTCACAGCAAGGCACTGGACCTCACAAGGCTTCCTGTGGACTCTGTGAACTTAGCTTCCTGACAAATCATGCCTCTCAATTTTCTGCCACTCACTGAAATGTGGGGCACATTGGATATCCAAAATGTGAGAAAACATGATGCTGTCCCTCAACACATGGGACACATGAGTAAATGGAGCTATAAGCTCAGATGTGGGAGGTATGGATCAAGCCTCACTACAGTACCTGGAGAAAGAAAGATGGGGGAATCAGCATCAACACCAACTGGAGTTAGCCAACTGTTTGCAAGTTAACCTCTTGCAGTCCAGGTCCCAGCTCTGCTACAAAATAACAATAATAATAATAAAGAAATAAAACACAGACCCCTTTGACAGCCCACCCAATCTGCCCTAATCAGCCTGATCCATTGTAGTTAGCTGACTGTCTACAAGTTAACCCCTTGCAGTCCTGCTCCCAGCTCTGCCACTCAGCAGTGCCACCTCTTCCTTTGCAAAGGAGCAGCTGGCTTGTCAGATCAACTTCATAAGAAGCCTTAATAATTCAGGCATCCTGCCCCTTGCCAGACTTTGATGCCTGTGAAACTTCTCAAGTCCTGGGAAAATGTATTTTCACATTTGTTGTGCTAAATGATGCTTCAGCTGAGATTTGAACATTTTCACCTATCGGGTTCCTGAGCTGTGGTGATAAGAAGACTATGTTGAAAATTTGGGGTTAAAATCTCAAAAATCAAAGTTATGAAGCAATGTTGAAATTCTTCAATGTTTTCTTGTAAATTTACTATGGTATTTTTCCAGATTCAGACACCATATTTCAACATAACCTTTTTAAACCCACATCATGAACAAGGCAGGTGTAATTCTTCAAACCCCCTCCAAAACATTTTTTTTGACTACACACAGAGCAGCTTAAAAGTAATTTGATAAGTATGAAAGAATTCTGCAATGCTGCTAACCCCAGGACCTCAGGGGCAGCAACAAAGCACTGTGCTGGGGTGAATGCAGTACCACATTATTTTTATATGGACCACTTACAGTACATAATAGCAGAAAAATTATGAGGAAAAATTCTGAAACAGAATCCATAGCTTTTGAGTGTTTATAAAGGAGTGTTTATGTTTTGCTTTACAGTTAGTGGATACTGAATAGCCGAGTGTTATCATGGGAGCAGACACACCTTCCCCCCTCCCTGTGTTCTCTGCTAGGGCTGTTTTGATCGGGCTGTGTAGGTAGGTTCTTCACCCCCCATGTTCTGTGCTAGGGCTGTTTTGATCTGACTGTATAGGTAGGCCCCCCCCATGTTCCGTGCTAGGGCTGTTTTGGTCAGACTATATATCGAATGTGGGGACTGCTTGTGCAATTGGAATGAAGGAGGCGGTGATGGCATATAATGGTGCTGTCATGGCTGCCTTTGATTCAATCACACCCATTCATGTCCGACCCTTATCTACTCATAGGAGACCTCTCTGGTCTGATGGGGAACTCAGGGAGTTAAAGATTAAGGGTCAGAGGTTAGAGAGACAGTGGAGGAGATCTGGCCTGATAGAGGACAAATTAGCCCTGATGTCCCATTATAAAGATTATTAGGGGGCAATCTCTTGTAAGAAGGCAGAAATTTTGTCAAGGGAGATTGCTGCGGCAAGGAACAGACCAGCTCCGCTCTTCCGCATGGAGGATAGGTTATTACATCCCGCCTGCCTCCGTGTGGGGTGAGCCGGTTCAAGCACTAGGTGCAAGGAGTTTGCTCTGTTTTTTGCTGACAAAGTGTCTGCTATCAGAGCTGAGATATCCTCCACTGTCACTCAACGGGATTGTGGGGTCCACTCTGAGGTGTTGCAGAACACTCCTCCTGCCTGGGCTGAGTTTGACCTGGTTGGGGTGGAGGCGGTGGTGAGGGTTGTCTCAAGACTGAAACCAACATATTGTGATCTAGACTCAGGTCCAACACAACTTTTGGTTGGATGTATGGACCTGATTGCGCCTGTTGTTGCTGAGATTGTCTGGAGTTTCTTGAGGAATGGGATCTTCCCATCGGCCCTGAAAGAGGCCTTGGTTAGACCCTATTAAAAAAATCCTCATTGGACCCCAACTGTCTCGCCAATTACAGACCGGTCTCTAACCTCCCATTTTTAAGGAAGGTTATAGAAAAAGTGTTGGCAAGTCAGCTTGGGGAACATCTTAGTTCCTCCTCCACCTATGAGATTTTCTAATCCAGGTTTAGGGCTGGGCATAGTACGGACACTGTCCTGGTGAAGGTGCTTAATGATCTCCTAATGGTGAGAGACAGGAGAGATCATTCCATCTTGGTCCTCCTGGATCTCTCAGCAGCATTCGACACTGTGGACCATGAGGTGCTATTTGACCGACTGTGGTTTTGGTATGGCCTGTTCAGTAAGGTCATCAAATGATTCAGGTCATACCTACAAGGTAGATTGCAGAGGGTAGTGATGGGGTTGGCCTTGTCTAGCCCAAAGCCTCTTACCTGTGGTGTTCCGCAGGGGTCAGTCTTGTTTCCCTTATTCACAGTGTACATGCTGCCATTGGGTGACATTATCAGGTGGTATGGGCTGGGTTTTCACTGCTGTGCTGATGATACCCAGCTATACCTGTCCTGTGCTCCAAGTAACCAGGTGGCGGACTCTGTATTTAACAGCTGCCTGTCTGAGATCCAGACTTGGATGTTGCATAACTGGCTGAGACTCAACCCAGACAAGACAGAGGTGCTGGTGGTGGATCCGGGTCATCGTGGGGGATGGGGGTTTGTGGAGATCTCCTAGTCTTGTACTGGGGGGGTGACTCTGACCCCATCCAATCAGGTGAAGAATCTGGGTGTGATCCTTGACAGCAGCCTGACACTTGATGCTCAGGTGTCAGCCGTTGTTAAGAGTGGATTTCATCATCTGAGGAACATTGTCTGGATTCGGAACCTATTACCCACCGAGAACCTAGCCTCACTAGTACATGCTTTTGTAACATCCAGACTGGATTACTGAAATGCCCTGTACCTAGGGCTATCTGGAGGTAACCTCCACTGGCTGAAGCTGGTGCAGAACATGGCAGCAAGATTGTTGAGGGGTGTGCATAAGTATGACCATATCACACCAGTCCTCCGCGAACTGCACTGGCTGCCAGTTAGGTAGAGGATTGCTTTCAAGGTCAGGCTACTGATCTATAAAGCCCTACACGAAGGGGGACCAGTCTACCTGCAAGAGATCCTAGTGCCTCACCACCCATCCCAGGCTCTCCATTCCGCAGAGGGTTGTCTCCTGGATAGTCCTAGCGTGAGGTTGTGCCACTCAGGTGATCGAGCGTTTTCGGTGGCTGCACTTACCCTGTGGAATCTACTGCCTAGGCATCTACGGGAGGCACTCTCTGTGGATACCTTCAAAAAAGGTTTAAAAACTTATTTATTTAACCAGGCCTTTAATTTTTAGATAATTGAGCTATGTCTTGAATTGGATATTACTGTTGATTTTAATTGGGGTTTTTTTGTGTATTTATTAAATGTTGTATAGTATTGATTGTGAAGCACTTCGAGCCTTTGGAAAGGATCACTATATAAATAAAGTATCTCTGTCTGTCTGTCTGTCTATCTATCTAGTCCCCCCCACCATGTTCTGTGTTAGGGATGTTTTGATCTGGCTTTATAAGTAGGTTCTCCACCCCTCCCATGTTCTGTGCTAGGGCTGTTTTGATCTGGTAGGATAGGTAGGTTCTTCACCCCCCTCCCATGTTCTGTGCTAGGGCTGTTTTGATCTGGCTGTAGAGTAGGTTCTCCCCCCCCCGGTGTTCTCAACTAGGGCTGTTTTTGATCTGGCTGTATAGGTAGTTTCTTGTACTACACTAACACACTTGACGGTTTATGTGTAAAAATACCCTGCACAGGGATGGTCTTATTAAACTACCTTCAAGCGTACTGTATTTTAAGTATCTATTCATTATTGTTAACTATTATGTCAGTGAGGTCCAGTTGCTAGCACTCATGCCTAGGAGTCACTCTCATAGTCATAATGGCCCGGATATTCAAACTGCGCCAGGCTGTGGCGCAAGCCTGGGCGCAGCTCAACTTTGTTGCGCATGGGTGTGGCCTGGGCGATATTCAACAGAGCTGCGATATGGCACAACAGCTTTGAATATCGCACCCTGGCCACCCCTACTGTGCATGGTGCAGTGGCAGTGCACCAGCGCAAGTGGCCAGAGTGGAGCATGGAGATGCGGTGGCACAAGTGCCATTGTGCAATGCACAGCACCTGCGATATTCAAATGGAGACATGCAAATGGGGTCATAAGTTATGCAAGGTGCACGGGGGCCATTTGCATCTCATTACAGCCCCATTTGCATGCCATTAGCATGCAGGTGTGCCGATCCGACGACTGCGCCTGGCGCCTGCCAGGCAGCCATCGAGGGACCGGCCCTGCAGCCCGATCGCGGGAAGTCCGTAGATAAAAAAAGTCCAATATCCCTGGTGGTTCAGTGGACCTCTATGTGCCCCAATCGCTGGCATCACTGTAGTCCCCCCAAGTCAAAATATCCCTGGTGGTCCAGTGGGCCGCACTGAGCCCAACTGCGGGCATCATTAATCACCCCCCCAAGTCCAATATCCCAGGTGATCTAGTGTACCCCCCACCCCACCGGCACACTGAGCCCCACCACCTCCCCTCTCCTCCCCGTCAGCCGGCTGGCGGCAACACCCCACCCGCCTGCTGCCCCACCGCCCGCTGACTGACTGACAGCCAGGCTGCACTGTTGTCCATGAGTTACATGTAGCCCATATTGATGACAACCGATATGTGAATGAATCATTCACATATCTGGATTGAGTAGTATGGTATGGGCTGTGCTGCCCATTGGCTCATGCTGTGAACCAAAGGGCGGCAGGCCTACCGAGCTGTCAGTCGGGGGCGGCGTGGTGGCTGCCGCCCGCCTGCTGACGGGGAAGTGGGGTGGTGGGGCCCAGTGGGCGGGTGAGGTGGGGTAAACTAGATCACCAGGGATCATTGGATCGGTGGGTGATTAATGATGCCCACGATCGGGCTTAGTGTGGTCCACTGGACTACCTGGGATATTGGACTTGGGGGGGACTACAGTGATGCACATGATCGGGGCACATAGAGGTCCACTGGACCACCATGGATATTGGACTTGTGGGGGCCATTATAGATGCCCGCGATCGGGGCATGGTGGGGTGCCGCCAGGTGCGGCAGGAACTCAGGTGGCCACCCACAGGTGGCCGCTGCTGTGTTGCACCCTGCAATGCGGCAGCTCACCTGTGGTGGCCATCACTTGTTCCTTTTTGGGGCGTAACTTTGTGCAGGCACAGGTAGGGGTTGTGCATGCATGACCTGCACAGCCCGGCTGAATATCGGGCTGTGCATGTTGCTCACATGGACACGCCCCCATCTGTGCCTGCATATTACTGATGCGCCCAGCACATTGGGATTTGCGCACACTTTTTCCTTTAAATATCGCACTGGTGTATCAGTGGGTTGTGCATGGTGCAACACTGTTACGCCATGGGCAACCCTTTGAATAACTAGGCCAATGTGTCAAAGTCTCACACATAGAACATGTTTTTTTAAAATACAGCCTTTGTTGTGGATTTGCATTTGTGCATTAAATTACCCAGTTGAACTGTATGATCACAGTCTACCCTGAATGCTCTCCACACTTGGATTTTTGTGACTATTTTGAGTTTTAGCCAGTCTACAAAGAGCACCGCCCCTGTATCACAGTGCAAAAGCCTTCTGTACTTTTTTGGAGGGACATGACATTGTTTATGTAAACGTACTATGTTTTGGAACACACACACTGACAAAATCAAAAAGAAAAACATCAGTAGAATCGGTGTGTGACAGGGTGATTTAAAAACCAAAATCTCCACAGTGACAATTGATGACTCTTTCAGAGGCATGCCAGGGAGAACAAGTTTTGTAAGAAAAAAGCAGCAGTCCCTATTTTATTTTTTTATTGTGTATGTTTGTGTTCATGAAACAGAGTACTTTTACATATATAGCCCACATAGTTATACAAGGAGAAGGGGGGTTCACCTCCTTGAAATCTCAACTAATCTTCTTGGCTGATTTCACTCGTGTTTACCTGCCATTATCAGAACTGTTTAATGAGTCTCTGAGCACAGAAGAGCTCCCAGAAGACTGGAGAAGGGCTCATGTGATCCCGCTCCACAAGAGTGGTAGCAGGGAGGAGGCAGGGAACTACAGACCAGTCAGTCTTACTTCAGTAGTGGGCAAGATTATGGAGGCAGTCCTTAAGGAAAGGTTAGTGCAACACCTAGAATCCATAGGAACACAGGATCCAAGACAGCATGGGTTTACAACAGGAAGGTCCTGTCAAACTAATCTCATAGATTTCTTTGACTGGGTAACCAGAGTGGTGGACCAAGGGAGAGCAGTTGATGTCACCTACCTTGACTTTAGCAAAGCTTTCGATACTGTTCCACATAGAAGATTGAGTAACAAGCTGGGTAGGCTCAGGGTGGTCAGAAGTTGGTCAGCTGGGTGGCAAACTGGTTGGCAGGCAGAAAACAGAGAGTGGTGGTAAACGATATACAGTCAGAAGAGGTGCAAGTCACAAGTGGGGTACCTCAGGGATCAGTCCTGGGGACAGTCTTCTTCAATATCTTCATCAGTAACATTGCAGATGAACTGGAGGGTAAGGTTTGTCTGTTTGCAGATGACACCAAGATCTGCAACAGAGTAGATGATCCACATGGGGTGGGCAGAATAAGAAGAGATCTGGATAAACTGGCAAAATGGTTGAAAGAGTGACAAATGGGGTTTAACGCAAAGAAATGCAAGATCATGCATATAGGAAAGAGAAACCCTGAAGCCACCTATAGGTTGGAAGGGGAGTTGCTGGCAATCACAAGGGAAGAAAGAGATTTGGGCATCATCATCACAGATGACCTGAAATCATCCAAGCAGACCACTAAAACAGTAGGTAAGGCTAGAGGGATGTTGGGGTGTATTAGTAGGGGTATTGCAAGTAGTAAAAGGAAGGTAATAATTCTTCTTTACAAGACTCTTGTTAGGCCTCATCTGGAGTACTGTGTGCAGTACTGGAAGCCACACCTGCACAAGGAAGTAACAAAATTGAGGCAGTCCAGAGAAGGGCAACCAAAATGGTGTAGGGACTGCATCAGAAAACATATGAGGACAGATTAACAGAGCTCAAGATGTATATCTTAGAGCAAAGGAGGGAGAGAGTTGATATGATTGAAACATTCAAACATCTTAAGGGCATTAACAAGGAGAAAGAGTCTAACATGTTTCAATATAAGAAAAATAGCAGGACAAGAGGACACAGCATGAGATTAGAGAGAGGCCGATTAAGGGGTAATGTGAGGAAGTTCTTTTTTACAGTAAGGGTGGTGGATGCATGGAATGGCCTACCTCAGGAAGTGGTGGATATGAATACAGTGAGGGCTTCAAACAGGCATGGGATAGGCATAAGGGAGCAATAAAGATGAATATGAATAGATAGGCCATTGACAGAGTACAGGCCTATGGCACATTCATGAGGTAGAAAAAATGGGCAGACTGAATGGGCCTTCCGGTCCTTATCTGCCGTCAACTTCTATGTTTCTATGTTTGTACGACAGTGATAGGCACAACCATGCTGAACAATCTAACATGCGGATGCCACTTTTTGTTAGGCAGTGAAACTATGAATCAATGTGCCATTTCCTTTTATTTTAAAAAAAACTACAGATGTTTTTACCAGCCTATTATGAGTGATCTAGTTGTCATTCAGAGAAAACACTTTTTCACGCTCCAGTGAGAGTGCCACCAATGCAGCACAGATGATTGCTTTTACCAGTGTTTATGTACAGCCAAACATAGAAGAAACTCTCATTCTAGTCTTGATTACTTCTGTGTTTGGCTACACATTAACCCCTACATAGAAGTACAGATGTTTAAGTCCCATAGCTGGATACTGGTCTAGAACTGGGACTGGACTTGATAACAAGTAGGAGAACAGACCTCAGGAGAGATGTCCATATCTAAGCTCAGCCCTCTGATCAACCCTCGCAGATATCCTGAGCAGGGCACCCAGCTGAGCCTTTCCATGAGTAATTTTATCAGCGGTCCACATTCCACTGACCTGTCTGCTCAATAAACTCAGTAGATTCCTTGGGCAGTTCCTTGCTTCCCCCAGCAGTTTTGAACAAAGACCATTCAATAAGGTATTTACAGAAGTGTAGTAGGGAAAATACAAAATATACAAACGTAGGACAATTTTGACCATGTATGGGGTGTGTGGCTAGCAAGCCATTAGAGAATTGGAAGTGTCTATACATTTTATCTTTTGCTATTTTTGAGGTATTTTAGCAGCCTGTGTTGGTGATGCATTTGTGTATGTTTCCCATGCATTTGTCTTCTGGTTGAATTTCACACTCGACTGGGTTGTCACCTTGTCCTTGATCATCTCCTCCTCCTCATCTGAGAAGAAATAGGTGACCCGACGCAGATCTCATCCTTCTCAGTGCCGGTGGGGTCCCCTGTGGGGAGCTATGTGGGGTTTCCCCATGGATAGCACACTATAATTTAGGTGGGTGATCTGATCCAGGTCATCTCTCATCGATGACATGGCACAAGGGAGGTCAGGAGGAGGCAGTCAATATAGAATCTTAATGTACAAAATGCTTCATGCCTGAAACACTGGAGTGTTGTGTTGAGCACTTACTACTTCAAAGAGCCACAGCCCCTATAATTATTACTATAAGGACCATGTGGGGAAGGGCAAGGATATGAAATTGCCAATGCATGCACAAAGCAGGCTAACCCTTGAAAACCTGGTCACAGACTTTTGTGACACCCCTGCTTATAGAACTGTTATAGGCAGGCAATAGGGGTGTATCAAAACAGTCACTGAGAACAGAGTAACTGGTGGGGGTATCAGGACCATCTCTGGACAGCGTGATGTGATACATTTTAGGGGTCCAACCTCAGAACTATTGTTCCAGTATGTATAGGTTTAGGTGCAACACCACCTGGTTATCAATGTTTTTCAGGGCTTGACCTCTGATGGTAAATTGTGCATACATTGATGTATGACTATTGTAACATTGTATATGGGTAATTGTAGGAGTATTAGTTTGAGTATGAAACACAGTCCGTTTTTTCTTCAGGCTGTGGGTGTGTTTTTGTATTTTCCATTCCACTTGGTGAGAATAAAATATTTATATTTTTATTCTTTGGTTTCTGACTGTATATTTGAGTGCGAGCCTCTGTTTTGATACTGTATGTAATTGTAGGCAGATTTGCAAATGTGTCTAAAGGAGAAGGTTTATGTTGATGCTTCTGTAAAGCTGTGGATATCCCCATATACGATATAATAGTAGTCACACATCGATGCATGCACGATTTACTCTCAGAAGTCAAGTCCTGAAAACATCAATAACCAGGTGGTTTGTACAGTACTTCAACCAATGCATAATGGACAAAATAGCTCTGCAATTGCAGCCCTAAAATGTAACACATCACACCTCAGCAACAAAATTAGCCAAAGTATATTTTATTAAAGCATGACGTTTTTGAAGGACTTCTGTAACAAAAGAAAAACAAAACAACTTTGTTTCATGTTAGTGCACAGCAGCCATGTTGGCTCTGACCAGAGTCTGTTTGTACTGAACTGACAAAACAAAGAAACAATGGAGAGAATGAGACAGGCAGTCATTAATTCAACATACTAACATACTAAGAAGCCAGAAGATTAGGCCCTATGATCTATCAAGTCTGCTCGATAATCAGTCCCTTCTGAGGGCACCATTATTAGTCAGTCCCCCTTCCTCCCTCCCTACAAGGTCCCCACCCCCAGCAAGGCTTTGGGATGCACTCTCTCCCTATACCTATCATAGCCTTTCTTGAACCCCTCCTCAGTTGCAGCAGCCACCAACTCCCCAGGCAGTATATTCCAGGGCTCCACCACCCTCTCAGTGAAGTAGCATCTCCTTGTTCCCCCCTCAGTCTCCCCTGTCCAGCTTCATTGAGCGACCCCTGGTGGCCCCCACCTCCCTTAGCTGAAGCACCCCCTCAAGGCTTACCTTATTCATTTCTTTGAGATGTTTGAAGACTGCTATCATATCCTTCCTGTTCCATCTCTCCTCCAGTGAATACAGGTTGAGTTCCTCCAGTCTCTCCTCATAGGACCTTCCCCCTAGTCCCAGTATCATCCTGGTCACCCTCCTCTGGATCCTCTCCAGAAGAGCAATGTCCCTCTTTAAGAAGGGATACTAAAACTGCATGCAGTATTCAAGGTGTGGTCTAACCAGGCAATTGTACAGTGGAAGGAGCACCACTCTACTCCTTGAGGTTATCCCCCTGGTTATGCACCCCAGCATTTTATTTACTTGGGCCACAGCCCTTCTACAATTGCTCTGTGGTTATTCATTTGGGCATCCACCACCACCCTGAGGTGCTTCTCTGTCCTAGAAACCTGCAGTGCCTCCCCCCCAAGGTGTATGCATGAACCAGATTTTTGGCCTCCAGGTGTAGAACCCTGCATTTCCCAGCATCAAACCTAAGCTTCCATGCTCTTGACCACCTTCCCAGAGTCTCCAGGTCTTCCTGGAGAGCCAGCTTCCCCCACTCCCCTTCCACCACCACTCACAGCTTTGAGTCATCGGCCAAGAGGCTCATCCCACTCCTGATACTGCTTCTGATGTCTGAGATATAGGCATTAAACAGGAGTGGGCCCAGTACAGACCCCGGTGGGACCCCACTAATTACTTTCCTAGAGGATAAGACCTCCCCCCACCCTCACCTTCTGTACATTCTCCGCTAGCCAGTTTCCTAACCACCTGACCATCTTCCCCCATCCCTATATCCTCCAGCTTCCCCAGTAGCCTGGGATGTGGCACTGAGTCAAATGCCCTGCTGAAGTCCAGAAAGAGAACATATACTGGCCTTCCCTGATCCAGCTCACTTGTCACTCCTTCATAGAACTCCACCAGGTTGGTCTGATATGATCTGCCCTTAGCAAAGCCATGCTGGTGATCATCTAGGTCATCCTGTGCCTTCGGAACCCCCTCCAGCCTCTCCTTCAAGATGACCTCCATCACTTTGACCACTACCAACATCAGGCTAACCAGCCTATAGTTTTCTGGCTCCTCTCACGAGCCGCTCTTGTGTATAGGCAAGATATGGGTCATCCTCCAGTCATGAGGCACCCTCTCCGACTGCAAGGAGGAGTTAAAAAGGTCCACCAGGAGTGCGGCCAGGGTATGGCCATCTCCTTAAGCACCCTGGGATGGATCTTGTCTGGGCCTGGTGCTTTGTCCCCTCTTAGGGCCTTGAGGGCTTCCTACACCCTCCTACTGGGGATTTAAACATCCATTTCCCCCTCTTCATTTGTCGGTCCCCTCCCCCTCTCCCCTTTGTTGCCTGTTGGTCCCACACCCCTTGCACCCTCATGCACACATCAATGACAGTTGTTTTATTATTACTGTGATATTGCTGTATTGCACTAATATGTAGTAATGGGTGCCCACTGTACAGGCTTGGGTACTAGGGAGCATGCTTACTAAGTGTTTGCACTATACAATATACATTTATTTTACAGCACTATTTCTTAGTTTTCTGTTAGATGTAATGTTCATTTGCTTATATGAGGCATACATGCTTTGGGCCTAACCATATCTGTTTACCAAAGTATTCTTGTACACGTGTATTTCTGCTGACACTGCTTTGCAGCATAATGACCCTGCACCTGCTACAACTTCTGTGCCATCTTTGTTCTAACTAATGTTATATCTTATGTATAATGTAATGCTTTTCTTCCTCCTGACTCTACATTTTCTATCCAGCAATGTAATGGTACCACTGGCTTCAGCCAATGAGAACTGTCGCACCTTTTTCCTTATCTCACTATAAGAAGCATTGTTCTAGAAAGGTTTGCTGAAAATTGCTGTGTCTAGATGTAGGGGAACATGTTTCTCCCAGTATTTGTTTTACTGCAGGTTGTAAGTCTGTGTTTTTGTAATAAACTTGTTTATTGCACGATTTGCCACTGTCTGTCATTTCTTCCACTTGTTTATCTCTAACAAGAACCTGATGCTGGAGTCCTTTCACTCCCTACACCTTGCAGTGCTGCCCCCCCTGTCTTCTTTGGTAAAGACCAAGGCAAAAACTTCATTTGGTACCTATGCGTTCTCCCCGCCTCCTCCATAAACCCACTCCCCATCCTCAATTTACTAATCTGCCCCTTCCCTTTTCTTCTTTCCTTGATATACCTGAAGAACCCTTCCCCCCCTTCTAATCCCCTGTGCCAATCTCATCTCCGCCTTCGTCTTGGCCACCTTCACCACCCTGATGACCCTCCTGACTACCTTATCATAACCCCCTTGAATATAGCCCCCCTAGAACATTTGTATCTGCTATAAGCAGCCTTTTTTTCCCTCACCGCATCCTGGACCTCCCTTGTCCACCAGCTCGGCACTTAGCTTTGTCCCACTTGCATCTCTCCCTTGTGCAGGCCTTGGTAGCCTCCAGTAGCCCCTTTTTGATAATTTCCCACCAGGTCTTCATGCCCATGCTTGGCCTGATCTTATCTAGGTAGCCCTTAAGGATCCGCTCCATCCCCCCAAAGTCCATCCCTCTAAAATCAACCACTGTCATTTTTGTGTGTTCACCCCACCCCCTAGGTCAAGGGAGGACAAAACTGTAATGTGATCACTTCCCACCAGTGGGTCCCCAACAACTAGGTCTCTGATAAGCTTGCTGTCTGACAGGACCACATCCAAGATGCGCCCCTTCCTCATTAGACCAGTCACCAGCTGGGCAAGGAACACATCCTGGAAGATGTCCAGCAGGCACTGCTCCCTGCCTGATGAGGATGCCATAGCTCCCCAGTCTGATCCTGCCATATTCTGGTCTCCCAGCACCACAGTTTTTCCCTCTCCCCTACCACAGTGATCCCTAAGGCTAGCCACCAGGCCTTCCTCCTGGTCATCCCCCTGCCAGGGTGATCTTTATACTACCCCCATCTTCACCCTCTTACCCCTGGAGCCTGCAGGGTGACCCATAAAGCCTCCACCTGAGGCTTTTTATGTCATATGCATGCAGTGACTGGCAGCATAAACTGAAATCTGAGCTCTGGTTTCACTAATCCTCTGCTGAAAATCTGATTACCAGGAAAGTGCACTAATCCAAGACCATAACACAAGTAATTACTCTGCTTTGGATCAGAAACCAATAGATGAAAAATACAATGTATGCAACAGGTGGGTGATACTTTGGGCTTTTAACTCTTGAAAGGCAGTTTCAGAAACCATTTTGTTAGTCCAGTAAATGGTATCACCTGCAGCATATTTTTCCTTCTACATAATAGACTGGACTAACACAGCTGCCACATTTCTGCATCAGAGTAGACCAGAGCAGATCCACATTCTCATGCACAATGTCTTCTACAGAAATCAGTGGCGGTGGGGTAGGGACAAAACCAGTATAAGAAAGTGAGTGAAATGGGTTTGTTGGGAAATGCTCTTACAAACATGCAAATATGCCAGCAGAAGATGGGTGTATGGTCTATCTAGTCTGCTTGATGCAGGCTAATTGTATATTGAATTACAGGGGATCCTGGACCCTTCCCGTTTAACTCTGCCTGCCCCTTTGCCTTATCCCACCACTTCTCAAATCTGTTGACCATCTTCTGGTTCACAGCCTCTGCCAGAAGTTCATTCTAAATACTGATAAAATGAACACCTGCATTCAGGAGACCGTAGTAAAAAAACTTTTATTTCTTCTTCTTCATGTTAAAATCCAAACAGTTCGTGCCACCAGACTCCCCTAAAGAGAACTCCCCATGTGCATTGGGAGCAGCAGCTCCTTTCTCAGGGGGTGGAGTTCCTCTCAAATGAAACCCTTCAAAATACACACCAGTGACCAATAGAATAAAAGACATTTAAATATTTACTTTCATACATAATTATGTTGAGAATGTATGCACTTCTTAAAGCAAGACACAGTTTTAAACTGGTCATACACATAAAAATAGTGAAAGGTAAAAATACATTTCTTACAAAGGAAACAAAGAAGCAGAACATCAATATACCTTAAATAAATAAACAAATATAACAGAAGAACTCTAATTCATATGGTAATTTGCATATAAATAAACAATACAAAACCCTATTAAGTAGCGAACTGCAACAAAGATGATCCATGGGTTGGGGTCTAGAACTTATGAGGAACAACTAAAGAATTCAGCATGTATACCCTGAAGGATAGAAGGGAGAAAGGGGACATGATCGAGACTTTCAAGTACCTGAAGGGAATAAACACAGTAGGCTTCCAGGGTGGGTTCACTTTCCAGAATGGAAGAGATGCTAGAGGGCACTCCCTGAAGTTAAAAAGCAGGTGCTTAGTAAAGGTGCATATCTTAAAGAACGAAGGTTTGGGGCCTTTAGATGCCTCTGCAATCATTCAGTTTGCTTTTATTTGTTTATTTACTTACTTCTCCATCTTTTTATTTGTATTTTGCCAAGTGCTAGTGAAAAAAAGAGTCAATGGAGTCCCCATGTGATGATATTAGAAAACCCTTACTAACAAGCCTGCCAGTGTATTTCTAAGGGAAACTACAACTTTTCTACGTCAGATATTTCTTTCAGACTGACCTAAAGGGGGAGCTGTGAGCTAAACCAGCCTGCCCCTGTACTTTCAGACTGACATGCAGGTGTCACTGTGAGACCCTGCAATTGCACTGTGCAATCCACATGCAAATCAGGTCATAACAAGATGCTAATATGGATGTTTGCCCACCGACTCCCTAAGCAGACTCATGTGTATAACACTTTTGAATACAGCAACTGTTTGCCTGGGAAAACATCCTAGTGCCGGGTGAACATGTTAGCCCTGCACAAACACTGCACAAATATATTTGTGGCTGCAGACCTGTCTTGAACCATAACACAGTTCTGTAATATTTGGCCTGCACTGTTCTTTGCAGCTTTAATGCATCACTTCTTTGCTAGCACACATTAGCCACATAGTTCACCTTTACCTTCCTGGAAAAATAACACTTCCTGTCACCAAAATATTATGTATTTATTGACCAGGTAAGTGCACTAGACAAATCCTGCCTATTTTCAGGCACGACCCGGGGGAGGGGGATACAGATGAATGCCAACTGACCTTGAACCAGATTAAGCTGTTGGTGGTATTTTTAGTGAATAAGAAAAATTTGGCCTAGACACCGGAGAAATTTCCTTACTCTTTTTGATAAGTGCCATGGGATCTTTAACATCCACCTGAACTACCACCAGTAGAGGCAGATGGGACCTTGGTTTAACATCTCATCTGAAAGACAGCACCTCAGAAGTGCAACACCCCTCTTATGCTGCACTACAGTGTCAGTACTGGGATATTAACCCACGTGCCAAATGTGGGAACTGAACCTACAGCCCTCTAATCTCCCCGCTTCAGAGGTGAGTGCGCTACCTACTGAGTCACTGACACTGATAGTGACAGTGACTAATAAACATATGTGATTTGTGATAACACTTGGGGCCAGATATTCAAAACGTAGCCCCGGAGCAAACTTAGCACTGCATGGTGTGCTAAATTTGCCCTGAACCCTTTGCATGCTATATTCAAAGGAATGGCCCCGGGGCTAAAGCAACTGAATATAGCATGCAAATGAAGCCATGCATACAGGGCTGGGAGTGCAGTGTAATAACAGGCCAGCAAATAAGACAGCTATCAATGCAGCATCCGGGAAGTGAAAATCAAAACAGCAGCCCAGTGCACACAGACATGGAGGAAGTATAGGTGAACTATGTGATCAATGTGTGTGCTAGCAAAGAAGTGGATGCACTAAAGCTGCAAACAGCAGTGCAGGCCAAATACTGCAGAACTGTGTTATGGTTCAAGACAGGTTTGCGTGGCACAAATACATTTGTGCAGTGTTTGCGCAGGGCTAACACGTTCACCCGGCACTAGGACGTTTTCCCAGAGCAAACATTTGCTGCATTCCACAGTGTTATACAAATGAACCTACTTAGGCAGTCGGTGGGCAAACACCCATATTAGCATCTCATTATGACCTGATTTCCATGTAGATTGCATAGTGCAATTGCAGGGTCTCACAGCGCCACCTATAGGTTAGTCTGAGAGTAGAGGGGCAGGCTGGGTCAGCTCACCGTGCCACCTGTAAGGCAATCTGAAGTACAGGGGCAGGCTAGGTCAGCTCACAGCTCAATCTGTAGGTCAGTCTGGAAGTACAGGGACAGGCTGGGGTCTGCTTACAGCTCCACCTATAGGTCAGTCTGAAAGAAATATCTGAAAAGTAGAAAGGTTGTAGTTTCCCTTTGAGATATAATGGCAGACTTGCTAGTAAGGGTTTTCTTTTTTGAAATTAATATTTTATTGTTTTCAAGCATAAACCAAATGACATGGCACAGTTAACAGATTAACATGAATACACATACAGGCAAGAATACAATCACAGGAAGTACAGTGACATGTCCCTCCCTTATAACCCACCCCAAATGTCTACCTCCCCCACCCTAAAACAGTCCCACTGCCCCTCCACCAGCCTCCCCACCTCGGAATGGATGTATATTCTCCCTACTCTCTTCTAAAAGCAGAAGCATAACAAGTGAACGCGTTGGATTGACGCCATGGATAGAAAATGATTATCCACTACCGTAAGGACAAATCAAACCTAAAAATAATTGAGCCAAGTGAACTCCAGCTTGTAACATATAAACAGCATGCATCCCGGCCCATATCTTTTTATATCTGGAGGAGGAATGACCCGGAGATACTATAAACTGTTCCACCCGCAAATTAAACAAAAGGTCCTGAAGCCATTCAATATAAAAAAAACTTTTGGGTGTCAATCCAATGCCTTAAAACAAGCTTCTTAAGTGTTAGTGAAATCATCGCCATATGATATCTATGCATTCTAACCTGTACCTTGGAATAATTTCCTATGAGACAAATCTCTGGTGTAAACAGATCCTCTAGACCTAACAACGGGTCAGCTTTCTGGCGGATTTCCATCCAGAGGTCCTGAACAAAGGGACAGTCCCAGAACATATGACAGAGGGAACCTTCCTCCAAATTACACCTGGTACAAGTTGGGGTTGGGGATTTACCTATCTTGAAAAGTTTGAGGGGTGTCCAATATAAATTATGTAAAAATTGAAATTGTGTAAGTCTCAACCTGTCTTGAGCTAGGTAAAAGTATGTTCCTTCCCAGATTTTACTCCAATTAATGCTAGAGTCTGGGAATTGTCTAACCCAGTATTTTGGGCCTTATTCTTGATCAGTAGCTGCCAGCTCCAGGAGGGAACCATACACCTGAGCTATTGCATGGGGAAGGTATACTACTTCTGCCAGGGAGGAAAATAATTCATAAAACTTATCCTCTGTAAACAGTTGCCTGCTTAACCGGTTCAGGAGATGAGATATCTGATATGTGCTGAACATTTGTCCCTTTTTTAATGAATATTTATTAATGATAGCCGATGCAAGGATACACTTCCCTGCTGGGTCTAGGAAGTCTTTTATTTTCATGTTCTGGAACTGGGGAATCCAAAGTTTAGGAATCTTCTTGTTTCCTATCCCGAAATTTGGGTTCTCTACTAATGGCTGGTTCCAGTCTTGAGTGTGTTTATATTTTAAAAAGTTACACAACTGAGTATGGGATCTTACCAACACTCCTATGGGAGAATGAGAAATATTAACTGGTAGGTTTTTAAGTGTACTATATAACAACATGGATGTAGATAGAAGTGCTTCAGCTAGCATTTTTTTCTCAAGTATTAACCATGGTGTGACATATGGCAGGTTAGCTAATATTACATCATTGGTCATCCATTTCATATACTTAGAGACCTGACTAGCCCAGTAATAACCCCCCTATATGAGGTAATCTCAAGCCACTTCTAGTATTGGGCGTAATCAATTTCTGGTAAGTTCTTCTTGGGGGCTTGGCAGCCCATGTAAAGGAAGAGATGATAGAATGGGCTTTCCTGAACCATTTGATGGTTAGCCAGACATTGAGCATATACAATGGGTAAAGATCCTTGGCAGGACATTCATTTTAACTATATTAATGCGTCCCCAAAGAGAGATAGGAAGGGATGACATCTAGCAAAATCTTGTTGTATAATGCACAGGGTGTCATCAAGATTTAGTTTCTTCATGAGGGAATCTGAGTTAGTAAGGTAAATGCCCAAATATTTCAAGCATTTAAGGGACCAATGAAGGCCTAATTGTAGAATATCACTTTTTAGCAATCTAAAATTTAGGGGGAAGACCATGCTTTTATCCAAATTAATTTTATAATTAGAATAGGTGCCAAATTCTGAAATAATTTGCAGGGTGGCCTCAAACGCAATAGCAGGGTTGGTGGAATGGAGCAGAATATCATCTGCATATGCCAATAATTTAAAGTCAAAGCCATATAAAGGGATGCCCGGAATAAAGGAAGAGCTTCTGAGTTTGAAGAGTAAAGGCTCCAGAAAAATATTCAAAAGGAGTGGGGATAATGGACTCTCTTGGCGAGTACCAGAATGAAGAAGGAACCTCTCCGAGAAGACTCTGTTACAGTAAATACAAGCTTTGGAATTTTTATAGAAGGAAGTGATCCAGCCAATATATTCCTTCGGGAATCCAAATTTACCCATTGTTGAAAATAAAAAGCCCCAGTCCACTCTATCAAAAGCTTTCTCCACGTTCAGGGACAGTAGTCTGGCTGGTACTTCAGAGTCCCTGTACGTGGAGAAAATGTGTGATAGCTTTCTCAAGTGATCTGAGGAGTTTCTCCCCTTCATAAACACTACTTGGTCTGGGTGAATCAAGGTGGGCATGACCTCAGCCAGTCTATTTGCTAACAACTTAGCAGTGATTTTCATGTCGTAATTTCTATAAAGAGATAGGTCTATAATTAGTTTCCATTTCTGGATCCCGCCCTGGCTTGTGTAAAACAATGATTAGGGCCTCCAGAAAGCTATCATCCATTTCTTCCCCATCTAGAAATCTCTTAAACAGCCGACCTAACCAGGGAGTCAACTGTTTATGGAAAGATTTGTAGAAATTGGGTGAAAACACGTCAGTGCCGGGAGCCTTATCGGAGGGAAGGGAATTTATAGTATTCACAAATTCTATATCAGTTTTGGGTGCCATCAATGTTAACTTCTGTGCTACTGATAATTGTGGCAAAGGGAGGATCTCAAAGTGTTTATCTAGTTTTTGTTTTCCAGGAGGGTTAGACATGGGGACATACAGGTCCTTATAGTAAGTTACAAATTCCTGTACTATTCTTTTAGGGTTCACTTGTATAGTGTTATCTAACCTAGATCTGATACCCGCTAGTAAGGATTTCTGACATCATCACACAGGGACTCCATTGGACTCTTTTTATTTCCACTAGCACTTGGCAAAATACAAATAAAAAGATGGAAATGTAAGTAAAAGTAAGTAAATAAACAAATAAAAGCAAACTGAATCATTGCAGAGGCATCTAAAGTCCCCAAACCTTTGTTCTTTAAAATATGCACCTTTACTAAGCACCTGCTCTTTAAAGGGGGGCAGATTCAGGAGGGAAAGGAGGAGGCACTACTTCTCTGAAAGAGTGGTACCAGAGTGGAATGCACTGCCTGAGCAACTCGTATCAGTGCAGACTGTGGGGTGCTTCAAGAGGGGGTGGGACAAATTCAAGGGGAAGTACAGCCTGTACCGGGGGAGAAAAGAGTTAATGGGAGGAGAACAGTTGCAGTCTAATGCACTGAAGTGCTGTACACTTGAGCAGACTACATTGATCATATGGCCTGTATCTGCTAGCAAATTCTTAAATAGAACCACCAATCATTATTATAATTTTTTTTAAAGGCAACTATATATGGGATCGAGGCTTGATATTCCTTATTACACAATGGCAAGAAAATGTGTCAGTGTGTGTTTGTTACAGTAAGTTACTCTAAGCACAATCTCACAGTGTCAAGTCCAAACATACAAAAGACTACACAATAGACTAAACAACAAACCACATCTTCTCTTAACAAGAGAATTTAAAGCCTTCCAATTACAGTACAGAAACAAAAGTTTTTGTGTTTTATATAAACATATTTACATATATTGTGAGGGGCACACTTTTTTTTTTTTTTTTTTTAAATCATGGCTAAAACATTTCACAGTTAGGCAGAAAACAAGTGTCAGAACATCTCCTTTATAATGTGGGAACATCTCTTTTATAGTACCAGTTTTACAGTTTTATTTTTTATGAGGAAACTCACCACCACATATGAATGCACTGCATCATGGGTATACAAATACCCAATTGCCTGGTTTTGCATAACACACTACAGTGATAAAAGACAATTGATTATTTGCATACCCATGATGCAGTGCTTTCACAAGAGGAGTGTTTCCTCAAAAAAAAAAAAATAATTTAATTAAAAAATAAAACTGTACAACTGATACTATAAAATAGATGTCCCTACACATAAAAGGGATGCTCCAACACTTGTTCTCTGTGTAATAGCCATCTACAGGTGCTCATTTGTGTCCCCACAATATTAATAAGTAAGAGTCATTGTATAATAACAATAATGCACACCAGTGTGTAGGAATAATGGCATGGCATTTGGTTTGGCTGTAGTTGGGATTTGTTTTGAACTTTTCTAGGTGTGAAATTATCCCAGTACAACCCATGCCCTGTTGTACATTATTGTTTAATTATTGCATCAGTGACTGTGGTGTGATTGAAGTATAATATGCCTTCTTACTTGTTAGCTGTTGTGGGATCCAGACCTGATGTGCTTTGTTGATAAGTCAGTAAATGCAGTGAAACTCAGGGATAATGTGCCTTGTTTCTGCATCAGTGGCTGTGGTGAGATTCAGGTCTGATGTTCCTTCTTACTGCATCAGTGACAGTACTGGGATTCAAACCTGATGTGCCTTATTAATGAATCAGGAATTGTGGTGGGCCTCAGGCCTAATGTGCCTAATTACTGAGTCAGTGGCTGTGGTGGAACTCAGGCCTGATGTTCCTTGTCACTGAATCAGTGGTTGTGGTGTGTTACACTCGGTCCCCACACCCATAGTGGCAACCCACTCTACACCGCTGATGATATCTTTTATGTTATGAATTATAATAATTACTAACCTATAGGGCACTGGTACACCATAGAAGAGTAAGTTACCAGAGACATAATCATGATTATTACTGTTATTTTCACTGTTTTATATAAAAATGCATTTTCTGTGCATTTGCCTAATCTTCTGAGAAGTTATAATCTACACTGCCACCCTATGGATTTGTGTAATAGTGCACTTATTATGTAATATTGCATGGGCTGGATATTCAAAAGGGTTGTGCCATGCGCAATAGGGTTGCACCTGCTCAAGTCCGAAATTGCTCCATTCTGCGATATTCAGCAGGAGGCAGTTGTGCCCCCAAGTTATGCTGAGCAACAGCACAATGCTAATGAAGGCATGCTCAACTGGAGGGGGAGGAACCATGCATTGAATAGCTTGGCAGAAGACACCAGGAGAAAGGACTGCTGTGTGACTGAACTTCTCTGCTGGGACTAAAGAAGAAGAACTTTTGTATTTGACCTTTAATTTAGGGTAAAAAATCTAACATACAAAAAAAAAAAGTGTGTGTTTGGGTTAACTGAACTGAATGGGTATCTGAAGAGTTATCTAGGTGTAAATCTCAGGTGACTGAAAGGACTTAACTGCTGTGAGGTTTAAATTATTTGTAGAAAGATCTGGTAAGTAGAGGGAGTGGCTTAGCTAGAAGGAAGCTACATTTAAAGACTGCCTTAGAAAGTTTCTGCTATTAGCTTGGCAGAAGACACCAGGAGAAAGGACTGCTGTGTGACTGAACTTTTCTGCTGGGACTATATTGCCCTCCTTCCATCCCCTCCACCCAAATCTAGTTCTATTTTTATAGGCACAGGATTTGACTGACAACAGGAACTTCCTGTTTAGGGGCAGGAAGTGAGTGATCACAGAACCACCAAGGACCCACCATCCTAGAAGGGCAAGAGTAGCTCTCCGGCCCCCTCTAGCTGCTGGAGGTTTGCCTCTGAGCAAGTAAGTGGTCTACTGAGAAATATAGGATATTCTTGTCTCAGAACAGGACAATCAGGAGCTTAAAGGGCACACAGGCAGAAAGTAAGGAGAGAGAGAAAAAACAAAGGAAAGAGTAAGGATTGCAAACAGTTAAGGGGCCAGAAATAAGACATGATTGGAGTGGTGCAATGCAGTGGCTGTGGAGCAGCAGTCTTCTGGGAGATGTTCTGGAGGATGCGGTGTTGTCCCATCTGCAGGCACCTCTTGGGCTGAGGAAGGAGTTGCTCATCTCCAGGCTGAGTTGGCCAGGATTTGTGGGACCTCCTCTTCCATCCAGGGACCACCAGTGCCACTGCCGTGCCTCAGAGGTTGCCAAGAAAGAGGAGCAGTTGGACCACAGTGGGCTCAGGGAGGTGAGAGTGGTGGAACAGAGGTGCATCCTCCCGCTGTACCTCTCCACAATTCCTATGCCATTCTGGCAAAGTGTGGTTCCTCTATGGAAGGCACCCACAGTGGAGACCAAGGAGGATGTGGGAACCTCCACAAAGGAGACCCACAGGAGGGTGGCAGGGGACCCTGCAGGGGAAGGAAACAACTCCTGGTGGGGGACTCCATTGTTAGGAAGATAGAACTAGGGGAGGAAGGGGAGAGGGAGGTAAGGTGCCTGCCTGGCATCATGGCTTGGAGGGGCAGGGAGCGAATCCTCAAGATTGCCGCAGCAGCTGCACAGGGGAGGGAGCTGGATGTCATTGTCCACCTAGGGACAAATGACCTGGCTAAGAAAGGGATTAGAGAAGTGCAGGAAGAGTTTGTGGAATTGGGGAGGGGCCTTAGTCAAGTAGCACACACAGTAACCTTCTCAGAGGTGCTACCCATCTATGGCATAGGAGAGGCTAGGGTGTTCTGCACCATGGGATTCAATCAGTGGTTGAAAAACTGGTGTGGAGCTCAGGGATTTGGCTTCATTGGGGACTGGGGTCCACCTGGAGTGATGCAAGCTTATACTGGCATGATGGGCTGCATCTGTCTGGGAGAGGAACCAGGATCCTAGGTGATAGGTTTAAATGCTTCATTGGCAAGCTTTTAAACTAGCCAGGGGGGAGGCACTGGAAAGGAGCAGGAAAATCCTAGCCCCCCCAAATAATCATGGTAGTAAGTGCAGCAAACACCAACATAGAGTTATCGATAGGGAGAAGGGCAGGGGTAAATGGAGAAAGTGACAAAGGCAAGAAGGACAGGGATGGGGCAAAAGGGAGTAAGGCCATCAGGAAATGGAGAGTAATGAGTATCAATGCCCGTAGTCTGGGCAACAAGCTCCCTGAGTTGATGGCCTTAATGGAAGAGGGATGCCTGGATATCATAGCAGTCACAGAAACATGGTACACAGAGAACCATGACTGGGATGTTAACATACCAGGGTACATAACCTACAGGAGAGACAGGCAGGGGAGAAGAGGGGGAGGAGTAGCTCTCTATGTAAAGGAAGGGATAAAAGCAACTGAACAAAAGAGTAAACAGGGAGGAGAGGAGGCACTGTGGGTCACCTTGGAGACTGGAAAGGGCACCACAATCGGCACAGGGGTTGTGTACAGACCCCCATGTCAGGGGGAAGGAATGGACAAGGATATGATAGAAGGCATTCTTAGAATGGCAGAGAAAGGGGAGATACTGTTGATGGGAGACCTGAATATGCCAGATGTTAACTGGAGCACATTTGCTGCAGCCACATCCAAGAGCAGAGCCATTCTTGATGCCCTACAGGTGGCAGGCATTAGACATCTAGTTTCAGAACCCACTCATGAGGGAGCAATCTTAGACCTCGTACTCTCAAACGGGGGCAGTGAGAGGATCTCAGATCTAGAAGTGGGTTGCCATCTGGGGAAAAGTGACCATCAAACAGTGTGGTTCATCATTAAACTCAGCTACAGAGTCAGCCATACAAAAAGTGAGGGTACTGGACTTTAGGAGGGCTGACTTTGGCAAGATGGGAGAGTGCCTCAGAAAAGCACCAGCAAACAGGCTAGAAGGAGGTGTGGAGCAACAATGGGGAATTATCAGAACTGCCATCACAGAGGCAACAAGCCTTTGTGAAGCAAATAAACAAATCAAAATGAAAAAAAAGCCACTATGGTTCTCAAAAGAGGTGGCTGTGAAAGTCAGGAAGAAAAAGATAGCATTCCGAAGTATAAGGAAACACAGAAGGACCAGGACAGAGAGCTGTACCAGTTAAGGCAGAAGGAAGCAGGAGGGAAGTCAGAATAACAAAGGCCCAAACTGAGGAAAAGATAGCCAACTCAAGAAGGGGATAAAACCTTTATAGGTACATCAGCGAAGCGAGAAAGACAAAGGGAGGGATAGTGAGGCTGAATAGAATGAACGTGGTGGGCAGAGGGGACAGTGAAAAGCAGGAATACTGAACGAATATTTCTGCTCAGTATTCACAAAAGAGGAGGGAAAGTGCCTAATCCAACTAACAGAAGCACTCTTGATAGGGGGTCGATCCCAGTCCTTTCACAGAAGAAAGGGTTCTGCAAGAACTCCTAAAACTGAAGGTGGACAAAGCAATGGGGCCTGATGGAATTCACCCCAGAATTTAAAAGAATAAGGAGGAACTAGTGAAACCACTGGCTACTCTTTTAATAAATCATGGAGGATGGTGTGGTACCCGAGGACTGGAGGAAGGCAGATGTGATTCCCTTCACAAAAGTGGGTCCAAGACAGAGGCAGGAAACTACAGACCTGTCAGTCTGACCTCTGTGGTAGGGAAAGTGATGGAGTCATGTCTGAAGGAAAGATAGTCCAGTACCTACAGGCCAGTGGAGCACAGGATACAAGGCAGCATGGGTTCACAGCGGGAAGGTCATGCCAGATGAATCTAGTAGATTTCTTTGACTGGGTGACCAAAGTAGTAGACCAGGGAGGGCTGTGGACATGGCCTACCCTAGACTTTAGCAAGGCATTTGACACAGTCCCACACAAAAGATTAATAGCCAAATTAACCAGCCTGGGAGTGGGTCCCAGGGTGGTAGTCTGGTAAAACATTGGCTGGACAACAGGACACAGAAGGTAATTGTAAATGGAGTCCACTCTGAAGGAAGGGGGTTACTAGTGGGGTACCGCAGGGTTCAGTATTGGGTCCAGTCCTTTTAATGTCTTCATCAGTGACATTGCAGAGGGACTGGAAGGAAAAGTATACCTTTGCAGATGACACAAAGATCTGCAACAGGGTTGATACACAAGGAGGCATGGAAAGGATAAAAAGGACTTGGCAAAGTTGGAGGAATGGTCAGAAGTATGGCAGCTAGGATTCAATGCAAAGTGCAAATAATGCACCTGGGAAACAAGAACCCAGGGAAGAATACACAATGGGTGGGGAGGTAGTACAACAACAAAAAGGAAAGGGACCTGGGGGTAATCATATCAGATGACCTTAAGGTTAGCAAGCAATGTGAGAAGGCAGTAGGGAGGGCTGGGGGTATACTGGGATGTATAGGGAGAGGCATCATCAGCAGAAAACAGGAAGTTGTTATCCCTCTGTACAGACAGTTGGTGAGACCCCATCTGAGTACTGTGTCCAGTTCTGAGACCCCATCTCCGCAAGGACATAGACAGGATAGAGGGCAGTCCAGAGGAGGGCAACTAAAATGGTGCAGGGTCTGCAAGAGAAGCTCTATGAGGAGAGACTAAAGGAGCTTAATATGTATACCCTTGAAGAAAGAAGGAGAGGGGACATGATAGAAACTTTTAAGTACCTCAGTGGAATCAAGAAAGTCCAAGAGGGTAGCATCTTTAGAAAAAGAGACTTGCAAGAACAAGGGGACACAATTTAAAGATAGAAGGAGAGCGGTTCAGGGGCAATGTGAGGAAGTATTATTTCACAGAGAGGGTAGTGGATGCATGGAACAGCCTTCCTGAGGAGGTTGTGAGGTCTAAAACTGTGGGAGAATTCAAGAATGCATGGGACAGACATAAGGCAATTCTTGTGGGGGGTAGGAAGAAATAGGCTGTTGGTTAACTAGGATCTGCGGCCTATCCTGTAGGAAGTGGGCAGACTAGATGGGCCTAGCGGTCCTTATCTGCCATCAAAGTCTATGTTTCTATGTTTCTATGTCAAACTGCACAGCCCGATATTCAGCCGGGCTGTGCAGAGTTGTGCAGGCGCAACCCCCAACCTGCGCCTGCATGACTTTGAGCCAAAAAAAAAAGGATCAAGTCACGGGCCACCCACAGGTGAGCTGCCGCATTGCAGGATGCAACACAGCAGCTGCCAGCTGTGGGTGGCCCTCCACTTGTTCCCTGTGCCCCCCGCAGCCTGATTGCAGGCAGATCTCACTCCCCCCTGACTGGCCCGATCGCGGGCATAACTGTACTGAAACCCTCCCGACTGGCCCGATCGTGGGCATAAGACCAACCCCAATGTCCAATATCCTGGTGGTCCAGTGGACCATGAAGCCGATCGCGGGCATATGAGGTCAACCCCCTCAAGTCCAGTTTCCCTGGTGATCCTGTTATTTCACCACCCGGGCCCCACCACCCGCTCCCCCGTCAGCGGTGGGCGGCAGCACCCCACCAGCCTACCACCCACCACTGCTGACTGACTGCTCAGTAGACTGCACCCATTGGTTCAGAGCAGAGCCAATGGGCATGCAGCCCCATAACGGACTAAGAGTCCAGGATTTGTGAATGAAATTATTCATTCATATCTGACTGCTCTTAGTAGCATGGACGGCATGCCCATTGGCTCTGCTCTGAACCTAATGGGCGGGCAGCCCTACCAGCAGCCAGCTGGTGGGTGGCGGGTGGCAGGCGGGTGGGGTGCTGCCGCCCGCCGGCTGACAGGGGGAGCGGGTGGTGGGGCGTGGCTGTGGGTGGGGGGTGGGGAGCCACCAGATCACCAGGGTAATTGGACCTTGGGGTTGACTCCAATGCCCGTGATCGGGCTTCGTGGTCCACTGGACCACCAGGGATTTTGCCTTTGGGGGGTTGACTCTAATGCCTATTGGGCTTTGCAGTCCACTGGACCACCAGGATATTGGTCTTTGGGGGTTTGAACTCGTTCTGCCCACGATTTGGCTTAGTGGGGTGGGGTCAGTTCCATTCCTGCCCGTGATCGGCCAGTGGGGGTGGGGTTCAGTTCTGTTCTGCCCACAATCGGGCTAGTGGGGGTGGGGTTCAGTTCTGTTTGCCTCGATCGGGACAGTTGGGGGTGGGGTTCTGTTTGCCTGCACGATCAGGCCAGTCGGGGGTTAATAATGTTATGCCCACAATTGGGCCAGTCGGGATTCTTCATGCCCGCGATTGGGCTGCAGGGGTGTCGGTCCCCAGTGGCTGCTGCCTGGCAGGGCGCCAGGCAAGCGGTTGCGGGGATCGGCTACACTCAGACAGCACGAGATAAATGGGGCCATAAGTAGATGCCAATGGCCCCTGTGCCTTGCATGAATTATGCACCCCATTTGCATGTCACCTTTTGAATATCAGAATTTATACATGGCGAATGGAACTTGCACCACCGCATCTTGAATGCTCCACCTGACCACTTGTGGTGGTCAGTTCCACTGCGCCATGCACAGTGGCTGTGGCTGGGGGATGATATTCAAAGGAGTTGCTCAATAGCGCAACTCCATTGAATATCGCCCCGACCACACCCCAGTGCAACTTTTTTGAGCAGCGCAAGGGCTTGCACCACAGAATGGTACAGTTTGAATATCCAGCCCTATGTGTTCTTTTTTGTACTCTGTATGAGTCCTTTGTTTTATTTTTTTAGCTGACTTTACATTTTCTGTATAATGTTATCTAAACTGTGGAGCCACCTAACTTTTGGCCACTAGGGCTCATCGGTAACTCTAACAGTAATTATAATGTATGCATGGGTACGCCATTGCTCTAGAAACATAGAAACATAGAAACATGGAGTTTGACGGCAGATAAGGACTGCTTGGCCCATCTAGTCTGCCCATTTCCCTACCTAAGGGATAAGCTGCAGATCCTAGTTAACCAACATCTACTATCTTACTATACGAACTATTGCATTATGTATTCTCACTGAGACCGTCTTTGTGGGAAAACTTTGTCTCCCAGTGTACTTAGATAAGATACTGTTTAGGGTGTTCTGTAAGTCTGACTCTTGTAGTAATAAACATGCTATTACTGCTCTTGCCACTTGTCTGTTCTTTCTTTCGCAGGTTAATTACCATCTAAAATCTGAGAAGGGCTTGGTGTTCCTTAATAATTGGTGCTGTGACTCAGATGGTCTAAACTAGTGAAGAGTCACTTGCTTGCTGGCTTTCCCTTCTCTTGCGGGTAGTAAATGGGTGTACATACCCATACCACCTCGCCCTGTTGCTAACTCTGTAGCATCTTGTAAGGTCTGGCTGCTTACTGGGCAAGGTTGATGCCACCTCACCTTGTTGAACAGTAGTTTTGAGTTGCAGAATTGCATTAGTGCAGATGCCCAACCGTCTGTCTGTTCAACCACTGTGGATGCATACACAGCAGGTGACCACTGATGGGTTCAGTTGAGTTTCCCTACCAATGTCTTATATCTGCACAGATTTGAGGCTTCATGTCTTAAGTTTTTTGCCTCCTGTGGGGGCTGCACCCCTTTATCCCAAACCCCAGCACTGGGGACCTCAACCAGTAGGATCTCAACCCAGTACTCATTGCTGCTACAGATTATATAGACTACACAGACTCCCTCTCTACAAGGTCTGTTGGACACAGCACTGTACCATGGTTTGATAGCATCCTTCCCTGATTTAAAAGTATCCCAATTCTGATTGCATACTGTTGACCTGCAAACCGCAGCTCTATAAAAGGAGTTGGCTTTGCAGGATACTGAAATGACTGAGAAGAAACCTGATTTGAAAGGGTTAATAATTGCAGCACTCAGAGGTAATCATCAAAGTTTTGCAGTGGTTCTCCAGATGGGAGTTGTCAGGACAGAGAAAAAATACCTTGACATAGGATGAGGTAAGTATGTTTATCTTATCCTAACCATCGTTGTCATAGGGATGAGATATTGTATACCTTGTTCTACAGTTTTTTTCTTGTCTGACTATACTTTAATTCTGTAATACCTCACACACCGACTGACTACCACCAGCACTTCCCAGTCTCTATCCCTTAGGATAGGCAAACCCCGGCACTTAAGCAATCACCCCAACATCTTGTATCCCTATTCTGTCCCATTCAAACCCCTGCCTCTTCCCACACTGCTGTGCTTACCCTGCCCCTCCCCCCTTCCTTCTCCTGTTCCTCCTACTGACACAGGCATACTTTGCAAAATGCCAGAGCTTACCTATTCCTGGCTGGATTTTTTGTACCCGTTATGTTTAATACTCTCATTATCTGTTTGCTGAACTCTCATTGTATTATCTGTAAATTGTCCTCAGTCTTTTTTTTTGCCTTGTTGTTTAATGTATTTGACGTGGAACCTCTCAACGAGCATCCTCTTATAGGTGTATCCAAGACTTCAATAAATAAAAAAAAAACAAATAAAAAATGTCCACACTTAATTGAATCAGCCCAACCTGTTCTGTTTCCACATACACACCTGATTAGTCTGAGCTGCTTTTAGCCCAAGCTGCTTTTGTTCACACACACACACACACACACACACACACACACACACACACACACAGTAAGCAGAGCAATTTTCTGTCTCTCGTGGTTTCTTTTTCACTCTCTTACTTTTTCGATTTATATCTGTGTTCTGAGAATTCATGTATTGTTCTCAAGGGTTCTCTAAAGATAATAACCTTGGCTGCCTTCAAAACAACAGAGCATGTTTTGAAAATATGAGTTGTGGTATAAAAGCAATATAGTCCTTGCCTCTTCTTGTCTGACTGTTTTAAATGTGTTTGAATGCTTTAAAAATGCATTGCTTTACACATGTGTTGCTTAATTAATGTTTTCTAGGCAGGAACTGTGAAGTCTGTCTTTTAGATTGGTTCTGTCATGTGGCTTTATTTTAGTCACTATAGTTAATTAGTCTTTTGATAAAAGAAGTGTGCTGCCTGGATAGGGTTAGTAAAGGACTTTCATATGTAGGTTGCTGGTTGGAGTATGTGGTTTTGAAGGTGAAGAGATATGTCGTCATAAACTGTAATGTGCTAAAAGATTTGTAGTTAGCAGACAATGTGCCAAGCAACTGCTAGGTAAAAATGTTGAGTGTTAACAGCTACAAATGCCTTTATCGTACTTCTAGTTAAAACAAGAAATTATTTGTTAAAAGAAGTAATATATTCTTAACAGAGGTTTCAAAATGGCCAAGCACCATATTCTGGCACTGAGCCCAAGAGATTACCCCCTAGTCTCCTAAGATGTGTCTTCAATCACAGCTGGTGTATTGTACTATATTTTCAGGTAAAACCTTATTGGTTTCAGATCAACAGATATGATGATGTTTTTGTTTTTTTATTTTACAAAGTGGTTGGAAAGTGTTTAAAAAGTTGCGTTTTGAAAAGATTTGGCATGGATTTATGAATTTATTGGTTCAAGTTAATTGCAGGTGGTTGCAAGATAGACAGCAGGCAGCACATATCTAAAAACACTTATATAATTTTCTAAGGAAAATATGGGCACTACACTAGCACTTAGCATCAAATGACATGCTAATCTAATCATACATTTTATGTTAAGCAACTCTTTACTGCCTTAGCCGGCAGCTCTCATTGTTGTTCTTTTATCAATAAGGACACTGCAAAAACAGCTTGGTTTAAATCCCAGCAGCCCTTGCTTGCACACTGTGTGACCTTTGGCAAGTCATGTGACCTTTTGTGTTTCAAAGTTCTATTTAACTACCAGTTCAAACTTGATGTGTTTCCCTACTTAGGCACCTGTGTTTCACCTGAAATGCACCAAGTGTGAACCCTGGAATTTTACATTTTTTTTTTTTTAATTTACAGTACTTACACTCTATCCAAGGAAAAGGACAGTCATTTTCTTCTGGGCTTGCAGCCAGAACCTTCTGGCTTATCATTGATACTGCCCATCCTTATGTATGCCTTTCTTCTCAAAGGTTCATTTTCATCATGGCTTCTCTCCGTTCTGTAAAATACCATGTGATTCCCTTGCTGAGCAGGGAAATCAGTGGGGGGGATGTGAATACTCAAACACTACAGCATCCATAACAAGCCATCTGCTTTGTAAGCTCACATGAGAGAAAAGCAAGGTCACTTGCTACACAGTTTAAACTGCTGAAGAAAGAAAATATTAAACTGTGTCTTAGCCAGAAATTCATTTCTGCAACACCTACTGTGCCCCACTAGGTGGGAGATTTTTCCAATCACTTTTATTTGTTCTAACCTTTTGTTTCAGGCCTGAATATTGTCAACTTTACAAGTAAAAAATATGTATGTACATTATGCCATGATATACAACTATTGGCATTAATCTGGATTTTGTATGCGCTCAGCTGTTTGTAATTTTAAAGAGAGGGAGATTGGGATGCCTCTTTCCCTTGCTTTATTTGTAATCTTAAACCAAGAGAAAAGGGATACCTTTCCATCTTGTTTTATACTAATTCTATTTGTTTTTCAGGAATCAGTGTGGAGATTGCATGCTGGCACCTATGGTGATGGCCGCTTGAATACATAGCTCCTGCCCGCCTGTAATTTAAACTTTAAAATGGCAGCATTATTTTCTATACAAACATTCTGTTTTATTGAAATTCATAATTTTAGTAGCTCAACAGCACTTGTGGAGATTTTCTAAGAAATACATTGAATTTTCCATCTTCTATCTAGTTATCAATAACCGTGGTGAGGCACTATGGCTCTGACTACTGGAAGACCAATGGTTTCAGCACAAGAGGATTCAGTTTCTCCTATCAGTCCTAGAGATGGTGTTGATGGTAAATCAGATATGGAAATGGTTAAAGAAATGTTCACAAAAATCACTATAGACATGAATGAAATGAGAAAATCAATGGGAACATTGCATACAAATATCGTTCTCAACACTAATAACAATAAGGATGTGGGGAATAGTGTTACTGTTACAAGACACAGTGGCTTTGATTGAAAATAAAACTATCTCACCAATTGGACCATATTACCTACTTATTAGAAAAAATAGATAACCTTGAGAATCAGGGTAGGAGAAATAACATTTGCATTGTGGGGGTGCCTGAAGGTCTGGAAGGAAATAACATGATACTCTTTCTACAAAAAAATGACTCCAGCATTTCTGAATTATGAACGGCCATGGGCTCTAGAAATTGAGAGAGCTCATAGATCGTTAGCTCCGAAAGCTCAGCTGGGGGGAAACCAAGAGCCATCATTGTTTACTTCCTAAGATATTCAGTCAAAGAGGAAATCCTTAGAGTGGTGAGGGACAACAATCAATTATTTTGGCAAGGGCAAAGAATTTATATGTTTCAAGACTTTTCCACAGTTATAGTAGAAAAGAGGAAAACTTTTTTTGAGGCAAAAAAAGAACTACAAAGTATGAGATGGCAATATAATTTCAAATATCCAGTAAGTCTGATTTTTACTACACCAGACAACAATGTTCATCACTGTGACACACCAGAACAAGTATGGTCTGTGATTTCAGATTTTCAGAGAAGCTACAGAATCAAACTGCCCAACACTTTTTTAAAGCTTTTAAAGCTTCTGCAGGCACTCAGATGGCTTGAGACGCTGCTCTCACATCATCCCCGAACTCCACGATTGCGCCATGAGACACACACCAAATCAATGATCAGCCCACTGAACAAGTTCCTAATGAGGAGCTGGTCAAGTTTGCATCCTGTATCCATACTTTGAAATCGCTAAACAAATAGCACAATCACCTAAGAGTGTTGTTTTCTCTGGGTTAGCAAGGAAAAGTAAACCACCCAACAAAACATACCTATCCAATAGACAGAACCATTCTGGGCTCTTTTCAACAACAAAGAAACAGTACCAAAGTTGAGGATCCTTCCAGAGCAAGCATGTTAGCCCTTCCCATGTTCTCAGCATGGATTTTTAAAGAAAAATTATCTGGGGTCCCTAACAAGAATTTGTCTCGCTCCTCTGATACAACAGACATGCTGGCCATGGGTTGAACTTCCTGTTTAATTAGCCTGCCTATGATTGGTCAAAGGTCATGTCATTTATCTCAGGATCAATTTAACCCAGAGGGATAAATAGTTTTATTTTTCTTGCTAACATCTAGCATAATATTGCACGACATGAGGTTTACACTTTACATTTATTAGCTGTTATATTTGATAGCCTTTGTTTAGAACACGTTTATACTCCTCGATAAGGGGTTAGAGGTTATAGGGTGATAGCATGACTCAAGAAGCTGAGCTGAGCAGAAACAACATGGTAGGAAATTAGCACGTTGGGGGGTAAGTGCTAAACTCTATCCTTATGCTCCCTTGGTTTCAATTGCTGCCTATGTTTTAGGTAGATATTTAAGAATACGAATATGAATAGTGTAAGGCTGTTTTTGATTATAATGTGAAATCAGAAAGTCTGCAGGTCATCCTATTGCATTTTAATTTTTACTTCTCCACAATTTTCAGATGCAGTTTTATTAACAACGTTAGCATTCACAGGCAATGATAACCGCACCAACCTGATATAGATTTTTTTTTTGTCTTTTCTGAAGCTAGGCTCCATGCTGGAATTGCTAATACCTGGTAACTGGAGGTGTTTACAGTCACAGAAGTAGCCAATTGTGTTTGTGCTATTTGATATCATTAAATACTCCTTAGCTTTTTAATTAAGTGTTTCTCCCTTTTTTTAGTACCTTTATTAGATACATTGGCTAATACTATAACCCTTTATCTGCAGAGGCACATCCATCTGTAAGGTTGTTGCAGAAGGCCTTACATTAAGTGCATTTATTCGGAATGGCTGCGATTAGGGCCAAGTCGCTCCGCAGCGTTGCTATCTTTGTCAACAAAATTTTGAAGTGGAATGGTGTTTCAGAATTACTGCCAATTGCCTTTATATTTAGATAAACAAAGTTTAAAAAAGGAAACTATGCAGTGAACTGAAAAACACTTATGTATTATATTTAATGTGATTAGGTGGATTAGTAAGGGGTAATTAATTACGACCTTGTCGCAACTCATTTCTAGTCCTGCTAATAATAGGCTGTGACATTCGCAGTACCAGGTACATATTTCATTATTTTGTTATACTTATGAAGTTATTGCTGTGCATTCACCTCAGTGATATCATTGCCTGTCATGGCTACTTTCTGATGATTCAGAATTTTCTAAAGATAATAAAAGAATAGGCTGCACTGCTTCACGTTCATTTGGGTGTGGCAAAATAAAAGTTATATAGACGTTAATTACTTATTGTGAAACAAATTCTAAATAGAGAGTTTAGGAGTCACAATTAATTTAGTGTTTCACATTTCGTATGGTGGGTGGATTGTGGTAAGTTCTTTTTATTTTATTTTTACTTTCTGAACTAAAGATAAATATTAGTGTTACTAGCTTATAGGTAGAGTATTAGTTGATTTAGCAATTTAAACTGCTGGGATTCTCATACATTAGCTTATTTTGCTTTTCATTAGCTTTGGGATAAGATCTGTTATATATTTAAACAATGTCCTCAAACAAAGATTCCCTTAAAGACATTTCATGGAATATTCAGGGATGTAACAATCCCATTAAAAGAACAAAAATTCTGGCTCATCTTAAATCAATGAAGGCTGATATTGTGTTTTTACAAGAAACACATTTAACACCTGATGAAACGGTGAAACTTAAAAGATTCTGGGTGGGGGTAGTTTATGGAAGCTCTTTAAACTCTAAAAGCAAAGGAGTCTGTATTTTATTTCAGAAATCTTTGAATGTTGTGATTGATTCCACCTTTCATGATACGAAGGTAGATATGTTATAGTCAATATAAAGTTAGAAGATAAAGAAATTTCATTGATGAATGTATATGCCCCCAACAGTAACCACGCAGTTTTCTTTGCGGACTTAGCTGAGTCTTTAAACAAACTTTCTAGAGGGGATATGATTCTGTCAGGAGATATGAACACAGTAATGGATGTGTTTCTAGACAGTACATATAACAATCCAACAGACCACAATACTCCATCTAATGCTTTAAATTCATTTTGTAGAGAGTTTGGGTTGGTGGATGTATGGAGGGTGATGTATCCAAAAGGCAGAGACTATACTTTGCAGTCAAATAGACATTGGTCTTCAAGCAGACTTGACTATATTTTTTTAGCAAAAGCTTTACTGCCAGGTCTTACTAATAGTCATATTGGTTATATAGTTATCTCTGACCATGCTCCCATATCCATGGGCATTACTCTGGGCCACATTAGGTCCTCAGAGAGGAACTGGAAATTCAACAGTAGCCTATTGAACTTTAAGGAGTTTCCTAATTGGTTAAAGGAAGAGATAAAATTGTTTTTCGAGAGTAATGATAATGGGGCGGGATCACTCTCAACTCTTTGGGATGCATTTAAAGCATTTATAAAAGGCCGTATAATTTCCTTTGCATCACGTAAAAAAAGAACAAGAGAGGCTGAACTTAAAGATCTTGAAAAAAAATTAAAGCTAAAAGTAGAATCATTTAACGCAATGAGGGGCAACAACCTTAAACTGCACAGGGAGATTATAAAGATTAAATATGAAATAAACACTATTTATAATCAAAAAGCTGAATACGCTCTCTTCCATCTCAAACAAGCATATTGGGAGGCTGGGGACTCACAAGGGAAGTTATTAGCTTAAAAACTAAGGAAGATATCAGAAACTACAAAAGTTGCTACCATTAAGAATGAACAAGGTATACTGTTACACAAATCCAATCTTATATTGGAGGAATTTCACTCCTTCTACTCCAGCTTGTATGTAAGCCAATCTAAACAAGGGAATTTAGATTCCTTTCTGCAAAATATTAAGATGCCAACTATCTCAGAACAAGATAAGGCTAACTTAAATAAACCATTACACAAGAGGAGATTAGTAAAGCCATCCTCTCTCTTCCTTCAGCTAAAGCCCCTGGTCTTGATGGTTTAACTGGAGAATTTTACAAAGCCACTAATTCTTTGCAGGGCCCCATTCTTCATAGAGTATTCTGTGATGCAATAGATACAGGCAATTACCTCCTACTATGATGGAGGCCTCAATTGTGGTGCTTCCAAAAAAAGACAGGGATCTCACCAGGTGTGAGAACTACCACCCTATTTCTCTTATTAATGTGGACTATAAGATTTTAGCCAAGATTATAGCAAACAGATTGAATTCGGTTATACAAAAACTGATACATAATGATCAAGTCGGATTTCTGCCTGGTTGACGCAGTTCGGATTTGTTTAGAAAAATTATCCATATTATTCATGCAGCTAAAAATAATCCTTTTCAACTAACATTACTGTCTCTGGATGCTAATAAAGCATTTGCTAGAACAGAGTGGTCCTATCTGTTTAAAATTCTAAATAGATATAACCTGGGGAATACTTTAGTCATTATGTAACAACTATTTATTCAGAGGTTTATGCAAAAGTAAAGATCAATGGGTTTTCCTCATCCAGATTTCTGATTTATAGAGGTACTAGACAAGGCTGCCCTCTATCCCCTTTGTTATTTTTATTGGCTTTGGAACCCTTACTTATTAAATTTCGGTCTTCTAGTTTATTAACTGGTATAAAAATAGGTAAATATCAAAAGGTCTCAGCTTACATGGATGATGTGCTACTTTCTATTACTAACCCTAAATCTTCAGTTCCACAGATACTTGAAATCATTAATGATTTCTCGCATATCTCAGGATTCAAAGTTAATCTAGACAAATCTGTAGCTCTTCCTTTGTCAGAACAAATAGAAAAGTCCATCTTCAAAGATTATGGCATTTCAATTGCTGAACAAGGGATTACATTTTTAGGTATTATTTTAACATCCAATATTCCCCAAATCATTTCTATTAATCTAAAAAAAATCCTTGAAAAAATAGATGGGGATCTTGTAAGATGGGGGAAAATGTCCCTATCATTCTGGGGAAAAATACAAGCATTTAATATAATTTTGGTACCCAAGAAATATTATATTTTACAATACTTACCGGTGAATATTCCTACATTCTTCTTTGATAAAATCTATGTTCAAATCAGAAAGTTCTTGTGGAATAATACATCTCCAAGAATTTCCATGGCTAAATTACAACAACTGGCATCTAAGGGGGGGGGGTTCGACTTGCCCAATTTTAAACTTAGATATGATGCTTTCATAGCAGCACAATGTATCAAAGCTTTGTGGTTGTTGAATGATCAGGATGTCTCAGGGTGGGTCCAAGTTGAAAAATCCTTTCTTAAAGGCAACCACCGTAGGATCTCTTTATTTACAGATTCGACTAAAATTTTCAATTCAAATCCCATTCTATGTCAAACTAATACATCGTGGAAAACTGTTGCAGAGGCACTTGTAGGAACCCATCTCTTCTCCACATTGTTCATTATGGAGTAATCCTGCTTTAAAAATAAATGAAAAGTGTCTACAGTGGGACGATTGGAAATCTAAGGGTATTAGATACCTGGAATGAAATATCTGTTGTGAAATTCTTAGACATCTTACCCAATTTCATTCAGATATACTGTTAAAGAGATAGATTTCTTGTATTTACATGGTGTCATATTGATTAATTAATGGATACACAATGATATTGACTGTTTCACCTATGCTATATATAAGTGAGAAATATAACATATTATTAAGATAAGTTGTTTTGCTTAACAGAATCCTTATAATTGGTGGATTCTAAATACTATGGGCCTGATTCTAGAAGGGCGGTGCAAGTTGCCGCCAAACTCAACTTGCGCAACCTGCAACTGTGACATTGACACTGTGCCCTATTCTAGAAGGGGCAGGGTCTCCACAGCAAAGTCATTCGACTTGCGACATGTGGCCAGATATGCTGAACTGCGGGCATACCTGGCGAGCATGTCGTAAGCTGCAACAGTGAGTCAGCACAGTCAACCCCCCCTCATCCATGCCTGACCCAGAGTCGCCAGCGCACATCTGACATATACCCAGTGATCCGTGCCCCCCAACAATGTACAAATACTGACACCCTCCATCCCTGGTGATCCCTAGTGCCCCGGAACTGTATAATAGTCCATATCGTCCCCATATCCCTGGTAGTCTAGTGCCCCCCCAAACTGTATAATAGTCATATTGAGCTTCCTAATTTCTGAGCATGTCTTTACAGTAAGCACTTATACGGATCTCAGTCACCAGCTGGCCGTGGAGGTGAGAGGTGGGCTGTGCCAGTCGCCAGCTGGTGACGGGTGGGGGGAGCAGGGGGAGCTGGCATGGCTGGGTGAGGGGCCTTAGTTTACCAGGGATAGGGAGCTTGATATGACTATTATACATTTCGGGGGAGCACTAGACTACCAGGAATATGTGGCTCGATATGAATATTATACAGTTTGGGGGCACTAGACTACCAGGGATATGGAGCTGATATGAATATTATACAGTTCGAGGGGGCCACTAGACTACCAGGGATTTGGGGCATTACTAATATCAAATATGATGGTTGGGGGGCCACTGGACTACTGGGGGTGTAATTGCCACATTTGCGGTTGGCGACCCATGGTTCAGGGCATGGGTGGGGGGATGGCAGCGCTGCCCTGTGGGGCATTTGCCAACAGGTGTTTCAGGGGTCTGGGAGTATGGGTAGCCCTGTGGGGCCCCACTGGGGTGTGCTGGGCATGGGGAAGGGTAACTGTGCACTGACCACTGGACAGTCAATGGGTCTACAGGACCCCGGGGGCATCCATAAGTTATACCAGCTAAATGCTGGTGTAACTTACATTGCCAGATCTCCTCCGGGGGTTCTTGTAGAATCCCGATGTGGGCACTTTGTGGCTGCCCTTCTAGATTGGGGCACAACTGGTACCGTAAACCCCCTAGCGCCATGTCGCAGGGGTTTATGCAGTGTAACAGCTGTTTGGCACAAGTGGCCTGTGACATGTCACAGGCTACTTTGTAGAATCGCGCATGTTGCAACTGCTGGTGTAAGTTGCTACATGCGCCATTCTACTTGGCGCAACTGCTGTTATGTCAGGTGTAACCCTTCTAGAATCGGGTCCTATGTTTTTTTCATGTTTAAATTATGATGTTTTACTTGTAAAATATGTTTTAATATATAACCAATAAAATTTGAATTATTAAAAAAAAAAGGAATCAAGTAGTGTGGGCTAGCAGCCACACAATTACTTACCCTACCAGGGGTAGCTGAAGGCATACATCTGTATAACCCTAATGCAGAAGCATTTTTAATATCAATGCTAACCTCTCACAGAGAGAACCATCTGAAAAGATGTTCATTTGTGTTGTGTGTTTTGTTTTTCCTTTCTTTCTTTCTCTTAGGAAGAAGAAGAGAGCCCCTTGTAAGAAGACCCTAGGGCAATGATCTTGAAGAGCCTACTTACCGGCCTCCATCTTCAGGTAAAGTATAAACCCAAAACTAGTAGGCTGACTGCAATGTAATGTTGTTACTGTTTGAAAAACACTGGGACACACTATTGCCCTTATTTTTAATGGCAATAGGGTCACCCCATCAGTATCTATTCAGTGTGCAACTTTTAAGGTGTTGACTGATTGGCAAATAAAATTGTTAACACATTTGTGGTTAAATGTCCACACCCCTACTGTCAGTAAAGTGTCATCTGACATCTATGAAAAACTGTTACAGCTAAATTTAGTGGGAATTTACTAATTTGTTGTCTGGCCTCTGTGCCAGCATTGGTCAACCCAAAGCACAACCCTTCCATTACTACAATAGCTGAGCTGCCTCTTTCAGCAAAGAAAAGCTCAGGGAGGGGTTATGGACCATGCCCCTTGGTCCTTCCAGAAATAAAGGAGATATACCGATCTCTCCCCAAGTCACAGAAATGAAAATGTGTCTGCAAATAATCCATTTGTTGCTCAAAGTTTGGAAAGGCCCAGTGTACTTTAAGATTGTAAACCAGCTCAGCCCTTCTGTTTGTCAGGCATGGTGACCAAACCACACAAACCCTATTAACAGGTGGCTTTATGCCAACCAGCACTGGCCTGGTACAAGGGCTCTAAGCCCTTAATAAGTAATCAGCTGAGATAGGGAGGTTATACCTTCACCTGTTACTCTTGTTTTTGCTTTTTTTTGTACATTCTTTTTATCCTCCTACACTGGATCATCAGACTCTCTCCAGTGGGGCTCTCAACCAGTCTGTTCCCCCCTCCTGAGAACCACAGCTCTACTTATCAGATAGAGGGCACCTCTCTCGCTCGCTTCTGGACTGCCAACCCCATGGATTAAGCCCCAGGGCGGGACAGCCAACTCCTTACTAGCAACCTTTCCTTTTTGTTTTTACAGGATAATGCAAAAGACTTCTACTGGACAACAAAAAATATCCACCTTTCCAGACATAGAAGAACTTTACCTAATTTATTCACGGTTCCAGGTGGCATATCCTGAAAAGGCCATGCCAGTCCCAACCATATTGCCTGGCACTCCAATCCAGCCAAGCCAGGCCCCTTTTTTATCTTCTTCAAACCCACAAACACATAGAGGTGGTATACCAAAAATAATTCTCCTTCAACACAAATAAACATGTGACACCATGTGGTTACACAAACACTTAATGGTGTACCCACCCTTTACAACTCATCTCACCAGGTACACAATAAACTGCATACACACACCCTTCAACCACAGCCCTTACAAGCCCTACATCAAAGCCAGGCACATTCAGGGGCCCGACTACAATCTCTATTCTGAGATTTTTTTGTTTTAGGAATGTTCACTACCTTTGTGTCTCTAGATATATAGTTGTGCATTATGCCCAACATGGTCATTGTGTCATCACAAATATGTTTAGGTTTTACGCTATTGTGAGTGTGTGACTCAGTTTGCAGTGGGGGATGAGAAGTCTACACTACCAGAAGTTTCTGTGGGGAATATAACTGCTGCTCAGGTAATTCTGTTTTCTGAGTTTAAACTGAGGAGATCTGGGAGTGTGTGATTCAGTTTGCAGTGGGGGAGGAGCAGTCTACACTACCAGAAGTTTCTGTGGGGAATATACCTGCTGCTCAGGTAATTCTGTTTTCTGAGTTTAAACTGAGGAGATCTGGGAGTGTGTGATTCAGTTTGCAGTGGGGGAGGAACAGTCTACACTACCAGAAGTTTCTGTGGGGAATATACCTGTTGCTCAAGTAACTCTGTTTTCTGAGTTTAAACTGAGGAGAGCTGGGACTGTGTTGCCAGGGCAGATACCCTCTCGTGAGAGTCAGGTAGGGGCCTTAATACCACCCTCCCTCCCCAAAGCACAACTCATTTGTAGGGGTTCACCTGCCCTGTGATTGGAGGAAGCAGCTTCAGGTGCAGCTCATGTATTTCTTCCCCATAATGCAGCCACAGGGCAGGGAAAAAGCATAGGTAGGTCTCAAATAGGAGTGCAGCATCCACAGAGGATTGCTGATCTGTGGGACAGTTGGATATTGTTTAAGTCTTAAACTTGAATATACCAGGTAAGCTTTCTGTTAGAGGCTGTGCTAGGATTGGTGTTGAGATTGGAAGTGTATCGCTGGTGGGGGACCATATTACTCACACCCAAAATGAGGGTGGACTTGGGGGTTGCCAGAGCAGGCATCTTCGGTATGGTGATTGGGTGTACAGGGTGTGGGGCGGCCATAATATTAAATTGGGCATAGAGGTTCGGAGGGTGCCCAATGTGTTCTCAGCTGGCGGGTCTTAGGGAGGAGATCAGGAGGATCAGATGGCAGCTGGTTGGGGGAGGGGGAAGGATGGGGAGGTAAGGGGGGTTATGAACCATATGAGATTAGATGCAGCCAAAATGTCATACCCCAGGGGACAACTGGACAAGACCAAAAGGGCATACCCCATGGAATATGGGGGCCATATGGTCAAGCAGAAAGTGTGGGAGGGGGAACAAGCAATGTACAGAAATCACTTTGTAGGGAGGGGGCTGAATAGAGGGAGCAGAGGAGGGGGTAGGAGACAGCAAATCGGGGCAAGCATCACACTTAGAAACTGATTCACCCTACTGTATCTGGGAGATGAAGTGGAGGAGGCTGGTGGCGGGGCAGAGCAGGTAGACAGAGAGGGTTTGGTCAGTAAGCTGAGGGGGGAGGGGGAGAGAAAAGGGAGTCAGGACCAAAGGAAAGGAAGGAGGGGGATGGGACATGAGCCTAAGTTGGAGGGAGATATGGTAGATGGGGGAGCACTGAGAAAGGCCAGGGTGGAAGGAGGCAGGATTGGGGTCAGGCTGGTGTCCAGCCTGGGGAAGACAACCAAGGAAGAGGGGGAGGTAGAGAGTTCTCCAGAGAGTTCCCTAGATAGGCCAGCTGTGAGGCAGGAATCACCAGAAGAGGTGGAGACTAGGGGAGAGGAGGTGGGGAGGGTAGGGAGAAGTACAGCAGATGGGGTGGGAAGTACAGATCCAGAGTGGGGAAGGGAAGGTGTGGGAGGATGCTCGAGTGAGGAATCTGAGAATTATAGCTCAAGAAGGGAGATAGGGTAGATCTGTGGGGGCAAATTTGGGCCACCTGGGAGATTGGGGGACAAGGAGCAAACTGGCAGTCACTGGTAGAAGGAGTACAGTAGGGCACGCAGATGAGGGGAACCCCCAGGATGTCAGGGGTGGGTGGAGCAAGCAGGGTAATGATGATAGAAGGAGGAGCCTGGAAGGAACAAAACAGGTTAGCAATGACCCCCAGGCTGACTGGTGTGGAAGGAGGAAGCAGGGGGTCAATGACAGGAGGAGAAGCCTGGATGGAACAAAATGGGCTAACAAAGTGAGGGGCGGGGAAAAGGTGATACTACTGGGGGACTCCATGACCAGGGGTATCCAGTGGGAGAGGGTGGGGGAGAGTAAAAACAGCCCAGTCAAGACTAAATGTATACTAGGACTATCTGTACACAAGGCCAAATTCCAGCTATACTCGATAGCACTGGAATGCGGGGGATCCCCAGACTTCCTAGTACATTTGGGGACAAATGACTTGGAAGGGAACAGTGAACTAGAAATACAGGCTAGATTCTGGGAACTGGCCAGGGTTTGTCACTCTATAGGAGGCAAAATTTCCTTCTCTGAGATAATACCTGTACCAAGGGCAACCGGGGAGAACAAGCAAAAACTTAGAGGGGTGAACCAGTGGCTCAGAAACTGGTGCAAGGAAGAGGGGTATGAGCTGGTGGAGGACTGGTGGGATACTTGAGAGGATAAGGGGCTATATGCTAGGGATAGGTTACACCTCAATCTGGAGGGGAAGGAGATCTTGAAATTAAAACTTGCAGGATTTATAGGCGAGAGGTGGGGTTTAAACTTGTAAAGGGGGGAGGGTCAAATAAAGAAAGGCCAGGGGACTGCCTGAGGTCCAGGTCTAGGGCATGAGAAGAGTGCGGGGGGCTGCATTGCAAATCCAAGGAAAAATGGGCAGAAAAGGGACTGCGCAGGGCTGGGAGGAATGGAGAGAGGGGAGAGGTCAGGGTGGAGGACAGTCCTGATCAATGCCAGGGGCATGAGCAATAAAATGCCTGAGCTCCAGGCTATGCTGGCTGAGGGAACAGCGGATGTGGCAGCAATCACAGAGATGTGTGCCACCCAGAGAAATGATTGGGACCTAAACTTGGAGGGCTACAGGATTTTCAGTAAAGATAGAGGAGTGGGAAGAGGGGGATGGGTTGCGCTGATAGTCAGGAATGACATAGTGGTTAGTGGAGTGGAGGAGGCTGGAGGGGCTGTGGAGGTGATTTGGGTAACCCTGCAAATGTGGGGAGGGAAAAAAGTGAAAATAGGGGTGGTGTACAGGCCCCCCGCAATAGAGGAGGCTCTGGAGGATAAGCTGGTTGAGAACATCAAAGGTCACTGCAACCTTGGAAAGGGTAGGTTGGTGGTCATGGATGACCTTAATATGCTGGGGCTGACTGGAACATCATGACATCCCCTGTAACCAGGGAACAGAGACTGATGGATGTCTTTCAGGATGCCTTCCTGGTCCAACAGGTGGGGGAACCTACTTGAGAGGGGTGGATATTGGATGTTGTCCTAGAGGACAGTGACCAGATAAGGGACCTGGAGGTATGCAGTCCACTGGCGGGTGGTGACCATACCACGGTCTGCTCTATTTAGGGGAGGAAAACTGCACTAATACAGCAGTGGTGGACTTCAGGGGAGCAGACTTCGTGGGCATGGGTAGGATTCTATGGGAGAGGTTTGACATGATTAGACCGGACATAGATGCCGGAAGCTTGTGGGATACCATTAAAAAGGGGGTGCAAGAGGCTACTAGATCCTGTACAAAAGTAAGGCGCAAGTATGGTAGAACCAGCAAGCCATGCTGGTGGACCAGGGAGGTGCAGGAGGCAGTGAGGGAAAAAGGCTGCATATGCACGTTTTAAACGCTCAAGGGGGGACAAGGAGTGAGGAGAGTATGAACTGATGGCCAGGAGTGTCACCAGAGTGTTGAGGGGAGCCAAAGCAGTGATGGAGAAAAACCTGGCTAGGGATATCCGGAGAGGGGGAAGGGCTTCTACAGATACATAAGAGAGAAGAGAAAGGCAAGGTCACAGATCAGCAGGATTAAGACTGGGGGGCATGGGCTCAGGAAGCAATGGAACAGGCAGAGGTGCTAAACAAGTACTTTACCTCAAGCTTTGCAGAGGGAGACAGGGGACCCCTACAGCCTGATGGGAGGGCAGAGGAGCCAACAAAAGCAAGAGGTCAGTCTGAGACCAGAGACTGGGAAGAGGCTAGGGTACAGGCTGGGCCAGACCCAGAAGGGGTGGAGAGGTCGCATGAGGGGGAGGACTGAGGGAGGAGAAATCACAGTAGATAGGGTGAGGGAGGCCCTTCAGAAGCTAAAAACTGATAAGGCACCGGGGCCGGATGGGCTACAACCGAGGGTTATAAAGGAACTGGCGGAGGAACTGGCAGCTCCACTGGCTGTACTCTTTAACACCTCACTGCAGACAGGATGGGTGCCCTAAGATTGGAGGGTGGCTCATGTAGTGCCTATCCATAAAGGGGGAGTCTAAGGAGGAGATGGAGAATTATAGGCCTGTCAGCCTAATGTCTGTGGTAGGCAAAGTAATGGAGGGTTTTATCAAGAAGAGACTGGAGATGCAGCTAGAAAGGTTGGGGCATCAGGATGATAGACAGTATGGCTTCATCCCGGGGAGATCGTGTCAGTCCAACCTCATAGAGTTTTATGACTGGGTATCGGGGGCCTGGATAGACATAGGCCAGTGGACATCCTATACCTGGATTTCAGCAAGGCATTTGATTCGGTACCCCATAAAGGGCTGATAGCAAAGCTGGGGGAGATGGGGGTGGGAGGACAGGTGCTCAAGTGGGTGGAAAATTGGCTTTTGGGGCAGATGCAGAGGGTAATGGTCTGTGGGATGGTCTCCTCCCCCAGGAAGGTATTCAGTGGGGTCCCACAAGGTTCAGTACTGGGGCCTTTCCTGTTCAATGCCTATGTCTCAGATATAGGGAGGGGGGTTAGGAGTAGGCTGAGTCTCTTTGTGGATGACTCCAAACTGGGAGCACTGGTGGATAGGGAAGAAGCAAGAGAGACAGTCCAGGGGGACCTGGATACCCTGGAGAGGTGGTCAAGGAGGTGGGGATTGAAATGTAATGCTGGGAAATGTGAGGCACTTCACTTGGGGGTCAGAAACCTAGGCCATGTATACACCCTGGGGGGGTCACCCTATAAGTCACATTGAGTGAGCGGGATCTAGGGGTGGTGGTAGACATCAAAATGAATAACTCCGAAAATTGTAGAAGAACCGCAGCCAAAGCAAATAGGATACTGGACTGCATAGCCAGGGGAATTACATCCAGGAGGAGGGAGGTGATCCTCCCTCTATATAATGCCTTGGTCAGGCCACAACTCGAGTACTGTGTACAGTTCTGGAGACCCTATTTGAAGAAAGACACAGCATTGCTGGAGAGGGTCCAGAGGACAGCGACCAGAATGATTCAGGGCATGGAGGGGAGGTCCTATGAGGAGATACTGGAAGAGCTTGGGCTGTACACACTGGAGGAGAGGAGGGACAGGGGAGGCATGATAGAGGTCTTCAAGTACGTAAAAGGAATAACTGAGACCAGAACCAAGGAGCTGTTCAGGCTAAGGAAGGGAACAACCAGGGGGCATCAGTGGAAGCTGGAGGGGGGAAATTACAGGGGGGATCGTTGGAAACATTATTTCACTGAGAGGGTGGAGGAGACATGGAATGCACTGCCCTGGAGGCTGGTGGAGGAGAGCACAGTGGAGGGCTTCAAGAAGGGGTGGGACAGGTGCAAGGGGAAACTGAAGCCAAAGATGACCCTTTCAGGGGCTGGGAGGGCCGGAAGGTGAGCACTCAGTAGGTGGCTCGCTACCGAGCAGATGCCACAGACCATTAGGCCTATTCTACTGGCTTTTAGTATGTTAGTATGTTAGTACATGTATTAGCAGCTTATCGAGTATAAGTTCAGAACTCTGCTCCACATCTAGGGATGTTCCACTCAGTACAAGATTTGGGTGTAACACGCCTGATAGGGAGTGTGTTAGCCCTAGCTGAGGATAAATCTGTCAATCTAACATGGGGGAGGAGCTACACAACAGCTGGGAAAATAAATTTGTTGTTTTCACAGACTCAAACTGTTCTAAAGCCTCCCACCAACAACCCAAATCTACTGCTTCTTTCATCTGCAGATTATGTGCCATCACCACACTCAGACAAAAGGGTCAGCATGGCTGTCCCATCCACATTGATTACAACAAGGTAAAATCATGCACACCTACACACCACGGTGGTGGCACCTAACCAGTATGGCAGCTTGTTAGCAATGGAAAACAAATCCACATAGCCCACCTAGCCAAAGACACCTTTCAAGGTTGGCCCAACACCAGAAATTTACCCAATGGTACCCTGTCTATATGTCAGACCAACACACACCACACAGGTTTATACAATCACACTGCATTTATAAACCTAAAGTTTTGTGCTCAACTTCCAGATGATAATACTACATAGTATTGTGCACTTCATTCCATTGTTAGCACTGCCAAGTTTCCAACTGTTGTTCCCCCAACAGTGAAATGCAGCAACAGGGACCAACTAGTGATCTAATTGCATCATCACTCCCAGGTACCCTTTACATCTACCCAATTAAAATATGGCAGAATTCATACTCTGCTTCTGTACCAGCATTTCTAGATTTCATAGTGCCATGTTACTAGACCTTCTTGAAGCATACCAGACATGTGCTCTAGACCCAGTAGCAGGGCCCCACACTATTGTATACCTAGGAATATTTTGCCCAGCACACACAAGAAAGACCCACAGAGGGCCCCCTTGTTCAAACTTCATGAGCGCAACAGGCGCCGTCAGCAGGTTTATGCTAAAATGGTATGTCCATTTCACAACCAAGTAGATTTGACTGCAATCAAGAGCCAAATTTTGAAGTTCCAGACAGCAACAAATAGGCAGGGAAACTATGTTTTCATTACTGTCACAACCTCTTCTGAAACCTGGAAGCAGGGTGTATTCACAGATGATCCTGTTCCCTCTTTATTGGACCTTGGCCTGCACCTCCAAGTGCATGGCTGATGCCATTTTTCTCTCAAGGCTACCAGGAACTTAGGTTATGTCACACCACACCTTAATCAAAGACATTGCTAATAACCTTGTAATTTTTCCATGTAAATTAGCTATGGGTGTTTTATCAACTGTGTTTATAACAGCATTTTTCAAGTTTACAGGTTTCAACAGACTGGCATGTGTAAGGTCTTTAAGCAACTCATTCAACTTAAGTTCTTCACTGCTGGTGTTTTCTGAGCCTGGCTGGCACCTCATACAAACTGATTGTTCTATTATGGACTGTCCTTGTTCTCTTATGGACTGTTAATCTTTGTGCAGGGGTGTGATCAATTTGCACAACACAAATGCTACACCAGTGTGTGTAGCTATTCCACTGAAGGACTCAATGCACAATCTAATGCACCTCCTGCCAAGGCCTCTGAAAATCGAGCAGCCAGCAAAATGAAGATTGACTTTCTTAAAATGCTGGTATTTCATCTTTAAAACAACATCTGCACAGCTCCATGTATCCTGTGGGGTTATAACCTTTCTGAGGATGGCATTTTGTTTGTAACTATACCACTTTGTGGTTACTCATATGAACATCATGGACTGCTACTTGTATGAACTTTATGAACTCGTCATATACGTTTCCTAATGACCTATCTGTCAAGAGACATTATCAACAAATTCTTCAATCAAGCAAAACATACACCACCATCACATGCCCTATCCACTCTCAAAGTGAATCTTCATCATCAGTGGACAATGGTGTATCCTTTTACGTTAAACAATGCATGCAATACTGTTTTTACCAATCATGTTATGTGGTTATGAACATCAATACACTTTCTTATACACATATCAATTGTGGTGTTGACATACCTAGTTTCTGTTTTGTAATTTACAAACAAACCATTCCACTCTTGGTCAATCTATGATTACCCCTGTACCAACTCCAGAACAGGGCTCCTTTCATGGTTACCTTGACTATCTGTGTGCTATAAACCAGTTTAACACAGTGTTTTTCATGCAATCAATAATATCATGTTGTAATCAATTGTAAACTGTTTTAATATGATTAAACCTAACTTTTGCTTTTCCACATATGACAGCACTGTTATTTACCATACCAGGAGGCAGTATAGTGCAGTGGGTAAAGGCTCTGAGCTGCAGATCTGGAGACCTGGGTTTGAATATCACAGCCACCTAGGTGCATACTGTGTGATCCTGAGCAACTCACTTAACTTTCTTGTGCTCCCAGGTCGCATCTGAAACAAACTTTAGCTTAGTGTGTTACTCCTGGTTAAACAATGTTCTCTTTCCCCTTTATTCCAACACTTGATTATGTCAATTTTATCACCACACTTTCCAATACCTGGTTACAATTAACTTTTAAAGGTTTTGTTATTATACAACTGTTTTTGGTTATCTTTTTGATACTAACACTTTACTGTCTATGGCACACTCTAAAACAACACCGTTAAAGACTCAATTTCCTTTACAAGACTCACGCATCGGGTCTGTAAAGGATACTGCTGTCCACACAACGCACCCAATAGTGTGCTGCCTTTTCAGTAAGGCAACAAGAGGGCAATGTTACACTTGGCCCCCACACCCATATTGACAACCCACTGTACACCACTGACAGTATCTTTTATGTTATGAGTTATAATAATTACTAACCTATGGGGCACCAGTACTTACTGTAAGAGAGTAAGTTACCAGAGACATAATCATTATTATTATTGTTATTTTCACTGTTTTATATAAGAAGGCATTTTCTGTGCTTTTGCCTAATCTTCTGAGAAGTTATAATCTACACTGCCACCTTATGGATTTGTGTAGTACTGCACTTATCATGCAATATTGCATGTGTTCTTTTTTGTACTCTGTATGAGTCCTTTGTTCTTATTTTTTTAGCTGACTTTACATTTTCTGTATAATGTTATCTACACTGTGGAGCCACCTAACATTTGGCCAATAGGGCTCATCTGTAACTTTAACAGTAATTATAATATATGCATAGGCTTAGCTGTTGCTATAGCTACTATCTTACTATAAGAACTATTGCATTACGTATTTTCACTGAGACTGTCTTTGTGGGAAAAACTTCAGCTCCCAGTGTCTACTTAGGTAAGATACTGTTTAGGGTGTAAGTCTGACTCTTGTAGTAATAAACAAGTTATTACTGTTCTTGCCACTTGTCTGTCATTTCTTCTGCTGGTTTATTATCATCCAGAATCTGAGGAGGGCTTGGTGTCCCTAACAGGTTGGATTTGAACCTGATGTGCCTTGTTACTGCATCAGTGACTGAAGTGGGACTCAGGACTCAGAAATAAAGTTTCAAATCTAAAATATAATTTAAACCAGTTGGAGATAAACTTCTCAGATGGAAAATACACTGTGACTCTCTTTGCAACAGTTTTTGCACTCTACCCCACCCCCCATAGGTTTGAGTATATATTCCAGGGCAATAAATTTAAATCCATCTGGATGTTGACTGGCGCCCACTTTAAAATGTGCTCCAATTGCACTTTTCTCTGAGCCATTCCTAATGGCCCCAATATGTCCTAGCATTCTAACTTTAAGCTTTCTAGTTGTATGTCCCATGTAAACCTTGTTACATGGACACCAGGCTGAATATAGGATAATATGATGTAGGTTTTTGCCTCAGCCTCTTCTGAGACTTTTCAAAAACAACATTTAGAGCTAAAGGCCTGCTTTAAGACCAGAGGGTATTCTAACCATGTTGTCAGTAGGGCATAGAGAAGGGCAAAACATACACCAAGAAAGTTCCTATTGATACCTAAAACTCAGGCGGGGATGATATGTCCAAAGTAACATATGTTACTAAGTATACACCACTGGTAGGTAAAATTAGGGATATTGGGCAGGATTCATAAAGTTATTAAAATTCCCACAGCTGCAGGAAAAACCCAGCTTGAGTGGGTTGCCACTTGTGGATCTGCAGTGTTCCCACAGCTGCGGGTATTCACAAAGGTGGAGCTGGATTACAATCAGCTCCATGATTTACAGTGGCTTGTGGATGGTGTTGCCATGGAAGCCCCCACAGCTGTGGAAAACTGTTATGGACTGTGGGACCTGGTGTAACATCCCCATAGCTGTGTGGACTGTGAATACTAATCTCTGTGGCTGTGGAGATTTCGTTCTGCAACTGGTGTTGTGGTGTGGGACTTAGTACCAAAACACTTTATAAAACCTGCCATTGTCTCTAAGAATTGGCCTGTGTTATCATACATACATACATACATGCATACATACATAGTTGCCAGCAGATTAGGCCTAATGGCCTATCCTGTCTGCCCAAAACAGCTCTCTGATGTGGTACAGTATCTGCTTTACCTCCCTTATTTACCCCTTTCCTCCCACACACACCCTCCCTACGTACCCCTGGTGCTCACCTTATCCCCAACCTGTACCATGCCCTTGTGCCTGTCCCAAACCTGCTTAAAACCTCCCACAGTATCTATTTTTATCAGGTCAACAGGAAGCACAATCCAGGATGCCACCACCCTTTCCATGAAATAATGCCCCCTCACCTCTTCTCTGTATCTCCCCCTGTAAGTTTCAGATTATGACCTCTCGTATTCCCCTCACCTTTCAATTTGATCAATCCCTCCATAGTCCCTCTGTGGATTCCCTTCAGATGTCTGAAGGTCTCTATCATATCCCCCCTATCAGTTTTGACTTCCAGGGAGTACATATTCAGCTTTCTAAGTCTGTCCCCATATGACAATTCCCACAGACCACTGATCATCTTTGTGCCCTTCTCTGGACCCCCTCAGGTAGTGTGATGCCCTTCTTTAGGTGGGGGCACCAGAAGTGCACACAATACTCCAGGTGCTGCCTCATCAGCAAGCAGTACAGGAGAAATATAACCTCCCTGCTCCTAGACATTATCCCTCTGGCTATACACCCAAGCATTTTATTTGCTTTAGCAGCTGCTCTCCTGCACTGCTCTGAGTTGTTCCATTTGGTATCAGTCATCACCCCCAGATCCTTCTCCATCATAAAGACAGTCAGCCGTACTCCCCCCCAAGTGATAGCTATACCCAGGGTTCATAACACCCAGATGCAGGACGCTACACTTACGTGAATTAAACCCCAGCCACCACGTGTGTGCCCAGTTTTCCAGCCTCACCAAGTCTTCCTGAAGTGCCTTCTTTGCTGTCCACCTCAGCCCCCAGTTTGGAGACATCAGCAAACAGGCTCATTCTACTCCCAATTCCCTCCCTGATGTCTGCAATGAACACATTGAAAAGGACAGGGCCCAACACTGAACCTTGTGGGACCCCACTGATGACTCCTCTGAGCGACGAGGCTTCACCTCTTCCTCCACCCTCTGCTATTTTTAAGCCAGTTTGCCACCCACCCTGCCAATTTATTCCCCACCGTCAGTTCCCTCAATTTCCAAATCAATCTTCCATATGGGACAGAACTGAAAGCCTTGCTGAAGTCCAGATATAGAGCATCAACAGGCTTTCCTCCATCCAGGGATCTTGTCACCCAGTTGAAAAAGTTGACTAGGTTGGTTTGACAAATCCATGCTGGTTTTCATCCTGAAAGCCATTTACCTCCAGGAACTCCACCATCCATTCTTTTAAGATGGCCTCCATCATTTTTCCTACTATGGATGTCAGGCTGACTGGTCTGTAATTCCCTGGTTCATCCCAGAGTCCGCTTTTGTGGAGGAGCACAACATGTACCATCCTCCAGTCCAGAGGGACACATCCTGATTGGAGGGAGAAATTGAGTAGATCCATCATTGGAACCACCAGGACATCCGCCAGTTCCTTCAGAACCCTTTTGTGGATGCTGTCTGATCCTGGAGCTTTATCCGTCCTGAAGGACTTGAGAGCCTCCCTCACCCTCCCTACCTGGATCTCACCATCTGCGAGTGCCTCCCCCCATGTCCCCTTCCCTGCCCCCCCATGACAGTGACCCATCTCTTTACCCTAGTAAAGACTGAGCTGAAATACTCATTTAACATTTCAGCTTGCTCTACCCCCTCTACCGATCCCACTACCTTCTTCAGTTTGCTTATCTGCCCTCCACCCTTCTTTTTCTCCCTAATGTATCTGTAGAATTCCTTCTCCTCTCCTGATTCATTTCGCTAGTGTAAGCTCTTTATTGCCCTTGGTTTTCCCCAAGGTTCCATACTGGGGCCACTACTCTTCTCTCTATTTATCACTCAGTTACCCAAATCCTGCGGCAGAGCAGCTATATAACTTTATGCGGATGATGCCATCATTTACAGGTTCTCTGCTGACATCCCATGGTTCAGTCAGCACTTGAACTCAGTCTTCCGTTAATTGGAAGCATGGTTCCTTGGGAACAGTCTGCTACTAAATACTAAGAAAACAAAAAGTGCTTTTCCTTCCGCATGCCCATAAACCTGACTGCGCTCCCCAATTCTTCTTCACCACTCATAATGGAGAACCCTTAGAACTGGTACATAGAAACATAGAATTTGATGGCAGATAAGGACCGCTTCGCCCACCTAGTCTGCCCATTTTCCTACCTAACAGATAAGCTGCAGATCCTAGTTAACCAACAGCTTACTTCTTCCTACCCCCCACTAGGACTGCCTTATGTCTGTCCCATGCATTCTTGAATTACCCCACTGTTCTTGACTCCAAACCTCCTCAGGGAGGCTGTTCCATGCATCCACAACCCTCTCTGTGAAAAAATACTTCCTCACATTACCTCTGAGCCGTCCCCCCTCTGTCTTCAAATTGTGCCCCCTTGTTCTTGCACATCTCTTTTTCTGAAAGATGCCACCCTCTTGGACTTTGTTGATTCCTTGAGGTACTTGAAAGTTTCTATCATGTCCCCTCTCTCCTCCTTTCCTTAAGGGTATACATATTAAGCTCCTTTAGTCTTTCTTTGTATGTCTTCTGCTGCAGATCCTGCACCATTTTGGTGGCCCTCCTCTGGATAGCCTCTACTCTGTCTATATCTTTGCAGAGATCGGGTCTCCAGAACTGCACACAGTACTCAAGATGGGGTCTCACCAACTGTACAGAGGGATAACAACTTCCTGTTTTCTACTATTGATGCCTCTCCCTATGAATCCCAGTATCTTCCCAGCCTTCCTTACTGCCTTCTCACATTTTCTTTGCCCACCTTTAGGTCATCTGATATAATTACCCCCGGGTCCCTTTCCATTTTTACTGTTGTCAGTATCTCACCCCCCATTGTGTACTCTTCCCCTGGGTTTTTGTTTCCCAGGTGCATTACCTTGCACTTCTTTGCATTGAATCTGAGCTGCCATACATTTGACCATTCCTCCAACCTTGCCAAGTCCTTCTCATCCTTTCCACTCCATCTTGTGCATCAACCCTGTTGCAGATCTTTGTGTCATCTGCAAAGACATACTTTTCCTTCCAGTTCCTCTGCAATGTCACTTATAAAGACATTAAAAAGGACCGGTCCCAGTACTGAACCCTGCAGTACCCACTAGTAACCCTCCTTTCTTCACTGTGGACTCCATTTACTACTACCCTTTGCGTCCTGTTGTCTAGCCAATTTTTTATCCAGGCTACCACCTTGGGACCCACTCCAAGGCTGGCTAACTTGTGTATTAATCTTTTGTGTGGGACTGTATCAAATGCCTTGCTAAAATCTAGGTAAGCCATGTCCACAGCCCCTCCCTGGTCTACTACTTTGGTCACTCAAAGAAGTCTATTAGATTCATCTGACATGACCTTCCCATTGTGAATCCATGCTGCCTTGTGTCCTGTGCCCCACTGGCCTCTAGGTACTCAACAATTCTTTCCTTCTGAAGTGATTCCATCATTTTCCCTACCACTGAGGTCAAACTAACAGGTCTGTAGTTTCCTGCTCTGTCCTGCTCCCACTTTTGTGAGAGAGGAATCACATCCACCCTTCTCCAGTCCTCGGTACCGCCCATCCTCCCATGATTTGTTAAAGAGTAGTCAGCTGTGTCACTAGTTCTACCCTTAGTTCTTTTAGAATCTTGGGTGAATCCCATCAGGCCCCATTGCTTTGTCCACCTTCAATTTTATTAGCTCTTTCAGAACCCTTTCTTCTGTAAATGGACTGGTATTGACCCCCATCTTCAAAGTGTTTCTCTTGTTTGCTTTAGGTACCTCCCCTCCTCTTCCTTTGTGAATACTGAGCAGAAATATTAATTCAGTATCCCTGCTTTTCACTGTCACCCTCTACCCACATTCCCTCCTCTTTATTAAGCTTCAGTATCCCTCCTTTGGTCTTTCTTCACTCCCTAATGTACCTATAAAAGGTCTTATCCCCCTTCTTAACAGAGTTGGCTATCCTTTCCTCGGTTTGGGCCTTTGCTATTCTGACTGCCTTCCCAGCCTCTTTCTGCTTTAACTGATAAAGTTCTCTGTCCTGCCCCTTCTGTGTTTCCTTATATTTCCTGAATGCTATCCTTTTCTCCTTAACCTTCCCTGCCACCTCTTTTGAGAACCATAGCAGTTTTTTCCTTCTTTGTGTTTTGTTGATTTGCTTTACACAATGGCTTGTTGCCTCTGTGATGGCTGTTTTGATTACTCCCCATTGTTCCTCCACCCCTCCTTCTTGCCTGTTTGCTAGTGCTTTACTGAGGCACTCTCTCATTTTCCCAAAGTCAGCCCTCCTAAAGTCCAGTACTCTTGCTTTTGTATGGCTTGATTGTATGACTGTGTTTATCGTGAACCACACTGTTTGGTGGTCACTTGTTCCCAATGGCTACCCACTTCTAAATCTGAGATTCTTTCTCTGTCCCTATTTGAGAGTACCAGGTCTAAGATTGCTCCCTCTCAAGTGGGTTCCAATACTAGCTGTCTGAGGCACGCCCCCTGTAGGGCATCAAGAATGACCCTGCTCTTGGATGTGCCTGCAGCAAAGGTGCTCCAGTTAACATCTGGCATATTCAGGTCCCCCATCAACAATATCTCCCCTTTTTCTGCCATTCTAAGGAAGCCTTCTATCATTTCCTTGTCCATTCCCTCCACCTGAGATGGGGGTCTCTATACAACCCCCATGTGGATTATGGTGCCATTTCCTGTCTCCAGGGTGACCCAGAGTGTTTCATCTGCCCCTGTTTACTCTTTAGTTCTGTTGCTTTGAGCCCTTCCATTACATGAGAGCTACTCCTCCTTCTCTTTACCCTCCCTGTCCCTCCTGTAGATTGTGTATCCTGGTATGCTGACATCCCAGTCATGGTTCTCTGAGTACCATGTTTCTGTGACTGACACAATATCCAGGCAACCTCTTCCATCAAGGCCACTAGTTCAGGGAGCTTGTTACACAGACTACGGGCATTGGTACTCATCACCCTCCACTTTTTGATGGCCTTACCCCTTTTAGCCCCATTTCTGTCCTTACTGCCTTTGCCTTTTTCCACAATTACCTCTGTCCTGCTCCCTAATGACTGCTCTACCTTGGTGTTTACCTCACTAATTACTGTGTTTTGTGGGGGGAGGCTGGAATTTCCCTGCTTCTTTTCAGTGCCTTCCCCCTTGGCTAGTTTAAATGCTTGCCAATGAAGCATTTAAACCTCTCACCTAGGATCCTGGTTCCTCCTGGACGGATGCAGACCATCGCACCAGTATAGGTCTGTATCCTCGGTAGCTCCCAGTCCCCAATGAAGCCAAAACCCTGAGCTCCACACCAGTTTTTCGACCATTCATTGAATTCCTGGTGAGAGTACCCTAGCATCACCCTTGCCATAGACAGGCAGCACCTCCGAGGAGGTTACTGTATGTGCTACTTGTCTAAGGCCCTCCCCAACTCTACGAACTCCTCTTGCACTGCTCTGATCCCATTCCTAGCCAGGTCATTTGTCCCTAGGTGGACAATGACATCCAGCTCCCTCCCTCGTGCAGCTGCTCCCATGATCCTGAGGATTTGCTTCCCGTCCCTCCAAGCCGTGGCACCAGGCAGGCACCTTACCTCCCTCTCCCCTTCCTCCCCCATTTCTACCCCCTAATGATTGAGTCCCCCACCAGGAGTTGTTTCCTTCCCCTGTGGGGTCTCATGCCACCCTCCTGTGGGTCTCCTTTGTGAAGGTTCCCAGCATCCTCCTTGGTCTCCACTGCAGGTGCCTCCGTAGAGGAACCACTATCCACCAGAACAGCGAATGAATTGTGGAGAGGTACAGCTGGAGGATGCAACTCTGTTCCACCACCCTCTCCTCCTGAGCCCACCCTGGTCCAGCCTTTCCTGTTTCTTGGCAACCTCTGAGGTAGTGGCATTGGCCTGGTGGTTCCTGGGTGGGAGGAGGTTCCTAAATCTAGTCAGATCAGCCTGGAGACGGGCAACCTCCTCCCTCAGAGCAGAGAGGTGCCTGCAAATAGGGCAGCATTGCAGCCTCCAGAATGTCTCTTGGAACACTGCCGCCCCACAGCCATTGCACTGCAGCACTCCTATCATGTCTTATTTTGTGTCCCCTCTCCTGTTTCTCTGTATGCTTACTCTCTCCTCTCCTTACAACTCTCACCCTTCCTGTTCTGGGACAGCAACATTCTTTTAAATATCTAGACATCCTTCTTGTCTCGAGCCTGTCTGTTGAGGCACATGTTAATAAATCCATCACAACTCTTCACCAAAAGCTGGGCCTCCTCTACTGACTCCGCCCCTTCTATCAGGGTCTTCTTGCCTAAAAATTGCCATGGCCTCCCTCCTTCCCCTACTTTTCTATGGTGCCCTATTATTCTTATCAATCAAGTCCTCCCTTTTGAATCAATTAAAGCAATTGTATCATTGGTTAGGATGCTTTTTCTCAGGAGCCGCCCCCCCCGGCAGCATCACTACACTGCACTAACATCTCTAGGTTGGCTACAGCTAGAACATAACTTCCTATATACCTCCCTTTGCCTTACCTTTAAGTTCACTCACCTATACACCTCATTGAGTCTATCTGATATTGTGGTAAGATAACTGGCCTGCCAGGCCCTATGTTCTTCCTCTCTCTCCCACTTCTAGCTGTGCTGTCCTATCTCCTAGCTGCAACTAGGAGATCCTTTGCCTATGCTGCACCCTGGGCATGGAACTCCCTCCCTCCATCTCTCCTCTCTTGCTTTTCTTACCACAGTTTCAAAAGTGCCCTTTGAAACCATCTAAATGACATAGGAACTTGCTCCTGCCTTACCTAAACAACCCTATATTTTCTCATGTACATGCTCGTGTTCTTAGTGCAGAGCCTATCCCCATTATTCATGGTATGCTGTGTCTTTGAAGAGTTGAATGTTACTCTAGCCCTGTATGACCTTTTCTTTTTGCTTTAATACTGTACATATGCTACTGCACTAATTAGGTATAACTGCTTTTCAGGTTGTAGCCAAAATTGTCTTTATCTGCTTTGTTTTGCAGTCCTCTTTCCCTAGTATCAGTGTTTTCTTTGAGTACACTGTATAACACTATTTACAATTGTATTTAGGATCTTGGGGATCTTTGTAACCCTTTGTATGCAAGTGCTTTTATTGTATGTACATTGCTTTGCCTATGTTCCCACACTCTCCTATTTTCTGTATTCCTCTCAAATTCAATGCTTTTGTATTACAGTATATATTCATGACTGTGTTTATAGTTTGTATTCCTTATCTTCTGTACTCTCTCCCAGGTCACTCCTTAAAAAGTGACTGCATGGTCTCAGTGGGCCTACCCGGTCACCAAAATTCAAATAAATAATAATAAATTAGCCTTGGCAGTTCTTACCCTCCTACTGACCTCCCTGGATATCATGTGGTACTCCTCATGGTCTGCCTCACTACTGGAGTCCTTGTACCTTCTGAAGACCATCCTTGTGTCCCTCACTCCCTCCCTCCTACACTTCCCCAGTCCACCAGCAAAGTTTCCTAGCTGTGGCCATCTTATTTTGGGACCTGGTACAGGTTTTCGTGGCCTCCAAGATATCCAGCTTCAGGATTTTACACTGTCTCCCCATGCCCATCCCAGGTCTGATTTTACCTATATGCTCCCTGAGGATATATGCTATCTCCCCAAAGTTAGCCCTCTTAAAGTCCACTTTTGTGGTCTTTGTTTGGATCCTCTGCCTCCCCATATCCAGTGTGAAACATACCATGGCATGGTCACTACCAGCTAAAGGGTCTTCCACCACCAGGTTCTTAACCCGATCACCATCTGCTAGGACTAAGCCCAGGATGTTTCTCTCCCTAGTCAGTTCCCCTACTAGCTGAGTCAGAAATTCATCCTGAAGGGCATCGAGCACCCTTTGCTCCTTAGCAGATGAAAATGCCATGGTATTCCCGGCATGTTAAAATCCCCTAGTATCACATTCCCACTCCTCTCCCTATTTTTTATTTATTTTATTTTTTAATTTTTGGTAGCTGGGTAAGGCCAGTAGGCATTGATACCTGTTTCCATGGGTGATCCGAGAGGAATGGGGAGATTAAGTGACCTGCTCAGCGACACACAGTATGTAAGTGGAGGTTGTGGGAATCAAACCCAGGTCTGTCTACTGCATGTACCAAGCTCATTCACAGCTCATTACTCTAACCTCTAGGCTATACTGCCAGCCCCCCTACTACAGTTCTGTCTCAGATTGTCAATTGATTCTCTGTCCATGTGCTCCATTTGCATAGGTGGCCTGTAGACCATCCCTAAATTTACTCTCCTCCCCTTACTATCCTGTAATGTGGCCAAGACTGCCTCTACATTCTCCTCCTCCTCTTCCTCCCTGCTGCACAATATCCCTTTCCTAATGAATAGTGCAACCCCTCCACCCCTACCCACTGTCCTATCCCTTCTACAGTAAGTGTGGTGTACCCAGTTATCTTCATGTCCCAGTTGTGATACTGGGTGGCCCAAGTCTCTGTGACTGCAGTCACATCCACCCTTCCATCATCAAGGTATGCAACTCTAGCATCTTGTTTCCCATACTCCTTTGTTTATCTGAATGACTTTCCAGCCCTTCCAAGACTTTTCCCTGCCCGCCCAACTCCTTTGCCCCTGTTGGATGGACTCACTCCCTCTACTCTCCTCTAGATTGGGGAAGAGCCTACACCCTCCTATGATGTTCAGAGCCCTGAACACTGCAGCCTCCCCTCATCTAGTTTAAATCCAAGCTCACAGTTATGTACTCACCTAGCTTTTTCTTAAGACCTCCTTCCCCCCTTACTCAAATGTAGCCTGTCCCAGGCATTAATATCTTATTCTCCCATGAGTTCCCAGTCCCCACCAAACCATACTCCATAGCCGAACATCATTCCTGTAACCAACTCTTGATTTCCCTAATTTTCTCCTTTCTTTCCAGAGTGCTCTTTGGTATGGGCAGGATTTCCAAAAATGACACTGGCAGTTTTTTGCTACACATAATCTTGCCAGTTCCCTGTACCTGGCTTGAACTTCCTCCACACTATTTTTCTCCACATCATTAGTGCTAATGTGTACCACAGTGTGGGGCCCCCCTCTGTGTACTAAGTGCACTATCCTGAACACAGCCATCCCCAGCATACATTCCACCTGTATAGTGTTCCCTTTTCCCTCATTTGATTCCCCCATCTGATTCCCCTAATGATGGAGCCCCCAATACCAGGACCCTCTTGTGTCCATTTTCAGAACCTTTTCTACTTTCACCCCTTCTCCTCCCTGCATGTCAACTTTGCCTCTCACCCCAATGCCCTCTCCTTTCTCCCCTTGGCATCAATTTCTTTATCCCCTTCCCCTCCAGTCTTCTAAGGTACCCCACTAGATTTCCCCCACCTCCCTGATCGCCATGTTGACCTCCTTCTTCTGCCTGCTCTCTTCATGTAGCCTTTTCCTACCTATGATACCTCTTTCAGAGTAACCTGTCTCTGAGCAATCCATCCTAGCCTCCTTTTCTACTCTTCCACCCATCACCCTTCCAGTCCTATCATCTTTCTGACCCCAAACACAGCCTGGTCACATCCATGGAACCCTGAGTTCACTGGGATATCTGTCCTAAACCCCTGCTCCCCTCATACCCATCCCCCACCAGTGCACTTTTCTTTCTATTCCCATCTCCTCCCCACCTCTCCCTTCCCTTTCCTAGCCACCTTGTTCCTCCCCAAATGGCTGTATCCTTCCAGCACATTGGCGTATGTTGTCTGTATCCTTCAGATTCATTAAGGGTGAGTACCTATTTCTCATTTCAACACCACCCCATATGATTACCCCCCCACCCAATAATGCCACCTCTCGGAACATGCACCACCCAGTCACACTGCTACTCACTCTAGTAGTTTCTGCCAGCCTGTCCTCCTTTCTTGTTTCCTCCCTCCTTTTCCCCCCACTCCTCCACTCTGTCCCCATCTGCCTTCTCCAGTTCCTCATCCAACCCAGTCCATTTTCTGCCCATGAAGGGTTCCCCTTACATATCCCATTTAATCCTCTTCCTCTCTCTCTCTTCTTGTAATTACCTGCCCCATTGTGATCCCTGTGTGTGCTTCCCTGCCCAGCATGCCCATTCCTTCCTCAGCCTAACAACATCTGCCTCCAGCTGTGACAATCTGTTACATATTGGGCAAAACCCTATTCTCCACAACAAATCCATATAGACTGCAGCTCCATACCTATTGCACCCAACTATTCTCCTAGATTTCATCTACCATGGTCTCCCCACCCTTCTGGCTGAGAATCATCTCTTGCAGTGAGGCAAAGCACTACCTCACAAAAGCCTTGATGAATGTGCGCTATAGCAGTGACACTATTGACCTCAAAAATTCTCAGACTAACTCTGGACGTGACCCTGCCACATGTCACCAAAATACCTAACTGGTCGCTACGCCTCAGCCAGTTCCCCACTCTATGAAAAAGTGGTATTATTACCCCCATCCTCAAGAACAGCGACTCCACATCCACCAGTAATTACTGACCCATCTCGATTCATCCCCCCTCTCAAAGGCACTCAGAAAAATAGTGTCGGACCAGCTTACCAACTACTTAACGAAACACTCGCTGCTTTGTCATGAACAATATGGGTTCCAGAGGGGGCACAGCACCACCACTGCCCTCCTGGAATTTGTCTCTTATATTCATGAGGCCCTAGACCAAGGGTTCTTAGCAGGAGCCGTCTATATTGACTTGACCAAAGCCTTCAATACCGTCAGTCACACACTTCTGCTCCAATCCCTTCCCTCCCAATATTTCTCCCCTGAAGCAACCTCCTGGTCCAAAGACTATCTCTCTGGCCGGATGCAAAAGGTTAAAATTAACACTACCCTTTCCTCCAAAAGACCAGTCCAATCAGGTGTCCCCCAAGGGTCCATACTCAGCCCATTGCTCTTCACTCTTTTCCTAAACTCCCTCCCACAATCATGCAACAGGAAACTCCTGCTCTACACTGATGATGCCATAGTGCTCTGGAAACACCCCCATCCAAACTCCCTCCAATCTGCCCTACAAGGCTTTTTAGAGAAATAGAAACCTGGTTCTCTGAGCATCACCTAGTACTCAACTACAACTAAACAAAATTGATGATCTTTGCCCACCACCAAAGCCCACTCAGTAGTGCTCCGCTTCTCATTACTAACTCTCAGGATCTCCATCGTGAACAGGTCTCTAGCTTCAAATACCTGGGTCTCACTCTGGACACCTCCCTCACCTACCACACACATATATCCAACACCTTTTCTCCACTGTAAATACCAGATTGGCGATCCTATACAGACATAAACATTGCCTACCCCCTCAGGCCCTACATCTCGCTGTAACTTCCTCTGACCAATCTTTAGTGGACTACAGCATTGTGATTTATGGTTCTGCAGATCAAACAGCCCTACGCAGCATCAACATAACTCTCAATAAAGTCTACAGGTTGGTCACTGGATGTGATAGAGACACCCACATGTGTGAGCTTTACAAACTTGTGGAATGGCTCACCTTAGAAGGGAGGCTTAAGTATGACACCACCCTACAAGCCAAAAAATACTCTTCAGTCTAGCACCCAAGGACCTCCTCCCCCTCATCCAGATTGTCCCACACAGGAGGGCTCCTAGACACCCAACTAGCACCTCGCTCCTTGTCCACCACTGTGAAATCTCTCCAGGACAAAGGTCTTTCTGATATCGGACTCCCCTCTGGATAAACAGCCTACCAGCCTCTATCTCCCTAGCCCCTAGTCTTGGCCAATTTAAAACTGGTCTTAAGAAACTCTTCCTTCAATCAGCTACCTGTGAGTGCAACCATTGCAGTCTATAGCTCTAGCGCAGGGAGAAAAAATCCACAATGGTAAGGATAAAATGCTTAACCTTATACCATGACTGCATCCTCAGGTCCCATAATCTCACTGTACATAAACTCTGACTGAGGGTTCAGTTAGGACCCTCTGAATCTGTAACCCACCTGTGTCACAGCTTAGACCAAAGGACTACTTAGGATCCTGATGCAATGTTTACACTCTTTACTATGTGACCTATGTATAAATTCTAATATATGTTATGTTTGTGCTTTCTGTACTGACGTGGAGCCTTTGCAAACGAGTCTATGACTCAAAGGATTGTAATTCTGATTCTCTTCAATAAATAAATAAATAAATAGATCCAGTCCTCTTCCCCTCTGACCCTTTCTATGCTAGTTACCCCATCCATCTTCCCTGCCCCTCCCTGACTGCCAGTCCTCATTCCAGCCACTTCACAGTCCTTTCTCAGCTTGTATTTTATACCTCTCTCCCAAATGTTTTATCTGGTACTTCTATACAGCCCCTTCTTATCAACTTCACATCCACGTTTTGTTGTTTTGTTCCTTGATAGAAGCCCAGGTATAATGGATAACCAACAACTTCGATTCCTTTCCCCTTCTGAAAAATTCAGGTAAGATTTGATTGAGATGCCCCCTACTCATACAAATACTTCAGCTTTTGTTAAGATGTAGGGTGGTAACTCAGGTATTTCAGGTAAGATTAGATTAAGATGCTCCCTACTCATACCAAAATATAGCTTTTGTTAGGGTAACACTCTAGAGTAAAAGCTCTAGATACATAAAAAGTCACTCCCAAAGATAGATAAACTCTAGAGATATAAAAAGTCACACCTTAAGATAACTATAACAAGTTCTCCAGGCGATCCCTCTGCTCTGCTCTGCTTGTGGCTGCTGGACTGCTCCTGGATTTAAACTGCTCCTGCAATTTAAAGCTGGTGTCCTTTTTGTTGCCATCAGTCTCTTTTGTTGCCAGCAAAGTGACCCTTTCTCCTGCTCTGCTCTGGATGCAGAGCAGTCAACTGCTTTTAGTTAATTCAGCTCCTGGATCAGAGCCAGCAAAGTGTCCCCTTCTCCTGCTCTGCTCCAGTTGCAGAGTTGCCAGCTTCTTTTAATTAATTCAGATCCTGGATCGGAGCCAGCAAGGTGTCCCCTTCTCCTTCTCTGCTCCAGTTGCGAGCAGTCAGCTGCTTTTAATTATAATTATCTGATATAGTAGTGGCTTAGTTAATATTGTGGGATCTAGACCCAGGGTGACTTTTTCCAGGGGACCAATCCAAGAGGTTTTATTAACTAATAGTCACTGTGTGGAACCAACAGCTGAAAATTGGCTCAGGCAAAAACCTACAGGTTACCATCCTTGTAAAAAGTGTTTAGCTTGTGGCCCAGATATTCAAACTGCACCAGGCTGTGGCACAAGCCTGGGCGCAGCTCAGCTTTGTTGCGCATGGGTGTGACCTGGGTGATATTCAGTGGAGCTGCGCTATGGCACAACAGCTTTGAATATTGCACCCTGGCCACCCCCACTGTGCATGGCGCAGTGGCACTGCACCAGTGCAAGTGGCTAGAGGGGAGCATGGAGATGCGCTGGCACAAGTGCCATTGCACCATGCACAGCACCTGTGATATTCAAACGGGGACATGCAAATGGGGCCATAATTTATGCAAGGCACACAGGGGGCCATTTGCATCTCATTGTGGCCCCATTTGCATGCCATTAGCATGCAGGTGTGCTGATCCCCAATGACTTGCACCTGGCATCATGCCAGGCAGCAGCTGTCGGGAACCGACACCCCCTGCAGCCCAATCATGGAAGTCCCATAAGAGACAAAAAATGTCCAATATCCCTGGTGGTCCAGTGGACCTCTATGTGCCTCAATCGCGGGCATCACTGTATTTCCCCCCAAGTCCAATATCCCTGGTGGTCCAGTGGACTGTGCTGAGCCCCATCGCGGGCGTCATTCATCACCCCCCCGAGTCTGATATCCCTGGTGGTCCAGTGAACCACGCTAAGCCTGATCACGGGCATCATTCATCACCCCAAGTCCGATATCCCTGGTAATCTAGTGCCCCCACCCCATCTGCCCACTGGGCCCCACCACCGCTCCCCGTCCAGCTGGCAGGTGGCGGCAGCACCCCACCACCCTGCCTCCACTGCCGCCAACTGACAGCTTAAGTAGGGCTGCACGCCCATTAGTTCAGAGCATGAGACAATGGGCATGCAGTCCACCCTCTACTCAGTCCAGATAAGTGAATGAATTCATTCACATATCTGGACACAAATGTCTGATATGAGCTGCGCCCATTGGATCGTGCTACAGAACAATAACATCGCTCTGACTGATGTCGGCGGCGTGCTGCGGGTGGCGGGCGAGGTGCTGCCTGGACCAAGCTGAGGGGAGCGAGTGGAGGGGCTCAGTGGCTGGAGTGGGTGAAGTACACTAGATCACAGAGAACTCCGGACTTAGGTGATGAATGATGCCAGTCAAGCTCGGCGTGGTCCACTGGACCACAAGGATATCAGACTGAAGTGATGAAATGCCCCGATCGAGCTCAGCGGTCACTGGACCACCAGAATGTGAACTGAAAGGTGATAATAATACCAGCGATCGGGGGCATGAGGAGTGCAGCCAGGTGCGGCAGGAAGAAGTGATGGCCACCCACAGTGGCAGCTGCTGTGTTAGCCCTGCAATGTGGCAGCTCACCTGTAGGTAGCCATCACTTGTTCCTTTTTTGGGAGGCGTAACTTTGTGCAGCGGCGCAGGTAGGGTTGTGCATGCGACTGCACAACCCGGCTGAATATCGGGCTGTGCAGGTTATGCATGGGTACGCCCCCCCCACCTGTGCCTGCATACATTACTGATGCGCTCTGGCGCATCGGGATTTGTGCGGCGCACTTTTCACTTTTAAATATCGCACCGGGGTGCATCAGTGGGTTGTGCATGGCGCAACATCGTTGCGCCATGTGCACCCTTTGAATATCTGGGCCTGTAAGTTTGCATTTGGCGGTAAATGGGCTGGGATGGCAAATCAAACGAGAGTTGAAATCTGTCAATTTTATCAGCTGTTATTCTGAGTATGTTATATATTCAGCCTGATGTCCATGTAACAGTTTTACTAGGATGTACAATTAGAAGAAGCAGCACCCTTTACTGTACTACAGTGTCAGTTATTGGTATTACCCCAGCTACCAGGTATGGGGTTAGAACTCTTGATCTTCTAGTCTTCCAGCACCAGAGGTGACCATGCTACCTACTGAGCCACTGACACCAATTCATTTTCCACAAAAAATATTTATTTTGCCTGTGTCTGGAGGTGGCTGATCAGCCCTGTCCCTGCTGTCCCTCAGCCTGCATCCACCCTCCACCCTCTGCCTGGAGTCATCTGGTCAGTGGATTCCTCCACTAATTTCCCCTCATCATGGGGCTGAAGAGGGAAGGGTCATCCTCCCCCCAAGTAATCATTATCCAGAAAAGACCACAGTGAACTTCTTGAATGATGTTGCAGGCTGGGGCAAGCAGGCAGGACTTCATTAAGCCTAGCCTCCGAGGTCCTTTTTCCTGTTTTTCTCTTCACCCCTGCTGCAAGACATCAAGGAGTGTGTGTTTTCATACTAAGATTCATACTAAGATCTAGGAGCTCAAAAAGGCTTTTGGCCCATCTAGCTCCATGGTCATGCATAGTATATTAGATCCCTTTCATAGAGTAAATGCTGATCTAATTTGCATTTGAATTGATTCTTATCTTTGCACAAGACTACTCCCGTGGGAAGATTATTCCAGGGGTTAACTACCCTTTGGGTATAAAAGGCTTTCCTTTTTTCAGTATTAAATTTTGTTCTTTTTAGTTGCAATTTATGTCCTCTTGTACCCATATTATGATTTTTAAAGCTAAGGTTTGGTTCAGAAAACAACACAGGATCTTTTACTAAATTGTAGCATAACAGCATATCTCCCCTAATCCTCCTAGTATGAAGGGACATGAGATTGAGTTTATGCAGTCTTACTTCTGTTGAGGCACACATGCCCGACATTCCTGTAGCTCCCATCTTCCATGCCTCCCATACTACACCGCCACCAGGTCTCCACCTGATGGCAGTCTAAGGCAGAGTCAACATCCCACCCCTCTCTGCAGTGGAGATCAGTCCCTCAGACCCCAGCCACCAGTACAGTTTTCAAGCATGTCTCCCCTCTCCTGTGTTCCCTCTAGTGAGTACAACTTTAGATTCCTTTGCTCGTCCTTGTATGGGCTGCCCTGCTGTACCTAAATCATGTTCATGGCCATTCTTTTCACTGCCTTTAAATGATTGACATCCTTTCTCAGGTGGGGACTCCACTACCGCACACAGTAGACCATGTGCAGTCACAGTATGAGTCTGTACAGTGATGGGATCACCTCCTTTCATCTGATTGAACTGTGGGATCCGCAGTACCTGCTTCTTAATAGAAACAGAGCAAACCCAGTTTAACCAGTTGCAAAACACTATACTAATTCCTGATATCTCAAACCTTACTCTCACGCTTACTGTAGATACTTCAGCTTGCTTGTAATAATAGTAAGTGTCTCTGATGGTATTTGACCCTGAACTTGCTGGTTTCCAAGCCTGTGATCTAACCACTTAACCCCAATAACATTCACCTGTCTCATTTTTAAGGTTGCTTAGTGAAGCTTAATGCAGACATTGTTAGAATGTGAGGAAACCTGGGGGAACTCAGTTCCAGGTGAGGAATTTATACTCTGACTCAATTCTAGGAGTACAATGAGGAAGGACTGCTTCTATACAAAACACACACCTCTAAAGGAATGCAACTGACTAAATAAAATGTAAATGCAACATATAAAGAAGAAACATATCATCAGACCCCTGCAAGTCATGTTTGCTACTTAGAGCTGGGTGAGATTAGCAAATTCTGATTTCACATCATTTCATGACATTCCACAACATTTTGTGAATTGTGAAATTTCCCCAAATGTTTAATTTTTCATACATCAGGCAGGATTATAGCTAGAGAGCCACAAATCAGCATAAGCTTTGTTTGGAAAGGGCGCTAAATAGCTGCCACATTCCATGTCATTGGGATGAGATACTGGTAAATTACAGGAATTCAAAGTCTGGCAATTTATTATTCATATATAAATACCTGAAAATATTTCTTTGATTTCAATGTAGCCACCTTTGGAGTTAGATTACTAATAATCTATATGCATATTTTCTTAAATGAGTCATAGAAACTGCTAAACAGGAAGTAATTAGTTGTGTAAATTGTAAGTTACAGGAGCTCAAACTTTCACTAATTATTTGATAAATTATGTGAAAATGTTCAAAATATTTGGATGTTTATAGCTCATCTGCTTTTGAAGGTTTGCCTCATGATTTGGCACCCATAAAAAAATAAAATATGTCCTGGAATATAATTAAGCTGGATAAATATGGGGTTTAGTAGGCTAAAATTTATTATAGCTACTTTAGAAATTATTAATTGGCAAAATGTGCTCAAAAACTCATGGTCATATAACAGGTAATACCTCTAGAATTCCACTTGTTGAAATTAACTTTCACAAAGTACTTTTCACCACTAATTTCAATGAGCATCATGGCCCTGCAGTGCCCCTCCAACACTCCTGTGACAGTGATGCCCAGCATCATGCACCATCATGAATCACCTTACCTGCACTAGCATCATTACCCTGCAATACCCCTCCAACACTCCTGTGACAGTGATGTCCAGCATCATGCTCCATCATGAATCACCTTACCTGCACTAGCATCATTACCCTGCAATACCCCTCCAACACTCCTGTGACAGTGATGTCCAGCATCATGCTCCATCATGAATCACCTTACCTGCACTAGCATCATTACCCTGCAATACCCTCCAACACCCTGTGACAGTGATGTCCAGCATCATGCTCCATCATGAATCACCCACTCTACTCCAGCATCAATTACCCTGCAATACCCTCCAACACTCCTGTGACAGTGATGTCCAGCATCATGCTCCATCATGAATCACCTTACCTGCACTAACATCATGGCTCTGCAGTACCCCTCCAACACTCCTGTGACAGTGATGCCCAGCATCATGCACCATCATGAATCACCTTACCTGCACTAGCATCATTACCCTGCAATACCCCTCCAACACTCCTGTGACAGTGATGTCCAGCATCATGCTCCATCATGAATCACCTTACCTGCACTAGCATCATTACCCTGCAATACCCCTCCAACACTCTGGTGACAGTGATGCCCAGCATCCTGCTCCATAATGACTAAAGATATGCAGACACTTCTGTCTGACCTAAGTTGCAACTAGTTGAGTGTCAGTGTGTGGCTCAGTTAGTAACACATCCTCCTCTGGACCAGAAGGTCGTGGGTTCTTGTCCCACACCATTGCACCTAAAAATTGCTGGCATCCAAGTGCTGTATTGGGGGGTGCTATACTGCTGGGGTGTGCTGTCCTTCGGATGAGACGTTAAACCGAGGTCCCTTCTACCCATCCTGGTGTTGTCCTGGTGGGTGTCCAGGTGGAAGTAAAAGAACCCAGGGCACTCTTCAAAAACAGTAGGGAACATTCCCAGTGTTCTGGCCAACATTCCCCTTCCCATGCAATTATCCAGGCTGTGTGTGGGTGATGATGTGTGATATGGCCGCCACCACACATTCAGTCACTTCACTACCAGTCTATCATTGCTTGTAAAGTGCTTTGGATGTAAGAAAAGCACTATATAAATGCAGATTCTTCTTCTTTTTCTAGTCATAAGGCTTGAGGCTTGGTGTTACTGGTGCCACTGATTTCAAACAGTAAAAATATACATTGTTATCTACGGGGTTGTTAAAGAGTCAGCAGATGGCATTGTACAGAAACAATGCTGCACCTTCATGTGCTTCCACAAGTCATTAAGCCAGTGAGCTCTAGTTGTTATCTATCATATTACACGAATTCAGGCTAGTGCACAGTGATGTCCATGACTATCCTTCATGGTTCATCACTCAAGATAGTGAGTAGACATTTGGTACCTCTATACTTTCACTATGGACCTTCCTATGAATGCTACCTTATTGCCACTTTACCCAGTCTTTACCTTCCTGTACAATGGCAACTCAAGTGTATGACTCAGCAGAATATATTGACATGACTTTGACAAAAGTATCACAGCATTCCACAATTTAACAAAAGCTCAGGAAATTCAACTTTAATTATTGTTGTTATTTTGGAATCTTTGGCTGCTTTTAATCAATCAATCAATCAATCAAAATCTTTATTTATCCAGGCGGGCACCATTGAGCAGGGTTCATTTGCAAGATGGACCTGGACATACAAAAATCATAGTACAGTAACATGGTAAAACATAATGCAATATTATACAAAGAAGAAAAAATGTACATATGTACATCAACATTTGAGTGAGAGAGCCTTTACAACAGATAGACTCATAACTGGGTACAGCCGGAATGTTCACTTAAAAGGAGAGAGAAAGGCAAGAAGAGAGATACCAGCTTAGGAAGAAATTACGGCGATGGAATAGTTAACTGGCATACTTCAGGAAGGGGAGGAACTTGGTCATGGCTAAAGAGTGGCAGAGAAGCCGGTATTTTGGTAGGGAGAGAGGCAGGGGCCATCCATTGAGCAATCTGTTACAGAGATGACACACATAGCCTCAGTTTTTTTATATTGTTTTTTCCCCCCAGCCAGCAGCTCATCTTTCGGGGATATATCCTCTTCACAGGGATATACACTGATTATTCAGTTGGCTTCTAGGTTGTTCTCCAACATTTTTCCTGTCCCATATCCCTTGGTGGGGGTGATGCCTCTGTCAGCCTCGCACATCCATAATTTCTTCTTTGGCAGAAGCAAGCTCCCTGGTCCCAGCTGCAGGGGTCACTGTGTTGGTGGAACCTGCCACCAATCCTCAGCAGCTGAGATGAATGACTGAGCAGCAGCTGTCTGGCCATAGCTTGCCTTCTGACGTGATTCCCAGGCTTGCTTCCAAACCTGTGTTGTCAGCACAGCAGTCTGAGGCTCCTGCTGTGGGGCCATGGGGGTGGACTCAAAGCCTAATATTTAGGGTCACTGAACCTAACAAAATTGCTGATATTCTGTTCTTTAGTTTTAAAGTTATAGAGATATAAAATTCTGTGGTTCATATAATTGTATGGGCTGCCCTGCTGTACCTTAATCATGTTCATGGCCATTCTTTTCACTGCCTTTAAATGATTGACATCCTTTCTCAGGTGGTGACTCCAATACTGCTAAATGTAATTTTAAAATGTCCAAGTGTTTGGAGGATTATAACTCATTTACCTTAAAATGTAAAGATCTGAAACTTGGTACACTTCTGTCTGGACCTTGTTAAAGTCATTATGCCAAATGTGGTGCAATTTGAACAAATACTTGTAGTTTAAATAATTAAGAAATGACATTTTAAAGTTTCTGAAAGTTTGGAGGCTTCTAACTTCGTAAACTTTAAAGACAGAATTCTGAAACCACTTCTATATGGGTAAGAGCAAAGATTCCATACCAGATTTGGTGTAATGTGGTCAGATACTTTGTAAATTAGATGGAAATAACTGAAATAATAATTCTGGCAGCATTTTTGCAGACATATCATGAATTTTCATGGAAGAGAAATTGACATTTTGCCAGAAATTTGCTGTGGGAAGATAAATTTCACCTAGCTCTATTGCCACTAGGTCACAGGTGATGTGTTCCCACAGTGAATCCGTTCCATTTTAAACAATAATAGCCCACATCTTGTTAGCATTCTGCTGGGCATTGACAAAACCAGAAAAGGAAAACATTGTCACTTTAACTCTTCTGATGGAAAAAGTCAGTGGGGTGCTGACCATAACAGAGCTGCACTGCAATGCTATAGATTATGTAGGATTGTAAAATGGGGAATGAAAATCCTCCTTTCTCATTTTGTTGTTACCTGTGCATGAAGTCTGTTATTTGCACAGGTAAAAACTAGTTCTAGAGGCAGAACCGCATTACCCCAAAAAATCACTCTGACATAGAACACTGAGTTTTTGAAACACCACCATGTTTCCCAGTGTTATCGAGGACAAACCATTCATAAAATAGTTGGCACTTTTTTAAATAAAACATTTAGCTCCACAGTTGTGTTATACTGAGATGTGCTTTGAAAAGTATATTTATTGACAGTTTCTGTACTTGTAGCTGCCAAATCGAGCTGCCACTCCAACAGCGTGTCTCCTCAGTCAGTCTCCAATGCCAACATAGAACTATGTTTACATGCAGACAGTAACTCAGTAACAGCAACATGTTAGGTACTCCTATTCCTGAAACATATTAAAAGTAAACACTAGAAACAGTGGTATTCACATACAGTTTTGTTAGTGTTGTAGAACCGAAACATTTTCTGTCTTCCAGTGACCAGAACTGCATGTAACCATGATGATAGTTTCTGTGGACTTGGAACTGCGCCCCCCTCCCCTGTATGCCACACTCTCACGGTAATTCCTAAATGTAAAAAATAAACAGTGACAGGAAGAGCAAAAATTTCTTCCATCATTTTTAATTTCTCATGATACTGTTCTAGTCTGTGTACTGTTAAAACACAGTTTCTCTGGAATTTGAATTGTGCCCTGTCCCATGATTGCCATGTACTCAGTCTCATTGTAATTCCTTGGATGCTGTAATTTCTCCCTCACCCGCACGCTGTTACTGAAACTGAGTCACATAAAGTAAAATTTAAAAAAATTCCTGGCTGAGTGTTTCCCACATTAGGTACTGTACTGGGAGAGGGACTAGAAGCAAAGTTCAACTATGGATCTCAAACAAGTAAAAAAAAAACCTTAAGCAAAGCTAAAATGACATCGGTCTGTAGCAGGTGAAAGGACTATTTTACCAAAAGTTAAGCTAATTAACTTTGCTTTTATATATCTAAACATTTTCATTTAATGTCAGAAAAATATTTTAAAAAAGGAACCCCATTTGATAAGTGCAATAAAACACTCCTGTGTGAGCATGGAACACATTTTAACACAACGCCAGGGGCTGAAGGCACTCTGCCTGTGTCTCCATGCCTCACTATGGCCCTAGCCATGTGGTAAAATCTGTTCAATGCACACACCCCATTCTGTCTTGTTGCTTACATATATATATACCATTGGGATCTATGATGCCAGTTCAACAACAGTTTTGTGCGACCGGCATCACAGCGACAGGATTTATGTTGACATAAGTTGTGGTAGACATAAATCTCAAATCTCTCCCGGTCCTGTTTTTTTATTGGGGGGCATCGCTCCCGAATACCTCATGTGGGGGGATCTACCCCCCACACCCCTGTACTAAAGATTCTCAACTCTGAGTCAGAGTTGATTCGGGGAAGGGGTGCAGGACCGGGAGACAGTGTACCCCTGTCTCGGGTGCACCAACACAGCAACCTGTTGGCAAACTGTTGATTTTGTTGATAGTGACACAGGTCACTGTGTTGGTGTCACTGCCGGGGGGAGCATACCATGCCATTGCATGCCAGATGCTTGACTCCCACCCATTTCAAGTACTTCCTGAAGGGTAGCAGAATCCATGCCTCATAATGTTTTTTCCTTGTTGTCCAGTAACTGTAGAATTTTACATCACAATAATACAACAAGTAAATGACAGCTAAGCCCCACATTATATCCCCTGTCAGGCTAATGCATTCACAGCCATATCAGCTCTGACCACATTTGATTGAGCAGGAGAGACACACTGAGCTGTGACAGTTCATTTCTAGGGTGTCTCAAGGGCTGTCACAAAAATCGGTGTCATTTATTTATTGATTGATTTACAATGTGTTCCTCATGAGAGGCATACTAAGCTACCACAGCTCATTTACAGGGTGCCCCTGAGGGGTTGGGCTAGACAGGATCTATTTTATTTATTAATTAATTAGTTTACTTGTAATGTTTAACCAGAGAAGGCACACTGAGCTAAGACAGTTAATTTTCCAGATGTGTCCCTTTGTTTGCATGTGTGTGAGGAAGGAGAGTTACAAGGGATCTATTTTAGTTATGTGTGTTTTTATTATGGATGGGTTACCTATTGGGAAGCTGGAGTGGGTAGGCTAGCTATCAATGGTTTTTGGTCAGGTAGGGTAGTTAGGGTAATTCACTACCCTACTCTACCTAACAGTGTACTTCATGGGTCGGGTACTGTGGACATTGGTAACAGGGTGGGTAATGGGTATTTTTTTTAAAACAGGCATTGGAGGCAGCCTGTGGGGTTCTGAGACTCATCCAAGATTGGAAACAGGCATGAAAGGGCAGGATTCTGAGAGCAGAAAGGAGCACATGACACCAGCCTGATAATCCGACTGGTCAGTGTTGGTGTCTGTGCTCAATATCTGCTGTGTAAGTGTACAGATAGCAGCAAACTTTCTCGGAAGAGGGAGGACTTGGCATTTGCTCTGCAGTCATGGCCGCCATGGCAAAAACAAAAAAGTTAACTTAAAAGAACAAAAACAAAGCACACATTTACTACACAAAGGCACAATGGCTGGGGAATAAAGGGGAATAATTGGGGGATCCAGTGTGGTGCTAGAGAGAGAAGGCGAAAAGGAGGGAGGCACTCATTGCTGGCCAGGCAGCAGCTGTTATACACTGTTAGGTGCCTGCCCTGTCTGTGACATAGTAGCTTGTGTGTCTCATTTCTGCAGTATAGATAGCCATTTTTAAGCTGTATTACACACTGTCTGTTAGGTACCCTGAGCTCTGTCTGTGACATAGCTACTCTGTGTCATTCTGCAGTATAGCAAAAGCCATTTAATCTGTATTACACACTGTCTGTTAGGTGCTCTGAGCTCTGTCTGTGACATAGCTACTCTGTGTCATTCTGCAGTATAGTGAAAGCCATTTAATCTGTATTACACACTGTCTGTTAGATGACCTGAACCCTTTAGCTACTCTGTATATCTCTGCAGTACTGTGAAAGCCATTTGTTACACTCTGTTAGGTGCCCTCATGTGCCCTGTTTGTGACATACTGTATAGCTGCTCTGTGTGTCTCTGCAGTATAGTGAAAGTCATTGAGGCTGTATTACACACTGTCTGTTAGGTGCCCTGAGCTCTGTCTGTGACATAGCTACTCTGTGTGTCTCTGCAGTACTGTGAAAGCCATTTGTTACACTCTGTTAGGTGCCCTCATGTGTCCTGTTCGTGACATACTGTATAGCAGCTCTGTGTGTCTCTGCAGTATAGTGAAAGCCATTTAGGCTATATTACACACTGTCTGTTGGGTGCCTAGCTCTGTCTGTGATATAGCTACTCTGTGTGTCTCTGCAGTACTATGAAAGCCATTTGTTACACTCTGTTAGGTGCCCTCATGTGTCCAGTTCATGACATACTGTATAGCTGCTCTGTGTGTCTCTGCAGTATAGTGAAAGTCATTTAGGCTGTATTACACACTGTCTGTTAGGTGCCCTGAGCTCTGTCTGTGACATAGCTACTCTGTGTGTCTCTGCAGTATAGTGAAAGCCATTTAGGCTGTTTTACATACTGTCCGTTAGGTGCCCTGAGCTCTGTCTGTCACATAGCTACTCTGTGTGTCTGCAGTATAATAAAGCCATTTGAGCTGTATATTTTACACACTGTCTGTTAGATGCCCCAAGCCCTATCTGTGACATAACTACTGTGTCATTCTGCAGTATAGTGAAAGCCATTTAGGCTATAATACACTGCCTGTTAGGTGCCCCGTGCCCTGTCATCATAGTTACACTGTGTGTGACGTCTCTCTGTAGCGTGGCAAAAGCCATGGCTATAGCTACTATGTCTCATATTTCCCAGACTAAGTCTACTGAAAGGAAGCACCGTGCTGGTCACATGCAATTGAAAATGATGTGGACAATATGAACCCTAGCACTAATGAAGAACATAGTGACAGTAATAACATCACCAGGAGAGGCACTAAATGTCCTCCTGAACCAAAAAAGCATGTTACCAATGAAATGGTAGTAGAGTCGGAAAGAACTGACAGGAGTTACTCATAGAGGTACTAACATTTTGCATTATGTGCCAGGAGACTTCCAGCTGCTGAAGTAGCATGCAAGGATGGGGAGGCATCATCCTCAAATATAACCTCAGATGCTGAGGCAGGATATACTGAAAAAACATGGTGGTGATAGTGGGAACTACAAATGGGATAGCCCAGGCTATGTCCCACTTGATGATGAGGGCACTTCTAATTCTTCTGAATCTTGTGGTAATTAGGTCAGTACAAGTTTCACTGAGGGGTTGGGGAGAGATGCTACTGTAAGGCATGAGAGGTAAGTGCAGAAAAAATGATATGCTAAAAGTAAGAATAAGATGACCATAAATGATAAAATTCATGTGAACAAGGAAATGGCAGTGTAGGGTTTCCTCCAAGTCACTTGACTGTACCAGAAATAGTGCCAGGTACCATAGTACAAAGCACAAAGGGTAAATCTTTAGTGTGGAATTTATTTTATATTGTCCTGCTGATAACTCTCAGAGCTGTATACAGGCTATGCAAAAAGAGTGTCAGTAGTAGTGGCAAAGTGGGACATTCTGGAACATCAGTAATGATATAACATGCAAAGGCAAAACACCCAACTGAGTGGGGCAGTGCAAGGGACAGTGTGGTTGGTGTGGGCAGTAGTGCAGGTGATGATGACAGTGACCATAGTGATAATGAACTAGAAGCAGGAACTGACATTGAGTCACTTGATGTGTCCTTGCAGTCTTCCCAAACAAACATAAATTGTTTTCTTCTAACTCCATCAAGTACTGCAAAATCCCACAGTAGTATTCATTCAGGAAATATAAGGAGTCACAGAAGGAAGAAGACAGGTCAATGTACCTACAAAAGCAAAGGGGGGCAGGGAAAGCAGTCAGAAGCACCAAGGTGAGGACAGAGGAGAAGATAGCAAAAGAGGTTAAGAAAGGGGATAAGATTTTTTATTGGAACATTAGTGAAAGACAGTAGTCTATGGGGGTATCGTTAGGATAAAATGGGAGAAAGGAGAGGGTAGAAGGAGACCAAGATAAAGCATCAATCCTGAACAAATATTTCTGTTCCATTTTCACAGAGGAAGGGAAGAGGAGGGACCACAGCCAACACTCAGGATTGGTATGGAAGTGGACAACAGTCCATTGACAAAGGGACAGTCCTAAAGGAACTCACTAAACTAAAGGTGAACAAGGCAATGGGACCAGATGGGATGCACCCTAGAGTATTAAAGGAGTTATGGAGATACTGGCTGTACCACTGACATCAATGTTCATCAAGTCACTGGATACAGGAAGGTTCCAGAAGACTGGAAGAGGGCCGATGTAGTCCCTTTCCACAAGAGTGGGAGCAGAGGAGCTGTTAATTATAGACCTGTCAGTCTGACCTCAGTGGTGGGAAAATAATGGAATCACTGCTAAAAGGAAGGATAATGGAGCATGAAGCCAGTGGATCACAAGATCTGAGGCAGCACAAAGTTACATCAGGAAAATCATGTCAGACAAGTCTGATAGATTTCTTTGACTGGGTGACCAGGGAGGTGGATCAGGGGGAGTAGTGGATATAGCCTACCTTGACTTCAGCAAGGTGTTCAAAACTGTTCCACATAGGAGGCTGGTGAACAAGTTGGGTAGCCTGGGACTGGGTCACAGGGTGGTGGTGGATTGGAAATTGGTTGAGAGATAAAACACAGAGGGTGGTGGTAACTGGAGCTAAATCAGAGGTAGGGATGGTGACAAGCGGCGTGCCACTGGGATTAGTTCTTGGGCCAGTGCTAATATCTTCATCAGTGACATTGCAGAGGGTTGAAGGGAAAGTATGCCTCTTTGCAGATGACACCAAGCTCTGAAATAGGGTAGACAGCCCAGGAGGGGTGGAGACATTCAAAAGTGATCTAGCTAAGCTGGAAGAATGGTCCAGAGTGTGGCCGCTGAGGTTTAATGTGAAAAAGTAGAAAATCATGCACTTGGGGCACAGAAACCCAGTGGAGGAATACATGATGGGGGAAGTGTTGTTAGAGATATTAAAACAGGAAAGAGATCCAGGAGTGATCATATCTGATGACCTAAAGGTGGCCAAACAATGTGCCAAGGTGGTAGGGTGAGCTAGTGGGATGCTGGGGTGCATAGGGAGAGGTAACACCAGCAGAAGGAAGGAGGTGGTAATGCCACTGTATGGGTCATTGGTGAAGCCTCATTTGGAGTACTGCACCCAGTTTTGGAGGCCACATCTCCAAAGAGCATGGATATGGTGGAGGCGGTTCAAAGAAGGGCAACAAAAATGGTGCAGGGCCTACACCAGCGATTATACAAAAAGAAATAGGAGGAACTTAATATGTATACCATGGAAGAGAGAGGAGAGAGGGGTAATATGATTGAGACCTTCAAGTACCTAAAGGGAATAAAATAAGGTACAGGTGGGAAGCATCTTTCAGATGAAATGGAGCTTCAGAACAAGAGGACATGACTTGAGACTGGAAGGGGGTAGACAAAGGGACGACGTGAGAAAGTACTTCTTCACAGAAAGGATGATGGAGGCATGGAACAGCCTCCCAGCAGAGGTGGTGGGAGCAAAGTCAGCGGTGGAAACATAAAAACATAGACTTTGACAGCAGATAAGGACTGCTTGGCCCACCTAGTCTCCCATTTCCCTACCTGCTCGATAAGCTGCAGATCCTAGTTAACCAACAGCTTATTTCTTCCTATCCCCCACAAGAATTGCCTTATATCTGTCCCATGCATTCTTGATTCTCCCACAGTTTTAGACCCCACAACCTCCACAGGAAGGCAGTTCCATGTGTCCACCACCCTCTCTGTGAAAAAATACTTCCTCACATTGCCCCTGAGCCATCCCCCCTCTATCTTCAAATTGTGTCCCCTTGTTCTTGCACATCTCTTTTTCTGAAAGATGTTACCCTCTTGGACTTTGTTGATTCCACTGAGGTATTTAAAAGTTTCTATCATGTCCCCCCTCTCCCTCCTTTCCTCAAGGGTATACATACTGTAGTAAGCTCCTTTAGTCTCTCCTTGTATGACTTCTCTTGCAGACCCTGCACCATTTTAGTTGCCCTCCTCTAGACTGCCTCCATCCTGTCTATGTCCTTGCAGAGATGCACCAAGTGAGGTCGGCAGTAAACCTAGTCGACCTACCGCTAATGACTGCACAATACCAGGCCGAGGAGTGTGTGCATGAAACCCACAGTGTTTTTCTGTGGGGGGCTGTGTCCCCACACCCCCTATGTAGGGGCTGTGCCCCCATACCCCTGGATTTAGGATTCCAACCCAGGTCAGAGTTGTCCAGGAGGGCTGGACACTGGGGAAGGCGAACAGAAAATGCACCATTACAGCGACTGTCGCTGTAGTGGTCATTTTCCATGTTTCCGCTGGTGTCGCGAAAAGGCCACCTCAGAGATGGGGTCTCCAGAACTGCACGCAGTACTCTAGATGGGGTCTCACCAACTCTCTGTACAGAGGATAACTACTTCCTGTTTTCTTCTTGTGATACCTCTTCCTATACATCCAGTATCCCCAGCCTCCCTACTGCCTTCTCACATTGCTTGCCAACCTTAAGGTCATCTGATATGATTACCCCAGGTCCTTTCCATTTTTGTTGTTGTTACTATCCCCCCATTGTGTACTCTTCCCTGGGTTTTGTTTCTCAAATACATTATTTTGTACTTTTTGCATTGAATCAAGCTGCCATACTTCTGACCATTCCTCTAACCTTGCCAAGTCCCTTCTCATCCTTTCCAGGCCCCGTGTGTATCAACCCTGTTACAGATCTTTGTGTCATCTGCAAAGAGGCATACTTTCCTTCCAGTCCCTCTGCAATGTCACTTATAAAGACATTAAAAAGGACTGGACCCAGTACTGAACCCTGCTGTACCCCCCTTTCTTCATAGTGGACTCCATTTTCTATTACCTTCTTTGTCCTGTATTTAAAACTTGAATTCAATTCAAAACTGCATGGGATAGACATAGGAGAACCCTTGTGGATCAAGGGAGGAGATGAGGCTGGAGATCAAGTAGGATCTGAAGCCTGTTGGTTAGGTAGGAAGGGAATACAGACCAGACTGGATGGACATGGTGATCCTTATCTGCCCTCAAGTTCTATAGGCCAGATTTTCTAAGGGCAGTCTCAAACTGCAACAATGGCAGCTTGCGCAGACCACCCCTGCGTCATGGATCCAGCACCCAATTCAGTATCAGACAGGGTTCCTGAGCATGCATCCTGCAGCTTGCAGCATCAGTCAAACAGATGGTGCATCCACCGTGTATGCTGCAAGCCATGGGATGGATGGGCAGCAGCTGCACCCATGAAATGGACCATGCCAGTGGTTGCCCCCTGCAAGCCCTGATCTGCCCGTAAGTTAGAATATTAAAATACAGGTTACATCCCCCGTGCTATAGTACCCCCTCAGCCCCAATCAGTCCCTAATGTATTACTATTATGATGAATCAACAGCCCTGGTGATCTAGTGGCCCCCACCCCATGCCCTGATCTGCCAGTAAATGGTACCTGTAAAATACATAACACACCTGGTGATCTAGTGGCCCCCCCAGCTGGTAGTACCCACCACCCTACTCCCTCCATTCTGAACCCCAATCCGGTGACAGGCACAGCCCTCTTCACACCACTACGGATGGCCACTGAATGAACTGTTAGAGCATGTACAGTATACAGTACATGCTCTGACAGTTCATTTAGCAACTGAGCCATGGTGGTGTGAGAAGGACTGTGCCAGTCACCAGATCATGTTTCAGAATGGGGAAACAAGGTGGTGGAGAGCAAGGTGGAGGGCACTACCGGCTGTGGTGGGAGGGGTTGAGGACCACTAGATCACCAGGTTTGTTATGTGTTTTACAAGGAACCACTTACCAGTGGATCGGGGCTGGGGGTGGGGCCACTAGATCACCAGGACTGTTGATTCATCATAATAGTAATACATTAGGGACTGATCGGGGCTGAGGGGGCACTAGATCACTAGGGATGTTATAAATCCTACATATTTGGGGTGAATGGGGGGGTGGCACAGTGGCACACAGTTGCCAACCCTTCCAGAGGGTGTCTAAATACCCTTAGACCAGCTTTTTGCTGGTCTAACTGTACCTAGACCATTAACCTCTTGGAGGGTTCTCTGAATACCAATTAAGGGGGTATGGCAGCCAGCATCTGCTGCAAGACCCCTAACCATGCAGCCCTTTTGTGGTGCAAGGCTGGCGCAAACCCCTTTCGCGACAAGCAGCCTGCGTTTGACACAGGCTGCTTTCCACAATAACTCCTATCTGCATCTTTTGACGCAAGGTGCCAGTTGCAGCACAACCGATTGCCCCAAGCACCTTACATCTGATGTAGAGCTCTGAAAATCTGGCCCCATGTTTCTATATTTCTAGTACTTCACCTGATAAGGTGTGAAAAGTACAATCACCCAAATTAAAATATCTCTTGACTCTCATCAACTAGCATTACAAGAAAGTGCTGTGAGGGCATCAAATTTACCCACAAAATTGAACATGCCAGCTGTTAAATAGAGCCATCGCAGAACTGTTGCCAACTTGTCAGCTCCCTTTGGCCTTTGTTGCTCAGAAAGGTTCCCTCAAGTTCATGAACCAGATTGAACCATGGTACACCTTTCCTCTCTAACAAAATTCTCAAAAAAGGCTATTCCACAGTTGTGTGACTTGGGGCAGGATTTTGAAAGGTGGCGCAGGGCATGCAGCCAGCCCTGTGCCATGGGACTCTGATTTCAGCTGTGCACCAATCCCTTTGCCACAACTAGACTCAATTTTATATTATTGGGTGCAGTTGCAACAGTTTCCTGCTTTCTGGCAGCTTGTGCCATATCTGGTGCAAGCACTGACATTTTGTCCCCAGGAGTGGTGCACGCTAGACCACGAATTTGTGGTTTAAGAAGTGGCAATGGGTGCAGTGGATGTTAAATCCAGAATGACAGCCAGTGAATATACAGCCCTGTACACCATATGTTCGGTGCACAGGGAACATGTGGCATTATTTGGCTTTTAAAAACCCAGTCCCTGGTGTGTAGAGCAGTCTTTAAACAGTTGAAACTCTCTGAGGTGAAGGAGATTCACATAACCACTGATATATGGACCAGCAACCAGACAATTGATTACATGACTGTTCCAGCTCATTGGGCAAGTTTTGAGTCATAAAGTAATCATTCCCTCTCTACCATAAGTAGTAGGAAGTAGGCTGTATTATGTCTCACCACTTTTGAAGAAAAAAACACTGCTGTAAATAGTTTGCAGGAGCTGAAAAATCAGTTCTAGAAATGGCTTAGAAACATAGACTTTGACAGCAGATAAGGACCGCTTGGCCCCCCAGTCTGCCCATTTCCATACCTATTGGATAAGCTGCAGATCCTGGTTAACCAACAGCCTACTTCTTCTAACCCCCACCAGAATTGAAAAGGCTTTGCCTGGGTTCAGTAGCCAAGCAGCTAGCCACTCCCACTTCCTGAGCTATATAAGCAGTTCCTCTCAGCCTCTTTGTGAAGCATTTTTTCTTTGTAACCGGAGGCTATGTTGGTTTATTCTGGTGCAGGGTTCCTGCAGTCGATGGTCTCACTCTGCATTTAGACCACATCTTGAGCGTGTCCAACTTGGGGCGGGATCCTGCTCACCTGGTCCATAGCTGGGAATGTCCTCACCCCAGGCTTGGCTATAGCTGCCTGCTATGCAACAGCAGCTCCTGGTGTAGAATTTAAGACTAGCAGTGAAGGGTGGTTACAATGATCTCCTTTGGTTCTAGTGTTCCACTATAACAGTTAGCCATTGACTTTAGTGGTTTTCCTAGCAAGGCACCTTCACTGCGTTCTCCCTAGGACTGCCTCTGGTTCACCTGGTTTGATTTAGGGCAGGTAGGCCAGGTGAGTGTCTCAGCAGTTGTTGCTCTCCTCCTGTGCTTTGGATGCACATATTGTTGCAGTTTTCTCGCAACCTTCCACGGTGTTCCTGCTACAGGGTTTGAGTGAGAGCCTTCCTCCAAATTGGAATATTTTCCACCTCCCTTTAATTAGGTTTTCCAAATTGTAGCTACAGAGCCATCACTAAATAAACTATCCCAAGCCTGGAGGGAAGGTGACCTAGGCCTTGGATCCCCAGAGATTTCCTCCTCATAGGGTTTTTTTCTCTCCTCTGTTGCCTCAGGTCATAATCCTTAGTTAGCATAGCTGTTTCCCTAGGTTTCTTTAGGTAGGTTCCGCTGTTGGATGGAGGTGGAGGATGTCCTGCTGTTCCTTCTCTCCTTGGGGATCCCCTAATATCAAGCAAAACATCAGTATTATGCTACACAAACCTGGGTAGTCATTACATTATCCAGCTGAACATCTCATTGCATTATCAAACTGCCTATGCTTCTCTATTGCTACTATGTACAGTTACTGCTCCTATGTCACAGTTACAGCTTGCTCACATGCTTCGTGTTGCCTCCTTCTTTGGGGATGATTATACATTTCTTTTGGGGATTCCTAAGGTACCTTTAGTCATGGGAATAGTCCCATGGCACCTCTAGGGGTGGAAGTCTCTCTGAGGGTTCCTTGCCTTTCGTAACCCTACAGGTTTGTAATTCCTCTGGAATAGAGAGTGCAAATGGCCAAAACAAAACTAACACAGTTGCACAAGCATAACACTATACTGGCTGTGTAGGTCAATGAATTGCCTTATGTCTGTCCTACACATTCTTGAATTCCTCCACTGTTTTTGACCCCATAACCTCCTCAGGAAGGCTGTTCTATACATCCACTACTTGCTGCATGAAAAAATACTTCCTGGGGTCCACACGCCAGCACTAGGAAGAGATGGCCGCTTGAAACAGAGCTCTCCACCAAATGAAATTTGACCGAAATTTAAAATAATTCAAAGTAGTTGTAACACTTTTGCGAACTTGTATTTTAATACATCTAATAGTCTTGTACATTTTGACAAAGTTTGAATTAAATCCTATATTCCTGTGTTTACTTTTACCTCACAGTGTCTTCGTGATTACCTTCTCACCAGCATGCCGTTGACAGGAAGCTCGTGGCGGTAGGTGCATCAGGTCAGTCTGGAGGGTCTCTGCAGAATTCTGGGGCCAATCAGTGAGGTCTCGCAGGCACTAGGAAACAAAACACAAAATCTATATCCGACTGCTCTAGCAACAAGAACTATATAAAAATAAATTACACTCCATGCATTTAGATATTACCTCGCTTAAACAACAAGCAGGAGGAAAGAATAAATTAACTGTTATGGAAGAAAGACTGAATACAATCGAGGAAAGATTAATATTATTAGAAGAGTCTTTATGTGTGGTAGAAGATATGGTTGGAAAAATAACTCTAAATTACAATATTTGGGAGCTAAAGTAGACAATTTAGAGAACAAATCCAGGAGGAATAATTTACGATTGGTTGGAGTTCTGGAAAAGTTAGAAGGGAAGGACATGATTAGCTTCCTACAAGATTTTCTTCCCTCATTGCTAAATTACAGCTGGAATTGGCCGTTAGAAATAGAAAGAGCTCACAGATCCTTAAGAGCTATACCCAAACAAGGACAAAACCCAAGACCCATCATAGTACTGTTTTTAAGGTTTAACAACAAAGAGGAAATATTGGCCATAGCAAGCCGAAGAAAAGCGTTATTTTGGGGAAAGGATCTATATCTTTCAGGACTAGTCCTCGGAGGTAGTTGAGAAAAGAAAAGCATATGGGGATGTGAGATACGTTTTACAATGTTTAGAAATTCCCTACTGCATTAAGTACCCTGCACTCCTGAAGTACCCTGCACTCCTGCTGTTAACTAAAGGAGGAGGGTCTCATAATTTCAAAACTCCAAAGATGCTTGGGGCTTTATATGTAGACATTGGAGTGAAGCTGAACTTATTTTAAATAAAAGGAACTGGGGAGATACAAATTCCTCTCAGGCATCAACTGCCATTGTAAGAATGCAAACCTCTAAGATTCCGACGCCAGAACGCCTTGCTCGTGCTGCTACTTCCAGGTACAGCCCGCAAGCTACTCCTTCAGCAAAAGACTTATAAGATACAGTGCAAAAACAAACATATATTCCAGTCCTGAAGCATAATGTGAGGCACCCTAATACTAAAGATGCGTTACCAAAGTCTGGTCCATGGCCCTCTAAGATCACGAGGAAATCTCAGCTCTTCTACAAAAACTAAGCAGCTATCCTAGCCTCCATGTCTTCTAAGCAAGTACAGTCTCTAGATTGGTCTTGTAACCATCCTGGCTCCTCTACAAATGTACACTCTTTTCTGAAGCCTTAGGCTCACCTGATGTTTTAAGAGGTCCATACAGTCCAGTCACCGACATGTTTGAAGAACCTCCGTCGCCCAACTTTCCTGGTTCGGAATCTGAATCTTTGGTAACATGAATCTCATCCAGGACAGTTAGTTTTAACCCTACTGGGTGGATCCTTAATAAGGACACCTCCCGGGACTGGATAAAATGAGTCACATGACCTTGTGTAGGCTGTCTCCTGTTCTATATTATTAGCATTTTATTTTGCATTTAAATGGCTACTACTATAGCAGAATTACTTTTCTACTTTAAGTTATTTTAACAAAAAACAGGTTTTGGGTCAGTATGCTGTCATGATACAATGAAGAGGAAGCTGATACCATCCAGGGTTAAAGGTCAGGAAGTGATTCCTGCATGGGTAGGTGGGTGATGGGCACCAATCTCACGAGGTATCTGACAGAAAAGTGCTTGAAAATGGCACGGAAGACATATAGGGCCAGATATTCAAAGCTTTGCCCTGAGTTATGTTAACACTGCCCTGGCAGGCAAACGTAAAGCCAGAGCACAAAGCAAGCTATATTCAAAAGTAAAGCCTGGGGCAAACAGCTTCTGAATATAGCATGGGAATGAGGCCATGCAAACAGGGCTGGGAGTGCAGGGAAAACGTAGCCCTAGAATAAGGCAGCACTGAATATAGCAACCAAGAAGTGCAAACCACAACAACAACACAGTGCACAGCGATGTGAGGGCAGGTAGAGAGTGGCCAATGAGTGTGCCAGCAGATGCGTGGGTACAGCTGCAGGCAGCAGTGGATGTAAAAGAACAGTGAGCAAAACTGTATAAATATCTGCGAACCGTTAGCATCGTGCTAACACTTTAGTGCGGTTTTAGCACAGAGCTAAGCTGTTAGCCCAATGCTAACGCGTTTGCCCAGTGCTAAGATTTGCCATATTCAAAAGTGACATGCAAATGAGCCTACTTAGGTAGTCTTTGGACAAACAGCCAGATTAACATCTCATTATTCCCTGATTTGCATGCAGTTTGCCCAGCATTACTGCAGGGTCCCACAGCTCCACCTGTAGGTCAGTCTGGAAGTACAGGGGCTGGCCAGGTCTGGGTCACAGCTCCACCTGTAGGTCAGTCTTCCAGTGCATGATGGTTGCTGCAGGCTACATGTATGCAGTACAACATAGCATTGTGTGCCCGGGGAGAACACAGCAGCATAGGCACAGGCGGTGGTGGTGCTGTATGCAACTGTCACACTGTAGGCCATGCTACAGTGCACAGCAGAAACTACAGTAGCAAGGAGGCCGGTAGTGTGAGGGACACAACATTGCCTATGGTATGTAGGGCAGTGATGACTACTGCACTGTACACAGTGACAGGCCCAGCATGCAGGTGATTACTGACGGTGGACAGTACTTTTTCACTGTTGTGTGCTCCACAGATGCTGCACCTGTGGCATTGGATGCTCACAGTGACATTTGCATGACCGGCTGTGTGTTCTGTGGCTTCTGTACAGTTGTCGTGTATGTGGCTGGGGGGACATGTATGCTCCGACAGTCACTTAGGTAGTGGAGTATTCCACTACTGGCCCATGTGTACTGCATGATGTGTCCCAGCCATGTGGCCACACCTGGGCTGTGGTGAGGTCTGGCCACCCGTACACCCTCCCCTCAATGGCCGTCATGCCCACAGTGCTGCATGTGTGTGCTGGCATCTGTTGGTCACCACAGATGTATGGATCTGCAGGTGTGTGCTGTATGGCCACACTACCTTGTTGTCCCCTATGGGTTGGATCCCCCCTTACTGTCTGTGCTTGGCTGGGAACAGTGGCAGCTGTTGGCATCATGGTGGTGCCAGCAGTGAGCAGCATGTGTCCTCCATGTCAGGCATTTTCTAAGTGTCATGCTTTTATGTTAGGGTCACGCAAAGCCACGCTAGTCCCACACAAATGCCGTGCCTCCACCAATGATGTGCAAAGCTGTTTGTCCATAGTTAAGACCAGCTTTTCCTGGGCGATAATTTGTTCTGCACTAGGGTCACACTATGTCGCTAAACACCTTAAGCGCATGCTAGTCGCTGAGTATCTCATAGCACCTGTATTAATGTTCACTTTGCCCTTGCATGTAATTAAATGCACTTTGCCATGCTATGTGGCCTTTTGAATATGGCAGTCCTGCACTAAACCCATGCAAACTGTTTGCAGACCGCGCAAAGCTTTGAATATCTGGCCCCTAATCTCTGTTATTTAAACCACATTTTGCCATGCTGGAGTCAGGATTCCAATCATTTGGGAAAGTACTTTACTCCATTCGGAGGAGTTGGGGGACCAGGGCTTTTCTTAAATTATAGAAGTATAGTTTTATTTATCTATTTTATGAAGGATTCTAGACTTTGGTGTACTAGGAAAATAAACTATTACAGAGATCTCCATTTGATTATTTAACTTGCTACCCTGGTTTTGTCTACTCTCTTTACCCATGATGTTCTGGTATAACTTTTTTTGGGCAGCAAACAGGGCCTGGCTATATAGGTGTGAGATGGATCTGCATAAGCTTCCTTATGGTTGGGTTCTGTATGGATTCACTCTAAGCCGGATGGGTTTTTGTTTTTTAAATAATGCTCCTTGCAGAAGTGGAGTCCTTACTGAATGGTGTACACTTTCATTTGGCTCTCAGACGCTGCTCTCTCTGTCCTCTAATGGGAAGGGTATGTCTGTTACAGCTTAGGAGTGTAAGGCCATATTTTCAGTTGGTTGGCTTTTACTGCAGGCAAATCCTTAAGGAACAAGTTATACGCTGTCTAACTAAATGCATAGGTTATAACTGGAATACCTCAAAGGTTTCATCAGGCTGAGCTGAGTGGGATATGGCACAAGATGGCTTGTTCTAAATGACTAACTATGTGGTAGAATAAAGTGTTTTTCTAGAAAGTTGGATATTAATATCCCCTATTAAGATCTTCATAGGTTTTTCTTTTTTCATTAACACCAAATCCAGAGAAAGGGGTTTTAAACCTGTTACAAGAATAATTAATGTATTTGGAGTAAAATTCTTACTTATTACTTGTCAAACTGGTTTTCATTATAGTATATTTATTTCCTTTGATTATTACTAATTAATATGGGTGGGTTCCCTAGTAAGCCATTGCTAGTTTGTGTGCGCATCACTTTGAGGTTTTCTCCTCAATGAAGTACCACCCAAACTTCTTGAAGCGTTTGTTAGTTACGATTTAGGCTAAACAATTTTAATTGACCCTTGGAGAGTGTGAAAGGAGTATTAGGGTTCCATGTTTTATTAATACTTTATTGTCTGGTTTAGTGTATTAATGGATCCATTCACATATCTGGACTGTGTAGTACGGTATGGTCTGCATGCCCATTGGCCCATGCTGTGGACCAATGGGCGTGCAGCCATACTGTACACAGTCAGTCAGCGGGTGGCTGGGCGGCCTGGGGTTGGGGACCTGCCGCTTCGCTACTGACGGGGAGCGGGGTGGTGGGTTAGTGGGCGGGTGGGAGGGGGGCACAGCTTGACCACCAGGGATATGGGATTCATATTATATTACCATGCCCGTGATCGGGCTGCATGCAGTCCACTGGACCACCAGGGGTATAGGTCTACTATTTATGCATACTTCTGCCCATAATAGGGCAGGATTCAGTCCACTGGAACACCAGAGATATGAGACTAGTCATTACTTCTACTCATGTCCGCGATTGGGCATTGGGGCACTTTGCCGTGCAGTGCAGGGGGCATTGGTCCCTGACGGCTGCAGCCTGGCAGGGCACCAGGCGCAAGTCACTGGGGATCAGTGCACCTGCATGCAAATGGGTCCATAATGACATGCAAATGGCCCCATTTGTGCCTTGCATACATTATGGCCCCATTTGCATGTGCTTTTGAATATCATGGATGCTGCACCTAGCGCAATAGCAGCTAGCGTAGCCTACTTCTTCTCCTGGCCACGCTGCTGGCACAGTGCCACTGTGCCTTCGCACGTCAGGGTAACAGAGTGATATTCAACATTGCTGAGCCATGGCATAGCACCATTGAATATCACCCTGTCAGTGCCCTGGTGCATCCCAGTTGCACTGTTCCCAGGCTTGCGCCATAGCCTGGCGCCAGTCTGAATATCCACCCAGAGAGTTTTAAACCACTTAAACAAGCACAAAGTTGATATAGTCCTGTTGCAGGAAACTCACTTAAACCCCATTGAAGCAGAAAAACTAGCTTGAAGCTGGGTTTCCTCAGTAGAATATTGTTGTTTTTCCTCAAAAAAGAAAGGAGTGGCAATTTTAATCAGAAAAGGCATAGACTTTACTAAGCACTCCCATATTACAGATCCAGAAGGGAGATTTCAAATTATTTTGGGGAAACAAGCTGATTTATATACTGGCTTACTTAGGACCTTATGAAATTCTTTTACGGGGTGATTTTAACTTAGTTATGGATCCTTCTTTAGATAGATCACATTTTCAAGTTCCCTGTTCTTTATCCCCTGCTCAGAAATGTTTGCACAGTTTTTTAGAAGGAGTGGGTTTAGCGGATGCATGGAGGCTGTTTTATCCATGTGGCAGGGATTATTCTCTTTATCAGCCAGACAAGGCTCCTTCAGCCATATTGATTATATGTTTATGAATATGGGGTGGTGTAATAACACTAGTCAAATAAGTTATGAAAATGCATTAATTTCCGACCATTGTTTAGTTAAGAGTGCAGTGTTTTTTTAAAATAATTCTGGCAAATCAGTAAGCTGGAAATTTAGCATTTCACTTCTTCAGGATTCAAACTTTACGAAGTGATTGTATGAACAGACAAATGCTTATTTTAGTTTAAATAATAATGGGGAAGTATAATCTAGAACAGTATGGGATGAAGATAAGGAATTTATTAGAGGGGGAATAATTGGCTATGCATCTAGGAGAAAAAAGGAAAAACTAAAGGAACTGAGACTCAAGGAACAAAAGCTTGAGGTTATGCTGACACAATTAAAAAATAATCCCAGAAACAAGCAAGAATGCCTATTTAAGACAATTAGGGCCAGATATTCAAAACTTTGCACCGGGCAAAAACCATTTGCACAGGTTTAGCGTGGGATTAGCGTGGGTCTACTATATTCAAAAGGCCAAATAGCATGGGCAAACTGCATTAGTGCCAGGCAAAATCATAATGTATGCAAGGGGCAAACTGAGGGTGTGTGTATATGAATACAGGCGCAATGCTATATTCAGTGACTAGCGCAATGCAAAGTGGTTTTGTGTGATTTAGCATGACACAGCACAGTGCACATTACTGCCCAGGAAAAGCTTGTCTTAACCCTAGGCAATTAGCTTTGCATGACACTTTGGCTTTGTGTGGTGTTTGTGCGGCTTTGCGCAACCCTAACAAATAAATATGACACATAGACAAAGCCAAACATAGAGGAAACATGCTGCTAACTGATGGCATCACGATGATGCCATCATCTGATACCAGTCCCAGCCATGCCAGGCAGTAAGTGGTGACCCTGCCACCAGTGGACAGCATGGCAGTGTGGCCATACAGCACACACCTGCAGACCACTTTTCTGTGGACACCAACAGATGCCAGCACACACATGCAGCACTGTGAGCATGGAGGATGTTGAGGGGAGAGTTTATGGGTGGCCAGGCTGTGCCACAGATCAGCTGTGGCCACAAGGCTGGGACACATCATGCAGTGCACATGGGCCAGTATTGGGAATACCCCAACACAAGTGTGCCTTTCTGATAATATATGCCCCTGGCCACATACTGCACAGCTGTACAACTGCCACAGTACACAAAAGCCAGCCATGTATATGTCACTGTGAGCATCCCATGCCAGAGGTGCAGCATCTGTAGGTCACACAACAGCGTAACAGTAATGTTCACTGTCAGTAAACACCTGCAGGTTGGGCCTCTCACTGTGTATAGTGCAGTCATCATCACTGCCCTACACACCATAGGCATTGCTGTGTCCAAACACTACTGGCCCCTTGCTACTATAGTGTCTGCTGTACACTGCAGCATGACCTACAGTGTGACAGTTGCATGCAGCACCACCGCCATCTGTGCCTATGCTGTGTTGTCCCAGTACAGCTGCAGGCAGCGTGTGAAAGTACAGTGTTCAAAACTGTATAATATTCCCCAAACTGTTTGTGCAGTGCTGACACGTTTGCACGGGTTTAGCGCAGGGCTAAACTGTTAGCCTGGTGCAAACTGCATGGAAATCAGGGCATAATGAGATGCTAATCTGGATGTTTGCCCAGAGACTACCTAAGTAGGCTCATTTGCATGTCACTTTTGAATATGGCAAAGTTTAGCGCCAGGCAAACGTGTTTGCACCGGGCTAATGGTTTAGCCCTGCACTAAACCCGCACAAACATGTTAGCGCTGTGCAAACAGTTCGGGGAATATTTTACAGTTTTGCACACTGTACTTTCACATATGCTGCTGCCTGCAGCTGTACTGGGTCCACGCATTTGCTGGCACATACATTGGCCACATAGTTCACCTCTACCTACCTTCACATCGCTGTGCACTGTGTTGCTGTTGTGGTTTGCACTTCCTGGTTGCTGTATTCAAAGCTGTCTTATTCCAGGGCTAATTTTGCCCTGCACTTCCAGCCCAGTTTGCCCGGCCTCATTCCCATGCTATATTCGGAAGCTGTTTGCCCTGGGCTATTCCTTTTGAATATAGCTTACTTTGTGCTCCAGGCTAAGTTTGCCAGCCGAGCAGTGTTAATTTAGCCCCGGGGCAAAGTTCTGAATATCTGGCCCTTAGTCTTAAATATGAAATCAATAGATTATACTCAGACAAAATAGAACACTCCCTTTTTAGAATAAAGCAGAAATATTGGGAATCAGGAGAGAAAGCTAATAAACTATTAGCACATAGAGTTCGTAAGCTACAAAATCAAAACAACATTTAGGGAATTAGAAATAAGGATGGGGCAGTGACACACAACATCAAACAAATTAATGATTGTTTTAAGTCATTCTTTGAAGACTTAAATAAATCTAATGTTCCCCTGGAATAAGTGTTACAGAGGATTTTCTTAATAGAGCGAATATATCTAGTATTTCAACTCTAGATACGCAGCAGCTGGATGGGCCATTACATTTGCAAGAAATATCAGGAGTTACTGCTAAATCCCCTAAGGGTAAAACCCCTGGCCCGGATGGTCTGCCTGGAGAATTTTATAATTCCTTAAACAGCATAATTTCTCATTACCTTTTAGATCCAGAAAGAAATGATTTGATACCTTTTATTGGACCAACATGGATGTTACAGAAAAGAACAAAATGCTTTAGCTTTCGAACCAACCAGGTCCTTCTTCAGAAGCTTTGTGGCAGTTTTTCAAATATCCCATACTATTAACACCAGATTATATAGAAAAGCAGAAATAATTCTCATTGGTTTAACATATACATTTAAAACATAATAGAAGATTACGTCAGAGAAGCTAATTAACACCAGTATGCCTTAAACTGAGGAGCCTCAGAAGGGCAAGGTTATCAAGAATTATCTACAGCCAGAGAGTTCTTGTCACATAAATTTTAAATGTCTCAGTATGCCAAGAAAGCATTCTAGTGATAAAAAACCTTGGAGTGGCATTCTCCCTAATACATGTAAGATGAGCTTACAACTTACATTCCAATTGTCCTGGTATATTAAAGGACAGATAATGAGAGACAAAATCCTGAAATTAGGTATAACTGCAAGTTGAAATCAAGCCTCAAATTAACCTACATATATAAACAGATGCATGAAAGTATCACTTGTAAGTGTAAGTGCAAAAAAAAAAAATCCTTGTCAAGGACCCCCAAGAAAACGAGACCATGAGCCTGATAAATGCAGATTTCAACACAGAGTCTGTGTATAACAAAAATGCACAGAATCAGTCTAAGCAATCTAAATGAAAACCCAAAGGAATTATACCTTTAATGACCCCCCAAGTAAATGAGATATGCATCTTAATATGAGCAGTTGAAAATGTGACAGTGTGAAATCCACCCACTGACAACTAATAGAAGGAAATAAATGCACACTATATGTGAAAACTAAGTGTTCTAGCCACATAACAACTGCCCCATGCCACGCTCCACCCACACATATGTGTGTACATGCCATACCACACCCCATACACACACACACACACACACACACACCTACCACACACAACCACAACACACAACAAATATAGCAAACACATTCTGCACACCACCACACCACGACAACAAACAAAACAAAACATACACACCATACCCACAACACATAAAACACAACCACCAAACACACACATACATACATCAGTATACACACACACACACACACACACTCAAACGCACTCACCACAGTGTTAAGGTGAAAAGTCAACAATGTAGATAACCATAAACTTACAAAATCAAAGGCCGCTGAAGAACTAAACTGTTTATATCCATCTTTAAAAGTAAAGGTCTGTGTAAGTTTAAGTGGAATAATGTGTCATGTACCCCACATCAATGTTCAATCCATCCGACACCATATTGAGAAGTAAATAAGAATCCTAATTTCAAAGCCCATCTCTGTGCGTACTGTTGAAATATCCTTTAAGACCATCACAGACATATCTGAGATTAGTGGTCATCCTGGAGAAGTGCCGGCTACTGGTTTCTCAATCATCTTGTGATTAATAGAATGTCTTTGTGAATTCATTCTAGTGCAGAGTTGTTAGCTTGTCTCCCCACATAACCTGTCTTGAGGAATTTCTTGCATTGGATAAAATAGACCACATTACTTGATGTACATGTATAATTCCCTGTATCCTGAATAGTCTGTTTTGTGATGTAACCACACAGTCTGAAGTGGAAATGAGGTTACATGTCTTACATGTCTGCGTTGATGACAGGGTCGTGTACCATATGATGTCATGGTATTCTGTTCAGTTCAAGTTGACTCCTAATAATCAGGTTGGCTAAATTAGGTGGTTGTTTAAAAGATAGTAGTGGTAGTTCTTGAAAAATACAGTTAAGGGTTTCATCCTCACTAATTATTGGATGGAGATCCTTAGTAATCTTACGTAGGAGTTCAAGGTCAGAAAAGTAATCACCCGAGCCACACAAAGAAATCTGTTATATATAGTCAAGCACTTCGGTATCACCGCCTCTGTTCAAATGAGGAAGACAGAGACACACATCTGGTGATGTTGAAAAACACCTTTATTGAGCAGGGACACTCATCCAGGGAAATTGACAGAGCAGTGGAACGTGCAACACAGGTCCCAAGAGAACAGCTACTGCAATATAAGGAATGGATGACTACCAACAGAATACCCTTAGTAGTCACATACCATCCTGACCTTGAACTCCCACGTAAGATTACTAGGATCTCCATCCAATAATTAGTGTCAATGTTAGTGCAGGTGTCCCTGTATTCTTTGCTTAGCCAGCCATTACAGAACCATGCTATAAATGCATACAGTTTTATAATTCAGTAGTAGGTGCCAAAGGATCGAAGTGAGCCCAACTCATTGGCACTCAGACAGCCATTATAGGACAGTGCTACAGACACAATTGCATGGTGTTAGTGCAGGAATCACAGGACTGGGTGTGAGTTAAACTCATATGTGCTCAAACAGCACCTTTACAGGACAGGGCTACAAATAGATACAACTGACCAATGTTTGTTTAGGATTCTCAGGATGAGGAGTGAGCCCAACTCACTGGCACTGAGGCAGCCATTATAGAAACAGTGTTAGTGCAGGGGTCCTGAGATCAGGGGTGAGCCCAACTCACTGGCACTGAGGCAGCCATTATAGAACAGTGTTAGTGCAGGGGTCCAGGGATCGGGGTGAGCCCAACTCACTGGCACTGAGGCAGCCATTATAGAACAGCGTTAGTGCAGGGGTCCAGGGATCACGGGTGAGCCCAACTCACTAGCACTGAGGCAGCCATTATAGAACAGTGTTAGTGCAGGGGTCCTGAGTTCAGGGGTGAGCCCAACTCACTGGCACTGAGGCAGCCATTATAGAACAGTGTTAGTGCAGGGGTCCAGGGATCGGGGTGAGCCCAACTCACTGGCACTGAGGCAGCCATTATAGAACAGTGTTAGTGCAGGGGTCCTGAGTTCAGGGTGAGCCCAACTCACTGGCACTGAGGCAGCCATTATAGAACAGTGTTAGTGCAGGGGTCCTGGAATTGGGGTGAGCCCATCTCATTGTTGCTCATTCACCCATTACATGACAGTACCATAGACAGCAGGGCCCATTGTTAGAGTAGGCATCCTAGAGTCACAGGTAATCTCACCTCATTGGTACTTAGGAAGCCGTTATAGGACAGTGCCACAAACATACACCATGTTCATTGTTAGAGCAGGCATCCTGGCATCGGAGGTGAACCCAACTCATTGTTGCTCAGGAAGCCATTAAAGGACAGTGCCACAAAAAGACAGAATGACCAAGTTGTAATGTAGGCATCCTGGTACTGGGAGGGAGCCAACTCATCAGCACTCAGGCTGGCATTACAGGACTGCGCTATAAGCAAACACAATGTCCCAATTGTAATGTAGGTGTCCCTGGGGATAGGGGGAAGGAAGGAAGGAAAAGAAAGAAAGAGAGAGAGAGAGAGAAAGAAAGAAAGAAAGAAAGAAAGAAAGAAAGAAAGAAAGAAAGAAAGAAAGAAAGAAAGAACCATATTGGATACCACCTTTATGTTTCTAATGTCTAGATAAACATTACCTGCATTTGTATCAGTTATGGTGGTGGTCAGTGTGTGTGTGTGTGTATGTGTGTGTGTGTGTGTACATGCTTGGGTTTATGTGTATATGCAAGCTTCCGTGCATGTGTGCTTGTGTGTACTGTATGTAAATGCATACTTGTCTGCATGTCAACAGAACACACTCCTTTCATGAAAAATAATGGCTATATTTTAATGTGATTGTTTGTCTCCTACTCCCACTTCTCTTGTTACAGACCTCAGCACATGTGGCTACTGTAAGTACATTTTTTTCTGTAACTAAAAGTTTCATCATTCATCTCTGTAGTATCCAACAAGAACTGACTTATCTACAGTTGCTAGAGGTCTAGAAATTCTAATGGTAAAAACTGGTGCAAGTAGGTCACCACTTACAAAGCTGCATCTTTGCTTGCATGTATGGTATTTTCAAAGGTGGAGCCAGTTTACAACTGGCTTCATGGTGTACAGCAGCTTGTGGCCATTTTTTTGGAGGCTATGGAGAAATCAGATAGCCATGGGACCAGCATTACATCCTCCGCAGCTGTTCCTGCTAAAATGCAAAGCTGCACAGGTGTGGAACTTTGTCACATAGTGGTGGCTGTGGCATGGGACTTAGTGCCCAGATGGGCTGAAAATCCAGCACAAGATACTAAAAAAAAAAAACTAACAGAAATTCCAACATTCACCACAGAAATTCCTTTCAAACCAAGTAGAGCACCACACCAAGTTTCACAATATAACAAATGCTACAGTTTATCTGTAGACAAGAGCAAACATTTGTGCAAAATAATGAGAACAAGTTAGAGGTTTACTTGTTATACCACTTATGCAACTCAAAATACAATGGAGCCTGCCAAACTCCTCCAAAGGTGCTAGCGCCTTCTCCTGTCATGCCCCACAACACTGGAACTCCCTCCCTCTAACCATACGCCTAGCATCATCCCACGCCCCTTTCAAAAATTTGCTAAATGATCATCTTGCTGATTCCTATTCCTGCTTTAACCCCCCTTAGCCCATTATCTCTATCTGATCTATCTATGCACCCCCTAACATCCTTTCAGAGTTTATCCTCAATAACCATGCTCAGCACTTTCCTCCTGTCACCTCTTTGCCCTACTCTTATTATATCTGGTCCTCATCCCTTATCCTGCCTCAATTTCCTATTCTATCCTCCCCTCCTTTATGTCGCATCCCTACCCCTATCAATTCCTGACTCTCTTATATCCATCTTATATGGTTATTATAATTGTACTTTTTCATTGTAAAATCTCACCCTATTCGCTACCTGAATGTTGCCTGATGGCTTTATTTATTGTATTGCTCTTTTATATTTCTATGTTATACATTTTAGTTGAATCAATTGTATTTATTGTTTTCTCCTGCCTGCACTGTATTATAATTGTCTAAACATTTACTGTTTAATGATTGTACTGTCTTTGTTCAATAATGTGTTGTTTCTGTATACTCCCGGGCCATGCCTGAAAATAGTCATTGCTATGGCTAGCACTTATCCGGTCAACAAAAACGAAATAAATAACTAAGATGCAACACAGTACTGCAGAATTCTGCAACAGTTACTACAGGAAACAAGGCAGTTTCAATGCATTGCCATCTAAGAACTGTTACACTCTGCTGCATCCTGGCAGCTCCACTGAGAGCTGAATGGATTCAAATTGAAATTTTAGAAACTGTAGGTTCTATAACCAACAACACTCTGAAAGTTTAATTTGCATCCATCAAACTGTCTTTCTGCAAGCAGTACTCAATAGAATGAGTTTAAAATAGAACTCCACAGTAACACTAACTATACTAGTTCATAGGTTCTCCAGACAAGAGCAGGCATGTGCACATTGAGCTTGTCTGCTGCATTCAGTGGAAAAGCAGCAGAGAAACCACCCACCAGTAGGTTTATGCCTTATGCCTTAAGGGCATTAACAAGGTGAAAGAGTCTAACATGTTTCAATACAAGAAAATTAGCAGGACAAGAGGACACAGCATGAGATTAGAGGGAGGCCGATTAAGGGGTAATGTGAGGAAGTTCTTTTTCACAGAAAGGGTGGTGGATGCATGGAACGGCCTACCTCAGGAAGTGGTGGATATGAATACAGTGCAGGGCTTCAAACAGGCATGGGATAGGCATAAGGGAGCAATACAGATAAGTATGAATAGATAGGCCATTGACAGAGCAAAGACCGATGACACATTCATAAGGTAGAAAAAGAAATGGGCAGACCGGATGGGCCTTGCGGTCCTTATTGTCACCAACTTCTATGTTTCTATGGCTGGAATATTCAAAGGTTGCACCTGGCTCAACAGGGTTTGCACAATGCGCCAATCCCCAATCATCCTATTTCATTCAAGGGGCATGTTACGGCGCAACTCTCGATGCGCCTGGGCGCATTGGTAATGAATGTGGCACAGATGCAGGGGGTGTGGTCATGCAAATACGACACATCCCGATATTCAGCCTGAGATGTGCAGCGCATATGCTGGCACAACCTATACGTGCACCGCACACTGGTGCTCAAAGTTGAGCTGTAAATAATAGGCTCAAATGCTGGCCACCCACAGGTGAGTGGCTGTATTGCAAGGTGCAACACAACAGCCACCAACCTGTGGGTGGCCACCCGCCCAGCAAGATCACCATCCACAAGCACCCGGATCCCCCCTGGTAGTCTACTGGACCCCCTCCCTTCCCGCATGCCCGATCATAGGCTGTAGGATGACTAACAAATACTCTGGTGGTCTAGTGGACCCCCCTCCCTCCCCATAAGCCCGATAGTGGGCTGTAGTATGGCTAACGAGTACCCTGGTTGTCTAATGGAACCCCCTCCCTCCCCGTAAGCCTGATCATGGGCTGCAGTAATAGGAGAGATCAATCTGGAGGTCCAGTGGTACTCTCCTCCCCACCCACCCACAGAAGCCCCAGCCACCCAGCATCCCCATCATTGGCGGGTGGCAGCACCCCTCCCGCATGCAGCCCGGCCACCTGCCGAATGACAGCGTATAGTATGATTTGTATGATTATTAAGTTGTGAGTGTGGATTATCAGTTTTTGCAGACTATGTTGCACTACAGGACTAGATATAAGGAATGAACGTTAAGCCATTCACATATCTGGTCCTTGTGTAGTATGGTAGTATGGTCTAGAAGCCTATTGGTCCACATCAGAAAGTTTCAATAAGCATACAGATCATACTGTATGCTGTCATTCGGTGGGTGGCCGGGTGGCATGTGGGCAAGGTGCTGCCACCCACTGATGACGGGGGGATGCTGGGTGGCAGGGGGGCCTCTGTGGGTGGGTGAGGAGGAGAGTACCACTGGACCTCCAGATTGATCTCTCCTATTACTGCAGCCCACGATCAGGCTTATAGGGAGGGAGCAGGGTCCACTAGACAACCAGGGTATTCGTTAGTCATACTACAGCCCACAATCAGGCTTACAGGGAGGGACTGGGTCCACTAGACCACCAGGGTATTTGTTAGTCATACTACAGCCACTAATCAAGCTTACAGGGAGGGAGCTGGGTTCACTAGACCACCAGGGTATTCGTAGTCATACTGTAGCCCATGATCTGCTTTCTATAGGGTGGGAGCTGGGTCCACTAGACTACCAGGGTATTTGTTAGTTTATTCCCACAGCCTAAGCAATTGGGCTTATGGGAGTGGGAGGTGGTCCACTAGACAGCCAGGGTATTTGTTAGTCATACTACAGCCCACGATCGGGCTTACGGGGAAGGAGGGGGTCCTCTAGACAACCAGGGTATTAGTTAGTCATACTATAGCTCGTGATCTGGCTTATGAGGTGGGAGGGGGATCCTCTAGACCACCAGGGTAATCTTTCTTATTACTACTGCCAGCGATCGGGCATACGGGAGGGGGGACAACAATAGCCCGCCAGGGAGCCAACCCCGATGACAGCAGCCTGGCAGGGCACGGCTGCATTTCGCTGGGACACCCAGTGCAGCGCTATGAAAATGGGGCTATAACAACATGCAAATGGCCCCATTTGAACCTTGTATAGGTTATAGCTGCATTTGCATGCCCTGCTGAATATTCGGGTGATGCCTAGCGCAATGGCACTTTACACTGGCGCATCCCCATGCTCCCCTCTCTGTGGCTTGTGTTGTCACAGTGCCACTGCGCCATGAGCAGTATGTGCGCTGATCTTTGCCATATTCAATGGTGCTGTGCCATGGCGCATCACCATTGAATATTGCTCTGGCCCCGCGCAGCCCAGTTTGTGCTGCAACTCCAGGCTTGTGCCACTACCCGGCACAGTCTGAATATCTGGCCCTATGTTTCTAAATTCAACTTGAGCATGTTTAAGTTACTACTCTCAACAATTTTTGGCAAGCTGTTCCAGCCATTTAGTACTCTTTCACAGAACCATCCTCTTCATCTTTGTGTTTATAATTATTACCTTTAAGATGTCTGCTGTGTCCGTATCATGTTTTCCTCATTACTGAGTTCTAGATGTAGATATTGCATTGTATCTGTGTTGGATAAAGCTTTATACAACACAATCATGTCTTCTCTCACCTTCTCATTTCCAGGCTATAAAGCCCAAGTTCTCTTAATCTGTTTTCGTATGTCAACCCCTCAAGCCCCTTTGTCATTGTTGGCATCCTTTGTATGCCCCTCGACCCCAGCAATATTGTACTTGTTTTGAGGTGACCAGAATTGGACACAGTACTCAGCATGTTGTCTCATCAGCAATCTATACACTGGCAAAATCACCTCCCTATCCCTGCTTACAATGTTCTTCCTAATGTAAGATATTATTTTATTGCATTTTAGTATAGCTTCATCACACTGTCTTGCGTTTTAGAAATTGTTGATAGTGATTGTGCCCAAGTCCCGTTCACTGTATGACTCCCTAAATTCAATTCCTCCCACATTATATTTAAAGGCTCTGTTGCTTTTTTCCAAAGTGAATGACTACGCATTTGTCATGATTAAACCTCATCTTGTTCCTTATAGCCCATGTATATAAACCTTCCAGTTCACCTTGTAGTTTTGTTATCTTATCCCTGGTGTTGAATTGGTAACCTATTTTTGCATCATCTGTGAATTTAGCTATCTATCCTCCTTCTTTCAACTGAAGTCCTAAGACAAACACATTGAAAAGTGTTGGTCCCAAGACAGACCCCTGTGGCACCCCGCTAGTCACCCCAACCTCCTCAGATTCAAAACCATTAATTGTAACAATCTTTTCCATTTGTAAGCAATGATCTTATCCATTTACTTACATGGGACTTATAAGTTCAGAATGTAGAACTGTGTCAAATGTCTTGCCAAAATCCAAATAGACCACATCCGCCACCCTCCCATCCTCTAATGTCTGGCTAATTTTTTTTTAAAAGTCAGTTAAATCAGAAAGGGAGGACCTACCTCTACTAAATTCATGCTGTAATTTATTCCCAAGGCTGTTACTAGTTTTAGTTATTTATATTATTCCCTTATATAGCTTTTTAATAGCTTACTAAATGCTGATGTCAGACTTACAGGACTGCAGTTGGTTAGTTCTTCCCTACTGCCCTTTTACAGCTGCATGGTGGAGCTCCACAGACATTATGCCATCATCTGTAAAGAACACTGTGGAAGCACATGACCAGACCGCTGTCTGATGTGCACCCACAGTGCTCTGGCAAATGTCTAATCATTCTGTTTATATGGCCCTTCCCCTCTGTGGGCCGCATAAACACACCCCCTTCATAAGGCACTACTTTTTGTTTCACAGCTGCAGAAGTGATGGCCTTTGCGCTGAAGATGGCTTCTGACTCAAAATGCTCATGCACGAGTATCGAACATGCACAGTTCTGTTGGGGCCAACATCTTGGGTATGGCAGACCCTGGCATGGTGAAGTGCATCGAGAGCACTGAGTAATCTTTTACTGTCGCTGTACTCTCACCGTACTGTGCATTCGTATCAGCTCTGACCAGATCTTCTTATGAATAGGTACCACTATGGCCATTCTCCAAACATCTGGTACGTCACCTTTTTCAAGTGACATATTGAATATTTTTATGATTGGTCCTACCAATATCAACTCCTTTAATGTCCTTGGATGTAGGCCATCTGGTCCCTGAGATTTGTTAACATCCAGAGTCGCCAACATCTTAAGCACCTCACCCTTGCTAATTATTGGTAATGTATCTAGGTCATGTAAAAATATTATGCTGAGTTTAGATTTTTGAAAGACCAATGCAAAAATGTTTTTTAGGCTCTTGGTCATATCTCTTTCATGATCTATTTTATTACCCTCCACTACCAGAGTTCCCACTTTCCTGTCACTCCCTTTTTCCCCTAATGTATGACCAGATCATCTTGGGATTTTGTTTTGAATTATTTGCTATGTTTAGTTCATTTAGTCTTTTAGCTTTCCTAATCTAATTTTGCATTTACTTTCCTTGGTTTTAAAACTACTTCATAGTGATGGGTCTCATGTTCCTTTCCTTTTGTACATACGCCATTTGTCTAAGATCATATTTTTATTTTCTTATTCAACCACATTGGCTTTTTTTCATTACTATTACAGTTATTAATTGTGGGGATTTTTTTAATTGTACTTATTTTTATTTATTTAAGGTTTGGATCATTACCATTGAGCAAAATGGTTCTTTTACAAAGGTTCCGAGTCAAAAAGATACAGTACAGTACATAAGGCACAGACTTGAAACATAAGACAGGGCAATGAGTACATAGGTATACAAACAACTGGTAGTTGCAGAAGTGCAGGAAGTTGTCAATAACATCATCTCACAAAAACCGAAATAGTATTGAGTTGAAATTCCTTGGTAATGATGCTTTGTAGACATAGTGAGGTTACTAAGTGCAATGCAATGGTGGTAGCAGCCCAGGTGGGCTTGGTCCAGGTAGGGAGGAGAGGAAGGATGTAGGGGATGGAGGGAGGAAGATATTAGGAAAAGGAGAGGTGAGTCAACCAGAAGTATGGCAAGAGGTAGCTTGCAACTAAGATGGGCAATCACAGTGGTTCGCCTGGGCTAGTAGGAGGCAGAGGTCTCTTTTGAAGGGATACATCTTTACATTACAGCTGCTCTCGTTCAGCTCATCATGATAAAAAAAATACTTACTCTATGTATAAGTTCCATTATCTTTGTTGATTGTGCCTAATTGTTGTTTGTTTCTGTACTTACCTGACATGGAACCTATGTAACAAGCTTTCAGCTCAAGGGTGTTAATCCAAGATCATAATAAAAGTCTATACCCGAGACCTTTAATTTTTTCCTCCAATTACATCCATGCACTTTTTATATCCTGGGAGTAGGGAGGATGCTGGAAACTATAGACCAGTGAGCCTCACATCAATAGTGGGGAAAAATATGGAATCACTACTTAAAGATTGGACTGTGGAACACCTTGAATCCAGCAGAGCACAGGATCCAAGACAGCATGGATTCACAGAGGAAGGTCATGTCAAACAAATCTAATTTATTTCTTTGACTGGGTGATGGGGAAAGTGTATCAGGGAGCAGTGGATGGGGCCTACCTGGATTTCAATAAGGCCTTTGATACTGTTCCACATAGAAGACTTGTGAACAATCTGGGCAGCCTGGGACTGGGTCATAAGATAGTGAACTGGGTTAGGAACTGATTGCATGATAGAAGACAGAGGGTGGTGGTAAATGGAGCTCAGTCTGAGGAAAGGAGGGTGACCAGCAGGGTGCCACAGGGATCAGTTTTAGGGTCAGTCCTGTTTAATGACTTCATAAGCGACATTGTGGAGGAGCTGGAAGGGAAGGTATGCATCTTTGCAGATGACACTAAGATCTGCAACAGGGTGGACTCTCTGGGAGGGGTGGAAAAAATGAGGAGGGACCTAAGTAAACTGGAGGGATGGTCTACAGTGTGGAAGCTGAGATTCAATGCAAAACAGTGCAAAATCATGCATTTGGGGTGCAATTGTCAGTGTCAGTGGCTCAGTAGATAGCACACTCGCCTCTGAGGCCGGGAGATCAGAGGGTCGTGGGTTCAGTTCCCACATCTGGCACTTGGGTTAATATCCCAGTACTGACACTGTAATGCAGCACAAGAGGGGTGCTGCATTTCTGAGGTGCCGTCTTTCGGATGAGACGTTAAACCGAGGTTCCATCTGCCTGGATTGGTGGTAGTTCAGGTGGATGTTAAAGATCCCACGGCACTTATCGAAAAGAGTAGGGGTGTTTTTATTGACATAAAAAAACATAAACAGCAACACTTTAAAGTAGGATAATCGATAGAACAACACTTTTCCATAACATATAACATAACAAAATCAAAGAGATGTGCAAGTCTTACATTGTAAACGCTACGAGAACAAAAAATCATGAGAAGTAAACTATTAACAAATATCCAGTCCACTTTTAACTCTTATTATTTGAACTTAATAAAGTGAAGAAAACCTTTCCACCATTTACGTAAAGTTCCTGGGGTCACTCTTGATGCGTCCTGTGTATAAATCAGTATAAGCTCCTTGATGACTAACCGACTTACACAAGAGTAAGGCATTCTCTTTTGATAAAGAACCCATTGAACCCTGGCTTGCCATAAATAATATCTTAGACATCCCAAAAATAAGGATAATGTTTCTTCGTGAAATTCAGACAAATTCTTGGGATAACATCCTAGAATCAAAAATTCATAAGACATATTACCTAACCATTTAAATCCCCAAAGCTTTTCTAGGTATGACCATAAACCCGTCATATGAACATCTAAGAAAAAATGTTCCATCGATTCTTCTACATTAATACAATCCAAGTATAGGCACAATCTTTCCTGTAAAACCTTGTACTTCGAAATTTCCTCTGACATTCAGTTTCCCGTAAAAGATCAGCTGCTACGTCTCCCATTGTTTTGAGGCATCCTCTTCAGTTTAATTGAGCTAATACACTAGAATTTAAAAGTCATAGGACAATTTTTAAATCCTGGTTCTGAGGAAGAGTCAACGACATTAGAAAATGATAAAGCCCTTCATGTTGTTATTCAGAATTACCTGTTTCTGTGTTTTCCATTTGAACAATTTCTGCGCCGTTGGCCTAAAATATGATGGAATATATAAGTAGCGATTCAGTTTAGGGGCTATAATGTACCAATTCTTAAAGTATTTACCCATTGTTTTCAAGTTCCATGACTCTACTGCCTCTAATTCTACTTTTAACCCTTCTTTAATTGAGTTTGATAAAAACAAAGCATGCACAAAAATCACTGGGTCTACCATTCCTAAACCACCCTTATTTTTCATTAAATACGTATAGCTCCTTTTAACAGGATTTAAGCGATTTCCCCATAACATTTGAAAAAACACACTATATATTCTAGTCTCAAGAAACACAGGAAGCGGAAAAATCATGCATACATACTGTATCGTTGGAAGAAGAAATTGTTGATTACCTGAACCCTTTTAAATGTGGTCATTTCCACTGTTTCCATCTATTAACCTTTCTCTCTATTTTAATAATGACATCTTCCCAATTTTCAACAGGCATGTTCTGGGAACCGAACAATATCCCTAATATTTTAAGAGGTTCGGGAGATGTTAATACCTCCTGACACACTTCCTCAGCACCAGTAGCTCCAATAAATAATCCCTTTGTTTTATTTAAATTTATTTTTGCATTTGATACCTTTGCAAAGGCCTCAAATGCAGTCACAAAATGAATTACTGAGGCCTTATCTTCCAAGTATACTACTAAATCATCAGCATAGGCTTGTATCCTTAAATGCAAATCCCTCTGCCCATTCACTGTAACACCCTTCCAAATCTGTCTCAAACTATCGTTTGCAAAAGGGGTCTAGAGCGAAAATATAAAGAAGAGGGCTTAGAGGCAACCTGTCTAACTCCTGTAGTTAACTTAAACCTTCCGCCTTCTGATCTTTTAAATATGGAATTACTGTATAATTATCATATAATTTCTCAATTATTTTCACTAATTGCTTTGGAACCCCATAATGCTTAAGGGTAAGGAAAAGGAACGGCAAATGAACTCTATCGAGGCTTTTTCTAAGTCAGCTGCTATTAAGCATCTAGTTGACCCTAACTCAGTAAAATACTCAGTTACATCTCGAATCAACATCAGAGCAGACTGGACTCTTCTATCTGGTAACCCACAATATTGAAAGGGTGAAATAACTTCTTTAGCTAAATTCTTCAGCCTATTATTTAAAATACCAGTAAAGATTTTATAATCAGAGTTTAAAGAGTGATTGGTCTCCAGTTAGTAATGTTTTGCTTATCCCTGACTTAAATATATAAATCAATAACCCTTCTGTAAAGAGGGATAGATTGTAGCTTTGTCTAAAAAACCTAAATAAGAGACATAGGCACTGACTAAGTTCGTCTGAAAATAATTTATAAAAGTTATTGGAAATCCCATCTATTCGGAAATATTTAGTTTCAATAACCTAATGGAGCTTGAAATCTCTGTTGGAGTGATAGGTTCCCATACCTCCGATCTCCCAACTAGGTTAACTGGAATTAAAATATCTTTTAAATAGGCGGCCATAGCTGAATTGGGGATTGTTTCAAGAGGCTTCAAAGAGTGGTAATGTTCTACAATCACTTCTCTTAGTTGGCCACAGAGGATACCAAATTACCATCTGAATCTTTGAGTTCCTCCATTTTCATAGAATCTCTTACCTGTTTACAATTTCGAATGGATCCCCAATGGGTGATTTTTAATTCCATTAGTTAAAATGGCCTGCATGGTTTCCCTCTATCATACTGAAACTCTTTCATTTTTTCTTTAAGATTAGCAATTTGTTCTGAGTAATCCATCCTAGAAGAATAAGCTATAGTCATAAGCCTCTGTAATTGTTGTCTTAAACCTAAATAGTGCAGGAATTTGTCATTCTTTGCTCTAACTCCTTGCAATTTAAACCATTTCCTTAAGTCCGATTTAGTCTCTAACCACCAATCTCCCAAATCTGAATATAAAGGCTACTGATAACCTGGCTCTTAATAGGTATCTCACCCAGCTTGTATATAAGGGAGTTCTAATGAGGAGTTATTGAGTTTCCATCTAACTAGCCTTTTTTCTTGCCTGTCTGAAAAGCTAAAAGAACTTAATAGAAAGGATGCCGAGAATTCACTAGGAAATATTTTAAAAGATTCTATTTGCATATTAGGTGACACTAACATATGCTCTATTAGAGAAAATCTCTTCCTTTTTAACCGAAACCTTCTCCAACCTGTAAAGCATTATGACAGTTCAAGAGTCCAGCACTTTTTATAATTTTACATAAAGCATTAGAGTCACAGTATGTTTTTATTTTTTTACTAGCATGGGTGAAATGGGACAATTAAAGTCCCCCATAATACTCTAACTGTTGTTAATAAAAAGGGCTGTACTGATTTAAGACAATTAACTCTACCTGCTTTTGTTTGGGGGTTATAAATGTTGATAAACCTATAGCTTAGCCCTTGCCACTTCCATCGATAATCAGGACCCTTCCTGGTATTAGATCTAACAAATTGTGTAACTGGAAGTCATATGAATTAAACACTATTCCTATACCATCTGCAGAATCTTCCCAAATGACCAAAATGAAGGGCCCCAAAACCAATCTTTTTAAATGCCACCAACTGATCTATGGAATACATCCATGTCTCTTGTAAAAACAAACAGAAACAAGAAATTCATGTATATAATGAAAGAGGCTTGTCGTAACCATATTCAATAAGCTATGAACATTCAAAGAACCCCAAACCAACCTCATTAACCTTTTAAGTATTTAAATCATTGTTTTTTCCTCTTTTTCTTTTTTTTATCCTTGTAATTATCCGTGATTTGTGACCTGGTTGAAAGTGAGGATTTTTGAGAGTCTGAATCTTCAACCTCTATCTCAGTGTTACCCCAAGAGGAAAACAGAGCCGCATATGAGTTACTGGTATCAATCTGTTCCACTGGGGGGGGGGATTTTTTGATAGTGAATTCCGTAAAGATCTTCTTTGGGGCAGTACAGTCACTGGTTTATCAACCCATGCTGCCACCACCACCAAAGATCTGTGACCCCTTCCTGAATAACACACTGGAGGGAAATCTGAGAGGTTAGGGACCCATGTTGCCCTTAACTATCTTAACCATTTCTGAGGATATCTCACGCTGATCCTCCCACTTGGTGAGTTTAACTTTTTTGTTCAACACCTTCCCTTTTAAACCCCTTCTTTTCCAATTTCTCTCTGCCTAGAGGGAGTTTCATCTGATTTGTTGCAGGGGAGGGGCACGTATCCTGGAGGTAGCTTTAACCATGGATTCTTGGGCTTTTGAATAAAAACCTCAGAATTAGAAACGAAAGTTTTTTTGGGCAGCCCAAGGACATAGTTTGAACACATGGCCTTTAGTTTCGCACAAATCAACTTGATAGATTGCTGCAAAACATGGTTAAATGTCCTACCTCCCACAATTATCACAACGGGGCTGATCACATACACTTGAAAGGTGCGCTCTAGCCCCACACTTATAATATACATGCAGCGGCTGCCCGCTGTAAAAACATACCCCTCTATCTTTTCCTAACAAAAGGAGTTAGGTATATGTTCAATTCAGCCTCTGTTTGCCTTAATTTAACTTATACTTCCATCCTCCAGTCCAGAACCCTCTGTATCTAAAATAGGCTCTGGCTCACTTAGTACTTCACTTTTTTTTAACCAAAGGTTATGTCTTCCACCATACCCTTCATTTCGAACATAACTGTAACAAACTTAATCAGGGTTTTGAGAGTGGTATAACAATAAAGGTGTCCACATAGGAGAATACTTAACTTGACCATACCTAACCCAGAACAACTCTAAAGCCTGTTGAGAACGAAAACTTATGTCATAATTGTCTCCCTGAAATATTAATGAACATAAACATCCTGAGGGGTGAAATGCAGTGAGTCTTTCAACAAGGTTTTCCCCACATAATGCCTATCTGGCCTAGTTTCTAACCCTCCTTTATACCTCAGCCTCACAGCTACGCCTAGGGGCTGCTTCCCTATGAGAATTTGAGAAAAGTTCGGACATCAATGGCTTCTGTGAAGAGGGAGGGGGAGGTTGTACAGTGACCTCATCTGTACTAAACCGAATGGGCTCCTGCAAGAGAATTTCCTCCCTTTCTGCTGTGCACCTGGAATCCACTCAGGAGAATGCTGAGATAAAGATAAGTTCGAGGTCCCAAGCAGGATCAGGCTTCCACACCAGCTACTGTCTGTTTCCACCTGCTTCACTTAAAGCTTTTATGAGGTGACCAAGAATCTTGTGAGCCTTTTATATGTAAAAAAGGGTCTGCCATCTATATATCAGCTGTAGACTTTTTGGTTCATTTTGTCAGAAAAAAGAAATCTGTAGCCCCACTTTGGGAACCGTCAGTCTTTTGATATGTAACAGCTGAGTCAGTTGCTGAAATCTCTTGACTCTGCTGTTTGAACACAAACCCAGCTACCTTGTTCAACTGTGCTGTTTTATTTTCACAAAAGTAGATGGCAATATATTCTGTGCAGATAAATCATTTATCTTACTTCATATTCCTTTTGACATTATCAGAGACGAAACTGGCAGTAAGCACTCACTTTTAGCAGCAGAGATAATACCATCCTGTACTGAATTCAGAGATTATTTGTTCTTGGGAAATGGAGCTCAAGCCTTGCTGCTCTAAGCTCTCTTCCACAGAGCTGTTGACAATCTTGGGATCAGCCTTAACTCTGCCTTTGTGCTCTTCATTACAATCAGGCTGACACCTGCTGTAGTCAGGAGCTCAACACACTGCAGTGAAGCTTCATTAAACAAGGACAGAGCATTCTTTTAACAACCAGAGGCAAACTCTTTTGCTGGCAACTCTATCCTGCCAGAACTATAACTTAAATAAGACACAGTACCTTTTTTTGCTCCATATTTTGCGCCACTGTCCTGCAGTCTGTTTGCTGTGTTTTAATATCTTGGCTTTCTCTGTCAGCCTGCAGTTTTAAATTCATCTCGCTTCCTTTGGAGCTATCTGATGAAATGGTTCTTCCATTTCTGCAGAAAACATTATCGCAGCATTTTCCTGTTTCAGACCCACATTTAGAGGTTTAATAGCGACTTTTCTGTAGAGGTTGCAGGTTCAAATACCGACAATACCTTTCTCTTCCTGTTGTTGCAATTTCCAACTGTCCAGTTTCTTTCTTTGTTTTATCCAAAACCGATTGCTCCAGCTCACAAAGCATCCTGAAGTTCAATATCTGATTCAATTTCAGCCAAATCCACGGCTGGAGCCTCCACAACACCTGGAGCAAGAGTGAGGCTAGCTCTCCTGCTCCACAGACTTCCTTCTCCTTCCCTTGTCCACTTGGAGTGGCCATCTTGGAAATGGCCTGTCCCCCTACTGGCCACAATGCAGAAACATCAGCACAGCAGCATCAGAGTAGGGGAATTTCCCTGGTGTCCTGGCCAAATTTCCCTCATTCACTAAAAAATACCACCAACAGCTTAATCTGGTTCAAGGTCAGTTGGCATTCATCTGTATCCCCTCCCGGGTCATGCCTGAAAATAGGCAGGATTTGTCTAGTGCACTTACCCGGTCAACAAAAGCTAAAATAAAAAATAAATAAAAGAACCCAGGGGAGGATTACATGATGGGGAGAAAATACTGACCATTACCAAACAGGAAAGGGATTTGGGGGTAATCATATCTGATGACCTAAAGGGGGCCAAACAATGTGCCAAGGCTGTGGGGAGAGCCAGTGGGATGCTGGGGTGCATAGGGAGAGATATCACCAGCAGAAGAAAAGAGGTAGTGATTCCACTGTACAGATCATGGATGAGGCCTCATCTGGAGTACTGTATCCACTTCCAGAGGCCGCATCTCTGTAACGACATAAACAGGATGGAGGCAGCTCAAAGAAGGGCAATAAAGATGGTACAGGGCCTGCACCAAAAGTCATATGAGGACAGACTGGGAGACCTCAATATGTATTCCCCTGGAGGAGAGGAGAGACAGGGGACCTATGATAGAAACCAACAAATATCTGAAGGACATAAATAGGGTACTGGATGGTAGCATCATTCACAAAAAGAGATGTTCAGGAATGAGGGGGCATTATATGAGGTTGGAAGGGGTAGACTAGGAGGTAACGTGAGGAAGTACTTCTTCAAGGAAAGTGTGGTGGATACATGGGTGGACTCCCAGTGGAGGTGGTGGGGCCAACACAATGGGGAAATTAAAAATGCATGGGACAGGCATAGGGGAACCAAGTGATAGGAACGAGCAGGTAAAGAAGGAGATCAAGTGGGTCTGCTGCTTTTGCAGTAGGTAGGAAAAATGGGCAGACTGGATGGGCCTGGCGGTCCTTATTTGCCATCAGTTTCTATGTTTCTACTGTATGTTTCTATGGTCCTCTCACTCACACTGTCTGCTAGTTCCAATTTTAAATTTTCTTCTTCTTCTTTGCTGCAAGATTTGCTTTCTTAAAGCATTTGCACTCAGTAGAGCTATGCGGAATATAACATTTCACCTGTGGAATGCCCGTGGAATTATCATTCCAATATCACAGAATTTCATGGAATTGGCACAAAAGCTCTGCAGAATTTTGCCAAATTTTACATTTCAGTTATTTTGCTCTAATTTTGAAAGTATGCATCCAAATGACTCCAAATATGGTATTTAGACAGGTTATGGCATATATAAGTCTACCAGATTTCAAAGTCATAGGTTGAAAAGGGTGGAGTTATGGGTGACCAAACATTGGATCAAAACTGCTAACAACATACACCTGTTCATATCCTTAAAGGCACAGCACACTGAATAGGGGGTAGAGACACTCACAAGCTTGCACACACTAAAACAAGAACAAAACAACAAAAAGCATCTGTAACTGGAAGGAACACAGACATGTGGGGAGTGGTGCAATCTACTGGCTGTGGAGCAGCAGACTTCGGGAGACATTATGGAGACTGCATTGCTGCCCTATTTGCAGGCACCTCTCTGGTCTGAGGGAGGAGGTTGTTCATCTCCATGCTGACTTGGCAAGGATTTGAAAACCTGCTCCCCACCCAGGGACCACCCAGGCCACTGCCACTACCTCAGAGGTTGCCAAGAGACAGAGTGGTTGGACCACGGTGGGCTCAGGGAGGGTGAGGGTGGTGGAACAGAGGCACATCCCTCCAGTTGTGCCTCTCCACAATTCATTGCCACTCTGGTGGAGCATGGTTCCTCTATGGAGGCACCTGCAGTGGAGAACAAGGAGGATACTGGGAACCTCCACAATGGAGACCTAAAGGAGGGTAGCCCAGGACCCCACAGGGGAAGGAAACAACTCCTAGTGGGGGACTCAATTGTTAGGGGGTAGAACTGGGGGAGGGAGGGGAAAGGGAGGTAAGGTGCCTGCCCATCACCATGGCTTGGTGGAACAGGAAATGAATCCTCAGGATCATGGGAGCAGCAGCAAGGGAGAGGGAGCTGGATGTCACTATCCACCTAGGGACGAATGACCTGGCTGAGAATGGGATCAGAGCAGCGCAATAGGAGTTTGTGGAGTTGGGGAGGGGCCATAGACAAATAGCACACACAGTAACTTTCTCAGAAGTGCTACCTGTCTATGGCATGGATGAGGCTAGGGTACTCCGCACCATGGGATTCAATGACTGGTTGAAAAGCTGGTGCAGAGCTCAGGGATTTGGCTTCATTGGGGACTGGGGTTCCACCTGGAGGGATGCAGGCCTATACAGGTGCAATGGTCTGCATCTATCCGGGAGGGGAACCACGGTCCTAGGTGATAGGTTTAAATGCTTCAATGGCAAGCATTTAAACTAGCCAAGGGGGGAGGCACTGAAAAGGAGAAGGGAAATCCTAGCCCCCCCAAAAAATCAGGGTAATTAATGAGGCAAACACCAAGCTAGTGCATTCAATGGGGAGAAAGGCAGGGGTAAATGGAGAAAAAGACAAATGCAGTAGGGACAGGGATGGGGCAAAAAGAAATAAAGCCATAAAAAAATGGAGGGTAATGAGTAACAATGCCCATAGTCTATGTAAAAAGCTCCCGAAATGGTGGCCTTGATGGAAGAGGGATGCCTGGATATTGTGGCAGTCACAGAAACATGGTACACAGAGAACCATGACTGTGATGTCAACATACCAGGGTACACAATCTACAGGAGGGACAGGGAGGGAAGAGGAGGAGGAGTAGCTCTCTATGTAAGGGAAGGGATCAAAGCAACAGAACTAAAGGGTAAACAGGGAGGAGAGGAGGCATTGTGGGTCACCGTGGAGACTGAAATGGCTCCACAATTCGAACAGGGGTTGTATACAGACCCCTGTCTCAGGGAGAGGAAATAGACAAGGAAATGATAGAAGGCATCCTTGGGATGGCTCAGAAAGGGAAGATATTGCTGATGGGGGACCTGAATATGCCAGATGTTGACTGGAGCACCTTTGCTGCAGCCACATCCAAGAACAGGGCCATTCTCGAAGCCCTACAGGGGGCATGCCTCAGACGGCTAGTGTTGGAACCCACATGGGAGAGAGCAATCTAAGACCTGGTACTCTTAAATGGGGATGGAGAGAGGATCTCTGATCTTGAAGTGAGTAGTCATCTGGGAGCAAGCGACCATCAGACAGTGGGGTTCATGATAAACTTAGCTGTAGAGTCAAGCCACACAAAAGCGAAGGTACTGTACTTCAGGAGGGCTAATTTTGTCAAAATTGGAGAGTTCCTCAGAAAAGCACTAGCAAACAGGCAAGAAGGTGGGTTGGAGCAACAATGGGGAAACATCAAAACTGCCATCACAGAGGCAACAAGCCTTTGTGTAAACCAAATAAACAAATCAAAATGAAAGAAAAAACCACTATGGTTCTCAAAAGAAGTGGCAGGGAAGGTAAGGGAGAAAAAGATAGCATTCAGGAAGTATAAGGAAACACAGAAGGAGCAGGACAGAGAACTGTACCAGTTAAAGCAGAAGGAAGTGGGTAAGGCAGTCAGAATAGCAAAGGCCCAAACCGAGGAAAAGATAGCCAACTCGGTTAAGAAGGGGGATAAAACCTTTTATAGGTACATTAGGGAGCAAAGAAAGACTAAGGCAGGGATACTGAGGCTGAACAAAGAGGAAGGTTGTTGGGCAGAGAGTCACAGTGAAAAAGCAGAGATACTGAATGAATACTTCTACTCAGTATTCACAATGGAAAAGCAGGGGGAAATACGTAATCTGGTCAACAGAAGCACTCTGGATAGGAGGGTTGATATTAGTCCTTTCACAGAAGAAAGGCTTCTGAAAGAACTCTTAAAACTGAAGGTGGATAAAGCAAAGGGGCCTGATGGGATTCACCCCAGAATTGTAAAAGAACCAAGGGAAGAACTAGTAACACCACTGACTACCCTTTTTAATAAATCATGGGAGGATGGTGTGGTACCTGAGGACTGGAGGAGGGCAGATGTGATTTCCCTTCACAAAAGTGGGAGCAAGACAAAGCAGGAAACTACAGACCTGTCAGTTTGACCTCAGTGGTAGGCAAAATGATGGAATCACTTCTGAAGAAAAGAATTGTTGAGTACCTAGAGGTCAGTGGGGCACAGGACCCAAGGTAGCATGGATTCACAGTGAGAAGGTCATGTCAGACAAATCTAATTGATTTCTTTAACTGGGTGACCAAAGCAGTAGACCAGGGAGGGGCTGTGGACATGGACTACCTAGACTTTAGCAAGGCATTTGACACAGTCCCGCACAAAAGATTAATAAACAAATTAGTCAGCCTGGGAGTGGGTCCCAGGGTGGTAGCTTGGTAAAACACTGGTTGGACAACAGGACACAGTGGGTAATAGTAAATAGAGTCCACAGTGAAGAAAGGAGGGTTACTAGTGGGGTACCACAGGGGTCAGTACTGGGGCCAGTCCTTTTTAATGTCTTTATAAGTGACATTGCATAGAGACTGGAAGGGAAAGTATGTCTCTTTGCAGATGACACAAAGATTTGCAACAGGATTGATACACAAGGTGGAGTGGAAAGGATGAAAAGGGACTTGGCAAGGTTGGAGGAATGGTCAAATGTATGGCAGCTTAGATTCAGTGCAAAGAAGTGCAAAGTAATGCACCTGGGAAACAAAAACCCAGGGGAAGAGTACACAATGGGGGTGAGATACTGACAACAACAAAAATGAAAGGACCTGGGGTTGTCATATCAGATGTCCTAAAGGTGGGTCAGCAATGTGAAAGTAAGGAGGGCTGGGGGATACTGGGATGCATATGGAAGGCATCACCAGTAGAAAACAGGAAGTTGTTGGCCTTCTGTACAGATAGTTGGTAAGACCACATCTGGTTACTGTGTACAGTTCTGGAGACCCCATCTCCATAAGAAGACATAGACAAGGGGAGGTTGTCCAGAGGAGGCAACTAAAATGATGCAGGGTCTGTGCAAGAAGACATATGAAGAAAGACTAAAGGAACTTAAGATGTATAGCCTTGAGGAAAGGAGGGAGAAGGGGGACATGATAGAAACTTTCAAATACCTCAAGGGAATCAACAAAGTCCAAGAGGATAGCATCTTTCAGAAAAAGAGATGTGCAAGAACAAGGGGACACAATTTGAAGATAGAGGGGGGACGGCTCAGAGGTAATGTGAGGAAGTATTTCTTCACAGAGAGGGTTATGGATACATGGAACAGCCTTCCTGAGGAGTCGTAGAGTTAAAACAGTGGGAATTCAAGAATGCATGGGACAGACATAAAGCAATTCTAGTGGGGAGTAGGAAGAAGTAGGCTGTTGGTTAACTAGGATCTGCAGCTTATCCATTAGGTAGGGAAATGGGCAGACTAGGTGGGCCAAGCGGCCCTTATCTGCCGTCAAATTCTATGTTTCTATGTTTCCAAAATTTAATTTTCAGTTATTTCAATCTAATTTTAAAATTTCTTCTCCACATTTCTCCACATTTTCAGGATTTAGAGAAACCTATGCTTCAAAGAGGGCTAAGTTATAGGTAGCCAAACAGTTTGCCAAAATTAACATTTTATTATTTTAGAATAATTTTGATAGTATTCATTGACATGTTATAAAAGTTTACTAGGGGAGAATGATCGGCCCCTGCCAGAGAGTGGCATCAAGGCAACCTACTAAGGGGTCCCAGAGATGATGCAGCCAACATTTACTAGCTAAAGGCAAGGGTCCTGAAAGGGCTGGCAGCCCTAAAGATTGATAATGTCCCAGGACTAGATACATTGCATCTAAGGATACTCTGGGAATTGGCAGTGGAACTGGTTGATACCCTGGTGGGTTTATTTAACAGCTCTCTAAAGACGGGGTAGTTCCAAAGGATTGGAGGGTGATGGATGCAGTTCCACTCCATAATAGGAGGACAAGGAACATACAGGGAACTATGGACCTGTTATCCTTATCTCTATTGTAGGGAAACTGATGGAGTCACTGGTCAAAGAGGACCTCGTGGACTACTTAAAGAGCAATGTCTCCAGTATAGTAAACAGCACGGATTCATTGTGAGAGGTCTGGTCTTGTCAGATTAACCTGATAGTTGTCTTTGACTGGTGATGAGGGCATTGGATAGGGACTACACTGTGGATTTGCTGTACTTCAGTTTTAGCAAGGCTTTTGACTCATTGCCTCATGGACAGTTGCTGAAGAAGATGTAGGATCCTGGTGTTTGCCAAAGTCATAGTACAGGGTACAGTAGGTAACTGGCTAAAGGGTAGGCAGCAGATGGTAGTGGTCAAAGGGGGCTAGAATTAGAAGAGAGGTCACAAATGAGGTTCACAGGGATCTGTCCTGGGTCTGGCCCTCTTTGACATGTTCTTAATAACACAGGTGAGGTAATCCAGGCGCAGCTTGCGTCTTTTGCAGGTAACACTAAACTCTGTGGAGGGTGGATAGTGATGAGGGAATAAAGGAGTTGGAAGAGGTTTACAAAAGCTAGAGGGTGGCCAAGGGTTTGGCAATTGAATACATGCCAAAATGCAAGGTTATGAGCCTAGGAACAAGAACCCCAAGACAGAGTACTTAATGGAAGGGAGGGACCTTAATAACACGGCTGAGGAACAAGACCTTGGAGTTATCATCAGCGGCTCTCTTAAGCAATTTAGTCAGTGCAGCTAGGCTTATAATAAGCCAAATAGGATGCTTGGATGTATCAGGAGGTATGTTGATAGCAGAAAAAGAGAGGTTTTACTTCCCCTGTACAGGTCCTTGGTGAGGCCACACCTGGAGTACTGTACCCAGTTCTAGACTTCTCACCTCAGAAGAGATAGAGATAGTCTAGATATGGTGCATTACATGTTAACAAAAATGATTCAGGGCCATCAGGTCCTGTCCTGTGAGGACGTGTACTCACTGAAGACCAGAAGAGAGAAAGAAGACATTATAGAGACCTTCAGATTCCCAAAATGAATTAACAGGGTGAACTGCAGAGAACTGTTCAATTTAAATACTATCACACGATCACGTGGTCATGAGTAGAAGTTGGCAGAAGGGAGGATCAGGAGGGACATGAGGAAGTACTATGTTACAGAAAGGGTGGTGGAGCCATGCAACAGACTGCTGTCTGAGGTGCTGGGTGTGAAACCTATTAGTGTTTTTAAGCACTGCTGGGACAGAAATAAGGATACAGTGGTTGCACAAGGTGTCAGGAAAGAGGAGGATAATGGGGGGAGGGATGGGAAGACCTAGGACCCTGGGTGAACAGTAGGTCCCAGGGTTAAAAGGCTACTCAGACAGACTGTATGAATCTTTAGTCTTTTCTGCTGTCAGTGTCTATGTTTCTATGTTTCTATGTTTCTGTGTTTCTATGTTCCTTCACCACAAAAGCACTAATACTTGACAAACAAGACCATGGAGTCACTGCTCAGCCATCAGCCAGCTGTTGTTTTTCTACCTCCTTCCCTCAATGAAGAACCCTGCAGACAGTTCTTGTCACAGGTAATTCTCAAATACCTAGCCACCCGCAGTAAGAAGAGAAAGTGCTCAAAAAGCAGTCTTGGACCAGGGGGAAAGAACCCTTAATTCTCACAACATCACTTCTCAGTAGGAGACCTTACATTTCTCTGGTTTAATCTCCAGGCCCAGTCATGAGACAACAAGAATCCAGGCCTAGACACACATGTTTTGCCTGCAGATGTATTCCACTTGCTGTGATCCTCAACTCATGTTGTCACCTTGGTGACAGTACTGTGGAAGGGACCATAAATCACCGTATCCTAAGGAGGAAAGCATCGTGAAGGAAGAATTGTATTAGACACACTGCCATGCACTTATTTTTTCACTGTTTCTCCCAAATGAGATACATCATTACCTTTAAGTCTGAAACCACCTATGTGTTATGATGCTAACCCAAATCAAAGGAAAATATATAGCTGTTCCTGAGTCCCAGCGCCTGTAGATGGCAGTGTAGGGGCACATTTTGATCATTCAAGAAATATTTGTCTACACACAAAAAGTTCACCAATTGTTCTAATGGTACTAGTTACGGCAGAGAAGAGAGACTGAACTGGAAGAACCACAGTGTACAGTGTAATTGTAAAAAAAAATGCAAATATATTAAATTACTAACACTTCAAACTAATTTTATAGGGGGCAGAGTTTGTAGACGACGTAAGTTTTAAAAAATGTTACATTTCTAATTATTTTAAGTTGTTTTGCTTTATTGAAATTGTTAAACACAGAAAATGCTGAATCTTTGCATTTCTGTTTATTTATTTAGATTGGTTTTGGTTCATTTCCTGGACAGCTTGTAGTAATGGTAAGTGGTGCACTTTAAATTCTCATTATAAACAAGTTAAGATAAGCAGGATTTGTTGGTAGTAGGAAGTGGGGCTACTTTACTTGATATGCTGTCTCGGTGCCCAGCACTCCATTGCTCCAAGGAAAGGGCAAAGTAGCAGTAAAAAATAAAACAATATAGCAACGTGATAAAATAAGGACAATAAAAGACAAGGGTCAGGATACTGAAAGCAAATAGTGAGCATTAACAGGGTTAAAGTCCCACTAACAGTGTTTAGCATCCCTAAAGCAGGGAGTCACTAAATGTGTCATTGTGACAGGCAGGGTTAGTGACAATTAGGGATATTCCAGGTTTTGCTTTGCTGGTGACGTTCACAAAGTGGGGTTGGGGTTACCACCTGATTGCATAGTGGGAGTTTTTTTTTACTTGTATTTTATTATTTTTCAACTGAGAAGTAGAAAACACAGTTACACATCATACAAGGCATTAGTCATGACCAGCAAAACCATTTATCTCACAATAGGTTACTCTCAGTAAATGCAGCCCATAATTTATACACCAAGGAATGAACAGGTTCAGTATAGTGAAAAGTAATTTACACTAATCAGAAAAAGCCAACCAGCTCAATGATATAGGTGGCAAAGCGAACCTGTATGAAAGACATTTTCACCACAGCCATTTGGTTGCTGTTTAATCAGTATTAGATGAAAAGGCTAACGCAGTACTGATGCTTCATAACATGCTCCAACCCAGGCATAAGCAGTAATTACAACTGCCTGGTATTAACAAACTGCTACTATTAGAGAATAATAAACTGCAGAGAACCCCACGAATACAACCGGAGCAGTAAACTATTAACTGAATTTAACTCCAGAGGTCCAGAGGTACTATAGCACTGAACCCAGTTCTCAATAAAATATTAAGTCCATAAAGGGTGTGTTAAGCATTGCAATATTGCCCCAACAGGAAAAATAAAAGTCAACAATGAAGGGGTACTTTTAGTGAAGTCAGTTATTTGTGCCATGATGGTGACTTACTCGGTGTCCTGTGCTGTCATTATGTGCCCATAGCTATTTTGTCTCCTTGGAGGGAATGCACTCAAAAGGTAATTAAAGGGTTCCATGTCATAACGGCGATCGCGGAATAGCAATCGCCATTACAGCGAGTGTACGTCACCGAAAATAAATTTCAGCGATGTACACTAGCAGTGCAGACAAAAACACTGCCCGAGACCTATGGGTCTTATTTTTAATGTGGGGGCTATGCACCCTGCACCCTTTACTTACAGATTCTCAACTCCAGGGGGGTGCATGTCGGGGGAGTGAAAAACTTAAATAAAATTAAAGCTGTCTGCTGGCAAAAAAACAAACAACCTGCACCACACTGGACCTGAACCCTGCACATCTCAGCTGATCACCCTCCCCACTATGCTAGTGGACCAGCTCAGGCAGCTGTCCACCACACCTCCCACATACCATCCCTCCTGCTTCTCCCCACAGAAGCGTGATAGATATACCTAACTATTTCTGTCGTGGTATTTTGCTCACCCCAGTATCTGGTCACCCCCTATATGTAGCCGTGAACACAAGTGCCGAATTGAGTCGTCATTTTGTAGGCACCCAATTTCAGTCGCCTTGTTCATTGGATGCCTAATTAAATAAGCATTCAGGTAAATTGTCCCCAAAAGGAATAACAACAAGGCAAACATGTCTAAACTTATAGAGTTAAGTCCAGAGTTAGTAGGGTATCATCCTCAGCATATGCCGATCACACAGTGAAACCTTTACAGTGAACACGTTGATGCTGACAATATCGGCAGTTCTCTGTAAATTCTGCCTGGGACCCCAGCACTCTTTCCTCCAGTCCTGCACCTCCTCCCCCGAATCAATTCCACTAGGAGTTGTTAATCCCTAAGTCTGGGGGTGCAGGGCAAAACCCATTGGACATTCAGGGTGAAGCCCCAATAAACAGAAACAGTTTCTCCAATGGATTTATGAAAACCACAAATTGCAGTCAACATAAATCTGTCACTATAGGATTATGCGCAGAAGATGTTGATGCTGTAGTGTTGTACAGCCCATCCTCAGTCCCCTTCCAATATGTCTGATTCCTTCTCTCAAGTGTTGCCACAAATCTGGCTTTAAACTCCTGAGCTGTCTTCTTGGCCCATCACCCAGCATCTTTAGCATCAGAGAACTGGTATTGTTTGTCTCCATATATGATCCACAGTTGTGCTGGAAATAGAAGTGAGTGTATTATGCCCAATGGCCCTAACTAACTGTGGATTGTAATAAACTGTTTATGTCGATCTCTGATAGCAAAGAACATGTTGTGTGAAACTGAACAATTTCACCAGGCAAAATATTTCTCATAATTTCACAATTATGCAAAAGTTTTCACCAAGGTGAAATGTAATTTTGCCTGGTATTTCGATTTTGTGTAATTTGCAGAATTTCACAATAAATGGTTTGACGAACAATTTCACCCATCTGTGCTTTAAATTTTGCCTTGTGGCAAAAATTTTGTCAGTGTTACTTTATATTTCGTCATTTAAATTATGCTCCAAAGGTGAAATTTGGAAATGCATTGTGGGCAAATAGGTCAAATATCATATGCATGTTGTTTACAGCACAGTCCATTACCTGTTGAGTCGGAGAGCAGTCTGTTGTGGTGCATCCGTCAATAAACCCTTTTGAAACCTCTTTAAACTTCTATTTGAGAGCTAATTGCTCCCAGATATACATTTTTGTTCCTAGTGCTGCTAGGAACATTTTCTAATGTTGTAGATTTTTGCATAATACTTAGTATAATTAGTTTTAGTTCTGTCTGTGTCTGTGAAGGAGTTGAGTCGGGTATGGTAGGTGTGTATAACCAGTACAGGCTATTTCTAGCCTTTTACAAACAGATTTCTCACAAATTGTGAGTGATTTACTGTTATTTCTTTCAAGCTTCTATATTTTTGTTGGTGTTCTACTTATTTGAATTAATTTTGTTATATCTTGACAAGTATTTTTTTTCTGTCTCTGAAAATTTACTCCTGTCTGAGCAGGAAGCTTCTGCTAGCCCGTGTTATATACCATTCTTCTGCTTTTAGTTGTGAATACTAAAGTTTTGAATTGAACACACAGTGCTGGTCCCTTATTTTATTTATTTTTTGTTTGTGGTCAGTTCTGTTTCTGTTACATTGTGTGTGTCACTTAAATTGTGAAAAGCAACAATTCTATATTTTTTGTATGGAAACTTAAGTACTTTTAGTTGATCACCTTAACTTGTCCATATACAGTTTCACTGCTTTGGTGACTTGCTCTCCTGTATTTTATTGCTGGAGCTTGCCTGTGCATTGTGGTGTTCCTCTTTTACTTGGCTTTGGTTACCCTTTCCCTGTTACAGCATTGTTTAGTACCTGACCAGTGCAATATAAAAATTACTTATTAATATCCTTGGCAAAAGATTGCTAATCCCATCCATATTGTTGTAGTCACCTTTGTTTGTCGATGTTATATGGTTGGCTCTCCCTTATATAAAAAAAATTGTAGCAATGAGTAATAACACATTACAGTACTTAAATTGTCCAGACACAGGTGATCTGTATTTAAAGTAGGTTACCTGTGCCCTTTTTCCCTGTGTTGCTTTAATTCCTGTTTGGGGAAAGAAAAAAGTTACCTTTTTGTTTTTACTAGAACAGGCTACCATATACTGTATTAGTTGTACAGAGTGCTGCTACCTGTCTTAATTGTGTTTGGATTTGGAAGGAAGCCAGTACTGCCTGCAGGTGTGAGGTGTTATTCACACAGGTAGTAATACATCTTTTCTTGATATACTTCCAGAGAAAGGCAAAGCTTTGAAACAGCAGCATATTAAAATGCCTGCTAAGAGATGGTCCAGTACACGGGGGACGTGCTGGGAGGATGAGGCAGCTAAGAAGTCTGTTGAGGAGAGTACAATTTCAGCTCCAGTTCCCCAAAGCAGTGAAAGCACACGTATGTCTGCATCAGTGTCTTCTGTGGGCTATGGTGGTGCGTCAGGTACCAGCAAAGGAGTTGTTCGAAGTACTGGCATACCTGTGTCTCAGTTTTTTAAGGCAACAACTGTTGCATCCATGCTGTTGGGATGATGATAGTGAGAAGGGACACACTGACACCAGCGCAGGAACAGTGGTCCAGGAGGAGGGTGAAAAGTCTGTCGCTGTGACTGTCCCAGGGCCTGTTCCTGCTGGAGTTGGTGGTGGAGATAGTGTTCAGCCAGAGTCTGATAACCTGGGAGATATGGGTAATTATGAACTAGCGATCGTAAATGGAGGAAGCTGATTAGCTGAGAAGTTTTTGAAGCCGCGTTGATATCGGGCTACATCATCACGGCTTCAGAAAACCTCCGGTCACCAGCCTCCTCACTTACTGTGCAGCGTTCCTCGTCTCCCACAGTCCGAGTCAGACCTCCAGTTCACCGCTGTTTAAAAAAAAAAAAAAAAACTCTTTACAAATGTGCCCATGACAGAATGCAGCACAACACAAGCTGCTGGGAGCCGGGAAGAACAACGACCGAGCTGCCCAAAACATCCTCCGCATCCTACAGTTCCATTCCCCACAGAAACGTAATGTTAGGTGGCAGTCGCAGAGCATATCCAATCTGTCTACAAGGCAGAATGGCTCAAGTCGTGCCTTGAGCGAGCACCTTTTTAAAAAACAGTAAAGGATCCAAAACTGACCCACGACTTGTTTTTTAAACAGTACAGCCGTCCAAGTGACAGTTTCACATTTCCAGATGACTTTCTGGAAGATGTCCATTCTTCCCATTTACATTGCTGCTTCCTTCTTGCCACAGATAACGTTTTGAGAGAGACATACAGTACACTCCTCCTCCATAACTCAACTTACAACAGTGCCACCTGCTGTTCAGACCTGTCCAGGAACTATTTTATTAAAAAGTACTCCTCCAACACCTCACAAAACACATTTTCAGAACGATTTAAAAGATTTTTTTTTTACTGCTAAAACTTGTATTCCTATTCATAATAGCAATAATGCACTCCAGGGTGTGGTATATCATGGGATATCGTCACTTCTTGGGCGGTTGGACGCACTCGGCCTGCGGCTTCGTGCCCAACCACCAGGTGTGATGATATCCCATGATATACCACACCCTGTCATGCATTATTGCTTAATTATACAATTGGGTATGAACATCCTGTAATCTCATTGATCAAAACACATCACATGACCGTGGTATATCCTGCAATAATCCATGGCTGAGAAATGGTATTTATAAAAAACACACTTAAACACATTTAAAATTTATTTTACACATGGGTCCATTGTATAATTGCAATAAGGCAATCCAGGGTGTGGGTTTTTGGGGAATTTACCCACTTCTTGTGTGGTTATGTCACTCAGCTGCGCCTCGTGACACACCACACAAGGCATTGTTAAATCCTCTAATAACCCATACCCTGTTGTGCCATATTGCTTAATCAGCCTCCTGACCCTGAGGAGATAGTTGTAGAGAAAAAAAGTACTGTGCAAGAAGACATTGATAGGGAGGAGGGGAAGAGAGGAGGAGGAGGATAAGACATCATCAGCATCGGTGCTGATGACGGCAACTGGATGATCCTCATGGATCGTGAGTTTAAAAGGTGAAAGATAATGTAAGCCAAGACCATTTACATGCACAGCCCATGGGTCAGGCTGCCACCAACCCTATCAGCAATCCCCCAAGCGGTCCAGTCACCCCCTCCCAAAAGTAGTCTTATGGAAATGATGAAAGCAGCACAAAAGGCAAAAACTTGAACACCTGCTTCTCAGCTCTCCCAGTCCCACCAGCAGCATGTTAAGTCCAGATGTCAAAAGTCCCTAGTTTGGGAATTTTATGTGCTTGATCCAGCCAAGGAAACCATAGCGATATGTCAACTGTGTCAAGCATGAGTTAGTTGCAGAAAAAAGGAAAGTCACATAGGTACCGGTGGCCAACACGCCCATCTGAAAAACAAGCACCCACTGCAATGGCAGCAACACCAGAAGGATACCAGAGCAGTTGGTGGGATCTCCCTTAGCAAGTTAAATGTAACTGAGAGCAGTTCAATACAGCAGGAGGAGGGAAGGCAGAGTGGGTCAGTGGAGGAGGAGGAGGAACAATCATTTGGTCTCTCGAGTAGTGGGCAGCAGTGGAGGTGCCACTCCCAGTCCCTTGACTCAGAAAAGTACATCACCACATCCCAAATCAACCAAAATAACTGGTTTCATGTGGTCTACATCTGCACAGCCCCAAGAGTCAACTGTTACCCCTAACAGAGCAACACTGGTGTGACAAGTAGAGTGTTCTGGTCGAACAGCTCCAGAGATGCTGCCCACTCTGAAGAACATCCTTGAGCAGCACACAAAGTACTCTCCCAATCATGCTACTGCACGTGAGTTAAGTGCTGCCACCACTGAAATGCTAGCCATCGATCTGTTGCCATTCTCATTCATGGAGAGTGCTGGGTTTCACAGGTTGATGGCCCATGCCTGTCCCAAATGGCAGGTTCCATTGTGAACCTATTTCTCTAAGCGTGCCATGCCAGAGCTGAATGGTAGAATTGCTGATTCCATAAGACATGCAATGAAGCATTCTGCATCAGAATATATCCATCTTAGCATTGCTATGTGGACCAGTGGACAAAAAGCAGCAATCTCAAATCTCAGCATAACAGCACAATGGGCTACAGGTACCTGGGTGGTAGTTGCTTTGGGCCTGGAAAAACCTGCCTGAAGCCAAACTGTGGTGGTAGCAACACCCTATAATTTGGCAGCATGCAACTCTGAGTATGCAAAGTGTTACTGGTTCTCACACAGGTGCAAAATGCTTAATGTTCTGCTGGACGAGATTGGTGAGTGGCTACACACACAGTCACTTACAGCAGGATTCATCACAAGTGATAATGGCTCCAGTGAACTGAAATGCATTAGCAATGGTGTTTTTCAGGGTGCCTGCCTGCACACTGCCTTAATCGTGTTGTGCAGCAGTTTCTAAATCATGCAGACATTAAGGAAACAGTGACAGTTGCCCATCGCATCTGTGTACACTTTGCCCATTCTGCAAAGGCCTGTGACCATTTACGTGAGTTACAGAGCAATAACCATCTCCTTCAGCACCGTATGAAGCTTGATGTTGTGACCAGGTGGAACTCCTCGTTGTACATGATTGACCCCTCTGTATGAACAGTATAAGGCTGTTTCAGAATACCTGGTGGTACACGCCACCAATGACAGAGCTGGAGTGTCCCTTGCTCTAACAACAGAGCAGTGGCAACAAATGAATGGGCTAATGTGCATTCTCTGTCCAGTCGAGAATGCTACACAGTCAGTGAGTGGGGACTGCTTGTATAAGTCCATCCATACCACTCACATGTGTGCTGAGGCAGACACTGGTTAATGTCCAACACCAAATGGAGGTAAGTGGGGATCATAGCAGTTGTGATCTAATGAATCACATGCTCCACATGCGGGACATGAGTACTCATATATCCGGCATTGTACAGTCAGGCAGAATTGTAATTGCTACCATGCTTGATCCATGCTACAAACATGGCCTGCCTTCTATAATTGAAGGCGATCATCAGTACATGCAAAAATTGACAGAGAACCTCATTAGACAGGTATCTGCTGCATAGAAGAAAAAGGCACATGAACCATGCACTGCAGAGAAAACGGGTGTTGCTACCACCACCAGCTGCTTACAAGCAGAAAAATTTGAGAAAATGGGCAAGGCACAGCAGGAAATGGCAAGCTATCCCATTTGGGGTGTTCTCTATCTGGTGGGAGTGGAGGTTATGGGGTAAAGGGAAAGGGAACATTGCTTAACCAGGAGTAGCATGCTAACCTGAAGCTTGTTTCCAGATGCGACCTGTGAGCACAAGGAAGTTAAGTGAGTTGCTCAGGATTACACAGTATCCACCTAGGCAGCTGTGGGATTCAAACCCAGGGAGTAGGCCTGTTCAGAGCCTTAATCCACTGTGCTATACTGCCTCCTAATGATGTGGAAGAAAAGGAGGAGGAGATAGATGAGGTAGCTGCACTCAGGGCAGCAGAACGAATGGTGGAGACCTACATGGGGGACACAAAGCACCTTACCATTACTGACGAGCCATTGCAGTACTGGAGAAACAAAGTGACTGACTGGTCAGCACCGACATCAGTTGCTATGAAATACTGTACATGAGCTGCCCACCATCCAGTGTCAGTGTGGAACGAGTGTTTATTTTGGCTGGGGCCATTGTGCATGACTGTAGAACCAATTTGTCACCCAAGAATGTGTCCATACTAACATTCATCAAAATGATCGAAAGGCACATTCTGCATAACACAGTGATGTCAATGGTGTCACTGCCAAAATATCAAGATATACATTTTACTTTTCATTTTGACTAACCCCATCCTAAAGAAAGATATGTTTTCTTAATGTCTTTAAAAGTGCCCATGATGGAGCCTGGCACATGCTACACCTGGCCCTCCCCTCCTGCTGGTTCACCTGATATGCCCATGCACTTCATGTGAAAAATAACTATTTTCTGTCTCTTACTATCCATGACATGTTGAAGAACCCTCGTAGTACAAGTAGTGTATGAATGTAACATGCTCATTCAACCGTTAACACCTGTTGAACAGATTTTGAAAAGTGCTGAATGGTGGCTATCTTTAAAGATGCGAGTCATTAATCAAAAAGTGATCACCATAAAAAAAGGCTTAACAACATCCAATTACCCAAAAAGGTTTATTATAAGTAGTGCGATAGTACTTGTACAAAAACTGTGATGGTCCCAATGGGGGGGGCAGGTGTTTGCTGCCCGCAGTTTTGGCTTCTAAATTTCCCTAAGTACCGCAGCTCTGCCACCTCAAATGATTAGACAAAACATTAGCACCCTCCACCTAATTACTAAACACTAAACCTAAAAGACAGGATCAAATACCAAACTTGCCTCCTGGGAAAGAAGGCACTCCTCGGAAAAAACCCACCCTGTGTAGGAAACCTGCTTGAGGCTTCTCTCTCATCACACATCACCAGAGCGAGGAAGAATGGAGCACTGTCCATCCTATTCCGCCAACCTCACTAGAGCAGAGCACTTTCTCCTGTCGGGCCCCCTCTGGATAAATGAACTCCCAATGAAATTACAAACAAACAACAGCCTGTCTCAATTCAAAGCAGGCCTCAAACAACACCTAATGGCTAGCTCAAAATGCACCTGCTTCTCAGGCCCCACTTGATAACAGGCTTACCCCCGGTAGCACCAAGCAGAGCTACCTAGAAACCTTGCCTCCACTCCAGCCTAGCCAAAGGCAAGTAAGCTATCAGTCCTCCTTAAACGCTCTTGTACTGCCCTCCTAATCCCCCCACACCCTACTCGACAAAGCCCTTTGAGCTGCCCCTTCACAGCCCCCATTTCACTATCCCCCACCTCCTGCCTCTGTGGTAGGTTCATACCCAATCCCCCTTGTTTCACTGTCACCCAGCCTCTCGCCATCTGGGATAGAATTAAACCCTATGCAGTTACTCTGCCATAGTATATCAACGGATTTGGAGGTCTCCAGGGGTGTGCTACCTAGGGCAACTAATTAGAAACAGCTTAGTATTCTATTACAACTGCTCTGTTTTTCTCCTATTTGTCTAATTCTCATATAATCGCTCTTTAATGCCTAATGATCAGGCCTCTGTAACCACAGAATATGTGTATTGTCTTATTGTCCACCCTGACGTGGAACCTTTGTAAAACAGCTCTCGCACTAAGGTCTTTCTGAAATACTAACTGACCAACTAACTAACTAAATAAATAAAAAAACTGTCTCCACCATCCATTTCCATGCTTCTATGTGAAAACAGCTATTGCAGAAGGGCGGTCGCCATTTGGGTGAGTGTACATCGCCAAAAATGAATTACGACGATGTACGCTCACAGCGACTATGAAATTGGCAACAGGTTTGCTATGTTATGTGGGGGGGCTGCACCCCCCCACTTCAGGATTCTCAACTCCAGGGGGGTGCATGTTGGAAGGTGTAAAACTTAAAAAAAAAAAAGAAAGCAAAAAGTGATTGCACCCCAGAACCGAACCCTGAACCCTCCCAACTCCAGCCTGCCACCTACCCACCACACCACATGGCCAACTCAGCAGCTGACTGCCGCACACACCCCATATACCCTCCCTCCCCCTCCACCCATCGCCACGCTTTTCTCTCCCCCCGCCGCAATGTGTATATATAGCAAAATCCTGTCGCTGTATTCACTTACCTCTGTATCCAGTCGCTACCCTGCCAGGTAGCCCAAAACACAGTCGCCGTGATTGAGTCACCCTTTTTGTAAGTGCTCAGTCACGGGCGCCGTGTTCACTGGATACCCATTTCCACATTTACTTCCTCCCTAGATGTGCTGTTTACTTGTTAATGAAACCAGTGGCCTACTTCACAGTTCAAGCAACCCACTCTGTCTTCCGCACATCATCTCCTGCAGGGCCTTGATGTAGTCATCATCATAAAGACATGGGATGAAAAGTCACCAGAGGAAAACAACCTAAGCAGGAACAATGACAGGAAACATGATGAATACTCATCCATCTGCATAATACCTGGTGTTAGCAAGCAAATTAGAAGCAGAGAAAAACAATATCTACTTACCATACCCAGTGAATGTAATTAAACTGCGGAAATTGCCCCCAGGCCCAGAAGGAACATGCGGGGTGGGGCACATGAAGCACAGCAGCAGACATCTGAATGCCACATTTCCCTTCCCCAACAGCACTGCATACCTGGAAATAAGACAAAAGGAAGAACAAATATTTAAGCTTGCTTGTTAAAAGTCCCCCCCACCTCAGCCCACATCAACTCCCCCACCCGAAACCCACCCCACCAAAACTATAAAAATGAAGAAATACTTACCTCAAGGACCGTCTGTGAAACTAGAACAATTGCACAGGTAAATGGATCGCCCATGTCTTTCTTCAGCAGCAGCAGGAGTGGGAGGTACATCACTGGAATTCCTGGATGTTGACAAAGCAAAAAGAACACAATTACTATCAAACTCAGATATCTGGACTGTAGTAACCTACCCCAGTAATGAAATGTGGTACTTGCCAACATCCCAGATCAAAATCCCTCCTGGCCTGGCAATGATGATCATGTAATCCTCAGCTAACTGAAAAATAATACAAAAGCAGTACAAACATATTAGAACTCAAGATGCCACAATACCAACCCACCAACACTCCTTCTCTGGAACAGAAAAAATTACAGACAGATACTTATGTGTGCAACAGCAGCAGTATGGACTCTGTGATGATCCAGTCCATCAACCAGCTGAAACAGAGAAAAGGAAGTGCAAAGAAGAAGGAAACCATTTTGGTTCTGAAAAACAGTAGCAGAAAAGGTCAGAGCCAAAAGGATGGCCTTCAGGAAATATAAGGACGCAGCTGGATGAAGATAGGAGGCATACCAAACTTCCCTAAGGGAAGCAGGGAAGGCAGTAAGGCAAGCAAAGGCCCAAACCGAGGAAACACTAGCACAAACAGTAAAGAAGGTGACAAGACTTTCTATAGATACGTTAGTGAAAGGAGAAAGTCCAGAGAATGCTACTGCTAAGATCAAGGGGATAAGGGGCATGTGAGGAGGAGCATGTAAAAGCATCTATCCTAAATATATACTTCTCTCAGTATTTACTGAAGAGAAGGAAGGGCAGGGTCCACACTCAGCACCATGGACACAGGGGAGGGGTGTGCACTAGTCCTTCACAAAAGAAAGGGTCCTACAAGAGCTCAATAAGCTCAGGGTGGACAAGACAATGTGACCTGATGGCACACATCCCAGGGTACTAAAGGAGCTAAGGGTGGAACTAGCAGAGCATTATCAGAACTGTTTAGTGACTCTCTGAGTACAGGAGAGGTCCTAGAAGACTGGAGAAGGGCGCATGTGATCCCGCTTCCCAAGAGTGGTAGCAGGGAGGAGGCAGGGAACTACAGACCACTCAGTCTTACCTCAGTAGTGGGTAAGATTATGGAGGCACTCTTAAGGAAAGGTTAGTGCAACACCTGGAATCCATAGGAGCACAAGATCCAAGACAGCATGAGATTACAAAAGGAAGGTCCTGTCAAACTAATCTCATAGATTTCTTTGACTGGGTAACCAGAGTGGTGGACCAAGGGAGAGCAGTTGATGTTGCCTACCTTGACTTCAGCAAAGCTTTCGATACTGTTCCACATAGAAGATTAATTAATAAACTGGGTAGGCTCAGGTGAGTCAGACGTTGGTCAACTGGGTGGCAAACTGGTTGGCGGGCAGAAAACAGAGAGTGGTGGTAAATGGCATACAGTCAGAAGAGATGCAAGTCACAAGTGGAGGTACCTCAGGGATCATTCTTGGGGCCAGTCCTCTTCAATATCTTCATCAATGACATTGCATATGGATTGGAGGGTAAGTTTGTCTGTTTGCAGATGATACCAAGATCTGCAACAGAGTAGGTGATCCAGATGGGGTGGGCAGAATGGGAAGAGATCTGGATAAACTGGCAAAATTGTCAAAAGAGTGGCAACTGGGGTTTAATGCAAAAAGTGCAAGATCATGCACATAGGGAAGAGAAACCCTGAAACCATCTATAAGCTGGGAGGGAGTTGCTGGCAGTCACAAGGGAAGAAAGAGACTTGGGCATCATCATCACCGATGACCTGAAATCATCCAAGCAGACCACTAAAGCAGCAGGTAAGGCTAGGGGGATGTTAGGGTGTCATTAGTAGGGCTATCACAAGTCAGATGAGCGAGGAAATTATCCCTCTTTACAAGACACTGGTTAGGCCCCATCTGGAGTACTGCATGCAGTACTGGAGGCCGCACCTTCACAAGGACATTAACCAAATTGAGGCAGTCCAGAGATGGGCAACCAAAATGGTGCAGGGACTGCATCAGAAAACGATGTGAGGACAGATTAATGGAGCTCAATATGTATACCCTAGAGCAAAGGAGGAGAGGTGATATGATTGAAACACTCAAACACCTTAAGGGCATTAACAAGGTGAAAGAGTCTAACATGTTTCAATATAAGAAAAATAGCAGGACAAGAGGACACAGCATGAGATTAGAGTAGGCCGATTAAGGGTAATGTAAGGATGTTCTTTTTACAGAAAGGGTGGTGGATGCATGGAACAGCCTACCTCAGGAAGTGGTGGATATGAATACAGTGCAGGGCTTCAAACAGGCATGGGATAGGCATAAAGGAGCAATACAGATGAATATGAATAAATAGGCCACTGACAGAGCAAAGGCCAATGGCACATTCATAAGGTAGAAAAAGAAATGGGCAGACTGGATGGGCCTTGCGGTCCTTATCTGCCATCAACTTCTATGGTTCTATGTTTCTATGTAACATTACTTCAACCTCATGGCAAGCTGGCAACTAGTCAGAACAGCAGGCTACAAGCTATAGCAGCACCCCAAAATCTCATTCCCTCCACACCGTGCAAGTTACAGCCACAGAGTCAACACAGACAAACAAGACAGCAGCATTGTGAAATGATAATTCAACATTTTTTCTCAGTCAACTGAGAAACCAGCAGCAGGAAGAAGCAAGTGCAAGAAGCAGCACCATTTTGAAAGAGGAATTATTGTATAGCAGTTTATTTTAGTGCCCTCTTTATTTAGCGTAGAGAGGGGTGCAGTACTATATAGCACTCAACTGGATTAGCGCATCAGCTTCCTGTCCAGTTATAGCACTATGCTCCCTGTAATATTAATGATCAGTTTATTTTAGTGCTTTTGTTAGTTAAGTTAATATAGCAAAATAAACTGAAAGCTAATATTTCCTGCTATACAGTAATTTTCTCATGTGGCACCACTTTGGCTAGTTCATAATTCCAACAATAATTATATCTCCTTCTCTCACAATTTTGCCATGAGGTGGCTCTGGACTTACTGAATAAACCTGATCTTCCTGGACATAAGTCCCCACCACTCATGCACACTAATGGGGATAGCACCGAGGCACTAGGACCAAGCGGGAGCAAACTTTTTGCTAGAGACCCGGCGCCAGAGATGGAGCATAGGGCGGGCCTCAGCTCAGATGGGTAATGACTATCTCATCGACCTCCAACCACCTCAGTTCCTTTTTTCCCGCCGTCGAGTGCACTTCAGTGATGATGTCGCTCGCCCTACGGGAGTCAAACTTCAAACTAGCAGCATAGTTTTCAGTTTTGTTGTTTTGTAGTAATATCTCGAATAAGTATCGTTTAAGTTTATTCTTATTTACAAAGAAGTCTCAGCCTACGTTGACGGAGTCGACCATGAGCGGGTCAGGTGACGGTAGGGAGACTTCGTATGAAAGCTGTTCAGTCAGCCAGGCTGGGTCCTGTCCACGCCTTCTCCAGAGGGTGGTCTGACAATGGTTAGTCCATGCCCGAGGGGTGGGCAGTCCCTTGAAAGCATAAAAATAAACAGTCGCATTCTCGCAGAATCGCTCGGCCCAAGCTCTTCTTCGGCCCACAGGTCAAAAAAAGAAGGCATCACTTGAGGTCGCCCTCTGATATGTCTGAGCTAGACGGTCAGTTATTGGAGCTAGTTGCTGGTCTCCTCCTTCGGAGTCACCAGCTTCTGTTTCTGGTAGCCGACATCTTCGACATCGTAGCCCTACCCCGCCTTCTGGTAGGTCTTCAGATGAGCAGTTTCAACAGTGGGCCGCTCTTATGGAGCAATGGGCTCGGAGGTTGGTCCAACTGCCAAGCCCGGTCACTCGGGGGCCTTCGGGCTTCTTGGGAGACCAGGTAGGGTGGTTGAGCCTCCCTGGTCACGCGGCGCTGTCTTTGGTGCCGTTGACACCGTGCTTAGGTGTTTCCCCCGCTCAAATGGCTGCGGCGCAGGGGACCACACTGATGCCTCTATGTCCTGCTCTTCTTCCCCCCCCTTCTCCTCAAATCCTGTTTTTCGGAGTCTTGGGGTGTTTTCTACGCCCTCGGTGTCGATGGCATGCTTGGCACTGTCTTCGACACTGATGCGTCTGTCAGCGCCATCCTCGGCGCCATTGAGTTACTTGGCACCGTACACTTCAGCGCCATCCTCAGCACTGTGCACTTCATCGGTGCCGCGTGGTGTCATGGCGCTGTCCTTGGTGCCCTGCACCTTGTTGGCAATCAAGGGCCATGGCGCCGGGCACCATCCTCGGCGCCATGCGCTTTGTCGGTGCTGTGTGGAGTCACGACACCATCTAGCCTTTCAGCGCCATCTTCAGCGCCATGTGGCTTCTCAGCGCCATGTATTTCTGTGGCGCCGGGGGTTCTTAGGGCGTCATCCACTTTTCAGGACTCCTCCTCCTTTAATGCTTTTTCTCCCTCGTTTCCTTCTGATTTTCACTCCTTTCCCATCCATGCAGTCCCTCCTGGACTGTCAGGAGATGACACTGAGCCTGACCCAGACCTTCGACTGGGTGATGAAGTGGAAGGATCCATTTCTGCTGCAGAGCCTGTGGTCGAGGACCTGTCTTTTAAGTCTCTGCTGAAAAATTAGATTTCCACTCTTTCTCTCCAAACTACAGACATCGATCCTGGGAAATTGCTACGACTCCAATACCTCCATGTTCTGGAGATCCCTATGGATTTGACTCCTCCGGTACAGCCCTCCTTTGAGATGCTATCTCAAATGGTATGGAATAATCCCGCTCTCATTCCTTCCGTGGCTGAATCCATAGATAGGGAAATACTCAGCCCTCAAGGATTGACCTATTTTGGCATCCCAAGCCTTTGCGGATCCTATTGTAGTTTTGGCAGAGAATGATAAGGTCACCCTTCCTAGACTACTACAGCTCGACCTATTAACAAAGAATCTGTAAGATAAACACTTTGGGTAAGAGAGTCTTTGCTGCTTCCTCCCTGGGTATGTGTGTTGCCAGCTACCAAGGCTATTTCTCTCAATATGAGTATATCCTTTGGCACTCACTCACTCAAACAAATGGTTGAAGCTCTACCGATTCAGACACAAAGTCAGAGCTACTCCACACCATTACCAGGGGTATCGAATCCAACAACCAGCAGGTTAAAGCGACTATGGATGCTTTCGGTACTGCTTCCCGAGCCGTGGCAGCCGGCATTTGTACCCGCCGTCATTCCTGGCTGCGCACTTCAGGTTTCACAAATGATGCATAGCAGCAAGTAATGGCGTTGCCTTTTGATGGTGTGTATCTCTTCGGTCCTCAAGTAGAACAAGCTGTAGAAGCTGCACAAAAGACAAGGTCAGCCATTAAGTTGGCTCGACCTCCTGCTGTCCCCTCTCGAGGGGGTGTTAATAAATGCCAGTTCCATAACCATCAGTCCTTTGAGGCAAAGGCAGAGGAAGTTTTCATAAAAACCAAGCCCCCCAGCCTCAAAAGAAAATGCAACAGAAGGCGCAAGCACCCAAAGTGCCTTGCGACGCCTTCTGAGTTCTTGGCCCAAGTCCCACCTCAACTGCCCAAGGTGGACTCCTCCTCAGTAATGGGAGGTTGTCTGACACTCTTCTACAATCAATGGAAATCGATAACCTCAGACAAATGGGTCCTCCAGATAATCCACGAGGGGTATTCACTCAATCTTGTGGAGACCCCTTCGGATCGTCCGCCCAAATGACAGCCCAAGCTGTCAACCCATCAGTCAGACCTTCTCGCTGCCGAGATATAGGGCCTTCTGAACAACAGGGCAGTAGAAGTAGTTCTGATGCATCAACAGAACACAGGGTTCTACTCCCATTACTTTCTGGTTCCAAAGAAAACCGGGGGCATGCGCCCCATATTGGACCTCAGAAAACTAAACAAATTTCTGCTCAAGGAGAAATTCAAAATGATTTCACTAGGAACCCTGTTAACTTTGCTTCATCAACATGACTGGCTAGCCTCCCTAGACATGCAGGATGCTTACCAGCACATTTTGATTCACCCAAAGCATCACAAACTGCTAAGATTTGTGGCTCAGGGACAACATTATCAGTTCAGAGTCCTGCTCTTTGGGCTATCCTCGGCGCCACGAGTTTTTACAAAGCGTTGTGCAGTTCTCGCAGCACACCTCAGAAAGATCAGAATACAAGTGTTCCCTTATCTGGACGATTGGCTTCTGGCAAGTCCTTCCAGGCAGGGAACTCTGGACGCTGTAACCATGGCTTCAAGCTTTCTCACGTCCATGGGACTCCTGCTAAACCTAAAAATATCGCAGCTGCAGCCCTCCCAGAAGCACCTTTTTATAGGAACTCTTCTGGACACCTCCTGTGCAAAGGCTTTCCTTCCAGAGGACAGGAGGAGCAATATCCTTCAGATGGCCTGTCACATCAGGGAGAGCAACTCGGTTCCAGCTCTCTCGATGCAATGGATGCTAGGTCTCATGGCATCCTCCACATTCACTGTACCCCTAGTGTGCCTTCAAATGAGAACTTCTCAGTGGATGATCAGTAATCAGTGGTCCCCAACCACTCACCCGCAGTCCTTTCTCATCAAGGTGACAGAACCTCTAAAGAGGTCACTCACCTGGGGGTCGCAAGAGATCAATCTCCTAAAAGGATATCCCTTGCTCCTCTGGATCATCAGATTTTCATTACTACAGACATCCCTGATGGGGTGGAGATTCACTGTTAGGCTCTCCACACTCAAGGTACATGGACTCAAGTCAAGTCCCAGCTTCACATAAATGTCTTAGAAATGAGAGCCGCCCTTTATGCGGTCTGGGCTTGAAGGACATTCTCTGTCACAAGAACATTCTCCTTCAAATGGACAACAAGGCAGTGATGTATTACATCAACAAGCAGGCGGTCTCACTCTTACCCCTTTACAGGGAAGCGATGAGAATGTGGAATGGTGCTTGGAGCACAAGGCTCTAATTCAAGTGGTCTACCTGCGGAGAGCAGAACGAACTGTCAGACTGTCTCAGCAGAACAGAGACAGATCCTCACAAATGGTCTCTCGACTCAACCATAGTTCAGTCACTATTCGCAGAGTGGGAAACTCCAGACCTGGACCTTTTGCATCCCCGCTCAACACAAAGTGCCCTCTTCTGCTCCAGAAATCCAGGGCCTGGCATTTTCTGTCAGGATGCATTCAGGCTGTGGTGGACAAAGTGCTTTCTATATGACTTTCCACCTCTTCCTCTAATTCAGAGGGTACTTCTCAAGTTTGAATCCCGGGGGGGGGCAAAATGATCCTCATTGCTGCCTTCTGGCCTCGACAGATGTGGTTTCCACTACTCAATAGTATGTCGGCAGCTCCGCCGAAACCACTTCTTCTTCAGACGAACCTCTTGATTCAGGGGCCTGTTGTTCATCCCAACCTGAGGTCGCTTCACCTTCACGCTTGGCTCCTGAAGAGATAGAAGTGAACAGGCTCCATGTCTCTTGCAGGGTTTCAGATATTCTTCTGGCTGCATGGAAGCAAGCCACTAGGAAAACTTACACAGCCAAATGGAAGCGTTTTTCGCACTGGTGTGCAAAATCCTCTTTGAATCCTTTTTCCTGCCCACCAGATAAAGTTTTGGAGCACCTCTTAGACCTCTCAAATTCAGGTCTGCAGTACTCTACAGTCAAGGTTCACCTTTGTGCCATTTCAGCTTATCATGAGCCGGTACTTTCCTTGTCACTGGCTCATTTACCTGTGGTTAAGAGGTTTCTTAAGGGAATTCTACATACCAGACCTCCTATAAGAAGTCCAGTCGCAGCCTGGGACATTAATCTTGTGCTAGATATGCTCACTCGGAAATCTTTCTAACCTCTGGCTACCTGTGAGCTAAAATTTCTCACCTGGAAAACGGCCTTCCTGGTGGCCATTACCTCAGCCTGCAGGGTCTCTGAGATACATGCCTTGGTCACAGACCCTCCATATACTGTGTTCCACAAAGACAAAGTAGTACTTAGAACCCATCCTAAATTTCTTCCTAAGGTTGTTTCGAATTCCATCTAAACCAACCTTTGGTCCTTCCCTCTTACTTCGCGAACTTCCAAAATGAAGGAGAACGTTCTCTTCATTCCTTGGATGTCAAGAGAGCTTTGCATTTTTATCTAGATAGAACAAAAGACTTTTGTAAAGCTCAACAACTGTTTGTTTCCTTCAGCGAGACCCGGCTGGGTCAACCTGTCGCTATCAGATGTATCTTAGGATGGCTAGTGGCATGCCTTCGCCACTGTTATTCCATAGTGCAGGTTAAGCTGGAGGGCAGAGTGTACACTCACTCTACTAGGGTGGTCACAGCATCTCTGGCAGAAATTTGCAACATACCCATTGCAAATATTTGCAATGCGGCTACCTGGAGCTCAGTGCATACTTTCGTTAAACACTATGCCTTGGATGGCCATGCCAGATGACATCTTTCGTTTGGCAGGACCATCCTTAATGGACTTCTGTCCTAAAACTGTGAGCTCTTGGTCTCTCCTGCCGCCCTCTCGGGGATTATTAGCTCGGTACTCTCCCATTAGTGTGAATGAGTGGTGGAGACTTATGTCCAGGAAGATATAGAAATGACGTACCTACCGTAATTCTTGATCTTCTTGGATGAGTCTCCACCACTCATTCACATGCCCACCCTCCATCCCCTGAGCTCACCTCTGTTGTTGGTCTTCACTCCCTCAAATCTTTAGGCTGTGAAGACTTCTTTGTTGACCCTTCTTATACGGATCGTCCGGACTATCTTATGTCCGGTTTTTGGTTAGGCTAGCCTTCTAGGTTAGTTACGCTGCACCTCCTCAAAAAAGGTACTGAGGTGGTTGGAGGGTCGACGCCGAGACAGTCATTACCGCACGAGCTGAGGCTCACGGTGCCGCTCCTCGCGGCTCCATCTCTGGTGCCAGCCCTCTAGCAAAATGTTTGCTCCCGCTGGGTCCTAGAGCCTCCGGGGCTATCGCCGTTAGTGTGAATGAGTGGTGGAGACCCGTCCAAGAAGATAAAGAATTACGGTAGGTACGTAATTTCCATTTCTGCACACCGCAGCAGTCATTGTCAACAAGATTCATCCTGACATCCTTTGTAAACAGTGGACAAAGCAACATTTTAAGTCCGGGTGGATTGGTGCATCATATAACATCATGGCTGAGCAGATTTCTGTCTGGATTTTATCAAACATTTTTCGTGTAACAGTTATGGACTTGTATGGCCTGTTCTGCACTAGCAGCAACAAGATTCAGCCTAAATGATTTGTAAACAGTGGACCAAACACCATGTTTTGGTCCGGTGGATGGGGAGCACCATAGAACATTGTTACTAAGAGCAGATTTCTATCTGAATTTTAGCAAACACTTTTTATTAACATTTCTGGACTTGTACAGCCTGTTCTGCACTAGCAGCAACAAGATTCAGCCTGAAATGCTTTGTAAACAGTGGCCCAAACAGCGTTTTTTGGTTAAGGAAGTGGGGGTGCACCATATAACATCATGACTCAGACCAGATTTCTGTCTGAATTTTATCAGACATTTTTCATGTATCATTCTTACCTCAGGAGTCCTTTAGCATCAGTAACTTTTTTACACTTAGCTGGCTAGGTGCAATAAAATTAGGCTTTAAAGTACATAGTCACGGTAAAAATAAAGTCTAAATAGCGCCATCGGGCTAAAAATAAAAAATTTGCGAAGCGCTAAAGAAAAAGTAAAAGTTGTCACTCAGCACACTAAAGGAAATGATTTATGAGGAAAACTTTACCCAGATAAGCACTAGGAGGCTGTCTACAAGGAAAGTTGGGAGACACCTCATAGGCAATATGCTTAGTCCAGTAGAAAAAAAATTCTGAAGCAGTCAACTGCATTCACTCAGTTCACACCCTCCTCCTGTCTTTTGATTGGCTGGCCCTACGCTCATTAAAAAATCTTTTAAAGGCACACCTCCTGAGCAATTGCACCTAGCCAGCTAAGTGCAAAAAGTTACTGATGCTAAAGGACCCCATGGAAGAAAGAAGATTTCTGCAGTGAGTAATTTTTTCTTTCTGGACTTGTATGGCCTGTTCTCCATTCTCAGCCACAAGATTCAGCCTAAAATCCTTTGTAAACAGTGGTTCAAACACCATGTTTTGGTCCTGGTGGATGGATGGGGGGGCACCATATAACATAGATGCATATATACATAGACACTGTCAGTAGATAAGAGCCTACAGCCCACCCATTTTTTTTTTTGTTTGTTTTACCAATTATTTTACCAGGTGAGACACACTAAGCTGAAAGCTTGTTTGCAGGTGCAACCTGGGAGCACAAGGAAGTTAAGTGACTTGCTCAGGTTCACACAGTATGCAAGTGGGGGCTGTGGGATTCAAACCCAGGTCTCCAGATTTGCAGCTCAAAGCCTTAAACCACTGCACCATACTGCCTCCTTTTGAGCTTGTAAGTTCACTTTATGTTTTCCTTGAAGTCTGTTGCCCCTTACCCCAGACCTCCAGAATTCTCTTATGTCTATCCCATGCATTCTTAAATCTCGTGTTTGTTTTGGTCCCCACTACTTCCTCTGACAGGATGTTCCACTTGTCCACCACCCGTTCTGTGAAGAAATTCTTTCTCCCATTTCCTCTGAATCACCCTCCCTCCAACTTCATCCCATGCCCTCTAGTCCTAGAACATCTTTTTCACTGAAAAATAGTGCATCCCTGCACCCTGTTCCTCCCTGTAAGATACTTGCATGTCTCTATCATATCCCTCTCTCCTCCTCTCTCCAGGGAATACATATTCAAGCCTTCAACCTGTCCTCAAAGGACTTGTGATGCAATCCATGTACCTTCTTTGTTGCCCTCCTCTGAACCTTCTCTACCCTGTCTATGTCCTTACGTAGGTATGGTCTCCAGAACTGTACACTGTACTCCAGGTGGGGCCTCACTAGTGTCTTGTAGAGTGGAATTATGACCTCCCTTTTCCTGCTGGTGATGCCCCTGCCTGTGCATCCTATTTGCTTTACCTGCTGCCTTGTCGCACTGTTTCTGTACCGTGAGGTTATCAGAGATGATAACCCCAAGATCCCTTTCCGGCTTGGTGCATGCTACATCCCCCCAACTGATATGTTGTTCCAGGTTTTTGTGCCCCATATGCATTATCTTGCACTTCTTGAGGTCTCCAGGGTGTGCTACCTAGGGCAACTAATTAGAAACAGCTTAGTATTCTGTTACAACTGCTCTGTTTTTCTCCTATTTGTCTAATTCTCATGCAATCACTCTTTAATGCCTAACGATCAGGCCTCTGTAACCACTGAATATGTGTATTGTCTTATTGTCCACCCTGACATGGAACCTTTGTAAAAGAGCTCACACTCAAAGCTCTTTCCGAAATACTAACTGACCAACTAACTAACTAAATAAATCAAAAAACTGTCTCCACCATCCATTTCCATGCTTCTATGTGAAAACAGCTATTGCAGAAGGGCGGTTGCCATTTGGGCGAGTGTACATTGCCAAAAATGAATTACGACAATGTACGCTCACAGCAACTATGAAACTGGCAACAGGTTTTCTATGTTATGTGGGGGGGCTGCATCCCCCCCCACTTAGGGATTCCAACTCCAGGGGGGTGCATGTTGGAGGGTGTAAAACTTAAAAAAAAAAAAAAAAAAAGAAAATCTGACCCAAAGCAAAATGCGATCGCACCCCGGAACCGAACCCTGAACCCTCCCAACTCCAGCCTGCCACCTACCCACCACACCACATGGCCAACTCAGCAGCTGACTGCTCACACACCCCATATACCCTCCCTCCCCCTCCACCCCGCCATGGTTTTCTCTCCCCGCGCGTGTGTATATATAGCAAAATCTGTAGCCATGTGTTCACTTACACTCTGTATCCAGTCGCTACCCTGCCAGGTAGCCCAAAACACAGTCGCCGTGATTGAGCCGCCTTTTGTAAGTGCTCAATCGTGGCGCCGTGTTCACTGGATACCCATTTCCACATTTACTTCCTCCCTGGATGTGCTGTTTACTCATTAATGAAACCAGTGGCCTACTTCATAGTTCAAGCAACCCACTCTGTCTTCCACACATCATCTCCTGCAGGGCCTTGATGTAGTCATCATCATAAAGACATGGGATGAAAAGTCACCAGAGGAAAGCAACCTAAGCAGGAACAATGACAGGAAACATGACGAATACTCATCCATCTGCATAATACCTGGTGTTAGCAAGCAAATTAGAAGCAGAGAAAAACAATATCTACTTACCATACCCAATGAATGTAATTAAACTGCGAAATTGCCCTCAGGCCCAGAAGGAACATGCGGGGTGGGGCACATGAAGCACAGCAGCAGACATCTGAATGCCACATTTCCCTTCCCCAACAGTATTGCATACCTGGAAATAAGACAAAAGGAAGAACAAATATTTAAGATTGCTTGTTAAAAGTCCCCCACCACCTCAGCCCACATCAACTCCCCCACCCGAAACCCCACCCCCACCGCAAACTATAAAAAATGAAGAAATACTTACCTCAAGGACCGTCTGTGAAACTAGAACAATTGCACAGGTATATGGATCGCCCATGTCTTTCTTGAGCAGCAGCAGGAGTGGGAGGTACATCACCAGAATTCCTGGATGTTGACAAAAGCAAAAAGAACATAACTACTATCAAACTTAGACATCTGAACTGTAGTAACCTACCCTAGTAATGAAATGTGGTGCATGCCAACATCCCAGATCAAAATCCCTCCCGGCCTGGCAATGATGATCATGTAATCCTCAGCTAACTGAAAAATAATACAAAAGCAGTACAAACATATTAGAACTCAAGATGCCACAATACCAACCCACCAACATCCTTCTCTGGAACAGAAAAAAAATTACAGACAGATACTTATGGTGCAACAGCAGCAGTATGGACTCTGTGATGATCCAGTCCATCAACCAGCTGAAACAGAGAGAAAAGAAAGTGCAAAAGAAGAAGGAAACCATTTTGGTTCTGAAAAACAGTAGCAGAAAAGGTCAGAGCCAAAAGGCTAGCCCTCAGGAAATATAAGGGAACGCAGTTGGATGAAGACAGGGAGGCATACCAAACTTCCCTAAGGGAAGCAGAGAAGGCAGTAAGGCTAGCAAAGGCCCAAACTGAGGAAATGCTAGCACAAACAGTAAAAGAAGGTGACAAGACTTTCTATAGATACGTTAGTGAAAGGAGAAAGTCCAGAGGGGGTACTGCTAAGATCAAAGGGGATAAGGAGGCATGTGAGGAGGAGGAGCATGTAAAAGCATCTATCCTAAATATATACTTCTCTCAGTATTTACTGAAGAGAAGGTAGGGCAGGGTCCACACTCAGCACCATGGACACAGGGGAGGGAGGTGTGCACTAGTCCCTTCACAAAAGAAAGGGTCCTACAAGAGCTCAATAAGCTCAGGGTGGACAAGGCAATGGGACCTGATGGCATTCATCCCGGGGTACTAAAGCAGCTAAGGGTGGAACTAGCAGAGCCATTATCAGAACTGTTTAGTGACTCTCTGAGCACAGGAGAGATCCCAGAAGACTGGAGAAGGGCGCATGTGATCTCACTCCACAAGAGTGGTAGCAGGGAGGAGGCAGGGAACTACAGACCACTCAGTCTTACCTCAGTAGTGGATAAGATTATGGAGGCACTTCTTAAGGAAAGGTTAGTGCAACACCTGGAATCCATAGGAGCACAAGATCCAAGACAGCATGAGATTACAAAAGGAAGGTCCTGTCAAACTAATCTCATAGATTTCTTTGACTGGGTAACCAGAGTGGTGGACCAAGGGAGAGCAGTTGATGTTGCCTACCTTGACTTCAGCAAAGCTTTCGATACTGTTCCACATAGAAGATTAATTAATAAACTGGGTAGACTCAGGGTGGGTCAGACGTTGGTCAACTGGGTGGCAAACTGGTTGGCGGGCAGAAAACAGAGAGTGGTGGTAAATGGCATACAGTCAGAAGAGATGCAAGTCACAAGTGAGGTACCTCAGGGATCAATCCTGGGGCCAGTCCTCTTCAATATCTTCATCAATGACATTGCAGATGGATTGAGGGTAAGTTTGTCTGTTTGCAGATGACACCAAGATCTGCAACAGAGTAGGTGATCCAGATGGGTGGGCAGAATGGGAAGAGATCTGGATAAACTGGCAAATTGTCAAAAGAGTGGCAACTGGGGTTTAATGCAAAGAAGTGCAAGATCATGCACATGGGGAAGAGAAACCCTGAAGCCACCTACAGGCTGGGAGGGGAGTTGCTGGCAGTCACAAGGGAAGAAAGAGACTTGGGCATCATCATTACCGATGACCTGAAATCATCCAAGCAGACCACTAAAGCAGCAGGTAAGGCTAGGGGGATGTTAGGGTGTATTAGTAGGGCTATCACAAGTCAGATGAGCGAGGAAATTATCCCTCTTTACAAGACACTGGTTAGGCCCCATCTGGAGTACTGCATGCAGTACTGGAGGCCGCACCTTCACAAGGACATTAACCAAATTGAGGCAGTCCAGAGATGGGCAACCAAAATGGTGCAGGGACTGCATCAGAAAACGTATGAGGACAGATTAATGGAGCTCAATATGTATACCCTAGAGCAAAGGAGGGAGAGAGGTGATATGATTGAAACACTCAAACACCTTAAGGGCATTAACAAGGTGAAAGAGTCTAACATGTTTCAATATAAGAAAAATAGCAGGACAAGAGGACACAGCATGAGATTAGAGTGAGGCCGATTAAGGGGTAATGTAAGGATGTTCTTTTTACAGAAAGGGTGGTGGATGCATGGAACAGCCTACCTCAGGAAGTGGTGGATATGAATACAGTGCAGGGCTTCAAACAGGCATGGGATAGGCATAAAGGAGCAATACAGATGAATATGAATAAATAGGCCACTGACAGAGCAAAGGCCGATGGCACATTCATAAGGTAGAAAAAGAAATGGGCAGACTGGATGGGCCTTGCGGTCCTTATCTGCCATGAACTTCTATGGTTCTATGTTTCTATGTAACATTATTTCAATCTCATGGCATGTTGGCAACTAGTCAGAGCAACAGGCATCAAGCTACAGCAGCACCCCAAAATCTCATTCCCTCCACACCGCGCAAGTTACAACCACAGAGTCAACACAGCCAAACAAGACAGCAGCATTGTGAAATGATAATTCAACATTTTTTCTCAGTCAACTGAGAAACCAGCAGCAGGAAGAAGCAAGTGCAAGAAGCAGCACCATTTTGCAAGAGGAATTACTGTATAGCAGTTTATTTTAGTGCCCTCTTTATTTAGCGTAGAGAGGGGTGCAGTACTATATAGCACCCAATTGAATTAGCGCATCAGCTTCCTGTCCAGTTACAGCACTATGCTCCCTGTAATATTAATGATCAGTTTATTTTAGTGCTTTGTTAGTTAAGTTAATATAGCAAAATAAACTGAAAGCTAATATTCCTGCTACACAGTAATTTTCTCAGTGTGGCATCACTTTTGGCTATTTCATAATTCCAGCAATAATTATATCTCCCTTCTCTTACAATTTTGCCATGAGGTGGCTCTGGACTTACTGAATAAACCTGTTCTGCACACCGCAGCAGTCAGTGTCAACAAGATTCATCCTGACAGCCTTTGTAAACAGTGGACAAAGCAACATTTTAAGTCCAGGTGGATTGGTGCACCATACAACATCATGGCTGAGCAGATTTCTGTCTGGATTTTATCAAACATTTTTTCATGTAACAGTTATGGACTTGTATGGCCTGTTCTGCACTAGCAGCAACAAGATTCAGCCTGAAATGCTTTGTAAACAGTGGCCCAAACAGCGTTTTTTTGGTTCAGGAAGTGGGGGTGCACCATATAACATCATGACTCAGACCAGATTTCTGTCTGAATTTTATCAAACATTTTTCATGTATCATTCTTACCCCAGGAGTCCTTTAGCATCAGTAACTTTTTGGCACTTAGCTGGCTAGGTGCAATAAAATTAGGCTTTAAAGTACATAGTCGCGGTAAAAATGAAGTCTAAATAGCGCCATCGGCTAAAAATTAAAAATTTGCGAAGCGCTAAAGAAAAAGTAAAAGTTGTCACTCAGCGCACTAAAGCAAATGATTTATGAGGAAACTTTACCCAGATAAGCACTAGGAGGCTGTCAACATGGAAAGTTGGGAGACATCTCAGAGGCAATATGCTTAGTCCAGTAGAGAAAAAATTCTGAAGCAGTCAACTGCATTCACTCAGTTCACACCCTCCTGTCTTTTGATTGGCTGGTCTCATTTACTATTAAAAAATCTTTTAAAGGCACACTCTCCTGGGCATTGCACCTAGCCAGCTAGTGCAAAAAGTTACTGATGCTAAAGGACCCCATGGAAGAAAGAAGATTACTGCAGTGAGTATTTTTTCTTTCTGGACTTGTATGGCCTGTTTTCCATTCACAGCAGCAAGATTCAGCCTAAAATCCTTTGTAAACAGTGGCCCCAAACATCATGTTTTGGTCCAGGTGGACGGGGCATCATATAACACAGATGCATAGATACATAGACACTCAGCAGATAAGAGCCTACAGCCCACCCAGTCTGCCCATTTGAGCTTGTAAGTTCACTTTATGTTTTTCTTGAAGTCTGTTGCCCCTTACCCCAGACCTCCAGAATTCCCTTATGTCTATCTCATGCATTCTTAAATCCCATGTTTTTTTTTTGGTCCCCACTACTTCCTCTGGCAGGGTGTTCCGCTTGTACACCACCCGTTCTGTGAAGAAATTCTTTCTCACATTTCCTCTGAATCACCCTCCCTCCAACTTCATCCCATGCCCTCTAGTCCTAGAACATCTTTTTCACTGAAAAATAGTGCATTCCTGCACCCTGTTCCTCCCTGTAAGATACTTGCATGTCTCTATCATATCCCCTCTCTCCTTCCTCTCCTCCAGGGAGTACATATTCAAGCCCTTCAACCTGTCATCATAGGACTTGTGATGCAATCCATGTACCATCTTTGTTGCCCTCCTCTGAACCTTCTCTACCCTGTCTATGTCCTTATGTAGGTAAGGTCTCCAGAACTATAAACTGTACTCCAGGTGGGGCCTCACTAGTGTCTTGTATAGTGGAATTATGACTTCCCTTTTCCTGCTGGTGATGCCCCTGCCTGTGCAACCCAGCATCCTATTTGCTTTACCTGCTGCCTTGTCACACTGTTTCCTACCTTGAGGTTATCAGAGATAAATAACCACAAGATTCCTTTCCAGCTTGGTGCATGCTATATCCACCATCCCAACTGATATGTTGTTCCAGGGTTTTTGTGCCCCATATGCATTATCTTGCACTTCTTTGCATTGAATTTCAACTGCCAAACCCCTGACCATTCTTCAGGTTTCTGCAGGTCCCTCCTCATTCTGTCTACACCCTCTGGTGTGTCAACTCTCTTACAGAGCTTTGTGTCATCAGTGAACAGGGAAATTCTGCCTTCTAGGTCCTGCACAATGTCACTGGTGAAGATGTTGAATAGGACCGGTCCAGCACTGATCCCTGTGGTACCCCACTGGTCACTCTTCCCTCTGTGGAGTGACAGCCATTTACCACCACCCTCTGTGTCCTGCTGCCCAGCCAGTTACCTACCCACCGCACTACTGTCCTGCCCACTCCCATGTTTCTCAGTTTGTTTAATAGCCTTCTGTGGCACAGTGTCAAAGGCCTTGCTGAAGTTTGATAGGCCAGGTCCACTGCCTTCCCTGATCCATCTCCCTTGTCACCCAGTAGAAAATTCAATGAGGTTGGTCTGACATGACCTCCTCAGGTGAAACCATGCTGCCTTGAGTCCTGTAGTCCATTGGCAACCAGATGTTCCACCAACCTCTCTTTCAGTAGTGCTTCCATGATCTTCCCCACTACTGAGGTGAGACTGACTGGTCTGTAGTTCCCGCTTCCTCTTTGTTCCTGCTTTTGTATAAAGGACTACATCTGCTATCCTCCAGTCTTTGGGTACCTCACCTGTTTCCAGTGATCAGCTAAACAGGATTGCCAGAGGTTCAGTCACCACTTCTCTTAGTTCTCTTAGGACCCTGGGGTGCACCCATCTGGCCCCATTGCTTTATCAACATTTATTCCTTCCAGTTCCTTCAGGACCGTTTCTCATGTGAAGGACTGTGTCCATTTGTGCCATTCCAATCCTTTATACTCCTTTCAGGCCCATTATCCTCTTCTTCTCAGTAAAGACTGAGCAGAAATACCTGTTCAATATGTCAGCTTTACTGCTGTCATCCTCCACGCAGCCCCATCCTCCCCTTCAGTCTCACTATCCTCCCTTTGCCTTTTCTTTCTTCACTTATGTACCTGTAAAGGTTTTTCCCCTCTAGCCACTGATTTTGCAATGTGTTCGTCTGTCTGAGCTTTGGTTTCCGGACTGACCTCACTGCCTCCTTTCCTTCTCCTGGTACTTCTCCCCTTCTGCCTGCATCTTTTTGTATTGCCTGAATGCAATCTTTTTGGCTTCCATTTTCTCCGCTACCTCCTTGGAAAACCATAAAGGCCTCCTCTTCCTTTTTCTCTTGCTAACCTGCATAATGCATAATTCTGTTGCTCTTGTAATCCCCACTTTAAATATTGCCCACTGTTCCTCAACCCCTGATTCCTGTCCCATTCCCCTTAATGCCTCTTTCAAGCATCTCCCCATTTTCCCAAAGTCTGTCCCCCTTAAAATCCAGGATACATGTTTTTGTGAGGTTTGGTTCTGTTCTTTCTGTGATTTCAAACCACAGTGAGTGGTAGTCACTATTCCCTAGGTGCTCCCCCACTGTAACCCCCATCACACTGTTCCCGTTTGTGAGCACAAGGTCCAGTATTACCTTCTAACGAGTTGGTTCCATGACCAGTTGCTTGAGGAAGGCACCTTGAAGGGAGTCCAGGATAAATTTGCTCCTGCCTGATGTTGCTACTGGGAGGCTCCAGTCCATGTCTGGAATATTGAGGTCTCCAACCAGCACCACCTCACCCTTGTCTGCCATCCTTTGGATGGCTAGCATCAGCTGCCTATCTGTGTCTTCCTCCTGGGCTGATGGTCTATAGACCACCCCTGTGCGGATGTCTGGCCCCATTTTTCTTTCCAGCTTAATGCACAGTATCTCTCCCCCATTTTGTTCCTCCTGGATCTCTTTGACCTTTATGCCATCTTTCACATAAAGTGCCACTCCTCCTTCCTTCCTACTTGCTCTGTCTCTTCTGAATATGTTGTAGCCAGGTATGGCCATCTCCCACTCGTGGTTCTCATTATACCAGGTCTCTGTGAGGGCCACAATGTCCAGGACTGACTGCACCATGAAAGCCTCCAAATCCAAATGACTCAGACCAGATTTCTGTGTGAATTTTATCAAACATTTTTCATGTAACATTTCTAGACATATATGGCCTGTTCTGCACTCGCAGAAACAAGATGCAGCCTGGAATTCTTTGCAAACAAGGTCAAAAACAGTATTTTAATGTCCAGGTGCTGGGAGGGGGCACCATATAACATCATGACTCAGACTAGATTTCTGTTTCAATTTTATGTAACATTTTCTGTGTAACATTTGTGGAGAAGTATGACCTGTTCAGCACAGCATGTTGGCGGCAAGAGGCTGTGTTAAACTGTGGCCCAAGTGCAAATTTTGGATCGGGTGGTGATGGTGGGGCACTATAACACATCATCATGACTGGAAGGGAGGGACACCAAGTTAATATTTGGCAAGCCAGGGATACCTGTTGTTGAACACAAAAACATATTTATGTTTAACTTCGCAATAAAAGTGCATATGTTTCTATGATTGTTGTGCACGTATTTGGACTGATACTGCACACAGCCAAAACATCTGAAGCCCACTACATCACACAGCTTTGGTGAAAAAATGTTATTCATACAAACAAATTACAGTACATGACATTTGTGGATAGGAGGAGGAAATATAGAAGGAGTAACATAAAACAAGATAGGTACAGTGTTTATGGGTACAGAAAAAGTGACTGACAGTAACACACACAACAGGGGGACATGCAGGGTAAGTGCAAGGGTATTCATATCTGAGAGGGGAAGAGAGGGAGCATAAACATTACATAATAACATACAAAACACTGGACAAGAAAAAGAAACAGGAGGCTATAGAAAGGAAAATCAAAAAAACTTCTGCTCATAGGAGATTCCATGATTCGGGGAGTTGATACTCATTTCCAGTCAGGGGTAATGGTTAGATGTCTCCCAGGTACTTCAGCGTGGAGAGACATTGACTGCATTGTTAAAAATTGTTTAGGAAGCAGGAGAAAACATTGATGTCCTGGTACACATAGGGACTAATGATCTCGCCAGCAGGTCAGTTGTGGAGACCAAGGAACACCTGACCAGGCTAGGTGACAAACTATCATCCATTTTGTCTGGCACCTCCTTCTCTGAGATCCTGCCAGTCTGGGAGAGGGGCAGATGGACAGAAGGTCAGAGAAGGGGAGCTAGGGGAGCTAAATGTGTGGCTCAAGGGCTGGTTCCAGGAAAAAGGACACAAATTTGTAGGGAACTGGCAACAGTTTGGGAGTGAAAGTTCTTTAAATTTGATGGACTGCATCTGACTAAGGATGGAGTCAGTGCATTGGGGCAGAAGTTTGATGTATTTGCAGAATATTTAAACTAGCAAATGAGGAGAGGGGTGCAGCATCCCATATGTCGAATGGGAAGAACATCTCTCCCTCCCTCAGCTAGTGGTCAAACAGGAGTTCAGCACATTTGCATTTTCATTTGCATCACCAGGTAAGGAAAAAGGTCTGGCTCCCGGTACGATGCACAGGAGAAATGCCAGACCTCACCCATTAAATAACACACCAAAATCTGGTCAAAGGAAAATCATGTACAGTGCCATGTTATATTTCCCAAATTGTACTTGCAAAATCTTTATAGGTCACTCAACAAGTAGAATTCCTGCTATCATATCCCTGAGGCAAATTTCCTTGTTCAATTTGTATAGCAGAGCTTTTATGAAAAATGTCCTTGGCCCAAGCCATTTAACAGAATCTAGGCAAGATGTCTTGCACTAGATCCCCTGTGCTGCTATCTTTAATCACAATACATAAATCTTCAGACTACACTATAGTTTTCACTTCTGGCATATCTTCTGCAAAGGTAATACTGTGTATATTTTTGTTTTATTCTATAAGATGGATAAGAGGTTCTAGAGAATGCATGAATAATAGAAGGCTCGGGGGCAGCCCTGCTGAACCCCTCTTTTTTACAGTATTTCATTTTCCATAGTATAACTTACATATGAGATACATACTGTTACTTTGTATAGATGTTCAATCCATTTTACAAATTTTTCAGGAATTCCATACCTTAGCAAAATCATATTAAGGAGTTACTGTTGAAAGCCTCCTTCTGATCTAATGAAAGGAGAAAACCTATGACCAAATCTTCTGTTCCATGTTCCCAATGTTCTCTTAAAATAATCAAATTATCTCTGAAGTGTCTCTGCTTTATACCACAGGTCTGAGATTCTGCAGGTACTGTTGTTGCTGCTTCTGACAATCTATTGACCAGTAGTTTTGATGATATTTTCTGATCACAATTTAATACTCTTAATGCCCCTCCTTTTATTCCATTGCACCATTTTTCCTGTGTGTTTTTCAAAGACTATCAGTGACAGTATATTTTTACTAATTAGTGATGGCTCACTCAATCCTGCTTCTCTCACCTCCCCCTTCTGGCACCCTGATGACTTGAGATCGTACCCAAACCCGGGTCACCGGTGCAGTACAAGGTGTGGCATCCAGCACCTCAACCCTCAGCACCACTGCGCCAGCTCCTTGTTCTATTCTGTACCATGTTTTGACACCCAGCAAATCTGTCAAGAAGTTGGACTCTCCCCTGGGTGCCAAATTTCAACTCCTGCTCAAGTTCTCATTTCATCTTTTATGAGTGTGATTTGCTCAGTAAAATCTACATTATTCTCCTACATTCTAGATATAAGCTTGTGTAGATGACTTCTTAATTTCAGATAATGTAATTCGTTCTTACTACTATTTGTCCTGTTTAATTATTTAAAGATTCTGAAGCCCTTTTTCTGAATCTTCCTACCAATTTCTTATATTTTCATAAGCAGATATTGTACACAGTGTGCTTTAAATTTTCCTAACCACTGTATCTGTATCTCTGGTGTACACAGTAGGGAAGTGTTTAATAGCCACTGTCTCTGTTTGGGTGGAGTGTGAGGACCCAAGAACATATTATAGCTTTGTGGTCAGGTGTTTCTGCCACAATGGTTCTTGCAGAGTCTACTTTCAACAAGCATTTGTCAATGCCGAATGTTGCTTGCTTCTATGTGCTGTTTAGGTATTTGGAAGTCATTGGAGTGCAAATATTGAAAATTTGCGAACTTACGAGCGTGCGTAGGAACTGCGCAATGCACACTCGTAAAACAGTCATTTTTAGGAATTTTTCACCAAATTTTCAACATAGCCATTTTAAGACCTCTGCTCATGAACAGTGTCAGTGTGATTTTGTTAATGTGTCCCATACATTGAGTTTGCACACCGACTGCGCCATTGTGCGCTACATGGGCGGAAACACGTTTTGGGCAGGATGTGAAAAATCACAGCTGTACTGCTCATAAGGAGGTGTGGTAAAATGGCAATGTTGAAAATCTGGAGTGGAAATATTGAAAATTCACAAACCTACGAGCGTGCGTGGAACTGTGCAGCATGCCTTTCGTAAAACAGTCATTTTAGGAATTTTTCACCAAATCAACAAAGCCATTTAAGACCTCTGCTCATGAACAGTGTCACTGAGATTTTCTTAATTTGTCCCGTACATTGATTTCGCACACCGACTGCTCCATTCTGCGCTACAAGGGCGGAAACACATTTTGGGTGAGATATGAAAAATGACAGCTGTACTACTCATAATAAGGTGTGGTAAAATGGCAATGTTGAAAATCTGGAGTGAAAATATTGAAATTTCGAGAACTTACGAGCCTGCGTAGGAACTGCGCAATGCACGCTAGTAAAACAGTCATTTTTTGGAATTTTTCACCAAATTTTGAACATGGAGCTTTTGGGACTCCTTCTCATAAATGATGTTACTGTCATGGTGGTATTCAGGCCCAAAGGGTGATTTCACAGTCACTGCGCAGTCACTGCGCGAAATCACCCTGCGGGCTGAATAACGCCATGACATGACATCATTCATGAGAAGGTCCAAAACCCCATGTTGAAAATTTGGCAAAAATTCAAAATGCCTGAGATATGCACAAAGTTGAACCCCTCCTATCTAGCCCATTATACAGCTTACCGGCATTTCCTCAGTTCGCGGTCGGCTTTGAAGAGTGCAGACGTGTTCCCGGTCCACGAAGATCGTCGCGCCAGAGTCCGGAGAGTAGTATGGGGTGAGGGGTGTGGGGAGGTTGGTGCGCAGTGGGTGGAGTGCGGGTTGTGGAGGGGGGGCAGCGCCGTGGGACCGTTTTTGTTTTACAGGTTTAAAACAAAAAAGGCGTCGTGGGACGTTTGCCACGCTGGGGTGGAGCTCCCAGTGTGGCACAAGGATGGGGCCGTTCAGCCGGCCAGAGTTGGGCACCCCGGTCGGCCAAAGAACTGATTCCACGCTAGTGGGGCTCCCCAGCGTGGCACCAGCTACGGGAGGGGACTACAACAGCAGCTCAGCCGGGCGGAGATTGGGCACCCTGTCAGCTACACAGGGCGTGCGGGGAGCACGACTGCGCCTACATGTGGGGGGAGCTCGCCTCGGTGTTCACTGGCGTGGCTCCCCTTCCAACTATGCCACTGCATTTTGGAGCGTGTCATAGACAGCTCCAAAATGCATTGGCTTACAGGGGCCACGCCTGCCAGCTCACTGACTGAATTGGAGGAGGAGGTGACACACCTCCAAAATCTCCGATGATGGCACTATGTTTCTTGCACATGCTTGCAAGCAACATAAAAATGTAGATACAAACAAAACATCCATTCTTGTATATAAGGACCCTTTAGAGCAAGTAGTTTCAGCATCAGAGTGTGCTGCGGTAAAACCATCTTTCAGGCTTGAAATGCTTATATCCTTTAGATATCTGGAGTCATAGTAAATTTTCTTGGGTATCTCCCATTGCTCAAGTTAACCCACAAATGACATCACCTCCAACCACAACCAAGCTTTTGTGTAGGTATGGATGTATTTCTTGGAACAAAGCTACTCTTGAAGCTTTCATTTGTGTGGCATAAATATTTACAAGGCTCAAATGCTGCCCTTCATTAGGTACATCTAACTTGAGTGCTTCTCCTGGTTCAATCTCTACCAGGCGTAAGACCTATATGTATCTCCTCTGAATATAATTTCTACCGCATCACACTTATCAGTGCCTTGTGACCAAAGAGATTCTCCTTGTGAGTTTTTTGGAAGCAGACATTTTTTAAAATGTGTCCTAATTTGTGTATCTTAAAAATAATAAAATATTTCCAGATAATAACTCTAGAAATGACATGGCAGACACATGTTTTAAGTTTTAATACTGATAACATTTAAAGTTATGGGAATTCTAGAGTTGCCAAGACACATCTTTTATGTTAAGTGGGTTAACATCTTCTATTTGTAATGTTTCTGCTCTTACCTGCGATCTTGTCCTCTGCCTTCTCTTTTTTGCAACTGATATTTGAAGGGATAATTTATCCTGGTCAGAGGAGGGATCTTGAATCGAGAAGACCCTTGAGGATGCCTCTGAGTTCCCTTCCTCATCCTCTGAGTCTCCCCACTATTTCACCATAGAAAAAAGTGCATGCTGTATTTATTTGCTGTTTCAATGATGCCTGGCTTTCTCATCTTGGGTTTGGAGTTTTGATTCTTTTCTCTCTTTCTAGTAGATACAAACTCCATTTCCAGCTCCTTGGGGAGAGGGCATTTCAGACATGGATCTAACAGCACCACTTTGCACAGGAGCTTGGGAATGTCTTTCTCTCTGATGCATTGGATCTCCTTTTATCTCTAATGTTTCTGTCTGCATTACCAGTAGTCTCAGCTTGTGAAAAAATAGTATGGGATACATCTAAGTTTTTTCCTGAGGGGTCTACGTGGGGTTCTGCCATCCCAGAGGTACCTTCTTGTGGGTCTTCTGTAATGCAATCTCTGTGCAGATGTTTTAGCTGAACCTTGGGCCTGCCCTTTTGTAATTAACTCCTCTTAATTCATCTCTCTCTCTCCCAGGGTCTACTGTGTGCAGACCAGGAACACCACTTATAAGAGTGCCCCAGTTCATCACACAAATTACACTTTAGAAGGTTAGGGCATTATAAACGCATATATCCATATTCCAGGCATAACTTACAACATTCTGCATCACATGCTATGGTTAAGTGTGTTCTAGAACTGCAGTTATGGCATGTGTGTGGTTGTCCTGGATAGAAAGACACACCTCTATCTCCAAACAGATAGAAATTCCCAGGTAAATGACATACCCCTGTATTTGTTTGTTTCAATCTTACTTTGAACTTCCACCCCCCTGTCCACAGCTGTTCTGTGTCTATGATAGGTTCTGGGGTTTCTAACACCTTGTATCATTGTTTTAACCAGTACATAAAGTCAGTAACACTGACACCTTCATCTCTAAATAGAATTAGTATGTTCATAATAGCTAGTTTTGACAAAGGGATCACTGTAAATTGGGACCACAGTGTAGTATTTTTTAAGACTTTTCTATTTTAACCAGAACCTTTCCAGAGACTTAAAGGAGACAGGAAATGTTTTTCCACTGTACTTAATTGTTTAAAGTGCTATAAATAAATCAATAACAAACACTGGCCTTTGTGTGTGTGTTTTGGTACCCAGTCAGATGAGCACTACATTAATACTGGTAGGCAAAAGAGCGCTAGTCCATATTGCACTACCAGGGACAGCGAGCAGGAATTTACAGTGCTAGCCATATGTGCGTCACTGGTCGCTGTCCACAGTTCTGCTATGTGGACAAGGCCAGCAGAATCCAGGAGCCTGGCCGAGTTGCTCCCATGGTGTGGAGGGCTGGGGCACAGGGCAGCTCAGCCAGCAGCAGCGGAGACCAGTGTTCTAATCCTGGTCTCTGAAATTTTAACATATTGGGACTTTTTCTTCTACATGGGGCCATGGAAACAGTATTCCATGGCCTCATGAATTTTGACTTTCTTCAGGATCTGCACCCCCTTGGAGTGTGAATTCTATAGATGGGGGTGTGGGGGCAGAACCCCCAACATCAGCGGTGCTCAGGGCAGAGCCTCTGCAAAAATAAAAATGGTGCTAGTTTTACAGTGCATTCCTTGCCAACACTATTGTTGTCTGCTCCCTTTTGGACCCTGTGCCATGTGTTTTTTTTGTATTTTAAAGGTTCACATTTATGTATATTCTTATTATGTTGATGACCGTCGGCTTGCCACTGTTTTTGTATCAGGAGGCAGCACATGGCAAGCTTTGACTTGCCCCCATCACAGACTCCTGATACAATATTCAATTAACTTGTCGCATTCACTTCACTCTGTACTCCTTAACTGCTTCAACGCTAAAGACTGCTGCTATACTGGCATTCCTTAAAAAGACACCAACCAAAAGATATGTCTCTGAGCAGGGGGCTTAAGAAATTATTTAGCACTTTATTTCTTAAAACGTAAAAAAGCACACTTAAACAGATGCTTCATCAAGGCAAAGTATTAGAATAACTGAAAGTGCAAGAACTAGTCTCCAGTGACTCGACCAGTGTTGCCCGAAGCTTTCTCAAGAGTTTCAGTGCAGTTCTTTTTATTTATTTAAAGCTATTGGATATATACCTGTGAGTATAAATGTTCATTTACAACGGTTCCACATCAGTTAACGAAGTGGTGCAACCATCAGAACATGCAGGCACATAATGAAGGTAGGTTACAATAGGCAAACAGACAAAAAAGAGAAGCAACCAATGTAGGCATTGTGATAGCATACAGGACAAGACATAGCAGCTAGCAGTACTGAGTGGGTTACACAGTTAGACTAAAGGAGATAGCAGGAGCTAGTAGGTGAGATGAGCATGTTAGGCAGGATGGAAGGTATAAATGTTAGGGACAGGTCCCTGCCATAAAATGGTTTAAAGCCTATTTATCTGGCCGGACACAATCAGTCACAATCTCTGCTGTCATCTCTCCTCCTCCTCCTCTTCCTATCAACACTGGTGTCCCACAGGGGTCTATACTGGATCCCATCCTCTTCTCCATATTTCTGAATGGCTTCCCATCTGTCTGCACCACATCCTCTATACACATGTATGCTGATGATACTGTCCTTTACAGTTCAGGTCGTTCCCCCTCTGATGTCACCTCCATTCTGCACTTGGACTTCAATAATGTCCAGCACTGGTTCCAATCTCACAAACTCTTTTTAAACACAAAGAAGACAGTGTCCATTACTTTTGGTATGAAGCAGAGACTCTCAAGACTCTCATCTTCGCCCTACTTCGTAACCCTTCACGGCACTACTATCAAGGTCTCCACCTCCTTCAGATATCTGGGAGTCTCACTGGATCAACATCTCCCCTTCTCGGACCACAAAGAAGATATCCTGAAAAAGTTGCACCCCAAACTTGGAGCTTTGTATAGAAAATGATCCTGCCTTCCTCTCCTGGCCAGTAGTGAACTTGTCCAGAAGATGATCCTTCTGATCATTGACTACTGTGAAGTAGTCTACTGCACTGCTCCTGCAACTTCCCTAGCCAGACTGGATACCCTCTTCAACTCTTTCTGCTGCTCTGCCCTCGATGCACCCCCATGCACACATGGCTGCCATCTCTACCACGACTTGGCATTCCCATCTCTAGTAAACAGGAGGCTGTTCCACTGTGCTAAGTTCATCTCCAAATTCTGGCTTGGCTCTTTCCCTTCCTATCTACCTCAATTCCTCCCTCTCCTCTCACCCTCTTCCCTCCCACACCCTCAGATCCCATGACCACAGAATGCTGGCAGTCCCGAGATGCACTACCTCAAGTGGCCAGGCTGCCTTCTCCTACTGTTTACCAAAATTGTGGAATTCACTTCCCACACAGATCAGATACTCTTCCTCACTTGGTTCTCTAACTACTGCACTCCACAACTTTGCCGCTGTTACCTACTCCTGCACCTAACTCCCACTTTCCAACATCTACCATGGTTGCGGCCCTGAGTTTTTTTTTGGCAAACCTACTTGCTTGCACTTGTAGAACTGCACTTTTGTTGTTATTTGTGTAAGTGCCATATCTATATGAGTTATTATCAGTCTTACCCTCAGTTAATTGTATCCAACAACATACAGAACATTACTGCATGGCCTGTTATTGCTATTGTATATATCCTTTGAGCAATTCCCTGCATGGTTTGGCTCTAGGTCAGCTTGCTACCTTGGAAGTCAACTCCATTACTCTATGTCACTGTGCTATATTGTTTGTATTATTGCCATTTTTGGTCACCCAGTTGTTTCTAAGTCCTACTGTAATTTTTACTACCTGATTGTTAGTAATAGTCACTCTATATGTACTGTAACTGTATATTGTTGATGGCACTCCTTCTATTGTACTCCCACTCCCCCCTTCCCCAGGTCGCACCATGTGATGAGCAACTTGTTGTTCAGTGTACCTTTCCTGGTGAAACTTTTCAATAAATAAATAAAATGAAGGTTCTTTTGGATGGTGTATATTTGATTCAGTGCACCCAGGCACTAACAGTTTGAGTGAAGCCCGGACTGTAGTTTACTCATCGTGTCTTAAAAGGACACTCTACTAAAAACTGCCTTATCATTTGACTATTCTCACAGTGCACCCCTCTACCTACCCATCCCATTCTCATCTGATCACCATAAATATCATAAAAAAGCCGGTAATTATTTAAACAGTTTGTGTAGAAAAACAATGTTACCTATTTCCTCACTTGGATCATGTATGTCCCACCCTATCCTTTTGCCTTTCTGTGATCCTACAACCCCTTTCATCACTAGGAAGCTCTTAGCTTACCCTTCATGCTCTGTGTGGCTCAGCAGCACCAGTAGCCACTGAATAAATATCAGCCCCCACCCCCACCGACAGCACATTGAGCAGGAAGCTGAACAGAGCAGCACTGCAGATTTACTCATGGTGTTACTGTAAGCCAGCAGGTTTCTCCTATGTGCCCCAAAAGAAAGGATTTTAGTGACTCCTGATACAAAAACACACAGTGGCAAGCCAATGGTCTTCAACATAATAAGTATATACTGTACATAAATGTAAACTCCAAATATTTGAAATATAAAACACTCACACACAAAGGCCACTGTTTGTTATTTATAGCTTATTTAACAACTAATTACAGCAGAAAAACATTTCCTATCTCTTTTAAGTGATTTAAAAGTAATACCATATACAATCTCTCCAGAAAATGTATGACAGTATAAATCTCTGCTGCAAAAACCAAAAACTGAGTCCCTTAATACATTCTTAATAATGTACACTCTGTCGGGGGAAGTTCTAGACAGTACCCCATCAATGGGGTGATGTAATCAGGACACTACAACCACTTCGCCTGTCACAGTGATGAATTGGTTGTCAGAGTGCCCTGCAGGGAGAGTGGCGCACAGGTGTTGCACTCCCTCCCCAATACACCTCCTCTGTGAAGGTGATTATAGTAATTTTTGGGAGTGTAGGGGGTGAAGCAATCACCCTGCTGTATTAGGCACTACAGGAGTTAGGCGGCACAATTGCCGGGCATGATGATTACCTTTGGCATTGTGTTGTCATCCTAATGAACATAATGACAGCTGTCCTGTGAGACATTTTTTTGCCATGAGACGGCAACAGGCAACAGCTGATTTTCTCAAACAAACTGTATGTCCAAGTGCTTGCACTAGTGTCATTGACTGGGGAACATTTGTCCGTGGGTCAGGAAGCAGGAACTATCTGCTGTGGTTTTGGGACAATGATTCAAAGAAACTACATATTTGTAGTGCAGCATTTTATTAACTGTAGGGGCTCAAATATCTTATTCTCACATCAGTACACTCTGCATGAGGGGTGTTCTGAGTTGTTTTTATGCGTGCATAAGTGAATTTAACTTTTTAAAACACTCTGTGGCTTGACCCGACAGGAGCACTACTTCCAGGTTAGATATTGTATAAAACTTGGGCCCCTAAGTGAGTGTCTTTATTGAACTTAATGACAGCTGTCCTGTGAGACAGTGTTTTGCCTTGAGACAGGCGACAGCTAATTTTCTCAAACAAACTGTATGTTTGAATGCTTGCACTAATGTCATTGACTGGAGAACATTTGTCTGTGGGGCAGAAAGCACAAACTATCCACTGTAGTCCTGGGACAGGATTCAAAGAAACTATATATTTGTAGTGCAGTATTTTATTAACTGTAGGGGCTCAAATATCTTACTTTCAAATCAGAACACTCCATATGAGGGGTGTTCTGAGTTGTTTTTATGTGTGCATAAGTGAATTTTAATTTTTAAAACACTCCATGGCTTGACACAACAGGACACTGCTTCTGGGTTAGATATTGCAAAAAACTTGCACCCCTAAGCAAGCGGGCCCATGCCTCATCTCGTGCTGAGATGCGTGCTGAGATGAATGCATTTAGTGCATGTCTGGCATGTCCAACAGGTATGGGGGGTCCAAGAAAACAGACTCTACCCTGATTAAATTTGCTAAAAGAAAGGTAGGAACAAAGCAAGCAAATAGTTAAGTGTTTAGACTCAGTGTTGCAGGTATAGGCACGCTGTGCTTGGGATTGATAGCCTGATTGAAAGATCTCCAGGATACCTTGATATGCAACATTCAATATTCAAAATTCAACACATGCATGGAGAATGTAAATATTATAGATGTGCTGAGCCTACTAGTTCAAGAAGGATCTATAAAAAAAATGTCAAACATTCTTAATGTATATACCAACTCAGCTCTTAATTATGGAGATGGACACGTGTACAAAGTGCCAGCTAATTAATGTATTACAAGCTGAAAATAGCCACTTAAGAGTTGAGTTAGAACAAACAAAGGATATAGCTAATATACAATCCTTCATATGGACAGTCGAAAATGAGGTATCCTGCTTAAAAATGCAGAATTTAACAAAAAGAAAAAGACCACATGATAACAGTGATGACAGTTCAGTTTCCATAAAAAGTGCAAGGATTCAGAAAAAGGGTAGGGATGATAACACAACCAATGAGGCAACATGGAAAAAAGTTACATATAGAAAACAACAGAAAGTAATCACATCCTCAGTCGAAAACCCCACTCAGAATAAATATGTCCCTCTTGAAAACATGGAAACTGAACAAGAAAATATGTGTGTGTCTCTCAGAATCCCACATTACCAGAGAGATTAATTATAGATAACTCCATCATTACATTTACCAGTTCTCACATTTGCAAAACTGCTAAAGAATCTACCACTCTATCCTGTCTTCCTGGGGCAAAAATAAAAGATGTCACTGAGGTGTTGCAAACTATAAACTTGCCTGAAAAATCTGTGGTTATTTTACATACTGGTGTTAATGACGTAGGATGGGAACATGAGAAAGACATTTGTACAGAATTACTGGATTTAGGGATCAAATACAAAAATATGGGTAACTAGATTGCCATCATGGGAATCCTCCCTATTTTCAAATCACATTATCAGAAAAAACAGACAATTCAAAGAATTAACTCAAGGCTTCAAAACTGGTGTAGGAATAGTGGTATAACCTTCATCAATAACTGGGACTGGTTTAAAAACAAACAAGAGTTGTACTCAATGGATGGGCTACATCTTAACAGAAATGGGGCTAGACATCTAGCAGAGAACTTATAGGAAGCCTTAAATTTATTGAGCCTCAATTGACTAACAGCAGAAAAAAATAAAAACAAATCCTCCCCCAAAAATAAAGAAAAAGAAAAAATACACAACAAACAAACCAAACAAAATAATCAGAAAAAGTCTAACTCCTACAACACAAATAACTTAACCTTCTTTTCTTTCAATGCTGGGATCATGAACAAAAATATAGACAGCCTCCGAGCATGAATATCCACTAATCAATATGATATTATGGCAATTAGTGAAACATGGTGGACTGATGATGATGATCATTGGGGAAAAAACTTAGATGTGTACCATTTGTACACACATAATAGAGACAGTAGACATGGAGGAGGAGTAGCCTCATATGTAAAGGATTAATTAGATTTAGTAGATATATCATACAAAATAAAATCCCCCACCTCAAACACCAAGTCATTATGGTTTAAAATCAGAGGTGGGCACAAACAGTCAATAGTTATAGGTTCCATTTATCGACCTCCATCTGTTTCAATTGAAATCTCTGAAGAGCTCATGGCAGAAATAGATGTGGCAGGAGAAATGGAGGACATACTAGTCCTGGGAGACATTAACATGCCCGGTATTGACTGGGTTAATAATAAAGCTACAGGTTCCATGGCAAAAAGATTTCTGGAACACTGTACTCATGCCAATTTAGTCCAACATATTAATTTTCCTACAAGAGAAAATAAGATATTAGATGTGGTACTCACTTCAGAGCAATTACAAATAACAAATTGCTCTACCCAACCTCCAGTTGGAACTAGCAATCGTAATTCAATAAAATGTACACTCAAATATAAACATATTCCTGTACATAGTCGTACAAAAATCGTCTTATATAATAAGGCTGATAAAATCAAGATTCTACAATCTTTAGATCAATTAGATTGGGTCTCCCTCCTAACTGATAAATCCATAGGTGAAATGTGGGACTTGATTAAAAACAGTATTCTTGGAATAAGTGTGTCTTATATACCACAAATCAGGAAAAACAGTAAAAATGTCAAAAACCTTATGTGGTTTAACAACAAAATAAAAAAAACTGGTAAAAAAGAAAAACAGATATTACAAAAACATCAAAAAAGTCACCTGGAAACAACAAAATACAAACTCAAATCAGTACAAAAGGTTTGTAAAAAAGAAATCCGTAAGGGAAAAGAGGAAGCGGAACTCAAATTGGTGCAAAATGTGAGAAAGGATGATTATAAGATATTTTATGCTAATATTAACTCGTTAAAAAAAAAAAGAATAAAGTAGGGCCAATAATCAATGGTAATGAAACCATAACAGCAGATTTCAAAATGGCTTCTTCATTTAATCACTATTTCTGTGAGGTATTTGGTCCTAAATCTACTGTACAGAAAACTGCAATACATGTAAATGATCCAAAAATGGAATTTACCCTGGAGGAAATCAAACAACGTATTAAAAGTTTAAAACCTAATGCATCCCCAGGTCCAGACAAAATATCTGCATGCATCTTGCAAATCATGATGGAATTCATAGCACTTCCATTAAAAATTATTTTTGAAGCCTCAATAAATTCTGGGAACATTCCATCAGACTGGAAATTGATTCATGTGTTCCCCATACATAAAAAGGGTAATAAGGCCAATGGGGCCAATTCCAGGATGACTGTCACACCTCGCAGGCATATGCGAGTTGTGACAGTCGTCACTACACTGGGGACCCTGCACCGTATTCTAGGCAGCAGGATCCCGGCACTTTGACCTGCGACTTGCAACACACATCAGCTACAGCCATGAGCATGGTTTAATAGCCTGTATGCTGCAGGTTGCAGCCCACTGCACTGCCCCAGGGCCCCTCCCTGGGACACCACAGCAGGTACCAGGGGCATGTGGGGGGCTGGACAGGGGCATAGGGATCTGAGGGCACATTAGACAATGGACCCTGGGGTCCCCAACAGTCAGGAGTGGGGGCATGGACGTGTTCATGGGGCACAGGGAGCACAGCAGGGTCCTTGCCATGGTACTGCAGAGAGGGCATCCATCGGATGGCATTGACAGATGCCCCTTAGAGCATCTCCAAGATGTCATAACTCTGCAGCACCAATGTGGCTCCTGTAGTTGCTTAGGTGCATTACGGCAGCCGTCCTTGTGGAATAGGGCATAGTTGCTACTGTAACCCACCCTTGTGCCATAGCATTGTGGGTTGTGGCATAGTGGGTGGCATAACCCACAGTTGGCACAACCCGCATATGGCAAGGCACAGGTAGCCTTTGGGAATCACACATGGCATATCACATGGTGCAAGTTGCGAGTTACACCATGGGGTTTGGTGTAACTTGGCTTGCGCTGGCATAAACCATCCTGGAATAGGCTCCAGTTTCTTGAATTATCATCCAATCAGTCTCACTAGTGTAACTGGCAAACTCCTTGAAAGCCTAGTTAGGCATCATTTGTGATATGGAACACAATGACCCAGACCAGCATGGTTTTGTCAAAGGCAGAAGCTGCACTACAAATCTAGTGTGTTTTATGAGAATATTAGTAAGGCCTTGGATGAAGAGACACCTTGTGATGTTGTTTATTTGGATTTTAGCAGAGCTTTTAATTTGACACTACACTGTGCAACTTTGGAAAAATTAGAAACTTTACAAATAGACCCTCATATTGTTATCTGGATTAGAGAATGGTTAATGAACAGAACACAGCGAGTAATAATAAATGGCCACTTATCTGCGATGGGCAAAGTCAGAAGTGGGGTGCCCCGGGGTTCAATACTATCAGTAGCCTCTGTCTATGCCAAACAATTAATACTCAAGTATTGGAAGGACCCCAAGGTACCTTCCTTAGCTGAATGGCTGAATATGATGAGTTATACTGCTAACAGTAAGATCATTTCTTTCTTGCTCTCTAATAGAATGGACAGGTTTTTAGAAATATGGGGTCCCTTTCTTCAGCTGACCACTCACCCAGATGCTGATCTTCATATGCAGGCATAGTAAGATAGAATTGGAAATTACTGTTTAGAAGTTCTCTATGATTTTTTATACACATTCTATACAAGTGCACACATGGGCCTGATTCTAGAAGAGTTACGCCTGGCGTAACAGCACTTATGCCAAGTAGCATGGTACAAGTAGCAACTTCGCCAACAGTTGTGACTGGCGCAGTTCTACAAAGTGGCCTGTGACATGTTGCAGGCCGCTTGCGCTGAACAGCTGTTACGCAGGCAATTGTGCCATAAACCCCCTGTGACATGGCACTGGGGGTTTATGGCAGCAATTGCGCCCCATTCCAGAAGGGAAGCAACAAAGACCCCAATGTTGGGATTTTACAAGAACCCCCAGAGGAGAACTGGCATTGTAAGTTACATCTGCATTTAGCTGGTGTAACTTATATACATCCTCTGAGGGTTCTGTAGAACCCAGTCCATGTGCACCATCATGTCCAGACCACCCCTTTTGTTGCCCCAATGGGCACCACACACATTCCTGCCCCATCCCCCGTACTGTACTTGCCTCCATACCCCCAATACAGTAAAGGCCCCGCAAGGCTGCCCACATCAACTGTCCCTGACTCCCAGTGTAATTCATGCCCCACAGGGCTGCCCACACACCCAGCCCCCCAATCCCCCATTGTAAAATGACCCACAGGGCGATGCTGGCATCCCCCCACCCATGCTCCGACCCCTGAGTCTTTACAGTAGCACTCCTACAGCACTCAGTCGATGGCTGGCTGTGGAGGTGAGAGGTGGGCTGTGCCAGTCACCAGCTGGGGACAGGCGCGGGGGGTGCTGGCTGGGCTGGCATGGGGGGTCACTACACTACCAGGGCTTGCCAGGTTGTTGCTGCATTTGCAGCGGCGACATGGGGGTCAGGGCACGGGTGGGGGATGACAGCACCGCCCTGTGGGGCATTTACAATGGGGGATTTGGGGGCTGGGGTGTGGGCAGCCCTACAGGGCATGAATTACACAGGAGTCAGAGGGCCAGGAGTAGGCAGCCCTGCAGGACATTATGTACACTACGGGGGTCAGTTGCTGTGGGCAGCCCTGCAGGGCATTATGTACACTATGGGGGTCAGTTGCTGTGGGCAGCCCTGCAGGGCACCTAACATGGCTAGCTGGGCATGGGAGGGGCACTTGCGTTCTGCGTTGCAGCATGCAACATGCTCGCCAGGTGTGCCCTCTGTTTGGCGTACCAGGCCACATGTCACAAATCACAGGACTTAGCTGCTGAGACCCTGCCCCTTCTAGAATGAGGGCACAGGGTCAATGCCATGATTGTGGGTAGCACAAGTTGCATTTAGCGGCGACTTGTGCCACCCTTCAGAAATGGGCCCATAGTCTTTGGGTTGTTGCAAGTTAACATTAACATAGTTACTCAATTGATGAAACCCTCATTAATGGGCTGTTGTTAATCAAATTAAGTTCAGTGTTATAGTGAGTTAATCTTGCAGTATTCATCTTTCAGTTATGCTATATATGTATGTATTTAATTAACTGTTATGAGTTATTTTTAATGGTTTGATATTACTATCATTTCTAATCTTACATATACCATTTTGTCTTTTTAAAATAAAAACTTTATTATGGTAAAAAAAGTACTGTGGCGGTCCTTTTTCAAATTTTTATATCAGACCTCACAAAAAACATAAACTGCTAGAGAACCAAGTATGCTGATGATATGAAAATTGGTGGCCCCTGCAAAACCAAAATGGATTCAATGTCTCTCCAACACGACCTACATACTGTATCAAACTGGGTCCAGAAATGGGACATGAGTTTTAATTTTGATAAGTGTAAAGTAATGTATTTAGGCAAGAAAAACAACAATGCATTATATACTTTTTGTGGAAAACCATTAACTACATGCACCACGGAAAGAGATTTGGGTTTTGTGGTGTCTGATAAAGTCGATACAGATGCCCAGACTCATACTGCAATAAAAAAATGAAATTCAATTATTTGGTCTATTAAAAGAAATATAAGAACAAGAGAATAATCTGTACTTACACCATTGTATCGTGCTTATGTGAGTCCACTACTGGAATATGCATCTCAAATATGGTTCCCTCACAGGAAACTAGAAAGAGACAAAATTGAAAATGTACAAAGAAAATCTACCAAAAGTATTGCTGGTATGGAAGATCTTGAATAGAAGGACAGGTTATACTGATTGAACTTAATGTCTGTAGAAAATAGGAGAATGTCCCCTGATTTGTTATTCATGTTTGACATTATGCAAGATCTGGTTTCATTGACTGAGCTCAACATCTCCTTTAAACCTGGTAACAGGAATATTAGAGCTCATCCCTTACAAATAATAGTGAAAACTTTCAAGCATACACATAGGCAATATTTTTTTACTACCAGAATTGCTAATCTTTGGAACTCTTTTATGGAAAATATTATATTAAGTAAAAATAAAACTGAATTGAAATCAAGATTGGACAGTTATATTATGTATGGAGCTAAATTATGTTATTTTAGGGATTAATATACACCGGAGCAAAAATGGGCTATGCCTACTTGCTCCGTACACATTTCAGTATGAACCCCAGTATAATGGCCGTTGGTGATTTTTTTATTGCACTGAAGTGGGTGATCCCCTCTACATTTCAATTTAACAACTTTTCCATGCTGTGCCAGTTCCCCATGAGCAGTAAACAAGTATGCCACTATTCTCTGTGTTTCCTCTTGGGATGCCCTAGGATTAGACCCTTCCAAACTACTTTGGTCTTCAGATTCTGAGTCTCCTTGTGAAGACCTACCCATAGAATGGCTAGCCATTCTTTTATCTTGTTCTGGGAATAATATTTGTTTTTTTTTGGCGGGGGGACAGTAAGTCCCAGAGAATTAGAAGCTGCCTCTGTGGGGTGGAGGGAACCACAATGACTCCATATTTGTGTTTGTTGTCAATATTAGGACGATTTTCACCCTCAATAAATTATGTAGGATTTATTGTTTCAGTGGTTATGGTCTCAGCCTTTGATTCTGTACGTAGCGTTCCTCGGACTGCCTCCCCTGCTTCTGTACCTTTATCCCCAGAGCTTACAATTGTCTCCATTTGTGTATGTTGAGCCACTTCCCCTGGTTGCCATTTTGTACCATCTGGTGATCAGACCCAGCTTGCTGCCAGCAGATCATTTTGCACAGACCATTTCTCTGTGTCCTTTTCATCCAGTTTAGTTTGAGCATGACGTCCTCATCCAATGCGCAAAGTTCTGTGTGTGCAGTCTTTCCTGACACAGAATTGGTTTTGCTTCATTGACCTACACCAATCCTTTTAGGTTTATTTCTTTTAAGTACAGCAGGACTGCCTGAAAGCCAGTTTGTCAGCTTGTGTTGGGTGCATTTGTTAAACAATTCTCACTATGCTCATCTTGTAACACAGGGGAGGTTAACACTACAAATGTGATTTAGCAACTGCAGCACTTGTTTCACTTTTAGCCTCTGATTGTCTCTCAGTTCTCTCTGCTGACAGACATTTCTGACTCCTGAAATTTGAGCTGGCAGCATCTCTTTTGGGCTGTCAGTCGGGGCTTTTGATGTTACTGCATGAAGTATTTGAAGCTGACACTGTCAAGTCCCTCTGTTCTGCTGATCTCTCTCCTGATACAGACAACTTCTAGTTGGGTGCAAAAGCTTTTCTCAGCCTCTGCCTTTCTTGTAAAAAATGTGCTTCTTCTTCAGCTACTGGCCACTTTCAAACATTCCTCTTCCAGATTTGAGCCCTGTTTACACTGCCGTTAGTGCATCAGCCCGTGCACACGGGTCGATGATCATTGCAAAGTCAGCATAAACATCCTCAGGAGCACCTTAAGTGCCCACTGGATCATTTTGTTTTATCCAACTCAGTAGTGGGATCAGTAACAGAGCAAGCACATTAAATGGCAATGTGAACTCTTTGCTACGCTCGCTCCACTACAAAGGCTATTTTTTCATTAGCCTCCAGTGAATTCACAGCCTCCTCGGAGCAACCTGCAGCACTGCAAGGGTGGGCTGTGTAAACGAGAATGCAGACAGTGCATCAGGAATGGAGCAGCGCACTTGCCACAGAGCTGCTGTGTAAACAAGGCTTTAGTCTTTCCAGATGCAGTCTCTTCATCACTTGCATTCAACAGCTTACCTTTATCTGTTACATTTCCTGTTTTATCCTTAGATTCAGCATCTGGTGAGAAAGTGATGGGGTAGAAACCTAGTGTCCCTTCACCCACAGCATCCGTATCTTCACCTTCATGGTCAGCCACCTTGAAACTGATATCCAGAAGTGCCCCTACTGCATGAGTAGGAGGATTTTTATTGAAAACAAAAGTAACAAAAACAGCTTACATTCAGTTACTTTCACTGACATAAACAAGTATATATTATAAATAATGTCAAGGAAGAACAAAGAAAAAGAAACAAAGAACAAAGCAAATAAATAAAAGCTAACCCAAATTGTCTGGAAAAAGTACAAGAAGTAAAATCAGTGTATCCTTAACAGAAAACGGATGTAACAAACAAAATTCAAGCAAACCTACTATAAATTATGGGAAGGAAAATTAACAGTCTAGGAAAAGCCTAGGAGACCAAGTAGCATAAAGAAATCATGACTATACTTTAAGTAATCATTTTGTCCAAAGGATTAAAAAAATATGTTGGAAACCAAGAGCAATGCAAACATTTTTTTATAAAATCAATGTGGAGGCAGCACAGTGTATTCAGTTTGATATCTGCTCTGCAAGAAAGATTTGGTTTGTTGCAATTATTTCTATAGCAGAATATTACTTCTGCTGTAAAAGAAGGGCACACTTACATGCAGCAAAAATGAGTCTCAAAGTGCTAGCATGAAATGTATTCAATCTCACTGGATATAAAACCAAAATCAATATTTCATATGTGATTGGGTGTAAAAGTGGGTCTGTCCCAATCTGTAAGAATAATTACCAAAACTGTTGTGCAAAGGGACAGATGAGAAATAAAAATGTTCCATAGTTTCCAAAGTGTCTCTACAAGAAAGGTGAGGACTCATATGTTCTTCTATAGATTAATCATTTATTACTTTGACATAGCTACACTGTGTGTACAGCATAGAGAAAGCAATTTAGACTGTATTAAAATGTCTGTTAGGTGCCCTGAGCCCTCTCATTTATTACTGGGACATAGCTACACTGCATGTTTCTCTGCAGCATAGAGAAAGCCATTTAGGCTGTATTAGTGTCTGTTAGATACCCTGAGCCCTCTCATTTATTACTGTGACATGGCTACACTGTGTGTCTCTCTGCAACATAACAAAAGCCATTAGGCTGTATTATAGTGTCTGTTAGGTGCCCCCAGCCCTGTCATTTATTACTGTTACATAGCTACACTGTGTGTGATGTCTCCCTGTAGCATAGAAAAGTCATTTAGACTGTATTACTCTGTTTGTTAGGTGCCCCCAGCCCTGTCATTTATTATTGTCTGTGACATAGTCAGCTACATTGTCTGTCTCTGCAACAGTTAGTGAAACAACATCCATTTCTTTCATGGCTGTGTCTACTATGTGTTGTATTTCCCAGTCTAAGACTACTAAAAGAAAGCACAGCGCTGCTGCAGGTGCAGCTGATAATGATATGGACAATATGAACTATAGCACTAAAGAAGAACATAGTGACAATAATAATAATAACAATAATAATAATAATAATAATAATAATATCACCAGGACTGGCACCAAATCTCCTGAACAAAAAAAGCATGTTAGGAATGAAATGACAGTAGAGTTTTGGAAAGAACTGACTGGAGTTACTCATAGAAATATTGAACATTTTGTTACATGTGCCAGGATACTTCCAGTTCATATAAGTTAATTCCGTTTGCCTACTCTTTGTCTTCATTCTAATATTTTTACTTTTTAAAGGGGTTCTTGGTTTCATCATTTAGCTTAATTATTATTAGCCTGACCACCGATGACAAGGTGACTCCCACATGGATCTGGTATCTTCACTTTAAATTTTGACACACCAATATGAGTTGACATCTCACTGCTTTCTCTCTTTTTGATGTGTGGGAACCACTCTCTGGCTTCATCTTCTGTGAATTAGTCAGAGATGAGCTTGCTAAACCTTAAACACGGCATCAAAGAATAGGAGAGGTGTGACCTTCTCCTAATCAGTTAGCTCCTTACTGGCTCCCTGTGAGCCTCTTATGGAACAGAAAACACCACATAAGAGATGAATCCAGGAAGTGGTTTCTGCAGGGGCAAAAAGAGAGAGCAGTGTGTCCTCAGCTCATACTGGCATATTAAAATTTTAAGTGTCGTTACCTGACTATGAGGGGTTCACCTTGTCATCGGTGATCAGGCTAATCATGATTCAGCCAGTCGTTGAGACATAGAATCCCTTTAAAATGTTAAAATGATAGAATGAAGACTGAAAGTAGGGAGGTGGAATTAACTGGGATGAACTGTAGACTTTTAAGCAGCTTCTGGGGAGAACACTGATACTATAACTGATTCTGATTTTTGCCACTCACCAGTAGCACCACTGCAAAATGTATGAAAAATGTATACAAAATGTTATCAAATCTCTGTGAATTAGCCAGAGTTAAGCAAATCACCCCACCTGCACTAACATTATGGCTCTGTCTGCAATGCCTCTCTAACACTTGTGTGACAGTGATACCGGAGAATCGAGCTCCATCAAGGCATAAGATAGCCAGATACTTTTGTCACAATGGTTAGTTATAACTAGTTACAATGTGTGGTGTCAGTTGGTGCCATTGTTTTACTAATGCTAAACATATACATTGTTATCTACAGTGTTGTTAATGAGTCAGCAGTTGTCATTGTAACTAGGAGATCCTTTGCTATGCTGCACCCTGGGCATGGAACTCCCTCCCTCCATCTCTCCTCTCTTGCTTTTCTTACCACAGTTTCAAAGTGCCCTTTGAAACCATCTAAATGACATAGGAACTTGCTCCTGCCTTACCTAAACAACCTATATTTTCTCATGTACATGCTCGTGTTCTTAGTGCAGAGCCTATCCCCATTATTCATGTACGCTGTGTCTTTGAAGAGTTGAATGTTACTCTAGCCCTGTATGACCTTTTCTTTTTGCTTTAATACTGTACATATGCTACTGCACTAATTAGGTATAACTGCTTTTCAGGTTGTAGCCAGAATTGTCTTTATCTGCTTTGTTTTGCAGTCCTCTTTCCCTAGTATCAGTGTTTTCTTTGAGTACACTGTATAACACTGTTTACAATTGTATTTAGGATCTTGGGGATCTTTGTAACCCTTTGTATGCAAGTGCTTTTATTGTATGTACATTGCTTTGCCTATGTTCCCACACTCTCCTATTTTCTGTATTCCTCTCAAATTCAATGCTTTTGTATTACAGTATATATTCATGACTGTGTTTATAGTTTGTATTCCTTATCTTCTGTTACTCTCTCCCAGGTCACTCTAAAAGTGACTGCATGGTCTCAGTGAGCCTACCCGGTCACCAAAATTCAAATAAATAATAATAAATTAGCCTTGGCAGTTCTACCCTCCTACTGACCTCCCTGGATATCATGTGGTACTCCTCATGGTCTGCCTCACTACTGGAGTCCTTGTACCTTCTGAAGACCATCCTTGTGTCCCTCACTCCCTGCCTTCTACACTTCCCCAGTCCACCAGCAAAGTTTCCTAGCTGTGGCCATCTTATTTTGGGACCTGGTACAGGTTTTCGTGGCCTCCAAGATATCCAGCTTCAGGATTTACACTGCCCCCATGCCCATCCCAGGTCTGATTTACCTATATGCTCCTGAGTATATGCTATCTCCCAAAGTTAGCCCTCTTAAAGTCCACTATTGTGGTCTTTGTTTGGATCCTCTCCTCCCCCATATCCAGTGTGAAACATACCATGGCATGGTCACTACCAGCTAAAGGGTCTTCCACCACCAGGTTCTTAACCCGATCACCATCTGCTAGGACTAAGCCCAGGATGTTTCTCTCCCTAGTCAGTTCCCCTACTAGCTGAGTCAGAAATTCATCCTGAAGGGCATCGAGCACCCTTTGCTCCTTAGCAGATGAAAATGCCATGGTATTCCCCGGCATGTTAAAATCCCCTAGTATCACATTCCCACTCCTCTCCCTATTTTTTATTTATTTTATTTTTAATTTTTTGGTAGCTGGGTAAGGCCCAGTAGGCATTGATACCTGTTTCCATGGGTGATCCGAGAGGAATGGGGAGATTAAGTGACCTGCTCAGCGACACACAGTATGTAAGTGGAGGTTGTGGAATCAAACCCAGGTCTGTCTACTGCATGTACCAAGCTCATTCTGAGCTCATTACTCTAACCTCTAGGCTATACTGCCAGCCCCCTACTACAGTTCTGTCTCAGATTGTCAATTGATTCTCTGTCCATGTGCTCCATTTGCATAGGTGGCCTGTAGACCATCCTAAATTTACTCTCCTCCCTTACTATCCTGTAATGTGGCCAAGACTGCCTCTACATTCTCCTCCTCCTCTTCCTCCTGCTGCACAATATCCCTTTCCTAATGAATAGTGCAACCCCTCCACCCCTACCCACTGTCCTATCCCTTCTACAGTAAGTGTGGTGTACCCAGTTATCTTCATGTCCCAGTTGTGATACTGGGTGGCCCAAGTCTCTGTGACTGCAGTCACATCCACCCCTTCCATCATCAAGGTATGCAACTCTAGCATCTTGTTTCCCATACTCCTTTGTTTATCTGAATGACTTTCCAGCCCTTCCAAGACTTTTCCCCTGCCCGCCCAACTCCTTTGCCCCTGTTGGAGTTGGACTTCACTCCCTCTACTCCTCTAGATTGGGGGAAGAGCCTACACCCTCCTATGATGTTCAAGAGCCCTGAACACTGCAGCCCTCCCCTCATCTAGTTTAAATCCAAGCTCACAGTTATGTACTCACCTAGCTTTTTCTTAAAGACCTCCTTCCCCACCTTACTCAAATGTAGCCTGTCCCAGGCATTAATATCGTTATTCTCCCATGTAGTTCCCCAGTCCCCACCAAACCATACTCCATAGCCGAACACCATTCCTGTAACCAACTCTTGATTTCCCTAATTTTCTCCTTTCTTTCCAGAGTGCTCTTTGGTATGGGCAGGATTTCCAAAAATGACACTGGCAGTTTTTTGCTACACATAATCTTGCCAGTTCCCTGTACCTGGCTTGAACTTCCTCCACACTATTTTTCTCCACATCATTAGTGCTAATGTGTACCACAGTGTGGGGCCCCCCTCTGTGTACTAAGTGCACTATCCTGAACACAGCCATCCCCAGCATACATTCCACCTGTATAGTGTTCCCTTTTCCCTCATTTGATCCCCCATCTGATTCCCCTAATGATGGAGCCCCCAATACCAGGACCCTCTTGTGTCCATTTTCAGAACCTTTTCTACTTTCACCCCTTCTCCTCCCTGCATGTCAACTTTGCCTCTCACCCCAATGCCCTCTCCTTTCTCCCCTTGGCATCAATTTCTTTATCCCCTTCCCCTCCAGTCTTCTAAGGTACCCCACTAGATTTCCCCCACCTCCCTGATCGCCATGTTGACCTCCTTCTTCTGCCTGCTCTCTTCATGTAGCCTTTTCCTACCTATGATACCTCTTTCAGAGTAACCTGTCTCTGAGCAATCCATCCTAGCCTCCTTTTCTACTCTTCCACCCATCGCCCTTCCAGTCCTATCATCTTTCTGACCCCAAACACAGCCTGGTCACATCCATGGAACCCTGAGTTCACTGGGATATCTGTCCTAAACCCCACTGCTCCCCTCATACCCATCCCCCCCACCAGTGCACTTTTCTTTCTATTCCCCATCTCCTCCCCACCTCTCCCCTTCCCTTTTCCTAGCCACCTTGTTCCTCCCCCAAATGGCTGTATCCTTCCAGCACATTGGGCGTATGTTGTCTGTATCCTTCAGATTCATTAAGGGTGAGTACCTATTTCTCATTTCAACACCACCCCCATATGATTACCCCCCCACCCAATAATGCCACCTCTCGGAACATGCACCACCCAGTCACACTGCTACTCACTCTAGTAGTTTCTGCCAGCCTGTCCTCCTTTCTTGTTTCCTCCCTCCTTTTCCCCCACTCCTCCACTCTGTCCCCATCTGCCTTCTCAGTTCCTCATCAACCCAGTCCATTTTCTGCCCATGAAGGGTTCCCTTACATATCCCATTTAATCCTCTTCCTCTCTCTCTCTTCTTGTAATTACCTGCCCCATTGTGATCTGTGTGCTTCCCTGCCCAGCATGCCCATTCCTTCCTCAGCCTAACAACATCTGCCTCCAGCTGTGACAATCTGTTACATATTGGGCAAAACCCTATTCTCCACAACAAATCCATATAGACTGCAGCTCCATACCTATTGCACCCAACTATTCTCCTAGATTTCATCTACCATGGTCTCCCCACCCTTCTGGCTGAGAATCATCTCTTGCAGTGAGGCAAAGCACTACCTCACAAAAGCCTTGATGAATTGCGCTATAGCAGTGACACTATTGACCTCAAAAATTCTCAGACTAACTCTGGGGACCTGCCACATGTCACCAAAATACCTAACTGGTCGCCACAGCCTAGCCAGTTCCCCACTCTATGAAAAGTGGTATTATTACCCCCATCCTCACAGAGCTAACTCCACATCCACCAGTAATTACTGACCCATCTCGATTCTTCCCCCTCCTCAAAGGCACTCGAAAAATAGTGTCGGACCAGCTTACCAACTGTCGCATCTAAACACTCGCTGCTTTGTCATGAACAATATGGGTTCCAGAGGGGGCACAGCACCACCACTGCCCTCCTGGAATTTGTCTCTTATATTCATGAGGCCCTAGACCAAGGGTTCTTAGCAGGAGCCGTCTATATTGACTTGACCAAAGCCTTCAATACCGTCAGTCACACACTTCTGCTCCAATCCCTTCCCTCCCAATATTTCTCCCCTGAAGCAACCTCCTGGTCCAAAGACTATCTCTCTGGCCGGATGCAAAAGGTTAAAATTAACACTACCCTTTCCTCCAAAAGACCAGTCCAATCAGGTGTCCCCCAAGGGTCCATACTCAGCCCATTGCTCTTCACTCTTTTCCTAAACTCCCTCCCACAATCATGCAACAGGAAACTCCTGCTCTATGCTGATGATGCCATAGTGCTCTGGAAACACCCCCATCCAAACTCCCTCCAATCTGCCCTACAAGGCTTTTTTTAGAGAAATAGAAACCTGGTTCTCTGAGCATCACCTAGTACTCAACTACAACTAAACAAAATTGATGATCTTTGCCCACCACCAAAGCCCACTCAGTAGTGCTCCGCTTCTCATTACTAACTCTCAGGATCTCCATCGTGAACAGGTCTCTAGCTTCAAATACCTGGGTCTCACTCTGGACACCTCCCTCACCTACCACACACATATCCAACACCTTTTCTCCACTGTAAATACCAGATTGGCAATCCTATACAGACATAAACATTGCCTACCCCTCAGGCCCTACATCTCGCTGTAACTTCCTCTGACCAATCTTTAGTGGACTACAGCATTGTGATTTATGGTTCTGCAGATCAAACAGCCTACACAGCATCAACATAACTCTCAATAAAGTCTACAGGTTGGTCACTGGATGTGATAGAGACACCCACATGTGTGAGCTTTACAAACTTGTGGAATGGCTCACCTTAGAAGGGAGGCTTAAGTATGACACCACCCTACAAGCCAAAAAATACTCTTCAGTCTAGCACCCAAGGACCTCCTCCCCCTCATCCAGATTGTCCCACACAGGAGGCCCCTGGACACCCAACTAGCACCTCACTCCTAGTCCACCACTGTGGAACCTCTCCAGGACAAAGGTCTTTCTGATATCGGACTCCCCTCTGGATAAACAGCCTACCAGCCTCTATCTCCCTAGCCCCTAGTCTTGGCCAATTTAAAACTGGTCTTAAGAAACTCTTCCTTCAATCAGCTACCTGTGAGTGCAACCATTGCAGTCTATAGCTCTAGCGCAGGGAGAAAAAATCCACAATGGTAAGGATAAAATGCTTAACCTTATACCATGACTGCATCCTCAGGTCCCATAATCTCACTGTACATAAACTCTGACTGAGGGGTTCAGTTAGGACCCTCTGAATCTGTTAACCCACCTGTGTCACAGCTTAGACCAAAGGACTACTTAGGATCCTGATGCAAATGTTTACACTCTGTACTATGTGACCTATGTATAAATTCTAATATATGTTATGTTTGTGCTTTCTGTACTGACGTGGAGCCTTTGCAAACGAGTCTATGACTCAAAGGATTGTAATTCTGATTCTCTTCAATAAATAAATAAATAAATAGATCCAGTCCTCTTCCCCTCTGACCCCTTTCTATGCTTAGTATACCCCCATCCATCTTCCCTGCCCCTTCCCTGACTGCCAGTCCTCATTCCAGCCACTTCACAGTCCTTTCTCAGCTTGTATTTTATACCTCTCTCCCCAAAGTTTTATCTGGTACTTCTATACAGCCCCTTTTATCAACTTCACATCCACGTTTTGTTGTTTTGTTCCTTGATAGAAGCCCAGGTATAATGGATAACCAACAACTTCGATTCCTTTTCCCCTTCTGAAAAAATTCAGGTAAGATTTGATTGAGATGCTCCCTACTCATACAAATACTTCAGCTTTTGTTAAGGGTAGCGGTGGTAACTCAGGTATTTCAGGTAAGATTAGATTAAGATGCTCCCTACTCATACCAAAATATAGCTTTTGTTAAGGGTAACACTCTAGAGGTAAAAGCTCTAGATACATAAAAAGTCACTCCCAAAGATAGATAAACTCTAGAGATATAAAAAGTCACACCTTAAGATAACTATAACAAGTTCTCCAGGCGATCCCTCTGCTCTGCTCTGCTTGTGGCTGCTGGACTGCTCCTGGATTTAAACTGCTCCTGCAATTTAAAGCTGGTGTCCTTTTTGTTGCCATCAGTCTCTTTTGTTGCCAGCAAAGTGACCCTTTCTCCTGCTCTGCTCTGGATGCAGAGCAGTCAACTGCTTTTAGTTAATTCAGCTCCTGGATCAGAGCCAGCAAAGTGTCCCCTTCTCCTGCTCTGCTCCAGTTGCAGAGTTGCCAGCTTCTTTTAATTAATTCAGATCCTGGATCGGAGCCAGCAAGGTGTCCCCTTCTCCTTCTCTGCTCCAGTTGCGGAGCAGTCAGCTGCTTTTAATTATAATTATCTGATATAGTAGTGGCTTAGTTAATATTGTGGGATCTAGACCCAGGGTGACTTTTTCCAGGGGACCAATCCAAGAGGTTTTATTAACTAATAGTCACTGTGTGGAACCAACAGCTGAAAATTGGCTCAGGCAAAAACCTACAGGTTACCATCCTTGTAAAAAGTGTTTAGCTTGTGGCCCAGATATTCAAACTGCACCAGGCTGTGGCACAAGCCTGGGCGCAGCTCAGCTTTGTTGCGCATGGGTGTGACCTGGGTGATATTCAGTGGAGCTGCGCTATGGCACAACAGCTTTGAATATTGCACCCTGGCCACCCCCACTGTGCATGGACAGTGGCACTGCACCACGCAAGTGGCTAGAGGGGAGCATGGAGATGCGCTGGCACAAGTGCCATTGCACCATGCACAGCACCTGTGATATTCAAACGGGGACATGCAAATGGGGCCATAATTTATGCAAAGACACAGGGGCCATTTGCATCTCTTGTAGCCCATTTGCATGCCATTCTTGTCTGAGTGTGCTGATCTCCCAATGCTTGCCTGGCATCATGCCAGGCAGCAGCTGTCGGGAACCGACACACCTGCAGCCCAATCATGGAAAGTCCCATAAGAGACAAAATGTCCAATATCCCTGGTGGTCAGTGGACCTCTGTAATGCCTCAATCGCGGGCATCACTGTATTTCCCCAAGTCCAATATCCCTGGTGGTCCAGTGGACGGACTGTGCTGAGCCCCATGTGGGCGTCATTCATCACCCCAGTCTGATATCCCTGGTGGTCCAGTGAACCACGCTAAGCCTGATCACGGGCATCATTCATCACCCCAAGTCCAATATCCTGGTAATCTAGTGCCCCCACCCCATCTGCCCACTGGGCCCCACCCCGCTCCCCGTCCAGCTGGCAGGTGGCAGCACCCCCCACCTGCCTCCCCACTGCCCCCAACTGACAGCTTAGTAGGGCTGCACGCCCATTGGTTCAGGCAGCGAGACAATGGGCATGCATCCATCACCACCTACTCAGTCCAGATAAGTGAATGAATTCATTCACATATCTGGACACAAATGTCTGATATGAGCTGCGCCCATTGGATCATGCTCACTGAACAATAACATGCGCTTCTGAGCTTGGAGTCCGGCCTGCGGGCGGCAGGCGGGGGTGCTGCCTCAACTGGCTGAGGGGAGGGGTGGGGGGCTCAGTGGCTGGGTGGGGTGGGGGTACACTAGATCACCAGAGATATCGGACTTGGGGGTGATGAATGATGCCTACGGTCGGCTCAGCGTGGTCCACTGGACCACCAGGGATATCAGACTGGGGGGTGATGAATGATGCCCACGATCGGGCTCAGCGCAGTCCACTGGACCACCAGGGATATTGGACTTGGGGTGATTAATGATACCAACGATCGGGGCATGGGGGGTGCAGCCAGGTGCGGCAGGAACAAGTGATGGCCACCCACAGGTGGCAGCTGCTGTGTTGCGCCCTGCAATGTGGCAGCTTACCTGTGGGTGGCCATCACTTGTTCCTTTTTTTGGGAGGCGTAACTTTGTGCAGGCGCAGGTAGGGGTTGTGCATGCATGACTGCACAACCCCGGCTGAATATCGGGCTGTGCAGGTTATGAGAGTACGCCCCCACCTGTGCCTGCATACATTACTGATGCGCTCACAAGCGCCGGGATTCTGCGGCGCACTTTTCACTTTTCAAATATCGCGCGAGGGGTGCATCAGTGGGTTGAGCATGGCGCAACATCGTTGCGCCATGTGCAACCCTTTTGAATATCTGGGCCTGTAAGTTTGCATTTGGCGGTAAATGGGCTGGGATGGCAAATCAAACAGAGCAAGTTGAAATCTGTCAATTTTATCAGCTGTTATTCTGAGTATGTTATATATTCAGCCTGATGTCCATGTAACAGTTTTTACGAGGGATGTACAATTAGAAGAAGCAGCACCCTTTTTTACTGTACTACAGTGTCAGTTATTGGTATTACCCCAGCTACCAGGTATGGGGTTAGAACTCTTGATCTTCTAGTCTTCCAGCACCAGAGGTGACCATGCTACCTACTGAGCCACTGACACCAATTCTTTTTCCACAAAAAATATTTATTTTGCCTGTGTCTGGAGGTGGCTGATCAGCCCTGTCCCTGCTGTCCCTCAGCCTGCATCCACCCTCCACCCTCCGCCTGGAGTCATCTGGTCAGTGGATTCCTCCACTAATTTCCCCTCATCATGGGGCTGAAGAGGGAAGGGTCATCCTCCCCCCAAGTAATCATTATCCAGAAAAGACCACAGTGAACTTCTTGAATGATGTTGCAGGCTGGGGCAAGCAGGCAGGACTTCATTAAGCCTAGCCTCCGAGGTCCTTTTTCCTGTTTTTCTCTTCACCCCTGCTGCAAGACATCAAGGAGTGTGTTTTCATACTAAGATTCATACTAAGATCTAGGAGCTCAAAAAGGCTTTTGGCCCATCTAGCTCCATGGTCATGCATAGTATATTAGATCCCTTTCATAGAGTAAATGCTGATCTAATTTGCATTTGAATTGATTCTTATCTTTGCACAAGACTACTCCCGTGGGAAGATTATTCCAGGGGTTAACTACCCTTTGGGTATAAAAGGCTTTCCTTTTTTCAGTATTAAATTTTGTTCTTTTTAGTTGCAATTTATGTCCTCTTGTACCCATATTATGATTTTTAAAGCTAAGGTTTGGTTCAGAAAACAACACAGGATCTTTTACTAAATTGTAGCATAACAGCATATCTCCCCTAATCCTCCTAGTATGAAGGGACATGAGATTGAGTTTATGCAGTCTTACTTCTGTTGAGGCACACATGCCCGACATTCCTGTAGCTCCCATCTTCCATGCCTCCCATACTACACTCCACCAGGTCTCCACCTGATGGCAGTCTAAAACAGAGTCAACATCCACCCCTCTCTGCAGTGGAGATCAGTCCCTCAGACCCCAGCCACCAGTACAGTTTTCAAGCATGTCTCCCTCTCCTGTGTTCCCTCTAGTGAGTACAACTTTAGATTCCTTTGCTCGTCCTTGTATGGGCTGCCCTGCTGTACCTAAATCATGTTCATGGCCATTCTTTTCACTGCCTTTAAATGATTGACATCCTTTCTCAGGTGGGGACTCCACTACCGCACGCAGTAGACCATGTGCAGTCACAGTATGAGTCTGTACAGTGATGGGATCACCTCCTTTCATCTGATTGAACTGTGTGGGATCTGCAGTACCTGCTTCTTAATAGAAACAGAGCAAACCCCAGTTTAACCAGTTGCAAAACACTATACTAATTCCTGATATCTCAAACCTTACTCTCACGCTTACTGTAGGTACTTCAGCTTGCTTGTAATAATAGTAAGTGTCTCTGATGGTATTTGAACCTGAACTTGCTGGTTTCCAAGCCTGTGAGCTAACCACTTGACCCCAATAACATTCACCTGTCTCATTTTTAAGGTTGCTTAGTGAAGCTTAATGCAGACATTGTTAGAATGTGAGGAAACCTGGGGGAACTCGGTTCCAGGTGAGGAATTTATACTCTGACTCAATTCTAGGAGTACAATGAGGAAGGACTGCTTCTATACAAAACACACACCTCTAAAGGAATGCAACTGACTAAATAAAATGTAAAATGCAACATATAAAGAAGAAACATATCATCAGACCCCTGCAAGTCATGTTTGCTACTTAGAGCTGGGTGAGATTAGCAAATTCTGATTTCACATCATTTTCATGACATTCCACAACATTTTGTGAATTGTGAAATTTCTCCAAATGTTTAATTTTTCATACATCAGGCAGGATTATAGCTAGAGAGCCACAAATCAGCATAAGCTTTGTTTGGAAAGGGCGCTAAATAGCTGCCACATTCCATGTCATTGGGATGAGATACTGGTAAATTACAGGAATTCAAAGTCTGGCAATTTATTATTCATATATAAATACCTGAAAATATTTCTTTGATTTCAATGTAGCCACCTTTGGAGTTAGATTACTAATAATCTATATGCATATTTTCTTAAATGAGTCATAGAAACTGCTAAACAGGAAGTAATTAGTTGTGTAAATTGTAAGTTACAGGAGCTCAAACTTTCACTAATTATTTGATAAATTATGTGAAAATGTTCAAAATATTTGGATGTTTATAGCTCATCTGCTTTTGAAGGTTTGCCTCATGATTTGGCACCCATAAAAAAATAAAATATGTCCTGGAATATAATTAAGCTGGATAAATATGGGGTTTAGTAGGCTAAAATTTATTATAGCTACTTTAGAAATTATTAATTGGCAAAATGTGCTCAAAAACTCATGGTCATATAACAGGTAATACCTCTAGAATTCCACTTGTTGAAATTAACTTTCACAAAGTACTTTTCACCACTAATTTCAATGAGCATCATGGCCCTGCAGTGCCCCTCCAACACTCCTGTGACAGTGATGCCCAGCATCATGCACCATCATGAATCACCTTACCTGCACTAGCATCATTACCCTGCAATACCCCTCCAACACTCCTGTGACAGTGATGTCCAGCATCATGCTCCATCATGAATCACCTTACCTGCACTAGCATCATTACCCTGCAATACCCCTCCAACACTCCTGTGACAGTGATGTCCAGCATCATGCTCCATCATGAATCACCTTACCTGCACTAGCATCATTACCCTGCAATACCCCTCCAACACTCTGGTGACAGTGATGCCCAGCATCCTGCTCCATAATGACTAAAGATATGCAGACACTTCTGTCACAATGACCTAAGTTGCAACTAGTTGAGTGTCAGTGTGGCTCAGTTGGTAGCACATCCTCCTCTGGACCAGAAGGTCGTGGGTTCTTGTCCCACACCGGGATTGGACTTGCACCTAAAAAATTGCTGGCATCCAAGTGCTGTATTGGGGGGTGCTATACTGCTGGGGTGTGCTGTCCTTCGGATGAGATGTTAAACCGAGGTCCCTTCTACCCATCCTGGTGTTGTCCTGGTGGGTGTCCAGGTGGAAGTAAAAGAACCCAGGGCACTCTTCAAAAACAGTAGGGAACATTCCCAGTGTTCTGGCCAACATTCCCCTTCCCATGCAATTATCCAGGCTGTGTGTGGGTGATGATGTGTGATATGGCCGCCACCACACATTCAGTCACTTCACTACCAGTCTATCATTGCTTGTAAAGTGCTTTGGATGTAAGAAAAGCACTATATAAATGCAGATTCTTCTTCTTTTTCTTCTTTTTCTAGTCATAAGGCTTGAGGTTTGGTGTTACTTGGTGCCACTGATTTCAAACAGTAAAAATATACATTGTTATCTACGGGGTTGTTAAAGAGTCAGCAGATGGCATTGTACAGAAACAATGCTGCACCTTCATGTGCTTCCACAAGTCATTAAGCCAGTGAGCTCTAGTTGTTATCTATCATATTACACGAATTCAGGCTAGTGCACAATGATGTCCATGACTATCCTTCATGGTTCATCACTCAAGATAGTGAGTAGACATTTGGTACCTCTATACTTTCACTATGGACCTTCCTGAATGCTACCTTATTGCCACTTTACCAGTCTTTACCTTCCTGTACAATGGCAACTCAAGTGTATGACTTCAGCAGAATATATTGACATGACTTTGACAAAGTGTCACAGCATTCCACAATTTAACAAAAGCTCAGGAAATTCAACTTTAATTACTGTTGTTATTTTGGAATCTTTGGCTGCTTTTAATCAATCAATCAATCAATCAAAATCTTTATTTATCCAGGCGGGCACCATTGAGCAGGGTTCATTTGCAAGATGGACCTGGACATACAAAAATCATAGTACAGTAACATGGTAAAACATAATGCAATATTATACAAAGAAGAAAAAATGTACATATGTACATCAACATTTGAGTGAGAGAGCCTTTACAACAGATAGACTCATAACTGGGTACAGCCGGAATGTTCACTTAAAAGGAGAGAGAAAGGCAAGAAGAGAGATACCAGCTTAGGAAGAAATTACGGCATTGGAATAGTTAACTGGCATACTTCAGGGAGGGAGGAACTTGGTCATGGCTAAAGAGTGGCAGAGAAGCCGGTATTTTGGTAGGGAGAGAGGCAGGGGCCATCCATTGAGCAATCTGTTACAGAGATGACACACATAGCCTCAGGTTTTTTATATTGTTTTTTCCCCCAGCCAGCAGCTCATCTTTCAGGGATATATCCTCTTCACAGGGATATACACTGATTATTCAGTTGGCTTCTAGGTTGTTCTCCAACATTTTTCCTGTCCCATATCCCTTGGTGGGGGTGATGCCTCTGTCAGCCTCGCACATCCATAATTTCTTCTTTGGCAGAAGCAAGCTCCCTGGTCCAGCTGCAGGGGTCACTGTGTTGGTGGAACCTGCCACCAATCCTCAGCAGCTGAGATGAATGACTGAGCAGCAGCTGTCTGGCCATAGCTTGCCTTCTGATGTGAATTCCCAGGCTTGCTTCCAAACCTGGGTTGTCAGCACGGCAGTCTGAGGCTCTGCTGTGGGGCCATGGGGGTGGACTCAAAGCCTTATATTTAGGGTCACTGAACCTAACAAAATTGCTGATATTCTGTTCTCTAGTTTTAAAGTTATAGAGATATAAAATTCTGTGGTTCATATAATTGTATGGGCTGCCCTGCTGTACCTTAATCATGTTCATGGCCATTCTTTTCACTGCCTTTAAATGATTGACATCCTTTCTCAGGTGGTGACTCAATACTGCTAAATGTAATTTTAAAATGTCCAAGTGTTTGGAGGATTAACTCATTTACCTTAAAATGTAAAGATCTGAAACTTGGTACACTTCTGTCTGGACCTTGTTAAAATCATTATGCCAAATGTGGTGCAATTTGAACAAATACTTGTAGTTTAAATAATTAAGAAATGACATTTTAAAGTTTCTGAAAGTTTGGAGGCTTCTAACTTCGTAAACTTTAAAGACAGAATTCTGAAACCACTTCTATATGGGTAAGAGCAAAGATTCCATACCAGATTTGGTGTAATGTGGTCAGATACTTTGTAAATTAGATGGAAATAACTGAAATAATAATTCTGGCAGCATTTTTGCAGACATGTCATGAATTTTCATGGAAGAAAAACTGACATTTTGCCAGAAATTTGCCGTGGGAAGATAAATTTCACCTAGCTCTATTGCCACTAGGTCACAGGTGATGTGTTCCCACAGTGAATCCGTTCCATTTTAAACAATAATAGCCCACATCTTGTTAGCATTCTGCTGGGCATTGACAAAACCAGAAAGGAAAACATTGTCACTTTAACTCTTCTGATGGAAAAAGTCAGTGGGGTGCTGACCATAACAGAGCTGCACTGCAATGCTATAGATTATGTAGGATTGTAAAATGGGAAGAAAAATCCTCCTTTCTCATTTTGTTGTTACCTGTGCATGAAGTCTGTTATTTGCACAGGTAAAAACTAGTTCTAGAGGCAGAACCGCATTACCCCAAAAATCACTCTGACATAGAACATTGAGTTTTGAAACACCACCATGTTTCCCAGTGTTATCGAGACAAACCATTCATAAAATAGTTGGCACTTTTTTAAATAAAACATTTAGCTCCACAGTTGTGTTATACTGAGATGTGCTTTGAAAAGTATATTTATTGACAGTTTCTGTACTTGTAGCTGCCAAATCGAGCTGCCACTCCAACAGCGTGTCTCCTCAGTCAGTCTCCAATGCCAACATAGAACTATGTTTACATGCAGACAGTAACTCAGTAACAGCAACATGTTAGGTACTCCTATTCCTGAAACATATTAAAAGTAAACACTAGAAACAGTGGTATTCACATACAGTTTTGTTAGTGTTGTAGAACCAAACATTTTCTGTCTTCCAGTGACCAGAACTGCATGTAACCATGATGATAGTTTCTGTGGACTTGGAACTGCCCCCCTCCTGTATGCCACACTCTCGCAGTAATTCCTAAATGTAAAAATAAACAGTGACAGGAAGAGCAAAAATTTCTTCCATCATTTTTAATTTCTCATGATACTGTTCTAGTCTGTGTACTGTTAAAACACAGTTTCTCTGGAATTTGAATTGTGCCCTGTCCCATGATTGCCATGTACTCAGTCTCATTGTAATTCCTTGGATGCTGTAATTTCTCCCTCACCCGCACGCTGTTACTGAAACTGAGTCACATAAAGTAAAATTTAAAAAAATCCCTGGCTGAGTGTTTCCCACATTAGGTACTGTACTGGGAGAGGGACTAGAAGCAAAGTTCAACTATGGATCTCAAACAAGTAAAAAAAACCTTAAGCAAAGCTAAAATGACATCGGTCTGTAGCAGGTGAAAGGACTATTTTACCAAAAGTTAAGCTAATTAACTTTGTTTTATATATCTAAACATTTTCATTAATGTCAGAAAAATATTTTAAAAAAGGAACCCCATTTTATAAGTGCAATAAAACACTCCTGTGTGAGCATGGAACACATTTTAACACAACGCCAGGGGCTGAAGGCACTCTGCCTGTGTCTCCATGCCTCACTATGGCCCTAGCCATGTGGTAAAATCTGTTCAATGCACACACCCCATTCTGTCTTGTTGCTTACATATATATATACCATTGGGATCTATGATGCCAGTTCAACAACAGTTTTGTCGACCGGCATCACAGCGACAGGATTTATGTTGACCTCAAGTTGTGGTAGACATAAATCTCAAATCTCTCCCGGTCCTGTTTTTTTATTGGGGGGCATCGCTCCCGAATACCTCATGTGGGGGGATCTACCCCCACACCCTGTACTAAAGATTCTCAACTCTGAGTCCAGAGTTGATTCGGGAGGGGTGCAGGACGGGAGACAGTGTCCCCTGTCTCGGTGCACCAACACAGCAACCTGTTGGCAAACTGTTGATTTTGTTGATAGTGACACAGGTCACTGTGTTGGTGTCACTGCCGGGGGGAGCATACCATACCATTGCATGCCAGATGCTTGACTCCCACCCATTTCAAGTACTTCCTGAAGGGTAGCAGAATCCATGCCTCATAATGTTTTTTCCTTGTTGTCCAGTAACTGTAGAATTTTTACATCACAATAATACAACAAGTAAATGACAGCTAAGCCCCACATTATATCCCCTGTCAGGCTAATGCATTCACAGCCATATCAGCTCTGACCACATTTGATTGAGCAGGAGAGACACACTGAGCTGTGACAGTTCATTTCTAGGGTGTCTCAAGGGCTGTCACAAAAATCGGTGTCATTTATTTATTGATTGATTTACAATGTGTTCCTCATGAGAGGCATACTAAGCTACCACAGCTCATTTACAGGGTGCCCCTGAGGGGTTGGGCTAGACAGGATCTATTTTATTTATTAATTAATTAGTTTACTTGTAATGTTTAACCAGAGAAGGCACACTGAGCTAAGACAGTTAATTTTCCAGATGTGTCCCTTTGTTTGCATGTGTGTGAGGAAGGAGAGTTACAAGGGATCTATTTTAGTTATGTGTGTTTTTATTATGGATGGGTTACCTATTGGGAAGCTGGAGTGGGTAGGCTGGCTATCAATGGTTTTTGGTCAGGTAGGGTAGTTAGGGTAATTCACTACCCTACTCTACCTAACAGTGTACTTCATGGGTCGGGTACTGTGGACATTGGTAACAGGGTGGGTAATGGGTATTTTTTTTAAAACAGGCATTGGAGGCAGCCTGTGGGGTTCTGAGACTCATCCAAGATTGGAAACAGGCATGAAAGGGCAGGATTCTGAGAGCAGAAAGGAGCACATGACACCAGCCTGATAATCCGACTGGTCAGTGTTGGTGTCTGTGCTCAATATCTGCTGTGTAAGTGTACAGATAGCAGCAAACTTTCTCGGAAGAGGAGAACTTGGCATTTGCTCTGCAGTCATGGCAGCCATGGCAAAAAACAAAAGTTAACTTAAAAGAACAAAAACAAAGCACACATTTACTACACAAAGGCACAATGGCTGGGGAATAAAGGGGAATAATGGGGGGATCCAGTGTGGTGCTGAGAGAAAGGAGGGAGGCACTCATTGCTGGCCAGGCAGCAGCTGTTATACACTGTTAGGTGCCTGCCCTGTCTGTGACATAGTAGCTTGTGTGTCTCATTTCTGCAGTATAGATAGCCATTTTTAAGCTGTATTACACACTGTCTGTTAGGTACCCTGAGCTCTGTCTGTGACATAGCTACTCTGTGTCATTCTGCAGTATAGCAAAAGCCATTTAATCTGTATTACACACTGTCTGTTAGGTGCTCTGAGCTCTGTCTGTGACATAGCTACTCTGTGTCATTCTGCAGTATAGTGAAAGCCATTTAATCTGTATTACACACTGTCTGTTAGATGACCTGAACCCTTTAGCTACTCTGTATGTCTCTGCAGTACTGTGAAAGCCATTTGTTACACTCTGTTAGGTGCCCTCATGTGCCCTGTTTGTGACATACTGTATAGCTGCTCTGTGTGTCTCTGCAGTATAGTGAAAGTCATTGAGGCTGTATTACACACTGTCTGTTAGGTGCCCTGAGCTCTGTCTGTGACATAGCTACTCTGTGTGTCTCTGCAGTACTGTGAAAGCCATTTGTTACACTCTGTTAGGTGCCCTCATGTGTCCTGTTCGTGACATACTGTATAGCAGCTCTGTGTGTCTCTGCAGTATAGTGAAAGCCATTTAGGCTATATTACACACTGTCTGTTGGGTGCCCTGAGCTCTGTCTGTGATATAGCTACTCTGTGTGTCTCTGCAGTACTATGAAAGCCATTTGTTACACTCTGTTAGGTGCCCTCATGTGTCCAGTTCATGACATACTGTATAGCTGCTCTGTGTGTCTCTGCAGTATAGTGAAAGTCATTTAGGCTGTATTACACACTGTCTGTTAGGTGCCCTGAGCTCTGTCTGTGACATAGCTACTCTGTGTGTCTCTGCAGTATAGTGAAAGCCATTTAGGCTGTTTTACATACTGTCCGTTAGGTGCCCTGAGCTCTGTCTGTCACATAGCTACTCTGTGTGTCTCTGCAGTATAATAAAGCCATTTGAGCTGTATATTTTACACACTGTCTGTTAGATGCCCCAAGCCCTATCTGTGACATAACTACTGTGTCATTCTGCAGTATAGTGAAAGCCATTTAGGCTACAATACACTGCCTGTTAGGTGCCCGATGCCCTGTCATCATAGTTACACTGTGTGTGACGTCTCTCTGTAGCATGGCAAAAGCCATGGCTATAGCTACTATGTCTCATATTTCCCAGACTAAGTCTACTGAAAGGAAACACTGTGCTGGTGCACGTGCAATTGAAAATGATGTGGACAATATGAACCCTAGCACTAATGAAGAACATAGTGACAGTAATAACATCACCAGGAGAGGCACTAAATGTCCTCCTGAACCAAAAAAGCATGTTACCAATGAAATGGTAGTAGAGTCGGAAAGAACTGACAGGAGTTACTCATAGAGGTACTGAACATTTTGCATTATGTGCCAGGAGACTTCCAGCTGCTGAAGTAGCATGCAAGGATGGGGAGGCATCCTCCTCAAATATAACCTCAGATGCTGAGGCAGGATATACTGAAAAAACATGGTGGTGATAGTGGGAACTACAAATGGGATAGCCCAGGCTATGTCCCACTTGATGATGAGGGCACTTCTAATTCTTCTGAATCTTGTGGTAATTAGGTCAGTACAAGTTTCACTGAGGGGGTTGGGGAGGATGCTACTGTAAGGCATGAGAGGTAAGTGCAGAAAAAAAAATGATATGCTAAAAGTAAGAATAAGATGACCATAAATGATAAAAATTCATGTGAACAAGGAAATGGCAGTGTAGGGTTTCCTCCAAGTCACTTGACTGTACCAGAAATAGTGCCAGGTACCATAGTACAAAGCACAAAGGGTAAATCTTTAGTGTGGAATTTATTTTATATTGTCCCTGCTGATAACTCTCGAGCTGTATACAGGCTATGCAAAAAGAGTGTCAGTAGTAGTGGCAAAGTGGGACATTCTGGAACATCAGTAATGATATGACATGCAAAGGCAAAACACCCAACTGAGTGGGGCAGTGCAAGGGACAGTGTGGTTGGTGTGGGCAGTAGTGCAGGTGATGATGACAGTGACCATAGTGATAATGAACTAGAAGCAGGAACTGACATTGAGTCACTTGATGTGTCCTTGCAGTCTTCCCAAACAAACATAATTGTTTTCTTCTAACTCCATCAAGTACTGCAAAATCCACAGTAGTATTCATTCAGGAAATATAAGGAGTCACAGAAGGAAGAAGACAGGTCAATGTACCTACAAAAGCAAAGGGGGGCAGGGAAAGCAGTCAGAAGCACCAAGGTGAGGACAGAGAAGAAGATAGCAAAAGAGGTTAAGAAAGGGGATAAGATTTTTTATTGGAACATTAGTGAAAGACAGAAGTCTATGGGGGTATCGTTAGGATAAAAGGGGAGAAAGGAGAGGGAGTAGAAGGAGACCAAGATAAAGCATCAATCCTGAACAAATATTTCTTTTCCATTTTCACAGAGGAAGGGGAAGAGGAGGGACCACAGCCAACACTCAGGATTGGTATGGAAGTGGACAACAGTCCATTGACAAAGGAGACAGTCCTAAAGGAACTCACTAAACTAAAGGTGAACAAGGCAATGGGACCAGATGGGATGCACCCTAGAGTATTAAAGGAGTTATGGGAGATACTGGCTGTACCACTGACATCAATGTTCATCAAGTCACTGGATACAGGGAAGGTTCCAGAAGACTGGAAGAGGGCCGATGTAGTCCCTTTCCACAAGAGTGGGAGCAGAGGAGAAGCTGTTAATTATAGACCTGTCAGTCTGACCTCAGTGGTGGGGAAAATAATGGAATCACTGCTAAAAGGAAGGATAATGGAGCATGAAGCCAGTGGATCACAAGATCTGAGGCAGCACAAAGTTACATCAGGAAAATCATGTCAGACAAGTCTGATAGATTTCTTTGACTGGGTGACCAGGGAGGTGGATCAGGGGGAGTAGTGGATATAGCCTACCTTGACTTCAGCAAGGTGTTCAAAACTGTTCCACATAGGAGGCTGGTGAACAAGTTGGGTAGCCTGGGACTGGGTCACAGGGTGGTGGATTGGATTGGAAATTGGTTGAGAGATAAAACACAGAGGGTGGTGGTAACTGGAGCTAAATCAGAGGTAGGGATGGTGACAAGCGGCGTGCCACTGGGATTAGTTCTTGGGCCAGTGCTATTTAATATCTTCATCAGTGACATTGCAGAGGGGTTGAAGGGGAAAGTATGCCTCTTTGCAGATGACACCAAGCTCTGAAATAGGGTAGACAGCCCAGGAGGGGTGGAGACATTCAAAAGTGATCTAGCTAAGCTGGAAGAATGGTCCAGAGTGTGGCCGCTGAGGTTTAATGTGAAAAAGTAGAAAATCATGCACTTGGGGCACAGAAACCCAGTGGAGGAATACATGATGGGAGAAGTGTTGTTAGAGATATTAAAACAGGAAAGAGATCCAGGAGTGATCATATCTGATGACCTAAAGGTGGCCAAACAATGTGCCAAGGTGGTAGGGTGAGCTAGTGGGATGCTGGGGTGCAGGGAGAGGTAACACCAGCAGAAGGAAGGAGGTGGTAATGCCACTGTATGGGTCATTGGTGAAGCCTCATTTGGAGTACTGCACCCAGTTTTGGAGGCCACATCTCCAAAGAGCATGGATATGGTGGAGGCGGTTCAAAGAAGGGCAACAAAAATGGTGCAGGGCCTACACCAGCGATTATACAAAAAGAAATAGGAGGAACTTAATATGTATACCATGGAAGAGAGAGGAGAGAGGGGTAATATGATTGAGACCTTCAAGTACCTAAAGGGAATAAAATAAGGTACAGGTGGGAAGCATCTTTCAGATGAAATGGAGCTTCAGAACAAGAGGACATGACTTGAGACTGGAAGGGGTAGACAAAGGACGGCGTGAAAGTACTTCTTCACAGAAAGGGTGATGGAGGCATGGAATAGCCTCCCAGCAGGAAGTGGTGGGAGCAAAGTCAGTGGAAACATAAAAACATAGACTTTGACAGCAGATATGGACTGCTTGGCCCACCTAGTCTCCCATTTCCCTACCTGCTCGATAAGCTGCAGATCCTAGTTAACCAACAGCTTATTTCTTCCTATCCCCCACAAGAATTGCCTTATATCTGTCCCATGCATTCTTGATTCTCCACAGTTTTAGACCCCAACCTCCACAGGAAGGCAGTTCCATGTGTCCACCACCCTCTCTGTGAAAAAATACTTCCTCACATTGCCCCTGAGCCGTCCCTCTATCTTCAAATTGTGTCCCCTTGTTCTTGCACATCTCTTTTTCTGAAAGATGTTACCCTCTTGGACTTTGTTGATTCCACTGAGGTATTTAAAAGTTTCTATCATGTCCCCCCTCTCCCTCCTTTCCTCAAGGGTATACATACTGTAGTAAGCTCCTTTAGTCTCTCCTTGTATGACTTCTCTTGCAGACCCTGCACCATTTTAGTTACCCTCCTCTAGACTGCCTCCATCCTGTCTATGTCCTTGCAGAGATGCACCAAGTGAGGTCGGCAGTAAACCTGTCGACCTACTGCTCAATGACTGCACAATACCGATGCAGGTATTGTGCCGCCCAGGCCCACAGTGTTTTCTGTGGGGGGCTGTGTCCCCACACCCCCCATGCAGGGGGCTGTGCCCCCCATACCCCTGGATTTAGGATTCCAACTCCAGGTCAGAGTTTGTCCAGGAGGGCTGGACACTGGGGAAGGCGAAACACAGAAAATGCACCATTACAGCGACTGTCGCTGTAGTGGTCATTTTCCATGTTTCGCCATTGGGGTGTCGGGGCAAAAGGGGGCCACCTTGCAGAGATGGGGTCTCCAGAACTGCACGCAGTACTCCAGATGGGGTCTCACCAACTCTCTGTACAGAGGGATAACTACTTCCTGTTTTCTTCTTGTGATACCTCTTCCTATACATCCCAGTATCCCCCCAGCCCTCCCTACTGCCTTCTCACATTGCTTGCCAACCTTAAGGTCATCTGATATGATTACCCCAGGTCCCTTTCCATTTTTGTTGTTGTTACTATCCCCCCCCATTGTGTACTCTTCCCCTGGGTTTTTGTTTCTCAAATACATTATTTTGTACTTTTTTGCATTGAATCCAAGCTGCCATACTTCTGACCATTCCTCTAACCTTGCCAAGTCCCTTCTCATCCTTTCCAGGCCCCGTGTGCATCAACCCTGTTACAGATCTTTGTGTCATCTGCAAAGAGGCATACTTTTCCTTCCAGTCCCACTGCAATGTCACTTATAAAGACATTAAAAAGGACTGGACCCAGTACTGAACTCTGCTGTACCCCACTAGTAACCCCCCCTTTCTTCATAGTGGACTCCATTTTCTATTACCTTCTTTGTCCTGTATTTAAAACTCGAATTCAATTCAAAACTGCATGGGATAGACATAGGAGAACCCTCGTGGATCAAGGGAGGAGATGAGGCTGGAGATCAAGTAGGATCTGAAGCCTGTTGGTTAGGTAGGAAGGGAATACAGACCAGACTGGATGGACATGGTGATCCTTATCTGCCCTCAAGTTCTATAGGCCAGGTTCTAAGGGCAGTCTCAAACTGCAACAATGGCAGCTTCGCAGACCACCCCTGCGTCATGGATCCAGCACCCAATTCAGTATCAGACAGGGTTCCTGAGCATGCATCTGCAGCTTGCAGCATCAGTCAAACAGATGGTGCATCCACCGTGTATGCTGCAAGCCATGGGGTGGATGGGCAGCGCTGCACCATGAAATGGACCATGCCAGTGGTTGCCCCTGCAAGCCCTGATCTGCCCGTAAGTTAGAATATTAAAATACAGGTTACATCCCGTCTATAGTATTGCCCCTCAGCTAATCAGTCCCTAATGTATTACTATTATGATGAATCAACAGCCCTGGTGATCTAGTGGCCCCACCCCATGCCCTGATCTGCCAGTAAATGGTACCTGTAAAATACATAACACACCTGGTGATCTAGTGGCCCCCCCAGCTGGTAGTACCCACCACCCTACTCCCTCCATTCTGAACCCCAATCCGGTGACAGGCACAGCCCTCTTCACACCACTACGGATGGCCACTGAATGAACTGTTAGAGCATGTACAGTATACAGTACATGCTCTGACAGTTCATTTAGCAGCTGGCCATGGTGGTGTGAGAAGGACTGTGCCAGTCACCAGATCATGGTTCAGAATGGGGGGAAACAAGGTGGTGGAGAGCAAGGTGGAGGGCACTACCGGCTGTGGTGGGAGGGGTTGAGGACCACTAGATCACCAGGTTTGTTATGTGTTTTACAAGGAACCACTTACCAGTGGATCGGGGCTGGGGGTGGGGCCACTAGATCACCAGGACTGTTGATTCATCATAATAGTAATACATTAGGGACTGATCAGGGCTGAGGGGCACTAGATCACTAGGGATGTTATAAATCCTACATATTTGGGGTGAATGGGGGTGGCACAGTGGCACACAGTTGCCAACCCTTCAGAGGGTGTCTAAATACCTTAGACCAGCTTTTTGCTGGTCTAACTGTACCTAGACCATTAACCTCTTGGAGGGTTCTCTGAATATACCAATTAAGGGGTATGGCAGCCAGCATCTGCTGCAAGACCCCTAACCATGCAGCCCTTTTTGTGGTGCAAGGCTGGCGCAAACCCCCTTTGCGACAAGCAGCCTGCGTTTGACACAGGCTGCTTTCCATAATAACTCCTATCTGCATCTTTTGACGCAAGGTGCCAGTTGCAGCACAACTGATTGCCCCAAGCACCTTACATCTGATGTAGAGCTCTGAAAATCTGGCCCCATGTTTCTATATTTCTAGTACTTCACCTGATAAGGTGTGAAAAGTACAATCACCCCAAATTAAAAATATCTCTTCACTCTCATCAACTAGCATTACAAGAAAGTGCTGTGAGGGCATCAAAATTTACCCACAAAATTGAACATGCCAGCTGTTAAATAGAGCCATCGCAGAGCTGTTGGCCAACTGTCAGCTCCCTTTGGCCTTTGTTGCTCAGAAAGGTTCCCTCAAGTTCATGAACCAGATTGAACCATGGTACACCTTTCCCTCTCTAACAAAATTCTCAAAAAAAGGCTATTCCACAGTTGTGTGACTTGGGGCAGGATTTTCGAAAGGTGGCGCAGGGCATGCAGCCAGCCCTGTGCCATGGGACTCTGATTTCAGCTGTGCACCAATCCCCTTTGCCACAACTAGACTCAATTTTATATTATTGGGTGCAGTTGCAACAGTTTCCCTGCTTTCTGGCAGCTTGTGCCACATATCTGGTGCAAGCACTGACATTTTGTCCCCCAGGAGTGGTGCACGCTAGACCACGAATTTGTGGTTTAAGAAGTGGCAATGGGTGCAGTGGATGTTAAATCCAGAATGACAGCCAGTGAATACAACAAGCCCTGTACACCATATGTTCGGTGCACAGGGAACATGTGGCATTATTTGGCTTTTAAAACCCAGTCCCTGGTGTGTAGAGCAGTCTTTAAACAGTTGAAACTCTCTGAGGTGAAGGAGGTTCACATAACCACGGATATACTGGACCAGCAACCAGACAATTGATTACATGACTGTTCCAGCTCATTGGGCAAGTTTTCAGTCATAAAGTAATCATTCCCTCTCTACCATAAGTAGTAGGAAGTAGGCTGTATTATGTCTCACCACTTTTGAAGAAAAAAACACTGCTGCAAATATTTTGCAGGAGCTGAAAAATCAGTTCTAGAAATGGTTTAGAAACATAGACTTTGACAGCAGATAAGGACCGCTTGGCCACCCAGTCTGCCCATTTCCATACCTATTGGATAAGCTGCAGATCCTGGTTAACCAACAGCCTACTTCTTCCTAACCCCCCACCAGAATTGAAAAGGCTTTGCCTGGAGTTCAGTGGCCAAGCAGCTAGCCACTCCCACTTCCTGAGCTATATAAGCAGTTCCTCTCAGCCTCTTTGTGAAGCATTTTTTCTTTGTAACCGGAGGCTATGTTGGTTTATTCTGGTGCAGGGTTCCTGCAGTCGATGGTCTCACTCTGCATTTAGACCACATCTTGAGCGTGTCCAACTTGGGGGGATCCTGCTCACCTGGTCCATAGCTGGGAATGTCCTCACCCCGGGCTTGGCTATAGCTGCCTGCTATGCGACAGCAGCTCCTGGTGTAGAATTTAAGACTAGCAGTGAAGGGTGGTTACAATGATCTCCTTTGGCTCTAGTGTTCCACTATAACAGTTAGCCATTGACTTTAGTGGTTTTCCTAGCAAGGCACCTTCACTGCATTCTCCCTAGGACTGCCTCTGGTTCACCTGGTTTGATTTAGGGCAGGTAGGCCAGGTGAGTGTCTCAGCAGTTGTTGCTCTCCTCCTGTGCTTTGGATGCACATATTGTTGCAGTTTTCCCAACCTTCCACGGTGTTCCTGCTACAGGGTTTGAGTGAGAGCCTTCCTCCAAATTGGAATATTTTCCACCTCCCTTTAATTAGGTTTTCCAAATTGTAGCTACAGAGCCATCACTAAATAAACTATCCCAAGCCTGGAGGGAAGGTGACCTAGGCCTTGGATCCCCAGAGATTTCCTCCTCATAGGGTTTTTTTTCTCTCCTCTGTTGCCTCAGGTCATAATCCTTAGTTAGCATAGCTGTTTCCCTAGGTTTCTTTAGGTAGGTTCCGCTGTTGGATGGAGGTGGAGGATGTCCTGCTGTTCCTTCTCTCCTTGGGGGATCCCCTAATATCAAAGCAAAACATCAGTATTATGCTACACAAACCTGGGTAGTCATTACATTATCCAGCTGAACATCTCATTGCATTATCAAACTGCCTATGCTTCTCTATTGCTACTATGTCACAGTTACTGCTCCTATGTCACACTTACAGCTTGCTCACATGCTCGTGTTGCCTCCTTTTTTGGGGGATGATTATACATTTCTTTTGGGGATTCCTAAGGTACCTTTAGTCATGGGAATAGTCCCATGGCACCTCTAGGGGTGGAAGTCTCTCTGAGGGTTCCTTGCCTTTCGTAACCCTACAGGTTTGTAATTCCTCTGGAATAGAGAGTGCAAATGGCCAAAACAAAACTAACACAGTTGCACAAGCATAACACTATACTGGCTGTGTAGGTCAATGAATTGCCTTATGTCTGTCCTACACATTCTTGAATTCCTCCACTGTTTTTGACCCCATAACCTCCTCAGGAAGGCTGTTCTATACATCCACTACTTGCTGCATGAAAAAATACTTCCTGGGGTCACACGCCAGCACTAGGAAGAGATGGCCGCTTGAAACAGAGCTCTCCCACCAAATGAAATTTGACCGAAATTTAAAATAATTCAAAGTAGTTGTAACACTTTTGCAAACTTGTATTTTAATACATCTAATAGTCTTGTACATTTTGACAAAGTTTGAATTAAATCCTATATTCCTGTGTTTACTTTTACCTCACAGTGTCTTCGTGATTACCTTCTCACCAGCATGCCGTTTGACAGGAAGCTCGTGGCGGTAGGTGCATCAGGTCAGTCTGGAGGGTCTCTGCAGAATTCTGGGGCCAATCAGTGAGGTCTCGCAGGCACTAGGAAACAAAACACAAAATCTATATCCGACTGCTCTAGCAACAAGAACTATATTAAAAATAAATTACACTCCATGCATTTAGATATTACCTCGCTTAAATAACAAGCAGGGGAGGAAAGAAATAAATTAACTGTTATGGAAGAAAGACTGAATACAATCGAGGAAAGATTAATATTATTAGAAGAGTCTTTATGTGTGGTAGAAGATATGGTTGGAAAAAATAACTCTAAATTACAATATTTGGGAGCTAAAGTAGACAATTTAGAGAACAAATCCAGGAGGAATAATTTACGATTGGTTGGAGTTCTGGAAAAGTTAGAAGGGAAGGACATGATTAGCTTCCTACAAGATTTTCTTCCCTCATTGCTAAATTACAGCTGGAATTGGCCGTTAGAAATAGAAAGAGTTCACAGATCCTTAAGAGCTATACCCAAACAAGGACAAAACCCAAGACCCATAATAGTACTGTTTTAAGGTTTAACAACAAAGAGGAAATATTGGCCATAGCAAGCCGAAGAAAAGCGTTATTTTGGGGAAAGGATCTACATCTTTCAGGACTAGTCCTCGGAGGTAGTTGAGAAAAGAAAAGCATATGGGGATGTGAGATACGTTTTACAATGTTTAGAAATTCCCTACTGCATTAAGTACCCTGCACTCCTGAAGTACCCTGCACTCCTGCTGTTAACTAAAGGAGGAGGGTCTCATAATTTCAAAACTCCCAAAGATGCTTGGGGCTTTATATGTAGACATTGGAGTGAAGCTGAACTTATTTTAAATAAAAGGAACTGGGGAGATACAAATTCCTCTCAGGCATCAACTGCCATTGTAAGAATGCAAACCTCTAAGATTCCGGCCCAGAACGCCTTGCTCGTGCTGCTACTTCCAGGTACAGCCCGCAAGCTACTCCTTCAGCAAAAGACTTATAAGATACAGTGCAAAAACAAACATATATTCCAGTCCTGAAGCATAATGTGAGGCACCCGAATACTAAAGATGCGTTACCAAAGTCTGGTCCATGGCCCTCTAAGATCACGAGGAAATCTCAGCTCTTCTACAAAAACTAAGCAGCTATCCTAGCCTCCATGTCTTCTAAGCAAGTACAGTCTCTAGATTGGTCTTGTAACCATCCTGGCTCCTCTACAAATGTACACTCTTTTTCTGAAGCCTTAGACTCACTTGATGTTTTAAGAGGTCCATACAGTCCAGTCACCGACATGTTTGAAGAACCTCCGTCGCACAACTTTCCTGGTTCGGAATCTGAATCTTTGGTAACATGAATCTCATCCAGGACAGTTAGTTTTAACCCTACTGGGTGGATCCTTAACAAGGACACCTCCCGGGACTGGATAAAATGAGTCACATGACCTTGTGTAGGCTGTCTCCTGTTCTATATTATTAGCATTTTATTTTGCATTTAAATGGTCTACTACTATAGCAGAATTACTTTTCTACTTTAAGTTATTTTAACAAAAAACAGGTTTTGGGTCAGTATGCTGTCATGATACAATGAAGAGGAAGCTGATACCATCCAGGGTTAAAGGTCAGGAAGTGATTCCTGCATGGGTAGGTGGATGATGGGGCACCAATCTCACGAGGTATCTGACAGAAAAGTGCTTGAAAATGGCACGGAAGACATATAGGGCCAGATATTCAAAGCTTTGCCCCTGAGTTATGTTAACACTGCCTGGCAGGCAAACGTAGGCCAGAGCACAAAGCAAGCTATATTCAAAAGTAAAAGCCTGGGGCAAACAGCTTCTGAATATAGCATGGGAATGAGGCCATGCAAACAGGGCTGGGAGTGCAGGGAAAACATAGCCCTAGAATAAGGCAGCACTGAATATAGCAACCAAGAAGTGCAAACCACAACAACAACACAGTGCACAGCGATGTGAGGGCAGGTAGAGAGTGGCCAATGAGTGTGCCAGCAGATGCGTGGGTACAGCTGCAGGCAGCAGTGGATGTGAAAGAACAGTGAGCAAAACTGTATAAATATCTGCGAACCGTTAGCATCGTGCAACACTTTAGTGCGGTTTTAGCATAGAGCTAAGCTGTTAGCCCGATGCTAACGCGTTTGCCCAGCGCTAAGATTTGCCATATTCAAAAGTGACATGCAAATGAGCCTACTTAGGTAGTCTTTGGACAAACAGCCAGATTAACATCTCATTATTCCCTGATTTGCATGCAGTTTGCCCAGCATTACTGCAGGGTCCCACAGCTCCACCTGTAGGTCAGTCTGGAAGTACAGGGGCTGGCCAGGTCTGGGTCACAGCTCCACCTGTAGGTCAGTCTTCCAGTGCATGATGGTTGCTGCAGGCTACATGTATGCAGTACAACATAGCATTGTGTGCCCGGGGAGAACACAGCATAGGCACAGGCGGTGGTGGTGCTGTATGCAACTGTCACACTGTAGGCCATGCTACAGTGCACAGCAGAAACTACAGTAGCAAGGAGGCCGGTAGTGTGAGGGACACAACATTGCCTATGGTATGTAGGGCAGTGATGACTACTGCACTGTACACAGTGACAGGCCCAGCATGCAGGTGATTACTGACGGTGGACAGTACTTTTTCACTGTTGTGTGCTCCACAGATGCTGCACCTGTGGCATTGGATGCTCACAGTGACATTTGCATGACCGGCTGTGTGTTCTGTGGCTTCTGTACAGTTGTGCGGTATGTGGCTGGGGGGGGACATGTATGCTCCGACAGTCACTTAGGTGGTGGAGTATTCCCACTACTGGCCCATGTGTACTGCATGATGTGTCCCAGCCATGTGGCCACACCTGGGCTGTGGTGAGGTCTGGCCACCCGTACACCCTCCCCTCAATGGCCGTCATGCCCACAGTGCTGCATGTGTGTGCTGGCATCTGTTGGTCACCACAGATGTATGGATCTGCAGGTGTGTGCTGTATGGCCACACTACCTTGTTGTCCCCTATGGGTTGGATCCCCCCTTACTGTCTGTGCTTGGCTGGGAGCAGTGGCAGCTGTTGGCATCATGGTGGTGCCAGCAGTGAGCAGCATGTGTCCTCCATGTCAGGCATTTTCTAAGTGTCATGCTTTTATGTTAGGGTCACGTAAGCCACGCTAGTCCCACACAAATGCCGTGCTATCCACCAATGATGTGCAAAGCTGTTTGTCCATGGTTAAGACCAGCTTTTCCTGGGCGGTAATTTGTTCTGCACTAAGGGTCACACTATGTCGCGCTAAACACCTTAGCGCGGCGCTAGTCGCTGAGTATCTCATAGCACCTGTATTAATGTTCACTTTGCCCCTTGCATGTAATTAAATGCACTTTGCCATGCTATGTGGCCTTTTGAATATGGCAGTCCTGCACTAAACCCATGCAAACTGTTTGCAGACCGCGCAAAGCTTTGAATATCCGGCCCCTAATCTCTGTTATTTAAACCACATTTTGACATGCTGGAGTCAGGATTCCAATCATTTGGGAAAATACTTTACTCCATTCGAGGAGTTGGGGGACCAGGGCTTTTCTTAAATTATAGAAGTATAGTTTTATATATCTATTTTCTGAAGGATTCTAGACTTTGGTGTACTAGGAAAATAAACTATTACGGAGATCTCCATTTGATTATTTAACTTGCTACCCTGGTTTTGTCTACTCTCTTTACCCATGATGTTCTGATATAACTTTTTTTGGGCAGCAAACAGGGCCTGGCTATATAGGTGTGAGATGGATCTGCATAAGCTTCCTTATGGTTGGGTTCTGTATGGATTCACTCTAAGCCGGATGGGTTTTGTTTTTAAATAATGCTCCTTGCAGAAGTGAGTCCTTACTGAATGGTGTACACTTTCATTTGGCTCTCAGACGCTGCTCTCTCTGTCCTCTAATGGGAAGGGTATGTCTGTTACAGCTTAGGAGTGTAAGGCCATATTTTCAGTTGGTTGGCTTTTACTGCAGGCAACTTAAGGAACAAGTTATACGCTGTCTAACTAAATGCATAGGTTATAACTGGAATACCTCAAAGGTTTCATCAGGCTGAGCTGAGTGGGATATGGCACAAGATGGCTTGTTCTAAATGACTAACTATGTGGTAGAATAAAGTGTTTTCTAGAAAGTTGGATATTAATATCCCTATTAAGATCTTCATAGGTTTTCTTTTTCATTAACACCAAATCCAGAGAAAGGGGTTTTAAACCTGTTACAAGAATAATTAATGTATTTGGAGTAAAATTCTTACTTATTACTTGTCAAACTGGTTTTCATTATAGTATATTTATTTCCTTTGATTATTACTAATTAATATGGGTGGGTTCCCAGTAAGCCATTGCTAGTTGTGTGCGCATCACTTTGAGGTTTTCTCCTCAATGAAGTACCACCAAACCTTCTTGAAGCGTTTGTTAGTTACGATTTAGGCTAAACAATTTTAATTGACCCTTGGAGAGTGAAAAGAGTATTAGGGTTCCATGTTTTATTAATACTTTATTGTCTGGTTTAGTGTATTAATGGATCCATTCACATATCTGGACTGTGTAATGCGGTATGGTCTGCTGCCCATTGGCCCATGCTGTGGACCAATGGGCGTGCAACATACTGTACACAGATCAGTCAGTGCAGTGGCTGGGCGGCTGGGTTGGGGACCTGCCGCTTCGCTACTGACGGGGAGCGGGGTGGTGGGTTAGTGGGCGGGTGGGAGGGGGGCACAGCTTGACCACCAGGGATATGGGATTCATATTATATTACCATGCCCGTGATCGGGCTGCATGCAGTCCACTGGACCACCAGGGGTATAGGTCTACTATTTATGCATACTTCTGCCCATAATAGGGCAGGATTCAGTTCACTGGACCACCAGAGATATGAGACTAGTCATTACTTCTACTCATGCCCATGATTGGGCATTGGGGCACTTTGCCGTGCAGTGCAGGGGGCATTGGTCCCTGCGGCTGCAGCCTGGCAGGGCACCAGGCGCAAGTCACTGGGGATCAGTGCACCTGCATGCAAATGGGTCCATAATGACATGCAAATGGCCCCATTTGTGCCTTTCGCGCATTATGGCCCCATTTGCATGTGCACTTTTGAATATCATGGATGCTGCACCTAGCGCAATGGCACTTGCGCTAGCGTAGCCCCCTGCTTCTCCCTGGCCACTTGCGCTGGCACAGTGCCACTGTGCCTTGCGCACTGCAGGTGGCCACAGAGTGATATTCAACATTGCTGAGCCATGGCATAGCACCATTGAATATCACCCTGTCAGTGCCCTGGTGCATCCCAGTTGCACTGTTCCCAGGCTTGCGCCATAGCCTGGCGCAGTCTGAATATCCCACCCAGAGAGTTTTAAACCACTTAAACAAGCACAAAGTTGATATAGTCCTGTTGCAGGAAACTCACTTAAACCCCATTGAAGCAGAAAAACTAGCTTGAAGCTGGGTTTCCTCAGTAGAATATTGTTGTTTTCCTCAAAAAGAAAGGAGTGGCAATTTTAATCAGAAAAGGCATAGACTTTACTAAGCACTCCCATATTACAGATCCAGAAGGAGATTTCAAATTATTTGGGAAACAAGCTGATTTATATACTGGCTTACTTAGGACCTTATGAAATTCTTTACGGGGTGATTTTAACTTAGTTATGGATCCTTCTTTAGATAGATCACATTTTCAAGTTCCCTGTTCTTTGTCCCCTGCTCAGAAATGTTTGCACAGTTTTTAGAAGAGTGGGTTTAGCGGATGCATAGGCTGTTTATCCATGTGGCAGGGATTATTCTCTTTATCAGCCAGGCAAGGCTCCTTCAGCCATATTGATTATATGTTTATGAATATGGGGTGGTGTAATAACACTAGTCAAATAAGTTATGAAAATGCATTAATTTCCGACCATTGTTTAGTTAAGAGTGCAGTGTTTTTTGAAAATAATTCTGGCAAATCAGTAAGCTGGAAATTTAGCATTTCTCTTCTTCAGGATTCAAACTTTACGAAGTGATTGTATGAACAGACAAATGCTTATTTTAGTTTAAATAATAATGGGGAAGTATAATCTAGAACAGTATGGGATGAAGATAAGGAATTTATTAGAGGGGGAATAATTGGCTATGCATCTAGGAGAAAAAAGGAAAAACTAAAGGAACTGAGACTCAAGGAACAAAAGCTTGAGGTTATGCTGACACAATTAAAAAATAATCCCAGAAACAAGCAAGAATGCCTATTTAAGACAATTAGGGCCAGATATTCAAAACTTTGCACCGGGCAAAAACCATTTGCACAGGTTTAGCGCGGGATTAGCGTGGGTCTACTATATTCAAAAGGCCAAATAGCATGGGCAAACTGCATTAGTGCCAGGCAAAATCATAATGTATGCAAGGGGCAAACTGAGGGTGTGTGTATATGAATACAGGCGCAATGCTATATTCAGTGACTAGCGCAATGCAAAGTGGTTTTGTGTGATTTAGCATGACACAGCACAGTGCACATTACTGCCAGGAAAAGCTTGTCTTAACCCTAGGCAATTAGCTTGCATGACACTTTGGCTTTGTGTGGTGTTTGTGCGGCTTTGCTAACCTAACAAATAAATATGACATAGACAAAGCCAAACATAGAGGAAACATGCTGCTAACTGATGGCATCACGATGATGCCATCATCTGATACCAGTCCCAGCCATGCCAGGCAGTAAGTGGTGACCCTGCCACCAGTGGACAGCATGGCAGTGTGGCCATACAGCACACACCTGCAGACCACTTTTCTGTGGACACCAACAGATGCCAGCACACACATGCAGCACTGTGAGCATGGAGGATGTTGAGGGGAGAGTTTATGGGTGGCCAGGCTGTGCCACAGATCAGCTGTGGCCACAAGGCTGGGACACATCATGCAGTGCACATGGGCCAGTATTGGGAATACCCCAACACAAGTGTGCCTTTCTGATAATATATGCCCCCTGGCCACATACTGCACAGCTGTACAACTGCCACAGTACACAAAGCCAGCCATGTATATGTCACTGTGAGCATCCCATGCCAGAGGTGCAGCATCTGTAGGTCACACAGCAGCGTAACAGTAATGTTCACTGTCAGTAAACACCTGCAGGTTGGGCCTCTCACTGTGTATAGTGCAGTCATCATCACTGCCCTACACACCAGAGGCATTGCTGTGTCCAAACACTACTGGCCCCTTGCTACTATAGTGTCTGCTGTACACTGCAGCATGACCTACAGTGTGACAGTTGCATGCAGCACCACCGCCATCTGTGCCTATGCTGTGTTGTCCCAGTACAGCTGCAGGCAGCAGCGTATGTGAAAGTACAGTGTTCAAAACTGTATAATATCCCCAAACTGTTTGTGCAGTGCTGACACGTTTGCACGGGTTTAGCGCAGGGCTAAACTGTTAGCCTGGTGCAAACTGCATGGAAATCAGGGCATAATGAGATGCTAATCTGGATGTTTGCCCAGAGACTACCTAAGTAGGCTCATTTGCATGTCACTTTTGAATATGGCAAAGTTTACGCCAGGCAAAGCGTGTTGCACCGGGCTAATGGTTTAGCCCTGCACTAAACCAGCACAAACATGTTAGCTCTGCGCCAAACAGTTCAGGGGAATATTTTACAGTTTTGCACACTGTACTTTCACATGCTGCTGCTCGCAGCTGTACTTGGGTCCACGCATTTGCTGGCACATACATTGGCCACATAGTTCACCTACCTTCACATCGCTGTGCACTGTGTTGTGTTGTGGTTTGCACTTCCTGGTTGCTGTATTCAAAGCTGTCTTATTCCAGGGCTAATTTTGCCCTGCACTTCCAGCCCAGTTTGCCAGCCTTATTCCCATGCTATATTCGGAAGCTGTTTGCCCTGGGCTATTCCTTTTGAAATAGCTTACTTTGTGCTCCAGGCTAAGTTTGCCAGCCGAGCAGTGTTAATTTAGCCCGGGCAAAGTTCTGAATATCTGGCCCTTAGTCTTAAATATGAAATCAATAGATTATACTCAGACAAAATAGAACACTCCTTTTTAGAATAAAGCAGAAATATTAGGAATCAGGAGAAAGCTAGTAAACTATTAGCACATAGAGTTAGTAAGCTACAAAATCAAAACAACATTTAGGGAATTAGAAATAAGGATGGGGCAGTGACACACAACATCAAACAAATTAATGATTGTTTAAGTCATTCTTTGAAGACTTAAATAAATCTAAGTGTTCCCCTGGAATAAGTGTTACAGAGGATTTTCTTAATAGAGCGAATATATCTAGTATTTCAACTCTAGATACGCAGCAGCTGGATGGGCCATTACATTTGCAAGAAATATCAGGAGTTACTGCTAAATCCCCTAAGGGTAAAACCCCTGGCCCGGATGGTCTGCCTGGAAAATTTTATAATTCCTTAAACAGCATAATTTCTCATTACCTTTTAAAAACTTTTAAAGATTCCTTTGATGAGGTCTTCTTCCAGAATCTATGAATGGAGCCCTCATTTGTTTGTTAAACAAGAAAGATAAGGACTCCTTGGACTGTGGCAACTACAGACCTATTTCCTTACTAAATCTTGATTACAAAATTATTGCTAAAGTATTGGCTAATAGAATCTCTAATCACCTGAATAAATTGATTGATAAAGAGCAGGTAGGGTTCATACGTGGCAGGCAATCAGCGACAATTTTCGTAGTTTTTTTCTATTATTTGGGCTACAAATACATAAAAAAGGTCAATAAGCCTGCAGCTGCTATTTCCCTAGATATAGGGAAAGCATTTGCTTCTTTAGAATGTGGATACCTGTACAAAGTTTTGTCCTCTAATAACTTTGGATCAGATATTCTAAGATGAATTCAGACACTATATACTTGTCCCAAAGCAAGCATCATAATAAATGGTCTTAAATTCACCCCATTCAGATTAAATAGAGGCTCTTGATGAGGGTGTCCACTTTCCCCACTACTTTTTGTGTTAGCCATAGACTCACTAATCAGAAGAATTTTAAACTCAGACAATATTCATGGAGTGCTATCAGGCAATTGCAATAATAAGGTATTGGCCTTTGCAGATGATATTCTCCTGACTTTATCTCAACTAGTATTATCACTTAAGGCTGTTAAACCCTTACTACAAAAATCTGGTGATATTTTGGGTCTATTTGTTAACTGGTCCAAAACTGAAGGTTTGATAAGTCACTCTGACTTGGAACTTAGGAAACTGAAGGAACTCCCAGACATAGCTTGGCCACAGAAAGGCCTGAAATATTTGGGAATTAAAATCTTTGATTCAATAGATAAAATCCAGAGTCATAATTTAACTAAAATCTTAAATGATTTCAAATCTGATCTAGACAGGTGGTCCAGCTTATATCTTTCTTTATGGGGAAAAATAAATTCTATTAAAATGATTCTAGCTCCTAGATTCTTCTATTTTATGAACAATTTTGCAGCTAATATCCCTGGCCTTTGGTTCACCAAATTTTCCAAGATTATTTCTTCCTTTTTATGGGAAGAGAAACTTCCCAGGCTATCGAAACCAAAATTAAGAGCACCAATTAAATCCGGAGGATTTGTGCTGCCGTGGTGGCAGGGTAATTTTAAGCATATAAATTAAAACAAATTGCCAACTGTTTCTCTCCTCAGGATAGCTCCAATACACCTTTATGGTTGCACATTGAGACAGAGCTTGTGGTCCACCAAAGTTTATCAGATTTGTTCTTCACACATATGCCTTCTAGGTTAGCAAATCACCCCACATTACAGGTTTCAGTGTTGGTTCATAAAAAGCTCAGACAGCTCAAGAAATCTGAGTTTATACCCTTAAAATATATGCCACTGATTACCAAATTGATCAAGGGTATCCCTGACCTTGGTTGGGTTAAAAATGGTATATATGTTATTGGAGATGTATTAGGTACAAGCAACAGACTTATGTCAGTTGAACAAATGTGGTTAAAGTACAGAATCAATAAATGTGATTTCTGGTTCCACTTACAACTAAGAAAATATCTATCCACTTCCATTTTGTATGGTAGTTTTTCTATTTCTCTCTCAAGTTTATGGATATCCTTTTCCAAAATTGTCCATCTTTCAAAAGGCTTTAGCTTGGTGTATAAGCTAATGCAACATCCTGAAGAAAGCCTAACAGACCGTGCCAGGGTTAAGCAGCAAACAGACTTGAACATAAGTATTCCTATAGATGCTTGGGTCAATCTTTGGGACAATGTATAAAAACATGTAGAGAAACTCAAGGCAGATTGGTCCAATTCAAAATTCTTCATTATTATTACTATTCCCCACGGATTCTTTTTGGGTTGGATATAATTTCAAATAATAACTGCTGGAGATGTGAACATTCTAATCCAGGATTAGCCCATCTCCTGTGGTTTTGTAATGAGATTATGGAGAGATAGAAGCAAATACATTACATGTGTCAATATATTTTAAAAATTAATTTTCCACTCTACCCAGCTTTATATATTCTCGGCAATTTCTCTGCCCTGCCTAAAATTCCAAAGGAAAAGCAATTTTGGGTAAGTGCAGTAGCTTTGTCCTTTAAAATATTAATTCTCCAGAACTGGAAAGATCCAATTGTCCCATTCATCAGTGGTTAGACTCCCTTAGCAAGGTCGCTAATAACGAAAAAATTAGCTACACTATTTTAGGAAAGAAAGAAACCTTTGAAGCAATATGGGGCCCGTTTTTAGAACTCTGTGCTTAAGGCAAATACTTTGGTGCTTTTGTTTCTCAAATGGTAAAATCTAATATTTATTGGCGTCCTATATGTTATTTTAGAAATGTATAAGGATACTAATATTCTTTCTATTTATGGCTTGATCAGTGATTGTAACATACAGGCATTTGTTTTTTACTTGAAAACTCAATAAAATTGTGAATTGAAAAAAAATACATCCTCACATTGCCCCTGAGCCATCCCCTCTCTATCTTCAAATTGTGCCCCCTTGTTCTTGCACATCTCTTTTTCTAAAAGCTGTTACCCTCTTGGACTTTGTTGATTCCCTTGAGGTACTTGAAAGTTTCTATCATGTCTCCTCTCTCCCTCTTTTCCACCAGGGTATACTGTACATATTAAGCTCCTTTAGTCTCTCTTTGTATAGCTTCTGGTGCAGACCCTGTACTATTTTAGTTGCCCTCCTCTGGACTGCCTCCTTCCTGTCTATGTCCTTGAAGAGATGGGGTCTCCAGAACTGCACACAGTACTCCAGATGTGGAGTCTCACCAACCATCTGTACAGAGGGATAACAACTTCCTGTTTTCTACTGGTGATGCCTCTCCCTATACATCCCAGTATCCACCCAGCCCTCCTTACTGCCTTCTCACATTGCTTGCTTACCTTTAGGTCATCTGATATGACTACCCCCAGGTCCTGTTCCATTTCTGTTTGTGTTAGTAATCCCCCCACCATTGTATACTCTTCCCCAGGGTTTTTGTTTCCCAGGTGCATTGCTTTGCACTTCTTTGCATTGAATTTAAGCTGCCATAGTTTTTTCTATCAATTTTTTTTAATTATTCAATAAATATAGTACAAGAAAAATATTCATAACAGGATTATCATAGGAGAATTGATACAATAACATTTTAAATATCTTTCAATCAACCATATGCCAATGCCAAACACTATTTACTCAAATAAATATTCTATATGCAGACAAATACACATACAGGGCCCGATTCTAGAAGGGTGGCGCAAGTTGCCGCTGAACACAACTTGCACCACTCACAACTGTGACATTGACCCTGCACTCTATTCTAGAAGGGGCAGGGTCTTCTCAGCAAAGTCCTGTGACTTGCGACATATGACAAGGTACGCCACACAGAGGGCGTACCTGGTCAGCATGTTGCAACCCGCTGACGCAGATGCAAGTGCACCCCCCACCCATGCCCAGACCCCCGGGTCACCCGCTGCAAATGTGGCACGTTGCCTGCCCTGGTAATTCAGTGCCCCCTAACTGTAAAATAATAACAGATTCATGATTCCCTGGTAGTCTAGTGGCCCCCCTCTTGAACTGTACATTTATAAAATAAGAAAATATCCCCATTTCCCTGGTAGTCTACTTCCCCCCTCCTGAACTGTACATTTATAAAATAAGAAAATATCCCCATTTCCTGGTAGTCTAGTGCCCCCCAAAACTGTACATTAATAACATAGAATATGATCCCATTACCCTGGTAGTCTAGTGGCCCCCCACCCAGCCATGCCAGCCCACCCAACACCCCCCACCATCCCCAGCTGGCGACTGGCACAGCCCACCTCTCACCTCCACGGCCAGCCACCGACTGAGTGCAGTATTAGCACTACTGCACAGCCGCACTCAGAAATTATGCAGCAGGTGACTCACGGTTCGGGACATGGGTGGGGGGATGTCAGCGCCATGCCAATGGCTGTTTTGGGGTGCTGGGGTATGGCTAGCCCTGTGAGGCCCTGCTGGGATGTGCTGGGCATGGGGGGAGGGAAACTGTGCACTGTCCGCTGGACAGACGATGGGTTTACAGGACCCTTGGGGGCATCTGTAAGATATACCAGCTAAATGCTGGTATAACTTACATTGCTGGATCTCCTCCAGGAGTTCTTGTAGAATCCCGATGTGGGCACTTTGTGGCTGCCCTTCTAGAATGGGGTGCAACTACTGCTGTAAACCCCCTAGTGCCATGTCACAGGGGGTTTAAGTTGCATAACTGCTGTTTGACGCAAATGGCCTGTGCCATATCGCAGGCTACTATGTAGAATTGCACATGTCACAACTGCTGGCGTAAGTAGCTACATGTGCCATTCTACTTGACATAACTGCAGTTATGCCAGGCGTAACCCTTCTAAAACTGGGCCCACAGCATATAAGTATTTAAGAATTAATATGATCCTGCATCTAAGCTACTACTGTATCACAAAATTCCATAAAAGGCCCCAGACATTTTCAAATATTTAATTCTTCCTCATAATTGTGTAACTAATTCTTTCATTATTAACCACCCCACTTAGTGAATCTAACCACTGTTGAATGGAAGGAGCTTTGGGATCTTTCCAAAACTGAAGAATTAATCTTTTAAAAACCAAAGCCATTGCACAAATCTATAACTTCCTGGCTCTAGGAATGAATGTGATAGCTGATATATCCCCAAGAATATACAGTGAAGGCGAAAAAGGATAATTCAGCTTTAATATGGATTGGCAAATGCCATGTATCTGCTTCCATTTTCCCTCATTTCTCTGCATGACCATTATAGATGAACCAGCCCTGCATCTGACTGGCCACATCTCCAACAGCAGTCATTGGACATTATACCCAACCTATAGAGAGTTTGTGGGGAATAATAGAAATAGCGTAAAATTTTAAATTGAACCAATCTACCTTGTGTTTCCTTACATGTCTTGATAGCATTTTCCCAAAGCTTGTCCCAAGACCCTTTAGAAATACATATTCCCAAATATTTCTGCCATTTTTCTAGCAGAGTATGTTAGATATCCATCTGATTCATGTAAAGGTTTATAAATGAGGCTAAACCCTTTTGAAAAGAATGCTATTTTAAAAAGGTTTGACCATGCATTCGATGAAAGGATAGTAAAATTGCTATCAAGTACCTTTTTGGATAAAATACTTTGTAACTGTAAATACAGCCAGAAATCCCATTTGTTCAATTTCAATTTTTGGCGAATTTCCTCGAAGGACATAAGCCTATTCCCCCCATTCAAAATATCTCCAATGTTGTTTATCCCTTTTTTCTTCCAACCTATATCTGGAACACCTTTCCTATCTCCAGTGAGCAAAGGATTGTCCCAAATGGGCATAAATGTTAAAGGCCACAATTCAGCTTTTTTAAGCTGATTGAACTTTTTACCTGTCATTACTGAAACCTGCATTGCTGGATGATTTACTAGTTTTGATGGAACATGCACACCAATCAAATCTGACAATTTTTGAGGCGTTACAAGTTCTCTTTCTATCTTCAACCACAGTTGAACATTTGGGTTATCCTGAGGTAATTTATTGTAAAAAAAAGACTGTGAAAGTGGCTCTCAGACAGAAAGGAAATAAATATATTTGTGTTCTATAAATGAAGAAGGAAGCTGAGTTTTGATATAAAAAATGTCCTGGTGCTATTTGACAGCTACAGTACTGAATGGATAGTTCTTGAATTCTGATTTCCCTATTCTTCCCCAAATTCTCCTACTCTTTTCAATAAGTGCCATAGGATCTTTAACAGCCACCTGAACTACCACCAATCCAGGCAGATGGGACCTCAGTTTAATGTCTCATCCGAAAGACGGCACCTCAAAAGTGCAGCACTCCTCTCATGCTGCATTACAGTGTCAGTACTGGGATATTAACCCAAGTGCTAGATATGGGAACTGAACCCACAGCCCTCTGATCTCCCAGACTCAGAGGCGAGTTTTCTACCTACTGAGCCATTGACACTGACATATGATTGATGCTCGGGTGGTTTGCAATGCATCTAATTAGAGGTTCAATCGCTAGAATAAATAGGTACGGGGACAATGGGCAACCTTGTCTTGTTCCACAGGTTAATGGGATTGATTGTGAGATTATCCCATTAGATAGAATCTGAACTGATGTATTTTTATATAGTAAAGCGACCCAATTACTAAAATTGTCTCCACAACCAAAATGTCCTTGTTGCGTGGTGATGTTGGCATAGGAAGTGGCTTAGTGGAAACAGCACAGTTCTTAGATATAGATCTGAGGGATTCATTTTCTGGTGGCAATAGGAGAGGGATTATAGTTCCATGTGGCTTGGTATCCATAGAGGGAAGTACTTCTGGTTCAGGCGAGTTCACGAAAGAACAGCGAGCAAAACTGTATAAATATCTGCTAACCGTTAACGTCATGCTAACACTTTAGTGCGGTTTTAGCACAGAGCTAAGCTGTTAGCCCGATGCTAACGCTTTTGCCCAGCGCTAAGATTTGCCATATTCAAAAGTGACATGCAAATGAGCCTACTTAGGTAGTCTTTGGACAAACAGCCAGATTAACATCTCATTATTCCCTGATTTGCATGCAGTTTGCCCAGCATTACTGCAGGGTCCCACAGCTCCACCTGTAGGTCAGTCTGGAAGTACAGGGCCAGTCTTTTTTTTTTTACAATAAATTAATGCAGGCAAACCATAGTGAATCCACCTTTTTTTTTAATACTTTTTTCCGTCTGTTTCATAAACTTGTCTTAAAGACATCTGAACATTTTTCCAAAATATATCTGCCGGTACATGAATTTGCTGTAATACCCATTTGCATCTGGATTGCCAGATAAAAAGAATAGCAAAGATAACTTGTAAAGTATCCGATGAACATGAGGCCCAACATGATGAATATATTGAAAAATTTAGTTACACATATGTTAATGATATAAGCCATGGTATTTTCCAGATACAAATTACTTCATCCCATAACGGTTTTACATAGGTACATTCCAGGAAAAGATGCTTTTGTGTTTCTAAGATACCTTGGCACAAGTTTCTTGGACAGACTCTTTCCTCTCTGGATTTATGTTTATTGTTGTTTTTTACATTCAATTTTCCATGAATGGTCAACCAAAGTAAATCCCATGCAAAATCAAGTATTCTTTTGTTTATTAACTGTGAAATGGCAGTATTCATTTCTGCTACTGGACAGTTTGGTAAAACCATGGCTTCTTGACAAATTGTCTGTATGAGTATCTTGTATATTCTATGTTTTGAAGCCACCATGACCTGATTATATGGCACCTTCCATTAATTTCTGAAAAAGTGGTTTCACCTAACTTGGTATGATATTCACTGTAGAGAGTAATCTACTCTTCCCTTGTTGCCATGCAGTCATACAAATTTTCACCACTTCACATATACTCTCCTGCCAAACCTTAGTCTTCTGACCTTTCCAATTTGTTATATTGGCATGTAAAAATAAACTATAATAAAATGCAATGGGATTAACCATCCCTATCCCACCCTCTTTATTTGGCCTATATGCAACATCTCTTTTAATTGGGTTCAAACGACTCCCCCAAAGACTCTAAAGAAAATACTATATAATCTAGTCTCTAATTGTATAGGATTTGGAAATATAATACTAATATACAAAAACATAGGTATTGATAATGTTTTAATGAATAATATGCTTTTTCATTTTGAAATTTGCCAATTGGCCAGGATTTAGACAAATTTTCCGCCCTATCCATTTTCCTTTCCCAGTTTAAAAGGGATAGATCTCCTGACCCAAATAGTATCCCTAGAATAGTAATAGGGTCCTGTGTTAAAGTAATCCCCGCATATAAATTTTGGGACAGTTCAAATCCTCCCAATTGTAGACTGATACTTTTGTCCGTATTAATATGGGATCCTGAGGCCTCTGAATATTTATCTAACAGATATATAATTCTTCTTTCTTTAGTAGTTTTTTTAATAACCAAAATAATATCATCTGCATATGCCATTACAGATATTGGGGCCATATCTCTAGTTAACCTGATACCCTCTATCTTTTTATTCATCTGTATTGTACGTAATAGTGGATCAATACAGTACACATAAAGCAAGGGACTCAGGGGACACCCTTGATGTACCCCTCGATGAATTTGTACTCTTTGTCCTGTCCACCCCTTTACTCATGGAATAACATTTGCTGACCTATATAGCCCTTCAATCCATTTTACAAACTGTGTTGATAAACCAAAAAAATTCAAAGTTTTAATCAAATAACTATGAGCTACCAAATCAAAAGCTTTTTGTAGATCCAAACTTAAAAACCCTTCCACAGTAGCTACTTGAGTTTTTGGAAAAAGTTCTCTTAAACTAATCAAATTATCTGTAATACCATGTTTTTCTATGGAACAGGTTTGGGCCATAGAAATTAAAGTGCCAGAAACCTGACCTAATCGTTTAACCAGGATTTCCCCCAAGATTTTAAAATCTGTAATCAAAATACAAATAGGTCTCCAGTTCTGTAATAAATCCTGATACCCTTTTTTATAAAGAAAAATTAACTCAGCAAGCAATCGATTATCTGAAATCTGCTCTGATTGTAATAGTTCATTAAATAATTGAGTCAGTTCTGGTAATAATAAACTCAAAAAAATGTTTGTAAAATTCTGAAGTTAGGCCATCAACTCCTGGGGAAGTACCTTTAGCCAAAGAAGAAATTACTGACCACACCTCCAATTGTGAAACTGGTACTATCAATGCTTGTTTGTCTTGTTCTGTTAATTTTGGAAATTGAATCTGTGATAAATACTCTTCTACATTCATCACTTCAGGAGGTGTTTCCATAGTATCATAAATATATTTATGAACTGTATAAAAGATATCTAACTTAGTACTATGTATATTCCCAAATTATCTTTTAATTGCACCATTTTTTTGTTTCCTACTCTCTTTTTATTATCCTTATAAGGGTCAAAAGTTTGTTTGTTCCCTTTAATTCTTGTTGTAAAGTTTTGGCTCTGTTATATTGGATTTGATACATTTCTCTTTTTATAACTGAAATTTTTGTATAGTCTATTTTCAAAGTTTCTGTTTTAGAAATTAAAGAATGATGCTGCTTCCTAAGGTTTAAATAATTTAAGTACAGCTGTGTATTATTCTTCCCAGCCATTTTCTGAAAAAAGTTCTAAAGTTCATTTTGGTATCTTCCCACCAAGCTGCATAAGTGTCATATAGACAGAGAACTGATTTTCTTGCTACCCATAATTGCTCCAATTTTTTATTTATATAGTCTACCACCAATAGTTCTGCATTTAATCCCCAAGGAGATTTCCCACAAGGTGGTCTATTACCCCAAGCAATCATTACTTCAACTGCCCTATGATCAAAAAAAGCCATATCCCATACCTTCCCTTGAATTATCTCTAAAAAATTTGAAGTAAATATAAAGTCAATTCTAGCAGAGTGAGTCCCTCTAATGTAAGTAAATCCCCCTTTCTTCTGTATAACCCTACATAAATCCTGTAAGTTAGAAGTAGAAAGAATCCCTGTCAAAACATTACTATAACAAAAGATTTTGTTAGTTAAGAGCCCCATCTTCTCTTGCTATACTGCAATTAAAATCGCCTTCCCAAATAAGTAAACTAGCTGTATGTAAATAAGGTTGAATTTTTTTGAATAAATCAATCTGATTTGTCATACCCTGAGGTGCATATGTATTTATTAGCCTCACTCTGATATGTCCATATGAAATATCTAGACGTAAAGCCCGACCTAAATCTATCTCTATCAAATTAATGACTTTTAAAGCAGGATTACAAAACAAAATCCCCAAGCCATCACATGTATCTAATCCTTGTGACCAAAAAGAAACTCCCTGAGTCCATAATTTAGTGGCTTGTGCAATCTCATATAGTGTTTTAAGTCTAGTGTCCTGTAAACATATAATATCAGCCCTCTGATGTGAATGAGCTGTCAAAACAGTTAGTCTTATTTTCGTATTTTTTATACTATTAACATTTAGAGTAAAAATACAAAGGGTTGTCATGAAAAAAAACAAGGGTGTTACTCAAACCAACCAGAGATTTTAAGATTGGGACCTTGTTGACCATTTTTTCCATACAGTATCTGTGAAACTATTATCATCTACCCTTGAGGGTTGATCCTCTGTAAAAGAAGAAACAGAGAAAGAGTCTGAATCTACATCCTCCGAGTCGTCAGTGGCCAAAGCTTTATACTGGTTTATTGAAGTCCATGTAGGTGTACCTTGGGAGTTTTGTTGCCCCTTTCCCCTAGATCTGGCTGTACTATCAGTCTTAGCTTGAGGCCTTTTTTCATATATTACAGTTTTGAATGGGGTTTCGGCATTAACCAGAAAGGGGGGAGGCATCGATTCTGGGATAACAGAAGGATTTATCTCAGTTTGTAATGTCACCAAATCAGTGTCATCCACTTTCTCCATTTTCCATTCTGCAGAGACCTCTGTTCTGCCATTCTGAGATAAAGAAGAGTGATCCTGAGCTGTAGGTTCAGTACTTTGTTGTTGATTTTTATCACAAGGCAGTGGTATTTCTCCATTTTCCTGTTCATCAGCAATATCTGGGTTTGATAGTATCACAATATCCTTTTCTTTATCAATCTCCTTCTGTTTCTGGAGTTCATGCATCCTATGTGCTGAGGCCACAGCACAGCCTTTTTATGTGCTTGAGTGATTAAGGCATCATGTGTGGATATATCCTCCCCATTGTGAGAGGCCCAAGGACACCTCACATAGGACTGACCTTTCTCCTCACACAAATTGCAATGAAACATATTTATACATGACACAGCAAGATGACCTAGTTCCAGGCAATGGGTACATTTTTGGGTATCACAAGCGTTGCTGAGGTGTAATTGAGAACCACAGTGATGACAAGACTTTGGCTGACCAGGATAAAAGAGGAACCCTCTGCCTTCCCCAGAAAAAAACAGCCAGGAAGATGTGCAATGCCTGTGTTCAGCATAAACAGTTTACATTTTACTCTCCATCCTCCTGTCCAAATTTGCTCTAAGTCAATAAAAGGGACAGGTTGTTCCAAGACTTCTCATTGTTTTTTAAGCCAGTATAAGATATCAGATATATTTACGCCTTCATTTTTAAAAATAATCATAATAGTTCTGACTGCAGGTTTTGTAATAGGTATAGCCAAAAAAGGAGTCCAAACAGGAGAGTTCTTCATTCCATTATATTTGACCCAGAATCTGTCCAAAGCTTCCACAGTCTTAGAGCTATTATCATAGTTATACTCATTCGTATGTATAAGAGCAAATATCTCAGAAGCATAACATTTCATTGAATTCTTTAGTAAAGTACGGTCTACATACACACACCCTATCAGGTAGAGTCTCTAGGCCTCCTTTATACAGCTGCCTAATAGCATTTCTACGAGGTGCAGGTTCTCCTTTATTTTTTAATAAATCTGCCATTCGAAGCAAAGGTTTAAAGAGCTTCTTTTTATTAGGATCATGCAGGTTTTGCACCCCAAGCCCTGCTGATAAAGACTCCTCATTTCTAATTTGTTCAAAACTGGAAGTACTTGGTTTTTGTGAATCCGTAAATGTTTCTGAACTAACATCTGCAGCAGGAGAACCTAATGCAGTAGTCTCTAAACTTTTTGATGATAGATTTTTTTGCAGTAGGGATAGTACAAGAGTCTATCTGAGCCTGTACAGAATTCTTATTGTAACTTTGTTCCCCTTAGGGAAGTACAGCTTTTTTAGGAGACTGTAAGATTTTACATGTAGGTGTAATTTCTACTTCCTCATACCGAGCCACAACAGGATCCCCTGGATCAGGTCTCCAAGAACCCTCATCTACAGGTATCCACCCTGTAGCTTGTAGTGCATCACCAGGGCTCCACACAGATCCTCTTCTATGTAATTGTACTCTTAACATCTTTCGTTGTGCTTTCTCCTGTATAGGCAATCTTGTTTCACTCACTGGTGTTGAAGTCTCTGGTGATTCAGCAGGTAATCATGAAGAACTGGGCGTGGCAGTTACTTGCTGCAGCTGCACAGCTCCGCTGTGTATTCCTGATAACAAAGGTATGCTCCCAGTATTATTGACAGATGAAGAGTTCTCTGAACCAGACTTAGAAAGCAATTGCTCCGTACTAGAAGGTGCCACTTGTACAGCATTCTCTTCAGCCTGAATCACTCGGGTAGCTTGTCCTAATGTTACCATACCAGACAAGTCCACTACAGGTACATTCAAGTCATCATCCATTAAATCAGCATTTTGTTCTGATAAATCCACATCCAGAAGAGAAAAAGATATCTCCTGCAAATCTTCAGTCTCTAGACAAGCCAAGGTAGGGGAGACCCACTCCCCTGCCTTCCGCACATCCGTGCATTCCAAGGTGCAGCATGAAGTGGCCATCTTGGCAGACAGCCAACACTTCCCCCACATCAGAGTAGGGGAATTTCATCGGTGTCCTGGCCAAATTTCCCTCATTCACTAAAAATACCACCAACAGTTTAATTTGGTTCAAGGTCATTTGGCATTCATCTGTATCCCCCTTCCCGGGTCGTGCCTGAAAATAGGCAGGATTTATCTAGTGCACTTACCCAGTCAACACAAACTAAATAAAAATTAAAAAAAATCTCTGGGGTAAAAACTGACTCTATGGAACACAAGACATTTGCATTCACAGATGATCTGCTTTTAATCTTATCTAATCCAATAACATCATATGTTACACTCAAGAGGATACTATCGCTATTTGGATCTGTGTCAGGATTACAAGTTAATTGAGATAAGACTCAAATATTATGTCCCATCCAAACGCCCTCTATTTTGCAAAATATACCAGAAATATTTAATAATAACTTGGTGAAAGATCAAATAACATATTTGGGCCTTCAAATTACTACTCAGCTAGAATCTTTAGTTAACATTAATTACCAGCCTCTATTACAAAATATAGAAGCGGAACTAAATCGTTGGAAAAAGCTAAATCTCTCTCTGTGGGGCAAAGTCAATTCAATAAAAATGATTATAGCTCCAAAAATATTTTATATTTTTTCAGAATATACCTATTCTTCTTAAAAAAAATATGCACTGTAAACTGGACTCTTTGTGTAGGAAATTCTTGTGGGGTGATAAATGTCCACGTTTAAGTATAAGTAAAATCAGGGTGCCACATGAACTTGGAGGACTTGCAATGCCACATTGGGAATGTTACCAGTGTGCATTTATTTTTAAGCAAGCCACTACATACATGCAATCCAATTCTAGTAATTCACTATTTATTCCTTTATGGGTGCAAACAGAAAGAAATCTGCTGAAATCTAGCCATCTAACTGACTTTATATACATACCCCTTCCTAAAGAACTGAAAGGCAATCCTTGTTTGGAAGGTACTGTTAATGTTCTTAAAAAAGTAATCAATGCTATTAACCCTACACAATTACCCTTGAAAACAATGCCTCTCTGGTCCAATCCTCATATTGCAAAAAACTCCCCTGTTATTAAATAGTGAATGGGCAAGGGCAGTTATCAACAGAGTTAGTGACATAGTTACACAGAATTCCCGCATAATGATGTCTTTTTCTGAGATAAAGGCAAAATATAATTTGCCATGGTTCCACTTTCATTATTATTTGCAACTCTGTCAGATACTGAAAGAAAATTTTTTGTTGAACGATTTATCCCTACCCTACTCCCGTGAGTGGGAACAACTGATAAAGTTAGGGTTACTAAAGAAAGGCGCTGGTTTTGTATATAAAGTAATAATTAACTTTATTACATCGCCATCTCTGACCTCCTCAGATAGACAGAAATGGGAATTAGAACTGGATATCTCCATATCAGAACAAGATTGGAGCTCAGCGTGGGAACATGCATATTATAGATGCAGAGATACGCAAGATAAGCTTATTTAATACAAAATTATTCATCAGTTTTATATGTTATCTATGAAACTACAGGAGATAGGTTTATCTCCTAGCTCTAACTGTTGGAGGTGCCAGAGTCCAAATGCCAATATCTCGCATATGTTGTGGTGCCGCCTCTGCTAAAAACATACTGGGGTGAGATATTAAATGTATGTAGTTGAACATTGTTAATCAATATACCCTGTACATCATTAATATAAATTTTGGGCATCTTCCCACCCAATTCTACTATTAATCGTCAGCAGAGGTTATGGCCTTCTGTAGCAACAGTATGTGCAAAACGTCTAGTACTTAAGTACTGGAAGAGCTCTAGTATACCCACATTGCTAGAATGGTATAATATGATGAGTTACAATGCCAAAATTGAAAGAATATCTTACATGCTATTCAATAAACTGGATAGTTTTCTGAATATATGGGGCCGTTTTTTGCAACTGGCCACTACTTAAAGATGTAGAACGCTACTATATACTTAGTGGTATAGTATTCCTTTGTTAACAGGTTCTGATAAGTATAGAATTTATAAACATATATCACTTCATTTAAAGATCATAGAAATTAGCGTGATTTGGATATCTGTATATGAACTAATGATTAATATTGTCACTCCTAGCTAATGAGTACATGATAATTAACATTGTCATATATATGTGAAGTTGCACTGTGCATTATTGTTGTATTGTGAAAATTGAATCTTAAATAAAAATTTTATTATGATAAAAAAAGAGGTGCACCAGACCTGAACACATAGCAGGCACAGAGGTCTATAGAAGGGTGTCAACAGGCATACACACTGTACACATATGTGCAGTGGTGTGATGTGTGGCAGACATGCAACATGTGCCATACTGTGTACAACTGCATAACAGCCAGGCATCCTGCAGCTGGTCTGGACCACTGCATAGGGAACCTGTGCAGGCTGCTGTTGTGTAGGGGACCGCCATATGCCAAGCCCGTACAGTGCATAGAGATGGCTCCCCAACACTACCTGGATGGGTTTAGCAGGTGGCAGTGTGGGGGAGTGTGGTGTAGTCAGCCGTTGGGGAGTTTATACATTGCACAATGTATGCACATGGCACCACACTGCTCCATCATGCAGGGGGCGGTATGTGGGAGTTGTGTGTATACTGTTGGAAGGGGTGGGGGACTGCAGTGACATGTGTGTACAGCACAGCACAGTTGGGCTACACCTCTGGGATGGCACATGGGATGCGGTGCTGCACCCATTGCCACTGTACCACAGCCCTGTACAGTATGCCAGCTACAGGTGGCCAAGACTGGTTGCATGTAGGGGGAGTGAGACACTATGGTGACCCCACTACTGTGCCATGACACAACTGATGTGACATGTTGCTTTGCAGGTCATTGCTGCACATGCCAAGACTCCCCCGTGCCAGGTAAAACAGATCCTCAGACATGCCATGCCGCAGCAGCCTCAGTCGAGTGGAAGGGCCCCCAATTTCACCACTGCAGAGACTGAACTGCTAATCAACTTGGTGAAGAAGTGAGTGACAACACTCCTCCAACCCAGGTGCAGGTCGCACACCATGGTGGAGAAGGCAAGGGCATGGAGGGTGATTGGGGCATGCCTAGGTGCCATGAGTGGCATGCCCTCACACTGTGTAACAGCTGCAGCACTGATGGCAGGACATGGCATGGTGGGATCCAGGGTTTCTTCAGCGGTTGCTGGACATGGCATGCCTGAGGGATGTGGAGATGTGCATGGCACAAGCCCCAGGTGCAATTGGGTTTACCATCCTCTAGCCACACGATGTTGCAGCGCTGATACACAGGCCATGGCCAATACTGGTGCACACATGTAACTGTGTTCCCCTTCCCCACAGGTGCAGAACGCAGCAACCCAGGTCAGCAGGGGCAGCCAGCTGTGGCGCGGCAGTGCACAGAGAGCGGAAGCAGGTGCTGGGGTACCGGAGGCCAGGTAGATGCATGCACTGTTAATCATGTGTCGTGTCCATGCTGTGGTGGTCCGTGGAAGGTGGTTGTGTGTTGTGTTGCATGCAGGGGGTCCCAGCACAGCCCTGACAGCTACCATTGCTTCCTTGCTGGTGTGCAGAGCAGACTGACATCATGCCACAGGGCCTTGCTGCAGGTGATGGCCAAGGTAAAGGCAGAGGACACAGTGGCCTATTGGCGCCGCACCCAGCACTGGCATTGCAGGGTACTCCCATCCCACCATCACCGTGAGGAGGCAGATGAGACTGACACCAACACTGGAGATGGTGCTGGCTGACCATCTGGCAGAGGTGCTTGAGGCAGCCCAACAACATGGTGGGGTGGCAGCAGCTGGGCCCTACCAGCGGAGGAGATGGCAGCAGCAGATCAGGCAGCAGAGGGCCAGGAGGTGGTGGAGCTGCCTGCAGTCAAGGTGGAGGTGGTGGAGTGGCCAGTGAAGGCACAGGAGGAGGTGGAGCATCCTGTGGGGGTGCAGGAGGCTGCTGACATGCTGCCTGAGGACAGTGTGGACTGCCCATCTGAACACGGAGACATGGACCCACAGCTACTGGGAGAGCATGGTGCTGGAGCAGAGTCATCTGGTGGACAGGCCTTGTTGTTCCTGAGGCAGCAGGTGGTTGGTGACCAGCAGCTGGTAGTGCTGGTGTCTGCAATTATGGATGACATGATGCACCTGCATGGCTCTGTCGGGGCTCTCCTCATGACACTGGAGAGGTGCTAGTGCTGCAACAGCATGGACTGTGGTCATGGACAATGGAACTTGTTATGCCTTTTGGTTTTTTTGCCATTATAGGCTTACTTCGAGGTGGTGGGGTTAGGGTCCTTCTGTTGTGTGTATGTGGGGCAGGGGGGCTGGTGGGCAGTGGGTACTGTTCAGCAGGGAGTCTACATAACATGAGTAAGGGGGCTGTAGGTGGAGTCATGCCTGGATGGGGTCCATACATGGGGCGGTCTGATGTATGTTAATGTTGGGGGTTGGAGCCTTGTACATATGGGCTAGGGGGCTTGTAGATATGGGTTAGGGGGGTGGGACATGTGCATAGCGGGTGCCTGGTGTGGGTACTGGGGGAGTACTGTTTGAATATCATGTTGTTGCTGTTTTTACTTGTATCTACCCTTGTTCCATTGTGTTTTATACAGTTTTATTAAATGTTATTCTTGCACTCCTGGCTCTGTGCATCTGTGTCTGGTCTCCATGGGTGTGTGCATGTGTGTGTGTCACTGTGCACAAGCAGGCACACATGTGGTGGAGCTGTGCCCTCTCCTGTGTGTCCCCAATGTGCACATGGTATCTGTGTGCCAGTTGTGCACCTCACAGTCTTGGGTGTGCACCGGTGGGCATGGCCGCATGGTGCTCTGTGTGCAGCAGTGCACCATGCTGGGTCCAGTTCACATGCTGCCACACCATGCATGTCTTGGCTATGTGGCAGCCATGGGCCAGTACAGCTCCCTTCCACCCAGGGGCATGGTGGTCCCAGTGGGTGGCACCAGTGGCACAACACAATGGTGCATCCTACCACCATATGTCTGCAGGTCTGTGCCACCCGGTGCTGTGTCCCTGTTGTGGTTGGACTGTTTACATGTATCAGTGGCCATAGCAGGGGGCATTGTGCCTGGTGGCACCATCATCACGGCATTGTTCCTCTGCCCTGTGTGTGCCCATCACCCAACTGTGTCTCCGTGTCCATGGTCCATGTGTGCTGTGGTCCTCTGTGTGTTGCCTGGGGTGCTGTCACACATTTGCTGTTATGCCTGCCAGATGCTGTGCAACACGCATGGGCACTGTTCCAGCTCCATTGCTGCCACATTTGTTGCATGGCACCTGGCATACAGTATCTCATCTCACTTAGGCTCAGTGATGGTGGCATGGGAGTCATGCCATTGTTGGGGCTGCATTGCACCACAGTGTGTTCCCCATACTGCTGCAGGTGCCACCATTGTGGTGGTGGTGGCAGTGGTTGGTAGTGGTGTCCATAGGTCACTTAAATGAACTGCTGGATCAGCTTCTGTTATGCACTGTGTCCCGTTGTTGCATCACTGTGTGCCGGCAGCACGTCAATTCACTCCCGATATTTCGCTCCCTGACATCCTGCTCCCGACAGTTTGCTCCCTACTATCTCACTCCCATTCCTTTTCACTCCACATCTTTTCACTCCCAGAGCAGGGCTTAAGATCAAAACAAGCTTTGCCCAGTCTGTATAAGAATCTACCTGCACCACTCGAGTTTTAAAAACAGAGTCACTGTCTACGGTGGTGAAACAAACTTACAGGTGCAGGTTCTTGCATCGGGGAGCATTTTTCTGGTGTTTAGCGGTTATAGTGCTCATATATTCAGTGAATGCTGAATATTAATTTCATGGTTGTGCTGCATTTAGTTTCAATAAGTCAAAAGTAAACAGTAAAGTAGTATCACAGCAGAGACAGAGATGAATGTTGCAAGCATCAGACACTTTGAAAAAACAAAGACTACTTCTATTTAAGGGTAAATATCTCTTTTTTTTCCAATAAGTTACAATACTATACAGTCGAGACAAGCCTTCAATAAAGTGAGAGCTATGCTTAAGGAAATAGGCGGTCGATATATTCTTTTCCCCCCTGCTAAAATAAGATTGACAGTTACTGTTACAGCACAGCGGGAGCAAGCGGGAGTGAATTAACATGGAGTGTGATTGGCAGGAGTGAATTGAGTCAGAAGAGAGCAGTCGGGAGTGAAAGACGTGGGACGAATTGCTGGGAGCGAATTGACATAGATCCCTGTGTGCCATGTGTCCTGCCATGCCATCGGGCTCTCTGTCACCCTCCTGCAGTGCACTTTCCTCCTGGTCACTGTCAGGCACTGGTACACGATGTGCCAGAGTGATGTTGTGGAGGATGCAGCAGACAAGCACTATCCTGCATGTGATCACAGGACTGTACTGGAATGCACTCCCTGAGGTGTCAAGGCATCGGAATCGGGACTTCAGTAGTTCGAAGGTGCACTCGATTACCCCTCTCATACTGGTGTGGGTCTCATTGTAACTGACCTCGGCTGCTGTCTGGGGCATCCTCAAAGGGGTCATCAACCATGGCATCTGGGAATATCCACTGTCACCTGTTGGGGGGAGAGGTTAGTCGCATGTTGCTGTGTGTAGATCTGTCATCAGCATCTCACTATCCTCTGCATGGCATGCACTGCTGCGTGCACATGCATACACACGCAAGCATGCACTCTCAGTCATACACACATCCTTGGCTGTGTCCATTGACTATATGGGCTTCCCTTGTCATTGTGTGTCCATCCCAGGCCCCTGTGTGTTGCATGGTGTGTGTGGCTTGCCCCTGCCTGTATCCCATGTGTGGCATGCCATGTGTCTATGTGGCTTCACCTATGTCCACTGCAGTTCCTGTCTGCCCTGTGCCCCGTTGTGCCACTGTGTCCACACATGCCCGCATGCACTGTCGGCCGCATGCATGCACACTGCTACTTGTACAACTTTGCAGTTATCATTCCCCATGGTACATAGCTACAAGCCATCCTCCAGTGATGTCCCCTCTCTCAAAGGCCTTGTGTAGCCCACAGTTCCTGTAGAGGTGGGAGTCATGGCAGGATCCAGGGTACTTGGCCACCACATCTAGGATATGCCCACCACTGTTGCTGACCACCTGGATATTCATCGAGTGGTATCCCTTCCTATTTATGTGTGCATCCCCATCCTCGCTTGTGGCCCTGATGGCCACGTGTGTGCAATCGATGGCACCTAGCACATGGGGGAACTGTGTCACATTATAGAACACCTGCTTCACCTGGCACTGCTGTTGGGCATCCTGCAGGAAGCTGATATGTTGTGGGGTGCACCGTATGAGGGCTGCAAGGAACTTCCTCAGGTATTTGGACACTGCCAGCTGGGAGATGCCCACTGTATCCCCTGTGGGTATTTGGAAGGTGCTGATGATGAGAAAACACAGCTCTGCACTCACGCACACCTCCAGTGGCAGTGGGTAGCCCCTGTTGCTTGTGCTGCATAGGTCACCACCCAGGTCCTGGCATAGCTCCTTGACGTAGCTCTTGCTGAGCCTATAGCATGTTAGGCACTGCTGCTCAGCCAGGTCCTCATAGGGCTGAGGGAGGAGGCTGCTCATCTCCTGGCTGAGTTGGCCAGGATTTGAGGGACCTCCTTTCCCACCCAGGGACCACCAGGGCCACTGCTGTTGCCTCAGAGGTTGCCAAGAACAGAGGAATGGTTGGACCACAGTGGGCTCAGGGAGGGTAAGGGTGGTGGAACAGAGGCGCATCCCTCCAGTTGTACATCTCCACAATTCATATGCTGTTCTGGCAAAGTGTGGTTCCTCCATGGAGGCACCCGCAGTGGAGACCAAGGAGGATGCTGGGAACCTCCACAAAGGAGACCCACAGGAGGGTAGCATGGGACCCCACAGGAGGAAACAACTCCTGGGGGACTTCGATTATTGGAAGGTAGAACTGGGGGAGGAAGGGAGGGAGGTAAGGTGCCTGCCTGGCTCCATGGCTTGGAGGGACAGGGACGCAAATCCTCAGGATCATGGGAGCAGCTGCACAGGGTATGGAGCTGGATGTCATTGTCCACCTATGGACAAATGACCTGGCTGGGAAAGGGATCAGAGCAGTGCAGGAAGAGTTTGTGGTGTTGGGGAGGGGCCTTAGACAAGTAGCATGCATGGTAACCTTCTCGGAGGTGCTGCCTGTCTATGGCATGGGTGAGACTAGGGTGCTCCACACTATGGAATTCAATCAGTGGTTGAAAGACGGGTGCAGAGCTCAGGGTTTAGGCTTCATTGGGGACTGGGGGTCCACCTGGAATGATGCAGGCCTATACTGGTGCGATGGTCTGCATCTGTCCAAGAGGGGAACCAGGATCCTAGGAGATAGGTTTAAATGCATCATTGGCAAGTATTTAAACTAGCCAAGGGGGGGGGACACTGGAAAGGTACAGGGAAATCCTAGCCCCCAAAAAATCAGGGTAGTAAGTGAGGTAAATAATAAGATAGAGACATCGATGGGGAGAAGGGCAGGGGTAAATGGAGAAAATGACAAAGACAATAAAGACAGGGATGGGGCAAAAATGGGTATGGCCATCAAGAAAAGGAGGGTATTGAGTACCAATGCACATAGTCTGGGCAAAAAGCTCCCTGAATTGGTGGCCTTGATGGAAGAGGGATGCCTGGATATTGTGGCAGTCATAGAAACATGGTACACAGAGAATCATGACTGGAATGTTAACATACCAGGGCACACAACCTACAGGAGAGACAGGAAGGGTAGAAGAGGGGGAGGAGTAGCTCGCTATGTAAGAGAAGAGATAAAAGCAATGGAACAAAGAGTAAACAGGGAGGAGAGGAGGCACGCTGGGTCACCTTAGAGACTGGAAATGGCACCACAATCCACACAGGAGTTGTATACAGACCGCCATCTCAGGGGGAGGGAATGGACAAGGATATGATAGAAGGCATCCTTAGGATGGCAGAGAAAGGGGAGATATTGTTGATGGGGGACCTGAATATGCTAGATATTAACTGGAGGACCTTTGCTGCAGCCACATCCAAGAGCAGGGCCATTCTCGATACCCTACAGGGAGCATGCCTCAGACAGCTAGTGCTGGAACCCACTTGTGAGGGAGCAATCTTAGACCTTGTACTCTCAAATGGGGACAGTGAGAAGATCTCAAATCTAGAAGTGAGTAGCCATCTGGGAACAAGTGACCACCAAACAGTGTGGTTCATGATAAACTCAGCTGCTGAGTCAAGCCATACAAAAGTGAGGGTACTGGACTTCAGGAGGGCTGACTTTGGCAAGATGGGAGAGTGACTTAGAAAAGCACTAGCAAACAGGCTAGAAGGAGGGGTGCAGCAACAATGGGGAAACACAAAATGCCATCTCAGAGGCAACAAGCCTTTGTGTGAAGCAAATAAACAAATCAAAATAAAAAAAAAAGCCACTATGGTTGTCAAAAGAGGTGGCGGGGAAGGTTAGGGAGAAAAAGATAGCATTTTATAAGGAAACACAGAAGGAGCAGAACAGAGAACTGTACCAGTTAAGGCCGAAGGAAGCAGGAAAGGCAGTCAGAATAGCAAAGGCCAAAACTGAGAAAAAGATAGCCAACTCGGTTAAGAAGGGGGTGAAACCTTTTATAAGTACATTAGGGAGCGTAGCAAGACAAAGGGAGGGATAGTGAGGTTGAATAGAATGGATGGTGGGTGGGCAGAGAGGGGCAGTGAAAAAGCAGGGATACTGAACAAATACTTCTGCTCAGTATTCACAAAAGAGGAAGAGAGAGAGGTACCTATTCCAGTTAACAGAAGCACTCTGGATAGGGGGTCAATCCTAGTCCTTTCACAGAAGAAAGGGTTCTGAAAGAACTCCTAAAACTGAAGGTGGACAAAGCAATGGGGCCTGATGGAATTCACTCCAGAATTCTAAAAGAATTAAGGGGAGAACTAGTGACACCACTGACTACCCTTTTTAACAAATCATGGAAGGATGGTGTGGTACCTGAGGACTGGAGGAGGGTGGATGTGATTCCTTTCACAAAAGTTGGAGCAAGACAGAGGCAGGAAACTACAGACCTGTTAGTTTGACCTCTGTGGTAGGGAAAATGATGGAATCACTTCTGAAAGAAGGAATTGTTGAGTACCTAGAGGCTAGTGGCGCACAGGACCCAAGGCAGCATGGGTCAACAGCGGGAAGATCATGTCAGATAAATCTATTTGATTTCTTTGACTGGGTGACCAAAGTAGAAGACCAGGGAGGGGGTGTGGACATGGCCTACCTAGACTTTAGCAAGGCATTTGACACAGTCCCACACAAAAGATTAATAAACAAATTAGCCAGCCTGGGAGTGGGTCCCAGGGTGATAGCCTGGGTAAAACATTAGCTGGACAACAGGACACTGAAGGTAATAGTAAACGGAGTCCATTCTGAAGAAAGGGGGGTTACTGGTGGGGTACCGCAGGGTTCAGTACTGGGTCCAGTTCTTTTTAATGTCTTTATAAGTGACATTGCAGAGGGACTGGAAGGAAAAGTATGCCTCTTTGCAGATGACACAAAGATATGCAACAGGGTTGATACACAAGGAGGAGTGGAAATTATGAGAAGAGACTTGGCAAGGTTGGAGGAATGGTCAGACATATGGCATAGATTCAATGCAAAGAAGTGCCAAATAATGCACCTGGGTAACAAAAACCCAGGAGAAGAGTACACAATGGGGGGGAGGTAGTAACAACAACAAAAATGGAAAGGGACCTGGGGGTAATCATATCAGATGACCTTAAGGTTGGCAAGCAATGTGAGAAGGCAGTAGGGAGGGCTGGGGGGATACTGGGATGTATAGGGAGAGGCATCACCAGTGGAAAACAGGAGCTGTTATTCCTCTGTACAGACAGTTGGTGAGACCCCATCTGGAGTACTGTGTCCAGTTCTGGAGACCCCATCTCCACAAGGACATTGACAGGATGGAGGCAGTCCAGAGGAGGACCACTAAAATGATGCAGGGTGTGCAAGAGAAGCCATATGAGGAGAGACTAAAGGAGCTTAACATGTATATCCATGAGGAAAGGAGGAAGAGGGGGGACATGATAGAAACTTTTAAGTACCTCAGTGGAATCAACAAATTCCAAGAGGGTAGCATCTTTCAGAAAAAGAGATGTGCATGAACAAGGGGACACAATTTGAAGATAGAGGAGGGACGGCTCAGGGGCAATGTGAGGAAGTATTTTTTCACAGAGAGAGAGTGGTGGACGCATGGAACAACCTTCCTGAGGAGGTTGTGGGGTCTAAAACTGCAGGAGAATTCAAGAATGCATGGGACAAACATAAGGCAGTTCTTGTGGGGGGTAGGAAGAAATAGGCTGTTGGTTAACTAGGATCTGCAGCTTATCGAGTAGATAGGGAAATGGGCAGACTAGGTGGGCCAAGCGGTCCTTATCTGCTGTCAAAGATTATGTTTCTATGTTCCTAGGCTTTGTGAGTGCATCTTACTCTCTGCACCAGTGGTCTTGGTACCATTGTTGGATGCTGTGGCTCGGTCCCCTGAGTCCTGCCTCTGCTCCTGGCATGCTTGCTCTCACAGTGCCCTACTATCATTATTCCCAGTAGGGTTCCTATCAAAGACATTGCTGTGTGTCTCACTACACTGCTGTCTGGCTATGTATGTGTGTGTGTGTGTGGGGGGGGGTTATATAGCCTGTGCTCTGGTTAGACCAGTTATTCCTTGTTCTAACTTACATCGGCATCTTCGGGTATATTTTCTTAAGCCTCCTGTTCTGGAATAGCATTTCTGTCATACTGGTGTATTAGTCATGTCACAAGATGCATTACGCAGTGGTGTAAGCTTTCTTTGGCGTAACTGTGTCATACCTTGCGTTTGGTGTAGCGGTTGCAGGTTGCGGGGTAAGTGTTCTTTTGGAATCGTGCATGTCGCAAGTTGCGGGTATAACTTGCAATCTGTGCCACCAGGACTGGTGAACTGCATTTATATCTGGTGTAGCTGTCTTGGAATCGGGCCCATTATGTTCAGTTCCAGAAGCTGTACTCTGCAGAATCTTTGGTCACCTTATTGGAGACATTTGAGGCTGCCACACATGATGTCAGTGCATACACTGCAACTCTGAGTCAAATTCTTCCTCAAATCAGATTTCTTCAAATTTTTCTTTCCAACATAAAGAAAGACTTTCAGTCAAAAGATGACTCTGCTGCTGTTATGCTGGCAGATTACTTGAGTATCAGACTGTTGACGGATTAGAGAATAGATGCCATATTTAAGAATGACACCTATGTGTTGGCTATGTTGTTAGATCCCCACTTCAAGTGGAACATTGAAGCCATCCTTTCTTCAGGGGAAGACATTGAGTACTGGAAAGATCTTCTGCTAATGAAAGTGTCTTTGCCCTACAAACACCATTAACTGATGTACAGCAGTCATACCCTGCCAAACCATCACCGTGCACTTCTGGTGCAGACAATAGCACATCTATCAATTCTTCACAGTTCACAGTCTCATCAGTGAGGGAAATGACATCTATAGCTAATTCTCGGGTATTCTATGTTCAGGGTCAGAATGGCAATCACTTCTGAGTCACCTGCAACAACATGGACTACTATCCTATAAAGAAAGAGCAGCAGGTTCATCTGCCAGGCTGGTAACCATTTCACGCAGCACAATGATCTGGGAATATTTTGCAGAACCATACTGTGATTGGTCTTGAGGAAGATCCACTACTTTGTTGGAAACAAAATAGAACAATATGGACTGATCTAGCAAATCTTGCAATAATGTACCTCAGTTGTCCACCATAAAGTGTATATTCAGAATATAAGTTTAGTGTAACTGGAGGAATAATCACTGACCACAGAACACTGCTAAGTCCTGCAAATGTGGAACGGCTTACATTTCTCAAAATGAATGCTGACAATTTCCCAATTGTCACAAACACTGATTTAGTGAGTCTGACCCTGAAAATGAACAACAGCGTGCAAACTGTGATACTGAATATGATGACTAGGTTGTGCACAAAACAAATGGAACCATCACCACTGCCACCATGCCAGTCACATGTGCCACACTAGTATTACTCCTACTCTTCTTTGGTAAGTCATCACTTTATACAGTAAGTTTGATTGATGCCCACTATGGGTATAATTTTTTAAAACAACAGCATACTCACTCAGAGCAGCTGTGCCTCACATACCTGCCTCAGCAATGCCCGCCATTGGTATAATTTTTGGGAACAGCTGCAGGCTCACTCAGAGCAGCTGCACCTCTCGTAAGTGTCTTAACAATGCCCGCCATTGGTTTAATTTTTGGGAACAGCAGCAGGCTCACTCAGAGCAGCTGCATCACTCATATCTGTCTCAGCAATGCCCACCATAGGTACAATTTTTAGAAATAGCAGCAGGCTCGCTAAGAGCGGCTGTGCCTCTCGTACCAACCTCAGCATTGCCCCCATGGATATAACAGATCAGGGCACCTAACAGACAGTGTCATAGTCACAAAGCAACAGTCTTTCCATGATTTTGGTTATGGTCAGGGTCAAGTAATCAACTAGTAGAACTGGTCAAGTAATGACTTCCTGACCTGATCAGACTACTCGGTTTTTATCTATTTTTTTCCTGGGTACTTTTGGGGTACTCGTGGGTTGTCTTGGTGGTTGGGTGATTTAGTACCTGTGCATCCCAAGTATTTATGTATGTATGTATTTATTTGTAATGTTTTAATCAGGAAAGGCATACTGGGCTGAGACAACTCATTTACAGGAGTCTTTCTTTGTGCGTGTTGGGGGAGGGAGCAAGGGAGGGAGGGAAGGAAGGTTAAATGGGACCTGTTTTATATATTTATTTATACAGTAATTTATTTGGGTATTTATTTCATTTCTAAGCCTAGCTCTAAGTCTGAGTTCTATGTGTATTGTTTGATTGTACCAATTATCTCTGGTATTTGACTGTTAGCCTTACAATTACTCTTGTAACAACCTGACTGTGTACTGCGGAACAGCTATGTAACTGTATGTCTTTGTATGTAATTTCTGTGATTTGGAACCTTTGAAAACGAGTCTGTGACTCAAAGGTACTTTCCAATCCTTCCAATAAAATAAGATAAATAAATTTCATTTTTATTTTATACTGGAAAGGCACAGTGGGCAAAAATGCTCATTTTCACAAGTGTCCAGTTTTAGGATTTTTACAGTGGTGAATATATGCACTTTATACAGACATATGTTTCAAAAAATACAAAGACAAAAATGTATACAGTAATTTCAGTTACATACAAAGCAACATATGTACAGCAGCTACAGTATTAACAGCAAGTCTAAACAAAATGTACAAATAAACCGGAGAAGGTGGGAAAATACTCTAAAAGAGCTTAGAAGGGAAAAAGAGGCATGGAAGCAGTGAGGTGTACAAGAGAGATGGGTTAAGAGAAAAAAGGGAAAAATTCTACCAAAAAATTGAACAAGTTACCTAGGGATTGCTCTGGTCAGTGGCAGAAAAATTAAGATATGCTACCTATGGCAGTTGCAAGGTGGTTTATTGAGTAGGTGCTTCTTTAGTTTGACCTTAAAGGTGCCAAGGGAGAGGCTTCTAACAAGGTTTGAGTGGAAAGTGTTAAAAAGCTTAGTACCTCTATAGGTAAGTGATCACTGCCCCAAAGAGGTGTTGCAGTGGGGGACCCAAAAACTGGAATGAGGCAGTGTTCCTAGTAAGACGGACGGGGCAAGCCTTCTTGAACAGAGAGGAGACACTGTGGAGAAGGAGATTGTTGAGGATTTTGTAGATGAACATGGAAGCCTTCCATGTGAACCTGTCCTCTACGGAGAATCAATGTTCTTTCTCATAGAGGGCACAGCTGTGGGTATGACGGGAAAGCCCAGTCACAGATCTGATAATGTTATTGTATGCCATTTTGAGTTGATTGAACATAAAGGAATCGATCTGAGGGACGTAAATGATGGAACCATAGTCAAAGAGAGGTAGCAGTAAGCTGTAAGCCAGCCTGCTCCTTGATTCCAGGGTGAGGAATTTCCTGATCCTGTAGAGGAGCCATATCTCAGTGGATTTTGTTAATTAATTTGGCTATGTGTTGGCAAAAAGAGAGGTGCTCATCAAGAGTAAGGCCAAGGTATTTAAATTCACTAACCCGCTCAGTGACCATGCCATCATTATCTAGGAGGTTGAAATTGAAATTAGAAGGTTTATGCATGCCAGAGAAAACCATACATTAGTTTTGTTTTTTTTAGCTTAGGACCATACCCTAAGTGGAGAACCTGGAGTGGGGACTGTGAAAATTTGTTTGAAGTTCGGAGAGCAGGGTGGAGGGGTTTGCATCCTTACAGTATAAGGTGGCATCATTCACATATAGGATAATGTTAGTATGGGAACAGATGGAAAGTATGTTATTAATGAACAGAGAAAAAATGGAGGGTCCCAAGTATAGATCCTTGAGGAACTCCATACTTAGTAAGGCATTCGGATGAATGATGTCCCTCAATGACTGTTTGTGGAACCTAGCACTGAGATAGTTACTAAACCAGTTAACAATGTCTGTGGAGAAATTCAGAAGGGCAAGTGTAGATAGGAGAAGGTTGTGATCAACCAAGTCAAAAGCCTTTGGTAAGGTCCACGAAAACTGAACCCATGTAAAGACTATCATCCATGGCCTTGTGAATGTCCTGTGTGACTCTAACAAGAGCAGTTTCTGTGTTGTGTTTAGTCCTATAACCGTGTTGAGCCTTGATAAGGATGTCATATTTGTTTAGGTGCTCAGTGATTTGTGAATGAACAATTTTTTCCATGATTTTGGATGGAGCAGGGAGTAGTGAGATGGGCCTGTAATTGTTTACTTCCTGTTTAGAGCCAGCTTTATGCAGAGGCCTGATGGATGCAGTTTTTCAGGCCGCAGGGAGGGTACCAGAACAGAGGGAGAAATTAAGGTTATCGGTGAGAAGAGCAGCAATGTCATTAGTTATGAGTTTAAGGATGTGAAAATCTAGTCCATCTGGACTGGTGGATGGTCTAGAGTTTTTTTTCTTATAAGTTTTATGGTATAAGTGGGTGAAAGTGTTTTGAAGTAGAAAGTGGGGTAGGAAGCTTTCAGGGAAGGGATAGGATTTTGGGGCTGCTTGGGGGTGTCTGAGGAGAGTGGGGGTCTTGTACTTGTCCAGGTCCCCGAAAAAGGAATTCAACAAGTTGGCCACACATGTTGAGTTGTTTGTTAATCTCCCTTTATACTGGAGTGAGATCCACTTGCACTTTTTTTCTTTACACGAGAGGGAGTTTAAAGTCCCACAGAGATGCTTGGAGTTAGCGCTGATGTAGAGTTGGATGTTCTTAAAGTGGGTGATTTTTGCAGTTTGAACCACTGGCTTGCACTTGTTTTGAAATGTTTTATACTCTTGGAGAAGAGTGGGGGAGGGTGATTTCTCATCTCTACAGTGCATAAGTTTGAGGTGGTCTGGAGTAATCCACTCCCTAGATCGCCCGCAAACTCTGGTCTTCTTTTTGGGGATGGAGGTGTTGCAGATGTCATTGAAAGTTTTTGTAAAATCAATAAGGTGTGGTCAATGTTTTTTATATCAGCCATGAAGGGTTCCATATGATAACGGTGATCGCAGAAAGGCAATCGCCGTTAGGGCAAGTGTACATCAATGAAAATCAGTTTTGGCAATGTACACTCCCAGAGCACAGCAAAAGGGCACCGGGGACTTAGGTTCTTTTTGTTATGCAGGGGAATGCACCACCCAACCCCCCTACTAAATGATTCTCAACTCTAGGGGGATGCATGTCGGAGGGTGCAAAATCAGGAAAAAAAAATTCGGCCCGGGCACAACAAAATGTACACATGCCCGGACCTGAACCCAGCACCCTCGCAACCTTAACCTGCCACCCACCCATCATGCCACAGGGCCATCTCAGCAGCCCATCACCACACCATGCCACACAAACCCTTCCTCCCCTTCCACCAGTTGCTTGGCATGCTCCCTCAGCCCACCTGTGTGTGTGTACATATAGCGGCATTCTGTCACTATATTTACTGCCCCCCCATCCGGTCACCCTCCCAGATTGGTAGCCCTGTTGACAGGTGCCGTGATTGAGTCACCCATTTTGAAAGCACCCAGTTGTGGTTACCAATGTCACGGGCTACCCAGTGAAGGACCAGTCATCTAATTTAAATGCAAGAGAAAGTTTTTTCTAAATTAGCTTTTTTTAATTGTCTTGTGAGAATGTATTTAGGAGTAGATTTAGGAGCTCTGGCTGACTAGTGACAGAAGATAGCACAGTGATCACTGATGGAGTCAGGGAGGACACCCATGGCAATCACTCTGGAGGGATTTAAGGCAATGATCCAGTGAATGGTAGAACTGTTTCTCATTTTATAATTTGTTCTGGTGAGGGTGTATATTATTTGGTAAAGACCTGACCTGGTCAGCAGCTGTTTTGCACAGTCAGACTGACTACTGTCCCCGTTTAGGTTAAAGTCCCCTAAAATTATCCATTCCCTATTACTTGGAAAGGATGATTTACTTGAGATGAGAGATTTAAGTTCATAAAATGGGGTTCTGGGGGTAAGTAGACAGAAGTGGTAGTTAAAATGTTGCTTTTGCCTATGATTAGATTTATGGAGAGAGAGATTCAAGCATAGAAGTATTAGTGTCTAAGTGTAGTTCAGTGTAGGAGAGTCTCTCTGACACAAAAAATAGGCAGTTGCCTCCTCTTTTTCTGAGTCTATCTTTCGTTATTAGGGAATACCTTTTGAGCGTGATTTCATGCAAATGGATTTTAGGGGTTAGCCAGGTCTCAGATAGGGCAATGATGTCAAAATTGTTGAACTCGACCCAGGATTCAAAGGGATTTTTTTTAGCAACGATACCTTGAATATTGGTGTGGGTGATGCTGATAAATTTCTTATCATGGCCAGCTTGGCGTTTATTGGTGAGATCAGGTGGTGCAAGTCCTGGATTGGGGTGCACAGACCCAGAGAGGAGGAGAAGTAAAATTATTAAAAGAATTAGCCTCCAGTTTTTGCAAAGTTTCATATGCTTGCATGTCTGATGTATTTGGTAGCTTGAGGGTGGTGAAACAACAGTAGGCAGCAGTCTTGACTGCAGTGAGTGATAGGGGAGGAAGGAAGGTCTCTGACTAAGATAGGGGTATGAGGGAGGATGAAAATATTGGTGGTCCCAGAGCTGAGAGTCACCGAGGGGGCTGTGTGTCCAGGGTCAAGCTTGAAAGCTGAACAATCAGAAGGAGGTAAAAGAACAGTCAGGCAGGAGATGGGTGCACTGGGTAAGGAAACAAAAAGTAAGAGTAGAATTAAAGGGATAAACCTGGTGGGTGAAATCATTGCAAAGTGAAGGACAACTTACATAATTGGACAAAAGAACAGGAATCGGTGGGGAGATCAGTGATGCAGATCAAGCACCAGTGGCTCCTTAGTACAACTTCAGCCACCCACCTGGTATTTAAGCTTCTTTTTATCAAGTTGCAGCTATAAAATTTATCCTTCCTGCTAACTTAGCTTGTGGACATTATCTGTTCATCAATTAAACAACTAATGGAGGTGGAAATGAGGAGAGCCATGCCAAAACATACGCCTCCAGCGACTCCGGAAACGGCCCCCAAGAAGTCTTGGGCCAAAGGTTTAGCTGATTCTGCTATGTCTTCATCAGCGATCAGGGATCAAGGACCACTCATGCTGCAGCAACCCCGGTGGAATTTGCCCCATTTAAGGAAGAACTTCACTCCATTTGTGCTGAACTCAAATCCCTATCACAAACAAAGGAGGATGTCTCCCAAAGAGCCACCGATAACATGGCATGTATCATCTCTTTGGAAAAAAAGACAGATAAAATTGATCCAGATCTGGTAGCCATGAGAAAAAAAATGTCACGCCTTGAACTGAAAGTGGAGGACCTTGAAGGCCGAAGTAGACACAATAATGTGGTCCTAATTGGACTTCCTGAAGGAGAAGAAGGAGCTGATACTGTGACCTTCATACAAAAATTCCTTGAGAAATTTGCTGGTCCTTCACCATTCTGGGAAAAATACATAATTGAACGTGCTCATAGGGCCCTTCATCCCAAACCACCAGCTGGCTCCCCACCACGGCCTTTGATTTTTAGATTTCTAAACTACTTGGAAAATCAGCATATTTTTCTAAAAATTAAAGAAATACAAACACTGCGATGGAAAGAGAAAACTATCAGGCTCGCACAAGATCTTCCGACAACTGTACATGAGAAATTAACAGCTTTCCACTCATTGGTTTCATGCTTAATTGCAGCAGGAATAAAATTCAAGATGTCCTATCTGACTAAACTCCAAGTTTTAATAGCCATCTTTTGAGGATCCTGAAGTTGCGGCCGCAATGCTGAAAGCGGCATTACCAGATTTGTTCTGTGATCCCTGAACTGGATTTATGGAGTTACAAGAACAAAAAAATCAGAAATATATAAGGTGTAGTAAAATAAATATTTTACTTGGGCAAGCTGGATATCTTGGAAAATAAATAGTGGAACTATTGCTCATCCTGCGTTTGATCCCTGATACTGTATTACTAGCCATTCTTGATTTTCGTATCTTTAAAAAACTTCAACTTAATTAATGATCTGACTCAAGGGAAGAACTGACATAAATACTCTCCCTGTAGAATCAGGAAGCTAAAGTGATGCTACCCCTTCCAATAGATACCATTTTCACTGCTCTAAAAACTTTTGATGGAGACTTCTTGGCTGTATGTGACTGCACAGCACCGAGCGGCTTTTGCTGTAACCTAACTAGCCCTTATACCCACCAATATCAGTGCCACTACCTGAAGTCTATACACAAAATTTTTATCTGTGGATTATTGCATTTACATTAGAAAATGGGTCTGTCAAATTCTGCACCCTGATTGGCCAACACATCCAACCACGCAGTCCGGTATCAGGCAACAGAGACCAGAAAATAATAAGTCCCATTCTGTCTGCCTGCTTACTGGTATTTTGGGGTGATGGAATGTTAAGCATGTGGATGGCTGCCATTTTTTTAAATCTAGCTTAGTTAGACCGAGTGTAACAGAGCAACTCTCCCCCACCAGCCCCTTACTCTTTTCTCTCTCCACAGTTTCTCTATTGCCATTTTAAATTAATAAAAAAAACTCTGCCTAGCGCTGCTATACAGCGCAATGCATCTTGTCTCAGCCCAAAACGAAAGTACAGTATGACACAGTATTCTCAGCACCCACCGAACTCCTATACTGTACTTAGTCACCTGATCGATTGCAACTGATGTAAAAAAAATCATCACCTAAGCATGCTGCTGTGCCAAGTGTTCTCACTCGCTTACTTCCTGGTCTCCAGTCATTGCAGCTCTGCCCGTCTATGCTCTTCTGATTATGTTAAAAAGAAAACAAAAAATCGGCGGCATGGCTTGACCTCTCCTGGTCTTCTACTGACACGCAATGCTGACAACCCCAGAGGTTTACCTGTCACACTCACGGGGGGGGAGACACCATATAATGCCATGAAACAGCAGTCTGTTAAACCGAATAAAAAAAAAGACAACAAAGAAGTAAAATTGTTGTACATCAGAATTGTAGATCTCCTCCACTGCTTGATTTTACAGCCCAAGGTCGCGTGCCTAACAGCCGCATCTTCCCAATGAAAAAAAAAGGTTTTACAAGGAAGGCAGAGAAGTGTTTTTTAAACATGAAAACTATGCCAAGATGTGTGGGGGACTTAAAAAATGCCATATCTTCTTCTGTATGTGAGGGTGGGATATGTAAATAAAGAATGGCTGGGAGGGCAACAGAAGATGGAACAGCTCAGAAGCAAATGGACTACTTTACCCAAAGAAAGGTTTTTTAACATTTATATTTCTTTTTAAAGTTATTTACACTGTTATTTTATAGCCTAGTAAAAATATACAGATGTCCATTTTCTAAGCGCAATAATACCCTCCAGAATTGGCGGTGTGTGCTATACTGGACCTTCCAGGGGCTATAAGGCCCTCTGCCTGCAACGTCGGGCCTCATTACGCCCCTGGGCAGTCCAGTATAGCACAATACCGCCCACGCTGTTGAGTGTTATTGCTTACACAGTGCCTACCTGCTTTTTGTGATCAAAATGCATGACTGTTAAAAACAAGTTTGGGACCAGTTTAAAATTGAATCCAGTGATAATTCCTAAAGAAAAGGTAGTTCTACATATACTGGATGCTACTGAGACTTTAACCACCCCAAATACTCCCTTCTAGTCATCTAGAATCCTGATTGAGGATGTCTTTGCCATGCAAGGGTTGGAATGGTTTTTACTCCAGGCAAACTATTCCCAAGGGTCAATAACCTTATCGCCACTAGAGGGAGTCTTGATATTACGTATTAACACTATCACTTCATGCACTGAGTTTAGCGCTGCTTTGATTTCTTTTTTTAAGCTATGCAATGTCAATTTTATTCAACCTCTTTTGTTTGCTTTCTCCTGTTAATATATTATTCGTGGAGGACATAAAGGAAAATGTCTGTTCTGCTAGATTTAAAAGACTGCAGGTTAACATTAACTCTTCCTATGTTTAAGTGGGTGGAAATATTACCACCAATTATTATTTTGTTGAGCCGAATATTTTGGTTAACCAGAGACCCTGTGGAGTCATTCTTTATCTGGTTTTACGAGGGCACTCACTACAATATTACCAGCCAATAATTCTGTGTTTTAGTTTTGTAATGTAGACACTACACAGATGTTAAAGATAAGCTTTCGGCTGATTTACACAAATGTTTTAAAATTGTGAACCTGTTATTGAAATAGTCAGTTATACCATTCACTAAAGTGCTGTATGTTGTATTTCCCATTTCTTTGTAAGAGCAGGGCTTGACCAGCTGGGATTACAGCTTAAAGGCTTAGCCAATTTTTTTCTTCTTATTTTATTCTATAGCTGGGTTAAAGTTTCAGATAGGAAAAGGAAAAGGAAAGGAAAGGAAAACGGCTGATGTAATTTCATAATGTCCTCAAAACCACAAAAGGGCTGAGAATTTTATTAATTTGATTATTTATTTAGAGTTCACAGCTGGGCTTAATAAGTGAGTTAAAAGGTATATATTGTTATAAATTAGGGTGGCTGGAGGGAAGAGGAGATAAAAAGTAATGATCTGTTGAACACCGTTCAAGTTAAAATAAGGGGACGGGCGGGCTGAGATTTGTTAACTATTGAGGTTGGTTTGGGGAAACTGGGATAGGAAGGGAGGTTTAGGGGTTAGGGAAGGGGAGGGGGGCTCTAGGAATAGGAGAAGGGGTGATAGGGGGAGTGATTTAGGTATAGGGTATGACACAGATATAATTTTCTGGAATGTACTGGTAATTAGGGTTATTACATTGAGAATTATGTTCTAGCTCAAGATAGATATATTATATGGCTCATAGCCTTAAGATTGTTACATGGAACGTTAAAGGGCTCAGAAAGAAAATGAAACAATACAAAGTTTTAAAGCATCTGTCCATACTGGCAGCAGATATTATATTCATTCAGGAATCTCACCTGCTAGATTCTGAGGCCACACAGATGAGAAGACAACAAGTGGGTCAGTTCTTCTCAGTTGAGGGCACCACCCAAAGCTGTGGTGTCATGGTTTTGATAACCAGGAAGGTTTCTTTTTCACCTATTCAAATAATTGGGGACCCCCAAGGTAGGTTTATTTTGATCTGGGGCACAATTTATGCAACAGAGATTTTGCTGGGGAGCATTTATGGACCTAATGAAGACACGCCGGGATTCTTCACGCAGTTGGTTGCTAGTCTCACTCCCTTTCTCTCTATACCAATAATACTTGGGGAAGACCTAAATTTGGTTATTGATCTTACCTTAGACCACTTGGGACTCACCCAAAAGGGGCTTTCCCCAGCCCAGAGGGCTCTTCGTGATCTCCTAGACCAAACTGGCCTGTGTGATGTTTGGCAGGTTCTGAACCCCAGAGAAAGGGGCTATACTTTTATTTCCCCAATACATAAAACTGCACCTCATATTGACTATTTACTTTTATCCCAAACATTACTCACCAGGGTTTTAGAAACCACTATCCAATTGGGCCCCCCTTCAGATCATTCTCTGGTTTTATGTCATCTTTCCCTCTTATCTTTTTCTCAGAGGGAAACACGATGGAAGATCAACAGTCAACTGCTGAAGGATCCTGACAGTCACATATCTTACAGAACATATTGACCAGTTTATCAGTTCTAATCACAATTCAACCGTCAGGCCAGACATGGAATGGGGTGCCTTTATGGCCTATATTAGAGGAATTTTAATTGGTCTGAGTTCTCAAAGAAAGAAGAAAAGGGATCAGAAATTAAAGATCACCCTTTCAAAAGTCCAGACAATTGAAGCAAAAATAACTCCCCACTCCCCAGAATCCCTTAGACAAGAGCTAACCAAACTAAAAGATGCCTATTTAAAGATTTTGAGAGAGAAAGCGGAATTTGCAATCCCGAAAACTAAGGCATCCTACGCAGATCAGGGCAAGAATGCTGGGTACCTTTTAGCCCTCAGGATAAAACAGCAAGAATCAGCCAGATTTATAGCTTCAATTCGTTCCCAAACAGACGGCTCGCTGATGATATCTCCATCAGCCATAATAACAGAATTTAGTACCTATTTCAAGATTGTATAGCCCTATGACTGACCCGCCTTCGGATCAGGTTCTCGATGCATACCTGGCTGAGTCTAATTTACCCTCTCTCCCAGAAACACAACAGTGTATACTTATATCCCCCATCTCACATTCAGAACTGGCACAGGTGATTAAAAGCATTCCCATGGACAAAACTCCAGGTCCAGTTGTTTTTCAGCCATTTTTAACAACAAATTTCAAGATAAACTAATTTCCTTATTGCTACCATTATATCAGTATATTTTGTCAGGAGCATTGGTAGATACAACCCTTTTTGAAGCCCTAATTGTTCTTCTGCCCAAGGAAGACAAGAATCTGAAGTTAGTTACAAGTTATCATCCCATATCCCTACTGAATCAGGATATAAAAATCCTAACTAAACTACTCACTGACTGTATCAGTACCATCTTTCCGGATCTTGTAGGCCCTGAACAGGTTGGCTTCATGAAGGGCAGATCTTCGGTTGATCATCTCCGAACCCTGTCTCATGTCTCCTCAGAATCCAGGGATGCAGATTTTCCAGCTGTTTTGGTCTCCTTGGATGCAAAGAAGGCATTTGACAGGGCTGATTGGAACTTCCTGTTTCAGACACTCAAGGCTTTTAATTTTCCTAGAATTTCAACATTGGATATGGGCACTGTACCATTCCCCTTCAGTGAGGGTAACAGGTAATGGAGTCACTTCTAACCTTTTCTCAATGCAATCAGGTACCAGGCAAGGTTGCCCCTCATTCCCCCTGCTTTTTAATCTATATTTGGAACCCCTCATCCATCGACTGATGAACTGTAAGAGAATCCAAGGAATCACCATTCTGGACCAGGAAGTTAAAGTCTCTGCTTACGCTGACGACCTTCTTCTTCAGCTATCTCACCCAGCCTCTTCTATTCCTCGTATGTTGGACATTACTAAGAAATATAACCAGATGTCCAATTACAAATTAAACTTAAGTAAAACTGTAGTATTTCCCCTCAACCATAAGACCCTCAAACACTCCATTACAGATTTAGGACTCTCCTGGAATCAAGAGTCTCTCTTGATATTTGGGTATCGAACTTACAAGAAATCCTGTATTTACTCAAAACTGAAATTTGGACTCCTTAGTAATTACTGTTACCCAAGACCTGGATAGATGGTCCTCACTCTCGATTTCTCTTTGGGGTAAAATTAGTTTAATTAAAATGAACGTGTTCCCAAGACTTTTTATCCCCTTAACTTACTTAACATGTGGCTACCCCTTTCCTGGTTTAGAAAAATACATAGTATCATTACAAAATTTATTTGGTCTAACAAACAGCCTAGATTAGCTTATTATAAACTGGCAGCCCCCAAACTCAAAGGGAGTTTATGCTTCCCTCACCTAGCTATTTACTACTGGGTCTGTCACACCAGGAGGAAGTATAGCGCAGTGGTTTAAGGCTCTGAGCTGCAAATCTGGTGACACCAGCAGACCAGACCTGGGTTTGAATCCCACATCTTCCACTTACATACTGTATGACCCTGAGTAAGTAATTTAACTTCCCTGTGCTCCCAGGTCGCGCCTGTAAAAAAGCTTTCAGCTTAGTGTGCTACTCCTGGTTAAACAACTAAAATATATATATATATATCTTAGGTGGTTGACATTGGCCGGCACAATACCTCTCCCCCCTTATTCACCACTCTGGCTGAGAATTGAGCTAGCTCTAATTCAAGCTTGAGGCCTATCTCCAACAGTGCTTTTGTATATCAAACCCAGTGGTCTCCTCTCAAGACTAAAAATGTCCCCCATAACAACCTCTGTTAAAGTTCACTCTCAAATGTGTACTTTTCTTAAACATGATCATACCCACGACCTAGGGCAATCTATATGGGGTAACCCTAATTTTTAGAGTGACAGCAGAGAGCTTAGTGACCATTGGATGCCCCACGTGAGAGATGGACATCTCACCCATTTCATAGAAAATGGATCTTGGCTGTCTACTATTGCAATCTTAAATAAATTTAATATTCCGAATCAGCATTTTCAAGATTTTCCAGCTGAGACATTTACTTTTGAAAGTGTTGGGTTCAATTCCTCCCCAACCGCCCAAGCTATCTTTCCAGCTTGACTTGGGTCCTCTGGCAGGTTTCCAATGAGCCGTGTCCAAAATTTACGCTATATTATATGGCTGGACTTACCTGGATAGTTTTGGCCTCATGTCTTTTTGGACACCTTTTTTCCATAATTCAAAAATAGATTGGTCATCTCTATGGTGTAATTGCCACAAATATGTCACCCAAGACAGACTGCATCTGATGCAGTTACACATATTGCACAACTTATATTACTCCCCTCAAAGATTAGCCAAGTTTGGTCTTATTCCATCACCTACATGTACCCATTGTCAACAGGAGGAGGGAAACCTTTATCATATCCTATTGACCTGCTCCAAGGTTGTACCACTTTGGGCCAGTATTCAACACAATGCAGATCCTTTGCTAGGTCTGACTGAGCTATTTACCCTGAAATCTGTGTACTGGGAGATTACTCTCAGGTCCCTGTTCTTTGCCACAGGTACCATATGGCCCTTATCTCCATGTCACTTGAAAAGGTGGTGCTACACCATTGGAAGGACAGTGAAGATATCTCTTACACTGAATGGCTCAATGAACTTATCTCCAACCTCAGAATAGAGAAGACAATAGCTAGTCTCACGAATAGGACAAAGTGGTATAAAAAAAATCTGGTACCCTTTACATACCCTTTATGTATTAGAAGTCATAACAGGCTGGTACAGAATTATGTCTCTGAGTAGCCAATAGCTACATATCTGTGTGGGGGTGGGATGGGAGGGTGTAAAGAAGGGGAGGGTGGGTGGGGAATGGGTCCAATTTTTGTCAAAAGTTTTCTGATGTATATCTGTTCTGATGGATCTGTTCTCTGTAATGCAAAAGGTTTAATAAAAATTGAATGGTAAAAAAAAAACAGGAATCGGTGAGTCCTGGTTAAGGACAACCAGATTAGGGGTGAACATTTATATTTCATCAGTCCCTTGCAATTAGAATGGAAGATGTAACAACCATTAAGTTACAGCTCATTAAGTGCAGCCCAAGATACATGTGAGACATCCAGACCTTCAATGCAAAAAGCAGAGTTTTGAGTGGGGAGATTAAGAAGTTACAAATTTAAGGGCAAGAGGTATGACTGGGGGGCAATAGGTTGTATGCCCAGAGGAGAGGAAAATTACTGAGGGTACTCAGCTGGTGAACCTTTATTCCTAATAAGCAATGCTAGATTAGGCTGCGTGAATGTTAGTGCCCCCCAGCTTTTAAAGGGAACAATGGTGTTTCAGAGAACTAATTTGTATCGGGCCCTTTAAGTGGGACAGGCAGCCTTATAGCAACAGTAATTGGTTGGACAGATCAGCTAGAGTAGAGCATGTAGGGTGGAGCAGGGTAGCGAAACAAGGGGCTGAGAGTAGAATAGTGGGAAGAAAATAACAGTACAATAGGTTTCTTCTTATCATGAGTGCCCCTCTAGTAGCAGATAAGCATAAAGTGTTAGAGGAAAAACAAGCACTTAAAAAAATATATATATTTATGTATTATTTATTCAGTTTTGTAATGTTTGACCAGGAAAGGCTCACTGAGCTAAGTCTGCTCATTTTCAGGTGTGTCTGTTTTTGGTTGTGGGTGGAGGGTTACATGGGACCTTTACGTATGTATATAAAAATGTGTTTATCTAGCTATTTATTTATTTATTTGAAATGTTTAACCAGAACAGGCCTACTGAGCTGAGTCATCTCAGTGCAAGTTGTGTCCCTATATGTGTGTGGGGTGGGGGGGGGCACATGGGAATCATTTTATTTAGCTAATTATTTATTTGGGAAGTTTCAGTAGAAAAGTTCCCACTGAGATGAGGCAGCTCACTTCCATGTGTTTCCAGGGGTGTGGGATTCATGGACCCGTTTCTTGACAGTGTGAACATTGACAAAGAAACAAGAGAAAATTATCTGTCCTTATGTAATGTGGAATCTTTATTCCTAAGAACAATGCAACATATACTATTTGGATTCACCTTCATCTTATTTACAATATTATTTTCAATGATGCACATTAATGGCTGGTAATAAAAACAAGTTTTGATATAGAAAGTTTATTTTGAAATAAAATTGGTATTTTTTGTAAGAAGAACATTCTTAAACATTGTAATTACAAAAAGTCAATCAATGTAACATTCTACTTGATATACAACAGCTCAGACACAAAGCGCAACCCTGGGAGGCATACGCCAAGTACAGTCCATCCCAAAGTCTTACTGTCTGCTCAGCTTCACTGATCTTCACCGACAGAGACAGAGACAAATAACGGAGGGAAGGCAGACTCCAACAGGTGCAGAAGCAGGGATTCCTTGGCAGCCGTTCTGCCTGGGTGAATTCCCCTTGGAGTGCACAGTCCAGGCTTCTATCTCTGTTAAGGCAACTTCTCTCCTTGATCGCTGTGCTCAGACCTTCCAGTGACTGCTCTGTCTCAGCATAAGAAGCAGTTGGAACACTTACCCAGAATTCCTGGCTGCTGTATGTAAATCAGCATTTGTACTGCTGTACCACTACTGGAATAGTGGTTGACTAATAGAAAGTTCTTTGCTGGAAACAACAGCTCAGACACAAATGGCACCCAAAGAAGGCATACACCAAGAGCGTTCCAGCCCCTAGAGTTACTGTCTGCTGTACCCAACACTGAAATAGTGGTCAGCTAATAAGAAAGCTCTCAGCCAGAAACAACCAGCTGAAATAGCTCAGAAAAGAAAGAACAATCTTAGGAGGCATACACTGAGAATGTTTTAAAAAAAAAAAAAGAAAGAAAAAAAAACACACCCCAACCCCCCACACACCAACAAACACCAATACCTAGCCTCACTGTCTGCTGTGCTTTGATGACTGGGAGAGAGATGCTGATAGGTGTGGAAGTAGGGATTCCTTGACAGCAGTTCTACCTGGGTAAATCCCCCTTGGTGTGCATAGTCCAGGCTCCTATCTCTAGTGACCCGACTTCTCTCCTTGATTGCTCTGCTCAGACTCAGGCAGTAGTTGCTCTCTCAGTATAAAGAGCAGTTGAAACGCTTACCTAGAATTCCTGTGTGCTGTATGTAAATCACATTTTACTGCTGTGCCACTACTGAAATAGCGGTTGATTAATAGAAAGCTCTCAGCTGGGAGCAACAGCTCATGCACAAAGGGCACCACTAGGAGGAATATTCCAAGAGCGGTCCAGCCCTTAGCCTTACTGTCTCCTGTATCCACTACTGTAATAGTGGTTGGCTAATAGAAAGCTCTCAGCCAGAAACAACCAGATGCAACAGCTCAAACACCAAGACCAATTCAAGGAGGCATAAGCCAAGTTTGGGCCAGCACCAAGACTTACTGTTTGCTGATCTTTACCAGCTGGGAGAGAAACCAATCACAGAGGGAAGGCAGACTCTGACAGGTGCAGAAGCAGGAATTCCTTGACAGCAGTTCTACTTTGGTAAATCCCCCATGGAGTGCACAGTCCAGGCTCCTATCTCTGTTGACCCAACTTCTTTCCTTGATTGCTTTGCTCAGATCCAGCCAGCGGCTGCTCTCTCAGCATAAGGAGCAGTTGGAACACTTACTCAGAATTCCTGACTGCTGTATGTAAATCAGCATTTGTACTGCTGTACCAATATTGAAATAGTGGTTGACTAATAGTAAGCTCTCAGCTGGAAGCAACACCTGAGATGCAAAGGCACCCCTAGGAGGCATACACCAAGAGTGGTCCAGCCCCTAGTCTTACTGTCTGCTGAGCTTCACTGATCTTCACTGACTGGGAGAGAGACCAATCAAGGAGGGAAGGCATACTCTGACAGGTGAAGAACCAGGGATTTTTTGACAGCAGTTCTACCTGGGTGAATCCCCCTAGGAGTGCACAGTCTGGGCTCCTGTATCTGCTGAGGTGACTTCTCTCCTCAGTCACTCTGTATAGACCCAGCCAGTGGCTAATCTCTCAGCATAAGGAGCAGTTGGAACACTTACCAAGAATTTCTGGCTGCTGTATATAAATCAGCATTTGTACTGCTGTACCACTACTAAAATAGTGGTTGACTAATAGAATGCTCTCAGCTGGAAGCAACAGCACAGCCTCAAAAGTCACCCCTAGGAGGCATACGCCAAGAGTGGTCCAGCCTCTTGCCTTACTGTCTGCTGTAGCCACTTCTGAAATAGTTGTTGGCTAATAGAGAGCTCTCAGCCAGAAGCAAACAGAAGCAACAGCTTAGACAGAAAGGGCAGTCCTAAGAGGCATATGCCAAATATGGTCCAGCCCCTAGCCTTATGATCTGCTGAGCCTCACTGATCTTCTCTGACTGGAAGAGAGACCAATCATGGAGGGAAGGCAGACTCTGACAGGTGCAGAAGTAAGGATTCCTTTAGAGCAAATCAACCTGGGTGAATCCCTCTTGAAGTGCTCACTCCAGGCTTCTATCTCTGCTGAGGCAACTTCTCTCCGTGATCACTCTGCTCAGACCCAGCCAGCATCTTGTCTCTCAGAATAAAAAGCAGTTGGAACACTTACCCAGAATTCCTGGTTGCTGTATGTAAATCAGCATTTGTACTGCTGTACCACTATTGAAATAGTGGTCAACTAATAGAAAGCTCTCAGCTGGCTGCAACAGGTCAGACACAAAGGGCACCCCTAGGAGGCATATGCCAAGAATGGTCCCGCCCCTAGCCTTACTTTCTGCTGTACCCACTACTGAATAGTGGTCAGCTAATAGAAAGCTGACAGCCAGAAACAACCAAAGCAACAGCTTAGACATACTCAAGGCACTCCTAGGAGGCATACCCCTAGTGAGAGCTACCTTCTAGCCTTACTGTCTGCTGAACTTCACCGATCTTCAGTGACTGGGGGAGAAAGAGACCAATCATGGAGGAAAGGCAGACTCCAGCAGATGCAAAAGCAAGGGTTCCTCGACAGCAGTTCTATCTGGGTGAATCCCCCATTAAATGAGCAGTCTGGGCTCCTATCTCTGCTGATCCAGCTTCTCTCCTCGATTGCTCAGCTCATACCCAGCCAGCAGCTGTTCTGTCAGCATAAAAAGCAGTTGGAACACTTACCCAGAATTCCTGGCTACTGTATGTAAATCAGCATTTATACTGCTGTACCACTACTGAAATAGTGGTTGACTAATAGCTCTCAGCTAGAAGCAACAGCTCAGACACAAAGGGCAACATTAGGAGGCATACACCAAGTGTGGTCCAGTCCCTAGCCTTACTGTCTGCTGAACTTCATTGATCTTCACTGACTGGGAGAGAGAGAGAGAGACACACCAATCATAGAGGGAAGGTGGGCTCTGACAGGTGCAGAAGCAAGGATTCCTTGACAGCAGTTCTACCTGGGTGAATCCCCCTTGGAGTGCACAGTCCAAGCTCCTATCTCTGCTGAAGTGACTTCTCTCCTCGATCACTCTGTTCAGAGCCAACCAGCGGCTGTTCTCTCAGCTGGAAGCAACAGCTAAGATACAAAGGACACACCTAAGAGGCATACATCAAGAGCAGGCCAGCCCCTTGTTTTAATGTCTGCGGTACCCACTTCTGAAATAGTGGTCGGCTAATAGAAAGCTCTCAGCCAGAAACTACCAGAATCAATAGCTCAGACACAAAGGGCAACCCTAGGAAGTGTGGTCCAGCCCCTAACCTTACTGTCTGCTAAGCTTCACTGATCTTCACCAACGGGGAGAGAGACCAATCACAAAGGGAAGACAGACTCCCACAGGTGCAGAAACAGGTATACCATGACAGCAGTTTTACCTGGATGAACCCTCCCCCCTTGGAGTGCACATTCCGGGCACCTATCTCTGCTGACCGAATTCTCTCCTCAATAACTCTTCTCTGACCCAGCCAGTGTCTGTTCTCTCAACATAAGGAGCAGTTGGAACACTTACCCAGAATTCCTTGCTGCTGTATGTAAGTCAGCATTTGTTCTGCTGTACCACTACTGGAATAGTGGTTATATAATAGAAAGCTCTCAGCTGGAAGCAACAGCTCAGACACAAAGGACACCCCAAGGAGTCATACGGCAGGAGCGGTCCAGCCCCTACCCTTCCTGTCTGCTTTACCCACTATTCAAATAGTGGTTGGCAAATAGAAAGCTCTCAGCCAGAAACAACCAGAAGCAACAGCTCAGACACAAATAACAATCTTTATTTATTTTATGACTTTATTAACTGGATAAGTTCACTGATCCCAGGGACCATTTTCAGGCACAACTTGGGCCATATAAGGTGGCACTGAGTGGAAACATCAGAATAACAAGAATATAATAAGAGCAAGTAATACATAATGAAAGGCTACAGTTATTACATTTGGTAATATATGGTGGCAGTAGTTGAGGGACAACAAATAACAAAGCAAAGTTTAGGCTCATGGTGGTACAGTTTCAGTAAATAAGAGAACCTATTTGGCCCTACTTCTGGAACCTATGGGGGGGGCCTAGTCCTTAAAGCAGTGGCAGGTGGATGCCAGCAGGAGCAAGTCTTTGAGGCCAGTCTTGAACTGGCGGTGAGTGTTTATGGTGTGCAGTTCAGTGGGCAGCTTGTTTCATAGTGTGGCAGCTGCTACAGACAGGGCTCTAGAGCCCATGTTCATGGCTAAACTGGGGATTTTCAGGTGGGGGATACTGGTGAAGCGTAGGCAGTGGTGTGAGGTTTGGACAGTGAGAAGGGGAGCAGTAGGGAATTTCTGGCCAATACGGATGGCAGAATCAATAACACTGTACAGTGCAAGGTCAGAGTGGGCTTGTAGTGGGAGCCATCCCAGTGTAGTGTAGTGTAGAATGTACAATGGTGTGTGGAGAAAGGGGCCAGCAGGGAGAAGCGGCAGGCACTGTTGTATGCTACTGATAATTTTGCCATGGTGGATGCGGAGGTCCTGGAGTTGATGGGAGAGCAGTAGTCCAGGATAGGTAGCAGGTTTCCCTGGATGATGGCATGGTGGGCCTCAGGAGTGAGGTATTGCCAGTATCTGTAGGCAGCCCCTAGTTTTTGGTGAAATCTTAGAACCAGGGAGTTTATGTGCTCTGTAAAGGAAAGGAAGGGGTTAAGCACAACTCCTAAATATTTGAAATGTTTGACGTCCTCTAGGGCATGGCCATCAGGGGACGTGATGATTAGGAGTCAGTTAGATTTGCATTTTGTTAGAAAGGGCATAGATCCAACAACATTGTTTTTGTTTTTTGCCATTGACCAGAAGCAGGTTGTCAGAGAACTGGTTGTGGACTGCGGTGTAATTTTGTGAGAGGGCTGCAGAGACTTGGGTAGGAGACTTTTCACTGGAGAAGAGCATGAGGTCATTGGCATAAAGCATTGAGTGACAGCTGAGACTAGTCGCTGGAAGGGAGTTAATGAATAAGGAGAAAAGGAGGGGTCCTCGGATAGAACTTTGGGGGACCCCAGTAGAGATAGGCAGGGTAGGCGAGCGGGCCGGACCAATTCACACATGCTGGTATGCCCTGTAAGGTAGCTTCCAAACTAGGTGGTGACCTCCGGAGAGCAGCCAAAGTGATGAAATTTGGAGAGGAGGAGCGAGTGATTGACCAGGTTGAAGGCTTTGGAGGGGTCAACAAAGACTGTGCCAGTTGCATTTCCATGGTCCATGTTTGTGAGGATGTGGTCAGTTAGGAGTACGAAGACAGTGGTGGTGGAGTGATTCTTGTGGAAGCCGTGTTGTTGGCTACATAGTAGGTCATATTTACTTATGTAGTCAGGAAGAAGGAAGGATTCTGGTGATAGTTGTTTGTGGATTGTGGGTTCCTGGCTTTATGAATGGGAATGACCTTCATGGTTTTCCATGTATCGGGCATGGAGGAAGTGGTCAGGGCGAGGTTGAAAATGAACATTAGGAGGACAACGATGGCAGGGGAGATAAGTCTTAGGAAGACAGGAGATAATCTATCTGCTCCAGGGGAGCCATGGTTTGGGAGGCTGTTTAGGAGTTTAGCTGTGTCAGCGTGTGAGAGTATTTTGAAGAAAAAGGGGGGAGGTGGAGGTTGAGAGGTAGGCCGAGCAGGTGATGTCATAGGGGCATGCAGGGGGACAGTGTTTTTTTGCAGGTCATTTGGGAGTTTGCTCAGGTACATAGTGAGGTCATAGAATTTGTTATTGAGGGCCTTGGCCACTTCTTGGGGATCGGTAATGAGGCTAGCAGTAGTGTGTAGCTCTGGGACAGGCTTACTGGAGGGGGGTATAGTAGTGAGCCAGTGGATGCCCAGAATTGTTTAGGGTCCATGAGGTTAGTTTGCTGGAGAGTGCAAAAATGTGCCTGTTTGTGAGCTTTGGCCAGGTGTTTGCAAAGGTTCCTCTGATGCCTGTAATCATCCCATAGGGTATGGGATAGGGATGCTTTATAGGTTGACCAGGCACGGTCCCTGTCTTTCATGAGGATAAGGAGGTCTTTTGTGACCCATCGCGAGTAGCCACCCCTCATTCTTCTGGTGGTGACTGAAAAATGCTTGTCCTGTAGAGTCAGGAGAGCTTGAGTGAGCATGGATGCTGCCTGGATCACATTTGATTCTGAAAAAATGGCAGATCAGTCCAGTGCCCATGCCTCAGAGAGAAGGATGGGGGTGTTTGGGCTTCTGAAATTACTGAAAGACAGGTATTTGGGCGGGGGCCATTTAAGTTTGGATGACCAGAGAAGGTACATAGGGAAGTGATCACTAATAGAGTCAGCCATGTTACCAGCATACAAGACACAGTCCTCCCGGTTAGTTATAATACAATCCAGGAGTGTCTGTGTGCCCTTGCAAGGGTTCTGCCTTGTGGGAAGGTTAATAGTTTGGGCCAGGTTGAATTGTTTTAGGAGGGAGGCAAAGTCAGGCTGGTGGGAACTGAACTAGTTTAGATTGAGATCAAACAACAGAATTGAGTCTCTGTGTGGGGATATGGAGCCCAGGTCAGAGAGGAAGCTCTTTAGATCCTAGGTTCTGGCTGTAGGGGGATTGTAGCAGCACCCAAGGTAAAGTTTTTGACTAGTTCCCAGGGTGAGTTCAGTGAGAAGCCATTCACTGGTAGAGGTTGGGTCAGAGCAGAGAACTATGTTGGCTGATAGGGGTTCCATGATGAACAGAGCTACTCCACCCCCCTTTTTTTGCCAGATCTATCAAGGCAATAGGAGGGGTACCCAGGTAGTTGGTAGGTGGCATCAGTAAGGTGAGGTTTTAACATTGTCTCGGAGAGTCCCAGTATGTGGGGTTTGTATAACTCAACCCATGCTTCCAGGTCCTGGTATCTGGAGGGGAGACTGTGTACATTTATATGAGTGATTTTTAGCCCTGGGCCATTTGTCCAGGTGCTGTCAGAGGGGGATATGTGGGAATTAGGGGGGCCGAGGTTACTCTCAATGCCTCCTGCATGGAGTAGGAGGGATAGCAATGGGATGCAGGTGCAGGAGGGAATGGCAATAGAGCAGGATATGGAGGCCAGGTAGAGACCAAGTAAGCGACGTTCCATGTTTAAGAGGAAGGAGACGGTGACGTGACCTGGGTAGGAGAGTTCCCATGAGGGGATGAGTGTAGGTTGTACTGGGGAATTGGATTCTGAAGGGTAGGTAAGGTACATTTGGTCTTGGGCCAGTGCTGAGGCACATACATCCATCAGCACCAGGGCACATGCTTGGGAGATCGCAAACAATGTGAGCTGGGGCAGGTTCATAGTGATAGCGGACATTGGTAGAGAGGAGGTGAGAAATTTGGAGTCCAAAACACAGATCTAGGACACTTTTGTGTGAGCAGTGCTGGGTGAGAACAGCAGAGCAGTGAGGAAGCTTTAAGAGAGACGAAGATCAACAAAGGAGGTGGGGAGATGAATAGCTTTCAGCTTTAGTGCTCTAGTACTGGGAGCCAATCGGGGCAGGATAGGGTAGGGGAGGGAGAAGCTTAAGTGTATTTAAAGGTGGCTTGGAAGGGGGCATGGGCCGAAACATTCTGCAGCAGAAGCAGCAGCCGTGGAGGCCGGGGTCTTGTATAGGCTGTAGCTGATGTTTGTTTCCAGGAGGCCAGTGACAGCAGGCTTCTTAGCACTGATAGAGGTACAGAGCAGTGTCCAGGTGTGCAGGAGGTGAACCACGGATGGTGCTAAGTAACCCAGTGGGCTACAAGGATGTCTGTTGAAAGAGGGACAGGAATTAATTACACTCCGAAAAGGTGGGAGTGAAAATAAAATTAGCACACAGACAAAAGAGCTGCAGTTTACTAAAAGAGGGCCAAATTAGGGGAAGGGAAGCAGACAGCTAGGCACCAGCTCTGTAACTGAGATTCGTAAAACAAAGAGGTCACAGTCGAGGGGGCGAAAAAAGAGAGAAATGAAATTGGTAGCTGCACTGGATTAAAATACAACAAATCAGCAGGCTATGGGGAATTTCAGCAGAGAAATCCTGAACTCCAAATACTGTAATCTAATAAACAATCCTAAGAGGCATAAGCCAAGGGTGGTTCAGCCCCTAGCCTTAATGTCTGCTGAGCTTCATTGATCTTCATTCACTGTGAGAGAGAGACCAATCATGAAGGGAAGGCAGACTGTGACAGGTGCAGAAGTAGAGATTCATTGACAGCAGTTCTACTGGGGTGAATCCCACTTGGAGTGCACACTCCAGGCTCCTATCTCTGCTGAGGAGACTTCTCTAGTCAATCACTCTGCTCAGACCCAACCAGAGGCTGCTCTCTCAGTATAATGAGCAGTTGGATCACTTACCCAGAATTCCTGACTGCTGTATGTAAATCAGCATTTGTACTACTGTACCACTATTGGAAAAGTGGTCAACTAATAGAAAGCTCTCAGCTGGAAGAAACAGCTCAGACACAAAGGGCACCCATTGGAAGCTACTGCCAAGAGCAGTCTAGCCCCTAGCCTTAATGTGTGCTGTACCCACTACTGAAATAGTGGTTAGCTAATAGAAAGCTCTCAGCCAGAAACAACAGCTCATACCCAAAGGGCAACTCTATGTGGTATATGCCAAGTGCAGTTTAGCCCCTAGCCTTATTATCTGCTGAACTATACTGTTCTTTTCCTGGGAGAAAGACTCTGACAGGTGCAGTAGTGGGGATTTCTTGACAGCAGTTCTATCTGGGTGAATCCCCCTTGGAGTACAAAGTCTGGGCTCCTATTGCTGCTGAGAAGACTTCTTTCCTTGATCGCTCAGACCCAGCCATCGGCTGCTCTCACCAAGAATTCCTAGCTGCTGTACCACTACTGCAACAGTAGTCAATTAATAGAAAGCTCTCACCTGGAAACAACACCTCAGACACAAGGGGCACCCCTAGGAGGCATACGACAAGAGCGGTCCAACCCCTAGCCTTGCTGTCTGCTGTACCTACTTCTGAAATAGTGGTCAGCTAATAGAGAGCTCTTAGCCAGAAACAATGAGAAGCAACAGCTCAAACAGAAAGGGCAATCCTAAGAGGTATGCTTCAACTGTGGTCCAGCCCCTAACCTTACTGTCTGCTGAGCTTCACTAATCGTCACTGACTGGGAGATAGATCAATCATGGAGGAAGGCAGACTCTGACAGATGCAGAGTAGGGATTTCTTGAGAGCAAATCAACCTGAGTGAATCCCCCTTGGAGTGCACATTCCAGGCTCCTATCTCTGATGATCCGACTTCTCTTCTTGATCGCTCTGCTTAGACCCAGCCAGCAGCTGCTAACTCAGCATAAGGAGCAGTTGGAACACTTTCAGCAAATTCCTATCTGCTGTATGTAAATCAGCATTTGAACTGCTGTACCACTACTGAAATAGTGGTCAACTAACAGAAAGCTCTCAGCTGGAAGCAACAGCTCAGACACAAAAGGCACCCCAAGGAGGCATATGGCAAGTGGTCCAGCTCCTAGCTTTCCTGTCTGCTGTAGCCACTATTGAAATAGTGGTCAGTAAATAGAAAACTCTCAGCCAGAAACAACCAGAAACAACAGCTCAGACACAAAGGGCAACTCTAGAAGGCATACGCCAAGTGTGGTTCATCCCCTAGCCTTACTGTCTGCTGAGCTTCACTGATGTTCACCAACTGGGTGAGAGACCAATCATGGAATGAAAACAAACTCCGACAGGTGCAGAAGCAGGGATTCTTTGACAGCAATTCTACCTCAGTAAATCTCCCTTGGAGTGCACAATCCGGGCTCCTATATCTGCAGAGGCTACTTCTCCCCTGAATTGTTCAGCTCAGACCCAGCCAGCATCTGCTCTCTTAGCATAAGAAGCAGTTGGAACACTTACCCAGAATTCCTGGCTGCTCTGTATAAACCAGCATTTGTACTGCTGTACCTCTACTAAAATAGTGGTTGAATAAAAGAAAGATCCCAGCTGGAAGCAAAAGCTCCGCCACAAAGGGCACCCCTAGGAGACATCCACCAACAGAGGTCCAGCCACTAGCCTTATTGTCTGCTGTACCGACATCTGAAATAGTGGTCAGCTAATATTAAGCTCTGAGGCAGAAACAACAAGAAGCAACAGCTCAGACATGAAAGGCAATCATAAGAGGTATACGACAAGTGCTGCCCATCCCCTAGTATTACTGTCTGTTGAGCTTCACTTATCTTCCTTGACTGGGAGAGAGACTTTGACAGCTGCAGAAGTAGGATTTCTGGAGAGGAGTTTTACCTGGGTGAATCCCCTTTGGAGTGCACATTCCAGGTTCCTATCTCTGCTGAGACAACTTCTCACCTCGATTGCTCTGCTCAGACCGAGTCAGCGGCTGCTTTCTCAGTGTAACGAACAGGTGGAACACTTACCAAAAATTCCTGGCTGCTGTATGTAAATCAGCATTTGTGTTGCAGTACCACTATTGCAAAAGTGATCAACTAATGGAAAGCTCTCAGCTGGATGCAACAGCTCAGACACAAAGATCACCCCATGGAGGCATACGCAAAGTGTGGCCCAGCCCCTAGCCTTACTGTCTGCTGAGTTTTACTGATATTCACTGACTGGGAGAGAGACCAGTCATGGAGGGAAGGCAGACTCCAAAATGTGCAGAACCAGAGATTCCTTGACAGCAGTTCTACCTTGGTGTTTCCCCTTGAGTGTGGCTAAACCGGCTACTATCTCTGCTGAGGCGACTTCTCTCCTTGATCGCTCTGCTCCAAACCAGCCAGTGGAAACTCTCTCAGCATAAAGAGCAGTTGTAAAACTTGCCAAGAAATCCTGGCTGCTGTATGTAAATCAGCATTTGTACTGCTGTACCACTAATGAAATAGTGGTCGACTAATAGAAAGCTCTCAGATGGAAGAAACACATCAGACACAAAGGGCATGACTAGGAGGCATATGCAAAGACTGGTCCAGCCCTTAGACTTCCTGTCTGCCATAACCACTGTTGAAAAAGTGTTTGGCTAATAGAACGTGCTCAGCCAGTGACAACCAGAAGCAACAGCTCAGACACAAAGGACAAGTGTGGGGACAACCCCTAGCCTTACTGTCTGCTGAGCTTCAGTGATCTTCATCGACTGGAGGAGAAACCAATCAGAGAGAGAAGGCAGATTCAGACATGTATAGAAGCAGGAATTCCTTGACAGCAGTTCTACCTGGGTGAATCCCCCTTGAAGTGCACAGTACAGGCTCCTGTCTCAGCTAAGGTGACTTCTCTCCTCCATTATTATGCTCAGACATAGCCAGGGGCTGGTCTCTCAGCATAAGAAGCAGTTTGAACACTTACCAAGAATTCATAGCTGCTGTATGTACATCAGCATTTGTAATGCTGCACAACTACTGGAATAGCAGTCAATAAATAGAAGGGCTCTCAGCTGGAAGCAACAGCTCAGACACAAAGATCACCCCAAGGAGGCATACACTAAGAGTGGCCCAGCCCCTAGCCTTACTGTCTGCTGAGTTTCACCGATCTTCACCGACTGGGAGAGAGACCAATCATGGAGGGAAGGCAGACTCCAACAGTTGTAGAAGCCGGAATTCCTTGACAGCAGTTCTACCTGGGTGAAACCCCCTTGGAGTGCACAGTCCAGGCTCCTATCTCTGCTGGCCCAAATTATCTCCTTGATTGCTCTGCTCAGACCCAGTCAGCAACTGTTATCTCAGTATAAGGAGCAGTTGCAACACTTGACAAGAATTCCTGGCTGCTGTATGTAAATCAACATTTGTACTGCTGTGCCACTACTGAAATAGTGGTCAACTAATAGAAAGCTCTCAGTTAGAAGCAACACCTCCAACATAAAGGGCTCCCCTAGGAGGCATACACCAACAGCGGTCCAGCCACTAGCCTTTCTGTCTGCTGTACCCACTATTGAAATATTTTTTGGCTAATAGAAGCTCTCAGCCAGTAACAACCAGAAGCAACAGCTCAGACACAAAGGGCAACCCTCGTAGGCATACACTAAGTGACATCCAACCCCTAGCATTACTGTCTGCTGAGCTTCACTGATGTTCACCGACTGTGAGAGAGAGACCAGTCAGACACTTGCAGAAGCAGGGATTCCTTGACAGTAGTTCTACCTGGTGAATCCCCTTGGAGTGCACAGTACAGGCTCCTATCTCTGCTGAGGTGACTTTTCTCTTCCATTGCTCTGCTCAGACAAAGCAAGTAGCTGATCTCTCAGCATAAGGAGCAGTTGGAACGCTTACCTAGAATTCCTAGCTGCTGTATGTAAATCAGCACTTGTGCTGCTGCACCACTGCTGAAATAATGGTCCACTAATAGAAAGCTGTTAGCTGGAAACAACAACTCAGACACAAAGATCACCCCAAGGATGCATATACGAAGAGCAGGCCAGCCCCTAGCCTTACTGTCTGCTGAGCTTCACTGATCTTCACCGAGTGGGAGAGAGACCAATCATGGAGGGAAGGCAGACTCCAATAGGTGCAGAAGCAGATATTCCTTGACAGCAGTTCTACCTAGCTGAATCCCACTTGGAGTGCACGGTCTGGGCTCCTATCTCTGCTGACCTAACTTCTCTCCTCAATTGCTCTGTTTAGACCCAGCCAATGGCTGCTTTCTCAGCATAAGGAGCAGTTGGAACACTTACCCTGAATTCTGACTGCTCTTTTTAAATCAACATTTGTACTGCTGTACCACTATTAAAATAGTGGTTGACTAATAGAAAACTCTGAGCTGGAAACAACAGATCAACCACAAAGGGCACCCCAGGATGTATATGGCAAGAGTGGTCCAGTCTCTAGCCTTACTGTCTACTGTACCCACTTCTGAAATAATGGTCAGCTAATAAAAAGCTCTCAGCCAGAAACAACTAATAGCAACAGCTCAGACAGAAGGGGCAATCCTAAGGGGCATACGGCAAGTGCTGTCCAGCAACTAACATTACTGTCTGCTGAGCTTCACTGATTAGGAGATAGGCCAATCATGATGGGAAGGTAGACTCCGACAGGTGCAGAAGTACAGATTCCTTAAGAGCAGTCCTACTTGGTGAATCCCACTTGGAGTGAATTCCCCGGGCCCTTATCTCTGCTGAGGTGACTTATCTCCTTGATCACTCTGCTCAAACTGAGCCAGCGGCAGCTCTCTCAGTATAACGAGCAGCTGGAAAACTGACCCAAAATTCCTTGCTGCTGTATGTAAAATAGCATTTGTACTTCTGTACCACTATTGGATAAGTGGTCAACTAATAGAAAGTTCTCAGCTGCAAGAAACAGCTGAGACACAATGGGCACACCTTGGAGGCATATTCCAAAAGTGGTCTAGACTCTAGACTTAATGTCTGCAGTGCCCAATACTGAAAGAGTGGTCAGCTAATAGAAAGCTCTGAACCAGAAAGAACCAGAAGCAACAGCTGAGACACAAAAGACAAATCTTGCAGGCATATGCTACATGTGGTCTAGACCCTAGCCTTACTGTCTGTTGATCTTTACCAACTGGGAGAAAGACCAATCACAGAAAGAAGGCATACTCTATCAGGTGCAGAAGCAGGGATTCCTTGACAGCAGTTTTACCTGGGTGAACCCCCCTTGGAGTGCACAGTATGGGCTTCTATCTCTCCTTAGCTGACTTCTCTCCTCAATCGCTCTGCTCAGACCCAGTTGGCAGCTGCTCTCTCAACATAAGGAGCAATTGTGACACTTGCCAAGAATTCCTGGCTGCTGTATGTAAATCAGCATTTGTACTGCTTTACCACTACAGAAATAGTGGTCGACTAATAGAAAGCTCTCAGTTGGAAGCAACAGCTCAGACATAAAGGGAACCCCTAGGAGGCATACACCATGAGCAGTCCAGCCCCTTGCCTTCCTGTCTGCTGTACCCACTATTGAAATATTGTTTGGTTAATTGAGAGCTCTCAGCCATTAACAGCCAGAAGCAACAGCTCAGATACAAAGGGCAACCATTGGAGGCATAAGGCAAGAGTGGTCCAACCCCTAGCCTTATTGTCTGGTGAGCTTCAATGATCTTCACCGACGGGGGAGAGAGACCAATCACTGAGGGATGGCAAATTCAGACATGTGCAGAAGCAGGGATTCCTTGACAGCAGTTCTACCTGGGTGAATCCCAGTTGGAGTGCATAGTCCGGGCTCCTATCTCTGCTCAGGCGACTTCTCTCCTCGATCGCTCTTCTCAGACCCAGCCAGCGGCTGCTCTCACAGCATAAGGAGCAGTTGTAACACTTGTCAAGAATTCCTGGCTGCTGTATGTAAATCGGCATTTGTACTGCTGTACCACTACTGAAATAGTAGTTGGTTAATAGAAAGCTCTCAGTTGGAAGAAACACCTCAGACAGAAAGGGCATGACTAGGAGACATACGCCAAGAGAAGTTCAACCCCTACACCTCCTGTTTGCTGTACCCACAATTGAAACAGTGTTCCCTTAATAGAAAGCGCTCAGCCAGTAAGAACCAAAAGCAACAGCTCAGACACAGAATGCAACCCTCGGAAGCATATGCAAAGTGTGATCCAACCCCTAGCTTTACTGTCTGCTGAACATCACTGATCTTCGCTGACTGGTAGAGAGACCAATCACTGAGAGAAGGCAGACTCAGACATATGCAGAATCAGGGAATTCCTTGACAGCAGTTCTACCTGGGTGAATCCCAGTTGGAGTGCACAGTCTGGGCTCCTATCTCTGCTCAGGTGACTTCTCTCCTCGATCGCTCTTCTCAGACCCATTCAGCGGCTGCTCTCTCAGCATAAGGAGCAGTTGTAACACTTGTCAAGAATTCCTGGCTGCCATATGTAAATCAGCATTTGTACTGCTGTACCACTACTGAAATAGTAGTCGGTTAATAGAAAGCTCTCAGTTGGAAAAAACACCTCAGACACAAAGGGCATGACTAGGAGACATACGCCAAGACAGGTCCAACCCCAACACTTCCTGTCTGCTGTACCCACTATTGAAACAGTGTTCAGTTATTAGAAAGCTCTCAGCCAGCAAGAACCAGAAGCAACAGCTCACACATAAAAGGAAACCCTCAGAGGCATATGCCAAGTATGGTCCAACCCCTAGCCTTACTGTCTGCTGAGCTTCACTGATCTTCACCGACTGGGAGAGAGACCAATCACTGAGGGAAGGCAGACTCAGACACATGCACAAAGAGGGATTTCTTGACAGCAGTTCTACCTGGGGGAATTCCTCTTGCAGTGCACTGTACAAATTCCTATCTCTTCTCAGGTGACTTTTCTCCTCCATTACTCTGCTCAGATACAGCACCAGCAGCTCCCTCAGCACAAGGAGTAGTTGGAACACTTACCTAGAATTCATAGTTACTGTATGTAAATCTGCATTTGTACTGCAGTACCACTACTGAAATTGTTGTCAACTAATAGAAAGCACTCAGCTGAAAGCAACAGCTCAGACACAAAGATCACCCCAAGGAGGCATACACTGAGTAGTCCAGCCCCTAGTCTTACTGTCTGCTGAGCTACACTGATCTTCAGTGACTAATAGAGAGAGACCACTCATGGAGGGAAGGCAGACTCTAACAAGTGCAGAAGCAGAGATTCCTTGACAGCAGTTCTACCTAGGTAAATCCCCCTTGGAGTGCACAATCTGGGCTCCTATCTCTGCTGAGATGACTTCTCTCCTAGATCACTCTGCTCAGACCCAGCCAGCGGCTGCTCTCTCAGCATAAGAAACAGCTGTAACACTTGCCAAGAATTTCTGACTGCTGTATGTAAATCAGCATTTTTTACTGATGTACCACTACTGAAACAGTGGTCAACTAATAGAAAGCTCTCAGTTGAAAGCAAAACCTCAGACATAAAGGACACCCCTAGGAGGCATATGCCAATAGAGGTCCAGACCCTTGCCTTAATGCATGCTGTACCCACTACTGAATTAGTGGTTGGCTAATAGAAAGGTCTCAGCAGAAATAACCAGAAGCAACAGCTCAGAAACAAAGGGCAACCTGAGGAAGCATACATCAAGAGTAGTCCAGCCCTTAGCCTTACTGTCTGCTGAGCTTTACTGATTTTCACCAACCAGGAGACAGGCCACTCATGAAGGCAAGACTGACTCCCACTTGTGCAGAAACAGGGAATCCTTGACAGCAGTTTTACATGGGTGAATTCCCCCTTGGAGTGCACATTCTGGGCCCCTATTGCTGCCGACTCGACATCTCTCCTCGATCGCTCTCCTCAGATCCAGCCAGAGGCTGCTCTCTCAGCATGAGGAGCGGTTGGAAACTTATCCAGAATTTCTGACTGCACTATGTAAATCAGAATTCATACTGCTGTAGCACTAGTGGAATAGTTGTTGATTAGTAGAAAGCTCTCAGCTGAAAGCAACAGCTCAGACACAAACAGCACCCTAAGGAGCATATGGCAAGAGCGGCCCAGCTCCTTGCTTTCCTGTCTGCTGTACCTACTATTGAAATAGTGGTCAGTAAATAGAAAGCTCTCAGCCAGAAACAACAGCTCAGACACAAAGGGTAACTCTAGAAGGCATGCGTCAAGAATGGGCCATCCCCTAGCCTTACTGTCTGCTGAGCTTCACTGATGTTCACCAACTGGGAGAGAGACCAATCACAGAATGAAGGAAAACTCCGACATGTGCAGACACAGGGATTCTTTGACAGCAATGCTACTTCAGTGAATCCTCCTTGGAGTGCATAATCTGGGCTCCTATATCTGCTGAGGTGACTTCTCCCCTGAATCATTCAGCTCAGACCCAGCCAGCTGCTGCTCTCTTAACATAAGGAGCAGTTGGAACACTTAACACAGAATTCCTGGCTGCTCTGTATAAATCAGCATTTGTACTGCTGTACCTTTACTAAAAAAATGGTTAACTAATAGAAAAGTCTCAGCTGGAAGCAACAGCTCAGTCACAAACGGCATCCCTAGGAAGCATATGGCAAGAGCAGTCCACCCCAAGCCTCACTGTCTGCTGAGCTTCAATGATCTTCAGTGACTGGGACAGAGACCAATCACAGAGGGAAGGCAGACTCCAACAAGTGCAGAAGCAGGGATTCCTTGACAGCAGTTCTACCTAGGTACATCCCCCATGGAGTGCACAGTCTGGGCTCCTATCTCTGCTGAGACAATTTCTCTCCTCGATTGCAATGCTCAGACCCAGCCAGCAGCTGCTCTCTCTGCATAAGAAACAGTTGTAACACTTGTCAAGCATTACTGGCTGCTGTGTTTAAATCAGCATTTGTACTGCTGTACCACTACTGAAATAGTGGTTGACTAATAGAAAGCTCTCAGTTGAAAGAAAAACCTCAGACATAAAGGGCACCCCTAGGAGGCATACGCCAAGAGAGGTCCAGCACCTTGCCTTAATGCCTGCTGTACCCACTACAGAAATAGTAGTCAGCTAACAGAAAGGACTCAGGCAGAAATAACCAGAAGCAACATCTCAGAAACAAAGAGCAACCCGAGGAAGCACACATCAAGTGAAATCCAGCCCTAAGCCTTACTGTCTGCTGAGCTTCATTGATCTTCACTGACCAGGAGAGAGGCCAATCAAGAAGGGAAGACTGACTGGGAGAGAGACCAATCACAGAGGGAAAGAAATCTCTCAGCTAGAAACAACCAGAAGCAACAGCTCAGACACAAAGGGCAACTCTAGTAGGCATACGCCAAGTGCAGTCCACACCCTAGCCTCACTGTCTGCTGAGCTTCAGTGATCTTCACTGACTGGGAGAGAGTCCATTCAAGGAATGAAGGCAGACTCTGACAGGTTCAGAAGCAAATATTCTTTGACAGCAGTTCTACCTGGGTGAATGCCCCTTGGAGTGCACAGTCCAGGCTCTTGTGTCTGCTGAGGTAATTTCTCTCCTAATATGCAGCCAGCGGATGCTATCTCAGCATAAGGAGCAGTTAGACCACTTACCCAGAATTCCTGGCAACTGTATAAAAATCAGCATTTGTACTGCTGTAATACTACTAAAATAGTGGTTGGCTAATAGAAAGCTCTCAGCTGAAAGAAACAGCTCATACACAAAGGGCACTCCAAAGAGGCACACGCCAAGAGTGGTCTAGCACGTAGCCTTACTGTCTGTTGTACCCAGTACTGAAATAGTGGTTGGCTAATAGAAAGCTCTGTGCAAAAAAACAACCAGAAGAAACAGCTGAGATACAAAAGTCAACACTAGGAGGTATATGCCAAGTGCAGTCCAGCCTGTAGCCGTACTGTCTGCTGAGCTTCACTGATCTTCACTGACTGGGAGATAGACCAATCAAGGATAGAAGGCAGACTCTGACAGGTGCAGAAGCAGGGATTCTTTGACAGCAGTTTTACATGGGTGAATCTCCTTTGGAATGCATGGTCTGGGCTCCAATCTCTGCTGAGGTGACTTCTCTCCACGATCGCTCTGTTCAGACCCAGTCTGCTGCTGCTCGCAACATAAGCGGCAGTTATAACACTTGCCAAGAAATCCTGGCTGCTGAATGTAAATCAGCATTTGTACTGCTGTACCACTACAGAAATAGTGGTCGACTAATAGAAAGCTCTCAGATGGAAGAAACGCATCAGACACAAAGGACACGACTAGGAGGCATATGCAAAGAATGGTCCAACCCTTAGCCTTCCTGTCTGCTGTACCCACTATTGAAAGAGGGTTCAGCTAACAGAAAGTGCTCAGCCAGTAACAACCAGAAGAAAAGCTCAGACACAAAGGACAACACTCAGAGGCATACAACAAATGTGGTCCAATCCCTAGTCTTACTGTCTGCTGAGCTTCGGTGATCTTCACCGACTGGGGGAAAAACCAATCAAGGAGCAAAGGCAGACTCAAACATGTATAGAAGAAGGAATTCCTTGACAGTAGCTCTACCTGGGTGCATCCCCCTTGGAGTGCACAGTACAGGCTCCTGTCTCAGATAAGGTGATGTCTCTCCTCCATTGCTCTGCTCAGACATTGCCAATGGCTGCTCTCTTAGCATAAGAAACAGATGTAATACTTGCCAAGCATTCCTGGCTGCTGTATGTAAATCAGCATTTGTACTGCTATACCACTACTGAAATAGTGGTTAACTAGTAGAAAGCTCTCAGTTGAAAGCAAAAAATCAGACATAAAGGGCACCCCTATTAGGCATATGCCAAGAGAGGTCCAGCACCTTCCCTTAATACCTGCTCTACCCACTACTAAAATTGTAGTCAGCTAATAGAAAGGTCTCAGGCAGCAATAACCAGAAGCAACAGTTCAGAAACAAAGGGAACCCGAGGAAGCATACATCAAGTGTAGTCCAGCCCTTAGCCTTACTGTCTGCTGAGCTTCACTAATCTTCACTGACCAGGAGAGAGGCCAATCACAAAGGGAAGACTGACTCCCACTGGTACAGAAATAGGGATTCCTTGACAGAAGTTTTACCTGGGTGACCCTCTTGGAGTTCACATTCTGTGCTCCTATCTCTGCTGACTCGACTTCTCTCCTCGATCGCTCTGCTCAGATCCCACCAGCGGCTGCTCACTCAGCAAAAGGAGCAGTTGGAACACTTATCCAGAATTTCCGACTGCAGTATGTAAATCAGCATTTGTACTGCTGTACCACTACTGGAATAGTGGTCAAGTAGTAGAAAGCTCTCAGCTGGAAGCAATTACTCAGACACAAACAACACCCCAAGGAGGCATACAGAAATAGCAGTCCAGCTTCTAGCCTTCCTGTCTGCTGTATCCCCTATTGAAATAGTGGTCAGCAAACAGAAAGCTGTCAGCCAGAAACAACAGCTGAGACACAAAGGGCAACTCTAGGAGGCATACGCCAAGTGCAGTCTACACCCTAGCCTCACTGTCTGCTGATCTTCACTGACTGGGAGACAGTCCATTCAAGGAATGAAGGCAGACTCTGACAGGTTCAGAAGCAGATATTCTTTGATAGCAATTCTACCTGGGTGAATGCCCCTTGGAGTGCACAGTTCAGGCTCTTATGTCTACTGAGGTGACTTCTTTCCTCAATTGCTCTCCTCATACTCAGCCAGCGGATGCTATCTCAGCATAAGGAGCAGTTGGACCACTTACCCAGAATTCCTGGCAACTGTATAAAAATCAGCATTTGTACTGCTGTAATACTACTAAAATAGTGGTTGGCTAATAGAAAGCTCTCAGCTGAAAGAAACAGCTCATACACAAAGGGCACTCCAAAGAGGCACACGCCAAGAGTGGTCTAGTACATGGCCTTACTGTCTGTTGTACCCAGTACTGAAATAGTGGTTGGCTAATAGAAAGCTCTGTGCAAAAACAACCAGAAGAAACAGCTGAGATACAAAGGTCAATACTAGGAGGTATACGCCAAGTGTGGTCCAGCCCATAGCCGTACTGTCTGCTGAGCTTCATTGACTGGAAGAGAGACCAATCAAGGATAGAAGGCTGACTCTGACAGGTGCAGAAGCAGGGATTCCTTGACAGCAGTTTTACCTGGGTGAATCTCCCTTGGAGTGTACAGTCTAGGCTTCTATCTCTGCTGAGGTGACTTCTCTCCTCGATTGCTCTGCTTAGACCCAGTCGGCAGCTGATCTCTCAACATAAGCAGCAATTGTAACACTTGCCCAGAATTCCTGGCTGTTGTATGTAAATCAGCATTTGTACTGCTGTACCACTACAGAAATAGTGGTTGACTAATAGAAAGCTCTCAGCTGGAAGCAACAGCTCAGACACAAAGGGCATCCCTAGAAGGCATAAGCCAAGGCCGGTCCATCCCCCAGCCTTACTGTCTGTTGTACCCACTTGTCAAATAGTGGTCAGCTAATGGAGAGCTCTCACCCAGAAACAACCAGAAGCAACAGCTCCAACAGAAAGGGCAATTATAAGAGGCATGCGCCAACTGCGGTCCAGCCCCTAGCCTTACTGTCTGCTGAGCTTCAATAATCTTTACTGACTGGGAGAGTCACCAATTACGGAGGGAAGACAGACTCCGACAAGTGCAGAAGTAGGGATTTCTTGAGAGCAGATCAACTGGAATGAATCCCCCTTGGAGTGCACATTCCAGGCTCCTATCTCTGATGACATGACTTCTCTCCTCGATCGCTCTGCTTAGACTCAGCCAGCGGCTGCTATCTCAACATAAGGAGCAGTTGTAACACTTGCCAAGAATTCCTGGCTGTTGTATGTAAATCAGTATTTGTACTGCTGTACCACTACAGAAATAATGGTCGACTAATAGAAAGCTCTCAGTTGGAAGAAACGCCTCAGACATAAAGGGTACCACTAGGAGGCATACGCCATGAGCGGTCTAGCCCCTAGCCTTCTGTCTGCTGTACCCACTATTGAAGTATTGTTCAGCTAATAGAGAGCTCTCAGCCATTAGCAACCAGAAGCAACAGCTCAGACACAAAGGGCAACCATTGAAGGCATACACCAAAAGCAGTCCGGCCCCTAGCATTACTATCTGGTGAGCTTCGCTGATCTTCACCAACTGGGAGAGAGAGACCAATCACAGAGGGAAGGCAGACTCAGACATGTGCAGAAGCAGGGATTCCTTGACAGCAGTTCCACCTTGGTGAATCCCCATTGGAGTGCACAGTACAACCTCTTATCTCTGCTGAGGTGATTTCTCTCCTGCATTGCTCTGCTCAGACACAGCCAACAGCTGCTCTCTCAGCATAAGGAGAAGTTGAACCACTTACCTACAGTTCCTTGCTGCTGTATGTAAATCAGCAATTGTACTGATGTACCACTACTGAAATAGTGGTTGACTAATAGAAAGCTCTCAGCTGAAGGCAACAGCTCAGACACAAAGATCACCCCAAGGAGGCATACACCTAGAGTTGTCCAGCCCCTAGCCTTACTGTCTGCTGAGCTTCACTGATCTTCACCGACTTGAAGAGAGACCAATCACAGAGGGAGGGTGGACTCCAACAGGTGCAGAAGTAGGGATTCCTTGACAGCAGTTTTACCTTGGTGATTCCCCCTTGGGACTGCACAGTTTGGGCTCCTATCTCTGCTGAGGTGACTTCTGTTCTCAATTGCTCTACTCAGAGCCAGCCAGTGTCTGCTCTGTCAGCATAAGGAGCTGTTGTTAACACTTTCAAAAAATTGCTATCTGCTGTATGTAAATCAGTGTTTGAACTAATGTACCACTACTGAAGTAGTGGTCGACTAATTGAAAGCTCTCAGCTGGAAGCAACAGCTCAGACACAAAGTGCACCCCTAGGAGGCATACGCAAAGAGAGGTCCATCCCCTTGCCTTAATGTCTGCTGTACAAACTACTGAAATAGTGGTCAGCTAACAGAATGGTCTCAGCCAGAAACAACCAGAAGCAACAGCTCAGACACAAAGGGCAACCTGAGGAATCATACATTAAGTGCAGTCCAGTCCCTAGCCTTACTGTCTACTGGGCTTCACTGATCTTCACTGAAGGGGAGAGAGACCAATCACAGCAGAAAGACAGACTCCCACAGGTGCACAAACATTGATTCCTTGGCAGCAGTTTTACATGGGTGAATCCCCCTTGAGTGCACATTCTGAACTCTTATCTCTGCTGACTCGACTTCTCTCCTCGATCACTCTCCTCAGATCCAGCCAACGGCTGATCTCTCAGCATAAGGAGCAGTTGGAAAACTTACCCAGAATTTCTGACTGCAGTATGTAAATCAGCATTTGTACTGCTGTACCACTACTAGAATTGTCGTTGACTAACAGAAAGCTCTCAGCTGGAAGCAACAGCTCAAACACAAACAGCACCCCATGCAGGCATATGGTGAGAGTGGTCCAGTTCCTAGTCTTCTTGTCTGCTGTATTCCCTACTGCAATAATGGTCAGCAAATAGAAAGCTCTCAGTCAGAACAACCAGAAGCAACAGCTCAGACACAAAGGTCAACCCCTAGAAAGCATATGACAAGTACAGTCCACAACCTAGCCTTACAGTCTGCTGAGCTTCACTGATCTTCACAGACAAACAGACAGACAGACAGAGAGAGAGAGAGAGTCCAATCAAGGAATGATGGCAGACTCCAACAGGTACAGAACATATATTCTTTGACAGCAATTCTACCTGGGTGAATCCCCCTTGGAGTGCACAGTCCCAAGCTTCTATCTCTACTGAGGCAAATTCTTTCCTCAATTGCTCTGCTCAGACACAGCCAGTGGATGCTATCTCAGCATAAGGAGCAGCTGGACCACTTACCCAGAATTCCTGGCAACTGTATATAAATCAGCATTTGTACTGCTGTAATACTTCTGAAATACTGGTTGAATAATAGAAAACTCTTAGCAGAAAGAAACAGCTGATATACAATGGGCACTCCTAGGAGTCATAAGCCAAGAGTGGTCTAGCACGTAGCCTTACTGTCTGTTGTACCCAATATTGAAATAGTGGTCAGCTAATAGAAAGGTCTCTGCAAAAGCAACCAGAAAAAGAAACTGAGACACAAAAGTCAATACTAGGAGGTATATGCCAAGTGCGGTCCAGTCCGAAGCCTTACTGTTTGCTGAGCTTCACTGACTGGTAGAGAGACCAATCACAAAAGGAAGGCAGACTCAGACATGTGCAGAAGCAGGGATTCCTTGACAGCAGTTCCACCTTGGTGAATCCCCATTGTAGTGCACAGTACAGCTCTTATCTCTGCTGAGGTGATGTCTTTTCTGCATTATTCTGCTGAGACCCAGCCAGCAGCTGCTCTCTCAGCATAAGGAGAAGTTGAAACACTTACCTACAATTCCTAGCTGCTCTCTGTAAATCAGCATTTGTACTGCTGTACCACTACTGAAACAGTGGTTGACTAATAGAAAGTTCTCAGCTGGAAGCAACAGCTCAGACACAAAGTGCACCCCTAGGAGGCATACACCAAGAGCGTTCCAGCCCCTAACCTTACTGTCTGCTGAGCTTCACTGATCTTCACCGACTGGGAGAGAGATCAATCATGGAGGGAAGGCAGACTCCAACAGGTGTAGAAGTAGGGATTCCTTGACAGCAGTTCTACCTTGGTGATTTCCCCTTGAAGTGCACAGTTTGGGCTCCTGTCTCTGCTGAGGTGACTTCTGTCCTCGATTGCTCTGCTCAGAGCCAGCCAGTGTCTGCTCTGTCAGCATAAGGAGCAGTTGTAATACTTTCTAAAAATTGCTATCTGCTATAAGTAAATCAGCATTTGAACTGCTATACCACTACTGAAATAGTGGTTGACTAATTGAAAGTTCTCAGCTGGAAGCAACAGCTCAGACACAAAGCGCACACTTAGGAGGCATACGCCAAGAGAGATCCAGCCCCTTGCCTTTATGTCTGCTGTACAAACTACTGAACTAGTGGTCAGCTAATAGAATGGTCTCAGCCAAACACAACCAGAAACAACAGCTCAGACACAAAGGGCAACCCGAGGAATCATACATCAAGTATGGTCCAGTCCCTAGCCTTACTGTGTACTGAGCTTCACTGATCTTCACTGACAGGGAGAGAGACCAATCACATAGGGAAGACAGTCTCCCACAGGTGCAGAAACATTGATTCCTTGATAGCAGTTTTATCTAGATGAATCCCCCTTGGAGTGCACATTCCGGGCTCCTATCTCTGCTGACCCAACTACTCTTTTCGATCGCTCTGCTCAGATCCAGCCAGCGCTGCTCTCTCAGTATAAGAAGCAGTTGGAACACTTACCCAGAATTCCTGACTGCTGTCTATAAATCAGAACTTGTTCTACTTTACCACTACTCAAATAGTGGTCGACTTTTAGAAAGCTCCCAGCTGGAAGAAACAGGTTAGACACATAGGGCACCACTGGGAGGCATATGGCATGAGCGGTCCAGTCCCTAGCCTTCCTGTCTGCTGTACCCACTATTGAAATATTGTTCAGCTAATAGAGAGCTCTCAGCCATTAACAACCAAAAGCAACAGCTCAGACACAAAGGGCAACCATTAGAGGCATATGCCAAGAGTGGTCCTGCCTCTAGCCTTACTGTCTGGTGAACTTCACTGATCTTCACCGACTGTGAGAGAGAGACCAATCACAGAGGGAAGGCAGACTCAGACATGTGCAGAAGCAGGGATTCCTTGACAGCAGTTCCACCTTGGTGAATCCCCCTTGGAGTGCACAGTACAACCTCTTATCTCTGCTGAGGTGATTTCTCTCCTGCATTGCTCTGCTCAGACCCAGCCAGCAGCTGCTCTCTCAGCATAAGAAGAAGTTGTAACACTTTCTAAAAATTGCTATCTGCTATATGTAAATCAGCATTTGAACTGCTGTACCACTACTGAAACAGTAGTTGACTAATAGAAAACTCTCAGCTGGGAGCAACAGCTCAGACACAAAGCGCACCCCCAGTAGGAATACACCAAGAGCGTTCCAGCCCCTAGCCTTACTGTCTGCTGAGCTTCACTGATCTTCACTGACTGGGAGAGAGACCAATCACAGAGGGAAGGCAGACTCCAACAGATGCAGAAGTAGAGATTCCTTGACAGCAGTTCTACCTTGGTGATTCCCCCTTGGAGTGCACAGTTTGGGCTCCTATCTCTGTTGAGGTGACTTCTGTCCTCGATTGCTCTGCTCAGAGTCAGCCAGTGTCTGCTCTGTCAGCATAAGGAGCCATTGTAACACTTAATAAAAATAAAAATTGCTATTTGCTGTATTAAAATCAGCATTTCAACTAATGTACCATTACTGAAGTAGTGGTCGACTAATTGAAAGCTCTCAGCTGGAAGCAACAGATCAGACACAAAGTGCACCCCTTGGAGGCATACGCGAAGAGAGGTCCAGCCCCTTGCCTTGATGTCTGCTGTACAAACTACTGAAATAGTGGTCAGATAATAGAATGGTCTCAGCCAGAAACAACCAGAAGCAACAGCTCAGACACAAAGGCAACCTCAGGAATTATACATTAAGTGTGGTCCTGTCCCTAGCCTTACTGTCTACTGGGCTTCACTGATCTTCACCGAAGGGGAGAGAGACCAATCACAGTGGAAGACAGACTCCCACAGGTGCACAAACATTGATTCCTTGGCAGCAGTTTTATATTGGTGAATTCCCCTTGGCGTGCACATTCCAGGCTCCTATCTCTGCTGACTTGACTTCTCTCCTAGATCACTCTCCTCAGATCCAGCCAATTGCTGAACTGTCAGCATAAGGAGCAGTTGGAAAACTTACCCAGAATTTCTGACTGCAGTATGTAAATCAGCATTTGTACTGCTGTACCATTACTAGAATTGTGGTCGACTAGCAGAAAGATCTCAGCTGGAAGCAACAGCTCAAAACACAAACAGAGCCCCATGCCGGCATATGGCAAGAGCAGTCCAACTCCCAGCCTTCTTGTCTGCTGTACCCCTACTGAAATAGTGGTCGGCAAATAGAAAGTTCTCAGCCAGAAACAACAGCTCAGACACAAAGGTCAACCCCAGGAGGCATATGCCAAGTGCAGGCCACACTCTAGTCTTACTGTCTTCTGAGCTTCACTGATCTTCATCGACTTAGAGAGTGTCCAATCAAGGAATGATGACAGACTCCAACAGGTACAGAACATATATTCTTTGACAGCAATTCTACCTGGGTGAATCCCCCTTGGAGTGTACAGTCCAAGCTTTTATCTCAACTGAGGCAACTTCTTTCCTTAATTGCTCTGCTCAGACACAGCCAGTGGATGCTATCTCAGCATAAGAAGCAGATGGACCGCTTACCCAGAATTCCTGGCAACTGTATATAAATCAGGATTTGTACTTCCATAATACTTCTGAAATAGTGGTTGACTAATAAAAATCTCTCAGCTGAAAGAAACAGCTGATATACAATGGGCACTCCTAGGAGTCATACGCAAAGAGTGGTCTAGCACATAGCCTTACTGTCTGTTGTACCCAATACTGAAATAGTGGTCAGCTAATAGTAAGCTCTCTGCAAAAACAATCAGAAGAAACAGCTGAGATACAAAGGTCAACACTAGGAGGAATATGCCAAGTGCGGTCCAGCCTGTAGACTTACTGTCTGCTGAGCTTCACTGATCTTCATCGACTGGTAGAGAGACTCAGACATGTGCAGAAACAGGGATTCCTTGACAGCATTTCCACCTTGGTGAATCTCCATTGCAGTGCACAATACAGGATCTTATCTCTGCTGAGGTGACTTCTTTTCTGCATTAGTCTGCTGAGACCCAGCCAGCAGCTGCTCTCTCAGCATAAGGAGAAGTTGAAACACTTACCTACAATTCCTAGCTGCTCTATGTAAATCAGCATTTGTACTGATGTACCACTACTGAAATAGTGGTTGACTAATAGAAAGCTCTCAGCTAGAAGCAACAGCTCAGACACAAAGATCACCCCAAGGAGGCATACATCAAGAGTGGTCCAGCCCCTAGCCTTACTGTCCACTGAGCTTCACTGATCTTCACCAACTGGGAGCAAGACACCAACAGGTGCAGAAGTAGGGATTCCTTGACAGCAGTTCTACCTTGGTGATTCCCCCTTGGAGTGCACAGTTTGGGCTCCTGTCTCTGCTGAGGGGACTTCTGTTCTTGATTGCTCTGCTCAGAGCCAGCCAGTGTCTGCTCTGTCAGCATAAGGAGCAGTTGTAACACTTAATAAAAATTGCTATCTGCTGTATGTAAATCAGCATTTGAACTGCTGTACCACTACTGAAATAGTGGTTGACTAATTGAAAGTTCTCAGCTGGAAGCAACAGCTCAGACACAAAGCGTACCCCTAGGAGGCATACGCCAAGAGAGATCCAGCCCCTTGCCTTAATGTCTGCTGTACCCACTACTGAAATAGGGTCGGCTAATAGAATGGTCTCAGCCAGAAACAACAGCTCAGGCACAAAGGGCAACCCGAGGAATCATACATCAAGTATGGTCCAGTCCCTAGCCTTACTGTGTACTGATCTTCACTGACAGGAAGAGAGACCAATCACATAGGGAAGATAGTCTCCCACAGGTGCAGAAATATCGATTCCTTGATAGCAGTTTTATCTGGATGAATCCCCTTTGGAGTGCACATTCCAGGCTCCTATCTCTGCTGACCCAAAATCTCTTTTCAATCACTCTGCTCAGATCCAGCCAGCAGCTGCTCTCTCAGCATAAGAAGTAGTTGGAACACTTACCCAGAATTCCTGACTGCTGTCTATAAATCAGCACTTGTTCTACTTTACCACTACTCAAATAGTGGTCAACATTTAGAAAGCTCCCAGCTGGAAGAAACAGGTTAGACACATAGGGCACCACTGGGAGGCATATGCCATAAGTGATCCAGTCCCTAGCCTTCCTGTCTGGTGTACTCACTATTGAAATATTGTTCAGCTAATAGAGAGCTCTCAGCCATTAACAACCAAAAGCAACAGCTCAGACACAAAGGGCAACCGTTGGAGGCATACGCCAAGAGTGGTCCTGCCTCTAGCCTTACTGTCTGGTGAACTTCACTGATCTTCACCGCCTGGGAGAGAGAGAGACCAATCACAGAGGGAAGGCAGACTCAGACATGTGCAGAAGCAAGGATTGCTTGACAAAGGTTCCATCTTGGTGAATCCTCATTGGAGTGCACAGTACAACCTCTTATATCTGCTGAGGTGACTTCTGTTCTCGATTGATCTGCTCAGAGCCAGCCAGTATCTGCTCTGTCAGCATAAGAAGCAGTTGTTAACACTTTCCAAAAATTGCTATCTGCTGTATGTAAATCAGCATTTGAACTGCTGTACCACTACTGAATTAGTGGTTGATTAATTGAAAGCTCTCAGGTGGAACCAACAGCTCAGACACAAAGTGCACCCCTTGGAGGCATACGCCAAGAGAGATCCAGCCCCATGCCTTAATGTCTGCTGTAAAAACTACTGAAATAGTGGTCGGCTAATAGAATGGTCTCAGCTGGGAACAACCAGAAGCAACCGCTCAGACACAAAGGGCAACCCGAGGAATCATACATCAATTGCAGTCCAGTCCCTAGCCTTACTGTCTACTAAGCTTCATTTATCTTCACTGACAGGGAGAGAGACCAATCACAGAGAGAAGACAGACTCCCACAGTTGCAGAAACATTGATTCCTTGACAGCAGTTTTATCTGGATGAATTCACCTTGGAGTACACATTCCAGGCTCCTATCTCTGCTGACCCTACTTCTCTTTTCGATTGCTCTGCTCAGATCCAGCCATCGGCTGCTTTCTCAGCATAAAAAGCAGTTGGAACACTTACCCAGAATTTCTGACTGCTGTCTGCAAATCAGCACTTGTTCTGCTTTACCACTACTCAAATAGTTGTTGACTTTTAGAAAGCTCTGAGCTAGAAGCAACGGCTTAGACACATAGGGTACCACTGGGAGGCATATGCCAAGAGGTCCAGCCCCAAGATTTACTATTTGCTGTACCCATTATTGAAATAATGGTCTGCAAATAGAAAGCTCTCAGCCAGAAAAAAAAAACACACGGAAGAAACAACTCAGACACAAAGGGCAACCCTAGGAGCCATACGTCATACGCCATACGCCAAGTGCAGTCCACCCACTAGCGTTACTGTCTGCTGAGCTTCACTGATCATCACCAACTGAGAGCGAGACCAATGATGGAATGAGAGCATACTCCAACAGGTGCAGAGGCAGATATTCTTTGACAGCAATTCTACCTGGTTGAATTCCCCTTGGAGTGCATAGTCTGGGTTCCTATATCTGCTAAGGTGACTTCCCTCTTGAATCGTTCTGCTCAGATCCAGCCAGCGGCTGCTGTCTTAGCATAAGGAGCAGTTGGAACACTTACCTAGAATTCCTGGATGCTGTATATAATCAGCATTTGTACTGGTGTACCACTACTAAAGTAGTGGTTGATTAATAGAAAGCTCTCAGCTGGAAGCAACAGCTCAGCCACAAAGAGCAGCCCTAGGAAACGTCCGCCAAGAGTGGTCCAGCCCTTAGCCTTACTGTCTGCTCTACCTACTTCTGAAATAGTGGTCAGCTGATAGAAAGCAAAACAACCAGAAGCAACAGCTCAGACACAAAAGAAATCTTAAGAGGCATCGCCCAAGTCCTGTCCAGCCCCTAGCATTACTGTCTGCTGAGCTTCAATGATCTTCACTGACTGAGAGAGAGAGACCAATCTCGAAGGAAAGGCTCTGACAGGTACAGAATTAGAGATTCCTTTAAAGCAGGTCTACCTGGGTGAATCCCCCTTGGAGTGAACACTCCAGGCTCCTATCTCTGCTGAGGCAACTTCTCTCCTTGATCGCTCTGCTCAGACCAAGCTAGTGGCTGCTCTCTCAGTATAATGAGCAGGTAGAAGACTTCTGCAGAATTCCTGGCTGCTGTATGTAAATCAGCATTTGTACTGCTGTACTACTATTGGAAAAGTCGTCAAATAATATAAAGGTCTCAGCTTTAAGAAGCAGCTCAGTCACAAAGGCACACCTTGGAGGCATACGCCAAGAGTGGTCAAGCCCCAAGACTTACTGTCTGCTGTACCCACTACTGAAATAGTAGTCAGTTATAGAAAGCTCTCAGTCAGAAACAGCCAGAAGCAAAAACTCAAACACAAAAGCAACCCTTGGAGCCATAAGCCACTGGGAGAAAGACCAGTCAGGGAGGGAAGGATGACTCAGACATGTGCAGAAGTAGGGATTTCTTGACAGATGTTCTACCTGGGTGAATACCCAGTGGAGTGCACAGTATAGGCTCCTATCTCTGCTAAGATGACTTCTCTCCTCCATTGCTCTGCTCAGACCCAGCCAGCAGTTGCTCTGTCAGCATAAAGGGCAGATGAAATACTTACCTAGAAATCCTAGCTGTTGTATGTAAATCAGCATTTGTACTGCTGTGCCACTACTGAAATATCAGTCGAATGAATAGAAAGCTCTCAGCTGGAAGCAACAGGTCAGACACAAAGATCACCCAAGTAGGAATACACCAAGAGCGGTCCAGCCCCTAGCCTTACAGTCTGCTGAGATTCACTGATCTTCACCGACTGGGAGAAAGACCAATGACTGAGGGAAGGCAGACTTCAAAAGGTGCAGAAGCAGGAATTCCTTGATGGCAGTTCTACCTGGGTGAATCCCCCTTGGAGTGCACAGTCTGAGCTCCTGTCTCTGCTGATCCAACTTCTCTCCTCAATCACCCTCCACAGAGCCAGCCAGCATAAGAAGCAGTTGTAACACTTGCCAAGAATTCCTGTCTGCTATATGTAAATCAGCATTTGTACTGCTGAACCACTTCTGAAATTGGAAAGGAAAGAGGAAAGAGGAAATTGTTTAACCAGGTAAGGGGAAATTGTTTAACCAGGAAAGGCACATTAAGCTGAAGCTTGTTTCCAGGTTTGACCTGGGAGCACAAGAAAGTTAAGTGATTTGCTCAGGATCAAGTAATAGCAAGCTTTCAGTTTGAAGAAACACCTTGGATATAAAGGGCACCCCATTAGGCATATGTTAAGAGTGGTACAGCCCCTAGCCTTCCTGTCTGCTGTACCCACTATTGAAATATTGTTTGACTGAAAGAAAGCTCTCAGCCAGTAACAACCAGAAGCATCAGCTCAGACACAAATGACAACACTCGGAGGCATGTGCCAAGTGCGGTCCAACCTCTAGCCTTACTGTCTGCTGAGCTTCACTGATCTTCACCGACTGGAGAGAGACCAATCACAGAGGGAAGGCAGACTCCGAAAGGTGCAGAAGCAGAGATTCTTTGACAGCAGTTCTATCTGGGTGAATCCTCCTTGGAGTGCACAGTCCGGGCTCCTATATCTGCTTAGGCAAATTCTTTCCTCAATCGCTGAGCTTAGACCCAGCCAGCAGCTGCTCTCTTAGCATAAAGAGCAGTTGGAACACTAACCCAGAATTCCTGGCTGCTGTATGTAAATCAGCATTTGTACTGCTGTGCCACTACTGAAATTGCAGTTGACTAATAGAAAGCTCTCACCTGGATGCAACAGCTCTGACACGAAGATCACATCTTGGAAGCATACGCCAAGAGCGCTCCAGCACCTAGCCTTAATGTCTGCTTTACCCACTACTGAAATAGTGGTCAGCTGATAGAAAGCTCAGCCAGAAGCCACTGCTCAGACACAAAGGGCAACTGTTGGAGGCATACACCAAGTGTGGTCCAACCCATAGCTTTGCAGTCTGCTGAACTTGAGATATCTATCTATCTATCTCCTGGTGGGAAGTCTGACTCGGACAGGTGCAGAAGCAGGGATTCCTTGACAGCAGATCTACCTGGGTTAATTCCCCTTAGAGTGCACAGTATGGGCTCCTATCTCTGCTGAGGTAACTTCTCTCCTTGCTTGCTCTGCTCAGACCCAGCCAGTGGCTGCTTTCTCAGTATAATGAGCAGTTGGAACACTTACCCAGAATTCCTGGCTGCTGTATGTAAATCAGCATTTGTACTGCTCTACCACTACTGGAATAGTGGTCAACTACTAGAAAGCTATCAAATGGAAGCAACAGCTTCAACACAAAAGGCACTCCTAGGAGGCATTCTCCAAGAGCTGTCCAGCCACTAAGCTTACTGTCTGATGAGCTTCACTGATCTTCACTAACTGGGAGGCAGGCCAATCATGGAGGGAAGGTAGACTTCAACAGCTGCAGAAATAGGGATTCATTGACAGTAGTTCTACCTGGGTGAATCTGTCTTGGAGAGCACAGTCTAGACTCCTCTCTCTGCTGACCTGACTTTTCTCGTCAGTTGCTCTGATCAGACCCAGCCAGCAGCTGCTCTCTCAGTGTAAGGAGCAGTTGGAACACTAACCCAAAATTCCTGCCTGCTGTATGTAAATCAGCATTTGTACTACTGTATAACTACTGAAATAGTGGTTGACTAATAGAAAGCTCTCAGCTGGAAGCAACAACTTATACCCAAGAAGCACCCTTAGGAGGCATACGTCAAAAGCAGTCGAACCCCTAGCCTTACTGTCTGCTGTGCCCACTACTGTAATAGTGGTTGGCTAATAGAAAGCTCTCAGCCAGAAACAACCAGACGAAACAGCTCAGAACCCAAGAGCAACCCTAGGAGACATATGCCAAGTGCCTTCCAGACCATAGCCTTACTGTCTGCTGAGCTTCTCTGAACTGCACCAACTGGAGAGAGAGACCAATCACTGAGGGCCGGCAGACTCCGACAGATGCAGAAGCAACAATTCCTTGAAAGCATCCTGTCTGCTGTATCCACTATTGAAATAGTGGTCAGCTAATAGAAAGCTCTCAGTCAGAAACAACCAGATGCAACAGCTCAGACACAAAGGGCAGCCCTAGAAGGCATACGTCAAGTGCGGTCCAACCTCTTGCCTCACTGTCTATTGAGCTTCACTGATATTCATTGACTGAAAGAGACCAATCAATGAGGGAAGGCAGACTCAGACAAATGCAGAAGCAGGGTTACTTGACAGCAGTTCTACCTGGGTGAATCCCCCTTGGAATGCACAGCCCGGGCTCCTATTTCTGCTGAGGCGATTTTTCTCCTAGATCACTCTGCTCAGACCCAGCCAGTGGCTGCTCTCTCAGCATAAGTAGCAGTTTGAACACTTACCCAGAATTTCTGGTTGCTGCATGTAAATCAGCCTTTGTAATGCTGTATCACTACTGAAATTTTGGTCGACTAATAGAAAGGTCTGAGCTGCAAGCAACAGCTCAGACACAAAGATCACACCCAGGAGGCATACGCCAAGAGCAGTCTAGCCCCTAGCCTTACTATCTGCTGTAACCACTACTGAAGTAGTGGACAGCTAATAGAAAGCTGTCAGCCAGATACATCCAGCAGCAACAGCTCAGACACAAAGGGCAACCCTAGGTGGTATATGGCAAGTGTGGGCTATCACTTAGCCTCACTATCTGTTGAGCTTCACTGATCCTTACCAATTGAGAGAGAGACTCTGATAGGTGTAGAAGCAGGGATTCTTTGACAGCAGTTCTACCTGGGTGAATCCCCTTGAGTCCACAGTCCGGGCTCCTGAAGCGACTTCTGTCCTCAGTCACTGTGCTCAAACCTAGAGATGGGCTAAGTGGCCCCAATTCACTCTGAGAACTGAAAGCAAATTAGCAAAGTGCTCTACAACACGAAGCAGAGTACTTCATCTTATAATGGATTACACAAAGTCCATTGAAAACAATGACTTCACGTTACTCTGCCTTCCCAAACCACTACTCCACCAATTCTTAAGGTGAAGTACATTGAAAGCAATGTACTTCACCTCACTTCACCTTGTTTCTAAGTCCCAAAGATAAATTTTGCAGTGATTCATGGGATTTCAGGTCAGGGCTCTAGATTGTTCTGCAGAGCCTCAGTTTGGGATAGTGGCCTGGATATTCAAACTGCGCTCAAAACTGGCGCAACAGTAGGAGCAAGCGCAAACCAGTTGCGCAAATGCGCAACAGGTGCGATATTCAAACATGGAGCAGAGCAAATTGCGCAGCAACCAACGCCTGAATATCGCACATACTGCGCCATCGCCAACCAGGAAGGAGAAGCTGAGCCAAAATGTTGCGCTAATGGCACAACCATGGAAGCTCAGCTGAGCATTCCAGAGCTGCCATAAAGCGCCAAGCACAGCCCCCAGGCAATGGAACTGCACATCCAGGAGGCAGGCTGGGGCCCACCGCCAACCATGCCACATGAACACAGGAACACACTGCAGAACCCACCACGCAGGCACACCCCAGCACAGCATCACTGGGGGTGAGGCCAGGATGATCAAAATGCCCACGTAGGGACAAGCCAACAAAGCATAGCAGAGCCCCTGACACCCCAGCACAACCACTGGCAGGCAGAGAGTGCCACACAGGGGTTGACAACCACAGTGCATCAGCCCCATGCACAGCACACCCTGCACCATGACCCCAAGACACTGACTCCATGTGCAGTGACTGGCACTGCAGGAAACACCATGCATCCCCCTGGCACACGTCAACCCCGTGCTGCAGAGAAGCATACAGGCCAGACCCACCCTGTGCACCCAGCAGTGGGTGGCAGCAGATGGCAAGACCAACAGAAAGTCAATTCCATGCTGGAGATACCTCCCCATGCACACACACACACACACACACACACACACACACACACACCCAGGACCATACCACCCCAGATGGCATGCACACCACTGCAACTGAGCACCCCAGCTAGCTGCAAATCAGAGACCAAACACAGTATTCATATCAAAATATAATGTATATTTAAAGTTCAAATACTAAATAGCAAAACCATAAACAACAACTATTTACAAGGGGGGATGGGTACAAGGTGAGGTGTTCAAGGGTAGGGATGAACAACTAGGAGAGGGAAGGCAGGGTGGTAGGGATGGGAGAAGTGAAAGGATGTGCCCTAAGGCCCAGCTGGCTGGTCATCCTCTGCCTGGTGCTGCACTGTCGGTGGCGCTCCCTCCGCGGGCCATGGCACCCTGATTGACCCGAAGGATGGCCTGGTTCTCAATGGCCACCTGTGTCAGGCCCGAATGTCATGCGAATCCCGGAGAACCTCGAGGCCTAGGAAAATGGGAACACAGTCAATGGCTGTGACTGACCACAACCCTGAACACCACCCAACCTGCAAGCCATAGCCCAATGTCCCGCACCTGTGATGGCATGCACCCACCCACAGTGAACATGCACATGGCCATCACAAACAGGCGGCACCAGCTATGCGCACCACCGCCCACACACACTGCCCACGTCAATCACAGTACAAACTAGGCTGGCAAGTGATGTGGCAATGTGGTGCGATGCCAGTTACACAGCTATGTGCCCAGTGCATGCCTGGACCACCAGTGATGCATACACAGGCGATGCGTGATACTGCACTGTGATGCAGATCACCTGTGTCATGCCTACATACATGGATACATAGACAGTGTCGGCAGATAAGGGCCTATAGGACACCCAGTCTGTCCATTTGACCTTGTAAGTTCACTCTGTTGTCCTATAAGTCCATTCCCCTTACCCTGACCTCCAGAATTCCTTTATGGCTAACCCATGCATTCATAAATCCGTGACCAAGTCAGCCCCCACCACTTCCTCTGGCAGGGTGTTCCACTTGTCCACCACCCATTCTGAAAATACTTTCTCATGTTTCCTCTGAATCGTCCCCTCCAACTTCATCCCATGCCTCAGTCCTGGAAACATCCTTTACGCTTAAAATATTGTTTTCCTGCACTCTGTTCCCCTGAATACTTGTATGTCCCCATCATATCCCACACCCTCCTCCCTCCAGGGAGTACATGTTCAGTTCTGTCAACCTGTCTGCATAGGACTTGTGATGCAATACATGCACCATCCATGTCACCCTCCTCTGAACCCTCTCCACCCAGTCCATGTCCATCGAGGTATGGTCTCCGGAATCAGTACACTGTACCCAGTGTGGGACTCACTAGTGTTTTGTATAGTAGAATTATGACCTCCCTTTGGTTGTGTCCCGCATGGCTGGTGGTCTTGCCCCCCCAGCATGCAATAGCATCCATGAAGTAATGATACTCACACTCCTCCAGCAGCTGGGTCTGACGCTGCTGCTGCTGCTGCTGCTGCTGTTGGGGCACAACACCCCCCGGCACCGGGGCCCTGGCATGGCCCACGTCACCCTGGTCCTGTGTCCTCACAATCCGGCCTGTGGGAGACATATGTTGAGACAAACATCAGTGTGACTCAAAAGCAGAGTGCCCCTGCCCAGTGAGGTGCCTGCCCACACAGCCATAACCATCCATCGCACAGCTACACACTGACACACCTATGCACAGCCACCCAAGCACACACCACCCCTACAGAGAATATAGGTGCATAGATGGTACGCACTCACCTGGCCTGGGCACCACGCCCACCTGGCGAGCGAGCGCCTTGTGACCAGAGTTCGGCTCCCCTCCGGGAGTCACTGTGCGGTGCGGCACTGCTCAGCAGACCCGGCCCGGCCAGTGACCTCCACCAAATCAGTGGCCACTTGCTGCCACCGCGTGGGTCCCTGGGCAGGTGAGGGGCCTCACCATACAGTGCCTCACAGGCGGGCTCACCAGGGCCACCAGGTTGGCCACTTCAAGCTGGCTCTAGGGCACCGCCTCCTCCCTAGCCATGGCACCAACTTTACAGCAGGCAATATGGCGCGCTGCACGTAACCCCTGGGTTGTTGCACAATAGACCACCACAGGCTCCAATCGCGCTGTTGAACAGCACCATCACTTCGCTGGCTGTCACCAGACAGCGCTAATAGGGACGTCACATGGCATGCCAGCAACAGCGCCCGGGGGGTCAGAGGCATACACAAGGTCACGGCCCAGTGGCGCAGGCTCGCACAGTGCCTTGGATGTATAGGCATCCTCTGGCGACTGCCAAGCTGAGCACCAATGCCACAGTGGACTATCGGCGCGAGTAGTGCCACAGCGCCATATAGTGCCCAGTGCTGTGCGCCACAGGCACAATGGTGGCATAGCCTGAATAGACCTATCGGCAGCTCAACGGGTCTGCAGCGATAGGCGCATCGTAAGCTGTCTGGGCATCGCATGATGCAGTGTAGCCACGCAGCCACAAACATCGCGCCATTGGCTCAGCGGACCTTCCGTGTGCGCTAGCGCAAATCAGCGATCTTCAGCCGACATATGCAAACCATTGACATCAGCCATTCAAAGCGCGGTGGCGCGATTAGCATGTCATTAAAGTAGCGCCACACCTCATTTGCATATGTTGCGCTATAAAAATCGACAGTGGGTTGTGCTGGCCAGATTTGATTTACTGCAGGTGAAGGTGAGTTACATGCTGTGTGATGCTCAGGACAATGCTCATGGGCAGGGTGCCGGAGGATGATAAAGGCTGAGGGGCTGAGCATGAAAGGGCATAGAAAGGGACAAAGGCACCCTTTCTATCAGTATCTGCCATGCAGGAGAGGAAGCAGGGGCTTCTGCCCCCGGGCAACAGCTATGCTCATGGGGAAATGCTGTCGACTGCACAGTGACAGGTGTCCACTTCCACCCCACACAGATCACCATGACACCAGAGCCAAGCTGAGGGTGTGGACGGCGGGCATAGAGGAGGCTGAACTTCACCACGGCAGAGACAGAGGCCCTCTTCCAGGCCTACCTGGAGGAAGCCACTATGAGTGGATGGAGGGCACCACTCAGGGAGTGTGCAGCTGCATGGGAGGGTGGCTTTCGGGCCGTCAACCTGCGCGGAAGCCACCAGCTCCGTGCAGGAATACTACAGGAAAGAAGATGGGGACTGACATGAGAGCTGAAGGAGAAGGTGGCAGCCTTCAGGAGTGGCACGTGCTGGCACTGGTGAGGGCCCACCAGTGGTGTTGCAGCTAGCCCTACAGAGGAGACACTGGTCGTGGCCATGCAGCTGAGTGCCATTCTTGGCGTACCAGGCGGAGGATTCCAGACAGGTGGAAGCCCATCACTGCAGTGAAAACATGGGTGATGTTGTAGAGGGCTGTTGTTCACATGCACTCATGTACTCTCTCTTTCTGTTACAGATCCTGTTCATCTGCAGGAGACGGTGGTGGTGGTGGGTCCAGACAGTGAGGGCAAGACCTGCTGGACGTGGAGGAGGGACCATCCACCTCCACCACCAGCCCAGGCACTGCAGCAGCATGCACGCTGGGCCAACAACTCGGCGTCAGTGATACGGGGCGCAGGGGCGGCATTAGCCTGTGTCACAGCAGTCTGGCATGCAGGTATGCCAGCATGCTGTGCCTATGGCAGTGGCACAGACCTGCACCATTGATGCAGGCCTGCAATGGCAGTGATAGGTGTGTGTCCCGTGACGGACACATGAAGGACACGTGCCCCTGGGCCTTCCTGGTTCACACCTGTGTACGGCATGCTTGCTACAGTCCCAGGCTGTGTGCCTGTCAGCACCAGTGGGGCAGCACCGGTGGCTGTGAAGGTGTCTAGCACTGTTGTCAGGCGGTGGAAACAGGTGGACCTGGGGCTCCAGCAGTTGGAGGAGGTGGCAGCAGTTGCACACCAGGTCTGGGGGTACAGTGTCAGCAGTGGCACATTTCCACCGCCCTCTGATCCTCATACCTGGTCTGAGTGAACGGTGCCCACCCTCAGGGAGTGCTGTGCACCAGGACGATCCCACCCTGGGGGTCACGATGCCATTGGGGCACAGTACCCATTGGATCGCACACCCGCCTGCTGCAGGTTCGACGGTACAGCTGCAGGGAAGCGGGTTGCAAAGGTCCATGGAGCACTATGCTGTATGTCCATGGAAGCGGCATAGCAAGGACAGTACTCAGGATCCGAGCCGAGCTGGTCATAGCGGGCAAGGATGTGACCGCTGCCAGTGACAGGCTGACCAGGCAGTGGTCTCTGTCGCAGACGCGTGGCCACACTGTCAGGTGCCCCTGCCACACACCCACAGTCGCTCTCCACTCCCGTTCCTGGCGACGTGCGCGACACCAGGCCTGTCGACGCCGGGTTCTGCTGTGGGTATCCGAGCACCCTGGTGCAAGTTTGTTTGGCAGGATGCAGACCTCTATGCGGGCAAGGTCGGCGTTGGCGCAGTGGGACCCTAAGTGGTGCACCAGCGCCACCCGATGTAACCTGCTCCAGCCTGCCAGGTGCTGCTGGAGCCGACGGGGACCACCCACACATCCGTGGTGGCGTGGGACAGTGCTACCTGACTGAACTGTCTCCCAGTGCAGGCCCTGTCTGGTGCTGCCCTGTGCAATGTGTGTCATAGTGGGCAGTACACTGCTGGGTGCTCTGCTCACCAAGCTGACACACGGACTTCCTCCACCTCTCCCAACTGCTGTCCACAGATGCGTGTGCATGATGATGCCTGCATTGTACTGTACACCAAGGTGCAAGGGTGCCAGGTCTGACACCATGGACAGTCCAGGTGGTGGGGGTGGTTGGGGGTGCTGTGTGTTGGCAATGTCATTTCCGCAGTGCTGTGCTGCTGCCCATGTGCTGGCGTGTGTGTGTGTGTGTCCTATAGTGCTCACCCTCTCTGATGGTGTGTTGGTATGCCTGGAACCTTCAACTCCCCTGACCTTCATGCACGGTGTGTTCCCCTGTGTGCCTGTGGTTTGCACATGGACAGTGTTGCCTGCACATGTCCCTTGACTTACCTGTGTTGGGCAGTGCTCTTCTGCAATGGTGTCCCGGTGCAGCTGGGCCTGCCAGGTCAGTCAGGGGTCCCTCTGTCCTGGGGGCTGCTCATCACCACATCACGGCGCCACTGGCGTCCCGCCATCGCTGTCCCCTCTTGGACCTGTGCTGGCTCTCAGGTCTTTGTATGTTGTGCGGATACAACAGGCCAAGATATCCCACAGGCTTTTGGGGGCTGTACTGAGACTCCGCGGAGGTGTCCAGGCATCAGGCGTGCCTTGAGCATCCCAAACACCAGCTCTATGATGTTGCGATGTTCGGCATGTACCTCATTGAAACATAGCTGCGTTGGAGTGGTAGGTGCGGTATGGTCATGAGCAGCCAGGGACGGAGTGGGTATCCGCATGGTCACCTGTGTGGAGATAGTGAGATCAGTGTCATGTCAGGTCCATATTGCCCATATCCTTGTGTGCCACTACCATGGCACCTGTGTCATTCCACCCTTGCACAGGTTTGCATTTCCATACATGTGTACTCACCACTAGATGACCCGTGAGGATGTTCCACTCCTCGAATCGATGGCACAGTGAGACTGAGTGCCATATAGAAGAAGCATCATGTGCTCCGCCCAGGTGTGGCCAGACATTGATAATCGCCAGTGGCATCACACACCACCTGGCAGTTGACACTGGAAAAAACCTTCGGTTCCGATAAGCCTGGCTGTAGGGGCCAGGTGGCGTGCAGAATAGCCACATGGGTGCAGTCTATGGCCCCTAGCACGCCAGGCATATCATCTTTACCCTGTGGAACTCCTGCATGTTTGTTATGCGGCTCTGCCCGGCGGTGCTGTGGAAATGGTTATACTACAGCATAAGAGGCAGCAGTCCCTTCGAAATTAGGTGAGGATCGTGACATGGCCGACTGTGTAATGCCTGTGGTGTCCCTATCGGCCTCTGGAGAGTGCCCGTGGTGACAGGCACATGCAGGCTGTCACCTTGGTCTCCCGGACAGGCATGACTCCGTGTGGGGTGCCATCACATCACTGCACAGCTTGCAGAGCCGTCTCAGTATTGCCCTGTTGGGTGGTACAGGCCACAATTTTGGCGTCATGTACAGCTCGAAGCTGATCTGGGCACGATACCTCCTGTCGGGGCATACGCCGCGCGGGCCCCTCGCAGCCACATCCCCTGCAGCATGGTGTCTCACCCCCTCATACAGCTTCCATGTGAGAAGCTGACACTATCCATCTCCTAGCTTCTGCCCCCGGCTGCTGTTCCTGTGTTACCCGCTGCCCCACTGCTGCTTCCACTGCACAGGCTCACCTGGCCTCTCTGTCCTCCTGGACCCACTGTTCCTCTCTCCTGCTCCTCTCCTCTCTCTCTCTCTCTCACTCTCTCTGTCTCTCTCCCCAGTTTGCAGCCTGCTAGGGTTCTTGCGCCCGCTTCCTTGAGCCTTTGTGTTTGGCTCAAATCCGGTACTACGCCAACTTCCGGCTGAGCTTACTCTTAAGCATTGCGCAAGTGTTCGGATATCGCATTATGCACTTTGCATGGACCTACCTTTCAGCTGCGCATGCCTTCATTTCCATTATGCTGTTGTTTCAGCATGTTTTCGTGGAGCAACTGGCCCCCTTCTTGAATATTGCAGAATGGTGCATTTTGAGTTATGCGACACGTTAACCCTGTTGTACATGGCGCAACCCTTTTGAATATCTGGGCTCGTGTGTTAGGAAGCTGTAGGAGACAGTCTGCTCTGAGAGCTCTCTGTGATTCAAACCTTCTAAAACCAATTAAAAAGCCTTTTTGAGTAATTTTTTTTGCTGAAACTTTAGTTCATCGATTGTAGGACACCCTCCTGTGCTCATATTATCGAGAGTTTATTATTTGTGTATGGATTTTGAATGTTAATGTATGACATTCAGTCTGTGTACTGAGAGACAGTGGAAGTGTGCTTTGGGGGAGGGGTGTATCTGTGGTGTAGACAGATTAACTTGGAGAAAAAGGCAGTTCTTTCTGTTTTGGTGATATTTTTCTTGTATAACTGTATTAATGTACACAGTAATATTTTCAATAATTCTTGCCATTTTTTGCTGGTTGTTGTGGTGCAGCAGTGCATAATTTTAGTTTGTTTAAAATATGTGGTTATACAGTATTACTGAAGTTTTCAATTTGCTACTCATTACTTAGTGTGTGCGTGTGAGTATGTGTGTGTCGCGTGTCATCAAATCAGACACCTTTTATTGTGCCACATAGTAATTTCAGCAATGTGAACCTGCTATCCACTGCAGCTGTGTGATTTTTGTACTTCTTTGTGGTGCCTTTACTGGTACTAGTATTAGTGACTGTTACTGCAGCAGTGCAGTAGACTACCTCCCCCCACCCCCGCGGCCCGCCCTAACCGACAAAGGTATTCTTTTCCAGATTTGAATTTCTGATGGTGAGCACTGGTTAGGTGTTGTGCCTTTGCATCTGCATCTCTTCAGTGCACAAGCGCAATCTTAATCTGTCTGTGCATTTGCATCTCTTTGGGCCCAATCTCCATCTGTAACTTAAGCCACAGTTGTTTCTTTATCTTCCCTTCAGAGTACTGGACTGGTGTGGTGCATAATTCTGCATGAACATTGTACTCATTAATATGCTTTTTTAAGTCAGGACCATCATCATGAGTCACTCATGATACAAATCATGTTCTTCATCAGCAGGGTCACAAATGGAGTCACAAATCACGATGCACGATCACGTCACGAATCACAACATTAATTTTTTTACTAGTTACTTGGATGTATTGTAAACCTGTTTTGTAGTATCTCTCCAGGCTTCACCACCCCACCATTGTACTCATTGATAAGAGTTTTTAAGTCGGGGAGTTTTGTGCTATAGCTCATCAGGGAAGTACAGCCGTAGGCATTCGCGTTCCTGATACAGTTCCATATTGGTTATCTCATACCATTGACACTAAATCTTGTTCTTCATCATCACGGTCACAAATGCAGTCACAAATCATGATTCACAATCATGTCATGAAGCACAACATACATTTTTTTACTAGCTACTTGGATGTATTGTAAGTCTGTTTTGTAGTATCTCCCCAGGCTTCACCACCCCACCACTGTACTCATTAATAAGAGTTTTTAAATTGGGGAGTTTTATGATACAGGATCAGCTCATCAGGCAAGTACAGCCATAGGCATTCGCATTCCTTCCTGTATAGCATGTGAGTTACAGTACTGTAAGTAGTGGTGGGTGAAGTGGCCCTAATTCACACCTCAAAGTGATTTTCGAAGTAACGTGGAATCCTCGGAGTACTCCCCAATGTGAAGCAGAGTACTTCGCTTCATAATGAGGAATGCAAAGTCCATTGAAACCAATGACTTTGCATTATTCCGCCTTCCCCAAACCACTTTTTCACCAATTGTACGGCGAAGTACATTGAAATCAATGTTATTCACCACACTGTGCCTTATAATTGCGCTCCAAATGAAATTCTGCAGTGATTCATGTGATTACAGGTCACATGGGCTCTAGATTGTTCTGCACAGCCTTAGTTCTGGCCTGGGTAGTGTGTGTGTAGTGGTAGCTGGAGACAGTTTGCTCTCAGAGCTCTGCGATTCAGGACCTCTAAAACTGTTTAAAAATGCCTTTTTGAGTCTTTTTTTGCTCAAAATTTAGCACATCAATCATAGGAAACCATTCTGTGCTCATATCATTGAGTGTTTATTGCTGTGTGTGGATTTTGAATGTTAATTTAGAACAGTCAGTCTGTGTACTGTGAAGTGTGCTTTTAGGGAGGGCGATTTGTGGTGTAGGTACATTAACTGGGAGAAAAGGCAGTCTTTCTGTTTTAGTTATATTTTTCTTGTATAACTGTTAATGTACACACAGTAATATTTTCAGTAATTCTTTACATTTTTTGCTGATTGTTGTGGTGCAACAGTGTATAATTTGTCTGTTTAAAACATTTGATTATATTACTAAAGGTTTTCAATTTGCTACACATTACTTGTAATGTGTGTGTGAGTGTGTGTGAGATGCGTGCCATTAAATCAGACACCTTTTATTGTGCCATGCAGTAATTGCAGCAGTGAGAACCTGCTATTCCCTGCACCTGCATGAATTTTTTATACTATTTTGTGGTATCTTTACTGGTAGTGGATTGTTACTGCCGTGTTCTAATCCCCCAACTGGCAAAATGTATTCCTTTCCAGATCTGGATTTATGACTTGTAAGCACTGGTTAGGTGTTGTTGTGCCTTTTCGTATGCATCCCTTGAGTGCGCAGTGCAATCTTAATCTGTCTGTGCATTTGCAGCACCCAACTCTGAGAGATTGTATTTCTTGCTAAGCTCTCATTTCACTTCATCAGCACTGGGGAATTTTCTGGACACAAGACAGTAGCGTTTTGGGGATGCACATTAATTCTGATGACTGTGTGTGACCACTGCATACATGACTGAGTGCACCATTAATTCTGGGAGACTTTGCATTTCTTGTTATGCCCTCATTTCACTTCATCAGCACTGGGGAGTTTTCTGGACACAAGACAGTAGCACTTTGGGGATGCACATTAACTCTGGTGACTCAGTGGGTGGGGTGCAACCAATATTGTTGTCACTCCTCCTTACTTTGTGTTTAAGGCGGAATGACAACACAAAGTAATAATAACAAGGAGAAGTGAGCCTTTCCTATGGGGCACTCTGCGTAGAAAAGTTCAAATGTGAAGTGGCCACTTACATTCACTTCACTGAGTGGATTTTAAATTGTTGCATCTCTACTCAGACCCAGCTGGCAGCTGCTATCTCAGCATAAGGAGCAGTTAGATCACTTACCCAGAATTCCTACCTGCTGTATATAAATCAGAATTTGTACTGCTGTAGCACTACTAAAATAGTGGTTGACTAATAGAAAGCTTTGAGCTGGAAGAAACAGCTCATACACAAAGGGCAGTCCTAGGAGGAATACACCAAGAGTAGTCTAGCTCATAACCTTACTGTCTGTTATACCCACTGCTGAAATAGTGGTCAGCTAATAGAAAGCTGTCAGCCAGAAACAACAGCTCAGACACAAAGGGCAACCTTAAAAGGTATATGCCAAGTATGGTCCAGCCCGTAGCCTTACTGTCTGCATGTTTCACTGATGTTCACCGATTGGGAGAGAGATCAATCATGGAGGGAAGGCAGATTCTGACAGGTGCAGAAACAGGGATTCTTTGACAACAGTTCTACCTGGGTGAATCCCACTTGGAGTGCACAGTCTGGGCTCCTATCTCTGCTGAGCTGATATCCCTCATCAATCACTTTGCTCAGACCCAGCCAGTGGCTGCTGTCTCAGCATAAGGAGCAGTTGGAACATTTACACAGAATTGTTGGCTGCTGTATGTAAATCAGCATTAGTACTACTGAAACAGTGCTCAACTAATAGAAAGCTCTCAGCTGGAAGCAACAGCTCAGACACAAAGGGCACCCCTAGGAGGCAAATGCCAAGAATGGTCCAGCCCCTAGCTTTACTGTCTGCTGTACCCACTACTGAAATAGTGGTCAGCTAATAGAAAGCTCTCAGCCAGAAACAACCAGAAGCAACAGCTTAGACACAAAGCACAACCATAGGAGGCATACGCCAAGTGCGTTCCAGCCCCTAGCCTTACTGTCTGCTGAGATTCACTGCTCCTTATTGACTAGGAGAGAGAGACCAATCATGAAAAGAAGGCAGACTCCAAATGATGCAGAAGCAGGGATTCCTTGACAGCCATACTACCTCCGTGAAACCCCATTGGAGTGCACAGTCCATGCTCCTATCTCTGCTGAGCTGATATCTCTCCTCGATCACTCTGCACAGACCTAGGCAGTGGCTTCGCTCTCAGTATAAGGACAGTTGGAACACTTACCCAGAATTTCTGGCTGCTGTCTGTAAATCAGCCCTTGCACTGCTGTACCACTACTCAAACAGGGGTCAACTAATAGAAAGATCTCAGCTGGAAGCAACAGCTCAGACAATAGGGCACCACTGAGAGGCATATGCCAAGAGCAGTCCAGCCCCTAGATTTACCGTCTGCTGTACCCACTACTGAAATAATGGTCGGCTAACAGAAAGCTCTCAGCAAGAAACAACAGATGACACACAAAGGGCAACAGTAGGAGGCATATGCAAAGTGCCGGACAGTCCCTAGCCTTAATGTCTGCTGATTTTCACTAATCTTTACCGACTGGGAGAGAGACCAGCAACTGAGGGAAAGCAGACTTTGAGAGGTGCACAAGCAGGGAATCTTAGAAAGCAGTTCTACCAGGATGAATCCCCAGTGGCTGCTTTATGTAAATCAGCATTTGTACTGCTGTACTACTACTCAAATAGTGGTCGAGTAATAGAAAGCTCTCAGCCAGAAGCAATAGCTCAGACACAAAGAAGACATATGCCAAGTATGGTTCATACTCTAGCCTTACTGTCTGCTGAGCTATACTGATCTTCACCAACTGGGAGAGAGACCAGTCATGGAGGGAAGGCAGTCTCTGGCAGGTGCAGAAGCAGGGAATCCTAGACAGTAGTTCTACTAGGGTGAATCCCCCATGGACTGCACAGTCTGGGCTCCTATCTCTACTGAGGTGACTTCTCTGCTCAGACCCTGCTACCAGCTGCTCTCTCAGCATGATGAGCAGTTGGAACACTTACTAAGAATTCCTGGCTGCTGTACCACTACTGAAATAGTGGTTGACTAATAGAAAGCTCTCAGCTGAAAGCAACAGCTCAGATACAAAGGGCACCCCTAGGAGGCATATGCCAAATGAAGTCCATCCCCTAGCCTTACTGTTTGCTTTTTCCACTATTGAAATAGTGGCCAGCTTATAGAAAGCTCTCAGCCAGAAACAGCCTGAAGCAACAGCTCAGACACAAAGGGCCACCCTAGGATGCATACACCAAGAGTGGTCCACTCCTAGCCTGACTCTGCTCTACCCGCTACTGAAATAGTGGTTGGCTAAGAGAAAGCTTTCAGCCAGACACAACCAGGAGCAACAGCTCAGACACAAAGGGCAACCCACAGAGGCATACGTCAAGTGTGGTCCAGCCTCTAACCTTACTGTCTTCTGAGTTCACTGATTTTCTCTGACTGGGAGGAAGACTCCAACAGGGGCAGAATCAGGGATTCCTTCACAGCAGTTGTACCTGGATAAATCCCCCTTGGAGTGCACAGTCTGGGCTCCTATCTCTGCTGTGTTGACTCCTCTCCTCAATCGCTCTGCTCAGACCCAGCCAGTGGCTGCCCTCTCAACAGGAGGAGCAGATGGAACACTTACACAGAATTTCTGGCTTCTGTATGTAAATCAGAATTTGTGCTGCTCTACCACTACTTAAATAGTGGTTAACTAATAGAAAGCTCTCAGCTGGAAGGAGCAGCTCAGACACAAAGTCATCCCAGCATACATATGCCAAGATTGGTCCAGCTCTTAGCCTTACTGTCTGCTGTCTCACTACTGAAATAGTGGTTGAGTAATAGAAAGCTCTCAGCCAGAAACAACCAGAAGCAATAGCTCAGACACAAAGAAGACATATGCCAGGTATGGTTCATACTCTAGCCTTATTGTCTGCTGAGCTATACTGATCTTCACCGACTGGGAGAGAGACCAGTCATGGAGGGGAGGCAGTCTCTGGCAGGTGCAGAAGCAGGGAATCCTAGACAGTAGTTCTACTAGGGTGAATCCCCTGTGGACTGCACAGTCTGGGCTCCTATCTCTGCTGTGGTGATTTCTGTCATCAATCGCTCTGCTCAGAACGAGTCAGCAGTTGCTCTCTCAGCATAAGGAGTAGTTGGAACACTTACCCTGAATTCATGTTCCCTATATGTAAATCAGCATTTGTACTGCTGTGCCACTAGTAAAATAGAGACCAATCACAGAGGGAAGGCATACTCTGATAGGTACAGAAGCAGGGATTCCTTGATAGCAGTTACACCTGAATGAATGCTCCTTGAAGAGCACAGTCCAGGCTCCTATCTCGGCTGAGGTGACTTTCCTCCTCGATCGATTTGCTCAGACCCTGCCAGTGGCTGCTTTCTCAGGATGAGGAGAAGTTGAAACACTTACCTAGAATTCCTTGCTTCTGTATGCAAATAAGCATTTCTACTTCTGTACCACTAGTAGAATAGTGGTCGACTAATAGAAAGCTCTTCACTGTTAGCTCATACAAAAAGGATACTCCTAGGAGGCATTCACCAGGATCGGTCCAACCCCTGGCCTTACTGTCAGCTGAGCTTTACTGATCTTCATCAACTGGGAGAGAGTCTGACAGGTGCAGAAGGGATTCCTTGACAGCAGTTCTACCTGGGTGAATCCCCCTTGGAGTGCACAGTCTGGCTAATATTTCTGCTGTGGCAACTTCTCTCCTCGATCTCTCTGCTCAGACCCAGCCAGTAGCTGCTGCCTCAGCATAAGGAGCAGTTGGAACACTTACTCAAATTTCCTTGCTGCTGTATGTAAATCAGCATTTCTGCTGCTGTACCATTACTAGAATGGTGGCCAATTAACAGAACCTCTCAGCTGGAAGCAACAGCTCAGACTCAAAGGGCACTCCTAGAAGTCATATGCCAAGAGTAGTCCAGCCCCTATTCCTACTGTTTTCTGTACCCGCTACTGAAAAAGTGGTCAGCTAATAGAAAGCTTTCAACCAGAAATAACCAGAAACAACAGCTCAGATACAAAGGGCACCAATAGGAGGCATATGCCTAAAGCAGTCCAGCCCCCCTGCCTTACTGTGTGCTGCACCCATGTCTGAACTAGTGATCAACTAATAAAAAGCTCTCAGCCAGAAACAACAGCTCTGACACCATGGGCAACCCTTGGAAGCATGCAATAAGTGCGTTCCAGCCCCTTGCTAGATGGCCTACTGAGCTTCACAGAGTGTGAGAGAGACCAGTCATGGAGGGAAGGCAGACTCCGGCAGGTACAGAAACTAGGATTCCTTGACAGCAGTTCTACCTGAGTGAATCCCCCTTGGAGTGCACAGACCAGGCTCCTATCTCTGCTGAGGTGACTTCTCTCCTCGATTGCTCTGCTCAGGTCTTTCCAGTGGCTGCTGTCTCAGCATAAGGAGCAGTTGGAACACTTCCACAGAATTTCTGGCTGCTGTATGTAAATCAGCATTTGTGCTGCTGTACCACTACTGAAATAGTGGTCAACTAATAGAAAACTCTCAGCTGGAAGCAACATCTCAGACACAAAGGGAACCCCTATGAGGCATACACCAAAAGTGTTCCAGCCTCTAGCCTTACTGTCTGCTGTAACCACTACCAAAATAGTGGTCGAGTAATAGAAAGCTCTCAGCCAGAAACAACCAGAAGCAACAGCTCAGATACTAAGGGCAAGCTAGGAGGCATAGACCAGGTGGAATATGTCAAGTGCAGTTCAGCCCCTACCTTACTGTCTGCTGAGCTTCACAGATTTTCACTGACTGTAAGAGATCTATCATGGAGAGAAGGCAGACTTCAACACATGCAGAAGAAGGTATTCCTTGACAGCAATTGTACCTGGGTGAATCCCCCTTGGAATGCGCAGTCTGGCTGATATCTCTGCTGTGGTGACTTCTCTTCTTGATTACTCTGCTCAGACCCAGCCAGTGACTGCTCTCTAAGCTTAAGGAACAGTTGGAACACTTACCCAGAATTCCTTGCTGCTGTATGTAAATCAGCATGTCTACTGCTATACCACTACTAGAATAGTGGCCAATTAACTGAAAGCTCTCAGCTGGAAGCAACAGCTCAGACCCAAAGGGTACACCTGCAGTCATATGCCACAAGCAGTCCAGCCCTTAGCTCTACTGTCTTTTGTAGCCACTACTGAAATAGTGGACAGTTGATAGAAAGTTCTCAGCCAGAAACAACCAGAAGGAACAGCTCAGACACAAAAGTCACCAATAGGAGGCATGTGCCAAGAGTGGTCCAGCCCCTTGCTTACTGTTTGCTGTACCCATTACTGAAATAGTGGTCAGCTAATAGAAAGCTCTCAGCCAGAAGCAACAGCTCAGACACCATGGACAACCCTTGGAGGCATACAACAAGTGCAGTCCAGCCCCTAGTCTAACTGTCCACTGAACTTTGCAGAGTGAGAGAAAGAGCAATCAGGGAGGGAAGGCAGACTCTGGCAGAAGCAGGGTTTCCTTGACAGCAGTTCTGGCTGGGTTAATTCTCCTTGGAGTGCACAGTCCATGATCCTATCTCTGCTGAGATGACTTTTCCCTTCGATCATTCTGCTCAGACTGTGCCAGCGGCTGCTCTGTCAACATAAGGAGCAGTTTTAACACTTAACCATAATTCCTTGCCTCTCTATGTATATCAACATTTCTTCTGCTGTACCACTACTAGAATAGTGGTCAACTAATAGAAAGCTCTCCACTGGAAGCAATAGCTCAGACAAAAAGAGGACCCCTAGGAGGCATACGCCAAGATCAGTCCAGCCCCTAGCCTTACTGTCTGTTGTACCCACTACTTAATAATGGTCAGCTAATAGAAAACTTTCAGCCAGAAACAAACAGAAGCAACAGCTCAGAAACAAAGGGCAATCCCAGTAGACATCTGCTAAGTGCTGTCTAGCCCCTAGCCTTTCTGTCTGCTGAGTTTTACTGATGTTCATTGACTGGAAGAGAGACCAATTACGGAGGAAAGGCAGACTCTGACAGGTGCAGAATCAGGGATTCCTTGACAGCTGTTATACCTGGGTGAATTCCCCTTGCAGTTCACAGTCCAGCTCTTATCTCTTCTGAGATGACTTCTCACCTTGATCTCTCTGCTCAGACCTAGCCTACAGCTGCTCTCTCAGCATAAGGAGCAGTTGGAACACTTACCCAGAATTCCTGGTTGCTGTATGTAAATCAGCATTTGTACTGCTGTACCACTACTGAAATAGTAGTCGACTAATAGAAAGCTCTCAGCTGGAATCAACTGCTCAGACAGAAAGTGCACCTCTAGGAGGCATATGCCAACAGCGGTCCAGCCCCTAGCCTTACTGTCTGCTGTACCCACTACTGAAATAGTGGTCAGCTAATAGACAGCTCTCAACCAAAAACAACCAGAAGCAAGAGCTTAGACAAAAAGGGCAATCCTAAAAAGCATACACCAAGTATGGTCCAGCCCCTATCCTTACTGTTTGCTAAGCTTCACTGATCTTTACCAACTGGGAGAGAGACCAATTATGGAGAGAAGTCAGACTCTGACAGGTGCAGAAGCAGGAGTTCCTTAACAGCAGTTCTGCCTGGGGTGAATCCCCTAGCAGTGCACAGTCCAGGCTTCTATCTGTGCTGTTGTGACTTCTCTCTTCGATTGCTTTGCTCAGACCAAGCAAGCGGCTGCTCTCTCATCATAAGTAGCAGTTGAAACACTTACCCAGAATTCCTGGCTGCTGTGTGTAAATCAGATTTTGTATTGCTGTACCACTACTGAAATAGTGGTTGACTAATAGAAAGCTCTCAGCTGGAATCAACAGCTCAGACCCAAATGACACCCCTAGGAGGCATACGCCATGAGCAATCCAGCCCCTAGCCTTACTGTCTGCTGTATCCACTACTGAAATAGTGTTCATCTTATAGAAAGTTCTCAGCTAGAAACAACAGCTCAGACATCAAGGGCAATCCTCAGAGGAATATGTCAAGTGAGGTCTAGCTCCTAGCCTTACAGTCTGCCAATCTTCACTGACTAGGAGAGAAAGTGAGAGAAGGCAGTCTCCAGTAGGTGCAGAAGCAGGGATCTCTTGATAGCAGTTCTACCTGGATGAATTCCTCCTTGGAGTGCTCAGTCCTAGCTCCTATCTCTGCTGAGGTGACTTCTCTCCTTGATTGCTCTACTCAGATCCGAGCCAGCGGCTTCTCTCTCAGCATACAGAGCAGTTTTAACACTTACCCAGAATTCCTGGCTGCTGTAGGTAAATCAGCATTTATACTGCTGTAACACTACTGAAATAGTGGTTGACTAATAGATAGCTTTCAGCTTTAATCAACAGATCAGATGCAAAGGGCAATCCTAGGAGGCATAAGCCAAATGCAGTCCAGTCCCTAGCCTTCCTGTCTGCTGAGCTTCCTTCATCTTCACCTAGTGGGAGAGAGACCAATCATGGTGGAAAAGCAGACTCCGATAGGTGGAGAAGCAGGGATTCATTGACAGCAGTTCTACCTGGGTGAATCCCCCTTGGAGTGCACAGTCTGGGCTCCTATCTCGGCTGAGGTGACTTCTCTCCTTGATCGCTCTTCTCAGACCCAACCAGCAGCTGCTCTCTCATCATAAGGAGCAGTTGAAACACTTACCCAGAATTCCAGGCTTCTGTACATAAATCAGCATTTTTACTGCTGTACATCTACTGAAATTATGATCGACTGATAGAAAGCTCTCAGCTGGAAGCAACAGCTCAGACACAAAGACACCACACCCTAGGAGGTATTCTCCAAAAGCCGTCTAGCCCCTAGTCTTACTGTTTGCTGTACACACTACTGAAATAGTGGTCAGGTAATAGAAAGCTTTCAGCAAGAAACAACCAGAAGCAACAGCTCAAACACAAAGGACAATCTTAAGAGGCATGTGCCAAGTGCAGTCTAGCTCCTAGCTTTACTGTTTGCTGAGTTTCATTGATTTTTGTTGACTGGGAGAGAGACTTCCTCTTCTCCACTCTCTAGTTGTGCTACTAAGTGGCAGACCTTAACAAATTATTTTTTTCAGCAGGAAGAAGAAGAAGAAGAAGAAGAAGCAAATGTTTTGCCCCCACCCTACCCAGTAATCTCACCCACCCCATGGTCATCTTTCTATATAGTTTCTGCATGCCACTGCCCACTTGCTACCTGAAATGACTAAAAGGCAAAAAAAAAACTTCAGAAATAAATCTTTTTTCCTACCTTTCAGTTCTCTCCTGCAACTACCTACAGGCTAGACTAGCAGTTATTATTTCCATAGCAAAGAATATCAAGCCAACAGGAATGGATATCATGTCATGTAACCACTATGGAGCACTCTTTTACATGGACTGGGTTCAGGACATAGGCTATTGCCCCACATGCTGGTCCATAAACCACCTCCAAGCCCAATTCTTGGAGGCATGGGCAACAATAATCCACCTAAACCTAGAACTACGCCAGGTCACAAGGACTTGGAAACAGCCCTGGCTCCACCAGTACCCTGGCACTGACCATCTACCACTGAGGACAGGTCATCCTGGGGCTTGCCAGGTAGTGCAAAGGCGCAAAGCTAACTGCAGCCAGGCTCACCAAGTGGGAAACTCTCAAGAGGCAGTTATGCAGCTGCATAACCGGTTTGCCCAGTTGGAAAGGACGCACAATGAACCAGGCGACTGCTCATGCCAGAGAGCTAGGGCTCAGCAGCACCAGCCTGGCATCACCCTAAAAAACAATAGGGGATCACGAAGAAGAGACCCACATGTTATTGAGCCAGGGAAGGATGAGCACTCTGACTTGGGCCGAGGGAAGGTGCAGCGGCACCAAACACTTTGTCAGGACATAACTAGTAGGGCAAACCCTCCCACCAAAGGAAAGAAGAAACTGATCATTATGGGGGACTCCATGGTATGTGGGGTTGAATCACAGTTAAATGGGACCAACCAAATGGAGATAAGTGGTCAGATATCTCCCTGAGGCCACAGCAAAAAAGGATGTAGGTTGCATAGGAAACTGCATCATAAAGGAGCGTGACACCAAGGCCATCATCATTCACATAGGAACTAACGATATCACAAACCAATCCGTCGAACAGGCCAAGGCACATATCTCAAATCTAGGGGATTAACTCACCTTTTTTTCATCCACCTTGACCTTCTCTGAGGTACTTCCAGTACGGGAGAAGGGAAAAGGACAAGGAAAGGTTAGGAAAGCCAAAATCACAGAAGTGAACTCTTGACTTCACACTTGGTGCTCAGAAAAGGGCCACACCTTCATTGGCGGTTGGAAAGATTTCTGAGTAGGGACTTACTTTAAATTCAATGGCCTTCGCCTCAACAAGAAAGGGGTAAGGGCATTAGGCCAAAAATGCCGAAGTGTTCACAGTGAGTGGTGATCAGATGGGAGCAGGAATACAGAACCTCAGTCACCACTCCCCCCCAGAGCCTTGTAACAGCACCCATCATCAATCACGTAGACATAAACAACAGGAGCGCATGAAGGTTATACAAGTTAGACAAAGTACAAGGAAACAAAGGATCAAGGATGCCGGACTCTTGAAGGCAATGATGACCAATGCCTGGAGTCTGGCTAGCAAAATCCCAGAACTTTCTGCCAAAATAGCAGATGCAGGATTGGACTGGGTCGCAGTCACAGAAACATGGCTAAATGAGATCCATGAATGGATGTTGCAATCCCAGATTACAAATTATTCAGGAAAGACAGAAGAGGACCTAGGGGTGAGGGCTGCATTATATATAAGGGAGGACATAAAAGCTAAGGAGGTCCAAAGGTCCCAAGTTGAACCTGAGGTACGCTGGGTCACTCTCAAACTGGGCTCATGCTCAGCCCTCAGACTAGGAGTGATATTCAGACCTCCCTCACAAGGGGCAGGAGACAAAGCAATGCTTGAAAACATACTAAAGATGACCAAAAAAGGAGAAGTTGTGCTGATGGGGACTTCAACCTCCTGGATGTGGACTGGAACTGCTGCACAGCATCCATAACTAGAAGCAGACATTTCCTAAACACCTTGGCAGGGGCTGGACTTAATCAGCTTGTCACAGCTCCCACTAGAGAAAACATAGTCCTAGACATGGTACTCACAAACAGCGGCAAGGTCCAGGAGGTGGAGGCAGGGTGCCATTGGGGTCAAGTGACCACAAATATGTCTGGCTTGTTTTTCAATATTGCCAAGAAAAAAGTACCTAGTGCTTCCTCTCCCCTCCCCAGTGCCTGGCAATCAGGATACTGTCAAAATCCGAAACATCCATGTTATAGTCTACAAAACTGAATTGTAGTAGGATTCTGTGTTGGATAAAGAAGTTAGTGCAATGAATGAGAATGACTGATGCATTGTGCAGTGGCAGTCATTCAGAACACAGTCTGTGGCAAGCCGTGGAGGTCAGAGGAGGAGTGATATTTCGAGACTGGGAATACAGATTGGGGGAGCAGGGTGGTCATTACCCAAGAGGTGGGGGTGTGGTGGGCCTTAGACTACCAGGAATATAATTTACATTAATAACAGAGTACCTTCTTTTCTTAATACTGGGATGGGGATGGGGGCGAGGGGAGGTAACCTTCTCAGAGGTGCTACCTGTCTATGGCATGGGTGAGGCTAGGGTGCTATGCACCATGGGATCCAATCACTGGTTGAAAAACAGGTGCAGAGATCAGGGTTTTGGCTTCTTTGGGGACTGGGGGTCCACCTGGAGGGATGCAGGCATATACTGGTGTGATGGTCTGCATCTGTCCAGGAGGGGAACCAGGATCCTAGGTGATAGGTTTAAATGCTTCATTGGCAAGCATTTAAACTAGCCAAGGAGGGAGGCACTGAAAAGAAGCAGGGAAATCCTAGCCCCCCCAAAAAAATCAGGGTAGTTGGTGAGGTAAACACCAAGATAAATAAGTCAATAGGGAGAAGGACAGGGGTAAATGAAGAAAAAGGCAAAGGTAGCAAGGACAGGGATAGGGCAAAAAGGGGTAAGACCATCACAAAATGGAGGGTAATGAGTACCAATGCCCGTAGTCTGGGTAAAAAGCTCCCTGAACTAGTGGCCTTAATGGAAGAGGGATGCCTGGATATTGTGGCAGTTGCAGAAACATGGTACACAGAGAACCATGACTGGGATGTCAACATACCAGGGTACACAATCTACAGGAGGGACAGGGAGGGTAGAAGAGGTGGAGGAGGAGTAGCTCTCTACATAAGGGAAGGGATCAAAGCAATGAAACTAAAGGGTAAACAGGGAGGAGAGGAGGCACTGTGGGTCACCCTGGAGACCAGAAATGGCACCACAATCTACACAGGGGTTGTATACAGACCCCTGTCTCAAGCGGAGGAAATGGACAAGGAAATGGTAGATGGTATCCTTAGGATGGCTGAAAATGATGGGGGACCTGAATATGCCAGATGTTAACTGGAGCACCTTTGCTGCAGCCACATCCAAGAGCAGGGTCTTTCTCGATGCCCTACAGGGGTCATGCCTGAAGCAGCTAGCATTGGAACCCACTCAGGAGGGACCAGTCTTAGACCTGATACTCTCAAATGGGGACAGAGAGAGGATCTCAGAACTAGAAGTGGGTAGCCATCTGGAAACAAGGGGACCACCAAACAGTGTGGTTCATGATAAACACAGCCATAGAGTCAAGCCATACAAAAGTGAGGGTACTGGACTTCAGGAGGGCTGACTTTGTCAAAATGGGAGAGTGCCTCAGAAAAGCACTAGCAAACAGGCAAGAAGGAGGGTGGAAGAACAATGGGGAAACATCAAAACTGCCATCACAGAGGCAACAAGCCTTTGTGTGAAGCAAATAAACAAATCAAAATGAAAGAAAAAAACAATATGGTTCTCAAAAGAAGTGGCAGGGAAGGTTAGGGAGAAAAAAAAAGCATTCAGGAAGTATAAGCAAACACAGAAGGGGCAGGACAGAGAATTGTATCAGTTAAAGCAGAAGGAAGCGGGGAAGGCAGTCAAAATAGCAAAGGCACAAACCGAGGAAAAGATAGCCAACTCAGTTAAGAAGGGGGATAAAACCTTTTATAGGTAAATTAGGGAGTGAAGAAAGACCAAGGGAGGGATAGTGAGGCTTAATAAAGGGGAGAGCGGGTGGGCACAGAGGGACGGTGACAAAGCAGGGATACTGAAAGAATACTTCTGCTCAGTAGTCACAAAAGAGGAGGAAGGGGAGGTACCTAATCCAATCAATAGAAGCACTCTGGATAGGGGGTCAATATCAGTCCTTTTACAGAAGAAAGGATTCTGAAAGAACTGCTAAAACTGAAGATGGACAAAGCAATGGGGCTTGACTGGATTCACCCCAGAATTTTAAAAGAACTAAGGGGAGAACTAGTGACACTGCTGACTACATTTTTTAACAAATTATGGGAGGATGGTGTGGTACTTAAGGACTGGAGGAGGATGGATATGATTCCCCTTCACAAAAGTGGGAGCAAAGCAGAGGCAGGAAACTACAGACCTGTTAGCTTGATCTCAGTGGTAGGGAAGATGATGGAATCACTTCTGAAAGAAAGAATTGTTGAGAAGCCAGCGCAGCACAGGACCCAAGGCAGCATGGATTCATAACGGGAAGGTCATGTCAGATGAATCTAATATATTTCTTTGACTGGGTGACCAAAGTAGTAGACCAGAGAAGAGCTGTGGACATAGCCTTCCTAGACTTTAGCTAGGCATTTGACACAGTCCCACACAAAAGATTAATAAAAAAAATAGCCAGCCTGGGAGTGGGTCCCAGGGTGGTAGCCTGAGTAAACAACTGGCTGGGCAACAGGACACAGAGCTTAATTGTAAATGGATTCCACTCTGAAGAAAGGGGGGTTACTAGTGGGGTACCACAGGGTTCAGTACTGGGTCCGGTCCTTTTTAATGTCTTTATAAGTGATATTGCAGAGGGACTGGAAGGAAAGTATGCCTCTTTCAGATGACACAAAGATCTGCAACAGTGTTGATACACAAGGGGGGTGGAAAGGATGAGAAGGGACTTGGCAAAGTTGGAGGAATGGTCAAAAGTATGGCAGCTTAGATTCAATGCAAAGCAGTGCAAAGTAATGCAGCCGAAACAAAACCAGGAAGAAAGTTACACAATGGGGGGTTATTAACAACAACAAAATGGAAAGGAACCTGTGGGTAGTCATATCAGATGACCTAAAGAAGTAAGCAAGCAATATGAGAAGGCAGTAAGGATGGCTGGGGGATACTGGGATGTATGGAGAGGTATCACCAGTAGAAAACAAGAAGTTGTTATCCTCTGTACAGACAGTTGGTGAAACCCCATCTGGAGTACAGCATGCAGTTCTGGGGACCCAATCTCCACAAGGACATAGACAGAATGGAGGCAGTCCAGAGAAGGGCAACTAAAATGGTGCAGGGTCTGCAACAGAAGCCATATGAAGAAAGACTAAAGGAGCTTAACATGTATACCCTTGAGGAAAGGAGGAAGAGGGGGACATGATAGAAACTTTCAAGTATCTCAAGGGAATCAACAAAGTCCAAGAGGGTAGCATCTTTCAGAAAAAGAGATGTGCAAGAACAAAGGGACACATTCTGAAGATAGAGGTGGGACAGCTCAGGGGCAATGTGAGGAAGTATTTTTTCACAGAGATGGTGGTGGACTCATGGAAAAGCCTTCCTGAGGAGGTTGTGGGGTCAAAAACAGTGGGGGAATTCAAGAATGCATGGGATAGACATAAGGCAATTCTGGTGGCTGTAGGAAGAAGTAGGCTGTTGGTTAACTAGGATCTGCAGCTTATCCACTAGGTAGGGAAATGGGCAGACTAGGTGGGCCATGTGTCCTTATCTGTCATCAGAGTCTATGTTTCTATGAGTACTACAGTACAAGGATCTTTTTTTTTAAATTAGCACAATGACAATGGACATCTGGGATGGGGGAGTGACCAGTAGACTACCAGGTATATTACTTTATACAGGAACAGGGATTGGGCATCGGGGAGGGGAGAGGCAGCACTAGGAATTTTTGTCTTTGCAACACTAAAAAACAAGCTAAAAAGGAAGCTAAATAATTACTAGGTTTGGGGGCTGGCCGAATAGGAAGGAGTGTGACATTTGGTGGGTGCTTCAGGGGTGCGGGTTGGGGGAATTCATGAATTGACCATGTTTTTTCTTTGGGGAATTGAGCTATTTTTTTTGAAACAGAATCCTACTACGATTCAGTTTCCTAGACTGAACAAATCGTAATATGATTCAGTTTCCTGGGTGGGTGCTGGCTGATTATGCAACAGGAAAAGTATAATAGTGGTACAGTACCTGGCATCGGGGAGGAGGGACACACCAGTAGACTAACAGGGACACACATACCTCTCAACCTTCTGTCAATGAAATAAAGGACATGAACACTCAAAATGAGGGACAATGAGGGACACTGACCTCATAATGATTGACACATCCTCATATATGGACATACAGTACAAGATCAGAACACTGTGGAAACCATTGTTTTTACCTGTATAAACTTTATTAACAACTTAGCATATTACAATAGTATGCATTTTTGCTTTAAACTCTGAATTCCCAGCATGTTCTCTGTGTGGGCAGCACCTTTTCTATGAGGGATGAATGAGGGACAGGGCAATTTTGAGGAGTAAATTGAGGGATGTCCCTAGCAATGAGGGACACCTGAGAGATATGGGGACACACAACAGTACTAGGATGGCAATCGGAAAACTAGGGGATTCAGCCTGCCCTTTCAGGGGCCAGTGACTCCTCTGATTCAGATCCACACCATGGTTTGAACCCCTCCCTCCAGCTGCTGGCCAAGCTACCCGCTTGATCCCATCCAGTTTCAGGATTCAGCCTGCCCTTTCAGGGGCCAGTGATTTCTCCGACTTGAATCCACACTCACGGTTTGAGCCCCTCCTTCCATCTACTGGTCAAGCCAGCCGCTCATGCCCCTCTGATTTCAGGGGATTCAGCCTGCCCTTTCAGGAGCCAGTGACTCCTCCGACTCGGATCTGCACTCATGGTTTGAACCCCTCCCTCCATCTGCTGGCCAAGCCCCTCGCTCGCTTCCCTCCAATTTCAGGTATGGAGGTGTTGGGACATTTTAAATTTGGTGCCTCCCATAACCTGCTGGTGCTCACCGTATCTGCAAAGTGCAGCTCTCAGTGTATGCTGAGAAGCAGCTGGAGCATTTTAATTCAATTCAGCCCTGCTGCTTTGAGTAAGGACGGCCCACCCAACTTTGATCCAGCCTGCTCACACAACTCTGAATTTTGTCCCACCCACCCATCCAGACCCCATCCTCTATTAAATACTCAAAATATCCCCCCCATCCCGTTTCAGACTCACCTTTTCTCTTAAAGGGACATCAACCTCCAAAACCTTACAGGGGCAAGAAATGCTGAAATCTTTGCATCCCTTGCATCCACTAGTCACTAGTAAGTTTCTTTGTAAGTAGGCTCTCACCCTCTCAGCTATCTATTTGCCTAGCTACCCCTAGGAATGCCTGTTGTTCCCTCCATATTTCTCCCTTTCCACTGGGACCTCAGCTATTACTAAGTATGAGCCTGCTTAGGTGCTTTATAACTCTAGCTTTCTTGATCACTTGCCTACCTCTTCATTTCTGGGTCACTTCCTGGCCAGATTTACCCAGCCAACTACCCCCCCCGGTGGGGCATCCCTGTGGTTTTTGCCACTGACAGTGACCTGCCACCCACTCCTTCCCCCCATTCAGTCCCATTATAAACTCCTCAAAATTACCAGTCCTTCTCTCCCTTTTAATGCTTCCTTACCTCTCATGTCCCCCGTCCTCTCCATAGACTACAAACCTAGAAATCATAAACCTGTATCTATAATCAAGGTGCTCAAGTTCCTCATATTATGGAATTCCCTGTTACTCCTACTTCTGTCAGGAAACATCCACCCTAATCCAGGACCACCACAGCTTCTTCAGGCACACAGCTGTAAAATTAAACTGGCATCAATTAACATTAGAAGTCTCCCCCAAAACAACTGACCTACTACAGGTCCGGGTGACCCAGCATAGACCAGATATTCTCGCAGTGACCGAAACATGGCTCTCCCCATAGGTGCCGGATAGTGCCATTCACATTGATAGTTATACTCTATTTAGGGAAAACAGGTCTGGGAAAAGAGGCGGTGGCTGTGAAATCTACCTTAAAGCCTCCCTCCGAGGTCACCTCCTACTGAAAATCAACACTGGTAGTAGCTCCCAAGCACTGGCACTTAAATTGCTCCTTGGGTGCATGGTAAATCCCTGACCATCCTCGCTAGTTATGCCCCCACGTGACCAGTCCAGAGGTTTCACCGCTATAATTGATTATCTCTCTAATTTCCCCCCTGCCCTGAATTAGTGCTCCTTTGAGACTTCAATATAAACTGGCTGGATCTCAAAACCAACATCTACAAGGACGCCACCACTGCCATTAATTTGACCCAAGTAGTGACTTCCCTGACCAGGCGTAACGGCTGGAATTGGTAACTGTACCATGCTGGACCTCATTTTTACCAACAGGCCTGATAGAATTAGTTGCACTGAGGTTCAACCTGACTCCATTAGTGACCACTCCCATGTTCCTTACTTTGGTCTAACATAGCCCCCAAACTACCAAAGAAAACAACTCACCAATACATTCTCAAGAAGTGATAATTAAATCAGTTTCAAACCCATCTCTGCAGCCAAGACTGGTCCTGTCTAGTCTTTGCACCGAACGTAGACCTCGCCCTCAAATTCTTCATCACATGTTTTAATACATCTTTGTTCCCCTGAAAAAGCTAAGGTAAAAGCAATAAACAACCCCTGTCTCCTATCCCGTATGGCTGACAGGGACCACCTCTGGAGCAAAGCTCGGGCCATGGGCAATCAATCCAACAGGCAACAGTACAGAACAGCCAGAAACTCCTGCACCCAAGCCATCAGACACGCTAAAATGGCTCATTTCAAGGAAGCACTCTCAAGCTCCTGGGGTGACAACAGGAAGTTCTGGGACTACCTAAAATTACTTACTGGCAAACCCAGCAGAACCCCTCCTACCACGCTTGGTGTTGATGGCACAATCATCCAAGACCCACTGCAAACAGCCAACACTTTCAACACTGCATTCACAGACCTGAGTGGTGTACTCCCCCCAATTTCTTCGACCTCTCTACCCCCTCAACTGACCATAGGAACTCAAGCCCATCATCCACTTTCCCACCCTTTTACTTCAAAACAGTCTCCCTTAGCACAGCCAAAAAATACCTACTCAAGGTCCTCAGCAAATCCTGCTTTAGTAGTGACTCACCAGACCTGAAGCTGCTATACCTGACACTGGATTCTGTGCTAATACCCATCAAAAAATACTGAATCAGTCTCCCTGCCTCGGGCAGTTCCCCTCATGGTGGAAAGCTGCAGTAATGACCCCCATCCATAAGAGTGGAGATAGAGCCCTTCGCTCTATCACCCGATCTCCATCCTCCCTCCCCTCTCGAAAGCCTTTGAAAGGATAGTTGCTGACCAGCTCTCAGAGTACTTGGCCAAACACAACCTCCAATGTATTGAGCAACATGACTTTAGGAAAAGCCGCAGCACTACCTCGGCTCTCCTAGAATATACCAATTTTATCCATAAAGCCCTTGACCATGGGTACCTAGTGGGGTCCGTGTACATTGACCTCACTAATGCTTTTGATACTGTTAATCACTCTCTCCTTATGGACTCCATTCATAACTTGGGAGCCTCCCCTGAGGCTGTGTGCTGGTTCAAACACTATCTGGAGGATAGATTCCAACAGGTAAAAATTAGTGATGCTCTATCCTCCACTCTACTGGTCCACTCTAGAGTTCCACAGGCTCCATTCTGGGCCCAATACTCTTCAGCCTCTTCCTGAACTCCCTCCCTCAAGCCTGCCCCAGTGAGCTACTCCTATATGCAGATGGTGCAGTGCTATTCTCCAGTCACCCTGACCCACTTTCCCATGTTAGTAGCCCGCAAGCCAATTTCACAGCTGTGGAAGGCTGGTTTGCACAACACAAACTGATCCTAAATTATAAAAAAATGAAATCCATACTTTTTGCCAGCCCCCACAACAAATCCAGATCAACCCAACTTACCATACTCGACAACCACAATGTCCCTATCAAACAAGTACAGACCTTTATGTGTCTCAGTGTAACTCTTAACTGTTCACTGTCCTTCTCTGAACATATCAACTCTGTCTCCAAGGTGATTAACTGTAGATTAGAGATCCTTAATAGACATAAAAAAGCATGACCCAAGAAGCACTCCACACTGCAGTCACCAGCTGTATACTCTCAGTGGTGGAGTATGATCTATTCATTTATGGTGCGGTCTCAGACACAACCCTTGAAAGAGTTAGCACTGCCCTCAACAGATTCTGTCATCTGGTTATGGGTGCCCAATTTCAGAAACATACGTGTGACCTGTACTCCATGAATAATTGGCTAAACCTCAGAGATAGAATCAAATATCACACCTGCCTTTACGTGAAGAAAAGCAGCTTCGGCCTAACCCTTCCCCCCCAACTCCCAGCACCTTCTTATGCATGCCCCTAACTCTCACAGCACTAGGAGTGCATCTACACAGGCCCAACAATCCTTCAGCTTCTGAGCACCCAGTTGGCTCAATGGGCTCCCAATCGAAATCCTAGAAGCACCCAACCTTGGTCCTTTCAAGTTTCTCCTTAGACAACACCTGGTCACAGGCAGCCATTGTGACTGTCCTGTCTAGCCCTCTGTCCAACCCACCTGTTCCTTTCTCTTTCCCTTCTCCCTACCCTATATCCTCCTCCCCTCTCCCACAGCCTGTCAGCTTACTCTTTGTCATATCTGCATCATCCCCTGCTAACGCAACCTGTCTGCCCACTTCTGTATTTTCCTGCCTACCCTCTATCACCATGCTTTACCTGCCCCCCCGTCAACACATCCTGTCTGCCCACTCATTGGTATTTTCTTCCTTCCCTATCTCATCAATGTCTGACCCCATACGATTCCATAGACTGCTCCTTGTCCTACATTGCACATTCTCTAGCTGATCCCCTTACCTGACAATGCCATCCAATGGCTGTCTGTGTTGCTGGCAGATCCCTAAACCTAACAATGCCATCCTCTGGCTGCCTGTGCATGTCTCTTGTTTGTTGCCATGGTAACACTTTCTGTCTCTCCTTAATTTGTACCTACCTCAAGTAATTTGCTGTTAAATCTTCAATTGTTGTAACATGTATGCTTGTCTACAATATTATTTTGCATCACATTATTTCTCTGTATGTATTGTTTTGTTATTAGTCAACATGGAACCTATGTAAAAGAGTCTCTGACTCATAGGTATTAATCCAAGAACCTAATAAATAAAAAAATAAAATAAAAAGGGGTGGGGGAAAGGAGCACTACACTACTAGACAAAATGGGGAGTAGCATATACGAATCTATGGGGGTATGGGAGAGCAGGGCCCACAGACAAATAAGAATATGATTATACTATCTCAAAAAGTAAGAAAATTCTTTGCAAAAAAATTAATTAATGCATCAATTAGGGTTCTTACTAAACTGACAAAGGCAGGGAATCTGGGTGTTAGGGTTTCCAGCCATAACACCCCACCCCCACCCAATCCTACCATTGCAACCCCACCCTCCACACACAAACAAGCATCGGGGAATGCCTTAGGTTGTTTAGCCCCAACGCTCAGCCCATTCTTCTATACTGTACCATCTACCGCATTTCTTACAGATGGAATGGGGTGAGCGGTAGGGCTGATGATTCTAAGGCACACCCCAACATTTGTTGGTGTGTGGAGGGTGGGGGTGGGGTCACTATACTAGGGTTGAGTGAGGGGTTGGGGTGTTAGGGTTGGGATCCCTAATGCCCAATTTCCCTGCCTTTGTCGGTTTGGCAAGATCCCTAACTGATGCATAAACAAATTATTTTGTAATGAATATAAAATATATAATTTATTTCTTTTCCATTTATAACCCCATGTTTATGCTTCTATGGACTAATGCTTTTTTCTGTATGTTTTGGTTATTTTAATTGTGTCACTGGCTGCTCTCCTAGAAGGAACAAAATAGTATGAATGGTTTTATACCCTTTAACAGTATTAAACAGATTACTCTAAGTATTACCCATTAAAAATGCAGGACAGCCTTTAATGTTTGCTTTTTGTAGTCTCCCTATTAGCCATCTTAATTCCTCAACTCTAAATGCATTTCTATAAAAATAGTTTTATAAACTTCCTACTTCCCTCATATACTCTCTAAATTTAGAAAGATACATTTAGTCTTGTTTAGCTACCTTGTACCACAGGGCTTGGTTTTTAATCAGTCTTGCTTTTGCCTGTAATGTGAGTGAACAACACACATATAATACTTTTCTGTTTTCTCTTTTAATTATTTAAACAAGTAGTTATTCTCAAAGAGGCTTCTCATCTTAGTTTCTGTTTGCTTTCTAAAACGGTGGCCAGAGACACAGCACTGTATTAGACTTGGATAGACACAAAATGGTTTGTGCCAAAATATTTAGGTCTGGTACAAACTTTCTGGGTATCTTTCTGGACAACAATTTAAAGAATAAGTAAAAATTCCTTCCCATAATTTATAAAATTAAAATTGACATACATAGATGGCTCTCGAGGAACCTGCCATTATGGGGATGAATTAAATCAACCAATATGATGATTGCCCCCCAAAATGTATTGCCTTCTTCATCATTTACCCATACATATCCCATCACTTTGGTTAAAAAAATCCTTAAGGAAATGTGTCTGGGATAATAAACCTGTTCAAATTATTGTATCAGATTACAACAAGCAAGAATAAAGGTGGTTTTAATCTACCAGATTTTGCACTATGACATGACACGTTTATGATAGCCCAAAATATCAAGTTTTATGGAAGCATATTAAGAAAAGAGGAGTTACAGGATGGTTCAACATTAAGAAGTCCTTGCTTAAAGGAAGAGACTTGAAAGTAATTCTAGTTGGTGGCCTTCCCATTGCTTTAAAAGTGAATCCTATTCTAACGACCTCTGTCAAATCTTGGAAAAAAATCTCAAAGGCACTTGACTGGAGTCTTTCACAAATCCTTACTGTCCATGATTGAAGAATAAACTAGTTCAATATAAAGGGAAATTCCTTAATTGGGTATTTAGGAACAATAATTGCATAGGTGACATAATGGATGATTCAAAGGAGACTACTGCCCCCTTTTTATGTTGATTGCATGCATGCGCAAGAAACATATTGTGGCAGCTTGCTCCAGAAACAGGTTGCGGAGGTGTGGCACTGTTGTGGCCAATGCCCCCACTGCCTTTCAAGGCTTGGCCCCTATTCCCCAATGCCGTGGCACGCTGCTGCTGACACTAGTTCAGCCAGTGTGCCACAACCTTGAAAAGTTTCAGCCACTGCAATCAGGGGACGCCTCATCATTGCAGTGTCATCCACTGCAATGAGGGAGTGACCCATCATTGCAGGGCTCCCTTGCATTCCCCGACCAGTTTGCCGATGGGGAGCCCAGTCCCCATCGGTTTGTGTTGTTTGCCGAGGGGTTGCCAAATCCCTCTTGGCAGCATGTCCCTTCCCCCTAGTTCTTTGCCTATGAGGATGCCCAATCCCCATCAGCATGTCCCTCCCCTGAGTTCTTGTGTGCTGAGGGTGCCCAATCCCTCGGCTCATAAGACCCCCACACCAGTATGTGCCGATAGGGGTGCCCAATCCCTGTCGGCTCCAGTCCCCCCACCCCAAAACACGCAGGTGGCATGCTGGGAGCCCACCCCAGCATGCCAGAAATACCTACAAAAAGAAAAAAAGTCCCACGGCATCTATTTTTTTTTTTACACCCTGAAAAGAAGGAAATGGTCCCTCGCCATCTGCCCCCCCAACCTGCGCCCACCCACTGTGTACTCCACCTCCCCACACCCCCTCACCCCATACTTACCTCTGGAGCCTGGCACGATGATCTTCGGTGGACCAGGAACAAGTCTGCACTCTTCAAAGCAGACCGCGAACTGAGGAAATGCCGATAAGCTGTATAATGGCATCAACAGGGTTTTTTTCAACTTTGATGCATGTCTCAGGCATTTTTTTGGAATTTTGGCAGCAAATTCTCAACATGGGGTTTTTGGGACCCCTTCTCATGAATTCAGCCACTGTCATGGCGTTATTCAGCCCCGAAAGGTGATTTCATGGTCACTGAGCAGAATCACCTTTCGGGACCGATTAATGAAACAACAGTGCCAGTGTTCATGAGGTGGGCACTCAAAAAACATATGTTGCAAATTTGGTGGAAAAATTAAAAAAAATGACTGTTTACGAGAGTGCGTTGCGCAGTTGCTACGTACGCTGGTAACTTTGAACTTGCAATATTTTCATGCCAGATTTTCAACATTGGCTGTGAGGAATCAGTGTTTGGGACAGATTAAGAAAATGACAGTGACACTGTTCATGAGCAGAGGTCCTAAAATGCCTATGTTGAAAATTTAGTGATGATAGTCCATCAAATGACTGTGTTATAAGTGTGCGTTGGACAGTTCCGCACCTTAACCATGAATTTATAGTATTATCATGCACCAGATTTTCAACAGTAGGCATTTTTCACATCTCCTTATGAACAATATAGCTGTCATTTTTCACATCCTGACTGAAATGTGTTTTCGCACTTCTGGCACAGAATAGCGCCGTCGCTGGGGAAATCAGTGTTTGGGACAGATTAAGAAAATGACAGTGACACTGTTTATGAGCAGAGGTCCTAAAATCCCTATGTTGAAAATTTGGTGACGAAAGTCCATAAAATAACTGTCTTACAAGCGTGCGTTGAGCTGTTTCCACGCACCCTTGTAACCTCGCAAATTTGGAATATTTTCACGCCACATTTTCAACACTGGCATTTTTTCACACCTCCTTATGAACAGTACAGCTGTCATTTTTCACATCCTGGATGAAATATGTTTTTGCACTTCTAGCGCAGAATAGCATGGTCGCTGTGGGAAATCAGTGTTTGGGACAGATTAAGGTCGGGCGATGAGAGGGGGAGTGACCGAGCTCAACTGAGCTCTGTGGGACTGCTGCAGATTTCTCTGTGGGCAGAAAAGACCCCAATGCAGGCAGGAGCCCAGTACAAGGGGCAGCCTGCAGTTTGGGAGAAAAAGAATGAGGCTGAGTGAGGAGGCGGAGTGGCCAGACTCTCTGAACTGTCCGAACTGCTGAAGATTTCTTTGTGGGCAGAAAAAGGCGTCAATGCAGGCAGGGGCCCAGTACAAAAGGGGAGCCTGCAGCAGTGGGAGAAACAGAATGAGTGAATTATAGAGGGGGAGTGAGCAAGTTCAACAGAGCTCTGTCGGGACTGCTGCAGATTTCTTTGTGGACAGAAAAAGGCGTCAATACAGGTAAGGGCCCAGTACAAAAGGGCAGCCTGCAGCGCCAGGAGAAACAGAATGAGCGAGTGAGAGAGAGGGCGTGAGCGAGTTCAACAGAGCTCTGTCAGGACTGCTGCGGATTTCTTTGTGGGCAGAAAAAGGCACCAGTGGAGGCAGGAGCCCAGTACAAAAGTGCAACCTGCAGCACTTGGAGAAACAGAATGAGCGAGTTGGGGGGAGTAAGCGACCTCAACGGAGCTCTGTCGGGACAGTTGTGAACTTCTTTATGTGCAGAAAAAGGCTCCAATGCAGGCAGAAGCCCAGTACAAAAGGGCAGCCTGCAGCGCCAGGAGAAACAGAATGAATGAGTGAGAGAGGAGGACGGAGCTGTATCAGGACTGCTGCGGATTTCTTAGTGGTCAGAAAAAGGTGGCAACGCAGGCAGGAGCCCAGTACAAAAGGTCAGCCTGCAATGTCAGGAGAAACAGAATGAAAGAGTGAGAAAGGGGGAGCAAGCAGCTCAATAGACCTCTGCTGGGACTTTAGAGTTGTGCACCCGACTGCCCAGAGTCCTCTGTTGTCTTATATTACAGCAGGGTCTCTGGAGTGGAGACAATGCAATGGTTGGATACTTCTAGGATTGCTGTAATAATACAGATTAAGTTGTTCTGTTTATTTCTCTAACTGAACTGAGTAGTAAATTTGGTAGCAAAAATCCAAAAAATGACTGTTTTGCAAGCGTGCGCTGCGTAGTTGCTACGCACACTCATAACTGTACGAATTTGCAATATTTTCACTACAGATTTTCAACAGTGGCATTTTTCCACATCTCCTTATGAATAGTACAGCTGTCATTTTTTACATCCTGGCCAAAATGCGTTTACGCACTTCAGGCGCAAAATTGCGCAGTCACTGTGGGAAATCAGGGTTTGGGGATACATTAAGAAACCCACAGTGATACTGTTCATGAGCAGAGGTCCTAAAATGCCTATGGTGAAAATTTGCCATGAAAGTCCATCAAATGACTGTGTTATGAGCGTGCATTGTGCAGTTTCCACGCACCCTTGTAACTTCTCAAATTAGTAATATTTTCACGCCAGATTTTCAGAACTGGAATTTTTTCACACCTCTTTATGAACAGTACAGCTGTCATTTTTCACATCCTGGCCAAAATATGTTTTTGTGCTTCAGGCGCAGAATAGTGCAGTCGCTTTGGGAAATCAGTGTTTGGGACAGATTAGGATTGAGCGAGTGAGAGAGGGGGAGTGACCAAGCTCAACTGAGCTCTGTCGGGACTGCTGAGATTTCTTTGTGGGCAGAAAAAGGCACCAATGCAGGCAGGAGCCCAGTACAAAAGGGCAGCCTGCAGCACTGGGAGAAGCAGAACGAGTGAGTGAGGAAGGGGGAGTGAGCGAGCTCAACGGAGCTCAGTTGGGAATGTTGCGGATTTCTTTGTGGGCGGAAAAGGGCATCAGTGCAGGCAGGGGCCCAGTACAAAAGGACAGCCTGCAGCAGCGGGAGAAACAGAACAAGCGAGTGGGAGAGGGGGAGTGAGCGAGCTCAATGGAGCTCTATCAGAACTGCTGCAGATTTCTTTGTGGGCAGAAAAAGGCAGCAATGCAGCAGGAGCCCAATACAAAAAGGTTGCCTGCAGCGCTGGGAGAAATGGAATGAGTGAGTGAGAGAGGGGGAGTGAGCGAGCTCAACGGAGCTGCATCAGGACTGCTGCAAATTTCTTTGTGGGCAGAAAAAGGTGCCAACACAGGCAGGAGCCCAGTACAAAAGGGCAGCCTGCAGCGTCGGGAGAAATAGAACGAGCGAGTGAGAGAAGGGGAGTGAGCGAGCTCAATGGAGTTCTGCCCGACTTCAGTTGCCCACCCTCCCGCCCAGATCCTCTGTGGTCCTATATTACAGTAGGGTCTCAGGAGTCGAGACAAAGCAATGATTGGATACTTTAGGATTGCTGTAATAATACATATTTATTTGTTCTGTTTATTTCTCTAACTGAGCTGAATAATACTTGGAGTGCAATAAGATTTCTAACTGGGCTAAGTGAAACTATATGAGAGCCGAGAACAAAAAGTATGGTAGCTGAGGGGTGAAAAACGGACAAGGAGGCTTTAGGATTGCTACACTAATACAGTATCTAATGGATGAGATTTGAGACTGAATTACCCTGGTCGGCAAGGGGTCAGTAGGAGGACTAGTGTGGGGGGCAGGAATTTGACTAAATATGGGCCTTAACAGTTGTAGTAGGGTACAGAACCTGGGAGTAAGAGTCCGTAACATAAGATAGGGGCTAAAATGGGGCAGGTGCCACATGTCAATAGGGCGGGTATCTTTGGAAGGGTGGAGGGGTGTACAGGGTGTGGGTGTGCCATGATCCTGGACTGGGCTTGGAGGATGGGGGTGTATGGTCTGTAGATGACTGGCTAGTTTGAGGGAGGAAATGTGGTTTGGGAAGAGTGTAAGTGGCAGTATGAGTATGGTAGGCATTCTGGGGGGGAATAGGGGATGGCAAAGGGGGACGGAGGAAGACTAACTAGGGACTGAAACTGCCCCAGTATCAGAGGCATTAGCAGAAAAGAGAGGAGAAGGAGGGGTGCCGAGGCGAGGCAGGGCCTCCTGATGGAGGAGGAAGAGACAACAAGGAGTACCAATGGAGAGCAGATGGCTGGGGTAGGGAGGGACCAGGGGTGGCATGGAGGAGAATATGTAGAAGGGGGAACTGATGGGAAGAGATGTAGAGACTGGTATCGACTACAAATAGATTTGAACCTCTGCTATGGGACAGAGAGGGGGAGCAGAAACATACTGAAGGGGATGACAAGTGAGGCATGAGAGGGATGACAACAGATAAGGAAAGAGATAGCGAGGACAAAACAGTAGAAGGGGCTAGTAAGGAAGGAGGGGTGGTGACTGAAGGAGAGAAGGCTACGGGAAGGTGGAAGGATGGGAGGGGCATCACTATTGGGGTAGAAGGGAATGCGGGCTCTAAATCAACAGCAGCGGGGATAGGAAAGGGTTTGGAAATCAGTAGAGGAGGAGGGGAGGTCGACATGTGAAGCCCAGTAGGAAGTAGTCAGGCTGGGAAGGGGTTCAAGGGGGATGGGAGGAATAAGACAGAGAAAAGGGGTGAGGCAGAAGTAGGGGGTACAGATACAGAAGTCACAGAGGGTGCAGTTGGCGGGGGTAAGGGACAAGGAAGAATGAATACTTGGGTGGTGGAAGGGGCATTAGAAGGGAAAGGGGGGTAAGGGCATGGGGGTACTCGTCCTGGGGAGTTCTATACTGAAATGAGTGAGATGGGATGGAAAGAGGGAAAGGCACAGCCATATTTGGGTTGAAGCTGTCCCCAGGTGTACTGCAGGAGGGGCAGGGCAGGCACTGCTCAAGCATGCACCGAGGGGGAAGAAAAAACCTCATTTACTGTTGCATGTGAGTACAAACGACTTGGCGGGGGACATTGTGGAAGTAGTGAGGGGGAGGTTTGAGTACTTGGGCAGGCAGTTTGAGGGGGTGGGGAAGTCAGTGGCGTTCTTGGAGTTACTGCCAGTACCATGTGCAAACATGGAGAGGAAGGGTAGGCTTGAGGAATTCAAGTGGCTGAGGGATTGGTGCCACATGAAACATTATGGGTTAGTGACTAACTGGGGTAGGGTCGAGGGAATAGTGACTTGTACACTGGGGGGGTACACTGGAGCAGGAGAAGGAGGGACGTATTAAAGGCAGCATTGCTGCCGGGCCACTGGCAGTGAGGGCTGAGGCGCTGGACACCACACCTTGCGCCATGCTGGCGACCCGGGTTCAGATGCAAGCCTGGCCTGCCAGGGGTTGGCAAGGGAGGGATAGGATTGAGCATCCGGAGGACTGCTCTCCTATCCTGGGGTGGGATCCAGGGACCCACCGCTCTGTAGAGGCCCCTAGTGACAACCGTGGGCACTACTACAGTGGTGTAGTAAAAGGTGGCGGACTGTGGTGGATGTTGGCATGCTGTGCCTAAGCGTCATTGCACGGCCGCACTCCGCAAAATGGAGAAAAGTGGAAAATGTGCTACTGTCAGGCAGCATGAGCTTCTGACCCCCCCCCGTCTGCCCTGAATGGTGCCTCCTCAACCTGATCCTGTTCTGGTGGATCGACCTGGGAAGCTCCTCACCACCCCACCACGGGGTAATCCATGGAGGTGAGCTGATCTGCCTGATGTCGAGGGCAGGGCTAGGGAGGTCGGTTGGGATGACCAAGCTGACCGTAGCCCAGTGAGAAAATATGTAAAAAAAAAAGTCAGGATTAGAAGGGTGTATCTCTACTAAGATGGATTTAAACAAATGGCGGGAGGTGGGGTGGCCAAAAGAAGGAAGTTGGTAGAAAGGTCCAGACGGTGGAGCCTGATGAGCTCACCGCCCTAGATATAGGTAAAGGCAGAGGTGTAGTAACCCTGGAAAGGGGCGGGCAGAGTGGTCTGAGTGTAATGCAGAAGGCACCACCACCCGGTAAGAATAAGGAGGAGAAAGGGTGTGGACTACTGGGAGCACAGACACAGGCCAAGGAGGAGTAGAGTGAGGAGAAGGGGTACAGGTGGAAGGTGGTCTGACTACATGGATAGAGAACTGGTTACAGGGAAGGGTGCAGAGGGTGGTGGTGGTGGGGTAGCTCTCGGCATCCACAGCAGTGACAAGTGGGGTGCTATAGGGCTTAGTGCTTGGCCCAATGCTATTTGTGCTCTTTATGTCCGATATAGCACACAGAGTGGGGAGCAGGGTTAGTCTGTTCGCACATTATACCAAATCAAAAGCAAATAATTATAGTAGCAGAGCCCCCCCACACACATACATACATATACACTCCCCAAAAAGCTGCTTAAAAGCCTGCAATTCATTCAAATCAGTTCCATTTTCTTACTTACTTTGGGTTCAATGTCAACAAGTGTAAAATCATGTACCTAGGGCATAGGAACACCAGTGCTGTGTATAGGATGCGGGGAGGTACTGATACTCACTAGACAGGAAAAGGTCCTTGAGGTTTTTATATCAGAGGACCTCAAGATGGCAGTACAGTGTGACAAGGTTATAGGCAGGGCAAATTGGATTCTGGGGTGCATAAGGAGTGGCATCTCCAGTAGGAGGAGGAGGGATGTTGTGCTACTATTGTATCACTCCCTGGTATACCCCCAGCTGGACTACTGTGTCCAGTTTTAGAGTCCACACTTCAGAAAGGACATAAGGTGGAGGTTTTTCAGAGGAGGGCAGCTAAAATGGTTCAGAATTTTCACAGGAATCCCTACAAGGACAGGGTGAAGAATCTCAGCATGTACACTCTGAGAAGAGAGGCAGGCGAGAGGTGACATGATCAAGACCTACAAAGTACCTCACAAGGGTAAGAAGGGTACAGTTGGAGATTTCCTTCAAATGAGGATGAGCACCCAAACCAAGAGACATACAGTGAAGCTGGGGGGGGGGGGCATTCAGGATAGATGTGAAGAAATATTTATTTACTGAAAGGGTGGTAGACACCTTGAACAGACTGCCAGGAGAAGTGGTGGAAGCTAAAAAGGTAGGGGGTATGAAGCATGCATGGGATAAACATAGGGGTATATTAGAAAAAGGGGAAGGAGGGGTCAACAGAGATCAATAGGGCTACGGAAGTGGAGTAGGTTCAAGTTCATTGCAGGAAAAATCCATTAAGCAAGCTCATTCAGAAGGAGGTCCTAATGGACACAGGTAGAATAAGACATGCAGTAACGTAGACAGGCAGGAGTTACAAGTAGGTAGAGAACACTTCGGCAGACTGGGTGGGCTTAGCTGTCTTTTTCTGCTGACAAATTCTATGTTTCTATGGCATCATGTGTTAATTCAGGTGCAGTGTTTATTCAAAGTTGGGCCTACCATACATCCAGATGTAAGTTACAGTAAATTACCGAATTAGATGCAGCCACTTACAGTAATAAACAGAACCCAGTGCTTTAGAAGCCTTTACTCTTCATAAGGCTGCTTAAAGAGCTGAGAGTTCTATTCTGCACTGCCACGCCAGTATGCTGATCTTAAAATCGATGCTGCATCTGAATGAGTACTTATTCTTCCCTCACTCCATTTCTTCCCACTTTGAAAACTGCATGTCCTGAGTTAGTTTGGGCTGGCAGCACCTTGCCTGTGTTGGAAGATGACCAATAACGACACTGAAAGATGTCAGACTTCACAGACTGTGAAGGCAGCTGCTCACGAACAGACATAAGGCAATTCTACTGGGGAGTAGGAGGAAGTAAGCTGTTGATTAACTAGAATCTGCAGCTTATCCATCAGGTAGGGAAATGGGCAGACTAGGTGGGCCAAGCAGTCCTTATCTGCCTTCAAATTTTATGTTTCTCACCCACCATCTTGGCAAGAAGAAGGCTGCAGCTGTGGCCACTAATGACTGTTGGGGTGTGGGGATGGGGGAACCAAAGGGGACAGACCTAAGGAGATAAAATCATAATAAAAATTGTGAGACCTTCACCAGCTTTCCAAAATGCTTACCAGTAAAAGAACACTCTATGAAGTTTTTCAAATGGCAACACAAGCTGCTGAGCCCTCTGTCTGCCATCTGACACCAGGCATCAGCCAGCATAAAATTGCCTAAATGAAGGCAGTGTAGTCATGTGGTTACTGAAATACTGGAGATTACAGATTTATAAGAACAAAAGAATATCACACAGAAGCTGGCACATGTGCCTATAGCAGCTGTCTCCTGTTCAAATGAGGATGAGCACCCAAACCAAGGGACAAGCAATGAAGCTGAGGGGGGGATTCAGGATAGATGGAAGAAATATTTCTTTACTGAAAGGGTGGTAGATTTTGAAATGACGTGACAGGAGAAGTGGTGGAAGCTAAAAAGGTAGGGGGTATGAAGCATGCATGGGATAAACATAGGGGTATATTAGAAAAAGGGGAAGGAGGGGGTCAACAGAGATCAATAGGGCTATGGAAGTGGAGTAGGTTCAAGTTCATTGCAGGAAAAATCCATTAAGCAAGCTCATTCAGAAGGAGGTCCTAATGGACACAGGCAGAATAAGACATGCAGTAACATATACAGGCAGGAGTTACAAGTAGATAGAGAACACTTGGGCAGACTGGGTGGGCCGAGCGGTCTTTTTCTGCTGACAAATTCTATGTTTCTATGGCATCATGTGTTAATTCAGGTGGTGTTTATTCAAGTTGGGCCTACCATACATCCAGATGTGGTATTCCAGTAAATTACCGAATTAGATGCAGCCCACATAGCAGATCAAACAGAACCCCAGTGCTTTGAGAAGCCTTTACTCTTCATAAGGCTGCTTACAGAGCTGGGGTTCTATTTGCAGTGCCCACGCCAGTATGCTGATCTTAAAATCGATGCTGCATCTGAATGAGTACTTGATTCTTCCTCTCTCCATTTCTTCCCCACTTTGAAAACTGCATGTCCTGAGTTAGTTTTGGGTTGGCAGCACCTTGCCTGTGTTGGAAGATGACCAATAAGCGACACTGAAAGATGTCTGACTTCACAGACTGTGAAGGCAGCTGCTCACAAACAGACATAAGGCAATTCTACTGGGGAGTAGGAGGAAGTAAGTCTGTTGATTAATCTAGAATCTACAGCTTATCCATCAGGTAGGGAAATGGGCAGACTAGGTGGGCCAAGCAGTCCTTTACTGCCTTCAAATGTTATGTTTCTCACCCACTATCTTGGCAAGAAGAAGGCTACAGCTGTGGCCACTAATGACTGTTGGGGTGTGGGGGATGGGGGGAACCAAAGGGACAGACCTAAGGAGATAAAATCATAAAAAATTTTGAGACCTTCACCAGCTTTCCAAAACGCTTACAAGTAAAAGAACACTCTATGAAGTTTTTCAAATGGCAACACATGCTGTTGAGCCCTCTGTCTGCCATCAGACACCAGGCATCAGCCAGCATAAAATTGCCTAAATGAAGGCAGTGTAGTCATGTGGTTACTGAAATACTGGAGATTACAGATTTATAAGAACAAAAGAATATCACACAAAAGCTGGCACATATGCCTATAGCAGCTGTCTCCTGTTTCTCAGTACTTACATTTATACCCTTGAGGTACTTGAATGTTTCTATCATATCCCCTCTTTCCCTCCTCTCTTCCGCTGAGTACATATTAAGGTCCCTTAATTTCTTCTCATAAGTCTTGTGTTGCAAGCTCTGTACCATCTCATTCACCCTTCTCTGGACCATCTCCAGCCTGTTAAGATCCTTATGAAGGTGTGCCCTGCAGAACTGCACATAGTACTCCATGTGAGGCCTGACCATGGTTTTATATAAGGGCATCACTACCTCCCTCCTTATGCTGGTGATACCCCTGCCTATGCACCCAGGCATGTCACTGGCCCTCCCAGCTGCCGTACCACTTTGACATTTTCAGGTCATCTGAAATAAGAACCCCCAGGTCCCTTTCATTCTTTGTGACTGTCAGCAACTCCCTCCCCGGGCTCCCCCCCCATCCTGTACCTTTCCCCAGGGTTTCTGTATCCCAGGTGCATCATTTTGCACTTTTTTGAATTACACTTCAGTTGCCAGTCCTCAGACCATTTCGCAACCTTCCCCAGGTCCCTCCTCATTTTCTCCACCCCCTATGGGGTATCCACTGTGTTACAGTTCTTGGTGTAATCTGCAAACAGGCAGACCTTTCCTTCAGCCCTTCTGCAATGTCACTAATGAAGACATTGAACAGGACTGGCCCCATGACCAATCCCTGCAGGACCCCACTGGTCACCCCCTCTCCCCAGACTGCACCCCATTTACCATCACTCTCTGCCTCCTGTCTCTTATCCAGTTTCTAACCCACTTTACCACACTCATCTAGTTTATCAGCCTCCTATGTGGGACGGTGTCAAAGGCTTTGCTTACATCAAGGTATGCATTGTCCAGTGCCCCACCCTGATTTACTTCTTTTGTCACCCAGTCAAAGAGATCAACCAGATTTCTCTGACATGACCTCCCCACTGTGAATCCATGTTGCCTATGGTCCTGGTCTCCAATGGCTTCTAGATGCCCCACCATCCTTCCTTTAACCAATGTCTCCATCATCTTCCCCATACTGAAGTGAGACTGACCGGCCTATAGTTCCCCGCCTCCTCCCTACTGCTGTATTTCTATAGAGGGACCACATGTTCCTCCTCCAATTCTCTGGTACCACCCCTGTGTTGAATGATTCACTGAACATGGCTGCCAGAGGTACTGCTATTTCCCTTCACAGTTCTTTTAATATCCTTGGGTGTATGCCATCTGGTCCCCTTGCTTTGTCCACCGTTAATTTACTCACCTTCTGCAGGATTCTTCTGCCTGTGAATGGACTATTGTCTACCTCTTCACGCCTTTGCAACTGCTGTGGCCCTTGCCCCTCCCTTTCTTCTGTGAATATTGAACAGAAAGACATACTGGGGCGGATATTCAGAGGATTGGCGCGTAGCAACCCACTGATGTGCCCAGCATGATATTCAAGGGGAATTGTGCATGGTACAAATTCGATGCGCCAGAGTGCATCAGCAATGTATGCGGCAGGTGGGGGGCGTGCCCATGCACACCACACATCCCTATTATTCAGCCCTGGATGTGCTGAGCACATGGATGCACAACCCTACCTGTGCTGCTGCACAGGTGAGCCAAAAAAAAAGGAGAACAGCAGGTTACCCACAGGTCAGCCGCCGCACTGCATGGCGGCAACACAGCAGCTGCCACCTGTGGCTGGCCACCCGAGCTCTGGCTGCACCTTTCGTGGTGGTGCCCCCCATGGCCGGATCGCAGGCATACATCGTGAGAAAAAAAGTCCTACATCCCTGGTGGTCCAGTGGATCACCCACAGCCCGATCGCTGGCATATGTGAAGTAAAACAGTAGTCTATGTCCCTGGTGGTCCAGTGGACGCGTCCAAGCCTGATCGTGGGCAGAAGTATAAACAAAACCCCTCTTATATCCGTGGTGGTCTAGTGGACTGCGTCCGTGCTGCGGTGCTTGTAATACAATATCAGAAACCAAGCCATCCCTGGTGGTCCAGCAGTACCCCTCCCTACCTCATCCACTGAGCCCTATCACCCAGCTTCCCCAGTCAGTGGCGGGCAGCAGCTCCCACCCGCATGATGCCCCGCCACCAGCTGACTGACACCGCAGACAGGAGTTGTATGCCCATTGGTCCGCCAGTGTGGGCCAATGGGCGCAGAAGACGAGCTGAGCATTACATACAGTCCAGAATTGTGAATGGATCCATTAACAATTATGGACTGTGTAGTATGGTATGGGCGATAGCCCTACTGCATGCTGTCAGTTGGCGGGCAGCGGGGCGGCATGCGGTGGGAGCTGCCCACCGCTGACTGGGGGAGCGGGTGATGGGGCTCTGTGGGGGGTGGGGATGGGGTACCGCTGGACCACCAGGGATGGCTTGGTTTCTGATATTGTATTACTGACGCCTGCAATCGGCTGGACGCGTCCACTGGACCACCAGGGATATTGAGGGTTTTGTTTATACTTCTGCCCATGATCGGACTGTGAGCAGTCCACTGGACCACCAGGATATAGACTCTTAATACCTCTACATATGCCCGCGATCAGGCTGCGAGTGGTCCACTGGACCACCAGGGATATAGGACTCTTAATACTTCTACATATACCCGCAATCGGGCTGCAGATGGTCCACTGGACCATCAGGGAAAGAGTTTACTGTTTTGACTATACACATGCCTGTGATTGGGCATTGGGGCACTTTGCCACGATGTGTAGGGGGTGTCAGTCCCCGATGGCTGCAGCCTGGCAGGGTGCCAGGTGCAAGTCGCCGGGGATCGGTGCACCTGCATGCAAATGGGGCCATAATGACATGCAAATGGCCCCATTTGCACCTTGCATGCATTTTGGCCCCATTTGCATGAGCACTTTTGAATTTTGCAGTTGTTGTGCATAGCGCAACAGAACCTGCACTAGCTGCACCCCGCTCAACTCTGGCCACTTGCGCTGGTGCAGTGCCACTGCGCCATGTGCACTGCGGGTGGCCAAGGTGCGATATTCAATGATGCTGTGCCATGGTGCAGCACCGTTGAATATCACCCTGTCAAGGCCCCTGCGCAGCCAAGTTCTGCTGCACCCAGGCTTGCGCCACAGCCTGGCGCAGTCTGAATATCCCACCCTGGATGTCTTGGGGGGGCACATGACAGTTCTTAGGCATGGTACTATCACTTCCAAATATCTAAACAGCACATACAGTATAAGAAATCAACATTTGGCATTGACAAATGCTTGTTTGATTTAATGTTCTCTTTCCAGACATGATTTCCACAGATATCTTCAATTAAGGACACTCTGAGGGTCTGTATTAACCATGACCTGAGATTTCCACTTAGTAACACCCTAGATAAAATATCAAAAACAACTAGAAACCATAAAATGCTGTACAATCTCATGATAGATTATTTTCCTAACCCACTGGAGAAGCTTAAGGAGAAATGGGAAACTGAGCTAAGGGTAAACATTTCATTGCAAAAATGTGAGAAACGTTGGGAGAATACTCTTAGAGCTTATAAAAAGACAAAATGCAGACCTATCCAGTTTAAGCTTAACAACTTGTGGCATCATTCTCCTTATAAATGTGTTGAAATGGGTACTGACACTAATGACAACCGCTGGAGATGTATGTCATGCCAGGGTACTACAAGCTCTGGTCAGAGATGATATGGCTGTGGAGAGTGTTTGGGATGCTTTTACCCATTATTTCTAATGAATCTGCACAATGCAGATCTGCTGAGAGGCAGTTTCAATGTGGTCTTCCTTTTACACATTTTTACAATGTATTTTCCTAGAATATGCCTGCTGATTGCTATATATTTAGCCTGAATAGTTCACTGAAGAAACAGCATCTTATTTCAGGTGTAGGAGCACTGGCAGTAGGATGCTGGAATGTGTCCTACATAGGCATGAGCTGTGTGTGGGCAATAACGCCCAGTAGCTATACACCTCAGGCGCTTGCATGTGGATCCATCATCTTGGTGTTGTTGCACTGTTCAGTGTGGGTGACAGACAATACCGTACCCACTCACACAGGTCCAAGAACAGGCATGTTACAGCCAACCTCCCATTTGTTTGTACAATCTGGGAGCCATGGATGCACTATCCATAGCAAGAGTGTACATTGCAAATGACATTGCAGGATACCGCACCCCATGAAAGCCAGGATACTTCAGCAGTCCAGAGGCTGGCATGTTACACAGGGGAATGGGGGGATAGTGTGGGCCACAGTGATGCATGACAACAGGAAGATACAGCATCGACAAGGCATTCATTGGTAGTATGTCAATTCCCTCTTAAGGTTTGCCAGAGACATACACATGGCTGCATACATCGGTGGGTCCACAGCATGTGTAGTGCTCCAATGCACAGTATAGCCAATTGGGTCATTCCAGAGTGCAGGTCCCTGGCCAAGGTCCAGTGAAGTTGGTGGCTGGCCATGGCAGGGTGTGGAGAGCAGTGCCAGTCTCTGCAACAGGTCAGGTATGGGCAGTGAAGGGGTGTCTATGTACTGAGGCAGTGGGTGGGGGTCCTCTATGCTATGGACATGGAACATGGTGTCCTCTGGTGCAATTGGGTCCAGGGGGAGCCCTACATTATGCAGCTCTTCGGAGATGGAGTTGGATCGATCAGAGAAGGAAGGGGGTACCTCTAGTCCACCAGGGCTGCCAGGCTGCTGTTCACCTGGGTGCTTTTCCACAGCCCACCTGTGGGTGGCTGGATGGATTAGGCCAGCTATTCATGGCCTAACTGTGGGCCATGCTGCTCTGGACTGCAAGGGGTGCATTCCCACTGAGTATGCTGCAGCATGGCATATGCATGAGAACGCACCCTTGACTTGCACGGCATACTATTTGTGTGCACCCTGGCCCATTCCCTTGCGGCTAGCACATCCTGCATGTTTGAAAATCATGCTGTGGTGCATTGTTGGAGCTGCATGGCACATCTTTCTTTTCTGCCAGGATGTGCCGTGCATCTCCTTTGAATATGGGGGCCCTGTACTAGGCAACCCTGAAGAAATACATTATCAAAATGGTAAAATCATGATCCTACTAAAAACAAGATATTGCATCTAATCTGGGACAGCCTGAGTAAATACAGTGCAAAAATGTGTAAATGAAGATCCCTATGACAATGAGATGTTGCATCTCCCTGCGATATCCAGGATACAAAATATAGGATAAGAAATATTTAAAGGAAATCTACTCTAAACTGAACTTCACTGTGTTCACTGACATAAACAGTTTCTTTATTGTTTTATAACATATTAGAATGCAATATTTATTTTGAATGTTGTGGCCATGAGGATGGTGTGTACAGAGAGAGAGAGAGAGAGAGAGTGAGTGTGTGTGTGTGTGTGTGTGTTTGTGTGTGTTTGCTGTAGCTCAATATATTTTTTTTCCCAATCAGCATTGTAGAAAATGCCTGCTGATTGCTACATATTTAGTCTGGGTAGTTCACTGAAGACCTGATATATGTCTGAGACAGTTCTTATCAGACAGTGTCTTTAGAGGTCAAAAAAGCAGTGTAAATTTTAGATTTGCTGGGAAAGGATGAGATTTATGAGGTATGAATCTTTCTTGAAAGACAATACAGTCACAAGAAAAATTAGTAGCAAGAAGCTGTTTAAATGCTTGGGGCTGGATATTCAAAAGGGTTGCGCTATGCGCAATAGGGTTGCTCCTGCGCAAGTCCGAAATTGCACCATTCTGCCATATTCAGCAGGAGGCACAGCCCCCAAGCCAAGCTGAGCAACAGCGGCAATGCAAATGAATGCATGCTGAACTGGAGGGGGAGGAACTATGCATAAAACTGCACAGCCCGATATTCAGCGGGCTGTGCAGAGTTGTGCAGGTGCAACCCCAACCCGCGCCTGCACAACTTTGAGCCAAAAAAATAAGGAGTAAGTCAAGAGCCACCCACAGGTGAGCTGCCGCATTGCAGGGTACAACACAGCAGCTGCCACCTGTGGGTGGCCCTCAACCTACTCCCTGTGCCCCCCCTGCAGCCCAATCGCGGGCATATAGTGACCCCCCCTCCCCCCGACTGGCCCGATCGTGGGCAGATATCAAAAAACTCTGCACCCGACTATGGCCGATCCGCGGGCAAAAGTGAAAATAAAAAACCAGCCCCCACCAGCCCGACTCATGGCACCAAAGTGTCCAACTCCCCAAGACCATATCCCTGGTGGTCCAGTGATTGCTGCCTTCCCATCGTTGGCTGCATAACATTTAAACCCTCCCCACGACCATGTCCTCGGTGGTCCATAAACCACTAAGCTCACTTGCTGTGACACGTTTAACTTAGACTATCCCTGGTGATCTAGTGTCCCCCCACCCCACTCCACCCATGAAGCCCCACCACCCTGCCCCTCAGCAGCCGGCGGTGGCAAACATCCCACCCACCTGTCACCTCAGCCGGCTTCATCGACTGATTGTCTTAGGCTTATGGTGTAGAGCAAGCAGCTACGGGCATGAGCCCATACGATACAAGGCAGTTCAGATTTGTGAATGAATTAATTCATTCATATCTGACTGCCTTGTATCGGTATGGGGCTGCATGCCCATTGGCTCTTGCCTGCACCACGGCTACGGCAGCCTCACCGGCAGTCAGTCGGTGGGCGGGCAGGCGGGTGGGATGTTGCCGTCAGCCGCCGCCAGCCGCCGGAAGGAGCAGGGTGGTGGGGTTTCGTGGGTGGGTGGATGGGGGACACTAGATCACCAGGGATATGTTCTTGGGGGTTTAAACATGTGCAGCCCGCGATCAGGCTTAGCGTCCACTGACCACCAGGGCTATGTTCTTGGGAGTTTAAACATTATGCAGCTCATGCGATCAGGCTTAGTGGTCCACTGGACCACCAGGGCTATGTTCTTGGGGGTTTTAAACATAGCAGACCACGATTGGCTTTAGCAGTCCACTGACTACCAGGGATATGTTCTTGGGGAGGGTTAAATATTATGCAGCCTGCGATCGGGCTTAGTGGTCCACTGGATCACCAGGGATATGGTCTTGGGGGGGTTGGACACTTTGGTGCCGCGATCGGGCTGGTGGGAGGCGGGTTTTATTTTTCAGTTTTGCCTGCGATCGGGCCAGTTGGGGGTGGGGGATTTTTTACACTTTGCCCGCAACTGGCTGCAGGGCATCGGTCCCTTGACGGCTGCTGCCTGGCAGGATGCCAGGCGCAGTCCTCAGGGAGCGCGACCTGCATGATATTGGTATGCAAATGGGGCTTACAAATAGATGCAAATGGTCCCCTGCACCTTGCATGAATTATAGCCCATTTGCATGTCACCTATTGAAAATGGGAAATGGCGTTATTGGTGCAATGGTACTTGTGCCACTGCAACTTGAATGCTCCACTCTGACCACTTATGTGGCACAAGTTCCACTGCACCATGCACAGTGGCTGTGGCCAGGGGGTGATATTCAAAGGAGTTGCTCAATAGCGCAACTCCTTTGAACATCGTCCCTGCCACACCCCTGTGCAACTATTTTGTGCAGCGCAAGGGCTTGCACCACAAAATAGCACAGTTTGAATATCCAGCCCTAAGTATTTAAATGTGCAAGTTGTTGCATTCTGAAGGGGGTAAGCAAATCTCCAATTTAATAGACAACCAATGCTTAGCAGATATTTAACAAGCTGTTTCAGTTTCCTAATGGCATCTGATTAGCAACTTGGATTTATGTCTCCAACGTTCTTAACAGAAAGAAGGGAGTATTTTATTTCAGTTGACATGGAAGGATACATTGAAAAGTCTAAAACATGTGTTCCACGATACTTCATTTTCCAGCTACAGACAGCAAGATGGTTGTAGACTCTGCCCACAGCCATAATAATGCATACACTTTGGTTGTACTCTGAAATATCAAAATTCTGGGAAGATGTATGGTTAGCATGTTGTACAACATTATCCTGTAACATGAAATGTTCTACTAAATTAGTAATGTTGGTCATTTTTCCTGATGTGGCCAATTTAACTACTAACAAAATAGTATGGCTTTGTGTAGCTCTGTTAACAGCAAAGAATATTATAATAAGATACTGGGAGCAAGAATTATCATTGCCTTTTAATGAATGGTTACAGGAGACTGTAACAGGGTAATTATGCATGAACTGCACATGAGCCATAACAGACTTGATAAATTTTATTTGTTGTGGAACCCTTTCTCCAATTTCAACTTTAAAAAAATCCCAAACATACAGGACATAATTAATTTGAGAAGTGCATTTATAATACAGTTTGCAATTTGGTAGTTAATGCATATGGGAAAAGCATTTCATATAGTTTTAGAACTACAATGCAGCCCACTTATAAAAACATCAGATGTAAGAACATCCCATTTATAAGAACACTGTCTGGATGTCCCGCTTTTTGCTCAATATTTTCAATGGCAGTAAAGCCAGTTTATAAGAACAATCAGCCTGGTTATAAGAACATTTTTTTTCAGAGACAGTGGTAGATGGTCATTATCACCTCTCCGTGTGCCAAGCCTGTGCAGAATCATCATCTAATCTCCTCATTAACAGTCACTTAAGTAGTAAATGGATGTGTAAAATATGCCCCATGAAGGAGACAGTACATACTGTATCCTTTCATAGTTAGGTGAGACACTGAGGCACAGATATTCAGACTGCACCAAGCAGTGCGCAAGCCTGGGTGCAGTGCAACTGGGATGCGCCAGGGCCAGGAGCAGGTGCTATTCAATGGTGATGTGCCATGGCGCAGCATTGTTGAATATGGCACGCACTGCGCATGGTGCAGTGGCACTGTGCCGGCACAAGTCACAGATTGGGAACCCTAATGTGCCAGCACAAGTGCAGTTGTGCTGGGCACATCACCCACGATATACAGCGGGGGGCATGCAAATGAGGGCATAATATATGCAAGGTGCAAATGGAGCCATTTGCATGTCATTATGGCTCCATTTGCATACCTTGTGCAGGGTAGCACAGCGACATGCACCTGGCACCCTGCACAGCATGATGTGCACAGTGGGAATCCCGTGGCATCCCCTGCTCCATAGATGTGATCTCGGTTTATGTATAAACAGTAATCCCTGGTAGTCTAGTGGCCCCTCTGTCCCTGATACCCCAATAAATAAAATACATGACAACACCTGGTGGTCTTCCCCCTCCCACCCAAGTCCCAGATTCCCTGATAAATGCACAACTGCTGGTCCCTGGTAGTCTAGTGGAACCCCCAACCCATTGCCATGATCGCGGTACACCTCCAAAAGAAATGCCCTGGTGATCCAGTGGCCCCCCTACCCTCCCACCCACCCACACAGAGCCACACTCCCCCATCATTGGCAGGCAGCTGCAACCCACCCGCAGATACAACCCGCTACTCGCCAAATGACAGGTACACTATAACAGGTCGCTGTCCCCTCGCAGATCAATGAGCTACAGTAGCAGGGCATACTGTACTAGACAGTCCTTAATATGTGAATGACTTCATTCACATAACATCTGGCAAATGATGCTGTGAAAGTCTTTGCAGTTCCTGTAGGTCTCCTCATGGCTCGGGGGTGTGAGTATGGCAATGTGTATGCCATCGATGGCACTGCAAACTTTAGGCATGCCATGCATGTTATACCACTGGTCGCAGACCAGTGCTCTTTAAGGGGCATTCACCTTGAAGCCATGCCTTGTGAGAGCACTGTACACATGCATCCACAACATGCATTGATCAGTCATGAGTGTAACAGTATCATGGCAGGCATCATGCTAACATGCAAGACAAAGTTCCCCAGACACCTCTTCTGTGTAGCAGAGCAAGACTACACAGACAACTGGGGCTATGGTGACCTGTGGGCCGTCAGGGCCTTCGAGTGGGTGAGTATGGGTATGAGGGTTGGTCGATCAGTAGGTCTGGGGTCTCAGAGATATGTACACATCGTATCATGTACTGATGTCTGTCTCTAGTGCTCCACAGGACCATCGTGGTGTGCCAGGCCACCTTGAGCTGTCACTCCAGGTGTAAACAGACAGGGTGAATGTTTATGTCTCCTCGATGCCAGAGAGATGCATGTGGTACCAGACCTTGCTCCCCGGGGACCTGTACTTGAAGGGTGTCCCCTCACTGGTGAGTACTCTGGCCCATGGCCTGTAGGGTGTGGGGCCTGTGTGGGTATGTAGCTACCAATACTAATGTGTCCCCCTTTCTCTTGCAGTGGTAAAGGGGCCCAGTGAGGTGAATAATGCTCCAGAACGGAGGCCAGTGCCTGCCAGAGGAGGAGGAGACACAGGACATTGGGGATAAGGAACAGAGTGTCAGTGGGAGGTCCACCACCACCAGGCACGGCATACAGAAGGAGACAGAGGAGGGGCCATCATCAGTGATCACTGGACCTGTGTAGAGCCAGTGGGAGGTCACTGGTGTCATGACAAGCAGACTGAGGTGGCCACTGCCGCATCCACTGGGCATTCCGTTTTCCACCATGGTCAACCTTAGAGCTCTTTACTGGGGCTGAACTCTGCTGCCTGGAGTATAGCATTGCGGGTATCATGGGGCTGCCACAGCACTGGGCTGCTGGACTTTGGGGGGTTGTACAGCTGTTGCTTTTGGGTATTGGGTTGCCTGTTGGGGGGCATGCAGGTGGGTGTGCCGGGATGTTTGCATTGGGTGTTGCAGGGTGTGTGGGTGGGCCTGGAGGAAATTGTCGGGGGGCCCAAGTGGCTCATATGGGGCATGTCTGTGGGTGGGGTGGGGTTGAGTGGTTGTTGTTGTTACAGACATGTGTTTATGTTGTACACCTCAGGCAATAAATGTCTTTTGCATACATTTGTGTGGTCACTGTCTCCGGGGGGGTGCATGTCTTTTGCTTGGCCTTGCCAGTGGCTTGCCCTGGTTATCACAGCTGTGGCCTGTGTGCTGTCACTCACTGTGCAGTGTCATGCCAGTGTGGCCATGCAGTTTGGGCAGTGGAGTATCTGCATGTTCCACTGGTGTGCATGCCATTGCCCCTGCTCATCTCGTCTTACAGTGGTGTGTGTGTGTGTCCACTCCATGCCACGTGTGGCTGCATTAGCTGCCTGCTGTGCTATGTGCCCACTGTGCAGCATGGCCATGCAGCTGCAGTGTCACTTGGCCATGCAACCGCTGTTGTCATATGTCCAGTGTAGCCTCATCGTGTATGCGGGCATGTCGGTCCCCTGGTGGCAGCCTGCCGCCACCTGCATGTCTGTGCTGGCATCCTCCAGGTGCTTTGCACTACCCTACACCACCCTTTACATGATGTATCTTATGTGATGCCTTTTATGTGGCATTCCATCATAAGTTCCATCATGCATCCGCGTCTGGCCGCATACATATGCTGCTATGCTGCCACACATACATCCCATGTGGGGTGCTTGCATACCAGTATGCACTTTGACTGTGTGCATGCTGCATGCCTTTTGTGCATGCCTCCTTTGGGTGGTGTGCATGTGTTTGCGTCGTAGTGCTTACACACTGGCATCACGTGCAGCTGCACACACCATATATCTTTCGTGCATAGGGACCTTTGCTAGTGAAATCTGGTCACTTCATGGAAAAAAGTGATACTTTGCCTGGCAAAAAACGATGTGAAGTCAACATGTCAAACTTCATGAAGTTGCCCATTGTCACAAAGTTCTGGCACAGAAATGTTTTCTCAACTTTGAATATTTCTAAAACTATCTAGCAAAGTCACCACTCCAGCACAAACCCACAATTATAAATATTACCAAACACAAGTCATTGTCAACTGAATGTAACTTTAATTCATACCAAAGCGTGTTGTCCTTGCAAACATGTTTAAAAACATGGCATTCTCTGAAGACACTGAGGCAAAACTGGTAGGAGCAGGTGGGGCCCTGTTGGCGTTTTTCCAGTCTCATGTTTTTAAACATGTTTGGAGGATAACACACTTTGGAATGAATCAAAGTTATATTTATTTGACAAGTACTTGTGTTTGGAGGTATTTATGATTGTGGAGTTGTGCTATAGTGGTGACTTTGCTTGATAGTTTTTCTCAGGCGGACACCCAATCGTGGGGTGGCTGTTTGTGATTCAAGATTTTTAAAACTAATTTATGTGAAGCTCTCCCTACTTCCTGAACTTAAATGGCACTGCAAAGACATTACACACTCCTACACTTGATGACTTCATGATGTACATGTCAGAGCGATGTCAGCTGTCCAGTGGCTCTACATAGAAACTGTAAAATCCTAAACACAGCAAGCAACATCCAGGACACTTCCAAATCACGTATAAAGCAAGCAATATCCAGGACATTAACAAACCCCATAAACAGAAAGTAAAGTTTAGGACAGTACCACACTCAAATTAGGGACACCATTAAATGCACTACACACCAAGCAACATCTTGTACACTATTAAAGCTTTATACAAAAACCAACAAAAGGGACACAAAGAAACCCTGTAAGCAACCTGTTATTGCCTGTCCATGATACAACTCTGAACACAGCAAGCAACATCAATGTCACTGCCAAACCCTATGGACAACAAGCAATATCTGGGACATTACCAAACCCTGTAGACAACACACAACATCCATGCCAGTATCAAACTCTGTGCTCAGCAAGCAACATCCAGGGCACTACCAAACCCTGTACACAGCAAGCGGCATCACAGACACAGACAAACACTTACACAGCAAGCACAATCAGGACCGAACCAAACTCTGTACAATGTAAGAAACATCCAGGACACTATCAAACTCTGTAGGCAGCAGGAAAAATCCAGGACATTACCAAACCCAGTAAGCAGTAAGCAAAACCTAGAATATTACCAAACTGTGTACACATGCAAGCAAAATCCAGGTCACTACCAAACCCTGTACACAGCAATCAATTTCCAAGAAAAGTAAAGGCCAGGCCATAATACAATTTTATAAAAATCAAGCAACATCCAGGTAACTACACAAGTCTGTACAAAGCAATCAACATCAGAACACTACCAAATCCTAAGCACAGCAAGCAACATAAATGGCACAACCAAACCTTGTACACAACAAGCAACATCCAGGGCACTACAAAACCCCTTAAACTGCACACAATAAGAATACTACTAGTCCCTACACAGTAAGTAACATCCAGGACAATACCAAACCCTTACACAGCAAGCAGAATTAGGGTCAGAACCAAAACCTGCACAATATAAGAAACATACAAGACACTACCAAACTGTATGCACAGCAGGCAAAATCCAAGGTACTGCAAAACCCAAACAAAGCAAGCAAAATGCAATACATTGCCAAACTGTGCATACAGCAAGCAAAATCCAGATCACTACCACATTTTGTACACAGCAAGAAACATCAACACTACCAAACCCTATACCCTGCTGGCAGCATCCGTGATATGACCAAACCTTGTAAACAGTAAGCAATATCCAGGGCACTACCAAGCCAAGTTCACAGCAAACAATATACAGTACATGATGCAGCCAAATCCAGTACACAGCAAGCAACATCCTAGACACTAGAAAACTTGTACACAGCTAGCAACAACCAGGACACTACTAAACCCTATACATAGCAAGCAGCATCCAGGACACTACAAATCTTGAACACATCAAGCAACATCTGGGACAATGCTGTATACAGCAAGCAAACTCTGGGGCGCTACGAACCTATGTCAATTCCAGACCACTACCAAACCCTGCACAATGTAAGCAAAATCTAAGACATTACCAGACTCTTTCCATACAAAGTAAAATCTAGGACACTACCAACCCCTGTGCACAGCAAGCAAAATTCAAGACATTACCAGATCCTGTACATTAGCAAGCAAACTCGAGGGCATTACTAAACCCTGTACATAGCTAGCAACATCCAGGGCACTACCAAACCATTTCACAGCAAGCAACATCCAAGACATTACCAAACCCTTTGCACAGTAAGTAAAATCGAGTACACTTTCAACTGTATACAGCAAGAAACATCAGGGTCACAACCAGACCCTGTATACTACAAACAAGATCTTGGACACTATAGAACCCTGAACACAGAAAGCAGCTTTGGGGCACTACCAAACCATGCACACAGGCAAGCAACATCCAGGACACTGCCAAACCCAGTATACAACAAGTAGCATTAAGGTCACTACCAAAACCAATGGACATCAAACAACTTTGAGCACATTACTAAACTTTGTACACAACAAGCAACATCTTGTGCACAACCAAATCCTGTACATAGCAAGCAGCATCCAGGACATCACCAGCCCCTGTAAAAAGCAAGCAATATTCTAGATGCTACCAAACCCTTATACAGCCAGCAAAAATCAGAACACTACCGAACTGTAAATAGCAAGAAAAATCCAGGACACTACCAAGCTATGTACATAGCAACCAAACCTGGAGCAGCACCAAACTCTGCATACAGCAAGCAAACTCCAGATCACTACCAAACTATGTGTATAGCAAATAAAATCAAGGTCAATACTAAATCCTGTACACAGAAAGCAAAATCCAGGACACTGTGAAGCCCTTACACAGCAAGCAACAACCAAGACATTACCACGCCCTATACACAGCAAGTAAAGGTTGGGGCATTACCAAACCCTGTGCACAGCAAACAGCAGAACGGGCCCTACCAAATCCTGTACACAGCAAACAATGTAAAGGACAGTACCAGCCCCTATAGATAGCAAGCAAAATCCAGAACACTACCAAACACTGTACACAGCAAACAGTGTAAACGGCAATATCAACCCCTATAGATAGCAAGCAAAATCCAGAACCCTACCAAACACTGTACACAGCAAACAGTGTAAATGGCAATACCAGCCCCTATAGATAGCAAGCAAAATCCATAACACTACCAAACACTGTACACAGCAAACAGTGCAAAGGGCAATACCAACCCCTATAGATAGCAAACAAAATCCATAACACTACCAAACACTGTACTCAGCAAACAGTGTAAACGGCAATACCAACCCCTATAGATAGCAAGCAAAATCCAGAACCCTACCAAACACTGTACACAGCAAACAGTGTAAAGGACAGTACTAACCCCTATAGATAGCAAACAAAATCCATAACACTACCAAACACTGTACACAGCAAACAGTGTAAACGGCAATACCAACCCCTATAGATAGCAAGCAAAATCCAGAACCCTACCAAACACTGTACACAGCAAACAGTATAAATGGCAATACCAACCCCCATAGATAGCAAGCAAAATCCATAACACTACCAAACACTGTACTCAGCAAACAGTGTAAACGGCAATACCAACCCCTATAGATAGCAAGCAAAATCCAGAACCCTACCAAACACTGTACACAGCAAACAGTGTAAAGGACAGTACCAACCCCTATAGATAGCAAGCAAAATCCATAACACTACCAAACACTGTACACAGCAAACAGTGTAAACGGCAATACCAACCCCTATAGATAGCAAGCAAAATCCAGAACCCTACCAAACACTGTACACAGCAAACAGTGTAAAGGGCAATACCAACCCCTATAGATAGCAAGCAAAATCCATAACACTACCAAACACTGTACACAGCAAACAGCATCATGTCACAACCAAACCCTGTCCACAGCAAGCAAGACATGGGGCACTATAAAACCCTGTACACAGCAAGCAACATTGGGGTATTACCAAACCCTGCACACAGGCAAGCAACATCCCAGACACTGCAAAACCTCGTACACAACTAGCAACATCCAGGACACTACCAAACCCTGAACACAGCAGGCAGCAGCGTGGACACTAACAAAGGCTGTAAAGAGCAGGCAAACTCTGGGGCACTACTAAACTATATGAACATCAAGGAAATACCACACTAATACCAAACCCCATACACAGCAAACAAAATCCAAAATGGTACCAAACCCTTAAACAGCAGGCAACATACAGGACATTACCAAACCCTGTACACAGCAAGTAAAGGCTGGGACACTACCAAACCCTGTACACAGTGAACAATGTTTATTTGTTTATTTCAGAATTTGGAACAATACCTTTGAGTCAAAGACTCCTTCACAAAGGTTCCACATCACATATAATAGATACAGACACACATTACAGTAATTGTTACAAAGTAAAAGTTCAGGTATTACAGGAACAGTTAGGCTAAACATTCAGGAACTAGTGTTGTTTAAGACAGGTAAATAAAATAAACAGGTGTAAAGGGCACTACCAAACTCTGTATGGATATACTATGGTATCTGTAAACTCAGTATCCTGAGTCTCGGGATACTGACCCCACTGGCCCGAAATCCATCCTGCCAAATCAATCAGATGCCTAAAAATATGATTTCAGGCATCTGATTGAAAACACACAAGGCAAATTGGGGGGCTTCGCCCCTGAACCTCCCATGGGGGGCTCTGCCCCCCCACACCTCCTGTAACTAAAATATCTAACTCAAAAGGGGAGTGGACCTTGGATTTATAACAAAATTAGTTACAGGGGCATGAGCCATAAATGTTTTGCACCTGTAGCACAGATAGAACCCACGCCTCCACAGCACGCCAGCCGAGCTGCCAGTGGTGTAATCCTCAACACCACTAGGGCAGCTCAGCCAGCCTCTCAGTTCCTCCAGGATTGGCTGGGAAGCCAAGTTTCAAAGAAATACAAAATCACACATATCCCCACAATGCAAAGCAACATGGGTTGTATATGCAAATCACAACAAAATGTTATGCTAGTTCAACTTTAAGCCGAAATGCATAGTGCCAAAAAGGTCTCTCACACTGTCTGCTAAGGATACCAACAGACAACTGTTTGGTCCTACCAGGACTCATTAGTGTGCCTCATCTGTATGACACCCTAGTGGAATGAGTCAGCTACCCTAAGTTGGTCTATCGGGTCTGAGTTGTAGTGAGCCCAATAAAACCAAAAAATCATCTAAAAGAAAAAAACCTTACTGCATAAGCACTTAAGCAAGGGATACCCCAAAGGGCACTGGCCAGGAAATCAAGTTTCAAAGAAATACAAAAATCACACATAACCCCCAGAATGCAAAGCATCATGGGATGTCTATGCAAATCACCACAAAATATTATGCTATTTCAACTTTAAGCAGAACGGCATGGGGCCAAAAGGCCTCTCACACAGTCTGCAAGGAGTGCCAACAGAAGACACAGACATGTGTTCCATCATACCAGGGCTCAACAGTGTGCCTCATCTGTATGACACCCCAGTGGAATGAACAGGCAGGACCTTTAGAAACATAGAAACATAGACTTTGACAGCAGATAAGGACCGCTAGGCCCATCTAGTCTGCCCATTTCCCTACCTACAGGATAGGCCGCAGATCCTGTTAACCAACAGCCTATATCTTCCTGCCCCCCACAAGAATTGCCTTATGTCTGTCCCATGCATTCTTGAATTCTCCCACAGTTTTAGACCCCACAACTTCCTCAGGAAGGCTGTTCCATGCATCCACTACCCTCTCTGTGAAATAATACTTCCTCACATTGCCCCTGAACTGCCCTCCTTCTATCTTTAAATTGTGTCCCCTTGTTCTTGTAAGTCTCTTTTCTGAAAGATGCTACCCTCTTGGACTTTGGTGCTTTTATATCAATAACATTATGTAAAACAATTTTTTATATGGTGGTGTCCCTCTTTTGAGGTTTATCTGTGCTCAAATCTTTTGTTTTTCTATTGCAACTTTTGACTTTAGTTTCACAATTTTTCCTTAACTGTACAAATAAATTTTGTGAAGCAAAATCTAAGAACTGCCATCTGGAGATCTTGATCCATGGTGTGTGTGTGCCTAACTTCTGCTGTCAGTAAAATATGAATCTTGTTTGCTTGCAAGATAGAGTGGCCCAGATATTCAAAGCTTTGCACTGGGCACAAACCATTTGCACAAGTTTAGAGTGGGATTAGCACAGGTCTGCAGTATTCAAAAGGCCGATATATATTCAAATATTCAAAATAGTGCGCTTAACCTGCATTAGCACTGGGAAAAACCATAATATATGCAAGGGGCAAACTGAACATGAATACAGGCACAGTGCTATATTCAGTGACTAGCACTGCGCAAAGTTGTTTTGCACAACTTAGTACAACCCTTTGAGTGGTACAAATTACTGCCCCAGAAAAGCTGGTCTTAACCCTGGACAATCCTGCTTTGCATGACATTGTGGCTTTGTGTGGTGTTTGCATGGCTTTTGAGTGGCTTTGCACAACCCTAATATATGAATATGATACAGAAAAAGCCAGACATGGAGGACACATGCTGCTCACTGGTGGCACCACACAGATGCCAACAGCTGCCACCAGTCCCAGCTATGCCAGGCAGTAAGGGATGACCTGGCCCTTAGGGGACACCATGGTAGTGTGGCCAAACAGCACACACCTGCAGACCATATGTCTGTGGTGACCAACAGATGCCAGCACACACAGGCAGCACTGTGGGCATGGTGTCTGTTGAGGGGAGGATGTACGGATGGCCAGGCCTCACCACAGACCAGGTGTGGCCACAAAGCTGGGACACATCACACAGTGCACATGGGCCAGTATTGGGAATACCCCAACATCAGTTTGCCTGTCAGATCATACGTGCCCACCCAGCCACTTACCGCACAACTGTACAAATGCCACAGCACACACAGCCAGCCATCATTTGCAGCATCTCTGTATGACAATGTAAAAATGAAATGCACTCATATTCAGACCAAGACTGGCTTTTAGTTACAATTTCTCAATTGTGTCAGGCCTCTGTATGATGACAAGGTAGACAGTCCCACAGAGGACCATTCATACTCTGAGTTGGGAGTCGGATCCACTTTACTGAACATTTACCCACTTTGCATGCCACACAACTCACTGCAGTAAAGCTTTGCTCCCACACTGACCAGTCTCACACACATACACACACACACAGACACACACGCACACACATACACACAGACACACACACACATCATTCATACACTCACATGCCCAAATCAGACACTCACTTATTGCATTACTATTACAAGCAGACACAGCAGGGGTCATCTTTTAGAAAAGTGCCTGTCCTGGCATGGGTCAAAGTCCTTCAACAATTGTTCCACATCAATTTCCATATCCCTGTGGATGTGCAGCAGAGCTAATCCTGTGAGACATGACTCCCCAATAGTGCTTCTCAGCCATGTTTTCAACCATCGCAGTGCACTAAAAGACCTCTCCGCAGTTGCTACACTTACTGGCATGGTTGCCAAGATGGATAATGCAGCACTGATGTCCGGATACAGTGCCAAATTTAGGTGCTGCAATGTCATAATTAGAGATTCTGGCCTCTGTTCTACTGGAACATTCACCCACTTTGCACGCCATCTTACAAGCTCCATCCTAAATTCTGCCATGCTGCCCAAATCCACCTTGTAAGCATTATAGAGCTCCAACAATTGCTCCTCACATATTATCAAAAGTAACTTTTGTGGGACAAGGTACTGAGCAAGGAAGCAAAGCTGACACTCAATAAGCTGCTTTTTTAGCTCCGAAATGATATGGTCCAGAAATGGAATAAAGATGTTGAGCCTGTAATATTCCTTAGGGCTAGTGGCACTGATGTTGCTGCATTACGTTTGTCTTCCACAGATGCGGGGAACAGATTCCTCAGTTCACAATGAGGCTGCCAGTGACAGGATGTCTGAGTACAGTTCCCCAAAATGAGTTTCAGAGGACTCCCTCATGCCCCTCAATACTTCCCACAAAGTAGTAGCCTCCTCAGAAGCTTGAATGAGGTCTATGTCCACACGCTGTAAATAAAGGTGCAAGGGTTTTGTGAAGGCCAGAATGTGATCAACACTGCTCAGGGTCACAATAAAATCAAATTTGGTAATGGAATAAAGAAACCATTCAGCATCATCCTCAAATTCCAATATCTTCTCCAGTGCATTGCAAATCACTAAGTATTTATCCTTAAACCTTGACAGAGAGTCAGCCTGACTCATCCATCTTGTGTTGCCTGCTGCAGGAATAGATCTGATATGATCTGCAGCTTCATCATAATCATTGGGGATGTTGCGAAATTCCTTCATTTCCGAAAGGAAAATATTATTCTGTTTGACTGATGCTTTTAATGAGGCAATACTTTTTTTCATAGTGTCAAACATGTTAGATACTTGCCTCATGGAGCAGAAGTGAACAATTGCAGTATTGAGGCTGTGTGCTTTGCAGATTGTATACAAGGCTTCTGGCACAACAGCCTTAATGTTGGCTTGGACCCCATTAAATCTGCCACTCATATTACTGCCCTTGTCACATCCTTGCCCACTCATCATGTTGATGTCAATGCCCCAGGCAGACAGGTGTTGCATAAAGAGATCTGCCAGTCCATGACCTGCGTTGTCGAAGCCTTCCGTGAACTCTACAGAATCTTCACGTATCTAAGCATCGCCTATGGTGTTGTGGTGGACATAGCTAATGCATAAGGATATCTGTTCTTTGGTTGATACATCAGTTGTACCATCTGCAATTAGGCTGAACCATTTTGCTTGTTTGACTTTTGCAAAATTTTTCACTGCGGTTTATTTATTTGTTACAGTATCAGAATTACAACCTTTTGAGTCAGAGACTTATTTACAAAGGCTCATCGTCATACACAGAATAGGACAGGGAGGTGAAAAAAACATACAGTGAGTGGGGCACAGACAGTAGTGTAGGAACAGTATCATAGCAAAAATATATACTATTACACTTTGTGCAGTTGCGAAAACAAGTGGAAGGTCCATACAGCAGAAGGAAAAAAAAAGGCCCCTTCTTGCAGGAGACAGGCCTATACATGATGGTAGCTAATCAAGAAGGAGCGATCATTGGGCATATATACTTTGGGACTAGTAGTGGTAGACAGCCGGAGTGTGGTACTGAGCTCAACATTGCAGGAGAGGTTTATATGATATTGTAGCTCAGCAATCGTGGAGAAAGTACACTGGTATACAAATAGGGTGGGTGGTGTGGTATTAGGTGGTTGGCTGAGGACCATGTGTGGAGCAGTTATTTACGATTGCAATGACAGGAGTTTAGAAGGTAGCTATGAAAGGATGACTTGAAAGGTCCAATTCTGAGCTCAGACGAGGTATCAGGAGGGAGGGTATTGAAACAGGAGGGTGCCCTGTAGGGAAAAGATCTCTGAGAGAGAGTCGTCCTAACCCTGGGGACTACTAGCAGGGACTTAGTGGAGCTTCGAGTGTGGACAGGAGGGGTGGCTGTGCTGATTTAGTCAGTCCAGGGGGGATAATCTGGCACGTATTTTTTGGGTGAGCAGGCAGGTCTGGTAGATTAGTCACTCTTCAAGGGAGAGAATGTTAGACAAGGCGTAAAGTGTGCAGGTATGTGTTTTCCTGTCAGCCCCAATGAGTAGCCGACAGGCCTTGTTGATTGAAAGCTTGATTTTACCCAGGGCAGTGTTGTCCGCTGCGCTGTATATTAGGAGACCATAGTCCACTAGGGACAGAACAGATGAGTCAATGGCAAGTCTTAGTGCTTCTGGGAGGAGATAGGCTCTGTGCTGATAAAGCAAGCCTATGCAGGAATTTATGGCAGAGCAGAGGGTGTGGATGTTTTCATGAAAGGTGAAGGAGGAATCGAGGACGATACCTAGGTATTTGTATGAGGTAACCTGTTCAATAAGTTGGTGGGAGTGGGATTGAATGGACAGTGCAGAGTCCTTGAGTTTGTTCTGATTGTGAGTGAACAGCAGAGTTTTCATTTTTTTCAGATTTATCATAAGCCTGTGCTTGAGGAACCACTGCTCAGTCTGGGCAAAAGCGGATTGTAGTGCAAGCTGGAGTTTGGCGGGGTCAGAGTGGGATGTGAAGAGGACCACATCATCTGCGTAAAGCAGAATGTTTTCCAATGAGACATTGGGTAGCATGTTTAGGTATAGGCTAAAGAGTAGTGGCTCCAGGATAGAGCCTTGGGGAACACTGGAGCAGACCTGATAGGGGCTAGAGAGGATATTCTTTATTTTTACGCACTGGGTACGGTCAGCAAGGTAGTTAGCAACCCATTTTACAGGGCCCGAGGTGCAGCCAAGCTGAGTGTGGGTGTTTATAAGAAGCGGGTGGCAGACCTTGTCAAAGGCCTTTGACAAATCGATGAAGACTGCCCCGGCAGGATGCCCTTTGTCCAAGGCTGAGTGAATGAAAGTGGTTAACTCAATGAGGGCAGTTGTGGTGCTGAAGCCATGGCGAAAACCATGTTGTTCCCTGCAGAGAAGGTTATTCATAGTAAGGTAGTCTGTTATCTGGTCAGCCACTATCTTTTCTAGGGCTTTGGAGAGGGGGAGGATGGAGATCGGCCTGTTGTTGCCTTGGATCATTTTATCACCGCCCTTGTGTATGGTGGTGATGATAGCTCTTTTCCATGCTTGGGGGAATTGGCCAAGTCAGAGGGAGAGGTTGAGAAGGTCAGTGAGGGGGTGTGAACAACGTCTAGGGTAGCATAGAGTAGACAGGGGTCATGTGAGTCACTACTGTGTCTGGAGCCCTTTAGGGCTTTGATCAGATAAGGTTTGGCAGCAGATGGGGAGAGGGCTTGGAAATAGAAAGGTGGGTATTGGAGGATGGTGGTGGGGGATCAGGGGCTGGATCAAAAAAGTTGGTAGGTAGGGTAGAGGGGAGATCTGAGAAAGCATCATTCAGTCCATTAGCAATACCGTGTGTGTCAGTGGTGATGGCGCCATCGATATTGAGCTGGGAGGGTGGGGAGGACTGGGTTTTACCATTAAGTTCCTTTAGGTTGTCCCAGAACTTGCATGAGGAGCCCCAGGTGGACTCAAGGGTATTCCTGTAGTATGCCGTCTTTGCACTACGGACAGCCCAGGTGCATTTGTTGAGCTCAGTTCTATAGGCTTGTTTATCGGCAGGCTTTCTGGACTCCAGGGCTCTGTGCCAAAGATCATCCCTGAGACGCATTTGCTTTATGAGAGCGGGGGTGATCCAGGGAGAGTTGTGTTTCCTTTGCATGGTTTTGGAGATGGGTGCATAAGCATCACAGGCCCTGTTAAAGTAGTATATGAAGTAGTTGAGGGCAGCCTCAATATCAGGAGCCAGTTTTACTGGGGACCAATCACAGCCAGGAAGGTGTCAAAGGAGTAAGGCAAGGTTACCCACGGACATGCGCCTCCTGGAGATGAGGACAGGCTTAGGCTTCTCAGGGTTACATGACCAGAAGAAAACAACTGGGCAGTGGTCACTGAGGGCATTTGGTAGTACTATCAAATCAGAGATCTTATGAGGTCTGTTTGAGAGTACCAGGTCCAGTAGCATGGCACTACCAGTAGTTGGGTGGGGCCAGGTGGGGGCGGAGACAAGTTGGGTGAGATTGAGTGCTGCAAAAGCATCTTTGGCATTGTTCCCAGCATTGGTGAGCCAGTTAATATTTAGGTCACCCAAGATCATTTTTTCCATCTTACTGGGTTGATGAGTGATGTAGTCTAATAGGGGTTGCAGGGCACGGTTTTGGTGGTGTGGGGGAATGTAATAATAATAATAATAATTTTATTTATAGGGCGCCTTTCAATTGCCAAGGTGCCATACATAAATAACAGATCAAAACAATAAAAATCATTAAAAAATACAACTGGATCAAAACAGTCATTTCAATCAATATTCTAAAAATGCAGTTTCCCATAAAAAAGTCTTCAAACCTCTCTTGAAGCCCTCCACAGAAGTGCACTCCTGCAACCGACAGGGTAGAGAGTTCCAAAGGGTGGGGCCACATATGCAAAAGCCCGAGCGCCAGAAGATTTCAAATTCACCCTTGGAACCTCCAGCAACCCCTTGTCAGCTGAGCGGAGTGATTGATTAGGGTGATAAGGAACCAGAAATTCTTTCAGATAGACTGGGCCCAGATCGTGTAGAACTTTGAAAGTCAGTAATCCGACTTTAAAGGTGATCCGCCACTGAACTGGCAGCCAGTGCAGTTAACGCAGCACTGGAGTAATGTGACAGGATCTACTAGAACCAGTCAAAAGCCAGGCTGCAGTGTTCTGCACTAGCTGCAGGCGACGGATTTCAACCTTGGAAAGCCCTAGATAAAGGGAGTTGCAATAATCCAAGTGCGAGGCACGAAGGCATGGACTAACATTGGCAGGTCGGCAGATGGAACAAGATGCCGAATCCTGGAGATGTTCCTAAGATGGTAAAAGGAAGTCTTGATGACTGCTGACACCTGCGAATGCAGTGTCGACCCATCGTCAAGAACTACCCCCTGGTTCCACACCCATTCAGAGATCAGGAGAGAAATGCCTCCAAGAAAAATTCCGGAAGATGCACCAGCACCCGACCCCCCATCTGTCGACCTGGGTCCACAACCAGTACTTCAGTCTTATCAGAGTTCAACCTCAGCCAGGGCCACTGATTCATCCACTCCTGGATTTCTTTTAGACAGCTATTAAAGACCGAGAGAGTTCCCTCCTGGTCGGGGGGCAAAAGAAAGGTAGAGCTGGGTATCATCTGCGTAACAGTGAAACCTCAGCCCATACCTTCTTACAATGTCTCCAATGGGTAGCATATACACAGCAAATAACATGGGTGACAGTACTGAACCCTGAGGCACCCCACATGACAAAGCTGTTGAATCCAAGGAAAAAAACCCTTACACAACTCTTTGTGATCTCCCAGTGAGGAATGATGTGAACCATCTTAAGACGGTTCCAGATATTCCACAGAACAGCCTCAGGCATTCTATCAACACCATGTGATCTATGGTGTCAAAAGCTGAAGAAAGGTCGTGGAGAACCAAAAAGGAATGACTCTGCCAATCTCCAGCCATCAAGAGATCATTGAGCACCTGAACCAGCGCTGTCTCGGTACTATGTCTTTTAAAAAACATGAACTGGAGGGGATCATAGATGTCATGGATGGTCAAATGGTCTTCCAGTTGTGCAGCCACTACTTTCTCAATCACCTTCCCAACAAAGGGAAGGTTAGAGATAAGTCTGTAGTTTTCAAGACAGCCAGGGTCCGCAGTAGCTTTCAAGAGGGGTGTCACCACTGCCTTTTTCAGGGAGCTGGGAAACTCACCAGATTCCAGGGAGCACCTGACTATCTGCATAAGGACTGGACCAATGATGTCAATACAACCCAAAATTAGGGAGGTTGGTCCAGGGTCCAAACTACAGCATGTAGGGCGCATGTGCTGGACGATCCTCATGACATCAATGAACACGAGCTGACCGAAGGAACTCCAGGATAACCGAGGCACCGTGTTCTCACCCCAGTTCACAGCAACCCCCATAAAGCATGATGGCAGCAGCTCAGCCCTAATGTCAGCCACCTTATTTACGAAGAACCGAGCAAGCTCATCGCACTCCAATTGCGAAAAGACTTTCCGAACTTGCAGACAGGCTGGGTTGCACAGTCTGTCCACAGTTCAAAACAGCTGAGCTGGTCGATTCTGAGCAACCTCAATCTCCCTGGACAGGAACTCTGCCTTCTTATGGGTGATTGCAGATTGATAGACCAAATAATGATCCATCAATCTAAGCTGGTTGGCATCGAGGGCAGACTTTCGCCAGCAATGCTCTAACCTTCACCCCTGTCTCCGCATCTCCCTCAATGTCCCATCAAACCAAGGGAACTTGGGGTGAAGGAAGAGGGGGAGAACACAAACTGGAGCAATGAAATCCGGAGCCCCCATAACAGCTGTGTTATAGGTCAACATGAGGGTCTCTGGATCACTGCTTGCCAACGCGGTAGACGAGAGGTCAAGCACTGCTGCCAGGCCTTGGGGATCTATATCCTGCAAAGGGTGGTACCTAACCAACTCCGTAGGGGCAGGCCTTCTAGAAGGGGAGGAAAAACTAAACCCCACAGTGTAATGATCTGACCACCTGACGGGTTTCACCCCCACATTGGATGCCCCAACTCCTAGAAGGAAGATTAGGTCCAAAGAGTGTCCACATTTATGTGTAGCAGAGGAAACCACCTGTGTAAGGTCCAGAGTTGTCATTAACTGGAGGAAGTGTTGACAAATTGTGAGAGTTAAGTCATTGACCCAGGCATTGAAGGGTCGACTGACAAACAGCGGTGATGATGAGGGGCTTTGAGGGTCCCAGGGTGACTTTTAGGAGATAGCCTGGGCACCATGCTCCAGCAGAGGTTTTTCAAGGGGGAGGCATAGGAGGGAGTCCTGTATGTAGATGGCACAGCTCCCCCCTCGCTTCCCAACTCTATTCTCCCTGTAAAGCGAGTAACCCAGGAGGGAGATGAATGAGTCAGGTGTTGTCTTTGCTAACCATGTTTTGACTAGTGCCAGCACATCCAGTTGGTGCTGGATGACCCAAACTTGAAGGCCAGAAAATTTCTTTAGTAGGCTGCAGATGTTAATAGAGACAATTTGAGTCCTGAGGTTGTTGCTGGACAAGGCTGCTTGCTAGTGAGGGGGCCTGGGTTTGGATGAACATTACCAGATAGAAGGAGTAGTGCAATCAGACTGAGAGAGGTGCTGATGTGCCTGTGACATCTGGGGACAATACCCTTGGTGGGGGTAGTGGAGAGCGAGACTAGGATGGGGAGGGATCGGAGAGAGAGAATGGCCAGGAATAGTTGGGGCCAATTAGCACTCAGCCATCTGTGAGGGAGGGCGATAGTAAGGAGGCTGCTAGAACCCAGTTGTTCAGTGAGCATGAGTGTGGCAGCCCTAAGGGGGAGGTGGTGTGATGTGATGGTGGCTCTGCTGCAGGGTAGAGAGCCAGGGGGGTTGGCTGAGGTAGGGGGTAGATGGAGGATGGAAGGGAGGTAAGGGGTGTTAGTAGGCAAAATATTGATAGATACCAGTGTAGCATATTGCTGGCAGAAAAAATGGTAGTAGGGAAAAGTGCTAGGGTGGCCACTAGTGGTGAGTTCATATACTGTGCAGATGGTAAAATGGGCTGATTGGTTCTATCCTCCATGTGACACAACCTATATATTACTCAGCTCACCATGGGTGGTGGTGGTGGTGGTGGGGCAGCCGGTGCGTAGTGTCGGTGGGAGCTCACACACACAGTACCAAGAAAATTCTGCATCTCCCTGAATGGCTCTGCAGCATACCATCTTGATTTTTCAGCAGGGATCCATCTTGGGAGAGGGCAGGGAGCCCTCACAACCACCTACAATGCTGTGGGGAGAAAGGAGAGAGGAACAGCAGTAAATATCAGGTAGGTAGGTGGGAGGAGTTGAAAAACGTGCTTAATCTGATTTGGCTGCAGGAATTGTCTGTACTTCACTGTGATTTTAGCTACAGAGCGCAAGCCCACATTAACAGGGTTCTTTGTAACATATAGTACGCTCCTTCTGCTATTTACAGTACTGGGTTAATGCAGCTTGTTAGCGACATAGGTTAAAATTAGAGCGACTGACTTGATTTCTGCAAACTGCCAGTTGATTCATACAGAGCTCAGATGGATGATTCAGTGAATAGTTCAAGGCAGCCTCAGTTGACTTAGGAATTCATTGGTTTAAACTGCAATTAGTTAGGCTACAAAGCTAGCAGTTCCATGCACTGCTAAGACTCACACATTTGCTGAGAAAAAGCATTTGCCTGATTTAAACAAGATCTGCAGTACTAGCATCAATGTTGTGGGAAAGCAATAATTTAAACTTGATTTTGCGCCAGTAGGGGCAGCCTAGGATTTGGTTTAAGGTGCACAGAAATAAATCAGGCTAACAGGCTATCACTTCTGTCTCTTAGGGTATACTGCTAAAGCTGCAAACAAACTGAACATTTGGCATAAAATAGGCTAAACATGTTATCCAGTCTGCTTCTTAAGGTGTACTGCCAAAGCAGTATATAAACAGAGCATTTGGCTAAAGAGTAACTGCATAAAAACTATCTGCATTTGTATGGGGACACAAAATGGAGGTTTTCTTAAAAAGGCACCAAGATAGTCCTTCTTCCTCACACACGCAGTACCAAGAAAATTCCTGTGTCTCCCTGAATGGCTCTGCAGTGTACCTGCTTGATTTTTCAGTGGGAGTCTGTCTTGGGGGAGGGCAGGGAGCCCTCATGACCACCTACAGTGCTGCTTGATTTTTCAGCTGGGGTCCATCTTGGGGGAGGGCAGGGAGCCCTCACGACCACCTACTATGCTGCTTGATTTTTCATCGGGGCTCCACCTTAGGGGAGGGCAGGCAGCCCTCACGACCACCTACAATGCTGTGCAGGCCCATAAGCTGGATCAGCTCATTCTGGATTTGAGGAGATGTGTAGACTGCATTTCTTGAAGCTAGTCTCAGGTGATCTTGTAATTGTTGGTCCAGTTCGGCTGTGTACTGTAATAGTTCCTGGAAGTTTCCTTCATCTGTATATTTTCCTCGCAGGGCAACATTGTTTCTTCCACAGAACAAGATTATTTTCACAATCCTGCACAGGAAGTGGTTGGTCTGCTGAGACACCCTTGTATTTTGGTCAGTTACAGACTGGTAGGCAGTCACCAGCTTGTCATCACAGACAGAAAGAAAACCATCTGTTTTAGCAGTGGCATTCAAATGTTCTTTACATTTGCTGTGCCTCTCGAGGGTTTTCTTGCTGTTTGACCAGTCCCTCATTGGTGTGGATATCAACACAGTGTCACTTGTAGCACTAAACACAAAACAATGGGCACAATACAGACCATCTAAACACTTTTAATATCTTGCAAATGTGTATGTTTGCAGGTATTGTGGATTGAATCTCCTTAGCGTTGATTGGCTATTTAGAACCCATTAGCCAGGAAAGAAACTGAAATCCAGATGGTGGTTACCACTGTATTTCAAGGATGCATTTCTTCTGTGCATCAGGTTGATGACCACGATCCAAACAGCCAAGGTCTTCCGTGTCTGGTTAGTTCAAGTCCAACTCTTCAACAAGAGTAGATATCTGCACATTTGTCAGTGGCACAATGGCAGCCTCAACACTGCTCCATCACAGAGTGCAGATTGTGAGGTCTGGAATTCCCTGGTGGCTTTGGTTTCAGTGGCAGATGCATTTGGAATCTGCACAGGTTCTTGTGTTAAGTCTTCCTGGGTCTGTGGTGTAGCTGCATTGTTACCACTGAAACAATACAAGTAAATAAATTGGTAAACTGAGAATGTAATTAGGTATTTGTTTACACACAAGTGGATGGATCAGTACCATCAGAAAAGCTTACCCTGAAGTGGATGTGGGTAGGATGATGAAGGACTGCATCAGCAGAGACATTTGTGCATTTTCTTCCATTCTGGCCTGTTTGACCTTTCGCACCTGTGACCAAGATGGCTGTTTTCTCTTAATGGACTCCATTATTTGCTGTGTAGAACACACTTTCCCCAGACACCACCGCAGCTTGTGCCCCCTCTTGTACCCAACCTTGCAGATGACACCCTTAATTTAAAATAGAAATTAGAATTGGAATGTGTCATTTTGCAATTTAAAAACTGCTTCCCTGTACAGACAAAGTTGGCAATGCTGTTCAAAGTAGCATAAAAGAACAGAAACATTGCCAGGGCTGTCTGATTTCAAGTGGCATAAAGAAACATTTCCGTTTAAATCTGAGAACACCTAGACAGCCCAGGCCCGTGCAAGCAACCGCTCTGTAACAGAGCACACAGCTCCACTGTCTGTTAGAGGCCAACTAGTTCCTTCCACATGGATGGTTACTGCAGGATCACAACTGTTTTTTTTTCCAAATGGGACAGCTACTGCCTGCACTCTGATGTGCAATAGCTGTACTATTCAATTCAGCACTGTGACCGGCATGTCCTCAGCACTCGAGTCCCCCCTTTCGCTGACCATCCAGCTAGATCTCAGAGTCCAGACTTGTCTGTCCAGCAGCAGCATTGCACAGTGTCTCCCCTGCACCTGGTTTATACCCTTGAGGTACTTTAAGGCTGACCACAAGGTCCCTCCTCCACCAGCAAGTACATATTAGAGTACATATTAAAGTCTTAGGTCTGCCGACTGACGAAACCTTAATCATGAAGAACAGGCCAATTCTCACTTAACTACATTATTCAGGTATCCTATGCAAGTATGCTGCAAAACTATCTACTGGCAATGTGCCACTAAGACTTTATTACAAAACTTATATAAACAACATTAGCATTGCCGCATGCAGGACTGCCTTGCACGATGCAGCTCATATTATCAAAACTCCAAACATGGGAGGCAGTATAGCGCAGTGGTTTAAGGCTGCAAATCTGGAGACCTGGGTTTGAATCCCACAGCCACCACTTGCATACTGTGTGACTCTGAGCAAGGCACTTAACTTCCCTGTGCTCCCATATCAAACACTTGTAAACAAGCTTTCAGCTTAGTGCATCTCTCCTGGTTAAATAATTGGAACCAAAAAACTCCAGTCAGTACCCCAGCCTGTCCTGAGGCAAGTATGCTGCAAAATCTACCGGATACCAAGATACTCAATGGTTGTAATTCCAAAAGTTCAATAAATTCAGAAATTCTGCCACCTTAAACACATTAACATGTCTCTTATTTACTCTCAATTCCATCAAAAATGGAAATCTGTCACTGTGACACCAGTTCATAAGCCTGGGGATCACACAATTACTGGGAACTACAGGCCTCTCTCTATCCTGCCCAAACTCTTGAAAGCTCTTGCGTGTATAGTGGCTGACCAGCTGGTTGAATACTTAGAAAAATATCAGGTACAATGCCCACAACACGGGTTCAGAAATGGTCATAGTACCACTATCACCCTTCTGGAGTTCACAGGCTTTATCCACCACTCCTTAGATCAAGGACACCTGTTCAGTGCTGCTTTCATTGATTTAACCAAAGCTTTTGACACAGTGAATCATGCCCTCCTGGTGGAACAGTTTACCACCATTAACCTAGCTCATGACAGCCTGGTTTGAAAGTTACCTGCACAACCTTATACAGCAGATGAAGATTGGTAACACCCTCTCGGATGGCAGACCTGTCCTATCTGGAGTTCCTTGTTTGACTATTTGCATCTTGGGCCCTCTTTTATTTAGCATTTTCCTCAACAACCTTCCTTACTCCTGTCAGGGTCACATCCTTTGATATGCTGATGATGCTGTCCTGTTTACCAGTGATCCAGACCTAAGGTTCTTGAATCCAGGCTACAGAGTAATTTCGTAGTCGTAGAAAGATGGTTCCATAAGCACAAGTTAGTTATGAATTACAACAAGACTAAAACTATGCTGTTCTCCAGCTCCCAAAATAGGCACAGAACTTACCCTCTTTCTTTTGCCAACGAAAAGGGCTCCCCCCTGGAGCTAGTTCAGCTCTTTAAATATCTGGGGATTACTACTGACATTACGATGACCTATGCCTATCACATTGACAACATTGCTAAGGCTGTTAACACCCGCATTGGGCTACTTTATAGGCATAAGCAATGTTTGACCCCAGAGGCTCTTTACCTGGCCATTCAAAGCTCTCTTGTCTCACTTATTGGTTATGGCTAACCAATCTATGGATCAGCTACTGAAACAATTCTTCACTGCATCATAGTTGCACTCAACAAAGCATGCTGGCTCCTTACTGGCTCAGCCCATCTGTGCCATACCTGCGACATGTACACTCAGGCTCACTGGCTCCAATCCAAAGGTAAACTCATGTACCAAACATGTTTACTGTCCAAAAAAGTAAGCTTGGGCAAAATGCCCCAGAGTGAAAAAGCTTATTACCCCTGCTATCAACCGTCATTGCATCAGAAGCTCTACTAGCCACATTTTTAATATACCCCACTGTCGCACCTCTCTGGGACAAAGGTCCTTTGCCTACTGTGACCACTATGGGGTGGCAGTATAGCTTAGAGATCAGAGGAACAAGGTGTGAATGAGCTTGGCACATTCAGCAGACCAGACCGAGTTTGATTCTCACAATCTCCACTTGCATACTGTGTGACTCTGAGCAAGTCACTTAACCTCCCAGTGCTCCCAGGTCATCCCTGAAAACAGGCATTTGTGCCTAGTGGGGATTACCCACTTACCAAAGACTAAAATAAATAAAAAATAAACAAATTCGCTGCACCATGACATCACTTCAGCATCCACTTTGGGCTCCTTCAAGGTTAAACTTAAGCAACAGTTAGCTGCTGATGCCAGTTGTGACTGCTTCCAATAACCCTTCTTGTGACCAGCACTTATTCTTACAGCATTAACAGCAGCAGATATTTTAGGTATTACTTTTATTATTATGCATTAGGTGCTCATTCAGGACCAAGGAACAGTCATACTAAATAGTCAAGTCAAGTCAAGTCATTTTTTATTTAAAAAAGACGCCCAATCCCAAAGGATCTGGGTGCCATACATTAAAAAGAAGTGAAGAAATTTTTACAGCATTTCATGCCATATAAGTACAAAACAGAAAGAAAAACACATATACATAATCATAATCAAACCCCAAATAAAAACCCATACAACCACTGACATCAAACCCTTATTAGGTGATAGAAAAACAAACCAGTAGAGAAAGAAAATGCCACTCTAAAAGCAGTTCCCAATGCACCCATTTCTGCAGAGTTCATTTTAAACATTGACCAATGACTTCCATGAATTATAACCCACTTAGAAGCTAAAAAATACAGCAGAGAAAGAACACACTTCTCACTACAAAAGTAGCTTTAGCAGCAGGTCAGAAGAGTGGCAACTGGGGTTTAACACAAAGTGCAAGATCATGCAAGATCAATCACATAGGGAAGAGAAACCCTGAAGCCACCTATAGGTTGGGAGGGGAGATGCTGGCAATCACAAGAGAAGAAAGACTTGGGCATCATCATTGCAGATTACCTAAAATCATCCAAGCAGACCACTAAAGCAGTACTTAAGGCTAGAGGGATGTTGGGGTGTATTACTAAGGGTGTCGCAAGTCATACGAGGGAGGTAATACCTCTTGGCGATAGTGAAGGATCCTAGACCATGTGCTGTAACTTCAACATTTATGGTACTGTGCTGTGTATGCACATGTTGCAAGAATGTGTCTCTCTTGCACAGAGAGGCTTCTCTTTGGTTTTGTGGAAATAAAGCATACATACCAAAATAAAAAAGACGGTTCAGCAGCTCTGGAAAAATAAGCACAGGGCGGTCCAGGATCTGCTACTATTGCCTTCCCTCTTTACAAGAGACTGGTTAGGGTTAGGGTTAGGGTTAGGGTTAGGGTTAGGGTTAGGGTTAGGGTTAGGGTTGGGTTAGGGTTAGGGTTAGGGTTAGGGTTAGGGTTAGGGTTAGGGTTAGAGTTAGGGTTAGGAGTTAGGGTTAGGGTTAGGGTCCGCCACTATTGCCATACTGCTTTATAAGAGACTGGTTAGGCCTCATCTGGAGTACTGCATGCAGTGCTGGAGGCCACACCTGCACAAGGACATTAACAAAATAGAGGTAGTCCAGAGAAGGGCAACCAAAATAGTGCAGGGCTGCATCAGAAAACAAATGACAGATTAACGGAGTTCAATATGTACTGTATACCCTGACTAGACCACAATATGTATACCCTGACTAGAGCAAAGTAGGGAGAAAGTTGATATGATTGAAACATTCAAACATCTTAAGGGCACTAACAAGGTGAAAGAGTCTAAACTATCAGGACATGGGGACATAACATGAGATTAGAGGGAGGCTGATTAAGGGGTAATGTGAGGAGTTTCTTTTTCACAGAAAGGGTGGTGGATACATGGAACAGCCTACCTCAGGAGGTGGTGGATATGAATACAGCGCAGGGCTTCAAACAGGCATGGGATAGGCATAAGGGGGCAATACAGATGAGTATGAATAGATAGGCCATTGATTCAGTTAAGGCCTATGGCGCATTCATAATGTACAAAAGTACTTATCTGCCATCAACTTCTACATTTCCCAAAGCACACATTTCTGCTGAGTTAATTTTAAATATTAACCAATGATTTAATTATAGCCTTCTTAAGAGCTTAAAAAAAGCAGAGAAAAACACACTTCACTCTCAAAGAGGTTCCCAAAGCACACATTTCTATTGAGTGTGTTCTAAACATTATTGCCTGACATCTTGATTACAACCCTCTTAGAAGCTAAAAATAAAAAAAAAAAAAGCAGAAAGAAAACTCCTAACTCTAAACTCTAAAAGCAGTACCCAAAGCACACATTTCTGTTGGGTTTAACCCATTATTGCCTAAACGACTTACATTAATTATAGCCCTCTGAGTTCATGACCACCCTGAGGCTCTGGTCAGCTCATGGAACCCCAAGGTTGTTTGCCATGCTGCCTTACAGTTCTATACAACTGCAAAAGGCAGAGCACTCACAACCAAACAAGGTCACTAAAAGAAATTTACATAAAAAACACAACAGAAGACTAGTTTATGTAAATAAGTTTATTTTATTCACAACCTGTGCTCTTGTCATGTTTGGTTGTGAACCTTTTGCAATTGTAGGTTTCTAATTTGGCATTGGAAAACAGAATACTTTCTGTAAAGATGGCACATTTGATAAAGAGAGCAAAGGCATTGTTAGAGTAACTGACTTACTAAGATAAAACCTGTGTGTATGGCATAACATGCAGTGGCTAAGTGCCCATCAAGAAGATTGTTCTAAGAACTGGGTTGTCCGATCACAGAACCCCTGCCTGGTCAGTTTGCTTACAGCATTTAGTTATACGGTTACGGTTTAACAACGACCAGTCTGTGACAGAAGCTGATGCTCTTACCATTAAAAATATGAATGGTGTCACATGATCAATCCAATCTCCATTTTATGCCAAAAACAACTGTAAACCAAGGTAAACGTGTTTCCCCAACGAAACAGTGATTCTATCCAGGTTTGCATTTTAAATAATTTCTACAATGAAAAGATTGGACTGACCTTATGACACCATTAGCTTTTTTGCCAAGTTCTTTGTACCTACTCCTTTTGTGGTTTGCCTAACATACATGAAGTATTACTTCATTTGCCCACCCACCACAAGAACAGTGCCACACTTAACCCCAAAAAGTACCTGGTGAACAGATGATGGTATTTTTCACCCACTGTCAGACTCGGGTGCTGGTGTCCAAAATTCCTCTTGGCTACTAGCTAGTGCAGTGCAGGCTAAAATGTACAGCGGCAGCGAAACACAGCATTTAGGGGGGTGGTGGTGGGTCAGTCGAACTACGTGACTGAGTCTGCAACAAGTTGAGGGGATGCAGAAGTCAACTCCGGAACCAGTAGTCGGTGGCATCAGGCAAAAATGCAGCAAGGAAGGCTTGGATCAGCATGCAGCAGGTCTCTACTCTCCCACCGCACCCACCAAGCAGCAAACCAGTCTCCACAACATCTGCAGTTCCTGGCTCCTCTTTATCTCTCCCCAGTCCTGGGCAGTCAGTGACCTCAAAGCTCCTGAGTCCCTCACAGTCAATGGAGCGGCTCCTTACTTTCCCTTACAAGTCTCTAGTCTCTCCTCTCTTTCTACAGCAGTGCAGTTCAGCAGTGGAGAAACAAAGTGCAGGATAACTCTCTTCTGAGAGAGATAATGCTTCTCGGCTTCTTTGGCGTACGGCTTCTACAGCACAGTCGGCAATAGCTAGTAGCACTACCCCAGTAGTAGTTCACAAAAAACAGCTCTCCATCATGGCTAGACTCGCTCACTCTCCAAAAGCTCCTCTGAATTGGGAAAAGCATTACCTGCCAGGGGGATTTAAAGAGCCCGCCTGGCCCACCCCTTACTGGGCACACTTCACAAGTGGTAGTGGATCTGATTGAGAACGAAGCACACATGTATCAATCAGGGTAGCTTGGCACAGGCATGCAAGCCACTGGAGACAAGCACCCCCCCCTTCAAACTTTGCAAATTGCAAGCACTATTTGGGCCCTCAGAAAAGCCCATGAAAAAGGCAAAGACAAAGGAAATTTTGTGACGCACACCAGGCGGCTTCTGCACACTCACACTGGTCTATGCTAACGTGGTGTGCCAGGTATCAGTAGCTACACCCGTGGAGTAGAATGCAGGAGATTTTGAAGAGTTTGTAAGAGTTGTTAATACCAGAGAGAATTTGTTGGAGTGATATACTGCAAATTGTTGGGGAACACAGTCGATGATTGCTGCAGAAAAAAGTAAATACAATCTATTTGTTATTAGCAGAGGTTGAATAGTGGAACAAATCACTGAGTGGCTGGAAAATAATAAGTGTGAAGAAAGCATGTGGGTGGAGAGCCATGGCATTTTCTGGAGGATTTGTGAACAGGACGGTGACTGTCCCTAAAGGACTACTTAGTTGGCTATGGGGCATGGTGGAGAGTGATGGTGCTGGTGAGGCCTGTTTATTCTGTGATCGCAAAGGGAGAGAAGTGAGCAGACAGCATATCTGTATTTTGTGTGCATGTGGAAAAAGTAAGAGAGGACCTTCTAATGTACAAACACAGGAACAGGATCAGCTGACCCCAGTGCCAACATCTCAGGAACTGTGGACATGGCCTGCCATTGTATCGCATACTCCCCCTACTGAAATTGTACAGGCAGAAGATGGAGTCTTTGGAAAACTGGGAGGAGTTGTAAGCCAGTGTTTCAGTAGAACAGCCTATGATGGTGTCTGGGCCTAGATGTCTGCCCAGCCTGACACCATCACTGAGTGTCCAAAAATTTCCCTGTGGCAGAGGGAGGGCCGAGGGTTGACTCCCAGGTTGCGGAGTACTGCTGCAGGGTATGTGAGGGACAGACCTGGGCAATCAGAGTCGCCTAAGATGGAGGCAAAAAACTTGCCAAGAGCAGGAAAATCTCCAGAGAAAACTATCCACCCCCCCAGGAGCTGAAAGTAACACCAAAATGGCTGTCTAGAAAGCTGGAAGGAGCAAATTCATTAAGATTCCCACATGTCTCTCCAGCAGAGCAGACTGTTACCAAACAAACCGAGGAGCCCAATGTGACTATTGAAGCTGTGGAACCTGGGTCTGCATCAGACAGTGAGGGCAGAGATGATCACAGGGAAGTGCTGTCTATTTATGAACAACCGATGGAAGGGATCACACGGATGTTTGAAGATACAGTAATAGAGAGGGACATTCCCAGACCATATGCCAAGCCTATGCTGGGTATATTGGAAAATACACTCCTCCTGCCAATAGCTTGTAAGAGGTTGCTAGTGGACATGGACTCAAGCCACAACTTGTATTTTAATGTGCTGTGTTGCCTAAACAATCTTAGGTTGTTAGAGTAATAATAATACTAATGATGCAGATTCTTATGTCTTCGGAGTCTGCCAAGAAACATTCGTAAACAAGCAGAGAGTACTAATACATATTTACTATACAGTACTACTTACACCAAGCATGTGACAGAGAAAATCACAAAGGAGATGGGTTTCTCACCACTCTCCTAAAGAATGTATATAATCTCCAGAATTTGTAGGATCTCAGGATTCTCCAAGATCTCGTTCTCTCTGTGTGGAGCTAGGTTACACAGACTTACAGTATATACTACAGATAATATACTGTAGCAACAGAGATTACATCAGAGTTACGGATATGAGAAACATTGTGTATTGGATAATGACTTAGGAGATAGAATTACTAATGAGTATCATATGAGACAAAGAATATGATTCGGTTAACATGAAGTGTGGACAAAAGAAATGCTTACTGGGCTCTATTACACGTGGCATATTTGCCTGTGTATAACAGACATAACAAAGGTTTTCCTCTCTGTGTCAGCTTACTTAGACAAAGAGAAGTGCTGACTGGCCACAACTACGCATGATTATATGAGAATATATTTAGAAAGCCAAATATTCAGAGCAGTTACGCATGGTGCAACTGAGTTGCGCCGTGCAACTACGGACATGCGCCACTGAGTGATATTCAAAGACCGAGGCTGCACAGCGCAAGTCACACTGTGTCATGGCACAAATGTAATGTATGCAGCACAAATGCAGAGGGGTGTTCCCATGAATAAGTGACGCAATGGTATATTCAACCACAAATCATGGCACAAGTCTGGAGCAAAACCCAAGATGCGCCACCTGGACTTCAGCCTATAAAAACCTGGCTCAAACACACAGACAGGGAGGTGCAACTCTGTGCCCAGAGAGAGAGAGAGTCAGGGAGGCAGTGTGACCCACAGCCAGATATGGACAGTGCACCGTTCCACATGGAGGTGGTAATGAGGGGTGTGAGGAGGCAGGAGGAACACCAATGTGGCCGACGAAAGGCCTGGTGGCAGTATGTCCAATACAGGTGGTACTGTGCCCGTATCACATATGAGAACTATAGTGATACGGAGATAGTGAGCTGGTACCATCTGAACAGGGCAATTCTGAGGCAGCTCTGGAAGCTGTGCAGTGAGGAGATGCAGGCACCCTCCAGATGGAGTCATGCCATGTCAGTGGAGACTGAGGTGACTTCAGTGATGTGCTTGCTCACCACGGACAACTTCCAAAGACCAACAGGGGATAACATTGGCATCACCCAGTCAGCCAGCCATATCCCGCCTCCTCAGAGAGTTCCTCCATACTCTGCTGCCACATGCTTTGGAGTGCATACATTTCCCAAGCACACAGGCTGAGCATACAACAAACATGCAGGACTTCCACAGGGTGGCACGCATGCCAGACATGATTGGGGCCATTGACTGCACCCACATGGGCATCCACATACCACCTGGTCCTAAGAGCTCAGTCTACATAAATTGCAAAGGCTACCCATCAGTCAACTACCAGGTGGTGTGCAATGTCACAGGGTACATCATCAATGTCTGCGCTACACACCATGGGAGTGTACATGATGCATTCATTTGGCACAGCTCTGCATTGTGCCAGAAGTTTGAATGTGGAGAAATCCCCACAGTCCATCTTGTGGGTGAGTAGGGCATGGATCAGGGGGAAGGTATGGCACAGCTTTGGGGGTGAGGGAGGGCAGGTAGGATGGGTGTGGTGGAGTGAGCAGTGGGTAACAGGGACAAGGTGGCAGGACAGCACAGTGCAGCACTATCCATGTCCATTCTCACACAGGTGGCAGTGCATACCCACTGAGGCCTTGGCTGCTCACCCCCTACCTGAAACCTTCATCCCCACAGAGGAGAGATACAACGAGGCACATGCCAGCATGCGCAGCATCATCGAGTGTGTCTTTGGCATGCTGAAAATGCATTTCTGATACCTAGACAGGTCAGGCAGTGCCCTACAATACAGCCCATCAAAAGCCTGTGGCCTATTTCTGGACTGCTGCATCCTGCACAACATGGCCGTTGATTGTGGAATAGCTGTCGAGGCAGATGAGGGCGACAGTAGTGGGGACGACGGTGAGAATCGGCAGGAGGATGGTGGGCAGCCACCACCAGGAAGACGGGACTCCTGCCTGGCAGTGCAGGCAAGGCACCACAAGGATACAATCACACAGGAGCATTATGGAGAACGCAGGTAAGTGCACTGACACACTTGCAGGGGTCACTCAGAGCAGCACACCACACACAGCCCTGGACATGAACAGCAGGAGTCATGCAGGGAATGGGGCACACAGTAGGCATGGGAGGCACTGGCACACAGACACACACACACAGTACAGGCATGTGCACACACGCATACTGTACATGCTGCAGACCATGGCATGGATCAGAGGCATGACACTAGTGCACAGGCACAACCAGCATGGAGTGGAGCGGCCATCATCACACCCATGTCACACAGCCCAGCAGCCTGATCAGCATACACAGGGAGTGTGCGGCACAACACACATGCGTGTCAACACATGCATGCCGCACCACCACCACCGCCAATGTATGCACAGAGCAACAGCAGCGGATGGTGGTGCAGGGCAGCACACACATCAGGCCAACTATGTGGTCCCTCTGCCACCACGGCCATGTGGGTAGCCACGCCGGGGCTGATCAGCAGACACAGGCTGCTCATCAGCCACGGGGAGTGTGTCCGATCCCCCAGGGTTGATGTCTGGGACCGCAACTGTGTCCTCACAGGGGTGTGGAGGTGGCCAAACAGGCCAGACCCTGGGGTGCCTGGGATGCCTACATCAGAGCCCAGTGTCTGCTGTGGTGGTTTCACCAGATACCAGGACCATGGAGTGGACAGTGCACTGTGGGGGGGGTCCTCCATGCATGGCCAAGCCCAGTGGCTGTCACCGACGCAAGCCCGGTCATGATGGAACAGGTCATGTGGTCCATTGACACCAAAATGGCACCAGTCATGCGGTCCATCAACGTGGTCATGGCCTCCCGCATCTGGCAGACCCCATCCATGAACCACGCATTGCCTCTGTCCTGCTGCTCTGCCAGCTGGTGCACCTCCACACACAGTGCATGCACCTCTGTGGCAAGCAGTGCCTGGTTCTGTACAGATGCCCGCAGCAACTGGGTGTGCTCTGCCAGCCACTCAGCATCCTACACCTCCTGGCCAGGATGCTGGGCTGCTGGGGGTGATGCATCATGCTGCCCAGCCTCCCGTTTGGTGGACACTGCACAGGGGGCCATACCGGTGGTACAGTGTTGTCAGGTGCACCGGCAGCGGACCCCATGCCATGCTACCTGGTGGAAACTGCATTCTACTTCTGCTACTCGACTGGCCTCTGGGCAGTGCCATGCACTGCCTCCACACCAGCACCACCACCCCTGTCAAGCACAGTGGTGGCACCACGCACCACTGTGCCTGTGGGGATAGGTAGCAGCTGTGCAGCCGCAGTCACAGCGTCATGCCCTGATGTCACCTGTGGTGTGTCTGGGGCATGTCAGGAAACACATCTGCTACGCTGTCCAGGATCAGCATTATGTCATCATCGGAGCTGGACCCTGCCCCAAGCTGGGTTTCTGCACACAGCACATGCAGGCTGTCATCTTGCGAGAACCTAACCTGGGTGTCATCCGACCGCAGGCCAAAGATACCCACCTGCTCCATGGCACTCACCTGCAACCTGTCCAGGCCACGCACACCAGTAGAGGTGGATGATCCATCCTCCATGGTCATGGCTGTGGCCTCCCCACTCTGTCCTCCCCATGGAGGTGTGATGGTGCTGCAAGAGAGGAACAGAGGGTTAGTGGTGCAGTAACGCCCATGCGGTGGCCCACCTAAACAGTGTGCATGCATCCGATGCCACTGTGTTGCCACGCACACCAGCGATGACACATGCAGGTGGCATGCAACACGGCAGCAGGCACTCCTGCATGTCACCCCTGCCAGACTTGTCTGTCGAGTGCATACTCATCATGCTGGGTGGGGCTACCACCTGTTTGGAATCCTCCCCCAGGCACACCTTCCACCACTGTGCATCTGATGATATCCACCACCAGCTCTTCAGTAGCCAACAGGGTGGGCGTGATGGATGGGCCACCATTGATCGCACTGTGGGAGGCCCGTATAGCAGTCACCTTCTCTTTGATCCTCTGCCTGTCAGTGCTGACCTTTTTGCGACACTCCTGTGCACTGCACTGGTGCCTTCTTCTGCAGATTCATGTATGCCACCACCTCATCCAACCCTGACGACCTCTCTTGGGGTGTGCCACTGGCACCACTAAGCAGTTCCTCCCTGTTGAGGTATGCCTCGAACAGGGCATTCTGCTCTTCCTTGGTGAAGTTGTGCCTTCTCTTCTGGGCAGGCCCACACCCCTCCTCACCTTAATTTCCCAACATGTTGCTACCTGTGGACAGTGGCAGCATGGTGGGTCAGTGTCAGCATGGGCAGTCCCCCATTGCATTGTTGTTGCAGGCCTCTGTTGCCCTGCGGCAGCATCCACTTACCTATTGAGGTTGCAATACCAGTCCGTGGCCTGTGCTGTCCGGTGGTACTTATCAGGCACATCACATGCAAATGAGCTTGTGCACAACGGTGATGATATGCTAATGTACCCTACTGTGCTGCGGATTGGCTAATGAGGTGATTTGCATATTGTAGCTGAATATCGTGAATATGCACTGTGAGCAATGGAGCTGCACATGAGCAACCCCGTGGTGCACGTCAGGCACATGCTCATGTGTGTTCCTGCAGTGTGCATGTGTGCACAGCATAGCACATGTCTATCCCATGACTAGTGTCCCTTGCACATTGCAGTGCCTTTGCACATGAGGTGATGGGGAGGCATCATGCATGTGCAAGCTTCCCAACACTTGCCCATACTGTGCACAAGCACACTGTGCATGATGCAGCATGTAGGGCACATGCACGACTGAGTGCAGGGTCATGACCTATGGCCCCAGGGCCATGTACGTGACCCTGTGCCTCCAGGCCAGCGGTTGTAACATGTCGGGAATGTGCAATGCACCCGCATTGTGCATCACTCACATCGCACCATTGCATCATCCCATTCCCAATCAACATTCTACATGTGTGAACTTTATTTAGCATGCTCTCCTGCCATTCATCTCGCATAGTGAGCCTTCAGCAGCCATGGCACAGGGGAGAGCACGATGGGCCCTTAATTGGACTGATGTGGAAATTGTCAATCTGTTCACAGCGGTGCAGCCCTTTGAGGGGCAACTGTTTGGTCAGATGCCACTACAACAGGCCAGGGGTGATGTGTGGCAGCAGGTTTCCAAGGACCTGGAGAGGTACATGTGAGTGGCCAGAACCCATGAGCAATGCCGCCACCATTACGGGGGACCTGAGGTGCAGGGATCCCGAGAGGCTGTACAGGAGGTAGGTGCATGTCCAGCACGGGGTGGTGCCACAGCCAGGTAGGTGTGCACAAGTGTCATGCATGCTCAGATGCTCATCAGTAGTGGGTGTAGGGCTGAGCAGAACACTCCGCAGCTGGGGTCAACACAGTCCTGTCAGCAGCTGTGCTTCATGCATGGCTGCTGCACGTGTTGCAGTCATGCAGGCATGGGGGCCACAGGACAGTCAGAAACACACCATGCAACATGTGGGTTGTGCAGTGGTGGGGGACTTACCATGTGTGCTTATGTACTCATGTACTCCTTTCTATATTCCTTCCACAGAGCCAGAGGATCACAGGTGGGCCAGGGAGGCCAAGGCAGGAGTGAGGGGCCATGGTAGGCCACTGAGAGCAGCACCGGTCGGACATCGCATGGCAGGTAAGTTTAGCCACATTGCTGTTATGTGTCCCCGTGGTACTGCAGTGGGGATGTGGTCCGGGCATGGTAGTTATGGCCATGCATCTGCAAGGCCATGGTCAGCGCATCACCCATTGTACATGCAACTGTTGCATGTACCTTGGCGGCGTTTGGCCTGCCGATGGGGGGATGTGCACATAGCCTCTACCATGTGTGCTGCAACAGTGCCATTGCTCTGTGCCATGTGCCCATGCTCGTGTGCACATGGACACACTGTGCTACACCATCCGCCTGGCTGCTCCATTGTGGTTTGCTGTGTGGATGGCTGGTGTGGCCCTCCAGGCACAGGTCCATTGCGGTCCCCCAGTGGTGTGTGCCCCCACAGTCCAATGCATGCTGTGGGTGGGCTGGGTTTTTTGGGGCATTGCAATGATTGGCTGTCCCATCCCTTCCCCTAGGTGGTCGTGGGATGGTAGCCAGGAGGGCTGCATGCCTCCATTTCCAGTCACTTGGGCGTATCCTGGCACTACAATGGAGAATCCTGGTGCTGCAGCGAAGGCACTTGCAAGAGATGGCAGCATTGAAGTGGGCCATCCAGTGTCTGTGGCAGTCTGTCAGGAGATGGTGGTAGACCACCTGTACAGTGCCCCTGTTGTATATAGCCCCATTCCTTAGCCACACCTGTTTCCCTGCTCTCCCACATCATGATGTATAGCCCCTACACCTGTCCCCTTCCTCCTCTCCCCTCCCAATCCCTGCCCCTTGTTTTATGACTGTCTTGTACATATCTTTTTGTAAAGCTTTCATTTTGCTACAGCCCTGTGTCTGTGTCTGCTTTACAGGTGGTGTGAGGAGCCATGCTGCAGATGTGTGGTCATGGTACATGGGGTCCCCACAGGGGTGGGTCAGATCACTGGGCTGTGTTCCCATGAGGTCCGTGTTGTGTCCAGCACTGTTTCATATGTTCCTGGAGTGTATGACTGGGGGTCAGACGTGTTTGGTGTGTCAATGTGTGGTCAATGTGGGGCTCTGTACTGGGGTGGGTAACCAGGAGGTGTGGGGGTCTCTGCATGGGGACCTTATATTCCTGGGGCCTGGTCCATCTGGTGGCACATGGACCTCAACGTGCACGGGTGCACTCCCATGCACATGGGGAAGGGTCACCTGCCTATGCCTTATTACCTGGGGATCTAGCACTGGTGGTAACAGGGGGGATGGGGACCTGGGTAGTATTATTTCCAGGGACATATGGGTTGCTGGACACTGTGGCAGGCGGTGGTCGAGGCTGGCATGCTGTTGGGCTGCATGGGGTGGGTGTTCACTTGCAGTATGGGAGGTCATTTTCCCCATATCCTCATGGCTAGTCAGGCTGACTTTGGACTGTGAGCTGTGGTTCTGGCAGTATAGCCTAGAGGTTAGAGGAATGAAGGTGTGAATGAGCTTGGTACATCCAGCAGACCAGACCTGAGTTTGATTCTCAAACCTCCACTTGCATATTGTGTGACTCTGAGCAAGTCACTTAACTGCCCAGTGCTCCTCAGGTCATTCCTGAAAACAGGCACTTGTGCCTAGTGGGCCTTACCTGGTTACCAAAGACTAAAATTCCTGATGACACACCATGGACCAGCTGGTGTTGTGCTGACTGGTGGGGCCTGTGCTCCATTACCTGACGATGCTGGACTAGCTTGAGCAGACTGTGATTGTACTCACTGGACCACTGATGGGGTAGGGGGATGTGCCCGGGACTATGTATTGTCTGGGGTGGTTGGACAGGAGGGCAGGGTGGCCCTTCCTGGCCACTGGAGGCATTGTTGGCCCGGGTCGTGTGCTACTGGTGGTGGATGGCTGGTGTCAGGGACGCATCTAGTTGATCCTGTCACTGACAGGGTGGTGGATGGCTGGTATGTGCTCTGGAGGTGGTGCTGGGGACGGGCACCATACAGGGCTTTGTGTGGGCATGGGTCAGACACATGGTAGTAGTATCAGGAGGGATGCAGGAGGCAGGATGCCACAGGGTTCTGTGGGTTGATACATCTGTCCTGCCCATCTGCTGGGCACCTTGGGTGGTCCTGCTGTGCCTGGCAGTCATTTTCTGCCTTCCTGTGTCTGTGGTTCTGGATGTCTGTGTTCCTACCTCTGTTCCACTGTGTGCTGCTGTGACTCTGGTTGTCCTCACCATTCCCTGTGCCATTGCCACAGAGGTCACTGGACATGTGGGCCTTTTCCCTGTCCTGTGCATCATCCTGTGTGTCTTTGTGGCTGGTGTCTGCCCCTGCACTTTGTGCACCTGTTGACCTGGACTGCCGTCTGCTCATAGGGGTGCACATGTCCACTGTGGGCAGAGCTGTGGTGCCCATCCCCACATTGGTGGGTGCACTGTATGGCACTGTGTGGCCTGTGCCTCACTCACCCCGGTCACCAGCTCTTTGCATGTGCTTGTCCCTGGCACCATGCATGTGGCACCCTGTGGGCCTGCCTGGTGGGTATCTGTTGCATGTCCCTGCCATTGGCATAGCTGGGGTGGCAGGCCTTTGGACAGGGTGTGTTCCATGGTTGGTTGGCTAGGGTTGTCTGTGCACCTTCCCCTGGTGCCCTGTGTGCCCTCCAGGTCCGTGCATCTGTGTACATGGGTGTACCCTGCTGGGGGGGGTCCTGTGCTTATTGCCCTTTATTTCCTTGGTTATGTGTCTCTGCTGCCTGTGTCTCTTGCCTTGCTCACTGGGTTTGTGCTCTGGTTTGCTCTGTGCATCCATGGTTGCGCCAGCACATCTCAGGTTGGGCCATGGTGCATCTTTGCCATATTGAGCCAGCTTACGCTGGAGCATTTCGGGTGGTGCATCTTCTGAATATGACTCCTGGTTTGCCATGTCACATCTGACTTGCATTGCGCTGGCCTTGCTCCATCCTTTGGTACATTTCTGAATATCCGGCCCACAGTGTATAAAGTAATCACTGATGATGATCCCTCAGAGTCATCATATCAGAATTAGGTAGATTATATATGGAATATATGTAAAAGACAAACATAATGCATTATAGTGAGGTATAATAATCATGCATGATATAATCTTATAAAGATGTAAACATTAGCATATATTAGCACCAAAGCACATTCCTGGCACTCATGCTTATATGATGGGTGCCTAAATCTACATGTTAGTGCAAAATAGCAGTATCACAGTATAATAAACCAGGAATACAGTGTAAGGTGTATGTGGGATAATAGGGGTCATAACCCAGGTGCAACAGCTGCACTATCAAGGTGGAGTGTGGTTACCAAAAGGACAGGCTCCCAGACCTGCAATAAGATCCCTGCCAGAGTAGAGTCAGACCGAACGTTGGTGCAGGAGGTATTTTCAAATTGAATTCCCTAGGATGAGTTATCCTTATGTTAGTGAAAGAATCTGGGATTTAATTGAATGTCATCAAGCTGATTGGGTTTTCTCTGGGGCCGTTGAGAAGGTGCACATGAAGAACTGAATTGATGTTCGAGATGCATCCTACAACAGAGTAAAGGTGACACCCTTGCTAGAGGGATGCTAATAGCTACTGCCTGGGAGGGAATCACCCTGTTCAAAACCTTTGCCTTTGTACAGGACAGAGTGGGAGATCGGATTAAGTACTATGTGGTACAACATGACAGAAGTATGGCATGCACCAAGCCTGACCCTTGTTTTTATTTTGCCCCCAGGGATCCCATGGCAAAGTACAAACCAACATCATGTGCTATAACCCCCTTAGACTTCATTGCACCCCCTGGTGCAAGACAGATAACACTGACAATGGACACTGCTTTATATGTTGATGTTAAGAAAAAAATCAAAGCACTTTAAGTCTTTTTTGCATTTTTTCCAGTTTTCACAATATTGTAAATTTTTTTACTCTAATGTAAAGTTTAAATGTGATTTATATTACATGATAGTTTAGGAATAAGATAGGAATACTATTTAATTTACTGCTAAATCTATAGGATTGTTAAGTAGGAACCCCATAGGTATTAAGGCACTTATCCTCCAGTTGGGTTTGCCGGTTGGGATGCTCAGACTATGGTTATCATCTCATGGACAGTTTATTTTTTGACTATAAGCAGGGAGGGAGGTAAAGGGCCACCCCAGTAGTATTTTTCCTAATGCTAAGTAGTTTAAGTTTAAATAGGTAGGCAGAGGAAGAGTAGTAAGGTAGTGGTAAAGTGTTTCTGTGGGGGGAACAATATGTTTAAATGTCTATTGGGATCTGCTGTAGGTAAATCAGTATTATAGTGCCAAAGGAGTGATATGTTTTCCAGTGTTAACCATTTTAGAAAGTACTAGTTAAATCATCACCACTCCAGTTATGTTAGATTAGTTACTAGAGGTAGAAAATAGTTAGGAATGTTTAGTATTGCCTGTTGCAATGTGTTACAGGGGTGCCAAATAGGCCAGGGTGGGTACTGTTGACAGACCCATTCTAAAACATAGAAACATAGAATTTGACAGCAGATAAGGACTGCTTGGCACACCTAGTCTGTCCATTTTCCTACCTGGTGGATAAGCTGCAGACCTTAGTAAATCAACAGACTACTTCCTCCTACCCCGGACTAGGACTGCCTTATGTCTGTCCCATGCATTCTTGAATTTCCCCACTGTTCTTGACTCCACGACCTACTCAGGAAGGCTGTTCCATGCATCCACAATTCTCTATGTGAAAAAATTCTTCCTCACATTACCTCTGAGCCATCCCCCCCTCTATCTTCAAATTGTGCCCCCTTGTTCTTGCATTCTTGCACTTCTTGTTCAACCTTCTAGGAAGGTTTTAGAGGCGGAAATTTTTAATTTTTTTTGCAATTATTTAACCAGGTGAGACACACTAAGCTGAAAGCTTGTTTACAAGTGCAACATGGGAGCACAAGGAAGTTAAGTGACTTGCTCAGGGTCACACAGTATGCAAGTGGGAGCTGTGGGATTCAAACCCAGGTCTCCAGAATTTGCAGCTCAGAGCCTTAAACCACTGCTCCATACTGCCTCCCAAATTGGTAGGGGAGTCCCTAGGGGGGGTGAGACGGTGGGACGCTGGTCTGGTGGACCCACGGCCAGTGTGGAATATCAGGTCTGGGTGGCCATGCCTTTTAGTGGGTTTTCATAGGTAGGTTCTACAGATGGATGGACATCCACCTAGGGATATTGGGTTGCTTTTTGCAGCCAGCTTGGTGGACCCATGGTGGTGTTGGTTCCTGGGAGACTGCACATCATTCCAGAAATTACAGCTACCTGGATAGCCAGTAAGGGGCTTTTCCAGGAGGTAAATCATCTCTGTGTGGGGAAAGTGTAACCCTCCTTCCATTGCAGGGAGTTACTAAAGGTGCCTTTAAGACACCGTGAGCGTGTTCACACTGGCTGGGCACGTGCGTATGCCCTTAGGTTTTTTCGTGCCCATCAGGTGCAAGGGGAAGTGGCAGTTAGTCAGTCATGAGGAGAGTGTGTGAGAGGGAGCATCTTGGTGGTTGAGTGTGGTGTTGGGTGGCCCAGCATGTTAAGGCCGGCAAAGCCTGTGGTATGAGGGGATCATTAGCCCCTCTACCAGACATATGGCAGCAGGAGCAGTTTCCCACCACCCACTGGTGGAACAGGAAAAGGAAGGAAGGAAGAAGTTCTGGAGAGAGCCACGAAGAGACAGATACATCTCCTCAGCTACACAAGAGTCATGGTGGTTGCCAGAAGGGGCCCAGACATCAGGTGGCAGCTGGATCTATGGAGGGGTATGAGGTGGCAGCTCTTATCCTCTTCACTTCCTTATGTCCACCAGGTAAAGGCTGTCCAAGTTGTTTGTATCTCCTGCAGTTTTGCTATTTGGAAGGTAGGTCCTCCTCCCCGATGTCCTCTTGTTTGGGCCGGGTGCAGGGGAGCCTAGGTGACTGAGATAAATTAAAGACCTGGGTGCAGCTAACCCCAAAATAGAACTCCACCACAAGGTTGTAAATATTACTACCTGCCCCTCCGGCAGGGAAATCATCATGCTGTCTCTCAAAGTGTCAGGAAAATGGGAGTGAGTTTCCCCAGCTTCTTTTCCAGGAAAGGGAAATTCGTATTTCAGTCAGGCAGAATTGAGACAGTATCAAGTTGGAAACCTGCAAGAGCTGACCCCCTGCCAAAGGTTGAAAGCAAGTAATTGTAGAAGTCTTTTAGCCACAAGTAAGGTGGCAGGTTGGAGGTTCGAATCCCTCTTCCTCATTTAAGAAAATGTGCCACGACGGATGTCGTAGTTTGAAACAGTGAGCTCAGTGAAAGTGCACTTATGTTAATATGTTGCCTTGAGGAAAATATGACTTGAGCGTTTTAAATGCAAAAAAATAAAATGGGTTGCCAGTTGCATCCAAAAGATGTGTGAAACGTGAATCTTTGAAATGAACTGCATGCCTGTGTTTCTTCCAACCCCATGTTTTTCAGGACTGAGAGAAAACCAAATGGGCAGTGAATATCTGAGGTGCAGTGGGAATCTATCTCCGTGTCAGCGGTCTCCAGCTGCCTAAAATTCGAACCCAAGTCATCACAAGGTTAGTAACCACCTAAATGTACATTTTGAAGATAAATAATTGACCTGCGGGGTCGGATCCCCTCCCTCCCTCTCTCTCTCTGAGACTTTATACTATCAAACTCATAGACACAAAGGGTGGGGTTAGGGTCTGCCCTGTCTTCCAGTCAGGTCTACTGTATGAAATTATTATGCCTAAAAAAGCAAATAACCCCACAGACTGGTGAATTGTCTTCTGTGTGGCCTGTATACAGCCGGAGTGAATTTCTAGTAAGAAGAGGTGGTAGTTGTTACATGTACATACTGTAGCAAACAACATTCAGGACCCACCAATCCCGATTCACATTCACATTATCCAGGACAATACCAAACCTTATACACATTCACATCATCCAGGACAATACCAAACCCAGTACACATTCACATCATCCAGGGCACTACCAAACCCAGTACACACTCACATCATCCAGGACACTACCAAACCCGATACACATTCACATCATCCAGGACATTACCAAACCATGAGCACAGCAAGCAACATCCAGGATCTACCAAACCCGATACACATTCACATCATCCAGAACACTACCAAACCCGATACGCAGTCACACCATCCAGGACAATACCAAACCATAAGCACAGCAAGCAACATCCAGGCCACTACCAGACCCAGTACACATTCACATCATCCAGGACACTACCAAACCCAGTACACATTCACATCATCTAGGACATTACCAAACCATGAGCACAGCAAGCAACATCCAGGATCTACCAAACCCGATACACATTCACATCATCCAGGACACTACCAAACCCGATTTGCAGTCACACCATCCAGGACAATACCAAACCCAGTACACATTCACATCATCCGGGACAATACCAAACCATGAGCACAGCATGCAACATTCAGGACACTACCAAACCCGATATATTATTTATTTGCTTTTGGTAACCGGACGAGTACACTAGGCATAAGGATGCCTATTTTCAGGCATGACCCAGGAGGACACAAGTTGAATACAATTAACAACAACAATGTGACACAGCCCAAAACATAGGTGAATACAAAGTGAAGGAGTCAGAAATACAATCAACTTAGTGAATCAGTGAAGTACATAGTTGGAACAGGTCAAAATATAAACAATACATTGGGATATTCAGAGCAAACGAGTGCAAGAAATACAGGGATGTAAAGTACTGCATACTGTAAGTGCTGTTGCGAGGACTATGCACCTGGAAAGAGTAGAGAGGAGGAAGGGGAGAGAGAGGGGTAGAGGGTGAGAAGGTACAAATGGGGCGGATGAAAGCAGGAGGAGGAAGGGTAGAAAGTGGAGTGTAGTATAGTAAGGATAAGAGCTGGGGGAGATAAAGAACTTAAGGCGGCTGGAAGCAAGCGCAGGGATTTGATGCTTGTAAATATTCATGGTGGAGGTTCTTGAAGCCAACATGGGTAGGTGCTAAGCGTATGACTTGAGGGATAGAATTCCAATACTTGGTGGAAGCGTAAGAGAAAGCTCATGCACCCATAGCAGTTTTACGTCGAGGGATATAGAGAGGAGCTTGGGCATTCGATCGGAGCCCATACAAGGGGGTTTGAGAGTGTAACAAGAAGGCGAGGGATTGGGGTAGGCCTGTTCTTGTTATACTGTCGGTGAGAGAGCCGTAGGACTGGAGTCAGTGAGCAGCAGAGCTAGGCCATTTTAGGTCTGCATAGAGTTGACAGTGGTGTTTATACCTTGATGAGGCCGAGGTGTAGCAGCAAATGTTATTATAGGTAGTGTCCCACTTATGGAGAGAGGTCTTAATGGTGCCTAGGTAGACAGCCGAGCAATAGGCCAGGGACAGGAGCTGGAGGCCTTGTGCCAAATCAAGCCTAGCTGATGAGTTGAGGGCATAACTTGTGAGGTATGCCCCCCAATTTTCGCATTGACAGATTTGCAGGTAGCGGTAATATGAAAGTCAAATTCCAGGGATTAGTCGAGAAAAAAACCTGGGTATTTGAAGGTACTGGTGTTAGCTACCGGGGGGCCATTAAGAGGGAGTTGCTATTCCCTTTTAATCTAACAGGACAGCCAAAGAGCACTGAATGCATGTTGCTTATATTGAGCACAAGGTTATTCTCAGTGAGCCAGGTTTGAATACTTCGGAAGTCAGAGGCTAGGGAGTTGTTTAAGTCTGAGACATTGCTTGTACTATGGTAGATGACAAGGTCATCTGCATAAAGCAGGGAAGAGCAGGTAGATGCTTGTGATGGAAAGTCATTTATAAAAATAGTGAAGAGCAAAGGGCCTAGTATGGATCCCTGAGGAAAACCTATATGTATGGATGTAAGATGAGACATGGCTGAGTTGAAAACTACGGCCTGCTTTCTATCAGTAAAGTAAAATAACAGCTGAACCAGGCCACCGTCTCAGCAGACAAACCAAGGGAGCTGAGTTTTGTAAGAAGAAGGGAATGGTTAACCAGGTCAAAGGCCTTGTTTAGATCAATAAAGATAGCACCTGTCAAGAGACCTGAATCCATGGCAGCATAGATGTCATTTGTTAGTTTTAGGAGGGCAGTAGAAGTACTGTGGCCTTTGCGGAAGCCATGCTGGGAATCAGAGAGGAGGTTATGTTTCAGTAGATTTGCTATGGTCGGGATCACCACTAGTTTTTCCAGGATTTTACTTAGCACAGCTAGGATAGCTATGGGTCGATAGTTAGACATGTCCTCTGGATCACCTTTTTTAAGAATAGGGGTAATTCTGGCTGTCTTCCAGATATCAGGAACAGCACTGTGGCAGAGCTACAGGTTAAAGATTTTGGTTAAGGGGGAGACTATAAGTGGAGCATTGAGTTTGAGAAGACGGTGCTCCAAAGCATCAGCACCACTGCTGGAAGAGTCAGAGAAGGTGAGCAATGACTTTAGGACTTCAGTCCTCGAGATGGACCAAAACCGGAAGGATGGGTGACAGAGCTGGGATTCAGTATCCACTGAGGGGATGATAGGGTAGGCAGAGGAGAAGGAGGTAGAGTAGCTAGATAAGTCTGAGAAGTGGCTATTGAAGGAGTTGGAGATGGTCACTGGGTTATTACAGTGCACGCCATTTAGTAGCATGTCATTATTATTGGCTATATGTTTCGCTTCACAGAGAGTTTTAATAGCTGACCAGAATTTCTTGGAGTCACCTGCAGCTTTTGTTAATAAACCTTTACAGAAGGAGCTTTTGGCTAAGCGAATGTACCTTTTACAGGCATTTCTCCTGGCCTATAGTCATTGTTATCTGCCAGAAGACCAGAGGCCTTAAAACACCGCCAGCTTTTGTCAATTGCTCGGAACTGTGTAAGGAGATCTTTGGTGAGCTACTTAGTTCGAGTTCCACATATTCGGCGGGTGACATGAGGAGTGTGGAGGTTCTGTAGACTCCTGAACCTCATAAGGAAGTAGTCAAGGACAGACTGAGCATTAGAAGTGGTAAAGATAGGAGACCAGTCAATTAATGAGAGATCGTGCATAAACTGAGCCTGATTAAAGTTGGCCAGATTACGGAAGGTGATAAGTTTTGGAGGTGGAGATGGTTGTCTAGCAGCACTCCAGATACAGAAAATTGGGGAGTGATCACTTATAGCATCAGCAAGGGTACCCGCAGTGACTATACAATCAAGATGGTTCATGAGGGCCCAGTCAATTAGAGTGCTGGATCAGGGAGGGGGCATGACCTTAGTTGGATCTTTGATTAGTTGGTGTAAGTCATGACCTTGTACTAAAGTGTGAAAGGACTGACTTGCTTTACCAGTCCAGTTAAGGTTCAGATCCCCAATATAAGGACCTCTTTGCATCCAATAACTAGGTCAACATGGGAAAGGAGTTCCTCAAGACCAGTAATGCCACCAGCTGGAGGGTTATAGGCACATACTATGTGCAGTCTCTTGGCTCCCGATTGTAGGGTGGCATGAATTGATTCACAGTGAGAGAGGGTAAAAGAGGGATTGTGGTGTAGTAAGAGATGAGATTTATAGAGGATTGCAATCCACCACCATTCTTGGATGTTGACCTGTCTTGCCTTAGTATTTCATAGTTTGATAACTGACATAGGTGGTCAGGGGTGGAGGGTTTAATCCAGGTTTCAGACAAGCAAAGAATGTCAGGAGTATATTGAGTAACCCACGCCTCAAGTTCAGCTAGGTTATGGGGAAGGCTGCTGATATTTAGGTGAACAATGCGCAGACCATTAACATCCTTCCAGGTAGTATCAGTGTGGGACACATTACCTCCAGGTCCTGGATTGAGTTCAAGATCCCCAGATAATATTAGTGCTGGTCAGAGCAAGTACAATATAGCAAACATAATCCAGGACACTACCAAACCCGATACACATTCACATCATCCAGGACACTACCAAACCCAGTACACATTCACATCATCCAGGACACTACCAAACTTTATACACATTCATATCATCCAGGACACTACCAAACTTATACACATTCACATCATCCAGGACACTACCGAGCCCTATACACATTCACATCATCCAGGACACTACCAAACCCTATACACATTCACATCATTCCGAACACTACCAAACCCTATACACATTCACATCATCCAAGACACTACCAAACCCAGTACACATTCACATAATACAGGACAATACCAAGCCATGAGCACAGCAAGCAAAATCCAGGACACTACCGAGTCCAATACACATTCACATCATCCAGGACACTACCGAGCCCTATACACATTCACATCATCCAGGACCTACCAAACCCTATACACATTCACATCATCCAGGACACTACCAAACCCTATACACGTTCACATCATCCAGGACACTACCAAACCCTATACACATTCACATCATCCAGGACACTACCAAACCCTATACACATTCACATCATCCAGGACACTACCAAACCCAGTACACATTCTGTAGTGATAGTATAATATGTTGATTATTGTCACTCCATTTTGTATGCTATTTCATGTAATGTATGTCATTTTATACTCCATTTTGTATTGTGTGACTCCATTTTACATGCTGCTTCATTTAATTGGTGTTTTGCTCTTTAGATAGCCTCATTATTATGTTTTGCTCAGACAGTGTATTTTGCTGACTTGAAGGTCGCATATTATCAGGCAACCTGTTTTTGTAGTTTGTTTAAACTTCTGCTTAGCTCATAGTGTTCTAGGCACCGGCCAGTGTTTGGAGCACAGTGACCTAGCAGGTGTGGGAATTCTGAGCAGTCCTTATGGTGTGAATTACAACATCCTGGGAGCCCGGCCAGCTTCTAGAATGTGGGAAAACAACACTATGAGGGCTGCACGATTATTTTTAGCATAGAATAAGATATAAATGTAGCTTTCTCAATGCCTGGTTAGAAGCCTCTCCTGCAGGGTGGACGCATCGCTGTGGGGCCAGTTCCCAGTTCGAGAGACTCCTAGCCAGGCTGACAAGGGGGCTTCCCAGCCATTGGAAGAGGGCTTGGATGATGCTTTATTGAATCGGTGATGTATAACCTTTTGTATTATATTTTGTTATAATAAAGTTTTGGCTTGCTGTACTTATTGTATTGTTATGTGTATGTGAGGTGAGTGAGTAAATAGCTGCCTGGTTTGAGTTGACAGAACATTTTTGAGCGAAGTCGGCAGGATTCGAAAATAAAATGTCTATTTTTAGGAAAAAGGATGAGTTCTTTTTTTTAAAGGTGTATTAGGCTCAAACAAGCAAGGGCAACTGCCCTTTGTACTTGTAATTTGTGCTTGCTGCAAGTATATACTGTTAGAGCCAATGATGGCTTTCACGGTTCAGGCTGCTTTTAGGAGAAAAGCAGCGGCTGGATTACAAAGTTAGATAAGCAACATCTAGAAAAGAAAAATAAACTACTGTGGATGCACGCACAGTAGGTGACTTCAGACGGATGATTTGAAAATCCCCCAAGTTGCCTATCTGTGTAGTTTCAATTTCAAGTTCCCTTGCCTCCTATAGAGGCTGAAACATTTGATCCTAAACCCAAGTACTGGGGACCTCTACCAGATGGATCTCAACCTAGTACTGTTAGAGATTTTGTTTTGTTTTGTTTTTAAACTGCAAACCAGAGCTCTGGAAAAGACTTGGTTTGGCAGGTTACTAAAATGGCCAAAAGAAAACCTTTGAAAGGGTTAAAACCTTTGAAAGAGTTAATAGCTGCAGCGTTTGAAATTATCACGAAGGTCCTGCAGTCAGTTTTCTTACTTAGACTAGTATATCGGAAAAGAAGAAGAAAATACCTTGGCACCGGGTAAGTCTGAATTTTTTTTATTCAAAGTTGTTTTATGTCTGTCTGTTTTATTTCTGTAATACGTATACTAAACAAGGTAATGCTCCGTCTTTCTCATGCATATTTTCTAGCTTATATCTGTGTTCTGTAATTATGTTCTGTTGTCAAGGTTGCGAGATAGGATTGACTGCCTTCAGTGCACAACAGGTTACAGAAAAAAAAAAAAGGAAGAAGAAGCTTCTTTGCCTCATAGCTGACTGTTTTAATTGGCTTTATTTTTAATGGAACATTTGTGCTGCCTAGATAGGGTCAGTGAAGAACTTTTGTTTGGTGGAGCAGGTAGTGTTGATGGTAAAGAGTTATGACGTCATATAGATTACAATGTGCAGAAAGAGTTGTTGTAGTTGCGTTAAACGTACAAGCCACTGCTAGGTGAAAATGTAATGTGTTAACAGCTATAAATGGCTTTATCATACTTCTAGTTAAAACCAGAAATTTGCAAAATGGCAGAGTGCCATTTTTAGTTATGCCAAGGTGGTAACTGCTGTTATACGAGATGTGTTCACTTACAGATGATGTGTTTAAACAGTGTTTTGTTCTGGAAGATTTGGCATGGCAATATGTATAAATGTGTTGGTTTAAAATTGTCAGTGTTACAAGACAGGCAGGGAGGCAGCACATATATCTAAACCACGTACAGTTTTCTAATGGAACTATGGGCATTACTCTCAGCAAATTGGTGTGAAACAATGTCAGTCTTATTTTGTGTTAAGTATTTCTTTTGTGTATGTGTATGTGTGTGTACTGTCTTGGCCAGCAGTTTCATCGTGTACTCTATTGTTATTTAAAGATATTTTAATATTGGTGGTGTTCAAGGACACTACAGGAATGGCTGGGTTTGAATGACCCTTGCATGCACACTGTGACCTTTTGCAGTTATTTGACCTTCTTGTGTTTCAACATTTTATGTTACTACCAGTTCAAACTTGATGTGTATTCCATGCCTAAAGCACAACTTTTCACACAAAATGTGTTTTCATGAAGGCACACCAAGAGTGAACCATGTAATTTGACTTTTTATTGCAAAACTAGTATTCTAAGTGAAGAGGAACAAACTTTTACAATTTTGAAAAAAGGACTATTACAACTGTTTTTGAGAGTTTACCATCTACAGAGATACGTACGTATGGTATTACCATCAATCTGGAATTTTGTCATGCTTAGGATAAGGGAACCCAGGGACGCTTGACTTCTTTTATCCTATGGAAATAATCTTGTTTTATTTTTAAACTGATGTGTGTTTGTTTTTGTTGTTTGTCTGTGTTTCACAGCTAACCTTTTTATTGCTACAGTATTCGAGGCTGTCTCTTGCACCTCGAGCTGTGTCTTCCACTGGTAGGAGCTTGGAGGGAGGGGTAGCTACCCTTCCTCCCTTCCAGTGTAATACCCACAAAGGTTGCAAGGTACATGTCATATTTATACTGATTCATGGTCTGTAGCCAATGGTTTAACAACCTGGCTTCCCACTTGGGCTAAGGATGAGTGGAAAATTTATTCGAAAGAAATATGGGAAAAGAACGTGTCAGGAGAAATATGGACTATGGTGCAAAATACTCAGACCACTGTATTTCATGTTGATGCTCACTGTGCTCAGATACACTAGAACGATGGTATAATTCTATTGCAGATGAAAAGCTAAGATTCTTCCAGTGGATATTGAAGAAACCTCAAAGTCAGCAGTTATCAGGGCTGGCAAATGGGCACATCAAAAATGTGGACATTTGGGAGAGAAAGCCACTTACAGGTGGGCATATAGTCGGGGTGTACCCCTAACATTGGATTTGGTTAAAACTGCTATTGCTTCAGTGTCCTATATGCCAACATGGGCAACAAAGACCAATCCTCATATTGTGAAAGGACAATTGGGGGGGAGAGCCCTGAAATGGAAAGAGAATTTGTATGAAGCATTACAGATTTTAAATAATAGACCAATTGAGAATCTGAGACCCCTTAATGCGAATGATAACTCCTAATTTGCAAGTGCAGGCTTACTCAACTACAGAAACAGTGTTATATTGAAAATCACTAGAGCTCTGTCTCCTTGCAGGGCAACCCCAGAAGCTGCTGGACTTGGATTTACATGCCCTTCAAGAATACAGAATAAACAGCAGAAACATTCAAGTGATAGAAACTGGTATTGAAATACAAATTCCACCGAGACATTTTGGTTGGATAGCACCTAAATCAGAACTAGCCCTCAAGGGAATACAAATTTTGGAGGGGTGATTGATTGTGATTACCAAGGAGAAGTGAAAGTAATTTTGTTGAATAGTAGAGAACAAAATCTGTTAATTCAATAGTATGACAGAGTGGCTCAATTGTTAATTATTCCAGTTAACAAAATGACCCCTATAAAGGGACAAGCCCCCACACTCTTAACATAAGGGGGATAAAGGTTTTAGATCTACAGGAGGTTTTAATAATGGTGCCAAAATATGGGTTACAAACCCAAATGGCCCTCCTGAACCAGCTGAGGTGATAGCCACCGGACGAGACAACACAGTGTTAATTATCAGATCAGGGAAAGAAAAATGGGAATACGTGCCTGCACATAAATGTTATCTTCGAGAATAATGAAATTTGTGTCTTTCTAGGTCCAGCAATGGATTTTAAAAGGAATGCTGGTGTGTCTTATGGTCCATTTGCAGAGCTAGTTACCCCTGGAGGAAGGATTCAAAGGGTTAACTGTAATGACACTGGTTGTAAAGGAACCTGGAGTTGGAAAATGATACCAAAGATAGAACCTAGGGAACTTTAGCTGCCCATCTGGACAGAAGTGTGGTACTGAACATGACATTTTCACCAGGGGTCAATCTCTGCATGACAACTGGTGGCTCAGGACAATATGCCTACGAAACAGATGAAATCTCTTTGCAGAATAAGACTGCTATTAAATGCTGCAACTTACCGAATAGTTGCATGGTGACTGTACAACATAGACTTGATTGCTGCATGAATCAAACAGACATTTTCAATGCAAGTATTACTTTGATTGACATAGACACGTTATTCTGCATGAATGCTACTGCAATAACTAATAGAACTACTTGGGCAGATCACATTACAGTGTTGAAAAATCATCCTGTAATTAGCAATGATAGTATAGTTAAGGTTCCATCCACATGTACATCAGTAGCGCAGGTATCAGAAAAATGTAATCCATTTTAACATAACGTTCTGTTTAGTAGAAAATGCAAATATAAAAGGGCTTGGTATGATACGCTATTAGGTGGACCAGGGCAGGCATGGAATTTTAAATAGTGTTGATATAGAAACACTGACTAACAGGCTTCAGGCGGTAGGAATTGATGTATTTAGCTTAATTAACTTACAAGCTCAATGGATGCCAACTGTTTTCTTATCCCAAAGATTAACTTTGAATTATGATTTTGAGTTCTTGCAGTTATTTAATGCTTCACAGGTATGGGGAATGGAGTAGCAGAAAATATTTCAGCGATTTATTGATTGGACAGAATGCACAATGCGACATATGTATTCTATAATGCAAAGAAATAAGGCCCAGAGTGATTTAATGAGTAATAATAAATATGTGTGGAGGACCGTGTTCAAATCATGGATTCCTAGTAATCATTGGATTGTAATGTCATCCACCACAGTAAAATGCACAGGTCCCTGATAATGAGCAGAAGCTTATTTTGTATTGGCAGCCCAATATTTTAAATCAATCAAGATTGAATATCTCGTTAAATAAAATTAAACAGATAATTCAGGAAACAGATGTAATGCAGGCTCATTTGGCAATAAAAATAAATCATTAGTGCAAAGTCAGGTGCAAACTACGATAGTTAAAAATAAAATGATTGATTTAAGTTCCAAGATTCAACAAGAGACTACTCATTATTGGTGGGATATTTTTACAGGATGGTCTCCATCAGCTACAAAAGTGTTAAATATTCTGATACATCCTATCATAATCATTGCTGTAGTGACAATTATCTTGCTTATTTGGACTTGTTACTTATCATGTTATATTCGTAGTAATTTTGCTATGGCACCAATATCATACAAATCGTATTCACAATAATCAAAGGACCGAATGTAGTGATAGTATAATATGTTGATTATTGTCACTCCATTTTGTATGCTATTTCATGTAATGTATGTCATTTTATACTCCATTTTGTATTGTGTGACTCAATTTTACATGCTGCTTCATTTAATTGGTGTTTTGCTCTTTAGATAGCCTCATTATTATGTTTTGCTTCAGACAGTGTATTTTGCTGACTTGAAGGTCGCATATTATCAGGCAACCTGCTTTTGTAGTTTTGTTTAAACTTCTGCTTAGCTCATAGTGTTCTAGGCACCCGGCCAGTGTTTGGAGCACAGTGACCTAGCAGGTGTAGGGAATTCTGAGCAGTCCTTATGGTGTGAATTGCAACATCCTGGGAGCCCGCCAGCTTCTAGAATGGGAAAACAACACTATGAGGGCTGCACGATTATTTTAGCATAGAATAAGATATAAATGTAGCTTTCTCAATGCCTGGTTAGAAGCCTCCTGCAGGGTGGACGATCGCTGTGGGGCCAGTTCCCGGTTGAGAGACTCTTAGCCAGGCTGACAAGGGGCTTCCCAGCCATTGGAAGAGGGCTGGATGATGCTTTATTGAATCGGTGATGTATAACCTTTTGTATTATATTTTGTTATAATAAAGCTTTGGCTTGCTGTACTTATTGTATTGTTATTGTGTGTATGTGAGTGTGAGTGAGTAAATAGCTGCCTGGTTTGAGTTGGCAGAACACATTCACATAATACAGGACAATACCAAGCCATGAGCACAGCAAGCAAAATCCAGGACACTACCGAGTCCAATACACATTCACATCATCCAGGACACTACCAAACCCAGTACACATTCACATCATTCAGGACAATACCAAACCATGAGCACAGCAAGCAAAATCCAGGACACTACCAGACCCAGTACATAGTCACATCATCCAGGACACTACCAAACCCTATACACATTCACATCATCCAGGACACTACCAAACCCTATAAACATTCACATCATCAAGGACACTACCAAACCCTATACACATTCACATCTTCCAGGACACTACCAAACCCTATACACATTCATATCATCCAGAACATTACCAAACCATGAGCACAGCAAGCAACACCCAGGACACTACCAAGCCCGATACACATTCACGTCATCCAGGACACTACCAAACCCGATACACAGTCACATCATCCAGGACACTACCAAACCCGATACACATTCACATCATCCAGGACACTACCAAACCATGAGTACAGCAAGCAGAATCCAGGACCTACCAAACTCAGTACACATTCACATCATCCAGGACACTACCAAACCCGATACACATTCATATCATCCAGGACACTACCAAACCATGAGTACAGCAAGCAGAATCCAGGACACTACCAAACCCGATACACATTCACATCATCCAGGATGCTACCAAACCATGAGCACAGCATGCAACACCCAGGACCTGCCAAACCTTATACACGTTCACAACATCCAGGACTCTACCAAACCATGAGCACAGCATGCAACATCGAGGACACTACCAAACCCGATTTATAGCAAACATAATCCAGGACACTACCAAACCCGATACACATTCAGATCATCCAGGACACTACCAAACCTTATACACATTCACATCATCCAGGACACTACCAAACTCTATACACATTCACATCATCCAGGACATTACCAAATCATGAGCTCAGCATGCAACATCCAGGACACTACCAAGCCCGATACACATTCACATCATCCTGGACACTACCAAACCATGTGCACAGCAAGCAAAATCCAGGACCTACCAAACCCAATACACATTCACATCATCCAGGAAACTACCAAACCCTATACACATTCACATAATTCAGGACACTACCATACCATAAGCACAGCAAGCAGAATCCAGAACACTACCAAACCCTAAACACATTCACATCATCCAGGACACTACTAAACCATGAGCACAGCAAGCAACGTCTTTCGGATGAGACGTTAAACCGAGATCCCATCTGCCTGGACTGGTGGTAGTTCTGGTGGATATTAAAGATCCCATGGCACTTATCAAAAAGAGTAGGGGTAAATTGCTTCTTTATTGAAATAAAGCATGGAAAAAACACATCAAGAAAAACAGCAGCAAAAAGCACAAAAGCTTATACAAATCAACAAAGGAACTGAACAAAAAGCAAGTGATACACAGTTATCTTTTAACAAAAAGCATAAAAGAAAAGAAAGTAATCCATCATTTAAATTTTATCATATGCTGAAACCCCTTCCACCAGATTTGAACTTTCCTAGTCCCATAAATCTGAGCATCTTTTAGATATACTTTATTTAATTCACAAATAACATAGTGGCTGAAGCCTAAAAAAGTTGGCTTTTTTTGATACAAAACCCACTGGCATCTAACTTGCCATAAACAAAATCTAAGACATGCTAAGAAAATTTGTACAGTCGAAGTATGAAATGTAGCAAGACATGGGGTAAAGATCCCAATACCAACAATTCATAAGAAATATGTTTCAACCATGGGAAGTGCCAGATAGTTGCCAAATACACCCATAGTTTAGAGGCAAAAGAACAATGAATAAAAAAATGTTCCATGGTTTCTTCTTGTGCTGTACACTCTAAATAAGGACAAAACCTTTCTTCTTTCATTTTATACTTAGCTGTCCCTCTAACTTGTAACCGACCATACATTATCAGCCATTGCATCTCCCACATGTAAGGGGGTAAACGGGGGTTATTTAATTGTGCTAACACCAGATGGGTCATAGTACCTGGGCAGTTTTTAAATGCGGGGGAATGAGGATAGATTTGAGAAATAATAGTGGAATATAGTTTTGTTTGAGAATTAATAATTTGTGATTTGGACAATTGCCACATATATAATTTCCAAACAATCAGTTTAAAGAAAAGGGGAGTAGAAAAGGAAATATTAGGTTTTGGAGCCAATCCAATCCATTTCGATGAATACTTGGATAGTAAGAATTTCAACCAGCTAAATTCTGGAATATTGGGGTTAAAGTACAGTTCCAAAAGAAAAAAGCAAGAAAAGGGAAGAACAGAAACCACAGGATCTACCATCCGACCCTCCTTGACTTTATCCAGGTAAGTATAATACCTTTAATGGGATTTAACCTATTTCCCCAAAAACTGAAAACTAATACTGTACAGTTTCACTTCCAGGTTAGTTGGGACAGGGTACAGAAATGCCAAATATTGCAGGCAAGGTAACAGGAATTGTTTAAAAATCTGAACTCTCTTCAGTTTCGAGAATTTATAATGTTTCCACCTCTGAACTTTATTATCCATTTTATTTAAAACTGCAAGCCAATTCTGCTCAGGTAAATTTTGGGAACCGAACAGAACCCCTAAAATGGAAATAGGTGTTGTAGTGAATGAAATAGTTCTGTGCACAAAGGGGTTAATGTATTCACCCTATTAACAACCCTTTAGATTTTGAAAATTAATTTTAGCGTTTGATAAGGTTGCATACCTGTGAAATAACTTAAAGAAAACTTCCAGCTGGCCTTGTTGTTTAAAAAATAAACAGATGTCATCCGCAAAAACTTGTATATTTCTAAAGGAGTTAGAAAAGGGAATGTTTGGACCCTCCCAACCAGAAACCGACTGTAAATGTCTAATAAGGGGTTCTAAGGAGCAAATATATGATAAAGGGCTCAGCAGACAGCCCTGCCTGACACCAGCTTTTAGCGTCCAATCTTTCCCAATTTTGCCTTTAATAACTGGACAGATTATTGAATTAGAATATAAATTTTGTAAAATTGTAAGAATCTCAGGGGGCATTCCTAAAAAGGCCAAGGTTTGGAAAAGGAATGAATGACTAACCCTATCAAAGGCTTTTTCTAAGTCTAATGATAGTAGAATACCAGTTTGTTTGCTGTGATGTAATATTTCAATAAAATCTCTAATATAACAAAGTACCGAATGTATTCGTCTTTGAGAAACACCACAGAACTGAACTGGAGAAATCACTAGAGTAGCCCAAGATTGAAGTCTGTTATTAAGCAGCATCGCAAAGATTTTATAGTCAGAATTTAACAATGTGATAGGTCTCCAGTTTTTGATCTCACTTCTATCTCCTGTTTTTTTAAAGATATAAACTTGTAACCCTTTTGTGAATGCAGAATAGATCTGTCCTCCAGAAAAAGGAATTAAAAACACCATCTAAACAGGGAACCAGCTCATTTGCAAAAGTTTTATAAAAGGCATTAGATAACCCATCTACCCCAGGAGACACATTAAGCTTAAGTTTAGAAATAACATCCACAATTTCTTGTAAAGAAAAGGGTTCAGAAAGAACAGCTGCCATTGAGGCATCAATGACAGGGCCTGTAACACCTTTCAGAAAATCCTGAAAGCGTCAGTTTGTAAGTCTATATGAGGACCTAAATTTTGGAAATGTCGAATATAATATGACTTATATCTGAAGGGTCAGTATAATACTGTAATTACTGACTAAACAATCTAGTGTAGAATTATCTCGTACGGTTTTACACAAACTATAGGGTCCCCTATCACTATTTTGGACGTGTAGTTGTTAATTAAGGCTTGCAGGGATCTGGCTCTATCATATTGAAACTTCCTCATCTGTAATTTAACATGCTTAATTAAAGGAGATAAATCTTCTGAAGAAGTGTTAGCTCTAGTTAATAGAGACTGTCATTTTGAACGTAATGTGAGGTAATGAAGAAAATTATTGTTCTGGGTTTTTTGTCCATAAGTTCTAAACCAATCCATGCAGTCTAGTTTAGTTTCTTCCCACCAGATCCCTAAGTCCGAATATAAACATTGCACCGATAGGCGGCAGTTAAATTTGAACTATAGAATGTTTGACAAAGTCATTTTGTAATGATGAGGTATTTAGTCGCCATCTACTTTTGTAGGGCTTATAATTTACTGGGATTTCTATTGCAATTTTAAGTAGGAGATGGTCTGAAAATTCAAAAGGCTGTCTAGAAAACTGTGAAATATATATATTTTTGGAGGTGAAAAGGTAATCAATACAGGTACCAGTCTTCCCTTTATAAAATGTATTTTTAGGGGGGTTGGATTCTAAAGTATTGCAGACTCTGAGGTCTGCCTCTCTAATAACAGATTGTAAAAAGTTAGCATCACAATACATTTTTTTTCCACTAGATCTCCTGTCAGTAAGAGAACAGTTGAAATCCCACCCCACAGTACTGGCCTGGTAGTGAGCAGAAAAGGTTGTATAGTTTTCATACACGTTATTCTGGCTGTTTTACCTGTGGATTATAAATATTAATAAGTCTATATAGGACAGATTCAAGAAAACAGTCCACAATCAAAACCCTCCCTGGAATGCAGTCTATTAATTTATGAAGTTTAAACTGGAAGGTGGAAAAAAAGAATACCAATGCCGCAGCTTTATCCTGACCAAATGACTAATATGAAGGGCCCCAAGGCCAATCCTTTTCAAAGGCAGTAACATGTTCTTTAGAGAACATCCAAGTTTCTTGTAAAAGCAAACAGTAATTCTAGAATTATGCACCATATGAAAATAGCCTTTCGTTTAGCTCCATTTAAAATGCTATGAACATTCAAAAAGCCCACAGAAAACCCATATGAGTACCAAAAAAAAGAAGGAATTTATTTTATTTTTTTCTTCTTTTCTTTTTCTTTTCCTTATAAGAACCTTGGGAGGGTTCCATGGGGTCTTGGGTAGAGATTTGGGAATCCGAATCCACAACATCCATTGCTGTATCCCCCCAAGAAGAAAGAAGAGAGAAAGGATTAGAAGTTTCCACTGAATCTGTAACTGCATCAGGTACTGATTTCACATTCCTCATGGACCTTCTAGGAGGCAGAGAGAGAGGGGTCAATTTGGGGGGTTCTACGCTCTGATCTAAAGTCTTAGCAATACCACCCGATTTCACACTTGGGACAAGCAGAGGGTCCTGCAAAGCAGAACTATTAGGCTGTACAGGCCTTGACAATGATGAAGAGGAGGGGGAGAACTAAATTCATTGTCACAGGAGTTACAGGTTTTCTTACATCAAGAGGGGTTCCCCAGGAAAAGTGGGAGCAATGAGAGAGTAGGTCTTCCTGTGCTTTCTGTAAAACTGATCAGTACAATTCCCTGATACTTTGTTTTTGCAGCCCACGACATGTGTTGAATGTGTGAGAACTCCCTCGCATAAATCACATTTCGTTGTTAGAACATTGAATTAGTGAATGCCATTTCGCCACAATTGTCATCTAGGACTATCACAAACACTAGACAAATGCGTCCGTGAGCCACATTTATAGCAGGCCCTTGGCTGACCACTATAAAAACAAACACCTCTATCACGGCCTAGTAAGAAGGAGTTTGGGATATGCACAAAACCATGTTCATTGTGTCGAATTTGACCTTATATTTCCATCCGCCTGTCCAAAAGCCCTCTGAGTCTAAATAGGCTCTGGATCCCCTTACATCACATTTATTGGACAACCAATATGTAATATCATCCACTGACACCCCTTCATTGTGGAACATTACTGTAACAAACTTGATGGCTGGTTGAGAGGGAATAATCACAAACAGGGACCAAAGGGGAGAACTTTACCTGGAATACCTAATCCAAAATAATTCTAACAAGGCAGCTGATCTAAAACTGAAATCATAATTATCCTCTCCTGAAATATTGATGATGGCAAACACATCTCTAGGAGAAAAATGCAAGGATTCCTTAATTAAATGTCTCCCAACATAGTTTCTATTAGGCCTTTCAGCCATGCCCCTGTATATCTAATCGCATCACATTCCGCCTGGGAGGCGGATTCACGTTTGTTTTTGCAAATAAGTCAGATAATAAAGGTCTTTTATCAGATACAGCATTATGAGACTCTGCAGAAACATGACTAACAGTATCATTAGAGCTATTATGAACCAAATCCCTAGAGTCCGAGCCCCCTTTTTCAGCAGATTGAACAGGCTTTTCTGGGTTCCACTTAGGGGAATGAGAGTTTATGTCAAATGAAGAATCCCAGGTTAAGTCAGCAGCCCATTCTCCCGAAGGAGTTTGTTTCCACCCTGCTGCCATTAAAGCTGAAGCAGGAGTCAGTCACTCTCATGAGTAGAAGAGGAAGCCAAAATATCAGAGTTAGGCATAATGGGCTGAGGAACAGAACATTTAACCTGCTGCAAGATGTAGAAGCATTCCCATATTTCGGTCACCAAAAGAAAAAACAGTTGCTTCCTCCTGTTCATTTGGCTGTTTTTGATAAATAATCTGAGCAGTGGAAGAAGAAAAAACAAACCCTGCTTGTTTAGTCAGTGTTGGAGCAGTTCCCACCACATACTTTTCCCTGGTTTCAGTTTCTTTGTTTATCTTGCTGCAGTCCATTTTCCCACTTCCAACAAATCCCCAAACTATTGGAAACAAGAAGCGCTTAGTGCTAGGCAGGAGACCCCCAACTGACCTGTTTTTGTGCTGGAGCGGAAAGTTTTCGATCTTTGGAACTGCCATTGCTCCTGTAAACAGCAGAAACACCATTCTCAAGCTGAATCCTTCCGTGTTCAGTAGCATGACATCATCCACAGGCAGTGCAGGTCTTAAAGGGCAACACCATCTATAGGTTTTGTACAAGAAAGTAGCTGAACAGACTTTAAAGGCAGCATTTTTACTTTTTCCGGCTCTGTAGGGCTTACAGGAACTTTTGAATCCTCAGAAGAAGATAAGGCATCCAGAAATAACTCTGCATCTTCTAGCTCTGCTGAAGGAAAATTAACCTTTGTAGAATCCTTGTCTATGGTCTCCTTCACATCTGCAGACTGAACGTGCTGTAGCTCCTCTACAGCATCCATCTTGGAAAGCTGACCAGCACTCCTGCTGGTGGCCATGCACCATCAGAGTAGGGGAATTTCCCCGGTGTCCTGGCCAAATTTCCCTCATTCACTAAAAATACCACCAACAGCTTAATCTGGTTCAAGGTCATTTGGCATTCATCTGTATCCCCTTCCCCCAGGTCGTGCCTGAAAATGGGCAGGATTTGTCTAGTGCACTTACCTGGTCAACAAAAACTAAATAAATAAATAAACATCCAGGACCTACCAAACCCAATAGACATTCACATCATCCAGGACACTACCAAACCTTATACACATTCACATCATCCAGGACACTACCAAACCATGAGCATAGCATGCAACATCCAGGACACTACCAAACCCAATATGTAGCAAACATAATCCAGGACACTAACAAACCCAGTACACATTCACATCATCAGGGACAATACCAAACCCAGTACACATTCACATCATCCAGGACACTACCAAACCATGAGTACAGCAAGCAACATCCAGGACACTACCAAACCCTATACACATTCACATCATCCAGGACACCACCAAACCCAGTACACATTCACATCATCCAGGACACTACCAAACCCTATACACATTCACATCATCCAGGACACTACCAAACCCTATACACATTCACATCATCCAGGACACTACTAAACCCAGTACACATTCACATCATCCAGGACAATACCAAATGCAGTACACATTCACATCATCCAGGACACTACCAAACCCTATACACATTCATATCATCCAGGACACTACTAAACCCAGTACACATTCACATCATCCAGGACACTACCAAACCCAGTACACATTCACATCATCCAGGACATTACCAAACCATGAGCGCAGCAAGCAACATCCAGGACACTACCAAACCCTATACACATTCACATCATCCAGGACAATACCAAACCATGAGCACAGCATGCAACATCCAGGACCTACCAAACCCTATACACAGTCACATCATGTAGGACACTACCAAACCCAGCACACATTCACATCATCCAGGACACTACCAAACCTTATATACACAGTTACATCATCCAGGACACTACCAAGCCCGATACACATTGACATCATCCAGGACAATACTAAACCCAGTACACATTCACATAATTCAGGGCAATACCAAACCATGAGCACAGCATGCAACATCCAGGACACTACCAAACCCTATACACATTGACATCATCCAGGACCTACCTAACCCAGTACACATTTACATCACCCAGGACAATACCAAACCTTATACACATTAACATCATCCAGGACACTACCAAACCTGATACACATTCACATCATCCAGGACACTACCAAAGCTTATATACATTCACATCATCCAGGACAATACCAAACCATGCGTACAGCAAACAACATCCAGGACACTACCAAACCCTATACACATTCACATCATCCAGGACAATACCAAACCATGAGCACAGCAAGCAAAATCCAGGACACTACCAAACCCGATACACATTCACATCATCCAGGACACTACCAAATCCTGTACACAGCAAACAAAATCCAGGACATTTCCAAATTCTGTACATAGTAAGCAACATCCAGGACACTACCAAACTCTTTCCACAGCAAGTAAAATCCAGAACAATTCAAAACACTGTACACAGTAGTCACAGTCTGAGTCACTACCAAACCCTGTACAAAGCAAGCAACATCTGGAAAATGAAGAAATATTATATACAGCAAACAAAGTTCAGGACATTTCCAAATCCTGTACATAGCAAACAACATCCAGGACACTATCAAACCCTGTACACATTTGCAGCATCCAGGACAATACCTAACCCTGAGCATAGCAAACAAACTCCAGAACATTAACAAGTCCTGTACACAGCAAGCAACATCTAGAAAATAAAGAAATTCTTTATACAGCAAACAAAATTCAGGGCATTTCCAAATCCTGTACATAGCAAGCAACATTAAAGACACTACCAAACCCTCTACATGGCAGGACAATACCAAACCGTGAACATAGCATGCAAAATCCAGGACAATACCAAACCCAGAGTGTAGCACTCAAAATCCAGGACACTACCAAAACCTGAGCATAGTAAGCAAAAGCCAGGGCACTACCAAACCCTGTATACAGCAGACAGCATCCAGGGCAATACCAAACCTTGCACACTGCAAGCAAAATCCAGGATACTATCAAATCCTGTACGTGACAAGCAACATTTGGGACATTACCAAACACTGTACACAGCAGGCAGCATCCAGGACAATACAAAACTCTGTATGCCACAAGCAAAATCCAGGACACTACCAAACCCTGTACACAGCAAGCAAAATCCAAGACATTACCAAACCCTGTACACAGCAAGCAATATCCAGGATACTACCAAACTCTATACACAGCAAGCAACATCTGTGAAACTACCAAACTCTTTACACAGCAAGCTTCAACAGGGACAGTGTAAAATCCTGTATACAGTAAACAAAGTCCAGGACCCTACCAAATAATATACTCAGCAATCAAAATAAGGAAACTCCTGAACCCTTGAAAATATTGTATAGCATAAAATGAGAAATAATCCATCATCAACTGCTGTTATTCACAGAAAGGAAGTATTTTACATTTCAGATTCAAAGTCTAGAATTTGCATGTAGCTACTACCCTAGTTAAGGAAAAGATCTTATCAATTCAAATAGATAATTCTTAGCAAAAGTTTTTGTGGTAGATGAGAATATCTAACTAGATAAGGTGCAAATGCTGGATTCATATTTTAGAGCTCTTTGTTCTACTTATCATTTCATGAAGTACTGCGTATGAGGATCAGTTACATATTTGCACCTGCAGTTTCTGCTAGTAATATTCTGTCACATTTTCACACTTTGGCAGAGACAGCCTCACTTTCTAAGGCCTCACACAGGTACTGGCTGTGACTTCTTACAAGAGCTAACACTTTTACCCAAAGTCAGTGTCCTTCTTGCTTCAGATCCTTAGTTGACAAAATGGAGGAGCCAGATAAGTGAGATGTCTAGCAAGGCCAGGTACGGAAAGAAGGAGCATGTGAACATTTGTTGTTCAATTCACTACTATTAGCAGGCTTAAAGTTACAAACAAAGCAACCTGGCCTCATATTCAGACAGTTAGGCCCAGATATTCAAAGCTTTGCTGTAACTGCAAACCATTTGGCAAGTTTAAGCGTGGGATTAGCGTGGGCCTGCAATATTCAAAAGGCCGAATAGCACGCGCAAACTGCATTAGCACCAGACAAAACTATAATATATGCAAGTGGCAAACTGAACATGAATACAGGCTCAATGCCATATTCAGCCACTAAGCGTAAGTAGGTGTTTTGCTCAACTTAGTGCAACCCTTTGCAATTTTCTGATACCGCCGGGAAAAGCTAATCTTAACCTGGGCAATCCTGCTTTGTGTGACATTGTGGCTTTGCGTGGTGTTTGCTTGGCTTTGCATGGCTTTGCGTGACCCTAACATATGGATATGAAACATAGAAAAAGCCAGACATAGAGGACACATGCTGCTCACTGATGGCACCACACAGATGCCAACAACTGCCACCGGTCCAAGCCATGCCAGACAGTAAGGGGTGACCTGGCCCCCAGGGGACACCATGGTAGTGTGGCCATACAGCACACACCTGCAGACCATACGTCTGTGGTGACCTACAGATGCCAGCACACATGCAGCACTGTGGGCATGGTGGCCAGTGAGGGAAGGGTGTACGGGTGGCCAGGTCTCACCACAGACCAGGTGTAGCCACAAGGCTGGGACACATCACGCAGTGCACATGGGCCAGTGTTAGGAATACCCCAACACCAGTGTACTATCGGATCATACATGCCCCCTGGGCCACATACTGCACAACTCTACAAATGCCACAGCACACAGCCAGCCATGTATATGTCACTGTGAGCATCCCATGCCAGAGGGCAGCATCTGTGGATCACACAACAGTGCAACAGTACTGTCCACTGTCAGTAATCACCTGCACATTGGGCTTGTCACTGTGTACAGTGCAGTGGTCATCACTACCCTACACACCATGGGCATTACTCTGTCCCTCACACTACCAGCCCCCTTGCTATTGTAGTGTCTGCTGTGCACTGTAGCATGACCTACAGTGTGACAGTTGCATGCAGCACCACCACCGCCTGTGCCTATGCTGTGTTATCCCCTGGCGTGCAATTTGCTATGCTGTACTATATACATGCAGCCTGCAGCTATCATCATGCACTGCCAGACTGACCTACAGGTGGTGCTGCGGGTGGACCCAGCCAGCCCCTGTACTGCCAGACTGACCTACAGGTGGCTGTGGGACCCCTGTAACTGTGGGGCAAACTGCATGCAAATCAGGGCATAATGAAATGCTACTGTGGATGTTTGCCCAGAGACTACCTAAGTAGGCTCATTTGCATGTCACTTTTGAATCTGCAAAGTTTAGTGCTGTGCAAAGCGTGTTTACACTGGGCAAGCGGCAGCCATGCTAAACTCATGCAAGCGGCGTTAGCGCCGCACAAATGGTTCAGGGAATATTATACAGTTTTGCACACTGTGCTTTCATGCACTGCTCCTGCAGCCGTACTGAGTCCCACACATTTACAGCTTGTTGGCCACATTGGTCACCTCTACCTACCTTCACCTCGTTGTGCACTGTGTTGCTGTTATGGTCTGCACTTCCTGGTTGCTATATTCAGAGCTGTTTTATTACAGGGCTACGTTTGCCCTGCACTCCCTGCCCAGTTTGCCCGGCCTCATTCCCATGCTATATTCAGAAGCTGGTTGCCCCAGGCTATTCCTTTTGAATATAGCTTGCTTTTTGCTCCGGGCTAATTTGCCTGCCAGGCAGTGCTAATTTAGCCCAGAGGAAAAGTTTTGAATATCTGGGCCTTAGCATCTAACTTAATATATTAACGATGTGCTAAATGTGAGGCCACATTCAGCAGACCCTTGTGCACGGTACTAAGTGGACAGTGTATATTCACACAATATAATGCTATTGACATGCAACTGAGGGATACCTGTTGCATACAGGTCACACTGGTAAATTCAAAGGTTTTCAAGGAGCTAAATAGCTGCTGTCACATCCCTGTTTAATTCTTTCAAAATCCTACCCATATCACAGTACACAGAATTTTGTGAACAGAAGGGACTGGAAGCCTTAAAGGAGAATAAGGTGATGGGGCCAGATAGGATTCATCCAAGGGTCCTAAAGGAACTGATCACAGTGCTGGCTGCCCCTCTGGAAGTACTTTCTAGCACCTCAGTGGAGATGGAGGAAGTTCTTCCACAGGATTTTAGAAGGGCCAATGTGGTCCCTCTGCACAAAAGTGGCAGTAGGAAGGATGCTAACAACTACAGGCCAGTCAGTCTAACGTCAGTGCTGGGAAAGTTAATGGAGACACTACTAACGGAGAGGCTCAAGGAGCACCTGGAGACAAAAGGGCTGCAGAACCACCGACAGCATGGTTTCACATGGGGGGAGGTCATGTCAAACTAATCTCAAAGATTTCTTTGACTGGGTTTAAGGGAGGTGGATCAAAGAAGAGCAGAGGATGTGGCGTATCTGGACTTCAGTAAGGCTTTTGACACTGTGCCACATAGGAGGTTAGTTAAGAAACTGAGCGGCCTGGGAGTGTGGGTAAAAGTTAGAAACTGGTTATTAAACTGGTTTAAGGGATGGGAGGCAAAGGGTGGTGGTAATGGCAGACACTCAGGTGTTAGGAGAGTGACTAGTGGGGTGCCACAGGGTTCATGCTGGGACCAATCCTCTTCATCGTCTTCATAATCGACATTGTGGAGGAGCTTGAGGGTAAGGTATGTCTCTTTTCAGATGATACAAAATTCTGCAACTTGGTTGACACTCAAGAAAGTGTTGAGAAAATGCAAAGGAATATGAGTAAACTAGAGGAATGTTCTAGGGGAGGCAGCTGGGTTTCAATGCCAAAATGTGCAAGGTTATGTACTTAGGGCTACCGGAACCAGAGGCCTGTGTAGAAAATGGGGGGATGCTTATGGTCACCAAGCAAGAAAGAGAAGTGGGGTCATCATATCTAGTTACCTCCAAAGTATTTTAACAGTGTGACAGAACAGTGGGAAAGAGCTAGCAAGATGCTGGGGAATTGCATTAGGAGAGAGGATTTCTAGCAGGATGAGGGAGGGTGCTAAGAAAAATAATAAGCAAAAGTTGTTTTATTTTGGTTTAAATATGTGAAATTTACGTGTATCCTGCCTCATTTAAAAGTTGTTCACATAAATATACAGTCATTTCATTATTTTTATCATAACAGTTCCTTCAGAATTTATGTAACTAACTGATTTGTGAAGTTTGTTTTAAATAAATGCATTTCAAACACATTTTTCTGGCCGCTGTTCTCTCATGCTCTCTCTCTCCTTACTGACACTGACTGATCCCTGCTATTAGATGGCTGCCGCTCCCTGTCTCTTCCTCGGGCTGTGATGGAAAGAATTTCCTGCCCTCATATCCTGAGAATTGTGGCCAGTCCCTGTGTGTCAGAGACAGAGAGAAGGTGTTGGCTCCAGTGCACCATGACAAGCTTGGTTGCAAGACTCTGCCTTCACGTTGCTGCTGCTATATGAACAGCACTTCACCCAGGCTGCATCTCCCTTGTGTTTCATGTTCTGTGACTGACAGAATGGGTGAGACAGGAAGGAGGTGGGTCCAGGCTCTGTATGCACATGCATATTTCCGGCTTGTTTTGCAAGACAAAACAGCCCGGGAAAACAAGTTACAGCTGTCAGGGAGCAGATACGGAGGGGGGGGGGCAGCTTGCAAATCAGCATTACCATGCATCCCCTTTAAATTTTCATGATCTTAAACTACCCTCTGTACAGAGAGACATTGACTATAGGTTTCTACAGATATAGCTTGGATGTACACGCCAACAATACCAGCACCACTCCAACTGAATTTCTTAACAAAGCTCTATTATTTTAAAGTATAAAACAGTGTACCAAAAATCAGTTCCAAAACAACAGGCCGTGGCAGATGGAGACCCTGACCTGTTTCGCTGCATGAGCATCATCAGAGGGTGCAATGGCCTGTTGTTTTGAAATTGATTTTTGGTATATATTTTATACTAAAATAATAAAACTTTGTTAAGAAATTCAGTTGGAGTAAGTGCTAATATTTATGATATCGTTTTTATCTAGCACACTCTGTGCAGCTGAGCTTTTTGCTAGTTCCTGTAGCTTGATGTAGTTTGGCTGCCTAACTGTTGCAATTTGCACAAAAACCAAACAAACCAAGATGAAGCTACAAATGGCGAATTCTCACTAAAGGAGGGCAACTTCTCGAAGTGAGTCATGGGTACAAATTTGGCAACTTCACCTAAAATTCACATGTGAAGTAAGACTTTGCTGCATCTCTAACTGGGAACAGCTTTTACACTGCAAGTGTGGAGACTGGGAGTGCTAGACAACCAAGGAGTGGGAATAGCTTTCCACTGACAGATCGGTGATTTGGAGGTGCTAGACTACCAATGACTGGGAATAACGATTACACTGCTAGACTGGCAATTGGGTGCTAGACTACCAAGGAGTGGGAATAGCTTTTACACTGATGGACTGCTGATTGGGGTGCTGGGCGACCAATGACTAGGAATAGCTTTCACACTGATGGAGTGGCAATTTGGGGAGTGCTAGACTACCAGGAACTGGGAATAGCTTTTACACTGCAAGTCGGGAGTCTGGGAATGCTAGACTACCAAGGAGTGGGAATAGTTTTTCCACTGACAGATCAGTGATTGGAGGTGCTAGACTATCAATGATTGGGAATAATGTTTACACTGCTGGACTGGCAATTGGGGTGCTAGACTACCAAGGAGTGGGAATAGCTTTTACACTGCCTGACTGGTGATCTGGGGGTTTAAGGGGCAATACACTAACAAGGCATGGTAATAGCTTTTTACACTGCTGGACAAGTGATCGGGGGGGGGCGGTAAGATGTACTTCAGTACCAAGGAGTGGCAATAGCTTTTGCACTGCCTGACTGGTGATTGGGGCAGTGGGTAGGATTATAGTACCAGGGAGTGGAAATAGGTTTTAGACTTCTGGCCTGGTGATATGGGATGGGGGAGGCACTACACTGCACTACATTACACTACACTACACTACACTACACTACACTACACTACCAGGGTGTTGTAATTGAGTTTACATTGCAGGACATGTGATTGAAGGAAGGGGACAGTAGACTACCAGGGAGTGTGAATAGCTTTTACACTGCCTGACAGGTTATCAGGGAGCAATACCTACCAAGAGAGAGGAACTGCTTTTGCTCTCTCTCAGACTGGTGATCAGGGAGTAGAGTGTGCTAGACTGCCAGGGGAGTAGGAATACCTTTACCTTACTCCACTGGTGATCAGGAGCTTTAGGGTGCTACATTACCAGTGAGTGGAAATGGCTTTTACACTGTCTAACTGGTGATTGGGGGCAGGACTACTGGGGACTGGGAATAGCTTTTACAGTGTCAGTCTGGTGATCAAGTGGTGGGGGTGCTAGACTACTAGGGAATGAGAATACATTTTAAATTTTGGACTGGCCATTAGTGGTAGGGAGGCCTTTGACTTCTAAGGAGTGGGAATAGCTTTTGCTGCTGAAGTGTCAATCGGATGGAGGCACTAAGCTACTAAGGAGTGAAAATACCTTTACACTGCCTTACTGGTGATCAGGGAGGAGAACTAGACTACCTGGGAGTTGGAATAGCTTTACACTTCAAAACTGGCAAATCAGAGTGTGTGGGACACTAGACTACCAGGAGTGGGAATACCTATAACACTTCCAGACTGGTGAATTGGAGTGTGGGGGCACTAGACTACCAGGAGTGAGAATAACTTTTATACTTCCAGACTGGTGAATTGGGGTGGGGTACTGGACTACCAGGGAGTAAAAACAGCTCTTATACTGCTGGACTGGTGATCAGGGCTTGGAGGTGCTAGACTACCATGGAGTAGGAATAGGTTTTACACTGCTGGACTCTCGATGGTGGGATGTGCTGCTAAACTACCAAAGAGATGGTAATAGCTTTTATACTGCTTGACTGGTGAGCAGGTGGGAGATGAGGAGGTACTAGATAACAATAGAGTGGGAATAGATTTTATACTGCTATACTGGGGATCAGGGTAGTGGGGGACTCTAGACTATCAAGGTGTGGAAATAGATTTTATGCTGCTGGTCTGACATTCAGAGGTGGGGCACTACACTACCATAGAATAGGAATAGCTTACACTGCCTCACTGGCAATTGGAGGTGGTGGTGGCACTAGATTATCAGGGAGTTGGAGCAGATGTTGCACTACCATGACTGAAGATCAGGAGGTGGGGGGACACTAGACTATCAGTAGTGGGAATAGATTTACACTGACTGATGATCTGGGGGTGGTGGGGTTCTAGGCTACAAGGGAGTGTGATTAACTGTTATACTGTCCGAATGGCAATTCATGGTGAGGGATGCTTGACTACCAAGGAGCAGGAATAGATTCTACACTGTCTGAGTGGTGGCTAGGTGGTAAGGTGGAGAAGCACTACACTAGACTACCAGGGAGTGGGAATAGCTTTTACAGTGCCAGACTGGTGATCGGGGTGGGGAGGCACTACACTAGACTACTAGGGAGTGAGAGTACCTTTTACATTGCCTGACTAGAATGTAGGAGGTGGGGAACACTAGATTATTAGGGTGTGAGAATAGCTTTTATAATGCCTGACTGGTGACCAGGGATGTGTGGAGGCAGTGGACTGTCAGGGAGTGGGAACATTTTTTACACTGCCAAACTGCTGATAGGGGGTGACAGACTACCAGGGATTAGGGACATTCCTTGTAACAGAGGTCAGACTGATTATCAGAGGGTGAGTGGCCATGGTTCTGCACAATTTCTCCACACATGCATGCACTGTAGCATGGTGCAGAGCTGTTAATGGACACATAATGGCATACAAATGGGTCTTTAGCACCTTGCATGCCTTATTTGCTCATTAGCATAAGGGCTGCTGAACATGGCTCACAGGATCAAAGGCACTATTGCATTTGGGATGCACTCTCTCAGCTCATTCCTGTGGACCATATTCCTGCAGGGGACTGTGTCAGTGCTATGGATAGTCACTGACGCTGTGCTAGTTCAGTCCCATATGATCTTTCTCCCACAGACTCCTAAGGCCCCTGATCGGGCACTTGCTCCCACAGAGGTTGCAGTTTTCCAACCCGCAGCCACCCACTTCACCTCCTGGCTCTTCAGAAACTGATTTTCCACCAGAATCCTGGAGTCCCCTGACCAGGCGTTCATTCCCACAATGGTTGCAGCTTTCCAACCAGCAGCCACCCGCTTCATCTTCTGGCTCTACAGAAACTAATTTTCCACCAGAATCCTGGAGGCTCCTGATCAGGCGTTCGTTCCCACAATGGTTGCGGCTTTCCAACCAGCAGCAGCCTGCTTCACCTTCTGGCTCTACAGAAACAAATTTACCACAAGATATGGGCCTTCTTGAGGTGCCAGTATTTTTTTTCTAATTTAGTGCTCTTGCTAGTCCTAGCCAATTGGCTGCTTCCTGGGGACGAGCGCTCTTGGATTGGGTGCTGTTCTGGACTCAGTGGTCTGACTGCAAAAGCCAGCTCTGATCTAATCCTGCTATCTGTTTAGAGCTATTTCAAGCTATTGCTGCTGCAAAATGTTCTCCCACCCACCCATCCTCCTCCACCCCGGCACTCTTTAAATCCTCTAGCTGCACTCTGGGCCCCACCCCTCAGTGCAGCTGGTCCTATTTTCAAGTCGCACCTAAAAATAGGCAGCCCTGCTGTCTAATGTGCCTACCTGGTCAACAAAAACTAAATAAATAAATTGTTACATAGTTGGTAACCTCCCACTGAGGTCAAGTCTAATACAGTACTCTAAAAATCACTTACTATTGTGACTGCCTGCTATAACTTGTAGCTCTGATATTGCTATATACAAGTTGTTGTACACTCCCTTTCCCTTCTGCAATCTGCAAAATACTTATCTCCCCACTGCAGCTTCCCTACTTCAAACATATCTCAAGTCCCACTGTTCTCTTCATCTCCTGTTATGACTTTAGCCTGTCCTAAACTGCTCATTACTCTCCTCCTCCTTGCTCTGTCTGCCTGATTCCTCCTTCACCCCACTTCCCTCTCCTATACTGCCCTCCCCCAGCTCCCCTACCCTACTCCACCATCCTGTGCTCAACCTTGTGATGACACCCTTTCCCCGCCCTTGTTACTTGAGTGCACTATCCATTTCGTCCTGGTGCTTCACTTCTTCCGACACCAACCTATTACTCCCTGCTGCACCAATTAAAATTACAATCCTCCAGATACAAGTGTATTTAGACCTGTGCCCTGGCATAAGAGTACAAAAATTGACTTCACCATCATCACACTCCTATTATCCATTGGTGACATTAATCCAAACCCTGGGCCAGGCCCTCTGGCTACCCCAGTGTCTGCTTCCACAGCTGATGGCCCATCCACAAACTACCCCCTCGCCCTTCCTCATGGCTTAAAAATTCTGCACTTAAATATACGTAGTCTGCTCCTGAAATTAGATCTACTCCAGCCATTAGCTGTTTCACTTGCACCAGATATCATAATCCTTTCAGAAACGTGGATTAACAATAAAGTATCTGACTCCACTCTCTCCATACTTGGTTATACTATAGCCAGGCAAGACTAGTAGCGATGGAGGAGTAGCAATCTATGTTTCATCAGCTATACAATTTACCATTACTCTGTCCATATCTTCCCCTAAAACCTGTGAGGTAATTGTAATAAAACTATCCCTTCCTTTCTCTATTCCTATCTACGTTGCTGGTGCTTATTGTCGCCCAGGTCTGCCTTGCTCAGCTATTTAGTTTCACACACACCTTCAGGTGAAGTTTACATTTTGGGCGACTTCAGCCTAAACTGGTTATCCCCCTCCATTAATAAAGAACGTAATGAAATCAATGCCCTTAACTTATCACAACTCATTACTGAGACTACCCGCCTGAACCTTTAAAACTGGAAACCACTCCCTAATAGACTGGGCACTCACATCCCATCCCCACAGAGTGATTAAGTCAGGCATCCTACCAGATGCCTTGAGTGACCGCCATATTACCTTCACAGCATGCAAAATACACAGGCCAAAGGCCCCCTATAAAACCCTACTAGTCTGTTCATATAAATCCCTGAACCTCGCTCCCCTCCTCTATGACCTGACACACACAAATTGGAAAACCCATAGACTCAGCAAAATCAACAGATGGTGCTGCCAACTGTTTTGGTGATAAATTCCTGGAGGTTTGGAACATGCATGCCCCACTGTGGCACTCCAGAGTCAGGAGTAACCACCTTCAGTGGATCACCCATGAATTCTTGTCATGTCAAAGAGCTGGGGATCTAGCATAAAAAACTCATAAAACCACCACGCTTCCTAAAGGGCTCCATGCCTATTGTTCTCTATGCAATATATGTACTAAGGCCATGTGATTAGCTAAGGCTGATTATTTCTGCTCAACTTTTCAGACCAACATTAATTCACCCTCCAAATTCTGGAAAGTAATTCACCTCTGCCCCCCCCCCTTCCTCCCCATCTACTCCTCTCCTTAATATTAACAATGCTCTACTTTCTGACCACCAAAGTGTGGCTACTGAATTTAATTCCTATTTTAACTCTTGTGCCTCAGCTCTCCTATCCTCCCTACCCTCTTCCATATCTGCTGACCCCCTCTTCTCTCCTTTCCTGGTTTTCCCACTCTATCCAGTTCCTTCTCCTTCTCAGAAATTTTTCCCTCTGATACCATGAACACTTTGTATGCACTAAACCTCTCCAAAGGCAGCTTGCCTGATGGATTGGTCCAGAAGCTGCTTTACCTTTCTACTCCTGCTGTCCCTGCTCCATTATTTGTCCTTCTCAATCGGTCTTTCACAACTACTTCTGTCACATCTGTGTGGAAACATGCCATTGTTCTCCCCCTGCCTAAGGGTGGTGACACCACAGCTCCTCCAAACTATCACCCTATACCTCTCCTGCCTACTCTTGCCAAGCTTCGAAAACATCTGGTTCTCTCACAACTCTCTTCTTATCTCTCTGATTCTAATTTTTTTCACTACATCCCAATTTGGGTTTCAGAAGAATCATTGCACTACTACCTTCCTGATTCAACTCACTGACTCTGTCCTCACTGGAATGGATAGTGGCCAAATCACCTCTGCTATTTTTGTCAACCTAGCTAAGGCTTTTGACACTGTCTCCCACACCCTGCTACTGAACACCCTCTCCTTGGCTGGGCTAACTGAGTCTGCCATTAACTGGTTCAGAGCGTACTTGGTAGGCAGGACCCAGTCTGTCAGAATAGCTGACTCCATATCCTCTCCCCTCCTATAACCACTAGCATCCCTCAGGGATCTGTGCTGGATCCTATATTATTCTCTATTTTTCTTAACTACCTTCCCTCAGTCTGCTCTTCCTCTTCCCTCACATGTATGCAGAAGACACTGTCTTCTTCACCTCAGGCCAATCCCCTGATGATGTTGCAAACAGACTTCAGCATGACTTCAATAAAGTTCAGCACAGTTTTTTCTCCCATCTTCTTTTCCTAAATGCCAAGAAGACAGTCTCAATTACCTTTGGCACTAGGAAGAGGCTTTCTAGGCTCCCCTCCCTGCCTTCCTTCCACAGCTTTGATGGGACAGTTCTTGTGGATACCAGTTCCTTTACAATAGGTACCTTGGGGTTTTGCTTGACCAACACCTCAGCTTCTCTGGTCATGTGGATGCCATCCTGAAGAAACTGCTCCCCATGCTTGGAGCCCTATACAGGAACCATAGCAACCTTCCGCTACTGGCTAGACGTGAACTTGTCCAGAAGATGATCCTACCTATCTTCGACTACTGTGATGTGATCTACAGTGCTGCTCCCAAGTCTTCCTTAACCAGGCTGGACACCCTTTTTTACTCCTCCAGTCACTTTGCTTTTGACTCCCCTTCCCCCACTCACCCACCACTGTTCTCTCTACCGCTCACTGGCTTTTTCCTCTTTAGAAAGACGCCATCATCTCCATTGTGCAAAATTTGTATTCAGACTTTGGTTTGGTACACACCCTTCCTATCTTACTTCCTCATTTGATATTCTCCCTCCACCTGCTCATTCCCTTAGATCATATGACTCATGCTTAATGGAAATCCCTCGTTGGACAACCTCTACAGGCCAGTCTGCATTCTCGTACCGCTTCCCCAAATTATAGAATTCACTTCCTCATCAGATCTGCCACTCATCGTCCCCTTACTCCATCTCTACTGCTCTTTATAATTTACTCTCAGTCAACTGAGATGCAGTATAGCGCAGTAGTTTAAGGCTCTGAACTGCAAATCTGGAGACCTGGGTTTGAACCCCACAGCCCTCACTTGCATACTGTGTAACCCTGAGCAAGTCACTTAACTTCCCTGTGCTCCCAGGTTGCACCTGTAAACAAGCTTTCAGCTTAGTGTGTTACTCTTGGTAAACCAATTAAAAAAAAAATACCTCTTGCTAATCCCCCCTGTTTCCCCCTCGACTCCTCCTAGGATGGCTATGTGTACCATGTAGCTCTCTACAAGCCTTCTACTAATTAATTAATTACCCTGTCTCTATTTTTTCTAGCTGCATTTATCCCTACCTTTCTTGCCCTTACTCGTTCTCATTACTATTTGCCCTAACCGCCCTCTTTGTCACCCTATTTTTTTTCTGTCTCTCCACTCGAATTTGACCATGGCTTAATTGGACCTCACCTGGTACTCTAGAAATTGCACTTGCTAGTTCCTCCAAGTTTCCACTGCTAAATTGCTCAGGCTGCACTTATTTTTTAATACTTTTTGTAACCTTCAATACTGTTATACTGCTATGCTGTTACTGTATCAATGTACTTTTGTTTTGATTATATGTTATGTTATTTTTCCCTCTGTTCCCCCCCCCCAGGGTATATGGTCAAAATCGCGCTACTGTAATAGCGTGGGTTGATACAGCGCATACATCACTGACCCAGGATAAAATAGCGCTAGACATAAACGCGAAAGCTGTAAATAGCGTGCTGATCAGTGCCACCTAGCGTCCATGAACAGGTTCCTCTATTACACACAAAACAAACATGTCCAGTGAACCCTCCTAACTCCCCCATGAGTGACTTTTGCCATTGTTGGTGTTCCAACCTCACACTCTCCACCCAAACCTCAGGACTTTTTTTTTTTTTTAATTTTAATTACAGAGTCCCCCCGCCCAGCCCAACTTATAGCCTGCTGAAATGTGTGAGCCACTCTGCATCTGCCAAGCAAGCACCTCTTCGGTTCATTTGACTTTCTTTTTAATTACCTGCACCATAAGAAGGCACCAGGGAGCCAACTGAACTCAACAACTACCCAGGGAATGGAGGACCATGTCCAGTAGTTCAGGAAAGTAATTTGTTGGTGCAGTTAAGCACAGGGAGGTTAAGGGACCTGCACAGGGTAACACAGACTTCTGGTGATGCTGTAAGTACTGTGATTACAAAGCTCCATCCCTACCCAGCAAATTAGCTTGGAAATGTGGCAATACTTAAGGACATGAAGCAGGTTTCATGTCCAGCATGAAGTCGTACCAACCTCCATAGGAGATCAGAAATCGGCAGATTTAATTGTGATACTGTGATCTGCTGTTAGATTCTCAAGAGTGTCTCTCTCTCTCCTGTTTGGTGAGATTGCATCTTGTCCTTCTTGGATTCTATATCATGTTTCCACAGCAGAGTACAAGTATTGACATTAACCCCCCCCGGATGCACTATGAGACAAGCAACTTGTTGCTCAGTGTGCCCTTCCTGATGAAACATTTCAATAAATAAATAAGGAAGGCAGCATCCTCTGGTAGGGGCATGCTGTCTGTCTGAATAGAAACATGGAAACAGAATTTGATGACAGATAAGGACCGCTTGGCCCACCTAGTCTGCCCATTTTCCTACCTGAGGGATAAGCTGCAGATCCTAGTTAATCAACAGCTTACTTCCTCCTACCTCCCCACTAGAATTGCCTTATGTCTGTCCCATGCATTCTTGAATTCTCCCACTGTTCCTGACAGCACAACCTCCTCAGGAAGGCTGTTCCATGCATCCACAGCCCTCTCTGTGAAAAAATACTTTCTAATATTACCTCTGAGCCGTCCCCCTCTATCTTCAAATTGTGCCCCCTTGTTCTTGCACATCTCTTCTTCTGAAAGATGATACCCTCTTGTACTTTGTTAATTCCCTCGAGATATTTGAAAGTTTCTATGATGTTCCCCCTCTCCCTCCTTTCCTCAAGGGTATACATATTAAGCTGCTTTAGGCTTTCCTCGTATGTCTTCTGGTGCAGATTCTGCACCATTTTGGTTGCCCTCCTCTGAACAGCCTCCACTCTGTCTATGTCTTTGCAGAGATGGGGTCTCCAGAATTGCACGCAGTACTCCAGATGGGGTCCCACCAACTGTCTGTACAGAGGGATAACAACTTCTTGTTTTCTACTGTTGATGCCTCTCCCTATGGATCCCAGTATCCACCCAGCCCTCCTTACTGCCTTCTCACATTGCTTGCCCACCTTAAGGTCATCTGATATAATTACTCCTAGGTCTCTTTTGATTTTTGTTGTTGTTATTAACCCACCCCCCACTGTGTACTTTTCTCCTGCAGTTTTGTTTCCCAGATGCATTACCTTGCACTTCTTTGCATTGAATCTGTGCTGCCATATATTTGACCATTCCTCCAACCTTTCCAAGTCCCTTTTCATCCTTTATACCCCACCTTGTGTATTAACCCTGTTGCAGATCTTTGTGTCATCTGCAAAGAGACATACTTTTCCTTCCAGGTGCTCTCCAATGCCACTTATAAAGACATTAAAGAGGACCAGTCCCAGTACTGAACCCTGCGGTACACTGCTAGTTACCCTCCTTTCTTCACTGTGGACTCTGTTTACTATTACCCTTTTCGTCCTGTTGTCCAGCCAGTTTTTTATCCAAGCTACCGCCTTGGGACTCACTCCAAGGCTGGCTAACTTGTATATTAATCCTTTGTGTGAGACTCTGTCAAATGCCTTGCTAAAATCTAAGTAGGCCATATCCACAGCCCCTCCCTGGTCTACTACTTTGGTCACCCAGTCAAAGAAATCTATTAGGTTCATCTGACATGACCTTCCTGTTGTGAAACCATGCTGCCTTGGGCCCTGTGCCTCACTGGCCTCTAGGTACTCAACAGTTCTTTCCTTCAGAAGTGATTCCATTATTTTCCCTACCACTGAGGTCAAACTAACTGGTCTGTAGTTTCCTGCCTGTGCCCTACTCCCCACTTTTGTGAAGTGGAATCACATTTGCCCTCCTCCAGTTCTCAGGTACCACCTCATCCTCTCATGATTTGTTAAAGAGAGTAGTCAGTGGAGTTACTAGTTCGACCCTTAGTTCTTATAGAATTCTTGGGTGAATCCCATCAGGCCCCATTGCTTTGTCCACCCTCAGTTTTAAGAGTTCTTTCAAAACCCTTTCTTCTGTGAATGGACTGATATCAACCCCCCTATTCAGAGTGTTTCTCTTGTTTGCTTTAGGTACCTCCCCCTCCTCTTCTGTTGTGAATACTGAGCAGAAATATTCGTTCAGTATCCTTGCTTTTTCACTGTCACACTCTGGCCACATTCCTTCCCCTTTATTAAGTCTCTGTAGCCCTCCCTTGGTCTTTCTTCACTCCCTAATGTACCTATAAAAGGTTTTATCCCCATTTTTAACAGAGTTGGCTATCTTTTCCTCAGTTTGTGCCTTTGCTATTCTGACTGCCTTCCCTGCCTCCTTCTGCTTTAACTGATAAAGTTCTCTGTCCTGCTCCTTCTGTGTTTCCTTATATTTCCTGAATGCTATCCTTTTCTCCTTAACCTTCCCATCCACCTCTTTTGAGAACCATAGTGTTTTTTTCCTTCATTTTGTTTTGTTGATATGCCTCACACAAAGGCTTGTTGCCTCTGTGATGGCAGTTTTGATTATTCCCCATTGTCCCTCCACCCCTCCTTCTTGCCCGTTTGCTAGTGCTTTTCTGAGGCACTCTCTCATTTTCCCAAAGTCAGCCTTCCTAAAGTCTAATACTCTTGTTTTTGTATGGCTTGACTCTATGGCTGTGTTTATTGTGAACCACACTGTTTGGTGGTCACTTGTTCCCATATGGCTATCCACTTCTAAATCTGAGCTTCTTTCTCCTACCCCATTTGAGACTACCAGGTCTAAGATTGCTCCCTCCCGAGTGGGTTCCAAGACTAGCTGTCTGAGGCACTCCATCTGTAGGTCATCAAGAATGACCCTGCTCTTGGATGTGCCTGCAGCAAAGGTACTCCAGTTAACATCTGGCATATTCAGGTCCCTCATCAACAATATCTCCCCTTTTTCTGCCATTTTAAGGATGCCTTCTATCATTCCCTTGTCCATTTCTTCCCCCTGAGATGGGGGTCTATACACAACCCCCATGCGGATTGTGGTGCCATATCCTGTCTCCAGGGTGACCCATAGTGACTCATCAACTTCTTGTTTTCTCTTTAGTTCTATTGCTTTAATCCCTTCCCTTATATAGAGAGCTACTCCTCCTCCTCTTTTACCCACCCTGTCCCTCCTGTAGACTGTGTATCCTGGTAAGTTGACATCCCAGTCATGGTTCTATGTGTACCATGTTTCAGTGACTGTCACAATATCTAGGCAACCCTCTTCCATCAAGGCCACTAGCTGAGGGAGCTTGTTACACAGACTGCGAGCATTGGTACTCATCACCTTCCATTTTTTTTATGGCCTTACCTCTTTTAGCTCCATCCCTGTCCTTACTGCCTTTTTCTGCATTTACCCCTGTCTTGCTCCCTACTGACTTCTCTACCTTGGTGTTTACCTCTCTAACTACTGTGTTTTGTGGGGGGAGGCTGGGATTTCCCTGCTCATTTTCAGTGCCGCCCCCCTTGGCTAGTTTAAATGCTTGCCAATGAAGCATTTAAACCTATCACCTAGGATCCTAGTTCCACCCTGGACAGATGTAGACCATTGCACCAGTATAGGCCTGCATCCCTCTAGGTGGCTTCCCAGTCCCCAATGAAGCCAAAACACTGAGCTCCACACCAGTTTTTCAACCATTCATTGAATCCCATGGTGTGGAATACCCTAGCAGCATCCTTGCCATAGACAGGCAGCTCCTCCGAGAAGGTTACCGTACATGCTACTTATCTAAGGCCCCTCCCCAACTCTACAAACTCCTCTTGCACTACTCTGATCCCATTCACAGGCAGGTCATTTGTCCCTAGGTGGAGAATGACATCCAGCTCCGTCCCTCATGCAGCTGCTCCCACGATCCTGAGGATTCACTTCCTGTCCTCCAAGCCATGGCACCAGGCAGGCACCTTACATCCCTATCCCCTTCCTCCCCCACTTCTACCCCCAATGATCAAGTCCCACACCAGGAGTTGTTTCCTTCCCCTGTGGGGTCTTGTACCACCCTCCTGTGGGTCTCCTTTGTGGAGGTTCCCAGCATCCTCCTTGGTCTCCACTGCAGGTGCCTCCATAGAGGAACCGCTCTTCACCAGAACAGCATATGAACTGTGGAGAGGTACAACTAGAGGGATGCACCTCTGTTCCACCACCCTCTCCCTCCCTGAGCCCACCTTGGTCCAACCGCTCCTCTTTCTTGGCAACCTCTGAGGTAGTGGTGGTGGTCCAAGTGGTCCCTGGGTGGGGGAAGAGGTTTCACGAATCCTAGCCAGGTCATCCTGGAGATGGGCAACCTTCTCTCTTAGACCAGAGAGGTGCCTGCAAACAGGGCATCATCACAGCCTCCAGAATGTCTCCTGGAACACTGCTGCCCCACAGCCATTGCACTACACCACTCCCATCTTGACTTATTTTGTGTCCCCCCTCTCCTGTTGCTTTGTATGCTCACTGTCTCCTCCCTCTATGTATTTTTACACTTACTTTCCTACTGCTTATGTGCCCTTACAACTCTCGCCCTTCTTGTTCTGGGACAGGAACTTCCTGTAGTCTTCAGTAGTCTCCTTCCGTGCTTGGATTCAGACCTCCAGCAGCCAGGGGGGGGGGAAGAGCTATTTTTTAGGTTCCTTCAAGGTTGATGAAACTAATGTGTCTCAGTGATCCTTCCCTTCCTACTGCCAAACAGGAAGTTCCTGTTGTCAATCAAAATCCAGTGGCTATAAAAGTAGAACTGGCTTAGGGTGGGAAGGAGGGCGCTTAGTAAAAAAGCTGCAGTTCTAGACAGCTGTTACTTGCTCTGAAAGCAAAACTCTCCTGTCAAAAACAGCAGGAAGCTGTAATTGGAGACACCTGCTTTTATACTCCTAAGCTCCTAAGCCACATCCCCAATTAGATTCACCCTCTGCTCCTGACTCAGTAAATTAAGCTGATACAGCCCCTTCCTCAGAGAAACACACAGTGACTTTCTTTTTTTTTTTACTTAAATGAGACCCCCTTCTTCTAATAAAGTATCTGTTTGCTTAATCCAAACAGGTACTGACTCCTGCTGAGATAGAAGTGATTTATCATAAAAAAGCTGTAGTTCTATACTGCTGTTACTTGACCCCCAGGCCAGCCAAGCATTATCTCATGCACACCGCTAGTGCTGTAGTTGCACAGAGTGAATGTCCATCTCTGAATATGGGCCCTTAGTGTGTTGCCTGCTTCTGCTGCATGTATTCTGCTGTATGCTGAGAGGGACCTGGGGGTGGTGGTGGATGTCAAGATGAACAACTCTGAGACTTGTAGGAGGGCAGCAGCCAAGGCCAACAGGATGCTGGGATGCATCGCTAGGGGGATCACCTCCAGAAGGAGGGAAGTGATACTCCCTCTGTATAACTGCTTGGTGAGGCCACACCTTGAGTACTGCGTGCGGTTTTGGAGGCCACACTTAAAGAGGGACATTAACCTCCTGGAGAGGTCCAGAGGAGGGCAACCAAAATGATTTGGGGCTTGGGGACAGGACCTATGAGGAGAGGCTCGAAGAGCTAAATATGTACACATTGGAAGAGAAGGAACTGGGGGACATTATAGAGGTCTTCAGGTACATGAAGAGGTAAATAGGGAGGAACAATCAGGGTGCTTCGAAGGAAGGAGGAAGGGGCCACTAGAGGGCATGGGTGGAAGCTGGAGGGGGGAAGATTCAGGGGAGAAAGGAGGAGGTGCTACTTCACTGAGAGGGTGGTGGAGCCATGGAATGCACTGCCTAGGGGGCTGGTGGAGGCAGAGACAGTGGAGGGGTTCAAGAGGGGGTGGGACAGGTACAGAGGAAGGGTTCTGGAAGCAAAATCCAATGCAGCAAGAATATCCAGAACTGGGAAGGGAGAAGCCAGAGAAGGCGAGGGGGACAGCAAGGTCAGCACCCAGGGTGGGGGCTGACCAAACGAGCAGACACGAAAGACCATTAGGCCTATTCTGCTGGCATTTTAGTATGTTAGTATATATTCAGTAACAAAATCAGATGTTTGTAGACTTCAAATGATCTGGGAAGTGTAAGCTAGACCAACCAGTGACAGACCTTTTGATACATTAGTAAACCATCTGTAAATGTGGCACACCTATTGTTCCATTTACCATGAATACCCAACCCAAAACAATGACTACTGTAACATGTTACCTGAATTTCTTATAAATGTGCATTAAGGGATCAAAAACAAGTACAATATGCAAAAACTGTCAACTTAGAAAACAAGCATTTGTCAATGCCGAATGTTTGCTTGCTGGTATTAGCATTGGAAATGCAGGCATTAGAGAGATGCAGAATAGGAATGGCAGTGAAGTATTGAACTTCACGCCAACCTCATCTCTACCCTGCAGAGACGGACAGGCATTGGGGTATGTGTTTGGGTCATCACCCATAACGTTCATGCCATTTCACGTCACCCTATCTTGCAGACACTGACACGTGTTGAGGTGTGCCTTGGGGTGTTCGGCTTTACAGTCATCCTATTCCATAAGGACATACACTGAAATGGGTGCAGTATAGGAGAATAGAGTGAACTCTGAGGCTGAAGAGTCCAAGGCACACCTCGATGCCTGTCACTGGCTGCAGGGGTGTGGGGGGGGTGGAATGGCATGAGCATTACAGTCGGCAATCCAAAGGCACACCCCTGATGCCTGTCAGTCTGTACAAGGGACGTTGTGAATAGAAACCCAACACCCTTGGGCATTTGTTACTTGCACTACAAATTTCAACATGCCTTTTTGTGACCCCCACCTCATGAAAAGCATTTGGGACCTCTGCTCATGAACAGTGGCACTGTGATTTTGTTAATGTGTCCCAAACTTTGAGTTCCCACAGTGACCATGCCATTCTGCGCCAGATGTATGAAAACACAGATCGGGCAGGATGTGAAGAATGACAGCTGCACCATTCATAGGGAGGTGTAAAGAGATGGCAATGTTGAAATTCTGTAGTGAAAGTATAAAAAATACTTGAACTTCCAGGCTTATGTAGAAACTGCACAATGCATGCATGTAACACAGTCATTTAGTGGAATTCTTTCACCAGACTTTCAACATAGGCATTTTGTGACCTCTGCTCATGAACCCTGTCACTATGATTTTCCTAATCTGTCCTGAACGTTGATTTCCCACAGCGACCATGCTATTCTGTGCCAGATGTGTAAATGCATATTTTGGGCAGGATATGAAATATGACAGCTGAACTGTTCGTAAGGAGGTGTGAAAAAATGCCAATGTTGAAAATCTGGAGTGAAAATATTACAAATGCCCGAAATTACGAGGGTGTGTGGAAACTGCGCAACGTATGCTCGTAACACAGTACATTTCATGGACTTTTGTCACTAAATTTTCAACATACGCATTTTGGCACCTCTGCTCATGAACAGTGTCACTGTGATTTTTTTTTTTAATCTCTCCTGAACACTGACTTCCCACAGCGACTGCTCTATTGTGTGTCAGAAGCGTAAAAACACATTTCGGCCAGAATGTGAAAAATGACAGCTGTACTGTTCATAAAGAGGTGTGAAAAAATGCCAATGTTGAAAATCTGTAGTGAAAATATTGCAAATATTCGAAGTTACAAGCGTGCATAGCAACTGCACAATGCACACTCATAAAACAGTAATTTTTTTTGTTCACCAAATTTGCAACATAGGCTTTTTGAGAGCCCACCTCATGAACAGCATCACTGTCATTTCATTAATTGGTCCTGAAAGGTGATTCTGTGCAGTGACCACGAAATCACCTTTCAGGACTGAATAATGCCATGACAGTGACTGCATTCATGAGGACGGGTCCCAATAACCCCATGTTGAAAATCTAGTGCCAAAATTCCCAAAAATGCCCGCGATATGCATCAAAGTTGAAAAAGAAACATTTATGCCATTATACAGCTTACTGGCATTTCTTCAGTTCACGGTCGGCTTTGAAGACTGCAGACATGTTTCTGGTCCACTGAAGATCATCGCGCCAGGCTTCGGAGGTAAGTGTGGGGTGAGGGGGTGTGGGGAGGTAGAGTACACAGAGGGTGGGCGCAGGTTGGGGGAGGGGCACTGGAGACTGCGAGGGACCGTTTTCTTGTTTTACAGGTAAAAAAAAGAAAACAGACAACATGGGTCGATTTGCTTTTTTTACAGGTGTGTTTGGCACACTGGGGTGGGCTGCCAGTGTTCCACCAGCATTTGTGGTGAGGGGGACCGCAGTCAATGGGGAATGGGTCCCCTGTCAGCACAGAAATGGGTGGGGGTGCATGATGTCGAGGGGGATTGGACACCCCCTCGGCACAGGCAAAACATGGCTGTGAGGCCATTATTCTGATGGGGATTGGGCTTCCTTGTTGGCAATTTGAACTGAAAAGGGGGGTACTGAAGCTGACAGAGATTGGGCCCCCTGTTGGCAAAGAAAGACTTTTTCTGGGGGGCGCCTGATGCTGTGGGGGATTGGGCACCCCCTCGGCACACAACAAATGGGGGGGCATTATACTGACTGGGAGTGGGATCCCTCATCGGCAAATTAACTGGGTTGGGGGCATGCCAATAGGGGGATTGGGCACCCCCGTTGCCTTTCATGGGGCTGTGAGGTGGTGGCAAGCCACCACCATGTTTTCAAAAATGTTGCACTAGGCAAGGTACCGCCCTGCAATGATGGGTGCCTCCCTCATTGCGGCAGAATGCTGAGGCTGCAATGATGAGGGGCCTCTCATTGCAGTGGCCAAATCATTTCAAGTTGGTGGCACTTCTGCAGAACCAGTATCATCAGGACACTGGGTCTGCATTGGGTGAACAGTGAATAGTGCCAAGCCCACAAATGCAGTGCCGGCATTGGCTGCCACAGTGCCGCACCTCCACAACCTGCTTCTCTCCTAAGCTGCCACATAATGTTTCTTGCCCATGCCCATAAGCAAACATAAAAATGGCTTGTAATCAAGTGTATTGTTCAGACCTGTTGGCTTCAAGGTTTTGAAGTGGAAAATCCACTTATTCTTCTTTTGCAGGAGATTGTGTAATCTGTCTCCCCTTCCTGGGGGTTTTACCCATTCAATTCCCCTAAACTGGACACGAGTGGTCAGAATAATGTGCTATACTGAAATGAGCTTCTTGAGGAGTATCCACCTTTCCATCCATGAGAGATCTTATGCACTGTTCAGTTTGACCCTTAAGCTGTCTTATCATCCTCCCCACATCGACCACATTGCAGCTATGCCAGAGTACATTCACAACAAATGTTGTGCAGCTAATGATTTCTCTTATTAAAACAGTTGTGCCCAGGCCAGGATGAACAAACTCCTTTTTCTGGTTGTTGAACTTACAGACATTACAGGCACCCCTTTTTTCCCCAGTTAATCATTTTTATTGGTAATAAATCTAGATATATTAACAATAAGCATTAATAAACCTGTAGACATTATGCATACAGCACAGTAAAAATCATCTTCACAGACAGTAAGACACATATTATAGATCTACACACGGATCTTATGGGGAGCAGAAATGACAACAGAAACTTATTTATTTATTTATTTAAGAGATTTACCAGGAAGGCATACTGAGCGGAGCACCGCTCGATTCCAGGTGTGCCCTGGGGGAAGGGGTTACAAGGGTGAAGTAATGAGAAGAAAACAGTTCAAATACATACAGTATGTGACAAGGTTATGACAGACAGTAGTACAGTAGTACATAAAAATACAACAAAATAGTGAGAATGATAATGACGACAAGGTGGGTAAGGCATACAGCTTAAATATTAATAGGATCATCATATACAATTTACAATAGCACTATGTGTCACTGTCAGGAACACAGGCCCAGACTGGAGCATAAAGTGGGTAGTAAGGGTAGGAGTTGTGCAGGAGCCTGAGTAGAAAGGCTAGGTCTTATCCAAGGAGTTTAGGAGATGGGGAAACAAAAGAGCATTTAGTCGTGAAATGTAATTTGAAGAAGGCGTTAAGCTGGGGTACTGTTGGTGTGTCTAATGTCAGCTGCCAGTGAGTTCCACAACTTGGGCAATCTGAAACTGAAAGCTCCCTGAGCAGATCTGGTGGATCGATGAGGGATGTGCAGGAGCCTGGAGTCAATGTTCCTGAGATCATAAGTAGGTGGGGTGAGGGCAGATAGGGATGCAGATAAGTAGGAGGGGAGTGTGTGTGACCAGAATTTGGCAGTGAGTCTAGCACCATGCAGTGATCGACGGTTATGGAGGGATGGGAGGTCAAGGGACTGGTATAGGATGCAGTGGTGGGTGTTGGGAGAGCAGTCCAAGGCGAACCGACAGAAGGAGTGGAATAGTGGGTCAAGCCTGATTAGGGAAGTGTGAGGGGTGGCGCCGTAGATGACGTCTCCGTAGTCAATAATTGGGAGGATCATTTTTTGGACAATGGCTTGTCTAGTTGGTAGCAGGATGCAATACTTGTTACTACGATAAGTGCAAGCATAGGTGCAGTTTTTATACAGTCATCTATATGTGCTGAGAAGTCAAGGTGCTGATCTAGCCAGATACCGAGATAGAGATATGTGGTGCAGGATGCAAGAGGTGTTTTGTCCAAGGTAAAGAATGTGGGTGGTTCGGTAAGCCAGGTTAATTTAGCCCTGGAGCCGAAGGTGAAGGAGACCGTTTTTTTGAGTTTAAGAATAGTTGGTTCCCAAGGAACCAGCGTTGGATGGAGTCGAAGTTCTTTTGTAGACAGGCTGTCACGGCGGATGCGGTTGGACCAGAGGCGAATAGAACAGTGTCATCCGCATACATGTGAATGGCAGATTGGGTGCAGACAATAAGCAGATCGTTGAGGAATATTGAGAATAGCAGCAGGCCGAGTACAGAACCTTGGGGTACACCGCTGGTGACTGGGAGAGGGGTGGAAAGAGCTGTTCCAACATGGACTAATTGTGTCCTCCCTGAGAGGTATGATTGGAACCAGTTATTTGCTGTCTTGGACAGTCCAGATTGGGCCAGTTTAGACAGCAACAGGGGATGCGAGACCGTGTCGAATGCTTTTGCCAGGTCTATAAATATGGCTGCTGTTATTTCCCCTTTGTCCATGCCTGTAAGTATGGAGTTTGTGAGGCGAAGGAGGGAGGTGGTGGTGGAATGTTTTTTTCTGAACCAGGCCTGGTAGGGGGTGAAGAAGAATTAGTATCCAGATAGTGGTGTAGTTGGGATAGAACAAAGCGCTCTTGAATTTTAGCTAGGATGGGAGGAGGAGATGAGCCGATGGTTAGAGGGAGAACGGTCCCCTTCCTTGGGAAATGGGATGACTGTGGCTTGCTTCCATGCTGTGGGGACTGCCCCTAATTTAAAGGACAGGTTATAAAGCATGGATAAAGTTTGGGCTATGGCTGGTGCTGAGAGTAGGAGCATTTTGGAATCCAGGCCCGATGGACATTTCCCTTTGGCGGGATTTAGTGAAAGTAGGATTTTTAGCACCTGGCCAGGAGCGACTGGGCGGAGCGAGAAGGAGGTCAGGGTGGGTGCATCAGGGACACGGGGGGTGCAATGGGGGAGCACGAAGGGATGGGGGTGGGGTAGGGAGGAAAGGAGGGAGGAAGTAGCGGAAGAAAAGTAGGAATTAAACTCGGAGGCAACCTGGCTGGGAGTTGAGATGATTTTACCTTCGAGGTTAAGAGTGGGGTTGGGGGGTTGGGACGGCGGGGTGAGGAGGGATTTTATGGACTTCCAAAATTGTGAGGGGTGGGTGTGGGTATTTTTGAAAGCCGTTTTGAAGTAGTTTGATTTGGCCCATCTTATGAGTCTAGTACAGGCATTACACAGAGAATGGTAGTGAAGCTGGGCTGCGTGGGCACCCGTGGCCTTGAAGGATTTCCAGGCATGGTCTCTGGCATGGAGTTTTTCCATAAGGTTCGCTGTTACCCAGGGTAAGTGGAACCCTCTGACTCTGGATCTCCGTAGTGGGGCATGTATGTCCCAGCTGCGAGGAAATTTTGTGAAATAGTCCAGGGCTTCATCCATGGAGGGCTCTAGGGATGATGGACCAGTCTATGGTGGTAAGGTCGTTTAGGAGAGCAGTCTGATCCAGAGATTTATAAACTCTGCTGTACAGCATGCGGGGGGGGGCCGGAGGACGGAAGATTTTGCACACTAGGAAAATCATATGGTGGTCACTGAGGGAGTCTGGCAAAAGGCCAGCTTTAATTATCCTATGAGGGTGGGTTGAGAGAGCCCAGTCCAGTAGTGAGTGTTTGTTTGATTTATGGTTTAGGCGGGTGGGTTCCCCTATTTGCTGGTGCAGATTTAGAGTGCTTATTTGACAATGCGTTTTGTAGGCAGCATTGCCTAGCCAGTTCTGATTGAAATCCCCAAGGATGTGGAGTTTGCCACCTTCAGAAAGGGCCCTCAGATTGCCCAGGTGTTCAAGGATGCTAGTTGATGGTGTGTCTGGTGGACAGTAGGACCCAGCTATGTAAACTGGGACGGTGTGGGGCAAGGGGATTTTAATCCGGAGGGAGTCTATGGATTGTGTGGTCGATGGTGGAGTGATTACCGAGAACTGGAGGTTTGTGGAGACATACATGGCAGTGCCACCACCCTTCTTACTCCCCTGCCTGTCTTGTCGGATTAGAGAGAAGCCAGATATAGAGAATTCTTCGTACCGGTGGTGAGGCTTCAGCCATGATTCGGTGATGATTATGATATCTGGGCGCAGGGCCAGAACAGTTGTTTGAAGGGCAGCCAATTTATTTAGGATACTGCATATATTGAGGTGGATGATTTTGAAACCTTTGGGGAGGGGCGAGGGTGGTGTGGGTTGTTTGGCTGCAGTGGTAGCCTGGGGTCCTGGGTTCCATTCGGCGTCCCTGCTAAGAGAGAGAAGAAGAACAAGGGTGTGCATGAGGTGTGCATCAGTTTACAGGAGCTCCCTGCGAGTGGGAAGAATGGAGGTTAAAGCTTCCCTTTGGGACAGAAAAGGTGGGAGATAAGTACAGTTAACACGGCATGGAAAGTTGGGAGTATAGAGGCCCCGAGGATCCATTTATGCCCATGTAGCGAGTTGTGGGTCGTTAGAGCTGAGGAGGAGTGGGGTAAGCTTGATAGTTGAGGAGTGGAGTGTTAAAGTGTCTGGTAGGCTAACTGTCATGTCTGAACAGCAGGCAGTTTCACAGATGACCCTCACAGAGCTCTTCTCACACAAAAAGCGGGTAGGGGGATGGCTAGTCTCATATCTACAGAATAGAGTTATGGGGGGTATCCGTTCTTCACTTTCTACAAAAGGAAAAGAAGGCTCAAAGCTGCAAAGTAATGAGGTTAGGTATGACTTCCAACTTTTAACAAGTTGCCCACCACTGGTTTCTATGCACTTCAGGTGCCGGGACGGGCAGGGAGGGAGCGGGGCGGACAGCACCCAGTGGGAGGGACCGGGAGGGTTTATTTTCATTTCAGATGCCAGTATGGGAATGGAGGGAGCGGGAGGGTTTATTTTCACTTCAGGTGCTGGGACGGGAATGGAGGGAGCAGGGCGGACAGCATGCAGTGGGAGGGAGTGAGAGGGTTTATTTTCACTTCAGGTGCTGGGACAGGAATGGAGGAAACGGGGCAGACAGCATTCAGTGGGAGGGAGCGTGAGGGTTTATTTTCATTTTGGGTGCTGGAACGGAGGGAGTGGGGTGGATAGCACACAGTGGGAGGGTTTATTTTCATTTCAGGTGCCGGGACGGGAATGGAGGTAATGGGGTGGACAGCATGCAGTGGGAGGGAGCAGGAGGGTTTATTTTCACTTTGGGTGCCAGGACAGGAATGGAGAGACTGGGGCAGACAGCATGCAGTGGGATTGAGCGTGAGAGTTAATTTTAATTTCGGATGCTGGGATGGGACTGGAGGGAGTGGGGCAGACAGAACGCAGATGGAGGGAGCGGGAGGGATTATTTTGACTTCGGATGCTGGGTCGGGAATGGAGGGAGCAGGGTGGACAGCATGCAGTGGGAGGGATTGAGATGGCTTATTTTCACTTCGGGTGCCGGGACAGGAACGGAAGGAATGGGGCAGACAGCATGCAGTAGGATTGAGCGGAAGGGTTTATTTTAATTTCAGGTGCCGGGACAGGAATGGAGGGAGCGGGTCAGACAGCATGCAGTGGGAGGGAGCGGGAGGGTTTATTTTAATTTTGGGTGCTGGGACAGGAACGGAGGGAGCGGGGTGGACAGCACGCAGTGGGAGGGAGTGGGAGGGTTTATTTTCCCTTTGGGTGCTGGGTCGGGGTGTGAGGAGGACAGCACCACAGTGGGAGGGTTTACTTGCACTCCTGGTGCCACAATGGAGGGAGTGGAGTGAACAGAAATGTATCGGCAGGTGAGGCATGCCCTGCAATAATGAGGCGCTCCCTCATTGCAGTGCCAGTGACTTTCAGGCACACCCTGCAATGATGGGGCGCCCCCTCATTGCAGAGGCTAATTTCTTTCAAGTTGGTGGCACACTTGCTGAACTAGTGTCAGCAGCAGCATGTCACTGCATTGGATAAAGAGGGCCAAGCCCGCAAATGCAGTGGCGGCATTGGCCGCCTCAGTGCCGCACCTCCACAACCCACTTCTCTCCTAAGCTGCCACAACATGTTCCTTGCGCATGCGTGCAAGCAAACATAAAAAGGTCAACCATATATATATGTGATATGTAAAAGAGGAAATGAGCCAGGTTAGATGCCTGAAGAATCACATAAAAGTGTAATATTGTGTGCTACCAAGAACATAAACAGCATTTGAATTGTGAGACACTTGACCAGTAGATCAATATCTTCTGTTTTGCAGCTTCAAAGCCAGTGTCCATTTGTTCTGTATGAGTGAGAGAAGTGGGAAAGGACAGTTCCTTCCACATCTATAAAATACTCAAGTTACAAGTGAAAAATATAACTAGCCATGTTAAACCAGACACAGTATGAGACCCCCTTCCATTATTCCTTACATTCACACTTGGGGGTCCAAGTAATCACCTGCTGTATTTTAACAGGTTACATGGTATCAGCTATGGTGCAGATGATAAGAAACAAGCTTGCCAGGCACCCTTGGTTCAAATACAGGCAGTTGTTTTAAGTAAAACTGTCAGATGTTCCCCTGTAGACTTCTCAGAGAATATTTAAATATAGTGCAGGTTATAATTTTGTAAGCCTATGACATAACTTGTGTACCACAGAAGCAACAGTTTTCTTTAGTGTAGCTTGGTGATAAGGTGGATGTATCTTACATTAACAAGGAAAGGACCTGGGGTTTGAAAACAGTTAGGGACATATCTGTAGTCAATAAGAGATCACAGTAAGAGTGAGTGAAGAGTGCCACAACCATCTTTTGCTCGGTTTTGAGTTTGTGCCAAATAATTTGGTTCTGCTTCATCAGTTTTGTCTGAACTATTTCAGCTCCCAATGCAGTAATGAGCATAGATAAAACTGACTACAAATGGTGGGAGTGGGGGGAAATTCTCGTGGCTGGCAATGAGTATTTTTATATTGCTTGAACTGAAGTAACAATTAAGACAGATTTTGTCCAGTGGCAGCCAAACTTATTGTAGAATAGACTACATGAGGTCACAAGACTAACGAGGTTGCTCATCTGTGCCTAGCCATCACTAAAGCTTCATTTGTTGTTGGGTTAACAATCATGGCATTGCCATCTCTTGCCATTGGGATGGTTTGTTTGACCTGCTGGCTCTTATTTACGAAATTGCCAGCAGAAACAGGCCTCACAGTCATTTGACTGATAATGATTTGGCATAAGTCACTCATCACACCAATTACATTGAACCTGTTGGTGACCACATTCTAAAAGTTGTCCTGTGTTCAGGAGGACTTAAGCTGGAGGTGCGTGTCATAATCCTTCCACTGCAAGCACTGCTGGGAGTGGTGTCCCAGACTGTGATGCTGTCACTCCCAGTGGGAGTCTGGGGACTTGCCAGCAGGAGGTGTAGGAGTGGGACTAGCAGTAGATGGGACATGTGGGCAATAGTCAATTTGTTGGAATAGGACTTGGAATGGTCAAATAGATATCTGAAGCAGATCCATGCTAAGCTAAGGTTCAGAAAGGCTAATAATTCAAAATTTTTGGGTTCTCACCTGGAGAAATGCGGTGCAGCAATATCACCAGTTGTGGTGAAATAGCTTTCTAAAGCAACTATTGTTGGAGGCATATGAGAAAATACAAAGCCAGTTTAGTAAGTGCAGGCCTAATGACTTTCATATTTTGACAAAATTTGATGTGGTCACTACTTTTGCTAAACAGTGCCTCTGCTAGATAAGGCTCTGTCATGTACCCTGGTGAGGTGCCTGTGCCTTCCTCCGAAATGTCTGCACAAGACCAGCAGTCAGTCTCAAAAAGCTTGCAAATATCCTTTTTTGTCTCCAGATTATCAATTTCCAAACCTTTGTTCATGTCATCACACTGACACCTGGCACTGCGAATGTGCGAAGTCAAATGAGGAAGAGGAAAAACTGGTGTGGAGCTCAGGGTTTTGGCTTCATTGGGGACTGGGGAGCCACCTGGAGGGATGCAGACCTATACTGGTGAGATGGTCTGCATCTGTCCAGGGGGGGAACACAGGATCCTAGGTGAGAGGTTTAAATGCTTCATTGGCAAGCATTTAAACCAGCTAAGGGAGGCACTTGAAAAGGAGTGGAAACTGAAGCCCCGACAAAACATGGTGATTAGTATAAACATCAAGGTACAGAAGTTATTAGGGAGCAGAACAGATTTAAATGTAAAAAGGCAAAGGCAGTAAGGACAGAAATGGGGCTAAAAGGGTGAGCTATCAAAAGTGGAGGGTGATGAGTACCAATGCCCGTAGTCTGGGTTACAAGCCCCTGAACTAGTGGCCTTGATGGAAGAGGGTTGCCTGGATATTGTGGCAGTCACAGAAACATGGTACACAGAGAACCATGACTGGGATGTCAACATACCAGGATACACAATCTACAGGAGGGACAGGGAGGGTAAAAGAGGAGGGGTAGCTCTCTATGTAAAGGAAGGATCAAAGCAACAGAACTAAAGAGTAAACAGGGAGCAGATGAGGCACTTTGGGTCACCCTGGAGACAGGAAATGGCACCACAATCCGTATGGGGGTTGTATACAGACCCCCATCTCAGGGGGAGGGAATGGACAAGGAAATGATAGAAGGCTTTCTAGAATGGCAGAAAAAGGGGAGATATTGTTGATGGGGGACCTGAATATGCCAGATGTTAACTGGAGCACCTTTGATGCAGGCACATCCAAGAGCAGGGTCATTCTTGATGACCTACAGGTGGCATGCCTCAGACAGCTAGTATTGGAACCCACTCAGGAGGGAGCAATCTTAGACCTGGTACTCTCAAATGGGGATGGAGAAAGAATCTCAGATTTAGAAGTGGGTAGCCATCTGGGAACAAGCGACCACCATACAGTGTGGTTCATGATAAACACAGCCATACAATCAAGCCATACAAAAGCAAGAGTACTGGACTTTAGGAGGGCCGACTTTGGGAAAATGAGAGTGCCTCAGAAAGCACTAGCAAACAGGCAAGAAGGAGGGTGGAGGAACAATGGGAGTGATCAAACAGCCATCACAGAGGCAACAAGCCTTTGTAAAGCAAATCAATAAAACACAACGAAGGAAAAAACTGCTACGGTTCTCAAAGAGGTGGCAGGAAGGTTAAGGAGAAAAGGACAGCATTCAGGAAATATAAGAAACACAGAAGGAGCAGAACAGAGAACTTTATCAGTTAAAGCAGAAAGAGGCAGGGAAGTCAGTCAGAATAGCAAGGCCCAAACCGAGGAAAGGATAGCCAATTCTGTTAAGAAGGGGGATAAGACCATTTATAGGTACATTAGGGAGTGAAGAAAGACCAAAGGAGGGATACTGAAGCTTAATAAAGGGGAGGGAATGTGGATAGAGGGTGACAGTGAAAAAGCAGGGATGCTGAATGAATATTTCTGCTCAGTATTCACAAAGGAAGAGGAGGGGGAGTTACCTATACCAAACAAGAGAAACACTCTGAAGATGGGGGTCGATACCAGTCCATTTACAGAAGAAAGGGTTCTGAAAGAACTAATAAAATTGAAGGTGGACAAGCAATGGGGCCTGATGGGATTCACCAAAAATTCTAAAGAACCAAGGGTAGAACTAGTGACACCGCTGACTACTCTCTTTTAACAAATCATGGGAGGATGGGTGGTACCCGAGGACTGGAGGATGGCAGATGTGATTCCTCTTCACAAAAGTGGGAGCAGGACAGAGGCAGGAAACTACAGACCAGTAAGTTTGACCTCAGTGGTAGGGAAAATGATGGAATCATTTCTGAAGGAAAGAATTGTTGAGTACCTAGAGGCCAATGGGGCACAGGACCCAAGGCAGCATGGATTCATGATGGGAAGGTCATGTCAGATGAATCTAATAGATTTCTTTGATTGGGTGACCAAAGTAGTAGACCAGGGAGGGGCTGTGAACATGGCCTACCTAGATTTTAGCAAGGCATTTGATATAGTCCCACACAAAAGATTAATTCACAAGATAGCCAGCCTTGGAGTGGGTCCCAAGGTGGTAGCCTGGATAAAAAATTGGCTAGACATGGAATACACAGTGAAGAAAGGAGGGTTACTAGTGGGGTACCGCAGGGTTCAGTACTGGGACCGGTCCTTTTTAATGTCTTTATAAGTGACATTGCAGAGGAACTGGAAGGAAAAGTATGTCTCTTTGCAGATGACACAAAGATCTGCAACAGGGTTGATACACAAGATGGAGTGGAAAGGATGAGAAGGGACTTGGCAGGTTGGAGGAATGGTCAAATGCATGGCAGCTCAGATTCAATGCAAAGAAGTGCAAGGTAATGCACCTGGAAACAAAAACCAGGGGAAGTGCACACAATGGAGGTGAGATACTGACAGCAGTAAAAATAGAAAGGTCAAGGGTAATTATATCAGATGACCTAAAGGTGGGCAAGCAATGTGAGAAGGCAGTAAGGAAGGCAGGGGATGCTGGGATGCATAGGAAGAGGCATCAATAGTAGAAAACAGGAAGTTGTTATCCCTCTGTACAGACAGTTGGTGAGGCCCCATCTGGAGTACTGTGTGCAGTTCTGGAGACCCCATCTCCGCAAAGACATAGACAGAGTGGAAGCTGTCCAGAGGAGGGCAACCAAAATGGTGCAGGGTCTGCACCAGAAGACATACGAAGAAAGTCTAAAGGAGCTTAATATGTATACCCTAGAGGAAAGGAGGGAGAGAGAGGACATGATAGAAACTTTCAAATACCTCAAGGGAATTAACAAAGTCCAAGAGGATAGCATCTTCCAGAAAAAGAGATGTGCAAGAACAAGGGGGCACAATTTGAAGATAGAGGGGGGACGGCTCAGAGGTAATGTGAGAAGTATTTTTCACTGAGAGGGTTGTGGATGCTTGGAACAGCCTCCCTGAGAGGTTGTGGAGTCAAGAACAGTGGGGACTTCAAGAATGCATGGGACAGGCATAAGGCAGTCCTAGTGGAGTGGGAGGAAGTAAGCTGTTAGTTAACTAGGATTTGCAGCTTATCTGTTAGGTAGGAAAATGGGCAGACTAGGTGGGCCAAGCGGTCCTTATCTGCCATAAAATTCTATGTTTCTATGTAGGAGCAGTACGAGCCAGAGGATGTTGAGTCTTGTCTGTGTTGCTCCATTTGAAGTGTATGCAAGTTTCTGCTTTGTATAGTCAATGCATCTAGGAGGAATGTGCATCAGTGAAGCCCACCACAATGAAACCCGATACTGAAGAATTCTGCAGCAGAGTTACTGCAAGAAACAAGGCAGTTTCAATGGTAGTTAATCCCTTTTATCATGCAGGAAACTGTGGTACTGCACTACATACTGGCAGGCTCCAATGTAGCTTTTTTTTCAAAGGGTCAACATCAGGCAAACCAGCAAGTGGGGGAGTAGTAATGGAAGGACTTTGAATGGGTGTGAAGGGCACTAACAGAGGATCAGGTAAAAGGAGGGATACTAAGGTGGGGTGCTTGGAAGGTGATCTGCCTAACTGCCAGAAGTCAGAACAGCAAGATCAGTGAGATGCAGGCAATGATGGCAGAGATTAAGTTAGACTTGTTAGCCATCATAGAACCATAGGCCACAGAGAACAATGATTGGGATCTGGCTGTTCCATGGTAGATCTTATCTAGGAGGGACAGGGGCAAGGCTAATTGGGGAGTAGCCCTCTATATCAAGGAGGGTATAGAAGCTACTGAGGATGGGGTCATCAAAAGGAGGGAAGAGGAGTCCATTGGGGTACAGTTGACTTCAGCTGTAGGAAGGAAGATTAGACTGAGGGTGGTATACAGCTGCAGGAGTGAAAAGAGGAGGAAATAAGAAATCTGGGGAGAAAATCAGGATGAGAGGAAAAAAAGGAGATCTAGTGTTAGTGGTGGACCTGAACCTGCCAGATATAAAGTGGTATACCTATGCAGCAAAGAGCACCAGGGGTTAGCCACTTCTGAACCCATTGCAAGACTGCTTACTGGTGCAGCTGGTATGGGATCCCACACAACAGGACCCCACTCTTGACCTGGTACTCACCAATTCAGAAATGGAGGGAATGGGAGTCAGGGAATCTTTGTTGTCCAGCGACCACAGTTTTGGGTGATTTGAACTGACAGTGAAGAACATTGGTCTCCCCTCAAGGACAGTGGTTCTGTACCTCAAACTAGCATATTCTGGCCAGATCCAAGATCTGGTTAGGAATAGTTAGGTTGGTATAGACCATATCAAGGCAGTAGAATAAAAGTGAGGTAGGATCAAAGGGGAACTACTGGAGATAATTGAATCTTGTTCAAGAAAGATCTCCAAAAGAAACAAGCACAAAAGGCCAATCTGGCTCTCAAAGGTAGTGAGAGAAGCTGTGATTGTCAAAAGACTGGGCTTTTCAGTGTACAAAGGGAACAAAGGGGAGGATAAATGGCAGCACTACCAGGCAAGACTCAAAGAGGCAAGAGTGGTGGTCATGAGAGCAAAGGCAGGGGAAATTAATTTTAGGTGCATTTGGAGGAAAGGAAAACAAAAAGGGATCAACGGGCTAACGGGGGAGTTGAAGATGATGAGCAGAAGGTAAATTACTGAAAAATTACATGTGGTCGGTGTTCACATTAGAGGATGACAGGCCTCTACTGGAGAGCAGGAGCAAGACTGCCACATGAGGAGTACAGGAAATGGGGAGGCCTGTGATCATGACTGAATGGGGGAGAAAGGGACTGGAAGCCATCGTGGTGGATAAAGCACTTAGTCTGGATGGTCTGCACATGTAGGTACTCAAGGAACAAACCACAGAACTGCCAGAACCCTTGAACCAGCTCTTTAATGATTCACTGAAGTCTGCAGTGGGGCCGGGGGATTGGAGGTTCCATTGATGCAGTACAACTCCATAGGGAGGGTGAAACATGGAAGACTAGGACAACTACAGGCCAGTCAGCCTTACCTCCATCATAGATAATCTGATGGAGGTCATAGTTTATTTATTGAACTTTGTTACCCGGGTAGGCCCACTGAGACATATTGTCACTGGTGACCCGAGATTAATTACGTTCAGTGACAGACAATGATTTACAATCAGTAAGAGACAGATTATACATTGAGACAGGGAAACCGACATATCAATAAACATTTAGGGAATAAAAAGTTAACATACTTTGGTAAGTTAATAAACATAGTTTTATGAAATAAATCAAATACACAGTAGACATGAACACATTGCAAGCAAATGATGAAACGTGACTAAGTGCAAGCAGTCCCACATAAGGGGAGTAAATGTAAGTGATGTGCTACAAGAGAGCAGAGGCAACTTGGTAGCAAAATATGTCGAGCAAGGTTAATATACCTTGAGTAGAAAGCATATATAGCTAATAATAGGCAGGTAAACCCTTCTGAAACATCAATTGCAGTTACACATATTAACCATTACCAAGTGTGATTTCAGGGCAGCCTTGAATGCATTTAGGGAGCTACTATGAGTTGCAGATGGTGGCTGGAGGTTCCAAAGGATAGGGGCAAATATCTCAAAGGACCTGTCACCTGCTCATGTTCTGAACCTAGGGACCTCTAAGGTAGGACACATTGATGATCTAAGCTTCCTTTTGTTGGCTTTGAACTGTAGTAGACCATGAAGGCTGGGAGGAGCCACAGTTTTGAGTAATTTGAAGACCATGCAGAGAGTAAGATAAGGTAGTCTCGCTTCCAAAGATGGCCAATTAAGTGAAGAGAGTATTCCACAATGATGGTCTCTAGGGTGTGCTGCAACTGCAAAACAGGTAATTTGTGGTAGAGCACTCAAGTTTTTTTAACTCGGCACCACGGAGAGGGGAGCACAGTAAAGTAGGACTGGAAGTAAGGTTTCAGTAGGCAATTGCCATCCAGGCTTTGTTAGTTAGGTATCTGCTGAGTTTATATAGAAGCCCAATTTTTTGGTGGAGAGACTTCGTAATCGCCTTCACATTAGATTTCAATGTAAGTTCCTGATCCAGATGAACTCCTCGCTACTTTATGGATTCACAGACTTCCAACTTAGTGATGTTAGATGACAGTATGTGAAGGAGGTTATTTCTCTTGGTTCCCAGATGCCTGGGACCAAACAGCAAAGCCTTGGATTTCTTTAGGTTGAGGACTAATTTGTTATCCTCAATCTATTTTTCAAGAATTCTAAAGTGAGTATTTAGGTCCAGATTTTTTTTTTGTAGGCTGTGTTTTATGCACCTCACTGCGGACTCTCTCACGCTGCCCCTACTCACCCCATCTTTCTACCATTCACTTAACACCCTGCCTCCTCAGAGGCAGGGTGTTAAGTGAACTGCCCTCCACCAACCTCCTGCCAGCAGATCCCCCAGCTCTGAGACCCCTGAAGTAGGGCTGCCTCTACTCCGATGCTCTATCTAAGAATCCAGTGTGCCAGCCAAGGTAGTAGAAGGACAGAGGGGGTCAAGACAAGGGCCCAGTATTGGGCGTGTGGCGATGTGGTCTGGAGGGGAGCTGTCACCCATCCAGGCACAGGGTTTTTCCTTTGATGTTTTCTCCCAGGAGTGTAGGCATGAAATGACATCAGCATGGCTAAGCTGTAGACATCTGCCACGCTCCTCCTCCTAGTAGCTCCATGCTAGTTGTATCCCTGGATTTCACTGGGGTCCCTTCTGTGCCGGACACATTCTGGATCCCTCCCTAGGGAGAGGAGAACAGTCCATCAGATGCTCGATCCTCTCTCTCCCCTGCCAAACCCCGGCACCTGAGCTTGTTCCCAAACTCAGGTCACTGGCATGACGTGAGGTATGGTGTGCAGCGCCTCAACCCTCAGCACTACCAGGCTGTCTCATTTAGGGCTAGGTTGATTTGATTGATATCATTAGAGCACCTGTAAATCACAGCATCATCCACATAGAGATGGATCTTAGCCCCCCCCCACACTGTTTAGGAATATTGTTTATAAATGTTGAAAACATCAGAGGTCCAAGGATAGACCCTTGTGGGACTCCTTGGGTAACAGGTTTTTGATCAGACCTGATACCCTTCTACTTTACCAGCTGTTCTCTATCCCATAAGTAGTGTTGAAACCAGTTGCAAGTATTGTTGTCCAGATCTAGCTGACATTGAAACATAGAAACATAGACTTTGATGGCAGAAAAGGACTACCTGGCCCACCCAGTCTGCCTATTTCCCTACCTATTGGATAAGCTGCAGATCCTAGTTACCCAGCAGCATACTTCCTCCTACCCTCCACTAGAATTGCTTTATGTCTGCCCCATGCATTCTTTAATTCTCCCACTGCTTTTGACCCCTCAACCTCCGCAGGAAGGCCTTTCCATGCATCCACCACCCTCTCCATTAAAAAGTACTTCCTCACATTGCCCTTGAGCTGTCCCCCGCTATCTTCAAATTTTGCCCCCTTGTTCTTGCACATCTCTTTTTCTAAAAGATGCTACCCCTTTGGGCTTTGTTGATTCCCTTAAGGTACTTTAATGTTTCAATCATGTCCCCCCTTTCCCTCCTTTCCTTGAGGGTATACATATTAAGCTCCTTTAGTCTTGCTTTGTATGGTTTCTGGATCAGACCCTGCACCATTTTAGTTGCCCTCCTCTGGACTGCCTCCATCCTGTCTATGTCCTTGCAGGGATGGGGTCTCCAGAACTTCATGTAGTATTCCAGATGGGGTCTCACCACCTGTCTGTACAGAGGGATAACAACTTCCTGTTTTCTACTAGTGAAGCCTCTCCCTATACCTCCCCGTATCTCCCAGCCCCACTTACTGTCTTCTCACATTGCTTGCATACCTTTAAGTCATCTGCTATGACTATCCCCAGGTCCCTTTCCATTTTTGTTGTTGTCAGTACCTCCCCCCACATTGTGTTCTCTTCCCCTGGGTTTTTGTTTCCCAGGTGCATTACTTTGCATTTCCAATTGTTTAACCTGGAGCAGCACACTAAGCTGAAAGCTTGTTTACAGGTGTGACCTGGGAGCACAGGGTAGTTAAGTGACTTGCTCAGGGTCACACAGTATGCAAGTGGGGGCTGTGGGATTCCAACCCAGGTCTCCAGATTTGCAGCTCAGAGTCTTAGACCACTGCACTATACTGCCTCCCATTTCTTTCCACTGACTCTAAGCTGCCATACTTTTTGCCAAGTCCCTGCTCATCCTTTCCACTCCCCCCTTGTGTATCAACTCTGTTGCAGATCTTTGTGTCATCTGCAAAAAGGCATACTTTCCCTTCCAGTCCCTCTGCAATGTCACCTATAAAGACATTAAAGAGGTCCAGTCCCAGTACTGAATCCTGCAGAATCCCACTAGTAACTCCCTTTCTTCGGAGTGGACTCCATTTACTATAACCCTCTGCATCCCGTTGTCCAGCCAATGTTTTACCCAGGCTGGCTAACTTGTTTGTTAATCTTTTGCATGGGTCTGTGTTAACAGTCTGTCAACTGACCAAGTTTGGTAATGATGAGATCATGGTTTGCTTGGTCAAATGCCTTAGGTCCAGAAAGAGGGCACTGTAGCAAGACCATTGTCCATTGCCCTGAGTACATCTGTCATAAATCTGATGAGAGCTATGTCTGCGCTGTGTTTTTTCTAAATCCATGTTGGATATCAGTAAGTCGGTGATAGAGTTCTATATGGTCTTGAATTTGTCTATATACCAGTGTCTCCAATACTTTTGCAAGTGCTCTAGTAACAGATATGGGTCTATAGTTCTCCAACAACTCTTTTGCACCTCCTTTGTGGATAGGGACTACCATCACTGTTTTCCACTTGGAGGGGAACCAACCAAATAGTAGAAACTTGAAGAGATTCTTGAGTGGCATGGCTATAATTGGGGTCACTAGTTTCAAATATTTAAGTTCCAGTTTTATCAAAACCTGGGGAACTATCAGGTTTGAGCGACCATAGAAGTGAGAGCACTTCTTTTTGGGTGATGAGCCACAAATGAAATTGGGGGAGGGTTGGTTGTCAGAGATGGAGTCATTCAAGTTCCTGAATCTTTGGGCGATGTATTTGTCCAGGTTTGTGAAGCAGTTGTTGAAGGTGTTAGCTAGGGTAGCAGGTTCAGATATCGAGTGGCCATTGACTGTGATATTCTGAGTAGTATCATCAGTTCTCCCTTTTAGTAGGCAATTTATCTGCTTCCAAATGTTTTTTGGATCTGATAGGTTTCTGGTTTTGAGCCCTTTAATGTACGCTTGTTTGGTATTTTTCAGTTCCTTCTTACAGGAGTTTTTCAAGGTGTAGGAGGGGTGTGGGAATAGACAACATTAGACACAATGGTAATAGTGTAAAACACATTTCTTCTGTGTGATATTTATTTTCAAAATAAACAGATTTATTCTTGACTTCAGAATAATATATAAAATAATCCAAATCAAGAAAATAAATAAATCAAGGCCCAGATATTCAAACTGTGCCCAAAATGTGCGCAATAGCAGGAGCAAGCACAAGTCCATTGTGCACATGCACAATAGACGCCATATTCAAACATGGAGCAAGGCAAATTGTGCAACCAGCCAACATCTGAATATCGCACAACCTGCACCATAGCGCAACCAGGAAGGGGAAGCTGAGCAGATACGATGCGATATAGCGCAACAAGGGCAGCCCAGCTGAGCAGTCCAGAGGTGCCATAGCACAAGCAGGGAGCCCCCCAGCAGCAGAGTAATGGAACTGCACAGCCAGGGAGGTAGGCAGGGGCCCACCACCCATGCCACAGATGGGCACAGGAACACACTGCAGAACTAACAATGCACCCCCACACCCCAAGCACAGCATAACTGGGGGAGAGACGGAATATCCACTGGCCCATGGGGACAAGCAAACAAAGCACAGCCAGGCCATCTTGCCTCAGCACACCCACTGGCAAGCTGAGACTGCCACACAAAGGGGCGGACCACCCCAGTGTACATCAGCCCTTCCTTGTGCACAGCATACCCTGCACTGTGACCCCAAGACACCCCCCATGAGCAGTGACCATCACTGCAGTAATCCCCAATCATCCCCGTCACACTGCAACCTCGTGTACCACAGAACCACACAAGCCAGACCCACCATGAGCACCCAGCAGTGGGTGGTAGCACACGGCAATACCGACTGAGAGCCACTCCCACACCAGAGACCCCTCCCCATGCACACACACACACACTCATGACTATACCACCCCAGATGCCATGCACACCACTGCGACAGAGCACCTATAGCCAGCTGCGAATCAGAGACCACCACAGTATTCATATCAAAATATATATTTCAGACATAACAAGAATAAGAAGAACAACAACTATAACTATTTACAAATATACAAAACAGGGGTGGGGGTATGGGTACAAGGTAGGGGTGGGTAAGGGGCAGGGGTGAACAACTGGGAGAGGGAAGGCATGGTGTGAGGGATAGGTAAAGTGGGGAGGTGATGGGAAGCTACTGCCTGCCAGCCTGCTCTCCTGCCACCTGGTGCTGGTCCCGGGGCCTCCTCCTGCATCTCAGACCATGTTGCTGTAGGTCCAGTAGGATGGCGAGTGAGTCCTTCGCCACCTGTAGAAGCTGCTGCATCGAACGTTCAATGCGGTGCAGGATCCAGACACCTAGGACAAGGGATCAGAGTCAATGGCTGTGACTGTCCATATCTCTGAAGCCCACCCATCATGCATGGCATACAACTAAATGCCCCACTCCTGTGATGGACTGCACCCACCCACAGTGACCGTGCACAAGACATGCCCAACCAGGCAGCAACAGCCATGTGTACCACTGCACACACACACCGCCCATGTCCAGCACAGCACAACCAAGGCTGTACAGTAATGTGACTACGCAGTGGGCAGACAGTGCCACAGCCATGTGCCCAGTGCACGCATGGATCACCATTGACGCACTCCCAGACATGCAGTGCCACTGGACAGTGCTGACTGTCACATGTTGCGTGCATGGCAGTGGTGTCCATGGATGGTGACCATGCCCTGCCCCCCCACACAGCATGCTATAGCATTCATGATGTCATGGCACTCACCCTCATCGTGCTGCTGCTGCTGCCACTGCTGCTGTCGTGGTTCGCCACCACCACCACCACCACGCTCAGCCACCACTGCCACCACTCTCTGCACCTCAGCCCTGGCCTCCTCCACTCCGCCATGCCTGTGGGAAACAAAAGGTGAGAAACACATCAGTGAAATCCCAAAGCATATTCCCCCTGCCCCAATGAGTGTGCCCGCCCACCCAGCCAGACCCATACATCACATATCCTGTAAACACCGCCACAGCCAACCCTAGACCAACCCTCCCCCATGTGCTGGACACAATAGACAGTGTTACCTATATGGACCATACAGGTGCATAGACAGATCACCCACCTGGCCAAGGCACCATGCCCCTCCTGGCACGTGACCGAAGACGTGCCAGTAGTGCCAGCTCCCTCCTCCGCAGGTCCCCGTACTGGTGCCTGCATTGCTCCATGGACCTCCGCTGGCCAGTGGCCTCCTCAAGCTCAGTGGCCACCTGCTGCCACACATGGGTCCTGGCCATGTTAAGGGGTTCATCCCCAAATAGTGAGCCATGGTGAGGCTCCACTATTGCCACCAAGTTGGCGAGCTCAAGTGAACTCCACTTGGAGGCTCTTCTGTGTGCTATCCCTGGATGTATAGTAGACAATATGGCTTTCCGCAGCGTGGCAACCCCACGTGGAATTGTTGCGCAATACAATGCCACTATTCCCTATCATGCTGTTGGTACAGCCGCAAGTCCCTATTGCACTGTTACCGAACAGCACGATAGAGCTCCAGACATGCCATACGTACAGCGCCAAGGGGCCAAAGGTTAGGCACTGGGTCATGGGTCTCTGGCGCTTGGCCACGCACAGTGCCATTGGACGTCTATGCGTCCAGCGCAATTGGTCGCCTGTGTGCCATTGCCACAGTGGACTATTGCGCAGTTGTGCCACAGCGCCATGTAGTGACCATCGCTGTAGCACCACTGGCACAATGGTGGCCATGCCCTGAATTGCCTACCATGCACAGCACATCATCAGCGTGGCAGATGCCTGCGTAAGCTACCTGGGCATGCACAGTGCGGTGTACTACGCAGTCACAGAACTGCGCCATTGGCTCAGCCGGTTAAACCGTATAGCGCAAAGCGCAACAACGCGATATTCAGCCGTCATATGCAAATCGTCCGATCAGCCATTCAATGGTGCAGCAGCGTGATTTGCATCTCATTAAAGTTGCTCCAGTCCTAATTTGCATGGAATTGCGCTATAAATATGCAACACTGTTCTTCAGTGGTCATATTCGGTTACTGCAGTTGATAGGTGAGTTGCATGCATTGTGATGTTCTGGACCATGGCCTCAGAGAATTTCTGTGTACTGCACAGTCACAGGTGACCACTCTCACCCATACAGACTGTGAAATGACTGAGCAAGGACTGGGTGAGGAGGATGATGGTGGGCGGAAGAGGAGGCCTAACTTTACGAAGGCTGAGACAGAGGCACTGTTTGAGACCTACCTAGATGAGGAGCCACTTCTCAGTGGACGGCGGGGCACCCCTCAGACCCGTGCTGCTGCTGCTGCATGGGAGGGGGTGGCACATGCCGTCAACCTGCATGGCAGCCACCAGCGCTCTGTGCAGGAGTGTAAAAAAAGAAGATGGGGACTGACAGGAGGAGGGTGAAGGAGAAGGTTGCAGCTATCAGGGCGGCATGTGCTGCAACAGGCGGGGCCAGCTGGAGGTGGTGCTGCTGACTCCGGCAAAGGACATGCTCACTGCAAGCATGCAGCGCAGTGCCATTGAGGGTTTTCCTGGAGGTGGCTTCCAGACAGGTGGTAGCCCATCACTGCATGGTATGTCATGGTCGGGGGGAAGGTAGATCACATGCATTAACATGTCCTTCCTTTCTGTTACAGATCCTGTGCATCTGCAGGGGTCAGCAGTGGAGGGCCTGTCCACTGTGGACAGCCATCCGGAGTTGGAGGAGGGACCATCCACCTCCACAGGTTGCCAGCATGCACTGCACCAGTGTGCACGCCTGGCTACCATCACTGATGTCGTTGATACAGGTGTGGGGGGTGCCCTTCCTGTGTCTCAGCGGTCTGGCATGCAAGCATGCCAGCACGCTGCGGCTGTGGCTGTGGCACAGACCTGCACCATTGATGATGCACTGACCACTATGTGCATTGACATGTGTGTGTCACAGAATGGACACACAGCAGGACAGCTCACGCCCATGGACCTAGCTGGTTCCGACGTGTGTGCCAGCATGTCAGCACAGTCCCAGGCTGTGCCTGTCAGCACCGGTGGGGCAGCACCGGTAGCTGTGCAGGTCACTGGCACTGTTTCAGCCACAGCAGTGGAACAACTGATCCCTTGGGCACAGCAGGCAGAGGGGCAGCAGCAGCAGTCACCCACCGGGACTGGGGGTACAGGGCTCAGCAGTGATGTAGGTGCACCGCCTGTGGACATGCCCATATCTGGTCCTGGTGAGCGGCGCCCACCCTCAAGGGGTGCTGTACATCAGGCCCTTCCATACCCTGAGGGACAGGTTGCCGATGTGGCAGATGACCTCTTTGACGAGCACACCCGTTTGCTGCAGGCATCAGTACAGTAGCAGATGCGGGTTGCAACGTCCGTGGAGGCACTGTGTGTGGCTCTGCAGTGGCACAGCAGGGACAACAAGAGGATCCTGTCCCAGATTGACCATTTGCGGGTGGATGTGACCACCACCATTGACAGGCAGACACAGGCATTGGTCGCTGTTGTGGCCACATTGGGCACACAGTCAGGTGCCCCTGTGCCACTCACACCACGCAGTACGCTATCCATTCCCCATTCCCGGCATTGTGCGACACCCACCCTGTTGACGCCGGGTTCAGCTGTGGGCATCCCAAGCACCCCTGGTGCAGGTATGTTCGGTATGCTGCAGACCCCTGTGCGGGCAAGGTCACGTTCATGCAGTGGGACCCCTGGTGGTCCATCAGTGCCACCCCATGAGGCCTGTGCTCAGCCTGCCAGTGCTGCTGGGTCTCAGCGGGGCCGCCCACGCATCCGAGGTGGCCGTGGCACTGTGCCGCATGACTGAGCTGTCTCCCAGTGTGGGCCCTGTCTGGTGCTGCCCTGTGTGCAATGTGTGTTTCGGTGGGCAGTGCACCAGTGGGTGCCCTTCCCTACACGCAGACACACGGACCACCTGCACATCCTCCCGACTGCTGTCCACAGGTGCGTGTGCATGATGATGCCTGCATTGCGCTGTACACCAAAGTGCGAAGGTGCCCAGCATCTGACACATGTACATGGGCAGTAAAAGTGGAGGTGGTGGCCTGTGGACGTGTGTGTTTTTAGTGTCTGTGTTCCTGCTCTGTTGTGCACCTGACCCATGTGCACTTTGTGCCTGTTGTGTGTGTGTGTGTGTGTGTGTGTGTCTGTCCATGTGGCATGTTACTGTTCACCCCTCCCTGGTTGTATGTGTGTGGTTCTGTGCCCTGCCACTTCCCTTGCCGTCATGCACCCCTGGTGTGTTTCCCTGTGTGTATGTGGGTTGTACCCTAGTCACTGTTGGTTGCACATGGCCCCATGACTTACCTGTGTTGGGCGAAGTGCTCCTCTGTGATGGTGTCCCGGTGCAGCTGGGCCAGCCAGATCAGTCGGGGGTCACGTCGTCCAAGGGGGGGGCTGCTCATCCCCATCATCACCGGCGTCACCGTCGTCCCCATCGCTGTCCCCCTCTTCAACCTGTATGGCTATCCCACAGTCTTTGGCCATGTTGTGCAGGATACAACAGGCCAGGAATATCCCACAGGCTTTTGAGGGGCTATACTGTAGGGCACCGCCAGAGGTGTCTAGGCATCGGAAGTGCACCTTCAGCATCCCAAACACCCGCTCAATGATGTTTCGTGTGGTGGCGTGTGCCTCATTGAAGCATTGCTGTGATGGGGTTGTGGGCCACCGGTAGAGTGTGAGCAGCCAGGGACAGAGTGGGTATCCACTGTCACCTGTGTGGAGATAGTGAAGGTTAGTGTCTTGTTCAGGCTCATATTGCCCCTAACCCTGTATGCCACACCCATGGCACCTGTGGCTTACCCACCCTTGCCCCCGATTTGCCAATCCTACATGCATACTCACCCACTAGATGTCCTGTGGGGATGTCCCCACTCTCGAATCGATGGCATAGTGCCGACTGGTACCATATGAATGAATCATGTGCTCCACCAGGGTGTGTGGCACAGACATTGATGATGCGCCCACTGGCATCACACACCACCTGGCAGTTGACACTAGCATATCCCTTCCGATTCCGATAGGCAGCCCCATCAGGGCCAGGTGGTGTGCGAATGGCCACATGGGTGCAGTTTATCACCCCTAGCACACCAGGCATACGTGCTACCCTGTGGAACTCCTGTATGTTTGCTGTACGCTCCACTGTGGTGCTGGGGAAATGGATGTACTCCGCAGCATGTGGCAGCAGTGCGCTGAGGAATTGGGTGAGGATGTGTGATGTGGCCGACTGTGTTATGCCTGTGGTGTCCCCTATTGGTCTCTGGAAGATACCCATGGCGAGCAAGCACATGCAGGCTGTTACCTTTGTCTTCACTGACAGAGCGTGACTCCGTCGTGAGGGTGCCTGCATCAAGTCACTGCACAGCTCACAGAGCCGCCTCAGTATTGCCCTGTTCAGGTGGTACTGGCCCACAATCTCAACATCTGAGTAGAGCTCAAAGCTGATGCGGGCTCGGTACTGCCTGTTGGGGTGTACACCGCACGGGCCCTTCCACGGCCACGTCCTCCTGCAGCATGCCTTCTCACCCCCCTCATTACAGCTTCCATGTGGAAGCTGGCACTGTCCATGTCCCTGGCTTGTGTTCCCCCCTAGCTGTTGTTGCTCTGTTACCCCCGCTGTCCTGACTGCTACCCCACTGCACCGGGTACACCTACTGGCCTCTGCACTCTGTGGTCCCACACACCTTCCCTTGCCCCTTTTCTGTCCTGTGCTCTCCCTGGCCTGCACTGTTTCTCCCTCTGGCCTTGTCTGTCTCCCTGCCTCATGTGGCTTCCCTGTAGCGTTCTTGCGCCTCTTCCTTGAGCCTTTTTATTTGGCTCATTTCCGTTATGGCGCAACTTCCGCCTGATCCACTGTTGCGCATTGCGCAAGTCTTTGAATATCGCATTGCGCACTTTATGCATGGTTCCACCTTCAGTTGTGCATGCCTTAATTAGCATTGCACTGTTGCTCAGCATGTTTTCAGTGGCTAACTGCTCTCGCTGAATATCACGAATGGCGCACTGACGTGGTGTTGGTACAACCTTTGAATATCCCACCCCAAATAGAGAAAATATTTGGTCTCCTGAGCTCCAGCAATGTCGTCCCTAAACAATGCTGTCACAGAGTGAAAATCAAATGCAAACAGTAAATTTCACTATTTTCTGTGCTTTCCCAGTTGTACCTCCACTCAGTACAACTCTCCCATTTCTGCTATAAGTAGGGCTTGGTTTGGGCTCGCTGGCTCTAAAGAGTCCACCAGTTAATTATTGGAGCCACAAGGAACAGGTAAAGTTTTAGGGCCTTCTGCCCTCCTTCAACCATACCTTCTTTCATTTTCTGTGTATCTGTTAGAGACACTGTTCTCTAACCTGCATAATAATTCAGTGAGTTATACTTTTTATGCCAGAGTAATCTCCATGTGGTTTAATATATTTAGTGAACATGTCGTAAAAGAAAACATCTTTTCTTGCTTTTCCTGTAAGAAATTCCATTCTTTCCATGCTTGCTATTGTAGCTAATTATAAACACATAGGCCCAGATATTCAAAAGGGTTGCGCCATGCACAATAGGGATGCGCCAACCCAAGTCCGAAAATGCTCCATTCTGCGATATTCAGTGAGAGGCAGATGCGCCCCCCAAATCACACTGTGCAAGAGTGCAATGATAATGAATGCATGCGCAACTGAAGGGGGAGGAACCATGCATAAATGGCGCAGTGCGATGTTCAACAACATGTGCCATGAGAAATAGGGGAGCAAGTGGAAGTTGCGTGATAGTGGAAATAAGCCAAAATAAAAAGGCTGTTGTGGCCAGTGCTGGGACAGGATGTGTCCTTGGGAGGGTGTGCAGGGTGCAGTACCGCTGGTGGTGGTGTCCGGGGCATGCCCTGTCACATGTGGGGTACCTCATGTGCCGATGCACGGTCGGTTTCTCAGCTGTACCTCGGGGGGGCATGTGCAGGGTGGCACTGTGTATGCTGTTGTTGCATTGCTGTCTGCTGCAGCCCACTGCAGGGTGCAGATGGTGGGGCTGCCTTGCATGGCTGCATGGTGCACAGGGTTGCATTGTCACAGTGGGGGTAGTGGCATGCATGGAGTGTCCTGCACTGTTGAGCACTACTCCTGGGAAGAGTGCATGGTGATCGTGGTGCAGGGTGTGCTCTGCATTGGTGGGATGGTGTGGCACGGGGTGGTCGGCCCTCCTTGTGTGCCAGTCACAGCTTGCCAGGGGGTGTGCTGGGGCACCATGCCCCGGCTGTAGGTTGGTTTCTGGTATCCATGGGCCGGTCATTATTCCAGATCTCCTCCGGTTGTGCAGTGCATGGGGTGTGGGGTAAGATGTCTGTTCTGCTGTGTGCTCCTCTGCCCATCTGTGGCATGGGTGGTGGGCCCCTGCATCCTTGGTTGTGCTGTTGCATTGCTGCCCTGCTCCATGGGGAGTCCCTGGTTGTGCTATGGTGCATCTGGACTGCTCCACTGAGCATCCCTTGTTGCGCTATGGCGCATCAGAAATGCACAACAGCACATCCCTGGTTACGCTATGGCGCAGGTGGTGTGATATTCAGTCATGTGCCGTGGCCGCATGTTGGCCTGCACAGTTTTTGAATATCGCGCTTCTTGCACATGGGCACAGTGGACTTGTGCTTGCTCCTGCTGTTGCGCACTTTTTGGGTGTAGTTTGAATATCTGGGCCATAGCCTTCTGCAGTTAGGAAGGAAAAGAAGCACTGTTTGTATAGTTCATTTTGCTTCCACACATCTGTTTGCTTTCTTGTTGCAGCATCTAACAACAAAATAGGAAAAATGCCTAGTGCTTTAAACTCCTCCTATGAAAGTAGTGCTGCTGTTTCCATCATATTATGTAGAGACCCAGCACATAAATATGTCTAGCTAAATAATCAGAATCTGTAAAACCTCTTGAACTTTTTAAAGGTATATACATTGTTCCTTACTTGCTGAAGCAGTGAACAGAACTAACTGCTTCATTCTGTGAACATAAATCAAGCAAAGAAATGCTGCATGTTTCTGTCTTGTCAGACAAAATTGCATTCAGGCCTTATTTGTTTCCTCTGGCTTTCGTGACCCAACAGGTTCACAAGGGTTTTTTACTTTTTACAGGCATCCCTGTATTGTTTCATATTACCCCTTTTATTTACAAAGACTTTTCCACTTTATTCAAGCCTTTCACCAGCCTATAGTGGGCATATTGTACACTGTTTTACCCACTCACATTTAGACTGCACTGGCAGCAGTATGCCCGACACAGGTGGTACCATGCCAGGATCATGTATGAGAACTACAGTGACACCGAAACAGTGGGTTTTATGTGATATGAGCGACCGCGAAAGGGCGACCCGCAGAAGAGTGACGTCAGGGAGGTGAAAACAATTTTGCCACCCCGACAACCCTGGCGCATGGAAAAATGGCACTGGGAACTAAAAATACTTGCTTTCTGTGGGGGGGCTGTGCTCCCCCACACCCCTCACGCAGGGGGTTTAACCCCCAGCACCCCCCTACTTAAGAATTCTCAACTCCACGGGGTATATGTCGGGGGGGTGCGAAAGTGAAAAAAAGTAAGATTCTGGGCCGGGCACAAGAAAAGCACAGTAGCGCATGGATCCAGACCCGAACATGGAACACCAGCACCACAAGCGGAGTCCAACCCCTGATGCCACGGTGCAGCTCGGCAGCCGACCTCAACGCCACCCTCTACATCCCCTCCACCCCCTCCCAGGCCACGCTCGCTGTGCTCACCCCCCACATGCGCCAGACACATAGCGACATCCTGTCGCTAGGGCCACCCACCCCACCACATCCAGTCACCCTCCCTGCCCCTGCCTTCTCGGGCCTTTCACCCATATTGCGTCGCCGTTTCGGATGGTGCCATGATTCAGGCACCCACCTCATATGCTAACAAACACTGGGCTGGTACTGCCTGAACAGGGCAATCCTGAGGCAGCTCTGTAAGCTGTGCAGTGATGAGATGCAGGCACCCACCAGACGTAGCCATGCCATGTCACTGGAGACTAAGATGATCACCGTGATGTGCTTGCTCACCACGGGCACCTTCCAAAGACCAACGGGGGATACCATGGGCATCACCCAGTCAGCCACGTCCTGCCTCCTCACCCAGTTCCTCAGTGCTCTGCTGCCACGTGCTTCAGAGTTCATATGGTTCCCTAGCACACAGGCAGAGCGTGCAGCAAACATGCAGGACTTCCACCAGGTTGCACGTATGTCAGGCATGATTGGGCTCTATAGACTGTACCCACGCTGGCATCCACACACCACTTGGCCCAGAGGGCCCAGTATACATCAACTGTTAGGGCTACCCATCCATATACTGTCAGGTGGTGTGCGATGCCATGGGGCACATCATCCATGCCTGTGCCACACACCCCAGGAGTGCACATGATGCCTTCATATGGCACAGCTCTGTGCTGTGCCATAGGTTCAAATGAAGTGACATCCCCATGGGCCACCTTGTAGGTGAATAGGTCATGCACCAGGGTGGCTGGGAGCCACAGCCCTGGGGATGAGGGAGGGTAGGTGAGGTGGGTATGGAGGTGTGTGTGGTGGGGGCAACGGGCAGCACAGCACAGCACCAGGATAACCATGTCCATTCCCACACAGGTGACAGCGCATATCCCCTCAGGCCATCGCTGATCCCCCCCTACCAGCGACCTTCATCCCCCATAGAGGAAAGATACAATAAGGCACACGCCAGCACATGCAGTATCATTGAGCATGTCTTTGGCATGCTAAAGATGTGATTCCATTGCCTGGACAGTGTGACCGAGAGCTCCTGCCACTCTTGAGGACTGACCTTTTCTTAAATCTGTTGCAACAGTTCTTCTATTTCTAAGCCTAATCTATCCTGTACTATTTCTAGTCCATAAGGTTGGCCACCTGTGGGCACCCCCTTCTCCCTCTCTTGACTATGCTATAGTGTCCTCTTTAATTTTCCTTTTCCTCTCAGGTCCTCGTACAGGGAGGTTATTGTGGTGACCTCCAAGTGTATGTAAAATAGGTTGTGTTTATTGTTGTTGGATTTAGTATGTAATAGCACTATGTTATAAAATACCTTAATGTATATACCTTATGTTTATGAAACCTGTAAATGTTTAAAATACCATGGCACTTGGTGTTTTGATAATGGTAAAAAGTAATAGGTGTCTATTATAGAAATTAAACTTGTTGTGCTATTTAAAATGCATGTAAATTGTTGTAAACTTAACAAGCCAGAAATGTCATGGTGATTTGCATATATCCCATGATGCATTGCATTATGGAAGTATGTATGATGTATTTCTTTGAAACTTGATTTCTCACCAATGCATTTTGGGGTAACTGTTCTTTCAGTGATTCTGCATTGATGTTCTTTGTTTATAGCTTGTTTTTCTTCTTTTTGGGCCCCCACTATGTAAGCAAATGAGGGCTTGCATAAGGGTTATGGCTACAGCTCTCTTAGTAAATTGGATCAGAAATCAATAGTTGCTGGCTAAATGTAAAGAAAGGATGTGCATAGTCTGTTGCTGCAAACTGATGTACTGAAGAAAGAACATGATATTGCAGAAGCTTATTCCTTGTATTTTGAATAAATATCACACAGAGATTGTGTGTTGAACCTGAAGTTTGGTGTTTGGTCCATCTGTTATCCCACAACTCCTTCACAGACAGGTCAGGTGGTGTCCTATAATAAAACCCTTCAAAAACCTGTGTCATATTCCTGGCCTGTTGTGTCCTGCACAACATGGCCATTGTCCGTGGGATAGCTGTTGAGGTTGATAAGGGTGACAGTAGCGGGGATGGTGGTGGTGAAGGACCGGAGGGCGGTGGACAGCTGCCCCCAGAAAGGAGGGATCCCTGCCTGATGCAGGAGGCAAGGTGCCACAGAGACACCATTGCATGGGAGCATTATAGACAATGGTAAGTGCACCGACTCACAAGCATGGGCCACACAGACCAGCACATCACACAGTGACATGGACGTGCACAGAGGTATGCATGCAGGGACAGAGGTGCACAGCACACATGGTGGAGCCACTGGCACATGGGCACACACACACACACACACATGCTGAGGAACATGGCATGGATCAGAAGCATGTCACTGGTGCACAGGCATGACCGGTGCAGAGCTGCCCTCATCTCTGTTTGATTAGCAGGGTATTTTCTCTGTCAAATTGTTGTGTAGGGCATCTTGCTGATAGGAAGGCACTCATCGCAGTGGTGGGTCAGAGCTTTTAGCTGATTGTTTGTGAGGGCACAGTTTAGGCCCAACCCTTCCCACCCTCACCCCACCCACCCCTGGAAATAGTTCCTTTATACCTGGGGTTCTGACATCATTTCCTCAAGAGTGCAAGGTGCATATCACTGTCATGTCCTCTCTAGCACACTGCACTGACAATATAAGCATACACATTGTATAATATATATATATATATATATATATATATATATATATATTTCTATATTACAAACCAATCACACACACAACAAAAAAATGTGGGAGAAGTGCAATGTAATGGCTGTGGGGCAGCAGTCTTCTGGGAGTCTTTCTGGAGGCTGAGATGCTGCCCTATTTGCAGACAACTCTCTGCCCTGAGGGAGGAAGTTGCCCATCTTCAGGCCACACTGGACAGTAGTAAGGGACCTTCCCCCAGGCCACACTGGATGGTAGGAAGGGAACCTCCCCCATCCAGGGAGCACCAGAGCCACCACCACTACCTCAGAGGTTGCGAAGAAAGCACAGCAGTTGGACCACAGTGGGCTCAGGGAGGGTGAGGATGGTGGAACAGAGGCACACCCAGTCAGTTGTTCCACACCACAATCCATACACCATTCTGGGGGAGCATAGCTCCCCTATGGATGTACCCGCAGAGGAGACTAAGGAGGCTGAGGACAACTGTCACAAGGGAGGCCCACAGGAAGGAGGCAGAGGACACCACAAGGAAAGGAAGCAGCTCCTGGTGGGTGACTCAATTATTAGGGGGATAGAACTGGGGGGAGCAGGGAAAACTGAAGTAAGGTGCCTGCCTGGTGCCATGGCTTGAAGAGACAGGAAGCGCATCCTCAGGATCACGAGAACAGCTGCACGGGAGTCTGAGCTGGACGTCATTGTCCACCTAGCGACAAATGACTTGGCTAATCATGAGATTAGAGCAGCGCAGAAGGACTTTGTAGAATTGGGAAGGGGCCTAAGACAAGTAGCACACACAATGTCCTTCTCTGAGGTGCTGCCTGTCAATGGCATGAGTGAAGCGAGGGTACTTTGCACCATGCAGTTTAATGAATGGTTGAAAAAATGGTGTGGAGCACAGGGGTTTGGCTTCATTGGGGACTGGGGTTCCACCTGGAGGACACCAGCCTATACTGGCAGGATGGTCTGCATCTGTCCAGAAGGGAACAAGTATTTTGAGCAATCGGTTTAAATGCTTCATTGGCAAGCTTTTAAACTAGTCAAGGGAGGAGGCACTGATAAGCAGCAGGAAAATCCCAGCCTCTCCCTACAAAACAGGGTACTAAATGAGAAAAAGACCGAGGTAGACAGGTCAGTGGGGGATGCTGCAAAAGAAGGTAAAGCCATCAAAAAATGGAGAGCAATGAGTACCAATGCCCGTAGTCTGAGTAACAAGCTTCCTGAATTAGTGGCCTTGATGGAGGAGGAACATCTGGATATCGTGGCAGTCACAGAAACATGGTACACACAAAACCATGACTGGGACATAAACATACCAGGATACACTATCTACAGGAGGGACAGGGAGGATAAAAGAGGAGGAGGAGTAGCTCTTTACATAAGGGAAGGAATCAAAGCAACAGAACAAAATGGAAAACAGGGAGGAGAAGAAGCACTGTGGGTAAATTTGGAGACCGGCAATGGCACCACAATCCACACAGGGGTTGTATACAGACCCCCTTCTCAGGGGGAGGAAATGGACAAGGAAATGATAGAAAGAATACTTAGAATGGCAGAAAAAGGGGAGATATTGCTGATGGGTGATCTGAATATGCCAGATGTTAACTGGAGTGCAGTTGCAGCAGCCACTTCAAAGAGTGGGGTTATTCTAGATGCCCTACAAGGGGCATGCCTTAGACAACTAGTATTGGAGCCCACTCGAGAGGGAGCAATCTTAGACCTGGTTCTCTCAAATGGAGATGAAGAGAGGATCACAGATGTAGAAGTGGGTAGCCATCTGGGAACTAGTGACCATTGAACAGTATGGTTCACAATAAACACAGCAATAGAGTAAAGCCATACAAAGGCAAAAGTACTGGACTTTAGGAGGGCTGACTTTGCCAAAATGGGTGAGCACCTAAGGAATGCACTAGCAAATGGGCAGGAAGGAGGGGTGGAAGAACAATGGGGAATAATAAAAAACTGCCATCACAGAGGTAACAAGCCTTTGTGTGAAGCAAATTAACAAAATGAAATGATGTAAGAAACCACTATGGTTCTCAAAGGAAGTGGCAGTGAAGGTTCAAGAGAAAAAGAAAGCATTCAGGAAGTACAAGGAATCACAGAAGGAGCAGGACAGGGAACTGTATCAGTTGAAACAAAAGGAAGCTGGGAAGGCAGTCAGAATAGCAAAGGCCCAAACCGAGGAAAGATAGCCAACCTCAGTTAAGAAGGGGATAAACCTTTATAGGTACATCAGGGAGTGAAGGAAACCAAGGGAGGGCTAGTGAGGCTTAATAAAAGGAGGGAGGGTGGGCAGAGGGTGACTGTGAAAAGGCAGAGATACTAAACAAATATTTTTGCTCAGTATTTACAAAGGAAGAGGGAGGTACCTAAAACAAACAGTAGAAACACTCTGGATACAGAAGTTGATACCAGCCCATTTACAGAAGAAAGGGTTCTGAAAGAACTCTTAAAACTGAAGGTGGACAAAGCAATGGGGCCTGATGGGATTCATCCCAGAATTCAAAAGAACTAAGGGTAGAACTAGTGACACCACTGACTACCCTCTTTAACAAATCATGGGAGGATGGGGTGGTACCCGAGGACTGGAGAAGGAAGATGTGATTCCCTTCACAAAAGTGGGAGCAAGGCAGAAGCAGAAAACTACAGACCTGTTAGTTTAACCTCAGTGGTAGGAAAATGATGGAATCACTTCTGAAGGAAATAATTGTTGAGTATCTAGAGGCCAGAGGGCTCAGGACCCAAGCAGCATGGATTCACAGCGGGAAGGTCATGCCAGACAAATCTGATAGATTTCTTTGACTGGGTGACCAAAGTAGTAGATCAGGAAGGGCTGTGGACATGTCCTACCTAGACTTTAGCAAGGCATTTGACACAGTCCCACACAAAGATTAATATACAAGTTAGCCATCCTGGGAGTGGGTCCCAAGATGACAGCCTGGTAAAGAATTGGCTGGAGAATAGGACACAGAGAGTAATAGTAAATGGAGTCCTCTGAAGAAGGGGGTTACCTAATTGGAGTGCCATGAGGGTTCAGTATTAGGACGGTCCTCTTCAATCTTTATAAGCGACATTGCAGAGGGACTGGAAGGAAAAGTATGTCTCTTTGCAGATGACACAAAGATCTGCAACAGAGTTGATGCACAAGGTGGGGTGGAAAGGATGAGAAGGTACTTGGCAAGGTTAGAGGAATGGCCAAATGTATGGCAGCTTAGATTCAATGCTAAGAAGTGCAAGATAATGCACCTGGGAAACAAAAACCCAGGGGAAGAGTACACAATGGGGGGTGAGATACTAACAACAACAAAAATGGAAAGGGACCTGGGGGTAGTCATATCAGATGATCTAAAGGTGGGCAAGCAATGTGAGAGGGCAGCAAGGAGGGCTGGAGGGATACTGGGATGCATAGGGAGAGGCATCACCAGTAGAAAACAGGAAGTTAATATCCCTCAGTACAGACAGTTGGTGAGACCCCATCTGGAGTACTGCGTGCAGTTCTGGAGACCCAATCTCCACAAGGACATAGACAGGACGGAGGCTGTCCAGAGGAGGGCAACTAAAATGGTGCAGGGTCTGCACCAGAAGACATATGAAGAGAGACTTAAGGAGCTGAATATGTATAGCCTCGAGGAAAGGAGGGAGAGGGGGGACATGATAGAAACTTTCAAGTATCTCAAGGGAATCAACAAAGTCCAAGAGGGTAGCATCTTTCAAAAAAAGAGGTGTGCAAGAACAAGGGGGCACAATTTGAAGATAGAAGAGGGGTAGCTCAGAGGTAATTTAAGGAAGTATTTTTTCACAGAGAGGGTTGTGGATGCATGGAACGGCCTTCTGGAGGAGGTTGTGGAGTCAAAAACAGTGGTGGAATTCAAGCATGCATGGGACAGTCATAAGGCAATTCTAGGGGGTGGGGGTAGGAAGAAGTAGTCTGTTTGTTAACTAGGATCTGCAGCTTATCCATTAGGTAGGGAAATGGGCAGACTGGGTGGGCCAAGCGGTCCTTATCTGCTGTCAAAATCTATGTTTCTATCACACCCATGCCACATGTCCCAGCAGCATGGGCCACACACACAGGGGCATGCGGCACAACACACATGTGTGCCACCATATGCATGCTGCACCACCACCGCCCATGTGTGCATGGAACAACAGCAGCAGACGGCAGGTCAGGGCAGTGGACAGGTCATTCCAACCATGCAGTCCCAGGACCACCATGGCCACGTGGGTGGCTCAGCCAGGGCCGATCAGCAGATGCAGGCTGCGCATCGGCCATGGGGGGCATGTCAGATGCCCCCCAGGGGTTGATGTCCAGGCCCCAACCATGTCCTTGCAGGGATGTAGAAGTGGCCAAACAGACCGGCCCTGGGGGTACCTGGAATGCTCTGATCTGAGCCTGGTGTCTGCTGTGAGGGGATCACCAGACACCAGAACCATGGGGTGGACACTGCACTGTGGGAGGGGTCCTCTGTACATGGCCAAGCCCAGTGGCTGCCAGCAACGCAAGCTCAGCCACAGTGGTACCGGTAATGCAGTCCATTGCTGCAGTCGTGGCCTCCCACATCTGGCGGAGCTTGTCAATAAGCCTTGCATTGCCCCTGTCCTGCTGCTTGGCCAGTTGGTGCACCACTGCCCGTAGTGCGCACACCTCAGTGGCAAGCAATGCCTGGTTCTCCATGGATGCTCACAGTAACTGGGTGTGCTCTTCCAGCCGCTTAGCTTCCTGGGCCTCCTGGCCCATCCACCGAGCTGCTGGGGGTGACTTGGCATGCTGCACATCCTCCCACTCTGGTGGACGATGCACAGTGGGCTGTAAAGGGGGTACAGAGTCACCAGGCACATCGGTGATGTGCACCGTGTCATGCTGCCCATTGGAATCTGCATCCTGCTGCCGCTGCCCAACTGGCTGCTGGCCATTGATCAGTGCTGCCACTGCCACAACAGCACCACTACCACCCACACCAGACACAGCGGTGGTGCCACACACTACCACGCAGGCAGGGAGGGGTGGTAGCTGTGCAGCAGCAGGACCAGCACTGGGCTCCAATGGTGCCTGTGAAGAAGGAAGGGGTGTGCCAGGCACCACCACCCCTACACTGTCCAATATCAAGGTTATGTCAACATCGGTTTTGGACCCCAACCCAAGTTGGGTCTCTGCACACAGCAAACTCAGGCTGTCATCATTCAGGAGCCCAGCCAGGGAGTCGTCCGACCCCATGCCTAGCACATCCACCTGCCCCACACTGCCTAGACATGGCCTGCCCCTGCTCTGAATGCCCATGGATGTGGAAGGTCTGGCATCCAGTCCCTCGGCTGACTCCGCTTGGTCCTCCACCTGGAGGCATGAAGGTGCTGCAAGACAGAAACAGAGGATTAGTGGTGGACCATAGTCCATGCCCTCCCATGCATCTTTGCCATTGCCACATGTCACTGTGTCACACTGCAAGGCTGTGTCCACACAAGCCTGTGGCATGCAGCATGGCATCAGGCACACCTACACATGTCCCCCGTACCTGGCATGCCTGTCCATGGAGTACATACTCACCATGCAGTGAGGGGATGCCACCCATCTGGAATCAACCACCAGGCACACCCTCCACCACTGTGCAGCTCATGGTGGCTGCCACAAGCTTCTCATTGGCCATCAATGGTGGCACTGTAGGTGGGCCACCACAGGTCACCCTGCAGGAGGCATGTATGGATGCCACCTTGTCCTTGATGTGCCTCTTGTCCATGCCCACCTTCTTCTGGCACTCCTGAGTGGTGCACTGGTTCCTGCTGTGGGTGTTGACATACCACGCCACCTCCTCCCAGCCAGCCGCCCACTCCTGCAGTGTGCCTGTGGCACCACTGAGTAGGCCCTCCCTGTCGATGTAAGCCTCAAATAGGGCATTTGTTTTTGCTGATGTGAAGTTAGGCCTGCACTCCCGTGCAGGCCCCTGCTCCTCCTCTCCATCATTGGCCAACATTCCACCACCTGTGGACATGAACAGCACAGTGGGTCAGTGTCAGCACAGCCCTGAGCAGTCCACTGTTGCAGTGTTGTAGTAGGCCTCTGTCCATTCATATTACCTGGCACTTACCTCAAGGGTTGCAATACCGGTCTGTGGTCTGTGCTGTTCTGTGGTGATTATAAAGGGCAGTGCATTCAAATAAGCCTGTGCGCAATGGTAATGATATGCTAATGGACCCTACTGCACTGTGCATTGGCTGATGAGGTGATGTGCATATGGCGTTTCAAGATCATGACATTGTGCCACGTGCAATAGGGATGCACTGGAGTGACTCCGTGGCACAATACCAGCACATGTGTGGTGCGCGTGCCCACAGTGCACATGTGCGTATCATGGAGCACATGGCAATCGCACGTCTTGTGTAGCATGCACGATGCTGTGGCACTGGTATGGCATCGTGCAAGTGCTCACTTCTTGGCAGTGGTTCCTATTGTGCACATGCACACTGTGCATAGGGTGACGACCTCTGATCCACGGGTTGTATGCGTGACCCTGTGCCCCTGCTAGGCCATGGCATGATACGCATGCCCATGAGAGCACTATGGATCCACACTGTGCACTGTGTCCATGCATCCCCATGCTGTGCAATTGCATCTTTGCATTTCCTATTGTGCATCTTGCACATGTGGCCAACATGCTCGCTGATCCACGGCCATGTTCACAGGCATTGTACCTGCACTATGGGCATGGTGCAGGGTGCAAGCAGGCATGCAACCAACTGGACCGACCTGGAGCTGGTCAACCTGGTGGCCGTGGTGCAGCCTTATGAGGAGCAGCTCTTTGGGCAAGTGCCCTTCCAGCAGGCCGGGGGGATGTGTGGCACAGCGTGTCTGAGGCCTTGGAGGGGAGGACGGGTGTGGCCAGAACACCAGAGCAGTGCTGCCACAGGTACAGGGACCTGAGGCAGAGGGACCCTGACCATCTGTGCCAGATGCAGGCATGCATCCAGCACGGTGCGGTGCCACAGCCAGGTAGGTGTGCCCATGTGGCATGTATGTTCAGGTGCTGTACTGTAGTGTTTTAGGGCTGCACATAAAGGTCTGCAGTGGGATAGGTCACCATCCTGGTGGGAACTGCACATCATGCATGGCTGCTGCACATGTTACAGTCATGCTGGTGTGGGGACCTCAGGATGGACAGGGACATGCCCAGCACACGGTAGGCTGTGTTGCAGTGGGAAGGGCTCTTCATACATGATTGTGTGCTGATGTCCACCTCTCTTCATTCCCCCCACAGGGCCAGAGGACTGCAGGTGGGCCAGGGCTGCCACGGCAGCCAGGGTTGAGCTTCCTAGGGATCAACCAGCAGCACCCACTGTGCAACGCAGAGCTGGTAGGCAATGTCACAGTCCTTGTATGTGCCACAGTAGGACAGCAGTGGGGACAGAAAACAGCCGTGATCACCTCAGCCGTGTGCCTGTATAGCCATGTGTGTCACACAGTCCATTGTGCGTGCCACTGTGGCCTGTCCCTTGGCCGCTGTGTTCCGGCTGTTGTGGGGTGGGCATGCACATGGCTTCCACCGTGTGTGCTGTGGAGTTGTCTTTGCTCTGTGCCATGTGACCATCCCCGTGCGATCATGTACATGCTGCACTGCACCAGCTGCCTCTCTGCACCACCGTGGTGTGCCATGTGGATGTCTGGCATTGACCTCCATAGGTGGGTCCATTGTGGTCTCTTCAGGGGTGTGTGTGCCCCTGCTGTCCACTGTGCACTATGTTTGGGCAGGGTCTTTGGGGCATTGCACTGATTGCCTGTCTTGTCCCTTCCCCTAGGTGTCCAACAGCCAGCGGTCATGAGGGCTGCACTAGCACAGAACCGGACGCTGCACCAGATCCTCATCATGATGCAAAGTGTCCTCATGGTGGTGAGGTCTGTCCAGAGGGACACGGAGGTGCTCAAGCAGGGGATGCGGCTGCAAGGGCCATCCAGCTGTATACAGCTATAGGCCATCTGTAGATAGCCCCCTTTCCCTCACTTTTCCTATTTCCCTGCAGTCCCTCATCCTATTGTATAGCCCCTGTTACCTGTCCCCATCCTACAGTCTACCTCCCCTGTCTCTGACCTTTGTTTCTGTACTTTGTTGTGTTGATTTGTTACCATATAAAGCATTTATTTTGCTACATGCCTGTGTCTGTGTCTGCTTTGCAGGTGGCATGTGGAGCCATGCTGCAGTTGTCAGGTGTTGGTTCATGGTGTTGGCGCAGGAGGGGTGCATGTGTGGGGTTCCCGGGGTTCCATGCTGTGTCAAGTGGTGTCTCACATTGTAGTGGAGGCTGTCTCCCAGGTTCGGTGGGTTTGTTGTGTCATCACGGTCACCGTGGGGCTGTGGTCAGGGATGGGTAGGGGTGAGAGGGATGTGCACGGACCTAGGTGTCCTGCTGGCCTGGTCCACCTGCTGGGGTGTGGACATCTGTGTCCACTGTTACACTCCCAGTTACATAGGGTATGACCACCTGCCTGGGTCCTGCCTCATTCAGTGCCTGGCATTGGTGCTGCCTGTGGGGGTGTGGGGCATGGGTATGTTTGTGTCCAGGGACATGGAGTGTACACCTACTGTGGACTGGCATTGGCCATGGCTGGTAGACTGGTGGCCTGCGTGGGAAGGGGGCATCTCTGGCGGCCTTGCATTGGCCATTGTCCCCACCTGTCACCTGATGGTCGGGCCGCCAATGGCTTCTGGGGTGCTTGTCTGGTGACTGCTCCTGTCACATGGCCATGGACCAGCTGTGGTTGGTGCAGTGCACAGCACCTCTATTGGTGGCTGTGCTCCATCGCATGTTGCCCTGTGTTCCCTCCAGATTAATGCCTCTCTGTGCACAGGTGTACCCTGCTGGTGGGGTCCTGTGCAAATTGTCCCTGTGTTTCCTTGGTTGTGTGTCCCTGGGCCTGTTACAATTGCCCTGCTCCCTGGATTTGTGCCCAGGTTTGCTCCACACATCCATGGTTGCGCCGGTGCATCTCTGATTGCACCATGGCGCATCTCTGCCATATTCAGCTGACTTGGCCCAACGCATTTCCAGTGGCGCATCTTCTAAATATGGCTCCTGGTTTGCCATGGCACATCTCACTTATGCTGTGCTGGACTTGCGCTGGCTTTTGGTGCATTTCTGAATATCTCACCCACTGTGTATTTTTCTAATCTATTTGGTGTGATAGCTGTCTCTACTAATTTGGCAGGGAATGCTAGAGAGTTGGAATTTTTATTACAAAAAAGTAAAAACCGAGGATAATCAGCTCAGAGGTGGATCCTGAGGGAAGATGGGCTAATAGAACTGTCATTATTGATCAGGTGAAGATCTCACTTGCTAGTGTGTATGCTCCAAATGAGGAGAATGTATCATTTTTCACTAATCTGTTTTTGAAGGCTTCCATTTTAAATTCTCCTGTTATTATGGGGGGGGGGCGGATTTTAATGTAGCCCTATCAATATCAGACAGGACTTACTCAGCTCCAGAAAGAAAAGAAAACTGTAGATTTAATTAACAATTATGTGCAAGAATTGGCCTTAGCAGATCCCTTTCGAAAAATATATCCTGACGCGAAGAACATTTCTTATTTCTCTAAAGTTATAGCTGTTTTTCAAGAATAGATTAATTGTTGGTTTCTAGTCCTATATTACACATAATTTAATGTGTTTGTTATAACTCAGTTTTGATATCAGATCATGCTTCATATTATATGGAGCTAGATTTATCAAGCATTGATAATTATTGTCCAATGAAGTGAACCTTTAATAATTTTATGGACCCTTCATTTAAGAGGGATCTTGCAGTGCTTTCCCTCGATGCCAAGAAGGCCTTTGATAAGGTGCACTGGGAGTTTTTATTTCAACTCTTGAGGGCCTTCAGTATCGAGGGAAATTACCTGAATTGGATAAAATTTATATACAGTATTGTACACCACTGGCTTCTGTTAAAATAAAATGGCCCAGATATTCAAACTGCGCCCAAAAAGTGCTCAACAGCAGGAGCAAGTGCAAGTCCACTGCGCACATGCTCAAGAAGCGCGATATTCAAAAACTACGCAGGCCAAGATGCGCCTACGGCTGACAACTGAATATCGCACCACCTGTGCCATAGCGCAACTAGGGAGGTGAAGCTGGGCATATCTGATGCACCATAGTGCAACAAGGGATGTTCAGCTGAGCAGTCCAGATGCACCATAGCGCAACCAGGGACGCCCCAAGCAGCAGGGCAGAAATGCAACAGCACAACCAGGGATGCAGGGGTCCACCACCCATGCCACAGATGGGCAGAGGAACACACAGCAGAACAGACATCGTCCCCCCATGCACTGCATAACTGGGGGAGAGCTGGAATAACCACTGGCCCATGGATACCAGCAACCAACCCACAGCTGGGCCATGGTGCCCCATCACACCCCCTGGCAAGCTGTGACCGGCACATAAGGATGGCTGACCACCCCATACCACACCATCCCACCAATGCAGAGCACACCCTGCACCATGATCCCCATACACCCTGCCCAGGAGTAGCACCCAACAGTGCAGGACACCCCATGCATGCCACCACCCCCACTGTGACAATGCAACCCTGTGCACCATGGTGCCATGCAAGGCAGCCCCAGCAAGGGCACCCTGCAGCAGGTGGCAGCAGACAGTGATGCAACAGATGCATACACAGTGCCACCCTGCACGTCCCCCCCGAGGTATAGCTGAGAGACCGACCATGCGTCAGCACACAAGGTACCCCACATGCGACAGGGCATGCCCTGGACCCCACCTCCAGTGGTTCAGCACCCTGCGCAGCCCGACAAGGACACATCCCATCCCAGCACTGGTCACAACAGCCACCACTGACACGCCAGCAGACCGTGCATATCACAGACATGCAAGGGTGTCAGCTGCACAGGTCATGGATGGTCTGACAGGGGTGCCATGCACACAGTGCAGGCCCCATGGACCACTGCACACAGGCATCCAGTGCACAGAGTACAACACACAAACCACAGACAGTGATGATCCCCCTGCCCACACCATAGGCAGTTCACCTCTGCACACACACACACACACACACACACATGCCCATGCGTGATCCACCCCTGACGCCATGCACACCACTGCAGCTGAGCACCTGTAGCCTGCTGCAAATCAGAGACCACCACAGTTGTCATAAAAAAATGCTTATATTTAAAAGAAGTAACAAAACATATATACAAATATTTACAAGGGGGGAAGGGACACATAACAGGTGGGGGCGGGTAAGGGGTAGGGGTGAACATATGAGAGAGGGAAGAAGGGGTGTGAGGGTGGGTCAAAGGGGGAAGGTGGTAGTAGAGGCATAGAGTGCTCAGTGTGTGCCCCGGTCCTCCTCCACGTGGTGCCTATGTCTGCCACTCTTCCTCCTCCTCCTCACCCCATGGCAGTGGATGCAATCTAACAGCTCAAGTGTTGCTCTCACCACCTGGAGCAGCTCCCTCACATTCCTCTCCAGCGCCTGGAGTCACCGTCCACCTAGGATGAGGGAGCAGAGTCTATAAGTGTGACTGTCCAGCCCCCAGCAGCCCACCCATTGTGCATGGCATACAGCCATGTGCCATGCCCCTGTGATGGTGTGCGACCACCCACAGTGACCGTGTCCACAAGACCTGCCTACCCAGGCAGCCACAGCCATGTGGACCACTGCACACACCCACCAACCATGTCCTGCACAGCACCACCATGGCCGTACAGTGACTTGGCTATGTGGTGTGAAGGCAGTGCCACAGCCATGTGCCCGGTGCATGCATGGACCACCATTGATGCACTCCCAGACATGCAGTGCCACTGGACAGTGCTGACTGTAACAAGTTGCGTGCATGGCAGTGGTGTCAATGGATGATGGCCATGCCCAGCTGCCCGCCCAATTATACAGCATGCAATAGTATTCATGGATGTAAGGCACTCACCATCATCAGGATGGTCCATGCGCCGCTGCCCACCCAGTTATACAGCATGCAATAGTAATCATGGATGTAAGGCACTCACCATCATCAGGGTGGTCCTTGCCCTGCTAACCACCATTACCCTTCCTGGCCTGCTGCTCCTCCAGGTGGCGCCTCCGCTCTCTGGCCTGCTGGCATTCTGTGGGCCCAAGGTGCAAAACATGGAGAGAGGAACATCAGTACAATCCTGTAGCAATTTCCCCCTGCCCCCATGTGTGTGCAGTCCCACACAGCCAGACCCCCCCAACACCCTGATACCACCACCACAGCCAACACCGGATGGCCCCCCCATTGCCGGACACATGCAACTGTGATACCCATATGGACGATAAAAGTGTATGGATGTTGCACCTACATGGCTGTGGCACTGTGCCCCTCCTGGCATGTGCCTGCAGGCGGGCAAGCAGGTCCGGGTCCCTGAGCCTCAGGTCCCCATAATTGTGGTGGCACTGCTCTGCCATCTGCCCCATACCAGTGGCCTCCTCCAGGGCGTCGGCCACCTCCTGCCACACCTGACTCCTGGCCCTGTCCTGGGGTGCCTCCCCAAACAAAGGCCCAACATGTGGCTCCACTATGGCCACAAGGTTTGCCAGCTCGACCTGGTTCCACTGCACAGCATGCCTCCGCACCATCTCTGCTGCTCAGTTCAGTCAAAATGGTGCTCTGCAGAGCGGTCCTGCCACATGCAGATGCTGCCCGACACAGCGCTGCCATTTCCTATTGCACTGTCACCAAACAGCACGATAGTGGTGCACCCATGCCTGACATGGTGCCTAGGGGGCAAAGGTCGGGCACAGGGTCAAGGGTCTCTGGCGCATGGACAGCCACAGCACGATTGGAACCCAATGCATGTAGCGTGATTGGGTGCCTGTGTGCCACCTCCTGTAGTGGCCTACTGCGCTGTTGCCTCAGTGCACCTACGACGCCCCAGTGCCACAGCGCCATGTAGGTGAACAGCACTGCAGCGCCACTGGCACAATGGTGGCCATGCCATGCATTGCCTCCCATGCACAGCACGTCAGCAGCGTGGCAGGTGCCTGCGTCATCAACCCAGGCATGTGTAGTTAGGTGTGTACTGTGCATGTCACAGAACTGCGCCCTTGGCTCAGCACGTTCAACACAATTGTGCAAAGTGCAACAGCACGATATTCAGCCAGCATATGCAAATCAGCCATTCAGTGGCACAGTCACTGCATTTGCATCCACTTAAAGATGCTTCTCGCCTCATTTGCATGGGTTGTGCTATAAAAGTGCGACATTGGGCTGCACTGGCCATAGACAGTTACTGCTGTCTATTGCGGTGAGTTGCATGCTGTTTGGGAGTGTGGACTGTGGATTTTGGGACATGCATGGGACTGCACAGTCACAGGTAACACCTGTCATTCTCACAGGCTGAATCATGACCGAGCGTGTTGTGGAGGAAGAGGAACAGAGTCGTGGAAGGAAGAGGAGGCCCGAATTTCACTAAAGCCGAGACAGATGCCCTGTTCGAGGCCTACCTAGACCAGAAGCCGCTTCTCAGCAGACGCCAGGGAACACCACAGGCCCATGCTGCTGCATGGGAGGAGGTGGCATGTGCTGTAAACCTGCATGGCAGCCACCAGCGCTCCATGCAGGAGTGAAAGAAGAAGAAGATGGGCACAGACAGGTGGAGGATTAAGGAGAAGGTGGCTGCCATCAGGGCAGCACGGTCTGTGACAGGTGGGGGACAGCCGGAGGTGCTACGCCTGACCCCACAGGAGGAGCGGGTTGCTGGCAGCATGCAGCGTTGCACCATTGAGGGTGTTCTGGGTGGTGGATTCCAGACAGGTGGTAGCCCGTCACTGCAGGGTAGGTCATGGTCTGTCTATTGGGGGCAGGGTAGGTCACGTGCAGTAACGCAACTTTGTTTTCCCTTACAGCTTCTGAGCATCTGCATGGGTCAGCGTTGGTGGGCTTCTCCACTGAGGCCAGTCTCATGAAGATGGAGGAGGGCCCATCCACCTCCACAGGAATACATGGGTCAGGGCGACAGTGGCCCGCCTGGATGTCCAGATGGATATTGGTGGAGCAGGTGCAGAGGAGGCCCTGCCCGTGTTCCAGCATGCCAGCGTCCAAGGATGCCAGCATGCTGAGACTCGGGCTAGTGCCGGATCCGTCACCGATGATGATGGAGCTAACATCATGGGTAGTGACACGTGTGTGCCACAGGATGGCCACACAGCAGGTTACATCGCGGTCATGGCTGTGGGTGGTGTCGCTATGGAGGCCTGCGTGTCATCACAGTCCCAGCCTGTGCCTGTCAGCACCGGTGGGGCAGCACTGGTATGTGTACAGGACAGTGGGACTGTTGCGGCCACTGCGGCGGCACCATTGAGCCCTGGGGAGCAGCAGCCAGACAGGCAGCATCAGCAGTCGGCCAATGGGCATGGGGGTACAGTATCAGGGGGTGGCATCAGTGCACCGCCTGTGGACATGCCCAGGCCTAGCCCTGGTGTGCAGCGCCCACCCTCAATGGGTGATGAGCATCAGGGCCGCGAACAACCTGAGGGACAGCATGCTGATCAGACAGATGACCTCTTGGATGAGCACGCCCGCATACTGCAAGCATCAGTCAATCAGCAGATGCGGCTTGTGACGGCGGTGGATGCACTGAGTGCGGCTCTGTGCCTGGCAGAGGAGCATCGCAGCAGAGACACCACTCTGCTTCTGGCATGGATGGACCAGTTGCAGGAGGATGTGACCGCTGCCATTGACAGGCAGACACAAGCATTCACTTCTGTCATGGCCACAATGGGCACACAGTTATTTGCCCATGCATCACAGACACTACGCAGTGCACTGTCCACCCCCCATTCCTGGCGTTGTGCGACACCATCCTTGTCGACACCGGGTTCAGCTGTGGGCATCCCGAGCATAACTGGCGCAGGCATGTTCAGTGTGCTGCAGACCCCTGCGCTAGCACGGTCGCGTTCACACAGTGGAACCCCTGGGGGACCGTTGGTGCCACCGCATGAGGCCAGTGGTCAGCCTGTCACTGCTGGCGGGTCTTGGCAGGGCTGCCCATGCATCCGTGGTGGCTGTGGCACTGTGGCGCGTGACTGACCTGTCTCCCAGTGTGGCTACCATCTGATGCTGCCCTGTGTGCATTGTGTCTTTCAGCGGGCAATGCACGGATGGGTACCCGGCCCTGCACGCATACATACAGTCCATCTGCACACCCTCCTGGCTGCTGTCCGCAGTTGCGTGTGCATGATGATGCCTGCATTGTGCTGTACGCCACTGTGCAATGGTGCCCAGCGTCTGACACATGCCCAATGACAAGCAGTGGGTGTGGTGGTCTGTGGACATGTGTGTGGCTAGGGGTGGCATTCTGGGTCAGCGTGCCTCCTACCCTTTGTGCATGTCTGGTGAGTTGTGTGTGTGTGTGTGTGTGTGCGTGTGTCTGACCGCGTGCCATGTTAGGCCTCGCCCATCCATGGCGGTGTGTTCAGTTCCATGCCTGACCACTTCCCTTGACGGCATGCACCCCATTGTGTGTCCATGCGTGTTTGTGGGTTGTGCCTTTGCCATTGGTGGTTGCACATGGCCCCATGGCTTACCTGGGTTGGCTGAAGTGCTCCTCCATGATGGTGTCCCAGTGCAGCTGTGCCAGCTGGAGCAGTTGGGGGTCCCGTCACCCAAGGGGGGGCTGCCCATCACCATTGTCACCGGAGTCCTCATTGTCCCCATCGCTGTCCCCCTCTTTGACCTGTACGGCTATCCCACATTCATTGGCCATGTTGTGCAGGATGCAACAGGCCAGGAATAGCACACAGGCCTTTGAGGGGCTGTACTGTAGGGCACCACCGGAGGTGTCCAGGCAATGGAAACGTGCCTTCAGCATACCGAACACCCGCTCTATGACATTACATGTGGTGGCATGCGCCTCATTGTAGCGTTGCTGCGATGGGGTCATGGGCTGCCGATATGGTGTGAGCAGCCAGGGACAGAGTGGGTATCCACTGTTACCTGTGTGTAGAGGGTGGAGGTTAGTTTGGTGATCAGCATCACCCTGCCCTGGGCCATGTAGGCCATTACCCATGTCACCTCTGACCATGCCACTCCCAAGCCCTATGTTTGTCCATGTGGTTTGCATACTCACCCACTAAGTGGCCAGTGGGAATGTCCCCACTCTTGAATCTGTGGCACAGTGCCGACTGGTGCCAGATGAAGGCATCATGTGCTCCCCCAGAGAGCATGACTCAGACATTGATTATGCACCCCTGGCATCGCACACCACCTGGCAGTTGATGCTAACATAGCCCTTCCAATTAATATATGCAGCCCCCTCGGGGCCAGGTGGTGTGTGGATGACCACATGGGTGCAGTTTATTGCCCCAGCATGCCAGGCATACATGCTACCCTGTGGAACTCCTGTATGTTTGCTGTGTGCTTCACCGGTGTGCTGGGGAAATAAATGTACTCCGCAGCATGTGGCAGCAGTGCGCTGAGGAACTGGGTGAGGTGGCATGATGCGGCCAACTGGGTTATGCCTGTGGTGTCCCCTGTTGGTCTCTGGAAGGTACCTGTGGTGAGCAAGCACATGCTAGCTGTCACTTTAGTCTCCACTGACAGAGCATGGCTCCGTCGTGTGGGTACCTGCATGACATCACTGCACAGCTCAAAGAGCCATCTCAGAATTGCCCGAGTCAGGCGGTACCAGCCCACGATCTCAGCATCGCTGTACAGCTCGAAGCTGGTGCGAGCTCGGTACTGCCTGTTGGGGGCATACCGCCAATGGGCCCTTCCACGGCCACGCCCCCCTGCTGCCCACCTTCTCACCCCCCTCATTACTGCCTCCATCTGGATGGTGGCACTGGCCATGTCCCTGGCTTGTGTTCACCCCCCCAGCAGCTGTTTCTGTGTTCTCCTCGCTGTCCTGGCTGCTACTTCCCCTGACCAGGAACACCTAAATGTGGTGGCCTCTGTGCTGTGTGGCGCTTCCCCCTTCTGCACTGGCTGTGTCTCCCCACACCTTCCCTGTGCCTCTCTGTTCAGGGTGCCCTTTCCCTGGCCTGCCCTGTGTGTCCCTCCTGCCCAGTTTGACTTGCTATGGTTCAGCCTCATGTGCCTTCCCTGTAGCGTTCTTGCGCCTCTCCCTTGTTCCTTTTTATTTTGGCTCATTTCCGCTATTGCGCGACTTCTGCTTGCTCCCCTATTGCGCATGGTGCATGTTGTTGAATATTGCACTGCACAATTTATGCATGGTTCCTCCCCCTTCAGTTGTGCATACATTCATTATCATTGCGCTATTGTTCAGCGTGATTTGGGGGGCGCATCTGCCTCCCGCTGAATATCGCAGAATGGTGCATTTTCAGACTTGTGCTGGAGCAACCCAATTGCGCATGGCGCAACTGTTTTGAATATCTGGGTCCCAATGTATACTCAGAATATTTCACCTTGCAGCTGGGCACTAGACAGGGTTGCCCCTTAGCTCCATTGTTATTTGTTCTATTCATAGAGCCTTTGGCAATATTAATAAGAAAAGATCTTAACATTAAAGGAGTAGAGCTGTCTAATCAGAGTCATAACATTTCATTATATGCAGATGATATTTTACTTTTCCTGGGTGATCCAGTAAAAGATTATGATTACTTACTTCAGATTTTCTTGGAATTTGGTAAACACTCAGGATATAAAATCAACTGGTTAAAAACTGAGGCTAAAGTAATTTCGGAAGGTAACACAATGAATCAAGCCCACCCCTTGTATAAATATCATAAAACTCATATAAAATACTAAGGGATACAGATTTCACAGGATAAAAGTGTGTTATATTTCCTGAACGTTTCACCAGTCCTTGATAAAACTGAACAAGATTTAGTTTAATTAGATGGCAAAACTTGCTACTGGTCTTGTTAGGGTGGGTTAACATTATAAAAATGAATGTGCTGCTGAGGTTATTGTTCCTCTTCCAGTTGCTCCCAATTGTGGTCCCCACATCATTCTTTCATTTTTTTTCCAATTGTTTAACCAGGTGAGACACACTAAGCTAAAAGCTTGTTTACAGGTGCAACCTGGGAGCACAGGGAAGTTAAGTGACTTGCTCAGGGTCACACAGTATGCAAGTCAGGGCTGTGGGATTCAAACCCAGGTCTCCAGATTTGCAGCTTAGAGCCTTAAACCACTGCACCATACTGCCTCCTCTTATGCTTGACAAAGCCATAAGAAAGTTCTTGTGGAAACAGAAAGCACCCAGAATGGCATATAGTAAACTTCAATTACTCTAAGAAAAAGGGGGGTTTGTCTCTTCCCAATTTTTGGTATTATTATTTAACAGCCCAAGTGGAATGTTTGGGGGGCTTGTTCACCCATACTCAAGATCAGGAAGCCTGTTTTCTTAAAGAAGCAGAGAGAATTCCATTCTCAGATTTGACTCAAAGTTTAGCTATAAATATTAATAAAGTGGGCTCATATGCTACCATATTATGTACCACTAGAACCACTAATTGGGTATGGAACATAACAAAAAAACTTGGCAGAAGCAGATGTAATTCCATATTTCATGCCCATAGACATTAAGATTCATTTTCCTCCTTCTATGAAGAAAGGATTAATTCGGATGGAGCTGTTTGGTAAAGGGTTTATGTACAGTTCCAGATTTTTTAATAGGGATACAGTGGCCTCATTTGATGAGCTTAAAAAAATATATATATAATCTATCTTTAAATGCCTATTTTCCATATTTACAGGTGAGAAACTGTATTTATAAGAAAAATAATAATTCCCTTAGTGTAAAAGAGGGTGTTCTTGAGCAGTTGTTTTGGGAATTTGACGTCAACTAAACATTTGATTTGGAGGAATTGTATAATTTCATCGGTAACAATCCTCATTGTGTTTCCCTATGCAAGCTCATGCAAGTTTGGGAAAAAGATACAGATGTATTGCTTCAGGATTTCATATGGGATGAGCTGGTTGATCTCAGTGAACTCTACAAAAATAATAGATTGAGACAAACTTATATAAATATTCTTCACAGGACATACCTTACACCAGTAAGGTATGCACAAAATAGATAATAACCTCTCAGAAACTTGCCAGAGATGTAGCACAGCCAGGGGCACTTTGACCCACATATTAGTTTCCTGTCCAAAACTGGATAAATTTTGGCAAAATATTTTTTCTTTTTTTGGTAAATTGATAGGTATTTAAGGCTGCAGCCTGTAAAGAAGATGTAGGTGACCTTACAGACTTAATAAAGTTAGGGATGATAGTAGCAAAAAAATCAGTTTTAGTGCATTGGAAGGCAATACAACCATAGAAACATAGAATCTATCAGCAGATAAGGACCATACAGCCCACCTAGTCTGCCCATTTCCCTACTTGGTTTGGCAATCCCTACTTTTATCTGGACTGCCTTTCCCCCACTCTGCTGTACAGCAGGGTGCCTTTATGCTTATCTCATGCACTTTTGAATCCCTGTACTGTTTTCACTTCCACCACCTCCACTGGTAGGCTGTTCTACGAAACCACCACCTTCCCTGTGAAAAAATACTTCCTAGCATTCCCCCAAGCCTCTCTCTCCTTCCAGCCTCATGTTATGTCCCCTTGTACTTGTACTTGTACTTGTGCACTTTCTTTCTCTGAAATATGATCCCTCCTGTACCCTGTTTATTCCTCTAAGGTATTTTAAAGACTCTATCATATTCCCTCTCACTCTTCTCTCTTACAGTGAATAGATGTTTAGTTCCTTGAGTCTTTCCTCTTAAGGCTTGTGGTGCAGTCCAGGTATCATTTTGGTTCCTCTTCTCTGGACTGCTTCCATTCTGTCTATGTCCTTCCTGAGATGCGGTCTCCAGAGTTGTACACAGTATTCCAGATGAGGCCTCACCAGTGATCTATACAGTGGCATCACCACTTCACTCCTCTTACTGGTTATGCCCCTTCCTATGCACCCCAGCATTCTGTTTGCTTCCTCACTGCTTTTTTGCATTGTTTGTTTGACTTCAGGTCATTGGATATGATAACCTCCAGGTCTCTCTCCTGACTTGTGGTGGCTAGAACCTGCCCACCCCCCCCATCCTGTATTCCTCTCTTGGGTTTCTGTATCCCAGGTGCATTATCTTGCACTTCTTAGAATTGAAACCCAACTGCCAAACCATTGATCATTCCTCAAGTAGTCTTAGGTCATCTCTCATTTTATCTAGCCCCTCCTGTGTGTTGACTCTGTTACAGATCTTGGTGTCATCTGCGGACATGCATACTTTCCCTTCCAGTCCCTCTGCAATGGCACTTATGAAGACATTGAATAGAATTGGACCTAGCATCAATCCCTGTGGAACCCCACTGGGCACCTCCCCTCTTCTGATTTTATGCCATTTTCTACCACCCTCTGGATCCTGCCTTTTAGCCGGTTACCAACTCATTTTACCACTTTAGAGCCCACACCCAGATTCCCCAATTTGTTAAGCAACCTTCTATGAGGAACGGTGTTGAAGGCCTTACGGAAATCTAGGTAGGCCACATCCTCTGCCCTTCCCTGATCCACTACTCTGGTCACCCAGTCAAAGAAATCATTAAGATTAGTCTGACAGTACCTACCCTCAGTGAATCCATATTGCCTTGGGTCTTTTGCACCCCTTGACTCCAGGAACTTCACTACCCTCTCCTTAAACAGGGACTAAATCAGCTTCCCCACCACTGAGGTCAGGCTTACAGGTCTGTAATTGCTTGCTTCCTCCCTACTTCCAGTCTTGTGCAGAGAGACCACCTCTGCCCTCCTCTAGTCCCCAGGTACCTTCCCCATCTCTAGTGATTGGTTGAACAGGGTTGTCAGTGGACCTGCTAGAACTTCCCTGAGTTCCTTCAACACTCTAGGGTGAATCATGTCTGGCCCCATTGCCTTGTCTGTCTTTACTTTTCCTAGTTCCTCCAAGACTCTATCCACTGTAAATGGGCTGGTGTCCACCTCTCCCCCTTACATCTTTCCTCTTGAGTCTTGGCCCCTCCCCTGCCTCTTCCTTGGTAAATACTGAGCAAAAATATTTGTTCAGTTCCTCAGTTTTTTCAAGGTCATCATCCACTCACCCACCCTCTCCCTTCTTTAGCCTAACAATACCATTTCTGGTCTTCTTCATCTAGCTAATATAATGGAAGAATGTCTTGTCCCTCTTTTTAATAGCCTGTGCTATTCCTTCCTCCATTCTTGTCTTAGCCCCTCTGACAGCTTTCACAGCTTCTCTCTGCTTCTCCAGATATTTCAGTCTGTCTTCTACTTTCTGTGTCTTTTTGTATTTCCTGAATGCCTTACTTTTTTCTAGCACTTTCTCAGCTACTGACTTAGGGAACCATAGTGGACGCTTCTTTCTTTTGCTTTTGCTAAGCAATCTGACACATTGGCTTGTCACTCCTGAGATGGATCTCTTGAGCCTAAGCCACTGTTCTTTTACCCCTCCTCCCATATCTTCTGCTGCCAGGGCAGTTTTGAGCTGTTCCCCCATCTCCATGAAGTTGGTCTTCCGGAACTCTAGGATCTTAATCTTTGAATGGCTTTATTCTGCCAACATGTTAACTCTAAACCACACACTTCTGTGGCCACTGATACCAAGGGGACTGCCCACCTCAATATCCATGATTCTGTCCCTGCTTGTCAGCACTAAGTCCAGTACAGCCCCCTCCTTGGTGGGCTCAACCACCAGCTGCCTTAGGTTTGCCCCATGAATGGCAGACATGAGATCCCTGCTCCTTGATGTACTTGTAGTCTGGGTATTCCAATCTGCATCCGGCATGTTGAAGTCACCCATTAGTAGTACTTCCCCTCTGGCTGCCATATTATGGATGGCTTCCACTAATACTAGATCTATAGCCTCCCCCTGCATGGGAGGCCTGTAAACTACTCCAGTACAGATGGTTGTTTTGTTCCCTGGCTTCAGGGTGACCCACACTGCCTCTGCTTCTTCTCTGGATCCCTGAGCCACCGTGGCTTTAATCCCTTCCTTTAGTACCTAGCAACCTCCTCCTGCTTCCCCTCCCTGTTCTTTCTAAAAAGTGTATACCCTGGTATGGCTGCATCTCAGTCATGGTTCCCTGTATACCATGTCTCTGTAATAGCCACAATGTCCAGGTCTGTGTCTGCCATCAGTGCTGTAAGGTCTGGGATTTTGTTTCCCAGACTGCAGGCATTTGTGCACATGACCTTCCATGCTGTATACCCCCTTAATGTTCCTTGTTTATTGGTCTTTGCCCTGTCCTCATTAGTGATGTACCTTCTGTTCTCTCCCCCACTGTAACCATGGTAGTTTTACAGTTAGATATTATGCTAGTTATTAGATCCTCACTGCTTTCAGATTTTGTTGAGTGGTTCCAACTCCACATTTCTCAGGTGGATGTGCTCCCTGTCACCATTAGTGATCACTCCCCCATTACCTTTGTCTGGTCCAACAAGTTCTATAAGCCCTGCCTAAGTTTCTATATGCAAGAGTTTTAAAGCGGGCGCTTGAATCTTTCAAATCTCATCTTCGAAATCTAGACTGGTCCCCATTAGACACTATCACTGATATTAATTCAGCATTGGAACTCCTCATCTCACAATTCACTGCTGCCTGTGATACCTTTGCACCTGTCAGAAAGAGGAAGGTAAGAGGGAACTCAAACCCATGGATAACGCCCAAGCTAATATCTCAGTTGAAATTGAGGGACCACCTATGGCATTGTGCAAGAGCCACAACTAGGCAACTGGACATCCAAAGATACAAAGCTGCCAGGAATGAATGTGTGCATGCTATTCGAACCTGTAAAAGTAAATGCTTCAGGGAAACACTCACTAACTCCTGTGGAGTTGGGAAAACATTTTGGAATAACCTGAAAGATCTCACGGGAAAAGATCCCAAGCTACCACCCCCAATGCTTAACATCAGTGGAGCCCCAGTTCTCGATCTCAGGAAAATTACCAATACCTTCAATGATGCTTTCACGGATCTGGGAAGTGTACTGCTGTCTGATTTCTTTGACACACCCAACACTAATTCTCACCTTGCTGACACACCCATTGTCAGCAGCACCCCACAGTTCTACTTCAAGGAGACTCCAATTCACCTGGCAAGAACCTACATATGCAAGGCCACCCTTAAACCTTGTACCAGCAGTGACTCTCTTGATCTCAAACTAATCTCACTCATCATTGAAGAAATCCTCTTGCCTATCACAAAGATATTTAACCTCTCATTTAGATCAGCACAGTTCCCAGTTCTCTAGAAACAGGCGCTTGTCACACCTGTCCATAAGAGTGCAGACAGGGCACTTCACACCAACTATAGGCCCATTTCCGTTCTCCCTCCACTTTCCAAGGCACTTGAATGCATAGCCTCAGACCAGCTAGTTGAATATCTGGAGAAATATGAAATCCAATGCCCGCAGCAGCATGGATTTAGAAAAGGGCACAGTACCACAACTGCCCTTTTGGAGTTTACGGGTTTCATACACAACACACTTGATCAGGGAAACTGTGCTGGTGCGGTGTTCATCAACCTTACAAAAGCTTTCGACACTGTCAATCACCCACTTCTACTCAGGCAGCTCTCCTCCATTGGTCTCTCCAAAGAAGCGCTACAATGGTTTGAGAGTTATCTTGTAGGCCAGTAACAACAACTCAGGATTGCCAATACCACCTTGAATCGAAAGCCAGTCCTCTCAGGCATACCACAGGGCTCCATCCTGGGACTGTTACTGTTTAGTCTATTCATGAATAATCTTCCTAGTGCCTGTCACCAGAGAATGTTACTTTATGCAGATGATGCTGTCATCTTTACCAGTCACCTGGACCCTAAAGTAATTGAGCTTCAACTACAGCTTGACTTCGCAAGGGTTGAAGAATGGTTCCGTGCCCACAAGTTGATCCGGAACCTCAGCAAAACCAAGGTCATGCTATTCAGCAGTGTGCATAGCAAGCATGAAGCCCATTCCCTCACCATCCAGAACAGATCTGGCACCCAGCTCGAGCAGGTCAAGCTTTTCAAATACCTTGGGATCACTTTGGATAACTTTCTCTCCTACACACAACACATCGAGAATGTTGCCAAGGCCTTAAACATTTGAATTGGAATACTACATAGGCACAAGCATTGTATGACTACAGATGCTGTGCAGCTGGCAATCCACAGCTCAGTCACCTCCATCATTGACTACAGTCTAGCCATCTATGGCTCTGCCTCCACTACTGCCCTCCATAGGATAATGGTGGCACTCAACAAAGCCTTTAGACTACTTGTTGGCGCTGCCCATCTTACTCACACATGTGAACTATATGCCCAATCTGGATGTCTCCCACTCCTTAGTAGGATCCGGTATCAGACCTGCCAGCTAACAAAAAAGGCACTTCTGGGCCTCATGCCACCGGGTATTGAAAGCTCCTAAACATGCATAGGACCACTCAGCATACCTGTAATGCCATTAATCAAACCTTCCAGATTCCCAGATGTCGGACCTCGATGGGACAAAGATTGTTTGCCTACAGGGCTCCACACTGGTACAATGCTCTCAACCAGGATATCCTGACTACTCCCAAAATTGGCCCCTTTAAATGGTTGCTCCGGTTACACCTCACCTCTTCTAGTAGCTGCGACTGTTTCATTTAGTGCTCCACCTCACCTTAGAACCCCAGACTTTCCTGCTGCTCTCCTATAAATTTCTACTATCTAGTCCACCTTTCGTACCTCTCTTCTACCCCCGCTACACTCACCCCCATCACCGCCAAGAACAGCACTTATTGCATCCCTGTCCCCTACCCCTACCCTACTAGCACTTCTCAATACCTCCTCCTTCCTTGACAATGGCCTTCTAGCCTGCCCACCCCACTGGGACTAACCCCCCCCGTGGCCCCTCCCCACAATATGCCATTTCATCTAGTCTTCCATTGCACTGCTAAGTCTTCAGTCTGAACTGGCCTCTCTACATCAATCACTAGTTTAAGCTGTACTCCTTCCTTACCTGTGTAGTCTCGTATAATGTATAATGATGTTCACCCTTGTTTGTGCCCTACCTTCATTGTAACTACTGTATAATTTTTGTAATTATGTTCGCCCTGTTTGTCTGCCTACAGTTTGACGTGGAACCTTTGTAAACAAGCTGTTCTTGCTCAAAGGTGTTTAATCCGAAAGATAATAAAACAAAAAAAAATAAAAATAAAAGAAAACTTATGGCTGATTTTATAAGGTAGAAGATGCACATTATAAGATGGAGAATCAAATAACTAAATTCTATCAAATTCAACTCCCATTCCTGTGTTCAACAGGCTTATTTTTAATAGGGAGATACAGGCAGCAGGACAGGTGTTTTCGTTATGATGAGGAAAATATGGTACTGATTATATCAATGATAGATCAAAGTATCCACACTCTGAATCAAAACACTGAAAATAAAAAAATTAAAAAAACAGAAAAAAAACTCTGGTCTATCAGCATCATCCATGTTTTTGTCCCTCTGAAATCACTCCCTGAGGGTCTGAGAAGCTCAGTTGTAGGAATTTCACTCCGTATTTACTCCCAGCTCTGTTCCCTTCTGAAATATCTGTTCACTAAGGACATTCTGCAACCTATTCTCCATAATTCCAATATTAAAATAGTGGGCAAGGTTATTATGGAGGCTTGGTTACCCCAGTTAGCAGAAGTTAGGGTCTGTGATTTGCTCCCGCATGGGGTTCTACATTCATCGCGGAATATTATGGACTCCTAGCAACTGGGTAATATGGCAATTTTCAAGACATTTCAGGTAAGGCATGTTTTGCTGCATTGATCTGGAACTGCTAATTGGATTGTAGACCAGTCTGAATTCTTGCACACTATTAGATACATTGTTTTAAAACCACATACTGTGGCTAACTTATATCCTCTTCTCTGTTCTAAATTATTTCCAGAACTCAATGGTTCATCCCCTCACTGGGAACCCCATTTTCCTTTGAGCCCTTCACAATGGCAAAATATCTGGAAAGATCTTTATACATATGTTGCCCAAGATAGATAATGGCTTACTCACTACAAGATCTTAATTTATATTTTACACCTGTAAAACTTGTTAAAATGGGTAAGCTGCTGTTCCCCTCTCTGCACTAGGTGTGGACAGGATAAGGTCTTCTACATATTGTTTGGACTTGCCCTAAGGTGGCACCGCTCTGGGGTTCCATTGAGGTTAACATAGATCCCATAATAGGGTTATCGGGCTTGTTCACTCCTGAAATCTGTATATTGGGTGACTTCAGCTCAATTAGTGTGAGAGAAAGACTATTACTATTAGGGTATTACATGACCCTGATCTCCCTCTCCATGAAGAAAGTAATTCTGCGGCACTGGCTTGATCAGCTCTCCATTCCTTACTGGGAATGGTTGCAGGAATTACTTTTTAACTTTAGGGTAGAACACATGACAGTTAATCTTCATCATAAACAGTCATTGTTTATAGAGAGATGGGGTATATGACACACCCTGTACACAATTGTGGATCTATAATTTTATATTTTGCATTATGTATCATACTTTATAGGGGTTTGGTTCTATTTTGGAATATTTAGCAATTTGTTTTGCTGTTTGTTTTCTCACTGCATATGCCGTTCTTGGTTTTCACTATTTGCTTTGGATCACTCCACCTGGGGCGAGGGATATATCTTGGGGTTTGTCTGGCTGTACTCCTGTTCTTCATTCACATCCTGTTATGTATCTTTTTTAAAACTAATAAAGCATGTTAAATTTCAAAAAAATAAAATAATTTACTAACACTAGAAGAGGGCAGCCGGCCAAGCAGGCCTACAGGTTGACCTGGAAGCTCAGAGGGGCACGGTGGGAAGGGAGGTGCCATAGCAAAATAAAAAGGTGAAAAAAATGATGGAAAGCAACATCACATTTTCTTTCATCAATATTTAAGTTTGATTAGGATGGCACCCAAGAAAACACCAATGCCAGCTACAAGAGCCCAGCTGAGAGAAGAAGCATGATGGAGCTCATGAATGCAGCCCAGAAGAGGAAGGAAGAGGAGGAGGAGGAATCCAAGAAGTGGAAGACAACACCAGAGAAAGCAGGAAAATGAAAAGAAAAAAGGCCAACACCCCCGGTGCCAGAACCATTACCAGAACCAGAGTCCCTCCCTAAACCTGAGGGGTCAGACACGGGGAAGGGGGAAGGGCAAGGTCGATTTGACTAAGAGTGGTAGCGTGAAGGACTACCTAGAAGGTATAATAGGTGACATGGGGATAAGGGATTAGAAGAAATGGAGAAAATACTGAAGGAACTGAAAGGCACAAAGGGTGATGATACAGGGTTTGGGGCAGGAGGTCATGGGGGAAGGAAGGGCAATGATGGGGTGCCAGGTATGACCCTGGATGACCAGGTGCCACAGCGCATAAAAGAGAACATTTGGAAGGGGGAATTTGTGGATATCTTTGCATTAGTCAACAATGAGACTGCAGAGAAATACAAACAGAAGGAGATGGTAGGAAAATCCAAAATGGCGGTGGCCATGGCACTGGTGGGAAAAACCTCAGAGGACACTACATACAAAGGCAAGAATATAGAGACCTGGCAAGCAGGTTTCATAGTTTTTTGCACTATCCTTTTGGAAAAGCAGACAGATTTGGCCTGCTGGCTTATTCGGCCATCATTAGGGATGCATACAAAGCAAAGCTCAGATACGGGTGGCTTAGGTACAATGAAGCCTTCAGGCAGAGGATGGCCTCCCATGGGGCCTCAAGATGGGACTGTACCCATACAGATCTATAGGCGAGGACACAATCTGGGCAGAGTTGGGGTGGGGAGGTAACAGAAAGGGAGGTAGCACTCAGATAGTAAAGACATGTTGGGTATATAATAAGGCATCATGAGTGTGGGCGAATTCCAAGTTCTGGTATGTCTGTTCAAAGTGCGCAGGGCAACACCCAGTGTCATGCTGTAGAGCACAAGGAGAAAGGTCCAACTCACAGAGCTATGGTGAGTAGTCCTTTCAAGGGGGATATTCCAGAGCTTGGGGGGAGTGCTCCTTTCAGGGAGGAAGGGGCAGAGGTGCTAACAGGAAGGGAGCATACAGGACAGGGTACAATGGAAATCAATAAGGGCAAACCACAAGAGGCCAGATGGGGTTTTCCTTAGGCACAAACTCCCATAAAGCTTGATATTATTTATGAATGGACCAAGGGATACCAGAATAATAGAATGAGAACTCTATTGAGGGAGGGTTTCATGTGGGGTTTAATTTCGGTAATCAGGGGGTATGGAGAGAGATGTCTGCAAAAACTTTTGGCTCCATCAAGGGGAAAGAGGACATGGTACACAGGAAGATTATGAAGGAATTGGCAGCAGGATGGGTGGAGGGGCCATTCAGTGAACCTCCCTTTGAGCACTTTAGAGTGTCACCCTTGGGGGTGGTACCTAAGAAGCAAATGGGGAAATTTCACTTGATCCATCACCTGTCTTATCCTGCTTGGGCATTGGCTAATGATAGAATCCCAGAGGAGATTAGCGCAGTATCATATGCAACTCTTGATCAGGTGGTGGACTTCTTGATCAGGGCAGTGGGAGGGGCATGGTTGGTGAAAACTGACATAAAGGTGTTTTTTTGGCTACTACCAGTCTGCCCAGAGGACTGGGATCTGCTGGGGTTCAAATTCCAGGGGAAGTACTATTTTGACAAAGCCATGCCCATGGGATGTTCGATGGCATGTGCTGCAGTTGAATCATTTAGCATCTGGCTACAGTGGGTATTTGAGGAAAGATATGGGCATAAAGCAATAGTTCATTACCTAGGTGACTTTCTACTGGTGGGGCAAGGGGAGAAGGGGGTGGCAGCAATGTTGAGTGATTTTCAGGACATGTGCCAAGCAATTGGGGTACCCATAGCATAAGGGAAAGCAGAAGGGCCTGCCTGAAAGCTAGAGTTTTTGGGCATTGAGGTGGACACGGAGCACAGGAGATTCTGCCTACCACAGGACAAGGTCCAGAAATTGAAGGGGTTGTTGCAGAGGGTGAGGAGCAAACAGTGGGTCCCATTAGCACTAGTACAGCAACTTCTTGGACATTTTAACTTTGCCTGTAAGGCAATAGCACCAGGCAGGGCATTTACTAGGTGGCTGGCTAGGGACATGGGGGAGCCAGATGGCCACATCACTGAGTAGATATCTCTAAAGGGGTACACCAGGATCTGGAGGTGTGGGACTAGTTCTTGGAAGGGTACAATGGGGTCACCTACTGTCAAGAGGACTGGCTGTTTAATACAGATCTAGAATTATACACGGATGCTTTAAGGGCACTGGGTATGGGAGCATTCTTTCAAGGTGATTGGATATTGGAGGCTTGGCCCAAAGGAATAGGGCCAGCAGGGGCTATTGAGGGATATTACATTTTTGGAAATATTTCCCCCTTATGTTTTACAATGGTAATATGGGGTTGGAGGCTGAGAAATCAGAGGATCATATTCTGGTGTGACAACAAGGCAGTGGTGGAGGTTAGCAATAGACAGAGAGGGTCAATGGAGATGGTCACCTGGGTGTTACTCCAGCTGGTGTTGTTAGGTTTGAAAATGAATTTGTCTTTTAAGGCAAAACACATAGAAGGGATTCAGAATGACATAGCAGAAAGCCTTTTCCATCTTCAGTTGGACTGGTTCAGGTCCTTGGTGCCACAAGCCACTATCCAGAAAACCCAGGTTCTGCCTGACTCATGGGAAATTGGCTGGAAGGAGCCTGAATGCTGTATTGGAGCCCTTAGTAGACAAACATGCTAAAGTTGTATGAAGGGGCGTGGAATGCATTCCAGGAGTTTCGGCGGCAGGAGGGATTTGACATAAGTAAGCCTGTAACTGAGGAATAGATAGCACAGTACATGGCTAGGAAGTGGCAGGCAGGCATGGCCCACAGTACAATGGGAATTCAAGTGGCAGGCATTGGGTGGGCATGCAGCATGAGGGGTTGGGGGAACTGAGCAAAGGTAAGGTAATAAGGTGCATGCTTATGGGATGGCAGAGGATGCAGGGCAGGCCAGAGGATGGGAGGGAGCCAGTAGCCGGACAGTTACTGGCAAAACTGTTAAGGGCACTGGAACAGGCATGGACCTCCTGGTATGAGTCATGCTTGTTCCAAGCAATTTTCCTGGTCATGGCAGGAGGAGCATTCAGGGTGGGCGATGTAGTCACAAGAAATAAGACAGATATGACAGGTGAGTTATGGTGGGAAGAAATTCAGTGGGGAATCAAACAGGTGACAATATGGCTGCAGATGTCCAAAATGGACCAGGTGGGGGTCGGGACAGAGATCACATTGGAAGGGCAGACAGGTCAGGGTGTGTGCACAGTGTCAGCATGAAAAGAATACAGGGCACTTCACACAAGGGGGGGCAAACAGTTATTCATACATGGGGATGGGTCCCAATGCTACTTGTTACTAAGTAGGCAGAGTGTTGAAGAAGGGGGTGGCATTCATTGGAGAAAGCCCAAGAAATTTTCACCACACTCACTTCAAATAGGTGCGACTGCAGTGCGGGCAGTGGAGGGGGTTCAGAAGAAGAACTGAAGTGGGTTGGCAGATGGAAATTGAATTGTTATAAAAAGCATGTCAGGAAAATGAAATAAAGATGTCTGATTTGTAATTAAAGGCCGGAAGCAACAAAAACAAGTGTGGATAATTGGGTATTCATTTGTGTACTGAGTGGAGAAGCACGCTTCATCTATGGTGGGAGGGAAACAGCTTCGATGGGCGGCTGAGGAGACAAGACTGCAGTGGAGAGGGGTCCGGGGCATGAAATGGGCACAGCTCTTGCTGGTTCTATAAGAGCAGAAGTTGAAATGGCCACAGCCAGACTTGCTAATAATCCATGCAGGGGGGAATAACCTCGGGGATAGACCATGGGGAGAGCTATTCAGGGACATAAAAGCAGATGTTGGGACCATTAAGAGCTGGTGGCCACAGGTCATTGTAGGGTGGTTGGAAATCATATCTAGAAGGGTCTGGAGACACGCTAGGGACATTAAGTCAGTGGAGAAGGCCAGGAACAGCCTTAACAGGTGGGTGACCTCAGAAATTACTGAGGTTGAGAGCATGTACATATCACACAGAGATATATCACATTCGGTGCTGGGCATGTCCTTTTTTATCCTACACATAATTGGGGCCTTGGAAAGGTGGAAGAAACAATGCGCTAAACGTGGGTGGAAGCCCGCCGTTCATCGCTAGGTGGGAGATGGGCTAGTGGAAGGGAGAGGAAAATGGGGGGGGAGAGGGAACAGGGGGAGGGGTACAAGGGGGGTAGTGTGAGGGTTGAGGTGCTCCTGAAGCCCATGACCAGGTGCACAACCCAGCAGTGCAGCTCCTCACTCTGCCACTGCCCGCTCCAGCTACCAGTTTCCCCAAGGACCCTGGCACAAGCTGCTGAAACCCCTGATTGGGTACACACCCCAGCGGTGTGGCTCCTCACTCTGCCACCACATGCTCTAGCTGCCAGTTTCCCCTAAGACCCTGGCACAAGCTGCTGAAGCCCCTGACTGGGTGCACATCCCAGCTGTGCGGCTCCTCACTCTGCCACCACCCCCAAGGACCCTGGCACAAGGTACAGTCACCCTGCTTAAGGAAAATCAGGAAATTTAAGTTCTAGTGCCTTCGCTTGCCACTCCTTTGATTGGACTCTAAGGCTGGTGCAAGATCAGCTGCAATTTTCAACTTGTCTGATCCTGTGCTTGCTTCAGTGGTGTCCCCTTGCTCCAGCTTAGCATGGAACAGAATTAGCTTAGCAGGGGAGAAAATTTTGGCCTTTTCAATTATAAGCCCTCTGTTTAATTAGATGTAGCTCTAACCCTCTACTGTCTAAGTCCTGTCTAACTCACTAGAGCCTATCAGTAATTTACTGCTAGAACTGCTTTGGGAGGCAGTATAGCACAGTGGTTTAAGACTCTGAGCTGCAAATCTGGTAACATCTAACAAACCAGAGCTGGGTTTGAATCCCACAGCTTCACTTGCATACTGTGTGACCCTGAGCAAGTCACTTAACTTCCCTGTGCTCCCAGGTCGCTCCTGTAAAAAAGCTTTCAGCTTAGTGTGCTACTCCTGGTTAAACAACGAAATAAAAAAAAGAACTGCTGTTTGAATCTTTAAGTTAGCTTGCCAAACCCATGCTTCAGCCTGCTGCTTAAATTTAACTTATTGCTGCTGATCTACAACTCTGGAATGTAATTGTGTACCTTAGTTAAGACATCTTGAATTTTCTTCTCCCCTTTAAATGGACTATACCTCCTTTTTAGACTGCTGCTAAACTAATTTTAATGCTGCATAGTTTAAAAAAAATGAACCTTGATTGTTTGCATTTGATGTGCCTTTTCTCGCTAATTTTAAAACTGTGTAACTTCTCCTAAACTCTCTTCCTTTTGGCCTCATAACTCCTTGGCGCTGACCCACCCTGCCCCCTACCTGCTACCTCCCTGTTTTGTCCTGCCCCGACTTATGTTAATTGTCTGCTGTCTCCCCCTAGGCTTTGGACCCCTGCTGCTTCCAGACTACTGATAACCCTGCCCCACAATTTGACTTAATCTCTTTATCCCTGTCCCTGCCACCTCTGGCAAACCTGCCCCTGTTTCCAAACTTGTTAAATTCTAAATTCTAATTTCCCTCTCTCTTCCTTCCCACAGGACCTGAAGCCCCTGACCGGGTGCACACCCCAGCGGTGCGGCTTCTCGCTCTGCAGCCACCCGCTCCAACTGCCGGTTTCCCCAAGGACCCTGGCACAAGGTACAGTCACCCTGTTTAAGGAAAATCAGGAAATTTAAGTTCTGGTGCCTTCGCTTGCTGCTCCTGTGATTGGAAGCTAGGGCTGGTGCAAGATCAGCTGCAGTTTTCAACTTGTCTGATCCTGAACTTGTTTCAGCGGCTTCCCCTTGCTCCAGCTTAGCAGGAGACAGAATTAGCTTAGCAGAGGAGAACATTTTCACCCACCCCCCTTGCCCCTCCCGCCGACCTTTATTAAATACTCAATCTCTAATCAGCACACTGTCCCCTCTCCAATCTGGCTTAAGCATTATTCTTAAAGGGAAATTAGACCAATTCCACCTTAAAGGGACAAATCACCCTAGCACACACAACCTAACAATACTCATACTAAACTATCGCAGCTTAAACCCATGCTGCAAATCTTGAGCTGCAGAGCAAACCCACCCAGCATCTCTACCTCCCCTAACTTGGGCAACTTAACTTGCCACTAGAGCTCCACATACAGCCGCAAGCTGAGCTGAGCATGTGTTACACAACTAATGTGGAGCCCCTCCATTATCTTGTAGTACTTACCATTCTGTTATCCAAATTAGTACACAACTACCCTACTGCCACTTGCACCCCCTCATCTGTCCTGCTCATGGAAACCAGAGAAATAACACAGGGCACCAACTCTAATCCCACCTATGTAAAATGCCCTCCTATCCCTCCAGGACGGGCCACCTGTGCTAATGTATATAGCCATTTATTATGCTACCCTTTTTCTCCATCATCTCACCTCCTGTCCCCCAACCACTCCATCAAAGACTACCCCCTGGCTCCAAGCAATGTCGTACCCACTGGTTACTCCAGCGGATCCTACACAGACTCCTCAGACTCCTCCTCATGTTAGGGAACATACACCCCAACCCTGGCCCTCCAGAGACTGACCATTGCCGCAATAAGAACAACTGCTCTTTAAAATTCACCTTAATTAATGTCAGAAGTCTCTTACCAAAAATGGATGACCTTCAGGTCCAAATTATGCAGCACAACCCAGACGTGCTAGCCATTAACAAAACATGGCTAACCCCAAAAGTCCCAGACCTCCATCTCGCTAGAAGGTTACACACTATTTAGACTTGACAGACTAGGTAAAAAAAGGGGGGGGGGCCATGCACTCTACATCAAAGAGTCACTTAACGGGCAAGCCCTACCCTACCCATTTACTGGCAGTAAGTCCCAACTACTACCTGCCAGGATCATACTCAGCCGGAATGGGAAATCAGTTACTATACTCTCAGTCTACATCCCCCACAACATCAAACAGCAGGTTCTCAAATGGTCCTTGACTACGTAGTTGACCAACCCGCTAATAGTGAGATAGTGATCCTAGATGATTTCAACAAGAACTGGCTGGCTCCTGAGGCTGACCCATTCAAGGATGCCATTGCAGCTGTCAATATTACACAACATGTAACTACCCCCACTAGGATCAATTACAGGACTGGCAATAGTACACTCCTAGACCTTGTCCTTACCACCCACCCGGACAGGACAACTCTCACTGAGGTTTTACCTGATGCTCTCAGTGATCACTCTCTGGTCATCTGCCACTGGTCAAATAAACCCCCCAAAGTCCCTGCTAAGGTCCTAACCCACCGTGTCCTCAAGAAAGGGCAGCTTAAGCACCTACAGCACCACCTTGCACATACCAATTGGTTCCCTATATAAAGCACCCACTGTGTAGACACTGCCCTTGACTTCTTCATCCACCACTTCAACAAAGCCTGCGATATCTACACCCCCTTCCGAAAAAAGAAGCTAAGGGAGTTAAATAACCCCTGGATCACTGCTGACCTACTAATAAAGATGTGGGATAGGGATAACTTGTGGCATCATGCAATTGCTTCAGGTAAACTAGCAGACATGCAACGGTACAAGGCTGCACGAAACTCCTGTACCATCGAAATACAGCATGCTAAAAGACAGCATTATAAACTTGAGCTCACAAACTCATGGGGCAATTGAAAGCGACTGTGGGACAACATCAAAAACCTCACTGGGAAGCCCTCTAAAGCACCCCCAAATCTGATCATTGCAGATGGTGTCCTTACACAGGACCCCACTACTATAGTGGACACCCTAAACAAGGCCTTCACTGACCTTTCTGGCATACTCCCCCCTGACCACCTAACAAAGAGCAGCCCTCTAAATTCCTGTAATCCCCTTCCCTCTGACAGTTCCCCCCCATTCTACTTCAAAAGGGTCCCCATGTTGGAGTTGAGGAAGTACCTCCAAAGAGTACTAGATAAAGCCAGACATAGCAGCGACTCCTTGGACCTCAAACTCCTCAACCTTTCCCTTGACTCTGTCCTCAGACCACTTACTGCACTTATCAACCTCTCCCACTCCTGTCAACAATTCCCTCAATGTTGGAAATCAGCCTCAGTAGTGCCCGTTTTCAAAAGTGGCGACAGGACACTTCCTTCTAACTATAGATCAATTTCTATCCTTTCTCCCCTTTCCAAAGTGCTAGAGCAGATCATCACAGACTAACTCATGGAACACCTGACCAAATACAACCTCCAGTGCAAGGAACAGCATGGCTTTAGAAAAGCACATAGCACAGCTACTGCCTTGCTGGAATACACTGACTTCATACTCAGTGCTCTCAACCGTGGCCAGCTAGTGGGGTCAATCTACATTGATCTCACCACGGCCTTTGTCACTGTGAACACTCAATCCTACTCTGCTCATTCCAGGACATCGGACTTTCCAATGAGGCCACTAACTGGTTTACCAGTTATCTTGGTGGCAGGTCGCAACAAGTTAGAATTAATGATGCACTCTCTAACAGCTGCCTGGTAACCTCTGGAGCTCCCCAAGGCTCAATCCTTGGACCCTTACTATTCAGCCTCTTTCTCAACTCACTTTCAAAAGCCTGTCCTGACAACATCATTCTGTACCCAGATGATGCTGTCCTTTTTTCTTCCCATACTGACCCCACCCTATTCACCAAGGACCTTCAAACCGGATTTGAGGAGTTTGAATGCTGGTTCAGTGACCATAAACTCCTGATGAACTATAAAAAAAACAAAAGCAATGATCTTCACTACCCCACATAGCCAACACAAAGTGGCCTGCCTTACCATACTGAACAAGCAAAACCTCCCCCTCGAGCAAGCCAAGGACTTCAAATATCTAGGCATAACACTAGACAACACCCTTTGTTACTTTGCCCACATCAACCTAATATCAAGAGCAATAAATTCTCGTATTGGCACACTTTACAGGCACTGGCACTGCCTCACCCCCGAGACTCTCAAACTAGCTGTATCCAGCTCAATTATCTCCATAGTAGATTATGGTCTGATATTCTGTGGTGCAACCTCAGACATAACCTATAAAAAAATCTCCATTGCTCTCAACAAAGCATGTCGGCTGGTTACTGGGGCCCACCAGTACACCCATATCTGTGACCTTTATGTGCAAATGCACTGGCTGAATCTCAGAAGTAGGATCACCTACCAAACTTGTCTCTTTGCAAAAAAAATCAGCACGGGTAAAGCCTCACCAACTGCCCTACCTCTTCTGTCTTCAGCCCCCAACCCATGCAACACACACAGAGCATCTTCAACAAACTACCTAGTCCCTTAGTGCCGGACAGCCCAAGGCCAGCGATCTTTTCATTATACAGCCCCCACTTGGCTGAACATCCTCCCCCCAAAGATGGTAAACACACACTCCCTTGGCCCCTTCAAAACTAATCTGCACCAGCACCTCACCCAACAAGGCAGTTGTGACGTCCCCTATTACCTAGACACTGCAAGGAATGGCCTGCTCCTGGCCACTATCTGTCTAGCACCCCCCTTCTGCTTGCACATACCTCACCTCCTTTCACTCTCTAACACTCACCCACTTACCTCTATCTGACAAGGACACCTCTCTGTCTGCTTTACCCCCCTTCTCCCTTCTCTCCTGTTTCTCTCTCTCTTTATATCCTTACTGGCTCTCTCTACCCCCACCCCACACCGTATATCCTTCTCACTTAAACCCTTGCAGACAAAGTCATAATTAGCTGACTACACCCCCTCCCCCACTCTTTCGTCTCCTATCCTTCTGCACCTGTGACTGCCCTGGTGCTATTTCCCTACTATACCTTTCACTGCGCCTTGTCAACGTTTGAGTACCTTACTGTACAAGTTATGTAAATAAGTATCTATATACCCTTGTCTCCATACTGTTTTGCTTACCTTTCTTGACTTGCACTGTTAAAAACAAAAATGTTGTATGTACTGCCTCTGTATTCTGTTTCTGACACGGAACCTTTACAAAAGAACCTCTGGTTCAAAGGTATTGTAATCCTAGCAATACATAAATAAATAAAAATAGAGGGGGAGGATATCAGGCATGGGCCATGTCAAGGGCATGTAAGGAAAATGAAATAAGGATGTCTGATTTGTAATTACAGGCCTGAAGCGATAAAACAAGTGTGGATAATTGTGCATTCATTTGTGTACTGGGTAGAGAGTCATGCTTCATCTATGCTGGGAGGGTAACAGCTTAGACAGGTGGCTGAGGAGATAAGACTGCAGTGGAGAGGGTCCAGGGTATGAAATGGGCACAGTCTTTACCAGTTCTAGAAGAGCAGAAGTTGAAATGGCTGCAGCCAGACTTGCTAGGAAGCACCTTAACAGGTGCGTGGCCTCAGTAATTACTGAGGTTGAGGGCATGTACATATCCCACAGGAATATATCATATTCTGTGTCAGGGTATTACAGGGTAGCTGGGATTCATCTGTCAATTGTGGGCATGTCCTTTTTTATCCTACACATAATTGGGGCCTTGGAAAGGTGGGAGAAAAAATGCGCTTAAGGTGAGAAGAAGCCCGTCATCCATCACTAGTCGGGAGATGGGCTAGTGGAAGGGAGAGGGAAAAGGGGAGAGAGAGGACAAGGGGTGGTACAAGACAGGGGGTAGTATGAGGGTTGAGGGGAGTGACAGAGTGGGAGATATCAGGCATGGGCCGGGTCAAGGGCATGTCAGGAAAATGAAATAAGGATGTCTGATTTGTAATTACAGGCCCAAAGTAATAAAACAAGTGTGGATAATTGGACATTCATTTGTGTACTGGGAGAAGATTCACGCTTCATCTATGCTGGAAGGGAAACAACTTTGACATGTGGCTGAGGAGACAAGACTGCAGTGGGGAGGAGTTCATCTGTCAATTGTGGGCATGTCCTTTTTTATCCTACACATTATTGGGGCCTTGGAAAGGTGGGAGAGAAAAAATGCACTAAAGGTGTTTTTCTTGCTTGTTTTTTAACCAGGAGAGAAATACTAAGCTGGTGCTTGTTTACAGGTATGACCTGGGAGCACAAGGAAGTTAAGTAACTTGCTCAGGGTCAGACAGTATGCAAGTGGGGGCTGTGGGATTCAAACCCAGATCTTCAGGTTTGCAGCTCAGAGCCTTAAACCACCATGATATACTGCCTCCATGTGGAATGAAGCCCACCATCCATCATGAACTGGAAGAGAGTGATGGGTTTCACATCCAAGCCCCTAGAAGAATTGCAGAAAAAGGCAGTGAAGAAAGAAAGTGGCAAGATGTTAAGTGGACTGAAATGTTGGAATGTGTTTCTTTAAAATGTATAGATGATGTACAAAGGTTTTTTTTTGAAAACTTTATTTATCTCCTTCGGGTCGAGGCATCTCTCAGAGGTGCCCACTCAGTCTTGCCCTCTACTCCCCACTGAGACCCTCCTCTAGGTTCCCCCCACAGGACTTCCCAGCCCCCCAGATCAACCTCTGGGGGAGGACCCTCCTCGCCTACCTGGTGGCTCTATCTGTGGATTAGAGGGTCCGTCCTGAGGGTGGCTCCAGGAATCATTGAGGAAGGGTCCAGTACTGAGGATGTGGGGCTTAGACCCCTGGGGCCCTGGTCACCTTCTGGCCCTCTGGGGTTTTTGCATGTAGTGTCTCCTCTTCGGAATGCAGCCATGCAGTGGTGTCCATGGCACCGATGCCTGTCGTCACTCCACCCCCAGCATCTGCTAGCATTGCATGTTCCGGTACTGCCTCCCAGCCACCACCAGGAGCAACACAAGAGCAGTGCTGTCCCCAAATCCCTCCCTGGGAAGGGAGAGAAGCCCTCTGGAAGCTTGATCCCTTCCCTCCTCTGCTGACCCCGGTGGCCCTGGTCTGCTTACGAATCCAGGTCGCCGGCATGGCATGAGGTGTGGAGTCCAGCACCTCAACCCTCAGCACCACCAGGCCAGCTAATGTACAAAGGTTTTGGTGAAGTTTTAACAAGACTGTTTTAAAGATGTGTAAATAAATTAGTTGCCAATCAAGCACCCAAAACTTTGAGTGGGAGTATTCATTTCCGGAGAAAAATCCCTCTGACTATACGTTTGTTGTTCCTTGAAAGCAATAAAAACTCCAAAATAAAAATAAAATCTACAGAGAAACCATTTAAAAAAAAACATGCTAAAATGAACTAAAACTGATTCAGAAGGAGTCCAATATCTTCCACTGATCTCAGGCATACTTTCTACACCAAGCCCTCTGCAATGACAAAATCGTCAGGGATTATAGAGTTGAACTTCAAACCACATAAAATAACTCTCACAGCCACGTGGTGGGGAAAGAGCAACAAAGAACACCCTGCAGCTAGATAATAGAAATTAATCGTGTAATAGGATGCAATGCACAGCTTAAGTGTGGCACTCTGGATAATAAATATCCTGGGAGTCTGTCACCCTCCAGCATCTGGAAAATTCACCCAATCACTTTCAGTTGTAAGCCACCTTCCAAACATCTAAAATACAAGGATTAGAGCAACAGCCCCCTACATGGTCCTGCCACAGCCTGTAGTGTACAGAGCAGCAACTAATCCCATTCAGCCATATCAGATTATCAAAATATCCCCCAAGCAACATAGCAACATAGAAGGTGACAGCATGTCCGAATGCAATACCGCAGACCCTAGTTGATCTGCAGCTTACCCTCTCTTACCTACTGTGAGAGTACTCTTATGTCTATCCCATGCATTCTTGAATTCCTCTACTGTTTTTGCCCTCACCACCTCCACAGGGAGGTTGTTCCAAGCATTCACAACTCTTTCTGTGAAAAAGTACTTCCTCACGTTGCCCCTGAGGCTACCTCCCAGCCTCATATCATGCCCCCTTGTTCTTGTACACCACCTTTTCTGAAAGATGCTACCCTCCTGTACCTTGTTTATACCCTTGATGTACTTGAAAGTCTCTATCATATCCCCCCTTCTCTCCTCTCATCCAGGGGATACATACTGAGGTCCTCTAGTCCTTCCTCATATGACTTTTGGTATAGTCCTTGCACCATTTTTGTTGCCCTTCTCTGGACTGCCTCTATTTTGTTTATGTCCTTCTGGAGATGCAGCCTCCAAAACTGGACACAGTATTCCAGATGAGGTCTCACTAGTGATCTGTACAGTGGCATAACCACCTCCTTTTTTCTGCTGATGATACCTTTCCCTATGCACCCTAGCATCCCACTGGCTTTCCCCACAGCCTTTTCACATTGTTTGGTTATCTTTAGGTCATCAGATATGATTACCCCAAGGTCCCTTTCATGATTGGTGGTGATCAGTACCTCTCCCTCATCTTGTACTCCTCCCTTGGATTTCTGTGTCCCAAATGCATGATCTTGTACTTTACATTGAATCTTAGCTGCCACACTCTCAACCACTCTTCATGCATGTTTAGGTCCTTCCTCATTTTTTTCACCCCCCACCCACCCGGAGTGTCAACCCTGTTGCGGATCTTAGTATCATCTGCAAAGAGGCAAACCTTATCCTCTAGCCCCTCTGAAATCTTGCTTATAAAGACATTAAAGAGGACTGGCCCCAGCATGGATCCCTGTGGCACCTCGTCGCCCCTCTCTCGGATTGAATGCCATTTACCACCTCCCTCTGTGTCCTGTCACTGAACCAGTTTCTGACACAGTTTATCACCTTAGGGCCCACTCCCAGGCTGCCCAACTTATTTGCCAACCTCCTATGTGGGACGGTGTCGAATGACTTGCTGAAATCTAGGTCGGTCACATCCACCGCTACTCCCTGATCTACTTTCCTGGTCACCCAGTCAAGGAAATCTATCAGATTTGTTTGACAAAACCTTCCTGCTGTGAATCCATGCTGCCTCAGATACTGTGCTCTGCTGGATTCAAGAAATACCACAATCATTTCCTTTAGCAGTGACTCCAGTAATTTCCCCACCACCGAAGCCAGGCTAACTGGCCTATAGTTGCCAGCCTCTTCCCTATTCCCACTTTTGTGAAGAGGGACTACATTTGCCCTCCTCCAGTCCCCTGGAACCACCACTGTCTATATCAATTTGTTGAATATGGCTGATAGTGGTGCTGCCAGCACCTCTCTAAGATATTTTAATATTCTGGGATGTATCCCATCCTGCCCCATAGCATTGTCCCCTATCAGATTCTCAAGTTCCTTTAGGACTTTTTCCTCTGTAAATGGGCTGGTACCCACCTCTCTCCCATTGGTAGCCCTATCACCCAGTAGTGGTCCTTCTCCTTCCCTTTCTTCTGTGAATATTGGAAACAACAATAATATTTGTTCAGGATTGTTGCTTTCTCTAGGCCCCCTCTGCACACCCACCCCTCCCTCCCTTGTTAATCTCACAATCCCACCTCTGGTCTTCTTTCTTTCCATTATGTATCTGAAAAAGGTCTTGCCTCCTTTCTTCATTGCCTGGGCTATTTTTTCCTCCATTTACGCCTTTACAGAATGGTTATTTATATATTTTATTCATGATGGTTTATTGACTGAATGATTTGTTTGTTTTAAAATGTTTTACGTATTGTGTTTGTACAGTTCTCAGAGTCCCAGGAATTGAGTGCCTTATAAATAAAAATATCTATCTGTCTGTCTCTCTATCTATCTATCTATCTCTCTATCTATCTATCTATCTATCTATCTATCTTTGCACTCTTGACTGCTTTCCCCACCTCCCTCTGCTTTTCCAGATACAGTTCCCTGTCTTACCCTCTGTGTTTCCATGTATTGCCTGAAAGCTAACCTTTTCTCTCTTACCTTCCCAGCCACATCTTTTGATAACCATAGTGTTTTTTTTCTTACTCTTTCTTTTGCTTAGTTGCCTAACACAAAGGCTTGTTGCCTCTGCTATGGCTCCCTTAAGGTTAACCCATTGTTTCCCTACACCGCCCTTCTTCTTTTTCTCCTGCCAGGGCTTCCTTGAGATAGTCCCCCATTTTTCCGAAGTCAACCCATCTGAAATCCAGGACCCTTGTTTTCATGTGATTTGACTCCTCCACTGTTCTCACATTGAACCACACTGTACAATGATCACTGGACTGCAGGTGACTATCTACCATTACATTGGTGACTCTGTCCCCATTGGTGAGTACTGCTGGGATGAGACAAGCTCAAACCTCAGGTTTCTGGATGGTGATGAATGGTTCAAAGAACACAACAACAAGCAGACTTGTAGAGTGTAATAAAAGCAGTTTATTACAAATACTCACACAATATAAGTGATACAAAGCAGTCACAAGGGAGCCAGCTTCCCCCAACCCTTGGGTGTTTAGTCTTTCTCTCTCAGAAAGGCCGGCCTTGCAAGCAGCTATATACTACAGATAACAGTTACAATTCTAGATATGGTAAATGGGCCCTATTAGCAAAGAAACAATAATAAGGTAGCTCCCTTGGGTGTTATCTTATACAATGAAAATGTAAAGCCGGTAGAAACTTAGAACAAAGAAAATGTAAAGACAGCTATAAATGAAGAACAAAGAAAAGTGCAGAATAAACAGAAATACATATAGAATGATACTTTGGTAAAAGGATATGATTATGACAGAATGTAAAAAGAGCACATAATATAAGTAAATGCATAAAAGCAACATATAAGTATAGCAGGCATACTGAAATATAAGCAAAATGAATATATATGATATGATACTGTGTATAACAGTAGCAACCACAATCCCTAGTATCCACGCTTGCATGTCGGGTACTTATTTCTACAAGTTAATGCCATATAGCAATATAACAATAATAATGATGATGTCTTTGGAGTGAGCATGTGGGTCAATAGTGGATGTTGAATCCATGAATAACATTCCCCTCCTTGTTGCCTTAGAAAAGGTAACACAACCATAGGGAAGTGGTTGGAATCATTTACAGATCTGTGGCACAGGTATTGTAAAGGAATTTAAGTTTCTCATGATGTTGTTTATGAGTACACTGCAGACAACAAAGTGTTAGTATTAGAAAAATGATCAAAAATGCTTCAATGATCACAAAAATTTTAAAAGTAAATTCAACAATGGGATTATCCCAAATATCAGTTAAATCATCATGAATTAGGTCATTAAGGCTTTCAGTCACTTTGGTAATGGTGGTACAGCTCCTCCACAGAGCTCAGAAAAATCGTTTCTTTTTTTTTTTTTCAATTATTTGGCACCCTCTAGCTGATTGGCCAGTCTACTAAAGCAGTCAGCCTGATTGGCTCCTTCAGTGAGCTGAAAACTATGTGTAGCTCTGGCTTTTTCTAGCCACTGTAAGGACCCCAGAATTGTGCTGCTAAATTCTAGTTGTTTTAGAGCTCAGCTGTAATTTTTCGCAATTGATATTGTTTTTTATTTGCTTGTACAAACTGCATTGCAACAGCAAGTTTGCACAAGACTGGGCTGTTAAACTCTCTGTTGCTGCCAAATATAATGTAGCCAAGGTCTTTTTTCTTAAACTGCAATTTATTGTCTGTTTAACTAAGTGCTGCTAATGATTCTGGACTTTTTCTTAAACTGCAATATAATTTCTGTTTAAACTAACTGCTGCTACTTATTCTAGGCTTTTTTATTAAACTGCAATTTTAACTCCTGTTTTAACTAAGTGCTGCTATTGGTTAACTTAGATATTTTGCCCTGCTGAATCTGTCATACTTTTCAAACAGTTCTGCCACTGATCCTTACTTCTAACCCAGCTCCTCAGCTGTAAGCTCTTCTCTGCCTTTAAACTTGCTCTTGCTGCCCAGCTCCAACTAACCTTGCATCCAAGCCCTGTCCCTCTCTTCCACCATTGTTCCCCATTAGCTAGCCTCCTCTAGCTTGGCACCGATCCACCCAGCCCTCCCACTCCTTTGTCTCTCCTTAATAAGCTTGTCCCTGCCTGGTGCAGCCCTGAGGTTGCAGCAACTCCTCAGGTCTTCAGTGCAGGGACCCCTGATTTTACAGAATTGGGTGCATTGTCCCTGATGCACCTGGAGTTTGCCACAGCCCTAAATCACCACGAATTGTGATGCTCTAAGGGCTCTTTGAAAATGGAGCCTTATATATATATATATATATATATATAGTAGGAGTCTGCCACCCTCCACCTTCTAAAAATTTACCAGACCACTCTCAGTTGCACACGGCCCCCCCCACATCTAAAAATTCAAGGATTAGAGCAACAATCCCCCTTAATGGCTCTGCCACAACCAGTAGGCAGGAAAGCGTTAACTAATCCCTCATCGCCTTAGCAAATTACCAGAAGATAAATTTATTAACAACCACAATATATTAGTTTAGCATGAAAAAATCTAGTAATACAAAGCACAGATTAGCACTATCAGAATAGACAATTATGCATTAAAATGCTATTGGCCATGATATTACAAACACAAGTCTTGCAACAGGTTAAGATCCATCAGTTAACCATTGTAAAAGTTCAGATTATGCTGAAACTTAAACCTGTGGTCAGCAGCAAATTCATAGAGAGCACCTTCCTTTCTTTCAAGTTACTCTTCAACAAGTTCAAAATGTAAACATATACGAACATACGAAAATGCCAGCAGATACACGCCTTATAGTCTATCAAGTCTGCCCTATTGTGCAGCTAGCCCTCAGCTTGCAGCTGCCCCACCCTCCCCACCCTTCTTCATCCTTACCCCCTTACTCTGTCCTATCCCTCTTAAACCACCCACCATTCTACAGGATACCACCTCCTCAGGCAGAGTATTCCATTTGTCTATCACCCATTCTGTGAAAAAATGTCTCCTGATTTCCCTCCTGAATCTTCCCCCCTCCAATCTCAGCTGGTGCTCTCTCATATACCTCCTTCTTCTAATCTGGAAAATCCCTTCTGTATCAGTCTTATTTATCCCCTTTAAGTATTTAAAGGTTTTGATCATATCCTCCTATCTCTCCTCTCCTCCAGTGAATACATGTTCAGCTCACCAGCCTATCCTCGTAGGACTTTCCCTCCAATCCCTGGATCATCTTTGTCACCCTACACTGCACCCCTGCAACAATCTGACATCCTTCTTCAGGAATGGGCACCAGTACTGCATGCAGTATTCCAGGTACGGTCTGACCAGTGACCTATACAGGGGAAGGATCACCTCCCTATTTCAGGAGGAGATTCTTCTCACTATACACCTCAGCATCTTGTTGGATTTTGCTGCCACCTTCCTGCACTGAGCTGAGTTTTTCATACTCCCATTATAAGCACCCCTAGATCCCTTTCCTCCTCAGTGTTTTCCAACTGTACCCCTCCCAGCTGATAGCTCCTCCCCTGGTTCCTAGCCCCGAAGTGCAGTACCTTGCACTTCTTGATGAGAACCCCAACTGCCATGTTTCTGACCATTCCTGTAGTTTGATCAAGACTTCCTGCAGCCCTCTCCAACCCTCGATGTCATCTACCACAGTGCCCATCTTTGTGTCATCTGCAAACAGACTGATCTTACTCCGGATCTCGAGTGAGATGTCAGCTATGTATATCCCAAACAGTACTGGTAACAGTACCGATCCCTGTGGTACCCCACTTGTCACTGCCCTCAGGGATGAGTGTCCCCTCCCACCACTCTTTGCTGCCTTCCATTGAGCCAGTTATTGATCCATTTGACCATCCTTGTTCCCACCCCTGTATACTAAAATGGAACAATGTAATGTTCATTCGATAGAGTTTTCCTAGTAGCACTTGCACCGCTCATGTGAGCACCACACATATGTGTGGCAGCATAGACTTTTATGACTCAAAGCCCCACCCGGCCAACTGATGCTTTTCAGCCACTTGTACACCCCTGTACCTCCTTGCAGACTGAGAAATCAGATACCACCAAATGTCCAGGCTGAAAACAGGAAGGTAACTTGTTGCACTTGTTGCTAGTGCATGATGTTACAGCACATGGAAACAGGCTTCTGCTAGATATAATTTGCAGGCTGTTGTAACTTTAGCAGCATGGGATTTTATGACCCAAACTCCACTCATCCAACTATGCTTCTCAGACACTGGTACACCCCTCACCCCATTGTAGACTAAGAAGTCAGACACACCCAAATGTCCGGCTCAAAACAGGCAGGTAACTTGTTACAATTCTTGCTAGTGCAGGATGTTGCAGCAGATGGAAATGGACTTCTGCTAGATGTAATATGAGTGCAGAAGAATTAAGAAAGCCCTGTGACTCACGTGTGAGATTGGTGGGTGGATCGAGCTTCCAGAGGCTTAGTGCCTTGTAACAAGAGACAGCAGATTTAAGGGACAGTTTGTTGGTGTCCTGTGCTGAAAATGCTGGCATTGCTGACAGAGAGGAGCATAAGCACCCAGCTTCAACCTAGTAGTCAGTGTTTGGGGGACTTTGAGACTTGTCTTTAAATTTTTAACAAGTAGAGTAGGGAACCTAGCTCAAGAAATTAATCTTTAAGGTGAGTAGATTAAGAAAACCCTGTGAATCAGGTGTGTGTTTGGGGGTGAGCTGCCAGAGGTTTAGACCCACATTTTCAAAGAAGATGCGTGGTGCATCTTGGCCAAAATGGAGATGCATGTTGCAGCTCAGAAAATTTGCTGAAATGCAATATTTGAATGGGGAGATGTGTCACACATCTCCAAATGCACCATCATGCAGAATTAATGTATGTGGCAAAAATAAAGGGGGTGGATCCATGAATATGCCATGCACTGCAATATTCAGCCATGTGGTGCATCTCCTGCCACTACCCAGAAATGTGCTACCCAAAGTTAGGCATGGAAAAGGCATGCCTAAATCAGCTGGCCACCCACAGGCATGCTGTGGAAGTGCAGACAGGTGCACAGAAACCTGCCAGCCCCCGTAGCCTAGTGGTACCCCCTCTCCCATGCCTGATACCTGTTCAAAGTACAAATATGCCCTAAACACATTTCATAATGTAGGGTCTCCTTCGCGATGCCTCCGATCCCTGATCAAATCATACCTTTTGGCCAGAATTATTTCATAGTAGTGGTACCTCTCCCATATCCAATTGAAATAAAATGAACACCAAACACTTTTCCATAGTGTAGTGGTCTCCCACCCCATCAGGACCAGACCCTCCAACTCTGCTCCCCCCCAAACCAACCAGAGCTGGTGACTGGCTCAGCCCTCTGCACACCACCACTGCCTGCCATCACCTGAACTGTCAATGAATGCATACTATACAGAGTATACGCTTATTGGGTCAGCCAATGAGTGCACACTCTGTACAGTATGCGTTCATTGACAGCTCAGTTAGCGACCAGACATGGTCGTGTGTGGAGGGCTGAGTTAGTCACCAGCTCCAGTTGGGTTGGGGGAGAGCAAGGTTGGGGGTCCAATCCTGATGGGGTGGGGGGGCCTCTTCACTGTGGAAGAGTGTTCAGTTTTAGTTTTTATTTTGATTGGGAATCGGGAATGGATGGGGGGTTACCACTACACTATGGAAAGGATTCGGGACATAATTGTGATCTGATCATGGATCAGGCATGGGGGGACCCTCAAATATGGAAAGGGGGTCGGGAATGCTTACTATTTTGGACAGGAATCAGGTACAGGAGGGGGGACACTACACTATGGAAAAATGTTTGGCATAGTTATACTCCGAATGGGGATCAGGGATCGGAGGGGATACCACTACACTATGGAAAATGTTCGGGGATTATTGTACTTTCATTAGGGGATCGGGCATGGGGGGCCACAGGACTACAGGGATTGCCAGGGGTTTGTTTATGTTTCCCTTCACTCAGGGCTGGGAGGAGACTGGCCCAGTGCATTTGGCCAGGTGAGACCATGCTAATGAGCTCATGATGAGCTTGCATGGGGCCCGGTTGTGCCATGCAAGGGTGCAATGAATCTTCTTCCCCATCCAGGGGCCATAAAGTCTGCTGCTGCTCCACCAGAGTATCCCTAGGCAGAGGCAAGATTGTTGGTCTTTGGTGGCTCTGGGACAGTGGGGGAGGCAGGGAGGGCACACACTCCTCAGCCCGTACCACACACAATTCCTTTGTCTTACTGGTGGGATGGAGCAGCTTGGAGGAGGCACACTTAGCAGGGGGAAGGGAGTAAGTGGGGGGTTCTCAGATGGGAAGGCCCCAAGCTGAGGAAGAATCAGCAGTATATGAGGGACTCTACTGTCAGGGAGATAGACTTGGAAGTGGGAGAGAAAGGGAGAAGGAGATGAACTGCCTCCCAGGTGCTTTGGCTTGGAGGGATTGAGTTCAGATCCAGAAGATTGCTAGGGCAGCAGGAGATGGTTGGGAACTAGATGTCATTGCCCATCTGAAGATAAATGCCCTGGCAAGGGACAGGGTAGGGGTATGCAGGAAAATTTCAGGGAGCTGTATAGGGAACTCAAACAAGTGCTATGCATGGTGGCTTTTGCTGAAGTGTTACTTGTATAAGGCCAGGGAGCGGATAGGACACTCCGTACCAGGGCTTTTAACAATTGGTTAAAGACATGTGGCATGAAGGATGGTTTCAGCTGCATTATGGAATGGGGGTCAACCTGGAAGGATATGGCCTCTATGGGAGAGGAGGTCTGCATCTTTCCAGGAGAGGGACCACAATTTTTAGTGGGAAGTTTAAATAATAGTTGGAAGAGCATTTCATCTAGTTGGGAGGAAGGCTGTAAAACCAACAGAGGCAACAATCCTCCCTCCAAATAATGAAGCAGCAAGGAGGGAGAGCCCGACGAGAGTACATCTCCCCAGGGTAGGGATGCAAGAAGACTGGAGTGAAGACAAGGGGGATAGAAATCAGGAAAGTAAGAAGAAAGGAATAAAGGTGACAGGTAACAAGGCAAGTGGGATCCAGGGGGAGCTTCAGGGAAAAGCACAAGCAGGAGGGGATGAAGCAAGGAAGCAGACAGGGAGGGAAGGAGTAAGGCATGGAGAGCCATGTGCATCAATGCAAGGAGACTCATATATAAAATTCTGGACCTCAATGCCATTATAGCAGAGGCTAACCTGGATTTGATGGCCATAACAGAGTCATGGTACACTAACAGCCATGACTAGACATGGCCATACTTGGCTACTCATTGTTCAAGAGAGACAGGCAAGAGAGGAGGTGTTGTATGAAATAAGAGGGAGGTAATCAAGGCCATGGAAATACAGGGGTACCCAGAGGAAAAAGAAGGGCTGGAGGTGCTATGGGTTATCCTGAAATAGCTACTGGTGCCGGTATCCATAAGGGGGTGGTATACAGACCTCCAGCACAGGAAGAGGAGTTGGATTCAGCACTTGGGAAGCCATCATCAAGATGGCAAGTAAGGGGCATATGCTGCTAGTTGGGGACTTCAATCTGCCAGATGTGACAGGAAACTTCTAAATGAAGCTTCAGCAAGGAGCAGGGCCATCTATGACTCCCTACAATGAGCTTTTCTCAGGCAGCTAGTCAAGGAACCCACTAGGGATGGGGCAATGCTGGACCTGGTACTAACAAACTGGGACAGCATTACAGACATCACAGTGTGCAGTCACCTAGGTACAGTGCTGGTGATTACCATGCAGAGTAGTTTAACATTAAGATGGGAACAGAGGCAGATCACATGAGGAAGAGGGTCCTGAACCTTAGGAGGGTGGATATTTAAGAAATAGGAGACTGTCTCAGAAACTGTATGGTACAGGGGGATTACTAGGGAGAGGTAGAGGCACAGTGGGGAAAAATAAAGGAGGGCATAATTAAGGCAACCAAACTCTGCATGAAGGAATTGAGTAAAAGTATAAAGAAAAAGAGACCATGATGGCTCTCTAGGGAAGTGTCCAAGGTAGTGAGGGAAAAAAAGGACAGCATTCAGGTGGTTTAAGGAAATGCAGAAGGAGGAAGACAGGGGTGTATACCAAGTTAAACAGAGTAAAGCAGGAAAGGCAATGAGGGAAGCAGCAGAACTGACAGAATAAGGGATAGACAAAAGGGCAAGTAAATGGGATACAACATCATTCAGGCACATAAGCAAGAAGAGGAAAGCAAGAGGAAAGAGAGAGAAGATGGGAAGGGTGGCAAGTGGAGACTGCACAGAAGGGGACCATGACAAAAGCAGACATCTTGAACAGATACCTCTGCTCAGTCTTTACAGTGGATGAGGGGGAAGACCCCCAGGAAGCAGCATGGACAAAAGAGGAGTTAGACAGAAGTCCATTTTCAGAGGACAGAGTCCTAAAGGTACTTGCAGCTTTGAAAGTGGACAAAGCTATGGAATGGATGGGATACACCCAAGGGTAGTAAAGGAATTCAAGGAGGTAGTTGATGCCTCACTGATGGCCTTATTCAACAGCTCACTGGAAACTAGTGTGGTTCAGGAAGACTGGAGGAGAGCAGACATGGTCTCTCGTCATACAAACAGCAGCAGGGAGAAGGCTAGCAAGTACAGGCTGGTCAGTCTCACATCAGTGTTCAATAAATGAATGGAAACCTTGTTAAAGGACAGTTTGGTGGAGTACCTTGAGTCCAGGTGGGGTACAAGACCAAAGACAGCATGGATTCACGGGGGGTTATGCCAGTCAAATCTGATTGATTTTTTTGACTCAGTGATTAGGGAAATAGATCAGGGCAGGAACGTGGATGTGGCCTATATAGACTTTGGCAAGGCCTTTGACACTGTGCCATACAGGAGACTGATAAAGAAATTGAGCAGCCAAGGAGTGGGATACAAGATGTTGAATTGGGTAAGGAACTGGTTAATGGATAGATGAGAGAGAGTGGTGTTAACAGCACTCACTCTAATGAGGGGAGAGTAACTAGTGGGTTACCACAGGTATCAGATCTGGGACCGTTCCTTTTCAACGTCTTCATAAGTGACTTTGCAAAAGAACTGGAAAGAAAGGTGTGCATTTTTGAGGATGACACCAAATCTGTAATAGGGCAGACACTGAGAAGGGTGGAGATAATGCTTTGGGTCCTTGGGAAACCTGAAGAGTGATCAAGAACATGACAGTTGGGGTTCAATGACAAAAAGTGCAAAATCAAACACCTAAGGCATAGAAACCCAGGAGCTTAGTATAGGATGAGGGATATTCACAGTCCCCAAGAAGGAAATGTACCTTTGGGTTATCATATCTGATGACCTCAAAGTAGCAGGGCAGTGTGATGAAGCAATGAGTAGGACCAGTGTGATGCTGGGATGCACAGGGAGAGGTATCTCTAGCAGGAGGAGGGAAGTAGTGTTACCAGTATATCACTCATTTGTGAGACCCCACCTGGAGTATGTTGTCCAGTTCTGAATGCTCCATGACAGAAGGGACATAGACAGAGTGGAAGCAGTCCAGAGGAGGGCAACTAAAATGACTCTGGGATTGCATCAAAAGTCTATGAAGAGAGACAGAGGGGTCTCAACAGGTACACCCTGGAAGAGAGGAGAGTGAGATGGGGACATGATAGAGACCTGTAAGTACTGCATGGGGTGAACAGGGTGCAAGACAGGAGTCTCCTTCAAATGAGAAAGAGCACCAGGACCAGAGGTCATGTGATGTAGCTGGAGGAAGGGAAGTTTATGAGGAATGTAAGGAAGTAATACTTCACTGAAACAGATGACACCTGGAACAGACTGCCTGTAGAATTGGTGAAGGTGAAAAAAAGGGGACTTCAAGCATGCATGGAATAGATATAGGGGAATATTGACAAATATGCAGGGAGGAAGGAGGGTTACCAGAGCCAGTTAAGGTCCTTTGAGACAAAATAGGCAGTGTAGACTGGGTGGGCCAAGTGGTCCTTTTCTTCCAACAAATTCAGTGCTTCAGTGTTTCTGTTTCTCCATCATTCTCCCTAGAAAGGGAACCAAACTTGGCTACCCTTTATCCCCCATACTGTCTAGCAGTAGAGCAATTAGCAATTAAATTGTGTTGACATCCAAGCACAAAAGAGATTTGATCTACTATGAGAGGTCTAACTACAGTCCAAATTCTATTATATTCAGACTTGTAAAATTAGTTTTGTTCGGCTGTCTTTTTAATTAGTGTATTGCACAAACATATACAGAGCAGGACTTGATACTCATTAACAAGAACTGGACCTTAGCTGACCCTTTAAACTATGCCAACTTCTGCTTTTTTCTCAGTGGAAATATAGACACTAGTTACTACATTTATGCAAATCCCACATCAGAATCCATTAGTTCCAGGGTATTGAAGAAGCCGATTCTCTGGAACTTGGAGATTAGATCTGGTGCCAGGTGCATCTGTGAAATATTGTATAAATAAAGCATCTCTGCCCCCAGGTTCACTAGCTGACACAGAACTTCTGACAATGAAGCACCTTCCTGTTGTACTTCTCATGGCGTTCCTGCTTTCTGCAGGTGGTAAGTTTATAACTACATTTTTTTTTATTCATTTAGTTTTAAATTTGTTATGCTCCCCCTTTAACCTTCTTTAGATCCTGATTTTTACCTCATGCACACTGTGATTTCTAACTTCATTTTCTCTGAAAAGAGCTTGTGATAGGGTTTTTTCTTATCTCACTGAAAACAATATAGCATATTAATTTGACTCTGTCTTCCACCCTGGCCACAGTACTGAGACCACTCCCCTTATAATGCTCAATCATTTCTTTCAGTAGTGTATCCTTCTCACTTCTCATCCCTCTAAGTGTTGCTTTTGTCACTGCTGACCACTCCAGAATCCTGGATTAACTGTAATCTGTAATTCTGATGTCTGTACAGTAGTTCCATACTTTTTGTTCTGATCATAAGTTTCTGATCACTATGTCTTCATAACCTGTGGATAAATCCTATCTGTGCCAGCCCCATTCTCTATTGCATAACAAAAGCTTCTATCATGGCACCTCTGATATTTTCTGACAGTCATGGCACCCTTGAAGGCTTTAAAGTGCTCCTTTTAGGCAAGAGAAACCTCCTAAATCACTACCCTGTTTCCCATCTTAAATCTGCTCTCACATTTGCCTACTTTGTCTGTATCCTTGGGATCCTTTTTGACCCTGAACTGTCTTTCCTGTCCCACATCTCCAATGTATGTAGATATACTTCCCGGCATCTCTGAAACTTTGTCCATGCCCATCACTTAGATACCCCACCTCTGCTGAAATCCTCACTCAACCCTTCTCTATTCTGGATTTGAGTACTACATTTCCGTTCTTATGCCCTCCCAACATACTGGCGCTCTCTAGTTTATTATATCCAGAATAACAAGGTTCATTCCTCAGAAGCTCAAAAGTAAGAAAGGATAGTCTAAAACAAAAAAAGCTCAGTCCATCAATTTTTAAACACAGAATTTTTACCTGCTGACTATTAGACAAACAGATCTCTTTTGTGCTTCAATTCAGTTCACATATTTTAAAGAAATCCACACACCATTAACAAGTTTACTGGAAATGTAACAGGTTTACTGAGGCTTCTGGCACTGCCAACAAGGTTTGGGTGGAGTGTGCTCTGTACATGTAAATCTAAAGCCCTAGGCTGACGTTTTTCTTTTATACTTTGGAATATCTTGGGGTAAAAGTGAGTTCCTGTGGCATAAACAGTTTTGTTTTCATTTGTAAATCCAGAATACTGCTGTTAAACTCCTTTCATACTCTAAAATAAAATGACCATGTCACCTATGTCCTCAGAGACCAGACTACCCAGTTTTCTCAACTCAATATAACATTTCCTTTCCGTAATGTACAACACTGTTCTTTGCTCAGTCTGTACCTTATAATGAAGATCCCGTGTCCATAATGTACAATGCTGTGCTTCGCTCAGTCTGTACCTTATAATGAAGGTCCCGTGTCCGTAATGTACAATGCTGCGCTTCGCTCAGTCTGTACCTTATAATGAAGGTCTCGTGTCTGTAATGTACAATGCTGCGCTTCGCTCAGTCTGTACCTTATAATGAAGGTCCCGTGTCCGTAATGTACAGTGCCGTGCTTTGCTCAGTCTGTACCTTATAATGAAGGTCCCGTGTCCGTAATGTACAGTGCTGTGCTGTGCTGTGCTCAGTCTGTACCTTATAATGATGGTCCCTTGTCCATAATGTACAATATTCTGCTTTGATCAGCCTATACCTTATGAAGAAGTTGTACTGTGTATATTGTAACATAGTGACTGAACTTGGTAGTTAGTCAGTTTTGTAATGGAGCACTAGATTGCTCAATAAAACAGGATGTAACCTGTACAGTAAAACACTGTGCAGTCAATGAGATTATTAAATATATACATATTTTATATTAACAATATAAAACTAAAGAATACTGTATACAGTAAAATACAAAAGGGATAAAACACACTAGGGAATGCAAAATAAAAATGGTTTAAAATGACAGTTTGCAGAAAGAAAAAATCTTTAGTCTCAAAGTAAGACCTACAGTACCATGCCCACTCACAGGACTTAAAACTGTATATATCTATCTATATCTATCTATCTATCTATCTATCTATCTATCTATCTATCTATATATATATATCTATATATATATATATATATATATTTTATATATATATATACACACACGCACACACACACACACACACACACAGACGAACACACACACACACAGACACACCCAGTGAGAATTTGACTCAAGATCCTAATTCCAGTGGGCATCTGATATTTTTCTGTGCCCAGTGACATCTGACTTCTAGATTTAGAAGTCACAAGATGTCCCTTTCTGGGCCAGTGCATCAGTACTCATCATCCTGTCATTCACAATGGTCAGCCTTCTTTTGGGCAAAACCAGTTCTGAGTCTGGTACATACAGTATAACCACTGATGATGGTTGTAATGATGATGGCTGTATATTTCAGGCTATCCACAAAACTCCCTGCCACTTCTATGAATTTAACAAGGCATCAACACCAAATGGGGCCATCAGAAGCATAGTTTTATGCAGATATTCCAGTTTACATGATAAGGAGGCATATGCCCCCACCTAGAGAGAAATATACTCACCACAGTGGCACTCTGTAGTTGGTTGGAATGCCTGTGTCTTACAGCACAAAACAAGCAAGATTTATAGGGCTTTCTCACTGTGAAAATATGTTATCCCTTTCAGACCACCTGAGAGGTATGAGTCAGAAGCATTTCCCAGCTATGTCACAGGTATGCCCCACGAACAGTATGCCACCTCTGTATGACAGTCATGATGATGTGCTTTGCTCACTCTGCACCTTATAATGAAGTTGCTTTTTCTACAGTGTCCAGTGCTGTGGTTTGCTCACTCTGCACCTTATAATGAAGTTGCTTTTTCTGTAGTGTGCAGTGCTGTGGTTTGCTCAGTCATTAGGATCTGTCTATAGTCTGTAGAACCTTGTAACTGAGTTACGAACCCCTCTTGTTTTGCAGATGCCCGGAATGTTCTGCATAACTCCTTGGATTTGAACAACTTGGAAGAAAGTGATGGGGACCAGAAACGAGAACTCGGTGAGTGACATGCTGCAGTTAAGAACATCTAGCATCAGAAAAGTAAATGGCAAAATTTGCACAAGAACCAACTTAAAATGCATTGCATGAATTTGTTTCCTTTTTGCTAAACCCCCATGCTAACAGGGATGGTACCAGCGTAGGGCCATGGGGGGATCAGAATGAGGGGGAACAGGTTAAGATGAGGAAGGGAATTGGGTGGAGGGTGGTCTCCCTGAATGCAAAACACCTGGGAAACAAAACAGCTGAGTTACGGGCTCTCTTGGCTGTTGGGATGGTGGACATTGCAGCCATCATGGAGACTTGGTCCACTCAATACCAGCACTGGGATCTGATGATCCCAGGGTATAGGATATAGAAAAGACAGGGGGAAGGGGAGGGGGGAGGCATGGCAATTTATATTAGAGAAGGGATAAGGTGTACAAGTGATGAGGGGCAGGAAGGTAAGACAGAGGCATTATGGATGCAGTTCCTTGATTATAAAAGTAGGACACTGTGGATGGGGGTGGTGTACAGACCACCAGCTCAGACAGAGGACTTGGACAGGGAGTTAGCGGAGCAGAGTAGCAGGGTATGCAGGAAAGGGAACACGGTGATCATGGGGGACATCAATCTACCAGGAGTAGATTGATGAACCCCAGCCACCTCAAGCACAAGGGAGCAGGTGCTACTGGATGCATTCCAGTATAGCTTCCTGGCAGAGATGGTCAGTGGGACAACTCAGTTTGGAAACACTCTGGACCTAGTGCTAACTAATGGTGAGGCTGTGAGAGAGCTGATGGTGGAGGACCCACTAGCTGGGAGTGACCATCAATCAGTGTGGTTCATGCTCAGCATGGGCAGGAATACTGTAGGTACAGTAACCAGGGTGGCAGACTTTAACAAGATGGGTGAATTCTGGGAAGGCACTTGAAAGGATTTAGGCCTGATATGGATGCAAATCAGAAATGGGATATTATCAAACCTGGGCTGATTGAGGCTACTGGGTCATGTACCAAGACACTGAGCAAGAAGAATAGGGCTAAGAAGCCAAGCTGGCTGAACAAGGAGGTTTTGGAAGCAGTAAGAGAAAAAAAGTAGCTTTTCAGAGGTTCAAGAAGTCCAGAAGGGGGAAGGACAGGGAACTGTATGCAAAGAAGTCCAAGGAGGTAGCCAGATTAGTCAGGGTAGTCAAGGCTTCCTGGGAGCTGAGGCTGGCACAGGGAATCAGAGAAGAGGAGAAAGACTTTTTCAGATACATAAGGAAGAGAAGGAGCAGCAGGGACCTGATAGTGAGGATTAGAAAGGACGGGGGTTGGGTGGAGAAGGGGACAGAACAGGTAGAAGCACTAAATGAGTACTTCTGTGTTCATGAAAGAGAAAGGTGTACAGCTACATCAGGGGATAGAGCAGGTGGACAAGGGGGGAATGGGTGACAGATGAGGCAATTACAGTGGGCTGGGTGCTGGAGGCTCTGAAGGCACTAAGGGTGGATGAGGCACCAGGTCCAGATGGCATTCACTCCAGGGTGCTAAAGAACTGGTGGAGGTATTGGTGGGTCTGCTGGCAGACCTGTTCAATACCTACCTGGACACAGGTTGCATACCACTAGATTGGAGGATGGCTTACATGTTGCATCTCCACAGGAGTGGCCCAAAGGATGAACCAGGCAATTACAGACTTGTAAGCCTCACATCCATTGTAGGAAAACTTATGGAAGCAATCCTGAAAGAGAGGCTAATGAACGTTTTGGAGGAAAATGAACTCCAGGACAGTCAGAAGCATGGATTCATCTCTGCAATATCCTGCCAGATCAACCTAATTGAGTACTATGACTGGATAATGAGGGAACTGGATTAAGGTCATGCAGTGGAAGTACTGTATCTAGACTTCAATAAGGCATTTGATTCAGTGCCTCATGGGTGGCTGGGGGTGTAAGTTGCAATATGTGGGGGCAGGGACACAAATGATAAACTGGATCATGAACTGGCTGAAGGGGAGGTAGCAATGGGTGGTGGTGGGGGGGCACTCTCATCCCCAAGGGGGTGACAAGCAGGGTGCCACAGGGCTCAGTGCTGGGTCTGGTTTTGTTTGGGTTATTCATATTGGATATTTCACATAGCATTAGGAGCAAGATTAGTCTGACTGCAGATTATACCAAGATAGAGGCGGTGGTGGATGACATAGAGGGGTGGCAGGAGCTACAGGAGGACCTGACCAAACTGGAGGAGTGGTCAGAAAAGTGGCAATTGAGCTTCAATGCAAAGAAGTGCAAGATTATGCACTTCAGAGCAAGGAACCCAGGGAAGGGCTACCAGTTGGGAAGGGTTCAGATATAGGTCACCAAGGAGGAGAAGGACCTAGGGGTGATCATAACAGGTAATGTGAGCAATTCAGCTCAGTGCAGCAAGGTGGCAGCTAAGGCCAAAAAGATGCTGGGATACATTGCGAGAGGACTGTCATCCAGAAATAGGGATGTGATTCTGCTGCTGTACAGGTCACCAGTCAGGCCACATTTGGAGTACTATGTGCAATACTGGCATCCCTTTCTGAAGAAGGATATCAGATTGCTGGAGGAGTGCAGCACAGGGCAACAAAGATGTTCATGGGGCTGGAAGGCAAAACCTATGAGGACAAGCTGATTGAGTTGAATATGCACATCCTGGAGGAGAGGAGGGATCAGGGGTATATGATTGAGACTTTCAAATATTTGAAGGGGATTAACAAAATGGGCATAGAAGGGATATTTAAGCTGAGGAGAGGAAGGGACATGAGAGGGTATGGTTTCAGGTTGGAGGGTGGAAGATATTGGAGAGAGATGAGGAGGCATTTTTTCACAATGAGGGTGATGGAGAAATGGAACACTCTACCTGAGGAGGTGGTATCAGTATCCTGAAGGATGGTGGGCAATTCTAAAAGGACATGTGACAGAGTGGGAGGTGGGGTAAAGGTGAGTGGAGAGAGGAGGGGGCAGCTGCAATATAAGGGTGCTAGCTGCACATTCGAGCAGACTAACTTGATAGACCATAAGGCCTGTTTTTGTTGGTAGATTCATATGACCTTGCTCTTCAGATCATGGATAAGCCATGTTTGTACTTTGTTATACATGTCAGTGACCATGGTCATTCATGGGTTCTCCATGATTTTAGCCATTGTTATTCACGGATAGAGATGCAGCGAATTTAAATTTCGCCAGTGAAGTGAATGCAGTGTGCAGCACTCACAAGGACACCTGCCACGTGAGTGGGTAATGCAAAGTGCTCACTTCGCCTTGTCATTACCACTTCGCATTAAGGCAGAATGGCAATGCAAAGTAAGGCAAAGTCATTGTTTTTAATGGACTTCGCGTTCCTCATTAGGATTCTAAGTGATCCACTTGGTGTTTCAGATTTGGTAGCCCCCCCACACATCACATGATTTACAGCACTGTAAGTCACATGCTCTTTAGCTAGGCAGGAAGAAAGTGAGTCATACAAGCAGACACTTTTACTTTCTCCTGTGCAGACGAAGAGAGAGTAGTGTGTTTTGTGACTGCTGATACTTTTAGATCAGAGTGAGAAGGAGGAGATTTAAACTTTGATTTAGACCCAACAGCTTTTTTAAAAGCTACATTTTTTTGTCTTTTCTGTACTCTTTTTTACTTAATTTGTTCTTTCAGTAAATTTTATTTTTCTTACCTTTATAAGTAGTTAGTTTTTGTCTGTGTCTGTGTGACTGTGTGTGTGTGTTGTGTGACAGTGTGAGTAGTGATTGCTCGGACTGAGGGAGCTCAGTAGGAGAGATGAACCAGGGTGAGGGAATGTCTTGGATGGGGCAGCTTTGGGAGAGCGTGGTAGTGGTAAGCATCATACCATGTGCATGCGCGAAGGGCATGGGCGCCCATTCCTGTTGGACCGCTCAAAACTTGTGAGTGCCCCCGCGAAGCAGGACCAGCACCGCCTCCTGTCCTGACTCTGAGGCAGTTGAACCACTACCACCACCACCACCACCACCACCAAGTCCAGCACCAGGTCCTCTGGAGCAGGATGTGCCTGTTCCCCCGGGCCCAGGTGTGGATCCCATCCCTGTTCAGCACTGTGACCAGCAGTCTTATAATACATCCAAGTAACTATTAAAAAAATGTATGTTGTGATTCATCACATGATCGTAAATCATGATTTGTGACTGCATTTGTGACCATGATGATGAAGAAACGTGAATGCCTATGGATGTACTTCCCCGGGCCCTGATGAGCTGTAGCTTAAAACTCCCAGACTTAAAAACACGTATCAATGAGTACAATGGTGGGGTGGTGAAGCCTGGAGAGATACAACAAAACAGGCTTACAATACATTCAAGTAACTAGAAAAAAATGAATGTTGTGATTAAGCGTGAATGATCGTGAATCGTGATTTGTGACTCGCATTTGTGACTGTGATGATGAAGAAACGTGAATGCTTACACTCGGCTGTACTTCCCTGATGAGCTGTAGCTTAAAACTCCCAGACTTAAAACACGTATCAGTGAGTACAATGGTGGGGTGGTGGAAGCCTGGAGAGATACTACAAAACAGGCTTACAATACATCCAAGTAACTAGAAAAAAAATTAATGTGATTCGTAACGTGAGTGATCGTGAATCGTGATTTGTGACTGTGATGATGAAGAACGTGATTTGTATCATGAGTGACTCGTGATTATGGTCCTGACTTAAAAACGCATATTAATGAGTACAATGTTCATGCAGAATTAAGCACCACACCTGTCCAGTACTCTGAAGGGAAGCCAAAGAAACAACTGTGACTTAAGTTACAGATGGAAATTGGGCCCTAAAGAGATGCAAATGCACAGACAGATTAAGATTGCTCTGTGCACTGAAGAGATGCAGACACAAAGGCACAACACCTAACCAGTGCTCACCATCAGAAATTCAAATCTGGAAAAGAATACCTTTATCAGTTGGGGCAGGTCGCGCGGGGGGGGCAGTGTACTGTACTGCTGCAGTAACAGTCACTAGTACTAGTACCAGTAAAGAAACCACAAAGAAGTACAAAAATCACACAGCTGCAGTGGATAGCAGCTTCACATTGCTGAAATTATTATGTGGCACAATAAAAGGTGTCTGATTTGATGACATGCATCACACACATACTCACATACACACTAAGTAATGCATAGCAAATTGAAAACTTCAGTAATATAACCACATATTTTAAACAATCTAAAATTATGCACTGCTGCACCACAACAATCAGCAAAAAAATGATAAGAAATATTAAAATATTACTGTGTGTACATTAACACAGTTAAACAAGAAAAATGTCACCAAAACAGAAAGCACTGTCTTTTCTCCAAGTTAATCTACCACACCACAGATACACCTCCTCCCAAAGCACACTTCCACTGTTTTCAGTACACAGACTGAATGTTGTACATTAACATTCAAAATCCATACACAAACAATAAACGCCGATGATATGAACACAGGAGGGTTTCCTATAATCGATGAACTAAAGTTTCAGCAAAAATTACTCAAAAGGCTTTTTAACAGCTTTTGAAGGTTTGAATTGCAGAGAGCTCTCAGAGCAGACTGTCTCCTATAGCTTCCTACACACACTACCCCAAACTGAGGCTGTGCAACATCTAGAGCCTGTGTGACCTGAAATCCCATGAAACACTGCAAAATTTGCCTTTGGAGCTTAAAAACAGGTAGAGTAAGGTGAAGTACATTGTTTTCAATGTACTTCCTTAAGAATTAGTGGAGTAGTGGTTTTGGGAAGGAGGAAGTAATGTAAGTCATTATTTTCAATGGACTTCGCGTTACCCATTTGTAACATCGAGTACGCTGCCAGGAGCACTCATGACCACTCACTCCACGGATCACTTCACGGAGCGAATTGGGGCCACTTCACCCACCACTATTCACGGACAACCACTGATGGTAAATGGCCCAGGGCAGAACATGGGTGGCCATGGTGAATATAATTTTACAATTATCTAAGTTAACCATGGTCTTCCATGGTTATCCATGGTTTCTAATTTCAGAAGTTTACTTAATTATAAAAAAAAATTCTACTCTGTTCAGGTAATTTCATTTTTTCCAAACAACCTTGACAACCTGCAATGAATACATGTTATCGATTTCTTAATATTATCCAAACATACTTGAAATAGCTGACTTACCAATTAATGATGTTATTTCTCTTTCTAATGGATTCTCTCCTCATTTATAACTGAGAATGACCTAATTGCTAATTATATCACTATAAAATAAAAACACTTTTATAGATGACCAGTTTATGTGCATTCTGGTAGCTATCCACCTGCTTACCTGCACTGGAGTTTCACTAAGTGTATTTAATTTTTTTTTCTTTTGATTATGAGAAGAGGAAGGGATCATAAATTAGAGCCAGTCACCCAGTCCTCTAAAATATAAAAATCCTTATTTTAAGGGATGGTCCTGTTGCAGTCAATGGAGGGTGGTGTCATGCTCTAAAAACTCTTTTGTCACAAAACAGAGAAGCAAGAGGATGGCACAGAGGCGGCACTGAACTAAATTAGGACCAGGAAGGGGAAGGCATGGGGCAGCTTGCTATCATTTACAGTCCCTTTGCCTTCTCAGTCTTGAAAGAAAAAAAAAGGTAAAACATGTTTAATGAAACTTAGGTGCAGGTAAGCTACCTGTAGGATCGTCCAAATGGCTTTATAAATGAGCATGGCTGGTGCTCTTTAATAGGTGGTGAGTTCTCATAACTATTTATTTTTGGTCAAGTAGTTAATTTATTTGTGCAAACCTTTTTCATAAATTGCAAAAAACAGTATCATTGTATGTCTTATATTAAAGGGACAAAGTTAGAATACTGATTTGCAAATAAATATGCAAATGTGGCTGTTATCCCATGCTCTCGTAACCATGAACAAACCATGACTAAACATGGATGAACCATAGTTGGCCAGAGTGTGCCCAGAAAGTCTAGAAAAAGACATTGAAAAAGTCAATAATACAGGGAGATCATGATTGAAAAATTCTGTAGCAACTTTTACGAAAGCCAGTAGCAACATGGAACCAAAACAATGTTTTTGTAAACAGTTTTTTTTATAAACTATATATCCCAGGAATACAGCTTCACCTTTAATATTAGATCTGTGTGGAATAAAAAAAATCTAAATTTATAGCATTTTGATGAAAGCTTGTGAAATCTCATGGAATTTTGTCAGAATTTCATGGAATTGTTAAAATGTATTAAGTTGCCCATAACTTGAGCATCTTCTGAGCTAGAGCTCTAAAATGTGTCATGCTTACCTTCTGTAAGAAGTTCCAATGATGTAACAAATAACATGGAATTGGAATGGATGGTCTCAAAATTACAGGTGCTCAAAGACTATCATTTTATTTTTTGTAGGGAACTTCATGAACATTTTTATTTGCACATACCTAAGCTGTCTATTGGGCCAGAGATACTAAATGTTTCATGATTACTTGATTATAGAAGTTCTTACAATGTGCCAAATTTCATGAAATTATGATACATGTCTCAAGCTTGTGTGTACTCAAAGTCTGTCATTTTATTTTTTGCATGAAATTTCATGAAAAAATTATCTGCTTATAACTCAGGCACTTTTGGAGCTAGACCTGTGTAAATTAACACAAATAACGTTTTTGTAATGGTTAGCAAAAAATTCTAAATATGGAGAGAATTGAATTACATATTTTTAAGTTACAGGGGTTCAAACTTTTACTGTGTAAATATTTGCAAAAATTTGTAAAAACTCTCAAAAATGTGGATGTGTGTATCTTCTCTGATCTTGTAGGCATAGACTGAACATTTGATATGCATATCAATGTCAGTTCATCCTGATATCTAACATAGATAATGCTCTGATGGGTGTAGATAACTATGGTGTAACTCGCAGTGGTTGGGTTAGTGCATCAGTAAAACCTCGAGCGCAGCTCAAGAGGTTTACAACTGCCCTAGCAACCATTAGAGATGATTACACCATGGTTATCACCTGTACATCAAGCGTTGTCATTTATAGTGTATGGGACTCAACATGAGAAGTTACCCCTCCCTAACACAAGTAAATTTAGCCTTACCTTATTAATGAATCTGCACTACAGCCACATGATTGTGTAGGAACACAATTTATTAGGATACACAGACTTAATGACAGTGGGCCAAAATAGCACCAGAGTTAAAATCTCTATCAGGCATAGAGATAGCTAGACTCAGTAACAGTAAACTAAGACAAATGGAAAGTTATTTGAATACTGTGCTAAGGCTAACAATCACATTCTGGGTGTGTAGAATACTGAAATACACTGGTATTCCGTTTTGTAAACCCACTGCTATGACATAGATGAGATAGGTTTATAAGGTTCTGACATCACAACAGTGGGATTACAAGGTTGTAATCTGCTTGGTTTCAGTGGGTAATAAGGGCTACCCATTCATTACAACTGGATGCATTGCTTTAGCAGTTTTATATTTACAGCAAAAAAAGTATTGGCAACATTTTCTCAAATATTTATGGAAACATCCATAATTCTTTTTGTGGAATCTAACATTCACAATACACCTATAATGTATGGTAGAACATTGTTATAGGTAGAAAGCTACCTTTTTATAACAATGCTTACCATCGATGTGATGTCACTATGTTGTTAACCCATCAATGGTATGTCACATCGATGGGTTAACAACCGGGAACAGTTTGGGTATGCGCACAGCTGGATTGGACGGCCTTGAAACAGTCGCGGTGGTGAGGGCAGAGCAGTGGGGACATAAAAAAACCAGCAGTAAGGAACTGCTTTCTTTTTTAAAAATACGAAATGGTACCATACACTATAAAAGCTAATGTATGGTACATCAATGGGTAACCATTTTGTTAACCAATCTCGAGGTTGCTATGGCGACGTAAACCTCTCAAGCTTCACTCTCAAGGTTTACATGGTCGCCCTGGCAACCTCTCGATGGTTAACACACCAGTTAACCATGGATGACCATACATTATCCTCTATATCACTACTTCATTTGATAGGCTGGGCTGAGCTTTTTGCAGGTGTCAGCGTGGCTCAGTTGGTAGCACATCCGCCTCTGGACCAGAAGGTCGTGGGTTCTCGCCCACACCGGGATTGGACTTGCACCTAAAAATCGCTGGCATCCGAGTGCAGTATTGGGGGGTGCTGTACTGCTGGGGTGTGCCGTCCTTCAGATGAGACGTTAAACTGAGGTCCCTTCTACCCATCCTGGTGTTGTCCTGGTGGGTGTCCAGGTGGAAGTAAAAGAACCCAGGGCACTCTTTGCAAAGAGTAGGGAACATTCCTGGTGTCCTGGCCAACATTCCCCTTCCCATAAGCCGGTTCATGCAATTATCCAGGCTGTTTGTGGGTGATGATGTGCGATATGGCTGCCACCACACATTCAGTCACTTCACTACCAGTCTAGCATTGCTTGTAAAGCGCTTTGGTTGTAAGAAAAGCGCTATATAAATGCAGACTTCTTCTTCAGATTCTGCAGTTCTGCTGTTCCTCTCTTAGTGACTATTTTGCCCCCCCCTTGGCACAGCCAGATTGTTTGAAGAACTACTGATCCCACTGATATCCTCTTTGTTCTTTACAGTGACACAATCCCTTAAAACATAAGCTATCTACTTATTTTCCAATCAACCTGTCCTGTTGGAATAGCCAGAATTCTTCCTTCTTAGTGCCCCAGATTTTGTCTTCCCCCATTACATTTTTTTAGTACATCTAAGTCCCAGACTTGCATGTACATCATGCTCCATAGATCATCAATTTACTGGGTGTGATCCTTAGACATCCTGCGTTCAGTTTGGAATTGCTGACACTCTGGCTTCCTTGCCCCCAGTGGGGGTTCTACCACTGGTGCGCTACTCAGCTTAGCTGTCCATTTCTTCATAAACTATGTATAATCTGACTCCTGAAACTGGTGACCCCATGCACTACCTGCCTCTCCTAACCCCATTCTTTAATTAGGATTCCCTGGATAAGGCTGAGTTAGCAAATTCCAATTTTATGGAATTGTATGAAATTCCACAATTTTCACAAAGAGTCATGGAATTTGACTTTAAGTACAGATGTTATTTTGCAATTTCTGGCAGCAAGCAATTAGCAAAATTGAAACACACAATCTTCTTGTAGGGTCAAAGATCCTGCCAATTTAATTGCATTGCATTTTCTAGTTTTAAAGTTTAAGAGGTTTATAAATTTGCAGTTTACATTCTTGCAAAATTGAATTCTAAAATGTTGTGAAAGTTTGACTAATTTTAATTCAGTCCCATTTAAAGCTGTAAATATGAATTTTGTCATAAATGACCATGTGGTACAGTAGTTTAAAGCTTTTAAATATGGTTCAATCTGGATACATTGTTTTAAATTTAGAGGGAAATAACCAAAATTAAAATTTTGGCAAAATGTTTTGCAGGCAATAACGCAGTCTAATCTGAAGCTAGAAATATGAAATTATGTACATAAATAAATACAATGATAACCTGTGTGCCTGAAAAATTGTATAATATTTTAATGGATACTATTAATATTATATTAACAGAAATCTAAATGTTGGTAAAATGTTTGGTTACCTATAACTCAGCCCCCTTTGAAGCTTGAGACTTAAAAATTTGGTGCAAACAGCCATGCTGTAAGGTTCTGTAAATCTTGAAACTGTGGAGAAATTTAGATAAGAAATTGTAAAATTAGATTGAAACAACTGAAAATTAAATTGTAATTAAATGTTTGGCTAACCATAACTCCACCCCTTTTAATCTATGACTCTGTACACTTATTTAAGCTGTTGTAAACTGTCTATATTCCAAATCTAGTGTCATTTGAATGTGTATTTTTAAAAATAGATCAGAATAACTGAAATTAAAAATTTGGCGGAATTTGCGGAATTTTCACACAAATTCTGCAAAATTCCATGGAATTAGAATGGCCATTCCATGGGCATTCCATAGGTGGAATTGTATATTCTGCACAGCTCTATTTAATATATTTTAGAACCTGCTTTTACTGTAAAAAAATAATAAAGTTGTGCTAAATAGTTGTCATTTACAGCTATGAAAATAGAGGGCATGCTTTAGTTTGAAAAGTAAACTAATCCTACCCAGACTTTAGATAGATTTCAATTATCTGAATTTAAAGTGACACTGTCAACCCATTTAGGCCTCAAACTGTCTCTAATTTAAAAACAAAAAAAGAAAAAGCACATTTTAAGATTGTTTACATTCTGTAGATGTTGTTGATTTAGCTGATCAGTTTGATTCTGATAATTTGCTTCCTCTTTTCTTTTTCAAAGTAAAAAACAGACTGCCAGTGTTGACTTTACTGTTGCTACCACATAAAACATGTTTGTTTGCATCCTTAATCAGTTACCACTGCATCTTTGCTGGATTTGGGATCACACCCAACACAATCTAGTCACTCATGATGCAGTGAGAGAAGAGGAGACTATTCCATGAGTAGCTTGCACTGCCTGGGTGTATTCCTAATGTTCAAGAAGTATACAAGAGCCCAGATATTCAAACTACGCCCAAAAAGTACGCAACAACAAGAGCAAGTGCAAGTCCATTGCACCTATGTGCAAGAAGCATGATATTCAAAAACTGCGCAGGCCAAGATGCGCCTACAGCCGACGACTGAATATTGCACCACCTGCACCAAAGCTCAACTAGGGAGGTGAAGCTGAGCATATCTGATGCACCATAGTGCAACAAGGGATGTTCAGCTGAGCAGTCCAGATGCATCACAGCACAACCAGGGATGCCCCCCAGCAGCAGGGCAGCAATGCAACAGCACAACCAGGGATGCAGGGGCCCACCACCCATGCCACAGATGGGCAGAGGAACACACAGCAGAACAGACATCGCCCCCCCACACCCCATGCACTGCACAACTTGGGGGAAGGCTAGAATAACCACTGGCCCATGGAGACCAGCAACCAACCCACAGCTGGGCCATGGTGCCCCATCACACCCCCTGGCAAGCTGTGACTGGCACACAAGGAGGGCCGACCACCCCATGCCACTCCATCCCACCAATGCAGAGCACACCCTGCACCGTGACCCCCAGACACCCTGCCCAGGAGTAGCGTCTACCAGTGCAGGATATCCTATGCATGCCACCACCCCCACTGTGACAATGCAACCCTGTGCACCACAGAACCATGCAAGGCAGCCCCACCATGAGCACCCATCAGTGGGTGGCAGCACACCGCAATGCAACGACTGCATACACAGTGCCACCATGCATATCCCCCCCGAGGTACAGCTGAGAGACTGACCATGCGTCAGCACTGAGGTACCCCACACATGACAGGGCATGCCCCGGACCCCACCACCATTGGTACAGCACCCTGCACACCCTCCCAAGGACACACCCCAACCCAGCACTGGCCACAACAGCCAGTGCAGACACCAACAGTGGTGCATGGAAGCATGCATCACACAGGATGCAACACAGTGCATGGACAAACACCCACCCATACCCAAGGGCACACCAACACAGGGACTCAGTAGTGGGGCAACCAAGCCCCCAGCGTGTGGCCATGGAAACCGTGTACATACGGTCAGCACTCCTCCATGGCACAGGAGTGCCAGCCACCCTCTGCAGGCACTGTGGAGCTGTACGCCACCAGCATTTGCCTGGAGCACAAGTGACAGACAGTGGCACACATCCCCTGTGACACACACTAGCAACAGCATGGAGGTGGGACAGCAACAGCGGAGGCAACAGTATCACCCGAGGCAGACATGCACCACACCAGTGACAGGAGGCAACCTGGCATTGTCGGGTACAGTGTCTGTCCTGCATGGACAGCCACCACTGACATGCCAGTGGACCATGCATGTCACAGACATGCATGGATGTCAGCTGCACAGGCCATGGACAGTCTGACAGGTGCACCATGGACACAGAGCATGCACCGTGGACCACTGCACACAGTCATCCAGTACACAGGGAACAACACACATGCCACAGACAGTGACTGATAGCCACTCCCACACCATACGCACATCCCCATGGACACACACACATGCACACGCACATGACTGCACCACCCCTGACGCCATGCACACCACTGCAGCTGAGCACCTATAGCCCGCTGCAAATCAGAGACCATCACAGTAGGCATATCAAAAGAAATGTATTTAAAAACCGCAAACAAAACTATGTACAAGTATTTACAAAGGTTTGTGGGTTGGGACACAAACAAGGTGGGGGAGGGTAAGGGGCGGGGTGAACAAACGGTAGAGGGAAGGAAGGATGTGAGGGTGTGTCCAGGGGGGTAGGGGAAATCAGGGGCAGTTCAAAGCTCAGCGGGAGCCCCACTCCCCGGTCCGGCTTCTCCTCCTGCCATGACGTCTTTGGACACCGAGTCTGTCCAACCATTCTAGTATCTCCAGGGATGCCCTGGCTACCTGGAGAATCTCCCTCAGTGCCACCCTACTAAGACAATATCAGAGGCACACAAGCAAAGAACTGCCAATATAGGCCTCTCCATTACAATTGACTTTTTGAATACTTGTTTTCATTTCTCAAAGCATCAAGTCTATTTTTAAAAGTTAATTTATTATCACTAATTACAATTTTAGTTGGAAGTTTATTCCAAGATGATACTACCCTTTGAGAAAAAAAATTTGCTCTTTTATTAGCAAGACATTTATTACTGGAAAGTTGAAGCGGATGACCTCTAGTTTCTATCTTGATTTGTTTATGATCAAGACCACTATGCACGAAAAGATGTTCATCATTATGTAAATCCCATACAAGTAATAAATCCCCTCTCTCTCTTCTTTCCTCAAGAGACATTAAATTAAATTTTGTCAATCTATCCTCATATGAAATTTCTTTACATGACACTAGATGTTTAGTGATTCTTCTCTGAACTTTCTCCAGTCTGGCTACATCCTTCTTTTTATATGGATTCCATAACTGGGAACCAAAATCCAAATGAGGTCTTCTGTAAGCACGATATAGAGGTAAAAGTACCTCTGGATTTTTTAAGTACATATTATGGCGAATGGGCCACCAAATCTTATTTGCTTTACTAATCATGTAGGTGATATGAGAATCAAAGGTCAGTTCAACATCAACAATTATTCCAAGATCCCTTTCACTATCTTTACCAGTTAGTAACTTGTCATATAAATGGTACTGATATCTCAGATTTTTTTTCCCAAAGTGTAAAATACTGCACTTTGATATATTAAAGATAAGGTTCCATTTCCTTGACCAAATTTCAAGTGTTTTTAAGTCCTTCTGGATAACTGCCCTATCATCTTCATTTTCACAAACATTATAGATTTTACAATCATCTGCATACTTAATAATAGTACTGTTAATATTAGTGGATAAATCCGATATGAAAACTTGAAAAATTAAAGGAGCCAAGATGGATCCCTGGGGAACACCACTTTTTGCCTCCATCCAATCACTAAAGTAACCATCTATCATAACCCTCTGTTTTCTGCCTAACAACCAATTTGAAATCCATCTAACATAGATAGGATTGATATTAAACATCTGCAGCTTTTTTATCAATGCCCAATGTGGAACGGAATCAAAGCCTTTTTAAAGTCCAAAAAAATGACATTGCAAGAAACACCATTATCCAAATTCTGACTAACATTATCGTAAAAACAAAGCAAATTGGTTACACATGACCTGCCTCTAACAAATCCATGCTGAGTTCTATCCAAATTAGAAATTACTTGTGCTAAGTCATCCTTAATAATACGTTCCAATAGTTTACAACAAATAGATGTCAGACTGATTGGATGATAATTATCTGGATTACTTCTAATTCCTTTTTTAAATAAAAGAATTACATTTGCCACTTTCCAATCATCTGGAACAAGACCTGTTTTTAAACTAGTATCAAAAATGATTTTTAATGGAGTACAAAGACAGTCTTTCAATAGATGAATTAGATCCCCAGAAATCCTATCTGGGCCAGCTGAAGATCCTCTCTTAACTTCATCCAATTTAGACTTAATGATTTGTAATGAAATATCAACTAAATAAGAAGAATGGACATCTGTTTCAGAAGTAATACCATCATTACTATTTGAAAATACCTTACAAAATCTCCTGCAGCTGCTGTCCACCTAGGACAAGGGAGCAGAGTCAATAGGTGTGAATGCACAGCCCCATGCAGCCCACCCACTGTGCATGGCATATGGCTGTGGGACATGCCTCTGTGATGATGTGTGACCACCCACAGTGATTGCGTCCACAAGACCTGCCCACTCAGGCACATACAGCCATGCAGAATACTGCACACACCCACTGGCCAAGTCCTGCACAGCACCACCGTGGCTGTTCAGTGACATGGATATGTGGTGCAAAGGCAGTGGCACAGCCATGTACCCAGTACACGCATGGACCATTGACGCACTCCCAGACATGCAGTGCCACTGGACAGTGCTGACTGTAACAAGTTGTGTGCATGGCAGTGGTGTCAATGGATGGTGGCCATGCCCCGCTGCCCGCCCTGTTACACAGCATGCAATAGTAATCATGGATGTAAGGCACTCACCATCATCAGGTTGGTCCCTGCACCTCTGCGGACCTTTGCCCCTCCCGGACTGATGGTCCTCCTGCTGGTGCCTTCTCTCCCTCGCCAGCCTGCACTCTTCTGGGCCTAAGGTGCAAACATGGAGAGAGGAACATCAGTACAATCCTGTAGCAAAGTCCCCCTGCCCCCTGTGTGCAATCCCACACAGCCAGACCCACCCACCCCACACTCTGATAACACCACCACGGCCAACACCGGATGGCCCCCCCATGTGCTGGACACATGCAACCATGATACCCGTATGGAAGATAAAAGTGTATGGATGTTGCACCTACCCAGCCGTGGCACCGTGCCCCTCCTGGCATGTGCTCACAGGCTTGCAAGCAGGTCTGAGTCCCTCCGCCTCAGGTCCCCATATCTGTGGCGGCACTGCTCCGCCATCTGTCACATACTGGTGGCCTCCTCCAGGGCGTCGGCCACCTCCTGCCACACCTGACTCCTGGCCCTTTCCAGGGAGTGCCTCACCAAATAGTGGGCCAACATGTGGCTCCATAATGGCAACCAAGTTTGCCAGCTCCACCTGGCTCCACTGTACAGCTCTCCTCCGTGCCATCTCTACTGCTCAGTTAAGTCAAAATGGCGCTCTGCAGCATGGTTCTGCCACATGCAGATGCTGCGCGGTACAGCGTTGCCATACCCTATCGCTCTGTCACCGAACAGCATGATAGTGGTGCACCCATGCCTGATGCATGGCGCCTAGGGGGCAAAGGTTTGGCACAGGGTCAAGGGTCTCTGGTGCACAGACAGCCACAGTGCGATTGGAACCCAATGCATCTAGTGCTATTGGGTGACTGTGTGCCACCTCCTGTAGTGGCCTACCACGCTGTTGCCCCAGTGCGCCTACAGCGCCACAGCGCCATATAGGTGAACAGCACTGTAGTGCCACTGGCACAATGGTGGCCATGCCCTGCATTACCTCCCATGCACAGCACATCAGCAGCATGGCAGACACCTGTGTCATCAACCCGGGCATGCGCAGTTAGGTGTGTACTGTGCATGTCACAGAACTATGCCTTGGCTCAGCACGTTCAACACAATTGCGCAAAGTGCAACAGCACGATAGTCAGCCATCATACTTAAATCAGCTAATCAGCCATTCAATGGTGCATTCACTGCATTTGCATCCACTTAAAGATGTGCCTCACCTCATTTGCATGGGTTGCGTTATAAAAGTGCGACATTGGGCTGCACTGGCCATAGTCGGTTACTGCAGTCTATTTGTGAGTTGCATGCTGTTTGGGAGTGTGGACTGTGTATTTGGGACATGCATGGGACTGCACAGTCACAGATAACACCTGTCATTCTCATAGGCTGAATCATGACCGAGCGAGTAGTGGAGGAAGAGGAATAGAGTTGTGGGAGGAGGAAGAGGCCAAATTTCATGAAGGCCGAGACGGATGCCCTGTTTGAGGCCTACCTAGACCAGAAGCCGCTTCTCAGCAGATGCCAGGGAACACCACAGACCCATGTTGCTGCATGGGAGGAGGTGGTGCATGCTGTAAACCTGCATGGCAGCCACCAGCGCTCCGTACAGGAGTGCAAGAAGAAGATGAGCACAGACAGGAGGAGGATTAAAGAGAAGGTGGCTGCCATCAGGGCAGCAGGGTCTGCGACAGGTGGGGACAGCGGAGTGCACACCTGACCCCACAGGAGGAGAGGGTTGCTGGCAGCATGCAGCATTGTGCCATTGAGGGTGTTCCAGGTGGTGGATTCCAGATGGGTGGTAGTCCATCACTGAATGGTAGGTCATGGTCTGTCTATTGGGGGGACAAGGTAGGTCACATGCAGTAATGTGACTTAGTTTTCCCTTACAGCTCCTGAGCATCTGCATGGGTCAGCAGTGGTGGGCCTCTCCACTGAGGCCGGTCAGATGACGATGGAGGAGGGCCCATCCACCTCCACAGGAATACATGGCTCAGTGCGACAGTAGGCCCGCCTGGATGTCCAGACTGATGTTGTTGGAGCAGGTGCGGAGGAGGCCCTGCCCGTGTCCCAGCATCCATGGATGCCAGCATGCTGGGACTCGGGCTGGTGCCGGGTCCATCACTGAAGATGATGTCATTAACATCATGGGCAGTAACACGTGTGTGCCACAGGATGGCCACACAGAAGGTAACATCATGGCCATGGCTGTGGGTGGTGCCGTCGTGGAGGACTGCGTGTCATCACAGTCCCAGCCTGTGCCTGTCAGCACCGGTGGGGCAGCACTGGTGTGTGTACAGGACAGTGGAACTGTTGCGGCCACTGCGGTGGCACCATTGAGCCCTGGGGAGCGGCAGCCGGAGGGGCAGCATCAGCAGTCAGCCAATGGGCTTGGGGGTACAGTGTCAGGGGGCGGCATCAGTGCACCACCTGTGGACATGCCCAGGCCTGGCCCTGGTGTACAGCGCCCACCCTCAAGGGGCGATGAGCATCAGGGCCACGAACACTCTGAGGGACAGCATGCCGATCAGGCAGATGACCTCTTAGATGAGCACACCCTCATACTGCAAGCATCAGTCAATCAGCAGATGTGGCTTGTGATGGCGGTGGATGCACTGAGTGCAGCTCTGCAGCGGGGCAGAGGAGCGTCGCAGCACAGAAACTGCTCTGCTCCTGGCAGGGATGGACCAGTTGCGGGAGGATGTGACCGCTGCCATTGACAGGCTGACACATACAATCACAGCTGCCATGGCCACAGGGGACACACAGTTATTTGCCCATGCGTCGCAGACACTGTGCAGTGCAATGTCCACCCCCCGTTCCCGGCATCATGCTTCAACATCCTTGTCGACACTGGGTTCAGCTGTGGGCATCCCAAGCACGCCTGGCACAGGCATGTTTGGTGTGCTGCAGACCCCTGCGTGAGCACGGTCGCGTTCACTCAGTGGAACCCCCTGGGGGATCATCGGTGCCACCCCATGAGGCCAGTGGTCAGCCTGTCACTGCTGGCAGGTCTCAGCAGGGCCGCCCATGCATCCGTGGTGGCTGGGGCACTGTGGCACATGACTGACCTGTCTCCCAGCCCGGCTACTGTCTAATGCTGCCCTGTGTGCATTGTGTCATTCAGCGGGCAATGCACGGGTGGGTACCCGGCCCTGCACGCACACACACAGTCCATCTGCACACCCTCCTGGCTGCTGTCCACAGTTGCGTGTGCATGATGATGCCTGCATTGCGCTGTATGCCAATGTGCACTGGTGCCCAGTGTCTGACACATGCACAATGACAGGCAGTGGGCGTGGTGGTCTGTGGACATGTGTGTGGCTAGGGGTGGTGTTCTGGGTTGGCATGTCTCCTACCCTTTGTGCATGTCTGGTGAGTTGTGTGTGTGAGTGTGTGTGTGTCTATCTGTCCGTGTGCCATGTTAGACCTCACCCATTCCTGGTGGTGTGTGTGGTTCCATGCCCGGCAACTTCCCTTGATGGCATGCACCCCTGGTGTGTGTCCATGCGTGTTGTGGGTTGTGCCTTTGCCACTGGTGGTTGCACATGGCCTCATGACTTACATGGGTTGGCTGAAGTGCTCCTCTGTGATGGTGTCCTGGTGCAGCTGTGCCAGCCGGAGCAGTCGGGGATCCTGTCACCCAAGGGGGGGCTGCCCATCACCATTGTCACCGGCGTCCTTATCGTCCCCATCGCTGTCCCCCTCTTCGACCTGTACAGCTATCCTACATTCATTGGCCATGTTGTGCAGGATGCAACAGGCCAGAAATAGCCCGCAGGCCTTTGAGGGGCAGTACTGGAGGGCACCGCCGGAGGTGTCCAGGCAATGGAACTGTGCCTTCAGCATACCGAACACCCGCTCGATGACATTACATGTGATGGCATGTGCCTCATTATAGAGTTGCTGCGATGGGGTTGCGGGCCACCGGTATGGTGTCAGCAGCCAGGGAAAGAGTGGATATCCACTGTCACCTGTGTGTAGAGGGTGGAGGTTAGTTTGGTGATCAGCATCGCCCTGCCCCAGGCCATGTAGGCCACCACCCATGTAACCTCTGACCATGCCCCTGCCAAGCCCTATGTTTGTCCGTGTGGTTTGCATACTCACCCATTAAGTGGCCAGTGGGGATGTCCCCACTCTCAAATCTGTGGCACAGTGCTGACTGGTGCTAGATGAAGGCATCGTGTGCTCCCCCAGGGTGCATGGCACAGACATTGATTATGCACCCCCTGGCATCGCACACCACCTGGCAGTTGATGGTAGCATAGCCCTTGTGATTAATATATGCTGCCCCCTCAGGGCCAGGTGGTGTGTAGATGGCCACATGGGTGCAGTCTATTGCCCCTAGCATGCCAGGCATACGTGCTACCCTGTGGAACTCCTGTATGTTTGCTGTGCGCTCCGCCGGTGTGCTGGGGAAATGGATGTACTCTGCAGCACGTGGCAGCAGTGCGCTGAGGAACTGGGTGAGGTGGCATGACGTGGCCGACTGGGTTATGCCTGTGGTGTCCCCTGTTCATCTCTGGAAGGTACCCGTGGCAAGCAAGCAAGCACATGCAAGCTGTCACTTTAGTCTCCACTGACAGAGTATGGCTCCGTCATGTGGGTGTCTGCATTACATCACTGCACAGCTCACAGAGCCACCTCAGAATTGCCTGATTCAGGTGGTACCAGCCCATGATCTCAGTGTCACTGTACAGCTCGAAGCTGGTGCGGGCTCAGTACTGTCTGTTGGGGGCATACCGCCGACGTGCCCTTCCATGGCCATGCCCCCTGCTGCCTGCCTTCTCACCCCCCTCATTACTGCCTCCATCTGGATGGTGGCACTGGCCATGTCCCTGGCTTGTGTTCACCCCCTCCGGCAGCTGTTTCTGTGTTCCCCCCGCTGTCCTGGCTGCTACTTCCCCTGCACTGGGAACACCTAACTGTGCTGGCCTCAGTGCTGTGTGGCACTTCCCCCTTCTGCACTGTGGCTGTGGCTCCCCACACCTTCCCTGAGCCTGTGGGTTCCAGGTGCCCTTTCTCTGTCCTGCCCTGTGTGTGTGTGTGTGTGTGTTGCCTGTGTGGCTGGCTATAGTTCAGCAACATGTGCCTTCCCTGTAGCATCCTTGAGCCTCTCCCTTGTTCCTTTTTATTTTCGCTCATTTCCACTATCGCGCAACTTCCACTTGCTCCCCTATTGTGCATGGCGCATGTTGTTGAATATTGCACTGCGCCATTTATGCATGGTTCCTCCCCCTTCAGTTGTGCATACATTCATTATCATTGCGCTATGGCTCAGCGTGATTTGGGGGTCGCAACTGCCTCCCGCTGAATATCGCAGAATGGTGCATTTTCTGACTTGCGCTGGCACAACCCTATTGCGCATGGCTCAACCCTTTTGAATATCTGGGCCAATAAGAATAGAGCAAGGATTTCACAAAAAGTAAGGCTGGGCATAACAAAATCAGTACCATGCATTTAGATAAAATAACCAGTAGCTTTAGTGAATTTTAGAGAAGGTAAGCAATTATAAAATGTGGGGTTTCAACTAGAAATGATATGCTCCAAAAAGGATTGACAGTGTTCCATTAAACATAACATAAACTAGATCCGGCTGGATAGCATGACATTAGAGCTACCACCTGCTGTGTTGTTTGGGTGCAGACTCAGGCTGCATGGTGGCTGTCAGGGGAGAGAGGGTTGAGCATCCCATGGACTGCTTTTCTCTCTCTCAGGGAGGGAGGATCTGATGCCCACTTATTGCTTGTTACACTATGGAAGCCATGTGGTAATACAGCAGGTGGGTTTACACTGGGGAGAGCCTTCATTCAGATGCTGATATGGCCATGAATACATTTGCACCTCTTGGCAGTGTCATTGCACGCATGGGGAGAAAACAGGTGGAAACACGCCCACCATGCAGTATGTTGCTCCGGTCCACTGCAGGCCCTACACTACCGATCAGGCTCCTCTCCTTCAGGGCTATCTGGATTGTATTCCAGAGGGGCCTTCCCAGCCTGATGTCCCAATTAGTGGGTGTATTTTGTGGGGGAGTTCACTAGAGGAGTGATAAGCCTTGAAGAAGGTGGGGGGTGGTGATGGGTGGACCAGAACAGAAGAGGCTTAATTAGAAGAAGGGGGATGCAACCATGATTAATAAAAGTGGCATAACTTAAAAAAGATGCTGACAATAAATAAAATAAATCAAGAGTGTTGTAGCTAGTCAGGGCCGCGCACCTAGAAAACACAATGGTGCAAATTGAAACAACCTCAGATCACTAGGACGTAACAGAGTGGTACAGTATCTATGAATTTAAGTTTCACATTTAGAGTTGGTAAGTTCAACACTGCCTAACATTCTCAAGACCCCTGTAAAGAGCTTACGAGGACACACCTCAAAATGAGTCTAAACTAGCAACCAGAAACGTTTTACACAGCTTTGCTGTAGAGTGCATACTAGTAGTTTAAATGAATGCCCAATGTGAAAAAAAACAATGTTTTTATTTTAACAGTGATACTGTCCATGATGTAATCCTAAACAAGACAGAAGGAGAATAAATCCCACATATCCAGCCCCATTGGTCAGAAAAGTTTCTTGGTATCAGCCTACCCTATGAACTGATTCATGTACCCAACCATTTGCGCTTCAAACAGGGCCCAAGGGATTATTGTATTAACCAGTCTGTATTTTACTAATACACTGCTGTATGAGGGACCGTCTCCTCATCCCACAGTTCTGGAATCACCAACATGTCATTGCCTTAAAACTGGCACCTTACTGTATCTATTTATTTGATGAGTCAGGTTTACAGCCTGTACCGTAGCCCACTATTTTATTTTATTTTTCTGCCTGACTGGGACTTGGCAAATACCCCTCATTGTGAGCTGGCTTACTGCAGTTCCAGTCACATCAAACTGTCTCACCAACTAGTTGCCTTCATATTTCTCAATGAGTTGAGAGGTTCTATGGGATCCCACAGAAAGCCTTACAAAATCTGTTGCACATGAGCTGCAACTCAGTTTTGTGTTGCATTATTAATGATTTGTTATTTGAAAGTTAACATTTTACAGAATATTTTTTAGCTTATGAAGTTAACTTTGCAACTCACCAGGAATTCCATGACAATGAGCTTTGCTCCAGGGAATATTTTCCTCGTCAAATAAATACATATAAATAGAAGTGGAGATGGAGTTTCCTTTGACTCTTTGGTGGGTGGTACTCTCAAATCATGTGCTCTGATTGGCTAGTGAACCTTAAGAGATTTATGATCTTTTTAGAACTAGCTCTCAGTGGCATAACCATGCATACCCATGAGTACAGAAAGAATCAAGGAAAAAAACACCTTTTAAAAAAAACATTTTTCCATGTTGGCCAGTGGTCCCGAACCCTGGTCCTGACCTCCAGTCCTTGGCGCTGGGGGGGGGGGTGGCACGCAGAGGCAGCAGCTGCAGTTTCAGCAACCGGTGGAGCAATTGGACATTGTTAGCAAGTTGTGGTTCCTCTAAAGTTTGTGGCTGAGAATGTCTCTGTCTGCCTTGAAAGAGCGGTTACCTTGCCTTGTTAAAGTTTCCAGCTCCCAGAAATAAGTAGAATGATCAGTTTTCTCATCCAATCCAATGCCTTATCTGACACTAAAGTGCACCCCTCCAGAGATTGTGGATTGTAGCAATCACTTTTAAAATACTAATTTCAGTGTTCAGGCATGCAAAAGACCATGCTGGGAAGTCACGTAAGAATCCTGGCATGGCCTTCCGGCAAAATATTCTTTCTCTTTGCACCTATTCTGCAGCACACATATTCCTTTTTGGGTCATGCAAGGCATGACCATTTCTTTTTTCTTTCTTTTTTGTGCATCAGTCACTTAGTTCTCTGTTCTAGCACCTTGGCTGAAGCATCCGTTTGGAATAACTATCAGATGGGGGACTATCACTGAAAGGAATTTGACTTAAGGTTATAGAGTCATTATCTCACTGTGCAATCTTTAGCTAAGAACTGGCACAGCTTTGATCATTTGACTGCATTAGCCATCTGAGACCTAGGCTTGATTAAGTAAGATTTTGTGATAGTCACGGCAAAGACCCCATGTATGGCTACTCAAATTACATTCAAACATGCAGAAAACCAGGCATTGAACACAGCCAGTAATGGTTGCTTTAACATTTTCTTGTAAAGTTTACAATGGAACCTGAAATCCTAATTCCAGTAAGGGGAAGGGTTAGGCACCACAGCCAACAGTAACAGAAGGTAACATGGCTATATAGGGGGTATAGCTGGATACCAGGGACATGGATAACCAAGTTATTTGATTCCAGGGTCATTGGACCAACCGGAACAGTGAGAAATGATATATCTGAGCCTGTCCAAAGTAATGGGGACATGAGTGGGACATAAACATGGAAAATCAAACCCAGTGATTTCTTTATTCTTTTGCTATCAATATGTTACCTTTGAGGTCCTCTACTTAAATTGTAAACATGAAGATAATACCACATGCAGTATTCAAGATCAAATTCCTAATGTTTAGAAACAGTGATTGTGTAAAGTATGTAACATGGTCAAATAGGCTAAATTTAAAAATAAGTTATTCATAAACATCTTTTGATCTGTACATTCATTTGCTGTACATCAACTCACTTAGTTAATTCACTCATCTACTCCAAAATATCTGCATGTAATTGTGTCCAATAAGCAACAGTCCAACTCATGGTGCATTTCTAAGGGGCAAAGTGATTTCTTTTTTTTTTTTTTTTTTTACTCATTATTTTTTCCACCTCTATTGCCCTCCAGTCTCCACTCAATCAGGCCTCTAAGGTGCTTCACATCCCCGACCCACAGGGTCTGCCCCTAGAGTACCTTACCCAACTCCCCGAGACTCTTGATGGCCTGTATAACCCCCCCGAGGAGAGATCCCCCTTACCTCCCTCAATTCCCGAGGAGTGAGCTGCACAGAGGGGTCTGTCCTGTTCTATTGGTATGTTACGAGCTGGCACCAGAGGCCGTTCCTTAGGAGGCATGGAGGGACGTTTTCCTCCTTGTATGAATCCCCAATGCTGGCATGCAATGAGGAACAAGGGGTCTAGCGTGCTCAGAGATGCATGTCGACTCCACTCCTCTGCCAGTGTCAACCCTTGCATTGTGGTGTCCCCCCAGCCACACTGACATCCCTTGAGTTCCCCAGCAGGTGGCGGTGTTGCGGTGGAGAGCGCATCCCTCCCACCCTAGAGAAGGAGAGCAAGCCGCTGGACACTCAATCATTCTCTCGCACCACCCTGGTGACTCGGGTCCACTCCCGAACCCGGTTCGCCAGCATGGCGTGAGGTGTGGCGTCCAGGGTCTCAACCCTCAGCGCCACCGGGCCAGCTTGGGGCAAAGTGATTTCCGCGTTTTTCCTCACTATGATTTCTTGGCAAGGCATAGCTTAGATCTGTGTGTAAAGAAAAAAAAACTTCCAAATTCACAGAATTCTGATGGAATTTCATGAACAGCTGTGGCATTCATTGGAATTTCATCAGAATTTCATTGGAATTTGATGGAATTTGTAATATGTATTTGTTTGGTAATAACTCAGTCACGTTTTGTGCTTGAGATCTGAAATTTGACATGCTTACTTTCTCATATGTGCTCCAACAATGTGTCACCTATCATGACATTTGCATTTATTGGATCAAAATTATAGGTGCTCAAAATCTGCCATTTTATTTCTCCTGAGAAATGTCATGAAAATGTTTATCTGCATATTACTCAGGCACCTCTGGGGCTAGATATGTGTAAATTAGCACATATAACCTTTTTGCAAGGGTTATAGAATTGATTAAATATAGATAGAATTGGATTAGAGATTTTTAAATTACAGGGTTCAACATTTTATTATGTAAATATTTGTGAACTTTTGTGAAAACTCTCAAAAAAAAATATATATTTTTTGCCAGCAATTGCCTCACATTTGGGAGGCTCTTGCCCCCTGTTCCTACCAGGGCAGGCCTTAGGGTATGTGGCACCCCTAGGTGAACTTGCAAATGGTGCTCCTCCTCCTCAGCAGGTCTGATACCTGGATTTTTCCAGGGAGGATTCTCTTAGTGAGTGGTAAAGGTATGTTGTGCACATAGTGTGTGAAAAATGTTTGTAAAAAAACAGGGGTCTGGGGGCCGGTAGGCTTACAGAAGCTCTGAGGTTTTAGTTGCTGTTTTGTGCATTTTAAGGCTTACAATGAAGATGAAACAAAATCAAAGTCATTTTTATTTCTAAAAAGCGCTTTTCACAGTATCAAAGCGCTTGTACATAGGCATAAAACATAATAAGATTAAAATAAACAGTAATCAGTTAAAATCAGTAAAATTCCAAATTAAAACACATCAGAAAAGGCTGACTCAAATAAATACATTTTAGAGCAACCTTGAAGGTCTCAGTGGACAGGCACAATCTAATCTGATGAGGCAGAGAGTTCCACAGGATCGGGGTCATATATGCAAAAGATCTCACCCCCAAGGTCTTCAAATGGACCCTGGGAACCTCTAGCAATCCCTCGTCCATAGAACGGAGTGGGCAGAGGGGCCGGTAGGGGTGCAGGAGGTCTTGCAAATAACGAGGTCCCTGTCCGTGTAGGGCCTTATAAGTCAGCAAACTGACCTTGAAGGTGATCCTCCACTGCCATGGCAGCCAGTGCAGATCATGGAGCACAGGCGTGAAATGGCTAAATCAAGATAAGCCCATCAACAACCTGGCTGCCACATTCTGTACCAGTGTAGTTCGTGGAGCACAGGCATGACATGGCTAGATCAAGATAAGCCCATCAACTACCTGGCTGCCACATTCTGCACCAGTGTAGTTTGTGGAGCACAGGCATGAGATGGCTAGATCAAGATAAGCCCACCAACAACCAGGTTGCCACATTCTGCACCAGCTACAAATCACGGAGCACAGGCATGAGATGGCTAGATCAAGATAATCCCAACAATAGCCTGGCTGCCGCATTATGCACAAGCTGCAGGCAGTAGAGCACAGGCGTGACATGGCTAGATCAATATAGGCCCATCAACAACCTGGCTGCCCTATTCTGCACAAGCTACAGCTCACGGAGCACAGGCATGACATGGCTAGATCAAGATAAGCCCATCAACAACCAGGCTGCCTCATTCTGCACCAGCTGCAGGCAGCGGAGCACAGGCGTGACATGACTAGATCGAGATAAGCCCATCAACAACCTGGCTGCTGCATTCTGCACCAGTGCAGTTCACAGAGCACAAGCTTGACATGGCTAGATTGAGATAAGCCCATCAACAGCCTCGCTGCTGCATTCTGCACCAGCTGCAGGCGGTGGATGTACACCCCCAGAAGCCCTAGGTACAGAGCATTGCAGTAGTCAAGGCAGAAGGTCACAAAGGCATGGACCAGAGTATGAAGGTCATCAGGAGGTACAAGGTGTTTTATCCGGGTGATATTCCTCAGATGGCAAAATGAGGCCTTGACAACAGCTGACACCTATGATTTAAGAGTCAGCTCATCATTAAAGATAATGCCCAGATTCAGCACCTGTTGGGAGGACCTCAGCTGACTGCCCCTCCAAAACAATCCCAGAGGGCTGACCAGGGTCCACAACCAATACCTCAGTCTTATCCAGGTTCAATCTTAACCAGCTGGCACTCATCCAGTTCTGGATCTCAGTGAGGCAGTTGTTAAAAACTGCAACAGCATCATTCTGCCTGGGCACAAAGTACAGGTATAGCTGAGTATCATCTGCATAGCAGCGAAACATCAACCCATACCACCTTATAATGTCTTCCAATGGCACCATATACACCACGAACAATATGGGAGACAGCATGGAGCCCTGCGGCACCCCACAGGTCGGCTGAAAGGGGCAGAAGAAAAAATCTCCTACACCACTCTCCGAGTCCAGCACATGAGAAAAGAATGGAACCATCTGAGGACTGTACAAGACAATCCACAGATTAACTCCAGGTGCTCCAATAATACCCCATGGTCCACGGTAGCAAACACTACAGAGAGATCAAGGAGAACCAAGATTGAATGGCTCATCCAATCTCTCACCATCAGGAGATCATTAAGTACCTGAGCAAGCACCGTCTCAGTACTATGCCTCTTCCTAAAACCAGACTGGAGAGGATCATAGACCTCGTGGGTGGTAAGATGGTCCTCGAGCCGCAACACGACTACCTTCTCAATAACCTTGCCCACAAAGGGCAGGTTAGAGACAGGACTGTAGTTTGTGAGACAATCTGGGTCGAGGGAGGGTTTCTTTAAAAGGGGGGTCACGACCGCCTCTTTCAAGGGATCAGGGAACACTCCCTTCTACAATGAACTCCAGACTCCAAACTCCAAACCAAGTTCTGTTATCTTTCAAGGGTGTCTCATACACTAAAGTGGGTGGGGGAGGGAATTACTTCACAAGGAAAATATTTATTATGAAAAAATGGAAACACTACATTCTTTAATCCCAACTAGATTCAGCAGGCTAGTCGGTGCTCATTTTTGTTTACTGAAATGGAACTGCAACTTGCCTGTAAGATCTTGCATTTTGTTTCATTGTGGGCCACGTTTGCTGCAAGTAATAAACTTTCTGACAGCAACCACACCAGGGAAAAACTTTAGTTTTTTCTATCCCCTTTCTACCAGGTAGACACTGATACAGCACCTCCCAACTGGGTATTACCACATTGCACAGGCAGCTTTAATTTATTTTACACACATAGTACTACATAATCATCTCATATTGCACAGTATTTCCACCATGGAGGAACTGGGGCAATTCAGAACTGGGACTAAGGTTCACAGTCCAGGAAGTTTAAGAACAAGAAACAAAATGTCAGGAAATTGCAATTTTTTTTGTTTTAGCTTAGCTAACTGGCTGCATCACTTCAGAATCTTCACTCAGTCTGTCACTGACCTTGTCAGACAAAATGGTCCTCCTCTTGCTAAATGCTGCTCTGCTGGCTTGGCTGACCTTCAGGAAACAATATGACTGCCACCAGTCCAGGACCACATACACTCAGTGGATCCTGCAGGACCCCCTAACTCCAGCATCAGGCAGTTTTATTTTTCCTCTGGCCCAAGCCTTGGATGAAAATATCCTACTCTGGGATGCCAGACTGCCAGTCTCCTCCACACAGCCACATCCAGGCTGTTCCTGCTGCCTGTGCCTGCTCTGTCCCCCCCCCAGCTGGCTGGCAGCTGCTCACTCTTTCTGCAGTCACTGGCCCACAGGCCCTATTCAAGACTGGTAGTGTGTACTTTTACTTTACTCCCATCACACCAGTCCCCGCTCTTGAGGGGTCTCTCTTGACTTTTCTGACCGACTCCCAGGCCACTCACTGCACAGCCTCACCCCAATGGTAATGGGAACTCTCTCCTTGACTGTGAATCCATAATGGTCCATAATGGGCCAATGCCATCTGGCTGCCCTTCGTGCTAACCCCTCAGACCTTGTCCTCTCCTCAATCCTATCTGTAGGTAGGAAAATGGGCAGACTGAATGGGCCTTGTGGTCCTTATCTGCCATCAACTTCTATGTTTCTATGTTTCTATTTGGACTCGGCAAGTCCTGGCTGTTGCTGGCTTCCATCCTTCCCATGTCACAGTGAGTCAGCTCCAATGCCTTCAACAGCACAGTGCCCCTGCACCCTCCTCTCTAGCAGCTTACCCTGCACTACACACTGACCTCCAGTCCTCTTTGGGGTTTGTCTCATTTTTTTTCAACTTTAAAACCGAACTCAGCTGTCCATCACTGCTTGCTAACACAGCTGCTCAATCCCTTACTGCCTCATGGCTGTCTGCATGCTCTACCAAAACTGATTATGCCAAGTGCCAGCCACTCCCAGTCTGCACCACTCTGCACATGCACTCCAGCTGCTCTGGTGCCAAGCATAAAACAGACAGCAGCAGAGATCCAATAGAAATGGGAGTGGCTCTTTCATGGGTGGGTCAGGCAGGCATGCAGTGATGAATCTGATGGATAAGTCTTCACCCCAACCCCCAAATAATACCAGATTTGGCCATGTTAATTTTCACTCCATCCAGATCGCTTGCAAAAAAAAGAACTGAACTTTGTTGGTGACAGAGCTCTCTACTGAATGGCGCCCTAGGCGGCCGCCTAGTTCACCTGTCCTTAAGGCTGGCTATGGCTCCAGCTCACTGCATCCCCCCATCCACAGGCTTACTTCTCCTGGGCAGAACTGCTGGCTGGGCACTCCCTCCTGGGAAACATGTGTCGAGGCTCTGTCTTGCCCCTAGGAGGGTCACAGGAGTGGGACCCCCCCAGCAGACTTTGGTCTGTGGTAGGGAGTGATGGCAGAAGTGGGGGCCATCATTAGTGGCCAGTGATGATTTTTGGCAATTTTTCTACCCTAGGGGCAAGGACAAGCAATGATGCCAGCATCTGTCCTGCCTCCCTTTACGTGTGGTGCCAGCCACGGTGGTACCCCCAGCCTCCATCAGAGGTCCGCATTACATTGAACATTGTTCTCCCCCTCCCCCAGATAAGGAGAGCAGTCCATGGGATGCTCAATCCTTCTCCTAGGCTGGCCCTCTGACTCCTGAGTCTGTCCCCAAACCCGAGATGTCAGTGCCACAGACGGACACCTTGCCGCTGAGCCTGTGGTTGGGCAAAATGTGTTTGTTTGTAACATCTCTGCTCTTGCAGGTTATAGGCTTAACATATCTCATGCATATGCAATGTCACTGTAGCCTAGTTTGTAACACAACTGGATAAATTGGTTTAGCAGCTTTAAATTTACAGTGTAAAAACCAAAAATGTATTAATAACATTTTCTCAAATCTTCATGGTGGCATATAGATAAAGCCTCCAGAATTTTTCTTGTGGAATTTAACATTCACAAAGCATATATCATTTCTTCATTTGTTAAACTGAACTGAGCTTTGCGCAGTCCCCCAGTTCCTCTTTGGGTGACTATTTGCTCCTCTTCTCTCTTAGCTTATCCAGATAGAGTCAGTGGAACTGCTGATCCCCTGATATCCTTTTTGTTCCTTACTTTGTCAAAATCCCTTAAAATGAGAGTCACCTACTACTTTTCCTTTCAACTTATTCTGTTGGAATAGCAGAGTTCTTCCTTCCTGGTGCCTCAAACATTTTGTTACCCAACTACATCTTTTTGAGTACCTCCAAGTCCTACATTTTCAAGTACATCATGCTCCCTGGATCATCAATTTACTGGGTGTGATTCTTATAAATCCTGCATTCAAACTGGAATTTTTGCAAACTCTGTGCTTCCTTGCTCAGGCTGAGGGCCTAGTATTGTTGTGCTCCCCAGCTCAGCTGTCCACTTCTTGGTAAGATTATGCATCTAACCCCTGCACCTGTTAACTCCCTGCACCAGCTGCCTTTCCAACCCCTATCCTTTATTTTGAATCCCACAGCCAGGATTGGATAAAGTTAGCAAATTAAAATGTCGCTGAATTTTACAAAATTCCACAACATTTCATGAAATGTCAATTTTGGGAAATTTCTGAAATTCTTTAATTGATCATAACCTGGTCAGTGTTATAGCTCAGTTTTAGCTCCAGTTATCTTTCAGATATTTATCACTAACTTATCTACCAGCATGAATAGTTAGGTAGTAAAATATGCAGATGACTGTAAAATAGGGGGGAAGCTGTAATAGTTTATTAGCAATTACCAAGATTCAAGGAGACCTTGATAAACTTTCTATTTGGGTGAAAAAATGGGGGCTGCAATTTGTCATCACTAAGTGCAGTGTGTTATGTACCTTGGTTTGTGGAACCCAACACGTGACTACTTACTCTGTGACAGATTACTGAAAAAACTCATCTATAAGAAAGATCCAGAGGTCACAATATCCAATGATTTTACCTTCGATAAACAAATAATAGAACTTATCAACAAAACCAATAGAATTTGGTGGGCAATCAGGCATAATATTAAACCTAAAGATAAATCCATTATACTACCATTATATAGAGCATACATTCACCCTCACTTTGATTTCTCATCCCAGCTGTGTTGCCCCTATAAAAAGAGAGAGATTGCTCGTATTGAGACAGTTCAGAGAAAAATCACAAAACATACACAGGGTATTATAACCTTAAGCTATGAGGATTGGTTAAAGGAATTAGGCCTAATGTCACTTAAAAGGAGAAGACTGAGTGGGGATTTAATGTTTACATGGGATACAATGAGGGATTAATTCTTAATGTCCAAAACGGGACTAGATTTCAAACAAATACTTGTGAACATCAGAGGTCACCCTTACAGCTTGTATGTCCAGATTTAAGCCACAAAGATGTGGATATTTATTCTCACAGAGAATTCTAAGGCCATGGAATTCCTTGCTCCTGAATGTTGTCAACGGAGAGACTAAAACCGTACTTAAGAACAGATTAGATAAAATACTGCTTTGTAATAACAAGACATCCTATTATGCATGAACGACAGGAGCATTTATGGCTGGCTATTCCTCCTGCTCCTTATCCATTACATTAGTGAATCTTAGTGATAGCCAAAGGTCTCAAATTTGGAATGCATTGTGTGTGAAGAATGGATGCCAAGCTTCATGTCATTTGGATGTAGGGCAGGAAAGTTACAGGGGCTCAGATCTGGCAATTTACTATTCAAGTGAACATTTCTGAAAATATTTCTATGCTTGCAACTTAACCCACACTTGAAGCTTGATAACTGAAAATGTATATGCATGCTTTCTTCAAAGAGTCATAGAAACTACTAAATAGAGACATAATTAATTTTATAAATGTTCAGTTACAGGAGGTCAAAATTTCAGAATTTAATAATTTGTCAAACTGTGTGGAAATGTTCAAAATATTTGAATGTTTTTAGCTCTACTGCTACTACATGTATGCACTAAAAATTCATCACGCACAGGGGTGGCTAAACCGGGGAGGCCAGACTGGCCACAGCCCCCCCACTCTTATTCCTGGGTGGGCCACATGTGCATTTTGGCACCCCACTTTTTTGACACTATGTATTTTTTTCATAACTGTATTTTATTAATGTATACATGTTCTGTCTCTCCATTAATATATGCAGCACAGAAACTGAAATTTGAGTTGTGCAGTACTATCAGCTGCTTATGAACACCGATAGTATACTGATATCATGATGGTAATACCATCTGTGCAGTTCATATGCCTGCCTGGCTACTATGTAAGTTAGAATTCGTTTATTGCTTCTCCCAGTATTATTAGGGTGATGGGTACAATCTGCAAGTAATACTGGGGAACCAATAAATTAATTCTTCATTCAAGTCAATGAAATATCAGCACACAGTTGCCACTAGTTAGAGTGGGAACATGACATACTGGTAGTCAAATTGAGTTGGTTGGCAGGTAATAGAAGTGCCAGATTGAAGTGACTGGGGTAATAAATTCATGGTCAAATCCTGCCTTTTTTACACAAAAGTACAACCTGTCTTGCGTTTGTTGTCTATGAATTAAGAGTGGTGTGGTTAATAAACAAATTAGCCAGCCTGGGAGCGGGTCCCATGGTGGTAGCCTGGGTAAAACACTGGCTGGAGAACAGGACACAGACGTTAATAGTAAATGGACTCCACAGTGAAGAAAGGGGGTTACTAGTGGGGTACTGCAGGGTTCAGTAGTGGGGCCAGTCCTTTTTAATGTCTTTATAAGTGACATTGCAGAGGGACTGGAAGGAAAAGTATGTCTCTTTGCAGATGACACAAAGATCTGCAATAGGGTTGATACGCAAGGTGGGTGGAAAAGATGAAAAGGGACTTGGCAAGGTTGGAGGAATGGTCAAATGTATGGCAGCTTAGATTCAACGCAAAGAAATGCAAAGTAATGCACTTGGGAAACAAAAACCCAGGGGAAAAGTACACAATGGGGGGTGAGATACTGACAACAACAAAAATGGAAGGGGACCTGGGGGGTAGTCATATTAGACAACCTAAAGGTGGGCTAGCAATGTGAGAAGGCTGTAAGGAGGTCTAGGGGGATACTGGGATGCATAGGGAGAGGCATCACCAGTAGAAAACATGAAGTTGTTGTCCCTCTGTACAGACAGTTGGTAAGGCCACATCTGGAGTACTTTGTACAGTTCTGGAGACCCTATCTCTGCAAATCAAAATGGTGCAGGGTCTGCACCAGAAGACATATGAAGAAAGTCTGAAGAAGCTTAAGATGTATAGCCTTGAGGAAAGGAGGGAGAGGGGGGACATGATAGAAACTTTCAAATACCTCAAGGGAATCAACAGAGTCCAAGAGGGTAGCATCTTTCAGAAAAAGAGATCTGCAAGAACAAGGGGGCACAATTTGAAGATAGAAGGGGGGTGGCTCAGAGGTAATGTGAGAAAGTATTTCTTCCCAGAGAGGGTTGTAGATGCTTGGAACAGCCTTCCTGAGGAGGATGTAGAAACATATCTGGACTGCCTTGTACGGTATGGGCTGCACGCCCATTGGCTCTTGCTCTGAACCAATGGGCATACATGCCCTACCGAGCAGTCAGTCGGCGTGCGGGCGGGCCGGCAGGCGGTGGGTGTGCCGCCCGCCGGCTGACGGGGAGGAGCGGGATGGTGGTGCTCCATGGGTGGGTGGGGTGGGGGCCACTGGACCACCGGAAATTGGACTTGGGGGTTGTCTTATACCCGCGATTATGTCCACTGGACCACCAGGGATATTGCTCTTTGGGGATTCATTCTGGCCGTGATCGGCCAGTGGGGGTGTCATTTATGTTATGCCCATGATCGGGCCAGTTGGGGGGGATTTATGTTATGCCCACGATCGGGCCAGTGGGGGGGAGTTGTCATTTATGTTATGCCTGTGATCGGGCCAGTCGGGTGGGAGAGATTTCACATTATGCCCACTATCCGGCTGCAGGGGGGACACAGGGAACAAGTGAAGAGCCACCCACAGGTGGCAGCTGCTGTGTTGCACCCTGCAATGCAGCAGCTCACCTGTGGGTGGCCCTCGACTTAATCCTTTTTTTTGGGCTCAAAGTTGTGCAGGCGCAGATAGGGGGTTGAGCCTGCACAACTCTGCACAGCCTGGCTGAATATCGGGCTGTGCAGTTTATGCATGGTTCCTCCCCCTCTGGTTGAGCATGCCTTCATTAGCATTGCGCTGTTGCTCAGCATGACTTGGGGGGCACAACTGCCTCCTGTGAATATCGCAGAATGGCGCAATTTCGGACTTGCGCAGGCGAAACCCTATTGCGCATGGCGCAACCCTTTTGAATATCCAGCCCACTGTGTTCATTGACGCCAACTGATGTAATGTTTCTTCCTGTGTGGCAGCAGCCTGTAAATGATGACTGTGGTAGGCATGGACAAGGTGACTGGGAGTCTAGAACAGACATTTACAGCCCAGTTTTGACAAGAGTACTGTCCAGAGTTTTCTACCATCATTCTACATGTATCTATGAGTTTACTGTTTCCACTGTGGTGTCCTTCAAAAAAAAAAACTGAGATGGAGACAGTTTGCAACTTTTTAACTGTTATATATGTCCATTAAATGTTAAAAGCTCCTCCTGCCCTCTGGCTGTCGTGTGTGAAATCTGGTAGGAGTTTCTTTCTTTAAACACTGATGGGGTTGGGAAGCTTGTGATTTATTTCTTAATTTCGTTGTCCATTTTCTTGTCTTTTCACTGCCCTTGCGCTCTCCACCCTTTTCCCTCCTTTGATCTGCTTATGTTTGTCATGCCCATTGACCACTCACCCCCCAATCTGGTCTGTGATCTGGTCTCAGAATTTAAGTATCTTGAAATTAAAAGGGGGCAGGTAAGGAGTGCCAGTTAAGAAATGTATTGGTGCTGAGACTTCGATGAAACTCAGCTGCTTGTCTTCTGCACACCTACTATAAAAACACTCAGCCTGGCATTGTTGGTCTCATGGTACAAGAGTAAAGCAAGCAGTATCAGTCAACTGCTACAGGAGGGATTAATTGAATCAGCATTTGTGCATGTTGGGTACAAGAAAGAATGCACTGCACAGCACCATTCAAGGTAATGAGTCTGATTATTTAAGAATAAATTGTTGACATGACATAATTTATTTATATGAAGTGAACTCTGTGAAAGATAAAAAAGACACCCAAACACTTCAAAAAGTGTAACATTTTCTGGGGCCTAGGGGGCCCCCTGACCCCCCTGCCATTTAAGTAAAGATTCTTTGGCCCCCCCCACATTGAACTTAGTTGAACCGCTCCTGATCACGCATGCTGAAGTAAATATGTCCTGGAATCTAATTTAGCTGGATTAACGTAGTTTAGTAGGTTAACATTTATTGTGGATACTTTTGAAATTACTAATTGAAAAAATCTGCTCAGAAATTCATGGATGTGAAATAAGTAATGCCATTAGAATTCCACTTGTGGAATTTAGCTTTAACAGAGTACTGTAGTTATCATCACTGAATCACCTTACCTGTACTAGCATCATGACCCTTCAATACCCTCAAACACTCCTGTGACAGTGATGCTCAACATCATGCTCCATCATGAATCACCTTACCTGCACTAGCATCATGGCCCTGCAGTACCCCTCCAACACTCCTGTGACAGTGATGCCCAGCATCATGCTCCATCATGAATCACCTTACCTGCACTAACATCATGGCCCTGCAGTACCCCTCCAACACTCCTGTGACAGTGATGCCCAGCATCATGCACCATCATGAATCACCTTACCTGCACTAGCATCATGGTCCTGCAATACCCCTCCAACACTCCTGCGACAGTGATGCCCAGCATCATGCTCCATCACAGATCACCTTACCTGCACTAGCATCATGGCTCTGCAATCCCTCCAACACTCCTGAGACAGTGATGCCCAGCATCATGCTCCATCATGAATCACCTTACCTGCACTAGCATCATGGCACTGCAATGCTCCTCCAACACTCCTGTGACAGTGATGCCCAGCATCATGCTCCATCATGAATCACCTTACCTGCACTACCATCATGTCCCTGCAATACCCCTTGAACACTCCTGAGACAGTTATTCCCAGCATCATGCTCCATCATGAATCACCTTACCTGCACTAGCATCATGGCCCTGCAATACCCCTCGAACACTCCTGAGACAGTGATTCCCAGCATCATGCTCCATCATGAATCACCTTACCTGCACTAGCATCATGGTCCTGTAATGCCCCTCCAACACTCCTGTGACAGTGATGTCCAGCATCATGCTCCATCATGGATCACCATACCTGTACTAGCATCATGGCCCTGCAATACCCCTCCAACACTCCTGTGACAATGATGCCCAGCATCATGCTCCATCATGGATCACCTTACCTGCACTAGGATCATGGCCCTGCAATCCCCCTTGAACCCTGCAACAGTGATGCCCAGCATCATACTCCATCATGAATCACCTTATCTGCACTAGCATCATGGCCCTGCAATCTCACTCCAACAGTCCTGTGACAATGATGCCCAGTATCATGCTCCATCATGAATCACCTTACCTGCACTAGCATCATGACCCTGTAATACCCTTCAACACTCCTGTGACAGTGATACCCAGCATCATGCTCCATCATGAATCACCTTACCAGCACTAGCATCATGGCCCTGCAATACCTCTCCAACACTCCTGTGACAGTGATGCCCAGCATCATGCTCCATCATGAATCACCATACCAGTACTAGCATCATGGTTCTGTGATACCCTCCAACACTCCTGTGACAGTGATGCCCAGCATCATGCTCCATCATGGATCCCCTTACCTGCACTAGCATCATGGTTCTGTGATACCCTACATCACTCCTGTGACAGTAATGCCCAAAATCCTGCTCCATCATAACTAAAGATAGCCTTCTGTCACAATGGCCTAATGTTGCAACTAGTTGTAAGGCTTGAGACTTGGCATCATTTGGTTTCACTGTTTTCAAACAGTAAAAATATACAATATCTACAGGGTTGTTAAAGAGTCAGCATGGGGCATTGTACAGAAACAGTGCTGCACATGCATGTGCTTCCACAAGTCACTAAGTCAGTGGGTTCTAGTGGTTATCTAGTATATATTACAAAGTCAGCAGGTGGCATTGTGCAGAAACAATGCTGCACTTGCATGTACTTCTACAAGTCATTAAGTCAGTGAGCTTTAGTAGTTATCTGGTATATTACAAGAATTCAAGCAAGTGCACAGTTATGCTCATGACTATTCTTAATAGTTCATTGCTCAAGATAGCGACCTGACACTCAGCACCACTATACTCTTACTATGGAGCTTCCTAGGAGGCAGTAAAGCATAGTGGTTAAGGACATCGAGCTGCAAACCTGGAGACCTGGGTTTGAATCCCATCATCCCCGACTTGCATAGTGTGTGACCCTGAGCAAGTCACTTAACTCCCTTGTGCTACCAGGTTGCACCTGAAAACAAGCTGTAGCTTAGTGTGTCTTTCTTGGTCAGACAATTTCTCATTTCTCTTTCTTTTGAATGCTGTCTTGTTGTGGTGCTATGTCAAAACCGCATCATCAAAAACCATGCAGTCAATAACCACAATGCATGGTTAGTACAAAACTGCATAGCCCAAAGCTACACAGATTATATATTTCAACTCCTTAATTCCGCATCACTGTTATGCCTGTGCGGATATTTGACTGCATGTATCTATGCTTGTGGTTTAACCAGACACCCCTTATTGCTACTTTTCCCCAGCCTTTACCTTCTTCTAGAATGGCAACCCCAGTAAGACGGAGGTACTGGTGGTGGAGTCAAACAGAGGGCGTGATAGGTCAGCCTCTGGTGCAGAGACAGGACTTTGACTTGGATCTGTACCACTGAAGACCTCCTCTAGGGTACGTGATCTTGGTGTTATTCTTGACAGCGGTTTGACACTTGAGTTTCAGGTGGCCTCTATTTTCCATACCAGCTTTTATCATCTGAAGAATATCGCCAGGATAAAGCCCCTAGTTCCGCCACTGGACCTCCCCACTTTGGTGCATGCCTTCATGACGTCCAGGCTTGACTACTGTAATGCATTCTATCTCAGGGTCTCTGGGGCTACCCTGTGCCGACTGCAGCTGGTGCAGAATGCAGCAGCAAGGCTGTTAACAGGACAGTCTAAATATTGTCATATTACCCTGGTGCTGCGTCAACTGCACTGGCTGCCGGTTAGGTGGAGAGTCCTCTTTAAGGTGGGTTTGTTCACCTTTAAGGCCCTACACGGACTGGACCCTAGCTACCTGAAGGACCTTCTTGCACCTGCTGTCTCGGTCCGCTCCCTCTGCTCCTCCTCTAGGGGCCTCCTAGCGATTCCCAGGATGAGGTTAAGAACTGCTGGTGACAGAGCATTTAGTGTTGCCCCCCCCTCCTGTGGAATTAGCTTCCTGTAGCTGTTAGGGAGGCTCCGTCTGTCGAGGTTTTTAAGGCCTGCCTCAAGGCCTTTTTATACAAAAAAAAAAAAAGGCCTTCCCAGACTATGTTTTATAGTTCCTTACCTGTCTTTTTAATAAAGATTAATCTGATGTTAATTTAGTCTTAGAGACTTTAAATGCTGCTGAAGTTGAGGGTAGTTAATTATATAGCAAATTTTGTTTTAACTTGTTCAGATTATTGTATTTAATTGATTATTATTGTGATGTGTTGTATTTATTGATTAATGTATGGCGCCCCCAGAACCTCCGGAATGGGCGTCTTTTTAAATAAAATGTGCCTTGCCTTGCCTTGCCAACTCAAGTGTATGACTGGGCAAAATGTTTGAACATAACTTCGACAAAAGTATCATAACATACTACAATTTCACAAAACCTCATGAAACTCAATTTTAATTACTGATGTTGTTTTGGAATCTTTGGCTGTTTATAACTTGGCCTGCCTTTTAGCAAAAGATTAAAGGGTTGACACACACAGTGTCTTTTTGTTCCATATTGTTCAACCCCCCTCCCCCCCAGCTGGGAGCTCACCTCTTTGGGACATATCTTGTTCACAGGAATATACCCTGATCAAGTAGAACCCAGGCATTAGTCAGTTTGCTTTCATGTTTTTCTCCACATTTTTTTCCTCCCATCTTCCCCTGGTGGAGGCAGTACCTCTGTTAGCCTTGTACAACCACAGCACTCCCTGTGGCAGGAGCAAGCCACCTGGCCAGGCCATAGGAGTCGCTGTATTAGAGAAACCAACTGCCCACCCTCGCTGACCAAGATAAACTATTGAGTTGCAGATGTCTCAGCTGTGGCTAGCTTCCCGACATGACTTTGCAGGGTCACTTCTGAAGCCGGGTCATCAGCATCACAGTGCAGCACTCTGCTGCTGGGTTGGGGGGATGACCTGAAGGCTTAACATTTAGAGTTAATGAACACAGTAACATTGGTGATAGTCTGTTCTTGAAATTCAAGCACTCACCACCAAACTATAAAAAACACCAAGCAGCTCTGCAACTTCATAATTTTGCCAGTTTATTTGAAATGGAAAATTTCATTGTGGGTGTATGGCTGACACCCAGATTAGTGCCCACCTGATACATTTTGGACAAACGCACACTACTTTGGATGTCTGCATGGTATCATTTCATAAGACTGAAACTCTAAATACTGACAGTTGAATGCCTGACTCCAGAAGCCCAACACCAAAAATCCCAACAGTGAGATTCTGCCACCTGCTAAGTTAGTTATAAAAATTAAGGGGGGGTTCAGGGGGCAAAGCCCCCCACATTGGGAGGTGCAGAGGATGAAGCCCCCAAAACATGAAAGAAAATCAAAATCCCACTGTTGGGATTTTTGGTGTCGGGCATCTGGCATCGGGCTTTCAACTGTCAGTCCTTAGAGTTTCAATCTTTTCTCATATATTCTTAACCCTGTGCAACTTTTATTCCCTAACTGCTCTTGCTTCTAGCCCTCCTCCTCAACCCTCCCCACTCTTGAGCATTACCCTCAAGCCCCACTTAACTTCTATATCCCCAAGCTGTACATGTTTCAGCCCCTCTTCAACCCTCCCTACCCCTGCACTCTACCCTCCATCCACTATCCCTGACCCACCTCCTAGTCCTCCAAATCAAACCTATCCCCACCCCTGTCACCTGCCCCTTCTAATCCTCCCCACCCCCTTCTCACCCCCCCATCTGCCTGGCCTGGTCCCCCTTGCAGGGTTCTCAGCATTCTGAATGGGTATATATATCCCCTGTCCCTCTTCTCCCTCCCCTCTTCCTTCCCTCCACTCTCTATTCTCCCTATCCCGACCCTATCTTCTCTCTCCACAGCCCTATGCAATCTTCTATACCCCTACTGAACTTCTTCTAGTTCCCCTCCTCAACCTTCCTCAACCCTCCCCACTATTGTGCATTACCTTCTAATCCCTACATAACTTCAAACTTCTACTTCTATATTTACCCTAACAGTACTTGACTTTCAACCTCCCACTCTTGCACTCTACCCTCTTCCATTATTTCCATCTTACCTCCCATTCCCCCCTAAGTGAACCTATCCTCCCCCTATCACCCATCCCCCTCAAATCCTCCCTGTCCCCAAACTGTTCCAATCTTCCCCACTGGCACCTACCCCTCAAATCCTCCTCCTGCCCCTCTCCTCTCTTTCTTATCTGCCTGGTCCTGTCCCCTTGCAGGTTCTCAGCATTCTGAAGGGTATTAGTCTTGCTGTCTCTCTCTCTCCTTCCTATCCAGCCCCTCCCTATCTCCCTACCTCCCCTATCTTGCCCCCTATCTCCTCATTTCTCACTTCGATCCACCTTTCTATTTCACCCCTTACATCTCCCTATCTTGCCCCCTACATCGTCACTTCTCTCATGACTGCCTTCCTTTGGATTTACACTAACACTTACTAAACCTGTGCTTAGCCTACTACTTCAGCACTTCAAATGTGTTATCCATCCACTGGCCTCCGGATTTACAGCTCTTGGGTGTTACCATGTTAGTTGATCCGCTTATAGCTTTGTTTACCTCAGTCAAAGGTTTGTGTTATACTGTTCTGTAAGTCTATTACACTGTTACTTAAATGTATTTTGTTCTGGTACAGTACTATTTTTGTATTATTTTATTTGCTCTCTCAACTATTGTAACCCCCTTCCTCCCAGGATTCTTCTGGAAACAAGCTATTTCACAGTTCATGTTGTATTTCCAGGTGAAACATTTTGCAAACAAATAAATAAATAAAATATAACCATCAGCCATACACTCACAATGGAATTTTCCTTTTAAAATAAATTGACAAAACTATGAAGTTGCAGTGCTGCTCGGTGTTCTTAATAGTTTTGTGGCGAGTGCCCAGATTTCAAGTTTGTATCTGTGTTATCCTTTTATGAGTTCCACCTTCCTTGTGGGCACTTTTTGTGTTTTTCTTGATATTCTCTTCCCTAGTTTTAAAGTTATAGTGACTTAAAATTCTGCAGCTTGCATAACTGCAACATGTAACTTTAAAATTCTGAACATTTGGAGGCTTGTAACTCAGTCACCTTTAAAGATAGAGATCTAAACTTAGTGCACTTCTATATGGAGCTTGGCATGTTATCATACTAAACACAGTGCAATTTGGACAAGTACATTTTCAATTAGATAGAAATAACTGAAATCACAATTTTGGTGATATTTCATGAAATATTTGCAGAAATGTTAAATTTTATGGAAGCAAAACCAGAATGTTGTTTTTTCCAGAATTTCACCTGCAGAAAGTGTTTGTCCTCAGTGGACTGTTTGAATGTTACTTAAATGAACATTTAAACTAGCCAGGGGAGGTGGCAGAAGGAATTGAGGAGTCAGAAACTGCCTTCCCCCACAGGCTGAAGTGGAGAGTAAGAAGAATCCAATGGGAGATGAATCCACCAGGGTGAAAATTAATAAAGGGAAAAGGGTGGTAGAGACAGAGGGGAAAAGGACAGGAGCATTAAAAAGAGAGGTGGGAAGGGTGGAGAGTAAAAAGTAAAAAAGGAGGGCAACAAGCAGAGTGGAAACAAAATCTGGAAGGTCATGTGTTCAAATGTTAGAAGTCTAGGAAATATGATTCTGGACCTAGATGCCATCATGGCAGAAGCCAGCCTGGATACTGTGGCCATTACTGAGGCAAGATGCACTGAAAACCATGACTGGGACATGGCCATACCAGGGTGTACTCTGCTCAGGAAGGACTGGGTGGGAAGGAAAGGAGGGAAGCCTTAAAAGCCACAGAGATACAGGGATTACAGGGGGAGTCAGAGATACTGTGGGTCACCTGGAGATGGGGAATGGAGCTATTATTAGTACTGGAGTGATCTACAGACCTCCAGCACAGAGGGAGGATTTAGATAAAGTGCTGGTGGAAGCCACTGGCAAGATGGCAGAAAAGGGGGGAGCTGCTGCTGCTGTGGGACTTCAACCTGACAGTTGTGGATTGTAGCCTCCCAGCAGTGGCTTCAGCTAGAAGTAAGGACATCCTGGACTCTCTGCAGGGGGAATTCCTCAGGAAACTAGTCGGAGAACCCACTCATGATGGGGCAATACTTGATCTGATACTAATTAACAGAGACAGTGCTGCAGACGTCAAGGTGGGATGCCACTTGTGGACCAGTGATCACCGTACAGTATTGTTCAATAAAAGGCTGGCTGTGGAATCAAACCACACAAGGGTGAGGGTCCTGGACTTCAAATGGGCAGATTTTAAAAAGATGGGTGAATGCCTCATGGATGACCTAGCAGTGGTGGGTTACCTGGGTGGGGTGGAGTTACAGTGGGAAAAAATAAAAGAAAGACTAGTACAGGAAACAAAGAGAAAGAGACTGCTATGGTTCTTGAAAGAGGTGGCTGAAAAGGTAAAAGCTAGAAGGGTAGCACTGAGAATAGCCCAGGAGGTAGACATTTTAATGTTGGCTTACCTGCCAGCCAACATATTGCTTTAGTAGTAGATTTGGAGGCACGGTCACAGTTGGGCGAATGCAGGGCACGCATTAGTAGGTGCGTCCCTCATTCCCCAATTAGCCAGCATGCAGGTGCCACACCAGGAATACATAATGTAGAGATCACATCTAAGGAAAGGTCCACTGCAATGACAGCAAAGCTCATCATACACAGCGGCACCTCCCGACGTGCCTTCCCTGGTGAAACATTAGAGTAAACATGGTGGCACACTGCCTGCCACAATGCCAACTTCGGAGTGCCCAATCCCCCTGTCAGCATAACAGGGTGCCCAGTCCCCTTTGGCATAATGCACCCCCCCATTTGTTATGTGCCGAGGGGAGTGCCCAATCCCCCTCGGCTTTTGCCCCCACCTCGGTATGTGCCAATGGGGATGCCCAATCCCCAGTCACCTAGCCCCCCCAAAACACTCAGGTGGCATGCTGGGAGCCCACCCCAGGATGTTTTGGTTTTTTTAACCTGTACCGTGCCTCCAAATCTACTACTGCTGGCAGTTACAAAGGAAGAAAGAGACTTGGGCATCATCATCACCGATGACCTGAAATCATCCAAGCAGACCTCTAAAGCAGTAGGTAAAGCTAGGGGGATGTTAGGGTGTATCAGTAGGGGTATCACAAGTCGTAAGAGGGAGGTAATAATCCCTCTTTACAAGACACTAGTTAGGCCCCATCTGGAGTACTGCATGCAGTACTGGAGGCCACACCTTCACAAGGACATTAACCAAACTGAGGCAGTCTAGAGAAGGGCAACCAAAATGCTGCAGGGACTGCATCAGAAAACATATGAGGTCAGATTAAGGGAGCTCAATATGTATACCCTAAGCAAAGAAGGGAGAGAGGCGATATGATCGAAACATTCAAACACCTTAAGGGCATTAACAATGTGAAAGAGTCTAACATGTTTAAATATAAGAAAAATAGCTGGACGAAGAAGCCAGAAGGGGAAGGAAACATATTCAATTCAGTGCTTTAGAGTAACTGGTAATTGCTATTTTTCTTTTAAACTTAGATTGTGGGCGTTTAGTGACACTATACTTTCTTTGTTGTCTTTACTTATAATTGTTTTTGGGCTGTTGAAAATTTAAAACATGGTGGTGTAATTCTGTGCTGTCTTTAATTGCTGCAAATTTTATCTTGGCTTGTCTGACTGCCCTGTAGTTGGGTGAAGGGTGTTAATTGTCTGGCCTCTGACCTCAGCTATGTGATAACTGGAGGTGGGGCTTAGTCAGAGTTAAAGTAGCAAGCAGAGGTTTATTTTCTCAGAAGAAGCCAGAAGGGGAAGGAAGGAAACATATTCAATTCAGTGCTTTAGAGTAACTGGTAATTGCTATTTTTCTTTTAAACTTAGATTGTGGGCGTTTAGTGACACTATACTTTCTTTGTTGTCTTTACTTATAATTGTTTTTGGGCTGTTGAAAATTTAAAACATAGTGGTGGTGTAATTCTGTGCTGTCTTTAATTGCTGCAAATTTTCACCCCCCTCCTCCCCTTCCCCCAACTCTTAATTATATGCCCTGATAAATCTGATTGACAGGAGCTAAACACAGGGAATAGTAAGGGGTGTGAAGTAGGAGGAGCATAAGGGGGAAGAAGCCCACCCTCAGCACAAGTGTTTTGACTCATTTATTTATTTATTGGTTTTTTTCCTTTAAAAAAATATCTGAGGATTAGTGACAGGATTTTAGTACAGTAAATTAATAAAAAGAGAACTAGGAGAGCTTCAGTAGCAGACAAGTAGTGGAATTGCAGTATAATGTGGGGAATGGTGCAATGCAGTGGCTGTGGGGCAGCCATATTCAGGCAGACCTTCTGGACACTGAGGTGTGCCCTATCTGCATGCATCTCTCTGGACTGCGGGATGAGTTAGCCAGACTCAGGCGGAAGTAAACTGGGTCAGGAGTACCATCACCCCTATCCAGGGACCACCAGTCCAATGCAGCTGCCTCAAAGAATGCCAAGAACGAGGGCACTTGGATGACAGTGGGCTCAGGGAGGGTTAGAGCAGTCAGGCAGAGGCACATCCCAGATCCTATTCCACTAAGAACTCATATGCCACACTGGCAAATGAGGACAAACAAATAGAGGTACCCAGAGAAGTGGATGGAAAGGATGGAGGTTAGCCAAGGAGGTGACCTCAGCGGGAAAGCAGTGGACCCCAGGGGAGGAGGAAGTGAATCCTGGTGGGGACTCCATCGTAGAAGGATCCAGCTAGAAACACAGGAGGGGAGGACAGGGAGGTGAGGTGCCTACCATGCTGCTACGGCATGGAGGATGGAAGGAAGATCCTGGGATCACTGGGAAGGCAAGACGGGAGGTGAGCTGGATGTCATTATCCACCTAAGTACTAATGACCTGGCAAATGGGGAGCCAAAGGAAGTTCAGGAAGAGTTTAGGAAACTGGGGAGGTCTCAAGCAAGTAGCTACTTCTGTCACTTTCTCAGAAGTACTACCTGTGAGAGCAAGGGAGAACATGGAGTGCATGCACCAGGAACTTTAACTCATGGTTGAAGAACTGGTGCTGTGAGGAAGGGTTTGGATTCATTGGTGACTGGGGACCCACCTGGAGGGATGGAGGTTTGTTCAAGCCTGACGGCCTGCATCCATCCTGAGAGGAATCAAGCACTCAATGATAAGTTTAAATGCTACATTGACAAGCATTTAAACTAGCAAAGGGGTGCAGGCCAGCAAGGAGGGTACCTGCTTGCTCACCCCACAGCTAGCAGTGGAACCAGTGAACCAGAGGAGTGGCTATCGCTGCAAAGCAGTGCAAAAGATGGAGATTAGTGCCCAAGAGGTGGATAAGCAGAAAGGGGCAAGAATTCAGCAGAAGGGCAGACAGCAAGGAGAACCAGGATAAATGACAACCAAGGAAGGGGCTGAGTAGAACAGTGAAGCAGTCTAGGGAGGTCAAATCATGGAAAGCCATGTTTGCAAATGCCAGGAGCCTTAGCAACAAGATGGAAAATCTGGAGGCTGTCATGGTACAGTCAGACCTGGACATTGTGGCCATCACTGAAACCTAGTGTAATGATAACCATGACTGGAGATGGCCATACCTGGCTACAACATATTCAGAAGAACAGAGCAGGCAGGAAGGAGGAGGAGTGGCACTGTATGTGAAAAATGACATAAGGGCCGCAGAGATCCAGGAGGAACAAATGGGGAGAGATACTGTGGGTTAAGCTGGAAAGGAAAATGGGGACAGCCATCCACACAGGTGTGGTCTATAGACCACCAGCCCAGGAGGAAGAAACAGATGAGAGTGATGCTAGCCATCCAAGGATGGCAGACAAAGTGAAGAGTACTGGTTGGAGACTTCAATATTTCAGACATGGACTGGAGCATCCCAGCAGCAGCATCAACTAGAAGCAGATTTATTCTGGACTCCCTTCAGGGTGCCTTCCTCAAGCAACTGGTCATGGAACCAACTCGGCAGAAGGCAATACTGGACCTTGTGCTCACAAACAGGGACAGTGTGATGGGGGTAACAGTGGGGAAGCACCTGGGTAACAGTGATCACCAGTCATTGTGGTTTGAAATCACAGAAAGAGCAGAACCAAACCACACAAAACACGTATCCTGGATTTTAGGGGGCAGACTTTGGGAAAATGGGAGATACTTAAAGAGGCATTAGGGGAATGGGACAGGAATCAGGGGTTGAGGAACAGTGGGCAGTATTTAAAATGGAGATTACAAGAACAACAGAATTATGCATTAAGCAGGTTAGCAAGAGGAAAAGGAAGAGGAGACCATTATGGTTTTCCAAAGAGGTAGCAAAGAAAGTGAAAGCCAAAAAGATTGCATTCAGGCAATACAAAAAGACACAGGCAGAAGGGGATAGGAGAAGTACCAGGAGAAGCAAAGGGAGGCAGGAGGTCAGTAAGGGAAGCCAAAGCTCAGACAGAAGAACACATTGAAAATCAATTGGTAGAGGGACAAAACCTTTACAGGTACATAAGTGAAAAAGAAAGACAAAGGGAGGGTAGTGAGACTGAAGGGGAGGATGGGAGCCACGTGGAGGATGACAACAGTAAAGCTGACATATTGAACAGGTATTTCTGCTCAGTCTTTACTGAGGAAGAGGGGGTAATGGGTCTGAAGGGAGTACAAGGGGTGAGAATGGTGCAGAAATGGACACAAGTCCCTTACACGAGAAAGGGTCCTGAAGGAACTGGAAGTAATAAGAGTTGATAAAGCAATGAGGGCCAGACAGGGTGCACCCAGGGTCCTTAAAGAACTAAGAGAGGTGGTGGCTGAACCTCTGGCTATCCTGTTTAGCCGATCACTGGAAACAGGGAGGTACCCAAAGACTGGAGGACAGCAGATGTAGTCCCTTATACAAAAGTGGGAACAAAGAGGAAGCAGGGAACTACAGACCAGTCAGCCTCACCTCGGTAGTGTGGGGAAGATCATGGAAGCACTACTGAAGGAGAGATTGGTGGAACATCTGGTTGTCAATGGACTACAGGACCCAAGGCAGCATGGTTTCACCAGGGGAGGTCATGTCAGACCAACCTCATTGAATTTTTTGACTGGGTGACTAGGGAGGTGGATCAGGGAGGGCAGTGGACATGGCCTATCTGGACTTCAGCAAGGCTTTGACACTGTGCCACATAGAAGACTATTACACAAACTGGGGAATATGGGTGTGGGCAGAACAGTAGTGTGGTGGGTAGGTAACTGGCTGGGTGGCAGGAGACAGAGGGTGGTGGTAAATGGCTGTCACTCCACAGAGGGAAGAGTGACCAGTGGGGTACCACAGGGATCAGTGCTGGGACCGGTCCTATTCAACATTTTCATCAGTGACATTGCGCAGGATCTAGAAGGCAGAATTTCACTGTTCACTGATGACACAAAGCTCTGTAACAGAGTAGACACACCAGAGGTGCAGACAGAATGAGAAGTGACCTGCAGAAACTTGAAGAATGGTCAAGGGTTTGGCAGTTGAAATTCAATGCAAAGAAGTGCAAGATAATGCATATGGGGCAAAAACCCTGGCACAATATATCAGTTGGGCGGTGAGGATATAGCATGCACCAAGCAGGAAAGGGATCTTGGGGTTGTCATCTCTGATGACCTCAAGGTAGGGAAACAGTGTGACAAGGCAGCAGGTAAAGCAAATAGGATGCTGGGATGTATAGGCAGGGGCATCACCAGCAGGAAAAGGGAGGTCATAATTCCACTATACAAGACATTAGTGAGGCCCCACCTGGAGTACAGTGTACAGTTCTGGAGACCATAACTACGTAAGGACATAGACAGGGTAGAGAAGGTTCAGAGGAGGGCAACAAAAATGGTGCATGGATTGCATCACAAGTCCTATGAAGACAGGTTGAAGGAACTGAACATGTACTCCCTGGAGGAGAGGAGGGAGAGAGGGGATATGATAGAGACATACAAGTATCTTACAGGGAGGAACAGGGTGCAGGAAAACACTATTTTTAAGCTGAAAAAGATGTTCCAGGACTAGAGGGCATGGGATGAAGTTGGAGGAGGACGATTCAGAGGAAACATGAGAAAGAATTTCTTCACAGAACGGGTGGTGGACAAGTGGAACACCCTGCCAGAGGAAGTGGTGGGGGCTGAAACAATCATGGGATTTAAGAATGCATGGGATAGACATAAAGGAATTCTGGAGGTCAGAGGTAAGGGGCAACAGACTTCTAGGAAAACAAACTGAACTTACAAGCTCAAATGGGCAGACTGGGTGGGCCATAGGCCCTTATCTGCCGACACTGTCTATGTATCTGTGTATCTATGGACAAGAGAACACAGCATGAGAATAGAGAGAGGCCGATTAAGAGGGAATGTGAGGAAATTATTTTTCACAGAAAGAGTGGTGGATGCATGGAACAGCCTTCCTCAGGAAGTGGTGGCTATGAATACAGTGCAGGGCTTCAAACAAGCATGGGATAGGCATAAGGGAGCAATACAGATGAATATGGATAGATAGGTCATTGACAGTGTAAAGGTGTGTGGCACATTCATAAGGTAGAAAAAATGGGCAGACTGGATGGGCCTTGCGGTCCTTATCTGCTGTCAACCTCTGTTTCTATGATTCTGTAAAAGAAGAAAGTGGTCCCTCGTGGTCTGTCCAGCTCCCTGCCCCAACCCGCACCCACCCTCAATGCACCCTGCCTCCACACACACACCCTCACCCCATACTTACCTCCGGAGTCTGGCGTGATGATCTTCGGTGGACTGGGAACACATCTGCACTCTTCAAAGCCAACCGCAAACTGAAGAAATGCCGGTTAACTGTATAATGGCATAAATAAGGTTTTTTCAACTTTGGTGCATATCTTGGGCATTTTTTGGAATTTTTGCACCAAATTTTCAACATGGGGTTATTGGGGCCCCTCCTCATGAATTCAATCATTGTCATGGCGTTATTCAGTCCTGAAAGGTGATTTTGCAGTCACTGCACGGACTCACCTTTCTGGACTGAGTAACGAAATGACAATGCCGCTGTTTATGAGGGTGGCTCTCAAAAAGCCTATGTTGCAAATTTGGTGAAAAAAAAATTCAAAAAATGGCTGTTTTACAAGCGTGCATTGTGCAGTTTCCATGCATGCTCGTTACTTTGTGAATTTGTAATATTTTCACTCCAGATATTCAAAATTAGCATTTTTCCACACCTCCTTATGAACAGTATAGCTGTCATTTTATATATCCTGACCAAAATGTGTTTTCACACATCCGGCACAGAATAGCACGGTCACGGTAGGAAATCAGTTTTTGGGATAGTTTGAGGAAATGGTGACACTGTTCATCAGCATAGGTCCTAAAATGCCCATGTTGAAAATCTGGTGACAAAAGTCCATAAAATGACTGTGTTACAAGCGTGCGTTGCACAGTTTCCACGTACCCTTGTAATTTTGCAAATTTGCAATATTTTCATGCCAAATTTTCAACACTGGCATTTTTCCACCCCTCCTGATGAACAACAACTGTCATTTTTCACAGCCTGCCCAAAATGTGTTTCCTCACCTGTGGCACACAATGGCATGGTTGCTGTGGGAAATCAACTTTTGGGACAGATTAACAAAATCACAGTGCCACTGTTCATGAGGGGAGGTCCCAAAATGCCTATGTTGAAAATGTGGCTAAAAAAATCCCAAAAATAATTGGGTTACAGACGTGTGTTGCGCAGTTTTATGCATGCTCATGACTTCACCAATTTTTTATATTTTCACTCCAGATTTTCAATGTTGCCATTTTTTATGCCTCCTCATGAACAATACAGTTGTCATTTTCCACATCCTGCCCAAAATGTGTTTTCATCCCTGTGTCGCCAAATGGCCTAGCCACTGTGCAAAACCACCTTCCGGCTAACAAACAGATTGTGCTGTTCTTCATGAGGTGGGCTCTCAAAAAGCCTATGTTGAAAATTTGCAGTGAAAATATCAACAAACACCTATGGCATTAGGGTTTCCAACTGTAACACCCCACCCTGTACAGACTGACAGGCATCAGGGGTGTGACTTGGGATCATCGGCTGTAATGCTCATGCCATTCCACCTCCACCCCCACTCTGCAGCCAGTGACAGGCATCATGGTGTGCCTTGGAGTGTTCGGCCACAAAGTTCACCCCATTCTCCTATAATGCACCCACCTCAGTGTATTTTATTATGGAATGGGGTAAGTATAATGCCCAAAGACCCCAAAGCACACCACAACACTTGTCAGTGTCCACAGGGTAGAGTGAGGTAAAATGGCATGAGCATTACAGCTGATGACCCAAAGGCACACCCCCATGCCTGTCGGTCTCTGCAGGGTGGGATGAGGTTAGCATCACTTTAATACTTCACTGCTATTCCTATTATTTATTTATTAGCTTTTGGTGACCGGGTAAGTGCATTAGGCAATATACCTGCCTATTTTCAAGCATGACCCGGAAGAGTACAAGATACAGTAATAGGAAACATACACTGGAACATACAGGCATTTTGAACAATTGCAACAGATATTCACACAGGGATAGACATAGCATTTTACAACAACAGGTCTGTCCACGCAGGGATGTTTTATGATGTCAGGCACAATTGGAAGACATACAAGTGTAAGGCAAAACTCAAATCAAGTCAGCTTGGATGAAACAGGAAGGGGACAGGCACAATTATCAAGTGCTAGGAGGTGCGAGAGTAGTGCTGATTTAAAGGAGGAGTGGGACAAGTTGTTCTTCAGGCAGTGGGGGAGATCATTCCAGGTTTTGGGAGCAAAGTGGGCAAATGCTTGTTCATCCATTTTAGTAGTACAACGTGGGACTGCGAGCAGAGGCAGATGGGAGGACCTTAGAGGACAGGACTGTTGCACTGGGTTAAACATGGATGCTATAGCTGAAGGGCAGGGAGTTCTAGTCATAGAATCTATGAAGCAGCTCAGTGAGAAAAGGCGCCACTATTCAGGTGATAGCCAGTGCAGGGCCAAGTAGAGGAGACAGTGGTGGGTGAGGCGAGGGACAGACAGAACAAATCTGCATATATTATTGTAGGTGGTGTCCCACTTATGGAGAATAGCAGTGGTAGCATGAGAAAGGATGGGGAGGTGTAAAGAAGCCCTGGAAGGAGGACACCGCTAGCCACCGAAACCCTAGCTGCAGGGGTTAATGACTGGCGCACACGGTATGCTGCTCTGATTTTTTGGTTTGTGGTTGGACATACTTCATTGATGTGAGCAGAGAAATCAAGTGCCGGGTCCACTGTCACCTCAAGGTACTTAAAAGAGCCCATAATCATGACGGCAGCACCACCCTGGCATAGAACTTGAAGCATAGGGGACAAGGCCTGTACTTTTTTAGAAGACCCGAAGAGCATAGCTTGGGTTTTGGTGAGGTTAGGGATAAGAGAGTTGAGGGAGAACCAGGACTGAAGGTGTTGAAACCCAGAGGTGAGATGATCATTGAAGTCGGGAATTGAGCGAGAAGCAGAGAAAAGTATGAGGTCATCTGCATACATAATGGAGCTACAGTGGGGTATGGAAGTAGGGATATCATTTATGAAGATTGAGAATAACAGTAGCCTGAGGATAGATCCTTGAGGGACACCCACAGAGATAGGGGCAGGAGACGAATGAGTTTTGCAATAGGAGACAAATTGGGGCCGGTCATTTAGGCAACTTGAGAACCAGGCTATAGTGGGTTTAGAGGCCCCGAGAGTATGCAGCTTATCTAGGAGAAGAGTATGACTGAGTCAAAAGCCTTGGTTAGATCAATGAACACTGAACCAGTAAGGAGACCTTTGTCCATATTTGACTTAACCTCACTGGTGAAAAGGGTGAGTGCAGTTGTGGTGCTATGACCAGCCCCAAACCCATGTTGAACCAGTGACTGAAGGTTGAATTTAAGCAGGTGAGCAGAGATCTGACCGTGGATCAGTTTTTCTAGCAAATTGCTGAGAGTAGGAATCAATGCGATGGGACGATAGTTGGACAGAACTCTGGGGTCTCCTTTCTTGAACATCGGGATTGTCCTAGCAGCTTTCCAGGAAGTGGGCACAGTAGATGTAGTGATGGATAGGTTAAAAAGCCTCATTACTGGAGTGGCCAGAAAAGAGGCAGCAAGTCTGAGGATTCTGGGTACTAGTTCATCTGGCCCGGCACTCCCCCAAGAAGGAATGGTGCGGAGTAGCTTAAGTACCTCCTGATGAGTGACAGGGGAGAGCCCTAAGATTGGAGATCTACCAGGAGAAGACGTAGTGCCAGGAAGGCAGTCCCTAGGTGACAGCGGGGAGGGGCATGGGTTCTTGGTAAAAAGGGCATTAAAGGCATTAGCAATTGTTTAGGAGTTATTGCAAAGAGTATCATTGATAAGCATATCATTCGGAAGCAGAGGCTTGTTGTTCCCCAGGATCTCTTTAATCTGGTACCAGTATTTCTTCCAGTTGGAGGCCGATGAGTTAAGGAGATTTTGGAAATAGGCACTTTTGGCTGCATGTACCTCTTTTTTGCAGGAGTTACGCGAAGCCCGATGTTCCTGAAAATCAACCTGTAGAAAGGAAGATTTCCATTTTGACCAGAGTTTGTTGTGATGCTTAATCAGTTGTAGGAGAGGCCTCTTGAGCCACTTGGTCACTTTCCCACAGATCCTCCATGTGGAGAAAGGAATATGCTTGTTTTGCAAGGCCAGAAGAGTTTTATTGAAGTAATCAGTGGCTTGGTCTATATTGGTGGTAGTATAAAGGGGAGACCAGTCAGTAAGTTTTAGGTCATTTATAAATGCCAACTGGTTAAGATTCAAAAAATCAGCAAAGGATATCACTTTGGTATATTGGAGGTGGTTGAGGACCCCCTTACACAGTAGACAGAACAGTGATCACTAATTGAGTCGGGCAGAACCCCAGCAGGTGAGTAGCAGTCCTTCCTATTGGTGAGCATCCAATCAATCATGGTATGACAGCAGCTGTTATGAGACACCCTTGTGGGAGCCGAGATGAGTTGACTAAGGTTAGCCTTGCTAATGGTAGAGGCTAAGGTAGAAGAGTTGGGCCCAAGCCAGTCAAGGTTAAAATCACCCAGACATAGCAACTAATTTTTCTTGGATACAGAGGGAATAAAGTCCATAAGTTCATCAAGGCCTATTTTACTGTTATGAGGAGGAATATATACCCTGAGGATGTGCAGTTTTTTAGCACCCCCGAGTAAAATAAGGGAGTGTAAAACCTCACTATTATTTACAGCAGGTGTAGGCAGCAGTGAGATGCTCCAGTGGGACTTATAATAGAGTGCTAAACTGCCTCCTCTTTCGGAGGAAGGCCTATCAACCCGGTGCATATTATAGCCTGGCAATGAATAGGCAGGCTCAGAGATAGAGGGTTTCAGCCAAATTTCCGAGAGAACAAGTATATCAGGGTTACTGACCTGCACCCAGGCTTCCAGTTCAGGGAAATTGTGTGCCAGACTTCTCATATTGAGATGGACAAAGATGAGACCCTGTGCCTGTGTAGGGAAATTGCCAGAAAGTGTATTGGATGTGAGTGGCTTTATTACTGGACCAGGGTTGGCCTCAATATCCCTAGCAAGTGTGTGGGATAGGGTTATGGCCCAAAGCGAGGCCAGAGCGTAGGGCCAGGATCAACCCCCTGGAAGGGTGGAGTTTCTTGTTCAGAAGAAACCTAAGAATATGCCAGAAGATATTATTAGTAATGGGGAACTGGGTTCCAGGTTTGATGGAACTCGTGGCTAGCATGTTAGAGAATGTGAAATCATTAAGAGCCCTCTCAGTCCTGTAAGAGGTGCACACAGAACCAAGGGATAGGGAGTCTAGGGCCGGGAAGGTAAATAGTGCACAAGGGAGATAGTACAAAGCTGCCCTCGCCATCCTGGAGAGGAGATACCCTGACAAGTCCAGCCAGAAATTAGGTAGACCCAAATATTGAGTACAATGACAGTGATAGCAATAGGATTCAGGGTGAAGTTAAGCAGGATAGACCAGTCTGATGTGAACCCTAGTGAGTGCTGAGTTCTAATTTCTAAATTGAGAGGGAGGTATGGAAAAATAACCCTGGAGGAGATTAGATGCAGTCTATATAAGAAATCTGAGATGTCTATGAGGTCGATCAAAGCTATCTGGATTAAAACCAGTGAGATGCAAGTAAAACAAAAAAGTAAAAACAAAGTAAAATAAAAATCCTCAAGTGAGAACAGGGCTTGCCAAGCCGAGAGAGAGCTAAGCTCAATAACAGTAGTGGGACCTCTAGTGGAGGGACCTTATAAGCTGCAAATGAGGAAGAGAGCAGATAGGTCAAAAATGAATGACCACGTGCACAAGACCTCCTATATATGTAATGCCAGCTAAGGGTGGGAGGGTATTGGGGTGGGTGGGGAGCAGCTGCGTAGCGGCTGCGAAGGATCCAACCTTGTTCGAGGCAGCACGGCTTGAATTGCCGACTTTTACAACTTAACCCAGGCAAGCAGAAAATAAAAGAAAATCAGCCCAATCCCTCGCGGTCGGCTCAGAAGCCCACTGATTCACCCTGAACAGATGACTACAGTGCTCCTGCTTTTCAAATCCTAGGCAGCAGGTGCTTCAGAAATGGTGCTGAATTTAAAAATCAGTCCAGAGCAGAGGCGCTCCCGCAATCAGTGTTCGGTTCTTACCTGTACAAATGTGGATCGTAGTCCCCACGCAGCTCCAAGGGCAGGATGCCCAAAGGATTCCAGGCAGGAGCTGTGGAGAGAATAAATAGGGCAGTGAGGAACACTGGAGGCATAGTGGAATGTGACGCTACTAAAAAAACTGCGTAGAGTGGAGGCAAACTCCCATTTCAACTTATAGAGCCCACTCTGGTAATCAGGGGCTACAACTGCGTGTGGGGTGGGGGTGGGGAGAGGAGGAAAGCATCCACTTTTAAAATGGCGGCACTAGGTAGGGAGAACAGTCAGGGGGCAAACAGTGGAATGGGATTTAACCCTAGAATTAGAAGCTTGGTGAATCAGGGGACAGAGGCGACAACTGAGGGAATGCACAGACAGAGCAGTTGAGGGGAGAAAGGAGCGAAAGATGCTGGATTCACAGCACAGAGGGTGTTGTATCCAGATCTCAGCTTCATCAGAGAGTCAGGATTACAGGCAGAGTGTTGAGGAGCAGGGTTCAACCAGGGTTAGGAAACAGGTGAGAGAGAGAGAGAGATGCAGCTTCCAAAACAAACAAGCAAAAAAAATAATAAAACATTGGGGTGACAATTACAGGATGGTAGCAGGTATTCAGCAATGAAATTCATAGATCACAGCTTCCTAGTGCATAGTGACCAATGCTTTGGTTTTCCTTTTCATTCACTCATTTTAAATTAATCTAACAATCGGTAATGCAATCGATCCCGGTGGTAGAAGCACTTAATCAGATATTCTATTTCAGTGAGATTTTTAGCCTTACAGTTGATAATTGTCACATTTAAGTTGAATCCTGTGCAGAAAGGACTTCCCAACTAACATATCAATCAGGCTAATCATGACACGAAACTATAGCTCGTTTTCAAACATTAGACTAAATCAGAACCTTGTTCCAGGCAGCACGGCTTGAACTACTGACTTTTGCCACTTAACCCAGGCAAGCAGAAAATAAAAGAAAATCAGCCCAATCCCTCGTGGTCGGCTCAAAAGCCTGCTGATTCACCCTGAGCAGATGGCTGCAGTGCTCCTGCATTTCAAATTGTAGGTAGCAGGTGCTTCAGAAATGGCGCTGAATTTAAAAATTAGTCCGGGGGTGCTAATGAGCAGCTGAACGGGACAGACATTTCTCTTTACTGCTCTCCCTCGCTAGCCAAAATAAAGTAATGAAACAGAAGATAAATACCTTGACAAGCGTATAAAATATATACCTCTCGATGGTGGAAGGCAGGATGGATGAATATCTGATGCACAATCTGGCAAAAAGCCAGCGACGCACCAACAAAAGTGCTAAGAAAGCTACAGCTGGCACAGGAGGAGAAAACTCGGGCCTAGTTTCAATGTCGGCCACAAAGGTCACCGCGCTGGGTCGGAAACTAACCGGACAGGTTATAGCGGCGCTGGAGCCATGGCTCATAAAGTTGTAGGGAAAGCTAGATCTAAAACTGCAAGAAGTCCAGGAACAACAGGCAGTGCAGGCTAGTAGACTTACAGAGGTAGAAGACAGAATCTCACGGCTGGAAGATGAGCTGGCAGCGGTCCCCAGGCAAATCTTGGCATTACAGAAGGAGCTGGTTGATTTCAAAGAGGCTTATGACTATCAAGAAAATTACCATAGACGCCTCAATCTTCACCTGCACAGATTACCAGAGGGTAGGGAAGGAACAAGTGTTTTAGACTTTTGTGCCGGAGTGCTGCCCAACTTGCAAAAGAGCGCATCAAATTGGAACATGCTCATTGGGCAGTAATGGCCTGACCACCTGCAGATCAACCCCCAAGACAAATAATTATGAGATTTCATAATTTTCAGGACTGGGAGGAGGTTTTGAGGGCCTACAGAGAAAAGGGAAGCTGCTTTATGAGGATCATAGGTTGTTCTTTTCTCAAGATTATTCAGCGCGCCTGCTTAAGTGCAGAAAAATGTTAAATAGCACAATGCAACAGCTCAGAGAGCTCAAGGTGGAGAACTTTCTGGTTTATCCGTGAAATTGAAGATCAAGCATGAAGGAGCAACCTTCTCTTTTTGGGAAGCAGAAAAAGCGGAGCAATTTGTCCGTACCCTGAAGCAGAAGCTGGCTGAATTAAGTAAAAGAAGATGTGCGAGGCAAAGTGCTTTGTTTACTTTTCGTTTGGGTTTTCTCGATTTTCTCCACCCTCTTTCTTGTATGTTGGTGACCCCTTCCCCCTGCTCTGGAGAATGGAACCCTGAGAAAGGAATGGACTCTAGGTGATAGCCCTGGAGGGTGAAATTGGGATTTTTTTTGGATTAAATGAGGGAAGTCCTGAAATATGCACGTAGCTGAGAGATAGACAAACTTTGCACCTGGCAGTGAGGCCCGCTCCTGGTGGACTAACATCAAGACCTGGTGAACATAAGAGAGTCTGGACTGAAGGGCTTAATGCTATATTGTGAGCGGTAGGAGAAATTAGGCCTGAGCAGCAAATTGGACGTACGAGACTGTCAATGGTACTGGACTGATGGCATGAGGGTCTAGTGCGTGATATTGATGGCGCAGCTTGCATTCCAGGCTTCTGGGATTCTTATGGGTAAATGTTAACTTTCTGGCTTATCCGGCGATATTAAAAATCAAGCATGAAGGAGCGACCTTCTCATTTTGGGAAGCAGAGGGAGCGGAGCAATTTGTCCGTATTACGAAGCAGAAGCTGGGCTGAATTAAATAAAAGAAGGGATGGGGCGAAGTGCTTGTGTCTATCTCTCTTTGCTGGTTTTGTTACAATTTTCACTGCCTTCCATCCTGTATGCTGGCGGCCCCTTCCCCCTGCTCTGGAGAATGGAACTTTAAGAAGGGTCTGGATCTTACGTGTTAGCCCTGGAGAGTGAAAGTGTGATGGGGTTTTATGGATTAAAAGAGGGAAGTCCCGAAATATGCGCACAGTTGAAGAATACATTAACTTTGCACCTGACAGTGAGACCTGCTCCTGGTGGACTAACATCAAGATCTGGGGGACATAAGAAAGCCTGAACTGAATGGGTTAATGCCACACTGAGGGCGATTGGAGAAATGGGCCCTGAGCAGCAAATGGGACATACAAGACTGTCAATGGTATTTGCCTGACGGCGTGGATGAGGGTCTGGCGAGTGATGTTGATGGCGCAGCCTATATTCTATGCCTTTCAGATTCTTGTGGGAAGATGCTATTGGGAGGCAGTGCTGTGATGAGTGGGGGGAGTTGATTGTCTCGTGCATCTCCCAGGTGAAGGGGGATAGGTAAAAGAAAGAGAGGTATGGGGGTTTGAGAGCTCAGACCAGGAAGGCTATAGGTGCTGATACAGGGGAGAGTGACAAATAATAACGTGCAGAAAATGGCATAATGATGGGACGGGATACCTGAGAGGGATTGAACGCGTATGGATAGATGGGAAGATGGGGCAGACAGGATACTTTAGTGAGCGAGGGGTGGAGGGTCACCTGGATGGAACGGAGAGGGGGGAAGATGAGGAGAGATGGTATGAAACATTATAATTAAAAGAGGTAATGAGAAATCTAGTTCGGCAGTGAGGGGTTGGGGGGCACAGATTTCAGAAGGGTTTTTTTTTTTAGAGGACACTCTAGCTGTTGAGGTGATTAGTGTCAAGCAGAGAGGGAGACTAGGAAAAATAAAAGGGGGAGATAAGCTGAAAACAAATAATTGCAAGGAGAGAAGGTAGAGTAAGGTGGAGGGGTGGACAGAGAGAAAAGGGGGATGGTGGGAGGGAGAGTGGGAACAGAGAGGGCAGATAAAGAGGGAGGATAGAGGGGGAAGAGAATATAAGGGATAAAAGGGGAAAGGATAGAGGGGGAAATAAAGAGATGAGGAGAATTGGGGAGGAGGAGAGGGGGAAGGGTATATCACTAATGATAGTAGGGAAGAGAAAGGACAGGAGGAACACATGTTACTGTTAATGTTGTTACTGTTGTTTTGTATGTTGTTGCAATCATCTTAATGTGTGCAATTACAGGATATAGGTATGAGAAGAATAAGGAGATGTATAGGGAAATCTCAAAGCAAATAATTAGGTCAAATAGACTTGATCCTATTAAGGATGAGGAGTGGAAAAAAAACATATGTATATATAAATGGACAATATACAAAATATGAATGTAGTCTCGTGGAATGTGTGAAGCATCACAAACCCAGTCAAAAGGACAGCGTTATTGACGGCTCTGAAAAGGGCAGGGGCACAAGTAGCTCTGATACAGGAGACTCATCTAACAGACACTGAACATGTCAAAATAGCACGGAATTGGGTGGGGAAGTGCTATGCAGCGTCTTTTTCAGCGCATTAGAGGGGAGTGGCCATATTGGTGCACAAGGCTCTCCCTCTGGTAATCACCAAAGTAGTTAAAGATCCTAAAGAGGGGAGATATATATTTATCTCAGGAGAACTTAAAGGGTAAAAAATAACATTTGAGTGTATTTATGCCCCGGCGGTATACGAGCCACAATTTTACATGTCCTTGCTGGATTTGCTAACAAGGGAACAATTCCCAGGGCTTATCCTGGGTGGTGATTTTAATTGGATAATGGACCCAGTAATGGATCATTCAGAGGGGAAGGGGAGGAGACAAGAAATAATGAGACAGTGGGGGATGGGTATGGTGGACATGGACCTCATTGACAGTTGGCGCACAGCCAACCCAGGTGCAAAGGAATATACCTTTTTCTCTAACCCACATAAAACGTGGTCCAGGATCAACTACATCTACCTACCCAGGGGATGGTATGTTAGAGTACAAGATGTAATACATAGCCCCATACATGTATCTGACCATGCAATGGTTATCCTGAAAATAAGAGGGGGGGGGGAACAGAGAGGCCCTACCCAGTGGAAATTCCCAACGTATATGGCAAAAAATAATGAATTTAAAGAACATCTAACAACCCAGTGGTGGGGATACATGGAGAATAATGATACAGGGGAGGTATCTAAGACAATGCTGTGGGAGGCAGGTAAGGCATATATGAGGGGGACAATCATAGAATATATGGCTAGATTGAAAAAACAGAAAAAGGAGGTATGGATAGAGCTGGAGGGGAAGCTGAAGGAATTGGAAAGGAGAGTGGCAGATGGTGAAAAGGAGGAAGCAATTTAGTTGTTGGAAACAACAAGGGAAACCCTGAATGCCCATCTTAAAGTAGAAGCAGAGAAAACAGTGCTTTATTGGAAACACCATGTATTCGAATGGGGGAACAAACCTAGTAGTCCTTTACTAACTAAACTGTTGAAAGGGGGCAGAACCACCACAAATTATAGGAGTAAGAGACAAAGAGGGGAATCTGCATAAAGATATGAAAGGTATAAAAGAAAATGTTAGGACCTTCTACCAACACCTATGCCAAGCAGAGCATGCGGGTTAATTATGAAGAAATGCAGAGGTTTCTGGATAAGGTAAAGCTGCCGGAAGCCACACAAGTTCAGAGGGAGATGCTTAGTCAACCGGTTACAAAAATTGAAATAATGTATGCAATACAGAAGCTGCAGAGTGGTAAAGCTAGTGGCCAAGATGGATTCCCCGTAGAATATTATAAACTGATGGGAGACCAGGTGGGAGAACTACTGGGAGAAGTATTCCACCCAAATCAGGAGACGGGAGATTGATTTGCCTAAAACTTGTTATGATGCCGCTATTTGTCTAATACCTAAGGTGGGAAAAGATGTGGAGGAATGTGCCTCGTGTAGACCAATTTCTTTGCTTAACTGCGATCTAAAAATTTTGCAAAGGTGCTGGCACTGAGGTTGGAACAAATACTCCCGGGGTTGGTTCACCCGGACAAGCGGATTCATTAAAGAGGCTACAGTCATATCACTGTATGCTTTGTCTCCCCATATTATATGGAGAGCAAATCAGGGATAAGAAGCAGTGGGAGTTATCTTCATGGATGCGAAAAAGCATTGAAACAGAGTGGAATGGGAAAATTTATTTGGTGATGTCCCGGTTTGGTCTGGGTGAACCATTTGTGCGGTGGGTAAGGGCCATGTACATGGCACCTAGAGCACGGGTATTAGTAAATGGAGAACTATCAGAGAGATTCAAATTGGATAGAGATACGAGACAGGGCTGTCCTCTGTCCCCCCTTTTGTTCGCAATGGTAATCGAACCATTGGCAATAGCCATGAGGAGCTGCACAGCAATTTTGGAAATTGAAGGGGCAAGGGGATCACAATGTAAGAGGTCTAAACCTCACTTTCAGGTTCTTGGCAATATTGGAGATGCAAATAATCACAAACAAGTTGCATTCAAGTAATAAATGAGTTTATTACTACAAACAGGGATGAATCACAGTTGCCCTAAGCAGTTCTTACCAATACGAACCGGGAGCCAGTACTAAGCGCTTCCTACACCTGGAGGTTTCTTTGTAGTCTCTTGGGATCTCTGGGTCTCCGAGGTGAAAGCCTGTGCATAACATTATATACCTATGATAATTACTATGGTTACTGAAAGATAGAAACATTTCTAGTTACAGAGATGAGCCCCTATTGGCTCAAATTAGAGTGGACCCACGGTCCAAGATAACATTATATAATTCTGTAAAGTCATCGTTTTAGAACAAAGACGTTCTTATACAAAGTCTTACATAACAAAAGGTGAAGTAGTGTCCATCACCAAAAGATGGCAATGTTGCCTTACATTATAATTACTTCAAGGACAAGGTGTCTTGGCATCTGACAAGTAAGAAATAGACAGAAAATACATGGTATAATGTGTGTGCATTAGCAAGCAAAGTGAGTTACAATAATAAGTATTCATATCCTGACATCTACTCTTGTATGGTAGATGCCCTATGCCCTATATATTAGTATAGCCTATGCCTAAACATTAGCTGTCTACAGCGTACCCCTGAGGGTATCAATTAGGGTGCAGGGACCTCGTGTAACAATTCCCCCCCTTGTTGCTAAAAGGCAGCACAGGCGAATGTAAGGAGTGGGGTGAGGAGCAGTAGGTCTTTACAGTCTGGAGGCACAAGCCTTGTAAAGAAACTCAAGCTGCTCACGGTGTTGGCTGAAGTACGTCGTGAGGCAGCAAAGCATAATAATCAAAGTAAATATCAAAATGCTTGTGTTATAACAAAACCTTTAAAAGTAATCTCTACAAGTGTTAGTCAGCGTTATTCATGTCTCCATCATTCATCAGGTCAAGAATGGCTTATTGGCTTTGGTTATGTTATTGCTGATGTGGATGAGGTGTGTCCTTTCTATCTAACAGTGATTTCAGTGTAAGTGTCCGGTGAATCTATGTGTACATTAAAGAAATAGGAGTAAGTATTCTTCAGTGTAAATAAATAATCTGGTTACCATCAATAATATCTGCTTCCATAAGGAGCAGGGGGTTATGACAGTGTGTCCAATAACAGTTTTCTGATGTGGAACAAAACAGAAGTTGGGGTAATCAATTGCACAAGTAACAGAACCATAAGAATAAGTTTTCACATTAGTAACTATGCAGTATTCACCGCCAGTTGTACTGTGATCGTGCAGTAGGCAGTCTCCATTTTTGCAACTGGACAGGGTGTATGTAGGTCATCTTGAGATCCGTGTTGACAGGTAGATGAGCTTCCTACGATAGGACTGGTAGAGCTGATCACGTGACTGCGTTGATTCAAAAGCTGTTGGTGCCATTCTCAGTGATGTCAGCATCCATAGTGAAAGTCAGTCAATGCTGTCTGAGTAGTCACAAACAGGGCATGTAACATCAAACACATCACATCGGCACAGGTAGATGTATTGCTTTTCGCACAACAGTCCGTGTGCAGTGCCACCCAGGCATCCAGGAAGGAAGGAATGGTAGACCAGTAGAGGCGGTGAGATCCAGGTGTTCTCAGTTAGATGTCTTACGCCCAAATGCCTATTGAATCAGCGCTCAGTGCCAGCTTGTCGAACAAAGCTGTAGTAGGATCAAAGCGTGAGTAAGGAGACAGTAAAAGAGACAAACATGGTATCTGTTATAGAACATTTCTTAGCAGAAAAACAAGGACCAGTATTCGGATGTCTGGTCACAAACCCCAAATTTCGAGCTGTGGAAAGAGGAACAGACAGAGTTTGTTGCATACATAGGGAAATACAATATGGAGATTTACATTTAGGACAATACTATTTAGATAGACATCTGTCATGTATAATATCAGGAATTCTACCAGTTTCTAGGTCTCTGAAAAGGTTGTTAATGGTAGTGGGTATGTGAACCATATGCAGAACAGAGTATTTCACTAATGTATTGTCTATCAGCTTCTATTGTTCTGCTGTATGAGTCGTTAATCTTATCTTTTGGAATCAGTGAAGGCTTTTGCAATGTCGTGCATGTTGTATACAGTGTATCTTTTCTTCCTGGCTAAGACCATCCACACCATGCATAAAGGTGGTAAAACATCATTAACCAAACCAGTGGAGAACTTTACAGAATGACTTTTGATATAGCAATGTCTGCTTTGTTCCAAATGGACATATAGTACCAAAAGACCTGTGATTAGTTTCCTCAGCACCTGTACATCAGAACTGTCAACTCTACGCTTAGTGTACGCTTATGAGTAAGAGTACTAGAAGGAGGTTTCTCCTAAAATTACCTCTGTGTTCAGTAGAATAAACCCCAGTAAAGCGATCTTTGGCACTAGATTCGAAATGCAGCTAAACTATCTGTAACAAAGTACTGTAAAATGCGGAGGTATTGGTATTGGGTCTTGTGACACATACCAAATTTTCTTCATATTCCATAAGTATGTTTAAATAACAGGTATAGTGCTAAACTGTAAATTGTTAATCAAAGAACCTGGAGGGCAGTGGCTGTGAGACCACTCACGGGGACCAGGGTATGTTTTGGACATTCTAAAGCTGTTTCTCAGTAGGAGGTAGCACAGATAGATACATGGCAGCAGAGGCCATGTGGTGTACAGCATAAATATATCTGGGCAGAATCTCTAGAAAGAGAATTACAATAGGAAGGGTCCAATTAAAGCAGTAATGTTATACAAACCAGAGTGTCTTAATGCAGTTTGTAACTGAGACAGTGAACCATTCGGGGACAATTTAGATTGGGCCAACCTGGAAAGTTCCTTAGAGAGTTTAGCCTGAGGAGAACTTGTTCTTGTGATGTGGTTTCCACCAATCTATGGGTAGATTTGTCAGAGACGACTGAGCAGTGGGTATGCGTGGAACCTTCCTGGATAATCATAGTGTCTGAATTTTGATGGAAACTCCCTCTGTAGGAGGTGCTGGAGGATCAAGGTGTCGAAGGAGGTCCAGTGCCGTGCAGCAGGCGAAGGAGTACTCCTGCAAGGAATGGGGAGTTAGGAAACGATAGCATCTTGTCAATGTATCTGAAAGGAAGATGAAAGATTAGTATATTAGTACACCTAATGGGGTTAGGAAATAAGTTTTAAGCTCCTTTCCAATTTCAATTGGTTGTATGTATTTGTCAGTCAGTTATTGTTGGAGGAGTCTAGCGTAGACTGCTGGACTGAGCTTGTTGACAGGGTGGGGCCTTCCACTTGTTGAGAAGGAGCGTTGGATGCAAATCAAAGTACCATTATCTGATCTCCAACTCTGCTAATCCACTCTTGCATGTTTGTCAAATTGTATTTGACTGTTGCTGGCCTCATGCAATTTGCAGCATTCAAGTGTGAGGTCTTTTCTGTTTTTCCACATATGATCTACAGACATCTTCACAGCAGTCTGGCATGCAGGTATGCCAGCATGCTGTGCCTATGGCAGTGGCACGCACCTGCACCATTGATGATAGCAGGCCTGCAATGGGCAGTGATAGGTGTGTGTCCCAGGTCGGACACATGGCAGGCCAACCGCGTGCCCCTGGGCCTTCCTGGTTCACACCTGTGTACCAGCATGCTGGCACAGTCCCAGGCTGTGCCTGCTCAGCACCGGTGGGCAGCACCGTGGCTGTGCAGGTGTCTGGCACTGTTGTCAGCACGGAGGTGGAACAGGTGGACCTGGGGGCTCAGCAGTTGGAGAGGCGGCAGCAGCAGTTGCACACCAGGTCTGGGGGTACAGTGTCAAGCAGTGGTACATGTCCACACCTCTTGATTGCCTCATATCTGGTCCTGGAACGAGCGCCCACCCCCTTAAGGGGTGCTGTGCACCAGGACCGTCCACACCCTGGGGGTCACGATGCCATTGGGGCACAGTACCCATTGGACGCGCACACCCGCCTGCTGCAGGACTCAGTACAGCTGCAGAGGCGGGTTGCAAGGTCCGTGGAGGCACTGTCTGTGTCCGTGGAGTGGCATAGCAGGGAGTGTGCTCAGGACCGAGCCGAGCTGGTTCTTATGTGGACGGATGTGACCGCTGCCATTGACAGGCTGACCCAGGCAGTGGTCTCTGTCACGAACGCATTGGCCACACTGTCAGGTGCCCCTGTACCACACACCCCACACAGTGCGCCTCCACTCCCGCTCCCGTGTGTCGTGCGACACCAGGCCTGTCGATGCCGGTTCTGCTGTGGGTATCCCGAGCACCCTGGTGCAAGTTTGTTTGGCAGGATGCAGACCCTGTGTGGGCAAGGTCGCGTTGCGCAAGACTGGGACCCTGGTGGTGCACCAGCGCCACCCGATGTGGCCCTGCTCAGCCTGCCAGTGCTGCTAGGGCCACGGCGGGGCCGCCACACATCCGTGGGCCGTGGGACAGTGCTACCTGACTGAGCTGTCTCCCAGTGCAGGCCCTGTCTGGTGCTGCCCTGTGTGCAATGTGTGTCATGGTGGGCAGTGCACTGCTGGGTGCTCTGCTCACCAAGCTGACACATGGACCACCTGCACACTCTCCCAACTGCTGTCCAGGTGCATGTGCATGATGATGCCTGCATTGCACTGTACACAAGGTGCAGGGTGCCCAGGTCCTGACACACATACATGGACAGTCCAGGTGGTGGGGGTGGTTGGTGGTGCTTGTGTTGGCATGTCATTCCGCAGTGCTGTGCTGCTGCCCATGTATGCTGCCTGGTGTGTGTGTGTGTCCATATGAGTGCTCCCCCCTCTCTGATGGTGTGTTGGTATGCCTGGAACCTTCAACTCCCCTGACCTTCATGCACGGTGTGTTCCCCTGTGTGCCTGTGGTTTGCGCATGGACAGTGTTGCCTGCACATGTCCCCTTGACTTACCTGTGTTGGGCGTAGTGCTCTTCTGCAATGGTGTCCCGGTGCAGCTGGGCCTGCCGGGTCAGTCGGGGGTCCCTCCATCCTAGGGGGGCTGCTCATCACCCACATCACCGGCGCCACTGGCGTCCCCATCGCTGTCCCTCTCTTGGACCTGTACGGCTATCCCATGGTCTTTGGCCATGTTGTGCAGGATGCAACAGGCCAGGAATATCCCACAGGCCTTTTGGGGGCTGTACTGTAGGGCTCGGCCGGAGGTGTCCAGGCATCGGAAGCGTGCCTTGAGCATCCCAAACACCCGCTCTATGATGTTACGTGTTGCGGCATGTGCCTCATTGAAACCGAGCTGTGCTGGGGTCGTGGGGTGCCGGTATGGTGTGAGCAGCCAGGGACAGAGTGGGTATCCGCAGTCACCTGTGTGGAGATAGTGGAGATCAGTGTCATGTCAGGTCCATATTGCCCATATCCTTGTGTGCCACTACCATGGCACCTGTGTCATTCCAACCCTTGCACAGAGTTTGCATTCCATACATGTGTACTCACCCACTAGATGACCCGTGGGGATGTTCCCACTGTCAAATCGATGGCACAGTGCAGACTGGTGCCATATGAAGGCATCATGTGCTCCACCAGGGTGTGTGGCACAGACATTGATAATGCACCCAGTGCCATCACACACCACCTGGCAGTTGACACTGGAAAAGCCCTTTTGGTTCCGATAAGCATGGCCGTCAGGGCCAGGTGGCGTGCGAATGGCCACATGGGTGCAGTCTATGGCCCCTAGCACGCCAGGCATATGTGCTACCCTGTGGAACTCCTGCATGTTTGTTGTACGCCTGCGCAGTGCTGGGGAAATGGATGTACTCCGCGAGCATGAGGCTGCAGTGCAGGAATTGGGTGAGGATGCGTGACATGGCCGACTGTGTAATGCCTGTGGTGTCCCCTGTCGGCCTCTGGAAGGTGCCCGTGAGGCAGGCACATGCAGGCTGTCACCTGTCTCCACAGACAGAGCATGACTCTGTCGTGAGGGTGCCTGCATCACATCACTGCACAGCTCGCAGAGCCGTCTCAGTATTGCCCTGTTCAGGCGGTACCGGCCACAATCCGACGCCTGTGTACAGCTCAAGCTTGATGCGGCATGATACTGCCTGTCGGGGCATACGGCTGACGGGCCCTCCGCCGCCACGCCCCTGCAGAATGGTGTCTCACCCCTCATTACAGCTTCCATGTGGAAGCTGACACTGTCCATCTCCTGGCTTCGCCCCCGGCTGCTGTTCCTGTGTTACCCCGCTGCCCCCACTGCTGCTTCCACTGCACGGGCACCCCACTGGCCTCTCTGTCCTCCTGGACCCACTGTCCCTCTCTGCCCTTCCAGCTCCCTGCTCTCTCTCTCTCTCTCTGTCTCTCTCCCCCAGTTTGCGGCCTGCTAGGGTTCTTGCGCCGCTTCCTTGAGCCTTTTTATTTTGGCTCAAATCCGGTACTGCGCAACTTCCGGCTGAGCCACTCTTGCGCATTGCGCAAGTGTTCGGATATCGCATTGCGCACTTTATGCATGGACCCGCCCCCTTCGGTTGCGCATCCCTTCATTTCCATTGCGCTGTTGCTCAGCATGTTTCCGGTGGCTCAACTGGCCCCTTCTGAATATTGCAGAATGGCGCATTTTTGGAGTTGCGAACGCGCAACCCTTTTGAAAATCTGGGCCCTAAAGTCTAAATGTTGACAACATTTATGGCTACCTATAACTCAACCCCCATTTAAGCTTGAGACTTAAAACTTGGTGCATGTACTCATGTTGCAACTTTCTCTGTATACCAGAATTGTGGAGAAACTTGAATCTGAAATGTTAAGATTAGGTGGAAATAACTGAAAATTACATTTTGATAACATGTTTGGACACCTATTAATCAGCTTCAATTAAATCCAGGACTCTGAATTTTGGGCACACTAATGAATGACATAGGTACCTGTCTACTTGCAAATTCAGCATTATTTGGATACATACTTTTAAAACTAGACCAAAATAAGTGACATTTAACATTTGGCAAAATTCCATGGTAGTTTTGCACAAATTCTGTAAAATGCCACAGAACCAGAATGGTAATTCTGCAGGCATTCCTCCGATGGAATTTTATACTAGACGCTGCTCTAGAATAGATTAAACTGTATCTATATGTAGGTGGGGATCAGAGTAGATGACATTTTAAACTTTGTTTAATTACTTTTAAATGTTAACCTTCTGAATGAGTGTATTTAACTTTACATTAATGTGTATAACAGGATGAAGCAAAGCTCAAAAACTGCAGAGTACAGTAGTTACTAAAAACCTTGTGGGAAAACAGAAATAATGCTATTTTAGTCATTTACTCTTTGTCAGTTTATATATTTATGTATGAAGAGGAAAGTTAGGCTAACTCTCTGAAAGCACACCACCACCACAAAGTTGGAAATTCATCAATCATCATTCTCAAACAGATTATTGCTAACTAAAAGTAGAAGGCACAGCTTATCGAAACATCAGCAGTGAAAAGTAAATACGATTTATAGCCAGAAAACCACACTATATACAATGCACGGTTTAGCCAAAATCCTTCTCTCCAATGTTTTACCATACAAGTAAGCCTGGCATAAAATATATAGTATCACTGTGGACCTGTGAGCCCACAGGTGATGGTATAGCTTAATCCACCACATGAGAATGCAGGTGCTGGTTGACAGTGTCTTGTTCAAGCAGGTGTACACAGTACTCCTCGTGTGAACCCACCAGGCCCAGTGGAAGATTGACCATGGACCTGGGACACACAGGTGATGGTGTAGCTGAATCCACCAGAAGAAAATGTGAGCAATGGCTTACATTATCTTGCTCAAGCATGTGTGTGCAGTACTTCTCATGTGGACCTACCAGACTCCAAATGGAGGCATGCAGCCACTGAGCTGCAATCAAAATTCTGCTTATGGTCCCCTCACTCTCTGCAGCCATATCAGCCTTCATTGGGACCTTGTGGAACTCATCTAATTTCCCAAGCCCATCAGCCCCCCCCAGGACTTGTTGGCATCCCCTACCCTCTTCCCATCTCTGTCAGCAGTCCTGGGGGATGTGGCATCATCTCCTTCCCCATTCAAATACCTGTCAGCCTTCTCTGGGACCTGGTGAAACCTTTATCCTTCAACCTAGCACATTGGTCTTTCCTGGGACATGGTGGCACCCACCTCCATCTCCTCAGCCCTGTCAGAAGTCCTTAGACCTGGTGGCATCCTGTTTTGTCTCCCCACTCTTGTCAGCAGTTTTGGGGAACATGGAATCATCTACTGCCCTCTCCCTAGCCCTCTCAGCTTCTCTCTGGGAGCTGTTGGCAACCTCTTCAATCTCCCCAGCCCTGTCAGCAGTCCTTAGACCTAGTGGTATCCCCTTAACTCTTCCAATTTCTGTCAGCAGTTCTGGGAGACCTGGCATCATCCACTTCCCTCTCCTCACCGCTGTCAGCCTTCAGTGGGAACTGGTATTACCCTCCTCCCTCCCTCACTCCAGCCCCAGCAGCCTTCCCTGGGACCTTGTGGCATCCAGCACCATCTCACCAGCCCTGTCAGCAGTTCTTGGACCTAACCACATCCCTTTTCTTGTCCCATCCCTATTCGCAGTCCCAAGGGACTGGCATCATTCCCTTGTCCCTGTCCAATCCTGTCAACCTTCCCTGGGACCTTGTGGCATGCTGCTCCATCTCCCAGCCCTGTTAGAAGTTCCTGGGCCTGGTGGCACCTCCCCCTTCCTTTTTGTATTTTGTTAGCAGTCTTGAAGACTCCGCCATCATGCCCTTGCCTCTCTTCAGCAGTGTCATTCTTCCCTGGGACTTCTTGGCACTGTTCTCCCTCTCACTCCCCAGCCCTATCAGCCTTCTGAGGGACTGGCTGGCATCTGCCTCCATCTCCCCAGCCTTGTCAGCAGTCCTTGGATCTGGTGGCATCCCATTCCCTCTTCCCATCCCCATCAGCAGTCCTGAGTGACCTGATATCATCCCCGCCCCCCTCCCCAGCCGTGTTAGCCTTCTCTGGGACCAGTTGGCACCCATCTGAATCTCTTCAGCCCTGTCAGCAATACTTAGACTAGTGGCATCCTCTTCTCCCTCCCCATCCACAACAGTAGTCCTGAGGGACATGGCATCATTCCCTTGCCTCTACTGAGCCCTGTCAGCTTTCCCTAGAACCTGGTGTCACCCACCGCCCTCTTATCAGCCCCATCAGCCTTTGTTGGGACATTGTGGTACCCACCTCCATATTCTCAGCCTTATTAGCAGTTCCTGGACTTGGTGGCATCCCCTTTCATCTCCCCATCCCTATCAGCTGTCCTGGGGGAACTGGCATCCTCCCATTCCCTCTCTCTCCAGCCCCATCAGCCTTCCCTGGGATCTGGTGGCACCTGTCTCCATCTCCCCAACCCTGTTAGCAGTCCATGGACATGGTGACATCCCCATCCACCTCCACATCCCCTTTAGCAGCACTGGGGACCTGTATTAATCCCCTTCTTTCTCCCCAGCCACATAAACCTTCCCTTTAATCTAGTGGTACCTGCCTCCCTCTCCCCAGCCCTGTCAGGTTTCCCTGGGACCTAGTGTCTCCTCCCTCCATCTCCCCAGCACTTTCAGCAGTCCTTGGACCTGGTGGCATCTCCTTCCATCTCCCCATCCTCATCAGCAGTCCTTGGGGACCTGGCATCATCCACATCCTTCTTTCTAGCCCTGTCAACCTTCCCTGAAACTGGGAGGCACATTTCTCCATTTCCCCAGCCCTGTCAGCATCCTTAGACTTGGTGGCATCTCCTTCCCTTTCCCCATCCCCAACAGTAGTCCCAGATAACCTGGCATAAACCCCTTCCCTCTCCCTTGCCCATCAGCCTTCCCTGGGTTCTGGTGGCACCTGCCTGAAGCTCCCCAGCCATGTCAACTGTCCTTTGGTCTGGTGGCATCCCATTCCCTCTCCCCATCTGTGTCACTAGTACTGTGAGACTGGCATCATCCCTGTCTATCTCACCAGTCCTTTCAGCCTTCCCGTGGTCCTGCTGTCACCCTTCTCCCTCTCTGCAGTCCTGCCAGCCTTTCCTGGAACCTTTGACACCTTCCTCTATCTCTCCTCCCCTGTTGGCAGTCCCTGAACCTGGTGGATTCCCCTTGCCTCTCCCCATCCCCACGAGTATTCCTAGGGGACCTGATATCCTCCCCTTCCCTCTCCCAAGCCTCATCAGCCTTTCCTGAAACCTGAAGACACCCTTGTCTCTCTCTCTCTCCAACCCATCAGCCTTCCCTGGGACCTGGTGACTACACCTCCATCACCTCAGCTCTCTTAGGAGTCTCTGGACATCCCTTCCCTCTCCTCATCCCTGTAAGTAGTACCAGGGGATCTGGCATCATCCCCTTCCCTCTCCTCAACATCATCAGCCTTCCCTGGTACCTTGTGGGACCTGCCTTCATCTCCCCAGCCATACCAGTAGTCCTTAGACATAGTGACATCCCCTTTTATCTCCCCTTTCCTGTTAACAAGCCTAGGGGACCTGGCATCATCTCCTTGCCTCTTACCAGCCCTGCCAGTCTTCCATGGGATCTGGTGGAACTCTCTTCCATATTCCTACCTTGTCAGCATTCTGTGGGACTTGGTGGCACCCATCTCCATCTACCCAGCTATGCCAGCAATCTTTGGACCTGATGGTGCCCCCCTTCTCTCTCCCTATCACCATCAGCAGTCCAGGGGGACCTGGTGTCATCCATTTTCCTCTCCCCAGCTCTGTAAAATTTCCATGGGACCTGATGGCACATGCCTCCATCTCTCTAGCCATGTTAGCAATCCTTGGACCTTGTGGCACTCACCTCCATCTCCTTAGCTATGTCAGAAATACTTGGATCTGGAGGTGTCCACCTCCATCTGCACCACCATCATCTTTATCATTTGTACTCAATTACAAGAGTAAAATGAACTTTAGTTGACAGAACATTTGTCCTTGGGTCTGGTGGCACTTGACTTGCATCACCGAGACCTGGCTGGATGAAAATCCAGGCCCCACTTTGGAGGCTATGGCTCCGGCTGGGTACTCAGTGATACACCGCTCAAGATTGGATCGCAGGGGTGAGGGGGTTGCAGTCTGTTTCAACACTGAATTGGACCTCATGAATGTAGTAGTTGGGGAGACTGAGTCCTTTGAGTGTACAGTGGTAGCAGGTGTAGGTGTTCGAATCGTTCTCATCTACCATCCACCCGGGGATGGGAAACGATTCTTACAGGAAGTAACGGACTTCATCATTGACATGGCGTTTGAGTCACCCAGATTGATGGTTCTGGGTGACTTTAATGCCTGGGTTGATGATGAACTCTCGCAATTTGGTAATCACTTCCTCCAATTAATGACTTCTTTGGGCCTTACACAAGAGGTTTTCACTGATAACCATAAATCTGGACACTCTCTGGACCTAGTCTTCCTACTAGGGATCGAAACATCCGACCTGGGGGTGGAACCAGTCACCTGGTCAGATCAGTACACCATGAGGTAAAATTTTTGTACCCTCCTGAGAAGTCCTGCCCCTGTGGAGATGGTTAGGTATTGCCATTTACGGGCTATTACTCCCCAAGGCCTTGCGGCGGTCCTTGACCTCTCATCCCCCATGTTGGTGAGCAGTAGTCCAGAGACCCTCGTGTCAGCCTATAATACAGCTGTTACAGTGGCTCTGGACTCTATTGCTCCTGTCCTTGTGTGTCCCTTATCCCTTCACCCCAAGTTCCCCTGGTTTGATGGGACATTGAGGGAGATGCAGAGACGGGGCGAAGGTTAGAGTGGTGCTGGCGCAGGTCCACTCTTGAAGCCGACCACCTTAGATTGATGGACCATTATTTAGTGTATCAATCTGTAATCACCCGTAAGAAGGCAGAATTCCTGTCCAGAGAGATTGCGGTTGCAGGGAATTGACCAGCTCAGCTTTTTCGAACTGTAGACAGACTGTGCAACCCAGCCTGTCTGCAAGTTCGGAAAGCCTTTTCGCGATTAGAGTGCAAGGAGCTCACTCGATTTCTTGCAACTAAGGTGGTTGACATCAGGGCGGATCTGCAACCAGCACCCTCTAGGGGGGATGCTGTTGAACAGTGTGACTTCACAGTACCCTCGGTCTTCTTGGAGTTCCTCAGTCAACCTGATTTTGTTGATGTCATGAGGATTATCCATAGTGTGCGCCCTACATGCTGTAGTTTGGATCCTGGACTGACCTCCCTAATTTTGGGTTGTAGTAATATTATCGGTCCAATCCCTGTGCAAATAGTCTGATGCTCCTTGGAGTTGGGTGAGTTCCCTAGCTCCCTGAAAGTGGCGGTGGTGACACCACTCTTGAAGAAAGCTACCTTGGACCCAGACTGTTTCACAAACTACAGACCTATCTCTAACCTACCCTTTATTGGGAAGGTGATTGAGAAGGTAGTGGCAGCCCAATTGGAGGACCATCTAACCATCCATGACATCTACGAACCCCTCCAGTCCAGTTTTCGCAAAAAACATAGCACCGAGACAGTGCTGGTTCGGGCGCTCAATGATCTTCTGAGGGCGAGGGATCATGGTTCTCCTTGATCTCTCTTCAGTCTTTGACACTGTGGATCACATGGTGCTGATAGCATGCCTGAGGCACATTTGTGGAATATCGGGAACCGTCCTTCAATGGTTCTCCTCTTTCCTCACTGGGAGATCACAAAGAGTTGTGTCTGGGGTTTTTTCCTCGGGCCCAACGTCTTTGTTGTGTGGGGTGCCTCAGGGTTCAGTGCTGTCTCCCATGCTATCTGCAGTGTATATTTTGCCCCTCGGAGACATTGTAAGATGACATGGGCTGAGGTTTCACTGCTATGCAGATGATACCCAGCTATACCTGTCTTTTGCACCTGACCAGGATGGAGCTGTCTCGGTGTTTAACAACTGTCTGATAGAAATCCAGGAGTGGATGGATTCTAGTTGGCTGATGTTGAACTCAGAAAAGACAGAGGTAGTGGTTGTGGACCCGGGTCACCAGATAGAAGGGTCGTCTGTTGGTACGCCCTCAGGAATTTTTCTTGGCGGTGTCTCAGTCCCGACCTCTGAACAGGTGCGTAACCTGGGGTTTGTCTTGGATGACAGGCTGACACTGCAGTCACAAGTGTCAGCAGTCACCAAGACTTCCTTTTACCATCTTAGGAATCTCACCAGAGTTAGGCACCTGGTTCCATCTGATGACCTGCCAATGTTGGTCCACGCCTTTGTATCCTTGCATCTGGACTATTGCAACTCCCTTTACTTTCGGCTTTCAGGGGTTGAAATCCTCCACCTGCAGCTAGTGCAGAACGCAGTGGCCCGGGTTTTGACTGGTTCCAGTAGGTCCTGTCATACTACACTGGTGCTGCACGAACTGCACTGGCTGCCTATACGGTGGCGGATTGCCTTTAAAGTCAGTTTACTGACTTTCAAAGCCCTTCATGGTCAGGGTACAGCCTATCTGAAAGAACTTCTGGTCCCTTACTGCCCTGGCCAAATAACTTCGCTTGGCTGATGAGGGGTTGCTGGAGATTCCAAGAGTGAATCTTAAATCATCCGGATGTAGAGTATTTTCTTATGCTGTGCCCACTCTTTGGAATTCTCTACCTCGCTGGTTACGGGAGTGCACTTCCATGGAGAAATTCAAGAGGGGTTTAAAAACCCATCTTTGGCAAATGGCCTTTTTAGAAAATTGATTGTTCTAAATCTTATGATTTTATTACTGTCTTTATCTGTATTTGATATTCGATTTTAATGTTTGATTTGTACTGTTTTAAGCTGTACAGCGCTTTGGAAATTGCAAGGTGCTATATAAATAAAACTATTATTATTATTATTATATACTTCCACATGTTATGACATGAAATGCTGGAGTATTTGTGTAGACAGAATCTGCTGCCACCAACCATGCTGATGGCCACTTCTAAAACTGCATTCTTTTTTGTAAGCATCACTGTTTGGGAAGTCTGACTAAAAATAACTCCTTTATGTCTTAAGACTAAAACAAACACTAAAATAATAAAATTTACATTAAAAGTCTTGTTTGCAACAGGGGCAGATGTTCATAGCATGTCCCCTGTTACAAATGAGACTGTGAGACTTCTGCCCTGGTTAGAAATTAGATTAAACTTGATATTATAAATCAACTTGTGTCTGAGGAAACAACTTCCTCTTGAAGATCCTTTAGGGTATCCAGTGAATATGGCAACTGTGATTGAGTGACCACAAAAAGGGCGACTCGATCACAGTGCCTGTGTTCTGGGCTACCTGGCAGGTTAGCAACGGGATACGGTGTAGGCGAATACAGCAACAGGATGTCGCTATATATACATATGCATGGGGGGAGAGGGACCATGGCACATGATGGGCAGAAGGAGAGGGATGGTATGTGGAGTGTAGTGCAGCAGTCAGCTGCCAAACTGGCCATGTGGTGTGGTGTGGTTTGGTGGGTAGGGTGGCAGGCTAAGATTGGGAGGGTGCTGAGTTAGGTTCTGGGGTGGGCTTCTTTTTTGCGTTGGGCTGGTGATATATTTTTTTAAGTTTTACACCCCCCCAGAGATGGGAATCCTTAAGTTGGGGCTGCGAGAGGCAGGTGTGTGGGGGCACAGCCCCCCACATATCCAGAAATACTGTTCCTGGTTTTGTGGTCACCTGCAAGTGTATATCACCAAATTGCTTTTCAGCAATATACACTCGCCATAATAGCAATCGCCGTAACACGTTCACTATTATGACATAGAACCATAATTTAGCATACAAAAAGACTTTGTTTGGGCCATCTCACCAGAATGTCTCTGGTCCATTCTTCACTAATCGCCACATTCCCCCTTCAGGAGGCCCTTCACAAAGAAATGATTAAGCACCTGTTAAGATCCTGATGTTAAGTTAAAATGTCCAAAATAGTCCATGTTCTAGTTGTAATAGAGAGAACTCCATCCTGCCCCGTCTCCACATATGTACAGAGACAAAATTATTCAGACTATCTAGTGAAAAAATAGGTTGGTTATCACAAACACTGAAAGTCTTGTTTGAAATGAGGACAGATGTTTTTAAGAGGTCCCCTGTTAAAAATGGGAGTATGATAAATCTGTCCCTGTTATAAACAAGATACAAAATGTAAGATCTTTTAAAACACATTTTTGGAAGTCTCACAAAGTTAACCTCAAAGTGTAAATTACTAAGCTTTAGACCTATAGTAACCGCACATTCAGTCCTTTCTGCTTGCTTTGCAATTTCAGCATGTAAGAAGTAGTGGTTAGCAAAACAATACCCTTTTGCCATTACCATGAACATTGAACATTTTCTGACATGGCAGTTTTGCACTATGTCATAATAACTAATATTATTGCACAAACTGATGATAAACACTGGCCAGTGCTTAAATCTCATGGCGACAGGCATTGAGCTGTTAATCTGTCCCCTGTTACAATATAGATTGCCTTTTATCTGTCCCCAGCTACAGTATGTTTCCAGCCTGTCACAAAGACAATGGGCACAGAATGCAAAGCTGGTGTTTACTTGAAGAAAAAAACACAGCACACTCAGTGAAATTTCAACAACCATAAGATTCAGGAAGACTGAAGCAAACCATACAAGATGCATGGTAGCAAAATGTCCCATTTAGCACATGAAAAAAATCAGGGGACAATTCTGAAAATTTTGTAATTACATTTAAGTTTCATTGCTTTATAGCCGGCCTGTTGGCGCAGTGGTTGGATTCCCCTTGTGATGCTGGTGATCCGGGTTCAAGAGCAGTGGGCCAGCTGGGGGAGGATGTCTGAGTGTCTGATGGATTGCTCAGCACCTCCAGGGGGAGGGGGGAACACTGGCTTGGGGGTGACCTGATCTCTGGCAACAGCCAGAGATACTGCACCCCCGACGCCCGCACTTGAGGAAGAGCATGATGGACACCTGCATAAGCCTAGGCATCATGGCATGTCATGCTCTGGGAGGGCATACATGAAAAAATATCTCTCCCAGCGTGATACTGAGGTGAGGACCCCGCGATGGTGGGTCCTCACCTACTCTCTTGACTTCTGGTACACAGGATCCCGGCGACAACAGATTCCTCTGCAAGGGGTTCAGGGCCCCCCCACCGCACCCCCGCCTGGGGGGTAAGCCAGAGTTCCATGAAGGGAGTCATCGATGGGAAGAGGCAGCAGCTGGTAGGTAGTCGGGTGACAGTGCTGGGTGGGGGCAGGGGTAAAAAGAGAAAATAAAAAGTTTCATTGCTTTATGTTATGTGGCGAATGTTATTTATGCTATCCCCCAACTTAAGTAGTAGGCTTTGGTGTACTTCCTTGGCATTTCAAATTATTTATCTGTTTATTTATTTTGGTTAATGAGATGCAGGGTAAGTGGTGTAAAGGAACTGATTTAGTGTGGATGGGTCCATGTACATGTTGGCACGGCCATCAAGATACAGAGGGAATGGAATGACTTTGGCAGGATTGCCACATGCCCAGGGTATGTTAATTTATTTATTTTGCTGACCAGATGAGCATACATTTGCAGCCTTAGATACTCTCAGATATTTCCAGATGTTTTGTGATATATCTAAAGTGATTCTTTCTGATGGATCACAGTGGTACTGCAGGCAGGCAGGGAATTTCTCTAGAGATATCACCGAAATTTCAGGAAATATCTGGCTATGTCCTTTGCTGCAGCTGTAGATGGAACCCATTTTTCATCGGATGAAGAAGCATCTACTGCACAATTCTAACTCTGATTTCAGGCGTTAAACAGGTCCTGACTCAATAATTACATGCCAACATTCTGGTGAACTTTTTTATAAAAACAATATTGTGTATGGTGGAATGTTGTTCTGCATGGAAATCCATGCCTGCAGTATGTTTCTTGTGCAGCAGTAGTGACATCACCATGTTGTATTGCAGCAGAGTTGTCACCACTGCAACACAACTACTTGGAATGCTGCTACTAATTTAATCAGAATAATGTCTCATTGTTAGTTGGTTTCCAGAAGCAAATTTGCCAGAAAACCCTGGAGAGGAAGAGAGCTATAATAAAGTAACTGCCCCAGAAGGCCATGCACGGGCCGGTGGGGGGTTGACATGTAACCCAAATATGTAAAGCTGTTCACACATTCTCTTTGGGTGCTGCCAGAGCTAACTAGTCAGAGATTACCCTTGCACTTAAGGACTTTAGGCCGGGGCTGTGTAGGGGCCAAACATTATTTCGGGATTACCACAAATAGTAGGGCTCCCGAATATTTGGAAGCCCTTCATGAATAGGGGACTCATAGAATTCAGGAAAATATTCAGCCAATCCATGGAAAAAGGACAAAAGAAACTGCCCCTTCCCCTTCTCCCCCTTCTCACCAGCACAAACCTATTAAAAATCAACCTCCAACCCCCCCACCCTCTGTTAGCAGCCTAATCTCACCCACTTCCCCAGCATCCACAACTCTTATCTATGTTAGAGTGCTCCCTCACTGCAACAAATGAAATAGGAGCCATAACGTGAGTTTGTTACAGCTCCGTATTTGTTACATTGAGAGATGCTGAAAAGTAAAGCTGAGCTAGAGTGCCAGTTGAATCCGCAGGTCCTCTTGCCCATACCCGGCTGCATGCCACTCATTCAGCTCATGCGATACTATTAAAGCATGTATATCAGTAATACAGTAATAAAGGAATAATGCATGACAGGGTGTGTGTTGTGCTGGAATAACGCCACGCCTGGAGGGGTTGGGCACGAGGCCGCAAGCCGAGTGTGTCCAATGCCCCAGGCATTATCCCAGACAACACACACCCTGGAGTGCATTATTCCTATTATACAGTGGCGTGTTGTTATATATAAAATAAAAAATAATTTTAAAGAATGTTTTTATTAGTGTAGAAAAATATTTTTGTTTCTTAAGAGGAGGTCATCCTAATGGTCATCTACATTGTTTCACAGTGCTGAGATTAGACCCGTGGCATTATTCTGGAATAACGCCACGGGTCCAGCCCCAAACTGACCAATCACAGTCCAAGATTCTTTCTTGCCATTGTATAATAGCATTTAACCCATTATACAGTATTAGCATTTAACCCATCATACAGTATTACCATTTAACCCATTATACGGTATTACCATTTAACCCATTATACAGTATTAGCATTTAACCCATTATACAGTATTTTTAACAGTTGGGCAACTTTAACTTTAACTTTGCTCCTGCCCCCATTATAAACAGCCTGGCAATGTACCTGATCTCCCAACTTCACCTGGCTGGTCAGAACTCCACACTCCACCATTCAAGTTAATCAGTTTTGAAAAATAAATTAAAAATAAAAACTTGGCTTTTTCTGTTTTCCTTAATTGATTTTGTTGCAGTGCACAGGAGAGGATACAATTGCACTTTCACTGGAAGTTGATCAGGATGCTGATGTATTACACAGTTACACAGCATGAGAGATTCTAATTTTATTTTACTTCTAACTTTTTACTTTATGATTTGATTTTCTTGCTTCTAAGACTGGAAAGGAAAAAGAGAAACTGCCGGCAGTGCTGTGACAAAAATGGGGCTCACGCTAAGCCAGTCCATTTGCAAGTCGCGTTCCTCCCTCTCCTTGTCCATTCAAAAATGAAAGTGGACTACAGATAACTGAACTGCTACTTCAGAGTTCTACTGTGTTACTACATGTATGTTGCACTCTTCTTTTCCTGAACTGGGGATCAAGTTCTGGTTTTTGGGGGAGAAGGTCTGGAAGTCAGGAGAGCTAGAATGCTGACTGGGGTGACTGCTGGAGGTGCGCTAATATCAGTAGAGCAGTAGCCATGTGCTCTGTTTGTTATAGCCGAGTTTTCATTATACCAAGGTTCGGTGTAGCAAAGGAACACTGTATTGTTAAATTATAAATATAGCCTCACCATGTATGAATGACACAACCTACATACCTCCACAGCAAGCCATGATCTGCATATAATTAAAAAGCACTTTTTGTGCACCAGAAAACATTCTCATATGCCCTCATCCCACCACCCTTGTATCACCATGCTCCCACCCTCCACCCCCCAGCACCCAGTTCTAAATTAGGAGGTGACCAGCATAACCCACTCACCTCCATGGACAGCTGTCACCTTCATATAATTAAAAGTGCTTTTTTGCACTAACAAAATTGCCATATGTGCCCTATCACCAACCCAGTAGCACCCTTTTACCCCCTCCTCCTCCAACACCCTATTCTAAATTAGAAGGCAACCAACACAACCCACAATTCCCCACAGCCATCCAGGTTCTGATGAGTGAAAGCGCTTGTGCACTTACTTCCTGTAATAGTAAAACCCGCTGATTACAGGTTTGACTTTTACAGAGAGCAAGCCTGAGACTCAGAGCTTTAATTTGTCTGAAGGCAGGCAGCTGTAGAGGGAGGGTGGGTTGTGCCCATTGCTTTCTAATTTAGAATTGGGTACTGGGGGGAGGAGGGTGGGAGTAGGGTGGAACTAGGGTTGGAGGACAGAAGTACATATGGAAATGTTTTCTTAGTGAAAAAATCAGTTTTTAATTATATGAAAATGGTGGCAGGCTGTGGAGGTGGACTGGTTGTGCTGATCACCAATTGTGGGACTACTTTACAATTTATATAATATATGAAACAATTGTGGGTGCTGGGTGGAGGGGGATTAGCTGCTGATGGGAGTAGAGTACAAAAGGTTGACTTTTAATGGATTTGGGCTGGGGGAGGAGGGTGGGAGGCTGTTTCCTTTTTAAGTTTGTGCATGCGCATTGAACTTCTTGCGATGAGCAACTTTGAGGGGTGTGACACTGTCTGTCCAATGCAGAGTGCTCTGCAAGGGCTTGACAATAGCACACCAATCATCAGCCAGACTGAACATGATGCTGTTTTGCCTGAAGTGGTCTGCACTTGAAAAGTAAAAGCCACACCAATCATGTGGCAGCTTTTTCCTTTCATCTGCAAGTCACCACCCAGCAAACAGCTGTTTGTGTCCCAATCAGCCTGGCTGACATCGCCACCCGCCCTCGCTACCCCACCGGTCCCTTCCCTCTCCAGCCCCTTGCACCCCTGGCTGACACCTTAAGCCCTGTAGGGCATAAATAAATTTACAATAGTGCTGCCAGAGCAGCGATTCTAGAAGGTGGGAGGAGGCGTTTTCCTCCCCTGCCTCCTCCACTTCCCGCTGACTCCTTTTGCTCCCCTTCTCCCACCCATGCAGAGTAGACCACAGTCTAAGGTCTGTATGGGCTGGGAGTTTACAGTGCCCAAAGACACTTTCACTTTAGGAATCAGGCTGAGGCAACAAAAAGAGGAAAGGAAGGACATTGTGAGTCACATTGTGTCTGTGTTAAGCTGAACCCTTTTGCTTTTGTTGTTCACTATGGGACACTGATGCCACCAGCCAAATACACAAACAAGAACAACTTACCAGGCATGCAGAAAAACAAAGGAAGGATGATTACAGGTAGAAACTACTTACTTGAACTCAGACATGGAAAACAGAAGGGGGGGCTATTGTAGGTGTGTCATGGCACCGCATATTTTGGTTTATGTTTGCATAATGGGGGGGCAACAGTGTATCAGTTTTCAGTACAAGTTTAAAATTCCTGCCTAAATCCCTGCCCATGCCTCTATATTCTCAGCCAACCTTGGGGTGCCCAGTTCTCGGATCAGCACTGATCCCTTCCCCCAAGTACTCTGGAACACTGGAAGCCCACCCCAGTGTGCCAAAATTGTTTTATTAACATTTCACCTGTAAAAAGGAAAACAGTCCCATAAGGTCTTTTTTTTTTAAAACCTGAAAAAAACGGTTCCTTGTTGTTCCCCCAACCCACACCCTCCCTCTGTGCACCCCACCTTCCCATACACCCCTCACCCATACTTACCTCCAGAGGTCAGAAACTGTGATCTTCTGTGGAGTGGGAACATGTCTGCACTCTTCAAAGACCAACAGGAAATTGAAGAAATGACGGTAAGCCCTATAATGGCAGTCAATGGGGGGGGGGTCAACTTAGGTTGATATCTCAGCCAATTTTTGGAGTTTTGGTCCCAAATTTTCAACATGGTGTTCTTGGGACCCCACCTCATGAGCACTGTCACTGCTATTTTATTTCTTGGTCCCGAAAGGTGATTTCACAGTCGCTGCATGGAATCACCTTTCTGGACCAATTAATGAAACAACAGTGCCACTGATCATGAGGTGGGGTCCCAAAAGGCCTGTGTTGCAAATCTGGTGAAAAACTCAGAAAAATGATTGTGTGTTATGAGTGTCCATTGTGCAGTTTCTACATACGCTCGTAACTCCATCAGTTTCTAATATTTTCACTCCAAATTTCCAACATTGCCATTTTTTCACACCCCTTATGGACAGTATAGCTGTCATTTTTTGCATCCTTCCCAAAATGTGTTTTTGCACCTGTGGCACAGAATGGCATGGTCGCTGTGCAAAATCAAAGTTTGGGGCAGATTAATGAAATCCCAGTGCCACTATTCATGAGGGGATGTCCCAAAAAGGCCATGTTGAAAATTTGGTGAAAACATTCCAAAAAATGACTGCATTACGAGCATGCATTGTACAGTTTCTATGCACACTCATACCTTCACCACTTTTTCATATTTTTACTCCAGATTTTCAACATTGCCATTTCTTCACACTTCCTCATGAACAGTACAGCTGTCATTTTTCACAACCTGCCTGAAATGTGTTTTCGCACATGTGGCACTGAATGGCACACTCGCTGTACAAAATCACCTCTTGGGATTGAGTAATGAAATGATACTGCCACTGGTCATGAGGTGGGGTCCCAAAAAACCCATGTTGAAAATTTGGAGCAAAAATATCAACAAATGCCGGGGGCATTAGGGTTTCCAACTGTAACACCCACCCTGTACAGACTAACAGGTGTTGGGGGTGTGACTTGGGGTCATCGGCCGTATTGCTCACCCCACTCCACCCCAACCCCCACTCTGCAGCCACTGACAGGCATCAAGATGTGCAATGGGGTCTTCAGCCCTAACGTTCACCCCATTCTCATTTACTGCACCCATCTCAGCTTATTTCCTTATGGAATGGGGTGAGCATAAGAGCCAAAGACCTCAAGGCACATTACGACACCTGTCAGTTTCTGCAGGGTGGGGTGAGGTGGAATGGCATGAGTGTTATGGCTGACGACCCAAAGGCACATCCCCAACGCCTGTCAGTCTCTGAAAGGTGGGGGTTAGCGCTACTTCAATACTTCACTGCCATTCCTATTATGCAACTCTCTAACTCCTGCACTACCAATACCAACACCAGCAAGCAAACATTCGGCATTGACAAATGCTTGTTTTTCTAATGAAGTCAACCAGTGCTGGATAAACATAAGAAATCTGTGTTAAGAGTGATGCCTTAAAATGCAAGGCAGAGAAATATACACAGAAAAATATGGGAGGCATGTACAACAGCAATACCAACAGTAAACTTTTGGGATTGACAAATGCTTGTTTGTATAGCCTCACACAAGTAATGAATGCCACAGTACTGAATACACAATAATTGGACCCCCAATACCAAATATCTGGCTGAATATGTGGGTAAAGGTATTCACACAGCTCTACTTAAGGCATGAAGCCAGAGAGCTTAGCCTTAGTTTTACTTTTAATAGGCATGAGTCTATTGGCATGAAACTAGGTCTGGAAGAGATGCAGGTCAGAACACAGTCCTGAATTTAGTTCAGCACTACTAATACACAGGAAGAATAGTATTGGACCTAGATTTTACCCTTGAGGGACTCTATGTTTCTTAGCAAGGTGGAAAGGATTCAATACATTGAAATTTAACAACCTGTGAGTGATTAGTTGGGTAGTCATGGAATGAGCTAAGGGGTGAGTGACCAAAACTCAGGACTTCAGGTGTAAGGAGCAGCAGCTGATGACTGACAAGAAGAGAGGTTTTAGACATGTCTAAGAAAATGGAACCTGTCAGCATGCCTTTGTCCATGTCCTGGTAAAGATCCTCTGTGAGAGTAACCATGGTGGTGTATCTCCCAAGGTTTGTTTGAGCCTGTTCTGACTAGGAGATTTGAGAGTATGGGAATTAATGTAATGGATTGTTTGTTGGTAAACAGTTGCAGCAAAAGACATGGCCAGATATTTCCTGATAGTTCTAAACAGCGTCTCCCTGCTGTCCTTACAGTGGTGCTGCAGGCAGGTGCGGACTCTTCTTAGAGATATCACAGAACTTCCAGGGACTATCTCACCATGGCAAATGCTGCAAATGTACAGTGTTAGCTTTTAAAACAGTTTTCACAAACATACAAACTTACAAAATTTGCCAGCAGATAAAGGCCTAGAGGTCTATCAAGTCTGCTTGAATGTGCAGCTAGCACCCCTTATACTGCAGCTGCCCCTCTCTTCCACCCTTCCCCTCCATTGACCCTCCCCCTTGTCCTGTCCCATCCCCTTTTGAATCAGTCCACTGTTCTACTGGATACCACTTCTGCAGGTAACGCATTCCACTCAGCTACCACCCACTCTATAAAAAAGTGTCTCCTCATCTCCATCCTGAACTTTCTTCCCTCCAGTCTCATATCATGGCCCCTGGTGTCCCTTCCCTCCTTTACTTTGAACAGCCCATCTGTACCCTTCTTGTTTATTCCTTTCATGTACTTAAAGGTTTCAATCATGTCCCTCCTGTCCCTCCTCTCCTCCAGCCGGTACATGTTCAATTCTCTCAGCCTCCTCTCAAATGATAAGTCCCCCAGTCCCTTGATCATCTTTGTCACCCTGCACTGCACCCCCTCCAGTAACTTAATGTCCCTCTTCAGATACGGGCACCAGTACTGCACGCAGTACTCCAGGTGCAGTCTAACTAATGACCTATACAGAGGCAGAATCACCTCCTCCCTCCTTGAGGATATACCCCTTGCAATGCAACCCAGCATTTTGTTGGCCTTTGCAGCTGCCTTCCTATGTTGTGCCAAGTTGTTCATTGACCCTGTAATGAGCACCCCCAGATCCTTCTCCTCCTCTGTCTGGGCTAGCTGTACTCCTCCCAGCTGGTAACTCCTCCTTGGTTTCTTCACCCCAAAATGCAGCACCTTGCACTTTTTGGCATTAAACCCCAGTTGCCAGGTGTCTGACCAGGTTTCAAGCTTTGCCAGATCATCCAGCAACCCCTGCCATCCCCCTAGGTCATCCACCACTGCTTCCATTTTGGTATCATCAGCAAACAGACTGATCTTGCTCTTGATGTCCAATGATTTGTCTGCAATGAATATCCCAAACAACACTGGTCCCAACACCGAACCCTGCGGAACACCGCTTGTCACTACCCTTGGGTGTGAGCACTCCCCATCCACCACCACCCTCTGTTGCCTTCCCTGAAGCCAGTTCCTACCCATCTCACCAGCTTTGCACCCACCCCTGTGCCATCTATCTTACTTCCCAGCCTCCCATGTGGCACTGCGTCGAATGCCTTACTGAAGTCCAGATACAGGACATCCACTGCATGGCCCAAGTCCAGTTGCCTAGTTACCCATAGAACTCCACCAGGTTGGTTTGGCAGGATGTGCTACATACGAAGCCATGCTGTCTGCTGTTCTGTAGTCCTTTGGCCTCTAGAAGGGCCACTAGCCTCTCCTTCGGGATAGTCTCCATCAGCTTACCCACGATGGATGTGAGGCTCACCGGTCTATAGTTCCCCGGTTCATCCTTGGGGCCACTCTTGTGGAGGGGCACCACATGAGCCATCCTTCAGTCCTGAGGTACACACCCTGAGTGTAGTGAGGCATTAACTAGGTCTGTCAAAGGTCCCGCAGGGACCTCTGCCAGCTCCTTCAGTACCCTGAGGTGGATGCCATCTGGGCCTGGCGCCTTGTCCACCCTCAGTGCCTTCAAACCCTCCCGAACTCTGCCCTCCATGATTTCCCCATTGGTCTTCCCCCCCATTTCTGCCATTCCTCCTCCCTTGAGTATCACCCCCCCTCTTCTCCTTAGTAAATACCGAGCAGAAGTAATCATTTAGCGCTTCTGCCTTATCGCACCCTGCCTCCACCCAATCCCCCTCTTTCCTAATCCTTACTATGCAGTCCTTACAGCTCCTTTTCTCCCTGATATACCTAAAGAAGTCCTTCTCCCCCTTCTTAATGCCTTGTGCCAGCATGAGCTCCTTAGATGCCTTGGCTCCCCTTACTGCCCATGTCACCTCCTTCGATTCCATCAGGTACTCTTCCCTGTCCTCCCCCCTCCCTGTTTTCTTGTACTTCCTAAAGGCAGCTCTTTTCCTCCTTACCTTTTCCATGACCTCCTTGATCAACCAGCTCGGTTTCTTAGCCCTAGCCTTCTTGCTCTGGGCCTTGCAGCAGGTTTTGGTTGCCTCCACTATCTCCAGCTTTATGAGCTCCCACCTCTGGTTAGTGCCCATACTAGGCTGTATTCTGGCCAGGTACCACTTTACCACTTCCCCCATCCTCCCAAAGTTGGCCTTCCTGAAGTCCAGCACCCTTGTGCTGGATTCCACTCCTTCCTTGCCCATATCACGATGATACAAGAGAGATGTCAGTAATTACCAACACCACAGTTAGGGCTCCCCTTGTGAATAGGAACCAAAATGGCTTTTTTTCAAGATATCAGGTACCTGACCAAGGCTAAGTGAAAGGTTAAACAGAGAAGCAGCTGATGTGGATATCTCTAGTGCAGAAGCTTTGAGCAGACTACAGCAGCGTCAGCCACAGTGCAATGCACTACTTTGCAGCAATTGACATGTCACAAAATACTGCATGACATGCAATTGAATTACACTATACCTTGCAGTATAACACTGCATGCTGCGAAGTTACTTCATCAATATTACAAGGTACTGCCTAGCATCCTGTCTGGTGCTACTTTTCATCTACGATGGAATCAGCTAGGATGCAAGGCTCTCATTATACTTTTTGCCAGTGACACACTGCAGAATACTGCAGGAAGACACTATAATCCAATAGAAATTACTCCAATTTGTCATACAGATAAGAGTGACATTCTTATTATAGAGGGTTGCGTCATGGCTGACTCTGCTGCATGTTAGAGAATCTACCCCCTGCAAACTGTTGGCCCGTTTACATGGCCACTGCAAAGAAAGGTCCAGTCTGATTCAGTGTTGCCCTAATCTCCAACTCTGATCTGTAGTTCCTTTCAGATAGCCCCTTTCAGTGCCAATTCAAGCCAAGCTGGATAGGGTTTATCACTCTGAGGGGCAGTGGTTGCCTGGAGACGGCCAGGTACAGACATTATAGGAGGGCAGAAGGGGTAGTTGAGAGTGTCCATCACACATCAGAGTGAGCAGCACAACCTGTCCACATGTTTAAACTGCTCACTCAGGAATGTGTCCCCAGATCTGCAGTGGCTCAGGAAGAGATGAGTAGACCATCTTACCATGAGGGGGTAAATGTCTACATCACCACATTAGTTCCACTGCAACCCAAGAGCTTGTGTTGCTGTGGTGCAACTGCAGCCATGAAAATTGGCCTAGTGGCACCCATCTGTGTATGGTAGTTTAGGTAAGTAAAAGTAAAGCGAGCCCAGTGTGCCCCTACCCTGAATAGCACCACCAACCAGTCCCCATCACAGTATGGTGCAAGGAGGGGGTGGGGGAACAGTTTTGGTAGTAGCACTGTGCACTTGGTGACATACCATGGGCCAGTTCCTAATCTGTCACATCCTAACAGACAGACAACATATGTCCTACTGGTCATATCTGAACAATCAATCAGCATAAGTGAAGCTGTATCACGTTCCCAGAAGAAAATAAATCTCTTCCAAACAGCACCATCCTTTTTGTATGTCAGTTTAAGTGAATGGCAGTAAAATGAGCTCCGTATTCTCCAGCATCTGGATATGGGATCACTGTTTTCACAGCCCAGAGAGATGGAGGAACCTACCTTGTGATCTCATTTATTTGGATCAAAGTAAGCCCAAAATAGAAAAGCAATTTAAAAGTAAAACTAGAAAAGAATGTGTTTATTCTTAGAACAACCACTATTGTCTTCCAACCATTTAGATTTTGATTTTGACGGCAGATAAGGACCGCTTGGCCCACCCAGTCTGCCCATTTCCCTACCTAATGGATAAGCTGCAGATCCTAGTTAACTAGCAGCCTACTTCTTCCTACCCCCACCCCCTAGAATTGCCTTATAAATAATAATCTTATGTGTTACTTTCATAATGCTTGAAGCTACATTTTGAAAGCTGTAATATCTGAACTGTTAACCATAAATATTATTTATGAAAGCTTGGAATGCAATCAACATGTACAGACCCTAACAATACAGTTCTCCTGTGTTGCTACATGCATTTACTTATCAATATAATATGTTGTTAAACATGACTGGATTTTAAAAATTTAGTGAACCATTTCATGTTTTATTACATCAAGATGAAACATTCTATCTTTTTTTATATTGATCTATGGTTGCTGTAGAGACATATTATCAATATACCCATTTAAGGGACATGTGAGGAGGAGGACCATGTAAAAGCATCTATCCTAAATAGATACTTCTGCTCAGCATTTACTGAAGAGAAGGTAGGGCAGGGCCCACAGCTCTGCACCATGGACATGGGGGGGAGGGAGGTGAGCACTACTCCCTTCACAAAAGAAAGGGTCCTACAAGAGCTTGCTAAGCTCAGGGTGGATAAGGCAATGGGACCTGATGGCATACATCCCAGGGTACTAAAGGAGCTAAGGGTAGAACTAGCAGAGCCATTTTCAGAACTGTTTAGTGAGTCTCTGAGCACAGGAGAGGTCCCAGAAGACTGGAGAAGGGCTCATGTGATCCCTCTCTACAAGAGTGGTAGCATGGAGGAGGCGGGGAACTACAGACCAGTCAGTCTTATCTCAGTAGTGGGCAAGATTATGGAGGCACTCTTTAAGGAAAGGATAGTGCAACACCTGGAATCCATAGGAGCACAGGATCCAAGATAGCATGGGTTTACAAAAGGAAGGTCCTATCAAACTAATGTCATAGATTTCTTTGACTGGGTTACCAGAGTGGTGGACCAAGGGGGAACATTTTTTTTTTCCCAATTGTTTAACCAGATGAGACACACTAAGTGGAAAGCTTTTTTGCAGGTGCAACCTGGGAGCACAGGGAAGTTAAGTGACTTGCTCAGGGTCACACAGTATATGCAAGTGGGGGCTGTGGGATTCAAACCCAGGTCTCCAGATTTGCAGCTCAGAGCCTTAAACCACTGCGCTATACTGCCTCCCAGTTGATGTCACCTACCTTGATTTCAGCAAAACTTTCAATACTTTTCCACATAGAAGATTACAAGACACTGGTTAGGCCCCATCTGGAGTACTACATGCAGTACTGGATGCCACACCTTCACAAGGACATTAACCAAATTGAGGCAGTCCAGAGAAGGGCAACCAAAATGGTGCAGGGACTGCATCAGAAAACACATGAGGACAGATTAACGGAGCTCTAAATGTATACCCTGGAGCAAAGGAGGGAGAGAGATGATATGATCAAAACATTCAAACACCTTAAGGGCATTAACAAGGTGAAAGAGTCTAACATGTTTCAATATAAGAGAAATAGCAGGACAAGAGGACACAGCATGAGATTAGAGGGAGTCCGATTAAGGGGTAATGTGAGGAAGTTTTTTTTCATAGAAAGGGTGGTGGATACATGGAACGGCCTACCTCAGGAAGTGGTGGCTATGAATACAGTGCAGGGCTTCAAACAGGCATGGGATAGGCATAAGGGAGCAATACAGATGAGTATGAATAGATAGGCCATTGACAGAGCACAGGCCGATGGCACATTTATAAGGTAGAAAAAGAAATGGGCAGGCTGGATGGGCCTTGCATCCTTATCTGCTGTCACCTTCTATGTTTCTGTGTTTCTATGTTTACTGACTTCAGATTTTCATTTACAAAAAATAAGCCTCTAGCCCTAACAGTTCCAAAGTTAACACATTTTAAAGAAAATATCTTTTGAAAGGTCTAACTCTGTGACTGCTAGAAATAGAAACTTAGGCACACATTTTCAAAGGAGATGTGTGGTGCAAAGTGGAAATGTGCTGCACATCCTAGAAAATGAGCAGAACCGTGATATTCAAACAGGAGAGATGTTACGCATCTCCGGATGCACCAGCATGCATCTATAATGGATGCATTGGACAGACATAAGGCAATTCTGGTGGTGGGTAGGAAGAAATAAGCTGTTGGTTAACTAGGATCTGCTGCTTATCCAGTAGGTAGGGAAATGGGCAGACTAGGTGGGCCAAGCGGTCCTAATCTGCCATCAAAGTCTATGTTTCTATGTTTCTATGTGGCACATGTAGCGGGGATGTTCCCATGAGTGTGCCGTGCATCCGTATATTCAGCCAAAATGTGCAGTGCATCCACTGGGCACCTCAGAGATGAGCCATCCAAAGTTAGGCATGGAAGAAGCACGTTTACATGGTCAGCCACCCAGAGGCAGGCAGCAGACTGCAGGCAAGCCATCTGAAGACAGCCCTTGGAGGTGCACTAGGACATGCTTCAGACACCCACACACAGCAGTCATGCCAGGATGGATGACCCTGAGCCACAGGTGCTGTGTCACCACCGGCACCATACAGAGAACAACACTCCACACTGCACAATGGATGTACAGACCCAGCAGCCACATGTCAGTGCTGTCATGTGACCCCCGGGTGCACCAGTGGGGTGGACAGCCACACTGCAGCACAAGTACCAGGGGCCACGACCATCACCCATGCAGCCTGCAGGGTGCCACCCGATGATGGCATGCTCCTAGGGTGGCATCTGTGGCAATGGTGCTTATGTTATCTGGTGGTACTAGTGGCTACATGGCAAGGGCCAAGGACCTTCCAGTGGCACACACAAATGGTGGCACCCCAAGGGTGCACACAGGTGGGACCCACCCACCCAGGTATCCAGTCACTGTCTGCACACAGCAATCCCTTGCAGTGCCCACCAAGTACCTCTCATACTGGGGTTTGTGGGGCACTTCAGGTGATTGTATGCAGCATGTGGAGCTGTTGTATCACATTCATTTGGTAGCCCAAGCAGCCTGTGTCACCCCATGCCCACCCCTATTGCATTTCCAGGTGGCCCCTGTTGCCACTCTCCAGGTGGGCCCCCTGTACTCCTGTCTGACCCTGTACATGGCTATGGGGTGTAGCACTGTACCCAGGCCAGTGCAGTCCACCCTCCCACACACAAACATTCTATTACACCTGGATGATTAGGCTGCAGTTCCTCCTGTTCACATTTGCGGAGTGGTGGGGCAGCATTGCAAAGCTGGTACTGAGCATGCCTGGGGTATGCAATTGGCCTGAATATATTCCAGTAATGAGCTCTGGCATGTGGGAGATGGGCTTGGAATGTGCAATGAGGTCATTTACATATGCTAGCTGAATACTGCACTTTTGCGCACCACACAAGTGGCTCTGCATTGTGCATTTCCCTATGCTCCGCATAGGGCTCAGGCCACCTGTTGTGCCATTCATCTCCCACTACACTGTCATGCATGTGTGGGATATTCAGCCAGACATGTGTGACTGCATCTCCTGGTGCATCTTCTGAATATCTCATTATTTTGGGCCAGCGCATCTCAGATGCGTGGTGCAGGCACTTGCGCAATTTTGCAGGTGACTTTTACATATGGGGACCTTATTTTTTAATGAAAGTTTGGAGTCCAGCCATTAAGAAATGCTGTTATATTATATTGTTATCATGTAACAGTAGTACTTATGTTATCAATATAGAAACAGGCAGTTTTCTCTAGCTATATCTATATATAGTTACATCAAAACAGAGGATTTTTTTTCCAAATAAATGTTAGCAATATACATTCTCCCTAACAATAAAGTATATCAATATATGTTTTTTAATATCAACATGGAAAATTTCATGACAGATTTTAAAAAAGAATTACAAAAAATTATTGTTTGCACTTTTTCTGAATTGTGGTATTAGTCCCAATAATTTAATGAGTTTTTGTATCAGTGTAATGCCCATAAACATTCACCATATGCCTTAAATGGCATGGAGAAAATTCTAGTCCCCCCCCACCAACAGTATCAATTCTTCCATGCTTTTGCAAGCTTCACCAGTGAAAGTATCAGAAGGTAAAAAAAAATCAGTACAAAAGCAATGTTACAATATTTATCCTTGTTGGGCATTGTCATCAAGCCCAAGTTTAAATAAATACCAAATTATACATACATTACTAATGCAATATAGCATGAGAAGTACATGCAAGGTGATTTGCATATATATCTCATTATGTTTTGCATTTGTTCAGTATGTGCAATTTGGAATACCAATAACTCTTGATATACAGACTTTATGAGGATACCTTTGTGCAGGCAAAGTTAAGGCACAGACACAATAAATATAATGCCTGGGGAAGGGTAAACTTGTCACCACTTTGCAGTTGTTTCTACATTGTCCTCCTTTGTGTTATACATAAAATAACACATTGTTTTCTGCCACAGTGCACAGGTACTGTAGGGGCACTAGCACAGGCAAAGGTGTGGAGGAGTCTGATTTAATGAGGGTTCCGCTATGCATACCGCAGCTTCCTGGTGCCTTCACGGTACATCTCTGTTGCATGGTACAGCAACCCATGACATTGTAGAACTACTGAAAGCAAATCTTGCAGAGACTATAGCCTGCAAGCCAGGATGTTCCTTCTGGCAGGGGAGATGTCTATGTAGTGCTCAATACCACTGACAACAAAAAAACAAGAGGAAATGGAGGTAGGGTGCTGGTGATCCTTTGGACAACCAATTCAATATTAAAATAAGATTATACATTTAATGCAACGACTTACAAAATAAACAACAAATGCAATGCTTTACAAAACAATTAGTGCAATAATTTACAAAGCAGTCAATACGATTATGTAAAGAACAATCAATACTATGATTTACAAACCAGTCAATTCAATAATTTATGAAACAAATAATCAATTCAATGACTGATGATATAATCAGTGCAATGATATGCAAAACCAAACATCACTATGATTAATAAAACAACCAATACAACAATTCACAAAACAATCAATGCAATGATTTACAAAACAATCAATGCAATGATTTACAAAATAATCAATGCAATGATTTACAAAGCAACCAATGCAAAGATTTACAAATCCAAACATCACTGTGATTAACAAAACAAATAATCAATACGATGATTTTCAAACAATCAGTAATTTGCAAGGACAAATTACGTTTTGGTGCAGACATTCTTTTAGTAAAATGTTAAAATTAATGTTAGAGGTACAAACTGTCAATTTACTAGAAAGTACTGTATTCTAAAATGAGATAATTTGAATGAAAATGATCAGTACCTTTGATGCATTTCACTTAAAGGCAGAACCAAGTGCTGTTGTTGTGCCATCCAGATCAAGTATGAACCAAGAGGTGTTTGTATTAACCTCTGTCTGCTAACTGGTGCCTCTCCTGGAACAATGTTTCCACTGATAAAACTTAAATAATAGAGACCCCTCCTCTGCATGCCAGTAGTGCATTATGTGTTTCATTGTCTGGGATGGTTTAAGTTGTACATCTGTGCCTGCTGGGGGCCTTATTTGGGGGTAAGCCATGGGACACTGCACAGAATGAGGCCTGGTGACTTCTGAGTTGCCTTGTTTCCATACAGACTTGAACCGGGTTCAAACTCCAATTTCAGTGGAATCAATGCTGCATTCCTCAATTGGAAGCTCATGTAAACTCATTCTGAGTTGTGTTCCTGTTTCAGTTGGAACCGGGTTCAACTGCAGTGGTATAAAAGCCTTGATTATTTTGAACCTGGTTACTTTGTACATGTAAACCTGATTTGTGAATTGATTCTGCTATACTTAGTGTTGAAACTTCTGCAAAAGGAATGCAGCCAGATTCAAAATCCTCAATTGCTGTGTGTTTACATGCAGTGGGTATCAGTCACCTTGTAATCAATTCAGTCTGAACTGATTACAAGCTGACTGATTCCCATTCCATGTAAACACACAGCAGCTGAGGATTTTGAATCTGGTTGTTCAATCTCATCAGTCCAACACCATGTAAACCAAAAAGAATTACAATCTGAATGAAAAGAACTGATTACAAAGTAATTGATTCCCACTATATGTAAACGTAGCAATCGTTGAATAGCCATGTTAGAGGGGCATATGGGGACAGCACAGGCTGAAATAATGGCAGTTATGGTATGGTATATGGAGGGATGATAAAGAGAATGGAAAAAGGACACAAAGACAGGAGGTTAGTCAGGGAGCAGGGATAAACAGTGAATTTAAAACATTGAACAAAAACAGATCTTTGGGAATGGGGATGGGGGTGGGGTGACAGTGGAGCTCGGGAACCCTGTGGATAAAAAGTAAAATAGAAACCCTTCTTTCTGTGATTTCAGGTGCTCTTGGGGTTTTTGTCATTGTTTACCAGGAAAGGCACAATGAGCTTTATTTCCAGCTTATTCCCACAAAGTGGGTTACAATGACCAGTTTTTTTTACAAGGGGGGTGTTGGTCAGGACACCAGAGAAAATCCCCTACCATTACAAAAAGTGCTATGAGATCTTTAATTTTCACTGGTACAGCTGTAGCTTTTCTGTCTCCATCCCCCAAAAGTGAAGATAAACTCTAACACTGGGATTGGGTAGACTTCGGGGAAGACTATTTATGAGAGGTATAATGGATAGTTTTCCCTCTGTAATTTCAGGTGCTCTGGAGTTAGAAGACATGAATAAGGATTTCAGTCTGAACAAGCGAGGTGTGTATCTTGACTACCCAAAATGAGAATGACCTTTGGTACTGAAGGGATGTATTTTGGGGACCACATAATGTAGAAGCGAAATATAATGGAAATTGGGCGGAAGTACTGTAGGTCACCCTAGAGAAGGGAAATGAACCCACTATTCACACTGGCGTGATCTACAGACCTCCAGCATGGGGGGGTGGGGGGTGGATAAGGATCTGATTGAAGCCATCCAAAAGATGGCAAATAAGGGGGATCTTGCTAGTGGGAGACTTAAATCTGCCAGATGTTGATTGAAGCATCCCAGCTGCAGCTTCAGCTAGGAGCAGGGACTGTATCTGGGACTCCCTGCAGGGGGCATTCCTCATGCAACTAATAAAGGATCCCACTCATGGGTGAGCAATATTGGACCTTGTACTCACTAATGGGGACATGATTGCAGATGACATAGTGGGTGACCATCTGGGGTGGGGACCAGTGATCACCATACAGCATGGTTCAACATTAGAACTATGGCCGAAGCAGCCACACAAAGGTGAGAGTCCTGGACTTCAGGAGTGTCGATTTTACTAAGATGAGGAAATGCCTCAGGGATGGCCTGGCAGAGGGTGAGAACTTGGGTGGAATGGAGGAAGAGTTGGAAAAACTAAAAGCAAGGATAGTGAGGGCAACAAACCTCTGCATCATGCAAGTAAGCAAAAGTAAGAGGAAAAAGAGATCGTTATGGTTCTCAAAAGATGTGGCTGGGAAGGTAAGAGCAATAAAGTTAGTATCCAGGAGGCATAAGGAGGCACATAGGGAGGAGGATAAGGAGGTGCATCAGGAGAACCAGAGGGAGTTAGGGAAAGCAGTCAGGAGCATAAGGTGCAAACAGAGGAGAAAATAGCTCAGGCAGTAAAGAAAGAGGACAAGACATTTTTCATGTATGTAAGTGAAAGGAGAAAGACGGGGGGATAGTAAGACTAAGGAGGAAAGGGGGCAGTATGTGGAAGGGAAATAGGAAAAAGCACATATCCTGAACAAATACTTTTCTTCAGTGTTCACAGAGGAAACAGAAGGAGAGGGGCTACAGGTATGTTTAAAGGGCATCAAAGGAAGGAAGGTGGACACTAGTCCATTTACAGAGGAGTGAGTCCAGAAGGCACTCACAAATCTGGAAGTGGACAAGGCAATGGGGCCTGTGGGTACACCCAAGGATATTGAAGGAGGTCTGAGATGCTGGCTGCACCTCTGACAGTCCCTTTCAACTACTCTTTTCAGATGGGAATAGTCCCAGAGGACTAGAGGAGAGCAAATGTAATCCCTCTTCACAAAAGTGGGACCAGGGAGGAGGCTAGCAATTACAGGTCAGTAAGCCTGACTTTGGTGGTATGCAAATTAATGGAATCACTACTGAGGGGAAAGGATTGTGAAATATCTTGAATCCAGTGGCTTACAAGATCTGAGGCAGCATGGATTCACTAGGGGGAGGTCACGTCAAACAAATCTGATAGATTTCTTTGACTGGGTGACCAGGGAATTAGACAAGGGTAGAGCAGTGAATGTGACCTACCTAAATTTCAGTAAGGTCTTTGACAACGTCCCACATCAGAGACTCATGAACAAGCTGGCCAGCTTGGAAGTGGGTCCAAAGGTGGTAAACTGGGTCAGAAATTGATTATGGGATAGACAAAAGAGGGTGGAGGTAAACAGAGCTTACTATGAGGAGGGGAAGGTGCACCAGCGGACTGCCTCAAGGATCAATACCAGGACAGGTTCTCTTTAATGTCTTTATTAGTGACATTGCAGAGAGGCTAGAAGGAAAGGTAAACATTTTTGCAGATGATACCAAGATCTGCAACAGGGTGGACACTCCAAGGAGGTGGTATAAGTGAAAAGGGATCTAAGAAAGCTTGAGAAGTGGTCAAGAGTGTGACAAATAAGTTTCAGTGTGACGAAGTGCAAGATCATGCACTTGAGGTGCAGAAACCTAAGGGCAGAGTATGAAATGGGGGAGTGGCACTGGTGACCATCAAACAGGAAAAGGATCTGTGGGTAATCATATCTGATGATCTAAAGTTGGCCAAACAGTGTGACAAGGCAGTGGGGAGAGCCAGTGAGATGTTGGGGTACATAGAGAGGGGTGGTACCAGCAGGAAAAGGGAAGTGGTGATACCGCTATATAAATCAATGGTAAGACCACACCTAGAGTACAGTGTCCAATTCTCCAGAAAGACATAGACAGAGTGGAGGTGATCCAGAGGACAGCAACTAAAATAGTGCAGGTTTTGCATCAAAAGCCCTATGAGGAGAGACTGAAGGACCTCAATATGTACACTCTGGAGGATAGAAGGTAAAGGGGGATATGATACAGACCTTCAAATACCTCATGGGTATTAATAAGGTTCAGGAGTGAAGCTTTTTCTCAGAGGAAAAAGGTCCTCAAGAACAAGGGGTCAAGATATAAGGTTGGAGGCGAGTAGGCACAGGGGAAATGTAAGGAAGTACTTCTTCACAGAGAGAGTGGTAGACACCTGGAACAGCCTCCTGTAGTGGAATTCAAGAAGGCATAAGGGAACATTAGTGGTAAGGAAAGGGGTAAGGAGCCAGAGATCAAATAGGGTCTGTGGTGTTACAGTAGGTATGGAATATGGGCAGACTAGGTGGGCCAAGAGGTCCTTATCTGCCATCAGTTTCTATGTTTCTCTGTTTTTTCTCCTTGTTATTTCAGGTGCTCTGGAGTTAGAAGACATGGATGAGAATTTTGGTCAGAACAAGCGAGGTGAGTATCTTTACTACCCAAAACGTGGATGATCTTTAGTGCTGGGGTGGGGGGATCTTAAGGGCAATACAGGTTAGAGAAAACGATCCACTACACTATAATGGAGAATTTTACCTCTGTGATTTCTGGCAATTTAGAAATGGGACACATGAATGAGGGCTTCAATCTGAACAAGCAAGGTGTGTACATTTGCTACCCAAAATTAAAATGACCTGTAGTGTTTGGGCTGGGCAGAGCTTGGGGACCATGAGAGAGAGATGTTAGGTCAATGTAGATGAGGGAGTATAATGGAACAAAATCCATCCATCTCTCTATAATGGAGAGTCTTTATCTGTGATTTTATGCACTCTGGACTTAGAATAGATGAATGAGTGTTTAAATCTGCACATGAGAGGTGTGAATCTTTTTACTACCCAAAATTAAAATGATCTGTGGTGTTAGGTGAGATGGAGTTTGTGGAACATGTAAGTTAGGGGTATTATTGGAATCTTTCCATCTCCCTGTAATGGAAATTTTTCTTTCTATAATTTCAGGTGTTTTAGAGTTAGATGGTTTGAATGAGGATTTTGACCAGAACTACAGTACAAGTCACATTAAACCATTAAACTGTTCCTTCAGCTCACTGTTCTGGCATTATTTTTGTGTGCTGCTAATGCAGTGGCAATTCTAAATGCTTTAAATACAAACACTTTTTCAACTATTCATCAGCTCATATGCAATGCACTTCCAGCCATTACAGAATTGCCACCTATAGGCTGGGAGGGGAGTTGCTAGCAGACATAAAGGAAGAAAGAGACTTGGGCATCATCATCACTGATGACCTGAAATCATCCAAGCAGACCTCTAAAGCAGTAGGTAAGGCTAGGGGGGTGTTAGGGTGTATTAGTAGGGGTATCACAAGTCATAAGAGGGAGGTAATAATCCCTCTTTACAAGACACTGGTTAGGCCCCATCTGGAGTACTGCGTGCAGTATTGGAGGCCACACCTTCACAGGACATTAACCAAATTGAGGCAGTCAGAGAAGGGCAACCAAAATGGTGCAGGGGCTGCATCAGAAGACATATGAGGACAGATTAACAGAGCTCAATATGTATACCCTTGAGCAAGGAGGAGAGGTGATATGGTGAGGCATTCAAACACCTTAAGAGGCATTAACAAGGTGAAAGAGTCTAACATGTTTAAATATAAGAAAAATAGCAGGACAAGAGGACACAGCATGAGATTAGAGGGGCTGATTAAGGGGAATGTGAGAATTCTTTTTCACAGAAAGGGTGGTGGATGCATGAAATGGCTTACCACAAGAAGTGGTGGCTATGAATACAGTGCAGGGCTTCAAACAGGCATGGGATAGGCATAAGGGAGCAATACAAATGACTATGAATAGATAGGCCACTGACAGAGCAAAGGTCAATGGCACATTTATAAGGTAGAAAAAGAAATGGGCAGACTGGATGGGCCTTGCAGTCCTTATCTGCCGTCAACTTCTATGTTTCTATGTTTCTATGTTTCTATGAATTCACTTCAGCTCCCACTCCAATGGTTATGCAATGCATTTTCCCAAATGCATTTACAGTGCAGTACTGTGCTGTACATAATTCCAGCACTACAGTATCCACCATCTTGCCTCTTGCTTAGCTTTGAATTTGCCACCATCCCACATCTCACTCACTCACTGATTATTGTACAGAATATTATGTAGTCAGTACAATACTGTACTGTACTGTAAGTTTAATGTATGTTTTATTTGCTTGCTGACTGTACAGTACTGTACAGCGAGTCACCTCCGAGAGAACGGCAAACCGTAAGTGCCTGTACAGTACAGTAGAACCTGTACAGTACTGTACGCAGCCAACCCCATCACCCCAGTTGGTCCCATCCCAATCACCTCTAAAAGTACTATAAAATATATATTTTTCCTGGTGGTCTAGTGGTACAGTTATTGTGCAATAGAGTAGTACTCCCCCCCTCAATCTCTGAACCCAGTTCTTTAATACTGTACTTTTTACTTAATTTCCTGGTGGTCTAGTGGTCCCTCCTGCAACTCCTCCCCATCCCGACAGGTAATATACCACACCGGTCTTCCCATCCCCAAAAGGAATGGTCCAATGGCACAGCCCTCCTCTCCTATCTAGCCAGCAGCCCTCTAGGAACTTAATGAATAAGTGTGTGCAAAGCTAGCATGCACTAATTCATTAACTTCTCATCGGGCTGCTGGCTGTGGAAGAGGAGTTGAAATGAGTAGCCTGCTCCTTGGGGATGGGGAGAAAACATAATATTACCTGTCAGGATGGAGAGGATTGTGGGAGGGACCACTAGACCACAGAAATAATGTAAGGACAGTATTAAAGAAAGCGGTTTGGAGATTGGGGGTACTGCAGCACGTACTGTACCGTGCAGTAGTGTGTTACGGGACATGGGTGGGCGAGTGATTTTCATTCTTTACCTCTTGCTGGCAGCTGATGGGGGTACCACTAGCCATCAGGGAGTTTTTGGGGAAATTAGGCAAGAATTGTGTCCCTGTAACAGCTGCTAAAGCAGTATGAAGAGCAGGCAGAATTTATTTCTTTTTTTTTCACACGGCTAGAGAACTGGAGCCCGATTTTACTGCAGGGTGACACTGCAGTGAAATCAGTCTCCAGTTCTACTGTACAGTACAGTACAGCATTTTTATGACTTGCTTAATGTGTGCACTCATTAGTGCACTGCATTAAATAAAGAGTTTTCATTGAGCTGCAACTGATTGGCAGCTAACAGACAAACCATTAGGAAACTCTTTATAATTCATTGCAGCCAGAAGTGCACACACTAAGCAACTCATTGAAAAATGCTAAACCAGTGAGTTGGGGGAACAGTTTAATGTGACTTGTACTGTAGTGAGGTAACTTTCTGACACAAAATGAAAATGGACTTTGGTACTAGGGTGAGATGGAACCTGGGGATAATATACTGTAGGTGAAGAGTACAATGGACAAATCTTCCATCTCTGTATAATATAAAGTTGTCCCCCTGTGATTTCAGGTACTCTGGAGTTATATGACATGAATAAAGAGTTTGATCAGAACAAGAGAAGTGTGTATCTTTACTACCCATAATGAGGATGCTGTTTGGTGCCTGGGGAGGGGGGTAGCTTAGGGCAATGTGGGTGGAGAATATAATGGAAGAAAAGCAACCATTGCTATATAATGGAGAGTTTTTCCTCTGTGATTTCAGGTGCTTTGGAATTAGGACACATGAATGAGGGCTTCAATCTGAACAAGCGAGGTGTGTATATTTGCTACCCAAAATGAAAATGACCTGTGGTGCTTGGGTGGGACAGAGTTTGGGGACCATGTAATGCAGGTTAGAAATACAGTGGACAGAAAAAAGGAATTGTGACCACAACCAGGGATGTGCAGTGCACGGTCTAAGATGCATATGTAAAAAAGAGACTGACACCTGCACGAGGGGCACACTATGTGTAAGCTCCAAAAAAGATGCCATGAAGTACTGTAAATAAAGTCCTTGGCTTTAATAAAGTGCAAAAATTGAGTCACAGTACAATATCGCAGTAGTCCCAATATCACCACAGAATTCAAGAGATAAAAACAGCTAGCCGAAAACCCGTTGGAAACAGTTTGGTGTCACTATGTTACCTGATGCGTTTTGCACGTCACTAGTGCTTTCTCAAAGGCTGACGTGTGGTACAGACTACCCCATTTTAAAACCATAGATTTAAAGAGATAGGCACATTCATTCATTATATGAATGCCATCACTACATACCATACTTTTTTATATACAAAATTTATCAGAAAAAAAAAATATAATAAAAACCTGTGCCGACCATTTATTGCACCAGGTACTTGCACTGGTCCAAGGAAATTAAAACTGTACTCCAATGTAATTCCCACAATTAGGTGAAAAACATATAGTGCAAATCTGAACAAAAAACATAAATAGGGAAGACATTACTACATAAATCAACAACAGCATCTATAATACATTATCTCCTAAGGAAGGGTTTAATCTCAATTCTCCCATTTAAGCCTGGATAATTCATGGCTTGCACTGCAAAAATCCACTACTGTTCTCGCATTAACAACAAATTATCATAATTACCGCCCCCCCGCTTAGACATTACAAGTTTCTTTATACCAGTAAACAAAAAATCATGTTCATTTCTATGTCAAGCTTTTTTGATGTGCATGGCAAGAGCATTTTTAATGTCTTCATTGCCAATTGCTCTCATATGCTCACCAATCCTTGTTTTTAATGCTCTTTTAGTTTTTCCAATATAGTACTGGCCACAGTTACACTCAGCAAGGTATACGACACCTCAAGTACTACAAGTTATGTTACCACGTACATCCACATTTCTGCCAGTAGCATAATTGTAATAAACTTTTGTGTTTTGTACTTGTTGACAATATTTACAGTTTCCACATTTGTTACATCCACCTCTCCATTCTGTTAACCAATTTCTAGGTCTGTCAGGAAGGGGTAGTACTGAATGTACCCGATATTCTTTAACATTTTTACCACATTTGTAAACTATTTTTGGACCTCTATCATCAAGATCATTTAACCTGGGGTCTCTTTTCACTAGATGCCAATGTTTTTGTACTATAGAAGTAATGGCATGAGACTGTGGAGTGTATGTGGTTACCAAGTAGACATGTGGATTACATCTATTTTCTTTTGTCTTAAAATTGAATAGATGTTCTCTTGGAATTTTATCAGTTACAGATTTCGCTTGTAATAGCAAGTCATAACTATATCCTCTCTCACTTAATGTATCTGTGAGCTCTTTGGCTCTCATTTCACATTGTTCCTCCTTACTGCAATTCCTTTTAGTCCTAATAAATTGACCCTTGGGAATTGCTCATATAACATGACCAGGATGACTGCTATTAGCTTTAAGAATAGTATTGCAGGCTGTAGGTTTCTGATAAAGATCAGTGGCCAAACCTCTCTCTCCATCCTTATAAATAATGAGGTCTAAAAAGTTAACCTGTTTCAGACTACAGTTCACAGTAAAACCTCAGATTGGCATTGCTTATTTCCAAATAGGCCACAAATTCAAATAGTTCTTCCCTTGTGCCTTTCTGTATAATTAGTACATTATCAATGAAGCATTCCCATAAATCCAATTTATCAAAAAATGGATTTTCATGGTTTCTAATGACCTGTTCCTCCCAATAGGCCATATAAAGATTTGCATAATTTGGTGCTAAACTGGCGCCCATCGCTGTTCCTTTTTTCTGCAAATAAAATGCATCCTTATAAAAAAAGGTATTACATTCTAAAACAAATCTAGTGAGCTCAACCAAGACCTCAGTGGGAGGAATATTATCAGAGCATGTATTTAAATAGTGCCTTATAGCCTCTAATCCCTCCTCATGAGGTATATTTGTATATAAAGAGGTTACATCTAAGGTCACTAGAAAACTTTCTGTTTCAATTGCAATGTCACTCACCAATCTTAAAATGTCTCCTGTGTCTTGCACATAAGAAGGTCCCCCCTTCACCAAATCAATTAAGTGGGTGTCAACATATTTAGCCAGGGCTTCTGTGAGGCTGTTATTACCTGAAACAATGGGGCGACCCGGAGGGTTAGCCATATCCCTGTGTATTTTAGGTAAGTAATAAAATGTTGCTCTAGTGGGATGTTTAACTGTCAAAAAATCAATTACCTGAGCAGATAACCACTGATTATCTCTCACTATTGTAAGATAATCATCAATGCTCTTCTTAAAAGTCATAGTTTTATCAACGTGTAGTTTTTCATAATATACAGTGTCAGATAATTGTTTGTTCACTTCCTCATCATATTTCACACTGTCCATCACAACAATTGCCCCTCCCTTACCAGCCATTTTTATTGTGAACTCCTTATTGTTACCCAAATCTTGTAAAGCCTTTTTTTCATTATTACTTATATTATGGTTGAACTGATTATTAGTGTTATCATTCAGTTCAGCAATGTCCATCTCACAACATTTCAAAAACATTTGAACAGCTTAAGACGGGGGGGGGAGGGGGCAGAATTCAGATTGCGATTTAAAACTACTATCACAGTCATTATAATTCACTTGTTCAGTTCCCAAATGCTCACCTATGCTTGCAGATGCAGAAATGTCACCACCATCTGCATTATGAAAGAAAGCCTTCAAACTTAAATTTCTCACCAGTCTGTTTAAATCCACTATGGTACTAAAATAGTCAAACCTTTGTGTTGGTGTGAAAGAGAGACCTTTGTTTAAAACTTGTAATTCCATCTCGCTCAATTCATATCCAGACAGATTAATACATTTATAGATTGAATCTCCCTTTCCTCCTGGTTCTTTTCCCTCTCCAACTCCTGCCGAACCCACCACGTCTTGTTCCTTGTTCTACCTCCCCTTCATGTCTGTTTGTATTTCCTAGGTTGTGTCATTTCACCCATTGGCTTCTCCATGGGACAAACTGTTGTGTTTCCACTAGGTCCACACATTGTTCTTCTTCTCCTAAAAAACAGTCCTGATCAGGGTCAGTTGTTCCAATTAAAACTGAAGGAAGTAGAACAAGAACTTACAGATAAAGAGAAAGAACTGGAAAAATTTAGTAATTCTCCACAATATGAACAAACAATAGAACATTTTCCTGAGAAGCTCCATAAATACGATGAAAAAATTAGACTCATTAAGAAAACTAAGTTTGAAAGAGATGAAAGAGACTATAAAAATTGACAACTCTTTGATTGGTCTACCCCATTAACAACGATTGGAGGTATTAATCTAACTGAACCTAGCCAGAGAGTGGAGACTGAAGGATCTTCAGCTTTAATTGGAACAACCGACCCTGATCAGGACTGTTTTTAAGGGGAAGAAGAACAATGTGTGGACCTAGTGGAAACACAACAGTTTGTTCCATGGAGAAGCCAACGGGTGAAATGACAGAACTTAGGAAATACAAATGGACACGTAGGGGAGGTAGAACAAGGAACAAGACATGACGGGTTCGGCAGGAGTTGGAGAGGGAGAAGAACCAGGAGGAGAGGGAGATTCAATCTATAAATGTGATTAATCTGTCTGGATATGAATTAAGTAAGACGGAATTACAAGTTTTAAACAAAGGTCTCTCTTTCACACCAACACAAAGGTTTGACCATTTTAGTACCATAGTGGATTTAAACAGACTGGTGAGAAATTTAAGTTTGAAGGCTTTCTTTCATAATGCAGATGGTGGTGACATTTCTGCATCAGCAAGCATAGGTGAGCATTTGGGAACTGAACAAGTGAATTATAATGACTGTGATAGTAGTTTTAAACCGCAATCTGAATTCTGCCCCCCCTTGTCTTAAGCTGTTCAAATGCTTTTGAAATGTTGTGAGATGGACATTGCTGAACTGAATGATAGCACTAATAATCAGTTATACCATAATATAAGTAATAATGAAAAAAAGGCTTTACAAGATTTGGCTAACAATAAGGAGTTCACAATAAAAATGGCTGGTAAGGGAGGGGCAATAGTTGTGATGGAGAGTGTAAAACATGATGAAGAAGTGAACGAACAATTATCTGACACTGTATATTATGAAAAACTATTTGTTGATAAAACTATGACTTTTAAGAAAAGCATTGATGATCATTTTAAAATAGTGAGAGATAATCAGTGGTTATCTGCTCAGGTAATTGAATTTTTGACAGTTAAACATCCCACTAGAGCAACATTTTATTGCTTACCTAAAATACACAAGGATATGGCTAACCCTCCGGGTCGCCCCATTGTTTCAGGTAATAACAGCCTCACAGAACCGCTGGCTAAATATGTTGACACCCACTTAATTGATTTGGTGAAGGGGGACCTTCTTATCTGCAAGACACAGGAGACATTTTAAGATTGGTGAGTGACATTGCAATTGAAACAGAAAGTTTTCTAGTGACCTTAGATGTAACCTCTTTATATACAAATATACCTCATGAGGAGGGATTAGAGGCTATAAGGTACTATTTAAATACACACTCTGATAATATTCCTCCCACTGAGGTCTTGGTTGAGCTCACTAGATTTGTTTTAGAATGTAATACCTTTTTTTATAAGGATACATTTTATTTGCAGGAAAAAGGAACAGCGATGGGCGCCAGTTTGGCACCAAATTATGCAAATCTTTATATGGCCTATTGGGAGGAACAGGTCATTAGAAACCATGAAAATCCATTTTTTGATAAATTGGATTTATTGAATCGCTTCATTGATGATTTACTAATTATATGGAAAGGCACAAGGGAAGAACTATTTGAATTTGTGGCCTATTTGGAAAGAAGCAATGCAATCTGAGGTTTAGTGTGAACTGTAGTCTGAAATAGGTTAACTTTTTAGACCTTATTATTTACAAGGATGGAGAGGGGGGTTTGGCCACTGATCTTTATCAGAAACCTACGGCCAGCAATACTATTCTTAAAGCTAATAGCAGTCATCCTGGTCATGTTATACGAGCAATTCCCAAGGGTCAATTTATTAGGACTAAAAGGAATTACAGTAAGGAGGAACAATATGAAATGAGAGCCAAAGAGCTCACAGTTTTATTTATTTATTTATTTATTTATTTATTTATTTATTTATTTCAATCTAGGATTAGAAAATACCTTTGAGCACAGTGGAGCTCATTTACAAAGGTTTCATGTCAATAATGGAGAGGGGGTTACAAAACAGAGTATAAAGCACAATAACATGTACAGATAATATTGAATACAGTGAACAGTAGAACAGCATAATACATAGTAAACATAGGTGATTGCAATTAGATGCATAGTTGGCATTCTAGGACTTCATAGGCGAAAAAGTGGGTGGGTAATCCCATTTGGAAATTGGGAAGGGTGAGTCAGGGGATGAAGAGTAGCAGCAGGACAGAGAACAAGGAGAGGATGCAACCAGGTGGCCTTGTCAAGCATGTTGAGCGAGGCAGGAAGGGGTAGAATGGGTGGGAGCAGGGGCAAGCACAGAAGGAGAAGGTGCTAGGAGGGAGGAGATGGTGAGGTGTGGGGGAGGGAGGGAAGTGGGGAGGGGAGGATGAAAGGTGTGGAAAAGAGTCAGTCAGGGGTCATAGTGGGCGAGTTAGTGGGACAGAGTAGGAGGGTCAGGACCTGACAGGTAGGGGGAAGGGTGAGAGAGGCGATTGAGCAGGGGAGGAAGGATGTAGCCAGGGGCCTTGTCGAGGAGATAGATTGCAGATAGATTAAGTGAGAGAGGATATAGTTATGACTTGCTATTACAAACAGAATCTGTAACTGATAAAATTCCAAGTCAACATCTATTAAATTTTAAGACAAAAGAAAATAGATGTAATCCACAGGTCTCCTTGGTAACCACGTACAATCCACAGTCTCATGCCATTACTTCTATAGTACAAAAACATTGGCATCTAGTGAAAAGAGACCCCAGGTTACATGATCTTGATGATAGAGGTCCTAAAAATAGTTTACAGATGTGGTAAAAATGTTAAAGAATATCTGGTACATTCAGTACAACCCCCTCCTGACAGACCTAGAAATTGGTTAACAGAACGGAGAGGTGGATGTAACAAATGTGGAAACTGTAAATATTGTCAACAAGTAAAAAACACAAACTTTTTTTACAATTATGCTACTGGCAGAAATGTGGATGTACGTGGTGACATAACTTGTAGTACTTGCGGTGTCGTATACCTTGCTGAGTGTAAATGTGGCCAGTATTATATTGGAAAAAGTAAAAGAGCATTAAAAACAAGGACTGATGAGCATATGAGAGCAAATGGCAATGAAGACATTAAAAATGCTCTTGCCATGCACATCAAAAAAGCTTGACATAGAAATGAACATGATTATTTGTTTATCGGTATAGAGAAACCTGTAATGTCTAAGCGGGGTAATTATGATAATTTGTTGTTAATGCGAGAACAGTAGTGGATTTTTGCAATGCAAGCCATGAATTATCCAGGCTTAAATGGGAGAATTGAGATTAAACCCTTCCTTAGGAGATAATGTATTATAGATGCTGTTGTTAATTTATGTAGTAATGTCTTCCCTGTTTATGTTTTTCTTTCAGATTTGCACTATGGGCTGGATATTCAAAAGGGTTGCGCCATGCGCAAGTCCAAAATTGCACCATTCTGCCATATTCAGCAGGAGGCAGTTGCGCCCCCCAAGTCAAGCTGAGCAACAGCGCAATGCTAATGAAGGCATGCTGAACTGGAGGGGGAGGAACCATGCACAAACTGCACAGCCCGATATTCAGCAGGCTGTGCAGAGTTGTGTAGGTGCAACCCCCAACCTGCGCTTGCACAACTTTAAGTAAAAAAGGAGTAAGTCGAGGCCACCCACAGGTGAGCTGCTGCATTGCAGGCGCAACACAGCAGCTGCCACCTGTGGGTGGCCCTCCTTCTCCTGTGCCCCTTCTGCAGCCAGTCGGCGGGCATATAGTAACCCCCCCCTGACTGGCCCGGTCGCGGGCATAAGTTCAACATCCCCACCCCCGACTGGCCTGATCGTGGGCGAAGTGAAAAAGAACCCACCCCCACTGGCCCGATTGCGGGCAGAAAAGTTCAACCCCAGAACATATCCTGGTGGTCAGTGGACCTCGAAGCCCGATCGCAGGGCAGAAAGGTTCAAACCCCCAGGACCACCTATCCTGGTGATCTAGTGGCCCCCCACCCACCCACCACGGAGCCCCACCACCTCCCCCCACATATCTGGACTGCCTTATGCGGTATGGGCTGCATGCCCATTGGCTCTTGTTCTGAACCAATGAAGTGCAGCCCTACTGGGCAGTCAGTCGGCGGGTGGCAGGCGGGTGGGATGCTGCCGCCCTCCGGCTGACGAGGGGAGCGGGGTGGTGGGGCTCCGTGGGTTGGTGGGTGGGGTGGGAGGCCACTAGATCACCAGGGTAGGTGGTCCTTGGGGGGGTTTGAACCTTTTCTGCCCATGATCGGGCTTCGAGGTCCACTGGACCACCAGGGATATGTTCTGGGGGTTGAACTTTCTGCTGCCACGATTGAGCTAGTGAGGGTGGATTCTTTTTCACTTATGCCCGTGATTGGGCCAGTCGGGGGTGGGGGATGTTTGAACTTCTGCCCACAATCAGGCCAGTCGGGGGTGGGGGATGTTTGAACTTCTGCCCTTGTACCGGGCCAGTCCGGGGTGGGGGATGTTTGAACTTCTGCCTGCGTCGGGCCAGTCGGGGTGAGGATGTTTGAACTTCTGCCCACGTCGGGCCAGTCAGGGGGTGGGGGGTTACTATATGCTCGCGATCGGGCTGCAGGAGGCGTCGGTCCCCGACGGCTTCTGCCTGGCAGGGCACCAGGCACAAGTCCTGGGGGATCGGCGCACCTGCATGCTAATGGCATGCAAATGGGGCCATAAATAGATGCAAATGGCCCCCCCCTGCACCTTGCATGAATTATGGCCCCATTTGCATGTCACCTTTTGAATATCAGAAACTTTCGCATGGCGCAATGGTACTTGCGCCACCGCATCTTGAATGCTCCACTCTGACCACTTGCGGTGGCGCAAGTTCCACTGCTCCATGCACAGTGGCTGTGGCCTGGGGTGATATTCAAAGGAGTTGCTCAATAGCACAACTCCATTGAATATCGCCCCGGCCACACCCCTTCGCAACTATTTTGTGCAGCGCAAGGGCTTGCGCCACAGAATAGCGCAGTTTGAATATCCTGCCCTATATGTTTTTCATCTAATTGTGGGAATTACATTAGAGTACAGTTTTAATTTCCTTGGACCAGTGCAAGTACCTGGTGCTCTAAATGGTCGGCACAGGTTTTTATTATATTTTTTTTCTAATAAATTTTGTATATAAAAAAGTATGGTATGTAGTGATGGTATTCATATAATGAATGAATGTTCCTATCTCTTTAAATCTATGGCTTAAAAATGAGGTAGTCTGTACCACATGTCAGCCTTTGAGAATGCATTAGTGATGTGCAAAATGCATCAGGTGATGTAGTGCCGTAGTGGGCGGGGCCCTGACAAGTTGTTTCCAACTGGTTTTCGGCTAGCTGATTTTATCTCTTGAATTCTGTGGCGCTATTGGGACTACTGCGATATTGTACTGTGAGTCCTTTTTTGCACTTTATTAAAGCCAAGCACTTTATTTGCAGTACTTCGTGGTGCCTTTTTTTGAGCTTACATATAGGGGCCCTGATTCCAGAAAAGTTATGCCTGGTGTAACAGCACTTGCGCCAAGTAGAATGGTGCAAGTAGCAACTTACGCCAACAGTTGCGACATGAGTGATTTCTACAATGTGGCCTGCAATATGTCGCAGGCCACTTGCGCCGAAGAGCTGTTACGCTGGCAGTTGCACCATAAACCCCTGCGACATGGCACTAGGGGGTTTATGGCAGCAGTTGCGCCCCATTCCAGAAGGGCAGCAACAAAGTCCCCAATGTCGGGATTCTACAAGAACCCCTGGAGGAGAACCGGCAACGTAAGTTACACCAGCTTTTAGCTGGTGTAACTTACGGATGACCCCCAGGAGTCCTGTAGGCCCACCAGCAGCCCAGCAGGCAATCCACAGTTGCTCTCCCCCCATGCCCAGCATACCCCAGTGGGTGCCCTGCAGGGCTGCCAGACCCCTGCCCCCGAATCCCCCATCGCTAAATCCCCAGCAGGGCAGCGCTGTCAACCTCCCCTCCCGTGCCCCGACCCCGAGTCACTGCCACAAATGCCGGCATTTCCCCAGACCATCCATGGTAGTCTAGTGGCCCCCACCCAGCCATGCCAGTCCAACCAGCAACCCCCACCCGTCCCCAGCCGGCGACTGGCACAGACCACCTCTCACCTCCACGGCCAGCTGCCAACTGAGTTCAGTAGGAGTGCTACTGTAAAGAAGCATTCAGAAATAAATTTCTGAGCATGTCTATTCAGTAAGCGCTCCTACTGAATGTAGTCAGCGGCTGGCCATGGAGGGTGAAAGGTGGACTATTGCCAGTCACCAGCTGAGAGGTGGTGAGAGGATGCTAGTGAGACAATGGCTGGATGAGGGGCCACTAGACCACCAGGTGTACGTGACAGGATGAGGGATGCCTGTCCTGCACATACTGTACAGTACGCTGGCAATGGTGCGATATGGGGACCCCACGACAGTGGGTAGGGGGCCTCTAGCTCTGTGGGGCACTGGCAGTGTGTGGGCAAAGGGGGGAGCACTTGTGACCTGCAGTTGCGGCTTGTGACTTCCTTGCCAGGTACGCCCTCTGTTCAGCATACCTGGCCGTATGTCACAAGTCGCAGGACTTAGACGTGGAGACCCTGCCCCTTCTAGGGTGCAGGGTCAATGTCACAGCTGCGATTGGCGCAAGTCGTGTTTGGCGGTGACTTGCACCAACCCTCTAGGATCGGGCACAGTGTGCCCCTTGTGCAGGTGCCGGTCTCTTTTACTTTTTTACATAGAAATATAATGGGAATCCTTCCACCTGTCTATTATATAAAGTCTTCCCTCTGCGATTTCAGGTGCTCTAGAGTCAGAAAACATAGATGAGGATTTGGGTCAGAACAAGTGAGGTGTGTATCTTTTCTACCCAAAATATGAATGGTCTTTGGAGCTTGGGTGGGGGGAGCTTAAAGACAATGCAGGTGGAGACTATAATAGAAGAAAAACATCCATTACAGTATAGTGAATAGTTTTCCCACTGTGATTTCAGGTGCTTTGGAGTTAGGACACATGAATCAGGGCTTCATTCTGAACAAGTGAGCTGTTTATATTTACTACCCACAATGAAAACGACCTGTGGTGTTTGGGTGGAGCAGAGCTTGGGGACCATGTAATGTTATGGACAATGTCAGTGAAGTGGTATAATGGAACAAATCCCATCCGTCAATAATGGAGAGTCTTCCATCTGTGATTTCATGTGCTCTGGAGTTAGAATACCTAAATGAGGGTTTTAGATCTGAACAAGCAAGGTGTGCATTTTCACTACCCAAATTGAAAATGATCTATGGCGTTGGGCTGAGATGGAGTTTGTGGAACATGTAGATGAGGGTATAATAAGGACCTTTCCATGTCTCTATAATGGAAAGTCTTACATAGATACATAGAATTTGTCAGCCAATAAGGACCGCCTGTCCCATCTAGTCTGCCCATTGGTTCTACCTTTAACTTGTGCTGCAGACTGTAGTTGATCTGTGGCTTTCCTACTGTTTCCTACTTTCTCTAGGGTTCCCTTGTGTTACCATGCATTTTTGAATTCCTCCACCATCTTTGCCCCTACCACCCCTGCAGGGAGGCTGTTCCAAGCATCCACCACCCTCTCTGTAAAGAAATACTTCCTCACATTACCCCGATTCTTCCTTCCTCCAACTTCATATCATGTCCCCTAGTTCTTATCCATTTTCATTTCTGAAAGATGCTACCGTCCTGTATCTTATTGATCCTTTTAAGGTATTTATACATTTCTATCATGTTTTCCCTCTCTCATCATATCGCTAGAGAATACATAATGAGGTTGTTCAGCCTCTCCTCATATGACTTCTGGTGCAGCCCCTGTACTATTTTGTAGCCCTTCTTTGGACTGACTCCACTCTGTCTATGTCCTTGCTGAGATGCAGCCTCCAAAACTGGACACTGTACTCCAGATGGGGTCTCACTAATGATCTATATAGTGGCATAACTACCTCCTTTTTTGTACTTGTGATGCCTCTCCCTATGCACCCCAACATCTCGCTGTCCATTCTAACTGCCTTCTCACACTGTACAGCAACCTTTAGGTCCTCAGATAAAATTATTCCAGATCCCTCTCCTGAATGGTGGCTGACAGTACCCCTGCCACCCACTCATTGAGTACTCTTCTCTCGGGTTCCTGTGACCTAAGTGCAGAATTTTGCTCTTCTTTGTGTTGAATCTCAGCTGCCATACATTTGACCAATCCTCCAGCTTGCCCAGGTCCCTTCTCATTCTTTCTATGCCCCTTGGTGTGTCTACCCTATTGCAGAGCTTTGTGTCGTCTGCAAAGAGGCACACTTTCCCCTCCAGCCACTCTGCAATGTTGCTTATGAAGACATTAAAGATGACTGGGCCTAGCACCAATCCCTGAGGCACCCCACTGGTCATCTCCCTTTCTATGGACTGAACTCCGTTCACTACCACCCATTGTGTCCTACCTCTTAGCCAATTTTGAACCCAAGTAACCACCCCAGATCCGACTCCCAGGCTGTTCAATTTGTTTATTAGCCTTTTATGAGGGATGGTATCAAAGGCCTTAATAAAATCCAGGTATGCCACATCTACCGCCCCTCCCTGATCAATCTCCCTTGTCACCCAGTTGAAGAAATCTGTCAGGTTTGTTCAGCAAGACCTGTCTGCCATGAAACTAGACTGTCTCAGATCCTGCTGTCTGCTGGATTCAAGGTATGTCACAATCATTTCTTTGAGTAATAATTCCATCAATGTTCCTACCACTGAGGTTAGGCTGACTGGCCTGTAGTTACCAGCCTCCTCCTTGTTCATGCTCTTAGGAAGGGGGACAACATTCACCCTCTTCCAGTCTGCTGGAATAACACTCATTTCTAATGATTTGTTGAACAAGGCTGTCAGTGGTCCTGCTAGCTTCTTTTTTAGTTCCTTTAAAATTCTGGGATGTATTCCATTTGACCCCATTGCTTTATCTATTTTCAGTTTTTTTAACTCCTTTAGGACTCCCTCTACTGTGAACGGACTGGTATCTACACTCCTTCCCTTGGTACTCCTTACACCTAGCTGTGGTCCCTCTCCATCCCCTTCTACAGTGAATACTGAACAAAAATATTTGTCCAGGATTTCTTCTTTTTCCTGGTCCCCTTCTGATGACCCCCTCCTTTCCCTTTTTAGTCTCATAATCCCACCCCTGTATTTTCTGTTCTCTCTAATGTATCTAAAAAAGGTCTTGCCTCCTTTTTTAATTGCCCTGGCTATACTTTCCTCTGTCTGTGCCTTGGCCTTTCTGACTGCTTTCCCTGCCTCCTTTAGCTTTTTCAGATAAATTCCTGTATCTTCCTCCCTCTGTGTTTCTTTGTATTTTCTAAATGCTGTCTTTTTAACCCCTCACCCTACTTGCCACCTTGTGTGAGAACCAGGGTGGCTTTTTCTTCCTCTTCATTTTACTTATTTGCCTAATGCAAAGGCTTGTGGCATCCATCATGGTTCCATTAAGATGTGCCCACTGTTCCTCTAAATCCCCTTTTCCCACTCTACCCCCTAGGGCTTTTGTCAGACATACCTCCATCTTTGCAAAATTGACCCTTCTGAAATCCATGATCCTTGCCTTTGTGGGTCTGGATTCCACTACTGTCCTCACGTTAAACCATACTGTATTGTGATTGCTGGAACCACCAAGGGAGGTCAACAATGAAAATACTGACCTCCAGCACAGCGATGGCACAATACCGATGCAGGGATTGTGCCGTCCGATGTCTGAGTGTTTTGTGTGGGGGGTTGTGCCCCTACACAGGTCTTTTTTCATGTTTCGCTGTTGGGGCGTCAAGCTGAAGGGGGGCACCGGTGATTGCTGAACCCCAGGTGACTCCCCATTTCTATATCCATCACCTTTTTTCTGTTGGTGAGCACCAGGTCCAATATTGCCCCCTCACCAGTGTATTCTACCACTAGCTGTCTGAGTCCTGCCCCCAGAAGAACTTCCAGGTGTTTCTGCTCCTTGCTGTGGCTGCAGTATTGGTGCTCCAATTGACATCTTGCAAATTGAAGTCTCCCATCAGAAGTATCTACCCTTTTTCTGCCATTTCATTCATTATTTCCACTAGCACATTGTCCAACTCCTCCCCGTGTTGGAGGCTGTAGATCACACGTACTCGAATGACAGTACCATTCCCCATTCCCAGCATGACCCACAGTGTCTCCCATACCTTCTTTATGCCCTCTACGTCTCAAAATTTTATTTCCTCCCTAACATAGATAGCCACTCCTCCCCCCCTTTTTCCTACCCTATCTTTTTGGAACAGAGTCTACCCTGGCACAGCTATAGCCCAGTAATGGTTCCCAGTGTACCATGTCTTGGTCACAGAAACGATGTCCAGGTCAGCCTCTGACATCAAGACCACTAGGACAGATTTCATTTGTCAGGCTGCAAGGTTAACGCACATGGCTTTTCATGGCCTGTCAGCCCTCTTTTTAATTTGTCCTCCCTTGACCTTGTGTTTTACATCTAATTTATTTCCAGTAGGCATACTACTGAGTCCCACTTCCATTTGTGATTGTTTACCTCCCTTCATGTTCCAACTAGTTCCTTTTTGCATTCCATGTTTAATTCCTGTTTTGGGGGGAGTTCTGGCTAAGTTTCTATCTTATACGGTGTCTTTGATATGGTCCTTTGCCTCCAGCTCCCCTTTCCCTAGTTTAAATGTCCAATGCACATGTCAAATGTTTGTCCCAGTGCTCTTACTCCTTCCCTCATTAGATGCAGTCCATCATACCTAAAGAATCTTCTCTTCCAGAGGTCTCCCCAAGCACCAACAAAATGGTAGCCCCTTTCTTGTTACCAGCTCGGTAACCACTTATTGACCTCTTTGATGTTTTTACTCCTGATCTTCTCTGTGCTACTGCCCTTGCCCCACACAAGAAGGACCTCAGAGAAGGCAAGGGAGGTCATTTGAGTGGCCAGTTGGTCTCCCAGTTTAACTAAGTTTTGTTTGGCTTCCTTTTCTGACTGCATGCCCGGTCATTTGTCCCCAGGTGTACCAGGATCTTCAGGCCCTCCCCTTCTTTCTCCACTTTTCTTCTGATGCAGTCAGTGTCACATTTTGCTGAGGCCCCAGAGGCACCTGACTAGCACTCTTGTACATCCATAGTCACTCGGTTGGGTCTCTACCCCCCAAACATGGAGCCTCCATGGTGATTACTTTCCTACTTCTTTACTTCTTACCTTTTATGTTGCCTCCACCGTTCACCTTATCTTGTTGCAGTCTTGGCCCTTTGACAGGCTTGTTGTCCTCTTCCACTTGGCCAAGATCCTTTTCCTCCATCAGTGGGGGAAAATGGTTTGCAGTTGGGATTGTCATGGCATGGCGATGGTTTAGCTGATCCATCCTGCTGAGTTTACTTCCTCCCTTCTGTACCACCTTCCACCCTCCTGGACTGGATCTTCTCTGTGGGAATGGACTTCTGGGTGGGGGGGGGACTGGTGTTGCAAAATATGAGGGTGTGGATTCCAGTTTCTGTTCCAACATAGCAGGTCCTGCAGCTGAGCTATCTCCTTCCATGCTGCGTTCAGTTGTGTCTTTAGTTTATGTAGATTCCAGCAATGCCCCACTCTCCAAAGAAGTCCACTGGGTATGAGAGCTCTGCACCCATGGCAACTATAGATATCCATACTAACTGTGTTTTTTTTCTTTTTCTTTTCTTTCCCTCTCTCTTTCTCTTTACCCTCGTCCTCGGTGCTGTCTCTGCTTTAGATTGTCCCTAATGCATGAAATAGTGTGTTTTTTTTGTTTGTGTGTTTTGTTTTTTCTCTCTACTTTCCTACTGCCTTTGTGCCCTTACAGCTCCCGCTCTTCCTGTTCTTGGACAGGAAATTCCTGTATTCCTCAGTAGTCTTCTTCTTCATTGCTCAGAGTCAGACATCCAGCCGCTGGGGGGAAGAGAGAGCTACTTTTTTTCTTTCAAGGATACTGAGTCTAATGTGTCTCTGTGATTCCTCCCTCCCTTCCTGTTGTCAATCAAATCCAGTGCCTATAAAAGTGGAACTGGCTAAGGGTGGAAGGGTGAGGGTAGGGTAGGAGGGAGATACTGTTTAGTAGGAAGGCTGTAGCTCCTTAATCAGCTGCTTTCTTGGTCTTGCTCATGGCCAAGGTCTTCCCTCTGTAATTTCAAGTGCTTTAGAGTTAGATGACTTGAATGAGGATTTTTTTATCAGAATTAGCAAGGTAACTTTCTTACACAAAAGGAAAATGGGTTTTGGTACTAGGGTGAGGTGCAGCTTTGAAACAATGTAGGTGGGGAGTATAATAGAAAATCTTCCATCTCTCTATAATATAAAGTCTTTCTTCTTTATTTTTTCCCATATTTTTTCATTTTCCTCCTTAGGCAGGCTGGGTGGCTGTATCAGCCCATCCCTCATTGGCACTGCAGTCTAACAGAGTCTCCAACCTCCTTCATCTTTGAGACCAGGCAAGCCACCAGTGGCACATGGTGGAGCTTCATTGAACCTCCAACCCCCAGTTCTTCCACTGATTTTCTCCCTTTACTTCCCCAGAGCTCCCAGTTCAAGGTCGTGCATGTACATAGAGCCACACATGTATGCCTTGGCCTGAACTGATTCCTCTCCTTCCACCTAGCCTAGTGCCTAGCTCCCCCGATGCCCATACCACCATCATGTCTCCACATAGTGGTGGTCAAAGGCTGGGAAAGCTAACCTCACTGATCCAGGAGATGAGAGTTAGCTGGCAGCCACTCAATCCTCACCCAAATTCTCCTCCCCGCTAACCCCAAACAACCCATGCTGATCGTGGAACATGTTTCACCAGTGTGGCAGGAGGTAGGGCACCTGTGCCTCAGCCCTCCATGCCACCAGGCCAGCCCTTAAATCTTCCTTCCTTAAATCTTCCTTCTTTCATTTCAGGTGTTCTGGAGTTAGATGGCATGAATGAGGATTTTGATCAGAACAAGCGAGGTACGTCTACTAGCGAAACAATAATGACCTTTGGTGTTTATTAGGTGGGCGATAGTCTGAAGACTGTGTAGGTGAGGAGTCTAACATACACCCCTTCATCTCTGAATTTAGGTGCCCTGGGGTTAGAAGAAATTAATAAGGATTTCATTCAGAGCAAGCGATGTGTGTATCTTGACTACCCGACATGAGAATGATCTTTGGTGCTGGGTAGGATGTAGTTTGGGGACCAAGTAATGTAAAGGAAAAATATAAAGGAAATTCTTCCTCCTGTGATTTCAGGTGATCTGCAGTTAGAAGATATGGATGAGGATTTTGGTCAGAACAAGCGAGGTGTGTATCTTTACTGCCCAAAATGTGGATGGTCTTCAGTGATGGGGTGGAGGGAGCTTAGAGACAATGCACAGGGAGAGAAATAATCCCACCATTTCTCTATAATAGAGTGTGTTCTCTCTGTGATTTCAGGTGCTTTGGAGTTAGGACACATGAATGAGGGCTTCAATTTGAACAAGCGAAGTGCGTATATTTACTACTCATAAGTAAAATGACCTGTGGTGTTTGGGTGGAGCAAAGCTGTGGACTGTGTAATATTAGGGACAATGTAGATGAGGGGGTATAATGGAACAAAACCCATCCATCTCTTTATAATGGAGAGTCTTCAATCTGTGATTTTGTGCTCTCTGGACTTAGACTAGATGAATAACGGTTTCAGTCTAAACAAGTCAATTAATCAGTCTATTTAATTAAGCGCCCTTCAATGTATCAAGGCACTATACATAAAAGTTAATAAAATCAATGACAAAGTTATAAAACAATATAAAACAGTCCGTTAAAATGCTTTTCCATAAGATTAATTAAGATAGGCCTGGTGCCATAAAAAAGTTTTGAGTGCCTGTTTAAAACCCCCCACAGTTCCGCACTCTCGAAGCTGATGGGGTAGAGAATTCCAGAAGCCTGGGTCACATACATAAAAGCACGGGCCCCTGAAGATTTTAAAGATACCCTCAGAATCTCTAGCAACCCCTCATCAGCCAAGCGGAGCTGTCGCTCAGGGCAATAGGGTACCAGAAGCTCTTTCAGGTAGTCAGGGCCAAGTCCGTGTAGGGCTTTATATATCAGTAATCCAACCTTGAAGGTGTTACCCACCACCGAATTGGCAGCCAGTGCAGTTTGTGTAGCACCAGTGTAATGTGAGATGACCGGGGAAATCCCTGTCAACAACCAGGCTGCAGTGTTTTCCACTAGCTGCAGGTGGTGGATATCAGTCTCCAATAACCCCAAGTAAAGGGAGTTGCAATAATCAAGGCACGAGGTCATGAAGGCATGGATCAGCATGGGAAGGTCACCAGATGGAACAAGGTGCTTGATCCTAGCAATGTTCCTAAGATGGTAAAAGGAAGACTTGATGACTGCCGACACCTGGGACACCTAAACAAGTGAGGTGTGCATCTTTACTACCCAAAATGAAAATGATCTGTGATGTTGGGTGAGATGGAGTTTGTAGAACATGTAAGTCAGAGGTATTATTAGAACCTTTCCATCACTCCATAATGGAAAGTCTTATATCTGTAATTTCAGGCATTTTAGAGTTAGATGATTTGAATGAGGATTTTGACCAGAACTAGTGAGGTAACTTTCTTGCACAAAATGAAAATGGACTTTGGTACTAGGGTGAAATGGAACTTAGGGATAATGTAAGTGAAGAGTGTACTAGACAAATCTTCCATCTCTATATAATATATCATCTCCCCCCTGTGATTTCAGGTGCTGTGGAGTTATATGGCATGAATAAAGATTTTGATCAGAACAAGCGAGATGTGTATCTTTACTACCCTTAATGAGGATGCTGTTTGGTGCTGGGGTGGGGGGAACTTAGGGACAATGAAGGTGGAGATTATAATGGAAGAAAACCATCCATTCCTCTATAATGGAGAGTTTTCCGTCTGTGATTTCAGGTGCTTTGGAATTAGGACACATGAAAGAGGGCTTCAATCCGAACAAACGAGGGGTATATATTTGCTACCCAAAATGAAAATTACCTGTGGTGCTTGGGTGGGGCAGAGTTTGGAACCATGTAATGTTGGTTAGAAATATAATAGAAATCCTTCCATCTGTCTATTTTATAAAGTCTTCCTTCTAAGATTTCAGGTGCTCTGGAGTTAGAAGACGTGGATGAGGATTTTGGTCAAAACAAGCGAGGTGTGTATCTTTACTGCCTAAAATGTGGCTGGTCTTTGGTGATGGGGTAGGGGGAGCTTAGAGACAATGCACGGGGAGAGAACCCCATCCATTACTCTACAATGGCGAGTATTCTCTCTGTGATTTCAGGTGCTTTGGAGTTAGGAAACATGAATGAGGGCTTCAATCTGAACAAGCGAGGTGCGTGTATTTACTACTTATCAGTAAAATGACCTGTGGTGTTTGGGTGAAGCAAAGCTGTGGACCATGTAATGTTAGGGACAATGTAGATGAGGGGGTATACTGGAACAAAACCCATCCATCTCTTTATAATGGAAAGTCTTTCATCTGTAATTTTGTGCTCTCTGGACTTAGAATAGATGAATGAGGGTTTCAGTCTAAACAAGTGAGGTGTGCATCTTTATTACCCAAAATGAAAATGATCCATGGTGTTGGGTGAGACGGAGTTTGTAGAACATCTAAGTCAGGGATATTATTAGAACCTTTCCATCACACCATAATGAAAAGTCTTATATCTGTAATTTCTGGTGTTTTAGAGTTAGATGATTTGAATGAGGATTTTGACCAGAACTAGTGAGGTAACTTTCTTGCACAAAATGAAACTGGACTTTGGTACTAGGGTGAGATGGAACTTAGGGATAATGTAGGTGAAGAGTGTAATAGACAAATCTTCCATCTCTGCATAATATATCTTCTCCCCCCTGTGATTTCAGGTGCTGTGGAGTTATATGGCATGAATAAAGATTTTTGATCAGAACAAGAGAGATGTGTATCTTTACTATCCATAATGAGGATGCTGTTTGGTGCGGAAGGGGGGCTTAGGGACAATGAAAATGGAGATTATGATGGAAGAAAACCATCCATTCCTCTATAATGGAGAGTTTTCCCTCTGTGATTTCAGGTGCTTTGGAATTAGGACACATGAAAGAGGGCTTCAATCTGAACAAACGAGGTGTGTAGATTTGCTACCCAAAATGAAAATTGCCTGTGGTGCTTGGGTGGGGCAGAGTTTGGGAACCATGTAACGTAGGTTAAAAATATAATGGAAATCCTTCCATCTGTCTATTTTATAACATCTTCCTTCTATGATTTCAGGTGCTCTGGAGTTAGAAGACATGGATGAGGATTTCGGTCAGAACAAGCGAGGTGTGTATCTTTACTACCCAAAATGTGGATGGTCTTTGGTGCTTGGGTGGGGGAAGCTTAGGGACAGTGCAGGTGGAGAGTATAATAGAAGAAAACCATCCATTATGGTACAATAAATAGTTTCCCCACTGTGATTTCAGGTGCTTTGGAGTTAGGACACATGAATCAGGGCTTCATTCCGAACAAGTGATTTGTGTATATTTACTACCTAAAATGAAAATGACTCATGGTGTTTGGGTGGAGCGGAACTTGGGGACCATGTAATGTTATGGACAATGTAGGTGAGGTGGTATAATGGAACAAATCCCATCCATCTCTCAATAATGGAGAGCCTTCCATCTGTGATTTTAGGTGCTCTGGAATTAGAATACATAAATGAGGATTTTCATTCGAAACAAGTGAGGTGTGCATCTTTACTACCCAAACTGAAAATGATCTTTGGTCTTGGGGTGAGATGGAGTTTGTGGAAAATGTAACTGAGAGGTATAATTACATCCTTTCTGTATCTCTATAATGGAAAGTCTTCCCTCTGTAATTTAGAATGCTTTAGAGTTAGACGATGTGATCGAGGATTTTTATCACAGCTAGTGAGGTAACTTTATTATATAAAAAGAAAATTAACTTCGGGGAGGAACAAATCCATACACACATTCTATGCTGAAATGCTGGTACAGCATTCTAAATAGTAGGAGACAAGCTCCCTGGAAGCCACTCTTTTATTCAGTTCTGCATTTGGAATCCATTTTACCAGTCAGGATGGATCTGGGATTTTGAAGATGGGAAAGGGAGGGACTGCATCTAGTATCACACTTTGTTATAGAGGGTGACTTCCTCACACTAGCTGATTTAACTACCCAATATGAAATTTTGCCATGGGACAGGTTTATATATCTCCAGGTATGCAACTATATCAGGTCTCTCTCATGAGATTTGTGGAAAACTGATCCACAACCCCTAGATTATAAATATCTTAAAGGCAGCAGCAGATGGCAAGGCTGCCTTAGATCACATAATTTCTTATTGATATGCAGTATTATCATCTGCTGATGGAGATTCTTCTAAAACTATTAGCGCAGCATTGTGCTGAGACTTAGGAATACAAATTCAGGACAAATTCTGGGAAAGACACCTGAACAAAATACATTGGGGAACAACAGCAATAAGTTGGAAGGAGTTTGCTTGGAAAGTTAGCATTAGTCACTTCTGGACTCCCAAAATATAGGCAAAATACCAATCCATGAGAAGCCGTAACTGCTGGAGGGGATGTGGCTATACACCAGCAGTACTTGCACATATCATGTGGGAATGCCCAAGAGTTAACTCTTTCTTTCAAGCTTTACAGGAGGTCTTAAGGGCTATATTTACACCAAACCTATCTCTCACCCCTACACTGTATTTCTTCTCTGACTTTCCTAGGGAATGCAGAGACTCCAACACAAGCAGACTGCTTAGGATTGCCATGTTGCAGCCCAAAAGGCCATCACAAAAAAGTGGCTATCCCAAGACCCCATATCCATAACCCAGTGGCAAGATATAATGTTGACAATTTACCAGATGGAATCCTTAATGGCAATTATAAATAAAAAGCAATCAAATTTCGAATTAATATGGAGGAGATGGGTTCAATATATTTCCCCATTGTGACCAAATTTTACACCCTAGGGCATATAATTAATTATTTAAAATTACAACATTGTAGTTCCTGATCTGTTTTTACCTTGTATTTACATCTGAACAAGCCTTCTAAGAATGATAACTTAAAGATTGGTAAGTTAAGACTGTGAACCCTAAGTGTGTGAATGGATGAATGCATCAATTGTCAAGTAATGTAAATAATTGTTATATGTGTGTCTTTGCTTGTTTGTCTTGAAAGTTTTTGTCAATGTTCAATTGTAAACTTTAAAATAAAGAAAGGAAAAAAAAAAGGAAAATGAACTTTAGTACCAGGGTGAGGTGCAGCTTGTGAATGATGTAGGTAGGGGAGTATAATGTACAACCTTCCATCTCTCTGTAATATAAAGTCTTCCTTCTTTGATTTCAGGCACTATGGAGTTAGATGACACAAATGAGGATTTTGCTCAGAACAAGCGAGGTACATCTACTACCAAAATAATAATGACCTTTGTTGTTTAATAGGTGGGGGATAGTCTGAGGACTGTGTAGGTGAGAAGTCTAACATACACCACCCCTTCATTTCTGATTTTAGGTGCCCTGGAGGTAGAAGATATGAATGAGGATTCAAATCTGTATAAGCGGGGTAAGTATCCTTGATTGCAGTATGTCACGTGACAAGGTTGGGGTTTTTGGACCAGTAGAATTGTGACACAAGGAGACAAAAACTGTAGTGTGAAACAAATTAAGTATTGTAGTGTAACTAGAAATTGTACACAAATCCCCAGAATACTGTCCGAAAGTTATGACTACCAGGAAGCAATATGAAAACCATATAAAACTCCTTACACCTTCAATTAATGACATTTCATTATGTCTTGTACCAGCCCCTCCTTTACCAGCCAATATGAACTCTGATTAGGGTCTTGTACCCATCCACAGAAAGCCAGTCCCAGGGCCCTACCTGTTTACCTAACCGGCTAGCTCTTTTCACATTTGTAATGAGGGGGTTAAAGACACAGATCAGGAACCCTGATATACGGCAACCACGTACAAGTTGCAAGTTCAATAACTGGTTCACTCTCACTCTGTAGTCTAATTACAGCAAATGCAGATAAGAAAATGGGCATGACAATAAATATTAGATAAACATGACATTCTTGAACAAATAGGGTTCCTTCTTGCACCCATTTGGATTAGTAAGTTCCTTTTTACATGGGAATGTCTTAGTAGTATCTCCCCCCCCCCCCAAAAAAAGACAAATCTACACAGGCCTCTAATGCAAATCGTCATGGGTAATGTATGCAAATCACCAAAAAGGAATTACAGGGCCACCCAATGGTCAGTACAAGCTTGACCCGTTTCTTTGCTGATGACCTGGGTTCATGAGTGAACTCAGGGTGCCATGTTGGATGGCCAGGGGCTGAGCTGGCACTGCCATGCAGGCGTCCTTCTAGCCATGAAGGGTAAGTGCTGCTGTTTTGCTGCCACAGCAGCCCCTACAGTGGACTGGTGAGCTTGTCTTTCTCACAGGGCATCACTGCATGCATGTATGCATAGACTTACAAGGGCTTCTGCCCAGCATCAGGGGAAGAGGGAAGGGTTTCAGGAGGAAACAGAAATTAATGTATTTTCCCTACCACCATTAATAACAGCCTTCAGTACTCTCAGGCCAAGGATCCCAACTAGTCTCAGCAATGGGAGGAGCAGCAGAGGGAGTTGAGAGATTTCAGATATCAATGTCTCAAGCAAAGAACAGGCAGCAATGGGGGCAAAAGGCTAAATAAAAAATTAAAGAAACTGAGGCTGGCATGGCTTTGAGCAGTCCTGTATGGTGCCTAATGGCCTCTCAAACAATCTGCCAAGACTGAAAACATTAAACGGCAGAAACATGTTTTGTTTTTGTTAAGACTCATTACTGTGTTATAGCAACAGCATTGTCTTAGGCCTGAGGGAGGGGGAACCAACCAAATTATGTCAATGGTTTGGTTCATGGTGACCCTAAAGTAGGATACCAATGTGATTAAAAGAACATCATTAAAAAGCACTGAGACAAAGGTTACCCTAGAAGGGCACAGATATTAATGACAAATTATAAAGAAATAGAAAATTACACTTACTCCCATGCAAGGAATCATGGGTAGTATACGCAAATCAACTTGAAGGAATTTAGGCTGGTTTGACTTTGAAGGGGCTGTGTGGTGCTAAATGGCCCCTCAAACAATCTACAAAGGCTGAAAACAACACATTACAGCAGGTTTCAGCCTAGATAGGACTCATTGGTGGGTTATTGTTGTTGTCTCAGCCCAGAGGGAGGTGGCCCAACCAAATTATGTCAGTGGTTTGGTTCATGGTGAACAGGACAATATGTTGCCAAACGGCTTCTCAAACAACAATAGGACAGTTATATAGACATAGTCTGGACTCTAGCAAGGCATTTGACACTGTAGTGCATGATAACCGTCTGGCCTAAGTGCACTAATGTGGTACACAGGGGTACTGTACTCATTAGCTTCCCTCAGGGATCAGCGATGGGACCACTGCTCTTCAATATTTTCTTAAACAATCTGGAAGCAGCTGTCAATCTGTTTGACTAGTTAGGACTCATCAGTGGGTTATTGTTATTGTCTCCACCCAGACAGAGGGAGACTAACAAAATGATGTCAATGGTTGGGGTCACGGTGAGCAGGACAGTATGTTTCTAAAAGGCTTCTCAAACAACAATGGGATAGGGCCATATACTTAGCCTCTCTATACTTCAGCAAGGCATTTGACACTGTGGTACATGACTGGCTTCCAGGCTGAAAGCACCTAAATGGTATACACAGGTACTCAGAATACTCAAGGATCTGAGCTGTGGCTATGGCTGCTCAGCACTGTATGCACAGGTACTCAGAATACTCAAGGATCTGAGCTGTGGCTATGGCTGCTCAGCACTGTATGCACAGGTACTCAGAATACTCAAGGATCTGAGCTGTGGCTATGGCTGTTCAGCACTGTATACACAGGTACTCAGAATACTCAAGGATCTGAGCTGTGGCTATGGCTGTTCAGCACTGTATACACAGGTACTCAGAATACTCAAGGATCTGAGCTGTGGCTATGGCTGTTCAGCACTGTATGCACAGGTACTCAGAATACTCAAGGACCTGAGCTGTGGCTATGGCTGTTCAGCACTGTATACACAGGTACTCAGAATACTCAAGGATCTGAGCTGTGGCTATGGCTGTTCAGCACTGTATACACAGGTACTCAGAATACTCAAGGATCTGAGCTGTGGCTATGGCTGTTCGGCACTGTATACACAGGTACTCAGTACTGTTCTGAAAAAAATGAGTGCTGGGGCTAATGCTGTTCAACACTGTATACACAGGTACTCAGTAGCAGGCTTCAGGGATTGGTGCTGGGGACACTGCTGTTCAATACTGTATACACAGGTACTCAGTAGTGCCTCTCAGGGATTGGTGCTGGGACACTGTTGTTCAACATTGTATACACAGGTACTCAGTAGCATCTGTCAGGTATTGGTGCCAGGGCTACTGCTGTTTAACATTGTGTGCACTTTTACTCATCAGAATCCCTCAGGGACCGGTGCTGGGACACTGCTGTTCAACATTGTATACACACATAATCAGTTGTGTCCCTCAGGGATTGGTGTTGGGGCCACTGCTGTTCAACATTGTGTACACAGGTACTCAGTAGCATCCCTCAGGGATTGGTGCTGGGGCCACTGCTGTTTAACACTGTGTAAACAGGTACTCAGTTGTGTCCCTCAGGGATTGGTGCCAGGGTTACTGCTGTTTAACACTGTATACATGGGTATTCACTAGTGTCCCTCAGGGACTGGTGCCAGGGTTACTGCTGTTTAACACTGTATACACAGGCACTCAGTAGCGTCCCTCAGGGATTGGTGCTGGGGACATTGCTGTTAAACACTGTATACATGGGTATTCACTAGTGTCCCTCAGGGATTTGTGCCAGGGTTGCTGCTGTTTAACACTGTTTGTAACGTGGCAAAAACAAACACACAGGAGACAAGAGAAGGGATTTGTGCAGTAGTGTCTGGTGGTACGAGAGCAACATGGCATTATTCCACGATAGATGCCGTGTTGCTTGTGAAGTACCGAAACCAGCCACTGAGGGAAAATGAGCACTGTTTGCCAGTTGCAAACGTGAGAGGAAAGTGTGCTTTCTAGCCATGTAGCCACCAACATCACCGCCAATATTGGCACAAACTGTGACGAGTCCCCTAGTGACCAAGCATGACACATGGCAAAACCGACCATAACAGAGTGCACAAAGCGGTCAGACAAAGGGAAAAAGTGAGGAAAAGAAAAGTAATCTTGCAAACACATGCTGCTAAAGTAGGAGGCAACCACCCCATTGTGATCGAACAGAGAAACAGAATAAATGTACAGCAGGAGAGAGCCACGCACACTTCCAGTCAGCAGTATGCAAATCAGCAGCAGCAGATATTGGAACTCTGAAATGTGAGTGTTCTGGACCTCCTAGACAGCTTGTAACAATATTAGACATGTAGAAATGCAAAACAGTAATAGAAACAGAGAGAACTGCAGTAAATGAATAGTAATCTGTGGTCTTGTGTTGACCACATAAGTGTATAAAGAGATGTAACTTGTGAAATGAAAACAGTAATGAAAGTACACGCAACAGATTATGTGCATAGAGAAATCATGGCAGTCATTGTTCCACACAACAGAAACAGGCAAAAAGCTAAGATTCACCTCAACCATGCCATGTTACAAGCACATTAAGTCACTCCGAAGGTGGCATCTAATGGGGAATTAATGCATGGTTGGCCCATTGTAAGCACCCGGCCTGTTGCCTCGTGCCACAACAATCCCAACCATGCATTAATTCCTCATTAGATGCCACCTTCATCATGGCTTAATACTTACATACACAGGTACTCAGTAGCGCCCCTCAGGGATTGGTACTGGGGCCACTGCTGTTCAACACTGTGTACACAGGTACTCAGTAGCATCCTTTAGGGTTTGCTGCTGGGGACACTGCTGTTCAACACTGTATACACAGGTACTCAGTAGTGTTCCTCTGGGATTGGTGCTGGGGATGCTGCTGTTTATCACTGTATACACAGGTACTCAGTAGCGTCCTTCTGGGATTGGTGCTGGGGCTATTGTTGTTCAACACTGTGTACACAGATACTCAGTAGCATCCTTTAGGGTTTGTTGCTGGGGATGCTGCTGTTCAACACTGTATACACAGGCACTCAGTAGCGTCCCTCAGGGATTGGTGCTGGGGCTATTGCTGTTCAACATTGGGTACACAGGTACTCAGTAGCATCCATCAGGGATTGGTGCTGGGGCCACTGCTGTTCAACACTGTGTACACAGGTACTCAGTAGCGTCCCTCAGGGATTGGTGCTGGGGACACTGCTGTTTAACACTGTGTACACAGGTACTCAGTAGTGTCCCTCAGGGATTGGTGCTGGGGACACTGCTGTTCAACACTGAATACACAGGTACATAATAGCGTCCCTCAGGGATTGGTGTTGGGGCTACTGCTGCTCAACATTGAGTACACAGGTACTCAGTAACATCCCTCAGGGATTGGTGCTGGGGCCACTGCTGTTCAACACTGTGTACACAGGTACTCAGTAGTGCCCCTCAGGGATTGGTGCTGTGGACATTGCTGTTACACACTGTATGCATGGGTATTCAGTAGTGTCCCTCAGGGATTGGTACCAGGGCTACTGCTGTTCAACACTTGGTACACAGGTACTCAGTAGCGTCCCTCAGGAATTGGTGCTGGGGACACTGCTGTTAAACACTGTATACACAGGTACTCAGTAGTGTCCCTCAGGGATTGGTGCTGGGGCCACTGCTGTTCAACACTGTGTACACAGGTACTCAGTAGCATCCCACAGGGATTGGTGCTGGGCCACTGCTGTTCAACATTGTATACACAGGTACTCAGTAGTTCCCCTCAGGGATTGGTGCTGGGGACATTACTGTTACACACTGTATACATGGGTATTCAGTAGTGTTCCTCAGGGATTGGTGCTGGGGACACTGCTGTTAAACACTGTATGTACAGGTACTCAGTAGTGCCCCTCAGGGATTGGTGCTGGGGACATTGCTGTTACACACTGTATACAAGGGTATTCAGTAGTGTCCCTCAGGGATTGGTGCCAGGGTTACTGCTGTTTAACACTGTATATACAGGTACTCAGTAGTGCACCTCAGGGATTGGTGCTGGGGCTACTGCTGTTCAACATTGTATACACAGGTACTCAGTAACGTCCCTCAGGGATGGTGCTGGGGACATTGCTGTTAAACACTGTATACATGGGTATTCAGTAGTGTCCCTTAGGGATTGGTACCAGGGCTACTGATGTTCAACACTGTATACACAGGTACTCAGTAGCGCCTCTCAGGGATTGGTGCCAGGGTTACTGCTGTTTAACACTGTATACACAGGTACTCAGTAGCATCACTCAGGGATTGGTGCTGGGGCTACTGCTGTTCAACAGTGTATACACAGGTACTCAGTAGCGCCCCTCAGGGATTGGTACTGGGCTACTGTTGTTCAACACTGTGTACACAGGTACTCAGTAACATCCCTCAGGGATTGGTGCTGGGGACACAGCTGTTTAACACTGTATATACAGTACAGGTACTCAGTAGTGCACCTCAAGGATTGGTGCTGGGGACATTGCTGTTTAACACTGTGTACACAGGTACTCAGTAGTGCACCTCAGGGATTGGTACTGGGGACACTGCTGTTCAACACTGTGTACACAGGTATTCAGTAGTGTCCCTCAGGGATGGTGCTGGGGACATTGCTGTTAAACACTGTATACACAGGCACCCAGTAGCATCACTCAGGGATTGGTGCTGGGGCCACTGCTCTTCAACACTGTGTACACAGGCACCCAGAAGCATCCCTCTGGGATCAGTGCTGGGGGCTACTGTTTTTCAAAGTTTTCTTAAAAAAATCTGAAAAACGCTGGCCCAGTGGCACTGAGGATTGAGGCACTGGACACCATACCTCGCGTTACGCCGATGACCCAGGTTCAGGAATGACCTCAGGTCACTGGGGTGCCAGTTGGGGGGGAGGGTGTGAGCAGGATTGAGTTTTGGCTCTCCTCTCTTGGGTAAGGGGTGGGGTCACCCACCTACAGTCCCGCCGTCACCAAATGGAGGTTCGGTGCCAGCACAGGCAGTCAACGGTGTGACTGGAAGGGAGGGACATCCCTTATTTATTTATTTATTCATTGATTTCAGTGCTCGGAAAACCATTTGAGCTCATAGCTCTTTACATAGGTTCCACGTCAGGACATTTCAGCACTACAGATAGATGAAATTATACAAAGGATTGCAGAAATACAAAGGTAAACAAACAGGATTATATATCAAACAGTGTACAGGTCACAGGAAAACAGACAATTTACAGTGCCCAATGGTGAAACCAGTCAGTTGTCAGCAAACAACAGGTTGTTTGGAGCGTTGCTAAGTGCTAATGAAAAAAATAAAAATTGGGGTGAAGGAGGAGGAGCCCAAGTGCAATGTGCAAAAGGAGAGCGCAATATCAGTATAGCAGTAGGGATCGGAGGAGAGTGACTAGACTGGATGCAGAGGGAGAGGGTACTAGGTGTGTAGGAGGAGCAGGAGGGTCTACTCAGGGGAGAAAGGGAAGGGTTGAGGGGGCAAGGGATGGAAGTAGTGATGGGGCTTTGGAAAGGTGGTGCTAGCACTGGCAGCCACATCGAGATTCGTGTATCATAAGGATCTTCAAGTTCATTTTGAAAGTACCCAGTGTGGGCAGGTGCGCCATGTTCTCCTGGAGGGAGTTTAACCACAGTGGTGCACGGTAAGCAAAGGACCTTTGTCCTTGAGATGTTCGACATTTCAGAGTTAGGAAGGACTGGTGCTCAGGGTTATGGGTGTGCCGTGGATTATTGCTGGGAACCAGAAGTTGTTGGACCCCTGGTGGTAGCTGACCAAGGCAGATCTTTTTGGCCAGAAGGCAGGACTGATATTTTAGTCGGCCATTGAGCATGAGCCAGTGTGCCCTGGCATAGAGATCACAGGTGTGAGTCAGTCAGTGTGCACCTGAGGTGAGACGGCAGGCTTTGTTAATTGAAGTTTTTATGCACTGGAGAGCAGTATCTGTGGCAGAACCATATATAGGCAGCCCGTAGTCCACCAGGGAACCCATGAAACTGTGAACAGCTATGCTGAGGGCTTCAGGGGAGAGGCTAGGCTTGTGATGATAAAGTAGCCCTATGCGCTTGTTGATAGCTTTGGCCGTACTGTCAATGTGGAGAGTATAGGAGAGAGAGTTGTCAATAGTGATACCGAGATATTTAAAGTGTTGAACAAGTTCAAGGGAAACCCCACTACTATTGCATATTGATAGTGGATAGTTTTTGTGTTTGTTTAGAGATATGGAAAGCAGCATGATTTTTGTTTTCTTGTAGTTCATTATCAATTTATGATCTTTGAACCACGTCTCTACACCGGTGAAGTCGCTCTGTAGTTGCTGCTCAAGGGCACTGGGGTCTGAGCCATTTGAGAAGACAACCGCATCATCTGCATAAAGGAGGATGCGGCCTTGACTGGCTTGGGGTAGGCAATTCAAGAATAAGCTGAATAGGAGGGGACCCAGTATTGACCTCTGCAGAACGCCTGAGAGACAGGTTTGCTGTCTGAGAGGACAGTACCTATCCTGACTTGCTGGGAACGGCAGTGCAGGTAACTGTGGAACCATGCAACTGCCTCAGGGGCAAGGCCTGTAGCAGTGAGTTGGTCAACAAGGAGGGCATGATTGACCATATCAAAGGCTTTTGTTAGATCAATATAGATTGCCCCAGTAAGCTGTCCAAGATTGAGAGATTTATGGATGAAGCCTGTGAATTTCAGGAGTACTGTAGCGGTGCTGTGCCCTGCCCTAAAGCTATGCTGCTCAGGGCATAGGAGCTTAGGTTTGTCCAGGTATTCGACAAGTTGGTCCACGATGATTCATTCCAGGGCCTTAGAGAGGGGTGGAAGTATAGAGATGGGTCTATAGTTCTCGGGCAAGGTCCGATCCCCGCTCTTGTACACAGGAGTAACTACAGCGGCTTTCCATTTTTGAAGGAATACTGCGAACTGGAGTGATAGGTTGAGGATATGGATAAGGGGAGACAGGATTTCTTCCAGAGAGAGCGAGATTAGTTTCAGATCGAGGTTATCTCCCCTTACCGAGCACCTTACGCAGGTATTTCCTGGCTTCTCTGATAGTAATAGTCTTGAAGCGAAAAGGCGGATGCACTCTGGGGTCTGTGAAGGAGCAGCAGGGCTGGTGAGGGAGAAGAAGTCGGTAGGGAGGACATTATGGAGGTCAGTGAAAGCAAGGTTAAGGTGTTGGCTATAGATTTAGGATCAAGGATGGTGGATCCATCAATGCTGGGCATGGTGAGGGCCATTTTGGGCTCACGTCCAGTGACCTGTTTTAGGTTTGCCCAGAATTTATGACCATCATTCCAGTTCTTGGCTAGGGCCTCCTTGTAGTATAAGTTTTTGGCTATTCGGATGGTCCTGGTACCATTATTCCTGGCCCATTTGTAATTCAGGATGTCGGACTGCTTTCCTGTGCCCTGGCTACATGCCAGAGATGGTCTCTATTTTTCATAAGTTCAAAGGTGTCTGGGCTCATCCAGGGCTTGAAATGGCCTTTGATTTTACACTTTTTGAAGGGTGCATGAGTGTCCAGATCGTATTGAATAGGAGGATGAAATGGTCAAGTGCGCTATCAGTGTCAGAAGCCCCAAAAACTGCTGACCAGTCAGCGTTGAGGAGATCAGCTTTAAAGCAGCCCATGTGACCTGGCTTGAGGACCCTGTTGGTGACCAGGCTTGAGGACCCTGTTGGTGACTGTTCTTGGAGGGGGTTTGGTGAAATTATTAGCCCAACTGTACATGACAGGGGAGTAGTCACTGATATAGTCCAGAAGGACAAAGGCATTGGAAATATGCTCAGGTCAGTTTGTGAGTACCCAGTTGAGCAGAGTACTAGTGCCCATTCTGTAATTGGTCTTAGTGGTGGCTTCTATGAGCTGTGTAAAGTGGACAGCTTGAATTGCATCTTTGGTTAGCTTCAGGGGCAAGCCAATTAATATTGAAATCACCAAGAAGCATAACCTCGGAGCTTAGGGTCAGGCTTTCCAGGCAGTCTATGACAGCTTGGAGACCTTGGGCTGAGTTCTTTGGTGGGATGTAGACTGATAAGAGTGTATTTGTTTTGTTATGGGCCCCAAGAAGGACCTTAATGGCAAGGGCCTGGGAGAATGGCCCTAGGCTGGGTAAATTTAGGGACTATGCCCTGTAAGCTATCCTTAAGGTAGAGTGCACAGCCACCACCACTTTTAGATACTCGATCTTGCCTAAAAATTGTGTAACCCGGTAGACTGATGGCACCATTGGGGATCCTGGGAGAGAGTCATGTCTCAACAACTGACAGCACATCAGGATTATGGAGGGCTACCTAGGATTGTAGATTGTCAAACTTTGTTGCCAGGCCTGTGGATGTTTAGGGATGCAAAGGTTAATGTGCCTGGTTTCTGGGCAATAGTACACTGATTTTTAGGGGGGCCCGGATTGGGGTGGATGTTGACTGAGAAAAGTAACAACAGGAGGGCTAGTCTAACCAAGTAACTTTTAAAGTATTTGGTGTTAGCTTTGTGCTGCCTTCTTGAGTTTATTCTGATGGCGTGCTTGTCAGAGAGTGAGGGCAGTCTGAGCAGGAGTGTGGGATGTGCATGCACATGCACGTGCGTGCCTCCACATGCACACTCTACACCGGGAATGCATGGGCGTAGGGGCCAGGAGAAAACCTGAAAAATCCAAAAAGTACATGTGAAAAAAAAAAAAATCTGGAAACTAGAGTCTCTAGGAGGCTGTTTAAGTTTGTTGAGGACACTAAACTGGCCTGGATGATGTACTTCCTTGAGGATGGGGCCAAATGTCAGAAGCTGGCTGATCATTGGACTCCTAGAAGATAAGTTTCAGTGTGGCCAAATGTAAGGTGCCACACTTGAGGAGGAAAACAGAGGTTAGACTTAAACACTGTGGGACTGCTTTCACTGCAGTGGAGGAAGAAATGGACCAGTGGGTCATACAAAAGACATGGGGCTAAAGCATGACAAACGGTGTGCAGACAGTGTCAAGAGACCCAACAGAATGCTTGGGTGTATCACAATGGGGGGGGGGGAGGGTGGCGATCAGAAGGACAGTGGAAGTAATACCACCTCTTTACAAGGTCCTGATCAGGTCACACAAGCTGTATTGTTTGCTGTCCTGGGCTCCTCAGTACAAAAGAACATTGAGGCAGTTGTGAGGGTGTTATGCAGGGTCACCCAAATGATCAGGGGTATGCAAGACAAAAGCCACAAGGAGCTGATGGCTCTTTACAAGGTCACACTGGAAAAGTGGATCTTAAAAGGGAGTCTTGATTTCAGTCTTCTACACAGTCAAACAGCATTAAAACATCAATCAGTGATACTTGATATGGTGTCTAACAGACCATAGTAAAACACCCTGAAGTTCAGAGGTAGTAAAGTTCAGAGGTAACATTAGGAAATACTTCTTTTTCAAGAGGGTAGTGAATATAGGCAAGCCAGAATATATCTCCGCCTACCAAAAGACGCACTGGTTACCTTGGTAAGTAGAGTGGGTAGGGAATATCCAAGTAAGTCCATGTTTAAACAGCTTACTTGCACGCACTTGCTTGTGAAGCAGGAGGTTGAATGTAATAGACCAAATGCCCCTTCCAACCTCAGTTACAATGCTTGCTTGTGAAGCAGGAGGTTGAATGTAACAGACCTAAGGTCCCATCCAACCTCAGTTACAATGATTATAAGTTCCTTTGTGGGAACCATGATTCCATGATTTCGATGCCCAAGCATGTCTAGAAGCTGTACCACAAGATCTTGTTAGGATCCAGAGTGCCCTCGAATAAAATATTTTTGTCTGTGGTTCCAGATGCCTTGGAGTTTGATGAGAATATGAATGGGAAAGCTGGTCTGAGCAAGCGTGGTAAGTACCTGTCACTGCAGCGTTCACTCACACGTTAAAGGGAGTCTGAGATTGGGATATGGTGAAGCACTGGTACTGACTTCGTGGAGAGGAGTATTCATTGGATTTTCATGTTACAGTATATCGAAAGTTAACCCTTAGGCTGCCGACAGAATTAGAACGCATAGTGATTGTGGACAGTTATATCAGTCTGCGGCACAGCAAGGGGTAAATAGCAATTTACTTGACTTGTGAGTAGGGATGCAGATAACTTTAAAGCCTGAGTAGTATTTACTTCAAGCTTCTTCACCCTGGTAGTATTTTTATCTGAATGGTAGTAATGCCATCTGTAGACCAGTCTTGGATTGCAACTTCTAAACCTAAGTCTCTAATCCACTGTGAACATGCAGCCTCTTGCTCTCATTGTAATTTAAGATACTATCTTCCTGATGCTATATAGTGCTGTGATAACATTTTTTAACTTTTTGCCAGGATACAACAATCCTTGTGCCAGCCAGGTAGCAGCTTCTGTCACTGTCTCCTGAACAGTATTGTACTGCATTGATCTGTATTGTACTATACTGTATTGTACTGTATTATATTGTACTGTACTGTAGCATGAGTGTTAGTGAGTGGCGCGAGTGCCACTCCACAGAGAAAAAACACTTCAGCATTTATATGTTATTGTTGTTTGGGATGGATATATGCAGTGTTTTGCTAACTTAGGTAACTTAGGTTAGGTTTGTACTTTAAATATTTGTGTATTGTTAAAGGTAGGGGTTGTTTTAAACCTATTAAGTGGGCTGCAGTACCAATTATTCCTGAAACCAGTTATGTGTGAGGGTTGTTTAGAGGGGCTAAGTGGGGGGTAGGATAGTGTACGGATCATCTCTCCTACGTGATTTACAGCCCTTCACCGGTCTCTCGGTATCGGATACCATGATAAGATGTTGCCAGGAGGTGGGGATTTGGAGATTCCAGGGTGATCGTGGATGGAGGGGAGCTCTGTGCGTGGTGGAGTGTGGCAGGATTGAGATAGTTAGGACTAGAAGGCGCCCTGGATTGTGACAGACACAGGAGAGAGGCCAGACATGGTTGGTGTCTGTCTCCAGGGAATCCACCAGACTGAGTGGTCAAGTAACCCGAGGGGCTGCCTTACCCATGAATCCTGTGAGGGCAGTGTTTTGCAATTGCCAGATTGATCAGGAACAAGACCGCACTTATTGCAGACTTGATTTCCTCGGTTGATCTGGCTTACACCCCAGAGACCTGGGTTGGGGACGATGCAGGTCCTGTTTTTGAGGCTGCCGTCCCGCTTGAGTATACCGTGGTGCACTGCCCCAGAGAGGAACATAGGGGGTGGTGGTGTAGCCATCTGCGTTAGATCCGACTTGGGCTTCACCGTGCACCCAGTGAGAGCTCCAGGTTCTTTTGAGTGTGTGGCCATCCGTGGGGGTCCGGGCCCTGGTTGCAGGATTTTCCTCGTTTATCGCCCCTCTGGGGCAGCTGGGAACTTCCTGCAGGAGATTGCCGAATTTATCACTGGTGAAACATTGCGAGTCCCCAGATGTATTGTTCTGGGGGATTTCAATGTTTAGGCCAATGACTAATTTTCTAGGTTTGGTCATAAACTCCTTCAGACTATGTCATCTCTGGGCCTGTTACAAGCTGTTTCAGCTGCAACACACCTGGTCGGCCACACACTGGACATGGTGTTCTCGCTGGGGCTTGAGATAAGTAATCTTAGGATTGATCAGGTAGCTTGGTCCGATCATTGCACAGTGCAGTTTATGTTACGGAGCTCCCACCAGATGTACTCCCCCTACAGAGATGATGAAAGAGATGATGAGCTGTCACCCTTTGTGGGGATTGACCCCGGAGGGTTTTTTGGCAGCAGCTAATCTATCTGATGTGGATAATGCATGCGTCGGAGGCATTGGTGTCATGGTGGACTCTTATAATAGAGTGCTATCCGATGCCATTGACTCCCTCGCACCTGTTCATGTACGACCCAAATCTTCCTACCTGAGATCCCCATGGTTTGATGGGAACCTCAGGGAGATGAAGAGAATGGGTCGGAGGTTGGAGCACTGCTGGAGAAACTCTGGCCTGGAGAAGGACAAACTGCCCCTGCGTGTGCATTATAATGCATACCAGGGGGCAATCAACCATAAGAAGGCAGTGTTCCTGTCCAGGGAGATTGCTGCCGGGAAGAACCGACCAGCTATAGTTTTCTGTACTGTGGACAGGCTACTTCATCCTGCCTGTCTGCAGCTGAAGAAGGTTTTTTCAAATGCTGAATGCAAGGAGTTTGCTTGTTTTTGCTTGGACAGAGTGTCCAGTATCCGGCGGGGGGTTTCTCCAGTCAGCAATGCTATAGCTGGCAGTGGTCACCAAACATGTTCTAAGCGCACTCCGTCTGGTTGGGGGGAGTTTAAACCAGTGGAGGCAAGGGAGGTTATTGAGGTGGCAACCAATCTGAAGCACACCTTTTGTGAACTGGATCCAGTGCCGACGTGTTTCTTGATGAGATGCATCGACACTATTGGCCCGGTGTTTGCCCTGATTGTCCGGTGCTCCTTGTCTGAGTGGATCTTCCCTGACACCTTGAAGGAGGCATTGGTGAGACCACTCTTAAAGAAACCATCTTTGGAACTGGAGGTCAGGGCAAATTACCGACCTATCTCCAATCCTCCCTTTTTGGTGAAGGTTGTGGAGAAGGTAGTGGCGCTTCAGTTGGAGGAGCACCACATAACCCATAAGCTGTATGAACAGTTCCAGTCGGGGTTTCAGGCAAGGCATAGCACTGAAACTGCACTTGTCCGAATGCAGAATGATCTCCTTAGGGCTAGAGATCGAGGGGACAGGCCAGTTCTTGTTCTCCTTGATCTCTCTTTAGCATTTCATAATGTGGCCCATTGTGTGTTGCTTAACCATCTCAGGGAACTCTTCGGACTCACCGGTACTGTCATCTGCTGGTTTGAATCATTTTTAACCAATAGGAGGCAACGGGTTGTGATGGGGAATTTCTCCTCCACCCCTAGTCTCCTTTCTTGCAGAGTACCTCAGGAATCGGTCTTGGCCCCAATGTTGTTTGCAGTATATATGCTGCCCCGGGGGGTATCATTAGGAAATATGGATGGGTTTTCATTGCTATGCTGATGATACCCAGCTATATTTATCCTTTGCCCTGGAACATCTAATGCAGTGGATGTGCTAAACAGCTGCCTTGCTGAGATCAACGACTGGATGGCCTCCAACTGGTTGCGACTGAACCTGATAAGACGGAGGTATTGGTGGTGGAGTCGAACAGAGTGCATGATAGGTTGGCCTCTGACTCAGAAACTGGACTTGTTCTGGGCTCTGTTTCCTTGAAGGCCTCCTCTAGGATGCATAATCTTGGTGTCATTCTTGAATGGAGTTTAACTATGGAAGCACAGATATCCTCCGTTGTCTACTCCTGTTTTTTTCATCTTAGAAATGTCGCCAGGATAAAACCCCTTGTTCTGCCTCTGGACCTCCCCACTTTGATGCATGCCTGAGTTACATCAAGGCTTGACTACTGTAATGCGTTCTACCTCGGGGTCATGGGAGGATCTCTCCACAGACTGCAGCTAGTGCAGAACACAGCTGCTCAATTGCTTACTGGGCAATCAAAGTTTTGTCATATTACACCTGTGCTGCATGATCTGCACTGGCTGCCGGTCAGGTGGAGGATCCTCTTTAAGGTGGGGCTTCTCACCTATAAGACCCTACATGGTCAGGGCCCTGGTTACCTGTTAGACCTTTTTGTACCTGCTGTCTTGACTAGCCCCCCCTCCGCTCCTCCTGTGGAGGCACCCTAGCTATTCCCAGGGCGAGGCTAAAATCGGCTGGTGACGGGCCTTTTAGTGTCGCCGCCCCGGCCCTGTGGAATTCGCTCCCCTTTGGGGTTAAGGGTTCCCCCACTTTGGAGGTTTTCAAGACTCGCCTTAAGGCCCTCCTATTTGCACAGGCTTTTTTAAATTAATATTATTCAACAAGTACTGATTTGAGTATAGATGCTGAGAATTTGCTAGTTTTTTAATGTTTAAATGGATTATTTTATTTTAACAATTTCTGTGTTTTATCGATATATTTTTGAAATATGTGTTTATATATTTGTGCGGCGCCCAGAGCCTCCAGGATTGGGCGTCTTTTAAATAAATGTTGCCTTGCCTTACTGTACTGTATTGTACTGCATTGTATTGTGCTGTTCTGTACTGTGCTGTACTGTACTGTACTGTTCTATATTGTACTGTATTCTATTGTACCATGCTGCATTGTACTGTATTGTGTTGTAATCTACTGTATTGTATTGTACTGCACTGTATTGTACTGTATTGTACTGCATGGACTGTATTGTACTGTACTGTATTGTGCTGCACTGTATTGTACTGTACTGTACTATATTGTACTGTACTGTACTGTATTGTATTTTACCGTTCCTAATACTGATGCTGTTTTCTATCTCCACTCCTACTGCTGCCCCTCTGTTAGTGTGCACGATGCTTGAACTTTTGGCATCACATGGTTCTGACAATTTTTGAATGTGTAGCAAATACATTATAAATGTGCAGTGTGGAAAATAAATTCTTAAGATCAGAAAGTGGCAGTAAATCATGCAAAATCGGAGTAAAATACTTCTTTACTCCCCTTTTGTGTTCCCCTGCTTGTGAAGACAGAAGAGATTTGATCTAGAACAAGTGCATAAGGTTTTCTAGTCACAAATGCCATTAACCTTTGCCCTTGGGTGTGATGGAGCATAGAGACCCCCTAAATGTGGTGTGTAACTGGAATCCATTCTGTCTGTGATTCTAGATGATCTGGAGTTAGAGGGCATGAATGAAGATTTTGATCAGAACAAGCGAGGTGAGTATATTACAAACCCCAAGTGAAGATGACTGTTGGCAGTTGGGGGAAGCATTTTGGGGACTTGTAGATGAAGGCCCAGATATTCAAACTGCGCTCAAAAGTAGCGCAACAGCAGGAGCAAGCACAAACCAGTTGCGCAAATGCGCAACAGGTGCGATATTCAAACATGGAGCAGAGCAAATTGCGCAAACAACCAACGTCTCAATATCGCACATACTGCGCCATGGCGCAACCAGGTAGGAGAGGCTGAGCCAAAATGCTGCGCTATGGCGCAACCATGGAAGCTCAGCTGAGCAGTGCAGAGCTGCCATGCGCAAGCACAGCCCCCAGAGCAATGGAACTGCACATCCAGGGAGGCAGGCTGGGGCCCACCGCCAGCCATGCCACACATGGGCACAGGAACTCACTGCAGAACCCACACCACACTGGCACACCCCAAGCACAGCATCACTGGGGGTGGGAAGGATGATCCACGTGCCCATGGGGACAAGCCAACTAAAGCATAGCAGAGCCATGACACCCCAGCACAACCACTGGCAGGCAGAGAGTGCCACACCCCGGGGGTTGACAACCACACTGCACATCAGTCCCCCATACGCACAGCACAGCGTGCACCGTGCCCCCAAGACACCGCTCATGTGCAGTGACAGGCACTGCAGGAAACACCATGCCCCCCCCCGTGACACACGGCAACCCCATGCTGCATAGAAGCAGACCAGCCAGACCCACCCTGTGCACCCAGCAGTGGGTGGCAGCAGATGGCAAGAGCAACAGAAAGGCAATGCTATGCTGGTGATACTTCCCCATGGACACACACACACACACACATATACCCAGGACCATAGTAGCCCAGATGGCATGTACACCCCTGCAACGGAGCACCCAGAGCCAGTTGCAAAGCAGACACCAACACAGCAGTTGTACCAAAATAGAAATGTATATTGAAATAAAAACAGTGAACAATAAAGTTATAACTATGTACAAGTTGGGGGGGATGGGTAAAAGGCAGGGGTGTTCAAGGGGGAGGGAAAAAAACTTGGAGAGGGAAGGCAGGGTGAAAGGGATGGGTGAAGGTCAAATGAAAGGTGGGCTACGGCCCAGCAGGCTCCTGCTCCTCCCCTTGCCGTCGTCCTCCCTATGTCTCTTGCCGTTCCCCTGGCGCTGTAGGGCTTGCAGGAGCTCCCGGCCTTCGACCACAACCTGGGTCAGGCGCCGCACATCATGCGCCATGCGCTGAAGCACACCGAGGCCTAGGAAAATGGGAACACAGTCAATGGCTGAGACTGACCACAACCCTGAACACCACCCAACCTGCAACCCATCTAACCCAATGTGCTGCACATGTGATGGCATGCACCCACCCACAGTGAACATGCACATGGCCATCACAAACAGGCGGCACCAGCCATGCGCACCACCGCCCACACACACTGCCCATGTCAATCACAGTACAAACTAGGCTGTCATGTGATGTTGCAACGTGGTGCGATGCCAGTTACACAGCTATGTGCCCAGTGCATGCCTGGACCACCTGTGATGCATACACAGACGTGTCGTGATGCTGCACTGTGATGCAGGTCACCTGTGTCACGCCTACATACATGGATACATAGACAGTGTCGGCAGATAAGGGCCTATGGGACACCCAGTCTGGCCATTTGGCCTTGTACGATCACTCTCTTGTCCTATAAGTCCGTTCCCCCTCACCCCTGACCTCCAGAAGTCCCTCATGGCGAACCCACACATACAGATATCCCGTGACCAAGTCAGCCCCCACCACATCCTCTTGCAGGGTGTTCCACTCGTCCACCACCCATTATGTGAAGAAACACTTTCACATGTTCCTCTTAAACGAGCTCCCTCCAACTGCATCCCATGCCCTCTAGTCCTGGAACATCCTTTACACTGACAAATATTGTTTCCTGCACTCTGTTCCCCCCTGTACAATACTTGTATGTCCCCATCATATCCCCACACCCTCCTCCCCTCCAGGGAGTACATGTTCAGTTCCATCAACCGGTCTGCATAGGACTTGTGATGCAATCCATGCACCATCCATGTCGCCCTCCTGTGAACGCTCTCCACCCAGTCCCTGTCCATACGCAGGTATGTTTTCTCCGGAACTGTACACTGTACTCAGTGTGAGGACTCACTAGTGTTTCGCTCTAGTGGAACTACGACCTCCCATTTGGTTGTGTCCATCATGGTTGGTGGTCCTGCCCCCAGCATGCAATAGCATCCATGACGTAATGATACTCACACTCCTCCAGCAGCTCGGTCTGCCGCTGCTGCTGCTGCTGCTGCTGCTGATTCTGCTGCTGCTGTTGCCCGATGGCCTGTGGCACTGGGGCCCTGGCATGGCCCACATCAGCCTCGTCGGTGCCCCCACCATCCGGCCTGTGGGAGACATATGGTGAGACAAACATCAGTGTGACTCAAAAGCAGAGTGCCCCTGCCCCAGTAAGACTGCCTGCCCACACAGCCATAACCATCCATCGCACAGCTGCACACACTGACACACCGATGCACAGCCACCCAGGCACACACACCCCTACAGAGAATATAGGTGAATAGATGGTACACTCACGTGGCCTAGGCACCAGGCCCGCCTGTCTGCGGGAGCGCCCAGCGTTAACAGTTCCGGGTCCCTCCGGCGGAGATCACTGTACCGGTGCCGGCACTGCTCCGCAGACCGGCCCCGGCCAGTGACCCCCACCAGGTCAGTGGCCACTTGCTGCCACACATGGGTCCTAGGTCCAGTGAGGGGGGCCTCACCATATAGTCCCTCATAGTGGGGCTCCACTAGGGCCACCAGGTTGGCCACTTCAACTGGGCTCCAGGACACCGCCCTCCTCCGAGCCATGGCCCCAACTTTACAGCAGGCAATATGGCGCCCCCGCTGCGCTGTGACCCCACGTGGAGTTGTTGCGCAATAGACCAGCACAGGCTCCAATCGCGCTGTTCGCACAGCGCCGTCACTTTACATGGCGCTGTAACCAGACAGCGCAATAGGGACGTACACATGGCATGCCCACAGTGCCAGGGGTCAGAGGGCATACACAAGGTCACGGCAATGACGCAAGGCTACGCACAGCGCCATAGGATGTATAGGCATCCCGCACGACTGCTAAGCAGAGCACCAGTGCCACAGTGGACTATCGCGCAGAAGTGCCACAGCGCCATATAGTGCCCAGTGCTGTAGCGCCACTGGCACAATGGTGGCCATGGCCAGAATCGCCTATCGCGCTCAGCAGGTCTGCAGCGCGATCGACGCATGCGTAACCTGTCTGGGCATGCGCAATGCAGTGTAGCACACAGCCAGAAACATGCGCCATCGGCTCAGCCGGACCTTCCCTATTGCGCTAAGCGAAATACGCGATATTCAGCCGACATATGCAAATCAGTCAATCAGCCATGCAAAGGCGCAGTGGCGCGATTAGCATGTCATTAAAGTTGCGCCACACCTCATTTGCATGTGTTGCGCTATAAAAATGCGACACTGGGTTGTGGCGGCCAGATTTGGTTGTTGCAGCTGAGAGGTGAGTTACATGCTGTGTGATGCTCAGGACAATGCTCATGGGCAGGGGTGCTGGAGGATGTCACAGGTTGAGGTGGCTGAGCATGATGAGGGCACTTAGAAAGGCGCAGAGGGCACCCTTTCCATCAGTATCTGCCATGCGGTGAGGAAAGGGGGCTTGCCCCCGGCCTGCAGCTATGCTCATGGGAAATGCTGTGGACTGCACAGTGACAGGTGTCCACTTCCACCCATACAGATCAGCATGAGTGACGAGAACCAGGCCGAGGCTGTGGACGGCGGGCGTAGGAGGAGGCCGAACTTCACCACAGCAGAGACCGAGGCTCTCTTCCAGGCCTACCTGGAGGATGAGCCGCTTTTGAGTGGGCGGAGGGGCACCCCTCAGCAGCGTGCAGCTGCATGGGAGGGGGTAGCTCTGGCCGTCAACCTGCACGGAAGCCACCAGCGCTCCGTGCAGGAATGCCGCAAGAAGATGGGGACTGACCGGAGGAGGCTGAAGGAGAAGGTGGCAGCCTTCAGGGGGCACGTGCTGCCACTGGTGGGGGACCACCAGTGGTGTTGCAGCTGACCCCGACCGAGGAGACACTGGTTGCGGCCATGCAGCCGAGTGCCATTGCGGGTGTTCCTGGTGGAGGATTCCAGACAGGTGGAAGCCCATCACTGCACGGTATGTCATGGTGATGTTGTGGGGGGCTGTTGTTCACATGCACTCACATGTACTCTCTTTCTGTTTCAGATCCTGTTCGTCTGCAGGAGACGGTGGTGGTGGGTGCTGACAGTGAGACAGACCTGCTGGACCAGGAGGAGGGACCTTCCACCTCCGCCAGCAGCTGCTGCACTGTCAGCAGCAGGACCGGCTGGGCCGACAACTCCGCCCGGCAGTGATACGGGTGCAGGGGTGCACAGCCTGTGTCACAGCAGTTGGCATGCAGGTGTGCCAGCATGCTGTGCCTATGGCAGTGGCACGACCGGCACTATTGATGATGGCAGGCCTGCAATGGCCAGTGAGAGTGTGTCCCATGAGGGACACATGGCAGGCCAGCACGTGCCCCTGGGCCGTCCAGCTCCACACCTGTGTACCAGCATGCTGGCACAGTCACAGGCTGGGCCTGTCAGCACCGGTGGGGCAGCATCGGTGGCTGAGCAGGTGTCTGGCACTGTTGACAGCACAGGGGTGGAACAGGTGGACCTGGGGGCTCACCAGTTGGAGGGGCGGCAGCAGCAGTTGCACACCAGGCCTGGGGGGACAGCGTCAGGCAGTGGCACTTGTCCACCGCCCTTAGATCAGCCCATACCTGGTCCTGGTGAACAGCGGCCACCCTCAAGGGGTGCTGTGCACCAGGACCATCCACACCCTGGGGGTCACGATGCCATTGGGGCACAGTACCCTTTGGACGTGCACACCCGCCTGCTGCAGGAGTCGGTACAGCTGCAGGGGCGGGTTGCAAGGTCTGTGGAGGCACTGACTGTGTCCGTGGAGCAGCATAGCAGGGAGTGTGCTCGGGACCGGGCCGAGATGGTCCATATGCGGACGGATGTGACCGCTGCCATCGACAGGCTGACCCAGGCAGTGGTCTCTGTGGCGACCGCATTGACCACACTGTCTGGTGACCCTGTACCACGCACCCCACACAGTGCGCACTCCACTCCCCATTCCCGGCGTCGTGCGACACCAGGCCTGTCGATGCCGGGTTCTGCTGTGGGCATCCCGAGCATCCCTGGTGCAAGTTTCTTTCGTGGGATGCAGACCCCTGTGCGGGCAAGGTCACGGTCACGCACTGGGACCCCTGGTGGTGCAGTAGTGCCACCTGATGTGGCCCCTGCGCAGCCTGCCAGTGCTGCTAGGCCACGGCGGGGTCGCCCACGCATCCGTAGTGGCCGTGGGACAGTGCTCCCTGACTGAGCTGTCTCCCAATGCAGGCCCTGTCTGGTGCTGCCCTGTGTGCAATGTGTGTCATGGTGGGCAGTGCACTGCTGGGTGCTCTGCTCACCAAACTGACACACGGACCACCTGCACACTCTCCCAACTGCTGTCCACAGGTGCGTGTGGATGATGATGCCTGCATTGCACTGTACACCAAGGTGCAAGGTTGCCCAGGTCCTGACACACGTACGTGGACAGTCCAGGTGGTGAGGGTGGTTGGTGGTGCTGTGTGATAGCGTGTAATTTCCGCAGTGCTGTGCTGCTGCCCCTGTATGCTGCCTGGTGTGTGTGTGTGTGTTCATTTGAGTGCTCACCCCTCTCTGATGATGTGTTGGTATGCCTAGACCCTTCAACTCCCCTGACCTTCATGCACGGTGTGTTCCCCTGTGTGCCTGTGGTTTGCGCATAGACAGTGTTGCCTGCACATGTCCCCTTGACTTACCTGTGTTGGGCGTAGTGCTCTTCTGCAATGGTGTCCCGTGCAGCTGGGCCTGCCATTTCAGTCGGGGTCCCTCCGTCCTGGGGCGGCTCATCACCCATATCACGGTGCCACTGGCGTCCCCATCGCTGTCCCCCTCTTGGACCTGTACGGCTATCCCATGGTCTTTGGCCATGTTGTGCAGGATGCAACAGGCCAGGAATATCCCACAGGCCTTTTGGGGGCTGTACTGTAGGGCTCCGCCGGAGGTGTCCAGGCATCGGAAGCGTGCCTTGAGTATCCCGAACACCCGCTCTATGATGTTCCGTGTTGCGGCATGTGCCTCATTGAAACCGTGCTGCGCTGGGGTCGTGGGGTGCCGGTATGGTGTGAGCAGCCAGGGACGGAGTGGGTATCCACAGTCACCTGTGTGGAGATAGTGGAGATCAGTGTTAGGTCAGGTCCATATTGCCCATATCCTTGTGTGCCACTACCATGGCACCTGTGTCATTCCCACCCTTGCACAGAGTTTGCATTCCATACATGTGTACTCACCCACTAGATGACCCGTGGGGATGTTCCCACTCTCAAATCGATGGCACAGTGCAGATTGGTGCCATATGAAGGCATCATGTGCTCCACCAGGGTGTGTGGCACAGACATTGATGATGCGCCCAGTGGCATCACACACCACCTGGCAGTTGACACTCGAGAAGCCCTTTCATTCCGATATGCTTGCCCATCGGGGCCAGGTGGCGTGCGAATGGCCACATGGGTGCAGTCTATGGCACCTAGCACGCCAGGCATTTGTGCTACCCTGTGGAACTCCTGCATGTTTGCTGTACGCTCTGCCGCGGTGCTGGGGAAATGGATATACTCCGCAGCATGAGGCAGCAGTGCACTGAGGAATTGGGTGAGGATGCGGACGTGGCGACTGTGTAATGCCTGTGGTGTCCCCGTCGGCCTCTGGAAGGTGCCCGTGGCGCAGCAGGCACATGCAGGCTGTCACCTTGGTCTCCACGGACAGAGCATGACTCCGTCGTGAGGGTGCCTGCATCACATCACTGCACAGCTCACTGAGCTGTCTCAGTATTGCCCTGTTCAGGCGGTACCGGGCCACAATCTCGACATCGGCTGTACAGCCTGTGAGGCTGATGCGGGCCCGACACTGCCCTGTTGGGGCTGCAGATTGCTTTGACTGGCCCCTCCACGGCCACGCCCCTGCAGCATGCTGTCTCACCCTCTCATTACAGCTTCCATGTGGAAGCTGACACTGTCCATCTCCCTGGCTCCTGCCCCCCAGCTGCTGTTCCTGTGTTACCCCCACTGCCCCCACTGCTGCTTCCACTGCACCGGGCACCCCCCACTGGCCTCTCTGTCCTCCAGGACCCACTGTCCCTCTCTGCCCTTCCTGCTCCTGTCTCTGTCTCTCTGTCTCTCTCTCTGTCTCTCTGTCTCTCTCCCCCGGTTTGCGGCCTGCTAGAGTTCTTGCACCGCTCCCTTGAGCCTTTTTATTTTGGCTCACATCTGGTACAGTGCATCCTCCGGCTGAGCCACTCTTGCGCTTTGCGCAAGTGTTCAAATATCGCATTGCGCACTTTATGCATGGACCCGCCCCCTTCGGTTGCGCATGCCTTCATTTCCATTGCGCTGTGGCTCAGCGTGTTTTCGGTGGCGCAACTGGCCCCTTCTCAATATCGCAGAATGGCGCATTTTTGGAGTTGCGCACGCGCAACCCTGTTGCGCATGGCGCAACCCTTTTGAATATCTGGGCCGAAGAGTATAGTAAAAACCTTTGGTTGTTTACTTGTAATGTTTGACCATGAAAGAAACATAGAAATATAGAATCTGTCAGCAGAAATGGACCACTTCATCCACCCAGTCTCCTAGATGGCTCCTGCCTCATCTGTCTCTGCAGACCCTAACTGGTCTCCAACACCCCCCATCCCCCGGCCTATTTACTAATATTCCCCAATGTCTGTCCCACACTTACTTGAAGCCCCCTACTGTTTTTTCTCCACCACTTCCACTGGCAATCTGTTCCAGGCATCCAGCAATAGTTCAGTGAAGTAGTACTTCCTCAAATTTCTCTTAACCCTCCCCTCTCTAGCACCATCACATGCCTTCTTGTCCTGGTGCTATTGCTCATCTCAAAGAGACTCCTCTCCTGTACCCTGTTCACCCTGTGAGGTTCTTGTATGTGTGTATCATTCATAGGTGCTGGGTTATATGGGCCTGTGGGGCATAGGTCTCAGCAGTATTTTGTGAAGTGGGCCAAGCCCCATCAATAATTTTAAACATTAAAAATTGTTTTGGTCTTTTTTTTTTTAACTTCTGCGCACATGACCCAGGTGTGCATGCAAGCCCTCTGTGACATGCTGCGGGCAGGCACCTGCCTCCTCCAACTCTGCATTGGTGGTCTGATAGCATCTTGAAATTAGCACCGGTGGCATTTTTCCTGTGGGGTACATGTGCCCAAAAAGATAGCAGGCAATGCAATTGGCTGGCTAGAAGGACTTTAAATTGAAGCAGGCGGGCATTAGATGATGAGGCGAGTGATTAGGAGAGACCATGATGATGTGGGTGTGAGGAAGCAGCACCAGCAAAAGTAGAAGCAGGCTGCAGCTAGCAGAGAAGGTGACATCCTCCATCCAGACCAGTACCAGGCAGGTACCCGCACCATCTGGCATAGCACAGAGAGTGGCAGAGCGAGGGAGAGAGTGTGACCACCAGGCCCAGAGAAGCAGTAGGTGTGGCACGAGCCCTATGAGGGAGCGCTGGGGTCCGGGATGTGAGGCATGTGATGCAGCCAGAAATGGCAGTCAGAGGAGGAGGAGGACACACATGGAAGCGGAGGTCAGAGGACAGGAGCCAGAGGGGAGGGGTGACCACACCAGTCCAGCAGAAGAGGAGCAGTCCACCAGCAGGAAAGAGCAAGCAGCAGCAGGCCAGCCAGACTCGGCAGCACTGTGGGTGGTGGTAGGACCGTGATAACAACAAAACCATCAGGAGCCTATTACAGCCAGCAAGTAGTAGCCAGGTAATGTGGTGGGGCAAGGGAGGAGGGGAGCTGAGCCCTGGTGGCGAAAGGAGGAGAGAGGTGAGCTTGAGCTGTGTTCCAGAACTTATGACCAGCTCAGGCCAACTGTGTGAGGTGGCAGGCCCAGAGGAGAAAGGGGTATTTAGGGCTGGGGCTGGGGGTTCTTGCTGGCATGCAGTCACTCTTTTCCCTCATCTGCAGAAGCATTTTAATATGTCATACCCCTTCACACCCCTCAACCACGAGCCTCAAAAATCCGGTACAAGGCTTAAAGAAATCGGGGACAGATCTTTAAAATTGGTGTTATTCCCTCAGGAAGCTAGTAGAATGAGGCGTTGAGTGTAACGTGCATTTTCTGAAGAACAAGTCAGTAACTCAAATGTTTGACATTATTTTGTGCTTACAGTCACTACTGTTAAGTCAAGTTAACATACTTTAGAAGGAACAAAGGTAAATTTTGAGACACAATGCCGGGATGTGCCTGAAAACTGGGGGGCAGTTGAGAGGTATGTACCCCTTACAAAATCCTGTGCTCTTGACCCAATTTTTTTGGGGGGGGGGTGGATATGAAAGCATTCACTCTTCCGTCATCTACAGGAAGCATCTCTATATTTTAATATTTCATACCCCTTACAAAACCCCGCACTCTTGTCCCTGCCTACATTTAACAACTCTTAGTCCTCTCACTTTCTGGAGCTTCAGGAGGGCCAGTGGTTAGTTTATTTAGCAGGAATCAAGAACAAAAATAATTTATCCATGTGACTGTCAGTGATAAAATACAGAGGGGTGTGTGTGTGTGTGTGTGTGTGTGTGTGTGTGTGTGTGTGTGTGTGTGTGATCTTACGGGAATAATGCATGCATTGGGTAGTTGTGAGAGATGAGGCATAATCAGATGCTGCAACCCAAGACATACATTACTACTTTATTATCACTTACTCGGGGGTGCATAAATATGCTTTGAAATAAGCTTTTGTTTTGCTTAGAAAAGTTCTTACAATTCAAATTAGGTGTGTTGCTGTAAGAGAATAACCAATGGCCATGTGTTGTGTTTTGAATGAGGTTATGATTTAGAAGAAGAATCCGAAGAATCAGCATTTATATAGCGCTTTTTCATACACAATATCCCAAAGCGCTTTACAAGCAATGCTAGACTGGTAGTGAAGTGACTGATTTAGCATGCTGAGGCTGCAAAGGAACCTGGTTACAAGTACCTCCATGGCTCTCACTGTAATAGCATCATCCTTAGGTTGAGTTATGTGGCATTCCCTGCTTTAGATGGGGCATGGGTATATTACACCTATAGACCAGACCACCTAAGCAGTACCTGATCGGGGTGTGCGTCCTTGTGCTTCTTTCACTGCAGCTGAGAATGGGATGTAAAAAGGCTGAGACATGCAGAACAGTTAACCTAGCAGAGTACTTAGAGAGGTTGCTCATTTGCTTAGATGATAACAGAGCAAATTGAAACAGGTTTTATTCTTCATAGAAACATAGACTCTGATGGCAGATAAGGACCGCTTGACCCACCTAGTTTGCCCATTTCCCTACCTATAGGATAAGCTGCAGATCCTAGTTAACCAACAGCCTATTTCTTCCTACTCCCACAAGAATTGTCTTATGTCTGTCCCATGCATTCTTGAATTCTCCCACATTTTTAGACCCCACAACCTCCTCAGGAAGGCTGTTCCATGCGTCCACCACCCTCTCTGTGAAAAAATACTTCCTCACATTGCCACTGAGGCATCCCCCCTCTATCTTCAAATTGTGTCCCCTTGTTCTTGCACATCTCTTTTTCTGAAAGATGCTACCCTCTTGGACTTTGTTGATTCCACTGAGGTACTTAAAAGTTTCTATCATGTCCCCCCTCTCCCTCCTTTCCTCAAGGATATACATATTAAGCTCCTTTAGTCTCTCATCATATGGCTTCTCTTGCAGACCCTGCACCATTTTAGTTGCCCTCCTCTGGACTGCCTCCCTCCTGTCTATGTCCTTGCAGAGATGGGGTCTCCAGAACTGGATGCAGTACTCCAGATGGGGTCTCACCAACTGTCTGTACAGAGGGATAACAACTTCCCATTTTTTGATGAAGCATGTAAATAAACATGGCAGCGGCTGCTGCCATCTACCACACACAATTCCTAGAAAGCCAACTTTGGGGTGCCCAATCCCCCGTTGGCATGTTTAATACCCCCCAAGACTGTGTGGCACACTGGGAGCCCACCCCAGTGTGCCTCCCTGTGTTCAGAATCCAATCACCGCGGCATGCTCCTGCCCCCGCCCCACCCCCATTGTGCCCACCACAGTGTGGCCAACATCGCCCCTCCAAAGTCATGGGCACACTGGGAGACCACACCAGTGTGCACAACATTTTTATTACACCTGTAGAAAAAGAAAACTGTCTGCGGTGTTCATTTTTTTTTTTTATTACCTGAAACAAAGAAAACAGCCCCTCGCTGTCGGGTCCCCTCCCCTCCCCTAACCCACACCCACCCTCTGCACACCCCATCTCTACACACCCCCACACCCCATACTTACCTCCAGAGGTTGGAGCTGTGATTTTCAGTGGTGTGGGAACATGTCTGCACTCTTCAAAACCGACCACGAACTAAAGAAATGCCGGTAAGCTGTATAATGGCATAAATGGAGGGGGGGGTCAACTTAGGTGGATATCTCAGTCATTTTTTTGAATTTTGCCTCCAGATTTTCAACATGGGGTGCTTGAGACCCTACCTCATGAACACATGCACTGTCATCTCGTTACTCTGTCTTGAAAGGTCATTTCGCGATCACTGCGCGGAATCACCTTTTGGGACCGAGTAATGAAACAACAGTGCCACTGTTCATGAGGCGGGGTCCCAAAAAGCCTATCTTGCAAATTTGGTGCAAAAATTCCCAACAATGACTGTGTTACAAGCATGCGCTGTGCAGTTTCAATGCGTGCTCATAACTTCTACAATTTTTAATATTTTCACTCCAGATTTTCAACATTGTCATTTTTCCACACCTCCTTATGAACAGTAGAGCTATAATTTTTCACATCCTGCTCAAAATGTGTTTTCACACATGTGGCATACAATGGCGCGGTCACTGTGCGAGATCAATGTTCAGGGCACATTAACAAAACTACAGTGACACTGTTCACGAGCAGAGGTCCCAAAATGCCTGTGTTGAAAATTTGGTTGAAAAATCCCCAAAATAATTGCATTATGGGCGTGCGTTGTGCAGTTTCTATGCACGCTCGTGACTCACTTTTCACATTCTGCTCGAAATGTGTTTTTGCACATGTGGCACACAATTTTTTTTATTTATTTATTTGTGAAATCAGTTTACAACCTTTGAGCCAGAGGCTCGTTTCCAAAGGTACCTCGTCACATTAAAGACATACATAGAGTTTTTGGTTACATACATAGAGTTTTTGGTTACATAGCATAGGTTTTAGGTTACATAGCATAGGTTTGCAAAACAATAGGCGTACAACAGAGGCGCCATGTCACACTGAGGTCAGATAAAATACAATTAGGTAACAGGGTACATGTAATTGAGAACATGTGTTACACAAGTTGGTATCAACAACTGAGCAATCTAATAGGTATACAATGAAACAGCTGGCACTGGCCAGGTTAGACATAGGTACGGTGTAACAGGAAGCGGTGGTGGGGTTGGCTAGGTGGACAGCCGCCCGGTGGGCGTTGTCATGAGAAGTCGAGGTGGAGGCTAATTCAGAGACAGGAGCAGCTACGGGTGTTGAGGAGTTGGTTTCGAAGGGTGGTTTTGAACTTGGAGATGGTGGTGGCATTGGTGATGGGGGCAGGTCACTGTGGGAAATCAATGTTTTGGACAGATTAACAAAATCACAGTGACACACTTCATGACCGGAGTTCCCAAAATGCCTATGTTAAAAATTTGGTTAAAAAAATCCCCCAAATAATTGCGGTACGGGCGTGCATTGCCCAGTTTCTAAGCATGCTCCTGACTGCACCAATTTTTCATATTTTCACTCCATATTTTTGACAATGCTATTTTTTTACACCTCCTCATGAACAGTGCAGCTGTCATTATTCACATCCTGCCTGAATGTGTTTTCGCACCTGTGGTGCCAAATGGCACAGTCACTGTGCAAAATCACCTTTTGTCTAACAAACTCATAGTGCCACTGTTCATGAGGTGGGGTCAGAGACAGCCCATGTTGAAAATTTGGAGTGAAAATACCAACAAATGCCCAGGGCATTAGGGTTTCCAACCATAATGCCCCACCCTGTAGAGACTGACAGGCATCAGGAATGTGACTTGGCATTGTTGGCTGTAATGCTCACACCATTCCATCCTCACCCTGCAGCCAGTGACAGACATCAAGGTGTGCTTTGGACTCTTCGGCCCCAAAATGCACCCCATTCCTCTATACTGCACCCATCTCAGCATATTTCCTTATGGGATGGGGTGAGCATAAGGCCTGAAGACCCCAAGGCACACCACGGCACTTGTCGATGTCTGCGGGGTAGGGTGAGGTGAGGTGAAATGGCATGAGCGTTATGGTCACTGACCCAAAGGCACACCCCAGTGCCTGTCACTCTCTGCAGGGTGTGGCTGGGGTCAGCGTCAGTTCACTACTTCACTGCCAATCCTATTGTACATCTCTCTAACTCCTGCACTACCAGTGCCAATACTAGCAAGCCAACATTCGGCATTGACAAATGTTTGTTTGATGAGAGAGACAAAGGGGTAGAAGAGGGAGAGCAATAGATGGGGAGAAATGAGAGAGACAGAGGGGGTTAAGAGACAGAGAGAGATACAGAGGGGTAGAAAGACAGAGAGAGAGGCAGAAGGAGAGAAGGAGAGAGACTAGGGAGGGGGGAGAGAGAGAGACAGTCAGTGGGGGGTGGAAGAGATAGAGGTGAAAGAGGGATCATAACTCTCAACTTTCCCTGATTTTCAGGGATGTCCCTGATTTTGCCTCAAAATGTTCCTGTCCCTCTTAAAATTTGTGTTTCTGTGACTGAACAGTGGGTATACTGTATGCTCATAATATTGTCAAACAGAGTTACAGACTTGCTGTTCTGCAGACAAAGTATTTTACACCAATAGTCTTATGCTGCCTGCTTCAAGGGATAGAACCAATAGTTAAACTGTGCCCCTCATTATACTTCTTTGTCACTGATTTTTTTAAGCTATGTTCAAGTGCCAAACTCCACTGCAAATACCTGCAAGTGAACGTTCGGCGTTGACAAATACTTGCTTTAGTTGGATGTAGTATTGATTCAAAATGGCCCCGACCACGTGGTGGTGAGCAACGTGGCAACAAGGGACTGTCACCTTGCCAGGACGCCAACTTTCTGAACTATACTGTTAATGTACTTTTGGTTTATTAAGCTTGATTTATGTTCAGGGGAGTCCTAAAGGGGAAATAACTAAATCTGTTACATAAAGTGCTCTATTGTGGCTCATACTAAAGTGCATGCCTTAAAAGCTTTAATAAAAGGCGATTTCTAGTAGATATTAATCTTAGTTCCCAAGTTTGGGAAGTTGACAGAATTGAATGGGGTAGTGTTTATAGCATTTTTATCTCCCTAGTTATAATGCAGTATTTGTGGAAACAATGACTAGTTTAAGGTCATGTTAATATGGGCTGTAATCTTTTCTAACTTCTCCCAGGTTTTCCACAGTCATGGCATGGCTAGCACCCTTAGCATACTTATTTCCCTTCAGAAAATGTTAGAACCTACTTAGGTGGTACCCCATATGAAGTATCACTAATTAATAACCTGTATTATCCTGCTGCTAGCATGTATTATGTTGCCATTATATCACAAGGTGTGGCCATCCATGATGACATTAATTGTATGCCATACTGAATGGTTCGGTACATGATTTTAAAAATAAAGTTTAAAAATAAAAATTCTCAGAGGGCAAAAATGTAAGTACCCTTAGACTAGCCATGGCTGTTGAATATTAATATCCCCTTCCCTGGTGGTGTAGTGGACCCCCCTCCCCAATCCCCGATGTCACCCTTAATGTTAAATATTAATGTCTCCTGCCCTGGTGGTGTAGTGGACCTCCTCCCCAATCCCCAATGTCACCTGTAATTTTAATAATATATATCCCCTTCTCTGGTGGTATAGTGGACCCCTCCTCAATCCCCAATGGCACCTGTAATGTTAAATATTAATGTCCCCTGCCCTGGTGGTGTAATGGACCTCCTCCCAGATCCCCAAAGTTGCCCATTATGGTAGAGACAAAATATTTCCTTCCCTGGTGGTCTAGTGGACCCCAACCCCCCACATACTCCAGCAGGCAGTGTCTCAACACCCTGCTCCAGCCATCCTAAAACCAAGTCAGCTACTGGCACAGCCCACTGCTCACCACCACTGCCAGTCACCAACTGAGCTCTCAGTGAGTGCCATACAGTATTCGGTGCACGGTCACTGATGACAATCTATGAGTGCCATACAGTATTCGGTGCACGGTCACTGATGACAATCAATGAGTGCCATACAGTATTCGGTGCACGGTCACCGATGACAATCAATGAGTGCCATACAGTATTCAGTGCACGGTCACCGACGACAATCAATGAGTGCCATGCAGTATTCAGTGCACGGTCACCGACGACAATCAATGAGTGCCATGCAGTATTCAGTGCACGGTCACCGACGACAATCAACGAGTGCCATGCAGTATTCAGTGCATGGTCACCGACGACAATCAACGAGTGCCATGCAGTATTCAGTGCACGGTCACCGACGACAATCAATGAGTGCCATATAGTATTCAGTGCACGGTCATTGATGACAGTCTATGAGTGCCATACAGTATTTAATACATGGTCACCGATGACAATCTATGAGTGCCATACAGTATTCAGTGTACAGTCACCAATGACAATCAGTGAGTGCCATACAGTATTCAGTGTACAGTCACCAATGACAATCAAAGAGTGCATTCTGAATACTGTAGAGCACTCATTGAGAGCTCAGTTGATGACTGGCCATGATGGTGAGCAGTGGACTGTGTCAGCCACCAGCTGGGTTTCTGGATGGGAGGGGAGAGTGTGGTGGTGAGACACTGCCTGCCAGGGTGTGTTTGGTGGGGGTCCATGGGGGACATAACCCCAGAATGAGAGAGGCAGTTGGCCAGCTGATAGCACCCAGAGACATGACTGAACAGCTGCACAGTCAGCCAAAGGAGCATAAAAACCTTTATAAAAAAAGTGTTCAAATGTTACAGGTTTGTGAGCAGTTTGTTACAGGTTTGTGAGCAGTTTGTTACAGGTTTGTGAGCAGTTTGTTACAGGTTTGTGAGCAGTTTACTTACTTACTTACTACTTGCCAGCAGATACAGGCCATACGGTCTATCAAGTCTGCTTGAGTGTGCAGCTGACACCCCACTTTGCAGCTGCCTCCCTTCACAATTACCCCCACACAGATGAATGCCAAGTGAGATTGAACCAGATTAAGCTGTTTGTGGTATTTCCAGTGAATGGGGCAAATTTGGCCAGGACACCATGGAAATTCCCCTACTCACCAGTAGGGGGATCCATGCCAGCCTGACAAGCTGAGTCAGTCCTACTGAAACAATGAGAGAGTGTGGATGTGAGGGGGTGTGAGGAGAGGGCCTCCTCTCCAGTCTTTATTCTACTAGAGGCCATAGATTGCAGGAGAATGGAGAAGGCAAGTGAGGAAAAGAAACAACAAAGAAGAAGTAAAAAAAACAGAAGCAGACCAGAAGGTGAGCAAACTTCTGTGGAGATGGAGGATGCTAAAACTCAAAACGTGAGTAAAAAGGTTTCTATTCCTGTGGACAAAAAAGATGTTTCAGTAAACAAAACAAGAGATGATGAGAAACTGTTAAAACAGAAGCAGGCAGAATGTATGTCAGACAGTGAAAATGACAGGCCTGAAGCCTGTCAGAATCAGCTGCAACAAAATGACACAGCAGCATCAAAGGGTGTTGGGCCTACAGGTTCTGAGGGCAGTGTGAATGACAGGGAAACCTTAAAAGAGAAGGCCAGAGTGAGTTGGAAACAGCTTGGCCTAAGGAGGAAACCAGATACTAAAATGGAAAATAAAGGAAAAAAAAATGAGTGCAAAAACAAAACAAGAGGTTGTTGGACAAGAACTTGAGGGTACCCAAATGGAAAACAAAGGAAATAAAGGTAAAAGCAAGAAATAGAGGAAGGCTCGGATGAACATGTATTGAAAAATTATAAAGATAATCTGGAGTGGGTTACAGAGGCCCTAGTAAGTGCAGGATGGAAATTGAAAGAGGATGGGTCAGGTTGGCATCCAAATAGGCCCCGCACACCAAGAGAAGGATTAAAGGTGTCAGGAAGGCACAGTGTGGAAAAAAAGGAAGAAAAAGAAGAGAATGTAAAGGAACAAAATCGGGAATGATGACAGAGACAGATGATACTAAAGAAATTCTATATATAGATGGAATGAATGAAAGCGATGATGCATCAATGGAAGTTGAGCAGAAAACAATACAAACAGATGAGGAATTAAACAAAAACAGGGAAAAACAACAAAAGAAAAAGAAAGAGAAAGAGGAAACCTGAAGGGGGAATACAAGAGAAAACTTGTTCCCAAATGAAAACAAGCCTCAACAAGCTAAAAGAAGAAACGCAGTGTGTCTTAAAGTAAGAGGATTGTCAGCAGATGCACCAGACAGGATTTTTATTGGCAGATGTCTTTTAAAAGAAAGTATGAAGTATTACCCATACAAAATATATGCGTTTATTCACGTTCCAGCTAGCACAGAATATGACATTAGCATCAATCACCCAGGGGGCCTGGACAGATTTTGGAGACTATACCAGCAGTTAAAATACACTGAGCTATGGAAAAATTTTATCGCACTACCCCTCACAAAACCAGCCTTTAAAATAGCAATGGTACTTTTTTGGAATGAAGGGGTCAATGTCATGGATATATATTTTTGGATGAAACAATGATGTACAGTACATGGTCCACCTGAACCAATCCTAGATGAAGACTGCTTATACACAGGATGTTGGAAATATAAGATAACTCTAAAACTTTAGGACAAGATCGTGGCATTGTGTTTTATGTGGGACAACACAGAGCTTGTTATAAGTGTGGGGAGAAAGCACATATAAGCAATGCATGTGAAATGGACAAATGTGGCCTGTGTGGAGTGTTGGGACATTTTGGTGCTGAGTGTAAAAATAAACTAAAATGTTGCCTGTTTGAGGAAGAAGGTCATATATTCTCAAGGTGTCCATGGGCATCGTACAATAGCTCAGACACAGAGGAAAGAGTAGAGCAAGATGTTTACCTGGTAATGACACAGAAAGAAAAGGGGGAACAAACCAAAGTTGTGCTAGAATAATTGCAGGTAGATGACACAAAACAACAGGAAAAAAGGGAGGAGGAAGTAGGAAAAAAGGTACAGAATGTTACAGGGAAGGAGAAAGAAGGAAAGCAGAGTCAAGAAGGAGGTAATGAGCATACAGAGGTAGAGAAAACTGCAATGGGACAAATACAAAATAAATTCACCATGGTGACTAGATCCAGAAACAGGGATCTGAACCAAATGAAACAGAAGATGTTGATGGAAAAGGACAGAGAATGGGTGGAACTCACAAACAGGTATAGTCTTTTACAAGACAAGGAATGGACTACAATGGATGAGGAATCAGAGAATTCTAGCATTGATTCATCTCACAGGGAAGAGGCAACAGATGAAGGGACGTCAGATAATCAGGCATCAAAAAAAGTCAAAAATCAAGGGACACAAAATGAACTGATTTACTCTCTGAACTTTCAAAATGGATAATTTAAAATGCTTAACTAATAATGTTAATAGCATTAAAAATTGAAAGAAAAGGTTAATTACATTTAAAATATTAAGTGATTCAAAAGATGATATAGTGATATTACAAGATGCTAGACTGCACACTATAGAGGAGCTGCAACAGGCACAAAAAGACTGGATATGGGCCCCCCATGGTCTGTTGGGGAAGAGAGATGTTCAGAGGTGGGGGTAACATTCATGTCTCAAGATGTTAAAGTCCTTAAGATAATAGAGCCTGTACCACCAAGGGTCTTGATAACTGACTATATATTGAAAATAATCACAATATGGATAATAGTAATTTACAATCCATAGATCAAAACAGAAAAAAAATAAGTTGGGGGGGATTGAACCATATTTGCATACTTCAAAGTTGGTATTATGGGGAGGGATTTGAATTGTGGATTAACAAAAGCTGATTGGGGAGAGTAACAGAGAAAGTATATTGTGATGCTAACTTTTTAAAGAAAATCATGGTAAATGCAGGATTGGAAGATGAGTATAAAATAAAAGGGAAAAAAGGTGAACATACATATTTTAAAGGCAAACGATCTATGAGAACAGATTTTTGGGTGGTTGCAAAGGAAATAGTTTTGGAGCAAGTTAAAAGTTTCCCGATTGAAACAACAGACCATATGGCTGTGGAAATAAATATAAATCTAGGGAAAAAAATGGTATTTGGGAAAGGTTTTTGGAGGATGAATGTAGCAAAGCTAGACGAGGAAAGATGTAAGGAAAATATAAAAGATTTATTAGAAGCAAGAGATACCGTAAAAGAAATGTATAATAAAAAATAGAATGGTGGGAGGACACAGAAATTGACATGTAACAATTACTGATAGAGGAAGGAAAAAGGGCAGAAGCTACAAAATATGGAAAATATTTGAGTTTAAGAGCCAAGTTATATAAATTACTTACAAGACAAAAAAAATATAAAGTAAATGAAGAACAACAAATAACAGATATTAAGCAAGAAATGGGAAAATACCCATATAGTAGAATTAAATCTCTTATAATGGAACAGAAAAGTGGTACACAGGGGACAAAACACCAAACAAATTCTTTTGATAGTAATAAGGATAGGATTAAAAAGAGAGTAATGAATGAATTCAAAGATAAACAAGGTAAGGTGTATACAGATATGGGAAATATCAAATGCATAGTGCAAGAATTCCTGAAAGGAAAATACCAAAAAGAAAGGTGTAAGGAGAAGAACCATTTTTTGATACTATTAATATGCCTAAATTAAAAAAAAGAGGAAGAAGAGTTAATTAATAAAGAAATTAAGGAGGAAGAAATAAGAGAAGCAATTAAAACATTATCAAATAATACAGCACCAGGAATAGATAGAATATCTAAGATTTTTTATTAAGTCTTTGAAGAAAAACTTACTCTTATATTAGTCCAAATCTATAATGAAATTTTTCAAAGTGGTGAACTTTTGGAAAGTATAAAACAAGGTGTAACGATATTTCTTTTTTAAAAAAGGGGCGAGAACACAAATTCAAAACTGAAGACCTATAAGTTTATTAACAACTGATTATAAAATACTAGCCAAAATAATAAATAATCATTTAAGATTTTTTTGCAGAACAGTTAGTTTTACAGATGCAAACATGTGCAATACCAGGGAGGAGAATACAGCAAAACTTAACTTACATAAGAGAAATTATCAATAAAGGGCAAGAAAAAGAAATAGAGGAATGTTTGTATGGTCTGGACCAAGAGAAGGCTTTTGACGTTATACTACATACGTATATATGGGATACAGTAAAAGAATAAGAAATACCAGATGAAATGGTTACCCTGATTAAAACTCTGTATAAGGAGGCACAAATTTGCCCAATGATAAATGGACACTTGGGTATACATATGTTCATTAAAAATTGGGTAAGACAAGGCTGCCCATTGAGCCCCTTGATATAGGTGTTATGTTTGGATCCCCTTTTAAGGAAAATAGAAGAGGAAAAGGACATTCAGAATATAATGTGGCAAGGAGAAAGACTGGCTAAAACTAGTGTGTACACAGATGATTGTGTAATACTAGTGAAATATCAGGAAGCAGGGGATACGATGCTGGACTTGGTGGAAAGCAATAGTCACTACACAGAGAATAAGAAAAATAAAAGGAAAAGTAAAATATATCCATTAAGGGATATTAAAATAGGTAAGCCTGGAGAATTGGAAGTAGTACAAGGAGAGATAAGGATCTTGGGGATATTGTATGGTGACGAAAAGGTTATCCAAAGGAATTGGGAAGAAAAATATGATATTGCAGAAAGGAAAGTCAAGAAATGGAAACAATGGAATATGACAAAGGGAAAAAGAATGTATTTATTAAAGACATTCATTGTGCCCATTTTTTTGTGCTAAGCATATGTATATCCTGTACCACTGCAAATGCAGACTAGTATATTATCTCTTTTTTTCAGACGTTATGGGGAAGCAGACTAAATCCAATAAAGAGAGGAATAACATATGTGGATATAAAGGACGGTGGGTTGAATATAATACAGCCAATTGTATTTTTAGTAGGTATGTTTATTACTTTCAACATAGTACCCTTGATAAAAGGGGAAACTAAAGGATTGTTAAAGTTTTCATATAAGTGGAGTGACTCTGTGGTTAAAAATATAGGGAGAAAGAAAACATAAAGGGTGGGAAAGTATGGCCTGAATATATGGAAACTTGTGGGTATTACCTAATGCAATGGGGGGTAAAAATAGATTCCTTGATTAGGAAAAGTAGGAAACAGATATATAAAGAAATAATGGAAATACATTTCTATGAGGAGACGGTTTTTAAAGTTAAATAAGGTATAGTAATAAAAGAATTGCTGGCAGCAACCTTAGATAAAAGAATTCCCAAGAAAATGAAAGAGACAGTCTAGTTGTGTAGTCATGACAAATTGAATGTGAGAAGCAATCATAAACATAAAAAATTGGAAGAGAGGTTATGTGTTGAAATAAGTTGTGGGATGTAAGAATAAACTATGTTGCACATGTTTTTTAAATGTTCCTATATCAAACCCTTCTGGAGAATGTTGGCAAAGTTCTGGGGGATGAAATGTTTCAGGCATGTGACTTATGATGTTGGGCAATTATCTAAGGAATGGAGTAATTTTAACAAAAATATAGTATATGTTACCCTAGCAATTTTGAAATGGGTGTTATGGCAAAATAGATGTCAAAGAATACTACAGGGAAAAGAAGAGTCTTTGCAGGATCTTTTGTTTAAAGTACAGTTTGAAATTGACAAAATCTATCAAGAAGAATGTAGGATACTGGGGGAAGAAAGTGCAAGGAAAATGTGGAAAATATTACTGATATTGGTTGAAAAGTGACATATGGATGTTTGTAAAATGATATAACTGTGTTTGTGATTAATGATATGCTTTTGTTTTTAACAAAAAATTCCCCTACTCTTTTTGATAAGTGCCATGGGATCTTTAACATCCACCTGATCTACCACCAATCCAGGCAGATGGGACCTTGGTTTTAATGTCTCATCCGAAAGACAGCACCTCAGAAGTGAGTAGCTTGTGAGCAGTTTGTTACAGGTCTGTGAGCTAGACCTGTAACAAACTGCTCACAAGCTGGGTCCCCCACCTACTCCTACTCCCTCTGCTCAGCCAAAGGGACTACGCAATTTCCATCTAAATAATAAAAGCTTTCTACCCAAATTGGACGCCTTAAAACTCTGAGTCACCCTACACTCTCTGATGTTCTGTGCATAACTGAATCATGGCTCTCTGCCAGGATCCCAGATTAATCCCTCACTATCCCTGATTTTAACCTATTCTACCAAGACCATGGTAAGCATGGTGGCAGAGTGGTCAATCCCTCACATGTTCTCTCTTCCACTGAGATGCCTGCCCCTCCTCCCATAAGTAGTGATTGCCAAAGTTGCCCCAATTCGCTCCATGAAGTGATTCGCAGAGTGAAGGCAAATTCGCAGAGTGCTCCGCAACGTGAAGCGGAGTACTTTGCGTTATAATCAAGGCCTCTGATTTACGGTGATTAAAACAAATTCGGTTTTCAAGACTTAAGATTCCGGAATTTCACCAGTGATTGTTACTCTAATTTTTGGATTTTACCGGGATTCTGTTATCATTCTTTTAGTATGTGCATAAATAATCAGAATTAAATAAGGCTTAATATACAGAGCATTAAATAAAACAAATGAAAATAGTACAGGAAGGAATGAAAAGAAAAACACACTTTTTTATAGATTTACTGATCTGATAGAAATTGCCAGATTCCATGAAATCTTTGTTTTTACCGGTTTTTAGGCAGCCCTGATTCTAGAATTTTACCGGATTGTCCGGTAAAAACCGAAAAACAGTGGCCTTGGTTATAATGGGTAACGCGAAGTCAGTTGAAAACAATGACTTCGTGTTACTCTGCCTTACACTTTGCCTTGTTTTTAAGCTCCAAAGGTGAATTTTGCAGTGATTCATGGGATTTCAGGTCACATGGGCTCTAGATTGTTCTGCACAGCCTCAGTTTGGTGTAGTGTGTGTAGGAAGCTGTAGGAGACAATCTGCTCTGAGAGCTCTCTGTGATTCAAACCTTAAAAAAGCTGTTAAAAAAGCCTTTTTGAGTCTTTTTTTTGCTGAAACTTTAGTTCATCGATTATAGGAAACCATCCTGTGCTCATATCATTGAGCGTTTATTGTTTGTGTATGGATTTTGAATGTTAATGTACAACATTCAGTCTATGTACTGAGAGACAGTGGAAGTGTGCTTTGGGGAGGGGTATATCTGTGGTGTAGGTAGATTAACTTGGAGAAAAAGACTGCTCTCTGTTTTGGTGATATTTTTCTTGTTTAACTGTGTTAATGTACACACAGTAATTTTTTCAATATTTCTTGCCATTTTTTTGCTGATTGTTGTGGTGCAGCTGTGCATAATTTTAGTTTGTTTAAAATATGTGGTTATATTACTGAAGTTTTCAATTTGCTATGCATTACTTAGTGTGTGCGTGAAGATGTGTGTGACGCATCATCAAATCAGACACCTTTTATTGTGCCACAAAATAATTTCAGCAATGTGAAGCTGCTATCCACTGCAGCTGTGTGATTTTTGTACTTCTTTATGGTATCTTTACTGGTACTAGTATTAGTGACTGTTACTGCGGCAGTGCATAATTTTAGTTTGTTTAAAATATGTGGTTATATTACTGAAGTTTTCAATTTGCTATGCATTACTTAGTGTGTGTGTGAGTATGTGTGTGACGTGTGTCATCAAATCAGAGACCTTTTATTGTGCCACATAATAATTTCAGCAATGTGAAGCTGCTGTCCACTGCAGCTTTGTGATTTTTGTACTTCTTTGTGGTATCTTTACTGGTACTAGTACTAGTGACTGTTACTGCAGCAGAACAGTACACTGCCCCCCCCCGCGCGGCCCGCCTCAACTGGTAAAGTTTTCTTTTCCAGATTTGAATTTCTGATGGTGAGCACTGGTTAGGTGTTGTGCCTTTGTGTCTGCATCTCTTCAGTGCACAGCGCAATCTTAATCTGTCTGTGCATTTACATCTCTTTAGGGTCCAATCTTCATCTGTAACTTAAGTCACAGTTGTTTCTTTGGCTTCTCTTCAGAGTACTGGACAGGTGTGGTGCTTAATTCTGCATGAACCTTGTACTCATTAATATGCGTTTTTAAGTCAGGACCATCATCATGAGTCACTCGTGATACAAATCACGTTCTTCATCATCACGGTCACAAATGCAGTCACAAATCATGATTCACGATCATTCATGTTACGAATCACAAAATAAATGTTTTTTCTAGTTACTTGGATGTATTGTAAGCCTGTTTTGTAGTATCTCTCCAGGCTTCACCACCCCACCATTGTACTCATTGATATGTGTTTTTAAGTCTGGGAGTTTTAAGCTACAGCTCATCAGGGAAGTACAGCCATAGGCAGTAAGCATTCACGTTTCTTCATCATCACGGTCACAAATGCAGTCACAAATCATGATTCACGATCATTCACGTTACAAATCACAACATTAATTTTTTTCTAGTTACTTGGATGTTTTGTAAGCCTGTTTTATAGTATCTCTCCAAGCTTCACCACCTCCACCATTGTACTCATTGATAGGTGTTTTTAAGTCTGGGAGTTTTAAGCTACAGCTCATCAGGGCCTGGGCAAGTACAGCCATAGGCATTCACATTTCTTCATAATCACGGTCACAAATGCAGTCACAAATCACGATTTACGATCACGTCATGAATCACAACATAAATTTTTTTTAATAGTTACTTGGATGTATTGTAAGCCTGCTGGCCACGGTGCTGAACAGGGATGGGATCCATACCTGGGCTCGGGGGAACAGGCACATCCTGCTCCAGAGGACCTGGTGCTGGACTTGGTGGTGGTGGTTCAACTGCCTCAGAGTCAGGACAAGAGGCGGTGCTGGTCCTGCTTCGGGGGGGCACTCACAAGTTTTGAGCGGTCCAACAGGAATGAGCACCCATGCCCTCCACACATGCACAGGTATGATGCTTACCACTACCACGCTCTCCCAGAGCTGCCCCATCCCAGACATTCCCTCACCCTGGTCCATCTCTCCTACTGAGCTCCCTCAGTCCGAGCAATCACTACTCACACTGTCACACAACACACACACACACAGTCACACAGACACAGACAAACAACTAACTACTTATAAAGGTAAGAAAAATAAAATTTACAGAAAGAACAAATTAAGTAAAAAAGAGTACAGAAAAGACAAAAAAATGTAGCTTTTAAAAAAGCTGTTGGGTCTAAATCAAAGTTTAAATCTCCTCCTCGCTCTGATCTAAAAGTATCAGCAGTCACAAAACACACTACTGTCTCTTCGTCTGCACAGGATAAAGTAAAAGTGTCTGCTTGTATGACTCACTTTCTTCCTGCCTAGCTAAAGAGCATGTGACTTACAGTACTGTAAGCCATGTGATGTGTGGGGGGGGGCTGCCAAATCTGAAACACCAAGTGGATCACTTAGAATCATAATGAAGAATGCGAAGTCCATTAAAAACAATGACTTCACCTTACTTCGCACTGCCATTCTGCCTTAATGTGAAGTGGTAATGACAAGGCGGAGTGAGCACTTTGCATTGCCCAACTGCTGTGAGGAGTGGCACCCAAAGTGCCCACTTCAAGTTCACTTCGACGGTGGAATTTAAATTCGCTGCATCTCTACCCATGAGCTCCTTATAGTTCTCCAGTCACTCTCCTCTACTCTCTCAATATGCACTGGAGTAGTGTACAGCTACCCAAAGCTCTCCACAACTCTGTTATTAAGTGCATCTGTGCCATTTCCTCCCATTCAAGTAAAGGTGAGCTCATTCTGCTTGGTGATTTCAATCTGGACTGCCTCTCACCTTCTTCCAAACCCTCAATCCTTAAAAGTGAATTCCTAAATCTCTCCTAATTGATTTCTGATCCTACATGCCTCAACCCCAACTCTCCAAACCACTCCCTCCTCGACTGGATGCCCCACTCCCACCCCCACCGCATCTCTGCCGGTGGAGTTCTCCCCGATGCCCTCAATGATCATTTCATTACCTTCTGCATAAGGAAAGCCTCAATTCCCAACTCTGTCCCCAGATACTTATTGTATCATCCTCTTCTCTCCTCGAACACAAATCCCCTCCTTCAGGACCTGACTCAAGCCGACTTGTCCCCTGTGTATACAGCTTCGGATATTGATTTAGCTTTCCAGTTTTTTTTCCAACACCCTGACCAAAATCTGGAACATCTATGCTCCACTCAAAAAAGCCATAGTAAAGCGTACCCATCACCCCTGGATAACTCCCAACCTCTATGCCCTCTGCAGAATTCAGGATAAACATTGGGACACTTTCATTTCATTCATTTCATTTTTATTGGTTACACTGGAAAGGCATATGAGCATTGTTGCCCATTTACACAAGTGCCCAGTTACACACAACAATCATGAGACATGACATAGGCTAAAACATTTAACTAATGGTACATAAAATCAGGATAATACAGACTAAAGGGCAAACCATGAACTAGCCTTGGTGAATTAACAAATAGAAGGTGACATTAAGCATTCAGTGAGGGTTTAACAATAATATAATATAATATAACAGTGGGAAACAAAAAATTTAATTGCAATCTAAAAACTAGCTTAGGTGGATTAACCATACTACAAGTGCTAGAAAGAGAGGATAAGTGCCAGAGGTGGATAACCAGAGAGTGAGGGGAAAAGAGTGCAGAAGGGGAGCCAGATTAGGGCTGTGAGCAGGTGCAGGTGGGAGAGAAATGTTTCCTGGTATTGTGTTTGAAAGCATTTGTGGAGGAACAGAGTTTTAGTTCTGCAGGGAGAGAGTGTTGAAGAGTTTGGGTCTCATAAAAGAGAATGTTTTCTGGCCTTGAGTGGTCTGGAAGAAAGGAGCAGTGAAAGAGAGAGTGGAGGACAGTCTAGTGCTCCTGGTAGTGGCAGCTGTCTGGAAGAGAGAGGTGAGGCAATCAGGGAGCAGTCCACAGGAGAGTTTGAAGAGAGTTGGCCATCTTGCAGTGAGGCATCCCTCCTTCCTTGTCACCTTCTACTTTACAAGTCCCATAGAAATACCTGTGTAATCCCTACAGCGGTGCTTCCCCAAGGGCTACTACCCCTACCTGCTTGGCTAGTAGCAGGTTAAGGGGCCTAGGTTTGGTAACGGGTGCCTCCATTCTGTGACCCCTTCTAGGGTCAGGGAGAAAATCTATTTGCTCAGCATTATGCTAGGTTTGTACTTCTGGTCAGTGGTGCCCAAGTAACTCTGGACACAGGAAGCAATAACTGAAAATGTCCAAACCAGGAATGGGAGTCTAGAGTGTGGCTCACTCACTAAAATAGGTCCTTTTAAGGCAGCTCTCAAGAGCCTCATTTTCTCCATCCTCAGCTGCGAATGCGCTCCGCAAACGAGATCTTGGCCCATAGGTGCCCTGCTCCCTCCCCGGCCCCTTTGCTAGACTCTTGATGACAATCGCCTTATCTCAGGCTACAATTCTGACTTTACTGTATTTTCCCTTGGAGCCTAGCTTTCACACTGTATATTCCTCTGTACTGCTACTGTAAACTGTAACTCTTATCTGGGTAGTGGATGGCTTGGGATTCTATGTTGTTTGTTCTGATACCTGCAAATATACGAAGACTGTTTGCTATTCGCTGTTTGGCATGTAACAAAAAAACTTCTGTAACCTTCTGTCTATCATATTGCATTTATGTTGCTGTCTATGTGTTGAATCCACTTGAACTGATGTGGAGCCTTTGGAAATGAGTCCTTGACTCAAAGGGTTGTAATTCCGATATGCATAAAAAAGGAAAAAATATTCACATCAACACAGGAATAACAAAGCAAAGATGGACCCCCACAGGGCTACAATCACTGGCAATGCAGATTTACAGAGGTCAGAGAACATCTTCTCCACTACACGATAACCCTCAGGTTCTGAACAACTCTGGGCTCACACGGCCCGAACTGGTACTCTTCTCTTGGATTCCTTGACATGGCACACCGGCCAGCACTAGGACACTTTTCCATATGGCATGAAGTTTGATGGTGGCTTACTAAACCACCCATGAGCACTTTCTAGCTCTAAAGGGAAAATCATCCTCAATCCCACATCTGGGTACTTTCTGCAGACACTGGCCAAGTGCCTGGGAAAAAGCTATAGGTGCCCAAACTGAACCCGTAGAGGTAAACCTGGTTACTCCAGATTGGGGGGGGTCTCCCACCTCTTGTTCCCAAATCTATACCCAGCCATTCATTTGGAACAACACCTTTCTTCAAAACTACTGGTTGTAGATGCTATCTCGAAATGTTTGTCACATTTAACATTCTACACTGTATTCAGATGGTGTCTTGACTTAAAAAGTTCTGTAAGTGGCTATGTCCATTCCTTAGACCCCCACTGTTTCAGATGCTTCCAAGCCATAAACAAATTAAAGCACTGTACTTGGCTAGTCTTCTCCTGACCCCATAGTAGGCAAATACTTTTACACAACTCTCTGTCCTGGTGAACATAGGCTCTATTCAGAGCAGACTCACTGTGGTATGCAGGTGACCCAGAGCTTCTTTCCAAGGAAACACACAAATTATCTGGTACTCTCTGTATAATCTTCACCTTCAGGCAGCTTTTCCCCTTCCAGACAGCACCAGGGGGTTGTCCCTGAAATGCTGGATTCCCCCCATCCCTCTGGAGATGGGGCACTGGAACAACACTGGGAATCATCTCTACCACTTCCCCTGGTGTCTTCTGTGTTCCTCTCTAGGGTGAGAACACACAACCCACTGTTTTCTGGGGTAGCTCTAAAGCAGAGCTAGGTTGTGAGGAGCTGCACCCAGCAGCACTCCTCTCCTCCTGAGACTCCACTACAGACTGACTTGAATTCCCCAACGTTCTACTTCTAACCCCCTACAGCCAGCATTCCAATGTGGCTTATGCTGCTGTGAAAATTCTATGGTGATGTCATCCCTCCAGCTCAGCTGAGACTGAGGACAGAGTGAGACAGTGTGAAACCCGTTACAACACAATTGTCTCTGAACTTCTCTCCTGCCACTGGTTCTAAGTGGGATTCTTGATTACCCCTGGGTAACAAGGCGGTTACACCTGCACTAAGGCCATCAGAAAAATCAAATTCTTTCAGATCCCAGCTGCAGGTTTGATACATCTTCCCATATGCAAACCAAACACTGGAGCACTCTCACCCATCTTCACATACCATCAGGGCCATTCAAGTAAATTATAAACTTTTATTAAGTATAAAAACGACATGTAACGCCTGGCACGTTTTGGATAGAATATCCTTTCTCAAAGGCTGATAAAAAAGTGAACCACGCATCCTTATATACACCATAGCTATCCCATCACTAATAAAGACTTTAAAATCATTGGTCTGCATTAACGACCCCTTAAGTGCAAAACAACACACACATGACAGAGATTGCACTTCATTTCATGGAGGTCCTGAAATTCTGTTTTTAAATGTTTTGCACTTTTCATGAAAAGATGCATATGACACCTCTGTATTTGCAACTTAGAGATACTAGGAATTGAATGCCATATAACTTGTGCATTTTGTTATATGATAGAGATTGCACTTAATTTCATGGAGGTCCTGAAACTCTGTTATTAATTCTTTGCACTTTTCATGTCTTGTTTGCACTGCTTTGCTTTGTGACTGTTTGCTAATTTAAGATCTGCACTGTATGTAGGGGGCTCAGGGAGTGTTCTGCTGAGGTCAGTCCAGGAGGAGGAGTTTGAGACATTTAAATTCCCGTGCTGCTCACAAGCGGCAATTCTACACTTTAATCCTGTACCAGTTGTGTGCTGCCTGAGCGGATTCCCCTGCATTGTGTCCCGAAGCATCGAACAGTGTGGCAGACTGCTTTGCTTTGTGACTGTTTGCTAATTTGAGATCTGCACTGCATGTAGGGGGCTCGGGGAGTGTTCTGCTGAGGTCATTCCAGGAGGAGGGGTTTGAGACATTTAACATACGAACATACGAAATTTGCCAACAGATAAAGGCCTAGAGGTCTATCAAGTCTGCTCAAATGTGCAGCTAGCACCCCTTATTCTGCAGCTGCCCCTCCCTTCCACCCTTCCCCTTCATTAACCCTCCCCCTTGTCCTGTCCCATCCTCGTTTGAAGCAGTCCACTCTTCTACTGTATACCACTTCGGCAGGTAACGCATTCCACCCAACCACCACCCTCTCTGTAAAAAAGTGTCTCCTCATCTCCCTCCTGAACCTTCCTCGCTCCAGTCTCATATCATGGCCCCTGGTGGACCTCCCCTCCCTTACTTTGAACAGCCCCTCTGTACCTGTCTTGTTTATTCCTTTCATGTATTTAAAGGTTTCAATCATGCCACCCCTGTCTCTCCTCTCCTACAGTGAGTACATGTTCAACTCCTTCAACCTCCTCTCATATGATAAGTCCCCCAGCCCCTTGATCATCTTTGTCGCTCTGCACTGCACCCCCTCCAGTAACTTAATGTCCCTCTTCAGATACGGATGCCAGTACTGCACGCAGTACTCCAGGTGTGGTCTAACTAATGACCTATACAGTAGCAGAATCACCTCCTCCCTCCTCGAGGATATACCCCTTGCAATACAACCCAGCATTTTGTTGGCCTTTGCAACCCTGTAATGAGCACACCCAGATCCTTCTCCTCCTCTGTCTGGGCTAGCTGCACTCCCCCAGCTGGTAACTCCTCCTTGGGTTCTTCATCCCAAAATGCAGCACCTTGCACTTTTTGGCATTAAAGCCCAGTTGCCAGGTGTCTGACCAGGTTTCAAGCTTTGCCAGATCATCCTGCAACCCCTGCCATCCCCTTAGGTCATCCACCACCGCGCCTACCTTGGTATCATCAGCAAACAGACTGATCTTGCTCTTGATGTCCCATGATATGTCTGCAGTGAATATCCCAAACAAGTCTGGTCCCAACACCGAGCCCTGTGGAACACCGCTCGTCACTGCCCTTGGGTGTGAGAGCTCCCCACCCACCACCACCCTCTGTTGCCTTCCCTGCAGCCAGTTTCCTACCCATCTCACCAGCTTTGCACCTGCCCCTGTGCCTACTAACTTCCTTCCCAGCCTTCCATGTGGCACTGAGTCAAATGCCTTACTGAAGTCCAGATACAGGACATCCACTGCATGGCCCCTGTCCAGTTGCCTAGTTACCCAGTCACAGAACTCAACCAGGTTGGTTTGGCAGGATCTGCCATGTATGAAGCCATGCTGTCTGCTGTCCTGTAGTCCTTTGGCCTCTAGGAGGGCCACCAGCCTCTCCTTCAGGATAGTCTCCATTAGCTTACCCACAATGGATGTGAGGCTCACTGGTCTGTAGTTTCCCGGTTCATCCTTGGGGCCACTCTTGTGGAGGGGCACCACATGAGCCATCCTCCAGTCCTGAGGTACACACCCAGAATGTAGTGAGGCATTAAATAGGTCTGCCAAAGGTCCTGCAAGGACCTCTGCCAGCTCCTTCAGTACCCTGGGGTGGATGCCATCTGGGCCTGGCGCCTTGTCCACCCTCAGTGCCTCCAAACCCTCTCGAACTTTGCTCTCCATGATTTCCCCATCTGTCACCACTTTCCCCCCTGCTTCTGCCATTTCTCCCACCTTGGGTGTCACTCCCCTCTTCTCTTTAGTAAATACTGAGCAGAAGTACTCATTTAGTGCTTCTGCCTTATCGCACCCTGCTTCCACCCAACCCCCCTCCTTCCTAATCCTTACAGCTCCTTTTCTCCCTGATGTACTTAAAGAAGTCCTTCTCCCCCTTCTTAATGCCTTGTGTCCGCCTGAGTTCTGTAGATGCTTTGGCTCCCCTTACTGCCCTTGTCACCTCCTTTGATTCTGTCAAATACTCCTCCCTGTCCTCCCCCCTCCCTGTTTTCTTGTACTTCCTAAAGGCAGCTCTTTTCCTCCTTACCTTTTCCATGACCTCCTTGCTCAATCAGATTGGTTTCTTAGCCCTAGCCTTCTTGCTCTGGGCTTTGCAGCAGGTTTTGGTTGCCTCCACTATCAACAGCTTTATGAGCTCCCACCTCTGGTTAGTGTCCATACTAGATTGAATTCTGGCCAGGTACCCTTTTACCACTTCCCCTATCCTCCCAAAGTCGGCCCTCCTGAAGTCCAGCACTATTGTGCCAGATTCCACTCCTTCCTTGCCCATATCCAATGTGAGCCATACTGAGTGGTGGTCACTCCCTGACAGCAGTTCCTCCACTGTAAGTTCTCTCACAAAGTCCCCATTTGCCAGCACAAGGTCAAGGGTATTCCCTAACCTGGTTGGTTCACTGACCATTTGCAGCAGGAAGCTGTCCTGGAAGGCATCCAGCAGTACCTGCTCCCTTCTGTTCCTGGTTGTTGGGGTGCTCCAGTCCACTCCTGGCATGTTGAAGTCCCCCACAATCACCACACTGCCCTTCTTGCAGGTCCTCCTGATCTGTCCCGCTAGTTCCCTGTCTAACTCCTCCATCTTAAATTCCCAATTTCAAGCGCAAGTGTTGTGAGTGGCGCGAACACCACTCCTACCAGAAATAATACTCAGAAGTTTAAGTTTATCAGTGTGTAAGTTATAGGGAATTTTAAATGAAAGGGGTAAAGTATAACTTATTTTAATTGCCCATCCTTGTTGTTTTGATTTTTGGATTTAAAGTCAGAGGTAAAGTATTGATATAATTCAGTGGGAAGGCTTAATGATGGCCAAGGCAGTATTCCCCTACTAGGCTCAGGGAGTTGCGTCCATTTAATTGCCGCCCTTTACCAGCAGAAATGTATATAATTGTCGCATACAAATTGTAAAAAACAAAGACAAGGCGCTACGTCAGCATGTGGAGTCTAGAAAATAAAGGTCAGGTATCGAGCAGACAAGTAAATAGAGTTAGGGTTTCAGCCTGATTTAGGTTAAATATTCAAAAGAAAAAGAACACTAACTTGTTTTTTTTCTCTTTTAGATATTTCCTGAAGAAGACCTAAGGTCGAAACGTAGATTTTTAACTCTATTTTCTATTTTCAGCGTGCATTTAATATAACCATTTTGTTTTGCTATATACATTGTCGGTCTGTTGGAATTGCTAGGAGGAATAGGAAGAGGGTCAGGCCTGGGCCTGGTGGTGGAATTGAAAGGGTGGGTCGTATTGGGGACCCGGCGACACCGTGGGGCAAAATGGTGCCAAGACAGGGGTAATCCTTGTGAATGAGCTTGCTCAATGGAGTTTTCCTGCAATAAACTTGAACTTGAACTTGAACTAATCCCTGTCTTGTTCCCATACCCAAGGGCCAGAAGTCGAGGGCTTCCCCAACATCTCATCCAACCCGGGTGGTGTTATGTAATGCTAGGTCTATCAAAAACAAGGCGGCTATTATAGCTGATCTTGTTGAAACAGTAGACCTGGCATGCATTACAGAGACCTGGCTGGATAACAATGCAGGCCCAGTATTGGCATCTGCAGTTCCAGCTGGGTTTTCAGTGATTCACCGCCCGAGGCTGGATCATAGGGGTGGGGGTGTAGCCTTCTGTTTTTTTTAAGACCGAACTGGGCCTTATGGATGTTCCAGTTGGAACCATTAGATCCTTTGAGTGTGTTATGGGTGAGGGTATAGGTTGTAGGATACTCCTCATCTACCATCCACCAGGTGATGGGGGTCTATTTCTGCAGGAGATTGCGGACTTCATCATCGACATGGTGCTGGAATTCCCCAGATGGATAATTCTGGGGGATTTCAATGCCTGGGTCGACGACGAACTCTCACAATTTGGTCAAAATCTCCTCCAGCTAATGACAGCACTGGGCTTTACACAGGTTGTTACCTTCTCTACCCATATAGGAGGCCACTCATTGGATCTCCTGTTCCTCTTGGGGATGGAGATCGCTGATTTGGGGGTGGAACTAGTCAGTTGGTCCGACCATCACACCATAGGGTTCAGTTTTGGGGCTCCCCCAGATGGACCTACCCGTTTGGAGATGGTTCAGTACCGCCCCTTGAGGGGAGTCACTCCAGATGGTCTATCGGCAGTGCTGGACCTATTGGGATTGCTGGATGAAAGCACAAGTCCCGGGGAGCTAGTACTTGCCTATAATAAGGCAGTGGGAGATGTCCTGACTTGATTGCTCCTGTTTGTGTTTGACCACTCACTCTTTGCCCAAGGTCCCCTTGGTTCGATGGGTCCTTGAAGTAGTTGAGGTGAAGTGTTCGAAGGCTGGAGAGAGCATGGCGGAAGTCCGGCCTGGATGCTGACAGGCTTAGATTGATGGAGCATTATGATGGCTATCAATCAGAAATCACCCGTAAGAAGGCAGAGTTCTTGTCCAGGGAGATTTCTGCTGCACAGAACCGACCTGCTCAACTCTTTCGTACTGTGGACAGATTGTGTAATCCAATCTGTCTGCAGTCTGGAAGAGATTTTTCACAAGCTAAGTGTGATGAGCTAGCTCAGTTTTTCACAGATAACGTTGCCAGCATCGGGTCTGGAATCGGTCCAGATCCTTCCATGAGGGGTTGTGGAGGTCGATGGGAAGTGGTGAGTACCCGGTCTGACTGGATGGATTTTGGCCGACCGGAATTCATGGACATTGTGAAGATTGTCCAGGCTTTGCATCCAGCTTGTTGTAGTTTGGATACAGGCCCTACCTCTCTTTTTGTGGGATATGTAGATGTTATTTGCCAAATCCTAGCTGAGATTGTATGGAGATCCTTGGAGAGGGGAACCTTTCCGGATCCCTTAGAGGAGGTAGTCATTAGACAACTCCCAAGAAAACCCTCCTTGGATCCCAGCTAACTACCTACCAGTCTCTAACCTTCCCTTTGTGGGGAAGGTTATTGGGAAGGTGGTTGCATTGCAACTTGACAATCACCTGGAAACTCATGGTGTCTTATGAAGCTCTCCAGTCTGGATTTAGGAAGAGACATAGCATGGCGACTGCCCTTATCTGGGTACTAAATGATCTCCTAATGGCGAGAGATTGAAAGGCTCTTACCATCTTGGTCCTTCTCGATCTCTCTGTGGCTTTTGACACTGTGGATGATGGGGTCCTTTTGGAGACCCTGCGGGTCCTTTGTGGCCTGTCAGATACAGTCCTCAAATGGTTTCAATCCTTCCTAACAGGCAGGTCTCAGAAGGTGGTGACTAGAATTTATTCCTCTGATGCCCTCCCCCTGTCCTGTGGGGTACTGCAGGGCTCCATATTGGCTCCCATGTTATTCGCAGTGTATGTGCTGCCCTTAGAAGATATCATTAGGTGATATGGCTTGAGTTTTCACTGCTATGCAGATGATACTCAGCTGGATATGTCCTTTGTGCCCAGACAGGTTGATGCAGTTTCTGTGCTAAATAGTTGCCTTTCTGAGATCAAAGACTGGATGAGATCGAGTTGGCTGAGACTGAATCCGGATAAGACTGAGGTGCTGGTTGTGGAACCAGGCCACCCGGGGGCAGGTTTTGGTGCTGGGCACATGTCAGGCCTTTGGCTTCACGGTGTCCAGCTTATTACCTCAGATTGGATGCGTAACCTGGGTGTTGTTTTTGATGATGGCTTGACCTTGAAGTGTCAGGTGTCAGCTGTGGTCAAATCCTCATTTTACCATCTGAGGAGCATCGCCTGGGTGAAACACCTGATTCCCCGGGTGACCTTCCAACACTGGTCCACGCCTTCATTACTACCTGTCTAGACTACTGCAATGCCCTCTACCTAGGGCTGTCTGGGGTTGATATCCGTCACTTGCAACTGGTGCAGAACGCTGCAGCCAGGTTATTGACTTGTACCACTAGGTCCAGTCATATTGCTCCTGTTCTGCGCGAACTGCACTGGCTGCCAGTTCAGTGGCAGATCATCTATAAGGTAGGCTTGCTTACCTTTAAAGCCCTACATGAACAGGGACCAACTACTTAAAAGATCTCCTGATTCCCTAGTCCCCTAATCACCCTCTCTGGACTGCTGATGAGGGATTGCTAGAAATTCCCAGGGTTCGTCTTAAAACATCTGGAGCGCGTGCTTTTTCATTTGCAGCACCGACCCTGTGGAATTCTCTTCCTCATCGGTTAAAGGGACACTGTCAACCTGTTTTTCATCATATTATTTCTAGTTGAAACCCCACATTTTATGATTGCTTACCCTCTCTAAAATTCACTGAAGTTGCTGTTTTTTTTATCTGTAGCCTTACTTAGTAGAACTGAAATGCATGGCAATGTATATTTATAAACAACCTTGTTTTCGTTTACAATCATGGTTCTGTTCTTACTGCATATGCCCTGAGCATTAGAAACACACACAGATGGTGTAGTCACTCATAAGACAGTAGCCTCCTAATTTCTCAATACATCATGACGGGCTAGAATGTTTTGTGGGTGTTTCCAAGTCCAGGAAATATGCATTTGGAGTTGGTCAAGGAATGTAAACAAACCTGTTTTGGTGTGATAACACCAGTATGTTGGGCAGCCTGTTTTTTACTTTTTTAAAGAAAATAAGAGCCAGAATCAAACTACCAGCTACATAAAAGATCTTTACAGAATTTTGGCAATCATAAAATATGTTTGTTAAACTAGGGACTCTTTGAGAGCTAAGGGGGTTGACAGTGTCCCTTTAAGAGAATGCCTGACCATCACAGATTTTAAATCAATGTTGAAAACATACTTGTTTTCATTGGTCTTCCCTGACTAATTGAATTGGACTATGTTGATTGTAATATTTTTTGTTCTGTTTTAATGTATTTATAATTTGTGAAGCACCTTGATTTTGAAAGGCGCTATTAAAATAAAGACTGATTTGATTTGATTTGATTATTATTTTGGGCACTTTAAAAAGATGTGTGTGGTGTTTTGCACTTAAGGGGTCATTGATGCAGACCAATGATTTTAAAGTCTTTGTTAGAGATGTCATAGCTATGGTGTATATAAGGATGTGTGGTTCACTTTTTTATCAGCCTTTCCGAAACGCATCAGGCAATATGTGTCATTTTTATACTTAATAAAAGTTTATAATTTACTTGAAGAGCCCTGGTGGTATTTGAAGATGGGTGAGAGTGTTCCAGTTTTTGGTTTGCATTTGTGATTTGTTTTAACTGTAGAACACCACGTTTCCTTGTGCACACTTTTTGAGAAGGACTGATACATCTTCCAATCTAACTTCTGGAAAGTTCTCTAGTCCCTCTTAGACCCTCCAGCATCTCAAACCCCTCTTATCCTAAATTATGAAGAATCAACAATTACTGACCCAGCTTACATCGCAGACACCTTTAACACCTTCTTTTCAGCCTGTGCCCTCCCTGACCATCCCTTTCCCACCTCAGCTTTCCCACCTCCTTCCCACTCTGGAGTTGGTTACTTCTTTCCCCCCATAACCTCCCATGAGGTCTTCAAGGCTCTTATGTCACTCAACCCTACAAAAAACAGTCCAGATGGCCTTCACTCCAAAATTCTCTGTTATCCACTCCTGCTATAGCTGCCCCCTTGCTCATCTCCTAAATCTCTCCCTCACTACCAGCTCTGTCACCCAGGCCTGAAAAGTGGCCACGGTGCTTCCCCTCAATAAAGGAGAACCCCACCACACCTGGAAATTACAGACCCATCTCACTCCTTCTTGCTCTCACCAAGCTTCAGGAGTCTCTCATCTACTCGAGGATCCTGGAACATCTCTCTGCTACCAACAGACATTCTCCTTTCCAGTCAGGCTTTAGGAAACAGCACTCCACAGTCTCCTCCCTGTTCCAGGTCACTGACTACATCCCATCAGCAATGGACAAAGGCCTTGTCACTGCTGCCATTTTCGTGGACCTGGCAAAGGCCTTTCACTCAGTCTCTCACCATCTTCTGATTCATAAACTTCTCTCCTCCAGTCTGGCCCCATCTGCCACAGGGTGGTACCTCCATAACAGACAGCAATCTATATGTAATCTCCCCCACCGTACCCCTTTGTTCAACTAGAAGGGCTGCTCCTCTCACACATGGTGCCACCAAGAGGGATGGGGGCAGTCACTATGAACAGTTCTGTTGACCCATACTTCTACATCGTAGCCTGCCATCCTTAGACAGGCAAACCAAGTGTGGCAACTACCTGGCTCACATGTGGGGGGACCATTTAGGATGGCCATCAACCTGGGTCCCTGGGAGATAATGTTTGCTCAGCATTATGCTAGGTTTGTAATTCTGGTCAGGGGCACCCAAGTAAATCCAGGCACTGGAAGCAATAACTGTACTGTCCAAACCAGGTTGGGATTCTAGAATGTGGCTTTTATTCACATCACAGAGAATAAACAAAGCAAAGCTGGACCCCCACAGGGCTACTTCCACTGGTAATGCAGATTACTGAGGTACAGAGCACACACGCAGTGAACCTTCAGGTTCTGAATTGATCTTGGCACACACAGCCCAAACTGGTACACTTCCCTTCTTTCACTTGACTTGGCACCCCAGCCAGTATTAGGACACTTTCCCATATAGCATAGGGGTTACTGGTGGCTCCCTTGACCATCCACGAGCACATTCCGGCTCACAGGAAAATCCAAAATCCCACATCTGGGTGTTTTCCTCAGGCACTGGTAAAATGCACTGAGAGAAGACAAAAGTGCCCAAACTGAACCCGGAGAGGTAAACATGGTTACTCCAGATGGGGGTCTCCCACCTTTTGCTCCCAAATTTATACTCGGCCATTCATTTGGTTACAACACCTTTCTCTGAAACACTCTTGTAGATGCTCTCTTGAAATGTTTTGCACATTTAACATTCTACTTCTCATACCTCGGAGGTGTCCTGAAATTAACAGTTCTGTATATGGCTATGTCTTTACTCTAGACCCCCACTTTTGCAGATGCTTTTAAATCAGACACAGTCTAAAAGTTCTGTGCTTAGCTAGTCTCCCTCGGACCCCACATTAGGCAGACACTTTTACTGGAGACACAGTCTTAAAAGTTCTGTACATGGCAATGTCTCTCTTCGGACCCCATAGTAAACAGACCCTTTTAACAGAAATACAGTCTTGGTGACGTGGCCCCTTATTCAGAGGAAAACTCACCACAGGAATGCAGGTGCCCCAGGGCTTTTTCCACAAAAAGATTAAGGTGCTCACAGAACAAATGAATCTCAGGCAGCTTCACCCTCTCCAGGCTGGACCAGGGGATTGCCCCATAATCATGGAATTCCCCCCCATCCAGCCGGGGATGGGACACTAGAAAACCTTCTAGGAACGGTCTCTACCACTTCCTTCTACAGGTCTTCTGTGCCCTTCTCTAGGGTGAGAACACACGACCCCTTCTCATGAGGTAGCTCTCTTTCAGAGTTGAGTCTGAGAAGCTGCCTTCTGTAGCACTCTTCCTCTCTCGACTCTCCACACAGACTACCTAGTGAATCTCCCAACATTCTACTGCTAACCCCTGCAGCTAGCATTCCATTGTGGTTTATGCTGCTGTGAGAATTCTAAGGTGACATCATCACTCCAGCTCAGCTGAAACTGAAAACAGAGTGTGACAGTGTGAAACCCATTTAACTGGCATCTCACAAGCTGTCTATCCCTGCCTGCCACTGATTCTAAGTGGGATTCTAGTAACCCCTGGGAACAAGGGGGTTACACATACAAGTATGTAATGCCCTCTCCCCCCCATCCAAACCGGTGTCCTTCAAGGTTCTATACTTGGCCCTATTCTTTTCTCACTATTTATAAATGACCTCCCATCCATCTGCTCTCCCTCCAAAATCCACATGTATGCAGACAACACCATGATATACCTCTCTGGCCCAAATGCCACAGATGTAGCTACCCCTCTGCAGCACAACTTCAACAAAGTGCAAGTATGGTTTGGAAAAAATCAGTTGAAACTAAACTCCAAAAAAGCAGTCTCAATGTTTTTCAGTTCGAGACAAAGGCTAACCAAATCCCAGAACCCCCTGTCTTTGCCACCCTTAATAGCTCTCAACTTGACACAGTCAAATCTTCCAAATATCTCAGGGTCTGGCTCGGCAGCAACCTCGACTTCTCTGCCTACATTGACTCCATATGCTCCATGCTTTGTACCAAGCTCGGCGCCGTCTACCACCGCAAGGACTGTCTACCTTTATCCACCCACCGTGACCTAGTTACCAAAACTATCTTACTGGTTATAGACTATGCAGACATTGTCATGGCTCCGCACTCACTACCTCCCTCACTAAACTCAACACTCTATTAAACTCATTCTGCCATTTCACCACTCTTCCCCCTCACTCACCACTGCATCCTCTACACCTTCCTCTCCCTAATGCCTCTTCCTGCAAGGTGCCGTGCCCCTAGCATCACTTTCATCTCCAAATTTTGTTTTTCAGACCCTCCCCCATACTTCAACTCCTGCCTGTCCCCAGTAAGCTCCCTCTCGTACTCCCTCCATTCCAGGGATGCTTGGACATTCTCTCTCTCCCTCATCCTCGCACTTGCTCAGGCAAGGCTGCCTTCTCTTACCATCTCCCTCACCTGTGGAACCAACTTCCATGGAACACTCACCACTCTTCCACTTTCTTTGCCGTTAAATCCCTGCCCTGAACTTCCCCCTTCACTACTTGCTCATATCATTCCTCTCTCTCCCAGAATCCATCTACACCCGCCCCAACCTAGCCTCATTTTCTCTCACAATACCTTATCTTCCTTACCTAATATTCATGGACACCTGGTCTGTCCCTCCTGTAGTGCTCCTAGTATCATACCCTTAATAATGTCTCCTTCACCTTCTTTTCCCATGTTCTAGCTTGTGCTCTTCTTACTCCCTACTGTGCACTTAGTCTGCACTGCTATATGCACCCTGCTGCTATTGTATATAATCTGCCTCCTCTGTGATATACATTATTCCTAATCCTACCATGCTGCTATTGTATATACACCTCCTTCTCAATTTATTCCATTGTATATTTGCATGGTATTGCTTATATGCACTGTTTCTATTATTGCTGTTATTACTGTTTTCCTTTTTGCACTGTTTGTTATGTGTTCCTTCCACTGTATTTTTTGCATTGTTTTATATATACTCTTTCTACTGCTTTGTCCCCTGCCCCCGGGTCACACCTGGAAACAAGCCTCAGCTCAGTGTGCCTTTCCCAGTTGCCAACTTTTAAAAAAATAAATAAAAATAAAAAACTGCTAGTGGTGTGTGGAATTTTCAAATTCTGGCAGAGCAGAATTATGTGGAATTTGTAAAATTCCATCAGACTGCTGCCGAATTTCATCAGAAGTAGAAAGGCAGAATTCTGTCACGGTATAACGTGGAATAGGTTTTCTGCAATAGTTCTGTGGAATTAAAGTCCACGGTTCTCTATATTTTCCAAAGAAATGGTATAGGAATGATTTTCTGTGGAGAAATACTGTTCTGTGGAATATAATTCTTCAGTTCACAGCAGGTGAAATTCCACAGAAGGACCAGAAAACTTTCAACAAAAATTCTGCTGGTGGAATGGTCATTCCACACTTAATTCTGCCAGTGGAATTTGGCATTCCGCACAGCACTACTAACTGCACATTCTGTTTATTCCTGTCAGGATCTTGCATGTGTCTATCCTGTCACACCTCTCCTCCCTGGCTTTCAGTGTGTGCATGTTAAGGGCTGGCAGCCATTCCTTGTATTATCTTCCCTGTTGTCCCTGTATCATCTTTCTGACCCTGTACTGTGCAGTCTCCAGCCAATGCTTGTCCTTCCTCAGGCGCAAGCTCCAGAACTGGGAACCATACTCTAGGTGAGGCCTCACCAGAAACCTGCACGGGGTAGTATCCCCTTCTTCCTTCTACTATCTAATTCCCTCCCTGTGCATCCTGGCATTGTAGTTACCTTGCAGTGTGCTTTTTTTGCACTGATCTGATTATCTGAGGGTGTTGCTAAAGATAACCCCCTGGGTGCCTTTCCCCAATCACTGTAGCCAACTGCACCCCCCCATCCAGTACTCTGTTCTTTTCTCCAGTGTGCATCACTTAGCACCTTTAGCATTGAATCCTAATTGCCATAGACTGGACCACCTCTCCAGGTTTTCCAGCTCCTGCTTCAGTTACCTCACCCCCTTCTTATTGTCTGCTCTGCCACAGTTTTGTGTTGTCCCTCAACCTCTTCTTACTCTCTGCTCTGCCTCAGAGTTTTGTGTTGTCCCTTAACCCCTTCTTACTTTCTGCTCTGCCACAGTTTTGTGTTGTCCCTCAACCTCTTCTTACTCTCCACTCTGCCACAGAGTTTTGTGTTGTCCCTCAACCCCTTCTTACTGTCTGCTCTGCCACAGAGTTTTGTGTTGTCCCTTAACCACGTCTTACTGTCTGCTCTGCCACAGAGTTTTGTATTGTTCTTTGACCCCTTCTTACTATCTGCTCTGCCACACAGTTTTGTGTTGTCCCTCAATCCCTTCTCACTGTCTGCTCTGCCACAGTTTTATGTTGTCCCTCAACCCCTTCTCACTATTTACTCTGTCACAGAGTGTTGTATTGACCTTCAACCCCTTCTTACTGCCTGCTCTGCCACAGAGCTTTGTGTTGTCACATAACCTCTTCTGATTGTCTACTCCATCACAGAGTTTTGTGTTGTCCCTCAACCCCTTCTGTCTACTTTGCCACAGAGTTTTGTGTCATCTGCAAAGGGACACCTCTTGCACAGGATGCTGTCTCCTATGTCTCTTACGATCATTCTGAACAGAACCAGTACTATGATGGACCCTTGTAGCATGCCAAAAAGACCCACCATAAATACTGAGCACAAGTAATTGTTTACTACACTGGGTTCTTCCTGTCATCCTCCACTAACCACCTCAGATAAGCTAATAATTCCCACTTTTCCTTTTTCCTTTATGTACCTGAAAAATTCCTTATCCCCCTTTTACTCCTAAAACTATGCAGTTCTATATCTGCTTTAGCCTTCCTTTACAGTCCTATTGCATCATTCACTTTGCCTGGGCTTACTCACACTCCTCCTTCTCCCTCTGCATTTCTTTGTTCCCCTTCAACAAGGGTTCTGGAATTCAAAGTTTCTGCTGTCACTAAATGTTCTGTAGAACTTCCTCCATGCCACAAAATAAATGTAGTTCCATGTAATTTATTGCTCACGGAAATTGTCCATTCAAGCTCAGATGGGCAGACTGGGTGGGCCATAGGCCCTTATCTGCTGACACTGTCTATGTATCTATGCATCTATGTATCTACATACAGTTTTTTCAAAGTCCATGGCTCCCTTTTTCTCCTTTTTTATGCTGGAGCCCCTTCTGTATGCTGAGACTATGATGTTGTCAATGACATCACATCAGATTTTAGCCAAAGGCAGAACTGTATTCTGTCACAGAAATGAATAATGAATGCCACAGGAATTAACAAATTGTGCAGCAGAAGCCAAGGGATCCTGACACAGAAATCTGAAAGGAAGTGGCATGGAGATCCAGGGGCCATGCTCTTTAAGGCCCTGTTCCTGTTCCTCACCTCATCCCCCACTTCCTTGGAAAACCAGATTGGCTTCCTGCCTTTCGTGCCCTCTGAACTTTAGCATACACAAGTCACTAACCTCTGATGTGAATCATTTTATGGAACCCTTTTATCCTTAGCACTTGTTGCCTCCCCAACCCCCATCAGTTTTTTTGTTATTTTCTGGTTCTGGTCTCTCATTGTTTCAAGATTTGGCCTCCTAAGATTCAAGATCAAAGCTCTCAGAGTAGATCTACAACTTCCTATGGCTACTTCAAACCACACTGCATTGTAGTTACTGGACCCTAGTTGCTCCCTCACTTTTACTCCTTCAACTGCCTCTGAGTTTGAAAGCAACAAATTAAGGATGATTTCCTGCCTTGTTGGCTACCTGACCCTTTGCATCAAGAAATGGTACTACAGTATGTACAGTAGCAACTGACCTGTTGTGCATTTCACTTCTGGGATTGCCCATCCTCTCCATCCTCTCTAAGTTAATGGAACGAATGGTGTTCGGCCAGTTGTATAGTTATCTAGAAAAATATTCAAAATTGACCAAATACCAACATGGCTTTAGGGCAGGTTATTCAACTTGCACTGCACTCGTGGACTTTGTTGATAAAGTGGCAGTGGTCTTGGTTAAGGGAGAGTTCAAGGGCACAGTATTTGTTGACCTGTCCAAAAGCCTTTGATTTGATCGACCACCATTTATTGTATGAGAGGATGGAGAGGATTGGTATAGCCCCTAGGTCATTATTATGGTTTAAATCATATTTGAGTCAAAGAAAACAGCAAGTAGTAATAAATGGTCAATTTCCTGAAGTAGGTAGTATACTAAGATGTGTTCCTCAAGGTTCAATTTTGGGGCCATTATTGTTTTTGTTATATATTAATGAATTACCTACCAAAATAAATAATACACACATCAGGTTGTATGCAGATGATACAGTACTTTTAGCATCAGCCAAATCTCAAAATGAAATGATGGTTAAATTACAGATGGATTTTGATGTTCTACAGGATTGGTTTTCCAGCTCTAAATTAGTGATAAGTGATAAAAAACTCAGGTTATGTTTTTCAATAAAAAAACAAAGGTTAATAAAAAACAGATCAGAGATAGGGAAATACTAATGAGGAATGGGAAAAAATTGACAATCACAGATCAATATAAATATTTAGGTGTAGAGATTGATTATACTTTATCTTTCTCAGCTCATATTAATAATACAATAAAGAAAATTAATAATAAGATAGGGGCACTACGTAGGTCATCAAGGATATTAAATCTACAAACCTGGAGGTTAATTGCAAATCAATTAATAATGCCTGTATTAGAATATGGAAATATGGGGCTGGATATTCAAACTGCGCCCAAAATATGCGCAATAGCAGGAGCAAGCACAAGTCCATTGCGCAGATGTGCAATAGACGGATATTCAAACATGGAGCAAGCCAAATTGTGCAACCAGCCAACGTCTGAATATCGTACAACCTGCGCCATAGCGCAACCAAGAAAGAGAAGCTGAGCAGATACGATGCACTATAGCGCAACAAGGGCAGCTCAGCTGAGCAGTCCAGAGGCACCATAGCGCAAGCAGGAAGCCCCCCAGCAGCAGAGCAATGGAACTGCACAACCAGGGAGGTAGGCAGGGGTCCACCACCCATGCCACAGATGAGCACAGAAACACACTGCAGAACTGACAATGCACCCCCACACCCCAAGCACAGCATAACTGGGGAAGGGATGGAATATCCACCAGCCCATGGGGACAAGCAAACAAAGCACAGCCAGGCCATGTTACCCCAGCACACCCACCGGCAAGCTGAGACTGCCACACAAGGGGAGAGGACCACCCCAGTATACAGCAGCCCCCCCATGCACAGCACACCCTGCACTGTGACCCCAAGACACCCCCATGAGCAGTGACCATCATTGCAGGAATCCCCATGAAACCCTCATCACACTGCAACCCTGTGTACCACAGAACCATACAAGCCAGACCCACCATGAGCACCCAGCAGTGGGTGGCAGCACACATCAATTCAACAACGGCAGACACAGTGCCAACACGCACAACCCCCCTGAGGCACAACTGAGACACTGAACATGTGTCACCACAAGTGGTACCCCACACGGGAAAGGGCGTGCCCCTGACACCACTGCCATTGACACAGCACCCTGCACAGTAGACAGGTGTCACAGCGTGACTCACCACAAGCCACAGCAGCCAGCACAGACACCCACAGTGGTGCATGGAAGCATGCATCGCACCAGATGCAACACAGTGCAGGGGCAAACACACACCCATACCCTCGGGGACACCAACACAGGAATGCAGTAGTGTGGCAACCCAGCAACCAGTGTGGGCACATGAAAACTGTGCACACACAGCCTGCAGTCCACCATGGCACAGGGGTGACACCCACCCTGTGCATGTACTGTGGCCCTGTATGCCACCAGCATACACCTGGAGCACAAGTCACAGACAGTGCTGCACTGCCCTTGCAACACACACAAGACACAGCATGGAGGTGGGACAGCAACTGTGGAGGCCACAGTGTCACCCGAGGCAAACATGCACCCCACCAGTGACAGGTGGCAACCCAGCATCATGACGGTCACAGTGGATGACCTGCAGAAACAGCACCCACTGACAAGGCAGCAGACCTGGCAGGCCACAGACATGCAAGGGTGCCAGCTGTACGGGCCAAGGGCAGCTTGACAGGGGCACAATGGACACAGAGCAGGCACCATGGAACACTGCACACAGCAATGCAATGCACAGGGAACAACACACACCACAGATACCAACTGAAAGCCACTCCCACACCAGAGATACCTCCCCATGCACACACACACATACCCATGACTATACCACCCCAGATACCATGCACACCACTGCAACTGAGCACCTATAGCCAGCTGCAAATCAGAGACCACCACAGTATTCATATCAAAATATCTGTATTACAAAAATAACAACAATAATAATAAGAAGAAGAACAACAAGAACTATTAACAAATTTACAAAACAGGGGTGGGGGTACGGGTACAAGGTAGGGGTGGGTAAGGGGCAGGGGTGAACAACTGGGAGAGGGAAGGCAGGGTGTGAGGGATAGGTAAGGGGGGGAGGTGATGGGCAGCTACTGTCTGCCAGCCTGCTCCTGTGCTGCCTGGTGCTGGTCCCGGGGCCTCCTTCTCCATTGCAGACCATGCTGGTTTAGGTCCTGCAGGATGGCAAGCGAGTCCATTGCCACCTGTAGAAGCTGCTGCATTGACCTCTCTACCTGGTGCAGGATCCGGACACCTAGGACAAGGGATCAGAGTCAATGGGTGTGACTGCCCATATCCCTGAAGCCCAACCATCATGCATGGCAGACAGCCAAGTGCCCCGCTCCTGTGATGGACCGCACCCACCCACAGTGACCATGTGCACAAGACATGCCCAACCAGGCAGCAACAGCTATGTGTACCACTGCACACACACACTGCCCATGTCCAGCACAGCACAACCAAGGCCGTACAGTAACGTGGCTATGCGGTGGGTAGGCAGTGCCACAGCCATGTGCCCAGTGCACACATGGACCACCATTGACGCACTCCCAGACATGCAGTGCCACTGGACAGTGCTGACTGTCACATGTCGCGTGCATGGCAGTGGTGTCCATGGATGGTGGCCATGCCCTGCCCCCCCACACAGCATGCTATAGCATTCATGATGTCATGGCACTCACCCTTATTGGGCTGCTGCTGCTGTCGTGGTTCACCACTACCACCACCACGCTCAGCCACCGCTGGCACCACTCCCTGCACTTCAGCCCTGGCCCTCCTCCACTCTGCCACACCTGTGGGAAACAAAAGGTGAGAAACACATCAGTGCAATCCCAAAGCATATTCCCCCAGCCCCAATGAGTGTGCCTGCCCACCCAGCCAGACCCATACATCACATATCCTGTTAACACTGCCACAGCCAACCCTAGACCAACCCTCCCCCATGTGCTGGACACAATAGACAGTGTTACCCATATGGACCATACAGGTGCATAGACGGATCACCCACCTGGCCGAGGCACCACGCCCCTCCTGGCATGCGACCGCAGACGTGGCAGTAGCACCGGCTCCCTCCTCCGCAGGTCCCCATACTGGTGCCTGCACTGTTCGGTGGACCTCTGTTGGCCAGTGGCCTCCTCTAGCTCAGTGGCCACCTGTTGCCACACTTGTGTCCTGGCCCTGTCTAGGGGATCCTCCCCAAATAGTGGGCCATAGTGAGGCTCCACTACGGCCACCAAGTTCGCAAGCTTGAGGGCACTCCACTGGGGGGCTCTTCTGCGTGCCATCCCTGGATGTATGGTAGGCAATATGGCACTCCGCAGTGCGGCAACCCCACGTGGAATTGTTGCGCAATACAATGCTGCTATTCTCTATCGCGCTGTCGGTACAGTGCCGTCAGTCCCTATCGCGCTATCACCGAACAGCGCGATAAAGCTGCAGACATGCCATACATACAGTGCCAAGGGGGCAAAGGTTGGGCACAGGGTCATGGGTCTCTGGCATATGGCCATGCACAGCGCCATCGGATGTCTATGTGTCCAGCGCGATTGGTCGCCTGTGTGACATTGCCACAGCAGACTATTGCGCAGTTGTGCCAGAGCGCCATGTAGTGACCGTCACTGTAGCACCACTGGCACAATGGTGGCCATGCCCTGAATTGCTTACCATGCACAGCACATCATCAGCATGGCAGATGCCTGCATAAGCTACCTGGGCATGCGCAGTGCAGTGTACTACGGAGTCACAGAACTGCGCCATTGGCTCAGCCCGTTCAACCGTATTGCGCAAAGCACAAAAGCGTGATATTCAGCCATCATATGCAAATCATCCGATCAGCCATTCAAAGGCACAGCAGCGTGATTTTCATCTCAATAAAGTTGCTCCACACCTAATTTGCATGGATTGTGCTATAAAAATGCGACGCTGTTCTGCAGTGGCCGAATTTGGTTACTGCAGTGGATAGGTGAGTTGCATGCTGTGTGATGTTCTGGACTATGGTCTTAGGGAATTGCTGTATACTGCACAGTCACAGGTGACCACTCTCACCCATACAGGCTGTGATATGACAGAGCGAGGAATGGGTGAGGAGGATGATGGTGGGTGGAAGAGGAGGCCCAATTTTACAAAAGCTGAGACAGAAGCACTCTTCAAGGCCTGCCTGGATGAAGAGCCACTTCTCAGTGGATGGCGGGGCACCCCTCAGGCCCGTGCTGCTGCATGGGAGGGGGTGGCATGTGCCATCAACCTGCATGGCAGCCACCAACGCTCTGTGCAGGAATGTAAAAAGAAGATGGGGACCAACAGGAGGAGGGTGAAGGAGAAGGTGGCAGCCATCAGGGTGGCATGTGCTGCAACAGGCGGGGGCCAGCCGGAGATGGTGCAGCTGACTCCGGCAGAGGACCGGCTCGCTGCAAGCATGCAGTGCAGTGCCATTGAGGGTGTTCCTGGAGGTGGCTTCCAGACAGGTGGTAGCCCATCACTGCATGGTATGTCATGGTCGGGGGGAAGGTAGATCACATGCACTAATGTGTTCTCACTTTCTGTTGCAGATCCTGTGCGTCTGCAAGGGTCAGTGGTGGAGGGCCTGTCCACTGCGGACAGCCATTCGGAGTTGGAGGAGGGACCATCCACCTCCGCAGGTAGCCGGCGTGCATTGCACTAGTGTGCACACCTGGCTGCCATCTCTGATGTCAGTGAGACAGGTGTGGGGGGTGCCCTTCCTGTGACTCAGCGGTCTGGCATGCAGGCATGCCAGCACGCTGTGGCACAGACCCACACCATTGATGATGCAATGACCACTATGGGCATTGACATGTGTGTGTCACAGAATGGACACACAGCAGGACAGCTCACACCCATGGACCTAGCTGGTTCTGACGTGTGTGCCAGCACATCAGCACAGTCCCAGGCTGTGCCTGTCAGCACCGGTGGGGCAGCACAGGTGGCTGTACAGGTCACTGGCACTGTTGCAGCCACAGCAGCGGAACAACTGAGCCCTTGAGCACAGCAGGCGGAGGGGCAGCAGCAGCAGTCACCCACCGGGACTGGGGGTACAGGGTTCAGTGGTGGCATATGTGCACCGCCTGTGGACTTGCCCATACCTGGTCCTGGGGAGCAGCGCCTACCTTTGAGGGGTGCTGAACATCAGGCCCTTCCATACCCTGAGGGACAGGTTGCCGATGTGGCAGACGACCCCTTTGACGAGCACACCCGCCTGCTGCAGGCATCAGTACAGCAACAGATGCGGGTTGCAACATCTGTGGAGGCACTGTGTGTAGTTCTGGAGCGGCACAGCAGGGACAACGAGAGGATCCTGTCATGGATTGACCATTTGCTGATGGATGTGACCGCTGCCATTGACAGGCAGACACAGGCATTGGTCGCTGTCATGGCCACATTGGGCACACAGTCAGGTGCCCCTGTGCCGCTCACACCACGCAGTATGCTATCCACTCCCCATTCCCGGCATCGTGCGACACCCACCCTGTCAACGCTGGGTTCAGCTGTGGGCATCCCGAGCACCCCTGGTGCAGGTATGTTAGGTGTGCTGCGGACCCCTGTGCAGGCAAGGTCGCGTTCGCGCAGTGGAACCCCTGGTGGTCCATCGGTGCCACCCCATGAGGCCTGTACTAAGCCTGCCAGTGCTGCTGGGTCTCAGCGGGGCTGCCTATGCATCTGAGGTGGCCGCGGCACTGTGCCGCAAGACTGAGCTGTCTCCCAGTGCGGGCCCTGTCTGGTGCTGCCCTGTGTGCAATGTGTGTTTCGGTGGGCAGTGCACCGGTGGGTGCCCAGCCCTACACATAGACACACAGACCACCTGCACACCCTCCCAACTGCCGTCCACAGGTGTGCATGCACGATGATGCCTGCATTGTGCTGTACACTGAAGTGTGAAGGTGTCCAGCATCTGACACACGTACATGGACAGTCAGTGGATGTAGTGGCCTGTGAACATGTGTGTTTTTAGTGTCTGTGTTCCGGCTGTGTTGTGCAGCTGACCCCTGTGCACTTTGTGCCTATTGTGTGTGTGTGTCCATCCATGTGGCGTGTTACTGTTCACCCCTCCCTGGTTGTATGTGTGTGCTTCTGTGCCCTGCCACTTCCCTTGCTGTCATGCACCCCTGGTGTGTTTCCCTGTGTGTATGTGGGTTGTGCCCTAGCCACTGTTGGTTGCACATGACTCCATGACTTACCTGTGTTGGGCGAAGTGCTCCTCTGTGATGGTGTCCCAGTGCAGCTGGGCCAGCCAGATCAGTCGGGGGTCACGTCGTCCAAGGGGGGGCTACTCATCCCCATCATCACTGGTGTCACTGTCGTCCTCATCGCTGTCCCCCTCTTCGACCTGTATGGCTATCCCACAGTCTTTGGCCATGTTGTGCAGGATACAACAGGCCAGGAATATCCCACAGGCCTTTGAGGGACTCTACTGTAGGGCACCGCCAGAGGTGTCTAGGCAATGGAAGCATGCCTTCAGCATCCCAAACACCCACTCAATGATGTTGCATGTGGCGGCGTGTGCCTCATTGAAGCGTTGCTGCGATGGGGTCGTGGGCCGCTGGTAGGATGTGAGCAGCCAGGGACGGAGTGGGTATCCACTGTCACCTGTGTGGAGATAGTGGAGGTTAGTATCTTATTCAGGCTCATATTGCCCCTAATCCTGTGTGCCACACCCATGGCACCTGTGGCTTACCCACCCTTGCCCCCGATTTGCCAATCCTACATGCATACTCACCCACTAGATGTCCTGTGGGGATGTCCCCACTCTCGAATCGATGGCACAGTGCCGACTGGTACCATATAAATGAATCATGTGCTCCCCCAGGGTGCGTGGCACAGACATTGATGATGCACCCACTGGCATCACAAACCACCTGGCAGTTGACACTGGCATAACCCTTCCGATTCATATAGGTGGCCCCATCGGGGCCAGGTGGCATGCGAATGGCCACATGGGTGCAGTCTATTGCCCCTAGCATGCCAGGCATATGTGCTACCCTGTGGAACTCCTGTATGTTTGCTGTGCGCTCCGCCGCGGTGCTGGGGAAATGGATGTACTCCGCTGCATGTGGCAGCAGTGTGCTGAGGAATTGGGTGAGGATGCATGACGTGGCCGACTGTGTGATGCCTGTGGTGTCCCCTGTTGGTCTCTGGAAGGTACCCGTGGTGAGCAAGCACATGCAGGCTGTTACCTTTGTCTCCACTGACAGAGCGTGACTCTGTCGTGAGGGTGCCTGCATCACATCACTGCACAGCTCACAGAGCCAACTCAGTGTTGCCCTGTTCAGGCGGTACTGACCCACAATCTTGACATCTGAGTAGAGCTCAAAGCTAGTGCGGGCCCAGTACTGCCTGTTGGGGGTGTACCAGCGATGGGCCCTTCCACGGCCATGTCCCCCTGCAGCATGCCTTCTCACCCCCCTAATTACAGCTTCCATGTGGAAGCTGGCACTGTCCATGTCCCTGGCTTGTGTCCCCCCCAGCTGTTGTTGCTCTGTTCCCCCTGCTGTCCTGACTGCTACCTCCACTGCACCAGGTACACCTACTGGCCTCTGCACTCTGTGGCCCCACACACCTTCCCTTGTCCCTATTCTGTCCTCTGCTCTCCCTGGCCTGCACTCTTTCTCCTTCTGGCCTTGTCTGCCTCCCTGCCTCATGTGGCTTCCCTGTAGCGTTCTTGCGCCTCTTCCTTGAGCCTTTTTATTTTGGCTCATTTCCGCTATGGCGCAACTTCTGCCTGATCCACTGTTGCGCATTGCGCAAGCCTTTGAATATCGCGTTGTGCACTTTATGCATGGTTCCACCCCCTTCGGTTGTGCATGCCTTAATTAGCATTGCGCTGTTGCTCAGCATGTTTTCAGTGGTGCAACTGCCTCCTGCTGAATATTGCAGAATGGCGCATTTTCGGACTTGCACTGGCGCAACCCTATTGCGAATTGCGCAACCCTTCTGAATATCTCACCCCTGGTGTATAATTTTGCGGTCAAACACATTTAAATAAATTAGTCATATCATATAATTGATTGGCAAGATTTGTCCTGAACTGTAGCTATAATACTCATCATTGCATTTTGTATAAAGACCTAAACCGGGATTGTTTATCAGTACGATTTAAAAAACAATATTCAGTATTTATCTATAAAATAATAAATGGGATGATTGATGGAAACATGGAATTGTCTTCTGTTAGTAAATATTATCCATATCTTTTAAGGGATGTAAAGCAAAGAGGTTACACTTTTCCAAAAACTAATACAAGATATGGTACTATGACACTTGAGGCTCAGACTGCAAATGTTTGGAATAATATTCCCCCTGAATTAAGGAAAGCAACTAAACTATCCCAGTTTAAATTAGGATTGAGCACTGCATTTTATGAGGAATGTACTTGTTTTTAAATATGTGGAAAAATGTGTCAATTGTTGGTGTGATTGAAGATTTTTGTCTTTTATAGTGTCAAAAATTTGTTGTTTTATGTAGTTTGAATCTTGTACTGTATGTTATATTGAATGTAATTTGTTCTTGACACAGGACAACTTCGAAAATAGTTCTTATGACCTAAAGTTTGCTATTCTGTAAAAAATTAAACATTTTTACTACTACTACTACTACTACTACATCTGGCATATTTCAGTCACCCACAACACCACCTCCCCTTTTGCTTCCCTGGTCCTTGTGCCTCTTCCCCATGCTCTGTCTCCTCTCCTTTTGCCCAGGTAGCCTATAAATCACTCCAGTCCTGATCTGTTTTCGTTCAGCTGTAGTCCACTGAACCCAAATCTATGCCACCCTCCTGCCTTAATAGTGCAATCCTCTGCAGCCTCTATACCCTCTTTAATGTAAAGGGATTCACACCCCCTTTGCCCTTGCTCCTGTCCTTCCTGAACAGGATATAATGTGGGATGGCTATATCCCATCTGTTGCTTCCTGATGTCTGTGTCTCCATTACTCCCACTATGTCTACGCCTTCTTCTGATACCATCACTTGAAGCTTGCTGACATTGTTTTCCAAGCTACTCACATTCCGGCATGCCGCCTTCTACCTACCCTTCTTGTTCCTCCTTTTAGTTCCTGTTCTTTACCTACAGTATCATCAGTAGTTTCCTTCCTTTACTTGCTGCCATTTCTTGAACTCTCCCTCCTGCCGCTTTATCCCCCTCCAGTACTGTCACCCTCCTCTCTACACAGTCCCTAGTTTCCCTGCACCTCCAGCCCCTTCCTGGTTATTACTAGCTAGACCCCTTGCTTCCACTTCACCACTAATAGATATCCTTGCCACAGCCTCTCCCCAGTTTAAATGCCTAGTTAAAGTAGGCATCAAAATTCTATCCCAAGGTACTTGTCCCCTCCTTCATGAGATGAAGGTCATCTCACTTGAGCAGCCTTCTGTCCAGAAGTGACTCCAGTCTCCCACAAACCTAAACCCTTCCTCTTTGCACTGCCCCTTCAGCTATGCACACAAGGTCTCCATTTGCTCATGCCTGACCTTGTCTCCATCCCTGTCCCACACTGGCAGGACCTCAAAGTAGGCAATGCTGCCACCTCCCTTAGCCTGCTCCCCAGCTTTTCGAAGTGTGCATTAAAGGAGAGCTATTGTCGACATTTACAGAAACATGCTGTACATTGCACAGAGTGTTTTGATTTGTATTTGTAATCCTAGTGTGTCCTTCCCTTTGCTTGTAGTTAAATGTTTTTTTTCAATGTATGACTCCTAGCTATATGGCACCTTGGTATAACCATGTTTGAATTTTTTATTGCTCTACATTTTCCCAAAATCCTCCTGTCCAATGTGACAATAATGCACCTAGGATCATTCTACTGCTATGAGCCTGATGTTCTGATCTCAACTAAGTAACTATTTCTATTCCAACCTTTTTGTTTTCTAGGTGTGTGTCTCAGTCTAGCTAGTAGGAGTAACCTTTTCATTTCACCAAATTATTCATAGCCATAAAAAGCACACAAATCCCCCCCCCCCGGTCATCAATTCTATAATTAGTGAAGACTCTAAGTGATTCCTTACAGAAGAGCCCACACAGTCATCCTTCAGACATACAGTATGCTAAACTGCAAATGGAGCCTTTAGTGCTCACAGGATAAGGAAAGTTACTAAAATCACAGTTTTACTGCTGTAAATGTGACACTAAACCATTACTAGCTGAATTTGTGGTCTCTCTCACACACACACACGCACACACTTACACACACACACACACACACACACACACCACTGTCACATGGAACAGGAAGCATTGTAGGAAAAACATGAGCAACAAAAAAATTCAAACATGGAGATCTCCAGGGGCCATAAAACTTGTAGGCAAATTTAGAAAAAAAACTCCTAAGAGCAAAGAAAGGTAAAGACACACTAGGACTATACCCACAAATCCACAAAAGACTCTACACAACATATGTTTTTGTAAATACTGACTGTAGTTCCCCTTTAACTACCTTCACCTCCTGGCTGAACCCGGTGCACCCCTGCAGGTTGACACCCCGATGGCGAAACACAAACATTATGGCGACAGTCACTGTGATGGTCCTTTTTTGGTGCTTTGCTTTCCGCCAGTGTCCCCCCTCCCTGGACCAACTCCGACCTGGAGTTGATAATCCTAAAGTCTGGGGGGTGCAGGGAGCTCAAACACTCACTGCATGGGTGGCACAATACCTGCATCGGTATTGTGCCGTCGCTGTGGCGGATTTCAGCATTTTCACTGTCGACCTCCCTTGGTGCTTCCGGCTGAACCTAACATTAGTTCACAAGTATTCAACACAACTTGCTACCCCCTTCATTCCATTCATTTCTAGTAGAGTTCCTGCCAGCCGGGGCCCTTGGCAGTAGGGCTATGTGAATAACAAATATTATTTCCTGAATACCACGAATAATGAGCTATTTGTTATTCGGACTCCAAATAATAAATAGCACACTATTCGTCCATATTCAGGGAATAATATAACCCCCCCTTCCCCTCACCCTTAGATAGCACCCAAAACCCCCTCCTCCCCTCAAGTTCCCCAACCACTATTACAATATTAAAAAAAAAAAGGATGCAAATTCTTTTTGGGGTGTCCGGCACAACCCCACCCACCCCCATGACTGGCGCAGTTTTCATTACTAAATTAAAGTTAACAGTTCTCCCGTGGTCCTCCCCCACACACACCTCTGTTAGCAGCAGCCCCACCCTACCCCCTTACTCTGCCTGCACCTAAACAACATAAATAAATGTAAGAAAAAGACAGCCAGTGCAGCCCACCCTCCTCCATGGCCAGCTACCTTCTTGTGACTGAAACTGCGCCTGCTTGCACTCATACAGAGAACGAGCTGATCATATGCAGAGGGGACATTGACCATACCTTCCAATTGTTGCTCAGAGAACAGTGACCCCACAATTTCTACAACAAACTAGCTCCCCCAATCAGCCCTCAACTTCATACTGTCCACATCCTCTTAGTCACTATGTTCTACAGTACTTCTATCCGTCTCTCTAACACTGCTTCCAAAACTCCCCTTTCTCCTTGTAATTTTATCTTACCCTACATAGGATTTTAGAGCAACTTCACTGTTGCAGTCCATTTTATAGAATCAATTATTGCTGCTACATGTGCCCCTTTCCAACCCTTTCTTCACTGCCTGTCTTGTTACTGCTAATCTTGATAGGGTGTTAGGCCAACTTACTACTTTTCAGTCTCAACCCCCATTTACTACTGCCTTGTTACCCTACCCTAGATAGAGAGTAAAGTAAACATACCATTTATAGTCCCAACCACAGTTCACTACCAGCCTCTATACCCTACCCTCGTGATACCTCCTTGAAGCCTTTCCTTACAGTCTTGTCTTGGACAGAGTGCCCTGCAGAATTGCAAATTACCTGCAGATATTACCTCCTTCTCTGTGGCACTCATGCTCCAACAGTCCCAAATGCTCTGCAGTCACTAGGCCTTGTTGGAAGAAGTACTGTGCTGTGCAGATCTGACTACCAGAACATTTATGAGAGGATGTTCTTACGAAGGTAATAGGCAAAATGAGGAGTGACTCACATAGTGCTGCACAGCTAAATGTAGGAAAAAATGCTAACAAGGACATGCTTACCTGAACAATTAAAGCTTTTATTTAAAATACTTTTGTTAAATGATTTGATATCCCCTTTACAGTGGTGAAGGTGGAACAACTCAACAGCCTGCATGACTGCATAACTTTGCATGGATAAAGACAGCGGGCATGTTTCAAATCCTGTGCTCTGATTCGCAGGTGGACCTTAAGTGATTTATATTTTTAGAACTAGCTGTAAGTCTGATGAGTGACAACTCTAACCCAAAGTGAAGGTGAAATCTGGTTCTTGGTGGGTGGAGCTTGGTGACCCAATCAATGCTAAGTATAATGGAAACCCTTTTGTTTATTATTCCAGGGGCTCTAGAGCTGAAGGACAAGAGTGAGGATTTGGATCAGAACAAGCGCGGTGAGTGGCTTTTCTACCAGAAGTGATTATAGTATTATAGTATTGCATTGATAGAAGAGAATTAGGATCCATCTTGCTCATGCCTTCTGCTACAGGACATGGTGCAGACAATACCCGACTGGAATATGGGAACACTTCTAAGCATATCTGCCAAACTGGCACAGTTATAGTGTTGTGTAACCCTCAGTGTAATTCTCCTTCAGGAATCTGTCTAGTCCTATGTTAGCCAATATAGAACACAATCCAGCAGTCATCACTTGTGAGCCATGCTGTCATTCACCACGCTACTATCTGCTAGTTTGAGGCCTTTATTTCTCTCTCACATACAATGCATGGAGACAGGCTCAAGGAAACAGTCATGCAGCTTTATTACAAGAAGTGCAGTAAGTGAAGGAACACAGTGCATCCACAAGAATGGACCACATGTTAGATGCCCCTAACCCATTTTACTGTAGCACAGTGCTTTGTCAAATGTCCCGCCCACTAGGCAGTGCTCCCAGAAATAAGGAGCAGACTTAAATATATGAATGTTCATAACTGGGCAGTGAGGCATGACACAAAAATATACGAAGTGCATTGCGTGAAATTAAAAACTGTAAAGCACGAGCTATAAACTGAATGGGTCTTATAAGAACAATTTTAACGCTGGTATGATGCTATCTCTCCTGTGTGGATCATCCCTGGTACAGCTAGAAAATCTGTAAGCTATAAGACATGACAGGGTGTTGGTTGTTCTGTGATCGCATGTCTAGGTGCATGATAAGGCATGAGGCTGAAGGCCAAGGCCCAGATATTCAAAAGGATTGCGCATGGCGCAACAGTGTTGCACCATGCACAACCCACTGATGCGCCCCAGTGCGATATTTAAAGGGGAAAAGTGCGCCGCACAAATCCCGATGCGCCGGAGCGCATCAGTAATGTATACAGGCACAGGTGAGGTGCGCCATGCATAACCTGCACAGCCCGCTATTAGCCCGGCTGTGCAGAGTCATGCATGTGCAACCCCTACCTGTGCCTGCACAAAGTTACGCCCAAAAAGGAACAAGTGATGGCCACCCACAGGTGAGATGCCGCGATTACAGGGTGCAACACAGCAGCTGCCACCTGTGGGTGGCCACCCAAGTTCCTGCCACACCTGGATGTGCCCCCCCATGCCACGATCATGGGCATCTACAATGGCCCCCCCAAGTCCAATATCCCTGGCGGTCCAGTGGACCTCTATGTGGCCCGATCATGGGCATCATTGTATTCCCCCCCAAGTCCAATATCTCTGGTGGTCCAGTGGACTGCACTGAGCCCGATCGCGGGCATCATTAATCACCCCAAGTCCAATATCCCTGGTGATCTAGTGTACCCCACCCACCCACTGAGCCCCACCACCCCGCTCCCCCACCCGTCAGCCGGTGGGCGCAGCACGCTCGCCTGCCGCCCACCACCCGCTGACTGACAGCTCGGTAGGGCTGCATGCCCATTGGTTCTGAGCATGAGCCAATGGGCATGCAGCCCGTACATACTACTTCATTCACATATCTGGACAGAGTGTCTGGTATGGGCTGCGCCCATTGGCTCATGCTGTGAACCAATGGGCGTGCAGCCCAACTGTTGAGTGGCGGGTGGTGGGGCGGCAGGCAAGTGGGGTGCTGCCGCCCGCCCGGCTAACGGGGCGGGTGGTGGGGCTCAGTGGTGGGTGGGGTGGGGGTACACTAGATCACCAGGGATATTGGACTTGGGGGGGTGATTAATGATGCCCACGATCGGGCTCAGTGCGGTCCACTGTACCACCAGGGATATTGGACTTGGGGGGGATACAGTGATGCCCGCGATCGGGGCACATAGAGGTCCACTGGACCACCAGGGATATTGGACTTTTTTTATCTTACGGGACTTCCTGTGATCTGGCTGCAGGGGGTGTCGGTCCCCGATGGCTGCTGCCTAGCAGGGCGCCAGGTGCAAATCGTCGGGGATCGGCGCACCTGCATGCTAATGGCATGCAAATGGGGCCGTAATGAGATGCAAATGGCCCCCTGTCGCCTTCGCAAATTTATGGCCCCATTTGCATGTCCCGTTTGAATATACGCAGGTGCTGTGCATGGCGCAATGGCACTCGCCACCTCATCTCCATGCTCCCTCTGGCCACTTGCGCTGGTGCAGTGCCACTGCACATGCACAGTGGGGCTTAGCCAGGTGCGATATTCAAAGCTGTTGCGCCATAAGCGCAGCTCTGTTGAATATCGCCCAGGCCACACCCGTGCACAACAAAGTTGAGCTGCGCCCAGGCTTGCGCCACAGCCTGGTGCAGTTTGAATATCTGGGCCTTAGTGTCCTTCCATTCCTAGGCATGTGGTTATCACAGAACAGCCAACACTTTGTCGTGTCTTATTGCGCTTTTAAAATGGGTTATGATTTAGTAACATTTATTTAAATAAAGACAAGAGAATTTCTTAAAAAAGGGAGAACAAGCCAGTCCAGTGGCATAGTGGGCTGAGGCGCTGTACACCTTATCTCTCACCACGCCGGCGACTTGTGTTCAGAAATGAACACAGGCTGCCAGGGGTTGTACAGGGGGGAGGGCCAGATGAGGATTGAGCAGCTACTGGCAGCTGTCCTTGCACAGATAGGGGATGTCATCTCTCCCAGCCTTTGATTGCCACCGGACGGAGGCATGATGGTGGTACAGACAGGCCACAGAGATGTGCTCTAGGCCAGGGGTGGGCAGAGCCTAGTCTCCTGGGCCAAGGTGCACATGTGCACTTCCATGCGCACGCAACATCCTTGTCTGGGGACTCTGGGGAATAGAGGGAGAGAAGTGGAAAATCAGGGGCCACAGCTGGATGAAGCCCCCCGCATAGGCTCAGGTGGTTCCACCAGGTAGTAGGGAGTTGCCCGAATAACTGCAGATGCCCGATGTCGGATGGGAGACACAAGCTGCCAACCACCTGGAAGGATAAATAAAGGATGGGGAAAAAAGGGAGAAAAAAATAGTCCCTAACTACACTGTTTGGGATGGTCAAAATAATAAATCACCTAGAACCGTATGATGCACCACTTTTTGGGGGGCAGTCAAAATACCAGGAAAAAAAACTTCCCACAGTGTGGAACATTTCATGTTTACTTGTTGAAATTGATGAATTGCACCATGACATGGAATACAAGGTTTATGAGTTTGAAAGGAATGTTTTCCAGCACTGTATTTCCTCTTCATGGTGTTTCATGCTCATTGTCGGTGAACTCATTTTCAGGCTCTGGCTTCTGTTTCTTGCTTGTAGGCTCCATTTCTTGATTCTTTCTTGAAGATTCCATCTGCTGATTTTCTTTTGTACTGTGTGCCAGGATTCCGCTCCACTTTTTCCGGTTTTCAGCAGGGGCACTCTTATAGCTTCTCAAGCCAGCTTCTGACCTGTGCCCCAAGACTGCCATCATTTTCCATCCTTGCAGTTCGGCAGTAGATAGTAGCTGTACAGCTATGGCTGTAATTGAGTAGTTTGTGTACCTTTCACTGAGGTTACACTCTTTGCTCAACAGGTTGACTGTCTGTTCCCTGTTGGAATGGGTTAATATTTTTTTCACTAAACCAGGGAAAAGCACATCTATGGGCCAAGGCCTTTCTATCCTGAAAATTTCAGACCAAAATTCCAAACCATTTTGGTGCGAGATGATTAAAAAACAGCACAAAAATGCAATTTTTAAACATTTTTCACTATCTGGATCAGATCACCTGAGCCACACATCTGACCCAACCGAAACTTGGCATGTCAAGAGATCTCTCCGCCGAAACCATGCACACAGACGTTTATGCAAATCTGTTGAACGATTGCAAAGATATTAAAGTGCAAAGTATCCAAGAAAGCAATTTAAGATACTTGTTTTGATTTGAATTCAAGAGATGGAATGTTTACTATGTATGGAATACAAGAATTCAAATCTCTGCTCAGTTCTACTGGCAGAATGTTCACCCCCACTAAGTGGTTAAATTGCAATGTTTAGGAGGTGGAAATGTAATCTCTGCATTTGTAGGAGGTGGAACTGTTGTCCCTAGGAGGTGCAACTCTCCAATAGTATTCAACGGAGAAAGATGTCAGAGGAGGTGGAACTGTTATCCCTAGGAGGTGCAACTCTCCAATAGTATTCAATGGAGAAAGATGTCAGTGGAGATGGAACTGCGTTGCAGTGAGTTCCTGACCAATTTAACCCCTGCCCCCACTATCACACAACAAAGGGCATCCGATGGAAACAGGGCTTTTGTTGTATCTGTAGCAGGTTAAACAGTACAGATTTTCCCAGTAAGCAGGTGAGGATAGGAGATGGCTTTTTCATGGACATCAAAGTAACACCATAAATTAAAGTTGCAAGTACTGTAGTACTTCATTTTTAATGTGTGTGTGTGTGTGTGTGTGTGTGTGTGTGTGTGTGTAAGAAGAGGATTATTAGGGCAAATAACGTTTAATTATTATGTTTTTAAATTTAAGGCAGTTTTATTTTTAGGGCCTAGTTGAAGTTTTTTGTGAGTAAAAGTGACAGCCACATTAGTGATGGCAGTCAGGGATGTGTGGTAGTATTGATTTTATTGTGAAAAGGCTGCTGGATCTTCTTCCTTTGCAGTTGTGCTGGGATATCAGCACTGGGTTTCAAGCTCCTCAGCCGTCAGGTTTCTGGATTTTTATACCCATTTTATAAAAGTGTCATAACATACACATGATGCATGTTATTCAAATTAATCTTCTATTACTGTTACATACACATCAATCACTGGAGAGCTATAACTAATGAAAAGGAAAAGAAAAATAACAAACTGGAAGAGTCATGGAGGTAGTGTCTCCCCTTGTTCAGTTTTCCCTTGCCTGCCCCCACACTCCCTATGACCCTTCCAGTGTTTTCTTTTTTTTTCCTTTTTCCTGGTACCTCTACTTTGGTCAGAATCTCCTGCCCCTCTTCCTTTAAGTCCCTTGTGGCATGTTACCAACTGGTACAACACGCAGTCACTCAACTCAGTACCACTCATAGAGGTTGCACCATTATGTTCTCGAACCAGGAAGTGACAACATCCATTCCTTTTTTTGCTGACTTTCTTATTTAAAAGTAGTTACTGGTTAGCTGGCTTCAGAAAATTCACTGGCTACTGGAATTCATCGCCTGTTCTGACCCCTCCTCCTTTTCCTCACTAAAGTTAGTAAACAAGACAGACAAAGCACTTTAAACTTTTGAAAAGTGAGATTGCTGGATCTGCAAAATCACTCATTTGAAGGCAACTAAAAGTTCTCTCTCCAGACTGAATACTATATTCAACCATGGAGAAATTTGCAGTGCATGTTGAAGAACTCTCCAAAAAGCTAAAACAAAGGCTGGGATTATTCTTCTGTATCAAAAGTTTGCTTACCTATGAAGCAAAACCATGATTAGTCAAAACAACGTTCCTTCCACTAGTTGACTATGCTGACTTTCTTTACAGTCATTGCCCCAAAACTGTCCTTACTAAGCTGGACGTCCTGTACCACAGGGACTTAAGATTTGTGACTGACTCCGTTCAAAACACACCACTGTTCACTTTACAGCCAACTTGGCTGGACTTCCTTATCTACCAGAAGATGGCGTAATGCCTCCATCTGGACCTTCAAAGCCCTCACTAACAAACTCCCTCTTTACATATCCAGCCTCTTTAAATCAACACCTTGCACATACTCACTTAGGAAATATGATTAGATCTCGCTCGATATCCCCTGGATAAAATCTTGTTTTGGCACCATATCCATTACCCACGCCTTGCCAACCTTGTGGAACTCCCTCCAAATTACCCTAAAACTGACTTGCCTTGTTAGACTATCCTCATTTAAATCTCTTCTGAAACCTCTGTTGAAGGAAAACTACCAGTGCTATGCCTAGGGTCTCCCTCTTTTGATATTTTATATGGCACTTACCACTATATTTGCCCCGGCTCTCCCTGCTCCCTTTCTTTTGTTTTGCACTCCTGTCTGTCTATGCCCTGCTACTCCCTGAGCCTCTCTCCCTTACACCTTTTCCCCCCTCATCCTACTTACCTTCGACTACTCCTATCTCACCTTATGGATCGTGCTCTACCTTCCCCCTTATCTCCTTCCATTCCAATTGTGTTACACAGTTAGCTGATTGCACTTACATAGAAATGTAAAAATCTGAGTAATCTGACTGTACCTTGTTATGTGTTACCCACTGTATTGTGTGAACTATTTTATAAACCTGTACTGTTTTCCTTTTATGTATATTATGTGTGTGCCCCCAGGACCACCTTGCAAATGAGTATCTCAATGGTATATTTCCTGGTTAAAAATAAAATTGAATTGAATTGAAAAAAGTTTGTAAGTAAAAGTTTGCTTAGCACCTGAGCAGTAAAGTACCTGAGCATGAGAACAAGGCTTTTCTAGTCCTTTGATGTTAGACCAGTTGTGAAATCAGCTTTGTGGAACATGCAGGATTGAATGCAGGAGTTAAATTGGTCTGGAGCCCACATGAACTCAGTTCCCCCACCTCTTAAAAGACTGTATGACAATTACACCCCTCTGTCATCTTTCTCCATTGACTACTATAGGAGAGTTCCAACATGTAGAAATGACAGTTCCACCACCTATAAATCTAGATATAAGAGTTCCCCTATCTAAACATTTGCTATTTAACCACTGATTGGCTACAAAGGTTCTGGAAAATATATCGGTTATGTGACAAGATAAGGTATAAGAGAATGCTCAACTGCCACATTGGTAGTGGGTGTATGCTACCAAAATGAGTGAGAAAAAAGTCAAATTAATAAAATTACTACCAAGCCAATGTAAAGATATCCAAGGTGCAGCAAAATGCCCATAAATAACTTCCCACAAAAAAGTAAAACAAAGAAGAACAAACGGATATGATCGGGGAGCAGAGGAGGCCCAGCAACTGGCAAGTCACAGAAGCACAAGTAGAAAATGCTTTCCACCTCAGGCAGACCCCCAGAAATAGCACACTGGAAAAATAGCCAAGCACACAACCCAGGGTGCAGAACATGGGCTATTTAAATAGTGGTCTCAGGGGGAGGAGCCCATCAATCTCATATTAATGAATCTGGCATAAAACTGATCATATTATTCTAGTTCTTGCTCAAATACACTGGCTTCCTGTACACTGTATAACCAACTGCAAAACTTACGGGCCCAGATATTCAAACTGCGCTCAAAACTAGCGCAACAGCAGGAGCAAGCACAAACCAGTTGCACAAATGCGCAACAGGTGCGATATTCAAACATGGAGCAGAGCAAATTACGCAAGCAACCAACGTCTGAATATCACACATACTGCGCCATCGTGCAACCAGGAAGGAGAAGCTGAGCCAAAATGTTGCGCTATGGAGCAACCAGGGAAGCTCAGCTGAGCATTCCAGAGCTGCCATAGCGCAAGCACAGCCCCCAGAGCAATGGAACTGCACATCCAGGGAGGCAGGCTGGGGCCCACTGCCAGCCATGCCACACATGGGCACAGGAACACACTGCAGAACCCACACCACACCTGCACACCCCAAGCACAGCATCACTGGGGTGGGACGGATGATCCACGTGCCCATGGGGACAAGCCAACAAAGCATAGCAGAGCCATGACACCCAGCACAACCACTGGCAGGTGGAAGTGCCACACACAGGGGTTGACAACCACAGTGCACATCAGCCCTCGTCACTTTGGCACACCCTGCACCGTGACCCCAAGACACCACCCATGTGCAGTGACTGGCACTGCAGGAAACACCATGCATCCCCCTGGCACACGTCAACCCGTGCTGCAGAGAAGCATACAAGCCAGACCCACCCTGTGCACCCAGCAGTGGGTGGCAGCAGACAGCAAGACCAACAGAAAGTCAATGCCATGCTGGTGATACCTCCCCATGCACACACACACACACACACAACACACACACACACACACACACACACACACACACACACATGTACCCAGGACCATACCACCCCAGATGGCTTGTACACCACTGCAACTGAGCACCATAGTCAGCTGCAAATCAGAGACCAACACAGCATTCATATCAAAATAAAGATGTATTATCAAGAGTAAAGTACAAAACAATCAACCAGAACTATTTACAAGGGGGATGGGTACAAGGTCAGGTTGGTCAAGGGTAGGGATTACAAACTTGGAGAGGAAGGCAGGGTGGTAGGGATGGGAGAAGTGGGAAGGGTAAAAACAATCTATAGGTCCCTTGCCGCTCGTCTCCTGGCTGGTGTTGGCCCGTCCATGCCTCCTCCTCCGAAGGCCATGCCTGTGGATGGACTGCAGGATGGCTTGGTTGTCCTCCAGCAGCTGTCTCATGCTCCGGACATCCCTCCCAATGCGCCGGAGAACCTCGAGGCCTAGGAAAATGGGAACACAGTCAATGGCTGTGACTGACCACAACCCTGAACACCACCCAACCTGCAAGCCATATAGCCCAATGTCCCGCACCTGTGATGGCGTACACCCACCCACAGTGAACATGCACATGGCCATCACAAACAGGCAGCACCAGCTATGCGCACCACTGCCCACACACACACTGCCCACGTCCATCACAGTACAAACAAGGCTGGCAAGTGACGTGGCAACATGGTGCGATGCCAGTTACACAGCTATGTGCCCAGTGCATGCCTGGACCACCAGTGACGCATACACAGACATGCTGTGATACTGCACAGTGATGCATGTCACCTGTGTCGTGCCTACATACATAGATACATAGACAGTGTCGTCAGATAAGGGCCTATGGCAAACCCAGTCTGTCCATATGAGCTTGTAAGTTCACGTTGTTTCCCTAGAAGTCTGTTGCCCCTTACCCCTGATCTCCAGAATTCCTTCATGTCTGTCCCCTGCAGTCTGAAATCCCGTGATTGTGTCAGCCCCCACCACTTCCTCTGGCAGGGTGTTCCACTTGTCCACCACCCGCTCTGTGAAGACAGTCCATCACCATGTGTCCTCTGAATCGTCCTCCCTCCAACTTCATCCCATGCACTCTAGTCCTGGAACATCTTTTCACTTCAAAAGTGTGTCCGCACCTGATCCCCCTGTAAGATACCTGTATGTCTCCATCATATCCTCTCCCCCTCCCTCCAGGAGTACATGTTCAGTTCCTTCAACCTGTCATCATAGGACCCATGATGCAAGCCATGCACCATCTTTGTTGCCCTCCTCTGAACCTTCCCTGGCCACTCTCGTCCTTACACGTAGGTATGGTCTCCGAAATGTACACTATACTCCAGGTGGGGCCTCACTAGTGTCTTGTATAGTGGAATTATGACATCCCCTTTCCTGCAAGGTTGTATTGTGCAGGGCTAGTGGACTTCCCCCGCGCAGCATGCAATAGCATCCATGAAGTCATGATACTCACATTGCTCAAGCAGCTCTGTCTGCCGCTGTTGACCCTGCTGCTGTTGCTGTGGCTGCTGCTGCTGCTGCTGCATCTGGGGGGCGACTCCTGCTGCCACCGGGGCCCTGGCACAGCCCTCCTCATCCCGGCCCTGCATCCTCAGATCCCAGCCTGTGGGAGACATATGTTGAGACAAACATCAGTGTGACTCAAAAGCAGAGTGCCCCCTGCCCCAGTGAGAGTGCCTACCCACACAGCCATAACCATCCATCGCACAGCTGCACACACTGACCAGGCCGTGTCCGATCCGGCACCTATGCACAGCCACCCAGCACACACACACCCCTACAGAATATAGGTGTATAGATGGTACACTCACCTGGCCTAGGCACCACGCCCGCCTAACGCGTGAACGCGCCAGCGTCAAGTTCCGGCTCCCTCCGGCAGAGGTCACTGTGCGGTGCCAGCACTGCTCAGCAGAACTGCCCCGGCCAGTGACCTCCACCAGGTCAGTGGCCACTTGCTGCCACCACGTGGGTCCTAGGCATGGTGAGGGGACCTCACCATACAGTGCCTCACAGTGGGGCTCCACCAGGCACCAGGTTGGCCACTTCAAGCTGGCTCCAGGACACGCCCTCCTCCTAACCATGGCACCAACTTTACAGCAGGCAATATGGTGCCCTGCTGCGCCGTGACCAGGTGGATTGTTGCGCAATGAGCCACCACAGGCTCCAATCGCTGTTGAACAGCGCCGTCACTACATGGCACTGTCACCAGACAGCGCCAATAGGACATACACATGGCATGCGAACAGCGCCAGAGGGCAGAAGGCATACACAAGGTCACGGCAATGGCGGAGGCTCGCACAGCGCCATAGGGCGTATAGGCATCCTGCGACTGCCAAGCTGAGCACCAGTGCCACAGTGGACTATCGCGCGTAGTGCCACAGCGCCATATGGTGCCCAGTGCTGTAGCACCACTGGCACAATGGTGGCCATGGCCAGATAAGCCCTATCGCTCAGCAGGTCTGCAGCGGATGAGCGCGTGCATAAGCTGTCTGGGCATGCGCGTTGCAGTGTAACGCGCGGCCACAAACATGCGCCATTGGCTCAGCGGGACCTTCCGTATTGCGCAAAGCGCAGAAACGCGATATTCAGCCGACATATGCAAATCATTTGATCAGCCATTCAAAGGCACAGTGGCGCGATTAGTATGTCATTAAAGTAGTGCCACACCTCATTTGCATGTGTTGCACTATAAAAATGCGACAGTGGGTTGTGCTGGCCAGATTTGATTACTGCAGGTGAGAGGTGAGTTACATGCTGTGTGATGCTCAGGACAATGCTCATGGGCAGGGGTGCCGGAGGATGATAAAGGCTGAGGGGGCTGAGCATGTAAGGGGCACTTAGAAAGGGACAAAGGGCACCCTTTTGATCAGTATCTGCCATGCGGAGTGGAAACGTGGGGCGTCCGCCCCGAACCCGGCAGCTATGCTCATGGGGAAATGCTGTCGACTGCACAGTGACAGGGTGTCACTTCCACCCATACAGATCACCATGACTGACCAGAGCCAAGCTGAGGGTGTGGGCGGGGGCGTAGAGGGAGGCTGAACTTCACCGTGGCAGAGATGGAGCCCTCTTCCAGGCCTACCTGGAGGATGAGCCACTAGTGAGTGGACGGAGGGGCACCCCTCAGGAACGTGCAGCTGCATGGGAGGGGGTAGTTCGGGCCGTCAACCTGCATGGAAGCCACCAGTGCTCCGTGCAGGAATGCAAGAAGAAAATGGGGACTGACCGCAGGAGGCTGAAGGAGAAGGTGGCAGCCTTCAGGGCGGCACGTGCTGGCACTGGTGGGGGCCCACCAGTGGTGTTGCAGCTGACCCCTACAGAGGAGACACTGGTTGCGGCCATGCAGCCGAGTGCCATTCTTGAGGCGTACCAGGTGGAGGATTCCAGACAGGTGGAAGCCCATCACTCGCGGTATGACATGGTGGTGTTGTTGGGGGGGCTGTTGTTCACATGCACTCATGTACTCTCTTTATGTTACAGATCCTGTTCGTCTTCAGGAGGCGGTGGTGGTGGTGGGTCAGACAGTGATGCAGACCTGCTGGATGTGGAGGAGGGACCATCCACCTCGCCACCAGCCTACAAGCACTGCAGCATCATGCGCGCTGGGCCAACAACTCTGGTGTCAGTGATACGGGTGCAGGGGTGCACAGCCTGTGTCACAGCAGTCTGGCATGCAGGTATGCCAGCATGCTGTGCCTATGGCAGTGGCACGCACCTGCACCATTGATGATAACAGGCCTGCAATGGGCAGTGATAGGTGTGTGTCCCATGGCGGACACATGGCAGGCCAACACGTGCCCTGGGCCTTCCTGGTTCACACTGTGTGCCAGCATGCTGGCACAGTCCCAGGCTGTGCCTGTCAGCACTGGTGGGGCAGCACCGGTGGCTAGGCAGGTGTCTGGCACTGTTGTCACGCGGAGGTGGAACAGGTGGACCTGGGGCTCAGCAGTTGGAGGGGCGGCAGCAGCAGTCGCACACCAGGTCTGGGGTACAGTGTCAGGCAGTGGCACATGTCCACCGCCCTTTGATCCGCCCATACCTGGTCCTGGCGGACAGCGCCCACCCTCAAGGGGTGCTGTGCACCAGGACCGATCCCACCTGGGGTCACGATGCCATTGGGGCACAGTACCCATTGGGCGCACACACCGCCTGCTGCAGGAATCAGTACAGCTGCAGAGGCGGGTTGCAAATCTGTGGAGGCACTGTCTGTGTCCATGGAGTGGCACAGCAGGGAGTGTGCTCGGGACCGAGCCAAGCTGGTCTGTATGCGGATGGATGTGACCGCCGCCATTGACAGGCTGACCCAGGCAGTGGTCTCTGTCGTGGATGCATTGGGCACACAGTCAGGTGCCCCTGTACCACACACCCCACACAGTGCGCTCTCCACTCCCCATTCCCAGTGTCGTGCGACACCAGGCCTGTCGATGCCGGGTTCTGCTGTGGGCATCCCCAGCACCCCTGGTGCAAGTTTGTTTGGCAGGATGCAGACTCCTGTGCGGGCAAGGTCGCGTTCGTGCAGTGGGACCCCTGGTGATACACCAGCGCCACCCGATGTGGCCCCTGCTCAGCCTGCCAGTGCTGCTGGGCCATGGCGGGGCCGCCCACGCATCCGTGGTGGCCGTGGGACAGTGCTACCTGACTGAGCTGTCTCCCAGTGCAGGCCCTGTCTGGTGCTGCCCTGTGTGCAATGTGTGTCATGGTGGGCAGTGCACTGCTGGGTGCTCTGCTCACCAAGCTGACACACGGACCACCTGCACACTCTCCCAACTACTGTCCACAGGTGCATGTGCATGATGATGCCTGCATTGCACTGTACACCAAGGTGCAAGGGTTCCCAGGTCCTGACACACGTACGTGGACAGTCCAGGTGGTGGGGGTGGTTGGTGGTGCTGTGTGTTGGCAATGTCATTTCCATGTGCTGTGCTGCTGCCCATGTATGCTGCCTGGTGTGTGTGTGTGTCCATATGAGTGCTCACCCCTCTCTGATGGTGTGTTGGTATGCCTGGAACCTTCAACTCCCTGACCTTCATGCGGTGTGTTCCCCTGTGCCTGTGGTTTGCGCATGGACAGTGTTGCCTGCACATGTCCCCTTGACTTACCTGTGTTGGGCGTAGTGCTCTTCTGCAATGGTGTCCCGGTGCAGCTTGGCCTGCCGGGTTAGTGAGGTCCCTCCATCCTAGGGGCTGCTCATCACCCACATCACCAGCGCCACTGGCGCCCCATCGCTGTCCCCCTCTTGGACCTGTCGGCTATCCCATGGTCTTTGGCCATGTTGTGCAGGATGCAACAGGCCAGGAATATCCCACAGGCCTTTTGGGGGCTGTACTGTAGGAGCTCGCCCGGGGTGTCCAGGCATCAAGCGTGCCTTGAGCATCCCAAACACCCGCTCTATGATGTTACGTGTTGCGGCATGCCTCATTGAAACCTATAGCTGCGCTGGGTCGTGGGGCACCGATGCGGTGTGAGCAGCCAGGGGCGGAGTGGGTATCCGCAGTCACCTGTGTGGAGATAGTGGAGATCAGTGTCATGTCAGGTCCATATTGCCCATATCCTTGTGTGCCACTACCATGGCACCTGTGTCATTCCACCCTTGCACAGAGTTTGCATTCCATACATGTGTACTCACCCACTAGATGACCCGTGGGGATGTTCCCTCTCTCGAATCGATGGCACAGTGCAGACTGGTGCCATATGAGAGCATCATGTGCTCCGCCAGGGTGTGGGCACAGACATTGATAATGCACCAGTGGCATCACACCACCTGGCAGTTGACACTGGAAAAGCCCTTTCAGTTCCGATAAGCCTGGCCGTCGGGGCCAGGTGGCGTGCAAATGGCCACATGGGTGCAGTCTATGGCCCCTAGCACGCCAGGCATATGTGCTACCCTGTGGAACTTCTGCATGTTTGTTGTACGCTCTGCCACGGTGCTGGGGAAATGGATGTACTCCGCAGCATGAGGCAGCAGTGCGCTGAGGAATTGGGTGAGGATGTGTGGCGTGACTGTGTAATGCCTGTGGTGTCCCCTGTTGGCCTCTGGAAGGTGCCCGTGGCAAGCAGGCACATGCAGGCTGTCACCTTGGTCTCCACGGACAGAGCATGATTCCGTCGTGAGGGTGGCTGCATCACATCACTGCACAGCTCTCAGAGCCGTCTCAGTATTGCCCTGTTCAGGCGGTGCGGGCCACAATCTAAACATCTGTGTACAGCTCGAAGCTGATGCGGGCAGCGATACCCGCCTGTCGAGGTGCCACCGACCGGCCCACCTCGGCCACGCCCCCTGCAGCATGGTGTCTCACCCCCTCATTACAGCTTCCATGTGGAAGCTGACACTGTCCATCTCCTGGCTTCTGCCCTCCCGGCTGCTGTTCCTGTGTTACCCCGCTGCCCCACTGCTGCTTCCACTGCAGGCACCCCACTGGCCTCTCTGTCCTCCTGGACCCACTGTCCCTCTCTGCCCTTCCAGCTCCTGTCTCTGTCTCTCTCTCTCTCCTCTGTCTCTCTCCCCCAGTTTGCGGCCTGCTAGGGTTCTTGCGCCGCTTCCTTGAGCCTTTTTATTTTGGCTCAAATCCGGTACTGCGCAACTTCCGGCTGAGCCACTCTTACGCATTGCGCAAGTGCTCGGATATCGCATTGCGCACTTTATGCATGGACCCGCCCCCTTCGGTTGCGCATGCCTTCATTTCCATTGCGCTGTTGCTCAGCATGTTTTCGGTGGCGCAACTGGCCCCTTCTGAATATCGCAGAATGGCGCATTTTTGGAGTTGCGCACGCGCAACCCTGTTGCGCATGGCGCAACCCTTTTGAATATCTGGGCCACTGTCTATATGTGCAGAAATGGAGTTGTTTCCACTTTTCTAAGTGATGTCTGTACACCTCTGACAGATCACTGGGGAACATCGCTTAAGCACGTCCATGCACTCTAAATGGTAACCATATCCACCATAACTCATAGAAAACATACAGTAGACAATGATGGCAGAACAAGACCAATAGTTCATCCAGTCTGCCCAAGTTCCCTATCTAACCTTGGGACCTACTCTCTATCCAGGGTTCTAGCCCTCCCCTTCCCCCCCATTCTCCTTCTCAATTCTGTTACCCTGAGTGACCACTAAACCCTTCACTCTGTTCCAACCATGCTTGAAACCATCAATTGTTGTAATGCCCACCACATCAACTGGTAGACTGCTCCATGGCTCCACCACCCTTTCTGTAAAATAATGTTTCTTCGTGTCCCTCCTGATCCTCAGTGCTGTCAGTTTCCACTCATGCACTTGTGATCTTGAACTAGCATTCAAGCTAATTAGTTCCTCGCAGTCCACCCTATTTAATCCGTTTGGGAACTTCAAGGTCTCTATCATGTCTCCCCTCTCCCTTCTAGTCTCCCGTGAGTACATGTTCAGTTGCCTTGAGGTGTTCCTTGTAAGACATACCCTGTTGGCCTTGAGTCTTTTTTGTTACCCTACACTGCACCATCTCCAGCTTTTCCTATCCTTCCTGAGGTGAGGGGTCCAGAACTGGGTACAGTACCCCATGTGTGATCTGACTAAAGATCTAGAAAAGTATAGTATTACCTCTTTTCTCCCACTATCCATACCCCTCTTTAATCACCCCAGCATCCTACTTGCTTTGTTGCACTGGCTTGATTGCTTGAGGGTGTCACTGATGACAACACCTAGGTCATGTTCCTCAGCCGTAGTGCTAAGTCTCACCCCACCTGTCCAGTACTCTGTCATGGAGTTCTTATTCCCTTGGTGCATCACCGTGCATTTTCCGGCATTGAATTTCAACTGCAAACCTCAGACCACCCCTTTAGCTTTTATAAGTCATGCTGCATTTCTCTGATTCCCTCGTTGCTATCCACCCTCCCACAGAGCGTAGTGTCTTCAGAGGGACACAGTCTGTCCTGTTTACCTTCTTCAATGTCACTGATGAACATATTGAAGAGGAAAGGGCCCAGGACAGATCCCTGTGGCAACCCACTCATGACCTCTCTCTTCTGATTTGTCCTTATTGACCACAACCCTCTGCTGCCTACCCTTTACCCAGTTTCCTACCCGGTTAGCTATGTCCCTAGATGCACCCAGATCCATAGATTCATAGATGCTATCGGCAGATAAGAACCACTTGACCCACCTAGTCTGACCATAAAATCCCCCTAATAGTGCTCCCCAAGCCCTTACTGGGGGGTCGTCCTCCTACACCCCTCCCTTATCTTTATATGCACATGTTTATCCCATGGATTCTTAAATCCTGTGATTGTTTTAGCCTCTACCACCTCCACTGGGAGGTTGTTCCAGTCATCCACCATCCTCTCCGTGAAGAACTTACTCACATTACCCCTGATCCTACCCCCCTCCAACTTCATATTGTGACCCCTAGTCTTAGAAGATCTTTTCTTCTGGAACATACTCTCCACCTATACCTTGTTTATTCCTTTGAGATATCTGAATGTCTCTATCATATCCCCCCACCTACTCCTGTCTTCCAGGGAGAACAGTTTTAATTCCATAGGCCTTTCTTTGCAAGACTTCTAGTGCAGGCCCTGCACCATTTTGGTTACCCTCTTCTGCACTGTCTCCAATCTGTCTCTGTCCTTTTGAAAGTGGAGCCCCCAGAACTGCACACAGCACTCAAGGTGTGGTTTCACTAGCAATGTATACAGGGGGAGTGTTACCTCCCTCCCTCCTTCTGCTGGTGATACTCCTCCCTATGCAACCAAGCATTTGGTTAGCCTTTCCTACTACCTTCCCACACTGCTTCATCACCTTCAGGTCATCAGTAATGATAGCTCCCAGGTCCCTCTCTTGCCTTGTGACAGCTAGTACCTCTCCCCCAAGTGTATACCCTGCCCCCGGGTTCTTGTGCCCCAAGAGCATAATCTTGCACTTTTTTTTGTGTTGAATCATAGCTGCCATGTTTCTGACCACTCTTCTAACTTTTCTAGGTCCTGCCTCATCCTCTCTACTCCCCCTGTGTGTCTACCCTGTTGTGGACCTTTGTGTCATCCGTAAATATGAATACCTCCCTCCTTGTCCTTCTGCCATGTCAATAACATAGATATTAAAGAATATTGGGCCTAACACTGACTCCTGTGGTACCCTGCTAGTCACTTTCTCCTCCTCAGAGTGTACCCCATTTACTACCACTCTTTGGCTCCTATCACTAAGCCAGTTCTCTACCCATTTTACAATTTTAGGCCCCACTCCCCCAGGTTTCTCAGTTGTATTTGCAACCTTTTATATGGGACAGTGTTGAAGGCCTTGCTAAAATCCAGATAGGCTACATCTACCCCCCACCCTGGTCCACTACTTTGGTTACTGCTTCAAAAACCTCAATCAGGTTGGTCTGACAGGACCCCCCCCCCGAGCCCATGTTGTTTCTGGTCCATCAGACTGCTGGTCTTGAGGTATTCCCCAGTTCTTTCCTTGACGAGAGATTCCATTACCTTGCCAATTACTGATGTCAGGTTAATAGGCCTGTAATTTCCTGGCTCCTCCCTATTAGACCCTTTGTGAAGCGGGATAACGTTTGCTGTCGTCCAGTCCCCCAGCACCTCCCCAGTTTCCAGAGACAGGTTGAATAGGGCAGCCAGGGGCTCAGTCAGTACCTCCCTGAGCTCATGCAGATCCTCCATCTTCTTCAGCAAGCATCTGTGGGCACCGAGTTGAAAATCTAGCTGAAGCTGAAATAGAGCAAATCCATGGCTTGGACCCTATCCAAGTCCCTCATCACCCAATCAAGTTGACAAGACCCCCTCTGCCATGTACCCATACTGTGTACTATCCTGGAGACTGATGCTTTTCAGGTAGTCCATGAAGTCTTCTTTGGTCAGGGACTCCATCAGCTTCCCTATAATGGAGGTTAGACTGGCAGGTCTGTAGTTCCCTGCTTGTTCCTTGTCCCCCACCCCGCATGGAGTGGAACAATGTCTGCTACCTTCCAGTTCTCCTGAACTATCCCTCTCTGTACTGAGCAGTTGAATAGCCCTACCAGGGATTCAGCCAGTTCCGCTACCAGTTCCATGAGTATCCTCAGATACAACCCCTCTAGTCCCAGGGCTTTATCTATCTTTAGGGCTGCCAGCCTTTTCTTGATCCTGTCTCTTGTAAATATTGGCTTCCTCATCTCTGGGACCCACTTATGAGCCGCTTTGATGCCACTCTAAGGCAAGGGCCCACCTTCCTCCTTGGGGAAAACTGAACAAAAATAATCATTAAGGATGGCAGCCTTTTGACCATTCTCTTCTATTACCCTACCCCCTCAAAGCCTAGTGATCCCCCTCCCTCCTTTCTTTTTTCCCTAATATATTAAAAGAAATGTTTTTTTCTGCACCCTTGACCCCAGCTGCAGTGCACAGCTCTGTGTCTGCTTTTGCTTCCCTAACCACCCTCTTTGCCTCCTTATGTCTCAGTAAATATTCTCCCCGTTCTTCTGCCTCCTGCTTTTCTTTGTACTTGTAGAGGGCCTTTTTGTAGCCCCACTGCTTCCTTGACTTTTGTCCAGAACCATAGTGGTCTCTTGAAATTATTCATTTTGGTTACTGTTCTCATGCAAAACTTAGATGCATTAAGAATGGTCACCTTTATTACTCCATCTCTCTCTTCCACCCCATCTAAATTGTCTACCCAAATTAACTTTTCCCTGACCAGTTCCCTCAGCCTGGAGAAGTCTGCCCTCCTAAAATCAAGAGCTTCAGTTCTTGATTGGGGCTTTCTAATCTCAAAGGCCAGTTCAGACAAAATGGGTCTGGTCACTGTTCCCTAGTAGCTCCCCTACTCTCACCACTCCTACCAACTCTGAGTTGGTACACACCAAATCAAGAATGTCAGTCTGCCTGGTGAGTTCCTTAACTAGTTGTACCAGCCAACAGTCCTGGAGTACATCCAGCAAGGCCTGACGTCTGGTGCTTCTGGCCACTGGAACATCCCAATTGATGTCTGGCAGGCTCAGATCACCCACTACCACTACTTCACCCTTTGCTACCCCCTTTCAAGTTCTTCCCCAAGCTCTCTATCCCTCTCTTCCCCTTGCCCTGGAGGTATATAGAGCACCCCCAAGTGGAGGCTGCATTGAGTTGCACCCACAATGACTCTGACTCCTGTTGACAGATTCTAGACATGCTGACATGATTACAACACAAGACCAAAGGTCTTGTTGGTGATGACAATTTATTACTACTAGATAACACAAGATACAAGCAAGAGTTACCTTGTGGGAGTCTTGGGACCCACCCTAGTGTAGACCATCATACTGCATTTGGACTCAAGTTGGTGACATTTGCAATTGGTTCTTATAGTCCAAAACATATTGTTATACAAAATAACAGTTCAATGTGTTTACACAACTGGATAAGATATGAGATGATGCTTGTGTAACATGATTTGCTTTGTGGCTTTCCATCTCTCTATCCATGGGATATACCACCCTATAAGGGTACGACGCAAGGAACCCTAGAGGAGGGATCCCCCCCTACAGGTGCTGGGAATGAATGCGTCGGCTAAAGGTAGGTTAGGAAGAAGCCCACAGGTAAGAGAGACAAGCCACTGAAGGAGGAGGGGTGGATGGTGGGCAATGAAAAAGAATCCTGGCAAGGCCCAGGATGTTGGGACCTTGTACGCTCGATGGGGGAGTGACGTTGTTGCTCCGCCCATTGAACCTCGGGCTCTAAGCCCACCCATTCAATGTGCTTACGCACCTGGATAAGCTATGAGATGGTGCTTGTGTAACTTGATTTGCTTTGTGGCTTTACGCCTCTCTATCCGTGGGATATAGCACCCTGAAGGGGTACGACACAAAGAACCCTAGAGGAGGGTTCCCCCCCACAGGTGCCAGGAATGAATGTGTCGGCTAAAGGTAGGTTAGGAAGAAGCCCAAAAAGAATACCCAAAGATGTCAAGCTTCAAAGAGGCGAGGATGATGAATGAATTCTTTGAAGAGAAGGGCTAACTTTTTAAGGAGAGAGGGGAAAGCCAGGGCCACCATCCACCTCCATCCAACAGTGGAACCTAACTAACTAACGAGGAGAAAGCACTAACTAATATTATGACCATTGGCATGGAGGAGGGGAAAAAAACCCTTTAAGGAGGAAACCTCTAGGGATCCAAGGCCTAGGTCGCCTTCCCTCCAGGCTGACATTTGATTGACCAATCTAAACAAAATACAACTGGAGTCTGCTGTTCCATAAAATCATTTCTTTTATTCCAGTTCGTATACCCTTACGTTTCGCTCCAGTGAGCTTGTTCAAGGGTTCATTGAAATCTATTAAAAAACAAATTGACAATTAATTTATATCTTAACTATTACTCTGAATAATAATTTGTAACGTTAAATTCAATTCCATAGGTCTACCTGGTAAATATATTTCTGTATGCCTTAATTCATTCAAACTTCAAAAAATGTAAGGTATTTTGTATACTATTACCTATGTCCCTAAGGACTGCTGATCCTTCCTCCATTCTAAGTTTATTTACTATAAACGGTAGACAACTGGAACTTCACTTAGACATTAACTGTCTTAAAACCCTTAATTATAACCCTATTCAAATAATCACCAACATCCAGATTTATGAAACCCTGCTGTTCCATAAAATCATTTCTTTTATTCCAGTTCGTATACCCCTACGTTTTGCTCCAGTTTATAGTAAATAAACTTAGAATGGAGGAAGGATTAGCAGTCCTTAGGGACATAGGTAATAGTATACAAAACGTAGGGGTATACGAACTGGAATAAAAGAAATGATTTTATGGAGCAGCAGACTCCAGTTGTTTTTTGTTTAGATTGGACATTGAAGCACCCTCTAGGAGTCGATGAATAATTCATTATTGGTTCACCATTACCCAGAGATTTTTGTATTTTTTGACATTTAATTGAGGATGTATGCCGGTCAAGAGAATGGTTTATTAATGAGGGATATAAGTAGGAAGGATGATGACAGAGGAACATGAGGCAGCAGGGACCCAAGAAGGGTATGATTGAGTATTCGATGGGAAGGAGTAGATCCATATAGAAGTCAGAGGAGCAAGGGGTATCCAGATGTTTTGATTTAAGGACATATGATGCTAAAGAAGGATATGAGTAGTGAAGATGATGGCGGGATAGGTAAAAACCCCAAAAGAAAGCACAGATCAAAGAAGGAACATGAGGTAGCATCAACCCAATGGGGTATGCTCAAGTAGTCAAGGGGAAGGAGGAGATGCATAGGATTCAAGATAAGAATGTTTGAGGAAGTGATGTAAATAGAGGAACCTTGAGGTAAAGCTGAGTGAATGATGACTGGAGTAATGAACTCGATATGTGCAGTAGGATGGCCGCATGTTGATAAGGTGGCATAGGAGTCATGATAGGTATGCCCAAATAGAAATATCGATAGCAGGCCATGAATGGAATGAATCCTGGTTGCCAGTACAGAATTGGAAGAGAAAAAGGAGGAGATGGGAATGAACTTGGAAATGAACTTGCATGAAGGAAGTAAAAGGAAGTAGGCTCCTCGAAAGGAGGTAGACTCCAAGGCTAAGAAGGTAGATCTGGAACCAGAGGCAACTCAGGTTGAGCGATCAAGAGCAAACGGGACAAGGTAAGATGATGAGGAGGAGCAAAATTGGATGATGCATGATGAGGAGGAAGCAGAGGGAGGAAGCCATGATGGCTGGTACCTAAAAAGGCGCTAGGACAAGGAAGGTAAAATTAAGAAACAGATGAGGTACAATGATGGATTGAAGCCATGGAGCCTGGTACAGGAAAGCAAGGTATGAAAGGACAAAGGATGAAGGGAGGTCAATGGGGCAACATAGGGCCCAGCCGACACAGGATGAGAACGGCAGTAGGGTGAGCTGGATGAGGTGGCACACAAGCCAGGTTCAATGGAAGGCCAAATGGAGTTAGCCATAGATGGCCAAATGATGTGAATGGCAGAGCAAGCTAAGAGAAAAACCATGGCATGATGAGATATAGAAGCCATGACTGGAGTGAATCCTTGACGGCTGATGATGGATGGAATCAGGAACCTGATACGTGCGGCATGAGGGTTTTGGATTGATGAGGTGGGCATATGAATAATGATAGTTATGCCCAAAAAGAAAAGCAAATGCAGGCCATGATTAGAGGGAATCCCAGATAGCAGGCCTCGGAGGGAAGCCAGGAGAACCGGTGAGAAGACGGTAGGCAGGAACATGATCAATCGGTGTGAGAAGATGGAGAGAAGTGAGGAATCAGACACGGAGGCCAAAAAGACAGACTCGGACCCAGATGGTGGGAGTGAAGCCATGAGTGGATGGAATCCATGATGGCCAGTATGAGAAAAGACAAAAGAGGAAACGGACGAGGTACAATGGTGGGAAGCCAGAAGGCTGGACTCGGTAAGGCGTATGAAATATCAGACTGAAAACTAGGCTGGAAGCGTCCGAAGCTGATCATGGATGGGCAAATGGTGCCATCTACTGGACTGCACATAGGCAAACAAAGGCACGCAAAAGCATGGGGGGGGCACAACAGGACAACAGCAATGGCTCAGAAGGGTGGCAGGCCAGGTAGAGAGGAAGTCTGCGGGGCACTGGAGCAACGACTAACATCAGAGGTGGAGGTTGCGAAAGCTGAAAATACAGAGGAATGTAGCAAGTGTAGGGAGTGAGGACAGAGCTGAACGAAACAGATTAGCAAAGGAAAGGGCAGAGATAACATGATCAAGTAGGGAGATAACAGCAGTACCTACTGATACAGCCATGATAAACAAAGGACATTTTTTTTTATGTTATATACCACAGACCAGGGAGGCAGAATACATGTAAACTAAAATGCTGTAACAGACCACCAATGTCAGGTATCTGCACCCCATAGGCAGGTACAATAGCAGAGCTGAACTCTGATTGCAAAGTGGTGTATTCCATTCACCTACTATATTCTAGTTACAGCCAGTGGATGCTAAATGGTTATGTCTCAGAAGGAAATATGCAGCTATCAAAGCGACGTGAACTGAAGATGGATGATACAGGAAAAAGGCACATACAATGAGAAGCGGAGCACTGAGATAGGGAGGGAGCCCACAAGGAGCGGTGAGGGGGCGGCAGGATGGAAGGCAGAAGCTGGCAATTGAGGAGGACAGAAGTGGCAGGAACAGATAGCCGGAGAAGCACTACAGCACATCTGAAGCTCGCTGCAGGAGTCAAGCAGGAGTAAATAAGGGGTTCGGCTAGGAATGGAGCAGTAGAGTCTCAAGTGGGAGGAGAGGGAGAGAAAAAAGAAACAGGAGCACCGGCAGGAAAGGAGGGGAGCGCTATGACCAGCCCTGTGATGAGGAAGAAGCAGGCACATAGCAGTCCGAAGCAGCAACTGTGCCAGAAAGCTGAGGCCAAATGATGACAGGATGGCAGCCAATGGATGGGAAGAATCAGCCGCCAAAGCTGCAGATGGAGGGGGGAGAGATGGGAGGAATTAAGCGACATGACCGGAGGCCGAGCAGAGACGCATGAGGCAGAACAGGCGACTGTAGGCACCGACAAGACAGGGAGACAATGCGGGAAACAGGAGAGAAACAAGGAGCGGCACCTCTGGCGGCAACAAAAAAGAATCCTGGTGAGGCCCAGGATGTTGGGACCTTTTAAGTTTGATGGGAGAGTGACGTTGTTGCTCAGCCCATTGGACCTCAGGCTTAAAGCCCTCCCATTATTCTTCCCAATTAAGGTAAAACACATAACCTCAATCATGCTTCCATTGGTAGGTACTTTCTCAGTATTTATACTCCACCTAACAGGCTGGATCCAATGTGTCCATAGCAGACTAGCTAGGGCTGGTTCAGACAGCCAACTCAGTATACTATATTACAAAGTTGTTCTTGTTGTTTTGCAAGCTGAAACGGTCTTTCTGTTACCGACTCTGGGGTCTTATCAGCCTAGCAACTCATCATACAGCATCCTTCTGTCTCTAGGTTTCCCTTTGGGGACAGTTGTAACCCTTTCCTGGTACATTTGGGAGAAACAGCTCAGCAGTTGGCAAAAGTAGTTTCTGCTGACTTGGTAATACTATGTACTTTGTGTGTGTGTGTGTGTGTGTGTGTGTGTGTGTGTGTGTGTGTGTGTGTGTGTGTGTGTGTGTGTGTGTGTGTTTGATGCTCTGTTCGCATCATGCTGGATGCATTTGCCACATGCTAGCGAGAGAGAGAGAGAGAGAGAGAGAGAGAGAGAATGTGTGTGTATTAGTGTATGTATGCATGTGGCACTCTGTTCCAGTCCTGCTGGATGCATTTACCATGTGTTAGTACAAATACAGTATCCAAATACAAAGAAAAGTTAGGGTTACAGTTACTTTGAGTTAGGGTTACATATTTATAAAAACATGCCATATGAGGCAATGTGACTGTCACAGCAATTAGAAAATGCAGCCAGGTGGCTCAGTGGTTAGTGCAGAAATTGCTAGTCTACATCCCCTTCCCCTTTGTCACCTGTGAGGCAAGTGACACAGAAAAAGTGGTTAGGTCAGTAACTTTGGTTGGTGTGATGCATGCAACAATTTTAGTTGTTGATGATTCTTGTAGTTGTAAATCACCATCATGAAGTAGACTAGATAATTTTCAGCCTCATGCATGTCATTGTTAATATGAATTAAATGACTGTCTTTGTGGTCTGAAAGAGTTTTTAAATTCAAGGTCAGAGGATGAATATGTACATTAAAAGTAGGAATATACTGCTCAATGGCCTTCTGATAGTCGTGTTCACTTTGGATAACAAACTCATCATGGGTGGGAACAGGCTAATGGCAGTCTGGTCAATGATAGTGTGCTCATAACAAAAATTTGGAGTACAGTACTAACATCACAAGCAAGAGGACGTAAGTGTAGGTCTTATGATTCACAGCTGCACTATACTGCCCATCCATAGTAATGGTGACTTTCACTTTAGGGGAGCACCATTTCATAAGCTGCACAGGGCAGGTTACTGTAGTGTTTATCCTCATCCTGGATGGTGTGTGGCTGTGCCTCTGTGGCATATCCCTCTATGGCACATCTGGAGACTGGGGCAGCTATATCAAATACATCACACCTGCACAGATATCTATATCATTTTACTGCACAATAGGCAGTATGTAGGACTAACCACGTCTGGAGACTGGGGCAGTTACATCAAATACATCACACCTGCACAGATATCTATATCCTTTTACTGCACAACAGGCAGTATGTAGGACTAACCACGTCTGGAGACTGGGGCAGTTACATCAAATACATCACACCTGCACAGCTATCTATATCCTTTTACTGCACAGCAGGCAGTATGTAAGACTAACCACGTCTGGAGACTGGGGCAGTTACATCAAATACATCACACCTGCACAGCTATCTATATCCTTTTACTGAACAGCAGGCATTATGTAGGACTAACCACGTCTGGAGACTGGGGCAGTTACATCAAATACATCACACCTGCACAGATATCTATATCCTTTTACTGCACAACAGGCAGTATGTAGGACTAGCCACATCTGCATGGTAAAGTGGAATACCAATAATGGGGTAAGTTCAAACATTTGTTATAAATATTGCCTTGTAGGTATCCCACTAAATGGACTGCAGCCAATTTATTAAACAATGAAGTGGTGAGGTCAAATACTGTTAAGAACGCGGTAAAAGAAATGTATAATGTGTCTTACAGTACAAGGCCCCATGTGGTAATTACATGGTCCCTTATTGGGATATGGGGTAACATACCCTAGATTTTGAATGGTTCTAAAGAAAAGTTTCTTGTACCCAAAGTGCCTAAAGCAGGTCCAATCTAAACTGTGTTTAGTAACACATGGTGGGCAGTACCAGTGAGCCAGTAGTTCATCTTTTATGACATCTGAAGTACGTCCAGTTTCCGTGTCCCTTAATACGTTTGTTTCTGTGGTTAAAACATACCCACCATGTGCTGTACAAATGTTCTATGCCTACATGTTGCCATTTGGCTGCCTTGTTAATAACAGCAATCAATGCATTTATTTTGGCCTGTGTTTTGTTAAATAACCTAGCAATGCCATGCATACCGTAGACTGTATATCTTTCCTCGGTTAACAAGCCATCAACACTGTGTAGCATGGGCTTTTTTACCTTTTCAGGTGCCTGGGTTTCAAACTACCTAATACAGCACATTATGGATTCTAAATTGGCCCTATTCCAAATTGACATCCCTGATCAAAATAGACCTGACAGAGATCTGCCATTTCTGTCCAATCCTTGTAGCCATCTAGAGTGGAATATGCCATTCTGTGGGTAAATTTCTTACCCTGCAACACAGTCTTGAGCTAGTGCCTGGTAGACTACTATAACATCTATTATCATAGAAGAAAGAAACAATGAAACATTGATATTGATACAACATCCAAATTCTGCCATGTTCCAGTGAGAAAGATTCAAAACAACAGGTACATAAGCCGGCTCGGTGGCACTGAGGGTTGAGGCGCTGGATGCCACACCTTACGCCAAGCTGGTGACCTGGGTTCGGGAACGAGCCTGGGTCAGCAGGGGTCAGCAGGGGAGGGAAGGAATCAAGCATCCAGATGGACTGCTTTCTCTTCCCGGGGAGGGCTTGGGGAAGTGATCGCTCTTAGAGCGACCTCTGGCAGTGGTCGGAGGCGCTTGACGTAGCGATGCTGCGTATGCAAAAGGGGGCAGAGCTGTGGCATAGCGATGCCTTGACAGCCGCGCTCTGCATGGGGACAAGCAACAAGGGAAAAAAAAACCCTCTGGAGCCGGTGAGATGATGGAGGCCTCAGGGGTGTGACCACATCCCATCGCTGATCCAACACACTCCGGACTCTCCATTGGCTACCCAAAAACTGATAGATACATCTAATTACAGAAAGAGCAGCCAAGAGAGGGTGGGCCCTTTCCCAGGAGGTGATCCGGGGGCTGGATCTGACCAGTCATCTGGGGGAGAGCCTGGGAGATGCGAGGATTCAGGCTGGGTGTGAGAGGCACAGCCGAGTAGGCACTCCTGAAGGATGCCCGGTCCCAGGGGACAAAAAAAAAAGAGTTAAAAAAAAAAACAAACAACAGGTACATGCATAAACTGAACAGTTCCCAGGATGGATGTAGTCTTCAAACCAGTGAGTGGACCCAGTTCCAGCTCAGGCCATTTTAAAGTTATGTCAGAACAGTTTTTGGAAGAGTTCATTCAGGGTGGTCGCTTGCCAATCAGAAAGTACACTGTTTTACTGTCCCAATAGTTCACATCTGAGCAATGAAAAGCAGCATGATTAGATAGTACTATCAGGACAGAGTAGAGGCCTGTGTGATTGTGTTTCAAGTCCCACAGGTGCATAGAAACATAGAAACATAGACTTTGACGGCAGATAAGGACCACTTGGCCCACCCAGTCTGCCCATTTCTCTACCTATTGGATAAGCTGCAGATTCTAGTTAACCAACAGCCTACTTCCTGCAACCCTCCCACTATAATTGCCTTCTGTCTGTCCCATGCATATTTGAATTCCCCCACTGTTTTAGACCCCACAACCTCTCCAGGAAGGCGGTTCCATGCGTCCACCACTCTCTCCATGAAAAAGAATTTCCTCACATTACCTCTGAGCTGTCCCCCCTCTAACTTTAAATTGTGCCCCCTTGTTCTTACACATCTCTTTTTCTGAAAGATTCTACCCTCCTGGACTTTGTTGATTCCCTTGAGGTACTTAAAAGTTTCTATCATGTCCCCCCTGTCCCTCCTTTCATCAAGGGTATACATATTAAGCTCTCTCAGTCTCTCTCTTCATATGGTTTCTGATGTAGACCCTGCACCATTTTAGTTGCCCTCCTCAGGACTGCTTCCATCCTGTCTATGTCCTTGCGTAGACAAGGTCTCCAAAACTGCACGCAGTACTCCAGATGGGGTCTCACCAACTGTCTGTATAGAGGGATAACCACTTCCCTTTTTATACTTGTGATGCCCTTCCCTATGCATCCCAGTATCCCCCTGGCTCTCCTTACTGACTTCTCACATTGCTTACCCACCTTTAGGTAATCTGATATGACTACACCCAGATCCCTTTCCATTACTGTTGTCATTAGTACCTCCCCTGCTATTGTGTACTCTTCTCCTGGATTTTTATTTCCCAGGTGCATCACTTTGCACTTCTTTGCATTGAATCTAAGTTGCCATATGTCTGACCATTCCTCCAACCTTGCCAAGTCCCTTCTCATCTTTTCTACCCCCCTTGTGTATCAACTCTGTTACAGATCTTTGTGTCATCTGCAAAGAGGCATACCTTTCCTTCCAGACCCTCTGCAATGTCACCTATAAAGACGTTAAAGAGGACTGGACCCAGTACTGAGCCCTGAGGTACTCCACTAGTAACCCCCCTTTCTTCAGAATGTGTTCCATTCACTATTACCTTCTGTGTCCTGTTGTGCAGCCAGTTTGCTACCCAGGCTACCACCCTAGGACCCACTCACAGGGTGGCTAACTTGATTATTAATCTTTTGTGCTGGACTGTGTCAAATGCCTTACTAAAGTCTAGGTAGGCCATATCCATAGCCCTTCCCTGGTCAATTACTTTGGTCACCCAGTCAAAGAAATCGATTAGATTCGTCTGGCATGATCTTCCTGCTGTGAACCATGTTGCTTTGGGTCCTGTGCCTCCCTGGCCTCTAGGTACTCAACAATTCTTTCTTTCAGAAGTGACTCCATCATTTTCCCCACCACAGAGGTCAAACTAACAGGTCTGTAGTTTCCTGCTTCTGCCTTGCTCCCACTTTTGTGAAGGGGAATCGCATCTGCCCTCCTCCAGTCCTCAGGTACCACCCCATCTTCCCATGATTTGTTAAAAAGTGTGGTTAGTGGTGTCACTAGGTCCTCCCTTAGCTCTTTTAGGATTCTAGGGTGAATCCCGCCAGGCCCCATTGCTTTGTCCACCTTGAGTTTTAGGAGTTCTTTCAGTACTCTTTCTTCTGTAAATGGACTGGCGTCAACCCCACTATCCAGAGTGCTTCTACTGTTTGGTTTAGGTAACTCCTCCTCTTCTTCTTTTGTGAATACTGAGCAAAAGTATTCATTCAGTATCTCTGCCTTTTCACTGTCTCCCTCTGCCCACCTCCCCTCTCCTTTATTAATCTTCACTATCCCTCCCTTAACCTTTCTATGCTCCCTAATGTACCTATAAAAGGTTTTATCCCCCTTCTTAACTGAGTTGGCTATCTTTTCCTCAGTTTGGGCCTTTGCTTTTCTGACTGCCTTCCCCACTTCTTTCTGCTTTAATTGATACAATTCCCTGTCATGCTCCGTCTGTGATTCCTTATACTTTTTGAATGCAGCCTTTTTCTCCTTAACCTTCCCTGACACCTCTTTTGAGAACCATAGTGTTTTTTATTCCGCTTTGTTTTCTTTATTTGTTTCACACAAAGGCTTGTTGCCTCCATGATGGCAGTTTTGATTTTTCTCCATTGTTCTTCCACCCCTCCTTTCTGGCCATTTGCTAATGCATTCCTCAGGTATTCACCCATTATGCCAAAGTCAGCCCTTCTAAAGTCCAGTATCCTTGTATTTGTATGGCTTGTCTCCATGGTTGTGTTTATTGTGAAGCACACTGTGCAGTGGTCACTTGTTCCCAGATGTCTACTGACTTCTAAATCCATTTGAGAGTACCAGGTCTAATACTGCTCCCTCCCAAGTGGGTTCCACCACTAGCTGTCTAAGGCATGCCCCCTGTAGGGCATCGAGAATGACCCTGCTCTTGGATGTGGCTGCAGTCCATGTCGCCCAGTTAACATCTGGCATGTTCAGGTCCACCATCAACAGTATCTCCCCTTTTTCAGCCATTTTGAGAATGCCCTCTATCATTTTCTTGTCCATTTCCTCCCCTTGAGACATGCATAAACTGAACAGTTCCCAGGATGGATGTAGGCTTCAAACCACTGAGTGGTCCCAGTTCCAGCTCAGGGCATTTTAAAGTTATGTCAGAACAGTTTTTGAAAAAGTTCATTCAGGGTGGTCGCTTGCCAATCAGAAAGTACACTGTTTTACTGTCCCAATAGTTCACATCTGAGCAATGAAAAGCAGCACTATTAGATAGTACTATCAGGACAGAGTAGAGGCCTGTGTGATTGCGTTTCAAGCCCCACAGGTGCAGAGCTCCATTGCTTGGTAAGACCTTAGAATTTGGCATTATGAGGTCATAGGTACTGTTGATCACTGCTCCAAAACCTTATTCTGGCTCATCCTTATCAGAGGGTTCAAATGTCCATATAATTGCCAGGGTAACTGGTGAAGAATAAGACACAGAAAACCAGGCCTTGTCTCCCTCTTGGGTGGTTACAGGGTTGCTCTCAGCCTAGATGGAAACAGTCTTGGCTGCCACCAGGATTTGTATGGTGGCAAGCATCCATGCCCACAGGGTCACTGGAAATATCATCATACTAAAACAAGAAAACAGAAAAAAATTGAAGGTACATCACCCTCAGCTCATTTGGGTGTAGGATCCAGGCATCTATGGTTTTTCTTCTTCTGGCGGTTGCTTCTTCTTCTTCTGGCGGTTACATAAGAACATACAAAACTGCCAGCAGATAAAAGCCTTATGGTCTATCAAGTCTGCTCGATTGTGCAGCTAGCAGCCATTATACTGCAGCTGTCACTCCCTCCCTTCCCCCCTCCACTGACCTTACCCCTTACCCTATCCCATCCTCTTTTGAAGCAGCCCACTGTTTTACAGGATACCACTTCCTTTGGCAATGTGTTCCACCCAGTCACCACCCTCTCCGTAAAAAAGTGGCTCCTCATTTCCCTCCTGAACCTTCCACCTTCCAATCTTAGATCATGCCCTTGAGTGTCCCTCTCCTCCTTGATTTGTAAAGCCCATCTGTGCCTGTCAGATTTATTCCCTTCATGTACTTGAAGGTTCCAATCATATCCCCCATCACTCCTCTCCTCCATGGATTACATGTTCACCTCCCTCAGCCTGCTCTTGTGGGGTAAGCCCCCTAGCCCCTGGATCATTTTTGTTGCCCCACATTGCACCCCCTCCAGTAACCTAATGTCCTTCCTCAGGTATGATCACCAGAACTGTACACAGTACTCCAAGTGTGGTCTAACCAGCAACCTGTATAACAGCAGGCTTACCTCCCCCCTCCTGGAGGATATGTCTCAGACAATACAACCCAGCATCCTGTTGGCCTTTGTAGCTGCCTTTCTACACTGTGCTGAGTTGTTCATTGCTCGTATTATGATCACCCTCAGATCCTTCTCCTCTTCCACCTTGGCTAGTTGAATGCCCCCTAGCTGGTAGCTCCTCCTTGGGGTTTCTGCACTGAAGTGTAGCACTTTGCATTTCTTGTCATTGAACTCCAGCTGCCAAGTGTCCAGTCATGCCTCCAATTTTGCCAGATCATCTTGCAACACCTGCCACCCTTCTAAGTCATCCACTACTGCTTCCATCTTGATATCATCTGCAAACAGACTGATCTTGCTCTTGATGCCTATTGAGATGTCTGCTATGAAGATCCCAAACAACACTGGCCCCAGTACAGAGCCCTGTGGCACTCCACTTGTCAATGTCCTGGGAGATGAGAGCTCCCCTCCCACCACCACTCTCTGCTGTCTCCCTTGCAGCCAGTTCACTACCCATCCCACCATCTTCACCCCCGCCCCTGTGCCTTCCAGCTTACTTCCTAGCCTTCCATGTGGCACTGAGTTGAATGCCTTACTGAAGTCCAGGTACAGAACATCCACTGCATGGCCCCTGCTTGGCCCCTGCTAATTGCCTGGTTACTTAGTCATAGTACTCTACCAGGTTGGTCTGACAGGATCTGCCTTAAACAAACTCATGCTGTCTGCTGTCCTACAGCACATTAGCCTCTAGGAGTGAAACAAGCCTCTCCTTCAGGATTGTCTCCATCAGCTTTCCCACGATGGAAGTGAGGCTTATCAGTCTGTAGTTCCCTGGCTCATCCTTGGGGCTGCTCTTGTGGAGGGGTACCACGTGTGCCATCCTCCAGTCCTGAGGTACACTCCCTGAGTCCAGGGAGGCATTGAACAGGTCTGTCAAGGGTTCTGCCAGACTTCTGCCAGATCCTTCAGCATCTTGGGGTGTATGCCATCTGGTCCTGGTGTCTTGTCCATCCTCAGTGCCCTAAAGCCCTCCAGTGCTCTGTTTACTGGTATTTCCCCATCTGTCACCTACCTCCCCCGTGCTCACCCTCCCACCCCCCTTAGGTACAGCTCCCCCTTTCTCTTTAGTAAATACTGAGCAGAAGTACTCATTTAATGCTTCTGCCTGTTCTGCCCCTGTTTCAACCCACCCTCATCCTTCTTTATCCTTACTGTTTGGTCCTTACAACTCCTTTTCTCCCTGATGTACCTGAAGAAGTCCTTCTCTCCCTCTTTGATGCCCTGTGCTAGCCTGAGTTCCCTGGATGCCTTGGCTGACCTGACTGCCCTTGTCACCTCCCTCGACTCCTTAATTATTTCTCTCTGTCCTCCCCCTGCCTGTTTGTTTGTACCTTCTAAAGGCGGCTCTTTTCTTCCTTACTTTTTCCATGATCCCCCTGCTCACCCAGCTAGGCTTCTTTGCCCTAGCTTACTCTGGACCCTTGTACATGTTATGGTTTCCTCCTCAATTCCCAGTTTAATGACCTCCCACTTCTGGTTAGTGTCCATGTTTGGATGGATCCTGGTCAGATACCCCTGTACTATTTCCCTCATTCTCCCAAAGTCAGCCCTCTTGAAGTCTAACACCCTTTGCCAGTTCCTACTCCCCTTTCCCCATGTTTATCGTGAACCACACCGAGTGGTAGTCACTCCTTGCCAGAGGTTCCTCCACCCCCAGCTCCCTGACAAACTCACCATTTGCCAGCATGAGGTCTAGGGTGTTCCCTAATCTGGTTTGCTCGTTGGCCATCTGCAATAGGAAGCTGTCCTGGAAGGCATCCAGAAGTGCCTGCTCCCTCCTATTCGTGGTGGCTGGGGTACCCGAATCCACTCCTAGCAGGTTGAAGTCCCCCACAATCACTGTGCTGCCCCTCCCACAGGTCCTTCTAATCTGTCCCGCTAGTTTCCTATTTCCTCAGTCTGAGAGGGTGGCCTGTACACCACTCCCATCCTGAGGGTCCTATTTTTGGAGTCCTGGAGCTGTACCCATAATAGCTCCATGTTGCCCTCCTCCCCTTCCTCCCTGACACACTTCAGTCCTTCCCTCATGTACAGTGCCACCCCCTCCTTTTCCTTTTACCCTGTCCCTCCAAAATATTCTATACCCTGGTACTGCCAGGTCCCAGTGATGGTAATGGGTGGCCCATGTCTCGGTGATGGCCACCATGTCTGCCTCCCCATCTGCCATGAGAGCCTGTAACTCTGCTGTTTTGTTCCATAGACTCCTAGCATTCAAGGTTACCACCCTCCACCACACTTCCTCCCCCCCACTTGCTCTCCCTTTCTAGCATCCATTCCTAACCTACCTCTTGCTGCTGGTATGGGGGTAAGCTCATTCAGCTTCCCTACCTGTGGATCCTGCCTGACTCCTGCCCACTTGCCACCCCCCTTCTAGTTTAAATTCTCATTGTTTGTTAAGTATTCCCCCAGTTTCTTTTTCAATGCCCTCCTTCCCTTCTCACTTAACTGTAGCTTGTCCTTAGTGTAGAGATCACTGCCTTCCCAGGTCCTTCCCCACCCCCACCGCCACCCCACCAGCCCATACCCTTTGGACTGACACCATTCTCTTAGCCATGTGTTAAATCCCTCTATCCTCAGATTCCTTGCCGTGCTCACCCTGGGTACTGGAAGCACCTCTGAGAAAGTTACTGATCTTCCTGCCTCCTCACAAATCAGCCCCAGCTCCTCAGACCTCTTCTGGACTACATCTACTGTTTTTCCCACCAGGTCATTTGTTCCCAAATGCAGAACTATGTGAGGTTTCTCCCTACCCCTCCTAGCATTCTTCAAAACAGATTGACCCAACCTTTCCGCTGTCATGCCTGGCATGGCCTCCACCCATATGTGACTGATCCTCTCCCCCTTGCTTCCCCATCTGATCCCTTTCAGAACTGAGTCTCCTAGCATTAGGATTCCACCCCCGTTTTCATGTTCTGCTCACCTTGTCCTTCCTTTATCCTATCCCCATCCTCTCCACTCCTCCTCCTCCTGCAGCGCAGTTGTTCCCCCTTCCACTCCTGTTGTAATGTCCCGTGTCTCTGCTCTGCTGTCCTTCTCCCCTTTCTCTTCTGATTTTACCTCCCCTCTCCACCGGGCTCCACCAGCCTCCTCCCCCGATACATGCCTACCCCATCATTCTCATACCTCCCTTCCCTCCTTCCCACAACCCCTCTTACTCGACCTATCCCCCATGCCATATCCCTTCAACCCCTTTGGCCCCCTTCCTGTTCCCCTCTTGCCTGGTCTGTCATCAGCTCATACTCCCAGCACTCCTCCTAACACATCACCCAATCCTGCCAGTACTGTGAACCAATTTTTCGATGTCCTTTCACTACCACCTATTTCCTCTTTCCTTCTGCTCGCCACCCCACAGCTGCTGACTTTGCGACTGTTAGATTCCTACTTCCCTCCCATCCTACATTTCTCCTCTTTCCTGCTCTTCTTTGTCCCCTGAACCAGGACCCATTGTTTTCTTCCCCATCTGCCACCTTTTTCACTCTCCTCCCCTCTCTTTGATCTGTCTCCCCTCCTCAGTTACCCTCCTTCCCTCCCGGCCCCTGAGTTGTCCTCCATTGCAGCCTGCTTTCCCCTCCTAAGCTCCATTTGTAAACAGCTGATCTCATTCCTAAGCTGCCTTATTTGCCTGCACACCAAACACCCTCCCACTCTCCATGCAATTTTCAGAAAGACTGCCACTCCACAGTTGTTGCAGCCTACCACCCTTCCTGTCTTACTTTCCACCCACCAGCATCCCCCTCATTTTCAGTAGAAGGATGCCCATATGACCCCCCTGGCCCTTCCCATCCACCTTTTCCAGTTCTGCCCATGGCTCCCCCAGCTCTCTGATACCTTACTCTCATGTAAAAGTTAGCCAGCCAACAAAGCTTTCCCCACCAATAAGTGCAGTCTGTCCCCTAAGCACAACCAAAAGCAATCTGCCCTTTAAACCTTGGTTATTCTTCAGTAGTACAGCAAATCCTAATGTATAATAACTGTGCCAAACATATCAATACTGGGGTTTCCAGAAATGCCCTGCTAACACAAAGAGTATAGGATGTATTTGTAAGCAATAATCACTGTTCCAAACATTTCAACATCTGCGCTAACCTCACCTAGTAAGATACAATGCAATAACTGTATTGCATCTATTGCTGTTCTATAACATTGTCTTCTACCTGGTGTATCAGCCTTGTCCTGTATATATGTCCTACTTACCAGACATGCTAGGATTCATATTCTGTGATATAACAGGATATGATGTAGGGGTAAACGGGAATGGTTAGAGGAACGAGGTGTGAACGAGCTTGGTACATCCAGCAGACTAGACCTGAGTTTGATTCTTTTTTTTCCAATTGTTTAACCAGGTGAGACACACTAAGCTGAAAGCTTGTTTACAGGTGCAACCTGGGAGCACAGGGAAGTTAAGTGACTTGCTCAGGGTCACACAGAGCACCATATATATATAAAAGAATAGCAGTAACAAGGTACTTTCCTTTTCGGCCGAAGTCCTTCGCTGCCCCGACTTCCTCCTTTCCCTCTAGCCCAAGTATCTGCTGCTGTTGCTGCGTTGACACCACTCAAAAAAAAAAAAAACAAAGGCCAAGTTATGGTTATAGCACACCCCAAACTTAGGTGAAAGGACTCAGATTAGGCCTTTGAACAACTTGACTTGGTTGACACAGAACCACTTGTCCACTATCCTGTTCTTTTGGTCAGTTACATGCACCTGGTACAGATGGGCTGAGCTTGTCCACAATATTGTATGGTCCAAGCCATTTGTTGCTCGGGCATGCTCGGTCGCTGAATATCGCAAGATCATGACTCTGTCCTCAACCTGCAAGTCTGCTTCGTTGACATTTCTGTCAAAGTAGATCTTGGATTTCTGCTTGGAAATTTACAGGTTGTCTGCGGCAAAGGGGTGCACCTGGGTGAGGTTTTCTCTTAATTAGTCAACATATGTATCAGTGTTTACACAGTCTCTGTTGGGAGTGTGGATGTCAACCCACAGATGCTGAGGGAGCCACATTGTGTGGCCTGTCATCACTTCAAAAAGGATGAACTGGGTAGATGCTGCAGGGGTGGCTCTGATTGCTATCAGGAAGATTTGCAACAGGATATCCCATTTGTTGGCATTCATGTTCACAGATTTGGACAGCATGAGTTTGATTTGTCTAGGTGTCCTGTCTACCTGGCCTGATGACTATAGGTGGTGTGCAATGTGGAATTTTTGTCGTACCCCTGTGAGTTTAAGGCATTCTTGCATGAGGTTACCTGTGACGTGTGATCCTTGATCTGAGTCCACTGTGAGCAGTAGGTCCCATCTGTTGAATACTTGTTCTACCAGGACAATGGCTATGTGCTTGACTGTGTTATTTCTGCTGGGGAAGGCCTCTACCCATTTAGAAAAGAGATAGGTAATCACAGAGGCAAACTTGTTGCTTCTGATGGTAATTGGCAGATGTCCTATGAAGTCAATCTGTATGGCATTCCAAGAGTCTGAATGTCTCTGGGGAAGCAACTTTGCATTTTTCTTAGTGGGAATTGAATAGTTTTGGGCACATATGATGCAACTGTCCATGTGATGTTGGACATCTGTGACCTGTTTAGGCCACCATCCCACAGTTTTCAATCTCTGCAGCATCTTTTCAGTTCCCTGGTACCCTCCCATTGGGGTGTCATGAATCTGGTAAATGAACCCAGACTGGAGTTCCTTAGGCACCACCTACAATAATGTCTCCCCATGGTCATGGATGACCAATTTCTACTCAGGAGACAGAGTCAGCTGCTTGGCATAGCGCTTGGGAGGGTTTTCCTCAGATATCTGGGTGTTGTCCATGAGGCATTGATGTGCCTCCTTGATGTGGGTGTCTAATATTTGGGCAGTTGACAGGTCTACCGGGTCTTTGGGCTTGTGTTGCAGTGCAGCCACTGATAGTGGGTTGGTCAAGAGCAGGCATGACCCAAATCTCTTCCTCCTTTGCCCATACCGTGGCTAGTTCTTCTGCTCTAGCATTGTACTGGTGGTAAGGGGCAGATTTTGTGTGGGCCTTTACTCTGCAGATAAAAGGTTTACTTGGGATTTCTTCTGCCAAGGTGTCTATGTACTGAAACAGTTCCTGATATTTGATTGGGGTGCCATCAGAAGAAGCATAGCCATGGGTCTTCCAGAATTGCAGGAACTCTGTGAGGGAGTTACAGACCCATGCTGACTCTGAAAAGATGACTTTAGCACCACCTTCCACCTTAATGATTTCTAGTGCATATGCCACTGCTGCCAACTCTGCATACTGCGCAGGCCATGCTTTTCAGTTCTTGGCAAACTCTTTCAGTCCCCTCACCCCCCCAAAGCAACAGTTGGCCAGATCCCACTACTGATTCTCCTTCTTTGTGGTAATAGGAGCCATCAGTAAAAATGTGATGGATACAGGAGTCTGCCAATACTGCTTCTGTGGCTGTGCAAAATGAACTGACTTCGGGAAGGAGGGGGAAGCTCTATCCCACACTCATGTGGTTCTCCCTGATACAGGAGCCCATGTGCCAATACAAATGGCATTTTAGTAGACTGCACTGTGATGTCTCTATCCTGCAAGAGGAGGGAACAGTGGGCTAACCTTGCATTTGAAACATTCCCATCCGTCACATGGTCTGAGAGGAGGAAATCATTGGGGGGGTGATTTGAGTGCAACACTATGGTTTGAATCTCACAATGTATGTGAAGAGTTTCACTGCCCTAAAGGTTGCAAGCAAGTTTCTCTCACAAAGTATTTCTGTTCCACAGGTGTCAGCTCCTGTGAGGCATCGGTAGTGGATCTGAAGTGGCCACGGACCCTTTGTGCTAGAACTGTGGACATTGCAATGTCCGAGGTGGATGTTTCCAGGTGGAAGGGGAGGTCTGGATTGGGATTCACTAAGGCTGGGACTTTGGCTAGGGCTTGCTTCAGGGCTGTTACTGCTGCAGTTTATTCTGGACCCCATTGCCAAGGCACATGTTTCTTTAACAGCTCATACAGAGGTGCCACTTTGTGAGCAAAATCAGGAGTGAAATCACAGGAATACTTAACCATGCTCAGGAATGCTCTCAGTGGTGTGGACCCTGACAGGGGATTGCAAAATCTTGGATAGCCTGAACATTTTGTGCTGCAGGGGTTCTCCCCCTCTGCAGTCACTTGCAAACCCAAGAAAGATAATGTATTTTATCAAATCTGAGCATTTGTGGGACTGCATTTGAGCCCTTGTTCTTCTAGCATTCTCAGCAGTTCTGCTAGCAACTATAAATGCTGCTCCTGCTCTGCAGTTGCCAGAAGCAAATCATCCATGTACTGCAGTAAGCAGTTTGGTGCTGAAAAAATCTCTCAGTGCTTTTCTCATGTGAATGTGACAAACAGAGCATGAGTTGTGAAAGTTCTGGAAGAGACACCTCCAGGTATACTACTGCCCTTCAAACATGAAAGCAAATTTGTACTGACACTCTTCGGATAACGGCAGGACCAAAATCCATTTGAGATGTCCAAAGCTGTAAACCATTTATGCTCCAGCTTAAGGAGTTTCAAAATATCTGGTGCAGAAGCCACTGTGGGTGCACAACTGGGCATTGCATGGTTGAATTTCCAATAATCAATGGTAATTCATCATGAGCCATTAGGCTTTTTAACTGGCCAAATTGGGGAGTTATTTGTGGAAATGCAGGGTCAGACAACTCCCTGCTGTGTAAGGGATTCAGTTGTGGCTTTCAGAGAGGGGACAGCTTCTGCTGGAAAGGGATATTGTTTCTGTCAGCTTGGATCCCTCCCACTAACATGAATGACAGTGGTCATATGTCCACAGTCATGGTTGTGTTTAGCGAACACCCCTGTTGTTTTTCCAGGATCGGCTGCAATTGTTCAAACAATGGGTGCTGACTTATCATGACAAGGATGTCATACTCTGCATCATTGGGCTGAATCACTGCCACAACTTGAGACTGAAACTAACAACATAGTGCTTATGTCTGACACCTGAAAAAGCAAATGGTTGGCCAAATCTAGTAGGAAATCCTCACGGGAAAGGAAATCAGCTCCTAAAATACTATGATGCTGAAGCATCATCATGAGATCAAAGCAATGACTGGTTTCCAAACTACAGATAATCACTGGAAGGGGTTTGGACCTGAATGTCCATACAACATTGCCTGTAAATGTCTGCATGGAGGTAGACTCCCCTGATGACGGTGGGGAATTCTTAGGGTGGGGTCATGCAAAACTGACATGGCTGTGCCTGTGTCAATCAGCATTTCAAGCTGGCGGCCCCCAACTCATGCTGCCACACATGGATGTCCTGAGTTATCAAACACCAGTGAGGCAACTATGTAGGCCGGAGCCTCACACCATCAGTCTGAGAACTATGAAGATATGTCTGGGAGGGCTGCAGCCAGGGGTTTGATGGCAGTGACCTCCGATGCTTTCTGGGCTTTTAACTCTTTCAGCTCCCTCTGGAGTTCATGGTACATGGGCCCCAGATGGTTTTCCTTCCAGAACCCTCAACCCTTCTGTCCTTTCCACTGGGGATTGTAAGGCGGGTTGTCTGGGGGGGTCATCCAACTTCCCCTATACTTTGTATTGGGTGCCTAGAGGGGTGCCATCCAACTTTCCCTCCATTTTCTATTGGCTTGGTGAGGATCTTTCCCAATTAAGGGCTGCCACCTTTGACTTGGACACCCCTAGATCTTTGCAGTGGACCTGGTATACCCGGTTGATCAGCTGCATAATCTTGTCTATAGGGTTGGTCTTTGGGAACTACTCGGTCCTCCACCTTTTCACGGATGGCTGGCAGAAGGTTTCTTATCAGCAAACACTTGAATTCAAGTGAATTTTGGTGGAGTGCCTCCTCTGCTAGTTCCTTATCGAACCGGTATGCATTCCACAACTGGTTGCAGTACCGCATGGGGGACTTCTTATTTCGCTGCCACATTTGGGCAACTAGCATCACCCTGACTACATTGGGATCATGGGCTGCTAAAAGGTGGAATGACACCTCATCACATATCCAGAAGCAAATGATTTGATACCTTTTAATGGACCAACATAGATGTAACAACAAGAACAAAGTGCTCTAGCTTTCGGACCAACCAGTCCTTCTTCAGAAGCTCAGGATGGACTGGTTGGTCCGAAAGCTAGAGCACTTTGTTCTTGTTGTTACATCTATGTTGATCCATTAAAAGGTATCAAATCATTTGCTTCTGGATCTATTCTTGCAAGAACCAATATGGCAACTACTAATTCTAGACCTCATCATATGAGAGGTCAGGGTCTGTGCATATCTCTCAGGGAGAGATGCCCACAGGGTAGTTAAATTGTTTACTTAAGGACCCGGACCTGGTTGGTGCCTAATAGACTCATTATTTGGCTTTGTCCAAATGACAGGTCAAGTTATCATATGGTCCCATGTGACCAGTCTTGTACGGTGTCCTGTAAGACTCGGGCAGCTTGCAACACATTCTGAGCCACATCTTGTGCAGTAGCTTTTGCCACTTCCTGAATCAATTACCCCATTTACTTATCCTGCTCCTTAATAGCCTTTCTCGTTTACCCTTTAATTCTGTCTGCATTAACCTCAGAAAGTTTTGACTTCCTGATGGCCTGCTCAATCATATCCTCGACCTCCTTTTATCGTCTCTTGTCAGCATAGTTAATGGCGGATGCCGTTGGGCTCTTTCAGTGTCCCAAGGCTGTCTATCAATCTCATTATCCTCCTCTGAAGACAGCAATTCTGATGGTGGGGCAGATGGCACTGCTCTGACATGGCCCCTGAAACCGTAACCTGTCCTTGCAACTTTGTTATTTGCTACTATCCAAACCAACCTTTTTCTTGCCTACATGATCCTGCAAAACCTTATCCGCTGTGGCCACTTCACACTTCTGCTTTGTCTTTGATCTTAAGGTTTCAGTACAGTCACACAACTTCTGTTCCAACTCCATGCTCTCACATTTCAGACATTCATTCACATTACTTAACAGTTAACATGCAAAGCCCGCTGTTTCTCCTGTTTAACTTGCTCTAATTCCTCCCTCAACTTGAACATTTTAGTCTCTCGATATTTTGCATCCTCTTTCAAGGCAAAGACTTTACTTTCCAAAGTATGACAAATAGCAAAGAGGGCAGCAACCATCACATTTGTTTTCTTCTTTTTCTTAGCCTTGAGCTTCTCCTCCGCATACAGCCCCTCTACAAATGTTATGGGATTTGTTTGGTGCTTCATGTGCCACACAAAATCCTCCATCCTCTATGCGAGATAAGATATGTCTACTGTGAGCTCAGAATTCATGGCCATTTCAGTGCAGTACTCTTCTAATCAGACTGTATTGACCAAGGCCTCGGTTTTTCCATGATTCCGCGGCCACGGAGATTACCGCTGAATTTAATGCAAAGAGCAGAAAATCGCAGAATATTATTCCATGGTTTACATGAACTGCAGAATAATTATTCTGTGGTTTACATGAACTGCAGAATAATTATTCCACAGTTTACATGAACAGAAGAACCAAGGAATAATTATTCAGTGGTTCACATGAGCTGCAAAATAATTATTCGGTGATTCACACAAACTGTGGAATAATAATTTGGTGGTTCACATGAACTGTGGAATAATTATTTGGCTGTTCACATGAACTGCAGAATAATTATTCGGCAGTTCACATGGACTACAGAATAATTATTCGGCTGTTCACATGGACTGTGGAATAACTATTCAGTGGTTCACATGGACTGTGGAATAATTATTCATCGGTTCACATGGACTGCAGAATAACTATTCAATGGTTCACATGGACTGCAGAATAATTATTAGTCGGTTCACATGGACTGCAGAATTATTATCTGCTGGTTCACATTGACTGTGGAACAATTATTTTGTGGTTTAAATGAACTACAACATATTATTCCATGGTTTACATGAACTGAAGAATATTATTCCACAGTTTACACTGAAGAGTCGGTATTTAGCCAGCCTGTTGGCACACCGGTACTGGTGCTGCTCACAACGCTGATGACCCAGGTTCAGAAACTAACCTGGGAAGCTGGAGGGCTGGCCAGAAGGAAGAGGATAGAGTGTCCTATGGACTGCTCCCCTCCTCCAGTGGGAGGGTGGGGAAGTCACCAGTGTTTGAGTAACCCCCTCATGGTAGCCTATTATACGACAGCTGTGACTGACTAAGTTTGGGAGGCATCTCATAAGTTTGGCATGCTGCTCCAACTTCATTGCATGACACACCTCCTGGTTAGAAAATGGGAAAATGGAGGCTCCGTCACTGCATGATGATGTACGCACCCATGTTGCAGATCCCCTCCACCAACCAGGCTCTTGCTCCCATTCTACCATTCAGTCTCTTTCAGGGGAAGGGGCCCCCTGGTGGCCCTGCCCCTGGGGGCAAGCTGGGGGTGTTCAGGAGCTAGGTAAGTTGCGCGGTGTGTGGCAGGGTTGAGTGTGTGTAGATCACAGCGATGGTGGCAGGCGGATGAGGCAATAAAGCATAATAAATAAAAACAAATGAAGAGTCAGTATAAACTGTCAGTAAAACAAAACTGCAGTTTACATTTATTGTGACCAAGGAAAATTATTCCATGGATCATATAAACTGCAGTTATTCCATGGATCATATAAACCCCAGAAAACTATTCTGTGGTTTATATTAAATTATGCAGAATGCTTTTTGGAATTCTGTGGAATTTAAAAACAAAAATCTGAAAAGCATTTGGGAAGAGCCCCTGCCCATTAGCTTGTCTACTAGGGCTTTGCCTTAAAAACAAAAACAGGTAAATCCCCCCCCATCCAGCTCAGCCCACCACCTTCCCTACCCCCACCCTGACAACCTCCTTGAATCTCTTTATTTGAAGAAGAAATATTTTTATCAGGTCCCACATTATGTAGCAATCCTCATCCTTCTAATTTCACCACAAGGCCGGAATTCCATCTTCTTGTCCCAGAAGTGCTTTGAGGACAGCCGCACAAAGCACAACTGGAATGAAAAACTGGCATTCTGGCCTAGTGGTAAAACTAGAAGGATGAGGATCGCTGTACAGTGGGGTAGCTGCTAAAAATGTTACTCACTAAAATTTGGTGGTCCTAGGGACTCTTCAGCTTGGATGGGGTGGGTGGTGGGGCTGAGATGGATGGGGTGTATTTTTTTTACTTTCTAATACTAATAAGAATTCAGGAGTTAATTGACAACCTGCTCTGGTTTGTAGGTCCCAGACCAAAAATTAAAATGTTTCCCCTACCTGAGTGCTTGAGGGGTTGCTGACTGCTACCAAAGCCCATAACTGCTGCTGCAGAATTTCAGCAAAAATTGGAAACTAATGCTGCAGAAATTCTGCAGCAACAGAGGGAATTGACGCAGAATTTAGACCCAAATTGCCGCAGAAAAATCGGGGCCTTGGTATTGACTGGAGATTGTGGCTTACTGGCTCACCTCTCTCTGTGCAGTCAAACAGTTATATGCCCTGGCAGCACTGGCACCGTATAACGAACCACAAATTGAGGGGGGGGGGCAGAGGCACTTGACATCTTAGTTTATCCAGCCCCAATACCTATGAACCTAATAGCACTGGTTCAGTCCAAAAATGCATCCTTCCACAGTCACCAGTTCTGTTGGCAGATTGTAGATGTGCTAACAGAATTACAATACAAAACCAAACCAAAGGACTCATAGGTAATAACATTTTTTTACTACCAGATAGCACAAGATACAAGCAAGAGTTATCTGCTGGGAGTCTTGGGACCCACCCTAGTGTAGACCATCATACAGTATTTGGACTCAGGTTGGTGACGTTTGCAATTGGTTCTTAATATCCAAACAAATGTTGTTAAACAAAATAACAGTTATGCTTCCCAAATAAGGTAAAATACATGACTTAACACATGTTACCATTGGTAGGTGCATTCTCAGTATTTGTCTGTACTCTACCTTGCAGGCTGGATCCAATGTGTCCATAGCAGGCTAGTTCGGACTGGTTCAGACAGCCAACTCAGCATACTATATTATAAAGCTTTTCTTGTTGTTTAGCAAGCTGAAAGGTCTTTCTGTTATCGACCCTGGGCTCTCATCAGGAAAAATACCTTCCTTTTGTCCACTGTAAGGGCCATCTTGATGGCCGGGTCGTGCCTATAAACAGTTCCTGGGATCAGTATACTTACCCAGTTAACAAATTAATAAATTAATAAATAAATCTATCATACAACATCCTTCTGTCATTCTGCTTCCCTTTGGGGACAGTTGTAACCCTTTCCTGGTGCATTTGGGAGAAACAGCTCAGCAGTTTGCAAATGCAGTTTCTGCCAGCTTGTAATGCTATGTGCGGTGTGTGTGTTGCTCTGTTCATGTCATGCAGGATGCATTTGCTATATGCAAGAGAGAGCGAGAATGTGTGTGTGTGTGTGTGTGTTAGTGTATTTATGCATGTGGCACTCTGTTTCAGTCTTGCTGGATGCATGTGCCATGTGTTAGTACAAATACAGTATCCAAATGCAATAAAATACAATAAAAAGTTAGTGTTAGAGTTACTTAGAGTTAGGGCTGCATATATATATATATATATATATATATATATATATATATTATTTATTTATTTATTTAAGAGTTTCACCAGGAGGGCACACTGAGCAGAGTACTGCTCGATTCCAGTTGCATTCTGGGGGAAGGGGGAACACAATATAGAAAATATATATAGCAATCAGACAGTAAGTGTTATATGCAGCTAACAGCACTAGGAATAACATGACAATAGGATGCTTTGGGGTACAAAAGAACCAACAAAATGCAGTGCAATGCAATACAACCATAGCACTCCAACCTAGAGGAGGAGCGGTGCATTTAGGTTAGTACATGTGCAGGTGGAGGCAAAATGATCTTTAAGGCAGGCATGGAGGTAGTGGTCTGAAGGGGCCTGCCTTATGTTCACTGGAAGGGAGTTCCACAACTTGGGCATGTGATATGTGAAGGCTGCCTGGCCAGTGTTTGTGGACCTGTGCGGGATAGATAAGAGTCTGGTGTCATTGTGCCTGAGTGCGTAAGCTGGCAGGGGAGTGGCTGAAAGTGCAGAGTGGAGATAGGGGGGCAGGGTCTGAGACCAGAACTTGGCAGTGAAATGGGCACAGTGTATTTGGCGGCATTTCTGTAATGAGGGAAGACCAGTGAGTGATACAGGACACAGTGATAGGTAGGGTAGGGAAATCTAGGGCGAAATGACAAAAGGCATGGAAGAGTGGGTCCAGTCTGGCCAGGATGGACTTGGAGGCAGAACTATAGACTACATCCCCATAGTCAATGACTGGCAGGATCATTTTCTGTACCATAGCATGGCAGGCTGGCAGTGGCAGTGGATGCATTCACAATTACGGTAGAGGGCACCCAGTCTGGGGTGTAGTTTTTTGTGGATTGCATCGATATGCGTAGAGAAATTGAGGTGTTGGTCGAGCCAGATCCTGAGGTAACTAAAGGAGGAGGAGGAGGAGCTGACCTCCAGAATTGTCCCCTCGAAGGTGTGGAAAGTAGGGGTGGAGGGGAGCCTCGAGAGTCTCTACCTTGTGCCCAAGGTCATGGAGACAGTTTTCTTGGCATTGAGGTGCAGCTGGTTAGAGCAAAACCAGTGTTGGACTTTGTTGAAGTCTTATTGGAGGCTGGACACCACATCAGAGGCCAATGGGCCTGATGTGTACAGTACCATGTCATCAGCATACATGTGAATGGATGTGTGTGGGCAGGCAGAGGGCAGGTCATTGAGGAAGTTGGAGGACAGGAGTGGCCCAAGTACTGAGCGCTGTGGCACACCTGACGTTATGGGGAGAGGGGAAGAGGTTGAGCTACCGATTCTGACAATTTGTGACTATCCTATCAGATATGAGCGGAACCATTCTGTGGCTGGGCCAGAAAGTCCTACATTTTGGAGCTTAGTCTAAAGGAGGGGATGCGAGACATTGTCGAATGCCTTAGCAAGGTCGACAAAAATTGCTGAGGTGGTATGGCCTTCATCCATGGCAGAGAGAATGCTGTTAGTGAGCCTCAGCAGGGAGGTGGTGGTGGAGTGGGACTTCCTGAAACCAGACTGGTAAGGCATGAAGAAGGATGTGGAGTCAAGGTAGGTTGAGACTTGAGAGAGGACAAGGTGTTCCTGCAGCTTGGCCAATATAAGGAGGAGCGAAATAGGGCAGATGTTACCAAGGACAGAGGGGTCCCCACCTTTGGGAAGGGGGATGACAGTGGCAAGCTTCCATTCAGATGGGATGGAGGCTTGAGAGAAAGATAGATTGAAGAGGGCAGCCAGAGGGGTGGCGATGGCCAGGGCCAATAAGTACAACATTTGGAATCAATGCCAGATGTGAGGATAAAAAAAAGCAAATATTTTCAATATTCTCGGGGTGGTCAAACCTACAGTGAGAATATCGCATTTATCCTCACTGTAGGTAAATTTATCCACACAGTAGGTAGAGAGTGGCTCATTCGGAACTCTTTTGCATATTCAGCTGCAGTAGCAGTAGTAACCATATTCAAATGTGAATAACTTTAAAATGAAAAATGATACCATAGTACTGTGAGCACGAAAGTTGTGTTTCATTTATGGGTAACTTTTATTTTTTTATATTAGATGAAAAACAGCAAAAAATGAATTTTTTTTTCACTTTGATCGACAAACAAATGTGAATAACTTTAAAACGCAAAATGATAGCATGGTACTGCGAGCACGAAAGTTGTTCAGCACAAACATATCTACAAAATGAGTGGTGTTTTATTTAGGACTAACCTTTTTTTATATAATAAACAAAAAAAGGCAGAAAATGCTATTTTGCTTTACTTTTTAGACAAACAAATGCAAATAACTTTAAAATGAAAAATGATAGCATGGTACTATGAGCATGAAAGTTGTTCACCACAAAAATATCCACAAAATGAGTGGTGTTTCATTAATAGATACCTTTTAGTTTTTTTATAATTGGCAAAAAAACTGCAGAAAATTCAATTGTTTCACTTTTTGCAACAAACAAATCCATATAACTTTAAAATTAAAAATAATAGCATGGTACTTTGAGAAAAAAGTTGATCAGGACAAAAATTCCTACACAATGAGTGGTGTTTCATTCATAGATTTCTTTTAGCTTTTTATAATTGGCAAAAAATGGCAAGTATTTATTTCTTTTTTTCACTTTTTTGGAGGTATGGCATAAATGGAATATGCAACCCCCTTACTGGAAATATTCTCGATACTTTTTGTTCTCGTGCCAGTTGACCCAATGACATCACTCGTGGCTTTGCCACTCGTGATGTTATTAGATCAATTAGCATTTGAACAAAAATATTGGCAATATTTCCAGTGGGGGTTGCGATCTATATTTATATATATATATATATATATATATATATATATATATATAAAACCCACTCTGATAATACACACAGCATTGGTGTGCATTGTATGCACGAGGCCACAGGCCAAGTGCATCAACCACCCAAGGTGTGCGTATATCGGAGCGCGACAGCACACCATAGAGTGGGTTATCTATCTTATACAATGGCAAAATTGTTTTGGGGGTGTAAAAGTGCAGGTGTGTGGTCGCGCTCTGACATACGCATGGTCACCTGATGGTGTTTGTCCAATGCTATTGATACCATTGATTCCTTTTTTCTTACCCATTTTATAAATATATATATATAATAGTGGCACTGTAGTGCCACTATAATTAGGGTTGAGTAGCCTATTTAAGGTTAAAGTGTGAAAATTTGCAGTTTAATAACTTTGCCACCATATGATGTATTTGTCTTAAATTTGGCAGACATAGAGTGGTACCATAGATCTCTGGATCTGCCAAGGTTTGTAATGTCGGATACACAGTTTCAGAGCTATAAAGCACAATAGAAAGTCACATTTACGCTTTTTTGCTCATTATTTTCTTGTGCCTACAGGTTGCACGGTTTGTGTGTCCAGTCCAAAACCTTCAGGGAACATGCAGCCAGGGTCCCCAATGTGACTTTCAAAGATTTCATAAAAAAATATTAAACGGTTCAAATGTTATTCAAAAAACAAATTTCCCATTATAGTCGATGGGAAAAGTTAGCAAACTATTCGAAAGTGTCGCAAATGCAGTTTTTATTGTCGCAAATGACCCCGGTAGTGTAGTGAATCAGCCATTTTTTTTTTCAGTTACTGGTCACAGAAATGCTTGGCATTTAAATTTGGGACCCTCTAGGGACACAATTATTTTTGTGTTCACCTAGTTGAGCCCTGAGGATGCTAGCCATGTCTTTTTTGGAGGTTAAACACCCCAGAAATATGTTTTTCAAATTTTTGTAAACTATAGTGTTGCAAAGTAGTGCCGCACTTGCGACACTTTTGTGATTTTTTTTTTTTGCAAAAGTGTCGTGATTTTCAACACTATTTTGTGACACTATGACCAAAATAGTAAGAAATCTTTGCTATCCTGCTGGAAAAGAACGATTTAGTCTTTTGGGCTAAAATTTGGAGAGAAGAAAGCCAAGATCCCAGATATGTGCCTTTTGGTGATTTGGTGACAAAATATTAGAGGGCTGCAAAGTTACAGCACTCCAAAGTTGATGCTTTTTCCCATAGGCTAACATTACGGCGTCCGCCATGCCTTTAGGGACCTGTATTTCAGAAACGCTTCAAGATACAGACTTTTCGTCGGAAAAATGCTTACCCCAAATGGGGGCTAAATGTAAAACTAGCCAGGAAAGTCATAAATTATATGAAATTTTAATTTTTTTTCCTACGTCGTACGGTTCCTGAGATATAAGCAATTAAGTATTCCAAGTCTTCATTTTCTGCTCCGAGGCCCATTATTAGGCATACATTCTTTGTATCCACTGTGTTTCTCAATGCAGCTTTTGGGGAAAAAAAGGGTGTGCATTTTCGTTACTGTTACAGTTAGCGTTTCCACTTGCGTTTCCGTAACAGTTTGCATTAGTGTTCCCATCTATGCCCCTGTGTGCTTTACCCTTTGCGTTTTTGCTTGTGCTTGCATTTGTGTTACTGTTACCATTTGCATTTCCATTACTGTTTTTGTTTCAGTTTAGTTTTGCGTCACCGTGTGCATTACCATTTGCGTTTGCGTATGCGCTTCGGTTTGCGTTTTCATTTGCGTTTGTGTTTCCTTTGGTGTCATCGTTGGTGTTACCATAAGTATTTGCAATTCCAATTGCGGTACTGTGACCGTGCGCATTACCAATTGCATTTGCATAAGTGCTTGTGTTTGCATTTCCATTTGCGTTACTGTTCACTTTGACGTCATCGTTGCTGTTACCATAACCGTTTTGCTTTTCCAATTGCGTTACAGTTATTGTTTGCATGTTCATCACCGTTTGCATTTCTGTTGGCCTTAAATTCGCATTTTCGGTACCGTTTCTGTTGTCAATTGTGTTACTGTTTCCTTCTGCATCTCCGTTGCCTTTACCATTTGCATTTCTGTTTGCATTTGTGTCACCGTTTGTGTTTCCATTGGCGTTAGCATTTGCATTACTGTTTCCATTAACGTTTGTGTTTCTCTGCTGTTAGCGTTTGTGTTACTGTTTGTGTTACCATTTCAGCTTTCATTAACGTTTACGCTTGCATTTCTCTTACCGTTTGTGTTATCATTTACGTTTGCGACACCATGTGCATTACCACTTGTGCTTGTGTTTGCATTACTGTTAGCGTTACTATGTGACAAAAAATCACATGGTGGGAGCACGGGGCCCTCCCACCATCACATTCCATTCACTATTTATAGTGCTTATTCTCAAAAAGAAGGGAAATTCATGCCAAAAAACTCTGTTTAATGCATCAGTTAGGGTTGCTCCACAGTGACAAAAGTGAGGAAATTCAGTGTTAGGGTTGCCACCCCTTGCACCCTACACCTACCCCATTCCCACCAACAGGCATCGAGGTGTGCGTTGGGGTCATCGGTTCTAACTCTCACCCCATTCTCCTACACAGCACCACCTCAGCTTATTTACACATGGAATGGGGTGAGAGTTAGGGCTGATGACCCCAACACACACCCCAATGCCTTTTGGTGGGGATGGGGTAGGCGAAGAGTGCAAGGGGTGGCAACCCTAACACCAAATTTCCTCACTTTTGTCACTGTGGAGTAACTCTAACTGATGCATTAAATGGAGATTTTTGCCATGAATATATATAGATATAGATATATATATATAAAAGAAATACAAAATCACACATGCCCCCATAATGCAGGGCATCATGGGCTACATATGCAAATCATCACAGAATATTATGCTGGTTCAACTTTAAGCAGAATTGCATGGTGCTGAAAGGCTTTTCACACAGTTTGCAAAGGGTGCAAACAGAAGGCATAGACACGTGTTTCATCCTACCAGGACTCATCAGTATGTCTTGTCTGTTTGACACCCCAGTGGAGTGAACCAGCTACCCTAACATGGTCTATCTGGGTTATGTTGTGGTGAACCCAATTAAAACAAAAAGCAAGTTAAAAGACAAAGAACTTCTGAACCTCTAAAACATGCCATATGAGGCAGTGTGTGTGTGTGTGTGTGTGTGTGTGTGTGATGCAACAATTAGAAAGTGCAGCCAGGTGACTCAGTGGTTAATGCAGAAATTGCTAGTTTACACTCCCTAGTATTACCCCTGATGCACCCACCTTCTACCACCTCAATGCTATCCCCGACATAGAGGGCTACTCCTCCCCTTATACCTTTTCCTCTAGCCCTCCAGAGCAGTGAGCATGCAGGAACTGTCAAGTCCCAGTCATTATTTTCTGTAGCCCACATTACAATGATTGCCACAAGGTCTACCTCAGTGCTGCCATCAGCACCTGTAACTCACTGATTTTATTGCCCAGGCTCCTGGCATTAAGGCATACTTCCTTCCATCTGACCTCTGACCCCACTTTGCTATTCCCCTGTCTATGACCTTTGTGTTTCCCACGTTTTATTAGCCTCTTATTTTTCTTGGTGTTTGCACACATTATGGTTCCTCCTTTCTAATGTCCCCTTACCTGGCCCAGACTGAACCACTCAGACTGAACCTCATCCCTCTTTATACCTGCTGAGCTGCTACTAGCCCCCAGATGTGTGGAGGAGTACTAGCTAGAATCACATTCTTCTCACTTGTTGCCATGGTTTCCATAGCTTCAGTCTCCCCCACAGTCAGTTTAAAGATGTGATATAGACGTCAAACTTCTGCCTCATCCACAGGCCCCTTCTATTGTTAGGTGGAATGCATCGCCCTTGAAGAGTCTCCTGTCCCAGAAGTCCTCCCAGTCCCACACAAAGTAGTACCCCTTTTCCTGACATCATTCCTTAACCACACATTATGCTTTTCTATCTTATCCCTCCCAATTCTATCCTTCTTCCCTTCCCTGCACCACACAGGGAGGACCTCAGAAAAGGCCAGGGAGGCTGAGTGAGCTGCCAATCTGTCTCCAATCTTCAAAAGTTCTGCTTCACCATCTTCACTGACTGGTTCACCAGATCACTGGTACCCATGTGTACCAGCATCCCCAGCTCCCTCTCTGCCATCCTCCCTATCCTATCTATGCAACACATGGCTGATGCACCTGGAGGCACCTGACCACCCCCACCCTTCCAGTCCATCTCCCACAGCCTTCTCCACCTCCCTTATCATTAAGTCCCCAATCACCAGGACTCTCCTAGTAGACTTGATTCTGCTCACCCCCTTTGGGTGCTGTCCTGCTGACCTGCCTCACTCCACCAAGTGACTCAGAGTCCCCACCAATGGAGTTAGGTACCTGAGCCTCCTCTAGGGGTACAAAATGATTTGTGGTCTGGATGGTGTTGTGCTGGACAACCTCTCTGTGGCTAACCCTGCCTCCCTTCCCCACCCCCTCCCCACCACTCTGCACAGTCCCCTAGGTCAGTGGGCCTCTGTAGAAGTGGAGGGGTGGGGGTGGTCTCCAGTTGAGCTGATGACACAGATGAGATATTTTTACCCTCGCTACCACTAGCTGAGCAAGGAGCTTCACCATGGTCCTGCAAATGGAGTAGTGCCCAGTCCTCCAAAGTATATCCCTAGAGAATAGCACCCAACAGCCACCACAACCGATGGTCTCCCTTCTGTACCCCATAATAATACAATAGGCAACAACTTTAATACTGAAATAGGTGTCTAATTGAACTTGAAGTGCTCACCCAGATAGAGTGTAGCAATAGAGTAAACTGTAGCACAGACTTCTAAATTAAACTGGAAGTATCGGTAATCGGGGAAAGGGGACATTGTTTAACCAGGAAATGCACACTAAGCCGAAGCTTGTTTCCAGGTGCACCCTGGGAGCACAAGGAAGTTAAGTGACTTGCTCAGGGTCTCACAATATGCAAATGTGGGCTCTGGGATTCAAACCCATGTCTCCAGTTTTGCAGCTCAGTGCCTTAAACCACAGTGCTACACTGTCCCCCTATTGGTAATAGCAGTAAGTGTTACTACAAAACAGACTACTGTGGCAATAAGCTTCAACTTTAGCAGACTACTAAATTAAACTGGAAATATCATTAGTACCAGTAAGAGCCACTACAAAACAAACTACTAATTTAACTATTAGTGCTCACCCAGTTAGGGCAAAGCCACTAAGCATCAACTTTAGCACAGATTTTTAAATTGAGCTGGTAGTAGCAATAGCAATAAGCATTACTTCAGCACCAACTGGGCCACTAAATTGATTTGTAGTGCTCCCCCAGATTGGGTGTTGCTAAAACCTAGCTTAAATAGTTTCAAACAAACAAGGTACTTATCTTTCTCTATACAACTTTACTAGTGTTGTTAGTGTTGACACATTCAGAGTTCCTGGCTGTTGGCTCTCTCTCCTGGCTGGCTCGCTGACAGACTCCCAAAGATGTTCTTTGCCCGTGTTTCTTAGCTCACAGGGCCAGTAGCAGAGAGATGCCTAAACTGGATCTAGGGCAAATCTGCCTCTGATTTTACAGGTCACATGTCCCTACCTTTTAGCTGTCACAGCTAGCTGCTAAGTGAAAGAGGATGGAGTGGGGGCTTTGGCTTGCTCTACCCCTGTATTCTCTCTAATGTGCTGCTTTTAAAAGCAGAAAAAAAACTCAAGTTCCAGCTGGGATATGAGGTTCTCTGGAGTTCAACGACATGATCAATGATTTGAATCTATAGGAGTGTGAGTATCTTTGATACACGTAGCAGCATGTCAAGTAACAAGGCATTGTTAGTTTAGCAGTGTTTTGGAATCAGGGGACATAAACTGTAGTGACGTAAATGTATTAAATTGCATCATAGGGGAATGTGTGATTGTGTATTTATTTATTTATTTATTTGTACATTTGGATTTGCAACCTTTGATCCAGAGGCTTGTTTACAAAGGTACCTCATCATAGAGAGGACAGCAGTGTTACAATATTACAATAGGTTGACATACAGATTTACACAGGTTTTACACAGTAGTATACAGACACTGTTACATATATTTTGTACATGTCATAAAACAGTAGTTACATAAATACAGATATCTGGCGGGGGGGGATGAAGGACACCGGGTGGGAGGACGGGGGGGGTGGAGGAGGCACTCCAGAGGACTTTGTTGAAGTGCACTTAGTGATATGCAAGCAGCCTGTTAGCGACATGAACAGCAGCAGGTGTTGAACAGGTGGTTCCAAAAAGTAGTTTTGAAGGAGGCAATTTTGGGAGTATTAGTGATGGTTACAGGAAGAGTGTTAAACCAGGATGGGGCCCTTTAGCAAAATGATCTCTGAGCTAAGGAGGTCCTAGTTCTGGGTACCAGTAGAGTGGCCTTGTCTGAGCTGCAGGTGGAGACTGTGGGGGAGGTATGTTGGAGTGAGAAAGATCCCCCCATAGGGGGACAGCCCAAGCAGAATTTTCTTGACTAGGAGGCAGGTTTGCTAGTGGAGACATTCTTCCAGGTTGAGGAGATTAGCAGTGAAATAGAGATGACAGGTGTGGGTGAGCCTGGGGGCACTGGTCAGTAGTCTACAGGCCTTGTTCAGAATAAATCAGATCTTATTGAGTGCCGTGTAATCAGCAGCTCCATATACTGGTAGGCCATAATTTCTTTGAAACCTGGCTTTGTTAATGATGCCCCTTTTGGGTAACCTTTGTCTCAGTGCTAGAGCTGTGGGAAAAAACTTCCACCAGTGGAATTTACGCAAAAGTTGAACTTCATTTCTGTGAAAGTTTGGAAATAACTTAAGAAATTTTTGTGGAAACTTTGACTTACAGTGGTGAAATAAATGTATGAATGGTGGAATAATGTATTAAACTGCAGAAACAAATTCCATAAAACTAATCACTGTCAGAGGTCAGTTCTGCCAAATTTCTTTCAACAGTTTTAATAATTCATTACTTTGCAATTCATACATTTATTCCACAGTTCAATGAGTCACTGAACTGTGGAATTAAAGTATGAACTGTGTATCACTGGCTCAAGTGTTAATTTGATTCCTTCATTGGTGCCTAGTGGCACCCCCACCTTCCAATCTCTGCTTTGTATTTATTTTTCCCTGATGTCTAATGGCAAACCTCTCTGATTGCTCACACCACCCGTATTTATGTTACTCTGGTGTCTAGTGGCATCCTCCCACCCTCCGATCACTTGCCCTATATTTATGTTTCCCTGGTGATAGTGGCACCCCCACCCTCCGGTCACTCACCAAACATGTATTTATGTTTCCCTGGTGTCAAGTGGACCCCCTTCCTTTGATTACTCACCCTATCTGTATTTATGTCTCTCTAATATCTAGTGGCACCTCACCCTCCAATCACTAGCCCTGCCTGTATTTATGTTTCCCTGATAAATAGTGGCACCCCCACCCTCTGATTGCTTGCCCCACCCATATTTATGTTTCCCTGGTGTCTAGTAGCACCCCACCCTCCTAGCACTCTCTGCTGTTTATGTCCCACTGTAACCCATTTAAGTCATTGGCTTCTAGTAGACCTCCCACCCCACACAGCCTACACCAGGTTGGCTATACTAACCTGCCCCCCCATCCACAGTCATTGGTGGTCAGGTGGGTTGGCACCATGTGGAGCCCAGACAGCAACCAGCACAGCCCTCCTCTCACCACCTCAGCTGGCCTCTGTATGTAATGACAGGGAGCATGTGACCTGTATGCTCCCTGTCATTACATATGGTGGCTGGCCAAAGTGGTGTGATGAGGGCTGTGCTGGTCACTGTCTGGGCTCCCCTCAGCACTGACCCCCCTGACCATCAATGACTATGGAAAAGGGGTGGCAGGTTGGTGTACCCAATCCTGTGTGGGTGGTGTTGGGGGCACTAGATGCCAGGGACTTAAATGGGTTACAGTGGGACTTGAATAGCAGTGATTGATTGGAGAGTGAGGGGTGCCACTAGACACCAGGGAAAATAAATACAAGAGGGGTGAGGAGTTGAGGTGTGGGGTGCCACTGATGACAGGGAAAATAAATACTGTATGAGTGACTGGTGGGTAGGGGTGCCACTAGACACCAAGGAAACATAAATATGGGTGAGGTGAGTTATTGGAGGGGGGCCACTAGACACCAAGGAAACAATACAGGGTGAGTAATCAGAGGGTGGGGGAAATGCCACTAGATACCAGGGAAACAAATTCAGGATGACAGGTGAGTGACTGGAGGATGTGGTGCCACTAGACACCAGAGAAACATTGACTATGAAGTGAGTGATCAGATGGTGGGGGGTGCTACTGGACACCACATAAGTTTTAATTTTTACTATGGGGATGGTACTGCAAGACTGATCACTGAACTGTGGAATAATCACATGAATTGCAGATTAACATATTAGTTTTCCTATGGGGACGGTGGTGCAGGACTGATTACTAAACTGTGGAATAAGCACATGAATTGTAGATTAATGTATTAGTTTTCCTATGGGAACGGCACTGCAGGACTTATCACTGAACTGTGGAATAATCACATGAATTGCAGATTAACGTACTAATTTTCATATGGGGACGGTGGCGCAGGACATTACTGAACTGTGGAATAATCACATGAATTGCAGATTAATGTATTAATTTCCTATGAGGATGGCACTGCAGGACTGATCACTGAACAGTGGAATAATCACATGAATTGCAGATTAACGCATTACTTTTCATATGGGGACGGTGGTGCAGGACCGATTACTGAACTGTGGAATAATCACATGAATTGCAGATTAACATATTAGTTTTCCTATGGGGACTGTGTTGCAGGACTGATCACTGAACTGTGGAATAATCACATGAATTGCAGATTAACCTATTAGTTTTCCTATGGGGACGGTGGTGCAGGACTGATTACTGAACTGTGGAATAATCACATGAATTGCAGATTAACGTATTGGTTTTCCTATGGGGACTGTGGTGCAGGACTGATCACTGAACTGTGGAATAATCACAGGAATTGCAGATTAACGTATTAGTTTTCCTATGGGGACTGTGGTGCAGGACTGATTACTGAACTGTGGAATAATCACAGGAATTGCAGATTAACATATTAGTTTTCCTATGGGGACTGTGGTGCAGGACTGATCACTGAACTGTGGAATAATCACATGAATTGCAGATTAACCTATTAGTTTTCCTATGGGGACTGTGGTGCAGGACTGATTACTGAACTGTGGAATAATCACATGAATTGCAGATTAACGTATTAGTTTTCCTATGGGGACTGTGGTGCAGGATTGATTACTGAACTGTGGAATAATCACGTGAACTGCAGATTAACGTATTAGTTCTGCAGTTCATATGTTTTACTCTGCAGTTCATCAAGAAAATTCTGTGGAACAGGGTGACAATTCACCAAACACTTTCAGAAGGTTTCTGATTTTACCAATCAATCCATCAATCAATCAAAGTCTTTATTTAACCAGGCGATCACCATTGAGCGAGCTCATTTTCGAGGTGGACCTGGGTTTGTCAACAAGGAACAAGGGACAATATACATGGGATGCAACACACAAGAAAATAATAAAAATAAAGTGAGATACAATAATACAGTATATAAAAAATATCAGCAGGTAGCATTGACAGTAGTATATGTTTGGAACAGAATATACAGCTAGTTTTGGGTAGGACACAATTTTTCATATAAGTAAAGAAATATGCATATCAGGTGCACCGAACACGAATAAAACCTAATATAAAAAGATATATAGTGATACAGTATGGAGAATGTAGAGCTGGAACCGGGGTCAAAGGAATGTGGAAGGGACAGATATGGGGGGCAGAAAAAGGGGAAAGGGAAGAGTCGATTATAGCTGTGATCAGTCTTTTAACAGTAGTAATTAGAGTGTGCTTGGACTTATAGGAGTCACTATTTAGGGTAGACAGGCACAGAACTCCTTATTATGATGTAGATATAGAGATTTAAAAGCTGCTAGGCTGATGGGGTGAGTTCATTTCAAAGTTTTTTGCAGCTTGTTCCACAGATTCTGTGACAGTCCCTTTGGCACCATGCATTCCTGCTTAAAGCAGAACCAGTTTAAACTGTCATGGAGATTTGCATATATATCCTATGATGCTTTGCATTATGGCTGAATGTGTGAATTAATATCACATATATCATTTTTAGATTCCTCTTCCCAGTCAAAACAGCTGCAGATTGCAGTGCCAGTGGCTTAGTAGGTAGCATCTTTCCTCTGGAGCTGGAAAATCAAATGGTCATGGGTTCTAGCCCCACTCCAGGTACTTGGGATAATACTCATAACTGACACTGTTGTGTGGTATGAGGGGGATGCTGCACAACTGAGGTACCACCCTTTGGATGAGATATTAACCCAAGGTTGGTTCTGCCCATCTCTTGTTACTATCCAGGTGGAACTAAAAGATCCCATGACACTTATCAAGGAAGAGTTGGGGAGTTTCCCTGGTGACATGACCAACATTGCCCAATCAATAAAACAGGTTCATGTAACCCACCCCAAAGATGCACCTGTGAACAAGCTATCACAGATTAGTAAACTCTGGCCAGAGTCGATAGGGCTGAAGGTGAGGAATTTGGGGGTCAAAATATTGAAAACTTGCTTTTCAATTTTGTTACACAAAATTTTCAACATAGCCTTGTTATGACCCTGTCTCATGAAGGCGGGCACAGAAAATGTGCAACTCCTGGTTTAAAGGTAATTTTGTACAGGGACTGCAAAACCAACTTTCAGGATGCAGAAACACATTTTTGGCAGGAGCTGAAAAATGACAGCTATCACATTCATGATATGCTGTAAAAATATGGCTATGTTGTAAATTTGGGTTAAAAATATTGAAAGTTACCAAAGTTACAAGCCTGTGTTTGCACAATTCAATATAGGCTCATACCTTTATTGTTTTTTTTTACTAATTTTACACCAAATTGTCAACATAACCTTCTTATGGTGCCACCTCATGAACAAGGGTAGAGAAAATGTTCACCTCTTGGATGAAAGATGATATCATGCAGGGACCGAGAAATCACCTTTCAGGACAAATCTACCTAATGACAGTGCAATTGTTCCTGAGGTAGTGCCCCAAAGAAGGCATGTTGAAAATGTGGACCACAAATAAGCAAAACTGTCCAAGTTATGCTTCCAAGTTCAAAACCCTACTGAAATACATTAATGCGCATATCTGTTTCTTCAGTTTGCGGTCCTGCTTTATAGAGTGAAGACATGTCTGTGGTCCAGAAAGGATTACTGCGTTGGAACTCTGATGGGTAAATAAGGTATTTGGGGGTGCAGGGTGGTGGGTGCTGGGTGGGAGAGTTTGGTAGGGGGCAGTTATGGCCACAAAAGACATCGATGGTTGGTTTTCTTTTTGCACAGTTGTAAAAGCAAATACCACAGCACAAAGGATTTCTCATTGTGACGCTGCAGGATTGGGCACCCCCAGTATCACTCTTATAGTCCTGGAGGGGTTGTGGGGTGGTGGGTGCTGAGAAGGTGGGTTGGGTGGGGGGATATTACAATCTATATAGATATATATTTAAAAAAAACACAAGTGAGGGGTTGCTAAAACATCAGGGGCTTCCTGATTGTGACACTGGGGGATTGGGCACCCCCAGTGTCACTCTTGTGTTTGTGAGGGGGTGCTGAGAGGGAGGGTCAGGTGGGAGGAATATCTCTAATTTTGAAGAAAAAATAAATGCCAGTCATGGCATGCTCCGCCATGTTGGTGGCATATGTGCATGCATGTGGTGCCACGCACACATTATGGAACCTTGACCACTCTAACTAACCAGCACACACCTTCAACACCACTGTTCCTCCACACTACGGCAGTCAGAGGCCAAGATAGCTTGCCTCCCCCACCAGGGAGAGGAGAGCCATCCCTGGGATGCTCAGTCCTCCCCCCCACCCTGTTAACCCCAGTAACCTGAGTCCATCCTCAAACCCAGGCCACCAGCATGGTGGATGGTGAGGTGACAGTGCCTCAACCCTCCATACCACTGGGTTGGCATACTGCCTGGTATTTCAGTGCCATTGATATTTTGATATGGGCGCAAGCAATACGGCACCTGGCTGCGTAGTGCCAGGCATTGCAGCTCTCTGGAGACAGAGTGCCAAAGCGCCATGGAGAAAACATCACTCCTCACCAAGGAGTGACTCCCCTCGCACCCCCCTGAAACAAAATATAACCAACTCCAGGGCAGGTATGCCCCAAAAGAGAGGAAAACTGTTGGGGCATAAAACACGATGAGAGTGCAGGGCAATCAAAAACAAAGACCGCTCAGTCTCTCTCACTGTCATTGTGGTGCACTAATTGCGGCAACAAAATTAAGTCACTGCTCTAATGGTATACAATTTTTGGATCAGGGTTGGGAGAAGGAAGAGGGTAGACAACAAGGATAAATAAAAGGGGATGGGTTTGGAGTTTATGAGTGGGGGGGTTCTACTAACTACTAGTGAGAACATACAAGGGATGGAAGAGGGAGGGTGGAGGCCACTGTACACTACAGAAACTAAATGAAAATGCTCTCTGTCCTGAAACGTGCCACCAGTCTTCATGCTGTTGTTGTTGCATTCCAGGTTTAGACAACCACAACATGTTTGCAGTGCATTGGCCATGTAGTGGAACTTCTGCTGTACTATAGCAAAACATGTTATAGTGGGTTCCATGTCATAAGGGCGATTTTTCTATGGCGACTCGCACAATACCGAGTACATTTCTCAGTAAGAAAAATTGTTCCCTAACCTACATTAATGACCGCCAATATGGCGACCAGACGGACATTCAAATTAATATTTAAAGCAGGGGGCTATGCTCTCCCACACACCCCTTTATGGGGGGCAAGTCCCCCACACCACCTTAATTAATATAATCAACTCCAGGGGCGAGCGGACACTGAGGAAAAGGGGAATACATGGGAGGGGGAAACAGTATGCAGGGAGGTACCGTAGCAGGGGCACCATCAGTCCGGGGAACACACTGAGAACAGGAAACAATTCTAACAACCCAAACCATTTTGAGGAAAAAAATTCTAACAACCCAAACCATTTACAAAATGGTTTTGTCTACTAACAGTCCTGAACCCAGGACCATCGCTAAGGCAGTTCATGACCCTATCTGCCACGACAGGCAGGCAGTTCTGCAGTAGTAGGCCTCATTGCTGTACTTCACTAGCAACAGTACAGCTCCCCCATCATTCGCTCTTGCCATTACAACCCTCCCACAGTCGCTATCCCTACCATCACTATATACACCCACTCAGTATCCCGTCAGGCGCGCAGATAGAGTCACTCTTATTTGAGTCGCTCATTTGCAGTCGCCCATTTGATGGTATACAGTTATTGTGTTATCAATTGCACCATCTGGTGGCTACATAGAGGCACAACACTATAAAAAAAAGCTTAAATGATGAGTGGATTCCAGCAAGGAATATCACAGACATCTTGTGGCTTAATGCTGGTTTTCTGGTTAGTTGGTTTCAGTCAGTGTTTTTGAAGGGCACAATGAAATAAGTAATTTATCAAAAATATTTATTGAGCCCATAGCTTTACAGTATGGCAAGTACATTATGAAAAAGTTTGATATACAGTTCTTTTGTTTTTGCTTTTTCTGGGGCATTTGTTCATCACAAAGTAAAAAAAAAATAATTTTCTGCCATTGTTTTGCTGATTATAAAAAATTTGAAAGGTATCTATAAATGAAACATCACTCATTTTGTAGATATTTGTGTGCTGAAAAACTTAGTGCTCACTTCACCATGCTATTATTTTCAGTTTGGAAGTTATTCACATTTGCTCATCAAAAAATGGGAAAAACTGAATTTCCTGCTGTTTTTGTTGATTATATAAAATCTAGAAAGTATCTATAAATGAAACACCATTCATTCTGTAGATGTTTTTGTACTGAACAATCTTTGTGCTCACAGTATGCTATCATTTTGTTTTATTTTAAAGTTATTTGATTTTGAATATGATTAGAACTGCTGCTAAGACAGAATATTCTAAACCTGAACAGAGAAAGATGGCACTGCATCATGAAAATATAATATTATCTTTTCCTGTTCAGACACATACCACTTTTTATCTGGCCAGTTATCTCAAAACATATAGGGCTAGATATTCAAACTGTGCCATGCTGCCGCCAGCGCTGGGGAGCGGGTGGTGGGGCCGTGGGTGGGCAGGATGGGGACACTAGCCACCAGGGCCATGTTCGGGGGTTTATCACACATACCACCCACGTATCGGCATTTCGGTCCATTGGACCACCAGGATGGAACGGGAGGGAGGGAATTATTATACATACTGCCCACGATCAGGCATTTCGTCCACTGGACCACCAGGATATGAACGGGAGGGGAGTTATACTGATGCTCGTGATCGGGCTGGTGGGGGGAGTACAATATGCTCACGATTGGGCTCGGGGAGCACAGAACTGGTTGGGGCCAGCCACAGGTGGCAGCTGCCAAGTTGTCCCTGCATACAGCAGCTCACCTGTGGGTGGCCCTCGACTTTAAGCCTTTTTGGCTCAAAGTCCTGCAGGCGCAGGTTGGGGGTTGCGCCTGCACAACTCTGCACAGCCCGGCTGAATATCAGGCTGTGCAGTTTAAGCATGGTTCCTCCCCCTCCAGCTCAGCATGCATTCATTTGCATTGCGCTATTGCTCAGCATGTTTTCTGTGGTGCAACTGCCTCCTGCTGAATATCGCAGAATGGAGCAAGTTTGGACTTGCGCAGGCACAACCCTATTGCGCATGGCACAACCCTTTTGAATATCTGGCTCATGTTGTATAAATAACACATATAAATGACCCTGAATAACTTTTTTTTATTTAAGTGTAACCCCATGCCCCTTTTGGCAAGTTGGACACCCCCATTAAAAGAACTAGTACCCGCAAATGGCATGCCATTTATGTGTGGCAGAAATACACAGATTGGCACCACTCCTAACTTTAGAGTCTCTACGCTAGGTGTATGCTAGACCTAAATGCTGAGGGAGCCCCAAAAATTCCACACAGAAGCAATGATGAGATTGTCCAATGCAGCAGCTGGGATTGTGCAGTATGGCTTTATTCACAGATGTTACTAAAGCACCAGTGGACCCCCAAGGGATGGTCATGGCAAACCAATGCATTTTCTTTCCTCATCTCATTGCTAGGCAGTACAATTCTCCACAGAAACAATTCCGTTCTCCTCTCCATGGTGTATGCTCATGGACTGTTGCACATACCTGAAACATTTCCATTTCCCAAGAGTGTATACTTGTGGAGTGCTGCCACAGACTCAGAACATCTTTTTTACAATGAGTGCACTTTTGTGAATCATTGCCACATACTCAGAACATCCTCCTGCAGCAATGGCCTTTGCCCAGGGAAATCTGGCACCCTTCGATGAACTAGTTAGCCTTGCCTTGTAGACTCCAGATGGTGTTCCTCCCACCCTTTGCGCCAACTGGCAGTTTCTGCCATTCCTTCAGGGTTACACCACAGAAGCCTTAGTTCATTACCCACTGAAATACTAAAGACTCCGAACTTTACTTCAAATTTCCACACTTAGGTGAACAGGGGTCCTGACAGGTGTGATCTAGCCTTATCTTTGGGCACACACACTCCAGACAACCTCCTTACTCGAGAACTTGTCTCCCATTTTGTACTCACAGTTTAATATGTTGCGCCTTCCTTTAGGCATGGAAACAACCCAGAAAGCACCCTTTTCCATGGTAGCTTGTCAGAAATCTCACACAAAGTCCTTCTCACAGGCAGCTGTACACACACACTAGGACTTTCAGGGGAATTCCCCATGGATCCACTAAACTAGCAGTCCCTTTCACTTCTCCTGCAGAGAACATCAAGGAATCCGGCTGAAGAAGGGTCTCCCCCACTTCACTGAGAGCTGGAGATATAATCCAAACTAGCGTGAGAAACATAGCGCTCTCTGTGGCAGAACCCCAACTGGCATAGCTCCTGCCACTCTAACTTCCAAACTCAAACTCACTGAACATTCTAAAACTTCCCCTGAGCATCTGTCTTAGAAATGGTTATGCAGTTACTCTGGATACCCGATTGGGCTGTTTGGATTTGATTAGGATTTGAGAAGCCTTGAGTTTTTTTTTTTTTCATAGATGATGGTGGGTATGGGTGAAGTGAGATTTTGAGGGTTAGTAGAGTATTATTTACTAGCAATTACAATTCTGCTAGCTTTTCTGTGTTATTATCTATGTGGTGGTGGAAGTCTTTGGGAGGGTATCCAGAGGTTTGTAAATAAGGGGTGTATATAGTTTGCACATTCAGTTTTGGAGTGTGCACCCGGGTATCCGGGTTTATGTGTGTGTTTGTTTGTCTCATTATTCTGGGAAAAGAAATAAAGTTTTCTTTAAAAAAAAAAAATAAGAAATGGTTATGCTGCTGTGAGAGTTCTAAATGACATAATCATCCCCCACTCAGGCTAGCTGAGTAAACAATGATGTCATTATGTAAGAAGCTCCTAAATGAGCTCCCTACCAACTGCCTTGTCTACCTACCTAACACTAGTACTAATGGGAGTCTAGTAACCTCAGGGGACTGGGTGATTACATAATCTTTTCACCTCTGCTGCTGCTGTCCACCCAGTCTCCAGGCTTGGTGGACATGTCCCACATAGTGGCATTCCCAACCCTGTCCTACACTAGTCCCACTGCTCCCACCAATGAGGATCTATGCTGCACAGGGCTGTGCCTTACCACTGTTTTTCTGCCACCTGAATGTCAGCTACAGTATCCTGATGGCATCGCTTGATACAGTGTAACATGGACAAGTACAGCCCCTCTTGAGGGAGCAGGCTCCCTGACCCACCATGAGGTGTTGCTGTACCACTGTGCAGCAGCATATCCCTCAATGGGCTGATTCACGCAGTGAGCAGCAACACTAGCCATCTCTGCCTGCTCCACTTTAAGCTCTCTGAGTCTGCACTCAAACCCAAGTCACCAGAATGGAAGTGCAATGCACTTGTGCTGGGCCACTGGACAGCCTCACCCATGAAGAAACTGAGGGAATAAATAAATCCCCCAAAAACAAACCAAAGATCTAAGATGTACTTTATTTCCATCTCATCTGTGTGGTAATGCCATTTTGCAAGCACATAATTAGGCAATAATACACGACATACGAACATATGAAGAAGCCAGCAGAAGAAGGCCATTTTGTCTATCAAGACTACTCGTATTGCAGGGTCCACAGCTTGAGCTAATGTCCCTGCCCTCCCTCCCCACTCCTCCCATCCTCCCTACCCATGATCCTTACCTTCCTCCTATGCCTATCCCAGCCTCTCTTAAAGCTTCCCACTGTCTTCAATGAGATTACCTCTTCCAGCAACGAATTCCAAGTGTCCACCACCTTCTATATGAAGAAGTGCTTCCTGACCTCCCTCTTAAACCTCCCACCCTCCAGCTTAAGACTGTGCCCTCTCGTGTTATGTTTGCCACTCAAGTTTAAAGAGACTCTCCTCATCAACCTTATTTATCCCTTTCAAGTACTTGAAGGTCCCAATGATGTCTCCTCTCTCTCTCTCTCTCCTGTCTTCCAGGGAGTACATGTTCAGTGCCCTCAACCTCTCCTCATGTCTTACCCTGCTGACCCACTATCATCTTTGTAGCCCTCCTCTGGACCTTCTCCAGCAGGCTAATGTCTTTCTTGAGGTGTGGGCACCAATACTGAACTCCATACTCTAAATGTCGCTTTACCAGTGACCTGTACAAGGGGCAGCATAACCTCCTCTCTCCTACTACTGATCCCCCTAGATATGCATCCCAGCATCTTGTTTGCCTTTGCTGCTGCTTTCTTGCACTGCATGGAGTGCTTCAGGTCACTAGTGATCATCACTCCCAGGTCCTTCTCCTCCTCTGATGTAGATACTCGGACTCCACCCAGGTAGTACTCTGTCCTGGGATTCTTGGCTCCAATATGCATAACTTTGCATTTCTTGGCATTGAAGCCAAGTTGCCAGATCCTTTATCACCTCCCTAGCTTTTTCAGATTTTTCTGTAGGTCCTGTATCACTTCAGCGGTGTCCATTCTCCTGCAGAGCTTGGTGTCATCCTTGAATAGGCACATTTTGCAATTAATGCCATCCCTAATGCCATTGATGAAGACATTGAACAACACTGGCCCCAGCACCGAGCCCTAAGGGACCACACTGGGTACATCTCTGTTGCCAGATAACTCATCCCCCCACAACTACCCTCTGGGTTCTGCCCCTCAGCCAGTTTTCCACCCATCTGGCCATCTTTTCCCCAAGCCCAAGATTTAACAACTTCCTGATTAACCTTTTGTGGGGCACAGAATCACAGACCTTGCTGAAATCAAGATAGAGGATGTCTACCACTTGGCTCCTGCCTACTGTCTTACTGACACAGTCAAATAAGTCAATCAGACGCGTTTGACATGATCCCCCCCGAACCCATGCTGCCTCGCATCGTGAAGACCATGCTCCTCTACATATTCCATCAACCTTTCCTTTTCTCCATGAGCTGACATGGTGTGTTTTATCATAGGATATTTTCCCGGACTCACACCTCAGGTGTGTTGTGAGGCACAAGGCAAAGTGGAGTGTATTACACATGGAAATTACAATATCCTATAATAAAACATGCCATGGAGTGTATTATATTCATTATTAACTGGATCCCACAGTAAAGTAAAAAATACATAAATGATACTCAAAAAATTTTTTTTTACTGTTTTTAAACTGGTGAAAACATTAAAAGAAAAATAATTCATTTTAAGAGGGTCACAGTAACAACTACGTGAAGCAGCATTCAATGGTGCTGAAGCACGGTATGACTACTGACAGACAGGCGGAGTAATACTCCAGTGAGTAAAAAAAAAACTGTTTTTGGCAGGAGCTACTTTCCACACATTTTATGACTCAGTATCATCACAGGTAGAGAATACTCTCAACCAATCAGGTTTCAGCATTTTTTTCTCTTTTTATATTAATCTTTTTTCTCTCCTTGTCACCAGATGGCCCCCATCTGCCAAACACACCAGCCTGTCACCCAAATGTCCACCAGAATTTACCTGCCAGTGATTCTACCCCCAGGGCTCCACCCCACCTCATGTGGCTGATGGGGTTCCCCAACCCCCATTGGAGAAGGGTCCAGCTCCTGGCTGGTGAGCCCAGTTGGCTGGATGAGGAGCCTGTGGGTGTCCAACGCCATCATGTTGAGGGTGACATTTTCTCCTCCTGTGGTTTCCCCAAAAGGCATGGTGTGCAGTGACACCAGGATGTGCATTGTCTGCTCTCACACACTGTACATCAGCATCTGCCATGCCCCACCTTGCCCTCTATGCAGTCCCAGGGGCCTGTCCTCCAGCTTCTATTAGGGACCAGGCGAGCACCGAGCTCTGACAATCCTTCCCACTGAAAGTAGGAGAATGGCTTCTGTTATCATAATTGATGTGGGGACATTTAAATTAAAAGAAAGTCAATGGTCGTATTAGATCATAGATTATGCAAACATCAAATCAGTTAGGCTAAAAATTGTCTAAAGCAACATCACTATAAGCTGTGTATGAGCATATGAATGTGACACCACTCCTACAACCATAAGACTGTTCTCCAAGGATTAATTAATATATTATTGATTGAGGGGGAATAAATAATATATTAAACATTTTAAAATCCTCTCTCCAAACATTTCTAAGGCACCTCCATGTGAGACCATCTTTAAAGTATAATAGTGCTTCACATGAAGTAAGAAAGGAACACTCTAATTGGTAGAGACCAGTCCCTCAATCAATAATTGGAAATATTTACTTTCGTACTTTAAACAGGATGGCAATGTGAAACAGCTTCAAAGATAGCAGTTTGAGTATTAGGTTGCATAAGTCAGAACTTTGCCAGCAGATCAAGAGAAGTAATAGTCCCCTCTATACTGGGCATATTTGAGGCTTCAGCAGGTGTAGTTCTTCTAGTTCTGGACTCCATATCTCAGGAAAGATGTGAACAGAATGGAGAGAGTTCTAGGAAGAGCAACAAGACTAATAATGGGAGGAAACAGCATGAAATATGGGCAGAAAAATAGAAATAGAGAAATTTTACAGGCAGAAAGACTACAAGTCCATTGAATCTGTCTGGTTTATCCTAGTGCCATGCCTGCCTACTGCTGTGTTTCCTTAGACTGAGCCCCATTCTGTGAACTCTGTTCTGTGGTGGCATCCTCTCCTCCCTCCCCCACCCTGTTCCCATGGCTACTAGTGCCTTATATCTGTCCAATCCCCTCTTAAACACACAGGCTACCTTTTTCCTTACCAATTTACTTTTAGGTGGTTCCAGTGGTCCATCACTCCCTCGGTGAAGAAATATTTCCTTGTGTCCTTCCTATGTTTACCACCAAGTGGTTTGTATTCATGGCCCCTAATGCTTGACCCCTTACTGCATCTGAACAATGCGTTCCAGTTAAACTTGTTGATCCCTTTAAGATATTTAAAAAAATTCTATCATATTCCCCTTCTCACTTCTTGCCACCACTGAGTACATATTCAGGCTGCCCATCCTCTCCCCATATGACTTTTCCTGTAATCCCTGTACCATTCTGGTAACCTTTTTCTGCGCCATCTCCAAGTAGCCATGGTCCTTTTTGAGATATGAGCTTTAGAACTGTGAAAGATATTCCAGATGTGGTCCTAAGGGGAACCTATCCAGGGACATGATTTCCTCCTGTTCGTGACAGGGGCAACTTCAAGCGGGGCATGGGTGCTCTGGCCCCACTAAAATACTGTTTGCTCACTAAATAAGACCATTGTTGGTAGAAACATAAAAACATAGACAAAGACCGCATAAAAAGCCCAAGGTTCCATCTAGTCTGCCTGAAATTTATTATCTGCACTGGGATCTATTGTCCATATGGGATTTTATCCCTCTTGGTCCACCTCCCTGCTCCCCTCATTGCTACTACCGACCTGAGCAACCACCAAACCCTTTACTCTGTCCCACCCATGCTTGAAACCATTTATGGTTTTGACATGCACTACCTCCAGTGGCAGACTTTTTAACAGCTCCACCACCCTTTCCGTAAAATAGAATTTCCTCACATCCCACAATTTTCTAGATGACACTCTGATATACTTCTGCAGTATTCTTGGTCCTATAACTTGTGGTATGATGACATTACTGTATTGGGTATTATGCCTGGTCATCTCCTTGTTGCCAATACTATGCTTGCCTTTAATCATATAGATAGTGGTTCCTCAGCTTACAGTGACTTTGCAATGTCTAATGCCTTGGTCTGCTCTCCCAGTAGTTGGCACAGCCTTTATCTACTCACCCCAAGAATCTGGAACCTTATGTCTTGGTATCTAAAGAAGCTTTGCTAGGGCTTTGAAAGACTAAGGAAGTATGAGGCATGGACAGAAGACAGTAATGGTAATACGAACCATCTAACTGAATATTTCAACTCAGTAGTAGTCTCAGTGGAAAATGGGTGACTACTCCCACAATACTTGATCAAACTGGCAAGCAGAGTAGGGTGCAGCAGCAGGAGAATGGAATCAATCTAATCACTGAGGACAGAGTGCTAAAGTGGATCAATGGCTAAAAATTAACAAGGCACCAGGCCCCGATGGGATCTGTCTGCCCTAGGGTTCTCAGGGAGAGGTCAGGAGGCACTGGTGGGTCCTCAGACTGACCTGTTTAATTTCTCTTTGTCATCAAGAGTTGTCCTGAGAGACTGTGGAGAGGCAGATGTTATTCCTCTTCACAAGGGAGGGAATAAGGGGGATCCAGGAAAGTATGGGCCAGTGAGTCTGACCTCTATAGTTGGGAAACTGCTGGAGGCAATCATAAAGGAGTGGTTGGTGGAGTTCTTTGAGAAGGAAGAACTTCAGAGTATGAGGCACCATGGGTCGGTAAAAGGTAGGTTATGCTAAACTGTCCTCATCAACTTTTTCAAAACAGCAATGCAGTTAGTATATGGGAGATGGTGTGGATATCACACACTTGTACTTCAGCAAGACTGCATATGAAATGTTGAGAGACCTGGGAGTGGAAAGAGCATAGCCAACAGGATAATAAAAAACTGGCTTACAGGTAGCACACCAAAGGTGGTGGCAAATAGAAGTTCCTTGGAGGTCAAGGTAGTGACTGTGCCTTACCTTCAAGTACTACATGGATCAGGTCACCAAGACCAAACACCGCAAACTTGGTACTCTATACCGGCTAAAAGAACAGCTCATCCCTGAGGCCAGGACCTCATTCACCACAAGTGTCCTCCTCCCCACCCTGACTTACACTGCCCTGATCTTACAGGGCATGGCCAAGCAGGAGGTCACCAAGATGCAAATCCTGTATAACAAGGTAGCCTGGTTTGCTACCCAGGACCACTCACAAAGGCACCATTGTGACACACTGCCCAGCTACACTGGCCCATACTGACCTCTCGTCTCCACTACCCCCTGCTCTGCTTGACCTTCAAGCTACTCAGCCCTTCAGCTCCACCCAGCATCATTGAAATTATCACACTCAAACATAACCCCAGGAGCCTACGGACATCTAGACGTACACTGCTTGAAGTTCCCAGAGTCAGGACTAACTCTGGCGGCTGGTCGTTCCCCTATTCAGCCCCCTACCTGTGGAACAAACTCCCACCCCTAGTGCAGGAAGCCTCCTCACTGATGAACTTCCACACCAGACTCAAAGCCTATATGTCTGATACTAACACTTGTCATTGCCATGGCTCATGACCCCCCCACTTGCTTCTATCCTCCTGATATCCAGATCCTCCAAGCACCTTATCAGGTTATAAGGTGCTTCCCTCTAGGCATAGTACCACAGCTAACTTTCCACTGAACCATGCCAGTAGTAAACAATGAGCTTACCATGTAAAATTACATTTCTTCTGTACCTTTTGTTAATTCTACTGTCAACATATTTGTAAGGACTGATGCATGATGATAACCATGGCTGTAACCTACTCACACACCTGAAACTACTCTGTAACCCATCTTTCTCTGTATGAAAATATATATTGTTATCCTGGGTCGCCCCTGAAAAAGGGACCTTCGGGGCTCAGTGGGCCTACCCGGTCACCACATTTTAAATAAATAAATAATGGTGTGTCTCAAGGTTTGGTACTAGGACCAGCACTCTATAGTATATTCATCTGTGATATAGGTGTGCACATACAGGGTAAGAATAGTTTATTCACACATGATACAAAAGTATGCAGCAGGGTAGAAACAGAGGCGAGAATCAAGGAATTTAGGAGTGATGTAACAAAACTGAAGAAATGGTCAGGGTCTGGCAGCTCAAATCTAATGTGCAGAAATTGAAACTCATGAATATAAGAAATAAGATGGAAGATTAGCTGGAATTGCTAGCGTTTTTATCAAACTTGATGGAGTATTTATTAGCACACATATGTACTAGCATTTAAAGTTCATGCTTTGTTACCATGGGCACTTTAATATGTTGGTTTTGCACAGTCTGCAGCACATACTCACTATTTGGTAATCAAGGATATAAATGATTTTCAGTATTTAAATGTGCATCTCACATACAAACTCCTCCCCGTGATGATGCTTCCATGTTGGGAGGCAATACGTGGGGGTGGGCAAGGGGGATCATTGTTTTGCATTGCTTAATAAAGCCCTTCTTAAAACTCACATTGGTGTGTGCACTCCATTTGTTTCCTCAATTTTTTTATTTTTTTTATTTGCTGGGCCCAAATGTCCCTTTTTGTGTGTGCATAGGGAAGACGAGGTAGATTGACTTTTCCTTTGGTTCCCAGAGGGCTTCATTATAGATTTTTTTTTTAAAGCTGGGCAATTTTTTTTTCAGTCAGGAAATCTCATTCAAATTCTAGTATTTTACATTTGTAGAATTTCACAAATGGTTGTGGAAAATGTCACAAAGTTTCCCTGCTAACACATTTACTTATGGGAAAAAAGTTTTTTTGTGGGATTTGTTTTCTTCATTCACAGAAAAAATCTGAGAAAAATTAGCATGAAACAAAGTTTCCATTTTGTGGACTTTTTTTATCATAGAGCATTTTATTCCATCTTTCTGAGGATGTTCCTTCAAATTGGAAAATGAGCAGCAAAATGCATAGTTTGGGCAATTTTTTCTGAATTTTGCAAACTTAGCTGAGTGTGATGCATGGCAGTTACATCGGGCTCACAAAATATCCTGCTCCTGTCAGAATCTAATTTGTATGTAGTTGTGAGGTGCTACTAGTAATAACTAGATGGTAGAAAAAACCTCCTGCTGTGGTACAAAATTACCAAGCTGCATAAATTGCACAATCGATTTTTAACTTATATTCAAATGCTGTGATTTTCCCAAAAATGTTGTGATTTGTTTATTTAAATTACATTTTCCTTTCACCATACTCATTGATCCAGGTACCTGATGAAGTGAGTCACCACCAAGTGCCAGTTCGTGGTCCCTAACTCCTTAGCATTCCACAGCATGTTATTTTGTGGAAAATTTGATGTTGTTACAGTAGCACGGATTTTGAGTGTCTTGATCAGTGAGTACAGTGAACAGTGTAAGATAAATAGTCAAATAAAGCAGTGTCAGTGGCTCAGCAGTTAGCACTCTCGCCTCTGAGGCCAGAAGATCAGAAGGCTGTGGGTTCTACCCCCACACTTGGCACTTGGGTTAATATCCCAATACCGACACTGTAGTGCAGCATGAGGGTGGGGTACTGCACTCCTGAAGTGTCGTCTTTCGGATGAGATGTTAAACCGAGGTCCCATCTGGTGATTGTTCCGGTAGATGTTAAAGATCCCATGGCACTTATCGAAAAGAGTAGGGGAATTTTTATTTAAGCCATAAGAAAAAACAAAATATAACTACAAATCAGTGTTGCTTCACACACGTACAATAATGGGAAAACACAGAAATACATTTTTCATCATACAGTAATTCCAAGCTGAACCAACCCCCCACACACACACACATATGAAAAAAGCATGAGGAATTTAAATAGTTTTACTTCAATAACAAAAATAAATACTAACTGGTCTTCACATCAAACAAAATAAACATCCTAAGCTTCTTTAAATACATACTTTGTACAGAAAAAAAGATAATATTACAGTCAAATCCATAAGGGTAGAAAAATATAATCATAAATATGTATTGCATCATACAGTAGCTCCAAACCTAAACTTTCATTATAAACAGCCCCCCTCCCCACTATCAAAATCTCACCTTAATTATAATCATAACATCCCCATACATGATCCCATTGCTGTGCACCAAATTTCATGTGTTCAGACATTTTCAAATTCCTAAGGTCAATTGTCAATATCTGATGCTAATAAAAACTGATGTTGCAGCACCAGACAACATCCACTTATCCACAGACAATATAGGAAATGTACATGAACAACCCTTAGAGTGCTTAAACGACCCTGCTCTATCTCCCCTGTATAGACCCCGAAGTACAACAGTTCTGGATGTAGGAGAATCCTAATCCCACCTTTCCATTGGTTTTTAACCACATCTCAAAACTGCATAGCATATGGGCCCTGAAACTACATATGGTCCATAGTTTCAATTTTCATAAATCAATCCTCTGTTGGACAATACCTTTCTTGCAAAGCCTTATGTTTTTGGTTACCCTTCGCATTCACCCTACCATGAACCCCGAGCCATGTTGTATCCCATATGTGCTCTGGAATTCTTGCTTCCGTTATTTAATCCAAAATACTGTTTTGATTTGCTACTGAAAACCCAGCAAATTGATATTCCATAAAACAGTTAACCAGAACCTCCTCAAAAAGTGCTTTTCTTGACCATTTCAGCACCTGTTTATAACCAATTTTCCATATTTTAATTGTGTCAAAAACTCCCTCCCACCTTTTTATTAACCTAGGATGTTGTTTATTTTTATGGAGAAATGTATCCACTTTCCAGTCTTCCAATACCCCTCTTAGCAGTGGAAAACCCCAGTTACCCCACATCTGCATACTGCCCCTCATTAGTGTTAATAAATTATTATACAAAAAATGGTAACAAAACAGGATTCAAGACATCTACACCTCCTTCCTTAATATCTTTATATAAAACATTTTTCCTAATGGAGTTTAGCCTACTACCTCAGAATCACCCCCAAAAACACCCTAACAATTTTATCTCCAATATCTTCAGTATTAAAAAGATTGCACTAATGTACAGGAAGACCGGAACCAAAAAATCCTTAATAAAATATATCTATTTCTTTTTTGAAACTTTCCATCTGTTCCAGTTATCAACTTTAGCCTTACATTTTGCTAATGCCAGCTCCCAATTAAACCCCATCATATCCTCCCTTCTAAAGTAAATTCCCAATATATGACATGAAGCCATTGGTACCCAAACATCTCCCACTTCTTCTGAACTATTTGGAAATCCTTCCAAGCTAAGACATTTGGTTTTCTGCTTATTTATAGTAGCACCAGGGACCCTCCCTACATCCTGTATTAGGTTGCAAGCTATCCCTAGGGATTTTCCATCCTTTACCACCAAACAAACATCAGCATAGGTGATCATCTTACACTGCTGTTCTATATTCCCATCCATTCCATAAATCAATTGGGATCTTTGTAATAGTCGTAGCATCAGGTCTAATGTGAAAACATGCAGTAGGGGGCTTAACAGGCACCCCTGCTGCACACCCTTATAAATCCTATGTTTAGACCCCAGCCAACCATTGTCATATGAAATAACATATGCCAGAGAGTAACATAATTGTAGCCATTGTACAAATTCTGTCAGAATTCCACGTGCACCCAAACACTCCCACAAAAAGGAGTGGGAAACCCCTTCAAACCCTTTAGCTTGGTCCAGGCTGACTAAATAGCCAGATCTCCACTGTAATATATCTTCAGTACCTTTCCTTCCCATAAGTTCTCTCAATACTGGAAGTGCCTCCGTTATATGTCTACTCAGGATCACACAATATTGCATCAGACTAATTAAATCAGACATCACCTGTGACAATCTATTGCCTAACAGTTTAGCAAGTATTTTAAAGTCTGTATTCAGCAATGTAAGTGGTCTCCAATTATCAATCTCTGCTTGACCTCCAGATTTGTACTGGAAAACCATCAATCCTTCATACATTTGAGTGGGCAAACAATACTCTGTTAAGAAAACATTATAAAGCAATACCGTCTCCTTGGGCATAGTATCCCACAAGATTTTATAAAGTTCACTGGTAACCCATCTAAGCCCAGGGACACATTTCTACTCAGGGTGTTAATCACCGTGCCTAGTTCTAAAGCCGTAATGGGACTAATCAAAGTTCTCCTCCAGGCTGGCGCTAACTTTGGAAGTGCTGCTGCCTGTAGAATCTGTGTTGAAAATTGGGAATCCACTACCTGAACTTCAGAAGTCTTTCCCACATGATCATCCAGTACCCTCATTATACCCTCATTATCCCATACTTCTACTTCTTGTGCAGAAAGCATGATTGTAATAGCCCATTTCTCCCTTCCAATTTGACTTGCCATTAAAGGGTTGTCCTGTTTTTTCTTCCCCTGTGTCCCAAAAGTTTGTTCCTTCTGTAATGAATGGAGTCTGTTATATTGGTATTGTGCCATTTCCTGCTTCACCTGCCTTATTTTCTCAATAAGATTCCTTCCTTCTATAACTTGTCTTGACAGCAGGACCCCCAGCTTGTGCTGAAGCTCCCTATAATTTATCAAATATGGAGTGAGCACGGGACCGACCTAAGATCTGGAAAAAAACCTGTTAAACAATGCTTTAGTTCTTCCCACCACTGACTAATATCTTCATATAAAAAACTGTTGACCTTTTATCATGTACTATAATAGTCAAATCTGCAAGAATGTCTTCATCCTCCAACATGGAAGCATTAAGCCTCCAGAACCTCACCCCAGTTACACGTTTTGGGGGAGATTCTATGTGTATGCCTATTAGCAAGTGGTCAGAGGTTTCTATCAACATATTAATAATACTTTCTATTGGCAATGTTCATTTTGCAGAAATAAAATCTATTCTGAAGGAAAGTGCCCCCTTAAAAAATGCTGGTTTAGCTTTTTGTTTCCCCCTAGTATATGTGTCTTGTAATCCCGCTTGGTTGATCACCATTTTAAGTAAAGTTTTATCACAATATTGCTTACCCTGTTCCTTTCAGTGTAGAAAATTAATGTTAACCCCCCCCAAAAAAACAAATTTGCCTACTAGTATGTAAATAGGGCTGGATTTTCCACAACAAATCCATTCTAAGAGCTTTCATTTACGGACCATACACATTGATCAATCTACATTGTAAATTCCTGATTTCAATATCCAACAAAAAAACATGCCCAGGATCGATATTCACCATCCTATACATTTTTATCACTGGAGTTGAAAAACAGAAACCCACCCCAAAGCAGGCTTCCTCCCCCACTGACCAATAAGTTGGCCTCTAACTCCAATCTTTAGAGGCCTTGGGCAGGATTCTCAAAGCTGTCAGAAGGTGCAAAACCTTCCCTAAGTCCCCAAAACTGCCTCAGCTACGGAAAAAAAGGGGAGACTGCTCCAAGTGCTATTCACAAAAACCTCAGCAGCTGCAGAAAAAAACACTACAGACTGTGGAAAAAAGTGCAGCTGCAGAAGTCTCTGAGGAAAGAAAGGTGTGAGATAAGTAAGGCACAACCCCTGAAAGGTTATTCACAGCCAGCTTTTTGCCGCAGTTGTGGAAAAAATGTTACACACAGTGGAATGAGGTGCAACTCTCCCTCAACAAACTGCAGTAGTGCCCCAACAATTGGAATCAATTAAGGTGAAGGTGAGGCACAGGTAATAGCATCCCAGATAGTATAGCAGTGGCTGATGTTACAGCAACAAAAGCATACATTGCCATGATATGGTAACAGGCAACAACCACTAGACACAGTGCAGCCCATGACGGAGTCCCACAGGCAGTAGAGCCTGAACAGCCTGCAGTGACTGCTACCCCTGCAGGCCACAGGAACACCCCAGGGAGGGACGACCAGCAGGGACAGTCGGCCACTGTGGTGCCATGGTATCGCTGGTACCTGTGGTGCTGCAGTAGTCCCAGTTGAGGGACTGGTTGCAAGTCTCTGTGTGTGTGCTGTCAGCTTCATATTATAGCAGCAATGTTAAAGTCTGCTGCTTCAGCTACTGAAGTTTACTATTGCTGTGCTTTCTCAGCCATTGCTGCAGCTGCAGATCCGCAGTTGTGGATTCGCAGCACTTGCGCAATTCCCGCAAGTGCTAAACTGCCACACCTGTGGCACTTTTTGTGGAAATCCACAGCTGCACTGGTTTTCTTTAAGAATACAGCGCAACTGTGTTTCCACACTGCTGCAAGCCTTATTCCCGCAGCTGTGGGAATTTCAGCTTTCTCTGTGAATCCTGCCCCGGTCTATTTGTCCCAAAGTGTGTAATCGGGTGTCTTGTACAAATACCACATCAAATTGTAATTGTTGCAAAACTCCAAATGTAGACAAACATTTCATAGCTGATTTAATGCTGTTGACATTAAGACTTGCCAACTTCAAAGAAACTGGCACAGGGAGGTGGTTTTATAATCTTGCCACTCGACCTAGTAACCCTTTTTTGTGGTTCAAAGGTACGTGGTTTGTGGGGCTGCAGGTTCACATCCCCTTTTGTCATATCAGACTCTGGCTTGCTATGGCTCTTCTCTTCCTCCATAGGGTGTTCCTTTTCTATTTGTCATCCCCAGGAAGTAAAAGGGGAAAATCTGTTTGTAAGTGGCAATGGGGATAGGGGTACCTCAGAATTATTTAAGAACACATTAACTGCCGTAGAGAAGGGTGAAATAACTCCTACATTTATCTCCAGTTCCATAGGCCCTGTAGTCCCCGAAGGACTCTTTGGGTCTGAATCACCAATATTTAGGCTATGAGTTGAATTTAGACTGGGGACATGCAATACCCGTTGGAGGGAACCTTGGGTAGTAGCATAAGGTGTGTCTTTATCCACGGGCCAAACTACCAGGTTGGACTTAACCATCTTTTCAGACCTTACAGCTTGGGAAACTATGGCTATATTAGGTGAAGGAGAGGCCGACCTAGCCGGGGGCACTTTTGATCAATCACCCATACCTCCCCCTCTATCTCTTCTTGTGCCCCGAGACCCTACCTCATCCTCTGAATGGGAAGACCTACTAAATGGTTGTCTAGCCTGAATCAAAAAATACTCTTGATCAGATGCCTCATCACTATTTTGCATCACCCAAGAGCACTTTGCATAACAATGATCCATATCCCGGCACAGATAACATGTCTGGGGAGCCTCACAGTGGGCTGCCATGTGGCCCAAAACCTCACATTAAAAACATTTCAGTTGATCACAGTCACTATTTAAGTGTGTTAAATGTCCACATTTATAACAACTCTTGGGCTGTCCAGCATAAAATATGATGCCTCTGTTGTGACCTAGAAAAAAAGAACTTGGTAAATGTTGTATACCCATTTCAGTATGTTTAAGTTGAACCCGAATAGTCCAACCCCCTGTCCAAAAGTCATTTTCGTCCATGATCAGTCTGGGTGGTCAAAAACAGAACAATGTTGTTCTAGCCAAAATGTAATATTATTAATGTTAACACCCTCATTCCTGAAAAGGATCGTTACTGTTTTTATTGTGGGTTTTGTAATAGGAATCGCTAGAAATTCTCTTCAAACCTCTGTATCTTTAACCTCATAATAAAGTCTCCAAAATTTATCCAGAGAAATCATCGTGCAAAAACTCACATCATAATTTTGGTCTCCCAGTGAGTGTATAAAAGCATACACTTCTGCTGGTGTAAACCCCATAGCATCCTTCAATAAAGTCTTCCCCACCCATATTCAGTCCAGAACCACCGGAGCTTTTCTCTTATAGTGAAGGTGAACTTTTGGCCGCCTCTGCTGGTTTTCTAAAAAGTCCTGCATAGGACTTCAGGCCCTGTGGGCCTGGTGGTGGATTTTGGCCTCCCCCCTCGGCCTGTGGAATTGAAGTAGAACCCAAGACAGTACCGTGTTTAGCCACACTACAGGTTGCCCTCTTTTTCCCTTGATCCTCACTTAAGGTATGTAGGGGAGCCACATTTAGCACTGAACATACCTGACCCAGTCCAAGTTCATCAGCACCCTCAGGAGCTGCGTCTGGCTCAGCAACTATTTCAGCTGCCTCACCTTCATCTCTCGCAGCTGCAGAGGTACAAGGGGGGGACTTTAAGAATCTGTAGGACCAGGATAAGGCAGGGAAGCAGCCTCCTGTTCTAATTCTCTCTGCTTTGCAAGGAAATATTCTGGGGAGCCTGGGAGTGGGATATTAGTATCAGGGACCCAGATATTCTGCTGCAGGATCCATCCCACCCTTTGAAGTGCATCTCTGGGAGTCCACGCTGTAGCGGTGCCACACTTCTCTCCTTCTCTATCTGTCATCTCTTGGGGTTCATCTTGTGTAGCATTTCCCTTGAGTTCATCATTTTGTAGGTCCATTGCTGAACCTGTTGGTAGCCTATTATGTCCCGTTAACAAGAGACTCACTATTGATCTTTTCTGGGTTTTTTCTCCTCTTCTAATTTCTGTCTACAGGATAAAAAGTCTTGCTTTGCTACTGTAATCATCTCTAGTAGCTGAAATTTTTTTTCTTTCCAATTCCATTTGTAGCTTTTCCTCATCAGACATATCATCATCTTCACTCTGTATGCTATCAGTGATTTCTATGTCACACGAAGCAATTTCTTGCACCGATACCAGCATGTTACTTCCCGTTTCAGATGAAATCTCAAGCAAGAGCTCCAGAGTTCCAACAACATGACCTCTTCCTACAGCATTTGGATCTGGACTGGGAACCTCCACTCCTCCTGCTGTGCACCAGTGCCCTCTGCAGGAGAGTAGGGGAATTTTTTATTCAAAACTTGAAACAAAATATACAAAAATTGTATTACAGCATACAAAATCATAATAAAAGAAGTCAAAGGAAACAGAAAAAAGTATTACAGTATACATAAATGGCAAAACAGAAATAATTGGTATGTATACATAAACCCCTTCCCATCTCTACCAAAAGAGTAGGGGAAATTTGTGTTCAAAACTGAACACAAAATATACTGCATGACAGTGCTGCATATAAAACAGAAGGAAAGAAATCAAAAACTTAAATAAGGATCACATCATACAGTAAACAGAAGTAATCCATACAGCGTACAAACCCCCCCATCCCATCCCCACGAAAGGAGTAGGGGAATATGGTATTCAAAACTGAAGACAAAATATACAAAATTGTAGTACTGCATACAAAATGTATAATGAGAGAAACAAAAAATATAAATAAGTATTATAACATACAAGAACTTCAAACATAAATAATCCGTATTGGTACATAACCCCCATCCCATCACCACTAAAGGAGTAGAAAAAAACAATTCCATCAAAACTTAAAACAAAATATGCAAACAGTGTAATACAGTATACAAAATCATAAGGAAAGAAATCAAAAACAGAAATAAGTATCACAGCGTACGGAAAACTGTAAACATAAATAATCCATAGCTGCACATAAACCCCTTCCCTCCACTGCTAAAGAGTAGTTTTCAAAAAAAAAAAATACAATCCATCCCCAACATAGGAGTAAGGAAAATCCATCATCCAAACTCAGCAAAAGAAATGTAACAACAGCAGTACAAACTATATAAAACATATCCAGAAAGGGAGAAAAAAACAAAATCATGAGAAATTCCAGGAACACAAATCCCAATACCTATGAAAAACCCCAGGTGGTACAGTAGTCCACTCAGAATAATAAACAGAACGTAAACCCTGTAGTATCTGAGTGATCACCTGAATAGGGCTACTAACTGTCTGTTGTAATAAAAAAGCACGTCTGGCTCACCATAAATAAAAATGGCAAAATGCAAAAATTAAACGTAAAGTACTAGGACAATAACAGCTCAAACCAGAAGGATAAATACCGTAAATCAATATATTGTAGGTAAGAATCGAGAGGACTTTCTCCTTCCATTTATGAAGGAGGAGTGTCCACACCGAGTGAGAATAAGGGCAATCAAGGAAAACATGCTTCATGGTCTCAGGAATGGAAAGGCACGTATTGCGGGAACAAGTCCTATCCTCTTGAGCCTTATGCTTCAGGTTGCAGAGCCGCTTCACAAGCTCCACCACTGGAGTTTGGGACGGCAGCCATCTTGGGTAGCAATCCAAAACAGCCAAAGGGTCCCCCTACTGCGGAGTAGGGGAATTTCCCCGGTGTCCTGACCAAATTTCCCCCATTCACTAAAATACCACCAATAGCTTAATCTGGTTCAAAGTCAGTTGGCATTCATCTATATCCCCCTTCCCCTGGGTCATGCCTGAAAATAGGCAGAATTTGTCTAGTGCACTTACCCAGTCAACAAAAACTAAATAAATAAAATTAAGAAATGGCACCCACACCTGGAACTTCAGCAGCCCGAGCTCCATAGCCTTGCCAATGCAGCTTTTAGCCCCAGTAATAATCACCATCTTTCCCCGCATCAACCCGAGCGGTTGATGCAGTGATGAATTGCCGGTCAACGACACAAGTACCAGCAAAGGAAAAGGCAAACCCCGACCCCTACCAATGCTGCTGCCACCAGAACTGCAGAAGACATAGGACTCTGAGATCCAGGAAGATGTTTCTATCAAGAGGCAGAATTTCAAAACAATGAGTTGGAATTGTTGGAGAGCTAAATGTTAAAAATAGTGTAGCATCTTATGTTTGCTACTCTATACTGATATACGGTATGTGATCCAGTCCTAGCCTGCTAGTCCAGGAGAATCAGCAGCTCTGCTGGAGGGAACTGTAACAGAGTTTGAGCACATCTTTGATTTCTCTCCCTGTTCTTCGCCAGCCTCCTACCGCATCTCTCGGGCTGCTTACTTAGCCGCGCGCATTTCCAACATGCCAGGATCACTCATGCCTGGAGCTTCAGCCGCCCGAGTGCTGTGGCTTTGCTGATGCTGCTGTTAGCCTCGTTAATGATCACCATTTTTCCCCGCATCATCCCGAGTGGATGATGCATTGCCGGCTGTCGAGACAAGTACCAGAAAAAGTTAAAGGTGAACCCCAACTCCTACCAACGTTGCTGCCACCAGAACTGCTGTAGGCATTGGACCTGGAGATCTACGAAGTTTCTATCAAGAGGCAGAACTTCAAAACAATGTGTTAGAATTGTGGGAGTGGTAAAAGTTAAAAATAGTGCAGTGCTAGCAGAGTGCTCCAACGTGGAGGTGACTATGGGACACTCCATCATGATATTCATTTGGAAAGAATGTAAGGAATGTGGAGTCCTTTTCAAAGCAATTGGTCTACAGGACTCCACCCACTGTAGCCCAAACAATAAATAAAAACTGAAACAATTGATTTCAAGCAGAAACCCAAATGGGGAGTTAATCCCTTGCAGTCAATTGTTTCTTATTCCCCACTTGAATGCATGTCCCTCTATAGCTACTTTAGAATTAGTCATGGCAATTACTTTTATACTACAAGATGAATACAGTATTTTGTCCTCGGGCATAGTACTGATGAAGAGATCACTCTAAGAGTTGTAAGAGTGGTATTGAGCATTCAAATCAAAAATACTGGGAGTAGAATGGAGGCATGTTTTTTTTTCAACATACAAGAAATATGTAACAAGCATTTGTCAATGCTGAATGTTGTCTCACTGGCATTGGCATTGGTAGGGTAGGAGTTAGAGATGCATAATAGGAATGGCAGTGAAGTACAGAACTGATGCCAACCCCACCCCCACCCTGCAGAGACTGACAGGTGCTGGGGTGTGCCTTTGGGGCTTCAGCTATAACGCTCATGCCATTTTACCTCACCCTTCCTTGTAGACACTGACAAGTGTCGTTGTGTGCTTTGGGGTCTTTGGGCCTTATACTTACCCCATTCCATAAGGAAATATGCTGAGATGGGTGCAGTATATAGGAGAATGGGCCTCACCCTACCCTGTAGACACCGACAACTGTTGTGGTGTGCTCTGGGGTCTTTAGGCCTTATACTTACCCCATCCCATAAGGAAATACGCTGAGATGGGTGCAGTATAGGAGAATGGGGTGAACTTTATGACTGAACACTCCAAAGCACACCTCAACGCCTGACACTGGCTGCAGGGTGGGGGTGGGGGTGGAATGGCATGAGCATTACAGCCAATGATCCCAAGTCACACCCCTGACACCTGGCAGTCTCTACAGGATGGGGTGTTGCAGTTGGGAACCCTAACATTTTACGCATTTGTTGGTATTTTCACTCCAAATTTTCAACATAGGCTTTTTGTGACCCCACCTCATGAACAGTGGCACAATCAGTTTGTTAGCTGAAAGGTGGTTTTGCACAGCAGCTATGCCATTTGGCAAAACAGGGTTGCAAACACATTTTGGGCAGGATGTGGAAAATGATAACTGTATTGTTCATGAGGAGGCGTAAAAAATTGGCAACGTTGAAAATCTGGAGTGAAAATATGAAAAATTGGTGAAGTCATGAGCATGCATAGAAACTGCACAACACACGTCCGTAACCCAATTATTTTGGGGATTTTTTTAGTCACATTTTCAACATGGGCATTTTGGGACCTCCCCTCATGAACAGTGGTGCTGTGATTTTGTTAATCTGTCCCAAAAGTTGATTTCCAACAGCGACCACGCCATAGTGCGCCACAGGTGCGGAAACACATTTTGGGCAGGCTGTGAAAAATTAAAGCTGTACTGTTCATAAGGAGGTGTGAAAAAATGGCAGTGTTGAAAATCTGACATGAAAATATTGCAAATTTGCAAAATTACAAGGGTGAGTGGAAACCGTGCAACGCACGCTTGTAACACGGTCATTTTACAGACTTTTGTCACCAAATTTTCAACATAGGCATTTTATGAGCTCTGCTCTTGAACAGTGTCACCGTCATTTTCTCAAACTGTCCCGAAAACTTATTTCACAGAGCGACCGCGCAATTGTGCGCCGGATGTGCAAAAACAAATTTTGGCCAGGATATGTAAAATGACAGCTGTACTGTTCATAAGGAGGTGTGGAAAAATGCCAATTTTGAAAATCTGGAGTGAAAATATTACAAATTCATGAAGTTACGAGCGTGCATGGAAACAGCGCAATGTGCACTTGTAAAACAGCCATTTTTGGGATTTTTCACGGATTTGCAACATAGGCTTTTGAGAGCCCCCTCATGAACAGTCACACTGTCGTTTAGTTACTCGGTCCGAAGGTGATTCCCACGAGGACCGCAAAATCACCTTTTGGGACCAAATAATGCCATGACAGTGACTGAATTCCTGAGGAGGGCCCAATAACCCATGCTGAAAATTTGGTGCAGAAATTCCAAAAATGCCGAGATATGCACCAAGTTGAAAAACCCTATTTATGCCATTATACAGCTTACCGGCATTTCTTCAGTTCGCGGTCGGCTATGAAGAGTGCAGGCGTGTTCCGGTCCGCCGAAGATCGCCATTCCAGACTTGAGGTAAGTATGGTGTGAAGGGGGTGTGGGGAGGCAGGGTGCACGGAGGGTGGAGTGCGGGTTGGGGCAGGGAGCAGGACAAACCGCGAGGGACCGTTTTTCTTTCTTTTACAGGTTAAAAAAAAATTACGGGACTTTTTTTTTTTTTTGACAGGGGCATTTGGCATGCTGGGGTGGGGTCCCAGCATGCCACCTGAGTGTTTGGGGGGCTAGCTGATGGGGGATCGGGCACCCCTGTCTGCACATACCAGGGGGCAAGAGCCAAAGAGGTTGGACAACCCCCTCGGCACATAACAAATGGGGAGGTGCATTATGCCGTTGGGGAGTGGGCTCCCCCATCAGCACATAAACTGGGTCGGGGCACACCGACAGGGGGATTGGGCATCCCCAAAGTCAGCATTGTGGCAGGCAGTTTGCCGCCATGTTTGCTCTAATGTTTCACCAGGAAAAGGCACGTCGGGAGGTGCCGCTGCGTATGACTAGCTTTGCTCTCACTGCAGCGGACCTTTCCTTAGATGTGCTCACCACATTGTGTATTCCAGGTGTAACGCCTGCATGCTGGCTTATTGGGGAATGAGGGACGTACCTACTGATGTGTGCCCTGCATTCGCCCAATGGTGACTGCGCCTCCAAATCTGCTACTAATGCAATATGTTGGCTGGCGCGCAAGCATGAGCCAACATAAAAATGTATAATGACTATTGCTAGTGTATCTGTTTATAGACTTTTTTGCAAGACACTTAAACAGCTTGGTGTCAGTGTCTCCGTAGGTTGCACACCCTCCTCTAGAGCTAACAGATTGTAAGTTCTAGCCCCACATTAGAATGTAAAACCAACAGTGTAGTGCAGTAACCTCACTCACAATTTTACTTTCATCTCATTGGCAAGGTTTTTTTTTGCATGAAGCAAGGAATTTTTCTTGCATGAATTTTTTCATGCACTGTAAATGTCACCATCCTTACATATTCCTTGCATATAATTCTTACATAAAACCTTATATAAAAACTTACGAATAGCTTGCATGTGCCAAAATACCTACACACTGCCTTTTTTTGGTAAGTGTTGTGGAGTGGCACCACGTCCAGTATCCTCCAATCTCACAGAAACACCCATGGCTGAAGCGAATGACTGAACAGCTCTGGTGGGGATTCAACCTGTTCTGATTTTAATTACCTGTACACCTTTGGGTGTATTCCATCCGGTCCTGAAGCATTGTGTATTTTCAGGGCTTCAATCCCTTTTCTAACCTTGTTTCCTGTAATTACCACCTGCCTCATTTCTGGGATCCCTCTTGCAGCTGCCTTTATGTCACTTTCTGGCTGAGGTCAGTTTTCCCCATCTGAGAATACTGAGCAGAAGTAGTTGTAACTGTCTTCTGCTTATCCTCCTCTACTACCTTGCTCCACTCCATCAAACTAACAGTTCCATCTCACATATTACTTTTTCTGTTGATGCACCTGAAGAACTGTTTCCCCTCTCTTGACCCCCTCTGCAATATGCAGGTCTGCCTTCTAGACCTCCTTCATCTTTACATGGTATTTTCTCCATTCCGAATATCCCTTTTTTAGTGGTGGTAAATGGCATTCACTCTATGGAAGGGAGGGTGACCAGCAGGGTGCCCCAGGGATCAGCGCTGGACCCATTCCTCTTTAATGTCTTTATAAGTGACATTGCAGAGGAGCTGGAAGGGAAGGTCTGACTCTTTTCCGATGGCACCAAAATCTGCAATAGGAAGGACACTCCAAGGGGGGTGAGCAGAGACCTGAGAAAACTGGGGGAGTGGTCAAGAGTATGGCAGCTGGCTTTCAATGCCAAAAAGTGCAAAATAATGTACTTAGGGCACAGGACCCAGGGGTGGAGTACAAATTAGGTGGAGTGGTATTGATGACCACCAAGCAGGAAAGAGACCTGGAGGTAATCACATTGGGTGATCTAAACATTGCCAGGCAGTGCGACAAGGCAGTATAGAGGGCTATTGGGATGCTGGGGTGCATAGGGAAGTATATCACCAACAGAAGAAGGGAGGTGGTGTTGCCTCTGTATAGATTGCTGGTAAGACCTCACCTAGTGCATTGTGTTCAGTTCTGGATACCACATCTCTGGAAGGACATAGACAGAGTGGAGGCTGTCCAGATAAGGGCAACTAAAATGTTGCAGGGTCCTATGAGGAGAGACTAAAGGACCTCAGTATGTACACCCTGGAATAGAGGAAGGAGAGCGGGTATATGATAGAGACCTTTACATACCTCACCGGTGTAAATAAGGTACAGGAGCGAAGTGTTTTTCAGAAGAAAAGGTGCTCAAGAACAAGGGGACATGCTATGAAGCTGGAGGTGAGTAGATTCAGAGGAGAAGAGAACAAGTACTTCTTCACAGAAAGAGTGGTGGATTCCTGAAACAGCCTTCTAGTGGAGATGGTGGGGCGAAAAAAAGTGGTGGGGTTCAACAATGCATGGGATAAGCACAAGGAAATCATAGTGAAAAGGAAGAGCTGTATATCAGGCACGGTCTGCAGTAATAGTGTAGTAGGGAGAAATGGGCAACCTGGTTGGGCCAGGCTGTCATTATCTGCCTTCTGATTCTATGGGCCCAATTCACAAAGAGTGACACCTGGCGTAAATTGACTTGCTCCCCAAAAAATGGCGCAAGTAGCAATTTACGCCAGCAGTTGTGACATTCAGTATTCTGCAAAGCAGCCTGCGACATGTCACAGGCTGCTTGTGCCAGATTGGACTTATGCCACCCGTTATGTCACAAACCCCCGCTGACATGGTGCTAGGGGGTTTACGGCAGCAGTTGCACCCTATTCTTAAAGGGCAGCTACAAAGACCCCGATGCCGCTATTCTGGAACAATCCCTGGAGGACATCTGCCAAAGAACAGTTACAATAGCTATTAGCTGGTATAAATGTACTTTGCGTCCACTGGGGGTTGTGCCAATGTGCTGCCAGCCCATCCCTCAAGATATGTAGCCCCACAAACAGCACCCCCCAGCACAGAACCCCTATAATATTTATCAAATCCCCCCTCCCAGCCCTGATCCCCATAATATTCATCAACTCTCCCTCTAGCCACAATCCCCCACAATAGTCATATATAATCCCCCCAGCCCTGATTCCCCATAATAGTAATACAACCCCTCCCAGCCCCAAACCCATATCCTGATCCACGTACCCTGCAACCCAAGTAGTATGGCAGCTGTAAATGTAAAAAAGAAAAAAACATATCCAGTAGTCCGTGATATCCCTGGTAGTCTAATACTATGGAGAATCGGGTCTGAGGGGGGGTTATATGTAGAAACATAGAAACACAGAAACATAGACTTTGATGGCAGATAAGGACCGCTTGGCCCACCTAGTCTGCCCATTTCCCTACCTACAGGATAAGCTGCAGATCCTAGTTAACCAACAGCCTGTTTCTTTCTACCCCCCACAAGAATTGCCTTATGTCTGTCCCATGCATTCTTGAATTCTCCCACAGTTTTAGACCCCACAACCTCCTCAGGAAGGCTGTTCCATGCATCCACCACCCTCTCTATGAAAAAATACTTCCTCACATTGCTCCTGAACTGCCTCCCCCCCATTATTTTCAAATTGTGTCCCCTTGTTCCTGCACATCTCTTTTTCTGAAAGATGCTACCCTCTTGGACTTTGTTGATTCCACTGAGATACTTAAAAGTTTCTATCATGTCCCCCCTCTCCCTTCTTTCCTCAAGGGTATACATATTAAGCTCCTTTAGTCTCTCCTCATATGGCTTCTCTTGCAGACCCTGCACCATTTTAGTTGCCCTCTTCTGGACTGCCTCTATCATGTCTATGTCCTAGCGGAGATGGGGTCTCCAGAACTGGACGCAGTACTCCCGATGGGGTCTCACCAACTGTCTGTACAGAGGAATAACAACTTCCTGTTTTCTGCTGGTGATGCCTCTCCCTGTACATCCCAGTATCCCCCCAGTCCTCCCTACTGCCTTCTCACATTGCTTGCTAACCTTAAGGTCATCTGATATGATTACCCTCAGGTCCCTTTCCATTTTTGTTGTTGTTACTACCTCCCCACCCCCCACTGTGTAATCTTCCCCTGGGTTTTTGCTTCCCAGGTGCATTATTTTGCACTTCTTTGCAGTGAATCCAAGCTGCCATACTTCTGACCATTCCTCCAACCTTGCCAGGTCCCTTCTCATCCTTTCTACGCCTCCTTGTGTATCAACCCTGTTGCAGATCTTTGTGTCCTCTGCAAATAGGCATACTTTTCCTTCCAGTCCTTCTGCAATGTCACTTATAAAGACATTAAAAAGGACTGGACCCAGTACTGAACCCTGCAGTACCCCACTAGTAACCCCTCTTTCTTCAGAGTGGACTCCATTTACAATTACCTTCTGTGTCCTGTTGTCCAGCCAATGTTTTACCCAGGCTACCACCCTGGGATCCACTCCCAGGCTGGTTAATTTGACTATTAATCTTTTGTGTGGGACTGTGTCAAATGCCTTGCTAAAGTGTAGGTAGGCCATGTCCACAGCCCCTCCCTGGTCTACTACTTTGGTCACCCAGTCAAAGAAATCAATTAGATTCGTCTGACATGACCTTCCCGCTGTGAACCCATGCTGCATTGGGTCCTGTGCCCCACTGGCCTCTAGGTACTCAACAATTCTTTCCTTCAGAAGTGATTCCATCACTTTCCCTACCACAGAGGTCAAACTGACAGGTCTGTAGTTTCCTGCCTGCCTTGCTCCCACTTTTGTGAAGGGGAATCACATCTGCCTTCCTCCAGTCCTCAGATACCACACCATCCTTCCATGATTTGTTAAAAAGGGTCATTGGTGGTTTCACTAGTTCTCCCCTTAATTCTTTTAGAATTCTGGGGTGAATTCCATCAGGCCCCATTGCTTTGTCCACCTTCAGTTTTAGGAGTTTTTTCAGAACCCTTTCTTTTGTGAAAGGACTGGGATTGACCCCCCTATCCAGAGTGCTTCTGTTAATTGGATTAGGCACCTCCTCCTCCTCCTCTTTGCGGATACTGAGCAGAAATATTCCTTCAGTATCCCTGCTTTTTCACTGTTCCTCTCTGCCCACCCACCGTCCATTCTATTCAGCCTCACTATCCCTCCCTTTGTCTTTCTATGCTCCCTGATGTACCTATAAAAGGTTGTATCCCCCTTCTTAACTGAGTTGGCTATCTTTTCCTCAGTTTGGGCCTTTGCTATTCTGACTTCCCTCCCTGCTTCCTTCTGCCTTAACTGGTACAACTCTCTGTCCTGAATGTTATGGGGGATCGTAGCTAGAGGGAAAGTTTATGGGGATCAGGGCTGGGGGGCTCTTTTGACCTTTTACAGGGCAATGCCGCAGGCTTACGGCTATGTCTGCAGTTGTGCCCTCTATTTGGAGCAAGTTTCCTGCTGGCATAAGCTGTAGGACATAGCCACTGGGACCCTGCCCAATAGAGAATCAGGGGCAGGGTCCCTGGCTCAACAGCACCCCTATGATGTCACAACTACGGGGGTGCTTCTAGAATCAGGCCCTATGTTTCTATGTTTCTATCTGTGTTTCAATGTTTTTGGCTCTCACTGCCTTCCTGACCTTTTTAGAAAACCAGATTGGTTTCTAGTGCCTATTACTCTTGGTAACAATTCCTAAGCATTGTTTTGTTGCTTCAAGAATATCCCCTTTAAGTTCTCCTCGCCTCTTCTCCACCCCCCTGCTTTAGTGCACTCCAACCAACTTACCTTTAACTAAGTCCCTCATCTGATCAAACTCTGCTCATCTGAAGCCCATACCCACAGTCTTGGATGAGGGTAAACTGGTACCTGGGGCCAGTTCAAACTATATGGTTTTATGGTCACTGGACCCCTGAGGTTCCCTAATCTATGCTCCCCATACCATTTCTGAGTTGCTGACATATATCAGGAATAATAATGGTCCCGAAATGGATTCTTGTGGTAGCTCCCTTAACAGGGACCCCATTTCAGACAGAGAGTTATTGACCATTACTTGCTTCATCCTTCCCTTCATGTCTGTACCAAACCAGCTGTTGACCTCATCTGTTGACCTCATCTGACATTCTCATCTCTGTCATTAATCATAATAGAATATCATGGTCTACCAGACTGAAGGCCTTGGAGAGGCCTAGAGGTATCAGAAACTTGGACTATCATCACCAAATTGGCAGACACATAGTGATCTTGGCAATGTTACAGAGATGGTAAAATGCAATATGTATTACAGAAGACACCTTTTGTTCTAGTGTCAGCTTGCGGTCCACAATGACTCCCTTAACCTTTACTTTTACTTGAAAAGAATTGGCTCACTGGTGGGTTCAAGTTTATAAACCCGTATGATGTAGTAGTCAGAAGGGTGTATGAAATACATCTTGTATTAAGTTATTCTGTTTTAGTTTTCTGAACAATAAAAGTCCTTTTTCTCTGTGATTGAAGGTGCTTTGCAGATGAAGAGTGTGACTGATGATGCGTCTATGCAAAAGCGTTGTAAGTACTTGTTTTTTTAATGCTTTTGGGGGACAGGGTAAAACAAGACGATTCAGCAAGGCTCACTACTGTGTTAATTCAAGTTCAAGTTCAAGTTTATTGTAGGAAAACTCCATTGAGCAAGCTCATTCACAAGGAGGTCCTTTGACACAGACAGGTAGTTACAGATTGCATAATCGAAAAAACAGTACAAATTCAAGTACAGAATTGTGGGCAAGCATTAACATGTTTCTTAAAAATGACAATGACATACAAAAATACAAGTACATAAAAAAGGTACAAAGTGCTTGTTTCAGAGTATCAAGACAGCTAATTTCTAGGTAAGTAATAGGAAGCAGTGGGCTAGGGTTAGAGCAGTGAGCTAGGATTTAGAAGCAGCTGCACATATCTTTTATTTTTGCTGCAGCCAACCTTTTAAATAGGCTGACAGGGACAGTACCAGGAAGCATCAGTATGCCTTGCAACTGGTTCCAGATAGTTGGGAGTACGTTCAATATGGCCCGCTTGCTGAGTGAGGTGCTAGTTCTCGGTACATCGAGGAGGAGGTCATTTTTCCTAGAGAGTAGATGCTATGGGAAATATGGAAAAGGGTTGTGAGATGGTTTGGGAGCTTGTTCAGGAGTAGCTTAAGAGTCCAGATACCAGCACGAAGAGTGCGTCTAGTTGAGAGAGGTGTTCAGCCATCGACTAGATAGAAATTGCAATGGTGGGTTTGGTAGGGTAGGTTTGTCATGAACCGTATGGCACGGTGGCAGTGGACATCTAGTTTGTTGAGTCCTGAGGCCGCTGTGGAGGAATAGATTAGATCTCCATAGTCGAGTAGTGGCAAGAAAGTGGCCTGGACCAGCCAAGTTCTGGTATCCAATGGAAAGAGGGACTTGTTACGGAAGAAGAAACCTAGCCTAATTTTTAGCCTCTTTGCCAGATCATTGAGGTGGTTGTGAAAAGAAAGCTTGTTGTCTAGCCACATACCAAGATATTTGAATTTGGAGGTGATTTCAAGGGGTTCACCTAGGGAGGTAGTGATGAATTCTTTGTGTGTGTTTGCAAGGGAAGTGGAGGTGGTGTTTGGGGCATTGGCATTGAGGAGTAGTTTGGCATTGATTAGGTTGATTTCTAGTTGTGCAAAGTCGGCTTGGAGTACATCCCTCGCTTCAGCCAGTGTAGGGCCTGATGTATATAGTACAGTAACCTCAGCAAAGAAATGCAGATGGGACTGGGATATATGTGCATCAAGGTTACTGATGTACAGGGAGAAGAGGATGGGACCTAATATGGAGCTTTGCAGGACTCCCCTGACAACTGGGAGGGATACTGAAAAGAGGCCACCAGCTTTTACTTTCTGGGTCCTTCCAGATAATTAGCTGGTAAACCACTGGGCAGCAAGGTGGCACCTGCTTTTATTAGGCTTGAGATTAACAGATTGTGGTCGACAGTGTTGAATGCTTTGCTGAGATCTAAAAATACTGCACCAGTAACTTTCTTGGAGTCCATGGCTGTGATCCATTCATTGATAACTTTGGCTAGAACAGCGACTGTACTATGGTTGGGCCAGAAGCCAGATTGTGCAGCGTTGAGGACTGAATATGATTCGATATGGAGTTTCATTTGGGAGTAAACTTGCTTTTCAAGGACTTTGGAGAAGACAGGCAAGATTGAGATGGGCCTATAGCTGTTTAGGTCACATGGGTCCCCTGACTTGAATAATGGAAGGATGTGGGCAGATTTCCAGCAGGAGGGAACAGTGGCAGTGGAAATGGAAAGATTGAATATGTGGAGGATAGGACTGTGAGGTCAAGATAGCCTAGTTTAAGAAAAAAAGGTTCTAGACCATAGTCCCCTGCACTTTTTCGAATGTCTATGTTAAGAAATGAATCTTCAACTTCTTTATAGCTAAGCAGGCACAACTGGAGTGGGTGGGTCGAAGTTTTTGCAAGTCAGTGTTATTACAGTCTTGGTTGCTACCACAGGCTGCATAAGGCGAAGAGTCAAAAGCTAGGCCAGCAGTTACAAAGTGATTGCTGATTTCCTCAAGGATTAGACAGCTGTTTTCCACAGCCCTACCATTGCTGAGGATCTTCACAGGGATGAAGGGGGTTACAGGCCGACCTTCGATGGACTTGAGTGTCTTCCAGATTTTTGGGGAATTACCTTTTGCCTGTTCAAGGGTGGAGACATAATAGTTGGCTTTGCTTACGCGGATTTGTTTAACGCCAAATAGCAAAGGCCCAAACTGAGGTGTTTCTAGCTGCTCTGAAAGCCTGCCAGTCAGCTGGGCTTTTGGATATTCTAGCCTTAGCCCAGAGTTTATCACAGCTTAGGAGTGTAGCCTTGAGATCTGATGTAAACCATGGGTTGGATGTTTTACGCACCCTGACTTTGATCAAAGGGGCATGCTTGTTGGCCAGTGCGGTGAGGTTGTCATTAAAGACAGTGACCACCTCATCGATCATTTTGACAAGGTAGAAGTCTTGTCATCTAATTTTGCTCACGTCAGATAAGTAGTCACACTGCTGTGTCAGTTTTCCCCACCTGACTAGGAAAATGTTCAGCAGTTGTACCCCTTGTTTTATTATTTCTCCCACTGCTTCCTTCTGCACCCCCACCCTGATGTTCGAGAGCCTCCCTAGCTGCACCCATCCTGCAACCTGGAGGGTGTTCGAGCAGCTGAGTTCGCAGCCAATAACAATGCTGCTTTGTGATTGGTTGGCTTGGAATGTGTGATTCCTGAGCAGCCTGTGCCCCTTCTCTCTGTGACATGGTTAACCCTGTCTCAACACCAATGTGAGATTCTGGGAACATGTGACTCCAGTCAATCCTGAGCAGCCTGCATCCTCCCTCCCTCACTTCCTCCCTCCCTATGTGACATGCTCATCCCTCACCCAACACCAGTGTGGGATTCTGGGAACACATGTGACTCAGGGTTAATATTGAGCAGGCTACACCCTCCTTTACTTTACAACATGCTCAGTTTTACCCAACATCAGTGTGGATTGGAATTCTGGGAACATGTGACCCCAGTCAGTTCTGAGCAGCCCACACCCTCCCTCACTCACTCTGTGACACACATACCTCAACCAACACCAGTGTGAGATACTAGGAACCCATGTAACCCCAGACAGTCCTCAGCAGCCTGTCAATCCCTTACTCTCTCATTTCAGTTTTGAACGCTTTACCTCTTCAGGGCTGCAGTGGGCAGAGCCCTGCAGACCTCTTGCTACAAACAAGGGATACTTTATTGATCAAAGTGTGGAGTTCCTTCACAGTCAACTCTGCATCTGTGAAGCACTCCGCACTCTCTTATTAGCGGTCGCACAGCATTATTTTTCAGTCGGTGGAACACAGCACAGTCCACTATGTCCAAGAAGACTGTCGAACTCTACTACGCATGTGCAACTAGTCGCATATGCACAATGGTTGTTTGTGGCCATCTTGGACATGGGGACTGTGCCGTGTTCCACCATGACCACCGTGGACAACACTCTCTTGTTTTTCCCACCTAACCTTCCCTCTCAGCACCCACCACCTCACCCTCCCAGAAATACAATAGTGACACTGGGGGTGCCCTATCCCCACGTGTCCCAATCAACAATCTTCTGTTTTAACCCCCTCCACTACCGTGCATGTGCAGTTACTTGATGGTGTATGTATTTTTTTATATATATTTTTCTCCTTCCCTCACCCAACCCTCCCTCTAAGCACCCACCCTCCCGAAACACGACAGTGACACTGGGGTGCCCAGTTGTATGTCCCAATCAGCAATCCTCTGTTGTTGTTTTTACCCTCCACTACCACGCATGCACATTACTTGTTGACGTGTTTTTTTATATACATGTATATTGTTTCCTCTCCCACCCAACCCTCCCCTCAGCACCCACCACCCCACCTCCAGAAACCCAACAGTGACACTGGGGTGCCCAGTCCACCAGTTTCCCAATCAGCAATCCTCTGTTTTTACCCCTCCACTACTCCACAGGTGCGATTACTTGTTGGTGTGTGCTTTTGTTTTAATATATAATTTTTCCTCCCCAACCCAACCCTCCCTCTCAGCTCCCATCACCTCACCCAACCCTCAGAAACATAACAGTGACACTAGGGTGCCCAATCCCCAGTGTCAGCACGATTCCTCCATCCTTTTCTTTTTGTTTACCCTGTTAAAAGAAAACCATCCATTGATGTCTTTGCTCCACTGCTGTCCTCCCACCCAACCACCACTCCCACTCAGCACCCCCTCCCTTGCCCTTACATACCCATCGGGGCTCCAAAGCCATAATCCTCTCTGAACCAGAGACACATCTTCACTCTTCAAAGCCGGACCACAAACTGAAGAAACAGTTATGCCATTCAATGTATTTCTTTTTTTTTATTCAAGAAACTTTATTAAGTTTTCAGTTTAACATACACAACTCCACAAGTTGGCTATCAAATGGGCAACCTGAATGGCCACCCCAATTTACACAGTATACTGGTCTTAACACAATATAATTACTCTGAGCACTAACAATATAGATGAGGTACCAGAATAAACCTATAATTGGGAGGGGGGCCATTCCCTTCCTCACCTTTCCTAACTCCCACCCCACCCTCCCTGCTCTCTCCCTCCCACTCCCACCCTGAGCCAAGTGTTGTTCCTAGGCTTGTCCCTTGGAGTACTTAGAGGGGAGTTCTTTGAGTGGAATGCTTAGGGGTTCCAGATGGAGAGCAGGGCATATAAAGCTCCCCATCTGTTCTGGTATGTCTGGTGCCTGTTACACATTGAAAATACAGTATATGTTTCTCCAGTTAGAGTGCCATTAATATCTCCCTATGCCATTCCATGGCAGATGGGGGTGTGTTGTCTTTCCAGTGTCTCATTATTGTTAGTTTTGCTGTGGCAGCGATCAAAGCCATATGTGTTTTCCTAACTTTAGGGGTGCCGTGGGGAAAATAATTTAATAAGCAGACTTCAGGTGTGAATAATGGGTCAATGTCCAGAATTGGATCCATTGATCATTTGATTGCTTGCCAAAATACTTGTATTTTGGGGCAAGTCCACAACATGTGATACAAAGTACCCAGACTATCTCTACAGCGTGAACACACTGGGGAGGCCAATCTGCCCAACCTGTGGAGCTTCACTGGTGTAAAGTACAGGTTGTGTAGGATATTGAATTGCATGAGTTGTAGCCTGTCCTGTTTAAGAAATTTATAAGAGTTAAACCAAATTTTCCTCCAGAAGTCTACTTCAATACCTAATGATAATTCCTGGGCCCAGTAAAAACAGACTTCCTGGGGCAAGTTGGGATTTAGTGATTATATCTTTTTGTAGACTATGGAAATAGCATGAGGCTGCTTGGCCAATTGCAGGATCGTGGCTAGTTCAATGGTAACCGGTAAAGGATTTTGGACTTCTCCCATATGGGAGATAAATACTTCTTTGAGCTGTTGGAATTTAAAGATGGATCCCTCTGGCACATTAAATCTTTCCTGAAATGAGGGAAAAGATATTATATCCCTCTCCACAAACAGATCCACGACTTTCTTTCCAATAAGGATGGACCAGTAGAATGATATTATAGGATTGTTACCAGTCTTAAAGTGGGAGTTACCTAGTATTGGCTGCTCCAAGGAAGTATGCCATTTAAGGGAGATATATACTTGCAGCTGATGTAGTGCTTTAATAGACCATCCTGGGGGGGTATGCCTTAGGGGTTTGGGGATTGCACGGGGGGGGTAGCGTACAGCAAAGAGGGAAGTGAACATTTGTATTTGGCTGCCCAATATTTCTCAGTTTCCAACCACATTGGTATATAGCTTTGCGAGTTAAGTGCCTGTGTCTCCTGCAACCAGTGTGCCAGCTTGCTAATGTGGTGGGCACAACAATATAAAAAAAAGATGGAACAGCCTGACCACCTTGCCCCTTTGGTGCAGAAAGTTTAAGGTATGACCGTCTAACACTTTTACCCTGCCACGTAAAAGCATTAAGCATGGACTGTACCTTAGTGAACCATTTTATGGGCAAAAAGCAGACCAGCATACCCATTGGGTACAAGAGATGAGGCAACACATTCATCTTCACCGTGTTAATCCTCCCCCAAAGTGACAGCAGGAGAACACCCCATCTATCCAGGTCCGTCCTGAGTGTAGCCAATAAATCGGCAAGGTTGGCTTTAATCATAGAGGTAATATCTCTGGTCACATGGATCCCTTGATATAGAAGGGAGTTGGGTTCCCATGAAAGGACAAACTCAGTCACATCTCTCCGAAATACTCTATTGTTTAAGGGAAAAACCTTGGTTTTGGAGAGGTTGAGCTTATAGTGGGAAATAGCGGAAACAGCCTCAATTTAATCCAAAAAAGCTGGAATGCACTCCCGGGGGTCTTCTAGGTGTAAGAGCAAGTTGTCTGCATATGCTGAGAGAGTATACCTCTGTTTCCCTACTTGAATTCCCCCGGAAGTATGGGGGAGGTTATCAGTTTCCTGATCAGAGGCTCTAAATAAATGTTAAGCAAGAGGGGGGACAGGGGGCAACCCTGTCTAGTACCACGGTACAGTCTAAATGACTCAGAAAGAATACCATTACACTGAATTTGGGCTGTGGGGGCAGAGTATAGTAATTTGACCCATCTAAGAAAATTGTCAGGGAGTCCAAAATGGGACACGGTAGTGAAAAGAAAGTCCCATGAGACTCTGTCGAAATCCTTTTCGGCATCCAGGGACACAAGAGCCATTGGAAGTTCCTAGTCCCTGGACGCCAAGATGAGATGCATTAATTTACGCATGTGGTCACCCGAGGAGCTCCCGGTCATAAACCCAATTTGTTCTTTGCCAATTATGGATGACAAAATAGATCCCAACCTATTAGCCAAAATCTTGGCAAGGAGTTTTACATCCATATTAATCAACGAGATAGGGCGATAATTCTCTGGGTAGTGTGGGTCCTTACCTTTTTTAGGAATTAGAGTAATTAAGGCCCTTAGAAATGCTGGTTCTGAGAAGCCCTTTTCGAACCTGAAGTTGTACACGTCTGTCAAAACACTGGGCTAATTCTGTCATGCAGGACTTATAAAGATTATTGGGTAAACCATTGGGGCCCGGGGATTTATCCAGTGGGAGCTGTTCCACAGCACTCCTCTCCTCCCTTCCCTGATGGTGATGGGACCGCCAAGGGAAATAGTTTGGGGAAGTGACAACTTAGGAAGGGCTATCGAGCTAAGGTAATTGAATATTTCCATTTCAGAAGGACATTTGGCTAAGTCTGCTGAATAAAGATTTTGATAGTATTGCCTTAAAATCTCTACTATCACTCTAGGGGCGGTGACCACTGGCTTATCTTTATCTGGCTTGATACCCGGGATGAATCTGGATGCTTTGGCTTGCCGTAGTCTTATGGCCAATAATTTACTAGCTTTTTCCCCAATATCTAGATAATGGAATTTTGTACTTTTCAACAAGAGTTCAGCTTTCTGTGCCATTAAACTAAAGTATTGGGCCTGCAAACCAGGTACTTTGACCCAATCTTCGTCCAGTGAGTGTCGGGTAAGCGTGCACTCTAGTTGACTAACTGAGTGAAGTAAGGAGTCCAGCAATTGCTTGGACTGCTGATGTTTTGTGGCAGCAATTTGAATGCATTCTCCCCGCAATGCTCATTTTAACGCCGCCCAAACCACATCTGTTCTACTCACTGAGTCCCTGTTGATCTCTATGAAATTTAATACAAAATCTTTGATCTGTTGAAGTGACTGGGGCCTCTGTAGCAGCTGAGTATTTAGCCACCAGAGGGTATTTTTCTTAATCCCAGGTCCAATTAGTAGTAGTAGGGATACTGGCGAATGGTCGGAAATTACTCTGGTGTGTATACTACCATTAATAACTCCCAGGAGGGCAAAGGAGCTCATGAGGAGGAAGTCAATTCTAGAAAATGTTTTGTGCGGGGAAGAAAAGAAAGTGTATTGATGAGCCTTAGGGTTCAAAATTCTCCACAAGTCTATGAGATTGACTCCCCTCATGAGTTCATGTAAAGCCCTTTGCGCCGGAGATAAACCCCGTTTCCGGAATTCCGATCTGTCTATGTGAGGCTGGGGAGTAATATTCCAGTCACCCCCTAAAATAGTCAATCTGTGGGGGTTTGTAGCCACTAGTCCTATCATCCGTGTAAAGAAGTGGGGGGAGTCGATGTTTGGACCATATGCAGCTCCCAATATCACTTGTTGGGATTCTAATAAGCCATAAAGTATAATATACCACCCATCAGGATCCCAGAGTTCCTTTTCCAAGGTGAAGGGAATCTTTTTATCAATTAGGATTGCCACTCTTCCCCTGTTAGTGGATTGCCCTGATTCGTATACCTGCCCTACCCATGTTCTGTGGAACAGATTGACATCCTCCCGTCGAAGATGGGTCTCTTGGAGGAAGGCAATCCCTACCTTCAAGTGTGGGAGGTGCCGCAGTATAATTTGCCTTTTACAGCGATCTTTGGCACCCTTCACATTCCAACTTAAGAAATTATATGGGCCATTCATGACAGGTATGCAGCTGTGACAATAATCCTGTTGCCAGTCTCGGTGATATTGGTCCTGAAAACACTTGGCTCCTCTTTCCCCTCTAACAAAATACCCCCATAAAAAGGAAACTTATATGCACTAATCATCATCCCTATTACCCACAATAAACTAAACGATTTATCTAATTAACTATATACACACTACTATACTAAACCCCAGTACTATTAAACTGCACCACTTAACGATCCCTGGTGGGTGATGTTTCACAAACCTGCGTCACATTACATACCCACCCAACCCCAGCCCCTCCCTTGCTGTTCAACAGAGCCTATCTTAACACACAGTAATGAAAAGTGTAGTCGTATAATATAGGTGATAATATCTAGAAATATTCAATACAATACAATTAGTATAAGTTCCCATGTGCTACGTTATTTTGCAGAACTAAAAGTAGTTACCAGAGGAAACATTACATTATTCTTGGCCTGTGGAAAGAAAGAATGGTTGAAAAGACATAGGGAGTTAAATTTTCACTCCATGTCCTGGAACTTAAAACATTCTTCTGCCAATGCCAGGGGTGACTCCACAACATCTAAGGGCCATTTTAACCATTTTCATGAGGATGACCCAGCGACTGTCCAGACAGTAAGGAAGAGGAAAGGAAAGTCAACATTTTGCTATGTCCTGGGTTCTTGCCATTGTGTCTCCACCACTCCCAGTATTGTTACCCTTTGTAGCAGCTAGGGACTTTCACCGAACTTCAGGGACAAACAAAAACACAGTTACCGCGAATAACGTCCCTAGTGCAACTAAAGAAGTTGGTAACTGTAGGAGCTGTGCGGTCAGCACTCACATTCTCATCAAATCCAGGCCAAGCGATCCAAATTACTCTGTAGCCAGTCTAAGAGTGTAACTCCAACATTTACCCCTGGAACTTCTTCATTTAAATAGATCTGGGAACAGGGTCTTAAGCTCTTTACTTGCTTGCTCTTGCGACTCAAATGAGAGCCACTGCTCTCCGGATTTGACTTGAAGAATTGCTGGGTATCTCATACAGAAAGGCTTCCCAGCTGCGATAAGTTTTGAGACAGTGGGGTGCATTTCTCGCCACTTCAGCCGGACAGATTGTGGAAGATCTTGTGTTATGTGGAGCTTATGCCTCTCCCAGAGAACCTCCTGGAGATCTTTGATTTTAGCCAAAATATGCTGCTTATCGAGAAAGTTCAGCAGCTTGAAGATGATGGGCCGGGGGGGGAGAGCCGGGAGGTGGAGTTGGGTGGAGGTCCTGATGCGCCCTCTCGATAGCATATGTTGTGCCATTCGGGGATGGACCAGCTATCCTCTCACACAGTTTCTGTAAAAAAAGTATTGGAGTGTTTCCCTCCTCTTTCTCTGGCACTCCAATGATCACGAGCTTATTCCTCCTGCTCTGACCCTCTAGATCTTCCAGCTTGTCTTCAAGCTTTTTCACCCTTCGGCCCATTTGAATAAACTCCTGATCCATTTTATCTTGCTTCTTTTCCAGGGATGTGATTATAGCCTCTGAGTCTCCCACACGCATTGAGAGCAATTGTACTGAATTTTTAATTTGCTGCAAGTCCTCCGAGATTACCAATATTTTTTCCTGAAGCGGCTGCAATATTTCCAAGAACTTCTCCTCCGAGAGGGCCGGTGCTGGATTTGAAGGTTTAGATGGGCTTACTGCATGTTGTTTTGGGCGTTTTGTGGCCTTGTCCTTCTCTGGCATCGGTGGCGGAGAGTGTCGTGGAGGCGCTCTCCTCATGTAAATATCCATTTTTGCGAGTTGAAAGAAACTATCCTTGGTGATCACTGTGTTTCCGAAGCTTTTACCAGCTGTTGGTTGGTGTCTATCGGGTCAATTTAGGGGTTTAATTGGCTAGAACTATCAGCAGGGGAACGGAGCTACGGGTGAGTACTGCTGCTCTTCAGGTTGCCACCAAGTGACTCGTTCAATGTATTTCAAAGGTGTTTTGAATTCAGTGACATAACTAGGGCATTTTTGTATAATTTTGGCCCAAATGTTCAACGTGTCTTTTTTTGGGACCCCTTCTCATGAACAATTACACAGACATTAGGCAGATCTGTCCTGAAAAGTGATTTTGCAGTCCCTGCATGAAATCACCTTTCAGGCAGGAGCTGAAAATGTTCTGTGCCCTTGTTCATGAGATGGGGTCATAAGAAGACTGTGTTGAACATTTGGTGTAGAAATATTAAAAAACCACAAAGTTATGAGCTAACCCCCCTTCTTCTCCATCCCAGCCTGGTCCCTATCCTTACTTTCACACCACTATCACCTCCCCTTCCCCCCCACCCAGTTACTGTCTGCTCACCCCTTTCCCGCTGGGCAGTTCCCTGAACTTTTGTTCCATTCCCCACCCCTCCTACCGCCTTCCTGTTACCTCCCTTTCCCCATGTCTATCCACCCCGATTACTTCACCATGGCCGGTAATCTACTCCCCTTCCTCTTGCTGACCTCCCCCTCCTCTCCACCTGCTTCTCCCTCAGGCCTCCCTCAGGCGCAGCCTGCCCTGGTATAATTTCAAAATAGGTCTTAGACAACTCTTGCTTCGGTTCTTCTGGACAATGCTGTGCTGGCTGCATCATTAAACTGTACATATTACGTCTGTGTGATTTCAACAATCTGGATATGTAGGCTATGTTTTTGATTTATGTTACCCTCCACTGTGAATTGATTCCTGAGCTATCTACCTTGCTATTTTACCAAGGTTGTCCTACTATCTATGTATCCTGATGTGAAACATTTGTAAAAGAGCCTCTGGCTCAAAAGTGTAAATCTGAAATTCAATAAATAACTAAAAAACAAATGAGCCTCCATTGAAAATTACGAATGCAGGCTCATAACTTTGGTAATTTTCAATATTTTTCCCCCAAATTTACAACAAATCCATATCTTTACAGCACCTCATGAATGTGACCGCTGTCATTTTTTAAATCCTGGCCAAAATATTTTACATCCCGAAAGTTGATATTTTGTGGTCCCTGTATGAAATCACCTTTAGGCCAAGAGATGAACATTTTCTCTTCCCTTCTTCATGAGGCAGAGTCATAACAAGGCTATGTGGAACATTTGGTGCAAAAATATTTAAAAAACACAAATTTATGAGCCTACATCACAGGTTGTGAATGCAGGTTCATTGGCAATTTTCAATATTTTTACCCCAAATTCATCATCTGCACCCCTATCTGCTCTGGCCTGAGTTTGTTATATAAGTCTTGTGACTGCTTCACACCTTGTTTATTATTAACCACCTTGCAAGAGCTCTATTCCACCAGCACAGACCACCAACTTGTCCCAAACTCAAATTCCATCCTGCTAGGTGACACCTATCTCTGTAGAACTAACATATTTCACATTAAAATATTTAACAGTCTGAGTGATGGCACCATATTCACTGCACATGCAGTACAAGTCACATTAAACTGTTTCTCCAGTTCACTGCTCTTTCATTTTTTAAGTGATGACAATGCAGTGGCACATTCTAAGCTCTTTAAATGTAAACTCTTTTGCAACCAATCAGCAGCTCTCATGCAATACATGTTCAGCACTTTTTACAATTTCCTTCAGCTCTTTCCCAATGTTTATTCAATGCATTTGCAATCCAGTGTATATTCTCCTTGTCAATTGACACAGAGAAGTCAAGCATGCCATTAAATAAAGTTGCTTAGAAAAATGTTTTAAAAAAATCTACAACAAATCAACAAATAACTAATAAAATAAAAATACTTTTGGGGTTCATGATTTCCCCAGCCGCGGCAAGCACTGGTACAGTACCACATCCATGCTGGTTACGGGGCCATGGTAGAGACGGGTCAGGAAAATGAAAGTAGCTAAAAATGCTAATATACAGCAGGTACAGTACTGTAATATACTGTATAGGACAAGATTTGGAGGGAAGGGGGCTGTTCAATGAAAACAAAAAAATGGAATTTCAGACTGACCACAAACTGGACTGTAAACTCCTGAGTACTGTACTTCCAGTACTGCGATACAGAAGAATAAGCATTTGTCAATGCCGAACGTTCGCTTGCAGGTATTTGCAGTGGTATTTGGCACTTGGACATAGCTTAAAAAAATCAGTGACAAAGAAGTACAAGCATTTGTCAATGGCAAATGTTGCTTGCTTCTATGTACTGTTTAGGTATTTGGAAGTCACTGGAGTGTAAATATTGAAAATTCGCGAACTTACGAGCGTGCGTAGGAACTGCGCAACGCACGATTGTAAAACAGTCATTTTTAGGAATTTTTTCACCAAATTTTCAACATAGCCATTTTAAGACCTCTGCTCATGAACAGTGTCACTGTGATTTTCTTAATGTGTCCCATACATTGATTTCGCACACCGACTGCGCCATTGTACGCTACATGGACGGAAACATGTTTTGGGAAGGATGTGAAAAATGACAGCTGTACTGCTCATAAGGAGGTGTGGCAAAATGGCAATGTTGAAAATCTGTAGTGAAAATATTGAAAATTCGCAAACTTACGAGCGTGCGTAGGAACCGCACAACACACGTTCGTAAAACAGTCATTTTTAGGACTTTTTTCATCACATTTTCAACACAGCCATTTTATGACCTCTGCTCATGAACAGTGTCACTGTGATTTTCTTAATGTGTCCCATACATTGAGTTCGCACACCGACTGCGCCATTGTACGCTACATGGGCGGAAACATGTTTTGGGTGAGATGTGAAAAATGACAGCTATACTACTCATGAGGAGGTGTGGTAAAATGGCAATGTTGAAAATCTGGAGTGAAAATATTGAAAATTCACAAACTTACGAGCATGCGTAGGAACTGCGCAACGCACGCTCGTAAAACAGTCATTTTTAGAAATTTTTGCACCAAATTTTCAACATGGTTTTTTTGGGACCCCTTCTCATGAGTGATGTCACTGTCATGGCATTATTCAGGCCCCAAGGGTGATTTCGTGCAGTGACCGCACAGTGACCTGCAAATCACCCTTCAGGCCCAAATAACGCAATGACAGTGACATCATTCATGAGAAGGGGGTCCCAAAACCCCATGTTGAAAATTTGGAAAAAACTCAAAAATGCCTGAGATATGCAATACAGTTGAAAACCCTATCTAGCCCATTATACAGCTTACCGCATTTCCTCAGTTCAGCGGTCGGTTTGAAGAATGCAGACATGTTCCGGTCCAGCGATGATCGTCGCTGAGCTCCAGAGGTAAGTATGGGGTGGAGGGTGTGGGAGGCAGGGTGCACAGTGGGTGGAGTGCGGGTTGTGGGAGGGGCTGGGAGAAGTGCCGTGGGACCGTTTTGATTTACAAGTTAAAAAAAAAAAACGACATGGGACATTTGCCACACTGGGGTGGGCTCTCAGCATGGCAGAAGGATGGCTGGGGCCGTGGAGCCCGACGGGGATTAGGCACCCCGTCGGCGGAAACGGCGGGACGTTTGCCATGCTGAGGTGGGCTCCCAGTGTGGCAGCAATGATTTGGGGCGTGGTGACGGTGCTTTGTGGCGACAGCAGTGGTTTCTTTGAAGAGAAGACCACCGCTATCATACACAGCATCCCATGGTGCAGGACTGCCACACCTGCTCAATGGAGCAGGGGATTGCAGGGAGGGCACACCTCCAAAGTGTCCCATTCTCCCAAGACGTCCCTTGCGCATACGCGCAAGCGAACGTAAAAAGGAAAACAGACTCCTGCAGAGCTAAAGTGCATTTTTTAGTTCATGTACAGTACCGTAAAAGTGTTGCTACTGACTCTTTTGCCTAAATGCAGCACTTAACATTGCATAGCAACAGTACTGAAAATACTGATCACGATGAGCCCAGCACCTTCTTCCGAGTTGCATCACGATACAGTACGGTATATGATGGAAAATTTATTTTCATTAACATCTTGGACGGCACATAATAAAACTAACCCATGCATGGTTAGACAGCAGAAAGCCCAATTTTACAAGAAATAAAATAAAAATGAGGCTGACGTTGTACTGTAAAGCTAAGCATGTACATACAGTACTGTATAGTACAATGCATACAGTAGTGCTGAGCAACGTTTATGAAACTCTTGTATAACATTTTTGAAATGCATTTCTAAATAAGCTGCAGCTAAATATAAGCTGTTAGAAAGCCACACTGAATCTTTTAATAATTCATTCCAAAGAATAGAGCAGTTGTTAAGCAACCAGTTGCAAAATTCTAACCCAGTGAGTTGGAGGAACAGTTTAATGTGACTTGTGCTGTAATTTTCATTGATGCCAGGTCATTAGTAACAGCAGCAGTGGGAATAATAACAATATTTCACTTCATATTCTTTTTGTGGTTTGGGGATAGTCAGTGAATATAGCGAAAATAAAATATATTAGTTCTACAGTAGTTAGCCCTGCATTAACTACTGATGATTCTTAACACCAAGTGGGTCCCATGACATCATGTGAGTTTGAAAGCAAAGTTTGAGATCTCCTGATACCACAGAACCCACAACATGATTAGAATCAGCTTGTTCTTGAACTTTGGGGGAATTATTTATTTTTTATAGCACAAAGGTTGCCTCATTTTACAGACTGATTTGGGAAGTGCAGTACAGTGAACTGGGAGGCAGTATAGCGTAGTGGTTAAGAGCACTGAGCTGCAAACCTGGAGAACTGGGTTTGAATCTCACAGTAACCCCTTGCATACTGTGTGACCCTGAGCAAGTTCCTTAACTTCATTCAATCCCTGTGTCAACCCCATTCTTTGGCACAGCTGTGCAGAACTCCTCTGATGCAGCTGCACTGGATTTTAGTACATCGGGCGCAGTTACGACACTTTCCACACCTTATAGCAGCTTGTGCCAAATGTGTGGTGCAAGTCACACAAAAATGGTCTACAGTTTGCCACAAGTTAGATCAGGAAGGAGTGAGTCTAACCTGCATTATAAAATGGGCAGAAAGTTTCCCCAAGTCCTGACTGGCTGAAAGCCTTTTTCAGCCATGTCCTTATCAGGACATATCCCTGCAACCAGCATTAACTGTGCCAACTAAAACACAGTACACAGATAAATCTATGCATGGCACCTGGTGTGGCACTGCTGTCCCACTTCACCTCCTCAGCTTGATTCTCACAGAACCATGGGAGAGTGGTGTCACAGCACTACAAAAATCAGTACTTGTGTTCCTTATACTGTCATGCAGTAATCGCATAAAATCCAATCACATCTTCCACATACAGTTTATTTTTCTAAATGTCCTGCCAGACTGCCAGTCCTCCATGGCTCTCCCACTAGTTTCTCAGAAGGTCCAGCAGCTTGTCATAAATCCCGCTGCAACACTCCCCTCCCCCCACACACAGACAAATTGTCTTTTTTCATAATTGTCAAGATCACTTCCTCAGTTTTAAATTAACTCTAACCTGTTCTCTGCTGTGCTGCTTGGTAGTCGATGTAGCCAACCGCAATGAAGCCACTGAACTGATTCCCGCAGCTTTCAAATCCTGCCACATACTGACTCGGGAACAGTGAGCATCGCAACAACAGAGAATGAAAAAAAAAACCAGACCTGCTCCTCCACTGACACTTGTACCAAAGTTCAAAGAACTGCACCTCACTGCTATTATTTCTAAAGTCATTTGTTGTTTTTCCTCACTGTTCAGACCCAAGAAGCAGGCAACATCACTGTACAGCAGCTGCTGAGGGACACAATAGCTCCCACTGCAGCCAGCCATTTAGTTTAAATAAAACAAACAAAGTGACTCAAGGAGAGATATTTGAAAAAAGGTGAAAATATACACACAAAAAATGTATGTTGGGAAGGGAGGGAGTGCGAAGTAACATCACACAATATGGGACAGGTCGCTGGCATTTGGTCTAAGTGAATCGGGGTGACCAATGTAAACTTATTTTAAAAAAATGCAGAATTTCAAGCTCTGCACAGAACAAAGAAACATACAGTATGTGTGTATGTGTGTTTTTTGGGGGGAGTGGTAGGGACCTAACTTGACCAGTATGTGAGCTTGGAGAGGGAAGCTGTATTACTGACCAAGCTAATAGTACATAGAGGGACTACTTAAGCAATAATGACTGAAGAGCTGGTCATTTCCTAGAGATTAATGACCGGCTGGGGGGAGTGTGGCCCGAGGTGCAGCCGGGGACCACCCCCACCCTGCCAGTTGTTAATCTCAAGGAAATGACCGTCTCTGAGGTCATTATTGTGATTATAAGTCTAATTGCAATAATGGCTTATTTTTTAAGAGATTCATTTACTTTTTCTGTGGTGGCAGCAGGAGCTGTGATAGCGGAAAGTGCAGAGCAGGTGCCGCATCGGTCACTTCTTAGAGATTTCAGACTGGCATGGCAACCAATCACGGATGGCGCTGCCATCATGAATAATTAATTAGACTTATAATTTATCTTTCTGTAATGTAACAATTGCTGCTGATATTTTACCTTGCCCTCACCCCAAGATCTTAATATGAATGATACAGTGTGCCTAAATTAGGTTATCCTGGTGCAATAAACACAGAAGAAATGTACATTTTGTTACTCATGCTATTGAAGGAAAACAAAACTGAAACCTCCTTTTGTTTTTGTTTGTTCCCCATTTCTCAGGGTACACTGGATGCCACCACTGTAAGTATTTTGTAATATCTACCTGTTGCTGTCAGCAAAAGCATTCACAGCACTTTTACTGCTAATGGATTGAACCAGCCACACTGGTTTCATCCTTTATAAATGCTCTTGGATACTTCTTGGCACCAGGCCCTGGTCTGCCATGGGGGTTGTTCTATTTATGTGTTTGTTCGTTTATTATTTATTTATTGATCAATTAATTTGAGGATCTATTTTGTCTCATGTAATCATTGGAAATTACGCATGTTAAATGCATGAGTTAATATTTTACTTACATATTTTACTCATATAAAGATCTTTATAGAACTACAGAAACATAGAATCTGATGGCAGATAAGGACCGCTTGGCCCACCTATTCTGCCCATTTTCCCTACCTGTTTCATATACCGCATATCCTAAATGATCTGTGGCTTACCTTCTCTTTCTTATCGCTAGAGTTCCTTTATATCTGTCACATGCATTTTTGAATTCTCCTACCATTTTTACCCCTACAACCTTTGCCAGGAGGCTGTTCCATGGATTCACCACCCTTTCCATGAAAAAATATTTTCTCACATTACCCATACATCTACCCACCTCTATTCTCATATCATGGCCTCTTGTTCTTGAGCATCTTTTTTGGTCCAAACATTGAACCCTGCTGGACCTCGCTGGTCACCCCACTATCTTTGGATTGAACTCCATTCACCACCATCCTCTGAGTCCTATCACTCAACAAATTCTTCACCCAGTTTACCACCCTGAGACCCACTCCCAGGCTTCCCAGTTTATTTACTAGCCTCCTATGTGGGACGGTGTCAATGACCTTGATGAAATCCAGGTAAGCCAGATCCACCGCCCCTCCCTGATGCACCTCCCTAGTCACCCAGTCAAAGAAATCTATGAGATTTGTCTGACAAGATCTTCCCGCTGTGAATCCATGATGCCTCAGATCCTGTCTTCCATTGGATTCGAGATATATCACAAACCTTTCATTTTTTTAGTGATTCCATTTGTTTCCCCACCACTGAGGTCAGGCTGACTGGCCTGTAATGGCCAGCCTCCTCCCTGCTCTAACCTTTATGGAGAAGGACTTCACCCTCCTCCACTCCTTTGGCACCACATCTGTTTCCAGTGAACTGTTGAACAGGACTGTCAGTGGTGCTGCCAGCACTTCCCTGAGTTCTTTTAATACTCTGGGATGTAACCACTCCGGACTCATTGCCTTGTCCACTTTCAGATTAGTGGGTTCCTTTAAGACTTTCTCCTCTTTAAGTGGACTGGTGTCCACCTCCCTCCCAGCGGTGCTTCCATCACCTAACATTGATCCTTCCCCTTCCCCTTGTTCAGGATTTTTGATTTTTCTTGGTCCCCCTCTGCACACTTCCCTCCTTCACTTTTTAGTCTCACATTCCCACACTTAGTCTTTTTCTTTCACTAAAGTACTTGAAAAAGTTATTGTCCCCTTTTGTTGTTGCCTGGGCTATTTTTTCTTCTGTTTGCACCTTTGTGCACCTGACTGATTTCCCTGCCTCCCTCTGCTTTTCCAGATACAGTTCCCTGTTTTCTTCCCTCTGTGTTTCCTTGTACCTCCTGAATGCCACCCTTTTCACCCTTACCTTCTCAGCCACTTCCTTTAAAAACAATAGTGTTTTTTGTCTTTCTCTTTGTTTTGCTTACTTGCCTAATGCAATAGCTGGTTGCCTTTACTATGTCTCCCTTGAGATTCTCCCATTGTTCCTCCACCCCCCCCTTATCCTTCCCTGCCAGTGATTTCCTAAGATGTTCCCCTATCTTTGCAAATTCAGCCTGCCTGAAATCCAGGACCCTTGCTTTCATGTGGTTTGACTCTTCTGCTTTTCTTACATGAAACTATTGAGGATTGGATAGGATAGGATAGGATAGGATAGGATAGGATAGGATAGGATAAGACTGAATAGAATGGCATAGAACAGAATTAAACAGAATAGAACAGAATAGAGTAGAATTCGGTTTTAAACAGTACTTTTATAAAATAATAAGGAAAATCTAGAAACCTTATTGGGAGAGACGTACTTGAACATAAATTCAAAACTACTGATATGTGGTCATGTACCTTCAACTATGGAGACATAGTCAACAGTGCCACTCCAAAGTCCTCCCTAGCCAGACTGTCGCTTTGTTCTCACCTGCCCACCTCAGACTCATCACTGTGAGCTTTACAAATACCTCACCTTCCCCTCTCTTGATGATTGGTGCCTAGTCCACTATGCTAACTTTGTAGCTAAATTCTGCTTTGGGTCCCTACCCTCTTACCTCACTGCTACTCTCTTCATCACCCCCATCCTTCTAATCCCTTTACAACACTGGTCCCCAAACCCTTGCCCTCCCTCCCAGGTCCCTAACTGTCAGCCAATCCACCTTCTCCTATCGATGCTCTAAAGTTTGGAACACCCTTTCTGCTTCCATCCACAATGTCAACACCCCCAGATGGTTCCGTTTCCAACCATCTCCATGATTTCATCTCTTCAGTCTGTAACTGTTCTTAGCTTCTACCACCCAGGTCCCCCATCCTCAAGGGGGTTATGAACCAACACTCAGCTGATGCTGTTAACTCATCCCACCTCAAAATGTGTCCTAATTGTGATGAATGTGAATAGTCCTACTTTTTTTCATATCAAATTATACTTGACCTGACCTGTATGTACACTCATTATAGTATATCACTGTACTCATCTAGCTATGTCTTCAGTTGCCCTGATACAACAGGTACTTATGTATGTAACTGTAATGAACCCACTGCTCTTAAACTGTAATCTCTGTATTATTTGCTACTGTACTGTTACCGCTGTATATAATTGCATTGTACTCTATTGCACTTTAACTGTATCATTAATTAATTGAAACTGTACTGTAATTTTGTCTGCTCCCAACCCCTTTTCATGCAGGACGCATCTGTAAAAGAGCAATGCTGCTCAGTATGCCTTTCTAGTGAAACTTTTAAATAAATAAAAAAATAAATTAAATGTGCCAGATCTTATTTTTATACCAAGAAAGCCTCATTACTAGAACGTAACAATGCCACAGAAATAAACACCAAACAAAACCCCACAGCTGCCACCATAACAATCCCAGTGCTTTACTACCCTTTCATGTAAAGTACCTTGTTTCTCATTTAATTGCCTCCATTTTGTAAAACACACAATACCACTCCCTCACAATATTTTCAGTGTCCTCCAGATATTTGTATAAATCATTCTGCTCTGGAGTCCACCTACGTCTGACTGGCCTACCCCTCCACATTAAATAGTTTCTCAACATAAGCAGCTTCCAACTTAGGCCATATGGGCATATTCCCCAGAAAAACACCTGGTGCCCAGTACTCAAAACTTTGCCCAGTGGGTAAACAGATTGCATGTGCTTTGCATGCTGTTTGTGCACTTGCACTATATTCAAAAGCCCAATTAACATGGGCAAAATGGAATAGCACTCACGCAAGCAGATAATGAATGCTCTGGGCAAATAGAGGGGCACGGACATGAATACAGGCGCTATGCTATATTCAGCACATTAGTGCTGTGCAAAGTGAGTTTGTACAGATCTTTGCACAGTACAAATACTGCCTATAAAAAGGCTGACTTACTCAAGGCAAACCATAAAGGCAGGCAGTGACACTGCAGCCAGAGCAGAAATGGCTGTATTCAACACTCGCATGCTGTTCCAAATGGAATAGGCCATGGAGGAGGAGGCAGATAGTCACCATGGGCCACTCTGCAGGCTACAGAAGCAACATGCTCTGCACAGATGGCACCGGTCACAAGTCTTCTTTGAGACTCTCACCGAGGACCATCTGGTGGGCCGGTACCATCTCAGTAGGGCCATGCTACAGCAGTGGTGTGAGCTCCTCCATGAGCAGCTGTGCACATCTGGTGGGCTGGTACCATCTCAGTAGGGCCATGCTACAGCAGCAGTGTGAGCTCCTCCATGAGCAGCTGTGCCCATCTGGTGGGCCAGTACCATCTCAGTAGAGCCATGCTACAGCAGCGGTGTGAGCTCCTCCATGAGCAGCTGTGCAGTGACACCCAGTGCAGCCATGCCATGCCAGTCAAGCAGAAGGTGATGGCTGTGTTGTGCTTCCAAGCCACCAAGTCATTTCAGACACCGGTGGGTGATACCATCACTGTGTTACAGTCGTCCACCTCGTGCCTGCTTACCCAATTTCTAGATGTCCTGTTGCCATATGATGGTGAGGCCATTGTATTTCCTAGCACAGCGGTGGAGTGCACAGAAACCATGCAGCAGCTTGATGGGGTTGTGAACCTATCTGCAGCACTCAGTGCCATTGACTGCACTCCTGGTGCCATCCAGGCACCCACTGGTGATGGGGTGGATGCCAACCTCAAGAGAAAGGGACACCACTCCATCAATGTTTAGGTAGTGTGTGATGCAGTGGGGCACATCACCAATGTTCTGGCACTGTACCCTGGCAGTGCCCCTGACACATTCATATGGCATAGTTCAAGATTATGTCAGGCATTTGAAGGTGGCCAAATACCCAATGGACACCTTGTCAATGAGTACACGCCACATGCCCCTTCCAATCCCCCATAGGTGGTTCACCGCTGTAACACAGCACAGTCGTGCCTCACTGAGGAAAGGGTGGATTGGTGCACAGGATGCACCACAGACCATGGACTGTGCTGTGGACATGGGCAGCTACACTGTGAACAGGTGCTAACATATGTTATCTACCTTACAGGGGACAGTGCTTATCTCTTGTACCTCTGGCTCCTCACATTCAAATGTGGATAAAGACAGATACAATGCGACACAGACCACCACATGCAACATCACTGAGTGCATCTTTGGCATGCTGAAAATGTGATTCCAGTGCCTGTAGCATTCAGGTGGTGCCCTACAGTATACCCCTCACAAGACATGTGGCATATTCCTAACCTGTTGTATGTTACACAACATGGTGCACACCCATGGAATAGGCATGCCAGTACATTAGGAACACAGTGACAGTGACATGGCACTGAAGGTGCAGGAGACGCTGGAGCAGCTTGACAGGTGTGACCCCAGCATGGCCAGGAGAGCCCAGGAACACAGAGTCCACATCATAAGAGGACTCACAGACAGGAGCAGGTGGGTGCCAAAATAAAAGGACACTGTTGTAGACAACTGTAATGTAAACACAAAATACAAAGTGACAGTGCATAAAAAGTGCAAAATAGAGCAGGAAAATAACAGTGTGTGCAACAGGTGGAAGAGGGCTAGGAGTGGCGGGGATGACTGTGAAAACAAAACAGGGACATGGGAAGGGGGCAAGACATGAATAAGAAAGGCAGGGTGGCCTCCAAATGCAAGCTCTTTATCCATCATGAGCGCACAAGGACTGGCATCCATGACCCCAGTATGTAGGGGTCACAGGCCGTGGGGAGGGGAAAAATGATATCCATGGGGGTGGGATCATCCTGGTCCATCTATGCCCATGCCTCTGGCTGGACGATGAAATGTCCAGGCCACACCCAGGGGTCTGGGGAGTACCCATGGATGATGGTGTTACTAGTGTGCTGCCTGATCCCAAACTGCCACTTCTTGGGGTCAATGTATGCCATGGGGTTGCCACCGCCCATGCAGTATGGCTGACTATGACTCTATGGCAGACTGTAGCAACTACCATGAGTTGGAAGAGCCTGCCTCTGAGGTAAGTAGTAGCAAGACAGCTCCAGCCACACTTGGAGTGCACATGAGTTAGTTCTGTCTCCAGTGAAAGCAGCAAAACACAGCACTGCTCGGGATCCTCAGTAATTCAGATTTTAATGTTTTTTTGGGGGTTTGTATGGTTTTTTTGTATACTTTATTTATTCTCCTACCTGGCAGCCTCTCTCTAGTGGGGATGCTTGATCTGGAGCTCTGCTGCCCGCATGAAGCCCCTGAATGGCACAATCTCCGGTTCGCCCCTTACCCCCAACCCCATCCGGCCACATGACCCCCTGGTTCTGAGCCCGCCAGCATGGGATTACCAACTCCTCCAGTGCTCTATCTGAAAATCTAGTGGAGTGACTGGAGAGGAGGAGGGTGACTGGGAGCATGTCTCAGTAGAGCCCAGAACTGGGCATGGGGCTCCTCCTCTGATCCCCACCATCGCCTACCACCTAGGCAGGGCTTTTCTTGGTTTTTCTCCCCTCAGGATGTGATGTGGAATGGCATCCTAAATGGCACTCATGCTGCTGGAGCCTGCTGACATCCTGCCCCATTTCTGCAGCCCAATGTCTGCGCTGCCCCTGGTCTCCACCAGAGGCCGTTGCTGCATTGGGCACCCCAACAACCCACTGCTGGAGAGGAGAGCAGTCCCTCCAGATGATCAATCATCTCCCTCCCCTGCCATCCCCCGATGGCCCAGGTCCATTTCTGAACCTGGGTCGCTGGCGTGGCTTGAGATGTGGCATCCAGCGCCTCAGCCCTCAGTGCCACCGGGCCCAGATTTTAATGTTTACTGTTGAAACTCAAAACACCATACACATATAAAAAGCAGAGCAGAATGCCATCACACCCTCTACCGGTTTTGTTCAAAACATGAGCGTCATCTGATGACGCTCACGTTTTGAGTGAAAATGTGTAAACATTGAAAGCTGAATTACTGAGGATCCTGAACAGTGTTGTGTTTTGCTACTTTCACCTGCCTCTGGGGTACACTGTCCTGTGGGACAGTACATGCCATTTGGCGTGGGTGCTTGGTGGGGAGTGCATACACCATATCTGAGTTGGGTGGCAGAGGTAACAAGGCCTTGTCAGATGTGGTGGCATGCACAGGGTGGGTGTGGGGTGGCATGGGATCTTGATGGCTGCTCACATTCACCTGTTGTGCAGAGTGGGTGGTGTGGGAGGTGGAGGATATGGAGGCCACCCCAGTGGTAGTGGCCATGGTAGTAGAGGTGGTGGTTGTCCCCTGAGACATTGCTGTCCACAGCAACACAGTGCCACTTCCAAGGGGGTGGCTGTCAGCAGGTGCATCTGTACTGTAGGGCACCACTTGCTGGACAGGGAGGTTGGGGGCTTATGGTTGGTGAGAACCCCTTCAGGGCATTTATGACCGCCAGGTATTGATGTGTTGGCATATATATATATAAATATATATATATGTATCAATCAATCAATCAATCAATCAAATCTTTATTTATCCAGGCGAACATCGTTGAGCATGGCTCATTAGCAAGATGTACCTGGTAAGGTCAAGGGTCAATTTACATGAAATATAGCATTCAGAACATTTACAAATAGAAGAATACAAAAATGTGAGTTATACAACTGATCCCAATAATATAATATAATATAACAATCAAATTATACACCAAATTGTAGAGACAGAAATAAAACAATAAATCAGATATTGGACACATTAATTTGACATGTTAGGATAAAAAAAACAAACAAAAAAAAAAAAAACAGCAAGGATATATTACATATATACACGATTCAGAAGGTTCATAAGGTAGCCAGCTCGCTAGGATGGGTACTAGGGGGACAAGGGAGTGTTTTGTGGCTGATGGAGTGGCAGGATTGGTACCCTATAGTAATGGTAAGGGGTAGTGAACTGGGGGGGGGAATCATAATAGTTAATGCAATAAGAGGATCCAGAGTAGGTATAGGAGGAAGAGGAGAGGGTTAGGCACTGGATCTGAAAAGGCACTGGATAGTAAGTTATAGGTAGTTTCACAGTAGGTGCTGGTGAGCTTGTATTGTGTATCTACATATCTACATTTGGAGGGTTAAACTAGTGTTGATGGAAGCAGCTACATTTTCTTTGAAAATCCTATTGTATAGGTATTTGAAGGCTGAAATAGATATAAGCTTTTCAATTTCAATGTCTTCTGCATTGTGTTCCATAAAGTGGATAACACATGGCTAATTGCATATCTACCATGTCGAGTGGAATTTAGCACCTTGAGGGATAAAGGTTCATGCTTCTTAATGCATAACTATTTGATGTGGCTTGTAAAACAGTCAGAGATATATTTTGGAAGCTGCTGCGATATTGCTCTGTAGGTACATATACTGCATTTCTATCTCTTCTGGCTTGAAGCGACGTCCATCCCACTGCAGAGTAGAGCAGACAGTGGTGAGTGCTATAGGGTAGGTCTGTGATGAACCTCAAGGCTCTGTGATATAGTGTATCTATCTTGTTCAGACATACAGTAGGGCAGCGACTGTATAAGAAGTCAGCATAATCTAGTACTGAGAGGAAAGTGGCCTGGACCATCTTCTTTTTTGAATCACTTGTAAGGAAGTGCCTTATTCTGTAGTACAGTCCAAGTCTTTGTCTGAGTTTTTTTAACAGTTCTTCCAAATGTTCTAGGTAGTCTAACCTATTATCTAACCATACCCCAGGTATTTGAATTTTGTGACATAGTCTAGTTTTCACCAAGGCAGTGGTTAATTTCGGAAGGTTAAGAGGGATACTGTACCCTGACTGCACCTGAGGGGAGAAAAACATAGCCTTGGTTTTCTTTGCATTCAATAATAGTTTCTTTCCCAGCAGTTGATATTGCAGCAGGTCGAATTCTGTTTGTAGATCTTTGCAGGCTGTAATAGGTGAAGAGTGACTGACATAAGTACTGTATCATCAGCAAACAGGTGTATAGTGGCTTTGGAAAGTTTTAAGTCGATGTTGTTGATATATATTGCAAATAGGATAGGGCCAAGGATCGATCCTTGTGGTACTCCTCTTTGAAGTGGTCTGAGTGAGGATATATCACCTTCGGCCTTCACCTGCTGAGTTCTTCCTGAAAGATAATCATGAAACCATCTAATGGAATTGGTGTCAAGCCCAACTGACCTCAGTGATGAGAGGAGCAGGTCGTGGTCAACCGTGTCAAAGGCCTTACTTAGGTCTAAGAAACAGCACTAACACAATTTTTTTATCCAATTCAAGTTGCCAGTCATTGGTGACTTTTGCAAACTGTGATGGTACTGTGATTTGTTCTGAAACCAGATTGTGCTGGATTTAGAAGATTGTTAGCTTCTAGGTACTCCCTATGTATGTGTATGTATATATATATATATATATATATATATATATATGTCCTCATCCCTTTCCTCTATTTCCTCCTCAAACAAGTCCAGCGGGTCCTACTCCTCCTACTCTGGCATCATCTCTGGGTGGTGCACCTCAGTGGATGGCCCAGCCTCCTCCTCCTCCCCCCCAGATGATGTATCCTGCACTGTAGAGATAGGTGTGCACTGTCAGTGTGTCACTCATTACACATTAGTCAAGTCCCAGTGATGTCACATGCACACCCCAGTGGTCCAGTATCTGTTGCCCATGGTCATCATGCAACTGGTGACTGAAGTGCAAACCACACCACACCTATACTGACCACATAGCTACTGGTGGATGTTGGCTCTTGCATGCACAATAGTATCCACTAACAATGTATCCCACACACACTACACATGTGTACACTGCCACCCATAGTGAAGGCCAAAACCACCCACACAGTGACACACACAACATATGTGGCAGCAGGCACCAGCACACATGGAGGGAGGTAGGAGGGGGAGTTGAGGAGCAGTGGGAACACCTAAAAGGAGCCATAGAGGAGGTGACAAACCAAAGCATCAGGTTGGTAAACAAAGGCAAGAGAAGAAGGAAACCACTATGGTTCTCGAAAGATATGGCAGACAAAGTAAGGGCCAAAAAGGGAGGGTTTCAGAAAATATAAGGAGACTCAAAAGGAGGAAGACAGGGAGGTATACCTAGAGTGTCTAAGAGAAGCAGGGAAGGCTGTTAGGTGCACAAAGGCATGGACTGAGGAAAGATTAGTGCAGACAGCGAAGAAAGGGGACAAGACATTCTGTAGGTACAGCAGTGGAAGAAGGAGAGGGGTGTGATGCTCAGAGGGGATGAAGATGAGTGTATGGATGGGTACCTAGAAAAGGCAGAAATATTGAAGAAATACTTCTGTTTAGTATTCACTGAAGGGGGGAGGGTCAGGGATCACAGTTGGGCAACAGATACGGGGGGAGGGGAGAGGTGAACACCTGTCCATGTACTGTGAAGAGAGTCCTGGAGGAGCTCACAAAACTGAAGGTGGACAAAACAATGGGGCCAGATGGCATACACCAGGGGGATATTAAGGAAGCTGCAGAGGGTGCTAGCAGTGCCTCTGGCAGCCATGTTCACAAAGTCGCTCAACACAGGAGTGGTTCCAGAGGACTGGAGGAGGGCACATGTAGTCGCTTTTCACAAAAGTGGTAGCAGGAAGGAGGCAAGGAACTATACGTTGGTCAGCCTTACCTCAGTAGCGGGTAAGATCATGGAGGCACTGCTTAAAGAAAGAATAGTGGGGCACTTGGAATGCAATGGTGCCCAAGAGCTGAGGCAACATGGATTCACAGCAGGAAGGTTGTGTCAAACAAATCTGATAGATTTTGTTGACTTGGTTACAAAGGAGGTAAATCAGAGGGGAGCAGTGGACATTGCCTACCTCGATTTCAGCAAGGCCTTCAACACCATCCCACATAAAAGGCTGGTTAACAAGATGGGTTGTCTGGGCATGGGCCACAAGGTGGTAAACTGGACTAGAAACTGGTTAATGGACAGGAGGCAGAGAGTGGTGGTAAATGGGATCCAGTTCAGAGAGAGTGGGGTGATCAGTGGGGTGCCTCAGGGATCAGTCCTTGGGCCAGTCCTGTTTAATGTCTTCATCAGTGACATAGTGGAAGGGCTGGGGGGAAAGATCTGCCTGTTTGCAGATGACACCAAAATCTGCAACAGGGTTGATGCTCCAGATGGGGTGGAGAAAATGAAGAGGGACCTGGGGAAACTTAAAGAGTGGTCCGAGGTGTGGCAGCTGAGGTTCAACTCAAAGAAGTGCAAAATACTGCACCTGGGATGAGGGGATCCTGGAGAGAACTGCAAGATGGGAGGAGTTGCTAATGGGCACCAAGGAAGAAAAGGATCTGGGGGTTATCATTTCAGACAACCTAAAGGTGTCTAAGCAGACTACAAAGGCTGCAGGGAGGGCCAGTGTCATGCTGGGGTGCCTAGGCAGAGGTATCACTAGCAGAAGGAAGGAGGTGGTGATTTCATTGTATAAAACACTAGTGAAGCCTCACCTAGAGTACTGTGTACAATACTGGAGGCTGCATCTTCATAAGGACATTGACTGGGTGGAGGAAGTCCAGAGAAGAATGACAAAGATGGTACAGGGCTTGCACCAAAAAACATATGAGGAAAGATTAAAGGACCTTAATTTGTACTTGTTGCAGGGGCGTAGCTACAAGGGTGCAGGGAGTGCAGTGGCACCCAGGCCCACGAGGTTTGAGGGGCCCAAATCATAATTTTGATGTTCATTCAAAACTGGAGAGGAGCCCTGTAACATGGCCTTGCACCCAGGCCCTCTGGGAATTTGCTACGCTGCTGACTCATTGGAGGAGAGGAGGGAGAGGGGAGAAATGATAGAAACCTTCAAGTACCTTAAAGGCATAAACAAGGCACAGGGGGTGACATCCTCCAATATAGAAGAAGTACAAGAACGATGGGGCATGATATGAAATTGGAAGGTGGCAGGATAAGGGGAAATGTGAGGATGTTTTTCTTCATGGAAAGGGTGGTAGATGCATGGAAAAGTCTGCCACAGGAGGTAGTGGGAGTGAGCACAGTGGAGGGATTTAAACATGCATGGGACAAGCATAAGGGAACCCTAGAAGTGGGAAGGAAAGGAGAAAGCCATTGATCAAGTAGAGTCACAGGCCACAAACAAGGGTAGGGCTTATGGGAAAACTGGATGGGCCTAGTGGTCCTGATCTGTCGACAATTTCTATATTTCTGTTTCTATGGCAATCACCTTGGCAGATGTGACACTCACCCTATATGCATGGGCAAATGCCAGGGTATCTGTGTGCAGAGGAGGACCGGTCGAGTTGTCTGTGGCAGATGCTGCTATGCTGGAACCCAGTAAACACAGCAGCAGCCCATGTCACAGAGCACACTGGGGTGAAAAAAGTACACTGCATGAATGCTTATGGCATGGCCGCAGTGTGCCCCAATACCTGTGGGATCTGTATGTGTACCCATGCACATCAGGGTATGCCCCAGCTGTGTACTTACATGTCTGGAAGGACACAACCTGGGACTCAAAGCCACCCTCAGCGACCCCTTCCACTTCCACCATCCACAGTGTGGAAGCCAACCAACTCCTCTGCAGGGTCAAGTGGTCTTGCAACCACCAATGGCCAGGGTCCACCACTGGTTGCATGTTCTGCATAGTGCTATGCAGCCACATTTTCCTTGACATGGTGCCGGAGGTCTCTGAAGTGCTTGCACACCGCATCCAGAGGTCGACCTTGGCCACTAACTGCATTGACCTCTGCAATAATCTTCTCCCACTCTTGCCTGACACTGGCATCTGTGGCACGGCTTTGTCAGCAGGGACTCACTGGCTGTGTACACCTCGGCTAGTGCTTTAAGCTCCTTGCAGGAGAATTTGTGAATTTGTGTGCCCGCAGTCTCTCTCCCCGACCAGAGGCACCTGTTGGAGAAGGTCATGAGACCGTGGTTAGTGCCTGGTGCATGAGTAGGATGTGTGTGTGTGTGTATGCTTCCACAATCTGAACCACCATTGCAGCATTGTTGTGTACCATGTACCTGTGTTGATGGGGTCAGACAATGCTCACTGCCAGTCTGTCATAGGCCACAGTTGTTCCACGCATGGCCAATGTGGAGCACCACACAAATGTTGGTGTGTATGCGACACATACAACCCAACCAACATCATGCAGTGGACAGGCAGCAACATGTCAGGAGCACAGAAGCTATCCTCACAGATATGGGGGCAACGCATGTCTGTCATACAAGCCTGTGGTGCTGAGTTGCAGCCCACTGCCATTGGCGATGTCCTACACTGCAGGTATAAGATGGACAAAAGGCCAACACAGGGACAGTACATGACACCATGGTGCCTATGAGGACTGGCTGTGCCTTGCATGTGCATGTGACACTAACGTAGTTCCCTGCCGAAACGTGGTTGCATAGAGCATTCGTGTACAGGGACCTTGTTGTCCACATCCAGCAATGTTTGTGTTGTCAGTTGAACCCCATGCTGCTGGCACATGGGTTTATGTGGACAGACAGTATGAAAGTGATGCACACTGTTAGGACACACCTGACGTCTGGAGCAGGATATTCTTTGACAGCAGCATCCTAGTTAACGTAACACACATTGTTGTAATATATTTTCTGCCACACTACTGGCAACCCATGTTCCTGCACTGTGATGTAACTCCCATCCACAGGTTTTATTATGTGTATGGCATGCAGAGCACCTGCCTGTGCCTATGGATGTTGTGTTCTGTGAAGACATTTTTTCTCTTTCCAGTGTGCTGTGTAGGGGGTGCTCAGGTCCCCTTTAAATAGCCCTGGCAATATAAACATGTAAGTGTATGCAAATCCAATTATAATGACATGCCAATGTAGTGTTTTCCACACTGACTGCCCAATGAGGCTTATTTACATAGCCTGGCTGAATGTAGCAAATTTGCGTGCTGCACTAAATGGTTTTGCACTTGCACATTGTGCAATGCACTGCACAAATGTAGTTTGTGCTTTACACAGCACAAAACATGCAAATGCAATGATGTTATCATGTAGCTATTTGCTGCTCACATTTGCTATGTTCAGAGCTGTGTTCGGTGCTGGCCAATCTCTACACTTCTGCACTGCACTCTGGGCTATGTTTTGCACAACTCTGTGTGCACACTTTATTCAGCAGTGTTTGCCCATAGGCTAATCCTTTGAATATTGCACGCAATTGTGTGTGGGCTAATGATAATTGCCAGGCAGTGCAAAATTTACCCTCGGGCAATTTTTTGAATATCTGGCCCCTGTTATGCCCAGCCTGTGCCCCAGCAATCAGCCACTGGCTATACAGTCCAGATTTAAATGCACCTACATGCCCAGCTACAAGCACTCTGTACCCTGCCTGTGCCCCAGCAATCAGCCGCTGGCTATACAGTCCAGATTTACATCCACCTACATGCCCAGATACAAGCATTCTATACCCTGCCTGTGCCCTGGTCATTCATAATTCCTTAAGCCACCACAGTCCCTTCATGAAACAGCAGTCATGTTCTGTGCCACAGATGATATACAGATTCCTTACCAAATTAGACACCATATAAAACACGATTGTAAACTAAACCTGTATAAGCCATGATAACTAACCAGTAGAAGGAAATCACCACAGTTCAAAGTCAGTGGAGCTACACATGAACGAAACAAACAGGGCACAACTGAAGGCAGACATGAACAATGCAGAGAAATTGCAACATCTCTCATACCACAGTCAGTATGGGTCTAACCACGAGCATGCAATAATAAGTAGGCAATATCTGAATATCTTTCTTCCATATTTAGTGTACAGACATAAACAGAACTCAGCCGGCAGGCCATTGAGATGAACGGCAGCGAAGTGGACCAGCTCTGTGCCACCCGGTTTATTATTTTTAAATTATTTGGGCACTTAGCTGGCAATTGATGCCAAATAGGCACCAATTGACATAAAAAAAAATTCTGTCTAATGAATTTCATTTTGTTTCAATGAAAATCTGCCAGTAAACATTTTTTTCTAGTCAAAAACTGCAGCATTTCCTCGTAGCTCCTAATGGCTAGTGTGTGGCTTCAGGCGGACATGACAGCGACAGCTCCTATAAACGAATTACGGGAAATTAAGTCTCTCTTGCAGCAAGTCCTACATGAAATTACCACCTTTAGGAGTTCAGCAGCCCTACAAGAAGACAACGTCCATGATTTGCAGTGTAAGGAACAGGACACAGAAATGTATCTATCATATAGACTAAAAGACAGTTGTCATGATGCCCATATACAGGAGCTGGAGTGCCTGGTCATTGTCCTCTGGGACCAAGCAGAAGATGTGGAGAACTACAGTCATCACAATAATCTGTGATTCATGGATTTCCTAGGGAAGGCGGAGGGTCAGAACACAGTTGTATTCCTTACTATAGTGATCCCAGAGCTCTTAAAGGGACACTGTCAACCTGTTTTGCATCATATTATTTCTAGGTAAAACTCTGCATTTTATGATTGCTTACCTTCTCTAAAATTAATTGATGTTGCTGGTTGTTTAATCTACCTCCTTACTTATTAGAACTGAAATGCATTAGAATGTATAGTCATACATAGCCTTGTTTAGCTTCAAATTGTTTACCTAGGCTTACTGCATACTTCCTGAACATTTGAAACACCCTCAAACAGTGCAGCCACTCATGATACAATAGTCTGCTCCTCCTCCCACTACATAATGAGCAGCTAGATAGGGTTGGGGGTGTTCCTGAATCCTGGAAAGATGCAGTTGTAATTGATCAAGAAATGCAAACAAACATGTTTTAGTGTGGTAACACCAGTATGGTTGACACTCCGTTTTTTTTCTTTTTAAAAGGAAAAAAGAGTCTGAATCAAACAACCAGCTATATCTGCAGTCTCTATAGAATGAGAACAATCATAAAATGTGTTTTTTAAACTAGGGACACTATGAAGCCAAAGGGAGTTGACAATGTCCCTTTAAGGCATAACTGGTGGTCTGAACTGGAAATAGATGGAGCTCACAGAACCCTTGGACCAATGCCTAGGGAGGAGGAGTGCACCCCGACTGATACTCATTTTTCCTCCGCTATATAGACAGGGAAAAAAATACTTCCACTTGCCCAACCGAGACAGTGGTCACCTGTCCTGGCAGGGACACAGAATTTACATCTTTGCAGACTTTTCAGCTGAGTTAGCACAGAAAAGAGGGGAATTCACGACTGCCAAGAAGTTTCTACAGGAACAAGGTATCTCGTACAAGATTCTGTACCCAGCAAAATTACAAATCACCCACAATGGTGTTTCTCATATTTTTTACAGTCCAGAGGAAGCCTGGGGTTTTGTGACTATGAACTGACCATCTGTGGTAAAAGTCATGCAGCAGTCCTTGGAGGTCCAGGATAAAAGGAAACATCCCACCTACATCCACAGAAACTGGCAGCGGCCATCAGAAAGAAAGGACAACCAAAATGAAATGAACTGGCAGACTATGAAAATCAATGGGAGGGGCCATAACAAGCATCGCTCTCAGAGGAATGCAGGAGCAGCACAAAAGATTGGGAATCCTGACTCTGCCTACTCCCTGAGCAGCAATTCTTCAGGGGAGCCAGCCCCTAAATATTAAGAGAAAATGAAGTTCCCCTCTACAGATTATCTCTCTGCAGGCTTCCCTCAACAACATTGATTTAACCACCCCCCCCCCACCCAAAGACTGCTCACAGTAAAGACCCTACTTGGGCAGATAAGAGTGGCAGCAGGCTTGGGGGACCTGTCCCCTCACAATAAGACTTCACCTTCCTGGGTTGATGTGCCCCAACAAGTTGCTGCAGCCTGATCATAGGCATGGGATTTTCCTCCTTGGACTCATCCAGCCACTCACATTACATATAAAGAATAATGTATGGGCACCCATATACAACAAGCCTATGTTTCCATTGAGTGGTTGAGGTACCAGTGTATGGACCTCAAGAACGAAGCTTAAGAGGTCCATGCTGGTATCTCAACCCCAAAATGGAAACAAGGGAGAACTGTGTTTTTAAAATTCAGAATTTCATACAAGTGGGTCAAAATGCATAAGTGAAAGCATTGGCTTAGCAACCGGCTCTCTCATACTGCAGCACCATAAGTTAAAGAGAGCAGTACGACGTGCTCACTATGGCAGCTGAAGCGGGACATGAAGTGCCATAGTCAGCTCTGTGTGTGCAAAGTATCAGGTTTGTCGGTTTTCTTTCTTTTTAATAACTGGCACTGTTAATTATTGGGTCAGGAGCAGATCTGTCTTTTACTTAACTGGCTTTACTGACTCAGGGCTGACTCTTTTTTTAGAGATGCGCCGAATGTTCCGACTTCTGTGAGGTAATTTGAAGTAAGGTTAGTTAAAACTGTAAGAGAAGTCGGTGCAAGTTACTGGGGGGTTATTTACATATGACATGAGCACAATAAGGTGTAATTTTAATATGGAACATGCACAATAAGGGGGTAATTTAAATATAGAGAGTGCACAATAAGGTTAAAACATGCACAATAACGCTTTAGGAAGTACAACAATGGGATTATTGAGTTGTGCAATTTCAGTGCACAATCAGGTCAGACAATGCACTATATGGACATTGATTTTGTAGCCATTATTGGTTTGACATTTGAAGTTTAATGCTTAGCTGCTAGTTCTGCTTACTGTGTTGCAGGGGTCTATTATGTGGGAGATTTGGGGTCACTCTGGGCACTGGAGGGCTGTGTCAGATTTCATACCTGACTTCAGTGATGTTGCTGTGATGCCTCCATTTGATCTGACCTGCTGCAGGAAAGCCACGACTTGTGTCTGGGGTCAGTGGTGGAAAGTAGGGAGCAGCACACACATTTCTACATCTCCAATATTTTCTTTTGCTTTGACCATTAGTTGCTGTCCATCCTGCCCCCCAATGTCTGGCTTGGGTATGGGAGCTAATTTGTGGGGAATGGGATGGAGACTGGTTGGATCCTGACTGCTGTGCTGCCTTCTGACAGAGGGAACAACTGTTAACTGCATCCACACTCCCTCTCTTCCTGCCTCTGCAGCAGTTGAAAATGGCTTTCGAATGTACAAACAGCAGCATTCCAGCTGATCGTGCCAGCAACATTAGAGCAGCACTCACGCAGACTGGGGCCTGCAGCAGAAATCTTCTTTTAGTGCACCAGCTTCTTTATGCCTAGTGCTGCCATGCCAGTAGTGGGATACCCGACTGTCACTTGGTCCCACAGATACGTTTTTATGGAGAGACCAGTTCCAAGTGGCAGCATGCCCTTCCGGTGGCATCTTTAGTCTTTCGGATGAGACGTTAAACCGAGGTCCCATCTGCCTGGATTGGTGGTAGTTCAGGTGGATGTTAAAGATCCCATGGCACTTATCGAAAAGAGCAGGGGAATTTCCCCAGTGTCCTGGCCAAATTTCCCTCATTCACTAAAAATACCACCAACAGCTTAATCTGGTTCAAGGTCAGTTGGCATTCATCTGTATCCCCCTTCCCCGGGTCGTGCCTGAAAATAGGCAGGATTTGTCTAGTGCACTTACCCGGTCAACAAAAACTAAATAAATAAATAAATAAAATAAAGTCTGGATCCCCGGGGAAGCTTAACAAGCTGGTTTACAAGATATTTAATGTGTAATACCTAACTACTAGTTCTGCTTGCTGTTTTCAGTGGTCTGATTATATGGGGTTTTTGGGGTCACTCTGAGTTGGATCTGGTGATGATGACTCAAAGCTCTTATTTTATCTGACCTGCTGCAGAAATGTCCTGATTTGTGTGTGAGGTCAGTAGTGGTGAGGGAGGAGCAGTATTGATTATGCCTTTCCAACTTTGGCCACTTATTGCTCTCCGTCTGCACCCCTGCCCCCCCATGTCTGGCTTGAGTATGGGGGCTATGCTGGTGGAGAGAGGGGTGGAGACTAGTTGAGTTCTGACTGTCATGATGTCTTCCAATAGAGGGAACATCTGTCAGTAAACCTGCACTCCACCTCTCCTTGCCTCTGCAGTGGTCAGAAATGGCTTTCAAATGTACAGACAGCAGCATTCAAGCTGTTAGTGCCAGCATCTTTTGAGCAGCCCTCACACAGAAATCCCTTCTCAGTTCACCAGCTTTTCTATGTCTGCTGCCGTAAGCCTCATTAGTGGGATACCAGTTTACTGCTTGAGTTGACAGATACATCATTTACAGAGATCCCAACTCCATGTGGCAATATACCTTCCTGGAACAGCATTCTTGAAGTATAGACCCCCCCCCAAGAAGCTTAACAAGCTGGATAAGCACTGGGATGTGGGAAGGTGCGAGGCTGAGTGGGAAATCATTCCGGACTGCTTGCTTATCTAATCATTTAGCTGAGGAGAGAGACTAATCTCATTTCATCCCTCTTCTGCTCAGACTTCGTTACTTAACTCTGTAGTATTTGAACGCTCCTCTCTTTCATTCCCTGTCAACTCATCCCCCCCCAGCTTCTGTCTTTAACACTGTAGCATCTGACATTGGGACTTTAAAAGAAGGTCTTATGTGGCAATACTATGCCATACCATGAGTTAGATTTAAACAGGGAGTCCCTGCTAATAGGGAGAGACATCCTATTTGTTGGGGTTTCCCAATTTCCCCCCATTCCCTGGTGGAATGCCACCTCTCTTGCTTTCCTTGGGAAGGCTCCCTCTTCCCTGACAAGGGCCAGTTGCCCCTCAAAAATTCCCTTATATCATGGCTCCCTGGCATGACTAACTCTAAGCTGCATGTCACTGTGATGCTCCGTATACCATTGGTACAGTGACGGTAAAACAGCAAAGACCAGTACAGTGACAACATCGACTGTTCGCTGTACTGGCCCACTGTCTTACCGACGCCACTGTCTCCAGGGAGTTTTCCCCCTCCCCAAAACAACTCCGACTCAGAGTTGGTAATCCTTAGTGTGGGGGTGTGGGGGGATAAAGCTCTCCCCACGAAAAGAACTCTTGTGTTCCTGGATGGCACAATGCCAACTGTCGACATTGTGCTGTCACTGTAATGGCATTCGACAGGGTAACTGACGATGCAGCATGGTGGAACCATGATGCTCAGAGTCACTTGAGGGAAACAGGGTATTACTCCAGCTCATCCATATCACAATATCCCATCAACATTTATTTATTTAGTTTTTGTTGACTGGGTAAGTGCACTAGGCAGATTCTGCCTATTTTCAGTCACGACCCAGAGGAGGGGGATACAGATGAATGCCACCTGACCTTGAACCAGATTAAGCTGTTGGTGGTATTTTAGTGAATGAGGGAAATTTGGCCAGGGCACCATGGAAATTCCCTTACTCTTTTTGAGCAGTGCCATAGGATCTTTAACAGCTACCTGAACTATCACCAGAACAGACAGATGGGACCTCGGTTTAACATCTCATCTGAAAGACGGCACCTCAGGAGTGCAGCACCCCCTCATGCTGCACTACAGTGTCAGTATTGGGATATTAACCCAAGTGCCTGATGTGGGGATAGAACACACAGCCTTCTGATCTCCCGGCCTCAGAGGTGAGTGTGCTACCTGCTGAGCCACTGACACTGCAAACATGCACCTGCAAAGGTTGACTCTATCACTGGAGTCTTTAAATTATCTAAACTATACAAACCCAAGGGAGCCAGAGTGATGGGTGACCTTCTCACTTCTTATGCCCCTTGTTTTGCAGCTTATTCTCTGTTTTGGCATACAATACTGGTGTGTGCTGGAACTACAGGCATACAGGTGGTGCACATCTTCTCACCTACTATGCTTGCTATACTGCTAGCATTATACATCACAGCATATGCCATGGGTCACAGGGACTGGGGATTTGAGAGGCTCCACCCTCATGCAACCTTTGCCCTCCTGGCTTCATTAAATGTACATTGTATTATGTGTATGCTAATGCCACTTTAGCAACTCTTTTTTCACTTATAACAATGTATTCAGCAATACTGCCATATAGTATCTTGCTTAGACGGACTATAATCTCTGGTCATGTATTCTTTGTAGAAGGGTTGTGCTGCACTATAGTTTTTCTATGTAGGCAGACCGGGGTCCATAGCTGATTATAGTTTGATCTGGACCCCTATGGTTCATCATTTGTGTTTAACTTGGCGCTACACTTGGAAAGTCAGTATCTCCTGCAATCATCCTGTCCCCTGTAAATTAAAGTCTTATATTGACAGCACTAATTAAATTCCTATCCTGGAATGTTAAAGGGATCTATTCTCCTGTAAAGAGAAGGAAACTACTGGATCACCTCTGTAGGGAGGGGATTGGGGTAGCCATCTTGCAGGAGACCTCCTCACACCTTCTGAGATGGATAAACTAGAGATGGGGTGGGTATCCCAGGTTTATGGAAGTTCCTTCACCTCCAAGAACTGAGGGATTGCTATACTGATACACAAGAATGTCCCATTCACCTGACTTAAAGTGGCTGTGGACAATGAAGGACTGTATACAGTCATCTAGGGGACTTTACATGGCTGTGAGCTCACCCTATGTAATACATACACTCAAAATAGCCCAGATGCCAAATTTTTCCTAAACCTTGTTCAGCTACTGGTGGAAAACCAAAAGGGAGATGTTATCCTTGGAAGGGATGCTAACAGTGTCTTGGATGAATTCCCAGATAGGTCTACAGCCCCCAAGACCCCATATCAGTGGCAACAAGGGCTATAAGACAATTAAAAGAGGACTTGGGCCTCACTGACATCTGGAGCCTTGTCAATTCAATGGTCTGGGCCTACATGTATTTTTCTCCTCTACACTAGTCCTACTCCAGAATAGATTATTGGCTGATTACAGCTCCTTTGGTCCCAGAAGTCATGGAGGCAGCAATTGGTCAGATCATTATCTCGGACCATGCCCTGTCTCTTTTACATGGCTTCCAGCTGGAGCACTAATTCCCCCTCATGGACACTGGAGGTTTAATACCTTCCTACTTAAAGATACCACATTCATGTCTTCCCTCAAAGATGACATAGAGAGTTACCAGGAACTAAATAAAGCAGGTGATACCTCAGCAGTCATGAGGGGGGATGCATTCAGAGCCTGCATAAGGGGCAGCTGTATCAACTATGCCACTCATGTTAAAAAAGCCAAAGCCCAGAAACCACAAGCCCAACTTTGTAGGCTTAAGGACTTGGAAACTCAATACAGAAAAGCCATTCACAATAAGCCTGAACTGCTGACAAAGATTACAGGGATGGGGTATAAAATCAGCACTTATCTCCATCAAAAGGCGGAATACATGCTTTTACACCTCCATCAATCTTGTTGGGAGGCTGGGGAGAAATCAGGACGATTGTTGGCTTACCAACTTAAAAAGAGGCAGGCGTGATCCCAGATCATGGGTATTAAGGACCTTCACAGTAATATTAAGACTAACCCACTGGATATTAAAAAGGCTTTCTTACACTTTTACCAAGACCTTTATGCTTAGGAGAAGACCCCCATCTTCACTGATATAGATAGTTTAACAGCCCCACTGGCCTTACCCCAACTTTCCACACAGCTCAAAGAGCTCCTGGACAAACCCTTCACACTAGAAGAGTTAAGTGATGCCCTCCATAAGATGCCTGTGGGGAAGGCATCTGGGGGTGATGGGGTATCCACATAGTTCTTATGCGCTTTCTCCAAGCAACTCCACCCATCCTTGATGGAGGTCATGGAGGAAGCCTGCACTGTGGGACAACTTCCAGCCTCAATGCAGACAGCCACAATTGCATTAATCCCCAAACCAGGGGAAAGATCCACTGTCCTATGGTAGTTACCGTCTGATTGCTCTTATCTGTTCAGACTGCAAAGTCTTTGCTGAGCTTCTGGCCACACAACTGCAAGCGGTAACCTCAGACCTAATAGACAGGGACCAGGTGGGGTTCATGGGTCAATTTTTCATGGAGAGGGTGGTGGAGAACTGGAATGGGCTTCTGGAGGAGTTGGTGAATTCATAGACTATAGAGGTATTCAAGTCCACTTGGGACAGACACATGGGACTAATGGGAAGGGGGGCTTTTGATACAGAAGGTTGGACTAGGGGGGGCAAGGGGCAGACTTGATGGGCCGGGAGATCCTTTTCTGCTGTCAGGTTCTGTGATACTGTGATTTTGTGATGACCCAGAGAAGGGGATCTGACACACCAGATGCCTCCTGAATCTCATATGGCAGATCCCCGGCTCAGTCGTCCTGCAGTCTTGGTATCTTTGGATGCGAAGAAAGTGTTCAATAGGGTGGAGTGGGATTTCCTCTTCCACAACCTAAAAGTCTTTGGCATAGGGGACACCACTGTTCAGTGGGTAGGAACGCTACACCAAGGTGCTCAAACCAGGGTCCTTACCAACTCTATAATAGAGTCAGACGTTTTCCCTCTGGGGAGGAGAACTCGTCCAGGTTGCCCCCTGTCCCTACTGCTATTTATACTGGCCCTGGAACCTCTGTTGCAGGCTCTCCGGCAGGATAGAAACATTGTAGGAACTGGATGGGACATTAACACAAGGCTCTGGCATATGTGGACGATATCCTGCTCACACTATCACACCCTGAAACATCGGTCCCCATACTCCTGTCTTTGCTAGCCAAATACTGCAAACTTTCAGGGTACAAGGCAAATGTAGCAAAGTCCCTCCTGCTACCCTATGGACAAGAGACCTTGAATCTCCTAGGATTCCCATGGGTTTTACTCCCTGTACAAGAGCAGATTAAGCATCTGGGCATCAACTTCTCTTGGTCTCTTGGAAAAACAGAGCACCTTAATGTTCCCCCTCTCACAGTGTCACTTGCTATGGACTTAGAGAGTTGGAGTAAACTCCACTTATCACATTGGGGTAAATTGCATGCATATAAAATGCTGGCTGTCCCCAAACTACTACATCTGTTATATAATCTCCCTATCATTCTGAAATCCAAACTCTTTCAGTCTTTACATAACAGCATGCGTTGGTTCATGTGAGGTACTGGGCCCAGGCACCTCAATTTTCAGAAACTGACCATGTCTCTGTGCAAAGGAGGCCTCTACTTACCCAATTTTGCAATCAAGCATGATGCCCATATGCTCCTCCAATTATCTTGTACATTTGGAGGTGGGTTAGGCATGTACAGACCCAAAGAGGTAGATTGTGAAGAAGCTGCACTGGGTACTACCATAGGTAAGACCATCAGATTCAGCAAGGTTCCCAAACACTTGAAACAATATTCCACCATGTTGGGTCTGGAAATGATGGGTGAATAGAATTCACTGGGACCCTCGCCTCTCACCAGACTTTCCATTGTGGGGGAATGAGAGACTCACCATAAACAGGCATCCAATAAATTGGGAGAATTTGCCCTCTAAAGGGATATTTTACTTAGGCTAACTGATCAAGCCTGCTTCAGGCCTACTAAAATCTTTCACCTAGCAACAGAGTGAATTTGCCTTGGAGAATTGTCAATACTGGCAGTACCTCCAACTGAGGCATGCATTGAGGGAGATTCTAGGGCCTAACTTGCAGTCTCAAGGTGGGAGTCACTTTCATGACCTCCTCTATCACCTAGGTGGGTGATCACTAAGAAGTAGTATGATATACTGCAATTTGATGTACCTTGGTAAGGATGCAACAGTTGCCCTTAAACAAAAATGGGGAACAGAATTAAGCTGTACTATTTCTGAAAGCATTGAGAAATGGCTATGGACTCAACTCTGTACGGACATCAAAGATACAAGGAACCACTTCACACAGTTTAAGATTCTCCATCGCTAGCACTTTACTGTACCCCACAGCAGTTACACAATTGGGGTCTTATAGACTCTGATAAATGCTGCCACTGTGGAACTCGGACCAGGACCATAACTCACCTTCTTTGGAGTTGTATGAAACTTAATAATTTCTCGCAAAAGGTTCAAGAGGTCCATTCCTCTATTTTGGAAGCTTCCATCCCCCATCGGCCCCTGTGGTAATGCTGGGTTACATGGAATCTGTACCTTCACTCAGCCTTATCTCAAAGGCACACACCTACTGGCTGTTAGGCACATTAGTATGTGCAAAATGAGTTATACTGAGACACCAGAAGTTACCTCAACCCCTAGATGTCTCAGAGTGGATTCAGGAACTAAGTATTATGGCTAGTTTCAAGAGAGTTCACTATTCAACAGCGGGCTGACTGGACAGGTATCTTGACCTCTGGGGGACCTACTTGGACTCTTCACTCTGTAAAATCTCGACAGGATACCACATGCTCTCATACCTTTCAAAATGAAAGGAATCTCATACCCAACCCTCTCAGTCTTCTTTTCTTTCCTCTCAGAAGCTCTTCCCTTTAGCACATGCAGATGGTTCCTGAATTTCCATTGCAATTCTAGTTATTAATACTCCTTGGGCTAGATTCAGAATACTTTGCCCCAGTGCAAACCCAGTTTGCATGATGCAGACTGGGTTTTACACCAGGCTGGTATTCACAAAAGACTAGCAAACCAGTTTTGGGCCGGATCAAAGTCTGGAGGGGGCTGTAATGCAAATGAGGGGGAGGTAATCTGCATATCCATGCAGTCTCATTCACAATGTAGTTTCTCCATGCCATGTCCTTTTGTGGGGTTCCTTTGCTTTGAGAAAATACTGATGAGCCATACCTTGCTTTAATTCTGTGCAGCCCTAGTGGCTGGCAGATGTACTATGGTTCCCCCTCCCCCATTCACAGATTGTCATCCTGGTACAATAATAATAATACATTTCCCCAATAGTGTAGTGGTCCCTCTCATGATCTCTGATCGTCATCCCGTTATATGAAATAAAATATTTCCCTGGTAGTCTAGCGGTCCCTCCCCTCCCCCGATCTCTGAGCACCATCCTGTTATATGAAATAAAATATTTCCCTGGTAGTCTAGTAGTCCCTCCCCCCTCCCCTGTTTGCTGATCACCATCACTTAATATTACATAAAATTTTCCTGGTAGTCCAGTGGTCCCACACCCTTCCTCCATTTGCAAATTGCCATCCTTTCATGATGCCAAGAATAACCTTGGTGGTCTAATGGTCCCTCACTATATTCTGAATCTCTCCCTACCATTCCATAAATAATTACACTGATGGTCTAGTGGTCCCCCCATCCATACCCGATCTGCCCCTATATACAAAAGTACATATTCCCTGGTGACTAGTAGACCCTCCGCCACCCCACCCTTTCAGGTAGTGTCTCACCATCCCACTCTCCCATCCCAAAACCAAGCCAGTGACCAGCACAGCCCTTTTCTCACCACTAAGGCTGTCCTCTGACTGAGCTCTCAATGAGTGCATACTGTATACAGTACGGGCTCACTGACGCTGATTGACACTAAAATCTACTTCTACTACTACATCCATAGTCAGTATTAGGGCTGAGCAGACTGTTCCACCCAAGATCCGAACTCCCAGATTGAACCTGTAATTCACGGACCCGGATAGATATGGACTTCATCACCAAAGTTCGGTTCTGGGTCCATGGAGTGCCATTTAGTGCATTGTTGCAATGGGGATGCCATTGGCATGCTCAATCCATGTACAGGCGGCCAGCGGCATTCAATCAGGCAACAGACAGTCACATGATGCACTCATGGTATATAACCATGCTGAGTACCCAGCTAGGCCCTGATGAGTTGGAGGATGGTTGGAAGAGCTAGTGTTGTTCCTTCCTCACTGCAGTAGAGCTGCCAGAAGTTGTGCAATGAAGAGAAAAATCATAATATTAAAAAATAAAACTGCTTTTTAGAGGAGAGGAAAGAAACTAGAGAGAAGAGAGAAGAGAGAGAAAGTAGGCTTACTGGGGAGAGAAACTTATCATCAGGGAGTGGGAGGAGTCAGGACTGGAGAAGATATCCAGAGGGACCGGGAGAGAGATAGTGGTGGCCTGGGTGGCTGCCAGGGAGGAGGCAGCAATGGGCAAATAAAAGACAGGCAGTGTGGCAGTGTGTGTGTGTGTGTACTACAGGGCAAGGCAGGCTGGCAAAATCTTTGACTTGTGCCATTCCAGATCCAGAGGAGCAGGGGAGAGAGACTACTGGGGACCCAAGAGAATGTTTACAGTTACAGAAAATCCCAAATCAAGGTTTTTTTTCTTTTCTTGGCCTCAATGTGGCTATGTAGTACAGGGCAAGGGCAGGCTGGCAAAATAAATCTTTGACTTGTACCATCCAGAGGAGAGAGAGCGAGTGAGAGAGAGAGAGAGAGAGAGAGAGACTGTGGGGGGAGGGCATGAGAAATTTAACAATCCCAGAAATCCCAAATAATTTTTTTTTTCCTGGCTTCAGTGTGGCTGTGTGTACAGGGCAAGGGCAGGCTGGCAAAATAAATATTTGACTTGTGCCATCCAGAGGGAAGAGAGAGAGGCTGCAGGGGGCCTACAAAAAATGTAACAGTCCCAGAAATCCCAAATTAAAGTTTTTTTCTTGGCTTCAGTGTGGCTGCATGTACAGGGCAAGGGCAGGCTGGCAAAATAAATATTTGACTTGTGCCATCCAGAGGGAAGAGAGAGAGGCTGCAGGGGGCCTACAAGAAATGTAACAGTCCCAGAAATCCCAAATAAAATGTTTTTCCTGACTTCAGTGTGGCTGTGTGTGCAGGGCAAGGGCAGGCTGGCAAAATAAATCTTTGACTTGTGCCATTCAAGCACAATCACTTGTTAATGTTCATTCACAATTTCATGCACTAAAAAATATATATTCTGCTTGGACAAACAACAGACAAGTTGAAGCACCTGTGCTGCTGGCTGTTGGTGGCTCAGGAGATAATCTGACTTTGTGACTTGTAGCTGTCTGTTTACACTACAACACAAGTAAAGTACACACAAGTGTCATCATCACCATCATCACTCATTCCCCATTATTTCTCCTTATCATTAGTTTTATAGTTTATCACGTTACATTACGTATAAGCATTAACCAACTCCAGTGTGAGACTGTGCTGTGTGTGGCCATGCACCAGATGTGTCTGCATCTCCAATTCAAATTCTGAGGCACACTTAACAGTTGCTGAATTTGGTCACTGAACAGTAACTGTAGGAGTCAGTCAGGTAATCTTGGAAGGAAGTGGCGGTGGACTGCTATGCTGTTGGTGTGCTGTGTACAGTCACAAGTCATGACAGTAAATTTGTCCCTGGCCCATGGGTGTGGGTGGGAGTCATCATCAGAAGGACATCACATTAGTTAGAGGGATCTTTTTTTGCAGGTAAGAATACTAAGAAAATGTTGATGAGGTGCATTCTATTTTTCAGGTAGGCAGTGGCACTGCAAAGATAGCAATCATCCTGAAAAGGGAAACAAAATCAAACCCCCAAAAGTGATTTTTTTATGTCTAAGGTTTCGTCTTCAATGCGACTGCCTGAATCCAAAAAAGGTGCATCTCTCAGATCATCATCAGTCTCAAGTAAAAAAAAGTTATGTAGTTAAAACCAAAGGCTTGGTGGGTGACAGCACAATAATAAAAAAAATCTTAGCTGCCTGCAGTGCCTGCAGTGCTTGGTGGTGCTATGATATAGGTATTTGCATCTGTCTGTCTCTCTCTCTCCATACCTCTCTGTCTCTCCCAGCACATTTGTGTCATGGATCCGAGCAGGATATGCCACCATTACAGGCCAGCCATGAAGAGGCTTGTAGTGAGTGATTGCTTTTTTATTTAGCAGTTTTACATTAATTTTTATAAAAATAATCCCTTAAATTATTTCCTTTGGGCCTCTGTGTCAAATGTGACCAACTTTGACCACTATTATGCATTTTTTCACATTTTTTTCAAATATTTGTCAATAAATCAGAACAAATCAGAACGTCACAGTGTTCTGGTTCTTGTTTAATAAGGGTCAGGACTCAGCCGAGTTCTCCCAGCCCTAGTCAGTATAAACCACACCAGTAAACATAACGTTAAAAATAAAATCTACTGCTGCTACTACTACCACATCCGTAGTCAGTATAAAAACATACCAGTAAAAATAATGTTGTACATTGTACATTGCCATGACAAAAATTTTAAAACTATAAATTATAAAATTGTAGATACAAAATTACAAAATAGAGGAACAGTCCATAGTACTCAAAGTGCTTTTGTGTGGCCTTCAAGAAACATTGAAACAGAATCATAGAAACTGACAGCAAATAAAGGCCGCTTGGCCCATCCAGTCTACCCATTTTCATTGCAATTGCTTTGGCTGCAGACCCTCCGTGGTCTACAGTAGTGTCCCTTCCACCCCTTTCTTTTCTTTTCCAATTCTCTTGTGTCTGTCCCAGACTTTGTTTGAATCCTACCACTGTTTTCACCCCCACTGCCTCTGCTGCAAGGCTGTTCCAGGCATCCACCACCCTTTCTGTGAAGATGTATTTCCTCACATCTGTCATGAACCTGCCCCCCTCAAGCTTCATATCATGACTCCTTGTTCTAGAGCACCCTTTCTTCTGAAAAATACTTCCCACTTGTACCTTATTCACTCCTGTGAAGTAGCATAGGGAAACTACTGCTTTACAGTTGCAAGTGTTAACTGTGCCCATATTGTTGCTCGCTATCCTCTGCCCCTTCCCAGCTCTTTCAGCAGTAACCTTACCCCTGACTTAGCTCAATCCCTTCCCACCATTCAAGCTTAACTTGTTTTTCTCTATTTCCATCCCCCTTCCCTCCCTTGTTAGGCTCCACATGGCCAGAACAGCCATCACCCTCCTGCAGCGCAGGTTGCTAGCCAAATATTGGCTACCACCACTGTGGCCAAGGATTCTCAGCTCAACCACCCAGCCACTCCTGCACAGTCACATTCCACTCTATCAGAGCTCCACCAGTGTGCCAACTTGTTCCCGCTGGAGCTTTGCTCCAGCTCCCACCCTCCCCTCCCACCCACCCTATCCTGCCATCTACTTATATAGCCAAATAAGTTATGAGCTTTCTGCAGTGCATCCCACAGAAAAATTACTATCTGTCAGCTTTCCCATTAGCTCCTTATCAAAGTTGCATGCTAGGGGCACTATTGATTCATATCCCCTAACAAGCTGAGATTACTGCATTCACCTCATCTCCTACTCAGCCTTATTCAGTCTTCAGATCATTTTCATCCCAAATCTGTTGTATTAATAATGTAAATATATGAAACTTTAACTTATTTTCCATACCAGCTTTTTCAGTAGGGTCGCCTCATTACTGAGCAAATTTTCTCAAACCAAAATGCTTGCCATAATTATACTTTTGCTGTATCCACATACCCTATCCACAGACACCAGTTCTATCCCAGCTAATCAGCCAATTTCCCTCACCTCAAACCCTTTCACCCAGTTTAATCCCGATCCCCAGTGGGATAACAGTACTAGTGTGCTTGCACTCAATATTACCTCCATATATTCCACTCCATTCAGAAAATTAATACTTCTGTGTGCATCATCGTTCTACCACTTTCCAAATAAGGAATCTCATGTGGAAGCACATGCCAGGCAAAACCAACAAAGCAGACTAATTCATATCTCTATGAAAGTCTACATCCGGCAAATAATACTGATGCTTCTCCTCTACTCAGGGAACATAGAGCTTAACTCTGGCCCTATAACCCCATTGGAGTCACCTGCTGACTTAGCCTCTGCTAAAGTACTAAAAATGATGTGGGTCAGTATCTGTAGCATTCAAAAGAAACTAACTGATGTGAAAGCATGGCTATCACATACTTGTCCAGATAACTTAGTGATAACAGAAACATGGCTAAAAAACACCATTATGGATCAAGCCATAGCACTTCCGTCTTACTCCCTTTATCAGGCTGATAGAGCCACGGGGAAGGGGGGACATCTATGTAAATGAGACATTATCACCACTGTTCTGCATACCATCTCAAAGCCAAATTAATTTGAAAGCGTAGCAATAAAAATAGCCATCTCACCAACCAAATTAATCAACATAATTAGTTGCTACAGGCCTCCCTCTGGGGGAATTGGATCTACTACCCCATCCAGGTCAATTCCTGAGTGAAAATAATAATGAAACAATAATATTAGGGGACCTTTGACCTGGATTGGCTCAGTACAGAATCAAATCCCATAAAACACCTAGGTGAATAAATGGGGCTGGTACAGATCATTACAGGAATCACTAGGCCAAACCATAAAAATCAACTTACAGGATCCCTACTTGATGTAGTCTTGATGAACAGACCCCACAAAATATCCTATGAAGCTGCCCTACACAATAATCTAAGTGATCACAACATTTTAGTGTGTGTGTCAGAAACTTAATAAAACCTCTCATTGCTAGTAAGTTTGTTAGCAAGAACTCTTTCAGGAGGTTTACACCAGACAATTATTTGGCTGACCTGATAGCCATTAACTGGCAAAACCTATACTTAGCTCCTACTATCAATGAAGCAGCTTCCATATTTAACTCCACCCTTACTGGCATCATAAACAAGCATGCTCCCATGGCCACCTACAGAGCAAAAAAAGCATCCTGCCCTTGGTTCAATGTAGCTATCAAAAAAGTCTTGCTAAAAGGAGGCCATCTATGGGCAACTACAAGATGGATCAAATCCCCTGCAGATTGGACAGCTTTTAGACAGTGTTGCAACGCCTGTACTAAACAGGCCAGAAACACAAAAGAGACTCATTACATAAATGTACTTGAAACAGCAAATGGGAACCCAGCTAAAATCTGATGCATCTTCAAATCAGTGGAAGGTAGTAAGGCAACGCCATCATTGTCAATTAAAATAATCTTACATGGCACCCATATAACTGATGAAGTCATAGTACTTGATAAGCTCAATGAGCTTTTTGCAACAGCAGGCCTCACCTTTGATTCCTTCCAGACAGCAACATTGCGGCCCTCAAATATTCAAGCAGCCACACCAGACAGCCCATTGATACATGCTCCTTTTACCTTCTCTGACATCACTTATAAGCAGGTTGAAGAACAACTGATCAAACTGGACACTAATAAGGGTGTTGGAGCAGACAATATCGATCCAGTCTTCCTAAAATTGGGCTATCAGTATTGTACAGCTCTGATAATCCATTTATTTAAACTATCTTTAGCTAGGGACACCTTACCATGCATTTGGAAGGTAGCCCACCTATTACCTCTCTTTAAATCGGGTGACCCTAGTGACCTAAACAACTATAGGCCTAGTCAGTTCTGCCATTCCTATTACAACTACTAGAGAAGCTGCTTAGTATCCAAGTCAGAGCTTTTCTGGATAAGTACCAGCTAGTAAACCCCTTTCAATCTGGGTTCAGACCACTCCATAGCGCTACTTCTGCTTTATCCAAAGTAACAAATGACTCATTGAAGACCACTGACAACAAGCTAGTTACAGGTGCTGTATTCCTGGATCTGAGCAAGGCCTTTGATACAGTGGACCATCTACTCCTCCTTGACAGCCTCAAGCAATTGGGATTTCATAACTCTGTGTCAAACTGGTTCACCAGTTATCTAGAGGACAGGCAGCAGCAAATAAAAATCAATGGAACCCTCTCATCCTTACTCCCCCTGCAAAGCGGTGCCCTTCAAGGCTCCATACTAGGCCCCCTGCTTTCCTGATGTATGTCAATAACTTGAATAAGAACATCACTGACTCTGATATCCACTTATTCGCTAATGATATGGTACTCTATATCTCAAAACCCTCTGTCACACAAACTTGCTTAGCACTCCAAACAGACTTTAATCAGCTCCAGCATGAGCTAATTTCATCAGATTTGTTGCTAAATGCTAAAAATACAAGGTAATATTTTTTTATCCACCCAAGACAACTACATCTCAAATTAACCATTGTATCGCTACCCCCATCACCACACTCTTAGGTGAAAAGCTTGAAATTGTGGATAACTTCAAATATTTAGGGTTCTTACTTGATTCCCACCTATCCTTTGTCCCCCACATCGAGTCACTGTCCAAAAAACTGAAACAGAATCTTGGTTTCTTTTTTGAAACAAATCTCTCTTCTCGTGTCTGAAGAATAAGGCTGGTTCAGGTCACCTTTCTGCTGCTACTGGACTAAGCAGATATTACATATTTCTGCAGTATTTTCCAGAGAATCTGGGACATGCATGCTCCTCTAAGGAAAGTAAGGGTAAAACGCATCCACCACCCCTGGATCACAGCCGACCTTATCACCTTGTGTCGCTCCCGGGACAAAGTGTGGTGACTTTATAAAGCCTCCCACTCAGCTAGCAACCTTCAATCCTATAAGAACCACGAAATAAATGCACTAAGACCACCAGGCAATCAAAATCTTCCTATTTTAAAGCACAGTTCTCTCTAGCCCAGAACACTAATGCATCCTTCTGGAAGTTGATCAACTCCCTCCTTGACCCCCTCACTAAACAGGCTTGCCCGACCCTTAATATAGATGGCAAAACCATTTTGGATCCTGCCTCTGTGGCTGAGCTATTCAACAAGTTTTGTATATCCTGTGCCTTACCCAGCTCCACCCATCCCTCCCCCAACCTGGGTTATCTATCTTCCCCTGACCTTTCTGGAACAACCTTCCCTCCATCCTTCTCCTGGCCTCTTCTCATATTGCCTTTACTTGACTCATCAAGCATCAACCCACCCCGCACTGCCCTAAATGTTCAAATGGTCCCAGCACGCAGCTGATGCACCACCCAGTCCCCACTCACCTACCCCAGCCACCTAGCCCTAGCTGAACTCATCTCCCTTCTCCCTCTCCACACGCAATTGTTTTGCTGTTTTACCACTGAACCAGTGTATTTTATTGCTGTGAAATGTTCTGCAAACTGTCTGTATTATTCAATCTATTGTTACTCTCTGTACAAACCGTACTTGGGTCGCACCTGGAAACAAGCCTCAGCTCAGTGTACCTTTTCCAGTCATCAAATTTTAAATAAAAATAAAATAAATAAAATATATAATAATTGCTCAAGCACCAATCTTTATAAGTTGTACACTAGTTATCATAGGGCCATACATTTTATTACTAATGCCCCAGACAAAACCCATCACTGTATGCTGTATAACGAGGTGGGTTGGACCTCCCTGGCAACCAGAAGACTTAGACACGCTTACACCTGGGTATACAAAGCACTCATAAATAAGTTGCCCCCTACATCTCTTCTATCCTCCACTGAACAAGAAGCAACTATGCACTAAGGAAATGTGCATATATCTCACCGGAATACCCAAAATCCACATTCAGGTCTGCAAATCTGCCATGAGCTATGCTCTTCCCACGGCCTGCAACAATTTCCAGTCTACACTCAAACTACAAAATCTAATATCCCTAAACATGTTCAAGTCGCTCATTGAAAAAATTACTCCCATCACCTGCCAATGCCACTAACATCCAGTCCCCACCCCTATTTCAGCTCTTTGCCCTACTTCTTCTATGCTATCTAAGGTTGAACAGTGTCATCTTGCACTTATCTACTCATGCACTTTTGATTGTCACTGGCTGCTCCTGATATTAGCTTGACTTTGTTAGAATTCATTGCTTCTTTTATCTTTTACTTAGCCACTACATCTGTTATAATTTTACTATGTACTAAATTCATGCTGACCTGTATGTATCTTATGGTATCTTATTGTATGGCTATTGTAGTTTTATGTATAAGGGACCACCTTGCAAATAAGCCTGCTCAACGGTTGTTATCCCTTCAGAAATAAACTGAACTGAACTGAAAAGTTGCTTCTTTAAAAGCACTAATAGGTGCATGCAAGTTCAACAGCAGCTGAGGCTGCTGGGAGATGTAGTCCCTGCACCACCAATGAACAGAGTCTGCCTGCTGCCTAGGTGGATTATATATCAGAGGCAGTGATGAGAGAACAGTGACACCCTCAGAGTTGGTCTGGCCACCCGACAACAAAGAGGAAGACTGGCTATTAAGCCATGGTGGTCAGTTGCAACAGAAGGTTGCAGGACTCAGCAAGATAACTGAAAGCTGGGACTGCTCTATAACTGCATATGAACTGCACAGCCAGCAGCCATATTTGCCACCTTCAACCCTGCAAGTAGCCAATGAGAAGTCAACAGCCCTAAAGGACTTTGTCAGAGGGACTTACGGGAGAAGGCAAGGACAATGTTTTGCACCCAAACAAGGGACCAATCAGGCATCAAAGGTGCCTAATGAATATTAATTTTCAGACTGACAGCATGTCTGTTTGCGACTTAAATTTGAAGCAACAGGAGCTGGTGGGCCTGTGACATCATACGGTACCTGATGTCTGGTTACACACACTGTTAGTGGGACCGAACACACACTGGACTGTATGTGTTTGTGAGACTTGGGAACTTTATTGGTGGGGTTGAAATTTGGGTTTGTAAATAACTACAGTCAGTATAGAGAGAAACTGTACTCCAGGGGAAAGGGACTGAGAAAAGGGGGTGTGCTATTATAAACAGAGGGGGATAATCAGGGTGGCCATATTCCACCATGGCAGGCATCTTCGGAAGGGTTGTAGGCTGCTCAGGCTGTGGGATGGCAATAATTCTAAATTGGGCCTGGAGAGAGGGAGGCTGCCCACTCTGTAGACAGCTATCTTGTATCAGGAGTGAGGTATATTGGTTAAGGAGTAAGCTGTGGGAGCTGGGGGGTGTCCAAGGATAAGGGGTGTGGATATGGGCAGCAGAAGGGTGGGGCTGAGGGGTGGCTGGGGCAACGCTCTGAAATTACAGGACGTTATGTTACAGCAAGCAGGAGGGGGGATATTAGGGACAGAGGACCCTTAGATAGGGAAGTTGATGCTAAGGGGAAAGCATACGGGGTGAACATTCTGAATACAAAGAGACTAGAGGGGGAAGAGTCAGGAGGGGCTGTTGTGCGGAAGCCTAAAACAGCAGACTGTGGGAAGGGAGCTCCTAAGGTGAACAGTGCAAGAGAGGAAGAAGAGGGTCAGTTTAGAGATGCAGTCAGGGGAAACTCGGGTTACTTGATGGAGGCTGACATAGAGTGTCACAATAAATTTGAGCTACTAAGCAACCTAGAGGGGGAGGAAGGGGTTGGTGGAAATGAGGAAACTTATACAGAGGCCGGGGGGAGGGAGTCGGATACCCATAGGGCATCACAGACCAGCTGTGGAAAGGATAGACATAGTCCCAGAGGGAGAAGGGGAAACATATATGTTAAGCAATGGGGGAGATGCAACATATTCCAGACATGAGGGAGGAAAGCATGATTAGAGAGAAACTTGGAGACAAGGAGGTGGGAGAGGAGCCCCCCTTCAGCAGGGAGGTCAGTACCAAGGATGGGGCCATAGCTAAAGGGGACCCACAGAGAGCCTCTGGAGGCAGGGGTACTATTACTAGGGGGGGGAGGATGGTGGTGTTGGGGAAGGGGAAACCATCAGGGCCAGGATAAATGGTTCAGATAAGAGAGGGTTAAAGGGGACACCTATTCAGAGGGGGTTTGAGTTAAGTGGTCAAAATAACGAGGGAGGCAGAAAGGGGAGGGTGACCAGGGGGTCTCTAATAAGGCAGGAAGACTCCCATGAAATTGAGATCATGAATAAAGGGGGGCTGAGAGGGCATAGTGGAGGTAACCATAAGGATGATGGCGGTGTTAAGGTTCTGTTACTGGGAGACTCGATGATTACGGGTATCCATTGGGAGGGACAGGGGGGTGGATGCCATAGCCAGGTGAAGGTAGTAAGTATCTCTGGGCTGACAGTGCACAGAGCAAAGTTCATGGTGTATGAAATGGTTAGGGATTGTGGAGGGAAACCTGATTTCCTGGTGCATTTGGGAACTAATGATCTTGAGGGAAATAGCGTTTTGGAAATCCAAGCAAGGTTCCAAGAACTTGCCAGAGTCTGTCGGGATAATGGATGCAACATTTCCTTTTGGAGATATTGCCAGTACCAAAGGCCTCAGTGGAGAAAAAATGAAGCTCACAGAGGTTAATGACTGGCTCAGGAAGTGGGGTGAAGAGAATGGGTTGGGGTGTTAGGAAATGGAATGAGTTTGGGAGGATAAGGGACTATATACCAAGCACGGGTTTCATCTTGCCCCATTAGGGAAGGAAGTCCTTAAACAGGGATGGCTGACTACATACAAGGAAGGTGGGGTTTAAACTTGTAGGGGAAGGGATAAGGGAGGGCTGATCAGAAGCCCTCTCCTCCAGATGAGGAGAGCCTTCAAGCCCAAGGGGAGGGGAAACAGACTGGAGGTGGAGGTTTCAGGAGGAGCAGGGGGAGGATGGAAGTATAAGGAATCTGGGTGGGGTTCGACAAAGAGGATCAGGGATAAGGGGTGGGGGTTGGTGTTAGTAAATGCCAGGAGCTTGGGAAACAAGTTGCCAGAGTTCCAGGCCATGCTGTTCGAGGGGGTGGATGTGGCGGCAGTCACGGAGACGTGGGCCAACAAAAACCATGACTGGGACCTAAATGTACGGGGGTACACTATGCTTAGGAAGGATAGAAAGGAGGGCAGAGGGGGTGGAGTGGCTATGTTCATTAGAGATGACATAGAAATTGCTATGGTAGAAGAGGCAGAGGGAAACGTGGAGGCCTTATGGGTCACCTTACGATCCCCAGCAGGAGATAAGGTCAAGCTGGGAGTAGCATATAGGCCCCCCGGGATGAGTGATGTTCTAGAGGATGGTTTGCTGGACAACATCATTGCCCAGTGTGGTCCAAAAGGGGAAGGAGTGGTGTTGATGGGGGACCTTAATATGCCAGGTACAAACTGGGGAACCATGTCCTCTAAGGTGGCCAAGGAGCAGAGGCTGCTGGATGGCTTCAGGATGTGTTCTTAACACAGCATGTGATGGAGCCCACAAGGAGGGCATGTCCTGGATGTGGTTCTGGCAGATGGGGATCTGGTAAGGGACATGGTTGTACAGGACCCCCTGACTGGAAGTGACCACAATACTGTCTGGTTTCAAATAAGCATGGGGGGAGTGGGGTTGAGGTCTTGGACACTGGCAGTGGACTTCAGGGGGGCAGACTTTATGGGCATGGGAAATATTCTCAAGGATCACTTGAAGGGGATTACCTCAACGACAAATGTGGAAAGGAGATGGGAGGTCATAAAACGGGGACTTCATGAGGCAGTCAGGATCTGCGCTAAGTTGAAACGTAAGGAGCAAGGTCACATAAACCATGCTGGTGGTCCAGTGAGGTACAGGTAGCAGTCAGAAAAGAAGGCAGCCTACAAAATATAAAACAACAAGAGGGATAGGGATAAGGAAATGTACCAGCTTGCATCTAGAAAAGTCACCCTTATGGTGAGGGAGCAAAGTCCAGTAAAGAGCAGCGGCTGGCACAGGGATACATGGAGGAAAAGGGTTCTTCGGTACATTGGGAGGCGGAGAAAACTAAGGGCCATCTCAGCAGATTGAGATCAGAAGGAGGGTCGGTGGAAGAGGCAAGTGACCAGGCAGAGGTATTTAACGAGTACTTTGCCTCTGTGTTCACTAGGGAGGGGGATGGGATATCTACAAAGCAAGGCACGAAGGGGATAGATGTGGCAAGGAGTGGGATCAGGGGAGCAACAGAAATGGAGCAAGAGGGAGGGAAAGGTACCCCAGGGGTGTCACATCTGGATAAGGATAAAAAGACCAGTAAGGTGGAGGAGACGGATGATGCTATCTCCGCCAAAAGGGTGTGGTTAGCCCTCAAGGCCCTAAAGAAAGACAAATCTCCTGGGCTGGATGGCATTCATCCGAGAGTGCTATGGGAATTGGCGGACATACTGGCAGCACCCCTGGTGGAGCTTTTCAGCAGGTCACTTGAGACAGGGAAGGTACCTAGGGATTGGCGAGAGGCACATGTGGTACCAATCCATAAAGGGGGGTCGAGGGAAGTACCAGGGAACTATAGACCCATCAGTTTGACCTTGGTGGTGGGAAAATTAATGGAGAGTATACTAAAGGAACGATTGGGGGTGTACTTGGAGGAGGTGGGAGGTCTGGATAGTCGGCAACATGGGTTTGTGCCAGGTAGATCATGTCAAACCAACCTTGTGGAGTTCTATGAATGGGTAACATCAGAACTGGACAGGAGTAAGCCTGTGGATGTATTATTCTTGGACTTCAGCAAGTATTTGACTCTGTCCCCCACAATGGTCTGGTGGAGAAACTGATGGGGTTAGGAGTAGCCCCTTTGATGGTCAGATGGATTGAAAACTGGCTAGCTGGACACACTCAGAGAGTAGTGGTCTGTGGGGAGCTCTCGAACCCTAGAGAGGTAGGTAGTGGGGTACCACAGGGCTCGGTCCTGGGTCCAATCCTGTTTAATGCATACATATCGGACATCAGGGAGGGTATAGGGTGTAAAATGAGTCTATTCACGGATGACTCCAAGATGGGAGCAGTAGTTGAGGGAGAAGAGGGGAGGTTGGCCCTGCAAGGACCTGACACCCTGGAAAGCTGGGCTCACACATGGAAATTAAATTTCAATATCACCAAGTGCAAGGTGTTGCATCTTGGTCGGGAAACCCTAAACACAGGTACACCCTTGGGAGGGAGCTGGAGGCCTCAATAGGGGAAAAGACCTAGGGGTCATGGTGGATACATGTATGAATAACTCTGAGCAGTGCAGAAGAGCAGCTAAGGCAAACAGGATGTTGGGATGCATCAAGGGGATCACCTCTAAGAGCAAGGAAGTTATTCTGCCGCTGTACAATGGACTGGTTAGACCACACCTTGAGTACTGTGTACAGTCCTGGAGACCACACTTGAAGAGGGACATACAGCTCCTGGAGAGGGTACAGAGGAGGGCAACAAAGATGATACGAGGGCTAGAGGATTTGACTTATGAGGACAGACTTGAGGAGCTCTGCCTGTTTTCATTGGAGGAGAGGAGAGACAGGGGGGACATGATTGAGGTCTTCAAGTACCTCAAGGGAATAAATAGGGTAAACATGGAGGGGATCTTTAGACTAAAGCAGGGAGGTATCACCAGAGGGCATGGTTTGAAGTTGGAAGGTGGAAGGGTAAGGGGGGAAAAGGAGGAGTTTTTTCACTGAGAGGGTGGTGGACCCTTGGAATGCACTGCCTGTGAGCTGGTTCAGAGATCCACAGTGGAGGGCTTCAAGAGAGGGTGGGACAGACACAGAAAGTGGATGTATCAGATGATGGCCTGTCCTGGGGGGTGGGGATGGATGATAGGAGTTTCTGGAGCACAAGGGATGGGAGGGTCTTGGCACCCAACTAAGGATCTAGGTTTGAGCAGACTCGATAGACCGTAAGGCCTAATCTGCTGGCAAATAGTATGTTAGTATATGTTAGTATGTTCTAATCAATGGGATGCTGCCCTGGTCCTATGAAATCCTGTGCACAGATTCAGTTTAGTCAGTTTGGCTGGAGCCCCTCATGATGGAGGGGACTCCAGGCCCTTGCTCCAGACAGTTTTGAAGAAGTCTGCCTGGGGGCTTGCACAGCCACCAGCTCTGGGGCCCTGCTTTTGCTTTCTGAGGTTTAGAAGGAGCTGCTTCAGAAGAAAGTGCTAATTTGCTGTTCAGAAGCAAGAAAATCTGTTGAGAGGTTCCTGAGAGAAGGGAAGCCTGCTTTGATCTTTGAGAGAAGGAGAGTTGCCTGTAGGCTTGCACAGTCACTAGTCCAGGAAGTGCTCCACGTTGCCCTGTGTTACCTTCCAAGGGCTAGAAGGAGTGTGTAGACAGAATAAAAGTGCTGTTTGTTGCCTAGAGTCAAAGAAACCATCTGGGAGTTTCTCGAGGGAAGGGAAACTTGTCTGTGATGCCTGAAAGAAGTATTGAGGCCTACTTGGAGGTTTTCACAGCCAGATAGCCAAGGGAAGCCTGCCTTTGTATTTCTGTGGATGGAAGGTAAAGTGAGAAGATTCGTTCTTCTGTTTAAGTCTGCACCTATGAGGTAAGAAGATTCTTTCTTCTGTTCAAGTTTTGGCTTTGAGGTGTGAGAATATGGCCCCCATCTTCTGCCTCAAGCCTGCATCTGTGATGTCTGAATTTGAAAGATTGTTTCTTGTTAACTGTCAGCGTGAAACTCAGAAACTGTGTCCCATTAGAGTTAGAGCCATGGATGCATGCTGGCAGCGTGGCTGAAGTCATTTACAGCCAGATGTTCCTGAGTACATGAAAGAGAGTGATGGTCAGTGCGGGTGCTGAAAATCGAACAGACTCAAGAGACTGTTAGGCCTATTCTGCTGGCATTTTAGTATGTTAGTCTTCCAAGGTCAGCCGGGGAAATCAACCTGGTAGTGTCACTGCTAGGCATTACCAATGTGTCTCCTCCTGAGAGTTCATGCCTGGACATGGGGGTTAAGGCGTGCCAGCCTGGGTCCCCATCACTGGTCTCTCCCATTCTGTGATGCCGCTGAAAAGAAGACAAGTTGACAAAGAAGATGAGAGGTGTCCCACCTGCTAAAGATGCAAGCACCTGCTGCAGAGAAGACCCAAGCTGCAAGATGCAGAGAGAAGGTCCAAGTTGCATTGCCTGCTGCACACCTCAGCTATACTGACATACAAGTTTTATCTACAGTCTGAAGCCCAGATAGTCAAAGCTTTGCACGGTGCGCAAACCGTTTACGTGGAATTAGCTCGGGTCTGCCATATTCAAAAGGCCAAATACTGCATGCAAACTGCATTAGCACCTGGCAAACCATAATTATACACAAGGGGCAAAGTGAACATGAATACAGGTGCTATGAGATTTTCAGCGACTAGTGCCGCACTAAGGTGTTTAGCGTGACTTAGCGTGACCCTTAGCATGGTACAAATTACTGCCCAGAAAAAGCTGGTCTTAACTCTGGACAAAAAGCTTTGCATGACATTGTTGCTTTGCGTGGCTTTTGCATGGCTTGCATGACCCTAACATATGAAAATGACACTTAGAAAATGCCAGACATGGAGGACACATGCTGCTCACTGATGGCACCCCCATGATGCCAACAGCTGCCACCAGTCCCTGCCAAGCACAGGCAGTAAGGGGTGATCTGGTCCACAGGGGACATCATGGTAGTGTGGCCATACAGCACACACCTGCAGACCATACATCTATGATGACCAACAGATGCCAGCACACACGTGCAGCACTGTGGGCATGGTGGCCATTGAGGGGAGGGTGTACTGGTGGCCAGACCTCACCACAGCCCAAGTGTGGCCACAAGGCTGGGACACATTACGCAGTGCACATAGGCCAGTAGTGGGAATACCCCACCACCTGTGTGCCTATCAGATCTTACGTGCCCCCCCAGCCACATACCGCACAACTGTACAGATGCCACAGCACACACCGCTGGCCATGTATATGTCACTGTGAGCATCCCATGCCACAGGTGCAGCATCTGTGGATCACACAACAGTGTAACAGTACTGTCCACTGTCAGTAATCACCTTCAAGCTGGGCCTGTCACTGTGTACAGTGCAGTGGTCATCACTGCCCTACATACCATAGGCATTGCTGTGTCCCTCACACCACCAGCCCCCTTGCTACTGTAGCATCTGCTGTGCACTGTAGCATGACCTACAGTGTGACGGTTGCATGCAGCACCACCACCACCTGTGCCTATGCTGTGTTGTCCCCTGGGGTACAATTTCATAATGGATTTCATACTGGAAAATAGGAAAGCCAAGAAGGCAGAGGCCATGTAAGCTTTCCCCACAATTCAGTGGTGACAACACATGTCACCAGCTTCATTAAGATACTTATCTACTCTGGTCTTAAAAACCTCAACATTCTCTGCATCTACAGCCTCCTGTGGTAGTCTATTCCACATTCTGATTGCTCTACTTTTAAATACATTATTTCTTATATCCGTTGTATACACTGTTTCCCTCAACTGCCTATTGTGTCCTCTCAGCTGATATATTTGATCTTTAAATTCCATTCCCATCTCCATCCTCATACTCTCATCTTTTAAGATTTTAAATAGAAAAGGCACATCCCCCCCTTACTCTCCTATCTCTCAAGGTCCACAAGCCCAGTCTCTTCAATCTACCTTCATAGTCCAGGCCCTCACACCTTGAAATCATCCTTGTATAAGACCATTATGGCCTTTCCACCATTTTGACATCCTTCACTAAGTAGGGACTCCATACAGTTGAACAATAATCCAGTAGGGGCCTAACTGGAGTCATATACAACGGCATCAGAACCTCTCTACTTCTAGAGTGGAACCCTCGTCTAATACTGTTTACCAAATACATGGCTTTACTAGATATATTTCTACACTGTATATTATTCTTTAAGTCTCTTTGGATATAGATTGCCAGATCTCTCTCACATGTAGATACCTTCAGTTTTATACCCTTCATAACATAATTCTGCTGAACATTTTCCTTCCCAATTGCATTATAATACATTTATCCTTATTAAAGTTCATTCCATTTTCATCTGCCTATTCCAAGATTTGTATTATATCTCTTCCAAATGTTAACCTATCATCAAATGTATCTACTACCCCTCCTATTTTCACATCATCGGCAAATTTCACAAACTTATTTCAACTACCTATATCCAAATCACTTATGAATAAGCTAAACAGTAATGGTCCTAACAATCACTCCCACCCTTAGAGGTTCTGACAACAAACCCCGGATCCTAACATGTTGCTTTCTATTGATTAGCCACTGTTCCACCCATTTTACAATACTGAAGTCAATTTCAAATTTAATCAGTTTCTCAATAATGTTATTATGTGGTAGAGTATCAAAAGCTCGACTAAAGTCCAACAACACCACATCCATACTCTTATCTTCATCCACCCATTTATGTATATGTTCATAAAAAGTTATAAGATTTGTCTCACATGACCTACCAGTAACAAATCCATGCTGAATCTGATCTATTTTTCCCTTATTTATCATAATGCCCTTTATTGCCTCACCAATAATACCCTCAATTATCTTCCCCACCACCAACATCAGGCTCACAGGTCTGTAATTTACTGCCTGATCCCTTTTTCCCTTCTTATAAATTGGCACCACGAATGTTCTTCTCCTTCACTCCTCTGGCACCACACCCTCAGCAAGTGACCTTTGTCCCAACAAGGTAATAACAGTTACCAGCTCATGCCTCAACTCTTTTAACATATACAGGTGGATCTCATCTGGTCCTGCTACTTTGCCCCTCTTTAGCCCCATAATCTTTTTCTTTCTACTGTTCACATGTAGCCTGCAGCTATCATCATGCACTGCCTGACTGACCTACAGGTGGCGCTGTGGTCAGATCTGGCCAGCCCCTGTACTTCCAGACTGACCTACAGGAGAAGCTGTGGGACCCTGCAGTAACGCTGGGCAAATTGCATGCAAATCAGGGCATAATGAGATGCTAGTGAAGGAACCGGAAGGAGAAGGGATCAGATCAGTTCCAGTATAGTAGCTTCTTCTTGCTGATTTTACATTGTTTCTTGTGGATTTTACTTGGTAGAAGGTTATTTCTTTTTTTCTTACTAATTCTAAGGGGCTAGCAGGGTATTGTTTTGGGGATGTTGAAATTTTTAAACCTATATTGGTGGCTATAAGTGGGCTCATTTATTTAATGTTTCACTGTATAGCAGGCTGTGTTGGGGAGACCAATTTCTTCTGATTTAAAACCTATTTGGTGTGATTTTATTGGAGCTGTTTCTTTGAATTGGAGACCTATACCTTCTAATTTCAAGCCTATTTTCATGTGTTGTTGATGAGGTTGTATGAATTGGAGACCTGTTTCTTTTGGTAGCGAACCTATTTTTTGTGCTTTGTGTGGAATTGGAATTGCTTTTTGTTGGCTTCACTAGCTGCAAAGTTTAGTGCATAGTGGGGGAAGGGTGCTAATGGTCTGGCCAGGGGCCTCAGCTACCTGATTGTTTCTGGAAGGCATGGGCTGGCCCCACCCTTCCCAGGTCCATGATTTCCTTTATGCCAGGGGTTCTGACATCACTTCCCCAAAAGGGCAAAGGACATGCACCTGTCTTAGCAGAAGCAGACATCCAGGAAAGGAACAGCAGAGAGTGAAGAGGTGACTGCTTTCTCAGTGGAAGGGAAGTAACTGCAGAACAAGGAGCTTTCATTGTTACTTCTTTGCATTGCTATTTGCATCATGGAAAGGAGGAGTAAGGGTTTGAAGAAGGTTGTGCAGTAGTTACTTAAAGTCTCTTTTTGAGTGTGGACAGGAAGGATAGGAATATAAAAAGCAGTTGCTTAATCTATCCTAGAAGTGTATGACAAGGGGGTAAGGGAAATTAAGAAAAGGAGAAGAATGTTTTGCACTGATAGAGGGGGAAGAGGGGAGACTTAGGGGAGTGTTTGGTATCTTTCATCTGGAAGGGTGGGGGGTCACTGGAGGGTAACGAGAGCAATGGGTATGGTGGTAGGCTGCAACAACTGCAGGTCACCAATCTTTCTAAACATTGCCTGGAGGGTGGGGGGATGTTTAGTGTGCTACCACACAGAGAAACTTAGAAAAGAGATAGAGGGTCTGCAGGAGGAATTGAGACAGGCAAGGCAGACTAGAGGTGGGTTTAGCCCAGTACTGGAGGGAGGGAGGGAGGAGAGGAGATGGGGGAGGGCAATTTGAGCCAAAAGTGGTGAGGAGAGGGTCAGAAGAAGGGAAGTGGAGACAAAGGGGCCCAGGCCAGGAAGAACGATTGCTGGGGAAACCAGGTCTGGAGACAAATGACAAATGGAAGGAGGAGACAGGGACTTGTGAGGGGAGGAGAAGTTGCAACAGTCATGGAGTGGAAAGGAGGGAACAGGTTACTAAGAAAGAGGAGGTGGGCATTTGTGCCGGGTCTTCAAAAAATAGTTTTGCACTACTAGAGGGGAGGAAGGACGAGGGAGGTGATGCAATTGGAGGAGTAATTGATAAATGCCTGGACCAAACCGAAGAGGGGGGAAGTTCTGCTGGGAAAATGGCAACAGGGCCAAAAGGAGGAAATAATGTGCAGGAGGAAGAAGAGGAGCTGAGAAAGAGAGATGGAGATGAATGGAAGCAAGCAGGGAGTAAGGGGTGGAATCTTAGTGCTGGAGGACTCAGTACTAAGAGGAGTCAGGTGGGATAGCAATGGGGAGAGGCATAGTCGCATTTGGGTGGAGGTCATGCCAGGAATGACAGCAGAAAGGGTAGGACAGTCTGTTCTGAAATATGCTGAAAGGGGTAGGGACAAGCATCATTTAATTATAAATCTTTGGACAAATGACCTGGCTGACAAGACAGTGGATATAGTCCAGAGGAGGTTTGAGGAACTAGAACAATTATGTGAGGGGGGAGGAAGATCAATAACTTTTTCAGAGATACTTCCAGTGTCCAAGGCAAGCAAAACAAGAAAGCTGAAAATAGAGGAATTTAACAGATGGCTAAGAACCTGGTGTCATGCTAAAGGGTATGGGCTGTTGGGAGGGTGCAGAGGGACCTGGGAGGACAGTAGTCTCTATGCCAAGGACAGACTACACTTGAGTGAGGAGGGAAAAAAAGTGCTGAAACAGAGGATGGAGGAATACATAGAGGAAACTGGGAATTTTAACTAGGAGCGGGGGGTGGCAAGTGGACAAGAGACATGCAGAGACCACAGGTTGGGAAACCATATGAGCTTACCCCCCATAACAGTGACAAAGGACAAATGGCAAGTACTATCAGTGATGCTAGTAAAGGAGGGCGGGATGGATGGGAGGGGGAGGAAAGGGTGGAAGGTAGTTACCCTTAATGCTATGAACCTTGGGAGGAAAACTGCAGAGTTACAGGTGCTCATGGCAGAGGGAGAGGTGGACATTGCAGCAATCATAGAAACATGGGCCACCCAATACAATGACTGAGACCTGTCTGTACCAGGGTACAGGTTATTTTGTAGGGACAGGGTGATTGGGAAGGGGAGGTGGCACTATATGTAAAGGAAGGACTGAAATGTGTAAGGGAGGAAGGGGAGGAGGATAATATGGAGTCACTTTGGATGCAAATCCAGGATTCCAAAAACAGGATTCTCAGAATGGGAGTGGTGTACAGGCCGCCCTCTCAGATGGGGGAGTTAGAGAGGGAACTAGCGGGACAGATCAGGAGGACCTGTGAGAAGGGTAGTGTGGTGATTGTGGGGGAGTTCAACATGCCAGGAGTGGACTGGCGTACCCCAACATCCAGGAATAGAAGGGAGCAGCTACTGCTGGATGCCTTCCAGGACAGCTTCCTGCAGCAAATGGTCAGTGAACCAACCAGGTTAGAGAATACCCTTGATCTTGTGCTGGTAAATGGGGAGTTTCTGACAGAACTTACGGTGGAAGAACCACTGTCAGGGAGTGACCACCACTCAGTATGGCTCACATTGGATATGGGCAAAGAAGCAGTGGAATCCGGCACAAGAGTGCTGGACTTCAGGAGGGTTGACTTTGGGAGGATGGGGGAAGTAGTAAAAGGGTACCTAGCCAAAATTCAACCTAGTATGGGCACTAATCAGAGGTGGGAGCTCATAAAGCTTGGGATAGAGGAGGCAATCAAAACCTGCTGCAAGGCCCAGAGCAAGAAGGCTAGGGCTAAGAAACCAAGCTGGTTGAGTAAGGAGGTCATGAAAAAGGTAAGGAGGAAAAGAGCTGCCTTTAGGAGGTACAAGAAAACAGGGAGGGGAGAGGACAGGGAGGAGCACCTGACAGAATCAAAGGAGGTGACACGGGCAGTAAGGGGAGCCAAGGCATCTACAGAGCTGAGGCTGGCACAAGGCATTAAGAAGGGGGAGAAGGACTTCTTTAGGTACATCAGGGAGAAAAGGAGCTGTAAGGACCACATAGTAAGGATTAGGAAGGAGAGGGGGTTGGGTGGAAGCAGGGTGCGATAAGGCAGAAGCGCTAAATGATTACTTCTGCTCAGTATTTACTAAGGAGAAGAGGGGCGTGATACCCAAGGGGGTAGGAATGGCAGAAACGGGGGGGAACGGGGTGACAGATGGGGAAATCATGGAGGGCAGAGTTCGGGAGGGTTTGAAGGGACTGAGGGTGGACAAGGCTCCAGGCCCAGATGGCATCCACCCCAGGTTACTGAAGGAGTTGGCAGAGGTCCTTGTGGGACCTTTGGCAGACCTATTTAATGCCTCACTACACTCAGGGTGTGTACCTCAGGATTGGAAGATGGCTCATGTGGTGCCCCTCCACAACAGTGGCCCCAAGGATGAACCGGGGAACTACAGACCGGTGAGCATCACGTCCATCATGGGTAAGCTGACGGAGACTATCCTGAAGGAGAGACTGGTGGCCCTCCTAGAGGCCAAAGGACTACAGGACAGCAGACAGCATGGCTTCATATGTGGCAGATCCTGCCAAACCAACCTGGTGGAGTTCTATGACTGAGTAACTAGGTAACTGGACAGGGGTCATGCAGTGGATGTTCTGTATCTGGACTTCAGTAAAGCATTCAGCTCAGTGCCGCATGGGAGGCTGTAAAAGTAAGTTAGAATGCACAGGGGCGGGTACAAAGCTGGTAAGATGGGTAGGAAACTGCCTTCAGGGAAGGCAACAGAGGGTGGTGGTGGGTGGGGAGCTCTCACACCCAAGGGTAGTGACAAGCAGTGTCCCACAGGGCTCGGTGTTGGGACCAGTGTTGTTTGGGATATTCATTGCAGACATATCTTTGGACATCAAGCGCAAGATCAGTCTGTTTGCTGATGATACTAAGATGGGAGCAGTGGTGGATGACCTAGGAGGATGGCAGGGGTTGCAGGATGATCTATCAAAGCTTGAAACCTGGTCAGACACCTGGCAACTGGGGTTTAATGCCAAAAGGTACAAGGTGCTACATTTTGGGGTGAAGAACCCAAGGTGGAGTTATCTGCTGGGAGAAGTGCAGCTAGCCCAGACAGAGGAGGAGAAGAATCTGGGGGTGCTCATTACAGGGTCAATAAACAACTCAGCACAATGTAGGAAGGCAGTTGCAAAGGCCAACAAAATGCTGGGTTGCATTGCAAGGGGTAGATCCTCAAGGAGAGAGGAGGTGATTCTGCCACTGTATAGGTCATTAGTTAGACCGCACCTGGAGTACTGCGTGCAGTACTGGCGCCCATATCTGAGGAAGAACATTAAGTTACTGGAGGGGGTGCAGCGCAGGGCAGCAAAAATGATCAAGGGGCTGGGGGACTTATCATACGAGAGGAGGCTGAGGGAGTTGAACATGTACTCGCTGGAGGAGAGGAGGGATGGGGGGACATGATTTAAACCTTTAAGTACATGAAAGGAATAAACAAGATGGGTACAGAGGGGCTGTTCAAAGAAAGGGAGAGGAGGGACACCAGGGGCCATGATATGAGACTGGATGGAGGAAGGTTCAGGAGGGAGATGAGGAGACACTTTTTTACAGGTGGTAGCTGGGTGGAATGCATTACCTGCAGAAGTAGTATCCAGTAGAACAGTAGACTGCTTCAAAAGGGGATGGGACAGGACAAGGGGGAGGGTCAATGAAGGGGAAGGGTGGAAGGGAGGGGCAGCTCCAGAATAAGGGCTGCTAGCTGCACATTCGAGCAGACTTGATAGATCTCTAGTCCTTTATCTGCTGGCAAATTTCATATGTTCATATGTTTGCCCAGAGACTACCTAAGTAGGCTCATTTGCATGTCGCTTTTGAATATGGCAAAGTTTAGCACTGGGCAAACGTGTTTGCATCAGGCAAACAGCTTAGCTCCATGCTAAATCCATGCAAATGCGTTAGCTCTGTGCAAACGGTTCGGGGAATATTATACTGTTTTGCACACCCTACTTTTCCATAGGCTGTTCCCTGCAGCTGTACTGGGTCCACGCATTTGCTGGAACATACATTGGCCACTTAGGTCGCCTCTACCTACCTTCACGTCGCTGTGCACTGTGTTGCTATTGTGGTCTACATTTCCTGGTTGCTATATTCAGAGCTGTCTTATTACAGGGCTACGTTTCCCCTGCACTCCCAGCCCAGTTTGCCCGGTCTCATTCCCATGCTATATTCAGAAGCTGGTTGCCCCAGGCTATTCCTTTTGAATATAGCTTGCTTTGTGCTCTGGGCTAACTTTGCCCACCAGGCAGTGCTAACTCAGTCCCGGAGCAACGTTTTGAATATCTGGCCCTGAATGTCGTCAGTTGCACAAGCCAAGAGACTGTTCTTCAAAACTGTGAGTAAATCAGGGCCTGCCCTGCATCTGGGGAAACTGTAAATAGTTGCCAAAGTTTTTGTATTTAGCTGCCCAGCTGAAAGTTTCAAATTTCATCATCCAGCTATTGCCACAATCCCAAAAGGATGTGAATTTGATTTGTTAATAAAGTACACCAATGCCAGTCAACGAGCTGCAATTCATCACACCTGCGACTGGACCGTAGATACTCAGATATGACCCTTAGGGTTTAAACTGGTACCAGTCAGGAAGTTGGTTAATGTTAGAACAAGTGGGCTAAAATCTGTTCTAATGTATAAGCTGGTGGGAGGTAGGTACTGTGAATGGTCTGATTTACAACCAAAGTGAATACTGATGTTTACCAAATGGCATTGCTGAAATGTTGTTTAACCTGAATGAAATGTATTTCCCTTTTCCTAACCCTATCCCATGTAAATAAATTGTTGGTTATTTTTGTTACATCTGTCTCTGAGCATATTATTAGTGAACATATTTTTAGCTTAAATCATTCATTGCAAAATGTATTAAAATATGGTTTTGGTTTATGGTAATCCATGTGTCGGGTAACTGGAATTGAAGGTGGGCAGGTACAGCATCCCAGGGGGTTGTACTGCTCAAGTGTCTGCCCATTATATTTTTGCTTTGGGTGAAGGCACCAAGCTATTTATTTTATCTTGTGAAAGAACCCCCCTTTTCCACCAGAACTGGAACCCAGGCCTTTCAACCTTGTTTAGGCCTGCAAGGCAGGGGTAGTAGCCCGCTGGTACATGGCACCTGGGTTACATATATAAGCAACTAAATTGCATGTTGTTCATGTTGTGAAGTGTCAGTGGCTCAGGATGTAGCATACTTGCCTCTGGAGCCAGAAGATCTGAAGGTCATGGGTTCTAGCCCTAGACCAGATATTGGGGTAAGAACCATAACTGACACTGTTGTGCCCTATGAAGGGGATGCTGCACAACTGAGGTGCTGTCCTTCTGATGAGATTTTACACCACGGTCCCTTCCACCCATCTCTAATCACTGTTCAGGTGGAAGTGATGGGCAGACTGGATGGGCCTTGCGGTCCTTATCTGCCACTAACATCTATGTTTCTATGTTATGTAAGTAAAAGATCCCGTGGCACGTTTTGATGAAGAGTAAGGAAGTTTCCCTGGTGACATGGTCAACATTCTCCCATCAATAAAACAGGTCCATGTAACCCAACTCTAGGACACACCTGGAAACAAGCTATCACACCTAAGTGTGCATTTCTGGTTAAAATAATGTAAGTAATAATAAATAAAAATAATTATAAATGTTCCAACATTGTGATTTTCAAGCCCTCATAGTCTATTGCTTGTAGGCAGTGGTCCTTTTTAGTGCCCTCATGCCCTGTGGCTGCAGGTTTTTTTTTTCTGCTTTGTTTTCAGATTCCAAAATTCAATATTGAACAGGGAGGTATTATTATAAATATTAGCTATGGTGTAATAAATAAGCAAATTTCCTCCCTCATAATATTTTCTTTTTGACTTTTTTTAGACTATGGGGGATACAGATGTGTAAACTGTAAGTACAAAACTCTCCTTTCTCCCTTACCTTAAATTGTACATTTTTACAATGTCCTGCAGGGCAGCCAGTAGAGGTGGCAAATATCTCTTTCTGAACCTTCATATTCAGGTCCCCAAATATTCAGAATTCTAATTTATTGTTCATATTCCGTTGGGGGAAGTTAAAAACAACCCCCCTCCTCTCCAGCACAACTGTTTAAACCTTCGCAAACCCTGTCCCCCACACAGATCTTGTGATCTGCTGTTTTACTATGTGAGTTAGTACAGTAGTGCATTCATTCACAAGAGAGCAGCTGGCCATGGTGGAGGGTGGGTTGTGTCAGTCACCTTCCTGCACCTGGGCAGGCCACTTCAATTGGAAATGTGGGTGCTGGGGGTGGAGGCTGGGAGTTGGGTGCTATTGCCAGGGCGGTGGGTTGGGGGGATTATTTATTACTTTTAAAGAGGAACTAAACATTACTTTTACTAGAGACAACAGCCAGCCATTGAGGTGGGCATGTTGTGCCGGTTGTCCATTGTGGGATCAGTTTTTAAATGTAAATTGTGGCTGCTGGGTGGGTGGGAGGTGTTTGGAGGAGTGGGAGGCTGTGTAGATTTAAACAGTTGAGCTGAGGAGGTGGGTGACAGGCTGTTTTTAAATCTTTTTAAATTATTTCTTGAATATGAATGATAGTACCACTGTTTGTTATTCATATTCGAATAATGAATAGAGCAATATTTGTGGAATTCAGGAAATATTATTTGTCCCTCATACTCCCTTAGAAGTTAATGGTTATAGTTGTAGAGGTGGGATGGTTGAATGACATGCAGTGTCATTAGTGGTTGTAAAGGTAGTGATGGGGTGATTGAATGTTCTGCAGGGCAGTTATCAGTTATAGAGGTAGTGGTGATGTGGCTGAATGTCCAGCAGCCAGTAAGCAGCTATACAGGGAGTGATGCAGTGGCTGAAAGTCCTGCCGTTCGTAGTTATAGAGGCATTGGTAGGGTAGGTAATGTTCTGCAGGGAATTTAGCAGTTATAGAGGTAGTGATTGGGTGGCTGAATGTCCTGCATGCAGTTTGTAATTACAGAGGTAGTTGTGGGGTGGCTGAATATCCTGCAAGGATGTTAGCAGTTATAGAGGTAGTGGTGGGGTGACTGAATGTCCTGCAGGGCAGTTTGAGGTTAAAGAGGTAGTGGTGAGGTGAAATATAGCCCTGCAAGGCCATTATCAGTCATAGATGTGGTGGCAGAGTGGCTGAATGTCCTGCACATAGTGGTTATAAAGGTAGTGGTGGTATGGCTGAAAGTCCTGTAGGACAGTTAGCAGTAATAGAGGTAGTGGCAGGATAGCTGAATGTCCTGTAAGCCAGTCACAGTTATACTGTAGAGGAAGTGTTGGGATTCTAAATGTCCTGCAGCAACATTAGTGGTTATAGAAGTAGTGTCGGGATGCTGTGAGTTCTACAGGGCAGTTTCTAGTTATACAAGTAGTGGTGGGATTGTTGAAGTCCCTGAAGGGCAGTTCACTGTTACACAGGTAGTGGTGAGGTGGCTGAATGTTCTTCTCTGCAGTTACCAGTTATAGAGGTATTGTTGGGGTGTCTGAATGTCAAACAGGGCAATTAGCAGTGATAGTAGTCGTGAAAGGGTGGCTGAATGTCCTACAGGGTAGTCAAACATTTGGTCATTGACACCTTTTTGTCGTGCAGACCAATCTGCCTTTTTGAGCTACTGACAGTGTGTGTTCTGGATTGTCCTGAAGGACAGTTACTGGTTATAGAGGTAGTGGTGGAATGACCAAAAGCCCTGCAGGGCAGTTAGCAGTTATAGAGGCAGTGGTGGGGTGGCTGAATGTTCTTCAGGTCAGTAAGCAGTTATACAGCTAGTGGTGAAGTGGCTGAATGCCCTGCAGGGCATCTAGAGCTTATAGAGTCAGTGATTAGGTGGCTGAATGCCCTGAAGGGAAGTTAGCAGTTAGAGAGGTAGTAGGAGATGGCCGAATATCCTGCAGGACAGATACAATAGCAACTACGGAGGTAGTATTATTGTGATGGAAGGCTCTACAGAGCAATCAGCAGTGATACAGGCAGTGGTAGGGTGGTTGAATGTCCTGCAGGGTGGTTAGAAGTTATAGAGGAAATGATGGCATGGCTGAATGTTGTGCAGGGCATCTAGAACTTATGGAAGTAGTGATGAAGTGACTGAATGCCTTGAAAGAAAGTTAGCAGTTAGAGTAGTAGTGATGGGATGGCTGAATGTCCTGAAGGCCAGCTACAGTAGCAGACATAGAGGTAGTGATATAGCGACTGAAAGCCTTGAAGAACAGTCAGCAGTTATACAGGCAGTGGTGGAGTGGCTCGATGTCCTGCAGGGCAGTTATTAGTTAGAGAAGTAGCAGAGGAGTGGCTGAATGTCTTGCAGGGCAGCTACAGTAGCAGCTGTGGAAGTAGTGATACTGAGACTGAAGGCCCTACAGGGCAGTCAACAGTTATACAGGTAGTGATAGGGTTGTTGAATGTACTTCAGGATAGCAACAGTAGCAGCTACAGAGGTAGTGATATGGTGGCTGAAAGCCCAGCAGGGCAGTCAGCAGTCATACAGGTAGTGGTGGGGTGGCTAAATGACATGTGGGGCAGTTAACAGTTACAGAGGTAGCAGTGAGGTGGCTGAATGTCTGTGTGCCAGTTAGAATTTATAGAGGTGATTGTGGGGTGACTGAAAACCCTGTAGGGAAGTTTGTGATTATAGATATAGTGGTGGTGTGACTGAATGTACTGTTGGTTAGTTAGCAGTTATAGAGGCAGCAGTGGGGTGGCTGAAAGTTCTGCAGGGATGTTAGAAGTTATACAGGTAGTGGTGGATAGCTGAATGTCATGCAGGGTAGTTAACAGTTACAAAGGAAGTGGATGGGTGGCTACATTTCCTGCAGGGTAGTTAGTGGTTATAGAAAAAGAAGTGCTGGTGTTGCTGAGAGTCCTGTTTGGCAGTTAGTGTCTGTAAAGGTTGTTGTGGGGTAACTAAATTCCTGCAGGACAGTTAGAGATAGTTGTGAACTTGCTGAATGTCTGTAGAAAGATAGCATTTATTGATGTACTGATGGGGTGACTGAAAGTTTTGTATGGCCATTAGCAGTTATAGGAGTAGTGGTGTAATGGCTGACTGTCTGCAGGGCACCTAGCATTTATAGAGGTAGTAGTGGGGTGGCAGAAAGCTCTGCAGAGCAATTAGCTGTCATAGAGGCAGTCATGTAATGGCTGAATGTCCAGCAGGGTAGTAAGTTGCTATCAACTAAGTGGTGTGGAGGATGAATGTCCTTTAGGTTAGTTTGCAGTTATTGAGGTAGTGGTGGGGTTACTGAAAGCCTCTATAAGACAGTTAGAAGTTTTGGAGGTATTAAGTGGCTAAATGTCCTGCAGGGCAGTTAGTGTCTATAGAGGTTGTGTTGGGTGAGTTAATTCCCTACAGTGCAATTAGTTGTTATAGAGGTAGTGGAGGGGTAGTTGATAGAGCTGTGCGAAATGAGAAAATTTCAAATTTATAGAATTTTGATGGAATTCCGTGCCATTTTGTGGAATGTTGTCAGAATTTTGCAGAATTTTTGAAAGGTATTACTTTGGCAATACCTTGGCTGTTAATTCAGCTAGAGATTTGAAATTTGGCATACTGTATTTCTAGATAGGTGCTCTAACAGTGCACCAAATATCTTGACATTAGGATGCATAATCTCAAAAGTATAGGTGCTCAAAATCTGTCATTTTATTTTTTTGTGGGAATTTTCATGAAAATGTTTATCTGCATGTACCTCAGGCACCTTTGGAACTGGAAAGCTTAAACTAGGCACATATCTTAATGTAGTAATAACCCTTATACCTGCAAAGTTGTATAACATTTCATTGAATCCTTTCAATATTATACCAAAACAACTAAAATCAAAATATTGACTAAATATTTAGCTACCTATAGCACAACCCCCTTTAGGGCTTGATGCTTAAAACTTGGTGCATATACTCATGTTGTAGGTTTCTCTAAATACTGACACTGTGGAGAAATTTGGATAATAATTTTTAAAATCAGATGGAAATAATTAATAGTTTTATCTTGATTAAATGTTTGGCCACCCACAACTCACCCTCTTTCAATCTAGGACTCTGAAAGTTGGTACATTTATGAAAGCCATATTATACCTGCCACGTCTGGTATCATTTGGATGTACTTTGAAAACTAGACAAAAATAACTGAAATGTAAAATGTAACAAAATTCAGTGGAATCTTTTAGATTTATTAATTTGGTCATAACTCAGCCTTCTATTGTGCTAGGGAGCTGAAGTTAGATATACTTACTTATTGACAGGAGTTATACTGCTGTGTGAAATACTGTGACATTAGGATGCATCGTCTCAAAATAATAGGTGCTAAAAGTCTGTCATTTTATTGTTGTGGGAAATTTCATGAACATTTATATCTGCATATAACTTAGATGCCTTGGGAGCTAGAAATCTAAAACTGGACACATGTATAAATGTAGTAATAACCCATTTACCTACAGACTTTTATAACATGTAAATGAATGCTTTCAAAATCATGCTAAACTAAAATCTAAATGTTGGCAAAATGTTTGTCTACCTATAGCACAGCCTCCGATAAAGCTTGAGACTTTAAACTTGGTGTGCATAACCACATTGCATGGTTCTCTAACTCTTCAAACTGTGAACAAATTTGGATAAGAAACTTGAAAATTTAATGACAGAAATGAAAATGTAATATTGATTAAATCTTCGGACAACCATAACTCATCTCCCTTTCAATCTTTGACTCAGAAATTTGGTACACTTATGCAAGGCATGAGTACCTGTACACCTGGCAAAATTGGTATAATTGGGGTACACACTTTAAACACTAGGCCAAAGTAACTGAAATTTGACATTTTGCAAAATTCCATAGAATTTTCACAGAAATTCCCAGAAATATCACAGAATCAGAGAATCAGACTGATAATTCTAAGGGCATTCTATTGGTGGAATTTTATATTCCACACAGCTCTAGTGGCTGAATCTCCTGCAGACAGTCAGCAGTTATATAGAGAGGGGGATGACTGAATAGCCTACAGGACTGTTAACAGTTATAGAGAGAGGGGGGTGACTGAATAGCCTGCAGGACTGTTAGCAGTTATATGGGGGGGGGGTGACTGAATAGCCTGCAGGACTGTTAGCAATTATAGATGTAATGGTGGGTCAGCCAAAGGGCCATTAGCAGTTGAACTGGTAGTAGTGGGGTGACTGAGTCTCACAGGGTAGTTATCAGTTATAGAGGTAATGGCAAGGTAGCTGAATGTTCTACATGTAATTAGTGGTTATAAAGGTAGTGGTGGGATGGCTTAAAGTCCTGTAGAATAGTTTGCGGCAACAGCAGTACTGTTGAGGTAGCGGAATATCCTGCAGGTCCATTCACAGTTATAGAGGAAATGTTGGGATTCTGAATGTCCGGCAGAGCAGTTAGTGGTTATAGAAGTAGTGTTTGGATGGCTGTGAGTCCTGCAGGGCACTTTCTAGTTATAGAGGTAGTGTTGGTTGTCGGAATGTTTGGTTGGGCAGTTAGCAGTTATAGAGGTAGTTTTAGAGTCGCTGAAAGCCCTACAGGTTAGTTGCCAGTTATACAGGTAGTGCTGAGGTGGCTGAATGTCCTGCAGGGCAGTTAGCAATTACAGAGGTAGTGGTAGGGGGGCTGAATGTCCTACAGTGTAGTGAAAAATCAGGACAGTGCTATCTTACAGTTTTAAATAAAACAGTCTTGAAAAACTGTTTATATAAACATATGCCATGAAGTTTTATTCAAAGCTGAAAAGCATACTGCATCCACGTGGTTCACCAATTCACTTGCTGCAGTACATATCCTCAAGGCACTTACTCAAAGGTTCAGTAGTTTGAGCAGTCACATATTCACATACGAGCCATCTTCATTTCAGTTCATCTTCATCTTCAATCATCTCAGTTTTCTCAGCACCTGTTGAAGGGACCTGAGAGGTCTGGAAAGCCTGTGTAAAAAGTCTTTAGTTAGTCTAACAAAAAGGTATTACCACAAAAAATTGTACTGGGTCTTCAGTTGCAGCATGCTTTTAAGCTTTGTATAAAATTTCTTGGCATATAATTATAAAAACTGATTTTCAGGACGGTTTCATTGAAAACAGTAAGTGGTGCTGACCCCATTTTTTACAGCTGCCATGAAGCCATGTGGATTTGAATATTGAACCCTGGGAAAGTGCAAACTAATCTGTGTTTTTGAGCTATAGCCAGTGTATGTTTTGGATTGTCCTAAAGGGTAGTTAGTGGTTTTAGAGGTAGTGGCAGAACAGCAAGCAGCTATACAGGTAGGGACACGGTAGCTGAATGCCCTATAGGACAGCTACAGTACCAGCCATAGAGGTAGTGATATGGTGGCTGAAAGACCTGCAGGGCAGTCAGCATTTATACAGGTAGTCACAGAGTGCTTGAATGTCCTGCAGAGCAGTTACCAGTTATGGAGGTAGTGGTGGGGTGGCTGAATGACCTTCAGAGCAGTTAACAGTTATAGGGGTAGCAGTCAGGTAGCTGAATGACTATGGAACAGTTAGCTTTTATAGAAGTAGTGGTGGGTTGGCTGAATGTCCTGCAGGGAAGTTGGTGGTTATAAAGGTAGTGGTGGATTGACTGAATGTCTTGCAGGGCAGTATGCGGTTCTAAAGGTAGTGGTGGTGGTAACTATAAGTCCTGTGGGATAGTTAGCAGTTACAAAGGTAGCTGTGGGGTGGCTGACTGTCCTGCAGGGCATTTGACATTAAAGAGGTAGTGGTGGGGGTAGCTGAATGCTCTGCAGGGCAGATAGTGGTTATAGAAGTAGTGCTGGGGTGGCTGAGAGTCCTGCAGGGCAGTTACTGTCTAAAGAGATTGTTGTGAGGTGACTGAATTCCCTGCAGGGCAGTTAGCACATATAGAGGTAGAAGTGGTGGAGTGGCTGAATGTCTGCAGGGTTATTAGCATTTATATACATAGTGATGGGGTGGCTGAAAGGTCTGCAGGGCAGTTAGCTGTCATATAGGTAGTCGTGTAATGGCTGAATGCCCAGTCAGGTAGTTAGTGGCTAAAAGGCTAGTAGTGTGGTGGCTGAATGTCATTTATGGTAGTTAGCATTTTATAGAAATAGTGGCTGAGTTGCTGAAAGTCTCTGTATGATAGTTAGCAATCTTAGCAGTATTAGTGGGGTAGGTATATGTCATGCAGGGCAGTTAGTGTCTACAGAGGTTCTGTTGGGGTGACTGAATTCCCTGCAGCATCATTATCAGTTACAAAGGTAGTGTTGGGGTGGCTGAATGACCTTCAAGGAATTTAGTGATTATAGAAGTAGTGGTGGGGTAGCTGAATGTCATTCACGCAGTTAGCAGTTATAGAAGTAATAGTAGGGAGACTGAATGTCCTGCAGCACTGTTTGCTGTTATAGAGGTAGTGGCGGGGTGGCCGAATGTCTATCAGGCAGTTAGCAGTTATAGATGTAGTGATGTGTTGGCTGAATGTCCTGCAGGGAAGTTAGCTGTTATAGAGGTAGTGGTGAGGTGGCTGAACGTATTGCAGGGCAGTTAGTTTTAGAGGTAGTGGTGGGTAATTGAATGTTATTCTGGCAGTTAACAGTTATGGAGATTGTGGTGTGCTGGTTAAGTGTCCTGCAAAGTAGATAGCAGCTGTACATGTGGAGGGTAGATGAATGTCCTGCATGGTAGTTACAGTAGCAGTTATAATGGTAATCGTGGGTTTGCTGAAGGGCCATTAACAGTTAAAGAGGTAGTAGTGGGATGTCTGAGTCTTGCAGAGTACTTATCAGTTATAGAGAATGTGGCAGGGTGACTGAATGTCCTGCATATATTTAAGAGTTTTAAAGATAGTGACTGGAGGGCTGAAAGTTTTTTATGATAGTTAACAGTTACAGAGGTAGTGATGAGGTACCTGAATGTCCTACAGGACAGTTAACAGTTATAGAGGTAGTTGTGGGTGGTTCTATGTCCTGCAGGGCAGTTGGGGGTTGTATAGGTGGGAGAATGGGCTGGGGAAATGTCCTATACAGTTACCAACAGTTACAGTGCTAGCCATAGGGGCTGGCATTATGTGCTTGCCCACAATGACAGTGCCAGACACAGGTGAGCTAGTGGTGTATGCCTAGAACCATTTTCCAGTGGAGGGGATGGGGCCAAAAACAGTAGTGGAATTCAAGAATGCATAGAATAGGCACAAGGGAATCTTAATGGTAAGCAAGGGAGGGTGGGGAGCCGGGATCAAGCAGGGTCTTCATTGACAGTATAGGCAGTGAAAATGGGCAGACAGGGTGAGCCAAGTGGTCCTTATCTGCTGTTAAATTCTATGTTTCTATGTGTGGTTACCCACAATAACAGTTCCAGCCATGGTAGGGGCTGTTGTTTGGTTACCCACAGTGATAGTGCCTGCCATGGGATGCTGATGTGTGGTTGCCCACAATGAAAGTGCCAGTCACAGGAGGACAGTGTAGTGTTGTTACCCACAATGTATGTGCCAGCTACAGAGAATTGCTGTTATGTGGTTACCCATAATGACAGTGTCTGCCAAGGTAAGGGTTGATGTTGTGTTTACCCACAATGACAGTGCCATGGTAGGTACTGGTGTGTGGTTACCCACAGTGAAAGGCCTTGCCATGGGGGCTGGTGTTATGTTGTAACCCACAATGATGATGCCAGCCACAGTGGGCTAGAATTATGTGATTACCTAAATTGTCCATGCCAGCCACAGGGGGCTGGTGTATGTTGTTATCCACAATGACAGTGCCAGACATGGGGGGCTAGTGCAAGGTTACCCACAATGACAGTGCCAGCCACAGGGACTAGAGTTATTTGGTTACTGGCAATTACAGTGCCAACTATAGGGAGCTAGAGATATGTGGTCAGTCACAATGAAAGTGCCAGCCACAAGGGGTAAGTGTTATGTGGTTACCCACATTGACAGTGTAAGCCATAGTGGGCTAGTGTTATGTGGTTACCCACAATGACAGTGCTAGTCAAAGAGGCAGGTGTTGTGTGGTTATCCACAATGACAGTGCCAGCCACAGTGGACTGGTGTTATGAGATTACCTACAATGACAGTGCCAGTCCCAGGGTTCTGGTGTTAATGTGGTTACCCACAATGACAGTGCCAGCCATAGCAGGCTAGAACTGTGTAATTACACATAATGACCGTTCCAGCCACTGGGGACTTGTGTGTGGTTACCCACAATGACTGCGCCAGCAACAGGGTGCTTGTCTGTAGCTACCCACAATGGCAGTTCTAGTCACAGGGGGGCTGGTAATGTGTGTTTACCCACCTTGGCAGTGAAAATCATGGGTGGAGGTTGTGCTGCATTGTTTCAACAATCACAGTTTTCTTCTCACCAATGGAGTTGTTAAGCTGTGAGGAGAGTGACTCATTCTCCACTAGCATCTGGGCATCATGCCTCCATAGTATTCCTTAAATTCTACAGATCCAGTTTGGAGATCTGAGTTGGGATATGAACCTAGCTGTCTCGCATGGAAGCCCTATGTGCTACCCCAAGTACCATGGTTCCAGACATTGAAGTTGACTTTATTAGCAATCCCCCTGATTGCCACATGTGGTAGCAGTTTGCTTTGTTCAGGTGTTCATTGACAATGTGTATTTTGCTACATTACACAGTTATGATCAGAATGGGAGTTCAGAGACATACACAGGTTTCAGTACTGGTATTATGTATTACTGGTACTAAGGCATTGATTAATGATGTGACAAACCCCACATGTGTATCGGTTTCAGTGTGTTGCAAGGATCATGGGGAGGTTATGGGATTTAGAACTGTGGGGTATAATGCAAGAAGGCCATGCCAAGAGCACTTCTGGAGAAAGGAGTACACAGTGAAAAATTAATCTGTGGGAAATACTAAATGATACAGAATATAGCTTTCCTCAGCACAATACAATTGAGGGTGCCAGCCTACCCACCTGCTCCTTATTATACTATGGGCATGATGGCCCTTGGGTAAGGTTGGTTGCCCAGTTGTTGTATACCTTTCATCGAAGAAGTCTGTGACTACTAGATGGCCTATGACTAGAGCTGTGCGGAATATAAAATTCCCCCTGCAGAATGCCCGTGGAATGACCATTCCGATTCTGCAGAATTTCGCAGAATGTTCATGAAAATTCTGCGGAATTTTGCCAAATTTTAAATGTCAGTTATTGTGCTATAATTATAAAAGTGTGCATCCAAACAACACCATATGTGTAACATACATAGTACCCAAGAGCTTACAAAAGTGTACCACATTTCAGAGTTGTAGGTTGAAAGGGGCAGAGTTATGTGTGACCAAACCTTTAATTAAACTTTAATTTTCAGTTATTTTGAGATCATTTTAAAATTTCTAATCCAAATTTCTTTTCAATGTCAGGATTTAGAGAAGCATCCAGCATGGGTATAGGCACCATGTTTTAAGTCTCAAGCTTCAATGGGAGCTGAGTTATAGGTAGGCAAACATTTTGCCAAAATTTAGATTTCTGTAATTTTAGTATAATTTTGATAGTATTCATTGAAATGTTATAAAATTTGACGGGTATACAGGTTATCACTGCATTTGTATTTGTACCTAATTTCAGATTGCTAGCTTCAAATGGACTGAGTTATAGCCTGCCAAACATGTTGCCAACATTTAAATTTCAGTTATTTCCCTTTAATTTTAAAACAACATATCCAAATTTAACCAGAGCTGAAACTTTTAAACTAGTATATCACATGGTCATTTCTGAAAAAGTTCACATTTGCAGCTTTAAATGGGATTGACTTAATGGTAGCCAAACTTTCACAACATTTAAAAATTAAATTTTGCAAGAATGTAAACTACAAGGGCTGGATATTCAAACTGCGCCCAAGAAGTGCGCAACAGTAGGAGCAAGCACAAGTCACTTGCGCACATGCGCAATAGACGCGATATTCAAACATGGAGCAAGCCAAATTGCGCAACAAGCCAGCATCTGAATATCGCACAACCTGTGCTATAGCGCAACCAGGAAGGGGAAGCTGAGCAGAGACAATGCGCTATGGCGCAACAAGGCTACCAGCTGAGCAGCCCAGAGGTGCCATAGCGCAAGCAGGACGCCCACAACAGCAGAGCAATGGAACTGCACAACCAGGGAGGTAGGCAGGGCCCACCATCCATGCCACAGATGGGCACAGGAACACACTGCAGAACCAACAATGTACCCCCACACCCCAAGCACAGCATAACTGGGGGAGGGATGGAACAGCCATCGGACCATGGGGACAAGCAAACAAAGCACAGCTGGGCCATGGTGCCCCAGCACACCCACCGGCAAGCTGAGACTGCCACACAAGGAGGGCGGACCACCCCATGGCACAGCAGCCCCCCATGCACAGCACACCCTGCACCGTGACCCCAAGACACCCCCCATGAGCAGTGACCACCACTGCGGGAATCCCATGCATACCACCACCCCCACTGCCACACTGCAACCTCGTGTACCACAGAACCATACAAGCCAGACCCACCATGAGCCACAGCAGCTGCACAGACACCCACAGTGGTGTGTGGAAGCATGCAGCACACTGGATGCAACACAGTGCAGGGGCAAACACATACCCATACCCACAGGGACACTAACACAGGGATGCAGTAGTGTGGCAGCCAAGCCCCCAGTGTGGGCACATGAAAACTGTGCACACACTGCCTGCAGTCCCTCATGGCACAGGGGTGACACCCACCCTGTGCATGAACTGTGGCCCTGTACGCCACCAGCAGATGCCTGGATCACAAGTCACAGACAGTGGTGCAAAGCCCCTGCAATACACAGAAGCCGCAGCATGGAGGTGGGACAGCAACTGCAGAGGCCATAGTGTCACCCGAGGCAAACATGCACCACACCATTGACAGGAGGCAACCCAGCATGGTGATGGTCACAGTGGATGACCTGCAGGGACAGCCACCACTGACAAGGCAGCAGACCCCGTGGGCCACAGACATGCAAGGGTGTCAGCTGCATAGGCCAAGGATGGGTTGACAGGGGCACAATGGACACAGAGCAGGCACCATGGACCACTGCACACAGTAATGCAATGCACAGGGAACAACACACACACCACAAATACTGACTGATGGCCACTCCCACACCAGAGACACTTCCCCACGCACACACACACACACATATCCATGACTGAACCACCCCAGATGCCATGCACACCACTGCAACTGAGCACCTATAGCCAGCTGCAAATCAGAGGCCACCACAGTATTCATATCAAAATAACTATATTCCAAAAATATAACAACAACTATTTACAATTATGTACAAACATGGGGTGGAGGGACAGGAACAAGGTGGGGGTGGGTAAGGGGCAGGGGTGAACATAATGGAGAGGGAAGGTGGGGTGTGAGGGTTGGTCAAGGGAGGAGGTTGTCTCTTGTCACTGGTGGCCAGCCTGGTCCTCTGCTGCCTGGGGCTGTTGTCTGGGTTGCCTCCTCCTCCTCACGCCATGCTGCTGCAGATCCCACAGGATGGCAAGGGACTCTTGCGCCACCCGCACAAGGTCCTGGATGGACCGCTGCATTCGCAGGAGTATCCACACACCTAGGACAAGGGATCAGAGTCAATGAGTGTGACTCTCCATCCCCCCTGCAGCCCACCCAGTATGCATGGCAGACAGCCATGTGCCACGCTCCTGTGATGGTGTGCGCCCACCCACAGTGACCGTGTCCACAAGACATGCCCAACCAGGCAGCAACAGCCATGTGTACCACTGCACACACCCACCGCCCATGTCCAGCACAGCACAACCAAAGCCGTACAGTAACATGGCTATGCGGTGAGCAGGCAGTGCCACAGCCATGTGCCCAGTGCACGCATGGACCACCATTGACGCACTCCCAGACATGTAATGGCACTGGACAGTGCTGACTGTCACATGTCGCGTGCATGGCAGTGGTGTCCATGGATGATGGCCATGCCCTACCTCCCACCCTGTCACACAGCATGCAATAGCAATCATGGTGTCATGGCACTCACCCTCATTGGGATGGTGCTGGCGTTGTGGTTGTTCACCGCCACGATCCGGTCCTGCAGCCACCACCCTCTGCTGCTGATCCAAATTCCTCTTCTGCTCGGCCACGCCTGTGGGAGACAAAATGAGAGAAACACATCAGTACAAACCCAAAGCATATTCCCCCTGCCCCAATGTGTGTGCCTACCCACCCAGCCAGACCCACCCATCCCATACCCTGTAAACACCACCACAGCCAACCCTAGACCATCCCTCCCCTATCTGCTGGACGCATGAGACAGTGTTACCCAAATGGACCATACAAGTGTGTAGACGTATCACCCACCTGGATGAGGCACCACGCCCCTCCTGACATGCGACCGCAGACGTGCCAGTAGCTTCGGCTCCCTCTGTCTCAGGTCCCCATACCGGTGCCTGCACTGTTCGGCTGTTCTCCTGTGGCCAGTGGCCGCCTCCAGGTCAGTGGCCATCTCTTCCCAGACCTGGGTCCTGGCCCTGTCCAGTGGCACCTCACCAAACAGTGGGCCATAGTGTGGCTCCACAGTGGCCACAAGGTTGGCCAGCTCAAGGGCATCCCACTGAGGGGCTCTCCTGCATGCCATCTCTAATGCTATAGTAGACAATATGGCACTCCGCAGTGCGGCAACCCCACGTGGAAGTGCTGTGCGATACATCGCCGCCATTCCCTATCGCGCTGTCGGTACAGTGCTGCCATTCCCTATCACGCTGTCACCAAACAGAGCGATAGAGCCGTACTCATGCCAGATGTACAGAGCCAGGGGCAAAGGTCAGGCACAAGGTCAGGGGTCAGTGGCGCAAGGCCACGCACAGCGCCATCGGACATCTACACGTCCTGCGCGAATGGTCACCTGCATGCCAGTGCCACAGTGGACTATTGCGCAGTTGTGCCACAGCGCCATTTGGTTCCCAGCGCTGTAGCGCCACTGGCACAATGGTGGCCATGTCCTGAATTTCTGATCGCGCATGGCACGTCATCAGCGTGGCAGATGCCTGCGTAAGCCACCTGGGCATGCGCAATGCGGTGTACTACACAGTCACGGAAATGCGCCATTGGCTCAGCCAGCTCAACCGTATTGCACAAAGCGCAACGGCGCGATATTCAGCCGACACATGCAAATCATCTGATCAGCCATTCAAAGGTGCAGTGGCGCGATTTGCATCTCATTACAGTTGCTCCACTCCTAATTTGCATGCATTGCACTATAAATGTGCGACATTGGGCTGCGCTGGCCAGATTCGGTTACTGCAGGTGAGAGGTGGGTTACATGCTGTGTGATGTTCTGGACAATGGTCATGGGATAATGCTGTAGACTGCACAGTGACAGGTGTCCACTTCCACCCATACAGACCAACATGACCGAGCAGAGCCAAGGTGAGGGTGAGGATGGTGGGCGGAGGAGGAGGCCCAACTTCACCATGGTGGAGACAGAGACCCTCTTCCAGGCCTACCTGGAGGAGGAGCCACTACTGAGTGGACGGCGGGGCACCCCTCAGGCCCATGTGGCTGCATGGGAGGGGGTATCTCGGGCAGTGAACCTGCATGGAAGCCACCAGTGATCAGTGCAGGAATGCAAAAAGAAAATGGGGACAGACCACAGGAGGGTGAAGGAGAAGGTGGCAGCCCTCAGGGTGGCATGTGCTGGCACAGGCGGGGGCCAGCCAGCGGTGGCGGAGCTGACCCCAGCTCAGGACCGACTGGCTGCATCAGTGCAGCGGAGTGCTATTGAGGGCGTACCAGGAGGTGGATTCCAGACAGGTGGAAGCCCATCACTGCATGGTATGACATGGTGGTAGTGTTGGGGGGGGAGAAGGTTGTTCACATGCACTCACATGTCCTCACTTTCTGTTACAGATCCTGTTCATCTTCAGGGGATGGTGGTGGTGGGTCCAGGAAGTGAGGAAGACCTGCCGGAGTTGGAGGAGGGTCCATCCACCTCTGTCGCCAGCCAGCATGCACTGCACCAGCATGCACACCTGGCTGCCAACTCTGTTGTTGGTGAGTCAGGTGTGGGGGGGGTGCACAGCCTATGTCTCAGCAGTCTGGCATGCAAGCATGCCAGCACGCTGTGACTGTGGCTGTAGCATGTACCTGCACCATTGATGATGCAAGGACTGCAATGGGCAGTGACATGTGTGTGTCCCATGACAGACACACAGCAGGCCAGCGTGTGCCCCTGGGCCTAGCTGGTTCCAACGTGTGTGCCAGCATGTCGGCATAGTCCCAGGCTGTGCCTGTCAGCACCAGTGGGGCAGCACCAGTGGCTGTGCAGGTGTCTGGTACTGTTGCGGCCACAGCAGTGGAACGAGTGGTCCTTGGGGCACAGCGGTTGGAGGGGCAGCAGCAGCAGTCACCCACCAGGTCTGGGGGTACAGTGTCCAGAGGTGGCACATGCCCACCGCCCTTTGATATGACCATTCCTGGTCCTGGTGAACAGCGCCCACCATCAAGGGGTGTTGAGCATCAGGACCTTCCATACCCTGGGGGGACAGGATGCCGTTGTGGCAGAGTACCCATTTGAAGAGCACACCCGCCTGCTGCGGGAATCAGTACAGCAGCAAAGGTGGGTTGCAATGTCCATGGAGGCACTGTGCGTGGCTGTGGAGTGGCACAGCAGGGACTGTGCTCTGATCCTTGCAGAGATGGTCCATATGCGAATGGATGTGACTGCCGCCATTGACAGGCAGACCCAGGCATTGGTCGCTGTCGTGGCTGCATTGGGCACACAAGCAGGTGCCCCTGTACCGCGCACCCCACACAGTACGCTCTCCACTCCCCATTCCCGGCATCATGCGACACCCAGCCTGTCGATGCTGGGTTCTGCTGTGGGCATCCCGAACACCCCTGGTGCAGGTATGTTTGGCATACTACAGACCCCAGTGCGGACAAGGTCGCGATCGCACAGTGGGACCCCTGGTGGTCCATCAGTGCCACCCCATGTGGCCCCTGCTCAGCCTGCCAGTGCTGTTGGGTCACAGTGGGGCCGCCCACATATCTGCGGTGGCCGTGGAACAGTGCAACATGACTGACCTGTCTCCCAGTGTGGGCCCTGTCTGGTGCTGCCCTGTGTGCAATGTGCGTCATGGTGGGCAGTGCACTGGTGGGTGCCCTGCCCATCACGCCAACACATGGACCACCTGCACACCATCCTGACTGCTGTCCACAGGTGCGTGTGCATGATGATGCCTGCATTGTACTGTACACCAAGGTGCAAGGGTGCCCAGCATCTGACACACGTACTTGGACAGTACAGGTGGTGGGTGTGGTCTGTGGATCTGTGTGTTTGCCATGTCTGTTCCTGCTCTGCTGTGCACCTGCCCATGTACGCTTTGTGCCTGGTGTGTGTGTGTGTCCATATGACTGTTCACCCCTCCCTGATGGTGTGTTAGTGTGCCTGATCCCTTCCACTCCCCTTGCCGTCATGCACCCCTGGTGTGTTACTCTGTGTGCCTGTGGGTTGCGCCAGGACAGTGTTGGTTGCACATGGACCCTTGACTTACCTGTGTCGTGCATAATGCTCCTCCGTGATGGTGTCTCGGTGCAGCTGGGCCTGCCGGATCAGTCAGGGATCCCGCCATCCAACGGGGGGCTGCTCATCACCATCATCACCGGCACCGCTGGCGTCCCCATCGCTGTCCCCCTCCTCGACCTGAATGGCTATCCCACAGTCTTTGGCCATGTTGTGCAGGATACAACAGACCAGGAATATCCCACAGGCCTTTGAGGGGCTGTACTGTAGGGCACCGCCGGAGGTGTCTAGGCATCAGAAGCATGCCTTGAGCATCCCAAACACCCGCTCGATGATGTTGCGTGTGGCGGCATGCGCCTCATTATAGCGTTGCTGCGATGGGATCATGGGACACCGGTATGGTGTGAGCAGCCAGGGACAGAGTGGGTATCCGCTGTCACCTGTGTGGAGATGGTGGAGATGAGTATCATGTTCAGGTCCATATTGCCAATATCCCTGTGTGCTACTACCATAGCACCTGTGGCATTCCCACCCTTGCCCCACGTTTGCAATTTCTACATGCGTACTAACCCACTAGATGGCCTGTGGGGATGTCCCCACTCTCGAATCGATGGCACAGTGTGGACTGATACCATATGAAGGCATCATGTGCTCTGCCAGCGTGTGTGGCACAGACATTGATTATGCGCCCAGTGGCATCACACACCACCTGGCAGTTGACACTGGAATAGCCCTTCCTGTTCCTATATGCAGCCCATTGGGGCCAGATGCGTGCGAATGGCCACATGGGTGCAGTCTATGGCCCCTAGCATGCCAGGCATACGTGCTACCCTGTGGAACTCCTGCATGTTTGCTGTACGCTCTGCCGCGGTGCTGGGGAAATGGATGTGCTCCGCAGCATGTGGCAGCAGTGTGCTGAGGAATTGGGTGAGGATGCATGACGTGGCCGATTGTGTGATGCCTGTGGTGTCCCCTGTCAGCCTCTGGAAGGTGCCTGTGGTGAGCAGGCACATGGAGGCTGTCACCGGTCTCCACCGACAGGCGTGACTCGCCGTGAGGGTGCCTGCATCACATCACTGCACAGCTCACAGAGCCACCTCAGTATTGCCCTGTTCAGGTGGTACCAGCCCACGATCTCTACATCTGTGTACAGCTCAAAGCTGATGCAGGCACGGTACTGCCTGTTGGGGACGTACCACCGACGGGCCCTTCCACGGCCACGTCCCCCTGCAGCATGCATTCTCACCCCCCTCATTACAACTTCCATGTGGAAGCTGGCACTGTCCGTCTCCCTGGCTTGTGACCCCCCCTGGCTGATGTTGCTCTGTTACCCCCGCTGTCCTGACTGTTACCTCCACTGCACCGGGTACCCCCGCTGGCCTCTGCAGCCTATGGCCCACACAACTTCCCTTGCCTGCCCTGTTCTGGACTGTCACTGTCTGTCTCTCTCTGTCTGTCTCACTTGGCATCCCTGTAGCGTTCTTGTGCCTCTTACTTGAGCCTTTTTATTTTGGCTCATTTCCGTTATGGCACACCTTCCGGTTGTTCCGCTATTGCGCATTGTGCAAACCTTTGAATATCGCATTGCACTCTTTATGCATGGATCCACCCCCTTTGGTTGCACATGCCTTCATTTGCATTGAGCTTTTGCTCAGCCTGTTTTCAGTGGTGCAACTGCCTCCTGCTGAATATCGCAGAATGGCGCAAATTCAGACTTACGCATGCGCAACCCTATTGCGCATGGCGCAACCCTTTTGAATATCCCACCCCAAATTTATAAACCCCAGAAACTTTAAAACTAGAGAATGCAATACCATTAAATTTGTCATGTTCTTAGGCCTTACAAGGAAACTGTGTGTGCCAATTTTATTAATTGCTTGCTGCCAGATATTGCAAAATAACACCTGTACTGAAAGTCAAATCCCACATGTCTTTGTGAAAATTGTAGAATTTCAAGAAAAATTCCATAAAACTAGAATTTGCTAATTTCACTTAGCCTTATCTGGGGGATTCTAATTAAGGGATGGGGTATGAGAAGCAAGTAGTGAAGGGAGTCACTAGGTTCAGGAGTTAGATGCACAGTTTCACCAAGAAATGGACAGCTGAGCTGGGTAGTACAGCAGTGGAAGACCCCCAAGTTGGAGTAAGGAAGCACACAGTGTCAACAATTCCAACCTGAATGCAGAATATTTAAGGATCGCATCCAGTAAATTTATAAACCGGGGAGCCTGATGTACATGCAAGTCTGGAACTTAGATGTACTCAAAAAGATGTAGTGAGGATAGGCAATGTCTGGGGCAGCAGGGAGGAAGAATTCTAACTATTCCAACAGGGTAGGTTGATAGGAAAAGGAGTAAGTGACATGTTTTAAGGGAGTTTATCACTGTAAAGAACAAAAATGAAATCAGTGGGATCAGTAGTTCTACTAAGTCAATTTGGCTATGTCAAAAGAGAAAGGGGTAATATTTACGCAGAGAGGAATAGTAGGATGGCAAAAAGCTCAGCCCAGCTTATCAAATGAGGCAGTGTTGCATGCATTGTTAATGTTAAATTCCACAAAAAGAATTCTGGATGCTTCATCTATATGCTACCATAAATATGTGAGAAAATGCTACAAATATTTTTTTTTACTACTGCAAATTTGAAACTGCTAAACCGATTTATCCAGTTGTGTTAGACATCAGGATACACAGACTATGGATATGCATGTCAAATGTTAAGTCTGGGCCTGCAAGAGCAGAGAAGTTACAAACATCCACATTTTTGAGAGTTTTAACAAAACTTTGCAAATATTTACATGGTAAAGTTTTGAACCCCTGTAACTGCAAAAAATCTCTAATCCAATTCTTTACATATTTAGATCATTCTATAAGCATTACAAAAGGGTTATTCATGCTAATTTACACATGTCTAGCTCCAAACATGTTCAAGTTAATTGCAGATAAATATTTTTAACAAACTTTCCTGCAAAAATAAAATGACAAATTTTGAGCACATATAATTTTGAGACAATGCATCTTATTCTCATGAAATCTGGTATATTGTTAGAACACCTATCATCAAGGAATCATGCCAGATTTAAGCTTCTGATCCAATAGATGGCCAAGGTATATACAGATAAAAACATTCATGACAATTTGCATACAAAATAAAATGACAGAATTTGAGCACCTATAATTTTGTACCTGTCCATCTGAATTTCATGTTGTTAGGTATGTTATTGACTCTCTACCCAAAGAGTGAGCCTGCTAAATGTCAGAGCTCCAGCATAAACGGTGTCTGAGTCATGACCAAATTACTAAATTTTAAGCATTCCGATGAAATTTTGTGAAATTTCACGGAATTCACAAAATGTAATCGAAATTCCATGTATTCAGAATTGTCCCAATCCACACAGCTCTATCTATGACACAAATACACAGAAAGATGTGTCTTCTTAAGATATTAGAGTTCTAAATCAATCCATTTTCCTGGAGGGAGCCTCCTGCAATAATACTGAGCTCTTGGCATCTCTGAGATACAACAGCTCTGACAAAATCTCTCTTCATGGATTGAGCCTTCTGTTCTAACTAAAATCTCAGAATCTCTGAGATAGTTCTGAATTGATCCAGTTTCCTGGAGGAAGCCTCCTGCAATAACCGAATGTTTGTCATCTCTGAAATAGGTCTGAAAATATAAATTTTGCTAAAGGGAAATTCTTGTAATGGCTTAACTTTTGGCATGAGTGAGATAGCTCTGAATAAATCATTTGTCCTGCAGAAAGCCTCCTGTAATAACTGAACTCTTTCTCTCTTTTCTCCTCTTTAGTATGGTATTGTCATGGTAAGTACACAAACTGCTTAGAAGATCCCATATATTTACTATGCCTGACAACATTGGCAAGCATGCCTTAGAACTCACATGATGCTTTTCCCTTTCTTCTTCCCCATACCTCATCTACAATTAAACTTCTAGCTCTTGTGACTCATAACCCATCAAAATGCAAGTACTGACTGATGTGATCCCAAACTCGTCTATAAATCTGGCCTGCTGTGGAGACCCCCATCGCTGACCTTATCAACCTTTCCTTTCTCACTAGTACAGTTCCTCATATATGGATGAGGACTATGACTGATCACATGCTTCCCACACTAAATGAGCCCCAGAAAATATTATGCTGGGTACCAAGAAGTATGTATGGCTGATTTTCCCTGGTATAGTTAGTGCATCCAGTTCACAGATCACACTCTGTGTATTCTAGTTGGTGCAAAGGCATACCAGTGGCCCAGAAGAGGGCACTCCTCTGTCCCACCCCACATGGTTAGCTATGCAACTGCATGGGATCCAGTGCATTGGGATTTCCTGATGTGTGCAGCTATGAGATGGGTTTTGTAAATCATCAGATGACCATAGATCACCTGCTGGATGTGTGGGACTGGCAGACTGCAAATCACAGAACATATGGTCATTTCAGATTTGTGCAAGAAGAATGGATGTTAGTAAGTCACTTCTGGGTTCATATGTAAATTTTTATTACAGAATACATGGTCATCTCAGATCTCAACATTTCGCCAATGATGGCTTAGTCATGAATAGTGGACCTTGTAGGTTAGTCACTTGAGTTAATCATCTCACAAGAGTTCAGAAATGCTATCCACAATCTTGTAGCTACTTAGTCTGTATCTGAAATATTCTGGGCATCAGTTTTATGTAGAGTCTTCATGTCATCTGTCATAGTTCCAAAGCTCATTAAGGACCACCCCTCAAGTCTAAGCCATTGCTGGAGAAATTTTGAGAGTTAAGGTGGCCAGATATTATTGAATAAATGGTTACATAAGAATCCAGGAGTGATTAAGTAACATCTGTTCTTCTTCATTTGGAGTTTGATCATTGCTTCAACAATTAATATTGCCCCATGTAGGAACAACGGTCATCCTGGTACCTCTTTGTGGAATTCCACAAAAATCCTGTAACATCAAAAGTTGAACATGTCATATTACAATTGATTATTCCTGTATGGCCACACACCTTCCATGAATTTTCTTTTAAAAGCACAAGACCATTTGATAAGCAAGATAATCTATACATAGATACATAGACAGTGTTGGCAGATAAGGGCCTATGGCCCACCCAGTCTGCCCATTTGAGCTTGTAAGTTCAGTTTGTTTTCCTAGAAGTCTGTTGCCCCTTACCCCTGACCTCCAGAATTCCTTTATGTCTGTCGCATGCATTTTTAAATCCCGTGATTGTTTCAGCCCCCACCACTTCCTCTGGCAGGGTGTTCCACTTGTCCACCACCCGTTCTGTGAAGAAATTCTTTCTCATGTTTCCTCTGAATCGTCCTCCTCCAACTTCATCCCATGCCCTCTTGTCCTGGAACATCTTTTTCGCTTAAAAATAGTGTTTTCCTGCACCTGTTCCTCCCTGTAAGATACTTGTATGTCTCATCATACCCCTCTCTCCCTCCTCTCCTCCAGGAGTACATGTTCAGTTCCTTCAACCTGTCTTCATAGGACTTGTGATGCAATCCGTGCACCATCTTTGTTGCCCTCCTCTGAACCTTCTCTACCCTGTCTATGTCCTTATGTAGGTATGGTCTCCAGAACTGTACACTGTACTCCAGGTGGGGCCTCACTAGTGTCTTGTAGAGTGGAATTATGACCTCCCTTTTCCTGCTGGTGATGCCCCTGCCTATACATCCCAGCATCCTATTTTCTTTACCTGCTGCCTTGTCACACTGTTTCCCTACCTTGAGGTCATCAGAGATGACAACCCCAAGATCCCTTTCCTGCTTGGTGCCTGCAATATACTCACCCCCCAACTGATATATTGTGCCAGGGTTTTTGTGCCCCATATGCATTATCTTGCACTTCTTTGCATTGAATTTCAACTGCCAAACCCTGACCATTCTTCAAGTTTCTGCAGGTCGCTTCTCATTCTGTCTACACCCTCTGGTGTGTCTACTCTGTTACAGAGCTTTGTGTCATCAGCGAACAGTGAAATTCTGCCTTCTAGGTCCTGTGCAATGTCACTGAGGAAGATGTTGAATAGGACCAGTCCCAGCACTGATCCCTGTGGTACCCCACTGGTCACTCTTCCCTCTGTGGAGTGACAGCCATTTACCACCACCCTCTGTGTCCTGCCACCCAGCCAGTTACCCACCACCACACTACTGTCCAGCCCACACCATATTCCCCAGTTTGTGTAATAGTCTTCTATGTGGCACAGTGTCAAAGGCTTTGCTGAAGTCCAGATAGGCCATGTCCACTGCCTCCCTGATCCACCTCCCTAGTCACCCAGTCAAAAAATTCAACGAGGTTGGTCTGACAGGACCTCCCCCTGGTGAAACCACGCTGCCTTGGGTCCTGTAGTCCATTGACAACCAGATGTTCCACCAATCTCTCCTTCAGTAGTGCTTCCATGATCTTCCCCACTACCGAGGTGAGGCTGACTGGTCTGTAGTTCCCTGCTTGCTCTTTGTTCCCACTTTTGTATAAGGGGACTACATCTGCTGTCCTCCAGTCTTTGGGTACCTCCCCTGTTTCCAGTGATCGGCTAAACAGGATAGCCAGAGGTTCAGCCACCACCTCTCTTAGTTCTTTAAGGACCTTGGGGTGCACCCCATGTGGCCCCACTGCTTTATCAACTCTTATTACTTCCAGTTCCTTCAGGACCCTTTCTCGTGTAAAGGGACTTGTGTCCATTTCTACACCATTCTCACCCCTTGTACTCCCTTCAGACCCATTACCCTCCTCTTCCTCAGTAAAGACTGAGCAGAAATACCTGTTCAATATGTCAGCTTTACTGTTGTCATCCTCCACGTGGCCCCCATCCTCCCCCTTCAGTCTCACTATCCCTCCCTTTGTCTTTCTTTTTTCACTTATGTACCTGTAAAAGGTTTTGTCCCCTCTACCCACTGATTTTGCAATGTGTTCTTCTGTCTGAGCTTTGGCTTCCCTTACTGATCTCCCTGCCTCCCTTTGCTTCTCCTGGTACTTCTCCCTATCCCCTTCTGCCTGTGTCTTTTTGTATTGCCTGAATGCAATATTTTTGGCTTTCACTTTCTTTTGCTCTTTGAAAACCATAATGTCTCCTCTTCCTTTTCCTCTTGCTAACCTGCTTAATGCATAATTCTGTTGTTCTTGTAATCCCAATTTTAAATACTGCCCACTGTTCCTCAACCCCTGATTCCTGTCCCATTCCCCTTAATGCCTCTTTCAAGTATCTCCCCATTTTCCCAAAGTCTGCCCCCCTAAAATCCAGGATACTCCTAAGGCATGCATTCCTAAGGGAATAATACATGCCATAGCTGAGGCTATGCCTCGTGCTTTACAGCCACCTAAGGTGTAAATTATTCCCTTATGCACGCACACCCTGTCATGTGTTTTCTCACAATACCCATTCCTCTGGGTGTGTTGTAAGTTACGAGAAGAAGGTGAGTGCCTTTTACTGCCCAGGTTGTGAGTTATTCCAGCATAACCCAGAACTGTGTAATGGTGCATATAATATGTATATCAGTAACAAAAGAAAACAAAATGCCCTAAAGTTGAAAAAAAAATAGTTTTTGTTGATCCAAGTGTCAGGTATAGGGATTAATGTTGTCATGTAGTTCTATGCCAAAAGAAGGGTCAAAATATTGTTTTTACTGCCGTAATTATATGAGTTTGAGTAGTGACTGACCAGAGAGCAGGATTTTTCAAGAATCATTTGATAAGGAAGAATAAACTTTGGATTCAATGTACATGGATATTGGATATGACAGATAAATGTTTTCATCTTCCTCTATATCATTTGTCATCAATCAGAGGCCCAGAGCTATTACATATAATCCAAAATGTTTTCTAGATGCATCGTACTCTATTAGTGTTTTACCAATTGCAGCATCTTTGTTTGTGCCTCTGACCACCATTTGTTTCACTTCAAGTATGCAGCAAACTTATTTCTTTACTTCCTCTTCTATTTACTGAACAAATAAAATACCATCCTCATCAATAAATATATTTTTTGTTGCCAGTGGTCTGGATGCCCTCCAGTTGTGCTTTTTCTGGTATAGATGTAGGACACAGGTTTCACATCACTACACTGAGACTTGCTCATGCTAAAGCCTATGTAGAGCTGAGGCTACTCCTCCGATCACTACAAAGAGACTTGTGTATGCTGAAGCTTACTTAGAGCTGGGACTACTTCTCAGATCACCACACTTAGACTTATTCATGCTGAAGCCAACCTAGAGCCATAACTATTTCTTAGATCACTACACTTCCTACATAGCTACAACCAGACTTGTTCATACTGAAGCCCACCTAGAACTGGGAACACTTCCTGGATCAGTACACATTCAGTAGTAGTAATTAATTTGCAAAATTATAATCCTAAATATCTGTTTTCTTGTGGCACAGACAATACCAGAGATCGTTTTTCTCCACATATTTTCCAAGAATCTCAGGGGATAACTTGCTGACTTGATTGCTACCACTGTAGACTTGTTCATGTTGAAGCCCACCTAGAGCCAGGCCTATTTTTAGATCACCACACAGTGACTTGTTTGTATTGAAGCCGACCTAGAGCAGATACTATTTCTAACTAATAATTCTCATTGTTTCAACAGGCTACCACCATCACAAGCGTTGGTGTCGCTATCGTGAGTATATCTTTCATATCTGTAAATCTATTTACCAAAACTGCAGCTGAGCTAGCCATGTGGTGTGGTGGTGAGGGTGGCTAGCACCGGTGTAACAGATACTGGGTTCGGTGCTGGGGACTAGGGGGGGTATTTTGCTGCTGCCCACTGCTGCTGTTTTTTTTAATTCAGAGTGGCACCACTCCTGACACACACCCCTGGGTTGGTAATCTTTAATCTACAGAGTGCAGGAAATGCAACTCCCTCATAAACACTTAGTTTTCAGGCGGATGTCTGTTTACCAGCATGTGTATATCACCGATTTGCTTTTTGGCGATATACTCTCGCCATAACAGCAATCATTATTTACATAGAAACAAACTTTGATGGCAGATGAGGACCTCTTGGCCCACCTAGTCTGCCCATTTCCCTACCTACAGGATAAGCTGCAGATCCTAGTTAACCAGCATCCTATTTCTTCTTACCCCCCACAAGAATTGCCTTATGTCTGTCCCATGCATTCTTGAATTCTCCCACAGTTTTAGACCCCACAACCTCCTCAGGAAGGCTGTTCCATGCGTCCACCACCCTCCCTGTGAAAAGTACTTCCTCACATTGCCCCTGAGCCATCCTCCCTCTATCTTCAAATTGTGTCCCCTTGTTCTTGCACATCTCTTTTTCTGAAAGATGCCATCCTCTTGGACTTTGTTGATTCCACTGAGGTACTTAAAAGTTTCTATCATGTCCCCCCCTCCCTCCTTTCCTCAAGGGTATACATATTAAGCTCCTGTAGTTGCTCCTCATATGGCTTCTCTTGCAGATCCTGCACCATTTTAGTTGCCATCCTCTGGAATGCCTCCATCCTGTCTATGTCCTTGCAGAGATGGGGTCTCCAGAACTGGACACAGTACTCCCAATGGGGTCTCACCAACTGTCAGTACAGAGGGATAACAACTTCCTGTTTTCTGCTGGTGATGCCTCTCCCTATACATCCCAGTATCCCCAGCCCTTCCTACTGCCTTCTCACATTGCTTGCTAACCTTAAGGTCATCTGATATGATTACCCCCAGGTTCCTTTCTATTTTTGTGTTGTTACTACTTCCCCTCGTGTAATCTTCCCCTGAGTTTTTGTTTCCCAGGTGCATTATTTTGCAGTTCTTTGCATTAAATCCAAGCTGCCATACTTCTGACCATTCCTCCAACATTACCAAGTCCCTTCTCATCCTTTCCATGCCTCCTTGTGTATCAACCCTGTTGCAGATCTTTGTGTCATCTGCAAAGATGCATACTTTTCCTTACAGTCCCTCTGCAATTTCACTTATAAAGACATTAAAAAGGACTGAACCTTGTACTGAATGCTGCGGTACCCCACTAGTAACCCCTCTTTCTTCAGAATGGATGCCATTTACAATTACCTTCTGTGTCCTGTTGTCCAGCCAATGTTTTACCCAGGCTACCACCCTGGGATCCACTCCCAGGCTGGTTAATTTGATTAACCTTTTTTGTGGGACTGTGTCAAATGCCTTGCTAAAGTCTAGGTAGGTCATGTCCATAGCCCCTCTCTACTACTGTGGTCACCCAGTCAAAGAAGTCAATTAGATTTGTCTGACATGACCTTCCCGCTGTGAACCCATGCTACCTTGGGTCCTGTGCCCCACTGGCCTCTAGGTACTTAACAATTTTTTCCTTCAGAAGTGATTCCATCACTTTCCCTACCACAGAGGTCAAACTGACAGGTCTGTAGTTTTCTGTCTTTGTCTTGCTCCTACTTTTGTGAAGGGGATTCACATCCGCCTTCCTCCAGTCCTCTGGTACCACACCATCCTCCAATGATTTGTTAAAAAGGGTAGTCAGTGGTGTCCCTAGTTCTTCCCTTAATTCTTTAAGAATTTTAGGGTGTATTCCATCAGGCTCCATTGCTTTATCCACCTTCAGTTTTAGGAGTTCTTTCAGAACCCTTTCTTCTGTGAAAGGACTGGGATCGACCCCCCTATCCAGAGTGCTTCTGTTAATTGGATTAGGCACCTCCCTCTCCTCCTCTTTTGTGAATACTGAGCAGAAGTATTTGTTCAGTATCCCTGCTTTTTCACTCTCCCTCTCTGCCCATCCACTGTCCATTCTATTCAGCCTCATTATCCCTCCCTTTGTCTTTCTATGCTCCCTGCTGTACCTATAAAATGTTTTATCCCCCTTCTTAACTGAGTTGGCTATCTTTTCCTCAGTTTGGGCCTTTGCTATTCTGACTTCCCTCCCTGCCTCCTTCTGCCTTAACTGGTACAGTTCTCTGTCCTGCTCCTTCTGTGTTTCCTTATACTTCCTAAATGGTATCTTTTTCTCCCTAACCTTCCCCACCACCTCTTTTGAGAACCATAGTGACTTTTTCTTTCATTTTGATTTGTTTATTTACTTCACACAAAGACTTGTTGCCTCTGTGATGGCATTTTTGATGTTTCCTCATTGTTGCTCCACCCCTCCTTCTAGCCTGTTTGCTAGTGCTTTTCTAAGGCACTCTCCCATCTTGCCAAAGTCAGCCCTCCTGAAGTCCAGACCCTCACTTTTGTATGGCTTGCTCTGTAGCTGAGGTTATCATAAACCACACTGTTTGGTGGTCACTTGTTCCCAGATGGCTACCCACTTCTAGATCTGAGATTCTCTCACTGTCCCCATTTGAGAGTATGAGGTCTAAGATTGCTCCCTCATGAGTAGGTTCCAAAACTAGCTGTCTGAGGCATGCCACCTGTAGGGAATCAAGAATGGCCCTGCTCTTGGATCTGGCTGCAGCAAAGGTGCTCCAATTAACATCTGGCATATTCAGGTTCCCCATCAACAGTATCTCCCCTTTCTCTGCCATCCAAAGGATGCCTTCTATCATATCCTTGTCCATTCCCTCCCTCTGATATAGGGTCTGTATACAACCCCTGTGTGGATTGTGATGCCATTTCCAGTCTCTAATGTGATCCACAGTGCCTCCTCTCCTCCCTGTTTACTCTTTTGTCCCATTGCTTTTAACCCTTCCCTTACATAGAGAGCTACTCATCCCCCTCTTCTCCCTTCCCTGTCTCTCCTGTAGGTTGTGTACCCTGGTATGTTAACATCCCAGTCATGGTTCTCAGTGTACCATGCTTCAGTGACTGCTATGATATCCAGGCACCCCTTTTCCATCAAGGCCACCAGTTCAGGGAGCTTATTGCCCAGACTATGGGGATTGGTACTCATTACCCTCAATTTCTTGATGGCCTTACCTCTTTTTGCCCCATCCCTGTCCTTATTGCCTTTTCATTTTCTCCATTTACCCCTGCCCTTCTCCCTATCAACATCTCTATCTTGGTGTTTACCTCACTTATTACCCTGATTTTTTGGGGGGGCTAGGATTTCCCTGCTCCTTTCCAGTGCCTCCCCCTTGGCTAGTTTAAATGCTTGCCAATGAAGCATTTAAACCTATCACCTAGGATCTTGGTTCCCCTCCTGGACAGATGCAGACCATCATGCCAGTATAGGTCTGCATCACTTCAGGTGGACCCCCAGTCCCCAATGAAGCCAAATCCCTGAGCGCTGCACCAGTTTTTCAACCCACTGATTGAACCCCATGGTGTGGAGCACCCTAGCCTCACCCATGCCATAGACAGGCAGCACCTCCGAGAAGTTTACCATGTGTGCTACTTGTCTAAGTCCCCTCCCCAACTCCACAAACTCTTCCTGCACTGCTCTGATCCCTTTCTCAGCCAGGTCATTTGTTCCTAGGTGCAGAATGACATCCAGCTCCCTCACCCATGCAGCTGCTCTGCTGATCATGAAGATTCGCTCCCTGTCCCTCCAAGCCATGGTGCCAGGCAGGCACCTTACCTCCCTCTCCCCTTCCTCCCCCATTTCTACCCCCTAACAATGGAATCCCCCACCAGGAGTTGTTTCCTTCACCTGTGGGGTCCCATGCCACCCTCCTGTGAGTCTTCTTTGTGGAGGTTCCCAGCATCCTCCTTGGTCTTCACTGTGGGTGCCTCCATAGAGGAACCACACTTTTTTAGTGATTGCTGTTGTGACATGGAACCCTTTCTTTGCTCTGAAACATTGGTGGTAGCATTCTGTGCATCTGGTGAAGTGTACTTTGTCCACACCAAACATGTTAATGATTTTTACAATTTGGTGAGGGAGCCTTTTTATTCAATCAGCTTTTTGTTAGTAATTTGCCTTGACTGGATTTGGCTTCTCCCTAAAAATGTTTTCTTTTCATTTATCTTGAGGTTGGCTGAGTTGCACATCTCATTCCTATGCAGGGTTAGAAATAATGCCTTAATGTCCAGGTGATGCTGGGGACAACACACACAACTCTGAGGGCTCGGGTTCATATCCTAAGCCTGACTCCCAAACTGTGCCAACAGTGGGTTAGTGTTAATATCCTACTATGCAGGTGATGCTGGGGGTAACATGCTGGGTACTAGTTCTGGGCAAAGTTAAAAAAAAACTCTGCATCTAGCAGAGTATGGAGTATAGTGCTACAATTCATACAGTGAAATTTCATGCAACTGCTCAGATTTTACCAAACCAATTGCCACTATGTGTACACAATATGCATCTGCAGCAAAGTTTACTACATAATTTGTGGCAAACATTTTCCATAAAGTGAAAATTGTGAGAATTTGTATAGTAACATTTGCCACAACTGCGGCAAATTATGTAGTGTGCACTACGTAACTGCTACATGTAGTGAGAAGAGTCAGATTCATAGAAACTGATGGCAGATAAGGGCTGCTTGGCCTATCCAGTCTGCCCATTTTCATGGTGATTGCTTTTGCTGCAGAACCTCCCTGGCCTACAGCACTGTCTCTTCCACCCTATTCTTTTCTTTTACAATTCCCTTGTGCCTATTCCATGCTTTTTTGAATCCCACCACTGTTTTGGCCCCCACTGCCTCTGCTGGAAGGCTGTTCCAGGCATCAACCAGCTGTCCTGAACCTACTTCATTCCAGCTTCATATCATGACCCCTTCTTCTAGAGCACCTTTTTCTCTGAAATATACCTCCCACCTACACCTTATTCATCTCTGTAAGGTATTTAAAGGTCTCAATCATATCCAGCCCATCCTACTCTCCTCCAAGGTGTACATATTGAGCTAATTTAGCCTGTCCTCATTGGTCTTTTGATGCAGAGCCTACACCACCTTGATAGCCCTTCTCTGGACTGCCTCAACTCTGTCTATGTCTTTCCTGAGATGTGGTCTCCAAAACTGGAGTAAGTACTCCAGGTGGTGTCTTACCAATGACCTATACAGGGAAAACACCAATTCCCCCTTCCTGGTGGTGATACCCCTACTCATACACCTCAGCATCCCACTAGCTCTCCCAATTGCCTTGTCATATTGTCTGGCCACCTTTAGGTCCTCCAATATACAGTAGTTATCCAAGGTCCCTTTCCTGCTTGGTCATTACAAGTATCTCTCACCCCATTTTGTACTCTGCTCCCAGGTTTCTGTGGCCCATTGACCATAATTTGCACTTTTTTGTATTACCCTGAGCTGTCAAACCTTTGACCACTCCTCCAGTAATTTTAAGTCTCTTACCATCCTTTCCATCCTCCCCATCAGAGTGTCCACTCTGTTGCAGATCTTGCTATCATCTGCAAAGAGACAGACCTTCCCTTCCAGCTCATTTGCTGTGTCATTAATGAAGACATTAAAAAGTACCAGCTCCAGTACTGACCACTGAGGTACCCCACTTGTCACTATCACCTCCTCAGGGTGAATTCCATTTATCACCACCCTCTGCTTCTTATCTGCTAACCAGTTTCTTACCCAGGTTACAATCTTATTGCCCACCCCCATGCTACCCAACTTGTTTACCAGTCTCCTATGTGGAACAGTGTCAAAGGCCTTGCTGAAGTCTAGGTAAGCCATGTCCACCACCTTTCCTGATCCAACACTTTAGTTACAATTCAATTCAGTGTATTTGTTTACCAGGAAAGTACACTAGATCAGATGTCTATTTTGTTTACAGACATACCCTGGGTGTTTCATAAAAACACAATTAATCAACTATTACATATATTGTTACACTTCATTTACAATAAACTTGCAGAAAAGTACAAAATATATAAAAAGAGCAAAGATCATGTAAATTCATTCAAACATATAGGATAAATATCACTGTATAAACAATCAATAACCTTTGCATACAGACATAAGTGGCAAGTGGCTTAGCAACTTACTTCTAAAACTTTGTAGAGATGGGGCTAATCTGATCTGTTTTGGAAACTAATTCCATTTTTTAATAGCATAGTAAGAAAAGGCCTTTAATCGCATTATTATTTTACATAATGGAGTTACCAGCAATGACTGGTCAGCTGATCTTAGGCCTCGGTTTAAATAATTGTTCATTAACAGATCTGCCAAAGGATTCCTGTGTCCTACCCTAATATTTTCATAAATTGTAATAATTGGAAAGTATCTCTTCATGCCAATGGCAACCATTTTGCTTTTTCATACAGTTTACAATAGTGTTCTCTGTATAGACAATTTGTGTAAAAATGGCATAGCATATTATAAAGGGCTTGTCATTTATCTATGACCCCAAGAGAGGCTGATCCCCCAGCTATGCTACCATATTCTAACACAGGAAGCAATCAGTTTCTAGCAATTACAGATTTTGTTTAAAGGTGATAGGAAACAGTTTTTACACCTCTAGAAGCTGCCAAGTAGTTCTTTCATTGGCAACCAAGTATTCTGATATGTTTTTGACCTTGTTTGTTAAATTAATAATCTAATTGTGTTGCCTTTTTAAGAATTCTTAATCCCTCTCTCATCAGCAGTTGCTGCTGTATCTTTTCATACTGCCTGCACATTGTATGACATCACAAACACCATTCAGATGACTAGCATGGAATGGGAGTTTCTGGTGTCATAAAATGTCTTAGAAATATGAAAATCAAGAGCAGTAGCTAGTGTGGAGAGTGGAACTCAGTAGAGATCTGAGGGCACCCCAAAGCTAGATTATTTATTTATTAAAACATCATCAAAGCATATAAGGATACATAACTGGCATGGAAAGGAAGATGGAAGAGCCGCTATGTAAAAAAATAATTTCCTTTAAGAAGAAAGCACATTTTTTTTAACAGGTAAAGAGAACCAATCTTTCTGTTTAAGGTATTTATAACATTTGCCATATGTTCATCATAATTTAAGCATGAGTCCTATGTGACCCCTGAATATTTAAAATGTTCCACTTGTTCTAGAACAGTTTGATCAGGCATCCTTACACAGAAATGCTTAACAAATTTTACATTCTTTTGAGATGTGCCAAAGAGCATGGCTTTTGTCCTCTTCTTGTTCAGCAGCAACCTACTGGAATCAAACCATTCCTGTAATTTTAAAAATTCAAAGGATAATTTTTCATATAATACCTTTATGTTACTGTAGTATCGATTGTATAAATCACTGCATCATCAATGTACAAAATCCAATTCAAATTTAAACACAAATTTGTCTTATCATTTACAACAAACTCTGGTCAGAGCCAATGTGGCTATGGAGAGCTTTTAGGAGTGGCAAGAGCACTGAAAAGAATATGCAATGTGCTCACTGCATTGGAGACAGCCATGAGTAATACTGCAGCAATTACAGTACTGCGCATGTGTGATACTTGCATGTGTGCAGTTTGCCCCAGAGTCAGCCATGCACAACATGGTGGTGCTGATGTAACTATGTATGCATGATACTCATGCATGCACAGTTTAAGTCAGCATCACCATGTTGCACACAGTGGCCATCACTTCTGCAGTTGCAGAAAGGAAAAGTATTGTGCCGAGAAGTGGGTATGTTTATGTGGCCCACAGAGGGGAAGGGCTGCATAAACAGAATCACTGGAAACTATGCTGGAGTACTGTGGCAGCACATGAGTCAGCGGTCCCGTTATGTGCTTCCATAGTGCTCTTATACAAATCTAATGATGGCATAACATCTGTGGTGCTTGGTCCATGCAGCCGTAAAAATCAGACTCAGGAGGAGTCTTTTAACAAACTAGAGCTCTGTTCTGGGACTTGCTCATCATCACAGTCACTTTCTCATTCTTTTCTAAGCAGTAATTTCTGGTAAATGTGCCTTTACCATATTGATCTCAGTGCTGGTACACTACTTCTGGTTTTCTCCTGATTGCATTAGGTGAGGGTAGTAGCAGTCTTGAAGTGGTAGCTGCCGGTAGTGGCATGCTCTGAAAAAAAGTGGCCCCTGTGCTCATCTGCACGTTTTAGAAATTACTCCTTTCCTTGTTTTTGCTGTAAAAAACTGACCTCTTTAACACAAAAACAAGGAGTCAGTTATGGCCCCCAATACCCCCCCCCGCTTCAAGTGAGGAACATAATTATGGGTCTGCATCAGATGTACAGTGGCAGCCATAGATGCATAATATTGTTAAACAGTAATCAACTGCATGTTAAAGCTTGTTTTTTTTTATGTGTTTTCTTAATGTTATCAATACCACTTCACCCATTTTGTGCTCTGCTCCTAGATTTCTGTGCCTCAAGTGCATTATTTTACATTTTTGAGTTCAGGAGAAACTTAATACAGTGTCCATGGTTCTGAAACTTTGAAGTAACATAGTTAAAACTCCAAATTATTGGTTCAGGAAAGTAACTGCATAGAATTTGTCCATACAAAGAAAACAATACAAAACACAACTGACAGCTTCAGCTTTTATTCAGGCAAAGTTAAATAGGGATCCTTTAGAGGTATAAATATAATTTAAGAAAATAGAGACATTTCAAACAGCTGCACATATGTAATCAGTTCCTGTCCACTTTAAATTAGGCATGACAAGAGATAAGCAAAGTGGTCTGGTCTAATATTTAATTTAACTGGCGAAGTGGTTAGCAAAAATGAGGCTGTTTATAAGTGCAATAGGAGTTATGTCAAACAAATGTAAATATCTCAAAATGTATACATGTTTCACAGAAAAAAAACATATGAAAGTTGTTCAGGACAACAAAACCTTTCAAATGAGCATATTCATTAAGCTGCACTAGTTATATTTTTCAAACTATGGCCTTCTGAGTACCTGAATTTTCATTTTTCATAGGCATTATGCCAAACAATTGTAACTATCTCTAAACGTATGAGAATCACACATAAACAACCAGTATGAAAGTTGGTCAGGACAAAAAGACCTTTCCAATGAGCCTATTCATTAAGCTGCACTAATTATATTTTATAAACTATGGCCATCTGAGTACCTGAATTTTCCTTTTTCTTCACAATTTTCACCTTTCCAATGGCTATATTTAAAACAATCAGATGTTTTCAGATTAGTGAATAATCTCATTTGAAAGGTCATTTTTTCCTGAACAACTTTTATGTTGGTTGTGCATTGGTAACTTGTATACATTTCTAGATATTCACATTTGTTTGGCATGACTCCTGCTGTGTTCATTCAGAGAGAAAAAAATGAGGCTGTTTGGAAGGCCATATTTTACAAAATATAAAAATTCAGAGTAGTGACTACTCTCATGTGAAAGGTCTTTTTGCCCTGAACAACTTTCACGCTGGTTGTTTTTGCATACCTTGAATAGTTTTAAAGATATTTAGATTTGTTTGGAGTGTGTGAACATTTGCTCTCAGAGAAAAGCAGCTTGGAGCTCTGTGTTCAACATTCTAAACAGAAAGAAGAGAGTATTTCTTTAACTGCCATAGTGATTTGCAGTTATATAAGGATACACTGAAAAGTCCAAAAAATGTCTTCCACCGTATGCCATTTTTCTGTAGCTAAAGTAAGGTGGCTGCAGGCTCTGCCCACAACCATAAAAACAGGAAAAAATAAAGGTCCTAAAATTGAACTTTGCGGAACACCATACTGTATTGAACAAGAACAGTCAAGCTTTACATATTGTTTATGATCTTTGAGATAGTATCCTCCAGCTCCCATGAGGCCCAGCTTGGTATCTAGAAGAACATGGTCCACTAGATCAAATGCCTTGGTCAGGTCCATGAAGACCACACCAGTCAAACAACCCTTTTCAATATTCAAGTGTAAGTCATTCATGAACCTGACCAAGGCAGTTACTGTCCCATGCTCCTTCCTGAAACCAAACTGGGACTCACTGAGCAGCTGGTGCCTAGTCAAGTACACCATCAGCTGGGAATGAACAATATTCTCCTGTATTTTGCCTATACAAGATAACAATGGTAGAAGCATGTAATTACTTAAAACCTCTGATCCGCCACCTTTATAGAATGGAATAACAAAAGCTGTTTTCCAGAGCTCCAGAATTACAGCTGTAATAAAGGACACATTTATTATTTTCTTTATAGGTAGGCCAGTTTGTATGCTCAAAGCTTTACAAATTTTGCCCCAATCCCATCCACCCCAGGTCCTTTGGTCACATCAAGGGACTTCAAACATTTAAGAACTTCCTTTCTAGTTACAACTATCCAGTAAAACCTACTTCTATTTGTTTCCTGTTTTTTTGTCCCCTTTGTTACCTTTTGGCTTTAATTGGTTTACATAATTTTCAACTATTTCCTTTTTGTCAACCAGTTCCTTATCCCTCTCAATTAGTTGATTTAAGCTGTGTCTTTATATTTGTCTTCATTCATTCATGTACTGATTTCTAGAATATCTTTCCATCAGCGAATTGTTTTGTCTGTTGAGTTTTATAATATATTTCTTTAGCTATTGTAATCTCTCTTTTACAATTATTTCTCAGATATCTATATTGTTGCCAGGTGCTTATATTACCGGAGATTTTGTAACTCTTCTACAACTCATCTCTTTCTTTTATTATTGTCACAACCTCTGAATTTAACCATTTATATGTACTTCCCCAATTTTCCTTGTTGTAAAAGGGAAATATTTATCCAGGACTTGATTTAACATTTTCCAAATAGGTGTCATGTCAAAACAATGTGGCAAAAACAGTGAATACAGTTTCAGCCCAGCAATATGAGCACCGGGAAAGACAGCAAGTGGAAACCTCAGTGAGGCATCAGAACAGCGAGACCTTCCTGTGGTGTGTAGTGCATCTTCAATTATGTATATTTAAGTAAGGGAAGTGTGGATGGCAAAGCCCACCGCTTGTAATCTTTTGTGTGGTGTTCCTATGTTTTTCGCTGTTCTGACCCCTCGGTGAAGTTTCCACTCATTGTCTTTCCCAGCACTTAAATTGTTGGGCAGAAATTGTTGTTGCTGTTTTTGCCATGCTGTTATCATGTGGAACCTTCTGAAAAGCATTCAAGAGCGTCACTTACATTTGTCATGGAAATTAAAGGAGACCAATTTGTAATGGACAACTCACTTTTAAATAGGCTTTCAAAATTATTACATAATTTTCTAAATTTTATTAATTACCCAGTCAAAAAAATCTATTCGATTTGTTTGGCACCAGCTTCCTTCTGCAAAATCATGCTGCTTCAGGTACTGTAGTCCACTGGATTCCAGGTATTTCACAATCCTGGCCTTCAATAATGTTTCCATTAATTTCCCTAACACCGAAGTCAGGCTGACAGGCCTATAAGTGTTCGCCTTCTCCTTGCTACCACTTTTGTGAAGTAGGACTACATCTGCTCTTTTCCAGTCTGCTGGGACCACACCAATCTACAGTGAACTGTTAAACAAGTCTCTCAGGGGTGCAACCAGTACCTCCCTGAGTTCCTTCAGCACTCTTGGATGCACTCCATCTGGCCCCATGGCTTTCTCCACCCTCAGATTAGTGAGTGCTTTCCTGACCCTCTCCTCAGAGGAAGACTCATGAGGAGTCAAAACACTGGGTGATTGGTTGACATGTTAGAGTGAGCCTTCAATAAATGGATTACCTGTGATTTTCTCTTGATATGGATTTTTTTTATTTCAAGCCCGGTCTGAGTCACACTGTTTGTGGTTTATACTTTGAATAGGGCTGGATGCCCTTCAGTGAGCACCATCCTGTCTGGCTGGATCAAGACATACCTTTTTGATTTCCTCAGAAAAGGGACTGGTGTCCACTTCCTTCCCCTGATAGATCTTGATGCCTTTTCGCGGTCCCTCTCTTTCACCTTCTTCTGTTAACACTGAGCAGAAGTATTTGTTTAAAGGTCAGTGGCACCCATTTTACACATTGTTAACAAAAGCCTGAATTCAAGTCCCTGTGTCATGAGTAGTGTTTCCTGAAAATGTCATGCTATTTAGTTTTGTGGTTTTCTTTAAATCAGCATCTGTTAACTTGCTCTGCACTAAGTGGAAACAAGCTGTTTCTGTCCCTCTGACTGAGCCTTGGAGAGTGATGACATCATATTGAACTAAGTTACTGCTGCAGCAGTGCAAGTCCTTGCTTGACTGAGGAGCTAAAAGGCTGCTAACCTCCTAATTAGAGCAGTCTGTGGAGGTAATTGTTTACTGTCCTTGGTTTTTACTAACTGAGTCTCTGTCTTGTGTTCAGATGAATTAGCTGAAAATCTGTCATTCTGTTCTTATAAAAACCTGATCATTCGAGTTTCATTGCTGAATTGCAGTGGTATGCATTTGAGAAATCAGCATGTCTGTATCACAGCTGTGAGTTCTGTCCCATCAAAACTCTGTTTTTTTCGTAGCTATATAACACTGTGTTGTTTATTTAATAGATATAAAATAAATCTAATGTTTGTTAATTCATACAAGTTGTTTGTCACTGATGTAGCCTCAATAAATTGGTTCATGCAAAAATAATGGTTTTCCTCTTAGATTGAAAAACAGGTGCCTGCCACACTCTGCTATATCAGGCACATGTACTATATGAACTCACAAATTTCAGTTATTTGATGGATTCTGTGTGAAAATGCATTATGTATATGTATAACTAGAAACACTATATGCCATCCTGATACCCCCATCTCTTGCCTACAGTTGAAGCAGCTGCACTCTGCTGCCTCCTGTCATCTGCCCCACAAGCACCCTGTCTACTACACCACATTTGAGGTTTCTGCACCCTGCTGCCCACTCTCTTCTCCCCTAGAGTCAGGGCTGCTGCACCCTGTTGCCCCCATCTCCTGCCTGAACAATCAGGACCACTGCACCCTGCTGCCCCTGCCTGTACAGTTTTGGTTGTTGCACCCTGTTGGATTTTGTCCCCCAGTCAGAGTTGTTGCACCATGTTGCCCCCTGTTTCTGTCATCACAGTCAAGGCTGCTGTGTTCTGCTATGCCCCAGAGTCCCATGTTCCCTGCCACCACATTTGGGATTGCTGCACTATGCTGCCCTTGCCACCAGAGGTGGGGCTTTTATCGCACCCTGCTACCTACTTCCATTTTCTCAAATGGGCAAGGCTGCTGCACCATGCGCATCCTGTTCCACAGGCAGAGCTGCTAAACCCTGATGACCCCTATGTCCTGCCCCACAATCAAGGCTTCTGCACCATGCTGTAGTCTGTCCCCTGCCACCATAGCCAGAGCTGCTACAACCTTTTCCTGTCTACATAGTCAGGGCTGCTGTGCCCTGTTGCACCCTACAGCCCAGTGCCTCCACTGCCCCATGTCTCCACAGTTAGCATTGCTATACCATGCTGCCCCATGCCTCCACTGATCCATGACTCCACAGGTAGTGTTGCTGTGCCATGCTGCCCCATGACTCCACAGTAAGTGTTGCTGTACCATGCTACCCCATGACTCCACAGTTAGTGATGCTGTACCATGCTGCCCCATGACTCCACAGGTAGTGTTGCTGTGCCATGCTGCCCCATGACTCCACAGTAAGTGTTGCTGTACCATGCTACCCCATGACTCCACAGTTAGTGATGCTGTACCATGCTGCTCCATGACTCCACAGTTAGTGTTGCTGTACCATGCTGCCCCATGACTCCACAGTTAGTGTTGCTGTACTATGCTGCCCCATGACTCCACAGTTAGCGTTGTTGTACTATGCTTCCCCATGACTCCACAGTAAGTGTTGCTGTACCATGCTGCCCCATGACTCCACAGTTAGTGTTGCTGTACCATGCTGCCCTATGACTCCACAGTTAGTGTTGCTGTACCATGCTGCCCCATGACTCCACAGTTAGCATTGCTGTACCATGCTGACCCATGACTCTACAATTAGCGTTGCTGTACCGTGCTGCACCATAAATCCTCAGTTAGTGTTGCTGTACCCTGATGCCCCATGACTCCACAGTAAGTGTTGCTGTATCATGCTGCCCCATGATTCTACAGTTAGCATTGCTGTACCATGCTGCCCCATGACTCCACAGTTAGTGTTGCTGTACCATGCTGCGCCATGACTCCACAGTTAGCATTGCTGTATCATGCTGCCCCATGACTCCACAGTTAGTGTTGCTGTACCATGCTGCCCCGCCACCAAAATCCAGATTTTTTGCTACACTGCCCAAAAGAAAAAAGAGAAAAATACTTTCATCTTGTGTTATGTTTATGAAGGATAGAAGGCAGTAAGGTGCAGAAGTCCCAACTGTTTGGCCAGTAGTCAAGGGAGCCATTAAGACACAGCAGCCCAAACTGTGGGACAGGGTGCAGCAGCCACTCCTTGGTGGAACTGACACAACATTGGGGGCAGAGGACAGGGTGCAACAAATGCCATAACTCTTGTGGCAAGTGGCAGCATGGTGCAGCAACTCTAACTATGGAGGCAAGGGGTTCTAGAGCACAGCAGGCCATAGTAGTCTTGCCTAAGTAGGCAGGAGCAGGGTGCAGCAACCCTGGCTGTGGTAGCAGGGGACCATGGACAGGATGATGCAGAAGCCTTGACTGTGGGGCAGGACACAGGGGGCATCAGGGTACAGCATCCCTGACAGTGGAATGGGGTGTGAATGGTGCAGCAGCCCTGACTGTTCAGACAGATGATGGGTGCAACAGGGTGCAACAACCCCAACCGTGTGTGAGAAGGTAGTGGGCAGCAGGGTGCAGCAGCCTCAAATGTGGGGCAAGAGACAGGGGAGCTTGTAAGGCAGGGGATGGGGCAGCAGAGTGAAGCTGCCTCAACTATGGCACAGGAGACAGTGGACATCAGGATGCTGTATGCTGTTTCTAGTTATACATTATGTATTTTCACACAGAAACCATCAATGAACTGAAATGTGTCAGTTCATATAGTACATGTGCTGAAATAGCAGAGTGTGGCAGACACCTGTTCGTCAATCTGAGAGGAAAATAATTGTTCTTACATGGGCCTATTTATTGAGGCCACATCAAAGATAAACTACTTGCAGGAATTATCAAACTTTAGATTTATTTTATATGCACTAAATAAACAACCCTGTGTTATAAAGCTAGAAAACAAAACACAAAGTTTTGATGGGACAGAACTCACAGATATGATACAGACAAGCTGATTTCTCAAATGCATACCACTTCTATTCAGCACTGAAATGCAAATAATCAACTTTTTAGAAGAACAAAATGATAGATTTTCAGCTAATTCATCTGAACACATACCAGAGACTGAGTTAGTAAAAACCCTGGGTAGCAAACAATTAATTCTGCAGACTGCTCTAATTAGAAAGTGTACAGCTCTTGAGTCAAGCAGGGACTTGCTCTGCTGAAGCAGTAGCTTAGTCCAATATGATGTCATCACTCTCCAAGGCTCAGTCAGAAGGACAGAAACAGCCTGTTTCCAGTTTTATTTATTATTTATTTAGCTTTTGTTTACCAGGTAAGCACACTAGACAGTCAGGTGCCTATTCTCAGGTGCAACCCAGAAAGAATTATAGGTACAGGCAATAACATTATGGTTTCAAAGCAGGAAATCAACAAGGGACAATCAGGTACAGGTTAATCAGTACAGAGTCAAGCATGGCAATCAACAAGGAACAGACAAAATATAACATCAGATAGCAGCAGGGCAGGTAGGTGGGGATACTCAGTTAGTGCAGATGGGGGGGCACAGAGTAGTGGTACATGAGCAGAAAGGACAGAAAACATTTGCAATTTAATTGCACCAGGAGGAAGGGGGTATGTGAAAAATTTGTGGCTGCTTTAGCCTGGCAGGGGACACAAACATGACAAATGCTGATTTAAAGAAAACCACAAAACCAAATAGCATGACATTTTTAGGAAACACCACTCATGACACGGGACTTGAATTCAGGCTTTTTTTAACAATGTGTAAAATGGTTGCCATTGATCGTTTAGATGTTTGACTTTTCTTGGTCTTCCACTGTTCCCCTCTTCAACTATACAATCGCTTTCTTTGTCTTCCTTTTTTCACCATACTTGAAAAATGTCTTACCCCCTTTTGATACTGCCTAGGCTATTCTTTCCTCAACTTGTGCATTTGCATGCCTTACTGCTTTGCCTGCCTCCCTCTATTTCCCCAGATACTCTTCCCTATCCTCCTCTCTCTGGGTCTTCTGATACTTTCTGACTGACATACCTTTTGCCTTTACATTTTCTGCCACCTCCTTCAAGAACCATAATGGTGTCCTCGTTCTTCTGCTTTTGCTTGCTTGCCCTACAGGTTTGTTGCCTTTACAGTGCACTCCTTTAGTTGTGCCCACTTCCCTTCCACCCCACACAGGACATCTCCCCTGGACAAGTTATTTTGGAGGAATTCTCCCATCTTTGTAAAGTCAGCCCTTCTGAAATCCAGGACCCTTTCCCATGTGTGGTTGGGTTCCACTGCCATTCTTTTAGGAAATGAACAGAGAGAAATGTTGATGCATATTGGCTGAAACCACCAATCAGCTGGTCCACTATGAGGTAACAGAGACCAGGAAACAATGAGTCCCCATCTCTGTGTACCTCATTTAGTTCTGAAAGTATTCGACCAATGGAATTTTGAAAGAACAAATGCTGCAATGTTTTGGTTTTTTTGTTTAACAAGGGAGAGCCTCCCTCTGTTCCTGACTCAAACACTCACCAGGCACAAGGGCAGTGACCACAGGTAACATAATAAAATGTGGTAGAAACATTTCTCCCTGCCCATTTCCTAAGTGTTTCCCCCCCAAACTCCAGACTCAATTAATAGGATGCTGCTTTGTCCCTTATCTCCTCCCAAACCTGCTGTCTCTGCTTACTGTTTTTTTTGTTAATTTCTTACAAGGGATAACTCAGATCTGAACACAGCATACAGCAATGTAACACTCTGCCATCCTTGCTGCAATCAAAATGTAAGGACTGTTAGACTCTCTGATCATGGTTTAAAAAACACACCGAACAGTTTTAGTTATTTATTTATTTATTTTGTAGTAACGGTAGCATGGGTTTGCCACTTTATCACCTGCTCATTCACTGAAGCAGTTCAAAGTCAAAGTGGTGAACAGAAGTAATCTGTTTTCTTCTACTTTAGTGGGTATGCTTGCGTGTATTAGTGACAGGTCTGTGAGCGTGATTTGCAATGTGCGCAGAGCCAGACTGACTTAAATACCACTAAGCCATTTCTGTAGCAGCTGCCCAGTTGATGACTTCCAGTGCCTGCCAAGAAGACTGATTCAAGATTGATGCTGGAATCAGGTTGCAACCTCAAACAGCATTGGTACAGTAGGTACAAAAGGTGGAAAAAGCTCTCCCACTCTGCTCCCAATGTCATGCTGGTACTATAATGTAGCAGCATGACAGTTTATCACCAGTGATATTCTGATGTCCCATTCCCTCTCAAAAGTTGACTCACAGTGCACTCACTTACCTCCAGACAAGTTGAGCAGGGTCAGGCATGTTTAAAAAAAACTACAAAAAAAGCACGGTTAGTGCAGGCAAACTCGGTTTGCACCTAGGAAAAAGACAGAGGGGGGTGCAATGTAAATGAAAGGGTGGGGACCTGAATATTGGTGCAATCCAATATTCAAAGAATGTGTGCTGTGGCGCAAGGCCATTTTGCATGGTCCCCTTGTGCGGCGCACATACCACCAACTGAAACCCTGACTTACTTCCGTGCATATCTAATGGTTGGCAGAGGAAGTGTGGTGGCCCCCCAACACAGTGGTCCCTGGTGGTCTAGTGGTTCCCCCCTGCCCTGCTGATTACCATCCCATTTAAAAATAACAGAGGTAGATAAGAGCAGCTGGAGACTTAATCTTACTCAGTCCCTCAGCGCTGTACTGAACACATTTGCAGTGCCTTTTTAATAACTTGTATTGATTATTACATTCATTTCAAGTGCCTGGAGCCCTAACTTCCATCCAGGAAGTAGGTAGAGTGAGCAGTAGTTCTCCACAGTTTGTGTAAACTACAGCTCAGAGGGGAGTCTTTAATTTTTACTTGGGGCAACTGTAAAGAACTTGCAAATGGGCCTGAACCTCGCATGAGTGGTTGTCACCCAGTTTAATCGTTTAACAGCTTAACTTGGGATTTGTGCATGTGTGACCTCAGAAAGGTTCTTCCGGGTCATGGACAACTATAACTTTTGCTCTGCTGCGAGCAGGGTGAGCTCAGTCAGGGTAAGCGTGACACCTCTCGAGGTGATGTGCACAAACATGCATGCAAAGACACGTGCATCGTGCACATGTTTTTGTATGTTTGGTGAGGTAGGCAGGGGAGGAGTGCCTGCATCTCTAGTATACTGACAAATGAGAGGTAAGGCCTCCTGACTTACCTATACTCCTGTTGTGCATATAGTGTTTTTCTGTAACTGCTTAAGACACAAAACCAAGGGAGACAGATACCCAGTGCTGCTGTAACCCTGAAAAAGATTGGTTATAAATGTACCTCTACATAGATAGTTCATTTATGTATAAAGTAAACTGTGACCCTATGAACCTGTTGGCAGTTGAATCACAGCATAAACCTTAGTGGAGCAAAATCCTTGTAGAAACCCCCATTAAAATGTAAGCATCTTGTGGTGTAGAGGGTTGAGGCGCGGGCGCCTTACCTCTTACCATGCCGGCGACCCAGGTTCGAGAACGGACTCGGGCGCAGGTGGTTGGCAGGGGAAGGGGAAGGATCGAGTGTCCGTGGGACTGCTCTCCTCCCCTGGGGGTGGGTTGGAGAAATATGGTTGCTCTGCAGTGGCACCTGGTGGAGACCGGGAGCATTGCAGAGGGAGCATTTCAATTGGAACAACAGAAATACTGCTCTGGAGACTGGCTGGATGATCGCTGCCAGCCTAAGGACACCTCCAAAAACTCCCGGGAGGCCACGCAAAGCCTCAACAGCTCCCAGGACTGAAAGAAATAGTGTGCTGGTTTCCTCCTGCCGGTGCCTTCCCCCTCGGAGGAGAGTGACCCACGCAGTACAGGGTTACACCAGGCTACACGGAGGTTGGCTGCAGATTTGAGGTAAGGTGGCTCATGTGGAGATAGTAGGGGGCATGTCTGAAGGGTCATGGCAGCCTGAAGGAGAGGCAGTTCCTGAGCACGACAGGGGGAAAATAGATAACACACAAAAAAAAATGTAAGCACCTTGAGTCTGAATTATCAAAACTTTAAGTATGTCTGAAACAATAATGACACTAGAAGAGAAAGTGAAGATTAAGTGTTGTTCATGTTTTATGTACATTCTTTCTAAAATTATTACACAGACAACATTTAAGTGTAACAAGTGCCAGCAAAATGATGACATGGCACAAGAACTCAACCTGTTTAATACATGACTTGCTGTATTAGAATCAAGTCAGAGGGCCACGGACACCAGACTACAGGAAAGATCAGGTATAACTGATCTTAGTTCAAATCCTTCAGAGAAAGTAACAGGAAACAAGGAATCTATCATAAATGACAAAGACATACTCACTTCTCTCCCTACATTATCCTTATTTTCCACGGAGACATCACCAATGTCTATCCATGAGCCCCCCATCTTAAATACCATGGGTGAATCAAAAAAATAAAGGATAATGCTGCCGAGGGCTCTGAAGAAGAATGGTATCTCATTCAGAGCTCCAAGGCAGCAAAAGAGGGCAGAAAGGCATGTCATTTTTCAGTATCAGTCTATAATAGATTTGATCCATTAAGCTATACTCAGATCAAAACTAACCTACTCTGTCCACCTCTCAGGAACAACTAATAACATTTCCCCCAACTCTCAGTCAGTCTGATAGCAGGATCCACAGTTCAAATATAAGTGCTACCCAAGTGTTAACATCAGACATAACTAATATAAATGCATCTAGTTCCCCTGCTTACTCCTATCAGAATAGAACCACTCCTGTGGTCGATATTCCTCAGTCTCGCACAAACTGAATCAATCCAGGCATATTAATAGTTATGGATATGGGAAATATACCACCCACACCACCAAAAGAAGTTTTTGCCCTAGGGGATTCAATAGCTAAAATACCTAGACAGGACAATCTGTTATTCAGACAAAGCCAATAGAACTTTGTCATGCTTTAGTGGGGTTAGAGTCTCATATATAACATATATGAACAACAACATAGTACACAATGGGGGGAAAGACCTCTGGTGATAGCTCATGCTGGTGCAAACAACATCCTTCATGACCCTGTACCACAGGTAAAACAAGAATATGTTGCACTTACAAACAAGCTAGTGGAATTGGGTTGTGACATAGCTTTCTCAGAGATCCTACTAATCCCCAGAGCTAACGGCTACCAGTGTAATAAAATAAAGCACATAAATGATTGGTTGAGAAAGTGGTGTATAAAGCAAGGATTGAAATGTATAACACACTGGGAGGAATTCATCAACAAAAAGGAAGTTGGGATGTTGGGTTGGTTTACATCCAAGTAGAAAGGGCAGTAGTCTCTTAGGAAAACAAATACTATCTTACATTAACAAATATTTAAACTAGACTGGGGGGGTCTTCCACCTCAAGCCTTTCTAAACATAGGTGGTAACCACAAGAAAAACAAAACCAAGTACAATGAAAGAACTTTAAGGACTGATCAATCTGTAATAAATGTAAACTGAGGCAGAACGAAACATAACAAAGTAAAGAACTACAGCCTGTGCGCACTCCATTTCCCTCTTCTCCACCTCAAAGCTTTATCTTTTCAACTCTTGCTATTTCTTCCTACCCTCCCACCACTCTCCCACACCTACCACCTCCCCTCCTACCTACTACCTGCACCCGCCACTCTTTCTACCCCTACTGATAAGACCTTCTGGCTGCTTACCACTCTTCTTCTCTCCTCTTCCCCCAACTCCTTTCTTCTCCATTACTAAAATTATTAATTCTAGATAACTGAAGTATGTACTTTACTGTTTTTTAAACCTGGTCTTTGTATTACCACCTCTGTATGTTTGTTCACCCCTCCCCACTGACATGGAATCTTTGTAAATGAGCACCTTGAGCTCAAAGATATTGTAATCCGAGATTGAATAAATAAATAAATAAAATAAATAAGAACACTCTTAAGATCTTACTTATTAACACCCAAAGCCTAAAAAATAAAGCAGATGAATTAAAATACATCATAAACTCAAAAAAAGTAGATATCTGTGGGGTCACAGAGACTTGGTTCAAGGACAATGACTGGTGTACTGACATAGTAGGTTATACTAAAATTAACAAAAATCGAAAATAAAAGAGGTGGTGGCATAGCACTTTATGTTACAGAAAAATATAAGGTACATGAAGTCCAGCAGCAAAATGAAGCTACTAACAAAACTGAACTTATGTGTGCTCAAATAAAGCTTCCAACTAAAAATCTGACTACAGCACTAGGATACCATTCATCAAATCTAGATACTACTGAAAATAATATATTCCTAACAGAGATAGAAAACATTTATTTATTTATTTAGCTTTTGTTTACCAGGTAAGCACACTAGACAGTCATGTGCCTATTTTCAAGTGCGACCCGGGAGAGTTACAGCGATACAAGCAATAACAGTACAGAGGCTAGCATCAAGTTACACAAAGGTACAGTCAGAATACGAGCAAGAAGGACCAGCCAAAACAAAGTACAAAGGCTTGGGTCCAACTGTCAGGCAAGGTACAGACAGGTTTAAGCAATCAACTACAGTCAGGTAACAGGCAGAGAACAATTTTAGTGCAGTTCAGTATGAGGCAGAACAACCCAGGGAGGGCAGCCAGGAAAAATTAGAGCTAGTGTCAGCAGCAACAATATTTGTGAATATTGCTTATTTGTTATTTATTTTTGGAATAAGTGCATGCCCGCAATCAGAATTTTTTTTTTTATTTTTTTTTAATTTCAGGTACTTCATGGAGGCAGGGACTACAGGGGACAGAGGCAGCTTGAGGCTTGTTTTAGGTAATCCCAAAGGGAGGACCTGAAGCAACTGTGGGTGGGGGCAGTTCTTACGTGAGGAGGTAGGAGGTTCCAGGTTTTTGGGGCAAGAGCTGCAAATGCTTGATCTCCCACAAGAGAGTGAGTCTTTGGAACTATCAGCACCTGGGATTCAGTGGACCTCAACTGATAGCCAGAGGGGACAGGCTGGAGGAGGTCAGCAAGTGCTAAAGGAGTAGATGATCGGATGATGTTATCCATAAAGTTGCCCATGGAAGTAAATGGCGAGTATATTCTTGTGGGAGACTTCAATTTTCCATCTATAAGTTGGTCAACTCTTGAGGGATCAAGTCACCTGGAAAAAAGATTTATAGATATTACCATCTTAAACAATCTAGAACAACTACTGACTGAGGGTACCAGAGAAAACAACATCCTGGACATTATTTTCACCAATATAGATGATGGTATAACCGAACCTAGGGTAACCACTAGGGGACAGTGATCATACAACAGTTGAATTAGACCAACAAATCAACAATAACTTTACATGGGGTATAACAAAAATCAAATATTTTGCAATGCTGATTATTCCTGCATAAAGGAATTTTTATCAGCATGGGACTGGGAAACTGAACTATGCAATCATGGTCTAAAGGAAATTTGGGAAATTTTGAATAAAAAAATAAAATACTGTATTGATCAATGGGTACCTGAAAGACAAAAATACAACAATAATCACAGAGTTTCTTTAAGGTGGAATAAAAACATCAAGAGAAATATAAAGAAAAAAAAAGAAAACTTATGCTAAATACAAAAAACAACCCACTGCAGAGAATTGGCAGTAATTCAAAACAACAGTAAACAAAACTAAAAACTCTATCAGAAAAGCAAAACAGAACTTAGAAGTACATTTGGCAACCTTAGCCAAGAATAACAAGAAAACGTTTTATAACTATGTAGGTTCTATGAGAGGAAATGTCAAAGGTGTAGGACCATTATTAATGGATAAAGGAATAATAAGTGATGAGGCTGAGATGGCCTTGGAATTGGACAACTATTTTGTAAGTATCTACAAACCAAAAGAAAGTATCTGTGAGGAAAATATTCCCCACACAGATGTTTTTGCACCATTCACTAGCGAGGATGTTATGAATGTCATTGCATCAATCAAACAAAACAGTTCAGCAGGCCCTGACGTAATTGTCCCTACATTTATAAAAGAACTAGCACATCAGTTATCAGGACCCTTTACACATCTCTTTAATGCTTATGTAAAGGAAGACCAAACACTCACCGAGTGGAATATAGCTGTAGTTACTCCAATTAACAAAGAAGGCAAAAGACAGGTGGTTGGAAATTATAGACCCATTAGTTTGACCTCGGTTATTGGTAAACATTTGGAAAGACTACTACAGGAGAGGATAAATTCTCATCTGCAATGAAATGGTTTCATAGATACCTCACAACATCACTTTTTCCCAGGTAGATCCTGCTTAACCAACCTTCTGCACTTCTTTGAGCCTGTTAGTGCAGGCTCAGGCAAAGGAATGCCGGGAGATATAGTCTTTCTGGACTATTCTGAGGCATTTGATACAGTATCCCACAAAATCCTAGTTGAACAATTAATAAAACTTAAGTTACATCCTTACATAATCAGATTGGTCATCTCTTGGCTTTACAATAGACAGCAGAGAATGGCAATAAGGGGCAGTATGTCTGCGTGGGGACAAGTTACAAGTGGGGTTCCACAGGGCTCAGTCCCACCCTTTTTAATATCATTGTTTCTACTATGCAGACATCTAATAGTGTTTGGATGAGCAAATATGTCAATGACTGCAAAATAGGCAGAATAGTTAATGATTTACCAGCAGCTGTGGTGTTCCAAGACATCCTGAATAATTTAGGTAAACTTGCAGAGGAGAACAAGATGTACTTCAATGAGAACAAGTGCAAAGTCATGCACTTGGGACACAATAACCCTAGAGCCATCTATAAGCTTAATGACATAGAACTACAAGTGACTACAAACAAAAAGGATTTTGGAGTTAACGTGAGCGATCATCTTGCCTTCGACACACATACACAAAATTCAGTAGAGAAATGCCAATGTATTCTTGGATGTATTCTTAAACACATTAAAAGTAGAAAACTGGAAGTCATAATTCCCTTATAGTCTAGCCTAGTTAGACCACGCCTTGAATATTGTTTTCCTTTTTATGTCCAAACAGCAATAGGTGGGGGGAAAAGTATTGAGTCAGTACAGAGAAAGATGACAAGAAAAGTTAAGAATATGAAGATCTGGATTACAGGGATAGACTAAGCAGGTTTGGGCTGTATTCTATGGAATACAGGAGGCTCAGGTGAGATTTATGTCTGGCTTATAAAGTCATGCAAAATGGAATTTTTATGGAAACAATACATTTGATTAGACATACAGGCAATAACAACACAAGATCACATAATCTTAAACTAAAAGGGGAAATAAACAAAACAACAAAGGAATAACTGGTACACCCAAAGAATACTCTCTATCTGGAATGCATTACCAAATTATGTAGTGCACAGTGATATCACCACATTTGAAAACAGACTTGACAAATACTTGGGTGACAAGAAGTACTCTTTCCACCATTAGAGACTAAATGGTGGTGAGTTCACTAAAGGCCTTTGGCCTCTTGAACTTGTATTTACCTCTGAACCTATGGTGCTCTAGTGGTCCCCTTCCATCTCCGACTGCTATCCTGCTTACAAAAAAAAACCCCTGAGTTATCCTTGGTGGTCCAGTGGTTCCTTCCACATTGCTGATTGCTGTCCAGTTGAAAAAAAACAGTTATCCCTGGTGGTTAAGTGGTCCCTCCCCATGACTGATCACTGTCCCGTGAAAAAGAAAACAGTGTTAGACCTGATCTTCATCCTGTTTTAAAATAACTGAGGTATCCCTGGTGGTCTAGTGGTCTGTCCCCCATTGCTGACTGCCATCCCAACCAAAAGAAAGAAATTCTCTGGTAGTCTAGTGGCCCCCAACAACCAATTGGTCAACTCATGAGCAGGTACCATGTACTGTACATGTTCATTGACAGTTCAGTTGACAACTGGCCTGTGGTGGTGTGAGGAGGGCTGTGCCCCAGTCACTGGCATGGGTCAGGTTGGGAGAAGTGGGATGGTGGGACACTGCCTGCCGGGGGCCACTAGACTACAAGGGAATTTATTTTTTGGGTTGGGATGGTGACTGGGGAACAATGGGAGGAACCATTGGACCACCAGGGATTTATATATGGGAGACAGGATGGCAATCAATGAATGGGTTAGGGGGCAGGACCACTAGACACCGATGGGAATATATATTTCTATGAGGACAGGGAACGGGACAGGGGAGAAACACTGAACTACTACTGATTTTTTTATTTATTTCTGTGAAGAGGGATCAGGGCAGGGGAGGGACACTGACCTACCAATGATTGCTTTATTTATGTCTGTTAATGGAATTTGGGGCAGGGGAGGGACACTGACCTACCAATGATTGCTTTAATTATGTCTGTTAATGGAATTTGGGGCAGGGGAGGGACACTGACCTACCAATGATTGCTTTATTTATGTCTGTTAATGGAATTTGGGGCAGGGAAGGGACACTGACCTACCAATGATTGCTTTATTTATGTCTGTGAATGGGGATCGGGGCAGGGAAGGGACACTGAGCTACCAATGATTGCTTTATTTATGTCTGTGAATGGGGATCGGGGCAGGGGAGGAACTCTGAGCTACTAATGATTGCTTTATTTATGTCTGTGAATGGTGATCATGGCAGGGGAGGGACACTAAATTACCAATGATGTTTATGTTTATTCATATGAACGGGGATCGGTGCTTGTAGGGTATGGACCTGGTCCGGTGCACTGGGAGAGCGCTCACATGTAGATGAGCCCATAATGGGAATGCAAATGGATCCTTAGTGCTGTGCATTCCCAATGGGCTCATTTTCATGTTTGGGCTGAATATCTCCCAGGGGGGCTGCAGCCCTAACCAGTGTGCTCCGCACTTTAAGGGAAGGGGAAATTGTTTAACCAGGAAAGGCACACTAAGCCTGAACTTGTTTCTAGGTGCAACCTGGGAGCAGTGTGGGGTAAGTTACTTTTTCTATTAGTTTCTATTATGTTTGGGGAAACCTGTTCCAGGAAGCTCTGTGCTGTGACTAGCAAGGAAGGAGAAGTACTAGAAAAAGTAATACACCTTACAATTATAGTTACTTCTTTAAATTTATACAAAAATAATAAATAACTATAACAGATTACATTTTGTGAAAGTAATTGGTTAATTACTAGTTACTTTCAAATAAATGTAATCAGTTACAGTTACGTATTTCTTTTGTATAAAAATACATAAGTATCTATAACTGTAAGGTGTATTACTTTTTCCAGTACTTCTCCATCCTTGCTAGTGACTACACAGAGCTTTCTGAAACAAGTTTCCAAAAGTAATAGGAAGTAATAGAAAAGTAACTTACCCAACACTGCCTGGGAGCACAAGGAAGTTAAATGACTTGCTCAGGGTCACACAGTATGCTAGTTGGAGCTGATGGGATTCAAACCCAGGTCTCCAGGTTTGCAGCTAATTGCTCTTAACCACTAAGCTATACTGCTTTACTCCTATGGGTGGTCTTCAGCTCCCCAGTAGCATTGCACCAAACATGGTGACTGCTGGCTGTGTGCTGCACTATCAAGGTCCAATATTTAAATGGACAGCACAGTCAGTTCAGATTGCGCTATCTGTTAGAATATGACACCATAGCTGGATGGCCCTATTTTATTGTGCAGTGCACCTGTTTGACTGCACATTTAGCTGGCTCTGAAAATGAAGCCCTGAATAATTTATTTAAAAAGAAAAAAAACAAATATGTTGCAGTTGGAGGGATCTAGAAATGAATATAAACTTTGCTGTGTGAGTGTGTGTGACTTTATCTATTTAATTTAGATAGTTGCCACTTTGCCATTAATAAAGCATTGAGAAAGGAGTCAGGATCTGTCCTGCAGTTTTCTTTACCTGCTGCTGCTACCTAAAGTACCACCACCACTATCCTCCTCTGAGTGTCCTGACCTCACGTAAATGTTAAGCACAAACACGACAGCCACAACTAGAGATGTTGCAAAGCTTTAATTTGATGACGAAGTTCCAGTGAAGTTGGCAAATTTGCCTCCAAGAAAGAGGTTTAAAGTTAAAAACAAATTTTGAAATCTTAGGACTGGAAGAAATTATTTTAAGCCCAACAAGATGCTCTAACTATAAAAATACTGGATTGATCCTGGACTTGGTTTTTGTTTCCCAAGAAATAAAAGTAAATTTTTGGGAAATAATGCCAATGAATTTAGGAGACCATATCCCTATTAGATGTAGTTTAGAAATTCAAATTCCTTCTAAAGTAGCATCAGAAACACATTGGATAACAGACTTCAAGGTATTTAATAAAGACGCTCTTGAAACAGCCTAAACAAATTGAGGTAGGACAGAATAATGTTAATCTCAGACATTAATCTTGCAGTTGAAGAATTCACCAAAAATCTAAAAGAAATAATTCAACAACATGCTCCTAGAGTTAAAAAAAAGGCAAGAAAGCAGGATGTCTTTTGGTTAACAGATAAATGAAAAATTAATCTGAGAATTAGAAATCGATTATGGAGAAAATGCACAAAAAACAAAAACAGAGCAGAACTGGAACTATTTCATTCTTTGGAGATCACCATGCAAAAAGAAGTTAAATGGGCCAAAAAACACTATTACATAACAAACATTAATGCACAAAATGACCCTAAACAATTATGGAGATGTGTAAAAAAACTACAAAATCCAGTTAGATCAGAGACCCCAATAAAAATAATTGATGATAAAATTTTAGTGGAGGAGCCAATAGAATTAGTGAGGTTGTTATATTCTTTTATTTTCATAACTCCCAGACTTAAATTTAACAAAAATAAAATTAAGAACTTCAGACATTTCTATACCCCAGTTAGAGGAAAAGAAAAACCAAATGAAAGCTGGGAAAGCCAAAGGAAATAAAGATTTAGGATTCAGATTTTTGAAAATAAAAGTTAAGGATGTGGAAAGGGCACTATACAAAATAAATCGTTCTAAAGCAGGAGGGAAGGATGGACTAGAAGGATATTTTCTGAAAATAGCTGCAGATATCCTGGCCCCTATGGTTACTTATTTTTTTAATTGGAGCTTATGTGACTCAATAGTTCCAGATATATAGAATGTGGGGAAAATAGTATCAATCCATAAAGGTGGAGATAATACAAGTCCCTCTTACTATAGGCCAATAGCCTTATTACGTATACTGTCAAAAATATTTGAAAAACAAATTCATAGTCAACTCTACCATTATTTAGAGAAAAATAAATCACTCACACAATACCAACATGGGTTTAGCGAGGGTAGGTCCATGGACACTGCCCTAATTGATTTTCATGCTCTGGCATCAACTTCTTTGAACCAGGGCATAAGGACCAGGGCAGTGTTCGTGGACCTGAGTAAGGCGTTTGGTTTGGTGGAACATCAAGTTATGTTGGACAGACTATATGATATCGGAATACAGGAACATTCTTTGTACTGGTTTAGATCATATCTTTTGAACAGAAAGCAGTGTGTTTCAAGTGGGTCTATTGACTCAGAAATGATCGAGGCAAATAGAGGAGTCCCACAGGGCTCAATATTGAGCCCTCTGATTTTTAATATCTACGTCAATAGTCTACCAACAGTCATAAAACATAGTGAAGTCATACTATATGTTGATGACACTGTTTTACTGGCATCAGCAGATAGTCACACTTTATTAGAGCTACAGGTCTTATATTAAACAACAAAGAAACTCAGTGTATGCTGTTTTATGTTGGAACCCCCTGTAAAGAATTTTGAATTGCGTCTTAGGCTAGTGGAAGGAACGCCTACAAAAAATGTGAAAAATTATAAATATTTAGGAGTTCTGGTTGACCAAAGGTTGACTTACACTGACCATGTTAACCAACAAGTTGAAAGAGTCAATCAAAGGCTGGGGACCCTGAGAAGGGTATCAGGCTGTTTGGAGACAGAAGTAAGGAAGAAAGTGGCGGGACAATTGTTGATTCCAGTATTAGAATATGGTGCACTGCTTTATATGAATTCAACTAAGAAATAATTAAATAAAGAAAATTAAACTTATTATAGACTAGGGAAGTTTATAACAAAAAGAAAATATGGTTCTCACCATTGTGACATCTATAACGATTTGAATTGGCTATACCCAGAGACAAAAATAACTTACTTATGGCTAATCTGGTGTCACAATTTGATTCATGCAAAAGGAATCCATCCACTAGCCGACTATATTACTGCCCACCATCCCAGTAAAAGAATAATTAAATTAAGGAAATTTAAAATACCTTTGGTAAGATCACATAATAGACTAGAAGACTCCATATTACAAAATTGTTTAGCAACATATTGGAATGAACTACCTCAAGAATTAAGTTCTTTGGAAAGTCTTTCAATTTTTAAGACTGCTCTAAAAAAGTATTTAACATCTACTTGCAAATGTTACAAATAATTTTAAAATGTGCATTGTAAAGCTTTGCTGTACTTAATTGTTGTTACTCTAATGTTATGTAATTTCTTGTCTGTTTGTATTAATTAAGCCACAGGACATTGTTGCAAATGGGGGGTTACACCCTAATCAATTTGTATCCTGTACAAAACTAAATTTTAAACAACAACAACAACAAGTGGTGTTTGTGGGATTCAGACCTGGATCACCAGTTAGACAGCTGTATGCTCTAATCACTGCGTAACACAGCCTCCCTATATATACTGTGCATACTCTGTGGGCAAGTCCTGCAATGGGACTTCAACCTCTTAATTTTCAGCAGTGTCACATGTATTTTCTAAACATTGCCTACAGATAGGGATAGTGCACAATGACTGCTGAAGTGCATTGTTTACTCTGTTTGTTGTGGAGGGCACCCCCATGTCATGTGGTCCTGTTTGAGTATACAGCCAATGGGGCTTCATTCTTAATTTACTGTTGTCCAATTAATACAACACAGAAAACCTGTTTTATGACACAGATTTAGTTAATTTTTTTTGTCAAATTCTATTCTCCATCCTGTGCATGAAATTCTTGGCATATGCAATGTCCATCCCTCTGACTATCAATAATACTGTTATGTTTTTGTCTTTTTTTCTCTCTCTCCCTCTTGCATACAGATGTTAAGACATGCTGTAAGTACTTATCATTTTTTCCCCTCATGTATGTTAGTGTTGAAGAATTCAGGAATCCCTTTATTTTTGTATAGATGTTGAAACTTTAACTGGTCTTGGTTTGGAAGTTGTCATTGGAAGTCAAATAATTAGGTTTCAAATGAAATAACGCAATATTCTAGGAGAAATGAATTGTTGTAATTTGTTATAAGTATTATTAAAATGCACGTTCCTTCAAAATTGGAAAGCTTCTGATTTGTTTTCCTCATTAGTCAAATAGTTTCTTCCTCATTAGATTTTAACTATGAACATTATTGGTGAGAGTACAATACTTTCAAAATAGACTTTACTGAAGCCCTTGAAGAAATCTCAATATAACCTGCCCCAAAGCCCTACTCACATACTCAAGCATTGTTGTGGCACAAAAGGCATACTCCCTAGTGCTCAGACATTATTATAAAGCAAGAAAGACCCACTCCTCAGTACTCAGGTATTGTTACATAGCAACAAGGATGTCCTCCATGCTCAGGTTTTATTACCTAACAACAGAGATGCACCCTCCACCAGACCCAAACATTGTAACCAAGGAACAGGGGCAAAAGTTCTCTTAATGCTCACTGATGAACCAAGTCTGCTGATTGCTGCTTACCCCTAGTGAGCAGGCTACCTCTGTCACTCTATATTTTATCCAAAAACAATGCATCAGATGATTATATAAACTATCCAGACATGGCCAGCCTAGCTGCATATTGTGCTGCTACCTGGCAGAATTGGGTTAGCACGTGAGCCCTGAAATGCATCACTAAGACTGGCTCAGGGATGAGTACAGTATACTACCATGATGAGGAATTTGGTTCTCAGCAGGGCGACTGTGAGCTCCCTGGCATTTGTTAGCTCTTGCTGGGAACATAGAGTTGTACTGGCATTGGCAGTGAAAGTAGCTCCTCAGTTGCCCTCCAGCCTTGTGGAAAGGTGCATCCATTGTGATTCTGATTAGTGGGATGGGTAAAAAGGAAACTAGATACTGGATAAATGAAATAATAATGGGTCAGGCAATTTCGCAATACAAGCACAGGCATCCAAGGATTAGGAGTGAGCCCAATTTATAGGCCCTCAGGGAACCTTTACAGGACAGCACTACAAACAGACTGAGTGTGAAAATATTGAAGCAGGAATCCCAGAACTGGGAGTGAGCTCAACTCATCAGCAATCAGGCAGCCATTATAGGACAGTGCTATAGACACAGTGGCACAATGTTAATGCAGGCATTTTGAGATCAGGAGTAAACTCAACTTATCAACATTCAGGAAGCCACTAAAGGACAGACAAAATAGCCTGATGTTAGTGCAGAGGTTCCAGGATTGGAAGTGAGCTCAACTAATCAACCCTCAAGCCATCATTACAGGACTGTGCTATAAACAGGGACACTGGTTTAGGATTTTTGAAGTGATAAAATTCCAGTTTCATGATTTGATATTCTGGGATTGCACTGGCCATTGTGTTTCTAATTTCTAGGTTTTACAGGGATTCTGCTCTCTAACATTCAGTTTGTGTATAAATACTCAGAATTAAAGAAAGCTAAATATACAGAAAATAAAATAGAACAAAATGAAAACACTATAGGAAGTAATTTATAGTAAAACACAACTTTAACTTTTCACAGATTCACTGACCTGATATAAATTTCCAAGTTTCTATGATATTTGATGTTTTAACCGGTATTCAGACTGTTTATATTCCAGAATTTCACTAGGTTTTCCAGTAAAAATCATAACTGAGTGTCCTTGGCTATAAACAGACACTGCAGCCTGATCTTAGTGCAGGCAGTCCAAAATTGGGAGAGAGCACAACTAATCAGTGCTCAGGCAGCAATTATAGGGCAGTGCTACAGACACAATGTTAGCTCAGGTATCCTGGTATAGCGAGTGAGCATAGCTCTTTGGCACTCAGGCAACCATTACAGGACAGTGCTGCACAGACACAATGGGCCAATGGAAGAGCAGGGGTCTCAGGATCAAGGGTAACCAAACTCATCAGTGCACAGGCAACCATCAGAGGACAGCATTACAACAGACACTGTGGCCCAATGTTAGTGCAAGCATCCTTGGATCAGGGCTGAACCCAAGTCATCTGCCCTCAGAGAGCTATTATAAATCACTAACATAATTTCAGCTAATCAGCATGCAGAGCCACAGTACCTGTTGTCCTCTGTATACACACACTGTTCTCATGCTGGAGCTTTAGGAGGGAGTGCTCTACCTCAGCACTGAGGGGGAAGAGGGCAAAATAAAGTAAATAAAAGACTCTAAACGTATTACAAATCACTTGAACAAAACTTAAGTGATTGACAAAAAGATAATAGGGCATCTGAAGGATGACTCTTGTGGTATAAGTGACTCCTCCTGTTCAGTTTGGGCAGAAAGAACTGCTCAGCTTCACTTTGTGGTCCTCTCACCCAACCCTCACTCTCGGAGTCTCTTTTACCATAAGAGTCATCCCTTGAAGGCCCTATTATTTTGTAATGTAGGACAAGGCTACAAACAGACACAGTGGCACAATGGTAGAGCAGGCTTCCTGGGATCAGTGTTGAGCCCAACTCATCAGTGCTCAGGCAGCCATTACAGGATAGGGTTACAAACAGACACAATAGCCAAATGGTAGTGCAGGACTTCTAGGATAGGGAGTGAGCTCAACTCATCAGCACTCAGGCAGCCATCACAGGGCAGTGGTACAGCAGACACAATGGCCCATTGTTAGGGCAGGCATACTGGGCTAGGGAGTGAGTCCAACTATTCATCATTCAGGCAGTCATTGCAGCACAGTGCTACAGACACAGTGCCCCAGTGTTAGTACAGGACCCCAAAATCAGGAGTGAGCCCAACTCATAGGTGTTCAAGCATCCATTACAACACAGCACTACAAACAACCATAATGATCCAATGTGTAGGTGTCCTGGGATTGGGAGTAAGCCCAACTAATTGGCATTGAGGCAGCCATTACAGGACAGTGCTACAGACTCAATGGTCAAATGTTAGTGCAAGTGTACCTCCCTTTGATTGTGACTGTGCATGTGTTGTACATGCATTTGTATTTGTATGCAATGTGCATGTTTGTGTACGTCTGTGTGTGTGTCTGTGTGTGTGTGTGTGCGCGCATGTGTACTTGTATGTGCAATGTGCATGTTTGTGTAAGTGTTTCTCAACAGTAACAGCTATATTTTCAGTTGATTGTTTTTTTCTCACTCTCATTCTAAATTTTTTCCTTACAGACCGCAGAACATGTGGCCGCTGTAAGTACATCTCTCCTATCACTAAAACGTCATTATTATTCTCTGCAGTAGCCAGAAAATGCTACCATATGTACAAGTAGTATTAGATGACTAGAAATTCTCAATGCTCCTGAGGGGTCAGACTTATAAAACCACCTCCCATTTCATATTTGCACTTGTGGGTTCCTTTTTCCAATATGCATCACCTCACATTTCTTGCTGTTGAAGCCCAGCTGCCATATCATTGACCAGCTCTCTGACCTATTCAGATCCTCCCTGAGTTCCCTTGTCCCTTTCTTTGTATCCGTCCTCACATGACACTGTGACGAGCCAGATCTTGTCCTTGATGCCTCCCTCAACTGTATGTCACAAATGAAGACATTAAAAGTCCATACAGTGTAAATACACTACACTGCAGACAATACCAATATCAATACAGTACACTACATATATTACAAACATAATACATGGCATACAACACAACTATAGTATGATACATACAATACACTACACTGCAATGCAATATAATACACTACAATACAATACAGTGCAGTACAATACAATACAGTACAGTACAGCGACAATACCATAAAAACACAGCTCACTGTATACTGTACAATACAGATATGGTACTCTACATATTGTGCAATACAGTACACCTCATACAATACAAAATGTACTACAATATATGGAATACTGTATGTATACTGTAAACTATGTACAATGCAAGTATAGTGCACTATATATAACACAAATACAGTACACAAAATATGATACAAACACAGTATGATATGTATGATATGGATACATTTCCTTATGTATAAAACAAATGCAGCACAATATGTAAACTACAGATCCAGAACACCATTTACAATACAAATATAGTGCAACACATACAATACAAAAACATCACTCTACAAATACTGTACAATACATGTACTACAAAATATGCAACACAAGTACTGTATAATACAATACAAAAAAAATACCATACGATACATGTAATACAAACCAAGACATGCAACATAGATACAAAACAAAACATTCAATATCAATACATAGAAGGACAGACTTTGTCTACAGTTCACTACATAGCATTCAGGTACCGAACACTACATAAAATGTATACAACACAAATACGTACAGTACAGTACACTGCATTCAACAGAGATACAGTAAACTGCATACACTACAGGTAATGCATACAATGCAGATACAGTACAATACAAATGTAATGCAAATACAGTACAGTATGTTACTTAAACACGAAATGCAATAAATACAGTAAAACTATAATACAATATATAGAGTGCAGCACAATGCATGTAATAGAGATACAGTACATCATATAATACAAATGCACTGCAATACAATAGAAATACAGTACAATACAATACACACAATACAGATACTGGACACAACATGCAATACCCATACAGTACAATACAATATTTGCAATAAACATACAATACAATACACATGTAACAAAGTACAAAACCTACAGTACATTACAATGCAAATACTGTACAATGCATATAATCCAGATATAGTGTCCAGCATGCACTACAAATAATGTACAAAACATTCAATGCAAAATAAAACACACTAAACACAATGCAAAGAAAATACATCACCTACAGTACAAATTCAGCAGAGTATAAACAATACAAATACAGTACACCACATTCAATACAATTACAGAAAACTAAATACATACAGTATCATACAGTTCAATGCATACAGTACAAATACTGTAGATAGAAACATAGACCATGATGGCAGAAAAAGACCAGGGGTCAGATAATCAAATATGTACAAAGTGCAGTGCAAACATTTTCGCTGCACCTTGCAACTGCCTAGGTCCCAAAGATACTATATTCAGTCAAATAATGCAGTGGCACTATTCAACTGAATATAGAGCCATGTTAGCCCTGCACTAAGCCAGTTAGCGCTGCCCTGACAGGGCTCCCAAATTACGCCACCAGAATGGATGGCACCAGAGTACTATTTTCAATATTCAAAGGGCCCCATGCAGTGAGCCCATTGGACATGCAAGGTGCTAAATGGCCATTTGCATGCTCACTATGGACTCATTTTCATGGATAGTGAGGCAAGTTAGAGTGGCACTGCCCCGAAATTGCCCGGTTCCACATGTGTAGATATCCCTAGTGCTAGTGGTTACCCTGTGCTATAAATAAGAGGCATGCTTCCTGCCTGTACATATGACAGTCCACTGAGGATGTGTGCGGAGCACTTTGCCAGTCACTGTGAACTCATTCAGCACTGCAAATATTGCAAAGGTGAGTAGGGGGAGGTACAGTATGCCCGGTGCCTCTGGGGGGAACCACTCGACTCCAGGGAGTTTTTTTGTTTTACTTCCAGGCTGGCAATCAGCAGGAGGGGGTTACCACTAGCGCCAATTATAGTGTTTTTCAGTATGGGCTGGCAATCAGAGGGAAAGGGGTTGTCACGAGCACCAGGAATGGTTTTATTTAACAGAATGGGCCAGCAATCAGTTGAGGGGACCACTAGCATGAGGGATAATATTTATTTTAAGAACAGGTCAGCGATTGGCTGAAGGGGTGCCAGGAACCACAGGGGCAGTTGTGCTCCACCAGCAGCCAACCGGCTTGGTGGCTGCATTACCTCCATCAGCCACTAAGGCTGCCCAGAGTTAAATCAGGGTTTTGTTTGGCAGTATTTGCATTGCACAAAAGGACAGTGCTAGACCTTTTTGCACAACACAATGTCAATGAATATGGGGTTTCAGGTATATTCATGGCCATGTCCCTTATCTTGCCCACACACATACATGATGTTTTGCGTGGGTGCTAACCCTCTTTGCCTGCACAACATCCCCTTTTGAATATTGGGCTACAGTGCAAACCCCTGTTTGTACAGGCAAAGACCTGTTAGTGCTCATGCAAACTTTAGAATATTGGGCCCAAGAGATCCATCCAGTCCATACAGAACATTCATTATTTACAAATACAAATGATGAATGCATTACACTAATACTAAACAAATACAGTGTAATATATTTTCATTCATTTATTCGTTGTTAACCGGGTGAAGACGCTGGACCAAAGGTCCCTTTTCAGGCCTGACCTGGACAAAAATACTACAAACAAGAATCACAATATACATACAATAACATTTCAATACTTTACATAAAGCAATTACATGCAGAATTCTGTAGTAGATATTGCTTTAACATTATCTTAAAATTTGCAAGAGAGGTAGCCTGATGAATATAAATTGGTAGCGCATTCCAATTGATAGGAGCAGCCACTGAAAATGCACACGATCTGATTTAAAGCTTTGATTTAACTACATTCAATAAAGTGCAATATGCTGATCTTAGGCTAGGTAACATAGATTGAATCAAAACTAAACCAGACAAAAGAAACAAGAATGTATAAAAAAGGCATTTAAAAATAACATAACCCAATGAATGTTCAATCCGAGAAAGAGAGGACATCCAACCTAATGATGAATACAGACCACAGTGATGAGTACAAGCTGGAACTGCAAGAACAAATCTACAAATGTTGTTATAGGCCACCGTTAGAGAATACAATTCCTTCAAGCCTAGATTAAAATACAAATTTGACACATAATCAAAATGTGGAGAAGTGACCCAATGGCAACATCTTTTCTGGTTTCTGCCATAAAATAGGACTTAAATTTAAAAAGTAAACCAAGTTTTTGATTAATAGTTTTGACAACAGACTGTACCTGAGGAGAAAAAGTTAACACTGGATCCGAAAGAACACCAAGGTATCTGAATTGATTAATCTGTTCAATTAGAGTCCCCTGGTGATCATACAAAACTAAACCCAGGTTATCCCTAAGCATAGATGGCATGCCAAAAAGCATTGTTTTAGATTTTTTTTAATTCAACACCATAGAGGTATGAATAAACCATGAACAGACTTCCCCAAAATCTTTTTTCTAATGCAAGAGACAATTCAGATAATGACTTGGATTGGAAAAAATAATCAAATTATCACCATACAGAATAGAATCACAAAAAGAACATAATTGGGGTAACTGATTAATAAATACGGAATACAATAAGGGGCCCAGAATGGACTCCTGTGGGACACCACAAAGTATTGGGGACACATCTGAAACAACAGTTCCAATACGAACAAATTGAGATTGATTTGACAAATAATCCCTAATCCATGAAACAGCAGCTTTGGAGAAACCAATGTTCTTCAATTTAGAGCAAGCAAGGTTGTGGTCAGTCCAATCAAATACCTTGAGTAAAAGACATGCAACACACATGCAGTGCGATAGATACAAAAAAGATACAGAACCCTCTATAATGTACAATATAGGTGCAGTGCCCTACAATGAATTCATACAGTAAAATGCATACAATACATAAGTGCACTACATTTAATACAGATACAGTATCTTGCATTTACTACAGATACACTATATTACAGTGGTGCCAGCCAGGATGAAATGCAGTACCATGCAGTATTATTGCAAAATGCTGCAGTATGCTGCAGGGAACAGTGTACCTAAATGGCAATTAAGTCCTTTTGTCATGCAGAATCTACTCCAAGAACATTTGAAACTTTCTCAACTTTCCCCCTTCCTTGACTCTTTCTCCTTCTTCATCTCTTACCAGTCTGGATTCTTCACCTCTTCCTCCCTTCTCCAACTCACTGATTCCATACTCACAGGCATGGATCAGGGCCAAATCACCTCTGACATCTTTGTCAATCTGGCCAAAGCCTTCGACATTGTCACCCACCACCTTCTCCTCACTAAGCTCACAGCAGCTGGTCTCTCCTCCTTGGCTACTAATTGGTTCTGTTCCTACCTTAAAGGTAGGTCCCAATCAGTTTGAATTGGGGTCTCCCTTCCACCCACTCCCAATTTGCACTGGTGTCCCCCATGGCTCAGTCCTCAGCCCTGTTTTGTTCTTGGTATTCTTAAATGACCTCCCTGCTGCCTGCTCCTTGTTGTCCATTCACACATACGTTGACGACACAGTCCTATTTGCCTCCGGCCTCTCCTCTTCTGATCTGTTGACCAGACTTCATCAGGACTTTGACAACATTCAGAACTGGTTCCACTAAAATCAGCTGCCTCTTAACACTAAAAAAACAGTCTCAATGACCTATGGCATAAGGCAAAAGCTATCAAGGATTGCTAGCCTCCCCTACTTCTACACCCTTGACTGATCCCCCATAGAGAATGTACTATCTTTCAAGTACCTCAGGGTACAGCTTGACAACCACCTCGACTTTTCTGAACACATGAATGCCATTCACAAAAAATTGCACACCAAATTAGGTGCGCTGTACTGCCGCCATGGGTGCATCCCTCTGCCAGCCTGCAGAGCCATTATTCAGAAAATGATTCTTCCCATATTTGAGTATGGTGATATAGTCTATAACACTGCCCCTAAATCCACCCTCTCCAGACTGGGCACTCTCTTTCACTCCTTTTGCCTCTTTGCCCTGGACTGCCCACCCTGCACTCATCACTGCACTCTTTACACCTCCCTCTCCATTCCCCTCTTGAAACCAGACATCTAGCCCACTGATCCTCTTTTATTGCCAAATGCTGGTTTGTCTCCCACCCTTCCTAACTCTCCATTTCTCTCTCCCAGCCTCCTCCTAACGCCTATGCACTTCGCAACTCTCACTTCCGCTCACTTGCTTTCCTCACTCAGATCACCACAGCCAGCCCATATGCTTTCTCTTACTGACTCCACGAGCTCTGGAACTGCATCCTCCTCCCCATTCACTCTGCCTCCTCTCTTTAAACTCTATTCTCCCTACTGTGTAACTTCACCTCCTCCTGTACCTGCAACTGACCTTCACTATTTGTGTTGCACTGCCTTCCCTCAATCTCACTCTCCCTCATTCACCTATTCTTAATCCTAGTAATGCTCCTCCCCAACTCATTTGCTCACCCCTTGTCCTGATTCTCTTCCTCCCCATCCTCTTCCCCATCTGCCTTCTGCTCAACCTTTTGCCCAATATTTATTCGCTATCTATTTAACCACATATAGTCCCCTATGCATGAATGGGTGGGAATTATGTGGCCAGGGTGCATATCCTGCTCACGGAGTTCTGCATCTGCGGACAAGTTTGCACCAGAGGCATTCATAACTGCCAGCCACCTGTCTGCAGCCCTGCCTCCATGGTCCACAGGTTCACATGGGGTGGATAGGGTGGAGTTGTGGTCTCAGGCGGGTGGCCAATTGAATGGTCTGCCTGGGACCTAAAGTGAATCTCCCATGCAGGACAGCACAGTACCAGGATCATGCATCTGGTGCTGGGCACGGAGCCACAGATGCACCTGCAGACCATGTGGGTGGCCGGTGGTGTCAGTACAGCCCCCCCACACCTGCTCTGGAGGCATCCCCCACTGACATAAGCACTGCCTCTCCCCACCCCAACATGGGGTAGCACCCACCCAAGACCCCCAATGCCTGCCTGATGCCCACAAACAAAGTGGAGCCCCATCCCCAGCAATGAGCCACCCCCCTGCACACAGTGGAGCACCGACCACGGGACAGCGGTACCGCCAACTGCACACATCCATGACACCCCCCAATGCACCAACTATACCACCCCAGGACCTGGCAGGAGGTGCCATGGCCATGGGTCAGTTGGCAGCAATGCCCAGCTGACACCTCCCCTGCTGCCTGCACTGGAGATGGTGCATACAATTGCAGGGGGGATCTCTGATCTGTAGGGATGGGGGGCTCCATGCATTGGGGATGGGTGCAGGTGCTCAGGTATGGCTGATGTGCTGGGGGCCCCTGTGGGCACATGAGTGTGGCTGCATATGACCATTACAGCAGGGTCCCCCCGGCATATCCTTCCCACCCCGTGCCCCCCTACATGCTGCACTGTATGCCTTAGTGCATGGCTCATAGTGCAGACACCCCCTCCCACCCCTGGTGCATTCCAGTCCATGCGGCCAAGGGATAGGGTGCCAATAGGCTGCGTGCCCCATTTGGTGAATGCAGTGCAGGCATTATAGGGCAGAGTGGCTACGCACTGCAGATACATGGCAGCAGCTACCTGCTCATTAGCATATGGACTATTGTACATAGCTGTATTTTAGTTATTTAACCACTGTATAAAGCCCTACTCTTTGTATAAAAGAAAAGAAAGTGTTACTCTGTGTAAAAATCAAGTGTACTTCCCTTTTCCCCTTCCCCCCAGGATGCATCTGGAAATGAGCTGTTAGCTCAGTGTGCCTTTCCTGGTGAAGCTTTTCAAATAAAAAAGAGCGAAAGAATTTTGTGACATGGCATTACTGCAAGGTACTGTGTTGCATCCTGGCTGGCTCCACTATATATACCAAACAAACACAGTACACTACATGCAATGCATATTTAGTAAATAAAAGAAATGCAAATACAGTTCAAAGCATACAGTACAAATAGAGTACACTAAAAATACTGTACACTACAAACAATACAAGTTGATAACATGACACATAATACAGAGTCCATACACTATATACAATAAAAATACACTACATACATTACATATGCAGTATAATACATACAATATAGATAGTGTACTACATACAATAAAAATATAGAATACTTCATATAGTAGAATTGAAATATAGTACACTAATTAAAATATCAATACAGTACCACACAGGTACTACAGATACAGCTGATGCATTCAATGCAGACACAATACACAACATATAATAGAAGTACGGCACAAATAGATGCAGTACTATAAATACAGTACTAATACAGTACACAAATAAATTACAAATGCAGCACATTACACAAAATACAAATACAGTAAATTACATACACATACAGTAGAATATACCCAATATAGACGTAGTACTGTATATACAATTACAGCACACTACATATAATACAAATATGGGCCCACATTTTCAAAGGAGATGTGTGGCGCAAAGTACAGATGCACCGCCCATCTCAAATAATGCACTGAAGTGTGCGATTTTCTAAAGGGGGTGGTGGACCGGCACTTCCTGATGCGCCATTGAGCAGAGATAATGTATGTGGTGCAAATAAAGGGGGCGTTCCCTTGAATATGCTGTGCATCCCTATATTCAGCTAAAATGTGTGGTGCATCTGCTGTGCATCTCAGAAACGTGCTGCCCATAGTTAGGCATGGAAAAGGCATTACTAAATCGGTCATCCACCCACAGGCAGGCCACAGAACTGCAGGCAGACCATCCAGAGACAGCTCTTGGAGGTGCACCAGAATATGCTCTGGGCACCCACATACAGCTGCCATGCCAGGATGGCTGTACCCAGAGCCATGGGTGCTGTGTCACCACCGGCACCATCAAGGGTGCAACCCCCCACGATGCACCCTGGACGTAGACACCCAGCAGCCACATGCCAGTGCTGTGAGATGCCCCCCAGACACACCAGCAGAGCAGAATGCCACAATGCAGCAAATGTGCTGGGGCCATGGCCTGCACCCATGCATCTTGCAGGGTGCCACTTGGCAGTGGCATGCACCCAGGGTGCCATCTGGGGCAACAGTGCTCAGGTAGCCACGTGGATGGGTGGCAGCCTGGCCCAGGCCAGGGACTGATCTATGGTACAAACCCATAGTGGTACACCATAGGTGCACACAAGTGGGACCCACCCTCTCAGGTACATGGTCACCCTCTGCAGACTGCCATTCTTTGCAGTCATCACCATTTTCCTCTCATACGGAGGGGTGTGTGAGGCACTGCAGAGGACTGTACACTGCATATGGAGCTGGTGTATGACTGCATGTTGTATACCGATCAGACTGTGTCACCCTGTGCCCTCCCTGTTGCATGACCCGGTGGACCCCTGTGGTGACTGTTCAGCTGTGCCCCTGTACCCCAGTCCAACCCTATACATGGCTATGGGTGATAGCACTGTACCCAGGCCAATGCAGTCCATCCACTTACACACAAACAGTCCATCACACCTTCCTGATAGGCTGCAGTACCTCCTGTTCACCTTTATGGAGTGGTGGGGCATCCCTGCAAAGCTGAAACTGAGCATGCCCAGGGTATGAAAAAGGTGTGATTACATTCCAGTAATGAACTGTGCATGTGGGAGATGAGCTTACAATGTGCAACAAGGCTATTTGCATATTCTGGCTGAATATTGCAACTTTACGCACCATGCAAGTGGCTTTGCATCGCAAATTTCCCCATGCCCCACATAGGGCTCAGGTCACCTGCTGTGTTGCGCATTTCCCACTGTGCAGTTGCACATCTTCAGGATATTCAGACAGACATGCAGGAGTGCATCTCATGGCCCATCTTCTGAATATCTCATTATTTTGGGCTGCCGCATCTCAAATGCGTGGCACAGGCACTTCCATGATTTTGCAGGGGACTTTTGAATATGGGGCCATGGTGCACTACAATACAAGTACAGTACACAAAATACAATACAGATACAGTGTAACATCTACAATACAAATACAGTAAACTAAATATGGTACAAAAGCCGTACAAGCATCATGATCTAGATACTATGCAATATGTATGATGCTGATGCAGAACATTATAAATGATACAGATATGGTACAAACAACAGAATACAAGCTACTTAATGTAATTAAAGATACATCAGTAATAATTGATAAATACTACTGCAAGCATCAACTCCACTTTATGTTGCCTTAACTCACCCTTTACAACAGTGTGGCATTGAACAACATTGAAGATTCTTAACTTTGGTTAGTAAAGACAAAGCAGAGTGATACTAATGCAAGAGATAATATTCATGAATGTAGGACATTGTGCCTTCAGAAATTCTACTATCTGGAATTTGAATGTGTTTACATTGTTTATATGTCACACTCTCAAAGCTATAGAACAGTAGGTTGTTCTAGATACAGCAGCCTTCTTTACATAAGGAAATGCTTTCTTTCCCATAGACTCTATATACACTAGGACAATAGCTGCAAAATTAGAATAATGATAGTAAGGTACAAACTTGGTGCAGTCATTAAAGTAATAAGTGGTTTCTTCATGTAAATAACTGAAAACCTGCAATCGAACATCAATTTCTTAGCATATTTTCAAGAGCAACTAGTAGGTATGGGCTACCTGACAAGTAGCTGGGTCAGGTAATGTGGGTATTGTCTATTTGTGGCATGGTAGGGTACCTGACATAACAGTGTATTTCTCAGGTTGGTTATTTGAGACTGGTAACAGATAATGGGTAATTAGGGTAGGACTTGAATCTAGGCTGGAAACAGGCATTAACAGGACAGCCTGTGGGGTCCTTCATGGAACTTATAGCAGAACAGCAGCACATGACACTGGGCTGACACCTGATCGATCAGTGTTGCCTAAAAGGTTGTGCTTCATCTGCTGTGAACCTGTGTGATGCAAAATTAGAGTGTGCGGGGGCAGCCAGCAGCAGTCTGGAAGCAGCTCTGTGGGATCTCACTCTTCAGCACAAATCAGCAATCGTTGCTGTATTAAATAAAGAACAAACTTGTCTTTAAAACTAAAGTTAAATCAATCAACACAACGGTTGAAATTAAAACTACACAAAGGAACAAAGGGAGAAAATCAGAACATAAGAACATAAGAATGTAATGGCAGAAGTGTGATCCATCTAGTCTGCCTGTAAAGTCTATCCCAGCTATTCCTCTTCCTGAGGTTTCCACACTGACTGATGTTAGCTTAAACTCTGTAACCATGTTTGCAGATACCAACCCTGGGACAGGCTGTTCCACCACCACCCTCTTAGTGAAGAAGAACTTCCTAATGTTGCTCATGTACCTACCTCCCTCCCTTTAGGCGCATGCTGTGACCTCTTGTCCATGCACCATTGTTCTCTAGTGTTCAAATGGAAGAGGCTCTGAGCCTCTACCAAGTGTATTCCCTTAAGGTATTTAAAGGTCTCAGTCATGTCTCCCCTGTCTCATCTTTGTTTTAAGGAGCATAATTTGAGATGATTGAATCTTGCCTCAGATGGCTCGTGATGCAGACCCTGCATCATCTTTGTTGTTCTCCTCTGCACAGTCTTCAATCGCCTGTATCATTCTTGAGGTGGGGTCTCCAGAATTGGATGCAGTACTCCAAGTGAGGCCTCACCAAGGACCTATACAGCAGGATTATCACCTCATGTTTTCTACTTGTGATACCTCTGCCTACGCATCTGAGGATGTTGCTAGCTTTTTGTGCTGTTCTTTCACATTACCTTCCCACCTTCAAGTCATCAGATATGATTACCCCAAGATCCCTTTCAAGCTTTGCTTCTGCTAATTGTTCCCTTCTAGAAAGTATTTCCTTACGAGTTCTGTCTTCCCAGGTGTATAACCTTATGCATTTTGGTGTTAAATCTCATTTGCCCATTCCTAGATCATTACTCCAGCTTTTTCAGGTCTGATTCCATCCCTAAGGCCCCCTCTTGCATGTTCACCTTGTTGCAGAGCTTTGTATCATCTACAAATAGGCATACCTTCCCCTCCAGTCCATCAGCGATGTCACTGATGAATATGTTGAAGAGGATTTGCCCCAGCACTGATCCCTGTGCACTCCACTGGTCACCTTACTCTCCCTTGACAGTGTGCCATTGACCAATACCCTCTGAGTCCTCCCATGAAGCCAGTTTTTAGTCCAGTTGACTATTTTTTGCCCTATGCCCATGTGTTCTAGTTTTTGTATTTACCTCCTGTGAGGAATGGAGTTGAAGGCTTTACTGAAGTCCAGATATACCACATCCACCACTCCACCCTGGTCCACTATTCTGGTTACCCAGTTGAATAAATCAATCATATTTGTCTGGCATGACCACCCTGCTGTGAATCCATGCTTGTTGGGGTCTAGTTGCCCACCGGCATCCAGATATTCAACTATTCTATCTTTCAAGATATTGATTCCATATGTTTCCCTATAACTGAGGTAAGGCTGACTGGGTGTTAGTTACACGCCTCCTCCCTGCTCCCACTTTTGTACAGGGGCAACACAGTGGACCTCTTCCAGTCCTCAGAATAGTGAGGGACTGAAACTATCTCAGCCAGGGGAAGGGGGATCAGCCTCAGTAGAGGAGATGGTGCTGGGGAAAGAACAGAGATGGAGCAAGGTGGGGAAAAAGACATAGACAAAACCACAGAAGACAGCTGAATCAATCAAAGGTTAAAATTAAAAGTACAAGGATCAAATGGAGGAATAGTGGGGGGACTGAAACATTCTGATCTGGGGGAGGAGGGATAAGCTTCAGTCAAGGAGCTGATGCTGGATAGAGAGCAGAGAAGGAGCAAGGTGGATGAAAAGTCATAGACAAAAACACAGAAGGCAGCTGGTTTGAAATTAAAAAGTTGAAAGTATTACACTGTTTGTTAGGTGCCCCTGAGCCCTGTTATTTATTTACTGTGACATAGCTACACTGTGTGCCTCTGCAGCAGTTAGTGAAAATCTTTTATGGCTATATTATGCTGTTTGTTACACTGTTTGTTCGGTGCCCCTGAGGGCTGAGCTCTGTCATTTATTACTTTGACATAATGATCTACACTGGGTGTCCTACAACAGTTAGTGAAATCCTTTTGTGGCTGTATTACACTGTTTGTTAGGTGCCCCTGAGGCCTGAGCCCTGTCATTTATTAGTATAACATAGCTGCACTGTCTGTCTCTGCAGCAGTTAATAAAGCCATGTATGGCTGTATTACACTGTTTGTTAAGTGCCCCTGAGGCCTGAGCCCTGTCATTTATTAGTGTAACATAGCTACACTGTCTGTCTCTGCAGCAGTTAATAAGCCATTTATGGCTATATTACACTGTTTGTTAGGTGCCCCAAGCCCTGTCATTTATTACTGTGACATAGTCAGCTACAATGTTTGTCTCTGCAGTAGTTAGTGAAATCCTTTTACGGCTGTATTACACTGTTTGTGAGGTGCCTCCAAAGCCAAGCCCTGTCATTTACTACTGTGACATAATCAGCTACACTGTCTGACTCTGCAGCAGTTAGTGAAAGTCTTGTATGGCTGTATTATACTGTTTGGGCTCACTCATGGTAGTGCGATATTAATCTGTTAGCCATAAATCAGAGCATCAGAAATATGTCACTCACAATGACCATGGCCCCACATTATGCCACAACACATCTAAGCTCCCAATGGACAGTAGGGGAGAAGAATTTGTTTTTGTGGAGGCTTTGCCCCCACACCCACCGATGTGGGAGGCTTTGCCTTCCATGCCTCCAACACTAATTATAATCACCTCCAGGTTCGGGCATGAGTGGTAGGGAGGAGAACAGTGTGACAGCAAAAACATGAGTGAGGGTGCTGCACAACCTAGAATGCCCCTGAGACTCACAGCCTTGTCCCATCACACTTCTTGTGGGTCCCACCTAATGGTATACCCACTGTTTGTGAGATGCCCCCAAAGCCTAAGTCCTATCATTTTCATTTATTACTGTGACATAGTCCGCTACACTGTCTGTCTCTGTAGCAGTTAGTGAAAACCTTTTACAGCTGTATTACATTATTTAGGAGGTGCCCCTGAGGCCCAAGCCCTGTCATTTTAATTTATTACTGCAACATAGTCAGTTACACTGTCTGTGTCTGCAGCAGTTATTGAAACAATATCCTTTCATGACTGTGTCTACAATGTCTTTTATTTCCCAGTCTAAGTATACTAAAACGAAGCACAGTGCTGCTACATGTGCTACTGTTAATGATATGGACAATATTAATCATAGTACTAATTCAGAACATAGCCACAATAATAATAACATCACTAGGACTGGTACTGAAGGTTCTGAACAAAAAAAAGCATGTTAGCAATGACATGATAGCAGAGTTTCAGAATGAACTGACCTGAGTAACTTGTAGAGGTAGGGAACATTTTGTCACATGTGCCAGGATACTTCCAGCTGCTGAAGCAGCATGCAAGGAGGCATCCTCCTCAAATACAAGCTTAGATGCTGAGGCAGTGAATGCTCATAAAGATGGTGATTTTTTTTTAAATATGCCTTGCAGGGGCTTAACTGCAATGAGTGAAGTAGTCTGTTTGTATTTCTAAATGTGTTCCTAGTTGCAAGATTGCAACACACTTGAGAAAGGAATGTTTGGCTCTAAGGACATTCCTCAGGCACTCTGACCATTGTGAGCCTGTAGCTTAATGGTTAGAGCACTGCAACAGCATACCAGAGGTCTGAGGTTCAATTCTCAGTGGGCCACACTTTTCCTTTCTCATTTCCATCCTTGATTCATAAAGATGGTGGTGATAGTGGGGACTGGGAATAAGATAGCCAAGGCTATGTTCCACATAATGATGACAGACCTTCTAGTTCTTCTGAATCATGTGGTGATGAGGTCAGTAGTTTTGATTGGGGGTAGGAGAGGGTGCCACTGTAAGGCATGAAAGGCAAGTGCAGAAAAAAATAATATGCTAAACATAATAGTAAGAAGTTAAGTATGAATGAGAACAATTCATCGTAACAAGAAAATGGCAGTGTAGGAGTTCCACCAGGTCCCTTGACTGTACAAAGAATGGTGCCAGACACCATGGCACACAGCAGAAAAGATAAATCTTTAATGTGGAATTTATTTTGTATTGACTCTGCAGATAACATTCGAGCTGTATACAGTCTGTGCAAAAAGATCATTTGTCATGGCAAAGAGGCACAATTCGGAACATCAGTAATGATGTGACATACAAAGGCAAAACACTCAGCTGAGTGGGGCAGAGTAAGGGGCAGTCTGGTTGGTATGGGTGGCAGTGGAGATGGTGGTGGCGGTCACCATAGTGACAATGATCTGGAAGCAGAACCAGCACCATAGTGCATATGAATGTTCTTGCCAATGCTCTTATAAACATCAACAATGCAAAGAAAAGTGGCAGATGCCAGGTTCTCATTAGACCATGCTCCAAAGTGATTGTGGAGTTTTTGACTGTAACGATGAAGCATGGCTACATTGATGAGTTTGAGATTATCAACAATCAGGCCGCAAAAGAAAATTGTTGTTAAACTCACTGGTAGACTGAACAGGTGTGGAGTTATCAGACCCAGATTTGATGTTCAACTAAGAGAACCAGAGAAATGATAGAACACCTTGCTGCCATTTCATCAGTGTGGGTACATATTGCTGACAACCACAGCCGGCATTGTGGACCATGAAGAAGCCAGGCAAAAAACACACAGGAGGCATTCTTTTTCTAAACATGTAAAAACAGGTGTGCAAATAAAAATATACAAATGGAAGCAGTAAGTGACACTGAATCACTTGATGTGTCCTTGCAGTCTTCTCAGACAAATATAGATTGCTTTCTGACACCATCAAGTACTGGAAAACACCAAATTATTACTCCACATGAAAAATACATTCCCTCCAAAATTAAAAATATCTTGTCAACTAACATTAAAAGAAAGTGTTGCAAGGACATCAAAATTTACCTGCAAGCGTCCAACATGCCAGCTATTAAATAGAGCCATTGCAGAGCTGTTGACCAATTGTCAACCCCCTTTTGTTGCCCAAAAAGGTTTCCTCAAATTCATGAACCAGATTGAACCATAGTACACCATTCCCTGTCAAACATGTTTCTCAACAAAGGCTGTTCCACAGTTGTATGACTTGGTGTGCACTGAAGTCATTAATCCATTGAAACTCCCTGCGGTGAAGCAGGTTCACATAACTGAAGATACAGATACAGATACACGTATACAGATGTATATGGACCAGCAACCAAACAATTGACTACATGAGTGCTACAGCTCATTGGGCAAGTTTTAAGTCAGAAAGTGATATTCCCCACTCTACCATAAGCAGTAAGAAGCAGGCTGTATTATGTGTCACCACTTTTGAGGAAAACAACACTGCTCTGAATATTTTTCAGGAGCTACAAAAACAATTCCAGAAATGACTCATTCCAAATTCCTCAGAGAATGGTGCCAATGCCAACATAGTCAAGGCTGTTAGAGACTGCAACTAACAACACATACCTTGCTTTGCATATTATTTAAAACTTCTCATCCATAATTTCCTAAATGGAAACAGAAATATTCAAAACATGTAAGGTCTTACTAGTAAAATATGTGGCCATTTCAGCCACTCTGTGAAAGCACAAAAAATCCTCAAGGGCTGCAGAGGTCAAACAACTTACCACTGCATACATTAAAGCAGGAAGTTCCAACCCACTGGAATTCAACATTTTACATGTTGGAAAGGCTTCTTAAACAGAAAAAATCTGTACATGACTACACCATGCAGAATCAAGGCGATAAAATAGACATCATGCTTAGGTCCAGCAGTTGTAGTCTACTTGAATCTTTGATCACCTTATTGGAGCCATTTGAGGCTGCCACATGTGATGTCAGTGTGGACAGTGTAACTCTGAGTCAAATTCTTTCTCAAATAAGATTTCTTCACATTTTCCTTGATAGCATAAAGAAAGACTTTCAGTCAAAAGAAGACACCACCACTGTTATGCTGGAAATGACTTGAATCTCAGACTATCAACTAATCAGAAAATAAATGCCATGTTTAAGAATGACACATATGTGCTGTTTACATTGCTAGATCCCCGCATCACTACTGCCACCCTGCTAGTCACATGTGCCACACTACTCTTAGTTTTGTCAATCATTTTATTATGTATGATGCCCGCCATGGGTATAATTTTTGGAAACAGCATCAGGCTCAATAAGAGTAGCTGTGCCTCTTGTACCTACCTAAGCAATGCCTGCCATAGGTATGATTTTTTGAAACAGCAGCAGGTTCATTCAGAGCAACTACACCTCTTGCATCTGCCTCATCGATGCTCACCATGGGTATAATTTTCAAAAACAGGAGCAGGCTCAATCAGAGCAGCTGCACCTCTCATACCTACCTCCACAATGCCCACCATTGGTATAATTTTTGGAAACAGCAGCAGACTTGCTAAGAGCAGCTGCACCTCTTGTACCTGCTTTAGCAATGCCCGTCATGGGTATTTTTTTGTAAACAGCAGACGGCTCAATCAGAGCAGATGCATCTCTTATTTCTCCCTCAGCAATGCCTATGTATTTAAAATTTAGGAAACAGCAGCAGGCTCCCTCAGAGAAGTTGCACATCATGTAATTGCCTTTCTCACCCAATGGCCCAATAGACAAATTACTTATTTAATCTTTAAACAGCTTTCTGTTTCACTACCTACTGCAGACAATTTGTCTGGCAATGTCACATTAACAAAGAAAAGTCAGAGTATATCACAGTGGCCCTATAGAAGAATGTCTAATACAGCCATAATACTAAAGACTATATTTTGGAAACAGTAGCCAGCTTGCTCATAGCAGCTGTGCCTATTTTACCTGACTCTACATAGATCATTTTGAGTAGTTTTCTTTGTTTAGCGCAATCAAAAACAGTCTTTCACACTTCTTTTTTATAGTCAGGGCAGGCTAATAGGGTAGTAGAAAGATCAGGGTAGCAGCTACCCTACCTTAACCAATTACCCATTTTGTATCATGGTATTTTTAGTGTAATTTAGGGTAGTGTGCAGGTACCAGTGGGTAGTGTTTAGGCTAGGGTATTTTACTACTCTCCTGTGCCTAAGAGCAACCACTAGAATAAATACAGTATGCTTAAAAAAAACTATTTCTGCTGGGATGGTGAGTGGCTTGTTCCTGTGCCCCTGCTCCTTATATACCAGGACCTCCTTCTGCCTCTGCCTCTCCTCCAAGGAGTACTAATACTTGGCCTTGAAGACCATGGAGTCACTGCTGAACCATCTTTCTGCTGTGTTTGTCAACCTTTGCTCATGGTGGGACCCTTCCTGCCAGTTCACACAGCAGACAATTCTTTCAAACACCGGGCCATCCACAGAAAGGTTAGGAAGTGCTAAATAGGCAGTCCTGAACCAGAGAGAAAGAACCCTGGATTGACATAGCATCACCCTCCCATTAGGAGATCATCCTTTTCTAGGTTCCACCCTCAGAACACACCAGCGTTAGAGTGCTGAGTCATTAGGGCACCAATCTGCAATGTCACTGATCACTGTTTTTGTGGGGGGCTGCACCCCCACACGCACACCTTTGTGGAGGCTGTGCTCTGCACACACTCCTAACTTTAGATTCCAACTCTGGGGTGCAGACCCTGGGGAGGGGGGTGGTGAATTCTGGTTTTGGCACCCTAATGACTCGGCACCCTAATGCCGGTGAGCTGAAGCACTGCAGTGCCTTTTCTACAGTTCCATCTCCAGACCACTCATGAGGAAGCAGGGATGCCAGTTTATGCACACTTCTTATGCCACAGATGCATACCCCTAACCCATTGCAGTCCCCAGCTGCAGTGTCTCCTGTGGTCACCCAGGTGACAGTAAGGTGGAAGGGACTGCAAACTACCCTCCCCCAAAGAGGAATGCATCTTGAATGAAGAAATGCATTCAATACACTGCCACCCATTCATTCTCAGCTAATTTGCCCAGTTGAGATACACCATCTGCTTTAAAAGCCAAACCACATTACAACTATGATGGCAAGTCAATCCAAAGGAAAATATTTAGCATACTACATTCCACTGTCTGTAGATAACAGTGTGAGGCCACATATTGTTTATTCAAGAAATATTTGAATTTGATGCTCTGAGGGCTTTTCTGATTCAAGTTAGTCAGAGAAAAGCTTGACCTCTGTTTTAGAGAAGGTCCTTGATGGAATTATCAAGGATTACATTGATTAAAGTAGTAGTAAGTAGTAAAATATTTTATTCATATAAGATTTCATATGAATTGGGATTGACTCGATTGAATTACATTCAGTTTCAATGAGGTCCACAGCATTTTTAAAACAAAATTATTCAAAACACATTCTTAAATCATCTAATATAATAAAAGTCATAAAGTAATGACAAAATATATAACTATAACTTCATCCTTATCTTCTACTAAAGGTTACAATCATTTGGTATTAGCTATAGGACAAATAACATTATTTGATTTGTAATATTCTCTTCCTTAGCCTCGACTAAGCTAAAACCACCTTATTTACCCCTCCGTCCCTGGTCCTTGTCCTATCAAATAAATTCTATTTATAAGGGCAAACAGCATTGTCTTGAATTACACTTTCCTTAGCCAGGATTTTATTCCTTTCCAAGATGTATTCATGTCTACCATTTGCAAATATGAGGGTATCTTATTCCAGCCTTGTGTTCCCCTATAATATGCAGACTGGCAGCTAATCTCCAGGCTACACTTAGGTATTCCAGGTCTAATACTTTAACAGTTCTTAATGAGTCAAGTTTAGTCCTATAGACCAGGTTATCTGAAATGTACCCAGGAAGTTTTCCCGACAGGCCCTTAAACATGATGGCCAGCAAGAGCTCCTGGCTTCTCTCATTTAATTTCTGCCATCCCAACTGATTATATAGATAACACTCATGGGTTAAATGAGGAGCCTCTAGTATAAATCTGGCAAGGCTACCATGACAAGCTTCTAATTTTTTAAGATTTCCCTTTTTCCCACAGAAGTAGAAAATATCTCCATAATCAAACATAGGGATGCTCATGGAATTCACCACCCTTCTTCTTACTTCTGTGCTCATATATGATCTTGCCCTATATAGGGCTCCCAATCTTTTACTCACATTTTTAACCAAATTGTTAATGTGGATACTCCAACATAGGGAGTCATCTGACCATAAGCCCAGGTATTTATAAGACTTTGCCTGTTAGATCAGGGCTCCCCCGAGGGTAACCATCCCCAGGGCCAAATTTTCCTGCAGATCACTCGTACAGTGGAATATCATAGATTGTGTTTTCTTTGCATTTAACACTAATTTACTGTCCTCAAAAAAAACTTGTAACTCATTAAATGCTCTCTGGAGCTTAGTCTGTATTATATTTAGTGTATGATCCGGTGTATAAATAATGGTGTCGTCTGCGTAAAGGTGGTATGACACCGATGGATCTGAAAAACAGAATCTATTTACATGTATGTTAAATAAAAGTGGTCCCAAGATGGAACCCTGGGGGACACCCTATCCAACAGGAAGCAAACCAGAGGCCCAGTTGCCCATTGACACCATCTGACTCCTCCCTGTCAGATATGATGCCAACTACCTCTGTCCTAATCCTACCAACCCAACTGATGCCACCCTGGATGGGAAGACACCATGGTCCAAGGAATCAAATGCCTTGGATACATCTACAAATATGGCACCCACCAGAGTTCTCCTGTCCAGAACCACCTGTACATCCCCCACCACTTTGACAAGGGCCGAGGTGGTGCTATGGCACCGGTGAAATCCCAATTGCATGCCATTGATTAGGCCTTGGGAGTCCAGGTGTTCTTTAAATTGAGTCACCACCAGTTTTTCAAAAAGTTTTGATGTCTGAGACAAGAGTGAAACTGGATGATAATTATTTATCTCAGTCTTGTTACCCCCCCCCCTTAAAATAGGTATCACCTTTGACTGTTTCCATGCCACGGGATATTGTCCTATACTTAGTGATTAATTAAATATATGTGCCAGGGGTGGGCTGTGATTGGTGTGGTACAGAAAAGAGGAACATGATGCAACATGCTTTCACTAAATGGTGATCATGCCAGACAAACCTGGCATTTTATGGAAATGTCAGTAAGGCAATGGAAAAGGTCAACTGGGTAGATGTCATTTTTCTGGAACTCACCAAAGCCTTTGACAAGGTGCCACACAGAGATTTAATTGAGTCATTAATAGATAGGAGTTTTCATAGTAATATAATAAATTGGGTTGCATCCTGGCTGGAAGATAGAAAAAAAAATATTCTGCTTGAGGGGTATTAACTCAGAATGGGCAAAGGTGACTAGTGCTGTCCTGCATGGATCCATTCTGGGACCTTGTTTGTTCAACCTATATATAGCCTCCATGAGGTGTGAGGACAGTATATGGGTTCAAAAATTTGCAGATAACACGAGGATCAGTTTGGTGGTAGAGAATATGGAGGATAGAGAAACATTGCAGAGAGTATTAACTGAACTGGAGATGGGCTCTTATGCATAAGCTGTGATTTAACATTGGCAAATGCTTGGTCATGCACCTAGGTAGAAAGAATATAAACGCAAAATACAAATTAAGGTATCAAACTTTGAGGAAGGAAATAGAAGAAAAGAATTTAGGAATAGTGGTATCAAATGACCTCACATTCATGAACCATTGCCATCTCCTCACCAAGAGAGCAACTGGAATATTGACCAATATAAGCAGATACATAGCAAGTAGAGAAAGAAAAGTCATAATTCTACTGTATGTCTCACTGGTTAGGCCTCACCTGGAGTATTGTGCCCAATTCTCAGTGCCATGTACAAAAATAGAGGCCAGAGCATTGCAGGGAGTGCAGAGGAGGGCCACTAGCATGAGTGAGGATCTCAGGGGACTTGAATATGAGGAGAAGCTAAAAAATCTGGGCATGTTCACACTTGAATACTGCGGGGGGGTGGAACATGTGTCTGCTGTTTGGAGCTCTAAGAAATCATGATTTGTGAGACTGTTTAGGCCTGGAAATGAAAAATCAGACACACAATATGAGATCACATATTTTACAAACAAGAGGAGATTTATGTCATACCAGAAAAAGATTATTTTGGTACAATCATAGGGGGAGTGGCATTATGGAATTCACTCCCTGAGGAAGTGGTTGGAAGTAAACATATGCCAGAATTAAAGATAAATTGGATGGATATTGTGTTAGTAATAAAAATCAGGGGGTATTTTTAATAATTATTGGTGAGTGAAAACAAACATTAATCTACTGTGCTCTAGACAGTATACCATTAGGTGGGCACCCCGATTAAGGTGCCGCAATTAGGGCAATGGGAAAAAGTCATCAGTGACAGGGGCATTCTGGATTTCACAGTGCCCTGCACTCATGACAATTTCACCATCCGCACTGTTCTCCCTTCCACTCATGCGTGGACCCGGAGGTGATTATAATTAGTGTTGGGGGTGCAGTTGGCAAGGCCCCCCCCCCACATCAGGGTTGTGGGATGCAAAGCTCCCTGCAAAAACTAACTCTTCTCCACTACTGTCTGCTGGTGGCTTAGATGTGTTGCAGTGAAATGTGGGGCCATGGTCATTGCAGGTGACATGTTTCTAGTGCTTTAATTTACAGCGACCAGATTAATGTTGCACTGCCATGGGTGAACCTTTTGGACAAACCTACGTAACCTATGTAAGCGAGAGAGAGTGAGATTGAATTAAAAAAACTACAGTGTACCACATAACTGTAACACAAAATGCAAATTTGCAAAATTACTAAAAAAATGCCTGTCACTTATATTTTTACAGGGGTTAAAGTCTGCAGACGACGTAAGTTTTTTAAAAATATTATATTTCTAATTATTATTAATTGTTTTACTTTTGTTAAAATGATTCAACACACAAAGTGCTAAACCTTTCACATTTTTGTTTGTTTAGATTGGTTTTGGTTCTTCTCCTGGACCACTTGTCATAATCGTAAGTTCTGCACCTTAAATGCTTCTGATAAATAACTTATGAATGAAAACCAGGATATGTTGACAGTTGGAGGAGAGCCAACTGTACATGATATTCTATCTCAGAGCCTAGTACTCCATGGATCCATGGAAGTCATGCAAAGTAGTGCTAAAAGAAACAAAATCAGCATAGAAACATAAAAGGGTGGCAGTAAATGACTATGGGCTGGAACTTCAGAAAGGATGTTGTAGATGCAATCATGGACTGTGCTCACAGCATCTGATATGTGACAAAATGTTTAAATGCTTTTTTTTCAGCTATGGCACCTGTCACAGCTTTACCATGAAATAGTAATGCTTGGGACCTGTATTGATGCATGTATCATTATAATGCACCGAAAATGCCACATGGCATGGCAGTTGCACACATACGTTACATGGTTTAACTTATTTTGCAAGTATTGGGGTTGTAACATGATTGGGTTTCATTCTCAATGTACATTTAAAATGCTCTCCAATAAACCCATTAAGTCTCTCATGACGCCTTTCGATGGTTTACTCTGAATTAGTTTTCCCTCCCAGTCTTCCTTATTTCCTACTGCCATTTAGTTATTAATAACCCCATTAAGGTGAACCATTGTATTTTGACCCTTGCTATAGTCCCAGCATTGACAATATTGCTCAGCAGACTATCATAGGAATCATGGGAAGTCTACAAGTCAGCGAGCAAATGCCCTTTGAGACTCACCATTATTCAATGGATGTTCGCAATTCTACCCTTTTGTTTCAGATACTTGTCTAGATTTTCTTTAAAAGCATCAATTGTCTTGCATTCCACCATATTTTCTCGGACTCCATTCCATACTGGTACTACTGCACCTTCTGGTTTAACCATGTACCCCTCTTCTAAGTCTTATATAATTCTCCTTTTAGTTGCTTCTTGTGGAATATACTGTCCCTTGGTGTTTCCCTAGCTTCTAAGCAAATATAGTAAATTCCCATAGATCATTGTCTATATGTGCCTTGTATATTAGACATAAATCCCCCCTCCATCTCCTATACTCTAGGAAATAGATGTTAAATCTCTCCCTTCTTTGATTATATGTTAATTCCTTCATTCCACTGATTAGTTTGGTTGCTTTTCTCTGTATACTCTGTAATTTGTTAATGCTTCCCTTTTTATAACATATCCAAAACTCCTCACAGTATTCCAGATGAGGCCTAACCAATGCACCATACAGGGGCATGCTCACCTCTGTAGACCTACTTGATATGTTACATTCTCTGCAGCCCAATATTTTATTGCATCTTTTTGTAATTTCATCACAATGATTGTCAAATCTCAAATCATTACTGATTAGGTCTTCCATATGTTTTTCTGGTTCAGTTTTCTGTATTTGTTTGCTCATCAAGTAATAACTTGCCCTTTTATTTTTTGTTCCAGAATGCATTACCCTGTATTTTTCAGCATTAAATGTCAACTTGCTATTGTTGGACCAAAGTTAGACCGGTTTTGTCAGTTCCTGCTGGAATTCCATAAGGATCTTCTCATTTGCACTGTCACTCTGATTTTTGTATCATCTGCACATTTAAATAACCAGGTGTTTCCAGTACACTGCATAGATGATACATACATATTAAAAAGCATTGGCCCCAGCAGCGACCATTGGTCACACTGCTGGTCACCCTACCCCATTTAGACATTCATTCTTTAATATTCACATTTTGCTTCCTTTAACTCAATCAGGAAGCCGCCCAGTCTACAACGTTCTTATTTATATCCAATTAACAGTCTGTTTGATAGTTCCAGGTGAGGTACACTATCAAATGCTTTGGAGTAGTTATGGTAGACCACATCCACCAGTAGTCCACAGTTTAGATCCCTACTGATTGATTCAAAAAAGTAAACTAGTCTGACATGATCTTCCTTCTTTAAATCCATGTTGTTTGTGGTCCTTCAGCCCTCTTCATTTTATATGCCCCTCAGTTTCTTCTTTAATAAACTACTTAAGGATTTTGCCAATCATTGATGTGAGGCTGACTGGTCTATATTTCTTATAATTAGATATGGGGCCAGATATTCAGAAGATTGCCCAGGCGCAAGCCCCAGTTTGCCTCACACAAACTGGGTTTCATGCAGAAGGGTCGTATTCAAAAGCCCAGATAGCACGGGCACACTGAGCTTGCACTGGGACAAAGAGTGGAGGGGAGCGCAAGGCAAAACAATGCAAATGTGGGGCAGGGATCTGATTTTCAGCACAGTATGATATTCAAAATATTTGCTCCATGCAGGGGTACTTTCTGCAGTCCCCTTGCATGGAGAAAATACTGCTGCCCAAAACCTTGTATTAATCCAATGCAACCCTAGCAGTTGCCAGAGGTAGTGCGTCGGCACACCCCAACCCCAACACAGTACTCCCTGGTGGCAAGTGGTGCCTACCTACTGCTGTATCTGTAATCATAAGTTCATGATGTCTCATGATGCCCCATCCTCCAATCCCAGTCCTGTTATGTACAGAAATATCCCTGGCATCCAGTGGTGCCCCCCTCCCTCCCCATGTTTGCCGATCACCAATCGACACCCAGTATGAAAACTATCAGGTACCCGGGGTGTCCAGTGCTCCATTCCCCCATCTGATCCCCATCACTGTATGTAGGAAATCCCTCATACTCTGATGTGTCACGTGTTATGCATGGGTCCCACACCCACTACTGACCAACCGGCTCATTCCAAAGACATCATCATTACTGTTGTTATATTGCTGTGTTGCACTAACATGTAGAAATAGGTACCCACCATACAAGCATGGATACTAGGGATTATGCTTGCTATTGTATACACTATATTGTATACATTATATTGTATACACTCATTTTACTGTTCCTTTAATTTATATTTTGTTATACACAGTATCATATCATGAGTATTCATTTTACACGTTTCATTATGCCTGCTATACGTATATTTTACTTTTATGCATTTACTTATATTACGTGTGCTTTATACATACTGTCATAATCATATTCTTTTACCAAAGTATCATTCCACATGTATCTCTGTTTATTCTGAACTTTCTTTGTTCTTAGTTTATAGCTTGACCTGTATTTTCTTTGTTCTAAGTTTCTTACTGACTTTACATTTTCCTAGTATAACGTAATGCCCAAGGGAGCCTCCTTATTATTATTTCTTTGCCAATAGAGCTAATTTACCATATCTAGAACTGTAACTGTTATCTGTAGTATAATAGCTGCTTGCAAGGCCAGCCTCTCTGAGAGAAAGACTAAGCACAGGAGGGTTGGGAAAGCTGGCTCCCTTGTGACCCCTCCCCACATGGCCATGGCTGGCCCACCATAGCCATGCAACTCCTGTAAGAGGTAGCACCCCAATAACAAACCCCCTTCCCATTGTAAAGGCATAGCCATGGCCACAGCCCCAGCCAACCCCCATTGGTGGTAGTGGTCCCCCTACCCACCTGTGGCACCAATGGCCCACCCCAGTCCCCCTTACAGTACTGTTGGTGCCACACTGCAATGATGGCAGGTGACACAACCCCACCACACACCAGCTTAGCCACCCACTGTCTGATAGTAACAGGGAGCACACTGCTTATTTATAGGGGATGTCCACTATAAGTAAGAAGCACGCTCCCTGCTACTATGTGTGTGTCCCTCCTCCTCCTCCCCTGTTCTCTGATCACCATCCCAACAGTAAAATAAATTATTCCCTGATAGTCTCATGGTCCCTTCCCCCTCTATTCTCTGATCACTGTCCCAAAATGAAAAACATTATTCCCTGGTAGTCTAATGGTCCCTCCCCTAGTCACCAATTGCTGTACCGAGTAAAAGAAAATGGTCCCTCCCTGGTAGTCCAGTGGTTCCTCCCCCCACCCAAACATCCGCCTAATAAATCTATGTAATTATCATTGGTGTCCAGTGTACTCCCCCACCACCTTGTTCCCTTGTGAAAAAACAAGTGTCCCATTTCCCTGGTGGTCTAGTGGACCCCCCACCTCCCACCCTGACAGACAGTAACCTCCTATCCAGCTCTCCTGGTTCTGAAACCCAGCTGGTGACCATCACAGCCCACCTTCCACCACCACTGCTAGCCACCGACTGAACTGTGAATGAGTGAGTACAATATACAATATGTTCAATGAGCATGTAGTGTATATTGTACTCACTCATTCACAGTTCAGTCAGCGACCAGTCATGATGGTAGAAGGAGGGCTGTACCAGTCATCAATGGGGTTTTGGGATGGGGAGTGGGGTGGGAGGTTACTGTCTGCCAGGGTTGGACAGTGGGTGGGGGGGTTGATTAGACCACTAGGGAAATGGTACACTTTTGTTTATTTCCAAGGGAGCAAGGTGGCAGTGAGGAGGTACACTGGACATCAATGAAAATAGGAAGAGACTTTCTTTTACTTGGTACAGTGATCAGTGACTGGGGAGGGGGGAGGGACCACTAGACTAACAGGGAATATTGTTTTTCATTTCAGGATGGTAATCGGAGAATGGGGAAGGGGAAAGGACCACTAGACTATCAGGTAGTAATTTATTTTAATATTGTGATGGTGATTGGAGAACAGGAGAGGGGGGACTACTGAACTACCACAGAAACTTCTTTTCACATAATAGAGATGGTGATCGGGGACTGGAGGGGGGACCGCTACACTACAAGGGTCACTGTGTTGTAGGTTTGGGGGCTGCTGCAGTACTTCTGTAGGCACTAAGGTTGCACAGAATACACCAGGGCCTGGATATTCAAACTGCGCTGAAAACTGGCGCAACAGTAGGAGCAAGCGCAAACCAGTTGCACAAATGCGCAACAGGTGCGATATTCAAACATGGAGCAGAGCAAATTGGCACAAACCAACGCCTCAATATCGCACATACTGCACCATCGCAAGAACCAGGAAGGGAGAAGCTGAGCTAAAATGCTGGGCGCTTATGGCGCAAACTATGGAAGCTCAGCTGAGCATTGCAGAGCTGCCACACGCTAACAGCCCCCCAGAGCAATGGAACTGCACATCCAGGGAGGCAGGCTGGCCCACCGCAGCTATGCCACACATGGACACAGGAACTCACTGCAGAACCCACACCACACTGGCACACCCCAAGCACAGCATCACTGGGGTGGGACGGATGATCCACGTGCCCATGGGGACAAGCCAACTAAAGCATAGCAGAGCCATGACACCCCAGCACAACCACTGGCAGGCAGAGAGTGCCACACAGGGTTGACAACCACAGTGCACATCAGTCCCCTGTACGCACAGCACAGCGTGCACCGGCCCCCAAGACATCGCAGACATGTGCAGTGACAGCCACTGCAGGAAACACCATGCACCCCCCGTGCCACACGTCAACCCCATGCTGCAGAGAAGCATACCAGCCAGACCCACCCTGTGCACCCAGCAGTGGGTGGCAGCAGATGGCAAGAGCAACAGAAAGGCAATGCTATGCTGGTGATACCTCCCCATGGACACACACACACACACACACACACATATATACCCAGGACCATAGCAGCCCAGATGGCATGTACACCCCTGCAAAGGAGCACCCATAGCCAGTTGCAAATCAGACACCAACACAGCAGTTGTATCAAAATAGAAATGTATATTTCAAAAACAACAGATAAACAATAACAGCTGAAACTATGTACAAGGTGGGGGGGATGGGTAAAAGGCAGGGGTGTTCAAGGGGGAGGGAATAAAAACTTGGAGAGGGAAGGCAGGGTGAAAGGGATGGGAGAAGTGGGAACAGAATGTGGGCTACGGCCCAGCTGGCTCCTGGTCTTCCCCCTGCTGGCGTCCCCTTCTGTGCCGCCTCCGCCGTTCACCCTGGCGCAGCATGGCCTGCAGGAGCTCCCGGTTGTCAAGTCCGACCTGGGTCAGGCGCCGCAGATCCTGCTGCATGTGTCTCAGCACCCCGAGGCCTAGGAAAATGGGAACACAGTCAATGGCTGAGACTGACCACAACCCTGAACACCACCCAACCTGCAACCCATATAACCCAATGTCCTGCACCTGTGATGGCATGCACCCACCCACAGTGAACATGCACATGGCCATCACAAACAGGCTTTCAGCTATGCGCACCACCACCACACACACTGCCCACGTCAATCACAGTACAAACTAGGCTGTCAAGTGATGTGGCAACGTGGTGCGATGCCAGTTACACAGCTATGTGCCCAGTGCATGCCTGGACCACCTGTGATGCATACACAGACATGTCGTGATGCTGCACTGTGATGCAGGTCACCTGTGTCATGCCTACATACATGGATACATAGACAGTGTCGGCTGATAAGGGCCTATGGGACACCCAGTCTGGCCATTTGGCCTTGTACGTTCACTCTGTTGTCCTATAAGTCCGTTCCCCCTCACCCCTGACCTCCAGAATTCCTTCATGGCTAACCCACGCATACATAAATCCCGTAACCAAGTCAGCCCCCACCACATCCTCTGGCAGGGTGTTCCACTTGTCCACCACCCATTCTGTGAAGAAATACCTTCCCATGTTACCTCTTAAATGAGCCCCCTCCAACTGCATCCCATGCCCTCTAGACCTGGAACATCCTTTACGCTTACAAATATTGTTTTCCTGCACTCTGTTCCCCCCTGTACAATACTTGTATGTCCCCATCATATCCCCACACCCTCCTCCCCTCCAGGGAGTACATGTTCAGTTCCGTCAACCTGTCTGCATATGATGCAATCCATGCACCATCCATGTCACCCTCCTGTGAACCCTCTCCACCCAGTCCATGTCCATATGCAGGTATGGTCTCCGGAACTGTACACTGTACCCCAGTGTGGGGACTCACTAGTGTTTCGTATAGTGGAACTATGACCTCCCCTTTCGTTGTGTCCAGCATGGTTGGTGGTCTTGCCCCCCCAGCATGCAATAGCATCCATGACGTAATGATACTCACACTCCTCCAGCAGCTCGGTCTGCTGCTGCTGCTGCTGCTGCTGTGGCATGACATCCTGTGGCACCGGGGCCCTGGCATGGCCCACATCACGGCGGTCGGGTGTCCTCACAATCCGGCCTGTGGGAGACATATGGTGAGACAAACATCAGTGTGACTCAAAAGCAGAGTGCCCCCTGCCCCAGTGAGAGTGCCTGCCCACACAGCCATAACCATCCATCGCACAGCTGCACACAGTGACACACCTATGCACAGCCACCCAAGCACACACACCCCTACAGAGAATATAGGTGCATAGATGGTACACTCACGTGGCCCTAGGCACCAGGCCCGCCTGTGCACGTGAACGCAGCCGCGTCAGCAGGTCCGGCTCCCTCCGGCGGAGGTCACTGTACCGGTGCCGGCACTGCTCAGCAGACCGGCTCCAGCCAGTGACCCCCACCAGGTCAGTAGCCACTTGCTGCCACACATGGGTCCTAGGCATGGTGAGGGGGGCCTCACCATACAGTGCCTCACAGTGGGGCTCCACTAGGGCCACCAGGTTGGCCACTTCAAGCGGGCTCCAGGACACCGCCCTCCTCCTAGCCATGGCACCAACTTTACAGCAGGCAATATGGCGCCCCGCTGCGCTGTAACCCCACGTGGAGTTGTTGCGCAATAGACCAGCACAGGCTCCAATCGCGCTGTTCGAACAGTGCCGTCACTTTACATGGCGCTGTCACCAGACAGCGCAACAGGGACGTACACATGGCATGTCAACAGCACCAGGGGTCAGAGGGCATGCACAAGGTCACGGCAATGATGCAAGGCTACGCACAGCGCCATAGGATGTATAGGCATCCTGCACGACTGCAAAGCAGAGCACCAGTGCCACAGTGGACTATCGCGCAGAAGTGCCACAGCGCCATATAGTGCCCAGTGCTGTAGCACCACTGGCACAATGGTGGCCCTGGCGAATGCCTATCGCGCTCAGCAGGTCTGCCAGCGCGATTAGCTATCGTAACATGTCTGGGCATGCGCAATGCAGTGTAGCACACAGCCACAAACATGCGCCATCGGCTCAGCCGGACCTTCCGTATTGCGCTAAGTGCAAATACGCGATATTCAGCCGACATATGCAAATCAGTCGATCAGCCATTCAAAGGCGCAGTGGCGCGATTAGCATGTCATTAAAGTTGTGCCACACCTCATTTGCATGTGTTGCACTATAAATATGCGACACTGGGTTGTGGCGGCCAGATTTGATTGTTGCAGGTGAGAGGTGAGTTACATGCTGTGTGATGCTCAGGACAATGCTCATGGGCAGGGGTGCTGGAGGATGATATAGGTTGAGGGGCTGAGCATGATGAGGGCACTTAGAAAGGGCAGAGGGCACCCTTTCCATCAGTATCTGCCATGCGGAGAGGAAGGGGCTTCTGCCCCCGGCCGGCAGCTATGCTCATGGGAAATGCTGTGGACTGCACAGTGACAGGTGTCCACTTCCACCCATACAGATCACCATGACTGGCGGGAACCAGGCTGAGGCTGTGGACCGGGCGTGGGAGGAGGCCGAACTTCACCACAGCAGAGACTGAGGCCCTCTTCCAGGCCTACCTGGAGGATGAGCCACTTTGAGTGGGCGGAGGGCACCCTCAGCAGCGTGCAGCTGCATGGGAGGGGTAGCTCTGGCCGTCAACCTGCACGAAGCCTACCAGCGCTCCGTGCTGGAATGCCGAAAAAGATGGGACTGACCGCGAGAGGGCTGAAGGAGAAGGTGGCAGCCTTCAGGGTGGCATGCTGCCACTGGTGGGGACCACCAGTGGTGTTGCAGCTGACCCGACTGAGGAGACACTGGTCACGGCCATGCAGCCGAGTGCCATTGCTGGTGTTCCAGGTGGAGGATTCCAGACAGGTGAAGCCCATCACTGCAGGTATGACATGGTGATGTTGTGGGGGGCTGTTGTTACATGCACTCACATGTACTCTCTTTCTGTTTCAGATCCTGTTCGTCTGCAGGAGACGGTGGTGGTGGTGGGTGCTGACAGTGAGGCAGACCTGCTGGACCTGGAGGAGGGACCATCCACCTCCGCCAGCAGCCTGCAGGCACTGCAGCGGCATGCAGGCTGGCCCAACAACTCTGGTGGCAGTGATACGGGTGCAGGGGGTGCACAGCCTGTGTCACAGCAGTCTGGCATGCAGGTATGCCAGCATGCTGTGCCTATGGCAGTGGCACGCACCGGCACTATTGATGATAGCAGGCCTGCACTGGCCAGTGTTAGGTGTGTGTCCCACGACGGACACATGGCAGGCCAGCACGTGCCCCTGGGCCATCCTGCTCCACACCTGTGTACCAGCATGCTGGCACAGTCACAGGCTGTGCCTGTCAGCACCGGTGGGGCAGCATCGGTGGCTGAGCAGGTGTCTGGCACTGTTGACAGCACAGGGGTTGAACAGGTGGACCTGGGGGCTCAGCAGTTGGAGGGGCGGCAGCAGCAGTTGCACACCAGGCCTGGGGGGACAGCGTCAAGCAGTGGCACTTGTCCACTGCCCTTAGATCCGCCCATACCTGGTCCTGGCGAACAGCGCCCACCCTCAAGGGGTGCTGTGCACCAGGACCGTCCACACCCTGGGGTCACGATGCCATTGGGGCTGAGTACCCATTGGACGCACACCCGCCTGCTGCAGGAGTCGGTACAGCTGGCAGGGGTGGGTTGCAAGGTCCGTGGAGGCACTGTCTGTGTCCGTGGAGCGCATGGCAGGGAGGTGCTGGGACCAAGCGAGCTGGTCCTTATGCGGACGGATGTGACCGCTGCCATTGACAGGCTGACCCAGGCAGTGGTCTCTGTCGCGGATGCATTGGCCACACTGTCAGGTGCCCTGTACCACACCCCACACAGTGCGCTCTCACTCCCGTTCCGGCATCGTGCGACACCAGGCCTGTCGGCGGGTTCTGCTGTGGTATCGAGCACCCTGGTGCAAGTTTGTTTGGCGGGATGCAGACCCTGTGCGGGCAAGGTCGCGGTGCGCACTGGGACCCCTGGTGGTGCACTAGCGCCACCCGATGTGGCCCTGCTCAGCCTGCCAGTGCTGCTAGGCCACGGCAGGGCCACTCACGCATCCGTGGTGGCCGTGGGACAGTGCTCCTCGACTGAGCTGTCTCCCAATGCAGGCCCTGTCTGGTGCTGCCCTGTGTGCAATGTGTGTCATGGTGGGCAGTGCACTGCTGGGTGCTCTGCTCACCAAGCTGACACACGGACCACCTGCACACTCTCCCAACTGCTGTCCACAGGTGCGTGTGGATGATGATGCCTGCATTGCACTGTACACCAAGGTGCAAGGTTGCCCAGGTCCTGACACATGTATGTGGACAGTCCAGGTGGTGGAGGTGGTTGGTGGTGCTGTGTGTTGGCGATGTCATTTCCGCAGTGCTGTGCTGCTGCCCCTGTATGCTGCCTGGTGTGTGTGTGTGTCCATATGAGTGCTCACCCCTCTCTGATGGTGTGTTGGTATGCCTGGACCCTCAACTCCCCACCTTCATGCACGGTGTGTTCCCTGTGTGCCTGTGGTTTGCGCATGGACAGTGTTGCCTGCACATGTCCCCTTGACTTACCTGTGTTGTGCATAGTGCTCTTCTGCAATGGTGTCCCGGTGCAGCTGGGCCTGCCGTGTCAGTCGGGGTCCCTCCGTCCTGAGGGGCGGCTCATCACCCACATCACGGCGCCACTGGCGTCCCCATCGCTGTCCCCTCTTGGACCTGTCTGGCTATCCCATGGTCTTTGGCCATGTTGTGCAGGATTCAACAGGCCAGGAATATCCCACAGGCCTTTTGGGGCTGTACTGTAGGCTCGCCGAGGTGTCCAGGCATCGAGGCGTGCCTTGAGCATCCCAAACACCCACTCTATGATGTTCCGTGTTGCGGCATGTGCCTCATTGAAACCGTGCTGCGCTGGGGTGCGTGGGCGCATGGTGTGAGCAGCCAGGGACGGAGGGTATCCACAGTCACCTGTGTGGAGATAGTGGAGATCAGTGTCAGGTCAGGTCCATATTGCCCATATCCTTGTGTGCCACTACCATGGTACCTGTGTCATTCCCACCCTTGCACAGAGTTTGCATTCCATACATGTGTACTCACCCACTAGATGACCTGTGGGGATGTTCCCACTCTCGAATCAATGGCACAGTGCAGATTGGTGCCATATGAAGGCATCATGTGCTCCGCCAGGGTGTGTGGCACAGACATTGATGATGCGCCCAGTGGCATCACACACCACCTGGCAGTTGACACTAGAAAAGCCCTTTTGGTTCCGATAAGCTTGGCCATCGGGGCCAGGTGGTGTGCGAATGGCCACATGAGTGCAGTCTATGGCCCTAGCATGCCAGGCATATGTGCTACCTGTGGAACTCCTGCATGTTTGCTGTCACGCCTGCCTGGTGCTGGGAAATGGATGTCCTGCAGCACGAGGCAGCAGCGCTGAGGAATTGGGTGAGGATGCGTGACGGGCCGACTGTGTAATGCCTGTGGTGTCCCCTGTCAGCCTCTGGAAGGTGCCCGTGGTGAGCAGGCACATGCAGGCTGTCACCTTGGTCTCCATGGACAGAGCATGATCCGTCGTGAGGGTGCCTGCATCACATCACTGCACAGCTCACTGAGCCGTCTCAGTATTGCCTTGTTCGCAGGCGGTACCGCCCACAATCCCGACGCCTGTGTACAGCTCGACAGGTGATGCGGCACGATACGCCTGTCGGGGCATACCGCCGACGGCTCCTCTGCGCCACGCCCCTGCAGCATGCTGTCTCACCCCTCATTACAGCTTCCATGTGGAAGCTGACACTGTCCATCTCCCTGGCTTCTGCCCCAGCTGCTGCTGTTTCTGTGTTACCCCACTGCCCCCACTGCTGCTTCCACTGCACCGGCACCCCCACTGGCCTCTCTGTCCTCCAGGACCCACTGTCCCTCTCTGCCCTTCCTGCTCCTGTCTCTCTCTCTCTCTCTCTCTCTCTCTCTCTCCCCAGTTTGTGGCCTGCTAGGGTTCTTGCACTGCTCCCTTGAGCCTTTTTATTTTGGCTCACATCCAGTACTGCGCATCCTCCGGCTGAGCCACTCTTGCGCATTGCGCAAGTGTTCAAATATCGCATTGCGACTTTATGCATGGACCCGCCTCTTCAGTTGTGCATCCCTTCATTTCCATTGCACTGTTGTTTCAGCATGTTTTTGGGGCTTAACTGGCCCCTTCTGAATATCGCAGAATGAAGATTGCCGTTGACTTGCAACCCCTGTTGCGCATGGCGCAACCCTTTTGAATATCCAGGCCTAGGTCTCTGTTGGTGGTATTTTTCTCCATGCAAGGGACCTCCACAAATGGTCCTTGCATGGAGAAAATGGTTTGTGAATGGCACAGCACCTGTAATCAGGTCCCTTCCCCCTAATTTGAATTGTGTCCCCAACCCTCTGCCACGGCGCAAGCCCATTCTAATGGTGCAAAATGGGATTTTGTGAATAATGCTATGGCATAAAACCCAGTCTGCACCATGTCAAAGCCTTGTCAATAACTAGCCCCTAGTGCTTTGAAAATGAGAATCACAGTTACCTCACTCCAGGATGACACTATCGCTCCGTTGTCCATTGATTTGCTTTTTCATAGCATTTCACTTTAGTTACTGCTGTCTCCACTATTCTACAGTTTATAGTTTCAAACTGCACCATCTTATGGTCACTGCCACCGACAGGCTTTCTTACTTTACAGTTTCTTATTTCCTCTCCCATATTGATGAGCATTAAGTTAAGGGTATTTCCTCTTGTACTTTCTCCAACATGTTGTTCCAAGTTGAGCATCTCAACTACAGCGATACATTCATTTTCCAGTTGTGTGCCTCCTTCACCTTATTGCCAGTTTATATTGGGCAAGTTGAAATCTCCTGGTAATATAAACATTATTTGCAAGGTATAGGTTCCTGAGGTTAGCCACGAATTGTCCATGTTGCGCTTGCTAGTGAAGGTGATCTGTAACAGGTCCCTATTATTATTTTCTCTATTTGAGAGTAAAATTTTAACCCAAACTTGCTTAGTATTTGCATCATCTTCCTTTGTTATTTCTATTTCTGATGTTTCAGTATTATTTTGAATATGTGTTGCAATGCCTCCTCCCCCTTTTATCAGTCCTATCTTTGTGGAAAACTTTATAGCCTTCCATTGTCCTCTCCCAACCATCTGTCTGCCACCAGGTTTCTGCTATTTCACATATTTATTCATCAACCTTTTTCATAATGTATCCCAACTCATCATTTTTGTGGGTCAAACTTCTGGCATTGACCAGTATCACTCTCCATTTTTTCCCCTTATCCTTTTAACCTGGTCCACTTTTGGTATTAAAATTTGTCTGTGGTGTACATTTTGGATTTCTTCATTTCCTTATGGTTTGATTTCTTCTTTCTGCTAATACTTTCATGCCAACTCTGTTTAGGTGTAGGCCATCATTTCCAAAGCACCTTAAATCTTCATCAAACCTGTGCCAGTTTTGCTGGTAGTAAAAGCCCTTCCTCATGCACCACCAGCATAACTTCTGTGCTACTCCACCCTCCCACCACTTATCCCGTGAAACAATACTTTCTGATGTTTTTGTTGCATTGTGCCTTTGATGAATAAATTGTTCATTGACTTGAGAAAATCTATGTACTTCAACTTAATGTATTACTCCTCTTTACAGTATATCTTTATATGTTCCTAGCATATATCCCCCTTTCTGTCTTCCGAAGAATACATATTGAAACTTTCCAATCTGTCCTCCTAGACTCTACCTGACTGCCTCATGATAATTTTATCACCCTTCAGTATATGGTTTTCATCTTACTCATGTTCTACCTCAGACATGGGCTCCAAATTTGCACACTATATTGCAGGAGTGGTCAAACAAGTGACCTGTAATGTGGCACTATTGCCTTCCTCCTGAGACTGGCGAAAGTCTGCCTGATGCACCTTAACATCCTGTTTCCCTTCCTGTTCACTTTAACACTTTAATACTGGGAAGATGTTTTATGACTACTGATATTTAACACCCGAGTTCCCTGATATTGAATGGATGGGTGACTAAGTCTGCAGAGGATGCAAATGTGGTAGTTGATATTGATCCTAAGGAAGACACGGCATGATGCAAAACAACATTCCTAAACTGGGTGCAGGGGCACACAATTCCACGATGATGTTCAAAGCTGACAAGTGTGCCATTCTATACTTTGAAAACAAAATCCTGATAGTTGAGTATGTATTTAATGGACAAAAGAGGAGAAAATCAAACAATGAAATGGATCTAGGGATAATCATCTCTGATAACTTCAAGTGGAAACAGCAATTTGATACAGTGGCTAAAAACTGTAACCAAACAATAGGGTGCATAGTACATCATATAACAAGCAGATGAAGAGAGGTGATGGTATCATTGTACAGATCATTGGTTAGGCCCCACTTGAAGTATATTGTGTAATTCTGCAAACAAGAAGGGGAGGTTGATATGTTAGACAGTGTGCATAGAATATTTACTGAGAAGATTAAGGACTTGGAAATTTTGTCTTATGAGGATAAGTTCTTCACATTAGAGAGATGTCAAAGAGGTGACATGATTTTACCATAAAGGCATCTGCACTGTAGCTTATCATCACAATCTCTGTGCTTTTATTTTTCCCTAGGGTACCTGATGAAGATATTATAATTTTCTTTGACCTTTTTTTCGATCCTCAACTCTGTGATTTTTTTTATTTTTTATTTTTATTTAGTTTTTGTTGACCGGGTAAGTGCACTAGACAAATCCTGCCTATTTTCAGGCATGACCCGGGGGAGGGGATACAGATGAATGCCAACTGACCTTGAACCAGATTAAGCTGTTGGTTGTATTTTTAGTGAATGAGGGAAATTTGGCCAGGACATTGGGGAAATTCCTCTACTCTTTTTTTGATAAGTGCCATGGGATCTTTAACATCCACCTGAACTACCACCAATCCAGGCAGATGGGACCTCAGTTTAATGTCTCATCTGAAAGACGGCACTTCAGAAGTGCAGCACTCCTTTCATGCTGCACTACAGTGTCAGTACTGGGATATTAACCCAAGTTCCAGATGTGGGAACTGAACCCACAGCCCTCTCATCTCCCAGCCTCAGAGGCAAGTGTGCTACCTACTGAGCCACTGACACTGATCGTTTCCCCCCTTGTAACGAGCTTCTTACTTTTCTCTAGATTGTTCTTATACACCTCCTTGGTTCCATTTTTTTTACTCAGGAGAGACACACTAAGATGAAGCTTATTTACAGGTGCAACCTGGGAGCACAGAGAAGTTAAGTGACTTGCTCAAGGTCACACAGTATGCAAGTGGGGGCTGTGGGATTCAAACTCAGGTTTCCAGGTTTGCAGCTCAGAGCCTTAAAATCACTGCACTATACTGCCTCCTCCCTTTTGTAAATCCTTGAAACTATCAATTTGTCCCAGATTACATCCCTCACTTGTCTGTCTATCCACATTTGTTTTCATGATTTACCCTTACAGTAATAACAAATGTACTGCATTCTTGGATTGCCTCAGATACTGCCCCTTTTATTGCTACCCACTTTGTTCAGCCCTGTCTAACTCCTGACTGTTCCTAAGCTGATCTTTGAGGAATTCTATTATTTTGTTAAAGTCAGTGTTTCTAAACTCAGGGACCACAGTGTTAAAATTCAATTGCAGGAAATCAAGCACCATCTTCAACATCACAGTCTTGTGGTTGTTCTAGCTGATGAAGTTCTCCATTGTGATATCCCTAATATTGTACTGGTTAGATATTATGAGGCCCAAGATTTTTCCCCTGGTTTCAGCCCATACCCATTGCATTAAAAGCAGTCAAGCATAACCACTACAAAGCTCTTGCTTTTTCGGCTCCTTTCCTCGATGTGTCCTAATCTGTGTCAGTGAGATTAATGTCTCCCATGAGTAATATTCTTCCCTGAGTCATTGCCTTCCTGATTTCCCTTTTATGGTTTCTTCTCAATGTCAGTTCTCTGGTTAGGTGGCCTATAGCCCAATCCTTTCCTATATATTTTCCCTTTCTTCAGCCACATGACGCCACAGCGACTCCACACTATCTCCTCTCTGAAATGGATTTATCTTCAAAGACCTTTATGGACTCCCTATCCTGCACTTCCACACCCCTCCCTTGGCATTTTCTCTGTCCTTTCTTTCTTTTTTTTTAAATCTCTTTTTATCCCTTACCCCTAGCCCCGCATCTTCTGGAGCACCATGGAGTCTACCCCTGCAAACCACCTTACATTGGTCTGTCGCTGGTCCCCGACGGAGCCACAGTTTACCCCCTGGGTGGGGACAAGGGGGTCTCCTTACACCCCGACACATCACATTTCATCAGTCCCAGGTGGCTAGGCAGGTGGATGCACATTAGGGCTAGCTCCAGAAACACTGTCTCCCCAGAGCTGGAAGGCCTTTTTGCTTGTTCTAGTGGTGTCGCAAGTCCCCAGATGTCATGACACAAATGCCGACGTCCGCGACGTCCTACCCCTTACTACGTAAGACTCAGGTGCATGCTTATTTCCAAACCTGCATCCAAGGCCAGACAAACACTGAGCGACAGACATCCTGCTAAGTCTCCGGCCTCCACTAGGGGCCAGCAGATACCGAGCCTCATCCTCACTCTCCCCTCGGAGAAGGCGAGCTGTCATTGGACGCTTAAACCTTCTCCCCCAGCCAGCCCTCCGATGACCCAGGCTCAATCCCGAACCCGGGTCACCAGCGTCACAGATGGAAATCCAACTGCTGTGCCAGTGGGCCAGTCTTCTCTGTCCTTCCTGAATGTAACATAGCCCAGGACATTTAGGTCCCACCTTTTGTTCTAGTTTTCCATGTTTCCATTATTTTTAATATAACTAATGGCTCTGAAGCCATTATCACATGTAGCTCATCCATGTTATTCCCTAAGCTCCTTGCATTCATACACATCATGCTCCTCTTGCCCTTTCCTTCTCTTCCTTCCCTCTAGCATTCCTATCCTTGGTGACTGTTGAACCCCATTGTTCATACATTGTACCCTGCCTTCCTCCCACTTTTTCCCATGTTTCTTGTGTACTGGGAGATAGCCATCCTAACTCTCCTTGTGTATCTGTGCATGGTACTGTACTCAAACACTGTCATCCCCTTTCCTAGTTTAAAAACATTCTAATTGTTTATCTAGCTTCTTCTCCAGTGCATTGGTTTCCACTATACTCAAATTCAGACCACACTTTCAAAACAGCCAGATATCTTCCAAGAGGGATCCCCAGTTCCCTGAGTAGTGTAACTCCTCCCCTTCACACTATAGCTTCAGTTACATATGCAGCTATTATTCTATCCTTTCTGCTTTGCCCTAAACGTGGCACCAAAAGCACCTCTGAAAAGGCTATCATATCTTCATCTGTCATTAACCTGCTACCTAATTCCCTGAATCTGCCATTTATCTCTTTTACACTGCTATTCATCTAGTCACTGATGCCCTGATGTTTCACATCACCTAGCTTCCCACCCTCTGCTCTGTCCAGTCTCTCCAACTGGGGAAGCACCCTTACTGCTGTAGCTCCTGGGAGAAGCAGAACAGATACAGTATCTCCTCCTGGTTTGACTTACACATCCGTCTCTCTAGTCCTCTAGCAATGGGATCACCTATTACTATAATACTCTTCCTATTACTCCTTGTTTTACCTGAACCCTTCCCCCCGGTACATCCATGATGATGAAGACAGCCCCTCTGGGGTATTGACTGCCTTTTTCATGCCCATGTAGTCATCCAGAACTGATTCCACCAATATGATTAAAAGATTTTTGGTTGCCACCATTGGAGACCTACCCAAACTTGTCTTGGTTTTCCTCCCCCTACTGCATTACCCACTGTAGTCCATCCCCCAATGTGGACAGATGGTGCTAGTTGAGGTAATGAAGTTACTGCTATCAGTGGACCCCTTGCTGATTTGACTCTCATGTGCTATACTTCAGCCCTGAAGGCATCTAACTCTGCATCGGGATATGAACTTCCTGTACAATACTCATTCCCAGACCTCTCAGAGAACCCTCTGAAAGGTGGTTGAGCCCCAACTCCAGCACCTAACCAACTGCCTTCACCAACTTCCTTCCTGTGTGTACATGTTGTCATGCGTAGTCTATTGGCATGCAAAAAACTCAGTCCAGTAGAGTTTTCTGCCCCCCCACGTCTCCCAAAGGTCCTCTTACCTTAAGTCCAGGCTCTTAAATGTGTGACATTTATACAGTCAATATAACTTGCATCATGTGTTTTGCATTCATTCATTGCCAAATTCCTTATACACTTCCCAGGAACCTCTCACCTGGAATCAGGGATAGTGCGAACATGTGCCAAAAGGGTAAACATTGCATCCTTTCCAAAATTTACCCCTCTTTCCTTTGCCAGTGGGTCCAAATTGATGCACTTACTCTGACAATATCTAAAGGAAGGGAACGTGATCTGTTCAAAATCTGTCACTGATTATGTTTTGACCCAGTAGGTTCCTCTTTAGACCCACATTTTTTACACCAGTGGGTCTGATTCGACCCAGGTTTTAAACCCCCCAGCGTTGTCACTGCCTGGAATCACACCTCTTTACCTCCTATCCTATGGCAATTATAAAGCCTCTACTACACTGTGTTCTAAAATAAAAGAATTGCCCAAAAACATTAGAGAACTACAAATTACTGTACCTTCACTTCTGTTTGGAGTATTAAGCACAGTACCTTTTCTCAGTAGGCTATGTGCTTCTCTCTGTTCTCTCTGCTCTCCATAAGTATAGTTGTGGCACAGCTGAAGTTTAATATGTTTGTGATATGCTTATAGGCCTTAGCCACAAGTCTTTTCAAAATTTGGTGTTGTGCACCAACAAAAGCTATGATTGACAATCGAGTTTACACACATCACCCCATATTTTATTTTATATTATTGCTGGGTCTCCACTTTTTCACCAGAGCAATTATATAAAACATTAGGCATTCCATTATGGTGTAGCTGGGCTCTGGTTCCATTTTTGGCTGGATCTAATATTTGAATTGTGTGAGGTTTTAAAGTGTTTAAAATAATTGTTTATCTCTCTATTTGTGGAAAATTACTTTTTTGGTTTTAAAATAAATTACCGCTGAGTTCTTCTGGTGGTTGAGTTGTGGATGAGAAGTCAGGAGAGTGGTCGGGAAGTGAGGGGCTATGCTGGGTGCATGCACAGAGTGAGGGAGACCGTGCGCATGTTTGTTATAATAAACACTCCTTTATTATGGCAAATTATGGCATGGTTTCCCTATGGGAAAAAGGGGAGACCCATTAATTACATATCATTTATTTTAGTGTATTGTATGCTAGTTATTGTATGCCTTTAGCGCCTAATCTATGCTTTTCAAGAATATGTATACTTTTGAATTTGCTTTAGCTTTCATTGTATTGGCGATCACATTTGCCTTTCCCTTTGTACCCTCAGTGGATGTCTCTAGAAATTAACTGTTTTGTAGCTCAGTAGTCCTTCCCAAGGAAAATCTTTAAATACATAAATAAAATGTATGATACTGAAATTAAAGTTTGGCTGATCTACAGTATATGATATGAACAGTTCATCAAGGTATAAAAAACATTGTAAAAGTAGGATCCACATTGAAAATGAGATGTTGCTTTTCAACTGGGTTATCTTGGGATAAATAAATTGCAAGCAAACCCCAAAACCGGGAGTTTGCAGAGTTACATGATAAATATCTCTGGTGGGATTCAAGCCTTTGTCCTCTGGTTCTCAGAGCTGTGCTTTATTTAATGGGCCACACTGTCCTCTAACTTTTTTTTATTTATTTCCTGTTCTATTAAATGTCTTTGCCTGTGGTTAAAAAGGACAGGTGGCAACACACCCCATGCCCCCTCTGTGCAGTACAAAACTGTGCACGTCCTAGTGTCCCTTGGCTGTTCTGAATTTTTTTGTTGTTGTTTCTGCCACACAGTGGCTTCTCTGTTCACTCCCTCTACCTGTGCTGCCATATTGTTGCCTCCAGGTGGCCTGCCTCCTTTATTAGCAGCCTCCTAATGCTCCTGTCTGTCTTCCTTGGGTTATTTTTGGACTCTGGCTCACTCAGCAGTTGTTCCCATGGCTGTTTCATGGGCATTTGGATTCACACCTTTCCTAGTCAGCTCTCCCCCTTTTTATTTCTTCCTGCTGCCTCTGGAACTAAGGGTTTGCAAGTTGGGAGCTAGCCACCCTTCAAGCCTCTGATGGCTCATTTTAGGCTGCCACCCCAGGGTGCTAAAGTCCTGCATCCCAAAGCAGCTGCATGGCTGTCTCTCTGCACCTGGTCCTAGTGCTGGGAATCCCCCAACTAATCCACACAGTCACTTTTGCAATCTGATGAATCCTCTGAAAATGTATCTATGCCATACCCATTTTGCATTTATCTGCTCATCTCTCATTCCAGCAATGATGGCAGCTTGCTACCCTTGCAACTCCATTGCCAATCATTAGGTTCTGTGTCTCATCCGATTCAGCCCTTCTTGGCTATTGTCTTTCCCTATGAGACTGGCTGGCGTGTGTCTACTATTATTGTTACTACATTTCTTTAGTCTCAACCATCATGCAAGCCTCAACCAACACTCAGTCTCATACCAAGTTTCAGTCATCAGTGTAGCCTGCCTCATTGATTCTATGTGTCAACTGCTGTCAAACTTCATCATTGGCCTCCCCCAACTGCAGTCCTGCTCTCCCACTGGCTCCAGATGCATGACTCCCATGACCATCTATGACTTCCAGAGTTCCCTGCCCCAATGGCCAATGGTCTTGTTCTGCTCCAATTAAGTCCACATCTTAAAGGTAGTCCTTCAACTCAGTGGGGTCCTTCTCTTTCTGTTGGTTGTTGCTGTCTTTCTTCCCACTTTGATGGTGGATCTTCTTAGTGGGGAATCTCCTTTAGCTTTAGATACTGGCTCACAGCACCCTCACAACATTCCCATTACAGAGATAGAGTGAGAGATCTTCCTCTAAAATAGATCTGCTGAAATGGGTTTCTAAATTGCAGTAGGTGAGCTGTCATTAATTCTAACCCTAGCCTGGAGAGAAATTGACCTAGGTGTTGGATCCCAGAGGTTTCCTCCTTAAAAAGATTTTTCCCCTCTCCTCTGTGTCAAACGTCATACAAATTAGATAGTTTCCACAGGATCTGGAGCTGGTTGGTGGTCTCCAGCTCCGAGTCTCAGACTGGCTATGTCTCTTCTCTCCTTGTGAAGAAGGTGCTTTCCTGTCTTTTGCTGTGCTTTTGGCCTTTCTTCCCTAATGTGCCTTTGGTCCTGATACTTCATCCCTGTAACACCTAGAGGGATTGGAACCCTTTTATCAGCATTTCAATGTCCTTATGATACCCCAACAGGGTAGTAGCTCCTGTAGCAGGACAGACAAAGCATAAACCACAATACACAGTTGCACAAGTGCCACATACTACTCAGTCTTTAAGCAATCCTAAACCTACTCATAAGAGCCTGATGACCCTATGAATTAAGAGGCTTTGTCTGTGAGTCAGAGAGGCACTGAATGACACACCCCATGCCCCCACCACATGGTGCAATACTATGCATGGGCAAGCATCCATTGGATGTTCTAAACATTTTGCTTTACACCTTCCTCGCCTCATCTTCCTGCAGCACCTATGTCTCATTGGGGCTGGGCCTCCTTCCCTAAGGTGCATTTGTTCTGGGACCTTGTCCCTATTACACCTCCAGGGGTTGGAACCCTTTCATCAGGGTTCCCATGTCCTTATGACACCCTGACTGGGTGGTAGACTCCATAGCAGAGACAGAGAGAACATAATTCAAAATATACAGTTGCACAAGGACCACTTACTACTCAGTCTTCAGTCAGTTCTAAACCTACTCATAAAAGCTCAATAACCCTATTAATTTTGCTTGCCATCTAGTATTTCACTCCATTTTATTTCATTGTCTCCCCATCTCTCTCTCAAACCTATTTCAAAACCAACCCTTTCTCCCTTGCCATTGACTCAAAATTCTCCTGTTTTCTACTACACTCCATGTTTTAGGGGGAGGAGACTCACCTCATTATTTATTTATTTATCCTGTATGCTTACTCTGATTGCCTTCATAACTGCCTTTGCTCTGGAAACTGTAGCTTAGGTTAACATCGAGCCTATGAAAGGATAGCAAGGAACTGATAGATTCTGTTTGTAATTCCTTGTAGGAATTATGTAAATAGCTGTTTTTAAGGACTGATTTATTGTATGTTTGATGTTAGAACATGTGCTGGCTCACTATAAAACTCTAAAATAAAGAAAGTTATAAATAAATCAAATGTGTTTATTCATTAAGCTGTGCAAATTATATTTTTTAAACTATGGCCACCTGATTACCTGAATTTTCATTTTTCTTCACAATTTTCACCTTTCAGATAGCTATATTTAAAACCATTTAACGAAATCAGATTAGTGACTACCCTCATTTGAAAGGTCATTTTGTCCTGAACAACTTTCATGTTGATTGTATATTGATAACTTGTATACTTTCCGAGATATTTACATTTGTTTGGCATGACTCCTACTGTGTTCACTCAGAGAGAAAAAATTGAGGTTGTTTGGAAGACCAAATTTTACAAAATATAAAGAATTCAGATTAGTGACTACCCTCAAGTAAAAGGTCTTTTTGCCTGAACAACTTTCATGCTGGTTGTTTCTGCACACCTTGAATAGTTTTAAAGATATTTAGATTTGTTTGGAAGGTGTGCACATTTGTTCTCAGAGAAAAGCAGCTTTGAGTTCTGCATCCATCATTCTAAACAGAAAGAAGGGAATATTATGTTTTAACTACCATGGGGATTTGCTGAGTTATGGAAGGATACACTGAAAACTATTAAAAAATGTGTTCCACAGAAACCCCTTTTCAAGCTAAAGTGATATGGTTGTAGGCTCCACCCACAACTATAAAAAGCAGCACTAGTCATGCAGTGTTGGTGCCACCATCTGGCAAGACACAAACACAACACTGCAGCAGCTGCTGGGATTACTTTTTTCTTTACTATTTTTATTTGACTATTTTTGTTTTCCTGTTTTTCAGGAATTTCAACTAACATTCTTTAAAAAACAAGCAATTCAAAAAGTAATGGACTGATGGATCCATTTCATAATCACAGTAAGGCATGACAGGGGGTGTGTTGTGGTGGGATAACAGCCCTTCTTGAGTGGTGCAAGCACTTGACTGCCCCTTGTGCTTCAACCAACCTGGGGTGGGCTGTTATTCCACCACACCCCTGTTGTGCTTTGTTGCTTAAGTACACACCTCCTCAAAACTGAAGGGGGAACTGTAACAGTGTCATATGTTCCTCATTTTGTACTCTGACTGTATTATTATATGTTGTTTATTATGTAAAATTAATTTTGTATTTTGTTGCCTTCTGTTTTCCCTTCCCCGAGTCGCCTCTGTAAATGAGCCCCAGCTTAGAGAGCTTTTCCTGGTTATCCAAGCTTAAATACATAACTAACTAACTAAATATGTCTGCGTACCCCCACCATACCACTGGGAGGGGAGAGAGTAACTATGTCATATGTCTGAATAACCCCTTTCCCCCACCCCATGCAACTGGGAGGGGAGAGTTTATCAGTATAATTGATCTGAGAACCTCTTGTCCCTTGCATCTTGGTGGGGAAAGTGTCATACATCACAACCTCCCATACTACTGAGAGGGAGAGTGTTTTATTTATTTTATTTGTTTGTTTTTTTTTCAGTTATTTAACCAGGAGTAGCACACTAAACTGAAAGCTTTTTTACAGGTGTGATCTGGGAGCACAGGGAAGTTAAGTGACTTGCTCAGGGTCACACAGTATGCAAGTGGAAGCTGTGGAATTCAAATTCAGGTCTGGTCTGCTGGATGTCACCAGATTTGCAGCTCAGAGCCTTAAACCACTGTGCTATACTGCCTCCCTAGAGTGTAACAGTGCCATATGCCTAATTTCCCCAATGCAAATGGTAGGGGATAATGTAACTGTGTTATACATACATCTGTATACCATGTCCCCCATATAACTGGGAGGGGTGAGTGTAACCATGTGATATGTCTCAGAACTCCTCATCCATACAACTCTGAGGGGAGAGTGTAACCATGTCATATGTTTTCTTTTTTCTTCATTTTCATTATCATGTTGAAGTTGATGATACTCAGCTCTACTTGTCCTTTGCACCTAGAATGTCAGGTACAGTCGATATACTCAATAAATGCTTGTCTGAGATTCAGAATTGGATGTCATCAAGCTGACTGAGACAGAACCCTGAGAAAATTGAAGTGCTAGTGGTTGAGCCAGGTTGCATGGGGGGGAAGTGGAGGCCACTAAGAGGTAGACTGGGCTTTGACTTAGCCCTTCTAGGCAATTGGCTTCCACCAATGTGAAAAATCTTGAAGTCATTCTGGATAATGAGCTGACATTGGTGGCTTAGGTGGTGGCAGTGGTCCAGAGTGGCTTTTAATATCGATGGAATATCAATTGAATTAAGTCCCTTGTCCCACCTTATGACCTGGACATGTTGGCACTTGCATTCATGACTTTGGGACTCAACTACTGCAATGCTTTGTACCTTGAGGTCAAGGGAGGTGCATTGCAACATCTGCAGTTGCTGCAGAATGTGGTGGTCCAGCTACTGATGGACCTTTCTAGGTCCTGTCACATGTCACCGATGTTGTGTGAGCTGCACTGGCTGTTGGTGAAGTGGTGTATCTCCATTAAAGTGGGTCTGTTGACCTACAGTGCCCTACATGGGCTGATCTCGGGCTACCTGTTAGAGCACCAGCATCTTCACACTAATGCACATCCTCTCCACTCCACTGAGGAAGGCCTCCTGGTGGTTCTCATGGCTAGACTAAAATCATCTTATGATCAGGCATTTGAGGTAGCAGCCCCAGTCCTATTGAATTCCTTGCATAGGATTTTGAGGGAGGCCCCCTTGGTGGAGACCATTATTTATTTATTTGCTTTTGGTAACTGGGTAAGTTCACTAGGCATAGCAATGCCTATTTTCAGGCACAACCCGGGGTCCAGGGTCTGGGCGCATTTCTGTTTATACAAGCATTTGGTGTGTAATTGAATATCGTTATCTCTCTCTCTCTCTCTCTCTCTCTATATATATATATATATATATATTTATAGTTATTTAAAAGTTTGGTAACCAGGAAAGGCACACTGAGGCGGTGCTTTTTCCCAGGTGTGACCCGGTATGCATTCTGTGATTGTTTTATTTTGTCTATTTATTGCATAGAGTTTAATGCATTTATATTTATTACTGCTTTATGTGTTTTTTGGTTTTTGTTTTTTTCTTATAATGGCATCCTGAGTCTCTGGGGAAGGGTGCCATAAACAAATAAAGAAAACTACTACTACTTCTTCATTCCCGGTATACTATCCCAGACTCACTAGTGCATGACCAAATACAGGTGACCTCTCTGACCAGTCCAAAATGGGAAGGGACCAGGTCAAACCATCACACTTCAACTGACTCTCCCTGGCCCTGTACTGGATGTATGATATCACCCTGATCTAGTTTAAACTACCCAAAGAAAAACTGAAAACAGAATAGAGATTGTCTAATTCTAATGTTTTTTTTTTATTTCAGAGTATCGAACATACGCCTGCTACAATTGCCATTATTCTTACCCTTGGCATTTTTATCACTGGTACTGGTGATCCAGGGAAGATTGCAAGCAAGCCTGCCACTGATGCCACCTGGGTAGAATGAGAATCCTTTCTTCAACAGCTTTGCTGAGAGTTATTGTTGCATTATCAATTGCATACTGCTCCAAAAATAAAGAAGTTTATATGGTGTAAAACAAAGCACTGCTGGTAGTGTAGGTATAATAATAATGTTTTGTAAGAGTGTGGCCCCTTTTACATTATGGGCCCTGACACCTGACACATGAATTATATCTCATTGCTAGCTGCACCTATATGCTGTTCTGCTTTGTACTGTAGAATAAAAAAAAGGCTGAAGCACAAACCCTACTGTAACGCATTTTGCAAGATTAAAAATAAAAAAAAGTTTATGCATTACTAAGTTGGGTGTTCTTTCAAGTTTACTGTTATTTTCTGTTTAAAAATTATTCCCCTTTTGCATGCTGAATTGCTATAGAAAAACAAAAATTAGGGAATTAGATGCAAGCCAATGTTTGATGTAACATCAATCAGTGAAAAAATTATTTAAACAGGAACAGATCTTTAGACCTTGACTATTTCCTCCCATTACTAATTAAATAACTAGCCAATCACTTATTGGATCCTATAGAGGGATGTTGGGGTGTATTAGTAGGGGTATCACAAGTCATAAGAGGGAGGCAATAATCCCTCTTTACAAGACACTAGTTAGGCCCCATCTGGAGTACTGTGTGCAGTACTGGAGGCTGCACTTGCACAAAGACATTAACAAAATGGAGGCAGTCCAGAGAAGGGCAACCAAAAGGGTGCAGGGATTGCATCAGAAAACATATGAGGACGGATTATTGGAGCTCAATATGTATACCCTAGCGTAAAGGAGGGAGGTGATATGATCAAAATATTCAAACATCTTAAGGGCATTAACAAGGTGAAAGAGTCTAACATGTTTCAATATAAGAAAAATAGCAGGACAAGAGGACACAGCATGAGATTAGAGGGGGGCTGATTAAGGGGTAATGTAAGGAAATTCTTTTTCACAGAAAGGGCGGTGGATGCATGAAACGGCCTACCTCAGGAAGTGGTGGATATGAATACAGTGCAGGGCTTCAAACAGGCATTGGATAGGCATAAGGGAGCAATACAGATGAGTATGAATAGCTAGGCCATTGACAGAGTAAATGCCTATGACACATTCATAAGGTAGAAAAAATGGGCAGACTGGATGAGCCTTGCTGTCCTGATCTGCTGTCAACTTCTATGTTTCTATGTTTCTATAATAACCCTACTTTATTTTTTTTTTATTGTAGAAAAGTTTTATTTAATTTTCTTATACAATATACAGACACTTAACCTACAACATAGCATCTCCAGTGCAACAGACCAAATTATACAGATATCATCTAAAACTCCAGAAATAACAAAAATTCCCTGCCATAAGTTATCCACTAAAAGCTTAGTTCTGGCATACTAAGCTGCAAATTATGACTATGTTAACTGAGTACTTAGCCTTTCAGCAATCCCCCTTATTGGAGGGTACATATTGACATATTGGGAAGCTTCTATAGAGATAGGTTGACAGTCGCATAACAGAATAAACCAAATATTGGAGGAGGAAAAGACAGACCTGAGAAAAGGAAAGTATAAGAGCTCCTCAGTATTCCTAAACGTGACCCATATGACAAAACAGTCTACGTACATTCTGGAGAATTTAGATCTCACCACTCAGGGAGGGGTGGGGGATTATGTGGTATGGGAGGGGGGACTTCACATAAAGCAGAATTTAGGTATGGTCCCCATTTCTGGTAGTAAAGAACAAGTTGCCCTCGGTTAGCATACGTAAACCTTTCGAATATGGCTAATATCTCACCAGAGCAGAGTGCCAAAGGGGAATGGGGGGGCAGTGCTTGCCACCAAGACAAAAGCAACAGCCTTTTGGCCTCCAGGAGAGCTGCCAGAAGCCAATTTATATGTGGTTTTGGAAAGGAGTCCAGGGGAGAAGGATCCCCCAACAGGAGCAGTGGGTTGGAGGGGTCAATGGGAAATACCAGAACCCCTGAGTAATGCATTGCTATGGCTGACCAAAATGGTACTATGGTCTGGCATTCCCATAATAGGTGCAAGATGTTTGCTGGATGCTGCCCGCATCTCCAACACTGTGCGTGAGGAAGGATGCCCCATGAGTGGAGGGCTGCAGCAGTGCGGTACCATCTAAGGAGGATCTTAAGTTGTATCTGCTTGCTCCTAACATCTTGGTATACAGAATAAGCTAAATGGAGGCATTTAAACCATACTACTGTGGTGATGGGTGTTTGAAGATCCTCGCTTCATGCCATCCTACACGATTCAGTGCAGTCCGGCTCTGCCTCCCGCCATGTGCTGTAAAATTGTCCTGCTAGGCCTTGGGAGGAGGTTCTACAGTGAAGCAGTGATATCCAACTCCACTTCAGATCCACTATAAATGCTCCATTAAAATTTTGAATCACATTACAGATCTGCAGGTACTTCCAAAAGTCATTGGGAGGTAGGGAGCATTGGGCCTTCAGTTGTTCGAAAGACATCAGAGTGCTCGAGTTTTGCGTATATAGGTCTTGAATAATACATACCCCTTTACTTTCCCATGCCGGCCAGTGAATCAATTTATTATCCACTGTGAGAAGTGGATTGTGCCAGAGAGCCAGATAATGAAATGGCATAGATCGAGCTGCTTTTGGGGTGTTAGAGGCTGCCATAATCTTGTACCACACTTTCCTTGTCTCCGCCATAGCTGGAGTGATCTTGCTGGTGTCAAGAGGGGTGGCAGTCAAGAGTAACCCCTAGGGGTTTTCTGCATCAGCTGGGATTCTAGCAGAACCCATTGAAGAGGGGTACAGAAGGGGAGGGAATAAGCCATTTGGTAGCCGGCACCGAAATATATGCCCAGTGATTACCTTGCAGCCATGGAAGCCCCAGACCACCCTTGGTCCAGTGTCCCTGCATCTTACTGCGACACCATCTAGGGCTTTTACCCTTCCCAAAGGAAGAATGAAGTAAGTTTATTCAACTTGCAAAACACCTTACACGATATAGTGATAGGAAGGTTACAGAGCAGGTATGCTACTCTGGGTAGTAGCAGCATACGAATTGCTACTACTTTGCCAGGAAGAGAGAGGTTGAGCCGATGCTAGCAGTTTACCTCTGCAGTTAGCAACGCTATTAGAGGATTAAAGTTCTCTTTCACAAGATGGCTCCAATTAGCTGGGATGGGGATACCCAGATAAGAAAAACCAAGTGGGGCCCAGGTGAGTTTTAGGCCTTGCAGGTATGACTTTGTACAGGCAGCATTAAGAGGGGGTTACACTGGTTTTATTTTGGTTAATTTGCAACCTGGACATTTGTGCAAACTCATTCATAACCTCCAAGACTTTTGGGAGTGAGTCCTTTGGATGGGTCAGTGTTAAGAGCAGACCATCGGCATACACGGCAGACAAGTATACATGTTGGCCAACCCTTATGCCCGTGATCTCATCTGTAACTAACATTCTCTGTATAAGTGGGTCTAGGGCCACTAAAAACAATAAGGGGATGGGGCAACCCTGCCTAGTGCCTCTCTGCAAGGGGAAAGGGGGAGAGATGTCCTTATTGGTTAAGATCCTCACTGTAAGGGCATTGTACAGCACTTGTACCCATTGTCTAAAGTAGGGGCCAAATCCATAATGCCATAAAATTTCATGAAAATAAGGCCATTCAACAGAATCAAAGGCTTTAGAAAAATCCACTGCCAAAAGGGAAAAATAAGGCTATAGGACCCCTAAAAATTCAAGATGGGAATATCATAACAGAAAATAAGGCACTTGCGGAGGAATATAATGTATATATTTCATTGGTCTTCAACAAAAGTCCTCAAACTTTTTGGGACAGTGGGATAGCTAGACATGGAGGACAATGCCTAAGGATAGACCCAGCTGATGTCCTTACTAGACTACAAAAGGTGAATCAAAACAAAGCACAGGGGCCAGATGGGATTCATCCAAGGGTGATCAAAGAAATGGCAAGATTACTAGTGGGGCCAGTAACTTACCTTTTTCAGGAAAGCATAGACAATGGTGAGGTTCCTGAGGCTTGGAGGCAAGCTGTGATTATACCTATACATAAAAAAGGTTGTAGGCAGGAGGTCTCAAATTACAGACCCATCAGTCTGACCTCCGTGCTTGGAAAGATTCTGGAGGGTATAATTAAGGACTTTATAGTCGAATATATTGAAAGAACAGGTAGGATAGACATGACCCAGCATGGATTTACCAAGGGAAGATCGTGCCAAACCAACTTACTGGAATTTTATAATAAGGTTGGCAAGGCCATGGATATGGGCAATCCAGTTGACGTGATCTTCCTGGACTTTGTGAAGGCCTTTGATAAAGTCCACCACGGGGAGCTTGTTAAATCACTCTATGATTTAGATATACCAATTTGGATACAAACATGGGTGAAGGCTTGGCTTACTGGCAGAGGCCAGAAAGTCTGTGTAAAAGGCGACTACTCTGGTCATGTTGGAGTGACTAGTGGTGTCCCCCAGGGCTCGGTCTTGGGACCATGTTTGTTTAATTTGTATATTTCATCTATGCAGGTTCACTCAGCTGCCTGGCTGTCTAAATTTGCAGATGACACTAGGATTGGGTGTCCTGTAAATAACTGGGAGGAGCATTTAGTCCTGCAAACAGCATTGGATAGTTTAGACACATGGGCATCCCAGAAACAATCTATTTTTAACATTGAAAAGTGCAATGTTATACACTTTGGAAAGAAAAATAACAAATTCCTGTATAACCTAGGTGGGTCTGTACTAAAAGTAGTAGGTGAAGAGAAGGATTTGGGGATTATGGTCAATAATGATCTTAGTTTTAGCTTACACTGTAATACAGCTATTATTAGGAGGCAGTATAGCGCAGTGGTCTAAGGCTCTGAGCTGCAAATTTGGTGACATCCAGCAGACCAGACCTGGGTTTGAATCCCACAGCTTCCACTTGCATACTGTGTGACCCTGAGCAAGTCACTTAATCTCCTTGTGCTCCCAGGTCGCTCCTGTAAAAAAGCTTTCAGCTTAGTGTGCTATACCTGGATAACACAAATAAAAAATCTAGTGCAGCACAACACATTGTATACTGAGACACATTAGTGGATGTCTTCTTAGACGTATTAGGAGGTTTCATCGTGAGACTGTGTTGTTTATTCTCAGAGGATGACGACTGATGGTGCAGAGAGAGTTATAAAAGAAGATCATGAGCCAGACTGATCTTCTTTATAACTCTCCTCTGCACCCTCTCCATCAGTCCAACATCCCTCCTCTTATACGGGGCCCAAAACTTAACACAGTACTCCACGTGGGGACGCACCAATGCATTACACAGGGGCATCACAACTTGCCTGTCTCTACTTTTAATGTATCTCAGTATACAATGTGTTATGCTACTAGCTTTTTTTTTTTAGCACAATTAAGGGGGTCATCAGATTTTTTTGGGAGGAAAGTAATCAGAGCCTCTCGCATAGAGGGGAGAAAAATACCAGTCTTATGAGACTCCTGCAACACAGAGAGGAGAGGGGTACTAATTTCTGCGCTTAAAATTTGATACAGTTCTGCGGTCATCCCATCCAACCCCAGGGATTTACCTTTGGACAACTGGGACAAGGCTGTCACCATCGCGCCTTCTGTAAATGGCTTGTCTAGGGCCATCCTAATACCATCAGACAATTGAAGGACACCAGTCGATTTGCAGAAATCTTCTAATTGGTCACCTAACTGGTTGGGCTCAAGAGTAGAGTGCATCTGGTAAAGCCGCTGATAAAATTGCTGCATACAGGTATTAATTTTTTGAGGTGTGATGACCACCCGGTCATCCGCGTCCTTGAGGGCATGAATCCTGGAGGCCGCCTGCTGTTTTCTCAGCTGATATGCTAATAGCTTCCCCCCTTTGTTACCTCCTTCCCAATGCATATGCTTGGACCTAAGAAGTGCCCACTCTGTCTTTTGATACAGCATAGTATTGATATGGTATTTTAACTCAACTATGTCCCGGAGAAGAGTCGGGTCCGGTGTTCCGGCTATGGGGTTCCTAAATCTGGCTTTCAATAGAGCAAACTCAGATTGTAGGTTGTTCAATTCAGCCTTTCTTGGTTTATTTAGATGTGCTGAATAGGATATAATTTGCCCTCACAGCACCGCTTTGAAAGCCTCCCAAACTGTGGCAGCAGAGGTATCTGCAGTGTTATTAAGGGAGAAGTAGTTCCTGGCAGCTTTCCTGATCATGAAGCAAAACTTGGGGTCATGGAGGAGCAGGTGGCTGCATCTCCATCTGGTGCCTGACCCACCCTGTCCAGAGGGAATGTAGAGGCAGGAGACCAGTGCATGGTCAGAGACTACGAAATTATGAATCCTAGTGCAGGAGATATCTTTGGCAGCAGGGGAGTTGGCCAGCCAGAAGTCGATCCGACTGTATGTTGCATGAATTGGGGAGAAGAAGGAGTAGTCACGTCCTGACGGGTGGTCCCTGTGCCACATGTCCGACATGCCCCATTCCTCTATCATGTCCCGTAGGGCTAGCAATGTTTTAGGGTGTGTTTGGGGGGTTGGTTTAGATTTATCAAGAAAAGTGTCTAAGGTGAGATTGAAATCCCCACCTAACATTATAGGGATCTGCGGGTGATCAACAGTTAAGGATTCCACTGCTTTAGTAAGATCCAGCAAAATGTCTGGATGATCTGCATTTGATCCATATACATTGGCTATCACCACGTGTCCACCTGGATATGAGAAGCGAGCTGCTATCCAACGACCTTGTTTGTCAGTGGCTACTTGCTCCTGTACCCATGGACAAGACTTTTTAATCAAAATAGCCACCCCCTTGGATTTAGTTGATGCTGAGCTCGCTAAAACATTGCCAGCCCACGCTTTTTTGAGCCACACTACAGTTCTTGCAGTGAGATGTGTCTCTTGGACAAGTGCAATGTTCGCCTGCAAGGAGTGTAAGTGCCTGAGGACCACAGTTCGCTTGACCAGATGATTTAGACCCTTTACATTCCATGATATGAGGTTAACACCTATGTTAGTGTTCTGCATCGTGCACCCCAAGTAAAGTAATAAATAAGTACTCACCACCCTTGCCCGGAATGAGTAGAGAAGCAGGAGTAGTTTAACCAGAGATAGAAAAGAAATTTGGTTGGAGAACATAGAGACACGGTCTGTGCACTAGTGAAAATATTAGCAGAAGCCTGGTGTAAAAGTAAAAACAGGCAAATTACAACTTTAAACTTGCCAGCAAGAAAAAAGGCAAACTGATTGACAAGATAATATAGTTTAACAATTACCCTTAAACAGTGTACAGATTTGAACTTTACAACAGTATAAACAAAAACACTATGGCCCAGATAGTCAAACTGCGCCCAAAAAGTGTGCAATAGCAGGAGCAAGCGCAAGTCTATTGCACCCATGCGAAAGAGACGCGATATTCAAAAAAGGAGCAGGCCATTGTGGGCCTGTGTAAGCCATGTACACACAACCCGCAGTCCACCATGGCACTGGAGTGCCAGCCACCCTGTGCAGGCACTGTGGACCCGTACACCACCAGTAGTCACCTGAAGCACAAGCCACAGACAGTGGAGCACATCCCCTGCAACACACACAAGCCACAGCATGGAGGTGGGACAATGACCGTGTCACCCACAGTGCCACCTGAGCCAGGCATACACCACACCAGTGACATGGGCAATGCAGCAAAGTGACGGGTACAGTGGCTGCCCTGCAGGGAATGCCACCACTGACATGCCAGTGGACCGTGCAGGTCACAGACAGGCACGTGTGTCAGCTGCACAGGCCATGGATGGGCTGATGGGTGCACCGTGGACACAGAGCACATGCCATGAACCACTGCACACAGTCATCCAGTGCACAGGGAACAACACACACAACACAGACACTGACTGATATCTACCCCCACACAATAGTCACCTCCACACAGACACACACACATACCCATGACTGCACCACCCCTGATGCCATGCACACCACTGCAGCTGAGCACCTATAGCCTGCTGCAAATCAGAGACCACCACGGTATTCATATAAAATTCAAATGTATTGTAAAAATATAAAACTGAACTATGTACAATAATAAAAACTATTTACAAGCTTGGGGTGGGGGACAAAACAAGGTGGGAGTGGGCAGGGGGAAGGGATGGACAAATGGGATGGGATAGGAGGGGTGTGAGGGTGGGTCCAGGGGCGTAGGGAAGTCAGGGACCAAAGGACCATCTTCATGTCTGCCGTTCCTGGCTCTGGGAGTGCCTGCCTCTGTGGCGCTGCAGCACCCCCGTTGCATCGAGCCTCCTCAGGATCACCACAGACTTGAGGGCCAGATTAAGGAGCTCCCTCAAGGTGTCCCTTATTTCCCAGAGATGTCTCATACCTAGGACAAGGGAGCACAGTCAATAGGTGTGAATGCACAACACCATACAGCCCGCCCACTGTGCATGGCATACAGCCATGGGACATACCACTGTGATGGTGTGTGACCACCCGCAGTGATCACGTCCACAGGACCTGCCCGCCCAGGCACATACAGCCATGCGGAATGCTGCACACACCCACCGGCCAAGTCATGCACAGCACCACCGTGGCCGTTTAGTGACATGGCTATGTGGTGCAAAGGCAGTAGCACAGCCATGCACCTGGTGCATGCATGGACCACCAGCAACGCACACCCAGACATGCATTGCCACTGGACAGTGTTGACTGTAACAAGTGGTGTGCATGGCAGTGATGTCGATGAATGGTGGCCATGCCCCGCTGCCCACCATGTCACACAGCATGCAATACTAATCATGGAGGTCTAGCACTCACCCTCATCGGGCCGGTCAGGTGGGCGTTGATGGTCCTCGGCCCACCTGGCTGTGGTTTCTACACCCCTCCGCTGCTCTGCCTGCAACCTGCGGATTTCATCCGAGCCTGTGGGGGAAAAAGGAGAGAAGAACATCAGTACATTCCCAAAGCAAAGTTCCCCCCTGCCCCAAGGTGTGTGCCCTCCCACCCAGCCATACCCATACTCTGTGAACGGTCCCTCCCCTATGTGCTGGACACATACAACACTGTGACTCATATGGATGATAAAAGTGTGTTGATGGAACCCCCACCTGGATGTGGCACCATGCCCCTCCTGGCACGTGCCCACAGTCGGGCCAGTAGCTCCGGCTCCCTCCTGCGCAGGTCACCATAGCGGTGCCTGCACTGCTCAGCCAAATGCCTCCATCCTGTTGCCTCATCCAGGGCAGTGGCCACCTCCTGCCACACCTGGGTCCTTGCCCTGTCCAGGGGGGCCTCCCCAAAGAGAGGCCCATGGTGTGGCTCAACTAGGGCCACCAGATTGGCCAGCTCAATAGCCGTCCATTGAGCAGCTCGTCTATGCACCATTCCAACAGCTATAGTAGGCAATATGGTACTCTGCAGCATGGCTTCCCACGTGCAGATGCTGCGTGGTACAGCACTGCCATTCCCTATTGCACTGTTACCGAACAGTGCGATAGAGATGCACCTATGCCTGATGCATGGTGCCAAAGGGGGAAAAGGTCGGGCACAGGATCAAGGATCTCTGGCGCAAGGCCACGCACTGCACCATCGGATGACAATGCATGTAGCACGATTGGCTGCCTGTGTGCCAGCACCATAGCGGACTACCAGGCAGTTGGGCCATTGTGCCTATGAAGGCCCAGTGCCACAGCACCATGTAGTGACCATCGCTACAGCACCACTGGCACAATGGTGGCCATGCCCTGCATTGCCTATCGTGCACAGCACATCATCAGTGCAGCAGATGCCTGCATCAGCAACCCGGGCATTCACAGTGAGGTGTACTACGCATGCCACAGAACTGCGCCATTGGCTCAGCATGTTTAACACAATTTCGCAAAGCGCAACAGCATGATATTCAGCCGTCTTATGCAAATCATCTAATCAGCCATTCAATGGCACAGCACTGCAATTTGCATCTAATTAAAGTTGTTCCTTACCTCATTTGCATTGATTGCGCTATAAAGGTGTGACAATGTGCAGTTTATTGGTGAGTTGCATGCTGTTTGGGAGTGTGGACTGTGGATTCAGGGACATGCATGGGACTGCATAGTCACAGGTAACAACTGCCATTCTTACAGGCTACATAATGACTGAGCAAGTTGTTGGAGAGGAGAAAAACAGTGGTGGGAGGAGGAAGAGGCCAAATTTTACAAAGGCCGAAACTGAGGCCCTTTTCGGGGCCTACCTGGCTCAGGAGCCACTGCTCAGTGGACGGCGGGGAACCACTCAGGCCCATGCTGCTGCATGGGAGGAGGTGGCACGTGCCATGAACCTGCATGGCAGCCACCAGCGCTCCATGCAGGAGTGTAAGAAGAAGATGGGCATGGACAGGAGGAGGGTAAAGGAGAAGGTGGCTGCCATCAGGGTGGCATGTGCTGCAACAGGTGGGGGACAGCCGGAGGTGGTACAGCTCACCCCAGCAGAGGACAAGCTTGCTGAAAGCATGCAGCGAAGTGCCATAGAGGGTGTTCCAGGTGGTGGCTTCCAGATGGGTGGTGGCCCATCACTGCATGGTAAGTCATGGTCTGTCAAGGGGGGGGCAGGGTAGGTCACACGCAGTAATACAACTTTGTTTTCCCTTACAGATCCTGAGCATCTGCATGGGTCAGCGGTGGTGGGCCTGTCCACTGCGGACAGTTGGATGGAGTCAGAGGTGGGACCATCCACCTCCACAGGTATATGTGAATCATTGCGACAGTGGGGCCACCTGGCTGTCCACACTGATGTCATTGTGACAGGTGTGGAGGAAGCCCTGCCTGTGTCCCAGCATGCTGGCATCCACGGATGCCAGCACACTGTGGCTGTGGCTGGGGCAGAGTCTGGCACCAGTGATGATGACACGACCGTCATGGGCAGTGACATGTGTGTGCCACAGGATGGACACACAGCAGGGCAATTCGTGCCCATGGCTGTGGGTGGTGCTGCCGTGGAAGCCTGCATATCAGCACAGTCCCAGGCTGTGCCTGTCAGCACCAGTGGGGCAGCACTGGTGTCTGTTCAGGACAGTGGGACTGTTGCGGCCACTGCAGTGGCACCACTGAGCCCTGGGGTGCGGCAGCCGGAGGGGCAGCATCAGCAGTCGCCCAATGGGCTTGGGGCACAGGGTTCAGCGGCAGTGTCTGTGCATCACCTGTGGACATGCCCAGACCTGGTCCTGGTGCGCAGCACCCACCCTCAAGGGGTGCTGAACATCAGGGCCTTGCACATCCTGAGGGACAGGATGCCAAGGAGGCTGATGACCTCTTGGATGAGCACACCCGCGTACTGTGAGCATCGGTCCAGCAGCAGATGTGGCTTGTGACATCTGTGGATGCACTGCGTGTGGCTCTGGAGTGGGCAGAGGAGTGTCGCAGCAGGGACACTGAACAGATCCTGGCATGGATGGACCATTTGTGGGAGGATGTGATGGCTGCCATTGACAGGCATGCACAGGCGTGCATTGCTGTCATGGCCACAATGGGCACACAGTCAGGTGCCCATGCGTCGTGGACCCCATGCAGTGCACTATCCACCCCCCGTTCCCAGCATCATGCAACTCCCACCCTGTCGATGCCAGGTTCAGCTGTGGGCATCCCGAGCACGCCTGGTGCAGGCATGTTCAGTGTGCTGCAGACCCCTGCGCGGGCACAGTCGCATTCACGCAATGGAACCCTTGGGGGACCATCGGTGCCACCCCATGAGGCCAGTGGTCAGCCTGCCAGTGCTGGCGGGTCTCGGTGGGGCCACCCACGCATCTGTGGTGGCCGTGGCACTGTGTCACATGACTGACCTGTCTCCCAGTGCGGCTACTGTCTGGTGCTGCCCTGTGTGCATTGTGTGTATCAGTGGGCAGTGCACGGGTGGGTACCCGGCCCTGCATGCGGACACACAGTCCACCTGCACACCCTCCTGGCTGCTGTCCGCAGTTGCATGTGCATGATGATGCCTGCATTGCACTGTACACCAATGTGCAGTGGTGCTCAGCATCTGACACATGCACATGGACAGGCAGTGGGTGTGGTGGCCTGTGGACATGTGTGTTGCTAGGGTGTGCGTTCTGGGTCAGTGTGCCTTCTGCCCTCTGTGCACATTTGTTGTGTTGTGTATGTGTGTGTGTGTGTGTGTCCTTCGGTGTGGCATGTTAATCCTCACCCATCCCTGGCTGTGTGTGTGCCTCTGTGCCCCGCCACTTCCCTTGATGGCATGCACCACCGGTGTGTGTCCCTGCATGTTTGTGGGTTGTGCCTTGGCCACTGGTGGTTGCGCATGGCCCCATGACTTACCTGGGTTGGCTGAAGTGCTCCTCCGTGATGGTGTCCCGGTGCAGCAGTGCCAGCTGGAGCAGTTGGGAGTCCCATTGGCCAAGGGGGGGCTGCCCATCACCATTGTCACCGGCATCCCCATCGTCCCCATCGCTGTCCCCCTCTTTGACCTGTATGGCTATCCCACATTCATTGGCCATGTTGTGCAGGATGCAACAGGCCAGGAATATCCCGCAGGCCTTTGAGGGGCTGTACTGTAGGGCACTGCCAGAGGTGTCCAGGCAATGGAAATGTGCCTTTAGCATCCCGAACACCCGCTCAATGACATTACGTGTGGTGGCGTGTGCCTCATTGTAGTGTTGCTGCGATGGGGTCGCGGGCCACCGGTAGGGTGTGAGCAGCCAGGGACGGAGTGGGTATCCACTGTCACCTGTGTGTAGAGGGTGGAGGTTAATTTGGTGATCAGTATCGCCCTGCCCCAGGCCATGTAGGCCACTACCCATGCCACTTCTGGCCATGCTCCCCCAGGCCCTACGATTGTCCATGTGGTTTGCATACTTACCCACTAGGTGTCCAGTGGGGATGTCCCCACTCTAGAATCTGTGGCACAGTGCTGACTGGTGCCAGATGAAAGAATTGTGTGCTCCCCCAGGGTGCATGGCACAGACATTGATGATGCACCCCCTGGCATCGCACACCACCTGGCAGTTGATGCTGGCATAGCCCTTGTGATTTATGTTTGCGGCTCCCTCATGGCCAGGTGGTGTGTGGATGGCCACATGGGTGCAGTCTATTGCCTCTAGCACACCAGGCATATGTGCTACCCTGTGGAACTCCTGTATGTTTGCTTGCGCCTCCCGCCACTGTGCTGGGAAATGGATGCGCCCTCAGCATGGCAGCAGTGCGCTGAGGAATTGGGTGTGGTGGCATGACGGGCCAACTGTTATGCCTGTGGTGTCCCCAGTTGGTCTCTGGAAGGTACCCGTGGTGAGCAAGCACATGCAGGCTGTTACCTTGGTCTCCACTGACAGGGCATGGCTCCGTCATGTGGGTGCCTGCATCACATCACTGCACAGCTCACAGAGCCACCTCAGAATTGCCCTGTTCAGGCGGTACCAGCCCACAATCTCAGTATCTGTGTACAGCTCAAAGCTGGTGCGGGCTCAGTACTGCCTGTTGGGGCATACCGATGGGCTCTTCCATGGCCATGCTCTCCTGCCACCCGCCTTCTCACCCCCCTCATTATGGCCTCCATGTGGAAGGTGGTACTGGCCATGTCCCTGGCTTGCATTCATCCCCCCGGCAGCTGTTACTGTATTCCCCCCGCTGTCCTGGCTGCTACCTCCCCTGCACCGGGTACACCTGCCTGTGCTGGCCTCTGTGCTGTGTGGCTCCCCACACCTTCCCTGTGCCTGGATGTTCACTGTGACCTTTCCCTGGCCTGCCCTGTTTGTGCCACCTGCCCTGTCTGTCTGCCTCTGCCTCATGTGGCTTCCCTGTAGTGTTCTTGTGCCTCTTTCTTGCTCCTTTTTATTTTGGCTCATTTCCACTATGGTGCAACTTCCGCTTGCTCCACTGTTGCGCATTGCACAAGTCTTTGAATATCACACTGCGCCATTTATGCATGGTTCCCCCCTTCGGTTGCGCATGCCTTCATTATCATTGTGCTGTTGCTCAGCATGATTTCGGGGGCGCAACTGCCTCCTGCTGAATATCACAGAATGGAGCAATTTCGGACTTGCGCAGGTGCAACCCTATTGCGCATGGCTCAACTCTTTTGAATATCTGGGCCTATGTTTTTAATAGAGCACTAAGTTAAGGGTGACTAGTTGTATGTATGAAGTGCTAGTCTCCACTCTGCCATGGAGAGGCACTCAGCCACACTGACCAATCACCTGCAGGGGGAGATGTGGAGAAGAACCAACCAGAAACACGCATCTCCTTCCCCAGCTAGAGACGCATAAAAGAAACATTCAGGGAAGAAGGGGGGGAGGGCCCACAAAAAGGGAGGGGAAATGGGGGAAGGGAATGTTGCCTTATAACATGAGTAAGGTTCCAAGTCAACATGATCCTTTATGCCAACTGTCCTCCTCCCAGGATACCCATCTGGGAATGTTATCTCACAGTCGGCCCTTATTCAGTGCCGGACCCTTAAGTGACACAGGTACCAGACTCTTTACGAGAACCAGCATAACTAGCAAGGTCAGCAGACCATTAAATGGGGGGGGTGAAAAACTCCAGCCTGCCTGCGAGAGAGATTAGCAGCCAACAGAGAACAACATTAGGACCTTTCCAAAACTCTCTGCAGGAAAATGGACACCAAAAGTGTGAGAGGGCATTTTTTCATATAGCAGGGCTGCTAATGACAATGGGAGCTCGGTGTTATCCCTAAATTAAAAGATATAAAACATAGAGGAGTCAGTCATTAGGAATTCACTCCTCAGTTCGGTCCAGTGGGGAAGCATCTGTGGACAGCGCCTCAGCATAGGTCAACAAGCCTGGTTTCACTAGACCATTTGGAAAAGTTTGCAGGCTCTCCAGATCTGGGTGCAGGTCAGCCCACGACGGGTTATCTGCCGCTTCCACAAGCATCTCATCCAGGATCTCTTCCACTGAGCTGGTACTGTGGTGCTTGTCTTTAGTCTGTTTGGCAGGCAGCGCTTCCTTTGGGCCCTTTGAGGGAGATCCTTGATCACTGAAAGAGCGCTGCCTAACTCTGGTCGATTGGTGTATGCCTCATGGAGGTAAAGTGGGAGAAGGAGGGGCTGCAAACCCCAGTTGGACAGCTTTGTGTTAGGAGACTCCCTCTGTTGAGTTGCGGTGAGGCGGAGTGGACCTGGGGGGAGCATTTGAGAGTAGCGCAGTCCAGCTCAAATTCTGGTCTTCCCAGGAGGCTTCCCTTGAAGATTTGTTGCGCTTGTTCCGTGACCTAGGTCCTGGAGCCCAAAGTCTCTTGGGAGCTGTAGTACTAATGGGTAGCCTGGGCCAATATTTATGGGCTCAGCTTTCGATCTTCTGAGACGTCTCTGCAACAATGTCCCTGCCCTTCCGAGACACATGAAGATAGGCCAGATTCCTGAAGCCATACTGAAATCCTTGTTCTGCCAACAGCTTTTTTATAGGTAGAAAGCCTTTTCTGCAAGCAGCCACCTCTGCCAAAAAGTCTCTGAAGAAGGAGAGTTGGGCCCCACTCCATAACAGTTCACCTTTATCTCTGGCTGCCCTGAGAATCTTTTCTTTAGTAGAGTATTTTAGTAAATAAGCGATGATGGGCCGGGGGGGCCCTGGTGAGATCTGGTACCTCTAGGTATGTGGTGTGCCCTTTCAACTTCAACTGGGCCTGTCCATCCCTCTCTCAGTATCTTAGAAATCTCCTCTTTGAGGAATCTCTCTGTATTCTGTCCTTCAACTCCCTCAGGAAACCCGAGGATTCTGGTGTTATTACGCCTCCCTCTGTTTTCTTGGTCCTCTGCTCTCCTCCAGAGGGTGGCCAGCTTTTCATCATGATCTTTGAGCCTTTGCCAAATTGTAGTATAATCCATTTCCAAATCATCTGCCCACTGCTCCACAACATTCATTTTGTCACTGAGCACCTTCACCTCCATTACTGTGCCAGTTAGAGTTGCGGTTATGGCATCAACCCTTGTTAGGAGGGTTTCTAACATAGCGGTGATATGCTGTAATGAGGTACTGATGTCCACAGATTGAGCCTTGGTGTCCCTGGGACTGGGGCAGAGGAGTTGTGCATTGGCTTGTAGTGAGGCCATTCTGAGGCAGCAGAAGGGTCCCAGTATTGTAATACAGTACCGAGTACAAGTACAAAAAAGCGGTCTTTAGTTTTTACTAGTTGCACTGATGATAGTAGGCCACTGCTGAATGTTCAGTAATGAGCTACCGCACCCGCCAGGATGTTGCTGCAGGGCCTAATCAGAACTGGAGTGAATCACACGGTAACCGGCACCCAAAGCTATTTACTGGAGAACTAGCCACTCACTAAGGCTACGCTGAGTAAACTTAAAGAACCGGGGCAACATGCAGGTATGTTAGAGGAGACAGAGATCCCTGAAAGACTGCAGATTCCTACGGATTTTGTTAGCTGGGGATCGAGCCGGCAGTTTAAGCAGCCATCTTCCTCGGTGTCCAAGCCATGCCCCCATTACCCTGCTTTATAAATCAGTTTACATGGGCACAGTAGCAGAGGACTGGCTAAAAACCATTGTTACCCCAAAATACAAACTAGGGGCCAAATTCACAAAACTTTGCCCAGGCACAATCCCAGTTTGCCCAGGGAAAACCGGGTTTTGCTCGGAGTTGGTATTCACAAAGCCACGTTTGACCCCGCAAACTTGGTGTGCGCCCGGGCAAAGTAGTGAGGGGGGCCGCAATGCAAATGAAAGGGTGGGGACCTGCATATCCCCACAACACAATCTAATTCACTTAGGTTTTGCTCCACACATGGGCTTTTGTGAAGGCCCTTCTGTGGAGCAAAGTACTGCTGACAAAAACCTGGCAGTAATCCACGCAACCTTAGTGGTTGGCAGAGATACTGCAGCCTCCTTCCCCGGTCCCTGATTGCCCACCTGATCTGTATAAAAATGTTTCCATAGTGTAGTGTCCCTCCCTGGTCCCCAGTCACCCACCCTATATGTATAATAAATAGTTTCCATGGTGTAGTGTCCCTCCTCCCACCCGATCACCCCACCAGACTACCAGGGAATGGGATGTGTTATGTTTGGGGATGGCGATCGGTGACAGGGGAGAGACTACTACGTTAAGGAAAATATTTATTATACATATTGGGTGGGTGATCGGGAACTGGGGAGGGACTCTACACTATGGAAAATATTTTTTATATATATTGGGTGGGTGATCGGGGACTGGGTATGGACACTATGGAAAATATTTATTATACATTTATTTATTTTAGTTTAGTCTTTGGTAACCAGGTAAGGCCCACTAGGCACAAGTGCCTGTTTTCAGGGGTGACCTGGGAGCACTGGTCGGTTAAGTGACTTGCTCATAGTCACACAGTATGCAAGTGGAGGTTGTGAGAATCAAACCCAGGTTTGGTCTGCTGGATGTACCAAGCTCGTTCACAGCTCATTACTCTAACCTCTAGGCTATACTGCCACCCCAATTGTTAATGAGTGATCAGGGACTGGGAAGGAACACTACACTATGGAACATTTTTAATAATATTGAGTGGGTGATAGGGAAGGGAGGAGGGACCACTAGACTACCAGGGACTAGCATCATTGGGGAAAGCAATTGGAGGGTGGGGTACTAGACAGCCATGAAATGTGGCTGCATGGACCATGGGTTTGTGGGGGGACATGCTAAGCCACCTGCAGCCCATGCAAATGGAAAATAATGGGCATGCTATGGCCAATAAAACCTTGCATGCCCAAAAGGCTTATTTGCATTGCTGTCTTAGTGAATAGGGGCTTAGTGCATGTGCACTATTGTTGCTTGCCCATTCTCCTGGCTTGCTGTGGAGGCAGCGCTACTGGGATTCCTAGTGGTTTGCTTGGGTTAGCGTTCTCCCCACCTGCCCCTGCTCCCAGTCCAATAGTGCACTGCTCTGTTGGACTATGAATAGCCTGATTGCCCAGCAGTGCCACCATGGGGTGCCACGCAAACTTTTGCATAGCACTTTGCATTTTTTTGTGAACCCTGGCCCAGATGCATAATCAAAGCTGGAGAATTATCAATCAATCATTCTTAAGTCAGCGATTGGTAAAGATACTGTATATCATGCTTTTATAATGCATGAAAATTGTGATGTGATATATATCGGACAAAGATGACCTGTTACATCTCCAATTTATTTTCTCAGTAAACAATTTTAAATAAACAAAAAATGGAAGGTATAATTCAAATAGGAATAAAGTTGCTCCACTATTTCAGTTAATGTAACAAGGTGGTGTACCAAAACAACCACAAAATCAATACAGCAAACTTACAGTGCACCCACCCATAACTGAAAACCACTGCACTGAGTGTGACACTGAAATACCCAGAAACACACTTAAATGTCACACAAGACATTTTTAAATAGAATACTCACAATTTTATTCCAGATCATTTTCTTGATAGGTGGCATAGAAACAGTCCGAAGCAGCAGAGACACCAGTGAAAGCTGACAAAAAGACCCTTATGTTTCACCCCATCTGGGCAGGGCTTCTACAGAGAATACCCACTCCCTGTAACAACTATTTTTATATAGTACTACCAATTATTAAAGTGCTTATGCAAAAAAAAAATCAATTAAGAAGAGCACTTAAGTTAAATGGTCTAACATCCCTGACAGCAGCATACATATTATTAAACTACACTAAAAATAGTTACATTGTGCAATTAGCTTTAATTTAAATACAAAATTTATTTGCTTGAAATGCATAAAACATTCTGAAGAGTGACTCTAGTTGTTTAATTTAGATAAATAAATACTAATAGTTTAATACAATTGATCACAACCATTCCCAAATAAAACAGTGCTTATTGACAAACATGAAACATTTTGCCAGCCCGCCGGGGCAGCGGATGTGCTTCCATTTGCAACGCCGATGACTGGGGTTCGAGAGAGGACCTTGCATGTCAGAGAGTCAGCAGGGGGGAGAGGAGGCTGAGCATCCTAAGGACTGCTCGCCTTCTCTGGGGAGGGAGGGACCTACTAACCCCTAGCATTGGCAGGAGGTGTGGCAGTCCAGGACTGCACTGGGTGCCTGTTGGGATGGGGATCAGTAGGCCTCTGCACATTGCTGTGCGGGAGCATACCCGTTTGTGCACCAAGGTCATTGCATGCTCAGCCCTGCTTTGGTCAGGTGTGGAGGGTGGATGCACCTGAGAAAAAATCTTTGATGTGAGCCCCTTGATGCTGGATCCTGTTACTCCAGGACCTTAGATGATGTGGAGGTGCTCCTTCCCCTAGCTGTCCGAGGGCCCCCCAAAAATGAAACATTTCTCCCTAGTCAATAAATGGCTTGAATGTCCATTGGTAAACAAGCCCATCCTTTCTCTTGATTTCTTCAGGAAATAATGCCTTAGTCTTGTTTGGTGTAGTAGCACTGTTAAAGCAAGCACAGCATATCTTCTCCATATGTAACTCACAGACCACAGTGTTTCCTTGATGCATGGACTATAAAGGAAACAAAAAAGGTAGATTTTGAATTACATGTCCTAAACCCCTACATCTACATGATTAATGTTACATATCAATATTGCTGTATATTTTTAAAACCAGCTTATCATAACTATAGAACGCTGAGAATAGAAAATGGGGGGGGGGACATTTTTTGTGAGGGACTGGTTTAAACAGTATTGCAGGAGGAATAAAACATCCCCAAACATCAATGCAATGTATAAACACCAAAATACTGAAGCAACCAAAAGTTTGCTTTAGATAATGAAAAGTAGCAGGAAACAATGGAATACAGAACTAGACGACCTCATTTGTAAATGATATTTGGATCTATAATCATATCAAAAGCACCAGTTCAGTTTAGTCATTCAGACCGGGGGGTGGCAAGCCCAAGTGCAAAAAATCCATTTTGTTTCACACGTACTGACTGGCCTTTCCCAATCTCCCCCTCTGATATTTCTTGCAACTTTTTGAATCCCAAAAAAATGAAATTTTGTGTTCTTTCTTGTTTTTCCTGCTACATGTCATCCAATGGCATATTTGTTGTCACACTCCCTCCAGGCTCTGGCATACTCTCCAATACTTGTCTTAAAATGTCTAACTGTTTTCCTGACGTAGAAAGCTTGGCTTTGGCATTTAAGTATATAAATCACTCCTCAGAGTTACAGTTAATAAAAGTATTACAGTGAATATCTTTTCTCCTTGGGTGTTCTATCGATGCCCCTTGGGGCAGTTGCTTAGGTGGGTGGAAAACTGGCTTACGGGGCAAACACAGTGAGTGGTGTTTGGAGGGATAGTCTCCTCCCCCAGGAGGGTCATCGGTGGGGTCCCCCAGGGTTCAGTCCTGGGGCCACTCCTGTTTAATTCCTATGTCTCAGACATAGGGTGGGGTGTTAGGAGTAGGTTGAGTCTCTTTGTGGATGACTCAAAACTGGGAGCACTGGCTGATGGGCAGGAGGGGAAAGAGGCTCTGCAGGGGAATCCGGATACCCTGGGGGGTGGGCAAGGAAGTGGGGGTTGAAGTTCAATGCAGGGAAATGTAGGGTGCTGCATATGGGGTTCAGAAACCTGGGACATGCATGCACCCTGGGGGGGACCACACTGAAAGTCACATCGGGCGAGAGGGACATAGGGATAGCAGTGGACAGCAAAATAAATAATACAGAGAATTGTCGGAAGAGCTGCAGCAAAATCAAACAGGATACTGGGCTGCATAACCAAGGGGATTACCTCCAGGAGGAGGGAGGGAGGTGATCCTCCCTCTGTATAATGCCCTGGTTAGGCCACATCTTGAGTACCGTGTGCAGTTCTGGAGACCCCAGCTAAAGAGGGACATAACGCTGCTGGAGAGGATCCAGAGGAGGGTGACCAGGATGAGTCAGGGCATGGAGGGTAGGACCTATGAGGAGAGACTGGAAGAACTCAATCTGTACGCAGTGGAAGAGAGGAGGGACAGAGGGGACATGATAGAGACTTTGAAGTATGTAAAGGGGATAAATAAGCATGGAGCCAGGGAAGTGTTCAGGTTTAAGAAGGGGGGTAACTACCAGGGGGCACGAGTGGAAGCAGGAAGGGGGGAAGTACAGGGGGTAGCACAGGAGACACTTCTTCACAGATAGGGTGGTAGAACCATGGAACGCACTGCCCAGGAGTCTGGTGGAAGAGACCACACTGGAAGGATTCAAGAAGGGTTGGGACAGGCAGGTACAGGGGGAAGCTGAGGCCACCTCTGGGGCTGGGGGGGTGGAGGAGCAACCTCTGAGTTGGGAGCTAGCTTCTGAGCAGACATGATAGACCACGGGGCCTAGTCTGCTGACTTTTACTATGATACTATGATCATGTAATCACAATAAATGCACTGCTCACACCTTTTGTTAATATTTGTTATTTTCCAAGACATCATCGTATTAACTTGTGGCGTATCCATTTGCTGAACCCACTGGCCTGGATATTCAAACTACGCCCAAAATGTGCACAACAGCAGGAGCAAGTGCAAGTCCACTGCATCCATGTTCAAGAAGCGTGATATTCAAAAACTGCGCAGGCCAAGATGCGCCTGTGGCACATGACTGAATATCATGCCAGCTGCATCATAGCGCAACCAGGGATGTGCAGTTGCACATTTCAGATGCACCATAGTGCAACAAGGGATGCTCAGTGAAGCAGTCCAGATGCGCCATAGCACAACCAGGGATGCCCCGTGGAGCAGGGCAGCAATGCAACAGCACAACCAGGGATGCACAGGGACAGGATGCAGAGGCCCACCACCCATGCCACAGATAGGCAGAGGAGGACACAGCAGAATAGACATTGCCCCCCACACCCCATGCACTGCACAACTGGTGGAGAGCTGGAATAACCACTGGCCCATGGATACCAGCAACCAATCCACAGCCAGGGCATGGTGCCCCAGCACACCACCTGGCAAGCTGTGACCAGCACACAAGGAGGGCTGACCACCCCATGCCACACCATCCCACCAATGCAGAGCACATCCTGCACCACAATCCCCATACACCCTGCACAGGATTAGCACCCAACAGTGCAGGACACCCCATGCATGCCACCACCCCCACTGTGACAATGCAACCCTGTGCACCACGGAGCCATGCAAGGCAGCCCCACCATGTGCACCCTGCAGCGGGTGGCAGCAGACAGCGATGCAACAACTGCATACACAGCGCCACCCTGCACATCCCTCCCGAGGTCCTGCTGAGAGACCGACCATGCGTTGGCACATGAGGTACCCCATATGCGACAGGGCATGCCCTGGGACCCCACCACCAGTGGTACAACACCCTGTACACCCTCCCAAGGACACATCCCATCCCAGCACTGGCCACAACAGCCAGCACAGACACACAAAGTGTTGCATGGAAGCATGCGCCACACAGGATGCAACACAGTGCATGGACAAACACCCACCCATACCCAAGGGCACACCAACACAGGGACACAGTAGCGGGTCAACCAAGCCACTGGCGTGTGGCCACGGCAGCCGTGTACACACAGCCAGCACCGGTACATGGCACAGGTGTGCCAGCCACCCTGCGCAGGCACCATGAAGCTGTATGCCACTAGCATGTGGCCGGAGCACAAATAACAGACACTGGAGCACATCCCCTGCAACAGACACAAGTGACAGCATGGATGGGGGACAACAACAGCGGAGGCCACAGTGCCACCAGAGGCAGATGTGCACCATACTGGTGATGGGAGGCAACCTGGCATTGTGCCGGGTACAGTGGTTGTCCAGCATGGACAGCCACCACTGACATGCCAGCAGACTGTACATATCACAGACATGCAAGGGTGTCAGCTGTACAGGCCATGGATGGTCTGACAGGGATGCCATGCACACAGTGCATGCACTGTGGACCACTACACACAGGCATCCAGTGCACAGAGAACAACACACAAACCACTGACAGTGACTGATCCCCCCAACCACACCATAGGCGGTTCCCTTCTGGACACACACACACACACGCCCATGTGTGCACCACCCCTGACGCCATGCACACCACTGCAGCTGAGCACCTGTAGCCTGCTGCAAATCAGAGACCACCACAGTTGTCATAACAAAACAAATGTATTAAAAAGAGGTAAGCAACAAAACTATTTACAAATATTTACAATAGGGGGAAGGGCCACGTACCAGGTGGGGGCGGGTAAGGGGCAGGAGTGAACATATAGGAGAGGGAAGATGGGGTGTGAGGGGGTTCAGGGGGGTGAGATGTTTCAAGGGGCATGGATGGCCTATCATCCGCCCCGCTCGTCATTCATGTGGCGCTGATGTGTCCTCCACCTCCTGACCCCGTGCCGGTCCATTCTCTGGAGGATCTCCACAGATGCCCTCACCAGCTGCAACAACTCCTGCATTCCCCTCTCTATGGCCAGTAGTCACCGTCCACCTAGGACAAGGGAGCAGAGTCAATACATGTGACTGTCCAGCCCCCTGCAGCCCTCCCATTGTGCATGGCATACAGCCATGTGCCACGCCCCTGTGATGGTGTGTGACCACCCACAGTGACCGGTCCACAAGACCTACCTACCCAGGCACCCGCAGCCATGTGGACCACTGCACACACCCACCACCCATGTCCCGCACAGCATCACCATGGCCATACAGTGACTTGGCTATGCGGTGTGAAGACAGTGGCACAGCCATGTACCTGGTGCATGCATGGACCACCATTGATGCACTCCCAGACATGCAGTGCCACTGGACAGTGCTGACTGTAACAAGTTGCGTGCATGGCAGTGGTGTCAATGGATGGTGGCCATGCCCCACTGCCCGCCCTGTTACACAGCATGCAATAGTAATCATGGATGTAAGGCACTCACCATCATCAGGCTGGTCCCTGCACCTCTGTGGACCTTCATCCCTCCTGGCCTGCTGATCCTCCTGGTGGCGCCTTCTCTCTCTCGTCCACCGGCGCTCCTCTGGGCCTAAGGTGCAAACATGGAGAGAGGGACATCAGTACAATCCGGTAGCAAAGTCCCCCTGCCCCCATGTGTATGCAATCCCACACAGCCATACCCATCCACCCCCCACCCCGATACCACCACCACGGCAAACACTGGATGGCCCCCCCCATGTGCCGGACACATGCAACCGTGATACCCGTATGGACGTTAACAGTGTATGGATGGGGCACCTACCTGGCCATGGCACCATGCCCCTCCTGGCACATCCCCACAGGTGGGCAAGCATTTCTAGGTCCCTGCGCCGGAGGTCCCCATACTGGTGGCAACACTGCTCAGCCATGCGCTCGATTCCCGTGGCCTCCTCCAGCGCCACCACCACCTCCTCCCATACTGCACTCCTGGCCCCGTCCAGGGATGCATCACCATATAGTGCCCCAGCATGGGGCTCTACAATGGCCACCAAATTGGCCAACTCAGCCTGGCTCCACATAGCAGCCCTTCTCCGTGCCATCTCAACAGCTAGTTGGAGTCAAAATGGTGCTCGGCAGCACAGTCCACCACGTGCAGATGCTGCATGGTACAGCGCTGCCATTCCTTAGCGTGCTGTCACCGAACAGCACGATAGTGGTGCACCCTTGCGGACGCATGGCACCTAGGGGGCAAAGGTCGGGCACAGGGTCAAGGGTCTCTCACACACGGACAGCCACAGCGCGACTGGAACTCAATGCATGTAGTGCGATTGGGTGCCTGTGTGTCACCTCCTGTAGCAGCCTACCGCGCTGTGGCCCCAGTGTGCCTACGGTGCCCCAGTGCCACAGCGCCATATATGTGAACAGCACAGTAGTGCCACTGGCACAATGGTGGCCGTGACCTGCATTGCCTCCCGTGCACAGCACATCAGCAGCGAGGCAGGCGTCTGCATCATCACCCTGGGCATGTGCAGTTCGGTGCGTACTGTGCATGTCACAGAAATGCGCCCTTGCCTGAGCACGTTCAACACAATTGGCCAAAGTGCAACAAAGTGATATTCAGCCGGCATATGCAGATCAGCTAATCAGCCATTCAATGGCGCAGACACTGCATTTGCATCCACTTAAAAATGCGCCTCACCTCATTTGCATGTGTTGCGGTATAAAAATGTGACAGTGGACTGCACTGGCCATAGTCGGTTACTGCAGTCTATTGTGGTGAGTTGCATGCTGTTTGGGAGTGTGGACTGTGGTGTGTGGGACATGCATGGGACTGCACAGTCACAGGTAACACCTGTCATTCTCACATGATGAATAATGACCGATCATGAGGTGGAGGAAGAGGAACAGAGACGTGGGCAGAAGAGGAGGCCTAACTTCACCAAGGCAGAAACAGATACCCTGTTTGAGGCCTACCTTGACCAGGACCAGCTGCTCAGAGGATGCCAGTGAACACCACAGGCCCGTGCTGCTGCATGGGAAGAGGTGGCGCGTGCCATCAACCTGCATGGCAGCCACCAGTGGTCCGTGCAGGAGTGCAAAAAGAAGATGGGCACGGACAGGCAGAGGATTAAGAAGGTGGCTGCCATCAGGGCAGCACGGTCTGCGACCGGTGGGGAACAGACGGAGGTGCAACCCCTGACCCCACAAGAAGAGCCGATTGCTGGCAGCATGCAGTGTTGTGCCATCGAGGGTGTTCTGGGTGGTGGATTCCAGACGGGCGGTAGCCCATCACTGCATGGTAGGTCCTGGTCTGTCTATGGGTGTGGGACAGGGTAGGGCAGATACATTAATGCTACTGTTTTCCCTTACAGCTCCTGAGCATCTACATGGGTCAGCAGTGGTGGACTTGTCCACTGAGACCGGTAGCATGGAGATAGAGGAGGGCCCATCCACCTCCACAGGCATACAAGGGTCAGGGTGACAGTGGGCCCATCTTGACGTCTGGACTGATGTTGGTGGAGCAGGTGAGGAGGAGGCTCTGCCTGTGTCCCAGAGTGCCAGCATCCATGGATGCCAGCATGCTGAGACTCGGGCTGGTGCTGGATCTGTCACTTATGATGATGGAGCTAACTTCATGGACAGTGATGCGTGTGGGCTGCAGGATGGCCACACAGCAGGTGACATCACGGGCATGGCGTGGGTGGTGCCGCTGTGGAGGCCTGCGTGACATCACAGTCCCAGCCTGTGCCTGTCTGCACCAGTGGGGCAGCACTGGTGTGTCCAGGACAGCTGGGCTGTTGCTGCCATGGCGTCAGCACCATTGAGCCCTGGAGAGCGGCAGCCGGAGGGGCAGTGTCAGCAGTCGGCCAATGGCCAGGGGGGTACAGTGTCAGGAGGCGGCATCAGTGCATGACCTGTGGACATGCCCAGGCCTGGCTCTGGTGTGCAGCGCCCACCCTCAAGGGGTGCTGACAATCAGGGCTGTGAACACCATGAGGGACAGCATGCCGATCAGGCAGATGACCTCTTAGATGAGCACACCCGCATACTCCAAGCATCAGTCAATCAGTAGATGCGGCTTGTGACAGCGGTGGATGCACTCAGTGTGGCTCTGCACCATGCAGAGGAGCAGTGCAGCAGAGACACCGCTCTGCTCCTGGAAGGGATGGACCGGATGCGGAGAATGTGACCGCTGCCATTGACAGGCAGACACAGGCAATCACAGCTGTCATGGCCACAATTGGCACACTGTTATTTGCCCATGCATCGCAGACACCGTGCAGTGCAATGTCCACCCCCCATTCCCAGCGCCATCTGACATCCTCCTTGTCGACACCGGGTTCAGCTGTGGGCATGCCAAGCATGCCTGGCGCAGGCATGTTTGGTGTGCTGCAGACCCCTGTGCAAGCACGGTCATGTTCACACAGTGAAACCCCTGGGGGACCATCAGTGCCACCCCATGAGGCCATTGGTCAGCCTGTCACTGCTGGCAGGTCTTAGCGGGGCTGCCCAAGTATCCGTGGCTGCCGTGGCACTGTGGCGCATGACTTACCTGTCTCCCAGCACGGCTACTGTCTGATGCTGCCCTGTGTGCATTGTGTTGTTCAACGTGCAATGCACGGGTGGGGTACCCGGCCCTACACGCACACACACGTTCTATCTGCACACCCTCCTGGCTACTCTCCACTGTGGCATGTGCATGATGATGCCTGCATTGCGCTGTCCACCACTGTGCAATGGTGCCCAGCGTCTGACACACACACAATGACAGGCACTGGGCGTGGTGGCCTGTGGATGTGTGTGTGGCTAGTGGTGGCGGTCGGGGTCGGCGTGCCTCCTATCCTTTGTGCATGTCTTGTGAGGTGTGTGTGTGACCACGTGCTGTGTTAGACCTTGCCCATCCCTGATGGCATGTGCGGTTCCATGCTCAGCCAATTCCCTTAACGACATGCACCCCGGTGTTTGTCCATGCGTGTTTGTGGGTTGTGCCTTTGCCACTGGTGGTTGCACATGGCCCCATGACTTACCTGGGTCGGTTGAAGTGCTCCTCTGTGATGGTGTCCCGGTGCAGCTGTGCCATCCGGATCAGTCGGGGGTCCCTTTGACCAAGGGGGGGCTGCCCATCATCATCTTCACCAGCGTCCTCATAGTCCCCATCGCTGTCCCCCTCTTCAACCTGTACAGCTATCCCACAGTCATTGGTCATGTTGTGCAGGATGCACTAGGCCAGGGATAGCCCACAGGCCTTTGAGGGGCTGTACTGTAGGGCACTGCCAGACATGTCCTGGCAACATAAATGTGCCTTCAGCATCCCGAACACCTGTTCAATGACATTGCATGTGGTGGCATGTACCTCATTGTAGTGTTGATGCGATGGGATCGTGGGCCGCTGGTATGGTGTGAGCAGCCAGGGACGGAGTGGGTATCCACTGTCACCTGTGTGTAGAGGATGGACATTAGTTTGGTGATCAGCATCGCCCTAACACCCATGTCATCTCTGACTATGCCCCTCCCAAGCTCCATGTCTTTCTGCGTGCTTTGCATACTCACCCACTAGGTGGCCAGTAGGGATGTCCCCACTCACGAACCTGTGGCACAGTGTTGACTGGTGCCAGATGAAGGCATCATGTGTTCCCCCAGGGTGCGTGGCACAGACATTGATTATGCACCCCCTGGCATTGCACACCACCTGGCAGTTGATGCTTGCATGCCCCTTCCGATTCATGTATGCGGCCCCTTCAGGGCCAGGTGGTGTGCAGATGGCCACATTGGTGCAGTCTATTGCCCCGAGCATGCTAGGCATATGTGCTACCCTGTGGAACTCCTGTATGTTTGCTGGGCACTCCGCCAGTGTGCTGGGGAAATGGATGTACTCTGCAGCATGTGGCAGCAGTGCGCTGAGGATTTGGATGAGGTGGCATGATGCGGTCAACTGGGTTATGCCTGTCATGTCCCCTGTTGGTCTCTGGAAGGTACCCGTGGCAACCAGGCACATGCAAGCTGTCACTTTCGTCTCCACTGACAGAGCATGGCTCCGTCATGTGGGTGCCTGCATCACATCACTGCACAGCTCACAGAGCTGCCTCAGAATTGCCCAGTTCAGGCAGTACCGGCCCACCATCTCAGTATCAGTGTACAGCTCGAAGCTGGTGCGGGCTCGGTATTGCCTGCTGGGGGCATACCACTGATGGGCTCTGCACAGCTGTGCCCCCTGCTGCCTGCCTTCCTCCCCTCATAACTGCCTCCATCTGGATGGTGGCACTGGCCATGTCCCTGGCTTGTGTTACCCCCCTGGCAGCTGTTTCTGTGTTCCCCCCCGCTGTCCTTGCTGCTACTTCCCCTGCACCGGGAACACCTCCCTGTAGTGCCCTCAGTGCTGTGTGGCACTTCCCCCTTTTGGACTGCACTGTGGTAGAGGATCCCCACACCTTGCCTGTTCCTGGGGGTTTCAGGTGCTTGTCTCTGTCCTGCCTTGTCCTGCTCCCAGTGTTTGGTGCCTGTGTGGCTGCCTATGGTTCGGCAACATGTGCCTTCCCTGTAGCATTCTTGTGCATCTCTCTTGTTCCTTTTTATTTTGGCTCATTTCCTCTATTGTGCAACTTCCGCTTGCTCCCCTATTGCACATGGCGCATGTTGTTGAATATCGCCATTTATACATGGTTCCTCCCCCTTCAGTTACTCATGCATTCATTATCATTACGCTCTTGTGCATTGTGATTTGGGGGGCGCATCTGCCTCCCGCTGAATATCGCAGAATGGCACATTTTCGGACTTGTGCTGGTGCATCCCTGTTGTGCATGGCGCAACCCTTTTGAATATCTGGGCCACTATGTCCTTGGTATTGCTTGCTCTCCTGAATGTAAAATTTGGATTCTCTGGCAAAATACTTCTATGTCTGGAATCACTTTTTAAGATGGACCATCTATTACACTAGGGCCCAAATATTCAAACTGCATCCAAAAAGTGCGCAATAGCAGGAGCAAGTGCAAGTCTATTGCACCCATGCGCAAGAGATGTGCTATTCAAAAACAGAGCAGGCCAAATTGCACCTGCAGCCGATGACTGAATATTGCACCACCTGCACCATAGCGCAACTAGGGAGGGGAAGCTGAGCAGATCTGATGCGCCATAGCGCAACAAGGGATGTTCAGCTGAGTACTCCAGAGGCACCATAGCACAACCAGGGAGCCCCCCAGCAGCAAAGCAATGTAACTGCACAACCAGGGAGGTAGGAGCCCACCACCCATGCCACAGATGGGCACAGGAACACACAGCAGAACAGACAACATCCCCCCACACCCCAAGCACAGCACAACTGGGGAAGGGCTGGAATAACCACTGGCCCATGGAGACAAGCAACCAACCCACAGCTGGGCCATGGTGCTCCATCACACCTACCGGCAAGCTATGACTGGCACACAAGGAGGGCAGACCACCCTGTGCCACACCATCCCCCCAGTGCAGAGCACACCCTGCACTGTGACCCCCAGACATCCCCCCATGAGCAGTGACCACCACTGCAGGAAACTCCATGCATGCCAGCACCCCCACTGTGACAATGCAACCCTGTGCACCACAGAACCATGCAAGCCAGCTCCACTATGAACACCCATCAGTGCATGGCAGCACATGGCAATGCAACAATAGCAGACATGTTGCCACCACGCACAGTCCCCCCGAGGTACTGCTGAGAGACCGACCATGTGTCGGCACAAGAGGTACCCCACATGGGACAGGGCGTGCCCTTGACACCACCACCAGTGGTACAGCACCCTGCACAGTATTCCAGTGACACACCCCGACCCACCACTGGCCACAACAGCCAGCACAGACACCCACAGTGGTGTGTGGAAGCATGCACCACACCAGATGCCACACAGTGTATGGACAGACACCCACCCATACCCAAGGGCACACCAACACAGGGACGCAGTGGTGAGGCAACCAAGCCCCCCATTGTGGGCCCATGTAAGCTGTGTACACACAACCCACAGTCCTTCATGGCACTGGAGTGCCAGCCACCCTGTGCAGGCACTGTGGACCCATACACCACCAGCAGTCACCCAGAGCACAAGTCACAGACAGTGGGGCACATGCCCTGCAACACACACAAGGCACAGCATGGAGGTGGGACAATGACTGTGGTGCCCACAGTGCCACCTGAGTCAGGCATGCACCACACCAGTGACATAGGCAACCCAGCAAAGTGATGGGTACAGTGGCCGCCCTGCAGGGACTGCCACCACTGACATGCCAGTGGACCGTGCAGGTCACAGACATGCATGTGTGTGTCAGCTGCACAGGCCATGGATGGGCTGATGGGTGCACCATGGACACAGAGCACACACCATGGACCACTGCACACAGTCATCCAGTGCACAGAGCACAACACACACACCACAGACACTGACTGATAGCTACCCCCACACCATAGTCACCTCCACACGGACACACACACATACCCATGACTGCATCACCCCTGACGCCATGCTCAGCACTGCAGTTGAGCACCTATAGCCCACTGGAAATCAGAGACCACCACAGTATTCATATCAAAATCAAATGTATTGCAAAAATATAATATTCAACTATTTACAAGAATACAAAAACTATATACAAGGTTGGGGAGGCCACAAACAAGGTGGGGGTGGGTAGGCAGCAGGGGTGGACAAATGGGATGGGATAGGAGGGGTGTGAGGGTGGGTCCAGGGGGGTAGGGGAATTCAGGGACTGAGGGATCCCAAGCGGGAGCGCCATTCTGTGCTGTGCGATCTCCGGCCTCTGTGCCTCCTCAGTACCCCGGTTGTATCCAATCTCCAGAGGATGTCCAGGGATTCACAGGCCAGCAGTAGAAGTTCCCGCACAGCCTCCTTTATGTCCCTTAGATAGCGGGTACCTAGGACAAGGGAGCACAGTCAATAGGTGTGAATGCACAACCCCATACAGCCCGCCCACTGTACATGGCATACAGCCATGGGACATACCACTGTTATGGTGTGTGACCACCCGCAGTGATCACGTCCACAGGACCTGTCACCCAGGCACATACAGCCATGCGGAATGCTGCACACACCCACCGGCCAAGTCATGCACAGCACCACGGTGGCCGTTTAGTGACATGGCTATGTGGTGTAAAGGCAGTGGCACAGCCATGCACCTGGTGCACACATGGACCACCATTGATGCACTCCCAGACATGCATTGCCACTGGACAGTGTTGACTGTAACAAGTTGCGTGCATGGCAGTGGTGTCAATGAATGGTGGCCATGCCCCACTGCCCACCCTGTCATACAGCATGCAATAGTAATCATGGATGTATGGCACTCACCCTCATCAGGCCGGTCAGGTGGGCGGTGATGGCCCTCGCCCCACCTGGCTGCACCGTCCTCCTCCCTCCGCCATTCCTCCCGCAACCTGCAGCATCGTCTGGGCCTATAGGGAAAACAAGGAGAGAAGAACATCAATACAATCCCAAAGCAAAGTCCCCCTGCCCCAAGGTGTGTGCCCTCCCACCCAGCCAGACCCACCCACCCCACACCCTGTGAACACCGCCACAGCCAACCCCAGAAGGTCCCTCCCTATGTGTTAGACACATACAACACTGTCACCCATATGGACGATAAAAGTGTGTTGATGGAATCCCTACCTGGACATGGCACCATGCCCCTCCTGGCACGTGCCTGCAGTCGTGCCAGTAGTTCTGGCTCCCTCCTCCACAGGTCCCCATAGTGGTGCCTGCACTGCTCTGCACTCCTCCCCAGTCCGGTGGCCTCCTCCAGGGCAGTGGCCACCTTCTGCCACACCTGGGTCCTGGCCCACCCCCTGGTCCCTGATATGGTTGTTGGGGGTATCCCCAGCAGGAAATTCACCCAAGACCTGGAGGTTTCAGTGGGAAGTGTTGTGCAGTGGGGGCCCCCTAGAAGTAAGAAGCCTGACATTTAATAATTTCAACACTTTATTTTTTTTAAGTGCAATACAGCTGAAATCATTGGCTGGATTTCATTCTGTGCGACTCTGAATCAAAGTCCATACTCTTTGCATCACATTCCTTGGCAGAGTCTTTGGTTTGACTGGACAGGGAGGCACCCAGGAGGAGGTGTCAGTCTGCAGCATCGCCTAACATCAGCTGTCTTGATCTGGCCTTGTAAGGTGACTTGTGAATGCAGATTTGATTGCCAGTTGCTGTTGTTCAGTAAAGGATTGCTGGCAATGTGGGGACCGTATAGGTGGAGTGTGTGCCCCAATCATCTCTTGGCTTCTACGGATGTCCTGTGAGCCAAGTCCCTTCTTAGTTCTTGTTGCAATACAGGTACCTGGTGAAAGAGAGGGCCCTTTCCTGGTTCACCCATGGTATTGAACTGCTCTCCAGAGTCTGTGATGGAGCACCTGCATGTGGGCTGATGGTGGTGCATGGGGCCTTTGTGATAGACTAGCTATTTGTCGGCTCACCTGATGCTCTCCTCTTTGCTGCCCATCAGGCAATAGTATGCATCTGCTGTTGTGGCTCAGTGGCTCATGTGCGATGCAAGCTCATGTCTACCCTCAGGGTGAATGCTGTGAAACTGTGGAAAGAAAGAAAGTAAGTAAGATACATGCCGTGGGCCCACGTTTAACAACTAAGCAAATGGAAGTCTCCAACTTGGGGGGGGCATCAAGGAGCTCTGTGTCATCACCCCTGTGAGTTTTGGACTGCTAGACCATAGGGAAATGGTCAAAGCAGGCCCTGGAAGTTATAGGGGGAGATGCCTGCTGGTGTCCCCAGGCTTGGACGCACATTCCCTCAGGAAGGCATATGCTTTGGGACCCTGGGTAACAACTAGTCCTGTGGAAGTCCCTGTCCTGGCAGGGCATCAGGGAGGGGAGGGCCATTATCCCCTGGGTGTCTGGGAGTGTTAGACCCAAGGGAAGTGTTAACAACAGGACCTGGAAGTTTTAGGGGTTGGGGTACCAGGCCACCCCTCTCATATTGCACCTTCCCTGGGTAAGACATAGGCTTTGGTACCCTGGGTAACAAGTAAGCCTGTGGAAGTCCCTGCCCTGGCAGGGCATCAGGGAGGTGAGGGCCATGATCCCTGGGTGTCTGGGAGTGTTAGACCTAAGGGAAGTGTTAACAGCACGACTTTGAAGTTGTAGGGGGCTGGGATACCAGGCCACCCCAGCCAGATAACACCTTCCTTGGGTGAACATAGGCTTTGGTACCCTGGGTAAAAAGTTAGCCTGTGGAAGTCCTACCCACAACGCGGGGGCATCAGGGAGGTGAGGGCCATTACCCTGGGGTCTGGGAGTACTAGGCCCAAGGGAAGTGTTAACAGCTGGCCCTGGAGGTTTTAGGAGGACATGCCAGCATGTGTCCCCAGGCTTGGAAGCACATTCCTTGGGGAAGGCATATGCTTTGGGACCCTGGGTAAAAAGTAAGCCTGTGGAAGTCCGTACCCTGGCAGGGCATCAGGGAGGTGAGGGCCATTACCCCTGGGAGTCTGGGAGTAGTAGGCCCAAGGGAAGTGTTAACAGCTGGCCCTGGAAGTTTTAGGGGGACATGCCAGCATGTGTCCCCAGGCATGGAAGCACATTCCCTGGGGAAGGCATATGCTTTGGGACCCTGGGTCAAAACTAATCCTGTGGAAGTCCCTACCCTGGCAGGGCATCAGGGAGGTGTGGGCCATTACCCCTGAGAGTCTGGGAGTGCTTGGCTCAAGGGGATTGTCAACAGCTGGCCCTGGAAGTTTAAGGGGGACATGCCAGCAAGTATCCCCAGGCTTGGAAGCACATTCCCTGGGGAAGGCATATGCTTTGTGACCCTTGTAAAAACCTAATATTTTTGAAGTCCCTATCCTGGGAGGGCATCATGGAGGTCATGGCCCTTAGCCTTGTTAGTATTGACTCCTAGCCCTTAGGAAAGTGGCAAAAACAGGCCCTGGAAGATTGAGGGGGTGAGGGTACCACTAGGTCTCCCCAGACTGAGTGCACTTTCTCAGGGTAAGGTATATGCTGTGGGACCCAGGGGAATAACCAAGCCTGTGGAAGTATGTACCCTGGGAGAACATCAGGAAGTCAGGCCATCACTTCTGTGAGTTTGGAACTCTAACCCTGGGAAGTGGTTGAATCTGGGCCTGGAAGCTTTATGGGGACAGCCTATCAATTCTACCCAGGCTGATTGTGGAGTTTGGAGGCATACTTACATTTGTTACAGTACTCTTCCGCCACAGTCATGGAAGTGTTTGATTCCAGTATGGCTGCCTGCTTCTTCACTGACTTTGCAATGGCAGAACATGTCAGGTTGATCCATCTGTCTCGATGAGACACAGGGCATTAAATCCAGTAGCTGATGGTCTCAGTTTGGGGAGCAGCTGCCTTGTGTGGTGTGCATAGAGCTGAACTAACTTGAATAGCTCTCCTTCTAGCACCAGTCTAGCTGGTCCATGTGTTGCAATGGTTTTGTGAAGAAAAATGGTTAAGACATAGTTGTCTTCACTATCAACGACCAGTCTCTCTGCATTCTTCAAGTCACCCAGAGACATATTTCAGATGGCAGCAGACCGCTGGGCATTGTGGAGGGCCAAGATGAAGATGAGGTGATTTCTAGCCAGGCAGTGATCTTGGTTTCTAAGTGTCTTGGCTCTGGGTAAACTGTTAATTATCCTGACTGCCTCCTTCACAGTACAGGTGTCCTTATACAGGGATGCTGCCTCTGGTGGTATCCGCATTTGTGAGTCCCTTAGCCAGATTTCATGGTGCCTCTTCATGGCAGAGGTACTGAGGCCAGCTCTCCAGAAAGGAATTACCTTGATGAGCATGTCAAGTTCAGCCTGATAGGTCCTTGCAAACCCATTCAAATCTAAGAATTTCAGGAAGTGAAGGAGGCTGTTTGTGTAACACTTGATAATGCCTGGCTTAAAACCTGAGGCTTCAGCCTCTGGAATCCAAGTATCTCTTATGAATGCCCTGGAACCCAGCAGGGATGTGAGCAAAAGGGCTGGGTCAATGGAGTTCCACAAGCGGGTCAGCATGTGCTGGTGAGCGGTTGCTGTTTCTTGGTCTTCTTTCCTCCTCCCAAGGTCTGGAGCCAAGCTCTATAGAGACTCAGTAGTTGAGGACTCTGTATCTCTGACTCTGTAGACTGGCTAGGCAGCTGAGTATGTGGCAAATCCAGAGATGGAGAATATTGAGTCTGGGTGTCTCTGATACTTGGTCGGGCTTTAAAGCTGGTCAGAGTGCATTTGTGTACCTTCCGAAAGTGCTGACTTAGATCTCTAACAATGGCAAAACAGTCTGGCTGTTGGCATTTGTAAAAGCATTTTCCTGCAGGAGGTTGGGTCAGGAGTGACTGCCTACCAAAGTATCGTGCCTTTCCCGGTGTCATGCAGTGTACTTCTCGGAGGTGCCTTGGTAGATGCTTAATTTTCTTACCACACATTGTGCAGGTACACAAGGGTCTCACTGACTTGCTTGGTATCCCAGGAGAAGCATCTGTAAAAGAGGAACACAATTTTAGTAGTGCTGAACATTAACCCTGGGAGTGTGGGACTGTAAGACCCAATGGAAGTATTAACAGCAGGCCCTGAAAGCTTAAGGGAGCATGCCAGCAGTTCTCCCAAGGCAGAGAGCACTTTCCTTGGGGGAGAGATATGCATTGGGACCCTGGGTCACAACCAAGCCTGTGGAAGTCTCAACCCTGGCAGGCCATCAGGGAGGTGAGAGCCATTAGCCCTGGGTGTCTGGGAGTGCTAGAGCCAAGGGAAGTGAAAGGAGCAGGACCTGGAAATTTCAGGGGGTGTGGGTACAATGCCTGCCCAGCCAGAGAGCCTTTTCCCTGGGTAAGAGATATGCATTGGGACTCTGGGTAACAACCAAGCCTGTGGAGGTCTCTGTCCTGGCAGGCCATCAGGGAGGTGAGAGGCATTAGCCCTGGGTGTCTGGGAGTGCTAGACCAAAGGGAAGTGTAAGGAGCAGGCCCTGGAAGTTTTAGAGGGTGAGGTTACCATGCCTGCCCAGCCAGAGAGCCTTTTCCCTGGGTAAGAGATATGCATTGGGACCCTTGGTAACAACCAAGGCTGTGGAAGTCCCAACCCTGGCAGGCCATCAGGGAGGTGAGAGGCATTAGTCCCTGGTGTCTGGGAGTGCTAGAGTCAAGGGAAGTGTAATTAGTAGGACCTGGAAGTTTTAGGGGGTGAAGGTACCATGCCTGCACAGCCAGAGAGCCTTTTTCCCTGGGTAAGAGATGTGCTTTGGGTCCCTGGGTAACAACCAAGCCTGTGGAGGTCTCTGCCCTGGCAGGCCATCAGGGAGGTGAGAGGTATTAGCCCTGGGTGTCTGGGACTGCTAGACCCAAGGGAAGTGTAATTAGCAGGACCTGGAAGTTTTAGGGGGTGAGGTTACCATGCCTGCACAGCCAGAGAACCCTTTCCCTGGGTAAGAGATATGCATTGGAACCCTGGGTAACAAGCAAGCCTGGGGAGGTCTCTGCCCTGGCAGGCCATCAGGGAGGTGAGAGGCATTAGCCCCTGGTGTCTGGGAGTGCTAGACCCAAGGGAGGTGTTAACAGCAGGCCCTGGTAGTCTTAGGGCAATGCCAGCAGCTGTTTCCAGGCTAAGAGCATTGAGTCCTGGTGGAATCCTAGTGGTAGCTGAAGTCCCTGGGAGAAAGTGTGACCAGATCTCCCTTGGTCCTGGTGGGACCAGATGTCCCTGAGAGATGTTAGGACCAGATGGCCCGATGGGCTTTTCAGACCAGATGGCCCTACTGGCTGTTGGCTGGGATATCTTTAAATAGTGCTGGTTGGGCTTAATAGTCACTCAAGTAGAGTTTGTTGAACCCTACCCAGGCTGTGATAGCACTTGCTGGGCATGGTTTGATGCTGAGGCTGGCAGGCTGATTCTGGAAGTCTCCCAGGGAACATGCCAGCAGTTCTCCCCAGGCAGAGAGCACTTTCCCTGGGGGAGAGATATGCATTGGGACCCTGGGTCACAACCAAGCCAGTGGATGTCTCTGCCCTGGCAGGCCATCAGGGAGGTGAGGGCCACTAGCCCTGGGTGTCTTGGAGTGCTAGAGCCAAGGAAAGTGTAAGGAGCAGGACCTGGAAATTTCAGGTGGTGGGGGTACAATGCCTGCCCAGCCAGAGAACATTTTCCCTGGGTAAGAGATACACATTGGAACCCTGGGTAACAACCAAGCCTGTGGAAGTCCCAACACTGGCAGGCCATCAGGGTATTGAGAGGCATTAGCCCTGGGTGTCTGGAAGTGCTAGAGTCAAGGGAAGTGTAATTAGCAGGACCTGGAAGTTTTAGGTGGTGAAGGTACCATGCCTGCCCAGCCAGAGAGCATTTTCCCTGTGTGAGAGATGTGCTTTGGGACCCTAGGTAACAACCAAGCCTGTGGAGGTCTCTGCCCTGGCAGGCCATCAGGGAGGTGAGGGCCATTAGCCCTGGGTGTCTGGGAGTGCTAGACCCAAGGGAAGTGTAATTAGCAGGACCTGGAAGTTTTAGGGGGTGAGGGTACCATGCCTGCCCAGCCAGACAGCATTTTCCCTGGGTAAGAGACATGCTTTGGGACCCAGCGTAACTACTTAACCTGTGGAAATCTCTACCCTTTGATAGCATCATGCAAGTTAAAACTGCCTACCTGTTTTGGCTTGCCACGTACATAGTATTTCCTGTTCTGATTCCATGCCGACTGTGTAGCAAGTTGAGTTCTTGGTTCTGAGAAAAACCTCCAGCATCTGTGTTACTGTGCTGCTTCACTGCCGGTGCAGAGAATGTCAGCTGCTGTTCTGTGAGCCCTTAGTCTTGCAGCTGCTAATTCTGTGACTGTTTTATACCTGGTGGGGGTGGGAAGGGAAGGGGTGGTCAGCCTCTCTTCCCAGGCTCAGTGCACTGAATGCTGGGCAAATAGTGAATGTCATCCCCCAAGAGAAGTATCACTGAAGTCAGGGCTATGATCCCTGTTAGTGTTAATACTAGCCCCATAGGAAGTGGTTTAACCCAGAGCTTGGAAGTCAGAGGGGCTCTGGACAAAACTGTTCCAATTGAGGTGACCTAGATGGTGGGTGCCAGTGTCTCTGAATCAGGTACCCAGAGAGGCCAGCCTTATTGGGACCCCATATCCTTGTATCATAGTCTATGCACCTGTGGCAAAGAACTTCTGTCCGTGTTTTTCACTTTAAAAAGGAGCACCAAGTACTTTTTTTTGTGTTCAAGACCTTGAAGACCCTGGCCCTGTCCAGGGGCACCTCCCCGAAGAGAGGCCCATGATGTGGCTTAATAATTGCCACCAGATTGGCTAGCTCAAAGGCTGTCCACTGCGCTGCTTGTCTGCGTGCCATCCTTGCAGCTATAGTAGGCAATATGGCGCTCTGCAGCGTGGCTCCCCATGTGCAGATGCTGCTCAGTACAGTGCTGCCATTCCCTATCACGCTGTTACCGAACAGCGTGATAGAAGTGCACCCATGCCTGATGCATGGCGGCTAGGGGGTAAAGGTCAGGCACAGGGTCAAGGGTCTCTGACACATGGCCATGCACAGCGCCATTGGAAGATAATGCATGTAGTGCGATTGGCTGCCTGTGTGCCAGTGCCATAGCGGACTACCGAGCAGTTGGGCCATTGCCCCCTATGATGGCCCAGTGCCACAGCGCCATGTAGTAACCATCACTATAGCACCACTGGCACAATGGTGGCCATGCCCTGCATTGCCTACTGTGCACAGCACATCATCAGTGTGGCAGACGCCTGCGTCAACAACCCAGGCATGCGCAGTGAGGTGTACTACACATGTCACAGAACTGCGCCATCGGCTCTGGACATTCAACACAATTGCACAAAATGCAACAGCGCGATATTCAGCCGTCATATGCAAATCATCTAATCAGCCATTCAATGGTGCAGCACTGCAATTTGCATCTACTTAAAGATGCTCCTCGCCTCATTTGCATGGATTGCGCTATAAAAGTGTGACAATGTGCTGCAGTGGCCATAGTCGGTTACTGCAGTTTATTGGTGAGTTGCATGCTGTTTGGGAGTGTGGACTGTGGATTCAGGGACACGCATGGGACTGCACAGTCACAGGTAACAACTGCCATCTTACAGGCTACATAATGACTGAGTAGGTTGTTGGAGAGGAGGAAAAGAGTGGTGGGAGGAGGAGGAGGCCAAACTTTACAAAGGCTGAAACCGAGGCCCTGTTCGAGGCCTACCTGGATCAGGAGCTACTTCTCAGTGGACGACAGGGAACACCTCAAGCCCGTGCTGCTGCATGGGAGGAGGTGGCACGTCCTGTGAACCTGCATGGCAGCCACCAATGCTTCAGGCAGGAGTGTAAGAAACAGATGGGCACGGAAAGGAGGAGGGTAAAGGAGAAGGTGGCTGCCATCAGGGCAGCATGTGCTGCAACAGGTGGGGGACAGCCAGAGGTGGTTCAGCTGACCCCAGAGGAGGAGAGGCTTGCTGGCAGCATGCAGTGCAGTGCCATTGAGGGTGTTCCGGGTGGTGGCTTCCAGACGGGTGGTGGCCCATCACTGCATGGTAAGTCATGGTCTGTCTATGGGGGGGCAGGGTAGGTCACATGCACTAACGCGACTTTGCTTTCCCTCACAGATCCTGAGCATCTGCATGGGTCAGTGGTGGTGGGTCTGTCCACTGCGGACAGTCGGCTGGAGTTGGAGGAGAGACCATCCACCTCCACAGGTATATGTGGATCATTGTGACAGTGGGGCCGCCTGGCTGTCCACACTGATGTCATTGTAACAGGTGTGGAGGAAGCCTGCCTGTGTCCCAGCATGCTGGCATCCACAGATGCCAGCATTCTGTGGCTGTGGCCAGTGCAGAGTCCATCACCAGTGATGGCACAACCGTCATGGGCAGTGACACGTGTGTGCCATGGGATGGCCACACAGCAGGGCAATTCGTACCCATGGCTGTGGGTGGTGCCGCCGTGGAGGCCTGTGTGTCAGCACAGTCCCAGGCTGTGCCTGTCAGCACAAGTGGGGCAGCACTGGTGTCTGTTCAGGACAGTGGGACTGTTGTGGCCACTGCGGTGGCACCACTGAGCCCTGGGGAGCGGCAGCTGGAGGGTCAGCATCAGCAGTCGCCCAATGGGCTTGGGGGTACAGGGTTCAGTGGTGGCATCTGTGCACCACCTGTGGACATGCCCAGACCTGGTCCTGGTGCGCAGCACCCACCCTCAAGGGGTGCTGAACATTGGGGCCATGCACACCCTGAGGGATAGGATGCCAAGGAGGCTGATGACTTCTTGGACGAGCACACCCACCTACTGCGAGCATCGGTCCAGCAGCAGATGCGGCTTGTGACGTCCATGGATGCACTGCATGTGGCTCTGGAGTGGGAAGAGGAGCATCACAGCAGGGACACTGCACTGATCCTGGCAGGGATGCACCATTTCCGGGAGGATGTGACCGCTGCCATTGACAGGCATGCACAGGCATTCATTGCTGTCATGGCCACAATGGGCACACAGTCAGGTGCCCATGCATCGCAGACACCACGCAGTGCACTATCCACCCCGCATTCCCGGTGTCATGTGACTCCCACCCTGTTGATGCCAAGTTCAGCTGTGGGCATCCCGAGCACTCCTGGTGCAGGCATGTTTGGTGTGCTGCAGACCCCTGCACGAGCACAGTCACTTTCATGCAGTGGAACCCTTGGGGGACCATCGGTGTCACCCCATGAGGCCAGTGGTCAGCCTGCCAGTGCTGGCGGGTCTCGGCAGGGCTGCCCACGCATCCGTGGTGGCCGTGGCACTGTGCTACGTGACTGACCTGTCTCCCAGTGTGGCTACTGTCTGGTGCTGCCCTGTGTGCATTGTGTGTGTTTCAGTGGGCAGTGCACGGGTGGCTACCTGGCCCTGCACGTGGACACACAGTCCACCTGCACACCCTCCCGGCTGCTGTCCACAGTTGCATGTGTATGATGATGCCTGCATTGCGCTGTACACCAATGTGCAATGGTGCTCAGCATATGACACGCGTACATGGACAGGCAGTGGGCATGGTGGCCTGTGGACATGTGTGTTGCTAGGGTGTGCGTTCTGGGTCGATGTGCCTCCTGCCCTCTGTGCACGTTTGTTGCATTGTGTGTGAGCGTGTGTGTGTGTGTCCTTCAGCGTGGCATGTTAATCCTCACCCATTCCTGGCTGTGTGTGTGCTTCTGTGCCCTGCCACTTCCCTTGATGGCATGCACCCCTGGTGTGTGTCCATGTGTGTTTGTGGGTTGTGCCTTAGCCACTGGTGGTTGCGCATGGCCCCATGACTTACCTGGATTGGCTGAAGTGCTCCTCCGTGATGGTGTTCCGGTGCAGCTGTGCGAGCCGGAGCAGTCGGGGGTCCCGTCGGCCAAGGAGGGCTGCCCATCACCATCGTCACCGGGGTCCCCATCATCCCCATTGCTGTCCCCCTCTTTGACCTGTACAGCTATCCCACAGTCATTGACCATGTTGTACAGGATGCAACAGGCCAGGAATAGCCTGCAGGCCTTTGAGGAGCTGTACTGTAGGGCACCGCCAGAGGTGTCCAGGCAACGGAAATGTGCCTTCAGCATTCCAAACACCCGCTCGATGACATTACAAGTGGTGGTGTGTGCCTCATTGTAGCGTTGCTGCGATGGGATAGCAGGCTACCGGTAGGGTGTGAGCAGCCAGGGACAGAGTGGGTATCCACTGTCACCTGTGTGTAGAGGGTGGAGGTTAGTTTTGTGATCAGCATCGCCCTGCCCCAGGCCATGTAGGCCACTACCCATGCCACCTCTGGCCATGCCCCCCCAGGCCCTATGATTGTCCATGTGGTTTGCATACTCACCCACTAGGTGTCCAGTGGGAATGTCCCCACTCTGAATCTGTGGCACAGTGCTGACTGGTGCCAGATGAAAGAATCATGTGCTCCCCCAGGGTGCATGGCACAGACATTGATGATGCGCCCTGGCATTGCATACCACCTGGCAGTTGATGCTGGCATAGCCCTTGCGATTTATGTCTGCGGCCCCCTCAGGGCCAGGTGGTGTGCGTATGGCCACATGGGTGCATTCTATTGCCCCTAGCATGCCAGGCATACGTGTAACCCTGTGGAACTCCTGTATGTTTGCTGTGTGCTCTGCCACTGTGCTGGGGAAATGGATGTACTCTGCAGCATGTGGCAGCAGTGCGCTGAGGAATTGGGTGAGGTAGCGTGAAGTGGCCGACTGGGTTATGCCTGTGGTGTCCCCAGTTGGTCTCTGGAAGGTACCCGTAGTGAGCAAACACATGCAGGCTGTTACCTTAGTCTCTACTGACAGGGCCTGGCTCCATCGTGTGGATGCCTGCATCACATCACTGCATAGCTCACAGAGCTGCCTCAGAATTGCCCTATTCAGGTGGTACTGGCCCACAATCTCAGTATCAGTGTACAGCTCAAAGCTGGTGCAGGCTCGGTATTGCCTGTTGGGGGTATACCGCCGACGGGCCCTTCCACGGCCATGCCCCCCTGTCACCCGCCTTCTCACCCCCCTCATTATGGCCTCCATGTGGAAGGTGGCACTGGCCATGTCCCTGGCTTGTTTTCACCCCCTCTGGCAGCTGTTGCTGTATTCCCCCCACTGTCCTGGCTGCTTCCTCCCCTGCAGCGGGTACACCTGCCTGTGCTGGCATCTGTGCTGTGTGGCTCCCCCACACCTTCCCTGTGCCTGGCTGTTCAGACTGCCCTTTCCCTGGCCTGCCCTGTTTGTGCCTCCTGCCCTTTCTGTCTGCCTATGCTTCTGACACATGTGACTTCCCAGTAGCGTTCTTGCACCTCTCTCTTGCTCCTTTTTATTTTGGCTCATTTCTGCTAAGCTGCAACTTCCGCTTGCTCCCCTATTGCACATGGCACAAGTCATTGAATATCGCACTGTGCCATTTATGAATGGTTCTTCCCCCTTCGGTTGCGCATGCCTTCATTATCATTGCGCTGTTGCTCAGCATGATTTCGGGGGCGCAACTGCCTCCTGCCGAATATCGCAGAATGGCGCAATTTTGGACTTGCGCAGGCGCAACCCTATTGCACATGGCTCAACTCTTTTGAATATCTGGCCTATTCTTCTAAGTTTATCTATACCATAGGTATACATGGTTATTTGTCCTGGAAATTCCTGAAACCTTCCGTGAACCTGTTTTTTAGAAAAGGTATTTGTCAATAAAGACATTCTCTCCATGGTGGAAACTTCAGCTACAGCTGTACCAACAATTTCTGTTGTGTACCCTCTTGTCATAAATCTTTCTATTTGTTCTTATTCCCTTCATTTATACACTAAAAGGTCTGCACAATTTCTTTTGACCCTAATTAACTGACCTTTCGGTACCACTTTTATTACATGCTGGGGAGGACAACTGTTATCTAACCACAGTGTGTTCCCATCAGTTTCCTTAGTGTACAGGTCTGAAAGAACATTACATTCTCCATCTTTATACAGGGTCACATCCAAAGAGTGAATACTGTTTTGTCCCTCTGTTAACTTGAAATTAAGAGCAGTATTAGTAGTCTCAAGGAAACCAATAAAGTCTTCCAACAAAGATTCACTACCTTTCCAGATGATTAAAATTTCATCATTGAAGTGCCTCAACAAATCCAAATACTATAAAAATGGATTTGAGGAGGCGCCCATGACAAAATCACTCTCCCATTTTGCCAAATAAAGATTTGTAAAACTGGGTGCGAACATTGTGCCCAATTGCAGTACCCCTTGTTTGTAAATAGTACTTCCCTTTAAAGATAAACATGTTAAACTTCAAAACCATGTCTGCTAAATCCACAAATAAGTCTTTTGGTGGTGTGTGTGTCTCTGATCTTAGATCTGAATAATGATAAATTACATTGAGACCATCACTGTGGGGAATTGAAGTGTAAAGGGATTGTACATTCACAGTGGCAAAAAAACACGCTGGCTGCATGTCGATATCATAAACTGTTGTCAGAATATCTGCAGTATCTTGAATATAAGAGGGTACTGATTGTACTAATGGTTTCAAGAACACATCAACAAAATTGGAAAGGGCCTCAGTTAGCCACCCAATACCAGAAATGATAAGGCACCCGGAGGGGGTCCAAACTTTTATATACTTTTGTAACACATATAGGGCCAGATATTCAAAAAATTGCCCCGTGGCCAAGGTAGCACTGTCCAGCGTGCAAACATAGCCTGGAGCAAACTGCCAGCTATATTCAAAAGGTAAAGCCCAGTGCAAAACCAGCTGAATATAGCAAGCAAAGGAAGCCGGGCAAACAGGGCCAGGAGTGCAGAGCAAAAACAGCCTGGGAAAAAGACAGCACTGAATATAGCACATAAGACAGCACTGAATATAGCACTCAGCCAGGCAGTGCAAACACACAATGGAACACAGTGTACAGGTGAGACAGCCTGACCCTGGGACACATGCAATGAAACACAGGCTGGAATGAGGTATCAGGAGCAGACCACAATGCACATCCCGGAGGATGCCACACATGCACGGGAATGGCAAGCAACAACCCAGACCCATGTGGAGAACACAAGGAACAGTACAAACCATTTGTAACCCCAGCACCCAAGAATGACACAGAACACAGTAAAATGTAGTAAATGCACTGTAATAACAAATATGCAAAAGGAAAGGTAACAGGAACATAACAGTGATGCAAACCCATACAATACCAAAGAACAAACCAAACACAGAACTACCAATGCCCCAACCACCATTGGACGACCCACCCCATAACAAAGAAAGACAACAGAACCAAACCCACTAAGCGACATGCCAAGCCCCCCCCAACACACAACGCATGCAACAATAAGCCCACTATGGAAACAACAAAAGGAATGCACTATAGGCAAAGCAAGTATCTAAAAGGCAAACATATGTAGAAATAATAACAGGATGTACAAGAAGGCACAGAAGAAGGGTGCAAAGGGGAGGAAGATGCACACAGGGACACAGGAATACAGTCCAGGAAAGGATAACATGTCCAGTATGGGTGTGTGTGAAGGCAACACAATACGGGATGTAGAGCATGGCTAGCTGCCCACTGGATCTTGGAGCCGAGCCTCCAACACAGCTGCCACTCTCCTCATCTCCGTTATTAAGATGGCCTGCTGCTCTATCAGAGTCCTCTGTTGGTGGATGATGTGGCACAGCAGGTTCTCTGTCCCCTCTGACTCCTCTGGCCTGGTCACTCACAGTGCTGCCCGGAGTGGACCTACAAGAGGCAGGGTGAGACCCTGAGGATAGGACACCAGCCAGAAGGTAGACAGCAGCCAAGAGTGGCCATACAGAGATGGACAGCGTGTCCCAGTGGGCAATCCCTAGTGGTGGTGAGTGCGGCACCAGTAGGCCAACCTGGAAAGTGCCTGCAAAGCAGCACAGGGTGACACAGGCACCAACCCAAACCCCAACGCACATGATGACAATGATCCCAACAGCACTAGGGTACATGTGACACAGCCCACCCCTGCACAGCACACAGCGAGACATGGCAGACACACAGCCGGACCCCCAGAGAGCTAGGTGCAAGGGCTATGCCACAACATACACAAGGGCACCCGCACATTGGGACATGCTGACCACCAACAGATGGCAATGTACCGCAATGCAGAGCACAGCACCAACAACAACTAAACGCATGCTGGAGCAGCAATGAACCATGACAGTGGCCTGCCAATGACCGACCCAGGCCAGGGGATAACAGGCAGCCAGGGTACAGATGCTGGCAGTGAAGGGCCGACACATGCCACCAAGCAAGGCCACTGAAAGCATACCACACAACTGTGACACAGTACAAGGAAGGGTCCCCAACCCATGGGGCAAAAGCCCCCTGTCCCACCCTGTGAGGACAAGTTCCACAGCCAAGGTCAACATTGTTATGCAACAGTCAGTAGTAAACGATGCACATAATGTACTAGCGTAGTGATAACATACCCTCGGAACATAACTGCAACACAGTAACAGCGTCATGAGATACCCAGGTAAGGAATCCACTTTGCGTACCACACATTGCCATTATGTACCACAGTATGACAGGCAATGTTCCATGGCTGGTGGACAGAGGGATGAGAGGTATGCCTGGAAGGCACGGGGCGTGGTGTCCTGCATACACAACAGGCACGCAGGTGGCGCTATGCAGGTCCATCCAGTGAATGCACAGAACAGCAAGGCAATGCCAACAGTGCAAATGCGGATGCCCTGTGGGGGGGCTGGAGGGACCCCAGAGGTGAGCATGGCAGCTGACAGCATGTGACCCCCACCGAACACTCGCCGCCAGAGCACTCACCACCATCAGGCACCTGCACAACAATGCAAGCTGACAGCGCCCCACTCCCCCCCCAGGGCCAGACTGGCAGCACTCGACTGTGGTGTGCAACACAGGTGTGCAGCACAGCACAATGCCACATCACCACTGGTCCACTGCCCATCGCAGACATGCCACCAGACCAGTCAGTGGCAGGAAACCCAGATGAGACACAGCACAGTGAAAGAGCACAGATCACAGAGCAATGAGATAGGCACTCACGTAACACCACACTGCTCTCAGAACTGCTCTCCTGCACCCTCTGCAGCATGGACAGCACCCTTGGGCTGTCTCTCTGCTGCTCTTGGGTCATGTTCTGGCCCTCTTCTCTGGCCATGGCCTGCTCAATCCACTCTACAGAGGACAGGTGAAACACTGGCGTTAGAGCATGACACAGCATACACCACGTGCAGCACAGCAAGATGCACATGCAGCTCCAACCACACTGCACACACAGGGAGTGAACATGGAGGGCACCCACACAGAGGCTGGCATGGGCTGCTCGATCCTCTCTACAGAAGACAGGTGAAACACTGGCGTTAGAGCATGAAACAGCATACACCACGTGCAGCACAGCAAGATGCACATGCAACTCCAACAACTTTGTACACACAGAGAGCGAACATGGAGGACACCCACATAGAGGGTGGCAGGGCCCTTGGAGCATTTGCCAGGCACACATGTCATGAAGTTATGGTGTCACAGTGGTGCAACAGTGCCTGTTGCAGCTGTTCTGCGATCATCTGCATACCTGTGTGTGTATGTCGACAGTCCCCCAGGAGCAGGATCCCAGCACCATGGTGTAGCCAACCGCAGGCTGGTGCTACACCAGGACACATCACCAACCATGACCCAACCCGCTACCCACACCCATGGCCACAGCATGTACCGGGCCCCTAGGGCACCAACATGTGGCTCCCCACCGGTGCCACATGCATCCAAGCACCATGCAGTGTGGCACACACATGCACACGCACATATACGCACACACACACATTTGCAGCCCAACATGATCTTGATAGTGGGTGTCAACATGCATCACCACTTACCTGGCACAGGCACAGTGCCCTCATGCACCATGCACCTGTAGTGCTCAAGCTGCTGATGCTGCCGCCATTGCAGGTCTGTGTATCTGTGTTTGCACTTCTCCGCATTGCGGGAGATTATAGTGTGGGCACTCAGCTTCCGTATGATCAAGGACCACACCTGCATACATGGGAGGTCCCCCTCCCTGACCTCCCCAGAGAGCCTCCGGTGCCTCTTCTGGACCAGCTCCACCAGGTTGGCTGTCTCCACCTCCCCCCAGTGCCTGTCCCTGTGCACCACAGCACGCTGTCTTCCAGGTCCTGGCATTGCCCACACAGCATGGATTCCCTTCCACCTGTTAAGATACCCAGCAGTTGGCACACCCAGGACCCTCCTGCAACAACCACTGTAGCACCGTGTTATCACATGATGTAGCACTGCACTGCCCAGAAGTGGTCACACTGCACATGCGTGACCTCTGGCATGACCCTGGAGATGAATACCATGCATACACCTAGCGCTGCGCTGTGTGGGCTAGCACAGCTCTACATCATGCTATGCCAGGATGCTAGTGTGGCTGTGGGGGCCTCACGAGCATGTGTGGTGGTTGCGCTATACCACAGAGCACCGCACTACTAGGATAGTGCGGCGTTGGCCCCCCCAATAGCCAGTGCGGACATTTGCACAGTGCTAAGGTGTTAGCCTGGTGCTAATCAGGGCCATATTTGACCAGCTTATGTAAATGGGGGTACTTGTGCATGCATGGTGCAAACTGTGTGATTAGCACTATCATTATGTGCTGCTTTGCATGCATAAAAGGCTTGATTGCTTGGCTGGGCTATAAAAGGGCAAGCAGTGCACCACCAGTGTTGTGTTGTGAGAATGCAGCATACTACGGATACTGCAGAACAACACTGGACAGGTGGAGAGATGCAACAGGGGGGAGAGCAGCGAGAGGCAGGTATGAACAACTGCTGTGGGACTCTTGGAATGGCAACAGCTCAGAACAGGGTCAGCCTGTACTGGAGCCCACAGATGTATTTGCTGGGGAACGGTCAGCCACACGTAGGACCACAGGCAAGCACTGTGCTGTGTGATGGTGCACAGCTGCATACATCTGCCTATACAGCATACCATCCAGTGCACTGTGCACGTGCCCCTGTACCGCACTGTGCCACGTGGCACTGCCTGCACACTATGGGTGCCAGGCAGGAGCCATTGTGCAATACCATGGCATGTCCTGCAACACTGGCTCACTGCCATGACACCCTGGATGTCGGGCATTGTAGGCTGTGACCGCTCTGCTGGGGGAACACAAGGGCCTGGTGCTGTGCCATCCCAAGCACCATGTGGCCTGTGCCTGATGTCCTGCCATTGTCTACGTGCCAGTCCACGTGTCCATGCACTCAGTGCAGTGAACATGCAGGGCACAGTACAGTGCCAGGTGGGGGGCGTAGGGGTGGCCCCATTCACGGGTGCACATGCCAGCCATGGGCAACAACAGTGCACATGTGGGCCCAGGGCTTGCTGTCCAGACACAGGGTGGCCAATGACTATGTGGCCGTGTGCACCATACATGCACATGCTGCCCAGTGCCATGTCCATGTGGCCTGTGACATTCTATGGGGTGGCATGGTGATGTGTATGCGCAGTGCAACGCAGTCCTGCCACAGTTGCTGACACATGTCCCTTTCTGACTGTCCCATAGGTAGTGCAGCGTGACAAGAGCACATCTGGCACATAAACTCTCACAGGATGTGTTAACAATACTGGTGCATGCTGTGAAGGAGAGGGAGCAGGTGCTCCGCACGCACAGGGCCATGGATGCGGTGGTGTGCCAAGCCTGGGAGGAGGTGACAGCTGCGGTCAATGCAGTCGGCAGCTGTGGCAGGATGACTGAGGTGGTGCACAAGCACTGGAATGACCTGCTCTGCTGTGCTAAGGAAGAGGAGGCACAGCGGCTGTGTGAATGGATATGGACCAGTGGAAGACCACAAGACCAACAGCAGAGGGTGGAGGAGCAGCTCATGGCCGTGGTGGCGTCCACACTGCAGTCGGTGGCAGTTGCAGGTGTGCAGGGTGGTGGTTGTGAGATGCCTCTCACACTGCCCAGGACAGGTCTGTATTCACATGTGTATACCCTGTATGGTGTGACAGCATAGGAGAAGAGTCTTGCTGTTGGTGCCCTGCATGGGGTGAACCGTGGGCTGCCGAACAGCTGCCTGGCCATGGCATGTGCACTGTGTGTTGGGTGGATGCATGTGGTCACAAGCTGGTGTGTGGGGTGTGCATGACCACGGCAGGTGGCATGTGTCCTGGGGTGTGCATGGTGTGGTGGTGGTGGCAGTGGTGGCGGTGGTAGGGCACACTGTCGGTGTACAGGTGACTGACCCTGTCCCATTTTTCTCCACAGTGGTGTCTGCAAGGCCTGCAGAAACACAGGATCAGCACAGCATGTCTGACCTTGGTCCAGATGTTGTGGAGGATGATGATGAATGGCCATCGACATCCGGTCTGGGTGCCAGTTTGGGACACACAGAGCCACTACATGAGTGGCATTCCAGTGGACAGGGGCTGCATCTGCCTGGGGAGGGGGGGACACACTGCAGGCAGGGAGATGGAATCCACTGAGTACCTGAAGGATGCCCAAGTGGAGGAACTGGGTGTTGGGCAGGTACTTCTAGTGATGGTGACCAGTGGCGATGAAACTGACGTGTCGGAGGGTCCTCACCGCCTGGACGTGCCTGTGGAGGGGGATGCAGGGGTGGGGCTGGTAGCAGGCCGTGGAACAGGTGCAAGGGGGTATTCAGCATTGCTGGTGTGGCCGTCCCTGTGCATCCAGTTGTGGGCAGTGTGGAGAACATGTGTGCACCACTTGACATGCGGTGTCCCACACAGATTGTGGTCCAGGGCCATCCTGTGCAACAGCGCACCACCAGTGGTCGGCAGCAGCAGGCCATGCCCGATGTGCAACAGCGTCCCGAACCTCCTGTGCAGCGTGCAACATCGTCCTGAACCTCCTGTGCAGCAGGCATCGGTGCCAGCTGCCATTGAGGGGGATGCACCCCTGGAGCAGGAGGTCCATGGTGCCCGTCCACTCCTACAGGCTGCTGTCACGTCCCAGCAGGAGGCTCAAATGGACCTGCATGACCTACGGAGGGAGCTGAGGCATGAGCTGGCACTGATGAGGGAGTCCATTTCAGTGGGCTTTGCCCATGCCAAACAGTGGGTGGATGACAGGTTGGTCGCATGGCGGGTGTGATCGACCACAGGTTTGCTGGTCTGACAGCTGCAGTGGTTGACATCGCCAATGTACTTCGTGGGGTGCATGTGGGTTGCCAGCATGTGCTAGTTGGTCAGGATGCACAAGGCACAGGGGCCCACAGGTGGGCAACCCATGGTCGCAGGGCTGGCACTGGGTCCAGCTCCACTGTGTCACGCACCATGTCAGGCACACTGCACCGCCATGGCCTTCTACCCGCCCTATCAGGCTCCACCGGTCAATGGGGGGGCACTGGAAGGCTGCCCTGCCTGCCTCACCTTTTTCCTCTGCCATGTCCTCGGCCCACAGCACCCCGGGGTCTGTGACCCACACAAGTGGTGCGTGATGTGTACATGGTGGTAGTCGGCAGTGATAGTCAAGGTCGTACTGCACCACTGCACAGTCATCACCCCGCATGTCAACACTGGCATACCCACATCCGTGTGCACACATGCACACACACACACACTAACAAACACCCTCACACTCCATCCCATGCACACTCACACTTCCACTGCCATGGTAGCCTTCCTTACACTCCCACCACACATCATGCATCCCCAATGACACTACACCGTGGCTGTGTGTGCACCCCCTGTGTGACCTGCACCCCCCCACATCACACCACATGCACACATGTTTTCTGTTCCACTCTGTTGTGTTCCTTTTGTGATTGATGGTGTCACTGTTCTGGTTGTTGGTGCACATTAAAATGTTTCAGCATTGTACTGTTTCATGTTGCTGTGCAGTCTGTACTTACCCTCTGGTCTGTGACAGTGTCCTGATGATGTTGGCCCTGTGCTCTATGGCCCTCCGGGCCATGTGAGGATCCCTCCTCTCGAGTTGCTCCACTATCCCCCTAACCACTGGCTCTGGGTCACTGTCACCCTGTCCCTCAGGTTCAGGTGCCTGTATCCCACGGTTCATTGCCATGTTGTGTAGCATACAACAGGCTAGGAAGATACAGCATACGTTCTGAGGCGTATACTGTAGGGCACTGCCTGATGTGTTTATGCTTCTGAAGTGCATCTTCAGTATGCCAAACACCCTCTCTATGATGTTCCTTGTGCTGGCATGTGCCTCATTGTACATATCCTCGGCCACTGTGACTGGACAGAGTACCGGTGTCAGCAGCCAGGATCGCAGGGGATAGGTGCTTTCCCCTGTCAAGAGACGTGTACCTGTTAGTGCCGTACTGCAGTCTGGCCATTGCTGTCCTGCACCCCTGTGTAGCCCTCCCACACCCCTTCCCTGGTCTCACCTGCCTGCCCCCATCCATGCTGTCATGTGTGTGCCTTGTATGCTGCTACTCACCAACTAGTTGTCCACTGGGTATCCTGCCCTCCTCAAATGCCTAGCACAGCTGGGACTGGTGCCAGATGAAGGCATCATGGGCACTGCCTGGGTACTGCATATAGACATTGCTGATGTGCCAAGTCGCATCGCACACCACCTGGCAGTTGATGGGGTGGTACACCTTCCTGTTCATGTACACATCACTGCCATCACCAGGTGGTGCACGGATGGGGATATGAGTGCAGTCAAAGGTTCCAGTACAGATGGTAGGTGAGCAACTCGATGGAACTGCTGTATTGTTTCTCTGCGCTTTGCTGCCGTGCTGGGGAATACTATGAACTCCCCAGCATGTGGCAGGAAAGCCTCTAGGAACTGGGTCAGGAAGCATGAGGTGGCAGACTGTGATACCCCGATGGTGTCCCCCGTTGGTTGTTGGAACGTCCCTGTGGCAAGGAAGCACATCGCTGCTGTCACCTTCTCCTCCACTGTCATAGCATGGCTGCGTCTGGTATTTGGGTGCAGCTGCTCATGCAGGAGTTCACATAGCTGCCTCAACATTACCCTGTTCATCCTGTACCAGCCAGTGATGTGGTCATCTGGCAGGGTCTCGAAGGAGACCCTGGGCCGGTACCACCTGTTTGCAGCATACCATCTCCTTGGCCTGCGATGTGGCCCATGTTGTGCCTGCCCCCTCTCCTCCTCCTCCTCCTCCTCCTCCACTACAGCTGTCATCAATGGCAGCATCACTGCTACTGGCACTGCACACATTCCCACTTCCTGTTGTGGTCCCTCCTCCTAGGTGTCTTGCCCTGGGTTAAGACCAGCCTTCTATAGGCGGTAGCTAGCACCATTCTAGGTGTCACGCTATGTGTCCTAGCGCGGTGCTGGGGCTTTGTATATCCCTTAGCGCATGTATGCAGGCCACCCCCCTCACTTTGCCCCTTGCATACATTATTGGTTTGCCCCGTGCTACTACTGTTAGCGTGCGCTGACAGGTCCTTTTAATATGGCTTCTCCGTGCTACTCCTGCGCTATTCCCATGTTATTGGTTTGCGCACAAAGTTATGCTTTGAATATCTGGCCCATATAGTTGGCACAGTTGGATTATTTACAGTTAAAAATGTTTTTTCTTCTTTACTGATCCTATTCACACTGGGGCCCAGATATTCAAACTGCACCCAAAATGAGCGCAACAGCAGGAGCAAGCACAAACCGATTACGCATATGCACAACAGGTGCTATATTCAAACATGGAGCAGAACAAATTGCGCAAGCAACCAACGTCTGAATATCGCACATACTGCGCCATAGCGCAACCAGGAAGGAGAAGCTGAGCAGAAATGTTGCGCTATGGCACAACCAGGGCAGCCCAGCTGAGCAGTCCAGAGGTGCCATAGCGCAAGCAGAGCCCCCCCAGAGCAATGGAACTGCACATCCAGGGAGGCAGGCTGGGCCCACCACCAGCCATGCCACGCATGGGCACAGGAACACACTGCAGAACCAACAGCACACCTGCACACCCCAAGCACAGCATCACTGGGGGTGTGACGGATGATCTACTGGCCTATGGGGACAAGCCAACAAAGCATAGCAGAGCCATGACACCCCAGCACATCCACTGGCAGCCTGAGAGTGCCACACACAGGGGGTTGACAACCACAGTGCACATCAGCCCCCCGTACGCACAGCACACCCTGCACTGTGACCCCAAGACACCACCTATGTGCAGTGACTGGCACTGCAGGAAACCATGCATCCCCCCAGCACACGTCAACCCCATGCAGCACAGAAGCCTACAAGTCAGACACACCATATGCACTCAGCAGTGGGTGGCAGCAGACGGCAAGACCAACAGAAAGTCACTGCGATGCTGGAGATACCTCCCCATGCACACACACGCACACACATGCACACACACACACACACACACACACACACCAGGACCATACCACCCCAGATGGCATGTACACCCCTGCAACTGAGCACCCATAGCCAGCTGCAAATCAGAGACCAACACAGTATTCATATCAAAATAGAAATGTATATTTAAATATAGTACAGAACCAAAACAAGAAAAACTATTTACAAGGGGGGGGACTGGTACAAGGTAGGGGTGTTCAAGGGTAGGGATGAAAAACTTGGAGAGGGAAGGCAGGGTGGTAGGGATGGGAGAAGTGGGAAGGGTAATACAATCATGGCCAGCCGGTGCTCGTCCTCTGCCTGGTGGCGCCCATCCTGTGCGCGCCTCCGAAGGCCATGGCACCTGATGGACTGCAGGATGGCCTGGTTGTCCACCAACAGTTGTCTGAGGCCCTGAACATCCCGGCCAATCCTCCTGAGAACCTCGAGGCCTGGAAAAGGGAACACAGTCAATGGCTGTGACTGACCACAACCCTGAACACCACCCAACCTGCAAGCCATATAGCCCAATGTCCCAGACCTGTGATGGCATGCACCCACCCACAGTGAACATGCACATGGCCATCACAAACAGGCGGCACCAGCTATGTGCACCACTGCACACACACACTGCCCATGTCCATCACAGCACAAACAAGGCTGTCAAGTGACGTGGCAACGGTGCGATGCCAGTTACACAGCTATGTGCCCAGTGCATGCCTGACCACTAGTGACGCATACACAGACGCACAGATATTGGACAGTGATGCATGTCACCTGTGTCGCATACATACATAGATACATAGACAGTGTTGGCAGATAAGGGCCTATGGCCAACCCAGTCTGTCCATTTGAGCTTGTAAGTTCACTTTGTTTTCCTAGAAGTCTGTTGCCCCTTGCCCCTGACCTCCACAAGTCCTTTATGTCTATCCCATGCATTCTGAAATCCCGTGATTGTTTTAGCCCCCACCACTTCCTCTGGCAGGGTGTTCCACTTGTCCACCACCCGTTCTGTGAAGAAATTCTTTCTCATGTTTCCTCTGAATTGTCCTCCCTCCAACTTCATCCCATGCCCTCTAGTCCTGGAACATGTTTTTCACATCAAAATAGTGTTTTCCTGCACCCTGTTCCTCCCTGTAAGATACTTGTATGTCTCTATCATATCCCCTCTCTCCCTCCTCTCCTCCAGTGAGTACTTGTTCAGTTCCTTCAACCTGTCTTCATAGGACTTGTGATGCAAGCCATGCACCATCTTTGTTGCCCTCCTCTGAACCTTCTCTGCCCACTCTACGTCCTTACGTAGGTATGGTCTCCAGAAATGTACACTGTACTCCAGGTGTGGCCTCACTAGTGTCTTGTATAGTGGAATTATGACCCCCCCCTTTCCTGCATGGTTGTATTGTGCAGGGCTAGTGGTCTTCCCCCCCCAGCATGCAATAGCATCCATGAAGTCCTGATACTCACACTGCTCAAGCAGCTGTGTCTGCTGCTGTTGCTGCTGCTGCTGCTGCTGGGGTGCAACACCTGCTGTCACCGGGGCCCTGGCACGGCCCTCCTCAACCTGGGCCTGCATCCTCACATCTCGGCCTGTGGGAGACATATGTTGAGACAAACATCAGTGTGACTCAAAAGCAGACTGCCCCCTGCCCCAGTGAGAGTGCCTGCCAACACAGCCATACCCATTCAACTCACAGCTGCACACACTGACACAGCCAACCGTGGCTGAGCCATCACCTATGCACAGCCACCAAAACACACACACACCCCTACAGAGAATACAGGTGCATAGATGGTACACCCACCTGGCCTGGGAACCACGCCCCACCTGGCATGTGACCGCAACCTCTCCAATAGGTCCGGATCCCTCCGGCGGAGGTCACCATACCTGTGCTGGCACTGCTCAGCAGACCGGCACTGTCCAGTGACCCCCACCAGGTCAGTGGCCACTTGATGCCACACCTGTAGGGCAATGGTGAGGGTGCCTCACTATAAAGTGCCCCATAGTGGGTTCACTAGGGCCACCAAGTTGGCCAGTTCCAGTTGGCTCCAGGACACAGCTCTCCTCCTAGCCATGGTACCAACTTTACAGCAGGCAATATGGCACCCCGCTGCCCCATAACCCCACGTGGAGATGTTGCACAATAGACCACCACAGGCTCCAATCGCGCTGTTCGAACAGCGCCGTCACTTCACATAGCACTGTCACCAGACAGCGCAATAGGGACGTAAACATGGCAGGTGAACAGCGCTAGGGGGAAAAGGTCAGACACAAGGTCATGGGCAATGACGCAAGGCTACACACAGCACCATCTGACGTATAGGCATCCTGCGCAACTGACCAGCTGTGTACCAGTGCCACAGTGGACTATTGCGCAGTAGTGCCACAGTGCCATATAGTGCCCATTGCTGTAGCACCACTGGCACAATGGTGGCCATGGCCTGAATTGCCAATCGCGCACAGCACGTCAGCAGCGCGGCAGATGCCTGCGTAAGCTATCTGGGCATGCGCAATGCAGTGTACCACACAGTCACAGATCTGCGCCATTGGCTCAGCCGACTCAACCGTATTGCGCAGAGCTCAGATTCGCGATATTCAGCCGACACATGCAAATCATCTGATCAGCCATTCAAAGGCGCAGTGGCGTGATCTGCATGTCATTATAGTTGCTCCACTCCTCATTTGCATGCATTGCGCTATAAATGTGTGACATTGGGCTGCCCTGGCCAGATTCAGTTACTGCAGGTGAGAGGTGAGTTGCATGCTGTGTGATGTTCTGGACAATGATCATGGGAAAATGCTGTAGACTGCACAGTGACAGGTGTCCACTTCCCCCCATACAGATCGCCATGACCGAGCAGAGCCAAGGTGAGGGTGAGGACGGTGGGCATAGGAGGAGGCCCAACTTACAGCAGCAGAGACAGAGGCCCTCTTCCAGGCCTCCTGGATGAGGAGCCAGTACTGAGTGGATGGAGGGGCACCCCTCAGTCCCGTGTGGCTGCATGGGAGGGGGTAGCTCGGGCCGTTAACCTGCATGGAAGCCACCAGCGCTCCGTGCAGGAATGCAAGAAGAAGATGGGGACAGATCGCAGGAGGTTGAAGGAGAAGGTGGCAGCCTTCAGGGCGGCACGTGCTGGCACTGGTGGGGGCCCACCAGTGGTGTTGGAGCTGACCCTGACTGAGGAGACACTGGTCGCATCCATGCAGTGGAGCACTATTGAGAGCGTACCAGGAGGTGGTTTCCAGACAGGTGGAAGCCCATCACTGCATGGTATGACATGGTGGTGGTGTTGGGGGGGGTTTGGGGGGAAGGTTGTTCACATGCACTCACATGTCCTCTCTTTCTGTTACAGATCCTGTTCATCTTCAGGAGACGGTGGTGGTGGTGGGTCCAGGCAGTGATGATGACCTGCTGGACATGGAGGAGGGTCCATCCACCTCTATCACCAGCCAGCAGGCACTGCAGCAGCATGCACGCTGGGCCACCAACTCTGGTGTTGGTGATTCGGTGGGGGTGCACAGCCTGTGTTCAGCAGTCTGGCATGCAGCATGCCAGCACACTGTGACTATGGCTGTAGCACGTACCGCACCATTGATGATGCAAGGACTGCAATGGGCAGTGATAGGTGTGTGTCCCATGACGGACACACAGCAGGCCAGCACGTGCCCCTGGGCCTTTCTGGTTCCAGCTTGTGTACCAGCATGCTGGCACAGTCCCAGGCTGTGCCTGTCAGCACCGTTGGGGCAGCACCGGTGGCTGTGCAGGTGTCTGGCACTGTTGCCAGCACAGCAGTGGAATGAATGGACCCTGGGGCACAGCAGTTGAAGGGGCAGCAGCAGCAGTCACCCACCAGGTCTGGGGGTACAGTGTCAAGCGATGGCACATGTCTGCTGCCCTTTGATCTGCCCATTCCTGGTCCTGGTGAACAGTGCCCACCCTCAAGGGGTGTTGTGCATCAGGACCTTCCACACCCTGGGGGACAGGATGCCGTTGGGGCACAGTACCCATTGGAGGAGCACACCTGCCTGCTGCAGGAATCAGTACAGCTGCAGAGGCGGGTTGCAATGTCCGTGGAGGCACTGTCTGTGTCTGTGGAGTGGCACAGCAGGGAGTGTGCTCTGGACCGTGCCGAGCTGGTTCGTATGCGGACGGATGTGACCGCCGCCATTGACAGGCTGACCCAGGCAGTGGTCTCTGTCGTGGATGCATTGGGCACACAGTCAGGTGCCCCTGTACTGCACACCCCACACAGTTCACTCTCCACTCCCCATTCCTGGCATCGTTCGACACCAGGCCTGTCGATGCCGGGTTCTGTTGTGGCATCCTGAGCACCCCTGGTGCAGGTTTGTTCGGCATGCTGCAGACCCCTGTGCGGGCAAGGTCACATTCACGCAGTGGGACCCCTGGTGGTGCAACAGTGCCACCCCATGTGGCCCCTGCTCAGCCTGCCCGTGCTGTTGGGTCATGGCGGGGCCGCCCACGCATCTGCAGTGGCCGTGGGACAGTGCTACATGACTGAGCTGTCTCCCAGTGCGGGCCCTGTCTTGTGCTGCCATGTGTGCAATGTGTGTCATGGTGGGCAGTGCACTGCTGGGTGCTCTGCTCACCACGCTGACACACAGACCACCTGCACACCCTCCCAACTGCTGTCCACAGGTGTGTGTGCATGATGATGCCTGCATTGTACTGTACACCAAGGTGCAAGGGTGCCCAGCATCTGACACATGTACTTGGACAGTACAGGTGGTGGGGGTGGTCGGTGGTGCTGTGTGCTAGCAATGTCGGTTCTGCTGTGCTGTGCATCTGCCCATGTAAGGTCTGTGCCTGGTGTGTGTGTGTCCATATGAGTGCTTACCCTTCCCTGATGGTGTGTTTGTATGCCTGGAGCCTTCCACTCCCCTGACCGTCATGCACCCCTGATGTGTTCCCCTGTGTGCCTGTGGTTTGCGCATGGACAGTGTTGGTTGCACATGTCCCCTTGACTTACCTGTGTTGTGCATAGTGCTCCTCTGTGATGGTGTCCCGGTGCAGCTGGGCCTGCCGGATCAGTCGGGGGTCCCGCCGTCCTAGGGGGGGCTGCTCATCACCATCAACACCGGCGCCACTGGCATTCCCATCGCTGTCCCCCTCTTCAACCTGTACGGCTATCCCATAGTCTTTGGCCATGTTGTGCAGGATGCAACAGGCCAGGAATATCCCACAGGCCTTTTGGGGGCTGTACTGTAGGGCACCGCCGGAGGTGTCTAGGCATCGGAAGCATGCCTTGAGCATCGCAAACACCCGCTCTATGATGTTGCGTGTGGAAACATGTGCCTCATTATAGCATTGCTGCGATGGGGTCATGGGGCGCTGGTACGGTGTGAGCAGCCAGGGATGGAGTGGGTATCCGCTGTCACCTGTGTGGAGATAGTGGAGATCAGTCTCATGTTCAGGTCCATATTTCCCATATCCCTGTGTGCCACTACCATGGCACCTGTGGCATTCCCACCCTTGCCCCGAGTTTGCATTCCATACATGTGTACTCACCCACTAGATGGCCTGTGGGGATGTCCCCACTCTAGAATCGATGGCACAGCGCAGACTGATACCATATGAAGGCATCATGTGCTCTGCCAGGGTGTGTGGCACAGACATTGATTATGCACCCAGTGGCATCACACACACCACCTGGCAGTTGACACTAGAGAATCCCTTTCTGTTCCGATATGCAAGCCCATCAGGGCCAGGTAGTGTGTGAATGGCCACATGGGTGCAGTCTATGGCCCCTAGCATGCCAGGCATACGTGCTACCCTGTGGAACTCCTGCATGTTTGCTGTACGCTCTGCCGCGGTGCTGGGGAAATGGATGTACTCCGCAGCATGTGGCAGCAGTGCGCTGAGGAATTGGGTGAGGATGCGTGACGTGGTCGACTGTGTGATGCCTGTGGTGTCCCCTGTCAGCCTCTGGAAGGTGCCCGTGGCGAGCAGACACATGCAGGCTGTCACCTTGGTCTCCACCGACAGAGCGTGACTCCGTCGTGAGGGTGCCTGCATCACATCACTGCACAGCTCACAGAGCCGTCTCAGTATTGCTCTGTTCAGGTGGTACCGGCCCACGATCTCCACATCTGTGTACAGCTCAAAGCTGATGCTGGCACGGTACTGCCTGTTGGGGGCATACCGCCGACGGGCCCTTCCATGGCCACATCCCCCTGCAGCATGCATTCTCACCCCCCTCATTACAGCTTCCATGTGGAAGCTGGCACTGTCCATCTCCCTGGCTTCTGCCCCCCCCCGGCTGGTGTTGCTGTGTTACACCCGCTGTCCTCACTGCTACTTCCACTGCACCAGGCACCCCCTGCTGGCCTGTACAGCCTATGGCCCACGCTTTCCTTGCCTGCCCTAGCCTGTCTGTCTGTCTGTCTGTCTGTCTGTCTCTCTCTCTCTCTCTCTCCCCACTTGGCAGCCTTGTAGCGTTCTTGCGCCGCTTCCTTGAGCCTTTCTATTTTGGCTAATTTCCGCTAGTGCGCAATTCCCGGCTGTGCCGCTATTGCGCATCGCGCAAGTCTTTGAATATCGCATTGCGGTCTTTATGCATAGATCCACCCCCTTCGGTTGCTCATGCCTTCATTTTCATTGTCCTGTTGCTCAGCATGTTTTCGGGGGCGCAACTGCCTCCTTCTGAATATCGCTAAATGGCGCACTTTTGGACTTGCGCATGCGCAACCCTGTTGCACATGGCGCAACCCTTTTGAATATCCGGGCCAGGTACCACATACCAAATAATCATCGATGTGCTTTTTAAAAACCTGTGTTGAATGGACTTCCAGTGATGCAAGCATCCGATATGGCTGCTTGAGTTATCTACTCCGCTCCACCCAACAAGAATCTAATTCACCTGGCACCCAAGCGACCTCTAAAGGGTAAAAAACTGAAATCTGCCACTCTCTATATGGTGACTAGACAAAGGCTTAAAGAATTTATGGCCCTCAGTGCTTCTAAGAGGGCTGAACAACAAACCTTGGATCGGCACCAACTGTAAGACAGACCGTGCTCTAACACGGATGACACGATGGCTGATCAAGCGCAATCTGAAGAAGAACCTGAATTTACCGTTACCTCAAGGCAGCTTTGCACCCAACTCAACAAAATAGGGGATACCCTTCAATGTATGGAGACCATGATTGCAGACACCCGCAGAGATCTCCATGTGGTACAAAAGAGAATAGGGGCGACGAAGGCCTGCATCACTGACTACTGCAGCACCACGGATCTGCACAATACGGTGATTCTGGATCTCCACTATAGAGAACAAGAGCTCAGTCAGAGATTGGAAGAGCTTGAAAATCACCATAGGAGGAATAACATAAGGATTCACAGTCTCCCAGAAAAAATGGAATCTGGAGACATGCTTGAATTTATGGACAGTCTTTTGAGGGAGCTGCTAAGTTGGCCTAAGGATTCCCTGTTGGGTATCATCTGAGCATATAGGGCTCTGATGGCCACACCAAGAGATCCCAAAGCAGGACCAAGGTCCATAATCCTCGCCTTCTTGGATTTCAGAGTAAAAGAAAAAATCTTACAAATGGCCTGGAGTCACAAAGAAATAATTTTTGGTGACCAACGCTTGTTTTTTGAGCACGACTTTGCAATCAAAATGATGCAGAGTCGACGACAGATTCTTATAGTGGTCCAACAGCTGAAGCAGCAAGGGCTGAAAGCCTACCTTGATTATGCAGCAAGACTCCGGGTAAAGACTTAGGAAAGCATAACCAAAAGATTCGATGGCATATCAGACACAAAAGGCTTCCTGGCTGACCTAGGCATAAACGTGGAGGACCTAATAGCAAGATTCCTGGTGCAGGAGCTGTGATCATCATCATGGCAATTGAACACCTGCTCAAAACACCCCAAGCAACAGGCTGATCTGTTGGCTATTGTCCATAATGCCATGAAGACTGCTTACACAGAACCAAAGCAGGCCCCCCATCCAGTCATGCATACTCCTCCTCCCTGAATGAAAAAGAAGCTGGCTGAATCTTTTTCACTGATGTCTTCCTCAGCAATACACACCTTTTGGAGGTAATAACCACACAAACTGTTTAGGAAGGTAACTGGCCAGCCTTTCGATCTGATTTAAAGTAATACACATCACCAGGATGATGTAACTCAGTTCAGAATGGGTCATTTGCTTCATTAGCCTCTTGCGTTGTCTGTTGCTTATATCCCTTTATCCTACCATGGTTTGTTTTATACTTTTTTCATGTTAGGGTGAGGTTGATCAAGCTGGATTTTCTATGGTACAACTGCATTCGCGGTCATCTCTGGCACTGTCACATGGCGGACCGCCGATGAGCAGTCCAATGAGACCCCATATGGGGGGGTGTCTCAGGCTCCTCCAGCCAAAAAACCAAGTGGTTTGACTTTCAGGCAAGGTCACTCTATAGCTCAGATATTATTTACTAGCAGAGCATTCCCCTCTCTCCTTCTCTCACCCCCCCTAAACTTTCTACACCCCTCTTATTCTTTAACTATGGTTGTCACATCTATTCTTTTCATCTGTTCTAGTCTTCCATCCTTTTCCATTCATTAATGAGGCTATATCACAATCAGGAGTTTTACTTACAACCCAGGTTTACCCTTGTACCTAGAGATTCATCTCCCTTTTGGGTGGAGTAGATCCTAGAGCAGCTCATTACTCCAAATTTTGTGAGCTACCCAGAGGCAATGGACGCTCTAATTGCCCTACTGACTGGCACATAAAGCAGTAGTCAGAATAAGGGAACCTATGTCTAGATTCCCAGCCACCTCCCATTTTTACATCTATCTCCATAAGGGAGGTATAACATAAGGCATTTCCTTTCACATCTTAGCTTTCACCTTGAAGTACGTATAGGTGAATAAAAATTAAAAAAATACCGCACAGCTTAGAATAATGGCTGGTGCATTGTTCAATTTGTACATAGTTCTGTTTAAGAAAGGTTATAAATGTGACTTTATGCAGTTAAGTGCTTACTGTATGTAAAGATGTTCAAAATGCTGAAAAGGGTTTGTGAGCTCACAGGGTCAGATCAAATCAATTTCTCTGACTATCTGAAATGGCATAAATCAGTGTGACTTCTTATAATGTAAAGGCGTTGAACAGTCCCATAAAGAGAGCTAGGTTGTTAAAGGAACTGCAGAACCTTAAGACCGACGTGGTCCTCCTGCAGGAAACCCACCTCACTCAGATTGAACATACAGGGGTGGTTATAGAGGTATAAAAGTGGGGGTACAGGGGCAGTTATAAAGATTTAAATGTGGGGGTACAGGGGCGGTTATAGAGGTATAAAGTTGGGGGTATAGGGGCGGTGCTATAGGTATAAAGGTGGGGTTACAGGGGCATTAATTGAGGTGTAAAGGGGTACAGGGCAGTTATAGAGCTGTAACAGTGGGGGGCAAAGGGGCTGTTATAGAGGTATAAAGGTGAGGGGTACAGGAGCCTTATCTGAGGTACAAAGGTGGGAGGTTCGGGGCAGTTGTTGTGGTATAAAGGTGGGGGTACAGGGACCTTAATTGAGGTATAAAGGAGGGGGTACAGGGGTGGTTATAGAGGTATAAAGGTTAGGGTACAGAGGTGGTTATAGTGATATAAAGGTGGGGGTAGAGGAGCAGTTATAGAGGTGTAAAGGTGGGGGGTAGAGTGGCCTTAATTGAGGTATAAAGGTGGGGGATACAGGGGCAGTTATGGAGATATAAAGGTGTTGGGGAACAGGGCAGTTATAGAGGTATAATGGTGGATGGTACAGGAGCCTTAATTGAGGTATAAAGGTGAGGGGGGTACAAGGCAGTTTTAAAGGTATAAGGTGGGGGGTATGGGGTGGTTATAGGGGTTATAAAGGTGGAGGGTACGGAACGATTATAGGAATATAAAGGTGGGGGTTACAGGGGCCTTAATAGAGGTACAAAGGTGGGGGGGTACATGTGCGAATATAGAGGTGGGGGGTACGGTGCCTTAATTGAGGTATAAAGGTGGGGGCTACAGGGGCGGTTATAGAGGTATAAAGGTGGGTGTGCATTGGCCTTAATTGAGGTGTAGAAAGGTGGGGGCACAGGGGCACTTATAGAGGTATAAAGGTGGTGGTAGAGGGGCCTTAATTGAGGTATAAATGTGGGGGTACAGGGAAAATATAGAGGTATAAAGGAGGGGGGTACAGGGGCCTTAATTGAGGAATAAAGGTGGGGGTACAGGGGCGTTATAGAGGTATAAAGGTGGGGTACCGGGGCAGTTATAGAGGTATAAATGTGGGGGTACATTGGCCTTAATTGAGGTATAAAGGTGAGGGCACAGGGGTGATTATAGTAGTATAAAAGTGGGGGGTACAGGGACAGTTATAGAGGTATAAAGTTGGGGGTACAGGGGCCGTAATAGAGCATAAAGGTGTGGGTATGGGGTGGTTATAGAGGTATAAAGGTGAGGGGTACAGGGGCCTTATTTTGGGTACAAAGGTGAGGGTACGGGGCTGGTATAGAGGTATAAACATGGGGGTACAGGGGACTTAATTGAGGTATAAAGGAGGGAGGTACATGGGTGGTTATAGAGGTATAAAGGTCGAGGGGTAGGGGCGGTTATAGAGGTGTAAAGGTGGGGGGGTACAGTGACCTTAATTGAGGTATAAGGGTGGGTGCTACAGGGCGATTATAGAGTTGTAAAGTTGGGGGCTACGGGGGGGTTATAGAGGTATAAAGGTGTGGGAGTACAGGGCGGTTATAGAGGTATAAAGGTGGATGGTACAGGGGCCTTAATTGAGGAATAAAGGAGGAGTGTACAAGGGCGGTTATAAAGGTATAATGGTGGTGGGTATGGGACGGTTATAGTGGTATAAAGGCGGGAACACAGGGGCGGTAATGGAGGTATAAAGGTGGGGTAGAGGGGTGGTCATAGAGATATAAAGGTGCTGGTTACAGGGGCCCTAATTGAGGTATAAAGGTTGGGCATAAAGGGGTGGTTATAGAGATATACAGGTGGGGAATACAGGGTCCGATATAGAGGTATAAAGTTGGAGGTACAGGGGCAGTTATAGAGGTATAAAGGTGGGGGGTACAGGGGCGGTTATAGAGGTATAAAGTTGGGGTACAGGGGTGGTTACAGAGGTAGAAAGGTGGGGGTACAGGTGCAGTTATAGAGGTATAAAGGTGAGGTGTACAGAGGCCTTATTTGAGGTACAAAGGTGGGGGTACAAGGCTGTTATAGAGGTATAAAGGATGGGGTACATGGGTGGTTATAGAGGTATAAAGTTTGGGGGTACTGGGGCGGTGGTAAAGGTATAAATGTGGGGAGTACAGGAGCATAAATTGAGGTGTAAAGTGGGTACGGCACGGTTATAGAGCTATAAAGGTGGGGGGTACGGGGTGGCTATAGAGTTATAAAGGTGAGGGGTACAGGGGCCTTATTTGAGGTACAAAGGTGGGTGGTATGGGTTTGTTATAGCGGTATAAAGGTGGAGGATACAGTGGCCTTAAGTGAGGTATAAAGATGGGTGGTATGGGGCGGTTATAGAGTTGTAAAAGTGGGAGCTACAGGGGTGGTTATAGAGGTATAAAGGTGGGGGGGTACAGGGCAGTTAAAGCAGTATAAAGGTTGATGGTACAGGGGCCCTAACTGAGGTATAAAAGTGGAGGCACAGGGGTGGTTATAGAGGTATAAAGATGCGGGTATGGGGCAGTAATATAGGTATAAAGGTGGGGGTACAGGGGCAGTTATAGAGGCATAATGGTGGGGGTACAGGGGCATTTACAGAAGTATAACATAGAAACATAGACTTTGATGGCAGATAAGGACTGCTTGGCCCATCTAGTCTGCCCATTTCCCTACCTACAGGATAGGCCACAGATCCTAGTTAACCAACAGCCTATTTCTTCCTACCCCCCACAAGAATTGCCTTATGTCTGTCCCATGCATTCTTGAATTCTCCCACAGTTTTAGACCCCACAACCTCCTCAGGAAGGCTGTTCCATGCATCCACTACCCTCTCTGTGAAATACTTCCTCACATTACCCCTGAACTGCCCCCCATCTTTAAATTGTGTCCCCTTGTTCTTGCACATCTCTTTTTCTGAAAGATGCTACCCTCTTGGACTTTGTTAATTCCACTGAGGCACTTAAAAGTTTCTATCATGTCCCCCCTCTCCCTTCTTTCCTCAAGGGTATACATATTAAGCTCCTTTAGTCTCTCCTCATACGGCTTCTCTTGCAGACCCTGCACCATTTTAGTTGCCGTCTTCTGGACTGCCTCTATCCTGTCTATGTCTTTGCGGAGATAGGGTCTCCAGAACTGGACACAGTACTCCAGATGGGGTCTCACCAACTGTCTGTACAGAGGGATAACAACTTCAAGTTTTCTGCTGCTGATGCCTCTCCCTATGCATCCCAGTATACCCCAGCCCTCCCTACTGCCTTCTCACATTGCTTGCTAACCTTAAGGTCATCTGATATTATTACCCCCAGGTCCCTTTCCTTTTTTGTTGTTGTTACTACCTCCCTCCCCATTGTGTATTCTTCCCCTGGGTTCTTGTTTCCCAGATGCATTATTTTGCACTTCTTTGCATTGAATCCTAGCTGCCATACTTCTGACCATTCCTCCAACCTTGCCAAGTCCCTTCTCATCCTTTCCATGCCTCCTTGTGTATCAACCCTGTTGCAGATCTTTGTGTCATCTGCAAAGAGGCATACTTTTCCTTCCAGTCCCTCTGCAATGTCATTTATAAAGACATTAAAAAGGACTGGACCCAGTACTGAACCCTGCAGTACCCCACTAGTAACCCCTCTTTCTTCAGAGTGGACTCCATTTACAATTACCTTCTGTGTCCTGTTGTCCAGCCAATGTTTTATCCAGGGACCCACTCCCAGGCTGGTTAATTTGACTATTAATCTTTTGTGTGGGACTGTGTCAAATGCCTTGCTAAAGTCTAGGTAGGCCATGTCCACAGCCCCTCCCTGGTCTACTACTTTGGTCACTCAGTCAAAGAAATCTATTAGATTCATCTGACATGACCTTCCCGCTGTGAACCCATGCTGCCTTGGGTCCTGTGCCCCACTGGCCTCTAGGTACTCAACTATTCTTTCCTTCAGAAGTGACTCCATCACTCTCTACTACAGAGGCAGACTGACAGGTCTGTAGTTTCCTGCCTCTGTCTTGGTCCCACTTTTGTGAAGGGGAATCACATCCACCTTCCTCCAGTCCTCGGTACCACACTATCCTCCCATGATTTATTAAAAGAGTAGCTAGTGGTTTCACTAGTTCCCCTTAATTCTTTTAGAATTCTGGGGTGAATTCCATCAGGCCCCATTGCTTTGTCCACCTTCAGTTTTAGGAGTTCTTGCAGAACCCTTTCTTCTGTGAAAGGACTGGGATCGGACCCCCCATCAAGAGTGCTTCTGTTAATTGGATTAGGCACTTCCTTCTCCTCTTTTGTGAATACTGAGCAGAAATATTCATTCAGTATCCCTGCTTTTTCACTGTCCCCCTCTGCCCACCCACCGTTCATTCTATTCAGCCTCACTATCCTTCCCCTTGTCTTTCTACGCTCGCTGATGTACCTATAAAAGGTTTTATCCCCCTTCTTAACCGAGTTGGCTATCTTTTCCTCAGTTTGGGCCTTTGCTATTCTGACTTCCTCCTGCTTCCTTCTGCCTTAACTGGTACAGCTCACTGTCCTGCTCCTTCTGTGTTTCCTTATACTTCCAGAATGCTATCTTTTTCTTCCTGACTTTCACAGCCACCTCTTTTGAGAACCATAGTGGCTGTTTCTTTCATTTTGATTTGTTTATTTGCTTCACACAAAGGCTTGTTGCCTCTGTGATGGCAGTTTTGATGATTCCCCATTGTTGCTCCACCCCTCCTTCTAGCCTGTTTGCTAGTGCTTTTCTGAGGCACTCTCCCATCTTGCCAAAGTCAGCCCTCCTGAAGTCCAGTACCCTCACTTTTGTATGGCTTGACTCTGTAGCTGAGTTTAATGTGAACCACACTGTTTGATGGTCACTTGTTCCCAGATGGCAACCCACTTCTAGATCTGAGATCCTCTCACTGTCCCCATTTGAGAGTATGAGGTCTAAGATTGCTCCCTCATGAGTGGGTTCCAAAACTAGCTGTCTGAGGCATGCCACCTGTCGGACATCAAGAATGGTCCTGCTCTTGGATGTGGCTGTAGCAAATGTGCTCCAGTTAACATCTGGCATATTCAGGTCTCCCATCAACAGTATCTCCCCTTTCTCTGCCATTCTAAGTATGCCTTCTATCATATCCTTGTCCATTCCTTCCCCCTGATACGGGGGTCTGTACACTACCCCTGTGCGGATTGTGGTGCCCTTTCGAGTCTCCAAGGTGACCCACAGTGCCTCGTCTCCTCCCTGTTTACTCTTTTGTTCAGTTGCTTTTATCCCTTCCTTTACGTAGAGAGCTACTCCTCCCCCTCTTTTCCCCTCCCTGTCTCTCCTGTAGGTTATGTACCCTGGTATGTTAACATCCCAGTCATGGTTCTCTGTGTACCATGTTTCTGTGACTGCTATGATATCCAGGCATCCCTCTTCCATCAAGGCCACCAGCTCAGGGAGCTTGTTGCCCAGACTATGGGCATTGGTACTCATTACCCTCCATTTCCTGATGGCCTTACTCCTTTGACCCATCCCTGTCCTTCTTGCCTTTGTCACTTTTTCCATTAGCCCTGCCCTTCTCCCTATCAACACCTCTATGTTGGTGTTTACTGCACTTACTACTGTGATTTTTGGGGGGGGCTAGGATTTCCATGCTCCTTTTCAGTGCTTCCCCCCTTGGCTAGTTTAAATGCTTGCCAATGAAGCATTTAAACCTATCACCTAGGATCCTGGTTCCCCTCCTGGACAGATGCAGCCCATAATGCCAGTATAGGCTTGCACCACTCCAGGTGGACCCCCCAGTCCCCAATGAAGCCAAATCCCTGAGCTTCACACCAGTTTTTCAACCACTGATTCAATCCCATGATGCGGAACACCCTAGCCTCTCCTTCGCCATAGATGGGCAGCATCTCTGAGAAAGTTACCATGCATGCTACTTGTCTAAGGCCCCTCCCCAATTCCACAAACTCTTTCTGCACTACTCTAATCCCTTTCTTAGCCAGGTCATTTGTCTCTAGGTGGACAATGACATCCAGCTCTCTCCCCTGTGCAGCTGCTCTGGCAATCCTATGGATTCGCTCCCTGTCCCTCCAAGCCATGGCGCCAGGCAGGCATCTTACCTCCCTCTCCCCTTCCTCCCCCAGTTCTACCTTCCTAACAATGTAGTCCCCCACCAGGAGTTGTTTCCTCCCTGCAGGGTCCCCTGCCACCCTCCTGTGGGTCTTCTTTGTGGAGGTTCCTAGCATCCTCCTTGGTCTCCACTGTGGTGCCCATAGAGGAACCACACTTTGCCAGAATGGCATAGGAATTGTGGAGAGGTACAACTGAGGATGCACCTCTGTTCCACCACCCTCACCCTCCCTGAGCCCACTGTGGTCCAACTGTTCCTCTTTCTTGGCAACCTCTGAGGCAATGGCAGTGTCACTGGTGGTCCCTGGATGGAAGAGGAGGTCCCACAAATTCTGGCCAACTCAGCCCGGAGTTGAGCAACCTCCTCCCTCAGCCCAGAGAGGTGCCTGCAGATGGGACAACACCGCATCCTCCAGAACGTCTCCCAGAAGACTGCTCCACAGCCACTGCACTGCACCACTCCCATCATGTCTTATTTCTGGCCCCTTAACTGTTTGCAATCCTTACTCTTTCCTCTGTTTTTTTTTCTCTCCCTCTCTCCCTACTTTTTGCCTGTGTGCCCTTTAAGCTCCTGATTGTCCTGTTCTGAGACAAGAATATGCTATATTTCTCAGTAGACCCCTTACTTGCTCAGAGGCAGACCTCCAGCAGCTAGAGGGGGCCAGAGAGCTACTCTTGCCCTTCTAGGATGGTGGCTCTTTGGTGGCTCTGTGATCACTCACTTCCTGCTCCCAAACAGGAAGTTCCTGTTGTCAGTCAAATTCTGTGCCTATAAAAGTAGAACTAGCTTTGGGTGGGAGGGTGGAGGGGAGGGAAGGAGGGCAATATAGTCCCAGCAGAGAAGTCCAGTCACACAGAAGTCCTTTCTCCTGGTGTCTTCTGCCCAGCTACTAGCAAAATCTTTCTAAGGCAGTCTTTAAATGTAGCTTCCTTCTAGCTAAGCCACTCAACCTACTTACTAGATCTTTCTACGAGTAATTTAAACCTCACAGCTATTAAGCTATAAGGGGGTCCAGAGGTGATTATAGAGGTATAAAAGTGGGGGGTACAGGGGCAGTTATAGAGGTATAAAGTTGGGGATACGGGATGGTTATAGAGGTATAAAGGTGTGGGTATGGGGCAGTTATAGATATATAATGGTGGGGGTACAGGGGTGGTAAAAGAGGTATAAAGGTAGGATGTACAGGGGTTGTTTTAGAAGTATAAAGATGGGGTAAAGGGACTGTTATAGAGGAATAAAGGTGGGGGTACAGGGGCAGTTATGGAGATACAGGGGTGGGGCTATGAGGCAGGTAATGAGGTATAAAGTTGGGGGTACAGGTGCCTTAATTGAGGTATAAAGGTGGCGATACAGGAGTAGTTATAGAAGTATAAAGGTGGGGGGTACGGGGTGATTATAGAAGTATGACGGTGGTGGGTATGGAGCAGTTATAGAGGTATAAGAGTGGGGGGTACATTGGTCTTAACTGAGATATAAAGATGGGGGCATAGAGGCCGTTATAGAGGTTTAAAGGTGGGTGGTACAAGGTGGTTATAGAGGTATAAAGGTTGGGGGTACAGGGGCCTTAATTGAAGTATAAAGGTGGGGAGTACAGGGACAGTCATAGAGGTATAAAGGTGGGGGTACAGGACTGGTTATAGAGGTATAGAGGTGGGGGTACAGGGGTGGTTATAGAGGTATGAAGGTGGGGAACAGGGGCCCTAATTCAGGTATAAATGCATGGCATAAAGGGGTGATTATAGAGATATAAAGATGGGGGTACAGGGGCAGTTATAGAGGTATAATGGTTAGGGGTACATGGGTGGTTATAGAGGTATAAATGTGTGGGGTACAGGCACGGTTATAGAGTTATAAAGGTGGGGGTACAAGGGTGGTTATAGAGGTATAAAGGTGGGGGTCACAGGAGCCCTAATTGAGGTATAAATGTGTGGGGTATAGGGGTGGTTATAGAGGTATAAAGGTGGGGGTACATGGGCAGTTATAGAGGTATAAAGGTGTTGGTAAAGGGGCGGTGATAGAGATATAAAAGTGGAGGTACAGGGGCGGTAAAAGAGGTATAAAGGTAGGGCATACAGGGGTGGTTTTTGAAGTATAAATGTGGGGGTAAAGGGGTGGTTATAGAGGTATAAATGTGGGTGGTACAAGGCGGTTATAGAGGTATAAAGGTTGGGGGGTACAGGAGCCTTAATTGAAGTATAAAGGTGGGGAGTACGGGGACAGTTATAGAGATATAAAGGTGGGAGTACGGGGCAGTTATAGAGGTATAGAAGTGGGCTACAGGAGTTGTTATAGAGGTATGAAGGTGGGGGTACAGGGCAGTTTGGGAGGTATAAAGGTGGGGATACAGGGGCTTTAATTGAGGTATAAATGCGGGGTGTAAAGGGGTGATTATAGAGATATAAAGATTTGGGTACGGAGCGGTTACAGAGGTATAATGGTTAGGGGGTACAGGGGTGGTTATAGAGGTATAAATGTGTGGGGTACAAGCGCAGTTATAGAGGTATAATGGTGTGTGTCACAGGAGCCCTAATTGAGGTATAAATGTAGGTGGTACAGCGGTGGTTATAGAGGTATAAAGGTGGGCGTACAGGGGCATTTATAGAGGTATAAAGGTGTGGGTAAAGGGGCAGTTATAGAGATATAAAGGTGGGGGGTACGGGGCGGTAAAAGAGATATAAAGGCAGGGCATACAGAGGTGGTTTTAGAAGTATAAGGTGGGGTAAAGGGGTGGTTATAGAGGTATAAAGGTGGGGTACAGGGGCAGTTATGGACATACAAAGGTGGGGATACAGGGCAGGTAAAGCGGTATAATGTTGGGGGTATAGGAGCCTTAATTGAGGTATAAAGGTGGGGTACAGGAGTGGTTATAGAGGTATAAAGGTGGGGGTACAGGGGTGATTGTAGAGGTATAAAGGTGGGGTACAGAGGCAGTTATAGAGGTATAAAGGTGGAGTGTACTGGGTGGTTATGGAGATACAATGGTGGTGGTATGGGTCAGGTAAAGAGGTATAAGGTTGGGTACAGGGGCCTTAAATGAGGTGTAAAGGTGTGGGGAACAGGGGCAATTATAGAGGTATAAAGGTGGGGGGGTACAGGGACCTTAATTGAGGTGTAAAGGTTGAGTGTGTAGGGGCATTAATTGAGGTATAAAGGTCAGGGGTACTTGGGTGGTAATTGAGGTATAAAGGTAGGAGGTGTGGCAACCCACCTCTCCTTCTGGGCTGAAACAGCTTTTAGAGAGGTGTTTGTCTTCAGGTATTTGCTGCCACCAGCAGGACTTTCCTTCCGACTCCTCTTTCAAGTGCACATACTTGAAGAATTAAATGTGCAATTGCACAAGTTAAAGTCTGGTAGTGTGTCTCTCTCGGGTGGTATGTGCCACACAGAGTTTACCTCAGCCAGTGGAAAACAAATATTACCTTAGAAAAATGACATCACAGTCACAACTGTTGAGCAAATAAATAGCTTTTTACTTAACAGAAAGTGCACAGAGCATTTACAGGATTTACAACACAAGAGAAAAACACTCATACAGGAAAAGTAAACAAATGTTTTTAAACAACAGATGGCAAAAGAAGAAGGCTATTACTGAAATATGCTAGCACTAAACTTACCCTTTCCTGTCCTTCTAAGAGGCACTGCACCCTATTCTAACTGCCAGCTCCCATGGACATAGCTACAAGGGTAGGCTCCAAACTTATGTTTCCCCTCCCAGCTTCCAAAGCAAAAGAGACACTTCATTGTCTGTCAGCCTCTTATATATTCTCCTGGGAATAGGTAATGCCTATTCCCCCTTTGAATGCACCAGCCATCTAACATGTATGTATTTAATTGTCCCAATCAGACTGAACACCTATCAGTGACCAATTATATTCCATTTTAACCTTCAGTTTATATTTGAATGACCCAATCCATTTAAACTGACCTGTGTATGTGTCTGCAGGTCTGTGTGTGTGTGGAGATGTCCACTCGAGATTTATGAGCCAGCACTTATCTAGCAGCTAGGAATTCCACAAGCTGGATGCTGCTGGACAGAGAATTTTAGCCTGAGGCCCAGATATTCAAAAGGGTTGCACCATGCGCAACAGGGATGTGCCAGTGCAAGTCTGAAAATCTGCCATTGTGCAATATTCAGTGGGAGGCAGCTGCGCCTCCCAAATCACAATGCACAAGAGCGCAATGGTAATGAATGCATGTGCAAGTGAAGGGGGAGGAACTATGAATAAGTGGCACAGTGCGATATTCAACAGCATGCGCCATGCGCAATAGGGGAGCAAATGGAAGTTGCGCGATAGTGGAAATGATCCAAAATAAAAAGGAACAAGAGAGAGGTACAAGAACGCTACAAGGAAGCCAGAGGTGGGAGCGAAGTGACAGCAACCAGGAAGACAGTAACAGTGAGCAGGGCTGGGTAACAGCAGGACAGAGCACACCTGAAAACTACCAGGAACAGGAAAGGAGTGGGGAGCCTGTGCTACTGTGCAGGAGTAAATGGGAAGTGCCACAGTGGACTGAAGGCAGTGACAGTGGGCAGGACATCCAAATCTGGGAGGTGTTCCCGGTGCAGGGGGAGTAGCATAAAGGACAAGGGGGGAACAGGAATACAGCTGCTGGGGGGCACATAAGCCAGGGACATGGCCAGTGCCACCATTCAGATGGAGGCAGTAATGAGGGCTTGGAGAAGACAGGCAGCAGGGGGGCACGGCCGTGGAAGGGCCCTTCGGCGGTATGCCCCCAACAGACAGTACCGAGCCTGCACCAGCTTTGAGCAGCACAGTGACACCGAGATAGTGGGCCAGTACCATCTGAACCAGGTGATCTTGAGGCAGCTCTGTGAGCTGTGCAGTGATGAGATGCAGGCACCCACACGATGGAGCCATGCTCTGTCAGTGGAGACAAAGGTGACATCTGTCATGTGCCTGCTTGCCATGGATACCTTTCAGAGACCAACAGGGGATTCAACAGGCATAACCCAGTCAGCTGTGTCATGCCTACTCACACAATTCCTCAGTGCACTGCTGCCACATGCTGTGGAGTACATCCGTTTCCTCAGCACACAGGCGGAGTGCACAGCACACATACAAGAGTTCCACAGGGTAGTACGTATGCCTGGCATGCTCATGGCCATTGACTGCACCCATGTGGCCATCTACATGCCACCTGGCCCAGAATGCACTGCATACATAAATCAGAAGGGCTATTCAGGCATCAACTGCCAGGTGGTGTGCGATGCTTGGGGGTGCATAACCAATGTCTGTGCCATGCACCCTGGGGGAGCACATGATGCCTTCATCTGGCACCAGTCGGCACTGTGCCACAGGTTCAAGAGTGGGGACATCCCCACTGGCCACCTAGTGGGTGAGTATGCAAATCACACAGAAAGACATGGATCTTGGGAGGGGCATAGACAGAGGTGACATGGGTACTGGCCTAGATGGCCCATGACAGGGCGACACTGATCACCAAACTAATGTCCACCCTCTACACACAGGTGACAGTGGATACCCACTCCGTCCCTGGCTGCTCACACCATACCGGCGGCCTGCAACCCCATTGCAGCAATGGTACAATGAGGCACATGCCACCACACGCAATGTCATAGAGTGGGTGTTCGGGATGCTGAAGGTACATTTCTGTTGCCTGGACACGTCTGGCGGTGCCCTACAGTACAGCCCCTCAAAGGCCTGCGGGCTATTCCTGGTCTGTTACATCCTGCACAACATGGCCAACGACTGTGGGATAGCTGTACAGGTCGAAGAGGGGGACAGCAATGGGTACGATGAGGATGCTGGTGCAGATGGTGATGGTCAGCCCCCCCTTGGTCGAAGGGATCCCCGACTGATCCAGATGGCACAGCTGCACTGGGACACCATCACAGAGGAGCACTTCAACAACCCAGCTAAGTCATGGGGCCATGTGCAACCACCAATGGAAAGTGCACAACCCACAAACATGCATGGACAAACCCAAGGGGTGCATGTCGTAAAGGGAATTGGCTGAGCATGGAACTGCACACACCATCAGAGATGAGCAAGGCCTAACATGGCATGCGGTCATGCACACAAACACACCCCCCCACAAGACATGCACAAAGGGTAGGAGGCACGCTGACCCCAACTGCCACCCCTAGCCATACATATGTCCACAGACCACCACGCCCAGTGCCGGTCATTGTCAGTGATTCAGATGCTGGGCACCATTGCACAGTGGTGGACAGCGCAACACAGGCATCATCATGCACACACCACAGTGGCCAGCAGCCAGGAGAGTGTGCACATGAAACGTGTGTGTGTGTGTGTGTGTGTGTGCAGGGCCGGGTACCCCACCCATGCATTGCACATTGAACAACACACTGCACACAGGGCAGCATCAGACAGTAGCCATGGTGGGAGACAGGTCAGTCACGCGACACAGTGCCATGGCTGCCACGGATGCATGGGCAGCCCTGCCAAGACCAGCCAGCAGAGGCAGGCTGACCAATGGCCTCATGGGGTGACACTGACAGTCTCTCAGGGGTTCCGCTGCAGGAACGCGACCGTTCTCGAGCAGGGGTCTGCAGCTCACCAAACATACCTGCACCAAGCGTGCTCAGGATGCCCACAGCTGAACCCAGTGTTGACAAGGAGGGTGTCGCGCAATGCCGGGAATGGGGGGTGGACATTGCACTGCGTGGTGTCTGCGATGCGTGGGCAAATAACTGTGTGCCCATTGTGGCCATGACAGCTGTGAATGCCTGTATCTGCCTGTCAATGGTGGCTGTCACATCCTCCCACAGCCGGTCCATCCCTGTAGGAGCAGACCGGTGTCCCCGCTGCACCGCTCATCTGCCTGGCGCAGGACCACACTGAGTGCATCCACCGCTATCACAAGCCTCAACTGCTGATCCACTGAATCATGGAGTATGCGGGTGTGCTCATCTAAGAGGTCATCCGCCGGATCGGCATGCTGTCCCTCATGGTGTTCACGGCCGTCTGGGCAGCACCCCTTGAGGTTGGGTGCTGCACACCAGGGCCATGCCTGGGCATGTCCACAGGTGGTGCACTGACGCTGTCCCCCGACACTGTCCCCCCATCACCATTGGCCAACTGCTGACACTGCCCCTCTGGATGCCACTCTCCAGGGCTCAATGGTGCCACCACAGTGGCCACAACAGCCCCACTGTCCTGGACACACCAGTGCTGCCCCACTGGTGCAGACAGGCACAGGCTGGGACTGTGATGTCACGCAGGCCTCCACGGTGGCACCACCCATGGCTATGCCTGTACTGTAACCTGCTGTGCAGCCATCCTGTGGCCCACACATATCACTGTCCATGATGTGAGCTTCATCATCATCAGTGATGGATCCGGCACCAGTCTGAGTCTCAGCATGCTGGCATCCATGGACGCTGTCATGCTGGGACATGGGCAGGGCCTCCTCCGCACCTGCTCCACCAACATCAGTCCAAACAGCCAGGCAGGCCCATTGTCATCATGATCCTCGAACACCTGTGGAGGTGGATGGGCCCTCCTCTGTGTCCAGGGTATCGCCCTCAGTGGATGAGCCCACCACCGCTGACCCATGTAGATGCTCAGGAGCTGTAAGGGAACACAGTAGCATTAATGTATCTTCCCTACCCTGTGGCATTTCCCCCCCCACTGTGACAGATCAGGACCTACCATGCAGTGACGGGCTACCACCCGTCTGGAAACCACCACCTGGAACACCGTCGATAGCACAACGCCACATGCTGCAAGCAACCCGTTCTTCCTGTGGCATCAGGCATTGCACAGCCGGCTGTCCCCCACCAGTCACAGCCCGTGCTGCCCTGATGGCAGCCACCTTATCCTTAATCCTCCTCCTGTCCATGCCCACCTTCTTCTTGCACTCCTGCACGGACCACTGGTGGCTGCCATGCTGGTTGATGGCATGCGCCACCTCACCCCATGCAGCAGCATGGGCTTGTGGTGTTCCCCACTGTCCGCTGAGCAGCTGTTCCTGGTCAAGGTAGGCCTCAAACAGGGCATCTGTTTCTGCCTTGGTAAAGTTTGGCCCCCTCCGTCTTCTACATCTCTGTTCCTCCTCCTCCACCTCACATTCGCTCATCATTGATCCTGTGGGAATGACAGGTATTACCTCTGACAGTGCAGTCCCATGCATCTCCCACACACTACAGTCCACAATCCCAAACAGCATGCAACTCACCACAATAGACTGCAATACCAGACTATGGCCTCTGTAGCCCAGTGTCACATTTATATAGTACAACGCATGCAAATGAGGTGAGGCTCAATTTTAAGTGGATGCTAATGCAGTATCTGCGTCATTGAATCGCTGATGAGCTGATTTGCATATGCTGGCTGAATATCACGCTGTTGCGCCTTGCACAATTGTGTTGAACATGCTCAGGCAAGGGTGCAGTTCTGTAATGTGCACAGTAGACACTGAACGGCGCATACCTGGGGTGCTGACACCAACTCCTACCACACTGCTGATGTGCTGTGAATGGGAGACAGTTCAGGGCATGGCCACCATTGTGCCAGTGGTGCTACTGTGCTGTTCACATGTATAGTGCTCTTGCACTGGGGTGCCGTAGGTGCCATGGAGCCACAGTGTGGTAGGCCACTATAGGGCATCTCACACAGGCACCCAATCATGCTACATGCAGGGAGTACCAATAGCACTGTGGTGGTCCGTGCGCAACAGACTCTTGACCCTGTACCCAACCTTTGCCCCCTAGGTGCCATGCGTCTGCATGGGTGCACCACTATCACACTGTTTGGTGACAGCACGATGGGGAATGGCAGCACTGTACAGCGCAGCATCTGCACATGGCAGATCGTGCTACCGAATGCTATTTTGACTCCAACCAGCTTCAGCGATGGCAAGATGGAGGGCTGCTGTTTGGAGCCAGGTGGAGCTGGCCAATTTGGTGGCCATAGTGGAGCCCCTTGCTGAGGCACTGTTTTGAAATGCACCCCTGGACAGGACCAGGAGTGCTGTATGGGAGGAGGTGGTTGTGGCGCTGCAGGAGGCCACAGGAATGGAGCGTACAGCTGAGCAGTGTCACCACAGATAAGGGAACCTCCAGTTCAGGGACCCAGACAGGCTTGTCTGCCTGCGGGCACGTGCCACGAGAAGTGCAGTGCCACGACCAGGTAGGTGCCCCATCCATACACTAGTTGCGTCCATACGGGTATCACGGTGGGCATGTGTCCACCACATGGGGGGGTGGGCCATCCAGTGTGGGCAGTGGTGTTGGTGGTGTTGGTGGTGGAGGTGGTGTTGGGGGGTTGCAGCATGGCTGGGCTGTGTGGGATTGCACATACCTGGGGGTGGGGGTCTTTGATACTGGATTGTACTGATATTCCCCTCTCCATGTTTGCTCCCTAGGCTCTGAAGAGCGGCGCCAAGCCCGAGAGGACTGACACCGAGGCATGGGTAGAGGAGCTGGTCAACAGCCACAGGCAGCCAGTTGCATCGGAGTACAGCGCCAGGATCAGGCCGATGATGTTAAGTGCCTTTCTTCCAGGATATTCTGTGCATGCTGTGTTGCAGGGCAGGTGGCGGGGCATGGTCACCATCCATTGACACCACTGCCATGCATGCCACACAGTACAGTCAGCACTGTCCAGTGGCACTGCATGTGTGGGTGTGCATCGCTGGTGGTCCATGCGTGCACTGGGTACATGGCTATGCCACTGCCTTTGCACCGCATAGCCATGTCATTGTACAGCCATGGTGGTGCTGTGTGGGACTTGGGTAGTGGCTGTGTGCAGCGGTCCACATGGCTGTGTGTGAGTGGGTGGGCAGGTCATGTAGACACGATCACTGTGGGTGGTAGCACACCATCACAGGGGCGTGTCCCATGGCTGTATGCCATGCACAATGGGTGGGCTGCAGAGGGATGAGCATTCACATCTATTGACTCTGCTCCCTTGTTCTAGGTGGATGGAGGATGATGCACCTGGAGAGGGCCATGCGGGAGCTGCTACAGGTGGCACGTGCCTCACTAGAGATCCTTCAACAGATGGACCAGCATGACGTCAGGAGAAGACATAGTGGGAGGTGCCACAGGAGTGGGGAGCGGGGTGCCCGCTGAAGATACCATGCCCTGGGTTCAACTCTACCCCCCTGGACCCACCCTCACACCCCTCCTTCCCTCTACCATTTGTTCACCCCTGCCCCTTACCCACCCCCACCTGGTTTGTTGCCCTCACCCCCAACAGCTATGTACATATTTGTAAATAGTTGTTTTCTACCTTTAAATATACATTTGTTTTGTTATGCCTACTGTGGTGGTCCCTAATTTGCAGTGGGCTACAGGTGCTCAGCTGCAGTGGTGTGCATGGCATCAGGGGTGGTGCAGTCATGGGCATGTGTGTGTCTCCGTAGGGGAAGCAAATATGGTGTGGGTGTAGCTATCAGTCACTGTCTGTGGTTTGTGTGTTGTTCCCTGTGCACTGGATGACTGTGTGCAGTGGTCCACGGTGCATGCACTGTGTTCATGGTGCACCTGTCAGACTGTCCATGGCCTGTGCAGCTGACACCCTTACATGTCTGTGACCTGCACGGTCTGCTGGCATGTCAGTGGTGGCTGTCCATGCTGGACAGCCACTGTACCCAGCACAATGCCGGGTTGCCTCCTGTCACTGGTGTGGTGCATGTCTGCCTTGGGTGGCACTGTGGCCTCCGCTGTTGTTGTCCCACCTCCATGCTGTTGCTTGTGTCTGTTGCAGGGGATGTGCTCCACTGTCTGTCACTTGTGATCCAGGCACATGCTGGTGGTGTACAGCTTCATGGTGCCTGCGCAGGGTGGCTGGCACACCTGTGCCATGGAGGGGTGCAGACCGTGTGTACATGGTTTCTGTGGCCACACACCAGGGGCTTGGTTGACCCACTAGTGTGTCCCTGTGTTGGTGTGCCCTTGGTTATGGGTGGGTGTTTGTCCATGCACTGTGTTGCATCCTGTGTGGCGCATGCTTTCATGCACCACTGTGGATGTCTGTGATGGCTGTTGTGGCCAGTGTTGGGTCAGGATGTGTCCTTGGGAGGGTGTGCAGGGTGCTGTAACACTGGTGGTGGGGTCTGGGGCATGCCCTGTCACATGTGGGGTAGCTCATGTGCCGACACATGGTCGGTCTCTCAGCTGTACCTCTGGGGGATGTGCGTGGTGGCACTGTGTATGCAGTCATTGCATCACTGTCTGCTGCCACCCACTGAAGGGTGTTCATGGTGGGGCTGCCTTGCATGGTTCTGTGGTGCACAGGGTTGCATTGTCACAGTAGGGGTGGTGGCATGCATGGGGTGTCCTGCACTGGTGGGCGCTGCTCCTGGACAGGGTGTCTGGGGATCACGGTGCAGGGTGTGCTCTGCATTGGTGGGATGGTGTGGCATGGGGTGGCCATACCTCCTTGTGTGTCGGTCACAGTTTGCCAGGGGGTGTGCTGGGGCACCATGCCCCACCTGTGGGATTGTTGCTGATACCCATGGACTGGTGGTTATTCCAGCTCTCCTCTGGTTGTGCAATGCATGGGGTGTGGGGGGCAATGTCTGTTCTGCTGTGTGCTCCTCTGTCCATCTCTAGCATGGGTGGTGGGCCCATGCATCCTGTCCTGCGCATCCCTAGTTGTGCTGTTGCACTGCTGCCCTGCTCCACTGAGCATCCCTGGTTGTGCTATTGTGCATCTGATCTGTGCCACTGCACATCCCTGGTTGCGCTATGGTGCAGTTGGTGCAATATTCAGTTATGTGCCACAGACGCATCTTGACCTGTGCAGTGTTTGAATATCATGTGTATTGCGCATGGGCGCAGTGGACTTGTGCTTGCTCCTGCTGTTGCGCACTTTTATGGCGCAGTTTGAATATCTGGGCCTGAGTGTATTTTTTTCAAACTGCTTAAAAAATAAGGCACCTACAGAATCCAAACCATTAACTCTTTCCTTCCCATTTCTGGGGTTATATAGGTATAACGGTAGGGGCTACATGGTCCCTAATTGAGGTAGAAACATGGGGGGTACAGGCGGTTAAAGAGGTATAAAGGTGGGGGTACAGGGCATTAATTGAAGTATAAATGTGGGGGTACAGGGGTGGTTATAGAGGCATAAATGTAGTGGGTACAGGAGCCTTAATTGAAGTATAAAGTTGGGGGGGTACAGGGGCCATTATAGAGGTATAAAGGTGTGGGGTACAGGGGTGGTTAGATAGGTATAAAGGTTAGGGTACGGGGTGACTAGATAGGTCTAAAGGTGGGGGTAAAGGGGCAGTTTTAGAGGTATAAAAGTGGGGTACAGGGCCTTAATTGAGGTATAAATGTGGGGGGTACAGGCACGTGTTAGAGGTATAAAGGTGTGGGGTACAGTCTGCAATAGAAGTAGAAAGTGGGGGTACAGGGGTGTTAAATTATAGGGGCATAAATGGGGGCAATAGGAGTTATAGAGGTATAAAGGTGGGGAGTACAGGGGTGGTTATAGAGGTATAAGGTGGGGATAAAGGGCCTTAATTGAGGTATAAATGTGGTTGGTACAGGGCCTTAATTGAGAATAAAGCTGATGGGTATGGGTGGTTAAATATGTAAAGGTGGGGTACAGGTGCGTTATAGAGGAATAAAGGTGAGGAGTACAGGGGCAGTCATAGAGGAATAAAGGTGGGGGTACAGGGCAGCTGTAGAGGTATAAAGTGGGGTAAGGGACCTTAATTGAGTGTATAAAGTTTGGGGTACAGGGCCTTTTATTGAAGCATAAAGGTGGGGTGCTAGAGGAGTTTTAGATTTATAAAGGTGAGGTACAGGAGCAGTTATAGAGGTATAAAGGTGGGGGGTACAGGTGTGGTATAGAGGTATAAAGGTGGGGGTACAGGTGCAGTTATAGAGGTATAAAGGTGGGGGTACAGGAGCAGTTATAGAGGTATAAAGGTGGGGGTACAGGTGTGGGTATAGAGGTACAAAGGTGGGGGTACAGGTGCAGTTATAGAGGTATAAAGTTGGGGGTACAGGGGCAGTTATAGAGGTATAAAGGTGGGGATACAGGGGCAATTATAGAAGTATATGGGGTGGGGTATAGGGGAAGTTATAGAGGTATAAAGGTGGGGATACAGGGTGTTAATTAAGATATAAATTTTGGGGTACAGTGGCGGTTTTAGAGGTATAAATGTGGGGGTACAGGGGTGGTTAGATAGGTAAAAGGTGGTGTAGGGGTGGTTAGATAGGTATAAAGGTGGGGGTACAGTGGAAGTTAGATAGGTATAAAAGTAGGGGTACAGGGGCGGCTAGATAGGAATAAAGGTGGGGTATGGGGTGGTTTGACAGGTATAAAAGTGGGGGTTACAGGGGCAGCTAGATAGGTATAAAGGTGGGGGTACAGGGGTGGTTCGATAGGCATAAAGTTGCGGGGTACAGGGGTGGTTATAGAGGTAAAAACATGGGGGTATGGGGCGGTTCTAGAGGTATAAAGGTGGGGAACAGGGGAGGTTAGATATGTATAAAGGTAGGGGTACAGGGGTGGTTAGATAGGTATAAACATGGGGGTACAGGGGCAGCTACATAGGTATAAAGGTGGCGGTACAGGGGCAGCTAGATAGGTATAAACGGGGGGTACAGGGGCGGCTACGTAGGTATAAAGGTGGGGGTACAGGGGCAGCTAGATAGGTATAAACGGGGGGTACAGGGTGGCTATACAGGTATAAAGGTGGGGGTGTAGGCAGCTAGATAGGTATAAATGTGGGGGTACAGGGGTGGTGAGATAGGTATAAAGGAGGGGGTACGGGGCGGCTACATAGGTATAAAGGTTGGGATAAAGAGGCGGCTAGATAGGTATAAAGGTGGGTGGTATGGGGCAGCTAGATAGGTATAAAGGTGGGGGTACAGCGACGGTTAGATACGTATAAAGGTAGGGGTACAGGGGTGGTTAGATAGGTATAAAGGTGGGGTTACATGGGTGGTTAGATAGGTATAAAGGTGGGGTACAGGGGCAGTTAGATAGGTATAAAGGTGGGGGAACAGGGCGGCTAGATAGGTATAAAGGTGGGGGTACAGGGGTGGCTAGATAGGTATAATGGTGGGGGTATGGGGTGGTTAAATAGGTATAAAGGTGGGGTACGGGGTGGTTAGATAGGTATAAAGGTGGGGATACAGGGCTGTTAGATAGGTATAAAGGTGGGGGGAAAGGCAGTTAGAGTGGTATAAAGGTGAGGGGTACAGGAGCCATTAGATAGGTATAAAGATGGTGGTACAGGGGTGGTTAGATAGGTATAAAGATAGGGGGTAAAGGGGCGGCTAGATAAGTATAAATGTGGGTGGTAAAAGGTGGCTAGATAGGTATAACGGTGGGGGGTACAGGGGTGGTTAGATAGGAATAAAGGTGGGGTACAGGGGTGGTTAGATAGGTATAAAGGTTGTGGGTACAGTGGCGACTAGATAGGTATAAAGGTACAGGGTACAGGGGCAGCTAGATAGGTATAAAAGTGGGGGTACAGAGGCAGTTAGATAGGTATAAAGGTTGTGGGTACAGTGGTGACTAGATAGGTATAAAGGTGGAGGGGACAGGGGCAGCTAGATAGGTATAAAAGTGGGGGTACAGAGGCAGTTAGACAGGTATAAAGGTGGAGGGTGCAGGGGTGGTTACATAGGTATAAAGGTGGGGATACAGGGGCAGTTAGATAGGTATAAAGTGGGGTAAAGGGGCAGCTTCATGGTATAAAGGTGGGGGTACAGGGGTGGCTAGATAGGTATAATGGTGGGGGTACAGGGGCAGTTAGATTGGTATAAAGGTGGGGGTACAGAGGCAGTTAGATAGGTATAAAGGTAGGGGAACAGGAGTGGTTAGATAGGTATAAAGTTGGGGGTACAGGGGCAGTTAGATTGATATTATGGTGGGGTATAGAGGCAGTTAGATAGGTATAAAGGTGGGGGTTACAGGGGTGGCTAGATAGGTATAAAGATGGGGTATAGGGGCAGTTAGATAGGTATAAAGGTGGGGCTACAGATGCAGTTAGATTGGTATAAATGTGGGGTTACAGGGGCAGTTATATAGGTATAAAGGTGGGGGTTATGGGGTGGTTAGATAGGTATAAAGGTGGGGCTACAGGGGCAGATAGATAGGTATAATGATAGGGTACAGGGGTGGTTAGATAGGTATAAAGGTGGGGGTACAGGGGCAGCTAGATAGGTATAAAGGTTGGGGTTCATAGGTGGTTAGATAGGTATAAAGGTGGGGGTAGAGGCGGCTAGATTGGTATAAGGTGGGGGTACAGGGGTGGTTGAATAGGTGTAAGGTGGGTGCAGGGCAGTTAGATACCAGGTATAAAGGTGGGATGTACTGGGGACAGTTCGATAGGGTATAAAGTGGAAGTACAGGAGCGGTTAGATAGGTATAAAGGTGGGGGTAAAGGGAGGTTTACAGGTATAAAGGTGGGGTAACAGGGCAGTTAAAGAGGTATAATGTGGGGTACAGGGCCTTAATTGAGGTATAAATGCGGGAGTACATATGTGTTTTAGAGGCATAAAGGTGTGGGCAATAGGGCAGTTATAGAGGTAGAAAAGTTGGGGTACAGGGCTGTTATAGGGGTATAAAGGTGGGGTACAGGGAGGTTATAGAGATATAAAGGTGGGGGTACAGGGGCCGTTATAGAGGTATAAAAGGGGTGGTAAAGGGCCTTAATTGAGGTATAATTGTGGTTGGTACAGGGACCTTAATTGAGGTATAAAGCTGATGGGTATGGTGTGGTTATAGATGTGTAAAGGTGGGGGTACAGGTGCGGTTATAGAGAAATAAAGGTGGGGGTACAGGTGCGGTTATAGAGAAATAAAGGTGGGGGTACAGGAGCCATTAGATAGGTATAAAGATGGTGGTACAGGGGTGGTTAGATAGGTATAAAGATAGGGGTTAAAGGGTTGGCTAGATAAGTATAAATGTGGGTGGTACAAGGTGGCTAGATAGGTATAACGGTGGGGGGTACAGGGGTGGTTAGATAGGAAGAAAGGTGGGGTACAGGGGCGGTTAGATAGGTATAAAGGTTGTGGGTACAGTGGTGACTATATAGGTATAAAGGTAGAGGGTACAGGGGCAGCTAGATAGGTATAAAAGTGGGGGTACAGAGGCAGTTAGATAGGTATAAAGGTTGTGGGTACAGTGGTGACTAGATAGGTATAAAGGTGGAGGGTACAGGGGCAGCTAGATAGGTATAATGGTGGGGGTACAGAGGCAGTTAGATAGGTATAAAGGTGGAGGGTGCAGGGGTGGTTACATAGGTATAAAGGTGGAGATACAGGGGCAGTTAGATAGGTATAAAGGTGGGGTAAAGGGGCAGCTTCATGGTATAAAGGTGGGGTACAGGGGTGGCTAGATAGGTATAAAGGTGGGGGTACAGGGGCAGTTAGATTGGTATAAAGATGGGGGTACAGAGGCAGTTAGATAGGTATAAAGGTAGGGGAACAGGAGCGGTTAGATCGGTATAAAGTTTGGGTTACAGGGGCAGTTAGATTGATATGGTGGGGTATAGAGGCAGTTAGATAGGTATAAAGGTGGGGGTACAGGGGTGGCTAGATAGGTATAAAGGTGGGGGTAAAGGGGCAGTTTTAGAGGTATAAAGGTGGGGTACGGGGCAGTTAAAGAGGTATAAAGGTGAGGGTACAGGGCCTTAATTGAGGTATAAATGTGGGGAGTACATATGCGGTTTTAGAGGTATAAAGGTGTGGGGTACTGGGGCAGTTATAGAGGTAGAAAGTTGGGGTACAGGGGCGGTTATAGGGGTATAAAGGTGGGGGTACAGGGGAGGTTATAGAGATATAAAGGTGGGGGGTACAGGGGCCGTTATAGAGGTATAAAAGGGGTGGTAAAGGGCCTTAATTGAGGTATAATTGTGGTTGGTACAGGGGCCTTAATTGAGGTATAAAGCTGATGGGTATGGTGTGGTTATAGATGTGTAAAGGTGGGGGCACAGGTGCAGTTATAGAGGTATAAAGGTGGGGGTACAGGCACGTTAATTAAGGTATAAAGGTGTGGGTACAGCGGTGGTAACAGAGGTATAAATGTGGGGTGTACATGGACAGTTATAGAGGTATAATAGTGGGGTTACAGGGGCCTTAATTCAGCTATAAAGGTGGGGAGTACGGGGTGGTTATAAAGGTATAAAGGTGGGGGTACAGGGGCCTTAATTTTGGTAAGGAGGTGGGGGTACAGGTGTGGTTACAGAGGAATAAATGTGGGGAGTACTGGGGCAGTTATAGAGGTATATAGTGGGGGGCACAGGGGCCATACTTGAGGTATAAAAGTGGGGGGCACAGGGGTGGTTATAGAGGTATAAACAGTGGGGGGTACAGGGGCAGTTATAGAGGTTTCTGAGATACGGGCACAGCAGGGTTCAGTAAGATGAGCCTGGCCACCTTCATCACCGTGGAAATCTGCATCTCACCTTGGTTCCCTGATACGGGCACATAAGGGTCCAGGAAAGTGAGCCTGTCCATCTTCCTCAACGTGGAAATCCATTTCTCCTCATTTCCCGCATACAGGCACAGCAGAGTCCAGGAAAGCAAGCCTGGCCACCTTTGTCACTGAGGAAAACCACCATTTCATCCCTGTTCCTGGATACGGGCACAGCAGGGTCCAGGAAAGCGAGCCTGGCCACCTTCATAACCACAGAAATCCACATCTCACCTCATTTCCCAGATACGGGCACTGCAGGGACCAGAAAAAAGAGATAACCCACCTTTGTCTGTATGGAAATCCACATCTCACCTCATTTCCCGGATATGGGTGCAGCAGCATCCAGGAAAGTGAGCCCGGCCACCTTCGTCACTGCAAAAATCCGCATCTCGCCTCATTTCCTGTATATTGGTGCAGCATAGCCCAAGAAAGCGGGCCTGACCACCTTCATCACTGTGGAAATCTGCATCTCACCTCGTTTCCAGTATACTGGCACAGCAGGTTCCATGAAAGTGGCCCTGGCTACCTTCATCACCGCTGAAATCCATTTCTCACCTCGCTTCCCAGATATGAGTGCAGCAGGGTCCAGAAAAGTGAGCCTGGCCACCTTCATCACAGCAGAAATTCACATCTCACCTCATTTCCTGGATACGGGTGCAGCGGGGGATCCATGAAAAGGAGATTACCCACCTTTGTCACACAGAAATCTGCACCTCGTCTTGTTTTACGGATATGGGTGCAGCAGGCTCCAGGAAAGCAAGCCAGGCCACCTTCAGCACAGTGGAAATTTGCATCTCACCTTGGTTCCCTTATACGGGCACAGCAGGGTCCAGGAAAGCGAGTCTGGCCACCTTCGTCACCGTTGAAATCTGTATCTCACCTCGGTTCCCTGAAACGGGCGCAGAAGGGTCCAGAAAAGTGAGCCTGATTATCTTCATCAATGAGGAATTCTATTTTGCCTCATTTCTCACATTCAGGAACAGCAGGGTCCAGGAAAGCGAGCCTGGCCACCTTTGTCACCGTGGAAATCCACATCTCGCCTCATTTCCTGGATACGGGTGGTGCAGCAAGGGCCAGGAAAAGGAAATTACCCACCTTCGTCACCGTGGAAATCCACATCTCAACTTGTTTCCCAGATACAGGTGCAGCAGGGTCCAGGAAAGTGAGGCTGGCCACCTTCATCACCGCAGAAATCCACATATCGCCTAGTTTCCCGGATACCGTATCTCACCTAGTTTCCCAGACATGGGTGCAACAGCATCCTGAAAAGAGAGACTGGCCACTTTCATCATCGCAAAAATCCACATCTCACCTCATTTCCTGCGTATGGGCACAGCAGGGTCCATGAAAGCAAACCTGGCCACCTTCATTACCGTGGAAATTCACATTTCAACTCGCTTCCTGGATATGGGTGCAGCAGGGTCCAGAAAAGTGAGCCTGGCCACCTTCGTCGCCGCGGAAAGCGACATCTCACCTCGTTTCCAAGAAACAGGTGCAGCGAGGTCCAGGAAAAGAAGATTGCCCACTTCGTCACCTCGGAAATCTGCACCTCACCTTCTTTTCCGGATATGGGTGCAGCAGGGTCCAGGAAAGCAAGGCTGGCCACATTCGTCACAACAGAAATCCACATATCATTTCATTTCCCAGATACTGGCATGGCAGGGTCCAGAAAAGTGAGTCTGGCCACTTTTGTCACAGCAGAAATACACATCTCACCACTTTTCCAGCATACCGGTGCAGCAGGGTCCAGGAAAGCGAGCCTGGCCACCTTTGCCATAGTGGAAATCTGCATCTCACCATGTTTCCAGCATACCGGCGTGGGAGGGTCCAGGAAAGCGAGACTGGCCACCTTCGTCACCGTGGAAATCCAAATCTCATAGCCCGATTCTGGTATACGGGGCCACAGGTACAGAAAAGCGAGACTGGCCACCGCTACCATGGAAACCAAATCTGTGACGCTGGCATACGGGGGCCACAGGCTACGGAAAAGTGAGCCTGGCCACCTTCGTCACTGCAGAAATCCAAAATTCTACGTGTTTCCGGCATATGGGGACTTCAGGGTCAAGGAAAGTGAGCCTAGCGAACTTCGTCACTGTGGTAAACCACATCGCACCGCATTTCTGTCATACCGGCATTGCAGACACCAGGAAAGCGAGCCTGACCACCCTCGTTACTGTGTAAATCTACATCTCACCACGTTTCTGGTATACCGGCATGGCAGGGGCCAGGAAAGTGAGCCTGGCCACCTTCGTCACTGCAGAAATACAAATCTCATCGCGTTTCCAACATACGGGTGGCGCAGGCTAAGGGAAAGTGAGCCTGGCCACCTTAGTCACTGCGGAAATCCAAATCTCACTGTGTTTCTGGCATACGGGTGCCACAGGCTAAAGGAAAGTGAGCCTGGCCAGCTTCATCACCGTGGAAATCCACATCTCACCACATTTTCGTCATACCGGCTAGGCAGGGTCCAGGAAAGTGAGCCTGGCCACCTTCATCACCGTGGAAATCCAAATCTCACTGCATTTCTAACTTACGGGTGAAGCAGACTAAAAGAAAATGAGCCTGGCCACCTTCGTCACCATGGAAATCCACATCTCACCGTGCTTCCAGCATACCGACATGACAGGATCTAGAAAAGTGAACCTGGCCACTGTCATCACTGCGGAAATACAAATCTCACTGCATTTCTGACATACGGGTGCTACAGGCTAAGGGAAAGTGAGCCTGGCCACCTTCGTCACCACGGAAATCCAAATCTCACAGTGTTTCTGACATACCGGTGCAACAGGGTCAAGGAAAATGAGCCTGGCCACCTTTATCACCATGGAAATCCAAATTTCACCATGTTTCCGGCATATGGGGACTTCACGGTCAAGGAAAGAGAGACTAGCGACCTTCGTCACAGCAGAAATCCACATCGCATGCATTTTTGGCATATAGGCATTGCAGGGTCTAGGAAAGTGAGCCTGACAACCTTCGTCACCGCAGAAATAAGCATCTCACTGCATTTCCAGCATTCCGGCATGGCAGGGTCCAGGAAAGTGAGCCTGGCCACTTTCGTCACTGCAGAAATACAAATCTCACCACATTTCTGACATACGAGTGCTGCAAGCTAAAGGAAAGTGAGCCTGGCCACCTTCATCACCGCGGAAATCTGCATCTCACCGCGTTTCCATCATATCGGTGAGGCAGGGTCCAGGAACGGGAGCCTGGCCACCTTCGTCACCATGGAAATATAAATCTCACTGTGTTTCCAACATACGGGTGCTGCAGGCAAAAGGAAAGTGAATCTGGCCACCTTTGTCACTGCGGAAATCCAAATCTCAACACGTTTCCAGCATACCGACATGGCAGGGTCCAGGAAAGTGAGCCTGGACACCTTCATCAGCAAAGAAATCTGCATCTCATCACGTTTCTGGCATACAGGGACTTCAGGGTCAAGGAAAGTGAGCCTGGCCACCTTTGTCACCACGGAAATCCAAATCTCGGCACATTTCCGGCATACCAGCATGGCAGCATAAAGGAAAGTGAACCCGGCCACCTCCATCACTGCAGAAATCTGCATCTCACCATGTTTCCTGTATACCAGCATGTTAGGGTCCAGAAAAGTGAACCTGGCCACCTTCGTCACCATGGAAATACAAATCTCACCGCGTTTCTGGCATACAATTGCCACTGGCTAAAGGAAATAGAGCCTGGCCACTTTCGTCAGCATGGAAATCTGCATCTCACCACGTTTCTGGCATACGGGGACTTCAGGGTCCAGGAAAGTAATCCTAGCCACCTTTGTCACTGTGGAAATCCAAGTCTCACCACGCTCCCGGCATACAGGTGCCACAGGCTACAGGAAAGTGAGCCTGGCCACCTTTGTCACTGCAGAAATCCAAATTTCACTGTGTTTCTGGCATACGGGGACTTCAGGGTCAAGGAAAGTGAGCCTAGAGACCTTTGTCACCTCGGAAAACTGTCTTGCACCCCATTTCTGGCATACCAGCATTGCAGGGACCAGAAAAGTGAGCCTGACCACGTTCATCAACGCTTAAATCCACATCTCACTGCGTTTCCAACAAACCAGCATGGCAGGGTCCAGGAAAGTGAGCCTGGCCACCTTCGTCACTGTAGAAATACAAATCTCACCACATTTCCAATATACGAGTGGCCAGACTAAGGGAAAGTGACCCTGGCCACCTTCATCACCGTGGAAATCCAAATCTCAACATGTTTCCAGCATACCAGCATGGAGGGTCAAGGAAAGTGAGCCTGACCACCTTTGTCACCGCAGAAATCCATATCTCACCATGTTACCTGCATACCGGCAAGGCAGGGTCCAGGAAAGTGAGCCAGGCCACCTTCATCACCGCAGAAATACAAATCTCACCACGTTTCTGACATACGGTGCTACAGGCAAAAGGAAAGTGAGTCTGGCCACCTTCATCACTGCAGAAATCCAACTCTTAACACGTTTCTGGCATACTGGTGCAGCAGGGTCCAGGAAAGTGAGCCTGGTCACCTTCATCACTGCAGAAATCTGTATCTCACCACGTTTCCTGCATACCGGTGTGGCAGGGTCCAGGAAAGTGAGCGTGGCCACCTTTGTCACAGCAGAAATCTGTATCTCACCACTTTTCCAGCATACTGGTGAGGCAGGGTCCAGGAAAGTGAGCCTGGCCACCTTCGTCACAGCGGAAATCTGCATCTCACCATGTTTCTGGCATACGGGACTTCAGGGTCAAGGAAAGTGAGCCTGACCACCTTAGTCACTCTGGAAATCCAAATTTCACCATGTTTCTGGCATACGGGAGCCACAGGCTAAAGAAAGGTGAGCCTGGACACCTTCTTCGCCATCTAAATACGCATCTCAGCACATTACCAGCATACTCACATCGCAGGGTTAAGGAAAGTGAGCATGACCACCTTCGTCACTGCTGAAATCTACATCTCACCAAGTCTCTGGCATACCAGCATGGCAGGGTCCAGGAAAGTGAGCCTGGCCACCTTCATCACAGCAGAAATACAAATCTCATAATGTTTCTGACCTACAGGTGCCGCAGGCTAAGAGAAAGTGAGCCTGGCCACCTTCGTCCACTGCGGAAATCCAAATCTCAACACGTTTCTGACATACCGGCATGGAAGGGACAAGGAAAGTGAGCCTGCCCACCTTTGTTACTGCAGAAATCCACATCTCACCACATTTCTGGCATACGGGGACATCAGGATCAAGGAAAGTGAGCCTGGCAACCTTCGTCATCGCAGAAATCCACATCTCACAGCAATTCCAGCATACCAGCATTGCAGGGTCCAGGAAAGTGAACCTGACCAGCTTAGTCACCGTGAAAATCCACATCTCACCATGTTTATGGCATACTGGCATGGCAGGGTCCAGGAAAGTGAGCCTGGCCACCTTCGTCAAAGCGGAAATATAAATCTCACCATGTTTCTGACATACGGGTGCCACAGACTAAAGGAAAGTGAGCCTGGCCACCTTCATCACCATGGAAATCCACATCTCACTGCATTTTCAGCATACCAGCATGGCAGGGTTCAGGAAAGTGAACCTGGCCACCTTCATCACTGTGAAAATCCAAATCTCACCGAGTTTCTGGCATATCAGCTTGGCAGGGTCCAGAAAACTGAGCCTGGACACCTTCGTCACCACGGAAATACAAATCTCACTGCGTTTCTAACATATGGGTGCCGCAGGCAAAAGAAAAGTGAGTCTGGCCACCGTCGTCACTGCGGAAATCCAAATCTCAACATGTTTCCGGCATACTGGCATGGCAGGGTCCAGGAAAGTGAGCCTGGCCACCTTCATCACTGCAGAAATCTGCATCCCACCATGTTTCCTGCATACTGGTGTGGCAGGGTCCAGGAAAGTGAACTTGGCCAACTCTGTCACAGCGGAAATCTGCATCTCACCACGTTTCTGGCATACCAGCATGGCAGAGTCCAGGAAAGTGAGCCTGGCCAATTTTGTCACAGCGGAAATCCAAATCTCACTGCGATTCTGGCATACGGGTGCCACAGGCTAAAGGAAAGTGAACCTGGCCACCTTTGTCACCATGGAAATCCACATCTCATTGTGCTTCTGGCATACAGGCATGACAGGGTCCAGGTAAGTGAACCTGGCCACTTTCGTCACCATGGAAATCCAAATTTCACCATGTTTCTGGCATACCGGTGCTGCAGGCTAAGGGAAACTGAGCCTGCACACCTTCATCACCATGGAAATCTGTATCTCACTGCATTTCTGGCATACAGGGACTTTAGGGTCCAAGAAAATGAGCCTGGCCACTTTCGTCACCATGGAAATCTTAATCTCACCACATTTCTGGAATACCAGCACTGCAGGGTCCAGGAAAGTGAGCCTGACCACCTTCATCACTGCAGAAATCCACATCTCACCGCATTTCCGGCATACCGGCATGGCAGGGTCCAGGAAAATGAGCCTGGCCAGTGTCGTCACTGCGGAAATACAAATCTCACCGCGTTTCTGGCATACCAGCATGGCAAAACTCAGGAAAGTGAGCCTGGCCAACATCGTCACCACAGAAATTGAAATCTCACCACATTTCCGGCATATAGGTGCTGCAGGCTAAAGAAATATGAGCCTGGCCACCTTCATCATGCCAGAAATCCAAATCTCACCGCGTTGCTTCCATACGGGTGCCACAGGCTAAAGAAAAGTGAACCTGGCCACCTTCGTTACCACAGAAATCAAAATTTCACCATGTTTCCGGCATACGGGAGCTGTAGGCTAAAGGAAAGTGAGCCAGACCACCTTCGTCACCGCAGAAATCCAAATCTCACTGCTTTCCAGCATAGCGGCATGGCAGGGTCCAGGAAAGTGAGCCTGGCCACCTTCATCACCACAGAAATTGAAATCTCACCATGTTTCCAGCATTCAGGAGCCACAGGCTACAGGAAAGTGAGCCTGGCCACCTTTGTCACTGTGGAAATCCAAATTTCACCATGTTTCCAGCATATGGGTGCTGCAGGCTAAAGGAAAGTGAGCCTGGACACCTTCGTCACCACGGAAATCCACATTTCACCACTGTTCCAGCATACCAGCATGACAGGGTCCAGGAAAGTGAGCCTGGGCACATTCATCACTGCAGAAATACAAATTTCACCACATTTCTGGCATACAGGTGCCACAGGCTAAAGAAAAGTGAGTCTGGCCACCTTCGTCACCATGGAAATCTGCAGCTCACCGTGTTTAAGGCATACAGGCACTTCAGGGTCAAGGAAAGTGAGCCTGGTGACCTTTGACTCCACGGAAATCCACATCTCACTGCATTTTCAGCATACCGGCATCGCAGGGTCCAGGAAAATGAGCCTGACTACCTTCATCACCGAAGAAATCTGCATGTCACCACACTTCCTGCATACTGGCATCACATGGTCCAGGAAAGTGAGCCTGACCAACTTCGTCACTGTAGAAATCCAAATCTCATCACATTTCCAGCACACAGGTACTGCAGGCTAAAGGAAAGTGAGCCTAGCCACATTCGCCACCACAGAAATCTGCATCTCACCACGTTTCCTGCATACTGGCATTGCAGGGTCAAGGAAAGTGAGCCTGACCACCTTTTTCACCGCAGAAAGTGAGCCTGAAAATGTTTTCACCGCGCAAATCCAAATCTCACCACGTTTTCAGCATACAAGAACAGCAGGGTCCAGGAAAGTGAGCCTGACCACATTTTTCACCACAGAAAGTGAGCCTGAAAATATTTTTCACCGCACAAATCCAAATCTCATCGTGTTTCTGGCATACAAGAACAGCAGGGTCAAGGAAAGTGAGCCTGACCACCTTTTCAAATGCAGAAAGTGGGCCTGAAAATATTTTTCACCGCGGAAATCCAAATCTCACCACGTTTCCGGCATACAGATGCCGCCGGCTGAAGGAAAGTGAGCCTGACCACATTTTTCATTGTGAAAAAGTGAGCACGAAAATATTTTTCTCCGCAAATCCAAATCTCACCCTGTTTCTGGCATACAAGAACAGCAGGGTCCAGGAAGTGAGCCTGACCACCTTTTTAACCATGGAAAGTGAGCTTGAAAGTATTTTTCACTGCAGAAATCCAAATTTCACAATGTTGCCTGCATACCGGTGCCGCTGGCTAAAGGAAAGTGAGCCTGACCAGATTTTTCAACACGGAAAGTGAGCCTCAAAATATCTTTCACCGCACAAATCCAAATCTCCCGTGTTTGTGGCATACAAGAACAGCAGGGTCCAGGAAAGTGAGCCTGACCACCTTTTTCACCCCAGAAAATGAGCCTGAAAATATTTTCTTCATGCAAATCCAAATCTCACAGCGTTTCTGGCATACAAGAACAGCAGGGTGCAGGAAAGTTAGCAAGATCACCTTTTTCACAGAAGGTGAGCCTGAAAATATTTTTCACCGCGCAATTCAAATCTCACTTTGTTTCCGGCATACAAGAACAGCAGGGTCCAGGAATCTCAGTCTGACCACCTTTTTCACCACGGAAAGTGAGGTAGAAAATATTTTTCACAGCAGAAATCCAAATCTCACCACTTTTGCGGCATACGGGTGCTGCTGGCTAAAGGAAAGTGAGCTTGACCACATTTTTCACTGTGGAAAGTGAGCCTGAAACTACTTTTCACTGTGCAAATCCAAATCTCACCGCGTTTCTGGCATACTAGAACAGCAGGGTCCAGGAAAGTGAGCCTGACCACTTTTTTCACCATGGAAACAGAGCCTGAAAATAATTTTCACCACAGAAATTCAAATCTCACCACGTTTCCTGCATATGGGTGACGCCGGCTAAAAAAAAGTGAGCCTGACCACATTTTTCACTGTGGAAAGTGAGCCTGAAAATATTTTTCACCGTGCAAATCCAAATCTCACTGTGCTTCCGGCATACAAGACCAGCTGGGTCCAGAAAATTGAGCCTGACCACCTTTTTCACAATGAAAAGTGAGCCTGAAAATATTTTTCATGGCACAAATTCAAATCTCACCGTGTTTATGGCATACAAGAACATCAGGGTCCAGGAAAGAGAGCCGGACCACCTTTTTTAATGCAGAAAGTGAGCCTGAAAATAGTCTTCAATGTGGAAATCCAAATCTCACCATGTTTCCTGCATACGGGTGCTGCCAGCTAAAGGAAAGTGAGCCTGAACAGATTTTTCACCGCAGAAAGTGAGCCTGAAAATATTGTTCACCTCGTAAAACCAAATCTCCCCATATTTCCTGCATAGAAGAAAAGCAGGGTTCAGAAAAGTGAGCCTGGCCACCTTTTCAAAGCGGAAAGTGTGCCTGAAAATATTTTTCACCACACAAATCAAAATCTCACCGTGTTTCCGGCATACAAGAACAGCAGTGTCCAGGAAAGTGAGCCTGACCACCTTTTACACAACAGAAAGTGAGCCTGAAAATATATTTCACAATGGAAATCCAAATCTCACCACATTTCCGGCATACGGGAGGCACTGGCTAAGTGAAAGTGAGCATGACCTCCTTTTTCACCACAGAAAGTGAGGCTGAAAATATTTTTCACTGCAGAAATCCAAATCTCACCAGCTTTTGGGCATATGGTGTCGCTGGCTAAAGGAAAGTGAGCCTGACCTTTTTCACCGTGGAAAGTGAGCCTAAAATTTTTTTTCACCATGCATATCAAAATCTCACTGCGTTTCCAGCATACAAGAACAGTAGGGTCCAAGAAACAGCCTGACCACCTTTTTCACTGTGGAAAGTGAGGCTGAAAATATTTTTCACAGCACAAATCCAAATCTCACTGCGTTTCCAGCATGTGAGAACAGCAGAGTCCAGGAAAGTGAGCCTGGCCACCTTTTTCACCGTGGAAAGTGAGCTTGAAAATATTTTTCATAGCTCAAATCCAAGTCTCACTGTGTTTCTGCCATACAAGAACAGCATGGTCAGAAAAATTAAGCCTCACCACCTTTTACAAAACGAAAAGTGAGCCTCAATATATTTTTCACTGCAGAAATCCAAATCTCACCGTGTTTCCTGCAAAAAAAAACAGTAGGGTCCAGGAACGTGAGCTTGATCACCTTTTTCACCACAGAAAGGAAGCCTGAAAATATTTTTCACTGCTCAAATCCAAATCTCACCGTGTTTTCGGCATACAAGAACAGCAGGGTCCAGGAAAGTGAGCCTGACAACATTTTTCACCATGGAAAGAGAGCCTGAAAATATTTTTCTCCCCGCAAATCCAAATCTCACCGCGTTTTTGACATACAAGAACAGCACGGTCCAGGAAAGTGATCCTGACCACCTTTTTCACTTGGGAAAGTGAGCCTGAAAATTATTTTCACTGTGTAAATCCAAATCTCACAGTGTTTCCGGCATACAAGAACTGCAGGGTCCAGGAAAGTGATCCTGACCACCTTTTCGACAACAGAAAGTGAGCCTGAAAATATTTTTCATAGCAGAAATCCAAATCTCTCCACTTTTCTGGAATACGGGTGCCGCGGCTAAAGGAAAGTGAACCTGACCACCTTTTCCACTGTGGAAAGTGAGCCTGAAAATATTTTTCACAGCGCAAATCCAAATCTCACTGTGTTTCTGGCATACAAGCACAGCAGGGCTCAGGTAAGTGAGCCTGACCACCTTTTTCACTGCAGAAATTGAACCTAAAAAATATTTTTCACTGCGCAAATCCAAATCTCACCATGTTTCCAGCATACAAGGACTGCAGGGTCCAGGAAAGTGAGCCTGACCACCTTTCTCAAAGAGGAAAGTGAGCCTGAATATATTTTACATCACGGAAATCCAAATCTCACTGCATTTCTGGCATACAAGAAAAGCAGGGTGCAGGAAAGTGAGCCTGACCACCTTTTTCACTGCAGAAAGTGAGCCTGAAAATATTTTTCACTGCCCAAATCCAAATCTCACCATGTTTCCAGCATACAAGAACAGCAGGGTCCAGGTAACTGAGCCAGACCACCTTTTTCATCGCAAAAAATGAGCCTGGAAATATTTTTCACTGCAGAAATCCAAATCTCACCATGTTTCTGGCATACAGGTGCCAGCAGCTAAAGGAAAGTGAGCCTGACCACCTTTTTCACTTCGAAAAATGAGCCTAAAATTTTTTTTCACCATGAAGACCGAAATCTCACTGCGTTTCCACCATACAAGAATAGCAGGGTCCAGTAAACTCAGCGTGACCACATTTTTTACTGTGGAAAGTGAGCCTGAAAATATTTTTCACCATGGAAAGTAAGCCTGAAAATATCTTTCACCGTGCAAATCAAAATCTCACTGCATTTTCGGAATACAAGAATGGCTGAGACCAGGAAAGTGAGCCTGACCACATTTTTCACTGCAGAAATTGAGCAAGAAAATATTTCTCATCACGTAAATCCAAATGTCACTGTGTTTCCAGCATACAAGAACAGCAGGGTGCAGGAAAGTGAACCTGACCACCTTTTTCACTGCGGAAAGTGAGCCTGAAAATATTTTTCATTGTGCAAATCCAAATCTCACCGTGTTTCTGGCATACAAGAACTGCTGGGTCCAGAAAATTGAGCCTGACCATATTTTTGACTGCGGAAGGGAGCCTCAACATATATTTCACTGCAGAAATCCAAATCTCACTGCATTTATGGCATACAGAAACAGTAGGGTCCAGGAAAGTGAGCCTGACCACATTTTTCATTGCAGAAAAGGAGCCTGATAATATTTTTCATCACGAAAATCCAAATCTCACCATGTTTCCTGCATACAAGTGCCACCAGCTAAAGAAAAGTGAGCCTGAGCACATTTTTCACCACGGAAAGTGAGCCTGAAAATATCTTTCACCGCATATCCAATTCTCACCGCATTTCCGGCATACAAGAAAAGCAGGGTCCAGGAAAGTGAGCCTGACAACCTTTTTCACCACAAAAATAGCCTGAAAATAACTTTCAACTTGCAAATCTAAATCTCAAAACGTTTCCGGCATACAAGAACAGCATGGTCCAGGAAAGCGAGATTGACCACCTTTTTCACCGTGGAAAGTGAGCCTGAAAATATTTTTCACTGCGGAAATCCAAGTCTCATGATGTTTCCAGCATACAGATGCTGCTGGCTAAAGGACAAGGGAGCCCGACCACATTTTTCGCCATGGAAAATAAGCCTGAAAATATTTTAAACCACACAAGTCCAATTCTCACCACCTTTCCTTCAAACTAGAACAGTAGGGTACAGGAAAGTGAGCCTGACCATCTTTTTCACCGTGGAAAGAGAGCCTGAAAATAATTTTCACCACACACTTCCAAATTTCACCACGTTTTCAGCATAGAAAAACAGCCGGCACCAGGAAAGTGAGCCTGACCACCTTTTTCACAGTGGAAAGTGAATCTGAAAAAAATTTTCACCGTGCAAGTCCAAATTTCACCATGTTTCTGGCACAGAAAAACAGCCGGCTCTGTGAAAGTGAGCCTGACCACCTTTTTCACCGTGGAAAGTGAGCCTGAAAACATTTTTCACTGTGCAAGTCCAAATTATGCCACATTTCTAGCATAGAAAAACAGCCGGCTCCAAGGAAGTGATCCTGACCACCTATTTCAAAGTGGAAAGTAAGCCTGAAAAAATTTTCAACGCACAAGTCAAATTCTCCCCACGTTTCTGGCATAGAAAAACAGCCAGCTATATGAAAGAAAGCCTGTCCACATTTTTCACCGTGCAAAGTGAGCCTGAAAAAATTTTTCTCCGCGCAAGTCCAAATTTCACCATGTTTTCAGCATAGAAAAACAGCTGGCTCCAGGAAAGTGAGCCTGACCACCTTTTTCACGGTGGAAAGTGAATCTGAAAAAATTTTTCTCTCTGCAAGTCCAAATTTCACCATGTTTCTGGCATAGAAAAACAGCCAGCTCCATGAAAGTAAGCCTGACCACCTTTTTCACCGTGGAAAGTGAGGCTGAAAAAATTTTTCATCGTGCAAGTCCCAATTTCACCATGTTTTCGACATCGAAAGACAGCTAGCTCCATGAAAGTGAGCCTGACCATCTTTTTCACTGCGGAAAGTGAGCCTGAAAAAATTTTTCACTGTGCAAGCCCAAATTTCACCGCCTTTTTGCATAGAAAAACAGCCGGATCTAGGAAAGAGAGCCTGACCACCTTTTTCACCGTGGAAAGTGAGCCTGAAAAAATTTTTCACCGTGCAAGCCCAAATTTCACCGCCTTTTGCACAGAAAACAGCGGGATTCAGGAAAGAGAGCCTGACCACCTTTTTCACCGTGGAAAGTGAGCCTGAAAAAAATTTTCACCAAGCAAGTACAAATTTCACTGCGTTTTCAGCATAAAAAAACAGCCGGCTCCAGGAAAGTGACCCTGACCACCTTTTTCACCGTGAAAGTGAGCCTGAAAAAAATTTTCACCGCAGACGTCCAAATTTCACTGTGTTTCTGTGATAGAAAAACAGCCAGCTCCATGAAAGTAAGCCTGTCCACATTTTTCACCGTGCAAAGAGAGCCTGAAAAAAATTTTCTCCGCGCAACTCCAAATTTCACCACGTTTTCAGCGTAGAAAAACAGCTGGCTCCAGGAAAGTGAGCCTGACCACCTTTTTCAAAGTAGAAAGTGAGCCTGAAAAAATTTTCAACTCACAACTCCAAATGTAACCGCATTTTCAGCATGGAAAACCATCCAGCTCCTTGAAAGTGAGTCTGACCACCTTTTTCACCACGGATAGTGAGGCTGAAAAAATTTTTCACCTCGCAAGTCCAAATTTCACCACTTTTTCGGCATAGAAAGACAGCCTGCTCCATGAAAGTGAGCCTGACCACCTTTTTCATAGTGGAAAGTGAACCTGAAAAAAACCTTCACTGCGCATGACCAAATTTCACTGCATTTCCAGCATAGAAAAACATCAGGCTCCAGGAAAGTAAGCCTGACCACCTTTTTCACCGTGGAAAGTGAGCCTGAAAAAAGTTTTCATCGTGCAAGTCCCAATTTCACCATGTTTTCGACATCGAAAGACAGCTAGCTCCATGAAAGTGAGCCTGACCATCTTTTTCACTGCGGAAAGTGAGCCTGAAAAAAATTTTCACCGTGCAAGCCCAAATTTCACCGCATCTTTTGCATAGAAAAACAGCCAGATCCAGGAAAGTGAGCATGACCACCTTTTTCAACACAGAAAGTGAGTGTGAAAAAATTTTCACCGCACAAGTCCAAATGTCACCGCGCTTCCGAATAGAGTAACAGCCGCTCAATGAAAGTATGCCTGGCCACCTTTTTCACCGCAGAGTGAGCCTGAAAAAATTTTCACCTGCATGTCCAAATTTCACCCGCTTCTGACATAGGAAAAAACATCAGGCTCCCAGGAAAAAAGAGCCTGATCACCTTTTTTCACGCGGAAGTGAGCCTGAAAACATTTTCGCCATACAAGTGCAATTTCACCTTTACTGCCCTCCCCTTCCCCTTCTCCTGCCTATTGCTTACCCTCCTTTCGCATTTAGCCATATCACTCCCCACTTACCAACCTCTCCCTTCTCCCCTGCAGTCCTCGGTTCCACCAGCCTGATGCAGGTTATAACCTTGTACCGCTAAAGCTGTACTCGCTGTCACCTTTCTGCATTAGATTTTCCTCTCCTGTCTTGCCCAGACCACCCTCACAGCTCTGAATTACACCTCCCTTCCTTCTTCACTTCTTTTCCCTCCTTTCCTATACTGCCCCTTCTCCTTACAAACCAGTGCTCCCTCCAGTCCTCTTTGCCCTCCTCCTCCCCTCTTTATCTTTAGAATGTATGCATACCTGTACTTGTTCCAATGAATCTCACTTGTACTGTGTAAATCTGAACTGTCTTGCTTTGTACTGTAACTGTACCTCCCGGGTTGTGCCTGAAAATAGTCACCTGCTGGCTAGTGTACTTACCCGGTTAACAAAAACTAAATAAATAAAATAAATAAAAAAGTGATAACTGTGCTAACTGGACTGTTCCTGCAATCAGAGAGCTGTACAACTGATCTGCATTGCCTATCTTTTCCTGTGCCTGTTCACTAGGATGGGCAAGTGGTCTGCAAGTGCAGACCCCCATGACACTGTTCACCTCCATGGCCTTTTTTGTTCTGTAGGTCTTCACTCACTATACTATGTGGGCTAGGGGTTCAGACATTACCTGACAGAAGTCCTGTAATTCCTAACTAAGTTAACTAGTATGTACCGGCCTTACTTTTCCTGTAAGTCTCCAGTCAGGTGCAGTAGCTGGTGTAGAGAGATGTGCGACATTGCTACCTAAGACCATGCAGCTGTGGCTGTACAGTCAGGATCAGTAACTGGTATGCATGGGGAAATTGTCTGGGTGAGCCCATGCAATTCTAACTGTGCTAACTTGTGTCTACCTACAATTACAGTGGTGTACCATTGATGTCCATTGCCTCAGTCTTGCTGTGCATCAGTACTCATGATGCAGTACAAATTTGGGTGGGGGATAACCTGTCTGACCCAACACAAACACTAACCGTGCTAACTTGAGTGTCCCTGCAGTCACTGAAGTCTACTCTTGATGTCCATTCCTCAGCTGTGCTGTGGGTCTCTACTGAGGATCCAGTACCTGGTGTCACAGTTTGGAAAGGCATTGCCAGGCTGAGGCCATTCAAGTGATAACTGTGCTAACTACACTGTACCTGTAATCAGGAGGTGTGCAACTGATCTGCATCACCTTCTTTGTCTGTGACTCTTCATTTAGCATGCAGCAAGTGATAACTGTGCCTAATTCACACTGTACCCGTAATCAGAGTACAACTGATCTGCAGTGATAACTGTGCTAACTACACTATTACCTGTAATCAGGGAATTTACAACTGATCTGCATCACCCTTCTTTGCCTGTGGTTCTTCACTTAGCATGCAGCAAGTGATAACTGTGCTAACTTCACTGTACCTGTAATCAGGAGGTGTGCAACTGATCTGCATCACCCTTCTTTGCCTGTGGCTCTTCACTTAGCATGCAGCAAGTGATAGCTGTGCTAACTTCACTGTACCTGTAATCAGGGAGGTGTACAACTGATCTGCATCACCCTTCTTTGCCTGTGGCTCTTCACTAACATGCAGTAAGTGATAACTGTGCCTACACTCACACCTGTAATCAAGGGTGTGCAACTGATCTGCATCACCTTCTTTGCTTGTGCTCTTCACTTAGCATGCAGCAAATGGTCTGGAGTGTAGTCCCCAACCCATGAGACTGTGCAACTCCTAAGTGTGCTAACTTCTGTACATCTGCAATGACAGAGCTACACTGTTCATGTCCATGGGCTTATTTTTGCTGTGGCTCTCCATTCAGTATAGATATGTGGTGCTAGGGGCTGGTTCATTAACTGACAGAGAACATCTCATTCCTAACTGTGTTAACTACTATGTATCACCTTACTTTCCCTGTGACTCTGTAGTCACGGGCAGTAGCTGCCATGCTGAACGGTGCAACATTGCTACCTAAGGCAATACAGCTGTGGTTGTACAATCAGAATGCAGTAACTGCTATATGTGGTGGAATTGCCTGGCTAAGTCCATGCAACTCCTAATTGTGCTAACTGGAGTGTACCTACAATTACGCAGGTGTACCATTGATGTCCATCACCTCACTCTTCCTGTGGCTCAGCACTCAGGGATGCAGTATGTACTCAAACGGGGGGCATTGCCTGTATCATATCATGAAAATCCTAACTGAACTAACTTGACTGTGCCTACAATCACTGAGCTGTACCATTGATGTCCACATCCTCAGCTATGCTGTGGGTCTCTGGAGGTGCAGTCACCCACCCATTAGACCGTGCAGCTCCTAACTGTGCTAACTTCTCCACAGTTGCAAAGACAGAGCTACACTATTCATGTCCATAGGCATATTTTTGCTGTGTCTCCACACTCAGTATACAGTATGTGGGCTAGGGGTGGGCATTACCTGACAGAGGTCCTGTAATTCCTGTGTTAACTAGTGTGACCACCATTAGTTTTCCTCATGGCTATCCAGTCAGGGTGTATTAGCTGTTGTAGTGAGGTGTGAGTCATCACTACCTAAGGCCATACAACTCTAACTGTGGTAAGTTATGTGCACCTTGAATCAGGAATGTGTACCATTGCTGTACCTGGCCTCAATTTTGCTGAGGATGTATGCTGAATATGCAGTATGTACTCAAGGACTGGGGATCTCTTGTAGTACATTTAGACAGTTGCATTTTATTTCTGACACCTCCTGTTGGTTGTTTGTGATTGGTCGTGTTGCCTTGGTTCTCCCCTACTTCCGGTGTGTGTGTGTGTCTCTGTGTGTCTGTGGTGCTGGGGGGTGAGAGGAATGCACATTTATGCTTTGAACCCTAACACAAAATTTCCTCACTTCTCTCGCCAGGAACAACCCAACTGATGCAGTAAACAGAGTAATGCACATGGTGCCGCAAAGTTAAACACAAACATAAACAGTACTGAAAAATAGTAAATGTAATACAGTGTATGGGAGCGCTGGGCCCACCCACCCACATGATATCTTTTACATAGTAACACAGTGCCAGCAACGCAAATGGTAATGCACATGGTGATGCAAAGCTAAACAAAACATAAACAGTACTGAAAATAAGATAAACAGTACTGTCGACACACAATGGTTACAATAATGCAAACACAAACGCAAATCAAAATGCAAAGGGTAAGCACAAAGGTGGGCGTAGATGGGAACATTAAGTGAAAGCGTGTAGGCATAAGCAAAGCATTAAGGGTAACAGTTATGTAAGCACACACACTGGTTTTCCCCAAAAGCTGCATATAGAAAGACAGTGAGTACAAAGAATGCATGCCTAATAATGGCTCTCGGAACAGAAAATGAGGACTTGCAATACTAAATTGGTTATATCCTAGGAACCATACAACATAGAAAAAAAATTTAAAAGTCATATGATTTATGACATTCCTGGCTAGTTTTATACTTAGCCCCCATTAGGGGGCTAAGCATTTTTCTGATGAAAAGTCCGTATCTCACACCGCTTCCCAAGATACGGGCCCTGAAAGGCGCATTGAACGCTGTAATGTTATCCTATGGGGAAAAAACAGAAGTTCGGAGTGCCAAACTTTACCTCCTGTAATATTTTTTCACCAAACCACCAAAAGACATGTCTGTGGGATGTTGGCTTTCTTCCCTCCAAATTTCAGTCAGCAGGGTGGCAAAGAATTCCTGTCATGCAGTGGACACCACAATGTTAGTCTATGGGAAAAAGTGTCAACTTTGGCGTACTGTAACTTTGTATCTGTGCAACATTTTGTCAGCAAACTACCAAAGGCACATCTATGAGATGTCGGCTGCCTTCCCTTCAAATTTCAGCCCAAAAGACCGAACCGTTCATTTGCAGCAGGGTGGCAAAGAATTCCTGTTATTTTGGGCATAGTGTCGCAAAGTAGTGTTGCAATTTGTGACAACTTTTGCAAGCATTTGCAAAGTGTCATGCGTGCGACACTACTTTGAGACACTACTTTTTCCAGAAATTGAAAAAACATATTTCTAGGGCGTTTAACCTCAAAACAAAGACATGCCTAGCATCCTCAGGGTCCGACTAGGTAAACACAAAAAGAATTGTGTTGCTAGAGGGTACCTAATTTAAATGCCAAGCATTTTTCTTATCACTAACTGAAAACAAAATGGCAGATTTGTGACACTAGTAGGGCCATTTGCGACACTAAAAGTGCATTGAACAGTACAACTTTTGTTAACTTTTCCATTGACTTATAATAGGAAATTGTTTTTGAATAACGTTGATCGTTTAATATTTTTTTCTAGTCTGGGGTGCACACTGGGACCCTGGCTGCACATTCCCTGAAGTTTTTGGACCGGTTGTAGCAACCGGTGCGATTTTGTAGAGATGATTAAAGAATTCTTGCGCGATAAACGCAGGCAGATCTATGCTTAATAATCTCCACAGCTGTATATCTGAACAGTACGAAAGTCGGCAGATCCCAAGACGTATGGTTCTTGATTGTGTATTCCAAATTTCAGGCAAATCCGTTGAACAGTTACAAAGTTAATAAGGTGCAAAATTTTAGGTTTAACATGTAAATGGCTCCTCAACCCTAACTATGGATGGTATCACTACCATGCTACCATAATATATATATATATGCCGCCATAGTTAGGGTTGAGTATCCCATTTAAGGTTAAAGTGTGAAATTTTGCATCTTAATAACTTTGCCACCGTATGATGGATTTACCTGAAATTTGGCAGGCACGGAGCAGTACCATAGATCTGTGGATCTGCCAAGATTTTGTAACAGTCAGCTATACATTGTCATGGAGTTATAAACCGACATTCTGTAGCACATTTATGCTTTTTGTGATTCTTTTGCTTACGCCCACAGGTCGACAGTTTAGTAGACCAGTCCAAAACTTCGGGAACATGGCGGTGGGGTCCCCAATGTGCCTTCAAAGATTTTTGTGAAAAATATTAAACGGTTCAAATGTTATTCATCGAAACAAGTTTCCCATTATAGTCAATGGGAAAAGTTAACAAAAAGTTTGACAGTGTCACAAATGCAGTTTTTAGTGTCGCAAATGACCCCTGTAGTGTTCTGAGTCAGGCATTTGTTTTTTCAGTTACTGGTCACAGAAATGCTTGGCATTTAAAATTGGGACCCTATAGGGACACAATTATGTTTGTGTTCACCTAGTCAAGCCCTGAGGATGCTAGCCATGTCTTTTTTGGGGGGTTAAACACCCCGGAAATTATTTTTTTAAATTTTTGTAAAAAGTAGTGTCGCAAGTAGTGTCGTCACTCTGTGACACTTTTTAGTAATTTTTTGTGAAAGTGTCATGATTTGCAACACTACTTTGTGACACTATGCCCAAAATAACAGGAATTTCTTTGCCACCCTGCTGCAAAAGAATGGTTTGGTCTTTTGGGCTGAAATTTAGAGGGAAGAAAGCCAACATCCCACAGATGTGCCTTTTGGTAGTTTGGTGACAAAATATTAGAGGGCTGCAATGTTACGGTACTCTGAAGTTGACACTCTCCATAGAGAGTTAACATTACGTATCCGGCCTTGCCTTGGGCATGTATCTCGGAACAGTTTGAGATATGGTCTTTTTGTCAGAAAAATGCTTAGCCTCTAATGTGGCTATGTAAACTAGCCAGGAAAGTCATAAATCATAAATAATGTTAATTTTTTTCTATTTCGTATGGTTCCTGAGATATAAGCAATTTAGTATTCCAAGTCCTCATTTTTGCTCTGAGGCCCATTATTATGCATACATTCTTTGTTTTACTGTGTTTCTCAATGTAGCTTTGTGGAAAATAGGGAGTGCACTTTGGTTACTGTTACAGTTAGCGTTTCCACTTGCATTTCCATAATTATTTGCATTACCATCTACTCCACCGTTAGTGCACTTTGCTTTTTCGTTTGCACTTGCATTTGCATTACTGTTACCATTTGCATTTCCATTACTGGTTTTGTTTGTGTTTACTTTGCATCTCCATGTGTATTACTATTTGCGTTTGCATCGAGCTTCCATTTGCCCTTGTGTTTGCATTTGTCTTTACTTTGCGTCCTCATTGATGTTACCGTTAGCACTTGCATTTCCAATTGCAGTACCATGACCCTGTGCGTTACCATTTGTGTTTCCGTACATGGTTGCATTTTATTTCCATTGCATTACTATTGGCTCGCTAGTCATTGTTACTGTTACTGTAACTTTACATTTCCAATTGCATTACTGTTACTGTTTGCGTCTTCGTTGCCATTTGCATTTCTGTTCGCCTTAGTGTTTGCATTTTTTGTTGCATTTCCATTGTCAGTTGCATAACTGTTTCCTTCTTCAGCACTGTTCCCTTTACCATTTGCATTTCTTTTAGTGTTTCTGTTACCATTTTCTTTTCCATTGGTGTTAGCATTTTCGTAAATGTTTACGTTTCTGTTGCCGTTAGTGTTTGCATTACTGTTTGCACTACCATTTCTGCTTTCATTAATGTTTGCTCTGGCATTTCTCTTACTGTTTGCGTTATTGTTTACATTTGCGTCACTGTTTGCGTTACCATTTGCGCTTGCGTTTGCATTTCTTTTACCGTTACTATGTGTCAACACCACCACATTCCATTCATTATTTATAGTGCTCACTCTCAAAAGAAGGAAATTCATGGCAAAAAACTTTGTTTAATGCATCAGTTAGGGTTGTTCCACAGTGACAAAGTGAGGAAATTCAGTGTTGGGGTTGCCACCCCTTGCAACCACGCCCTACATCCCCACCAACAGGCATCAGGGTGTGCGTTGGGTTGTCGGTCCTAACTCTCACCCATTCTCCTATACTGCACCACCTCAGCTTGTTTACACATGGGATGGGGTGAGAGTTATGGCTAATGACCTCAACGCACACCCCAATGACTGTTGGTGGGGACAGGTGGGCTGGGGTGCAAGGGGTAAACCCAACACTGAGTTTCCTCACTTTTTGTTGCTGTGGAACAGCCCTAACTGATGCATTAAACTGAGTTTTTTGAAATGAATATAATATATATATATATCTATAATATTATATATATATATATATATATTTATAATATTCTATGAATAAAACTGCGTTAATGCATCATTTTAGTTAAAACAAAAAGTCAGGAAATGAAAAATCTTTAGGGTTGCCGCTCCTCCACTCACCAATCATCCCCAGATTGACAGATGATGGGGTGTGTCATTGGGGTTGTGAGACCTAAACGTCACCCCATTCCATGTGTAATCATATTGAGAAGGGACAGCGAAAAAGAATGGGGTGACATTTAGGCCTCACAACCCCAATGACACACCCCATTATCTGTCAATCTGGGGATGATTGGCAGGTGGGGGGGAGGTGCAACCCTAAAGATTTTTCATTTCCCAACTTTTTTTGTTTTAACCCAAAATGATGCATTAACACAGTTTTTTGCATAGAATTTCCTTACTTTTTGAGAAAGAATACAAAACTAAGGACTTGCATTAGTTGGTGGAGCGGGCCCAACCAACCAAAGGAACTTGGTGGGAGTGCGGGCCCTTCGGCCCTACACTCCAACCAACTTGTAAACATGTGTGTACCATCAACATCCTCCAAATTTCAATGCAAAACACCAAACTGTGTCCAAGCTATAACATGTAAAAGTCTGAGATTTTCATTCATCAGAGATGCAGAATTCTGCACCTGTTGACATTTTACAGGTACAATGACTGAAAACTACATCCATGACACTAAGGCTAGGTACCCTATTAATTTCAAGCCACCGGCACAATGCAAAACACTATCCACAACATGTCAATTGCATCACACAATATCTCCGAAAACAAAATTTTCTCCAACACATGAACACCATAATTCACATCTACAGGACATGCCAAGAACACCCTCCAAATTTCAAGTAAAAAGACCAAACCATTTCCGAGACATGAAATGTTAAAATTTGAGATTTTCATTGTCAGAGTTGCACAATTCCACACCTGTTGATATTTTACAGACACAATGACTGAAAAGTGCATTCATGATGCTAAGGCTAGGTGATCTATCAATTTCAAGCCACCACAACAATGCAAAATATTGTCTGCAAACATAAAGTGTGCCACGAATATCTCCACAGAAAATATATTGTCTGACATGTAAACATGGTAATTGACATCTACAGGGCATGCCATAAACACCTCCAAATTTCAAGTAAAACAACCAAACTGTTTCTGAGATATATAATGTTAAAGATTAGTAAATTGGCCTATCTAATGCATTATAAAATCTGACCATCTTTTCCCTATCTCACGATCAAAGAAAGTGATCAAAGAATCTCAAGATCAAAGAATTTGCAGGCTCATGATCAAAGAATTTGAAGGCTCACGATAAAAGAATAAAAAATGCTGAAAATCAAAATTTTGAGCACAAATGCAGCAAACCACCACCATGGTTTCAACATAACAGAGCCCTTGAGCAGAACCCATCCTCATTTGTCTTCCTAGGCCACCCCTGAGCTGAGAAAATTGCATTTTTCAAAAGGCCATCTCATCCCTCACTCCATTATGCAAGATTGTGATCAAAGAATCTCACAATCAAAGAATTTGCAGGCTCACAATCAAAGAAATTGCATGCTCATGATCAAAGAATAAAAATGATGAAAACGTGAGTTTTGGTCAATTTAGATGAAATCACCACCATGCCTCGACATAATGGAGCCCCCGATCAAAACCCACCATCATTTGTCTTCCTAGGCCACCCCTGAGCTGAGAAAATTGTATTTTTAGGTCATGATGCAAGATCGTGATCAAAGAATCTCACGATCAAAGAATTTGCAGGCTCGCAAAGATCATTAGCGAGGCGCGATCAAATAATTTAATAGCTTATAACCTCTATTTTTGACCATTTTGGATGAAACCAAAGGCATGGCTCAATAGATCGGAGCCCCTGAGTAAAACCCATCCAAGTTTTACTCAGGAGTGACCCCTGAGTCGAGATATTTGTGTTTTTACGATTGAAATCTAAAAACAAGATGGCAAACCTCGTGATCAAAGAATTTCGAGGACAAAGATTCTTAAACCATGAAGCTGTAAATTCTTTGACTGCCAGGGTGGGATGAGATGGCCAGAACCCCATTCTTTGTTCACAAAACATACATATAAATTTTCCCAATGACATAATGGAACTTAAAAGCGTATAACTTTTGAATGCCTTAATATTTTTCACCAAACAAAAAGCAGCATGTTCGCCCACCAAAGCTCTTTTAAATGAGCCATCTCACAGAGCAGCACACCACACAACAGCCATGCAGTACCACATACAAAATCCCAAAAGCTGCCTCCAAAACAGATAATTTTGCATTTTTCAGTGTTTTGGTGCGAAAGACTGCAAAAACAACTGATATGAAATTTGGCAAATCAGGAGATCTACCATGCCTCACCATGCATACCAAATTTCAGGCAAATCTGTTGAATGGGTCCAAAGTTATTAACGCTCAAAGTTTTGACTTTAACGAAAGTGACATCTCAACCGAAATATAGTGATGCGACTATGCCACTATTATAAATATATATATTCATGGTAAAAATCTATTTAATGCATCAGTTAGGTTGTTCCAGTGACAGTGAAGTGAGGCCTGGTAGTAGGATTGCCACCCCTGAACCCCATGCCCACCCCCTCCCCACTAACAGTCAACAGGATGTGTGTTGGGGTCATCAGCCCTAACTCTCACCCCATTCCATGTGTAAATAAGCTGTGGTAGTACAGTGTAGGAGAATGGGGTAAGAGTTAAGACCAATGACACCAATGCACACCCTGATGCCTGTTGTTGGGGACGGGGGGGTGTGGGGTGCAAGGGGTGGCAACCCTAACACTGAATTTCCTCACTTTTGTTGCTGTGGAACAACCCTAGCTGATGCATTAAATGGATTTTTTTTGCCACGAATACATATATATATATGAATTTCCCTTGTTTTTGAGAATGTGCACTATAAATAGTGAATGAAGTGTGGTGGTGGGAGCTCAGGGCCCACCATGTGATTTTTTGCCACTTCACTGTGCAAAATCTGTATGACTGACTGAAATGAAAATTGGTAAATGAAGGCATGTACCATGGCACACCGTGTGTCCAGAATTGTGTGTACATCTGTTCAATGGTCCCACAGCGCCATGAGCAAACAACGAACATGCACAATTCTGCAGTCATAAGTGCAAGTGACCCAACAATTGGCACAGTCAAAGATGAATTAGAAATCTTTGTACATTCCAAATGCCAGGCAAATCGGGCGCACGGTTCAGAAGTTATTGAAGCATAATAAACCAAATTGTAATTTGTCAGAGTGGCATAATTCCACACCTGTTAATGTTTACACATGAAACCACTGCAAGGCACCTCCGTGCCACTAGGGCTACCTACACTATAAATTTAAAGGCAGTAGCACCACACAGAATGCTATGCGCAAAATGTTAATTGTGTCATGCAGTGTCTCCAAAGCAAATTATTTTTTAAACATATAAACAGCATAATTCACATCTCCAGGACATCCACTCAACGCCCTTCAAATTTCATGTGAAAAGACAAAACTGTTCCAGAGATATTCAATTTTTATGTTTCTGTACCTTTAAGAAGTCTTCCACCATAAAATGGCAGAAATCGTGGCGGAAAATGCACTAAAATTGTTGACCTGGAAACTGAAAAATCAGTAACTGTGAAGCAGGCCAACTTCAAATGGCCATAACTCTGGATTGGAACAACATTTTTTAGCAAACAAAAACTGGTATGTTCCTTGAACAAAGGTCTTTCTACCAGCCAAGTTGCAGACCAATCAACCACACACTGGCTGTGCTATGTGTCGCAGAAGACAGTGCAGAAAAATAGCAAAAACATAATGTTTTGCACTGCACTACGCAAACGCAAAAACACAAATGATAATGTTAATGCAAACGGTGATGGAAACAGTGAGGTAAAAGAAAATAGTAACACTAATGGTAACGCAAATGCAAGCACAAACGGTAACACACAGTAATGAAAACGTAAATGATAACGCAAATGGTAAGAGAAATGCAAGTGCAACTGTAAATGAAAACAGAAATGGTAACGCAAATGGTAACGCAACAGAAACGCAAACATTAACGAAAACAGTAACACAAATGCTAATGGCAACAGAAACGCAAATGGTAACACAAATGCAAACAGAAAAGCAAACGGTAACCGCAACACAGAAGGAAAGAGTAATGCAATTGACAATGGAAACGCTACCAAAAACGCAAACGCTAAGGCCAAGAGAAATGCAAACAGTAACGATAATGCAATTGGAAACACAAATGGTCACAGTAACACCAACAATGATGCCTAAGAGAACACTAACACAAACAGAAATGCAAATGCAAGTGCATACACAAACACAAATGGTAACGCCGCATGGTCACAGTAACGCAATTGAAACACAACGTTTACGGTAACACCAACAATGACACCAAAGGAAACACAGATGTGCAAATGGAAGCGTGTATGCAATCACAAATGGTAATGCACACGGTGACACAAAAGGAAATGCAAACAAAAACAGTAATGGAAACGCAAATGGTAACAGTAACGCAAATGCAAGCGCAAAGGGTAACACATACGGTGATGGAAACGGAAGCGTTAATGCAAACGGTTACGGAAATGCAAGCAGAAACACTAATGGTAACAGTAACACAAACGCACATCCTTTTTCCCCAAAAAGATGCTTTCAAAGGCACAGTGAATACAAAGAATGTATGCATAATAATGGCCCTAGGAGCAGAAAATCAGCACTTGGAATATTAAATTCCTTGTAGCTCAAGAACCGTATGACGTAGAAACATTTTTTAAATCTCATATTATTTACCACTTCCCAGGCTAGTTTTGCACTTAACCCCCTAGGGGGACTAAGCATTCTTCCAATGAAAAGTCCATATCTCAAACTGTTTTCAAGATATGGGCCCCAAAAGCCGCAACGGATGCCATAAGGGAAAGGGAAAGGGGAAAGGGGGAATTTTTTAATCAGGAAAAGCACACTAAGCCGGAGCTTGTTTCCAGGTGTGACCTGGGAGCACAAGGAAGTTAAGTGACTTGCTCATGGTCACACAGTATGCAAGTGGAAGCTGTGGGAAACCCAGGTCTGGTCTGCTGGATGTCACCAGATTTGCAGCTCAGAGCCTTAGACCACTGCGCTATACTGCCTCCTTAGGCAGGTTAGCCTATGGGAAAATCGCCAACTTTGGAGTGCCGTAACTTTGCAGCCTCTAATATTTTGTCACCAAAAGCCACATCTGTGGGATCTTGGCTTTTTCCTCCAAATTTCAGCCAAAGAGACCAAACCATTCTTTTACAGCAGTGTGGCAAAGATTTCTATTGTTTTGGCCATAGTGTCGCAAATTAGTGTCACAAATCACAACACTTTCGCAAATAAAATCATGAAAGTGTCGAATGTGTGACACTACTTTTTACAAAAATTTAAAACATATTTCTGGGGTGTTTTACCCCCCAAAAAAGACATGGCTAGCATCCTCAGAGCTCAACTAGGTGAACACAACAAGAATTGTGTTCCTAGAGGGTCCCAAATGTAAATGCCAAGCATGTCTGTGACCACCAACTGAAAACAAGATGGCCGATTTGCGACACTACAAGGGTCATTTGAAAGTAAAAAGTGCATTTGCGACACTTTCACATATTTTAATTTTTCCCTTTGACTATAATGGGAAACTTGTTTTTTTAATAACTTTTGAATTGTTTAATATTTTTTCGCGAAATTTTTGAAAGGCACATCGGGGACCCCGGCTGCATGTTCCCTGAAGGTTTTGGATCAGTCATCTAAACTGTGCAACCTGAAGGTACGAGCAAAGAATACACAAAAATGAGTAATTTATGCATTTTTCAGCGCCCTGTAGCTCCACAACCGTACATCTGAACATAACAAAACTTGGCAGGTCCAGAGATCTATGGTACCAGACCATGCATGAAAAATGTCAGGCAAATTCATCATACTGTGGCAAAGTTATTATGCTGCCAAATTTCAGATTTAATCTTAAATGGGGTACTCAACCCTAACTATAGTGGTACTACATGCCACATATTATCTATATATAGAAACATAGAAATTGTCAACAGATAAGGACTGCTAGGCCCATCCTGTCTGCCCTTCAGTCCTGTACTTGGTTGCAGCTTTGACCCTCCCCCACTTAACCTCTATGGTTCCCCATGCCTGTCCTATGCATGTTTAACTCCAGCCACAGTGCTCGCTCCTACCACCTCCTGTGGCAGACCATTCAATCGTCCACCACCATCTCTGTGAAGAAAACTTCCTCACATTCACTCTTAACCTGCCACCTTCCAATTTCATGTTGTGCTTCCTAGTTCTTATACTCCTCCTGTACTGGAAGATTCCCCCCCCCACCCTGTTTATGCCTCTGAGGTACTTGAGTGTTTCTATCATGTCCCTCCAGTGAGTATATATTGAGGTCCCTTAATCTCTCCTCTTAAATCTTGGGGTGCAAGTCCTGTACCATCTTAGTCACCCTTCTCTGGACCACCTCCAGCCTGTTAATGTCCTTTTGAAGGTGCAGCCTCCAGAACTGCATGCAGTACTTCCTGTGAGGTCTGACCAGGGTTTTGCATAATGGCATCACTACCTCATACCTTCTGCTGGTGATACCCCTTGCTATGCACCCCGGCATGCCACTGGCCCTCCCTGCTGTCTTTGTGCTCTGCTTTCACATTTTCAGGTAATCTGAAATAGTAATCCCCAGGTCTCATTCCTCTTTGGCGACTGTCAGCAACTCTCCCCCCAATCCTGTAGCTCTCCCCAGGGTTACTGTGTCCCAGGTGCATAATTTTCCACTTTTTTGAATTAACCCTCAGTTGCCACTCTGCAGACCATTTCTCAAGCTTCCCCAGGTCCCTCCTCATTTTCTCCACCCTTTCAGGAGTATACACCTTGTTACAGATCTTTGTGTCATCCTCAAACAGGCAGACCTTTCCTTTCAGCCCTTCTGCCATGTCACTGATGAAGACATTGAACAGAACTGGTCAAAGGACTGATCCCTGAGGTACTCCACTGGTCACCCTTCTCTCCCCAAATTGTACTCCTTTTACCACTATATATATATATATATATATATATATATATATATATATATATTTATTTATTAAATTTTGATGACAGGGTAGGCCCACTGAGCCTCAAAGGTCCCTTTATCAGGAGTGACCCGAGAGACATTACATGAAGAGACACAGGCAGTGAAATGGTAACAGAATTATATAGGTTCAATAGTTACAGTTTTGTCATAGATTACAAGCAATAATGGCATGTTATCCATAATGGTGTGGCATGGCCTGAGAACTTTAAGTTACCAAGCTAAGTAATGGTGCTGTGCCAAATTTGTGCAAGTAAGGTGCTTAGCATAAATAGGTGGGGGGGACTGTCATGTGCCCTGACATCGGCAAGTGCTTGCCTCAAGTAGGTGTGCCTTGAGTCTATTATAGTGGCACAGTAGTGCCACTATAGTTAGGGTGGTTTTGTGTGTTAATATCACCCACAAATAAAAGTGGGGCAATATATCACAGGCAGCACATCGTGGATCAAGTGATCACAGGGTGCATAACATCGCAAGTCAGAATATTGCATGTGCAGAGCCCACAGTGTGCTGCTGGAACCGACAGGGCCCAAACAGACGAGGAGGCATAGAAGGATGGCAAGGGATGTGATCACGGTGCCACTACTGGTCAGTGTGGCACTGGACCTGTACAACCAGGAAAGCACAGCTGGGGTGTCATGGGAATGCCTCACAAACAGCCACACAAACCATACACCGTCAGGAACCTGGCTGCTATTCTGGGGCAGGCATGGTAGGTCCACCACAGGGGGTCACATTTGCCATAGCCATGGAACCCAGTGCCGACACCCCTTGACTTCAGGTGTTCCAAGAGTCCCCCCCTTGCCCAGGAACCCCAAATCCATTGTCCCACCTACATCCCTAAACCTGCCCATCCAGCATCTGGCCTACTGTCACCATGGACTGTGCTACCAGTGACTGTGGTGCCCCTGCCTGTCACATAGCACTGTACAGGGCTCACCTACCTTGACTGCATCCTGTCCTAGAGTCCTGCTACCTGCATCTATGTCCAGTCCTGGAATGCTATCCCCCATCCAGCATGCAGCCCCAAAGGTAGCCCTGTGTCGCATGACATGTGTGCCCCGCAATGGACACCTTGCAGCCTGTACTGCCTGTTCCCTGTCCGCACAGTATAATCCTGCAATATTATTCCATGGCTTTTTTTTAATCTGCAATTTTTTGCCCATGATGTCACGTCCGGCAATGATTTGTACCGCGATTTTAACACATGGAACCATTAGGGTTGAGCACCCCATTTAAGGTTAAATCTGAAATTTGGCAGCTTAATAACTTTGTCACTGTATAATGGATTTTCCTGAAATTTGCATGCACAGTCTGGTACCATAGCTCTCGGACCTGCTAAGTTTTGTTATGGTCAGATGTATGGTTGCAGAGCTACAGAGCGCCGGAAATGTGCACAAATTAAGATGACGGATGCTAGTGCCGAGCAGACGCGGCAGAGCGCTTTCTCCGGGCCGACTCAACCTCTAGATCAATTTAAAATCCCCGACTATCGCTAACGGGCGGATAAACTGTTTTGAACTGGCAGCTGTTTACTTTGAACTTACTGAAAATCCGGCTCGGTTCTTTTTTCCGCTTAGCTTGCGCTGAGTGTACCCTCCTCTGCTGCAGTACCGAGGATGGATCCAGGAAGCCTCGAACTCGCTGACGCACGAGGCGGCTTCCTCCAATGCTCGAAACCCTCTCGCCAATGCCAGAAGACCAGGAGGCATGCATGGGTGCGAAGGAGAGGCCAGAACCCTCAGGATGATTTAGAAGAAATTAAATCACTCCACGAAAGCGGTAACTGATTTTGCTATTATTAAGTCTACTCTTAAATGTTTTGGGCACAGAGAGTAGGGGATCTGAAGCTAGAGCTGCTTCTCAAGATAGAAAAACATCTACACACGAGCAGGAGTTGGTGGCCCTAAGGAGACAAGTGAAAAATTGAGGAGAGAGAGGACTATCAAGAATCGCGTAGCAGAAGGAATAATTTAATTCTGGCTGGTCTGCCAGAGTGCTCCGAGGGTGCGGACTGTATCACTTTTATTCAGGGACTGCTGTTAAAGATCCTGGGCCCTACTCCTTATGGAGAGGCATATATATTGAGAGGGCACATCGGTCTCTGAGAGACCTTCCAGGGCTCGACCCAGGGTTATCATGCGCGCGCTTCTTGAATTTTAGGAGAAGACTCACGCTCTTATGAGAGCGAGAGCACTTAAAACTTGCACTGGAATGGAGCTGCAATTTGGCTTTTCAGGACCAGACACCTGCCATAACGTGAAAACAGAAAGAATATATTGATATTAAAAGAAGCTCTATTTAGCAGGTGTGAAATTTCGGATGCAACATCCTGCTACTCTGGTGGTCAAGTTGCAAGCAGGGACCGGAGGTTTTTGACAGCGAGGATGTCATGGAGGGGCTGAAAAGCTGAACTTCCAGATCTGTTCAGGGCGGCAACCTGAATCTACGGCTCGGGACAAGTCCGTGGATGTGTCTGAACTCTGTTTTCCCTAGTTATGACACTTTGAAATAAGGATTCCTACTAAAGATACAACACAATTTCACCTGAGGATGGTGGTGACTGAGACTATTGATATAAAGCCTTAATGAAGGTGGAGTTATAAGTTGGGACCTGAAGAAGTATGAGAGGGGAGGAAGGAGCTACAAATAAAAAATTTTGATTTGCTGGGTAAAGGGGAATAGATACTTGTTTTTGGGTTATTTAGAGGCTGGAGGGTCTAGAGAGTGCGCTCAGTGGCTGGCTCATCTCGTTCTCGACAATGGTTAGGAGGACGATCAGTGGATCGGGGGTAGTGATAAAAGGGGTGGGGTTTGGGGGGGAGGGGGAAGAGAGAGAGTCCAAACTGCAGATTTTGAATGTTTTGTTTCTTTTTTTCCTTAGCGGGCAGCCGGGGCTGGGAGGTATGGGGTGTAATACATGAATATGTTTACGGTTAACATTTTATCCTGGAATGTCAAAGGCCTTAGAGGGAGGAAAAAGAGGTTATTGATTCTGAAATTTATTTCACAGATAGGGGCTCATATAGCTTTGCTGCAGGAGACACACCTCTTAAAAGAAGAGTTATTGCTTTTGAGAAGGCTTTGGGTAGGTCAAGTTTTTGGAGAGGGGCATGCCAAAGCCTCAGGGGGCGTTGCTATCTTGATTGCAAAGAGCTGTCCGTTTACTCCTGTGCAATATAAAACCCGGGAGGATGCGCGGGGAGTTTTTGTCACGGGTACTATTATGGGGAGGCTAATAACAATAGCTTCTGTATACGGGCCAACCCCCCTAACCCTGAATTTTTTTCCTCCCTGGAATTAGACCTCATCAGCTTCTCAGCTCACCCCCTAATTATGGCAGGGGATTGGAATCTTTGCTTTAGTAACTTGGTGGATAGGAACCCCCCCTCTAAAAAACCGCCTTCTAGAGCACAGGTATCCTTGGCCAGATTTCTAGAGGTGGCAGCACTGACAGACCCCTTTTGGAAGTTTAAACAAGGAAATGGTATAATGACCTTCTATTCAGGGGTGCATAAAACTCAAACACGTATCGATTTTTTCTTGGTTAATCAGGAGGCCTTCTGAGGGGTTAGAAGCTGTTTACTCATAGTAGAATTTTGTCTGACCATTCTCCATTACAGATGTGTTGGATATTGAGTCTGTTCCGACAAAACCGCTCAGGTGGAGATTGGATGAATCCTTTATTTAGAAGACAACATGTTATCTCATTTGGAGGAAACTCTAAAGATATTATTGGAACCCAGATCCCTACCCTGGACAATAAGAACTTAGCATGGCCTACTTGTAAAGTCCTATATTCCAGTATAGCCCAGACCCTTTCCATTAGGAGGAATAAGTTGAGGAAAGCAAGGAGGAATTCATTGAGGGAACGTATTAACTCACTCACCCACTTGAGGGATCTGGTGAGGAGGTGGATAGAGAACTTCGTGAACTGAGGGATGAGCTGACGGATATTGTGTACGCCAAATTGGAGGCTTGGACTGAAAGGCTTCATGTTGAATACCTTTGCAGGGGACCTGCCCAGCAGGCTTCTTGCAAGCCGGGTTAGAGAGTGGGAAGCAGTCTGACGATACCATACCTGGATTACCGGGGACCTGATCACAGACCCTCAGGATATGGCAGATGCTTTTGCCGACTATTTCATAGATTTATATCAGGGGCATCAGACAGCACTGAGGAAGGTGAGTGGGAATTTCTGGAGAGTATTGCATTACCTAGACTGGACCAAGAACAGGCCCAGGCCCTGGTAACACCTATAACGGAGGCTGAAATATGTGATGCAATTAACACTATGCCTAGGGGCAAGACTCCAGGTCCAGACGGTCTTTCAGCTGGGTTTTACAAAGCCCATCTGAAGAGTCTTTTACCTTTACTCCATGAGCTTTTCTCTGGTATTTTGTCTGAGGGAATCCCCCATTTGCCGTTATATCAGGCTTATATTACACTTATTCCTAAACCAGATAAGCCCGAGAATCACCAGGTAGTTACAGACCTATTGCCCTCTTGAACCAGGACATCAAATTGTTAACTAAAATATTGGCTAATAGAATTTTAAAGATAGCTCCTCGGATTATTAGCCAAGACCAGGTTGGTTTTATGCCGGGCAGGGGGGCTCATGATGCTTTGCGTAAGCTTCACCATATCCTTGCGGAGGCCTCTACCTCTTGTCTGAATATGGCCCTTTTCTCCTTGGATGCCGAGAAGGCCTTTGACCGGGTCTCCCATCCCTTTCTATTTGCCACCATGGAGAGGATGGGCTTCCCGGAGGGCCTTCTCAGGGGTATTAGGAATCTTTATGCTATACCTACGGCCAGGGTCCTATGTAATGGTTTTGTCAAAGGAATTCCATCTGGATAATGGGACCAGGCAGGGTTGCCCTCTCCCAATTTTATTTAATATTTATCTGGAGCCTCTTTTGAGAGTGATTCAATCAGACCTTGAAACACGGGGATTGAGGTTATGGGAGGAACTGAAGTTTTCGGTTTTGCAGATGATATTCTGCTGCATCTATGCGACCCGGTGAAGAGTTTTGATAGGGTTCTGGAGATTATAAAGAGATTTTCGTAGTTTCAAACTATAAGTTAAATTTAACCAAGACCCAGGTTCTTCCCTAACCACACATGTATTTAAGGTAGATTTTGACCATCTTCACACTAAAATGGGCTCAGATGGTATTGACTGTTTGGGATTCGGTTACTTCTAATTTCCAGCAAGGTGCTGAAGCAAACCTGGACAAAATATTCGCAGCAGCTAGGGCTGATTTGGATAGGTGGAACAAACTTCCTTAAATTGACAGCTAGAATAGGATTAATTAAAATGAATCTATTACCTAGATTTTTATATCCTATATATTTGTCCCCCTATAATATTTCCAAGTCTTGGTTTATTAGAATACAAAAACTTTTCTCCAACTTTTTATGGAATTCCAAGCCTCCGAGGAGGAAACATGTGGTTTTGCGATTACCCTCTACTTCAGGGGGGCTTGGAATTCCAGATATCTTCCTATACTATGTTGCTGGGCAATTATCGATAATGACACGATGGAATAGTACTCAGGAGGGAGAGGGCTATACGCCAACTTGGCTACATATTGAACAGCAAATTTTAAGAGATAAGGGTATTTTCTCCTGAGTCTTTGTCTTTACTAATCCGGATCCTCCCTGATGTGGGTAAGGATTCCCCAATAGTTAAGACAGTCATGGCTTGGTGGGCTCTTTTGTCCCCACTTCGTAAGAAGCTTCAGAAGAGCTGTAGAGGTCAACCTATTTTAGGTAATCCGAACATGGCTATTGGTGGCCGACTTATTAGGTCTCCTGGGCTCCACAGTTAGCTAATTGTGTTTGGTCAGACTTGATTCTAGACGATAAAGTCATGTTTCGCCTCAATGTAGTGGTATTAATTTCTTTAAGAAGCTACAGATTACCAAAATGTTACAGAGAATGCAAAGGAAAATAGTAGTCAAGAAGGACTCCATTCACTTGGGATAATCTTAAGGGAATTAATTGCGCCAAAGCCTCTGTCAACAATGTATAAGGTGCTTCTGATTTCCCCAGCAAAGAAGTCTCGGCGAGCGTGGCCTACTGGGAGAAGAAGGATACCCTACGGAAGCCGGACTGGGAGACAATATGGAAAAGTGTGGCCTACATATCTATACCCAAATTCAGAACTATGCAATTTTTCATTTTTTCTAATTTGTATTTCACCCCCGTCAAACTCTGTGCTAGGAAGCTTGGACAGACAGATCTATGTTTCAGGTGTGGTTTGAATTCCGGGGATACATTACATATATTTTGGGACTGCCCTAGGATATACCCAATTTGGGTTTTAATTAAGCAGAATATGGACCCCCTTCTAAATTATGTAGATTACATTGCACCGGAGGTCTGTATTTTGGGGGATTTGACTCAGATCCCAGGTTCGCAGATTAAGTATCATATTGCCCTGATGTCCGCCCTGGTTAAAGCTTATGTGTTGAGGCACTGGAAAAGTGAATGCATTTATTCATATGACCGCTGGCTAGCGGATCTTATGAGGGTACTAGGGAGGATTAAGCGCCACTTGTCTCGGAATGGGAAAAAAGGAATTTACGATAAGAGGTGGCGAATTTTAGAGGCTGTCTACTCGACCCAGCTCTAGCCTCCTTGCCATCGGTCTGTCTGTCTAAGTGTAGCTTATTGAAGCGGTGGGTTTTTATATTTTAATATTTTTTTATGACTGGTTGTTTATATTGGGAATACTCTAGTTTTCTCTATCTCTAGATCTAGAGACCTGTAGGTTTTAGAACTAATTTTTCTTCTCCCTTTTTTTATTTTCCTGTAACATTGTACATTAATAAGATAGGACCTGGACTGCCAAGCAAGGGATTTTTATTTTTATTTTTTGGGGCTCTCTCTCTTTCCTGGGACACAGCTGCGGGAACACTCTCCACTGGACTAGAGGGGTTTTGGGAACTATGGGATTGGTGGACTAATCCTAGTCTTTACACTTTGGGGTTCTTGTTTGTCGTTAATATCCAGTCCCAAGCTACTACTTTTTTGTTCTTTCCCCCTCAAGGCGGGGAGTGGAGTCCTGGTTTTTCATGTCTGGATAGAGGCGGGCGGTTCTCTGCAGCTGTGATTGTATATTGTTTCTTGTACATAGTTCGCCTACTCAGTTATAGGGGTGGGCACCCGGGCTCCCGGGTTGGTATGTATGAGTGTTTGTATGTTTATGCAAAATACAATAAAGATACTTTTAAAAAAAAAAGAAATGTGCACAAATTATGCATTTTTCTGCATTCTTTGCTTGTGCCTACAGCCCGCACGGTTTGAGCGACTGGTCCAAAACCTTCAGGGAACATGCAGCAGGTGTCCCCAATGTGCCTTTCAAAGATTTTGTGAAAAAATAGTAAATGGTTCAAAAGTTATTCAAAAAACAGGTTTCCCATTATAGTTAATGGGAAAAGTTAACAAAATATGAGAAAGTGTTGCAAATGCACTTTTTACTTTCGCAAATGACCCTTGTACTGTCGCAAATTGCCCATCTTGTTTTCAGTTGGTGGTCACAGAAATGCTTGGCATTTAAATGTGTAACCCTCTAGGGACACAATTCTTGTTGTGTTTGCCTAGTCGAGCCCTGAGGATGGTAGCCATGTCTTTTCTGGGGGTAAAACACCCCAGAAATATGTTTTTTAAATTTTTGTAAAAAGCAGTGTTGCAAAGTACTTTCACATATGCAACTCTTTGGTGATTTCATTTGCGAAAGTGTCGTGATTTGTGAAAGTACTTTGCAACACTATGGCCAAAACAATAGAGAATATTTGCCACCCGGGCTAAAATTTGGAGGGAAGAAAGCCAAGATCCCATAGATGTGCCTTCTGGTGGGTTGGTACAAAATATTAGAGGGCTGCAAAGTTATGGGACTCCAAAGTTGATAATTTTTCCCATAGGATAACATTACGGCATCTGCTGCGCCTTTCGGGGCCCGTATCTCAAAAACGGTTTGAGATACGGACTTTTCGTTGGAAGAATACTTAGTCCCCCACTAGGGGGCTAAGTACAAAATTAGCCTGGAAAGTCATAAATAATATGAGATTTTAAATTGTTTTCTACATCGTATGGTTCCTGAGATATAAGGAATTTAGTATTCCAAGTGCTCATTTTCTGCTCCGAGGGCCATTATTATTGCATACATTCTTTGTATTCACTGTGCTTCTGCATGCACCTTTTTGGGAAAAAAAGGGTTTACATTTGCATTACTGTTACCATTAACATTTCTGCTTGCTTTTCCATTACTGTTTGCATTAGTGTTTCCATTTACACCACCGTGTGTGTTACCCTTTGTGTTTGTATTTGTGCTTGCATTTGCATTACTATTACCGTTTGCATTTCCGTTACCGTTTTTGTTTGTGTTTACTTTTTCATCACTATGTGTGCTACCATTTGCATTTGCATACGTGCTACTGTTTCCTTTGGCATTATCGTTGGTGTTACCATAACCACTTGCATTTCCAATTGCATTAACATTACTGTTTGTGTGTTCGTTACCGTTTGCGTTTGCATTTCCGTTGGCCTTAGTCTTTGCAATTTCGGTAGTATTTTACTGTTATCGAGTGTGTAACTGTTTCCTTCTGCGTCATCACTGCCATTACCGTTTGCATTTCTGTTCACGTTTCTGTTACTGCTTGCATTTTCATTACCATTTTCGTAACCGTTTGCGTTTCTGTTGCCATTAGCGTTTGTGTTACCATTTGCATCACCATTTCTGTTTTCATTCACGTTTGCACTTCCATTTCTCTTACCGTTTGTGTTATCATTTTTGTTTGCATCACCATGTGCGTTACCGTTTGCACTTGCGTTTGCGTTACCATTAGCGTTACTATTTTCTTTTACCTCATTGTTGCCATCACCATTTGCATTAACATTACCATTTGTGTTTTTGTGTTTGCGCAGTGCAGTGCAAAAAGTAATGTTTTTGCTATTTTTCTGCACAGTCTCCCATGACACATAGCGCAGCCAGTGTGTGGTTGATTACTTGCCACGAGAAAGACTTGTGTTCAAGCAACATGCCAGTTTTTGTTTGGTGAAAAATGTTGTTCCATTCCAGAGTTATTGCCATTTGAAGTTGGCTCCCTCACAGTTACAGATTTTTCAGCCACCTGGTCTGCCATTTTAGCACATTTTCGGCCTTGTTTAATGCATCAGTTAGGGTTGTTCCACAATGACAAAGTGAGGAAATTCGGTGTTAGGGTTACCATCCCTTGCACCCACGACCACCCTGCTCCCACCAAAAGGCATGGGGTGTGCATTGGGGTCGTTGGTCCTAACTCTCACCCATTCTCCTATACTGCACCACCTCAGCTTATTTAACATGTAATTTCTTCGCTTTTGTCACTGTGGAACAACCCTAACTGATGCATTAAACAGAGTTTTTCCATGAATATATATATATATATATATATATATATATATATATATATATATATATATATAAGAGAGAGAGAGAGATACATGAATGTTATGAAGGTCATGTGGCACTATAGTAAATACACCCACAGAGAGGGTAATGCAGATTATAAAGACAACTTTAAACTCAGTTAAACAGTAAATTAACATTACACAAAATTGCTGATGCATTCATTGATAAGTGAAGTCATCAGGAGGCCTGGGAATGTGTGTGCACTACTCTTTGCAGAGGAGTTTGCAGTTCACCCCTTACTGGTCGACGATTCATCCTTACACTTGTGTCAACAGAAAAGGCAAATGCATTTCCTTATGTAAAAGCAGACCTGTGACTGCCTTTTGCAGGTACAGGTACTATTATGGAGATGTCCTTGAAAATATGGCAATAATAATATAAAAACAACAATAAAAGATTTAATTATTTCTTTTTGGCTGAAAATGGCAGTTTTGCTGCAAACTAGAACTGTGGCAAAATTTTACCTCAGTTTTATCTTGCAACTCAATTGTAAAAGTATAACCTAGGAGTCCTATATAGGGTTTGCAAAAGGTAGGTTGTTTGATTTGGTGGACCCGATATTTAAACTCATTTTCAGGTGGCATTTTACTAAGTACCTAGTCAGACTAAACTGTGTTCCCAATGAAATCCACTCCACTGCCAAATAAACTCAGTGCTCTGACGCTCCCACTGTTCTGGTCTCTTGTTAACTGGTACTCTGACTTACCTGACACTGGCACGTTTGTAGGTTTGCTGGTGAAGATGGTTAGCTCACTGGTTTTTAACATTGGCATCCTTTCTGGTACACTGGATAGCTTGCCGATTGGCAGGATGGTTAGCTTAATGGTTTGTGATGGAAAGTGAGAACAGTGATGAAATACTGTGCCACTCTGCCACTCTGCCCATGGCAGGAAGCCATTCTGATGGCAGCGGGCCATCTGGGGAGGGTCATTCTGGCAGCAGGGTGGGTGCTACAAAAGTGAATAATTATCCTGATTTTCAGAGTAGGCAATTGTTTTCAAAGCAGTTGTCATTCTTGCCCTAGGGTGGAGACAGGAGGTGGTATTCCAGCACAATGGTGTGAATTTGGGCCCACGAGTAGTCACTGAAGCACAGAAGATGGGAATTCCAGTCCCAAGGTATACACTAAGGCACAGGAATTGGGCATTATGGCCCTGGAGTGGGTATTCTTGTCTAGAGGTTACCTTAAGGCACATCGGGTGGCCATGCCAGCCCCATAGTGGGCATTACAGCCCTAGAGTATGCATTGAGGCACAGAGATCAAGCATTTCAGCCCTAGGAAGGATATTCTGACTCCAGGGTGGTCATTCATACACAGAGTTGGCATTCCTGCCTAGGGTTGGCATTCTGGTCCAAGGGTGGCATTTTGACCTAGACTTGACACTGAAGAAAAGAGGGACAGGCATCCTTACTCTAGGGTGGGAATTGTGGTCAACTGGGGAGTGTGGTAGAGTGACCTCCGTTATATCCCTGGAGTGAGTTGGTGTAGGTGTGTCCATAAAGAATATACACAGTTTATTTAAGGCAACTTTGTCTCCAACTAACTGGGGTCACAACCCCTTTAACAAACAGAAATAAAATCCTACTGCTGTCTGGAGTTCTAACTAAACAGAATAAACCCTTACTACCTCTGGTTAACAGCTACTCTCGTTCCCAGCCTCCAGGTAGTACCATAAAGTTGACCTACAAACTTCACAGCCTTCTCCAAAGGTCTCTGTAGCTTGAACTCACCATGTGTAGCACAGCTTCCAGCTTTCCTCCAGGCCTCTCTCTCTCTCTCTCTTCTGTGTTGCCTAGGTGGGTTTTATACACTTTCCTAATTGGCTGCAGCTGTGTTTGATTAGCTTCTTATCTGGATGCTTCCAGAACTTTCTGTATTTAACCCTTTCAGCATTTCTAGAATAGGAGCAGAGCTTTATCCATTCTTCTGCTGACATAAATTCCATCTGCCACTCTGTCACCTCCCCAGATCGGTGGCCACTGGGTCAAGTGGTCATCACCAGGAGGCAGTGGTCTCTGGACAGTGCATCTGCATTGCTATGCAACAAATCTGTTCTGTGTCTCATTTCAAAATGAAAGGGTTGTAAGGACAGAAACCATCTGGTAACTCTAGCATTTTTCTCATTGTTCCTGTACATCCATTTTATAGGACATGGTCCATGATCAGGATAAACTGTCTGCTGAGTAAATAGTATTTCAGTGTTCCAGTCACCCATTTGATTGCCAAACATTCTTTTTCCACCATTGCATAGTTCTGTTTCCTGTTTAGCAGTTTACAACTGAGATACAGGACCGGGTGTTCCTCATCACCTACCATCTGGGAGAGAACAGCCCCAAGCCCAACTTCTGATGCATCAGTGTGTAGAAAAAATTTCTTCTCAAAATGAGGTGTACAAGTTACGAGTACTGGCTCATTACATAAAGTGGTACACAGGTACAAAAAGGCTTGCTCTGCCTCACTATTCCATTTTACTGTGTCTGGGGCTTTAGCCTTAATCAGTTCTCTCAAAAGAGCAGCCCATGTAGCAAGATGGGGAATTAGCACCTGTAGTAACCGACAATCCCAGAAATGCCCTAATTTGTTTCTTCCTAACAGCCCCCAGCCCCAATCCCTGAATTGCTGTGTATTAAGTTATCCTCCTTCTCTCAGGGGAGAAATGGACAAGGAAATGATAGAAAGTATACTTAGAATGTCAGAAAAGGGAGATATTGCTGATGGGTGATCTGAATATGCCAGATGTTAACTGGAGTGCAGTTGCAGCTGCCACTTGAAGAGTGTAGTTATTCTAGATGCCCTACAGGGGCATGCCTTAGACAACTAGTACTGGAGCCCACTCGAGAGAGAGCAATATTAGACTTGATACTCTCAAATGGAGATGGAGAGAGGATCACAGATGTAGAGTGGGTAGCCATCTGGGAACTAGCGACCATCGAACAGTATGGTTCACAATAAACACAGCAATAGAGTCAAGCCATACAAAGACAAAAGTACTAGACTTTAGGAGGGCTGACTTTGCCAAAATGGGTGAGTGCCTAAGGAATGCACTAGCAAATGGGCAGGAAGGAGGGGTGGAAGAAGAATGGGGAATAATAAAAACTGCCATCACAGAGGTAACGAGCCTTTGTGTGAAGCAAATAAACAAAACAAGATGATATAGGAAACCACTATGGTTCTCAAAGGAAGTGGCAGTGAAGGTTCAAGAGAAAAAGAAAGCATTCAGGAAGTACAAGGAATCGCAGAAGGAGCAGGACAGAGAACTGTATCAGTTAAAGCAAAGGAGGCTGGGAAGGCAGTCAGAACAGCAAAGGCCCAAACCAAGGAAAAGATAGCCAACTCAGTTAAGAAGGGGATACAACATTTTATAGGTACATCAGGGAGCAAGGAAGACCAAGGGAGGATAGTGAGGCTTAATAAAGGGAGGAGGAGGGTGGGCAGAGGGAGACTGTGAAAAGGCAGAGATACTGAACAAATATTTTTGCTCAGTATTTACAAAGGAAGAGGGGGAGGTACATAAAACAAACAGTAGTAACACTCTGGATACAGAAGTTGATACCGGCCCATTTACAGAAGAAAGGGTTCTGAAAGAACTCTTAAAACTGAAGGTGGACAAAGCAATGGGACCTGATGGGATTCATCCCAGAATTCTAAAAGAACTAAGGGTAGAACTAGTGACACCACTGACTACCCTTTTTAACAAATCATGGGAGGATGGGGTGGAATTTGAGGACTGGAGGAGGGTGATGTGACTCCCTCACAAAAGTGGGAGCAAGGCAGAAGCAGAAAACTATAGACTTGTTAGTTTAACCTCAGTGATAGGGAAAATGATGGAATCACTTCTAAAGGAAAGAATTGTTGAGTATCTAGAGGCCAGAGGGCACAGGACCCTAGGCAGCATGGATTCACAGTGGGAAAGTCATGCCAGATGAATCTGATAGATTTCTTTGACTGGGTGGCCAAAGTAGTAGATCAGGGAGGGGCTGTGGACATGGCCTACCTAGACTTTAACAAGGCATTTGACACAGTCCCACACAAAAGATTAATATACAAGTTAGCCAGCCTGGGAGTGGGTCCCAAGATGACAGCTTGGGTAAAGAATTGGCTAGAGAATCGGACACAGAGAGTAATAGTAAATGGAGTCCACTCAGAAGAAAGGAGGGTTACTAGTGGGGTACCGCAGGGTTCAGTATTAGGACCGGTCCTCTTCAATGTCTTTATAAGCGACATTGCAGAAGGACTGGAAGGAAAAGTATGTCTCTTTGCAGATGACACTAATATCTGCAACAGAGTTGATGCACAGGGTGGGGTGGAAAGGATGAGAAGGGACTTGGCAAGGTTAGAGGAATGGTCAAATGTATGGCAGCTTAGATTCAATGCTAAGAAGTGCAAGGTAATGCACCTGGGAAACAAAAACCCAGGGGAAGAGTACACAATGGGGGGTGAGATACTAACAACAACAAAAATGGAAAGGGACCTGGGGGTAGTCATATCAGATGACCTAAAGATGGGCAAGCAATGTGAGAGGGCAGCAAGGAGGGCTGGGGGATACTGGGATGCATAGGAGAGGCATCACCAGTAGAAAACAGGAAGTTATTATCCTCTGTACAGACAGCTGGTGAGACCCCATCTGAGTACTGTGTGCAGTTCTGGAGACCCAATCTCCATAAAAGACATAGAAAGGATGGAAGCTGTCCAGAGGAGGCAACACTAAAATGGTGCAGGGTCTGCACCAGAAGACATATGAAGAGAGACTTAAGGAGCTTAATATGTATAGCCTCGAGGAAAGGAAGGAGGGGGACATGATAGAACCTTCAAGTACCTCAAGGAATCAACAAAGTCCAAGAGGGTAGCATCTTTCAAAAAAGAGGTGTGCAAGAACAAGAGGCACAATTTGAAGATAGAGGGCGGCTCAGAGGTAATTTAAGGAAGTATTTTTTCACGGAGAGGGTTATGGATGCATGGAACGGCCTTCGGAGGAGGTTGTGGAGTCAAAATCAGTGGTGGAATTCAAGCATGCATGGGATAGTCATAAGGCAATTCTGGGGGTGGGGGGAAGAAGTAGGCTGCTGGTTAACTAGGATCTGCAGCTTATCCAGTAGATAGGAAATGGGCAGACTGGGTGGGCCAAGCGGTCCTTATCTGCGTCAGATTCTATGTTCTAAGTTTCTATCCTCCATATCCCAAGTCTTTGTTAAGCATAGTAGCCCTGGTGGTCTAGTGGCTCCACCCCCCCCCAGAAGTGCCCAACCACCCCACACCCCCACATCTGTACCCAGCTGGTGATTGGCACAGCCCACCTCTCACCACTGCAGCCAGCCACCAACTGAGTTCTGTATGAGTGCGTATGTACATAGTACACTCTCAGTGCAATGAGCTGTCACTAGACCACCAGGGCTAAATAACTTTAACACATGGCAGTTCAGGACTCAGGACTGGGAAGGGCTGACATATTACATATTTGTGTAGTTTGGGGATTGGAGGCTGGGTTTGGGGGGGTTGCTCACTGGATCACCAGGGTAAGTACATGATGGCAGTTACTGGCTGATCAGTGCTGGGGGGGCGTCATGGAGGTGCATGGTCGGAAACCCTCCCAGAGGGTATCTAAGTACCGTTACACCTGCTTTTTGATGATCTAATGGTACTTAGACCAGTGGCCTCTGAGAGGGTTCTCTGATTAGGGATTTCAGGGATGTGGCAGCCTGCATTTGCCACACCTCTTTTAACGCCATGCCGCAGCCATTTCTGTAATGCAAAGCAGGCTGCTTTGCTGCATGGCTTCTGGCTGTATCTTTGGATACAAGGTGCTAGTTGTGGCACAACTATTCGCCACAAGCACCTTGTGTCCAGAAAAGGGCTTCGTGAATCCAGCCCCCTAATCTAGCAGGGCCACTGTTGGTTTCCCATTCACTGTAAGTGGTATCTGATAGATACCAATACCATCAGCTACCCCAACCATACTCATATAACCCACAACAATCATTGTCTGTTTCCTCATCCCTCGCTGCATGAGTTCTGAGATATTAAGACAGTTAACCACAATGTTCTCCAGTTCCCCACACTCAAAACATTGATAAGAGTTTTTTGGCTTACAGTAGTTCCCACCTTATTGTCTTTCTTGCCAGGAACCCCAAGTCCTTTCTTAGCTTCTGGCTGCTCTCAGCATCCACACTCTTTGACCCATTTCTATCAGTTTTACCAGCTCTGGTTCCTTGGGCTTGGGGGTCACCCTTGAGTCTGAGGTACCTCCATAGGTGTAGGGCAGAAAAGTTCTCTGTCAACCAGGTATTTCTCCAATAAGGCTACCAGGCTATCATATGTGGTGGGTTTCTCTGCCTCACCCACTCATTTAGACCAGGTGGACGTCCAGAAAGAAAATGATCCAGCACTAACATCTCTATGATCTGGGCTGGACTGTTGATGTCTGGTTTTGACCACTTCCTTACCAGGTGGATCAAATCAAATATCTGTGATCTGGGGGCCTTCCCCTCCTGAAACTACCAGCTGTAGTACCTCTGAGCCCTCACGACTGGAGTTACTCTGGTTCTTGCAAGGATCTCCACTTTCAGATGGTCATAGTCTGCTGCTGCTTCTCCCTCTAGATCATAATAAGCTTTTTGGGCTTCGCCCAGCATGAATGGTGCCATGATGCCAGCCCATTGAGAATGGGGCCAGCTCTTGCTATGTGCAGTTAGTTTAAAGGCCAACAAAGTATGCCTCCACATCATCCCCAGGTGTCATTTTCTGTAGGCAATGGCTCACTTAATCTATTCTTTTGCTGACTTAAATTCCATCTTCTCTCTGTCACAGGTGGAGAACCTGATTTGGGGGTTAGGCGGGTGGCTCAGGTTAAGGGAGGTTGTTGGGGGCGCTGGTCTGGTCCAGGTGCAATGAGGCTGGTTGGCTGGGGAGGAGGGTCTGGTCTGGGGTCTGGAAGAGTGGTCCAGTTACTGGGAGAAAGGTTAGCTAGGAGGTGGAAGGCCAGTCTGGGTTCTGTTAGGGTGGTCCTGCTGATGGAAAGCTGGCCATCTGGGAAGAGCAAGCTAGATCAGGGCCTGCAATGCTGATCTAGGTATAGGAAGGCTGGTCATATCAAATCAAATCAAAGCAAATTTATTTAATACAGGCACTTTCTCATTTTTGGATCAAGGCACTTTACAAGTGAGACAAAGACAAATTAAAACAACATAGAAGAACATTATCATTATCCTGGTGATACATCTAGTGGCACTAGCTCTAATCTGGTTGAAAAGCTTACTGAATAAACATTTTTCAACTCCTTCTTAAAACTTCAACAGTAGTCAACTCTCTTATTGCAAGAGGAGACAATGTTCCAGAGGGTTAGTGCTATATAAGAAAAGGCATGAGCACCATATGTTGCTAAACATACCTCAGAAACTCTAAAAATCCTCATCAGCTGAGCAGAGGGAACAAATGGGGCAGTAGGGCCAATAAGGTCTTGCAGGTAGTTGGGCCCCTGACCATGTAGGGATTTATAGGTCAGCAAACCGACCTTGAAGGTGATTCGCCACCTAATAGACAGAGAGTGCAGCACAGGTGTAATATGACACAATCTTGACAGACCAGTTAGCAACCTGGCTGTGGCATTCTATACCAGCTTCAGGAGGTAAAGATCAACCCCCGATAGCCCCAAGTAGAGGGCATTGCAGTAGTCAAGCCGTGACATCATGAAAGCATGAGCCAATGATGGCAGATCGCCTGGGGGTATGAGGTGTCTAATCCTATCAATGTTCTTCAGATGATAAAAGATGCTCTGAACCATGGCTGACACCTGAGACTTAAGTGTGAAACCACAGTCCAGAACCACTCCAAGATTTCTCACCCCAACCGAAGTGAGCAACTGGGAATCCCCAAACCTAAGCCTGGAGACTTGACCAGATTTCCCACTCGGCCCTGAGAAACCAGGTTCCACCACTAGTACTTCAGTCATATCCAGGTTCAACCTCAGCCATTTGGCCCTCATCCAGTCCTGGATCTCGTCAAGGCACTGATTAAATACCGAGACTGCCTCCTGCTGCTAGGGCACAAAAGTTAGGTATAGCCGAGTATCATCTGCATAGCAGTGAAAACTCAGCCCATACTGTCTTATAATGTCCCCTAGTGGTAGTATATACACCACAAACAACATGGGGAAAAGACTGGAGCCCTGTAGGACCCCACACAGGAGGGGCCGGTATGCTGAGGAAAAAATTCCTGACACCACCCACTGCATCCTCCCAGTAAGGAAAGATTGAAACCAGTTGAGAACTGTACCAACCAGTCAATAACAAACCTGCAGGCACTCCAACAACACCCCATGATCCATGATGTCAAATGCCACTGAGAGATCAAGGAGGATAAGAATGGATTGCCTTCCTCTATCCCTCACCACCAGGAGATCATTAAAGACCCACACCAGGGCAGTCTTGATGCTGTGCCTCTTCCTGAAACCTAACTGGAGAGGTCGCAGATGTTGTGAGCTGACAAATGGGTCTCCAGCTGAAGGGCAACCACTTTCTCAATAATCTTTCCCATGAAGGGAACATCAGAGACCAGTCTGTAGTTGGCCAGGCAGTCTGGAAGAGGAGAGGCTGGTCCAGGAGCTAGGTGATTCAGCTGCTGAGTTAAAGGTCAGCTAGGGGTAGGAGGCTGGTTCGGGTGGGAGAGTTTGTGCAGTTAGAATTAATCTTTTACTGTATTCTATATCCCCTTGGTATGTTATGCATTTACCTTCCTAGGTTCTGTTTTTTTTTGTTTACAACAGTTGATTAATGAATTTTGATGGAGGGGGCAAGCTGTCTGGTGCACATATATTAAATTGACAATTCCAAAGGACTGGGTGGTTTGCACCTTCCAAATTAAGTTTTTTTATATTACTGTGCCCTCCACAGCTCCATTAATGCACCTCTTTGATATGTCCCTCTGTATGGGTAAACTCTCTTCTGTCTAGAAGACTGCCTAAGTTTTACCACTCTTCAAATCAGGAGACCCCAGAGACCCAAATAACTACAGGCCAATCTCCTTACTCCCCACCCTATCAAAACTTCTGGAGAAATTAGTGAACTGCCAACTTAGAATCTACATTGATGCCTCAAATCTGCTAAATTCTGTGCAATCAGACTTTAGGCCATGCCATAGCACAATCACAGCTCTGGCTAAAGTCACAAATGACTGGCAGAGAGCCCTTGACTTAAAGAATCATGTCTGCGTGGTAGTCCTCGACTTAAGCAAGGCCTTCGATACCATCGACCATGTATTGCTGTTAGTTACTCTCCCCAACATTGGTCTGGATGCACCTTCCCTAAAATAGTTCTCATGCTACCTGGCAGAGCGGATGCAGCAAGTAAAACCAGCAGGAGATATCTACACTCTGAAACAGATTAGCAGAGGTGTACCTCAAGGCTCCATCTTGGGGCCCTTACTTTTCTCACTTTATATCAACAGTATTGACTGTGGAATCAAACTTTCCAGTGTACATCTCTTTGCGGAGGACACTGTCCTTTACACTGCCCAGCCAACTCCCGAAAGTGTCTGCTTGGACTAGCAAGCAGATTTCCTTATGCTGCAACAAAACCTCCTGAGTCAAAAGCTCCTATTGAATGCCAAAAAGACTAAGGCTATGCTGTTATCCCCAGCAGCCAAGTCCATAAACTCCCTTAAGCATGACAATAGTCCCACTATCACCACCCTGCTTGGCGAGTCACTTGACTATGTGACCAAGTGCAAGTACCTAGGTATGTGGATTGACAATAGACTTTATTTTGCTGATCATATAGACAAGCTCTCAAAAAAACTTAGAGGCTTGAACTTTTTTTTAGAATAAAGCATCTGCTTACCCAGGAGGCCAGAAAAAACTTAGTACAAACCACATTCCTAGCTATCTTAGACTATGCAGACTTCCTGTATGGCCAAGTCCCCAAAACCACCCTATCTAAGCTTGACACCCTTTATCATAGGGCCTTACATTTCATCTCAGGTGTGGCATATAATACCCATCACTGTGTACTCTATTCCATGGTAGGATGGACCACACTTACATTCAGGAGGCAAAGGAACGCTATACTATGGACCTATAGATCTATATCCAAGATGCTACCCTCCTACATTTCTGACTGTCTGCCCACCTGCACCTAACGAAACTATACCTTGAGAAGCTGTTCATACATCTCACTAGCTGTGCCTAAAGTCTTTTTCCATTTTGGCAGAGCCTCCTTCAGCTATGTGCTGCCCCAGCTGTGGAATAACATCCAGAAATCCATAAAATTGGTGCATCCTATTGGTTTTGCAGAATTCAAGTCAATCTATTCGAGATACTTCTCAGAGCCTTGTCAATGCCCTCCCTGTGACTAAACTGTAGCCATATATTGCTATTCTTACAGTCAACCCTCTACACTTTCTATCCTCTCATTAGAATTGCCCTAAGCCATGTTTCTGGATTCATCCTTGCTTTCTACTTGCTGCTGAGCTTCAAGCTTGCACTGTCACTAGCATTTACCCTGCTCTACTAGGCCGACCCACTGGCACAGTGGTAGGTTTACCGCTTGAGGCGCCAGTGACCCAGGTTCAGGAACAGACTAGGGTAACTGGAGGGCCAGCCGGGGGGAGAGAGAAGGATTGAGTGCCCATCGGCTGCTCTCCTTCTCTGGGAGGGGAGGGTTGCTTGTCCTGCTACTCTACCACCACCTGGGTGACCACGGGTGGTCGGTACAGCTGGGACAGCCAGTGGGAGGTGAGGACATAGGCTGGGAACTGGAGCATCTGCACATCATGACGTGCTCTGCTCCTAGGTTCCCCTTGCATGTCTACATCCCTGGGATGGCACCAGAAAACCAGGAAAAAGGAACCCTGTCATGGAGGATGGAGACAGGACTCAGCTACCCCAGATAACCCATAACTGGGCTCCCGGTGGATGATGCAGATGGACCTTCTGACACACGCTGATGAACTGGAGTGGGTAATGGGGGGTTCCCCCCTCCTCCCTGCCCAGGGGGGTAGGCTGAAGCAGCATGGAGGTAGGTCCGAGCATCACCACAGGAGGCACCCAAGGTGGGATTAGGGGACTACAGTCTAGGGATCCCTGAGGAAGTTCCACCGTGGCAGAGATAAGGGGCACAAAAACACCAAAAATCAGTTCTACATTACCAGAGCTATCAGTGTCTAAAATCACTGGTTCAGCACATTGGTGCTGACTTGCTTCTACCACTGTACTGTACTGTTTACTAGGATGAGGTTCACCTTACAACCGGCCTCATTGATTATCCTCGCATCTTTGTTTTTATTGCTATATATTGTGTTACTGTGCCCATTTGCTGCTATATGTTCTATTGTGCTACTGTATTATTTATTCTGTACTTACCAGGCCCTCCTTGAAAATGAGCTTGCTCAATGGAGTTTCACCTGGCTTAATAAAGATTGATTGATTGATTAATAAATTATTTCAATGGGTCTTTGTCAACAGGCCAGATTACAGTTGAGTAGTTTGCTCTATTTGAAGCCATCCTGCCTGCCGCCTCCATTACTCAAGACAACACTGCATTTTTTGTCTTTGAAAGTCTTCTGGCAACTATGTATCTATTTGGGCCGGGAGTGGACAAAGGCCTTTACTCAGCCCACACTGGGTAATTCAAATATTTGTATTGCTCACCATCCAATTCCACTTGCTTTTTGCCTGCAGCTCTGAGATATTTCATTTGATTCTGTTGGAAGACAGCAAACTTCTCCTGCTTATTGTCCTTTAGAAACATTTTCCTTGCCCCTAACATTTGGTTTTAAATATCTTCAGCTGAAGTGAGCACTCTTTTCCTATTTTGGCCCAACTCCATGGTTATCACAGGAGTCTTTGGACATTCAACGCTTTTTGTCCCTTGCAGAACAACCCCACTCGGTGTCCAAGCTCTGTAGGTCATTCCAAACCATAGATCCCAGTAGTCCCACAGGGTTTTGTTATTACTGGCAACAGGCCTTAGATCTTACCTCAGATCCTAAGATATGGCAGACCATATGCGGCATTTGTATAGGTACATAAAACAGGACTGGTATTGCTTGAGTCAATTTCGGTTTTACAAAATGTATATTAATCTCCCTTGTGTTTGTATAAAATGGGTAAACTTACATCCCTGGTTTGTACCAGATGTGGCACTGCTGAAGGCCACCTTAAGCATCTGCATTGGGATTGTGCTAATGTGATTCCCTTTTGGAATGTTATTAAATGGATGTATGGATCTTATTTTGGGTTTGGATAATTAGTTCATAACCGAGGTTTGTTTGGTTGGTCTCTATCTTTCTAGTTTTATGGTCCTCGGAAGGTATATATGGAATTGGTTTGAATTATGGCTACGCTAATAATCTTGTGACATTGGTTGGATGATGCCATCCCTTCTTATAAGGAGTGGCACCAAGAGATTCTTCAGGCGTCATTGGCAGAAAAGCAAACAACCATTTTACAGCATCGGGCAGAGCAGTTTCATACTAGATGGGAATCACTTCATGCCCTATTATCAAGGCCACTGTTTTTCGGTTTTTACCGGAAAATCCGGTAAAATTCCGGAATTAGGGCTGCCTGAAAACCGGTAAAAATGAAGATTTCATGGAATCTGGCATTTTCTATCAGATCAGTGAATCTACGAAAAAGTCTGTTTTTCTCTTAATTCCTTCCTGTACTGTTTTCAGTTTGCTTTATTTAATGCTCTGTATATTAAGCCTTCTTTAATTCTGATTATTTATGTACATACTAAAAGAATGATAACAGAATCCCGGTAAAATCCTGAAATTAGAGTAACAATCACCGGTGAAATTCTGGAATCTTAAGTCTTGAAAACGGAATTTAATTGTTTTAATCACCGTAAATCAGTGGCCTTGCCTATTATCTATTGCAGTGCAGGCATAATGGGGATACATTCTCTTTCTACCATTACCATATAGTTTTTTGGGGGGGTTCTCTTCCTTGTTGTTTCAGCATTCTTTGTTGAGAGTTCCCATCTTCGTATTGGGTCGGTTATGCTCCGGATAGTAGAATGGGAGGATTTGGGGTGGGGATGCTTTGGATTATTCAATGTTTTTCTGGTTTTGGTGTTCTTTACATTTGATGTTTGTTTTTTGTTAGTTGTTTTTGTGTTTCATTTTTTGAAAAATTTGATTAAAAAAAGGAGGCAGGTTCAGGGACTGGAAGAGTGGTCCTACTGCCAAGAGGCTTGTCAGCTGACAAGGAGAGACTGGTTTTGGGCCTGAAAGGATGATCCAGGTGCAGTTAGACTGGTTGGCTAGGGAGGAGAGACAGGTCCAGTGGCTGGAAGAGTGGTCCCGCTGCTGGGAGGAAAGTTGTTAGGTCAAGGGGCTGGAAGAGTGGGGTTGCTACTGGGAAGCTGGTCTGGGGTTAGGAAAGGTGGTTCAGGTGATGGGAGGCTGGTCAGCTTGACAAGAGAGATTTGTCCAGGGGCTGGAAGGGTGATCTGCTGGGGTCAGAGGCTGGTCCTGGGGCTGAAAGGGTGATCCAGCATGGGTGGTGGTTGGAGATCATAGGCTGGACCAGCGGCTGGAATAATGACCCAGCTGCTGGGAAGGTGGTCTGCTTAGGGTTGAGGATTGTTCTGAGCTTAGAAGAGTACTCCAACTGGTGGAAGACATATTTGCTTGGTGAGGGCTGTTCCTGTGGCTGGGAAGGTGGTCCCACTGCGAGGAGGTTGTTCAGCTGGGGAGGGAGGGAGGTAGGCTGGACCAGGATCTGCAAAGGTGGTTCAAGGGCAGGGTGGCTGGTCAGCTGAGCAGCAGAGGCTTGTCTGGAGGCTGTAAGAGTGGTCCAGTTGCTGAGAAGAAGGTCAGCTAGGGGTGGGATAGTGGTCTGAGGGCTGGGAAGGTAGCCAGCAGAATTGGAGGCCGGTACTACAACTGAAAGGTTGTCCCAGCTACTGGGACAGTGGCTGGCTGGGAATCATAGGCTAGTCCAGTGGCTGGAATGGTGGTCCAGGTGCCTTGAGGGTGGTCTGCTAGGGGTTGAAGGCTGATATGGATGCTAGAAAGATGTAGATGGTACAGGGTTGATGGTCAAATGATGTGGGGCTGGTCCTGGGGTCAAGCCCCTTCAAAATACTTTGGAGGGTCTGACACCCTCCATTAAACTCTAAGTAAAATCCAGACTAGCTGCACTATGCAAGTTCAGCCTGGTCCTGGTGTTTCAGCTGAACTAGCCAGTCTGGGGTTTACCATTTTGGTCCAGTTAGAGTCTGGCAGGTCAGATTTCACCATACATTCCCATATTTATCTATCAACTGTGTGACTAGAAGCTGTGACACCTGGCTTGCTCAAGGGGGATCACTTAATGTCTTTTGTGAATGTCCAGAAGACTAACTGGGTGGAGTAAGTCTTGAGACCTGCTTTATCAGCATAAACCCAGCTTCCAGCCATGAGCCGGAGGAGCGTCAGGGCATGGTGAAAGCAGCACCCTCCAATTATTGATGAGGGTCTTGCCTTCTCAGCTTTAACAGTGCCTCGTGGACAGGTGTCAAGAAGACATCCAACATCACAGGGTGCCACATGACATCAGCCCATCATCCTTTCATGGTTTAGCCCATTAACGAGGAGAGAGATTTAAAAAGCACTGATTTTAATGGGGATGGCCAGTGTGGATGTTATTCATGCTCCTCAATTCTGCCTGTCCCAGCTCTGGTCACCCTGTTGCCCACAGCACCACCTTTATATTGGATCCTGGGGAGGTATACCTGTGGGAGATGAAGCTTCAGGAATTTTTGTAGTGCCCTTGCATCTGACAGACAGGTGCCAGGGCTTTAGTGGATACAGACTGAATTTGTAGGGCCACCCAAAAGGATAAAAAGTCTCAAATATAAAAAAAAAAACTAAAACAAAAACTGATAAAGTGTGCTCGGGGGAGGAAAAGGGGTTGGAGCCAAATCCAGCACCAGTATGTCTCACCAGCACCTACAGCAGCAGCATGCTGGTCCGGATCCCAGAAACCTGGCACCTGGACCCACATGCCACTGTAATTGCTGGAAACCCAGCATGTTGGGCCTCAAAAAATCCTTCTCGATGCATTTGAATTATTTCTTTTACTACCACATTGCAGCCTGTGGGAGGCTGGGGTGCTGTCTAATCCATGTGTCATGACAGCATGGGTTTCCCCAATCACTGGATAACTGACTAATGAGCTAATTAGAACTTTCCAATCATCGAGTGGTCCACCCTAACTCACCAAATCTGCAACTGCTTGGCTAATTAGTTTCCCTGGCATCTTGTGGCCCCCCTCCATCACTCAATCTGCAGTTATTTTACCCAATGTCCAGTGGTCCCATCACTGCCAAAATATCCCCCTGCTCCCCCACACTCACCTCTCTGGCAGTCCAGCTGTCATCTTCCCAATATACGCCTATTATTGCTATTATACAGTGCTGTATAGTGATACAGGGTGTGGTCTGACGGTAGCTAAGTCCTCATACAGTGCATCCGTGTATGTGTGTGGACTACATTATATGACAGCAGTGCTTAATCTCAAACACATAACTCTGCCATGGTCACACTCTTTGTCCCCAGAGTTGGATGGTACCTTCCGGACCATCCCCTCAAGGCCACATTGATGATGACCTGTACCCCCCCAAATGGGTGTCCGAACATTAATTCTGCATGCCTTCACTATGCAAACAACTAATCCAGATGTGAGTGGCAGCAAATAGTATGTACAACCACTAAATATTGTGGATTATAACCATAGCAGGGGTGGGAATATGGCATGACACCAGGGGCATGGTTTGCATGATCAGATCCATGCAACAGGCACTTGAGGCTACTGCTGTAGTCCTCAACACAACCTCCCAAAGACCCATACCTTTGTGCATGCTTCCTGTGAATGTCAATTCTGAACTGAATGTACCTCTGTGGTCTAACCTGGTGGTCCAGTGGCCCTGTATCAACTGGTAGTAATTGTTTCTTCCTGCTGTGTAACCAATCAATCAATCAATCAATCAATCAATCCTTTATATAGTGCCTTTCAAAATCAAGGCGCTGCACAAAACAATCATAACAAACATAAAACAGCATTTAAAATCCAATCGATAAACATTTTAAAAATTCAGTGTTAATCAGATTCTTTATAACTGCAGAGGATATTTCCTTCAGAGCCCCTTCCCAAGCATTCCAATGTTTGGTGGCCCTGTGCACCACATAACTGTTCCTCTTGTGTTAATCGATGTTCTAGCTTTCAAGTTGTAAATTCTTGTAAAAGTACTTATAGTGCTTCTTGTGGTCATGGGATCTCTATGCCTTGTGTACTTGGTGGTGAGGGTACTGTAGAGACACTGTGTAGGGCATATCATGGACTTACATACAGGCCCTATTAATAACAGGACTTCCATTGCCCCTGTTCCTGTGCTGTTACTCTGACCTGTGCAATAGCTCAAGTAAAGTGGATACCCTTTGTGTATTTATAAAATGGGTGGAAAACACGAGTCATGTACAAAACATGAGAGCCTCCATCAGTGTGGACACCCACTGATGGGAGAGATGGTAAACATACTGTAGCTCCACTCTGGGTGGGTATTCCAACCCTACCATGACCATGCTGGCACCCAGGTTTGGTATTCTTGCCTTATGAAAGGACATGTTTGCTCTGGGGTAGGCATTCTGGTATCCAGGGTTGTCAGGGTGGTGGACGCATGGAACAGTCTTCCTGAGGAGGTTATGGGGTTTAAAACTGTGGGAGAATTCAAGAATGCATGGGATAGACATAAGGCAATTTTTGTGGGGAAGGAAGAAATAGGCTGTTTGTTAAATAGGATCTGCAGCTTATCTTCTAGGTAGGAAATGGGTAGACTAGGTGGGTCAAGCGGTCCTTATTCTGCTGTCAAAGTCTATGTTTCTATGTTTCAGTCCTCCATGCTGTGTTGAATTCTAGCCACAAGGCTGGGCACCGAGCAAAGAGGGTGGGCATTCCAGCCATCAGAGCAGGCATTCTGGTCCCAGGGTGAGCATTCCTGTCCCCATGGTGGCTAATCCATGCCTACGGTAGGAACGGAGATACAGAGGGTGGTCATTCAGCACCCAGGTTGGACACTCTAGGAAGGGGAGGCTGGTATTGTGGCTGGAAGGGTGGTCAGGTGGGGAAATGGAGGCTGATCCTGGAAAGGGTGTCCAGCTGCTAGAAGGGTGGTCAGCCAGGACTGGAGGACAAAATAGTGGTTTAGCTGGCTGGGAGCATGACTGGTTGGAGGTCAAAGGCTGGTTTGGGGGCTAGAAGGTCTGGAAGGTGCAAGGTGGGCAGTTCAGTGGAGGAAGTCTGGTCCAGGGGTCAGGCACCTTTTAAAGACTTTGGAGTGCCCCATGATCTTCATTAACCTAGTATTGAAATCCAGAATAACTGGAATGGACAGATCATGCATGTTGTGCTGTTCTGGCAAGTCTGTTCGGACCAAAGTCTAATTTTTACCATTGTGGTCTGGTCCTGGTTTCTCCTATACACTTGATACAGAAACAAAGAAACAGGAGCATTATTTATCTTTACCATGGGTGATAGAAAATGAAACTGTTGTATAAAAGTCACACACATGCATGCATGCATGCACACACGTGATTATTGTCAGTTTATTTTAATGGTGTTTAATCTAAAGCACCATACACACACACACCTTTTCACATACACTGGCAGCAGCATTAACAAAAGTATATATTCAATTTTGGCGATTCACTACACTAACCCCTCAACTGAGCCAAGTTCTCATAGTATCAGTATGGCTCAGTTGGTAGCGCATAGACCTTTGGGCCAGAAGATCACAGGTTCTAGTCCTGCACAGGGATTGGGATCATAAATGTGGCACCTGATTGCAGTACTAGGTGGATGATGCACTGTCAGGATGTGGCGCCCTTTGAATGAGGCACCCTGGTGGGTGTCCAGGTGGAAATAAAAGAACGAAAGGTACTTTTTGCAAGAGTAGGAGATTTTCTACGGTGTCCTATCCTACATTCCTCTTCCTGCAAAACCAGCTCATACAATTGTCCAAGGCTGTGTGTGGGTATTGATGCATTGACTGACTGCTACTACACATTTACAGTCAATTCACTACCAGTCTCTCATTGCTTATAAAGTGCTTTGAGATACAACATGTAGCAAAAGTGATTTATACAGTAAACTTTAATTCTTCGTTACACTTGCTGGCTGCAACACAAACAAAATTATGCCCCTCTGCCTTTGGCACACTGGTAGCAACAGTAAAAAAAATATATGTTCAAATCCAGCTATCCAGAGAAGTCCCCCTTCATACATTCTGGACGCAATATAAAGAAAATTACATATTCATATTAGACATACCAAATACTAATTACTTTTGTTAGGAGAACAATCAACTTTTGCAAGCATGTCGGTATCGAGGCGGCATGCCAAAATGCTGGAAATGCTGATCGATAACTGAACACCTAGCACCCTTTTCCCAGCATGCCAGCATCTTGGTCGAGTGGCATGCCAGACCACAACTAAACATTGCACCTCCCACCCATTTTCGGGTATACTGGTATCTGGGCAGAGTAGCATGCTGGTATGTTGGAATTAACTCAAACCCCTACAGCATCTTCAGCAGCCTGAGTGTGAAGCATGTTATAGCTGGTTCATGTACATGCATGCACTAACGTCATGAAGCAGAATGCTGCTGGCATGCAAAGCAGGACATGGATACTGAAAACACCCTTCCCTTTTCATGCACTACAACTGTGATCCACAGACCTCATACACAACAACAATCCAGAGCATACACCCCTTCATGCACACTGGCTATAAATGACACAAGAGTCAAATTCTGGGATTTTTAATCAATACTGTCAAAGCAATTCAGAGATCTCCTTCCCAACAAAAGCGTTCCAAGACCTGCTTACATCTCCCCATGCATAGTAGTAGTAGTACAGTTTATTTATATATGGCACCCTTCCCCTTAGGCCCAGGATGCATTACAATAAAACACAACTTAAGACATAAGATACACATAGCAATACAATAGGGATTATCATACAAAAAATAAAACAAAACAATACAAAACAGGTAAAATTATAACAACTGCCACTACAAACACTCCCATAAAAATAACAGCAATACTAAAACTCAGTTAAGAAGACCATGGAGAGATGTGTTGAACATGTTATATGTCTTCACCAAAAGCCTGCCGTAAAAGATAGTTTTTTAGTCCCTTCTTCAAGCCTCAACAGAGGGGGCCTCCCTTGAGGTTCAGGGCAAGGAGTTCCAAACCACTGGGCCCACAATTTCAAAGGCCTAGTCACCTGAAGTTTTTAGTTTTGCCCTCGGGACCATCTGGAGGCCCTTCTCAAAAGATTGGAGTGGCTGAACTGGGTTATACAGATGCAGGAGCTTACTCAGGTAGGCTGGGCCCAGTCCAGGGCTTTATAGGTTAACAAATCTATTTTAAAACAGGATACACCACTTCACCAGCAGCCAGTGCAGGTCACGACTGCCAGAGAAATATGGCTAGGTCCTGACAAGGCTGTTAGTAACTGGCAGCTGCATTCTGCAGCAACTGCAGGCATCTCAGCAAACCTCCATAGCCTGAGGTATAGAGCATTACAATAGTCAGCTTCTAGATCATAAACGCATGGATCAGTGTGGCCAGGTCTTGGGGGGGAATCAGGGATATGATCTGGCAGATGTTTCAAAGATAAAAAAAGCCATTCTGGACAACGGCCAACACCTGAACCTCCATTGTCAGGGGGTCATCCAGCATGACTCCCAGATTCTTCACCCTGGTGGCAGGCTAGCAGATCAGAGTGACAAAGCAGAAGCCTAGTAACTCCTACACCAGCCACCAATCCCCCCTTTGGCCTGGCTTAACCAATAATATCTCAGTCTTCTATGGGTTCAACCTCAGCCAGCTAGAAGCCATCCAGTTCAGGAACTCCACCAAGCACTTGTTAGACACGTCGATGGCAACCTGAGTCCTGGGTGCAAAAGACAGACAGAGCTGACTATCATCCACATAGCAGTGAAACCTTAGCCTGAACTGTCCAATGACCATGCCCAGGGTTGCATTTACACCATGAACAACGTTACTGTGCCTAGCTCTGAAACCTGACTGGAATGGCTGATAGATGCTAGAGGTCTCCAAGTGTTCCTTGAGCTGAAGCGCAACCACTTTCTCGATAACCTTACCTAAAAAGGGAAGGTTAGAGACTGGATGGTAGTTCACCAAAACATCTAGGTCCAAAGATGTTTTTTCAGCAGGGGTCACTCCAGAGCACACTTACTTGCCTCTGGAACCAGCCTCTTTGGCAAAGAACACCAAATGATTTCAGAAAACACTGGGCCCAGTTGGATGACACAACTCACTAAGAGTCATGTAGGTCCCGGGCCCAGATCACAGCAAGTTGGCTGCAGTGTCAAGACAACCTGGCAGACCTCTTCCACGGTTACTGGTCAAAATTCACCCCAAGAATACCTTCTGCATTCTTGGTCCAGATGCAAACCATTGTTGGGAACATAAGGCCCATTGCAGTACTACCACTCTAATGGAGGACACTTATATAAGAAGAACTGAGCGCACTCCTCACATCTCATGGGTGTAATCTCTCTCATGGGCTCCAGACATGCTGGGTGAAGCAACCTATTCACAGTCTGAAAGAGCTGAGCTGGTTGGTCCTTCCCAGTGGCAATCTCTCTTGGCAGGAGATCTGCTTTGTTCTGAGAGATTGCCTTCTGATATTCCTCATAATGAGAACCAGAACTAGTTTATCCTCTGTGGACCTAGACTTTCTCCAACAATGCTCCAACCTCCATCCCCTGGATTTCAGTGCCCTCAACTTGCTGTCAAACCATGGCAAGGTGAGGCATGATACCAGGTAATGTACACGGACTGGCACTAGAATGTTGAGGGCCCCAGTTATGACCCTTTTATAAGCTAACATTGCAGCTTCTGCACCATCAGCGCATGCTGCCAACATTTCTGAGGTGTCTATCACTGACATTAGTCCTTCAGGTCCTAGCCCTCTCAAAGATTGGTATTAGACCACCTCCACAGGGGATGGACTACAAGGAGGGGCCCTGAAACAGAACCTGATGACACAGTGATCCGAGTAGCTGACAGGATCAATCCGAGGTCATCCACCTTGAGCCCCAGGGAGAATATCTGGTCTAGTGCATGGCCATGGAGGTGGGCTGTGAAGGTAACAACCTGTGCTAGGCCCAGAATATCCATAGTATGGAAGAAATCTTTACCAAAGCGAGAGCCCTAATCATCAACCCAGGCATTGAAGTCACCCAGAGTATGCCATCTATGTGACTCCAAAACAAGGTCCGAGATGAGGGTCGAGATTTCCTACAGAAACTCCCCTTGCAACATGGAGGCCGATACATGTGGAGGATTCTGTAACCTTCACCTGGACCACCACGCATGGTCATACACTCAAAATTCTCAGCATCCCACTGGGTGTGCTATCAAGTTCAGTTCAGTTCTGAAGCAGATGTCCATTCCCTCCCTTCAGCCTCTCCTCAAGCAGTGTACCACCGAGAAGTGGGCCAGACTCGATGCACACAAACTGGACCCTCATCATCCCCCTAGCAAAGTCTCGGTAATGCATAGCAGATAGACAGAGGAAGTAAGATCTGCCACTCTCACTCACTCCTGCAATTGCACTTGATACATGTCCCTGTTCTACTTCTCAGTTACCCTCTTCCCCGCTTTCCTTCTTCCTTTTCCCCTGATCTGCACTTGTTTACCCACCCTTTTGTTTTCTTCTGCACTCTACAGCAACTAGCCCTATGTTGCCACCAAAGTTTAAAATGTATTTCCTTGAAACCCAAAGGGCAGACCCTCCCCCATTTCCTTGTATACATTGCCTATTGTTAATGCTTAGTTTTAATGTACTATATAATTTATTGTTTTCATTGTTTGTTTTTTGAACTCCCCCTGGATGCATCTGGAAATGATCTGTTATCAGTTCAGTATTGCATGTCTTTTCTCGTTAAACTTTTGAAATAAATAAATAAATATTTGTGGCCTTATTCCACATTGATCTGGCATTGCATAATACTGCCCAAAGTGGACAGAATGCACCAGCAGACCCATTGTCTGCCTGCCTACTTAGTCCAGCAGGAACCCTGGGTATGGGAACCAGACAGAAGGGACCCCTGTCTGGTTCTTTCCTGATCCCAAGGCATCTCCTGGTTCTAACAACTCCAACAGGGCCCACTCACTTTGTATTCCCCCTCAACAGATCTTCCATTTGCCCCTCTGTACAATTCCCTCTGCCCTGCACCAGCAGTAAACTTCTGCCAGCAGCGGAGTGGAGGGTCAAAGGGGCAAAGCTCTCTGAATTGTGTAGGGGAGTACTGTAAAGGACCAACACAGCACAAAATCATGGCTTAGTACCCACCCCAATACCTTCCCGATCCACTATTTCCTTCCCATGACATTTCGCTAAATCCCCGAACCCTACTACTCCAGTAGTGATTGTAAATGGCAAAAAAGTCAAATTCCATTTGTTTTAATCAGTACTGTCTGAATGATCCAGGCCCCCCCCCAATCAAAAGTGATCCAGGACACATATGCTTGTATACACACACACACACACATGCACACACACAGGAAGTGACACAAGTAATATTAAACAGTACTGTCCAAGCTATCCAGAGTACCTCCCAGTAAAAGTGCTCCAGGGCACATGTTACCTCCGCCCCCCAACCATCATGTATACTGACTGGAAATAACACAAAAGTCAAATTCTGGGTTTTTTTAATCAATACTGAATGAGCAGCCCCGAGTACCTCCCCCACAAAAGTGATACAGGGCACACATACTCCTCCTTCTTCCATGTACACTGTCTGGAAATGACACAAGTCAAATTCTTTTTTTAAACAATACTATCTGAGTAATCCAGAATCCCCCTAGCAAATTGTACAATACATACACCAGGAGAGCTCAGTCTGCATCCGGCCGTGGAGGTGAGCAGAGGGCTGTGCCAGTCACTGGCTCTTGGTGGTGGGTCATGGGGCATTGGGGTGGTAGGACACTACCTGCCGGGGTGGGGGGACCACTAGACTACCAGGGGAGGGTGGTTGTCTGATAGGGCAGGTCAGGGTTCGGGGGGGGGAGACATTGGACCGCCACTGAATACTTTTCTATTTCACAATGGACAGGGGTTGGGGCTGGAGAGGGACTGCTGGAACACCAGGGATCTTGCTCTTTTTACCTATGTAGGGATCGGGGGGACAATTTGACTACCAGGGATACTGGTAGTTGTGAATGAGGGACCGGACTGGGGCTCCAGGGAGACCACTAGACAACCAGGGATGCTTTACAATATAATGGAGGTGATCAGGGCTGGGGGGTGCTAGACTACCAGGGATGGTTTTGTTGTATGCCAGAGGGGAATGGGGTTTGGGAGGGATCACTGGGCCACCAAGGCTAACAATGTTTTGAACAGGGTAGGAAAATGATGGAATCACTTTTGAAGAAAAGAGTTGTTGAGCACCTAGAGGTCAATGGGGCACAGGACCCAAGGCAGCATAGATTCACAGCAGGAAGATCATAGCAGATGAATCTAACAAATTTTTTTGACTTGGTGATCAAAGTAGTAGACCAGGGAGGGCTGTGGACATGGTCTACCTAGACTTTAGCAAGGCATTTGACATAGTCCCACACAAAAATTAATAAATAAATTAGCCAGCCTGGGAGTGGGTCCCAGAGTGGTAGCCTGGGTAAAACATTGGCTTGGCAACAGGACACAGAAGGTAATAGTAAACAGAGTCCACTCTGAAAAAATTGGGGTTACTAGTGGGGTACTGTAGGGTTCAGTACAGGATCGGATCCTTTTTAATGTCTTCATAAGTGACATTGCAGAGGGACTGGAAGGAAAAGTATGCCTCTTTGCAGACGACACAAAGATCTGCAACAGTGTTGATACACAAGGGGGATGGAAAGGATGAGAAGGGTCTTGGCAAGGTTGAAGGAATGGTCAGAAGTATGGCAGCTTAGGTTCAATGCTAAGAAGTGCAAAGTAATGCACCTGGGAAACAAAACCCCAGGGGAAGAGTACACGATGTGTGGGAGGTAGTAACAACAACAAAAAAGGAAAGGGACCTGGGGGTAATCATATCAGATGACCTTAAGGTTAGCAAGCAATGTGAGAAGGCAGTAGGGAGGGCTGGAAGTATACTGGGAGAGTCATCAGCATCAGAAAACAGGAAGTTGTTATCCCTCTGTACAGACAGTTGGTGAGACCCCATCTGGAGTACTGCATCCAGTTCTGGAGACCCCATCTCCACAAGGACATAGACAGGATAGAGGCAGTCCAGAGGAGGGCAACTAAAATGGTGCAGGGTCTGCAAGAGAAGTCGTATGAGAGACTAAAGGAGCTTAATATGTATAGCCTTGAGGAAAGAAGGGAGAAGGGGGACATGATAGAAACTTTTAAGTACCTCAGTGGAATCAACAAAGTCCAAGAGGGTAGCATCTTTCAGAAAAAGAGACGTGCAAGAACAAGGGGACACAATTTAAAGATAGAGGGGTGGTGGTTCAGGGGCCATGTGAAGAAGTATTATTTCACAGAGAGGTAGTGGATGCATGGAAAAGCCTTCCTGAGGAGGTTGTGGGGTCTAAAACTGTGGGAGAATTAAAGAATGCATGGGACAGACATAAGGCAATTCTTGTGGGGGGTAAGAAGAAATAGGCTGTTGGTTAACTAGGATCTGCAGCCTATCCTGTAGGTAGGGAAATGGGCAGACTAGATGGGCCAAGTGGTCCTTATGTGCCGTCAAAGTCTATGTTTCTGTGTTTCTATCTGCCATCAAAGTCTATGTTTCTATGTTTCTAACAGGGACAGGAATCAGGGCTGGGGAGGGATTGCTGGACCACTAGGGTTGTCAGTCTGTATGGGTTCAGGGATCAGGGCTGGGAGGTGGAACCTTGCCGGTGCACTAGACAGCTGTGGTAGCATCAGATGAGCCGTGCATGCCCAATGGGCTCATCCTCATGTTTGGGCTGAATATCGCCATAGTGGTTGTGATGCTAACCAATGTGTGCCATGCTTTACCCCCATGGGCGATCTTCTGCCCAGAAACCTGGTAGCATGGCACAAAGCACAGGGATTGCTGCCTGTGGGTCAGGCTACCATGGTCCAATATTCAAATGGATAGTGCGGTCAGTTTGGATTATGCTATCCATTTGAATATGGCGCCATAGCAGGCCAGCCCTGTTTTTTCACGCAGCATCCCCACGTGCATGTGCTGCTGGCAGGCTTGGAATATGGGACCCTGTGACTAATATATCTGCTCTGAGATTGCAGATTTTCATACTGAAGAGAACTCTTTAGTTCGATATAGTGAAGCTCAAATCATGGCTGAAAAACATGGGGCACACACACTTAAAAAAAAAAAACTCTCCACAGAGGCAAAGAAAGTTACCTTGTTTTTGGAAGAAATTTGTTCCCACTTCATCAACTGGTACCGAACAAAGTGCATCACATTAGCACCAAACTGTTGTGCATTTTACATAGATACATAGACAGTATTGGCAGATAAGGGACTACGGCCCACCCAATCTGCCCATTTGAGCTTGTAAGTTCACTTTATGTTTTCTTAGAAGTCTGTTGCCCCTTAACCCTGACCTCCAGAATTCCTTTATGTCTATCCCATGCATTCTTAAATCCCGTGATTGTTTCAGCCCCCACCACTTCCTCTGGCAGGGTGTTCCACTTGTCCACCACCCGTTCTGTGAAGAAATTCTTCCATACATTTCCTCCGAATTGTCCTCCCTCCAACTTCATCTCATGCCCTCTAGTCCTGGAACATCTTTTTCGCTTAAAAATAGTGTATTCCTACACTCTAGTCCTCCCTGTAAGATACTTGAATGTCTCTATCATATCCCCACTCTCCCTCCTCTCCTTCAGGGAGTACATATGCAGTTCCTTCAACCTGTCCTCATAGGACTTATGATGCAATCTATGTATCATCTTTGTTGCCCTCCTCTGTACCTTCTCTACCCTGTCTATGTCCTTACATAAGTAAGATTTCCAGAACTGTACACTGTACTCCAGGTGGGGCCTCACTAGTGTCTTGTACAGTGGAATTATGTCCTCCCTTTTCCTGCTGGTGATGCCCCGCCAGTGCATCCCAGCATCCTATTTGCTTTACCTGCTGCCTTTTCACACTGTTTCCCTACCTTGAGGTCATCAGAGATGATAACCCCAAGGTCCCTTTCCTGCTTGGTGCATACTATATCCTCATCCCCCAACTGATAGATTGTGCCAGGGTTTTTGTGCCCCATATGCATTATCTTGCACTTCTTTGCATTGAATTTCAACTGCCAAACCCCTTACCATTCTTCATGTTTCTGCAGGTCCCATCTCATTCTGTCTACACCCTCTGATATGTCTACTCTGTTACAGAGCTTTGTGTCATCAGCGAACAGGGAATTTCTGCCTTCTAGGTCCTGCACAATGTCACTGATGAAGATGTTGAATAGGACCGGTCTCAGCACTGATCCCTGTGGTACCCCAATAGTCACTCTTCCCTCTGTGGCGTGACAGCCATTTACCACCACCCTCTGTGTCCTGCCACCTAGCCAGTTACCTACCCACCACACTACTGTCCTGCCCACACCCATATTCCCCAGTTTGTGTAATTGTCTTCTATGTGGCACCATGTCAAAGGCCTTGCTGAAGTCCAGAGAGGCCATGTCCACTGCCATCCACTGGTTCACCTCCCTAGTCTCCCAGTTGAAAAATTCAATGAAGTTGGTCTGACATGACCTCCCAATGGTGAAACCATGCTGCCTTGGGTCCTGTAGTCCATTGACAACCAGATGTTCCACCAATCTCTCCTTCAGTAGTGCTTCTATGATCTTCCCTACTACCGAGGTGAGGCTGACTGGTCTGTAGTTCCCCGCTTCCACTTTGTTCCCACTTTTGAATAAGGGGGCTACATCTGCTGTCCTCCAGTCTTTGGGTACCTCCCCTGTTTCCAGTGATCTGCTAAACAGGATTGCCAGAGGTTCAGCTACTATGTCTCTTAGTTCTTTAAGGACCCTGGGGGTCCTTTTAGACTCAGTGATTTTTACCTTGTGATTGACAAAATGATTGGAGAGATTGAAAGGTTTCCAAAGCATAACCAAACAAGTATGCTCACTATAAATGCTCTCAGTCCACAGTGTAGAAACATAGAAACATAGAAGTTGATGGCAGATAAGGACCGCAAGGCCCATTCAGCCTGCCCATTTCTTTTTCTACCTTATAAATGTGCCATCTGCCTTTGCTCTGTCAAAGGCCTATCTATTCATACTCGTCTGTATTGCTCCCTTATGCTTATCCCATGCCTGTTTGAAGCTCTGCACTATATTCATATCCGCCACTTCCTGAGGTAGGCCTTTCCATGCATCCACCACCCTTTCTGTACTTCCTCACGTTACCCCTTAATCAGCCTCCCTCTAATCTCATGCTGTGTCCTCTTGTCCTGCTATTTTTCTTATATTGAAACATGTTAGACTCTTTCACCTTGTTAATGCCCTTAAGGTGTTTGAACATTTCAATCATATCACCTCTCTCTCCCTCCTTTGCTCTAGGGTATACATATTGAGCTCCGTTAATCTGTTCTCATTATGTTTTCTGATGCAGTCCCCACACCATTTCGGTTGCCCTTTTCTGCACTGCCTCAATTTGGTTAATGTCCTTGTGAAGGTGTGGCTTCCAGTACTGCATGCAGTATTCCAGATGGGGCCTAACCAGTGTCTTGTAAAGAGGGATTATTACCTCCCTCTTCTGACTTGTGATACCCCTACTAATACACCCCAACATCCCCCATGCCTTACCTACTGCATTAGTGATCTGCTTGGATGATTTTGGATCATCGGTGATGATGATGCCCAAGTCTTCTTCTTCCCTTGTCACTGCCAGCAACTCCCCTCCCAGCCTATAGGTGGTTTCAGGGTTTCTCTTCCCTATGTGCATGATCTTGCACTTCTTTGCATTAAACCCCAGTTGCCACTCTTCCTACCATTTTGCCAGTTTATCCAGCTCTCTTCTCATTCTGCCCACCCCATCTGGATCATCTACTCTGTTGCAGATCTTCGTGTGATCTGCAAACAGACAAACCTTACCCTCCAATCTATCTGCAATGTCACTGATGAAGATATTGAAGAGGACTGGCCCAGAACTGGTCCTTGAGGTACCCCACTTCTGATTTACATCTCTTCTGACTGTATACCGTTTACCACCACTCTCTGTTTTCTGCCCGTCAACCAGTTTGCCACCCAGTTGACCAACATCTGACCCACCCTAAGCCTACCCAGTTTATTAATCAATCTTCTATGGAACAGTATTTAAAGCTTTGCTGAAGTCAAGATAGGTGACATCAACTGCTCCCTTGGACCACTACTCTGGTTACCTAGTCAAAGAAATCTATGAGATTAGTTTGACAGGACCTTCCTTTTGTAAACCCATGCTGTCTTAAATCCTGTGCTCCAATGGATTCCAGGTGTTGCACTATCCTTTCCTTTAAGGAGTGTCTCCATAATCTTGCCCACTACTGAGGTAAAATTGAATGGTCTGTAGTTCCCTGTATCCTTCCTGCTACCACTCTTGTGGAGTGGGATCATATGAGCCCTTCTCCAGTCTTCTAGGCTCTCCTGTGCTCAGAAATTCACTCCACAGTTCTGATAATGGCTCTGCTAGTTTCACCCTTAACTCCTTTGGTACCCTGGGATGTATGCCATCAGGTCCAATTGCCTTGTCCACCCTGAGCTTAGCGAGCTGTTGTAGGACCCTTTCTTTTGTGAAGGGACTAGTGCACATCTCTCTCCCCCCGTGTCCATGGTGCAGGGCTGTGGGCCTTGCCCTACCTTCTCTTCAGTAAATACTGAGCAGAAGAATCTATTTAGGATAAATGCATTTACATGGTCCTCCTCCTCCTTACACGTACCCTTATCTCCTTTGATCTTAGCAATACCCCCTCTGGACTTTTTCCTTTCACTAATGTATCTATAGAAAGTCTTGTCACCTTCTCTTACTGTTTGTGCTAGTGTTTCATCAGTTTGGGCCTTTGCCTGCCTTACTGCCTTCCCTGCTTCCCTTAAGGAAGTTTGGTATGCCTCCCTAGCTTCATCCCGCTGTGTTCCCTTATATTTCCTGAAGGCCAGCCTTTTGGCACTGACCTTGTCTGCTAAAGTTTTTGTGAACCAAAGTGATGTCCTTCTTCTTTTGCACTTCCTTTTCTCTCTATCACAATGGGATGTTGCTTCAAGTATTGCATCATTAATGCTTGCCCACTTTGCCCTGTACCCCCTCACCTGTATTTGTTTTTTGCTAGGGTTAGCTTAATTCTGTTGGCCTTCTTATCAAAGTCAGCTCCTCTGAAGTCCCAGATTTTGCCTTGGAATGGGGTGGCATGATTTAGTTCTAGTGGCCAAATTGAACCATACCATGTGATGCGATGTGATGAATGGCAGCTCAGATTCAATGCAAAGAAGTGCAAGGTAATGCACCTGGGAAACAAAACCAGGGAAGAGTACAAAATGGGGGGTGAGATACTGACAACAGTAAAATTGGAAAGGGACCTGGGAGTAATTATATCAGATGACCAAAAGGTGGGCAAGCAATGTGAGAAGGCATTAAGGAAGGCTGGGGGGATACTGGGATGCATAGGGAGAGGCATCAATAGTAGAAAACAGGAAGTTGTTATCCCTCTGTACAGAGAGTTGGTGAGACCCCATCTGGAGTACTGTGTGCAGTTCTGGAGACCCCATCTCCTCAAAGACATAGACAGAGTGGAGGATGTCCAGAGGAGGGTATACTAAAATGTGTAGGGTCTGCACCAGAAGACATAATGTAAGAAAAACTAAAGGAGCTTTATATGTATACCCTGAGGAAAGAAGGAGAGAGGGACATGATAGAAACTTTCAAGTACCTCAAGAGAATCAACAAAGTCCAAGAGGGTAGCATCTTTCAGAAAAAGAGATGTGCAAGAACAAGGGGCACAATTTGAAGATAGAGGGGGGATGGCTCACAGGTAATGTGAGGAAGTATTTTTTCATGGAGAGGGTTGTGGATGCATGGAACAGCCTCCCTGAGGAGGTCGTGGAGTCAAGAACAGTGGGAGAATTCAAGGATGCATGGGACAGACATAAGGTAGTCCTAGTGGGTGGGTAGGAGGAAGTAAGCTGTTGGTTAACTAGGATCTGCAGCCTATCTGTTAGGTAGGAAAATGGGCAGACTAGGTGGGCCAAGCGGTCCTTATCTGCCATCAAATTCTATGTTTCTGTGTTTCTATGGTCACTGGCCCCCAGATCGGTTACCCCCTTGACAGCGACATTTCACCAGCGAGGTCCCCCACAGTGACTACAGCACCAAGCCGCGGTAGGAGACCCGCTGGAACTCAGCACTGTCTGTTGGGGATCCTGCACCCCCCAATTAGCTCCAACTGGAGTTTAGAATCCCTAAGTGGGGTTTGTGGGGGGCGCAGCCCCCCATGTGGGAGATTGGGGGTGAAGCCCCCGAAGAAAACAAAGAAAGCAATAGCGAGCTGACTGCAGAATGCAGTTGACCTGCCGGTGTCACTGACGGGGCATTCAACAAAATTTTTGTCGGACTCCCGTCATGGATCCCCCCTTGATGACCTTCTACTTGGAGATCTGTGATCCTTTCCCTGTTAGTCAGTACTAGATTTAATATAGCCCTGTCTCTTGTGGGTTGTTGTACCAGTTGTTTGAAGCCCTCCCCCTGCAGGGACTCCACCATGTGTCTAGTTCTGGCAGATGTTCCTGCTGGTATTGACCAATCTGTATCTGGCATGTTGAAGTCTCCCATTATCAGAACCTCCCCTTTAGCTGTCATGTTTTATATATCTTCTAACAGCAATGTGTCTATATCCTCCCCCTGATCTGGGGGCCTGTAGACAACCCCAGTTCATATGGTTGTCCCATTTCCTGTTTCCAGGGTGACCCACAGTTCTTCTGGCTCCTTATGTGTATTCTGAATTTCTGTAGCTTTGATATTTTCATTGACATACTGGGCCACTCCACCCCCCCTTTTTGCACCTTGGTCTCTTCTGAACAGTACATAGCCAGGTATTGAAGTCTTCCAAGTGTGGTTACTGGTAAACCACATCTCGTTAATTGCTACTATGTCCAGTTTAGCCTCTATCATTATTGCCTGCAGGTCTGGGATCTTGTTTCCCAGACTGCGAGCATTTGTAACACATTTCTTGATCATGGCACACTGAAACCATTTGGAGACATGTATAAATATCCCATTTTTGAAGAAAAACTAGTAGTTGTAAAAAACTTCATTCTACAGCTGACAGAAAATGAATGTCCACAAGACATTATCAGCCTTTACCAAATACTTCGAGAAATTATGTAGCCAAAGCTGCATAAATCCCTGCAGATTGTTTTAACAATCCCAGTTACCACATGTGTATGCAAGCGCTCCTTCAGTGCCATGAGTCGCATTAAGACATATCTGAGAAACAAGACTGAAAATGATGGATTGAATTCACTTGGAATTGTCAATAGTCAGATAGAAAAAGCAGAATACTTGACACTGATGAAGTGATTGATGAGTTTGCATCCATGGTAAACAGGAAGGTCGAGCTGCTTCTCCCAAAATCAACAAGATAATAAACTAGTAAAGCTGCATGACACTAATGTTTCACTCAATGCATGCTAGGATCATAAAGGATAGTTTATAGATCCCAGCACATCTCTTGGATAATGGTGTCAGACTGTTTTCCACTAGGGTCCTGTAATTTTCTTGCAGATCTGCTGAGATAATGGTGTCTGTCTGTATTCCTCTGGGGTCCTGTAACCTTCCCAACAGATCTGCTAGAATAATGGTGTCTCTGTCTGTTGTTCTCTTGGATCATGTAAACTTCTCATCCCAACAGATCTGATGGGATAGTGTATCCTTGCTTTCCTCTGAGGTCCTTAGCCTTCCCAGCAGTTCTGCTGGAATAATAGTATGTCTCTGCCTGTTGTTCCCTGGGTCCTGTAACCCTCCCAGCAGTTCTGCTGGGATAATGGTGTATGACTGTTTGTTTTCCTCTAGGGTCCTGTAATCTTCCTAGTAGATCTGTTGGTGGTAATATCTCTCTGTCTGTTGTTCTCTGGGATCCTGTAACCTTCCAATCCCAATAGATCTGGTGGGATAATAGTGCCTTTCTGTTTTCCTCAGGGGTCCTGTAACCTTCCCAGCAGTTCTTCTGGGAAAGTTATGTCTCTCTATCCATTGTACTTGGTGGTTCAGTAATCAAATTTTTCCACATGTAAGAAATACAGGTGATAACCAAGCTTTTCAAACACTTCTTTCACCATTAAAATGTAGAAAAAGCCTACATTTGAAGGTACAAATTTCAAATTGTTCTGGAGGACCATGCCTCGAGACCCACCTAACTTTGTTAAGATTTTAACTGTGGGGCATTAGCCCCCAGACTTTATACACCTGGTGATGCCCTGCAAGCAGTCCTCATCTGCAGACAAATTCTATGTTTCTATGTTATAATATGTGCTGTGCACTGAATGATCATGTATTGGGTATACTCATTCCTGTACTCCTATTATGTTTGCTGAATGTATGTTCCTTTTTCTTTATCCTGTGACTAATGATAGGATTGTATTACTAGCTATTGTACTAGATGTATATTAGTATCACTTAACATGGACTTGGGAATCTAGGCCTACCATGCAGACACTTGCTGCTTGTTGCTGACTTTCTACCACCTCCAGATGATATGTTAATGTAGTGTTCTCCTTAGTAATGGCTATCATGGTCACTAGGGCTTTCAAAGTATAACCTTCAGCCCCCTCCACTTTTTCTTGTAGGAGACCATCCAGGCAAAGTTTGTCTGTAGCTGTTCCAAGTTCATTTCCACCTTCTTGGCCATGGCTCTAACAGTGTGAGTATTGCATGCATGGTTGTGTCCTCTTCTGAGGTGCTGAATGACTGAGTACCACTGCATCATTGGCCTGCTGTTTGTTGCTGAGGTTGAAATTTTCTCCTATCATCAATCACCTTTGGATGCACCATGACCATGAAACTCAGTCTACAGATTCTTTGTGAGAAAGGTATAGTTACTAGAAATTTAGACAAAATAAGTCAATCTGAAGCAACAATAAGTATATTTTATTCTAAAAAGTGGAGAGCTTCTAAGTTTCTTCCAGTCGTGTTTGCTGCTCTCCAGCATCCCAGGACTGGAGTATTTTGAAAAGATTCAATGAGATTAATCGGGCCTAACATAATTTATTGAAGCTTTCTGCAACATCTTCAAAAAACATTCACCAATAATAAAAAAGGTGCAAAATATAATAAATAAATGGTTAGACAGAGATATTGTAAGTTTAATGAAGTCTATAGACCAGGCTTGGCAATTATATTAACTGACCAAAATCATAGCAGAATGGAGCACAAACAGAGAATTAAGAGAGCAATGTCAAAGGGTAATAACGAAAGTGAAAGTAAAATATTACAAGAAGGAACAATTTGAAATGTTTGGGTACCCTGGCATCTCTTTAAACCATGTTAATAACCCAATAAACCCCAAAAAGCATAAAAATCTAGTGTAGTAAAACTTAATAATAAAGAGTACAGGGAGAGTACCGACTTAACAGACTTATTAAATGTTACATTCACAGACTTGAAGAGATTTGTTGTCAAGAAGCTCAGCACTCTTAGACTAATACACTAAATAACCAGGCAAAAACATTCATTTATTTATTTTTTATATATTTATTGAAAAGTTTCACCAGGAGAATTACACTGAGCAACAAGATGTTGATCTCACGGTACATCCTGGGGAAGGAAGAGGAGTAGTTGCATAGTACAACAGTATACATCACACAGGAAACAAAATAGCATTCACTGTATATAGCCAAACAAACGAGATAACAAGCTGTAGAATATTTACATATCAGCAAGAGGGGTGGTGCCGGAGAGGTAGAGCACTAGGATGCAGGAGAGTTTAGGTTAGTGGAAACAGTTAATTGGTCCTACTGGAGGAGGAGAGAAATAGACCCTCAGCAGAGACCAGTCCAGAGGGACTAGGTGCAATTGCAGTTTGTCACTAGATACTTTGTTAAGGATGTGGAGAGAGAATCACTGAGGAGGAGTGTCAGATTTGGGAAGGTAGTTGATTCCAAAAGTTTAGGTAGTCTATGGGAGAAAGCCATTTGGCCTGACAAAGTGCTTCTGTAGGGTATATTCAGGGAACATGAGTCATCAGATCTGAGGGAGTATTTGTAGGGGAGCAGGGCACATAAAGAGGTAGAGAGGTTGGAGGGGAGAGAACCCAGCCAGAATTTTGAGGTGAATTTAGCCGCATGCATGGTTCTCCTGTCAGCAAGGGTGGGAAAGTTCAGAGAGTGGTAGAGTGTGCATTGGTGGGTCAGGGCAGGGGCATCTAAGGCAAACCAACAGAAGGAGTTGAAAAGAGGGTCTAACCTAGATAAGGAGGATTTGGGGGCAGCTCCAAATACAGTACTAAGTCACAGTAGTCAAAAATTGGTATAATCATTTTATGTACAAATTTGCACCTTGCTGGAAGAGGGATACATTTACTGTTGCGGTATAGGGCCCCAAGCTTAGGCCAGAGTTTCTTCTGAATCACATCGATGTGTACCGAGATGTTTAGGTTCCTGTCCAGCTAAACTCTGAGGTATCAGAAGGAGGAGGTGTCTTCTAGTACAGTCCCATCTAAGGTGTGGAAGGTGGGTATGGAGGAGAGCCTGCCTAGCCTCTGCCTAGTACCGAAAGTCATAGAGACTGTTTTCTTTGAATTTAGGATGAGGTGGTGCTTTCTAAACCAGCATTGTGATATACATATTTTAAAGTTCTTTTATGTGGCAAACAAGCGGAAAAACAATCCAACTAGACTCCTGAGCCAGGGCAAAGAAGAAGAAAAAATTGTTCAACTAGAGTCCTGAGCCAGGCCAAACAAGTAGAAAAATAATCCAACTAGAGTCATGAGCCAGGGCTCAGATCTCCTTACAGGGACAGGATTTGAATAAGGTACTGGTGGAAGCCATTAGCAAGATGGCAGAAAATGAGGAGATGCTGCTGGTGGGGGGGATTTCAGTCTGTCAGATGTAGACTGGAGCCTCCCAGCTGTGATGTCAGCTAGATGCAGGGACATCCTGAACTCCCTGCAAGGGTCATAACTCCGGCAACTAGTCAATGAACCCCTCGTGATGGGGCAATACTGGACCTGCTACTCACTAAAAGTGACAGACTTGCAGACATCATAAAAGGAGGCCACCTGGGTACCAATATTACCATACAGTGTGGTTCAGTATAAGGATGGCTGTGGAATCAAAGCACACAAGGGTGAGGGTCCTGGACTTCAGATAAGCAGATTTTATAAAGATGGGTGAAAGCCTCAGGGAAGACCCTGCAGGAGGGGATGACCTAGGTGGGGGTGGAGGAACAGTGGACAAAGCTAAAATGGGGCATAGTGAAGGTGACAAATCTTTGCATCAAGCTAGTGAGAAAAATGCAAGTGGCAAAAGAGACCAGAATGGTTTTCGAAAGAGGTGGTGGGAAAGATAAAAGCTAAAAGGACAGCATTCAGAAGGTATCAGGAGACACCGAGGGAGGAGGATAGGGAGGTGTATCAGAGAGGAAAAAGGGAAGCAGGGAAAGCAGTAAGAAGCATGAATGCACAAATGGAACACAGAATGACAGAGGCAGTGAAAAAAGGGGACAAGACATTTTTTAGGTATATAAGCAAATAGAAAAGGAACAGGGGGAGAGATCGGAAGGTTAAAAAGGGAAGGGGGACTGTGAAGAGGGGGACCCAAAGAAGGCAGACATCCTGAACAAATAATTTTTCAGTGTTCACAGAGGAAAGACAAGGAAGGGCCACAAAAAGTAACAGGAGTTTTGAGGTGGGTGGTGGACACTGGTCCATTTTTGGAGGAGACAGTCCTGAAGGGGCTCGTTAATCTGAAAGTGGACAAAGTAATTAAGCCAGATGGGGTGCATCCAAGGATATTGAGGGAGCTCAGGGAGGTACTGGCTGCATCTCTGTCAGTTCTATTTAACAGTTCACTGGAAATGGGAGGGGTTCCAGAGGACTGGAGGAGGGCAGCTGTAGTCCCACTTCACAAAAGTGGTAACAGGGAGGATGGAGGCTGGCAATTATAGGCCAGTCACCCTGATGTTAGTGGTAGAAAAATTAATGGAATAACTGGTGAAGGAAAGGATCGTTGAATACCCTGAGTCCAATGGATTACAAAACCCGAGGCAGCATGGATTCATGGGGGAGGGAGGTCCTATCAAATGAATCTGATAGATTTCTCTTACTAAGTGGGCAAGGAATTTGATCAGGGTGGAGTGGTAGACATGGCCTACCTAGATTTCAGTAAGGTTTTCAACTCCGTTCCACATAGGATACTAGTACGCCAAACTGGGTAGCTTAGGAGTGGATCCAAAGATGCCAAACTGGGTAAAAAATTGGCTAGGGGATAGACGAAAGAGGGTAGTGGTAAACAGAGTTCACTCTAGGAAGGGAGGTGACCAGTGAGGTTCCTCAGGGATCAGTGTTGGGACCAGTTCTATTTAATGTCTTTATAAGATACATTGCAGAGGAGCTGGAAGGGATGGTCTGCCTCTGTGCAGGTGACACCGAAATCTGCAATAGGGTGGACACTTCCCACGGTAGAAAGGATGAGCAGAAACTTGTGAAAACTCAAGGAGTGGTCAGCAGCTGTGTTTCAATGTGAAAAAGTGCAAGATAATGCACTTAGGGCACAGAAACCCTGAGGCAGAGTACAAAATGGGTGCAGTGGAATTAATGACCACCAAGCTAGAATGAGACCTGGGGATAATCATATCTGGTGGGATGCTGAGGTACATAGGGAGGGTATCACCAAGAGAAAGAGGGAAGTGGTGTTGCCTCTTTATATATCACTGGTAAGATCACACTTAGAGTATTGTCCTGTTCTGGAGACTGCAGTCTCTGGAAGGACATAGAGTGGAGGCAGTCCAGAGGAGGGCAACATAAATGGTGCAGGATCTCCACCAAAGCCCTACCAGGAGAGACTAAAAGACCTCAGTATGTACACAACTGAAGAGAGGAGGGGGTATGATAGAGACTTTTAAATACCTCACAGGGGTAAATAGGGTACAGGAAGGAAGTATTTTTCAGAGAAAAAGGAGCTCAAGAATAAGGGGACATGCTATGAAGCTGCAGGGGGGTAGATTCAGGAGAGATGAGAAGAAGTTCTTATTCACACAAAGAGTGGTGGAAGCCTGGAACAACTATTCAGCAGAGGGGGTGGGGATGAAAACAGTGGTGAGGTTCAAGAATGCATGGGATAGGCATAAGGGATCTTGGTGGAAAGGAATGTGGGGAGGGAGAAAAAGCTGGAGAACAACTAGGGTCTGCGGTGATACTGTAGGGCACTATGCACGAAGGGTCCCAAAATGCACGTCTCGTGGTAGTAAACCCTGCATGCCTCTATGCACCATGCAGTGCAAGGCAGCAACATGGCATTCACGACCCGCTGTGCATGGCATGGAAACAGGGGACGTGAGTAAGAACCACACGGAGGGATGCAAGGCCAGGACAGGGCGAGCCAGAAGACACAGAACGCTTCCCTGACCCTGCACTATAAAAGGTGATGCAGAACACACAACGCAGCAGCCCAATAGTGAATGCAGTGCAGCAGCAACAATCAGGAGAGATGGAGGAATGGCAAGAGGAGGAGGACGCAATAGCAGAGGGCGTGAAGGAAGGTGGCAGGGGAAGGCGACGGAGATGCCATGGGGGTGGGACACAGTCATGCTCCACGAATTTCAGCAACAGGCAGGTCGTGGAAATGGTGACTGAGATATGGCAGCAGTATGTGAGGCTGTAAGGCACTGGCACTCACCACTTCCCAGAGGCAACATCCGAGGCGATCAATGCCACAGGGCGGACACATGGACACTCATGGCCATCAAGCAAAAGTGGCATGACCTCTATGTGGCCGTGAAAAGAAGCTGGCAGCCACCACATGGGCGTGGCATGCAACAGGGGGTGGCGCCCCCACACAGGACACACAGCTGTCACCTGTGGGGCGACTAGTGGCAGAGACCCTCACACAGGTGGCAGTGCATGGCATGGAAGGAGTCATGAACACACAAACAGGTAGATGCAGTGTGGAGACAGGGAAGGCATGCATGCAGGAATGCACAGGCAGCACCATAGTAATGCCAACCCCCCCTAGCAGATGCAGCCCAGTTGCCATGGGACACAGCACCTGCCACAGGACAAGCACTGCAAGGCTCGCCAACGGAGGCATCAATGTTCAGCGCCATGCAACATATGGCCCAATAGGGTGGGTAACAAGGGGCAGCAATGCAACACACCACTGCAGGGATGTATGTGACAATGGTAAACTGATGCATGACATGTTGTCTCCACAGAAACAGAGGTGGACACCGAGAAACAGGTGGAGAATGATAGTGCAACAGACCAGACCATCGCCCACTCTGAAGAGGTCGACAGCAGTACCGAGAGTGAGGGCCATGAGCCCACCATTGGGCAAGAACATGCTCCGCCTCTGCCCCAGAACACACAAACAATCTGCCCTGGAAGGGGGGGTGAGGGACACCCCTGGCACCACACCAAGGGTGCCACAGTCGGAACCGCTTGGTGCCATGAGCAGTACCAACAGTGGCGATGAGGGCCCATCCACAGGCACCCACAGACACCGCAGAACACCCTGCCTGACCCATACCAGCAGGAACAGTAATGCATACTGCAGCAGCTGGAGCGGGACCACCTCGCCCAACAGCGTAACACCACGGCTGCCATCGCCGCACTGACAGAGGTCACCCACACTATCGGTGAGGGCATCACAAGGTCCGTAACACCTCCATACCACGCACTCAGCACCCCAATTGGGCCCACCCCCAGGGTCACTGGCACACACATGCATGGTGGCCACACAGACCACCATAGAACCCCGTGGACCGGGGAAGGGTGCATGCAGTGCACTCCCCCATGACCTCCCCACGGCCTGCGATACATACCACACCGCCATGCCTAGGGACCACTACTGATGTGCCTGGCACCATCCCCAACACCAGTGCAGAAGGATGTGACACACGGAACTCTGGCACCCAGCTCATCAGCGACGGAAGCCAGGCACGTGTGGGTTGTGCGGTAGCAGACCTGCCCGGGGGCAGGTGGCACCCAGACACCTGGGCACACATGCAACAACACGGTCCCAGTCCCAGCCCAATGCCATGGGCATGTGACAAGCTCTGCGGGGCGCACTGACCAGCCACACCCCACGGCTACTCACCACCCACCCACCCCACCCCACCCCTGTTGGCCACTCAGCATGTGTTGTAATCACCATGGCCACCCCTGGTGATGCCACACTCCTGCAGGGTCCCTAGCATGGCCTGGCAGTGGACACCAGTGGTGCACCACCCGAGTCTCATGACAGCACCCACTCACCATGTGAAGGTACCTGCCAAGAGCATACACTGAGTGGAGCGTCCACTCCACTGTGCCCTCGCCCTCATTGCAGGCCATGGTCATCGCCGACGCCTCTCTCATCTACCATCAGTGCCTGTGGTGGCACCTGTGGCATTGACATGGACTCACACTTGGCCAGGCTGTGCAACATGCAGCATGCGGTAAACACCCTGCAGGCTCTGTCGAGTGTTAGCAGGACCATGCCACCTGAGTGGTCGAGACACTGGAAGCGTATCTTCAGCTGTCCAATGGCCTGCTCCACGATGCTCTGTGTCCATCGATGCACGTTGTTGTATGCTGCCTCTACTCAAGTTCCTGGCACAAGGATGGCTGTCATGAGGTACGCTCACAGGGGGTAGCCACTGTCACCTGCAAGGGGAAGGAAGATACACCATTAGCATTGTGCATATGGCACACCATGGCTGCATGGTGTGCTGTCAGTGCGTGCATACGTACCTAGTAGCCATCCATTGAGATGCCCATCCTGCAGCAGTGAACCTATGCTAGAGGCGTCAAGGATGTATGAATCATGCGTGGCACCCAGGAACCTGGCACACACATCCATGAACAGTCCATCCACATCGCAGACCACCTGGCAGTTCACACTGTGAAACCCCTTCCTGTTGTGGTAGGCCTCCTCATCCGCCATGGGGTGTGGATCGCGATGTGCATGCAGTCGATGGCCCCACACACATTGGAAATCCTGTGCATCACAAAGAATGTCTGCTTCATGGCATGGAGCTTCTGTGTGTTACAGGGCAGGTGGACATGGTCCCCATGTGTAGCAGCAGTGCGTCAGTCACCTGCACCACAGCTTGGGACACTGAGGACTTGCTCATGCCAAGTGCATTCCAGTAATGCACTGAAGGACCCGGTCATGTAGTAGGTCAAGTCACACATCACCTTCATCTCCACTGACATCACCATGGAGAGCCATCTCCTGGGTACCATGGCCGTGTTGATCATGTCACAGATCTTTGCTATAATATGCCATGGGAAGTGGAACCACTCCAGGCAGTGCATGTCCCACCACCCTGTGGCGCATACCCTGCCACAGAACATGCTTAGGCATGGCCACCTGTTATGATGTCTCCTGCCTGCGCCCAACAGTGCCAGATGCAGTATCACTCCTGGACACATCCTATCACACTGTGTTGCCTTCTCCCACAAGGTTCAGCCAGTGGGCAATGCCTCCTTATAGGCCTGCCCAGCCATAGGCATGGCAGACAGTGGTGTAGGCACATCCATGCACTACACTGTGTCCCATGGCATGTGCCCACATCCATGCAGTGCCCTGCATGCACAAGACACAGCAAGAGCGAGGGCGATGGAGTGTACAGTGGTGGAGAGGATGGCACATTTCCAATGGCACTTGTTCTGCATCTCGGAGGAGACGTACACCCCGAACTGGGGTGCGGGGGACTTGTGGCAGGCATGGGCATTCAGGCAAGTGGATGCTAGTGCGCAGCATGTGCTGTTCACTACCAGGGCATGTTCTGTACATGTGGCTAACCTCTTCATCCCTGTCTCCCTTGCAGGATCCTCAGGGCTGGCCAGAGAGGATGGAGCTCTGTCTGCAAGTGCAGCTGGATGGTGCACTCTGCTTCATGACTGCCCCTGGGCAGTGGCGTCAGTGGTACCGGAGGTGCTACCCACTGTACCTGTTCCTGAAGGGTGAGGGGGCCATGCTCTACTATGAGGATGCAGACTACAGGTGCTGGAAGGTGTACATCCTGTCTCCGTAGGTAGTGACTTGGCACCATGGCAGGATCTGGGGTGCATCACCATGACTGACCTTCTCCACCTTGTATTTTGCAGTGCTACAGGGGACCTGTGCAGATGATCATGCTGCACAACATTGGTTGACCACTGCCAGAGCCGGAGGAGGGTGAAAGTGACACCTGCAGTGAGAACAGCCGGGGATGTGCACAGCCTGCAGGACAGTAAGGGGCCTGTCCGCCATTGGGTCACACTGTTTGTGGGTGCCTCTGTTTGGGTGGACTCTGTGCAGGGTGTGTGGCATGGCAGATGCTATACTGTAGGGCCATGTGTGGCAGAAACCCACAGTCTGGGTGGGGCTGGGCATTGGGGCAGTCAAACCTGTTTGTGGGCATGTTGTTGTCCATGTTCCTTTTCAGTGCAATAAACATTTTACATGCCACCTGTGTGTTCATTGACTCAGGAGGAGGGCTCACTGTTGATTGCTGCAGGAGACTGTCCCCAGCTGGTGCACCTGTGGGTGCGGCCACATGCTGCATGATATCTGTGCATTCCATGTGGCATGGCCACATGTGGTGCACACCTTGTCACATGTATGTACATGCGCCATGCACGTGGTACCCATGCCATGCGGCACGGCCTGTGTACGGTGATGTGCCTTACAGCATGCCCTGTGTATGGCAACATGCCATATGGCATGCCCTGTGTACGGTGATGTTCATGTGCCAAGTATGCATGCCGTGCTGGGCGGCACCGCTCTGTGGCAGTGGTGGCATGACATTGGGGCGCCTCCAGTATGGCGCACCATGGTGTGGGGGGTGCTGGTCCTGGCTACCTGGCATCTGTGGCTCAGTCCACCCTCTATGTGTGCCTCTGCACATGTCCTTACAGAAGCCCTTGCCCTCCCATATCTGAGCACCCCTGGCCCCTACATGCCTATGTGTTGTATCCATGTTTGTGAATGTGTGCTATACACGCTGTGTGCCTGTTACACGGCCATGCCACCTGTCGGCAGCTGGCCATGGAGGTGAGAGGTGGGCTGTGCCAGTCGCCGGCTAGATATGGGTGGAGGGATGCGGGTGGACTGGCACTGCTGGGTGGGGCAGGTGGGGGTGCCACTAGACTACCAGGATCTCGGGGGTTTATTTTTTTTACCATTTGCGGCAAACCATCAGGTCGGGACATGGGCAGGAGACACAACTGCCTCTGCAGGCTTTGGGGGCACTTACACTTGCTGTGGGGTTCATGATTTGCCATATGCCCCTCGGTATGACCTTATTTTGGTGTACCATTCTGCATGTCACAAGTCATGGGACTTAGCCATGGAGACCCTGCCCCTTCTAGAATAGGGTGCAGGGTCCATGTCACAAAAGCGTTTGGCGCAAGTCACCTTTGGCAGCGACTTGCGCCAAGCTTCTAGAATCAGACCCATAGAATGTAATGGCAGATAAGGACTACCTGGCCCACCTAGTCTGTCCTTTTCCCTACCTACCTAAAAAAACTAAAAAATGCAGATCCTAATTGATCTGCTGCTTACCTTTCTTTCCTACCCCTAAGGTTGTCTTCTACCTATCCTGCATTCTTAAATTCACCCACTGTCTTTGCTCCCATGACCTCCACAGGGAAGCTGTTCCATGCATCCACCAACCTTTCCGTGAAAAGTACTTCTCTATGCTACCCCCGAGCCACCCCCAGCCTCATGTTGTGACCTCTTGTTCTTGCATGTCTCTTCTTTTGGAAGATGCTGCCCTCCTGTACCTTGTTTATCCCCTTGAGGTATTTAAATGTTTCTATCATATCTCCCCTCTCTGTCTACTTTCCTCCAGAGTATACATATTGAGGTGTTTCAGTCTTTCCTCATATGGTTTATAGTGCATTCCCATCACCATTTCCATTGTCCTTCTCGGGACTGCCTCCATTCAGTCTGTGTCCTTCTGTAGATGTGACCTTCGGAACTGTACACAGTATTCCAGATGTGGCCTCACCAGTTGTCTGTACAGTGGCATCACCACCTCCTGTTTTCTACCGATGATGCCTGTCCCTATGCACTTCAGCATCCCTATGGCCCTCCCCACTGCCTTTTCACACTGCTTGGCTACTTTTAGGTCATCCATTATCAGTACCCCGGTCCCTTTCCAGTTTTTGTTGTTAGTATCTCCCTCCCCAATGTGAATTCCTCCAGGATTACTGTACCCAAGTGCATGACTTTGCACTTTTGCATTGAATTTAAGCTGCCACACTCTTGGCCACTCCTCCAACTTACTTAGGTCTTTTCTCATTCTTTACGCCCAGTCTGAGTGTCCACCCTATTGCAGATCTTGGTGTCATCTGCCATAGGCTTCCTCGTCCCTTCCTTCCCTTCCCCTTCAGCAATGTCACTAATTAAGACATTGAATAGGAAAGGCCTAGCACTGAGCTTTGCAGCACCCTACTAGTCACCCCCTTCTGGGATTGAACTCCATTAACCACCACCCTCTGTGTTATGTTGCTCAGCCAATGTCTAACCCGAATTACCACCTTAGGTCCCACTTCCATACTTCCCAACTTGTTTACTAACCTCCTGTGTGGGATGGTGTCTAATGCCTTGCTAAAATCTAGGTAGGCTATGTCTACCGCCCTTCCCTGATCAACCACCCTAGTTATCCAATCAAAGAAATCTATCAGATTTGTTTGACAAGATCTACCTGCTGTGGATCCATGTTGCCTCAGGTCTTGTGCTCTGCTGGCCTCGAGATATGCCACAATCCTTTCCTTCAGCATGGATTCCATTATTTTCCCACCACTGAGGTCAAACTGACCATCCGGTAATTCCCAGCTTCCAGCTTGCTCCAACTGTGTAGTGGTACCACATTCACCGTCCTCCAGTCCTGTGGTACCATGCCTTCCTCCAGTGACTTTGCTGGATTAACTGAGGAGGCTGAGAGAATACTCAGACACACAATATTCACATACTATGCCAAGGGAAATAGGGCAGGAAGGCTGTTAGCTTTATAGCTGAAAAAAGAACAGAAGGAAATAGAAACCAGACCCTCACCCTGACAAATTTTATTTATTTATTTAAAATCTGGTAATCAGGAAAGGCACACTGAGCCGAGGCTCATTTCCAGGTGAGACCCAGGGGACGGGTACAGTGTAGGGGTAAGAATTATAACATAGCAAAATATAACATTGACTAGAAATAGCATTTAACAAGAATATACATTATTTAGATAGAAAATGACTGTGTACATACAGTAAATTACATACAGAAAAAAAGTATTGCAAAAAGTCCTTGGTGCGAACATAGCCACAAGATGGAGTGGTGCATATAGTATGGTACAATACAAAATGACTGACAATGGGCAGGAAGAAATCATACAGGTCACAGTAGAAGGTTAAATAAGTGTTTCACACTGGAGTAGAAGCACTAGAAAAATCAGGGGTGGTGGGGTTGCAGGAGTAGTGCTCTGGATAAACTTTTCAGAGGCGAGGGATAGGAAGAGGCATGGAGAGGGAGTGTGGAAGGGGAAGAGAGAATCAGGAGGAAGGTGAACAAGTGCAAGAAGTACTGTAGGGAGGGATTTGGAAAGGGCATGTTTTAAGATGGTTAGTGAAGAGGATAGGTGGAGGGGGCTGGGAAGTGAGCTCCAAATATTGGGGAGGCGGTAAGAGAAGGCAGCCTGTCCCAAGTTAGAGTGAGGTCAAGGAGAGTGAAGGTGTGATGATCTCTGCTGCAAAGCTGATAAGAGGAGGGGAAGAAGGGAGAAGACAGAAGAGAGGAGAGGTAAGAGGTGAGAGTCCTGAACCAAAATTTGGCAATGAGAGTGGTGGCGTAAAGCTGGCAGCGAAGGGAGAGGGAAGGAAGTGAAATGGAGGAGTAAAGAGTGCAGTGATGAGTACGAAGGGGAGCATTAGTTGCAAAGTGGCAGAAAGCATTGAAATGAGAGTCTAACATAGCGAGGGAGGTGGAGGGAGCAGACCCAAAAATTACATCAGTGTAGTGGAAGACGGGAATGATCATTTTAATGATCAATTCATGGAAGATAGGAAGGCATCTTTGTTTCTGTACATAATGCCTAACTGCAGACGAAATTTTGAATGGATGTGATCTATGCGGGTAAAGAAGTCAAGTTGGCTGTCGGGTCAGATGCCCAGGTACTTATAGGCAGAGACTGACTCGAAGCAGGCACCATCCAGGGTGAAGAAGGAGGGGGTAGGGAAAAGTTTGAAGAGTTTTGTGAGGTGCCAAAAGTCATGGATATGGTTTTCTTTGAATTAACCTTGAGTTGGTTGTCTTGGATCCATAGTAGAACCCGTAGAAGTCACATTGTAATTAAACCTTGACTAAGCTGGATGGGCCCAGTGCGAGAGGATGGTATCATCAGCACAGAGGTAAGTCTGGCAAAAAACACGGATGGTAAGTAGGTCATTTAGAAAAATGGACAAGAGGATAGGGCCTAAGACAGAGCTCTGGGGAATGACAGTTGGATGGGTGGGTTGGGGGGACATGCTCAGCAAAGACTCTCTGGGTGCATCCAGAGAGGTACTGTAGGACCTGAACCAGTTGACTGCAGGAGAAGAAAGACCAGCAGAGCTAAGTTTTGAGAGAAGAAGGGGATGGGAGACAGGGTCAAAAGCCTTTGTGAGGTTGATGTAAATGGCAGCCATTAGGTGACCTTGATCCATACCTGACAGGATGGTGTCTGTGACCCGAAGCAAGGAAGACACCGTAGAGTGCTTTATTTTCAGAAAGTGGACTGATAAGGAGAGCAAAAGTTTGAAGAGGAAAGGAAGTTCATCTTGTGAGGAACAGGGATTCCTGGAGGTTGGCCAGGGAGGGAAGGAGAGAAATGAGGCGATAGTTACCAGGTGAGGAGTGATTGCCTCCTTTATATAGGGGAATCACCTTGGTGGTTTTTCAAGCCTGTGGAGCTGTGCTGAGGGTGAAGAAGTTTAACAAGTAGGACAAAGGAAGGGCTATGGCAGGGGTGGAGATTTTAAGAAGGGAGTCAAGGCCATCTGGGCTTGATTTGCATGGGTTCAGGGACACGAGAGCAAGGAAGACCTCAAGGGCATAGATGGGATTGAAAAGAAAGCCACTTGGGGGGGGTGCTAGGAAGAAGGAAGGGGTTAGCTGTACTGGGCTGGAGGGGTGCTAGGGGGATGACAGGGATTAGCTGTATTGGAGGTGAGGGCACAGGTTGTGAAGCGGGAGTTTAGGAATGAGGCAGTTGAGGTGGGGTCAGAGATAAGTTTATCATTGGCAAATGAGGGGAGGACTTGAGGAGGGTTGAAAAGGAAGATAAGGTCTGTCAGAATTTGTGTGGTGAATCTTGGTTTTGCTGCAGGGTGGCCCCAAAGTAATGTACTCTGGCAGTTCTAATGGCTTTGGTGCAGCATTTTCAGTGACTAATAATGATTAAGGTCGTGGGGGTGGGTGGAGATTTGTACCACGTCCAAGCTCTAGTCTCGGTATTGTAGAGCTTGATGACCTCAGCTGCTATCCAGGGATGATGGAAATGTCTAAATCTGTGACGCTGTGGGGAGCATGAATGTTCCAGGATTTGTTCAGTAGATGGTGGAAGAGGAGAGAGTAGAGCAATGTCAGGGGCCAAGTAGATGAGAGACCAGTCAGAGGAGGAGAAATTGTGGAGCAGGAATGCAGTGTCTAGGGACCTTAGGATCTGACCCAGCGGTAGGTTGGGAGGACTGGACAGATGTAGTTTGTGCACACAGTATGTCATGTAGGTCATGTCATGTTGTGAACGCTGAAGCTGTCAAGCCTCACTCCTGGTTGTTCCAGCCTCTATCTCGCCCTGGTTATCAGTATCTAATGAAAATGTTTTAAGGAGCCTACACAAATATAAAAAATATATATAAAAATATAGACAGAAAGAAAGTGGTCATATAAAAAATAATCTGGGTTCAAAAATTTCAGAAATTTCTAAAATTCTATGATACCCATATTCTTTTTATAAATGTGTTTGTTAGCCTTGCTTGTGTGTGTATAAGCCCCATGTTATTTTGAATATGTATATTTTGAGATGCCTATGGATTACTATAGACAGCTTTAAGTGACTTTGATTTACTGTATATTAGTATGGAGTTCTGCATAACATTTCTAGTAACCTAACTACTTATTTTTCTTGTTTCCACAGATGATTGATCCCTAACAGTATTTATATACTTACATCATTTTAAATATATCTGCAATGCACATTGATTTCACTTTTTCTTCCATTAGGGCTTGAGTTCTTAAATTGGCATTTGCCTAGTAAATTATTTAACTTTAAGGTTTTGCCCCTTTTGGAAGGAACTTTGGGTAGCCTGTTACAATGGCGACCACAACTGAGCGCTCAAAAAGGGTGACTTAATCATGGCGCCTGTGCACAGGGCTAATGGGTTAAGTGTGACTGATGGGGGTCCACGAATATAGTGACAGGATGTCGCTATATGTACATCAAGTATGGAGGGGGGAGTGTGTGCACGCCTGTGCAACAAGTGGGAAGGGGAGGGAGGGTTTGTGGGTGTGTGGCGGTCAGCTGCCGAGCTGACCATGTGGTGTGGTGTGTTGGTGGCAGGCTAGGGTTGGGAGGGTACCGGGTTCGGTTCTAGGTACGGTCTGTTTTTGTTCGCTGGTCCGGGATTTAATTTTGGTTTGTTTTGCACCCCCTCCAACATGCACTCCCCTACATTTGAGAATCCTTAAGTAGGAGGATGCCCCCTGCATAAATAGAAAAATTTAAGTCTCCGTGCTGTTTTGCTGTGTGCCAGTAGTGTACATTGCCAAAACTGATTTTGCGATGTGCACGCACTGTGAATTGCGATTGCCTTTCCGCATCTCTGTTATGACATGGAACCAAACTTTGTCGTATATAATTTTATATAAGTATGTGAGATATATTTTGTATTAGTTACATATTTGTTGCACCTGAGCACTTTAACACAATCTGGTTTTCCAATTAGCTTAATGGATTGTGGTATAAAATGTTGTCTGTTTTTCCCATTACCATGTGCCCTGTCAAAGGGTTGTTTGAACCCGAAGCACCAGGGCTTTGTGGCAGTGGGCTTGTGTGTTCACTGTCACTGCAAAAAAAGCTGTATTAAAGCTTTGGAACTTCTACGCTTGTGAGAGTGCTTTTTTGACTTCTGGAATATGTATATTGGAGTGCAGACTTCCTTGGATTGTTCCCACTGTAATGTGGCTTTAATAAAAAAAACACACAACAATTTTTCCCTGATCTGAGGTTTCCCTTTCCTCAAGTCCATGACCCCTGGAGTTGATTATAATAAGTTCTGGGTCCACTGGGTGCTGGGGTGAAGCTCCCCACAAAGAAAAAGGAGATCTGTCGTTTTTTGAACAGCGTGCGCTCTTGTTGTTGCAATCGGGATTTTGTCCCGATGTTGTCAGAGCACACGCCATTGTGTCTGCAGCATTGTGTATATGCATGGTTTTATTCATGACATTATGACCCCATGCCATATGATCAGTTTGCCAGAGGAGAAAGAAATGAAGGAAAAGATGGTGTCAATGAGGGAGGTGGGGAAGATTTTGGGGAAGGCGTAGGTGACACTTATGAAGATAGGAAGTGAAGAAGGGTGCTTGAGGGTTAAAAGGAGTTCATGAGTGGTGGGACTGAAGCACTAAAGAAAACTGAGCACAGTAACAGAGAAACATAGAATGTGATGGCAGATAAGGACTGCTTGGCCCACACAGTCTGCCCATTTCCTTACCTAATGAATAAGCTGCAGATCCTAGTTAACTAACAGCCCACTTCTTCCTACCCCACACTAGAATTGCCTTATGTCTGTCCCATGCATTCTTGAATTCCCCCACTGTTTGTAACCCCATGACCTCCTCAGGGAGGTCATTCCATACATCCACCATCCTCTCTGTGAAAAAATACTTCCTAGGTAGGGTCTGTCACATATTACAACTCCACCATGAGACTTGCAGCGGTCCAGATGGAATAGATGATAACTGGGTAGTGAGAGCTGAGAATCAGGAGTTCTGGAGGACAGACAGGTTTCAGAGATGCAGGGGACATCAGATGACTACTGGGAGACCCAGACTTTGAGGATGTAAATTTTAGGGAGTAGGCTCCTGGCCTTTAGATGACAACAGTCCTCTAGGGTCTTTGGGGAAGGAAAAAGGGAAGGGAGGAAGGTATGGGCCTGGATTAGGTTGGTCATCACCAGATAGGAAGAGAAGCAGGTGGAGGAAAAAGAGTTTGTGCAAGGATTTGCATGAGTACAGGTTGCTGAGGGGTTTAGAAACACAAAAATACAGAAACATAGAAAAATTGATGTTAGAAGAAGACCAATGATCCATCAAGTCTGTCCAATAATTCTTTAGACCATTTTAGATCCAGGACCTAGTTTCCTACTGAACACAACCCAGTCCAATATCCTTGGATTTAATTTGGGTGTTCACTTTATCCCAGCCCAGTTTGAAAGCTGTCACCATTTTGGCTCCCACTACCTCTACTGGCTGCCTATTCCAAGGCTCTATCACAATTTCTGAGAAATAATGTTTCCTGAGTTCCCTTGAAGCCCGCACCCCCCCAGCCCGCAGCTTCTATTCCTGCCCTCTAGTACTTGAGCTGGACACTTTGTTCAATAGCCCTTGTAGGGCACCCATTTATTCCTCTCAGGAATTTGGTTCAATCATGCCCCTCTCTGCCCTAGTCTCCAGTGAGTTCATGTTAAATGCCTCTAAGCACCCCTCATGTGAAAGCCCCGGCAGGCCCTGAATAATTTTTGTCGCCTCTTCTGCATGGTCTCCAGTCTGTTTATGTTCTTCTTAAGGTGTGGGCTCCAAAACTGGACATAGTACCCAGGTGGGCCTCACAGGGATGTACAGGGTGGCAGTATCACCTCCTGCTTCTGGTGTCAAATCTTTTCCCAATGCATCCAAACATCTTGTTGGCCTTGCATTAAGCTGTTGTGCATTGCCTTGTCTGCTTAAGGGTACCACAGATGATAACACCTAGGTCCTTTTCCTCCTGTGAAGCATTGAGTCTGACCCTATTAAGCCAATGTGCTGTCTTCGGGTTCTTTTTGCCTCAGATGCATCATTTTACACTTTTAGTGTTAAATTTCAGCTGCCAGACGCTAGATCATTTTCCAACCTCTGCAGACCTTTTTGAAGGTTCATAATTGCTTCCTTTCTGTCCACCGCATTCACCTAGCTTAGTATCATCTGCAAAAAATATAGAAACATAGAATTTGACTGCAGATAAGGACCATTTGGCCCACCTAGTCTGCCCATTTTTCCACCTGTTTCATATACCTCTTTTTCCTATCGCTACAATTGCTTTATGCTTCTCCCATGCTTTTGAATTTCCTACCGCTTTTTGCCCTCACAACCTCTGCTGGGAGGCTGTTTGACAGATCCTCCACCCTTTCTGTGAAAAATACTTCCTCACATTACCCCCTAAGTCTACACCCTCTGTTTTCATATCATGGCCCCTTGTTCTGAACATCTTTTTGAGAGATGCTACCCTCTTGTACCTTATTTACACCCTTGAGGTATTTGAAAGCATCTATCATATCCCCCCCTCCTCCAGGGAATATGTATTGAGATCCTCCAGTATCCCATCATATGACTTTTGGTGCAGCCCCTGCACCATTTTGTCTCCCTTCTCTGAACTGCTTCTACTCTGTCTATGCCCTTCTGGAGATGTAGCCTCCAGAATTGTACACAGTACTATAGATGAGGTCTCACCAATGTTCTATACAGTGGCAATACTACTTCCTTCCTTCTGCTGGAGACACTCTCCCTATGCACCCCAGCATTCCACTGGCTCTCATCACAGCTTCTCACATTGTTTGGTAACCTTTAAATCATCAGATATGATTACTCCAAGGTCCCTTTCCTGTTTGGCTGTCAGTACTTCCCCAATCATGTGCTCTTATCTTGCATTTCTGTGCCCCAAGTGCATGATCTTGCACTTCTTTGCATTGAATCTTAGATGCCACACCCTGACCGCTCCTTAAGCTTGCTTAAGTCCTCTCATTTTCTCTAACCCTCCTGGAGTGTCAGCCCATTTGCAGATCTTTGTATCATCTGCAAAGAGACACACCTTCCTTTCCAGCCCCATTGCAATGTTGCTTATGAAAACATTAAAGAGGACGGGGTCCAAGCACTGATCCCAGCGGGACCACACTCTTCACCCCCCTCTCTTTGGATTGAACTCCGTTCACCGCCACCATCTGTGTCCTCTCGCTCAGCCAATTTTTAACCCAGTCAGAAGTGGCAATCTTGGCCTGAATACCTACCCCAATGTTGCTGATGAACACATTGAACAGTACTGGACCCAAGACTGAGCCCTGCAGTACACCACTAGTGATCTCTCCCTCTCCCAATGTCTCCCTTTTGATGATTACTCTCTGCTTTCTGTCCTTAAGCCAGTTACCTACCCATCTAACAGTACTCTTTGCGGTGCCCAGATCCACCAACATTTTGAGTCAAAGGCCTTGCTGAAGTCAAAGTAGAGGAGATCTACTGGCTGTCCACTATCCAATTCCCTAGTCACCCAGTCAAAAAACATAATCAGGTTTACGAACATATGAACATACGAAATTGCCAGCAGAAAAAGGCCCACAGGTCTAGCAAGTCTACCCGATTGTGCAGTTCTTAGTTTCATATCACTACAGCTGCCCCACCCTGACCAAACCCCTCCCTTCCTCCTCTTTCCTGGTCCTTGCCCCCTTTGTGTTGTTGTCTATACTAACTTTACCCTTGCCTCAGTCCCAATCCTGCTTAAAGCTATCCACTGTCCTTTGAGCAATTAACTCCTCCAGCAGTGCGTTCCAACCCGCCACCACTCTCTCTGTGAAGTAGTGTCTCCTCATCTCCCTCCTAAACCTTCCCCCTTCCAACTTCAGACTGTGCCACTAATGATCTTTCTCCTCCTATAAGCAGAACACTCCTCCCTGCCTGACTTTGTTTATGCATTACAAGTACTTAAAGGTCTCTATCATGTTCCTCTTTCCCTTCTCACTTCCAGTGAGTACATGTTGAGCTCCTTCAACCTTTCGCCATACGGCAACTCCCCTAGTCCCATGATCATTTTTGTAGCCCTACGCTGTACCCACTCCAGTAATCTCCTATCCTTTTTGAGGTATGTGCACTAGTTCTGTACACAGTACTCCAAGTGTGGCCTCACCAGTGATCTATACAATGGCAGGATGACCTCCCCCTTTCTAGAGGTGATCCCTCTGGCAATGCACCCCAGCATCCTATTTACCCTTGCTGCTGCCCTCCTACACTGTTCTGATTTCTTCATGTCCCCTGTAACTATTACCCCCAGATCCTGTTCCTCCTCTGAAGCTGCTATCTGCACTCCCCCCCAGCCAGTAGATGTTCCTGGGACTTCTGGCTCTGCGGTGTATGACCTTACACTTCATAATATTAAACCCCAACTGCCACTCCCTAGACAAGTGTTCAAGTTTAGCTAGATCCTCTCTGAATGCCTGCTTCCCTTCCTCGTTGTCTACTTTTGCACAAATCTTAGTGTCATCTGCAGAACAGGCTGATCTTACTCTTGACCCTCTGCAATGTCTCCAAAAGACATTGAACAAAACAGGCCCAGCACTGAACCTTATAGTACCCATTCATTACTGGCCTTGGCTTGGATCTCTCCCCTTACAGCTACCCCTTTTGTCTGCCCTGCAGCCAGCTCTCCACCCACCCCACCAGTTTTTCCCCGCTCCCATGTCTCTCAGCTTGCTCATTAACCTCCTGTTCAGCACCGAGTTGAAAGTCTTGCTGACGTCCCGATACAGGACATCCACAGCATGGCCTTGTCAACTGCCCTAGTGACCCAGTCAAAGAAGTCGATCAGGTTAGTTTGGCAAGATCTTCCCATGGCAAACCCATGCTGTCTCTTGCCCTGCAGACCATTGTTGTCAAGAAAGGTTATCAATCTCCTTCAGAATGGTCTCCATCAGCTTCCCCACAATGGAAGTCGAGCTCACCAGTCTGTATTGCACGGTTGATCTTTGGGTCCAGTCTTGTGAAGGGGGACCACGTGAGCCATCCTTAGTCTCTGGGCACATTCCCCATCTCCAAGGAGGTGTTGAACAGGTCCATCAGAGGACCTGCCAACACACTGCCAGTTCCTTCCTGACACTTGGGTGTATACCGTCTGATCCTGGTGCCTTGTCCACCCTCAAGGCTTTAAGGCCCTTCAGAACTCTATCCTCTTGGATGACCCCATCTGTTATCTCTGCCCCCTCCTCTACCCTTGCCCCTTTCCTTCGGTATTGGACCACCCTTCTTTTCATGAACACTGAGCAGAAATACTCACTGAGTGCCTCTGCCTAATTTTCCCTTGTTCCATCCATCCCTCTATTGATTCTAACAACGTCATCCCTACAACTCCTCTTCTCCTTATGTATTTAAAGAACCCTCCCTCTGATCCTGAGCCAACTTCAGCTCCTTTGCTGCCTTGGCTGCTCTGACTGATCTGGTCACCTCCCTAGATGCCTTTGTGAACACCTCTCTACCCTCCTCATGCCCTGATTTTTTTGAACTTAATGAAGGCCAACCTTTTTTCCCTGACCTTCCCCTCCACTTTCTTGCTGAGCCACCTAGGTTTTTTTGACTTGGACTGCTTACTCTGAGATTTGGCACACATATTCATGGCCTCATTCAGCCCCTTCCTATTGATTGCCCATTTCTGTTCAGCATTAATCCATGGGTTAATTTTAGCTAAATACCCTTCTAGGATGCTGCCCAGTCTGGCAAAATCTTCATTCTTGAAATCCAACACTCTTGTCCTAGTCTTAGTTGACTCCCTCCCTGTGTTGAGGAGGAACCACACTGAGCAGTGGTCATTTCTTGCAAGAGGTTCCTGTGCTACCACATCCTGGACTTGATCCCCATTTGTTAACACCAAGTCCAGTATGTTCCCCTCCCTAGTAGGATCCATCACCCCTTGCACTATGTAGCTGTCTTGGATACCCTCCAACAGCACCTGTTCCCTGGCATATGCTGTAGTTACTGTCTGCCTGTCAACCCCAGGTAGGTTGAAGTCTCCCACTATAAATGTATTTCCTTTGTCACTGACCTTCCTGATTTTCTCCTAGCTCCCTATCCACCTCCTCGCTCAGTGAGGGTGGCCTGTACACCACCCCCATCCTGAGCCTCTTACCTTTAGGGCTTTGAAGCAATACCCATATGGCTTCTGGCCTCCCCTCATCCCCCTCCTCCCTGGTACACAGTATCCTCTCCCTGACATAAATAGCCACCCCTCCCCTTCCCCCCAGGTCCCTGCGGAACACCTTGTATCCCGGGATTGTGAGATCCCAGTCATGGTATTGGGTGGCCCAGGTCTCTGAGATGGCGGCAATATCTACTTCTCCCTCCGCCATCATTGCCTGGAACCGTGCCAACATGTTTGCTAAGCTCCTTGCATTCAAGGATACTATAGTCCACTTTGTGTCCTGTCCCTCCTCTTCCCGTCTCCCCCCTTCCACTTTCATCTTCATAACTTCTCCTTATTCTCCTCCTCCCTCTCTGGGGGGGGTGGTGAGGCCTTCTGGTCTCCCCTGGAAGGTGCCGCCTCCCTGCTATCATGTCTGACATGATCTACCTGCTATAAACCTGAGTCGCTTATCATCCTAAAGGCCCTTTTTCTCTAGATATTCTACCAGGTCCTGTTTAATCAAGGCTTACATTTGTTTCTCCACTTCCGATGTAATCCTAACCAGTCTATAGTTATCCTCCCTGCTTCCACTCTTGTGTAGAGGTACCACATCAGCTTTGCTCCAGTCCTTTCATATGACTCCCATCTGAAGTGAACGGTTGAACAAATGTGCCAAGGGGGTCCACCAATTCCCCTGATAACTCCTCCAACACCCTTGTATAGATCCCATCCGGCCCTGGTGATTTGTCCTGCTTTATATGCTCAGGCACCTCTTTAACCCTTCAGGTGGTGAATGTTGTCATTTCCATCTCTGAGATCTCCTTGTCAACTGCTTTAATACCACTGTTGGGCATTGGGCCTATGTGGTCTTTTGTGAACACTGAACAGAAGAAACTATTCAAAACATTGGCCTTCTGTCTATTGTCTTCCACTATTCTCTGTCACCATCTTTAAGTTTAACTACCCCACCCTTTTTTCCTTTTTTCCTGTATATACCAAAATAATTATTTATTCCTTATTTTGACCCCTTCCTCTATCTGACATTCAGCCGCCACTTTTGCTTGATTCACCTTCCTCTTAGCTTCCTTATTCTTCTGGATGTAATCTTCCCATTTGTTTTTGCTAGAATTCCTTTTAAGGTTGAGGAAAACCTCTCTTTTGGCCTGTATCGCTGTGCTGACTTGGTTAGTGAGCCACATGGGTCTTTTATATTTGTTTGTTTTTGTCACTGTTTAGGTTTGGGTAGTTGGAGGAGAGGAGAGGAGAGCCAAAGTCTGATAAGGAGTTTGAGTTTGAGAGAGGGGAATGCTAGGAGGCCAGGGTGTGGTGAGAGCGAGTGGGGAGGTGGGGAGGGAGGGAAAAGGTGGTGGAATAGGAGGGAGGGGGAAGAGGGAGAAGAAGGATTGAGTCGGCTCTGATAGAAGTGGGTAGGCAGGGTCAGTAGAAGGAGGAAAGGGGAGGGAAGTGCAAGAAGGCATGAAAGAAGAAGAAGAAGGTGGAAACATAGAAACATAGAAATGTAGAATTTGACGGCAGATAAGGACTGCTTGGCCCACCCAGTCTGCCCATTTCCCTACCTAATGGATAAGCTGCAGATCCTAGTTAACCAGCAGCCTACTTCTTTCTACCTCCACCCCCTAGAATTGCCTTATGACTGTCCCATGCATGCTTGAATTCAACCACTGTTTTTGACTCCACAACCTCCTCTGGAAGGCCGTTCCATGCATCCACAACCCTCTCTGTGAAAAAATATTTCCTGACATTACCTCTGAACCGCCCCCCCATCTTCAAATTGTGCCCCCTTGTTCTTGCACATCTCTTTTTTTGAAAGATGCTACCCTCTTGGACTTTGTTGATTCCCTTGAGGTACTTGAAAGTTTCTATCATGTCCCCCCCTCTCCTTTCGTCAAGGCTATACATATTAAGCTCCTTTAGTCTCTCTTCATATGTCTCCCGGTGCACACCCTGCACCATTTTAGTTGCCTTCCTCAGGACAGCTTCCATCCTGTCTATGTCCTTGCAGAGATTGGGTCTCCAGAACTGCACACATACTCCAGATGGGGTCTCACCAGCTGTCTGTACAGAGGGATAACAACTTCCTGTTTTCTACTGGTGATGCCTCTCCCTATGCATCCCAGTATCCCCCAAGCCCTCCTTACTGTCCTCTCACATTGCTTGCCCACATTTAAGTCATCTGATATGACTACCCCCAGGTCCCTTTCCATTTTTGTTGTTGTTAGTATCTCACCCCCCCATTATGTACTCTTCCCCTTGAATGTTGTTTCCCAGGTGCATTACTTTGCACTTCTTTGCATGGAATCTAAGCTGCCATACATTTGACCATTCCTCTAACCTTGCCAAGCCCCTGCTCATCCTTTCCACCCCCCTTGTGTATCAACCCTGTTGCAGATTTTTGTGTTGTCTGCAGAGAGACATACTTTTCCTTCCAGTCCCTCTGCAATGTCACTTATAAAGACAGTAAAAAGGACCAGCCCCAGTACTGAACCCTGCAGTACCCCACTAGTAACCCCTTTCTTCAGAGTGGACGCTGTTTACTATTATCCTCTGTGTCCTGCTGTCCAGTCAGTTTTTTACCCAGGCTACCATCTTGAGACCCACTCCAAGGCTGGCTAACTTATATATTAATCTTTTGTTTGGGACTGTGTCAAATGCCTTGCTAATGTCTAGGTAGGCCATGTACACAGCCCCTCCCTGGTCTACTACTTTGGTCACCCAGTCAAAGAAATCTATTAGATTTGTCTGACATGACCTTCCTGCTGTGAGTCCATGTTGCCTTGGGTCCTCTGCCCCACTGGCCTCTAGGTACTCAACAATTCTTGCCTTCAGAAGTGATTCCATCACTTCCCCTACCACTGAGGTCAAACTGACAGGTCTGTAGTTTCTTGCCTCTGTCTTGCTTCCACTTTTGTGAAGGGGAATCACATCTGCCCTCCTCCACTCCTCAGGTACCACACCATCCTCCCATGATTTGTTAAAGAGGGTAGTCAGTGGTGTCACTAGTTCTACCCTTAGTTCTTTTAGAATTCTGGGATGAATCCCATCAGGCCCCATTGCTTTGTTCACCTTCAGTTTCAAGAGTTCTTTCAGAAGTCTTTCTTCTGTGAATGGGCTAGTATCGACCCCCTATCCAGAGTGTTTCTATGGTTTGATTTAGGTACCTCCCCCTCTTCTTTTGTGAATACTGAGCAAAAATATTTGTTTAGTATCTCTGCCTCATAAATAAATCAGTCTCCCAGCCATATCCCTTGATTAGCCTGTCAGTTTCATTTAGGTAATTTCCTGGTGTCTAGGGGACCCCCCCAATGGAGTGCCAGCACCCACTCACTAACCCACTGTGGACCACCACTCTACAGCTCTGCACTGGTGAGCACTCAACCAATAAGTGACTCCATTAGATACCACTGAATTACCTAAATGAAAACTGACAGGGATGATTGGGGGGGAGAGGGGTCTACTGGGCTGCCAGTGAGGTTGACTGCAGTACAGTTGCCATGTCTTTGGGGGTGGGAGAGCTGCCTTAGTGCCCAGTTAAGGCTAGATTTCAACAGCATTAATCAGCACCATGCTTTCAGCTGTTTAGCCCTGCTGAAACCTTCTGAATATACTGCTGTGCCATTATGCATGAGGGAATCCCCTCTTTTGCATAGCAGCAGAGATATCATTTACACAATCACACTGCAGGGTTTGAGTGGCTTTCCAGGGCCCTCTTAATATTGTCTCACACAGAGTGTCAACACTAGTCAAAGTTAGGCCAGCACTAACCAGGTTAGGCCAGCACTAACCAAGTTAGGCAGCACTAACCAAGTTAGGCCAGATTAACCAAGTTAGGCAGCACTAGCTAAGTTAGGCAGCACTAGCTAAGTTAGTGCTGCACTAACTGATTATGACACATAAATGTACTACATACAGTACAAACATTGTGGAAAATGTATATAAACAGAAAATATGGCCTTAAACTACATGGATGAAAAAACTGTAAAAGTCTTCTGTTTTGAAAGTTTGAGTAAATATTATGTGGATACAATGCAGCAGAAAACTCTACTCATACAAAAAACTTTGAAACTAAGAAATGCTGGAAGAAGGAACAAGAGCATTCTGTTAACATCTACAATTGGGGCAATAGTTGGAAAGCGGCAAATAAATACTTTTTGTATGACAAAAATAAATCAGCACAATGTAAAAAAATGTCAAGGGCACACTATGCCCCAAAGATATTGTTGCATTGAGGGTTAATCCCTATCCCTTGTGCTGGCACCAGTGTGGCAAAACTGGAACTCTTACTCATCAACTATGCAAATATCCACGTTTACTTGATTAGTGGACACAGACTGAAAACAAACTCTGGTCAGAGCCAATATGGCTGCAAAATGATGTTATTGGTGGTGAAAGGTGTGTATGAAAGAAGTAGTAGACGAATGATGGATGAATGAGTTAAGGATTGTTGTGGTTTATTGTAGATATAGCAAGATATTATCATGTAATATGGTTTTGTTTTAACACAGTTACATAGTTTAATACATAGTGTCACAGAGCATTATCATAGCAACCAGTTATGTTTCAATAATGCTATATATTTGTAGCAGAAGGAAATTATGCAGTTACTAACTATTGAAACCTGCACTATGGACTTTTCACAAGGTGCATAATGACAATAACTGATATTCTTTACAAATGGCTGTTTGTCAAAGTGGCTGTCTGAGCTCACTGGGTACCAACATGAGGCAAACACTGGAGGGCATCAAACACATTAACACTACATTATAGTAAATAGTGAGATGGCTCTGCAGAAAGAAATGTTTATGTATTTGCTTAATGACAACATTGTGTGTATGCAAAATCCATTGCCATTGGCAAATGAGTTGAATTTGCAATATGACATAATAAAAATGAGAACTGTCCATGATACACTAAAGCAATTTTAGTTCATTTGCTAACAGCTTTGCATTTTCAAAGGACATAGTGTGCTCATTTCAGCAATATAAAAATATAATTCTATTTTTGCCCCCTTCTCTCCCTTTACTGTACTGTCATCTTAATTCCTCTGATGTCCTCCAGTGTTTGACTCCCATGAGCTCATATACAGTTTGCAGTTACACCAACACTGCAGAGGTTGTCTCTTTTTGCTTCCTGCTTCCTAGTCTCTGATCGAAGCAGCAGTAAACTCAATGAACTGATTGCATGAGATGGAATTATCTGTACCTCTGTCTTTGATTTGATTATGTCTCAACAAAAGTCATCAAACCCACAACTGCAACTACCAGCTTTTACCCCTGGAGCTTACCCAGAGCCAAGAACATGTATCTGTATGATGCTGGCATCAAGAGGAGGAATGGGATGGAGTAGGGAATGCAGATATGTTTCAGGGCAGTGGCTCCCAGTCTAAATGCTATTTATCTCATAATTTTTGCCCTCCCACCTCCCTGACACAATCATGTGCCCTGCCACCTGCTGCTTACAGTCCACGCACTTGGGGAAGATGTTGTGCAGTCAACCATAACATCAAGCCCACCCTGTAACCAGAGGAGGTGCTTATGCAGCTGCTCCTTCCCCTTCTGGTGATTAAAGTGCTGTCTCTGCAGAGTGTACACAGCTCCATCATCCCATGGCAGGTAGACATTCCAACCCAGTCACCCATAAAGGACTGCAATGCTCTCTGCCAGGTTGACTGGTCCAATTGACAGTCACTCTTTTTCTTCTCCTCCCATGCCATCTCCTCCAACTATTCCTCAACAGCTAACCCAACAGTAGTTAAAGGCAGTGTGCTCTAAGAAAATCTGTTCTCAACAAGGTGAGGCACTATTGAGATTAGACACCCCACAGCCTTTAAAAAAGTCCCAGTTTCAAGCAGCAGTTCATGACAACACTGAAAATGTTGACCTATACCTTTTTATTTTATTTTAGATTGCCCCTTATCCCCCGAGATACCAGGTGAATATAGTGTTAATGAAACAGCACATTAATAACCATGCAGTCTAAAGTGTGGAATGCAGTACAGCGACAGGGGTATAATAGCAGTAGGAAACTACTGCTAACCCTGTCTCACAATAGGAACTGGGGAAAGGAGTAAATAAGCCAGAAATACTGTGTCTGGTTGAGCTTCTCATGTGATGGAGTGGCTAAGGTACAAGCACCTGGTGTAGTGAAGACCTGGGGATCGGGATTTGATTCCCCATCTCCCTGATCTGTTTTTTAGGTTTAAAAAAAACAACTAAGTTCCCTCCTCTTGAGTTTGCCTTTTGTCCCTCAGCCCACACCCCCCTCAGAGTTCATTGGGGTTGTGGGGTAGGGCCCTGAATAAACACAGATTTTGGCATTGCTGCCAATGGTGTGCACTAGGTGGTGAGGTCAGCATTGTGACCCCGACCATTTTGTCAAGATGCTGTTTTGCATGCAACATTGTTGTATGCTCATTTTTGGCCATGACATAATGACCTCATGCCATTTCCTGACTATTAGGATTCCATTATTTCCTCACTTTTGAGTCTGCTTTACTACTAGTTTCAAATCAGATATAATAAAAAGAGCTCTCCTTTTCATATGGCAGACAGAAGGAATTCATCAGTATTCTCAGCTGTTTCTTTGTACACCTATTATCTGATAAGGCTGGGAACACTGCCTGCTGCACGTTAGCTTATTTGACTCACACCAGAAGTGATGTCAAACAGTTGGGGACAATATTCAAAAATGGGTGAAGCAGACTGCAAATATTTGCACTGCACCTTGTGCTTGCCTGAGTGCCCAAAAATGCTCTATTCAGTGGAATTGCACACCGGTGCTATTCCACTGAATACAAGGTAATTGCACCCCAGTGCTGAGCCACTTAGCACTGGGCAGACATGACTCATGAAATAGGGTATCACAATGGATAACCTCCGCACTAAATTTCCAGTGTTCAAACGGACTCATGCAAATGAGCTTATTGTGCATGCAAGGTGCTAAGGGTCCATTTGCATGCTCATTATGGGCCCATTTGCATGGGTAGCATGGCAATTTAGTGTGGTGCTGTCCCCCACTAGCCTGGTCCCAGAGAGCTAACCCTGGTGCTAGTGACCTATCCATCAATCGCTGGTCCAATCTAAAAATGAACCCCCCCTTGTGTCTAGTGGGTCACCCCTCACCAGTCACCTGCTGAAGTGAAATAATAAAGTTTCCCTGGTGCTAGTGATCCTCCCTTACCGATTGTTGGCCTAATGTAAAAATTGAACTCTCCCTGTGTCTAGTGGTCCTGCTCACCAATTGCCAGCCTGATGTGAAAGAGCCAAAGTTTCCCTGGTGCTGTTCGCCCCTCACCAATTGCCAGCCCAATTTTGAAAGAAATCCCCTGGTATCAGTGACCCTCCCCACCTGCACACATGTCCCATGTGAAATAAGTATTCCCTGGTGTCTATAGGTCCCTCCACCCACCTGTGCCCATGCCCAATGTGGAATGAAGTATTTCCTGGTGTCTAGTGGTCCCTCTCCACACCTTCATCCATGCCCAATGTAGGACTGATTACTCCTTGGTGTCTAGTGGTCCCCCCATTCCACCCCCTGTACAAGAAAGGAAAGCCATTCCCTGGTGTCTAGAAGACCCCCTTACCTATCCCCAATCCCCTGCATAACATAGTATTCTCATTCTCTGGAGGCTAGGGGACACCCCTTTCCCTGATCCCCTGTATAACATAGTATTTACATTTCCTGGTGCCTAGTGGCCCCCCTCCCTGTTTCCAATCCTCTGTATACTAAAGTAAATCCATTCCCTTTTGTCTAGTGGACACCTTTCCTCCCAACCCCAGGAGTACACCACTAGACTCCCCAGTCCCAACCCTGAGCTGATGACTGGCACTGCCTTTGCTCAACTATGGCAGGCACACACTAAGCTGTCAATGAGCATATATTGTACAGTATGCACTCATTGACAGTTCAGTCAGTGGCCGGACATGCTGAAGAGTGGGATGGCTGTGCCAGTTGCTGGCTTGAGGTCAGGATGGGGTGGGAGCTGGGGGGGAGGTTTGCTAGACTCCAAGGAATTGATTTACTTTAGTATACAAGGGGTTGCTAGCCTTGCTTGTAGAGCAGAAAGCAGCTTACTAAAAGAAGCTAACATTTTCTTATTAATTTAAAACTTCTGTCTCAGCAGGAGTCAGTATCTGTTGAGATTAAGCAGACAGATAATTTATTAGAAGTGGAAGGGGTCTTATTTAGGGTTAAAAAAAGAAAAGAAAGAAAGTCAATGTGTGTTCTGTGATGGGAAGGGTACTGTATCAACTTAATTTGCTAAATCAGTAGGAGGAGAGAGAGCTTAATTGGGGGTGTGGCTTAGACAATATAAAAGCAGGTGACTCAAATTACAACTTCCTGTTGCGAGCCTTGCTTATAGAGCAGAAAGCAGCTAACTAAAAGAAGCTACCATTTTCTTATTAATTTAACGCTTCTATCTTGGCAGGAATCAGTGTCTGTTGAGATTAAGCAGACAGATACTTTATTAGAAGTAGAAGGGGTCTTATTTGAGGTTAAAAAAACAAAAGAAAGAAAGTCAGTGTGTGTTCTGTGCTGGGAAGGGTACTGTATCAACTTACTTTGTTAAATCAGTAGGAGGAGAGAGAGAAAGAGCTTAATTGGGGTGTGGCTTAGACAATATAAAAGCAGGTAACTCAAATTACAACTTCCTGTTGCTAGCCATTTTTCTTACTAATTACCCTCCATCCCACCCTAAGCTAGCTTTCTACTTTTATAGCCACTGGATTTGACTGACAACAGGAACTTCCTGTTTGGCAGTAGGAATCATAGAGAAACATTGGTTTTGTCAACCCTAAATGAAAAAAGTAGCTCACCCCCCCAGCAGCTGGTGGTCTGACACTGAGCAAGGAAGAAAGAAGCTACTGAAGAATATAGGAAGTTGCTGTCCCAGAGCTGGAAGGGTGAGAGATGTAAGGAGAGGAGAGAGTAAGCATACAGAGAAACAGGAGAGGGGACACACAATAAGACATGATAGGAGTGGTGCAGTGCAATGGCTGTGGGGTGGCAGTGTTCCAGGAGCCATTCTGGAGCTGCAATGCTGCCCTATTTGCAGACACCTCTCTTGTCTGAGAGAGGTGGTTGCCCATCTCCAGGCTGACCTGGCTAGGATTCGTGAAACCTACTCCCCCCAGGACCACCAAGGCCAATGCCACTACCTCAGAGGTTGCCAAGAAAGAGGAGAGGCTGGACCAGGGTGGCTCAGGGAGGGAGAGGGTGGTGGAACAGAGTTGCATCCCTCCAGCTGTACCTCTCCACAATTCATACACTCTTCTGGTGGATAGTGGTTCCTCTATGGAGGCACCTGCAGTGGAGACCAAGGAGGATGCTGGGAACCTTCACAAAGGAGAGCCACAGGAGGGTGGCATGGGACCCCACAGGGGAAGGAAACAACTCCTGGTCAGGGACTCAATCATTAAGGGGGTAGAAATGGTGGAGGAAGGAGAGAGGTAGGTGTCTGCCTGGCACCACGGCTTGAGGGACAGAGTGAACCTCAGGATCGTGGGAGTAGCTGCATGAGGGAGGGAGTTGGATGTCATTGTCCACCTAGGGACAAATGACCTGGCTAGGAATGGGATCAGAGCAGTGCAAGAGGAGTTTGTAGAGTTGGGGAGGGGCCTTAGACAAGTAGCGCATATGGTAACCTTCTTGGAGGTGCTGCCTGTTTATGGAAAGGGTGATGCTATGGTACTCCTCACCAGAGAATTCAATGAATGGTTGAAGAACTGGTGTGGAGCTTAGGGTTTTGGCTTCATTGGGGAGCCACCTGGAGGGATGCAGACTTATACTGGCACGATGGTCTGCATCTGTCCTGGGGTGAACCAGGATCCTAGGTGAGAGGTTTAAATGCTTCATTGGAAAGCATTTAAACTAGTGAAGGGGGAGGCACTGAAAAGGAGCAGGGAAATCCCAGCCTCCCCCCACAAAACATGGTAATTAGTGAGGTAAACACCAAGGTAGAGAAGTCATTAGGGAGCAGGACAGAGGTAAATGTAAAAAAAGGCAAAGGCAGTAAGGACAGGAATGGGGCTAAAAGGGTTAAGGCCATCAAAAAGTGGACGGTGATGAGTGCCAATGCCTGTAGTCTGTGTAACAAGCTCCCTGAACTAGTGGCCTTGATGGAAGAGGGTTGCCTGGATATTATGGCAGTCACAGAAACATGGTACACAGAGAATCATGACTGGGATGTCAACATACCAGGATACACAAGGGATCAAAGCAACAGAACTAAAGATTAAACAGGGAGCAGATGAGGCACTATGGGTCACACTCGAGACAGGAAATGGCACCACAATCTGCATGGGGGTTGTATACAGACCCCCATCTCAGGGGGAAGGAATGGCCAAGGAAATGATAGAAGGCATCCTTAGAATGGCAGAAAAAGGGAAGATATTGTTGATAGGGAGCCTGAATATGCCAGATGTTAACTGCAGCACCTATGCTGCAGGCACATCCAAGAGCAGAGTCATTCTTGAGGCCCTACAAGGGGCATGCCTCAGACAACTAGTATTGGAAGTAGCTGAGGAAGCCAAATCTCCAGCCTGATAACTTTCGAGGTAGCTCCCCCCCTAAGCTAGGCACTCGGGACAATCAAGCAAATGAAGCAACAAGCAGCTCACCTGAGTAGCTGAGGAAGCCAAATCTCCAGCCTGATAACTTTGGAGGCAGCTCCCCCTCCAAGCTAGGCACTCAGGACAATCAAGCAACTGAAGCAACAAGCAGCTCACCTGAGTAGCTGAGGAAGCCAAACCTCCAGCCTTATAACTTTCGAGGCAGCTTCCCCCCTTCAAGCTAGGCACTCAGGACAATCAAGCAACTGAAGCAACAAAGCAGCTCACCTGAGTAGCTGAGGAAGCCGAATCTCCAGCCTGAAAACTTTTGGGCAGCTCCCCAAGCTAGGCACTCGGGACAATCAGCAACTAGCTAACACAAGCAGCTCACCTGAGTAGCTGAGGAAGTCAAATCTCCAGCCTGATAATTTTCGAGGTAAAGAGAGCCTCTTCTCTTCATCTGGATGCCTGCAGAGGGGTGCTACCTGATGAACACTTATATTTTATGAACTTTGTTCCCTGTTCACCACTGGGTGGGCTTGTTATTTGCTTCTCTTTGTGCTACTAATGCTGAAGTGTAAAGCTAGGGACTCACTGGTTTTTCTAGAGTTGCCTTGCTGATTACATCTTAAAGCCAGATATACCAAGCAGCTAATATAGATCAGACTTGTTTAATATGGTGGTATTTGGAGCTAATTGCTGATTACATCTTAAAGCCAGATATACCAAGCAGCTAATATAGATCAGACTTGTTTAATATGGTGGTATTGAGCTAATTGTGCTTGTAACTGAAGGCATTAGTTAGCAGCTAATATAGATCAGACTTGTTTAATATGGTGGTATTGAGCTAATTGTGCTTGTAACTGAAGGCATTAGGTTAGCTGGGTCCTAGTGTGACCTCATTTTGGAATAGCCCTGTTTGCTTAGAGTGGAGCTCCTTTGTGTAAGTCACAACATATTCTCCCGCTGCATAGTAATGAGAGGCTGTGTTTTCTCCACTACATAGGCAGCTTCCCACCCAAGCTAGGCACTCGGGACAATCAAGCAACTGAAGCAAACAAGCAGCTCACCTGAGTAGCTGAGGAAGCCAAATCTCCAGCCTGATAACTTTCGAGGTAAAGAGAGCCTCTTCTCTTCATCTGGACGCCTGCAGAGGTGTGCTACCTGATGAACACTTATATTTTATGAACTTTGTTCCCTGTTCACCACTGGGTGGGCTTGTTATTTGCTTCTCTTTGTGCTACTAATGCTGAAGTGTAAAGCTAGGGACTCACTGGTTTTCCTAGAGTTGCCTTGCTGATTATATCTTAAAGCCAGATATACCAAGCAGCTAATATAGATCAGACTTGTTTAATATGGTGGTATTTGGAGCTAATTGCTGATTACATCTTAAAGCCAGATATACCAAGCAGCTAATATAGATCAGACTTGTTTAATATGGTGGTATTGGAGCTAATTGTGCTTGTAACTGAAGGCATTAGGTTAGCTGGGTCCTAGTGTGACCTCATTTTGGAATAGCCCTGTTTGCTTAGAGTGGAGCTCCTTTGTGTAAGTCACAACATATTCTCCCACTGCATAGTAATGAGAAGCTGTGTTTTCTCCACTTCATAGGCAGCTCCCCCAAGCTAGGCACTCGGGACAATCAAGCAACTGAAGCAACAAGCAGCTCACCTGAGTAGCTGAGGAAGCCAAATCTCCAGCCTGATAACTTTCAAGGTAAAGAGAACCTCTTCTCTTCATCTGGACACCTGCAAAGGGGTGCTACCTGATGAACTCTTATATTTTATGAACTTTGTTCCTTGTTCACCACTGGGTGGGCTTGTTATTTACTTCTCTTTGTGCTACTAATGCTGAAGTGTAAAGCTAGGGACTCACTGGTTTTTCTAGAGTTGCCTTGCTGATTTCATCTTAAAGCCAGATATACCAAGCAGCTAATATAGATCAGACTTGTTGAATACTGTGGTATTGGAGCTAATTGTGCTTGTAACTGAAGGCATTAGGTTAGCTGGGTCCTAGTGTGACCTCATTTTGGAATAGCCCTGTTTGCTTAGAGTAGGCTCCTTTGTGTAGTCACAACATATTCTCCCGCTGCATAGTAATGAGAGGCTGTGTTTCTCCACCATAGGCAGCTCCCCCAAGCTAGGCACTCGGGACAATCAAGCAACTGAAGCAACAAGCAGCTCACCTGAGTAGCTGAGAAGCCAAATCTCCAGCCTGATAACTTTCAAGGTAAAGAGCCTCTCTCTTCATCTGGACACCTGCAGAGGGGGGTGCTAGCCTGATGGCGCAGGCCATCTGCCCGCCTCCCACCCCAACCACCTCCCACCCAGGGGCAGCTGTCAATTCCATGATCCACCCTGTGACATCACATCCTGTTGCCCAGAACCTATCTCCCACTTTCCCATTTGCAGGTTATACCTGCTGGCTACCAGAGGGACCCATGCTCCCTCACTACTTCCTACTCCTACCTTTACAGCACTACTTCCCTGGGATCTTGCTCACCACAATGTATTGGCCCTGCCTCACGCTGTACCTGTGCCTATCCCACTAGCAGTGCACTTACCCACCCACCCATCTGCTAGTCCACAGTTCCTGGCACCCCTCCTCCCTTGCTCCTGAACCTCCTCTCCTGCCCTTGGGACCTCTGTGTGTCCCCATCCTCCCTGCCCTCCACCTAGCTTTCTTCACCTCAGGCACATCTGGTGTCTTTCTTATTCTTGCTTTCCCCTCCTGTACCTCCCTGCCCCCCCCTGCTCCCTTAGCCCTCCCCCTCTCATGTCAATCGAGGAAAACTCTCTCACCATCTCCCAGCCAGGATGTTAGTCATGCTACTACTCTATCAGGGAACATTCATCCAAATCCTGGCCTGGTTCCCAGGAGCTCCCAACCCGCACCACAGGCCTATGCATGGTCTCCATGAATATCTGTAGCCTCCTAAAAGTTTGACTCACTACAATGCCTGGTCACATCTATTAACCCTGATGTCATCACCCTGGTTGAGACTTGGCTGTCGAAATCCTCCCCTGACTCCCTAGTCTCCCTTCCTGGTTTCACCCTTTTCCGGTCCGACCGTGTTGGGAGACGGGGCGGTGGCTGCACTATTTATGTCAAGGAATATCTCCCCGTACTAGCCCTGCCCGCTCCCACCCTTGACTCCAGGGTCCAGGCGCTTATGCTGAAACTAACCCCTGACCCTTTAAAGGGACCCCTTTATCTGACTACTGCATATGTGCCCCCCAAGGATCAAACACAGGCCATTGCCTCTCTTACAGAATACCTTACCTCTCTACCTCCTTCCGCTGATCAAATTCTGGTGGGTGACTTAAATGTCAACTGGCTCAGCCCTCCTTCTCCTCTACCCGAGACTCCTTTTCTGCAACAGACCTAACACAACTAGTTACCCACCCTACCAGGACTAACCCCAAGAGAGCCTCCAGTACCCTGCTTGATGTGGTACTCACCAACCGCCTAATCGGATCCCCAATGTACAAGTCCTCCCAGACTCTCTCAGTGATCACTCCCATTCTATTCCACGGTCATCCTCAGTCCCCAAACCCATAGCACAGTCCACATGCCGCAGCGCCTAATATCTGGTGGACTGATAAAACTCATGCGAACTTCTGTCCCAAATTGACTGGTCTCCTATACAGGCAACTCCTGACATAGACACAACTCTCTCCTTCTTTACCCAAACTTTTAATAATGCTCTGTGATATCTTTTGCCCCAGTGTTGACCCACCGTTCTAAAAGGAAGAATGCCCCTGGTTACTCTAGCTTTGATCCACCAGCTCAAACATAGGGACAACCTATGGTACCTGTGCCATTGAGACTGGCCGCCCAATGACAGGCGGTTATATGCTGTCAGCCCTAAACAAGTGCACTCGGGCCATCAGAAAGGCCAAGTTTGAGCACCATCGGTCCTCACCACTGCCTCATGGGGAATCCCAGAACCTCTGGGATAACATTAAACAGTTAAATGGGAGTGCACACTCCCACCCACCCAGATCAACATTAATGGTGTGATCTCCTCAGACCCAGCCCTCATAGCCAACTACCTCAACACCTCATTCACTGACCTTAGCTCTATCCTCCCTACAATTTTTTGACCCTCCTCCCCAGCACCTGCCATAAATCTTTCACCCTCATTTTCCTCCAGCTGTTTCTGCCCAAGAACTTAGGTCGACCCCTTGTCACTGCCCCTCAAAAAGCACAGTACAGGCAGTGACCTGGATCCATGTATCCTATGGCTGGTCTTAGACACAGTCCTACCCCCGATCACATGCCTCATCAACCTCTCTTTGTCTGGGGAAGGTTCCAACTGTCTGGAAAGTCACCTGTCACCCCTATCTTTAAAAGGTGGTGATAGGACTGTGGCTGGAAACTATTGAAATCTCATTCTCTCTCCTCTCTCCAGAGCCTTGGAAAAAGTGGTAGCCTCTCAAATCTCTGACTACCTCTCCTCCACCTACAATGTCCTTTTGTCCTGAGCAGCATGGCTTCTGTGAGCTGGGCCACAGTACCAACACAGCCCTCCTAGAGTTCTCCAACTTTCTCCACTCCTCCTTAGACACTGGTTCTCTGGCTGGTGCTGTCTTCATTGACCTCTCGAAAGCTTTGATACTGTCTCCCACCCCTCCTCTCCAGTGCCCTTAGTCTCTCTGGTTTTGCTGCTGGGCCTATCTCCTGGTGCACCAGTTATCTGTCTGACCACTCACAGCATGTACAAATTAATGGGACCTACTCAGACACATCTGTCCCATCTTTCTTGCGGTTCCCCCAGGGCTCCGTCCTGGACCCCTTACTATTCTCCCCTTTACTCCAACACCCTTCCACGCTTCTTGCTCGGGAACATTCTGTTGTACGCTGATGATGCAGTCATCTTGCCTCAAGTCAGAATCCCTATTGCCCTCCAGGACTCACTGCAGAAGTCCTTCACTGAAGCCGAGGGCTGGTTCAAGGAACATAGATTGGTGATAAATCTTAAAAAACAAAAACCATGTTCTTCCTCATCCCAAAACAAGTCCTGCAACTTCAAACTCCTCATTCACTCTGGTCCTCTTCCCACTCAAACAAGTTTGCTCTATAAATACCTAGGGATCCATTTGACCCTCCCTCTCCTTCCATGGACCATCGCTGCCCTAGCCACTGCCACTAATATCCGATTGGGCATCTTACATCGGTATAAACCTACCTCCCCAGGCCTCTTGACGCATTCACCTCCTCTATCCTGTCCTAGTGGACTATGGACTGCGGTGTATGGTGCTGCTGATCAGACCGCACTCCATAAAATTGCACTACTCTGAATAAGGCCTGCAGGTTAATTACTGGAGCACCTAGGATGACACACACCTGTCTACTGTATGCTAAAGCGCTGGTACTTGATCTCGATGGCGCCTCAAATATCTGACCTGTACCCTTACAAAAGACCCTCCTTGGGCTATCCCCACCAGGATTGACCACCACCATACAGCCTGCTCTGTCCCACTAGTTCATGACTTGTACCTCTGGGAAACCTCTCTTGTTATCCCTAGAGCTAGGACCTATCACAGCCAAAGAGCCTTCAGCTTTAGGGCCCCCTTCTGGTTCAACACACTGCCCCCTCCATCTCTGAAGCTCCAACTATATCGTGCTTCAAAACTTCCTTACGTAACCACCTTCTTAACACCCGATGCTGTAACTGCCACTAGTCAAAGCTGTACTCAATACTTATGACAAAGCTTATTACTAAGCTGCTAAGGACAACATAACTCTAGTATTGTTTGCATCCATCCTACCTGTACCAGCTTGTTTGTATCTATGTCTTAATTTACTGTTATACTTATGTGTTGTACTACTATACTGTGTATTTTGGTTTGTCTTACTGTGACAAGGTACCTTTGTAAATGAGCCTATGGCTCAAAGGTTTTCCAAACTGCTGTTTAAATAAAATAAAAGAAATAAAAATAAATGGAACCCACTCAAGAAGGAGCAATCTTAGACCTGGTACTCTCAAATAGGGATGGAAAAAGAATATCAGATTTAGAAGTGGGTAGCCATCTGGGAACAAGCGACCACCAAACAGTGTGGTTCACGATAAACATAGCCATACAATCAAGCCATACAAAAGAAAGAGTATTGGACTTTAGGAGGGCTGACATTGGGAAAATGAGAGAGTGCCTCAGAAAACCACTAGCAAACAGGCAAGAAGGAGGGGTGGAGGAACAATGGGGAGTAATCAAAACAGCCATCACAGAGGCAACAAGCCTTTGTGTAAAGCAAATCAACAAAACACAATGAAGGAAAAACCACTATGGTTCTCAAAGAGGTGTCAGGAAGGTTAAGGAGAAAAGGATAGCATTCAGGAAATATAAGGAAACACAGAAGGAGCAGGACAGAGAACTTTATCAGTTAAAACAGAAAGAGGCAGGAAGGCAGTCAGAATAGCAAAGGCCCAAACCGAGGAAAAGAATAGCCAATTCTGTTAAGAAGGGGATAAAACCTTTTGTAGGTACATTAGAGGAGTGAAGAAAGGCAAAGGAGGGATACGAGGCTTAATAAAGGGGAGAATGTGAGCAGAGGGTGACAGTGAAGCAGGGATACTGAATGAGTATTTCTGCTGGTATTCTAAAGGAAGGGGGTACCAAAACCAAACAAGAAAACACTCTGAAGATGGGGTCGATACCAGTCCATTTACAGAAGAAAGGGTTCTGAAAGAACTAATAAAATTGAAGGTGGACAAAGCAATGTGGCCTGATGAGACTCACCCAAGAATTCTAAAAGAACTAAGGGTAGAACTAGTGACACCGCTGACCACTCTCTTTAACAAATCATGGGAGGATCTGGTGGTACCTGAGGACTGGAGGAGGGCGGATGTGATTCCTCTTCACAAAATTGGGAGTAGGACAGAGGCAGGAAACTACAGACCAGTTATATATAAACATTACACAGCACTGTTGCTAACTGGGTTATGGTGTGCTATGCATATAAACATTACACAGCACTGTTGCTAGCAGGGGACTACGGTGTGCTATGCATATAAGCATTACACAGCACTGTTGTTAGCAGGGGGCTATGGTGTGCTAGGCATATAAGCATTACACTGCACTGTTGTTAGTAGGGGTCTGTGGTGTGCTATGTTTATAAACATTACACAGCACTGTTGCTTGCAGGGGGCTATAGTGTGCTAATAATAATAATACTCTTTATTTTTATCGCGCCTTTCTACTGTAAATCCAAGGCACCTAACAACAAATTTCAAATAAAAACAATACAATAAAACACAGATACAATAAATACTGGGTCCATAAAATTCAATAAAATAGTATCAAATTGAGTATGCCTGATACTACAAATGGGTATTTAGGGCCTGTTTAAATTCCTCCATGGGCCGGACAGGATAAAAGAATTCCAAAGGGCTGGGGCTACGTACATGAATGCACAGGCCCCAAAGATTTTAACAAAAACTTGGAATCTCTAGCAACCCCTTGTCTGCCAAGCAGAGTGATCCCCTTGGGCAGTAAGGTACCAGAAACTCTTTCAGGTAGTCCAGGCCAAGTCCATGTAGGGCTTTGAAAGTCAGATGACTGACTTTAAGGTGATCCACCACTGTACTGGCAGCCAGTGCAGTTCATGCATTTCAGAGAACTATGACCCAGGTATGGGAAGTTCCATCAATAACTGAGCAGCAGCATTCTACTAGCTGCAGCGGATATCAACCCCTAGAATCCCTAGATAAAGGGAATTGCAATAATCAAGGCATGAGGTCACAAAGGCGTAGACCAATGCAGGCAGATCACTGGATGGAACTAGGTGCTTTATCCTGGAGATGTTCCTCAGATGGTAAAAGGATGATTTCATGACTGCTGACACCTGCGATCGCAATGTCAGCCCGTCATCAAAAATCACCCCCAGATTTAGCACCCGTTCAGAGGTATCAATCAATCAATCATAATTTATTTCTATTGCGCTTTTCAAATTCCAATGCACAGCACATAAAAACATACATCAACAATAAGTAAAATTAAAATATTAACACAATTAAAAGGCAACAGAAAAGGGGGCTAATCAAAGACTGAAATAAACAAAAAGCTCTTCAAAGAAGCATTGAAGGATTCTGTGAATGGACACTCTCTAATCCAATGAGGTAGAGAATTCCACAGGGTTGGAGCCACAAAAGAAAAGGCTGTGGTCCCAGAGGATTGAAGACAAACCCTGGGAATCTCTAGCCATCCTTCATGTAGGGAGTTGGGAGCCACCAAGAAAAAGTCCTGAAGGCAAACCAGCTCCTATCCCCTCTATCTGGTGACCCGGGTCCACAACCAACACCTCCGTCTTCTCCGAGTTCAGCCTCAGCCAACTCAAATTCATCCAGTTCTGGATTTCAGTGAGGCAGTTGTTAAATATTGAGAGAGCTCTATCCTGGTCAGGTGCAAAAGATAGGTAGAGTTGGGGATCATCAGCATAGCAGTGAAACCTCAGTCCATATCATCTTACAATGTCTCCAAGGGGCAGCATGTACACTGTGAACAACATGAGGGACAACACTGAACCCTGAGGTACCACACATGACAGAGAGACACCACCCACTGAGTTCTGCCAGTGAGGAAAGATCTAAACCACCCGAGGACTGTACTAAGCAGGCCTCAGCTGAACCTCTGGCGTTTGAGAAGAACCCCATGGTCCACAGTGTCAAACGCTGAAGAGATATCAAGAAGAATCAAGATGGAATGGCTCTTCCGCTCTCTCGCCATCAAGAGATCATTGAGCACCTGAACCAGTGCAGTCTCAGCACTATGCCTCTTTCCAAAACCAGACTGAAGTGGTTCATAAATGTCATGGATGGTCAAATGGTTCTCCAGTTGTATGGCCACTACTTTCTCAATCACCTTCCCCACAAAGGGAAGGTTAGCGATAGGTCTGTAGTTTGCTTGGCAGTCTGGGTCCAAAGAAGCTTTCTTCAGGAGGGGCATTACCACCACCTCCTTCAGGGACCTAGAAAACTCACCCATCTCCAAGGAACACCAGACTAGCCATGCTAGGACTGGGCCAATAGTATCCCAACAACCATTAATCAGGGAAGTTGGGCCCAGATCCAAACTACAGCATGTAGGGTGCATACCCTGGTCATTCTGCATGACATCAATGAACTCCGGCCAGTTAAATAAACTCCAGGAGATCCTGTGGACAGTGACCAATCACCAATCCATAGTTTCTCACATACAGGGTACAGGTTGGAACGCCTCCCTGATGTCAGCCACCTTAGCCACAAAGAAGCGAGCAAGCTCTTCACACTCTACTTGTGAAAAGGCTCTGCAAACCTGCAGGCAGACTGGTTTGCACAGTCTGTCTACAGTTTGAAAGAGCTGAGCTGGTCAGTTCTGAGCAGCCTTAATCTCCCCTGACAGGAACTCTGCCTTCTTATGGGAGATTGTGGAATGATGGACTTGATAATGTTTCATCAATCTAAGATGGTTGGCATGAAGGGAAGATCTCTGCCAGCAATGCTCTAATCTTCTTAAAGACTTTTTTATGAGAGAAGGCATTTTCTGCTTTGCTGTAATTGATTATCTTAGTTTTGTTATATTCGTTTAGTGTAGTTCTAGTGTATATATTGATTATGCCTGTGTTCTTTATGTACAGTGCTCTGAAAATTTTGAAAGGCGCTTAATTAAATAAATTTTATTATTATTATTATTAGTCCTTGTCAATGCATCTCCCTCAAGGTCTCATCAAACCATGGGGACTGAGGGTGAAGGAGGAAAGGACAAACATGGACAGGAGCAATGATATCCAGAGCCAAGGAGATGGCTTTATTATAAGCCAAAGCCAGGGCATCTGGGTCATTGCTCACTCTAAAAAGCTCTGATAGGTTGAGTACCACCGCCAGGCCCTCAGAGCTTACATCTCGCAAAGGACGGTACCTGACCATCTCCACAGGGGAAGGCCTAAGAAGGGGGTGCAAAAACTGAACCCCATGGTGTAGTGATCAGACCATCTGACGGTTCCACCCCCAAATTAAAGGCTTCGATCCCCAGGAGGAAGACTTAGTCAAGGGAGTGACCACCTTTATGAGTGGCAGAAGTAACAACTGTGTAAGGCCAAAAGATGTCATCAATTGGAGCAGTATTGTCCAAATTGTGAGAGTTCATCATCATCCCAGGCACTGAAGTCACCCAGGACCATCAGCCTGGGTGACTCAGCATCATGTCGATCATGAGTCTGCTACTTCCTACAGGAAACGCTTTTCATCACCTGGTGGATGGTAGATGAGGGTGATCCTACAATCCACACCTGCCACTACAGTACACTCAAATGACTCAGCCTCCTCAACTGGTACACCTCATGAGGCCCAGCTCGGTTTTAAAACAGACCGCAACCCCTCCCCCCCATGGTCCAACCTCGAGCAGTGTAACACCAATTACCCAGCCGGAATAGTGGCCTCTAATAAGGGGCCTGCATTCTCATCCAGCCAGGTCTCACTGATGCACACCAGATCCACCGACCCAACAAAATCTTCAATAACTGCAGTCTTATTTTTGATGGATGTGGTGTTACACAACACTGCTCGGGTAGGATGGGCCTCTGGAGCTGCTCAGGCTACCTGCCCACCAATACTGGTGGTGCCCTTGGGTATGGAAACTAGGCATGAAGGACCACGCTCCAGATTCCATTTCACCACAGGGCGTCTTCTGGGTCTTACTACCCCAATATGATGGTCCTGCTCATTCGTCCTCCACTGTTGGCACCCCCAAAACCCCTCCCTCCCCTACAAACAATATCCAGTGCTTTACAGTGCTGGTATGCCGATAGCTATAATGGGGGGGGAGAAAGGACGGAGCGCATGATGGGCAGAGGATGAACAGCACACAACCATGAGGGGTAGGCCTCCTACACATACTAAAAGACCCAACAAAAGCAAAACACATCTAAGCCATCAAAAATCCCCAATTAAATAACTAACTAAATAAAATTAAAAATTAAGATAAATAAAAATAAAATAAAATTTCCCTCAACCCCTCAAACAGCTACCCACCTTAAACAATAACTTTGCTAATAAAATTACATACTTTATATATACTCCCCACAATCTCCAAGAAAGCCAACAATAACTTTTACCCTCCCCTTAAGCAATAACCCCGAACTATTTAAAGGCAGTAAACTAAATAAAAACACAATACAATTAAATGTAAAATAAAATAAAGTCTTATGGCAGTATGGCAGTCTTTTTGCAGATCAATGAAAGTCACCGATTCTCTTGAGCAGTTTTAATAAAGGTCCATCAGAGCTCTCACCTCTTCAGGCCAATGAAACCAAAAAGCCCAGAGCCAAAATTCAGTTCTCACTTTGAACTTTAATAATGAGCAAGCAGAAATTATTTTAAATTATTTGAAACTAAAAATATTTACAGGCACTCTCACTGCCTAAAAAGTATGTAATATAACCAGGCCCATGAAAAGGTCTGACCAGCAGTAGATCAAACTGTAGAGTCCTTCCAGTGTACCCTGCTGCGGACTGTTGATGTCTTCTCTACAATTGTGGCATCTTTCACTCAGGAATCACTGCAATGCTAGCCCGCCACACTGTTGCTAGCATAGGGCTATGAGTATGCTATGCATATAAACATTACACAGCACTGTTACTAGCAGGGACTGTGGCATGCTATGTATATAAAAAGTTACATGGTACTGTTGTTGCTAGCAGGGGGCAGCAGTGCGCTTATCTTGTATATATAGGTAAATTTGGAGACTGGCAATGGCACCACAATCTGCACAGGGTTGTATACAGACCCCTTCTCAGGGGAGGAAATGGACAAGGAAATGATAGAAAGTATACTTAGTATGGAAGAAAAAGGGAGATATTGCTGATGGGTGATCTGAATATGCCAGATGTTAACTAGAGTGCAGTTGCAGCAGCCACTTCGAAGAGTGGGGTTATTCTAGATGCCCTACAGGGGGCATGCCTTAGACAACTAGTATTGGAGCCCACTCGAGAGGGAGCAATCTTAGACCTGGTTCTCTCAGATGGAGATGAAGAGAGGATCACAGATGTAGAAGTGGGTAGCCATCTGGGAACTAGCGACCATCGAACAGTATGGTTACATAAAAACATAGAATTTGATGGCAGATAAGAACCGCTTGGCCCACCCAGTCTGCCCATTTCCTTACCTACTGGATAAGCTGCAGATCCTCGTTAACCAGCAGCCTACTTCTTCCTACCCCACCCCTAGAATTGCCTTATGACTGTCTCATGCATGCTTGAATTCACCACTGATTTTGACTCCACAACCTCCTCCGGAAGCCTGTTCCATGCATCCACAACCCTCTCTGTGAAAAATACTTCCTTAAATTACCTCTCAGCCCCCCATCTTCAAATTCTGGCCTCCTGTTCTTGTACACCTCTTTTTGAAAGATGCTACCCTCTTGGACTTTGTTGATTCCCTTGAGGTAGCGCAAGTTTCTATCATGTCCCCTCTCCCTCCTTTCCTCGAGGCTATACATATTAAGCTCCTTATGTCTCTCTTCATATGTCTTCCGGTGAAGACCCTGGACCATTTAGTTGCCCTCCTCTGAACAGCTTCCATCCTGTCTATGTCTTTGCGGAGATTGGGACTCCAGAACTGCACACAGTACTCCAGATGGGATCTCACCAGCTGTCTGTACAGAGGATAATAACTTCCCATTTCTACTGATGATGCCTCTCTCTATGCATCCCAGTATCCCCCCAGCCCTCCTTGCTGCCCTCTCACATTGCTTGCCCACCTTTAGGTCATCTGATATGACTACCCCCCAGGTCCTTTCCATTTTGTTGTTGTTAGTATCTCACCCTCCATTGTGTACTCTTCCCTGGTTTTGTTTCCCAGGTGCATTACTTGCACTTCTTAGCATTGAATCTAAGCTGCCATACATTTGACCATTCCTCTAACCTTGCCAAGTCCCTTCTCATCCTTTCCACCCACCTTGTGCATCAAGTCTGTTGCAGATCTTTGTGTCATCTGCAAAGAGACATACTTTTCCTTTCAGTCCTTCTGCATTACACTTATAAAGACATTGAAGAGGACCGGTCCTAATACTGAACCCTGCGGTACCCCACTAGTAACCTTCCTTTCTTCTGAGTGGACTCCATTTACTATTACTCTCTGTGTCCTATTCTCCAGCCAATTCTTTACCCAGACTGTCATCTTGGGACCCACTCCCAGGCTGGCTAACTTGTATATTAATCTTTTGTGTGGGACTGTGTCAAATGCCTTGCTAAAGTCTAGGTAGGCCATGTCCACAGCCCCTCCCTGATCTACTACTTTGGTCACCCAGTCAAAGAAATCTATCAGATTCATCTGGCATGACCTTCCTGCTGTGAATCCATGCTGCGAGGGTCCTGTGCCCCTCTGGCCTCTAGATACTCAACAATTATTTCCTTCAGAGTGATTCCATCATTTCTGAAGGGTCCTAATAAACACAGCAATAGAGTCAAGCCATACAAAGGCAAGGTACTGGACTTTAGGAGGCTGACTTTGCTAAAATGGTGAGTGCCTAAGGAATGCACTAGCAAATGGGCAGGAAGGAGGGTGGAAGAACAATGGGAATAATAAAAACTGCAATCACAGAGGTAACAAGCTTTTGTGTGAAGCAAATAAACAAAACTAAATGATGTAAGAAACCATTATGGTTCTCAAAGGAAGTGGCAGGGACGGTTCAAGAGAAAAAAGCTTTCAGGAAGTACAAGGAATCACAGAAGGAACAGGACAGAGAACTGTATCAGTTAAAAGCAAAAGGAAGCTGGGAAGGCAGTCAGAACAGCAAAGGCCCAAACTGAGGAAAAGATGGCCAACTCAGTTAAGAAGGGATAAAACCTTTATAGGTACATCAGGGTGAAGGAAGACCAAGGGAGGGATAGTGAGGCTTAATGGAGGGCAGAGGGTGACTGTGAAAGGCAGAGATACTAAACAAATATTTTTGCTCAGTATTTACAAAGGAAGAGGGGAGGTACCAAAAAAACTGTAGAAACACTCTGGATACAGAAGTTGATACCAGCCCATTTACAGAAGAAAGGGTACTGAAAGAACTCTTAAAACTGAAGGTGGACAAAGCAATGGGGCCTGATGGGATTCATCCCAGAATTCTAAAAGAACTAAGGGTAGAACTAGTGACACCACTGACTACCCTGTTTAACAAATCATGGGAGGATGGGGTGGTATCCGAGGACTGGAGGAGGGCAGATGTGATTCCCCTTCACAAAAGTGGGAGCAAGGCAGAAGCAGGAAACTACAGACCTGTTAGTTTAACCTCAGTGGTAGGGAAAATGATGGAATCACTTCTGAAGGAAAGAATTGTCGAGTATCTAGAGGCCAGAGGGGCACAGGACCCAAGGCAGCATGGATTCACAGCGGGAAGGTCATGCCAGACAAATCTGATAGATTTCTTTGACTGGGTGAACAAAGTAGTAGATCAGGGAGGGGCTGTGGACATGGCCTACCTAGACTTTAGCAAGGCATTTGACACAGTCCCACACAAAAGATTAATATACAAGTTAGCCAGCCTGGGAGTGGGTCCCAAGATGACAGCCTGGGTAAAAATTGGCTGGAGAATAGGTCACAGAGTAATAGTAAATGGAGTCCAATCTGAAGAAGGGGTTACTAATGGGGTACCGCAGGGGTTCAGTAATAGGACGGTCCTCTTCAATGTCTTTATAAGCGACATTGCAGAGGGACTGGAAGGAAAAGTATGTCTCTTTGCAGATGACACAAAGATCTGCAACAGAGTTGATGCACAAGGTGGGGTGGAAAGGATGAATAAGGGACTTGGCAAGGTTAGAAGAATGGTCAAATGTATGGCAGCTTAGATTCAATGCTAAGAAGTGCAGGTAATGCACCTGGAAACACAAAACCCAGGAAGAGTACACAATGGGGGTGAGATACTAACAACAACAAAAATGGAAAGGACCTGGGGTAGTCATATCAGATGACCTAAAGGTGGGCAAGCAATGTGAGAGGAAGCAAGGAGGGCTGGGGAGATACTGGGATGCATAGGGAGAGGCATCACCAGTAGAAAACGAGAAGTTATTATCCCTCTGTACAGACAGCTGGTCAGACCCCATCTGGAGTACTGCATGCAGTTCTGGAGACCCAGTCTTCGCAAAGACATAGACAGGATGGAAGCTGTCCAGAGGAGGCAACTAAAATGGTGCAGGGTCTGCACCAGAAGACATATGAAGAGAGACTTAAGGAGCTTAATATGTATAGCCTCGAGGAAAGGAGGGAGAGGGGGGACATGATAGAAACTTTCAAGTACCTCAAGGAATCAACAAAGTCCAAGATGGTAGCATCTTTCAAAAAAGAGTGTGCAAGAACAAGGGGCACAATTTGAAGATGAGAGGCAGATCAGAGGTAATTTAAGGAAGTATTTTTTCTACAGAGAGGGTTGTGGATGCATGGAATGACCTTCCGGAGGAGTCGTGGAGTCAAAACAGTGGTGGAATTCAAGCATGCATGGGACAGTCATAAGGCAATTCTGTGAGAGGAAGAAGTAGGCTGCTGGTTAACTAGGATCTGCAGCTTATCCAGTAGGCAGGGAAATGAGCAGACTGGGTGGGCCAAGCAGTCCTTATCTGCAGTCAAATTCTATATTTCTATGTTTCTATGTTTCTATACACGGCACTGTTGCTAGCAGGGACTGTGGTGTGCTATGCGTATAAACATTACACAGCACTTTTCTAGCAGGGGGCTATGATGTGCTATGCATATAAACATTACACAGCACTGCTGCTAGCAGGGGGCTGTGGTGTGCTATGTATATAAACATTACAAAGCACTGTTACTAGCAGGGGCTGTGGTGTGCTATGTATATAAACATTACACAGCACTGTTTCTAGCAGGGGGCTGTGGTGTGCTAAGCATATAAATATTACACAGCACTGTTACTAGCAGAGGGCTGTGGTGTGCTACGCATATAAAAATTACACAGCACTGTTGCTAGCAGGGGGCTGTGGTGTGCTACGCATATAAACATTACACAGCACTGTTGCTAGCAGAGGGCTGTGGTGTGCTACGTATATAAACATTACACAGCACTGTTGCTAGCTGGAAGCTCTGGTGTGCTATGCATATAAACATTACACAGCACTGTTGCTAGCAGGGGGCTGTGGTGTGCTATGTATATAAACACTACACGGCATTGTTGCTAGCAGGGGGCTGTGGTGTTCTATGTATATAAACATTCACAGCACTGTTGCTAGCAGGGGGCTGTGGTGTTCTATGTATATAAACATTACACAGCACTGTTGCTAGCAGGGGCTGTGGTGTGCTATGTATATAAACATTACACAGCACTGTTGCTAGCAGAGGGCTGTGGTGTGCTATGTATATAAACATTACACAGCATTACCTCAATTTGATACTCATGCAGGTAACATGTGCCGGGCAGGGCATACTGTCTGTATGACTATGCCTCCCTGATGGCCATGATGCAATTATTTGCACTGGGGAGAAGGCAGACTCTGAATAGGAGGGCTACTTTACTTATATGTAACAGTAGTCTTGCTTAAAGTATTGAATCTCACATTTTCACATGATTCTCCTTCTATCACTGCACGTGCTAGACATCACACATGTCTGGCTCTTTAGTTTAAGTAACTACGTTTCTGAGGCTGGAAGGGGCAGAGTCTGTAAGTGTCAAGTCCTTGTAAGAAGTCACAGCCAGTAGATATTTGAAGCCTAAGAAAGTGTGGTTGACTGCCAAAGTATGGATAGGTGCCAGAATCAGATTAGCAGAAACCTCACATGCAAATACGTAACTGATTCTCACACACTCTACTATACTTCCTGAGATGATAAGTAGAACAAAGACTTTCATGAAATTACTGCCAGCATCTGGATTACATCTACCAAGATATTAATCTACCCCATTTACTAAGACCTGGCTATCTGAATGGGCAGACATTCTACTTAACAGCTATGGTGGCTAAATGCAAATTCAAGAATTGACTCTAATGCACATCACATTTCAATTCTTATTTTATGTATAGATTTATTACCAGGAGGGTACACTGTGCACATGGCCCCCGTACAGGTATAACCCAGACATATAATGTAATACATCTCTTACCTTAACAGTAGTACACAGACAATATATAATAAAAAACATTAAGAATATCAAGGAAAACACTTGTATCCTGACACATTTTACAGATTGTGTTCAAACCTTGTGTGCAACATTGCCAATGGACTTGATCATGTTTGTGGTGTCACAGAATTCCATATTTCTGAGATATTGCAAGTAAATGATGTTTGTCCCCTAGATGTTTTATATAGAAGTTGAACCAATATTCAAATATCATTTGACCACTGACTTTACTCATTTTTACATTTTTACCAAATGAGAAATTGAACTTTTATCTCCTCTACTGTTCAATATTCATTTTGTAAGATTAGGATCCCAAGTTCAATAAGCCCCTTCTTTTAGGAGGTAACTATTCTTTTTTTTTGTGTTGAATAATTTGCATTGGTATTTCTTGACAAAAAAGGTAAAGTCAGAAAAAATCCAAAGACAAAAAAAACAGAATATTCCAAATACATACACAAATTCCTTCAACTTGGATTACACAATATTTTTATTTATTTATTTTATTTTAGTCTTTGGTAACTGGGTAAGGCCCACTAGGCACAAGTGCCTGTTTTCAGGAGTGACTTGGGAGCACTGGGCGGTTAAGTGACTTGCTCAGAGTCACACAGTATGCAAGTGGAGGTTGTGGGAATCAAACCCAGATCTGGTCTGCTGGATATACCAAGCTTTTTCACAGCTCATTACTCTAACCTCTAGACTATACTACTGTATATGTTCTACACCCATAGGTGAATGTACAATCTGTTTTTTATGTTCATTGTGTGTGCAGGCAGAGACGAACATGTTTCTATGAGAGTTGCTATAGAGAGGTGTGAGGGGGATGCGTCCGCTGGAGAGGTCTGTTCAAGGGGCAGGTTTGTTGAAGGCAAATCAGAAGGCAGGCTGCTGATGACACACTTTCAGTTTTGGGGCAGACTGAGCAAAGATTTCAAAGGACAGAGCCAAACCAATAGTGGCCTGAGCTCAGTCCTTTGATCTCTAGATAATCCCGGTCCCTGTTAACAGCTGAGAGCTCCTCTGCAGTTAGAAATGTAAGTAGAAAGCATTACAGTGGTCAAGCATTTCAAGGACAGAGCTGATACAGTAGCAGCGCGCTTCGCCCTTTGAAGTGCGAGTCAACATCAGTGCCCAATCCCGTGTTGGCATTCCTACCACACTAATGTGGCACTGGAAACCCACCCCAGTGCCCAGATAATATTTTCTTTCTCTCACTTTCTCTTTCCAACACACGGGTACCCACTCCTGGTATTGGATTTGCCCCCAACCCAACTTACTTACATTCTGATGGATGGGGTGCCCAATCCCTGTGTCAGCATTATTTATCCCCCCAACTCATGTGGCACACTGGGAGTCCACCCCAGTGTGCCCACATTTAATTATTTATTTTATTGCTGTACCTTTAAATAAAAACGATCCCCACTTTTTTTAACCTAAAGAAAGAAAGCGGTCCCTTGTCATCTCCCAGTGCCCCTCCCCATACCCTCCCTCCCACTGAGCACCCACCTTCCCTTACCCCCCAACCCTATACTTACCTCTGGAGGTTGGCAATGTCATCTTCTCTGACCCAGGACATGTCTGCACTCTTCAAAGTCGACTAGCAAACTGAAGAATCAAGGTAAGCTCGTATAATGGCTGTTAATGGAGATTCAGGTTATGTTGATATCTCAGCCATGTTTAAGAATTTTGGCCCAAATTTTCAACATGCGGTTCTTGGGACCCACCTCATGAACATGTCACTTTCATTTCGTTACTCAGTCCCAAAGGTAAATTCACGGTCACTGCATGGAATCACCTTTTGGGACTGATTCATGAATGACAGTGCCACTTGTTCATTATGTGGAATCCCAAAAAGCCCATGTTGCAAATTTGGTGAAAAAAATTCCAAAATATGACTGTGTTATGAGTGGGCATTGCACAGTTTCTATGCACACTCGTAACTGCACCAATTTTTAATATTTTCACTCCAGATTTTCAACATTGCTATTTTTTCACACCTCTTTATGAACAGTACCACTGTCATTTTCACATCCTGTCTGAAATGTGTTTCACACCTGCTGCATGGAATTGAGTAATGACATGATAGTGCCACTGTTCATGAGGAGGGTCCCAAAAACCCATGTTGGGCATTTAGAGTGAAAACAACAAACACCTCGGGCATTGGCTTTCCAGCCATGACCCACCCCGCAACCCTAGCGGCCCACCCCCAACCCTGTAGAGACTGACAGGTGTCTGGGGTGCCTTAGAGTCATCAACCATAATGCTCACTCTATTCCACCCCCACCCTGCAGCCAGTGACAGGCATCGGGGTGTGCCTTGGGATCTTTGTTCCTAACATTCATGCCATACTCCTATACTGCACCCATCTTAGCTTATTTCATTATGGAATGGGATGAGGGCTAGGACTGAAGACCCCAAGGCACACCACAATGTCTGTCAGTGTCTGCAGGGTGGGGGTGGAATGGCATGAGCATGATGGCCGATGACCCAAAGGAACACCCCCAATGCCTGTCACTCTCTGCAGGGTGGGGGTGAGGGTAGGGCATTAGGGTTGGAAAGCCTAACGCTTCATAAATATTACCAAACTAGACACACACTGCCCAACATCATCACTTCTAATTTGCATTCTTGAGTGTTAATACACTTCTTCCTTCACTGCAGCAATTTTCAAACATCACCCCCAATGCCACCAGTACACACAATGAACATTCGGCATTGACAAATGCTTGTTTTAAATTATTCATATTATAACCATACTCTATCCTTTCTTGTAGGACATGATGAATTTAGTAATATTAACTATCTAAGTGACTATGTTCCAAATAAATAATTTTAATTATTTGTCTGAAAAGGTGGCAGTAAGATTGCAACCTATTTATTACATACAGTATATATCTTATCAACTGTATCCTCATAATTCATATACAGTTTCTCCAAACTTAACACATACAAAATGTTATAGCCATTTTAAAATATTGAATATAGGTAAGTGAGGAGCATTCAGTATTGTATAATCATGCATTTGTACACATACTTGGTAGAGTAGAGGAGGAGCAAGATGGGGGTCATGTGGGGTTGCTGTCTGTATGGGCTCGAGCGACTAAGTTTTCCTCCCTTACCTGTATTCATTTACTTTATGTCAGGAGAGATTTGATGGTGTTGCAACTCTGCAGTTGCTTATTGCATCCAAGGTTTTAAATGTGAACCGTATTTTTAGCTAGATGTCAGGTCAGGGCATACGCGATATGTAGGGATAGGGAGTGAGTCTGTTTGAGGAGACAGTTTTCTTGTTTTCAGTGAGGGATGAAATCAATGCCATGTAATTTGCTGGAAGAGAGATGAAGGCACTACTATTGAGTGGTGTAGTTTGGAAGTGAACAACTGATTGGAGGCACCAAACAGGGCAGCCTGCACCTAGAGGGCCTTCTCACAACTGAAACATTTGCAGGTGCCAGATTTGACTCAGGAGTCTGGCTGTGGTCGAATGAAACCTAGGACTCAATCCTGAAATTAATGGCAGAGGAAATCTGCTTGTGGGAGCCTGGTACTATGAGTGTTACTATCAATCAATCAATCAATATCTTTATTTAACCAGGCGAACATCCTTGAGCAAGCTCATTTTCAAGATGAATCTGGACATAGAACAATAAGACAGTAAAGAACTTCATGGTTACAGCAGTACCAGTCAATGACAGTTGAACTGGGGTCAGGACAATTAACAATATAATGACAATCAAGAAATAAAGATCTGAGAGCATAGCAATACCGCCACCATATAACAGCTGCATATATGTTTACATATAGACCCTGACACTGAGCAGGGGTAATCATGGAAGGATACATGCTAGTTGGGGCTGAGTTATCCTAAAGGACGGTAACACTCACATGCCAACACTAATAAAATAAGCTAGGGCGGTGTACTGAGAAGGGCAGGAAGTGTAAGGGGGAGGAAGGAAAGTAAGTGTTCAGCAATTACCCTGGGAAGGTACGAGTTGAAGATAAAAGGACGGAGAGGGCAGAATTGGAGAGGGCAGAATGATGAGGGGACAATAATGGCACAGTTGTGATACATGGTACAAGGGAGGACATCAACAGCTGGAGAAATGGCAGCCATCAATGGAAGCAATTAAAGGCTTCCTTGAAGGAACGACTGTAACTTGATTTGAATGCTGCTAGACTGATCGGTGGAACAGTTTTAGAGTTTCTCACAACTTATTCCACAGCAGTGGTAGCATACAGCTTATGGCAGACCAGCCAAACCATGATCTGACCTTGGGCACAGCCAAAGAAATATACTGAGCACTTCTCAGCCCATACTTAGATATGACTCTCAATGGTAGACAGTCTGAGATATAAGAGGGTAACCTCTGAGTGATGGCACTATAGGTCCACACAGCAGCATTTCTTTGTCATCTAAAGGTTAGGGAAGGCCAACCCACAGCTGTATATAGAGCGCAGTGGTGAGTTGAGTAAGGAGTCCATGATAACCTCAAGGCTCAGTGATACAGTGTGTCCAGTTTAGTTAAGCGTGGTAGTAGGACCTTGACTATATAGAAAGTCTGTGTACTCAATCAGGGGCAGGAGCGTGGTTTGCACCAGTCCCTTCTTAGCATCCTGGTTGAGAAAGTGCTTAATCCTGTAAAAGAGACCAAATCTCATTGTGAGTTTTTTCTACAGCTCCTCAATGTGATCAATCAATGAAAGTTTGTGGTCGATCCAGACCCCTAGATATTTAAATTTGTCTACAAATTCCAAATGTTCACCAAGTAGGGTGGTAATCTGAGGAAGCGTTCGACTAGCAGAAGGATTTGTTGCATGAAAAAGGGGTGAAAAAAGCATTGTCTTAGTCTTTTTGGCGTTTAAAAGTAATTTCTGATTTAGGAACTGTAGCTGCAATTGATTGAATTCCTGCTGTAGATCACTACAGGCTGATCCAAGAGTAGGTCTGCTGACATAAAGCACAGTATCATCAGTGAAGAGGTGAATGTTAGCATCTTTGATACTAGCATCAATTCTGTTGATGTAAATTGTGAAAAGCAGGGGCCCAGTATGAACCCTGTGGTACACCTCTCCAAGTGGTTTAGCAGAGATAGTTCCTTCTGCTTTTACCTGTTGGAATCGGCCAGTGAGGTAGTTAGAGAACCATTTCAATGCCAGGGGGTCCAGTCCGATATTCTGAAGAGAAGACAGGAGCAAGCTATGGTTGACTGTCGAAGGCCTTACTTAGGTCTAGGAAAACTGCACAAATGAATTTCTTTTCATCCAGCTCACGCTGCCAGTCATCTGTCACCTTTGCCAATGCTGAGATGGTGCTGTGCCATGGTCTGAAGCCTGATTGTAGGGGATTCTACAGGTTAGATGATTCTAGGTAGTTCCTAAGATATGAACTCACTAGTTTCTCCAGCAATTTAGACAAGATGGGTAGCAGGGAAATAGATCTATAATTATTTAGGTCACTGGGATCTCCAGATTTGAACAGAGGGACCACATGGGCCATTTTCCATATGGGAGGGATATTTCCTTGTGAGACTGATAGGTTGAAAAAATGCATGATTGGCACCGCTAGGACATGAGTACTAATCTTCAGGAAGAAAGGGTCAATAAGGTCGGCCGGCACTTTTCCTGTCACCTATTTATAATAGTAATTTTCCACCTCTTTCAAGGTTACAGACTGTAGAAAGGTTGCACCATTGTTGTAAACTTTGTGATCCTGCACACCCAACTGCGCACGGAGGTTGCTTGCAGGAGAGGAATCAAAAGCTAGACCTGCGGTGGCAAAATGATTATTGAGTGAATCGAGGATAGCATTCCTGTCAGAGACTGTAGTGGAACCAATTGTGATTTTTTTTGGCAATGAATTTACAGATGTGGAGCCTTCTAGCTCCTTTAAAGTTTTCCAGAATTTGGAAGAACACTTAGTGGAGGATTCGAGTTCAGCATGATAGAAGTATGCCTTGGCTTCTCTGATCATCTTAGTGCACAAATTCCTAGCTGTCCTTAAAAGAGCTCAGTCCTTCAGAAGTTTGATTTTACGTGCAAGTTTCCATAGCTGATCTCTGTTAAGCAATAGGGCCTTCAGGTCGGCAGTAAACCAGCAGCAGGATTTGGCCTTCACCCTGACTTTAGTAACTGGTGCATGCTTGTCCAGAACCCCTATAACGAAATTTTGGAAAATGATATGTGATGTACATACAGGTTTTGCAAGGTAAAAGTCTTGCCACAGCAGGGAGTCTTGCAAATCCAAGGTGAAAGCGTGAACATGGAAGTTTCTTCTTCTCTTCAGGGTGGGTTCAGCGATAGATGCTAGCTTAGATGTAGCCCTTACACAGGCAATGAAGCAATGGTCACTGATATCAGAGAACAGGACCCCAGCATGGGTGAATAGGTGTGGTTTATTTATATAATGAGATCCAGCAGTGTACTGTTAATAGGGTTCTTTTTATTGGGCGGCCAGCTTCAGAAATGAGTTGGGACAGGCCTAGGGAGTCACAGATAGATTTAAGGGGAGTGGAGACATTGGATAGCCAATCAAGGTTGAAGTCACCCAGAATAATGAATTCAGATGACAGTGATCCCAGGGAGTTACTTAGGTAGGACAATAGTTGAAGCCCGCGGTTGGGGCCTATAGCATCTTGTTATGCAGAGGAAATCTTATGTGCAATCTCAACCTTGAGAGATCGCATTCAAACTCTTTCTGAATTGTTATTGACTCAGTGACGGTGGCAGAAAAAGTATTTTTAATATACATGGCAATGCCTCCTCCTCTAGACTGCCTGTCTGTTCTAAACAAGGAATAGGCAGGAATATATACCTCCTGATCCGTAGTTCCAGGCTTTAGCCACGATTCAGTAACCACCAAAAAATCAGGTGAGGTGTGACAAATCCATGCCTGAATAGATGTACATTTTTTTAGCAGACTGCACGCATTGACGTGCATGAAACTCACACCATTATGGCTCACTAGATCAGTGGGGGAGGAAATAAGTGTTGGTGGACCAGGATTAAGTTCAACATTGCCTGAGCATAGGAGTAGGATAAGCAGGAGTTTCCTGAAGGCTTCCAAGACATTCTTAAGTGATCTAGCCCTTTTATACTTGTGAGAGTTAGTAGGTGTAGTTAGGAAGACCTTGCAGTGGTAAGCAGGAGGGCCTGCACCCACAAAGATGAGTAGTCTCACAGAAAGCATCAATGGAGATAGGGAAAAGTGGGCAGGCGGCATGCCTTCCCATGTTAGGACAGGAGGCGTACCAGCCTGCCACAGTGTTTGAATAACCAACTCCAGCCTAGCAAACTCTGGTGTGCACTTGGGCCATTCAGAGTAATTGTAGGTATTCTGATCAGCTATGGGCTAACGGAGATTGGGAGCACCAGAATTAATGAGCTTAGGATTCGAGGGGTGGTACATATGGTGTACAAGGAGGTAGGATACAATAGTTAAACATAATGCTGCCCTCATCTTGAAGTGCTATCCCCTGAGATACTGAGATGCTTGTATAAATGTGGCCAGGAAGCTCCAAGGGGGGACAAGTCCAACAAAATCAATGTCATTTTGGATCTACCTTTAAGAAAATAGTATGGACTGTAAAAAACATTCAGGGTACTCTAGCCTGAAGTGGACATGATTACTGTGTATTTAAAGGTGGCCTGGAAGCAGGTGGGGACAAAAAGTATGTGGATGGGTTAAATAGAGCAGGAGAAAAGGGAAGGGTTCCAACTAAACAATAGCTCAAAAGAGCTGTATTCACTGAATTAAATCTGAGGGTGTGCTGCAGACAGTAAGCGAGGTGCCAGCTCTGTCTGCTGGGGCCAGGGAACAAAGGTAGCTAAACAGTGGCAGTCTCAGGGGACAAAGAAGGAATTACAAATGCAAGCACCAATTTCTGCCTAGCAATCAATACATTTTTTTTTCTTCCAAATTAACATCCACACTATCACAATGAAAGATCAGGCTTAACAGTACATTAGAACCAGAGCTTTGGGAATGTACAGGCTGTGGCACTTCTGCCAATAACACACTACTGCAGATCAGTACTTGGAGACTGCACTCGAGATAACTTTAAAAACTAAATTTAAGTACAGAGAATACAGGGGGCAACAGAGGAGAACAACCAGAAGGGCAAAATAGAGAAAAATGAAATTAACATGTCAGCTTTACTTTAGCACAGTTAAATTCCAATTTAGTGCTAAAGAGTTGAAAATGCTGGGCAAGTCTGGCTGACCAATCCGCAAGCACAATGCTGATGAACAGCCAATCGACTGCACACACCATGTGACCATGCTTTATCAAAGTACACCCTACGGCAGGTCAGTGTGACTTTGTCATCAGTGTGGATTATCACCTGGTTCTCTAGACTGTTGGCAGTGCCTGTCCATCTGTTGGTCCTGGTGAAAGAGCCATGGCTTAGAACTTGCTGGTGTGGCTTCCTGATTCAGAACATGAGATTGTTGTTTATTGGAGATTTGCTGCCACTGATCCTTGTTTTGGGGAGAGTACCCTTTTCGTGGAAAACCGCTTACTCCAGACTCTGGGTACTCAGCAATTATTTCCTTCAGTAGTGATTCCATCATTTTCCCTACCACTGAGGTCAAACTAACTGGTCTGTAGTTTCTTGCCTCTGTCCTGCTCCCAATTTTGTGAAGAGGAATTACATCTGCCCTCCTCCAGTCCTCAGGTACCACCCCATCCTCCCATGATTTGTTAAAGCGAGTAGTCAGTGGTGTCACTAGTTCTACCCTTAGTTCTTTTAGAATTCTTGGGTGAATCCCATCTGGCCCCATTGCTTTGTCCATCTTCAATTTTATTAGTTCTTTCAGAACTCTTTCTTCTGTAAATGAACTGGTATCGACCCCTGTCTTCAGAGTGTTTCTCTTGTTTGGTTTAGACCTCCTCCTCCTCTTCCTCTGTGAATACTGAGCAGAAATATTCATTCAGTATCCCTGCTTTTCACTGTCACCTCTACCCACATTCCGACCATTTATTAAGCCTCAGTATCCCTCCTTTTGTCTTTTTCACTTCCTAATGTGCCTATAAAAGGTTTTATCCCCTTCTTAACAGGATTGGCTATCCTTTCCTTGGTTTGAGCCTTTGCTATTCTGACTGCCTTCCCTGCCTCTTTCTGCTTTAACTGATAAAGTTCTCTGTTCTGCTCCTTCTGTGTTTCCTTATATTTCCAGAATGCTAGCCTTTTCTCCTTAACCTTCCTGCCACCTCTTTTGAAAACCATAGCGTTTTTCCTTCATTGTGTTTTGTTGATTTGCTTTACACAAAGGCTTGTTGCCTCTGTGATGGCTGTTTTGATTATTCCCATTGTTCCTCCACCCTCCTTCTTGCCTGTTTGCTAGTGCTTTTCAGAGGCACTCTCATTTTCCCAAAAGTCGGCCCTCCTAAAGTCCAATACTCTTTCTTTTGTATGGCTAGCTTGTAAGGCTGTGTTTATCGTGAACCACACTGTTTGGTGGTCGCTTGTTCCAAGATGGCCACCCACTTCTAAATCTGCTATTCTTTTTCCATCCCCATATGAGATTACCAGGTCTAAGATTGCTCCATCTTGAGTGGGTTCCAATACTAGCTGTCTGAGGCATGCCATTTGTAAGCATCAAGAATGACCCAGCTCTTGGATGAGCCTGCAGCAAAGGTGCTCTAGTTAACATCTGGCATATTCAGGTCCCCCATCAACAATAGCTCCCCTTTTTCTGCTGTTCTAAGGATGCCTTCCATCATTTTCTTATCCATTCCCTCCCCTCCCCCTGAGATGGGGGTCTGTATACAACCCCTGTGTGGATTGTGGTGCCATTTCCTGTCTCCAGGGTGCCCCAGAGTGCCTCATCTGCTCCCTGTTTACTCTTTAGTTATGGTGCTTTGATCTCTTCCTTTACATAGAGAGCTACTCCTCCTCCACTTTTACCCTCCCTGTCCCTCTTGTAGATTGTGCATCCTGGTATGTTGACATCCCAGTCATGGTTCTCTGTGTACCATGTTTCTGTGACTGCCACAATATCCAGGCAACCCTCTTCCATCAAGGCCACTAGTTCAGGGAGCTTGTTACACAGACTATGGGCATTGGTCCTCATCACCCTCCACTTTTTGATGGCCTTACCCCTTTTAGCCCCATCCCTGTCCTTACTGCCTTTGCCTTTTTTTACATTTACCTCTGTCCTGCTCCCTAATGACTTCTCTACCTTGGTGTTTACCTTACTAATTACCGTGTTTTGTGGGGGGAGGCTGGGATTTCCCTGCTCCTTTTCAGTGCCTCCCCCTTGGCTAGTTTAAATGCTTGCCAATGAAGCATTTAAACCTCTCATCTAGGATTCTGGTTCCCCGGACAGATGCAGACCATCACACCAGTATAGGTCTTTATCCTCCAGGTGGCGCCCAGTCCTCAATGAAGCCAACACCTGGAGCTCCACACAGTTATTCAACCATTCATTGAATCCCTGATGAGGAGTACCATAGCATCACCCTTGCCATAGACAGGCAGCACCTCCGAGAAGGTTACCGTATGCGCTACTTGTCTAAGGCCCCTCCCCAACTCTACAAACTCCTCTTGCACTGCTCTGATCCCATTCCTAGCCAGGTTATTTATCTCTAGGTGGACAATGACATCCAGCTCTCTCCCTCGTGCAGCAGCTCCCATGATCCTGAGGATTCACTTCCTGTCTCTCCAAGCCATGGTGCCAGGCAGGCACCTTTCCCTCCCTCCCCTTCCTTCCCTACTTCTACACCCCTAATGATTGAGTCCCCACCAGGAGTTGTTTCCTTCCTCCCTCTGTGGGGTCCCATGCCACCCTCCTGAGGCTCTCCTTTGTGAAGGTTCCCAGTAGCCTCCTTGGTCTCCACTGCAGGTGCCTCCATAGAGGAACCACTATCCACCAGAAGAGCGTATGAATTGTGGAGTGGTACAGCTGGAGGAATGCAACTCTGTTCCACCACCCTCTCCCTCCCTGAGCCCACCCTGGTCCAGCCTCTCCTCTTTCTTGGTAACCTCTGAGGTAGTGGCATTTGCTCTGGTGGTCCCTGGCTGGGGGAGGAGGTTTCATAAATCCTAGACAGGTCAGCCTGGAGATGGGCAACCTCCTCCTCAGATCAGAAGTGTCTGCAAATTGGGCAGCAATGTAGCCTCCAGAATGTCTCCCGGAACACTGCTGCCCCACAGCAATTGCTCTGCACCACTCCTATCATGTCTTATTGTGTGTCCCCTCTCCTGTTTCTCTGTCTGCTTACTCTCTCCTCTCCTTACAACTCTCGCCCTTCCTATTCTGAGACAGCAACTTCCTATATTCTTTAGTAGCTTCCTTCTTCCTTGCTCAGTGTCAGACCACCAGCAGCTGGGGGGGGGAGAGTGAGCTACTTTTTTCCTTTATGGTTGACAAAACTAATGTTTCTCTATGATCCTTCCCTTCCTACTGCCAAACAGAAAGTTCCTGTTGTCAGTCAAATCCAGTTTCTATAAAAGTAGAACTGACTTAGGGTAGCTGGGATGGATGGCAATTAGTAAGAAAAAAGGCTAGCAACAGGAAGTTGTAATTGGAGTCACCTGCTTTTATATTGTCTAAGCCACATCCCCAATTAAGCTCTCCATCCTGCAACTGATTTAGAAGAGTAAGTTGATATAGTACCCTTTCCAGCACCGAACACATACTGACTTTCTTTCTTTTCTTTTTTTAACCCTAAATAAGACCCTTCTACTTCTAATAAAGTATCTATCTGCTTAATCTCAACAAACACTGACTCCTGCTGAGACAGAAGTCTTAAATTAGTAAGAAAATGGTGGCTTTTTAGTTAGCTGCTTTGTGCTCTACAAACAAGATTTCTGTCTTCTAAAGGCTAGCAACAGGCACTATACCACGATATATCACACACAGCCCCTGCTAGCAACAGTGCTGTGTAATGTTAATATGCATATCACACCACAGCACCATTAGCAGGAGTGCTGTGCAATGTTTATATCTGAGCACACCACAGCCCTATGCTAGCATCAGTGCTGTACAATGTTTATATGCATAGCACACCACAGCCCCCAGCTAACAACAGTGCTGTGTAATGTTTATATATGTAGCACACACAGCCACCTCCAAGCAACACTGCTGTGTAATGTTTGTATGTGTAGCACACCGTAACCCTCTGCTAGCAACACTGCTGTGTAATGTTTATAGACATAGCACACCACAGCCCCCTGCTAGCAACAGCGCTGCGTAATGTTTGTATACATAACACACCACAGGCCCCTGCTATCAACAGTGCTGTGTAATGTTTATATGCGTAGTGCACCACTGTGACCTGCTAGCAACAGTACTGTGCAATGTTTATATGCGTTGCACATCACAGCCCCCTGCTAGCAACAGTGCTTTGTAATGTTTATATACATAGAACACCACAGTCCCCTGCTAGCAACCAGTGCTGTTTAATGTTTACATGCATAGCATACCACAGCCCCCTACTAGCAACAGTGTTGTGTAATGTTTATATGCATAGAACACCACAGTCCCCTGCTAGTAACAGTGCTGTGTAATGTTTATATGCTTAGTACACCACAGTCCCTGCTATCAACAGTGCTGTCTAATGTTTATATACACCAACAGCCCCCTGCTAGCAACAGTGCTGTGCAATGTTTATATATGTAACACACCACAGCCCCTGCTATCAACAGTGTTGTCTAATGTTTATATACATAGCACACCACAGCCCCCTGCTAGCAACAGTGCTGTGTAATGTTTATATGTGTAACACACCACAGCCCCCTGCTGGCAACAGTGCTGTGTAATGTTTATATGTGTAGCACACCACAGCTGCCTGCTAGCACAGTGCTGTGTAATGTTTATATGGATAGGGCACCACAGTTCCCTGCTTGCAACAGTGCTGTGTAATGTTTATATGCATAGCACACCACAGCTGCCTGCTAGCAACAGTGCTATGTAATAGAAACATAGAATTTGATGGCGAATAAGGACCGCTTTGCCCACCTAGTCTGTGCATTTTCCTACCTACCAGATAAGCTGCAGATCTGAGTTAACCAACAGCTTCCTTCCTCCTACCCCTCACTAGGACTGCCTTATGTCTGTCCCATGCATCCTTGAATTCCCTCACTGTTCTTGACTTCACGACCTCCTCAGGGAGACTGTTCCATGCATCCACAACCCTCTCCATGAAAAAATACTTCCTCACATTACCTCTGAGCCGTCCCCTCTCTATCTTCAAATTGTGCCCCCTTGTTCTTGCACATCTCTTTTTTTTTAAAATTTAAGTTTATTGGTTTTACACACAAAACAAACAATCATCACAAGAATATACAACTCGTAGGGAACATAGGACGTAACAAAGTAAAAGAAAACCAAAAACCCCAACCAATCCCCAAACCCCCAAAACATCAGCAAAACAATAACACAAAAACCCACCCCTCCTCCCCACCCTCCCCAACAACCCACCCCCAATCCCACCCCCCAAATCCCCACCCACCCAACCCCCAATCAAGTGTGCCAAAAACCAACACCTTCAATCTGGACATTAAAACTAAAACAGCACAGGAGTAATCCATTCCCAAGTTATTGATATAAAATCACCCTACTGTGACAAACTGGAGTGCCATTATGGGCATAGGGAAAAGGCCAGGAACTATTGGTGCAAATACAATGCATGCAGTTTACCCACTTTTCCTGAAATAGGTCCATCGACACCACACATTGGCTACTAGTTTTTCAAAATTTAAGTAAGCAGAGAGCTCTGAAAGCCATTTGGCATAGGACAATACCAATTGATCAGTCCAGTGTCTAAGGACCATCTTTTTAACTGCAGCGGATACCAACGCAATATGGTATCTACGCTCCACAGTATCTATCCCAGCATAGTCACCCAGAATACAAATCTGAGGAGTAAAACAATCTGAGAGACCTAATAGAGGATCTAAATTGTCCCGGATGAAGGACCACAGGGGGGCAATTTTACTACAGTACCAAAAAATATGCAAGCATCTCCTCCCCTGCTTACATCTAGAGCAGAGTGGAATGGAGTGTTTCTTAATTTTAAAAGCTTTTAGGAGTATAGCATAAGTCATTCACTATGTAGTATTGGGTAATCCTGAGTCTGTCCTGCGAATGGTATTTGTGAAGGTCCTTCCAAACACGGGACCGGTCCAGCCCCACCTCAGGAACCAATGGAGACCAGGTACCAGAGCCCTCCAACGCCTGGGGAATTTATAATTTAGAAGAAAGGAATATATTAATGAGATAGCATGCGGTTTGGAAGCAAGGCCCATTATTTGTGAAAGGAAGGGACGAATCTTCGGTTCCTTAAAAATAGCACCAAATTTTCCAAGCACGAGATGTCTCAGCTGGTAGACTTTAAAAACCATGACCTTAGGAATAGCATACTTGTTGAGAATGTCTCCTGATGAGAGGAGAGAACCATGATCATAAAGATGTTCTAGATTGACATCCTTGAGTTGTGGAAGCCACTCGGGAGTAATCATCGACCTACCCAGCTTAATATTGGGGTTCAACATGATCGGCTGGCTTAAATCCCGAGCGGGGAAGACATTAACAAAATGCCAGCACTGAACCAGAGATTTAAGAGATCCAAGAATCAAACGGTCATCTAACCATTGTGAAAGCACTGAGAGAGGAGTATAAAAAATGGCGAAAGGGTCCAGCCTAACTCCCGAAAGAATCGACATCTCAATTTGGAGCCATATCGGATGGAAAGAGTCCGGATTAGTCGCTAACCATCCACCCAACTTAGCAAGTTGGGCTGCCCAGTGGTAAACAGAAGATTTGGGAGCCGGAGCCCACCCTTATCCTTAGGAAGAAAGCTTAGTGAAAGACCGCCTACTCCCTTTCCTCGCCAGACAAGCTTAGAAAACATCTCATGATATTGCTGAAAATATGAAACAGGTAACCAGAGGTTAAGCAGGTTAAGAGGGTAAAAATCGGGGTAAAACATTCATTTTAACGATATTGATTGTCCCAAAGGGAGATAGGAAGAGCAGACCATCGCGTGAGATCCTGCTGAACAAGACTCTTGATATCATCTAAATTGAGCTTCTTAAGCAGAGAGGGTCCGTTGGTAATTGAATTCCTAAATATTTAATAGATCTGGGAGACCACCTCATACCAAAGTTCTCAAATTCTTGCTTATACGTACAGGCATTTAAGGGGAAAATTTCGGATTTAGCAATTTTCAATCTATATTGGGAGAGAGCCCCATATTGGTTAAGAATATCCAGTGCATGCCTGAGGGAATCTGCAGGGGATTCAACATGCAAGAGAATATCATCCGCATAAGCAGAGAGGACTAGTTCTTGTTGACCCACCACACATCACTTGACAAGCACTGAGGATTTAAGTTTAATAAGAAGGAGTTCTAAATACAAATTGAATAAAAAGGGCGAAAGAGGGCAACCCTGCCTAGCACCCGTGAACAACTGGAATACCACGGAAAAAACTCCATTACAATATATTCTGGCTGAGGGGGCTTTATAAAAGGTCTGAACCCATTCCAGAAAAGGACCTGGAAAACCCATTCTAGCCATCACAGCCCAAAGAAAGGACCAATCCACCCGATCAAACGCTTTCTCTGCGTCTAACGAAACTAAAACCATAGGGCGCTGAGATGTCCGGGCATATTGAGATATGTGAAAGAAGGTTCTTAAGTGATCAGCCGAAGATCTAGAATGCACAAAACCCACCTGCTCAGGACTGAGCAACTGGGTCCAGACCACCTTGATCCTCTCAGCTAGAATTTTAGAAAGGATCTTCATGTCATAATTTTGAAGGGATATGGGCCTATAATTCACTGGATCTATAGGATTTTTACGGGTTTGGGAATTAAAATGATGGTGGCTTCTAAAAGAGAGGGTCTATAACATGGGAAGAAAAAGATAGTCATATAGATTGAGAAGTATAAGCGAGATCCTTAGAAAGAGCTTTGTAAAATTAATAGAAATCCATCCGGTCCGGTGCCTTATCCAAGGTCATAGAAGCAATAACTCTTTCTATTTCCTCTAAAGAAAGAGGGCAGTCAGAAATTCTTTCTGGGAAGGCATAAGCTGAGGATATCAAGACCATCTAAATACGTCTCAATATCTGACGGGGAAGCAGGGGAAGCGGGCTGGCTATATAAGTCTTTATAATACTCTTCAAAAATCGTACAATTTCTCTGGGAGAAGTTTCCACAGAACCAGTGGGCATTTGCAAACTCGAGATTATCCTGGAACCCTCCAGCAAGAAGCAGCTAGGAGCCTTCCAGCTTTTTCCCACTGATCAATGTATTTGGCCTGGGTTCTGATCAGACAATATTCTGCCTTCTCTTTAAGAAGATCCGTGTATTCATTTTTGGTTGCTATGAGGGCTTCTAAAGAAGACAGTGGAGAGGTCGAAGATTGAGCAATCTCCAGATCCCTGATTCTATTCATTAAGGCAACAGCTCGTTCTAACCGGGCCTTCTTCCTTGCAGCGGCTAACTTATTCAATTCACCCCTGAGATAACATTTTAAAGCACACCAAATAATATCGAATCTCGGAGACGAATCTAGGTTATCCGCCATGAAGAGAGAAATCCAGGACCCTATTTGGGTCACTGTTTGAGGATCCTTAAGTAATTGGGTATTAAGTCTCCAAGCTATGTCACGGTGAAACTCAGAACTTAAAGAAAGCTTAATCCAGACTATGGCATGATCCGAAAGAATGATCGGCTCAATACCAGACTGATGGAGCCCCGGAGAGCGAGATTTGCTAAGCAGAATATAATCGAGTCTCGACCACAATCCATGAGATTGGGAAGAAAGAAAGCCGAAGAGAGGGGTTAGAGAGTCTCCAGGGTCACATATCCCCAACATCTGCGAAAAGTCATATAAAGCTCGTTGCGTGCTTGTCTGGGGCCGATTGTCTTGTGGGTGTCTATCGATAAGGTATGAAGGTGGAACATTCCAGTCTCCCCCCAGGATAATTTGCGAGGGCAGGAGAGCACTGATTTTATCAGTGAGAGCCATTAAGAATTCAGCACTTCCCCCCACAGGCCCATACACAGAACCTAGAATTACCACCTCCCCACTGAGTGTGCCTTTAACCAAAATAAACCTCCCCTCCGGGTCCTCCACTACCTGGTCTCTCACAAATGTTACATGTTTTTTAATAAGAATAGCTACCCCTCTGCTATAATTGGATCTAGTCACTACATATACTTGTGAGAAACCAGAACGAGATAACCACTTAGCCTCCCCACCTTTCAAATGGGTCTCCTGTAAAAATAAGATATCAATTTGCAGGAAGGAACAGTGATTAAACACCTGAGTTCTTCTGACCTTTCCCTAAGCCCACGCACATTCCATGATGCTATTTTAACATCACCAGTAACCATTTTAGAAACAGCATGAGAAGGGAAAATAAAGCAGAACATCCAGAGATACAGCGAACACATAGGCACACTTGATCCCCAAACTCCCATACCCACCCTACTGCCCAAAGATACCCATTGACAATAACAGCAAAATATGAAATTTAACCAGAATTAAGGTATAATCACCCAAAAGCGAAATTTGGCAGGCTGACCCCCTCAAATTACCCTCATCAAGTCCCCTCAAATAACAGCACATGATGCAACAAACCCCAGAGCCTGCCACAAGGATCCCAACAAGAATATCCACAGCTTCACAGAGATCATGAGAAATAGTCTAAAATCCCAGGATAACATTGATTGGCAGGCCTCCCACCCTCCCAAAAACCCTCCATAACCCCTTCAAACAACTATGTACAACATGTTCCCCAGATTGATAGCTGTTAAAGATCTCACAAAGGACCCATGCTCTGGGGACACATACCCACCCAGCAGTCCAGCCCACCGATCTTGCAGGAGTAAGCAGAGACCAAACACCCAATACCACCCTGAATAAAAAAAAAAACAACCAAAACCAACCTGGAAACCCTGAAAAGACCATACAGATGGGACTGAGCTGGCATTCCCCCATCCATAGGCTCGTGATTCAGCCGCCTCCAAGGCTAGGCCCAGAAGCCCCCATCCAATCCCCACATCATCACCACCCCGAGCCTCAACTCCCACTTCAAAATGAATAAAGGGAAAAGTCCCCATAGCAGGGGTCTATTACTCACCCCTAGAATGGGATGGGAGAAAGGCGAACACCTCGAGTTGGACCACTCGAGGAAGGACTCGGCTCTGCAGTTAAATCGTGTTTCCAGGGGCACAAATAGTAAACGGACCCGAACCGGGTCCTACCGACATAAACCGCTCCCGGGGAAACTCCCCCCCGGAAAAGAACATTCCAGGAGAAGGCCAAGGCCCAGCTATCTCGGCCCCTCCCCAACCCCACTCAGCCACCTCGGATCTCACCCGCGGCAAGACCAGGGGAGACAGCCAGAGCGGGTAACCTCAACTCAGCCAACCAGCAGAAAAGAAAAACCCCTCAAAGAGGTAAGAGCCCTGCAATAAAAAGGAAAGGAAAAGGAAAAGGAAAAGTATACAGAGGAGAGTATCACTGAGATAGTCACAAGCAAATCCCTCCTGAGCATAATATATTTCGATTCAGTTCAGCCATTGGCTTTAAACAAGTCCAGGAGTTTGATAGCCAGTTCTTTATGTGCAGTCTCTGGGGATTCAAAATTGTAGGTAGCACTGCCCACTGAAACTTTGAAGGTGGCAGGGTAGATCATCCTGAAAGGGATAGATGCATAATTAGCTTCTCTCGCCCGTGGAGTGAAATGCTGCCCTTCTCACTCTCATCTCCTTTGGAAGAGCCTGGGTGATCCTCAGCATAGTCGATCCTCATATATCTCTTGAAGCTCCCGAGACTTATTAAAAATGTCTGCCTCTCAATGAAACTCAGAAACTATATGATTATAGGATGCGGGGAGAGCTGGGCGGCGAGTCGGGGCCTCAGCGACCTGTGAGCCCTCTCAAGATGGTAACTCGGGTTAATCGGGAGGGACCTACTACTTTTGACAAGAAACCGCTGCAGGAATGCTAATAGATCTGGTCCTTCTTCCAACTCCGGCAACCCCAGAATAAGGAGGTTGTTTGGTGACTCTGACCCTCCAAATCTTCAGCTTTTAATTGTAGCTTCCAAATCTGCTGGGATAGTCCAGATACCTCCGTATCCACCTTCCCTCCACTGCTCTACTGAAAAGATTCTGGCCTCCGAGTCTGATACCCTCATGGTGAGGGAAGACAGGTCACCCCTTAAAGACTTCAATTCCGCTGTCACCTCCTGGAGTAGAATTTTGACAGGGGCCAATTCCTGCATAAACTTATCCTCTGTAAGAGGAGCTGACGCCTGGGGCTTGTCTCTGGCCTTCTCCGACCTTCATCCCGCTTGATTTCGCGGCTTTTTAGCCGACTTTTCGGGGGTTGCAGGCGGCATATGTTTAGCTGCGGCCTGCTTCCTATCTACTTCCATCTCCTCACTCAGCCCAACGGGCAGACCAGGAACCAGCCAAAAACCAGAGATCCGAATATAAATAGTTTAGCGCTGCAAGTCTGGTCAGTTTACTGAGACAAAAAAGATGTAGATTGTAACGATTAGGAGGACTGGAGGAGGGAGCCCTAGGCCCTTACTGCCATTCAGCCAGCTGCCATCACGTGACCCCTCTTGCACATCTCTTTTTCTGAAAGATGCTACCCTCTTGGACTTTGTTGATTCCCTTGAGGTACTTTAAAGTTGCTATCATGTCCCCTCTCTCCCTTCTTTCCTCAAGGGTATACATATTGAGCTCCATTAGTCTTTCTTCGTATGTCTTCTGGTGCAGACCCTGCACCATTTTGGTTGCCCTCCTCTGAACAGCCTCCACTCTGTCTATGTGTTTGTGGAGATGGGGTCTCCAGTACTGCACACAGTACTCCAGATGGGGCCTCACCAACTGTCTGTACAGAGGGATTACGACTTCCTGTTTTCTACTATTAATGCCTTCCCTATGCATCCCAGTATCCCCTCGGCCTTCCTTACTGCCTTCTCACATTGCTTGTCCACCTTTAGGCCATCTGATATAATTACCCCCAGGTCCCTTTCCATTTTTACTGTTGTCAGTATCTCACCCCCCTTTGTGTACTCTCCCCCTGGGTTTTTGTTTCCCAGGTGCATTACCTTGCACTTCTTTGCATTGAATCTGAGCTGCCATACATTTGACCATTCCTCCTACCTTTTCAAGTCCCTTCTCATCCTTTCCACTCCATCTTGTGTATCAGCCCTGTTGCAGATCTTTGTGTCATCTGCAAAGAGACATACTTTTCCTTCTAGTTCCTCTGCAAGGTCACTTATAAAGACAATAAAAAGGACCGATCCCAGTACTGAACCCTGTGGTACCCCGCTAGTAACCCTCCTTTCTTCACTGTGGACTCCGTTTACTACTACCTTTGTGTCCTGTTGTCTAGGCAATTTAGTATCTAGGCTACCACCTTGGGACCCACTCCAAGGCTGGCTAGATTGTGTATTAATCTTTTATACATAGATACATAGACAGTGTCGGCAGATAAGGGCCTATGGCCCACCTAGTCTGCCCATTTGAGCTTGTAAGTTCAGTTTGTTTTCCTAGAAGTCTATTTCCCCTTACCCCTGACCTCTAGAATTCCTTTATGTCTATCCCATGCATTCTTAAATCCCGTGATTGTTTCAGCCCCCACCACTTCCTCTGGCAGGGTGTTCCACTTGTCCACCACCCGTTCTGTGAAGAAATTCTTTCTCATGTTTCCTCTGAATCGTCCTCCCTCAACTTCATCCATCCCTCTAGTCTGAAACATCTTTTTCGCTTAAAAATAGTGTTTTCCTGCACCCTGTTCCTCCCTGTAAGATACTTGTATGTCTTATCACATCCCTCTCCTCCTCTCCTCCAGGAGTACATGTTCAGTTCCTTCAACCTGTCTTCCTGGGACTTGTGATGCAATCCATACCATCTTTGTTGCCCTCCTCTGAACCTTCTCTACCCTGTCTATGTCCTTACGTAGGTATGGTCTCCAGAACTGTACACTGTACTCAGGTGGGGCCTCACTAGTGTCTTGTATAGCGGAATTATGACCTCCCTTTTCCTGCTGGTGATGCCCTGCCTATACATCCCAGCATCCTATTTGCTTTACCTGATGCCTTGTCACACTGTTTCCCTACCTTGAGGTCATCAGAGATGACAACCCCAAGATCCCTTTCCTGCTTGGTGCATGCTATATCCTCACCCCCAACTGATATATTGTGCCTGGGTTTTGTGCCCCATATGCATTATCTTGCACTTCTTTGCATTGAATTTCAACTGCCAAACCCTTGACCATTCTTCAAGTTTCTGCAGGTCCCTTCTCATTCTGTCTACACCTCTGGTGTGTCTACTCTGTTACAGAGCTTTGTGTCATCAGCGAACAGTGAAATTCTGCCTTCTAGATCCTGTGCAATGTCACTGATGAAGATGTTGAATAGGACCGGTCCCAGCACTGATCCCTGTGGTACCCACTGGTCACTCTTCCCTCTGTGGAGTGACAGCCATTTACCACCACCCTCTGTGTCCTGCCACCCAGCCAGTTACCTACCTACCACACTACTGTCCTGCCCACACCATATCCCCAGTTTGTGTAATAGTCTTCTATGTGGCACAGTGTCAAAGGCCTTGCTGAAGTCCAGATAGGCCATGTCCACTGCCCTCCCCTGATCCACCTCCTAGTCACCCAGTCAAAAATTAAATGAGGTTGGTCTGACATGACCTACCCTGGTGAAACCATGCTGCCTTGGGTCCTGTAGTCCATTGACAACCAGATGTTCCACAATCTCTCCTTCAGTAGTGCTTCCATGATCTTTCCCACTACCGAGGTGAGGCTGACTGGTCTGTAGTTCCCTGCTTCCTCTTTGTTCCCACTTTTGTATAAGGGACTACATCTGCTGTCCTCCAGTCTTTGGGTACCTCCCTGTTTCCAGTGATTGGCTGAACAGGATAGCCAGAGGTTCAGACCACCTCTCCTAGTTCTTTAAGGACCCTGGGGTCACCCCATCTGGCCCCATTGCTTTATCAGCTGTTATTACTTCCAGTTCCTTCAGGACCCTTTCTCGTAAAGGGACTTGTGTCCATTTCTGCACCATTCTCACCCTTTGTACTCCCTTCAGACCCATTACCCCTCTTCCTTAGTAAAGACTGAGCAGAAATACCTGTTCAATATGTCAGCTTTACTGTTGTCATCCTCCAGCTCCCCATCCTCCCCTTCAGTCTCACTATCCCTCCTTTGTCTTTCTTTTTCACTTATGTACCTGTAAAATGTTTTGTCCCTTTACCCACTGATTTTGCAATGTGTTCTTCTGTCTGAGCTTTGGCTTCCCTTACTGACTTCCCTGCCTCCTTTGTTTCTCCTGGTACTTCTCCTATCCCTTCTGCCTGTGTCTTTTTGTATTGCCTGAATGCAATCTTTTTGGCTTTCACTTTCTTTGCTACCTCTTTGGAAAACCATAATGGTCTCCTCTTCCTTTTCCTCTTGCTAACCTGCTTAATGCATAATTCTGTTGTTCTTATAATCCCCATTTTAAATACTGCCCACTGTTCCTCAACCCTGATTCCTGTCCCATTCCCTTAATGCCTCTTTCAAGTATCTCCCATTTTCCCAAAGTCTGCCCCCTAAAATCCAGGATACGTGTTTTGTGTGGTTTGATTCTGCTCTTTCTGTGATTTCAAAACACAATGACTGGTGGTCACTGTTACCCAGGTGCTCCCCACTGTTACCCCATCACACTGTCCTTTTTGTGAGCACAAGGTCCAGTATTGCCTTCTGCCGAGTTGGTTCCATGACCAGTTGCTTGAGGAAGGCACCCTGAAGGAGTCCAGGATAAATCTGCTCCTAGTTGATGCTGCTGCTGGGATGCTCCAGTCCACGTCTGGTATATTGAAGTCTCCAACCAGTACTACCTCACCCTTGTCTGCCATCCTTTGGATGGCTAGCATCAGCTTCCTATCTGTTTCTTCCTCCTGGGCTGGTGGTCTATAGACCACACCTGTGCGGATGGCTGGCCCCATTTTCCTTTCCAGCTTAACCCACAGTATCTCTCCCCCATTTTGTTCCTCCTGGATCTGTGTGGCCCTTATGTCATTTTTCACATACAGTGCCACTCCTCCTCCCTTCCTGCCTGCTCTTTTGTGTGGAACTGTATCAAATGCCTTACTAAAATCTAGTTAGGCCATGTCCACAGCCCCTCCCTGGTATACTACTTTGGTCATCCAGTCAAGGAAACCTATTAGATTCATCTGACATGACCTTCCCATCGTGAATCCATGCTGCCTTGGGTCCTGTACCCCACTGGCCTCTAGGTACTCAACAATTCTTTCCTTCAGTAGTGATTCCATCATTTTCCCTACCATTGAGGTCAAACTAACTGGTCTGTAGTTTCCTGCTTCTGTCCTGCTCCCAATTTTGTGAAGAGGAATCACATCTGCCCTCCGCCAGTCCTCAGGTACCACCCCATCCTCCCATGATTTGTTAAAGAGAGTAGTCAGCTGTGTCACTAGTTCTACCCTTAGTTCTTTTAGAATTCTTGGGTGAATCCCAATAGGCCCCATTGCTTTGTCCACCTTCAGTTTTATTAGTTCTTTCAGAACCCTTTCTTCTGTAAATGGACTGGTATCGACCCCATCTTCAGAGTGTTTCTCTTGTTTAGTTTAGGTACCTCTCCCCCTTCCTTTGTGAATACTGAGCAGAAATTTTCATTCAGTATCTTTGCTTTTTCACTGTCAACCTCTGCCCACATTCTCTCCCCTTTATTAAGCCTCAGTATCCCTCCTTTGGTCTTTCTTCACTCCCTAATGTACCTATAAAAGGTTTTCTCCCCCTTCTTAACAGAATTGGCTATCCTTTCCTCAGTTTGGGCCTTTGCCATTCTGACTGCCTTCCTCCTCTTTTCTGCTTTAACTGATAAAGTTCTCTGTCCTGCTCCTTCTGTGTTTCCTTATATGTTCAGAATGCTATCCTTTTCTCCTTAACCTTCCCAATCACCTCTTTTGAGAACCATAGCATTTTTTTCCTTCGTTGTGTTTTGTTGATTTGCTTTACACAAAGGCTGGTTGCCTCTGTGATGGCTGTTTTGATTACTCCCCATTGTTCCTCCACCCCTCCTTCTTGCTAGTGCTTTCCTGAGGCACTCTCTCATTTTCCCAAAGTCAACGCTTCTAATGTCCAATACAATTGCTTTTGTATGGCTTGATTGTATGGCTTTGTTTATCGTGAACCACACTGTTTGGTGGTCGATTGTTCGCAGATGGCCACCCACTTCTAAATCTGAGATTCTTTTTCCATCACCATTTGAGAGTACCAGGTCTAAGATTGCTCCCTCCTGAGTGGGTTCCAATACTAGCTGTCTGAGGCATGTCCCTTGTAGGGCATCAAGAATGACCCTTCTCATGGATGTGCCTGCAGCAAAGGCACTCCAGTTAACATCTGGCATATTCAGATCCCCCATCAACAATATCTCCCCTTTTTCTGCCATTCTAAGGATGCCTTCCATCATTTCCTTGTCCATTCCCTTCCCCTGAGATGGGGGTCTGTATGCAACCCCCATGTGGATTGTGGTGCCGTTTCCTGTCACCAGGGTGCCCCAGAGTGCCTCATTTGCTCCCTGTTTACTCTTTAGTTATGGTGCTTTGATCCCTTCCTTTACATAGAGAGCTACTCCTCCTCCTCTTTTACCCTCCCTGTCCCTCTTGTAGATTGTGTATCCTGGTATGTTGATATCCAAGTCATGGTTTTCTGTGTACCATGTTTCTGTGACTGCCACAATATCCAGGCAACCCTCTTCCTCAAGGCCACTAGTTCAGGTAGCTTGTTACACAGAGTACAGGCATTGGTCCTCATCGCCCTCCACTTTTTGATGGCCTTACTCTTTTTAGCCCCATCTCTGTCCTTACTGCCCTTGCCTTTATTTATATTTACCTCTGTTCTGCTCCCTAATGACTTCTCTACCTTGGTGTTTACCTCACTAATTACCATGTTTTGTGGCAGGAGGCTGGGATTTCCCTGCTCCTTTTCAGTGCCTCCCCCCTTGGCTAGTTTAAATGCTTGCCAATGAAGCATTTAAACCTCTCACCTAGTATCCTGGTTCCTCCCCTGGACAGATGCAGACTATCACACCAGTATAGGTCTGCATCCCTCCAGGTGGCTCCCCAGTCCCCAGTGAAGCCAAAACCCTGAGCTCCAAACCAGTTTTTTAGCCATTCATTGAATTCCCTGATGAGGAGTACCATAGCATCACCTTTGCCATAGACAGGCAGCACCTCTGAGAAAGTTACCATATGTGCTACTTGTCTAAGGCCCCTCCACAACTCTACAAACTCCTCTTGAACTGCTCTGATCCCATTCCTACCCAGGTTATTTGTCCCTAGGTGGACAATGACATCCAGCTCCCTCCCTCATGCAGCTGCTCCATGACCCTGAGGATTTGCTTCCTGTCTCTCAAAGCTGTGGCACCAGGCAGTCACCTTACCTACCTCCCTCTCCCCTTCCTCCCCCACTTCTACCCCCAATGATTGAGTCCCCCACCAGGAGTTGCTTCCTTATCCTGTGGGGTCCCATGCCACCCTCCTGTGGCTCTCCTTTGTGAAGGTTCCCAGTATCCTCCATGGTCTCCACTGCAGGTGCTTCCATAGAGGAACCACTATCCACCAGAAGAGCATATGAATTGTGGAGAGGTACAGCTGGAGGAATGCAGCTCTGTTTCCACCATCCTCTCCCTTCCTAAGCCCACCCTGGTCCAGCCTCTCCTCTTTCTTGGTAACCTCTGAGGTAGTGGCATTGGCTCTGGTGGTCCCTGGGTGGAGGAGGAGGTTTCTAAATCCCAGCCAGGTCAGCTTGGAGATGGGCAACCTCCTCCCTCAGACCAGAGAGGTGTCTGCAAATAAGGCAGCATCGCAGCCTCAGAATGTCTCCCAGAACACTGCTGCCCCACAGCCATTACACTGCACCACTCCTATCATGTCTTATTGTGTCTCCTCTCCTGTTTTCTGTGTACCTCTCTCTCTCCTCACAACTCTCGCCCTTCCTGTTCTGGGACAGCAACTTCTATATTCTTTAGTAGCTTCCTTCTTCCTTGCTCAGTGTCAGACTACCAACAGCTGGGGGCAGAGCTACTTTTCCTTTATGGTTGACAAAACTAATGTTTCTTATGATCCTTCCCTTCCTACTGCCAAACAGAAAGTTCCTGTTGTCAGTCAAATCCAGTTTCTATAAAAGTAGAACTGACTTAGGGTGGCTGGGATGGATGGCAATTAGTAAGAAAAAGGCTTGCAACAGGAAGTTGTAATTGGAGTCATCTGCTTTATATTGTCTAAGCTACACCCCAATTAATCTCTCTCTCTCCTACTGATTTAGCAGAGTAGTTGATATGGTACCCTTCCCAGCACAGAACACACACTGACTTACTTTTCTTTTTTTAAACCTAAATAAGGCCCCTTCTACTTGTAATAAAGTGTCTGTCTGCTTAATCTCAACAGACACTGACTCCTGCTGAGACAGAAGTGTAAATTGGTAAGAAAATTATAGCTTTTTTTAGTTAGCTGCTTTCTGCTCTACAAGCAAGATTTCTGTCTTCCAAAGGCTAGCAACAGGCACCATACCACTCCATAGCACACCACAGCCCCTGCTTGCAACAGTGCTGCGTAATGTTTATATGCATAGCACACCACAGCCCCCTGCTAGCAACAGTGCTGTGTAATATTTATATGCATAGCACACCACAGCCCCCTGCTAGCAACAGTGCTGTGTAATGTTTATATGCATAGCACACCACAGCCCCATTAGCAGTAGTGCTGTGCAATGTTTATATGAGCAGCACACCACAGCCCTATGCTAGCATCAGTGCTGTATAATGTTTATATGCATAGCACACCACAGCCCCTGCTAGCAACAGTGCTGTGTAATGTTAATATGCTTAGCACACCACATGCCCGTGCTAGCAACAGTGCTGTGTAATGTTTATATGCTTAGCACACCACATGCCCGTGCTAGCAACAGTGCTGTGTAATGTTTATATGCATAGCACACCACAGCCTCCTGCTAGCAACAGTGCTGTGTAATGTTTATATGCATAGCACACCACAGCCTCCTGCTAGCAACAGTGCTGTGTAATGTTTATATGTTAGCACACCACAGCCCCCACTAACATCAGTGCTGTGTAATGTTTGTATACATAGCACCACAGCCCCCTGTAGCAACAGTGCTGTGTAATGTTTATATATGTAGCACACCACAGCCACCTGCCAGCAACAGTGCTGTGTAATGTTTATATACATAGCACACCACAGTTCCTGCTAGCAACAGTGTTGTGTAATGTTTATATGCATAGCACCACATCCCCTGCTAGCAACAGTGCTGTGTAATGTTTATATACATAGCATGTCACAGCCCTGTTAGCAACAGTGCTGTGTATATGTGTATATGCATGCGCACCACAGCCCCTGTTAGCAACAGTGCCGTGTAATGAATGCATGCCATCGCACCAGAGCCTCCTGTTAGCAACAGTGCTGTGTAATGTTTATATGCATAGACACCACAGCCCCTGCTAGCAACAGTGCTGTGTAATGTTTATCGCATAGCACACCACAGACCCCTGCTAGCAACAGTGCTGTGTAATGTTTATCGCGACAGCACACCACAGAGCCCTGCTAGCAACAGTGCTGTGTAATGTTTGTCAGTAGCACACCACAGACCCTGCCTAGCAACAGTGCTGTGTAATGTTTATATGATAGCACACCACAGACCCTGCTAGCAACAGTGCTGTGTAATGTTTATATGCATAACACACCACAGCCTCCTGCTAGCAGCAGTGCTGTGTAACTGTTTATATACTTAGCACACCACAGCCCCACTAACATCAGTGCTGTGTAATGTTTGTATACATAGCACACCACAGCCCCTGCTAGCAACAGTGCTGTGTAATGTTTATATGTTAGCAATCACAGCCCCCACTAACATCAGTGCTGTGTAATGTTTGTGGCGTATAGCACACCACAGCCCCTGCTAGCAACAGTGCTGTGTAATGTTTATGTGTAGCACACCACAGCCACCTGCCAGCAACAGTGCTGTGTAATGTTTATATACATAGCACACCACAGTTCCCTGCTAGCAACAGTGTTGTGTAATGTTTATATGCATAGCACACCACATCCCCCTGCTAGCAACAGTGCTGTGTAATGTTTATATACATAGCATGTCACAGCCCCCTGTTAGCAACAGTGCTGTGTAATGTGTATATGCATAGCGCACCACAGCCCCCTGTTAGCAACAGTGCCGTGTAATCGTTACATGCATCGCACACCAGAGCCTCCTGTTAGCAACAGTGCTGTGTAATGTTTATATGCATCGCACACCACAGCCCCCTGCTAGCAACAGTGCTGTGTAATGTATATATGCATAGCACACCACAGCCCCCTGCTAGCAACAGTGCTGTGTAATGTTTATATGCATAGCACACCACAGACCCTGCTAGCAACAGTGCTGTGTAATGTTTACACGATAGCACACCACAGACCCTCTCTAGCAACAGTGCTGTGTAATGTTTATATCGCATAGCACACCACAGACCCCTGCTAGCAACAGTGCTGTGTAATGTTTATATGCATAGCACACTACAGACCCCTACTAGCAACAGTGCTGTGTAATGTTTATATGCATAGCACACCACAGCCCCCTGATAGCAACAGTGCTGTGTAATGTTTATATGCATAGCACACCACAGCCCCCTGCTAACAACAGTGATGTGTAATGTTTATATGCATAGCACACCACAGCCCCCTGCTAACAATAGTGCTGTGTAATGTTTATACGCATAGCACACCACAGCCCCCTGCTAGCAACAGTGCTGTGTAATATGTATATGCATAGCTTACCATGTTTTCTCTTGGGTGCCACAGTCAGAGGCGGGCATGTTAATGACCATGTGTGGCATGCATGGTGCTAAGGGGCCATTATGTGGCCCCTAGTAGCCCTGCACATTGCCTTTGTGGATTTGCATGTGTGAAGGAATTGTGCGGAGCTTCAGCCGTTACTCCCACTCCATTCAATCCCTTGTCGGTATGTTAGGGTATAAATTCCTGGCAGTATATTGGAATCTTTGCCCATCAGATCTCCTTTGTAATTCTGACATCTGCTGTGACAGACTAGTGGTACCCTCTCCCATTGGGATCTCCATTGTAGTACTACTTCCCAACCCACCCAACACCTACCCATCCAGCACCTGATGTACTTGGCAACTGGCATAGACCTACTCTCACCACCTCGACTGGTCACAATCTGAACTACTGGGACAAAGTTCATATGCACAGAAACAGTTTCAAAGTCCATCCATTCTCAGTCCCAATCATTCAGGCAGTCGCTGGCTTAGTGGTCTGAGGAGGGTCTATGCCAGTCACCATCCAAAGATTTGTCCAGTGATTTCCACTGGCCTTGTAGGGTAAATCAGGTGCAAGATGGCGAATGGTGGGTGGTGGGTGCTGAGTGAGTTGGAGGGTTACCATTCAGTAATTTAACAAGGATGCGGTGCCTTGAAGGCCTTGAAAAACATGGAGTAGGACGTGAAACGTTAGCAAGCTTCCAGAAACTTTGCTGCTGTCTTAATTGAGTTTTTGATTTTTGAATAAATTGTGAGTGGATTTTAAAACACTCCTGCATGACTGTGATGCCGTTCTTTTGCCCTGCGTATTTGAATTTCAGGGTAGCTTCCAGTCGGCAGCTCTATGTCTGCCTTTTGTTTGAAAAGTAACAGGGATCTTGGTGAAAGAGACTATTTCTAGACTCATGGATTTTGAAGGAAGAGGGCTATTATAGATTACCAAGGCCCATGTCAGAATTGCAACAGCTATTGAGGTGGGAGGGAGTAACACTAGACTAACATGGTACATGTCAGAATTATAACAGGGATTGGGAGGGAGGTACCACTAGACAACTAGTGTACATGCCAGAATTCTAAGATGGGCCGGCCCGTCAGCACAGTGGTTGGATTTCTGCTTGCGATGCCAGTGACTCAGGTACAGGAACGGACCTGTGTAGTTGGAGGGCCGGCCGGGGGGCAGAAGGATCAAGTGTCCTATGCACTGGTCTCCTTCTCCAGGGGGAGGACGTGGTGTGTCACCAGTGAATGTGGACCCTAGCGGAGGCCAGGGCATCAGAGCACCAACAAGGATTTGAGGGGCGGATGGAGGCTGGCGCCATTGCACATTCCCGCCCCCATTACAGGGAAAATGAATGCATGCCCCATGCTGCCTTAATGATGCCCGTCTCTGGTGCAAATCGGTTCCTCAGGCCGACTCCCACCCTATCTCATTGTTCATGGCACTTTTGGGCTGGGTGCCATGTCCCCACCTTGGGGCAAGCCAGGGGGTCCCAGGAGAATGGCTAATGTAGGGACGCTGCAGTCGTGGGGTCCGTGACTGGGCGGTTGGCCCAGCAATAGGGGAGGGCACCAAAACAGAATAAAAATAAATAAATAAATAGAAAAAGTAAAAAAAAATAATTCTAAGATGGATCTGAGGGAGCTACCACTAGACAACCAGGGTACATGTCAGAATTATGATGGGGATCAGTATGGGAGGGAGGTACCATTAAACTACCTGGGTAATGTTAAGGATTACAACAGGGATCAGGCCAGAGGAGAGATGGTGTCATTACGCCTAGCACCAGTGCTGCAGAGTGGCAGCAGGGACAGGAGTCATTACATTGCCTAGCACCAGTGCTGCTGCGTGATAGGAGGAGACAGAATGTCATGTTGCCTAGCACCAGTGCTACCAGGAATCAGGAGGAGAGAGGGTGTCATTACATTGCCTAGTACCAGTGTTGCCAGGTGATAGGAGGAGACAGGATGTCATGTTGCCTAGCACCAGTGCTGCCAGGAATCAGGATGAGAGAGGGTGTCATTACATTGCCTAGCACCAGTGCTGCCAGGTGATAGGAGGAGACAGAATGTCATGTTGCCTAGCACCAGTACTGCCGGGCTAATGAAGAAGAAGAAGAATCAGCATTTATAGAGCGCTTTTCATACATCCAAAGCGCTTTACAAGCAATGCTAGACTGGTAGTGAAGTGACTGAATGTGTGGTGGCGCTATCGCACATCATCACCCACACACAGCCTGGATAATTGCATGAACTGGTTTATGGAAGGGGAATGTTGGCCAGACACTGGGAATGTTCCCTACTCTTGCGAAGAGTGCCCTGAGTTATTTATTCCACCTGGACACCCACCAGGACAACACCAGGATGGGCAGAAGGGACCTCGGTTTAACGTCTCATCCGAAGGACAGCACATCCCAGCAGTACAGCACCCCCAATACTGCACTCGGATGCCAGCGATTTTAGAGCAAGTCCAATCCTGGTGTGGACGAGAACCCACGACCTTCCGTCCAGTGGCAGATGTGCTACCAACTGAGCTATGCTGACACCTATGGAGGAGAGAGGGTGTCTTGTTGCCTAGAACCAGTGCTGCTGAGTGAGAGGAGGAGACAGGATGTCATGTTGCCTAGCACCAGTGCTGCTGGTGATAGGAGGAGAGAAGATGTCAGTGACAGGAGGAGAGAGGATGTCGTGTTACCTAGCACCAGTGCTGCTGAGTGATAGGAGGAGAGAGGATGTCATGCTGCCTAGCACCAGTGCTGCTGAGTGATAGGAGGAGAGAAGATATCAGTGACAGGAGGAGAGAGGATGTCATGTTGCCTAGCACCAGTGCTGCTGAGTGATAGGAGGAGAGAGGATGTCATGTTGCCTAGCACCAGTGCTGCTGGGTGATAGGAGGAGAGAGGATGTCGTGTTACCTAGCACCAGTGCTGCTGAGTGATAGGAGGAGAGAGGATGTCATGTTGCCTAGCACCAGTGCTGCTGAGTGATAGGAGGAGAGAAGATATCAGTGACAGGAGGAGAGAGGATATCATGTTGCCTAGCACCAGTGCTGCTGGGTGAGAGGAGGGGAAAGGATATTATTACATTACCTAGCACCAGTGCTGCTGAGTGATAGGAGGAGAGGGATGTCATGTTGCCTAGCACCAGTGCTGCTGGGTGAGAGGAGGAGAAAGGATATTATTACATTACCTAGCACCAGTGCTGCTGAGTGATAGGAGGAGAGAGGATGTCATGTTGCCTAGCACCGGTGCTGCTGAGTGATAGGAGGAGAGAGGATGTCATGTTGCCTAGCACCAGTGCTGCTGGGTGATAGGAGTGGAAAAGATATTATTACATCACCTAGTACCAGTGCTGCTGAGTGATAGGAGGAGACAGGATGTCATGTTTCCTAGCACCAGTGCTGCTGAGGTAATGGAGGAGAGAGGATTTCATGTTGCCTAGCACTAGTGCTGCTGGGTGATAGAAGGAGAGAATGAGTCATGTTACCTAGCACCAGAGCTGCTGAGTGATTGGAGGAGAGAGGATGTCATGTTGCCTAGCACCAGTGCTGCTGGATGAGAGAACAAGAGAGGATGTCATGTTGCCTAGCACCAGTGCTGCGGGTGAATGGACGAGAGAGGGTGTCATGTTACCTAGCACCAGTGCTGCTGGGTGAGGAGGAGAAAGGTGTCATGTTGCCGAGCACCAGTGCTACTTGGTGATAGGAGGAGAGAGTGTCATGTTATCTAGCACCAGTGCTGCTGAGTGATAGGAGGAGTGAGGATGCCATGTTGCCTAGCACCAGTGCTGCTGGGTGATAGAAGGGAAATGATGTCATTACATTACCTAGCACCAGTGCTGCCAGGAGACAGGAGAGTGCACAACACTGTGTACAATAATAAGAGTTGGGTTTGGAAGATGTAAACACAGTTGCCCTCGACAGCATTTTAGTGCTACTCAAGTCTATCTTTTTCACCTCTTTGCTCATCCCGCACCCCTGACCTGCCACTCTTTATGGCTGCACTTCATCCCATTCTGCCCACCAGACTCACCCATTTGCTGCTGCTTCCTGACACCTGGCTCCTTAGGCTATCTCTGTGTCCTCAGAGGGTCCAACTTATCCCTGACAGGGGGCCCTCCCTCCCCTCACCTGTGGGGGAGGAGAGTGACAGTTCCTGATGGGTACTCTGAGGTGTGCAGGAATGGATGGGGCAGGAGAGGTGGACTAGGGGGACTAATGGCATCGGAGAACTAGGCAGGTGTCACCTGACAGGCCTAGATGGGCACTATTTTTCCATTATCTGGGCCCCTTTAGTGCACACTGGGGTGATACCCTAGAGGCAGAGTCAACTGACATGTGGTCACCCGCATTGGCAAGGCTCCACGCACCACCACCAGGTGTTGCTCTCAAAGCAGTTTCCTGCAGCAATCACCTTTGGGAGGAGAGCATCCACATGGACACTCTATCACCCTTTCTGCTTGTCTTTGCTCCTGATGTCCTGGACTCTGGACTTGAACCCAGTTTGCCAGTGTGCCAAGTGGGTATCCCACTCCCAAATCCTTTAAATATACTACTGCACCATGTATAAAGGAGAACCCACTCATTTTCATGCACAGTGGGAGACACCTGAGATTTGCATAAAGGCTGGGGAGTGATCACAGATTTCATGGAGGCATGTCTTACCTAAAGAGATATGCCTCATTTTATATCAAGTGAAGATTGCATATGTATGGTCATGGCGTGAGGAGACACACAGCAGCTTGCTGTGAGAACACTGCTGGCAGAGTTCCTTGCTGGGTTGTCAAGAGTGAGCTGAGGCACCACTCGGGAACAATACCATTGTTCACAGGTGAGTTACACACAAATAGGAGGTCAGCCAGTTCCCGATTGGCCATGTAGTGGGCAGTGAGAGTACTGCTGTCCCTACAATGATCCAGGTCAGACAATTGGGAGCTGCTCCAGAGGTACATGGGGAGAACAGCAAGATGCTTGGCATTTACATGGGCCCATTGGGGGTTAGACCCAATCAGAGGTACTAGGTCAGTCCCCCAGTGCTATTTAGTGGGCAGATAGGGCAATGTTATTCCATGCAGTGATCCTGGTTGGACAATTGGGAGCTGCTCCAGTGGTGTATGGGGAGAGGACACAAATGCTTAGCATTTACCTGGGTCCTGATGCTTAAGCTGTGCAGGAGAGTTGCCCTTGCATTTGCAGAATGTAACATTATGCCAAGATGAGGATCTACCAGCTAAACTGACAATGCCAACAGTCTCTGAGTCAGAATGGGGGTGAGGGGCACTGAACAAATATTGCTGCAGGCGACTGTTTCTGATGTTCACATTATTTTCCTTTTATTATAAATTCGGCAAATATCTCAACATTTTACCTACAGAGCAGGCTTTTTCAAGAGATGCCTTCTATAAGCTTATTTACATAGGCCAAATGATTCACTATGTATTTCTACACTTAAAATCTTAAAATTCCAACATTTCCGCTTCTGAAATTCCAGGTTATGCACTCATTATGCTTCACAATATTTCAGATCTTTGCTGTTGCTTTTATTTAATTCATTCATTCAAGTTGTCCCATCAGGCTCAGGTAGCTTTTTTATGTTGCTGCACCAGGCACTGAGTTTAAATGCTTGTGAACTCAGCATCTGGCATAGAACAACAGCAAAGGTCTGAAATATTGTAAAGCATAAGTAACTTAGTGACAGTTGTCAGACTTGGTCCGCTGGTCGGTGGGTGTGAATAGGTTTTTTATGTCTCCAGCCTGGCGCTAAGCTACACAGTAATAGGTGCAAACCAGTTTTGTTCCTCTGCTCCTCTGTTTTATGAATGATTTATGAGTCAGGTGGTGGGTTCTTTATTGAGTCTGGGTTTGACAGACACTTACTCTGACTAGTGGTGACTACTGTGATACTGAGCTAAAACAAGACTAAGACGTCACAACCATCCTGATCCTACATTTGAATTGAACTGCACTGCTAGGAATTGTATTCTTTTCTTTTTTTATGATCAGATTGATTTGCTTTTATTGGAAACAAGCCATGGGGTGGGGGCAGGGTGAAGGGGGGCAAAGACGAACGGACTCCATGCTGGCCAGTCGGCCAGAAGATCCTTGCTCACAGACACTCTCTGTCCTACTCTTCTCTCAGTGGGCCAGACTGTTGTTAGCATTGCTGTCTGTCTATGCCTGCCACACCAGTCAGAATTGAAGTTTGATTATTAGTTTTATTCTTTTTTTTATTTACAGTAAAAATTGCGTAATGAAGATTGATTTGCAATGGCAGCGCAGACTGCAGTCTGCTGCTGAGCAGCGATAGCGGAGATAAACTATTGTTGCATTCACCCAAATGTTGAAACCTGGGAAAATGAGCGCCAGCGAATCCTATCATTATATTTCGTATCTGCTTACTATGCTCTGCACCAAGGTCCTGTTTAATGGTGTTTTGCAATGTGAAATTGAGGGATCTATGACTAGACAACCATGAATATGCCTTGATAGGCACTGGTAGGGACTATTTTCATTGAAGCTCCAGCTTGATCACTACTGCTGACTGTACATCACGTGTTCCGAGGTAGCGAAGGGAAGCAGAGGCACTTTCCTGGGAGGACTTAATGATATCCCAAGATCAGCACACTTAAAACTCTCATAGCTGACCCATTTGGCTTTGATTTACAAATAAAAATACCTGCTGCTTCCCTGATTCAGTGCCAGAGCTCTGACTCACCCCCACAGATTTAGGCAACTAGGGTTTCAGCCAGCATACCTGCTGCTTCCCTGACCCAGTGCTAGAGCTCTGACCTGCCCCCACAGACTTAGGCAACCAGGGTCCCAGCCAGCATACCTGCTGCTTCCTGACCCAGTGCTGGAGCTCAGACCTGCCCCCACAGATTTAGGCAACCAGGGTCCCAGCCAGCATGCCTGTTGCTTCCCTGACCCAGTGCCAGAGATCCAAACTGCCTCACAGACTTAGGCAACCAGGTACAAACCTCCCACCGAGTCCCTCTCTGCAGTCCAGCTGCTGTTGTTTCAAACTTGGCACCCTTTTCTACTGCCAAACAAAGGAGGCCTGCACAAACTGCTCCACAATTAATTACCTGATTCGCGTTAGCTCCGCCCAGCCGCACTCTAATTGGTGAGAGAGCATGTCCAACAGGCAATTACTTGAAACCCAAATACTGCATAGGTTTAAAAATGATTTTTATAGACATACCAAACTGCTATAATTAATACCATGTTGGTACCAGTTATAGATTATGTAGATACAATTTATGTAGGAGCCTCAAAGAAGGATTTGAAAAAGTGGATATTATGTATAATAAAATGGTGAGATATATTTTGAAGCTCCTAGGCTGACCCATCACTGTGTGCTCTATAGAGAGCTACAATGGGAACATTTAAGTAGTAGAGGAAGTCATCATATGACTAAAGTAATGTATAAGGTCCTTAAAGGGAGCAGATGGAGTCCAGGGAAGGGGCAGGATGGAGGTGGGTCTCATTGAAGGCAAGAAACTTAGGAAACAAATCAGCTGAGCTACAGGCACTCTTAGCAGTGTGGAGGGTGGATATTGCAGCTGTCACAGAAACATGGGCTGAGATTAACACAGGGAATTAACGGGGGTAGACTTTCAGATACATCAGGGAAAAAGGAAGTGCAAGGAGACAATAGTGAGGATATAAAAGTGGTGGGAGTAGACAGAAAAGGGAGGAGCAGGCAGAAGCACTGAATGAATACTTTTGCTCAGTGTTCAGGGAAGAAAAGGGGGGACCACTACCACCATGGGCTAGAAGGGTGGGGACAGGAGGAGAGGAGGGGACAGATGGAAGAACTGAGGCAAGTAGAGTCCTAGAGGGACTGAGGGCACTGAAGGTAGACAAGGCACCAGGGTCAGATGGTATCCACCCCAGGGTGCTGAGGGAGATGGTGGAGGTGTTGGTGGAGCCACATGGTAGCACCTGACAACATACAAATACTTTTTTCAAAGTACATATCATGTGCTGAGCTGGATACAAGGTACTCCTAATACAACTGTATAGACATAGTATCCAGAAAGACATATGCAGTACAATACTGAGAGATGGGGAGCAAGGAAGAGAGGGAAGGGGAGCAGGAGGGATGTAGGATAAGTGCTAGAGATGGATAACCATCCAAGTGCGGAAGTTGCCAACTGTAGGATTTGAGCAAATTAGTGATGACAGGTGCAATTTTCCTTCAGAGAAAATGTTAGCAAAGACTTAAGGGTAGATAGACCAGGGATGGTGATAAGCTTTAGAGACTTCTGCAGAGCGTTCCAAAGGGATGGAAGAGCAAAGTGATAGCTGCAGCACCATTTCAAGGTTCTGACATTAGGGACTTTGAACATTACAAGACAGTAGCACCTCAAGCAGTAAGACCCTGAACATCGTGTAAAAAGATTGGAGATATACGAGGGTAGTTTATCAGTAATTGCTCTGTGAATCCAAAGACAAGCATTTCTCTGCCTCCTAGCAGTAAAGAAGCTCCAGCCTATCATCGCATAGAACAAGTAGTGGTGGATGTTTAAAGGAGTATTAGAGATGAATCTCAAGGCCCATGGTAAAGGGGGGCAAGTTTAGTTAGAGCTGACTTAAGACAGTGGCTATAGAGAATGTCAGCGTAATGTAAGGGGGGAGAAGTGTAGATTGGACTAGGTTCCTCTTTGCCTCGAAGGTGAGAAGGCTTCTAATGCAGTATAAGATGCCCAGGCACTGTCTCAGTTTTTTAACCAGTTCATCCAAGTGAACTATGAAATTAAGTTTGCTGTCTTGCCAAAATCCCAAGTATTTAAACCTGTCCACTGTTTCAAGTGGTCTGCCAAGTAAGGTGTGGATCATAAGGTTCTGAATAGTCACAGATGAGTGAATGTGTTTGGGAGGTGATAAGTATTGCTTTTGTTTTCTTAGCATTAAGGAGCATTTTAAGATGTAGAAGGTTATGTTGCAGAATGTCAATATGCAAGCTCAGGGTAGCGCTGTATAGCACAGTGTCATCTGCAAAGAGATGTACTGTTGCCATATGGACCTTGGAGTGGCAGTATAGCCTAGAGGTTAGAGGAACGAGGTATGAACGAGCTTGATAAAACCAGAAGACCAGACCCAATTTTGATTCTCACAACCTCCTCTTGCATACTGTGTGACTCTCAGCAAGTCACTTAACCAACCAGTGCTCCCAGGTCACCCCTGAAAACAGGCACTTGTGCCTAGTGGGCCTTACCCAGTTACCAAAGACTAAAAATAAAAAAAAATTATTGATATAGATTGCAAAAAGGATAGGAAGAAGAATAGATCCTTGTGGCACTCCTCATGGAAGAATTTTAAGTGGGGAAAGGTCCCCTTGAGTTTTGATTTGTTGCATTCTGTTAGGTAACAGCTGAACCATTTCATAGCAGTAACATCAAGGCTGAGGTGATGCAGGGCAGACAAAAGCACGCAGTGATCGACATTATCAAAGGCCTTGGTTAAGTCTAGAAACAGTGCATAGATATACTTTTTTGAGTCCAGCGCGTTTTGCCAATTACTAGTTACTTAGGCTAGAGCGGATATCGTGTTATGCTTTGGTCTGGAGCCTGACTGTATAGTGTTACAAGTCTTCAGCTTCCAGAAAATCTCTCAATTGGTAATTAACTAACTTCCAATAGTTTTGATAGGATGGGAAGTAGAGAAATTGGCCGATATTTGTTCAGATCACATGTATCCCTGACTTAAAAGGAGATAATATGTGCAATTTCCAGATTGCTGTAGGTTATCTAGTGCTAAGGATAGATTGAAGAGATGCGAATGGGAGAGGTCAAGTGACAGTAGCCTATTTTCAAGAATAGGGTTCTAGGAGATCAACGCCAGTGTTTTTAATATCCAGTGACAGTAGTAGGTCCTCAACCTGTTTAAAGGTTACTGGCTGAAGATAAAGAGGAAGATTTCTGGCTCTTCAGCACTGTCAAGGTATGGGGCAACTTTAGTACTGGATTGAGTCAGAAGTCTACTAGCTGGTGAGATGTTAAATGCTAAGCCCACCATTGCAAACTGTTTATTAAGTTGTTCAAGGATGTTGGCCTTGTCTGTAAGTAATATCTCCAACAATGATCTTAGAAGGCAGTGGAGAGGTGGAGTGTGGCCCTCAATCTCTCTAAGGATATTCCAGAATTGGACAGAATTATTTTTGGATTCTTTGAGGGCTGTTTGGAAGTAATGGGCTTTTTCCGCTCTAATGAGTTTAGTGAAGGAATTCCTTGCAACACGGAAAGCCTGCCAGTCCAAGTCTGATTTCGTTTTTCGGGCCCTTTTCCACAACTTGTCTTTGTTCTTTAGGGCTTCTTTTAGGGTGGGTGTAAACCAGGGTGATGATCTTTTTCTAGTCTTAGGTTTGACAAGTGAAACATGCTTGTTCACCACTCCCAAAACAAGGTTTGGAAGATGTTATAGGCTTCGGAAAGAGAGGGAGCAGTAAATGTCCTGCCATCTATTCTTACTTAGGTCTGTTCAGAAGGCAGGTTGACTAAGGTTCTTTAGGCATCTTTTTATTTTAAAGGTAGATGTCGAGGGAAGTTTAGGTGTACGTTATATACAGGCGATAGCACTGTGGTCACTTAAGTTGTTAATATGCCTGTGTAGGAGATGTTATGCTGCTTGTTGACAAGTATTAGGTCCAGGAGGGTGCTACAACTTGGGTTTTTGCTGTTGGGGTGCGTGATGTCCGGGGTAATTTGTGAAAGGCCATGCTTGTCACAAAAATCCTTCAGTGGTTTGAAGCAGGCATCTCTCCAGTTCAGATTGAAGTCCCCCATGATAATGCACTTGGAGTTAGCTGTCTCCAGGATGTTATGAAAATGGGATAGAATTCCTAAGCCATCTGATGGAGGCCTATAACAGGCAGTAATTGATGATGGCCTCTTCAGAGGTCAGGGTCACCCTCAGTGTAAGGCTCTCAAATTCCTTTGGGGTAGCAGTTGCATTTGTTACTGTTAGATAACTTATCCTTTATATATAAATTTTTTTCAGTTGTTTAACCAGGAGTAGTACACTAAGCTGAAAGCTTTTTTACAGGCACAACCTGGGAGCACAGGGAAGTTAAGAGATTTGCTCAGAGTCACACAGTATGCAAGTGGAAACTGTGGGATTCAAACCCAGGTCTGGTCTGCTGGATGTCACCAGATTTGCAGCTCAGAGCCTTAAACCACTGCGTTATACTGCCTCCCCCCCACAGCAACCCCTCTGCCCCTAGAGGGTCTATCAGCTCTGAAGACATTATAGGCAGGGATATAGATGCTGGTTGAGAGTTGAACTCCTGAGCCAAGTCACAGAGATCATTAGAATATCTGAGACATATAAAGCACCCAAGCTTGTAATAAGTCTAGCTTTTTAAAAGACTGCAGGCATTAATGTGGAGGAATTGATCCCTTTAACTGGAGGAAATCCAATGGGGCATTTAATGATAAGGGGGACCAGAATTTAATTCAGCATTCCCTGAGCATAATAGTAAGAGAACAATTAAGTTCCTGAGTCCAGTTATAAGTCTCTTGATAATGTGTGTATTATGTCTTTTTGTATGTGGGGTTTTCCAGGGCAGTCTGTGAGGGGCAGCAAGCATGTTAAAGAGGGACATTGCATGCAATGTTGTTTTTACTGTCATTAACAAAGATGACTTGATAGTACTTGGAAGGGATATTGTGGGAAAAGAGTGTAACTAGTATTTTGGGATTAGTTCCTGAAGGAACAATAGTAGATTTGCTTGTCAGTGAGACTGCATTTATGTCCTGCAGCCCCTAGTTTGAGGAAGGTTCTGTAAATTTATGAATAGGCGTAGTTAATAGGAGTAGGAAGCAGCTGCAAAGAATGAGGGGCAATTTAGAGCATTTAATAAACCTGGCCTCAAAGCCTGAAAGCTGTAAACTGGCAGACACTTTTGCTGATGCTCTAAGTGACCACTCTCCAATGGTCATGGTACAGAAGAATAACTTTCAAGTCCCCCATCCAGGATACTCTTGGCCCAAAAATTATTTCAATATATTTACAGGATCCTTCCTTGGCACTATCAAGAGGTAAATTGGATCTACATCAAACATGCCCCAAACCTTCACACGCTCTAGAATTCTTCATAAATAACTTCTTATCTGCTACTAATAAGCATGTCCCACTGAAAAAAATCAGGGTGAAAGGTCAGGATGTTAGGTGGTTGTCCTGGGACCTGAAAAAACTCATGAAGGAGAGAGATAAGGCCTGGGGGAACTACAAAATCATCCATCAACCCAAGGTCTGGCAGGACTATAGGAAACTATGAAACAAATGTAAAAAGGAGCTCAAAACAGCAAAAAAAGTTACATCACAGATCTCCAGAATAAAAATCTCTCTGACCCAAGAATGTTCTGGTCACAGATCAATACCCAGGGCGATTGCTCTATAATAGCTAACAGCACAAGACTAGAGAACCTGTTGGATGCCGCCAATACAATTATCTCCTTCTTCACTGACCTAAATAAGCTCAAGACTCCCCATGTAGGGGCTCCCATGCCCAACCACACCCAACTCCAATAGCACCCCTCACTCCCCGAACTTACACTTTAAGTTGCTGTCTGAAAATGAGGTCTTAAAACTACTTAAGAACATAAAACCCCATGGTTCAGCAGGGCATGACAAGCTGGAACCAAGACTGCTGAAGACTGCAGCACCAGCTGTAGCTGCTCTAGTCTTGTGGCTGTTCAATAGATCCCTCCTTGAAGGGAAAGTTTCCTCACTATGGAAAGTTGGCCTGGTCACACCTATCCATAAACGTGGTTCACGTGAACATGTGGAAAACTATTGGACTATTTTGATCCTCTTCATCCTAAGCAAGATACTGGAAAAAGCCGTCTATAACCAATTAATGGACTATATTGAGAGGAATGGCTTATTTATGCCTAGACAACATGGATTTAGGAAAAAAACATGGTACAAACACAGCCCTACACTGCCTAACTGATTATATTTTCTCAGCCCTAGACAAAGTCCAGTCCACTGTGTCAATCTTCATAGACCTCACCAAGGCCTTCAACCTGGTGGCCCATCAGCTGCTCCTAGTGAAACTTAAACTCGTTGGCCTGGACTGCCTTACAGTTTGGTGGTTCAATGACTACCTTCGGTGGAGGTCCCAATTCATCAGAGGGCAAGATGCACATCAGGGAATTGCCTAATTCAAGGTGAGGTTTTCCAGGGTTCCATCCTGGGGCCCTTATATTTTCTAGTTTCATAAATGACAGGCCAAAGCACTATGATGAAGTGACATACTCCTATATGCAGATGATGCAGTGCTCTACAGGTCCTCTAAGGACCTGAGCTCACTGAACAATGCATTGACAAATGACCTGCAACTCCTCAGGTGCTGGTGATTCATTACTTGTGAACACCTGGGACCAAATAAAAGGAGAGGGAGGAGTCATAGTTGGGGAACAAGAGTTCTGATTTTATTTTAAGTTGGAGTCCCTGTATACACCAGCAAACCAGAGGGACCAAGAACTTACTTAAAACTCTGAATGGAAGTACATTAAGGATTCTTTACTACTTTGTGGTTCAACTGTATCAACAATTATTCAATATTATAATAAACGTATTACCCTATGAGCTCAGCAGTACCTGGTCAGGTTATACTACTAACTACTTTAAAGTGTGAAGTAATGGACTGAACTCTGTGCAGCCTTAAACTCTAAGGTTAGGATGTTCAGCTTCTGGATACATAGTTGGAATTTCACAGGGTGGTCTGTCGAGATGTCTCGTCACAGTGAGATGTTACATCAAAACAGTTTGTGAAACAGGTATTAAAGCAATGAGTTTTCAGATATTGACTACTTGACCCCTCAGATAGGTCACTGGAAAGGGTGAATCTGAAGAACAGAACCAATAAAATGTAATCTAATGGTATCTTCTGTGAGATCCCAATCAGGTTACTGGGACAGTAGCTGTGCCAATCTGAAAGAAACAAGAACAAGGAATCCTCAAGGCATATGCTGTCAGACCCCAGATGGGTTACTGGGAAGAAGCTGCAGTAGATTCAAGAATAAAAGGAACCTTGAATTTTCAAGGCATCTGCTGATGGACCCAAAATTCTGGAAGGGAAGCTGTTGTAGATCCACGGATGTGACGGTCAGGAAAAGCCTCAAAGCATCAACTGTCAGACCCCCAAAGGGTCACTGAGACAGAAGCTTCTGTTGAGGATACTAGATGAAGAATGCTGGTTTTAAAGAATGCTGATATGGAAGAACATTAAACCTAGAAGAAAAAAGAAACTCCAGCTACAGTACATTGGAAGTCCTTAACTAGTGAGCTGGTGTGGCTCCTACACTTGCTAATTTTCTTATCATGGATGAGCTGAAGGCTGAAGCATAGCAAATGTGAACTGACCTAATTGATACCCTAACCTACCTCGATGAATGACCCCAAGACTGACAAATGCACACACCGACTGGATCAGGATAGACTAACTGCTGGAATAAAGTCTTTTCACAAGTTTGGTGTGGATTCTTTAGTACACACAGGTCAATGTCTTTTGCATACTATTAGGTACCCTGAGCACTCTTTCAGCACAGTTCTGGCTTATTAAGTGAAAGTAGTCACAAATTGTCCATCTGGTGCCAATAGGTAGGTTGCCTTATGTAAGTCTAAAGAATAGTTACGGGGTGCTAATGAGCAGCCAGTGGTAATAACGTGGATCCCCATGGCTCCCGACCTTACATAAGAAAAAGTATTAAAATCTATAGGCATCCAATGCAGAAATGCAGCTAGAGTCATAAATAACAAAGGTATTTGCAGTATGGAGGAATATTTGGTGGCCAATCAAGGGAAAAGTCAATACTCGGTCACAAAAACAATTTCGTTGTCAGCAGCCGAGATAGCGGTGCTTGAGAGGGAGGTATTGGATCAAGTGCTAAAGGCCCTGGAAGTGAAGTGGGGCCAGCTAGAACAGAAGATTGACACTTGCCTGCAAAGTATGGTTGAGCAAGTAGCAACTTAGGCAAACAGGCTGGCAGGGGCAGAAGACTGCATCTCCAAGGTGGAGAACATCGTGGATCCGTTAGTGGCCCGTATTTCCACGCTTAAATGGAAATTGGTGGATTTAACTGAGCAACATGACTATCAAAAAACTATCATAGGCGATTGAATTTGCAGCTCTGGGGGCTCCCAGAGGGGAAGGAGGGACCGGACATACTTGTTTTCTGTGCTGAGAAACTGCTCTAGTCTATTGGGCATGAAGTTGAAGAAAGGAAAGTTAAAACTGGAGAGGGCCCATAGAGCTGTTGCCCCATGACCACCGGCTGGTCAACCTCCTTGGCCGATTATATTCTGGTTTCATAACTACTAAGACCAGGAGGAGATGCTGAGAGCCTATCGGAATATAAGAGAATTCATGTATGAAGGTCCCGGTTATGCTTATTTCAGGATTACTCCAACAGAATCTTAAAAAAGTGAAGAGCATTTAATCCAATCCTTACACAACTGAGAGAGCTCAAGGTGGACTGCTTTTAAATTTTTCTGGCGACTTTGAAAGTGAAACATGAAGGAGTGACATACTCCTTCTGGGAGCTGGAAAGGGCTGCCACATTTGTTGATGAGCTTAAGAAGAAGGTGGGGTGGGAGAGCTGCAAGGAGGATGTGGCTGGAGAAGGGCCCCAAACTGTCAATGCTAACTGAGCTTGTTGGACTAAGTTTACTGCTGTTGGAAAAGTTTTGAATTGCGGTGAAGTTTGTTACCCATCCTTCGCTGGTTTGGAGCAGCTGTTGGATACTCCCTATTTGTTTTGGGAAGAATAATTCACATGGTGGCAGGAAAGCAGGTAGGTATGAGGAGAGAAGAAGAAGAGGAGAGAGACTGTGGCCTATGATTGCAGGGGAGAGACTTGCTAGTAGTTCAAGTAAGTCAAGAAGAAGTGTAGTTATAGATCTTTTGTCCCTGGGAACAACTGTTGGAGGTTTTTGGAGATGGACTTGGAGGCAAGAGGCACTGAATGAAGGCCACAGTGGATCCACGCTAGCAAGTGGGTGAGTCAGGGCCTGGAGGGAGAACTGATGCTGTGTGTGATTTAAGGCAGCATCGGTGTTCCTGTGGCCTCTGCAAACCTGGAGGGAGTTTTACTCTATGGGTATATGAAAGGGGAAGTGTAATGTGGGTAGGGAAGAAATGCCCTTTTTTCAATATTTTATATGTAAAAAGACTTTGCTGCTCTGTGTGGGGGGCAAAACTGGGACTCCTGCTAATTAGATGCTATGGGCATGAGCATCACTGAGGGGAATGCCATGGGAATGATGAGCTGGTATGGAGCAGAACTCTGCAGGAGTATACTTCCTGTAATGTTGCTGATAGTTTGATGCTTGGGGGATAAATAAGCTTTGCAGGGTCAGGGTGGGGAACAGAATGTCTGCGATGTATGTGAGGGTGTCATTCCAACTTTTGAATGAATTATGTGGATGGAGTAAATGGGTGGGTGGAGAGAGGGGATATTGGTCAAAGTTCATGTAAATAAGTTAAGGGGGTTGAATGTGGGGTATGAGGATAATGATGGAAAGGGGGAGTTGTTATGTTACAGTTGTTGACATTTGTGCAGCTTCAAGGAGGGCTCTACTGTGTTAGGGAGCCTTCTGTCATGTATACACCAGGAGTTAGAACTAAACATGAGGAACAGAGAGAAATGAATACTGGAGCCATAAGGGAATGGTAAAGGGAAGGTTGGTATTGGAAAATGAGTAAACCAAAAATTTGGGGGTCACCTCATGGAATGTGTGGTTGATCTCATCACCAGCTAAAGAACAAGCATACTGATGGCCCTGCAGAGACAGGACACCCAGGTGGCTCTCTGCATGAAACACACTTGATCCTACAGAAACATCAGAAACTAGTGAGGGGCTGGGTAGGTAAATGTTATGCTTCTCCCTACAACCCACACAAGAGAGGGGCTGCAGTGTTGATTAGTAAGAACCTACCTTTCACATGCACCAGGGTAGTAACAGACAGGGTTGAGGGGAGGTACATGTTTGTGGAGTGGGTACTCTATGGAGAGAAAATGACGTTTGGGAGAATTTATGCTCCGGCAGTGTTTAGTCCGGCTTTTATCAGGAAGTGTTGGATGTACTGGTTAGGAGCAATTTGAGGGTTTAATTGTGAGAGGGACTTTAATGCAACTGTGTATCAGAACTGGACCACTCTGAAGGTAAGGAGACATGGAGGAGGGTGAGGTACTGGCAGGAGGGGTATTGGATATGGATTTAATTGGCAGTTGGAGGACCCTGCATCCAGGGAAAAATAATTAACTTTTACTCTAACCGCATAAAATTTTAACAGATTGGATTATATTTGCCTACCTCGTGGTTGGTTAGGGAAAGTGCAGGGAGTGGAGCAGCCCAATTATCTTGTTGAATCATGCTATGGTCAAAATGGTAGTCATGGTAAATGAGGAAAAGACAGGTCCCTCACCGTGGAAGTTCCCTCGATATCTATTGAGTAAGATGGAATTCCCAGAATACCTCAGACAATAGTCGAAGTTTTATAAAGAGACATATCAAGGGTCAGTGGAATCCCCAGATTTGTTTTGGGAGGCAGGGAAAGCATTCTTCAGGTGGGCTATTATTAAGTTTGTGGCCCAGCATAAAAAGCAAAGAGAAGAAGCAAGATTGGAGCTGGAGGATAAGGTGAGGGAATTAGAGAAGGCGTTAGTGGAGAAACCAACTGAAGAGAGGGTAAAAAGCCTAAAGGTCACAAGAGAAGCGCTTAATGCTGTTTTGCTGGAGAAAGCAAAAACAGCAGGTTTTTTTTGCTAAAGCCACCTGTTTGAATGGAGGAACAGATCTGGCCCATTACTGGTCTGTTTAATTAAGGGGAGGAAGGTCTGTATGCATATCGTGGAAATTAAGGATGGGCATGGGAAAATCTTTTGGGATAAAACTGCAATAAAGGGCAGACTTGAGCAATTTTATAACCAGCTTTACCAGTTAGAATGCAGGGGCAAAAGGGAGGAGGCGAGGCAGTTTTTGGGTGAGGTTAAGATCCCTGAAATTTCCAAGCAACAGAAGGAGCAGTTGGGTGGGGAGATTTCGAGGCTGGAGATTGGGCAAGAAATACAGTGTCTTAAGCATGGGTAGGCAAGTGGGCCAGACAGGTTTCCTGTCAAGTTTTATAAGATCATGAAGGAGCATGTGGTGGGCTCTTTGTGGCAGGTTTTTGCAGAGGTCCAAGAGGGGGGTGGTCTATCGGCATCCTTCAAGGAGGCAGTAATCTGTCTAGTCCCTAAACCGGGGAAGGATGGGCAGGAGTGTTCCTCATACAGACCGATTTCTTTATTAAACTGTGATGCCAAGATTTTGGCTAAAGTATTGGACAGAAGGTTGGACCAACTGCTCCCAGAGCTGGTCCACCCAGACCAAACAGGTTTTGTCTCTGGGAGATGCTCGTATCATAATATGAGAAAGCTGCTTAATGTGGTCTGGAGGGCCTCTCAGGGCAAGAAGGACTTTGCTATCCTTACGATGGATGCCGAGAAGGCGTTCGATCATATAGAGTGGGAGTATCTGTTTGAGGTCCTTCGGGAATATGGGTTAGGTGAGCGATTTACTGGATGGGTGCAGAGTATGTATAGTTCTCCTAATGCGAGGGTTTTGGTGAATGGAGATCTTACAGATAGGTTTATTCTCCATAGGGGAACTAGGCAGGGGCGCCTTCTCTCTGCACTCTTGTTTGCATTGGCAATAGAACCTCTGGCAGTTAAGATTAGAGACTTGGCAGAGATTAAGGAGGTGGAAGGGAAGTCAGGGAGGGAACACAAAGTAACTTTATATGCAGATGATATGTTGTTATATGTTAGGGACTAGTCCAGATCTGTTCCCCCATTGCTAGCAGTAATAGGGAGGTTTGCTGTATTTTCAGGATATAAAATTAATGTCAATAAATCAGAGATAATGTTGTGGGGAGAAATAGAAAGGGCATTTGGGAATAGAGTTTGGGGGCTTAAGAAGGTGAACAAAGCCTTTACATATTTGGGGATTCAAATAGGCCATGAGGTGGGACAATTGTTTGCAGTTTCTGCCTTCCTACCATGACCCCCCTGGCAGGGTTCTCAAATTCCTGAAGGGGGAAATCAGGAAATGGCTACCCCTTCTCTTCATATTCAGTTCTTGCCTCTCCCCTTCTCTTTTCCATCTGCCCTTCTGGGTCACCAGTGTGCACAACCTACCCCATCCTTTTTACTCCAACAGCACTTGCGTACTACCTCGAGCCTGCTCCTGGTACACTCATTCACTATAAATGGTTCTAACGCAGTATTACTATTCTGTACATTTATACTGCTTGACCCTAATCTCTCCTATGGAGTTCATGTCGATAATGTTGCTAGAGCTGCAAATATACGTATTGGTCTTCTTTACAAACATAGACAACATCTTACCCCAGATGCACTGAATATTGCTGTTCAGAGCTCTGTGATCTTGGTTATTGACTATGGTCTCATCATTTATGGCTCTGCCACAATCACAACTCTCAGGCGTATATCAATTGCCTTAAACAAGGCATGTCGGCTCATTACAGGTGCCCACTGTCTCATCCACACATGTGACCTGTATGCTCTGACTGTCTGGCTCCAGCTATCTAACTGTATCAAGTATCTCACCTGTACCATGGCGAAAAAAAATTTCCTTGGCCTTGCACCCCCTGGTGTCTTAGCCTTATTACACCACAGCTCCAATAGTCGGTGCCTAAGGAGATCCGATAGGCAGCTCCTGAAAGTTCACCACTGTCGCACTACCCAGGGATGATGCTCTTTTGCCTATAAAGAGCCACTCTGGTTTAATGGCTTCAGCCCCACCATCTCCTCTGTCCTGACACTAGGTATGTTCAAAACCAGACTCCAGCACCATCTCACTGCCAACAGCTCTCTGATTGCCCCACCTAACCTTAGATTGTTCTCCACCAGCTCCTGCAACCCTCTCACCTCTCACCATTCACATCTGCCACACCACTGTGTTCCCTTGCTGCACTTTTTCTTTCCCCATTCCCCACCCACATCTCCTCTCTACCCCTACCTGTCCTGCCCCTTGCCTCCCCCTCTCCCCGACTACTGCACTTCTCAACTAATGTCTGTTGTACTGACAAATGCCTCTGGCTGCTTTGTTCCTTTTGTTTATTCCCAATGTTTCAGTATGCAAACTGTCTGTTATCATACTATTGTTGTTTGTTCTTGACTTGTTGTTTTCCTCAATCTGTATTTCTCTGATATGGAACCTTTTAAAAAAGCCTTGGCTCAAAGGTAATTGTAATCCTAGACCTTAATAAATAAAATTAACAAAAATAAATATGTTCTTTTGTATGATTTTGGACATGTATTGTAATTTACCCAATGTTCCACTACTGTTTATTGTACAATACCGTGTGTTCCAACTGTTGCACAATCTTACAATGTTGTATTGTTTGTACTACCCACATACTATTGTAACTGATCATCCTTCACAATCTTATGTAACCTGCTTCCTAGGTCGCACTGTGAGATGAGCAACTTGTTGTTCAGTGTGCCTCCTGTAAAACATTTCAATAAATAAATTGTATAGTCTGAATTATTCCCTGATGATGAAAAGTATAGAGGAAGTTATGCAAGGTGGAGAGTTGCCAGTTTCTTGGAAGAGTTGAATAAATCTCATAAAATGAATACCCTCCCTAGGGTTCTGTATCTGATGCAGATGCTACTGATGGGGCTAAGTAAGAAGGACATTAAGAGGATAGAAAAAGCCTTCTCTGAGTTTTTATGGAAGAAGCCCCAGAGTGAGACTACATAGGTTACAATTGGACGGGGGTGGGGTGCTGAATCTGCCCAATCTGCACAATTATGCTCTGGTTATGCAGTACAGGTATATATTGGGGATTGGGTTAATAGGAAGCAAGATGCGGATGGCTAGACCTGGAAGAGGGTGAAGGATGGTCAGGTTTTCAGCTTACTTAGGGAAAGGAGGAGGAAGGTATATAGTAGTCAGATTAATCAAAATCTGTTGGTGGTCTCAGTGTTGGAGGATGGGACCAGATTTTAAAATGGGTTGGAGTGGGGCAGGAAGGAGGAGACACTGCTGCTTCTCTTGTAGGGGAACCAGGGGTTTCTGGTGGGATTAGAAGATAGAGCTTTCTGACCTGGGAGAAAAGAGGTAAGATGTGTAAGGGACTTGTGGAGAAGGAGGCAGTTAATATCGGGTGAGGAGCTGGGAGAAAGGGTAGGCTTGGGTTTGTTTTGAAGCTTAGAAGCCAGCAATTTTACCAGGAAGCTTAGTAGGGGCTGAGGAGGGATTCCCCACTAGTGCAGGTCAAGTATTTGGTCCTCGGCTCTCGTATGGGCACAGGAGGTTTAATTGGCCAGGCAGCGAGATTGGGGAGGAAATATTTCCCTGATTATACTAGTAAAATGAGGAAGCTGTGGAATAGAGACTCAGGGAGGGACTTACCGGACCAAGGCTGGGCCTTGTTACTGAAACTGCACAAGGGACTGCTAATTTGTAATAAGTATCAAGAATCATACTACAAATTATTTATAGGCTTTACTGCCCCCCTGAGTATGGTGCATTGATTTCATTTGGAGATTTCTCCACTTTGCGAGAGATCTCAGAAAGAGATGAGAACATATATTCATTGTTTTTGGGCGTGCCCCCGAACTTAAACACCTCTGGGAAGGGTTAGTCCAAGAAGTTGGTAGAATATGGGGTAGGCCAATAGGAAAGAGGACCAGTTGCCCTACTATTTTGAGTGAATGAATTGGACAGGGAAGATTGTAATCCTTTTCCTAGGTGGGTGAAGGTTTTGATAGTGCTGGCTAGGCACTGCATATTGAATACGTTGGTATCTAATGTGACCCCTACAGTCCAGCAATGGAAAAATATGATTCTGCAAGTGCTGGGCCTGGAGAGGTTACATTTTATGATTAAAAACAGGAGGAGCATTTCTTGATGACCTGGGATCCATTCCTGATATCATTATCCCCAGCAGAGGTGGAAATGTTAAGGAAGCGGATTCAATGATAGAGTGAGAAGGTTCAACTATGAGAGGAGAGGGTATACAGAAAGAGCGGCCACCAGTTGCTATGCCATATACAGAGCCCCAGAACCGGTTAATGGTGGTAAACTGAAAGCGGGAATAGCCACACCTATGGGTGAAAAACTAATGAGTGCTTGGTATAAAGATAGATATGCTGAACTGTAATCTGCACAGTTATGTCATGTTGTTCCTGTTTTATTCATTTTCTCTTTTAGTTTTTGGTTTTTCCTGTTCTTATATGGGTAGGGGATGTGGGGGGTTATGTTGTAAGAATGAAAGGTACATATATGTGATTGGTTGTCTGGAGTAAGTTATATAGCTATGGTGCACCCATTTATAGGCTGGACATTTGGACAATAAGAGAAACAATTATTTTGGGTGCGAGCATACGTAACAAATCTGTTGACTTGTTGGATACATATGGTGTCACATAAATTGGAAAATTTAATAAAATATATTATGCAAAAAAAAAGAGGAATAGTTACACAGGACATCTGTAACTAGGCAGTTTTACATGGCACAAGACAGCCCTTGAAGGGTACCAGGGAATTCAGCGGTGTATTGCAAAGATCTAGACACTTAGCAGGAATGTTGTCAATTGCAGGGGCACCAACATGTTAGACAGTCATTATGGGGTACCACATGATGATGCAATTCAAGTTTAGGGGTACCAAAACATTAGGCAGCTATGCAGTTCAGTTATGGGCACTTTATCAATAGATCAAAGCAGAGGACTGCCTCCACAGCACTGGTGCTCCCGAACCAACACAGTTGCCTCAAACAGACAGATCGGCATTCAGCCCGAATATAGGCACATTTCCACAGAACCTTTGCAATATCCAAAATATCTTCATTATTGCAATTAAAAAGTGCAGTGCAAGTGCAGAAACAACCAAGTCCACAGGGGGCACCACGGAGCACCGTTTCACACCCACAACTCCCAATGCTTTGTCAAGATTAGATGGCCTCCTACAGACTCTGCTAAAAGAGCAAATTCTTAAAGACATATGAACAATATTATATAAAGATTATATAAAGTGCTTTAATGACCACCAAAATGAATTCAATAAAACAAAAAAGAAAGGACATTTTATTACTACCAAAAACTTACATTATTCAGTTACTCCCCTTAATTATTCCAAAAGATATATTTTAAAATATCTAATCTAAAAACATTGTAGTTTTTGCTCTGACTCTGCACATTGTAATTGCAATAATAAATACATTTTGAATACTGCACAAGATTCTGTGGAAATGTGCCTGTTTTTGGGCTGAGTGCTGGATCTGTCTGTTTGAGACTTTATTAATAGGCAACTATGCAGTTTGATTTTGGGCGCTTTATGAATAGGCAGATATACAGTTGATTGTATGGGTAATTTGTCAGTACGGGGTACCACACAATTAGGCAGTTCAGATATGGGCATCAAAATGTCAGGTAGCCACTGCAGTCACCACACATGAGTGGGAAGGTACAGTAGTTTGGAAAGTGGAAACACAAGTTCAGTCAGGCAAGCTCATACATATTCACTGGTTGAGTTTAATATTGTGGGCCCCTCTGTATTAGCTGGAATGGAACTCTGATTACCATGCTCTAAGGGCAGTTGTTTTCTTGTGCCTGTCCCCAGAGTTTCTTAGCTCCTATGGAGCTTTCTCTAGTTCTGCCCAGTGGGTGGTCCGGGGCCCTGGTGCAGCCAGCCCCCTCAAACCTGATCCTGGAAGTAGGCTTAATTTAACTCACCTAACAGTTGGTCCACCAGGGCCTGCCATGCCTCTAATTGATCCCACTGAGTGCTTGCTCCTGCGCTATGGAAAATCTGTCCTGTGCCCTAGGGGAGGTCAGACACCTGGGGCCTAGCCACCCTCCCATGTGGCTTCAGCCAATCGGTTTGTGCTGCTTATTAGTTGATAAAAAATGTAACTTTCTTTACAATGTGACCTGTTCCTAGCTATATTCTAAAGATTTTAGGACTTGTTTGGGAAAACCAGTGCCATCAATTAAAGAAAGGTCCGTGTGCCCAGTGTCATAACATCTTCAATTAAAGAAGAGGTCCGTGTGCCCAGTGTCATAAGATCTTCAATTAAAGAAGAGGTCCGTGTGCTTAGGGCTGGGTGGAGAAGTCTAGCAGGTTGCTCAAAATGCAAAGCAATAGCCTGCAAATAGTGGAACAAAACATTGCAACATCTCTACAGCTGAACAGTCAATAATGAGGAAGTGTGCAGAGCATAGCCTGCCTTTCCTCCTCATTGGCATGGAGAATTCTCGTCAGACTAGAACTCTGTGATATCTCCACTTTGTCAATACATGTTTTTGTTTTATCTCATTATGTCTTAATGGTGGGTTGCATTAGCACTTGAGTAAGTACATGTAGAAAAGGAAGTCTATTGGGAAAGAAAACTTGTGGAAACAGGAGCAGCTCTCATAGTCACACACACCTGCCTTACTTGGCCATCTTAAATCATTGATATGCTCTACCAGGGATCCAGTGTGCTACTGAACGCATATATTAAAAAACTTAACAAATAGGAAACCATCAGTAACTAGATTTCATCCCATTGTAGGAATTCTTGAGATCACAAACCTCTCAAGCTTATGTCTCGTAGTTTATATCATCACCCAAATCCCTTAATAGAATTACAGTGTTGTTAATGATAGTTTCCAGGATATTATTCTATTGTTTATTCTGTTTACATTCTAGCATGTAAATATAGATGCCACAGCCTATCTTTTTGACTCATGTAACAACAGCCATTCATGCAGCAGGACTTGACATCCATTATGAAGAATCAAATATTAGTTTACCCTTTTAACATTGGCAGCTTTTTTTTTTTTGTTCAGAAGAAACACAGGTAGTAGTTAAGGCAGCTATGTAAATCCTGTAACAAAATCTGTCAGTTCCATGGTATTAAAGATACTGATTCTCTGGAATTTAGAGATTAGATCTGGTGCCAGGTGCGCTGTGAACATATGCATTAACAAAGCATCCCTGTCCCTAGGTTGACTAGCTGGCCTAGAACCATTAATAGTGAAGCCCCTTCCTCTTCTACTTCTCATGGCTTTCCTGCTTTTGGCAGGTGGTAAGCTGACAACTAGATTTTTATTTGATTTAGTTTTAAATCTACTATGGCCACCCTTAAAAATGTTTCTTTAATCCTGATTTTTGCTTCAAGCATTGTGATTTCTAACCTCATTCTCTCAGCAAAGAGCTTGTGACAGGGCTTACACATCTTACTGAAACAATACAGTATATTGAGTTTGATCTGACTTCCACCCTGGCTGCAGTTCTGGGTTAACTCCCATTATGGTGCTTGATCATTTCTTCTAGTGGTGGATCCTTCTCACTTCTCATCACTCTAAGTGCTGCTTTTGTCACTGCTGACCACTCCAGACTCCTGGATTAAGTGTAATTCTATACTGGTGTCTCTTGAACCCTACTTTTTTTCCTTCTGATCATAACTTTCTGACTGCTCTGTCTTCATATTCTGTGGTGATAGCTTATCTGTATCAAATTCATTCTTTGTTGCATAATATAAGGCGGTATCCTGGGGCCTCAGTTATCTTCAGCCAATCATGTCACCCTTCAGGGTCTTCAAGCCCTCTTTTTGGGCAAGAGAAATCTCCTAAATCACTACCCTGCCACCCATCTTAAATCTGCTTTCATATTTTCCTGCATTGTCTGTAACACTGGAGTCCTTCATGACCCTGAACTGTCTTTCCAGTCCCACATCTCCATTCTTTGTAGCTATACTCCCCACTGACTCTGTTTTTCAAGACTTCCTCCAACTAATGTGTTCATTGGGCCCTTCACTGGTTGTTACCGCTGTAACCCATATTCATGGCCATTCACTGGACTTCATCTTCCTGCTGGGAATGGAGGTCTTTGACCTTATGGTGGAGCCAGTTGTATGGTCAGACCAACATACTGTGAAGGTTCTCATTCGAGTCCCCCCCCCCTTCAAATAGGCCCTTCCCTATGGAGATGATCCATGTACCAACCTTGAAGGGTTTGACTCCACAGAGTCTGATGGTGGTGCTGGATCTGTCAGGTCTGATGAGTGCATGTGAGGAGCTGGGGGAATTGGTTTTGACCTATAATAGGGTTATTGCCAAGACCCTTGACTCCATTGCATCTGTTTGTGTTCAACCCCTCATCTCACATCAGAGGTCCCCTTGGTTTGATGAGACTGTCAGGGAGATGAGGAGAGGGGGTCTAAGGTTGGAGAGGCACTGGCATAGATCTGGTTTGGGGGTGGACAAGCTTAGATTGGTGGTCCATTATAGAGACTATCAATCAGCAATCTCCTGTAAGAAGACAGAGTTCCTGTCCAAGGATATTACTGCAGCAATCAATAGACTGGCTCAGCTCTTTTGTTCCATGGTCAGGTTGTGTAATCAGGCCTGTCTGAGGGAGCCTTTTCACAGGCAAGATGTGACGAGTTCACTCTATTCTTTGCTGATAAGATTGCCTCTATCAGATCAGAAATCCAGCAGCACCCTCAAATGGGCATTGTAGTGAATGGGCGTGAGGTCGCAGGCACTCAGTCCGTCTGGTTTGACTTTGATCAGGTAGTGGTAGTTGATGTCATGAGGGTTGTACAGGAGCTTCGACCAACTTACTGTAGTTTGGATCTGGGAACAAGGCACCTCCTTGTGGGGTGCATTGATGTCATCAGCCCGGTCCTAGCTATGATCATCCAGTGTTCTCTGGTGTCTGGGGTCTTTCCAGGACCCCCGAAGGAGACAGTTGTAAGACCCCTCCTTAAAAAACCTTCACTAGACACAGACTGTCTGGCAAACTACAGACCTGTCTCTAACCTTCCCTTTGTGGGGAAGGTTATTGAGAAGGTTGTGGCTGAGCAACAAGGCACTTATTTAACAGCCCACAACATCTAAGACCTCTCCAATCTGGTTTAAGAAAAAGGCATAGTACCGCAACTGCCCTGGTTTGGGAGCTAAATGATCTGGTGGTGAGAGATTGGAGGAGTTGTTCCATCCTTGTCCTCCTTGATCTCTTGGCTGCATTTGACACTGTGGACCATGGTGTGCTGATGGAGCATCAGCAGGTTTGTTGTGAACTGGCTAGTACAGTCCGCAACTGGTTTACTGTAGATCATACCTCACTGGCAGGTCACAACGTGTGGTGTCTGGAGCTTTTTCCTCAGCATCCATGCCCCAGCCATGTGGGGTCTCACAGGGCTCTGTCTTGTCCCCCATGTTGTTTGTGGTGTATATGCTACTGCTGAGGGACATTATAAGGTGATATGAGCTGAGTTTTCACTGCTATGCAGATGATACTCTGCTCTACATGTCCTTTGCACCCAAGCAGCAGGAGACAGTCTCCGTAATTAACACCTGCCTGTCTGAGATTCAGGACTGGATGAGAACAAACTGGTTGAGGTTAAATCAAGAGAAGACTGAGGTATTGGTGCTGGAATCTGGTTGTCAGGGGGCAAGGATGCAATCTGGTTGAGTCGAGGGCTTAGTCTGACAGACTCCCAGTTGCTTACCTCTGATCAGGTGAGGAACCTTGGCATTGTGTTGGACTGTGGTCTGACGCTTAGATCTCAGGTGTCAGCCATGGTCAAAACCTCTTTTTACCATCTAAGGAACATTGCCAGGGTGAAACATCTAATTCCCAGGGCTGATCTGCCAGCACTGGTTCATGTTTTTGTAACCTTGCACCTGGATTACTGCAATGTCCTGTACCTAGGGTTAACTGGGGGAGATCTACACCAGCTGCAGCTGGTGCAGAATGCAGTGGGCAAGTTTTTGGCTGGCCAATCCAGGACGTGCCATATTACACCTGTGCTACACTCTCTGCACTGACTGTTGGTTAGGTGGAGGATCTCCTTCAAGGTCATTTTGCTGACCTATAAGGCCCTACATGAACAGGGGCCCAGTTACCTGAAAGACCATCTGGTCCTCCACCAGCTTACCTGCTCCCTTCATTCTGCAGACATGAGTTTATTGGAAGTTCCTGGGATTCACTTAAAAGCATCAGGGGCTTGTGCCTTTTCCTATGCAGCCCCAATTCTATGGAACTCCCTTCCACGTTATATCTGAGATAGTCTAACAGTGAACATTTTTAAATGGGAGCTTAAGACCTTCCTGTTCGGACAGGCTTTCATGTAAGAATATTTTTATTAAATTATGTGTACTTTTATTGGTCTCTATCTGTATGCTTGTATTGCATTTTTTAGAAATTTTAAGAATTGTTATTGTGACGCGCACTGAGTTAGAATTGAGAAGTGTGCTATACAAAATAAAGACTGATCGATTAATTGATTGAGCACATGACTTTTTACCTGCTATTCCTTAGACAAACAGGACTCTTTAGGGCTTCAGTTCAGCTCACAAACAGTACTTAAACAAAATTCCTACATCATTAAAAATTTATTAGAAACATAATATGCTGGGCAACAGCCTCCACCAACATTCGCGGATGGAAGAAAAATGGAGGAAATAATGCTGGCCAAACATAATGCAGTCCCGTCATTCCTCACAAGCCCCAGCCCCACTACATCAACCAAGGCACCATCACCAGATCAACCATTCTACAAGTTTTATTTTGTTAAGCAATAGTAGATAGACTGAAAACATTATGTCTGAGCCATATGCGAGGTGCACATTGCTACACCTGCAGGAGTTGTGCCAAAGGAAAGAACTGAGCCATGAGGAAGGCCAAACACAGATGGAACTCATAGCCATCCTCAAAACAAAGTGACCAGAAAAGGTATGTGAAAGTGGTCACTGCTGGCCAAAGTAGTGAGATGGTCGCTAGGGAGAATGCAGATGAGCCAGAGACTCTGACCGGGGTCGCTGTGCAGACAGACCGGCTACAGATGTTGGTGCTGGAGCTTGCCCTGATTAGGGTGATGGTACAAACTGAAATACAGAATATGAAGCTGGTAGCAGAGGACCAAGAAAGGCAGTACCAGCACAAGTGAGAGGAGCAAGGGAAAGTGAAGAAACAAAAGGCTTAGAAGCAAGAAAGGCAGTGCCAGTATGAGATCTAGATGAAGAAATTTGAGCATCAGAATCTGGTGGAGATTCTGTGCCAGAGGACATCACCACAAACTGTGAGTAATGGCAGGAAGGGTTCAACCCAGAAAGCCAAAATTAATTCTCAAATGTTTCCCAGCTACCAGGAAGGGAGCGATCTTGATTTGTTTTTAAGATCTTTCAAGAAAATCTGTGGCCACTTTGAACTGAGCAGGGCTTCTTGGGTGACTCACCTATTGCCACTGCTTACAGGCAAGGCATTGTAATCTATTATGCTGACTCATTGTTGTCCTGACAGATATCCTCATTATGTCACAATTTTATTGTTGCTGTGAAACATTACTGTTATAATTGCTGTATTTGCAGTTTGTACTGTCCCGAGTCGTACCTGAAAATAGCCAGGTTTTTTGCCTGGTGTACTCACCCAGTTACCAAAAGCTAATAAATAAATAAATAGAAGCCTTTGCCAGAATGGACAATGAGGACTGCACGTATTATGACAACATGAAACATGCCTTGTTAAAGCATTTTGAGTTAACCCCCGAGGCCTTGAGACAATAATTTAGAGTTAACAAAGGCACCAGGGGAGAGATATGCTATAGTGTGTGTACTGTGCAGCAAAGTAATTTGTTAGAATGCTAGGTAGAAGGTGTAAAAGCTTGCTTAGTAAAGGAAATACATTTGTTTCTTCAGCAACAGTTTCTAAAAAGTGTACCTGAGGATCAGAATATTTTATTTATTTATGTATTTATATTTATTTATCTCAGATTACAATATCTTTGAGTCAATGACTCTTTTACAGAGGTTTCACATCAGAATAAAGACACACACAACAGAGCACTAAATACATAGCAAGTGGAATGCATGATATAGTGGGGTTACAATCTGAAATAAAATTCGCAATCAGGTGAAAAGTGTTAACATTCAGGTTACAGCAAACAATTTCAATCAGGTTAAGTTTTACATTCAGGTTACAGTAAGAAGTGCAGTAGGTTTCGGGGATTAGGGAGGTGCCCTAGGGTGAAAGGGAGTAATGCTGGAAAGAAATTTGACATTGTCAGGGATTGTAGTGGGAGATGAGAGGGAAGACTGAGGGGTGAGAGGGAGTATAGCAGGAGATGAGAGGGGAGACCAATAGGTGACAGGGAGGACAGTGGGGAGACGGGGAGAAAGGGACTGGCAGGGGGTCTGTGGGCAGTGTTAGGAGGAAGAGCAAGGGAGGAGGAAGGAAAGTGAGGGAAGGGAAGGGAAAGGAGAGTCAGGGAAGGAAAAAGGGGGGATGAGACATAGGACAGGGGATGATGGTCAACATGGGGGAGAGTGTAGGCTGTAGGCAGCATGTGAGGCTGAAATGGGTCCCACATGTGGCAATCACAACTGCTAATAGTAATAAGGTTGTTGGATAAAACTCCGAGCTCCATAAGGAAGGCAGCCAAGAGGGCTGATCAGTGTATATCTAGCTGGCCATCCTCTCATTACAAAGGTAATGGGGGCAGGACAAGAGGTGCTTTTAAGGAACTATGGGGGGCAACCTAGAGGAAGCCAACCTGTGCCAGAACCAAAAGGGAAGTCACCTGGTCTCAAAAACCTGTAGATGGGTGAATGCACGGGCTGTTTTCCAGAAACAGGAATATTTGTCTTATGATTATCTGAATTTTGTGAAAAAAGGGGTTAGTGCAGTAGGAAGGGTAGCTCAGAGAGTTCTCAGCAGATAGTAGCCTATACACTGCATGCAGCACCCTCTAACTGCACTGCACATATTCTCCCAGTGGTAGTGAATGGAACCCAGAGATTGAGGGACACTGGAACCTCCATTTCTATAGTGTACCAAGATTTTATTCAGGAAAAACAGAACCTGCCTGACCACTTTTTCAGGATTAGAGGAGTGCTGGGTCCTTCAGCCTCAGTGCCAGTGGCCCAGATCTTTCTAAGCTGGGAAGGTGATCTGGGCATACAGGAGGTGGGTGTTGTACCAGACCTGCGAGTGGATGTAATAATGGGTAATCACTTTGATAATAGGGTCAATATTGTGTGTGTCACTACCTGTAACGAGGCAAGGGAACTGGCTCCTTAGGACACAGAGGGGGCAGTGGATGAGGAAGAAACCCCTACCTCAGTAGCAGAAGTCATAGCTGAAGAATGAGCTGGGAGCAGCAGTCCTCAGCCACAGCTACAGACTGAGGAGAGCCCAACTATGGAAGGCTCTCCCACAGCAGAGTGTGTTTTGGGAATGGTTGGGCATCCAGAGCTACAGATGGCTCAGTAAGCTGATCCATGCCTGCAAAATGAAGTTAGCCACCAGTATGGAAGGTGACTCCAAATTCTGGGAAAAGGAAGGTGTACTGGGAGAATGGTCCTCTGTACTGTGAGTGGGTTCCTAAAGCAGGACTGGATGGTTTCTATGGAGTATAGAAATCAGCTTGTGGCCTTAACCCATGCCATAAGGAGTATAGAAATCAGCTTGTGGCATTAGCCCATGCCACACATTTTTTGGGACACTTAGGGGTCAGCCATATAGAAAGATGGCTGACTAACAATTTTTACTGACCCAGTATTTTTAAAGACATGCCCAACTACTACCAGGCATGTCCATAGTGGCAGAGGGTGGGAAAAGTTGGGGACAAGGCTACGGCGGCTTTGATTGCCCTGCCTGTTATTAAAGAGCCATTTCAGTGAGTTGCCATGGACATCATGGGGACATTTAGCACCCCATATTGCACCAGCAAGTGGTACATTTTGGTGGTCATAGATTATGCCACATGGTACCCAGAGGAAGTGTTCTTGTCCTCATTCAGGGCTGAGAAGGTGGGTGATGAACTGCTGGGGATATTTAGCTAGGTGAGTTTTCCCCTGGAGATTCTGTTGGATCAGGTCACCAACTCCATGTTTGATCTGATGATTAGTCTGTGGAAGAAGTGTGGGGTAAGGCAGATCAGAGCCTCACAATACCACCCCTAGACTATCAGTCTGGTAAACAATTCAAAGGGTGTCTTAAGACCATGTTTTAATATTTATATACCCTTGAGGAAAGGTGGGGACATGATAGAAATGTTTAAGTACCTCAGTGGAATCAACAAAGTCCAAGAGGGTAGCATCTTTCAAAAAAAGAGATGTGCAAGAACAAGGAGACACAATTTGAAGATAGAGGGAGGATGGCTCAGGGGCAATGTGAGGAAGTATTTTTTCACAGAGAGGGTGGTGGACACTTGGAACAGCCTTCCTGAGGAGGTTGTGGGGTCTAAAACTGTGGGAGAATTCAAGAATGCATGGGACAGACACAAGGCAATATTTGTGGGGGGTAGGAAGAAATAGGCTGTTGGTTAAATAGGATCTGCAGCTTATCCTCTAGGTAGGGAAATGGGCAGACTATGTGGACCAAGCGGTCCTTATCTGCCGTCAAAGTCTATGTTTCTATGTTTTTATGTTAAGGGCATTCATTGATCAGCATGTGGGAGAGTGAGATAGGTACCTACCCCATCTCTTATTTGCATAACAGAAGTCTCCCAGGAGTCCACAGGGTTCTCACCCTTTGAGCTCTGGTTTGGCCACAGGGGAAGAACCCCCTTCATTTGGTAAGGGATGAATAGGAGGGTGTGCTTGTTTCCCAAAGGGAATCTGTAGTTGAGCATGTCCTGAATTTCAGGTCACGGCTGAAGGAGACCATGAGGTTTGCTTATGATCACCTAACCACTGCACAATGGAGGTAGAAGACATGGTACAACTGTGGGGCCAGAGCCCAGGAGTATGAGGTTGGGCAATGAGAAATGGTGCTCATCCCTGTCTGGCAGGACAAATTACAGATGTCTTGGGAGGGGCTTTACTCAGCTGTCAGGAGGTTGAATGATGCTAATTATGTGGATCAGCTACCAGACAGGAAGCTCAACCAGTGAGTTTACAATTTAAACATGATGAAACCCCACCATGACAGGGACAAGATGGTCCTGGCTGTGTGCAGCTATCCAAAGGAAGGAGCAGAAGCAACTGGTGGATCTCCAAGGAGATGCTAAGGGATAATTCTCAGTGAATGCTATCACCCTCCATGAGTGGATGACATGAGCCCAAGGTGCCAAAATGCATGGGTTTCTGTATACATTTGGTGAAATGTTTCTGGGGAAACTAGGATATTCCACACTGGGAGAGCACCATGTGGATACAAGGTCCAAAGCCCCACTAAGACAGCCACCCTACAGAGTCCCAGAATGTGCAAGACATGCCATAGAGAAGAGCTCAAGGAGATGCTGGATGTCTGGGTGGTCATGATCCAGGAGTCTAGAAGTTCCTAGGCCACCCCAGTGGTAATGATCCCCAAAAAGGATGGGACCATGAGGTTCTGCATAGACTGACACAAGCTTGACAGTTGCACAGAGTTGAATGCATACCCTATGTCCAGGATGGATGAGGTACTAGAAAGGTTAGGGGTGCCCTTTACCTGTCCACCATAGACCTGACAAAAGTCTGTTGGCAGATACCCCTGACCCCCAAAACCAAAGAGAGGTCAATCTTTGTTACCCTGTTTGGATTATTTGTGTTCAGTATAAGTCATTCAGGATGAAGAATGCACCAGCCACCTTTCAACAGCTCATGACTGCATTGTGAATGAGGCAATGGACTCCACCCTGGTGTACATGGGTGACATCACCATCTACAGCCAGCCTTGGGAGGATCACATCAAGCACATGACCAAGGTGTTTAACTGACTAGCAACGTCTGGGCTGACAGACAAGGTGGAAAAGTGACAGGTAGGAATGTCAGTGGGAAGTGATACATCTGTCCTGAGTCAGTGAAAACTGAGACCATCCAGGAATGGGCCATGCCCACAACCAAGAGGAAAGTACAGGCCTTCTTAGGGATGGCAGGGTACTACCAAAAGTTTGTGCCAAATTTCAGCAGCATGGCTCAACTCCTGTCTGACCTCCCAGGAATAAAATGCAAGAAAAGGTTCAATGGATGGAAACCTGTGATACCACGTTCCACCAGCTGAAAGAGGCACTGTGTCAGGCACTGGTGCTTGCCAGCCAAGACTATTCTCTTAGGTTTATTGTGCATATAGATGCATCTGATCATGGGCAGGGGGTGGTTGTGAATCAGGTTATACACTTGGGAGAGGAATACCCAGTCATGTACTTGAACATGAAACTGCTGCCCAAAGATGAGGTCTACTCCACAATAAACAAGCATCTAGGAATTATCTGGATTTAGCAGAATCTGAAACCTTTTTTGTATGGGAGGGAGTTCGCCCTGGTTACCAGTTACAACTCACTTACATGGTTGCATAAGACCATCTGACAGAACTCAAAATTGTTAAGGTGGAGTCTGGTGCAGCAGTCCCATGTTATGGACATTAGGCACAGCAGTGGGACATAGCATGGCAATGAGGACAGATTGCCTAAACAGCAGTTAGTGATGTTGTTTTTCTTTTTTTTAAATGAGGGTGACACTAGGAGAACTAATGTGAGGTTCCCACAGAGAATGAACTGAAGGTATATCAGTGTGAGCCAGCCGACTCACACGAAAAAAACAATATTATTTAGGGCTGCTAAAACATTTGTTTTTTGTCTCTCTAGGTAGGAGGGAATGTAACAATTTGCAGTGTATACCTGTTACTGCTATTGTTTTACTGCATGGGTATCAGTTAGAATTTAGCAGCTGAGGTGACAAAGCAGACATTCTAGGAAAAGGCAAGACTGTAATCAGGGATGGACCAACTGGTTCTGAGAATAATTACTATATGTGTTGTCCTGTATCACAGCAGGACCCCTTAATTTACTGGTGAGCTTAGAAAGTGTATTTTCATGCCAGGAAGCTCCTAGCTAAACTAAACATTCCTGCTGGCCTAGAGAGGACTTAGGACAAAAAACAGATATATTTGTATGTACAAAGTCCGACATCCAGATCAGATGAGTTTTCAAGTAGACCCTGCTCAAGACACAGAGAACTGACCTGGGAATGATGTCAGAGTGACATACTGGATAGGGGCAGCTGGAGGGTATTAAAGTCTGGCAGAACCTGAAAGAGACAGTCAGGTTTGAGACTACCAACAATTACCATCTAAGGGCTCAAGCCTGCTCTGATTCACCAATGTGTCTTGTGTGGTAAGTTATTCTGTCTTGCTAAGTAGAAAGAGGGGGATAGTTTTTTGTGTGTAACTTACTGTTTAAGCATTTCTTTTTCATTTCTGTAGAATCACTGGTCCCAATAGTCTTTCAGTAGTATCCTGTATTGTATGTGTAAAGATCTTGAAGTATTACAATATTATTTTTTATATACTTCATGTTTCTGTGATGGAGTCCTTTGAAGTACATCTAACTGATTTATAATTGACAAACAAAAACTGTGCTTAATTCTCTGAAGAGAAGACTACCATTACCATATTCTGTTTCAAAAGTAAATAGTTCTTCAGAGAGGGGTGGGTCAGAAGCTCTTGGGCAAGGAGCACTGTACTTTGAGAGTAGTGGCTCTGGAGGGGTTTAGACACATTAATACCCTGACAGAGTGCCTATGCTGAGTGGTGGCAGCTACTCAGGATCATTGCAGGCATCTGAAGAGTTCAGGAATGTTGGTAACAACAAGAGGCTGAGGCTGGGAGAGACTAGTTTGCCACACCCTTGTACTGTACATAATAGAACACATTTATCCAGCATTACCTTCCACTTCCCACGAGCACATACCATTTAAGCCCCACATCAGATCACAGTGCATTCTCCAAGAATGCCTTTCCTGACCCCCCTTTGCATATGCCCCAACAGTATATTAGGACACTTAGGGAGGGCCTCAGATGGCACCAATGAAACTCCAAGGTCTTGGTCTAGGCTTACTCACATAGTGGTAGCAGCATCTTCTGGGGCAGATTCAGTGAAGGATCTCACAGCAGTGTGAATTACACTCTGGCAGTGTGCCACAGTCCATAAAGCCCCACAGTCCTTCTCACAGAGCCATTAGTGACGTTCCCATCTCTTGATCAATGTGTGGCTATGTAGGTCCTGCAGCAGGGAAAGCATGGCTGGTAGTAGTTCCTAATCAATCTGAGCCAAACTGCCTGAATCTCCACACTTGAGTCGAGGGGAAGAGTCCCAGGTGTGGTGCTAGCAAGGGAGTCAAGAAGTCACCACCACATGGCTGCACATGGTCCAATGTGTCTCCACAGAGCAGCTTCAACAAACACTCAGTCCCTCCACAAAGCAAAAGTTCAAACAAGCAAAACAATACCTTTTCAGGTGGCTTCCACAATTAGTCCAGGAATTTCTTCTCTGCACATAATCTTATGTTTCTTTATCATTCTCAGAATGAGCCTTTCCTGCTTCACTGTCAGGATCGCCTGGTAGGTGAAATAGAAATCCATCCACTTCACTCTGAGGGAATTCATGAGGGGTGCATGGATTTTCTGTTCTGCTGCACTTTCTTTGAATTGTCTTGGAAAAAGATCTGTGAGTCACCCACCTTCACTGTACCAACCTTACAGAAGGCTTGCAGTAGCTTCTACTTGTCAGAGAAGTGGTGTAGACACAAGCAGCACCTGCTTGGGGGGCATGCTGGGGTAATTTGGGTCCCAGTGATCTGTGGGCTCTATCAATCCTTATTCATCCTTTGGGACAGTCCAGCTTTAGGATTTTTGATATCCAGGTTTCCATACATGCTAACATATCAGGGCCCTCTGCCCCCTCAGGTAGCCCCTTATTGTTATGTTATTGCACCTCTGGTTATTCTCTTGGGTGTCTAGCTGCTCTCTGAGCCCAGCAAGTTATTTTTGCAGCTGTTTTACTTTGGCGAGTAACCCAGTCACTCCATCCTTAATGGTTGAGACCCTGTTCTCTACAGCGGTTATATGGCATGCTTGCTCCTTGTATTTTGCTCCCAGTTGGTCCAGCTTTGCAACTACTGTATCACTTCAAGCTTTGGAGTCAGAACAGCCAGAACCTGCCGTGAGACCACACACCCCAGAACCTCTGTTGCCTTCTCTGAGGCCTCCAGGCTGGCTTCAGCATCTGTCCCGGGCAAAGCCCTAACCCTCTTCACCTCAGCTTTTCTGTTAATCCTTACAAGTTTCAGACCTGATGAAGTGAGAGAATGATTATCTCCATCTGCAGTGGTCTCACCCTTGCTACTGCTGTTTTACCCTAGGATTAATGCTGATTCATTTGTTTATTACTGTGGAGGTCCAGGAGCTCTCTGGCACATGTCTGGTGTGGTCACCCATGCATGTGCAGTCCACCAAGAACATTTTCTCTTAAAGAAATCTTCCTTATTAGTCCTTGGGCTAGACAGTGAACCCCCCAAGGAATTTTCAAGACTATGATTTTTGAAACGTTTGTGTCATAGCAATTTAGAATTTACTTGTTTGCCATTTGCTGATGGTAGCTTATGTTTGGTACAGGGTCATATCTGTCATCAATTTTCATAGGAACTAAAAGGCAATGATGAAGAGGTAGGGATAGATTTTGATGTAGCAAATCTAAGTATGTGACTAAAAATAATGGCAAAATGGGTATCAATAAAAAGGTTTTAGTTGTCTCTATCATATGAATATAAACTAGAGGTTCATGAAGTTATTTCATTTCATTGTATTTGTATATTTCATCAGGATAAGACATTAGGCAAGCCTGTTTACAATGCTGTCCTGAATATCACAAAAGTTTCAACATTCATCAAACATACATGTGCAAAATTGCAAAAGCCAGAGACTCAGCACTCGACAGAAATTTACATGCAAAACAATTTAAATACAGTACAAATGAGAATTAAACCATCATACAATACATTCATTTAAAACATTTACATTCAAACACATGGCATTTCATTAAAGCGGTTTTAAATGCTGTTAAAGTTAAACTTCAGACTCCTGGTGGGAGAGAATTCCAAACATTAGAGGCAATATAATCAAATCTTGCTTTGCCGTATCTAGTTTTTATATATGGAACCTCCAGGCCTCTTTCTTTTATGTTACATAAGGTAAACCATGAATTTTATAAAATCAATTTATCAATTAAGCAAATAGGAGCAGATGCATGAAGGCATTTATAAACAAAATTGCTCAGAATTCTGCCCCTTCTAACATCTAAGGGGACCCATCACAATTGAGAGAGTAAATCATAATGGTGAAAATGATAATGTGGACCCTTAACTCCTAATACAAATCGAGTTAATTTATAATGCAGCCTGTCTAGTTTAAGAAGATAATGTTTGCTAGTATCTGAATATACCATACTTCCATAATCAATTAATGGAAGAATTATAGATCGAACTAATTTTCTTCTAGTATCTAGGGACATACTTTCTTTATGCCTTCTCAAGGCTCCTAATTTCTGGGAAATCTTGGCGCATAACTGGTTGATATGAAAATCAAATTTTAATTGGGAGTCAATATAGACTCCCAGATACTTATATGTATCCTCCTGGACCAAGGAGTTACCCTTTACTGTTTTTATAGTGATATTTGCAGTCTCTTTATTGCTCCCTTTTAATTTTTTTTAACACTAGACATCATTGTATTTGTTTACTTTGTATTCATAATTAATTTATTTTGACTGAACCAAGACTCCAACACTAAGAATTCTTGTTGCAGGGCTTTCTGTACTTCAATATAATCTTTACCTGAGCCCAGTAATGCAGTGCCATCTGCATATAGTTTAATAATACTATTTGCAGTATACCCTTGGTAACCCATCAATAAAAGAAATGAATAGGAGAGGCCCCAGGATTGAGCCCTGGGGAACTCCCCTATTCACCTGTCATTAATATCTTCAATAGTGATATAATCATAAAGTCATAATTTTGACCCAACAGTTTTGGAAATCAAATAGACTGTAGATGGGAATATATAAAGATATTTTCTATGAAATTATTATTGCAAATAAATAATTTTTATTTCTTTTTTCAGGACTTGAGACAGCATGGTTGAAGAGCATCCTGTAACACTAAACGTACCTAAGTTGAGGCAGACAAGTCATGGTACCATAGAGAAGATATGCATAATTCACAACAGCAAGGACAAGTCTGACATAATAATAATAAGACCTTTGACATCAACCAGTCAGTCCAAAATTGAAGAGGTTGCATGTTGGAGACAATCGTGTGATGACCCAAGTATCAGACTCAATGATATATGCAAGAACATACCTGTTGAACTTGATGACGTGCATCATGGGTATTACAGACAGTGCTATTAGTCATTTACAAATGTCAAATACCTCAGGAAAAGGAAGGCTCAGGGTGATAATGACACACAGGATCAACAGCCTTCAACCTCCCAAAGGAGCAGAGCTGAAACACTCTCTTGAGTGTTATTTCCTTGGTGTATTATATGTGGAAAAAGAGATAAGTGGATTTCTGGAGGAAAAAAGAAGACAAAAACTAGGGAAAAACTGATGCAGTGTCTAACAAAAACTGCAGACATACCTATCAAAGAAGCAGCCGAGGCAAAACAAGATAATCTACTATGCAGCATTTGAGATGTCGATTTGATTGCAAGGGAGGCTCATTAACACAACTCTTGTCACCACGATTATACAAAGAAAGATGGCAAAAACGCAGTAGTGGACCAAACCGGTGAACGTGTTGAGCAAATCAGTGCCCACAAAAAGGCATCTGAGTATATCACTGAATATGTTGAAAAGAATATCATCAGAGGATCACAGGTTGAACGAACGACAATGTTACATGAGAGGTACTGTTTGTTTATGCAGGCTCATTATCCAGCATTCTATAATCCTAATGACAAAACAGACAAGTTGAAAAACAAGTTGATCAAACACTTTGGTCAGAGGATAAGGTTATGGCAACCAAACTCTAGAAGTGAACTTGTTTACTCTGATGAGCTCCCAACTGGTCAAGCTGTGGAGATTGCATTTGAATCTGCTGTATTAGATGGCAGAAGACTTGAAGAGGCAGTGACGCTTTTGAGTTGTCTCATCACAGATTCCTTTATGGAATAACAAGAGCTGCCCTGGCCACCTTCTTCAGATTTCCTGGTCTCCCACAAAATCTCACCCCCAGATGTGCTTATAAAATTCCTGGCCCATCTCATTTCTGGCTGATCAAATTCTATGAACACCTCAAGAAGAAGTGAGAGGTTGGTAAATTCAGTTGGTCAAGATATTTGTTAGGCAGCGAGTTGTGATCAATGGAAAATGCCAAAACACCTCCTCCTCCTAGGAATGACTATAAGACATATAATTGGTAACACTGAAATCACTAGTATCCTCTATCACTTTGCACACTGCATGTCCTAGTCAATCCTTTTGGAGCTAGAAACTGCTATGTGCGATAGCGTTGCTGAGAGTGTCAGCACTCTATCTGTAACCAGAGACACTGACAGAAATATTGTGATGCATTTTTGCTGGGACAATTTCAATCTTAATGAAGAAATCCCTTCTGGTGTTGGCACCATGCATTCAATTCATGGTATTGTAATGCAGGAAAAGGCAGAGGAATGCCTACCTATATCTGTGGGAGCTAGCCAGCCCAAAAGCAAAATGAGATCTGTTAAATAGAAGCTTCAAGATCTTGAACCATGCTTTGTTAAGCAACATGTTGAACCAAACCTGACTAGAGTTCAGACTACCACCTCTGTTCCAGAGATTGTGAACCAAGCTTGTGTATCAGATTTTATGTGTTTTTTCTGCAGAGGCCAGATGTATGATGGAGCACAATCTGTTGCTGGGTGGACAGGCTGGGTGTCTTCCACAGGGTTCCAGTCAGGATCAGTGCAGAGATAAACAAATGTTGACTACATGGCACCAATCAACTCTTCTGTTACAGAAAACTCCACTATTCAACATGTACTGCAGGTGGCCAGCCTGGTGGCGCTGATGGTTGAGCCACTGGGTGTCACACCTTGTGCCACGCTGACGACCTGAGTTCAGGAGCGAGCTCGAGCGCTGGGGGTTGGTGGGGATTTGGAGAGGTTTGAGCACCCACAGGGCCACTCTCCTTCCCTGGGGGAGGGCGGGGGATAGCTCAGTGTATGATCAGCTCCCAGTGGAGATTGGGAGCACTGCAGTGCGTGAGCTGCACACTACACAGTGTGGCTGATGCTGGCAGGGTTGCCATGTGTCATGCATCAGGCGTTCCCACACAAGGGAGGGGGCAGTCTCCACCAGAACAGGGAAAACACCAACTCCATGGGGTAGGCAACAGCACCTGTCCCCCATGCCCTCAGCTGGGTTCTCCTCACCTGGCCTTTCCAGTTCCTCTGACTGGGACCTCACCTGTGATCAGAGACTGATTTAGAAGAGCACCCAAGAGGAGGGGTGACCCACCCCAGATGGGTTAAACTGGAGGTACTGGTTGCAGGGTGGGAAGGAGAGAGGAGGCACAGGTTGAGGGAGCCTCAGGTGGGCAGGATACGGGCAGGATGTCTGAGAGAGGCTCCATGGGGCTGCAACAGGAGGAAAGAAAGTAAAAAAAAAAAACATGTACTGCAGGTATCACAAAATGTTACCAGAGAGGTTGGCCAACAGTGCACGATTGTTACTTTTGATCTTGCTGTTGCAAAGAAGGCATATGTTATCATGTGGTAGAATGCACACCAATTCAATGATGTTATTGTGAGACTTGGTGCTTCCACACAATTTGCTCATACTTAGGAGCACTTTGGAAATTACTACATGGTTCTGGCTTTGTCGACATCATCACTGAGTCAGAGGTGTGTGCCAGTGGCTATATTGAAAATGTATTGAGTGGCAAACACTACAACAGGACCATGTGAGTGCATAAGCTTAAGCTTGAGGCACTTGAATACCTTCTTTTTTGATCATCCCAAAACAGCACCGATATACAGACATTAGTAGAAGAGGCCAAAGAAGAGGCGAAAAGGTTAGTGGAAAGACCAGAGTCTGACACATTACATGTGGCAGTTGCCAGTGACTCTTGTCACCAACTTTGCAAAAAGTACTTCAAGTGTAAAGAGAAAGTGAGGCATGGCAAACTTGTGAAGACAGCACAGCTTTGGATTCAGTAAATGGACAGAATCTGGTTGATGCATAGGTTTCTGTGTGCTACCAAGGAGAACAACTCTGACCTGCACCTAGCATGTGTTGAACAATGTTGCCCTCTGCTTTTTGGCCTGGATCACCAAAACTACACAAGGTATCTGTCTATTTTCTGATACTCCTGAACCTAAGAGCATAGTCATCCTGGAGCTGATGTCTTGCTGCAGAATTATGGGTTCAGTGTGTGTAGATCAGATCTGCCAGCGTCAAGAAACACTGTTGATCTGACCATTGAACAATCAATCAACATGTTAAGTCCAGTGGAGGTATTGTTGGATTCAGCAAGAATTATCCAGTCTATTACCAGTGGTGTGCAACAAGGCATGCCTGAGCAAGCTATGTGACTGCCACAGTTGAAACTGGTGGAATGGTAGACTCAGAGGAGTCCATTTACAAAGATGCTAGTACGCAGAGATGGCACGCAGTGAGAAGGATGTACAGAAGCTAATCAATGCATTCATAAACTTTATCAATCCTTTTGTGATAGACGTCAAAGAGGCACTATTCTGTCTCTCATCAGGTGCACAAGCCCTAGTATATGTTGAAAATGACTTGCTCAGTGCTGAAAAATTGGGAAAAGAAGCCTTTCAACAATTTGTAGAGACAAGGCTCGTTGACAAAACAGTTCCCTTTCTTGCGCCCTTGAAAAAGCAGTCACTAAAGATGTTTGCTTCCCTTCAGCAGTCAAAGAAACTCAGATTCTCACAAAAGAAGATTGTTCAGGTGACTACACAAAGAAGCCTCTTTTTGCAACTGCTAATGCTTTCAGAACAGAACAACCTTAACATAGAGAAGGCTGTCTCGTATCCATTGACTCTACTGTCATGGTCATTAGCAACTTTAGATGGCCTACCAGTGAAGACAGAAAAATACACCCTTCTTCACAAACTTGAAGATGAGCCACCACTCAGTACAATGAATTGTGATGAAGACAAAGTTTACATCTGTGATGGCAATGCCCTTATCCAGTCAATGACTGGTCTACCACAGACATTTGGAGAGCTAGCTGAAAAGGTCTTCAGTGCAATATCAAAGGTACAAAGGTTGGACTCTGTAACAGACACCTACAAATATAATTCCATAAAGTCAACTAAACGCAGAAGACAAGGATCATCAGATTCTTACTTGGTGAAAGGTCCATCAACAAAGGTGCCAGGAGACTGGAAATCCTTTCTCACAAACAATAAGACAAATGTGATCAAACATCTCATTGAATGGCAAAAGAAAACATATGCACCAAGAGTAAAGTGTCGTCAAACCTTTTTTGTCTGCAAGGAAAACTGTATCTCTTATAAGTTTTGACGGAATCACAACACAGAGCCACCCTGTACCAGAGCTTTCTTCATCTCCAAAAGAAGCAGATATGCGAATATTGCTTCGCTGCTTTCATGCAGTGGCGTCAACATCCTCAACTGCCATCATCATCAGATCACCAGACACATGTGTTTCTGCTGCTGCTGTGCTATGACGATCAAATATAGAAGAACATCTACTCTGACACTGGAGTGGCAAATAAACGTCGGCTTTTGAATATCAAAACTCTTATCCAGATTCACGGTGCTGAGATGTGTAGTGCACGGATTGCACTGCATGCATTTTCAGGGTGCGACAACACAAGTGCATTTGTTAGGAAAGGGAAAATCAAACCCTACAACATCATGTGGAAACGAAACAAGTACATGGCAACTTTCCAAGCACTTGGTGACACAGAACGTGTATTGGATGCTATCCTTGTTGACCTTGAAATTTCTGTCTGCTACTTGTATGGGTAGCCGTCATATACTGATATCAACAAACTTCAGTATGACATTGCAAGACAGAAATTCCACATAGGAAGCAGCCAACTATTGTCAACTTATGACGGCATTGATCTGAGTCTACTGCCTCCAAATAGGTCAACATTGAGAATACATGTACTGAGGGTGAATTACCAAGCCCAGTCTGGAAAAATGCCCATGTGTCACACCCGAACATCCCAAGTCCTGAAGCACATGGGTGGACACTTGAAGAAACAGGAATCCTGGTGTATGACTGGTGTGATGGTGACATTATACCACAGGAACTGGTGGACATTTTGTCCCAGGAGGAGACCCTGAATCAGTCAGATGAGGAAGTCAAAATGTGGATGAATATGAGCTCTGTATAGTGGAAGTATCAATGAATGATCTCTAGATTTAATATTCTTTCTCACTACCCACCAGTTTTTATTGGTTTTACTAACAGCTTCTGTTATTTGTTTGCTGAAACTTAAATTGTCAGGTATTATGACCCCCAAGTTTTTCTCATGTTGAGACTTATTTAATAATTTTCTGCATGATAGAGAAAGCAGGAGGTCATGCTGTGCTTGAGCAGAGATAGTATACATAAAACAAAAGAAAAAAGCAAGTACTTAAACAAGAAAAGAACTGGCAAGAAAAACAAACACTGAACATGAGGAGAATGCAGTATTTTTGAAAATGCATCTAAAAAAGAAACAGATGACTTGAAAGGGGTCACATGTAGTAACAAAACAAGTGTACCACTGATGAAGGATAATAATCCAAAATGTATGACAGCAATGACACTGTTTTGAACTGCGTAAATATTAAATAAAAAAGAAATAATTTTTGCTATACAAGCTTTATTCAGTAGGTCTTCTGCCGCATTCTGCAGAGTGCTGCAAAATGCTGCAGAATTGTGTTTCATCTTGGGGAGGCTACTGTACTCGGTGAGCGGGTTCATTATGTTCCAATCTGTTCAAGATTGCTTAATAATTTACCACAGAGATAGTAATCATGTCTGGGGTTATGTAATCCCAGGTGCATCACACCACTCTTATTAAGGTTAAATCTCATCTCCCATTTAGCAGCCCATTGTGAGAGTTTGTTTAGGTCCCCCGAATACAAAAAATGTCTTCATGGTTTCTACAAGGATCACCTAGTTTGCAATCGTCTGCATATTTTGTCACCCACCCTGCCAGATGCAAGGATAGATCAGAAACAAATATCTGAAAAATAAGGGGGCTGATTACAGAGCCCTGCAACACTCCTCTGGACACTGGATCCAAATCTAAAAAATGTCCATCAATCATCACTCATTGTACTCGATCTGTCAACCATTTAGTAATCCAGTTAATATATCTTAAATGACTCTCCAGGCCACCCAATTTTTCTACTATGTCCCAATGAGGTACTAAATTGAAGGCCTTACTAAAGTCCAAAAATATCACATGAAACTCTCATATCTAGGTTTAAACTTATAGCTTCAAGAAAGCAAAGATGGTTTATGACACATGATCTACACTATGTAATCCAGTGCTGATCTTTATCGAGTTCACCTAGCGCAGCCGACACCCTATCTTTGATTATATCCTCCATCACTTTACCCAAAATTGAAGTAAGGCTTATAGGCCCATAGTTATTCATTTCCTGTTTGTCACCTTTTTGAACAAAGGAACAACATTGGCTGTTTTCAAATTATTAGGTACATTCCCACTATTAATGCCACAATCAGAGAGCAATTTAAGTGGTTGTGCTACATGCTTCATCTTGATTGATACCATGTTTCCAGTTATTCCATCTGGACCTGCTGAAGAGCTAATTGTGGAACATCTAAAAATGAGGAAAATCAAAGGAACCAGCAAATCATGGATCACACCACAGCTCCTTGAGCTCATGCAGGTCAGAGATAACCTGTGGCATAGGGCTAAGAGCACTGGATCCCCCTCTGACATACAGAAATACAAAGCAGTTCGTAATAAGTGCACTCAAGCCATCCACCTTGCAAAAAGATCTCACTTTAAAAGTGAACTGGACAACTCTTGGCACGACAGCCGCAGATTCTGGGACAATATAAAAACCCTGACAGGCAGAGCAAGTAAATCACCACCATCGCAAATAAACTTTGAAGGTGTAATTACCCAGGATCCCAAAACTATCACAGATGGCTTCAACAAGGCCTTAACAGACCTTAGCGGGGTCCTTCCTCCAGACTATCTCCAACCTGTGCTTAGCTCTGCCATTAGTTGTACCAACATCCCTCCAACACACATAGCACCTCCCTTCTACCAGAAGGTAATCTCTACAAGTGATGCAAAAAAAATACTTGGAAAACATTCTCGGGAACACTAGATCCAGTGGGGACTCGCTTGACCTAAAGATTGTGGCTCTCACCCTGGATGTGCTACTCTCCCCTCTAACCTGGATCCTAAATCTCTCACTAACCACTGGCATTTTTTCTCAATGCTGGAAAGCAGCAGTGGTCACCCCGGTCTTTAAAAGCGGAGACAGAACCTGCCTGGCCAACTACAGGCCAATCTCAATTCTGCCCCCCCCCAGGCACTAGAGATGATAGTGTACAATCAGTTAGATATGTACCTTAATAAGAACAACCTTCAAAGCCAGGAACAGCATGGCTTTCGGAAGGCACATAGCACTTCAAATGCATTGGTTGAGTTACCGGTCATATCCATGAAGCATTTGACCAAGGGTTCTTGGTGGTGGCTACTTTCATCAACCTCACCAAGACCTTTGACACGGTCAACCATGACTTGCTTTTCACACAACTGTCTAACATTGGTATATCCTCTGTCTCTCTAGGCTGGTTCCAGAATTACCTCTCTAACAGGACCCAGCAGGTCAAGATTTTTGACGCTCTATCCAACCATCAGCATGTCAACACAGGGGTGCCCAAAGTTTCATTTTGGGCCCCCTGCTGTTCAGCCTGTTTTTAAATGACCTCCCCAAAGTCTGCCAGAATAAGGTCCCTCTATATGCAGATGATGCTGTTCTCTACACATGTCACTCTACTGTGGAAGAGCTAGAAAAAGGCACGCAAGATGACTTTACTACTGTGTAAAAATGGTTCCTTCAGTCTAAGCGCTTGCTCAACAACACTAAGAATAAAACAATGTTGTTTGCCTCCCATCAAAACTGTCATAAGTCACATCACCTCAATAACAAGTTTGATACACTCAGAATGGTCACCACCTTTAAATACCTTGGTGTCGACCTTGATAGCTGTCTCTCCTACAGCCAGCACATAGACCATGTTGCCAAGGCAGCTAGTGCCAGACTAGGTCAGCTTTACCGGCATAGGCAGTGCCTCACCGAAAGTTCCATCAAGCTTGCAGTTAACAGCTCCGTGCTCTCTATCATAGATTATGGACTGGTAGTCTACAGAACCGGTACCGATACAGCATTTAGGCAAATCAAGATTGTCTTAAACAAAGCCTGCAGTCTGGTCCTGGATGTGAACCGTTAAACTCACACTTGTGAACTATACTCAAGCACTGGTTGGTTAAACTTGAATAGCAGAATTCAGTACCAAGTCTGTCTATAAGCTAAAAAATCCACCCTAGGTCTTGTTCCTCCTGGCGTGAGGCAACTGCTAAGAAACTCCACTTCCTCCAGACTAACTAGGGGGTTGAGTAAAGCTGTCTTCATTATCCCATTCTGCCATGCCTCACTAGGGCAATGGTCCTTCGAATACAGGGCCCCCTGCTGGCTAAATTCCCTTAAGTCTGAGCTGACTGAGGAAACAAAACTACGCCCATTTAAGGCCAAGCTGCTGCAGTACATGGCCATTCTTAGTAACTGCGATTGCATCACCTGTGCCTAATCCTACTGTTATTGATAGCTTATCTGTCCTGCATAGCACCCATCTCCCCCCCCACTTCCTCCCCTGCCTGGTGTGACCCCACTGAGCACTTACCCCCATATCAATCAATCAATCAATACTTTATTTTTAAAAGGCTTTTCTTCAACCAAAGCGCCTGTACAATTTCATAAAACAATAAATAAGCAAAATCTAATTTATTATAAATCATTAAAAGCTATATTAAAAAGGTGAGTCTTCAAGGCTCCTTTAAAACTTAGGACAGTCGGGCAATTTTGCACCTGACGAGGTAGAGAATTCCACAGGGTCGGGGCCATAAAACTGAATGATCTAGCCCCTGAAGTTATCAAATGAACCCTGGGAATCTCCAGCAATCCCTCATCTGTGGATCGGAGGGGGGGAGGGACAGTAGGGGCAAAGGAGCTCTTTCAGGTAAGTAGGTCCCTGATCGTGTAGGGCTTTATAGGTCAGCAAACCGACCTTGAAGGTGATTCACAAAACACTGGCAGCCAGTGCAGTCTGCAGACACAGGCATTATATGACTGGATCTAGAAGATCCAGTCAATAACCTAACCGCGCATTCTGCACAAGCTGCAGATGTAGGTTCAACCCCGATAGCCTAGGTACAGGAGTTGCAATAGTCAAGGCGGAGGTAACGCAGGCGTGGATCAACGTTGGAAGATCCTCTGGAGGAACCAGGTGCTTCACCCTGGTGATATTCCTCAGATGGAAAAGGAGGTTTTGACCACGCTGACACCTGAGATTTAAGTGTCAAGTGGTGCCAATTATTACGCCAAGATTCCGCACCTGATTTGAGGTTGTCAGCTGAACGCCCCAAGCCATAAGCCTGAGGGTGATCCATCCGCAAACCCGCCTCACAGCGACCTCGATCCACCACTAACACCTCAGTTTTCTCCGGTTTAACCTCAGCTAACTCCCACTCATCCAGTCCTGGATTTCGCAAGGCAGTTATTAAATACCGATAAGGCAGCATCCTGATCGGGCACAAAGACATATACAGCTGGGTGTCATCTGCATAGCAATGAAAACCAAACCAGATTATCTAATAATCGCTCCCAACGGCAGCATATACACCACAAACAACATAGGTGCTAAAATAGAATTATGGTACCCCGCAGGATAGGGAGACTGATGTTGAGGAAAAATTCCGACACCACCCTCTGAGTCCTACCCGAGGTAAGATTGAAACCACCTGAGGACCATACCAGATAATCCGCAGATGGACCGCAGACGCTCCAGCAGCACACCATGGTCAACAGTGTCAAATGCTGCAGAGAGATCAAGGAGTACCAAGATAGAACAGGTCCTACGATCTCTCGCTATTAGGAGGTCATTTAGTACCCGAACCAGTGCTGTCTAGGTACTATGCCTTTTCCTAAATCCTGACTGGAGAGAATCATAAATATTGTTGTTGGTCAGATGATCATCCAACTGTACTGCGACCACCTTCTCAATAACTTTACCCACAAGGGTAAGTTAGAGACTGGTCTGTAATTTGCTAGACAGTCTGGGTCTAAGGAGGATTTCTTTAAAAGAGGCTTAACTATAGCCTCTTTAAGGGATAGAAAGATCCCTCTAAGACTTCCAGACTATCAAGCCAGGACTAGGCCGATTTTCTCCACACAATCCACTAAGAGACGTGAGGGGCCAAGGTCCAAATCACAGTTGGTTGGTCACAGCGTTCGGATGACCATCACAATATTATCAATTGTGGGGAGGCTGAAGTCAGACCATACAAACTGAGTGTTCGACATCTCCAGCCGACCGTCACTGCTCCCATTGGAAAGGGAAGGACGGACATCCGATATCCCCTCTTTATCCCCCCGCCTTCCTGCTTTCTCTTCACAAATATTAATCCTCCCAATGTTCACCCCCCCAGTTTCCCTCACCTCACCCCCCACTTTAAAACCCTTTCCTCTTATCCCTCTCTCTCCCCACATTACCAAGCCCTGCCCTATCACCTACTTATGTAACCCTGGGTAGATTCCTATTGAATCCCACCCTCTGACTACTCAACCCCCTTATTCTGTCACCCCTTTGTCTCTGCCCCACCTCCCCCAGCTCTCATCTATTCTGTCCTCCCCCTCCTTTGGTCACCACCACTTCTGACTCTCCATAACTCTACCTGCATGCTCTAAAGCTCAGCTACCACTATAAATTGCTTGACCACCTTAGGTATGCTCCTATCACTGTTGCAATAAAGTTGACCTCTCCTACCTGCTGTATTTTAACTGTACTTGCTTGAATCTGTATCAGTATGTACCATAATGCACTTGCCTGCTGTATATACCCCTATATGTTTTGTAATGTCTACATGTCTTGTCTATTGCCTTACGACGTGGAACCTTTGTAAATGAGCTTTTAGCTCAAAGGTGTTATCCGAGATTCCAATAAATAAATAAATAGTCTTGATGTGTTTTAGTTTGTTATCAATTTCTTCGATGTACAATACAATATCACTTGTTTGTATTGTATTTTAGCCCTTATGCTCTCTGTTGGCCCCCTTCTTGACCAACCCCCCCAACCCTGTCACCTGGCTCCTCTGGGGCTTACCTGTGTCTTTGTCCTCAGCCCAAGGACTATGGTTGTGATTGGCAACTGGTGTAGGGCTTGCAGAGGGTGGGTCGATCACCCTGCCACCAGGGAGGTTTTTCCTTAATTTTTTCCCTTCCCTCCCTGTTGCTGAGGCACGACACGCCAATGTGTGCACATGGAGGCATGCACATGCTGCAAAGTCCTGCAGCACCCTCCCTTCTTTTGGTGCCCCCAATCTGTCCTACCCTCAGGCATCCACCTGGGGCAGTCATGCAGCAGGACTGTCAAACCACCCTTCCTGGGAGAGAAGAGTCATCCTCCAGACTCTTGATCCTCTCCCTTCCTCTCCCCCAGCCTACCCCAAGCGATCCATGTCTGCATGCAAACACAGGTCACTGGCATGGTAGGAGGTAAGGTGAGACGCCTCAGTCATCTGTGCCACTTGGCCAGCCTAGAATACAATATCATTAAGTGAAAATAGGCAACATATTCAGGTGTTTTCTTGTGCTTGACAAAAACCTCATAAAAATGTTTGTTCAAACTATTTGCCATGTCCTTAAGTTTACTGACAATATTATTATTTATACCTAAAGGCCCAACCTTACATTGTGGCCTTTTAAGTGAACTGATATAACTATAAAATACCTTACTATTATTTTTCTTTCCTTGAAGTGTGACTTTTCCATGTTTATTTTAGCTTTCTTAATTTCACTCTTACAATGCTTTTGGACTTTTTTAAAGGTTTCTCATCTCTCTGATTTTATGTGACAGGTATTTTTTCTATAGTCCTTTTTTTTGGTAATCATTTTGCTAATTTGCCTCATCAGCTATTTTGGTCTTACGGACCCATTTTCAAAAGGTTAGCATGGCACAAACTGGGTGTATGCAGGGCTAAGCAGGAATTGCGCTGGCCATTGGGGGTGTGGCTATATTCAAAGGCCACCTTTGCACCACACACACCCGACAGCGCCATGGTGCAAAATATCACGCTGCACATATGTAAATGAGAGAGCTCCCATGCACACACAGCACAGCATGACATTGGAAATATTTCAGAAGTGCTAAATGTCTGCAAATGTGGCACACTTTAATGTTTCTGAAACCCAGCCCTAAGTGCCCAGAGGGGGTGGGTGCTCTGCACACCCTCCATGCACTGTCAAGGGCTGGGTACCCTGGTGATCCAGCGGTTCCATCCCCAACTCTGATCCCCATCCACGTTAAAAAAAAGTAACCCTAGTTTTCCAACGGTCCTTCCCCAGCCCAGACCCCATCCATGTTAATAATAAAAGTAACCCTGGTGATCCAGCGGTTCCATCCCCAGCCTCGATCCTCATCCATGTTATTAATAAAAGTAACCCTGGTGGTTCAACAGTTCCCCTCCTTAACCCAGACCTGCCCATACCTGATAAACCCCATCCCTGGTGGTCTAGTTGACCCCCCCTCCACCCCAGCAGGTAGTTCCCAAGCACCCCACTCCCCCCTGGCCCAACACCAAAAGCTGGTGACAAGATTGTTCAGTATGTGTGCTAGGAGAGCTCAGTCTGCAGCCGACCGTGGAGGTGAGTGGAGGACTGTGCTTTTCACCAGCTGTTGGTGTTGGGTTGGGGGAGCAGAGTGGTAGGGCACTTCCAGCTGGGGTGAGATATGGGGTGTCCACTAGACCACCAGTAACAGGGTTTGTCACATAAGGGCAGGTTGGTGTTAGGGAGGGTGAACCACTGAACCCCCAGGGTTACTTTTTTTTTAATATGGATGAGGATCAGGGCTGCTGGGGAGTGATGGCTGAACCACCAGGGTTCCTTTTTTTTTAACATGGATGGGGATCAGGACTTGGGAGGGGGGGCCTGGCCTGGTGCACACAGCTGCTGCTGTAGCATGCAGATGCGTCTATAATGGGCATGCTAATGGCTCGCTAGTGCTGTGCATGCCCAATGGGCTCTTCTGCATGTTTGGGCTGAATATCACCCATAGAGGTCATGGCACTAACCAGTGTGTGCTGTGCTTTATCCCTATGGGCGGTCTTTGGCCCAGCACCCTGGTAGCATGGCACAAAGCATGGAGACTGCTGGCTGTGCGCCACGCTACCATGGCCCGATATTCAAATGGTTAGCATGGTCAGTTCAGAGCATGCTGTCCATTTGAATATGGTGCCAGAGCTGGCTGGTCCTATTTTTTTGTGAAGTGCCCTTGTGTGCGCGTGCAGCCAGCCAGCTCTGAATATGAGGCCCGTAGTCTATTATTTCCGTATTTTTTTATCTTAGGTGAGCATTTGTTTGTAGTTTGAAGAATTATGTTCTTTAATTTGTCCCACATAGTATCCACAGTACAGTTATTAAATAATTCTTTCCAGTCCATCCCAGATAGTACTTCAAGGAAAATGAGGCCCAACCAATGAGACGTTCTGATGAATTCAAAAATAGGAGGTATTTGCCAGCCAAGGAGAAGACCCTAACATGCCAGAGACACCAAAGGTCAAGGAAAGGAAAATCATTGTTCATGAGGAATGAAAAATCCATTGTTTTGGTTATTCAAAATCCCTTGTTACTTATTGAACCTTGTTACAGCATACAGAACTGCTCCCACCTCGCCTTGCCCCCAAAACTAATCTGGAAACAAATTTTTAGCATCTGAGTGCTGAACGGCACATGTCCTGGCAAAATGTTTTGACATATTGTAAACAAATCAAATTTTCTGTGTGTTTTACAGTGTAAGCAGATGGACAGAATGGATGACGATGCCACATCCTGTGATAGTGAACACAGTGCAGTATGCCATGAGCAAGTTCCTGACCTGGCACCAGAACATAATGGACAGCTGGAGGATCAAAATGAGAACAATCTAGAAATATCTGCTGAGCTGGGGCTGATGCATCAAGAACCTGAACAACTGGAGAATGAGGGGCCATCACGAAATAACACGATGAGTCAGAGCAGACAAATGATGAGCATGATAAGAGAGAAGATTCAGTGGCTGTGGACCAAAATAATGACATCCTGATGGAACGGAGTAGAAGTGGAGACAATACCAGTAATAGCCCAGGACACTGTAACAGCAACCACTGACCTGAACAACATGCCTCAGGTGGTTCTAAGCACTGAGCAGCATCAGATTTAGTTTGAGTGCGAGATGGATCTCATGCTGCAAATATTTCAGAGGCACAATAGCATGTGCAGTCCAGTGCTGTCCCATCTATGGGAGTCATCCTCACCACCAGTGTCCTTTATACAGTTCCCCAATCCCAATGATCCATTCCAAACAGAGGGAGCAGTAAGGGTACAGCATTAATAAGTTCAGAAAGTTCCTAAATGTGCCCATTGTTCCCAGGAGTGATGAAAATAACTTCACATCTGCTCGCCTGGGAAATGGAGTTTTTTCCAATTAGTGAGGCAAGAGAGCTGGAAATAGTGGCTGTGTCCCAGAGCAGACTACACCATCTAGTGACTATTGTATTTAGGACATGGTGCCTCTGCCTCAGTATCATTCTTGGGGAAAACATGTTAATTGAGATGGAAGTAGGCAAAAGAGGTCTATACTGAGTGCCATACACTATGAGTGTTACTCATTGTTCGGTGGTATTTGAATGTGGGCAGCTACAATATGAAATGATTCCGGGACAGAATAATTGAATAATTGCACAACCCAAGAAAGAGTGACAACGTTACCAATACATAAAGTGGGCTGGCCCAGTGGTGCTCAGGGTTGAGGCACTGGACACCATACCTTACTTCACACCAGTGACCCGGGTTCGGGAACGAGCCTGGGACATCGGGGGTCGGCAGAGGAGGACTAGGATCGAGCATCTGATGACAGCTCTCCTAGTTCTGGGGTGAAAGGGTGGGTGCACACCGTGCTCTGGCGGTCCCTGGGGACACCCGGAGGAACTGCAGTGGTGCAAGTGCTCTGTTGGGGCGGGCACGGCAGACGTCTGCATGCTAGTGCATGGACGTCATTGCACGTCCGTGCTCCCATTAGGAGAAAATAGGGAGAAAGCAGCATAGTCTGCAGCAGCTTGATGGCCACTCGCCTCACCGGCCGATGATGCCTGGAATAGGCGTCTGCCGGTAATGGATCCTTGCAGGGCGCGGTGGCTGAAGGGGAGCCCCTCTCGATGGTCGTAGCTGCATATACCAGCTGGACACATCGGCTTCAGGGTCGGAGATGAAGGTTGGAGCGGTGGCTGGATATATGGCAGGACTGTGGCTGCAGTTGAGGAAAATAGAGTGGTGATAAAAAAAAAGCAATACATAAAGTGATGTAATGTACTTTGTTTTTCAAACACATGAGTTCTGTTACATTGCATCTGTCATGCTATACTCTGTTGAGCTGCTCATCCTTGATTACTTCATTCTCTTTCACCCTCCCTTCATAAATTATGCCAAAATGTAAAATCCCTCCAGCTGTCCCAATTGATCTCTGACCCCACTCAACTCAATCACAAATCCCATAACTACTCCTCCTGCACTGGGTCCTGTCCTCCCACCACCACCATATTATGGATTCTGTTACCCTCCTCTATGTCTTCAGTGACCATCATATATAGTCTACTCTGTGCAAGATTCACTGCCCAAAAGCCCTCCCCCCAATCACCCAGATCGGATCCTTCCACATTCTGGGTGTGTCCACATTATATGCTGACCTGGTGGCTACTGACTGGTCCTCCATGTAAGCTGCCAGCAACATTAACTTGGCTCTTGGATTTTGTAACTCCAAATTCTTGTCAGTCTGGGATCGACATTCTGCTCTAAGGAAAACTCTGGTCAGAGGTTCTCACCTCCAATGAATCACAGCCAAGTTTCTAGCCTATCACCAATCATGTGACCTTGCCTGATGGACCTACAAGTATACTGGTTTCCCAGACAACTTGAAGATAGGTAAACAGTGCAAGAAGGTAGCATTAAAGGCCAGTGGTATGCTGGGATGCATTGGGAGGGGAATCACAAGCAGGAGGAAGGAAGTGATCCTGCTGCTGTACAGATCACTGGTTAGGCCTCATCAGGAGTACAGCGTCCAGTTCTGGAGGACCAACCTCAAAAAGGACATTGACCAAGTGGAGACGGTGCAGAGAAGGGCAACAAAAATTATTCAGGGACTGCACGATATGTCCTACAGGAACAGACTGAAAGAACTGAACATGTATTCCCTGGAACAGAGAGAAGAGAGGGGTGACATGATTGAAACATTCAAGTACCTAAAAGGCATAAACCAGGTGCAGATAGATGATATCTTCCAATTTAAGAAGGGCAGCAGAACCAGGGGACATGATCTAAGGCTGCAAGGAGGGCAGTTCTCCATCAACACCAGGAAGATTTTCTTCACAGACAGAGTTGTGGATGCCTGGAACAGCCTGCATGCAAAGGTGGTAGGGGCAAGCACAGTGGTAGGTCTCAAGAATGCTTGGGACAGATACAGGGGAGCCCTCAAACCCAAGGGAAGTAGGAAGGCTAGGCTAAAAGACAATAGGCAGACTAGATGAACCTGGTGGTCTCCTTCTGCTGTCAACTTCTATGTTTCTGTTCTATGTTTCTAAATGACTTTTCTAATTACAGGGCCCTTCTGGCCTGTACCAGAGCTATTAGGCTTGCAAAGGCTGATTACTTTTGCCTCCATACTCAAAAACAACCTTAGGCACCCCTTTAAGTTTGGAAAGGCCATTTACACCTTCTGCTCTCCTCTGACCCCTCCTCCCTCCATTTTCAAGGTGGGCAAGTCCCTATCTCTGAACCTTCTGCCATCACCTCATCTTTTAACACCTTTATCAGCACTTGGGCACTCTCCCTCCTTCCCTCCTCCTCTCTCTCCTTCTCCTCCTCCACTCTTCCCCAATCCACACCACCCCTATCCTCCTCCCCATCTCCATAGCTATGCCCACTGCTACCCTCAAGGCCCTCCTAGCTCAAAACCACACAGATGGGGGAGTCCTGTTGGACTTGACCCCAAACTCCTGTCCCTCTGTGCTCCGGCCATTGCTCTTCCTGTCATCCAATTTCTATATCATTCCTTTTCACTTGCTGCCATCCCTGATCTTTGGAAGTAAGCCACAGTCATTCTCCTTCCCAAAGGGGGTGATATCTCCCTCTCTGGTAACTACCACCCCAATCTCCCTCCTCCCTACTCCGGCTGAACTTCAGAAACACATGGTCCTTTCCAAGCTCTCTCCTTTCCTTGACTACTCCTCTTTCTTCACTCCCTACCAGTCTGACTTTAAGAAGTCCCTTTATACCTTCACCTGCCTCCTGCAGCTCACTGGTTTCATCCTTTCTGTCATGGATCAGGGCCTAATCACTGCCGCCATTTCTGTCAACCTGACCAAAGCCTTTGACACTGTTGCCCACCTTATTCTCCTGAGGAAGCTTAAGGTGGTGAGGCTCTAAACCTTCTCAGTTGAGTGATTCCACTCCTACCTTGAGGGCAGAACTCAAGCTGTCCATAATGGTGATACCTTATCCCCTCCACTTCATATCTGCTCTGTTGTCCCCCAAGGATCTGTCCTTGGCCCTGTTCTATTCTTCATTTTCCTGAATGACCTTCCCACTGTTTGCTCATCTGCATCCATTCACATGGATGCAGATGGCACAGTACTCTATGCCTCTGGTTCTTCCTCCTCTGACTTCATGGCCCGACTCCAACTGGATTCCAACAACATCCAGCACAGGTTCTACACCAAGCAGCTGTGCCTCAATACCAAGAAAATGGTATCCATGACTTTTGGCACTAGGCAGAGACTTACCAGGCTCTCTCTGTCCCCTCTTTCCATGCCCTTGATAGCATTGAGCTTTTTTTTTTTAGCTCAGAGCATGGGTGCCTCATTCATTGTAAAAACTCCTGAAGCCTATCATTAATCATCATCATCATCATCGTCATCCCCAGAAGTAAAAGAATAGTATGTTTTGTTCTTTTCATCTACCAATTATTAATGTGAAAGGGGAACATATTTTCATATATCTATGATATGCATCTTCCATTTTATATAATGCTGTCTCCAGGGCTTCAGTTAACTCCAATTTGGGAGTATTTGACTCCCACAAATAAGGGAAAAACTTACAAACTAAAGGGGGAAGGAGTCACTGACTTCCAAATGTAAAAAACAAAATTGGATGACTTCCAAAACTGAAGGCACAGAAGCTAAGAAATCATGAAGTTTTTTTTTAAAGAAATTGTATTTTACCACTAATATTTGTATTAACATCCATAAATTGATCTATCTAGAATACTGGCTTTGAAATTGTAGAATCTGGGAAGTATTTTGACTTCCCAAAAATTGCAATGACTTCCAGATTTTGACTCATGGAAATATTTGACTTCCACAAAAAATAAATTAAATGAACCCCTAGCTCTCTCCACTCTACTCATATCCAGCATGTACTTCACCCATTCTAAAAACGTGGGCGCTTTTTCATCTTTTCAGTGTTACAAAAGCAATTTTTTTCACTAGGATTCCCACATTTATCAGCATCAAGTGGTATGATTGAAATTCAACCCTCTTCCTCTGGACAAAAATGACAATTCCCAGATCGAATGGGAAGTCAAGGCTGATAGCTCTACTGAAAGTGGAAAAAACCTCTTTCCACAAACTCCCAGCATGCTCAGACTCTGCTAGCATATGCCACAAAGTCCCTTTCTTTGTTTTACATCTCTGGCAGGTCTCTGGGACTGATTCATCAAACATATGCAGTCTAGCAAGAGTCACATATGTTCTATGGATGGCATTAATATGAATTTGAGTCAGTCTATTGTTTTTAATTTTCCAACTGTCCCAATCCATTACTTCTGTCCAATCCCACTGTGAGATTTCTCGTCCTATTTACTTCTCCCATAACTGTTTTGTAACCTGAAGGTACTGAGTATTAAAATCCCTAATTATTGTGTATAACTTTGTTATAAAGTACACATTTGAATCTAAGCTTAATATGATATCTTTCAACATTATAGGTTCCAAACTCCCATTCATTTTATAAACATAATTTCTAACTTGTAAATATTGAAAAATAAAGGGATCTAATAAATTGTATTTTACTGTAAATCTTTCTATTGGAATAAATTTCCCTTTGTCATAAAAATCCTCTATTTCACATACTTTCTTCCTTTTGAACCAACTTTCAAAAGTCTTGTTAGATACTGACGATAGAAAACCAGTGTTACCCATGATTGGGGTAAAGTTTGAAAGCTGACTTTGGTTTCCCGGAAGTTTCCGTACTATTTGACAAGCATTATTTGTAGCTTTAGTAGTTGAAAGAACAGCGCTGTAAAATCGGTTAGTCTGAGATTTAATTGCCAAGAAATTCTTTAAAGAAAAAGGGAGCCTATTCTCTTCCATATGAAAACCAGCTATCCCTTTACTAAAAGGGCAGTGAAGCCAATAATATGAACATTCCAATTGAGCTACTACATAGTACCACCAAGAATTCGGGCATCCCATTTCTCCCTTCTGTTTTTATTTTTTTTAATTCTGTTTCTGCTCTGCAGCCCCAGGGCATCCTTCTGGAGTACCCTCATGATGCAGCCTCTACTTCCTTGTCTGAAACCCACTGCTCTGGCCTCCCCCTACCCCAATGGCATGTCCAGACCCTCATGGATCACCCCCGAGGGAAGGGCAGCCTTTCTGAAATTAAAGGGACTTACCATGTGTATGGGTCAGGCATGGGAGGTACTGGTGCAGGTGGGTCCAGCTCTCAGGATATGGGCAGGTCCCTGGGGTCTTCATCATCTCTCCTGTGACTGCAGGGTTTTTCCATACTTATTTTTTTCCCCTGTGGAGCTTGGATGTGCACTGACATCTTAGGCATGTACGTGCCAATGTCTGCCGCAGCTCTGCCTCCACTTCTGTAGCGCTGCCTATTCATGGCCATCCCCCTACCACCATCAGGAGCCACCCAGGGGTGGCACTTCCCCTTGAACCCTCCCCAGGAAAGGAGAGCAATCCTATGGATGCACAATTCCTTCCCTCCCCTTGTCAACTCCTGGCAGCCCAATTTCGTTCCTGAACCCGGGTAGCTGGTGTGGCAAAAGGTGTGACATCCAGTGCCTCAACCCTCAGCGCCACCGGGCCGGCCCCTCCTATCTATATTTTTTTTGTTTTTCTTAACTTTGTATTTATTGTTTTAAAAGCAAAAGAGTACAGAGTTAATACCTCCTACCAGGCATACAACACTAAGCACAAAGGAGCCATCCAATGGAAACTAGGAGAGGGTAGCCTCAATAGTCTGATGTTAGGAGCTGGAGGTATTCCAATCAGTTAATGGTATTACATAAAAAGTCCAAAACATAGCTGCACTTTGCAATATTGTGGTGATCTCTCAACAGAAAGATATTCCAGTATTGTTTATATTCAGCCCTTGGCTGATGTGATCCCAGTCCAAACATAATATTTGCAATAATGGTAGCACTTCCTATGGTCTCCCGCACAGCTGTTAAATCCTCATTTTAAACACCTGGAACTACTTAAATTAAGCCAAATTGCAACTTAAAAAGGCAATGGCATCTAGATAATGTATTCAACTTCATATCATGTTCTTAACACAAAGGGCTTGTTAAAGACCTAGTTACCAAAAATTTCATAAGCTTACACAGGTGCTAACAGGGACACAGAACTAGACTTAACAACAGAAACAATTGTAATGAAGCCCACTATGCTCTCAAACCTGATAAACAATTACTGTAGGGTCCAATCTTTAACAAGTCCCAACAACCAGTACCCATTGTTGTAAGAGCAATGTTCAAGTATCTCCCTCTGAGTCTTCCTCATCGGGCAAATGAGCCACTGCAAATTCCTTCTCGAGAGCCTCGACCTTCCTTCTCGCTTCCATCGGGTCTGTATATTGGTAGGAGTGACCGCCATGTTGAATACAAAGGTGGGCTGGCATCATGAAGGAATGCACAATCCCGAAGTCATGAAGGCGTGCCCGAAACTGCATTGAATTTTTTCCTCTGGGACCAGGTAGCAAAAGAGAGGTCTGGAAATAGATGTAAGGTACATCCCTCAAAGTTGAAGCACTGTGACTCCCTCACTGCCTGTAGAAAAGCATCCTGAACATTCACTCCCATAGTGACAATAAGCAATGTTCTAGTCAAGTTAGGCTGACTGGTTGCTGCTCTCAGAGAAATCCGATTGGCTCTTATGAAAAAAGGAGCCAAGCCAAAGTCATCTCTCACTCTTAGAGCATCAGGAAACCAATTCCACAAAAAGACAATGAGATCTGTGCCTTCGCTGCCCTCCAGGAGTCCTACCAGTGAAATGTTCACAGCCCGCTGAGTACTTTCAATTGCCTGTTTTCTTGTACCAGTTTAGTGGTGGCATTTAAAGCTTTCACAGCGTCCACTTCTGCAGCAGAAGCAGTTTTAGTGGCTGCTTCAATTTTAATGTCCTGTTCTCCCAAGCGTCGGGGAGAATTTTCTCGACTTTGCCATGAATAGCCCGCATGGATAGAGTTGGACAGTTCCATGGTGGATCATCCGACTGTGAGATCACAGCAGGCATTGTTGAGGCCTGTTGTTTCAAGGCTGGTGGAGGTTTAGAGCCACCGGGGCCACCTTTATTTGTATGCCCCATTACTTTATCTGGTATTGTTCAGATCCTCTCACTATAAACTTTACTGCATGCAAAAAGTTCCAACTGCAAGAAATTATTGAGTATTTTTATAAAATAAGTCCCAATTCTGCAGAGATGAGTTTAAGTGCTTCTTTCTGGCACGTATGCTCAATAGCACCCCTTCTGTTTTGATTGATAAAGTTTCCTTAAAGCAATTCTAGGCTGACCTCCCTTCCATACAAAATTTCTAATAATCTTTTCCAATTTCATAAAAAAAATTTTCTAAAATTGTGGGGGTTGCCTCAGATAGGTAGAGAAGTCTTGGTAATATGTTCATTTTTAAGATGTTTATCCTACCTATTAGTACAAGTGAAAGATGCTGCCATTTATCTAGGTCTATTTTGATTTTATCCAAAATTGGATGAAAATTCAACTCAATGACTTTTATTAATTTCTACTGGGATAGTGACCTCCCAGATACTTAATAGAATCTTTCTGAATAGCTCTCAGTAGGGGATCTGTTAAAACCTCCCAATCTATTCCAAGATATAGGGCTTTGCTTTTTCCCAGTTAACCCTGTACCCCGATATTCAACCAAATTCTTTAACATATCGTTAACTACCAGGTAATTATAGTTTGGGTTAGAGAGGAATAACAAAATGTCATCCGCATAAAGTAATACAACATGTTTAGAGTTCCTGCTTCTACCACTAACACCTCTCTCTCTGACTCCTCAATTTTATTGCCAGTGGCTCTAAAAACTGTGCAAAAAAAAGTGGGGACAGGGAGCAACCCTGTCTTGTCCCCCTTATAGGGTGATGTACTCCAAAAGCAGATTGTTTGTTTTTATCCTAGCCTTTGGTTCTGCATAAATATATGAAATTCAATCCAAGAACTTTCCTTTTATACAAAATGTTTTCATTGCCTCTAATAAAAAAGGCCATGATACTCTGTCAAAAAGCTTTTTTGGCATTGAGTGACATCACAGCCATATTGGTTCCAAGGTGGTCCTGTATTAAATTGCATGACTTTCTAGTATTGTGGTGTAGTCTCTTTCCCTCGATGAAGCCCACCTGGTCTCCATTTATTAATTTAGGTAATATTTTTGCTAACCTATTTGTAAAAATCTTTGCATATATTTTATAATCACTGTTCAAGAGTGAGATGGGTCTATAAGATTTACATATTTCAGGTGTTTTTTTTTAATATAAGGAATATGGTGGCTTCATCGAAGGAAGGAAGAACCCTTCCCACCTTGTGCATATTCTGTAACAAATCTCTCAGAAGTGGGAATATTACCTCTTTCATGTTCTTATAAAACTCAGATGAGAGGCTATCCGGACTAAGTGTTTTACCATTCGGAAGTTGTTCTATAACTGCCTGAATTTCTGATCTAGAAATATCCTTTTGTAAGAACTCTAAATCAGATTCAAATCCAGAACAAATGGTTTGATACCTTTTATTGGACCAACAAGGAGGTTACAAAAAGAACCAAGAGCTTTAGCTTTCAGACCAACAAGTCCTTCTTCAGAAGCTTAATGAGAGTAATTTATAAAATCCTATATTATTAACACTTAGAACATGCAGAAAAAAACAAAAATCATTTTCATTGGTTTAAAACAGGCCTTCCAAAATAATTAAAGTGACATTGGAGAGCTTGAATATCTAAAGAGTGATTTCAGCTGAACTAAACTAAAAGGTCAAACGTTGTTTAGATAACAGCAGACAGTACCATGTATCAGTCTAATGGATAATAACAAAACAAAAAGAACCTTAAGATTCTCTGCTCGGTAAATTACATGTCAAGTGAAGAAAAACTCCCTAAGAAACACATTTTACAAGTGAGGCCACAGTACATCATTCTGCTCAGAGTAGAACCATTCATAATGAGCTGACCCTCGAGAAACATCTACAAACTAAAATGTAACATATAACCAAGCAAAAAAATAATAAAAATGATGATCCCCAAAATTACAGCATCAGAAATTTATCTTTACATGGCATATAGAATGCTGAAAATGATGTATACCCAACATAACATTGGGAATATATTTCCAGCTTTTTGTACTTTCCTCAGTGTGATACACTTACTCACCTTGGGAATACATCATTTTCATCATTCTATTTGCCATGTGAAGATCATTTCTGATGCTGTAATTTTGTATAGTTGTAAGCATCTTTTCACAAAATTTAACTGGGTCAGAGCCCTCCATCCCTTCTTGAAGGTTGCCCACTTTGAGATTGCCCCTCCTTGATCTGGAGTCCAGATCTTCCAATGTTAACTGAATAGTCTCTAAATCTTTATTATGTTTTAGGACATCCTGAGTGACATTAGGTAGAGTGTCCTCAATTATGCCAATTCTCTGTTCGTATTCAGCAGTATGCAAGGACAACGCCTCAAACTTATTCATTGTTTTAGTAAATTTATTTAAAAGTGAAGACACTGCTGAATTCTAGGAGTCAAAGCCTTGTTTCATTTCCCTCAAAATAGTTAAATGGGTTTCTTCCATCTTATCAGTACTGGAAGTGTCAGACTTCTCTGACTGAGTGTTTTCTCTGTTAAATCCCTCCACTTCTGCTTCTGACCTTTCCCCAGTTCTGTCTGCCTTATCCCCTTTATCTAGTTTGTCCAAGGCTTTGGCTCCCCTTGTTTTAATAGATAGCCTAGATAGAATACTGTTTTCCTTCTTCTCAGTGACCAGCCCGAAGGAATCAACCTCTTCTTCAGCCACTCTTTCCAAAATATTCCAACTACCAATGGGCGAATCTAATAAACAACGTGGAAGAGTATTTAATATACTGTAACTCTTTTTTCCACTACTTGTCTACTTAGGGGTTTAGTAGCTGACTGTTGCTGCCCTGTTTCCAATGGGTTTGAACCCTGTTCAGCCAGAAATGAGGTCTCTGTAACCGATCTCCGCCTTTTTATTTATTTCTTTGGTACTCTACCCTTTGACATGTTTAAAGGAGAATAAAACATACCTTGCTCCTGATATTTTATCTTGCTGGCTGCTTCTCTACCTGATGGTAATGCAGCATCTATGAGGCTGGGCTTGTCACATGTGGTAATGGCATCTTCCGTTCCAGCAGTCGGGCACCTTTGGGATGTTGATTTATCTTTAAAATACTCTAAATCTACTTGACACAGCGAACTTGCTTTAACATATCCAGTAGTGTTAACCAGAACACGGAGCTCACTGTTCCATGCCACCTCATGAACGTCTGGAACATCTCTATCATCAACTAATGCCGAGGTTCCATGCCGCAGAACGGAAGTTAGCCGATCATGCTTCCTCTCGATAGCATTGTGTTTGAGGATATCTGCTCCTTTAAATACCTTGGGGTCTTGTTGGATCATCACCTTGATCTCTCAGTTAATATTGATGCCATCCACCAGAAACTTTACCCTAAACTAGGTGCATGCTACAGGAACAAATCATGTATCTCTCTTCCTGTCTGCACAGAGATTGTCTCAATGATAATTCTACCAGTATTCAATTATGGTGACATTGTCTACAGTGCTGCTCTTAAGGCCACCCTAGCCAGACTAAATCCCCTCTTTCACACCTGTCATTGTGGCCTAGATTTTCCCCTAGAATCCACCCTGAATTTCTCCCTCTACTTCCCTGCCCATGATGCCAGGTGCCTCGCTCATTGTGCCACCTTTGTCTCCAAATTCTGTCTTGGCTCCATGTCCTCCTCCCTTTGCAGCTCTGGCTCTCATTCTTTCGCTATCCCTACAGTAAAATCCTCTGCTGGTCAAGCTGGTTTCTTTTTCCACTTTCCCAAACTTTGGATCCCCCCATTTGCACTACTCCTCCTTCAGATTCACTAAACTATCTCCTCTGGAAACTCATTACTTACTCCTGCAGATGCCTTTGATTCTGGGTTTGGGCTTAGTTTGTCTTCCACCAAACTCCTCTCTCCCCACTTCTGCCCTAATTCCATGTCCCCCAGTCCCCCAGATGATGTTTTCTGTTGTATACATTAGTGACTTGTACACATTGCATTTTGATTCCAGCTGCACTTTGCCGAGTTGTTGCTCTTCAGATGCTATTTTTTGCACAACTTGATCACATTACTACCTCTTAACTGTTTAATGTGAATTTTTGGTTTTGTAACCTAATTCATGTAACTTATTGGTATTGCTGCACTCTCCTCATCTTCCTCCACACAGGACATATCTAGAAACTTAACTGTTACAGCTCAGTATGATTTTTTTGTGAAAATTTTGAAATAAATAAATATTACTGTGTGTGATTTGAAAACTCATTTTCTATCTCATTAATACTATTGTATGTTACAGAACAGTATGAGCAATATTAGCTGTATTACTGTATACTTTTTATTAGTTTGCCTTCTATTCCACTGTTGTATTGTACTGGAACATGTGAAGAAAAAAAAGCATATGCTTATAACTCTTCCTGCCTACAGTAATAGCCATAAAATGTCATCATGTGGATGTTGTCTCACAGACAACTGCAGTCCATTAACTTTTTCTTTTTGTGTAATATCCCCAAATTCGAAGGTTGATTTCCATTAAATTAAAGTAATAGAAACATAGAAATCTGAAGGCAGAAAGGACCCCACAGCCCATCCAGTCTGCTCTTCCCTCCCAAAGTTAACAATTCCCCTCCCCAGTTTTCATTGCCCCCAGTGCCCCCTTCCCCATCCATTCGGATTCTGTCATCCTTTATTGCCTCTGGGTTTTTTTTCCCCTTTCCTACTTAAACCCATGTATGTATCCCATGCCCTCTTGAAGTCTCCCACCATTCTCACCTCCACCACCCACTCTGGCAGTTAATTCCAGTAGCTCACCACACTTTCTGTAAAGAAGGTTCCCCTCTTATTTCCCTTGAATTGTCCCCACTTTAGATTTAATCTGTGCCCCCTAGATACTCTTTCCTCTTGAATATGCTCCCTTCCAACACCTTGTTTATTCCCTTTAGGTATTTAAAAGTTTCTATCATATCCCCTCTCTCGCCTTGTTTCCAGAGAGTGTAGCTCTAGCCCCTCCATCCTTTCCTCATATGTCTTCTTATGCATGCCATGCACCATTTTGGTTGCTCTTCTATGAACCCTCTCCACCCTTTCAATACCCTTTTTTCAGTACGGTCTCCAGAACTGTACCCCATACTCAAGGAGAGGACAAACCATGGATCTATACAGAGGTATTATTACCTCCCTTTTCCTACTTGCAATACCCCACCCAATGCAGGCCAGCATTCTGTTTGCCTTTCCTACCACCTTGCTGCACTGGTTTGCCTGCTTTAGGTTGCCCAAAATTATAATTCCCAGATCCCTCGCCTGCTCTTTGTCAACCCCCCCACACTGTGTACATGACTCTAGAGTTCTTGTGCACTGTGTACATTGTTCTGCATTTTGTAGGATTAAAACTCAACTGCCACCTCTCTGACCATCCCTCCAGCTTCCTCTGATCTTGTCTTATATTCGCCACTTCTTCCCCCCTTCCCGGTGTGTCCAGTCTATTGCAGATTTTCATATTGTCCGCAAATAGGCACACCTTCCCATTTAGTCCTTCCCCAATGACCCCTATATAAATATGAAAGAGTATTGGTCCTCATACTGACCCCTGTGATACCTCAGTCATCACCCATTGGTCCCCTGAATACACCCCATTTGGAACCATCCTTCTGACCCCAAGCCAATCCTCTACTGAATTTGTTATTTTCTTCCCCACTCCCAAGCTGCCCAATTTCCTCATTAGTCTCCTGTGAGGGACAGTGTCAAAGGCCTTGCTAAAATCTAGATAGGTCACATCCATCGCCCCTCCCTGTTCACTCATCCGTGTCACCCCATTAAAAAATTTGATCAGGTTCATCTGACATGACCTTCCCCTCATGAACCCATGTTGTCTGTTACCATGAAGATCACTATCTCAGGTATCTAACTATCCTTTCTTTCAGGAGGGCATCCATGATCTTGCCTACCACTGAGGTAAGACTGACTGGATGATAATTATTTGGCTCCTCCCTTTCACTGCTCTTGTGCAGGGGACCACATCTGCCTTTTTCCAGTCCCCTGAAACTTTTATTGTATCTAATGATATATTCAACAGCCTAGTCAGTGGTTTACCTAGCTCTTTCCTAAGCTCTCTAAGCACCCTGGGATATAGGGCATCTGGACTCATTGCTTATCCACCTTTATCTTACTCAGCTCCTCCAAGATCCTACTCTCCTTGAATGAGCTACTGTCCACCCCCCTATGCTTCTATGCCCCTCCCCTGCAGTTCTGGCCCTTTCCCTTCCTTTTAGTATTGTGAAAACTGAGCAGAAAAAAATGTTCAGCAAGTCTGCCTTTTCCAAGTCCTTTTCCATCATAGCTCCCCCCTCCCCTCCGCTTTTAGTCTCGTTAAGCCTTGCCTATTTTTCTTCCTCTCACTGATATATCAGAAGAACTTTTTGTCCTCCCTGCTGGCCTCTCTTGCAATCTTCTCTTCCGTTTCTGCCTTTGCTCTCCTAATTGTCTGCCTTGCCTCCCTTAGCATTTCCCTGAATAGCTCCCTATCCTCTCTTCCTTGTGTTATTTTATATGCCATAAAGGCTCTCGTTTTCTCCCCTGTTGCTCTTGACACCTCTCTCAAGAACCAAAGTGGCCTCCTACCCCTTTTGCTTTTGCTTACCTTCAGAATGCACTGTTCCGTGGCTTTTAAAATTCCTCCCTTTATTGCCACAGTTCTTCTACATCCCCCAGCATTTCCTTGCCCTTCATCTCCTCCCTGAACCTCTCCCTCAGTGTACACTGTTGAAGGACTTACAGCTTCAGGACAGTGCAGTATGCAACTTCCTTTAACTATTTGACAACACAGACTCTGCGTAGTTGCATCTGGGATGCCCATTCACTTACATGACTTTAACAATTGTTATCACTGTACAATGGGGAAAACAAAGTAGATGTATTCTCCCCTAACATGGTTTGCAGCCTTGTACCATCGACTACTGTATATCTGCCAACTACTATTCTGCCGCAGGACAGAAATTACAGGGACCCACAGTGGTGGGTATGAAACATAGAATTGTCAGCACCTGTAAGTTAATACAATATAATATTTATGCTATGGTTTACATAATGATTGTAAAACAGTGTTAAGTTTAAAGTCAGCTGCAACAACATTATGTTTGAAATATTGCACTTCAGTACATTTGGTACTGCATATCATACCAGATTATACTGTACAGTAAATGCCATAAGCATTTTGGGTATCACAAACAGCATGTACAAAAAAATACTGTTATAAAGTAGGCATTATCAGAAAAAGGGTGTCAGTATAGCTTGTTGGCAAATGAAAAAACAGTGTATACAGTACAGTATCTCTTCTTATCATTGTAGACAGAAATTGCATGACACTAGTCAATAGTATTTTTATTAGAAGAAAGGGATTGTCATCTCTCACAGCTTCCAACGGCCATGAGCTCTGCACAGTCCCTGCTCTATTCTTTTAGGTGGGCCCTAGCTTATACCAGAATGTGGCAATGGAGAACCTGTGGAGTGTCACATACCCACAAGGTGCAAGTACTCCATACTGTAGTTAACTGTATCCTTTTATTTTTTGTTGTAATTTTGATATGGATACCACACTGTATACTGAAAAAGCACTGTAATGTGAGACAGGAAACTATGAGTGCATGGCTCCAAGTACTGTAGTGTAATGTACTGTACCACTGAAAAAAACAATTAACACTGCTTGCCTTTCAACTGGTTGTCAAAATACAGAGGACATTATGTTGAGACTCTACTGTATGCCACTTTTTTTTGGTTTTGCAGGAGGAGGGGTGGGAGTGCAATGTAAGTATGCATCCCAGACAGGACTGTCTTAGTTAGGGTCAGGCCCAGAAAAGGATGGCATGGACCTGGCTGAGGAGCTGGGGGAGGAGTGCATTTACAAGTGGCAGAAACCATCAGGACAGCGGACTAAAGGCTATGAGGGAGAACTGCTCTTGCTGCCTAATAAAGATAATTAACAATGACTAAATACTGTACAGTAAACGTAGCATAACTAAATTTATTTAAAAATTGGTGGCCAGGAGAGGCTAATGGAGCTGAAGGTCATTTTCAGGTGTGACCTGGGGGAGAGGAGCAAAGGATAAAAATACATAGCATAAACAAAGTCATTATTGCAAACAGTGCAAAGTCAGGGCACACAAAGACTAGTGAAGTGCAGAATGAGCAAACAAGTCATAAGCAGGCAGCTGAACATAGAGCAAGTGTATAGGGACTGTTAAGGGGGGACAGGAACAAGGTCGGGAAGGAGTCAGAGGCAGGGGAGGTGGTGAAGCCGAGGGAAGAGGACAGATGGCACCAAAATGAGGGAAGAATATAAGTGAAGGCTGACTGGCCAGCTGAGGTACAGGGCTGTGGCAAAGTAAAGGTGCAATGGTTCCTGAATCAAAGAGAGCAGAAGGCAGAGGGGACAATGGAGAGGAGTGATGTGAGGTAGGAGGGAAGGGACCCACAGAGGGGGCAATGGAGAGGAGTGATGAGAGGTAGGAGGGAAGGGACCCACAGAGGCAACAATGGCAAGGAGTGATGTGAGTTAGGAGGAAAGAGACCCACAGAGGGGACAATGGAGAGGAGTGGTGTGAGGTAGGAAGGATGGGACCCACAGAGGAGACAATGGAGAGGAGTTTGTTAATTTTTTTTTAACCAGGAGAGACACACTAAGCTGAAAGCTTGTTTACAGGTGTGACCTCGGAGCACAAGGAAGTTAAGTGACTTGCTTAGGGTCATAGTATGCAAGTGGGGCTGTGGGATTCAAACTCAGGTCTCTGGGTTTGCAGCTCAGAGCCTTGAACCACTGCGTTATACTGCCTCAAATGAGATGAGTGGTAGGAGGGAAGGGACCCACAGAGGGGACAATGGAGAGGAGTGATGAGAGGTACGAGGGAAGGGACCCAAATAAGAGTTTAGATACAAAGAAAGCACAAGGCATCCGGCAATGGGGTGGTAGAGGGAGAATGGACAGTGATGGGTAAAGTGAGCAGTAATGAGTTTGAGAGGGGGAGTTGGTTGCAAAGTACATAAGGAATTACAGAGTGTATCTAGTCTGGCCAGTGAGGTGGAGAGGGTGGAACCATAGGCCATATCTGCATAGTCAAAGATTGGAAGCACCGTTTTGGTGACCATATCTCAATGAACCTGTAGGGAAAGACAATCTTTATTACGGTATAAGACACCAACTTTAGGTCTGAACTTTGCATGGGGGGCATTGATGTGAGCAGTGAAGTCAAGCTTGCTGTCAAGCCACACATCAAAGTACTTAAAGTAAGGAACCACTTCAGGTGGGGAGCCTTCCAAGGTGGAGAAGATGGGCACAGATTAGAGTCTGGCCAGTTTGTGACTGGTGCCAAAGGTCATGGACATCATTTTTTAGTGTTGACCTAGAACTGGTTTGACTGGAACCATAATAGGATGTTCTTGAACTCATTCTGTCACAGATCTTCCACATCTGTTGTGGAGGACCAGAAATGCAGATAACTATGTCATCTGCATACATGTGAACATGTAAGTTGGCACTGGCTGAAGGGAGGTCATTGAGGAAGAAAGAGAAACATATGGGGCCCAGGATGGAGACCTGTGGGACCCCTGCCTAGATGGGAAGAGGAAGTGACAGGACACTGCTAAACTTTATTGACTGTAGACTGCCTGTAAGGTATGAACAGAACCTATAAACAACAGGCACTGACAGGCCAGCAGAACCCAGCTTATTTTAGAGGACAGGATGAGACACTTACTCAAGGGCCTTAGCCAGATTGATGATGATGGCAGCTGTTATATGATCCTGGGCCATCCCAGAGAGGATATTATCAGTTACATGCAGCATGGAGGTTATGGTGGAGTGATCCTTCCTGAAACCAGACTGTAATGGGGAGAGGAAATCAGAGGAGGAGAAGAAATTGCAGAGCCTATAGTAGGCAAGCTTCTCTTACAGCTTGGCAAGAGAGGGGAGGAGGGAGATAAGCTGATAGTTACTAGAGAGGGAAGGGTCCCCCATTCATGGAGTAGTATAACTTTGGCCAATTTTCAGGATTGTGGGACTGCACTGAGGGAGGAGAGGCTGAAAATGTGAGTCAAAGGAGGTGCAATAGCACCGTCTCAGTGTCACTGAGGGTTGAGGTGTTGGAAGCCACATCTCACACCATGCCAGTGACCCAGGCTCAGGTTGCCGGGGGTTGAATGGGAAAGAGAGGATTGAGAATTTGGAGGACAGCTCTCCTCTCCTGGAGAGGGTGGGTTCATGACTCCCCAGCAGCAGTGACTCCCAGTGGAGTCTGGGGAGTGCATCAACAGGTGGTTGCACTTGCAAGAGATGAAGGCATTGGCAGACATCCACAAAAGGGGTGTGGGAGCATGCTCAGCTCACGCTGGCCACCATTACATGTCTGCATCTCAAGGGGGATCATCACAATCATGCTCATGGAAAAAGGAAGCACCCTGTCTGCCAAGTAGATGGCATCACCAATCCCATGCCCACCACCAGATCCTGCCCAATGATTAAAGGAGCACTGATGTAGTGGTGGCGGCCTCACCCTGGGGGTGCAAGCCAGGGGGCTGAAGAGCTGCAGGTGGGTCCTAGGGGGTTGAGTACCAAGGGGGACTAAAGATATGGAATTTCAAGTTGGGGGGACAAGCCAGTCATCTGAGGGAGTCTTGGATGATGGAGACCTGAGGGAAAAAGAAGATAAAAAAAGGAAGTGCAATGGCAGGGGTAGAGATATGAAGAAGTCGGAGATCTAGTCAATCAGGGATAGACTTATTCAAATTCGGGGAGTAAAGGGCAGTCAGGGTCTCCTGGGTGGTAGCAGCAGAGAAGTGGAAGCCCTGAGGGTGGAAGGTAGAAGAAACATGTTATGAAGGAGTTGTGGCAATCAGGGGAGAGGAAGAAACAGCACAAGTGGTGAAGAACTCACTTAAGTGGGAAACAACAGAGGAGGGGTCTGACATAGGTGAACCATTGATCAGAAGAACTGAGGGACTAGACTGAGTGGGGAGGACAGAAAGGGAGTGAATTGCCTTCTAGAACTTTGAAGGGCTGGTAAGGTTGTTCTAAAGGTTGGTCTTGAAACATTGCCATTTTGCAGTCCTGGGGATGTGGTGTAGGATGGGAGCAAAATAGTTTATAGCATGTCCATGTAAGATTATGGGACTTGCACAAATGAATTATTTCTGGGGTAATCCAAGGGTGCTAGTGAGTTTTGACCCTGGATTTTTTAATTGGGGTGTGCTTGTCCCAGATTGACTAGAATTTCAAGTGAAACATGGAAAAGGCAATATCAGTATCAGATGTGGTATGGAAATCTATCCAATCTTATGCAAATAGTTCACTCAGGAGGGCCTGAGCAAAGAGTGACATGAAGGGCCTGCACTCGATGTATTCTGGAGAAGAGTGACTGTGTCTGATCTTCCTGATGCAGAAAGTCTTGCAATGGTCACTGGAAGCATCAGGCAAAATATCAGCTGCAACAGCACGATGGGGATGGGAGGAGAGAACCCAGGCCAAAAGGGTGTGGTTTTGGGGGCTGTGGGCTGAGCCAAGTAGGATCATAGATAATCTACCAGAGATTAAGGGACTCAATCTTGTAGGTGAGTGGCCTAGAGGAAGGGGAGAGCCAATTGACATTAAAATATCATAGACGAATGAGATCACCAACAGATGAATGGGAGATGACAGTAGAGAGAGATTCAACCAGGGAGGAGGATGAGATTTTGGGTGACGCTTAGAGTATACAAATGAATATGGGCAAAGAGAAGGGGAATGATAGCCTGCTCAGGAGAAACTCATGAAAGGGTGGTACAGCCTCTCTGACATCCGTATTGCAGGAGAGGCTCTGATGGGTGTAGATAGAAACACCACCCCAATGTTTACCCCATAGTGTCTGAAAAGTTAATAGTCAGGAAGCACCAGGTTATAATCTGGGATCCTGGCAGAGAGCCAGGATTCTGAGATACAGAGGATATCAGGAGAGTATTGCAATACCCATGTAGACAGTAGGTCAAGTTTTGGAAAAAGTCTCAAAGAATTAACGTGAAAAACACTCAAGCATTTGGCAGTTGGGGAGCCCAAGAAAGCTGTAGGGGTGGGGCCTGATTTGGGCTTCACAACATCAGACAGGAAAAGGAGCAGCAGGACAGAATGGGATTACATAGAAATATAGAAGGTGTTGGCAGATAAGGGCTCTTGTCCCACCTAGTCTGCCCTAGTTACTCTATCAGGGATTTCTGCCTCTTAGAGCACCGGAGAGGGAAGGGAGCAGAGGGGTGGGCAAGGGAGAAGAAGATGAGATGGAGAAACTCAAGGTTAAGAAAGGGAGAAGAATGGAGACCAGGGTTGATAGGAAGGGAGGGGGATAAGGGGGAGGATTGAGGGAAGAGTAGGCATAGAGATGGGAGTGGGGAAGGAGTCGGTGGGATGGGGGAGGAGATGATGCTGGTAAGGGTAGTAACAGGAAATGAATTAGGAAGATGAGGATAATATACATTTTAAGCAGGAAGAGAGGTGAGACAGCCAAATACTAAGCTATACAGTATCTTTAAAAAGGATCTAGTGCATGGTTGAACAGTTTAAACCGCTACCTAGTAACAGGTCTGAACAGTGAATGAAGACTTACAATAACAGTATCCAAGCAGCGAGTATACAAGAGATGGCTCCATCAGCTAAAGAGGTACCATGCAGAATGGGCACGCAACACGCTGGCAGGGCCTAAGCTTGGGCAAATATACAGTGCTGAGGACTGACAAATGGCATGAAAAGCATAGATGACAAAACGTGCAGATAAATAATTGATGAAATATAAAGCAACAAGCGTGTGTACCCAGAAAGGGTTACAGTAAGAGTGAGCAGGAACAGTTGCAGTGTGAAACAAAAGCTGCAGAACTCACAAAAGTAGCTGATTAGCAGCGCTACATGGATAAGCTAGCAGACTGGCAAACACAAACACAACGCAAAGAATGACGCTAATGAGTATATGCAACACAGCCTGGATGTGCAGCCAGTGTCATAGACTTATGTGTGTGTCACTCAGGATCAGGAGAGCTCTGATGGAGCTGGGAGGAGGCAGAACTGGAGAGCAGCGTGAGCAGCTGACAGTTGACTCACGGATGACTACAATCAGACTCCTTTATGTCCTTTTCGCTATGGTCCTTTACATGAAAGGGCCACTGCATGGAAGGGTGGCTTGTGGAGAGCGAGTCATATAAGATGTATGTAGACCCACCCACTCATCTCTCTACTGGCGGAGACAGTCTCGGTGGGTCAAGTGTCAGCCGGGGGGATGGCTGGAGAGGCTTCGGTCCATACAGAAGGAGAGACAGACAGATGGAAAAGACTAACCCCTGCAGCCCCAACTTACTTGCTTGAAGTTCTCTGAAACATTGACATGAGAACTGAAACAAAGAACAAAGGAAGTCCACAGTTTGAAAAGAGTGCACCTTTCTGTAGACCCCCCAAGATGCAAGAAACAAACAGTAATAAACAGTCAATAAAAACATTGCAGTATACAATAATATCTTGTAAGACTATTTGATGTGTTCCCATTTGTTGGTGTATTTACTCAAAACTGTTTTTTGATGGGTGAATCTGAGTGTTGTCTTTAAAACTGCAGGAGGCCTTTATCTTTCTTCACCAGACCTGTGTTTGAAAAACAGCACAAATAAAGCAGACATGGGTATGGCATTTGTTGGTGTATTTACATACAGTTCAGTGTACATGTTCCCCCAAAAGATCACCCTGATGACCACGGGATTCCAGGGTTCAAATGTAAAGGGCAAAGGGGTTTTGAGGGGGGAATCTCAATGTTGTCTTTAAGGCCCCGTCCACACTAGGGAGCTTAAAATGGTTTAACTGCCTTAAACCGTTTTAAGCTCCCGGAACATGGTTTGCGTTCGCATTGTAACATGGTTAAAACCATGACAGGTTGCTAGACAGGTGGTCTTTAGCACAGTTTTAGCTAAACACGGTTGCCTTAATCCATGTTAACAGCAGTGTGTACACAAACCGTGCTGTAACACAGGTTAAGGCAACCCGTCCAGTGAGAAAATCCATTTTGTCAGCCACAGAATAAAAAAAAGAATAAATTACTGGCACCACGTCGTACAGGAAGCATCCTTGATTCTGCCCATATACTTTTTGTCACAATCAGTTCTGGTCACTGTTCACGGGTTTCCCGTCATGCACTGCAGCATCAATCAGAACTCATAATGCTTTGAGTTGGTGCCGCAGTCATGACTGGGAATCCCTTCCACCTGGCACGGTTGTCAGAATTGAATGAGGACGCTCCAACAACCATACTAGGGACCGATTTATAAAACATTTTTAGTAATGTTTTATAAATGGCCCCTAGTGTGGATAGGTCCTTAAACTGAAGAGAGCCTTATTATCTGGTATCCATCCATCCCTCCCCCCTTTCCCTGGAAAGAAAACACAAACACATGTCTTGTAGGAAATGGCCGCAGACATGCATTTGTTGATTAACAATCCAATTTAAGAGCAGCGAACACACCTTGGAGGATCACTGCCCATGGTCACAATGGACAAGGCCAGGGCTGCTCAGCCACTGTCCCCCCCCAGGTGCTGTTAGCCTTGCAGTATTCCTGCTCAAGGCAGACCATGAACCCTCCCCCAGGTCAGGATACTCTGTTTCCTCCTCCACGTCGACCAGAAGGGGAAGTCGCGAGCCCTTCAGAAGAGTTTGGTTTGTCCCTGCCCCTTTCACCCTTCCATGTCATAGTGAGCCTCCGGAGACACCCAGCCATGACTGTGACAGTTTAACATATCACTCTTAACCTGACTATTTGGTCTGGCCTATTTTAGCATTCTCCCACATCTGCCTCAGTTTAACTTCTCTCGGAGGAGGTGAAAAAACCTGGAAAACCCTTTTTCAGGGAAAAACCAGGAAAAGCCACTCCCCAACTCCTATTGCAGTCACCTATGCTGGGTCAAAAGAGGGTCCCTAACTGCCTGGCCCTACTACCCTGCTTTTGCGAGGGCGGGGGGGGGGATCCTAGCAGAGAGAAAGCAGAAAGAGGAAAACCGCTGGCTATAGTCCAAGAAATTCCTCTTTCTCCATACCCCACAGGATGTGACCCCCACTAACTGGGAGGCCTTGGTGGTCCCTTGTACAATCACTGGACCCTACCTAGCCCCCTCAGGACCACCGCACTCTTTTCCCTCCCTCCTCTATCCTGGGTCCAGGGGAGGATGGCCCCAGACAAAATACGGCTGCTGCCAACTGTTGCAGACTCTGTATTATCTGGTATCTATCCATTCCCCCCTTTCTCTGGAAAGAAAACACAAACACGTGTCTTGGAGGAAATGGCTGCAGCCATGCATTTATTGATTAACAATCCAAACTGAGAGCAGCGTATGCACCCGGGAGGATCACTGCCCATGGTCATAATGGCCAAGGCTGCCTGGCTGCCCCCTGTCAGGCACCTTTAGCCTTGCGGTATAACTATATCTGCTGGAGGCAGACCATGACCCCTCCACTGAGTCAGGGTACTCTGTTTCCACCTCCATGCCGACCAGAAGGGGAGAGTCATGAGCCCTTCTAAAGAATTTGGCTCGTCCCTGCCCCCTTCCACCCTTCCATGTCATAGTGGTCCTCCCAAGACACCAGAGGACAGACAACGTCCGACCACCCAAAGTCGACTGCTCTACCACCTCCTCTGAGAACCATTCCAGTCCTCCTAGCCTGAGATCTAACCCCTTCTCGGTCAACCATCCCGTCTCAGCTACCATGATTTGACCAGAGGCCTGCATCTGTCTATGTTTTTCACAGCTCCCCATAATGCCAGCATGACCTCCCTCATATCTCTCTTGATCCACATGCCAGCCCTGTTGAGTGGGGCCGACCCCTCCCTATTTGGTCAGCTAGACCTCTGGATCAACTGGGACCAGATGAGCAATGTATGCGGCCACCACACCCTAATGGTCCTAAAGTCTTTCTTCATTGCCAGCAGCAAGTCCTCTGGCTTCCAACTGCCCAAATGTTCCCTTCCAAGATGGGTCACTAACATCTCTGGGATACTCTGGGTCCACCCTTCCTCCATCAAATGGGGGAGCAACCCTCTCCAGTGCTTGAGCTCTGACTCAGCCCTTGGATGACACTTCCTATGGGGTTGCCTACCTGCCCCGGCTGCCACTCTTGCTGCTGCTTGCAGATGAAGGCCTGTCTGACCACCAAGCCAGATCACACCCATGCCCTCCAAGGGCTCTGGAAGAAACAAAAGATGTTAATGTAAAGTGGGTGCACGTGTTTCAAGACCTACTGCCACCTGGAAGCACCCCCGAATGCTTCCCTAGGATCGCTGGGGTGATGGAACGCCTCATGTCTTGAAGGAAAGCGAGTTGCTTCTCCTCCCCCTAATAACACCTCCATCACTTGGATTGTATTGCTGCTGCTAGTGGCCCCCCAAGCCCTGCAAACTCTAGCCTAGCCAGCAAGGCACCTCACAACCACCCTGGTGTGACCCCATCCTGTTTCAAAAACAAAATGGCCCGGCACCACTGATCCACTAGAATAAGCCAATCCTCTGGCCAACCCTGTTGTGCCCGCACCCTTAAATCATGCTCAGCCCCTCTCCTATCTACCTCCCTTGACCGCAGTGCAATGGAATTACCAGTGTGATGTTGAAGCTTGATCTTAAACCTATTGTCACTGTGAATGAGAGCCAGCATCATCAATCCCCCTTTGTCAACCTCAGGTATGTGTCTGCCTTAACTGATAAATTAGACAGCAATCAATATAATACACAACTGCACCTAAACCACCCTTTTGGGCCCTACAGCCCCCACTGTCACAAAACCACTTGCACCCCCCATGTTATCTGACCCGCATTGGACCGTGCTGCGCCCATGCCAGCTTCTTTCCGACTACCTGCAGATGCAGACTCCTCATCCAGGTACTGAGCAAGACCCAGGTTAGTCCTGTCCCCCCTTTCTGAGGTAGGCCAGTTTGTTCCCTTGCAGGTTACCTGGTTTCCTAGCGGCTCCCCTGAAACCCACTTTAGCAGTGTGCGGTGACGCACACTGGAGGAAGGGGTGTTGCTGCCCACAAACCATACATATGTGCCAAAAGCAACAAACTGCCCTTGAACACTTCTCCTGATTGTAGGCATAATATGCCTGCAACCCAGTGTTGCCCCACTCGACTTTCTGTGGTGGTGGCAGTGACGCTTGCAGTGACAAGTCACTGTCGATATGCACTCTCCACCCCGTGCATGACATCCACTAAGAGAGTCATATCTACTGTCCCCCAGGGTGCGGTCATCCTGCCTCCACTGCCGAAACTCCTCATTGTTTTCGAGCCATGCTCCTCCTCCCCTCCTGCAGTGAATCAGCATAATCCTATTCTGGTATGTGTACAATCCCAGGCCCGGGTCCTTATCCACCTGCAGGATGGTGCCCACATATATGGGAAAGGGTGCAATACAGTTCTCAAAGGTGTGAGGCACCTTTGGTGGCTTCTTTTTGGCCTCCTCACCCTTTTCCTTCTTTTTATCATTCCTCTCAACCAGTCTGTTTAACAGAGAGAACATATCCATGTATTCCCTCTTCCTTATTTGCTGCCTGACCTTATCGGTGAGGTGGGACCCCAACTGTTTATCCAGACCTGTGTACGAGCCCGGCAGGGGAGGCGGTGCCTCAGAAGCCATCTGGGCTGTGGGGACAGCTATCCCTGCAGCTGAGTCCTTCCCTCCTGTTTTCTCAACCATCACCGCCAAGAGGTCCAGTAGTTTATCTAAATTTGCCTCCGTCCCCGTGCTTCCCAGCCTGACCTCAGCTAGGACCCTGGTCCCCCACCGCCACAATGGGGTGATGCTGTTGGGGTGGTGAAGTGACCACCACCCTCTGGGGCTGTCTGGTCCATTCTGCTCCTGCCATCAGTCCCCTAACACCACATCGAGTGCCTGTAATACCTTGCCATCGGTCAATCGGCTTACCCCATGTCACTGCTCACCTCTCGTTGGCATCCTGGGGACCTTCACAGGTGGTGCCCCCTTGCCCTTTGCCAGCTGTTTATTTGGTGGCACCCCTACCCAGTCGCTACTATCTATGGGTCCTCCAGCCCCTCCAAGCAAGCTTAGAGCCAAGCAGCTCCCCTTCTCTTGTACATGTCCCACAGCTGTGCCTCTAGAACCTCCGTGACCTTCACTGAAGGTTTCCTTGGCCGAGCTGACATCTCCCCTGCAGGACACTGAGAATCCCCCCGTCCCGAGAGATAGTTAGTAGGGGCCTCATCAAACCAGCCCCCTTGCTGGAGGCTGTTGAAGTCACTGGGGGATGTTGGCCCGCCTCCTCCCCCATCCTGGGAACCCATCCCAGCAGCATGAGCCCCCTTTGGTGGCAGCAATCCCCATGGACCCCCGTCATGCTCCCCAAATATGCACCAAAAACCATACCCTTGTGAACTCCTCATAGAATGCCTGGGGGGGGCCTGCGTACATTGGCGAGGCCCCCCATTCCAGGCCATCCATCTATTATTATCTGCATATGAGTCATCTAAGCTCTTATCTCTTACCCTCTTGCATCATGAATCAGCAACAAGGTTCAGAATAATCAGGGACCATGACCCAAAATCAGGGACACCTCTTAAATTGATACTATTACCTCTGCAAGCTGATAAAATAAGGGGATTTGTGTTATAGTGCGCTTCTGGAAAAGAGCCAGTCTGTAACTTTAAGCTTTTTTTTTTTTTTTACAGTATTTGTGTTTTAATCCTCACTGCTCTGCCCTGAACATAAAGTTTTCAAGGGACAGAGGAAGATTCTAAGGCAAAATCAGGGATGTCCTGAAATCAGGGACAGTTGAGGGGGGGTTCCTCTCCTGATGTCTAACACACCCAACGGCCGCCACAGTACCCGCGAACCATGGTCTCTCGCACTTGCCATCCTAAAGATGGCTGCTGAGACTATTTCATTCTTTATTTTTGTTTTGATTATCCCATTCGCTGCTGTAGAGACAGCCACCGAAAGATTTGCTAACCAGCAAGCCACCCCAACAAGTTGCCATCCTCAAGATGGCCACCAAAAGTCTCGCGAGACTTCAGCAGCCAATCCTGGCAAAGTCTCATCTAGCAAACCCCCCCTCATGCAGCCCTGGGCATTTTCTTATCAGCCATAGCCCAACGCATATGCCATCTGTGAGATGGACACTGACTGTCATGAGGCAAAGCCCACAAATCTCCCCATGCCACCTCTCATGAGGCCACTTTCCAGCCTGTGATGTTCAACCTGGGGGCTGCTGCCATAGACAATGCCTTCCAGCACCCCGAGATGTCCTAGTGCTCCACTCCATCTGCCAGTGATGGCCTCCAGCCCCCCATTGCACCAGACAGCACTCCAGGAATCTGCCCCACCCTAAGCCACACAGGGCCCCGGCCGAAACTTATGCGGAGCTAAGAACCCAAAACAGTTGCTGGCTCCCAGGCTAATGCCTTTCCTCACAGAGGGGTTCCCTGTCCACTCCTGGCATACACAGCAGTGCTGGAAGTGCCATAATGACAATCCATGGCCCAGATCACTCTGGGGGGCTGCTGCAATGGCCGAGGCATCCCCTCTGGCCACCACCCTACCCAGGAACCTGTAGTCTCCCAGATTGCATGGAGTAGCTGCATCAACTCCCTGTCCCCTCACCACCTGGAGAGGAGTGACTAAGGAAGCGACAAACCGTGAGTGAGGAGGACTGTGGGATGTTGGCTGAATCAGCAGAAGAGGATGCACTGGCAAGCAGACCCAACACCCCAGTAAGCCCGACCTCTGGAGATTGGGGCTATCGCTACACAGAGGCTGCTGCCTAAACAAAACTGTTTTTTTTTTCCTGATGCCACATATGTCTCTTCCCTGGGAATCAAACACGTGACCCTTTGCAGAAAGCACCCTGCAGGCATGCCCGATGCTCCAAATACTTGCCCACTCACCTATGTATGGCTTGGATTTTTTTTTTATTATTATACAAGGAGGATGTAAAAAAACCCAGGCCTGCTGGCTGCACCCATCCCATGCCAGCTCATTGCTCCAATCCCTTCTCCCACTGGCCCTGCCTTCCCCAACCCCAGGCATGAGTGACCTCAGGCCTACTAGGCCTTACCTGGGTGGCTAGCTGGACATGCAGACGTGCTGATCCTAGCAGGGCAAAAGGAGAAAGAGGAGGGGCTGCTGGCTACAGTCCAGGAAATTCCTCTTTCTCCTTCCCCTCACAGGATGTAACCCCCCCTCCCAAGTTGGAGGCCTTGGTGGTCCCTTTTCCAATGTTGAATATTTTTTTGAGAAATGAAACAGACATTTGTGCACATTTTTAACATTTTTTTTTTAATTTGAATCTTTATTAGTTTTAACACCAACAACTTGACATGGTTACAACATAGAATCAGAATATAGCATAACATTGAAGAACCACATGTCAAGTCCCCCCTCCTCCCAAAGAAGCCCACTCCCGGCTTGGCATCAGAAATAATATATTTAGTAATGGCAGTTTAACCATGGGAATGTCTAAACATCTTATTGCTGGAGGGTATCACCTAGGAGTCTACAGTAGGCCCTGCAGAGAGGTAGCCTCAGACTGAAGTAGGTATAGGGTATGGAGACTCTCCCATGTTCACTTGTTTCTGGCCAGAGAGCCCCAGAGACTGGCTTTAAGCTGCTCAGAGTGAAGATTAAATAGGAACTCCTGGAGCCATTCCGTACACGTGGTTTTGTGATCACTCAACCAGTGGCAGAAAACCAATTTCTTCAAGGACATGGAACTCGTGGCCATATGATACCTGCACAAATGGACTGGCACCTGGGAGAAATCTACTATGAAACAAATTTCAGGGCTAAACAAGTCCTCAATGCCCAGCAAGGGATCCGCTGTAGCTCTCACTAGTTCCCATAAGGTCTTGATAGGTGGGCAGTCCCAAAAAATGTGCCGGAGATACCCTTCTGTTGTTGACATCTGTTGCATAGAGGAGTAGGGGCTCTGCCCAACTTGGATAATATAACCAGAGTCCAACACACGTTATTTAGAATTTGAAACTGGGTTAGTCTCAGTCTATCTTGAAGGATGTAAATATACATGTCTCTCCATATAGTTTGCCAGGCACTTTGTGGTGTGGGGAACTGTTCAGACCAATACTTAGGATCCCTATACTGGGCATCAAGCGACCTGTGAAGCAAGGCCAAGTAAGCCGGAGAAATGGCATGAGGCTTGCTAACCACAGGAGTAAGAGAGTCAAACCATAGCTCAGGGTCATCGTCCCCTGATAATACAGAGGGTGTTTGGACTAAGAGGAGTTGTAACTGAAAACTTCTGAACACCTGCTTAGGATCAAGCTTGAACTGAGTTATGATGGAGCTCACCGACTTGCACCTTCCCTCTGAGAAAAAATCTGCCACTCTCAAACCATTAACCTGGGGGATCCAAAGAGCTGATTTATGAATTCATTTATTCATTACAAATCGGATTTACAACCTTTGAGTCAGAAACTCATTTACAAAGGCACCTCGTCTTGGGGGGGGCAGACATCAAGACAGTTATTACAGTGCAGATTAAAACAGAGGATAATATTACAGGTGCAGTAAAAGGAACATTTAACACAGATACACTTAGGTTACATAATAATAACCTGGCTGCCTATTTTGAGGTTAGGATTCTCTATGACTGGCTGAAAAATGTCCCTTCTAGATGTATATTTCAGGAAGGAATGAGCTGAATATGAGTTCTAAGAGAGGTAGCAACCGTCATGTTGGAGAGGGTATTTGGAAAATCCTTAGGGGGAATATGTAGCATGGCCTGCGGGGAAATGCCAGCAGTAGAAATCAGCTCCATCTCCAGAGATAACCAGGAAGGGATGTAGGGAAGGGAAGCGATCTGTTCCTGGGCAATAAGCCATTTCAGATATTTGCAAACCTGGCTCACCCAAAAATAAAGGGCGAAGTGTGGAAGTGTCAGTCCACCATATTCTTTTGAGGCAGCTAATTTATTGTAGGCTCTTCTGGGAGGTTTACCTAACCAAAGAAAAAAATAATAGAGTGGACCTTTCTAAACCAATGCAGGGGGACCCAAAGGTATAACATGCTAAGAGGGTAAATTCATTTTCACTAAATTGATACATCCCCAGAGTGAAATTGGAAGTGACTGCCATCTACCTAGATCTTGCTGAATGGTTTGCAGGAGGGCATCCAAGTTAAGCTTCCTCATAGACACCTCGCTTCTGGCCAAAAATAATCCTAAATATTTTAAACTGTTCGGGCTCCAATGCAGACCAAGGTGCTCCACATTAACCTTATTTAGCTTATGATTAAGAGGGAATACCAAAGTCTTCCCCAGGTTGATTTTGTAATTTGAGAGACTGCTATACTCAGCAATGGTGGAGAGGACTACAGGGAAAGACTGCCTAGGGTACATGCAGGAGAATATCATCGGCATATGCCAATAGTTTAAATACCTGGATACCCACGGGGATGCCCTCTATGGTTGCATTCTCCCACAATCTTGCCAGCAGGGGTTCAAGGTAACTATAGAACAATAAGGGGGACAATGGACAGCCCTGCCTAGTGCCAGAGTGAAGGGGAAAGGTGTCTGAAAACATCCCATTACAGTAGATACAGGCAGGCGGATTCTGATACAGGGAAGAGACCCATGTGATAAATGTTGAGAGAATGCCTCAGATTTGCATGGTACATAACAGGAATTGTGAATCCACTATGTCGAACGCTTTCTCCACATCCAGGGAAAGCAGCCCTGCCGGGAACTCAGAGTCCCTGAATGTGGAGAAAATATGTGTTAGTTTGTGAAGGTGAGCCAAGGAAACACTTCCTCTTATGAACCCCACCTGGTCAGGGTAGATGAGAATGGGCATTACTGTGCTCAGCCTGCTGGCTAGCAGTTTTGCAAGAATTTTAATATCACAATTTAGTAGTGATATGGGTCTGGAGCTGGTTACCCATTCCAGATCTTTCTCGGCTTTGTGGAGAACCATAATGAGGGCTAACAGCGATTTATCCAAAGGGTTAGAATTGAGTCACTGTTAAACACCTTAGATAAGCAGGGGGTTAACTGTTCCCTAAACACCTTATAAAAGTTGGGGGAAAACCCATCCGGGTCAGGTGCTTTATTGGGCACCAAAGAAGCGATGAAGGAGAGGACCTCTGCTTCTGTAATGGGGGCAAGTAGGCTCTCCTGATGCCCCCTGCTCAGGGAAGGGAGTGGGATGTAGTCCAAGTATTCTCTGACCTTTTTAGGTTCAGTGAGGTTGGGCATGGGACTGTATAGCTCCTTATAATACTCAGCAAATTCCCTGGTAATATCTTTGGGAGTTAGTCAGACAGAGCCATTCAACTGAGAGCAGATACTTTTAATGACCCTAGCAGATTCTAACTTTTTAAGCCTCAGGGCTAACAGATGGCCTACCTTGTCCCCTTGATCAATGTATTTTGTACTTGTTTTCAGGATCGCATATTCTGCTTTCTCCCAGATTAATAGACTATATTGATCCCGGTGCCCTATTAGTTTGTTTCTATTTGCCTCTGTGGTGGTGGGGGACAATGAAGCTTCCAAGCTGTGGATTTCCACTAAAAGGGAGAGGACCTTTTTGTCTCGTGTGCGTTTTCTCTGGGATGTCAACTTGATAAATACCCCCCTCCCGCAAGGACACATTTCAAGGCTCCCCATTCTAAGTCTAAGCTGCCCATGGAATTTAAATTGGTCGTGGTATAATGGTCTGTCTCTTGAACAATGGTATCAATTACCTCTGGCTCCTTAAGTAGCTGGTTATTTAATTTACAAATCAATTCATTGGAAGCATTGGGGGTTAGGGACAGAGAGCACCATACCACTTCATGGTCTGAAATAACCCCAGGGTCTATTTTATTGTCTACCACCCCACACAATAATGAGTGACTAATTAAAAAATAAGCAATCCTGGAGAAGGAACCATGAACATCTGATCAGAAGATACATTCTTTCAGGCCAGGGTGGAGAATCCGCCATGGGTCACATAAACCCAGATGGTCAGCCACCTCCCTAATAGAATGTTATGCCGGGGAGAGGCCTTTGCACCTTTTCTCTGATTTATCTAGGTCTGGGGAAAAGTGGAGATTACAGTCTCCACCAGTATAAAAGGGAAGGCAGTTAAGGTGGCCAGCATACTTAGCAACTGGGTAACAAAATCCCAAGGTGTCTGCACTGGGGCCATATACACATCCTAGCACCACCTCTGTCCTATCTAACAGTCCCTTGACAAAAATGTACCTGCCGATCAGGTCACTAATGATCTGTTCCCCTTAAAAGGAGGTGCCCCTGGCCACCAGAATAGCCACCCCCCTGCTTTGGGTAATATCACTAGCATTGAATACCTGCTCCACAAACTGTCTGCACAATAGAATCCCTTCCTTCTGTAAGAGGTGGGTCTCTTGTAAAAAGGCAATGTCCCCTTTAAGTTGGTAAATATGTTTAAAGACCTGATAATGCTTGACCTTGCTATGGACCCCTCGAACATTTCATGAGAGGACCCTCTTGCAGTCCAGCATTGCCCTGCACAAGAAATAAGTACATCAAAAACAGTGTAACAACGAACAGTTGTGATTTGCCAACAAACCCAGATCCAAGATGCCAAGCCACTCCCCCCTGCCCTCCCTTCCTGTCCCTGCCCCCAAAAGTGAAAAACACAAACACAACAATGACCCCCCCATTCTATTTCCTGTCAGTATAATGAAACTCTGGTTGGCTTTGAAAGGATCTCCCCCCAACCAACTGAGTATAATTATGGCAGGTGATGTACCTTCCCGCATAGCATGCACCCCCCATCAAACCAGAAACATAGGGAGAGCAGAACTCCTACATACTTAAAGGGGCCAATGTTGGAAGGGAGACAAAAAAAACCTCCCTGCAACTAGCCCTTAAAAAAAGATCGATAGGGTCCCCCAGTGGGGGTTCCCGGGGCTCAAGTGCAATGCTAAAAGCAACAAAAGAAAGTGTAGTGACAACAGTATAGGAAATCGCCTGGGTATGGGTGTGACTGACACCTCAGCAAAGCAAGGGAGCAAATTAATGCAGCCCCCAGTTATCACCATTGTAACAAATCTCTGGTCAAAGTCTCCTTAGGCAGCCGCCGTGGGAATCACCTTTTTTTTTTATGTCATTCTTTATTTTTTACCCTTGTAAGTCTGATGAGCAAACTGCCCATTTTCACAGATGACAAGCATACAATTAACATTACAAAAACAAAATACATAAAAAGTACATAACATACTGGCTACATGAAAACATAATATTAACAAGTACATTCCTGGGAGGTTTGTCAATGCTTCTTTAACATTGACTTAAAAGACAGTACAGACTTGCAATTTAATATTTCAGCTGGGAAGGAATTAATAAAAGTGGGACCCGCTATAAAGCAATGATCGCTGTCCTGATGGTTTCTTAAAAAATGGAACATTGAAAGTAAACTTGGATTGAGTTCTAGTACAGTTGGAATTAACATACTTAGAAAAATAAGTGCTTACTGAATTAGGTAATATGCCAGATTTGATTTTATACAAAAAAGACATATATTAAGCTGAATTCTATTAGTTAAAGAAAGACAGGAGAAAAGTTTGAATAATAGACAGTGATGGGCTCTGTAGGGAACTGAGAGCATGAATCTGAGAATGGAGTTTTATGTAACAGACATTTTCCCTAAAAGTTATAATTCATGGCTCCATATACCACCAGCCCATAATCCATAACACTAAAGAGAAAGCTATGTGCCCAAAGCTTTCTAGATTACATTGTTAAAAATGACTTTACTCTGTATAGACACCCCACTCTTTGATGGATTTTCTTGATAAGTGAAATAACATGATGTTCAAAAGTAAGATTAACATCAAATACAATCCCAAGATATTTAAATGTATCAACATATTCCATAGCAATTCTGTTGGAATCCTGAATAGGTGGTAGATGAGATGGACTACTCTTTTTGTTTGAGAAAAGCATAGTTTTGGTTTTAGAAGAATTAGGTACAAGACAATTGGAGGACAACCAGTTTTGGAAAGAATTAAAATTAACCTGCAATTAGGTAAGAGCCTCATTTATTACAGGACTGATCTCATAAATAATCATGTCATTAGCATAAATTATAATAGAACTAGAAGGACATGAGGTTGAGGCGTCACTCGTAAGGAGAGAAAAAATGAGGGGGCCCAGGATTGATACCTGGGGACCACTACATTTAATCAGTTTGGGGGAAGAAAAGTGACCGTCAATGGTTGTGACATGTGACCTATTCACAAGATATTGTGAAAACCATCCAATAGCTTCTTGAGAAAAATGCAATTTTCCCACTATGCTGGGGAGCAAACTGTGCTCCACCAGATCAAAGGCCTTGGTGAGGTCCACGAAAAGAGTGGCAACCATGTGCCCTTTATCAGGGGCACACTGGATGCCACTAGTGAATCTCACCAAGGCCCTTTCAGTGTTGTGTCCTACCTTGAAGCCATGCTGACATGGAGTTAACAGATTGTAGTTATTAAAGTACTCCAAGGCCTGATCTAATAATATTCTTTCCAAAATCTTAAACAACGGAGGAAGGAGAGAAATGGGTCTGTAATTAGAGGCCAATGATGGATTGCCTGCTTTATAAACTGGTCTTATTACAATGTGTTTCCCGCAACTCTGGAAAAACACCATGAGCAATTGAACAATTCAAAATAATAGTTAAGGGGTATGAAAAAGTTTCAATACCCATTCTCAAAATTTGAATATCAATGGAATCGGTTAACAAATACAGTTTAGGATCGTATCTAAGTATGTAATCCTTAATGGTCTCTGGTGTAACTTTTTGAAGTGTAAACCTGGGAAAAACCTGAGAGTCAGGCAATTGTAAATTATTTTTGACTAAAAAATAGTTAGATTGAGGTGACCTTAAGCTGTCACGGTCACCGATGTGGTTGTTGAAACATTCTGAGACCTGATCAGGGGGTAGAGATTAATGTATTATTATTTTGAAGAGAAATTAGTTTATCTTTGTTCCCCTACCCATTAATTTATTCAATATCTTCCAGGTATGTCTGGAATTGCCTGATGCTTTGTTCTGCTGATTTAAGAAAAATTTAACTTTAGCTTTTCTAATTTCAGATTTGCATTTATTTCTCAAAATTTTATAGGTCAGGAGGGAACCTTCCTCTGTACTACATTTATAAGTTCTCCAACTTTGATATCTTAATTTCATAAGATCTAACAAGTCTTTAATAATCCATTCTTGTTTAGATGACCTAATACACATTTTTTTCAAGGGTGCCAATCTGTCTATTATACCATGGAAATAGTGAACAGCCAATGAAATGGTCAGACTGGCAGTTTATCACTGGTGTAAATCCTCTGAGAATCAATGGCTATTGATGAACAAATAATGGTAATCTAAATCCTAATCATCTGCAGCACAGGAATAAATGCAATAAATATAAAAAACAAAGCAACCTCTTTAAAAGTTGTATTTTATTACAGTAAAAAAATTAACCTTGGATGATCGCATAAGCCACTGATGTGGAGTTATCAGGGGATTTACCATGGCTGTCAAGGATTTACCCACTCGACTGCACCTCATGGGCAAACCACTCCAGCATGGTAAATCCCCCGATAACCCACACCTCCTTGTGGCTTATTGCTTAATTATAGATGTGTAAAGTGTTATAAAGGTATCTAAAAGAAGATTAGTATCAGAAATCAATTCCAACTGAGACCAAATTGTTTCTTTACTGGCAGAGGCAATATCTTCAAGAGTCAAAGATGAAATCCTTCTGAATTCTATATATCTTGGTTTTTGTTTTGCATTTTTAACAGACTATTCACATACTACTGGGCAATGGTCACTTATGCTATCAGGCAGTATCACTGTTATAGTGATCTTGCATGGCTGGGTGACCAAAATCCAGTCAAGATTTGTACCTGATTTAGTTTTGTAATTGTGTCTGGTAATATCATGAATCATTTGGTGTAAACCTAAATCTAACAGGATATCACATGTTCCATCAGTTCCATTGGTGGACCAATTATTATTGAGATCTCCTAGTAAGATCCATTCTCTATTATTGGGAAGATAAGATTTAAATCATGAAACCAAATCCAGACCATTCTTAAATTTCCCAGGTGGTATGTATAAGGAACCAATTACTAATTTCTTATCCCTACCAAATAAAACTTCAGCAGAAACAAGGTCACAGTAAGGGTAACTAATGTTATCCAAAACCCTGGTAACACTAAATTTAGAATTAATATAAATGAGTGTCCCACCCCCTCATTTACCCACCCTGTCTTTTAATGAAACACATTGAAATTGGTCAGCAAGATTTCAGAATCTAGGACACTACTTTTTAACCAGGTCTCTGATAGCGTGATCACATCGAAACTGTTCATCTCTGTCCATACCACAAATTGATCCCATTTAGAGGTAAGACTGCTAATATTCAAATGAATGATTTTTAAAGCTGAATGGGAATTGGAAACCACTGATTTATTGAGTAAGTCACAGTTATGGTCTAAGTGACCTAAAGACTGTGGACCAGGGTGGGGGTGAACTGAACCAGAGATGAGCAGAAACAATGTGAGAAGCCACCTGAAATAAATCTTTTTGACCAATTTCTTGTCATTTCTAGTACTGGAATAGTGTATACTGGTCATAGCACTACAAAACAAATTATCAATAGCAAGTCTCTGAATATTGACAGTGAGAAAGGAAAAAGGCCATGTATTACACATTTTAAACTCTGCCTGACTGTCATCAGAGTCCTTCATATGGCTCTGAAATTCACAAGTGGTAACAAACATACTAGCTAAGTAAACATCACCCTCACACCTTAAACACATTTTAAGCCCATTGGGGCTATCATTAAAATGATTCATATTATCCTGATAATGACAATTGAATCCAGGCCTAAAACAAACATCCTCATCTCCCTCAAGGGAACTTTTAAATATTAAAATATGTGCTAAAATAACACAATAACTCACTTATCTAAACATTTTTTAAAATGTTTAACAACAGGTCAATTGTCAGCCAAACCTAGTCTTACTCTGACCAGGCAGTATAATAAGTCTATGCTAGAGTTAAGTCACTTAATTAATATTTTCTCCTAGGAGCGGCACTCACACCACTCATACTAGAGCTGTGAGCGAGTCCAGTTTTTAACAGGTGAAACCCCTCCTTGGCAGTAGTGTCACTCCCAGAAACTCCTCCCCATGGTCCTGTTCTTCAGATGACTCACCGGTACTAGGGGCTCTCACAAGGAGGCGAGCGGGATGCACAGGATATTGGTGCAGTCTGAAGATGAACACAAGTAGGCTGGAAACAGCTGAAAAAACAGACCGACTGCCAAGTAAAGTCAGCTCTGGAAGCTAGCTGATAGTGGAGGCCAGGCAGACATAGAGAAATAAATAGGCACAGCCCAGTTGCAACCTTGTATGCTCAGTGGTTGAGAGACCCCCCTGTACTCCCGGAGCCCTCACCAACTGCAGACCCCGGGCTCATAAAAACTCAGACTGCCCCCCAACAACCCAAGAGTTACTTCACTATCAGGTTAAATTACCAAAAGGAAAGAAAGAACACCAAAAAAAAGGTTTTAATGTCAAGCAGGATAAAATTAGGAAGTCCCTAATGCAAGTTGACAAAAGAAGTCCAATCCATGGACTCCTGGGTATTGACTGGAAGGAAATACAGAAGAATGTCCTGCACAACTTGAGGGGAGTCCAGGACCTGACTCTCATCATGTCCTGAAGCTTAAAATATAATGTAAGTCTGCAGTGACCTGAGAGCACTAGCCTGCCTTCATGTCCATCAATAGTCCTAGGCAATGTCACATAACAAGAGGGAAAATTGAAATAGTTCTTCTAAACCTTGATAGGAGACATGCCCCAGCTAGGTCCCAGATTGGTGTCATCAGCGATTCCTAAATAGGTCTGGGAAGGACTCCTTAAGGGTTTTCTCTGTGCTTTTTGGGTCCTCAAAAGTGGACCAACTCCCGTCGATTAGTACTTGAAATCTTTCCAGATAGCCCACGAAAAACATATTAGCTGCAATCAGCTTAGTCACAAAGCTATGAAATGAGGCTCTCCTCTAATGAACCGAGACAGGTAGGTCTTGCGCCACTCAGATCGGAGTCCCTTCCCACTGAACTTCTTTAATCTATTTGAGGTTGGCCAGAAAGTGTTGCTTCCCTTGGAAATAAAGAAATTTAAAAATAGAAGTCTGTGGGGGAGCACCTGGAGGAGGCATAGGCCTTAAGGCTCGAAGGGTGCGTTCTATCGTGTATGCAGGTCCAAATGGGTAAGGGCCTGCGAGCTTTGCAATTAACTTCTGGGCAAACAACACAGGATCAGCACCTTCCTGACACTCTGGGAGGCCGATCAAGATGGCATTGTTTTTGGCGATTCTGTCCCGCTAAGTCTTCGACTTTAGCCTCAAGCTTTGTGATGTGTTGTCTGGAGGCGGCTATCGCTGGGTCAATCGCTTCCATCTTTCTTTCTATGGTGATGATATGGGCCTCACTGTCTCCAGTGCACTGGGAGAGATCTTTTAAGGACCCAGACAGTGCTTTGACCTCAGTCATTAGGGAGTGCAGATCACCGCAAAAGGGGAAGCACTCATCCAAGAGCCACTCCAAAGTCAAAGGGGCTCTGTTCTTGTTGCACCATAGGCTGTCGTGCAGCCAGGCCTGGCTGGGCCCTAATCTTCTTGCTGGCCTTCTCAGGCATATGCGGTGGCATGTGGTGAGGGAGAGCTGACTGCATCTCTGCCTCCATGCTACAGATTTGCTGACAAAATACCACTCAGCAACAAGTCACAACACTACATTGCAGATAAGTATATTGCTTAACTGCCTTAAAATTCTGTAACATATGAAATTTAAGATTTAACAGGAGGGAGTAGCAGGAGCGCACCTAGGGAGTGGCTATACAGTGGTTCACATCACATGATCCCCCAACATTTTTATATTGAAAAAGAACATGTACAGTTTACAAAAGGAATGAAGGAACCATGTTTCTTAATACTGTGGTTTCGATTTCTGTGAGTATTGTTACTGTGTTTTGATAATACTACATTAACATTTCTAATACATGTGCAAGCACTTCACAAATATTTATATCAGCTTGTGTAGGCTGCTTGAATAATGCTTTTGAAACGTTATTTCAGCTTCTGCTATGAATGCTGGGATTGCACTCTAGCTTTATTTGCATATAGGGTGTGTTTACGGTAGTCTTGGATGACAACACATTTTGCTTTTCTACAGCGTAACACTACTTTCTAAACAACTTAAAAAATAAAACATGTTTTTTAAAAGGTGAAACATTCAGATACTTCTAACTCACTGGATTAATTTGGCACAGAACTTGTGAGGAGGAACAATATGCACATAACAGTGGTATACAACGGTAACTATATACCGTGACTGACAAAACTTTGTAGTCTTATGGGTATGCTTTTAAGTGTGTCCTTTTTCAGGTGGAGAGTAATAGTTGAAACTTTGGGGACTGCTGGCCACAGAACACTGCTGTGATTGGTAATGGCTCTTACGTTTTGTTATCTGACACTGGCTTGTCATTTTTGGGATACTGTTGGCCATAGAACTGTATTGTTCTTTGTAAGGCTCATTTACAAAAACATACTACTGAAGTTATCCATATTGTTCTTTGTAAACATTTCCTACAGAGAGACAAGTTATGCGTGTAGAAAGTCAAAAGTCCATTGGGGGGGCTAGATGGGAAATAACATGACATTTACTTTTGTACTTTTCAGTGACAATTGTACTGTGGTTCTGAAAGGTACTGCAACAGTAGGCATTATTTGAAAATTAATGCATGGTTCGTTTCTGGTCACATGTAGCTAATGAACCAATGGGTATGAGAGATTGAGTGTAACATTTATTGCCATGTTACAAATGAGATTAAGAAGACATTACATTGTTGCAAAAAAGGAAAAAAATGTACAAAAAAATTAATAAAGTTACAGAAAGTCAGATATTCACAGTGTGTCTAATGCCATTTCAGGACATGGCAGGCTTGTTAAACTTGATACAAGTCAGGGATTGCTCAGGTCATGGACAAAAGCTGCAGGCTCAGCTGAGCTGATGTGCTTGGTACCTTTGATGGAACATTGTCACTGAGATGCAGAGGCAGATCTCTAGGGTATGGAGTTCCATAACTTTGGGGCTGCATACACAAAACAGGATTCACCAGTTCTAGTTCTAAGCACAGAGATAGCCCATAGGTATTGTAGCCAGACCTGACAGGGTAAGCACTACTTACAGGTTTGAGCATTGAGGCAAGAGATAAGGGCAAGTGACTTTGCATAATACTAAAAATTACACCCTCATATATTTGAGATGTAGGGAGGACAGGGAAAGCCAGCCAAGCCTGTTGTAAAGGGAGCAGTGGTGGGTCAACTGGTGAAATGCCAGATCAAACTGACAGATACTGTTGTAGGTGACACCCCACATGAGTAGTGTGGGATTTGAGACAGTTGAAAGAACTGGAGCTCCTTAAAAAAGTTTGGGTAGGAGCATCCCACAGACAAGTACTAGGTGAGCTTGGGAGGTTAGGTTACAGTCCATTCTACAGTATACACCCAGCATGAAGTTTATTGATTTACAGGTTTCTGTTATGTGAGTACAGTCGCTGAGGGAGGGGTTGAGTGTCACTCCAAGGTACATGAAAGATGTGATGGAGGGGACTAGAGATCATCAAGGTAGGTTATAGTTAAGGGAAACACACATAGTCTGAGCCTTTGTTTTGTATTTTTTGTATTTTCTGTAATCATCTGCAACCATTCTGTAACCACTGTGTTTAACTGCTATGTTACTTGTTACTCTGTACACTGTTGTCTCTTCTTATGTATGACATGGAACCTTTGTAAAAGAGTCTTTGACTCAAAGGTGTTATCCGATATTCATCAATAAGATAAAAAATAAAATGCCAAACGGTACTAGGTCAATATGCCACTTCAAGAATAGCTCGGCAAGAACTGCGCTGTGTAACATGCCAAAACTATTGAGAGTGACAGGGTATAATAGCAGTAGTGAATTATAGCTACCCCTGTCACTGTGCACTGAAGCAATGTAGGGATCAAGCTGCCATTGGTGTGATGCCTACTCGAGCTGCTCCCATGGTGGAGTGGCTACGGCACCAGCACACAGTAAGTTGGAGACCTGGGACAATGGTTCAGTTCCCCCCAAGTTTGCTGGTGTTGCAACTTTTTTTTATTAAAAAGTAACAATTCATCTCCCAAACGTTTCTCCCTATCTCTGAATTCCACTCCTTTCGGAGTAGGTTATTGTAAGTCTGGAGGATGTGGTGGGTGAGGGGGGTTTCAGAGCCCCCCTGAAAAAGACAAACAGTCCCATAGTTCCCTATGGTGTGCACTGTTTCTCTACTGTCAGTGTTTTATCTGACCTTTTTCTGGAGTATGACATTTTGCTCATGGCATTTATCACTGCACTGTTTTTGTTTGCAGCAATATGACCTTGTGCCTGCCAGACAACATGGACTGTGTTTTATCCTTGTTCAGGATTAGTTTGTTAGCTGACAGCCAATTGTGCACTGATTGGAGATCAGTCAGTGAGATATTGGACTATTTCAGCAACACTTTTTGAGCAGGTGTATAGGACCAGGTTATTTACATAGAGAATGGAAAAAAACAGTGGGTTAAACTTGGATCAATAGAATTTATATGTAGAGCAAATAGAAGGGGACCAAGGATGAACCCTTATGCAGCTCCCACCAGATAAGGAGGACCCATATATGACTCTCTGGAACCTGTTTGCCAGATAGTTTTTGAACCATGGGAGAGCAGACTGAGCCCCCCCAACACTCTCTCATCTCTTATCCTGCTGCACCTGTGACTGCCCTATATACTGTTCCCTACTATACCTTACACTGTACCATGCCAATGATTGATCCCCTTACTGTACAAGTTATGTAAATAAGTGGCTTTGTACCCTTGTCGCCATACTATTTTGTTTACCTTTCTTGATTTGTACTGAAAAAAAAAACAATTTTTTGTATGTACTACCACTGTATTCTGTTTCTGATGTGGAGCCTTTGCAAATGAACCTCTGGTTCAAAGGTATTTTCTAGTCCTAGTAATAAATAAATAAATAAATAAATACATACATACATACATAAATACATACATATATACATAAATACATACACACATATACATACATATAACATAGAAACATAGACTTTGATGGCAGATAAGGACTGCTAGGCCCATCTAGTCTGCCCATTTCCCTACCTACAGGATAGGCCGCAGATCCTAGTTAACCAACAGCCTACATCTTCCTGCCCCCCCACAAGAATTGCCTTATGTCTGTTCCATGCATTCTTGAATTCTCCCACAGTTTTAGACCCCACAACCTCCTCAGGAAGGCTGTTCCATGCATCCACTATCCTCTCTGTGAAATAATACTTCCTCACATTGCCCCTGAACTTCCCTCCTTCTATCTTTAAATTGTGTCCCCTTGTTCTTGCAAGTCTCTTTTTCTGAAATACATACATAAATACATACATACATACATAAATACATACATCTATATAAATACATACACACATGTATACATACATACATACGTACATATACATACATATATACATACATAATACATACATACACACATACATACATATATACATAAATACATACATCTATATAAATGCATACATACATACATAGATACATAAATACAGACACACATGTATACATACATACATAACTACATACATACACACATGCACACATACATACATACACATACATACATATATAAATACATGCATACATACATACATAAATACATAAATACAGGCATACATACATAAATACTTACATACATACATACACACATAAATACATACACACATACATACACACATACATGCATACATCACATACATACAACACACATGCATACATAAATACATACATAAATACATACATACATATATACATGCATACCTACATACATACACACATATATACATAAATACATAAATACATGCATACATAAATACATACATAAATACATACCTACGTACACACACATACATACATAAATAAATACATACATACATAAATACATACCTACATAAATACATGCAGACATACATACATACATACATAAATGCATGCAAACATACATACATACATGCATAAAAACAAACATACATAAATACATACCTACATACACACATACATACATACACACACATACATACATAAATAAATACATACATACATACATAAATATATACCTACATACACACATACATACATACATAAATACATGCATACATACATAAATACATAAATCCAGACATACATACATAAATACTTACATACATACACACATAAATACATACACACATACATACATACATACACACATACATGCATACATCACATACATACAACACATACATACATAAATACATACATAAATACATACATGCATACATAAATACATACATACATATATACATGCATACCTACATACATAAATACATGCATACATAAATACATACATAAATACATACCTACGTACACACACATACATACATAAATACATACCTACATAAATACATAAATACATGCAGACATACATGCATACATGCATAAAAACAAACATACATAAATACATACCTACATACACACATACATACATACATACACACACATACATACATAAATAAATACATACATACATAAATATATACCTACATACACACATACATACATACATAAATACATGCATACATACATACATACATACATACATAAATACATATATACCTAAATACATACATACATACATACATACATACATAAAATAAAACTCCTAAGTTGGCAAGTTTTTTTGCACTGCAAGGTGTGGTCCACAAGTTTAAAAACCTTTGTCAGGTCAATAAAAACAGCACCAATGGAATCACCCAGGTATCACATCAATACAGTGAGTCAAATACAGCGATGCCAGTTTGAGCAACGCTATTACAGCAAGTACAATTATGGTGCCTGGGAATATGGATGACTACCATTAGGGCAACTAATGTATGCCCCTGTCCCCAAGGTGCTATGACCTCAAGGTTGGATATTTTAGTAAGGGGTGTGTGGGGGCAAAGGCCCCTGCAAAGGGGGGGTATGGGGGCAAAGCCCCCCAATAAATACTTTTAACAAAGTTCACTCTAATGGTTGTCACCCATATTTCAGGTGCTGTAATTGCAGTCGCTATAATAACGTCGCTCAAATTGGCGTCGCTATTATTGCATCGCTGAACTAACATGAAACCGTCTGCCCATATCCATTGCTGAAGCAATACTGTTTGTAAATGTGTGAAGGGCACTTGTGGTGACATGGCCTTTTCAAAAGCAAGCTGCATGAGAGAGGAGAGATAATTAGTGAGCCAAGATCTAACAACTTTCTCAAGTATCTTGCTTGAGATGGGAAGAATGGCAATGGGCATGAAATTGCTTCAAAGTTTCAGGTTCCTGACAACACAGGAGATTTTCCATAGCTCAGGCACTACACCAGATGGGTACCGGGTCAGTATAGCATGGACTAAACTGTGCATGAGGAACCTTGCAGTCAGTAGCACGTATGGTATGAGAATGATAGGGGTATATGAGCGATACGACTATATTGCTACCCACATTCGTTCCCTACCAAAGAGGAAGTGGATGTAACCACTGCCTGTCAGGTGCTTGTTCAAGCCGCTCCTGTGGTGGAGTGGCTAGAGCACTCAACCCAGCAGTAGATAAAGGGGAAGACGAGGGTTTGAAACCCTGCTTGGGAATTTTTTTTACGGCTATGACTAAGTGCCTCAGTTGGCTTTTTAACTTGCCCCACTGTCCACACCCCTGCAGAGTTGATTATACTTATTCTGGGGTGTGTGGGGGCAGAGACCCCCAAAAAGTAACTGAAGGACTGGGTGTGTGGTGTTCATGTGCGGACAGTATTATGTGCCACTGCTGCATTGCAGCATGCTGTTTTCCATGAGCGGTCTGACATGCGTAGTTTTGTCCATGACATCTTGATCCCATGCCCGCCAGATGCAAGGGATAAACTGATTAATTTAGCAACAGAGAGACAAATTAATTGGCAGCAATTTTAAGGAGTCTAGGATCGGTGCTGTCCAAACCTGTGGATTTAGATTCAGGGACTTGCTTTAGAAGTCTGTGAACATCAGCTGTGCCAGCCAATTTAAAATAAAATTGTGTATGGTGTAAGTATAGTTACACAAAATTCAGGGTACATTTTCCCCAAAGGATCCTCTGACAAACATCAAATGATGGAGTAAAATATTAAGGGCAAAGTGGTTTTAAAATGTGAATCTGTGTTAGCTTTCAAACTACAGGAAGCCTTTATCATTCTTCACAGGGCCTGCATTTGATAAGAAGCACACATTGGCATTTCTGGGTGTATTAACTCCAAATGTGGGCTCATGTTCCCCAAAGGTCCTGAGTCAACAATACAATGCCTAGGTTCAGTAATGAGGGGAAGTGATTTTCAAGAGCACTTTACTCTAAATAGTATCTTGCCTTTATGTGATAAGCAAAGGCAATCAAATGTGTCACACAGAGGTGCAGGTATTGTTCTGTAACTTAGTAACCAGAACATTAACTGCAAGCAGGTAAAACATCACTGACACATTCATATCACAGACTGCTAAAAATACCACATTCCAGAAGTGTGATGCAATGACATGAAAAGCACAAAAAAGTACAGATCAGAGGGCCAACAACTGCGGTGTGTAAATGATGCACTGCTGCACTGGCTACAACTGAATAATAACTGTACTTTCTAAGAAAAAAGGAACCCCTTGTATGTGAAAAGTACAGTATGTGAACATTTCCCCAATAAACTCAGTCACTTAAATATTAGCCAAAGGCTTGGATCAACACTTTAAAAAATATTTCCCAGCATAATTCCTCTGTCCCAAACAGGGTTTATTGAGAATAGATTGGGTTTGGGGGGGGAGGGGTGGCTTCATCGGAAAGCAAGATGGAGGCATAACCTGAACTGAGCCAATTCCCTGTGCTATATATCTGCCTGTATCCATAACCAGAGGTGTAATCGGTTGATATACACGATGGATCTACCTGCCTAAAGGTATAAAGAGCAGATCGACTCCACATTCGTTCCATCCTGGCAACTTACTAAGGAAAACAAAAAAAAGCAGTTTTCTCTCCTGGTAACAGCTGCAGCATGGCGGCAGCCTCAGGCAGCCTAAATGACCCGGCAGCAGTAGAGGAAATGCTTAACAAGTTAATTTTACAAATGGCAGAAGTCACTGCCGTGTCCCACCAAACAACTCATGTCATACAGCAGCAGGAGGGGCAACTTCTCTGAACGGAAAGACAAGTTGCCTCCCAGGAACTGGCAATCCTGGAGCTCCAAAACAATGCCTGAGACCAGCACACAAGAATCCATGGGCTGCTCCTAAAAGTAGATGATCTGGAGAACCGCAGCCGGAGGAACAATCTCCAGCTGTCGGGATTCCCGAGGGAGCTGAACTGCTGGACATGAATAAATTCTTGCAGCACATCCTACTGGCAGTACTAAAACTGAAGTGAGACGTCCACCTGGATATCGAAAGAGCACATCAAACTCTCGCACCAAGGTGTAAAGGAGGCAAAAGGCCAAGACCCATCCTAATGAAACTTCTAAGTTATAACACCAGACAAGTCATCCTAGCATGCTCACCGGAGCTGAGGAGGCTGGAATGGTAGGGGCATGCTATTGAACTATACAAGGACTTTTCTAAGGATCTTTCAAACAGGTGCAGGGAGTATACTGATCTCCGCAATGTGAAGCAGAAGCTGGGATTAATGTACTCGCTTCGATACCCTGCTGCCATGAGGGTACAACATAATGGAACACAGCTTTCATTTGATTTCCCCAAAGCTCTTGAAGACTTTTTGTGCAGAACTTGGCCCAAAGAAACAAGAGCCTGAGGATCTCTCTATGATCAATGCTCCCAGAGGAATTCCAGACCAAAGCCAGTTAGCTCTGGAGGCCAGTGCTACAGCGGTGAGATGGAGATAAGAGAGGCTGGGTCAGAACAGGAGTGGGCCTTGCCACATCGCAAACACAAGAGACATCTTCATTCACAACATGAGGTGAGGGAGCTCATGCAAGAGCATCATCAGAGCAGCAACCAGAGTCTACGGGAGGAGTGTCGGGGAGACCCCTAAACCTGGAACAGCTTGCCACAGGGAACTGGTATGAAGGTCTTCAACCATACCCTCCAACCTCCCAGAACAGGCCACCTGCATCTCTGATATTGCAGTCCACGTCCCCCGAGGAAGATATTAACTCAGCATTTTCTTGCAGTAGCACACTAGAGGGCCATCCTGACAGCAGAGGAGCAGCAGAACTGAGAGGGAGATCAAAGCAAGGAGGACAAGCTAGAAGAAGTGGCTAGGATTCCCACATTACAGACTGCTAACACCGTGGAACCTGCACTGGAGAGACTGAATAGTTGATCAGATAAGCTGTGTTTTCTGTACTGTTGGGGAAGGGGAAGGAGGGTCAGGGGTTAGGATATAAGCCCTAATGATGCGTTGCCACCCCTTACAAGATGAGACAGGGCACCCAACCCAGAAATATCCTCTCTCCTCCTAGAAAGGGTAAGAAAGCTGACTCCCTGATGCCACATGGCTGCACCTACCCTCTCACTCTTCCCCCCAGCAAGGGAATTAACACAATGAAATGGCTCAGGACTGATCAGCATGTAATCTGTACATTTTAAATGTTTAAATCTGCCTTGATAATGAGGTTAAATGTAGCCTACAGAAAAGAGACACAAGTCTGTGCCGAGATGCTATATATTTGACTGATGGCCTGCTTACAGCAAACTGACTCCCTTGTCATAAACCACAGTGCAAAAAACTGGACTAGTGCAGCTCGGGCTACCCCATACTGTGGCATACAGTCCCCCATCACCCTCCCCCCCGGGGCCTCACGTACTCAGAGCATAAATAAATTGAGGGGGGGTGTTGAGATGGTCCAACATGGCTAACTTGGCCAGAGTGGGCTAACACATTGTGGGGGCTCCCACTAGTTCCCACAACTATGAGTATGCGAACCTCCTAAGGGGAGGGGAGAGGGGAGGATGGCCTTAAGTGGGGACACCATTATAGCAAAGAAGGAGGGAGAATGGATAAGTAACCTAACGTAGGAGAAATAGGGGAGCTACTGAAGGCTCAAGGGGAGTCAGCACTGGTACCCACACTCCCCTGTGGCTTCACAAGGCCACAGCGAGCACAGAGGTAAATATAACTGGAGGCCCCCCTCCTATCCTTGGAATGTGAATGGAACCCACATTAAATGGGTATTAGCAACCTCCTGACAAGAATTCACTAGGAGGAATGCAGCCTCAAACTGGTATTAGAAATTTCCCTCCAGAGGGAGAGTCAGACACTCTCAAGGGGCCTAAGGTGCAACCTGCAAGGCTCTGTGGAGCGTGAGGTCTTAATCACCTTTTACTTCTATTGCTGCACTATGGTGCGAAGTGTGTGTAGTGATTGTATTTAGTTTGGTTTGGGAAATGTTTTGACTAACAGGGATACTGAAGTAATGATTCTGGCCAGGCAGGGACATGGAGAGGACACTATGTTTATCAAGTACCTGTGACACTTGATAGGGGCAGTCTCACTAGACATGACCACCCCATGTTGTAAGGTGCATCCAAACTGCAGGAAGGCCCACTGTAGGAGCCACACAGGGACTTGGGCAGGAACATGCTCATTCCAAGCGGAACCCACCTTGCCAGGGCCCCTTACCTGTTATCCCTCTGTGGTTCTGGACCCTGACATCTCACTTTCTGGTGCTGTTCAACCCACCATATAAAACCTGGTACTTACTGACATGGCAGTCATCCTCATATCCCACTACTGATACCCAAACTGATAATGGATGATTTGATCTGGCATATGTGGAATGTTAAAGGGTTGAACACTCCATTAATGAGAAAAAAAGGTTAGAACATACCTGAAAAAAGCAAAAACGCAGGTGACCTTCCTGCAGGAGATAAAATTATGTTCAAGAAATGCTCAAGAGGGACTGGGTGGGCCAGGTGTTCTCTGCCTCGGCTCCAACACAAAAAAGGGGGGAGAAATCCTGCTTCATAAGCAGCTACAATGGACAGCTATTAGCACCAGGGCAGATTCACAGGGAAGATGGGTGCTTGTCCTCCTAAAGACCCCTCAGGGCTGTATAGTGCTGGGAAATATCTATGCCCTGAATGAGGACCACACAGAGTTTTTCCATGAAATTCTCAACAATCTGGAAATAGCGTCCCAAGGGGGCACGCCAGTCATTATTGTGGGGGACTTTAATTTAGTTCTTGAACCCTCTGTGGATAGGAGCTCAGACACATTGAACACCCACACCAAAGGACATAGAGCTCTAAAATGCCTGATGGCAGATCAAGGCTTGTCCGATATTTGGAAGGTCTTTCACCCCAGAGACAGAGGCTACTCCTTCTACTCAACAGTTCATGGATCGTACAACCGGACAGATCTCTGGCTCACATCCTCCAAAATCATGCAGATGGTGATGGATTCCACAATCCTCCCCATAATAATATTGGACCATGCCCCCCCGTCCAACTGACACTGTTATGGGGCCCACCCTCTCCTACCTAGCCCACATCGAGACTAGACCCCTCTCAGAGGAGGCAGTATAGCGCAGTGGTCTAAGGCTCTGAGCTGCAAATTTGGTGACATCCAGAAGACCAGACCTGGGTTTGAATCCCACAGCTTCCACTTGCATACTGTGTGACCCTAAGCAAGTCACTTAACTGCCTTGTGCTCCCAGGTTGCTCCTGTAAAAAAGCTTTCAGCTTAGTGTGCTATACCTGGTTAAACAACTAAAAAAGATCAAGGATGTGAAATTCCAATTATGGATCCAGCATGAAGCCGAGATGTTCTTTAAAGAGAACCACATCTAGGACACCTCAGCTGGGAATACATAGGAGGTGTTCCAAGCCACAATAAGGGGAAGGGTCGTTGAGTATTCAGTAGCTAGAGGGAGGAGAAACTAAAGCAGCTGAAAATACTTTTAAAGGGAAAAAAAAAACATGCCTCAACAGCCCCCCCCCGGTAAGGAAATCACAGGTCTGTGAATAGAGATAACTACCCCATTGTACTGTAAGGCTGAGGTAGCTATTTTCAGACTCAGACATAAATATTGAGAAGTGGGGAAAAGGAAGGGAAGGTTCAAGCCTATAGACTTAAAAGACAGCAAATGGAGTGACAGATAGCGGAGCTCAGAGATTCGGATGGGGTGGTACAAACCTCCCCAGAAATAATGAGTGAAACCATGAAAGCATACTATGAGACCCTGTGCACCTCTTCCAGGGTGTCAAACCCTGCAGCCGCTCAACACTTCGTCACAAGATACAGCTCCCTACCCTCACCCAGCAGCAAATGGACACACTGGATGCACCACTCACCACAGTAGAGATGCAGCAGGCCCTCATGTCCCTCTGAGCTGGGAAGGCCCTGGTGGGGATGGATTCTCAGTGGAACTCTGGCAGCCACTGGCCACAACAGTGTCACCCATTCTACAACAGGTGTCTGAGGAGACTGACAGGGATGGCAGTTTTCCCCAGACATTGCGTGAAGCAATCATCAGTGTTGCCTAAAAAGAGAAAGGACCCCACTCTCCCCAGCAATTACCGTCCTATATTCTTATTTGAACATGGATTCATATGATTTTTCTCTCATAAAAATCATTGATTTAATTCCAGGAAGATTGATCATTCTGGATGGAAAATAAAACTCCATGGTATGCAGATTTATTAATGTTTATTGTCCTCAGATAAAGACAGAAAGGATTGATCTTTTTTCAAAGATTCGACCCTTTTTAAGTACTTCTTTTCATATTTTTTTATGTGGTGACTTTAACTGTGAGTTACAGAAAGCAAAAGGTGGACTTACGGAAAAAGGGAAAAAGATTCATTGTGATTCTAATGCTTTATTTCAACTATTAGACACATCTGGATTGGTAGATAGTAAACGGTTTCAACAAGGGGGTCTACAATTTACCTTTAAAAGGAACACCCTTACTTCTACAATTGATTATATCTTTCTGTCTAAAAACCTTCTCCTGTGTAAATTTTATACTTACCCTATGGCTTTTTCGGATCATTTACTCCTTCAGTGCGTTTTTTCATCCAGTACGGTACTATCCCCCCCAAAAACCAAGGTGGAAATTGAGTTCTCCTCTGTTAAAAAAACACTTGTACTAAATTCTATTAAATCATTGATCAGTGCATGGCTCTCAGTTGCTATTCTTTACAACAATTTAGGTGACTGGTGGAGGGAGTCAAAGGAAGACTTAAAAATACTGTTACTAAACCTTGGAAGATCTAGTGAAAAGTTGAAATTTCTGCATTATTTAAAACTGCATCAGCAGCTGTATTGCTTATTTTCAATGGCAAACACTTCCAAATGTGATTATTCTTCCCAAATAACAAACATAAAACAACAATTACAGGAGGTACAATATAATAGGGCTAGTACTATGAAAGTACTTTTTCAAGAAGGTACTCAGAAACAAACTTATGGGGATCCCTGTGAAGCTTTTAAACAACATAAATCTAAAATTACAATGTCCTCTTTGTTAACACAGGATGGGTGTCAGGTATAGGATATAACCAGGATTCCTGATACAATCAGACAATTTTTGGAATTGCATAACCCAGTGGAGCCCCCCTAGTGTAGAAGAGATGGAGAACTTTTTAAAAATGCTAAAACTTCCTAAAATCTGGTTTGACATGTCTAGTTTAACTGCTCCTATAACAGCCACAGAAATTGAGGCTGCTATTAAATCCCAAAAGAATGGGACCTCCCCAGGGATTGATGGATTAACATCAGCATAATATAAAACTTTCCCCTCTGAATTTTCAAAATGTTTGGAAATGTTTGGCTTTAGTATTTAATTTTTTCCTCACAACCCTTAAATTTCCCCTTTGCTTTTCAGAAGGTTTGCTGATTTTTTTGTTTATATCAGGGGATAGAGAGAACCTGGAAAATTGGAGACTAATTACAGTCCTTAACTCAGATTATAAATTATTGACTGGAATCTTAAATTCATGACTTAGGACCTTTGCAAACATGATTATATCACCATCTCAATATTGTGGGCTCCCAGGAAGAAAGATACAGCAGGTTCCTATGATTATCAGGGATCTAATTGAGCATCTTTCATCAAACAAGCAGTCAGGGTGAATTCTTTCACTAGACCAAGGCCTTCAATCGGGTTTATCGCCCTTTTTTGTTTTTAACTTTACCACATTATGGGGTTCTGCATTTTTTTGTAAAGTGGATAAAAACACTTTATGGTATTGCTATCATTCATCCAGTTATTCATAACAGCATTACAGAAGGCTTTCATATAGCTACAGGGGTTCGTCAGGGGTGTCCATCAAGTCCGCTATTATATTAATTTACAATAGATACACTAATACAATCATTAATGCAACATCCAAAGTGGAAAGGGGTATTGGGATTCCCTGGTTTGGATGAACTAAATTTGCAAGCATATGCATTTGTGTTTTATTTTCCGATTATACTCAAATTCCTCTCTTTTTGGATTTTTTGATCGCTTACTCTCATGCTTCTAATTCAAAAATTAACAAAACAAAAAATCAAGGTGTATTTATTGGAGTTAACTTTCCTGACAAGATTTACATTCAAGGTTTTCATATTTCCACAACTCCAGTTAAGATTTTGGGATTATTTTTTGGGCCTCAGAACCTTCCAACTTTAAATTTGGAGCATGCATTATCCTCAGTTAACAATAAAGTACAAGTTTGGAAACACTGGAGATTGGCTAAACTTAAAAGGATACAGGTAATTAGACAGTTTTTAATTTCCAAATTATTATACACTGCAATGATATTTCTGCTCCCTCAAGAATTTGAAACTAGACTATACCGTCTATTTTTTCAGATGCTTTGGGATAATAGACTTAATCCCATTAAAAGGCAATATACCTATTTGGCAAAAAGTAAAGGGGTGTTAGGGATGGTGGATCCAGTCACATTATTTATTACTTTATTTATTTCACAAAATAATATAGTGGGATTATTGCCATCAGCATCTTGGTGTAGTTCTTTATTAAAATGTGTTCTCAGTCATTATTTCTCAGCCTGGCATACAACTCCTCACGTAACTGTCACAATTTGTGCAGGTTCCACAATTTTTTAAACCAGTGGTAAAAAAACTTTACAAATGGGGTCTTTCTAAACAGACTCTCAAAGAGAATAAGGGGCCTAAATTATATGATGCTGTCATGTTATTATATCCTTCAGTGCCAGCTTTAAAAAATTGTTCTTCTACACTAATCCCAGGGGTACTTTCTCAACTAAACAATCCCAGATTGCTGGGCTATATGTGGGAATTTTTATGGTTGCCTGTATATGGCAGGATTGGGGTAAGGGGAAATGCCAAAAAACACAAGGTTAAAGAGGAAAGGGTATGTCCTTTTTCTGGTTGCATAAACCAGGAAGAAACGGTTGAGCATTTTTTCTTTCATTGCTATTATGCTAGTTCCCTTTGGAAATTCCTGGCTTTAAAATGGCATATGAAATGGTTGTTATATCTAAATTATGATATCCTGGTTTTGAGTTATTTTCCTCAGCTTGGGAACTGTTATAGTATAGAAACTTTATAAATGTTTTGCTGTTGTTTAAAATACTATTTATGGCAGGCTAGATGCCAATGGGTTCTCTATCAAAGGGTGACGTCTTATGATACAATCAGTTTACTGATTAAAGGAGCTATGGAGAAGGTTTATTTAAAAGATTTACAATTTGGTACAGCATGAAAGGTGACTAATTGGTGGAAAGGATTTACATTGTTTATAATATATAAATAGAATATGAGTGTTGGGGGTTTAGATATTACTTTCTAACAATAGAGACAAGGGGAAAGAAAGCAGTTTATTTTTTCTTTCTGAGGATAGGATTGGGTGATAGGTGATGTAAATTTTGTAAATAATATTATTTGTGAAGATTTGACTGTTTCCCCTTTATTTCTGATTTGTAATTTCCATCTTATTATTTCATTTGTACTTCTTGTGTTTTTTTTTATGTTGTTACAATAAAAAATTCCCCTACTCTTTTCGATAAGTGTCATGGGACCTGAACTACCACCAATCCAGGCAGATGGGACCTCGGTTTAACATCTCATCTGAAAGATGGCACCTCAGAAGTGCAGCACCCCTCTCATGCTGCACTACAGTGTCAGTACTGGGATATTAACCCAAGTGCCAGATGTGGGAACTGAACCCACAGCCCTCTGATCTTCTGGCTTCAGAGGTGAGTGTGCTACCTACTGAGCCACTGACACTGAATAATGATTTCTCTACTTCCTGGCCCTCTTGGATTGCCAACCCCACCCACATGGCCAGTAAGATATACTCAGCTCTTAGGGACTCCATCCCCAGTCAATCAGAGAAGGACAGGGGAAAAATGGGAGCATGCACTGCAACACCACATATCAGAGCAGCAATGGGCTGAATGCTGGTGGTTTGCACAAAAGGCATTTAAGGACACTAGAAGTAAACTAATTCAGAACAAAATACTGCACTTCTGGTATCGGACCCCTGCTGTCCTGTATATAGCTGGAGTACTGACCTCAAATTTATGCTGGAGGTGTCAGTCCCAGGTAGGGGATCTGTTGCATGTCCTGTGGGCATGTCCTAAAATACAGTCCCTGTTGGAACAGATCAGCCAGATCAGCACTCCAGTGCTCCATAAACATGTCCCACTTTCTGCCCCACTACTGATACTGGGTATGAAATCCCTAGGGCCTCACCTGTCTGCCCAAGAACATAGACGGCTGGCCCCACTAGCAATGCAAGCTGAACATCTGATCTTTTGTAAATAGTGTACACCTATGATCCCTTCGATCCAAGAAGTAATATCATCCCTTGCTCAGCTGGCAACTCTAGACCATCTCTCACATCTGCCGAGTAACACACTCCCTGCTTATGAAATATGTTGTAAGCCCTTTCATGTCTACAATACTCCCACAACTGGGATAGGCTGAGGGACAATAAACATCAGGACAGAGACCTCAGGACCTCCCACCCTGCACCATAGCAAGTAGCATTGATTGCCTAGATTATGCTTGCATGCCATTCAAAAATTAGACCCTGTTTGTAAATAGTTGTAGTAGTGCACAGTGGGAATGTGTTCTTTGTGGATGCTTGTTTTTTTACCATGTGGAAGATGCCTTGACAATCCACCCATACTGCTAGAACATGTTGGACAATCAGATGGTGGTAAGTCCCCCCTCCCCTTTTTTTATTATCTGCTATTACCACCATCACACTCTAACTCCTAATGTTACAGTTGGCAATATCCTGTTGGTTGTTTTGTACAATGATAATGAGTATGCACTCTCCCGACAAGCTATGTGTACTGTGTGTTGTTGTTATTATGAAATACTCAATAAAAAGTTTAACTACAAAAAGAAAAAAAAATAGATTAGAGACATAGACTTTGATGGCAGATAAGGACTGTTTGGCCCACCCAGTCTGCCCATTTCCCCTACCTACTGGATAAGCTGCAGATCCTAGTTTTACTAACAGTCTACTTCCTCCTACCTCTCACTAGAATTACCTTATGTCTGTCCCATGCATTCTTATATTTCCCCACTGTTTTTGACCTTATGACCTCCTCAAGAAGGCTGTTAAATGTGTCCACCACTCTATCCATGAAAAAATACTTCCTCACGCTGCCCCTGAGCTCCCCCCCCTCTATCTTCAAATTGTGCCCCTTTGTTCTTGCACATATCTTCTTCTAAAAGATGGTACCCTCTTGGACTTTGTTGATTCACATGAGGTGCTTGAAAGTTTCTATCATGTACATCCTCTCCCTCCTTTCCTCGAGGGTATACATATTAAGCTCTTTTAGTCTCTCTTCATATGGCTTCTGGTGCAGACCTTGCACCATTTTAGTTGCCCTCCTCTGGACTGCATCCATCCTGTCTATGTTCGTGCAGAGATGGGGTCTCCAGAACTGCACGCAGATTGGGTTCTGATGACATAAGACCACTCATACATACAGCACAGCCCGCCAGCATGTAATTCAGTACCTTGTACTATGACTCCAAGGTGCTTCAGTGTGCTGCAAGGAACAGGGCAATTCAAGGGCAATTAACTTCTGTCATTCAGTATTTTGTGGCATGTCATTTACTGCAAGGTATCGCATTTCATGCACAGGCTCCACAGTATTTTGCATCATTCCAAAGGGTTACAATGTCCTGCAGTTGTAATGGCCATAGATGTTCACAAGGCCTTTGATCTTTGTGGAATGCTTTTTTCTGTTCCATAGAAACATAGACATTGACAGCAGATAAGGACTGCTTGGCCAACCTAGTCTGGCCATTTTCCTACCTATTGGATAAGCTGCAGACCCTAGTTAGCCAACAGCCTACTTCTTCCTACCCCCCACCAGAATTGCCTTATGTCTGTCCCATGCATTCCTGAATTCCTCCACTGTTTTTGATCCCATGTCCTCCTCAGGAAGGTTGATCCATGCGTCCACCACCATCTCTGTGGTGTATATCCCAGCCTTCAGAACTGGACCTGTTTTCATGGAATGGGTCACTACACTATACAAACAGCTCACAGCTGCTGCCTTGACTAACAAGAAACTCTCTCCACTTTGAGACTTGTTTTTACATTTGTAACAGGTAATGTGGGGAACTAGCTCAGGAAATTAATTTTGGGGTGAGTAGATTAAGAAAGCCCTATGAATCAGGTGTGTAATTGGGGGTGGAGCTGCCAGAGGCTTAGTGCCTTGTAAAAAGAGACAGCAGATTTAATGGACAGTTTGTTGGGGTACTGTGCTGGAAGTGCTGACAAAGAGAAGCATAGGCACCCAGCTTTAACCTAGTAGTCAGTGTTTGGGGGACTTTGAGAATCACCTTTAAATTTGTAACAGGTAGCGTGGGGAACCTAGCTCAGGAAATTAATCATGGGGGTGACTAGATTAAGAAAGCCTTGCAAGTCAGGTTGTGTGTGATGGGAGGGGGTGTTGCTAGAGGCTTTGTGCCTTCTAACTAGAGCACTATAAAGGAATCGATTACCTAGCATGTCCCATCACAGTCATGTCCCAGCATGTGAGCAGAACAGCACAGCAGTGAAACAACTGTCTTAAGGCATCTGCAGACATCCACAGAAGTTCCATAATCTCCAGGAGACACTGCAGAAGGAATATCAGGCCAAGATAGGACATAACACACTACTGCATTCTGCTATACAGAATCAGTCAGCTTTAGGTTAGGTAGCTACAGGTGGTGGGTAACACCAGGTGGGTAAGGAGTAATAGAAACCAGAATAAGTAAGGTACAAGTAAGGGGGTTGAAAAGGGAAAGTAGGAGGCACCCTATCAAGGGCAGGGTAGCAAATAAGTTAAGGAAAGTGGGTAAGGATTTTTATACACTCAGAGAAAATTAGGTACTGGTAGGTTCGTTCATAAAGGGAAAACAAGAGACACCATTTACAGAGTGGGGTATCAAATACATTTCAGACAAGCACAGGGAGACTATGTCAAATACCTCACAGGCAAAACCAAGGTACAGGAGGGAAGCATTTTCCACAGAAAAAGATGCTCAAGGACAAGAGGCCATGCTATGAAGTTAGAAGGGGGAGGTTCAGAAGAAATGTGTGGAAGTACTTCACAGAGACAATGGTGGATGCTTGGAACAGCTTACTAGCAGAACTGATGGGGGAAGAAACAGTGACAGCATTCAAGAATGCATGGGATAGACACAGAGGGATCTTAGCGGTAGGGGCTGAAGATCAGAGAATGAGAAGAGTCAGCGGTGACACTACAGGTAGGGAAAATAGGGCAGACTAGGTGGGCCATCAGGTCCTTATCTGCCAACAGATTCTGTTAAGTGAAACAACTACATCTGACAAACTTGGTGACTCTGGGTCCTGCTGGAATCCACATTTTCATCTGACCTGCTCCATGATCTGTATGTGGGCTTTTTAGCAACCTGTTTGAATGACAAAGAAGCATACAGACAAAGGGATTTCACATCCTGCATATGTGCAGGCACAGTTAATCACCTTCAGGAATTTTAACATTTCAGTGACTCTGGACCTCAGCTGTTGATCATTTTTTTGGCTTTTGACTTAACCACCAGGTACCTATCTGCAAGCGACTGGGTGCAACTGACAAGCTTCTACAAGGATAAATGGGCATATCGTCCTCTATTACTAACAACCTCCTTGCTCTGGGTCCCTAGACGCCTGCACTGGTCCAAGCCGCATAAGCCTCAAGATGTAATTCTATTGATTACAATGCAGCAACTGTCTCTTAAACTCCTACTCCTCCTCCTCTTGATATCAGGAAGTGTCAACTGAAATCCTGGCCCTGTCTCCTACAGTACAACAAAGCCTGCCAAAATGGAGGGGGGGCTCAAAATTGCTACCTTAAACATCTGCAGTCTCCTCCCAAAACTGGCCTCCCTTCAAATCTTTGCCAACCAACACAACCCGGATATCCTTGCCATCGTCAAAACTTGGCTGACACCAAATACTCTGGATCATGCCATCTCTATACAAGGCTACAAGATATTCAGGCTGGATAGGACCTCGAAAAGGGGTGGTGGGTGTGCAATCTACATAAAGGACTACCTCACCTGTCTCCCTGGTTCTTACCCCACCACAGAAACCTCAGTGCAACTCCTCCCTATCAAGATACTACTTGGTACCCAAAACAAAGTCCTCATGATTGCTGCTGTCTGTATCCCACCAAAAGATCCTGATTCTGGCCTACAGGCTGTCCTTGAGTTCATAAGTACACAACCTTCTGACATCGAACTCCTTCTCTTTGGAGACTTTAATATAAATTGGCTTGCTCCTGAATACAGGGTCAAACAAAGATGCTATCCTAGCAGCAAATTTAACACAAGTGGTAAACTCCTCTACCAGGAAAAACTACAAATCAGGGACCAGCACCCTCATTGACTGGATCCTTACCAGCCACCCTACACGTATAACCAATGTAAGTGTTTTCCCTGACTCGCGCCAGTGATCACTCTCCAATAATATGTACCTGGACAAATAAGTTTCGTAAGCCGCCTCCAAAAACCATCTATAGCAGAGTCCTACCTTATGGCAACCTTACTCATCTCAAGACCTGTCTTAGGCAGATAGACTGGTCCTTGATTTGCAAAACTCAAGATGTTGACCTAGCCCTTGATTACTTTATTACTACTTTCAACACTGCCTGTGACACCTATGCACCAGTAAAAAAGTGCAAAATCAAAGCACTCACAAATCCCTGGCTCACAGCAAAGCTATTGGTACAACTCAAAAGTAGGGATCGCCTCTGGGCCACTGCAAGAGCTACTGGCACTCTGTCGGACATTCAAAAGTATAAACAGGCTCACAACCACTGTACTAAACAGATCCGCTTGATGAAGAGCTCCTACTTCAAGAATGCCCTCTCCAACTCCTGGGGCAAAGGGAAATCCTTCTGGGATGACATAAAGAATATCATGGGTCAGCAGTCCAAATCCTCTCCTACAATAATGAATGTGGATGGAACCATTGCATTAGATCCAGAGATCATTGCAAACTCCCTAAATGATACCTTCACGGACCTTAGTGGTGTCCTCTCATCTGATTTCTTCACTGATGCTGACCCTCCAATTTCTACTTCTACTACTGCCTCTCCAACCAAACCAACCTTACATTTCAAACTAGTAAAGGCACATGAAGTCTATAAATATGTAAAGCAGGCCATTTCTAAGTCCCGAGCAAGCAGCGACACTATTGACCTTAAACTTATGTCCCTCACTCTGGAGGAAGTACTGCTCCCCCTCACAAAAATTTTCAATCTCTCCCTCTGCTACAGCCAATTCCCTAGGAAATGGAAGGCTGCAGTTGTCACTGTGGTGCACAAAAGTGGTGATAAGTCACTGCCTGGTAACTATCGCCCGATATCTATACTACCACCTCTCTCTAAGGCCCTTGAACGCTTGGTGGCGGACCAACTTTCAGACTACCTGGAAAAGCACAACATCCTATGTACACAGCAGCATGGATTTAGGAAAGGGCACAGCACATCGACTGCCCTACTTGAATTCTCAGGAGCAATCCACAATGCCATGGACAAAGGAAACCTAACTGTAGCAGTCTACATTGACTTAACCAAGGCATTTGATACAGTTCATCATGGCCTACTTATCAAACAACTTCTATCCCTAGGGCTCTCACAGGGTCCTGGTGACTGGGTAAAAAATTACCTTGCTAAGCGGTCTCAATCTGTAAAAGTAGCTGGAGTTCTGTCAGACTCAAAACCGGTTCGCTCAGGAGTTCCCCAGGGATCCATCCTGGGCTCCCTCCTTTTCAGCCTTTTCCTAAACTCCCTCCCCAAATCCTGCCCATAACAAATAATCCTCTATGTCGACGATGCCGTGATTCTTGCCACTCATAAAGATCCGAACCTCTAATGCCTCAACCTTCAGCATGCTTTTTCCAAAGTTGAGATGTGGTTCCTTGAACATAAGCTGGTTCTAAACCACAAAAAAACTAAATCCATGCTCTTCTCTAACCCGCAAAACAAGAAACGGCAAGTCCCATTCACCATTAATACATATCTGGGAAATACCCTTGAACAAGTGCCAATTTTCAAATATCTTGGAAACAACTTTGATCAAGGTCTAACCTTTACAACTCACATTGATAGTACAGCAAAAACTATTAATCAGTGAATTGGGATTCTGTATCGGAACTGACAGCTTCTTACCCATTCTGCACTGAGGATTGCCATCCAATTCTCTATCATCTCAGTCATTGACTATGGCTTAGTTGTACATGGATCTGCCACTACTACAGCACTTAGTCACATTACAACATCCCTAAATAAGGCCTGTTGGCTGCTAACTGGTGCACATCGACGTACCCACATATGTGAACTCTATGCTGACTCAGGTTGGTTGCAACTCTCAAACCGGATAAAGTACCTTACCTGCCTGATGGTGAAAAAATCCACTCTGGGCCTCACTCCACCCTGTATCCAAGACCTGTTATGCCCGAGCGCTAGCACCCATTTTACCAGAAGATCAGAACACCAACCTCTCCAAGTCCCCCGATGCCGGACTTCTCAGGGACAAAGATCATTTGCCTATCATGCCTCCAGCTGGCTAAATGCCCTCAGCACTCATATTACTGCCCCCACCTCTCTAGGTATTTTAAAATCAAGGCTTTTCTCTCACCTTGCCACCTCCAGCTCCTGTGACTGCCCTGATTAAACCTCCTATTTTCTCACTACCCACCCTGTTCTGTTATTTGACAAAGACATGTTTGGGAAACCTTTTCTCCTGCTATTATCTGCTCCCCACACCTTTCACCTACCCTCTCTGTTCTGGACTTTTTCACTATTTGTTTCTCCTAATCTGGCATGACCTCTTTCTTGTAATAATAATGTGATTATTGATATCTCATGTCCTTTTGCACAAATTATTTGATATGTATTTGTATATGTTTTCTTGCTCTTGACACAACACAAATTGTTGTGTTATCTATGTAACCTTTTGTACTGTACCTAATTGATGTGGAACCTTTGTAAAAGAGCCTCTGGCTCAAAGGTACTAATTCCTAGAACAATAAACAAACAAACAATACTGCAGATTCTATGTTTCTATGTTTCTATGTAGGGAGAAGTAGGAATTCAATGGCAAAGAAAATAAGCAGCAAGGCACAGGGAAGTTTCAACAGAAACTAAGGCAAAGGGAAGAAAGAGCACAGGGGTGGCGCAGTGCAGTGAATGTGGAGTCACAGTCTTTTGGGACACCTTCTGGAAAGTGAAGTACTAACTTCTCTGGGCTGAGAACAAAGATTGCTAGACTCTGGGCTGAACTGGCAAGGGTGCAGAGAATCTTTTGCCTCTCCTAGGGACCACCACATCTGCCATTGCTCCCCCAGAGGATGCCTAGGTAGAGACAGAATGGTTGGACTTTGGTGGGATCCTGAAGGCTGAGAAAGGCCCCTGCACCTTACTGGTGGGATGGGGAAGCTCAGAGCAGGCACTCTTAGCACTGCGAAGGGAGAAAGTGGGGATGCTCAGGAGTGGAGGTCCACGGAGAGAAAAGAAGAGGACCCCAGCCAAGGAGAAATCAGCAGTTTGGTGGGGGTCTATATTGTCAAGTGTATAGATTTGGAAGTAGGGGAGAAAAAGAGAGAGTGGTGAAGTACCTATCTGGTGCTTCCTCTTTGAGATATTGAGAATGGATCCAGAGAATTGCTAGGGCAGCAGGAGCTATGAGGGAGCTAGATGCTATTGTCCACCTGGGGACAAATGACCTGGCAAGGGACAGGGTAGTGGTAATTCAGGGAAATTTCAGGGAGCTGGAGTAAGGCCTCAAGCAGGTGGCCACATATTGGCTTTTGCCTATGTGTTACCTGAATATGGCCGGGGAGAGGATAGGACACACCACACCAAGGCTTTTAACAGTTCTTAGAAGGGATGGTTCATGACAGTGGATAAAAGCTACATTTGGGATTGGGGGCCAGCCTGGAAAGATATGGACCTCTATGGGAGAGACAGCTCACATCTTTCCAGGAGAGGGACCAAAATCCTTAGTGGGAGGTTTAGATGCTACTTGGATGAGTAGTTAAACTAGCTGGAGGGGAATACAAAACCAAGGGAGGCAACAATTGCCATCCCTCCAAATAATGAAGCAGGAGGGAGGGACAGCCCGATAGGAGTAAGCTTCCCCAGGGTAGGGGAACAAGAAGGCAAGAGTAAGGACAAGACCAAGCATGGGGAGCATAAATCAGGAAAACAAGAAGAAAGGAGTAAGGGAGACAGGTAACAAGGGAAGAGCAGGGTCAGGGGGAGCTTCAGGGAACAGCACAAGCAGAGGGAAGGATGCTGGAATCAAGACAGTGAAGAAGTAAGGTATGGAGAGCCATGTGCATCAATGCAAGGAGTCTGGGAAATAAATGTCTGACCGGAAGGTCATCATGGCAGAGGCTAGCCTGGATTTGTTGTCCATAGTGGAGTCATGATACACTGACAGCTATAACTGGGATGTGACCTGCTGAGCTTCTCTTTGTTCAGGAGAGATCGGGAAGGGAGGAAGGGTTGTACTATATCAGAAGGAGGGGCTCAAGGCCATAGAAGTACAGGGTTACCCAGAGGAAAAGGAAGGGCTCGAGGTGCTGTAGGTCATCCTGGAGCCACTATCCATACAGGGATTGACTACAGACCTCTAGCACAGACCTGGATAAAGCACTTGGGGAAGTCATCATCAGGATGGCAAGAAAGGGGAAGGTGCTGTGAATTAAAGACTTAAGTCTGCCAGCTATGGATTGGAACCTTCCAACTAGCTTCAGCAAGGAACAGGGCAATCCTTAACTCGCTGCAAGGGGATTTTCTCAGACAGCTAGTCAAGGAACCCACTAGGGATGGGGCATTGCTGGACCTGGTGCTTACAAACAGGGACAGCATTGCAGACATCACAGCGGGTAGTCACTGTACAGTGTGATGGGAACAGAGGAAACCACATGTGGATCAGGGTCCTGGACTTTAGGAGGGTGGATTATAAAGACATGAGAGACTGCCTGAGAAACTATCTCATAGCAGGATTGCCAGAGGGAGGCAGCGGCATAGTGGGGAAAAACAAGGGAGACATAGTTAAGGCAACCAACCTCTGCATGAAGGAAGTGAGTAAAAGTAGAAGGAAAAATAGATTGCTATGGTTCTATAGGGAAGTGGACAAGATGGTGAGGGGAAAAAGGGGTGGCATTCAGGAGGTATAAGGAATACACAGGGATGAAGAGAGGGAGGGTTGCCAAGTAAAATGGAAAGCAGGAATGGCAGCAAGGGGAGCAAAAGCACAAGCAGAGGAAATGATAGCCAGAAAGGTAGCAAAAAGGGATAATGCATTCTTCATAAGTAAGAAGAGAATATCAAAGGGAGAGATAGTGAGGATAAGGAGGGTGGCAGGGGGACTGCACAGAAGGGGACTAAAAAAACAGAAAACTGAACAGGTACCTTTGCTCAGTGTTCACATTGGAGGGGAGACCGACCCTCAGGGAGCAGCATGGACAAAGGGGGAGGTAGACACAAGTCCATCTTAAGAAGAAAGAGTCCTAAAGGTACAGTACTAGCAGGTTTAATTGTGGTAAAGGCTGTGGGACCGGACAGAATACAGCCAAGGGTTCTAAAGGAACTCAGGGAGGTGTTAGGTGCCTCACTGATGGCCTTATTCAACAGCTCACTGAAAGTAGCTGTATCCTGGGCTTGTAGAGTATTTTGAATCCAGATTGATACAAGACAAAAGACATCATGGAGTCATGGAGGGGGGAGGTCATGCCAGACAAATCAGGCAAATAGATCAGGGAAGAGAAGTGGACGTGGTCTATCTGGACATTAGCATGCCTTTGGCCCTGTGCTGCACAGGAGTCTGATAATGAAATTGAGCAGCCTAGGGGTGAGATCCAAAGTGTTGAACTGGGTAATTAACTGGTTAATGGATGGGCAACAGAGGGTGGTGTTTAACAGTACTCACTCTAATGAGGGGAAATGACCAGTGGGGTGCCGAAGAGCTCAGTACTAATAGTGGTCCTCTTCAACTTTTTTTCATAACTGACATTGCAAAGGACCTGAAAAGGAAGATATGCCTGTTAGAGGAAGACACCAAAATTGTAATAGGGTAGACAGGAAGGGGTGGAGAGAATGTCTAGGGGCCTTGGGAAACTTGAGGAGTGTTAAAGAGCATGACAGTTGAGGTTCGATGCCAAAAAGTGCAAAATCATTCACCAAGGGCATAGGAACCCAGGAACTGAGTATATGATGGGGAGGAATTAACACTCCGTAAGCAGGAAAGGCACATTGGGGTTATCATATCTGATGACCGCTAAGTAGCAGGGCAGTGTGACAAAGCTGTGGGTAAGGTCAGTGGGATGCTGGGATGCATAGGGACACTAAACATCAGCAGGAAGAGGGAGGTGCAGTTGCTACAATATTGCTCACTTCTGAAGCCCCTCTTAGAGTATTGTGTCCAGTTCTGGATGCCATACTTCAGACAGAACATAGACATCATGGAGGCAGTCCAGAGGAGAGCAACTAAAATGGGCAGAGGTTGTATAAAAAGCCCTAAGAAGAGAGACCAAGGGTTCTCAACATATAAAAACATGGGGCCCAATTCCAAGACAAGTTACACCTGGCACAGGATGATTTACGCCAAACCCCATGGTGTAAATTGCACCATACACCAGGCATAACACAAGTTGCAATTCTAGAAGGTGCTGTGCGCCATGCCATATGTGGGTTGCACCAAAGGTGGGTTACGCCACCCACTATGCCTGCAACCTGCTGCCGCATGGCACGAGGGTGGATTACAGCAGCACCTGCATCCTATTCCAGAAGAGTGGCTGTCATAACCCACTAACGCCACTGGAGAACAGGTAATGACATAGCGGGGTTAGACCAGCTAGGAGGTAGTCTAAGGGGCATCCATCCTTGCACAGCAATGGATGCCCCCCCGCAGTGCTGCAGAATCTACATGGATGTGCTCTCTGTTCCCCCCAACTTTGACATGCCTCCCACCTCTCTGAACTTCGGGGACCCCTGGAGTCCATTTTTGGCACTGCCCCCCAAGTGCATGCGCTAACTGGCCAGCCCTCCCATGCCCCTAGGTGCTTGCTGCTGTTTTCAGAGCTGGGGGAGTCTCTGGGGGGCAGTAGATCGTGGGCCATGACTTGTGGCACCCAGGTCTGGTGCACCATTCCTTTGGCACTAGCCTGTGGCTGCTGCAAGTCATGGGCATAGGTGCCAGGGACCCTGCTTGTCCTGGAATATGGTGCAGAGTCCCCGGCGTAGCGCCACATGGCGCAACTCACATACGCCCATGAGTTGCGCCATGTGTTTTGGAATTTGGCCCAAAGACTTTGATGGCAGATAAGGGCTACTTGGTCCACCTAGTTTGTCCAATTCCCCGCCTACTGGATAAGCTGCAGATCCTAGTTAACTAACAGCCTACTTCTTCCTACCCCCCACCAGAATTGCCTTATGTCTGTCCTATGCATTCTTGAATTACCCCACTGTTTTTGACCCCACAACCTCCTCAGGAAGGCTGTTCCATGTGTCCACCACCCTCTCTGTGAAAAAATACTTCCTCACGTGGCCCTGGAAGAGGAAGAGTAAGAGGGAACATGACAGAGACCTACAAGTGCCTCATGGGGGTTAACAGGGTGCAGGAAAGGAGTTTCTTTCAAATGGGAAAGAGCACGAGGACCAGAGGGCATGTGATGAAACTGGAGTTAAGGAAGTTTTGAGGGTTTTGAAGAAGTAATACTTCACTGAAGGAGTGGTGGACGTCCACAACAGACTGCCAGTGGAAGTGGTGGAGGTGAAAGTATTAGTGGGATTCAAACATATTTGGGATAGACATAAGGTAATATTAATAAATATGCAGGGAGGAGAGAGGGTCACTGGAGATAAGTTACAGTCTGCGAGATAGACTAGGAAGGGATAATCTAGGCAGAATGGGAAGGCCAAGTGGTCCTTTTCTGCAAACAAATACTATGTATCTATGTTCCTTCTACATTCTCCCTAGAAAGGAAACAAACTTGGATTCCCTTTATCCCCCATACTGTCCAGCAGTAGAGCAATTAGCAATTAAATTGCGATAACAACCAAGTGTAATCACTCAGTCCCTGGAGTTACTAAAATCTTATCAGTATTATTGTTAGAAAGGCAGACGGCAACTGGTAGGGAGCTCATTAGGGGCTTCTTACCTAATGACATCACTGTTCACTCAGCTAGCCTGAGGGAAGAATGATTAGGTCATTTAGAACTCTTGCAGCAGCATAGGCCACACTCTGGGGACAGCTGCTCTGGGGAGCTTAGAATGCTCAGTTTGAGTTGGAGTTTTAATTGAGAAGAGCTTGAGTGAGGAGGTGAGAGTGGCAGAAAGACTGCATAGGCCAGACAGTTTTCCCCTAGAGGGTTAGGGGGGAAGGCAAGTTGGTGGTCCTGATTCTAGATGGGGGTCACCAATGCTGTCTGATTGGACATGCTACAGGCAGTTTCTTAGAGCCACTGAGGATCCATAAATAGTACAGTAGTATGATAGGAACTGAAGTTTCTTCAGGGGGCCTCTATCCTTAGGTACCTGTTCCTGTGCCTGGCACATGGTAGGGGATGACTTGATCAATCCTCACTGTAGGGGGCATCAGAGGTAGGATGGCCTGGTGCCGGGTGAGGGAATGACTGAGGACAGTCATTTACCTGGCAACGGGTGAATGCAACCACCTATTCCCTGGGGTTACTAGAATCCTATCAGTGTTGCAGCAGGCAACTGGTAGGGAGCTCATTAGGGACTCCTTAATGACATCACTGTTCACTCAGCTAGCCTGAGGGAAGAATGATTAGATCATTTAGAACTTTCGAAGCAGCATAGGCCACACTCTGTGGACAACTGCTCTGGGGAGCTTAGAATGCTCAGTTCTGAGTTGGAGTTTTGAGTGAGTAGAGCTTGAGTGAGGAGGTGAGAGTGGCAGAAAAACTGCCAGTGGGCTCTGAGAGAGGGCCAGGGATTTCTCACCCTAGTGGAGTGTTGTTTCCAGCTTCTAGTTGAAGTGGTGGAGACAAGACTGCAGCAGGATTACCTGATTTCTACTCCCTGTGAAGTGAAAGGATCTGCTTGTTCTCAGTGGACTCAAGGGGCAATTCCCTGAATGTACTGTGGTGTTTTCAGCTGCCTTGGCTAGGACCTGAAATAGACTGTTTGGACCAGCTACCCAGGAGAATTCCTTTTTTAGTTGTTCCATGTCCTGTGGATGGAACAACTCCTGTGAGTACTGTTCTAGGAGACTGGATCTCCACAAGTTCTTAGGGGATTGGATAGTCTGGGGTGCGTGTGCCCATAGATAAGGCTGGATCACACCTGTCAGTACCCATAGTCTCACCAGTGTGAGTGAAGTAAAGTTAAACTGTGTACCCCAGTGAGTGCAGTTTATTTTCTGGTCACTCCAGTTTGTGACAAGTAAAAGTGTGGGGCCTCTAGCATTTCAGTGGGAATGGGATTTTTTGAAGGTGTAACCCTGAAGAATGGCAAAGACTGTTGGTTGTGGCCAAGGTTGGGAGGAACACCATCTAAGTGCTTACAAGGCAGGGCTTCCTGGTTCAGAAAGAGCACCCGTATGTTCACCTGAGCCAAGGCCATGCTACAGGTTAAGGTGTTTGGCTGAATTTCACATATTGCACCTACTGTATGTCTGAGAAGAGTTCTGAGTTTGTGGCTTAGATTCACTAAATGAATCTGGTGGGAAGAAAGATGTTCATGTGCATGGCCAGGTGTCTACTAATGCAGCTCTGTGAATTTGGGAAGAAGATGTTTCTGTTGTTTATGAACTATACTGCATGCAAGGAGAGTTCTTGAATTTGTACCTGTCCAGCCTAGGCCGACCCTTGGGAGTCCTTTTCAGCTTTTACTTTCTGTCTGTTGAATAAAGCCATACTGCACAATCCCAGTGAGAATTATGGACATTCCGATTATTGCTGCTGGTTGTGTGGATTTACTGGGGCCCCCTCAGCAGGTTAGATCAAGCATATGCCTAGCAGCCTCCCCCCAGGACCTGGGTTGTGTCTTTTACACAGGGTTCAAGTTATTTGTTTCTGTACCCCCTTCCCTCTCTTCCTCTAGAAACTGAGCCAGGTATACATCCTAATGCCAAGGGTGGTACCTACCTTTTAGTGAAGTAAATGGTATGCCAGTGTATGGCCACCAACATTTCTCCAGATATTTAGCTTGGGTGAGCATTCCAAAAATGGGTGGGGGTGCACACTAGTTAAAACGTTGCCTGGGGTTTACATAAGCGCAGAAGGGGTTGAGCTACTATGAAAAATGAAACTCCAGTCCAAATTCTATTTTATTCTAACTTGTAAAATTAGTTTTCTTGAGCTATCTTTTAAACTAAAATATTAAACAAATATATACACAGCAGGATGTGACAATCAGGGCCTTAGCAAACCCATAAACTTTGTCAGCTTCTGTTTTTTTTTTTCCCCAGTGGAAATATAGACAATTGTTAGATCATTTATGCAAATCCCACTTCAGAATCTATCAGTTCCAGAGTACTGAAGATACTGATTCTCTGGAACTTGGAGATTAGATCTGGTGCCAGGTGCATCTGTGAAATGTTGTATAAATGAAGCTTCTCTGCCCCCAGGTTCACTAGCTGGCACAGAATCGCTGACAATGAAGCACCTTCCTGTTGTACTTCTCGTGGCTTTCCTGCTTTCTGCAGGTGGTGAGTTGCAACTAAAGTTTTTTAAACTGACTTTGTATTAAATCTGTTATGCTCTCCCATTAACAACCTTCCTTTGATCCTGTTTCTTGCTTCAAGCACACTATAATTTCTAACCTCATTTTCTCAGTAAAAAGCATGGTCCAGGGGCTTTCTCCTGTCTTACTGAAAACAATATATTAATTTTGATCTGGCTTCCACACTGCCTTCAGTTCTGAGTTCACTCCTATTATAATGCTCAAACATTTCTTCCAGTCATGGTTCTTTCTCACTTCTCATTACTGTACATGCTGCTTTTCTGACTGATGACCACTCCAGACTCCTAGATTAACTAATTCTGCACTGGTATCACTACATCCCTACTTTATTTCTTCTGATCATAACTTTCCAACTGCTTTGCCTTCATCTTCTGTGGAGAAATCTTATCTGCACCAAACCCATGATCTGTTGCACAACAATAGGCTGTATCTGTCCTGGCACCTATATTATTTTCACCCAGACGTGTCACCCTTAAAGGCCTTAAAGCCTGAGCAAGAGAAGCCTCATAAGTCACTGCCATGACCTTAGACTCAATTTACTTTCATGTGTGCCTACTTTGTCTGTAACCCTAGGGTCCTCCTTGACCCTTAACTTCTTTCCTGCCCCACATCTCCAATGTCTGTAGAGCCACCGATCACCATCTCTGAGACGTTATCCATGTCCTTCACTTGGGGCAGTGTGGCATGTGCTATTTGCTTGCACTTGGAAATAAATCCATGAACTTAAATTTAGAATTGATGTCTCTGTGATCTGGTTCTTTGGTGCGCTAGTCCTATTTTGAATGGTTTAGTATCTACAGCTTGCAACTGTGAACTAAGCGACACGCTTTACTCTGGCGCAGGTAAACTCTCTTTGAACTGTGCTTCACTTATATACCCAACTCAGCAGATATCCTCAGACCATCCTTGTCTATTCTGGCTTTGAATACCACATTTCCTTTTCTCTGCCCTCCCCATGTCCCAGCTCTCTAGAGTTCAGCTTATTCAGAATAACAAGGTTGATTCCTCAAAAGCTCAAAAGTAGCAAAGGATAGTCTGAAGCAAAAAATCAGTCAGTCCATCAATTTTTAAACACACAAATTTGTACCTGCTGATTATTAGACAAACAGGCCTCTTTAGTGTTTCAAGTCAATTCACTTATGTAAACTATATTCAGACAGCATTAAAAAGCTTATTGAAAATGTTACAAAATTACTGGGGTTTCTTGCACTACCAACAATGTTTGGGTACAGTGTGCATTTCATATGTAAATCTGAAGTTCTGGACTGAACTCTCTTTTACTTTGGACTATCTTTGGGTACAAGTGAGCTCCTGCAGAAAAAAACAGTTTTGTTTTCTTTTGTAAATCCAGAACACTGCTGTTAAGCTCCTTTCACATTCTAAATAGTGTGATCACATCACTTTTGTCCTCAGGGAGGTATCTGGTCTAATGATGGGCTCCTACCTACTTACGACCTCTACTAAATTGAAAAATCTGGAAGTCATTCTGGATGATAGATTGAGATTTGAGGCCCAGGTGTCATCAGTTGTTCATAGTAACTTTTACCATCCCAAGAATATTGCTCAGATAAAGCCTTAATCCCGCCTAAGGATCTGTCCATATTAATGCATGCTTTTGTAGCTTCCAGACTTGACTATTGCAATGCTTTCTATGTGGGGTTAGCAGACGGGTAGTGCATCACCTATAGGCACTACAGAATGCAGTGGCCAGGTTGCTGATGGGCCTTCCAAGGTCTGGTCATGTGACCCCAGTTCTGTGGGATCTGCATTGGCTGCCGGTGAGGTGGAGAATCACCTTCAAGGTCAGTCTTCTGACTGATAAATCCCTATACAGACTGGGTCCTAGGTTCCTGAGTGACCTAACTCTTTACAATACCCAGCGCTCTCTCTGCTCCACTAAAGTGGGCCTCCTAGCGGTTTCCAGGGCCCAGCTCAAATCATTGGGAGATTGTTCATTTGAAATACCAGGACCAGCCCTGTGGAATATGCTCCCAAGATATTTGATGACGCCCCCTCACTGGAGGCCTTTTAACATAGCCTGAAGGCATATCTGTTTAGGGAGGAATTTGGAGTTTAGTAAGTAATTTTTGGCTTTTATTGTCTGCTGATTTTAGTGTTTAATTATTTGATATTAAAACTGCTTTATGTATGTTTGTTAATTTGGAATATTTATGAATTGTGTTTTATGTTGTACTACCTGTATTCTGTACAACACCCGGAGTAGCAGGGAAAGGGTGCTTAACAAATAAAATTTGTCTTACTTATTAAAGATCCAGACAACCCATTTCCTGAATTTAATATAACTCTTTCCTGTCCAAAATGTACAATTGTATAAAGCTTTGCCTAGACTGTACTATATAACGAGGGTTCCATGACCATAATGAACAATGCTGTGCTTTGCTCAGCCTGTACCAAATAATGAAGGCCCCGTGTCCATAATGTACAATGCCGTGCTTTGCTCAGTCTGTACCTTATAATGAAGGTCCCGTGTCCATAATGTACAGTGCTGTGCTTTGCTCAGTCTGTACCTTATAATGAAGGTGCCGTGTCCGTAATGTACAATGCTGTGCTTTGCTCAGTCTGTACCTTATAATGAAGGCCCCGTGCTCATAATGTACAATGCTGTGCTGTGCTCAGTCTGTACCTTATAATGAAGGTCCCGTGTCCATAATGTACAGTGCCGTGCTTTGCTCAGTATGTACCCTATAATGAAGGTCCCGTGTCCGTAATGTATAGTGCCGTGCTTTGCTCAGTCTGTACCTTATAATGAAGGTCCCGTGTCCGTAATGTACAATGCTGTGCTTTGCTCAGTCTATACCTTATAATGAAGGCCCCGTGTGCGTAATGTACAGGGCTGTGCTTTGCTCAGCCTGTACCTTATAATGAAGGTCCCATGTCCATAATGTACAATGCCATGCTTTATTCAGTCTGCACCTTATAATGAAGATCCCGTGTCCATAAAGTACAGTGCTGTGCTTTGCTCAGTCTGTACCTTATAATGAAGGTCCCGTGTCCATAATGTACAATGCTGTGCTTTGCTCAGTCTGTACCTTATAATGAAGGTCCCATGTCCGTAATGTACAATGCCATGCTTTGCTCAGTCTGTACCTTATAATGAAGGTCCCGTGTCCGTAATGAACAATGCCATGCTTTGCTCAGTCTGTACCTTATAATGAAGGTCTCGTGTCCATAATATATAGTGCTGTGCTTCGCTCAGTCTGTACCTTATAATGAAGGTCCCATGTACATAATGTACAATGATGTGCTTTAATCAGTCTGTACCTTATAATGAATGCCCCATGTCCATAATGTAGAATGATGTGTTTTGCTCAGTCTGTACCTTATAATGAAGGCCCCGTGTCCGTAATGTACAATGCTGTGCTTTGTTCAGTCTGCACCTTATAATGAAGGCTCCGTGTCCATAATGTACAATGCTGTGCTTTGCTCAGTCTGTACCTTATAATGGAGGCCCCATGTTCATAATGTACAGTGGCGTGCTTTGCTCAGTCTGTACCATATATTGAAGGTCCCATATCCATAATGTACAGTGGTGTGCTTTGCTCAGTCTGTACCCTATAATGAAGGTCCCATGTCTGTAATGTACAATGCTCTGCTTTGCTCAGTCTGTACCTTATAATGAAGGTCCCATGTCCGTAATGTACAATGCTGTGCTTTGCTCAGTCTGTACCTTATAATGAAGGTCCCATGTCCGTAATGTACAATGCTGTGCTTTGCTCAGTCTGTACCTTATAATGAAGGTCACGTGTCCGTAATGTACAATGCTGTGTTTTGCTCAGTCTGTACCTTATAATGAAGGTCTCATGTCCATAACGTACAGTGCTGTGCTTCACTCAGTTTGTACCTTATAATGAAGGTCCCATGTACATAATGTACAATGCCGTGCTTTGTTCAGTCTGCACCTTATAATGAAGGTCCCGTGTCATTAATGTACAATGCCGTGCTTTGCTCAGTCTGTACCATATATTGAAGGTCCCATATCCATAATGTACAGTGGTGTGCTTTGCTCAGTCTGTACCCTATAATGAAGGTCCCATGTCTGTAATGTACAATGCTGTGCTTTGCTCAGTCTGTACCTTATAATGAAGGTCTCATGTCCATAACGTACAGTGCTGTGCTTCACTCAGTTTGTACCTTATAATGAAGGTCCCATGTACATAATGTACAATGCCGTGCTTTGTTCAGTCTGTACCTTATAATGAAGGTCCTGTGTCCGTAATGTACAGTGCTGTGCTTTGCTCAGTCTGTACCTTATAATGAAGGCCCCGTGTCCGTAACGTACAGTGCTGTGCTTTGCTCAGTCTTTACCTTATAATGAAGGTCCCGTGTCCGTAATGTACAATGCTGTGCTTTGCTCAGTCTGTGCCGTATAATGAAGGCCCCGTGTCCATAACATACAGTGCTGTGCTTTGCTCAGTCTGTATCTTATAATGAAGGCCCCATGTCCATAATGTACAATGCTGTGCTTTGGTCAGTCTGTACCTTATAATGAAGGTCCTGTGTCCGTAATGTACAGTGCTGTGCTTTTCTCAGTCTGTACCTTATAATGAAGGCCCCGTGTCCGTAACATACAGTGCTGTGCTTTGCTCAGTCTGTACCTTATAATGATGGCCCCATGTCCATAATGTACAGTGCTGTGCTTTGCTCAGTCTGTACCTTATAATGAAGGTCCCGTGTCCATAATGTTCAGTGCTGTGCTTCAATGAGTCTGTACCTTATAATGAAGGTCCCATGTCCATAATGTACAATGCTGTGCTTTGCTCAGTCTGTACCTTATAATGAAGGCCCCGTGTCTGTAATGTACAGGGCTGTGCTTTGCTCAGCCTGTACCTTATAATGAAGGTCCTGTGTCCATAATGTACAATGCCGTGCTTTGTTCAGTCTGCACCTTATAATGAAGGTCCCGTGTCCATAATGTACAATGCTGTGCTTTGCTCAGTCTGTACCTTATAATGAAGGTCCCATGTCCGTAATGTACAATGCTGTGCTTTGCTCAGTCTGTACCTTATAATGAAGGTCACGTGTCCGTAATGTACAATGCTGTGTTTTGCTCAGTCTGTACCTTATAATGAAGGTCTCATGTCCATAACGTACAGTGCTGTGCTTCACTCAGTTTGTACCTTATAATGAAGGTCCCATGTACATAATGTACAATGCTGTGCTTTGCTCAGTCTGTACCTTATAATGAAGGCCCCGTGTCCGTAATGTACAGGGCTGTGCTTTGCTCAGCCTGTACCTTATAATGAAGGTCCTGTGTCCATAATGTACAATGCCGTGCTTTGTTCAGTCTGCACCTTATAATGAAGGTCCCGTGTCCGTAATGTACAATGCCGTGCTTTGCTCAGTCTGCACCTTATAATGAAGGTCCAGTGTCCATAATGTACAGTGCTGTGCTTTGCTCAGTCTGTACCTTATAATGAAGGTCCCGTGTCCGTAATGTACAATGCTGTGCTTTGCTCAGTCTGTGCCTTATAATGAAGGCCTCATGTCCATAACATACAGTGCTGTGCTTTGCTCAGTCTGTATCTTATAATGAAGGCCCCGTGTCCATAATGTACAATGCTGTGCTTTGGTCAGTCTGTACCTTATAATGAAATTCCTGTTTCCATAATGTACAGTGCTGTGCTTCACTGAGTCTGTACCTTATAATGAACATCCCGTGTCCGTAATGTACAGTGCTGTGCTTTGCTCAGTCTGTACCTTATAATGAAGGTCCTGTGTCCATAATGTACAGTGCTGTGCTTTGCTCAGTCTGTACCTTATAATGAAGGCCCCATGTCCGTAATGTACAGTGCTGTGCTTTGCTCAGTCTGTACCTTATAATGAAGGCCCCATGTCCGTAATGTACAATGCTGTGCTTTGCTCAGTCTGTGCCGTATAATGAAGGCCCCGTGTCCATAACATACAGTGCTGTGCTTTGCTCAGTCTGTATCTTATAATGAAGGCCCCGTGTCCATAATGTACAATGCTGTGCTTTGGTCAGTCTGTACCTTATAATGAAGGTCCTGTGTCCATAATGTACAGTGCTGTGCTTTGCTCAGTCTGTACCTTATAATGAAGGCCCCGTGTCCGTAATGTTCAATGCTGTGCTTCAATGAGTCTGTATCTGAGAATTAAGGCCCCATGTCCATGAGCTGCAGCATATACTTTAAAATACAAAAGGTATAAAACACACTAGGGACTGTAAAACAAAATGTTTAATAATGACAGTTTCCAGAAAGAAAAAAACACTCTAGCTTCAAGCTAAGACCTGCCTTACCACATGCACTGACAGGACTTAAAGCTGAGCACACACATTCACAATGAGAATTCTGCTTAAGATTCCATTTTTCAGTGGGCATCTGATATCTTCCTGTGCCCAGTGAAATCTAACTTCTAGACTTTTAGAGGTCACAAGATATCCATTTTTGTGCAATTCTATCAATATACATCATCATGTCAGGCACAAAGGTCAATCTTCTTTTGTCCCTTTTCTCGGGAAGTGGGGCAATCCAGTTCTGAGCGGTGTACATATAACAATAGGTGATGTACAGGTATATTCGAGGCTACCCACAATGTTGCTGCTGCTTCTGTGATTTGGACAAAGTACCAACAGAACATTGGGGCTCTCGTAAGCAGGTTTTATGCAGACACTCCAGTTTAATAATACAGAAGAGTTTTCAGGTAACCCAGCAAAGTTACTCCCGTTCCCAGTCCTAGAGCGATATCTGCTCACCTAGTTGGCCCTTTGTAGTTTATCTGAATACTTGTTTCCTTCAGCAAACTGAAAACAGGATTTAAAGGGCTTTTTCCCTATGAAAATACTTAATTTTTTCTGACCACCTGTGAGGAATGTGTCAGAAATATTTCCCAACTACAGGGGTAAGTTATAGATTTGCAACCACTATGGCAAAGCCCTCAATTAAATACAGTAAGAGTACAGCACTACTAGGTGAGAGACAGTTAAAAAGCATAAATCTAGGTGGCAAAAAATATTTGCCTCACCTCAAGATGGGTGTTCTTTACTTGTTTACAGAAGTACAAGACAAATACAGGCTTCCAGGTTCACTTTTGTACATACTTACAACTAATGGAAGCACTATTAGGCATTCTCAACCCAAACATCATAGTCTAATCATTCTTTGAATAGAAAATGCTTCTAGATTTAACAGTTGGGATGGGAAAAACTGGTAGAGTTTATAAATTGCTAATGGGAGTAGATACAGATACTGATATGACAAGGAAGACATAGGAAAACAAGAAGGGGACAATAATTACCTTCAGGAATGGAATAAGTTGTTATACAATGCTTAGAGATTCAAAAAATACATCCAAGGGCAGTTAATTCAGTTCAAAATTTTAGACCATTTTTATTATTCCTCCCAAAATTAGAATACATCTGGAAACTGCAAAACAGGAAATGTTGGAGATGTGGTGCCTGTCACGCATCACTGCTACATATGTTATGGGAATGCTTTAAGCTTCAAATTATTTGTTTTACTGTAAATAATACATGATCACAGCTTGTGAACTTCAAACCAAGATTGTTCATACCAGGGAACTTATCCTGTCTTAAATTAATAGAGAAATAAAAACAAATAAAAATGGTTATATTAAATGCATGCTGAAAATAGAAAATAGAGTTAAAAATCTACATTTCCACCTTAGGTCTTCTTCAAGAAATATCTAAAAAAGAAAAACAAATGTTGACACTTCTTGCTGCGTTGGGTCTCAAAAGAGTTATATTGTCTATAATGTACAGAGACAAATGACCCTTCTTTAAAGGAATGGCTTAGAGCAACTGAGAGGCTGGCAAATAATTTGAAAGAATCCGTTATAGAATAAACAATAAGAGGGCACAAATATGAGAATATATGATATCCCTTCCTACATTTTCCCTTGGGCAAATCAGATTGTAAAATACCTTAAATTTTAAAGAATTCTCTTTCTGCAATCTTACACAAGGTCAAGATGGGAAGAGGCAGTCTATGTAGGCTGTAAGTTTGTCCTTCAAATAGTGCATAGGGTAGGGAAAAGTAGAATAACAGAATGTGGGAGAGGGAAATAAATAAGCAGGTATAAAAAAAGATACTTTATTATGCTTTATTACTTCTTTTTAGAGTTATAATTTACAATTAATTTGTTAAATTGTTAATGATTTATAAATATGTGATGAAAAGCAGAGTTAGCCATTTACTAGAGTCCATATTCATAGTCTATGATAGTATGTTCTGGCAAATTGTACAGTATTTTTATTGCTTCCTTGTTGGTTTTGTTTCCATTTTTAATCTTATTTGTTGTTACAAAATTGAAATTTAATAAAAATATATAAAGTAAAAAAACAACCTTTCTGAGCACCTGAGAAGCATGAGTCAGAAGCATTTCCCAGCTGTGTCACAGGTATGCCCAATGAATAGTATGCCACCTCTGTATGACAGGCACAATAATGTGCTTTGCTCAGGCTGTACTTTATAATGAAGTTGCTTTTCCTATAGTGTGCAGTGCTGTGCTTTGTTCAGTCACTGGGATCTGTCCTTAGCTTGTAGTACCTTATAACTGAGTTGCAAATCCTACTTGGTTTGCAGATGCCAGGAATGTTCTGCGTAACTCATTGGATTTGAATGACTTGGAAGAAAGTGATGGGGACCAGAAACGAGAACTCAGTAAGTAACATGCTGCAGTTAAAAACATCTAGCACCAAAAAAAGAAATGGTAGAATTTGCACAAGACCAACTGAAAATGGCATTGGGTGAATGTGTTTCCTTTTTGGAATAACCCTGCTCTTCAGATCATGGGTAAGCCATGCTTGTACTTTGTTATACAAATCAATGACCATGGCCATTCATGGTTTCCCCATGATTTTAACCATTGTTATTCATGAATAACCACTGATGGCAAATTGTCGAAGGCAGACTATTGGGGGAGAATGAGATGCAGTACATCCAGGAATGCGTGGAAGTGGTGGTTCAGGTGGCCAGCACCAGAACACCGAAATAGGAAGACAAAGGAGTCACACTCACAAAAAAATAACATTGGGTTGCTAAATGCCTTACAAAAAAATGTTATCTAGTTCCCGTAAGAAGGTCTACTAAGCCCTGATGCTTGAACCATCATTGAAGCAATGAGGCTTTGTAGACCTCTTAATGGGAGTTAAATAAATTGCTTTTTTGTGGCATTTGGCATGCCAACGTTATTTTTCCTGAGTGTGATTCCTTCGTTTTTCTACCCCAGATTATGGGTAGCCTTGGTCAGCATAGTTTGATCATTATTTAAGTGGACCCTGGTCATCAATGGTGATCAAAGTTATTAATTTCGGAAGTTTACTTTATTATAAAAAAAAATCTACTCTGTTTAGGTTATTACATTTTTTTCAAACAAACTTGACATTCTATAACAAACACATATCAACATCCATACATTATCCACATGTACTTTTGAAATAAGTTACTTATCCCTAAATTATGTTGTTCCTCTTTCTAATGGAGTCCTTCCTCACTGGTAGCTGTTAGAATGACCTGATTGTTATTTATACAGTTATAAAATAAAATCTGTTTTATAGGTTAGTGAGTTCTCATAATAACTTATTTTTGGTTGAGTAATTAATTTCCTTGTGTAAACCTTATCATAAACTGCAAACAATAGCACTGTATATCATATATTACTATAAAGTGACAAAGTTTGAATACTGATATACAAAACAATATACAGATTTGACTGCTATCTCATGCTTTAATGACCACAACAAACCATGACTAAACAAGGATGAACCATGGTTGGCCATGGTGTTTCCAGATCCTCTAGAAAAAGATATTGTAAAAGTCAATAATACAGGAAGATCATGCTTGAAGAATTCTTCAGCAGCTTTGACCAAAACCAGTAGCAATATGGAACCAAAACAACTTTTAGTTAGGTTATTTACAGCATTTTTGATCGTGCCACATCTCTCCAGCTCAGCGTGATCTACAATGGCTGCTGGTGAAGTGGCGTATCTCTTTTAAAGTGGGATTGTTAACTTATGAAGCCCTACACAGGCTGGGCCTGGACTCGCTGGCTGAGCTCCTGCATCTGCGCATCCCTGCTTGCCCACTCCACTCCATCAGGGACGGCTGTCTGGTGGTTCCGAGGGCCAAGTTAAAGACTTTGAGGAACCAGCCTTTTGAAGTAGTGGACCCAGTCCTCAGGAATTTCCTGCCCAGAAAAGCCAGCCCAGTAGAGCTGAGGGCTGAGGTGCAGGATGCCTTACCTCAGGGCACGCCGGCAACTCAGGTTCGGGAATGAGCTCGGGTCGTTGAAGGTTGGCAGCAGGGAGGGGAGGGTGGAGCTGGATTGAGCTGCCAACAGGCAGGCTCTCCTCTCCAGGGAGGGATGCAGCACCCCTCAGCCAATGGTGACCTCTAGTGGAGGCTAGGAGTGACATGGGCTTAGAGGGGGCCAGTGGTTAGGCCATGAGGTGGGGGAAAGAAGCCATCACCAGGGCCGTAGGGTGCATATGCACCTCCATGCACATGAACTCCTACTCCTGGGGCTTCTGGGAGATAACCAGAGGCAGAAAACACCGGGTACAAGGTAAGCGCCAGCTATTCTGGGAGACGGGGCTGGGGGAGTCAGTCAGAATGGGGCGGCTGACTGGAGGAGGAAGAATAGAGTCATGATAAAAAGGAATTCCCTGCCCAGAGCCTTGAGGGAGGCACCCTACCAGTCCTCTGGAATTCCCTGTCCATAGTCTTGAGGGATACCCTCTCAGTGGAGGCCTTCAAGAGGGGCTTGAAAACACTTTTTTTTGATTGATTTGTTTTTGGAAAATAACTTTTGAGTCAGAGACTCATTTACAAAGTCTCCAAGTCGAGTTGGACAGAAGACATACTATATAACAAGGAAGTACAGCATTGTATAAGTAACCAACAATAAGAAGTTACATGGTTAAAAAACAGAAACAGGTAGCAGTCAGAGAGACATTGTCAATGAAGGTGAAAATGAGCTGCTTGAATACAGAAGTAATACTTGCAGTATAATACAGGGTAGAGTTTTGTTCAACAAATTGCAGTAAGTCAAGAGGGGGGGCATTCAATAGCAGATGAAGGGAAGGGGAATAAGGGGAGACTGCCAATGGTCAGAGACAAAGCCATAGGGGGAATATGAGGGCAGGAATAGAACAGGGGAATAAGAGGGCAGGCATAGGGCAGGGGAATATGAGGGCAGGCATAGGGCAGGGGAATATGAGGGCAGGATTAGGACAGGGGAATGAGAGGGCAGGAATAGGGCAGGGGAATATGAGGGCAGGAATAGGGCGGGGGAATAAGAGGGCAGAATAGGGCAGGGAACATGAGGGCAGAATAGGGCAGGGAATAAGAGGGCAGGAATAGGGCAGGGGAATATGAGGGCAGGAATAAGACATGGGAATATGAGGGCAGGAATAAGACATGGGAATAAGAGGGCAGGAATAGGGCAGGGGAATAAGAGGGCAGGAATAGGGCAGGGGAATGAGAGGGCAGGAATAGGGCAGGGGAATATGAGGGCAGGATTAGGACAGGGGAATATGAGGGCAGGAATAGGGCAGGGGAATATGAGGGCAGGAATAAGACATGGGAATAAGTGGGCAGGAATAGGACAGGGAAATAAGAGGGCAGGAATAGGGCAGAGGAATGAGAGGGCAGGAATACGGCAGAGGAATGAGAGGGCAGGAATAGGACATGGGAATATGAGGGCAGAAATAGGACAGAGGAATAAGAGGGCAGGAATAAGGCAGGGGAATGAGAGGGCAGGAATAGGGCGGGGGAATGAGAGGGCAGGAATAGGGCAGGGGAATGAGAGGGCAGGAATAGGGCAGGGGAATGAGAGGGCAGGAATAGGACATGGGAATAATAGGGCAGGAATAGGGCAGGGGAATGAGAGGGCAGGAATAGGGCAGGGAACGATTAGGAGCAATCACAGGAGCTACTTGCTAGGAGGTGCAGCCTGAGTTTAACTTTGAAGGATCCCAGTTTTTGTTCTGCCAGGACATCAACAGGCAGGTTATTTAGACAAGCTGGAGCCCTGTACATAAATGACCACTAACATTGGGAGGTTCTACACCAGGCAACAGTGAAGAAGGTTTTGGATGCACGTCTTGTGCTCTTGGTAGTGGCTGCAGCTGTAATTAGTGACCACATGGAGGGTGGAGTGAAACTAAGAGTGATTTTCTTGGCAAGCAGGCATGACTGATAAGTGAGTCTGTTCCGAAGGTTCAGCCAGTTAGTCTGAGTGTAGAGGTCACATGTGTGAGTAAGTCTGTGGACTCCAGAGACTAGTCAACGTGTTTTATTAAGGGCAACCTTAATTCTGTTGAGTACTGTATCCATGGCAGAACCATAAATAATTAGCCCATAATCTGTAATCAAGAGGATAGAGCTGGTTACAGCCAGCCAGATGCAGTGTCTGTGTCTGTATAGATAACTAATCCTAATATTGACAGCTTTACAGACCAATTTGACATGCTCGTGGAAGGTTAGGGAGGAGTCAAGGGTAACTCCAAGATATCTGAAGCAGCTGACTTGCTCTAGTGGCTGATGAAGTTGATTGAGAATGTTGAGGCGCAAATCAAGTTTCAGCTTCAGTGAAACACTTTTGTAGAATACCCTCAAGATAGGTGGGGTCAGGGTGTCACTGTAAAAAATAACAGTGTCATCAGCATAAAGAAGGAAGTTGCTGGAGCAGACAGAGGAGAGGGAGCTGAGGAAAAAACTGAAGAAAAGAGGACCCAGGATTATACATTGTGGGACTCCAGAATGGACGTTGAGGGAGGAGGAAAGGGTCTCACATATCTTGGCACACTGAGTCCTATCAGAGAGATAGTTCAAGAACCAGGTGGTGGCATCAGGTGAGATGCCAAGGGATGAGAGGGCAGAGACTACAAGGGCATGGTTAACCATGTCAAAAGCTTCTGTGAGGTTTATGTACACAGAGCCCAACAGGTGACCATGGTCCAGGGCTCAATGGATGAAGTCAGAAAATTCAAGAACGGCAATGGAAGTACTACGTCCGTTCCTAAATCCATGTTGCTGGGGACATTGGAGGTTGTGTTTAGTGAGATAGTCCAATAAGGCCCAATGACGACAGAAGGAAGGACCAGCCCTTGTAGTGAGTCATTTGGATAAATGGTGCAGCCCTTCCCCATTTTCCCCAACCTGTCATTCCTAAATGGTGTATAGCCATCCAGGGTAACAATGGAGTCAGGGTTTTTTGGTGAGAGCCATGTCTCGACTACTGTGAGAACATTGGGCCTATGCTGCTTGACCCAGACTTGCAGCTGGTCAAGTTCTGGCACGAGGCAGTGGAAATTTATAGAGGAAAATTTGAGGCCACCCAGGTTATGGGGGGGTGAAGTGACAGGTCAAGGTTGGGATGGAGCATTGCCTGGAAAGCAAGAGTAGGACTAGGCAATGTCTGATCAGTGCAATTTTGAGAAGTTTAAATTTTTTTTTTATTATTTTATTAACATATTTATTTCAACAAGCATTTGGGGAGTATTAGTAGCTTTCACCCCTGAGCACATCCTAAATTAAATTGTTTTATTTATTGTTTTGTATAATTTATGTATAATTATGTATCTATTATTTATTGCTGTGGCTTTAAAGTGGATGGGTTATATGCATGTATGGTTTTATATATTGCCCTGTTGTATTGTAATGGTGCCGTAAGCCTCTGGGGAAGGATGCCATACATGAAGACTACTACTACTATTACTACTTCATGGTCTATTGATAAGCTGTATATTCCTGAAATACAGCACAACTTCAATATATTCCGAGAACCCGTATTTTACTGTAAAAAAACAATAAAGATATGCTACAGAGTTGTTCTTTACAGCTATGAAAAGAGAGTACATACTGTAGTTTGAGAAGTAAACTAACCTTGGCAAGACATTGGATAGATTACAATGATCACAATCTAAAGGGACATTGTCAACCCCCATAGGCCTGAAATTGTCCCTAGTTTAAAAAACAGATTTTAAGATTACTAACACTCTGTAGAATTTTCTGATGTAGCTGATCAGTTTGAGTCTGTTTCCTTTTCTTCTTTGTAACAGTAAAAAACAGACTGCCCAGCACTGTGGTGTTACTACACATAAATTTGATTGTTTACATTTCTTGATCAACTCCCACTGCATCTTTGCCAGACTTAGGATCACACACAACACAGTCTAGTCACTCATAATGCAGTGAGAGGAATGAAAACTATTCCATCATTAGTGGCTGCACTGTTTGAGGTATTCTTAATATTCAAGAAGTATGCAATAAGAACAGATCATGGATTTGAAACAAAACAAGATTGGGTATCATAATACTAAAGCAAACATTTCATTGTATTAAGAAAGATAACAACTAAAATAACAAGTAGCTTTAATGAACTTTTCGGAAGGTAAAGAATTATAAAATGTGGAATTTCAACTAGAAATAATCTTCTGCAAAAAGATCCAGTTGGGTAGCATGACAGTAGATCTACCACCTGCTGTGCTGACAATCTGGGTTTGGGTACAGACTCGAGATGCATGGAGGATGTCGGAGGAGAGAGAATCGAGCAGCCCATGGACTGTTTTCCTCTCTCAGGGAGGGAAGATCTCATGCACCACTGATTGCTTGTTAACCTATGGAAGGCAGGTGGTAACACAGCAGGTGGGTCTATAGAGGGGAGGGCCTGCATTCAGACACTGATATGGCCATGAAAGCCTCTACTCTCATGGGCAGTGTCATTGCATGCACAGGGGGAAAAAAACAGGTGGGAACACACCCACCATGCAGGATGTTGCTCCGGTCCACTACAGGCCCTACACTACCGATCAGGCTCCTCCTCCTTCAGGGATATCTAGATTGTGCTCCAAAGGGGCATTCCCATTTCTGATCTTCCTATTATGTGGGGGAGTCTGTGGGGCACTTCCCTCAAACAATGGAATAACCTGCATTCTGAACTGACTCATGTGCATGTAGTCATTTGAGCTTCAACAGAGCCTAAGGGATTATTATAATAACCAGTCTGTAGTTCACCAATATACTGCTGTATGAGGGGCCTTCTTCTCATCCCACAGTTCTGGAATCACCAACATGGCTTTGGCTCAGACCTGGCATTTCTTTGTTTATCTGATGAGCCAGGCTTACAGCCTGTACCATAGCCCACTATTGAATTTTATTTTGCTGCCTGATTGGGACTTGGCATATACCCCTCATTGTGAGCTAGCTTACTACAGTTCAAGTCACATGAAACTGTCTCACCAACTAGTTGCCTTCATATTTCTCAATGAGTTGCTAAAGTGCTATAAGATCCCATGCAAAACCTTACAAACACTTTTGCCTGTGAGCTGCAATTCAGTTTTGCATTGCATTTTATATAATGGTTTAGCTTATGAAGTTAACTTTGCAGCTCACCAGGAATTCCACGACAATGAGCTTTGCTCCAGGGAACATTTTCCCGGCCAAATAAATACATAAAAATGGAAGTGGAGATGGAATTACCTTTGGCTCTTTGGTGGGTTGAACTCTCAAGTCTTGTGTTCTGATTGGCTTTTGGGCCTTAAGAGGCTCTGACAACCACATCCCAAACTCAAGATGACCTTTTGCTTTTAGGTAGGTGAAGGTTGGGGACCCTGTGAATATGGAGTATAATGGAAACCCTTCTGTTTATTATTCTAGGGGCTCTGGAGTCAGAGGACATGCGTGAGGATTTTGATCAGAACAAGCATGGTGAGTGCCTTTACTACCCCAAGTGTGATGACAGCTACTTCACACAGACAAGCCCGGCTTTCTCAAATGCTTACTTTTATTGCCCTACCGCAAACTAACTAATACAGTACATCAGGCTCAGATCAACTAATAAATCTGATAAATGTCATTTCTTGACTTTTATCAGTTAATACATTATTAAGCTACTGCCTCTGGAAGACACAGCAGTGCCTGTGCAGGCATAATGTAGTAAGAAAAAAAGATAGGGAAAAAAAGAAAGAAAGAAAGAAAGAAAGAAAGAAAGAAAGAAAAAGAAAGAAAGAAAGAAAGAAAAATGATTGTAAGGGTCTTAGGAGTGTTTAAATGTGATTGGTTATCAGCATTCTGAGAACCTTATATTAATCTTTTTATTAATGTACTTGTACAGCCTAATCACAGGAGTATTAATTTGTGTGGCACTAGTTTTAATAAGAATTCCATTATTAGAATTTAGAGCCACCATGATGTTTACTGACTGTAAGAGGGATTTTCTCCACAACTGTACTAAAAAAAGACAATATTCGACTGAAACAGAAAAATGCCATTGGCAGGCAGCAATCATCCTCAAAATAAACACAAATTTAAAACCTTTAACAGTGTAAACATTCCTCGGGTCAAAGTAAGAAAAAAACACTAGCACAAACAGCTACAGCACCAGCTACAGTGCTGCTGCTTTGAGCGAGCTAAGCCACAACCTGGTCAATACCACAGGTATGACAGACGGGGAACCCACAGTTTCCGAGTGCCAGCACCTCACGGTGAAAGTCACGCTTAAGTATGATGCTTCCAACTCAGCATTCCTGCAGATCATGGCAGTCGCATAGCTGTGTTGCCTGTGAGCCCCAGTTGTGACTCAGTCATTCAATCAATCATGGTGCAGTCGCAATCTTGACCAGCCTCTGACAGCAGCAGATGGTAGGAGTTGGGGGGAACAGAAATGGTTCCCCAAGTTGAAACTCACATGTGTGAAGCACCTTGCATGTTAACTGCCAGCCCAATGAAACTAGCAGGTCCGAGCACTTTAGTGGGTGAGGCTGTGTGGGGGATTAAAAAAATAATTGAGTCACTTACTCCTGGCCACTTGTTCAGTGTGATGTGTACAGTCTCTACTCACTCATGACAAGTTTATTTGCATGCCTTTTTCCTTTTTCTTCCTTGTCACCTATGGCAGCCTGACTTCCCAATGACAGCTACTTTTGTTGTTGTACAACTGGTTGTGTGGCAGAAGACAATATATGTTAGGATCTGACATTAACAGTGGATTGGCCAAGATCCCCTCTCTGCCTGAGGGATTAGGAATGTGTCCACCAAATTGTTATGAATTAGGTGTTGAAATGAGAGTGAACATCCCTAAACTCTAATGCCATCCATATTCATTAATCTGTGCTTCCCTCTTTTAGTATATAAACTTGTTACATGAAGGGGCTCTTCCTGGGGCTGAACACTTCCACGTTTACTTAGCACCTGCAAAAGTTGTGCTTTAACCCCATTCTTCAGTGTATAAAAATCTCCAACACATGACAGGGAGTGATGGTGATCCAGATCACAGCAAACAAATCAAATCCTATGCAATTTAACATGGTGAATAGGACTATTTTATGTTACTTTCACACAAAAATTAAACAAAATATAGTTAACCAAATATTTAATCTACAGTTGCTCCTAACCAAATTATAATAAAAGCAATAATGAACTCCAAGGGTTATGTTAATGTTCATGCTAATCACACCCTTGGCACAATATGGCACTCAGCTGTGCCTCATGCCACATTACACCCCCTTGGGTGATAAACTAGAACATTAACATAACTGCTGTCGTTCATTATTGTTTAAGAAATGTAAGCATAAAAACAAGTATTTGTCAATGCTGAATGTTTGCTTGCTGGTATTAGCAATGGAAGAGCAGGAGTTAGACAGATGCAGAATAGGAATGGCAGTGAAGAACTGAAGTCATGCCAACCTCACTTCCACCCTGCAGAGATGGACAGGCATTGGGGTGTGCCTTTGGGTCATCGCCCATAACGCTCATGCCATTTCATCTCACCCTATCCTGCAGACACCGACAAGTGTTGAGGTGTGCCTTGAGGTGTTCGGCTTTACAGTCACCCCATTCCATAAGGACATACGCTGAAATGGGTGCAGTATAGGAGAATGGGGTGAACTCTGGGGCTGAAAAGTTCAAGGCACATCTCGATGCTTGCCACTGGCTGCAGGGTGGGGGTGGGGTGGAATAGCATGCATTAGCCTTACAGCCAGCAATCCAAAGGAACACCCCTGATGCCTGTCAGTCTGTACAGGGTGGGACATTATGGTTAGAAACCATACCACCCTGGGTGTTTGTTGGTATTTGCACTACAAATTTTCAACATGGCCTTTTTGTGACCCCCTCCTCATGAAAGAATTTGGGACCTCTACTCATGAACAGTGGCACTGTAATTTTGTTACTCTGTCCCAAACGTTGATTTGCCACAGTGACTACGCCATTCTGCACCAGATGTGTAACAATACAATTCAGGCAAGGTGTGAAAAATGACAGCTGTACCATTCATATGGAGGTGTGAAGAGATGGCAATGTTGAAAATCTGGAGTGAAAATATTAAAAATTGTCAAACTTACAAGTGTACGTGGAAACTGCGCAATGTGTGCTCATAACACAGTAATTTCTTGGAATTATTTCACCAAATTTTTAACAATGGCATTTTGTGACCTCTGCTCATGAACAGTGTCACTATGATGTTCTTAATCTGTCCCGAATGTTGATTTCCCACAGCGACCGCGTTATTGTGTACCAGATGCTCTGTGTATTTTTTTTCTATTTCTTTATAATTATGTCTATTTATTATCACAAGATTAATACCAGATGCTCTGTGTCTTTCTTTTTCTATTTCTGTCTAATTATGTCTCTTTATTATCTGTACATGAAAGTGTTATTCTTGACCTTGTGTAACACAGGTCCACCTTGTAAATGAGCCTGTTCAATGGTGTTCGCCTGGATAAAGACTTCATTGATTGATTGATTGAGATGTGTGAAAAACACATTTTGAGCAGGGTGTGAAAAATGACAGCTATACTGTTCATATAAAGAGGTGTGCAAACATGACAATGTTGAAAATTTTTAGTGCAAATATTACAAATTCTTGAAGTTACGAGTGTGCATAGAAACTGTGCAATGCATGCTCATAACATAAGCATTTTGTGTACTTTTGTCACCAAATTTTCAACATAGGCATTTTGGGACCTCTGCTCATGAACAGTGTCACTGTGATTTTCTTAATCTGTCCAGAACACTGATTTCACACAGCGACCAGGCTATTGTGAACTGGATGTGCAAAAACACATTTTGACCATGATGTGAAAAATGACAGCTATACTGTTCATAAAGAGGTGTGAAAAAATGCCAGTGTTGAAAATCTGGAGTGAAAATATTACAAATTCACAAAGTTATGAGTGTGTGTGGAAACTGTGCAATGCACGCTCGTAACACAGTCATTTTTTTGGAAATTTTTCACCAAATTTACATATAGGCTTTTTGAGAGCCCACCTCATAAACTGTGACACTGTCATTTCATTTATCGGTCCCAAAAGATGATTTTGTGCAGTGACTGAGAAATCACCTTTCAGGACCAAATAACCAGATAACAGTGACTGAATTCATGAGGTGGGGCCCCAAGAACCCAATGTTGAAAATTTGGTGACAAAATTCACAAAAATGGCTGAGATATCCACCTAAGTTGAAAAAAAAACATTTATGCCATTATACAGCTACAGGTATTTCTTCAGTTCGCGGTCTGCTTTGAAGAGTGCAGCTGTCTTCCCGCTCCCCCAAAGATCATCACGCCAGGCTCCAGAGGTAAGTACGGGGTGAGGGTGTGTGTGGGGAGGTGGGGTACACAGAGGGTGTGTGCTGGTTGGGGGAGGGGGCAACGGACACACCGAGGGACTTTTTTTGTTTTCATAGGTTTAAAAAGAAAAAAGTTGCAAGATGGTTTTTCTATTTACAGGGACAATGGGCATGCTGGGGTGGTTCCCAGCATGCCACCTGGGTGTTTGTTGGGGGGGGCTGGAGCGAACGGGGACTGGCCACCCCACCAGCACATACAATGGTTCTCAAAGGAAGTGGCAGTGAAGGTTCAAGAGAAAAAGAAAGCATTCAGGAAGTACAAGGAATCACAGCAGGAGCAGGACAGAGAACTGTATCAGTTAAAGCAAAAGGAGGCTGGGAAGGCAGTCAGAACAGCAAAGGCCCAAACTGAGGAAAAGATAGCCAACTCAGTTAAGAAGGGGAATAAAACCTTTATAGGTACATCAGGGAGCAAAGGAAGACCAAGGGAGGGATAGTGAGGCTTAATAAAGGGAGGGAGGGTGGGCAGAGGGAGAATGTGAAAGGCAGAGATACTAAACAAATATTTTTGCTCAGTATTTACAAAGGAAGAGGGGAGGTACATAAAACAAACAGTAGTAACACTCTGGATACAGAAGTTGATACCAGCCCATTTACAGAAGAAAGGGTTCTGAAAGAACTCTTAAAACTGAAGGTGAACAAAGTAATGGGGCCTGATGGGATTCATCCCAGAATTCTAAAAGAACTAAGGGTAGAACTAGTGACACCACTGACTACCCTCTTTAACAAATCATGGGAGGATGGGGTGGTACCCGAGGACTGGAGGAGGGCAGATGTGATTCCCCTTCACAAAAGTGGGAGCAAGGCAGAAGCAGGACACTATAGACCTGTTAGTTTAACCTCAGTGATAGGGAAAATGATGGAATCACTTCTAAAGGAAAGAATTGTCGCGTATCTAGAGGCCAGAAGGGCACAGGACCCTAACAACATGGATTCACAGCGGGAAGGTCATGCCAGATGAATCTGATAGACTTCTTTGACTGGGTGACCAAAGTAGTAGATCTGGGAGGGGCTGTGGACATGGCCTACCTAGACTTTAGCAAGGCATTTGACACAGTCCCACACAAAAGATTAATATGTAAGTTAGCCAGCCTGGGAGTGGGTCCCAAGATGACAGCCTGGGTAAAGAATTGGCTGGAGAATAGGACACAGAGAGTAATAGTAAATGGAGTCCACTCAGAAGAAAGGAGGGTTACTAGCGGGGCACCGCAGGGTTCAGTATTAGGACCAGTCCTCTTCAATGTCTTTATAAGCGACATTGCAGAAGGACTGGAAGGAAAAGTATGTCTCTTTGCAGATGACACTAAGATCTGCAACAGAGTTGATGCACAGGGTGGGGTGGAAAGGATGAGAAGGACTTGGCAAGGTTAGAGGAATGGTCAAATGTATGGCAGCTTAGATTCAATGCTAAGAAGTGCAAGGTAATGCACCTGGAAACAAAACCCAGGGAAGAGTACACAATGGGGGGTGAGATACTAACAACAACAAAATGGAAAGGGACCTGGGGTAGTCATATCAGATGACCTAAAGGTGGGCAAGCAATGTGAGAAGGCAGCAAGGAGGCTGGGGGATACTGGGATGCATAGGAGAGGCATCACCAGTAGAAAACAGGAAGTTATTATCCCTCTGTACAGACAGCTGGTGAGACCCCATCTGAGTACTGTGTGCAGTTCTGGAGACCCAATCTCCACAAAGACATAGACAGGATGGAAGCTGTCCAGAGGAGGGCAACTAAAATGGTAGTCTGCACCTGAGGGCAGGAGTGAAGAGAGACTTAAGGAGCTTAATATGTATAGCCTCGAGGAAAGGAGGGACAGGGGACATGATAGAAACTCTTCAAGTACCTCAAGGAATCAACAAAGTCCAAGAGGGTAGCATCTTTCAAAAAGAGTGTGCAAGAACAAGAGGGCACAATTTGAAGATAGAGGCGGCTCAGAGGTAAGTTAAGGAAGTATTTTTTCACAGAGAGGGTTGTGGATGCATGGAATGGCCTTCCGGAGGAGGTTGTGGAGTCAAAATCAGTGGTGGAATTCAAGCATGCATGGGATAGTCATAAGGCAATTCTGGGGGGTGGGGGTAGGAAGAAGTAGGCTGCTGGTTAACTAGGATCTGCAGCTTATCCAGTAGGAATGGGAAATGGGCAGACTGGGTGGGCCAAGCGGTCCTTATCTGCCATCAAATTCTATGTTTCTATGTTTCTATGAGGGTCACAGGAGCCGAGAGGGATTGGCACCTCCCTCGGCACACAAAAAATGGAGGGGACATTATGCCAACAGGGATTGAGCTCTCCTGTCAGCAAATTAAGTGGGGAGGGAACATGCTGACAGGGGGATTGGGCACCCCCATTGACTTTCATGGGGACTGTGAGAGGCAGACGATGACAAATACTGCCATATTTATTGAAATGTGACATCAGACAAGGCAAGCTGCTATTTGCTGCTGCAATCAGACTGTTCAGGAAAACAGCTGATTCTCCAATGATGGGGCACTCCCTGATTGCAGCGTCGAATTTCTTTCCGATTGGTGGCATGCTTCAAAACTGCTGTCATCGACAGCATGCTCCTCCACTGGCGCCACAGTGACCAGCCCCAGAAAGCACTGCCGGCATTGGCCACAGCACTGTTGTACCTTCACAACCCACTACTCCAGCAAGCTGCCACAAAATGTTTCCTCCGCGTGAGCCCAAGAAAACATAACAAGTGGCTGACTGGTTGTTAGGTGACTGCAAAATGTCCAGTAATGTTCTTGGAATGAGCACTGTCACCACATTGTGGTTCTGCTAATGTTTGTGGCTGAGAATGTCTCTGTCTGCATTGAGACAAGGTTGCCTTGTCTTATTAAAGCTCCCAACTCCCAGAAATGAGTTGAGTGGTCAGTTTTCTCACGCAGTCCAATGCCTTCGCTGGTACTAAGATGGATCCCTGGGGACTGTGGGATATGGCAATCAATTTTAAAATACTAATTCCAGTGTTCAGGCCTGCAGAATGTCATGCTGGCATGTCACATAAGAATTTTTGTAAGGCCTCCGGGCAAAATGTTGGCTCTCTTTACACCTGTTCTGCACTTGCATAATTCCTTTCTGGACATGCCAATCATGACCATTTTTTTTCATCATCCACTTAGTTCTCCATCTGTTTGCTGGCATTTTGACTGAGGGATAAGTTTTTAATTTCTGTCAGGTGGAGGGGGCATCACTGAATCAATTTTGACATAAGGTCATAGAGTCAGTATCACACTGGTCAATAAACTGGTACAGGCTTGACATTTGGCTATATTAGTCAATTGAGACTTCGGCGTGAGTACCGCTATTGAGATTTTGTTATAGTCATTGCAGAGCGCCCATGTGTAGCTACTCAGACTACATTGAAACACACAAAATGAAGCAGAAAATCAGGAGTTTGATCCATCCAACAATGACTGCTTTTACATTTTCTTGTAAAGTATACAATGGAAGCTGGAATGCTCATTCAAGTAGGGGAAATGTTGCACACCTCAGACGACAGTATCAGGAGGTAACAGGGCTATAGAGAAGATATTTGCTTGATTCCAGGGACATGGACAGACAAGTCGTTCAATCCCATGGTCACTGGACCAACAGGAACCATGAGGAACAGTATATATAAATACTGGCACAGTCATCCAGGTGTAAGGTGAGAGGAATGCCTATGGCAATATTGCCACATGCCCGGGGCATATTCATTCATTTATTTTGCTGACGAGCTGATCTAACTAGAATAGAGCCCTTTTTAGAGTTGTGTCTCATGAGATCAATCAATCAATCTTTATTTTATCAGGTGGAACACCCTTGAGCAAGCTCATTTCCAAGGTGGGTCTGGTCGGTCATACAGAAATGCCAACAGACAAATAATACATATACAGGTACAGCATAGCTACTCCTATTATAGAGCAGCACAAATGTAACAAATAATAATGTATACAAAGCTACATCATGAGAAGGATAATGAAGCAGGATATATAATAATCACACATGTAATGTCTGTAATGACCATGACATTTCTATACCAAGGCAGATTGAAGAGCATTAAAGATAGAGGAAAACCTAAGAAAGACAGGAAGTAGAAGACAGGAAAGGATAGATATAAAGAGAGCAATAAGGCAATAAAGGTTGATCACAGGAGGTCAGAACCAGGTAGGGCACATCAGGAGTAACACTTACAATGCTCGGAGAAAGTTCTTGCATAAAGATTTTTAAATTCAGGGACTTTTACGGGGTTTGCTAATTTCAGAGTTTTTTGAATCTTGTTCCATAACTTGATAGGGCAAAGCTAAAGGACGATCTGCCATAGCGGGTTTTTACCTTGGGTATCACTAAGGAGATATAATAATGACTTCTCAGGGCATAGTTACCCAAAACACATGGGGCAAGCAGTCAGAGATAAACTGTGGCAGCATCTTGGCAATTACTTTGTATGTCCAAAGGGCGGTGTTCCTTTGTCTCCTGAATGTGAGTGATGGCCAGCCCACTGCCAAGTACAGGTTGCAGTGGTGAGTAGAATAAGCTGCCCCAGAAACAAAGCATAAGGCCATGTGGTACAGAACATCAAGCCTGGCTAAGGCTGTCCCTTGAATGTGACTGTAGATGAAGTCAGCATAATCCAATAGTGATAGAAAAGTAGCTTGAACCAACCTCCTCTTGGCCTTGTTGGTAAGGAGATGCTTGATTCTATAGAATAAGCTAAGCCTCTGTTTCAGCTTTTTTTGCGAGTTCCTCTACATGATCCATGAAGGACAGGTGGCAGTCAATCCACATCCCAAGGTATTTGAATTTATCAACATAGTCGAGAGATTAGCCAAGCAACGTGGTAATAGGTTGCACAACGCCTGCCATGGCGACATAAAAGCAGAGCTATTTGGGGTCAGAAGCATAGCCTTAGTTTTTTGGCATTTAATAGCAATTTTTTGTTTGAATAAGTTGTGCTGCAGGATATTAAAATCATTCTGCAAATCTGTGCTCAAGAGTAGGTCAAGACATATATAGAACAGTATCATCTGTGAAAAGATGAATGTCCGAAGATGTGATCCCAAGGTCGATGTTGTTGATGTACAATGCGAAAAGCAAGGGACCCAGGATTGAACCCTGAGGTACACCTTTATTGATAGGTTTCAGAGGGGAGAGGTCACCCACAGCTTTTACCTTCTGAGAGAGGTAGGAGGAGAACTGGTTCAGTGATGCCTTTTCCATACCAATAGTGCGAAAGGTAGTCAGAAGTAAGTCGTGATCAATGGTGTCGAAGGCCTTACTTAGGTCAAGGAAGACTGCACACACAGATAGTTTATCATCAAGGGCTTTCTGCCAGTCATTCATTACCTTTGCGAGAGCAGTGATTGTACTATGGCAGGGCCTAAAGCCAGATTGAGCTGGGTTGAGCAGGTTAGCGGAGTCTAAGTAATCTCTAAATTGCAAGTTTACTACTTTTTCAAGCAATTAGGAGAGGATCGGGAGTAATGAGATAGGCCGGTAATTACTGGGGTTGGTTGGGTCACCAGATTTGAACAAGGGTATCACTTGAGCTGTCTTCCAAACCATAGGAAGTACACCCAGCGAAACAAATAAGTTGAAAAGGTGTGTGATTGCTACAGCCAATACATGTTAACTGATCTTTAAGAAGTACAGCTCAATAAGGTCGGCACCAGCACTTTTCCTGGTGTCCCTATGCAGTTGCAGATCTTCTACCTCCTTGAGAGAGATGAGGTGAAAGGAGAAAGTGGAGGTGGAAGGGGTATGGTAAGAGTTAGATGCTACCTGTGCTAGGGATTGGGCGTGAAGGTGACTGGCCAGCGAAGAGTCAAAGGCCAGTCCTGCGGTGGCAAAATGGTCATTCAATAGATCAAGGATCCCAGCTTTGTCAGTGGTAGATGTATCATCTTTTAAGATTTTTAAGAGGAGAGAACCAGCGGGAGCATGACCTTTGATATCCTTAAACATTCTCCAGAATTTTGCAGTACAGTTAGTGGAAGAATCCAGTGACGTTCGGTAGAAAGATGCCTTTTTGGTTCTGATTAGTTTGTGCAATAGTTCCTGGCAGTTCTAAAGGCAGCCCAATCTTCAGTGAACTTTGTTTTCCAAGCCTTTTTCCATAGTTTGTCCCTGCTATGTAGGGCTGTTCTCAGTTCTGATGTAAACCAGGGAAAGGAACATTTCTTGGTCTGGGTTTTGACTAGGGGGGCATATGTGTCAAGCGCATTTAACACAATGGCTTCAAAAGACTGATAGGCATCTTCGACCGTCCTGGCCAGGTAAAATTTCTGCCAAAGCAGGGACTCCTGGAGGTCCAAAAGGAAGGCACTGATGTTAAGACCACACAAGCATCTTTTAAAGGTGTACTGTACCTAGATGAAGAAGGGGGGTTTAGGTGCAGACCTTATGCAAGAAATGAGACAATGGTCACTGACATCAGAGAAGAGTACACCAGAGAGAGTGATTTGGTGTGGTTTATTTGCCAGTATAATGCCCACCAAGGAGCTTTTACTAGGGTTTGTTTTGTTTGGTCATGCTGCTTCAGAGATAAGCTGGGTCAGCCCAAAGGTATCACACAGGTTTTTAAGTGATGTGGAGATATCAGAAAACCAATCCAAATTGAGGTCTCCCAGGATAATGACCTCAGCCTGCATGTTACTTAGGAAGTTGGTAAGATGGCTCAGCAGGTGAAGGCCTGCAGAAGGGGGCCTATAGCATTCCATTATATACAATGAGGAGGAAGCAAGTTGGTCATTAATGGCTAAGCTTTCAAATTCCTTTGCAACAGCAGTGGAGTCGGTAACAGAGACAGTGTACTTGTCCAGCACATAGATGACAACTCCACACCCTTTTGTCAGCCTGCTGTACGAAAAATGCTATAGGAGGGAATGTTCACCTCAGTGTCTACAGCAGAGGGTTTGAGCCAGGATTCCGTAATTAACAGGACATCCAGTTTAGTATGTGAGATCCAGGTTTGGATGACATCCAATTTTTTCAATAGACTACACGCATTCAAATGAAGAATATGCAGTCCTTTAAGGTGTGTTAAGTCACAGGGGGCTTGAATTAGTAGTTGAGGGCCTGAATTTAGCCTGACTGTTCCTGAACAAAGCAACAGCAACACTAGGATCCTAATAAGTGCATTTAGCAGCTGTCTAAAGGACCTGGCACATTCCCATTTATGGAAGGACACAGAGATAAAGTAACAGTATCAAGAAACAGGACAATAAAATGTACAGGGAAGATGAGGTATATAGAATATCAGAGACAATTACAGGTAGTGTTCTCAGACAGATGTTTCTTAATCTTTGATTTGAAAGTAACGTGGGATATTGCAGTCTGACTGTGAGGCAGCAAGGAGTTCAAAACTTTTGAGGCCCTGAAATCAAAGGCTTTTACCCCCCTGGCTGTCTTAACTTGTGGAACATTAAGCAGCTTATTGGCCATGAAACCAAGAGTTCAGGTTCTAGGGGGGAGTGGGGGGGATTAACTGGGGGGCTAGGTGGACTGTGTACCCATATGACACTGCCTTGTCAGCAAGAGAGCAGAGGTATAAAATAACTTTATTACCCAGTGATAGTCACTTTAGTCTGGGAGTACAGCAGACAGCAATGTGTTCATTGGTCTGCCATCAGTACAAACTGTGCATTATGGATGTGGAACACTGGTTTCCTAAAGTGCTCTGAGGAGGGGGTTGAAGCATACAGTAGCTGGGACCCATAATCCATTAGATGAAGCAGGGTCTGCTGCACAGTTGTAATTCTGACTTCAGGTGTTAGTTCCTGACTCAATATTTACAAACCAAGTTTCTGGAGAACCCTTTTTGTAATAACAGCATAGTGTATGGTGCAGTGTTGTTCAGCATGGAAATCCATGCCTGGAATATAGTTGTAATGCAGCAGTAGTGACATCGTCAGAAAGCTGTTGTGCTGCAGCAGGGTTGTCACTACTGCAGCACAATTACTTAGAATGCTGCTGCATGGCCACTTTCCTCTAGCCAGTCAAGCTGAAAACATGCACTTAGCTGCAGTCACTAGCTGTCCAGTGAATCTGTAATTTGAGCACACCAGCATCCATCTAGTGCTCCCCCCAACCACCAGTTCATTGAGAGGAAGCAGAGTTTCTGAAATAGGCATGTATGCCCATACGCTATAAAAGATAATGTATGGGCATCCATACACAGGTAAGCATGAGTCTGCATCTTGGGTTTCCTATGGCAATCAGGGAACCTCCCAAACTTCACTCTCAGGGTTCATGGTTGCCATAGAAATCTCATGATGCAGACACAGGCTTGTTGTGTATGGCTGCCCATACATTATCCTCACTGTTTACCATAGGAGAAATAGGATGTAATTCTTTATTGTTCAGCTATAGTGGATCCTGACACAACGCAACACAATTTCACAGCCTCCTGCACGATAAAAGGGATTAACTGCTATTGGAGTTGCCTTGTTTCCTGTAGAAATCCTGTAGCAGAATTCTGCAGTATCCTGTGTTGTATCCTGGTGGACTCCACTGGAACTTAAGCTATTACACTTTATTACAAAAAGAAATGTATTTAAAACTATCATATTTAGATCCATAAAATGCAAACAAAACACTACTCAGTACATGGATGACAGACTAATATCTGAGTTACTGATAAATATAGCATTTAAGATATGGAAAACATGGACAGGGAAAGTGAATAAGAAACTGTAGTTCTTTCTTGTACTCTTGTCAGTTAAGCAACACCAAACTTGATCAGAGCAATATTTCATTGTTAGTTGGTTGCCAGAAGCAAATGTACTCAGAAAACCCAGGACAGACATAATAAAGGAACTTCCTGAGAAAGCCAAGCATGGGGAGGGAGGAGTTCAGATGTTCCCAAGATATGTAAAGCTATCCACACATATTCTTTGGGTGCTGTCTGAAGTTAACCAGTCAGAGACTACCCTTGTGCTTAAGGACTCTAGGCTAGGGCTGTGCAGGGGCAACATATTATTTCTGGAATACCACAAACAGTGGGGCTCCTGAATATTTGGAAGCCCTTCAGGACAGAGGACTGTTGGTATTCAGGAAAATATTCAGTCAACCTGCTGAGACAAAAGACAAACCAAAAAGGCCCCACCCCTTCTCCCCAGCCCAAACCTATTAAAAGTCAACCCCATCCCCCACCCTCTGCTAGCAGCCTAATTTCCTCCAGTTCCCCTCTAGCACCTGCAATTTTTTCTATATTATTATTAAATTGAAAATATAGTCCCCATCTGGAGTACTGCGTGCAGTATTGGAGGCCACACCTTCACAAGGACATTAACCAAATTGAGGCAGTCCAGAGAAGGGCAACCAAAATGGTGCAGGGACTGCATCAGAAGACATATGAGGACAGATTAACGGAGCTCAATATGTATACCCTTGAGCAAAGGAGGAGAGAGGTGATATGATTGAGGCATTCAAACACCTTAAGGGCATAAACAAGGTGAAAGAGTCTAACATGTTTAAATATAAGAAAAATAGCAGGACAAGAGGACACAGCATGAGATTAGAGGGAGGCTGAGTAAGGGGAATGGGAAATTCTTTTCACAGAAAGGGTGGTGGATGCATGAAATGGCTTACCACAAGAAGTGGTGGCTATGAATACAGTGCAGGGCTTCAAACAGGCATGGGATAGGCATAAGGGAGCAATACAAATGACTATGAATAGATAGGCCACTGACAGAGCAAAGGCCGATGGCACATTTATAAGGTAGAAAAAGAAATGGGCAGACTGGATGGGCCTTGCGGTCCTTATCTGCCGTCAACTTCTATGTTTCTATGTTTCTATGTTTCTATGTTAGTCCTATGATGGGTGACTAGCGCAACCCACTTGTGCACCTCCACTGACAGCTGTCATCTTTAAATAATTAAAAAGCACATTTTTTACACTAACTAACACATTCCCACATGAACCCCATTCCCCATCCTAGTATCACCTTGCTGCCAACCTCCTCCCTCCAGCACCCAATTCTAAATAAGAAGGTTACTAGTGTAACCCACCCACCTCCATGGCCTGCTACTGTCTTCACATAAGTAAAAATGTTTTACACTAATAGAACAAATTCATATGTCACCCCATCCCCCTACCCTAGTAGTACCCCGTGCCCCCCATCCTCCCTCCAACACCAAATTCTAAATTAGAAGACAACTGGCACAACCTACCATCATCCATAGCTGGCTGACTGCTGATGAATGAATGCACTCATGTGCACGTGCTCTCTGTTATAGTGAAACCAGCTGATTGCAGGCTTGACTGTTACAGACAGCAAGCCCAAGATGTAGTGCTTTTATTCATCAAATGGTAGCCAGCCATTAAAGAGGGTGGGTTGTGCCCATTGCCGTCTAAGTTAGAATTTGGTGCTGTGGATAGGAAGATGGGAGCAGGCTGCTACTTGGTTAGAGGGACAGGTATACATATGGAAATGTTTTTCAACAACAAAAAGTGCTTTTTAATGATATGAAGATGGTGACAGGTCATGGAGGTGGGTGGGTTGTGCAGGTCACCCATTATTGTGCTATGTTATAAAGTAAATATACTATAAGTAAAATTTGGGTGGTGGGGGAAGAGGAGGATTAGCTGCTGATGGATGGTGAAGAATGGGGGGTTGACTTTTAATGGGCTTGGAGCTGGGGTAGTAGGGTGGGGAGTTGTTTCCTACTTGCTTTTTTGTTCAGTGTCACACAAGTAATGAATATCCAAATACCAAACAGCAAATATTTGACCACCTAATACTGAATATTTGGCCGAATGTTTGGGTAAAGGTATTTACACAGCCCTACTCTAGGCATGAAGCCAAAGAGCATAGCCATAGCTTTGCTGTCATTAAGCATGTGCCTGATGGTTTAAAAAAAGAATAAAAAAAATAATTTGACTTTTTTCTGAGAATACCAAAAATAACATTTCACCCAACTCCCCATTTCTGTGCATGCACTATACGCAATATCTAAAGTTCTAGAAAGCCAACAATTGACCTCTGATGAAGCTCTGCCTGGCTGAGGTGAAACATAAGGTTCAGTCACTGTCTATGCCAGTGTAGCTGCTGCTGCTGCAAATGGATTGCTAGATCCAGCTTGTCCTTCCTATTGTATGTGTATCTCTACCAACCATCAAGATCACTTGCATGCATTTTTTAGGGCTGTGGGCAGAGCCTACAGTCCTTCTGTCATCGATCAGACTGTAGCTCTAAAACGGCTCTTCGTGGAACTTCCTTTTTAGACATTTGGATGTATTCCTCCACAGCTGCAAAGTAGTGCACTCCCCCTCTGATTTTTGCTATTTTGCTGCTCTATGTTAAGGCATCTGGGGGGAGGTACTACTGTACTGTGACTCAGAACTTCTCAAGATTTTAACCAAAAAAACTTTTTAAACTGCTGTTTCAATCATCTGTCCCGCTCAGTCTAACAGATTTGTTCAATTTCTTTCAGCAACCTAGGGGTTAACTTATTTTCTCTGGCTTTTGTGAAAGTGAAAGTCAGACTCAGTGTCAGATTACAGACAGTGCAAAACAACTGAGAAAGAAGTTTGTAGGGGACAACAGTTGAGTTTTTCCTGTGTTTTGGGCCACTAAGTCCAGCCAGTGGAACATAAATGTATGGTTTGTGGTTTGAATGAGCAATCTATACAGTAAGAAGGTCTGAACAGTAATATTTTTATTTACTAGTGATGCACTTTTGCATAATTTCTATAAAATGTCCTGATCAAACAACTGGAAACAGAAGACTGTTTTTTTTCCCCATTTTATAATATGATGTAATAAGTGTGTATTTAGTTGCAGGGTCAGGGCCTTGAAGAAAATAACATTTATGTAACTCATTCAAGATTCCATCAGGTGGTCAGAAAAAAGTCTGCGAGAATTTGTGTAAAAACTAACCAATGAAAGATGCAAAAAAATAGCATCTGTATTTGCATGTGTCTGTGTATATATAAACCTTTCTAATTTATTTGCAATAAATTTGTTTACAGGCATTACTATTATCTTTTGAAAGACTGGCTGACTTGTGATTACTAATTTTGAGTATAGTTCATGAAATAATGAGTGCAATGTTTTGTTATTTCATGTGTTCATATCATATAATACTTCCTCTCAGAGTCAGTGACTCAGCAGGTTGTACACTGGCCTCGGAGACTGGAAGATCAGAAGGCTGTAGGTTCTATCCCCACACCAGGCATGTGGGTTAAAGAGCTAGTGTACTGCCTAAAACTAATATTAGATTTTAAAAGCAGTTAACCATTACCTTTTATATTTGAGGTACTTTTTATTTTCTCTTTGTTTAATTAGAAGATTGTTTACCTGATGTTAATATGTGTGATGTGTGGAACAGCACTCTGTGTGGTAACTGACATAGCTAGCTATACTGCCCTCACTACATCACCAGCATTGTGACCTCACTGACTGTGACATCACTGGTACTTAGGAACAAAAATTCAGTTACTGCCAGGTCATTCACCTGTGATTTCACTGAAAGTGAAATCACAATGCTGATAATGTAGTGGGGGACAGTAGAGCTAGATATGTCAGCTGCTATGCTAAGAGCTGTTCCAAACATCCACCACAGCATTATGACATAGAAGACTTTCTGATGGCAAAAGGAAAAAGAAAGGTAGTTCAGAAATAAAATTTTATAACTGACTTCTTACAATTTATATTATTTTCTTGCCTGTGTGGTTTGGCTCCACTGGCTCTTTAAATCCCAATACTGACACTGTAGTGCAGCATGTGGGGGGGGGTGCTGCACTCCTGAGGTGCCACCTTTTCTTCTGCCTGTTCAGGTAGATGTTTAAGATCCTATGGCACTTCTCAAAAAGAGTAGGGAAATTTCCATGGAGTCCTGGCCAAATTTCCCCCATTCATTAAAAATATCACCAACAGCTTAAAGGGGAAGTCTCCCATAGTTTCACACCAATATTTTCCCCACGCCATATGTGTAACTGTTGTGTGTCTCCTCCAGTTGCCAGCAGTCCTATTGCTGTCCAGATCTAGATTGTAAATAAAAATATACAGCCCCCAAAAGTTATCAATGTGTTTGTCCTCCATTTTGCCATCAATGTTGCTGGAGCATGATGTCATCAGAGCAACAGATAATGGTGCTGCACTAAATGCAGTCCCACCAATAAACCAAACCCACAATGTTTGGTTCCCCACTTTAGTAATGCAGTAACCCTTTAAGTGCTGTGTGCATCTTGAAGTGAAGGTCTAATAGGGACTAGGACCATGTGAGTGTGATGCAGCACTGATTTGAGGTATATACAGTATTCATATAAGGAACTGCCTGTATGTGTTGTGTTACTGTTTCTGTTAGCAAAAACACTTTACCCAATAAATGACTCTGGGAACAACAAGAGTTTTAAGTGGTATTATACAGCTGTTGTATTATGTTCTGTGTGTGTTAGCATTCTCTATTTTGATTGACTCCAGCAGTGAGAAACATTCTTGCAATCTTGCAAATATGCCCCTTTCCCTTTGTACCTAGGCAGTCAGTGATTGGATGGCTGCTGTAAGGCAAACAGTTCAGCTGTAACAAGGAATAGGTTACCAGGAAAGCATCAGCTGCAGCATATGGAAGAAGAGTAATCTAGTGGTTAAAGCACAGGCACAAGAACTGGGAGATTTTGGTTCAAATCCTACTAGAATCCCTTACTCTCTGACCTCAACGAGTTCCCCCTAACCTCCTTGGGAACTGTGATTGCTCCTCAGGTCCATGACTTTAAAAGTGCCCCAATTCCCATTATAAATCATTAGCAGTGATATGAGAGATACAGCACTTCACTTCACTTTGAAGGTACTGAGGACAAGTTGTGGCAGCCCCCCCTCCACGCTTCGTACTGCCAGCATTTGAAGTAGGATGCCCCTCATAAATCAGATGCTACACAAAGTTCAGCTTTTGTAGGTTAAGAAACTAATTGGTCTCAGTGTTTGTGGTGCTCTGTATTTGCTTATCTCACTCCTCCCATGTCATATGCATTCTGTGTCTTGGTATTTCCAGTCAGAAACTCAGATCTAAGGAGCATTTGAAATGTAAAACAATACACTTTATAAAGTAAGTGATCTAGCTGTCCACTTTCAGGCTGCTGAAAGGGGTGTGTATCATTTGTGCAAAGAAGGAATTCAGTCTTGTGTGATCTTTTGGGAAACTGCTTAGGCCCACCTTGTAAATGAAGCTTCTCAAGGGTGTTCACCTGGTTCACTACAGAGTGACTGATTGACTGCTTGATTGACTGATTCAGTCTACTGCTCTCCACAACATGTTACAACTGTCTCACAGAGAGAAAGGAGCAGTACAAAGAAACATATTTTGTTTCCTGTGAATGCAATACTATTAGATGTATTATTTGCTCTACACATACAGTATTAAGGCTACAAGCACTACTCCCTGTGTGAATTGTATGACATAACTACCTTAAGCCATTGCAAACTTAAACTAAAATCAGTCTAGACAGCATTGATACCCTTATGTTTTGTTCTGCACTGTTGCTGCAGTGAAATCAAGGGATAGGAGGGGTTGTATTACAAGTGACTCATTTGCATGTAAATGGAGGCTAGCTTGACACTTTACTACCTTGTGTCAGAGCCTCAGACTCTAGATATGTGTTGCAACAGAAGAAATGACTGCTGTCTTATTGACATTTGTACAGTACTTGATGCAATGTATAATAGATACATCAGACATATCCAAATCAGGAATATACAGGAGTCTTCTCCTTTAATGTGGTTCAAGTAAGGATTTGTGTCATGTTACAATTTCAGTTGGTTACCATCTGTACCTCCCGTCGCCCCTGAAAAAGGGACTTCTAGTCTTAGTGGGCCTGCCTGGTCAACAAAATTCAACAAATAAATAAATTCCCCCATTATGCCTTATGGATGCCATATAAATCCAAATCATTCCAATGCCATCTTGACATGTAATTTTAATACCTAACAGCAAATCAGAGCCATTTTTCTGATAAAAGACTGCCAACATATTAAATTTAAATAAACAACAAAGTGACAAATAAGGAACTAGTGGCTTATGGAAAAATTTACAGGGATTTATACAGGGAATTGATGCTGCTTTTACAGGGAAAATACAGGAAAATGAGGACTTGTTACCGGAAAATGGTTATTTGGATCTGGGAGTACTGTGATGATTTGCCTAAACAGCACTATATGGCATCAACGAGAAAACAACTTTCATCATTTGGTAGCTTTTCACAGCCCTATCGGCTCTAGCTAGAACTTGTTTACTATAGTTTTGTTATACCACTGATAGTTCACATAATAAATTGCTTATGCAGTACATTTTGTGGCCAGAGTGCTGGATTTCTAGAGCATTAGATATTGCACATAGTGCATACAAACCAACGAGGAGGTGGTTGCAGTGTTATTCTTTATATTCTGAGCAGTTCTATTTGAATTGGAGTACCACCAAGTTTCCTTGTGGTTGAGTGCCTTTCTTAGTTTTTTTGGGGGGGTTGGGTCCTTGCACTTTTTCTGAAATCTGATATGAGTTCCCATAACTTAATTTGTATCTGTATTAGTAGAATACCCATGAACATTTACCATATGCCTTAAATCATGTGGTGAACATTCCACCCCCTCCCTCACAGAGCCAATTCTTCCTCACCTGCAAAAGCATCACAAAATCAAAAAAAAAAAAACTTCAGTACAAAAGCACTGAAGGAGTAATTGCCCTGGTTGGGCATTGGCAGCAAGCTACAGTATACAGTGTCAAATAAATACCAAATTATACATACCTTACTAATGCAAAGTATCATGGGAGGTATATACAAGACGATTTGCATATATTTTTCATTATGTTTTGCATCTGTTCAGTACGTGTAGTTTGATAATCAATAAGTCTTTGATATACAGTCTCTATGGGATTATCTTTGGGCAAGCAAGGTAAGGCGGAGGCTCACAGAAATATAGTGTTTGGAGGAAGGGCCAGTTTGTCATCACTTCACAGCCTTTTCTGCATTGCACCCCTTTGTGCTGTACTCAGAAATGTTACACATTGTTTCCTACCATAATGCACAGGTAAGTGTACCAGCACAGGCAAAGGTGAGGAGGATTTTGACTTAATGAGAGTTCAGGTATGCATACAGGTGCTATGTTCTGCACAGCAGCTTCCTGATGCTTCCACCTCTCTGTCACAAGGTGCAGCGACCCCTGCCATGGTAGAACTACTGAAAGGAAATCTTGCAGAGGGTATAGTCTGAAGCCACGATGATCATTCTGGCAGGGGAAATGTCTATATAGAGCTCAGAACCACTGACAACAATGAGGAATGGAACTAGGGAAATGGTGATCCTTTGGACAAACAGTGCAATATTAGAATAAGATGATATAATCAATGCAATGACATACAAAATGAACAGCCAGTGCAATGCTTTACAAAACAATCAGTGCAATAATTTAAAAAAACAATATGATTATGTAAAAAACAATCAGTGCAATGATTTGCAAACCAATCAATACAATGATTTATGAAACAGATAATCAATGCAATGATATATGAGGCAGTCAATGCAATGATCTGCGAAACAAAAATCACTTCAATAAACAAAACAATCAGTACAATGATTTATGAAACAAATAATGTAATGATTTACAAAACAGTCAATGCAATTATTTGCAGAACAAAAAAAATCATTATGATTAATAAAACAAATAATGAAATACAATGGTTAACAAAGCAAATAGTTCAGAAATGTACAACACAAACCATCAATAGAATGATTTTCAAGGACAAATTAGATTTTGATGCAAATATTCTTTTAGTAAAATGTTAAATTTAGCATTAGAGATATGAACTGTCAATTCACTAAAAGTATCCCAAAATGAGATAGCTAGAATGCAAATGATCAGCACCCTTGCTGCTTTCTGTTTTAAAGTAGAACCAAGTGCTGCCTGCTGTTGTGCTATCCAAGTCAAGTATGAACTAAGAGGTTTTGCATAAACCTCAATGGGCTAATTGAGGCCTGTCCTAGAACAACACTTCTACTGACAAGGCATAAGTAATAGAGATCCCTCCTGTGCTTGCTAGTAATACTTGATCTGTTTCCCTGTCTGGGATGGTTTAAGTTGCACATCTGTGCCTGCTATCACCTTTATATGGCAGTGAGCCATAGGATACTGCAGAGAATTAGACCTGGGGGCTTCTGATTGGTGAGTAGACACGTAAGAGGGATAGAATGGGACAACACAGGCTGAAGTAAGGGAAGTTACAGTATGGTATGTGGAGGGATAATGAAGAGAATGGAAAAAGGACTCAAAGGCAGAAGGGGAATCAAGGAGCAGGGGTAACCAGCTAATTTAAAACGTTGGAAGAAAACAGATCTTTGGGAATTGATTTATTTATTTATTAATGAGATTTACCAGATAAGCATACTGAGCGTACATCCGCTCGTTTCCAGATGCGACCTGGGGTTACAACGCAATAAAGTGCATGAGAAACAATTGGTACATAGGCAGTGTTGATGAGGAAACAGAGGCATAGAAATACATACATCTTGATCGTTTCCAGATGCGACCTGAGGTTACAAAGCATAATGAACATGAAATACATTTGATACATAGTCAGTGATGAAGAACAGAGGCAGAGAAAAGCAAGTATCTGGAAACAACAGGCTAATTACATACTACAGGTACAATCAGGCGAGAAAGGGTAAGGCAACAGGTCCATGGGATGTTACAGGCAGGACTTGTGCATACTTATTAGCTACAAGTTTAAAACAAGATGCATAATACTATAGGGGTCTGAGTCCATAGACTTAACTTAAGCAGAGACCATGGGGAGTGAGGACAGAGGGGGTATGGGCATCTAAGAGTAGGAAATTTTTATGCTTGGGGCACTTGTTGCGTCACCCTAGGGTGCTTCAGTTTAGTGGGTCTGACCTGCAGGTTGTAGTTACAGGAGACTGAGAAGTGGGCATGAAGAAGATTGGACAATGACCTTTGTGTGGTGGTAGACTGCCTGATTGCTGCTGGGAGATTATTCCAGAGCGTGGGCAGTCTGTATTGAAAGCTGATTGGCCTTAGAGGTGCGCGCCAGAAAGGGACTGTAATAGGTTCGAGTCAGGCCCGCAAAGAATAGGCCAGTGAAGGGTGGGTTGATAGAGTGGAACTGAGATAGGTGGGAGGGAGTTTGACAAGTGTTTAGCTACTAGTTTAGCGCCATGGAGCTGTCGCCTAGAGTGAGCGAGGAGACCTAGGGCAGCATATAGGTGGTAGTGATGGGTGGTAGGGGACATTCTAGGATAAAAAACAGAAGGAGTGGAAAGGGGTCCAGGTTGGCTAGGGTTGTTTGAGAGGCTGCACGTGAGCAATGTGCATACATAGTCGAAGATTGGGAGTATCATTTTGTAAACTAGCTCCCTCTGACTGGGGTGGTTAGACACCCTTTGTTACGGTGCAGGGCACCAAGTTTCAGGTGGAGTTTTTTCTGGAGGGAGTCTATATGTTTGGAGAAGTCAAGGTGTCGATCCAGCCATACCCCCAGGTACCTAAAGGAGGTGCAAGAATCAAGGGTGGTTCCGTCAAGTGTATGAAAGGTGGGTAGAGCCGGTAGCCTGGAGATTCTAGGCTGAGTGCCGAAAGTTAGGGATATGGTTTTCTTTGTATTGAGGACTAGTTGGTTGGAGAGAAGCCAGGTTTGGACAGCGTTGAAATCCTGCTGGAGGGTAGAGATTAGAGATTCATTTGAGGGCCAGAGCATACAGTACAGTGTTGTCCGGTACATTTGAATTGCAGAGTTGGGGCATGATAGAGGGAGGTCATTTAGGAATATGGAAAAGAAGGGGACCAGGACGTGAGCTCCTGGGGACCCCATGGTGACTGGGAGCGAGGGATAGTTAGTGCCAATTCTGACTAATTGCATCCTCCCAGAGAGGTAATCTTGAAACCACCTAGAGGATAGATCGGATAGGCCAGCAACTTGAAGTTTTGCTATAAGCTTAGTGTGAAAAACAGTATTGAAAGCTTTGGCAAGGTCAATGAATATGGCCGATGTGATGTGTCATTTGTCCAAAGCTGAGGCGATGTCATTTGTGAGTCTGAGGAGTGCAGTTGTGGTGGAGTGAGATTTCCGAAAACCAGACTGAAAGGGGGTGAAGAAGGAGGAGTTATTGAGGAATTGCGTGAGTTGAGCAAGGGCTATTTTTTCCTGCAGCTTGGCCGGGGGGGGGAGGAGAGAGTTGGGGCGGTAGTTCCCTGGCTCAGCTGGGTTGCCCTCCTTCTGCAGTGGTATAACTATGGCCACCTTCCAGGATGTTGGAATTTCTGCAGAGGAGAAGGAGCGGTTTAGAAGATCAGCAAGGGGAGCTATGAAGGCAGGGGCAGAAAGATATAGGAGTTTTGCGTCCAGACCGAGTGGGCATTTTCCTTTGTTGGGGTTTAGGGAGTGTAGGGCAGCTAGCACTTCACGCGTGGAGACCGGTTTGAATGAGAAATTTGAGGATGAGGGGGGATGCAGGCGGTGCGTGTGGGGAACTGGCTCGGGTGATAGGCTTATTGTATTTGGCAGTAACGATTTGGCACAGCTGGTAAAAAAGTGATTAAAGATTGAGGCAACTGCGCTTGGTTCGGATATGCATCTGCCCTGGATGGTGAGGGAAGGGGTAGGTGGCTGTGTAGGGGGGATGAGCAGCATTTTAATTGATTTCCAGAAGTTGGAGGGGTGTTTGAGATTTGATGAGAGGGCCTCGCGGAATAAATTCTTTTTGGCCTGTCTAATGGCTTTGGTGCAATTGTTACGGAGGGTCCTGTACTGTTGCCAAGAAGCCTCAGAGCCTGTTGACCTATGCATTTTCCAAGCCTGGTCCCTGGCACGGCATCTGGAGATTATAACTGCTGAGACCCAGGGGAGATGGGATACCCTTACCCTTTTGTTTCTCAAAGGGGCGTGGTAGTCCCACACCTCAAGAAATGTTTGTCTGAGCATGTCAAATGCTTTATCTAAGGTGGGTGCTAGCTTGATAAAAGACCAGTCAACTGAGGAGAGATCATCTAGCAGATTGGGGAGGCAGAGGGACTTGTATGACCTCGAGCTGATTACCCTGGGTGGGAGGCTGTTGTAGGGTCTGTGCACCTTTCTGATTACGTAGATAGGGTGGTGGTCGCTCATCAAATCTGGTAGTAAGCCAGCTTTAGAGACCCTGTGAGGGTGTGTTGTAAGAGCCCAATCCAGGAGAGAGTAGTTTTGAGATTTGGTGTACAGGCGGGTGGGTTCCACAATCTGTTGCGAGATGTTTAGGGCTTTAACCTTACTGCAGAGTTTTGCGCATCCTTTGTCTAATCAATTGTAGTTAAAATCACCGAGGATGTAGAGCTCACCATTGCCTGCCAGGCTTTTGTAATTTGCAAGGAGGTCTGTGATGGTATCAGCTGGGGTAGAAGGGGCACAGTATATCCCTGCCACATACACGGGGGTGGTGTGCGGCAGTACGAGTTTAATCATCCTGGATTCGATAAGAAGGGAGGGACATGGGACCTGGATTGGGGTGTATTTTAGTGCATTGGAGATAAACAGGGCAATGCCCCCTCCTTTCTTTTTGCCTGATCTGTCATGTCATAGGACTGAGTAGCCGGGCAAGGATACTTCTGAGTCTTTGTGCTGGGGTTTTAGCCTAGTTTCTGACACAATGCAGATGTCAGGTTTGAGTGTATGGGTTGTGACTTGGAGCTGCGGGACTTTGTTTAATAGACTGCGAATATTTAGATGAATTAGGCTAAGCCCCTTCGGTAGTTTTAGATGGGCAGGATTGGTCTGAGGACCAGGGTTAGTTTCAACATTGCCTGCTAGTAAGAGCATTAAGGCAAGGTATTGGAGCATGTTAGTCCATCTATTTTTTGATTTGTATTTAGGATATGGTCTCCATGGGGAGGTGAAGAAGGAAGCCTTAGCTAGTCTGCTTAGGGTAACTAGCCCCAGGGCAAAAGATGGTGGGCAGATGGCGGGGCATATGTCCCAGGCTGACTGAGATGTAAGCACAGAGTTCTCTTGGGGGGTAAATTGGGGGTTTGGGGGGTCAAGGAGGAGCAGAAATTTAGGAGGAGTGGGTCATTGTGGGGCTGTGTGGTTTGTGGGAGCGACGCAAGCGTAGCAGCCATAGTTAAGAAAGCCACAGTGAACAGGAGCACCTTTTTCTTTTTTTCTTTTTTTCTTTTTTCTTTTATTTTTTTCCTCTCACTCTCGCTCTCTAACTCACAGTATCTGTCTGAGAAGCAAGAAACAAGGAAAAAAATATTATAGCGGCCACTGCTGGTAGGATCAGATAACCTGCAGACCTGAAAGTGGGCTGATAGGTTATGGCACCAGCGTCACGTGACCACACAGCTTCTATAAGTTGGAGAGTTGACCAAGGGTGGTGGTGGGGGCAGTGGGGAGCCAGCGCACAGTGCCGGCGGGGCTAGACCTGAGTGCCTCCACACCTCGGAATACCGAGCAGGTCCAGGAAGGATGAAATGCAGCAAAAATAGCTGGTGAAGCTTGGAAGCCCCCTGGATAAAAAGTAAAACGGAAAGCCTTCTTTCTGTGATTTCAGGTGCTCTGGAGTTCTTTATTTATTTGTGATTTGTTTATCAGGAAAGGCACACTGAGCTTTATTTCCAGGAGCTTCCTGCACAGTGGGTGACACTGACTTGTTTGATTAACAAGGGGCATGCTGGTCAGTTCACCAGAGAAAATCCCCCGCTCTTACAGTAAGCAGTACGGGATCTCTAACTTTCACCTGGACAGCTGTATCATTTCTACCTCCCCCCTAACAAAGTGAAGATAAACACTAGCATTGGGGCAGGGTAAACTTCAGGGAAGCCAATTTGTGAGAGGTATAATGGATAGTTTTCACTCTGTGATTTGAGATGCTCAGGAGTCAGAAGATATCAATGAGGATTTCAGTCAGAACAAATGAGATATGAATTTTGACTACCCATAATGAGAATGACCTTTGGTGCTGGGTGGGGTGGAGTTTGGAGACCATGTAATGTAGGCAAGAAATATAATGGAAATTCATCCCCCTGTGATTTCAGGTGCTCTGAAGTTAGAAGACATGGATGAGGATTTTGATCAGAACAAGCGAGGTGAGTGGCTTCCCTACCAGAAGTGATCATGGTAGCATAGTAGTCAGGTGATAGAAAGGAATTAGGATCTACAGTACTTCGCCCATGCCTTCTGCTAAAGGACATGACACTGACAATATCCAGTGGGAATATGGTGACACCTCTAAGCTTATCAGCCAAAATGGCACTGTTACAATGTTGTGTAACCCACGGTGCAATTCTCCTTCAGGAATCTGACTAGTCCTGTGTTACTCCTTACTCATGCTGTATAATCCCCTCGGTGCCATTCTCCCTCAGGAATGTGTCTAGTCCTGTGTTACCCTTACTCATGCTGTGTAACCCTCAGTGCCATTCTCCCTCAAGACACTGTCTAGTCCTGTGTTACCCTACTAATTCTGTGATTTCAGGTATGAACATACGAACATACGAAATTTGCCAGCAGATAAAGGCCTAGAGGTCTATCAACTCTGCTTGAATGTGCAGCTAGCAGCCCTTATTCTGCAGCTGCCCCTCCCTTCCACCCTTCCCCTGCATTGACCCTCCCCCTTGTCCTGTCCCATCCCCTTTTGAAGCAGTCCACTGATCTACAGCGTACTACTTCTGCAGGAAATGCATTCCACCCAGCTACCACCCTCTCTGTAAAAAAGTGTCTCCTCATTGCCCTCCTGAGCCTTCCTCCCTCCAGTCTCATATCATGGCCCCTGGTGTCCCTCCCCTCCCTTACTTTGAGCACCCCTCTGTACCTGTCTTGTTTATTTCTTTCAGGTACTTAAAGGTTTCAATCATGTCCCCTCTGTCGCTCCTCTCCTCCACCGAGTACATGTTCAACTCCCTCAGCCTCCTCTCGTATGATAAGTCCCCAAGCCCCTTGATCATCTTTGTTGCCCTGTGCTGCACCCACTCCAATAACTTAATGTCCCTCCTCAGATATGGGCACCAGTACTGCATGCAGTACTCCAGGTGTGGTCTAACTAATGGCCTATACAGTGGCAGAATCACCTCCTCCCTCCTCGAGGATATACCCCCTGCAATGCAACCCAGCATTTTGTTGGCTTTTGCAGCTGCCTTCCTACATTGTGCCGAGTTGTTCATTGACCCTGTAATGAGCACCCCCAGATCCTTCTCCTCCTCTGTCTGAGCTAGCTGCACTCCCCCCAGCAGGTAACTCTTCCTTGGGTTCTTCACCCAAAAATGTAGCACCTTGCACTTTTTGGCATTAAACCCCAGTTGCCAGGTGTCTGACCAGGTTTCAAGCTTTGCCAGATCATCCTGCAACCCCTGCCATCCTCCTAGATCATCCACCACCGCTCCTATCTTAGTATCATCAGCAAACAGACTGATCTTGCACTTGATGTCCAATGATATTTCTACAATGAATATCCCAAACAACACTGATCCCAACACTGAGCCTTGTGGGACACCGCTTGTCACTACCCTTGGGTGTGAGAGCTCCCCACCCACCACCACCCTCTGTTGCCTTCCCTGAAGCCAGTTTCCTACCCATTGCACCAGCTTTGTACCCACCCCTGTGCCTTCTAACTTACTTCCCAGTCTGCCATGTGGCACTGAGTCAAATGCCTTACTGAAGTCCAGATACAGGACATCCACTGCATGGCCCCTGTTCAGTTGCCTAGTTACCCAGTCATAGAACTCCACCAGGTTGGTTTGGCATGATCTGCCACATATGAAGCCATGCTGTCTGCTGTCCTGTAGTCCTTTGGCCTCTAGGAGGGCCACCAGCCTCTCCTTCAGGATAGTCTCCATCAGCTTACCCACGATGGACGTGAGGCTCACCAGTCTGTAGTTCCCCAGTTCATCCTGGGGGCCACTCTTGTGGAGGGGCACCACATGAGCCATCTTCCAATCCTGAGGTACACACCCTGAGTGTAGTGAGGCATTAAATCGGTCTGCCAAAGCTCCTGCAAGGATCTCTGTCAGCTCCTTCAGTACCCTGGGGTGGATGCCATCTGGGCCTGGAGCCTTGTCCACCCTCAGTGCCTTCAAACCCCCCCAAACTCTGCCCTCAATGATTTCCCCATCTGTCACCCTGTCCCCCACTGTTTCTGTCATTCCTCCCCCCTTGGGTATCACCCCCCTCTTCTCCTTAGTAAATACTGAGCAGAAGTAATCATTTAGTGCTTCTGCCTTATCACACCCTGCTTCCACCCAACCCCCTCCTTCCTAATCCTTACTATGTGGTCCTTACAGCTCCTTTTCTCTCTGATGTACCTAAAGAAGTCCTTCTCCTCCTTCTTAATGCCTTGTGCCAGCCTGAGCTCCGTAGATGCCTTGGCTCCTCTTACTGACCATGTCACCTCCTTTGATTCTGTCAGGTACTCCTCCCTGTCCTCTCCCCTCCCTGTTTTCTTGTACCTCCTAAAGGCAGCTCTTTCAGAGCAGGTGTTTCAGAGTTAGCCCACATGAATGAGGGCTTCAATCTGAACAAATATGCAAGGGGTGCATATTTGCCACCCCAAATGAAAATGATCTGTGACAATTGGGTGGGGCAGAGCTAGGGGACTATGTAATGCAGGTTAAACATATAATGGAAATCCTTCCATCCCTCCATAATATAAAGTCTTTCTTCTATGATTCCAGGTGCTCTAGAGTTAGAAGACATGAATGAGGATTTTGATCAGAACAAGCGAGGTGAGTATCTTTACTTTCCAAATGTGGATGGTCTTTGGTGCTAGGGTGGGGGGAGCTGAGGGATAATGCAGGTGGAGAGTATAGTGGAAGAAAACCATCCATTACTTTATAATGGAGAGTTTCCTTCTGTGATTTCAGGTGTTTTAGAGTTAGGCCACATGAATGAGGGCTTCAATCCGATCAGGCAAGGTGTGCATATTTACCACCCCAAATGAAAATGATCTGTGGCAATTGGGTGAGGCAGAGCTAGGGGACTATGTAATGCAGGTTAAACATATAATGGAAATCCTTCCATCCCTCCATAACATAAAGTTTTTCTTCTGTGATTTCAGGTGCTCTAGAGTTAGAAGACATGAATGAGGATTTTGCTCAGAACAAGCGAGGTGAGTATCTTTACTTCCCAAATATGTATGATCTTTGGTGCTGGGGTGGGTGCAGATGGAGACTATAATGGGACAAAACCATCAATTACTCTATATTGGAGAGTTTTCTTCTGTGATGTTATGGGCTTTCAAGTTAGGACATGTGAATGAGGGCTTCAATCCAAACAAGCGGGGTATGTATATTTACTGCTCAAAATGAAAATGGCCTGTGGTGCTTAGATGGGACAGACCCTGGGGACCATGTAATGTAGGTTACAATTATAATGAAATGCCTTCCATCTGTCTGTAATATAAATTCTTTCCTCTGTGATTTAAGGTGATCTGGAGTCAGAAGACATGAAATATAAGTTTGGCCAGAACAAGCGAGGTGTGTATACTTACTAGCCAAAATGAAAATGACATGTGATGCTTGAGTGGGGCAGAGCTTGTGGACCATGTAATGCTAGGGACAATGTAAGGGAGGTGGTATAGTGAAACAAACCCCATTCCATCTCTCTATAATAGAGAGTTCCATCTGTGATTTCAGGCACTCTGGCCTTACTAGAGTTGAATGAGGGTTTCAATCCAAGCAAGCAAGGTGTGCATCGTTACTACCCAAAATGAAAACAATGTATGGAGCTGGGTGAGATGGAGTTTGTGGAACATGTAGGTGAGGGGTATAATCAGAACCTTTCCATCTCTCTATAATGGAAAGTCTTCCTTCCATAATTTCAGGTGTTTTATAGTTAGATGGCTTGAATGAGAGTTTTGATCAGCATTATCAAGGTAACTTTTTTACACAAAATAAAAATGGGCATTGGTACCAGCATGAGCTGGAACCTGGGGATGTTGTAGGTGAGGAGCATAAAGTCTTTCATTTCTGTATTATATAAAGCCTTCCCACTGTGATTTCAGGTGCTCTGGAGTTTGATGACATGAATGAGGGTTTTGATCAGAACAAGCGAGGTACATCTGCTACCCCAAACAATAATGACCTTTGGTGTTTACTAGGTGGGGAAGAGTCTGTGTAGGTGAGGATTCTAACATAAACTCCTTCATCTCTGATTTTAGGTGCTCTGGAGTTAGAAGACATGAATGAGGATTCAAATCTGTATAAACGCTGTAAGTATTCTTAATTACAGTATGTCATATGACAAGGTTTTTTGTACCTGTAGAATTGTGATACAAGGAGACAAAAATCATAGTGTGAAAGAAATTAGGTAATCTAACTAGAAATTGCACCCAAATCCCCAGAATACTATCCCAGTGCTATGACTACCAGGAAACAGTTTGGAACCCCTATAAAACTCCTTTCACCTCCAATCAATGCCATTTCATCAGGGCTTGGACTAGCCCCAGTCTTATCAAATCATATGAACTCTGATTTGTGCTGGGCTCTTGCACCCATCCACACAGGGCCATATTCTTGGGCCTGACCTGTTTTCCTAGACTGCTAGCTCTGTTGAAATTTGTAGTGAGGGGGTTACAAACACAGATCAGGAGCCCTGATATACAACAACCACATACAAGTTACAAATTAAATAACTGCTTCACTGGCACTCTGGAGCTGAATTACAGCAAATGCAGTTGAAGAAATGGATGTGACAATAAATATTAGATAAACATGTAATGCTTACAAATAGAGAGTCCCAATTGTAGTCATTTGGATTAGTAAGCTTCTTGTTACATGAGAATGCCTTGGTAGTTTCCTTTCCAAAAAGACAAAATTATAAAGCCTCTAATGCAAAGCTTTGTGGGTAGTGTATGCAAATCACCAAAAAGAAAATAAAGGGCCATCCAATGGCCCAGTGGAAGTCTAATCCACTTCCTGGCTGATGACCTGAGTGAACAAAGGATATCAGGTTGGGTAAACAGGGGCTGTGCTGGCACTACCATGTGTTGTTGAGGTGCAGGTCAGGAAGCATAGGCACACCCACAGAAGTGATAACATTCGCAAGTAGCATTTTATTTTCAGTAACGATAAAATAAAAAAAACAAATAAAATTGTGCAGGATAGGTCTTATGCAGGCACTTCAAACAAAACAAAGTCCTTCATCAAAGAGTATTATTCTAAATTTCAGACTCTGTCACTCTTGTTCTCTTTCAGTCCCTCTTCAACAAAAAATTGCTCTCTTTATATGTAATATCTTTTCCTGGCAGTTAACTTCTGCATCCTAAGCTTATTAACACACAAGCCCTGTTTTCCCAAAATGTCCCAAAACTTTGTCAGTTTCTTTCCTTGCAGGAATAACTTAATAGAATATTGTATCCCAGAACTGATCTTCTCTTGACAACTCTGCAAATGAACTTGTGGAGGTCAAACCTGCATATCTGGGTTAACCCCTGAGTTCCAAATAGCTTTTGCAAGCATTTCAACAATATAACTAAATATATTTTCAAATCAGAGAACCCAGTTTCACATATTCACATATATTTTCACAACCATAGATAAGCAAGGTGAAGAAAATATAGAAACATCAATAAACAGCAAGTGAAGGCAGGGAAATAGTGGGAGGGGAGAATCATGAGACTGTCAGAGTGATCAGTTCCTAGGTGTCACAAAAAAATTTGATTGTGCAGACAGACAAGAGACAGAAAAGGAGAGGATAGAACAGACCCTTGCTTTTCACTCTTTCTGCATACCAAATGGGACAGGGTCATATTCAACCCTTTCACTCTGTGCAACTGTAGGCACTGCTGTTGTGTTGCCATAGCAAACCCTGAAGTGGACTGATGAGTTTGTCTCCCTCGCAGGGCATCACTGCATGCATATGTAAGCTTAAAAGGCTTCTGGACAGTATCAGGGGAAGAGGTAATGGTTTCAGGAAAAAATGGAAAAAAATGTATGTTTCCCTGCTGTTATTAATGAGAGCCTCCGGTACTCTCAGGCCAAGGATTCTGGTTAGGCTCGTTGGTGGGGGGAGCAGCAGAGAGAGTTGGGAGGTCACTGATATCAAGGCCAGAAGCATAGAACAGGAAGCACTAGGGGACAAAAAGCTAAATAAAAACAAAAGAGAAGAAATTATGGTTTGGATTGCCTGATCTTGATGCCTAAGCTTGTTTAGAAACTGTATCACAAGATGTTGTTAAGATCCAGTGTTCCCTCTGAATAAAACATTTTTATTTGTGGTTCCAGATACTTTGGAGTTTGATGAGAATATGAATGGGAAAGCTGGTCTGAGCAAGCGTGGTGAGTACCTATCCCTGCAGCGTGCACTCACACACTACTGGGAGTTTGAGATCGGGGTATAGTGGAGAACTGGTACTGACTGCAAGTGGAGAAGAGATTATTATATTGGATTTTCATGCTATAATATTTTGAAAGTTAAATGGTATTTTACCTGACTTGTAAGTAGGGGTCCAGGTAAATGTAAGGCCTGGAAAGCATTTGCTGCACACCTCTGCAGCCTAGTAGTATTTTTATCTGAATGGTTATAAATGTGCAGTGTGGAAAATAAATTCTTAAACTCAGAAAGTGGTAGTACATCATGCAAAACTGGGAATCAGATGCTGTAGAAGCCATGTAATCAGGACACAGATAATCAGGATGTCTACTTTATCAGGATGACCACCCCCGGCACCGAGTAAGTGGCAATGTTAACCTACAGTACGATGCCCCTTCTGCTTATACAGCATTACCATGCTGCCTAATGGGGATGATTTGGCACTAATCCTCTAGTAACACATGTAACCCTTGTGATTAGTTGTTAATTGTGGTTGTTCACAGCTGAACTTCCTTCCTGTCATCATCTGCTTCCCTTGGTGATTCCTCCTTTCCTCTTTAGTTTTAACGTTTCTTTTGTTTTGTAAGCCATGTCCACCGCTCACCACCACCACAGACTCAAAAAGCTTGAACCACTCACAGGATTCAAAATAGCTCTCTCTCTTTTTTCTATTCCATCTGCTAAATGACTTTCTTGCTTATACACCGGACTTGAGGTACAGTAGAGAGACGGTAATGACTCGGACCAGCTCTCTCTCTCACTTTGGAAAAAGAAAGTGGTGAGTGATGATTAATTGGGTAATTGGGGGGGGGGACAGGTTGGAAAGACTGTGGTGTGAATCAGAACAGGTTTCAGCATTCTATGCAGCATTTAATAAGACCAGCTGTCTCTCTTTTCTACTCCTTGCATGCTTCTTCACCTGATCTGAGGTACAGTAGTGTGGGAGAGTAGTTGAGTGCATTGGGCGGCTGGATAGGTTTCAACTTACATCATTGATTCAGATGGCATTCACAAACTACTTTAATCACTACATAAAAAACAGGCTTCAGTGGCTTTATACAGAGTGGCTGCATCTGCTCCCTAACTACCATGCATTCATAATGGCTTCTACTGTACTTAAAATAACAAGCATTTCTCAATGACAAATGTTGTCTTGCTGACATTGGCATTAGTAGTACAGGAGTTAGAGAGATGCATAATAGGAATGGTGGTGAAGAATGGAAGTGACGCCAACCCCACACTATCCTGCAGAGACTGACGCACTCAGGTGTGCCTTTGTGTCATCTGCCATAACGCTCATGCCATTTCAGCTCACCCTACCCTGTGGACTCTGACAAGTATCACGTTGTGCCTTGGGGTCCTTGGGCCTTATGCTCACCCCACTCCATAAGGAAATATGTTGAGATGGGTGCACTATGCCTGTCAGTGGCTGCAGGGTGGGGGTGGGGGTGGGATGGTGTGAGCATTTCAGCAGACAAACCAAAGTCACACCTTGATGCCAGTCAGTCTCTACAGGGTGGCACATTATGGTTAGAAACCCTAACGCCCCTGATGTTTGTTGGTATTTGCACTCCAGATTTTCAACATGGGCTTTTTGTGACCCCACCTCATGAAAATGTTTGTAACCTCTGCTCATGAACAGTGGCACTGTGATTTTGTTACTGTAATCTGTCCTAAACTGTGATGCCCCACAGAGATCACACCATTCTGCACCACATGTGCAAAACCACATTTTGGGCAGGATGTGAAAATATTAAAATTCTTTGAAGTTACGAGCGTGCTTGGAAACTGCATAATGCACGCTCATAGCACAGTCATTGTGTGGAATTTTGTCACGAAATTTTCAACATAAGCATTTTGGGACCTCTACTCATGAACACTATCACTATAATTTTCTTAATCTGTCCCGGACGTTGATTTCCCTCAACAAACACACCATTGTGCACCACAGGTGTGAAAACACATTTTGGGCAAAATGTGAAAAATGACAGCTGTACTCTTCATAAGGTGGTGTGAAAAATTAGCAATGTTGAAAATCTGGAGTGAAAATATTAAAAATTCTCAAAGTTACGAGTGTGGGTGGAAACTGTGCAATGCACGTTTGTAACACAGTCATTTTGTGGAATTTTGTCACCAAATTTACAACATAGACATTTTGGGACCGCTGCTTATGAACAGTGTCACTGTGATTTTCTTAATCTGTCCTGAATATTGATTTCCCACAGTGACCGCACCATTGTGCGCCACATGTACAAAAATACATTTTGGGCAGGGTGTGAAAACTGACTGCTGCACTGATCACAAGGAGGTGTGAAAAAATGGCAATGTTGAAAATCTGGAGTAAAAACATTAAAAAGTCTCAGTTACGAGCATGCATAGAAACTGTGTAATGCACGTTCATAACACAGTCATTTTGTGGAATGTTTTCACCTGATTTGCACCATAGGATTTTTGGGAGCCCACCTCATGAACACTGACACTGTTGTTTCATAAATCAGTTCCAAAAGCTGATTCCATGCAGTGACCACAAAATCACCTTTCAGGCCGAATAACAAAATGACAGAGACTGAGTTCATGAGGTGGGGTCCCACGAACCCCATGTTGAAAATTTGGAGCCAAAAGTCACAAAAATGGCCAAGATATCCACCTAAGTTGAAACCCTCCACTTATGCCATTATACTGCTTACTGGCATTTCTTCAGTTCGCAGTCGGCTTTGAAGAGTGCAGGCATGTTCCCGTTTCACTGAAGATTGTCGCACCGGGCTCCAGAGGTAAGTGTGGGGTTGGGGTGTGTGGGGTGCTGAGTGCACAGAGGGTGGGAACAGGTTGGGGGAGGGCACCTGACAGCAAGGGACCATTTTCTTTGTTTCAGGTTACTAAAAAAAATAAATAATCACCACAAACGGTTTTCTTTTTTAACAGGTGTTGGGCACACTAGTGTGGGCTCCTGGTGTATCCTATTTGTTTGGGGGGTCATGTTAGCCACACTGGGATGGGATCCCAGTGTGGCACACAATTGGGGGTGGGGGCAGGAAAATGCTGACGTGATAAAGGAGTAAGCATGCCAACTAGGGGATTGGGCCCCCCCGGTTGGCAAGTGTGTGTGTTCAGGGGGATGATTCTGAGGGGGATAGAGCACCCCCTCAACAGACAAAAACAGTAAAGGGGGCACATATGCTGACAGGGGGATTGGGCACCCCCAAAGTCAGCTTCCTGGGGACTGTGACAGGCGGACGGCTGCACCCGCCGCCCACCATATTTATTAACATGCTACACCAAGCAAGGCATGCCCTGCAATGATGGGTCGCTCCCTAATTGCAGCGGCATATTTGTTTCAAGTTGGTGGCATGCTTTTGCGCTGCTGTCATAGGCAGTGTGCTATGCTTGCATGTACACAAGACGGCAAAAAAATGAGGATCCAATGGCTTTAAACATGGATGCTCAGGCCTTCTCACACATAGCACCAGCTCTCTGGAACTGTCCCTGCCTACTACTATCTGACTTTCTCCTACCCACAACAGCTTTATTCGTCAATTAAAAAGTCACATCCTTCAATCTGACCCTTGCTCCTGCTTCATTCCCACTGAACTCCCTTTCATTCCCTGAAACAATAACTGCTTTTTTATGGGCACATCCTTTCCACCAGCACTTACTGCTTGTTGTCATAGCCTATATCTTGCTGTACTCTACTTCTTCACCTCTCTCTCCCTGCCTCTCTACTTAGCTCTCTCCCCCAACCACTATTTCTTAACATACCCCCACCCTGGGGCATTATCTGACTACAGAGTAGCACTTTATTCTCCCAAATGTATTTTATAAGCTCCCTCCACTGTATTTTGTTATCTTGTAGTTAGTCCCGATACATTGTTATTGTTGTATACTGCATGTCACTGCTGTTTAATACTTATCCCAATGTACTATTCCTTACTGATGTATTTTACTGTCTACAATGTTCCTGTGTTATCTCATGACTTATTTTATTGTACTGCTTTCTCAGTACTGACTGTACTTGTTTTGTACTCTCCCAGGTCATGCCTGAAAATAGGCATTTACTATGACTAGTACACCTACCTGGTTATCAAAAATAAACAAACAAATAAATACAGTGTGTCTGGTATCTGGATACATGGAAAAAGCTTGCTTCTGATAATTGGGATAGTGCTTAATCAGGCTGAAATGTCCTCCACCAGGCCGTCCCAATTAAGTAGCGTCTACTGTACTTCTTCATTCCAATTTGCATCCTCCTGCTTGTGAAGGCAGAAGGGCTTTGATCTAGAACAAATGCATCAGGCTTCCTAATCAATGTGCCATTGACCTTTGCCCTTGGGTGGGATAGAGCATAGAGACCCCATAAATGTGGTGTGTAAATGAAGTCCCTTCTATCTGTGATTCTAGGTGATCTGGAGTCAGAGGACATGAGTGAAGATTTTGATCAGAACAAGCGAGGTGAGTATATTACAAACCCCAGGAGAAGATGCCTGTTAGCAGTTGAGGGAAGTATTTTGGGGACTTTGTAGATAAAGAGTATAATAACACTTAGTTGTGTACTTGCAAAATCTGACCATGCAAGAAACACAGAAACATAAAATCTGTTGGCTGAAAAATGCAGCTTTTCCCACCCAATCTCCCAAATGGTTCCTTCCTAGTCTACTCTAACTGGTCTCCAATGACCTCCCCCACCGTTTTAATTACACTGTATTCCTCTGTTTCTATCCCATGCATGCTTGAAGCCCCCTACTATTTTTGCCTCAACTGCTTCTGCTGGCAGTATGTTCCAGGCATCCACCACTCTTTCAGTGAAATAGTATTTCCTCACAACCCTCTGAAACCTACTCCCTTCAGTAGCATTGCATGCCCCCTGGTCCTGGTACTCTTGCTCATTTGAAAGAGACCACTCTCCTGTAACCTGTTCACCCCCATGAGGTACTTGTAGTTGTCTATCATGTCTCCTCTTACTCTTCTCTCTTCTAGGGTGTACGTGTTGAGATCCATCAGTCTCTCTTCATAAGGCTTTCAATGCAACCCCTGCACCATTTTAGTTGCACTCCTGTGGACTGCCTACACTCTATCTATGTCCTTTCTGAGGTGCAGCCTCCAGAACTAGACACAATACTCCAGGTGGGGTCTCAGAAGTGAGCAATACAGTGGCAACATCACCTGCCTCCTCCTGCTGGAAATACTTCTCCCTTGTATCCCAGCATCCCACTGGCCCTGCCCACTGCATTGTCACACCGCCCTGCCACTTTGAGATCATCAGATATGATAACCCCAAGGTCCCTTTCCTGCTTAGCAACTGTCAGTACCCCCCTCCTATACTTAGCTCCTGGGTTCCTAAGCCCTAGGTGTATGATTTGGCACTTTTTGGCATTAAACCCCAACTGTTCCTGTTGCTCCCTGGTGGTCTGTCCCTCCTCCGTCTACTGTGAAGACTAAGCAGAAGTACCTGTTCAGGGTGTCTGCTTTTTCTTGTTCCTCTTCAGCACAGCCTCCTTCAGTGCCCTCCTTATCCTCACTATCTCTCCTCTTGCTTTCCTCTTCTCACTTGTGTACCTGAAGAAAAGACTTTTCCTCTTTAGCTTCCCAATTGGGTCTGCACCTTTACTCCCTCATAGCCTGCTTCCCTCTATTTTATTTGGTATATCTCGCTGTCTTCCTCCCTCTTAGTTTCCTTGTACCTGCTGAATGTGACCCATTTATACCCTTAATACCTTGCCCACTTCCCTAGAGAACCACAACAGTCTCTTTTTCTCTCTACTTTTACTCACTTCCTTCATGCAGAGGTTGGTAGCCTTAGTCATACCCTCCCTAATTTTTCCTCACTGTGCCTCTACATCTCTGTGGCAACCCCTCCCCTTCAAGGCAGTTTCTGAGGCAGTCTCCTATTTCTTTAAAACCTGCCCATCTAAAGTCCAGGACCCTTTTCCTCATGTATTTAGCCTCTGTACCCATCTTAAAGAGAGCGAGTTCATAAGTGGTATCACTTGCATCACTTGAAACTTGAGAAGCTAAAAGGCAGAAGCCCAAATACAGCTCCTTTAAACCAGATCATAAAATTTCATGTTGCCACCTTCTGTTATATATCTGTCCAGATTTCTTTTCACACTGCCCTTATTTTCACTTCTTATTATGTTTTCAGGGCGTTTATTCCATACATTCACTACTCTTTGTGTGTAGAAATGTTTTCTTTCATTTGTTCTGAAACTTCCTACTCTAACCTGTAAAGGATGCCCTCTTGTAATAGAATGTATATCCTTATATTCTATATTTAGTTTGTTTATAATAAACAGATCATTCATAATATCATAATAAAAAAGTTCTTCTCATTTCCTTCTCGTCTCTAGAATGTATAACCTGAGATATTGCAGCTTGGTCTGATATGATTCAGTCTGAATTGTTTATATTGATTTTGTATATCTACGTTGAACCTTTTCCAATCTGTTAACATCGTTTCTCTTATATGGGCATCAGATTTGGCTGCAGTAGTCTAATTGTGGCTTGACATATGACAAATACAGTGGTATCATGACTTCCTTGGCCCTACTTTTTATGTTTATCTTTCTGGCACCAATACTGTAGTTCTGTTTGCCTTGGCTACAACTGTGACACAATGGTCCTTAAAATCCAACTCACTATCTAATAATTTACCTAGCTCTTTTTCAGTTCTTTTTGTTAGTATGTTACAGTTGTTGAAGGCATATGTGTTATTTGGGTTCTATCTTCCCATATGTATTACACAACATTTTTCAGGGTTTAGCAACATTCCCCAAGTTTGGGCCCAGTTAGCTATAGTATTTAAGTCATGCTGCATTAGCGCACACTGATCCTTTGTTTTACATATGCCTCCTAGTTTTACATCACCAGCATACTTGGTGACATAATTGAGAATATTTTGTTCCATAGCTGCCATGAAAAGCTGAAATGTAACCAGACCCAAGGCTAACCACAGGGATCTGTCCTGGGCCTGTTCCTCTTCAATCTGTTCATCAGCAATGTTGAAGAAGGTATCCAGGATGGATTGTGTCTTTTTGCAGATGACAGTAAGCTCTGTGGGAGGGTGAATAGCAATAAAGAAATCAGGGCAATGCAGTGTGACTTACAGAAGCTAGAGGACTGGTCCAAGGTTTGGCAGTTGAAATTCAATGTCAAAAAGTGCAAAGTGATGCACCTAGGGAATAAGAACCTGAGGACAGAGTACTGGATGGGTGGGGTGAGACTTAGCACTACAGCTGAGGAATGTGACCAAGGAGTTACCATCAACGACAGCCTCAAACAATCAAGTAAGTGCCACAAAGCCTATGGTAAGGCAAGTAGGATGCTGGGGTGTAGAGGGAGGGTTATTAATAGAAGGAGGAAGGAGATAATATTACACCTTTATAGATCTTTAGGCCACACATGGAGTACTTCACGCAGTTCTGGAGCCCTTACCTCAGGAAAGATAGGGACAGGCTGGAGACAGTGCAACACAGGGTAACACAAATTATTCAGGGCCAACAGGGCAGGTCTTATGAGGAGCACCTCAAGGCACTGAATATCTGCTTATGGGAGACTAGAAGGGAAAGGGGAGATATGATTGAGATCTTTACGCTCCTAAAAGGATTAAACAAGGTGAACTCTGAGGAAATATTTAGCTTGAACACTAGTTTGAGGTCACAAGAACATAAATAGAAACTGACTGGAGTAAGTTTCAGTAGGGACATGGGACAGTATTATTTTACAGAAAGGGTGGGTGAGCCATAGCACAGTCTACCAGCCAAAGTGGTGCACACTAAAACAGCTGATGGTTTCATGTATGGTTGAGACAGAGTAAAGGGTATTGTGGTCACTCAGGGCAACAGAATCCAGAAGCAGAATAGGGAAGAGGAGGGGGAGGGCTAGGAACCTGGGTAGACAGTAGTTCCCAGGGTTAGATAGGGAACTTGGGCAGACTGGATGGACCACTGATCTTTTCTGCCATCACTGTTTGTGTTTCTATGTCTCTAATGTTAACCACACTGTACGGTGGTCGCTGGTATCCAAGGGATTGCCCATTGTGACATCTGCAATGTCATCCCTGTTTGTAAGCACCAGGTCCCATCCTGCTGCAACCCTAATGGGTTCATTGACTAGCTGCCTAAGAAAAGCCACTTGCAGGGAGTGAATGATAGCTCTCCTCTTTGCCAAAGCTACAGTCAGAGGGCTCCAGTCCACATCTGATAGATTAAAGTCACCAATTAGTAGCACCCCCTACCTACCATGCCATCATGATGAAGGCTTCCTCCAAGGCCTTCTTCAATTCCTCACCATGTGCTGAAGGTGTGTATACCACCCCTATATGGATAGCAGCCCCAATATCTATCTACAGAATGTCCCATAGCACCTCCAGTCCTTCTTTTGTCTGCAGGCACACTGAGTTGTGACAGCTCATTTCCAAATGTGTCCTAGGAGATGGGTGACATGAACCAGCTCTATTGATGGGAGAATATTGTCCAGAACATCAGGGAAAATACCCTTCTACTATGTCTTATGGGATAATAAGCTTTCACCTAAGCAGCTACCGGTAATGGGTAGAAGGGACCACAGTTTAACATCTTTTCCTGTTAATTACAGCTCTGCAAGGTAGTGCCCCCTAAAGCTGCACTAGTATAAGTAAGTCTCTGGGGGAAGGGATGATGGCCGTCTATACCCTGGCACCACCGTGGGGGGCTTTAGGGCTCCACAGGGGATGTAACCTGAGATGGAGATATTGTCAGCAAAAAGAAATCCAGAGTCCTTCTGAGTCTGCCCAATACCCTTAACCTATTGTCTCACTGGGGTATTTAGCCCTGATTACTACCCCTAGCCACCCACCACCACCTACTACTCCTACCTTCCTTACCCCACCTGTTGGTGGTATCAGCCCCATATATCTGACCCACCCACTTTTGAATGAGGTTATAGACCTCATCCCCACTATCTCCACAGGTAATGGATTCCATCACTCTCTTGGTGAAGAATAATTTCCTCTTGTCTGTCTTGAAATTCCCACTGACAGGTCTCGATATATATGTCGTCTTGTCACTAACAGTTCTCTGTTCAAATCATGTTGACATTGTCAGGTCTCTGTTCAAGCCATCTTGTCAATGACGAGTCTCCATTCATGCCCTCCTGTCGCTGAGGGGGTTTCCATTCATGCCTTGTTGTCACTGACAGGTCTCCATTCATTGGTGACCTGTGATATGGGTGAGTCAAATTGAGCGACTCAATTTGAGTGACTCAGTTTTACAGCCTGTAATTACAGCAACTGTTAAAGGATAGCGAGGAGCAGCTACAGTGAGTGCGAGGGAACAAAACGTGATGGGTAGAGTAGAGCGACTGGCATAGGGAGCTATAGGGAGAAAGGATGTAGGAGCATGTTTGGCTAGACAGTTCCCAGCTGGCTGTTTGGTGTTGCGGTATGACTGATGCATCTGGTGTGGGTGACCAGGGTTCGGTGTTAGGTGGGTGGAAATAAATGTGTTTTTGGGGGAGGTTGGTACTTGTGTTTTGTTTTTGGTTTTTCATCTTCCCCCACCCTATAAGTGTTCTGTAGGGCACCCACCCTCTTGAATGTGCCCCCCACTGATTACTTGCCTCCTCTGAATAGCCCCCTCCCAAATTTTGTCAAGCCCCCGAAGTTGACTATAAAAATAACAGGGAGGGGATGCGGGGGACAAAGGGCATAGCCCCCAAATAAAAATATTTTAAAAAGATTGCCTCCAGAGAGAATGTTGCAGAACCTCGCTCTTTTTAGTTCTAATATAGTGCGCACTGCAGTTGTTTTATTCTGCAAAGTGCACTCAATGATGTTATAGTCGTGATTTTGCTTTTGATTATATTACATTGCACCCCATTCATCCAATGTTACTGACAGGTCACTATTCATGCCCTCTTGTCACTGACAGGTCTCCAGTCATCCCGTCATGTCACTAACGAGTCTCCATTCAAGCCCTCTTGTTAATAATGGGTCCCCATTCATGCCCTCTTGTCACTGAATGGTCTCCATTTATGCCCTCTTGTTACTGATGGGTCTCCATTCATGTCCCTCTTGTTACTGATGGGTCTTCATTCATGCCCTTTTGTTAATGATGGGTCTCCATGAATGCTCACATGTCACTGAGGGATCTCCATTCATGCCCTAATGTCACTGAAGGGTCTCCATTCATGCCCTAATGTCACTGAAGGGTCACAATTCATGCCCTCTTGTCACTGACAGGTCTCCATTCATTCCCTCATGCCATTCATGCGTATCTACTCAAGCCCTCTTGTTAATAACTGGTCTCCATTCATGCCCTCTTGTTAGTAATGGGTCACAATTCATGCACTCTTGTTACTGACAGTTCTCCATTCATCCCCTCATATCACTGACGGGTCTCCACTGAAGCCCTCTTGTTAATAACAGATCTCCATTCATGCCCTCTTATTACTAATGGGTTTCCATTCATGCTCTCTTGTTACCAATGGGCCTGCATTCATGCACTGTTGTTACTGATGGGTCTCCACTGGCACCCTCTTGTCACTGAGTGGTCTCCATTCATTCCCTCTTGTTACTGAAGCATCTCCATTTATGCGCTTTTGTTACAGATGGATCTCCATTCATGCCCTCTTGTCACTGAAGGGGATCTCAATTCATGCCCTCTTGTTACTGATAGGTCTCCATTCATAAGCTTTTGTCAATGAGTGGTCTCCATTCATACTCTCTTGTTACTGAAGGGTGTCCATTCATGCCCTCTTGTTACTGATGGGTCTCCTTTCAAGCCCTCTTGTCACTGACGGATCTCCATTCATGCCCTCTTGTTAATGATGGGTCTCCATTTATGCCCTCTTGTTACTGAGGGGTCTCTATTTATGCCATCTTGTCATTGAGGGGGTCTCGATGCATGCCCTCTTGCTACTGAAAGGTGTCCATTCATACCCTCCTGTCACTGAGTGGTCTCCACTAATGCCTTCTTGTTACTGATGGGTCTCCATTCAGGCCCTGTTATTACTGATGGGTCTCCATTCATGCCATCTTGTCACTGACAGGTTTCCTTTCATCCCTTCATATCACTGACAGGTCTACACTCAAGCCCTCTTGTTAATAACAGGTCTCCATCCATACCATCTTGCTACAGACGGATCTCCATTCATGCCAGCTTGTCACTGAAGGGTCTCCATTCATGCCCTAATGTTACTGATGGGTCTCCATTCATGCCCTCATGTCGCTGACAGGTCTCCATTCATTTCTTCATGTCACTGATGGGTCTCCACTCAAGCCATCTTGTTAATAATAGGTCTCCATTCATGCCCTCTTGTCACTGACAGGTCTCCATTCATTTCTTCATGTCACTGATGGGTCTCCACTCCAGCCCTCTTGTTAATAATGGGTCTCAATGCATGCCCTCTTGTTACTGATGGGTTTCCATTCATGTCCTCTTGTTACTGATGGGTCTCCATTCACGCTCTCTTGTTAATGATGGGTCTCCATTCATGCGCACTTGTCATTGTCTTCAGGCTCTCTTGTTTCTGATGGGTCTCCATTCATGCTGTCTTGTTATTGATGGGTCTCCATTCTTGCTCTCTTGTTACTGAGGGGTCTCCATTCATGACCTCATATTACTGATGGGTCTCCATTCATGACCTCATATTTCTGATGGGTCTCCATTCATACTCTCTTGTTACTGATGGGTCTCCATTCATGACCTCATATTACTGATGGGTCTCCATTCATGCCCTCTTGTTACTGACCCGTCTCTATTCATACCCTCATATCACTGATGGGTCTCCACTCAAGGCATCTTGTTAATAATAGGTCTCCATTCATTCCCTCTTGTCACTGACTTCATGACCTCTTTATCTGATGTGTCTCCATTCATGCCCTCTTGTTACTTAGGGGTCTCCATTCATGCTCTCTTGTTACTGATTGGTCTCCATTATTACCCTCTTGTCACTGAGTGGTCCCCACTAATGCCTTCTTGTTAATAACAGGTCTCCATCCATACCCTCTTGTTACTGATGGGTCTTCATGCCCTCTTTTACTGATAGGTCTCCATTGATACCCTCTTGTCACTGAGTGGTCTCCATTCATAACCGCTTGTTACTGATGGGTCTCCTTTCATGCCTTCATGTTACTGTTGGGTCTCCATTCATGCCCTCTTGCTACTGATAGGTCTCCATTCATACTCTCTTGTCACTGAGTGGTTTCCATTCATGCCTTTTTGTTACTGAAGTGTCTCCATTCATGCCCTATTGTTAATGAAGGGTCTCCACTCATGCCCTCTTGTTACAGACAGTCCATTCATCCCCTCATATCGCTGATGGGTCTCCTTTGAAGCCCTCTTGTTAATAACAGGTCTCCATTCATGCCTTCTTGTTACTGATGGGTTTCCATTCATGCCCTCTGTTACTGATGGGTCTCCATTCATGCTCTCTTGTTACTGATGGGTCTCCATTCATGCCCTCTTGTTACTGACCCGTCTCTATTCATACCCTCATATCACTGATGGGTCTCCACTCAAGGCATCTTGTTAATAATAGGTCTCCATTCATTCCCTCTTGTCACTGACTTCATGACCTCTTTTTCTGATGTGTCTCCATTCATGCCCTCTTGTCACTGTCTTCATGCCCTCTTGTTTCTGATGGGTTTCCATTCATGCCTTCTTGTTACTGATAGGTCTCCATTCATGCCCTCTTTTCACTGATGGTCTCCATTCATGCCCTCTTGTCAGTGAGGGGGGTCTCAATTCATGACCTCATATTACTGATAGGTCTCCATTCATGCCGTCTTGTTACTAATGGGTTTCCATCACATCCTCTTTTCACTGAGTAGTCTCCACTCATGCCCTCTTGTTACTGATGGGTCTCCATTCATGTCCTCTTGTCATTGATGGGTCTCCATTCATACCTTCTTCTTACTGACAGGTCTCCATTCATACCCTGATATCACTGATGGGTCTTCACTCAAGCCCTCTTGTTAATAACAGTTCTCCATTCATGCCCTCTTGTTACTGATGGGTCTCCATTCATGCCCTCTGTCACTGAATTCATGCCCTCTTTTTCATGATTTGTCTCCATTCGTGCCCTCTTGTTACTGAGGGGTCTCTATTCATGCTCTCTTGTCAATGAGGGGGGTATCAATTCATGACCTCTTGTTACTGATGGTTCTCCATTCATGCCCTCTTGTTATTGATTGGTTTCCATTCATACCCTCTTGTCACTGAGGGGCCCCCACTCATGCCCTCCTGTTATTGATGGGTCTCCATTCATGCCCTCTTGTTACTGACAGGTCTCCATTCATGCTCTCTTGACAATGAGCGGTGGCAATTCATGTCCCCTTGTTATTGATGGCTCTCAGTTCATGACCTCTTGTTACTGATGGGTCTCCATTCATGCCCTCTTGTTACTGATCCATCTAAATTCATACCCTCTTGTCACTGAGTGGTCCCCACTCATGCCCTCTTGTTACTGATGGGTTTCCATTCATGCCCTCTTGTTATTGATGGGTCTCCATTCCTGCCCTCTTGTCGCTGACAGTTCTCCATTCATGCCCACTTGTTACTGATGGGTCTAAATTCATCCCCTATTGTCACTGAGGGGGCCTCAATTCATGACCTCATATTACTGATGGATTTCCATTCATGCCCACTTGTTACTGATGGGTCTAAATTCATCCCCTCTTGTCACTGAGGGGGCCTCAATTCATGACCTCATATTACTGATGGATCTCCATTTATGCGCTCTTGTTACTGATGGGTCTCCATCATACCCTCTTGTCACTGAGTAGTCTGCACTCATGCCCTCTTGTTATTGATGGGTCTCTATTCATGTCCTCTTGTCACTGATGGGTCTCCATTCATGCTGTCTTGTTACTGATGGGTCTCCATTCATACCTTCTTGTTACTGATGGGTCTCCATTCATACCTTCTTGTTACTGACAGGTCTCCATTCATACTCTCATGTCACTGATGGGTCTCGACTCAAGCCCTCTTGTTAATAACAGTTCTCCATTCATGCCCTCTTGTTACTGACAGGCCTCCATTCATCCCCTCATATCACTGACAGGTCTCCACTGAAGCCCTCTATTTAATAACAAGTCTCCATTCATGCCCTCTTGTCACTGACTTCATGCCCTCTTTTTATGATGTGTCTCCATTCGTGCCCTCTTGTTACTGAGGGGTCTCCATTCATGCTGTCTTGACAATGAGGGGGTCTCAATTCATGACCTTTTTTTACTGATGGGTCTCCATTCATGCCCTTTTGTTATTGATCGGTCTCCATTCATACCATCTTGTCACTGAGCGTTCCCCACTCATGACCTCTAGTTACTGGTGGGTCTCCATTCATGCCCTCTTGTTACTGATGGGTTTCCATTCATGCCCTCTTGTTATGGATGAGTCTCCATTCCTGCCCTATTGTTACTGATGGGTCTCCATTCATTTCCCCTTGTCACTGAAAGTCTCGATTCATGACCCCCTTTTTACTGATGGGTCCCTATTCTGGCTCTCCTTTCCTGATGGGTCTGCATTCATACCCTCTTGTCATTGAGTGATCCACATTCATGCCCTCCTGTTACTGAGTGGTCTTCATTCATTCTCTCTTGGTACTGTGAGGTCTCCATTCATGCCCTCTTGTTTCTGATGGATCTTCCTTCATGCTGTCTTGTCATTGAGGGGTCTCCATTCTTGCCTCTTTGTCACTGAAGAGCCTCCATTCATGCCCTTTTGTCAATGATGGGTCTCCATTCATGCTCTCTTGTCACTGACAGGTCTCCATTCATCCCCTCATGTCACTGTTGTGTCTCCACTCAAGCCCTCTTGTTAATAAAGGCTCCCCATTCATGCCTTCTTGTTACTAATGGATCTCCATTCATGCCCTCTTTTTATAGATGGGTCTCCTTTCATTCCCTCATGTTTCTGATGTGTCTCCATTCATGCCCTCTTTTTACTGATAGGTCTCCATTCATACCCTCTTTTCACTGACAGGTCTTCATTCATGCCCTCTTGTTAGTGAGGCATCTCCATTCATGCCCTTATGTCACTGAGTGGTCTCCATTCATGCCATCTTTTTACAGAAGGGTCTCTGTTCATAACCTCTATTTACTGATGGTCTCCATTCATGCCCTCTTTTCACTGACGGGTCTTCATTCATGCCCTCTTGTTAGTGAGGCATCTCCATTCATGCCCTTATGTCACTGAGGGGGTCTCAATTCATGACCTCTTGTTAATGATGGATCTCCATTCATACCCTCTTGTCGCTGAGTGGTCTGCACTCATTCCCTCTTGTTATTAATGGATCTCCATTCATGCCCATTCATGCCCTCTTGTTACTGAGTGGCCTCCATTCATACCCTCTTGTCACTGACAGGTCTCCATTCATCCCCTCATATCAGTGACAGGTCTCCACTGAAGCCCTCTTGTTAATAACGGGTCTCCATTCATGCCCTTTTGTTACTGATCTTTCCCCTTTCATGCCCTCTTGTTTCTGATGGGTCTCCATTCATGCCCTCCTGTTACTGAGTGGTCTCCATTCATGCCCTCTTGTCACTGACAGGTCTCCATTCATCCCCTCATATCACTGACAGGTCTCCACTGAAGCCCTCTTATTAGTAACAGGTCTCCATTCATGCCCCCTTGTTACTAATGGGTCTCCCTTCATGCCTTTCTGTTACTGATAGGTCTCCATTCATACCCTCTTGTCACTGAGGGGGTCTCAATTCATGACCTTTTGTTACTGATGGATTTCCATTCATGCTGTCTTTTTACTGATGGATCTCAGTTCATGCCCTCTTGCCACTTATGGGTCTCCATTCATGCCCTCTTTTTACTGATGTATACCCCCCAATGGCAACACCAGTGCAGGAAATGACACTACAGTGACTACAGTGGCACATTGCTGTAGTGTATGCACTGGAACCTGCCACTGTCTGTAGGGGGCTTGCAGTCCCCCCAAATGAGCTCTGACTTGGAGCTGATAATCCTTAGTGGAGGGTGCGGTGGATGCAGTCCACCATGTTGGGAGTTCAAGGGGCAAAGCCCCACTGAACAAAACATTTTGTTTTTTTTGGAACCGGCAGCCGATGTGAAAAGCGATCAACCTGCCAGTTTCATTGTCTGGTCATTCGACAAATGTTTTGTCAATGACCAGCATGGATCCATTACTGAGGGATTTCCATTCATGCCATCTTGTCATTGCGTGGTCTCCAATCATGCCCTCTTTTTACTGGTGGGTCTCCATTCATGCCATCTTGTTATTGATGGGGCTCCATTCATGCCCTCTTGTCACTGACAAGTCTCCATTCATGCCATCTTGTTACTGAGGGGTCTCCATTCATGCCCTCTTGTCACTGAGGGGTCTTGATTGATGACCCCTTTTTACTGATGGGTCTCTATTCATGCCCTCTTGTTACTGATGGGTCTTCATTCATACCCTCTTGTTACTGAGTTGTCTCCATTCATGCCCTCTTGTAACTGATGGAGCTCCATTCATGCTCTCTTGTCACCGAGGGGTCTCCATTCATGCCCTCTTGCCACTTAGTATTCTCCATTCATGCCCTCTTGTTACTGAGGGATCTTCATTCATGCCTCTCTTGTCACTGAGGGGTCTAGATTCATGACCTTTTGTTACTGATTGGTCTTCATTCATGCCCTCTTTTCACTGAGTGGTCTCCATTCATGCCATCTTCCTACTACACTTCTACTCCTAGAGAATAGTCCCTAACTATTCATTTTGTATATTCCTGTCTGAATCTTGTACATTTTTACCATGTCACTTCTTTCCTTCCTGGCTTCAAGTGTGTGCATGTTAGGGGCTACCGACCATTCCCCATATGACCTTCCATGTTGTCCCTGTATCATCAGTCTGATCCTGTGCTACACAGTCTTCAGCCAATGCCTGTCCTTACTCAGGTGTGAGCTGCAGAACTGGGCACAGCATTCTAGGTGAGGCCTTACCAGGGACCTGCAGTGGGGCAGTATCCCCTCTTTTCTTCTACTGCTGAATCCTCTCCCTGTGCATCCCAGAGTTGTAGTTACATTGCAGTGTGCTTTACTGCATTGATCTGATGATTTGAGGGTGTCACTGATAGTAGCCCCCAGGTCCCTTCCTTCAATCGCAGTGGTCAACCGTCCATGCAGTACTCTGTTCTTGTCTCCAATGTGTATCCTTTTGCACTTTCGGCATTGAATCCCAACTGCCATAGTTGGATCATCTGTCCAGGTTTTCCGGATCCTACTTCAACTCCCTCAACCACTTCTAACTGTCTGCTCTGCCACAGAGTTTGGCATTTTCTGAAGACACACCTCATGCTCTGGATGCTATCCCTTATGTCTCTTATGATCATATTGAACAGGACTGATCCCAGGATGAAACCCTCTAGTATGCCAGGAAAATACACAGTGAGTACTGAGCACAAGTAATTGTTTATTACATAATTAATAATGCCCATCAGCCTCCACTAAACCCCCACAAATAACCTAATAATCCTCCTTTTGACTTTTTTCTTTTATATACCTGAACAAATCTTTAGCTCCCCCGTTTACTCCTTCAGTGATGCAGTTCTGTATCTGCTTTAGCCTTCCTTACCAGTCACATTGCCTCATTTAATTTTACCTGGTCTTTGTCATACTCCTCCTCCTCCTCCCTATGCATTTATTTGTATCTTTACAACTAGGCTCCTGAAAGTCTAAGTTTCTGCAGTCACTAAATGTTCTGTAGAACTTACACCATGCCACAGAATAAATGTAGCACCATATAATTTATTGCCCTTGGAACCTGTTTATTCAAATACACACTTTTTTTCAAAGTCCCTGGCTCTCTTTTCCTCCATCTTATCCTGACATCCCTCCTATGTGCTAAGTTTATGATGCAGTCGATGACATCACATCGTATTTTAGCCAATGGCAGGAATGCATTCTGCTACAGAAATGAATAATGAATGCCACAGGAATCAAATACTGAAGCAGAAGCCCAGGGACCCTGCCAGAGAAATCAGAAAGGAAGTGGCATGGAGATCTAGAGGCCATGCTCTTTAAGGTCCTAAATTTGAAGATAGAAGGAAGAAGGCTCAGAGGTAATGTGAGGATGTATTTTTTCACAGAGAGGGTTGAGGATGCATGGAATGACCTTCCTGTGGAGGTTGTGGAGTCAAAAACAGTGGGGGAATTCTAGAATGCATGGGATAGACATAAGGCAATTCTAGGGGTTGGGGGTAGGAGGAAGTAGGCTGTTGGTTAACTAGGATCTGCAGCTTATCCATTGGGTAGAGAAATGGGCAGACTGGGTGTGCCAAGCGGTCCTTATCTGCCATCAAATTCTATGTTTCATGTTTCCTGTTCCTCACTACATACCCCACCTCCTTAACCATATCAGATTCCTGCCCTTATTTCTCTCAGTAATTTTAGCATACATGAGTCACTTACCTCTGATATGGTAATTTTATTCTACCCATTTATCCTCGGTGCCTGTTGCCTCATTAGCCCCCACCATTTTTTTCCTGATCTGGTCTCTGATTGTTTCAAAGTCTCCCCTCCTAAGGTCCAGGATCAAATCCCTTAAAGATGGTTAATTCAAACCACACTGTGTTGTAGTTACTGGACCCCAGTGGCTTCGTCATCCCTACCCCTTCCACTGCTTCTGAGTTTGAAAGCAACAAATTATGGATGACTTCATGTCTTGTTGGCTCAAGGACCCTTTGTATCAAGTATCATTCCTATGTATGTCCAGTAGTGACTGACGTCTTGTGCGCATCACTGCTGGCTTGCCCAATCAGTATGTGGCATTTTTCAGTCATCTACAACCACCAACTCTTTGCTTCCCTGCTCTTAGACCCTCCCCCATTCTCTGTCCCCTCTCCTTTTGCCCAGGTAGCCTGTAAACCACTCCAGTCCTAATCTGTTTTCCCTCAGCTGTAGTCGACTGATCTCTAATCAACGTCACTCTTCCTCCTTAATAGTGCAATCCTCTGTATTCTCTATGCCCTCTTTAATGTAAATGGTCTTACTGTACATCCCCTTTGCCCTTATGCCTGTCCTCCCTGAACAGAATATAACCTGGGGTGGCTAGATACCATTTGTTGTTTCCTGATGCCCACATCTCTGTTACAGCCACTATGTCTTGGCCTGCTTCTGACATCACCACTTGGAGCTCGATGATTTTGTTTCCCAAGGTACTTGCATTCAGGCATACCACCTTCCACCCACCCTTTTATGTTCTCTTTTTAGTTTCCCTTCTTTACCTATCATCTGTAGTTCCCTTCCTTTTCTTTCTGTTTCTGTTGAGTGCCTCCTCAACCCCCTCATTCATCCTCCAGTCCTGTCTCCCTCCTGTCTACACAGCCCCTTCTTACCCTGTACCCCCAGCCCCTTCCTGGGAAGTACTAAATAGATCCCGTGCTTCCATCTCTCTACTAACAGTTCTTTTGCTCCAGCCATCCCCCATTGAGTTTAAATGCCTAGTAATATAGACATTAAATTTTTGTCCCAAGGTACTTGTCCCCTCCTTCATGAGATGAAGGACATCTCACTTGAGCAGCCATCTATTCCAGAAATGACTCAAGTCTCCTACAAACCTAAACCCATGCTTATTGCACTGTCCCTTCAATCATGCATATAAGGCATCCGTCTTCTCTCGCCTCAGCCTGTCCCCATCCCTGCCCTACAATGTCAGGACCTAGAAAAAGACCAGCAATGCTGCCATCCTCCATAGCCTAATCCCTAGCTTTCAGAAGTGTGTCTTAAAGGAGAACTGTTATCAAAATCTAAAAAACATATGTTGTTGAGAGTGTTTCGATCTGTGTGTGTAGTGCTGGTGTGTCCTTCCCTGTGCTTGCAGTTAAGAGTTTTTTCTACATATAACTATTGGTTTAATGGCACCTTGGTATGTCTGTGCTTTAATTTTTTATTGCTTACTTTTTCCTACAGTGCTCTTTGACCCATGTGACAAAAATGCACCTAGAGCCATTCTGTTGTTAGGAGCCTGATATTCCAATCTAAACTAAATAGCTCTTTCTATTCCAAACATTTTGTTTTCTAGGTATGTGACTTGTTCTAGCTAGGAAAAGTAAATGTTTTCTTTTTAAACCTTTTAATTTCTCAAACAGCCATAAAAGGCACAAAATTCTCCCCAGGTCATCATTGCCATGATTAGTGAAGACACTAGCTGTTTCCTCACAGAAGAGCCCACTCAGTTATCTCTTGGGTGTTTGCTAAACTGTAAATGCAGCCTTTAGTGCTCACAGAATAAGGAAAGTTACTTACAATCACAACTCTGCTGCTGTAAACTTGACTCTAAACTAGAGATGGGCAAAAGTGGGGATTTCTTCTTTCGTGAAAGTCTGGAAACTTTTGAGGAAGTTTCCAAACTTCTGCCTGTGGTGGTGGGGAAAACTTCTATGAATGTTTTGGGTGAAATTTTGCCCTTTGGGCAATACAAATAAGCCCTAGTTGCTAGTGGTCCTTCCACCCACCCAATCACCTGCCCAGCAAAAGTCTGGGTGGCTAATGGTCCCTCCCCACCACCCGCCCGACATGTATAAAAATATCCCTGGTTGCTAGCAGTCATCCCACCTTATCACCCACCCAACAAATGCCCTGTGGCTAGTGGTCCCTCCACTCCATCCAGTCACCCATCCATACTGTCCAGTAACCCCCAATCCCTATCTCCATCTGTAGCAGGTTCCATAGATAGTCCTTAGTTTTGAATCTATTTAAAAAAATTCCTTGTGGTCTAGTGGTTTCAACTCCCTTCCCATTCCTGATCCCCAGTGCCTGAATAAATAATTAATTCCCTGATGGATTAATGCACCCTACCTCCCCCACCCCAGCAGGTGTCATACCACCCCACACTCACTCCCATCCCAAATGCCAGTGGGCAGACTGTCACAGCCCTCCTCTCTCCACCATGGCTGGCCTGCCCACTGAACTGCCTTTGAATAGGCATGTCCCTGTACAAGAACATTGTGCCAGACCACTGACTGGGTTTCTGGATGGGGATGGGGATGGGAGCGGGGTGGTAGGTGTCCTGCTGGGGTGGGGGGACACTAGACCACCAGGAAATTAATTATTTATTTAGAAACTGGGGATCAGGGATGGGGTTCAAACCACTAGCCCACCAGGAAATTAAAAAATAGACTACATACAGACCTTGCTATGGACAGAGATAGGGATTGGGGTGGGGGTTACTGGACAGTATGGGCAGGTTGCTGGGTGGAGGACAGGGACCACTAGCAACAGGGCGTTTATCAGGTAGATGATGGGGTGGAGAGAGGGATCACTAGCCACCAGGGATATTTTCATATATGTTGGGTGGGTGGTGGGGAGTGACCACTAGTCTCCGGGGCTTTTGCTGGACAGGTGAAGAGGTGGCAGGAGGGTTCACCAGGAGACCAGGGTTATTTTTTACAAGGTTGGGTGGATGACTGGGTGGTGGGAAGAACCACTAGCTGGTCAGACAGGTGGTGAGGAAGGACTGCTACTACCAGCCTCCGGGGCTTTTTGTGGGGCAATTGGATCAGGCCACTCAGGTGGCAATCGCAGGTGGAATTTCTGTGAAAGTTCAGAAATGGATTTCTGAACTTTCACAGAAGTGAAAGTCAGACTTTCACTTGAATTCTGCCTGTGGAAATTAATTTTTTCACATGCCTACTCTAATTGGGTACTTGTATTTATGGTCACACGCATCACTGTCACATGGGATAGGAAGCATTGTAGAAATGAGACAAGCACTAAAAAATTCAAACATGGAGATCTCCAAAGGCCATCAAATGCATAGACAAATTTAGAAAGAACTCTTAACAGCAAAGAAATGTAAAGACACACTAGGACTACACCCACAAATCCAACAAAACACTCTGCACCATACATGTTTCTAAATTTTAAGTGTAGTTTCCCTTTAACTACCTTTACCTCCTGGCTGGCCCAAACATTAGTTCACAAGTGTTCAAACACTTATTGCTCCCCCACCTCCATCCCACTAATTTCTAACTGACTTCCTGCCAGTCAACGCTCTTGGCTGGCATCTGATCACTTTTCTCCCTAATGCACTCCTGCATGAAGCCTTACAATGCTCCTAATCATGGAATTCCCCTACCAACAACAACTTGCCTAGTATTCTCACTGCCTTCTTCCCATCCCCCCTCAAGGGTGTTACCTTGTCTGTGGGATCCTGCTTCATGCCAGGCTCACAACTTCACTTGAGAGAGTCAGGAACCTGTGCTTCCTTCAAGGGTGCAAAACAATTTATAGTCATGATAGTTGAATGTCCATCACCACTCATATTCCTTTATTTGCCCCACCACCACCCTCCTGCCCCTAGGACCCATGGGCCTCTGGGGCAGAGGATGGTGGTAGGTGGTCACAGACCCCAGTTCAGTTGTCTGCACAACAGGCATATTTCATCTGGTGCTGCATCCAACAAAGACTGGAACTCTGTGAGTTTCCTGCAGAGAGAGCATGGACCATACCTCCTAACTGCTGCTCAAAGAACAGTCATGCCACAATACCTACAACAAACTAGCATCCCTTTCCAATCAGCCTCCAACTCCATACTGTCCACATCCTCTCAGTTATTATGTGCTACAGTACTACTATCCCTCTCTCTAGCGCATCTTCCAACCCTCCCCTTTCTACTTGTAATGCTACCCTTCTCTACATAGGGTTTTAGGACAACTTACTTGTTACAGTTCATTTCATAGAATCAAATATGGCTGCAGCAAGTGGCCCTTTCCAACTCCCCCTTTCACTGCCTGCCTTGTTACACCTAACCTGGCTTGTTAGTATTATGACTGAGCTTGGGACCATCCTCAATGTGGTCCTAACTAACTCTGAGGTGGTTGGTGCTGTTAAGGTTGGGGAGCCTCTGGCTAATAGCGACTACAACTCTGTCTGGTTCAAGCTATCCCTTGAGAAAGTTAAATCTCAATCCAGGGCTATCATGTTGAACTTCAGAGCAGCACACTTTGAAAAATGAAACTGTTAGTCAAGGAAAAACTGTCAGGAATCCACAAAAAGCAGAAGGTAGAAGACATCTCGGGGCAGGATACGTAAGCCATCCTAGAAGCTACCAAGCTGTACATAAGGTCAGTAATGAAACAAAACAAACAGAAGAGACCCATTTGGTGCACCACCCAAGTCAGGGAAGCAATCAGAAACAAAAAAACATAGGAGGTGACAGCATATAAGGACTGTGTGGCCCACCTAATCTGCCCTTTCTCCCTACCCAGTACAATACCTCAGACCCTAGTTGATCTGCAGCTTACTCTCACTTCCCTATTGCAAGAGTACACTTATTGCTATCCCACGCATTCTTGAATTCCTCTATCATTTTTGCCCCCACCACCTTCACAGGGAAGTTTCTCCAAGCATCCACTACTCCTTCTGTAAATAAGTACTTCCTTACATTGCCTCTGAGCCTAACCCCTCTAGCCTCATATCATGCCCCCTTGTTCTTTTACACCTTCTTTTCTGAAATATGCTATCCTCCTGTACCTTGTTTATACCCTTGAGGTACTTGAATGTCTCTATAATAGTCCCCCTCTCTCTCTCTCTCTTTCTCTCTTCTCTCCTCCAGGGAATACATATTGGGGTCCCCTAGTCTTTCCTCATATGACTTTTGGTGCAGTCTTTGCACCATTTTTTTGCCCTTCTCTGGACTTTCTCTATTTTGTCTATGTCATTCCAGAGATGTGGCCTCCACAACTGGACACAGTACTCCAGATGAGAGCTCACTAGTGATCTGTACAGTGGCATAACCACCTCCTTTTTCTGTGCTGGTGATACCTCTCCTTATGCACCCTAACATCCCACATGGCTCTCCCCACAGCCTTCTCACATTGTTTGGCTGCCTTTAGGTCATCAGATATGATTACACCCATGTTCCATTCTTGATTGGTGGCCATCAGTACCTCTCCCCCAATTTGTACTCCTCTCCTGGATTTCTGTGCCTCAAATGCATGATGTTGCACTTCTTTGCACTGAATCTTACTGTTACACTCAACCACACTTCAAGCATGTTTAGGTCCTTCCTCATTTTTTTGCCATCCCCGGAGTGTCAACTCTGTTGCAGATCTTAGTATTATCTGTAAAGAGGCATACAGTACCTTCCCCTCCAGCCCCTCTGCAATGTCACTTATGAAGACATTAAAGAGGACTGGCCCCAGCACGGATCCTTGTGGCACCCTGTTGGTCACCCCCTCTCCTCAGATTGAACACCATTTATCACCACCTTCTGAGTCTTGTCACTCAACTAGTTTCTGATCCAGTTTACCACTTTAGGGCCACTCCCATGCTGCCCAAGTTATTTTCCTACCTCCTATGTGGGATGGTGTCAAAGGCCTTGCTGAACTCTAAGTAGACCCATCCACCGCCCCTCACTGGTCTACCTCCCTGGTCATCTAGTCAAAGAAATCTATCTGATTTGTTTGACAAGACCTTCCCACTGAGAATCCATGTTGCCTCAGATCCTGTGCTCCACCAGATTCAAGAAATATCACAATCCTTTCCTTTAGCAGTGACTCCATTAATATCCCCACTAACAAAGTCAGGATGACTGGCCTGTATTTTCCAGCCTCTTCCCTGTCCCTATTTTTGTGGAGAGGTATTACATTTTCCCTCCTCCATTCCACTGGAACCACTCCTATATCTATTGATTTGTTGAATAGGGCTGTTAGTGGTGCTGCCAGCACCTCTCTAAGTACTTTTAATATTCTGGGATATATCCCATCCGGACCCATAGCCTTGTCCCATTTCAAATTCTCGTGTTCCTTTAGGATTCTCCTCTGTAAATTGGCTGGTGTCCACATCTCTCCTATTGGTGTTCCTATCGCCCAAAAATGGTTCTCATTCCCCTTCTTCTGTGAATACTGAAAAAAAATATTTCTTCAGGATTGTTGCTTTTCTAGGTCCCCTCTACCCCCACCCTTTAACATCACAATCCCACCCCTGGTCTTTTGTTTACTAATGTGCCTGAAAATGGTCTTGACTCATTTCTTAATAGCCTGTGCTATTTTATCCCTCCCATTGTGCCTTTGCACACCTAACAACTTTCTCTGCTTCCCTTCGCTTTTCCAAATACAGTTCCCTATCTTCCTCCTCTGTGTTTCCTTGTTCCTCCTGAAAGTTAACTTTGTCTCTCTTACCTTCCTGGCCACGCTGTTTTGAGGACCATAGTGTAGGCTCTTAACCTCCCTCTCTCCAACTCCATGTGCCCCAAAGTCTACCCCCTTAACAACAGAATCCCCACCAAGAGTTACTTCCTTTTCTGGGGGCCTCTGCCTCTCCCCCGGGGTCTCCACTGTGAAGGACCATGCATCCTCCTTGGTCTCCACTGTGGGTGCCCTGTTGGAACAGTTCCAACTGCCAGCACAGCACAGAAGTTGTGGAGTGGAACTATAGGAGAAATGTGCCTCTGCTCCACTATCCTCACCCTTCCTGAGCCTACCATAGTCCAATCTTCCACACATACAAGATGATTACAGACAGAAAAGCAAGGAAGCAAAGAGCAGTTAAACTTGAAAAAGCATCAGCTGAGCTAATGATTGTGTTAGGGATTAAAACAGGGGACAAACAATTCCTTTGTTACATCCAGGATAAGAGGAAGAAAGGGGGATAGTTTTTCTACAAGATGGTGAGAGGTTCATTGAAGACAATGAACAGAAGGCCATTGCTCTGAACAATTTCTTCAGTCTGGTATTCACCAAGGAACTTGCAGGACCAATTCCAGATAGTGGCATCAAGGCTACTGACAGGAGTCGGCCCGTCAGCGTAGCAGTAGCGCTACTGTTCCCAACACTGGTGAACTGGGTTTGGAAATGACCTTGGATAGTCAGAGGCTGGCAAGAGGGAGGGGTTAGAGCATTCTAGGGACACTCACCAGGTCCAGGGGGGTAGGTCCCATCCTCCGCCATGAGTCTGCCACCTGGGTGCAATGGTCAGTAGATGAAGAGTCGGGTGGGGCATCATTGATATCAGCAGGTGGACGCGCTCATGGGCATGCATGGGACCTGCATTTACATCCTCATATGCAATGCTCTGGGGTGGACCAGAAAACCAGAAAATGACCCCGGGTTCTTCCATAAAGACATCTCCCCAGGAGCTTCCCTGGCTCTAACCACCTGCTGGATCATGGTGTGCCCCGATGAAAGGTAGACTGTCAGGGGAAAAAAGTATTCTCCACCTGACCCCACCTAGGGAGAATAGCCAATTCTCCATGAGGGGTGTGACCATGACTGGGAGGATCTGGGAGCATCCTGTTGGGCCTGCGGGGTCCTCGGAAGGGCCAGAGATGTAGGGTGCATAAACAGAAATTTAAAAAAAAAGGCTGCCAAATGGGTCCTACAAATGGACACCACATATTTTACCACAGAAGGAGTCAGGGAGGCATTGATGCACCTAAAGAAGGACAAGACACCAAGGCCTGATGGATGTCACCCTAGGGTGCTGCAGGAACTTGCTCAGGAATTGGAAGAACCCTTGGCACATTTGTTGAACCATTCATTTTAAGTTGGAACCATGCCATGTGACTTGAGAAGTGCAGATGTGGTACCCCTCCACAAGGGAGGTAGTAGAGAGGAGGCCAGCAACTACAGACCGGTAAGCTTCACATCAATAGTTGGGAAATTGATGGCTTAACCACTTAAGCAGGACCTAGTGAAATATCTGGAAGAGAATGGTCTTCAGGTCATGAGACAACATGGATTTGTTGCAGGGAGGTCATGTCAGACAAACCTCATTTCATTTTCTGACTCAGTGATTAAGGAAGTGGACAGTAGCCACTCAGTGGATCACCTCTACTTCAACTTTTGTAAAGCCTTTGATTCAGCGCTGTACAGGTACCTGCTTAGAAATTTGGAGGACCTAGGCATTGCAAACAGCATAGTTAGGTGGGTGGGTAATTGGCTGCAGGACAGACATCAGAGAGTGGTAGTAAACAGAGTGAATTCAGGGGAGGGAGAGGTCACTAGTGGGGTGCCCCAGGGTTCGACCTTGAGTCCAGTCCTTTTTAACATGTTCATTAGTGGCATTGGTGAAGGCATTTAGGACAAGATTGCCCCCTTTGCAGATAATACTAAGCTAGGAAGTAGGATTGATAGTGCGGAGGCAGTGAAGGACCTGCAAAAAGACCTACAGAGATTAGAAAGATGGTCCAATATCTGGCAGCTGAAGTTTAATGCAAGGTAATGCATATAGGAAAAGGGAACCCAAGGGCAGAGTATCAGCTTAACAGGGTCCAACTAAGTGTCTCACAGGAGGAAAGGAATCTAGGGGTCATCATAAGCGGCATCTTAAAGTAGTCTAGCCAATGAAACAAAGCTTACAGTAAGGCAAATAAAATGCTAGGGTGTACAGGTAGAGGAGTCGACAGTAGGAACAGGGAGGTGATCCTCCCACTGTATAGGTCACTGGTGAGGCCTCACTTGGAGAACTGTGTCCACAGGCCTCACCTGAAAAAGGACAAGGACAGGCTGGAGGTTGTGAAGAGGAGGGAGACTAAGATGGTGCAAAAGAAAAAGAAATGGGCAGACTGGATGGGCCTTGCGGTCCTTATCTGCCGTCAACTTCTATGTTTCCATGTAAGACCTACAGGAGCTCTTGTAGAAGGCATGCCTAAAATTGCTGAACTTGTATTCTCTGGAGACTGGGAGGGAAAGAGGGGACATGACTGACACATTCAGGTTCCTGAGAGGCATTAATAAAATGCCCTACTCTGAACTTTTGAACAAGGTTGATGGCTTAACCACTTGAAGACATGAATGGAAACTTTGGGAGGATGCTTCAAAAGGGATCTAAGAAAGCACTATTTCACTGAATGGGTCAATGAGCCATGGAACAAAATGCCTGCAGAGGTGGTTGGATCAAAAACCATGGCTGCTTTCAAGAGGAAGTGGGATATGGTTAGGGCCCACATAAGTATAGAGGGTACTAGAGCTGGGTTGCAGGCAAGGTTCTGGGACCAATAGAAGGCCTGGGAAACCCACAGGCAAACTTGATAGACCTATGGTCTCCTTCCGCCATAATTTTCTATGTTTCTAAGAATAGGGATAGGGTGCTACGCCAACTTACTACTTTTCGATCCCAACCTCCGTACTCTGCCTGCCTTGTTACAAACCATAGATAGGGTGTTAGGCCAACATACCATTTATAGTCCCAACCCCATTTTACTATCTGCCTTACCCTACCCATGTGATTTCTCCTTGCAGCACTTCCTTGCAGTCTTGACTTGGACAGAATTCCCTGCAGAACTGCAGACTACCTGAAGATTCTGCCCTCCTTCTCCTACAGTCCCAAATTATCTGAAGCCACTAAGCCCTGTGGGAAGAATTACTGTGCTGCTAGCACCCATTGGCATTAGCCAAACACGTGGCCCTGAATGAACGGTGCCACAAGAGGCTCACTGTACCTACCTAAAATCCCCATCCACAATGTCATTCAAGGAAACTACAGCTCCCTGGAGTTAGAAGCCCACTGACTACTGTTCTCTAGCTGCCACTCCTCATGCAAGCTTGGGCCCAGGGACTATGAAGTGAGCCTGAGCAGATCTGACTACCTGAACATTTGTGAGAGGATGACAAAGGTGACAGGCAAAATGAGGAGTGACTTGAATAGTGCAGCACAGATAAATGTAGGAAAAAAATGTTACCAAACATATTTCTACCTAACAAATTAAAGCTTTATTTTAAAATACTTTTTTAAAATGATTTCATACCCCCTTTACAGTGGCGAAGAGTGGAACAACTCAACAGCCTGCATGGCTACGTAACTATACATGGATAAGAGACGGGATATATTTCAAATTCTGTGCTTTGCTTTGTTGGTGGACCTTAAGTGATTTATAACATTTTTAGAACTAGCTCTGAGTCTGGCAAGTGACAACTCTAAACCAAAGTGAAGACGGCATTTGCCTCTTGGTGGGTGTAGCTTGGTGACCCAGTAAATGCAGATTATAATGGAAACCTTTCTGTTATTATTCCAGGAGCTCAGGAGTTGGAGGAAGAGAGTGAGGATTTTGATCAGAACAAGCGAGGTGAGTGGCTTTCCTATGAGAAGTGATCGTAGTAGCATAGTATTGATGTGATGGAAGAGAATTAGGATCTATTTTGCCCATGCCTTCTGCTATAGGACATGACACTGCAATATCTAATGGGAATATGGTAACACCTCTAAGCTTATCTGCCAGATAGTCACTGTTATAATGTTGTGTAACCCTCAGTGCAATTCTCTTTCAGGAATCTGACTAGTCCTGTGTTGCCCCTTACTCATGCTGTGTAATCCCCTTGGCACCATTCTCCCTCAGGAATGTGTCTAGTCTTGTGTTACTCCTACTCATGCTGTGTAACCCTCAATGCCATTATCCTTCAGGAATGTGTCTAGTCCTGTGTTACCCTACTCATGCTGTATAATCCTCAGTGCCATTCTCCCTCAGGAATCTGTCTAGTCCAGTGTTACCCCTACTCATGCTGTCTGGCCCTCAATGCCATTCTCCCCTCAGGAATATGTCTAGTCCTGTGTTACTCTACTCATACAGTGTTACCCTCAATATCTTTCTCTTTCAGGAATATGTCTAGTCCTGTGTCACCCCTACTCATGATATGTAACCCTCAATGTCATTCTTCCTCAGGAATCTGTCTAGTCCTGTGTTACCCCTACTCATGCTATGTAACCCTCAATGCCATTCTCCCTCAGGAATCTGTCTAGCCCTGTGTTAGTCTACTCATGCTGTGTAATCCTCAGTGCCATTCTCCCTCAGGATTCTCCCTCAGGAATGTGTCTAGTCCTGTTTTACTCTACTCATGCTGTGTTACCCTCAGTGTCATTCTCCCTCAAGACTCCCTTTGCAGTCCAGTGTTACCCCTACTCATGCTGAGTTTCCATCAGTACTATTCTCCCCTCAGGAATATGTCTAGCCCTGTGTTAGTCCTAGTAGGTTCCAGCTCTGCCAAAGTCAAAGTTAAAGATATAGAGAATAATGGCTATGTGAGTGTGCATTATGTTTTTTTTTACACACCCAAGTTGCGTGATGACCCTGTAAACCTGGAGAGAAAAGCTTGAGAGGCCTACCTGGTCATCACACAATGAGGGTGTGTAAAAACACATAACTCACACTCAGCATAGCCAGTATGTTTTATAATTTGCTGGTGCAAGGAGTTTAGACAAGAGCAGAAGAGAAAACAAGAGTCATACTGGGACGGTAGTTCCGTTTTCTTCCAAGAAGTCCCTTCTTGTCCGGGTCATGGAGTTGTTGGTTCCGGTGCTAATCAGTGAGGAAACAAACAAAAAAAAATACAGGGAGAATAAAAGGAAGCTGCCATTGAGTCAAAAGATAGTGACACTCGCTGCAATTGTTGAATGCTCCATGGCGCTAACGGTGGTTCCACTGCATCTGTGAGCTCGAGACAGCTGAGTGCCAGTAAAAATTCAGAACTAGTGCAGAATGTCAACTGAATGCCGTAATAGCCTGGCTGCCCAGTTATTACAGTGTTTTAAACAGGAACTTGAGACAGTCATTAAAGGGTGTCACCAGTAATTCTAAGAGAAAAATACTTGTAGGACATAGCCTGATTCTAATCAAAGCAATAAACCAATGAAAATCAGATTGGACAATACAGACCCACTCACCCAGTTTAATAAATGAAATAGATATTTATCATGTAGCAATAATATTGAATAGGTACAGAAGTGACTCTCCCCTCTTCCTTCTTCTTACTTTAATTAAACAGATATTTATAGTCATATAATTCTTTTATATAATGATCAAATCATGAAATTTATATTCATCACCTGGGTAATTAAGTTAACTCATACATACACAATGCTATTAGTAATCATTGGTTAGCTCCACTAATACTTTATCAGTCCTGTTGTTCCCTCTATAGTCACAAGCCTAAAATCACAAACTTTCTTTAGTCTTTTTCTTAGCCAAACAAAATTATTCAGGTACATTTAAAAGACAAAATGCAAATATTGGTATGCATACACTTAAGTAGCTACATCACCCTCATACTTTTTCTCTTAAATATCTCACAACTCTCTGTGGATGTCAAGTTCTGTAAAATACAAATTAATTATCTTAGGGTATAAATCCTGCCCCTCTTATTTATATAGTTAACACGATATTACTGAACGCACATTCATCAGTGTGCCACTGAAGAAAAAGACTTAGGGTGGGATATTCAAAGGGGTTGTGCATGACGTAACAGTGTTGCGCCATGCGCAACCCACTGATGTGTCCCTGTATGATATTCAAAGGTGGAAGTTGCGCTGCGCAAATCCGATGCTCGGGGGTGCACCAGTAATGTATGCAGTGCAAGTTCGGGGGGCATGCCCATGCATATTCAGCATATCCCGATATTCAGCCTGGGATGTGCGGCACATATGCAGGCAAACACTCGCCTTGCGCTGCACGGGTGGTGCAAATATCCGCCCATAAAAAGAAGGAGCAAGGCCTGGCCACCCACAGGTGAGCTGTCGTATTGCAGGGCACAACACGGCAGCTGCCAGCTGTGGGTGGCCACCCGACCTCCAGAAACAATGTCCGGGTGTTGTTGCCCCCCACCCGATCACAAGCTTTATATGTAAATATAAACCCTGGTATGCCAGTGGACCCGCTCCCCTGTCCAATTGTGGGCTTAAGTAAATTAAATAACTCCCTGGTGGTCCAGTAGACCCGAACTCCAGCTTGATTGAGGGCTTAGGTAAATTAAATAATTCCCTGGTGGTCCAGTGGACCCGAACCCCAGCCCAATCATGAGCTTTAGCACATATTACATCTCTGGTGGTCCAGCAGTACCCCCATCCCCATCTACCCACTCAGACCCACCACCCCACTTCCCCCCCAGTCAGCGGCGGGTGGCAGCTCCCCACCCGCAAGCCGCCCAGACGCCCACTGACTGACAGCATACAGTATGGCTGTATGCCCATTGGCCCACTGCATGCAGACTGTACTGTACTACACAGTCCCAATATGTGATGTTAATTCCATGTGCACCCTTGACGATATTCCATCCAGTCCTGGAGTATTGACTATTTTCAGGGCTGCAAGCTTTTTTCTAACCATTTTTCCTGTCATCACCACCTGTGTCATTTCTAGGATCCCTCTTTCATCTGTCTTTATGTCATTTTACGGTAGAAGGCCACTATCCCCCATTGTGAATAGTGAGCAGAAGTAGTTACTTAGAATGGCCGCCTTCTGCTTATACTCCTCCACTATCCTGCTCCATTCTGTCAGCCTAACAATTCCACCTCACATCTTCCTTTTGTCCTGGATGTAACTGAAGAACAGTTTTCCCCTTCCTTGACCCCCTGTGCAATATGCAGCTCTGCCTTCTCCACCTCCTTCATCTTTACCTTGTATTTTCTCCATTCCTCATACTCTTGTTTCTCCTTGTACGCAATAAAGGTCCTTTTTTTGGCCTCAGTGCCTTCCTGACGTTCATAGAGAGCCAGGTTGGTTTCTGGTGCCTATTACTCTTGATAACAATTCAGAAACATTGTTTTATTGCTTCAGGAATGGTCCCTTTAATTTCTCCCCATCTCTTCTCCACCCCCTGATTTTGTTTACTCCAACAAACTTGCCTTTAGTTAATTCCCTCATCTGACCAAAGTCTGCTCATACAAAGTCCAGAACCACAGCCTTGGACAAGGATATACTGGTACCCAGTGCCAGTTCAAACCATATGGTTTTATGGTCACCAAACCCCTGATGTTCCCCAACCTACACTCTACATACTATGTCTGAGTTGCTGGCACATATCAGGAATAATAATGGTCCCAAAATGGATCCTTGTGAGATTCCCTAAACAAGTACCCCGATTCGGACAAATGGGTATTGACCATTACTTGCTGTGTCCTTCCCTTTGTATGTGTACCAAACCAGCTGTTGACCTCATCTGACATTCCCATTTCTGTCATTCATGTCACTAGAATGTCATGGTCTACCAGACTGAAGGCCTTGGAGAGATCTAGACATAACAAAAGTGTGGGCTATCATCACCAAATTGGCAGGCACACAGCATTGCTTGATCTGGGCAATGTTACAGAGATGGCAAAAGCCAATACATGCTACAGATAACCCCTTTTGTTCTTGGTGTCCACAATGACCCCTCACCCATCCTTTACTTTTACTTGAAAAGAATTGGCTCACTAGTGGGTTCAAGTTTATAAACCCCTATGTTGTAGTAGTCAGGAGTATGTATGAAATACATCTTGTATTAAGTTATTCTGTTTTAGTTTTCTGAGCAATAAAAGTCCTTTTTCTCTGTGATTGAAGGTGCTTTGCAGATGAAGAGTGCGACTGATGATGCATCCATGCAAAAGCGTTGTAAGTACTTCTTTTTAGTGCTTTTGGGAACAGGGAGAAACAAGACAATCCAGCAAGGCTCACTCCTGATTGCTGTGTCAGTTTTTCTCACCTGAGTTAGAAAATGTACAGCAATTGTGCCTCTTGAGTATTATTTCCCCCACCGCTTCCTCCTGCACCCCCACCCTGACGTTGGGGTGGCCTTCATGACTGCACCTATCCTACAGCCTGGATGGAGTTCAAACAGCCGAGTTCACAGCCAATAACAATACTGCTTTATGATTGGCTGGTTTGAAATTTGTGAGTCCTGAGCAACCTGTGCCCATTTTACTTCTGTGAAATGCTTGACCCGCTCTCAACACTAGTGTGGAATTCAAGGAATGTGTGACCCCCATCAATCCTGAGCAGCCCTCACCCTCCCTCCCTCCTTCTTTCCCTCCATGCCTCCTTCCCTCTGTGACATGCTTGTCCCTCACCCAACACCAGTGTGAGATTCTGGGAACACATGTGACCTGAATTAATATTGAGCAGGCTGAACACTACCTCACTCTGTAACATGCTCGTCCCTCACCCAACACCAGTGTGGAATTTTGGAACATGTGATCTCAATCAATCCTGAACAGCCTGCACCCTCCTTCTCTCTCTTCCTCTGCAACATGCTCACCCTTCACCCAACTTCAGTGTGGGATTCTGGGAGCACATGTGACCTCAGTCAATACTAAGCAGGCTGAACCCTACCTCACCCTGCAACATGCTCAGCCCTCACCCAACACCAGTGCAAGATGCTGGAACATGCGACATGAATCAAGCCTGAGCAGCTTGCACCCTCCCTCCCTCCCTGCCTCCCTCCCTCACTTTGCGACATGCTCGTCCCTCACCCAACACCAGTGTGGGATTCTAGGAACACAAGTGACTCGAGTTAAGACTGAGCAGGCTGCAACCTCCTTCACTCTGAAACATGCTCAGCCCTCACTCAACAGCAATTTGGGATTCTGAGAACATGCGACACCAGTCAATCCTGAGCAGCCTGCACCTTCTCTCACTTACTCTGTGACACACAGTCCTCAGCTAATACTAGTTTGAGATTCTCGAACACATGTGACACTGGTCAATCCTTAGCAGGCCACTCCTCCCTTCCTCTCTCATTTCAGTTTGGCTCTCTTTACCTTTTTATATACTCTGTGTGACTGCCTCACACCTTGCTTACTATTACCCACCCTGCAGGAGTTCTGTTCCCCCAGCTCAGACCACAAACCTGTCCCAAATTCAAATTCCTTCCTACGGGGTGTCAACTATTGTAACCTCATACCCTTGCAACTCCAGCTATGAACAGACTTGTCCCCGAATCAAATTCCATCCTACAGGGCAAAACCTATCCTAGTCTCACACTCTAGCAAATAAATATGGAATAATTAGCCCTAGGGTATTAAAAACTGGATAGTTCTTAACACCAAGAGGGTTCTGTGACATCATGTGAGTTCAGGAGCAATAACTGAGAGCTCCTGATGCCGCAGAACCCACAATGTGATTAGAACCAGCCTGTTCTTAAACTTTGGAGGGGATTATTTATTTTGCATAATACAAGGGTCACCTCATTTTTCAAACTGAATTGGAAAGTGTGGTACAGTGAATTGGGAGGAAGTACAGCATAATGGTTAAGAGCACTGGGCTGCAATCCTTAAGAACTGGGTTTGAATTCCATAATCACCACTTGTATACCCTGTGACCATGTGCAAGTCTCTTAACTTCCCTGTGCTCCCAGGATGCATCTGGAGACAAGCTTTGACTTAGTGTGTCTTTCCTGGCCAAAAAAAAATGCAAGAAAAGAAGGTAATGGGGCCCAATTCCAAGAGACTTACGCATGGTGCAAGCCAAGTTACACCAAACCCCATGGTGTAACTCGCACCTGCATGTCGTCATTATGATCTGCATGATTTCGTGAAGGTGCTTTGCACCATGCCATATGCGGGAGTTAAAGCAGATGTGGGTTGTGCCACCCACTATGTCGCAACCCACAACTCCATGGTGCAAGGGTGGGTCATGGCAGCAACTGCACCCTATTACAAAAGGGCAGCTACCATATACCACTTATGCAATTACAAGAGCCGCACTGGTGCAATGGAGTTACACCACCAAGAAGGTTTTGTAAGTGGCATCTGTCTGTGTCAAGCGATGGATGCCCACTCTGCAGTGCCATGGCAAAGGTCCTGCTGTGCTCCTCATGCCCCTCTGAACAAGTCCATGCCCCGACACCCCCACATGTCAGGGACCCCCTGGGTCCATTATTGTAAGTGCCCCCATGGACGCCTGTGCCACTTGTCCATACCCTCTATGCCCCCTGGGCATGCCATGGTGTTCCAGGGAGGGGGGCTCCAGCGGGGGCAATTCACAGTGGGCTTCAACTTGTGGCATGCAGGGCTATTGTGCCATGCCTGTGTTGGTAGCCTACACCTGCTGCAAGTCGCAGGTCATAGGTGCCGGGACCCTGCCACTCTGAGAATACGGTGCAGGGTCCCCTGCGTAGCAGCGAATGTCACAACTCACATACACCTGCAAGTTGTGACGTTCATCCTGGAATCATCTCCAATGTTTCTGAAACCTGAAAAAATCTGGCAAAAAGCTACTGAGGTTGAAAGCTTTCAGCTGTTGTTTAAAATGGCAAATTTGGGTTCAGAAAATCATTTTTAACTATTAGATGTTAAGAACAACTTTTTGGATCCACTGGCAAAATAAAGCCACCATGTATTATAAACCTTTCTCTAACCCATGTGTTATGGCTGAAACTGTATATTTATTTATTTAAGTCTTTGGTAACCGGGTAAGGCCCACTAGGCACAAGTGCCTGTTTTCAGGGGTGACCTGAGAGCACTGGGGAAGTTACATGACTTGTTCAAAGTCACACTGTATGCAAACAGAGGTTGTGGAAATCAAACTTAGCTTGATGTACCAAGCTCATTCACAGCTCATTATTCTAGCCTCTAGGCTGGAGTACATGCACATTTTCTTATTAGATACCTATTAGTGGGGTAAAATATTTATGTAACATTGATATTTTCTGTAATATAACAATTGCTGCTAAATGAGGTTATCCATAAACACAGAAGAAATGTACATTCTGTCACTCATACTACTGAAGGAAAACAAAACTGAAACCCACTTTTGTTTTTATTTGTTCCCACTTCTCAGGGTACACTGGATGCCACCGCTGTAAGTATTTTGTACTTTGTACCTGTTGTTGTCAGCAAAGGGATTCATAGCACTTTTACTGCTAATGTATTGAACCAGCCACACTGGCTTCATCCTTTATAAATGCTCTCTGATACTTCTGGGCACCAGGCCCTGCTATACCACGAGGGTTGTTCTACTTATTTATTTGCTCATCTATGTTTCTTTAAACCCTGGGGAAGACTAGACAATGTGGGGGGAAGTACTAACAACAACAAAAATGGAAAGGGACCTGGGGGTAATCATATCAGATGACCTTAAGGTTAGCAAGCAATGTGAGAAGGCAGTAAGGAGGGCTGGGAGGATACTAGGATGTATAGGGAGAGGTATCACCAGCAGAAAACAGGAAGTTGTTATCGCTCTGTACAGACAGGTGGCGAGATCCCATCCAGAATACTGCGTGTAGTTCTGGAGACCTCATCTCTGCAGTGACATAGACAGGATGGAGGCAGTCCAGAGGAGGGCAACTAAAATGGTGCAGGGTCTGCAACAGAAGCCACATGAAGAGAGACTAAAAGTGCTTCAGATGTATACCCTTGAGGAAAGGAGGGAGAGGGGGGACATGATAGAAACTTTCAAGTACCTCAAGGGAATCAACAAAGTCCAAGGCGGAAGCATCTTTAAGAAAAATAGATGCACAAGAACAAGGGGGCACAATTTGAAGCTAGATGGGGGAACAGCTCAAGGGCAATGTGGAGAAGTACTTTTTCACAGAGAGGGTGGTGGCTGCATGGAACCACCTTCCTGAGGAGGTCGTGGGGTCAAAAACAGTGGAGGAATTAAAGAATGCATGGGACAGACATAAGGCAATTATAGTGAGGGGTAGGAGGAAGTAAGGTGTAGGGTACCTGGAATCTGCAGCTCATCAATAGGTAGGAAATGGGCAGACTAGGTGGGCCAAGTGGTCCTTATCTGCTGTCAAAGTCTGTGTTTTTCTGCTTCTATGTTTCATATCACATGGGTAGTTTTATGTGCATAGCATGAAAACATTTCATATAATTATTTCTCTAAGGAAAGCTTCTCCAAATAACCTGGATTGCATTTTAAGATCATATGCAAACGTTTTTGTATATTGCTAATAAAGCTTGAATTCACTGTGTCATGATTAGAGTATCCTAAAAATGTAATGCTGTTTTGTTTTGTGATTTTCTTTAAATCGGCATTTGTCAACTTGTTCTACAGTGGCTGGTAACAGTGGAGTTGTTTCTGTCTCTGTCAGGCTTGGAGAGTGATAACCTAATTGTGGAGTACTGTAGCTTGCTGCTTCAGATTCCCAATCACAGTCACAGTCTTTGTGTATTTTTGTTGGTATATTAAGACATAAAAGATTTTGGGTGCAAGCATCATTTTGATTGAATTAATCTTGCCCCATAGGGAAAGATTCAGCTTGGATCATTTTTCAAGTTCTGTTTGAATATTCCCAATAAGCACTGATAAATTGATCTACATCATTTGTGATATTGAATTAAATATTTGCATTCCCAAATATTGTATCCCTTTGTCACTCCAGATAAAGTTAAAATGGTTATTTAATGATTCGCTTTTCTGTTTGTTTTCCTGTAATATAATTCCCTCTGATGTTTCCCAGTTCACAAAGAGCCCTGATTATGAGGCAAACCCACCTAAAAAGGAATTTAGGGCAACAAGTGATTTGTTTGGCTGCGAAAGAGTTACCTAGCAGGTCATCCGCAAAAGCAAAGGACTTGTTTTCTATTTTTCCTGTCCGAATTCCCTGAATTTGGGCAGATAAACTAATGTCTCTGAACAGAGTTTCAAATGCTAAAATAAAGAGGAAGGGAGAGAGTGTGCACCCTTGTTGTGCACCCCTAAATAACTGGAACTGTTGTGAAATTAATCCATTGGAGATAATGGTCACCCTGAGGGACGAGTATATGGTGATACCAAACGATTAAAGGTGGGGCCAAAGTTAACATTTTCCAGAACCTTCTGTAAATATGGCCAATCCAGAGAGTCAAAGACCTTTTATATATCTAATGAAAGGGTAACTGAGGGAGAATCACTATTTTTAGTGGACCAAATTATCCAGAAAAGTCTCCTCGGGTTGTCTTATGCCTGAAGGCTGCTTATAAATCCTACCTGTTCTTTACTAATTAGTAACTGTTTGACACCTGTAAGTCTATTAGCTAAAACTTTGGTCAAAATCTTATAATCAAAGTATAGGAGGGAACAGAGTGTACAATCTTGATAGTTAGCTGATGTCCCCAGGAGTTCTAGAGAGCCATTTTTCCACTGGTCAAAAATTACTGTTTATATGAGCAACTAAACTACATGTTCAAATGTTGTGACTTTTGGCCCTTATAACCTATTGCTTGTAGGCAAGGGTCCTCTCTAGTGCCTACAGGCCATATGGCTGCAGAAATGTTTACTGTTTTGGTTTCAGATTTTAAAACGCAATAATGAAGAGGCACATATTAGAATTATTAGCTATGGTGTAATAAATAAACGAACATCCTTCCTCATACTATTTTCTGTTTTCCTTTTTTAGACTACTGGGGATACAAATGTGTAAACCGTAAGTACCCCTTACCCTATATTATACATATTTACAATGTCCTGCAGCTGCAGAGCAGGCACTAGGGGTGAGCAAATGCTTTATTTTGATTATTTGGCTGAATATTCATATTCGGGTCCCCAAATATTCAGAACTCTGTATTTGTTATTCATGTTTTTCCGGGGGAAGTTAAAAAAAGCTCCCACCCTCCTCCTCAGTCCAACTGTTTAAACCTACACAACCCCCATCTCTCCACTCACCCTCCCAGCACCCACAGTTTATGTGTAAAAAACAATCCCGCAATGTCGCGACTAGCATAATCCACCCATTTCAGTGGCTGGCCGCCATCTCTAGTAGTGCTAATGTTCAGGTCCTCTTTGACAATAATAAACAAACCCCTCACTCAACCACCCTGGCAGCAGCACACAACTCCTAATCTCTTCCCCCCGCACTAACCTTTTCTAACTGGCAAAGCCCAACCAGGCATGGGGGATAGGGTTTTTTTAGATTTAAACAGTTGGGCTGGGGAGGAGGGTAGGGGCTGATTTTAACTTTTTTTAATGATTTCCAAAATATGATTAATAGTGCCGCTATTCATTATTCACATCTGAACAATGAAGAGTGCATTATTCATGGAATTAAGGAAATATTATTCATCCCATGCACACACCTAGCAGATAGTGGTTATAGAGGTATTGGTGGTGTGACTGAATGTCCTGCAAGATAATTAGTAGTTATTGAGGTACTAGTGGTGTGACTGAATGTCCTACAGGGTAGTTAGTAGTTATAGAAGTACTGGTGGGGTGGTTGAATGTCCTGCAGGGTAGTTAGTAGTTATAGAGTTATGGTGGGGTGACTGAATGTTCTGCAGGGTAGTTAGTAGTTATAGAGTTATGGTGGGGTGACTGAATGTCCTGCAGGGTAGGTAATAGTTATAGAAGTAGTGGTGGGGTGGTTGAATATCCTGTAGGGCAATAAGCATCTATAGAGGTAGTGATATAGTGACTGAAACCCCTGCATGGCAGTCAGCAGTTATACAGGTAGTGGTGGGATGGCTGAACGTCCTGCAGAGAAGTTTTCAGTTATAGAGATGGTGATAAGGAGACTGAATGCCCTGAAACAAAGTTATCAGTTAGAGAGGTAGTAGTAGTTAGAGAGGTAGTGGTGGGATGGCTGAATGTCCTGCAAGTCAACTACAGTAACAGCTATCGAGGTCATAATGTGGTACAGTAGCTGAAAGTCTTGCAGGGCAGTCACTTATACAGATAATCATAGGGTAGTTGAATGTTCCACAAGGGAGCTACAGTATCAGTTATAGAGGTAGTGATGAGGTGGCTGAATGCCATATAGGACAGTTACAGTAGAAGCTATAGGAGTAGTGGTGTGGTGGCTGAATGTCCTGCAGGGCAGTTACAGTATTTTTCTGGATGCACCCGGAAACAAGCTCTGGCTTAGTGCTCCTTTCCTGGTTAAACAATTTCCCCTTTCCCTTATAGGAACAGCTATGGTGACTGAAAGCTTTGTGGGACAGTTAGCAGTTATACAGACAGTGGTGACATGATTGAATGGCCTACAGGGTAGTTATCAGATACAGCGGTATGGTGGGGTGGCTGAATATCCTGTAGGGTAGTTAGTGGTTATAGAGGTACTCAATGTGGCTGAAAGTCCTGCAGGGCAGTTAGCAGTTGCAGAGGTAGCACCTGAGGGGACTGAATGTTCTTCAGGGCAGTTAGCAGTTATAGAGGTAGTGGCTGGTTGCTCGAATGTCCTACAGGGCATGTAGGCAGCTATATAGGTAGTGGTGGAGTGGCTTGATGTCCTCTAGGGCAGTTAGCAGTTATAGAGCTAGTAGTAGGGTGGTTGAATGTCCAGCCAGGGTAGTTACTAGTTAAAGAGGCAGTGGTGGGATTGCTGAATGTCCTACAGGGTAGTTACTGGTTATGGAGGCAGTGGTGGGATGGCTGAATTTCCTACAGGATAGTTACTGGTTATACAGGCTGTGGTGGGTGGCCCAATGTCACTTGGGCAGTTTGCAGTTATAGAGATATTGGTAGATTGGCTGAATGTCCAGCAAGCTATTTATCAGTTATAGAGATAGTGGAGTGGTGGCTGAATGTCCTGCCTGGTAGTTATTGGATATAGAGGCAGTGGTGGGTGGCTCAATGTCCTGTCGGATCATTCATAGTTACAGAGGTAGTGTAGGGTTAGCTGAATGTTCTGCATGCCAATCACAGTTATAGAGGAAGTGCTGGGATTCTAATGTCCTGCAGCAACATTAGTGGTTATAGAAGTAGTGTTGGGATGCTGTGAGTTCTACAGGGCAGTTTCTAGTTATACAAGTAGTGGTGGGGTGGTTGAAGTGCCTACAGGGCAGTTCGCTGTTACACAGATAGTGGTGAGGTGGCTGAATGTCCTGCAGGGAGTTTAGCAGTTATAGAGGTAGTGGTAGGATGGTGGAATGTCCTGCCGGGTAGTTATTGGATATAGAGGCAGTGGTGGGTGGCTCAATGTCCTGCAGGATCATTCACAGTTATAGAGGTAGTGTAGGGTTAGCTGAATGTTCTGCAGGCCAGCCACAGTTATAGAGGTAGTGGAGGGGTGGCCGAATGTTCTGCAGGGGAGTTTAGCAATAGAGGTAGTGGTAGGATGGTGGAATGTCCTGCCTGGTAGTTATCAGATACAGAGGCAGTGGTGGGTGGCTCAATGTTCTGTAGGATTGTTCACAGTTACAGAGGTAATGTAGAGTTAGCTGAATGTTCTGCAGGCCAGTCACAGTTATAGAGGAAGTGCTGGGATTCTAAATGTCTTGCAGAGACATTATTAATTATAGAAGTAGTGTTTTGAAGCTTTTTATCCTGCAGGGCATTTTCTAGTTACACAGGTAGTGGTAGATTGACTGAATGCCTACAGGGTAGTCAAAAATTGAGTCAGCGCCACCATATTGTTTTCAAAGAAACAGTTTTGAAAAACAGTTCTGTATGCCAAGAAATGTTATTCAAAGCTTGAAAGCATACCACAGCCACTTGGTTCACAGTATCACTTGCTGCACTGCATATTCTCAGGGCCCTTGCTCAATTGTTCAATAGTTTAAGCAGTAAAATATTCATAGAAAAAAATAATGTCTTCAACTGTGTCATGTTTTTGAGCTTTGAATAACATTTCTTGACACATGTCATGAAAACTGATTTTCAGGACTGTTTTCTTGAACACAATAAGGGGGTGCAGACTTAGGTTTTTTTTGCATTATCTTTTTATCCCCCCAAGTCAACCCAGCCCCTCACTCCTTGTGGCAGCCAGCTTACACCCCACTGCTCTCCCTGTTCTGCCTTCTGCCACTCCCTCATCTGTCGCCAGACTGTCCCAATGTATCCCTCTACCAGGGGAGCCCCTACCCATGTGGGCTACCAGCAGGGGAGATCAAAGTGCCCATCAGCATCTTCTTGCATCTGGATTAGGCAGTGAGTGGCGGCTGGGGAGGTGGATCACTGTCATCCAGCATGCATGGGTCGCCATCTTTTTTGAAAGTGCTCTCCCCATCCCATTGGGATGCACACTATGGCATCCTCGCACTTACACATACAGCATGTGGTAACTCGTGTTGCAAAGCGCGATGCCGAGTTCGGCTGCAAGGAGCCGCTAAAGGGTGATGCATCCATGACTCCCTCAGGGAGGAGAGCATCCAGAAGATGATCTTAAACCCTCCCTGCCAGCTGCTGCTCCTGATGCCCTGGGCTTGGGCATGAATCTGGGTCACCAGCGTGCCAGACGATCCTCTATCGCGCGGTGCCATGGGGCCCGTGACTTCATTTTTAAGTGCTGCCATGAAGCCTTGTGTGATTGAATATTAAGCCCTGAGTAAATGCATGGTAGTCTGTGTTTTTGAGCTGCTGCCAGTGTATGTTTTGGATTGTCATACAGAGCAGTTAGTGGATAAAGTGGTAGTACTGTAGTAGGGTGGATGAATGTCCTGCAGTGCAGTTATAGAGGTAGTGGTGGGGTGGCTGAATGTCCAGTTTGTGGTCAAAGAGGAAGTGGTGGAGTGAGGGAATGTCCTGTAGGGCAGTTAGCAGTTCTGGAGGTAGTGATGGAGTGGCTGAAGGTCTGCAGGGCATTTAGCAGTTATTACCAGAAATCTTCAGTGAATCAAACAGTGCAGGGTTGGTGTTGTATAGACGGTGGCTAGCCCTAAACAACAGCAAATCCAAAGATACAGCACTCATGATAACAAAACAGAATAAGAAACTTAAATCTAGTACAAATGCAAATATATTGGGTGAGAAGCCGAAGCTCTGGGGCAAGGGCTAGCTGCTCAAGCTATGTACCCAGTACATTTGCATTTGCATGGGATTTAAGTTTCTGATTCTGTTTTGTTGTTATGAGTGCTGTATCTTTGGATTCGCTGTTAGCAGTTATACAGGCAGTGATGGAGTAGTTGAATTTCTTGAAGGGCAGTTATTGGTTATAGAGTTAGTGGTAGGATAGTTGAATGTCCTGCAGGGTTATTATCAGTTATAGAGGTACCTGTAGTGGTGGGATGACTGAATGTCCTGCAGGTCAGCAACAATAACAGCTATTGAAGTAATGAAATGGTGGCCAAATGACCTGCAGGACTTTCAGCAGTTATGCAGGTAGTCATGGGGGCTTAAATGTCCTGCAGGGCAGTTAGAGGTTATAGAGGTAGTGGTGGGGTGACAGAATGTACTGCAGGGCATCTAGAGCTTATAGAGGTAGTAATGAGGTAGATGAATGCCCTGCAAGGCAATTAGTAGTTAGAGAGGTAGTGGTAGGAGGGCTGAATGTCCTGCAGGTCAGCTACAATAACAACTATTGAAGTAATGAAATGGTGGCCAAATGACCTGCAGGATTTTCAGCAGTTAAGCAGGTAGTCATGGGGGCTTAAATGTCCTGCAGGGCAGTTATCAGTTATAGCGGTAGTGGATGTTAGCTCTTATACAGGAAGAAGTGGGGGGCTTGAATGTCCTGCAGGGCAGTTAGAGGTTATAGAGGTAGTGGTGGGGTGACAGAATGTACTGCTGGGCATCTAGAGCTTATAGAGGTAGTAATGAGGTAGATGAATGCCCTGCAGGGCAGTTAGTAGTTAGAGAGGTAGTGGTGGGAGGGCTGAATGTCCTGCAGGTCAGCTATAATAACAGCCATTGAAGTAATGATATGGTGGCCAAATGTCCTGCAGGACTTTCAGCAGTTATGCAGGTAGTCATGGGGGCTTAAATGTCCTGCTGGGCAGTTATCAGTTATAGCGGTAGTGGAGGTATAGCTGAATGTCTTGCAGAGCAGTTTGTGTTTATAGAGGTAGCACATGTGGTTGAAAGTCCTGCAGGGCAGTTTGGATTTATAGAGGTGGCTGAAATTCTTTGGAGCAGTTAGCATTTATAGTGGTAGTGCAGGCTGGCTGAAAACCCTGCAAGGCACTTTATGGTTATAGAGGTAGTGCAGGCTTGCTGAAAACCCTGCAGGGCACTTTGTGGTTATAGAGGTAGTGCAGACTGGCTGAAAACCCTGCAGGGCAGTTTGTGGTTATAGAGGTAGTGTAGGCTGGCTGAAACCCTGCAGGGCAGTTTGTGGTTATAGAGGTAGTGCAGGCTGACAGAAAACCCTGCAGGGCAGTTAGTGGTTATAGAGGTAGTAGAGGAATGACTGAATATCTTGCAGGACAGTTTGTGGCTATAAAGGTAGTGGTGGGGTGACTAAATGTTCTGAGGGATAATCACCATTTATAAAGGCAGTTGTGGGGGAGGCTGAATGTCCTGTAGGGCAACTAGTAGTTATACAGGTAGTGGTGGGGTAGCTGAATGACATGCAGGGCAGTTAGTGGTTACAGAACTAGTGCTATAGTGCCTGAGAGTCCTACATGGCAAGTAGTGGTGATAGAGGTAGTGGAAGGGTTACTTAACCCCTGAAGGGCATCAGATATAGAGGTAGTGGTAGGGTTACTGAACTTTCCTGCAGGGCAGTTAGCAGTTATGGAGGTAGTGGTGGAGTGGCTGAATGATCATTAGCAGTTAGAGTTAATGACTGGTGGCTGAGTCCTGCAGGGCAGTTAGTGTCTATAGAGGTTGTGTTGGGGCCACTGAATTCTCTGCAATGCTGTTAGCAGTTATAGAAGTGAAGGGATGTCTAAATGTCTTGCAGGGCAGTTAGCTGCTATACAGGTAGTGGTGGGTTAGCTGAAGGATCATTAGCATTTAAAGATTTAGGGGTGAGGTGACTGATTCCTGCAGGGCAGTTATCAGATATGGAGGAAATGGCAGAGTGGCTGAAATTCCTGCAGGCAGTTTGTAGATATAAATGTAGTTATAGTATGGCTGAATGTCCTGTAGGATAGTTTGCAGTTACAGAGGTAGTGCTGGGGTAGCTGAATGTTCTGCATAGCAGTTAGCAGTTAAAGAGGAAGTGCTGAGATTCTGAATGTGTTGTAGAGCAGTTAGTGGTTACAGAAGCACTGCAGTGTTTGGGGAAGCTGTGAGTACAGCAGGGCAGTTTCTAGTTATACAGGTAGTGGTGTTGGGGCTAAATGTCCTGCATAGCAGTGAAGGGATCATACAGATGGGAAGTTGGGGTGGGGGAATGTCCTGCAGGGTTAGCATCAGTCGCAGTGCTAGCTATGGGGTCCAGCTATGGGGGCTGGTGTTATGTGGTTATCCACAATAACAGTACCAGCCACAGGCTGCTGATGTTATGTTGTTACCCAAAATAACAGTACCAGCCACAGGGTGCTGGTGTTATATGGTTACCCACAATGATAGTACCAGCTACAGGGTGCTGGTGTTACATGGTTACCCATAATGATAGTACCAGCTACAGGGTGCTGGTGTTATATGGTTACCCACAATGACTGCCAGCCACAGGCTGCTAATGTTATGTTGTTACCCAAAATAACAGTACCAGCCACAGGGTGCTGGTGTTATATGGTTACCCACAATGATAGTATCAGCCACAGGGTACTAGCATTATATGGTTACCCCAGTGACAGCACCAGCCACAGGGTACTGGTGTAATGTGGTTACCCAAAAATGACAGTGCCAGCCATAAGGGATAGTGTAATGTGGTTACCCACAATGACAGGGCCAGCCATAGGGGCCTAGTGTTATATGGTTACCCACAGTTACAGTGCTAGCGATAGGGGGATAGTGTTATGAGGTTACTAACAATGATAGTGCCAGTCATAGGGGGCTAGTGTTATGTTGTCACCCACAATAAAAGTGCCAGCCACAGGGGCTAGTGTTATGTGGTTACCCACAATGACAGTGCTAGCCACAGGGGCTAGTGTTATGTGGTTACCCACAATGACAGTGCCAACCACAGGGGCTAGTGTTATGTGGTTACCCACAATGACAGTGCTAGCCACAGGGGCTAGTGTTACAGTATGTGGCTACCCACATTGACGGTGCCAGCTACAAGGTGCTGTTGTTATGTTGTTACAGTACCTACAATGACAGAGTCAGCCACAGCAGCTAGTGTTATGTGGTTACCCACAATGACAATGACAGCCACAAGATGCTTGTGTTATGTGGTTACCCACATTGACAGTGACAGCCACAGAGGGATGGTGATGTGAGTTTAATCACATTGGCAGTGACAGTCATGAAGGGGCAAGTCTTGCATGGTTATCACAGTCACAGTTCTCTTCTAACCAATGGAGTTGCTAAAGCAACGAGGAGACTGACTCCTTCCCCACCAGAGTCTGAGCATCTTGCCTCCATAGTATTCCTTAAATTCTACATATCCAGTTTTGGGATCTGAGTCAGGATGCGAACCTAGTTGTCTCATTGGGAGGCACTTTATGCTATCCCAAGTACCATGGTGCCAGGCATCATAACTGATTTTATTAGCAATCCCATGATCACCAAATATGGGTAGCCATTTGCTTTATGCAGGTATTCACTGACAATGGGCATTCTACTATATTACACAGTTATGATCAGAATGGGAGTTCAGAGACATACACAGGTTTCAGTACTGGTAATTGGTATTAAGGCATTGATTAATGATGTAATGAACCCCACGGGTGTATGGGTTTCAGTGTGTTGCAAATGATTATTTATTTAAAAGTTGACAACTGGGAAAAGCACCATGAGCGGAGGCTCATTTCCAGGTGTGACTCAGGGAAGGGGGACACATAGGGAGTAAGACACAAGAGGCAGAGTAAAAATAACAAATCACAAATACAAGTCATGGGTCAGGGTTACAAGACCCAATAACAATGTACAGCAACTTATCAACAGCAGAAATACAAAGCACAATAGAGCTGAGTTACATAGAGGACCAGCTGTAAGTGGGGGTTAGGTTATACAAGCCCCCAAAAATAAAATACATAGCAAACTTGGACTATTACAGGCATCTCAAACAGAGTAACAAAAATTAGGGCAGTAAGGGTTGGGGACATTGGGAGCAAGGCTGAAGGGGAAGGAGCCTAAGGAGCCTCTTGAGAGAGAAAAGCAGGAAAGGCATATTAGACAACTCTAATTGATTTCTTTGACTGGGTGACCAAGTAGTAGACCACTGAGCAGCTGTTGACATGGCCTACCTAGACTTTAGCAAGGCATTTGACACAGTCCCGCACAAAAGATTAATAAGCAAATTAGCCAGCCTGGGAGTGGGTCCCAGGGTGTTAGCCTGGGTAAAACACTGGCTGGACAACAGGACACAGAAGGTAATAGTAAATGGAGTCCACAGTGAAGAAAGGGGGTTACTAGTGGGGTACCGCAGGGTTCAGTTCTGGGGCTGGTCCTTTTTAATGTCTTTATAAGTGACATTGCAGAGGGATTGGAAAGAAAAGTATGTCCCTTTGCAGATGCCACAAAGATCTGCAACAGGGTTGATACACAAGGTGGGGTGGAAAGGATGAAGAGGGACTTGGCAAGGTTGGAGGAATGGTCAAATGTATGGCAGCTTAGAGTCAACGCAAAGAAGTACAAAGAATGCACCTGGGAAACAAAAAGCCAGGGGAAGAGTACACAATTGGGGGTGAGATACAGACAATAACAACACTGGAAAGGGACCTGAGGGTAGTCATATCAGATGACATAAATGTCGCCAGCAATGTGAGAAGGCATTACAGAGGGCTGGGGGGACACTGGGATGCATAGGGAGAGGTATCACCAGTAGAAAACAGGAAGTTGTTGGCCCTCTGTACAGACTGTTGGTTAGATCATATCTGGAGTGCTGTGTACAGTTCTGGAGACCCCGTCTCCGCAAAGACATAGACAGGGTAGAGGCTGTCCAGAGGAGGGCAACCAAAATGGTGCAGGGTCTGCACCAGAAGACATATGAAGAAAGACTAAAGGAGCTTAAGATGTATAGCCTCGAAGAAAGGAGGGAGAGGGGGGACATGATAGAAACTTTTAAATACCTCAAGGGAATCAACAAAATCCAAGAGGGTAGCATCTTTCAGAAAAAGGGATGTGCAAGAACAAGGGGGCACAATTTGAAGATAGAGGGGAAACAGCTCAGAGATAATGTGAAGAAGTAATTTTTCATGGAGAGGGTAGTGTATGCATGGAACAGCCTTCCTGAGGAGGTCATAGAGTCAACAACAGAAGGGGGATTCATGAATGCATGGGACAGACATAAGGCAATTCTAGTGGGAGGAGGTAGGAGGGAGTAGTCTGTTGGTTAACTAGGAGCTGCAGCTTATCCGTTAGGTAGGGAAATGGGCAGACTAGGTGGGCCAAGTGGTCCTTATCTGCCATCAGATTCTGTTTCTATGTTAAAAGGGAGGAACCTGAGCAGAGGTCAGTGGGTAGTTTGTTCCAGAGATAAGGGAAACAGCTGGAAAAAGCAGATTGTCCAGAAACAGAGTGGGGGTGAGGAACAGAGGAGTGAGTCTCTGTGGCGAAGCGAGTAATTAGAAGGGGCAACTTGGGAGAGACGTGAGGAGAGATAGGAGGGGAGGGCACCAAACCAAAATTTTGCAATGAAAGTTGCACAGTGTAACAATCTCCTGTGAGCCAAGGAGCAAGAGATAGGGCAGAATAAAGAAGACAGTGGTGAGTGAGTGAGTGGTAAGTGAGTGAGGGGAGTGAGTGGTGAGTGGTGGTGAGTGGTGGTGGGTGAGTAGTGGTGGTGTGGTGAGTGGTGGTGAGTGGTGAGTGAGTGAGTGGTGAGTGAGTGAGAGGGGGAGGGACTGTGGCAAAATGGCAGAAGGAGTTTACCACGAAATCTAGTCTGCCTAGAGAGGTCTGTGGGGCAGTGCAATACACCATGTTGGCATAGTCGAAAGTTGGTAATATCATTTTGGAGACCAACTCTCGGTAGGAAAGTAGAGGGAAGCTAGCTTTGTGCCAGTAAAGGTCACCTAGTTTGGGATGAAGCTTGGCGCAGATGCGGTCAACATGAGAGGAGAAATTCAGGTTTTAATCCAATCAAACCCCTAAATACTTAAAAACTGAGTAATTCTCAAGGATGGGTCCGTCCAAGGTAGTAAAAGTAGGGGGTTGCCGTAGGGTGGCCAGCTTTTGTCTGGTACCGAAGGTCATGGCCACTGTTTTTTTAACTTTGAGTTTGAGTTTGTTAGCCATGAACCAGGGACAGGACTCTGTTAAAATCATCCTGAAGGGGGACTGTGCACTACTGGCAGAGGGTCCATGGAAGAAAAGAATAGTGTTGTCAGCATACATGTGACTTTTAGTGGACCTGAAGACTGAAGAGAGATTATTTATAAATAGAGAGAAGAGGATGGGACCAAGGATGGAGTCTTGGGGGCTTGCAGATGATTATAGTGGGGTTATGGGATTTGCAATTGTGGAGTGTAATGCAAGACGATCATGCCAAGAGCACTTCTGGAGCAAGGAGTATACAGTTAGAAATTCATCTGCAGGAAACAGTAAATGATACAGTACATGGCCTTGCTTAGCATAAAGCAATTGATGGGGCCTGCCTACCCAGCTGCTCTCTATTGCACTGTGGGCATGATGGCCCTTGGGTAAAGTTGGTTGCCCAGTTGCTGTTTGTGTTTTATCAGAGAAGGCTGTGACTACTAGATGACCTCTGACACAAACAGAAAGATGTGTCTTCTCTAAGATATAAGAAAGTTCTGAATCAATCCATTTTCCTGGAGGTAGTCTCCTGCAATAATACTGAGCTCTTGGCAACCCTGACCTATAACATATCTGACTAGATCCCTTTTCATGGAGGAAGACTTCTGTTATATCTGAAATCTCAGCATTTCTGAGATCTGAATAGATCCAGTTTTAGGGAGGAAGCCTCCTAAAATAACTGAATGTTTGGCATCTCTGAAATATGCCTGAAATGATCAATTTTTCTGGATGGAAATTCTTGCAGTGGCTTAACTATTGGTATCTCTGTGATAGCTCTGAATAAATCATTTGTCCTAGAGGAAGCCTTCTGTAATAACTGAACTCTCTCTCTCTTTTCTCCTCTTTAGGATTGTACTGTCGTGGTAAGTAACCAAACTGTTAATAAGACCACATATATTTCCTATGCCTGACAGCAGTGGTAACATGCTTTAGAATTCACATTAGGCCTCCCCCTTTTTTCTCTCTATATATTTCATTTGCATTGAAACTTTTAGCTCCTGTTACTCTCAGCCCATCAAATGCAAGTCCTAACTGATGTGATCTCAAGCTTCTCTATAATTAGGTCCTGCTGTGGCCACCCCCATCTCTGACCTCATCAACCTGTCCTTTCTCACTAATACTGTTCCTCATGTATGGACAAGGACTATGACTGATCACATGCTTCCCACACTAATTGAGTCCCAGAAGATATCATGGTGGGTGCAAGCAGTAGGTATGGCTGCTTTTATCTGGTATAGTTAGTGCATCCAGTACACACATCACACAGTGTGTATTCTGCTTGGTGCAAAGGCATACTAGGGCCCCAGAAGAGGGCACTCCTTTGTCGCACCCCCACATGGTTAGCTATGCAACTGCATGGGATCCAGTGCATTGGGATTTTCTGCTGTGTGTAGCTGTGAGATGGATTTTGTGAATCCTTGGAAGGCCACAGATCACCTAGTGGGAGATGCGTGACTCTACCCCATGTGCTGCATATCACAGCCACTGGGGCCATTTCAATTTATGTAAGAAGAATGGATGTTACTCAGTCACTGCTGGGTTCATATGTAACCTTTTATTCAATATTGCATATCCACCTCAAATCTCAGAAATGGCACATGGCCACCTCAGATCTCAAAATTTCACCAACAATGGCTTAATCGTGAGGGGTGGTCCTTGTAGATTACTCATTCAAGTTAATCATCTCACAAAGGGGTACAGATATGTTACCCACATGGTTGTAGCTTCTTAGCCGGTATCTGAAGTATTCTGAGCATCAGGTTCATGCAGTCTCTCCATCTGTCATAGTTCCAAAGCTTACTAAGGACCAAGCCCCATGACTAAGCCATTGCTGGAGAAACACTGAGATCAGAGGTAGCTATAGATTATTGAATAAATGGTTACATAAAAATCCAGGAGTTATTAAGTAATATCTGTTCTTCTTCATTTGGAGTTTCATCATTGGGACATCATCTCTCTTGCTTCAACAGTTAACATTGCCCCATGTAGGAACAAGGTCATCCTGGTACCTCTTTGTGGAATTCCACAAAAATCCTGTAACATCAAAGGCTGAACATGTCACATTACAATTGATTATTCCCTGTATGGCCACACACCTTCCATGAATTCTCTTTTATAAACACAAGACAATTTGATAAGCAAGATAATCTACTCTAAGGCATGCATTCATAAGGGAATAATACATACCATGCTGAGGCTATGCCTTGTACCTTACAACCACTAAGGTGTGCATTATTCCCTTATGAGCACACACCCTGTCATGCTATCTCACATAAACTATTCCTCAGTGTGTGTTGTAAGGCTTGAGAAGAAGCCAATTGTCTTTAACTGTCCAGGTTGTGAGTTACTGCAGCACAATTCTGGAATGTGTTATTGCGCATATTTATTTAAGTCTTTGGCAACCAGGTTGGTGCACTGATCCAAGGACTGTTTTCAGGCATGATCCAGTCTGCAGCATGTGGCACTAAGTAAAATACACAGAAGAAATAACAGTAAAAAATACATTCAGCATCTTACAAATTCAGCATCTTACAACCACTGATGAAATGGAAAAAGGTACAATTCAATTGACATCAAAAATCACACAGTATATGAAAATACCTCAATAGACAATTTAACGTAAAAAACACAAAGTAGACAGTAGCATATTAAATAATTACCTATTGTTAGTTCAAAACAGAGGATAAGTAATGTGTTTACAGAATATACAGATGCAATAGAATAAACTAGGCTAGTGCAAACAAGGTATTAGGGTAGCGAGAAACAGGGGCATTGGAGAAGGGGTGAAACAATGAGGAAGAAAAGTGCTAGCAGACAGGGCAGGCCGGGGGTAATTTTCCCCTGTAGGAGACGTAGGAGGACAGGTGGAAAACAGATTATTCTGAGGAGCAGAAGCACGTGGCTTCATTTAGTAGCTAGGATCTGAATCATTGCTTGAAGATATTAGGGATGTCAAGGGAGCGGAAGAAAGCTGGGAGACTGTTCCACAAGGAGGAGCAGCAACAGATAGTTCTTGACCTCTCATGGCAATAGAGACTCTGGGGATTTCCATGGGGGAGGCAGAGGATACACTCAAGCATCAGGATGGAGTACAGTAACCAGGAGCGACGCATATGGAGAAGCATCCCTGCATCTAAGGGAGCTGTCAATAATGCAGCCCAAAGAGTAGTTGAAATGGGAGGGGATTGGGAGCCAGCCCAGCACCTGGTAAACGAGGCAGTGGTGGGTGGAGTAAGGTGCCATGAGAGTGAAATGACAGACATTGTTGTAGGTAGAGATTAGGCATGAGCGGAGAGCAGAGGATACATGTGAGTAAACTGGGGAGCAGTAGTTAAAAATAGGTACTAAGTTCCTTTGGGCAATGGCCAGTCAGGCTTTACTGGTCAGGAACAGTTTTAAATGATAAGCTGCCCCAAGGTTAGGATTAATCCAAAGTATGACGTCGGAGACATGTTCCGCATAGGATAGGGAGGGGTCAAGGGTACCATCCAGGTATTTGAAACTGGGCACATTTTGTAGTGCAGTGCCATCAAGTATCAGTACCGAGAGGATGGAGCCAGACTTGTCTACATAATATACATTTTAGTAATACAACAAAACAAAAAAGAAATGTCTTAAAGTTGAACATAAAAAAGAGTTTTAGTTGATTCAAGTGTCAGGTACAAGAACTAATGATGTCATGTAGTTGTATTCCAAAAGAGGGGTCAAAATGTGTTTTTTCCTGTCATGATTACATGAGTTTGAGTAGTAATTGACCAATCAGAGACCAGGATTTTCAAAACCATTGGTTCTATGTGATAACAGCAAAAGCCTAAAGGTGATCGCCGTTATCAAGAAGTCAGGGTGCCAAAAATTGTTTTCAGCACTCTGACACCCCAGCTACACAACAAAACAGCACCAGGGACCTACCTTTTAAATGTTTTATGTGAGGCTATGCCTCTGCACCCCCTACAAAGGATTCTTAACTCCAGGGGTGCATGTCGGGGTGAAAACATTAAAATAAAAGGTTTGGGCCAGGCACAACAAAAGCGACCCAAACCCAGTACCCTGCCAACCAGCACCAGCAACCCACCCACCATGCCATGGGGTCAGCAGGCAACTGACTGCAGCACAACCCTCACATCCTCCGCCCTCGCTGAGTGCTTGCTCCCCTGCGGTGGCAATGATAGTGACATCCCCATCACTATATTCACGACCCCCATCTGGCCACCATACCCTACCCTTAGCTCTTCAGGGATGCGCTGGGAGCAGGTTGCCGTATTGTCGCCATCCTTTCCCCAGCGCCTAGTCACAGGGACCCAAACCATTTTATAAAGAAAAATAAACTTTGATTCAATGTGCTGTACATGGATACTGGATATAACAAACAAATGTTTTCATTTCCTCTATATCATTTGCCATCAATCAGAGCCCAGAGCTATTACATATAACCCAAAATGTTTTCCAGATGCATTGTACTCTTAGTATTTTGCCAATTGCAGCATCTTTGTTTGTGCTTCTGTCCTCCGCTTGTTTCACTTCAAGCATGCAGCAAACTTAGTTCTTTAAATCCTTTTCCATTTACTAACAAATGCCATCTTCATCAATAAATATGTTATTTATTAACAGTGTTCTGTATGCCTTGCAGTTGTTTTATGTTGGTAAAGGTGTAGAGACACGGGTTTTACATTACTACACAGAGACTTGTTCATGCTGAAGCCTCCTTCTCAGATCCCTACATAGAGACTTATTCATCCTGAAGCCCACCTACAGCCGGAGCTACATCTTAGATTATCACATAGACTTGTTCATGCTGAAGCTCAACTAGAGCAGGACTACTTGTCAGATCATAACTACACAGACTTATTTATGCTAAACCCTCCTAGGGCTGGGACTACTTTCCAGATCACTACACGTATTGTAGACTTACTCATACTGAAGCCAACCTATATGCAGGAGTACTTCTCAGATTACTCATAAACTTGTTTATGCTGATGTTTAACAGGAGCCGGACTACTTAATAATTCTCTGCACATAGCCCTCATCATGTTGAAGTTCACCTACAACCTGCTTCTCTGGTCACTGCACAAACTTGTTCTTGCTTACACCTATTTAAAGCCAGGACTACTTCTTAGATCACTATGACCAGACTTGTCCATATTGAAGTCCACCTAGAGGTGGGGACACTAAACTTATATATATACTGAAGCTCACTTGGAGCAGGTACTGTACTACTTCTCAGATAACGACACATACTGTACATTAATAACAACTGATTTGGAAAGATGCAAAATCTGTGGAGATCTTTAATGAAATTTTGGGATGTTTTCCTGCAGCACAGACCATGTCAGAGATTTTTTTTCACCAGGCATTTTTCAAGCATCTCAGGAGATAACTTGTTACATTGATTGGTACCACTGTAGGCTTATTTACGTTAAAGCCTACCTACAGCCAGGACTACTTCTCTAATTCCTACACACAGACTTGTTTATACTGAATCTGACCTACAGCCAAGACTGTTTGTAACTAATAATTCTGTTTGCATCAACAGGTCATCGTTATCACAGGCGTTGGTGTCGCTATCGTGAGTATATCCTTCATATCTGTAAATATATTTACCAGAAATGTCAATTCATTACCTACCTCCAGTCACCCCAGTCCTAAATGGGGTTTCATGAATTGTTTGCTCACATTACACATATTTTGTGAATGGGGCTCTGCATGTAACATCAGGCAAGAGTCCACTGATTACAGAATGTTTGTTATTTAACAAACTGTAAAATCATTAAAAAGTTTGTTTGGGTGTGGAAAATGTCCTTCTCCAGAAGCACAGAATGCTACTACCAATGTTTAAGAGCAAAAAGCCCTTTCTTCAGGGTTTTCTAGCTTGTGTATTTACCCAGGCACATTTGAGGAGTCCACTGCTGTATCCTTTAAATGCTGCTTTGTTTCTAAATGCAAACCAGAAAAAGCTTGTGCAACAGCTGAGTATCTAGGAGACATACAGAAACACCACAAAGAAACAGCGTAATATAACATTTAAAATTTATCAAAAGAATGCAACATTAACTAAGGGGAATATATTGTTGAAGTTAAATAGAGAATGCTCTTTGAGAATACAGCACATGAGTTTTGTTCTGGTTAGCATTTAGAAAGAAAGCAGTATTGACAGGGATACTGTAGTAACGATCCTTAAATACACTAGTCATATACACAAGCCAGGAAACCATGGTGAAGGGCTGTGGCATTCTGTGCATCTGCTAAAATGTATTTTATCCACACCAAATGTGTTAATGATTTTTACGGTTTGGTGAGGGAGCCATTTTTTCCTATCTGCTTTCTGTTAGCAATTTGCCTTGATTGAATTTGGCTTTTGTTAAAAAAAAAAAAACATATTTTAATTTATCTTGAGGCTGGTTAGGGTAATACCTTAATGCCCTGAGGATGCTGGAGGTAACATGTACCATGATGTGGACTTGGGCTCCAGTGCCAAGCCTGATTTCCATACTGGGTTGATGGAGTGTAAGGACTACTGCCATGCTGATATCCCAGTGACGCTGACAGTAACATGCTGCAAACTCAGATTCCTCTCCCAAGGCTGACTGTTATACTGGGCCAATGGTGGGCTAGAGTTAGGATGAATGTATTGGTGATGCTAAACGTAACATGTACAATGCTGTTTGTACAACCAATCATGGCCTCATTGTGCTTCTATTCCATCTGATATTCTACAATAGTAACACTGTGGCAGTGGGAGTGCTGCAGCTTGTTAGACATTCTTTGTATGTGAAGGCGGTGGTGAGAGCTCCACCTTCACGTAACTGCATTATAAAGCTTTGGTGTGCTTTTGTTTGACTGATGGTGGATCAGTGATTCCATTCATTGGACCCTCTCAACTTACTTAAACAGTTAACTTTGGTCAAACATGTGACTTGTCCTAACACAGTTTTAAGATTAGTACTATTATTTTGTTTTGTTGTATTAGTCAGGGTTTATGTATTTTTTGTTTTATTTAGGGAAGAGAGGGTTAATTTTGTTGAGTGGTGACTGTGTGAGTGTGAGAGTATTTGGTGATTGTTTTGTATTCTGCTGCAGCTAGTTATGGGTGGGTAGATATGTGCTGGCAGAGAACTTCGGCAGTCAAGTATTATTCTCCTGCCAGGCTCAGGGACCTCTATTCTCTCAACTGCCCCCTGCTGCCTGCTGAGGTATATAGGCATTGTTGCGCCTTTGGGATAGCTAGGGGGAGTCGGAGGGGTGGGGGGGCTGGACCTGGTGGGAATGTGGAGCGGAGTGGGAAGATTGGGGTTGTGGGGTGAAGGAGACACCCTGGGGTGAAATGGGCCAGGAGAGGGGTCCTCGCTGCTTGGTTCTCATTCCCAAGGGCTTCACTTTTTGTTGGCAAACAGCACAGTCTGCCATGATTGCCCATCCTACTTGGGTGGTGTTGTGCAATGCTAGGTCAATTAAAAAGAAGACAGCAGTGACTGCTGATCTTGTTGGAACATCTGACCTGGGGTGCATCACCGAGACCTGGCTGGATTAAAATGTTCGTCCAGTTTTGGAGTCTGCAGTTCTGGCCAGGTACTCAGTGATGCACTGCCCGAGGTTGGATCATAGGGGTGGGGGTGTAGTCATTTGTTTTAAGTCAGAACTAGGCCTTGTAGATCTGCCAGTTGGGGTCACTAGATCCTTCAAATATATTGTGAGTGCAAGTGTGGGCTGCAGGATACTTCTCGTCTACCGTTCACATGGGGGCAGTAAGAATTTCCTGCAGGAAGTTGAGGACTTCATCTTTGACATGGTGTTGGAATCCCCCAGATGGTTGGTTCTGGGGGATTTCGGTGCCTAGATCGATGATGAACTCTCGCATTTTGGTCAAGACTTCCTCCAACTGATGATTTTGATCGGTTTTACACAGGTAGTTACCTCTGTGACCCACAGTCAAGGTCACTCATTGGACCTAGTGTTTCTGCTGGGGATGGAGACCTCTGATGTGGTGGTGGAGCTGGTCAGCCAGTCTGACCATCACACTATAAGGTTCAGTTTTGAGGCTCCCCCCAAGAGACCTGCCCCTATGGAGATGGTCCGGTACTGCCCTTTAAGTGGTTTAACATAGAAACATAGAATTTGATGGCAGATAAGGACCGCTTGGCCCAGCCAGTCTGCCCAGTTCCCTACCTAATGGATAAGCTGCAGATCCTAGCTAACCAACAGCCTGCTTCTTCTAACCTCCTCCCCTACAATTGCCTTGTGTCTGTCCCATGCATTCTTGAATTCCACCACTGTTTTGACTCCAGTCTCCTCAGAAAGGCAGTTTTATGCATCCACAACCCTCTCCATGAAAAATGCTTCCTCACATTACCTCTGAGCCATCCCCCATCTTCAAACTGTGCCCCTTGTTCTTGCATTTCTTTTCTGAAAGATATTACCCTCTTGGACTTTATTGATTCGCTGAGGTGCTTAAATGTTTCTATCATGTCTCTCTCTCTCTCTCTCTCTCTCCCTCCCTTTCCTCAAGGGTATAAATATTAAGCTCCTTTAGTCTCTCTTGGTATGGCTTCTGGTGTAGACCCTGCACCATTTTAGTTGCCCTCCTCTGGACAGCCTCAACCCTGTCTATGTCTTTGCGAAGATTGGGTCTCCAGAACTGCATACAGTACTCCAAATGGGGTCTCACCAGCTGTCTGTACAGAGGGATAACAACTTCCTGTTTTCTACTGGTGATGCCTCTCCCTATGCATCCCAGTATCCCACCAGCCCTCCTTACTGCCCTCTCACATTGCTTGCTCACCTTTAGGTCATCTGATATGACTACTCCCAGGTCCCTTTCCATTTTTGTTGTTGTTAGTATCTCACCCCCCATTGTGTACTCTTCCCTGGGTTTCTGTTTCCCAGGTGCATTACTTTGCACTTCTTAGCATTGAATCTAAGCTGCCATACATTTGACCATTCCTCCAACCTTGCCAAGTCCCTTCTCATCCTTTCCACCCCACCTTGTGTATCAACTCAGTTGTAGATCTTTGTGTCGTCTACAAAGAGACATACTTTTCTTTCCAGTCCCTCTGCAATGTCACTTATAAAGACATTAAAGAGGACTAGTCCTAGTACTGAACCCTGCGGTACCCCACTAGTAACCCCCCTGATGGTCTTATGGTGGTGCTAGACCTACTGGATAGACCGAGTGTAAGCTTGGACCCAGGAGATCTTTTACTAGCCTATAATAAGGTGGTGATGGTGGCCCTGGATTCCATAACTCCTGTCTATGTTCATTTCCTCACCCTTCGCCTTTGGTCCCCTTGGTTTGATGGGACCTTGGGGCAGTTGAGGTGAGTGGGACGAAGGTTGGAGGGACACTGGTGGAAACCTGGCCTGGTTGATGACAGACTTAGATTGATGGCCCATTATAAAGACTATCAATCAGCCATCTCCTATAAGAAGGCAGAGTTCCTGTCCAGGGAGATTGCCACTGCAGGAAACCGACTGGCTCAGCTGTTCCATACTGTTGACAGGCTGTGCAATCCAGCCTGTCTTCAGAATCAGGGAGCATTTTCACAGAAGAAGTGTGATGAGTTCACTCAGTTTTTTGTAGATAAAGTTGTCACCATTAGGTCAGAAATCTGTGCAGCACGCTCCAATGGTTGTTGTGGTGGTTGGTAGGAGATTGCCGGCACCCAATTTGTCTGGTCTGACTTTGATCTGCTGGTGATCACTGACGTTGTGAAGATTATCCAGGGTATGTGACCAGCTTACTGTAGTTTGGACCCTGGTCCAATGCACCTTCTTGTGAGGTGTGATGAGGTCATCAGACCGCTCCTAGCTGAGATAGTCTGGTGCATGTTGGAGACTGTTTTTTCTGGACAGCCTGAAGGAGGCAGTGGTGACTACTCTTTGAAGAAATCTTCTCCTGACCCTGACTGTCTCACTAACTACAGACCTGTCTCTAACCTGCCTTTCATGGGCAAGGTTATTGAGAAAGCAGTCACATTGCAACTGGAGGATCATCTTGCCACCTACAATGCCTATGATCCTCTCAGTCTGGTTTCAGGATGAGACCTAGTACCGAGACAGTGCTGGTTCAGGTACTTAATGATCTACTAATGTGAGAGATGGAAGAGCCATTTGATCTTGGTTCTCCTTGATGTTTCTGTGGCATTTGACACCGTGGACCATGGTGTGTTATTGGAGCACCTGTGGCTGATCTGCAGACTGTCAGGTACATTCCTCAGGTGGTTTCAGGCTTTTCTCACAGGCTGGACTCAGAGTGGTATCAGGATCTTTTCCTCGGCTCCTCTCCTCCTGTCTTGTGGGGTGCCACGGGACTCTGTTCTTTCAACTATGTTGTTCGTGGTGTATATGCTGCAGTTGGGGGACATTATAAGGTGGTATGGGCTGAGTTTCCTCTGCTATGCAGATGACATTTAGCTATACTTGTCCTTTGTACCCGAACAGGGTGATGCTGCCTCGGTTTCTAATAACTGCCTCTCTGAGATCCAGGACTTGATGAATGCCAACTGGCTGAGATTGAACCATGACAAGACTGAGGTGCTGGTTGAGGAACAAGATCATCAGGTAGAGGGGTCTTCTTCTGTGCAACCATCCAGACTTTGGCTGGGGGCTGACAGCTGATGACCTCTGACCGGGTGCAGAATCTGGGCACTATGCTTGGTGATGGGCTCACGCAAGTCTCAGATGTCGGCTATCATCAAGACCTCATTTTACCATCTCGGAATATCATCTGGATAAAACACCTGGTTCCACCTGATAATCTTCTAACATTGGTCCACGCCTTTGTGACCTTCCGCCTTGACTACTGCAATGCCCTTTACCTAGGGCTAACGGGGGTGGACATCCGCCACCTGCAACTGGTGCAGAATGTGGTGGTCAGATTGTTGACTTGCTTACCTAGATCTTGCCATGTCACACCTGTGCTCCACAGCCTGCACTGTCTGCTGGTTCTGTGGAGGATCACCTTCAAGATCCAATTACTGACATATAAATAGAGGTGGGCGAAGTGGCCAAAATTCACTCCATGAAGCAATTCCACGGAGTAATGTGGAATCTGCAAAGTAATCTGCAATACGCAGTGGAGTACATCACGTCATAATGAGGAAGCGAAGTCCATTGATAACAATGACTTTGCATTACTCCGCCTTACCTGAACCACTTCTGCTCCAATTTTATTGCAAAGTACATAGAAATCAATGTACTTTGCATCACTTCCCCTTGTTATTGAGCTCCAAGGTGAATTTTGCAGTGATTCATGGGATTGCAGGTCACATGGGCTCTAGAATGTTCTGCACAGCCTCAGTTCTGTGTAGTGTGTGTGTAGGGATAGCTGGAGACAGTTTGCTCTCAGAACTCTATGATTCAAACCCTCTAAAAGCTGTTAAAAATGCCTTTTTGAGCCATTTTTTTGCTCTAAATTTAGTTCATCAATTGTAGGAAACCCTCCTGTGCTCATATCATCGAGTGTTTATTGTTTGTGTGTGGATTTTGAATGTTAATTTAGAACATTCAGTCTGTGTACTGACAGACACTTGAAGTGTGCTTTGGGGGAGGGGCGTATGTGGTGGAGGTAGATTAACTGGGGGAAAAAGGCAGTCTTTGTATTTTGGTTATATTTTTCTTGCATAACTGTGTTAATGTACACACAGTAATATTTTCAGTAATTCTTGACATTTTTTGCTGAATGTTGTGGTGCAGCAGTGCATAATTTCAGTTTGTTTAAAAGATTTGGTTATATTACTGAAGTTTTCAATTTGATATGCATTACTTGTAGTGCGTGTGTGTGTGTATGTGTGTGTGTGTGTGAGTCTGTGTAAGATGCATGCCATCAAATCAGACACATTTTATTGTGCCACAGAGTAATTGCAGCAGTGTGAACTTGCTGTCCACTGCACCTCTGTGATTTTGTTCTGCTTTGTGATATCTTGGTATTGGGCTGTTACTGCAACCCCACCCCCCCCAACCGGCAAAAGGCATTCTTTTCCAGATTGGATTGTGATTTGTGAGCACTGGTTAAGGTGTTGTTGTGATTTTGAGTTGGCATCTCTTCTTAGTTGTGCAGTGCAATCTTCTTCTTAATTGCACATTGCAATCTTAATCTGTCTGTGCTTTTGCATCTGTTTAGTGCCCAATCTCCATCTACAAGCCACAGTTGTTGTTTTTGGCTTCACATCCACCGCCCAGACTGAACGTTCAGAAATCTAAATTTGTTTAGAATTTTCTTGGTGATCCCCCAAAATGCCTGCAAAAGGCGTGCAAGCAAAGCTGTTTCTGGCCATGGCACTCCTGCCAGTGGCAAGATTGTTCATGGGTGTCGTAGTACGCAGATGTGCATAGCTGATGTCAGTAAAGGGATTTCTATATCAATGTTTTTTACAGCGCAATCTGTAGCTTCACTCACAGTTGGAGGAGATGATGTTGTCCCAGCTGGTGGTGTTAATGCAGTTTCTCCTAGCATGAGTATTGCTGCCTCAAGTTCCACTTCTGACCAGTTAACCATTTCAAAAAATATAGTTGAGTCTAAAGCTGTGACTGGCAGTGTAGATGATGTCATACTCCTAGTAACATCACCATGGTAATTGAACATGATTCTGATCCTGGCGATGATAACTCATAATGTCACATTTCTTCAAGTGCTGTTGAGGTCATGTCATTGTCATCCAATGATTCGAAGTGTGGCGCAAAAATAACGGGTGATGATGATGATGATGATGATGATGATGTTGCTGTGGTTGAAACATGTTCTCCACATGACAGCATCCAAGCTGAAAATGTGGATGTGGATGATGTTGATGAATATGATGATGATATCAGCAATCCCTTTTGGGAACTGGAGAAAATGAAGGTCAAGGTGGCTGTGTCTGGGTCTGTTGGCATTAAATCTCCCCCTCCTCAAAACGGTTGTGATTTAGCAGTTCCTGTTGACGATAATGATGATGACCCATCAATAATCATAGGTAGTCATGGTGATCAGTCGGAGTCAAGTGTGTCCAGCCTGAAAATCATGTAGCACCCCCATTTCAGGGATTAAAAAACGGAGTCCAATAAGTAGCATCAGAGACATCTTAAAAGTAGGGGACCACAGTCCCTTGTTTATTTTTTTTGTCCAAGAGGCAATCACCTCCTCTGTCCTGTCACTAATCAACTATGGGCTGCCCATCTATGTTGCAGCCAACAACACTGAGCTTGCAAGAATCCAGCTCTCTATAAACAAGGCCTGCAGGCTAATGCTGGGAGCCCCTAGGTGCACCCATATGTGCCTGCTGTACTCCACCACCAACTTGCTCAACCTTGAAGAAAGACTCTGCTTCCAAACCTGCCTTTTTGTAAAAAAGACCCTGCTAGGGCTCTCCCCCCCTGGGGTCGCCACTTCCCTACAGCGTGCCTCCCCCTCAGTCTTCACCCGCAGCACTGTCAAAACCTCTCTTATTGTCCCCAGGGTAAGGACCTCAATGGCCCAGAGATCCTTTTTCTGTCAGGCTCCCTCGTGGTTCAGTTCCCTCCCGGCCAACATAGCTGACTCTACTAAGCTTGATCCTTTCAACATCTCCCTCAGAAGCCAGCTGACAAGCACTCACTACTGTAACTGCACATAATCCCCACCTGCCCCTTACCCTCACCCCTAGGCTGGGTCTGCCTTGTCTACTTTTGCTGTATATGCCTGGGGTCTCAGGCAAAATCTGCTGATAAATGTAATAAAATATCTCTGGTTGCTACCTGACATGGTACTCATGTACCTATATTATGACTACTGTGATCTATCCATTGCAAAAGCGTGTACCACCAATGCCTGTAACACTGGTTGCTTTTTAATCTAGGCGTTATGTACTGTACTGTTTTGTTTGCTGTGATGTATTGCTCTCTTGACGAGGTGCCTTTGTAAATGAGTCTTTGACTCAAAGGTCTGTAAACCGATGATCTAATAAATAAATAAATGTTGAATCAGTTGCAGTCTGCCAGCTTTGCAATGTCGTGTGAGTCGAGGTAAAAGGAAGTCATCTGGGTAAGGGGCCAGCATACACATCTTAAGAACAGTCACATGGCACTGTGGACTCAGCACCAGACAAGCTAATACCATAGTGGGGCATGCACCCTTATCATCAGCCTTACTGAGCATGTTATCCCTTCCATCAGTGTAAGACCAAGTAGGAATGTCTGCAGTAGCAATGAAATAACACCAAAGGATTACTACAGGCATGATGAGAGGGAGGATTATGATTTAGAAATCTTGTCAAGTGGTGGTCAGAGTAGCAGTGGTGGTGGTGGTGGTCAATGCAATATGTCTAGTGCAAGTGGTACATCAACCCCATACGTAAAGTAGGAAAAATATCTTCATTTGTGGACTTGTCATCTGTGCATCTCTCTTCATCACATGTTCACACCCCACCCCTGGCCATTCTCAGAGCAGAGCCATTTGTCACACCTCGTTCAAAACATGTAAGCCAGTCCACATTGGAGAGTGCTTTTGCCCGTAACCTCCTGCCTGCCTGCTTGAAGCACGTGACCTACATGGTTTAAGCCACGTGATGTGTGTAGGCTGCCTATGAATTTTCACTCCGCCTTAAAGTGGAATAAGGTGGAGTGCACAACGTGAAGAAGTAATTACAATGCAAAGTGGCAAAGTGAGGGTTTAAAATGGGCACTTCATGTAGTGGAATACTAACGTGAAGTGACCACTTTGTGAGTGGAATTTTACTTCGCTGCATCTCTACCTATAAGGCCCTACATGGACAGGGACTGCAGTGTTTAGAATATCTCCTTTGCCTCTACCGCCCCCTCTGCCCACTCCACTCCTCTGACGAGGGACTGCTACAGGTTTCCAGGGTCTGTCAGAAGACCTCAGGGCCAGATCATTTGCTTTTGTGGCCCTGACCCTGTGGAATTCTCAGATTAGAGAGTGCTTGACCACTGAGGCCTTTAAATCTGTCCTTAAGATACATTTGTTTAAACTGACATTTCCTGAAATCTGATATTTTTGCTGCTCTTTTAATAATATTTTAATTTATCTGTTGGTTAATATTTATTTTTATGTTGTTTGTACAAGTGCTTTGATATTCTTAAATTGCTCTTTTTTCAGAAATACATTTTTGACTGATTGACCGATTGACGATGGGGACTTGGGTTCAAGGCCCAAGTCTGATTCCCATACTGGGCTGATGGTAGGTTAGGGTTAATACCCATTGTCCTGAGGATGCTGGGAAAAATATATTGGGGAATTGGGTTCATAGCCCAAGCCTGATTCCAATTCTTTATTTAGTCTTTGGTAACCAGGTAAGGCCACTAGGCACAAGTGCCTGTTTTCAGGGGCAACCTGGGAGCACTGGGTGGTTAAGTGACTTGCTCAGAGTCACACAGTATGCAAATGGAGGTTGTGAGAATCAAACTCAGGTCTGGTTTGCTGGATGTATCAAGGTTGTTCACACCTTGTTCCTCTAACCTCTAGGCTATACTGCCAGCCAATTCTGGACTGATAATTAAGGTTAATGCCCAGTATCCCAATGATGCTGGGGCTGGCACACTGGAGAACCAGGTTCAAAGCTCAGTCTTAACTCCCATACTGGGCTGATGACATTAGGGCAAAACCTTTTCCTATGCTGTGACACACTGGTTTAGATATTTCCAGTTTAGAAACCATATCATTATCCACCCATGCCTGAAAGGGGAGCCAAACAAGGAGGGTCCCCAGGATGAGCCATTTCTGTTTTCTCTTCTTCATTCCTTCCAGCAGAATGGAACTATATTAGTCTTCCACCAGTCTCACCTCCAAGTCAAGAAATCTCAAGTGCAGTGTATTGTTGACAGGTGGCATACAGAGGCCCAGATATAATTAATGCCCAAAGAATGGGATCAAGATTTGTGTGGGAACTAGTAGAACAGCATCTTCCCTGCAATGGTGAGAATTCACCTGGAAGGTCCTCACCAGCTAATTTTTCACACCTGTGCTGCTGTCTAAATGGGATGGCTGCATTACAGCAAGCTGTTGCAGACTTTGTGGGGGGTCTAAAGCTACTCATTCTCATATATTTTGGGGCTGCTCTTTGTTGCGCCTTTCTGGGCTGACGTGATCAGATGTCTGTAACAAGTGTTATTAATTAGGGAACCAGATTTATTTCAGCATTTCATGTTGGATCTTCCCCTCAGGGCTTGCAAGGCAGAGAGGCACTTTACCTTTTGGGCGTTTGTGTGGTTGCTGCCTCTAAAACTATCACTTAAACATGATTGCAGAGGACACCTCCTATGGGGAGAGAGTGGGAGGAGATAGTAACCTAAATTTCAGAGCTGGAATATGTTACCTTTCAGGTTCAGGATAGAATGCAGGCCTTTCTATCACATTGGAACGATTTGGAATTGATGCAAGACATTGGGGACTGATGTGGGACAACAAGAGACTTTTACCTTGGGGATAGATCTGCCAACTATGCTTTGTCTATAAAGGTTACGGTCCTCAAACTTCTTTTTTCTTCTAAGAGGAACATCCTCTGAATATCATTACCTCTGTTTTATTGCTATATTGACATAGCTAGGGACCTATTGTAATAATGACTAGCTATTTCTCTATATGAGTGTGGCTATTATTGCTGTCTGTGGATGAGTTAGTGAAGCCCTGACTCTCCCAGATGGTGGCTCATTTATTTACTAAGTAGTATTTAAGTCTGTTTGGTTTTCCATTCCATTAATATAATGTACACCAATCAAATGCTTAAGCATAGCGAATAATGGTCAAGTTCACTGCAACTCACAACAGTGAATTTAAAATTCACAACACACCTACTGGACACTGCGGCTCATATCCCATCACTGGCTCCCATACTGGTCTGATGTTGGGTTAGGGTCAGGACTAATGTTCTAATTTGTGGGAGAAGCTGTAGGTAACATCTTACATAGACACTGTCAGCAGTTAAGGGCCTATGGCCCACTCAGTTTGCCCATTTGAGCTTGTAAGTTCACTTTATGTTTTTCTAGAAGTCTGTTGCCCCTTACCCTGACCTCCAGAATTCCCTTATGTCTATCCCATGCACTCTTAAATACCGTAATTGTTTCAGCCCCACCACTTCCTCTGGCAATGTGTTCCACTTGTCCACTACTCTTTCTGTGAAGTAATTATTTCTCATGTTTCCTCTGAATCACCTTCCCTTCAACTTCATCCCATGCCCTCTAGTCCTGGAACATCTTTTTCACTGGAAAATAATTTATTCCTGCACCCTGTTCCTCCCTGTAAGGTACATGTATGTCTCTATCATATCTCCTCTCTCCCTCCTCCTCTCCTCCAGGGAGTATATATTCAAGTCCTTCAGCCTGTCCTCATAGGGACTTGTGATGCAATCCCTGCACCACCTTTGTTGCCCTCCTCTGATCCTTCTCTACCCTGTCTATGTCCTTACGTAGGTAAGGTCCACAGAACTGTACACTGTACTCCAAGTGGGGCCTCACTGGTGTCTTGTAGAGTGGAATTATGACCTCCTTTTCCTGCTGGTGATGCCCTTCCTATGCATCCCAGCATCCTATTACTTACCTGCTGCCCTGTCGCACTGTTTCCCTACCTTGAGGTCATCAGAGATGATAACTCCAAGATCTCTTTCCTGCTTGGTGCATGCTATATCTTCACCCCAACTGATATGTTGTTCCTGAGTTTTGTGACACATATGCATTATCTTGCACTTTTGCATTGAAATTCAACTGCCAAACCCTTGACCATTCTTCAAGCTCAGTGCAGGTCCCTCCTCATCCTGGAGACCCAGGTTCCTATTTCAAGTCTTACTCTAGGACTGGGTTTGTGCTGGGTTAGAGTGAGGATTTATGCCATAATGTACTGGGGATGCTGTAACATGTTTCATCCTGGAGACTCAGGTTCCTATCTCAAGTCTTGCTCCAGGACGGGTTTGTGGTGGTTTAGGGTGAGGATTTATGCCATAACATGCCAGATCAGCCCCGGAATCAGCTCCACTATGGGATGCTGCCACAGCCATAGATCTCTTCCAGCTGGTTTCATCCCCCACCAGAATCAACTACTGAACTAGTAATAGTTCAATTGTAGACCTCATTCTCACTAACCAACCTGAGAGATTCGCTAGTATAGAGGTCTTACCTGACTCACTAAGTGACCACTCTGCAGTCCTTTGTTAATGGCCCAATCATTCCCCTAAACTCCCTGCTAAGTCAACATACCATCACTCCCTAAAAAAAGGTATGCAGCCAGTTAATGTTAAAGTCAGCCAACAAGACAACCTCAGGTGTGTTTGGTAGATTGGAGACCCAGTCAAGGATAATATTGCAGCTAAGAATAGGATTCTGAAGTAGAATGTAGACAGAGACGGTTTAAGTGATTTACCCTTATGTCCAAGTGAAATTTTAATTCCCAGAGCCTGGGCATCATTCCTGAAACTATCTGTGATAGAACAAGGCCCTGGAGAGAGTTAATGAGATAGATGGCACAACCCCCTCCTCTTTTACCCAGCCAGTCACCCCTGTATAGTGTGTAACCATCCAGGATAACAGCAGATTATGATACCTTGGGGGAGAGCCATGTCTTGACCACTGCAAGGATGTTGGGATGGTGCTGCATGACCCAGACCTGAAGAAGGTCAAGTTTAAGTACAAGGCTACAGATGTTAACAGAGGCAAGTGTGAGTCCCCCATAACTTTCTTGGTGGTGAAGGGTTGTGGGCCAGGTCCTAGGTTGGGGTGGACATTGCTGAAGAGCAAGAGTAGGAGTAGGCAATGCCTGATTACTGGGTATCTAAGGGGCTTAAGCCTGGATGATGATCAACATGTGGCAGGGTTTGTGGCTGTAAACAGGGAGTGGCAGGGAAGGGATATGGGTAACCAAGGACAGGAAAGGATAGTTAAGCAGGTGACTAACATGGACCAGAGGTTGCCAGGAAGTGTGTGGATTATGTTGGGTAGTACTAACAGGTGCCAAAAGAGGGTCTAGTTACCATCTGGGAGACTTTTGGCACTGTCCAAAGGCTGTAAGAAAACATGAAATAGGGGCATGGTCAGAAATGGGCATGGTACCTATATGACTGCTTTCCACCCCTGGGAGACCATGACTGTTGGCAAAAAATAGTCATTAAGGCTATATGAATCATGCCTGTGAGAATAAAAAGTAAAATCTCGTTCTGTTGGATTTTCTGCTCTCCAGGTATCTGTCAAATTCCATTATTTCAATAAAAATTATAGTGCTCTTTTAGCTTTTATACGAGAATCCTTAGTAGTTGTACTTTTATAGAATAAAGAAAATCATCCAGAGCTAAATTAAAATCTTCTCTTGGGGAAGGGAAGGGAGGGGGACAAGGAGGGGAGAGAATGGATGGAAAAAACATAAGGGAAGAACCATTCTATCAGTTAGATACTCACATTACAAGAAGAAGAACATACAGGGTTAATAAAAGATTAGTAGACAAGGAAAATGTGCAACTCTAATGAAGCAAATGATTTAGGTTATTGTTCAAAGTTCATGGTTTGGTACGCAATGTTCAAATGTTCTGGTAAGTCAGAATATTTGCTGCTGCTTCTGCCAGGATTCCATCATCTGTTCAGGGGAAAGGATCTTGACCAGGAAGTTGAAGATCTGTTCTTGTGTGCCTTGTTTGTTTAACACTTAGACTACCAACAGAATTAGAACATATAGGAATTCTGCATTGATACTGTAAATCAGTCCAAGGCACACCAAGGGTTAATGGTAGTGGAAATCTTCTGCAATTGATGACTGAGAAGTTTGATCAGATTTCAGGCTTTGTCTGCTATCTCTGCTCATGCTTCTAGGATGTTCAGCCTGCTGTCAATCTAGCAAGCTCCAGATTGTTCCCATCCCTGCCTCTTTGTCTGCCTCTACCACTAAATCTCTGCAGGGCAACTGTCTGCCAGCTATCATCCCACAGGGACAGTGGGGTCTGAGAGGAATCTTGTCAGTCCAGCTGATGTCTGCAGTGATAGGGTCATTATTGCCAAAGAAGAACTCATTGTAAAAAGGAGGTCTACCACTCTTGTGTTTTTTGTAAGCTGCTGATTCTAATGTAGTAGCTGGAAATCTGTGTTTGATAAAATGTCACAAATCTTCAGGGGAGTTAAAGCTATGCATGCCCCCCATTTAAATCAATGTGTAGAATTTTAGGGAAAGTTTATATTTTATATTCAACTTGTGGAGACAATGCCTTAAAGGGGTGTATTTTTTATGGCTGTGGGTGGAGTCTACAGCTTTCTTGTTTTAGCTTTAAAAATGGGATATTGAAGCACAACTTTTTGGAGTTTTCAGTGTATCCTTCCACAACTACAAATCACTACACCAGTTGAATAAAATACTCTCTTCTCTCTGTTGAGTAGACCAGATGCAACACTATTTTTCAGCTTATCTCTTGTCTCTCTCTCCTCATGCCTGCTTTAAGTGACCTGGCAGCTAGTACATATCTGATTATATGGGATTTTTGTTAATTTGAACTTCCTTTATATTCAGATAATCCCTTCACAGCTTTTCTAGACTGAGGACCTTGTGTTTAAGAATCACATTTCTGCTGTGCTGTGCTATTAGTCAGTGCACCTCACCTTATTACTCACATTCCAACCTTGAAGTCAATGAAGCATAAAGCAGATAAGGGTGTATAGTCAAATACCTAATAAAACAATTAGTTCAGTGAGATTTATTTTTCAATTCCTCTACTTTGCCTTGTGATGTGAAGCTAAATAGTTTCTTGTGTGAATGGTTTCTTCTGGTATGTGTGGTAAGGGGTGATTCCTGTGTTATAAATGCATGGAGAGAGGGAGAGAGAGCAGTGGGGAGATAGCCAGACAGCATTTTGCAGTTGATAAGATTAATCCATTGTTAACCTAACAAACAGAGCACATGCCAGGTTGTAAGTGATTTCCCCAAAATGAGTACAGTGGTACAAAAAATGGTCACAAATTTTAAGGAGCATCCTTGACTGTCATTAGTATGTAAACAATGTATGGATTATTAAATATTAATAAATACAATCCAATAATGTAGATAACTCAACACTGGTATACAGCTGCATACCATCATAATGCAGTAACTTCATACAGTATGTACCTATCATAGATTACTGCTCACAGGTTTGGGGAACTTTAAATATTACTATTACTAATAGGAAGACAATTGTATTTATTCAGAGGGAGGCAACAAGAACGGGTTTCGAACATAAGACATATAAGGAACGTTTGAAACTCCTCAGACTACATCTTTATTTATTTATTTATTTGAAAAAGTTTCACCAGGAAAGGCATACTGAGCTACAATAGCTAGTTACCAGATACATTCCGGGTGAAAGGGGAAAAGGGAATACAATTCTGAATACAAGATTCAAATAAAAAATATACATAGAGCTAATTCGTACATACTACCGAATAGATTTAAAGCTATAGGAAACATATTTTGGGGCTAGGCAGGCAGCACTTGCCAGAATATAGTCTATATACATATATGTATTATACATATACACACGTATATGTTTTTAAGCATATACACACACATTTACTTTTATACTTATATACATACTGTATCATATACATACACACAAATCATTTCAACACCGATACATTTTGCTTTTTAGCACTTGGGGTAGTAAGTAGCAGTGTCAGTGGCTCAGCAGGTTGCACACCTGCCTCTAAGGCTGGATGATCAAAAGGCTGTGGGTTCTATCCCCCATACCAGGCACTTGGGTTACATCCCAGTACTGACACTGGGCTCCCAGATCTACACAGATGTTTATATTTTACAGGAATTTGGAGCCCTCTACAGGGAAATTCTTCCCATATACTTGCATTTGTTATACAGGAAAAAAAGAACAATTCTGCTTTCATAGAAAATAATGTAGAATACTGGAAAACACTAAACAATTGCCTTGGAGTTACAGGGAAAATGCCAAATCAGTCTGGGAGCACTACACTCTAGTGCAGCATGAGGGGGGTGCTGTACTCCTGAGAAGCCATCTTTTGGATGAGACATTAAACCAAGGTCCTGTCTGCCTGTTCTGGTGGTTGTTCAGGTAGACATTAATTATCCCATGGCACTTCTCGAAAAGAGTAGAGGAATTTTTTTATTTAACAATAAACAAAATTATTTACAGACAAAACAAAACATATATGAAGTCAACACATAATATACACCAAAGAAGTAAAAAATAGCACAAAAAAACTTAATATCCCATTTTGTTTCTCCCCAAACCCACACCAAAGTGAAGATACTAGCTCAAGAAAAAAGGATGAAAAGTTAAATAATTATAATCACAATGCTTCTAACAAAAAAACCCAGAAATCAATACTAATTTTCCTTTTATAGTTTCTAGAAAGTAAATGGCTGAACAGCCTCTATCTATCTTACTTATTGTTTCACAGTAACAGAATGTACCATTGAGTTAATCTGCTATCATCCAAGAACAGAACTGCCAGTGTTTTTAAATTTGGTCATTGGTAGTACCTTTTTCCATTTTGCATTTTGTTTTTAAACTTGCTAATACCTGTGGTGGTAGCCTGGGTAAAACACAAGCTGGACAAGGACACAGCGGGTAATAGTAAATGGAGTTCACAGTGAAGAAAGGAGGGTTACGAGTGGGGTACGCAGGAGGGTTCAGTACTAGGGCGATCCTTTTAATATCTTTATAAGTGACATGGCGGAGGGACTGGAGGAAGGTATGTCTCTTTGCAGATGACACAAAGATCTGCAACAAGGTTGATACACAAGGTGGGTGGAAAGGATGAAAAGGAACTTGGCAAGGTTGGAGGAATGGTCAAATGCATGGCAGCTTAGATTCAACACAAAGAAGTGCATAATGCACCTGGGAAACAGAAACCCAGGGTAAGAGTGCACAGCAGGGGTGAGATACTGACAACAACAAAAATGGAAAGGGACTTGGGTAGTTATATCAGATGACCTAAAGGTCGGCCAGCAATGTGAGAAGGCAGTAATGAGGGTTGGGGGATACTGGGATGCATGGGAGAGGCATCACCAGTAGAAAACAAGAAGTTGTTGGCCTCTGTAAAGACAGTTGGTAAGACCACACCTGGAGTACTGTGTACAGTTCTGGAGACCCCATCTCTGCAAAGACATAGACAGGGTGGATGCTGTCCAGAGGAGGGCAACCAAAATGGTGCAGGGTCTGCACCAGAAGACATATGAAGAAAGACTAAAGGAACTTAAGATGTATAGCCTTGAGGAAAGGAGGAGAGGGACATGATAGAAACTTTCAAATCAACAAAGTCCAAGAGGGTAGCATCTTTTAAAAAAGAGATGTGCAAGAACAAGGGGACACAATTTAAAGATAGAGGGAGATGGCTCAGAGGTAATGTGAGAATGTTTCTTCACAGAGAGGGTTGTAGATGCATGGAATAGCCTTCCTGAGGAGGTCATAGAGTCAAAAACAGTGGGGGGAATTCAAGAATGCATGGGACAGACATAAGACAATTCTAGTGGGAGATCTGCAGCTTATCTGTTAAGTAGGGAAATGGGCAGACTAGGTGGGCCAAGCGGTCCTTATCTGCTGTCAAATTTTATGTTTCTATGTTTCTATATTCAGGTGTCATTTCTTTTTGTTGTACCAATAGGACACATCTAGCTTGCCACATGTAAAATCTACATGTGACAAAAATTACTCATAAAGTACTTTTATCATACTTCCATAGTTTGAAAGGGTACAGACCAAGCACCAAAATTTCATATGTCGTTGGAAGTAGTTCAGGGTCTGTCCATCTATTATTCAAAGCTGTCCAGAAGGTCTGGGTGAATGGACACTGCAGCAAAAAGGGTTCTATTGCTTCTAAGAGATTAGTGCAGCCTAGTCGGGGACACATCCTTTCCTCAAGGGCCTTATATGAACAAATGAAGAAGCCAGCAGAAGGTCATTTGATCTATTAAGTCTGCTCATGTTGCAGGGTCCACAGCTTGCGCTAATGTCCCTGCCTCCCTCCCACCTTCCCATCCTCCCCACCATGAGCCTTACCTTCCTATGCCTACTGAAGCCTGTCTTAAAGCTGCCCACTGTATTCAACAAGATGACCACTTCTGGCAGCACATTCCAATGTAGTCTACCACCCTCTCTGTGAAGAAGTGCTTCCTGGCCTCCCACCCTCCAGCTTCAGACTGTGCAGCCTCATGTTATAGTTGCCACTCAGCTTAAAGAGACTCTCCTTATCAACCTTATTTATCCCTTTCAAATACCAGAATGTCCCAATCATGTCTCCTCTCTCTCCTGTCTTCCAGGTAGTACATGTTCAGTGCCCTCAACCTCTCCTCATATGGCAGCTGACCTGCTATCATCTTTGTAGCCCTCCTCTGGACCTTCTCCATTAGATTAATGTCCTTTTTGAGGTGTGGGCACCAGTACTGAACTCCATACTCTAGATGGAGCCTTACCGGTGACCTGTACAAGGGCAGGATAATATCCTCACTCCTACTACCGATCACCCTAGATATGCATCCCAGCATCTTGTTTGCCTTTGCTGCTGCTTTCTTGCACTGCATGGAGTGCTTCAGGTCACTAGTGATCATCATTTCCAGGCTCTCCACCTCTTCTGATGCAGATACTCAGACTCTACCCAGGTAATACTCTGTCCTGGGATTCTTGGCTCAGTATGCATAGCTTTGCATTTCTTGGCATTGAAGCCAAGCTGCCAGATTCTGGCCCACCTCCCCAGCTTTTCTGATCTTCCTGTAGGTCCTGTATCTCTTCAGCTGTGTCCATTCTCCCATAGATTATTTCTTACCCCAATCTGCCATGGCATGAAAGCCCACATTTGTTTGGAAATTCTAGCATCTGTCAATTGTAGACAGGCAACTTTAACCTGAGCTTCTGGACATTCTGGTTGTATGGGGGATATGTATTGGGTTACTTCTATAATTTTTCTATAAAAGGATTTTCTAGAATTGGAAATGATGAATTGTGTAATCTGTCATTGTCTTATCTTGGTTAAACAGCGTTTCATATATTGAGGTAGCTGTTTGGTGTGGGTAATCATAGAAATTGATGAAGTTCCTGTATCCCATTTCTGTAGCAGGGGGCTCATCCTAGCACCTTATATATTGTACCATTCAAGTTGTCCTCCTTTTAATATGTCTATTAGATTTCTGTATAGAAATATACTATGAAAGAATATGATGGGGTTTAGCATTATAATACCTCCCATGTTATAATCATAATAAGTAAAATTCCTTCTAATAGGGTTGAGACTGCTGCCCCATAGCCCCTGGAAAACACATTTAACACTTGTACCTCTAGAGCAAAAGGTATAGGGGAAATACTTGCTATATGCAAGAACTGAGGTATAACCAAGGGTTTTATTATGTATACCCTTTTCTTTTTTTAAATTGTTTTATTTCTTAATTGTTGAATAATTAACTGTCCTTTTTGTTTTGCCAGTTCCCAGTTAAATCAGCACCAGCAGCTGTACCAAAGGTGACACTTATGATTTTTATAGGGTCATCCTTGATTTGTATATCTGCTATCATAGTTGTGAGTGAGTCCTAAGGTCTGGATTGATTTGTATCCCTTGACTTTTGTCATTATTTAGTTTCGCTCCTGAGATATTTTCATATTTCTGAAGTGTCTGAACTATTTCTTGAATTGTTCCTTCAGAACGGATGCTTAGTACTATATCATCTGCATATGCGCTGATGTTAGTATTTGGGGAGTGTCCTGTTGTTGATCTTCCTGGGATATTTCTATTAACTTGTCATTTCTTTATAATGGACCAAGAACAAATAAGTATATTACTGGACTGAGTGGGCAGCCCTGCCTCACACCTCTCTTTATGCAAAAATATTCTCTACTTTTTTTATTTATAAATGGTTGGGCTTGCACTGTTTGATACAATAACTGTATCCATTTTATTACTGGGTCTGGTACCCCATAAAATCTCAATACCTTAAATAAAAAAGTATGACTGACTGTATCAAAGGCTTTTTGTTGGTCGAATGACAAAAGCCAGCCAGACCCTTGCCTTGATACTGCTAAGTGAATTATGTCCCTTAGGAATTGTCAATTATGAAAAATAGATCTATTTGGAATACTGCAAGACTGAGCAACAGAGAGGTGTTTTTCTGCAATTTTAGTCAGGTGGTGGGCCAAAATATTAGACGATATTCTGTAGTCCACATTTAAATAGTGATGGGCTCCAGTTTTGTAATATTGTTCTGTCCCATTCTTTATACAGCAAGATAATCAATGCTATAGAGAAAGAAGTAGGGATGGAGAGCGAATTCAGTATGGAGTTAAAAAGCATAGCTTGCACTGGACTAAGTTTCTCCTGCAATTTGTTATAAAATTCAGCTCTTACACCTTCTAAGCCTGGGGTTGCATTTAATTTCCATGTTTTTATAGCTAAAGTGACTTCCTCTTGGGACATTTCTATTTGTATTTGTTTTGCTATTTCTTCTGGTAATTTGGGGACCTGTAGGTCCTTAAAAAATCATTGTACCATTCTATATCTATACTTTAATCAAACTGTTTTTGTAAATACTTTTGGGTTTCTTCCTTAATTTTTTGTGGGTCATTAATAGGTATGGGGTATTCCACTGTTTGTAAGAAACCAACAGTAGTGGATTTTATTCTGTCTGCACAACTTTTCAAAGCATCCAGAGTTGGTTGGTGCCCCGGAGTGCCAAACTGAGCCTCCATTTTTAAACTCATATATCTATTATATTGGAATCTAAACATTTCTTCTTTTGTGTTTTTATTTTGGTATCCAAGTTTATTTTTGTACATGCACTAAGGTATAAGTTGTCAACTGATGCCTTGAAGTTAAACATTGGGCATATTGTTTTGACCCTTCCAGGTGTATGTTTAATAAACAGGTTTTTAAAATCAGTTTTAGAATCCAGCCACCATTCTATATCCAGATTCTATACCTAAGTTGTAGGCTTCTGTTATGTATACCCTGGCTCTCAGTAATTGATCCCAGTTATCTAAAAGAATGGATTCTTCTAATAGAGAGCTGTTCAACTTCCACCTATTTTTTTGTCTGATAAAAGGATTGTTTCCCTGTACTGCAAGAGCTGAATACTGCCAAATGGTCAGATGTCTCCATGGGGATAATATCTGCTTTCAACAGGACTAAATATTTTGAAAAATAAAAAGTCAATTCTAGAAGCTAGTTGTCTATTGGTAAAGTTTTCCTTCCTGATTTTTGTCTGGCTTCAAAAGCTTCTTATAAATTAGCTGTACTGACAATATTTTTAAACAGGCCACGCCACTTGATATTTTGAGGGTTTACAACCTCTGTCTTTGGGAATAGCCCACAGTTAAAATCACCCCATAGGATTAGTGCTTTCTGAGTATGTAAAAAGGTTGAATCAGTTTAAACAGGGCTACTCATGAAGCTATGCTCCGAGGTGCATAAATGCTTATCAATCTTAAATCTAAGTCCTGGGTAGCTACATCTACCATTAATGCTCTACCTTTTTCGATGTTTGTAATTTTCTTGACCTGGAAATAGGATCCCATCAATAAAATTTCTACCCCATGACAAACCTCTGCCCCTTGAGACCAGAAAGAGGGTCCCTTTGACCATAAATGTTTGGCTTGGGTTAATTCATATTCCGTTTTTAAGCATGTATCGTGTAAGAAAAGAATGTTATTAAGTAATCCTTTTAGAATATGAGTGGTCCCACATTTGCTAAAGGATTTCATACTGCTGACATCTAAGGTCAGAAGGTTTAGTAGCTGATGCATTTATATGGCATGAAAGGGGAGGTCAAAAGGTCACACATCGGGTTTATGTTTTGCTTTACATTTTCCTTTGGCTTTTTTGGATTTGGTCAATTCCATTGGGGATCTGTATTATATTCTGTCACCCCTGATGTCACTGAAGAAGAGTCAGAGTCCCCATCCCTGTCTTTTGTGTCTCCCCACTGCTTTCTTTTAGCTAAAATGCTATACCTGTTTGAGGATAAGATGGTGGCTTCAAAAGGTTTGGCATTCATTTTTTTCTAGTTCCCTGCCTGAACTACTTCAAAGGGGTTTCTTTTGGAGGAGGATAGTTTCTGGAAATGCTGGATTAATCCTAGGAGGAGCAGTTGCACTCTCTTTTCTGGGGGATCTACATTTACTTCAACTACACAGGAAGGAGTGGCTGCCAAGGTGTGTCAGATGTCTGTTTTTTACTAGCCAAGCGAGGTTCATCTTGAACAGAGGTACTGGGACCCTGCCTGGCCTGCATGACTTTAACTTGTTGGGCTGTGATAATAACCTTCTGGTCCTGTATGGCCGTATCTAACCTATTATGGGCTGCCCTGGGGCACTTGCATATGAGTGGCTGAGTTCTTTGCATAGATTTCAGATGAATGGGTTGGGGCATCCCAAACTTACATGGCCATACTCGAGACACAAATTACAACTGGGCAGGTTGCAGGTGGAGCTAAGGTGAGTTCTTGCCCCACACTTGTTGCAGGTCTTAGGTTGGCCTGGGTAGAAACAAATGCCTCTATCCCTCCCAGTATAAAAACTACTGGGCAAGTGTTATCTACCATTGTCTGTATGGTTCAATTTCACTTTGATGCACCACCCCCCAGTCCAAACCAGATCCTCTTCTAAAATTAGTATGGGTTGTTGTAAAATTTCACATTTTTGTTGCACCCAATATTGAACATCCTCAATATTTACCCCTTCATTTCTAAATAGTAAAGTCATTGTTTTAATACTTGGTTTGGTGAGCGGGATGGGGAAGAAAGTTTGCCAATCAGGGTGATTTTTAACCATAGCAAACTTTTGCCACAATTTTTCAAGCGTTTGATTATTCCTAAAGCTAACATCATATGTATTCTCTCACTTTATATGTATAAAAGCAAATAAGTTATGTGCGTGGATCCTCATTGTATCTTTTAGTAAATAGTGCATCACAAATCTTCTGTCTGGGAACTGCTCACTTCCTCCAGTATATTTAAGATGCACTCCATTGCGTCTCTGAGCAGGTTACCCTACCTGTTTAAATAAGTCAGCCATCCTAAATGAAGATGTAGATTAAAGTGATTCAGTTTGTTGCAGGTCCAGATCCATTCTATTGTCCATGTTAGTTTGCTGACTTGTTTTGCCATGTACACCATGCAAGGATTTCTCTGTGAACCTGTCTTCAGAATGAGGCAAGGTGGGATTTTGCCTAGTTGTTAAAATGTTCTTATCAATAACCACTTGTTCTGTGCCTTGTACCGATACAGTATCATTATTGGCTTGGTTTTGGGCTGTTTGGTTCTCCTGTCTGTTTTTAGGTAGTCCTGTTTCTTCATTTGTAGCCATTATTCTGGATGGAAAATGTTGTCCTGGATCTGCCAGTTTACTTTCATGGTGGCAACTCCCAAAGTGGAAGCTTTTACTTGGGACATGTTTATGATTTCAGCTGCTGATACCGGACCTGGGGGTGTTCACCCTGCTCCCTCCTGTTGTGGCATCCACCCGTTGCTTTTAGTACTGAAGTGGGGTCCCACTGTGAATGCAAGGGTGTGATGCTCACATTCTCCATTCATCCCTGTCTTAAAACAGTTGTAACTTGATTTACTGAGGAAACATTCTGTGCACCTTTATCTTTCTCAGAGTTAGCAGAGTCTATAGAAGAGGGTAAGTCCTCTGTAGTTTGAAAAGAGATTGTCATATGGATTTGCTGAGTCAATAGATGTTGCTTGCTGTGCTGTAGATGCAGGCTTGACTCCAGGCAATATCTGGTTAGCATTTGCTGCAGTTTCTTTCACTAACATCAGTAATAAGGTTTTGTTGTTCAATATAGCCCATTTTAGTAATTGTTACTCCTGTTCTGGTGCAAGCAGGTTTGTTGTAGCTTCAGAATGATTTTCAAACCTTATAGCTGCCATTCCCTCAGCCTGGGGTGATTGTACAGGAGTAGCAGTCATAACAGTATCCATGTCCATTTCCTGATCAGTGTCAATCAAGAAATCCACTATTTCTTCCATATCTGTATTATTTTGCTCTGTTTTCAGACACATTTCAGCAGGTTCAGGGTTTGGTTTACTGAAGGGAGGTTCCCTTACTTCCTCCTCTACACAGCCTTCAGGATCTATGTCAGCCATCTTGGAAATGGCTGATAAGGGTTCCTCCTACTGGTCAGTAGGGGAATTTGTATTAAAACTTAAAAGAAATACATGCATAATAGCACTACTCCACACCAAATCATAATACAAAGGAAAAGGAAATATAAATAAGTATTACATCATACAATGCAACAACAATGCAACATGACATTTATATAACCACAAAACCTAGTATCTAAAGCCAGAGATAGCCACCCCCCCACTAAAAGAGTAGGAGAATGATAGTAATAACTGAAAGGCAAAAACATATAAAAAGTCAAAAATCAATCAAGCTAGCAAAAATCATGAAATGTATTTCCAGCATCGTTCCCATATCCCTCATCCCTCTTTTCAATGTTCTGAATTCATGCTCCCTCAAACATAAAATCTTATCCTTAATGACAAAAAACTATTGCAGCGGGGTATCCTGTTTTTGTTGAAAAGAAATCCACATCTAAACTGCCATACCCAATAAAAATATAGATAGAAGTAATATTTAATGTACTAGGACTATATCGCCCATGAGGTCAGAAAAAACAAAATATACTTGTCTAGCTTACCAAATATTCCAGGGACAGCCTTTCCAGTAATCTGCCCAGATATCCCAAAATTATTTGATAAAAGGACAGTCAAAATACAAATGATCCATCGATTCAATTTGGCTCAAACAAGTATTGCGAAGGCAGTATTGATCTGTAAGTGATTTATGCTTATGGTTTCCCCTAATGTTAATGCACACATGGACTCCCAACCAAGTTATGTCCCACATAGAAACTGGAATTCTTGGATTCAATAACCTGTGTCTAATACATGTTTTCTCCATTGAGGTGAGATTGTGAAAGGGGTCTGCAGAAAAAATCCTATCCAAAATATTGTGATATAAGACCTTCCTCGACATACGTTTGAAGTCAGAGGAGGAAATAGTCCAACTACGAATTAAATCAAAAATGACATCCCATTCTGATGACAACTTATACCGTCTTCTGTTCTTATGAAGAAACAGCCCCTGTTCCCATTCCAACCATATTTTTTTAATACCATCAGATGCCCACGCAACCCAAGGTCTCTTTTCCTGTCCCACAATTGGTTTAAAATTCGTGGTAATGAAAACTGTGAAAAAATCCCACTAATGGATTAATAATATGTACACTGCTGTCTGAGAAAGGCAAATATAGAACATTCCATGGAATTGGCCTTAGCCTGCTGCCCCAAAAACAGGAGAAAAAAAACGAAAACTGCCATTACCATTGATTTTGGCAGGGGAAAAATATGACTGACATACAAGAACAAGGGTAACAAAAAAGACTTAATTAAATAAATTTTCTTTTTTTTTTCCCATTTTCCAGGCTGCCCATCTACCAACCCTGTCCCTCCCTTTATTAATACATAATTCCCAGTTGTATTCTGCAGGGAACTCCAAACCAAAATAGATCCCTAAAATTTTCTGTGGAGAATCAGAGACTGCAATTCCTCCTATGTCCTTCTCTGGTAGTATACTCCCAGCCAGATTTAAACACATACTCTTACCAAAATTAATCCAAGAACCCAAACAGTGGAATAAAGGGGGTAACATGGTACAAAGTAAAGTTCCACTGTCAATGTCAGGAGCCATAACAAAAATATCATCTGCATATACCAAAGCTTTTAACAAACCCCAGTCAGGGCATAATATTCCATATATAAACGGTGAACAGTGAAGAATTTGGATTATCGAATCCATGACCAATATAAACAATAGTGGGCTCAGGGGGCAACTCTGGCAGACCCCTCACTGAATATAACATTGTCGACCCACCCATTAACATAAAGTTTCACAGAAGACAAAAAATAGCAGATTTGAAGCCAGTTCACAAATTCATGTGGAAAATCAAATTCCCTAAGTGTGAGCCAAATAAATTCCTGTGCCAAATGATCAAATGCTTTAGCCAAATCAAAACTAAACAAATATCCAGACAAAACCTTATTATGCCCTTGATAAAATAATTCTCAAAGCAACAGTAAAGCATCCTGTATAGAGCGACCAGGTACCGAACAAAATTGTGTAGGATGCAATAATACATCCAACACCTTACGCAGCCTGTTACCTAACAACTGTGAGAAAATTTTGAAATCTGTATTGAGCAACGTTGTAGGTCTCCAGTTGTCCTAATTAGTCTTATCCCCTTTCTTAAATAAAAATATCATTATTCCCTCATACATCAACTCCGTGATTCTATCCTCCTTTAAAAAAGCATTGGACACAGAAAGCAAGCTATGTGGATTAAAACCCAAAGTGCTTTGTAAAGTTCTGAAGCAAACCATCTGGACCTGGTGCAGTCAAGTCTTTCTAAGTGGTTATCACAGACTCCAGTTCCAAAAGAGTGAAATCCACATAGAGGCTATATTTATTTCGACTAGCTAGTTTGGGAAGATCAGTTGCTTTAAGTATAGGCATCATACCAACCTGCTCCCCGAAAGCAGAACTAAACCGTCACTGTATGAAATCTTCTATCATTGTAAGGATTTCAAGAGACCCTGTAACCATCCTACCTGAAGAATCCCTGAGTTCCCCCATCTGTTTAGCCTTTAGCTGTTGCTTGCAATCCTCAAAAGGATTAACCAGAATGCTCCTCCCTTGCATACCAAATTTTTGTTCCAATTCTAACAATCTCAATTGATCATACTGAATCTTCATTAAAGCCTGTTTAAGTGAAGCCAATTCCTCCAGTCTAGTGCTAGATTGTCCAGAAGACACCAGAACATGCAATTTCTCTTTCAACAAGAAATATTACTTATGTTTAGAATCAGCAATAATCTGTGACTGACTTTTACAAAAATCTATATGACACAGTTTAGTTTCAGTCCACCAATCTATGAGGGAATCATAGAGAAAAAAGATTGACTCCCTGTCCTCTGCCATCTCTTTAAGGTTCTGGTTAAAGAGCTCATTTTGTAACAGTCCAGCATTAAATTTCCATAAACCTTTCTCATTGAGAGTCAATGGGGGTGTAGAGATATGGATAGCAATTACAGCATGATCAGACATTTCTACTGGAAATGGGTTAACTGTAATTACATGTAAATCTTTGAAAATTAACCAATGGTCAATTCTGGTATGGCTAGCTCCTCTAAAAAAAGTGAAAACAGATTGTGACCCAAATACATCTGTCAAGCCTGATTTGGATATTACATGTCTCAATTCATTCATGTCACAATATGTCTTACCTTTTAATTTAGTGTCCAAAGATGTATTAAAGTCCCCCATAACACTACTCAACTAGTAAATAAATGAGGCATAATTTTCCAAAATAGTTCCACACGGGCAGCTTTCTGTTGGGGCATAAATGTTAACAATCCTATAATACACATCATACAAAATAAGATCTATAAACATAGCTCTACCCATCTCTATCTCCACTACTTTCTGCAAAGTAAATTGAGATGTGGCAAAACAAAATCCCAACCCCGAACACGGATCCAGTCCCAAAGACCAAATAGACTCCCCTGGTGCCAGTCAGAAGATGCCTGGGCAACATCTTGAATAGAATAATGTCTAGTATCCTATAAAAGAAAAATGGAATAGGAAACAATTGCAAAATGGCATAGATGGCTTTTCTTTTGAAGTCGATCATATACTGTTCACATTCAAACTAGCAATGCTGTGCATGAAAAACCATAAAAGAAAAAGGAAAGTGGTCATGAAAGTTTCTTCTTGCTGGACCGTGTCATGCATTTTTCACCACTTTATCCGTTGCTGTTCCAAGTGCAGGTAAACCTTCTAACATATCACTAGGGATAGAGTGTATAGACACATCAGAATCCGTTGCCTCCATTAAGTCGCCCCAACTTTGCAGTGGATCATATTGATTGGAAACTTGAACCATTACTGGGGGAGCAATATTAGAAGTAGCTTTCATGGCCGCTTTTCTCCTCTGAACCAACTGGAAATCTGCATTCTCTACAACTAGGGGTGGAGCAAAGTTCAAGTCTGTGTAGTTTGGATTGGGGACGTGGACCAATAGATGTAGATGGTTGTGTAACAATGCTTGGAGTCATAGGTTGGCCAGACCACTCCTCTGCATCGGTCTGCTTTTGTGCTGGTTGTGGAGATGGTCTCCTAGAGTCAATAGAATTGCTCACAGGATGAGATTTACCCTGCAGTCACACTGGAACCTTGCTCTTCTCTTTGGAGGAGTTATTTAAATAAAAGTCATGTTCCACAAAGTCTGCCGAGTTGTGAGCAGCCCATGGGCAAGAGGAAAAAACATGATCTTCCACCCCACATAAATTGCAGGAGGGGGAACTGTACAGGTAGTTGCAGAGTTACCAAGCACCCCACATACAAAGCGTTTCAGCTGGTCACAGTCAGAGTCAAAATGTGATTTGGAACCAGAGTGATAGCAAGTACAGGGTTGACCCTGGCAAAACAGGATACCATTATCATGTCCAAAATGAAAACAATTGGGCAAATGCTGAATCCCATCATCAGTTAACTTGAGTTGTACAGTAAACTTCCAGCCACCAGTCCAGAAGCCATTGTCATCAATGATTGCCCTAGGAACACCATTCACTGTGCCCCTTTTCTCCAGCCAATAAATAATGTCTAACACATTCACCCTCTCATTCCAATAAAGGACAGTAACCAATTTAGCCGTCGGTCTTGTAATTGGGATAACTAGGAAGGGTTTCCATTCTGGAGTAGCTTTAACCTCATAGTAAGCTGCCCAAAACTTGTCAAGCAACCCCGCAGTTCTGAAGCTAACGTCAAAATTATAATTGTCAGCAGCATGTATCAAAGCATAAACTTCTGAGGGGGTAAATTGCAAGGATTCAATTAACAGAACTTTGCCTACATAATGTCTATTGAGAAGTATGTCTAGTCCACCTATATAATAAATTTGAGCTACAAAACAATGTCTGGCAGCCTCTTCTGGCTTACGGAATAAACTGGCATAACTAGCATGCCGAGGCTGAGACACAGGCTGACCCTTTCCCCAGTATCTTTAGAAGATACAAAGACATACCTTCTGTAGTTCCAAGTGCATTCATCTCTTTCCATGCAGAAGATACATTTGAACACACAGGCCGGTGGAAATCTGATTCCATGGTTTAGCACTCAACTGTTGTGAGGGCCTCAACTCGGCATCTGAAGTCGGTCCACCACTACTAGGAGCGAGCCTTAGGTTTTGCTGATGAGATATTTGGCACTTCTTGCAGTATCTCCAGGTTTCATTATCAACCATATAATTCATTCGAGAAGATAAGGACCGGCTTTTGTCTGAGTGTGACCCACGTAAAGGAATAAGATATCGGCTCTAACTAGAGTTTGTTTCTTTGTGCCACCACATCTGCTGTATAGTCCTGATAAACTGAAATGTTACTACCTCTTCAAATCAGGGAGCTACATACTGGCACACTGCAGAATAGCCTCCTTTATGGTAAATCATAGAAAATAGGCTATGATGGTATTGGGGCAATTTCCCTATACTTTGACGGGACATTTCAAATGATGTGCTCTTTCAGTTTGTAGCGTTTTGGGGATATGAGAGCCAAATATTTCTTTAAAAAGCCTTCTAAGGAAGAAATTATATTAGACCCCTCCATTCAGTCAGGAACTCTCACAATGCGTAAATGATTTCTTTTCCCTCGACATTCAAGCTTTTCAAGCCTATTCTATGGAATTTGTAGCATTTGGCAATGGAACAATGAAAACTTTATAATGAAGTCCATTGCAGCGACAAATTCAGTGTTGTCCTCTAATGGACTTCAAGGGAGAAATTTTGCCATTTAACCATTTCTTGCCCCCGAACAAACTCCGACTTGGGTTTGCACGTAAAGTAGAGGTGTGTGTGGGGAAGCCCTCAGAGAAAACACTCGATGTCGAAAGGTGAAATTTTGCCTCTCGCTATTGAGCGTGTCACTGTGACAACATAGTTTTTGAAGTAACAAGGTAGATCCAATTTCTAGTTGCCTATCATGAAAATCAGTTTTCTCTGGTAATCAGTGTTGTGTCATGTCCAGCTTATCAAAAGTCTGTTCTACCGCATCCAGATGGGTGCCTGCCGATGTCCTCATTAATATTGGAGATGGCCATTTTTACATCTGCCATGTCGGCACTAATATTTTCAAGTAAAGTAATGATGTAGAATATGTTGCCTTGTTTATCAGTTTTTCTGGCAATCTTCGGAGTATCAGGGTTTGCACTGGAGGCTTGGTGTTTCACTGAGATATTCAAAAGTAAAGCACGTTGAACACCTGTGGAGAGCGGTCCGCTTCAGGACGATACACTGCTGACCTTCAGATGACGTTTAACACTAAAAATCGTGGATTTACCCCAAACAAACAAAGTTTAATGCTCCCACGTGAATTCAAACAAATTCTGACTGAAAGATGTAGTTTTATATGGATTTCATTCAGATATTATATTAAAATGAGAGCCCTTGACTAAAGCAACATTATCAAGGGTCCATTACTTACACTGCCATGCTTGCCCCCCCTTCCCAGTTGCTTCAAGCTAATACCAGTACTGAGACTGGTTGCAGAAAGCCTTAACTGTGTACTTCTAGAAACAGGGAAGGAGGCATAGAAGGAGGAATTTTGTTTTACCTAGCATGTGTTATACAACCTGTATCACAAAGCATATTACAGCTGAGGAGACAGAGAAGTTTGATTTTTTTCTAGTGCCTTTCATGCCAACTGTATCACAAAGCACATTACAATCAAGGAAACAGAGGAAACATTTGATTTTATATAGCATACTTTATACAAAGTGTACCACAAAGCATGTTACAGTACAATCAAGGAGAGGGGGGTCTGATTTTATATAGCATCTTTCATACAAAGTGTACCACAAAGGACATTAAAATCAAGGAGATGGAGGAAAGATTTGGTTTTATATAGCACCCTTTATACAAAGTGTATCACAAAACATGTTACAATAGAGAAGAAACAGGAGGGAAAATATTGCTGCCAGTGTCAGTGCACAGAGACATTAACAGAGTAGAGAGATTAGAAATCAGAGAGAGGTTAGGCATGGGGAGGTTACATGACCTGCTCAAGGTCACACAGTAGGTAGGGAATAAGGGCAGACTGGATGAGCCTAGCAGACCATATCTGCTGTCAAACTATATGTTTCTAAGTGGTGTGCCTAATACAATTAACAGAAGCACTCTTGATAGTGGGGTCAATCCCAGTCCTTTCACAGAAGAAAGGGTTCTGCAAGAACTCCTAAAACTGAAGGTGGACAAAGCAATGGGTCCTGATGGAATTCACCCCAGAATTCTAAAAGAATTAAGGGAGGAACTAGTGAAACCATTGGCTACTCTTTTTAATATATCATGGGAGGATGGTGTGGTACCCGAGGACTGGAGGAAGGCAGATGTGATTCCCCTTCACAAAAGTGGGACCAAGACAGAGGCAGAAAACTACAGACCTGTGAGTCTGACCTCTGTGGTAGGGAAAGTGATGGAGTCACTTCTGAAGGAAAGAATAGTTGAGTACCTAGAGGCCAGTGGGGCACAGAACCCAAGGCAGCATGGGTTCACAGCAGGAAGGTCATGTCAGACAGAATCTAATAGATTTCTTTGACTGGGTGACCAAAGTAGTAGACCAGGGAGGGCTGTGGACATGGCCTACCTAAACACAGTCACCAAAAGATTAATAGTCAAATTAACCAGCCTGGGAGTGGGTCCCAGGGTGGTAGCCAAAGTAAAACATTGGCTGCACAACAGGACACAGAAGGTAATTGTAAATGGAGTCCCTCTGAAGAAGAGGGTTACTAGTGAGTGCACGCGGGAGGTTCAGTATTGGGTCCAGTCCTTTTAATGTCTTCATCAGTGACATTGCAGAGGGACTGGAAGGAAAAGTATGCCTTTTGCAGATGACACAAAGATCTGCAACAGGGTTGATACACGGGCGTGGAAAGGATGAAAGGGACTTGGCAAGGTTGGAGGAATGGTCAGAAGTATGGCAGCTAGGATTCAATGCAAAGAGTGCAAAATAATGCACCTGGAAACAAGAACCCAGGGAAGAATACACAATGGGTGGGGAGGTAGTAACAACAACAAAAGGAAAGGGACCTGGGGTAATCATATCAGATGACCTTAAGGTTAGCAAGCAATGTGAGAAGGCAGTAGGGAGGGCTGGGGGTATACTGGGATGTAGGAGAGGCATCACCAGCAGAAAACAGGAAGTTGTTATCCCTCTGTACAGACAGTTGGTGAGACCCCATCTGGAGTACTGTGTCCAGTTCTGGAGACCCCATCTCCGCAAGGACATAGACAGGATAGAGGCAGTCCAGAGGAGGGCAACTAAAATGGTGCAGGGTCTGCAAGAGAAGCCACATGAGGAGAGACTAAAGGAGCTTAATATGTATAACCTTGAGGAAAGAAGGGAGAGGGGGACATGGTAGAAACTTTTAAGTACCTCAGTGGAATCAACAAAGTCCAAGAAGGTAGCATCTTTCAGAAAAAGAGATGTGCAAGAACAAGGGGACACAATTTAAGATAGAAGGAGGGTGGTTCAGGGGTAATGTGAGATATTATTTCACAGAGAGGGTAGAGGATGCATGGAACAGCCATCCTGAGTAGGTGTTGGTCTAAAACTGTGGGAGAATTCAAGAATGCATGGGACAGACATAAGGCAATTCTTGTGGGGGTAGGAAGAAATAGGCTGTTGGTTAACTAGGATCTACGGCCTATCCTGTAGGTAGGAAGGAACGGAGACTAGATGGGCCAAGCGGTCCTTATCTGCCATCAAAGTCTATGTTTCTATGTTTCTGGGGTTCAATCCTGGATCTCCAGTTAGACAGTGCTGTGTTCTAACCACTGAGACACACTGCCTCCTTATATATGCTGTACAATATACAGGGGACTTCAATCTCTTACTTTTCAGCAGTGTTACATGTATTTTCTAAAGATGCCTACAGGTGGGGATAGAGCTCAGTGACCACTGAGGTGTGTTTGCTCTGTCATGCTGTGGAGGGCACCCCTGTCATGTGGTCCTGTCAGAGTATTCAGCCAGTGGGGCTTCATTCTTAACATACTGTGCTGTGGTCTCTAATGCAGCGCAGAAAATCTGTTTACTGACACAAATTCAATGAAGTATTATGGTTTGATTCTATTTCCCTATCTTGTGCATGAAATTCCTGACATATGCAATGGCCATCAGCCTGTCTGATTATAAATATATTTTGTCTTTTTTCTCTCTCACTCCTTCTCATGTATACAGATGTAAAGAAGTGCTGTAAGTATCTGTCAGTTTTTTGTGTTGAAGTACAGTATGTCATTCTCTGGAGAAATCCATGCATCACTTTATTTTTGAGTAGATGTAGAAATGTCCAAGGGTCCAAGTTTGAAAGTTCTAACAGTTGTTTGGAAGTCAAAATACTTCCCAGGACCTAACTGTGAAGAAATAAATATTCCTGGACAGATTGATTGTTAGAAGTTGTTATACGCATTATTGCTAAAATGCATGTTCCTTCAAAATTGGAAAAATTCTAATTTTCTTTTTGTCTCATAAGATATTCAAATATTTTCTTGCACTTTATTTCCAAAGTGTTAATTTCATTTTGGAAGTAAGATACTTTTAAAATAGACCTTACTGACCCCTCTGAGAAATTTCAGTACAGCCAGCCCCAAGCCCTATACACATGCCCATGCTTTGTTACATAGTGACAGGGATTCTTACCATGCTCAAGTTTTATTACATAACACCAAAGATTAACTCCCACCGTGACCAGACAATGTAACCTACAAACAGGGAAAAAAGTTCTCTCGCTGCTCACTGATGAACAAAATGGCTTGGTTGCAGCATCCCCCCCAGTGGCAGGTTGCTCCTGTTACACTGTCTTTATCCAAACACAATGCATCTGATGATTTAAACTGTCAGAACATGGCCAGCCTAGCTGCATATTGCACTGCTACTTGGCAGAATGGGTTTTACATGAGCCCTGAAATGCACCACTGAGACTGGGTCACGGATGCGTACTGTATGCTGCCATGATGAGAATTTGGTTCTCTGTGCCCCCCAGCCCGCCCCGGCATTCATTAACTCTTGCCAGAAACACAGAGCTCTATCAATCAATCAAACAGATTTTATTTATAATGCGCTTTTCCAAAGCCACAGTGCAAATACAGAATAAAAACAAATAGTCAATAAAAAAGGCTTTAAAATAACAGGCAGCAAGTAATAAAATTAAATATTGTCCCAAAAGGCCTGGCTGAAAAGATACATTTTTAATGAGGACTTGAAAGTCTCGGTGGACAGGCACTCTCTAATTCCAATGAGGTAGAGAGTTCCATGGGGTCGGGGCTACAAAAGCAAAACCCCTAGCACCTGATGTCCAAAGACGGACCTTGGGAACCTCTAGCATTCCATATTGGCAGAGTGGAGAGGGTGGAGGGGGCAGAAGGGATGAAGGTGGTCTTGCAAGTAATCTGGTCTCTGTCCATGTAGGGTCTTATAGGTCAGCAATGTGACCTTGAAGGTGATCCTCCATCACACCGGCAAACAGTGCAGTTTTCACAACACAGGCATGACATGGCTAGTCTTTGACAACCCTGTCAACAACCTGGCTGCAGTGTTCTGTACTAGCTGCAGGTGACGGAAATCTACCCCGGTAACCCTAGATATAGAGCACTGCAGTAATCAAGATGGGAGGACACAAAGGGTGAACCAAAGTAGGAAGGTCCTCGGGTGGAACAAGGTGCTTTATCTGGGCGATGTTCCCAAAATGGTAAAATGAGGACTTGACAACTACTGACACCTGTGATCTTAGCATCAGTTAATTATCAAGCACAACACCCAGGTTCCGCACCCATTCAGAAGGTCTCAACTGGTTACCCCCAAGCACAAGGCCAAATGGTTGCCCAGGAGCCAACTTCTCTATCCACTGACCTGGGTCCACCACCAACACCTCATTCTTATCTGGATTTAGTCACAACCAGTTAGCACTCATCCAGTCCTGAATCTCAGTGAGGCAGCTGTTAAAGACCAAGATTGCACTGTTGTGTTCGGGCACGAAGGACCTGTAGAGCTGGGTATCATCTGCATTGCAGTGAAAACCCAGCCCATACTGCCTTATAAGGTCTCCTAATGGCAACATATACACCATGAAAAACATGGGGGACAGCACAGAACCCTACGGCACCCCTCAAGGCAGAGAGAAGGGGGACGAGGAAAAAACCTGGACACTACCCTCTGATTCCTGCCTGTGAAGAAAGAACAGAACCTCCCGAGGACTGTCCCTGACAGTCTACAGAATAGCCTCAGGTGTTCCAGCAACACCCCTTGGTCCCCAGTGTCAAATGCCACAGAGAGATCAAGGAGGACCAAGATTGAACGATTCCTCTGATCCCTCGCTATCAGGAGATCATTAAGTACTCGAACCAATGCCGTCTCATTACTGTACCTCTTCCTAAAACTGGACTGGAGATGATCATAGACTTCATGGGTGGTAAGAAAGTCCTTGAGCTGCAACGCGACTACCTTCTCAATATCCTTGCCCAAAAAGGGCAGGTTAGAGATGGGTCTGTAGTTCGCAAGACAGTCTGGGTCACAGGAAGGTTTTGTTTAAGAGGGATGTCACCATAGCCTCCTTCAGGGAGTCCAGAAACACCCCCTGGTCCAGCAAATACCAGACTATCTCAGCAAGGATCGGTTCAATGACATCCATACACCCTACAAGGAGGTGAGCTGGACCAGGATCCAAACTACAGTAAGATGGTCGCAAGCCCTGAATGATCTTCATAATAGTCATGATTGCAGGCTGGTCGAAATCTGTCCAGACAGCCTGGGTGCCTGTGCTCTCACTTCAGTTGCAGCCGTACTCATTTGAACCAGTTAAGCAGATCTCTAACCTGATGGAGGACACCTAATCTGCAAAGAACTGAGTGAACTCATCACACTTAGATCGTGAAAAGGCTCTCTGGCCCCAAAAACAGGCTGGATTGCACAGCCTGTCCACGGTCTGAAAGAGCTGAGCCACTCAATTCCTTGCTACAACAATCTCCCTGGACAGGAATTATGCCTTCTTACAGGAGACTTCTGATTGATAGTCTCCATAATGGGCTATCAATCTAAATCTATCCTCCTCCAGGCTGGATTTCCACAACAATGTTCCAACCTTCGCCAACTCTCCTCAGCTCCCTCAAGGTCCCATCAAACCAAGGGGATGAGAGTGGAGAGGAAGAGGATGAACTCAAACAGAACTCTGGAATCCAAGGCTTCCAGCACCACACTATTATAGTGCACCACTAGGTCCCCTGGATCCAAGCATTCCAATGGCCTACTCGATGGGTCCAGCACTGCCATCAGACCTTCTGGGGCAACACCCCTCAAAGGGCAGTACTGAACCATCTCCAAAGGGGTGGATCTCTCAGGGGAAGCCGTGATACTGAACCTTATAGAGTTATGGTCTGTCTATCCAACCAGTTCCACCACCAAGTTAGTGGCCTCCATCCCCAGGAGAAACACCAGGTCTAGGGAGTGACCCTGAACATGGGTTACAGTGGTAACTACCTGTGAGAAGCCCAACAAGATCATCAGTTGGAGGAAGTTTTGACCAAAATGTGAGAGTTCATCGTCGACCCAGGCATTGAAATCCCCCAAGACCAACCACCTGGAGGATTCCAACACCATGTCGACCATGAAGTCTGCAACTTCCTGTAGGAAAACTTTCCCATCTCTAGTTGGACGGTAGATGAGAAGAATCCTGCTGCTCACACCTGCACCCATGATACACTTGAAAGACCTAGTGGTTCCCACTGGAACCTCTACAAGGCCCAGTTCCCTCTTAAAACAAATGGCTACACCCCCGTCCCTACTGATCCAATCTTGGGTGGTGTATCACTGAGTACCCAGCTGGAACAGCTGACTCCAATACTGGGCCAGCATTCTCATCCAGCCAGGTCTCAGTGATGCAAGTCAGGTCAGATGTCTCAACAAGATCAGCAATAATTGCTGTCTTGTTCTTTATTGACCTGGCATTGCATAACACTGTCCGAGTTGGATGAAAGGCCATGGAAGAGTGGGTGACTTGCCCATGTCAGCAGAGCCCTTGGGTATGGGTACCAGGCAGGAGGCCCTTCCTGGACCCATTTCACCCCAGGGCACCTCTTCAACCTCTCTACCTAATCCACCCCACCCACTCCCTCCCAGCTCCAGGAACCCCACCCTCTGGCCCTCTGAGGGATAACCAAGGCACGACAGCACATATACAGTATACCTTGGGTTGCAACAGGGAACCATCAAAGGGGCGGAGGTCCCTCAGCCTGGAGGGGGAGTAGCGCCTGCCCACCAAAGCATGGTCCCAACACATGCTACCTATTTAAAAATAGCACCTTATATAGGCATTGGCAATGAAAGTAGCCCCTCATTTTCCCTTCAGGCTTGAGGAAGGGTACATCCATGGTGATACTGATTACTGGGGTGAGGAGAAATGGGAGAAGATAATGGACAAATGAATTAATAATGGTGTCAGGTAATTTCACAATGTTAGCACCGGCATCAAGGAATTAGGAGTGAGCCAACTCACAGAGCTCTCAGGAACCCATACAGGACAGTGCTACAAATGGACAGAACAGGAAAATATTGGTGCAGGAATCCCAGAACTGGGAGTGAGCCCAACTCATCAGCAGCCAGGCAGCCATTATAGGACAGTGCTATAGACACAGTGACACAATGTTAGTGCAGGCATTGTGGGATCGGGAGTAAACTCAACTCACTGACACTCAGGAAGCCATTACAGAACAGTGCTATAAACAGACAGTGCGGCCCAGTGTTAGTTGAGGGCAGCCAAAAATCAAGTAGCCAACTAATCAGCACTCAGGCAGCCATTACAGGGCAGTACTACAAACAGACACAATGGCCCATTTATAGTTTAGGCATTCTGGGATAGCAAGTGAGCCCAACTAATCAGCACTCAGGTAGCCATCACAGGACATTGCTATAAACAGACACAATGGCCCAATGTTAGTGCAGGACCCCAAAATCAGGAGTTAATCCAATTCATAGGTGCTCAGGCGTCCATTACAGAACATCACTACAAACAACCATAATGACCCAACGTGCAGGTGTCCTGGAATTGGGAGTAAGCCAAACTAATCAGCTTTGAGGCAGACATTATAGGACAGTGCTACAGACTCAGTGGCTAAATGTTACTGCAAATATACCTCCCTTTGATTGAGCATGTGTTGTACTATGCTTGTATATTACAATGTGCATGTGTCTGTGCGTACATGCATTAGGTGTGTGTGTGTGTGTGTGTGTGCATGTGTGTGTTTGTGTGTGTGTCTGTGTGTGTTTGTGTGCATGTGCGTGTGTGTGTGTGTGCATGTGTGCATACACGTGTGCTTCTGTGTGCATATGCACAGTACTATCTCCATTTATTGACAGTAACAGCTATACTTTCAGTTGATTGTTTTTTTCTCACTCTCATTCTAAATTTTTTCCTTACAGACCGCAGAACATGTGGCCGCTGTAAGTACATCTCTTATCACTAAAACTTCATTATTTTTCTCTGCAGTAGCCAGCAAAGGTTACCACATCTACAAGTAGTATTAGATAACTAGAAATTCTCAATGTTTCTGTGAAACCACCTCCATTTCATATTGCACTCTTGGGTTCCTTTTTCCAATATGTATCACTTTCTTGCTGAAGCCTGGCTGCCATATCTTTGACCAGCTCTCTGACAGGAGTCCTGTGAAATCCTAGCACTCACTTCCCTGGTGTACAATAGCCCAGCACCAATTGCTGACACTCACTTGCCTGAAATACAATAGCCCAGCACCAATTGCTGACACTCACTTGCCTGATGTACAGTATCCCAGCACCAAATGCTTGACACTCACTTCCCTGAAATACAATAGCCCAGCACCGATTGTTGACACTCACTTGCCTGATGTACAATAGCCCAGCACCAAATGCTTGACACTCACTTCCCTGAAGTACAATAGCCCAGCACCGATTGTTGACACTCACTTGCCTGATGTACAATAGCCCAGCACCAAATGCTTGACACTCACTTCACTGAAGTACAATAGCCCAGCACCAATTGCTGACACTCACTTGCCTGATGTACAATAGCCCAGCACCAAATGCTTGACACTCACTTCCCTGAAGTACAATAGCCCAGCACCGATTGTTGACACTCACTTGCCTGATGTACAATAGCCCAGCACCAATTGCTAGATACTCACTTCCCTGAAGTACAATAGCTCAGCACCAATTGCTAGACACTCACTTCCCTGAAGTACAATAGCCCAGCACCAATTGCTTGACACTCACTTCCCTGAAGTACAATAGCCCAGCACCAATTGTTGACACTCACTTCACTGAAGTACAATAGCCCAGCACCAATTGCTTGACACTCACTTCCCTGAAGTACAATAGCCCAGCATCAATTGTTGACACTCACTTCCCTGATGTACAATAGCCCAGCACCAATTGCTTGACATTCACTTCCCTGAAGTACAATAGCCCAGCACCAATTGTTGACACTCACTTCACTGAAGTACAATAGCCCAGCACCAATTGCTTGACATTCACTTCCCTGATGTACAATAGCCCAGCACCAATTGCTTGACACTCACTTGCCTGACAGCAGAAATCTGCATGTGGCGGAGGTAGTTATATTAACTACCGGTGGTGCAATGGGCAAAGCCCCCCAAAACATAAAATTGCCTCCACAGTGGACAAATTTCTGTTGTCAGGCAAATGAGTATCGGGCCAACGGTGTGTTGTACATCGTGAAAGTGAGTTTTGGGATTTCATAGCAGATCTCTGACTCATCCATATCCTCCTGAGTTCTCTTGCCCCCTCTAGCTCAGGAACACCTGTTATGCCTCAGATGCATGCCCTCACCTGTTGCAGTCCCCAGTTCCAGTGTCCAATTCCTGTGGTCACCCTGGTGACAGTAATTTAGAAGGGACTGCAAACCAGCTCTTCCCAGGACAGAATGCATCTTGAAAGAAGACATGCCTTAGATACACTGACATGCATTCATTCTCAACTCATTTACAGATTTGTGATACACTGTTGCCTATAAAAGTCAAACCACACATTACAAATAAAATGCTAAGTCAATCCCAAAGGAAATATTTAATCAGTTAATCAATCAATCATTTTTAATTTGCCAGAAATAGCACCTATGAGCAAGCTCATTTGCAAGGTGGTCCTGGATGGACACAACAGATAAAACAGCATTTCAATACTGCACATACATTCTATACAAAAATTACTTAATTTAGCATTCTGCATCTCACTGTCTGTTGATAACAGTGTAGATCACATACTGATAATTCAAGAAATATTTGTCTACAGACAAATAAAGGCTCTGAAAGTTTTACTGATTTAAACTGGGCAGAGAAGAGAGAGAGTCTGAATTATAATAACCACAATGTATGCTATAACTGTAACAAAAACATGCAAATATGCAATTTACTAAAACAAAAGTCATGACTGTCTCTTGTATTTTTATAGGGTTAAAGTCTGTAGAACAAGTAAGTTTGTAAAATGTTTTAATTTTATTAAAATGATTCAACCCACAAAGTACTAAAGCTATCAAATTTTGTTTATTTAGAATGGTTTTGGGTGTTCTCCTGGAGATCCTGTCGTAATAGTAAGTTCTACTTCTTAAATGCTTCTCATAGCAAGTTAGGAAAATCAGGATATGTTGAAGGTTGGAAGAGGGACTATTGTATGTGATATTCTGTCTCAGAGCCCAGTACCCACAGGTCCATATTAGTAGAAACAAGCAGTGCTAAAAGAAACAAAATCAGCATTAAACATAAAGGATGTCAGTAAATGACTATGAGATGGAATGTCAAAAGGATGCTGTAGGTGTAATCCCCAACGATGGGCTGTACCTGCACTATCTGCTATGTGACAGAATGTTTCAATGCTTTTTTTCAGCTATGGCACCTGTCACAGCTTTACCATGAAATAGTAATGCTTGGGACCTGTATTGATGCATGCATCATTATAATCCACCTAAAATGCAACATGGCATGGCAGTTGCACACATACGCTACATGGTTTAACTTATCTTGCAAGCATCAGGGATGTGACATGACTGAGGATCCTTTTTTTATCCATAATAGATTTTTATTTTATTTTTTTTCATTTTTAACACAAATATCAACACAGTAACAGAATTTTATAGATTCAATTCTTACAGATAAATATACCATCATTAGTAGACACATATGCATACAACTATACACTTACACTGCATATAAGTATTATGTGCTAGTATTAATTACTTAGCCTACATAGAATTATCCAAACACTCTAGATTTTTTTTCCTTAGCATAAATATTATCTTAATTAGCATAATCTTACCCTAGAATTCTTTTACTGAGAGTCAAAGAAAGGGGCCCATACCTTCTGAAATATTTCATTCTAACCAATGATAGTATACAGTAGCTAATCCTCTCATTGGCTTGTGTGGTCATTTGGTCATGCTATTCCTTCAATGAAGGGATGTGACTTGATTGCCAGTTCTGTAAGAGTATTCTCTTGAAGCTTAGAGATGCTAGGCAGACCAAATGCATTCATGAAAGTTTAAACCATGGCATTCTGACATAACATCCAAAAGGAGAAGAAAAGGAGTTACAGGAATATCCGTATTAGTAATCTTGGAACATATCACAGCCCAGATATTCAAACTGCGCCATTCTGAGGTGCAAGCCCTGCGCTGCTCAAAATAGTTACGCATGTAGGTGTACCTAGGCGATATTCAAAGGGTTGCGCTACTGAGCAACTCCTGAATATCACCCAGCCACCAACTGGCAGTGGTGCAGTGGAACTTGCACCACCGCAAGTTGCCAGAGTTGAGCATTAAACTTGCGGTGGCTCAGTACCATTGCGCCATGCGCAAATTCCGATATTCAAAGGTGACATGCAAATGGGGCCATAATTTATACAAAGCGCAGGGGGCCATTTGCATCTATTTATAGCCCCATTTGCATCTCGTCAACATGTAGGTCGCCGATCCCCGAGGACTTGCACCTGGCCACCCTGCCAGGCAGAAGCCTCGAGGACCAACACCCTGCAGCCAGATCGCGGGCGAGTATCTCTGTGTATACATTCCCCCCACACAGATCCGAAGCCCGATCGCGGGCAGAAAATATCATGACCCCCACCCACATTTCCCGAAGCCTGATCACGCGCATAAAATGTAAGCATGACCCACACACATTTCGATGCCCGATCATGGGCAGGCGTGTATCAACCCCAGTGCCCGATCACGGGCAGAATGTAAAAGCCCCAGCCGAATATCTCCCTGGTGGTGGTCAAGTGGACCGTAATGCCCGATCGCCAGGCAGAATGTCAAGTTACAACCCCAAACATCTCCCTGGTGTCGGTGTCCCCCACCCACCCACGAAGCCCCTCACCCGCTCCCCGGCGGCGGCGGGCGGCAGCATCCACCGCCTGACTGTCGGTGGGCTGCCGCCCATTGGCTGTAGCTCTGTACCAATGGGCGTGCAGCCCTACTGGACAGTCAGTCGGTGGCGGCCGGGACGGCAGGCGGAGTGGGATGCTGCCGCCTGCCGGCTGCCAGGGGAAGCGGGTGGAGGGCTTCATGGGTGGGTGGGGGGACACTTGACACCAGGGAGATGTTTGGGGGGTTGTAACTTGACATTCTGCCAGCGATCGGGCATTACGGTCCACTGGACCACCTGGGAGATGTTAGGGTTGGGGGGCTTTACATTCTGCCCGCGATCGGGCACTGGGGATTGATACACGTTCTGCCCGCAATCAGGCATCGGGAGATGTGTGGCGGGGTTCATGTTACTTTATGCCCGATCGGGCTTCGGGAGATGTGTGGGTGGGGGGTCATGTTACTTTATGCCCGCGATCGGGCTGGTGGGGAGGCACAAGGACCGAGTTGGGGGCCAGCCAGGGGTGGCTGCTGCTGTGTTGTGCCCTGCAATACAGCAGCTCACCTGTGGGTGGCCCTCAACTTGATCCTTTTTTTTTTTGGCTCAAGGTTGTGCAGGCGCAGGATGGGGGTTGTGCATGCACAACTCTGCACAACCCGACTGAATATCGGGTTGCGCAGTTTATGCATGGTTCCTCTCCTTCTGTTGAGCATGCATTCATTTGCATTGCGCTGTTGCGCAACCTGTTGTCAGTGGCGTAACTGCCTCCTGTTGAATATCGCAGAATGGCACTATGTAGGATTCGCACATGCGCAACCCTGTTGCGCATGGCGCAACCCTTTTGAATATCTGGGCTCACGTGTATTTTCCGCCAACCTGTTGTGCCTCCTTCTTGATGTGCGCTTAATAATGCCGCCTAATAACCCTGTTAATAAGCCTATCAAATGAATTGTGATGCGTGCAATGTTGTGCTCTGAATTAGTCTTTCCAGCAGAGTCATTCCTGTCTCTTACTGCTCTCTAGTTCTTAATAACCCCCATAAAGGTGTACCATTGTGTTTTGACCCTGGCTATAGTCCCAGCATTTTATTTATTTATTTATTGAAATTTTGGTAATGGAGTGAGCTCACTTGAACTAGAGGTCCCTTTTTTGGGGGTGACCCAGAGTTAATTACAGGCATGAATTCATACATTGAGCAGGAAAATAGAACACAATACTTTATACAGCAAGGTTTAAATACATACAATCTGCAAATAGAGGGTGGAGATAATGTGAACATGTTACATTTAAAGAAGGCAGTATAGCACAGTGGTTAAGGGCATGGAACTGCAAATTTGGAGACCTGGGTTTGAATCTCATCAGCTCCCACTTGCATACTGTATGACCCTGAGTAAGTCACTTAATTTCCTTGTGTTCCCAGGCCGCACCAGGAAACAAGCTCCAGCTTAGTGTGCATTTCCTAGTTAAACAATTCCCACTTCCCCTTCCTCCTAAAAGATTAGTTAGCTGACTAGTACCATATATGACAAGAAGTAACTGGAGTGACATAAACACAATACTTAGCAGCATAAAACATTAAGGCATTTAGTGCAAAAAATAAAAAAGGGGCAAGTGATTAATGATAACAAGTGTAATGCAAGCTGTCTAGTCTAGTTTCTTGAAGCACTCAAGCAAGGGGGACTTTTGCAGCTCAGGAGGTAGGGTGTTCCAGAGGAAGGAGGCAGAATAAGCATAAGATCTCACCACTAAATTTATTTTGACTCTGGGCACGTCTAGGAGTTTATGACTAGAGACCCAGAGGAGGCACCTTTTTGGCTTGGGAATTAATAAACCCAGACAGGTTGGACTTGGTAGAATGTGAAACAAACTTGTAGGCCAGGAATAACGGGGGGTACATCATTCGCCCCTCTAGGGAGGGCCAACTCAGGGAGGCTAGAACCATGCAGTGATGCATCCTGGGAGGGGTCTAACTGCAAAGCAGCCAATTTTATTGTATAGAACCTTAAGCCTACTCATCTCAGGGCTCTTGAGGAACTGGAACATGGGTATCCCATAGAGTAGGGTCTTGAGCAGGACACAATTTGCAATGGTGATTCTAGACTCCAGAATAAGGGCATGAACCAGGCTATATAATAGTCAATTTTTGGTGCAGAGCCTTTCTTAATTGGATCTACATGGGGCTTAAAGGAGAGTTCCTGCTCTATGAGGACCCCCAGGTATTTTTGTCTTGTCCATCACTTCAATTTGAGCACCAGATGAGGTGTGAAGAGAGAGAGAGCTGGTGTTGTCTGGCTGGGCCAAGGTGCTTGGGGCCAAACAGTATTGCCTTGGTTTTAGTAGTTTTAAGGACAAGTCTGTTTTGACCACATTGCTGGGAGATTACACCACCCTTCTACCACTGACGCTGTGAAACAGTACTTTCTACTGTTCTTGTTGCATTGTGCTTCGATGCATAAATGGTTTCTTGACTTGAACAACTCTATGGTGTTCAACCTATTGTAATATACTGTACCTCTTTACAGTATATATTTAAATGTTCCTAGTATACCCCCCTACTATCCTCTGAAGAATACTTATTGAAACTTTCCAGTCTCTCCTCTTAGACTCTACTAGGCTCCCTATGATCATTTTAATACCCTTCAGTGTATGGATTCCATCTTATCAATGTCCTTCCTTAGATGTGGGCTCCAAATTTGCACACTGTACTCCAGGTGTGGTCGAACCAGTGACCTGCAATGTGGCACTATTTCTTTCCTCCTGAGAGTGGTGAAAGTCTGTCTGATGCATCGTAACTGGAAGGGCAGGAGGTGAAGGTGAGAACTCTGCTGCCTACCAGGAGAACCCCGCTATCTCCCTTGGTGTTAGTTACCGGTTTTGGATCCTGGGGCTTGAAGAGGAAGTCTGCCTTGATCTTGCTGCAGGGAGGAGGATTTTTTCCTGAACTCCTTCTGGTCCAGTTTGTACTTTCCATGGTTTGTTTTCATGTCACCTGCTTACTGGATTCTCCTTGATTTTGTTGCTGTGGGAGAGGAGGACACTCGATTGCTGAAGTGAGGGCCAGGTTTCAGGGGTTTCTTTGGATTTCTGGTGGTGTGGAATAGTGTGAGAGTTTGTTAGTTGAGTGTAGTTGATTGTGTGTTGGTGTTTTGTGGTAATGATGTGCTGGGCAGGCAAAACGACGGTCAAGCATTATTCCCCCTCCAGGCTGAAGGACCTCCGCCTTTTTTTCTGTCCATCTTTATCTCTGGAGGTGTATAGATGGTGTAGGGTTCTGAGGATAGTTAGGAGGTCTAGAGTGGGGGCTCGATCTGTTGGGGGAATGGAAAGGAGTGGGTGGATTGGGATTGTGGGGTCTAGGAGATGTCCTGGGGTGAAATGGGTCCAGGAAATGGGTCCTCCCTGTCTGGTTCCCATACCCAAGGGCTCTGTGCATTGCCATTTGCATTTGTGGTCGACCTTCCATTTGCATGCGCCTTTTGTTTTGCGTCATCGTCGCTGTTACCATTACCATTGGTGTTTCCAATTGCGTTACCGTGACCGTGCGCAATACAGTTCGCATTTCTGTATGCGCTTGCATTTGCATTTCCATTTCTGTTTTCTTTGGCATTACTGTTGCTGTTACCATTACCATTTACATTTCCAATTGCGGTACCATGACCATGCGCGTAACATTTTGCATTTATGTTCGCATTCCCGTTTCTGTTCCCTTTGGCGTTCTTTTTGCTGTAACACTTAACATTTGCATTTCAAATACTGGCACCATCACTGTGCGTGTTACCAGTTGCATTTTCATATGCGTCCCTTTGTGTCACTGTTCGCTTTGGCATCACTTTGCGCTTGCATTTCTATTAACATTTGCTTTGCCATTTACGTTTGTGTTACCATGTGCGTAATTGTTGCCACTTGTGTTTGCATTGCTGTTCCTCTTACTATGTGACAAGACATCACATGGTGGGAGCGCAGGGCCCAAAGGGCCCCTCACTCCCGCCACCCCATTACATTCACTATTTATCATCCTCATTCTCAAAAAGAAGGGAAATTAGAGGCAGAAAACTCTGTTTAATGCATCAGTTAGGGTTATTCCACAGCGATAAAAGTGAGGAAATTTGATGTTAGAGTTGAAAGCCCCCCTTGGACTTCTCCAGCCCACCCCCCAACCGGCATCGGGGTGCGTGTTGGGGTCATCGATCCTAACTTTTACCCCATTCTCCTATACCTCAGCTTCATTACACATGTGGTGGGGTGGGCATTAAAAAAAAAAAATAAGAGGGAGGTAATAATCCCTTTTTACAAGACACTGGTTAGGCTCTATCTGGAGTACTGCGTGCAGTACTGGAGGCCACACCTTCACAAGGACATTAACCAAACTGAAGCAGTCCAGAGAAGGGCAACTAAAATGGTGCAGGGACTGCATCAGAAAACATATGAGGACAGGTTAATGGAGCTCAGTATGTATACCCTAGAACAAAGGAGGTAGAGAGGTGGTATAATTTAAACATTTCAACACCTTAAGGGCATTAACAAGGTGAAAGAGTCTAACATGTTTCAGTGTAAGAAAAATAGCAGGACAAGAGGACACAGCATGAGATTAGAGGGAGGCCATTTAAGGGGTTATGTGAAGAAGTTCTTTTTCACAGAAAGGGTGGTGGATACATGGAATGGTCTACCTCAGGAAGTGGTGGATATGAATACAGTGCAGGGCTTCAAACAGGCATGGCATAGGCATAAGGTAGCAATACAGATGTGTATGAATAGATAGGCCATTGACAGAGCAAAGGCCGATGGCACATTTATAAGGTAGAAAATGAAATGGACAGACTAGATGGGCCTTGCAGCCCTAATCTGCATCAACATATATATATATATATATATATATATTAGAGCAAAAACTCTAGTTTAATGCATCAGTTAGGTTTGTTCACAGCATTAAAAGTGAGAAATTCGCTGTTGGGTTGAAACCCCTTGCACCCCTCAGCTGCCCACCAACGGCATCGAGGTGTGCATTGGGGTCGTTGGCCCTAACTCCCATCCCATCACATGTGTGAACAAGCTGAAGTATAGGAGAATGGGGTGAGAGTTAAGACCAATGACTCAATGCACACCCCAATGCCGGTTGGGGGGTGGGCTGAGGGGGTGCAAGGGGGGTTTTGAACCCTAACAGTGAATTTCCTCACTTTTGTCGCTGTGGAACAACCCTAACTGATGCATTAAATGGAGTTTTTTGCCTCTAATTTCCCTTCTTTTTGAGAATGAGGACTATAAATATTGAATGTAATATAATGGTGGGATTTTTTGTGACATAGTAATGGTAACAGCAATACAAACACAGGTGGTAATGGTTACACAGATGGTGATGCAAATGTAAATTGTAAAGCAAGCATTAATAGAAATGCAGGTGCAAAGTGACACCAAAGCAAAAAATGAAGCAAACAGAGAAGCAAGCGCATACGGAAACGCAACTTGTAACGCACACGGTCACGGTACCACTATTGTAAATACAAATGATAACGTGACAGCAACAATAACATGAAAGGAAACAGAAACACAACTGCAAGCGCATACAGAAATGCAAACTGCAATGCGCACGGTCACGGTACAGCAATTCTAAATGGAAATGGTAATGGTAACAGCAATAATACCACCAAAGAAAACAGAAATGCAAATGCAAACGCAAATGCAAGCACGAATGGAAACGCAAACCGTAATGAGCACGGGCATGGGAACGCAATTTGAAACACAATTGTCAACATTAAGAACAACGATGATGCAAAACGAAAGACAAATGCAAATGTAAATGGAAGGGCAGCCATCAACAGAAATGGTAATGCGCATGGTGACGCTAAGCGAAACACCAACAGAAACAGTAGTGGAGACACAAATGTTAACAGTAACGCAAACGCAAGCGCAAACGGAAACAGAAATGGTAATGCACACAGTGGCGTACATGGGAACGCTAACGCAAACGGGTACACAAACACAAGTGTAAAGCCTACATGTAAGAGTAAGTGGAGCACACATCCTATTTTTCCCCAAAAGCTCCATTGAGAAACACAATGAAAACAAAGAAAGTATGCATAATAATGTGCCTCGGAGCATAAAATGAGCAGTTGTAATACTAAATTGCTAATATCTCAGTAACCGTACGACGTAGAAAAAAAAAATTCACATGATTCATGAGTTTCTTGGCTAGATTTTCACTGAATGTGTAGCCCAAGATCTGCGACAAAAATTCTGTATCTCGCACCGTTTCTGAGATACGAGCCCCAAAAGGCTCGGCGGATGCCACTATGTTAGTCTATGGGAGAAAACATCAACTTCGGAGTATCGTAACTTTGCATCTGTGCAATATTTTTTCACCAAACCACCAAAAGGCACATCTGTGAGATGTTGGCTGCGTTCCTTCAAATTTTAGCCCAAAAGACCAAACTGTTCTTTTGCAGCAGGGTGAAAAGAATTCCTGTCATTTTGCCATAGTCTAGAAAAAGTAGTGTCGTGATTTGCGACATCTTTCGCAAAAATTTGCAAAAGTGTCACAAGTGCCACACTACTTTGTGACACTATTTTTCCCACAAATTTGAAAAACATTTCTGGGGTGTTTTACCCCAAAATAAAGACATGGCTAGCATCCTGAGGGTCCAACTAGGTGAACACAAAAAAATTTTTTCCTACAGGGTCCCAATTTTAAACGCCAAGCATTTTTCTGATCAGTAACTGAAAACAAAATGGTGGATTTTCAAAACTACTAGGGCCATTTGCGACACTAAAAAGTGCATTTGCGAAAGTGTCTAACTTATTGTTAACTTTTCCCATTGACCTATAATGGGAACTTGTTTTTTGAATAACTTTTGAACTGATCAATATTTTTTCACAAAATCTTCAAAAGGCACATCAGGGACCCTGGCCGCATGTTCCCTGAAGTTTTTGGACTGGTCGTGCAAACCATGTAACCTGTAGGCGACAGCAAAGAATGCGCAAAAAGATGTAATTGAGTGCATGGATGTCACTTAATAACTCCGCAGCCGTATATCTGACCAGTACAACAGTTACCAGATCCCAAGATCTATGGTTACACCCTGTACCTGTCGAATTTCAGGCAAATCCGTTGAATGGTGACAAAGTTATTAAGGTGAAAAATTTCACCATTTAACTTTAAAAGGGCTACTCAACCCTAACTATGGTAGCACTACTGCTACCTATAAGATATATATGTGTATATATATATATATATATATATATATATATATATATATATATATATATATATATATATATATATATATATATATACATATACACACACACCTTTGTTAAACCTTGTCCTAGTCAACCATAAGCTCCTGCTTATCAAATTCCTTTGTCTCAGAACATAGCTGGCTAGTTCCGCAGCTATCTCATCAATCATTCCCAGTGGATGAAGATCAATATATATTTGTCCAACATTAGGGCTCCATTGTGGGACCACTCTGATCTGGCATCTTCATAAATCAACTGCCTGATGTTTGTCAGACAGCCAGCACACACCTTTATGTCAGTGATGCTGTCATCTATTCCAAAACCCTTATGTTGGTAGCCTTATTGAGGCTGTCCAAAGTAACTTTTGGTAATTTTAAATATGGCTCTCCAACGACAAACTACTCCTTCATTACAAAAACACAGAGATCATGCTCTTCTATAGCCTCCCACAGATGGGGAAAGTTCCACCCTTTGTTCTCCAAAATGGCCATGGTCAAAACCTTGAACATGTGGAGACCTTCAAATTCCTTGGGGTTACTTTGGATGACACCTTATCTTTTTGCACCCATATGTTGAAAACCTGGTGGCCGTAGTTAACAGAAGACTGGGTGCCCTGTGCCGTAACCTGAACAATCTCACTGGGGATGCTAGACACCTTATTGTGACCAGCTCCAGTCTGTTACATATAGATTATGAGCTCCCTATCTATGTTGCTGCCTGTGACTGAGTGCTAAACAGAGTACATCTGATCTGTAATAAGGCATGTCACTTTGTACTGGGTGCAGATAACCACATTCATAGTTGTACCCTTTATGCACTCACTAACAAGCTACATTTACCCAACTGAACAAAGCTTCAGAACTGTTTGCTAGCCAAAAAGGTGCTCTTAGGACTATCACCCCCTGCTTTAACAAATTGCTTCTGCAGCATCTCCAACCAATACACCAGCAGGAACATGGCCAGGAATGCCCTTAAGCCACCTTTCCGGCATACTCAACTGGGAAAGTGGTCATATGCTCTCGGGGCCAATAACTGGTTAAACAAATTGCCTGATACACTGCTGAATCTCCCCAAGTTTAACCAAGTTTAAGCGATCTTAGCAGTCTGTCTTAGTGGTCCAATGCAATTGTAACTGTTAAACAGTGTTGTTCAGTTTCTCACTGTAATGTAACTCATGACTTTTTATGCAACAATCTGTATCAGTTTTTCAAAACCATATGTAATTGTTGTGCCTTAAATGCCTGGTGCCTGACTCGATAGCATTTATACCATTTTTGTACTTGTAATATTTTTTGTGACTATTTATTTGACCTGGAACCTTTGCAAATGAGAACTTGTGCTTAAAGGTAATCTTGGAAGTTTTCAATAAATAAATAAAAATATTAATCATAGTACCTTTTCCCAGCAGGCCAGGTGCTTCTCTTTGCTCTCTCCCCTCTCCATAAGTATAGTTGTGGCACAGCTGAGGTTTTATGTTTGTAGCCTGTTTATAGGTCTTAGTCACAAGTCTTTTCAAAATGTGGTGTTGTACACCAACAAGCAATGACTGACAGTCAACATGCGAAGTAATATTAGACTCTGATTTACATATAGAGGATAAGTCTTTGAACTGCATTCCCATTGTATTGTATGTAGTTATTGTATGCCATCAGCTCCTTATCTATGCTTTTCACTTATTTACATACTTTTGAATTTGCTTTTGCTCTTATTATATGACAGGGTTGCATTCATCTTTCCCTTCTCCCCCCCCCCCCAAAGATATCTCTAGAAATGAACTGTTTCATAGTACAGTAGATTTTTCCTGGTAAAACCTTTACATAAGTACATTAATAAACTATAGTACACTGAAATTATAGTTTGGGTGATCTACAGTATACTAACAGTGCATAAAGATAAAAAATTGATAAAACTGGACCCACTCTGAAAACAAGATATTGCATTTCAACTAGGTTATTTTGGGATAAATAAATTGCAAGTAAAACCCAAAATGGGGAGCTGGGCCGGGTTGTATGATAAATATCTTTGATTGGATTCAAGCCTTTTTGCCTGGTTTCCAGCATGGTGCGTTATTCAATGGATCACGCTGTCCCCAGCTTTGTTTTCATTTATTTGCTGTTCTATTGAAAGGCTTTGCCTGTGGTTCAGCAGGGCAGTGGGAAACACACCACATGCCCCTCTTTGCAAAGTACAAAACTGCACATCTGTAACCATCCCGTAGCTGCTCTGAATTTTTGGTTGTTGCTTCTACCATGCAGGGGCTTCTCCATCTCCGCACACACCTGGACTGCCATGTTGTTGCTTCCAGGCATCCTCCCTCCTTCGTTAGCAGCTGCTCAGTGCTCCTGTCTTCCCATAGTTATTGTTGGGCTATGGCTTTCCCAGCAGTTGTTCCTGTTGCAGCTCTGTGGGCCTACAGTCTCACACCTTCCCTAGTTAGCTCTCCCCTTCTCTTTTTCTTCTTGCTGCCTCAGGAACTAGGGGTTTGTGAGTTGGGAGATAGACTCCCCTCAAGCCTATGGCAGATCATTTCAGGTTGCCACTGTCCTAGAGCCCTTCATCTTAAAGTGGTTGCACAGCTTTCTCTATGCCCCTGGTCCTGGTGGTATGAAGCCTCCAGCTGAGTCACACTGTCACTTATGCTATCTGATGGATTCTCTGAAAATGTGTCTATGCCATCATGCCACGCCCATTTTGCATTTCTCTGCTCATCTCCCATCTTGGCAACTATGGCAGCTTGCTACCCTTGTAACTTCATAATCAATCTTTATGTTCTGTGTCTTATCTGATTCAGTGCTCTGTCAATCTACCTGACTAGCACCTCCCCCTATGGGATTGGTTGGTGTGCGTCCACAATCACTATTAATAAATTTCTTCAGTCTCCGCCACCATGCAAGCTTCATTCAATACTCAGTCTCATACTTGGTTTCAGTCTTCAGTCCAGCCTGCCTCATTCATTCTGACTCTGTGTCAATGCCATCAGGCTTAACCATCAGCCTCCTACTGCAGTTTTACTCTCCTACTGGCTCTAGATGCATGCCTCCTATGACCATCCATGACCCAAAGGCCAAAGGTCTCGCTCTGTTCCCATCAAGTCCACTTTTTTAGGGTGGTCCCTTGAGTCAGTGAGTTCCTTCTCTTTCTGCCTTTCGGGCGGCAATGTCCTATGCTCTGGAGGAAACGTTAGCCATGCAGATCAACTCAGAAGCCCCATTTGATTTAGCATTTAAGATTTTGGCTACCAGAGGATGGGGCCTTTAAGTATCTAGGGGCTCCTGTAGCTGTGTAGACCACATCAGAAGCACATTCCAAAGCTATCCCCCTCCGACCACCTAAGGTTCACCAGGTCGCCTCCTACTTCCCTTCCTCTGCCACTCAATTGGTAAAGATCATACAACTGTTGAAATACTCTGTGTTAAAGGACTCAACTCCTATGCCTTGCCCCTCAAGGGCTTGGTTTGTTCTCTAGGCATCCCCCTGGTTGAAGGACATTTTAGTGCCATTCAGCGATTTCTGCACTCTTCCTCCCCACTTTGGGGGTGGATCTCCTTCATGGGGATTCTTCTTCAGCTGCACACACTGGCAACTGACACCCTCACAACATTCCCACTAAAAAGATACAGTGAGAGCCATTCCTCTAAAATATTTTCCCCAAATTGGATCTCTGTTTTACAGCAGCTGAGCCCTCACTATTTCTAACATTAGTCTGCAGGGAGGGTGACGGCCCTAGATCCCAGAGGTTTCCCTCCTACAAAAGTTTTCATTTTTCCTGTCCTGTGCCAAAGGTCATACACGTTATAGAGGATTGTGTATGAGCAATCATACACAACAAGGCAGTTGTGATCAAGAGGTTTCCATGGTAACTAGAGACCTCGAGAGTACAGCTCAAGAGGTCCGTTACCACAGAAACTTTGAGATTTTACAACTGCCTTGTTTGTGTATGGTTGCTCATACACAATCTTCTATAGCGTATGGGCAAGCATTAGCAGCACTTCGTGATCCCCCACACAAGTCTATCGGAAAAAATAAGGCTTACTTCGGGATCTGTAGCAGTGCGCTGACTTCCGCATCGCCGTGGGCCACTCAATTGCACATGCGCAAATGCATTCGATCTTGTTGTGCTGCACCGGTGACGTACTCTGTGCAGCACAACAAGATCATGATGCAGCGAGTGCAGCACAACAACACTGTTCCAGGCATGGATTTCCATGTGGAACAGCATTCCACTATACACTATAGATAGTTTCCACAACAGTTGGAGTTGATTGGTGGTCCCTAAATCTGAGTCACAGTTTAGCTATGTTTCATTTCTCCTTGGGAAGAAAGTGTTTGCATGTCTTTGTTTGTGCTTTTGGACCTTCTACCCTAATGTGCCTTTCATTCTGGGACCTCATCCCTGTGATACTTAGAGAGGGTGGAACTTGTTTACAAGGGTTCCTGTGTCTTTATGACACCCTGACAAGGGTTGTTGTCATCATAACAGGGAAAAAGAAAGCACAAGCCAAAGTACACAGTTGCACAAGTGCCACATACTACGCATTCTTTAATCAATCCTAAACCTGCTCATAAGTATCCAATGACCTTATGAGTTAAAAGGCTTTGTTTGTGGTTTGAGAGGCAATGGGTGACACACGTTATGCCCCCTCTCTCAACATAAAACCATAGCGCTATGATTTTTACACTCAAATTTACCCTTGCTCTACGAAGGTTTACTGATGTTCCTCATACTGTTAGAGCTTTTTCTGGACATACAAACTATTAAACCATTGAACTAACTTGATAGAAACATTCTTTAACAATAAACACATGGGGCCAACTATCCTTAGTGCTACACATTCTTGCAATTTGCTCTGAATTTTGAAGGCCCATGCTATGCATTTTCATGCTCAGAGGTTGAGAAGTATGCCATGCTGGTCGACAATAAGTGCCTGAGCCCCCACAGAGGAACATCCAGTGAAGTGACTGACGTGCAAGCCTTGCACTTTCTTTTTTTCAGTGATTGTAGTGCATGCCAGTTATGTAAGTGCCAGCACCTATCTTGCTCGTGACCTCAGTGTGCGAGATCAATAATGTGCTAAAATTACTGAGTAAAACTAAAATACAAGCATAGGCATATAGTTGACACCCTGCAGCAATTTCTGTCATTCATGTCATTAGATGTTCAGCCTTGGGGTCTCTAGGGAGTTGACCATCATGGCAGGCTGGGATTCACAACTCAACCAGAGAATAGTGATTAAATAAAATGCCAGCACTAACATACTAACATACTAGCATACTAACATACTAACACACTAACATACTAACACACTAACACACTAACATACTAACATACTAACATACTAACATATACTAACACACTAACATACTAACATACTAGATGCCAGCAGAGTAGGCCTATTGATCTATCAAGTCTGCTCATGCTTCAGCACCCTGATTGGGTACCGTAGCCATCTATTTGTGTCCTTCCACTGTTACTCCATCTCCCAGTCCTGCTCCCCCCGGGCAAACCAGCCTCTGCTTCACCCCTTGCCTATACCTGTCCCACCCTCTCTTGAATCCCTCCACCATAGCTGTCTGTACCAGCTCCTCTGGCAGTGCATTCCACAGTTCCACTACTCTCTCAGTGAAGTACCTCCTCCTCCTTTCCCCCCCAATCCTACTAAAAAAATTATTTGATTCGGCACAGTTCTTAATTGGGATCTCTAGGACAAAGCATATTAGTTAGTGGTACATGAGAGTTCCCCTTTTAGTGTTTTTGGGTAACTTTGTATGACAAGAACTATACAAAATTATACTGAATTTTATTTTCCAGTGTAGCTACAAGCACACCTGTACTCTGGCACTCTTGCATTTCACCCCCAGAAATTACAGTTAATGAGTATCCCCCAGAGCAGCTGTGGGGAGCACAAAATTATACATCTGAGTGCCCACCCCTTCATGCAACTGAGACAGCCTAGCACTGTAATTCGTTAGATCATTGCTCCATGCATCTGGAAGGAAAGAGTGTAACAGTGACAAATGTTTACATACCACCCTGTAAAACTGGGAAGGGAGACTGCACCAGTGTCATATGTTAATCTCAGTGTCAGTGGCTCAGTAGGTAGCACACGCACCTCTCTGCTGGGAGATCAGAGGGCTGTGGGTTCAGTTACCACATCTGGCACGTGGGTTAATATCTCAGTAGTGACACTGTAGTGCAGCATGAGAGGGTGCTGCACTTCTAAGGTGCTGTCTTTTGGATGAGACATTAAACCGAGGTCCCATCTGCCTGGATTGGTGGTAGTTCAGGTAGATGTTAAAGATCCCATGGCACTTATCGAAAAGAGCAGGGGAATTTCCCGGGGTCTAGCCAATTTCCTTCATTCACTAAAATACCACCGACAGCTTAATCTGGTTCAAGTTCAGTTGGCATTCATCTGTATCCCCCTCCCTCAGGTCATGCCTGATAATAGGCAGGATTTGTCTAATGCACTTACCCGGTCAACAAAAAATAAATAAATAGAATATTTCTGAGTTCCCCTCCCCATCTAAATGCAAGTGAAAGTGTTATACATCTGAGTACCCCCTTACAGCTGTGAGGGGAAAGTGTAATAGTGTCATACATCTGAGTACCCCCATGCATCTGGAATGGGACATTGTAACAGTGTCATATGTCTGTGTACCCCCCCATGCAACTATGAGGGGGGTGTACTGGTGTCATACATCTGAGTACCCACATACAACCGGGAAGGAAGAGTGTAACATTGTCATATGTCTAAGTACTCCCACCCCACCATGCAGCAGGAAGGAAGAGTGTGACAGTGTCACATACCTATGACCCCCTCAAAAAAACTGGGAGGTAAAAGTGTGATATGCCACTCATCTTAGTGTGCCCATACAATTGGCAGGGGGAGTGTAACATGTCATATGTTTGAGTACCCCCAACAGTTCAGAGGTCTGAATGCAACAGTGTCATATGTCTAAGAACACTCCCATACAATTCAGAGGGAGAGTGTAACAGTGTCATATGTCTGAGTAAACTTCCCATACAGTTCAAAGGGGACAGTGTAACAGTATTATATGTCTGAGTGCACCCCATAACATTCAGAGGGAGAGTGTAACAGTGTCATATGCCTGACTACACCCCATACTATTCAGAGGGAGATTGTAACAGTGTCATATGTCCGACCACACTTCCCATACAACTCAGAGGGGAGAGTGTAACAGTATCATATGTCTGAGTACACCCCATACCATTTGGAGGGGAGAGTGTAACAGTATCATATGTCTGAGTACACCCCCATACGATTTGGAAGGGAGAGTGTAACAGTGTCATATGTCTGAGTACACCCCATATCATTTGGAGGGGAGGGTGTAACGGTATCATATGTCTGAGTACACCCCCATACCATTTGGAAGGGAGGGTGTAACAGTGTCATATGTCTGAGTACACCCCCATACCATTTGGAGGGGAAAGTGTAACAGTGTCATATGTCCGAATACACCTGCCTCCATACAATTCGAGGAGGAAGTGTAGGTGTCGTACAATGGTGTGCAGTGCTATGTTCCTTCTTGTCTAGTCATGTCAATCAGTGCTTTCGGACATGAACTGCCAAGAATAGACTGAGCCATCACTGCAAATTCTTTAATTGTGTCACAAAATGACTAGGCAAGAAGGAACATGATATTGAGCACCACTGTATGTCTGAGTGTCTCCTGGTATACAACTGGGAGGGGATAGTGTAAAAGTGCCATACCTTTGAGTACCCCCTCTTGTACAACTGGAATGGGAGAGTGTAACAGTGTTATAAGTCTAAATACATCCCCCTCAAAATGGACGGGGAGAATGCAACAGTGTCATATGTCTTAGTACCTCACCATACAATTGGGAGGGAAGATTATAACAGTATCATGCTTCTGAGTAACCCCACCCCATGTTACTGGGAGAAAGGAGTGGCTAGTGCCGTACATCAGAACCCTACGCACTGGTGGGAGGAGAGTGTAACAGTGTCATACATCTAAGTACCCCCCTCCCCATGCAACTGGGATAGGAAAGTGTAACAGTGCCATACGTCAGAACCCTCCATACAACTGGGAGTGGAGAGTGTAAATTTGTCATATGTCTTAGTACCCTACCATACAATTGGGAGGGGAGAGTGTAACCGTGTCATATATCTAATTCCTGCAGTGTAACTGGGAGGGGCAAGTGTAACTGTGTCATATATCTATTCCTGCAGTGTAACTGGGAGGGGAGAGTGTAACAGTGCCATACTGTACATCTGTATGGCCGCTCCCCCATACAACCCAGAGGGGAGATCTCAAAACCCCTCACCCAAACAACTCTGAGGGGACAGTTTAACCATGTCATACATATTAGTACTCTGTTTTCTTTTTTTTCCCATTTTCCATGTCCTATCCTAAATTCACTGGGGCATGACCACAGACAGGAGACATCTCTGTCCTGTCTGAAATGGGATGAGAACAGGTCAAATCATCACACTCCAACTGACATTTCCTGGCCCTGGACTGTTATGTAAGATGTCACCTTGTCCTAGGTTAGCCTTCTCAATGAAGAACTGAAAAACAAGAACAGAGATTGTCTAACTCTAACATTATTTTAAATTCATTTCAGAGTATCAAACATATACCTGCTACAGCTGCAGTCACTTCTACCCATATCACTTTTATCGCTAGTACTGGTGATCTAGGAAGACCGCAAGCAAGCCTGCAATGGATGCCACCGGATAAAATGAGAATCCTTTCTTCAACAGCTTTGCTGAGAGTTATTGTTGCATTTTCAATTGCATAATGCGCAAAAAAGAGAAGTTTATATAGTGTAAAAAGCATTGCTGGTAGTGTGTTTAATGTTTTAGGGAAGAGTGTGGCCCCTTTACATGCTGGGGCCCTAAAACTTAAACTGCACCTAATTGCTAGCTGTACCCTATACACTGATCTGCTTTGTACTTTAGAATTAAAATACAAGTGAAGCACAAACAATACTGTATCGCGTTTTGCAAGATGAAAAATAAAAAAGATTAAGCGTTACTAATTTGGGTGTTGTTTCAAGTTTTTGTTCTTTCTATTTTAACATTTTTTATTTTCTTTTGCATGTTGAATTGAAGTAGAAAAATACAAATTAGGGGAATTAGATTTGACCCAACATTTCATGTAACATGAATCAGGGAAAATTATTTAAACAGGAACACATCTGTCGACCCTGACTATTATCTCCTATGACTAATTAAATAACTGCCCAATCACTTATTAAGTTCTTAAATAATCCTATTTATAAATCATTTGACATGTGCACAGGACCACAGGAATTGCTAAAAGCCATTGTTGTCCTGATATACAAACTAGATGTATATATAACCAAAGCTAAGGAGGCAATATAGTGCAGTGGTCTAAGGCTCTGAGCTGCAAATCTGGTGCCATCCAGCAGACCAGACCTGGGTTTGAATCCTACAGCTTCTACTTGCATACTGTGTGACCCTAAGCAAGTCACTTAACCTCCTTGTGCTCCCAGGTCGCTCCTGTAAAAAGCTTTCAGTTTAGCGTGCTATACCTGGTTAAACAACTAAATAAAAAAAGCTGGAGAATTATTGATCAATTATTCTAACATCAGTGATCGGTAAAATAATTTTTATGTATCATTCTTTTATAACTCATTACTCATGCAGATTGTAATGTGATATATATGGGACTCAAATGGCCTATACATTTCCAATTTATTTTCTCACTAAACAAACTTATATAAACAAAAAAATGGAAGATCTAATACAAGACAAGCCATACAAGGAAACTGATTGTAACATATTATAACATATATGATAGAGACTTTCAAATACCTCAAGAGTATAAGTAAGGTTCAAGAGGGAAGCCTTTTCCAGAGAAAAGGATGCACAAGAACAAGGGGCCATTCGATGAAGCTGGAGGGGGTAGAATCAGGGGAAAGATAAGTAAACACTTCTTCACAGAAAGGGTGATGGATACCTGGAACAGCCTCCCTGAGGAGGTGGTGGGAGCAAAAACTGTAATGGGATTTAAGAAGGCATGGGATAGGTATAAGGGAACCTTAGAAGCAAGGAAGGGGGGTAAAGCTGGAGATCAAGAAGGGTCTACGGTGTGACAGTAGGTAGGGAACATAGGCAGGCTAGGTGGGCCAAGAAGTCCTTATTTGCCATCAGATTCTATGTTTCTATGTTTATGTTTCTATCGGTGCACCCCTTCAGGTCGACACCCCGACAGCGAAACACGTAAAAAGACCATTATAGTGACAATCGGTCCTTTTTTCATGTTTTGCTTTCTCCCAGTGTTCTGTCCAATCCCTGGACCAACTCTGACCTGGAGTTGATAATCCTAAAGTCCGCAGGGTGTGGGGCAGACCCTGCTTGGGGCTGTGGGGTGCAGCACCCACAGAAAACACTGTAGAATGGGTGGCACAATACCTGCATGCAGGTGTTGTGCCATTTATGTCTTGAGAGGTCAGCATTTTCACGTCGACCTCCCGTGGTGCTTCCGTTTCTATAAGGGGCTAAGAATTAAGACACAGCATGTTTTTTTTCCCAAAAAAGATCATGCATTTCACAGAAACTCATAATTTATCAATAGAAAAGGAACACAGTTTGCCCACAAGTTCCCTGCCTAATATGTCTCTGCAGACCCTAACTGATCTCCAGCAATCCTCTCTACTCCCTGCCTATTTTCTAATATATTCCATTGTTTATCCCACAAATGCTTGAAGCCACCACTGCTTTCTGCCTCCACTACTTCTGCTAGTACAGTAGTCCATTTCTGGTGCCTACCACCCTTACAGTGAAGAAGTATTTTCTCACATCTCTTTTAAACTTGTCCCCTGCCCCCAGCTCATCAAATGCCCCCTGGTCCCGGTGCTCTTACTCATTTAAAAAGGTACTCTGCTCCTCCACCCTGTTCTCACCTGTGCAGCACATGCAGGATCTATCATTATACCTCTCACTCCTTTCTCTTCCAGGGTGTACATGTTGAGCTCCCTCCATAGCTCCTTGTAGAGCTTCTTGTGTAACTTCTGCACCATTTAGCTGCCCTTCTCTGAACTGCCTCCACCCTGACTATGTCCTCTTTGAAGTGCAACCTTCAAATCTGGACACAAGTAGTCCATATGGGGGTCTCATTAGTGAGAGATACAGTGGCAACATCACCTCCTCCTCCAGCTGGAGATAGCCTCCCTTGCACCCCAGCATCCCACTAGACCTGCCCAGTGCATTGTCTGAATTCCTCATAATGAAGGTGTCACTGGTGGAACCAGGTTAGTATGGGTTGGCAATGAATAGCATTGGTGTTATGCTGCTTTCATTGAATGGCATCACATTATCAGCTGTGGAGAGGGTAAGAAATCTGGGAGTCACTGTGGACTACAAACAGACAATGGAATATCAGGTCTAGTGGTTGTTTGCAGTGGCTTTTTCCAGCTATGAAATATCACCCAGATTAAACATTTTCTTGTGGCTACTGAGCTGTTGTCCCTGGTGCATGCCTTCTACATAGGGCTCTCCTTGAGGCTGATGTATCACCTATAGCTTGTGCAGAATGGTACAGCCCAGCTGATTGCTGGGACTTTTTGGTCTGATCCTATCACACTGGTGCTCCATGAAATGCATTGATTTCCAGTCTGGTGGGATGTCAGCTTTAAGGTGTCTTTGTTGACTTACAAGACCCTGTACAGTCTGGGCCCAGGTTTCTGAAATACCCCCTGGTCCCTTATTCTCCCAACAGCTCTGCAGTTGTCTGAGATGGATTGCCTCCCTATCCAGAGGGCTTGCTTGAAATCTTTGAGGTATCATGAGTTTGGGATCATTGCTCTATTACTATGAATGCACTTCACCAGGAGGTTATAGGCCCCCCCTCAGTGGACACATTAAAAAAAATTGAAACCCAGTTATGTACTATATGCTATACAATAGGTCTAGTCTCTGAAATTAATTTTGAAAATCTGTATGATGTCCTCCTGTTTTATCTCTGTAAGGTGGCATGTCTTCCCATCCAGTTGTTCTGAAATGACACTTATGAACACATTGAAGAGGACCAGTCCCATTATTGAGCCCTTTGGCACCCACTAGCCACTCTCCCATCTTTAGAGTGCTGTTCACCACCACTCTCTCTCTCTCTCCGGTACATAAATCAGCTTCTAACCCAATTCACCACTTTGGATCCCAGCCCTAGGCAGCTCAGTTTCTTTATCAGCCTCCTGTGTAGCACAGCATCAAAGGCCTTGTTAAAGTCCAGACACATAGCTGCTGTCTGGGTGGGGTGGGTCGTCTGGTTCATAAGAACCCCCCTTTTGAAACTCTCCCTTTTTTCCCCTCATTTGTAAAATTTTTTCAGCATTTCTGTTTATTTTGTGACTGTGACTGAGTGCTTATGCACACATGATGAACCTCAGCACTTTCTGTCTGTATGCACCCCCCCCACTGCCAATCAGCTCCCTCAGCACCAGTAAGATGACTGGAGCTACTTTATGAGTCATTACCTACACCCTCCTTGTATGACTGGCTATCCAATTGGTGCACATGTGAGCATCATGAATGTGACCAGAATACAGCAGAGCCACTTCCCACAATTCACACTGTCAGCTAGCACTTCAGGAAGATGGAGCATGGTGGCAGGCTCAGAGATGACGTCTCCAGGAGAGCAAAAAAGAAGTAGAGGACCTCGACTTATTATCAGTCACTGGCAGGTAAATTTTGCTGGCCACCATTGCCAAAGATGTGTCCCTTAATAACTGTATGTCAAGGCATAGGCTGTGCAGTTGGGCAAGGTAGATGTTTGAGTGGGTGGGCTGAAGATTTAGAAATAAATTACTTAAATCCTCCTCTATACAAAATGTAAAGTTGTCATGTTTCATATGCCTGTCTTAACTTTTCATAAGTTAAGCCAAAGAGGTACCACAGTGGAAAGGCAATGCAAGTGTTTAGAAGGGCCTGGCTGGGATCTACTCTGCCACCTCACTAATTATGTTGTTTAGAGAGGTCTTCACTGTGGTCCCATTTTCATTCACATTCAGTTCCACTTTTGCCTGTGTCATCTGTGCCAGATGCTGTTAAATCAAATAAGTTGTGATAAGTGTTTTCTCCAGATGACCACGTGTCAGTAGAATGACATTTGTTGCTACAGTTCAGTGTCATGAACATACTTACTATACTTTGGAAGTATGGTGAGAGTGTGGGGGAGATTTAGGAGGTGGTAACTTTGAACTGTGAAACCTGCCACTGTCAAATTACCTTTCCCCTTACTCCCTTTGTCATGCCTACCACATTGGAGAATGGAGTGGGGGCAACAAGTGTAGTAACCAATACTGAACTAAGAATTATGTTACAGATTTGTTTCCAAGCAGGGTGCCTGGTATACAAACATAGACAATGATGGCAGAAAAAGACAGAGGTCGATCCAGTCTGCCCAAGTTCCCTATACATCCTGGAACCTATCATTTCTCCAAGGTACTAATGATCCCCAAACTCTCTCTATTGTCCTCCTTGCTCCTGTTGCCCCAAGAAACCACTATTCCCTTTATTGTGTCCCAGCCCTGCTTGAATCCTCTGACTGTTTTTGCACCCACAAATTCAGCTGACAGAATGTTCCAAAGTTCCACCACCCTTTCCGTAAAGTAGTACTTCCTGACATCTGTCCTGAACCTACCTCCTGTTAATTTCCATTCATGTCCATGTGACCGCGAATTGGTACTCAGGCTAAATATTACTTCACAGTTCACTTTGTTAATTCCTTTGAGGAACTTGAAGGTCTCTATCATATCTTCCTTCTCCCTTCTGGTCTCCAATGAGAAGATATTTAGTGCCTTGAGGCCTCTTCACAGGATCTGCTCTGCTGTCCCTGAATCATTTAGTTACTCTATACTGCACTGTCTCCAACCTATCCTTATCCTTTCTGAGGTGAGAACTCCAGAACTTGGCATAATACTCTAGGTGAGGCCTCACCAGGGATCTGTAGAGGGGAGTATTATCTCCTTTCTTCTGGTATCAGTACCCCTACTGATACATCCCAGCATCCTGCTAGCCTTGCTATAGGCCTTGGTGTACTGACTCAATTGCCTAGATGTTATATTGAGTTGGGGAGGGTGGGGGTTACTGCAAGGGGTAGAGAGAGCTCAGATATGAGTTATTTAGACTTAAAATAAGCCACAAAAGTGCATCACAGAGCATACCATAGCCCATGGTTTCTGGGGCCTATGAGCCCCAGACCCCTGCCCAAAAAGCAAGCCAGCACTGCAGTAAGTTAGTAGTGTACGATACCCAGCTAAAAACAGCAGCAGACTCTGCATTAAGGTTCAGTGCAAGTGTGTGTATGTATGTATGTGTGTATGCGTGTGTGTGTATATATATATATATATATATATATATATATATAGGGGAATATAACATGGCCCGACTGAAGATATCATATTTATCTTCACGAGAGGCCAGTGATATCATGATATCTCAAGAGTGAAGCCACAGGTAGAATATCTTGATGTCACTGGCCTCGAGTGAAGATAATTATGATATCTTCAGTCGGGCCATGTCATATTCGGTTTATACAACGATGCTTTGCCCCTGCCCCCAACACAACTCAGTACGCGCCTCTCAATGCAATGGGTGACATAAAGGTGATGGCCCTAGCAATACAACCCCCTTACAGAAACGCTGCCAAACACAGCAGATGTCATTTATTGCTTAAGAAATATTTAGTGGATTATGCTATTTATGGTTAGTTTTAGAAGCATTATCTGGTTTATCATGCCATGCCCCCCCACACACACACACACACAGGGCTCCACATGCTTCCCCAACATAATAGATTATATAGGGTTTTTAAATATCTGGTTGATCCTGTCAGTTTAAAGTTAGTAAAAATATCTGGTTGATCCTGCTTTTATTTGGGTGAAAAAGTGACGTTTATATGGTTATCTGGTTGATCCTGCCACTCAGAGCACTTTCACTTTCACTAGAAGTGTAGCGTGACCGGGCGCTATGAAGACTGGCGATTTGTAGTTTAGTAAATATTTTTTAGAATGTGCCCAGACTTCAGTAAATTAGAATTTGTCTGTATTTTTTGTTGTTCCTTGTTAAAAAGCTTCAAACTGCACACAGAGTGCAGCATTGACCGAGCTGGCGACTTTTCAAGAGTAAAATGAACCGTGAGCGTCTGTTGCCTGGCAGCAGGCGCTCGCGCTGTTTACTCTTGGCTTTCCGCCGGCTCGGTAATGCCGCTCTGTGCGGATGGCTGTGAGGCGACAAAATACAGAGCAAGTAATTTACCGAAGTCTGGGCACATTCAAAAATATTGCAAACTAATCGCCAATCTGTGCTTCGATCACGCCCTCTGAGTAGTGAAACTGAGATGTTGAGAGTGGACACCAATAATTCTGATATGACGTGCAGGGCGTGGAGATAACATATGACATATAGAACATGAAGATAACAATGTTATCTTCACGGCCCATGTCGGATATGATGATTTATACTCTCATTTATCTGACAACATCGTTGTATAAATATATATATATATGTATATATATATATATATATATATATATGTGTAGTGTACATATATATATATCTATATATATATATATATATATATAGGCACAAATACAGTACTCGAGAGAGACTAAGAGTGCCATTCATGTTCCAAAAAAGTTTCTTTAAATTTTATGACTGTGCCCTATTTTGAGTGCTTACATGTGGTAGTTGTATTATCCCAAATCTTAAGATAGTTCAATTCTAATTTTCATTAAATGGGATAGAAAAGTACAATTAAAAAATGTAACATGAGTAACATGGTGTCCGTGGTGTCATATATGCCATTTCTATAATGAAGAAAACTGAATAACTCAATACCTGTGTCTTCTATTTAGGTATGGTAGTTGGTAACTTTTCATCATTTGGCCTGAAACAAAACACTGTAACCCATTCACTGACCGTCCATTATAGGATACAGTTGCATGCCAATCCATAGCTTGTAACAGTTAAGTGATGTCCCACATCTTTTTGCTTTCCCCATCCCAGCTTCGCTGAGCTGAGTACATATGTGGTACTATATGCATAAGATTCACACCAACAGATCTCTGAACAGTAAAGCACATTTTATTTTAACACAGTATTTTCTAATGCGTAATGTGAGTAACAGGACACCACAACACAAATGTGTCATTATCTGACTATGCTGCCAATTACCTTGGCTCTTATAATCATGGTATACAAGTAACAAAATACAAAAGATAAGTTAAACCTTATTTACAGTAAAAAATATGGTAAAATACTCTGTTTACTCATCTTCTGCTGCATATTGAGGTAAATTGTGACTTGTCAGTACCAAACAGAAACTGTCAATTACTCCCACTGGTTCCAAACCAGAATAATAGAGTACTCATTCATTTGTGCCATTTAGTAAGCACACTATGAATAATGGAAGTAATCTGTTACATACAGCAAAATGCACCATGTATTATACACTCAGAGTCCTGACAACACTGCCTGAACAGAAACCAAACAATTGCAAAAGAAGACAAATGAAGGTATTGTATTAGGGTATGTTTCTCTTAAGTGAAAGGGAAGGATTTAGTAAAGTAGCTAGCAGAATCAGTGGTGTTGATTGCAAAGGTACTATGTGCCCTTGTGTCTTATCAAAAAACTGCAAGAAAATGCATTTATTTGAAATTTAGTTGGAATCCAGACAGGGCTTGATTTAAATGGAGGAAGTCATCTTCTTGAAAGTGCAACTGTTGAGTCACCGCTGAATGTACAGGGTCACCAAATTTCAGACAGTATCTGTCAATGGCTGCGTGGAATATTCAGCCATGTCCTCATCAGCGAATCTGTAGGCACACTTTGCATTCTTTAGCAGATATTTTATTGTGACCCCTTTATCTGAGGAAGACACAACCTCAGCAAGGTATATAACAAGAGTGTTTTTCATCTGAGTCATACATTTCATAGCAACAAAGTTTCCTTCATGTATTTCCCTGTAAAAAGACACACAACTCAATTAAATATTTCACATCGACCTCCACGGAGTGTTGAATTTCAGATGGATGTCAAAACACAGGAATCTCCACCATTATAGAAAAAAAAGACTGAGGGTTCTGTTAAGTCAGTAATGTGGTCATTCTGTGTTGTACTATAAATTATGCAATCTCATGTTACACTTGACTTCTATATCCTACCCATGGACTGCACTAATATGCACCCAAACAGCAAGCGGCAAATACTGATTGCAACCTGCACAGGAATTACCCCTCTTCCCTATGCAAGTGGGTCCAGACTGATGCATGTACTCTATAACAATATCTACAGCAGCATCTAAAGTAAGGAACATGATCTGTTCAAAATCTGCCATAGATTGTGTTTTGACCCAGTAGGTTCCTCTTTAGACTCACATTATTTACACTGGTAGGTCAATTCAACACATGTTTCATGCCCAGCGTTGTCAGTGATCGAATTCCACTGGAATAATACATGAACACTTACATTAATGGTGACTCTCCTGACACAAGGCAAATCTTCACTGATGGAGGCAGTGGTTGTGATTTTGAGACCTTGATTGTGGTGCTGGGAGACTTGCTGACCTCAGTGTTGGTGGAGAGCAGGACCTCACTGGTGGTGGAGTTGGGGACCTCAGTGGTGGTGGTGTTGGAGACCTCAGTGGTGGTGGTGTTTTAGAGACCTTAGTGGTGGTGGTGGAGTTGGGGACCTTGGGTAAGCTGGTAGAGGTGTTGATGGTGGTGATGGCAATCTAGACTGTGGTGATCGTTTGGGAGATCCCATCTGTGGTGGTATGTCTGCCAATGCTGCCCCAGATTTCAAACAAAAGGATCTCCAATGACCAGTAAACTCACTATTGCTGCACTGACCTTTGTTATTTATGTAGTACATGCAGAAACAGCCCCTTTCTCTTGCAGAAACAACATGTGATTGAATTCCATGTATACAGTGTGTTATGCATGTGTTCAGCAAAGTTTTAACATTGCTTCTTTTGGGATGATTGTGGTTAATTTCCTTCCTTGACAAAGAAGAATGTTCTTTTTATATGCTCGTGTTCATCCTGATTTTGGGGGCAGCTCAAGTGTGATTTTCCATAAAGAAATAAATCATGTGCATTAGTTATCATGGTGTTTCTTGATGTTACTGCTATTGAGCTACGCTTTTCAGAACACCAACTTCACCGTCACATGGTCCTTTTCCATGGCGATTTCAAAGTAATGCTTCTCTCATGGAACTCCAAAGTCATTCTCTCCAAATGATGCATCAGCAAAGTTTCCTTTATTTTTATATTGTGTAGGAGTACCATCAGAAAAATGAATAATTGTTGTCATGTTTATTCCTTCATTTTGTAGGTATTTTGTTGCCAGAGATACAAAGTGCTGGACAGAATGACAGTCATGTTTTCTGTTATCACTGATGAACATCAGGGAGTTGTGCATTGTCATGCCACAGTTGGATTCTGGACACTGATAATTTGCAATTACTTGGTGTATAGTCGTTGATTGCATGCCCAGTGGGCACTTTGTGCTTTATCCTGATAATGGCAATTGTAGTTTTCACCAAAATCAATGCAATAAACAACACATCCATTGGGTAAATTTTTTCTGCACATTATCAAACTGCTTTGCCTGCCATTTTGCATTGAAAAGATGCTTGAGAGAATGGCTCCAGTTCTTCCTCCAGTTCCTCAACTAATTTACAAATCTCTCTATTCTGTTGTTTCATCCACATTTGTTTCTGTTTCGTGACCTCATCCTTTTTGTTGTGATATCAATTGCCATCTTCTCCATGCCACTGTAGAATTCAAATAATCCTTTTATAGTGGGAACAATTTTTTACTAATACCTTTAACACCACAGTTGTCGCATTCTTGTTCAATGCATCTCAATTGGTAGTACCCATCTTTTTTGGGACAGGCGTGAGTGCAGATGCCTCAAATTTGTGTTTTATTGATGCTTCTGCAATGTTATACTGTGCACACTTTGCTGCAAGGCTGTTTAATTTTAAATCAATGTTAAGGCAGTACTACACAAGCACTGCAAAATTTATGTTTTGACATTGTGCTGATGTTTTGGGTGCAGTTTTACAAATTTGCTGTACTGAACTTGCAAACCTGGGTGCTCTCTTTAAATTGTTCGTAAGTTGACTGAAGGGATGCTTCAAGTGCCTTTTTTCACAATCATGTCCTTACCAATAAGCTTTACAACTGGCAGTTCTCAGGCTATATCCTCCTCTGATAAAAGTTATGCACTGCCTCAATTGTTGAGACAGGTATGGCATCCTCTTGTACTTTCCTTTTGCCAATATCGTCTTTATCTAAGATGGATTCAGCACAAAGGAAATTCCAGCTAAACCCAAACTGCCAGTGAAGGTATAACTTTCTAAATTTCTTTCTTATCAGCAAGGATTGATGAAGAAGTCTTCTCATCCTTATATCATCCTTCTTCGAGATTTCTTCAGGGCTTCAAGTGTCACTTGCAAGCTATTTGCTTCAAGAAAATCTAATCATTTCTTTTTAGAAGGTGTCGGTATGCATCTTTCTGCAATACTTACCTTTTTCTTAGTGTGCTATATGACAGAATTGAAGCAACAACTTCGAAAATTTGTGAGGGACTAGTGAACAAGCTTTCCTTGATCTCGATATTGCTTTTCTCCTGGCAGTTTGGCTCTAAATGGGTTCTGCATTGCAGTGGTGTGTGGTGACGTCACTGGGGTCACAGGAGAAGATGTCAATACTGTACTGGTATCCAGACTGAATATTGGATATATCAGTGTCTGTTCAGATTGCTGCACTTTGTGAACTTGCCATGTGTGTTTTTAGCTGCATACAATGCACGCCTTCACTCATTTATTCGTCTTCTTTTTTGAGATGTCATATTTTCCGTTTGTTTTGTTTTGTTCTCTCCTCTGTGCTCTCAATTTATCAACTCTGGTCTTTTCTCTTTACTTCTTTACTGACTATCTCTTCATTCTCTTTGTCTTTTCTGTACTGTTGTATGTGAAGCCTTGCCTTTTCTTGGTATTGCGCCTTTTCCTCCTCAGACATTGTCATCTTGTATTGCTTAACATGTGTGTTTTCTGATGCATGAAAAGACTGATACTTACCTGGGTCAGCTTTAATCCTTGCTCTATATTCATGCTTTCTCTCTTCTGGGGTTCTCCTTTCTTGTCCCATGCCACTGTGAGATCCTCCTACCTCATGATCTTGCCAAGCTTCCCCGCTACTGCCACCAACATGAGGTATGGATGATGATGTTTCCTTTCATGGTTTCCGCTCTCGTAATCTTATGTTCTGGATTTACAGCTAGACTCACCAAAAATAAAACACAGAAACAATAATATACTCTGCAGTCCATGTTAACATGTCCTGTTTTTTTTTTTTTGTCCAGCATCTGGTTGCTGAACTGTTCTGCCAATATCACATTGCCTAGATGATCATATGAATGACATGCTGAATATGCAATATAGCAAGACTGTGGGAATCTGAACTAAGAAAAAATAATAGAGGGCTTACTGTGGACAGATCAACTAAGAAAACAGTAAATGATCTGCTGTGGTGAAGAAAGTTCCACATTTTGGTTGCACCACATGAGAACCACAGCATCCCATGCTGGTCATTCAAATCTTGAACAGTAGAACAGAAAACAAAGAACAAGAGAATGAAACACAGGTCTATCAATTGCCAAGACAAAGATGAAGAAGTGAATGGAGATGCAATACAGGAAGACTGAAGACAGTTCAATAAAGAAAAAAGATCTAGTAGTTATGGTGGATGGCTCTTCTAAGAAAACAGAAAATGAGCTACTTTGGTGAAGAAAGCACCAGGTCCTAGTTACACCATGAGGACAACAGTATCTAGTATTGGGAAGTCCCTAATTTAGCACCCCAGTATCTTTATGGCCAGCTAGTGGCAAAGGTGCTGCTAGGCCTAGTATCATATCTGTATAGAAGCACAACATCAGAAAAAGCTTGCTTGGGGCAATGTACAAAACCATCACAAGTGGCAATTTTGTGTTTGCTGCCAGAACTCATTGACAAATCATTGATTGCATAATCCCATTGCTTTCACAAGACCAGTGTTCCAGAAGAAAACCTTTATGGTGATTGGAGCGAATATAATGTCACAAGCAGGCCCCAAACCTTATGAAATTTCTGAGATTGATCATGTAGACTAGCAATTGTCTTTTCCATTCTCAGATTTGCCAGTAACTCCTGTAACCACTCACTATAGGTAATGTCAGTCATATCTTTCCAATGACTCAAGACCAGATTCTTGACTGACATAGCTATAAGGGCAATGTGAAATTTTCTGTTAGTGACTGTGACAGAGGAAAGATCCCCTAATATACATATTTTGGGAGAGAAGAGGTTGGGTAAACCTAATAGAGGGTCAGCCCTCGTCAAATCACATTCCAAAGGGAGACTATCTTGGCACATGTCCAGAAAATGTGCAGTAGGTTACCTTCCTCCTGCTGGCAATGAGTGTACATGGAAGATGATAGGACTCCCAACCTAGCCAATTTCTGAAGTGAATAATAGAAGTTACGCAAGATTTTAAACTGTATTAACCAGAGCTTGTCTTGTCTAATGTATTTATGACAACTCAACTACAAGGAGGGCCAATTAATTTCCTGATGGGGAAAGACAGAAGACCAAAATTGAGTTGGACCAAAACAATCAGGCCATTTCAGTTGTGTATTATCCCATACATTTTAGATACAACATGGGGAAGGCCTGCAAGGGGAATCAATTCTGTCAAGCAGGATGGGCTTGAAGGTATGGGTGGAACAGAACCAAAAGATTTCATGATCAGATGGCACAATTGGAACATTTTAAAGATAATGGAGTTCAGAATAAGGGCTTTATGTAAAATTTCAGGGGAGGTTAACCAAGAGACATCTTCCCGAGTAAAGAAGTTGAGGGGGTGATCCCCCAATTGAGAGATCCATTTCAACTGAAGAGGTTTACCATTGATAGTGAGATTTAGATTCCCCCACCATGGTTGAGAAAGATCTGTAATGTGCTTGTATTTCAGAAAAGAACACAACTGAGAGTGAACTCTGATGGATACTGCGATAGGACTGCCTTTGAACAATAGGGGCAAAGATTTTAAATTTATATGCTAAAGTGCCACAGGGGATAGCCCATTTGCTTTTATTAGGGTACATTCTATTTTGAGCCATATGGGAGTAAAATAATGTGATGTTGGAGAGTGTTCAGGTGTGAGCCACCTCAAGTACTTACTTGTATGACTGGTCCAATAATATAACCCAATATGCAGAACACGGAGTCCTCCTTTCACTTTTGATGCTGAAAGCTTGTTGTAACTTATCCGGGGCTTCTTAGCCACCCAAATAAAGTCTGTGATTATCTTGTGTATCCTTTTAAACCATGCCAGAGACAGCCAGACATTTGAAAGATTAATTGGATAAAATAAGAGGGGGAAAATATTCATTTTGACTATATTAATTTTTCCCCAGAGAGAAAGGGGGAGTAGCGCCCATCTTTTAAGATCTTGTCTAATAACAGAAATTAATGGATCCAGGTTCAATGTTGTAAATCTACTGGGGTCCCTTGATAAGTTAATTCCCAAGTATCTCAAAATTTAGTCTGCCAGGAAAAACCTACTGGTAAAGCATCTATCTTCATTGCTTTGTAGTCTGGGGGAAAACCACGGTCTTGTCTCTATTTAATTTATAGTTGGACATGGGACTAAATTCTTCCAGAATTGTAATCAGGGCAGGTACTGAAGTATTGAGGTGGGACAGCTGCAGGAGCAAGTCATCTGCATAAGCCAAGACTTTGACAGTCTGATGGTGAATATTTATACCCTGGACATCTGGACTTGCTGTAATCCTATGGATAAGAGGTTCTAAGTAGATGTTAAACAGCAAGGGGGATAGTAGGCAGCCTTGTCTGGTTCCAGCATGTAGTGTGAAAGGGTCAGACAATAGCCCATTACAGACAATGCATGCAATTGGGGATTTATACAATGATCCTATCCACTTTATGAACAAAGGGGGAAATCCAAAAGCCTGAAGTGATTGAAATAAAAAGTTCCAATCAACCCTGTTGAATGCCTTCTTGGCATCCAGGGAGACAAGAACAGCAGGAAAATCAGCATCCCTGGTAGCCAAGAAGACATGTAACAGGGTCCTAAGCTGGTCTACAGAGGATCTGGCTTTCATGAATCCCACCTGTTCCAGGCCTATGATGTCCAGTAACACTGGACCTAATCGATCTGCAAGAAGTTTTGTGAGAATCTTGAGATTTTGATTCAAAAGGAAATCGGTCTATAACTTTACGTTCTGCCAAGAGGTTTACCATCTTTGGGTATTAAGGTAATTAAAGCCTCAAATAAAGACTTGCCAGAATCTTGTCCAGAAAGAATGTGATGAAATAAGGCCATAAGGGATGGTACCAACTGTGGGGTGAAAATGTTGTAAAATTGGCAGAAAACCATCAGGACCAGGTGTCTTGTCTAACAGCAGATCTTTAATAACTCTGATTACTTCCTCTGAGGTGATGGGAGCAACAAGGGAAGCCTTATGTGAATTTGAAATAGAGGGTAAAGAGGAGTGTGTTAGAAAGAACTGAGTTGTAATAAAGACAGGGGTTCCTCCATAGGACTGTATAATTTCACATAATATTTCCTAAATTCAGAGACAATATCTGGCGGAGATATTTTTAAGGTGTCATCCACCTGAGAATGAATCACAGCGGTAAATCTGTATGATTCAGGCTGTTTAAGTTTAAGAGCCAGGAGACATCCTGCCTTTTCTCCTTGGTCTAAATAGATGGCTTTGGTTTTCAAGATGGAAAATTCAGCCTTCTGTTTTAATAAATTCAAATATGCATCCTTTAATTTCACTAGGTCTTACCTAATTTGATCAGAAGACTGGGGTGATAAACTGTGTTCCAAAGACTGAATTAGGGATAATAGAGATTTGAGTTGCTCTTCTTACATTCTTTTTCTTTTGGATGCCAACCCAATCATGAGGCCACAAAGCTAGGCTTTTAAGGAGCACCATTCAATGTCAGGTCTTCCTGTTGAATTAGTATTAATGTTGGAAAAAACTGTAATGTGCTCAGCTATATAGTTAACATTCTCTGGGTTTTTAAACAATTGATTGCTGACCTTCCATCGCCCACTCTTGGTGGGAAGAGATATAAGGAGATCAAGCAAGACACTGTGGAGTGATCCGAGTGGACCCAGAAGTATGGTAGCATCTGACCTCCAGAAATCAAGTTTTGGGAAATTAACAGATAATCGATACGGAGGACATATGATGAACCTGTGATGTAAATGTAAACTCTCTATCAGCGGGGTGAAGGACATGTCAGATATCTGTCAAGCCTGCACCATCTAACAACTCTCGGAGTGCCTGCTGTGCTGGAGAGAGAGCCCTTTAAGTAATTTGCCTAAATGGTCAATCTGTGGATCGACAACCAGATTGAAATCACCACCTATAATTAGAGGTATGTTTAAAAATGGTGTGAGAGTATTTAGTAGATGCATGAAAAAGCTTGCTGAATCAATATTAGGGCCATATATACTGCCTAGGATAATGTCTCTGGTATAGAGTTTCCCTTTCACTGTGATATAACGCTCTTCTGGGTCAGGTATAATTAGATTGGGAGTGAATGGTATGGACCTATGAATTAGAATCAAAACCCCTCAACTTTGGGTATTACCTTCAGCTGAGAAGCACTGACCTATTTGCTGCCTACATAATTTGACTGCCTCTGAATTCAATAGGTGGGACTCTTGCACTAATACAATGTCTGCTGCCAGCAGATTTAGATGTTTGAGGATGTGGTACTGCTTAAGTTTGCGTCTAGCCCCTCTGACATTCCATGTGATTATTTTCACTGTTTCTGCCATAAAGGTGTATGTACTAATTGACATGAGAAACAAATATCTATTAGCTTCCCAGAGTGGCAGTCCCTCTGTGAAGTAACCCCCCCATCTCCCCCCGAACCCTAAATGATCCCCAGTTATATATAATATACTGTGTGAACAATAACTTTTGGTCCCAGCCCTCCTTCCAACCCATTCTACTATGCTTTGCCTTTTGCCTCATGCCCCGTAGACATCCCCATCACTCCAGCCACCCCAGCAAATCCTAACAATTAAAGAATACTAACATCAAAATTCTTCTAAGGTCAAACACAACAAGACCTCTACAAGATTACAACCTGGGATCATGTGGCGGCAGCCTAGGAAGAGCCAGCGCTCCCGACCAACTCCGTCCCGATCGGCATTTAAGCTACTGTAGTGGAGTAAATTAAGATTCTTTGATAGACACTTGTGGGGAAAGATCAAGTGAACTCTGAAGATCACATAGCCTCCTGAAAATGGAAGCCTATGTTAAAAAACAAACGGCGAAATACACACCTCCTCCCTCTCCTGAGAAAGAGCAGGCCGCGAAGTGCCCATGTCAGGGTTCTGCTAAATCTAGCTCGGGGCCAATTGCATTAACAGAGGAAAGGTTCTTGGAAATTTTTGGCCCGCTACAATCTTCAGTGGATGAGATCCATTCTGAAATACACTTATTTAAAACTGCATTGGAAACACTTGAGACGAGAGTGGGAGACAACGAGATTAAAATTAAGTCCCTAGAGCTTAGAACGGACAAACATGATTTGGAAAGAGCCACCCTCAGTAAAACAATCAAGAAAATGGAAGAGAAGCTCAAAGATCTCGAGGGCAGGAGTAGAAGAAACAATCTTATTATCCTGGGAATCCCTGAGAAAGAAGAAGGATCGACGACTATTTTGCTTGTCCAGAAGCTTTTCGGAAAAATAGCAGGCCAGCTGCCAAATGGAAGCTACGTTGTAGAAAGAGCCCACAGATCGCTTCGTCCCCCTCCTGCCCCTGGAGCCTCCCCACGTCCGTTAATTTGCAAGTTGCTGAACTTTTTAGATAAACAGTACATTTTAAATAAAGTCAAATCGCTGCAAGATGTCACGTGGGAGGGCAAAAAGATCAGAATCACCCATGATCTTCCGCACTCGGTACGCCTTAAAAGGCAGAGTCTGCACCCTATTGTATCAAAGCTAGTCACAGCAGGAGTGCCATTTCGAGTTCGATACCCAGCTTTGCTTCAGATCAAGAACAGGGATCAATGGCATTCTTATGACTCGGTGGAAGCAGCTCGAGAAGAGCTTAAAAATATTATGCCGGAGCTCTTTAAATAAGTATGGGAGATAGCCGGCGCACTAGCTTGGAGCATGAAGTAGAGTTCGGTTTGGAAAAGGGCTGGTAAATAGAAGGGCAGACATCCTTTGTATCTTCTAATTTGGTGCGTGGTTTGTCATCGAGGAAGATGAGCTGAATGAAGTGATTATGGACTCTTCATGGTGTAGAAGCACCTAGCTGGACTGATGTATGGGGCCATTTCGGAGCAGTATGCCTAACAAGATTTCAAAGGCTTTAATTGGGAGCGGTGATAAGTCTCTGATGACCTTTCCATTTTGAGTTAAAAATCGAGATAATTGCACTTAATATAAATAACCTGGATGGCAGAGTTTTCCCAAAAGTGGAGATCAGTTCTGTAAAAGATTTGCGGGACCCTTAATGCGAGTCTCTGACATGGTTATTTGAGATCGGAAAAGCAGTGAGCTTGCTGCCTTTGGAATAGATGCGACTAACATCAAAGTTGAGAACCCTAATGACTACACTGTCGATGTTATTTTATTATATTTTATAGCCATAGGAAAAGTGCATATGGAATGGGGTATCTGGATCAGAGCTAAATCTGAATGGGTATCATAGGTTGTATACTAAGAAACTGTTTCTCCTTGATCTTGTCTTTGGAATCTGTATAGAAGTGTACCTTCCCATTAGAGAGGGCGGTAAACCATGGTAAAGTTTTGGTTCAGTTAGTTAATCAATACATGGAAACTTATTATATTCTATAATCACAGGAAAAATACACATAACGCGGGGTACTTGGATCAGAGTTAATTTTGAATGGGTAACATAGGTTTTATATTAGGAGACTGTTTCTCCTTGATTTCGTTAATGGAACCTGAATAGTGGTGTACCTCCCCAACAGAGGGGGCTGTGTATCATGGTAAAGTTTTGATTTAGTTAATTAATCAATACATGGAGACTCTTTAAAATAGAGAAACTGAATTTATTGGGACGTTGAATTGTCTCCATTATCAGGGCGAATAACGGGGGGGTTCCCCCCTTTTTTTTTTTTCTTTCTTTCTTCTTGCTGTGGAACAGTTTTTTCATTTCATTGAATACTCCACTTGAGTTCAGGCTATATAAATAAAGGGAAGGCTGGTTTGAGGATGGGGCTGGTGGACACCTGGGTTGATATGTTCATCACAAGACATAGTGAGATAGTAGTGCAGTTTTTGGGACTGGGGGTATTTTGAGAATTAGGGGGGTAGGAGGGGGTAGGAGGGGGACTGGGGGTAACAGCATTCACATTCCTCAATAGTTTAGTAGGGGATGGGTGGCCAACAGATCGTCATGCAGTGGGGGAAGTTTACGACTGGATATCCTTTTTTGTAAAATCTTAGGGATCATGACAGGTGTTATTAATTTGGTAAGTTGGAACATCAAGGGTGCTAGAGACAGATGTAAGAGGCAGATCATACTAAAGCACCTCTCAACTCTCAAAGCAGAGGTTGTATGCCTTCAGGAAACACACCTTCCCAGAGAAGATGTTCAGTTATTCGTTAAACAATGGGTAGGCCAAGCTTTCGGAGCTGGCTTCTCCTCCAGTAAGGGTGGGGTAGCCATAATATTTCATAGAAGGATCCCTTCCAACTAGAAAGGGAAATATGGGATACACAGGGTCGATATATTTTCCTAGTGGCAACTTTGGCCTCAGTAAAGGTAGTTATTGGATCAGTATACGGTCCTAATATAGACTCTCCACAATTTTTTATGCAAATACTTGAGGCTTTGAACGAGTTCACTTTCTCTACCTTATTAATAGGAGGGAATTGGAATATTACAATGTAGTTACACTCAGACCGGACTGATGATAGGCGTGCAGGTTTCTGTCCGGCACAGCGAGCCTTAAGAGAGGTAATGGATAATTTAGGCCTGATAGATGTTTGGAGGTTGATGAATGGGGATATGAGGCAATACACTTTCTTTTCTAATCCGCATAAAACATGTTCCAGAATAGATTATTTCTTAATCAGTATGAATATTCTCCCCTCGATTTTAGAGGCCGGAATTGAGGCCAGAGTCATATCAGACCACTCCCCAGTTTACGTTAAATGGTTACCAGTGCATGGGATAGCCAGAGATTTTAGATGGAGGTTTAATAACCAATTACTGCAGACGATATTCATTCAGGAACAAATAAAGAAGTTTATGACACAGTTTCTAGAGAGTAATTTAGACTCAGTCTCGAACATAGATATTGTATGGGCAGCCTCGAAATGTGGGCTTAGGGGGGAGTGCATATGGATATCGACGACTAGGGCTAGAAAATCCAAGATACATCTGGAAGAAACCATAAGGGCCATTAGAAGAGCAGAACAATATCACAATGCATTTGGATGAACTTGAGTGGATTAAGTTACACCAGTTACAAGCTCAATATTCTGCAATGATGATGCAGAAGGCAGAGCTTCTTTATAGAACTAAGATAAAATATTTAGAGTCTGGAGAGAGGGCAGGTAAACTACTTGCACTTAGATTACAGCAGTTAAACTCCAACTGAGCTATTGCTGCAATAAGGAAAGAAGGTGAGGGTAGTGTGGTCAAGGATCCAAAAGAAATCATGGTCGTTTTTAGAAATTATTTTCAACAAATTTACTCAGTCGATGCCAGTAATAAACCCACCTCAGCAGAAATTTATGAGTTCTTAAGCTCTGTTCCTCTAACCAAAGTATCGAGTGCTAAAGTGAAGCAATTAGGGGCCCCAATACAAGAGGAAGAGGTGAGAGTTGCAGTTTCACAACTGGCGGGAGATAAATCCCCTGGGCTGGATGGGCTGACCACTAATTTTTTTAAAGCTTATGTGGACATAATTTGCCCAATTATAACTAAAGTCTATAATTTTTGGTTTACTGAAGGTATCTCAGATTTGTCCTTCTTGGAGGCTCTCATCACCCTTATTCTTAAGCCTGATCGGGATCCTATGCTGATGGGCAGTTATCGCCCGATATCGCTCCTGAATGTTGATATTAAAATATTAGCTAAAATATTAGCAAATAGACTGAGTCCGCTCATGAGTAGTATGATTAGTGATGAACAAGTGGGATTCATGAGTGGAAGGCTATCCAGTGATCATTTATGTAAGATTCACCACCTAATCATACATGCCCAAGGGGCACAATACCCAGTGGCACTATTGGCACTAGATGCCGAAAAAGCATTCGATCCAGTGTCTTGGGACTTTCTTTTCACAGTGCTGGATAATTTTGGATTACCTAGGGATTTCCTGGTGTGGGTTCGAATTCTATATAGTGCTCCCATGGCTCATGTTTGGTGCAATGGCATCTTGTCATCTTCCTTCTCTTTAAATTGTGGTACAAGGCAGGGATGCCCACTGTCCCCACTTCTGTTTAATTTATATCTCAAGCCCTTGATCCATAGACTACAGTCATCACAAGGGATCAAAGGAGTTGAATTGGGAGTAGGGTTATCTCGTTTCAGCATATGCTGATGATCTTTTGATACATTAGAAGAACGGACACTGGTATACCAGAAATACTAAGGAAATATCTAAATTCTCTAGAGTATCTAACTATAAAATCAACCCTTCAAGACGAAACTCTTCCCACTGAACAATAGATGTTATCCCAATATAGCGAAGGAATTAGGCCTGGCTTGGGAATCTAAAATGTTGACATATCTTGTGTCAAAATTATGAGAGGGATAAAGTCAATGGTCAAGGAAAATTGTGGCAACCTCCTTAAGACAATCAAACAAGATCTAAATAGATGGAATTTTCTGCCCCTGTCGCTATGGGCTAGAATAGAAACCATAAAAATGAATATATTGCCGAGGTTATTTACCCCTGAACATGTTAGGATGTTATTGCCCAAGGTCTGGTTTGTAAATTTAAGAAAGATGATTAATACATATCTATGGAAAGGAAAGCCATCAGGAGAGCGTATCAGAAACTTACATGCCCAAGAGAGAAAGGAGGACTTTCTCTTCCATCCTTCTATAAGTATTATTTGGCATCACACATAAGTAAGATAGCCCATTGGTTTAAACCAAGTACACTCTCGTTATTGCACCCCTATATACCACTTTGGTTTTTTATTGAAAGAGACCTAGCTAGAAAGCATAAGATAACGTTAAGTACAGTGGCATATACTACTGTTAAACTTCTCCCGAGAATGCTAAAAACACTCCTATCGGTTGGTCATTAAAGGCTTTACAGCAGGCCCAAAAACTTCTAAGGGTCAACTGGCAGTGCTCATTAGAACAAACGTTGGCACAGAATATTCATTTTCTAATACAGCAGGCACCAATTTCACTTGGGTTCTGGAGAATTTGGAGGGCCTTAAGCTGGGAGACTTGGCCCCTCAGGGTAAGTTAATGTCATATGAGCAGGCGGGTGCCAAGTTCTCAGAAATAAAGGGGCAATATTTCAAATTCTGGCAAGTTTCAGAGTCTATTAGAGCCCATCTGAGTAAAAAAAAAACAATAGAGACAGATAGCAGAGTTGAATTAACAGACTTAATTAAGATAGCTGAGCAACCGCATTCTATCTCCGGAGTTTATAATGCATTGCAACAGTTTGATGACAGCCTCCCAAATGGGGTCAGCTGCTACTGGACATATAGGCTGGGAATAACAGAGGATAGAGACACATGGAAGTATATATGGTCTAGTACATATAGGAATATCAGACAGGATAGATACAGGCTTCAGCAGTTCTACATTATACATAATATGTATTATACCCCCACGAAACTATATAGGATGGGTAAGGTAATGCAATCTATATGTACCAGATGTGGGAAGGAAGGCAGTGATATATATCATATAATGTGGGATTATTCTAAGATTCGGCCCTTTTGGAGGGCAATTCGTATCTCTCTATCACAACCATTAGGTCTTGATGTTTTTTTCTTACCTGAAATTTGCGTGCTGAACAATTTTTATAGTGGTATGACTAAGCAGCAGAAAATGTATATGGCTTTAATATCAGCTGCTGCAAAAGCTGTTATCTTGAGACACTGGACAGATATCTCGGCTCCATCTATGGGCGAATGGTACAAAGAAGTTATACTAGCGCTACAGGTTGAATCCCATATTGCCAAAATGAATAATAGGGCCAAGAGTTACTACTCCCAATGGGGTCCTTTGGATGCAGCTCTGACAGCGTGGGGCTCTGGGAATCACCTATAGTAGGTATCCCCGTGGTAGGAGGATGGAATGGGTTCTTAGGCGTGTGAATGCTGTTATACATAATAAATGGGTGAGGGGTTGGGGGTTTATGGAGTGGTGTTTTATAATTCTTATAGGCATGTATGTACTAATAGTATCGGCTGGTTATCAGTATACATAATGTATCTCGATTGCTTTGTAAATTCTTACCAGCTCAATGCCTGTTCAGGGTACATGTAATGAATATGCCAATAAAATAAAATGAATAAAAAAAAAAAGATTACAGCCTAGTTAGGCATAAACTTGTTTAGAATATCCAAAACTACTTAAAATCAATTTACTCACGTGAAGTTTTAAAACTATAAAATTAAATCTATGGTATACAGATAAATCTATAATACTGCTAAATTGTTCCCTAAGCATGTAACAATTCAAACATTATTATCTAGCTTAACAACAGCAAGTGTCTTGAATTGGTATTAAATATGTCTGTATCAATAGGTTTTCACTAATGCCTATCTGTATTTTAGGAAATTCCATACTGGGTATGAGGTATCAAGAAAAGAAAATCAAAAATTGCAGTTTACATCACAATTGAAAATACATTTAAGCAAGCAAAATACAATGCCATCTCTATCACTCATTTCCCAACATGCTATAACTGGTTATTATTAATCCCATTGAAAAAGGCAATCTTCATAGCAAATCAAAAATATACCTATCTTTAAAAGTCAAACAAACAGTTTGGTCCAGAACAGTGAGATATCCCCACTGAATTAACCCCAGCTTCAATGTCCATCAAATGAAAGATCCAAATCAAGTTTACTTACTCACCGCTAGTGCGATGGATCAGGTCAGGTGTCCATTAATTATGTTGGAGCTCCCTCTTGTGGCGAAAGTGTTAAAGTACTAAAAAGGGTTCAGCTTAACAAGCCACGAGGCTCCTGTCCTAGAATCAATGGATAATAACAAGGAAGAAAAAGAGGGAAAAAAACCCTAGATTTTCCAAAAAACCAATGAAATAACATAACTGTAAGTCCACTGTTCTGGTGTCACTCATTTAAGCCTCGCAAAACCGGATTTACTCCTTCTGGTATTCGCGATAATAAGCACATCCATCTTCAGAGATAAGAGTATTCCCTCTCAAGGCCAAGGTGTTGAGGTACTGAAAGGGCAAATCAGGAAGCCATGGTGTCTTTGTAATGAACATGTGGCTAGCCCAAGTCACAACAGCAGCAAGCATGTATGTCTGTGTGCACGCAGTTCCAACTTCTGTGGCTCTGTGGGAGGGGGGAGGGGTGTACCGAGGCAACAGAGGGGGTCTCAGTCATCCACCGGCATGTGCTTTACAATGACAGCATTGCCATGGTGTCTTTGTAATGAACATGTGGCTGGCCCAAGTCACAACAGCAGCAAGCATGTATGCCTGTGTGCACGCAGTTCCAACTTCGTGGCTCTGTGGGAGGGGATGGGTGTGCCGAGGCTACAGAGGGGTCTCAGACATCCACCGGCATGTTCTTTACAATGACAGCACTGCTATGGTGTCTTTGTAATGAACATGTGGCTGGCCCAAGCCATAACAGCAGCAAGCATGTATGCCTGTGTGCATGAATTTCCAACTTCTGTGGCTCTGTGGGAGGGGATGGGTGTACCGAGGCTACTGAGGGTCTCAGTCATCCACTGGCATGTGCTTTACAACAACAGCATTGCCATGGTGTCATTGTAATGAACATTCAGCTGGCCCAAGCCACAACAGCAACAAGCATGTATGCCTGTGTGTGCACAGCTCCAACTCCTGTGGCTCTGTGGGAGGGGGATGGGTGTACTGAGGCTACAGAGGGGATCTCAGTCATCCACCGGCATGTGCTTTACAATGAAAGCACTGCCATGGTGTCTTTGTTATAAACATTGTTCCCCACTCACTTTTCTGCATGTGCCTCAAAGATCAGCAACATGGCTGCTTCTTTGTCCATCCCCAACCAGCAAACAAAGATCAATTTACTGTACCTCATTTGTTCAATAAAGAAAACATAAGAATCACTCATAGGACTCAATGCATGTGTCCTGAATATCAGCACGACTCAGTACTTTGATTGTCCCACAACTGTGTTTCTTTATGCGCCTCGATGGTCAATACCACACAGCAAATTCTTTGTCCTGAACTCACTTTTCTGCATGTGCCTCAAAGACCAGCAACATGGCTGCTTCTTTGTCCATCCCCTACCAGCAAACAAAGATCAATTTACTGTACCACATTTGTTCAATAAAGAAAACATAAGAATCACTTATAGGACTCAATGCATGTGTCCTGAATACCAGCACCACTGGGTACTTTGATTGTCCCACACTTGCATTTCTTTATGTGCCTCAATGGTCAGCACCACGGCAGCTTCTTTCCCCACATTCATTTTCTGCATGTGCCTTAAAGACCAACAACATGGCTGCTTCTTTGTTTGTATTCATAGTTAATGGAATAGTGTGGAAGGGTCAGTTCTGGCTTCATGGGAGACTCAGGCCACACCTGGACAGATGCAAGCCTGTATAAAGAAGATGGCCTGCATCCATCAAGGAAGGTAACCATAGTCCTCAGTGAGAGGTTTGAATGCTTCAGCATCACACATTAAACTGGCCGGGGGCAGAAAGGTCAGGTGGATTAGTATCACCCCCCCACCCCTCTGAGGCACATGCAAGAAAATGAATTGAAGTCCAGAACTTTGAGAAGAGACAGAAAGGATGAATTTGGAATCACACAATAAAGACAACTGGCGGGGGGGAGAAGTAGAGTAGGGGAAGGGAAAGAAGCAGGAGAGCTGCAGCAGGCATAGTAATGGGGTAAGTATGCAAAGCATGGTAGGCCATGGTAACCAATACCTACAGCCTGGGAAATAAAATCCCAGACCTGAACTGAAGGCATTGATAGTAGAGGCAGACCTGGACAAAGTAGCAATAACCAAGACGTGGTACACAGTTGATCATGATTATACCTGGTTATGCACTGTTCAGGTGGATGGGGTAAAAAGGAAGGGGTGGCTCTGCATGTCAGAGTGTGGAGAAAGATGACAGAGGTACAGGGTTGGAAGATATAGACTAAGGTGCTCTGGGTCACCCTTGAGGAGAAGGATCATGTAAAAGCATCTATCCTAAATAGATACTTCTGCTCAGTATTTACTGAAGAGAAGGTAGGGCAGGGCCCACAGCTCAGCACCATCGACATGGGGGAGAAGGGAGGTGTGCACTAGTCCTTTCACAAAAGAAAGGGCCCTACAAGAGCTTGATAAGCTCAGGGTGGACAAGGCAATGGGACCTGATGGCATACATCCTGGGGTACAAAAGGAGTTAAGGGTGAAACTAGCAGAGCCATTAGCAGAACAGTTTAGTGAGTCTCTGAGCACAAGAGAAGTCCCAGAAGACTGGAGAAGGGCTCATGTGATCCCACTCCACAAGAGTGGCAGCAGGGAAGAGGCAGGGAACTACAGACCAGTAAGTCTTACCTCAGTAATGGGCAAGATTATGGAGGCAGTCCTTAAGGAAAGGATAGTACAACACCTGGAATCCATAGGAGCACAGGATCCAAGACAACATGGGTTTAAAACAGGACGGTCCTGTCAAACTAGTCTCATAGATTTCTTTGACTGAGTAACCAGAGTGGTGGACCAAGGGGGAGCTGCTGATGTCGCCTACCTTGGCTTCAGCAATGCTTTTGATACTATTCCACATACTGTAGAAGATTGATTAATAAGCTGGGTAGGCTTGGGATGGGTCAGAAGTTGATGAACTGGGCGGCAAACTGGTTGGCAGGCAGAAAACAGAGAGTGGTGGTAAACAGTACACAGTCTGAAGAGATGCAAGTCACAAGTGGGGTACCTCAAGGATCAGTCCTGGGGCCAGTCCTCTTCAATATCTTCGTCAGTGATGGACTGGAGGGTAAGGTTCGTCTGTTTGCAGATGACACCAAGATCTGCAACAGAGTAGATGATCCACATGGGGTGGGCAGAATGAGAAGAAATCTTGATAAACTAGCAAAATGGTCGAAAGAGTGGCAACTGGGGTTTAATGCAAAGAAGTGCAAGATCATGTACATAGGGAAGAGAAACCCCGAAGCCACCTATAGGCTGGGAGGGGATTTGCTGGCAATTACAAGGGAAGAAAGAGACTTGGGCATCATCATCACAGATGACCTGAAATCATCCAAGCAGACCACTAAAGCAGTAGGTAAGGCTAAGGGGATGTTGGGATGTATTAGTAGGGGTATCACAAGTCAGAAGAGGAAGGTAATAATCCCACTTTACAAGACACTGGTTTGGCCCCATCTGGAGTACTGCATGCAGTACTGGAGGCCACACCTTCACAAGGACATTAACAAAATGGAGGCAGTCCAGAGAAGGGCAACCGAAATGGTGCAGGAACTGCATCAGAAGACATATGAGGACAGATTAACGGAGCTCAACATGTATACCCTGGAGCAAAGGAGGGAAAGAGGTGATATGATCAAAACACTCAAACACCTTAAGGGCATTAACAAGGTAAAAGAGTCTAACATGTTTCAATATAAGAAAAATAGCAGGACAAGAGGACACAGCGTTAGATTAGAGGGAGGCCGATTAAACGGTAATGTGAGGAAGTTCTTTTACACAGAAAGGGTGGTGGATGCATGGAACAGCCTTACTCAGGAAGTGGTGGATATGAATACAGTGCAGGGCTTCAAACAGTAGGGATAGGCATAAGGGAGCAATACAGATTAGTATGAATAGATAGGCCATTGACAGAGCAATGGTCAATGGCACATTCATAAGGTAGAAAAAGAAATGAGCAGACTGGATGGGCCTTGCGGTCCTTATCTGCCATCAACTTCTATGTTTCTATGTTAAACCTTGCAACTGAGCAGCAATACACACAGGGTTGATCTACAGGCCTCCAGCACAGGGGGAGGAAATGAACAGGGAGCTATTGGGCAAAATACAGAAGATGACAGCAAAATATGAAATTCTGCTACTGGGGGATTTTAGTATGCCAGACATTGATTTGTCTACCCAGGCAGCTGCTTCAGCCAGAAGCAGAAGCATCCTGGAGTCCTTAAAGGGGGCAGGTCTCAGACAGCTTGTATTTGATCCCACCCAGTAAAAGGCAATTCTTGATCTGATACTGATCAGTGGGGACAGAATCAGAAGTCAGGACAGAGGGGCAACTGTGATCCAGTGACCACCACATAGTGTTGTTTAGCATGGGAGCAGGGACCCAGTCAAGTCACAAGGGTGAAAGTTTTGCAGACTTTGCTGAAATGGGGAGATGCATCAGAATAGCCCTGGAAAAGAGGGAGAAATGGAGAGATAAGAACAGTATGGGCACATAAAAAGGAGCCACTGGGGAAGTGAAAAATCAATGCATCTAATTAGCATCTAAAGACAAGAAAAAGAGGAAGCCACTATGGTTCTTGAAAGAGGCAGCATAAAAAGTAAGGGCTAAAAGGGCAAGCTTCAGGAAATATAAGGAGATCCAAAGACAGGAGAACAAGCAGATGTACTGTACCTAGAGTGTCTAAGGGAAGCAGGTAAGGCTGCTAGGTGGGCTAAGGTACAAACTGAATAAGGATTAGTGCAGACAGTAAAGAAGGGGGACAAGACGTTCTATAGGTATATCACTAATAAAGGAAGAACCAGGGTGGTGTTGTAAAACTCAAAGGGAATGAAGGGGAGTGTAGGAGTAGAGACCAGGAGCAGGTGGGAATACTGAAACAATACTTCTGTTCAGTATTCACTGAAGAGAAGGAGGGTCAGGGACCACAGATGGGCCACAACTGCTGAACAGCTAGCTGAACCTCTGGCAGCCTTGTTTACAGAGTCTGTTAACACTGGAGTGGTTCCAGAGGACTGGAAGAGAGCACACGTGCTCCCTCTGCACAAAACCTGCAGTAGGGAGAAGGAGGAGGGGAACTATAGGCCAGTCAGCCTCTCCTCAGTAGTGGGGAAGATCATGAAGACATTGTGTAAAGAAAGAATAGTGGGACATCTAGAATCCCACAGGGTGCAGAATCCTAGAACACATGGATTCACAGCAGGGAGGTCATGTTTGATGAATCTGAGATTTCTTTGACTGGGTGACAAAGTAAATCTGGGGGGGGGGCATGGATATTGCTTACCTGGATTTCAGTAAGGCCTTCAACACTGTTCCACACAAGAGGCTGGTAAACAAGATGGGTAGTCTGGGCATGGGGCACAAGGTGGTAAATTGGGTTAGGAACTGGCTAACAGACAGGAGACAGAGGGGTGTTGTTTAATAGGATTCAGTTTGAGGAGAGGAGGTGACCAGTGGAGAACCTCAAGGATCACTCCTGGGGCCAGTTCTGTTCAATATCTTCATTAGTGATATTGCAGAAGGACTGGAGTGAAAGGTCCGAATGTTGCAGATGACACCAAGATTTTCAATGGGGTGGATATTCCTCATGGAGTGGAGAAAATGAGGAGGGACCTGAAGAAGCTGGAACAATGATCTGAGGTGTGGCAGCTGAGGTTTAATGCTACAATGTGCAAAATTATGCACCTCAGACAAAGTAACCCTGGGGTGAGCTAAGAATGGGGGGAATTACTGACTATCACCTCAGAAGAAAGGGACCTGGGGTCGATATTTCTGATGATCTGAAAGTATCAAAGCAGTGTGCCAAGGCTGCAGGAAGGGTCAACATCATGCTGTGTTACATAGTCAGAGATATCACTCATGGAAGGAGGGAGGTAGTGATGCCATTGTGTTAACCACTAGTCAGGCCTCACCTGGAGTACTGTGTGCAGTTCTGGAGGCAGCACCTTGGAAGAACACTGACAGGTTTAAGATGGTCCAGAGAAGGGTGACTCAGATGACAGATGCCCTGCACCACAAAATGTATGAGAGGAGATTGAAGGACTTCAATATGTACTCACTGGAGGAGAGGAGGGAGAGGGAGGAACATGATACAAATATTCAAGTACCTAAAAGGCATGAACAAGGTGCAGGGAGGAGACACCTTCCAATACAGGAGGAGCACAAGAATGAGGAGTCATATATGAAACTGGAACATTGCAGGTTGAAAGGGACTGAGAGGTAATTCTTCACAGAAAGGGAGGTGGACATATGGAATGGTCTGCCACAGGAGGTGGTGGGAGCATACATACAAACATATACACCTACTAGCAGGAACAGGCCGCATGGTCTATCAAGGCTGCTTGAATGTGCAGCTAGCATCCATTATATTGCAACTGCCTCACCCTCCCCTCTCCAATCACAATTAACCCACTTTCATCTTGTCCCATGCCTTTTTAAACTACCCACCATCTTACAGGATACCACCACTTTGGACAGAGTGTTCCACTTAGGCACAACCCTCTCCCTCAAAAAGTGTCACCTCATTTCTCTTCTAAATCTCCACCCTCCAATCGGAGACCACGTCCTCTCATGTCCCTCCCCTGCTCAACTTATATACCCCTTCTGTACCTGAATTTTTTCATCTCTTTTACATGCTTAAAGTTCGCAGTCATATCCCCTGATCCTCCAGGGAGTGAGTATATATTTAACTCACTCAGCCTTTCCTCATAGGGCTTGTCCACACAGGGTGGGGGATTTAAACATACTTGGACAGGCATAGGGGAATCTTAGAGGTAAGGCAGAGGGTGGGAAAGCTAGTGACCAGATAAGGTCAAGTATAGGGCTAATAGGCAGACTAGATGGCCTTGTGGTCCTTATCTGCTGACAATTTCTGTTTCTATGTTTTTCTGCATGTCCTAAATGGCCTTTGGGGCACATACAGAAAAACAGAAACAAATTTCAGCAGATAAGGACATAAGGCATCTTTCTGCCCGGTGAGTCTAAACTTGACCCTTGGCTGATTCTTTGTCCATGCCACACCAACACACAAGACATAAACATGACCAATGTTCTGTAACACACTTGTTTATCACAACATAAGAAGTTCTTATACTGAACAGTGCATGTGCTTTCTTCATTTGCCAGGAACGCTGCCACCACATGGCACCCTGGCAGCAAACAAAGATAAAAAGTCCCAGGTCTCACCTGGAAATAGGCATCAGTTTTGTCTAGTGTGCTTACCTGGTTAACATAAGCTAAATAAATAAATACCCCCCAGAGTTTCTGTGGTGGCTCTTACAAGTACAGCACATTGTCTTAATTACTGATTAAAAGTAAGTGCCATAAAATGTTCACAATTGTGTTAAGATAAGTACCCCATGGCACTCAGTGCATGTGCACAACAGGCCGGGACCACCTGGCTGCTTCTTTGTCCAGTCCTTACTAGCAAAGAAAACCAAAAATAAAAACAAAAATAATTCAAAATCAGTACCCCCAAGTCTGTGGAAGCCCTTACACAAAGGGCACATTTAATGCGTTTCTTATGTAAAAGAAGCATCTTCTAATTCTTCAGAATTAAAACCCTATAGCCCTTAGTGTATGTGCACAGCAGGCCGAACCACATGTCTGCTTGTTTATCCTACATTTGCAAACAAAATCACTTCTCTGTCCAGCCCCCAACAGTAAACAAAACTGAAAAAAAAATCATTCTGATTCTATATTCTTAAGTGTCTGTGGATGCCCTTAAATGTTGAGGACACTTTCTAAATTACTGATTTAAAATATGCACCCTATAGTTCTTAGTGCACGTGCACAGCAGGCCGGGATCACGTGGCTGCTTCTTTGTCCCACATTTGCAAATGAAACCACGTGGCTGCTTCTTTGTCCAGCAAACAAAACCAAAAATAAAAAAAACAGTACCCCTAAGTCTGTGGAAGCCCTTATACAAGGGGAACAGCACGGCTTCATATCTTGGTTGGTCTCACAAAACTATCGTACGATGGTTAGGATATAAGCAGAAAAAACATTTATTTCATAAAATTGCCAGACCACAGATACAATGTGTCCCTCCCCCAAAGCAGCATAATGTTTTTGTGCTAACTCTCGTGCCTTCTCAAGACCAACGAGATATGAAGTTGTGCTGTTGCTGTTGTTCCTCTATGTGAGTACTCTGTTATGGCTCTATCGTATATATTTTTAGCCACCTGATTGTGTCTTTCTTATACAAGCGGCACATTTTATGGATTACTGATGTAAAATAACCACCTTGTCATTTTTCAAAATTAAAACCCCTTAGCACTTAATGCATATGTACTGTAGGCTGGGACCACATGGCTGCTACTTTGTTTCAAACAGTTTGTCCCACACTTGCAAATGATACTTAAATCCATACTCTGTGGGGACATTTTTGAAATAATCACGGCTAGTGCGTTGTTTGACCCCATATGATTTCTGCATGGGTCCTGAAGGCCAGCACCACGTAGCTACTTTTTTCCTTCATAATTTCCAGAACACACCACATTTTGTTTTTATTAGCACTTAACAGTGCCTTTTTTAACATACAGCATGGTCTTGACCCCCCCATGCCACAAACACACCAAAGTGCCCCAATTCTGCCTCTATATAAAAATAAAATGTAGTTCTGCAGAATCCCCCAACACACACACACACACACACACACACACACACACACTATGTGGGCCATAGTTTGCTCATAGCAACACTTTTACTCCAGGCACTCCTTGTTCCTAACCCCCCTAGAACCACAAGCCACAGAAGTAGACAAATATCTTAAACACAGAGTGAGAGGGAATGTTCCAACAGCAAGCAGGCTCTTGGGCACAGCACACTAGACTTGAGCAACTGGCAGACACATGTGCACACTAAGGAGATAAGAAAATACCACCACTCCTGCAGTTAAAAAGCCATGAACAAAGGGGTCTCCCACTGTGTAAAGTGCACCTTTATACCCCTAGCATGTCACAGAAAACAAGACAAAATAGGACTTCCAGTTCGCGGTTCTCCAGATTGGGTTTCAGGCCTGACGTAACGTGCACAATATCAGGACTGCAAAACAGGAGGCTGGTTACACATTTAAATAAAGGGAAACAAAATATTTATAAAACAAAAATATCTATGAGGCACAGTATTAAGCAAGTAGATGTATACTGTGGACAGTGTAACTGCTGCACTCCCGATGTGATTTGGGTAAAACTAGGGTCTAAAAACAAAAGCACAATCAATGTAACACATGTTAAGAATTTTCCTGGGGCCAAAATATAACAATATTATTAAAACAGTCAAAGTAATCAAGATGTAAGCAGCTCAGTGGTGATTGTGGTGATGTTACACAAAAGGCACTAGCTGCTTTCCCAGTTTCATTAAATCAAAATCTGGAATTTAGCAATACATTATACTTCAGGGAGCAGTGTCACCAAATGGCAGCTGATTAAAGTGGCTAAAATGGTGCTTCAGTTTGTGTTACAGCTGAAAAAGCAGACAACCACATACCATCTTATTCTCATTATGTCTTTATTATGATATTTTGCCATATGAGTTGAAACAAACAATTTATACTGATTTTTAACAAAGTTACACTGTGTTAATGTATTGCCCGTGCAAATTTCTCGAATACTGTATAGCTGAATATATGTATATATATATATATATATATATATATATAGAAGCAAAAACTCTGTTTAATGCATTAGTTAGGGTTGTTCCACAGCGACAAAAGTGAGGAAATTCGCTGTTAGGGTTGAAAACCCTAACTCCGAATTCACCCCCCCCAGCACCACCACACACACATATGCAAGTATGGGGGAGGACCAAGTCAACACAACCAATGACAGACATCCAGTAGCAGGTGACAGAAATAACAAACAATTGTCTAAATGTACTACGAGACATCCCCACCCACCTGACCAGGTACTGCATGCTCAGTGGAGATCAACAGCAAAACTGAGTCCATGTACACCAAACGTACACATCCCTGATTGCAGCTGCACACAACGTACCACACTTAGTAGTTGCATGGCCTTACCTACCGATGCCCCGCACCACACCACAACTGGTGCTGTGCCGTTATTCAATATAAATGCTGAAGGTGCATGATGACAGTTGTAGAAAGGTTTTAACACTAGTGAGTATACATTAATTAAGAGAAGTACATAAATTAACTACAAGACACTAGCATGCTCAAGATAAAAGTAGTGTTACATTTAGTATGTGATTTACATAGTAGTACATTTACTGTAACTGTTTACTCAAGATAGAGAGGCTGATGTAAACGTATGGAAAAGCATTGCCTGTTCAACGCTGTGAAATTTGTACTGCCAGTATCAGATGCATTCTTACTGATGAAGGTGTACTGCTGATGTACATACATAGACCTTCAGTGTGTTTCAATACTAAAGATGCAGTAAGTATTCTTTGTAAGAAACAATGTAATTGCATGGATCAGGCCAAGCAACTTCTAAATATCATAGCACTACTGAGCCAACAATGACGTACCTGTATCGGAGATGTCTATAGGATAGATTTTCCTGTAGGCACTTACTGAGTATGTTGTACCTGAGAAAGACAATCTCATTGGATCTGTGATGACTAACTTATTCAAATAGTGATACATTTACTATTGTTGCAATGAGTGATCTATGCCACTTATGGACACTGTAATTTTTTTAACAGTTGTTTCATACTCAGGCTGTATGCCTAGTGTTTGGGTTTGCCACACTTCTGTCACTGATGCTATCAAAGTGATAACTATGTTAATTGTGGTACAACAGGAATCAAGTAGGTATAGTGTAGATATAAACAGAAGGGCCCAGATATTCAAAAGGGTTGCGCCATGCGCAACAGGGTTGCTCATGTGCAAGTCTAAAATTGCTCCATTTCGCGATATTCAGAAGGAGGCAGTTGCGCCCCCGAAAACATGCTGAGCAATAGCGCAATGAAAATGAAGGCATGCGCAACCGAAGGGGGCGGATCCATGCATAAAGAGCGCAATGCGATATTCAAACACTTGCGCAATGCGCAATAGCGGCACAGCCGGAAACTGCGCACTAGCGGAAATGAGCCAAAATAAAAGGCTCAAGGCGAAGCTAGCAAACGCTACCAGGCTGCCAAGTGAGGAGAGAGAGAGAGATAGACAGAGACAGACAGACAGACTTAAAAAGGGCAGGCAAGGAAAGTGTGTCCCATAGTTTGTAGAGGCCAGCGGGGTGCCGGTGCAGTGGAAGTAGCAGTGAGGACAGTGGGGTAACACAGCAGCAGCAGCTGGGGCAGAAGCCAGGGAGATGGACAGTGCCAGCTTCACATGGAAGCCGTAATGAGGGTGAGAATCCATGCTGCAGGGGGCGTGGCCATGGAGGGGCCAGTCGCGGTATGCCCCCGACAGGCGGTACCGTGCCCGCATCAGCTTTGAGCTGTACACAGATGTAGAGATCATGGGCCGGTACCGCCTGAACAGGGCAATACTGAGACGGCTCTGTGAGCTGTGCAGTGATGTGATGCAGGCACCCTCACGATGGAGTCACGCTCTGTTGGTGGAGACCAAGGTGACAGCCTGCATGTGCCTGCTCGCCACGGGCACCTTCCAGAGGCCGACAGGGGACACCACAGGCATCACACAGTCGGCCACGTCACGCATCCTCACCCAATTCCTCAGCGCACTGCTGCCACATGCTGCGGAGTACATCCATTTCCCCAGCACCACGGCAGAGCGTACAGCAAGCATGCAGGAGTTCAACAGGGTAGTACGTATGCCTGGCATGCTAGGGGCCATAGACTGCACCCATGTGGCCATCCGCACACCACCTGGCCCTGATGGACACATATCGGAACTGAAAGGGCTTCTCCAGTGTCAACTGCCAGGTGGTGTGTGATGCCACTGGGTGCATAATCAATGTCTGTGCCACACACCCTGGCGGAGCACATGATGCCTTCATATGGTATCAGTCTGCACTGTGCCATCGATTCGAGAGTGGGGACATCCCCACAGGACATCTAGTGGGTGAGTACACATGTATGGAATGCAAACTCTGGGCAAGGGTGGGAATGACACAGGTGCCATGGTAGTGGCACACAGGGAGATGGCCAATATGGACCTCAACATGACACTACTCTCCACTATCTCCACACAGGTGACTGCGGATACCCACTCCGTCCCTGGCTGCTCACACCATACCGGCGCCCCACGACCCCAGCGCAGCTATGCTATAATGAGGCACATGCTGCAACATGTAACATCATAGAGCGGGTGTTTGGGATGCTCAAGGCATGCTTCCGATGCCTAGACACCTCCGGCGGTGCCCTACAGTACAGCCCCCAAAAGGCCTGTGGGATATTCCTGGCCTGTTGCATCCTGCACAACATGGCCAAAGACCATGGGATAGCCGTACAGGTCGAACAGGGGGACAGCGATGGGGACGCCAGTGGCGCCGGTGATGATGGTGATGAGCAGCCCCCCCTAGGACGGAGGGACCCCCGACTGATCCGGCAGGCCCAGCTGCACTGGGACACCATCACAGAGGAGCACTATGCACAACACAGGTAAGTCAAGGGGACATGTGCAACCAACACTGTCCATGCGCAAACCACAGGCACCCAGGGGAACACACCAGGGGTGCATGAAGGTCAGGGGAGTGGAAGGGTCCAGGCATACCAACACACCATCAGGGAGGGGTGAGCACTCATATGGACACACACACACCAGGCAAAGAGCATACATGGGCAGATGCACAGCACTGCAGAATCGACATTGCTAACACACAGCACCACCGACCACCCCCACCACCTGTACTGTCCAAGTACGTGTGTCAGAACCTGGGCACCCTTGCACCTTGGTGTACAGTGCAATGCAGGCATCATCATGCACATGCACCTGTGGACAGCAGTTGGGAGGGTGTGCAGGTGGTCCGTATGTCGGCGTGGTGAGCAGAGCGCAGAAGTGCACTGCCACCATGACACACATTGCACACAGGGCAGCACCAGACAGGGCCCGCACTGGGAGACAGCTCAGTCATGTGGCGCTGTCCCACGGCCCGCGGATGCGTGGGCGGCCCCGCCATGACCCAACAGCACGGGCAGGCTGAGCAGGGGCCACATGGGGTGGCACTGTTGCACCACCAGGGGTCCCACTGCGTGAACGCGACCTTGCCCGCACAGGGGTCTGCAGCACGCCGAACAAACCTGCACCAGGGGTGCTCGGGATGCCCACAGCAGAACCCGGCGTCGACAGACCTGGTGTCGCACGACACCGGGAATGGGAGTGGAGAGTGCACTGTGTGGGGTGTGCAGTACAGGGGCACCTGACTGTGTGCCCAATGCGTCCATAACAGAGACCACTGCCTGGGTCAGCCTGTCAATGGCGGCGGTCACATCCGTCCGCAGACGGACCAGCTCGGCTCGGTCCCAAGCACACTCCCTGCTGTGCTGCTCCACAGACACAGACAGTGCCTCCACAGACCTTGCAACCTGCCCCTGCAGCTGTACTGATTCCTGCAGCAGGCGGGTGTGCGCGTCCAATGGGTACTGTGCCCCAATGGCATCGTGACCCCCAGGGTGTGGATGGTCCTGAGGCACATCACCCCTTGAGGGTGGGCGCTGTTCGCCAGGACCAGGTATGGGTGGATCAAAGGGCGGTGGACATGTGCCACTGCTTGACACTGTACCCCCAGACCTGGTGTGTGACTGCTGCTGCTGCCCCTCCAACCACTGTGCCCCCAGGTCCACCTGTTCCACCGCCGTGCTGGCAACAGTGCCAGACACCTGCACAGCCACCGGTGCTGCCCCACCGGTGCTGACAGGCACAGCCTGGGACTGTGCCAGCATGCTGGTACACAGGTTTGCACCAGAAAGGCCCAGGGGCATGTGCTGGCCTGCCGTGTGTCTGTCATGGGACACACACCTATCACTGCCCATTGCAGGCCTTCTATCATCAATGGTGCAGGTACGTGCTACTGCCATGGTCACAGCATGCTGGCATGCTTGCATGCCAGACTGCTGAGACACAGGCTGTGCACCCCCCGCACCCATATCACTGACACCAGAGTTGTTGGCCCAGCTTGCATGCTGCTGCAGTGTCTGCTGGCTGAAGGTGGAGGTGGATGGTCCCTCCTCCATGTCCAGCAGGTCCGCATCACTGTCTGGACCCACCACCACCGTCTCCTGCAGACGAACAGGATCTGTAACAGAAAGAGAGTACATGTGAGTGCATGTGAACAACCGCCACAACCCCCCCCAAACACCACCACCACCATGTCATACCGTGCAGTGATGGGCTTCCACCTGTCTGGAATCCTCCGCCTGGTATGCCCGCAATGGTGCTGGGCTGCATGGCTGTGACCAGTGTCTCCTGATGTGGGGTCAGCTGCAACACCACTGGTGGGCCCCCACCAGTGCCAGCACGTGCCGCCCTGAAGGCTGCCACCTTCTCCTTCAACCTCCAGCTGTCAGTCCCCATCTTTTTCTTGCATTCCTGCACAGAGCGCTGGTGGCTTCCTTGCAGGTTACTGGCCCGAGCTACCCCCTCCCATGCAGCCGCACGGGACTGAGGGGTGCCCCTCCGTCCACTCAATAGTGGCTCATCTTCCAGGTAGGCCTGGAAGAGGGCCTCCGTCTCTGCCGCAGTGAAGTTGGGCCTCCTCCTATGCCCACCGTCCTCACCCTCACCTTGGCTCTGCTGGGTCATCGTGATCTGTATGGGTGGAAGTGGACACCTGTCACTGTGCAGTCTACAGCATTTCCCATGAGCATTGTCCAGAACATCACACAGCATGCAACTCACCTCTCACCTGCAGTAACCGAATCTGGCCAGCACAGGCCACTGTCGCACATTTATAGCGCAACACATGCAAATTAGGAGTGGCGCAACTTTAATGACATGCAAATCACGCCACTGCGCCCTTGAATGGCTGATCAGATGATTTGCATATGTTGGCTGAATATCGCGAATCTGCACCTTGCACAATACGGAAGAGTCGGCTGAGCCAATGGCGCAGATCTGTGGCTGTGTGGTACACTGCATCGCGCATGCCCAGATAGCTTATGCATGCATCTATGGGGCTGCTGACGTGCTGAGCATGATAGGCAATTCAGGCCATGGCCACCATTGTGCCAGTGGTGCTACAGCACTGGCCACTATATGGCACTGTGGCATTACTGAGCAATAGTCCACTGTGGCACTAGTACGCAGCTGGTCTGTCGAGCAGGATACCTATACGTCAGATGGCACTGTGCGTAGCCTTGCGTCATTGCTCATGACCTTGTGTATGCCCTTTGCCCCCTGCCGCTGTTCACCTGCCATGTGTACATCCCTATTGCGCTGTCTGGTGACAGCGCTATGTGAAGTTACGGCGCTGTTCGAACAGCGCGATTGGAGCCTGTGGTGGTCTATTGCGCAACATCTCCACGTGGGGTTATGGTGCAGCAGGGCACCATATTGCCTGCTGTAAACTGGCTAACATGGCTAGGAGGAGGGCTGTGAGTTGGAGCCCACTGGAGGTGGCCAACCTGGTGGCACTAGTAGAGCCCCAGTATGAGGCACTCTATGGTGAGGAGCCCCTCACCATACCAAGAACAGAGGTGTGGCAGCAAGTGGCCACTGACCTGGTGGGGGTCACTGGATGGCACCGGTCTGCTGAGCAGTGCCGGCACCGGTACAGTGACCTCCGCCGGAGGGAGCCAGACATGTTGGCAAGGCTGCAGGCACATGTCAGGTGAGGCGTGGTGCCAAGGCCAGGTGAGTGTACCATCTATGCACCTGTATTCACTGTAGGGGTGTGTGTGTGCTTTGGTGGCTGTGCATAGGTGACGGCTCAGACACGGTTGGCTGTGTCAGTGTGTGCAGCTGTGCAATGGATGGGTATGGCTGTGTGGGCAGGCACTCTCACTGGGGCAGGGGCACTCTGCTTAGAGTCACACTGATGTTTGTCTCAACATATGTCTCCCACAGGCCAGGATGTGAGGATGCTGGGCCGGGGTGAGGAGGGCCATGCCAGGGCCCCGGTGGAAGCAGGAGTCGGCCCCCGGATGCAGCAGCAGCAGCCACAGCATCAACGGCAGCAAGAGCTAGAGCAGCAGACACAGCTGCTTGAGCAATGTGAGTATCATGACTTCATGGATGCTATTGCATGCTGGGGGGGGAGTCCACTAGCCCCACACAATACAACCATGCAGGACAGGGGAGATCATAATTCCACTATACAAGACACTAGTGAGGCCCCACCTGGAGTACAGTGTACAGTTCTGGAGACCATACCTATGTAAGGGCGTAGAGTGGGCAGGGAAGGTTCAGAGGAGGGCAACAAAGATGGTGCATGGCTTGCATCACGGGTCCTATTCGACAGGTTGAAGGAACTGAACATGTACTCCCTGGAGAGAGGAGGAGAGAGGGATATGATAGAGACATACAGGTATCTTACAGGGGGATCAGGGTGCAGGACACACTATTTTGAAGTGAAAAAGATGTTCCAGGACTAGAGGGCATGGGATGAAGTTGGAGGGGCGACGATTCAGAGGACACATGGAAAAGGATTTCTTCACAGAGCGGGTGGTGGACAAGTGGAACACCCTGCCAGAGGAAGTGGTGGGGGCTGAAACAATCAAGGGATTTCAGAATGCACAGGACAGACATGAAGGAATTCTGGAGGTCAGGGGTGAGGGGCAACAGACTTCTAGGAAAACAAAGTGAACTTACAAGCTCAAATGGACGGACTAGGTTGGCCATAGGCCCTTATCTGACGACACTGTCTATGTATCTATGTATGTATGCACGACACAGGTGACATGCATCACTGTCCAGTATCACAGCACGTCTGTGTAGGCGTCACTGGTGGTCCAGGCATGCACTGGGCACATAGCTGTGTAACTGGTATCGTACCATGTTGCCACGTCACTGGACAGCCTTGTTTGTGCTGTGATAGACATGGGCAGTGTGTGTGTGTGTGTGCAGTGGTGCGCATAGCTGGTGCCACCTGTTTGTGATGGCCATGTGCATGTTCCCTGTGGGTGGGTGCATGCCATCACAGGTGTGGGACACTGGGCTATATGGCTTGCAGGTTGGGTGGTGTTCAGGGTTGTGGTCAGTCACAGCCATTGACTGTGTTCCCATTTTCCTAGGCCTCGAGGTTCTCAGGAGGATGGCGTGATCTTGACGCCTCACCCAAGTTGGACTGGAGAACCAAGACATACTGCAGGCCATCCGGTGCCATGGAGCTCGTGAAGGAGGCACAGGATGGGGCACCAACAGGGGGAGGACCAGCAGCCAGCTGGGCCATAGCCCACATACCTTCCCACTTCTCCCATCCCTAACACCCTGCCTTCCCTCTCCAAGTTTTTATTCCCTCCCCCTTGAACACCCCTACCTTTTACCCGTCCCTCCCCTTGTAAATAGTTTTTCTTGGTTTTGTTATTGAATCTTTTAAATATACATTTCTATTTTGATATGAATACTGTGTTGGTCTCTGATTTGCAGCTGGCTATGGGTGCTCAGTTGCAGGGGTGTACATGCCATCTGGGGTGGTATGGTCCTGGGTGTGTGTGTGCATGGGGAGGTATCTCCAGCATGGCAGTGCGTTCTGTTGGTCTTGCCGTCTGCTGCCACCCACTGCTGGGTGCACAGGGTGTGTCTGGCTTGTAGGGCTTCTGTGCTGCACGGGGTTGACGTGTGCTGGGGGATGCATGGTTTCCTGCAGTGCCAGTCACTGCACATAGGTGGTGTCTTGGGGTCACAGTGCAGGGTGTGCTGTGCATACAGGGGCTGCTGTGCACTGTGGTTGTCAACCCCCTGTGTGTGGCACTCTCAGCATGCCAGTGGTTGTGCTGGGGTGTCATAGCTCCACTATGCTGTGTTGGCTTGTCCCCATGGGCCAGTAGATCATCCATCACACCCCCAGTGATGCTGTGCTTGGGGTGTGCAGGTGTGGTGTGGGTTCTGCAGTGTGTTCCTGTGCCCATGTGTGGCATGGCTGGCGGTGGGCCCCAGCCTGCCTCCCTGGATGTGCAGTTCCATTGCTCGGGGGCTCAACTTGCGCTATGGCACCTCTGGAATGCTCAGCTGGGCTGCCCTGGTTGCTCCATAGCGCAACATTTTGGCTCAGCTTCTCCTTCCTGGTTGTGCTATGGCGCAGTATGTGCGATATTCAGACGTTGGTTGCTTGCGCAATTTGTGCTGCTCCATGTTTGAATATCGCACCTGTTGCTCATTTGCGCAACTGGTTTGTGCTTGCTCCTGCTATTGCGCTCATTTTGAGCGCAGTTTGAATATCTGGGCCAATGTCTTTTAGTATTGATTTAATTCACAATGGGGTAAGTTTACTAGGACAGCAGGGGTTATTCTCTATCACTGACTGTCAGTTATAATCACACTAAGGTTTCGATGACTGTAATGATCAAGTTACACTGTTCATCTTCATGAGTTCATATTCACAGCCATTCTCCAGTAACTAGACAGTGTATGGTGTAACTGGGTGGGACACTGTGTTGCAAAGCTGCTGCAGTGCCTAGCAGAGGAGAGTGTCTACTCATAAAGACAATTAAGCAATAAGGCATGACCAACAGTTATGTTAAATAGTCTGTTAATCACCCTGTAGGGGTTTAATGTTGAATGAGGCGTGGCAGTGCCACATGTCACTAGACAGTGATAAACTGACCATTAACATAATACCTGGGAGTGGCTTATTGCTATCATAATAAAACTGTTTTTTTAAACAACATTAAACCATGTTCATCATATGGTTAGGCTCTACATGTATCTTAATAAAAACTAAAAATAAGGCTGTTACAATGTTTACAGTCAATTAGAAAGCTGCATTTCTCAAACCCTTGTTATAATCAAAGATATTATACCTGTACAACTCCTTGGTTTTGCTCAACTGTATTGCTCAGGTGGCCCACCACATGTGATGTGGTCTGGTGTGGGGCATCGGTAGGTAAGGCCATGCAGCTACTAAGTGTGGTACGTTGTGTGCAGCTGCAATCAGGGATGTGTACGTTTGGTGTACATGGCCTCAGTTTTGCTGTTGATCTCCACTGAGCATGCAGTACCTGGTCAGGTGGGTGGGGATGTCTCGTAGTACATTTAGAAAATTGTTTGTTATTTCTGTCACCTGCTGCTGGATGTCTGTCATTGGTTGTGTTGACTTGGTCCTCCCCCATACTTGCATATGTGTGTGTGTGTGTCTGTGTGTGTGTGGTGCTGGGGGGGGGTGAATTCGGAGTTAGGGTTTTCAACCCTAACAGCGAATTTCCTCACTTTTGTCGCTGTGGAACAACCCTAACTAAAGCATTAAACAGAGTTTTTTGCCTCTAATTTCCCTTCTTTTTGAGAATGATAACGAGAAATAGTGAATGTAATGCAGCAGCAGGAGCGTGCAGCTGCTCGGGTCCCGCACTCCCGCCACATGATGTCTTGTGGCATAGTAACAGGAACAGCAACGCAAACAGAAGTGCTAACAGTGGCGCACAAAGTAACGCAAGCGCGAATGAGAACAGAAAGGGTAACGCACAAGGTGGCGTAGACAGGAACGGTCTGCCAGGTGATGTGTTGTCACATAGTAACATGGTGCCTGCAAAGCGGAAATGTCAATGGGCATGATGATGCAAAGTGAAACAGAAAGAGAAACAGTACTGTAGACACAAATGGCAAAAAATAACAGAAGCATGAGCACAAATGAAAACACAAAGGATAAGCAGCACATAGGGCCCGTGCTCCATACATAATGCGTGGGGTGGAATTTAGCAACTCCACACATGATGTCTTGTGGCATAGTAACAGGAACAGCTAGCGCAAACAGAAGTGCTAACAGTGGCGCACAAGGTAGCATGAAGTGTGAATGAGAACAGAAAGATGCGCACGGTGGCGTGAGCAGGGAACAGTCTGCCACGTGATGTGTTGTCACATAATAACATGGTGCCTGCAAGCGGAAATGTCAATGGGCATGGTGATGCAAAGTGAAACAGAAGAGAAACAGTACTGTAGACACAAATGGCAAAAAATAACAGAAGCATAGCGCAAATGAAAGCATAAAGGATAACGCACATGGTGGCATAGGCGTCAATGGTAAGTGAAAGCGGGCATGGAACCACAAGCGGAAGAAGGCAACGGTAATAGTAATGTAAGTGCACAGGCTGGTTTTCCCAAAAGACTGAATAGAGAAAGACAGTGAGTACAAAGAATGTATGCATAATAATGAGGTATGAGACAGAAAATGAGGTCTTGGAATACTAAATAGGTTATATCTCAGGAACCGTACAATGTAAAAAAAAATTTAAAGTCATATGATTTATGACTGTCCTGCATTTTCTGATGAAGTCCGTATCTTGCACGTTTTCGAATCTGCAGACCCTGAAAGTGGCAATGACCGTAATGTTATCCTATGGGAAAAAAGTCAACTTTGGAGTGCTGTAACTTTGCTGCAGTGTAATATTTTTCAATACAACACTGAAAGGCACATCTGTGAGATGTCTGCTGCGTTCCCTCCAAATTTCAGCCCAAAACTCCCAACCATTCTTTTGCAGTGCAGTGCCAAAGAATTGCTGTAATTTTCCCACAGACTAGAAAACTACTGTCGCAATTTGCGAAAGCTTTCACAAAAATTTGCGACACTTTCATGAGCACGAAAGTACTTTGTGAAAGTACTTTTTCCAGAAATTTGAAAAACATATTTCTGGGGTGCTTTACCCCAAAATAAAGACATGGCTAGCATCCTCAGGGTCCGACTAGGTGAATACAAAAATAATTAGGTTGCTAGAGGGTCCCAAATTTAAATGCCAAGCATTTTTCTGATCACCAACTGAAAACAAAATGGCCGATTTGCGAAAGTAACAGGCCCATTTGCGAAAGTAAAAATGCATTTGCGAAAGTGTTGAACTTTTTGTTAACTTTTCCCATTGACTTATAATGGGAAATTGTTTTTTGAATAACTTTTGAACCGTTTAATATTTTTTCACCAAATCTTCAAAAGACACATCGGGGACCCTGGCCGCATGTTCCCTGAAGATTTCAGGCTGGTCGCACAAACCGTGCGACCTGTACGTGCAACCGTAGAATTCCAGAAAAAGCGTAAATGCGCACGCAGATCATACCTAATAACTCTGCAACCACGTATCCGACCACTACAAAACTTGGCAGATCCCAAGGCCTATGGTTCTTAATTGTGAATTCCAAATTTCAGCCAAATCCATCAAACGGTTGCAAAGTTATTAAGGTGCAAAGTTTGGGGGTTTAACATAGAAATGGCTCCTCAACCCTAACTATGGTAGCACTACCGTGCTACCATAATATATATATATAATGTATATACACACATAATCTGAGCCATCCAGATAGTAATAATTGCCCTTAGAGCAGGAAGTGGAGGGGAGCTCACAGATTAGTTATTTTGGTTTAAAATAAGCCACAAAATGAGCCACAGAGCATCTAGTACCCCAGAGCTTCTGGGGGCATGGCAGCCCCCAGACCCCTTAACTACACATCAGTAGATACAGCTGCAGCTATTAAAGTTGATAACAGAATGTATCTTATACAATGCCTTAGGTATGTTACATTAGCAGCATCTTGCTGCCCTCTGGTACTAAATACATATATGTATTCACTCTGCAGCCAGCCAGATAATAATTTTGCTTAGAGCAAAGGGTGTAGGAGATCTCAGATATGATTTCATTAGCTTCAAAATGAGCCACAAAATGTACCACAGGGCATCTAGGATCCCATGGCTTCTGCAGTCCTGGCAGCCCTAAGACCCACAGCTTTTTTTTTTAAATTGCAGACCACATGAAAAGAACTCCCCTTGTGAAAAACCTGGCAACAGCCCTGAAATATAAAGCCTGTGGTACCAGTAACACAATACCTTTTATTTATTTATTTGTGAAATCAGTTTACAACCTTTGAGCCAGAGGCTTGTTTCCAAAGGTACCTCGTCACATTAAAGACATACATAGAGTTTTAGGTTACATAGCACAGGTTTGCTAAAAATAGGCATTCAGAGGTGCCACGTCACACTGAGGTCAGACAAAATACATTTAGGTTACAGGGTACAAGTAATTGAGAACAAGTGTTACACAAGTTGGTATCAAAAATTGAGCAATCTAATAGGCAATACCTCAAACAAGTACTGCTCATTGGCAGATTACAAAGGCAACATATCTTCATTTGCAATAGTTTGCATTAAAAGGATCAAGGAACAGAACAACAAATGATGACAAACAAGATGGATAAAGGAGGATGTGAAGAAAGTGACTCAACAACAACAAGAACAAAAAAAGTAAAATATCTGAAAACAAAAACCATGACATAACCACATGATCAGAATATTAAACATTTTAAAATAAACATTAATATAAAAGTGACCATTTCAAAAAGAAAATGGAACTCAAATGCAAATGATGCAGACAAAAGCAACAGCAAGCAGTTGTGCAGTTCCATCAATAGTCTAAAATAATATATATATGTGTGTGTGTGTGTGTGTGTGTGTGTGTGTGTGTGTATGTATGTATGTATATAAAAATTAAAGGGGAAACAGTAAAACATCCAGTGGGGATAGCAAAGCAATGTAATGAATATTTATGTTCCTTATTCAAACCCAGTCACAACTCAGTCCTCTGTCCTTGTACATTACCAGGAATGCCAACAGAATTAATATAAATGCAGACAACATACTACAAAACATTCAGAATAAGAAAATCAGAGTCCAAAGTTTCCATTAAAATGCTGAAATTAAATAATGGTATAATCCATAACCAGGCACACCCTGAAAATATATGTTTTAATTAATAAATACAGGTTCTGGGAACATTCTAGAATCACTACTTAAAGATTTAAGTTAGCCACATGTCTAATGGTGATTTCAGTACAGAGAGCAGCAGTGATTCACAAAGTTATAATCATGTACGCTAAATGTAATCTGTCTCTATGAAACCATGATCCAATTCTTGGACAACAATGCCTCATATACATAAATTATGTTATACCTTTGCAAAACATCTGCCACATTTGGCAGTAATTGAAAAATGTCTCCTTAGCTATTCATCCATGTATTGTAAACAGCAGAACCCAAATCAGCCAAGCCATATGAAGATTCATCATTGAAAGTTTTCAGTATTATGCAGACAGTGATACTTAACAGTTGTAGGGTATGCTAGTGCATCTGGACGTATTTGCTGCATATGCATCTCAATTGCTAAGGGGTCCAGACTATGTTCACCCTTCCTCAAGCCAAGCTAGCTACAGTATGTCAAGCACTAACACTGATGGGAAGACGATGCCTTTAGCAATAATCTCTTTAAATATTTTAAAGTTGATATTAGCTGGTATTAACAATAAAACCTGAAGAAATCAACAACTTCTATGCTTCTATGTTAGTAAATAGCTGGTACATGTGCATTATACATTCATGTTGACATCAATGTTAAGATGTTAAAAATAATGCCTATGGTACCAGTAACACAATGCCATAAACAAGTACTACTCAAATATTCAAACTCCATGTAATCAACCTATTGTCAATTTAAATCAAAAATATGTATCTCTACAGCAGTCAGGACCATAAAGAAAAAGAGAAAAACAGAAACACAGAAGACAAAAGTGTGCATAAAATAAGTCAAAGCAATGGGGGGGGGGGTATAATATGTATAAAGCAAGTGAGCAGCACCAAAATGCATTTTCTTTATACTTGTGAAAAGAAGAATGCTCAAGTAAAATATAGGTCCTAAATATAGACAACAGTTAAAAAGGATAAAAAAGAACTGAAAGGGTCCAAGATGCAGTAGAAGAGAACAAAACAACCAAAAAGTCAAACAAAACAGATTGTCATAAAATTTAAAACAACAAAACAGTGAATGATACAATTTAAAATAACAAAACAGTGAATAATAGTTGGTAGATTATAAAGAGCAACATATCATCATTTGCAATAGTTACATTAAAAGGAACAAAGAATATAAAAACAAATGATGACAAACAAGATGGCTAAATGAGGATGTGAAGAATGTTACTCCACAACAACAACTAAAAAGCTAAACATGCAATAAAATATCTGAAAATAAAAGCCACAGCATAACCACATGGTCAGAATATTGCACATGTTAAAAGAAACATAAAAGCAAAAATAACAATTTCAAAAAGAAAACGGAACTCAAATGCAAAAGATGCAGACAAAAGCAACAGCAAACAATCTTGCAGTTACACAGATAGCCTAAACAAACAAGCACAAAAATAAGTAATATTAATAATAACGGAGAAACATTGAAAATCCATTGGAGATAGCAAAGCAGTGTAATGAATATTTGTGTTCCTTATTCAAACCCAGTCACAACTCAGTCCCCTGTCCCTGTACATTACCAGGAATGCCAACAGATTTAATATAAATACAGACAACATACTACAAAAAAAATTGGAATAAGAAAATCAGAGTGCAAAGTTTCCACTAAAATGCTGAAAATAGCTATTAGGAAGATCTATAACCAGGCACCCCCTTAAAATATTTTTTAAAACATTAATAAATACAGGTAATTCTAGAATCACTACTTGAAGACTTAGAAACATAGAAACATAGAAACATAGACTTTGACGGCAGATAAAGACCGCTACGCCCATCTAGTCTGCCCATTTCCCTACCTACAGGATAGGCCGCAGATCCTATTTAACCAACAGCCTATATCTTCCTGCCCCCCACAAGAATTGCCTTATGTCTGTCCCATGCATTCTTGAATTCTCCACAGTTTTAGACTCATTAACTTCCTCAGGAAGGCTGTTCCATGCATCCACTACCTTCTGTGAAATAATACTTCCTCCATTGCCCCTGAACCGCCTCCTTCTATCTTTAAATTGTGTCCCCTTGTTCTTGCAAGTCTCTTTTTCTGAAAGATGCTACCCTCTTGGACTTTGTTGATTCCTTGAGGTACTTGAAAGTTTATATCATGTCCCCTCTCCCTTCTTTCCTCAAGGGTATACATATTAAGCTCCTTTAGTCTCTCCTCATACGGCTTCTCTTGCAGACCCTGCACCATTTTAGTTGCCCTCCTCTGGACTGCCTCTATCCTGTTTATGTCCTTGCGGAGATGGGGTCTCAGAACTGGACACAGTATTTCAGATGGGGTCTCACCAACTGTCTGTACAGAGGATAACAACTTCCTGTTTTCTGCTGCTGATGCCTCTCCTATACATCCCAGTATACCCCGCCCTCCCTATTGCCTTCTCCATTGCTTGCTAACCTTAAGGTCATCTGATATGATTACCCCCAGGTCCCTTTCCTGTTTTGTTGTTGTTACTACCTCCCCACCCATTGTGTATTCTTCCCCTGGGTTCTTGTTTCCCAGGTGCATTATTTACACTTTTTGCATTGAATCCTAGCTGCCATACGTCAGACCATTCCTCCAACCTTGCCAAGTCCCTTTTCATCCTTTCCACGCCTCCTTGTGTATCAACCCTGTTTTGAGATCTTGTGTCATCTGCAAAAGGCGCACTTTCTTTCCAGTCCCTCTGCAATGCCACTGATGAAGACATTAAAAGGACTGGACCCAATACTGAACCCTCGGTACCCCACTAGTAACTGCCCTTTCTTCAGAGTGGACTCCATTTACAATTACCTTCTGTGTCCTGTTGTCCAGCCAATGTTTTACCCAGGCTACTACCCTGGGACCCACTCCCAGGCTGGTTAATTTGACTAATAATATTTTGTGTGGGACTGTGTCAAATGCCTTGCTAAAGTCTAGGTATGACATGTCCACAGCCCCTCCCTGGTCTACTACTTTGGTCACCCAGTCAAAGAAATCTATTAGATTCATCTGACATGACCTTCCCGCTGTGAACCCATGCTGCCTTGGATCCTGTGCTCCACTGACCTCTAGGTACTCAACTATTCTTTCCTTCAGAAGTGACTCCATCACTTTCCCTACCACAGAGGTCAGACTGACAGGTCTGTAGTTTCCTGCCTCTGTCTTGGTCCCACTTTTGTGAAGGGGAATCACATCCGCCTTCCTCCAGTCCTCGGGTACCACCATCCTCCCATGATTTATTAAAAGAGTAGCCAGTGGTTTCACTAGTTCCTTCCTTAATTCTTTTAGAATTCTGGAGTGAATTCCATCAGGACCCATTGCTTTGTCCACCTTCAGTTTTAGGAGTTTTGCAGAACCCTTTCTTCTGTGAAAGGACTGGGATCGACCCTCTATCAAGAGTGCTTCTGTTAATTGGATTAGGCTACTCCCTCCTCTTTTGTGAATACTGAGCAGAAATATTTGTTCAGTATTCCTACTTTTTCATTGTCCCCCTCTGCCCACCCACCGTTTGTTCTATTCAGCCTCACTATCCCTCCCTTTGTCTTTCTACGCTCGCTGATGTACCTATAAAAGGTTTTATCCCCCTTCTTAACTGAGTTGGCTATCTTTTCCTCAGTTTGGGCCTTTGCTATTCTGACTTAAGTGACACTCATGTCTAACAGTTATTTCAGTACAGAGAGCAGCAGTGATTCAAAAAGGGGCAATCACATACCTTAAATGTAATCTGTCTCTGTGAAAACATGATCCAGTTCTTGGATAACAATGCCTGATAGACATAATTTCCATAATACCTTTGCAAAACATCTGCCACTGTACCACATTTCGCAGTAATTGAAAAAAATGTCTTCCATAGCTATTCATCCCTGTGTTGTAAATAGTAGAACCCAAACCAGCCAAACCATATGACAGCTCATCACTGTAAGCCTTGTGTATTATGCAGACTTGACACTTCACACTTGTAGGGTGAGTTAGTGCATCTGGACTTATTTGCTGCATGTACATCTCTATTGCTATGGGGTGCTGACCATGTTCACCCTTCCTCAAGCCCAGCTAGCTATAGTATGTCTAGCACCAACACCAATGGGAAGATTATGCCATTACCAAGCCTCTCTTTAAATATTTTAAAGCTAATATTAGCTGGCATTAACAATAAAACCTGAAGAAATCATGCAGAGGGCTCCTGAAGGAGCACACATAAACACAATCACAAAGCCTACTTAGCCAATGGATGACCACAGCTGCAAAATGATTAGATTTGTCTACAAGCACCGTCTTCTGTGCAAGACACAAGCATTGAATCAAAAGTCCATAACATGTTGATCAAAATGGATGGCGCAGGATTTTAGGCAAAGTGACAGTTTCTATATAGACTGCAGGCAGCAATAACAGTTGCTGAGATAAACTGGAATGTCCCTTGGTATGCAATGGGGGGAAGGGTAAAGTAGCATTGTTGAGGAGCAATCACAGATTTGTATTTTAAACAGATGTGCTCCATGTTGTTTCCAGACTAGTTTATATAAATATTCTAATTCTGGAAAAATATTGTTTCATTCATTGGTCTACTCTAACAAATTATAAAGTGCTGCTCCATTTCTGCTACTTGGTACTGGCACAAAAACTGAAAAGGACTGAAGGATAACAACAGGAGTGCAAACAAAGCTACTTTAAATAGTGATATGCTTACACACACACACACACAGCAGAACACAGCTGGACAAAGTACCAATATTTAGGAAACTTACTGATTACACTTACCCTAAGACTAGCAGTGTGACTCCTGTGGTAGCTGTGTTCTCTCTACTGTGGCTAATTTGAAATAAAAAGACAATGTAACAAGACACTGGCCTCCAGAGGGGGCTATTAAACATTAGAGCAAAGGGCACTGGGGAAAGATTGTCTGGGACAAGATACAATACAAGAAACCTGAAGAGCATCCCCCAAGGGCCATAAAACTATCACAAAAGTTAGAAAAATACTCTCACAGCCAAAACTAAAAAAAAAAAATTGAAATGAAGTTAGGACACAAAAATGTAATAATACACATATTTTCCTGATTTGAACTTTATAGTTTTCCTTTACTTGAACTATCTCTAGTACTGCCTCCATTTTTATTTTGCAAGCTGAAACCTCTTCTATAGTGTGTTATGGGTATTTTCTTTCTGTGTTAAGTTTCAGTGCTTAATTTACAACCATTTGCAAACTGAGAAACATGTTTTGCTGATATCCCATTCCCCACTCATCCAGAGATGTCAGTTCATTCATTTGATAACCATGATGGTTGATCTTATTTGCTGCCCTCGTAGTAAGAATGTGAAACTACAATTGTGTTATTTTAAATGATTGATAAAGTGACATGTCCAGTTTGCATCTCTTGTGGGTGAAGCTGTATTCCTTTACCTGTGTGGAGTAATTCTCTTGGCACCGGCTCTTAAGATTTCTGCTGTAAGATACATCATGTATGTAAGGATGGGTGAAGCCAGGAATTTTAAACTTGTACTCTAGATGAGAGCTGATGGAACTGTTGCCTATGGGAAAAGAGTCAGGGAGTCAAATATGTATTCTATAGAGGAAAGGAGGGAAAGGGGAGACATGATAGAAGCTTTCAAATACATCAAAGGTATCACTAAGGTACAGGAAGGTTCAATTCTGCTGAGAAAGAGATGTTTAAGGACAAGGGGGCATGATATATAGCTAGAAGGGGGGAAGACTTAGAGGGGATATGAGGAAATACTTTGTTACAGTTAGGGCAGTGTATACCTGGAACTGCCTGCCAGCAGAGGTAATGGGTACCAAAATGGTAACAAGTTTCAAACATGCATAGGATACACATAAAGGGACCTTGGTAACAGGGCTGGAGTGCGGGGAGGGGGTGATGGCTGGAGATCAGTTATGGTCCATGAAATAACCACATGGTCAGAATATTAAACATTTTTAAAAAGAAATATAAATGCAACAGTAACCATTTCAAAAAGAAAATGAAACTCAGATGCAACAGATGCAGACAAAAGCAACAGCAAGCCAATCTTTATAATAGGCATTGCAATTGTTATGGATAATTTTAAAATTCAATTTAGGTTTATAATATAATGATGACATATGTAACTGTTTAGTATCTATTACTGTCTGTTGTCCATCTGTCTGATTGTAATTTTGTAAATGGTTTAAGTGTTGGATGGATGCAACTGAAAATCAGATATTGTTATTTCAATTTGTTATCCAATAAAGTTGAAGTTGAAGTGTGCAGTTACATCAATAGCCCCCCCAGCTCCCGTGAGCATATCGCAGCGGGTCACGAGGGTAGGTGACTGCTACCCTCCCCCAGACACCACACGAGGACGGAACCCCCCAGCTCCCATGAGCATATTGCAGCGGGTCGCGAGGGTAGGTGACTGCCACCCTCCCCAGACACCACAGTGATCGACCCCCCAGCTCCCGTGAGCATATTGCAAAGGGTCACGAGGGTGGGTGACACCCTCCCCAGACACCACACGAGGACGGACCCCCCCAGCTCCCGTGAGCATGTTGCAGTGAGTCGCGAGGGTAGGTGACTGCTACCCTCCCCCAGACACCACACGAGGACGGACCCCCCCAGCTCCCGTGAGCATATTGCAGTGAGTCACGAGGGTAGGTGACTGCTACCCTTCCCCAGACACCACATGAGGACGGGACTTCAGCCCCATGAGCATATTGCAGCGGGTCGCGAGGGTAGGTGACTGCTACCCTTCCCCAGACACCACACGAGGATGGACCCCCAGCTCCACATGAGCATATTGCAGCAGGTCGTGAGGGTAGGTGACTGCTACCCTCCTCCAGACACCACACGAGGACAGACTCCCCCAGCTCCCGTGAGCATATTGTAGTGGGTCGTGAGGGTAGGTGACTGCTACCCTCCCCCAGACACCACACGAGGATGGACCCCCCAGCTCCCGTGAGCATATTGCAGCAGGTCGCGTGGGTAGGTGACTGCTACCCTCCCCCAGACACCACATGAGGACGGACCCCCCCCAGCTCCTGTGAGCATATTGAAGGTACGCAAAGGAGAATTGCCAGGATCTGCAGCCTTTGTCCATTTTTGGCGCCATCGCGATTTCAGACTCCTGTTCAGAGCTGCAGATTTACAAATGCTGATTGTTTCTCTTGGTCTAACCTTTGCTTGTGTGATTTCTTGTATCAAAAAGCAGAGTTACTGTAATCAAGTTGGCTACTTGCTTATACATGATTTCTGTCCCCCTGTTTCACTGTGTTTCTGATTAAGCCAATGTAATCCTGCTAGTGATTTATTACCTTCTAAAGAACACTAGCTTAACTATAGAGCTTAGTAAATCATACCATCTGGGTAGCATTCTAACACTATTGCCCTATTTTTGCCTGCAGCTGTGCATCCAGGGGCACAAAGCTAGTTCAGGGTAGATGCTAAACGTTAACTGTATAAGAAACGGGCAAAATCTCTTAAAAGAGCAGCTGTTCTCCAAAAACTAAATGACCACAACTAATTTTTTCAGGGGATTCTCTTCAATTGATAAGGGAAGTGAGTGGCTGCACGACAGCAGGTGACTGCTGTATACACTAGAGGGTAGCAGCGCCAAATTTCAAAAAATATAATCCCTGGGGCCATCTTGATAATTACAAGAGAAGCAAGTGGCCTGGCGTTTCAGCAAGCGGCTGTCCCTAGTCCGGGCAAGCAGCGTCTGTGCTTTGAAAAAAAAAATTCAGATAAAATAATCACGGGGCCTTTTTAAAAGCAAGGGGAAGTAGAAAAAGAAAATTAACGGCTGAAAGTAATGCATTTCTCATGCACTGGCAGTACAGTTAAAGCATATCCAATTAAAAAAAAATATTGTGTTTCCTTGTAGAGAGCTCTCTCGATCTCACACTTAACCTACCTGGCAAGGAATCTCCGCCCCTATACCTGGGCTATAAGTAACCCCGTTTTCCTCTTCTCCTCCACAGTGGGTCGCGAGGGTAGGTGACTGCTACCCTCCCCCAGACACCACACGAGGACGGACCCCCCCAGCTCCCGTGAGTATATTGCAGGTACGCAAAGGAGAATTGCCAGGATCTGCAGCCTTTGTCCGTTATTGGCGCCATCGCGATTTCAAACTCCTGTTCAGAGCTGCAGATTTGGGCCCTGCCAGAGCTGCGCGCCAGCTTCCCACCACCCCCACCACCACCCTTGGTCAGCTCTCTGCTTTATAGGCAGCTAAATGGTCAGGTGACGTGCCATAACCTATCAGCCCACTTTCAGATCTGCAGCTTATCAGATCCCATCAGCAGAGGCCGCTACCACATATTCCAAGCTTGCTATTTAGTAAGTCTAAATTCAATCATGCTCCTATACATTATTACAATGTTGTCCATTGCAATTCCATTTGCATCACTACCCCAATCCACACAGCCCCAAAACGACCCTAACCTGCTACTATCCTGCACTGTCTCACCCCTCCCATTCCCCCATCAACCCCCCTATGCACCATCTTCACACGCCCACCTTATCATGCACTACTAACCCTTCCGTTGTCCCCCCCTCTTTTAACATGCGCCTATCTGCCCTAAGCAACCTGATGACATCGGTCTACGACCACACCCCACAATTCTCCCACCCCAAATCCAAAAACAGAAATAAATGGCACACTGTGATAAGATACCTCACCCTGCTGCTCCTCCTGGCAGGTGACGTAGAAACCAACCCTGGGCCACCAACCCAACCCACCCCCCAAACCCTACCAAAGGGGCTTAGCCTAGTTCACCTCAACATCCGTAGCCTATTAAATAAAGTGCCGTAACTGCAAATCACTGCCCAAACCCTCCGACCTGACATTTGTATTATATCTGAAACATGGCTTAAACCTCATCATGAGGACTCAGAAGTAGCCATCACCGGCTAACAGTAATAAGGCAGGACCGACACGGCAAAAAGAAAGGCAGTGGAATAGCCATATATAAGCAAATGGCATCCAGTACACCCCTGTCCTGGTCCCCAGACATGCTACTCAGATAGAATCAAAGATGATAAAATCTTGTCTTACCGCACACCTTACCAGTGTATCGTGCAGGGATTTACCGCGCCTCATACCCCAGCAACCATCATCATAGACCACCTAGCCACTCTTAAAGCTATGGCTACAGCCGGTGGAGCTCTACATCTCGGGATCTAAACTACAACTGGCTTGCAAGAGACTGCGCAAAATTATGCAGCAAGATAAAGTCTCAAATTTCTCCCAACAAATAGACCAACCCACCTGCCTAAACCCTAAAACACAAACCACCCCTCCTAGACTGGGCTCTTACAACTCACCCTCACAGGATAGTTAAAGCCGGTCTCCTACCAGATTCTCTGAGCGACCACCACATGATCCATATGATCAGAAAGGTGCACAGACCTACCAACCACCTCCCCCCCCAAGGACCCTCCTCACAAGAGCTTACAAATCACTTTGTCTAAACTCCCTACTAAATGACCTTGCCTCTGTCGACTGGTCTTTCATCCAACGAGCCACCTCCATTGACCATGCCTTCAACAGGTTCAGAAATTGAGTTCTTGTTATCTGGGACTACCATGCCCCCCAAGAAGCAAAAGGGTTAAGGAAACCCACCTGCCCTGGGTCACTGCCGACATCATCTCCTTATGTCATGCTAGAGACCAAGCCTGGAAAAAACAAAGGCTAACAGGCTCCCCAGAATCCCTACAGTATTACCGTACCCTCTGTAACAATTGCACAAAAGCCATAAGGCAGGCCAAAAAGAATTATTTCCGGGCTGCCCTCTCCTCCAATCTTAGCCACCCTTCCAAATTCTGGAAATCCATTAAGAACCTGCTCACTCCCCCTGTCCAGCTGCCCACCCCTACACTAACCATCCAGGGCAAAAACATATCTGAGCCAAGTGAAGTTGCCTCAGCTTTCAATACCTTTTTTTTCCGACTGTACTAAATCTCTTCTAACAAACCTGCACATCACCACACCCACACCCAGCCCTCTCGCGACCCCACGGCACACTCCACACACCACCTCTTTCTCTTTCCATCCAGTCTCCACAACAGAAGTCCTAGTCACCCTCACTCCCTTGACCCAAATAAAGGCAAATGCCTCTGGACTTGACGCCATACTCCTATACCTCTCAGCCTGCCATTGCAGCCCCCCTAGCTGACCTCCTGAACCTTTCTTTTTCCTCTGCACAAATTCCAACAGCGTGGAAGGAGGCAATAGTCATCCTGCTACCAAAGGGTGGTGATCTTTCTGCGCCCGGGAATTACCACCCGATCTCCCTCTTACCAATTCTAGCTAAGCTACAGGAGCACCTAGCCCTCTCCCAACTCACTCAATTCCTTGAATCTACCTGCTTCTTCACCCCTTATCAGTCGGGTTTTCGCAAGTCGCACTCCACCATTACAGCTCTACTAAGACTCACAAATGATATTGCCTCAAGTATGGACAAGGGTTTCTTCACCTTGGCCATATTCATTGACCTGGCCAAAGCTTTTGATACCGTTTCCCACCCTAAGCTTATCTCAAAGTTGCAAGATGCTGGCCTCTCAATCTTGCCACCAACTGGTTCAAAGCCTACCTGACAGACAGAAAACAGGCAGTTAAAATTGGCCCCCACATATCCCCCTCACTCCCAGTCTCCATGGGGGTCCCTCAGGGCTCTGTCCTGGGCCCCCTACTCTTTTCCATATTTCTAAATGACCTTCCACTGTCATGCTCCAACTCAGCCATACAAATGTACGCAGATGACACCGTACTATATGCCTCTGGCCCATCCATTGAGGCCCTAAACTCTGCCCTTCAACAGGACTTTGATGCCCCAGTACAAGGCAACAAGGTCTAACCAACTCATCCTAAATGTAAGAAAACCATCTCCTTAACCTTCGGCATGCAGCCTAGACTCTCCCGGCTAGTTGACCACCCCGCTTTCCATACCCTGGACGGATCCACCTTGGAATCATGCACTTCCTTCAGATACCTGGGGGTTTGGCTTGATCATCACTTAGATTTCTCCATCCACATTGACTCCCTACTGAAAAAACTACACCCAAAGCTAGGAGCACTATATCGCAATAAAGGCTGCCTACCAACCTCGGTCAGGAAGGAATTAGTGCTCAAAATGATTCTTCCTATTTTTGACTACGGAGACGTGGTCTACAGTGTGGCCCCCCCATCTGCCCTGGCCAGCTTGGACCCCTCTTTCATTCCTTCTGTCGGCTCATCCTAGAATGCCCCCCCATGACCCACCATTGCAACTCTATACAGCACCCTAGCTCTCTCCATCACTGGAGTCCAGGAGGCAACTCCATTGTGCCAATCTCATAGCCAAGCACTGGAACAACTCCCTCCCCATCTCAGCTTTGTCTTGTCAAGCATAACCCCCCAGGCATACTCCTTAAGATGTTCAGACTCTAAGCTGCTACAAATCCCTTTCATGCGCATCAAAGGGCCAATCTGCTTTCAATACCGACTGTCCAAACTATGGAATGACCTCCTGTTGGTATTAGGCTCTCCCCACCCCAAGGCTCCTGAAACCTCTCCTCCAGGCCCACTTCTCTGACATATGCAACTGCAACTGCAGCCCAGACCTGCTACCCCGCAGCGGCCTTTTCCGTAACGTACCCCTGAACTGTACAAATAACCAGTACTTACTATAATAATTATACACCTACTGTCACTGTCTGCTATGCCCTGCAGTCATAGGCTAATCTATGACATAGCCAACTATGTACTTTATAGCAACTACTGTACCCTGCCTCTAAGTCCAAAATTGTAAGTCATAAATGTTTGTCTAGTCCAGCCTGTAATCTGATCTGGACCTGCTGTAACCTAATGCTACGATCTGCACAAAATGACTAGCAACTCACTATAACTGTTGTATACCTATTGTCACTGTCTGAGATGCCCTGCGGTCATAGACCATACTGTGACTTTACAACTATGCACCCTGATCTTTAGGTCTAAACCTGTGTATCTCTAACTAATGTGTTAGTCCAACCTGTAACCTTTCTGGATCTGTTTACAATCACCCTATACTACTCTGAACCTGTAATACACCTTTGTTTGTGCTCCTGCTTGTATTGAATGTAACCCCCAGGTCGCATCTGGAAACGAGCGGTCCCCGCTCAGTATGCTTATCTGGTAAATCTCTTAAATAGATAAATAAATAAAATAGGGGCACGGTCAAGCCCCTATATTTAGGGTTATGAAGGCACTTCTATGTTAACTCAAAATTTTGTGCATTAATAACTTTGGACCCGTTCAACAGATTTTCATAAAATTTGGTATGCACAGTGGGTCATGATAGATCTCTTGATTTGTCATATTTCATTTTGGTTGGACGTACGGTCTTTGCACACCAAAATGCTGAAAAATGCACTTTTTGCCAGTTATGCAGGCAGTTTTTGGGATTTTGTCCATGGCCCTGCATTGCCGTCATGTGGTATGCTGCTCTGTCAGATGGCTCATCTAAAAGAACTTCCGTGGCCGAACATGCTGCTTTTCATTTGGTGAAAAAATATTAATCCATTCAAAAGTTATTGCAGTTTTAAGCTCCCATTATAAATTAATGGGAAAATTGATATGGTTGTTTTGTGAACAAAGAATGGGATTTGGGCCATCTCGTCCCTCTTCGCGATCAAAGAATTTGCAGCCTCATGGTCAAAGAATCTTTGACCCCAAGAATTCTTCAGTCATGACGGCCATCATCTTATTTTTGAATTGCCATCAGAAAAACTCTAATATCTCAACTCATGGGTCACTCCTGAAGTAAAACTTGGATGGGTTTTACTCAGGGGGCTTCGTTCTATTGACCCATGACCATGGTCTGTTCTAAACTGGTCACAAAATAGAGTTACAACATTATAAATTCTTTGATTGCTGCTCACTAACGATCTTTGATCACTAGCCTGCAAATTCTTTGAACACAATCTTTGATCGCGAGGGCGTGACTAGATGGCCCGATGTAAAAATAAAATTTTCTCAGCTCAGGGGTGGGTTATCAACACAAATGAGGGTGGGTTTTGCTCAGGGGCTTCATTTTATTGAGGCATGGCATGGATTCATTTATTTATGGCTAAGACTTGAGTTGCAGCATTTTTTACTCTTTGACCATGAGCCTGCAAATTCTTTGATCGCGAGCCTGCAAATTCTTTGACAGCGAGAGTCTTTGACCACGATCTTTGATTGCAACAGCGCAACTCAATGGCCCATTGGAAAATTCAAATTTCTCAGCCCAAGGGTGGCCTAAAAATACAAATGAGCATGGGTTTTGCTCAGGTGAAATTGTTCAATCGAGGCACAACATTGGTTTCATGTACTTCTGCCTAAAACTCGAGTTTCAACATTTTTTATTCTTTGATTGTGAGCCTGCAAATTCTTTGATCATGAGCCTGCTAATTCTTTGATCATGAGATTATTTGATCACCATCTTTGATCGCGAGGTCATGACTAGATGGCCAGATTTTATAATACAATTGAAAGGTCAATTCTTTAAGTTTAAATATCTCGGAAATGGTTTGGTCTTTTTACTTGAAATTTGGAGGGCATGTCCTGTAGATGTGAATTACAGTGTTTATGTATTGGACAAAATATATTTTGCGGAGATATTGTATGGCGCAGTTTATGTTTTGCAAACAGCGTTTTCCATTGTGGTAGTGGCTTGCAATTTGTACAGTAGCTGGCTTTGCTCCTATCAATGTACTTTTTAGTTGTTAGGTGTGTAACATAGCCAGACACTTGCAAGTTGGTGAGAGCACGGGACCCTTCCAACTTGTGTGACTTTCTACTTTTCTATTCTTTCTCAAAAAGTAAGGAAATTCTATGCAGAAAAACTGCCTTAATGCATCATTTAGGGTTAAAACAAAAACAGTCAGGAAATGAAAAATTTTTAAGGTTGCCCCTCCACCCAGACCCATCAATCATCCCAAGATTGAGAAATAACAGAGTATGTCATTGGGGTTGTGAGGCCTAAATGTCACCCCATTCTTTTTTGCTGTCCCTTGTCAATATGATTACACAAGGAATGGGGTGGCACTCACAACCCCAATGACACACCCCGTCATCTCTCAATCTTGGGATGATTGGTGGGTCCATGGGGGGAGGGGCAATCCTAAAGATTTTTCATTTCTTGACTTTTTGGGTTTCAACCCTAAATGATGCATTAACACATTTTTTTGCATAGTATATATATAAATTCTATACAAAAAACTTCATTAATGCATCAGTTAGGGTTGTTCTACAGTGACAAAAGTGAGGAAATTCGATATTAGGGTTGCCACCCTTGCACCCCACCCACCTGCCCCACCAACAGGCATCAGGGTGTGCATTGGAGGTCATCGACCCTAACTCTCACTCTATCCCATGTGTAAACAAGCTGAGGTGGTGCAGCGTAGGAGAATGGGGTGAGAGTTAGGGCCAACAACCCCAGCACACACCTCGATGCCTGTTGGTGGGGGTGGAGTGGGGGTCGGGTGTAAGCAGTTGCAACCCTAATATCAAATTTCCTCACGTTTGTCACAGTAGAACAACCCTAACTGATGCATTTACAAAGTTTTTTGCATAGAATTTCCTTACTTTTTAAGAAAGATTAGAAAAGTAGAAAGTTGCGCAAGTTGGTGGGAGTGTGGGTCCCACATTACACACCTAATGACTAAAAAGTACATAGACAACAGCACGGCCAGTCACCAAACAAATGTTAATCTGGTAGAACAATAGAAAACGCTGTCTGCAAAGCATAAACTGCGCCACACAATAGCTTCACAAAAAATATTTTGTTCGACACATAAATACTGCAATCCACATCTACAGGACACGCCGTCAACACTCTCCAAATTTCAAGTGAAAAGACCAAGCCATGTCTGAGATATAACATGTCAAAGTTTGAAATTGTCATTCGTCAGAGTGGCACAGTTCCACACCTGTTTACATTTAACACACACAATGACTGAAAACTACATCCATGACGCTAAGGCTAGGTATCCTATCAATTTCAAGCCACTAGCAAAGTGCTGTCTGCAGAACGTAAACTGTGCCACATCATATCACCCCCCCAAAAAATTTTCTGACATGTAAACACTGTAATTTACATCCACATGACATGCTGTAAACACACTCCAAATTTCAAGTAAAAAGGCCAAACTGTTTCCGAGACATTCAATGTTTAAGATTGGTAAAATTTCCTTATATATTTTATTATAAAAAATCTGGCCATCTTGTCCCTCTTTTGCGATCAAAGATCGCGATCAAAGAATCTCATGATCAAAGAATTTGCTGGCTCATGATCAAAGAATTTGCAGGTTCATAAACAAAGAATAAAAGAATAAAAGTCTAGAGGTTAAAGTAATGAGCTGTGAATGCACTTTGAACATCCAGCAGACCTGGGTTTTATTCCCACAACCTCCACTTGCATACTGTGTGACTCTGAGCAAGTCACTTAACCTCCCCAGTGCTCCCAGGTTAGCCCGACCTCCACATGCATACTGTGTGACTCTGTACAAGTCCCTTAACCTCCCCAGTGCTTCCAGGTGGTCTTTGAAAACAGGCCCTTGTGCCTAGTGGGTGTTACCTGATTACCAAAGGATAACATAAAATAAAATGTTGTAAGCACAACATGCCACTCCAGTGTGTGCACTGAAGGATTTGACTGCTCTTCCAATTGACCTAAGGGCACTCAGACTTTACCTGCATTAAAATTATTTATAAAATGGCAAGAAAAAAATCTAGAAATGTCACTGGCTGAGAGCTGTCACCTGCATTAAAACTCTTAACACACAGGTACTGAATCTTATTTTCCTCAACAAAAAAAACTATTTAGAGCCATTTTGTAAGTGTAATAAGCCCCTCCAGGGTGTGCATCATAGGATTTTAATGCACTCTCCTGGGGTGTATGGACACTTGGACTTTGGCCTTCTGCGTTGCTACACCCCTGGGGCCTGCATTAAAATCCTATAATACATACCCTGTCCTGGCTTATTACTTAATTAAAGCACACCCTGTTGTGGCTTATTACATACATAACAAAGATTCAAGAAACTCCAGGGCTTCCAGGTGGATTTCGGCCTTTTCTCTGTGACTACAGGCCAATTTTCCTGCATTTTCTTGTAGATTACATTATGTCCTATGGAAACCAAATGTCCTTGTTTTTACATATAACAACCCAAATCTATGGGAACAAGTTCTCTACAGATAGCTCAATTTCCCTGTAAAATTTAGGAATCCTTGTAGAGCTCAGAAATCTGCAAAGCAGGGCAGTCACTAGGCCTTAGCATGATGGCTTGGGTCTTCATCTTGAACGTTTGACCAATGTCATTATTAACTCAGAAGGCTGCATGACCCCTTCTCACACACCATGGCTGGCCCTTTAGATTACAAATCCCTGTGATTCCCATACAAAGTCTGGAATTGTCCTGACATGGATGAACCTCAAGAGGTCCTTAAATGTAGGCAAAGCCTCTGTCCTGATTAGTTGAATCAGTGCTGATTATTTTATAATCATTTAATAAAGGCAATGACTGTCTCAGTATGGAGTACGTCTCTGTTTACAAACATCAAATTACAAGTTAGCTCATTTGGAAAGGATTAGCTTGTGCCACCCACTCCATTCAAAAAAAGCAGAAAAGGGCACAGCCATGAAACTCTGATAGCAATATTCCCTTTAGGAAAACATTTGTTGTAACAGCTTACTTTCTACAGCACCCTATTAATATATGGAACCAATAACATAAACAGGTGACTTTTTGACATTCTGAGTACCACAATTTGACATTTCTGAGAAATGAAAAGATTTCATTTGCATTGTGACTCATTCAAAAGGCTTTCCCGATGTTGTCCAGGATCCCAAGGAAAGTGTGTGTGTCTGACTTCATCACTGCATAGCCTATCACGTGCAAATGAAAAGGAGGCATAGGCTTTTAAACCACACTGTTTAATTACAATTAAATGGGTTTTCTCAATTCTGTGCTTCATAGCGGATCAATACATTTTTGTATGCTTTTCTTTTGGTTTGTGTACATTATATATAACCTAAATTACAACATGCGACCACAAGGAGAAATTTGTATATGCATTACAGGTATGGTTAACATTAAAAAAGTGGTGGTAGGCCTTTAAGGGCCAGTTCAATGGAACAAAGAAAAATAAGCTCTAGTGAGGAGGGACCGAGGTAGGAGGGTTAATATTCTTTCTTCTGTAAGATCCTCAATGCAGTATTAAAAGGCAACACACATGTGAGTTATTAAGCCATGCACCCAAAAGGGGAACTCCTTTATTCTGAAGATGTATATCGTTTTATAATATCTACATTGTGATTGGTTGGCATCCATGGCACTCCAGACATTACCTCATGGGTTTTAGCCCACCTGATAGGCTAGTGATGCACATGACCCAAATCAAATTTCCAGCATATCCAGGTCCCAGAAACCCTTGCTCTCCAGTTTGAATCGTGCATCTGAACAAGGCAAGAAGCACACCAGGAACCCCTGTCTGCTCTATCAAGGTAAGATTCATCTGATATAAAGAACCCTTCTCTGGCTTAGGCCACTATATCTGAGTTTGCTCTTCTAATGAAGTTAAAATACAGAAATAAGCAAATGTGTTGTGAGCTTACAGCTTCATTTATCTCAGGGCTCTGCCCTAGTGTTTTGTGGGCAGAATGTTAATTGCAGCATGCCTGTGGCTTAGGCATTATTTCCTCTTGTCCCCCCGAAGTATTCGTAGCGGTGCCGGGCACTCTTGGCATCGCGCGACTGCCCACGCCTAATGGCTTCCTTCCGATCCTAGGCCTCATGCCTCTAGCTGAGAGAGAGAGAGAGAGAAATATAGCACACAGAAATGGCCAGGCGTGCTCCCCTCGGGCCGCCTCTATGCTTCGGTGTCCCAGCGTGACCACGAGGCCATCAGCAGCCTCTCTCTTTCTCCCCCCCAGTGCCTTCTCTGCTCACCTCCGAGCTGGCTCCTCTACGGTGCTACACGGTGCCAGTGCACCGCGGACTGCTCCATCATGCTCGGGCGCACCCCTAGGCCTCGGTTGTGCCCCTCCCTCCTCGCGCCTGGCGCGCTCTTCGAGGCCTCAGTTGGGCCTTCCCTGCCGTGCCCAGGTGCAACGTCCTCTCCCTGCTACTTCTCCCTCCTCCGAGTGAGGGATAGACAAGGGAGACGATACACCTCTCGAGGACGCCACGCGACCACGCGGCATGACCAGGTGAGGGAGGGTAGTCGGTGAGAGAGAGAGAGAGAGAGAGAGATGGTCTCTCGTCGGGGGGGCAGTTCTCCCTCAGTCGCTCCTCGGAAGCAATAAAACCCTTCTCCCTCTTGGGAGGTGAAAGAGAACGGGGCCTCCACAAGGGGAGGCCTTACCTCGGGAAGGATATAGGGCCCGGGACTCCTCCCCAGTCGGGATTTGCTTAGCTCCCGATGGCCCTCCAAGCGTCAGAGCCCCTTCCAGACCTAGCCCATTAGGGAGGTCGGATAGGCCTACGCAGTCCACCCCCTGGAGCCTCCGACCAGGTTCCACTCGGTGGGGTATGGCTAAGGCATTGGACCAGCACATCAGGGGTTGTGGGCTCTACCCTGCCCCTCCTTAAAAAAAAAAAAAAAAAAAATGATGGTGACCAGGGGTTGAAGGCATCAGTGTCTGCGTGACACTCACTTCCCGGGGGGGAAATATCTTACCTGTTGCCTTGCCAGGGTTCCTTTCTACCCCACCTCTCGGGTCCCTCACACAGCGACCCCAGTAGGTACCTATTCGTCAGGTCGCTCCCACAGTTGCCTCGGCTCCCTCCCATAGCGGGCCTCGGCACCAGACCACCGCCCGTCATTGCAGGGGTCCTCACATAGCACCCCTCAACCTCAGGTGTTCCTCTGCATCCTCTAGAGAGGCAGGGCTCATTCAGCATGTGGGTACAACATTTCAAAAAAAAAAAAAAGGAAAAATACGGTCTATTCCTAAGTATACCTTTCTCTGATTCCAGATGGTGAAAGCTAAGAAATGTTCCGCATGCAGCGCCATCCTCCTCCCCCAAACCATGGGCCCCCACTGCACTGCCTGCCTCCTGGACGACGACGACTCCTCCCTGGAGTGAACACCGCCCCTGGCCCCCAACAACTCCGTACCCAGCAACCCTACGTGGATGGACCCGGGATCCCTTCTAATCCAGAACCAACAGGCCTCGGTGGCCATGATGGAGAGCCAACAGAACTTTATGCTCAAAATCATGGAGAAACTGGAATCCCTCACCCAAAACAGGGCAAGGCCACCAAACTCAGAACCCGACAAAGCAGGGGGCCAGCCGGAGGAACTTCCAATCCCTGAGGACACCCTCCCAGGCATCCTACTTGACAGCGTGCATGAGGACGGAGAGAGAGAAGACGCAGGGGACGAGGATGAGGCAGACTCAGACGCAGAAGAGATGGAACTGCAGACGACCCCTTCACTGACTTCAAAGTTATGTTCTTTCGACATGGTCCTGGGGCTCATGAAGGTGATCAAGGCCACCATGGGGTTCGACACCGAAGACGCTGAAGAAAGCAGGCCCAAATCGAAACTCGACCCGATGATTCAGCTTAGGCCTTCAACCACAGAGACCTTCCCCATATGTCCAGCAATCAAAGACATTTTCAACACAGAATGACAATCCCCCGAGCCGGGCAGGATGCCGAACCGCAAAAATCTGGACAGAATGTACCCGGTACAAGGGGAAAAATCGGATGCTTGGTGCAAGGCTCCCACCATCGACCCTCAAGTGGCGGCTCTCAGCAGAAAGACCATGCTCCCATGTGGCACAATAGCTCTCAAGGATCCTACAGATAAAAAGATCGAAGACATGCTTAAGAAGGCATTTGAGATTGAGGGCACCGCTGCTAAGGCGACCACCACAGCCATATACGACCGGCACAGATTCGCTGGCTCGAGGAACTCCAGGAGCAGGCCACCCCTAAGTCTAGGGAGGCAGAACTGTTGAGTGCACCCTGGATGCAGCCAAATACCTGGCTGATATGATGGTAGACACCCTGCGCCTTCAGGCAAGGGCCACCGCAATCACCAACCGGGCCCGTAGGGCACTGTGGCTGAAACTTTGGGACGCAGACCATGAATCCAAGACTTTGTTACAGAATTTACCTCTGCGGGGAAAGCATGTTTTTGGGGAGGGGCTGCAGGATTATCTAAAGCAAAAGGAGGAGGGCAGGGACCTCCTCAAGAATAGGTACAAGTCCTCCTATCTACCCTCCTCGAGACGGAGGTTTCGGGGGGGACAAACCATACCAACCCCGCAGGAATTCACTTCAACAGGCTCACTCCTTTTGAGGTAGAGGCCCCTCCACCGGCTTCCGAGGCCCGTACGTTCAGAGCTATCAGTCCCCATCATTCAGAGCCCGAGGCCAAAGAACCAGAGGTCGAGGTAGAGGTTTCAGGGGAAAGCAACAGTGACTGCCCCCTACCAAAAACACGGGGCCAGGATCCGTACCCACCAGTGGGGCAAAGGCTAACCCTCTTCACCCACTGCTGGTTAACCACGACATTGGACAGGTGGGTACGAGACGTAGTGTCCAAGGGGTACTCCATAGAGCTATCCCGCGCCCATATCCCACACAGGTTTGTCTCCTCTCCCATAGCCAGGAGAAGGGTGTCCCCTCATCAGGTCCAACAAATCTTATCAGAGCTAATCCAGAACAGGGCCATTCAACCCGTAGCGGTACCAGAACAAGGAATAGGAATTTACTCCATTTTCTTCCTGGTATCCAAAAAATCGGGGGAGCTCAGGCCCATCCTAGACCTGAAGCATCTGAACTGACACGTAGTCCCACACCGATTCAAGATGGAGACCATCCGATCCACCCTCCGATGCATCCGTTGGCGACTTCCTGGCGATCACTCGACCTAAAGGACGCCTATCTCCATATTCCCATCATCCGGAAACACAGGCAATTCCTCCGTTTCCACATCTTAGGCCACCACTTCCAATACAAGGCGCTACCCTTCGGTCTGTCATCAGCCCCGAGAGTCTTCACCAAGGTCTCCATAACCCTGGTGGCCAGACTCAGGGAACAGGGACTAGATATCATCCTGTATCTAGATGACTGGCTCATTCGAGCTTGATCCGAAAACCAGGCACGGACGCATGGACGCACACGGAATTCACCGTACAGGCACTCGAAGACCACGGTTCGGTGGTAAATCGAGAAAAGAGCCACCTCAGCCCCACTCAACAGATCGAATATCTGGGGGACCTCATCAACTCGGCCGAGGGGTGGGCAAAACCGGCCCCAGCGCGAGTTCACAACTTAAGGGAGCTGGCACACAAAATGAGGGCCAGCCACCACACAACAATGGGGAAGATCGCCCAGTTGTTGGGCTGTATGGCCTCCTGCATAGACCTCATGCCCTGGGCCAGGTGGCACATGCGTCCGCTCCAGACCTACGTCCTGTCACGGGGGGCGCCGAGCATACAATCTTCAGTGCGTGTACCACACTACCCCAGGCAGTAAGATCCTCCCTGACATGGTGGACAGTGGAGGGGAATCTATCCAGGGGAGTCCCGCTGGAGCCTCCTCGCCCAGTCTCCATAGAGATGGATGCGAGCCTTTCGGGATGGGGAGTCTGTCTGGGAGACACAACAGCACAGGGCCTATGGTCATCAGCGGAGGTGAAGCTTTCCATCAACATCTTGGAGATGAGAGCTGTATCCCATGCCCTGAAGGCATTCAGGCGCCTAATACTCGGTCGGGTCTGTCCTAATCCGTTCCGATAATCGGGTGACGGTGGCCTACATAACAAAACAAGGCAGGACCAGGAGCAGGGCCATGATGAGGGAAACAACGGTGGTCCTCAGCAGGGCCCAGACTCACCTCACCCATTTGAGCGCAGTCCACCTTGCAGGGAAGCTGAATGTCCACGCGGACTGGCTCAGCAGGCAACAAGTACACCTGGGGGAATGGCGATTACACCCGACTCTATTCCAGATGATCCAGGCGACAAGGGGGCCCATGTCCATGGATCTCATGGCATCTCGGGAGAATGCCCAGGTCAGCTTAGTACTACTCAGCGTTCAGGGACTGCCTCTCCCAGGGAACGGAGCCTGTCACAGACCTGGAGGCGGAGGAATGCTTACGCCTTCCCACCCCTTCCCTGATCCCCAGGTCCCAGCCAAGGTTGAGAGTCAGGCCTCACGGTTATCCTAGTGGCCCCTTTGTGCGCCAGAGCTTGGTTCACAGCAGCCCGGAGATGTCCCTAGCCAGCTTCCGATACCCTATCGTCCGACATGCTACAGGGGCCAGTGCTCCACCCACCTCATGGACCCTGAAGCTCATGGCCTGGCTCCTGAGAGGAGGAGACTGAGGGCAACAGGGTACCATGAATCGGTCATCAGCACTCTACTCCATTCCAGACCGCGCTTCCACCACATCCACTTACAAGAGGCAATGGGCCATCTTCACTCGATGGTGCCGAGAATGGGGGACGGTGCCCGAACAGACCGACCTGGCCACCATCCTACTATTCCTCCAGCAGGGAGTAGACAAGGGACTGGCGCACTCCTCCCTCAGAGTGCAACTGTCAGCCATAGGGGCGGCCATAGGCCTCGTGGAGGGGTATCCTCTGGGAGCACATCCCGACTCCATATGCTTCTTGAGGGCTGTAGGGATCATCCGGCCAAGGACTAGACCAGTCATCACCCCGTGGGACCTTCCAATGGTTCTGGAGTCCCTCAGATTGGCGCCCTATGAACCCCTCCGAGAGACAGACCTCTTCTGGGTCGGCCTCAAGGCATGTTTCCTGGTGGCCATCTGCTCAGCCAGAAGGATCGGGGAACTTGGCACCCTATCCTGCACAGAACCCTACACAGTGTTCACACCACAGGGGGTCAGTCTGAGAACAGTCCCAGCCTTCCAACCAAAGGTCCCAACCAGCTTTCACAGAGCAGCCCATCGAGCTGCCCACCTTCCCAAGCGGCTCCACACAGAATCACAGCGGGGCCCCTCACCACCTCGACATAGGATCAGTCCTCTCGGTTTACTTAACCAGAACCCGCCATTCGCAAGACAGAGAGGCTGTTCATCATCTCAAGGGGCAGAGACAGGGGTATGCCGCTCCAAACCACCATCGCCGATGGTTAAGAAGAGTCATCCAGAACGCTTACACAGCAAACCGGATGACACCACCCCAGGGGATCAAGGCTCATTCCACCAGAGCGGTTGCCACTTCCTGGGCAGAGAGAGCCAGTGTATCCTCAGAGGACATTTGCAGGGCGGCCACATGGACCTCCATACACACATTCGCCAGACACTACAGGCTGGAGCAACTCCAGGCCATTCAGCCCTCTTTCGCAACTCAGGTCCTGGCAGCAGCATCCTCTACCGGTCACTCTTAGTCACTCACTCCCACCCGAGTACTAACTGCTTCTTATCTACCCATGAGGTACAGGCCTGAGTGCTATGGATGCCAACCAATCACAATGGGTGTTTACTCACCTGGTAAAGGTGATTGTGTTGGTTGCATCCATGGCACTCCAAGGCCCTCCCTCAGAGTGACCAGAGTAACCTGCCCCGGGCTAAAGGGTCCTTACCATGTAGACTCTAGGAGAACAGATAACGTGAATGATGCTATAATAAATGACCAGTCGAACTCCCGGGTTCGAGACTAGATTGTAAACAATAGAGGAATAAAGAGCAGGCCCCAGGGCCTTTCACTACTACGTCGTGGTACGACTTCTTTGTGTCCCGGGTCACATTTCTAATATTATCTCTTGAACTGTAGCTGCACTGTATGCCTTTTTTTTTCTCTCTTGTACTAATTAACCTTATTTCAACTATGGAAGATTTGAACTGGAGAGCAGGGGTTTCTGGGACCTGGATATGCTGGAAATTTGATCTAGGTCATGTGCATCACTAGCCTATCAGGTGGGCTAAAACCCATGAGGTAATGTCTGGAGTGCCATGGATGCCAACCAACACAATCACCTTTACCAGGTGAGTAAACACCCATTACTTACAAATTCTTTGCAAGGGAAGGTGTTTCACAAAATCTCCTAAAGTTATATTATTAATTATATTAATATTAAAGGGGAAACAGTAAAAAAGCCAGTGGAGACAGCAATGTAGTGTAATGAATATTTATGTTCCTTATTCAAGCCCCATCACAAACTCAGTCCCCTGCCCCTGTACATTATCAGGAATGGCAACAGAATTAATAGAAATACAGACAACATACTACAAAAATTCAGAAAAAGAAATCAGAATGCAAAGTTTCCACTAAAATGCTGAAATTAAATATTGGGATAATCCATAACCAAGCATTCCTCAATATATATATATTATGGTAGCACGGTAGTGCTACCATAGTTAGGATTGAGGAGCCATTTCTATGTTAAACCCTAAAACTTTGCACCTTAATAACTTTGCAAACCGTTTGATGGATTTGCCTGAAATTTGGAATTTATGATCAGAATCATAGGCCTTAGGATCTGCCAAGTTTCGTACTGGTCGATATACAGCCGCGGAGTTATTAAGTGTGATCTGTGCCATCGCCACGCTTTCTGAATTCTGTAGCGCCTACAGGTCGCACGGGTTTATGGACCAGCCTGAAATATTCAGGAATGTGCAGCCGGGTCTCCAATGTGCCTTTCAAGATTTTGTGAACAAATATTAAACGGTTCAAAAGTTATTCAAAACAGTTTCCCATTATAAGTCAATGGGAAAAGTTAACAAAAGTTCAACACTTCGAAATGCATTTTTACTTTCAAATGGGCCCTCTTACTTTCGCAAATCGGCCATTTTGTTTTCAGTTGGTGATCAGAAAATGGTTGGCATTTAAATTTGGGACCTCTAGCAACCTAATTTTTTTTGTATTCACCTAGTCGGGCCCTGAGGATGCTTGCCATGTCTTTATTTTGTGGTAAAACACCCCAGAAATATGTTTTTCAAATTTCTGGAAAAAGTACTTTAATTACTTTCGTGCTCACGAAAGTGTTGCAAATTTTTGCAAAAGCTTTCGCAAATTGCGACAGTAGTTTTCTAGTCTGTGGGAAAATGACAGCAATTCTTTGGCACTGCGCTACAAAAGAACCGTTGGGAGTTTTGAGCTGAAATTTGAGGAACGGAGTCGACATCTCACAGATGTGCCTTTCAGTGTTGTATTGAAAAGTATTACATGGTGGCAAAGTTACAGCACTCCAAAGTTGATGGTTTTTCCCATAGGATAACATAACGGCGCCTGACGATTACAGAAACTTTGGCACCCTGCTGCAAAATAACGGTTTGGTCTTTTTCCTGAAATTTGAGGGAAGACAGTCAACAGCCCACAGATGTGCTCTTTAGTAGTTTGGTGAAAAATATCACACGGCGTGCAAAGTTATGGCACTCAAAGTTGACATTTTTCCCATAGGATAACATTACGGCGCCCAACGATAACAGAAATCCTTTGGCACCCTGCTGCAAAATAACGGTTTGGTCTTTTTCCTGAAATTTGAGGGAAGACAGCCAACAGCCCACAGATGTGCTTTCAGTAGTTTGGTGAAAAATATCACATGGCGGCAAAGTTATGGCACTCCAAAGTTGACATTTTTTCCCATAGGATAACATTACGGCGCCTAACGATAACAGAAATCCTTTGGATCCCTGCTGCAAAATAATGGTTTGGTCTTTTTCCTGAAATTTGAGGAAGACAGCCAACAGCCCACAGATGTGCCTTTCAGTGGTTTGGTGAAAAACAGTACAGGGAGGCAAAGTTAATGGTGCTCCAAACTTTTCTTTTTTTCCCATAGGATAACATTATGAGTTAGCCGTGCTTAAGGGCGTATCTCGGAAATCTGCGAGATACTGGACTTTTCTTCGAAAACTTTTAGCTCCCCAATGGGGCTAAGATTCAAATTAGCTCAGACAGTTGTAAATAATATGACTTTACATTTTTTCTATGTCGTACGGTTCCTGAGATATAATGTATTTAGTATTCCAAGATCTCATTTTCGTGCTGATACTCATTATTTTGCATACATTATTTGTACTCACTGTCTTTCTCAATGCAGGTTTTGGGAAAACCAGCCTGTGTGCTTACATTACTGTTACTGTTGCCCTTTCCGCTATGTGTCCAGCACTGCTTTCACTTACGTTGACGTCCTGCGCCACCATGTGCGTTATCCTTAGCTTTCATTTGCGCTATGCTTCTGTTATGTTTTGCCATTTTCTGTCTACAGTACTTTTATCTTTCTGTTTCACTTTACATCACCATGCCCATTGACATTTCTGTTTGCAGGCACCATGTTACTATGTGACAGAACATCACATGGCAGACCATTCCCGTCCTCACCACCATGTGCTGTACTTTCTGTTCTCATTCGTGTGTTGTGTTACCATGTGCGCCACAGTTAGCATTTCTGTTTGCGTTGCTGTCCCTGTTAGTATGCCACAAGACATCATGTGGCAGGAGTGCGGGGCCCAAAGGGCACCGCGCTCCCGCTGCTGCATTACATTCACTATTTCTTGTTATCATTCTCAAAAAGAATGGAAATTAGAGGCAAAAAACTCAGTTTAATGCATTAGTTAGAGTTGTTCCACAGCGACAAAAGTGAGGAAATTCGCTGTTAGGGTTGAAAAACCTGCTTGCACCCCCACCCCAACCGGCATTGGGGTGTGCATTGGGATCATGAGTCCTAACTCTCACCCCATTCTCCTATACTTCTGTTGCTTTACACAGGTCATGGGATGAGAGTTAGGCTGATGATCCCAATGCACCTCCTAATGCCACCACGCATGCCCTCCTTTGCATTTTCATTTGCGCTATGCTTAGTTACTTTTTGCCATTTGTGTGTACCGTGACTGTTTCTCTTCTGTTTCACTTTACATCACCATGCCCATTGACATTTCTGTTTACAGGCACCATGTTACTATGTGACCAGACATCACGCGGCACACCGCTCCGCCTCACGCCACCGTGCAAATACTCTTTCTGTTATCATTTGCACTTGTGTTACCATGTGTGCCACTGTTAGCATTTCTGTTTGCATTGCTGCTCCTGTTACTATGCCACAAGACATCATGTGGTGGGCTACGAGGCCCTTACATTCACTATTTCTCAATATCATTCTCAAAAAGGGAATTAGAGGCAAAACTCCGTTTAATGCATTAGTTAGGGTTGTTCCATTAGCTTACAAAAGTGAGGAAATTCGCTGTTAGGGTTGAAAACCCTAACTCCGAATTCACCCCCCCCAGCACCACACACACACAGACACACACACACACATTCAAGTATGGGGGAGGACCAAGTCAACACAACCAATGACAGACATCCAGCAGCAGGTGACAGAAATAACAAACAATTGTCTAAATGTACTACGAGACATCCCACCCACCTGACCAGGTACTGCATGCTCAGTGGAGATCAACAGCAAAACTGAGGCCATGTACACCAAATGTACACATCCCTGATTGCAGCTGCACACAACGTACCACACTTAGTAGTTGCATGGCCTTACCTACCGATGCCCCACACCACACCACAACTGGTACTGTGCCGTTATTCAATATAAATGCTGAAGGTGCATGATGACAGTTGTAGAAAGGTTTTAACACTACTGAGTATACATTAATTAAGAGAAGCACATAAATTAACTACAAGACACTAGCATGCTCAAGATAAAAGTAGTGATACATTTAGTAGGTGATTTACATAGTAGTACATTTACTGCAATGGTTTACTCAACATAGAGAGGCTGATGTAAACGATGGAAAAGCATTGCCTGTTCAACGCTGTGAAATTGGTACTGTCAGTATCACATGTATTCTTACTGATGAAGGTGTACTGCTGATGTACATACATAGACCTTCAGTGTGTTTCAATATTAAAGATGCAGTAAGTATTCTTTGTAAGAAAGATTGTAATTGTATGGATCAGGCTAGCAACTTCTAAATATCATAGCACTACTGAGCCAACAATGATGTACCTGTATCGGACATGTATATAGGATAGATTTTCCTGTAGGCACTTACTGAGTTTGTTGTACCTGATAAAGACAATCTCATTGCATCTGTGATGACTAACTTATTCAAATAGTAATACATTTACTATTGTTGCAATGAGTGATCTATGCCACTTATGGACACAGTGTGATTTTTTAACAGTTGTTTCATACTCAGGCTGTATGCCTACTGTTTGGGTTTGCTACACTTCTGTCACTGATGCTATCAAAGTGATAACTATGTTAATTCTGCTACAACAGGAATCAAGTAGGTATGGTGTAGATATAAACAGAATGTCTTTTAGTATTGATTTAACTCATAATGGGGAAATGTACTAGGACAGCAGGGGTTATCCTCATCACTGAGTCTGTCAGTTATAATCACACTAGGGTTTCAAGGACTGTAATGATCAAGTTACACTGTTCATCTTCATGAGTTCATATTCACAGCCATTCTCCAGCAACTAGACAATGTATGGTGTAACTGGGTGGGACACTGTGTTGCAAAGCTGCTGCAGTGCCTAGCAGAGGGACAGTATCTACTCATAAAGACAATTAAGCAATAAGGCATGACCAACAGTTATGTTAAATGGCCTGTTAATCACCCTGTAGGGGTTTAATGTTGAATGAGGCATATCCGAGTGCCACATGTCGCTACACAGTGATAAACTGACCATTAACATCATACCTGGGAGTGGCTTATTGCTATCATAATAAAACTGTTTTTTAAACAACATTAAACCATGTTCATCATATGATTAGGCTCTACATGTATGTTAATAAAAACTAAACATAAGGCTGTTACAATGTTTACAGTCAATTAGAAAGCTGCATTTCTCAAACCCTTGTTATAATCAGAGATATTATACCTGTACAACTCCTTGGTTTTGCTTAACTCTGTTGCTCAGGTGGCCACCACAAGTGGTGTGGTGTGGTGTGGGGCATCGGTAGGTAAGGCCATGTAACTACTAAGTGTGGTACGTTGTGTGCAGCTGCAATCAGGATGTGTCACGCTTGGTGACATGGCCTCAGTTTTGCTGTTGATCTCCACTGAGCATGCAGTACCTGGTCAGGTGGGTGGGGATGTCTCATAGTGCATTTAGACAATTGTTTGTTATTTCTGTCACCTGCTGCTGGATGTCTGTCATTGGTTGTGTTGACTTGGTCCTCCCCCATACTTGAATGTGTGTGTGTGTGTGTGTGTGTGTGCTGGGGGTGAATTCGAGTTTGGTTTCAAACCCTAACAGCGAATTTCCTCACTTTTGTCGCTGTGGAACAACCCTAACTAATGCATTAAATGGAGTTTTTTCCTCTAATATATATATATATATATATATATATATATATATATATATATATATATATATATATATAAATTAATAAATACAGGCAATGGGTACCATTCTAGAATTGCTACTTAAAGATTTAAGTTAGCCACATGTCTAACAGTGATTTCAGTACAGAGAGCAGCAATGATTCACAAAGTTATAATCATGTACCCTAAATGTAATCTGTCTCTATGAAAACATGATCCAATCCTTGGACAATACCTCATAGACATAATTTCTGTTATACCTTCGCAAAACATCTGCCACTGTACCACATTTGGAAGTCCTTGAAAAATGTCTCCCCAGCTATTCATCCCTGTATTATAAACAGTAGAACCCAACCCAGCCAAACCATGTGAAGATTAATCACTGTAAGTCTTCTGTATTATGCAGACTGTGATACTTAACAGTTGTAGAGTAAGTTAGTGCATTTGGACTTATTTGCTGCATATGCATCTCAGTTGCTAAGGGTCCTGACTATGTTCACCTTCCTCAAGCCAAGCTAGCTACAGTATGTCTAGCAACAACCTTGATGGGGAGATGATGCCATATCTTCAACAAGAAGTTAACATTTTAAAAAGACAGTGATGAGGACTGAGAAACAACTTGTGAAGGTGAATCATCATACTAGCCAAGACATGTTTAGGTTGCGTTCAGTAAGCCTAACCAGTGGAAGCAGAAGGTGAGAGGGATACAAATCTAAAATAGAATTGTTTAACCCATTTTTGATTTAAAGTTACATGATGGAAATGCAGCTTCCAGAACTGAACACCATATTCCAAATGAAGCCTAATCAGTGAGCTGCACAGTGGCATCACCATCTCCTTCCTTCTGCTGGTAATACCTCTTCCTATGCACCCTAGCATTCCACTGGCTCTTCCCACAGCCTTGGTACATTGTTTAGCCACCTTTAGGTCATCCAATATGATTACCCCCAAATCCTTTTCCTGTTTGGTGACCATCAGTTCCTCCCTCCACCCCGTACTCCTCCCCTGGGTTCCTACAACCCAAATGCATGATTTTTCACCTTTTTTTGCATCAGATCTCAGCTGCAACAGTTCAGACCATTCCTCCAGTTTTCCTAGGTCCCTTCTCATTTTTTCCACTCTTCCCAGAGTGTCCATCTTTTTGCACATCTTAGTGTCATTCGCAAACAGGCACACTTTCCCCTCTGCAATTTCATTTATGAAGACATAAAATAGGACTGGGCCCTGGACTGATCTCTGTGGCACTCTGCTGGTCACACCCCTTTCCTTAGATTGAACACCATTTACCATGCCTCTCCATCTTCTATCATTCAACCCGTTCCTAACACAGTTTACCACCTTGTGATCCACTCCCAGACTACCGAGTTTGTTCACAAGTCATATGTGACTGGTATCGGAGGGCCTTACTAAATGCAATTCATGTTTATGTTTAAGCCCATGAAACACCCTTATCAAGTTAATGGCATTTGCAGCTGTAGTGACTCTGCCAGAACTTGTTTAAGTATGGATGCCAGAACTACATACAATACTCCAAGCGAGGCTGCACCAATGCCCTCTACAGTGGCAGGATCACATCCTCACTCCTTGAAGTGATTCCCCTTGATATACTCCCCAGCATCCTATTAGCCTTTGCTGCTACTTTCCTACACCATGCAGAGTGATTCATATGGCCTGTGACTGGCACAGCCAGATCTTTCTCCTCAATGGATAGCAATAACTGCACCCCCCTCCAGCTTATAGCTAAATCCAGGATTCCTGTTTCTAAAGTGCATAAGCCTGCACTTCTTAGCATTGAAGCCAGACTGCCAAGTACTTGATCACCTCTCCACGTTTGCAGGTCCTTGTGCAGTGTCCCCCATCCACCACTGCCCCAATGTAGTATCAGCAAGCATACTCATCTGACTCTGAACCCCAACTGACATATCAGCTACACAGATTTTGAATAACATTGGTCCCAGAACTGAGCCATGTGGGACACCACTGATGATCTCCTGTGGTAGATAAGTCCCCCTACCACCACCATCTGCTGCCTGTTTTCCAGCCAGTTACCAATCCAGCTGACCACCCTATCACTAACAGCCAGGTCCCTCAGCTTGCCTATCAGACCCTGTGTGGCACTGAGTCAAAGGCCTGCTGAAACCAAGTACAGAACGTCCACTGGTTTACCCTCATCCAGAGCCTTAGTCAGTCATAAAAGCCCACAAGGTTGGTCTGACAAGACCTTCCCTGTGTTAACCCATGTTGCCTTTCATCTAAGAGACAATTCTTCTCCATAAACATTACATATGTGAGAATAATACACAATCTAGCCTCAGTTACATATCTGGAAATAACAGACAATCTGGACTCAATTTCATACGTGGGAATAACACAGACTGGGCTTGATTACATATGTGGAAATACCGCACAATCTGGTCTCAATTAGATATGTGCAGAAAATGCAGAATTTGGCCTTGATCAGATATGTAGAAAATCACACTTTCGTACTTTGTATTTTGAAGAGTAGGATGGAATTAGGCCTAGGTCCATCTAGTCTGTCCCCACTCTTATTTGGGCAAATCTAGTATCCCAAGTATTTATCCAGCCCATTTTTAAATTTCACAGAGTCTGTTATATTAACTAATTCCCTTGGAAGTTTGTTCCAAAATGCTGCAATTCTTGAAGTGAAATAATTATTCTTTTTTCTGGTGCTGGTCTTGGGTAGTTCAAATTGTTTGTTATGTGATCTTAAATTTAAATTTCTAGTGTTAGGTAGGATGCCACCTTGATTCATTAATGTATTATCTTTGTGAATGTTATGAAGCATGAGACAATCACCCCTAAGTCTTCTAACTTCCAAAGGCATTAAATGGAGATGTTGAAGCCTGAGCTGGTAGGGTTGGGTATTAAAGTACATAGATCAGCACTCACACTCCAGACAGAGAACTAGGACTCCATGGATTGATTTAATCATTCCTTTATGTAAAAAAGTGCAGATAAAACACTGACCAAAGTGGCTAGCAAATAGACTGGCATTCCTCCTGGCATTCTGCCAGGTTTCTTCAGAGTGAGTTGGTACATAAAACAAGTGCTTATTTTATAACAAACAGGTTCACATCACATGTTGCTCACACACCTATCACCTCCTATAAACTGTATAGTGCCATTAATCAATCTATATAATTAATTAAACAGCTCACACTGAATCCTGTGCAAATCAATTATTTTGACCATCACAATTATCATGGAACTAATGGAGTCATTTTGCTGTATTATGTTCTTTCTGACAGACCCTTATGCCACTTCTGTTATTTTTTCTCTTTTGTTTTATTTTTCTTCATCTTTTCAAACTTCAGCCTGTAGTATTTCTCATTTTGTTTTACACTCCAGGGTTAAAAGGTTTAATCACTGTCCCATTACTTAAATTACTCTTTTCAGGCTACTATAGCCTCTTATGCACTTTATTTAAAATTAGGTACTTTTCCCTTGTGGAAAACATGCTTCATCTAGTTCCAGGCACTTAAACTTTGTCACAAACAGCAGTATTCCATCCCCTAGGGTTGGGTATGCAGACTTGGAATAAGTCTAGTAGCTCAATGTTGCACCCTTTCTATTAGGCCAATATCCTGTCTATGATGGGGGGACCAGAAGGGGAAAGTATAATTTAAATGAGGGCGAACATAGTTTCTGTAGAGATTTAAAAGAATCTGTTGGTCCCAAGTTACAAATAATTTTTTTATAATGTTAATGATTTTGTTTGCCTTTTGGACCATCAATCTAATATGAAGTTTTTGACTAAGGTTATTATCTATTATACAATGGCAAAGAAAAATGTTGGTCTCTGATTGGTCAAGCCAGTGTCAGTGGCTCAGTAGGTAGTACACTTGTCTCTGAGGCCGGGAGATCAGAGGGCTGTGGGTTCAGTTCCCACATCTGGCACTTGGGTTAATATCCCAGTACTGACACTGTAGTGCAGCATGAGAGGGGTGCTGCACTTCTAAGGTGTTGTCTTTTGGATGAGATGTTAAACCGAGGTCCCATCTGCCTGGATCGGTGGTAGTTCAGATGGATTTTAAAGATCCCATGGCACTTATCGAAAAGGGTAGGGGAATTTTATTGAGCAAAGAAATCATAACATCAGGTATAGAAAAAGGAAACATAACATAAAGATCAGTAATAACATCGCATCAACTGTATACAGACAGAAAAAGTCAGAACAGGAACAAAAAAAAAAAACAGTATAGTAACCAAAATAGAACAGTGTTCCAAAACATCAGTGCAAAAATGTAATATATTTCCATAATAACTGAAAACGATTTAGAGAAAGTTGGCAATGTTCCAATTCCATAAGATTTAGCAGTGCTGTTTCTATTGTCAGTATAATAGTGTGTGGCAAGGTTGGAAGTTGTTGTAAAACATACTGACATCGTGCTTACCACAAATAATATTTGCACATAGAAAAGATGACTCTCAAAGTACTTTGATGAAACTTCCTCCAAGGTCCAGTAAAGTCACCCAATATTAACGTCTGATAGGTAATCCTACTCAAGAAGGCCCATTGCCATTTGTAAGCTAACGTTTTCCAAAATAAACGAGTGTCTGCACAGTCAAAAAAGAAATGAACCATTGTCTCCTCTATCTGAATACAGGAAGGTTTAGGACAAAACCACTCTTGGAAAGACTTATGTTTCAAATTACCAATGACATTTAACCTGCCATGGCAACATAGCCAGACAATGTCCCACATATGTTGCAGAATTCTTTTATCAATAAATACCTGTAAAGCATACTTCATGTGTGAAGGGGTACATTCAGGAAAAAGCAACAACAGTTTTGTAACATTTAAAAAGGTTTGATAAAGTTATTTTCTAGTAAGTGACAGGACAGGCGACTTTTGCAATTTCCAGTATCTCAACTTACGAAAACTGTTGACGGCATACGATGGAATATATAAATGACATGAATGTTTGGGAGGTAAAGCATCCCATTTATCTATAACAGTCAGTATGGCATTGCTTACCCATGTATTGCAATCATACGTTGTATATCGGACACTGTTAAATATATGAAAAAGAAAAAAAGAAAGAAAAAAAGCAATGGGGTTAACCATCCCAAGACCCCCTTTCAGTACAGGTAGATATGTGACATCTCTTTTAATAGGGTTAAGTCGACTGCCCCATATCATTTGAAAGAAAACACTAAATATTCTTGTCTCCAGCTGGTGTGGGGGGGGGCATAAACATAACTGAGATACAAAAATATAGGAAGTAAAAACTTCTTAACTATCAGAACTCTTTTTCTTTCCCCAATTTTCAAGTCTTCCAGAGTTGTACCTTATTCTCCCCAAAAATCAGTCATTTTTCCCAGTTAAAGGTTGCCACATCTGTAACATTAAACCATATACTCAAAATCTTTTGCTGGTCAGTGCTCATCCGAATACCTCCCACCTCTGATATAGAAATGGAATCTGTATCCAAAGGTATGGATACACTTTTCTGTAAATTGAGAGCCCCAACCGAAACTGATGTAAAGTTCTGAAATATCCTTATTGCCCTATCTCCAGAATCTTTATTTTGTACAAATAAAACCACATCATCTGCATATGCAGATATTTTTTATGGAAGCAAAGTAGAACAGGGAGCCAACCCAACAATCTGTGTGTCCCATTTAATTTGTCTAATAACAGGGTCCAAAACAAATGTATGTAACAAAGGGCTTAACGGACAGCCCTGTCTTATCCCAACTTTCTGAGGTAGAGTATCCCCCAAATATCCATTAATCAAAGGAGTGAAACTAACTATGGAAAATAAATGTGTAAGCCAGGTTATAAACACATCTGGGATACCATACAATTCCATAACCTGGAATAGGTAAGTATGATGCACTTTATCAAATGCTCTTGCTTGGTCCAAGGAGAGAACAAAACCAGCAAGGTGACGCATCTGTTTTGCCTCAAAGATTTCTTGTAATAGAAACAGATTAGATTGAATAGAGCATCCAGGAATAGCACAAGACTGAGAGGTCTATAACATCATGTGCCATTTTTTGCAACCAACTACTAAGGATCTTTGCTAAAATCTTATAATCTGTATTAAGGAGATGAAGTGGTCTCCAATTATGCAGGGAACACATCTCCTTTTTTATATATAAATTTCAAAATAGATAAACTAAAATCTGAGGTCCCGTCTATGTCCTGCAGGACACAATTATAAACCTGTGTCAAGACTTCCGGCAAGTCCATTTGAAACATCTTATAAAATTCATGAGTAAGGCCATCCGGACCTGGGACCACTCCCAATTTCAACTGAGAAATGGCAAGATCCACTTCCTCCTGTGTAAACAAGACTACTGATTCCAAAGCACGATGTATAGAGACCTGTGGAATAGGGGCCGTAAAAATATCTGACAAGAAAGTCCCACAGCAAGGGGTATCACCAAACTGTGCCTGCAAGTGGGACTTTGTGATTGTAAGCATACCAGAAATGGAGGAATCAACTACACCCATACGATCATACAGACCAGTCATGTCTGTAGCATGTAACCATTCTTTAAATGCTAAAAAACGATTATCAGAGGGGGAAACTGAAGTACCAACTCTCATCATTAACTCTAAAGTGCGGGCTCTGTCATATTGATAAGAAAACATGCAACACTGTAATTTTTAAATTTGAGATGTATAATCTATAGGAGAGGAAACCTAATATGACAAAAGTTTGTACAATTGATCCCTATAACCTAAATATTTAATATATCTGTCTCTTGCTGCACACTTTACTAGTTTCTGAAAAAAAGTTTGTAAGTCAAATTTCATATCCTGCCACCAAGTTCAAATGGAATCATAGCAACAAAGGACAGAAATCCAAGCCCAAAAAGTGTTCAATTTGTGACATAACAGTGACATGGGAGAATAAAGAATTATTGAGTTTCCATAAGTTAGTGTTTGATAAAAAAAAAAACGGGCGGGGGGGCAGAACCAAGAGAAAATGTCCCTGTTAATAAATGATGATCTGAGAGCTCAGAAGGGTGAACCAACACCTGATGTGGGATACAATACCGGGAAGAAAAAAAATTTGTCAGTTCTGGTATTGTAAACTGATCTGTGATAAGTGTATCCAGCATCAGATCTCAATGCACGATAAGCATCAGTTAAACCCGCATCCCTCACCAAAGTACATAAGGCAAGAGAATCACAATATATTTTTTTCCCAGCTGCCATCCTACATGAAACATCTATAGTACAATTGAAATCACGATATGTTTACATGTACAGAGAAAAGGTTTAATCTGATCAAACAAACTGATCCTAGCAGCTTTGGATTGTGGAGCATAGGTGTTAATAAGACAAAGCAGAAGGCCCTGAAAGGTGCAATATAAAATCAGTGCTTTACCTGGGAAAATATCTACGATGCGTGTGATTGAAAAAGCCATAGATGTGAACAGTATTGCTATACCATCTGCCAAGTCCGCACTAAATGTCCAGTAAGAGGGACCCCATACCCAACTCCATTTAACCTGCTTAATTTCAAAAATAGACTTTAATCGAGTCTCTTGTACTAAGATGATGTCAGTATGAAGTGAAGCAGCAAAGTGAAAAAAGCAGCCTGTCTTTTGTAGTTTCTAAGACTACAAACATTAAAGGAGGAAAGTCAGATAATAGCCAGGGTCAGAACTGTAATCAGCCACTCCCATCCGTTACAGCCATATTCTTACGTTTTTACTCCCTTTTTCTTTCTATCATTTTTTGAGTACAACATCTGGAGTCTGGAACTGGACACCTCCATATCTGAGGGTAAAATGGAGGTCTCCGAATCCCCGTCAGTGTCCTCCCTCCCCTCTTAACAAGTCAAAAGCATTGGAAATTGGTACCTCACAGACCTTTTGTGATTTGCGAGCAGTGGCCCTAGTCACCCGTCCTACATTGAGAAAACCCTCCAAATCTCCCATGGGTTGGTCAGAAGTCTGTGTGGGTGTAGGAAGAGAAACCATCGATCAGCTGTCCACCTCATCCTTTCTTTGTAAGGCTATATTCATAGTAGAGGGGTCTAATATCTATATGGGGAGCAACTTAGAAACTGTAGGTTGCTGTGAAGGAGAAGGTGGAGGGTCGCTGAAGGACCAGGGACATCGGCAGGTTGTGGTATCTTCTCCTGTGCCTTATCCTGTGCCTTCTGCACTAAGGTGTCAGGATTCCAACCCTCACTGCGATTTCTGCTAGCCCAGGAACATTGATAATAGGCATGTCCCTTTTCGTCGCATAGGTTGCATTGAAAAACATTTTCACAGTTCGTGCTAGGGCGGCCATATCCTCCACAGAAACTGCATTTCAACAGATCACAAGTGCTACTCAGATGGGTATGTGCACTGCATTTATAGCAGGCCCTAGGCTGGCCACAATAAAAACAAACACCTCTATCCTTGCCAAGAAAAAAACTGTTTGGAAGATGTACCACCTCAGAGTTAACTTGAAAAAGTTTAACTCTGAATTTCCAACCTCCAGTACACAGACCTTCTGTATCAATAATAGCTTCAGGTGGGGACAGGACCGTACATCTATTTTGCAACCAATGATATATATCACTAATGCTAACACCTTCATTTTGGAACATGATGGTAACAGTTCTCACTGCCAGTTTCATCAGTGGTATAACATAGAAAGGTGTCCATAAAGGTGTCTGTTTTAAGTAGTATATTTGTGCCAAAATCTATCTAATCCCACATTAGTTTTAAAACTAATATCAAAAGTTTCCTCACCTGAAATGTGGATTAATGCATATATCTCTGAAGCCTGAAAATGCATAGAACCCTTTAGTAAAGTTCTAGCAACATAATATCTATCTGGAAATTTGCTAAGACCACCCCTCTATCGAAGACAAACAGCATTGCATCTGGGGGCCTGTTCTAACTTATTTTTAAATAAGTCAGAAAGAATAGGGCCTCTACCAAAGGGTTTAGGTATGTCTGAGGGCTTTCCCCTGGGTCATCCAATGGAGGGGATTGTGTCAGAACGTCAGTAGTAAAAGATTTAGGTGGTTGTAACAAAGGGGGAGAGCCAAAAGTAGGGTCCTGTGAGGGTATATCTGGGGAAGCTGTCTCAAGTGCAGAGGGAACCAAAGAAGATGGGGAAGACACAACCCCAGTGCCAGGCAATGTTTTGAAAGTCACAGCCTCCTGTGAGGACAATTCAGAATGAGAAAAATCCTCTAAAGCATCATCTCCCCTGTCCAGTTTGCAATTCCCCAATATCCCAGTAGAAGGAATAGCCCCCCAGGTGTGGAACATTGCATAACATCTGTAGTGTCATGAGCCTCAACAATATCCCCCCAGTCCTTTGCAGGTAAACTAGTAAGTTTAGCAGCAGATGCAATAAGGTCTCGAGAAGAAGGTAACTCGGTGGAGCTCGTGAAGGAAATTGCAGGCCTGTTTGGGGAAAACAACACTCCATGCGCATTTTTGTCCCAGAATAAATCCGCCGTCCAGGTGCCTGAATCCGTTTTGGTCCATCCAGCGTGTACGAGTGCTTCCGATGCAGTCCAAGGAGTTTCTTGTTGGTCTTTTGCAGCAGTAAGTCCAAATCGAGCACTGATGAGCTTAGCAGTGCTATCTGCACAATCTGCCGGCAAAGCTGGTCGGAAGGCTACTGAAAGTGGCCCCAAGCCACGCAGGCAGTCCCAGACCCCATACCGGATGTAGCTGGGGGAAGAACTCAGGAAAAAACTTTCAGCAGTCCCAATATGTGGTTCCACCTCTGAGGCCACAGGTAATAGATGTCATGTAGTAGGCATTGAAGAATCCGAAGCTCTTGAAGCATAAAACGGCATAATTATCACAGGATTCACACAAGTCATCTCCACAGATGCTGGTATAGCAGCAGGGACTGCTGCAGAAGGCAGAGCTGAGTTGCACTCCATAACCTCTCCCGACTGAGACACAGCACACACACTGAGTCCTCTATGCATCAGACCAGAGATCCCCCTACCGAAGAGCAGAGGAATTTCCCCAGTGTCCTGGCTAAATTTCCCTCACTCACTAAAAAATACCACCAACAGTTTCATCTGGTTCTAGGTCAGTTGGCATTCATCTGTATTCCCCTCCCCCGGGTCGTGCCTGAAAATAGGCAGGATTTCTCTAGTGCACTTACCCGGTCAACAAAAACTAAATAAATAAGCTGGCACTGGAGCCGTGATGTTGTCCAGGCATAACATCATGGCTCTATTGCCAGCACACTAGAGACTGCACTGAAAAGAAAAAAAATTCTGCTGCCTATGAACAGCTTCACTGCTACCTGCTTTGCAGCTCAGCCAGGTGCTGACAATGTATACCCCCATCAACACACTGGCGTGTGCCTCTCGAGAATACACTCCACTTTTCCCTCACAGTCCTTTCATATTTCTTCTCCCAATACAAAACTACTGGAGAACTAAAACAGCAGTGGAGCTTCAAATAAATGAGTGAGAGGATGCAGGCTGCTGACCGTCAGACATTCAAACTAAAAAAAGTTACACTTAAAAGTGAGATGGAGACCTGACGGCTTCAGATTATGAATAAAACTAGAACAGTAACACTTACTCTACTTTTTCAGCAAGCTGCTACACATATCAAAATTATGTCCAGTGTTTCTTCGTTTTAAGACAAATAAAATACAGAGTGACAGCGACTGTCGAGAAACCAGAAGCAGGTTGCCACCCCATCCCCGCCATATAAAAATAAATTTTACTCCTCAAGCTGAAACAGTGAGCTGAAGCCAGTCACACTGACAACTGGCAACAACCTACAAACTTCATAAAAATGTAAATGTCATATTTTCTTCTAACTAGACAGTAAGAATCAAAAATGGGGCTGGGACAGAACAAGTGATAAGTAAAAACAGCTCCATCTATTGGACAATACAAATAATTGCACTATTTTTCTGTAAGTGCACCTACCCTTTCAAAAAATAACAGAAAAGAGCAGCCTAAATAAAAGCTGTAATATTTTTTCTCACTTTTTTTTAAAACGAGCCATTGTATAATAGGAATAATGCACTCCAGGGTGTGTGTCGTGCTGGGATAATGTCACTTCTGGGGTGATTAGTCGCACTCGGCCTCTGGCCTCTTGCCTTATTGCCCCAGGCGTGACGTTATCCCAGCATGACACACAACCTGTCATGCATTATTCCTTTATTATAACACCTAGTTCCTTTTCAGAGTTGACTGTACGTAATGTTATAGAATCAGTATAACCGAATATGGGGTTGTTTTTCCCTAGATGCAACACTGCACATTTGTCTATATTTAACTCCATTTTATTTGCCTTGCACCATTTTAGTATTTCATTAAGACTGGTGGAGAGTGATATACAGTATGATTAAAAACTGAATAAACTTCATTAGCCAATTTGGTGTCATTGGCAATTTTTATAATTCTAGATGTAACACCATGATGTAGATCAGAGATGAAACAGTTAAATTAAAATGGCCACAGGACTGTTCAAGTTTCTTGCAGGAAAGCTCCATTGAGCAAGCTCATTCACAAGGAGGTCCTGGGTGCATGGTTACAACAAATATACAATGTAGGCAATAACATAACAATACATAAATGGCGGACCAGGTCCCTACAAGGTACATGGGTAAATAGTCCTGGGTGAAAAACAAAAACAAAAACTATTTAGTGCAAGTTGTTTAAGGAAGGTAGCGTAGTGAGAACAAACTAAAAAGTAAGAGAAAGCTAGGAGGAGTTTAGAAACAGTTACAGGTGTCTGATCCCTGTGGATCCCTGTGGAACCCTGCTAGCCATTTCCACGGATGGAGATGTATTACTGAGTAGTCTAACTTGTTGAGTTCTGTTGTTTAACCAACTATTAACCCAGTTAACAAGGTAGGGACTGAATGACATATTGTTTAGTTTGTCAATTTGTATATAATGCTATACCTTATCAAAAGCCTTTTTAAAGTCAATTAGTATGACGTTGCAAGGTTTACCTTTAGCCAAGCTTTTAGATATTGATTCTTAAAAAACTACAAAGTTAGTTACACAGGATCGCCCCATTTTAAACCCTTGTTGAGTTATATCAATGTATCCTAATCTCTCTGCCTCCTCTTTGAATCTGTTTTTTACCAGGGATTCTAAAACCTTACACGGAACAAATGTTATTCTTATTGGCTGATAGGTTTCTGGATGAAGTCTATTACCCTTTTTATAAATTGGGCTTATGTCAGCTTTTTCCATTCAGATAGTATTTGTCCTAGAGTTACTGATTTCTTAAACAAAATTGTTAAGGGCACATTTAGGCTAGATAACATGTTTTTTAGGTATTTGGGGTTAATACTATCTGGACCAGGGGATGCATGGGGTCTCAAATTAAGCAAAACTTGTTGTACTTCTTCATTAGTAAATGTTTTCATATCATTTGTATTGCTATTTGCTTTATTAGGTGACTCTTTTTTATTGAAAACAATTAACACAATCTGGATTTTATTTCATATGTAGGAATAAAAGACAATCTGGACTCAATTACATATATGGGAATAACACACAATCTGTCTCAATTAGATATAGTATGTGGGGAAAATGCAGAATATGGCCTTGATCAGAAATGTGGAATATCACACAATCTGGATTTGATTACATATGTGGGAATGACACACAATCTGGACTCAGTTACATATGTGGGAATAACACACAATCTGGACTTAATTTATTATGTAGGAATAACACACAATCTGGATTTAATTACATATGTGGGAACAACACACAATCTGGACTCAATTACACATGTGGGACAAATTCATAATCTGGTCTCAAGTAGATATGTGGGAAAAATGCAGAATTTAGACTTGATCAGATATGGGAATTACTCACAATCTAGATTTGATTACATATGTCGTAATAAGGCACAATCATGACTTGATTTGCATACTTATAGCACACTTCAAATACATAACTGGGGGTTCTAAATCTGGTCACACTATTGTACAAAGTTTACATTACTTTATATAAATTCGATTATTGAGAGATTACAGTGTAGGAAATAAATAATTAAAGATAGAATAATGGCTATGCCACTGCGTGTTGTGTTTTTTTTTCATACACTGAGATGCGTGATGACTCATAAAGCTCAAAAGTGAAACTCGAGAGTTTTATGAGGTCATCACACACTAAGAGTGTGTAACAAAAAATCCATAAATAAGTTACACAGTCTTTATTTTTTTATAATTTCTGGTTCACGTTTTTTTCCATAGTAAAAGGCGGTTATAATTTGCCATTATAACCAGCTGGGCCTGAATTATAATAGCAAGCAACATGCCACTTTTACTATGGTAAAGCCTAAACAACAGCAGCTCCACTTCTTCGAGACTTTTCTTTTTCGCACTGTCTGGGGCTGTAAATGAATTTAAGTCTCTTTTTTTTTTCGTTTTTTGTTAAACAGGTCGGTGAGAGACAGACTGCATGTACTTTTATGCTAGCACAGTAAAGGGCAGCTGGGCTCATTCAGGGACTTTACTGTTGTGCCTAACGCTCTCATACATTTTTATTCACTGCCGCCGCTCCGCTACTGTCTGTACCTCCTCCTTGGCTCCATCTCCCTTATGCTACGGCTCTTTGGCAGGTTACTGCTGAAAACTGACCAATTTTAACTTAAAAAATGAGATGTTCAGCACCCTCACTGCCGGATCGCTGTCGTCATGGAACCGCCTTACAGGTACTGCTCCTCCCCTTCTTGTCACTGCCTCTCACCATATTTTATATAATTGCTCAGGTGAAAAAATGGGACCCCAGCAATTATAAAAAATAAAATATTGGGTGATGTGTGTAAAACTCGATTTTTACACACACCCTCATTGTGGGATGCATTTCATAAACCCCTTGGGCTTCGCCCTCGGGGTTTATGTAGCATCCCACAACTCTGGTGTGTGTAAAATCTCATTACACACATCACCCCATATATTATTCTCTATATAATTACTGGTGCAGGGAATTTTTTTCCTTCAACACTTGAAATGAGAGTTAAAGACAAAGACACAGACAGAGAGTGATCCTTTTAATTTTAAACTTAATAACTATGCAGGTTAAATAGCTGCATCTACGTCAAACATTGGGCCTATGATGATTCAACAACTGTGTTACCCAGTAGAATACAGGGGGACTGTGGGGATAGTACAATTACTGTGCCTGTTAGCTGGGACTGTGAGGGACTAATAGGGATAAGGGAGGAGGTGGAGAGAGGATTGCAGAGATTGCCAATTATTTGTTTATGTTTTACCCATTCCCTTTCTTTCCTAGAGCCTTGTTCCTGCCTTCCCTAAAAAATCTTATTCCATATCCCTTGTTTGTGTTTTACTCCTGGTTGCTGTTTTCTATTGGTTGGTCATTGTGTTATTGCATTGTGTAGTGGGACTGTGTGGGGCTGATAAACCACAGCATAGGGCTGGCAGAACAGCCTAGACATTACAGTAATGAGCTGTGAATGAGCTTGATACATCCAGCAGATTAGGGTTTGATACCCACAACCTCCTCCTGCATATTGTGATACCCTGAATAAGTAATTTAACCTTCCTAGTGTCCTTGGATTGCCCTTGAAAGCAGGCCCTGGGCCTAGTGGGACTTACCCTGTTACCAAAAGAATAACTAGTTACAGAAGAGACTGACTTGATAACGTTGTTCAAGTACTGACTTTTGGAGCTGCATGGGCTCGCATGTCATTTCGGAGAGGCAACTTTAGTGAGTTACAATTTCAGTGACTCAAATACAGTGCAGTAAATTTCAGTGATGGTATTATTCAGCTCATACCAATATCAGCGAATCATACTGCAAGCAATGAAGTCAGTGACAATCAAAATCAGTCCTGCATCTGGAAGTTAAAGGTGAGACCTAACCAATACTCTATATGAGGATGGATAGCATATTCACCCACAACCTGAACTGAGGCTCTGTTTGGTCTCGTAACATCTCCTTGTAGTGGAGGCCACTGAACCAGACATGATCTGAGCCATTCAGACTTCAGACATCCTCTGTTCCTCCTTAATACAATTGAGGAACTTCCTGATTGTGGGGTGACATGTGCCCAAGCATGTGTTGAACCCATGGTGCCACCATCACGCATTACTGGCTCTAGCGTGACCACCAAGTACAGTATCATAACAGTTCCAGGCTTGCACTTCATAAATGGGTCTCCAGCATCCAGAACAGCTCATGGGATGCCCAACCCATGTATACTAACATACTATTTGCCAGCAGATTAGGCCTTATGGTCGATCAAGTCTGCTCGAACCTAGATCCTTAGTTGGGTGCAGAGACCCTCCCATCCCTTGTGCTCCAGAAACCCCTATCATCCATCCCCACCCCCCCGGGACAGGCCATCATCTGATACATCCACTTTCTGTGTCTGTCCCACCCTCTCTTAAAGCCCTCCACTGTGGATCTCTGAACCAGCTCACCAGGCAGAGCATTCCAAGGGTCCACCACCCTCTCAGTGAAAAACCTCCTCCTCTTCCCCTCACCCTTCCACCTTCCAACTTCAAACCATGCCTCTGGTGATGCCTCCCTGCTTTAGGTCTAAAGATCCCTCCATGTTTACCCTATTTATTCCCTTGAGGTACTTGAGACCTCAATCATGTCCCCCTGTCTCTCCTCTCCTCCAATGAAAACAGGCAGAGCTCCTCAAGTCTGTCCTCGTAAGTCAAATCCCCTAGCCCTCGTATCATCTTTGTTGCCCTCCTCTGTACCCTCTCCAGGAGCTGTATGTCCCTCTTCAAGTGTGGTCTCCAGTACTGTACACAGTACTCAAGGTGTGGTCTAACCAGTCCATTGTACAGCGGCAGAATCACTTCCTTGCTCCTAGAGGTGATCCCTCTTGCGATGCATCCCAACATCCTGTTTGCCTTGCTAGCTGCTCTCCTGCACTGCTCAGAGTTATTCATACATGTATCCACCATGACCCTAGGTCTTTTTTCCCTGTTGAGGCTTCCAGCACCTCCCCTCCCAGGGTGTACCTGTGTTTAGGGTTTCCCCGACCAAGATGCAACACCTTGCACTTGGTGATATTGAAATTAATTTCCATGTGTGAGCCCAGCTTTCCAGGGTGTCCAGGTCCCTTGCAGAGGCCAACCTCCCTCTTCTCCCTCAACTACTGCTCCCATCTTGGAGTCATCCGCGAAGAGACTCATTTCACACCTATACCATCCCTGATGTCTGATATGTATGCATTAAACAGGATTGGACCCAGGACCGAGCCCCTGTGGTACCCCCACTACCAACCTCTGTAGGGTTCGAGAGCTCCCCACAGACCACTACCTCTGAGTGCGTCCAGCTATCCAGTTTTCAATCCTATCTGACCATCAAAGGGCCTACTCTAACCCCATCAGTTTCTCCACCAGACCATTGTGGGGACAGAGTCAAACGCCTTGCTGAAGTCCAAGAATAATACATCCACAGGCTTACCCCTGTCCAGTTCTGATGTATCTTCGAAATAATTCAACAACTCCATCAAACTCTCATCATGCTCCTGAAAAAAGTCATTATCCCTCAACTCATCAAAGGTGCTTGCAACATCAGAGACTGGCACAAATGCTAACGACAACAGGCAACGTATATTAAGGGCGAAATCTGCATCCTCCACATACCATCTCAATACCTCCGGGTACTGCTGCAGATGCCTCCGCATACCATCTCAGTACCTCCGGGTACTGCTGCAGATGCCTCCGCATACCATCTCAGTACCTCCGGGTACTGCTGCAGATGCCTCCGCCTACCATCTCAGTACCTCCGGGTACTTCTGCAGATGCCTCCGCCTACCATCTCAGTACCTCCGGGTACTTCTGCAGATGCCTCCGCCTTCCATCTCAGTACCTCCGGGTACTTCTGCAGATGCCTCCGCCTACCATCTCAGTACCTCCGGGTACTTCTGCAGATGCCTCCGGCTACCATCTCAGTACCTCCGGGTACTTCTGCAGATGCCTCCGGCTACCATCTCGCACCTCCGGTACTTCTGCAGATGCCTCTGCCTACCATCTCAGCACCTCCGGTACTTCTGCAGATGCCTCCGCCTACCATCTCAGCACCTCCGGTACTTCTGCAGATGCCTCCGCCCACCATCTCCAGCACCTCCGGTACTTCTGCAGATGCCTCCGCCTTACCATCTCAGTACCTCCGGTACTTCTGCAGATGCCTCCGCCTACCATCTCAGTACCTCCAGGTACTTCTGCACATGCCTCCACATACCATCTCAGTACCTCCGGGTACTGCTGCACATGCCTCCACATACCATCTCAATACCTCCAGGTGCTGCTACACATGCCTCCACATGGCCTGTGTGAAGTGAAAAAAGCAACGTTTCACCCTCGCTGTTGGAAACGCTGAGTGCACAGCCTTCATTGCAGCCCTCCCAAAATCCAACATCACAGTACTATGATTCATTGTATCCACCCAGCCCTTCAGTCTCTGAAACATACTCTCATACAAACATGCCCTTCTTGATGACATCAGAACATAAATCGCAGGTACAATGACACCTTCTGTGCAAGACCCATGCACTGTGTACAGCTGTGCAAACAAAGTTGGACAGGTACGAAATGTACTGTCCATAAACCATTCATCACATGTAGACAAAAGGTTAGACTACAGTAGGCAGCATACATCAGGATACAGTCATCAGTGCCAGTGTCCCACAAGAGAAAATGCTCACCTCAAGCTGTCATGCAATACTCCGGTGGAATCATTAATTCAGTAACAGTCACAGGCATCACTAGATATATGTTCACTCTGTTGGATCCTCTGCACAGTACATCACAGCAAACTAACATCAGGTAAGGGTCCTGCTACAGCTCACCTACAGAAGCTGCACTTTGCAGCACAACCTGAGCAGTGCTGTCATTGCTGCTCCTGACTCTCTCCCTCATATCTCCAACAACACAGCAAGCACCAATAGCCACAGCATCAGCCACATGACTATGGCCACAGGGGATATCAACTACGTTGTCTGCCACAGTATGGATTCTGGTGGGACATCGGTACTTGTGCCCATCCACACACCTCCAATATGCCTTGTTGGACAACTCTTTATCCCTCCGATATATGAAGCTGGCATGCACAAGCAACGGCAAGCCCCTCTGACTCCTCAAGAACTCCACAGCCATCTTGCATCCTGTGGGTACCATCCAGCAGCCCCTCGTATAGCATGATTGAAGACAGCTGCCACCACTTAATTGGTGTGGTGATGTACACAGGGGGACTGCACCCCCTCCACCTCCCCCTTGGGTGATGCACCCCCAGACCCCCCTGTGTGGATGCACTCCTCCAGACCCCCCCAACTTAAATATACCAACTCCAAGATGCACCTGGATACAGGGGGTATTTAACCCTTTCCAGTCACTGTAATTACCAATCACTATATTGTGCCACTCCCTGAAATCACCAGTCTCTATGATGTGCCACTCGCTATGATTGTATTTGCTGTAAATGAGTTGCTGAAGTTCCCTCGCTATGTTTGCCTCACTGAATTGACGTGCTACTGCTGCATGGCATAGCAGAGCACTCATTTATCAAACAGGGCTCATACTCTTAGAAACAGATACTTATTTTTGACCAGTAATAGAAAACAAACAAAAAGAAACAAAAAAAAAAACTATTCAAGTCATTATACTCTCTGTATGACTGGTTTCGTAGTTCTAATTTATGTTTGAACTACATAACTTAGATATGTGGGAGATGTTGACAGCAGTAGACGGTAGAAATTCTTACATGATGACTCCCAGCTTCAAGAGAATGTCTAAGATTCTGGTAATGGCTTTTAAAATCATTTAGTCCATTACCTTATGTGACACTCATTTGATCCCAGAAAATATGTTTTTCATTAAGTCCACTACAGAAGAGAAGAGAAGAGCTTGAAAATTGTGCTGAGCAGATAGCCAGTTGAACTCTTCCACTTCCTTGTCAGATGGCCCCACTCCCTCATTCAGATGTTTTGTTATGCCTAACCAGGCAGAGGGAAGGGGTGCGCCACAAAGAAGTCAAAGCAGGACATTTTCTGAACTGTTTGATGTTGTATATACTAAAGTAACCTTTGACATAAATGAAAGTCAATGCTGAACTAACAGGGGCCCTATTAGTTGGCAATGACTTTTATTTATAACAAAGGTTGCTTTAACATACATAAAACTGTTTCAAAAATATCCTCCATTGACTTCTATGTGGCACACTCCTGTGTTCTGCCTGGTTAGACATTACAAACTGCCTGAGCGTCGGGGTGGGGCCGGCAGGTCAGGAACTGAAGGGGTTGCCTGGCCATCCATTCAGCACAATGGGTTTGATCAGTTCCTTCCCATAGTTGACTTAAAGAAAACCTTCCTTTCTGTGCTCAAAGGCTATCTCCAGAGGAAGGTACTGAGCTACTATATTTAAAATGCCATTACCGAAATCTTAGACATTTCCTTTCCAGACAGAAGAAATTAGCATATGTAAGGATTCTGGGTTGGGGAGTCGGGTCTACTTCTTACATAGGCTATTTTCTTATATATAAAGCATCCTGTGTCACAGAAGGTGGGCAGTTCACTCCCATATTGCTCTGTCTCCAAGATAACACATGTGCCTAATTTGCCATGAGCTACTGGGTCAGTATTCAGTCAAAGTAAGGAGATAATGAGTTAAAGGAGTAGTCCACCCAGAATTTGCAAAAAAAAAATATGTTATGCAGAGTGTTTTGATATGTATGTTAAGTCCTAGCATGTCATTCTCTCTGTCTGCTATTAGGAGTTTTTTTCTAAATTAGCCTGCTAGTTGTATGGTAGTTGTATGACCCCTGGAGATCTCCATCACAAATAGGTTTATTGGCTTTCTTTCTCCTATGATGCACCCTGTCTCATGTGACAGTGATGTAGCCATGCCCTTAGATTTAGCATGTGCACTGCTTTAAATCAGTTTAAAATCAATTCACAATAGCAGAGCTTTGTAATTGTTCTTATCCAGGGTGCACAAATGGCAACAATTACAGTTTAGCAGATACCTGAGAGCTAGCTAACTGGGGTTTCTGTAAGAAAACACCTGCTAAATAGCTCTAATTCATTATTTGTGTTTTCGGTGTGTGTCAGGTCTAGCTAGCAGGAGTGTTTTAATTTTAAAACTTTTAATTTTATCAAACTATACACAACCATAAAAGCACAGAAACTGCCCAGATCATCAATGCTAACTATAATTAATAAAGACTCTAGTTGTTTTCTTACAGAAATCCACTCAGTTAAATGTCAAGTATTTGCTAAACTGTAAATGTAGGTATCAGCATTCTGTTAGCAGTTAGTGCTGATTTTGCTCTGTGACAAGATTTTCATATTTATTTTATTTATTTATTTTTTACAAATGAAGTGTATGGTATGAAGCTGCAGCCTAGAAACTGCAACATACTTTGAAGTCAGCTTTTCTCCTGCCTGTGGTATGACATGAAAGCAACTAGTTGACAGTGACTATTCAGTTACACATTTGATTCCATTTACAATAATTCACTGCACTACACATTTAGTGTATCACACTTTTCAAATAATAAAACACATATTATCCAAACTAAATAACTCACACATACATAGTTTTATACTTTATTAAAAGACACTTCACAGTTATAACAAAAACAAGCAAAAAAAATAAATAAATGAAAGTGATGTCACAGAGCAAAATCAGCCCTAACTCCCAGTTCCTTCTAGTAGAATGATGGTGTACCTACATTTATGGTTTAGAAATACTTGAGAGCTGAGTAGGTGTTCTGTAAGAAAACAGCTACAGTCTTTACTAATTATAGCATTGATGATCTGGTCATTCTGTGCATTTTATTGTTGTGTGTAGTTTGGAGGAAATAACATTTAAAATGAAAACACTACTGCTAGCTAGATCTGACACACACAAAACACAAATAATGAATTAAAGCTATTTAGCAGGTGTTTTCTTACAGAAACCAGTTAGCTAGCTCTCAGGTATCTGCTAAACTGTAATTGTTGCCATTTGTGCTCCCTGGATAAGAACAGTTACAAAGCTCTGCTATTGTGAATTGATTTTAAACTGATTTTAAAGCAGTGCATATGCTAAATCTAAGGCATGGCTACATCACTGTCACAAGAGACAGGTGCATCGCAGAAGAAAGAAAGCCAATAAACCTATATGTGATGGAGATTCCTAGGGGTTGTAAACTACCATACAGCTAGCAGGCTAATTTAGAAAAACCTCCTAATAGCAAACAGAGGGAAGGACACACTAGGACTTAACATACATATCAAAACACTCTGCATAACATATGTTTTTTTGCAAATTCTGGGTGGACTACTCCTTTACCTCCTAGGCTGCTGAAAGAACTAGAATGAATCAATTTGATTTTCTGGACAGATGCTCATTCTGCAGCCCTGTAAGGTTTAAATGACAGTAACTTCAAACTTTTTTTTTTTGTTTATATCCTGAGATGTTGGGAGGCACAGTAGCATCCCACCTGCCTTCTAAGACAGAGCATTAAATAGCAACAATCGGGAGGTTCACTATTTTGCAGTTGTGGATGGATACATTCAAAAGCCCAAAAAGGAAGTTCCATGGTTAGCTGCTTTTAGAGCTAATGCAAGAGGCTGCAGGCTCCGCCTACCTGCAGCCCTAAAAGAAAACATTCAGTATTGGAGAGTCAGGTGGAGTACAGTTTAAGGAGAAAACAGCACAAAATGAAGACAGGAGAGATGTGAATTTAAATAAAAATGATTTGAATAACATTATTGTAACTGTAGAGCTGTGTTACACACTAAAATCAATCCATGTCCCCTTTAAGAGCAGGATAGAAGCAAGTCATTTGATCAGAAAAAAAATGTTTTAGTTTTCATTTTTCGTAATTTACCATCAAGGTAGTAAGTTTAACTTGTGTTAACTAGCTATTTTTTTTGGACAAACTGAGTTTATCAAATCAAATGCTAAGTTATAAAAATTCACATTTTCCTCAATAAGCTACTTTGTCTCCTGTCTCTGAACTCATAACAGCACCTGTTGACTGGATCTACCTTTACACAGTGGTTATTTAAACAATAGATTATGTATGTGCATGCGGGAGCTGTGATGGGGGTGGTAGTATTGTGTGAGGGGTGAAATAGCACGCTAAAAGTTCAGGATACTGAAATTGTTTAGGACAGATGCAGTACCTGGCACCGGTGAAATACAGCCTTATGTCTCCTTGCTGATTCAGAATCCAGTCCCATTCCTCCTGACTCAGAATTTCAAACAATGACACCACAAAGAAAGACTGCATACAGAAATACACTACAATACAGAGAGTTGGTAGAGTTCATTATGCACTTGATGTTCCTTTCGTGCTGACATGTGTAGTAGAGTAGTAATTCCTTGTTGACTCGACTAGTCAGCATGCTCAGGCTGTAGGTTGGGATACTGAAACTGGTTAAAATGAAATCACTGGGAGCTAGAATGCATGCATGAATCTATATCAGATTTTTTTTTATTCACTTTTCTCCGGTAATGTTCCCACCATCTTTATCCTCTCCTTCCCCCAGCTGGTTTCCCCTGTCTACCCCTCTACCCTCCTTGATGTTCCCCCACTGGGCCTCATTCATTCAATAATTGCCAAATAATCTGCCTATTAACTGTGATCCATTCCTGAAAGGAGCTGGCTCCAAGGATACATTAAATTTGTGTACTACGTTCCTCAGAACACTTGTAATTAAATACATATTCCACAGGTATGATATATTTAATATTATAAAATGGGCTAAAATATTCCAGACTCCTGATTGGCTAAAAGCTAGTTTTAGCCGTGTCCTTACCAGTATGTATTGTGCCAACCGGCACTAATTCTGCCAAGGTCAGCCACAACACACAAAAATATCACTGTGCTCAACAACATCCTGTCAAAAAATGAACATACAGCTCCGTCCTAGAGCTCCGTGCCAACGTAAGCAGATCTCCAACCAGCCCAGCACTGCCACCAACAAAAAAGAAATAGCCATGTATACAACATCCGCCACTTTCCAAATGCCAACATGATCTTCCTACTTCGTACCTGTTTTTTTTTTCTTTTCACTGCCTGTGTGCCCCTTAGCACCAGTGTAATGCTCCTAATCCCAACATTTCAAATGGTGCCAAGAAAGCCGTCACGGAACATACCGAACTCTGAGGCTACTATGAAAATTAAGAAAAATATCATCCTTTAGCCACTGGTGAAAGCGTATCTCAGTAAAATAAAAACAAACTCGCTCCACCACCGCGGCGACAATGCAGAAACTGCTATTTTATGAAACTGAAAGAAAAAAAATCGCAGATTATGCGGCGGCACAGACATACTACGCTCACAAACAAGCAGCGGTCAAAATTTCAAACAAAACAGATATAAAAAATCAAACTGTTCAACGCTGACTTCTCCTCTACAAAATCAAAGTCAGCATAGTAAAACAAAGGCTCTTTTAAATTTGACAATCATCCACGAAGTCTCCATTACTAATCAACTAAAGGGCATGCTCGCTCCCTAAAAACCCAGGCGGCATCCACACAACAACAAATCATCCTCTCATTCTTTCAAAAACGATAGACTACACTAAAAATTTCATAAAAACAAACTTCATATCAAATTAAGTAGCCTACCTCTGCCCCTGCTATTGAGCACAGAAGTCTAAAATGGGACTATTTTTTCCATCTTTCCTCTATTAAATCCATATATATATATGGTCTTTTTACACATTTTTTTCTTGCAATAATTACTAAACAGCCCATTTTATAAGTGGAATAAGACACTCCGAGGTGTGGTTTATGGCTTGATAAGAGCACTTCCCAGGTGCTAAAGTCGCTCGGCGAAAGCGCCTCGTGCCTCACTACGCACCTGGGGTGTGCTCTTATCAAGCCATAAACCACACCTCATCATGTCTTATTCCTTACAAATGTTATGTCACAAATGTGACTGTATGATTATTTATATTTTTAACTGCATGTCTTGATACAAATGTAATTGCATGTTTAATTTCTGGATATGTTAAATGTTAAACTGTATGTTTAATTCTTTATCAATTGTAACCCCAAAAAAAAACCAGGTTGCACTGGGAGACAAGCAACTTGGTGATCAGTGTGCCTTCCTGGTGAAAAATGTCAATAAAATAAATAAGTTAATGTCTGCAATGCATATAATGTCATTAGGACTGATCCCTGGTGTGGTGGAATACAGCATTGTGTTTTACTGATTTTACTGAACATTTGAATAGGTTCAGTCCCAGGCACTGGTGAAATACTTACCTAAACAGGCAAAGGTTAGTGTGGAACAAAGACCGTGTTCAAACAAAATTCAGTAGTGTCAATCTGAAGCTTGAGTCAAGAGTTTGTTAGGTCTTACTTGAGACTAATGCACGTGTTAGAAATCAGGCGGAAAAAATGGCTCTCATTTTACGGACTCGTTGAGTGAATCATGGTTTCAAACCAAATAAAATAAAATAAAATAAAATCACACTTGGGATTTGAAAGACAGAAAATAACAAACACACACACATCGTTTCATAGTGTAAGACTTTATTATACAGATGTAACATATGAAAATGTGCTTCCTATCTCCTTTAAAGCTGTGGATGAAAGAAGTCTATTTCAATGTTTGCCATTGATCTTTAAGGAGCTGTCAGTCAGGATCAACATATTTTGCTCCACAGTGTTACCACAGCAATCAGCACCTGCTAATCATCCCACAGATGCCATCTGCTGTCTGATGGCAGCACTACAGAAAAGAAAAAAAAAACTGCTGATTTGCTGCAGCATAATACAATTTTTGATGCATTTCCCCATGACAATCTTCATGCAGAATGCTGCAGTAATGTGCTTTATCCTGGTGGGCGGCACTGCATATTGGAATAATACAGAATGTGGGCTCAATTACATGTGTAGGAATAACTCACAATCCAGACTTGATTACATATCTGGAAATAATGCAAAATCTGGACTTAGTTATATACAGTATGTGGGTATATTGCACAGTCTAGACTGATTACGAATGTGGGAATAACTGTGCCCTTCTTCTCCCTAGCATATCATACCTTCCTTCTTCTGTTACTGTTGTGTGGCTCTGACTTGGTGTGTTGAAGCCACTTCCATAGATTCAAACACAGTGTGCTGACGTGGGAGCTCTATTCATCAGTGAAATGCAGAGACCAGTCACTGTTTGGAACAGCTGCTTGACTGCACATTACAAAAGAAGGCTTGGCCTGCAGAACAAGGAAGCTGGGTAGGCCCTGTACAAGGCCATACACAACAGAAGGCAATCATACCTAGTTTGATCCGGAATGGAATCTCAGTACTGTGCTATAGTGCTCAGAAAACACAACAGTGCACACACCACATACCAGGTTTAATAATTTATTAGTGCACAAGCTCAGAAAAATGTAACCAGAACCACTATGTACTGCCTCTTTAATGAGGCTTCATCAGACTGGCAACAGCATTTTGAGACCAATAGCTCACATCCAGTAGTCTGGTGGATAGAAAAGCAAACACCAGCACTACTGAAGTATACTAAAAAGGGCTTAATGATTAAAAGGACTAATCGTCCAACAGTCCAGCTGAACCAGGTTGCCACACACACACACAGACCAGCCTGCTGGATGGTTAGTTATTTTTAATCATTAAATGCTTTTTGGATACTTCAGTGGTGCTTGTGTTTGCTTTTTCTGTCCAGTACTCCCTCTGCACCAGGCACGCTTGATACAGTGAAGTGGATTTTGCTGTTGGAAGTTTGGTGGATTGCATTCCCTGCTGAGAATGTGAGACAAGAATGCAGTTGCACCTCAGAAGACACATTTGATTCATAAGCAGACAAAATTATGTTAAAGTTGAAGGACTGGGCTAGAGCTTTCAGACAGTCAGTGATGCTTTTCAATATAGTAGAACAAACTGATCCAAAGTCTCTCTTTTCTAAAGACAAGAGAAACAGAGTTGTATCTAAGGAAATGCAACCCATTACATTTGTAACTTATTTTCATGCTATAGATTCAGAAGGGAAAAAAATGTACAACTGGTGGTCTATTCTGACATGTTATCATGTCAAGTCTGCGGTAGACAATACTACACTGTCAGAAACAGTACAGACAGCACTGCACAAGTCAACACCACATCAGGGAATACCGACAGAAAACAGAAAAAAAGAAAGTTAAAACATTTAGGGGGCACAATTTGAAGATAGAGGGGGGGCAGCTCAGAGGTAATTTGAGAGTATTTTTTTCACAGAGGGGGTTGTGGATGCATGGAACCCTTCTGGAGGAGGTTGTGGAGTCAAAAGCAGTGGTGGAATTCAAGCACGTGGGACAGTCATAAAGGCAATTCTAGGGGGGGGGTAGGAAGAAGTAGGGTGCTGGTTAACTAGGATCTGCAGCTTATCCATTAGGTAGGGAAATGGGCAGACTGGGTGGGCCAAGCGGTCCTTATCTGCCATCAAATTCTATGTTTCTATGTTTCATTTCACTGGCATGGTGGTCCATGGTGGTGTGGTGTTGTAATAGTAAATCTGCACTTCACCACTGATCCATGCCCATATTCACTGGGTGTGGTGTTGTCTGTGCTATTCTGACTGCACAATATTTGCTGTAATGAATTGATATGAAGCCTTCTGACAGGAGATAGAACAAAGAGAAATCTAGTGGGTTATGCAACTATCTTAAAAAAGGGAAGAGCATAGGGGATCATGTGTCTAACAGTGCTAAGTCTTTGCAGAGAACAAAAAGCTGTTGAGTGAACTAGAACAAGTGTAGATGGTGCAATGTCTGTGCATTTGCACAAAATTCTAATTCATTTGAACATCCAGGTACTGGAGAGGTGTTCAAATTCAGTGGGCTTAGTTATTTTGTTTGGGCAGGAGTAAGGGCTTCTGTTTCTGGTAAGTTTCTGGCTGTTTGTAATTGGTTGAGTCTGTACCTTAAGTAGCAGAAAGTTCAGGCATCACATTACAGGGGATTAGTTTGTTTAAATTGCTGTGTGTTTTCCTAACTGAAATTCAGTGGGTTTAGCCATTTTGTGTAGATGAGAGTGGGGGCTTCTGTTTCTGGCTGTTTGTAATTGGTTGAGTCTGTACCTTAAGCAGCAGGAAGTGCAGGCATTACATTACAGGAGATTAGTTTGTTTAAATTGCTGTGTGTTTTCTTAACTGAAATTTAGTGGGCTTAGGCAAGAGTAGGGGCTTCTGTTTGCTGGTACGTTTTTGGCATTTTCAGGGATTTCACTGGGGTTGCAGCTGTTTGGTTTCATTTTTTTCAGTTCATAAACTGTTCTGTTACAATAAGCTGATTTTTTTCTTTGCAGGACCCACAGGCTAATGACCCACTCACCCTCCCCCATCCCACCAACACTAGGGTTCCACTACCTTTATAGGCAACCATCAGGGTACAATTTCCTGAATCCACAGAGGAACTGAAGTGAGCACAGTTAAAGGGGACAATCTACTACAGTAACAACAATTCAGAGGGGATACCACTTCAATAGTGCAAACCAGAAGTAGTAGGCCGTAAAGGAGAGGAGCGAGGAGAAGGGGAGAGAGAGAGAGAGAGAGAAAACAAACAAAAAAAACAGCAGGAGGGCTTACTGAGAATTAAAGTGGGAGGGTAAATAGCAGGGCAGGAAAGAAAAATGCAGGGAATGGTGCAATGCAGTGCAGTGGATGCAATTTTCAGGAGGACATTCTGGGTACTTCAGTACTGCCCCATATGTAGGCACCTCTCTGGGCTAAGGGTGCAACCTTTGCCCACACCCAGAGGCCACCATGTCTGTAACCACTGCCACAATGGTTGGCCAGACAGAGGGCTGACTGGACTATGGTGGGCTCAGGGAGGTTGAGGGAGGGGGGCCAGAGGCACATCTTCCATTTGGTCCAATTAAGAAACTCCTATGTTGTCCAAGATGAGCGGGTAAGCCCCACAAGGGAATCTGAGGTTGCAACCAGGGAGGATGAGCGAGTCCTATAAGGGGGAGATCCAGGAGTGAAAGGCAGAGGACCCCAGAGGAAGAGGAAGCTACCCCTGGTGGGTGCTCAATAGTCCGGGGAATGGATCTGTGAACAGGTAGAAGGGAGGTCAAGTTCCTTCCAGGAGGCACAGCTTGGAGGGAAGGGAGGCAAATCCAGAGGACTGCCACAGCGGTAGCTAGAAGGGGGGACCTGAAGGTCATGGTCCATCTGGGGACAAATGACCTAGCCAGGGAGGAGGTGAGCATATAGCAAGTACAGGAAGAATTCAGGAGGTTGGGTAGGCACCTTGGAGAGGTGACAGGCTCCATAACTTTCTCAGAGATGCTGCCACTCCACAGCAGGGGGGAGGCTAGAAACCTCCACATGAGCAAGTTCAATACTTGGTTGAGGGGCTGGTGTGGAGTAAATAGATTTAGATTTATTGGGGACTGGCACCCCACCTGGAGGGATGGTGGCCTGTACAGGGGGGGATGGTCTACATCCATCCAGGGACGGGACTGGGGTCCTCAATGAAATGTTTAGATGCCTCCTTGCCAAGCATTTAAACTTGCCAAGGGGGATGTCAGAAGCAGGGAGACTTAGGCAACCCACCCCACAGGTCAGAGTAGCTAGCAGGATGTATCAGGATCAAATGTTGAAAACAAATTTTCCCAAACTCATTATGAGGGGTAAGGCAATGGAAGGGAGGCAGCAAATGAATGAAAACAGGGTTGGAAAGGGTGAACATGGAGGCAAGGGTAGAAGTGCAAGGTGGACAGGTAGGGAAACAGGACAGATATATCTCCACAAGGACATAGACAGGATGAAGGCAGTCCAGAAGAGGGCAACTAAAATGGTGCAGGGTCTCCATCAGAAACCATATGAAGAGAGACTAAGAGAGCTTAATATGTATACCCTTGAGGAAAGGAGGGACAGGAGGGACATGATAAAAACTTTCAAGAACCTCAAGGGAATCAACGAAGTCCAGGAAAGTAGAATCTTTCAGAAAAAGAGATGTGCAAGGACAAGGGGGCACAATTCAAAGATAGAGGGGGATGGCTCAGAGGCAATGTGAGGAAACATTTTTTCACGGAGAGAGTGGTGGACACATGGAACCACCTTCCTGAGGAGGTTGTGGAGTCAAAAACAGTGGGGGAATTCAAGAATGCATGGGACAGACATAAGGCAATTATAGTTCGGGGGGGTAGGAGGAAGTAATCTGTTGGTGAACTTGAATCTTCAGCTTACCCAATAGGTAGAAAATGGGCAGACTGGGTGGGCCAAGCAGTTCTTATCTGCTGTCAAAGTCTGTGTTTCTGTGTTACCTGGGCCCATTACAATAGATAAGGCAGAAGTAAATGGGCAGGAGAAAGAAAACAGGGCTGGAAGGAGGGAGCCAAAAGGCAAAGGCAGAAATGCAAGGGGCACAGGCTGTGAAATATGGACAGCCATGTATGCAAATGTCTGACGCCTGGGGAACAAAATCCCAGACCTGGCAGCCCTGATGGCAGAGTTGGACCTAGACGTAGGGGCAATTACTTAAGCAATAAGGCATAACAGGGGTGTGTGTTGTTAATAGCGTCACTCCTGGGGTGGAGTCGGCCTTGCAGTGAGCTGAGGTCTCCCTACCCAGGAGTGGCTGATGTCTCTGTGTGGTACAAGATGCTGTTGTGCTATAAATGGCTCATCTGCTAATAAAAAAAGAAAAAAACACATTTTTTCTGTATTTTATGTTTGATTTTTGTGAGTGGATGAATACCATTTTAAAAAAAAGTCAAGACTATTTCGCACCACCAGGTAGTGCTGCAGTCTGAATGATGTTGTGTGGTCACTCATTTGTGTGCCTGTGTCCTGCATGCTGTGATGTTTGATATCCCCCTCACCCCTCACACACACACACACGGCAACTTGCTCGCTCACCCGTTAAAGGAGGCTATGTTTTATGTTTCTTTCTTCCTTTTTTTCAAGTATCTCTGCTGCAGTCAGCATACGCTGCAGTCAGCGTACCACTTGGCTTCAGTGCAGTGCGGTGGTAAAGTTTGCCCACCCGCTGACATGATGACAGTACCAGGAAGAAGATGGGAAAGCCATTTGGTGGCACAGGTTTGGTTTTCGAACACTTTTCAGTGGTGAGTACAGGAGGAGTCAGACGGGAATGGAAGATGTGTGACAGTGGACAGATTGTGGCAGTGGTCAGATTTGCAAGTTTCACTAGTGGTCTCTGGTCACGCGATCACTAATTGGCAGTTTCACTTTTTGTAGCTATTCGAAATTGGTCCGTTCTGTGGAAAAATGAAAAAGAGGCATGTTGAAGCTGTAGCGATGTTTCATTCTTAGTGAATGTATTTTTTGGATGCGGGATGGAATGTGTGTTTGGAGGAGGATGGCAGAGTGGTGGAGCTAGCAAGCACGGTAACGCAGTGCCACTTGCTACAATGGCTTCACTTCATTTAAAAAAAAAAAAAACAGCTTTTGTGTTTTGGGGCCAGTGTGACGAGTGTTTAAAAAAAGTCAGGTTTTATATTTTGGGGATAGTGTGATGTGGTGGGTACGAGGTTACACTGTGGGAGGGGCTTCAGTCATTTGCAGCACCATCCTGGAGGTGCAGTAACATGCACAAGGGAGGCACAATTTCATGTTCTGTCAAGCGGTCATGTGTGTGCCTGGACTTAATACAGTGATGTTATCGTGTAATAACATCACTGTTCCAGGCAGCCACTGACCAATCACAGATCAGGAAATTTCTTTACCATTGTATAATGAAACATGGTACACTGGAAATCATGACTGGGAGGTAAATGTATCAGGGTGCACCCTACACAGGAGGGATAGGAATGGTAAAAAGGGGGTGGGGTGGCCCTCTACGTGAGAGATCATACTAAAGCAATAGCAGTGCAAGGTAGATGGGGGAGGCTGAGGCACTGTGGGTCACATGCAAGCCAGGAAATGGAACAGCAGCTCACAAAGAGGTGATCTACAGGCATCTGACACAGAGAGAGGTAATGGATAGGGAAATAGTGGAGGAAATACACGGGATGGAAGTAAAGTAGGAAGTACTGCTGCTTGATGATTTTAACATGCCAGATGCAAACTGGACCATCCCGGCTGTTGTCTCAGCCAGGAGCCGAGAGAGCATGGAATCCTTGCAGGGGGGAGGCCTCAGGCAATTGGTTGAGGAGCCTACCAAGGACAAGTCAATCTCAGACCTTTTGCTGACCAATGGAGACAGGATCAAGGAAGTCGGGATGGATGGACACCTAGGGTCCAGTGACCACCATACAATAATAATAATAATTTTATTTATAAAGCACAATTCAAACATCAAAGTGCTGTACATAAATTTAAGTCAGAAAATTTAAAATCAGAAAAACATCACAAGAGCTTTGCATCAGATTTAACAATTACTAAATGCAAGATTAAATAAATATGTTTCGATTGCAGTTCTAAAGCTCTCCACTGTCATGCATTCCTGAACCTGATGAGGTAGAGAATTCCACAGGGTGGGCGCAGCATATGCAAAGAAACGAGCACCAGATTCTTAAGTTGTCTGAAGTTGTACCCTGGGGACCTCTAGCAATCCTTCGTCGGTGGAGTGGTGGGAGCGGGAGGGGGGCAGTAAGGGTGAAGAAGCTCTTGCAGGTAACCTGAACCCTGGCCATGTAGGGCTTTGAAGGTCAGCAGGTGGACCTTAAAGGTGATCCACCATTGTACCAGTAACCAGTGCAGCACCTGCAGCACAGGTGTAATGTGGTTATAACAAGAATGCCCAGTCAGTAACCTGGCTGCTGCATTCTACACCAGTTGTAAATGGCAGATGTCAACCCCTGGCAGCCCTAGGTAGAGGGCATTGTAGTAATTCAGATGAGAGGTCACAGAGGTGTAGACATGGGTAGGTAGATCATCGGGCAGAACAAGGTGCCTAATCTGGGTGATATTCCTCAGGTGGTAAAATGAGGTCTTGATCACAGATGCTATCTGCGATTTCAACATCAATCCCTCATCGAGGATGACACACAAACTACACACCTGCTCGATGGTCCCTAATTGGCAGCTGCCAAGTACAAGACCGGACGGAAGCTCTACAAAGGGAACCCCCTGTCCAACGACTAGAGTCCACCATCAAAACCTTGGTCTTATTGGGGTTCAACTTCAGCCAGCTAGCACACATCCAGTCTTGGATTTCGGATAGGCAGGAGTTAAATACTGAGAGTGCAACATCCTGGCCGGGAGCAAAGGACAGGTACCGCTGAGTATCATTTGCATAGCAGTGAAAACTCAGTCCACACCACCTTACAATGTCCCCCAGTGGCAGCATGTAAACCACGAACAACAAGGGGGAGAGCACGGAACCCTGCAGCACCCAACATGGCAGGGAGAAGGAGTCAGATGAAAAAATTCCTGATACTTACTCTCTGAGATCTGCCAGTGAGGAAAGATTGAAACCATCTGAGAACTGTACCTGACAGTCCACAGATCAACCGCAGGTGTTCCAGCAATACCCCATGGCCCACGGGTGTCAAATGCAGCTGAGAAATCTAGGAAGACCAAGACTGTACGGCTCTTCCGATCTCTTGCCACCAGGAGGTCACTAAGCACACAGGCAAGGGAAGTCTTGGCACTATGCCTTTTCCTAAACCCCAACTAGAAGGGATCTCAGATGTCGTGGATGGCCAGGTGATCCTCCAGTTGCAGCGTGGCCTCCTTCTCAATAACCTTCCCTACATAGGGACGGTTTGAGTTGGGTCTGTAGTTGGAAAGACAGTCAAGGGATGGTTTCTTGAGAAGGAGGGTCACCACTTCTTCTTTCAAAGAATCAGGGAACTCCCCATCTCCAACAAATGATGGACTATCTCCACCAGGACTGGACCGATGACATCCACACACACCCCAAAATGAAGCAGGTGGGACCAAGGTCAAAACTACAGAAGTGTGTTTCAACATCAGTACAGTTACACAGGAAAGCCACACAAACACATGGGTCCTGGATTTCAGGAGGGTGGACTTTGCTAGGATGGGGAGAGAGAGATAAAAAAAGCCCAGGCAGGAAGGGATCAAGGGGGAGAAGTTGAGGAGCAGTGGGCACACCAGAAAGAAGCCATAGTGGATGTGACAAATCAGTGCATTAGGCTGAGGAACAAGGGAAAAAGAAGGAACAAACCACTATGGTTCACAAAGGAGGTGACAGAGAAAGTGAAGGACAAAAAGAGGTCATTCAGAAAGTACAAGGAGATTCAGAAGGATGAGGATAGGGCAGTGTACCTAGAGAGCCAGAGGGATGCAGAGAAAGTGGTTAGGAGCGCAAAGGCACAGACAGAGGAGAGAGATTAGTGCAAATGGTAAAGAGGGGGGAAAGACATTTTATAGATACATTAATGATAGAAGGAAGGCTGGGGGGAAAGTGTAAGGCTCAAAGGGGTGGGAAGAGTGTGTGTAGAGAGGGACCTAGAAAAGGCATTGGTACTAAATGAATTCACAATAGAGGGGGAGGGACAGGGACCACAGCTAGGTGGCAGCAAAAAATAAAGGTGGGGGGAGGTAAACACTAGTCCCTTTACAAAATAGAGAGTCCTGGAGGAACTCACAAAACTGAGGGCGGACAAAGTGATGGGACCAGGTGATATACACCCCAGGATATTAAAGGAATTATGGATAGTGCTAGCAGCACCACTGGTGGCCCTATTTAATGAGTCATTGGATACAGGGTTGGTTCCAGAGGACTGGAAGGGGGCAAAGGTAGTCCCTCTCCACAAAAGTGGTAGCGGGAAGGATGCAGAAAACTACATGCTGGTCAGCCTAACCTCAGTAGTGGGTAAGATCATGGAGGCGCTGCTTAAGGAGAGGATTGTGGAACACTTGTAAACCATGGGAGCACAGGATCCAAGGCAGCATGGATTCACAGCAGGAAGGTCATGTCAAACAAATCTGATTGACTTTTTTGACTGGGTGATGGAGGAGGAGGAGGATCAGGGAGGAGCAGTGGATATCACCTACCTCAATTTCAGCAAGGTCTTTGACACCGTGCCCCACAGAAGACTGGTGAACAAGCTAGGTAGCCTGGGGTGGGTCATAAAGTGGAAAACTAGGTTAGCAACTGGCTGAGGGACAGGAAGCAGAGGGTGGTAGTAAATGGGATCAAATCAGAGGAAAGGAGGGTGACCAGTGGGGTATCTCAGGGATCTGTAGTGGGGCCAGTCCTTTTTAATGTCTTCATCAGTGACATTGATGAAGGGCTGGAGGAGAAGGTTTGCCTATTTATGGGTGATACCAAGATCTGCAACATAGTAGAAATACCGGGGGGAGGTCACAAGAATGAGGAGGGGTCTGAGAAGACTGGAAAAGTGGTCAGAGGTGTGCCAATTAAAGTTTAATGTAAAGAAGAGCAGGAGCATGTGGCTGGGGTGAAGAAATCATGTGAAGAGCTACAAGGTGGGGGGATTGCTGACAGTCACCAGGGAAGAGACGGATTTAGGAATAATCATCTCAGATTGCCTAAATAAGGCCAAACAGGGTAGCAAGACTGTGGGGAGGGTCAGTGGGATGTTGAGATGAATAGTAAGGGGTATCACTAGCAGAAGAAGGGAAGTGGTGATGCAATTGTACAAAACGCTGGTGAAGCCTCATCTGGAGTACGGTGTTCAGTTCTGGAGGCCACATCTTCACAAAGACATAGACAGGGTAGAGGTGGTCCTGAGAAGGGTGACCAAGATGATGAAGGGCTTGCATCAGAAAGCATATGAGGACAGATTAAAAGACCTCAATATGTATACACTTGAGGAGAGAAAGGAAAGGGGTGATATGATACAGACATTCAAGTATCTTAAAGGCTTGAACAAAGTGCAGGTGGGTGACATCTTTCAGTACAAGAGTTGTACAAGGATGAGGGGACACGATATGAGATTGGAGGGGGACAGGATAAGGGAAAATATGAGGAAGTTTTTCTTCACAGACAGGGTGGTGGATGCTTGGAATAGCCTGCCCCAGGAAGTGGGTGCTAACACAGCAGGGGGATTCAAACATGCATGGGATAGACATAAGGGAACCCTAGATGGGGTGAAGAGAGGTGATAGCCAATGGCCAAGTAGGGTCAGTGGCCGCTGATGCAGGCAGAGAATACGGGCAGACTAGGTAGGTCTAGTGGTCCTTATCTACCAGTAACTACTATGTTAGTATACTATGTTACTATGTGGACTGGCAAACAAGTTTTTGTGTATGTTTGCTGGTGTTCCTGCAAACTCATATACGTTGGATGAACCATGTGCCTTCTGAAATATAGGTTTCAAGAGCACATGATGGTAATTTTGAATCATAATGGAAACAATGCCCTGGGAGAACATTTTGGAAGGGTGCATGATTCCTTCATTCTTAGCTTCAGATTTAGAGCATTGGAACACATTCACCCTACACAGGGGAGAAGAATGATTACATGTTTTATTTCAAAAGGAGGAACACTGGATCTCTTCTTTAGGCACACTACATGCTGGTGGTCATAGTGACCAATTAAACTAAAAACCCTTCCTTTAAATTTGTATCAACAAATGGAATACAATTCTCCCCTTTTTGTAATTTTTTTAAATAGTAAAGTAATAATATTGTAAAAAAAGTAGTTTCCTCAGCTACCCCCCTTTAGTTTCTCACGCCTGTATCTCTCACTCTCTCTCTCACACTCTCTCTCTCTCTCTCTCTCTCTCCCTCTCTTCCATGTGGTGTTCTTGAATTTTATTTATGAAAACTGTGTTTTCTAAAGAACTAGGAAAATATAATTATAAAATGTATATTAGCTTTCTTTCTTTAATGTTGGGTCTTGCTATTGTAGTTTAATGTATCCGAAGTGTCTTGAATTAAGCAATAAGGCATTATAGGGGTGCGTTATGGTGTAATAATGGCACCACCTCAGGTGTGTTGAAGTATGAAATGAAGTGTGGAGGCAGTATAGCGCAGTGGTCTAAGGCTCTGAGCTGCAAATCTGGTGACATCTAACAGACTAGACCTGGGTTTGAATCTCACAGCTTCCAGTTGCATACTGTGTGACCCTGAGCAAGTCATTTAACCTCCTTGTGCTCCCAGGTCGCTCCTGTAAAAAAGCTTTCAGCTTAGTGTGCTATACCTGGTTAAACAACTAAAAAAAAAAAAAGTGGAGTGCTTCCACCACCCAAGAAGGATCATTAGCCCACCATAATCCCTGGAGTGTCTTATTGTGATTATGAAATGGGTCCTTTTTGGTAAACTGGATGCATTTTTTTAAACATATTTTTGTTGAGCTACTTTCAGTTGGGACGTTATACTAGGTTTATGGCTCAGCTGAAAGTACCTCTTGGCCAATCAGGAGCTAGCATTCTTTCTACCCATTATATAATATAGTATAACACATGTACTTTTGCCGTGGGCTACAGTGACAGTCCATCATATTCTGTTCTCTTTTAAAGGCACCCTGATGAAACCTCATTAATGAGGCGATGCATAGGGGTACTGGTTGACTTTTTCTGAGCTTGTGCATCAGTAAATTATTAAACCTTGTATGTGGTGTGTGCACTGTTATTTTTTGTTTTTCTGAATCTAGATGGACAGTAGCATGCTTGGGGGTGTGGTGTGCACCATTGTCCCTTTTTCTATGCATCATAGTGCTGAAGCACTGTATTGTAGGTGGAATACATTGAAGAGGTCTGGGCCTGTCTTCCTGGAAAAAAAAACAGTTTTGCAAAGTGCTACCATGAAACTGCAGCCTCTTAACAAAAGTGACTTGTACAAAACCAAATATTGTACCTGAAAACAAAAGAGTTTCTAAAAGAAATCCTTCCTCGTTTAAACAAAGATACTGTCTTTGAAACCACAGAGGACAAAAATGAGCAGAACTCAATCTTAGGATCAGTCTGTGGTCTGTGGTTTGGAAATGATAGCTGACTTCGATGAATGTGTGTACAGTAAGTCACAATCATAGATATAATCTAGCACCCTCTCTGCAATGCATTATCAGTGATGGTATCACAGCTGGAACTATACATTATTGTTTTATACATGCAAACTAATAATGCAGAAAACATTTGGCATGTCCCATCACAGAAATCCTTTGTGTATAGGGATGTATAAATTCAGATGGGGTTGAGTGAAAGAACTAAACGCAGCAATGAAGCTTCTCACTATCATCGTGCTGACTCTTGCTCTCCTCTGTGCCACTACCCTTATTGCAGGGGCAGGTAAGACTGAGACTGTAGTATTATAGTAGTGTGCTAGTACCTCCATAGTTAGAATGGGGTAGACAGCTGAGTGTTAAATGGCACTTTTAGCTGCTTAAATCTCAGATGCTTCTTGAAAAAAATATAATAATTTCAAAACCTGTATTCCTCCAAAGGTTCTTTTGATCTGCCAGTTTTGGTGAAATTTCTTTTAGTGTTTTTGTTTTTATGATTGGGAAGTAGCAAACAAAATATGAAAAATGTGAGCACTGGCTTTGTTAAGGCAGTTCATGTGCCACTGTTTCTGACATGCACAGAACAACCAGAGGCACGTGAATTGTCCTTATCAGGGATTAGAGCTACACCAACAGTGAAGTGTCCATTTGTTACTCTCGTATAATCGGTGAATGGGACCCCATCCCTACTGCTGGTAGTGTTGCCACCACCTCCCCCCAAAACTGCTAAACAAAGATATTTGCAACCACCATGTGCTCAACTCCAGTGCCACCAAAAATGCTCCTATTCCAATACAATGTGTCCAACCCCAGAGCCGCTAAAGACACCCTCACCATTCTAAAACCATGTCCCTCCCCACCAACAGCTTTCACTTATACAGTATCTCCTTGTTTTTGACCCTGTTCCTCCTGAATAGTTCCTTACAGTTTGCCTAATTCCTTCCTTTCAGGAACCTGAAGGTCTCTATCATGTCGCCCCTGTCTCCCTTCCAGTCTCCAGTGAGTACATATTCGGTGCCCTACGTTGATCCTCATAGGGTCTGCCCCATTGGTTATTCAACTCTGCACTATCTAAAGCCTGTCTTTGTCTCTCTTGACCTGGGGATTCCTGAATGAACAAAGTATTCCAGATGAGACCTTACAAATGCTCTATAGAGAAGTAGTATTGCCTCCTTTCTCCTTCTGTTGAGGTCCTTCCCACTTAGAAATGTGTGAAGCTGCCAAAATTCACTTCATGAAAACATTTGCTTTGATGATGACTACAACTTGCTTATTTATTGGCATGGCAAATCACCCAAATTCATACCATAAAACTACAAAATCTGCCAATTTGCAGGTAAATTAGGCAATTCATGTAGATCTGCTGTGCAAATTTGTGCATTCGCTGATGGAAAATATGTTAATTGCAGTATTTACTTTACATTAAACTGGTATGGTCCTTTCATCCCATCAGCTGTAAATAAGAATACTATGAACTTATACTTTATTTCTTTTTACTTCAGTTGTTATCGGTCTAATAAATATTTCAGGAAATCTTTACCTATTGAATTGCACAGTTAATATGCCATAGAGATTATGTTCCTAGCTCAGGGCATGCTGTATGTGACAATCAGGCTCTGAACAACAGTTTTGTTGTGTCAGCTGTGCAAGAAATTACAAAAATATTCAGTCCCTGTGAACTCCATGGAACTTTCAGCTAAAAATAGAATAGAGTGCCACCCCTCCCCATGGACCTAGAGTCCTAGCAATTCCTGCAAAGGGCCTCTCCTGGTGGTCTGCAAGAGTAGGAACAGAAATTTCAGCATATGTTGCCAGGCTAGGTCTCCCCTAGTGTTCTGCACAAATGGAATTTAAAAACCCATTTTTCACTGACAAGGTGAGTCACGCCTGGTCTCAAGCAGGTACAGAAAACCAAGCATCTGCTGGTATGGATGGCTTCTCCTGCTGACCTGCAGGAACTGGAATAGACCCCCCCCATACACCAGCACAGCAGGCCTCTTCCAGTGTCCTGCACAAACAGGAATGGAAAACGTGGGTTCTGTCAGCATGGTGGGTCTCTCTTAATATCCCATGCAGGAGTAGGAATGGAAAAATCAGCTATCCCCAGCTGGCTCAAGCAGTGACTTTGAGGGAACTCTTGAACACAGCCTGACTGGAAGTGATGAAAGAGCAGCTGCCATGGCACACTTTTCCTTTGTCCTGGACTCCAGCTGATGTCCAGATCAACACCACTGTCAGACAGGCAGGCACTGTCTATTTTAGGGTGATGAATGAAGGAACATCTATGCAGATTCTCGAACAGCATCAACAGAGAGTGAGTACTGATACCAAAACACATAAACCTAACTGCCACATCTGCCCACTTATTTCATAAATCATTCGACAGATTTTAGTTTTTGTATGTTGTTTAAAGTATTGCATACAGAGTAGGGGACATCAAAGGCACATTTTTCTAGAGGACTTTTGAGGTCTACTGTTGACCCTGGGTGCGCAGAGGGAAAATCGGTGCACTGCTTGCCTTTGCCCCTTACAAATTGTGTTAATTACTGAGGGGGGAGCTTTGTGTTTCCTTATCCTTGCTATGCTTTGAGTCCTGACATAGGCTATGTTTCAGACAACCAACTCCCCCACAAGCTACTTCCTTTCATGCCAGTGGAAGCCCTTCCATCTTCTTTCTAGCCTTATAATTATTTCACACATTACAGGCCTTCTTTGGTGCCTTTAGTATCATTGGTACTTTGATTATCTTATACAGTCCCTGAAGTCTTTCAATCTTTACATGTCTGTATCATATATAGCATAGCAGGCAGAGAGGCAAGGCAAGTCAGTGTTGTTTATAAATCACCGTATCCCATAGGCTCAGTGAGCTTTTCATACATACAACAATAAGTTGGTGAAATAATTTAACCAATAAAACTGAATCAATCAAAACATACATACAGTCAAAAATACATATACAGTCAGAGGTACATATACAGTCAAAATACATATAAAGGCAGAGGTACATATACAGTCAAAAATGCATATACAGTCAGAGGTGCACATACAGTCAAAAATACATATACAGTCAGAGGTACATATACAGTCAAAGGTACATTTACAGTCAGAGGTACATATACAGTCAGAGGTACACATACAGTCTAAAATACATACACAAGTCAGAGGTACATATACAGTCAAAGGTACATATACAGTCAGAGGTAAATATACAGTCAGAGGTACATAAAAAACAGCTCATTAGAAAGGAGGGAATATTACCTATCTAACGATCAGTGGTAAGGCCACACCTGGAGTACTGGGCCCAGTTCTGGAGTCCCCACCTAAGGAAAGACAAAGACAGGCTGGAGATTGTGCAGCACAGGGTAACCAAATGATTCTGGGCCAGCAGGGCAGATCCCATGAGGATCAGCTTAGGGCACTAAACATGTATCTGCTGGAGGCCAGGCGAGAGGGGGGGAACATGAGATTTTGATGTTCCTGGAAGGAATGAACAAGATGAACTGCAAGGAACTATTTAACAGGAATAGCAAATCTAGAACATGGAGTGTGAGTGGAAAGTGGTGGGGGGAGATTCAGGAGGGTCATGAGGAAGTTTTATTTTACTGTGATGGCAGTTTTGATGGGGAAACATCAAACCTGCCACCACAGAGGCAACAAGCCTTTGTGTGAAGCAAATCAATAAATCAAAATGAAAGAAAAAAACACTATGGTTCTCAAAAGAGGTGGCAGGGAAGGTTAGGGAGAAAAGATAGCATTTAGGAAGTAAAAGGAAACACAGAAGGAGCAGGACAGAGAACTGCACCAGTTAAGACAGAAGGAAGTGGGGAAGGCAGTCAGAATAGCAAAGGCCCAAACTGAGGAAAAGATAGCCAACTCGGTTAAGAAGGGGGATAAACCCTTTTATAGGTTCATTAGGGAGCATAGAAAGACAAAGGGAGGGATAGTAAGGCTAAACAGAATGGACAGTGGGTGGGCAGAGAGGGACAGTGAAAAAGCAGGGATACTGGACACATACTTCTGCTCAATATTCACAAAAGAGGAGGAGGGAGAGGTACCTAATCCATTTAACAGAACACTCTGGATAGGGGAGTCAATCCCAGTCCTTTCACAAAAGAAAGTTTCTGAAAGAACTCCTAAAACTGAAGGTGGACAAAGCAATGGGGCCTGATGGGATTCACCCCAGAATTCTAAAAGAATTAAGGGGAGAACTAGTGACAACACTGACTACCTTTTTTAACAAATCATGGGAGGATGGTGTGGTACCTGAGGACTGTCGGAGGGTGGATGTGATTCCCCTTCACAAAAGTGGGAGCAAAGCAGAGACAGGAAACTACAGACCTGTCAGTTTGACCTCTGTGGTAGGGAAAGTAATGGAATCACTTCTGAAGGAAAGAATTGTTGAGTACCTAGAGGCCAGTGGGGCACAGGACCCAAGGCAGCATGGGTTCACAGAGGAAAGGTCATGTCAGATGAATCTAATCGATTTATTGGACTGGATGACCAAAGTAGTAAACCAGGGAGGGGCTGTGGATGGCCTACCTAGACTTTAGCAAGGCATTTGACACAGTCCCACACAAAAGATTAATAAACAAATTAGCCAACCTGGGAGTGGGTCCCAAGGTGGTAGCCTGGGTAAAACATTGGCCAGAAAACAGGACATAGAAGGTAATAGTAAACGGAGTCCAGTCTGAAGAAAGGGAGGTTACTAGTGGGGTACCGCAAGGTTCAGTACTGGGTCCAGTCCTTTTTAATGTCTTTATAAGTGACATTGCAGAGGGACTGGACGGAAAAGTAATGCCTCTTTGCAGATGACACAAAGATCTGCAACAGGATTGATACACCAGGAGGTGTGGAAAGGATGAGAAGGGACTTGGTAAGATTGGAGGAATGTTCAGAAGATAGCATTTAGGAAGTATAAGGAAACACAGATGGAGCAAGACAGAGAACTATACCAGTTAAGGCAGAAGGAAGCAGGGAAGGCAGTCAGAATAGCAAATGCCCAAACTGAAGAAAAGATACCCAACTCAGTTAAGAAGAGGGATAAAACCTTTTTATAGGTACATTAGGGAGTGTAGAAAGAAAAAGGGTTCTGCTAGTGCTTTTCTGAGGCACTCTCCCAATTTGCCAAAGTCAGCCCTCCAAATGTCCAACATCGTTGCTTTTGTATGGCTTGACTCTACAGCTGTGTTTACTGTGAACCACGCTGTTTGGTGATTGCTTTTCCCAGATGGCTACCCACTTCTAAATCTGAGATCCTCTCTCCATTCCCATTTGAGAGTACCAGGTCTAAGACTGCTCTCACCCGAGTGGGTTCCAGCACTAGCTGTCTGAGGCATGCGCCCTTTAGGACATCAAGAAAGACCCTGCTCTTGGATGTGGCTGCAGTAAAGGTGCTCCAGTTAACATGTGGTATATTCAGGTCCCCCATCAACAATATCGCTCCTTTTTCTGCCATTCTAAGGGTTCCTTCTATCATTTCCTTGCCCATTGCCTCCCCCTGAGATGGGGGGTCTGTAAACAACCCCTGTATGGATTGTGGTGCCGTTTCCTGTCTCCAGGGTGACTCACAGTGCCTCATCCCCTCCCTGTTTACCATTTAGTTCTGTTGCTTTGGTTTCTTCCCTTATGTAGAGAGCTCCTCCTCCTCCTTTTTTACACCCTCTGTCCCTCCTGTAGATTGTGTACCCTGGTATGTTGACATCCCAGTTATGGTTCTCTGTGTACCATGTTTCTGCGACTGCCACAATATCCAGGCTTCCCTCTTCCATCAAGACCACTAGTTCAGGGAGCTTGTTACACAGACTATGGGCAATGGTACTCATCACCCTCCACTTTTTGATGGCCTGACCCCTTTTAGGCCCATCTCTGTCCTTACTGCCTTTACCTTTTTCTGGATTGACCCCTATCCTGCTCCCTGTCAACTTCTCTAGCTTTGTGTCTACTTCACTAACTACCTTGTTCTGTGTGTGTGTGTGGGGAGGGGGCTGGGATTTCCCTGCTTCTCTTCTACTGTTGGCATCCAGTGATTTTAGCGAATCAATTTTGGTGAGTCAAAAATAACGACTGAAAATGAGTGAGGGGAATATTGGTGACTGTGTATTCACAGCGCCAGTAAATGTGAGTGACTATATTTATTACTGTGAGTCGCCAGTGGGGGAGCAGTAGTTTTACAGCTGAGGCATAGAAGAGGCATTTTGGTGGGTTGCTGAGGTGTGTTGGCAGCATGACATAGGGGTTGGGTCAGCGTCTGCATGTGATGGAGTAAGAGGCAGACATTGGTTCAATTCCCAGAGTGACTTTTTTTTTATGGTGTAAACTTTCCCCCCAGTGTTGCAGCTGATTTCTCCCCCCTCATCATGTAATATTTTAAATGCACCCCTCCCAAAGTTGCCATCTGCACCATTCCATGTTTCTCCCCGTACCCAAGTTCATCACCCCCTGGTGTTGATTATATATTTTTCGGGGGGGTGCAGGGAGCAGAGCCCCCCCACAAAATAACTTACTAGAGATGAGATGCACTATTGCCATCCGGTGCCTGATTTTGCTGTTTTGTAGGGGAGCTATGAAGTGGCTGTGCTGTTGTTGGATTCATGATTGTGTCCTCTCTGATTTTGCCATCGCTGTTTTATTCTTGCTAAAATCACGTAGAACCTTACTTTTAGTCTTGCTTTTACTGTCTTATATAAACAGTGTTTACGTAACTCAGCTTCAAGTAATTCAAATTATTTCCTAAGTTCATTAAAGATATTTAATCCTTCTGCCTTGCATCCATCTTTTGCGCTACCATGAATGGCATGGAGGCCAACCCCACCCCAGTCTCCCCCCTCTCATAGGCCAGCGTGTGGGGCTACCTTGGCTAGAAGCTAGTCCGTGTAAGAGGCACATGCCCTGTCATGCGTACCGCTGCAGTCTGGGTGGAAACCTACTTTGTGGCTTTATTTAGCAGTGCTTATGCACCGCATATTCATAGTGTATGTGCATAGTGCATAGGTCCCGGCATTCTTTAAATCATTTATTATTGTTCTTATTTGTTTATGGGGAAACCGTGAACCCTTTTTGCATCATATTACTCCTAGCTGAAAACCCACATTTTATGATTACTTATTTTGTCTAAAATTCATTGACATTGCTGGTTATTTACTTGCTTTCTTTCTTAGTAAAACTGAAATAAATGTATTGGTGAAGTTATACCAATCTTAATTTGTTTTGGATCCTTGATCTTCTCTCATTGCATACTTCCTTTTCTTTCCTTTTATAAAGTAAAAAGAGAACAGTACACAGTACAGCCAGTACTACAATACATTGGCACCTTCTATACCTCAGTTACTTCATACATATAGGGGATTATAGAGTCTCTTGGTTTTCAAAAGTCCCCAGGGATGGGAAACAAAGTGTTTATGTTTCTAAGTCACTGAAGTGCAACCCAGGAGCAATACAAAGGTCACATCTGATTACATTTGATCTGTATGTCACAGAAAATAGAGAAGCTTAAATAATGCCTGAGGTGTTGCCTCACAAGAAATCACAGAGAATGTACACCACAGTACAATCTATCAACAATCAATGTGTCTATTGTGCTTTTGTGACTGGCAACCTAAGAAATAATTTCTGGATTAACATCCATTTGGAACAGCACCCACTTGCAGCAGAATTCCTTGCCTCTCTCCTAGCAGTCATGGATATTAACAGTTAGGATTTCCAATCTATAGATAATATTCACCACTGAAAACGGCTTCTCAGTAAAGAGATTTGTCTGTTAACTCCCTTCGCATGATCACCTTCTTTGTGACCAATCCCTTCCCTCGGAAAGGACATTAACACCAAGGATGGGGTGAGGTGATCTCAGTCCATAAAAAACAGGTTTAAGGCATTCCCAGTTGCTATCTGAAATTCAGTTAGATGTGGACCTGACCAAAAATTATAGGTGTGGATTGCTTTTAGATCCCAACATTTCTTCGAACAACTGCCCATCTGGAAATACCGGTTCTATGTCATAACGGTGACCGCTGAAAGGCGATCACCATTAGGGTGTCTATACATCGTCAAAAATAAATTTCGGCGATGTATCCCCCGGCACACAGCAAAATGGTGCTGGGGACTTGCATTTTAGTATTTTATGTGGTGGGCTGTGCCACCCCCAGCACCCCTCTACTGAAGGATTCTCAACTCCAGGGGGTGCATGTTGGGGGGGTGCAAAACCACAAGAAAAAAAACTTTGGGCTGATTGTAACAAAACGTACCTGTGCCCGTACCAGAACTCAACACCCTCACAACCCCAGCCCTGAACTCACCCACCACGCCATGGAACCAGCTCGACAGCTCACCATGGCACCACCCCTCACAAACCCTCCCTCCCCTCCCGCCTCTCGCTGAGCATGCTCACTCCCCCCCGCCGCATGTGTGTACATATAGCAACATCCTGTCACTATATGCATGAACCTCCCACCCAGACACCCTTCCCGGTGGGTAGCCCCATTGACATGCACCGCGACTGAGTCACCATTTTTGTAGGCACCTAATCGCAGTTGCCTATGTCACGGGATACCGGAAATACCTTGCATTTCCAGGAGAAGTCTTTCCATTGCATTGAAGAAGATAGACAATAAGTAGGGATAGCATTCTTTAACCATATTTCCAAAGTATATTCACTGTTCTCCATTCCACCAATGCAACATTTCTATTGTGAAGTGCAGTGGGAGCTCTACCAGGCCTTTATGAAGGGTTTGTATCAAGTGACCCCAATGCATTACCTTTTGAAAGTCCCAAACAATAACATACAACAAAAGCTGGGCACGCTGTGAGTCATTTGAAGGGTGGGCCTAAACCTTAAATGTACTGTAGGATTTAAGTTGGAAGAATCTAAAATGAGCATTTCCTGGGAGGGAAAATTCTTGCTGTGGGTATAAAAGTGGGCCGACACCCTGAATAGTAAATAACTGCTACACAGATTTCTAGTGTCTTCCATCTTCTAAGCATTGTATCCATGAAATTCAGTGGGAAAGTAGAGTCATAAGCTATGGCTCTCAGACAAATGACTGCCTCCCAGGGATGAAATTTAGAGCAAGTAAGAGTCCAATAATTAAGGGTGATTGCCATATAAGTAGTAAAGTTAGGCTGGGCTAGTGCTTGGAAGGGATGAGAAAACAGATATTTACTAATATCTCACATATCATTTAAAGTAAATTCCATTGCTTTCCAATGTGCGTGGTAGTAAGATAACAAGCAAAGGCACTCAGGCCTCCACTGTGGCTCTAAAGCATATAACCATATATTGGGTAGGTTGAGGCCACCACAGTCCTTAGGGGGCATAGAATATGATATTTAATACATGGTCTACCTGGTCCCCAGAGAAACCTAGAAATAATCTTATTTCAATAATGAAAATATCTTTTAGCAGGTACCTATGGCAGAGTCTTTAGGAAGTATAAAAGTCTAGGTGTGACATTTTGGTGAATGGTTTCAGTTTTAGATAAGAAAAGGAGGGGAAGTTGTGCCCAGACATGAAGATATGCTGTTGTTTGCTCAGTGATGGGCTCAAAATTCAATAATTCCAGGTGGAAACGATTTTTAGTGATTACCAAATACTTTAGTGACCCCCCCCATTCCATCTAATGGGAAACTAGGTTTACTTTTTTCTTTTCTATTGTTCAGCCCTTTTTCCCCATTTTCACCCACCCTCACATCCATGGCATAGCCCCATGCCTGTGGAGGCATGCATGCTACATGCACTGCAGGATGCCCCACCCTACCGGTGGCCCATTAATCACCTGCTCCACCACCAGACCTCCACCTGGAGGTGGAGGGACTGTGGGAGGGCCACACCCCCTTCCATAGGAGAGGAGAGTCACTGTTAGGTATCTCGATCCTGCTCCCCACTATGCTGGCTCCCTAATGACCCAAGTCCGTTCCTGAACCCGGGTTGCCAGTGTAGCGCAAGGTGTGGCATACAGCGTCTCAAACCTCAGCACCATGAGGTAGGCTCAGGAAACTGGGTTTTTTAATGCCAGAGAAGGAGCAAAAAGAAATGTTAGCAACTCAGTTTTTAAAACTTTCACTTTGAAATCAGACTGGCTGCCAACCTTTTGAATAATTTATCAGGTTTGTGACAGCAAAGTTTCCAGGGAGGTTTACATAAGTATAACATAGTCCACAAATAATGCTAGTTTATAGGAGCGGGCTCCCCGATGGCATGCCCTCCAACCCCTCCACCCTGCGAAAGGTGTAGCCAAAAGGTTCGATATAGAATGCAAATAGCATGGGGATTGAGGGCAGCCCTGTCTGGTACCCCCAGTTAGTGGAATGGTGGCTTGAAGTGTCCCATTTCAACTAATATAAGGTTAGGGGTGGCATTTAGGGTGTGACATATCCCGATCTCTTCTGTGGGGAATGCCACGGAGGACAGGGCGTTCCTTAAAAAGGGCCAGAACACTTTGTTGAATGCCTTTTTGGCATGTAAACTTACCACGGGGAGAAAGGCCTGCACTGCAAAATCCATTAACTGTGGCATACAGCGCACATTATCATGCATCTGTCTTTTGCGGACAAACCTCATTTCATCCCCATCCAGAAGCCGTGCAGCTGTGGGGGAATGTCATTAAATCTCATGGGTCATACTGGCCCATACTCCTTTAAATAGTTTATAATCAGTATTTAGTATTGATATAGGATGATAGGAGGATGGATTGGTGGAGTCCTTAGCCCATTTTTACAGTGCAGAAATAGAGGCATTCTTCCAGTGGTGGGGGCACCTCCCTCCCTCCCTTATATGGTGAAAGACACAATGTGACACCGAGAGCAATAATTCATGAAATGTTTTATAAAATTCCACCACACATCCATCCGAGCCAAGGCATTTTCTGGTTTTAGCAGTTTTAATAACTTCTGTTATTTCATCTGAGGAGATTGGGGCTTGAACGTGGGCCCGGAGTTCTGTAGATAACTGGGGGAGTTGTAGAGCTTCCAAGATTTTTTTTTTCTTTCAGAGGGCTGGGGGACAGGCTGCAGAGTATAAAGGCCAGAATAATAATTTGCTAAAATCTCTGTAATGGAGGCATGATCTCTAACTAGTTGGCAAGTGTCTGGATCAGGTAACTGTAAAATGCATGCCTGTTTTTTTTGTAGACAAAGCCGCTTTGCTAGTCTGCACCTTCCCGGCTCCCCCTCATAATAATATTGTTTCAGTTACAATAAGGTCTGTTCCATCTGTTGATCCATAATATGTTGCAGGTCTTTCTTAGTTTAGGTGATATGACCAGCCACATCTGTATCTCCAAGGGAATATAATAATTGTAAAATAGTTAATTTTTCCTGGGGAAACTTACATTTCTGTTCCCTCTGCTTTTTTCTGGATGCCTATTCTATTAATGTCCCTCTTAGGATGGATTTTACCATGCTACAGAGAACTGTGGGGGAAACACCTTCTTTATCATTTTTTAATATACTGGTACCCAGTCCTTCTATGTAGTGGTACCCATTCTTTCTTTATTCAAAGTTACCAATTCTGGGACCATTCACAGGGCCAAATTCAGAATTCCTTTTTTTATTGTTAATGGTTTCCCAAATTAATTTTCAAGACCACTGGGGAATGGTCAGAAAGAAGTCGGGTACCATAACTTATGCCTTGCACTTTTTGTAGATGTTCCACTATTAAAATGATCCAACTGGCACAGGATTTATATCTAGGGGAATGATGGGTATATTACATTGTGGTGTGGAACCTGTATTGAAATTACATCTCTAATATAGAGGTACTGAGTTTATAATTCATTTTATAAAAAGACAGTAAAATATTATAAAACTGAAGCATGGAGTGCTGGCTCTTCTCTACTGACTATGATTTCTATTTACCAGCACCTGGTCTGAAAACTGTGACCACTGCTTTTATATTTCTGGATGAATGATGGGTACATGCCTGGGTAGAGAGGAAAAATTGTCTCCAGACATACAGGAATGGCAGATGGTTCACTGTGGTCCCAAAATATTTCTGAGCAGCTGAAGTTCTTTGCTGGGTGGGGTTTGTAGTATCTAAAGCTACATTCATAAACAGATTGTAAATCCCCCAAAAATCACTACACCCAGGGATCTCTCTAGAAACTTATCTAAAAAAATGTTAAGACCCTTTTATCAGAACCCAGGGGAAATATGCATTGACCAAAGTGATAAATTCATCATAAAGATATCCTGTCAAAATTACAACCCTACCTTCCCCATCAATCGACAGACTTCATGCTCACAGTTCTGAAACCATGAACTTATCAGTACAGTGCCCATGGTTCTGAAACCATAAAGTGGCATAGTCAAAACTCTAAATTCTTGGTTCCATGAGAGGAACTGCACAGAATGTTGTCCATACAAAGAAACATAGAAACATAGAATTTGACGGCAGATAAGGACTGCTTGGCCCACCCAGTCTGCCCATTTCCCTACCTAATGGATAAGCTGCAGATCCTAGTTAGCCAACAGCCTACTTTTTCCTACCCCCACCCACTAGAATTGCCCTATGACTGTCCCATGCATTCTTGAAATCCACCAGTTTTTGACTCCACAACCTCCTCAGGAAGGCTGTTCCATGCATCCACAACCCTCTCTGTGAAAAAATACTTCCTCACATTACCTCTGAGGAGTCTCCCCTCAATCTTCAAATTGTGCCCCCTTGTTCTTGCACACCTCTTTTTCTGAAAGATGCCACCCTCTTGAGGTACTTGAAAGTTTCTATCTTGTCTCCCCTCTCCCCCTCCTTTCCTCGGGGCTATACATAATAAGCTCCTTAAGTCTCTCTTCATACGTCTTCTGGTAGAGACACTGAACCATCTTAGTTGCCCTCCTCTGGACCGCCTCCATCCTGTCTATGTCTTTGCAGAGATTGGGTCTCCAGAACTGCATACAGTACTTCAGATGGGGTCTCACCAGCTGTCTGCACAGAGGGATAACAACTTCATGTTTTCTACTGGTAATGCCTCTCCCTATGCATCCCAGTATCCCCCCAGCCCTTCTTACTGCCTTCTCACATTGCTTGTCTACTTTTAGGTCATCAGATATGACCACCCCCAGGTCCCTTTCCATTTTTGTTGTTGTTAGTATCTCACCCCCCATTGATTACTCTTCACCTGGGTTTTTGCTTCCCAGGTGCATTACTTTGCACTTCTTAGCATTGAATCTAAGCTGCCATACATTTGACCATTCCTCCAGCCTTGCCAAGTCCCTTCTCATCCTTTCCACCCCACCTTGTGTATCAACTCTGTTGCAGATCTTTGTGTTGTCTGCAAAGAGACGTACTTTTCTTTCCACTCCCTCTACAATGTCACTTATAAAGACATTAAAGAGGACCGGTCCTAATACTGAACCCTGCAGTACCCCACTTTTAACCTCCCTTTCTTCAGAGTGGACTCCGTTTACTATTACCCTCTGTGTCCTGTTCTCCAGCCAATTTTTTACCCAGGATACCAACTTGGGACCCACTCCCAGGCTGGTCAACTTGTATATTAATCTTTTGTGTGGGACTGTGTCAAATGCCTTGCTAAAATCTAGGTAGGCCATGTCCAAAGCCCCTCCTTGATCTACTACTTTGGTCACCCAGTCAAAGAAATCTATTAGATTTGTCTGACATGACCTTCCCACTGTGAATCCATGCTGTTTGGGTCCTGTGCCCCTCTGGCCTCTAGGTACTCAACAATTATTTCCTTCAGAAGCAATTCCATCATTTTCTCAATCACTGAGGTTAAACTAACAGGTCTATAGTTTCCTGCTTCTGCCCTGCACCCACTTTTGTGAAGTGCAATAACATCTGCCCTCCTCCAGTCCTCAGGAACCACCCCATCCTTCCATGATTTGTTAAAGAGTGTAGACAGTGGTGTCACTAGTTCTACCCTTACTTTTTTTAGAGTTCTGGGATGAATCCCATCAGGCCCCATTGCTTTGTCCACCTTCAGTTTTAAGAGTTCTTTCAGAACCCTTTCTTCTGTGAATGGGCTGGTATCAACCCCCGTATCTAGAGTGTTTCTAGTGTTTGTTTTAGGTACCTCCCTCTCTTCATTTGTGAATACTGAGCAAAAATATTTGTTTAGTATCTCTGTCTTTTCACAGTCACCCTCTGTCCAACCCCCCTCCCCATTATTAAGCCTCACTATCCCTCCCTTGGTCTTCCTTCGCTCTCTGATGTACCTATAAAAGGATTTATCCCCCTTCTTAACTGAGTTGGCTATCTTTTCCTCAGTTTGGGCCTTTGCAGTTCTGACTGCCTTCCCTGCTTCCTTTTACTTTACTTGATACAATTTTCTGTCCTGCTCCTTCTGTGATTCCTTGTACTTCCTGAATGCTTTCTTTTTCTCACTAACCTTCCATGCCACCTCCTTTGAGAACCATAGTGGTTTCTTACATCATTTTGTTTTGTTTATTTGCTTCACGCAAAGGCTTGTTGCCTCTGTGATGGCAGTTTTGATTATTCCCCATTGTTCTTCCACCCCTCCTTCCTGCCAATTTGCTAGTGCATTCCTTAGACACTCGCCCATTTTGGCAAAGTCAGCTCTCCTGCAGTCCAGTACCTTTGTCATTGTATGGCTTGACTCTACTGCTGTGTTTATGGTGAACCATACTGTTCAATGGTCACTAGTTCCCAGATGGCTACCCACTTCTAAATCTGTGATCCTCTCACCATCTCCATTTGAGAGTACCAGGTCTAAGATTGCTCCCTCTTGAGTGGGTTCCAATACTAGTTGTCTAAGGCATGCCCCCTGTAGGACATCTAGAATTACCCCACTCTTAGAAGTGGCTGCTGCAAATGTACTCCAATTAACATCTGGCATATTCAGATCCCCCATCAGCAATATCTCCCCTTTTTCTGCCATTCTAAGGATACTTCTTATCATTTCCTTGTCCATGTCTTCCCCCTGAGATGGAGGAGGACAAGGACAAGGACAAGGAAACAATACAAGAGGTGGGGGAGGACATGGACAAGGAAACAATACAAAACACAACAGACAGCTTTAACTTTTATTCAGGCACTGTTGAATAGGAATCCTTTAGAGGTATAAATATAATTTATGAAAATAAAGAATTTCAAGCAGCTGCACATAAATTGTCAATTCCTGTCCCCTTTAATATAATCGTGGATCTCATTAATGTTATAAAAGAGTATTTAAGTGGGCTCATAAAATGAGCTAAAGATTTTGAGGAATTTCATTGGTTCTTAGCCATGCATTAGAAGTGTCTAGAACTAGTCCTGGCCAAGTGGACACAGATAAATACAAAAATCAGTGGACCAGTAGAATTTTAAAAATATCGTATGCTATTTTTTCCCCTCGCTTTGCTGCCAAGAAATACAGGCACAAATCCACCCCCCACCCAAAAAGAACAACTCAGATCCTAAAAGCAATACAAAGCAATGGCATTCTTTGTCAACCCCATTTTTTTTTGTTTTAATACTTTCCAACAGACTGACTGCTCAGCTCCAGCTCAGCCGCTTACAGCCTTCCCCCACCAAGACCCATCCACAGCTCACTCCTCCTCCACATACATAAGATATAAACACACACAGTTCTGAAAAAATAAGCTGCTTCTGGGAGTTTTTTTCTATTTATATTTACTCCTCAAATCCCATTTCAGTCCTTATCGCAGCACTGTGCTTCCATCCTCCAGGTCACCACACTGCACATGCACAATAAGTCATCCCTTACCACCTCATCGACAGTGCTTACAGAACAAATAAGCAATTTAAAAAAATACATTACTAAACAGAAACAATACACACACATCCTGCTCTCAAACTCCAAATAAGGATGTGTGTAACTAAAGGATGTCTGTGTCTCTCTTGCTGAAAGTCAACACCATTGTGGTGGGGGTTCTTGGTAACAATAACAACCACCTCCAAGTACAAAGTATAGCAGGCAGAGGAACTATTTTGCATCACAACACAGTAATCATGTTAATTTTTTTCATTTAGACATAAAAATTCTGACAGCTGCATCCATGTACTATAGAAAGGCTCATTTTATATATGCAATAAGAAACTCCAGGGTATGCGTTGGACAGTTCTAATGCATGGCTAGGGGTCTGGTTACACTTGGCCTGCAGCCTTGAGCCTCACCATGCCCCCTAGCCATATGTTAGAATAATCTAATGCATAGTCTGTTGTGTCTTATTGCTTAAATAGCCATACTGTGGAACAAAAATAGGGGCTAGGTACTAAATCCCGCTGCGAAAAATCCTGCCTAATATAATCCCATGCAAACTTATCCCATTTCTCTGTATTACTGAAATACAATTTCCCATTTCTTTAAATACCACCTGTTGTCTGGTAATATCTCAAGCAGTGTTTTCTTGTGCTATTGCCACTGTCTCAGGAACACTGACATACTTAATGTTGCTGGTGTTATTTTCAGGGGGTCTGGGCCGAGCAATGTCCCAACCATGGTGCTGGTAATGCAAGCAGTTAATGTTCAGGCTTACCTGTCTTAAGGTGTTCTCGTTTTACTGCGCAGATGCGGGATTGAAATCCAGGCAACATTTAGTAACTTCACCCTGTGTTCTCCACATTCATTGTTTCTGAAATGGCTGATGTTACCGTGTGCAGTGTTGTCCCTTTGCAGAAAGGACGGGACAAACTCTGCATTGCTGGATACCTTTTAGTCAGAGAAAAGGTGAACGGCAAGCTGCACTATTGGTGCTGCCAATACAGAAAATCCAAGTACTGCCACGGACGGGCAATAACTGACTTTCATAGTGAACGGCATCATTTGGTGAGCGAAGCTTCTCATAATCACTCACCAGATGTTGAAAATGCTCCCATGGCCGAAGCAATGTCTTTACTGAAGCATAAGGCAGTGGACACGCACGACACCCCTGCACAGTTATCGCAGGAAACAATGTCAAATGTCCCTCCTGAGTTGTGCCAAACCATGCCACTCTAACAGGCACTGCTGCAATTGGTAAAATGAGCCAGAAGAGCAAATAGAGCAGCACAGCCTCGGACTACAACAGAGCTTGATGTCCCTCGCAAACAGAGTAGCACAGCCGCGGACTACAATGGAGCTTGATGTCCCTCGAAAACAGAGCAGCACAGCCGCGGACTACAACGGAGCTTGATGTCCCTCATGCTTTGACAATTTTGAATGGGCAACAGTGGTTATGGAAGGACTCTGCCACAGGGGTTGATCGTTTACTTATTTTTACAACAAAGTCCAACATTGAACGCTTAGCACAAGCGAAGTTTTGGATAATGGACGGTACATTTCATACTGTCCCATCAATTTTCAGACAGTTATATTCTATACATGCACCCGTTGGTCATAGAAACATAGAAACATAGAATTTGACGGCAGATAAGGGCCGCTTGGCCCACCCAGTCTGCCCATTTCCCTACCTGATGGATAAGCTGCAGGTCCTAGTTAACCAGCAGCCTACTTCTTCCTACCCCCATCCCCTAGAATTGCCTTATGACTGTCCCATGCATGCTTGAATTCCACCACTGTTTTTGACTCCACAACCTCCTCTGGAAGGCCGTTCCATACATCCACAGCCCTCTCTGTGAAAAATACTTCCTTTAATTACCTCTGAGCTGCCCCCCTTCTATCTTCAAATTGTGCCCCCTTGTTCTTGCACACCTCTTTTTTTGAAAGATGCTACCCTCTTGGACTTTGTTGATTCCCTTGAGGTACTTGAAAGTTTCTATCATGTCTCCCCTCTCCCTCCTTTCCTCGAGGCTATACATATTAAGCTCCTTGAGTCTCTCTTCACATGTCTTCTGGTGCAGACCCTGCACCATTTTAGTTGCCCTCTGCTGGACAGCTTCCATCCTGTCTATGTCTTTGCGGAGATTGGGTCTCCAGAACTGCATGCAGTACTCCAGATGGGGTCTCACTAGCTGTCTGTACAGAGGATAATAACTTCCTGTTTTCTACTGGTGATGCCTCTTCCTATGCATCCCAGTATCCCCCAACCCTCCTTGCTGCTCTCACATTGCTTTCCCACCTTTAGGTCATCTGATATGACTACCCCAGGTCCCTTTCCATTTTGTTGTTGTTAGTATCTCACCCCCATTGTGTACTCTTCCCTGGGTTTTGTTTCCCAGGTGCATTACCTGCACTTCTTAGCATTGAATCTAAGCTGCCATACATTTGACCATTCCTCTAACCTTGCCAAGTCCCTTCTCATCCTTTCACTCCACCCTGTGCATCAACTCTGTTGCAGATCTTTGTGTCATCTGCAAAGAGAGACAACTTTCCTTCCAGTCCCTCTGCAATGTCGTTTATAAAAGACATTGAAGAGGACCAGTCTAATACTGAACCCTCGGCATCCCTACTAACCCCTTTTTCAGAGTGGACTCCATTTACTATTACTCTCTGTGTCCTATTCTCCAGCCAATTCTTTACCCAGGCTGTCATCTTGGGACCCACTCCCAGGCTGGCTAACTTGCATATTAATCTTTTGTGTGGGACTGTGTCAAATGCCTTGCTAAAGTCTAGGTAGGCCATGTCCACAGCCCTCCTGATCAACTACTTTGGTCACCCAGTCAGAAATCTATCAGATTTGTCTGGCATGACCTTCCGCTGTGAATCCATGCTGCCTTGGGTCCTGTGCCCTCTGGCCTCTAGATACTCAACAATTCTTTCCTTCAAGTGATTCCATCATTTTGCCTACCACTGAGGTTAAACTAACAGGTCTGTAGTTTCCTGCTTCTGCCTTGCTCCCACTTTTCTGAAGGGAATCACATCTGCCCTCCTCCAGTCCTCAGGTACCACCCCATCCTCCATGATTTGTTAAAGAGGGTAGTCAGTGGTGTCACTAGTTCTACCTTTAGTTCTTTTAGAATTCTGGGATGAATCCCATCAGGCCCCATTGCTTTGTCCACCTTCAGTTTTAAGAGTTCTTTCAGAACCCTTTCTTCTGTAAATGGGCTGGTATTAACTTCTGTATCCAGAGTGTTTCTACTGTTTGTTTTAGGTACTTCCCCTCTTCCTTTGTAAATACTGAGCAAAAATATTTGTTTAGTATCTCTGCCTTTTCACAGTCACCCTCTGCCCACCCTCCCTCCCCTTTACTAAGCCTCACTATCCCTCCCTTGGTCTTCCTTCACTCCCTGATGTACCTATAAAAGGTTTTATCCCCCTTCTTAACTGAGTTGGCTATCTTTTCCTCGGTTTGGGCCTTTGCTGTTCTGACTGCCTTCCCAGCTTCCTTTTGCTTCTTAAGTACAGTTCTCTGTCCTGTTACTTCTGTGATTCCTTGTACTTCCTGAATGCTTTCTTTCTCTTGAACCTTCACTGCCACTTCCTTTGAGAACCATAGTGGTTTCTTACCTCATTTCGTTTTGTTTATTTGCTTTACACAAAGGCTTGTTACTTCTGTGATGGCAGTTTTATTATTCCCCATTGTTCTTCCACCCCTCCTTCCTGCCCATTTGCTAGTGCATTCCTTAGGCACTCACCCATTTTGACAAAGTCAGCCCTCCTAAAATCCAGTACCTTTGTCCTTGTAAGGCTTGACTCTATTGCTGTGTTTATTGTGAACCATACTGTTCGATGGTCGCTAGTTCCCAGATGGCTACCCACTTCTACATCTGTGATCCTCTCTCATCTCCATTTGAGAGAACCAGGTCTAAGATTGTTCCCTCTCGAGTGGGCTCCAATACTAGTTGTCTAAGGCAGCCCCTGTAGGGCATCTAGAATAACCCCACTCTTAGAAGTGGCTGCTGCAACTGCACTCCAGTTAACATCTGGCATATTCAGATCACCCATCAGCAATATCTCCCTTTTTCTGCCATACTAAGTATACTTCTATCATTTCCTTGTCCATTTCCTCCCCTGAGAAGAGGTCTGTATCTAACCCTGTGCAGATTGTGGTGCCATTGCGGTCTCCAAATTTACCCACAGTGCTTCTTCTCCTCCTCCCTGTTTACCCTTTTGTTCTGTTGCTTTGATTCCTTCCCTTATGTAAAGCTACTCCTCCTCCTCTTTTACCCTCCCTGTCCCTCCTGTAGATAGTGTATCCTGGTATGTTTACATCCAGTCATGGTTTTGTGTGTACTATGTTTCTGTGACTGCCACGATATCCAGATGTTCCTCCTCCATCAAGGCCACTAATTCAGGAAGCTTGTTACTCAGACTACGGGCATTGGTACTCATTGCTCTCCATTTTTTGATGGCTTTACTTTCTGTTGCAGCATCCCCCACTGACCTTTCTACTTCTGTCTTTTTCCCATTTAGTACCCTGTTTTGTAGGGAGAGGCTGGGATTTTTCTGATGCTTATCAGTGCCTTCCCCCTTGACTAGTTTGAAGAAACATCTCATATTGTCCCTCTGCTATTTGTATTACTGACTTCAGAGTCAGAAAACAGTTATCTGAGACTGTTTCAGGACATGCAAGATCTTGCTGATGAAGCAAACCTTATTTTGGCACCTGGGTACATAATAACCGACTTTGAGCAGGCAATTATAAATGCTTCCAAACAAGAATTCCCTGAAACTATTAACAAAGGGTGCCTGTTTCATTTGGGCCAGATTGTGTGGAGACGAACACAGGCACTAGGCTTAGCTCCGCAGTATGGGGCAGATTTAGAATTTAGCCTTCTAATTAGGCATGTTGTTGCACTTGCGTTCCTGCCTCCAGAGGAAATAAAATCTGCATATGGGGAATTGAAAACCATAATGCCTCATAATGCACAACCACTTTTGGCATGGTTTGAGGAAAATTACATCATGGGCAGAGTACGGAGGCAAATGCGAAACAGACCAGCGATCTGTAGTCCACTGATTTTTCCACCTGAATTCTGGTCAGTTCATGACCAAGTAGAATGTGGAATTCCCCGAACACAAAACAAGGTGGAGGCATGGCGCCGAAGACTAGGTGCCTTAGTCGGCTCCGTACATGTAGGCACATATCGGTTTATTGAGCACCTGCAAAAAGAAGCCTTACTTGCAGACATCACCTGTGAGAAAATATTGAGAGGTTTGCCAAGGTCGCCGGTAAAGAAGCGGTATTTCAAACGGGAGGAAAAAATTGCTAATGTGTTAAGCATCAAACAGTAGACTTTTATTGAAATAAAGTATGAATTTTTAAGCTGTACTTGAATGGATTACTGGAAGCTGTACTTGAATGGATTACTGGAAGCTGTACAATATTGGTGAGTAAATACTGGATTATTTAATTCAGGATTGTGAATTTCGGGATTTTGATTTAGCAGTATTTTGATATTTCAGGTTTTTTTTTTCAGGATTTTGTTACGCGGGATTGTGGTGGGCGGGATTAAGGACAGATCCCGAAAAATAGTAATATCCATCCTGATTTTCCCTGGTCTGCTATGTTGTTCCCCTGTGAAAACTGAACCCACATGCTCATTGGAATGCATTACAGCCAAGTAAGGTCCAACGGAAATAAAAAAAGAACTGAAATGCCAACCGGGCATATATATTTATTTTTGTTTACCAGGAAAGGAGGGCTATACAATTCTGCCTATTTTCAGCCTCATCCCAGGGGAGGGGGGAGATACAGATGGTAACCAGCTGAAACTGAACCAGGTTAAGCTGTTGGTGGAAATTTTTTTTTTTAGTGAATGTGGGAAGGTTGGCCAAGACACTGGAGAAATTCCCCTATTCTTTTCATTGGGGGGGGGGTATGCAGTAACACTTATTTGCTTTGGGATCTTTTGTTTTCATTTAAGAATGTACTATAGTTTCTGCATTATTATTTCAAAAAAGGGGAATGTATGCTTTAATACTTATTTATTTTCACGTTTTCCAGTTTTATTTGTACCATTTGTATTAAGTATTGTATGACTTTTTTTTCTAGTTTAAATAAAAAATTCCCCATCTCTTTTCGAGAAGTGCCATGGTATCTTTAACATTCACCTGAACAACCACCAGAACAGGACCTCGGTTTAATGTCTCATCTGAAAGACAGCACCTCAGGAGTGCAGCACCCCCCTCATGATGCACTACAGTGTCAGTATTGGGATTTAACCCAAGTGCCTAGTGTGGGGCAAGAACCCACAACCTTCTGATCTTGCAGCCTCAGAGGTGAATGCACAACCTGCTGAGTCACTGACACTGTTATCAGAAAGAGAACACAGTGCAGGAGACTGTGCATGCTTACAGGCAAAAACAAGCAATGAGAATAATGGGAACACAGTAACTGGCACTACTCACCACATGCAGAAAGACCAGGCTGAACATGTTTCTGCAGCTGCAACATAGTTTAAAGTACAGTTAGGGTGCACAGCAAACAAAAACACACTACAGGTACTGAGGGAGGTGTGTAATGACATCCCAGTGTTTTAACAAGAGACTAAGGGCCAGATATTCAAAACTTTGCCCAGGGGCTAAATTAGCACTGCCCGGTGGGCAAACTTAGCCTGGAGCACAAAGCAAGCTATGTTGAAAAGGAAACAGCCTGCTGCTAATCCTGCTGAATATAGCAGTCTAAGGAAGCCGGGCAAACTGGTCTGGGAGTGCAGGGCAAAAACAGCTTAGGAATAAGACAGCACTGAATTTAGCAACAGGGAAGTGCAAACTGCAACTGCAGCTCATTAGACTCTGTAGCAAGCCAGTGTTGCAGGTGGAGAACATTGTGTGTGATTGCACAGAGATGTCTCACAGCTACTGCAAACACACCTCTCAACCCCCTGCCTCATAAATCAGGGACAAGGCATAAAAAAGTCAGGGATAGAGGTTTAAAATCAGGGACACATCTTAAAAAGTGATGATATCCACTCAGAAAGCTGGTAGAATAAGTGGTTTAGTGTAAAATGCAATGTCTAAGGAAGAACACGTCTGTAACAATGTCTGACAGTATTTTATGCTGACAACCCCCACAGTTTGGTCATGGAAACACAATTTTTAGGAGGGACAGAGTAAAATTTTGAGGCAAAATCAGGGACAGTTGAGAGGTATGACTGCAAACAACAATGTAAGCCACACACTGCAGAACTGTGCTATGCTGAAGTGAGATTTGCCCGGGGCTAACCTGATTGCACAGTGCTAACACATTAGCCCGGTGCAAACAGGTTAGCTTGGGGCAAATGGGAGCTATATTCAAAGCTCCCATGCAAATGAGCCTACTTAGGTAATCTTTGGGCAAACAGGTACATTTGCATCTCATTAAGTGCACCATTCATTGCACTGCACCATGCACCATTCATTGCACTGCACCATGCACCATTCATTGCTCCACACCATGCACCATTCATTGCACTGCACCATGCACCATTCATTGCTCCCCACCATGCACCATTCATTGAACCACACCATGCACCATTCATTGCACTGCACCATGCACCATTCATTGCACTGCACCATGCACCATTCATTGCTCCGCACCATGCACCATTCATTGCACCACACCATGCACCATTCATTGCACTGCACCATGCACCATTCATTGCACTGCACCATGCACCATTCATTGCTCCACACCATGCACCATTCATTGCACCACACCATGCACCATTCATTGCACTGCACCATGCACCATTCATTGCACTGCACCATGCACCATTCATTGCTCCACACCATGCACCATTCATTGCACTGCACCATGCACCATTCACAATTTTCAGACACCCGCTGCATCAACTGAGGGGCTGCTGTGCCAAGCTAGCTTGTGCTCTTGTAACAGATGCACCAGTGCAGCAGGTGGAGAGGGGCTTGCTCCAGGGCAGCGATGCAGTATCCCCTTCATTGGGATTCTGTAAACCCCTTTCAGTAGGCGAACAGGCCACCAGAATCAGACCAGCCAGGAACTGATCTAACAGTCCGTGTAACAATCAGAGTGCCTTGGCATCTTAAGAAGTGCTCCATGCTCCCCACTGCACCCACCATCAGTGGACATCTGTAGCCATCCTGCACCCAGCCAACTGTACCTGCACTTGTGCTGCTGTGGGTGATGCTCTCTGAGCTCCCCTGCCACCAGACATACAATTGCTTCCACCCATCACACCCACTCCCTGGCACTGAGTCAGGTATGCCCTATCCCTGTCCAGGGTCCATCGATACCCCCCACTCCCAACCCACCCTGTCCTGGCCCTGCCCTCCATGGGCCTTGTCAGCCATCAGATGTACAACCGATGGGTCCCCTCCATGGCTAACACTGCTGTCTGAAACTCATGCAGATTGGGGCCCTACTCATTTCGTGACTGTCAGCAAGTCCGTTAACCTACCTTTGCATAACCTCTGTGTAATTCTCTGCAAAATCTCACTGTGGGCTCTTTGAATCTCCTCATGTGCAGAAAATGGCAGCAGCCCCCCATGCATGCACACACACACACACACACACACACACCCACACTTGTATTGTAAGGTGCTTTCGGATGCAGTGGTAGATCTGCATACATCCAAGCTATTCTGGGTATATAAATTGCAAAATAAATCTTTTATGTTCCTTTACTTCTCCAGACAATTAAATCAAACATAGTGGGGGTTGGAGCCTGTGCGCTCATGCTGTGTCTTGGGCATAGGGAACTAGGCACTTAGCTGCTATCTGGGAGCATCTTGACTGCCACGATGCTCTCTACAGCCTGTAGTACAGCAACACTGCATTTGCTGGCATCCACCAATGAATCCTATAGTGGGAATATTTATTAGGGCTGTTAAAGAAGGCCTACAGGAGCTTGTAGACTCTGAATTTCAGGATAAATTTGCTAATATGACAGCAGAAGAACTTTGTGCAGTTAAATCATTGCAACGATGAGGAAGGACCTGCAGAAACTGGAAGAATGGTCGAGGGTCTGGCAGGTGAAATTCAATGCAAAGAAGTGCAAAATGATGTATATGAGACACAAAAACCCTGGAACAACCTGTCAGTTGGGGGAGGTGAGGATATAGCATGCACTAAGCAGGAAATGGACCTTGGGATTATCATCTGTGATGACCTCATGGTAGGGAAACAGTGCGGTAAGGAAGCAGATAAAGCAAATAGGATGCTGGGATGCATAGGCAGGGGCATCTCCAGCAGGAAAAGGGAGGTCATAATTCCACTATACAAGACACTAGTGAGGCCCCACCTGGAGTACAGTGTACAGTTCTGGAGACATTATCTATGTAAGGACATAGACAGGGTAGAGAAGGTTCAGAGGAGGGCAATAAAGATGGCACAGGGATTGCATCACAAGTCCTGTGAGGACAGGTTGAAGGACTTGAATATGTACTCCTTGGTGGAGAGGAAGGAGAGAGGGGATATGATAGAGACATACAAGTACCTTACAGAGAGGAACAGGGTGCAGGAATACACTATTGTCCAGTGAAAAAGATGTTCCAGGACTAGAGGGCCTGGGATGAAGTTGGAAAGAGGGTGATTCAGAGGAAACATGAGGAAGAATTTCTTCACAGAAAGGGTGGTGGACAAGTGGAACACCCTGTCAGAGGAAGTGGTGGGGCTGAAGCAATCATGGGATTTAAGAATGCATGGGATAGACATAAGGGAATCCTGGAGGTCAGGGGTATGGGGAAACAGAGTTCTAGAAAACTGTAAAGGGAACTTACAAGCCCAAATGGGCAGACTGGGTGGGCTATAGGCCCTTATCTGCTGACAGCATCTATGAGTCTACGTAACAACATAATGAAATCACAATTAAGCAAACTAATAAGGGTGAGAGTGTTGTTGTCAGGCTACTTTGAAACATGTCCCTCCTCAAACTGTTTGCTCAGCCCCCTCCAAATGCTCCTTTTCCTCTCTGCTCCGAGACCATACTACCCCTCCTGTAAATTCCCTTAGCCTTATGACCTTCACCTACTCCCCATCTACTTCTACTTCTGCACTCTTTACCTCCCCATACCAGCCCCTCCTTCCTCTCCTCCTTTCTCTCCTACACCACTTCCTAAATTCACTCTCCACACCTCTTCCCACTTACTCCCAACCCTTAATTACCCTTTTTAACCCCTTCCCACTCCCCTTATTCTATCCTCAGCACTCTTCCCCCATACTGCAGTATATAGCACTATTCTGTTCTCCTTCATCTCTACTTCTCCCTCCCCTTCTTTACTTTCTCATCCCACCCTCATGCCCTTCATTTCTCACTCTTCTGCTTCATTGCTTACCCACCCTGTCCTATATTCCTATCGTTACCGTCTTATAACAGACTGTTACTTCACCTTCTGATGTTTTATCCTGTATTATTTGCCTTGTTTTATAGATTACTGTACATATTGTGTATTATGTTTTACTTATACCTTACCCACTCCCCCAGGACACATCTGGAAATGAGCTTTATGGCTCACTATGTCTTTATAAATAAATAAAATAAATAACCATAACAGAGATTAGAAAATAACTTGCTAACAAAAGGTTTTGCATGCCATCTTTTTCACTGTTTTAGTATGATGTAATAGAGGTTGATCGAAATTGTGTGATAGTGTTTACACAAATCAACTGCAGTACTGTAAGCACTTTTCACTTAAAGTATTTCTGGGAACTGTGGGCCCAATTCTAGTACACATACGCCTGGCATAACAGCAGTTGAGCTAAGTAGAATGGCACAAGTAGCAACTTATGCCAGCAGTTGCGACTAGCGCGATTCTACAAAGTGGCCTGCGACATGTCACAGGCTGCTTGTGCCAAACAGCAGTTATGCCTGCAGTTGTGCCATAAACCCCCTGCGACATGGCACTAGGAGGTTTATGGCAGCAGTTGTGCCCCATTCCAAAAGGGCAGCAACAAAGACCCCAATGCCAGGATTCTACAAGAACCCCCCCCGGAGGAGAACTGGCATCATAAGTTACACCTGCAATTAGCTGGTGTAACTTACATATGTCCGCTGAGGGTTCTATAGAACCCGGTACATGCGCCCCCCCATCCCCCCATGCCCTGACCACCCCCGTTGTTGCCCCAACGGGCACTGCACAGAACCAGCTCTAGACTTGGGGGCACGAACTTGACCCATCCCCCTACTGTACACACCCCATACAGTAAATGCCCCGCAAATCACACCTCCAGCACCCAGATCCTCCATTGTAAAATGCCCTGCGGACAGCTGTCATCTCCCCACCCGTGCCCCGACCCCTGAGTCGCCAGCCACAAATGTGGCAAAATCCTGATAAGCCCTGGTAGTCTAGTGGCCCCCCACCCAGTCATGTCAGCCAACCCAGCAACCCCCACCTGTCCCCAGATGGCGACTGGTACAGCCCACCTCTCACCACCACGGCCAACGCTGACTGAGTTCAGAATGAGCGCTCTGTAAAGACGCACTCAGAAATTAATTTCTGAGCGTGTCTTTTCAGTACGTGCTCATACTGAACTCAGTCAGTGGCTGGTTGTGGTGGTGAGAGGTGAGCTGTGCCAGTCGCTGGCTGGGGATGGGTGGGGTGCTGGGTGGGCTGGCATGGCTGGGTGGGGACCACTAGACCACCAGGGCAGGGTATTTGCCGTATTTGCGGCCAGCAACTCGGGGGTAAGGGCAAGGGTGGGGGGATGATAGCACCACCCTGCAGGGCATTTTACAATGGAAGATTTTGGGGTATGGGAAGCCCTGTGGGGCTCTATTTGTCACTTCAGGGGGCTGGGGGTATGGGAAGCCCTGCGGGGCTCTATTTGGTACTTCTGGGGGCTGGGAGTATGGGAAACCCTGTGGGGCTCTATTTAGTACTTGAGGGGGCTGGGGGAATGGGATGCCATGTGGGGCAGTTAATGTAGATTTCGGGGGGCAGGGGGGTGGGCAGCCCTGTGGGGCTCTGTATGCACACTTTGGGAGGCAGGAGGTGTGGGAAGCCCTGCAGGGTTGTACTTATACAGGGATTCAGGGTGGCAGTTGATGTGGGCAGCCCTGCGGAGTGCATATTGCGGCAAGCTGGGCATGGGGGGCACTTGCGATCTATGTTGCAGCTTGCGACATGCTTGCCAGGTGCACCCACAGTTTGGAGTACCTGGCTGCATGTCGCAAGTCGCAGGACTTGGCTGTGGAGACCCTGCCTCTTCTAGAATAGGGCACACGGTCAATGTCACAGTTGCGGCCACCATTCTAGAATTGGGCCCTGTTATTTTAAGAAAGGTGGTTAAATAATCAGACTTTCATTCAGCTCTTTAGTCTTTTGTCAAAGCACATGTGCGAGAAACATTGGGATGTTATTACACACCACCCTCAGTGCCTGTAATGCACTTTTGTTTGCTGTGCACCCTAAATGTGGATTACACTATATTGCAACTGCAGAAACCCATCCAGCCTGGTCTGTCTGCATGTGGTGAGTAGCACCAGTTATTGTGTTCCCACTGTTACGTTTTCTTTCTGGCACTACCACTTGCACTCTAGTAGTGGCCACTGCAGTTGCCATGCCAGGCCTAACCTGCTTGTCTGTGAAAACCAGAAGGGGAAAACAGGCAGGGGAGAAAAATCCCACCAATAAGGGAAAGGAACCAGAATCGGAAAATACATTTTGACTTTCAAGGGAGGAAGAGTGGTGAAAACCTACTGTCTTAACAAATGCTCCTGATGAGAATGACATTGAAGAAAATTCAGAGAAATATTGGGCTTCCTACAAAGATTCTCCTGTGCAATGAAAACATCATTCACATCGCCCATAAGAGGCACCATCATCATGGGAGGATAATAGGTTGAGTGAATCCTAACACTCTGTTCAGGGATACAAACCAGGACAAATCAGGAAAACCTCCACCCATGGCATTCTACTGTCTCCCAGTAGGGAACCCTCTGTAGAAGACACAAGCAGTTGCATCATCTAACTTATCAAATAGCATAAGATACGAGCATTGGTGAACAATATTCAAAACCAGAATGCCACATAATGCAAAAATAAAAGTTTTCACTATATACACAGTGCCGTCCTTCACACAAACACCCTGTACAAATGGAGTAGGTGGGAACCCTGAGATGGGTGGAGGCACAGGAGAGGAAAGCAGGAGGCAAACCCAACGCCCATCAAAACTGTAAATCAAAACAAAGTACAAACCAGGTCTTCCAGAGAGAGCCAGACCTATGCTACAGCTGACATATACCCACACCATGTTCCACCTTATCCAGCTTGAAACTCTACTGTTCTATAATGTACAAGGCAAGCCAAGGGGCTGCACAGTCTCATTCCAGCCCCCCCCTCGACCAGCCATGTCACGCTGCCAGCAGAGCCAAAGCACCAAATGGATTCAAGTACTTTATGTGGTGTACGTCAAGCATGGCTACCCCCGTGTAACTGGAATCTCTGTCCCTGGGCCACCCAACACCCTTAACTATGAGAAGGTTATTAGTTTACACTACAGCCATTGCAAATACCAAAGGTGGAGTCAGAAATATGACTATTAACCACCCGTACACTCTAGGTGACCTGTTGTGCTCATTAGGCCATCAAATGTGGCAGGCAGCTGGGAACAGATCCAGTCCACCCTGACAGACCAACAGTTGTGGAGGCTTGGGTGCCCCCCCAGCACCCACCTGTGTCCTGAGCCATGACTCCATGAGGTGCAGGCAGGGGGTATTTCAGCATTTCTTCAGATGAATAAACAGCAAACAAGCTAATGCAGGTTCATACTTCAATGTATGTACAAGAATTACAGCACTCAGAATGGATGAATGGAAAAAGGATGAGGAACATGCTGAGAAAATGTAAACATCATCTCATCTTTACATCTGTGCATACAGTCCCAACTGCTTCGCATTTATTGGCCTACTGAAAGTGGTTAAGGATGTACTTACTATGCAGCAGTGGCTGGTTCTTGCCTTTTCTCTGCAGTCATGGTGCAGAGCTGGCTATTCGGTCTATTGTCCGTGGGCTGAGATGTTGGTGGATCACTGGAAACCTATGCTCCTTACCTCTGAATCTGCTGTCTGGGTGGTTGAGGTAATTCAAAGCCCTCTGTCTGCTTATCAGCCATTACCTCTTGATTTGTGTTGTTATTTATTTATTTCAATTTTGATGACCAGGTAGGTCCAATGAGACAAAGTCGTCCCTTTTTCTGGTGTGATTTGGGGAACATGAACATTCCATACATATTACATTACATTATGGAGGTAATTACAGTTGAGATTCCTATGTACATAACAAAGACTTATATAAGTAGAGATTAAATCAGGTTTGAACAAATCATAACAGACATATTAAATTGCATTGCAGAGGAAATGGAAGTAGGAACATATTACATTACTTTAAAGATGGAGGACATGTATATATGTGTACAGGCTGTCACATGAAGTGAAGTCATAAGAGTAAAGCTTTGGAGAGTGGTGAGGAGTGGTAGCTGTTAGTCCAGGGAGAAGGAAAGGTATCCATTAGACCTGGGAGAACGGTAGGCTGGGGATAGAAGAACACAGTGACCATAAAAAGTGCTATTTGCACTTGCAGGTGGGCGGAGGAAAGAATGTCTCTTTATAAGGTTTTTTAAATTGATGAAGAGACATGATAAAAGATATCCGATCAGTGTAATGAACCCTGAGTTTAGCAGGATATGGGGTTTGAAATCAGAGTCATGCTTCCTTGAGTGCTTTCAGACGGGGGAGTCTGCCAATCTTTGGGCTTGAATAACTTTTGCATAATCTTGATCACAGTAAAGTGTATGCTGGCAGCACTGAACAATCTTTTTATTCTAAGTGGCTGATAGAATTCTTTCTTCAGCTTTGTAGCTCAAACCTCATAATAGCAGATCAGGGTCACTCGCCATGTGTTAATTTTGGGCTGAGATATCTGTGAATAGGTTTGATATTGAGGGGTTCTTCTGTATGGAAATCCAGAGCCTCACAGATTAGTTTTTCAGTAAAGGCCAATGTTTCTTGGACCTCATCTTCCCCCAGAAGTCCATAGAATCTCAACATTTTTTTATGTGGATTCACCCATCTGAGTCACTGCATTTTTTTCCTAATTGTACTTGTCTGTGGTGCATACTCAGGATAACCAGTCTGACGGCATTGATTCATTCCTCCTTTTGTAATAAGTCCACATTGGAGCAGTGAGCCTGCATAGAGGAGGCACTTTCTGCCCAAAATGCTTTTACCTGTCATAATTTTAGCATTAGCGACTCCTTGCCCCTTACCTCATGGCGAGCTTTGCAGTGATGATACCACACTTGCAGCGGGAGAGGAGCTGCTTGACTCAGACACTCAAAATTCTTCATCTGTAAGTGGTGGAGTGGTCTTGCTTTTAGACTTCTTTCTGCCCCCCATTCTTATTCACCACCTTCACTAGGAATTCCAAGATACAATCACACCTTTTATTATAAATTGAAGGTGTGTTGGTCATGATGATTGTGGAATTACTCGGTTCATGACAAAGGGGCACAGTTGTGGTGAAGGGGCATGGTTACAGTGAGGGGGGCCCAGATTTCTCTTGCAGCTAGGGCCCCAGGTTGCCTTAATCTGGCCCTGAATTAGTGACAATTTGAGATCTAAGGTGGTGGACAGTGTCCCTTTAAGATTATAGGCCATATGGGAATATCTAAAATTTGGCAATCATCCCTTGCTTACATGGTAATGGTAACTACTTCTCAACTTTACTCTGTATGTTTGCAGTAAAGCATTATTTGTTACTTTGTGTAGGACTTTAAATATTCTTCCTGTGATTGCCAACACTTATTAGAGATGTCAGAAGTCTGTGAAATTTGCTCCATGAATGAATTCAGAAATTTTGTGGAATCCGCGGAGTGATATTTATGCATTTCTTGCAATTTGCGGCCAGCGAATTGCACAAATTCATGGACAGATAGCACAATTTCTCCCACAAATTCTGTGTTTCATCCGCAAATTGCGCACTTCACCAAAAAAAACTCTTAAATATGGCACACATTTTACACAAATCGCACAAAGCGAAATTTGGTTGATCAGCTAAAATTCTGCAGATTTTACCAAATGTGAATTTTTGGTGCTTTGCATGAAATGCTCAGCCAAAGTTTAACTTTGCAACACCTCTAACAGTAATGACTTAAATAGAATAGCTGAGGGTCCAAAGTCATTTTTTCTCCATTACATTTCCCTTTTATATCTGTTGTAGTTGCTTCCACATCAGTAATTTCAGTTTCCACTTATAATGTTGAAGTAATTTATCTTATTTTGCTCAGTTTTTATTAAAAAAAAAAATGATTTCTATATATTTACATCCCTATCAAAATTTATGGGACTTCCAGTTTGGCTGAGCTCTAAGATGGATGAGTGAACTCTCCGCTCTGCACCCACCCAGCCAGTAACTGTTCAGTTCCCTCAAAGGATCATCTTTGTATTGATTTGGGAGTTTTTTTTATATATGCCCAGCTAGAAGAAATCCACCAAAGAGTTGAAACACTTGGGAAAACATACCTTTACTGAACTTCCCTCTTCGTCGGCTTCACCAGTAATAGCGTCGGGGCCTGCTCCCGAATCAGCCCAGCCTACCAATGAGGCCATCCTTGATGAGCTAATATAATTCGTTCCAAGTTTAAAATCCCCAACTGGATCTGGAAAATTCACTGTTGGCACCGGAAACTCGAATCGGGGATCTAGAGCAATCTGCCACTGCCACAGAGTCCTGAATGGATTGTTCAGAACGCATTCTGGACAACTCTCTACAGGATCAGCAGGACCTCCTGGAATGGTGTGAGGGCCCGGAAAATCGGTCCTGCCGCAATAACTTGAGGATTTACGGTGTACTGGAGGGTGAGGATGGCCGGGACATGATTTTATTTCTTCAAGATCGCCTCGTTTATTTAATAGATATTCAGGGTCTTTCTCCTGTTCAAACTGAGCTGGTGCATAGATCCTTGGTTTGGAAGCCCACCTCAGGTATAGCTCGACCAAGATAGATAATTCTCTGGTTTCTCAATTTTGCTGTGAAGCAGGAGGTACTGGTGAGAGCCTGACATAATGGGAAGCTTCTATGTAAGGGGCAGCATTGTTTATCTGGACAATGATTATTCACCCTTACTGATGTTTAAACGATGGGCTTATGCATCTATTTTGACGCAGCTTCAGGAACTTAAACTCAACTATACAACTCCATATCCAGCCGGACTTCGTATAAATTTTTCAGATGGTCCCTGCATTTAGGACCCTCCTGAATTGGCTCTCCTCCAGGATCTTAAAACTCAGAACTTTCTGCCCACAGAAGAACAGATGGATCTCCACGGCATGTGGGGGGAAAAAAACAAGCTTTTCAGAAGATCTATGGAGTAAGGCATCACTGAAAAGCAAGAAACACCGACAAGAGCAGTCTCTTCCTGATATTAAAGTCCTGCTGCAAGGCTTTCATTGGGAAGAAATGCTACCTGAGTGATTATGGACAATTCTTTTGTACTCTTTTACCAATGTTATGCACTAGTTGTGCCTTAGTTCTGTACGGACTGCTACATAATCTGTGATTTAATTAAGCAATAATGCATGACAGGGTGTGGGTTGTGCTGGGATAACCTCAGGCCTGGGGTGGTTGGGCACAAGGCTGCAGGCCAAGTGCATCCAATGACCCCAGAAGTAAGGTTATCCCAGCACAACCCACACCCTGGAGTGCATCATTACTATTATACAATGGCTCATTTATAATAGGGAGAAAAAAAATACAAATCTTTTTTTATTTTACTTTTAGGTTATTTATCAATGTAAAGGCATATGTGGGGAACAAATAGTCCACTTTTAGCCAGTAGGTGGTGCTGGTTTTATATGACTGGCTATGTATTTCAGCTGGTTGCTCCTCAAACAGATTTCTCTTGGTGTTGTATGTCTCCCCTCCACTCTGGAACTTTTGTTTTTTGTTTCTTCCTTATAGTTTGTAGTCCACCATTCAAATGGACTTTAATTTGACCGGCCCTTCTGTCTACCGTTTGATCAGGTGAACTGCACATCGGGAGCACGTTAGGAAACAGAGCGAGACTTCTGGTATTGCAATATGGGTCAGGAAGTACCTGGTAGATCCTGAGGGGAAGTTATGTTTTACGTGGCTAAAGCATCAAGTAGTTGCTGATGGCATCGGTGTGGGAAGATTTTTTTTTTTATTTTATAAAGAGGAGCTGCCTGTGGTTCTGTGGGAAACAGGTGAGCGGCATGGAGCAAGCGCATGCTATGCTGAGGCACGGAGGCAGTACAACTGAAGCTGGTGGGGCTAAAAGGGTAAGTGTTTAATTCACTTGTATGTTTAATGACTTTTCCTGGAGTTGCAAGGAACAGGCAATTACTTTTTTTATACTTGCGAGGAACGGACGTATCAGTTGCTGACAGGAGGTTACTGCTGTGGGGGTCATGGAGTGATTCCGTGAAGGACTGATGGGGTTATATGCCCACTGGGATTGGACCCATGAGGTTGTACTGGGACAACATCACAGGTCCACTCCCACAATGACCAATGAGGGCCAGTATTATTTCTTGCCATTGTATAATATATGCTTGGTTCCCTGTCTGGTTGTTTTTCTCTTTTTCCTATTGATGTTCTATTTTTGTTTTCCCCCCACCTATGGTGAGTATATAACGCTCTTTCTCATCACAATGTGTTTTTACTCAATTTACTACTTGGGTCTGTATTGTGTCTTTGTTGTTGTTCTCTTTTAATTGTCCCCTTCCTTTCTTTATGTGATGCTCTATGTTCTTACAATTGTGCTGTCTACTGGTCTTCGTTTTTTCTAGATCCCCTTTTTTGGTTTGCTTCTTTTCTATTGTAATATTTTTTATTTCTTTTGACCCACAGATTACTTTTTCTTCTTTTTCTCCTTCTACCTTATTTCTCATTATCTTTTCCTGTTCTTGCTTTAGCCTTGCACAATCGGACTTTGCAGCCTTCTTGGTTATGCTTTATTTACCTGGGTCTACTTTTCTTTCATTTTTTTCCTTTCCTCTTCGATCGCTGTTTACCTTGCATTGATCTAATTTTTATTCTACTTTTCTGGCCTTTGTTTTTGGTAATAACTGAGTCTTTTTTCATTTTGCTTCATTTATTCAACATTTTTTGCCACCACCTTTTGGAGTTTCTCCACCGTGACTTGTTATACTTACATTTGTCTTTCTTTTATTTTGTAATATCTCCTGATGAGTCTGCACTCTGTTTCTCTATGCTTTACCTTTATTCAGACATTCACTGTGGTATACCTGTTTTACTCAGTTCTGCTAACTCTTTAACATTGCCTGATCCCATCTTATATGTCTCAGTGGTTTGCCCATTTTATTAATTTTTATTTTTCGGCCCAAGTTATGGACTTGTTTCTTAAGGATGAACATCTGGTTCTTGGGATACTAGAAATATTTTTTTTTCCTTTTATGCATTTAGACAATCTAGGAGTTTATGGGGAGTTTTTCTTTTCTTTTATTTCTGTGGACTTGGGCAAGGTTTTTTTCTCACATGTTTTTCTTGTTTAGGTGGGATCCCATCACCAGTTATTTTACTCTACTTCATATGTGTTATCCTCCTTCTTTATCTCTGTACTACATCTATGAGGGATTGTCTTTTGTTTATTACATATATTCTATATTGATGGGTGGGAGCGATTGCTCTCCTCCAGTCTTCCTATTACCTGGGTATTTTTTTTTTGTACTCAGACTATACTCTTTTTCTTTTTTTAAGTTCTTTTTTAACCTAGGGGGCTGGGTTCCATTTTACACCCCCCCCATGGCCATTTGGTTATCTTTGTGGCTGCCTAGAAGCAGGTTAGAATACCCTGTGCTTCACCTTGGAGGTCGAATATATTATCCATTTGTTCCTTTACATGCTACTCTATTGGAATACCTTCTCTGGATCTACCACCTCTTCCTTTTGGGGGCTTTTTTTTCCCCAGTCTTGTCAAGGATATTTTTTCCGTGTATATAGTTCTCAGATTCTATTGTGTTTTTTTCTTTAATCTTTTTTTCAAATACAGTCTTGTTCCAGGTTGGATATGTGAACTGGGGAGGGCATCTTTTGATGTTACTTCATTTCAGCTGTTACAGTTTTTTGTACCTGATCTTGTGACTTTTATATTAAGATTTTTCAAGTGTGCATTCATGACTCAGTGTTTGATATTTTATGTTTTTCTCTGTTTTACCTAGCTCTGTGTTTGCCTAAGCCGTTTTTACTTTTGTTAGCTATGTATTCCAGCTCATTCACAATACATTTATTGCTATTATTGTCATGGGAGGCTTACTTTGAGTGGATTATGTATTGCTCTTTGGAGGTAGGTAGGCAGGGAACTTCTTTTTATGATGAATGGTGGCTGACTTGTATGAGGACTCGAGTGTGTTATTTTACTCTATTTGTATGTTTTTTGGTTTTATTGGACTATTGAAAGTTCGTGAGGTTAATCTTGTTGTACTTTGTATTTTTTTGTAATGTGAATGCCCAAACTAAAATTATATCATTTAATTTAAATGGTATTCGCAACCCCATGAAATGCGCTTGTCTCCTCTACTATTTTAGATAACAGCAGGCAGATTTTTATTTCTTCAACAGATCCATCCATCCTCTGTTGAACATGCCAAGTTTTGTTCCCTAGGTTTTGATCATGTATTCTTCTCCTCCCACTGTTCTGGTAAGTGAAGAGGGGTTCTAATTTTGGGAAAAGTGTGGGCTCCCTTTTGAGCCCTCCTATACTCTCAAAGATAAGGTTGGTCATTCTATCTTGGTCACTGGTTCTCTTTATGGTTATCCTCTTATGTTAGTAAATACTTATTTTCCTCCTGGTACTAACACCCCCTGTACTCATCTCTTTTTTTCACAGCTTTTTGATCATCTGCAGGGACAGGTTATATGGGGGGAGACCTAAATTTCACTCTAAACCTGATCTTGGATGCCATGGTCTCAAAATCTTTTTGGTTCTCCTCTGCCAGTCAATATCTTATTAAGATGCTTCAGTCTCTCGGCCTTGTCAATATTTGGTGTTTCTTTCATCCGTATACCAGGAGTATACCCATTATTTGCCCTGGTATGGATCTCATGCTCGACTGGACTACATTATAACTACTATAGAACATACTGATATGGTCTCCTCGGTGGACCATGGCCCCATCAATCTGTCTGACCATGCCCCTATTCTTGCATATTTTTCTTTTGGTAAACCATCTTGCTCCACCTTTTGGAGACTCCATCCAGCTCTCCTTAAGGATCCTGTCCTCATAGACAAATTGAAACATTTAATTCCTCAGTTTTTACAGGATAATGACTGGGAGGGCATATCTCCAAACACCTTTTGGGACACTTTAAAGGCGGTGGTTTGGGGCACTTTAATCACTCATTCCTCTTTTTTACACCACTCTAGGGAGGCTAAAATAAAGGAATTACAGCAGTCCTTATGGACTGTTCAACAGGCTTGGGCTAAAGTTGATAACTTGCTCTGAGACCAAATTAGTGTGGTCTAACAACAATTACAGAATTATCTGGATCATGCATACTGAGCTGCAGCTATGGTTGTTAAATTATGACCTGGCATGGGGTCATAATGTCGCAAGACATTATGCCACATGGCAAAATCGCGCTGCCAATACAGGGCGATACTACCATGAGGTATAAGTCTTCTTTCTGGGGTTTGCCCCACATCCCCATTAGATCAGGCCCCCAGCACCCCCAGTAAAGAGTTTCGACTCTGGGGGTCCAACTTGGGAGTGCACAATTTGTGTAAAAAAATTAAATGTCTCGGACTGGGAATCAAACCCAGTCCCAGATGCAGTGCCTGGATTCCTGCTGCTGTGGCTCAGTCCAGTGAGCCATGGCAGCTGCTCTGCAGAACCTACTCCCAGCAGAGGTCTTATCCTCTGCCTGGGAGTGTGAGAATGGTGCAATACCATGTACAGCAGTATACACGGTATTGCACTATTCGCTGTCATGTACAGCGCTGTTTCAGGTTAGCTATAATGTCATACACTATTAAGCGTATGCTGTCTGAGATCCTTGCTTGGTTCGAACTGATGAGCTGCTCTCTATATTCCATTCATTTTATTCTTCCTTATACTCCCCAGGCTCTCCCCCACTGGATGATAGTACTATCTGGTCTTTTTTGGCCCAGATCCTGCTACCCAATCTTACTCCCACACAACTCCAGTCTGTGCTGTCTCCAATTTCCATAGCTGAACTCTCCCATTGTAAAAAAGCTATTAAGCCAGGTAAGAGCCTGGGTTTGGAAGGCTTTCTGGCTGATTTTTATAAAAGTTCTTCTCTTCAGCAATTGTTAGTCCTGCAGCTCCATCGAGTTTTTTTCTTTTGTTCAGTTGGGACACCCCCTTCCCCTTCTTGGCAGTATGGCATCATTACAGCTCTCTCTAAACCAGGGCAGGACCATATGTTACCCTCCTCATACTGACCTGTTTCAATTCTGAATGTTGATCATAAACTCTTTATGCCTATTTGGGCTTTTAGATTAGAGGGCCGCCTTCCCTCTCTGATGGTCCCTTACCAGGTGGGAGTAGTCTGCAAATGTCAGGTGCATGACAATGTAAGATGTACCTTATTGTTGCCTGAGTATGCAAAAGCACATTCAATCTATCTGCTCTTGGCTACCTTGGATGCAGAGAAGGCCTTCGATCGGATTTCATGGTCTTTCCTCTGGCCTCTGCCACATGCGTATGCATTTCCCACACAATTTTTGTCTCAATGCTCCAACATTTGTACTCCCCGTCATCTGCCTTTGTTGAAGTTAATGGTGTTTATTCTATCTCTGTCCCTCTTTGCCGGGGCACCTGTCAGGGTTGTACCCTTTCTCCATTGTTATTTGCTTTATACATTGAACCTCTGGCAGTCTCTATCTGTTGTGCCCCAAATATTCTTGGCATCCCATTAGGTGGTCAAGACTATAAAATAGCCTTATTTGCAGATGATATCCTGCTTACACTAACAGTATGGTCCTCACCCTTTCTCTAAGGGAGGTCTTGAGCATTTTCTCAATTTGAGGCCTTAGTCATATTTCATCTAATCTCAGATAAAACAGAGCTTTTGGAATTCCATTACTCTCCCCCCAAGTCTATTGTAAAACTGTATCCTGTTAAATGGAATAGGAATAACCTTCAATATTTGGGTGTCTCGATTCCTCATAATCTGGACCATTTGGACCTATTTAATTATGAGACTGTGATAACAACTGTCTCTCAGGATTTGCAGTCTTGTCCCACTATTTCTTTATCCTTTTTTCAAAGGGTTGATGTTATTCACTCTAATATTTTACTCCATATTTTATTTTTCCTACAAACCCTTCCCCTGCCCCCTACTTTTCTATTATTGTGACTGGCGCTGAACGGTTTCTAATTTTATTTGGTGGGATAAGAAGTCGAGACTGCAGTCCTCTCTTTTGCATCTCCCAGTGGATCGCAGAGGGTTAAATCTTCCACATTTTTGCTGGTATGCTATGGTGTCCCAGCTGTGCATCTGTTGTTTGTGGTCATCTCTGACCTTTCAGGCTCTGTGGAAGGAAATATAATTTTTTTTCATATTATTTCTTTTCCCCCCATGTGCTACCATGTTAGCCACTCCTTCAGGTGTGCCAAGGATTCTTCCAACCCATCCTGTCCCCTGAGCCTCCACTCTCAGATGGCAGCAACCGTGGGGTAGCCCAGCATAACCCTTCACCGGTGGGTCCCTCTCCTCCGAGGAGGGAAGGCACCAGCCTGGACAGGGCAGGCAGACCAACGCAATATCTTGTCCCTGAGGTGCTGCTGAGGAAGATGGCTACAGTGGTATTGATGGCCTTGGAGATCCAGGCAGCTGTCATCTGGCATAACACGGAGCAATTTTTCCATTTTCCTGGTACGCTTCCCTCCTATGCCATTGTGCACCAGAGGCTGCTGCCGACCGAAGTCAACCCATAACCCACCCCAGGAGAGGAGAGCAGTCCAACAGATGCTCAATTCTTCCCTTCACCTGCCAGACCCTGGTGTCCTGAGTCTGTTCTCAAACCTGGGTCACCGGCGTGGGTCGAGGTAAGGTGCCAGTGCCTCAGCCCTCTATGCCTCCAGGCTGGCTAGAATTTGTTTTAACTGATCTTCATGCAGTTTCCCGTCTCTTCTTTTTGATCACTCCATAGTATCTCCCTCTTTCTAATTTCTTGGGCTTTACTCAGGAAATTTTGTCCACATGGCATAGGGTCCTATCACTTTTCTTGGATTCAGAGGTTTTTCCTTTTTGTGCCTTAGCTTGGAGCCAATGGATTCCCTTCAATTCCTGTGATTTGTGTCTTAATCTTTGGGCCAGACTGGTTCTCCAATATGTTCATCAGGTTTTAGAACATGCTGTACCTTGTTCCTTTTAATGATCTTCAGACCCAGTTTGGTATTCCCACTTTGGATTATTTTAGGTGTCTACAACTTTGAGCATATCTTCTCTCTTTTTCCGTCCCTCAGAAATATCCTCCAGATTCTTTGTCACCGCTGGCATAGCTCTTTATTAATTGTCATACTGGAGCCCCTCCTGATCATTTGATTGGCTCTATTCTTTACTCTGTGGTTCAGCTAAGGATTCTGCAGAACTAATCTTTCATAAGTGGTTATCTGAGTTATCTCTAGACTGTAAGTTTGTTCAATGGGAAAAGTTTTCTTTGGCTTCATATAAACTTTCAATGGTGCTGTATCTTTGTGAGTTCACTTGGAAGTATAGAATGCGCTGCTTTAGAACCCCTGCTTCATTTACTTCATTTCTGGGCTCTTCAGCAGGCTTTTGTTGGTGGTTGTGCAGGGAGCAATTAGTGAATCATGCTCATATTTTTTGTCCTGTCCTGTCCTCTTGTCCTCTCCTTCAGTCTTATTGGTCTGGAGTTTCTCAAGTGAGTTCATGTATTTTTGATACTGCTCCTCCTCTTCCTCCATACTTGGTTTTACTTTATTTTCCCTGTCAGAACTTTTTGGTTCAGGGCAGGGCCTTGAAATTATTTTTGATTGTATTGATTTGTGCGAAGAAAATCATAACAAGGTTGCAGTGTCAATCCTGCCTTCCTCAGGTCTCTCATTGGGAAGCTTTAGTTGAGTCAATTTATAGACATGAAGGATGTAGTTATAAATATTTAAATATGCTTCCCATATTTTATCAGATTTGGGACCATTGGGTTTTATATGTAAGGTGGAGACTCATTCTGCTTGGTCCCTTAGTGTATTTTTATGACTTGAGACCTTTTAATCCTATGTATTATTTGGGGGGGTAAGGGGATCAGGATAAAGGGGGATGGGGTGGGAATAATAAAGGAAGAACCTTAGGCACTTTCTTATACCTCCTGCCGCTGATTCCTGATTCCAGATCCTTGTTTGTTACTTTCTAGTTTAATTTTTCCTGTAAGTCTGAATATCAATTAATGGTAATTTAGCCTCCAATAATTGTTTTGTTGGTATACACATTATTTTTGCAATTGGTATTACTACATGGATTTATTCATTTGATTACGCAACATGTATGATTTTTCTTTTTTGCACTGTATGTCATCCTGTCCGCTACGTTTTTATGGCTGTGGATGCAGTCTACAGCCATCCTGCTTTCCCTTGAAAAAAGGTGTTTTCGTGGAACACATCTTTTAAGAGTTTTCAATGTATCCTTCCATTCTGCAAATCTCTATGGCAGTTAAAGAAATACTCCCTTCTTTCTGCTTAACATCTATTGTATTTCAGACAGCCAGCTTTGAGAAATTACTACAATGAGACCAACATATGTTTTATATCTTGTCATGCCTAATTTAACAGCAGATCCTGAGTTATACCTTTGAAGTTGGCTGGCTGAGAATTTTATGACCGTAATTAATCAGTCAGTTGCTAGTTCTCTTTAATAGCCTTCAAAGCAGTCCAGCACATTGTTAATAGGTGACTTTCATTTTCATTTGCTTTCTCAACTGTTAATCTGTGTTTCTTTTTAAATAAAGATTTCCCCTGCAGCAGTAATTTTTTCTCAAGTTGAATGACACAAACTCCAACAAATGCAACCAAGAATGGTGCATTAATAAATAAATACATTTATTGAAAGGGTGTTTTTCTGACACCACTACCATGATTTTTGCTGTATTAAGAAACCATATGGTTGGTACCGAAAATGAGATCCAGCGATGATTTAATTTTGATATAGATGTAGAAAATGCCCTTGTAAAACAGAAAAATCACCATCTTTGTAAGACCTTGTAATCACTTTAATATTTTTTTAGCATGCATGACAAACAGAAGTATATTTGCAGCACTTAATGTTATACACAATCCAATACACTTATTTTCATTCAAATGTGGCTGCCACCAATATCACTTTATTTGCCATCTTTCTTATGCATACCAGCTTCCTGATATAACTCCAGCAGAGATGTAAAGGATAAGGGGAAATTGTTTAACCAGGAAAGGCACACCAAGCCAGAGCTTGTTTCCAGATGTGACCTGGGAGCACAGGAAAGTTAAGCGACTTGCTTAGGATTACACAGTATGCAAGTGGAGGCTGATGGGATTCAAACCCAACTCTCCAGGTTTGCAGCTCGGTGCTGTTAACCACATCACTATACTGCCTACTTGTATAGACACTACATATTTTCTGTTTTGGGTCAGACATGTATCCACTACATGTAGCATTTCTCTTGCAAAAAGTTGTTTTTTTCAATACATTATTACACTACATGAAGTCCTGAATGTCCAAGCCAAACTTCATTTAGCAAGCCAATGTACAGTAAGGGGGGTGGGACTTGTTTAACCAGGAAAGGCACACTAATCCAGAGCTTGTTTTCAGGTGTGACCAGGGAGCACAAGGAAGTTATGTGAGTTGCTCAGGGTCACACAGTATGCAAGTGGTAGCCGATGGGATTCAAATCCAGGTCTTTAGCTCTGTAGATCAGTGCTCTTAAGCTCTACACTATACTGCCTTCTAGTAAAAAAATACAGTCTTTCTGACTATAAAATAAGTCACATTTGTTATAACAAAAGTAGTATAATGAAGTAAACATGCCCCTCCAGCAATGTCATGTTGTGCAACTGCTGGTAAAATTTGGGATAGCCTACTGTATTAATTTTCCCTAAGTTTTTATGCGTCATTGGACTAGGGGCACCATGACCATTTCACACCTCAGAGTAAAAGTTAAAAGCATAGCTCATATTTGCTAAACATGTGTGTGTGTGTGTACAGACAGATAGATTGTACAATTGAGATGCACCTCTCTGTTTTCAGTGGAGTAATGCTTCTTATGTAATAAAGTCTGAATAACACATAAATGGTAATAATTTCACACTTTTAAAATCTGGTACGTCCCATTTCTGCATATTTTTTCCCATGACATTATGTTAGGGGGTTGTTCACTTAAAGCAGCACCATGATTTTTGCTGTATTAAAAAGCCATATGGTTGGTACTGAAAACGAGATCCAGTGATGGTTTGATTTTGATATAGATGTAAAAAATGCCTTTGTGAAACAGGGAAATCATCCCCTTTATAAGACCTTGTAATCACTTTAATATTTGTTTTAGCATGCATGACAAACAGAACTATATTTGCAGCACTTCATGTTATACACAATCCAATGCACTTATTTTCATTCAAATGTGGCTGACACCAATATCACTTTATTTGCCATCTTTCTTATGCATACCAGCTTCCTGATATAACTCCAGCAGATACATGGAAAGGATAAGGGGAAATTGTTTAACCAGAAAAGGTACACTAAGTCAAAACTTGTTTCCAGGTGTGACCTTGGAGCACAGAGAACTTAAGTGACTTGCTCAGGGTCACACAGTATGGAAGTGTAGGCTAACAGGATTCAAACCCAACTCTGTAGCTCAGTGCTCTTAACCACAACATTATGCCACGTACCTGTATAGACAATATACATTTTCTGTTTTGGTTCAGACATGTATCCACTATATGCAGCATTTCTCTTGCAAACATTTTTTTTTCTTCAATACACTATTACACTACATTAAGTTCTGAATGTCCAAGCAAGAGCTCTTATTTATAGCCAAACTTCATTTAGCAAGCCAATGTACAGTAAGGGGGGGCAAGGGAAGTTGTTTAACCTGGAAAGGCACACTAATCCACAGCTTGTTTCCAGGTGTGTCCTGGGAACACATGGAAGTTTTGTGACTTGCTCAGGGTCACACAGTATGCAAGTGGGAGCTGATGGGATTCAAAACCAGGTCTCTACTTTGTAGATCAGTGCTCTTAACCATTATGCTATACTGCCACCTAATAAGAAAAATACAGTCCTTCTGTCTGAATCTAAAAGAAGTCACATTTGCTATAACACAAGTAGTACAATGATGCAAACATGCCCTTCCAGCAATGTCATTTTGTGCAGTTGCTGGTAAGATTTAGAATGCTTACTGTATTAATTTTCACTAGGGACCCAATTCCAAGTCAGCATATGCCGGTGCAAGCAGAGATATGCCAAACCCCTTGGCATAACCAGTGACTTGCGCCATGCGTTCCACCAGCCCCAATTTCAAGAGGCACCTTGCATCATGTCAGCTGTGGGCTACACCAACAGGGGGTTACACCACCCACTACACCGCAGCCTGCAATAACATGGCACAAGGATGAGTTACAGCAGCAACTGTGCCCTATTCCAAGAGGGCAGCTGCAATAACCCACTGCCGCCATTCCAGGTGCCGCAATGGTGGGGCAGACTTAGAGCAGCTCAGAGCTGCTCTTAAGGGTCATCCAATGGTGCCATCCATCGGATGCCTACTCTGCAGTGCCATGGCAATGGTACCAATGTGCTTCCCATGCTCCCACAATCACAACCATGCCCCCATGCCCCTGATTATCTGGGACCCCCAGGGGTCCATTCTCCATTGCAGCCTCCAGAACCCTGTGACACCTGTACTGCCCCCCATACCCCCTGGTGCATGCTGTGGTGTTCTGGGGTGGGGCAGCTCTGGGGTGCTGTCTGCAGTGGGCTGCAACTTGTGGCTTATGAGGCTATTATGCCATGCCCATGGCTTTAGCCTCCGCATGGTGCAACTCACATGTCATAAGTGCCAGGACCCTACCGCTCTTGCAATGTGGTGCAGGGTCCCCGGCATAGCAATGAATGTCACAACTTGTGTACACCGGTGAGTTGCAACATTCATCCTGGAATCAGGCCCTGAGTCTTTATGTGTTACTGGACTAGGGCTCCATGACCATTTCACACCTCAGAGTGAAAGTTCAAAGCATAACTCATATCTGCCAAACCCTGTGTGTGTGTGTGTGTGTGTGTATACAGACAGACAGACAGATTATCCAGTTGAGATGCATCACCCTGTTTTCAGTGGAGTAATGCTTCATATGTTACAAAGTCAGAATAACACATGAATGGTAACAATTTCACACTTTTACAATCTGATACTTCCCATTTCTGCATATTTTTTTCCATGAAATTATGTTAGGGGTTTGTTCACTTAAAGCAGTAGTATTTGTTAATCAACATCAATTTTATTTTTTAGCAAAACATGCATTGCATTCATAATCAGTATATTTCTAACTATCTCACAAACTTAAAGCAGATTTTATAACTATACAGTATTTGCAACTAATGGCTCAAGACATTAGAATGGCTGCCACTGGCAATACTTAATCTCTGTAGTTGACAGTATCTTATACTGCTGTATTATGGTGTCTATTGAAAAATCATTTGTAAAATATGCCCTTTATACCCTAACAAATGCCCTTCCAATTTTCAGCACCCCCATCTATTTCAATCTTCTGGCACCCCTGTCTGCAAGCATTACTGTCTGTCAGAGAAGCTATTCCAACTTATAATTTCCCTGGTCAGCAACGGGTAGACTGGATTACATTCTAATATACAGCACAGAGCAAGATGAACTATATTAAAATGTTTAGTGACAGCAGTGTACAATCAGAGATGATGTCTTCATCTCAGACTGGAAGCTGTGCAGAAATAACAAAAAAAAAACAAGCCTTTGTCAATGCTGAAGGGTTACTTACATGGTGTATGTGGGATGGTATTTAGCAGCGCTCGTGGCGCTCGTTACTTGGGGTTTCTTCAACCTCCCCACAGCCATGTAGGCTCTGGCTACATCTTGTTCATTTTGAGGTTACTTTTATCCTATTATTTTTGCTGTACTTTGTTGACCTGATTCATTTGTATGATTGTCTTGTTATGAAATCCAATAAAGACGTTATTATAAAAAATATTCCTATCAAAATGTACTTTAGTTCTTAAATATCAATGGCAACCCTTTTACACATTGTCAAAAAAAGGACTGAATTCAAGTTCCTGTGTCATGAGTAGTGTTTCCTGAAAACATCATACTATTTGGTTTTGTGGTTTTCTTTAAATCAGAATTTGTTAACTTGTTCTGTACTAACTGGAGTTTCTGTCCCTCTGGCTGAGCCTTAGAGAGTGATGACTAGAGACCCGTGCAGTTCGCAAATGCGAAATAATGCGAAATAAAACAAAATCCTCACCATAAAACAAAATCCACAGTATGAAATTAAATAAAACGAAAAGTGATAATGTTTAACTTTTTACTCAGTATGTGTCCATTTATGATCAAAATTCATAATTAAACCTCAATTAAAGAATTCACAATCCCCTTTCAAAACTTAACTAGCTCCTAACAGGGAACTCGTTAGCATAATTGCAGCCAATTGAGAGTTTTTGTTCCACACTCTGCTGTCCTCTCACCTCTGTTGTCATGCCCTGCTTGTCCTGCTATCTCTTTTCACAGTAGAAGAGTTGCACCTCGCATCCAGCTCTCTGGTTATGCCAGGATCCTGAAATCAAAATGAGTCCTTGAGCTGCACTTAGTGGCTGCAACTGAAACCAGGGCATTCTTAATTCCAGCGCTCCCAACGTGTATTGCACCTTGCATCCAGCTCTCTGGTTCTCCGGCTCCCATTTCTGCCCCTGATATGCCCCCAATCGGAATGCTTGCTCCGAACTGTAAAGAAACCCTGGAGCATATGAAAACACTTATGCTTTGGATCTCTGCTATAGATGATAAGAAGGTAACTGGCGAAGTCTTTTTGGACCTCAGCAAAGCTTTTGATACTGTTGATCACAAACTATTAGTCAATTGCCTTGCAAAGTTGGGTGCCACATACCATACCACCCAATGGTTCTCTAGCTACCTAACTGGAAGATTCCAAAAAGTAAAGGCGGAAGGCTTTTTTTCTGCTGCCTTGCCAGTTGCAAGAGGAGTCCCCCAAGGATCCATCTTAGGCCCTATCTTGTTTTCTTTGTACATTAATGACTTAGATGCTAACATATCTATGTCCAATCTGCACTTTTTTGCAGATGATATTGTGTTGTATACTTCTGGCTCATCGTTATCTGAAGTCAAGGGAGTGCTTCAAGCAGACTTCGCACAACTTGAGCATAATCTAATAAAGGCAAAGCTTCTGCTCAATGCTAACAAGACTAAAGCGATGATATTCTCCTGCAGTGCTGTCACAGGCCCCCCCAATACCCTTGCCCAAGACTTCATTGTCACCACTCTAAACGAGCCTCTGGAAGTTGTAACCAAATTTAAATATCTGGGTATCTGGATCGACAATAAATTATCTTTCAATGACCATGTCGAAGATGTCTCTAGAAGGTTAAAAGCAAGGTTAGGTTTCTTCTACAGAAATAGGCCCTTTTCCCCTTGAAACTCGAGAAACAAGCTTGTACAGGCCACTTTTCTCCCCTACTCGACTATGGTGATGTAATCTATTCCTCCACCACTATTGCAAATCTAAGTAAACTGGACATCCTTTATCACCGTCAAGCGTTCATTACCAACTCCCCTTACCGTTTGCACCACTGTGACTTATATTCAGCTGTTGGTTGGACATCCCTTACTACTAGACGCCTGCTCCATGCTGGGCTATGGACTCTTAAACTGCTCCTGCAGAAATTACCAAGCTATCTCTCTTCCCTTATTAGTATCTCACATAGTGCATACTCGTTAAGAAAATCTGACTTTATTATGCTTGACATACCAAGGACGTGGACCTCCTTTGGTAAACGTGCTATTGCATATGCCCTTCCCTCCATTTGGAACCAATTACAAACTGTATTGAAACTAACTAGCACAGTTTCAATAAACTTCTACAAATCGCTAAGTTCAGGCAAAATAAAAGACACCTGTAACTGTCATTAAGTCTCTTCCTTCCCCATGTGTGCCATATTTACCCACTGGTAAGGTATAATTGCTTTGTCATATTAATTGCTTTCCCTTCCCCTTCTACTCCTGGCTTTATCTATGCTTACGCTCCACTGCTACTCTATCAAATCACTCCCCCCCATATCAGTTGTAGTCTGTTGTTTGTTCTAGCTGCCAAAATATATGTATTGCACACACCAGTCATCATGTTTCATTTATCAGTATGCAACCTGTAAGTCGCTTCCCTGTCTCATATTAATGTTTACCACCTGCGGTCACCCTATGATGTACCCTTGTATGTATATCCAGCCTGTATCACGTAATGTGCATTTCATGTATATACTGTTATTACCTATCTATGTTTGTACTTTAATTGTTTATGTCACAGGATCTCCTTGTGAATGAGCTTGCTCAATGGAGTTTTCCTGCAATAAACTTGAACTTGAACTTAGTGGCTGCAACTAAAACTGGGGCATTCTTAATTCCAGCCCTCCCAACGTGTGTTGCACCTTGCATCAAGCTCTCTGGTTCTCCAGCTCCCATTTCTGTCCCTGATCTGCCCCCTGATATGCCCCCGATCGGAACGCTTGCTCCGAACTGTAAAGAAACCTTGGAGCATATAAAAGCAGCTCTGGTGGCCAAAATATTTCAAAATAATGTAGCCAGTTATAGTGAGTGCCAGTTACAGATACTGCTGTTATGCTTCTGATTTTTCACATGTTATTACTGTTTGTAGTGTGTGTTATTACTGTTTTGTAGTGTTTTTTTAACCTGAAAAGTTAAAATAAAAATAACAAGAAATAAAAAGAAATTCTTGGAAAAGAAAACGAAATTGAAGAAAAAATAATAAGAAATGCACGGGTCTCTAGTGATGACATGGTATTGGACTAAGCTACAGCTTCAGCTTCAGCAGTGTAAGTCCCTGCTTGACAGAAGAACTGAAGAGCTGTTAATTTCCATTTAGAACAATCTGTGGGTTAATTGTTTTCTGTCCAAGGTTTTTATTAACTCAGTATCTGGTATTTGTTCAGATGAATTAGCTGAAAATCCACATTTTGTTTATCTAAAAAGCTAATCATTTGTCAATGCTGAATTGAAGTGGTATGCATTTGAGAAATCAGCTAGTCTGTATCACAGCTGCTGCCAGTTCTCATCAAAACAGTGGTTTTTTTTCTAGCTATGTTACACTGGGTTGTTTAATAGATATAAAATAAATCAAAAGTATATTAATTCATACAAGTAGTTTGTTTTTGATGTAGTCTCAATAAATAGGTTCATGTAAGAACATTTTCCCTCTCAGATTGACAAACAGGTGCCTGCCACACTCTACTGTGTCAGGCACATGTACTGTATGAACTCACAAATTTCAGTTCTTTGATGGTTTCTGTGTGAAAATACCTAACATATAACTAGAAACACTATATGGCATCCTGATGCCCCCATCTCCTGCCTACAGTTCAACGAACTGGACTTTGATGCCCCCTATCACCTGCCCCACAAGCCCCCTGTCTCCTGCCCCACATTTGAGACTGCTGCACAGTGCTGCCCACTCTATTCTTTCATAAAGTCTGGGTTGCTGCACCCTGTTATCCCATCTCCTGCTTGAACAATCAGGGCCTCTGCACCCTGATGCCCCCTGCTGAACAGTTGGGGTTGCTGCACCCTGCTGCCCCATTTCCCCCACCCCATCAGAGCCATTTCTGTTGCCCCCTTGTTCCTGTTACCACAGTGCTGTACTCTGCTATGCCCTAGAATCCCATGTACCCTGTCTCCACATTTGGGGCTGCTGCACCTTGGGCTTTTATTGCAGCCTGCTACCTACTTCCATTTTCCCAAATGGGCAGGGCTGCTGCACCATGTGCATCCCATACCACAGTCAGGTGCTGCACCCTGATGCCCCCCATGTCCTGACCAACAATCAAGGAACAATCAAGGATTCTGCACCATGCTGAAGTCTATCACCTGCCACCATAGCCAGAGCTGCTTCACCCTGTTCCTGTCTACCCAGTCAGGGCTGCTGTTCCCTGCTGCAGCCTACAGCCCTGTGCCTCCACAGCCCCATGACTTCACAGTTAGGGTTGGTGCACCATGCTGCCCCCTACCACCAAAGTCAGATTTTGTGCTACACTGCCCAAAAGAAAAAAAATACTTTCATCTTGTGTTATGGGGGTTAAGAACAGAGGGCAGTAGGGTGCAGAAGTCCTGACTGTTTGGCCAGGAGTCAAGGGAGGCTTTAGGATACAGCAGCCCAAATTCTGGGACAGGATGCAGCAGCCTCACCTGGGTGGAACTGACACAACTATGGAGGCAGAGGACAGGGTGTAACAAATGCCCAACTCCTTTGGTAAGTGGCAGCATGGTGCACCAGCCCTAACTGTGGAGGCAAGGGGATCTAGGGCACAGCAGGCCATAGCAGCCCTGCCTGAGAAGGCAGGAGCAGGGGCAGCAGCCCTGGCTTTGGTGGATGGGGAATGTGGACAGCATGGTGAAAATTGACTGTGAGGTAGGACACAGGAGAGCATCAGGGTACAGCAGCCCTGATTGTGGGATGGGGTACTCATGGTGCAGCAGCCCTGCTCATTTGTGACAATGGATGTAGATAGCAGGGTGCAGCAAAATCATCTCCTCTGGTGGTATGGGGCTGCATGGCATAGGAGTCCCAGCTGTAGAGGCAGAAGATATGTGATTCTATGGTGCAGCACAGCACAGCAGAGCAGCCCTGACTATGGAGAGTGGAACCAGGAGCAACAGGGTGCAATGTACCCAACTGAGGGGTTGGGGGATAGAGGACAGCAGGGTGCAACAACCCCAACTGTTTGGGTATGGGAAAGCATGCTGCAGCAGCCCTGTCTGTACAGGAAGATGATGGGGGAACAGAGTGAAGCAACCCCAACTGTGTGGGAGAAGACTGTGGACAGCAGGGTGCTGCAGCATCAAATGTGAGGCAAGAGACAGGGGACTTGTGGGGTAGGAGATGGTGCAGAAGAGTGCAGCTGCCTCAACTATGACACAGGAAGTGGGGGGCATTAGGATGCTATATACTGTTCCTAGTTATACATTATATATTTTCACACAGAAACCATTAAAGAACTGAAATTTGGGAGTTTATATAATACATGTGCCTGAAATATCAGAGTGTGGCAGGCACCTGTTTGCCAATCTAAGGGGGAAAATGTTCTTACATGAACCTATTTATTGAGGCTACATCAAAGACAAACTACTTGTATGCATTAACAAACTTTAGATTTATTTTATATCCATTAAATAAACAACCCAGTGTTATATAGTTAGAAAAAAACACAAGTGTTTAGATAAGAAAGAACTGGCAACTGCTGTGATACAGACTAGTTGATTTCTCAAATGCATACTACTTCAATTCAGCACTGACATTCAAGTGATTAGCTTTTTAGAAGAACAAAATGTGGATTTTCAGCTAGTTCATTTGAGCACATACCAGAGACTGAGTTAGTGGACAGGAAACAATTAACTCACAGATTCCTCTAAATGGGAAGTTAACAGCTTTCCAGCTCTTCAGTTAATCAGGAACTTACACTGCTGAAGATGTAGCTTAGTCCAATATGATATCATCACTTTCCAAGGTTCAGTCAGAGGGACTGAAACAACCTGACTCTTTCCAGTTAGTGCAGAACCAGTTAGCAAATGCTGATTTAAAGAAAACCATAAAATCAAATAGCATGACATTTTCAGGAAACACTATTCATGACACAAGGACTTGAATTCAGGCTTTTTAAACAATGTGTAAAATGGTCACCGTTGATCTTCAATACATGACCTGTGTGGAAGCTTATTTATAAAAAGAGCTCACTAATGTCAGCAGACAGAGTTCCATACCGGCACCTAGAAGGGATCAGGTTTGACAGTGTCTCTCTTTTACAGAGAAACAAGGCAGCCTGGAAGATGAGCTGAAGGACCATGAGAGAGATACTAGTGAACTCTCCAATGATATTGGTAAGTACGACCCTGTTTTAGTTCACAAAAATGTCGACTTCAGTAAGTCAGTAGTTTTACAAAGCAATAGAAACTAACAAGTACACTTGCCATCTGTAGCCATAGGTAATACATTTATTGCAGGAAGTACTTAGGCACTGGTTTTTGCAAGATATCCAGAGTATGGTAATTTCACTCATCCAACAAAATGACTGTTGTTGGGAAAATAGAGAGTGATTAAAGGCATGGCAGTTGGGGTTCAATGGCAAAAAGTAAAAAATCATACAACTAGGGCACAAGAATCCCACTGCTCAGTATAGTATTTGAGAAGGGTGTTGATAGTCACTAGGGAGGAAGGGGATCTCGGGGTTATTATTTCAGAAGAGCTCAAGGTGGCAGCACAGTGTGACTAGGCTGTGGGCAGGGCAAGAGGGATGTGTGGTGTGCAGGGGGGCTATCACCAGCAGGAGGAAGGAGGTGATGGTGCCACTGTATTGCACTCTGGTACACCCCCAAGTAAAATATTGCGTCTAAGTCTGGAGTTTGCAACTCAGGAAAGACAGACAGGGTGGGGGTGATCCAGAGAAGGGCAACTAAGATGGAGGGAAGCTCTATGAGAAGAAACCAAGGGATCTTAAATGTGCACTCCGGAGGACAGGAGAGCTAGGGGAGACATACCTGAGACATTCAAGTACCTCACAGGGATGAGCATAGTGCAGGGAGGAAGCCTCTTTGAAAATAGGAGAAGCTCCAGGACTAGGGGACATGCAGTGAAATTGAATGCAAAAATTTGAGGAAGGATGTGAGGAAATACTTCTTTACAGAAAGGATGTAGAAGCAAGGAAACGGCTTCCACCAGATGTTTTTGAGGCTAGAATGGTGGAAGGCTTCAAGCAAGCATGATAGCTGGGGGGAATATTATTATAGAAAAAAGGAGGGGAAGGGTCCACAGAGACCATTTAGGATCTGTGGAGGTGTAACAGGCAAGGATCCCTTGGACAGACTTGGTGAACCTAGCAGTCCTTTGTTTCCAAAAAACTGTATGTTTCTATGATGAGCCTTGGCACTTCAAAGAGTCAGCAGCACTGGCCTTATGTGTTAATTACCTAAATATCCTCCTGTCCTCAGTGCAGTCTCCTGCACTGGCCTTATGTGTTAATGACCCAGTGTGCTCTTGTCCTAAGTGCAGAATCTCCTGTACTGCTGGCCTTATCAGTTAATGACCCAGTGTGCTCTTGTCCTAAGTGCAGAATCTCCTGTACTACTGGCCTTGTGTGTTAATGACTCAGGTGTACTCAACTCTCCAGCATTGGCCTCATGTGTTAATGATCCAGGTGTGCTCCTGTCCTTGATCAAGTCTCCAGCACTAGCCTTATGTGTTAATGACTCAGGTGTGCTGCTGTCCTTGATGCAGAGTCTCCAGCACTAGCTTTATGTGTTAATAATTCCAGTGTGCTCCTGTCCTCGATGCAAAGTCTCCAGCACTGGCTTTATGTGTTAATCATCCGGGTGTACTCCTCTCCTCAATCAAGTCTCCAGCACTGGCCTTTTGTGTTTATGATCCATGTGTGATCCTGTCCTTGATATAGAGTCTCCAGCACTGACCTCATGTGGAATTGCTCCTGATGTGCTAGTTTACTTGATGCAGGTCCTCCAGCATGGGTCTTAAGTGTTAATGACCTGGAAATGCTCCAGCCCTTGATGCAGAGTCTTCAGCACTGGCCTTATGTGTTAATGACCTGGGTGTGCTTCAGTCCTTGATGCAGAGTCTTCAGCACTGGCCTTATGTGTTAATGACCTGGGTGTGCTCCAGTCCTTGATTGAGTCTCCAGCACTGGCCTAATGCATTAATGACACAAGCATGCTCCTGTACTTGATGGAGAGTTTCCAGCACTGGCCTTATGTGTTAATGACCCGGGCATGCTCCTGAAGGACAATGGCTTGGCCTGTACCTTTGTCACAAAAGTTGTGAATACCATGATTTTTAGCATTTCCTTAACATCCACATGATTTTTGACTTTTTTTATGGCAGCCTCATCATTTTTGGCATTTCCATGACAAACACATGATTTTTGACTTTATTCATAACATCCCCAGGATTTTGGCATTTTCCATAATTACACCATGATTTTTAGCATTTTCATGAAAACACCTTAGTTTTTGATGTCTACAAATGGAATATTCCTTCTGCAGTGCACTTGGTCACCAATCGGACACAGTGTGGTATTGGACATATTTTACTCAGGGTTTCACATGAACCCCTGTCTCCCAATTGGCAGCACAAAGTGCTGTCATCCTGTATTGGACCAGCATAAAAATAAATCCCTTAAAAACTTTTAAATGAACAATGTCAGGCCCCTTGGCATCTCCTATCCTTCACAAATTAACTTGCACAATGCTGCACTGGCCACTAGGAGGCAGTCAAGAAAGAAGGTGCTCCAACCCTCTCTTTCTGCAGAAGAGCATAATGGTATACTCCTGTATGCACTGGCCAGCCCAGCCTTTGCCTCGTGTGTGGCATGAAAAGTCGTGTCACTAGCTCATTAGGTGGCAAGCCTGCCACTCACCCATGTGTTCACTGCTTCCTAGTCAGCTGTAAACTCATTTCAGGATGCATTCTTTTAAAGAAAAATTCTGGCCACTACCAAAATAATCAGAGCTGGTGTCAACAGAACTCCATTGTACTGTATTGAGTTTCAAGTGATTCCATTGATTATTGCTGAAAATATTTGCATAAAACATAAGTTTGCCTCTTTCAGTTCATCTACAGCTGGGGCTTAGGGCCTGATCCACAAAGCAGACTGGCATACATTGCATTTGAGTATATCCTAGCTGAGTTGTTTCATGCTCTAATGCTTGTCTGCACCAGACAACATTCTCTGCCCTCATCCACTGTGCTCTGCTAGTGCAGAGCTGCTCACGGGGGCAGGGGGAAGTGAGAGGAAGTTGTGCCACACAAGGCATTCAATCAGTTGTCTTGAGATCTGCAGGAGAAGCAGCAGTGAGTACTGTAGCCTGTTTGGGTTAGGAGAAGCTGTTCCTTTACAACTAAACCCACTGGTGGAGCATCCTTGTTAACTATTTTACTTTCAGTTCACCTTGGAGCTGTTCCCTAAGGGGACCCTATCATAGATGGACCAGGAAGTGACTGGCTGCCTTTGATTGCTTGTGGGGGTTATCTGGCGCAAGTTTTTTTAAATAAGCATCCTATTTCACTTTCGGTGTCATTTTAATGATACCTGAAAGTGGTTAAAACTGTAATTTAGGACTTTGGGCTAGCAAGGGAACCAGAGGTGAGCAGAGCACTACTTCCCATCCCCCCACCACGTATCTTCTCTCACCTTCAAGTGTCGGTGAGCATGCATCGGTAGCCCGGCAAAGGTGATATGGATAAGGCAAACAACTGTGTCTGCCATGTTAGCTGGGGAAGTTGGGAAGTCAGCTAGGAGATTTATTTCACTGTACAGTGAGAACTTAAAGAACTTCAGGTTGTTTAGGATGGCAGAAGGGAAGGAGATAAATATCAACTGGATTGTCTGTAAGTTTTATGAAATGTTTATGCGACGGGAACCAGTATTACATTTTGTATGTAAACATTGAGTATTTGAGGAAGGTGGAAGGAGAACATGAATAAAGATTTTCCAAAGTAAAACTTCACTCACCAAAACTTGCTCTTCATGGAGCTTTGTGAAGCCTCCCAGTACCTGGGAAACTTTAGAACATAAAGTTTTTTTCCCACAAAGTGCACAAACTTTATTGTGAAACGTGAAATTCATGGGCAAAGTGTGAAACTCACTGGTGAAACTTCGCAGTGAATTTCATGAAAATTCTCAGCTGTGAATCGCATGAATTTCTCTTCACAAACTGCACGCAATTCACAAATTAATTTGTGGAGCCAATTTTTGGGACTTCACCCATCACTAAACTTGAGCAACTAAGAAATCCGCTGCACTCCAGTGCTGGGTTGTGCAGCATAGACCAGATATTCTAGCACTAGTCGAGACCTGGCTCTCCAAAAATACACCAGACTCTACTATCTCCCTCTGGGCTATACTCTGTTCAGGGAGGATCGTATAGGCAAATGAGGTTGCAGGTGCGCAGTCCTTCTGCGCAACACCCTCTTAGCCCATGCACTCCCTGCCCCAAACTCAGTCTCAGAGCTCAGGCCCTCACCTTTAAGGTTTCCCCAGACCCTGCCAGGGCCTCCATCTTCCTCATCATCACTTACATACCCCCAACAGACCAGAGTCAAGCTGCTCAATCCCTTATTGATTACCTCACCACTCTCCCTCACAAGGCAGAGCAGCTTATCTTAGGTGACCTTAATATCAACTGGCTGGGTACCCCGGCCTCCAAGATCAGGGATTCCTTTGCCACTCTAGATATCACCCAACTAGTAACCTCACCCACTAGATTTAACCAGTCTAGTGGCTCCAGCACCCTCCTGGATGTCATCTTGTCCAATCGCCCCCACAAAATCAGTGGCATCAATGTACTGCCGGACTCTCTTAGTGACCACTCTCCTGTACTATGTCACTGGTCATCCCCCTCTCGGAACCAATTGTCTCAGGTCACCTCCCACCAGTGCTTTCACCCTGGGGGTCTCAGAAAATTAGAAATGCACCTAGCCCAGCTTGATTGGTCCCCTATACAGCTTGTGGCAGACATTGACTCTGCCCTAGCCTATTTCTCCCATGCTTTCATCAAGGCCTGTGATCTTTATGCCCCTCAGATTGGAACCCATACCAAAAAATGGAATGCCTCATGGAGCTCCCCTTCCCTTATCCAAAAACTGAAGCAAAGAGATAACCTATGGCATATCGCTATTGCTTCTGGAAAACTGGCCGACAGACAAGCCTATAATGCAGCACAAAATAGGTGCACCTGGGCCATAAGGCAGGCAAAAGCCAATTATTATCAAACCTCCCTTTCATCCACTTGGGGCTCATCTCGTGTCTTCTGGGACAATATGAAGGAGCTAAACAGAAAGTCCGCCCCCATCTCAAATTGCCATAAACAGCACAGTCACCTCAGATCCACACCTCATAGCCGAGGCTCTTAATGTGGCTTTCTCAGATCTTAGCTCGGTCCTTCCCAGACACGTCTTCAACCCAATCCCAACCACCACCACCCCCACCCTGGACCACCCCCTTCCCATCTTTGCACCATAACCCCTCTTGAAGCCAGGCCTCATCTACAAAAAGCCCTAGCTAGCAACAACCCTAGTTGTGATCCCCTGAACTCCAGGATACTTTGATTAGTCCTATTTATCCCACTAACTGACCTCCTAAACCAGTCTCGATGTCTGGGCCAGTTCCCAAGTGCCTGGAAAACTGCTGAAATCAACCCAGTCCACAAGAGTGGGGATAAGACCTCCCCTAATAACTTTAGGCCGATCTCCATTCTCCCACCGCTGTCCAAAGCACTTGAAAAAATAGTGGCCACACAGCTCTCCGATTACCTAGCAAAATACAACCTGTTATGCCCTGAACGGCATGGTTTCCATCCTGGGCATAGCACCACTACAGCCCTCCTGGAATTCTCCCATTTCCTCCATTCGGCTCTTGATTCTGGTCGCACCACGGGAGCAGTGTTCATTGACCTCTCCAAGGCATTTGACACCGTCTCTCACCCCCTCCTATTTGACTCCCTCCATCAACTTGGCCTCTCCCCTGGCCCCCTCTCATGGTTCACCAGTTACCTATCTAATAGATCCCAATGTGTTAAGGTTAGCGGTACCCTAGCCAACCCACAGCCAGTTTGCTCTGGGGTCCCACAGGGTTCCATCCTGGGCCCTGTGCTATTCAGCCTCTTTCTCAATACTCTCCCCAATGCCTGCTCTGGCAGAATACTCCTCTACGCTGATGATGCTGTCCTCATTGCCTCCCACCCTGATCCCACATCACTACAGGAATCCCTGCAACTTACTTTTAGCCAAGCCAAAAAATGGTTCCTTGACCACCGGCTGGTCATTAACCTCAAGAAGACAAAATCTATGGTCTTTTCTCACCACCAGAACAAGGCCAAAAATACCCCTCTCCACATTCTCCCCACCATTCCACACCCTCTCGAACAGGTGTCATCCTACAAATACCTGGGTATCACCTTTGACTCAGCTCTTACTTTCCACACCCATATCAGCACCTTGTCCTCAGCTATAAACTCTCAGATTGGCCTTCTCTATCGACATAAACATTGCCTCCCTCAACCCACCCTCTGACTGGCCATTAATTCCTCTGTCCTGTCCCTAGTAGACTATGGTCTACCTATTTATGCCACAGCTGACAACTCTGCTCTTACCAAAATTCAGACCTCAATAAACAAGGCATGCAGGATCCTAACTGGCACACCCCACCAGACTCATACTTGCCTGCTTTACTCGAACACCAACCTGCTCACCCTTGATGAATGCCCAAGCTACCAGACCTGCCTTCTTGCCAAAAAATCCCTGCTAGGCCTATCACCACCTGGGGTTGCCGCATCCCTGCAGCATGCATCTCCAGTTGTTTCCACCCAGAGTGCAGCCAAATCCATCCTCCAGGTGCCTCGTACAAAGACCTTGTTAACCCAAAGGTCCTTCTGCTACTGTGTCCCCACTTGGTTCAACTCCCTCCCACCCTCCGTTATGAATCTCATCAAAATTGGCCCCTTCAAAGTTGCCCTCCATAATTTCCTCTTTGATGCCAGAAGTTGTAGCTGTCACTCATGTATTGAGATGGTGTGACATCTTACGCTCTACTCTTCTAGCCTGACAATGTCCAATGGATTGCTAGCCTATATAACTGCTGGACAATGTCTTCTGGACTGCTACTTATTACATTGTAACCACTGTATGCAACATTATTTAGTAATCAGTACGGCAATTTGTGTTCTTCTTGTTTTATGTACCTGCACCTGTATGTTACTTCTGTTGTATCTCACGCTGTTTTTTGTCTGCCTTCCCTGCGATGAGGTGCCTTTGTAAATGAGTCCATGACTCAAAGGTTGTAAATCCGATTTCTTAAATAAATGAATAAATAAATAAAAATTAGAGTTTCTCTCTGAGATTAGAAACATTAAAAGCTTTGTCTGTAATTCTGACATAATATTACTATCAGATACTGACAACACAACTAGTAAAGGGAGTAATATAGTACTAAACAAGGGGAGAGAAAAAAGAAAACAACTTTCTGGGGAAAAAGATACTTTTGAAGAACAATTAGAGTCAGAAAATGATTGGTACATCGCGCAAAATAGAAGTACAAAAAGAAGGTGAAGAGAAGTAAATGTTCCCTTGGCACTTAGCAACTCATTTCAGCCACTAGCATTATTAGACAATGAAAATTAGGAAGGAATACCAAAGGATTTAGGGGACTATTAGAATGAGGATAAACCTAATGTGTTAACAAATAGCACTGGGCAGACAACAGATACTGTAGGAGAAAGACAGATTGCATTCTAGTCAGAATGTATTACATGACACACGAGTTAATCCATCGGCTACAAATAATATGCAATCATATAGTAAGGAGCCCCAACATACAGCAGAAGATAGAGGCAGTACAAAACAGCAAAGAAATATTATAACAAATACTGGCACGCCAGCCAGCAAGACGAATGTGGAAAGGAGTGAAAGGAGAGATATTCACTGCTAAAGTACGCAGACAGGATAATATGCAGGAATAGGAAAATGGCAACATGAGTGAGTAGATTATAAGGAGCTGGTGTTAAAGATGTATTAAATGGATTTAATGGATACCTTAGCAACAGGGAGAAAACACATTTTGTACTCCACATTGGTACAAACAATATACTGCAGAGAAACAATTTTCTACAGACATCCAGAGAAACTTTGAACAACTGGGAAATGAACTTAAAAAAAGAAATCATGACATCATAGTTTGAGGGATACTGCTGGTCCCTAGAGTGTCCAAATCAAGTATTCTGGAGAGAACTAGAATTAATGGGTGGCTTATAAAATGGTGCACTAGGGAGGCTTTATACTTTACAGATATCTAGAACAGATTTGAAAATAGGGAGAAAGTTTATGTAGCTGATGGCTTACATCTGAATATGATGGGTATTAGAGTGGTGGCACAGGGAATTAATCAAGCAATTAAAGATTATTTAAACTAAATAACAAGGGGAATGGGGTGGTGGTGATATCATTCAAGTAAATAAATTAGCAGATAAAGGGGAAGATTCCAAAATGTTAACCTGGAAAGCATTCCAGATAAATGCTAGAAGTTTAAGAAACAGAATACAGTTTCTTAATTACAGTATTCTTCATACAGAAGAAATACTACTGTGTGCTATGACAGGAACTTGGTGGGAATAGGATGGTTGGGAAGTTAAGGTTCGGGTTATCAAGCTTTCCATATGGGAAGAAAGAATAAAAAAGGAGGTAGAGTGGCCATATTGGTAAAAGAAAGGGTCAATGCAAGATAAATTAAAGATGAACATGTAGGGCTAAGGGAGCAAACATGGATAAACCTGAGCCCATCAGTAAATGAAAAAAAAATTACAATAGGCCTCTGCTACAGATCTCCATCCCAGACAATTGAAGAAACACAAAAGTTCCTAAACATTATTAAGAATCACGATAATAGTAACAGACTGATAACATTAGGGGATTTTAACTTCAGAGGAATCAACTGGCACAATAAAAAATATACAACACCTATAGAAGCACATTTTAGATCTATTAGATGACCTCAGCCTAGAACATTATACACTAAGTGGTACAAGGGGTGAGAGGATTTCAGACCTGATACTGAGCAACTTGGAAGAAGAAGTAGGGGACTGTATAGTCTTAGAACCATTGCTGGGAAGTGACCACAATATGGTTCAGTTTGATGTTAAATTATCAAGATGTAGGCAGGGAGGGGCAAAACTATAATGTGTTTCAATGCAGCCAGCTATAATGACATCAGGCAATACTTATGAGGTTGGGATTGGAAAAGAGATTTTGAAGTTAGTTCATCAGAAAACAAATGGGGTAAATTTAGAAACAAAATGAATATCTGTGTGATTTATTCCAACTAGAAGAAAGTACAGTAAGAAAGGGAGCATATCTGTCTGAGTCTCCAAAAGAATTAAAGGGGTCATTAAATCCAAAAGAAGGGCATACAAAATGGCCAAAATCAGATGAACACAAGAAGCATGGGATAATTATAAAACAGGGTGAGGGAATGCAAGAAGTTAATAAAAAGGCTGAGAGAGTTTGAAATAAAACTAGCAACTGGAACTGGAAACAGGAGAAAAGCATTCTACAACTATATTGGGGTCCTAAGGAGGTCTAAGGTACACGTGGGACCACTTGTGGTGGAAGAAGAAACTATTATTGAGTTTGGGGAAATGGCTGAGGAGTTAAACAAATTTTTATTACTATAAACCAGCCCAGAGATGAAATGATCAAAGTACAAGATCTGCTTGAAAATGGAAGTAGGGGCGCCAGAGAGCTGGTTTCCAGGCAGGACATGTCTCCAGTAGCTCCGTGTGTCCTGCTCCTGTTTTTGCCTACCAAAAGCTAAATTTGTTTTGAATTTCACACTACAACTGGTTTAAATATATTTAGCAGACTTCCAGCTTTCGGATGATACTAAATTTGACATGGGACGAAAAGCAAAATCAGTCTCACTCATCTGCAATTTCATGGCCTGCCTCCATGCCGCAGCCTCCGCCACCTAGCCTAGAACCAGACCATGCAGTAGGACCTGTTAGTTCAAGGATCCTCCATGGCAAGCCCTGGTGGAATCGATAAGGGCTATGTACTCCAAACTAGAAAAAACCCTCGCCAAATTGGAAGCCCATGATGCGACAATTACCTTTCTGACTTCTACTATCGCTGATGCAGATAAGAGATCCCTGATGGTCCCAGACTACCACAATGACTTTAGTAAAGGAGAACCAGCAGCTAAGATACTGTTTGGTAGGTGTGGAAAATGCTCTCAGGGCTGGAAATGTCAGGATAATCGGAATACCTGAATGCACGGAGGGTGTAAATCTACTAACTTTCCTGAGGCAATGGCTGGCTGAAGTACTTACTTTGATTGGACTGACCTGCACCAGGCCTGTTGAGCTACCCCGAGGGTGCAGCCTGCAGATGCAAGTCAACCACGAACTGTGATCCTCAAGACTGTGGGTTCTGAGACCTGAGACATTCTGATTGGTGTGGCTGGAGCATCTTACCCACTGGAGATTCAACACCAGGAGATAAAACTGTTTCCAGACCTTTCATTTCAGACCCAGGCAAGGAGGAAGCAATTCGATGCTGTCCAGCAGAGACTTAGGTCTTTGGGGATTGCCCACTCTTTTCTATTACTAGCCCACCTAAGAATTTGGCAGTTCACAGATCCCAAGGATGTGGGTCGGAGGTCCGAGAAAGCCATCTCAGAATTCAATACCAAACTGGGGAAAGATAAGGAAGCGCCTGGTTCTGACTCAGGGAAGGATGAGTACTAGTTCTTCCTTCTGCTGCTCAAAATGTTAAAGTTGAATACTTCCTAATTAGAGATTGGGACATTGGGGTCAGATAATCAGTTTGAAGGGGGGATGATAAAGTTTATTTTATCCTCTCGCTGTTTATAATAAAGAAGTACGAGTTAAAATACATGATTAATAATACAGTTGGGGGTTTGTCCTTATGTTAAATGTTTCACTGGCTATGGAGTTGATATACATGAGTTGTGAAAACTGTTTCAAGTTTCTACGCATGTATTGGTGGGCATGGGGGAGTGGGAGACAGCAGGGCATTGGAGACTAAGATTCCCTTTATAAAAAAAGCTTCTCTACAAGGTCATAGCACTACTGGTTAGTGCAGTTCATCTTTCTTGGACATTCTGCCTAATTAATGGACAGTCACCTTTGCCATGAGGCCGCTGGCATTTGGGACTTTCTCAATCTTTGGGACATTTGGTGGTTTTCTGCCAATTATTTTTGTTTTACCCTTACTCCTACTGTATATACATGTGAGAGCTGACCAATGTGATATCCCATGTTTCTGTTATTGTACTGATTGAATCCTCTTGCATGAGGATAATGCTTGTCATGTCTTTTTATTAAAGCAATAAAAAGAAATTAAAAAAAAAGAAAATGGAAGTAGAATCAAAATAGTAGTCACTAGTATAGTTACAAGATTAAAAGGACTAGACATGAACAAGTCACAGGGAACAGGTGATCTGTACTCTAGGTTCATGGAAAAGGCAGCAGAAGTTATTGCTGTACCTGTAGCTGACATTTTTTTCCTTTTTTATAAATTGAGTAACCTTTATTGAATTTTAAAAGAGAGAAAAAAGAAACAAACAACTAGTAAACCAACAATCAAACAACAAAAGACAATTAAAACAGAGACAAAAACATCCTAATACCAACAGAGAAACATAAAAAACAATACCAAAAGATCCCACACCCCCTCCCTTCCACACTCTGGAGTAGGAATACACATATATGACCTTAGAGGCTTATATTATTTATTTATTTATTGAATTTTGATGACCGGGTAGGCCCACTGGGCCCCGGAGGTCCCTTTTTCAGGGGCGACCCGGGAAGTAACAGTACATGAAATAGAAGACAGTGGTACAATATACAGGCTGAGGGTTTACAGTAAGCAACAGCTTACAAATCCATGAGGCATAGCTTTCTTAATCTGTTGTGCATTTGTTCATGCTACAGAGACATACAAAGTAATGAGACAGTACCTTGAATTCATTAGGTAACATTTATATACAATAAAATAAGGGAGAGAAAAAAGAAAGAAAACCCAACAAGCATAACAAAGAAGTATAAACAACAATAAGGGCCCACAATTAAGGGTAGCTAGGCACATGCCAAACAGAAAGTACAAAGGGCCCAAACATTGGGACTCCATAGAAAGCGCCCACAACCCATAAAAAAGTCAGCAGTGTGTGAGACACCAAACTATGCCTCAGCTACTATCAAGTAATAATAAGTTACAGTATATAGACAACCCCATAAGTCTTTAAAGGCAGGAAGGTGATCTGCAGTACTATCAAGTGTTTTCTCTGTTTGTAATGTCAACAACATTTTTTATACCACTCTAGGTAGGCAGGAACTGCCTGATCATGCCAGTAATGGAGAATAACACTTTTTATTAGCACATGCTGAAATCAATGCCATGTAATAACGTTGGGGACCTAATAAATAATCTCTAAATAAGCCTAAAAAGCATATTTTGGGAGAGAAAGCTTGCTCTAACCCCAGTAAAGGATCAAGATGTTGAGGGATGGAGTCCCAAAAAGGACAAATGGTGTTGCATTCCCACATAATATGCAGAAGAGTAACATCCTTTTTCCCACACCGTGTACAAAAAGGAGAGGGTAATATGCCCATTTTAAATAGTTTAACAGGAGTAAAGTAGAGAATGTAGAACAGTTGGAATTGCATGTACCGATACCTGTCCCACCTAGCAAGCCATAGGAAATGCCAGTCCTGAAAATCTACAGTGTAAGAAGTCGTATTAATCCAATAATTTCATAAAGCTGGGTATAAAAAAATGAAATTGCATCAGGGAAACAGACTCCAGGAGCAAAAGTAAGTACCTTCTGGTCATACTCATTTGCCCAGGGTCCTGGGCCAAAATGATGAAAAAGAGAATGAGAAAGCTGCACATACAAAACTAACTTTAGAGGGTAGCTGGTATTTGCATTGAAAATCTAAAAACTTAAGAAAAAAGCCATTAAAAGCAAGCTGAGCAACTGTCTTAATTGCAGAATACGGCCAAAAAGCTAAAGAAATAGGCTTTGCAGCAATCTTAATATTGGGGTTGCCCAGTATGGGTTGAGAGGTATCCTTACTGGCGCCCAAGGTAAATGCTTAGGAACTAGGTGTAAAAGTACTATACTATTGCTATGGGCCTGCTTACAGTGCCAGCACTCAATATCCAACCAATAAGGAATGTAAACAAAAAAGAAATCATCTGCACTGTCCCTATACCATTGGAATTAATGCATGCAAAGTATTCCCAGATAATACAAGAAAAAATGAGGAACTCCTAGACCACCTAATTCTCTGAGGGCAGTAAGTTTAGAAAAAGCTCTTCTAGGCAACTTTCCTCAACAAATAAAGCATGTCAGTATGCTTTGTAATTGTGAAAACCAAGACTGTGGAATAACTTGAGTGAGAATAGTAAGAAGATAGAGCACATGAGGCAAAATGTTCATCCTTACAATATGAACCCGATCCCAGAGAGAAAACGGAAGCTGGACCCATGGAACTAAATCATGTGTCATGTGATCCAGTACTGAATCCAGATTATACTGTTGCATTCTGAGAGGAGAGGCACTTACATAGATATCCAAATACATGAGTTTACCAGGAACCCACTTCAACCCCAATTGAGCTACCTCAGCAAATGCATTTTGTGGCATAACCTATGTTTTATCTAGATTCAGTTTGTACTGTAATTGGAAATTTGACCAAAATAATTGACAATCTCCAAGGCCGCTGCTAAAGAAGTAGGGGGATTTGTAAGATGTAACAGTATATCATCGGCATATACTGACAATTAAACTGTGATGGTCCTATAAAAATGCCTTTGATCTGAGGGGAGGCATTAATTTTTTGAATCAGGAGTTCCAGAAATAAATTAAACAATTAGGGTGACATGAGGCATCCCTGCCTAATGCCCCACTGGAGCGATATCACCTCAGAATGAACCCCGTTACATGATACTTGGGTAGATGGAGTAATATAGTGAACTCTGACCCAATTAATAATTCCAACAGAATGTTAAATTGAGCTAAAACCATAAACAAATAATACCACAAAACTAGGCTGAAGGCTTTTTCCACTTCCAGGGAGGCCAAAATCACAGGGGCATTGAACTCCCTGGACACAAAGAATAGATGGGCCAACTTCCAGAGGTGATCCGAGGAAAGGCATCCAGGGACAAAGCCGACTTGTTCTCCGCTGATTAAAGGACCCCAAAACTTCTTAAATCTTGTTGTTAATATTTTAGCTAAAATTTTATAATTCACATTAATCAAAGAAATGGGCATATAACTAATAACTTTTGCAGGATCCTTACCTAGCTTCAAAAGGACCGCTATGAGAGCTTCTGTGAGGGAGGAATCTGATGTTCCATGCATATAAATATACTTGAAGATGTCCAACAAAATAGGAACCAACAACTCTTTAAATTTCTTATAAAAATGCGCGGTATAGCCATCCGGGCCTGGAGCATTATCCGGTATAAGAGAATCAAAAGCCTCCAGGATTTCTTGAAGAGATAAAGTGGCTTTTAAGAGGTCAGAATTATCAACTGAGAGATGTGGCAAGTCAATTCCCTGTAAAAAAAAATCCTCAGTAGATATCCCCTGTAAATCCAGGACATCTGGAATATATAAAGATTGATAATATACATGAAATTAGGCCACAATGCCTCGAGTTGAGGTAAGCAACTGCCCTTCATCAGAACTAATATAAGGAATAATTTTATCAGCGATTTGCATTCTCAACCAGAGAGCAAGAAACTTCCCTGCTTTCTCCCTCTGATCACGATATTTAACTCTAGTTCTGCATAGGCGATATTCCACCTGTTCATGTAAAAGGACATTATATTTCGCCCTCAGAGTTTCAAGTTGCTACCAAACACTCCTAAGGAAAGAGGGGGAAAGCTGCCGCTCAAGTGCCCAAATTTGGGTCAGCAAGGTGGTTACCTCCTGGACATGCTGCTTTTTGCATTTAGAGGCAACGTGACCCAATTCACCGTGTACCCACACTTTAGGGCTCCCCACAGAAGATCCAGATGTGGTATAGTGGAAATATTATTCTCCCAAAAAGAAGTAATACATTTAGCAATACGTTCCACAATATCTGGATATTTCAAAAGTTGATTATTTAAACACAAAAATTTATCAAGATCAGAACATAACAAAAAAGCTATCTGCAGAGAAATGGGGTGATGATCAGATAATAATTTAGCACCATACATGCAGGCATTAATACCAGACAGTTGCTCATTCCCCAATAAAAAGAAATCTATTTGGGGAAAAAGAGTTATGAGGAAGCGAATGGAAGGAATATTCTCTCTGTGAAGGGTTCCACACTCTCCAGAGATCAACAAGGCCAACAGTATCCATTAGCTCTCTCAATGCTCTCTGTTCAGACCCTGTCTTCTCATCCCAGATCTATCCAGTTCATTGGGGACTACCATGTTCCAATCACCCGCTAAAAGGATAGGAAGGGACATCCGAGGAGAGATGATATTCATTAAACTGACAAAGAAGACAGGGTCATCTGCTATTGGGCCATAAATAGAACCCAATACAACTTAGCAGTGCCCTCAGCACAACATACCACCCCCGGAGGGTCTAATACTCCTTGTAGTAAACGAAAGGGAACCCAACATGCAATTAATATAGCCACCCCCCACTTACAGGTATCCAATCCCACTCCAAAAACCTGACCAGCCCATGATCTACACAGAAGGGAAAGCTGGGTGACAGGCAAGTGAGTCTCCTGCAGAAATGAGAGATTCACTTTCAGTCTATTCAAGTTAAGTGACAGCTTAGCTCACTTAACAGGGGATTGATCACCTTTAACGTTCAAAGAACAGATCTGAGACAGCTGTGACAATAAAAAATACATTAAAGCTTAACCAGATTAACTATCCTCCTTATATCAAGGACATTTAAACAAACCCAAAATAATGGAAAACCCACTCCAGAGTGAACCCCTGCCCCCCTATCCAGACAAAACCTAACACCACCCAAAACACATTTCGATACAAAAAGATAAATCCTGCTGAATCCTTCCCACCCACTTCCCACTCCGAGTAGGCATAAATCATGCCCAGAGCTATATACAAAATCCAGTGCACAATGCATACGCCTAGCACGTGCAACTACCCCGCTCCCCACTCCCCCCAAAACAGTTAGATGTAACTAGTTTAACTGAATATTAGTCTATATAAAAAATAAAAATTATAAAATGACCCATCAGGAAGCACAGAGGGACAGAGAAACAAATGATCCAAAATCGCTCAAGTGTATAAAGGCAGAGAATATAAAGAGCAGAAAAGAAAAACCAACAGAATACCCTCATCATCCTAAAAAAAAAAGTCAAGCCAAGGCAAAAGTCTCTGTCCCATACAGCCCCTATAAAAAACCCCATGTCGCCCGGCATAAATGTAGCCAGAAAAAAAATACATTTTTCACAGCTAAAACTAGAAAACTGACAGTTCAAAACTACTAAATATACAGAGTGTCCATCCACAACATAGAGAACAGGGCAAGGCCTCATAATTAAAATAAACAATATAACAAAGTCATAAAAAGATCCAATATTTGCCCCAGCAGATCCAAGTGTAGAACAAACCAAAAAGTGCCTTGCAAATCAAAAAGTAGAAATCCTGAAGGAGTCCCAAATGCACCAGAAAAGCAGTCAAAGTATAAGCTTCAACCCCAATTATTAAGGGAAAGGAGGGGAAAAAGGTCCCAAAAATACATTTACTCAAAGTTGTCATATCTGTAAGGGTTCCTGCAGATAAAGCAGTCATCCAAACAATATCAGTCAAACACCTGGAGGAACATTTCAAATACGTATGAAAGGGCTCAAATTCCCAAACTAAAGGTCATAGCCAATAATGAACATCCGCTAAATAATCAATTACCCCTGAGAGGTGGAAACAGGTCTGGGAACACTAGAGGAAGACCAGTATAAGCCTCCTTGACATTCTCAAATTTCTTGGTGCCACACTCAGCAGTAAGCAGCAGCTTAGCAGGATAGATTATTCGGTACCAAATACCAGCAGCCGAAAGTTTGGAGAGAATGCCTCAGTACTGTCCCCGGAGCTGACGTACATGGAGGGTATAATTATTAAAGATGTAGAAATGTTGGGAGTTCCACTGCAGTTCACCTTTTTCACACGCCTTCTGTTGGATATAAAGTTTCTCTCCATAATTAAGCATTTTTAAAATTGTATTGCGAGGCCATTCGGGGGGTGGGGGGGAGCCCGATGGGCTCTCTTCACAATGTATGCAGCTCCATATGGTGAAGGGCCTGCAACAGATGAAAGCACCATCTGAACAAGAGATATGTCAGAGCCCTCTTGATGTTCAGCAATCCCCACTAAGACAAGATTATTTCTAAGATTCCGGCCCTCCTGATCCTCCACCCTGGCTTCCAACTTACTAACCTATTGATGAAGAGAAAGCAGTTCTTTTCCATCCTTGCATGGATGGTCCTCAAGTGAAGAAACATGAACTTCTGCATCCTTGACTCACCTTCAAGGCCGGGGGGGGGGGAAGTCTTCATGTACCCGGCCATTTCGAGGACTACCATTTTAATAGAGGCAAGGTCCTCTTGAACATCAGCTAAGGAATCCATCGATTTGACCTTGGCCGATGATTTCACTAGCAAATCTGTTGATTTCAATCTTTTGGTTTCCCTGAGCTTTTCTGGAGTTGTGTATGTGCAACAGAAAGATCAGGAATGGGTGCCATTGCCACTGCATCCATTTGCGAGGTAAACCAACATTCCAAAAGCAAATCAGGCCCGATAAAAAGATTGCAGCAGTAATTACCAGCTCTTACAAACTCAAGCTGTTGATAAGAAACTCTGAAGAAATGGTGAAAAAGTAATGTTTAATTCGGTGGAGGAATGAAGCAGGATCAAAAACGTGCCTAGCTAGCAGGTTGCATCATGTGACCTAGCTGACATTTTTTCAAATTTCCTTGAATCAGGGGTAGGTGGTAGAGGACTAGAGATTGGCTTGTGTTAGTCCCATATATAAGAAGGGCAGTCAAGGAAGGAGCGAAAATTACTGACCAGTTAGCATAACCTCAGTTCTGGGCAAAATGCTGGAGTCCAACATTAAGACAATATGGAAACATTTCTGATGAACACCGGCCAAGTTGATACTTTACAGCATGAGTTTAGAGAGAACAGGTCCTGCCTCATGGGTCTGATGCACTTCTTGAGCCTGTGAGTCAGGCCGTTGATCAGGGAGTCCCTGTGGCCATGGTTTATTTTGACTTTTAAGGGTGTCTGCCTCACTGTTGTACACTGAGTTAATGAACACATTAACAGATGTTGGTATAGATATAAACCTGCTAAACTGGATAGGCTCCTGGCTCGAGAACAGACAACAAAGAGTAAATGTGAGAGGACACTACTCACATTGGACAAACGTGACTAGTGAGGTGTCGCAGGGATCAGTTTTGGGGCCTTGTTATTTAATCTATAAGTAAGATTCATGACATGTAATAGCAATGCATGGTTATACTGATTTGCAGATGATGTAGAGATGGGTGCACTTGTCAAAACTAGGGAAGATGCTGAGAGGTTTCAAACAGAAATAGATGGAATAGCCACATGGGCTAGCAATAAAAAGCTATTTTCCAATGCTGAAAAGTGCAGGGTGACACATTTTTGGACAAGAGACATCGGGGCTCAGTTCTATCTGAATGGAGTGGAATTTATGGCCACTGAGGAGGGGAAGGACTTGGGGTATATATCAGTAATAAGTTTAAATTTTGATATGCACTGTAAGGAAGGGAAGTGGTGAACAAATGGAGTAGCATACTGGGACACATTGCTAGAAATTAAGAAGTCGGGATGAGGAGGTGATAGTGCCACTATATAAAACTTTGGTTAGGTCCCATGTTGAGTACTTCATCCAGTTTTGGGCTCCCTGTAGTAAGGCGCACATTAAGAGATCGGAGGGACTTCAGAGAAACGCAACCAAAATGATAAGAAGTGCAAGGGGTATGAACTATGAGGACAGGCTGCGATAGTTGGGAGTGTAATCACTGTAGTACAGAAGGTTAAGAGGGGACTGTGTCTAGTTTTTAAACCCCCCAAAACAGGGATTTAAGGGAATGTTTTGGGTTGGTTAGGAAGGAAAGTAGAAAAGAAATCAAAGCGTATGACCTGAAACCTCAAGGGAGAGAACTACAAGGAGAATGCTAGGAGTCACTGATTTAACCAGAGGGCGGTTGCAGAATGGAATGGCTGATAGATGAAGTAGTTCAGAGTCCAAACATGACACAGTTTGAGAGAGCACTGGACAGGGTTATGTAAATAAGGGGCAGGGTGAGTTTTAATATGTAGCAAAACAAGTCGTTATGGCTAAAAGCTGCTGGCTTCATATCATCCCATGAATCCTATGAATATGCCAGTTAATCCCTGACTGCATAGAGCAAGGGATGATGAGACATGTCAGTTCTCCATGAACTGCTGTATTCCACTTGAGGTGCGCAAAGTTTGAGTATGGCCTTAGCCGGTACAAGTATGATACACAGCCCATAGTAAAGGCTCTGATGGCTGGAGGCCAGGAGGGGGTCAGTTGGGCTCTGAGATCCAAATTGTGACTGTGAGGAGGGAGGCACATTCCAGTTATAGCTGTCCTTAGGGCAGCATAACCTCCATCCCTCCACAATGTGATGTTTTGTTCCTACCTGGGACACATGCATGCCTTGCCCTGCCCCATGGCCCGTACCCCCCACCTTCCCCATAGCTACACACATGGATCAGATTTGGGTGCAAAGAGTGGCCAGCAGCCTGGGCTGTGGATGTGTGTAGAGTCCCACTTCTGAGGAGCATGAACATTGTGTACTACGAGCCTGTGTATCCACCTCTCAGTAGGCGAGGAAGTTGGTGTGGGACTTTTGTTGATCAGACCCTTATTCATGAGCTGAATCCATGATTAGAGCTGCCTAGATAAGCTGTGGACATTTCAAGATATAACCGCTTTCTTAAGTTTGGGCCAGAGTGGTTTATATCAATAATGGGAGCTCTACACCAGGTAACCAGGGTTCTTATTTCTGGAGTGAATACTTACTGTCATCTGGCCTTTATGTAGACATTCACGGGATAATGAGTAATTTATTTGGGTTAATTACCAGGATACGTTATTATCATCTAGCTGTCCCAGTAAAGAAGATTTCTATCAAATGTTAACATGATGTATGGTACTGGGGCATCCTAGTTGGATAAGTACCCTTTATAAAGAGGCAGTAAGGCACAACCCAGTGCGATTTATACTGAGATAAAACCCATCAAGGGGGCAAGTGAGGCCTGAGGCTGCAGGCAGAGGACCTTGCAGCACCTGGAAGGATGGTTATCGCAGTACAACGCTCATCCTAGTGTTTCTTATTGTGCTTATAAAATGGGTTTTGTGTTAAATAAATAAAACACTTTTAAGAAATGTTTTAAAATGTTCTTTTATTCCCTTAAATTTCAGACTGTCAGTTGAGCGCAGTGGTGTAATAACATTCTGCAATGGAAAAGGCTGGTAACATTTGAGGATCAATCAGATCAGAAGCTGGAGTCTTAACTTTTGACCACGTAATGGCTGCTAGTTGGTGTTTTCATCTGCACGTGGATATTAAATCATTAAAAGTTATTTGAGACTCCAGCTTCTGATTTGATTGTTCCTTCAAGTGCTGCTAGCCGGTTCTGTTGCTGTATTTTCTGGGGCAGCTATCCATGAGGGGTACCAGCTCCGAACTCCTGGACACGCTGCAATATCAGTTTCTCAGTTCACTTCCGTTCAGTTGCTTTGTTGATCAGCCTTAAAAAGCTTTTCGAATGCAAGAATAAAAATACAGTACAATACAACAGGAAAAGAAAACCTGAGTCACTTGTGGACAAACTCCACTTGATCCCATTCTGACAGCCGTTGGAGAATGTCATCTAATATCCTGTCCTATACGCCAGTAAATAGTTTATAATCACTACACATTTTTTTAATTTTATTTTTAATTTTGCAAGCAATACATACTCACAATATCATACAGGAAGGTTTATTTACTATTGATATAAGAGGATGCATTGATGGGGTCCTTACTGGGTTTTAATCATACAGAAATAGAGGTGTATTTCCGGGGGGTACATGCCTTTCTTAGACGTTGAAAGACATGATGCAACATTGGAAACAGTGATTCATGAAACATCTTCTAAAATTCTGCTGGATACCCATCCAGACTCAGGCATGTTTAGTTTTTTAGTACTTTATCTGAGGAGACTGGGGCTTGAAGGCAGATCTGGAGTTCAGGAGACAGATGGAGATGTAAAGCTTCCAGGAATCTTTTTGTTTCAGAAGGCTGGGGACAGCCTCCAGGGTATAAAGGGTAGAATAATAATTTGCTAAAATCTGTTTCATGGAGTCATGATCTCTAACTATTTGGCCAGTGACCAGAGCACAGAACTGTAAAATGCAGCCCTGTTGTTTGTGTCAATAGAGCTGACTGGCTATTCTGTACCCCCCCAGCTCCCCCCTCATAATAACATCATTTCAGGTACAATAAGGCTTGTTCTATGTACTGATCCATAATATGTTGCAGGTCTTTCTTAGTTTGGGCAATATGATAGGCCACAACGGTGTCTCCAAGGGGAATATAACAGTTGTAAAATAGTTAATATTTCCTGGAAAGCCCTATGTTTTTCCTTCTGCTTTTTTCTCAGATGCCCATTCTTTTAATGTGCCTCTTAGGATGGATTTTACCGTGGCCCACAGAACCATGGGGGGACACCTTTATCATTTTCTAATACAGTGCCAGCCTTTGTTTCTTCAACTGAAGTTATCAACAGGGCCAAATTCAGCAGTCTTGTTTTTGGATTTTTTTAACAGTTTCTCAAATTAATTTTCAAAAACAATAGGGAATGACCAGAATGAAGTTGGGTACCATAACACAGGTCTTGGAGTTTTTCTAGATATTTGGCTGTTACAAAATAAAAAATCCAACCAGACAGAGAATTGCTATCTAGGGGAATGATGGGTATATGTCCAGGTAGAGGGGAACAATTGTCTCCATCCAGATAGCCAGGAATGCCAGATGGTTCACTATGGTCCAACAATATTTCTGAGCAGCTGAGGTTCTTTACTGATTGGGGTTTGTAGTGTTTAAAGTAGCATTCATAACCAGGTATAACCCCCTCCCCCAAGAATCACTACACCCAGGAATATCTCTAGATGCTGATCTAAAAATATTTTTTGACCCTTTTATCAGAATGCAGTGGAAAATATACACTGGTCAAAGTGACCAATTCATCATAAAGATATCCAGGCAAAACCCTGGCAATCGCCTTGTTCTGTAACATAAAAGAGTTCCCCTTGGGATACGTACTGCTGTTCTCTGCCTCCTACCTCTTTTATAAGATGACGGTTCCACCCTATCACATCCAAGCTTCTCTCTCTGTGTAACATTTGTAATAGTCTGTAATGCGTAATGGGATTATGTATCCCATTAGCATTACACAAGAGTATTTTAGTGGGCACAGTCATCCTGGGGGTGAAAAAAGTTATATCCATCCTGATATTTCCTGGTTTGCCATATTGTTCCCTTGTGTAAGTTGAGCCCACATCCCCATTAGAATACCTTACAGTGCCACGTAAATTCCAACGGTTATAAAAAAGAACAGAAATGCCAACTGGGTGTGTAAATGAAAGAGAAAACAGTGAGGAAGACAGTAAGTGAGGAAGACTGTGTATGCTTACAGGCAAAAACAAGCAATGAGAATAGACATAGCATGCCAAGCCTAACCTGCATACCAGTGGAAACCAGTGGGGGAAACAGGCAGAGAAAAATATCCCCCCCCGATAAAGGAATGGAACCAGAATCGGAAAATACATTTTGACATTCAAGCAAGAAAGAGTGGTGAATACTTACTGTCTTGATAAATGCCCCTGATGTATATAACATTGAAAGGAGGAAATCCAGAGAAATATTGGGCCTCCTACAGAGATTCTCATGTGTAATGAAACCATCGCCCCGCATTGCCCATAAGGGGCAGCACCATTATGGAGATGTTGCGAAACTGCTGCGAAATTGGCAATTTCGTCACATGAAACTTTTCGCTAAATTTCACTATTACACAACATTTTTCACAGGATTCGCCCACGAAACATGAAATTTCACTACAAAATTTGAAATTTCTCCAAATTTCTCCTGATTTGAGCAATTTTGCTGGTGAAATTTCACATTTCGCAGGAGAACTTTCATGTTTTGCAGGCACAGTTTTGCATTTTGTACCTGCAAAATATTTTGTGAAATGCACTAATTTCGTGACATATTTCAAGGAACAAAATTTTACAATTTCACACACATCTCTACACCATTATGGGATGGTGATAGTTCAAGTGAATCCTGACACTCTGTACAGGGAGACAGACCAGGACAAATCAGGAAAACCTCTGCCCATGGCTGCCTAGTCTCTCCCAGTAGGGAATCCTCTGTAGAAGACACAAGTAGCTGCATCCTCTCACCTATCAAAATTAGTGTAAGCTACAAGCATTGGTGAACAGTATTCAAAACCAGAATGCCACATAATGCAAAAATGAAAGTCTGCACTATATACACAGTGCCGTCCTTCACACAAATACCTCAAACAAATGGAGTAGGTGGGAACTCTGAGATGGGTGGAGGCACAGGTGAGAAAAGCAAGAGGGAAACCCAACCCCCATCAAAACTCTAAACCAAAACAAAATACAAACCAGTTCTTCCAGAGGGAGCCATACCTATGCCACAGCCCACATATATCCACATTGTGTTCCACCTCATCCAGCTTGAAACTCTACTATGCTATAATGTACAAGGCAAGCCAAGGGGCTGCCCAGTCTCATTCCAGAACCCCCGCCGATGAGCCACGTTACACTGCCAGCAGATACAAAGCACCAAATTGATTCAAGTACTTTATGTGGTGTAGGTCAATCACAGCTACTCCTGTGTGACTGGAGTCTCGGTCCCGGGCCCACCCAACATCCTTAACCATGAGTAGGTTATTAGTTTACACTGCAGCCATTGCAAATACCAAATGTGGAGTCAGAAATATGGCCATTCACCACCAGTGCACTCTAGGTGACATGTCGTGCTGATTAGGCCAACAAATGTGGCATGCAGCTGGGAACAGATCCAGTCCCACTCCTGACAGACCAACAGTTGTGGAGGCCTGGGTGCCCACCTAGCACCCACCTGTGTCCTGAGCCATGACTTCATGAGGTGCAGGTAAGGGGTATCTCAGCATTTCTTCAGATGAATAAACAGCAAACAAGCTAATACAGGTTCATACTTCAATGTCTGTACAAGAATTACAGCCACTCAGACTGGATGGAAGCAGGATGAGGTAAACGCTGAGAAAATTTAAACATCATCTCGTCCTTACATTTGTGCATACAGTCCCAACTGTTTAGCATTTAGTAACCCACTGAAAGTGGTTAAGGATGTACTTAGTAGCCTACAGAGTGTCTGGTGCTTGCCTTTTCTCTGCAGCCATGGTGCAGAGTTGGCTATTTGGTCTATTGTCCATGGGCTGAGATTTTGGTGGGTCGCTGGAAACCTAAGCTCCTTACCTTTGAGTCTGCTGTCTGGGTGGTAGAGGCAATTCAAAGCCCTGTCTCTACATATCAGCCATTACCTCTTGAGCTGTGTGGTAAAAGATAATCCCATCGATGTAATGAACCCTGAGTTTAACAGGATAAGGGGTTTGAAATCAGAGACCTGCTTCCTTAAGTGCTTTCAGACAGGGGAGTTGGCCAATCTTTGGGCTTGAATAACTGGTGCATAATCTTGATCACGGTAAAGTCTATGCTGGCAACATTGAACAATCTGTTTGTTCCAAGTGGCTGATAGAATTCTTTTTTAGCTTTGTAGTTCCAACACCTCATAGTAGCAGATCAGGGTCACTCACCCTGTGCTAATTTGGGGCTGAGATATCTATAAATAGGTTTGATATGGAGGGGTTCTTCTGTAGGGAAATCCAGAGTCTCACAGATTAGTTTTTTAATAAAGTTCAACATTTCATGGCCCTCAGCTTCCCCTAGAAGTCCATAGAATCTCAAGTTTTTTTTCTGCAGATCCATCCCTCTGAGTCACTGCATTTTTGTTCTCATTGTACTTGTCTGTGGTGCATACTCATAACCAAGCTGATGACATTGATTCATTCCACATTTTGTAATAAGTCCACATCTGAGCAGTGAGCCTGCATAGAGGAAACAATTTCTGCCCAAAATGCTTTTACCTGTCATAATTTTAGCATTAGTGACTCCCTGCCCCTTACCTCATGGCGAGCTTTGCAGAGATGATACCACACTTGCAGTGGGAGAGGAGCTGCTTGATTCAGACGTTCGAGCGTCTTCAGCTGTAAGTGGTGGGTGGTCTTGTTTTTAGACTTCTTACTGACTTCCTTTCTTATTCGCCACCTTCACTAGGAATTCCGAGATACAAACATGCTTTTTTTTGTAAATTGAAGGTTTGTTAGTCATGACGATTGTGGAGCTCCTCGGGTTCACGTCATGCAGGTTGGTGAGGTGACGTCATGGGAAGTCCTTTTTATTGCATACTTCCTGAACATTAGGAATACTCCCCAAACAGTGCAGCCACTCATGATGGAATAGTCCCCTCTCCTCTTACTGCATCATGAATGACTAGACTGTTTTGCTTGTGATTCAAAGTCCAGGAAACAAGCAATGGGAATTGATCAAGGATGTAAGCAAACACATTTTTGTGTGATAACACCAGTATGATGGGCAGCGTTTTTTTTTTTTCCATAAAAATGGAAAGAAAGCAGAATCAAACTGACCTGCTACATCAACAAATTGTACAGAATATGAGCATTCTTAAAATGTGTTTTCTAATTAGTGACAATTTGAAATCTAAGGAGGTGAACAGTGTTTCTTTAAGATTATTGGCCATATAGTAATATCTAAAATCTGGCAATCCTCTCCACCTTGCTGTAATGGTAATGTAACTACTTTTTTTAACTTTACGCTGTAAGTATGCCATAAAGCATTATTTCTTACTTTGGTATGACTTTAAAAATTCTTCCTTCGTCTTCCAACAGTAGTGCTTTAAATAGAATAGCTGAGCTACCAATGCCATTTTCCTCCATTACATTTCCCTTTTAATAACTGCTGCAGCTGTTTCCACATCAGTAATTTTAGTTTCCAGTCACTTATAATTTTAAAGTAATTTACTTTATTTTGCTCAGGTTTTGTTTAAAAAACTATTTCCATATATTTAGATTCCTATAATAAAACACTTTATTTCTTAATATATGACCTGTGCGGAGGTTTATTAATAGACAGAGCTCACCAATGTCAGTAGACATAGTTCCATACTGGCACCTAGAAGGGATCAAGTTTGACAGTGTCTCTCTTTTACAGAGGAACAAGACAGCCTGAAAGATGAACTGAAGGACCACAAGAGAGATATTAGCGAACTCTCCAATGATATTGGTAAGTATGGCCCTGTTTTAGTTCACAAGAATGTCTTGACATCAGAAAGTCAATAGTTTTACAAAGCAATAGAAATTAACAAGCACACTTGCTGTCTGTAGCCACAGGTAATACATTTATTGCAGGAAGTACTTAGGTACTGTTTTTCTTTTTAACTTAATGATTTTTATTGTTTTCAAAAAGAAAGAACAGATAATTACAGAACTTGTACATTGTATGCACAAACATGTGGTTCCTTACAGAGTCATTAAATACAGTACCTTAATAAGCTATCTGCCTTAATGCAGGCTACCATTCTTCATTATGGCTGTAGGAAGGGAATTAGCAGGGGAGTGGGGGAACCTGACCCTCCATTGTGAGAACCTTCTGATATGATTAAGGTGGGGAGGAGAACAAGAAAGAAAAACATTACCTACACATCTAAGGAAGGAAGGTGTACACCCCATTGGTGTAGGTACTATGCAGGTCAGACTGTTTTCATGGCTTCTGTGCTGATCCTGCCTGGAGGAATAGTGCAGTTGGAGCACCTTGATTCTTAACACTGAAAACACAACAGAAGAGAATGCACATAAAGCATCTTGTATAACAACATAAACAACAGTTCTGAGGACAATAAACTGCTAACTACACTGACTGCCTGAGATCCTGCCTGCCTTGTGGTGAGTGGTTGAGTTTTACAAGGTGGGAGCAGGGCCACACCACTCCTGCTTTAACAGTAGGGGAGTGAGAAGGAACCTCCTGTGTACAAGGTTTTCTTGGTGAAGATTCATTGATGGGGGGTTCTAGTGGTTTGAAGAGTGGTGGGCCTAGATAGCATTTAGCCAATTCCTGTGGATTGGCTCATGAATGCCATGTATGGCACTCACACTTATAGTAAGGGGTCATTTTTGTTAAACTTAGAGTGTGAGATCCTCTCGAGTTCAGCAACTTTGGTAAGAGATGCTAGGATCTCGCTAGGTGTGGGAATGCCAGTAGATCTCCACTTGCAGAGCAAGGCTCTCTTGACCTGCATGGCCACTAGGGACAGCCATCTGATTTCAGAACAGGTTAGGGAGAGTGTGTCGGGCTTTATTCCCAGGATAAGGAGTGATGGAGAGAGGGGGACCTGCTTCTTCCAGACCAGGGTACAAATATCACAGATTTGTTTCCAAAAGGTTCAGAGTTTAGGTCAAGCCCAGAGTATATGTAGTAGGTCAACCCCCTCTAACAGGCACCTCCAACCTTTGTTATTATCAATTATGTGAGCCACGTTCAGAATTATGGGGGTCCTGTGCCACGAGTGGAGTATTTTATTCTGTATTAGTCGACTTTGAGTGTCCTTTACAGTGAGGTGGGCAGTGATCCAGGCCTGAGACCACTGGTCAGTAGAAATGGGACTGCCCAGCATCTTCTCCTTCTAATCCTGGTGTCATCAGACTGACTTGGTATAGTGTCTCTGATGGCTGAATAGAGCCTGCCTGCTAGGCCTCTTGGGGTTGCTAGCCATTTTCTGAGTTTGGCGTCAGTGCCTGCTGAGTGGGAAATGTGCTTGCCTAAGAGTGGTTTATTCACTTCCCTACTCTGCATGTACCTCCACATTTCCTTTTGTGGGAGCCCCCATCTTTTTTGTAGGTCCTGATAGGTGGAGAACCTCCTTGTCCCAGGTTCAAGGATATCTTGCAAAAAGAGAACTCCCCTACTAGCCCAGTGTGACCAAATGAGCATTTTTTGTCAATTTGGATCTGAGGGTTGTTCCATAGTGGAGAGTAGGTTGGGGGAGTAGGAGTGGACCCTAGCCTTTTGTGGACCCAGTTCCAATGCTTTATAGAAGGGGGTACTGAGTGATGGTTAGCATGTTAGTTTCCCAGGTTTGAATAGAAGATAGAGGTGGGACTGACCACTCCGACCAGAGTTTGTTCCATGTGAACCCATTACGGGGACATATTAGAGCAGGGGTGAAACCACTGGAGGGTTTGTTCTCTTTGAAAGGTGAAATTATATCCTTCCATCCATGGGAGACTCCAGCCTCCTTGTTTCCAGCATGATTGGAGCTTATTGTGGCTATACCTGGGTTTCTTACCCTCCCACAAAAAGTCTCCCTATAATTTTTCTATTTTCTGAAAACAGGCCAGTTTTATTGGTAAGGGGATGTGGGTGAAGAGGTAGAAACATATTGGGGCTGTGACCATTTTAATCACCGCTGTTTCCCCACTAGGGTAAGATTTAAGAGCTTCCACATTGTCAAACTCTATTTTGCAAGCTTGGAGGAGTGACTGGAGGTTTTCCTCCCATAGTTTTTCATATTGTGGTATTATTCGTATGCCCAGGTATGTTAGCCCCTTATCTGCCAAGTGCAGTCCAGACTCCTGGGCCAAGCTGGCCTGACAATACTGGTTTAGAGGTAGGATTTCAGTTTTTGACTGGTTGATCTTCAGTCCTGAAAACATAGCAAAGGAGTCCAGCAGAGAGAGTACCAGTTTTAGGGCTTGCCACAGGTCATCCATGTACAATAAAGTGAGATATTCCCTACCTCCCACCTGTATTCCCTTAATTGCATCATGTTGATGGATGGCAGTTGCTAGAGGCTCAATTGCTGGGACAAACAGCAAGAGGGAAAAGGGGCAACCCTGGCTGGTGCCTCTCTCAAGTTGGAAAGGGGAAGAGATGAGGTGATTTGTGGTGATCCTTGCAGTTGGGTCTGAATATAATGCTTTTATCCATGCCTGGTATCTACTCCCTATTCCCAGGTGCTGAAGTACCATGTGAAGGTAGTCCCATTCCAGGGAGTCAAAAGCTTTTCAGAAATCCACTGCAATGGTGGCTGTTGGTGTGTTAGCCTGCCAAGAGAAATGTGACAAGTTTGCTTGATTCTTTGCGGATAAGGTTGCTGACATCAGGTCTGAAATCCATGCGGCATGTTCTGTTGGGAGTGGTGGTGGTTGGTGGGAGGTTGCAGCACCTCTGTTTGTCTGGCACAACTTTGACCAGCTGGAGATCAAGGATGTCATGTGGATTGTCCAGGAGCTGAAGCCGACCTACTGTACTTTGGACCCAGGCCCAACACACTTCCTAGTGGGGTGCGTTGAGGTCATTGGCCCAGTCCTTGCTGAGATTGTCCAGTGTTCATTAGAGACATGGGTGTTTCCAGACACCTTGAAGGAGGCTGTGGTGAGGCCCCTACTTAATAAAGCATCTCTTGGCCCGGACTGTCTTGCTAACTACAGACCAGTCTCTAAAATTACCTTCGTGGGGAAGGTTATTGAGAAGGCGGTCACACTGCAGCTGGAGGTACATCTGACCATGCACATCTACAATCCTCTCCAGTCAGGATTTTGGAAAAGACATAGCACTGAGACAGCCCTTGTGTGGGTACTCAATGATCTCCTGATAGCTAGGGATCGAAGGACTCACTCTTTCTTGGTCCTCCTGGATCTCTCTGTGGAATTCGACACCATGGACAATGGTGCGTTGCTAGAGCCCCTGCGGTTCTTCTGTGCACTGTCTGGTACAGTTCTCAAATGGTTTCATTCTTTCCTGTCAGGCAGGTCTCATAGAGTGGTGTCCAGAATTTTTTCTTCAGACCCAGTCTCCCTGCCTTATGGGGTACTGCAGGGCTCTGTGCTTTCACCCATGTTGTTCGTTGTGTACATGCTGCCGTTGGGGGGACATCATAAGGCGGTATGGGCTTAGTTTTCACTGCTATGCAGATGACACTCAGTTCTACATGTCCTTAGTGCCCGGACAGGATGATCATATTTCAGTGTTTAACAGCTGCCTGGCCAAGATCCAGGACTGGATGAATGCCAGCTGGTTGAGGTTGAACCCTGATAAGACAGAGGTTTTTTTTGTGGACCCAGGCCATTGGGCATGGACTGGGCAGCCTACCAGGCTTTGGCTTGGAGACAACCAGCTAGCAACCTCTGACCGGGTGCTAGATCTGGGCGTTATTCTTGACAATGGATAGACACTTAAGTCCCAGGTGTCATCTGTCGTCAAGTCCTCATTTTACCATCTGAGGAATATCACCTAGATTAAGCACCTGGTCCCACCTGATGACCTCCCTACACTGGTCCAAACCTTTGTGACCTCTCGCCTTGACTACTGTAACTCCCTATACCTAGTGTACTGGGGGGTTGAAATTTGCTGCTTGCAGCTAGAGTAGAATGTGGCTACAAGGCTGCTGATTGGCTTACCTCGATCTTGCCATATCATACCTGTTCTCTGAGGCCTGCACTGGCTGCCAATTCTGTGGTGTATCACCTCCAAGGTCGGGTTACTGACCTATAAAGTCCTACATGGACAGGGACTGGGTTACCTGCAAGGTCTTCTGGCCCTCTACCACCCCTGCCACCCACTTCATTCCACTGATGAGGGATTGCTAGATATTCCCAGGGTCTCTTTGAAGACCTCGGGGGCCCAGACCTTTAGTTATGCAGCCCTGACCCTGTGGAATTCTCTACCTCATTGGGTAAGGGAGTGCCTGACTGTGAAGAGCTCTAAATCTGCAATAAAAGCTCATCTTTTTAGTCTTGCTTTCCCAGAGAATGACTGAATTTGTATTTGTTGTTAACTGTGTGTTTGTTTTTATCATGGCCTTATTTATTGTTTTAATCATTGTACAAGTGCATGGATACATATTGACTTGCGCTTTTTATAAATAAAGTTAAGTTGAAGTTGAAGTTGCGCTGCATGCATAAGGTTAAGGAGTGACCTGATATGGTCAGTACTATACCTACCTGGTATAAAGCCTACCTGGGAGGGGTGTGTCAGGGAAGTCAACAACGGATTTAGCCTGTTAGCCAGCACCTTGGCATAAACCTTGCTGTCTGCATTTATGAGCGAGATGGGTTTGTAGCTGGCTGCCTGTTTAGGGTCCTTACCATTTTTGGGATATTACGGTGATGACCGCCTTGCAAAGTGTAATTGGGAGGGGACCAGATCCCTCAGCCTCTGTAAAAACCTGCGTAAGCATTGGGACAATCTGCAGGGCTAGGGCTTGGTAAAAGTCCACCGGGAAGCCATCACTCCCCTATGACTTAGCGTCTGTAGGGATAGGAGAGCTTTGGTCACTTCAGTAGCAGCAATGAAAGAGTCTAATCTTTGTGATTGTTGGGGTGTTAGTCTAGGGAGAGGTAGCATCTGAAGGAATGCTTGCATTCCTAGTGTGGGCAGGTCAGGGGATGGAAGAGTATAGCTACATGAAGAATGCCTGCATTATATCATTTATCTCTTGGGGATTCATGTTCACTTCACCTAGGGTATTTTGTAGGCACAGGATATGCCCAACAATTTGCTGCTTCTTTAACTGGTAAGCTAGAACCTTCCCACCCTTATCACCCCCCAAAACCTGTGATGCAGTCTCAGAACTTCATCCTCGGGCTTCCTGCTGATTAACTCATTAATGTTGAATTGGATTCCCGTACTTTCTTGCCTAGGGGAGAGCTTGCGTCTGGTGACTGCTGGGACTCAAACTCTGCTTCTGCCCCCTTTAAGTCAGCTTCCAGCTCTAAGAGGTGATATTCTCTCTCTCCTTCATTTAGCAACATAACCCATGATTTGCCCCCTCATGGTAAGCCTTATAAGCCTCCCACGTCTCCCCTGCTGATATATCACTGATTGGGTTCTGCTGGAAAAACAGAGATGTGTCCAGGGGATAAACTCTGGGTCCCTTAGGACTGTGGGATCAAGTTTCCATCAAGAGGAGGATAGGGGTTTGGGGCCCCAGGTTACTAGAAGTTGTAACGGGGCATGGTTTGAGATCACCATGGGCCGAATAGTGGCTTCTTGTATGTTGTGAGACAGGAAGGGGGAAGTTTATTTATTTATTGAATTTTGTTGACCCGGTAGGCCCACTAAGACTAGAAGTCCCTTTTTCAGGGGTGACCGGGGGAAGGGGATACAGATGGTAACCAACTGAAATTGAACCAGATTAAGCTGTTGGTGGTATTTTTACTGAGTGGGGAAGATTTGGCCAGGACACCAGGGAACTTCCCCTACTGTTGTGGTAGGGGGCGCTGTGTCCAGTCAGCTGCGAGATGGCTGACAACTGTGAGGAGATGGAGAAGGCAGGAGATGTGGGCTCTCTGAGCTCTATGTCTGAGAAAGTTTTATTCAGCAGTTCAATGGAGATACCTAAAGTGGAGAAGAAGGTACATATTCCAAAGGATATTGTGATGGATGATGTCATGGAGCCCAGTGGGCAAGTGAACAATGTACCTGCAGTGTTTGCAACACTTCCAGCAGCTATGGAATCAGCTGAGGAATTAGCTGCTGCAGACTGGGAGGCTAGACGGCTATTGTTGCTGCAGAAATTACAAAGGGCCTCAGAAAATGTATCACAGATGTCAGCTGACATGGAAAGCAGTGAGGAAACTGTGCAACAAATGGAGCAAGAGGTTTTGGAAGGACTACCAGGAGCAGATGTATCCTGGTCACCAGAGAGAGCCCTAAGGGCAACAGGATGGATTTTAGCACAAGATGGAAAACACTGGTTGCTTGGGGTTCCCCCTACTGCAAAGGAAATTAAACAGCTGACAGGCAAAGAAATAGCCAGAAAGTTGGATGCAAACATACAGGCCACACAAACTGGAAGCAAACAAGGTGTGGCACCTTCAGAACAGCAGCACAGCTCAGGTGCAGACAAGTATGACATGGGCTCAACGCAAAACCCGAAGCAGAAATCCACTACACCAGATACTATGACACATAAGCAAAATACTGTTAATTTACCTCACAGCAATTTATGAATGATAAAAATAGTGACTGTGGGGGGCAGCAGGTAGAGGTTGCAGATACAAAGCAAGATAACTCAGGAGAAGGTACAAGCACTAACAATATCAGTGACTGTCAGTCAGTACCCCAGAAAACCTGGGCAGAAGCCATGGAGGCTGAGAGTGAAAGCAGGGGAACCCAGAGCTTCAGCAGGTTCAGAGCAGCAACATACTGCAGACCCCCCACCCAGGTCAAACACATCAAGGCCTCAGAACCCAAGGTTTAGAATGGCTGATTTATTTACTAACCTGGGCAAACCCAGGACATGAAGAAATGCTGTGTGATTAAAACATAAAGGTGGACTGGATGTACAACCTGATTGGGTGTATGTGGCAAGAAAACTATTAAAGGAGTCCATGCAATTTTTGGCTTCAGACATCTTTGCACTGTTTCATATTTCTGGGGATACAATATTTGATGTTAGTTTCAATGCACCCGTGCAACTGGAAAAATTTTGGACGAAATATGCATCTCTCAAGCAGTGTTCATTATGGGCTTCATTCATAGCCATCCTCTTAACAAGACCTTCTGTTAAAGTTATTACAATCTTATTCAGGAATGAAAATGTTCTCATATCTGACATTTTACACTGGGTCAAACAAAGAGCTGATGTTGTGGACTGGCCAGTACCTATTTTGGACAGTGAACATATCTGGACGAGTGGATGGAAAATAAAGATAAAACTTCACATGACTGATGATGGCCAGTGCACCTTCCCATCTGTTTTTATTTAGGACTGGAAAGGGGTTTCTTCTTTTACCCAGGCCAGCCGAAGACCTGTCACCAGTGTGGTTCCTTCTCCCACCTCAGCAATGCCTGTGAGGTACAAGTATGTAATACTTGCCTACAAACTGGTCATGCAAGCACTTGTTGTCACAACCCTCTGAAGTGCAACCTATGCGATGAACTGGGTCACCTTTTCCTTCAGTGCCCCTGGGCAGTCCATAACAAGGGGACCTTTTGGAATCAAGATGATATTGTGCATGCAACCCAGGAGAAGCAAACACACACACACCCCTACAGAACAGCCTCTGATGTTAAGCGAAGTATTGCCAGCTCCACCAATGGCACCTCAAGAAGACACAGAGGACACCTTGACAGACCTCTCTACCAGCGCACTGGAACCAGTCCAGAGAGTGGAAAACCAAGAGGAAACCTGTTTGTAAAAACTGGACAGCGGAGTAACAGCACCAGAGAAACTGCAAAACTCTGACATGCCACCCCCACCTCCACTCATCCAGAAATATTTCCAAATTCAAACTGCCAAAAATGGACATGGTATCCACTTCTAATCAATACTCAGCCTTAAATGATCCCTCAGCTGATGAGGAGGGAGACTCAGAATCATCAGTCCCATCATCCCAAAAAGAAACATCAGATGTGGAAGGGGATTCACTGAAAAAAACAAAAGTAAGAAAGAAAACCAGAAAGAAACCATGAGGAGACTTACATAAACTGGAATTCCATTTCTTGTGGCCAAGATGGTGGGAGACACTTTAAATGTTATATCACTAAATGTGAATAGCATTAAAAACTACAAAAGGAAGTGCATTACATCCCAAGCCTTACATGACTCCCAGGCACAGATCTGCATGTTACAGGACACTAGATTACGATCAGAGGCAGACATCTATCAAGTGTAGAAATCTTGGCCATGGGGACCTACAGTGTGGTCCCTGGGAGATGAGTTATGCTCAGGGGTGGGGGTCCTGTTTAAAGGGGAAGTGACTGTTCAGCAAATTATAGATTTAGAACCAGGCAGGGCACTTTTGTTGGATGTGCAGATCTTACTAACATACTAACATATTATTTGCCAGCAGATTAGGCCTTACGGTCTGTCGAGTCTGATCGAACCTTAGATCCTTAGTTGGGTGCTGAGGACCTCCCATCCCTTGTGCTCCAGAAACCCCTATCATCCATCCCCACCCCCCTGGGACAGGCCATCATCTGATACATCCACTTTCTGTGTCTGTCCCACTCTCTCTTGAAGCCCTCCACTGTGGATCTCTGAACCAACTCACCAGGCAGTGCATTCCAAGGGTCCACCACCCTCGCAGTGAAAAACCTCCTCCTCTTTTCTGCCCTCACCCTTCCACCTTCCAACTTCAAACCATGCCCTCTGGTGATACCTCCTGCTTTAGTCTAAAGAGCCCCTCCATGTTTACCCTATTTATTCCCTTGAGGTACTTGAAAACCTCAATAATGTCCCCCCTGTCTCTCCTCTCCTCCAATGAAAACAGGCAGAGCTCCTCAAGTCTGTCCTCATACGTCAAATCCCCTAGCCCTCGTATCATCTTAGTTGCCCTCCTCTGTACCCTCTCCAGGAGCTGTATGTCCCTCTTCAAGTGTGGTCTCCAGTACTGTACACAGTACTCAAGGTGTGGTCTAACCAGTCCATTGTACAGCGGCAGAATCACTTCCTTGCTCCTAGAAGTGATCCCCTTACGATGCATCCCAACATCCTGTTTGCCTTGCTAGCCGCTCTCCTGCACTGCTCAGAGTTATTCATACATGCATCCACCATGACCCCTAGGTCTTTTTCCCCTATTGAGGCCTCCAGCGCCTTCCCTCCCAGGGTGTACCTGTGTTTAGGGTTTCCCCGACCAAGATACAACACCTTGCACTTGGTGATATTGAAATTTAATTTCCATGTGTGAGCCCAGCTTACCAGGGTGTCCAGGTCCCCTTGCAGGGCCAACCTCCCCTCTTCTCCCTCAACTACTGCTCCCATCTTGGAGTCATCCGCGAACAGACTAATTTCACACCCTATAGCCTCCCTGATGTCCGATATGTATCCATTAAACAGGATCGGACCCAGGACCGAGCCCTGCGGTACCCCACTACCAACCTCTCTAGGGTTCGAGAGCTCCCCACAGACCACTACTCTCTGGGTGCATCCAACTAGCCAGTTTTCAATCCATCTGACCATCAAAGGGCCTACTCCTAACCCCATCAGTTTCTCCACCAGACCATTGTGGGGGACAGAGTCAAACGCCTTGCTGAAGTCCAAGAATAATACATTCACAGGCTTTCCCCTGTCCAGTTCTGATGTTACCCATTTGTAGAACTCCACAAGATTGGTTTTACATGATCTACCTGGCACAAACCCATGCTGCCGACTATCCAGACCTCCCACCTCCTCCAAGTACACCCCCAATCGTTCCTTTAGTATACTCTCCATTAATTTTCTCACCACCGAGGTCAAACTGATGGGTCTATAGTTACCTGGTACTTCCCTCGTCCCCCCTTTATGGATTGGCACCACATGTGCCTCTCACCAGTCCCTAGGTACACTCCCTGTCTCAAGTGACCTGTTGAAGAGCTCCGCCAGGCAGCCAGTATGTCCGCCTAATTCCTATACTCTCGGATGAATGCCATCCGCCCAGGAAGATTTGTCTTTCTTTAGGGCCTTGAGGGCTAACCACACCCTTTGGTGGAGATAGCATCATCTGTCCCTCCACCTTACTGGCCTTTTATCCTTATCCAGATGTGACACCCTGGGGTACCTCTCCCTCCTCTTGCTCCATTCTGTTGCTCCCTGATCCCACTCACTGCCGCTCTATCCCTTCATGCCTTGCTTTGTAGATATCCCATCCCTCCCTAGTGAACACAGAGGCAAAGTACTCGTTAAATACCTCTGCCTGGTCCCTCGCCTCTTCCACCCACCCTCCTTCTGATCTCAATCTGCTGAGATGGCCCTTAGTTTTCTCCACTCCCAATGTACCAGAAGAACCCTTTTCCCTCCATGTATCCCCTGTGCCAGCCAGCTTCTCTTTACTGGACTTTGCCCCTCACCATACGGGTGACTTTTCTAGATGCAAGATGGTACATTTCCTTATCCCTATCCTCTTGTTGTTTTATATTTTTGTAGGCCACCTTCTTTTCTCTGACTGCTACCTGTACCTCACTGGACCACCAGCATGGTTTATGTGACCCTGCTCCCTTACGTTTCAACTTAGCACAGATCCTGACTACCTCATGAAGTCCCCGTTTTATGACCTCCCATCTCCTTTCCACACTTGTCATTGATGTAATCCCCTTCAAGTGATCCTTGAGAATATTTCCCATGCCCACAAAGTCTGCCCCCCTGAAGTCCACTGCCAGTGTCCTAGATCTCCCCCCCATGCTTATTTGAAACCAGACAGTATTGTGGTCGCTCCCAGTCAGGGGGTCCTGTACAATCAGGTCCCTTACCAGATCCCCATCTGCCAGAACCACATCCAGGACATGCCTATCCCTTGTGGGCTCCATCGCATGCTGTGTTAAGAACACATCCTGGAAGCCGTCCAGCAGCCTCTGCTCCTTGGCCACCTTAGAGGACATGGTTCCCCAGTTTGTACCTGGCATATTAAGGTCCCCCATCAACACCACTCCTTCCCCTTTTGGTCCACACTGGGCAATGATGTTGTCCAGCAAACCATCCTCTAGAATATCACTCATCCCAGGGGCCTATATACTACACCCAGCTTGACCTTATCTCTTGCTGGGGATCGTAAGGTGACCCATAAGACCTCCACGTTTCCCTCTGCCTCTTCTACCCTAGCAATTTCTATGTCATCTCTAATGAACATAGCCACTCCACCCCCTCTGCCCTCCTTTCTATCCTTCCTAAGCATAGTGTACCCCCGCACGTTTAGGTCCCAGTCATAGTTTTTGTTGGCCCACGTCTCCGTGATCGCCACCACATCCACCCCACCCCTCGAACAGCATGGCCTGGAACTCCGGCAACTTGTTTCCCAAGCTCCTGGCATTTACTAACGCCAACCCCCAACCCTTATCCCTGATCCTCTTTGTCGAACCCCACCCAGATTCCTTATACTTCCATCCTCCATCTGCTCCTCCTGAAACCTCCACCCTCAGTCTGTTTCCCCCTCTCCCCCTTGGGCTTGAAGGCTACTCCCCTCATCTGGAGGAGAGGGCTTCTGGTCAGCCCCTCCCTTATCCCTTCCTCCCCTCACAAGTTTAAACCCCACCTTTCTTGAATGAATCTTGAATCAAGATATTAGGATTGGGGTAATATATGCGCCATAGACAAAAAGGTTCAGGATTGAGTTATTTAATCTGTTATGCCCATATTTATACACAAATCGTAAACTTGTTATTGGTGGTGATTTTAACTGCTACTTGGATTTACAAGACAAAACAGGGGTAACATCAAATCTGTTTTGTGACACTAATGCCCTTAAACAAATATTGTATACTGCTGCACTTAAAAATGCATATAGGCAGCTACCCCAAAAAGGGGGACATTTCAATCATAGAGGTACTCTCTCCTCGAGAACTGATTACATATTTCTCTCAAAATATAGGCAGGTCTGTAAAGCAGAAACAGTTCCCACAGCAATGCCAGACCCTTTTGGAATTACATGTCACTTTAGGCCAGCTACAAAAAACAATATTGGAGCAGGGCATGGGAGGATCAATAATGACATGCTAACGGATGAAAACATAACTGCCCAGACTAATGAGCATCTAACACTGACAGCCTGGTATGAGTCATTGGGAGACTGGTGGCTAGACACAAAATTAATGCTACAGAAATTATACAAACAACGTGGCATACAGAAAGGAAAAACAGCATATTTTCAGTTCTTAAAAAAATGAAAACAACTGTTTAGATTAATATCATTACAGAATACAGATAATATGGATTATACAATAGAAATTCAGCAAATAAAACGAGATGAGAGGGTACCTCTATGATAGAGCCAGATCCCTTAGAATAGAACAATCAGAAGGAATGCAAGGGATAAAAGGTTCACTTGATATACTTAAAGACTATCAGTATAGGGTACAAAATAAAGAGTGTGAGGCCATCAGGGTTTGTACAGGTGAAGTACATACAGACTTTGTCAACATTTTGGAGGTTATTACAGAGCACCTGACTTCTTCCTTTGGCACCCCTGTACATACAGTTACTACAGTGCCAAACTTCTTATCTAATATAAACATAGAGCCTTTATTGATGGATGACGTTACAACTATGACTGTACCCCATAAGTCTGACAGAGGTAAAAATGGCAATCTCTAAGCTTAGACTCAATACCACCCCGGGCCTAGATGGTTTTAGTTCTAATTTTTATAAGGCATTTCATGATAAACTAGGACCCATCTTGAAGAAATATTTAATGATATATTATGTAATTTAGACATGAAAGAACACATGGCCCAGGTATTTTTAATACTTCTTCACAAAAAAGGTGATAGATTAGAATTGACCAACTGGAGACCTATTTCATTACTGAATCTGGACTTTAAAATCTTTTCCAATATACTTTGTCAGAGATTGAGTCATTCAACACAAAAACTGATCTCACCATACCAGTCATGTGCCATAGCTGGCAGGAATTTAAGGGATAATTTAATATGTCTTCGGGAAGTTTTTTCAAGGGGTCACATGGGGAAAACACAGGGCTTTGTTTTAGCCTTGGATCAGGAGAAAGCATTTGATGCGGTCTCCCATGATCCCTTATTTCAAATTTTGCATCATTATGACATTCCAGACCAGTTTATAATTTGTCTGCAGTTATTATATGCCCAGGCACACTTCTGCCCACTTATAAATGGGATGGAAGGCAGAACAATTAAGATTAGAAGAGGGGTTCAGCAGGGGTCCCCACTGAAACCCCTGTTCTATACCTTCAATATAGACATTTTAGTGAGGAAAATCTTAACAAATGGCCAAATACAGGGCATTAGCCTACAGCTTGATACACATACATTAAAAGTCATGGCATATATGACAATGATTTCTGCTTATTTTTGGATTCTGAAGCAGGTTGCAGAAAGGCATTTGAAGTAATATCAGAATATTCCAAGGTGACTGGAGCCAGAATAAATTTTCACAAAAGTAAGGCATTGGCCATAGGAAACAAAGCCACCCCTTGCCTGACCAAACTGGGGGAGGTCACAGTTGTTCCAGAGGCTAACATTCTGGGGGTAACATTTGGGCCCAAAGAACCAGACAGAGTTAACTGGGAAACAAGACTAGATGTGTGTAACAAATGACCACTTGCATGGCAGAAACTACAGATCTCTAAGCTTAAAAGAGTGTACCTGATTAAGACATTCATAGTTCTACTTTTACTTTTGTAGGCTCAGTCCCCCCCCCACCTCCTGATTTAGAAACTAAAATCTATAATACTTTCTTCAGTATCATATGAGGAAGTTGTTTGAACCCCATTAAAAGAATAACAACTTATAGGCCAGTTGCACAAGGGGGTTTAGACATGATTCATCCTATACTGTTTTTCCATACCATTTTTTGGTATTTCAATATTGTGACAATACTACAAAACAAAAGCATAATATGGGGGAGGTGGGGGCAGGAATGGATCTCACACTTTTAACCAAAATGGTCCTTAGATAAATGGAATTTCAAAATTCATGCAGATGTGTTACCATAACATATAGTGGCTACTATGAAGAAGATTTGGATGTGGAAGGTTACCATAGCAAATTTGAAATCAATGTAAAGACATTTGATATATGAGCAGATATTATTGACTGAGTTTAAAGAGGACTTGATTTTACCAAATGGTAATTCTCAAAATTTTGCTCAAACTGCTAAACTGTTGACAAAAAAATGAATTCCAAAGTATTTGTGGGACACTATCTGGTTGGCATGCCATGGGAAATTGGGAGTGAAGAATAATCATAAACATAAAAAAGTGGAAGAGAGGTACTGCCCCAGAGAGTTATGTAACACAATATTGGAAACACAGGAACACTTATTTTTTGAATGCCCATATATCATCACTTTTTGGAATGCTTTAGCTATAAGAGTACAGGATCAGAACTTTGGAAAATTTACTTATGAGGTTCTGGTATTAGGAATCTACACTGGCCCATGGGTAAAATACCCCTACTCTACTCTGAGGTTACTAACGAGTATTATAAAATATCATATCTGGCAGTCCAGGTGCCATTGGACTTTGCAGCAGAAATACATATCACAGCAGGAATTGATTAGGATTACTTTAGGACAAGTACAGTAACTGTATGAAAATGAAAAAAGTAAAGAATCTGAGCACACATTACAAAAATTATGGAAACACTGCATGGGGTGGATAAAATAAAAAATACAAAAAAGGGAGATACATACAGGAAGACAGTATTTAAAAAAAACTTTTTAGGAAGAGGATAATTATTCAAATAAGATGGATGTAGGGTTAAGGATATCGTAGATATACAGTAAGTGTTAAAAATATTATAATAAAAAAACAAATATAGTTAGATTTTTCTATGAGGGTACATAGACTTTATGATATTTTTGTTATAGGTTTTCATTATACAGTCCCTAGTATTGTGCGAGTCACCACAATAAAAACTTCCCCTGCTCTTTTCGAGAAGTGCCATGGGATCTTTAACATCCACTTGAACAGGCAGATAGGACCTCGGTTTAACATCTCATCCAAATGATGGCACCTCAGGAGTGCAGTACCCCTCTCATGCTACTCTACAGTGTCAGTATTGGGATTTAACCCAAGTGCCCCATGTGGGGATCGACTCCACAGCCTTCTGATCTTCTGGCCTCAGAGGCGAATGTGCAACCTGCTGAGCCACTGACACTGCTAACCAAGTTAACCAAAACTTCAGCCTACTGAAGGACTTATGTACCTCAGAATGGTATGTATATTCCCTGTCTCGGGGGTGGAACATGTGCCAGGTATCGGTAAGGCCTCAGTCTGTCATTAGTTGTTTAAGGACTTTTCCTGCCTGGTGTGGGTTTCCTTCCCTGTTGTGCTTCTATCTTTCAGGGGTGTAATGTCAAGTTAAAATTCTCACCCAGTAGCAGAGGGCATTGGGGGGGTGCATAGAGTCTATTGTGTTGTCTAGTGCATGGAAGTAACCAGAATCATCATGATATGGGGCATATACATTGCCCAACAACAGGGGACCTGATATGGTTTTATACAGAGCCATCACCCATCTGTCTTGGGGGTCCAAGCTCTGGGTGATAACTTTGTAGGGGAGTCTCCAGCACTGGCCTCATTTGTTAATGACCTGGGCATGCTCCTGTCCTCAATTGAGTCTCCAGCACTTGTCTTATGTGTTAATGACCCGGGCAAGCTCCTGTCCTTGACTGAGTCTCCAGCACTTGCCTCATTTGTTAATGACCTGGGTGTGTTCCTGTCCTTGATTGAGTCTCCAGCACTGGCCTTATGTGTTAATGAATCAAGCATGCTCTTGTCCTCAATGCAGGGTCTCCAGCACTGGCCTTATGTGTTAATGACCTGGGTGTGCTCCTGTCCTCGATTGAGTCTCCAACACTGGCCTTATGTGTTAATGACCCAAGCATGCTCCTGTCCTCAAAGCAGGGTCTCCAGCACTGGCCTTATGTGTTAATTTTTTTTTATTTATTTATTTTAACTCTTTTTCCTTGCCTTCCCAGCCGGAACTGTCTCGGGCTGCCCCTCTCACCATGGCCGCTCTACCGACCGCTGTGTTCCCCACCATTTTCAAGTTAGTTATGACCTCCCCGGAGGCTTGGGAAGGGGCTACGACTCCTAGGGAGGTAGAGGGGGGCAGTGGTGAGGAGCAAGCATATTGGTCATGTGGTGGCATTGGCACTGGAGGAGCCATCGCCTATCCAGCAGGAGGGGTGTTTTCTTTCCCTAGATACGCCCCAGATGTGGGACGTGCAATGCTGTTCAGCCCACAATGTGGGTGCTCCCACTCACGTCCGGAAGACAGTCACCCACATCTTTCCCATTTACCAAGCCCCTGTGCATTGCAGTGCCACCGGTCTCCACCGGAGGCCACTGCTGTGCCGGGCTACCCCTGGATCCCTCCCTGAGAGAGGAGAGCAGTCTTCTGGATGCTCGATCCTCTCTCTCCCCTGCTGACCCCCAGCACTCCGGCCTCGTTCCTGAACCCGGGTCACCAGCGTGGCATGAGGTGTGGCATCCAGCACCTCAACCCTCAGTGCCACCAGGCCAGCCAAGGCCTTATGTGTTAATGACTCAGGTGTGCTTCTGTCCTCAATGCAGAGTCTCCAGCACTGGCCTTGTATGCCAATGACTCAGGTGTGCTCCAGTTTCCCAAATTAATTGTCAAAAACAATTGGGCAGGCTAGAATAAAGTCATTCACCATAACCTAGGTCTTGGAGTTTTTCTAGATGTTTGGCTGTTATAAAAAAATAATTCAACTGGGCAGAGAACTGACATCTAGGGGAATGATGTGTATATGTCCAGGCACAGGGGAACAATCGTCTCCATCCAGATATCCAGGAATGCTAAATGATCCACTGTGGTCCAACAGTGTTTCTGAGCAGCTGAGGGTCTATCCTGGCTGGGGTTTATAGTGTTTAAAGTAACATTCATAACCAGGTTTAACACCCCCCAAGAATCACTACACCCAGGGATATCTCTAGATGCTGATCTAAAAAGTTCTGGGGACCCTTTTATCAGAACCCAGTGGAAAATATACACTGGTCAAAGTGACCAGTTCATCATAAAGATATCCAGGAAAGATCCTGGGCAATCCACAATCTCCTTGTCCTGTAACATGAAAGAGTTCCCCATGAGATACGTATTGCTGTTCTCTGCCTCCTACCACTTTTATGAGATGACTGTTCCACACTATCACATCCAAGCTTCTCTCTGTGTAACATTTGTAATAGTCTGTAATGTGTAATGGGATCATGTATTCCATTTGCATTACAAGAGAGTGTTTTAGTGGGCACAGTCATCCTGGGGGTGAAAACAGTTATATCCATCCTGATATTCCCTGGTTTGCCATATTGTTCCCTTGTGGTAATTGAGCCCACATCCCCATTAGAATATCTTACAGTGCCAAGTAAACTCCAATGGTTATAAAAAAGAACAGAAATACCAACCGGCTACGTAAATGAAAGAGAAAACAGTGTGGAAGACAATAAGTGAGGGAGAGTGCACATGCTTACAGGCAAAAACAAGCAATGAGAACAGATATAACATGCCAGGCCTAACCTGCATACCAATGAAAACCAGTGGGGAACACAGGCAGGGAGAAATATCCCCCCCAATAAAGGAAAGGAACCAGAATCAGAAAATACATTTTGACTTCCAAGGGAGGAATAGTGGTGAATATTTACTGTCTTGACAAATGCCCTAGATGGATATGATGTTGGAAGGGGAAATCCAGAGAAATACTGGCCTCCTACAAAGATTCTCCTGTGTAATGAAAACAGCTCCCACATCACCCATAAGGGGCAGCATCGTCATGGGAGGGTGATAGGTCAAGTGAATCCTGACACTCTGTACAGAGAGACAAACCAGGACCAATCAGGTAAACTTCTGTCCAAGGGTGTCTACTCCCTCCCAGTAGGAAACCTCTGCGGTAGACACAAGCAATTGCATCATCTCATATCATCATATCATATATCACATCATCTTGATTTTTATTTTTAAAAAGCACAATTCCAAATTTGTTCACTGCGCTTATACAACTTCAATAAATATAAACATTTTAAAAACAAACAGAATTAAACCTTTAACAGATCTCCCCTATCGAATAACATAAGATACAGGCATTGGTGAGCAATATTGAACAGTGGTGAATGGTGAACAGTATGACTTGTGTTGAACATTTTTAATAAACAGAGCTCACTGAGATTAGCAGACTGAGTTTCAGACTGGTGCCTGGAAGGGATCAGGTTTGACAGTGTCTCTCTTTCACAGAGGAACAAGACATCCTGGGAGATGAGCTGAAGGACCTTGAGAGTAAGTATGGCCCTGTTTTAGTTCCTTTTGTTCACAAGAATATCTTAACTTCAGCAAGGCAGTAGTTTTGCAAAGCAATAGAAAAGAACAAGCACTCTTGCTGTCCGTAGCCATAGGCAATAAAGTTACTGCATGAAGTGCTCAGGCATTGATTTTTACAAGATACCCAAAGTTTGGCAACTGCACTCATTTGACAAAATGACTGGTGAACAGATCTAAGGAAACTAGAGGAGTGGTGAAAGGCATTGGAAGTTGGGGTTCAATGGCAACAAGTGAAAAAGCATGCACCTGGGGCACAGGAACCCCATGCTGAGTACAGGATGTGGGGAATGTGTTGGTAGTCACTAGGCAGGAAAGGGATCTCAAGGTTATAATCTCAGAAGACATCAAGGTGCCAGTACAGTATAACAAGGCTATGGGCAGGGCAAGGGGGATGTTGGGGTGTAGAGGGAGGAGCATCACCAGCAGGGTGCACAGGTGATGTTGCCAGTGCACCCCTTTGTGGTACACCCCCACCTGGAGTTTTGTGTCCAGTTATGAAGTCTGCACCTCAGGAAAGGCACTGACAGGGTAGGAGTGGTCCAGAGAAGAGCAACCAAGGTGGTGCAAGGGTTGCAAGGGAAGCCCTATGAGGAGAAACTGAGGGATCACAATCGTGCACTCTGGAGGACATGAGAGCTAGGAGAGACATGATTGAGACCTTCAGTTACCTCATGGGGTGAACAGAGTGCAGGTTGGATGCCTCTTCCAAAATAGGACATGCAGTGAAACTGGAGGGAAATATTTGAGGAATGATGTGAGGAAATATTTCTTTACAGAAAGGATGGTAGAAGCATGGAACAGTCTGCCACAGAAAGTTTTGGTGGTTAGAATGGTGGAAGTTATCAAGCATGCATGGGAAAGATGTGGGCGTATTATAGCTGAATCTATGATTAGAGCTGCCTAGATAAGCTGTGGACATTTCTAGATATAACCAGTTTCTTAAGTTTGGGCCAGAGTTGGGTTATATTGATAATGGGAGCTCTACAGCAGGTAACCTGTGTTCTTATTTCTGGAGTGGATACTGACTGTCATCTGAGCTTTATGTAGACATTCATGGGATAATGAGTAATTTATTTAGGATAATTACCAGGATAACTCATTATCTTCTGTCCTGGTAAAGACAATTTGTATCAAATGTTAAAATGATGTATAGTATCAGAGCATCTCAGAGGATACGTACCATGGATAAACAGGCAGCACAGCACAACATGGTGGAATTTATACTGAGATAAAACCCACCAAGGGGCATAGTTAAGCTTGATACTGCAGGTAGAGAACCTTGCAGCTCCTAGGAGGATGGTTATTGCAGCATAAAGCCCATCCTGGTATTTCTTATTGTGCTTATAAAATGGATTTTGTGTTAAATAAATAAAACATGTTCAAGAAATGTTTTAAAATGTTATATTATTCCTTAAAGTTTCAGACTGTCTGTTGAGCGCAGTGGTGTAATAACATTCTACAATGGAACAGGCTGGTGACACTCAAGGATCAATCATGTCAGAATCTGGAGTCTTAACTTTTAACCATTTAATGGCTGCCAATTGATGTTCTCATTTGCATGTGGACATTATATCTTTAAAAGTTATTTGAGACTCCAGCTTATGATTTGAGAACTCCTTCAAGTGCTGCTAGCCTGTTCTGTTGCTGTATTTTCTGGGGTAGCAACCCATGATGGGAACCAGTTCTGTCCTCCTTGACACACTAAAATATCTGTTTCTCAGTTCATTTAAGTTCAATTGCTTTGTTGATCAGAATTTAAGAGCTTTCAAACCTTGAATAAGAAACACAGTACAATGCAATAGGAAAAGAGAAAACCTGAGTTCATCAGCGATAATAATACTGCGTAAGTGATGACGTCAGAGAAGATTAATCAGTATGAGATGAAAAGTTACTATACACATTCCTGAGTAATTAGCAAATATCAAATGATATGAATCCAGTATCTGTTTCTCTGTGTGATAACATTCTGTACTGCAGTGCCTTGTGAGGTTATAGTGGTTTATTTTTTGGCTGAGTTCTGCATTCCTGCTCAGTGAATGGTTCTTCTCCCAAACAGAATTGTATTTTGTTTTGGTTGTGGTAGTATGAGTCCCAATGAGTGGCTTGAATAAACCCTGGACATGTTAGCAGTTTTGACTTGTTGGGGAGAATGCCCAGTTTACTTTTAGTGCTTGTGTGGTTGTGTGTGTGTATGTGTGTGTGTGTGTGTGTGTGTGTGTGTGTGTGTGTGTGGGTATGTGAGTCTGTGAATATTTGTTAATGGAGTGAACACATGATACAATGACTGAGCAAGGATTGGCCACTCTTATAGGAATAATACACATGGAGTAATGGCATTAAACAAATGGCAGCGTGAATACAACTAACAGGGCAAGCATCAGACATTACATAAGACACACAGTACTCGTGGGTTGAGTATTAAGTAATGCTGTGTGTGTATGAGAAGGACTAAGTGACAGCCACAATGGCAGTGATTTAACAAACTCTGCCCAGAGCCGATAGGGCTGCAGCTGAGGAATTTGGGTATAAATATTGAAAATTATTAAAGTTACAAGCCTGTGTCCACAAAATGTGACCTAGGCTCATAAATTTGTTTTGTAATATTTTTACACCAAATTTTCAACATAGCCTTGTTATGACCCTGCCTCATGAAGAAGGGCAGAGAAAATGTTTAACTCTAGTCTGAAAGATGATTTCATGGATGGACTGTGAAAATCACCTTTCGGGATGCAAAAACACATTTTGGGTAGTAGCTGAAAAATGACAGCTGTCACATACATGAGGTGCTGTAAAGAAATGGCTATGTTGAAAATTTGGCAAAAATGTTGAATTTTACCAAACTTATGAGCCTGGGTTTGCAAAATTCAACATAGCCTCATAAGTTTGTTTTCTTTAAATATTATTACACCAGATTTATAACATAGCCTTCTTATGACCCCGCCTCATGAACAAGGGTAGAGAAAAATGTCAGCTCCTGTCGAAAAGGTGATTTCATGCATGGACCATGAAATCACCTTTTGGGATGTAAACATTTGGCCAGTATTTGACAACTGATAGCTGTAACATTCATGAGGTGCTGTAAAGATATATCTGTGTTGTAAATCTGGGGTAAAAATATTGAAAATTACCAAAGTTGTTAGCCTGTGTTCACAAAGTTCAATGTAGGCTCATAACATTGTTTTTTGATATTTTTACTGAAAAGTAAGTGTAGGATTGATGCTCACCATATGCCTGGTACATGAGGAGGTGCGCACTGATACATTTTTTCAGTGGACATTCAGGTGCGGTAAATGTATGAAAGCTATCCTGCCTCAGTCAGTCACAAGTTTACATTTTCCCTGCCCATTTTATAAGGATAGCTAACTCCCACTATATTAAACAATTTTCAGAAACATTTGTCTGGAGTTGCTTTACCTTGGGTACGTTTAACCACGTGATAATAGAGCTAGCCAGCAAAGTGTGACAGTGCACCAACTGCACTGTCCATGAAGCTCTAGTCATTTTTCCCTGATTGTGACTACATGGTCATTTTCACTGCAATAGCACCTGGTTATGAAGTTTGGAGTGGGCAGGCTGGATTTATCTAGAGGCCCTTCCAGTTCTGAAGTGTAATACAATATATGGATGATGCTAACAATAGCACTGAAACCCATACACAAATGTTGCCGTAATACTATTGTTAGAGCTCAATGATAGTATTAGAGGCTCTCGCAATACTATGGTTCCTCTCGTAATACTATTGTTCAGAACTCTGAAAGATGGTATTTTGACAAAGAGTGATTCCTCATGCTGCACACAGTCTGTCAGCTGAAAGTGAGCTGACTTTCACTGTAACCCTCGCCTACAGGAAATGCCAGCTCGCCACTGACTGAGAAATCCTCCAGCTTCTATTTTTCTCACACCTCTCTCTTTCTCTCTCCGCAACCTCTGCAGAAAAAAAGTATACACGTTTTTAAATTAAAAGTGAGAAGCGAGAGCTCATGAATGACATTTTATTTCTTATAGCCCCCACTGGTCACATCTCACTCTCTCTGTCTCTCCTCTTTCTCACGCTCCCATCCTCTGTATAAAAAATAAGTGTTTTAAATTAAATAAAAAGAAGCTCATGGGGGTTTATTTCAGCAATACTTAGAATCTCACTTTCAGCCCTGCATCATTGACTAAGGTACTGGTGATACAGTGATTGTTTAAATAAATAAGTGAAACTTTCTTGGATCCATATATTTTATCTTCCCTTCTTTTTTGTCACTGGCCACCTAGTCTCAGCACCTTTCTGCACACTACTACCTCACTCCTTATCCCCACTGATACCCCCTGACTTACCCATCCAAGGTGGGGCTGATGCCCGGATCCAGTCCAAATCTGATGGGAAAGGTGCTGGAAATGACTGGCATTGCCTCCCTGGCTTACCCCCCAGGGTAGGATTCAGGGCTCAGCTGGTACATCAGAGCCATAATTGGCCAGTGGGGAGACTAGAACCGTGAAGTCTGTGGTGCCAGGTGCACATCATTTGTGCTGGCCAGTGAGGTTTTCTAGATTGCCCCAGGGGTGGGGACATGTAATGACATCCTGCTTCCACCCCACCCCTTTTAGACTTGGTGCTGGCACTTGTGTTTCACCCCAGCCTCTGCCAGGAGTCTTACATGCACCTGACACACACCCAAACCTTCCCCCCCCCAGAGAAGGAGAGCAGCCCTGGGGGCACTCAATACTTCTCCCCTGGCTGGCCCTCCAGCTCCTTAGGGTCTGTTCCTGAACCTGGGTCACCAGTGTCATAAGCAGAAACCCAGCTGCAGTGCCGATGGGCCAGCTTGGATCCATATAGTGTAAAAATTGCAAACAAGGGACTGGGTATTTTTCGGTTATAATACCATCTCGAGGCTTTGGTTACATGTTGGAACTTCTTGAGTTTCGCTGTCTAGGTTCACATATCACCAAAATCTCTGTATGGTATTATAGCTTTGTAATACACAGTCACCAGTCTATTATTCTATTTATAATTACTCGTGAACTCCAATATTTTTTATACTTTGATTTTTTTCAGAGAGAGAGAAAAAAATAAAAAGTTACAGAAGCAACATTTTGAGTTAGTACACAGTCCAGAAAAACTTCAATACAACCTAGCAATCGTGCAAAAAGTATTAAATTTTTTAAAATTTTTAAGAAGTCAACAAGGATGTGGAAGACCGTCCTCCATTATTGCTCTCGTTGAGCTGTTGTAAGTGTGTCCAAGGAGACATACACAGTATAAGATCAACTACAGCACTGCAATTTATTTAAGGCAATGTAGTTTCCAACTAACCAGGGTTACAACTCCTTAATAATAATAAAAAATCCTACTCCTGTGTGGCGTTCTAACTAAGCAAAGTGATTCCCTCCCTGCCTCTGTTTACCAGCTACTCTGGTTCTCAGCCACCAAATAGTATAATAAAATCCACTTACAAACTTTACAGTCCTTTCCAAAGGTCTCTGTAACTTGAAGTTGCCCATTGAAGCACAGCTTCCAGAATTCCTGAGATTTCTTTCTCTCTCTGTCCTGTTTTGCCAGGTTGGGTTTTTTACGCTGCACCTATTTAACATTGACTGCAGCTGTGTCCGATTAGCTCCCGACCTGGATGCTTCCAGAGTTTTCTGTTTGATTAGCTCAGTGCTTGATAAGCTCCCCATCATTTGATCAGCTCTATGACTAGCTCTCTTCCTAGATGCTTCCAGAACTTTGTGTAACCCTTTTAGCACATTTCTAAAAAGAGAACAGATTTTTATCTATTAGTCAGCTGACATAAACTCCCTCTACCAATCTGTCACAGGGAAGATTTAAAAAGTTATTTGTATACTGATTGCTCTATATTTTTAAATCAAAGTTAATTCTTCTGTTTTATGCTCCAGTCTTAAACCATTCCCATAAGCATAAAAAACATAAAGCTAATCATTTCAGAACTTTTTGTGATGTTGGCAACAAGATGGCACTTTAAAAGTGTGCCCGTCTCGATGTCTGGAGCTTACCTGGAGCCCTGCAGTTGTGCCCCACATCTTGCTGCTAGAGCCACTCTCAACGTCACTCCCCATGCCTTGTCCTGGACTGATTCCAGGGCTGGAAAGCATCTTGAGCAGTTTTGGTGCCTCCATGGGCCGGATCTTTGTGGCAAGGGAGGCACCAGCATGCTTCACTCCCCTGCACTCTTGAACTGTGCAAAGTGTGGTGAGAAGCTTGGGAAAGGCCACAGATGGGTTCTGGTGCTTCAGAACACCCACAAAAGTGTGGAAGAAGTGCCACTTGCAATTTCACCTCCCTAGCCCCATTGGACACAAGCTGCGGGATGGAGGGGGTTTAAAGAAATAAAACGAACAGATGAAAATGGCTCCCTGACCTGACACGAGCCACCAGTGCATCTGGGAGTAAAGGGGGGCAAGATGGCACAGGAACTACAAGTCCCATGATCCTTTGAGGCACAGGAGTTGCTTTCAGAGACTTGCTATCAATGGGGAGCTCACAAAACGGAGCTTCCAACAGAGCTCCTGTCCCTTCAACATGCTCCCTGGCCCTAGCGACCACCAAATGGGACCAGGATGATCTTGAATCTGCAGCCGTAAGGTGCCAAAATATTTTAATTCAAAAGATATTTGTCAGAGTTGAATAAGACTGCATGGGGGCAGCCATGTTGAAAGTGGTCCTGCCTGAAGAAGAACAGTCAGGACCCAATTGGTAGCTGCAGTAATCCAATCAATGGTAGAGCTCAAGCCGACGTTCTAGCCAATGGTACAGTGACATTTTCAAACAACATTCTGGGTTTGACAGTTAACCTGTGGGAGTCTGAAAGTGTTTTCTGAGGAGAAAGCAACTGTTTTGACAGTTCTTAGTGCTGTCACTGATTGGAACTTTGCATTTTGTTTCTGACCAGACTTGTAAATCTCAGAGACAATGGGCTGTACCTCAGCTTGAGAGTAAAGCTAGGATTTGGGCACCAAATTAGAGCTAAGCTTGCTGTGAAAGCTACTTTTATTCTGAGGAGGTGAATAGCCACTGCCTCTCAGATCCTGACACATCTGTGTTCCCGACAGGGGACCAGCTCCCTGTGGTTCTAACTGCCTGCCTGTCTTTTGAGGTGGATGAAGAGAAGTCCCTCAGTGGGATGAAGATCCACTGCCACTGCCAGCCCACCTGTTGAGGTGGGTGAAGACAAGTTGCCCTGTGGGGTGAAGATCAACTGTTTGCCTGCTTGCCTGTTGAGGTAGCTGAAGAAAACTCCCTCTGTGGGGTGAAGATTGACTGCTAACCCATCTTTTGAGGTGGAGGAAGACAAGTCCCTCTGTGGGGTGAAGAGGATCACTGTCATCATCATCATCTACACCAGCCTAACAGTTTAACATGACTGCCAGACAGGGGAGATGTCCCATAATGCCTATGTCACCTTATCATCTAAAGGTCATGAGTACCGGGTTTACCCAACCAACTACTATTTTGACTGTCCAGCTAGTTAGCTAGTTAGTTTATCACCTGGGCTTTCTGTGCGACCTTAATCTAAGCCCACAGCAAGTGTTACAGCCAGGATCATCTGTGTGTTCCTATCCACTGGAGTAATTTGTGTTCAGCAGCTGCAGCATCCTTGCAACTGTAACGGTACTGCACCCAGTATCCATTCATTACAAGCCTGCAACTCCTCATTGTGTGCACAATAAGACTATTGGGAGCTCCCACATGGACTGTGGGGTTAACTGGTGCACCAGTGGGGGAAGCGGGAATGGGACAAAGGTCATACCGTACAGTGCTTGTGTTGCAGTATTTATTTATAGCTGATTGGTTGATATTTTTACTCCCTTTGTTTCCCTCATTCCTCAGCTTATTTTCCAAACCCCCACAATAAACCCATCTGGTTATTTATTTTCAACTGTTGAAGTATTTGTCATTATTGTGTTAGTGTGATATTTGCCAGTTTAGAGTGATAGGTGGGGAGGGGATTGTGTTACTAATCTACCAGTCACCAAGGAGGAGGCTATATTCATTTCCTGTGGGGAAGCATCCTGGAAGCATGGTGCTATAAGGATCCCCAAAGGTGGAGGCACCACACCATTTACTAATCCAATTCGAACCACGAATCCAGGCACCAACTTACATCTATTAGACAGCACCACTTGTGGGTGGTTGTGCAGATAGTAGTAGTAAGGGAAGTTACAAAGGAGTACTAAGGTCATAATTTGCAAAAACATATGTTGTGCAAAGTGTTTTGATTTGCGTATTTACTGTAGTCTCAGTATGTCCATCCCTTTGTTTGCAATTAGGAGTTTTTTCTCAATTTGCCCATTAGTTTTAGGGCATCTCCTACTAGTTTTGCCATACTTTATTTCTCTTCTTTTTCCTATAGTGCCTCCTGTCCCATGTGACAGTGATGCATCTGAGACCACAGATTCAGTAAGTACTGGTGTACAGACAATTTTACAGCATTAGAGCTGTGATTTGAAGTCATATTCTTTCTCCAGTGGACACTGAAAGCTACATTTACCATTTAGAAATCACATGAGGACTACTTGATTGGGTATTCTTTAAGAAAACAACTAATTATAGTATTGATGACCTCGGGTGATTTGTGTGCTTTTTATGACCAGGTGACATTTTATGAAATTTAAAGCTTTAAAAGCAAAGCATTTACTCCTGCTGGCTAGACCTATATAAAAGTATAGAAAACAAAATTACAGAATCAGAGTCCTCTAGCTGAGGCCAGATCCTCAGGCTTCTTTCTTCAGATTACTGCTGCAGCATTTCCCGTCACTGAATCAGTGGTCCCAGGTGCATCACTGTCTTATGAGACAGCGGTATTGTTGGGCAAAGAAGAGCAATAAACCACACTAACATGGAGATTCCCAGACACCATAACATTAGTAGGCAAATTTATAAAAAACTCAATAGCAAACAAAGGGAAGGACATACCAGGACTAAACACACAAATCAGAAACATAGAAACATAGAAACATAGAAGTTGATGGCAGATAAGGACCGCAAGGCCCATCCAGTCTGCCCATTTCTTTTTCTACCTTATAAATGTGCCATCGGCCTTTGCTCTGTCAGTGGCCTATCTATTCATAGCCATTTGTATTGCTCCCTTATGCCTATCCCATGCCTGTTTGAAGCCCTGCACTGTATTCATAGCCACCACTTCTTGTGGTAAGCCATTCCATGCATCCACCACCCTTTCTGTGAAAAAGAATTTCCTCACATTCCCCTTAATCGGCCTCCTCTAATCTCATTCTGTGTCCTCTTGTCCTGCTATTTTCTTATATTTAAACATGTTAGACTCTTTCACCTTGTTTATGCCCTTAAGGTGTTTGAATGCCTCGATCATATCACTCTCTCCCTCCTTTGCTCAAGGGTATACATTGAGCTCCGTTAATCTGTCCTCATATGTCTTCTGATGCAGTCCCTGCACCATTTTGGTTGCCCTTCTCTGGACTGCCTCAATTTGGTTAATGTCCTTGTGAAGGTGTGGCCTCAAATGAGAACGCAGTACTCCAGATGGGGCTAACCAGTGTCTTGTACAGAGGGATTATTACCTCCTCTTATGACTTGTGATACCCCTACTAATACACCCTAACACCCCCTAGCCTTACCTACTGCTTTAGAGGTCTGCTTGGATGATTTTAGGTCATCAGTGATGATGATGCCCAAGTTCTTTCTTCCTTTGTGACTGCTAGCAACTCCCCTCCCAGCCTACAGGTGGCTTCGGGGTTTCTCTTCCCTATGTGCATGATTTTGCACTTCTTTGCATTAAATCCCAGTTGCCACTCTTCTGACCATTCTGCTAGTTTATCCAGATCTCTTCTCATTCTGCCCACCCCATCTGGATCATCTACTGTGTTGCAGATCTTGGTGTCATCTGCAAACAGACAAGCCTTACCCTCTAGTCCATCTGCAAGGTCACTAATGAACATGTTGAAGAGGACTGGCCCCAGGACTGATCCCTGAGGTACCCCACTTGTGACTTGCATCTCTTCTGACTGTATACCATTTACCACCACTCTCTGTTTTCTGCCCGTCAACCAGTTTGCCACCCAGTTGACCAACCACTTCGACCAACCCCGAGCCTACCCAGCTTATTTATCAATCTTCTATGTGGAACAGTGTCAAAAGCTTTGCTGAAGTCAAGGTAGGCGACATCAACTGCTCCCCTTGGTCCACCACTCTGGTTACCCAGTCAAAGAAATCTATGAGATTAGTTTGACAGGACCTTCCTTTTGTAAACCCATGCTGTCTTGGATCCTGTGCCCCTATGGATTCCAGGTGTTGCACTATCCTTTCCTTAAGGAGTGCCTCCATAATCTTGCCCACTACTGAGGTAAGACTGACCGGTCTGTAGTTCCCCGCCTCCTCCCTGCTACCACTCTTGTGGAGCGGGATCACATAAACCCTTCTCCAGTCTTCTGGGACCTCTCCTGTGCTCAGAGACTCACTAAACAATTCTGCTAATGGCTCTGCTAGTTCCTCCTTTAGCTCCTTAAGTACCCTGGGATGTATGCCACCAGGTCCCATTGCCTTATCCACCCTGAGCTTAGCAGCTCTTGTAGGACCCTTTCTTTTGTGAAGGGAGTAGTGCTCACCTCCCTCCCACTGTGTCCATGATGCTGAGCTGTGGGCCCTGCTCTACCTTCTCTTCAGTAAATACTGAGCAAAAGTATCTATTTAGGATAGATGCCTTACAGGGTCCTCCTCCTCACATGCTCCTTTTCTCCATTAAGCTTAGCACTACCCCTCTGGACTTTCTCCTTTCACTAATGTATCTATAGAAAGTCTTGTCACCTTCTTTTACTGTTTGTGCTAGTGTTTCCTCAGTTTGGGACTTTGCCTGCCTTACTGCCTTACCTGCTTCCCTTAGGGCAGTTTGGTATGCCTCCCTATCTTCATCCCGCTGTGTTCCCTCTGAACACTCTGCATAACATGTTTTTGCAAATTTTGACTGTAGTACTCCTATAATATTCAGCTCCACTCCTCACCAACTTTAAAATCCTCTAAAACAGGCATGTGTTCACTTCACACTCACCCTGTTTGCTACTCAGTGAGATAGAGACAATGGCTCACTCGATCAAGGTCAGTGAATCCACTGAGCATAGTGGATGCCATAGGATACAGCTGCTTTCTCCCCAGACAGTAGCAGTAGCTCATCCCCTGCCACCACTGTAGGCCCAAGGTAAACTAGAGATGCAGAAATGGAAAACTTTTCATGCTATCACTAGGAGACCATCCTCAGAGACATCCAAGGATTTTTGAATGAGAACAGATCAGAATTCCAGCAACTTAACAAAACAGTAGTCCCCCAAAAAGTAGCTGAATTACACAGCAGAATGGATGGGCCATGTGGAGGAGGGGAACCTGCAACTATGTAGAGTGCTAGAGGGCCTAGTGGCACAGAATCTCACTCTGCAGGACAAATGTCTGGATTTGGAAGGTAGATCCAGATGAGATAACTTCACACTGTACAGCCTGCCATAAAGGTCTGAGACTGGCAGAATGGCTGAATTTCTCGGGGGATTTACTCCAAGATGTCATTGTACTACCAGCCACCATGACCTTCAAAGTGGAACAGGCACACCATGTCCTCCTCCCAAAACCTACTGACCCACAACAGAAACCTACCTCAGATATTGTGAAGTTTAGCTTGTACCGAGATAAAAAAAAAATCAGAAAGAGAGCACAGCAGCTTAAAAATATCAGCTACATTCCACAAAGTTGTACTTTGATCAAGATTACCCACTAGAAGTAATAAAAAAGTGCCGAGCTTATGCAGGGATCCCACAGACCCATAAGAACCACCAGCTGCATTTTCAAGTGCCGTACCCAGCCCTGTGACAGGGTCTATTAAGACCCTGTCCCATTCGTTATGTAGAAAGAGCTAAACACAAAGATCTGTTCTGTCCTTTTCTTTCCTGTTTCTTGTCTGACTGCACAGTCAAATTGTGCCCTCCTTTTACTCACTTGCTGTTTCTGCCTTTTCTTCCCCTTTGGGTATCTGAAGTTATAAAGTATGCATGAATCCTGGGGCCCAATTCCAGGATGGCTTACACTGGCACAAGCTGAGTTACATCGAACCCCATGGTGTAATTCACAACCTGTGCCATGCATTACACTGGTTGCAATTCTGAAAGGTGCCTTGCACCATGTCGTCTGTGGATTACGCTAAATGTGGGATACGCCACCCACTATGCTGCAACCCACAGTGACATGGTGCAAGGGTGGGTTACAGCAGGAACTGTGCCCTATTCCAAAAGGGTAGCTGCCATAACCCACCTACACTATTCCAGGAGCCGCAATGGCACAGCATAGTTAGAACATCTCAGAGATGCTCTAAGGGGCATTTGTCAGTGCCATCCAATGGATGCCCACTCTGCAGCACTGCAGCAAAGGTCCTGCTGTGCTACCCATGCCACCATGAACACGTCCATGCCCCCACCCCCCAAATGTTGGGGACCCCAGGGGTCCATTTTCTAAAGTGCCTCCTGTACTACTGTGCCATCTGTCTAGCCACCCCAATGCCCCTTGGTGCTTGCCATGGTGTTCCAGGGAGGGAGGCTCCGGGGGAGCAGTATGCATGGGGCTGTGACTTGCAGCATGCAGGGCTATTACACCATGCCCGTGGCATTAGCCTATGCCTGCTGCAAGTCATAGGTGCTGGGACCTTGCCACTCTTAGAATATGGCGCAGGGTCCCTGGCATAGCAGCGAATGTCACAACTTGTATATGCCTGCAAGTTGAGACATTCATCTTGGAATTGGCCCCCTTGTGTGAAAATAGGATTCCTTGGTTTGATAATGTATATAATTATATCAATGAAATGATTGCAAAAAGCTATTTAGAACTTAGGGGGTTAACCTGGAATGCAACACTAGCTCTTTTGCAAGTTGTCAACAAGAGGTCAATTCTAGGACACCATGTACTGTTTTGTTGCACCTGCAAGGAAGGAAACTGACAGGAACATTTTTTGAAAAACAGAATGTCTCCATAATGAGTTCCCAGGCAAAGACTTATAAAAAAGAACAGCAATACTTTTGTTAGAGAGAGAGAGAGAGAGAATGAAATATGAAATTTGAAATTAGAGATACCCATAGATGAAGGACTTTGTTTTCTCTGCTTGTACTGCCTTTGCAAATAGTTATACCGAACTATTTTTACTTTTTTTATTTTACTGTTATTGGTAATAATAAAAGGTTACCTGTGAATTTTACAACTGCTCCTGGTCTTCCAGTGCTCCCTGACCTGTGCCTCAACGACTGATGGTGTCAGCCTAAGTGGGATTTATGCTGTGCATACTCTGAGCCAGACGTGTTGTGCGTGGGTACTAGATCTGGTACCAGGGAAGCATAGCAGAAAGGTATGGATTCTGTAGCAGCAAACTCAGGAGTCATCACCAGAAGAATGGCAGCCAAACTAGCAGAGACAGAAGTACAAGCTAAGACTATACAGCCAGCACCAGTTATGGAAAAATTTGACTGTGCAGTCAGACAAGAGACAGAAATGAAAAGGATAGAATAGATTTTTGCGTTTAGCTTTATCTACATAACAAAAGGGACAGGGTCTTATTCAACCCTGTCACAAGCTCACCTCTGAGTCTTTTTAGAGACAGGCACAGAACTTTATCACACCCCAGAGGAAGCACTATAAATTTTAAAGAAAAAAGACTGGACTGTGCACAACTCACCCTGACCCCATAGAGTTTCACATCTGCCCACCTTAGACTGGCAACTGATAAAACAGCTGTCACAACAGACTCAGGGCAAGCAAACTGCCCAAGCTACAAGCAGAAGGTCAGGCAAATTCAGCATGACTTTTCTGATCCCACACAAGATCATCCTTCAACACCTCCAACCTGACCCTTGTAATGAACTAATGCTGGTGTGATTTTTGGAATATTTGCCCTGCTTTACCCAACACTAACATACATTCAGAGAACTTGTACCTGTACACATTTTTGCAACCCCACTAACTTTCTTTCTGTGTCTTACAATCCCACAGTTTGAATGACAATCACACACTGGGCAAGTACTACCTCGAGAGTATACTCCCCCCATTTATTTTTTAAATCTTGGATCCCCTTTTGGTGGTGTCATTTTGACTGATTTCTTATCAAGTAGTGTTCCGATGTTATGATAAAGGAGCTGTTGTTCATGCAGCCAGACTGGTCCTGGCTGGTATACAGGCAGCATCAATACAGGCATCAAGTTTTTCAATATGCCCTTTGTTGCTTCGAGTCTTGTGTTGTGGCACTCACTGCCACCTCCTGCAGTTGTGGGAGGGGGTTGGAGCGAGCACAAGACAGCATACTGAATCATACGGAACATTGGGCCTGGCTGCTGTGTCCACTGAGGGATGGTTTGGACTGGGGACAATGGGGGGGATCCAGTGAGGTGATGGAAAGGGTTCAGGGCATGGGCCAGAGGGGCCTAGAGTTACAGCTTGCATGGCTTCACAGAGAAGCAGCCTCAGCCCCTTAAATATTATGGCATACGAGACAGGGCACTCTTACTGGAGCCCATAGAACACTCACGCTAACCCTTTTATGTGTGTTCAGCTGTCAAACTAAAAGAAATGGGAAAACAAACTTTGATTTGTAGCAGTGGACCAGTTTCATGATGCGAGATGCAGTTTGGACGTTTAGACGTGATGGATTTAAGAGTCACAATTCCTACAGTGTGTAACTACCAGTTTACCAATCTGAGGTTGGAGCAGAGCTCAGTGACTATAGACAAGGGGATTTACCTGTAGTATGAGCTTCAGGATATGGATTGCATACAGGGGCAGGTTTGCTAGGTTCAGTCTGGGGGGAGAGAATCCTCACTGAAATAGCAGGTCTGTGCCCCCAGAAAATGTTACACTTGGCGAAGTGTTTTGGTGTCTTTTTTTGACCTTTCACAGTGTTTACTTCATATAAATAGACTATGTCATGTCAAGAATTTATTCTTAACCCTTAGGCTGCTGGAAGATTTAGAACATATACGTTTTTAGGACAGAATATTATGTTGGAGGCAGCCTATAATCATTACTTTGAATGGTGCTGTGCAGTAGATTCCATCTTGTACCCAGCATGCACAAATGCTGTTTCATATAATTCACCCATGCAGCAGTTGACTTATATTGCTCGCATTACTCTTCTTCCAGATGAGACCAGCAATGCCAGGCTGAGTGTTTTTATAATAGGTGCACAGAAGACGAGCTGGTGCGCTTCAGCAACATCTCAGAGCGAATGCATTTCTTAACACATACTCCCTCCCTGCCCCTCTTTTAACTTCAAGATATAACATAGAAACTTTGAAGTTGATGGCAGGAAAGGACCACAAGGCCCATCCAGCCTGCCCATAAAGATACCTAAATTCTGAGACCAGATCACAGCCCAGATTGGGGGTGAGTGGTCAATGGGCATGACTGATATAACCTGATCAATGGAAGGGGGAAAGGGTGGAGAGCGCAAGGACAGCAAAGAGACAAGAAAAGGGACAATGACATTAATAAATTAATCAGAAGCTTCCCAACTCCATCATTGTTTGAAGAAAAAAAACTCCTGCCAGATACCACACACAACAGCCAGAAGGCAGGAGGAGCTTTTAACATTTAATGGGCATATATAACAGCCGCAGTTAAAAAAGCTGCAAACTGTCTCCATCTCAGATTTTTATTTTTTGAAGTACACCACAGTGGAAACAGTAAACTTAAGGATGCATGTAGAATGATGGCAGAAAACTCTGGACAGCACTCATGTCAAAACTGGATTGTCAGTGTCTGTCCTAGACTCCTGGTCACCCTGTCCATGCCCGCCACAGTCATCATTTACCGGCTGCTGCCACACAGGAAGAAACATTACATCAGCTGGCATCAATGAACACGGTGCACCTCAAGAGGAAGAGAGAGGATAGAGGGTGCTTCAAAACCAGCAATCATGTCAGATTTTTTTATTTCCTTAATTATGAAGAAGGCAGCCCCTCTCACTCCAGAGTGGCACTGACACATATCTGTTAGTAAACACCCTTGATAATCGACTGCTGGTACCACCAATAATCACTACATTTAGCCCTTTGGCAGTGGGTCAGATGGAGTTGTCTGCTGCAATAACCCCACCAAAACATCCAGACCGAATAGGTTATAGTTCACGAATATTACAAAATCATCCAGCTACACAAATGAGCTTGTTACAGCTAAATGTACTCTGAGCACGAAACACACTGTGTGGCAGGGGTGAGGGCTTAATATAATAAGAGTAAATCCCAAGGCCACATGAAGCCACCTTCTACACATACCCGCAAATAAAAAAAACTCATATTAGACAGCAAACAAAAATCAAACCCTCTCTTATTTAATAGGCATCAGATGAGTGACTGAAGTCAATTGTCAGATCCACTCGTTTTCCACAGCAGTATAATCTGCAGTACAAATCAGACTGAAATGGCTGGATTTGACAATTTATCTTAGTCAGTCAGCCTAGGATTTGGCAGTTCGATTACCCACAATGAAAAAAAAATTAAATCAGCCAAAAGAATGCTGATCTGAATCCCTTTGAATTAATAGTTAGCAGTGGCAGTACAAATCATACTATTGTGGAAAATGGCAGAATTCAACAATTTACCTTAGTCACCCAGGATTTGGAACCTTGATTATCCCCAAATAAATAAAAATATTAGGCAGCAATCACAAATTGAAACCACACCACTCTTAATTAATAGGCAACAGATGTAGAACAGATGGATCCACGACAGGAGTCCGACTATTTTTGTCGAACGCCCTGTCAGTGACACTGGCAGGTCGATCGCATTCTGCAGTTGGCTGCCAATTAGCTATCATTTTCTTTGCTTTCTTCAGGGGACTTCGCCCCCAAACCCCCATGCAGGAGGCTGTGCCCCCCACAACCTCCCACTTAAAGATTCTCCACTCCAGTCGGAGCTGATTGGGGGGGGTGCAGGACCCTGACAGGCAGCGTCAGTTTCCAGCAGGTCTCCCACCATGGCTAGGCGCTGTAGTCGCTGTGGGGGACCTCACTTGTGAAATGTCACTGCGAGAGGGGTAAACGAGAACAGATCATACTTTTGTGCAAAAAGGCAGGATATGACCATGAATATATTACCTTAGTCACTCAAGATCTGACACTTCTATTACCTGCCAACCAACTCAGTCTGACTACCAGTATGCTGTGTTCCTGCTCTAACTTATGGCTGCTGTGTGCTGATATTTCATTGACCTGAATGAACAATTCATTTATTGATTCCCCAGTATTACTTGCAGATTACAGCTATCACCATATTAATATTGCGAGAAGCAATAAACTAATTCCATATTCAAAGTTACATAGTAACCTGGCAGGCGGATAAACTGCACAGACGGTATTACTGTCATGATAGCAGTATAGAGTCAGTGTTCATAAGCAGCAGATGGTACCGCACAACTCAAATTTCAATTTCTGTGCTGCATGTATTGATTGAGAGTAATATACACAGGCCATGTATACATCAATAAAATACATTAATAGAAAAATACATAGTAATCAAAAAAGTGTTGGGGGCACAATGCATACATGGCCCACCCAGTAATAAGAGTGGGTGGGCTGTGGTTGGTCTGACCCCTCCAGTTTAGTCACCCCTGATTGCATACCACAATGCCTATTTAGACTTCAAGACTGCTGGGGTCATGTGATGCAGCTGACGGTATAGGTCGCACTCCACCAGAGCTCCACTCGCCGGTCTGTTAATTAACTCCAAATTTTGATTAATTCCATCAGAAAAATGTACCTACTTATTTCTTAAATAGATAAGAGAAGGCAGATATCATTATGACTGAAGGAGAGTGTGAAATGGACTCGGAAATGCGGCAAGCGCTGCCTAAGCATATGCCACCAGTAACTCCCAAGAAACAGTCACAGAAACCCCAGGTGAAGACCACTTCTACAGGCTACTCAGGTACCTCAGCCTCCTCCACAATGCCACCTGACTCGAATTTACTTACCCTGGACTGATTTCTTTTGGAGTTTTAACCTTTCCAAGAAGAGGTCTGCTCGCTGGTATCAGAAGTGAAATCTTTATCAGAAGCCTTGGAGGATACTAATAGATGCACTTTGGATTGTGGGACCCATATTTTCTTGCTGAAGAAGTGGACTGAGAAATCTGAAAATGCCACAGCAATTAACCAGCAAACTATTAAAAAACTGGAAAGCAAAATTGAAGATTTAGAGGGGAAGAGTAGAAGGAACAATGTCGTAGTTATATGCATTCCCGAAAAGGAGGAAGGTCCAGATGCCTTACTGTTTCTGCAGAAATTATTTCTGAAAGTATCAGGGCCTTCTCCATTTGGGCCTACGTACATATTAGAGTGAGTGCACTGAGCCCTTAGGCCCATGCCGGCTCCCAATGCCCCCCCCAGACCACTGATCTGTCGATTCCTGAATTATCTGGAAAAATAAAACTTTTTACAGAAAGCTACGTGAGTTGCAAGATGTTCTGTCGGAGGGAAAAAATATTCGTGTTACTCAAGATCTCCCTGCAACAATTTGACAACGCCATGCTTTATTCCATCCTATTGTATCAAAATGCTTGGCAGCGGGAATAACATTCTGCATGGATTATCCAGCGAAACTGCAAGTACACCTGGATGGTACCTGGTCTTCCTTTGAGGAATTGGAATTGCACTAGCCCACCTAAGGCAGAAACACCCAGAGCTGTTTACAGACCACTGAGAAGAGTCGGCTTACTCACAGGGAAGTTATCAGCTGGAAACAAGTAAAGATATGAATAGACTGAGAAGTTTTTATTTTTTGGCTATTACTCAGCATACAGAGGTATTCTGTCCTGGTTCTGAAGAGTGTTTTCCTCTACTCCATGACCCCAAATGGGCAGAAACTGATATTCCATTGCAGGATTTTGTGCTGAGTTTACGATTACTCAAAAGATTTGTTACTACATATCCATTTCCCGTACACTTGGATAGCAGTACGATTGTAACTTCTCATTATGGGGACACCACCAGCAGAAGGACTTTTTACAGAGTACATGCATACCTTATACAGTTTATGGGTTTACAAAGGACTTTATGGGGATATTCTGAGGATCTTGTTTGGAACAAATGGGTTATTATAGGGGGTAGGTGCCAACTAATTTTTTATAGAAAATACATAAGCTGGTTATGGTATGATTGTTTTTTAACAGTTAAACATGTCACAGTCTTTTAAGTTTTGTACTTGGAATGTCAGGTGCAAGATATCCCTCAAGGAATATGAGGCTACTTAAACATCGAAAAAATACAAGTTGTAACGGAATACTTTTACAAAAGACCCATCTATTATATAGGGAGGAGACTCTACTGAGAAGACAGCAGATTGGCCAAGTTTTCGCTGAGGGAGATTCCCATAATACTAAAGGGACAGTTATCTTGTTCACAAGGGCATTTCCTTTTAACTGTCATCAATGTATTAGAGACAAAAATGGTAGATACGTTCTGGTGCTTGGTACAATTTACAACTATCAAATGTTAATAAGTAGTATCTATGGGCAAAACTCAGACTCGAATGGAATGGGAAGCATTAAAATGCTACCTCCGGGGAGAAATTATTAAGATGGCCACCTTCAAAAAACGCTCGGCGACTCTGGAGTATAAGAACCAAATTAGAGAAAAAGAAAAAAGCCTTTCTAGATGGACCCCCGATGCTGAAAAGGAAGCACTTATTAAAATTCAAGACAAATACCAAGAATTACTTAGAGAACAGGTAGAATGGGCAATACTGACAATGCAGGCCATTTATACAGAACAAGGTGAAAAAGCAGGGAAACTTTTAGCGCTCCGTCTGAAAAAACTAGAGGACTCAAAATGGATTACAGTATTAAATAACGGCCATTCCCTCCCCCTAATAACTCAAGCCAAGGATAGTAACATAGCATTCCAGAACTACTATAAAACATTGTATACTTGTATAGTAAACCGTCCTTCCCAGCAAGATGTTGAGTCTTACTTAGAGGGACTACCTCTTCGCACTTTAACACAGGATCAAATAGATGGCTTGGCCATGCCTTTTACAGAAGTGGAGATAAGTGGAGATAATTCAAATTATAAATAATCTTTCCACAGACAAAGCATTGGGCCCAGATGGGTTTTCCTCAAACTTCTATAAAAAATGTGTACATCAGTTAGTCCCTGGCTCTTAAAGCAGCAGTACTATGAAATCAGAAAGCGACCTATCAAAATTCTGTTTTTCAGCTGTAAGCATGTGGCCAAAGTTCCAGTTTCCATACCTGTAAATTTTTTTTCCAGTCGTCTTTAGTTTTTTAAATATTTTCAATTTATTTGAAGTGTTGTAGTGCTACAACAAATATGGCGGCTGACTAATTTTCAGCAGCGCTTTTTCTACAGGTCACATCACATCTTTTGACAACAGCAGAGGGACGTTCTGCTGACCTTTCCCGATGTCCCGTCAAGTCATTTTCATGTGCAGTTGGCAGCAGAGGGGGTTCCAGTGCAACATGCTTAGTGGCAGAAATGTAAACAAAAGCAGAGAATAACTGAGCAAATTACTCTGCGATAGTACAATGCTGGTGAGAAAGAGGACCAGGTATATGATTAGCAGGGTGCAGGGAATAAACTGTCACAAAGTAGCAATTTTTTTTTATAGTACTGCTGCTTTAAGAGTATTCACCTCAATGTTAAATGACACCAAAATAGACCCCAATTTCCTAGAAGCCACTATAATAGTCATTCCAAAACCAGACAAAGACCCCTCCCAAATTGCTAATTACTGACCTATATCCCTTCTAAACACAGATTTTAAAATCTTAACCAAACTATTGTCTCAAAGGATTGAAAAGGTGCTCCCAGATCTTATTACCCCTGCTCAAGTAGGCTTTATGCAGGGCAGACCCTCAGTCGACCATCTCTGGCTACTCTCACATATTTTCTTCCTATCTAAAGATTCCTCGCAGGCAATGGCATTGGTTTCCCTAGATGTGGAGAAAGTTTTTGATAGGGTTGACTGGCAATTTTTATTTTGCACCCAGTCTACATTTGGATTCCCAATGCAATTCATCTCATGGATAAAAGTGTTATACTCACATCCCATGGCCAAGGTCTACTGTAACAGTACTCTCTATCATCCAGCTTCCCATCGGAAACTGGCACAAGACAAGAATGTCCCCTATCATCTCTTTTATTTAATCTATATTGAGAACCCCTCATAGCAGCTATCTAGTCAGCGCCAGGTATACATGGTATACAGCTAGGATCCACTCTTTCCAAAATATCTGTGTACGTGGATGATATCTTGCTTCACATCTCCCAAATCAAACCATCAATACAGGAACTGCTAAAAATTATACGGGAATATAGTTTGAAATCAAATTACAAGTTGAACCCAGAAGAAATCAATAGTTTTCCTTCTTAATCCCAAAGTATTAAAATCAGATGTACTAGAGCTGGGACTTAATTGGGCTCCTAAAACAATTAAATATCTTGGAATCCACTTATCAACAAAAGAGTCTCAAATGCGGAAGCTAAATTTGGACTACTTACTTAGACTCATAAAACAGGACTTAAACCATTGGAAGGACCTACTATTAACATTATGGGGTCGGGTGAATATTATTAAAATGAATATTCTTCCCACGTATTTTCTACCCTCTTAATATGTTAAATTTGTGGCTACCCAAAGCATGGTTCAAGAACCTCCATAGTAGTCTGTCAGAGTTTCTATGGAAAGGCAAAATGCCACGACATGCTAATCACAAACTGGCAGCTCCTAAAACCCTAGGTGGTTTAAAACTTCCCCATTTTAATATATAATGGGGAGGCTCTTCAGGGATTCTGGCAGTTCATTTAACTACTGTGGAGCTCTGATGGCAAAGGAGTGCATGGCAAGACTTGTCCTATGAAAAGGTAGAGCAAGAGCATTCCTAGTCATATTCCTGCTGGAATACTGGTTATGGACAGGATGCAGCACCTGCTGCACTGCAGGAGGTGTAAGGCCCAGCAAAGCTTTTTTACCAAGCAGACAAATCTGGAACTTACTCCTATCCTGCAGGGGGAGCCAGCTGGACTTGGAGTACAAGGACCAGGTATGACTGAGTGTATTGGATCCAAGAACAAAGCAGCAGGCCTCGTTCAGAACCAGGTTATCCTACTGAGTACAGTGTCTGTGGCCACACCATGTACTGTAATACCATAGTCAATAATGGGGAAGACAGAACTAACCACAGCAACATGCTTGGCTTCAGGGGTGAGTTTATACTTTGTCAGAACAGGGCACCTAGTTCTTTGCTGACTGAACTAACAATATTATCAACATGGAGCACAAAGGAAAGTGCATCGTCAATGGTGACTGCTAAATATTTAAAGGTACTGACCTGTTTCAGTGTGGCCTGATTTTCGTTAAAGATCAAGAAGGGATGGACTTTTCTCCTCATCGGTGGCCCTACAGACAGCATCGTTTTGGTTGTCTTGTAGTTCGAGATTAGTTTATTATGTCTGAACCAGTCCTCAAGTGATGCAAAACTACGCTGTAGGTCACTGGTAAAGGCATCCTGGTAACAGTCACTATGACAGATGACAGCATCATCCGCATACAGCAATACCCTTGAGGTGGGGCAGGCTTTTGGGAGATTGTTGAAAAAAAGACCAAAGAAAAGGGGACACAGCATAGAGCCTTGCGGAACCCCAACTGAGACACTTTTGGTGTCAGATAACATCCCATTGATCTTCACTCGTGTTCTGCTTAAAAGATGTCCGTGGAGAGGCCAAGAGAGTGGAGTTTGGCAAGCAGGAGGGAGCAGTTAACTAGACCAAAGGCTTTAGTTAGATCAATGTAAATGGAGCCTACTAGGTGGCCATTATCAAGGTCCTTATGTAGGAAGTTTGTGTGTTTGATTAAGGCAGTATTGGTAATATGGAGTTTCCGAAACGCATGCTGTTGCTGGCATTGGATGCTATATTTACAAAGGAAGAAGACTAGTTGGTCCAAGACTGTTCTCTCCGGTGCCTTAGACAAAGGGGAGGAAATTGATATGGACCTGAAGTCTGTAACAATGGAATGGTCACCACTTTTAAGTACAGGTGTGACCAGAGATGTTTTCCAAATGCTTGGGGATTGGGAGTACCTCAAAGAGAAGTTGAAGAGTTTGGTCAGCGGGAGAGCAAGCTCATGTAGGGACAGAGCAATTAATGTCATGTCCAGAGCATTGCTTCCCCATTCTTGTTTTGCCCAGAATGCTTTTAAAATACCTAATAGTGTTAGTCACAGATATGGCTTAAAAATAGAACTTAGGGTAGTGAGTGCTACTGGAGTGGCCAAGGGACCAAGTGAGGTGCAGCTGGACTGTGGAGTCAGGCTCAACATCAGGGAGAAATGCCCCACTAAGGTCAGAGAAAGCATTATTAGACATATTAGCAATTTCTTCAGGGTCGAAGATGACTGAACTGTTAGCATTGAGCATAGCAGGAGGTGCTTTGTCACCCTTCCCTAGTAGTTCCTTTAAGGAATGACCAAACTTTCACCTGTTGCCCCAATTACTAGTCTGCTGTTCCTTGCAGTAGGAGGCCTTGGCTCAGTCTTATTCTCCATAAAGGCTTCCCCTCATTTTACCATTCTTTTATTATATGACCTTTTGGACATGGGATCCTGGAGAAAGATCTAATAGACAATAAGGGACCACATGTTATTTAGTACTGCTTAAAATACAACCCTGTCTATATCATAGAGAACAGAAGCTCTTTCCTTTTACAGATAGATTCCTGATGTAGCAAACCTGGGTAATAGCGCAGGAGGAGCAAATGGGGATACTATATGCTTCACCCGTAATTACTAATTTTCATATGGCTACTTCTTGTAACCCATCCTGATGTGCTTTTTGCCTGCCCTCATACTGGGCTATCACTTCACAAGAGGCAGGACAGTTTGGACCCAGTGAACTGAACTGGGGGGGTCATTCTTCTCTCCATTGGGCCTTCTCCACAGATTGGGAACAGCCTGAATCTCTTTAGGCCTCCACAATCACATAGAAGTCCTCCCTGTCAGGCCTCCTCCCTTGGAAGCTTGCTTTCGATTTGTTACATGTTCTGGCTTCAGTTGAGCACACTACAGATGCTTGTTGCATGTTTTATGGTTCTTTGACTGTTATTAATGCCTATCCTATAAGTTATTACTGCCACCTGTTAAAGGTTTTGCTGACTAAAAACAAACTTTATCTAAAGGGATTGATTACCCTTTCACATAAGAATGTCTTGTTTACGTACCTTACCTGCTATAGGAGTGGGAAAAGCTGTGAGCTACAGTATGATCCGGAGTGGAGGAGCATCACTCTTTTCCAACTGACAACATCTCAGATGGACTTCTTGGGATGTCTAGCTAAGCTTAAGGGATGTTACTTGGGGCAAGAGCTTGCCTTGGTGAGTGTGTGTATATCACTAGAGTTAACATCAAATTTTGTCCGACAGCTGTATTGGGATATTGTGACCCTTCATTCAGGTGATCTTTATAGTTGTTTGAAGTTTTATTGTGATGCTAGATAACAGAAACAGAGAATCTGAAACAGAATTTGTCAGCAGATAAGGACCGCTTGTCCCAACTAGACTGCCCATGTTTCCCTAACATAGAAACATAACGTTTTTTGACAGATACAGTTTTGACAGATACAGCATCCATTAAAATTTACTCTTGCATAGAAAGCAACTCACTCTTATTTTAGGGAGGTGTGCTGGGCAGATATACAACAAAAACTGCACAGTGCTAACATATTGTATATCAATTTTTGGTCCCCCCATGATATTTACACCAAAACAGTCTGGTGTCGGAATGTCATAGGAATATGCCCATATAGCCATGAGGTGCACAACATTTCCTATATTGCTGTCAGACAATGCTCCACTCAAGCTGAAACTACAGCTGGGAAACAAAAAGATACATCACTCTGGAGGCTTAACAACTCCCTCTTAAACAGCTCACAATTTTAAACTAAGATGACTGATAGAATTGGTCAAATCCCTAGGGACAATACTACAGAAGGAATATCAGCCTTTATGCTTTTGGATACCCTCAAGGTGGTACTAAAGAGAAAAATTATTAAATACGCATCTTGGCTGCAGGAATCTAGAGAGGTCAAACAACAAGAGCTCTTATAGCAACTGAACGCTCTTTGGGAGTTTATAGGCAGGGTGACAGAGCAATCACCTTCAAAATTAATCAAACCAAACAAAAAATTTGGGAGATACATCATCAAAAAAATAGAACTGACCCACAATTCCTGCAGCATAAATACTACCGGGGGGGGGCAAAGGCCACCAAACTATTGGCATATCAGCTCAGGCAGAAGAGTGCCCTGACTGCAATAACTTAAGTTAGGCAGCAGTCCTTTCACCATATGGTCACAGAACCCTGAATCAGTAATGCAGGCATTTCAAATTTACTATGCCCAGCTATTCCAGGTATACTGTATATACACCAACTCCTGCTGCTTTAAATCAGTATTTACATTCCTTAAAATGTCTATCACTACCTCTCCCTCAACAGCAAGCACTAATTTCCCTTACTGCTACCGAGGATTTGAATGCTGCCATCCACAAATTAAAGAATAAGAAATGCCCCGGACCTGATGGCTATACAGTTGAATTCAACAGGGCCTTACAGGATGCCATGGTTCACCCCTGTCCCCTGTGCCTGTGGGGGCGGTGCTGTACAAGAAGGTCTTCTTCTACCAATATGGAAACAGGCAATCATCTCAGCCATTTACAAGCCAGGGAAGGATAAAATCCTTTGTGCACCATACAGACCTATGTAAATCCTCAGCATCGACTACAACCTTTTCACCACCACCATGGCTGAACGCATAGAATCACTCCTACCACTATGTATCAACAAAGATCAGATTGGTTTTGTAACCTTACGTCAAACACAGTATAACTTTAAGTTCACTCTCCATGTCTTCCGCCAAGCTGCCCAGACAAATTCGCTATTAACTTTAGATACAGACAATGTGTTTGACTGGGTGGCATGGTCTTTTCGCTTTCACACCTTACAACACTTTGTCATTTCACAGTAACATACATGTGATATGACCAACTTGCTTAAGAGGGAGATTTGGGTCAAATTAGGAGGGAGATTGGCCTGCTAGTAGGGAGATGCCGTAATGTCGTGAGTTTGTCCTTAAATGGCATCAAAAAAATGAGAAAAAAGTCATTACAAAAATTTATTGCATTTCATTTTGTCAACAATAAGCACTAAAAAGAATAAACAACTAGTTATATAAAGTTATCAGATACATTGTTCATCATTGATTTAATTTTTATGTGTCTTTATCTGCCCAAAAAACATGGATATTTTGGACACAATTTTACTTAAGTAGGAGATTTTGTTTCCCAGGAGGGAGGGAGGGATGGAGCTCAGTCAAAAAAAAACAGGAGTCTCCTGTGAAAAGAGGGAGATATCACATGTATGTAGTAATATGTTGCTATGTTAGAGGCCCTTTACTATAAATCTATAGCTTATGTAAAAGTAAATGTCTGCGTTTCATTTTTCCTTAGGGTGTGGCACAAGGCAGGGCTGCTGCCTCTCACTTCTCCTGTTTGCTCTGTACCTGACCCCTAGCCAAGACCCTCTGACAAAAAAAAGTATTACAGGTATATAATTAGGTAACAGAGAGCAAAAATTGGCCCTAATTGTGAAAGATTTATTAATGTACTTGACAAACTCAGACCAATCACTGCCACAGCTTTGGCACGTGCTGTTTAAATTTGAACAGCTAGCTGGTTATAGCCTTAACTCAATATAAACAGTGATCCTCCAAGTGCATTATGCTTCTACCCCAACAATTACGGAATAGTGCCAACTGCATTGGGACCTGCCTTTAAAATATCTGGGAGTTCTCCTCTCTGGTGATGCTAACACAATGTACACACTTAACTGTGAAGTGCTTACTCAAAAGTTGCATAAAGATATTAAGATTTTTACACAGCTTTCACTCCCACCTATCCAAAGGACAGATGGAATATGAAAGAATCTTCTCCTCAGGTTACTCTACCTACTTCAGACACTGCCTGTTCTCCCCCTCACCCTGAAATATTTCAGAACATGAAATAAGCTGAACACCAGGGGCAGGATTCAAAAAGAAAGCCGAAATTCCCTCAGCTGCAGGAAAAAGGCTTGCAGCAGTGCGGAAATGCAGTTGCGCAGTATTCTCAAAGAAAACCAGCGCAGCTGTGGATTTCCGCATGAAGTGCCGCAGGTGCGGCAATTTAGTTGTTGCAGGACTTGCGCAAGTGCTGCGAATCCACAGCTGCAGATCTGTAGCTGTGGCAAAGGCTGAGAAAGCACAGCAATAGGAAACCACAGTAGCTGAAGCAGCAGACTGTAACAGTGCTGCTATTATATGAAGCTGACAGCACACACACACAGACCTGTAACCAGTCCCCAACTGGGACCACAGCAGCACCACAGGTACCAGTGATACCTTGGCACCACAGTGGCCGACTGTCCCTGCTGGCCGTCCCTCCCTTGGGTGTATCTGTGGCCTGCGGGGGTAGCACTCACTGCAGGCTGGTCAGGGTCTACTGCCTGTGGGGCTCCGTCATGGGCTGCACTGGGTCTAGTGGTTTTTGCCTGTTACCCATATCATGGCACTGTGTGCTTTTGTTGCTGTAACATCAACCACTGCAATACTGTCTGAGATGCTATTACCTGTGGATCACCTCCACCTTAATTGATTCCAATTGTTGGGGCACTACTGCAGTGTGCTAAGGGAGATTATACCTCGTTCCACTGTGTGTAACATTTTTTCCACAACTGCGGAAGAAAACTGACTGTGAATAGCCTTTCATGGGCTGTGCCTTACTTATCTCACACCTTTTTGTCCTCAGGGAATTCCACAGCTGCACTTTTTTCTACAGTCCATAATGGTGTTTTCCGCAGCTGCGGAGGGTTTTGTGAATAGCACTTGGAGCAATCTCCCCTCTTTTTCCATAGCTGAGGAAGTTTTGGGGACTTAGGGAAGGTTTTGCACCTTCTGAAGGCTTTGAGAATCCTGTTCCAGGTACTTTTGTGGTAGGAAAAAGACATGAATCAGATCAACAGTTTTACAACTCTCCAAAGCTTGGGGGACAGAGGGGGCTTACACTCCCCAATTTAACTCCATACCAAATAGCATGTCAATCATGAATGGTGTTTTATTGCCTCTCCAATAATTATGAGGTGCACTGGAAAATAATAGAAATGAAAGAAGAGGGCCTGCTTAATACCCCCAAAGTATCACTCACAACCCTTCCTGGAAGAGTTACTCAACAAACAGATAATCCGTATAGACTGAATACCATTTCTAACTGGTTTAAAGCACTTGGAGTGAAACAAGTAATTCCATTTCATTCTCTCATTCTCTCACTTTCAGACACAGAAGATTTACTTTCAGCTAGAATGGACAACTGTTTTGCTATCTGGGCTCTATATGGCCTTACATTCTGATGCTAGTTAGTGTAGGACAGGACATTAAAATATCTGATGAATTAGCAACCACTTTTGATATTCCTATGACCCACTTTTCTAGGTACCTGCAAGCCAGAACCTTCCTGTATCCTTCACTTCATAAATAACCAGCACAACAGGAAATACCTTTGCTGTTAGAGACTGTGATACAAACTTTGAAGGGGTCAGCTTTAACAGATTTCTCATCGCTCACCTTTACCAAGCTCTGCTACATCTACAGAGAAGCTCTACAATGCACATAGTTAAAGCATGTGAAAGAGATCTTAATATTATACTTACTGACAAACTTTGGGGAAATTATCTTACTGATTTACATAACGTTACCTCTTCTTATCTTTGGAAGGAGTAAGTGTAGAAAACTGCTGTGAGATTTTTCATTATACCAGATAGACCTGGAATTTATGTGAGAATATGACAAACTGTGGAAAACCTACAGGAAGTCAGCTGGCCCTACCACTCTTGTAGCATACTAGGTAGCTAAAAACAAATGTAAAACAATGGTCAGGAGGCTTAAGAATTTTTTTTTATAAATATGCAGATGGAGTTTAAAGGGAAAAATGTATCAGAAACTTGGAATCTTAGTAATGAGCTTAGTTGTAACAAACACTCCTCTCCCACGCAGTGTTTAAATACTTTGGATAGGATTATGACTGACACACATCAAATCGCACAGGAATTTAACAACTTTTTTTCTGACTTACCTAAATACATCCCTAAGGATACTTCAGATATCATGACTTCTTATAATTCTGCACAGTATTTGGCTTATCCAAAATTCTATTTTTGATTACTAGCCCCAAATGAGGTCTTGAAGTATCTTCTGAAAATGGACCCTCGTCCTTCTGTTCGTAAGGATGAGATAGATTTCTGACTTGTGAGAATCACTGCTGATATACTGGCTCAGATATTCAGACTGCACCAGGCAGAGGCACAAGCCTGGACACAGCACAACAGGGATGCGCTGGGGCTGGGGCCAGGTGATATTCAATGGTGATGCGCCATGACGCAGCACCATTGAATATGGCACGGTCAGTGCACATACTGCACATGGCGCAGTGGCACTGCACTGTCGCAGGCCACAGATAGGGAACAAGGGGATGTCCCAGCGCAAGTTCAGTTGCGCTAGGTGCATCACCCGTAATATTCAGTAGGGGCATGCAAATGAGGCCATAATATATGCAAGGCACAAATGGGGCCATTTGCATGTCATTATGGCACTATTTGCATGCCTTGCACAGGGCATCCTGGTGACTTGTACCTGGCACCCTGCACAGCATGACGTGTGCAGTGGGGATCCTGGAGCATCCCCCACCCCAGAGCTGCAATCGCCGTATAGTGCAAAGGGAACAGTTCCTGGTAGTCTAGTGGTTCCCCCCTTCCTCCTGAGTCCCCAAGTCCCCAATAAATGCCATAAATGACCCCTGGTTGTCTAGTGGTCCCCCCTCCCGATTCTTTGAGTCCCTGAGAAATGAGAGTAATGATCCTCCTTGGTGGTGCAGTGGAGCCCCCACCCATTGCCCCGATTGCAGTACAACACTGCAAAATATATCCCTAGGTGGTCCAGTGGTACCCCCCCCTCCACCACACTGAACCCCATGCCCACCCCATTCTCCCCTGTAATCGGCGGGTGGCTACAACCCACTCGCAATTGCCTGGCCGCCCACCGAATGACAGGTACAGTATGGGCTTTAAGCCCATTGGTCCCCAGTGTGGACCAATGGGCTTGCAGGGCATACTGTACTAGACAGTCCCAGATATGTCAATGATTCATTCACTGATTTGGGACTGTCAGTACAGCCTTGTTCCCAGACTCACTCATGCCAGGTGCTGTATAAAGCCCACAGAGTTCAGCTGGCCTGAACCCATAGTAATAGACAAAATGGATGTTTGTAAACTAAAGCACATGCAGTCAGGCATTTCCCAACAGGTACATTTCCCTCAACATATAGCAATGTGTACAGCTTCGATTTGAAGAAACATTTCATCTAGTAGCAGGAAAATACAAATTTTATTTTATTTAGTTTTTGTTGAGCAGGTAAGTGCACTAGTCAAATTCTGCCTATTTTCAGGCACGACCTGGGGGAGGGGGATACAGATGAATGCCAACTGATCTAGAACCAGATTAAGCTGTTGGTGGTAGTTTTAGTGAATGAAGGAAATTTGGCCAGGACACCGGGGAAATTCCCCTACTCTTTTCGATAAGTGCCATGGGATCTTTAACATCCACCTGAACTACCACCAATCCAGGCAGATGGGACCTCGGTTTAACATCTCATCTGAAAGACAGTACCTCAGAAGTGCAGCACCCCTCTCATGCTGCACTACAGTATCAGTACTGGGATATTAACCCAAGTGCCAGATGTGGGAACTGAACCTACAGCCCTCTGATCTCCCAGCCTCAGAGGTGAGTGTGCTACCTACTGAGCCACTGACACTGAAATTAAACCAATATAAAATAAAAGACATTGCTAATTCACTGTTTGGTAGAAGTTTGTAAAACATGTGTTTGGTACATTTCAAACAGTGAGAACTTTGGGATTCCTAACACCTTCATTACCTTCCTTACAAAACTAAAGGTGGTTTATTGTAGTTCTTCAGTACTTTATATTTTATAGGGCCAAAAACAGATTTATTTTATGTACTTTCTTCCCCAGGTTCACAGCTTTGCACATGGAAATTAAATAGGGGAATACAGCACCAAAGTACACAACATTTCTTTCACCCTAACTGTGCTAGGACAGCAATTGTATACTTAATGCTAGCTGTGTATGTGTGTGTGGGGGAGGGAGGGGGGTCAGAAAGAGAAAAAGAAAGAGTATTGAAGTTTCAGTGCTGGGTGATCAGTCCAGCAAACACAAGATAGAACAGTAGCACAGAATAAAGGCTGCAGCCAAAAGGATAGGAAAGAAACATTTATTTTGACATGCTGTAAGACTATTCCTGCACTGGATATGTCAGGTCTCCGCAGCTCTCATTTTTATTTGATTCCTTAAATCAGACTTATTGTGGCTGTAAGGCTTTCCTGCAGCTCCTTGAAAACTGATTCTCTATTTTCATTAATCAAAAATACAGTAGGATGATTTCAACCTGCTACAGACCTCTGTAAAACCAGGACTCTAGAAATGCCACAATACAGTATCTGTGCCATCACAACTATTTATTGTATGATACTGCTCACTAGTGTCACTGTGTGTATGTCTTCATCGTATGACACTGCTCACTAGTGTCACTGTGTGTATGACTTCATCGTATGATACTGCTTACTAGTGTCACTGTGTGTATGTCTTTATCGTATGACACTGCTCACTAGTGTCACTGTGTGTATGTCTTCATCGTATGACACTGCTCACTAGTGTCACTGTGTGTATGTCTTCATCGTATGACACTGCTCACTAGTGTCACTGTGTGTATGTCTTCATCGTATGACACTGCTCACTAGTGTCACTGTGTGTATGACTTCATCGTAGGATACTGCTCACTAGTGTCACGGTGTGTATGTCTTCATCGTATGACACTGCTCACTAGTGTCACTGTGTGTATGTCTTCATCAAACCCTCAAACCCTCCAATACATTTTATTTTTTAATTTTGTACATATATGGTTGAAACCGCCATTTGTGCAATACTTCTGAGTTTAACATGAACAGGAACTAAAATATCTGAGGTGCATTCCAACTTTGCTGGTTGTGTCTTTACTTATGCCAGTGGAAAAAACCATGCTGTGAGTTTCTGCTCATTTTAAAACCAAAAGTATTACAGAAATGGCAGAATCAAGTACACAAGTAAATAAATAATAAATTAAATGGTTTGGAAGGTGGAGAGTTTGTTTGCAACACACAGTGTGCACAATGGTAACACTGATATTTTTAATCAGTGGAGACTGTGTGTAGATTGGGTTGGAGATACAAACAAGAGAAAGTGTAAAAAGAAAACCATAGAAAGTAGATTTTTTTTACACACCCTCTGTGTATGATGTCTGCATAAACCTCCCACACTTTGCTTTTGAGGTTTGTACAAATCCGACACCGAGGTTGTGTAGTAAATATAGGATAAAGTATGGGTCGATGTGTGTAACAAGAAGTTTACACACACCCGAGGAGGTAGATGCTACATAAACCCTGAGACTGAATAAATTATTTTACATAATTGCTGGGTCTTCCTTTTTGGCCTGAGCAATTATATAAAATAAAAAATAAACATTCTTGTGCAGTCGCGGTCCGCTTAGGTTCCAGTGTGCAATATGCAGTCATTTTTGTTTAGTTATTTAAAAGTTTTTAAATTGTTTGTGCCCACAGCTGAAATGTCACCATTTTTAATATTTTGATTTTTTTTCCTCCTGTTTACACACCACCAAGTTCCAGTGGCAGCTCCGGCTCTGGTGGAAAAGTTGAGATGGCCAGCGGTCCCACAGGAAGAACTATAGCAGGTGCATGCGCAGCGCAAGAGAAACCATGAGTGTGTTTGCCATAATAAACACTCCATTATCACAGCAAATAATGCCACGGTTTCTCAATAGTAAAAAGGAACAGCCAGCAATTATAATTGCGTAATGCACCACTTCCTCTACATATATTTTGTTCACTTATATGTGAATGCAGTAAGATCAACAGACTAGTCACTTCTTCAACCCATGCTGTCAGGGTTCGCTAAATGCTTTATTTACCTATTGAAGCAGACTGTATAAAACACCATTGGCCAGATATTCAAAACTTTGCCCTGGGGCTAAATTAGCATAGCCCAGTGGGCAAACTTAGCCCAGAGCACAAAGCAAGCTGACAAGCTAATATTCTTCAGGTGAAGCTACCTCTGGCTGGAAGCTGCAATACTGAATTTAGGATTTGAAAGAAAGCGAGTTGTGCTCACAACAGAGGGAGGTGAACCTTACAATTTACAATTGTCTTTGGTTTGTAGTAGTTCATCAGAAAAGCTAATATTCTTCAGGTGGAGGCTACTTCTAACTGAAAGGTGAAATAAGAAACTTAGAATTATCAGGAAAGACAGTCTTTTGATCAACAGAGGGAGGTGGACCTTGCTTTACTTTTGTTACATTTGTTAATATTTTCAGTGCAGGAAGAGTTTTAACCCAGAGGGACTGAATACCTTTATTGTGTCTGTCCTTGTGCACAGCTGACTTGATTGGAATTATTGATTGACTGTTTGCATTGCAATATTTATAATACTGTGAGTTATTCACTGGGCTAAGAATTTTGTCATAAGTCCTGAAGTGAGTGCAGGTTACAGGCTATGTATTTGACCCAGACAGTGCCCCAGGGGGTGGAAACTGTTTTTTGTGTTTATCTTTGTGTGCCTTAAAAGGCAGTTTTGGGGCTGACTGCTTTCAGAGCACAAATCACTAGGCTGTTTTGGGGCTGGGGAGGTTTACCTGTGTCTGACTTGGATGTTTGGATTTTTCACTGTATGATTAGCAGGGTATTTTCTCTGTCAAATTGCTGTGTAGGGCATCTTGCTGACAGGAAGGCACTTATTGCAGTAGTGGGTCAGAGCTTTTAGCTGACTGTTCCGTGAGGGCACAGTTTAGGCCCAAACCCTACCCACCTCACCCCACCCACCCCTGGAAATAGTGCCTTTATACCTGGGGTTCTGACGTCATTTCCTCAGGAGGGCAAGGTGCATATCACTGTGATATCCTTTCTAGCACACTGTACTGACAATATAAGCATACACATTGTATACTAAATATATTTCTATATAACAAACCAATCACACACACACACACACAAAAAAATTATAAACAGGATAAACAAGAAGGTAGACGGACATGTGAGGAGTAGTGTAATGTAATGGCTGTGGGGCAGCACTCTTCCAGGAGTCTTTCTGGAGGCTGAGATGCTGCCCTATTTGCAGACAACTCTCTGCCCCGAGGGAGAAAGTTGCCCGTGTTCAGGCCTCGCTGGACAGTAGCAGGGGACCTCCCCCCAGGCCACACTGGACAGTAGTAAAGGAACCTCCTCCATCCAGGGAGCACCAGAGCTACCACCACTACCTCAGAGGTTGCGAAGGAAGCACAGCAGTTGGACCACAGTAGGCTCAGGGAGGGTGAGGCTGGTGGAACAGAGGCACACCCAGTCAGTTGTTCCACTCCATAATCCATAAACCATTCTGTGGGACCATAGTTCCTCTATAGATGCACCTGCAGAGGAGACTAAGGAGGCTGTGGACAACTGTCACAAGGGAGGCCCATAGGAAGGAGGCAGAGTACACCACAGGGAAAGGAAGCAACCCCTGGTGGGGAACTCAATTACTAGGGGGATAGAACTAGAGGGAGCAGGGAAAACTGAAGTAAGGTGCCTGCCTGGCCCCATGGCTTGGAGGGACAGGAAGCGCATCCTCAGGATCACGAGAACAGCTGCACCGGAGTCTGAGCTGGATGTCATTGTCCACCTAGGGACAAATGACTTGGATCATCATGAGATTAGAACAGTGCAGGAGGACTTTGTAGAGTTGGGGAGGGGCCTACGACAAGTAGCACACACAGTATCCTTCTCAGAGGTGCTGTCTGTCTATGGCATGGGTGAGGCGAGGGTACTTTGCACCATGCGATTTAATGAATGGTTGAAGAAATGGTGTGGTGCACAGGTATTTGGCTTCATTGGGGATTGGGGTTCCACCTGGAGGGACACCAGCCTATACTGGCAGGATGGTCTGCATCTGTCCAGGAAGGGAACAATTATTTTGGGCAATCGGTTTAAATGCTTCATTGGCAAGCTTTTGAACTAGTCAAGGGGGGAGGCACTGATAAGCAGCAGGAAATTCCCAGCCTACCCCTACAAAAGAGGGTACTAAATGAGAAAAAGACCAAGGTAGAAAGGACAGTGGGGGATACTGCTACAAAAGGTAAAGCCATCAAAAAATGGAGACCTATGAGTACCAATGCATGTAGTCTGGGTAACAAGCTTCCTGAATTAGTGGCCTTGGTGGAGGAGGAACATTTGGATATCGTGGCAGTCACAGAAACTTGGTACACACAGAACCATGACTGGGACATAAACATACCAGGATACACTATCTACAGGAGGGACAGGGAGGGTAAAAGATGAGGAGTGGCTCTCTACATAAGGGAAGGAATCAAAGTAACAGAACAAAAGAGTAAACAGGGAGATGAAGAAGCACTGTGGGTCAACTTGGAGACAGGCAATGGCACCACAATCTGCACAGGGGTTGTATACAGACCCACCTCTCAGGGGGAGGAAATGGACAAGAAAATGATAGAAAGTATACTCAGAATATCAGAAAAAGGGGAGATATTGCAGATGGGTGATCTGAATATGCAAGATGTTAACTGGAGTGCAGTTGCAGCAGCCACTTCTAAGAGTAGGGTTATTCTAGATGCCCTACAGGGGGCATTCCTTAGACAACTAGTATTGAAACCCACTCAAGAGGGAGCAATCTTAGACCTGGTTCTCTCAAATGGAGATGGAGAGAGGATCACAGATGTAGAAGTGGGTAGCCATCTGGGAACTAGCAACCATCTTACAGTATGGTTCACAATAAACACAGCTGTAGAGTCAAGCCATACAAAGGCAAAAGTACTGGACTTTAGGAGGGCTGACTTTGCCAAAATGGGTGAGTTCCTAAGGAATGCACTAGCAAATGGGCAGGAAGGAGGGGTGGAAGAACAGTGGGGAATAATGAAAACTGCCATCACAGAGGTAACAAGCCTTTGTGTGAAGCAAATAAACAAAACAAAATGATGTAAGAAACCACTTTGGTTCTCAAAGAAGGTGGCAGTGAAGGTTCAAGAGAAAAAGAAAGCATTCAGGAAGTACAAGGAATCACAGAAGGAGCAGGTCAGAGAATTGTATCGGTTAAAGCAAATGGAAGCTGGGAAGGCAGTCAGAACAGCAAAGACCCAAACCAAGGAAAAGATAGCCAACTCAGTTCAGAAGGGGGATAAAACCTTTTATCGGTACATCAAGGAGCGCAGGAAGACTAAGGGAAGGATAGTGAGGCTTAATAAAGGGGGGGGAGAGGGTGACAGTGAAAAGACAGAGATATTAAACAAATATTTTCACTCAGTATTTACAAATGAAGAGGGGGAGGTACCTGAACCAAACAATAGAAACACTCTGGATACAGAAGTTGATACCAGCCCATTTACAGAAGAAAGAGTTCTGAAAGAACTCTTAAAACTGAAGGTGGACAAAGCAATGGGGCCTGATGGGATTCATCCCAGAATTCTAAAAGAACTAAGGGTAGAACTAGTGACACCACTAACTACCCTCTTTAATAAATCATGGGAGGATGGGGTGGTACCTGAGGACTGGAGGACGTCAGATGTGATTCCACTTCACGAAAGTGGGAGCAGGGCAGAAGCAGGAAACTACAGACCAGTTAGTTTAACCTCAGTTATAGGGAAAATGATTGAATCACTTCTGAAGGAAAGAATTGTCTAGTACCTAGAGGCCAGAGGGGCACAGGACCCAAAGCAGCATGGATTCACATTGGGAAGGTCATGCCAGACGAATCTAATAGATTTCTTTGACTGGGTGACCAAAATAGTAGATCAGGGAGGGGCTGTGGACATGACCTACCTAGACTTTAGCAAGACATTTGACACAGTCCCACACAAAAGATTAATATACAAGTTGGCCAGCCTATGAGTGGGTCCCAAGATGATAGCCTGGGTAAAGAATTAGCTGGAGAACAGGACACAGAGGGTAATAGTAAATAAAGTCCACTCTGAAGAAAGGGGGGTTACTAGTGGGGTACCGCAGGGTTCAGTATTAGGACTGGTCCTCTTTAATGTCTTTATAAGCTACATTGCAGAGGGACTGGAAGGAAAAGCATGTCTCTTTGCAGATGACACAAAGATCTGCAACAGAGTTGATGCACAAGGTGAGGTGGAAAGGATGAGAAGGCACTTGGCAAGGTTAGAGGAATGGTCAAATGTATGGCAGCTTAGATTCAATGCCAAAAAGTGCAAGGTAATGCACCTGGGAAACAAAAACCCAAGGGAAGAGTACACAATGGGGGGTGAGATACTAACAACAACAAAAATGGAAAGGGACCTAGGGTAGTCATATCAGATGACCTAAAGGTGGGCAAGCAATGTGAGAGGGAAGTAAGGAGGGCTGGGGGATACTGGAATGCATAGGGAGAGGCATCACCAGTAGAAAACAAGAAGTTGTTATCCCTCTGTACAGACAGCTGGTGAGACCCCATCTGGAGTACTGTGTGCAGTTCTGGAGATCCAATCTCCACAAAGACATAGACAGGATGGAAGCTGTGCAGAGGAGGGCAACTAAAATGGTGCAGGGTCTGCACCAGAAGACATATGAAAAGAGACTTAAGGAGCTTAATATGTACAGCCTCAAGGAAAGAGAGGAGAGGGGACATGATAGAAACTTTCAAGTACCTCGAGGAATCAACAAAGTTCAAGAGGGTAGCATCTTTCAGAAAGCAGGCGTCAAGAACAAGGGGGCACAATTTGAAGATGGGGGGGCAGCTCAGAGGTAATGTAAGGAAGTATTTTTTCACAGAAATGGTTGTGGATGCATGGAATGGAGGTTGTGGAGTCAAAAACAGTGGTGGAATTCAAGCGTGCATGGGACAGTCATAAAGCAATTCTAGGGGGTTGGGGTAGGAAAAAAGAGGATGCTGGTTAACTAGTATCTGCAGCTTATCCATTAGGTAGGGAAATGGGCAGACTGGGTGGGCCAAGTGGTTCTTATCTGCCGTCAGATTCTATGTTTCTGTGTTTCTATATTCAAAAGGAAATAGCCCGGTGCTAATCCTGCTGAATATAGCAGTCTAAGGAAGCCGGACAAACTGATCTGGGAGTGCAGGGCAAAAATAGCTCGGGAATAAGACAGCACTGAATATAGCAACAGGGAAATGCAAACTGCAACTGCAGCTCGTTAGACTCTGTAGCAAGCCAGTGTTGCAGGTGGAGAACATTGTGTGTGATTGCACAGAGATGTCTCACATCTATTGCAAGCACACCTCTCAACCTCTTGCCTCATAAATCAAGGACAAGGCTTAAAAAAATCAGGGACGAAGGTTTAAAATCAGGGACACACCTAAACAATTGGTGATATCCACTCAGGAAGCTGGTAGAATACGTGGTGTAGTGTAAAATGCATTTTCTAAGGAAGAACACATCTGTAACATTGATGTCTGACATTATGTTATGCTTACAACCTCCACTGTTTGGTCATGGAAACACAATTTGTAGGAGGGATAGAGTAAAGGTTTGAGGTAAAAATCAGGGTTTTCCCTGAAAATCAGGTACCATTGAAAGGTATGACTACAAACAACAATGTAAGCCACACACTGCAGAACTGTGTTTAGTGTGCTATGCTGAAGTGAGGTTTGCCCGGGGCTAACCTGATTGCACAGTGCTAACACATTAGTCTGGTGCAAACTGGTTAGCCCGGGGCAAACAGGAGCTATATTCAAAGCCCCCATGCAAATGAGCCTACTTAGGTAATCCGTGGGCAAACAGGTGCATTTGCATCTCATTATGTGCTGCGTAGCATACATTACCATGCAGTTTGCCTGGTGCTACTGCATGGTGCACACAGCTCCCCCTTTTGGTCGGAATGGAAGTACTGCATGGTGCACACAGCTCCCCCTTTTGGTTGGAATGGAAGTACAGGCTGGATGCTGCACGTCAAGGCATGTGCACTGCATCCCCTGTTGGTCGGAATGGAAGTACAAGCTGGAAGCAGCAGGAACTGTGTGCTGGCAGGCACAGTCAGTGCGTACAACACACCCATGCAGCTGTGCAAGCAGGACCTGAATATATGTATGTGCATTCATATTATATATATATAGTGACATGCAAAAATATTCAACCCCCTTGAAAGTTGTCAGATTTGTCTGAATGACAAATGATACATTGAGATTTTGTTCTGTGTAATATTTTATTTAAAAAGACTGACCCTCAAAATAATTATTTTAAAGTGACATTGGTTTTATGTTAGAAAATATTTTTAAGAAAAATAAATAACTGAAATATGCCATTTGCATAAGTATTCAACCCCTATGCTCTGGAAGCTCCAAGTTTACACAGATGAAAAATATTGCCCTAACAAGGACACAGTTGGCTTGCAATTGGCCTCACCTCTGAAACACTAAAGTAGCTCACATTTTCTGGATAAAACCCCCCCTCAGTTTAATGACCATTGGTCAGACTGTGAATCTGAAGGAAGGGTGTGAAAATGAAGACTAAAGAGCATTCTAAGGAAGTTAGAGATAAAGTAATAGACATGCATAAATTAGGAAAAGGGTACAAAATAATATCCAAGTGTTTGGATATCCCAGTGAGCACTGTTGGATCAATAGTGAGGAAGTGGAAGCTGCATCACACCACCCAGGCACTACCTAGACAAGGCAGTCCTACAAAACTCAGCATCTGAACAAGAAGAAGACTAGTGAGGGAAGCCACAGAGAGGCCAACAATCACTTTGAAGGAGCTACAGAGTTCAGTGGCTGAGAGTGGAGTGAAGGTGCACCAGTCAACCATATCAAGAGCTCTGCATAATACCGGCCTGTATGTGAGGGTGGCTAGAAAGAAGCCATTACTCAAAAAGAACCATATCAAAGCACGTCTGGAGTTTTGCCAGAAAGCATGAGAGTGACCCAGCTAAGATGTGGCACAAGGTTTTGTGGTCCGATGAGACCAGGATAGAGATTTTTGGCCAAAATTCAAAGCACTATGTGTGGCGCAAACCTAACACTGCCCATGCCTTGAGAAACACCATCCCTACAGTGAAGTATGGTGGTGGCAGCATCATGCTGTGGGGATGCTTTTCATCAGCAGGGACTGGGCATCTTGTTAAAATTGAAGGAAGAATGGATGGAGCAAAATACAGTGAGATACTGCAAGAGAACCTGCTTCAGTGTGCTAAAAAACTGAAGCTTGGGAGAAACTTCACCTTTCAGCAGGACAATGATCCCAAGCACAAGGCCAAAGCAACACAGGAGTAGTTAAACAACAAAAAGGTGAATGTCCTACAGTGGCCAAGTCAAAGTCCAGATCTTAATCCCATCGAGAATCTGTGGCACTGTTTGAAAATTACGGTCCACAAGCATCACCCAACCAAGCTGAACAACCTGGAACAAATCTGCCAAGAAGAATGGGCAAGAATCATTCCCGAACAGTATGCAAGGCTGGTAGATACTTACCCCAAAAGACTTAAAGCTGTTATTGCAGCAAAAGGTGGCTCTACCAAATACTAATGTGTAGGGGTTGAATACCTCTGCAAGTACAGCATTTTCCAGTGTTTTAGTTTTCTTTAAAAGATCTGCTGACAGATAATTAATTTGGGGTTTGAAGATATAGTGTTAGAGCATATGAGTTTGCAATAAAAATACTGACTAGAATAATATATGTAAGTCTCATTTGTAATCCAGACAAATCTGATAACTTTCAGGGGGGGTTGAATGCTTTTGCAAGTCACTGTATATACTATATACATATATATATATATATATATATACACACACACACACATATGCATATACAGATCGATAGCTAAACAGACACACTGCCCATGGCCATACATGACCTGGAAGTTGCCTTCCCCAACAACATAGGTACCCTACTGCAATAGTGGGTGAAACATAGTGAGAAGACACAATGCATGGGGCAGGCATAAGGCAAACCTGGTGGGGGCAGGAGGCCATTGGCAGTAGGGTCACTAGAATATGCAGCATATCCAGTAGATAGAAAACAGGGCAGACTGGCTGGGTCAAGCAGTCCTTTTATGCTGTCATGGTCCCTGTTCCAGTGTGTGCCTCTGACACCCTGGTAGACTAGTGTCAGCCAGGCCAGCATGATCCCCGACCCCGGGTAGCCTCAAAACACACTGAAATCCCTCATGTTCCAGTGATCCCCCAAGCACGGCTTCCAACTCCCCTTGAAAATGAAATAAATAACTTTTCCCTGGTAGTCTAGTGGTCCCTCCACTCCCATGCACATATCCTGACCCCCATTCACATATAAAAATACAGTTTTCCTTGGTAGTCTAGTGGTCCCACCACCCCCATGCACGTATTCTGACCCCCGTTTACATATTTATACATATTCCCTGATAGTCTAGTGGTCTCCCCACCCCCACGCACGTATCCAGACCCCCGTTCACATATAAAAATTACATTTTTCCCTGGTAGTCTAGTGGTCCCCCACCCCGATGCACATATCCCGACCCCTTTGCAAATCAATATCAAACTCTTTCCCTGGTAGTCTAGTGGTCCCCCCACCCAGCAGTGACACCCCACTGATCCCAAAGCAGTCTGAGAACAGAGCCGGCGACCGGCTCAACCCTCCTCTCACCACCACGGCCAGCCGCTGACTGTTTTGGGATCAGCAGGATGTCACTGCCGGGTGGGGGGACTGCTAGACTACCAGGGAAAGAGTTTTATATAGATTTGCAAAGGGGTCGGGACACTTGCATCGGGGTAAGGGGACCACTAGACTACCAGGAAATGTAATTTTATATGTGAACGGGGTCGGATGTATACATGGGGTGGAGGGACACTAGACTACCAGGAAATATATATAAATATGTAAAAGGGTCGGATACATGCTTGGGGAGGGGACCAAACTACCTGGTAAAACTGTGGTTTATATGTAAACGGGTTGGATATGTGCTTGGGGGTGGGGGGACCACTAGACTACCAGGCAATATGTATAAATATGTAAACAGGTTCGGAATACATGCTTGGGGGTCACTGTCACCATGTTATTGCTGGCACATTACCGCCGGCCTTTTCTCAGTGGTATTCAGCACCACGCTACAGGTTGCGCTAATGCCTATAGAGTGGCGCTATACCTTTGAATATGCCGGTGTGCCGGCATTCAGGGCCTCTCCCCTCAGTCCCTCACTTGCATACATTATAATTTAAGGCCAGCGCCAACACCCAGCGCGCTAAATGTCCTTTAAATATAGCAGTCGGGCATATTCAGTGCTAGTCCAGCACAACAGATTAGTCCCCTGCGCTAAACTTTGAATATCTGGCCCCATATGTTCTCTCCTCAGGCTATACACAAAGATGCATATATAAAGAATTCAATAAAAGGACCCAGAGGAAAAGTTTGAGGATTATACCCCTAGGGGGTTGGGGAGCAAGATGACTGCCATGCTGGGTTGACGTCTCCCAGTGCACTAACAGAGCACAGGAAAAATAACTCTTCTCTGCTCCTCTTTGCCTTATCTTAATTAATTATTAAAGTTTTATTGTGGAGAATCCAGTTATTTAAATTCAAGTTAAGTTGGCAACTTGATGCTTTGTTTAGCGTGGCATTTGAAATATGATTGTTTGAGATTAGCTAGCGGTGAGGTGTAAGGAAGCAGTGTTAGTGCAGGATGATATAGTGATTTAGCGGAGGAGGAGTTAGTGTTATTATTACTAGTGAGAAAATCTGTGTGTGCTCAGCAGAGTAGCTGTGATTTTATTCTGAACAAACTGACAGTTGTGAATGCATCAGCATTCTAAGAAACCCACTTACAACCGGCAAGGTGTGGAGGAGTCAGCAGGATTGTCCCAGTTCGTGAACTTATTGGAGACCGTGGAAAACGAAGCCAGTTTGTAGAACAAGGTGAAGAAGGAAGGATTTGATGACAAGAGGAACACTTTTGGATGCATGAGGAATGCTTTTGGGCGTCCGTTGTTGTGCGGAGCAATGAAGTTGCAGTGCACGGTACGGAGGTGGGTGCGGATGGAGTGAGCCTGCTCCGGGTGCTGGGCAGCTAGTGCCCATGGAGCGGGTCTGCCCTGCATGTACTGGGACAGCAGGAGGTGGATCTTCCTGCTGGGGAAGCACCACTGTTCGTCGACAGCAAATCTGCCAACATCCATCCAGCAATGGCACAATGCTGACATGCGGTATTGTGCCGTCCAGAAACAAAGTGTTTTTTGCATGGGGCTGTGCCCCCTGCACCCCCAGCAGTTATATATTTTCAACACCAGGAGACACCACATCACTGAAACCTGGACCATAACAGCAACTTTCGCTGTAAGGGTCTTTTCTCTGGTTTCGCTGTTGTGGTGTCACTGTAAAGTGGACCACTGTGTGCTGGAATGTTTAGAATCAAAAGGGTGGATTGAGAGAACGAAGGATGTGAGCATGGTGTTGACTTTGCTCATAGAAGTGATCTACAGGCTGTGAGTGCCCCTTTTTACTATTCAGTTACATTGGTCATGTGTTGATGGACAACAGGGCAGAAAGTGAGAGCATCTGCTGTGGGGGTAGAGCTCACTATGTTTAGCAAACAGGAAAACTGAGTACTTTTCTTACGGAGGACAGAGTAGTCCCTGGGACACCTGCTGAGACTTTGGTACTGCTGTGAGAGAGCATTGTTTCCTTTGCTTCTTCCACACTGTACTGGGTGCAATTTAAAGAACTGTCAATGGTGTGAGCACTGAGCTGTGGCTTCATTTGAACATATTGTGGAACAAGAACATCACGCTCAAACTGAAATAACTTTATATTTGCTCCTTTGCTGGTCATCATGTTGGATTCTCCATTTTGATAATTGTGTATTTTTATTTTGGGAGAGGGTCTGATTGTCCTAGTTTGGGTATAGCTAGTTAGTGTATGAATGGAGTAGTGAGTGATTATACAGATAGGTGTAAAAGGGTGTGAATGAGTATAGAGAGTTAGGGTAACTAGGGGAGTGGCGGGTAATATATATATTTTTTTAATCAAAGTTTTCCTTTCCCTGTGGGGCTGGCAGGCAGCTGTGGCCCCCTCTCTTGGAGGGGCTCATTCTCCAGTCCCCAACTCCTGTACTCAACCCACCTGGTAGGTCCCCCACAGGTTGGCCCCCCCCATGGCAGGGCCAAGGGTGAAAGGCGTCGACTCCCCCCCTTGGAGAAGAACATCTGGATTCCGGGGGGCCGGTGCAGGAGCTACAGGGCCATCATGGAGCCTGACAGCTCCAGTTTTCCACTTTTCACCCCACCCCTTGTTGTGGTTGCTTGAGGTAGTGTAGAGGCACACGCATGCAGTGATCCTTGGCACCCTCCCTATTTTAGCTGTTCCTGTCTGCACTACCCTTGGGCCTCCACCTGAGGGCAGCCTTGCAGAGGTTGTGACTGGGTCCCAACCCAGGACAGGAGAGCTTCTCGGCACCTGCTCGATCCATCTCCTGACCTCTCCACTACCACCCTGATGACCCTGGCTCATTCTCAAACATGGGTTGCCAGCATGGTGTGAGGTGCGGCATCCAGTGCCTCAACCCTCAGCACCAGCGGGCTGACATGGGTGATAGTTTCTAGAGTTTAATAGTGTGATAGAGAACCAGATAGGATGTGCAAGGGCAAATGCTATGATTGCATCCTATATTCAGCATCCCAGCTGCACAACCTCCATCCCTTCACTGATCTATCTGTGTTGTAGACCACAGCAAGCTGTAGCAGAGCGGTACAGATTGGGAGGAGGCAAAAGGGCGTGCAGCAGGATGCTGATGATGTGACTGGGGTGATCAGCATTAAGGTGGTCAGATCCAGGAGGCTTCCCTGGGGTTAAATGGGACTTAGGGAGTGGTGAGACATGTTTGGTTCCCATTCCCAAGGGTCCCACCAGACCGAGTGGGCAGGTAGCCTCAACTGGTCCCATTCAGGCAGTGCTATGCAATGCCAGGTCAATGAGAAAAAAGACTGCTGTTATGGCTGACTTGATTTCTTCTGTCAACCTGGCATGCATTATGGAGACCTGGTTGGGAGATGATGCAAGGCCAGTTCTGGAGGCATCTATCCCTCCAGGAGACTCTGTAGCACACTACCTGAGGAGGGAACATAAGGTTATGGATATCTGTTTTAAATCAGACTTGAAATTTGTTTTGTACCCAGTGGAATCTATTTTGTCGCATGGCAGTAAGTGGGGGTTCGGGTGCAGGTTGCAGGATCTTCCTCTTTTATCGCCCCCCCCCAGGTGAAAGGGGGATTTCCTGCAGGAAGTCGCAGACTTCATCATTGACAGGGAGTTGGAGTTGCCCAGATGGTTAATTCTGGGGACTTCAGTGCCTGGATCAAGGATGAATGCTTGCATTTTGGGAAAGACTTCCTCCAGACAATTATATCACCAGTCCTCGCACAAGCAGTTGCTTCTGCGACCCATTGCCACGGCCATGCCTTGGACCTAGTATTTTCACTGGGGCTTGCAATTATGAATCTCAAGCTTGATACGGTCATTTGATCAGATCACTGTACAGTGAAATTCTTGCTCAGGGCCCCCCCCCGGCAGTCCTTCCTCTATTGAGATGGTTTATTATCGCCCTTTGAGGGGTTTGTCACCAGAGGGACTGTTGGCAGTGACGGACTTATCTAGTGTGGGCACTGCTTGTGCAACGGGGTTGAATGAGGTGTTGGAAGTGTATAATAATGCTGTCATCAAGGCTTTTGATGTCATTGCACTGATCCATATACTACCCAGGTCTTCTTTCTTGAGACCTCCATGGTTTGATGTGGCTCTCAAGGAAATAAAGACCAGGGGTCAGCAGTTGGAGCATTGCTGGAGGAGGACCAGAGCTGTGGATAACAAACTGGTGTGAGAATTCACTATGGTGAATATCATATGGCAATCAACCATAAGAAGGCAGAGTTCCTGTCCAGGGAGATTGCTGCAGGAAGGAACAGACCAGTTCTGCTCTTTCAGACTGTAGACAGGCTTCTTTATCCAGCTTGATTGCTGCTGAAAAGAGCAACTTCAGTCACACAGTTCGAAGAGTTTGCTCAGTTCTCTTCTGTAAGGGTGTCCTCCACTAGGTCCGGGATCTCGCCAATGAAGCATTAACTGTCCCACAGTGTTGAGCCTGGTGATTACAAAAGCATTCCATCTGTCTGGGATGAGTTTCGGCTGTTGGGGGTTGCGGAGGTCATTGAGGTGATTTTGAAACTGTGACCTACCTTTTGTGAACTGGACCCAGGCCCGGCATGCCTCCTAGTTGGATCTGTGGAGTCTGTTGGTCCAGTGTTCAGCAAGATTGTCTGGTGCTCACTTTCAGGGGAGCTGTTCCCTGATGCCTTGAAGGAGGTGTTGGTGAGGCCCCTGCTGAAAAAATCATCACTTAACCCTAACATCTTGGTGAATTTCTGACCGGTCTCCAATCTTCCATTCTTTGGGAAGGTACTTGAGAAAGTGCTGGCCTTGTAGCTCAAGGCCCACCTGACAGCCTTTGACATCTACGAGCCACTCCAGTCTGGTTTTAGGAGAAAGTATAGCACCAAAACAGCATTGGTTAGGGTTCAAAATGATCTCCTAAGGGAGAGAGATTGAGGAGAATGGTCAGTTCTCTTCCTTGTTGAGCTCTCCTCAGCATTTGATACCATAGACCACAGGGTGTTGTTTGATTGCCTGAGAGAGCACTGTGGACTCATCAGCAAGGTCATCAGCTGGTTTGAGTCTTTTTTGACAGGCAGGATGCAAGGGTAGTGATGGGAAATTTTTCCTCCTTCCCAAAGTCCCTGACCTGTGTAGTGCTTCAAGAGTCGATCTTGTCACCCCCATGTTGTTTGTGGTGCACATCCTGTCTCTAGACATTATAGTCTGGATTTTCACTGCTGTGCAGATGATACCAAGTTGTATATCTCCTTTTTCCCTGGAACATTGGATGCTGTAGAGGTGTTAAACAACTGCCTATCCAAGATCCAGACTTGTATGTCCTTTAACTAGTTGAGGCTCAACCTGGATAGATAGAGGTACTAATGATTGAACCTGATCATTGGTGGGATGTGGTTGCCACTGAAGCAGGACCAGGGTTGTTGCTGAGGGCCACTGTATTGGTGGTGGCCACAGAGGTGCGTAATCTGGGCATCATCCTTGACAAGTGCTTGACACTAGAAAATCAGGTGTTTGCTGTCATACAGAGTGGTTTCTACCACCTAAGGAAAGTCACCAGGATTAAAACCCTTAATCCTGCTGGAGGACCTACCATCATTGGTACATGCTTTTGTTACATCCAGGCTCAGTTACTATAACACTGTATACTTCAGGGTCAGTGGAGGTAACCTCCACCAACTGCAACTGGTGCAGAACGCTGCAGCCAGGATGATGACAGGCTTTCAAGGACAGCTCATATAACCCTGGTTTTGCGTGAACTGCACTGGTGCTGGTCAAGTGGAGGATTGCCTTCAGTGTGGGTTTGCTCACCTATAAGGCCTTGTATGGCTCAGGTCCTGGCTACCTGTCTGATCTCCTGACACTCTTTGCCCAGTGTGCTCACTCCAGTCTTCTGCAAAGGGCCTCCTTGTGGTCCCAAGGGTGTGGCTGAAGACTTTGGGGAACCACACCTTTGAAGTGGAAGGTCTAGACCTATGGAACTCTTTACCAAGAGTTCTAAGGGAGGCTTCCTTGGCAGAAGTATTTAAGCAGGACCTGCAAGCTCATCTTTTTAATCTGACTTTTGACATCCACTATTTTTAATTAATATTAATTGAATGGTTTTAAGAATTATATGGAATGTTTTAAATAGTTTATTTATTTTGATTGATCGACCCAGATTTAATCTGATTAGCTATAAATGTTTCTTGTGTTTTCACCTCTACATGAAGCACTCAGAGCCCCTGGGATTGGATGCTCAACAAATAAAGTTTGATTTGAGGGATGAATGGAGTTTTATTGCTCTGTTTCTCAATTACAGATCTCTATGATCAGCTGGAGGCCAATAGGGGTCAAGTCTTGAGTGAGTATTTTTAATTTTCCTTCTGATTAAAAGCTTCCTAAACTTCCCAAGGACCTACAACTTCCCATCTGCCACTTGCATGGTGCAACAAGTGGAAATTTTTGCACATGTTAATTTTTCACAAAACGGTTAAATTATCACAAAATAAAATGCTTTGTTTACATATTTTTCCCATTTTATGACCACTGTACATGAAAACGTTGCTGTAAACACCTGCAAATGTGTACAAATTGTAGGCATGCTCACACCATATCTACTATAAAAAAAATTAAAAAATTTAATTTTTAACTACTTGCATGAGGTCAAACACCTGAAACTGGTGCTACAGTATTAGCATTACCACCATTTTGAATATTTGGATTGTTCCAACCAAGTACATCAGCTTATACAAGGTTTATGTGGGGGTGGGGGTGGGGTCTCAATTTCATTCTGTCAGTGCTGTCTGTGCTATAAAACTAAAAACAGTAACCTACAGTATATACTGTAGCACAGCTACATAGAATGGGATTTGTCGATGTTTGTGTTCTCTAATGTTCACTAATGAACAATGGAGCTGAAGGAAACTCCAGATTCATGAGATTTAGTTCAGTTAGTCTGTCGTCCTAATTTCTTTTCCTTATGCTGCTAATCATTTTGATAGCTCTGTGTTGCACCCGTTCAACCCTATTTATATCTGATCATTTATATGGGGACCACATTTGGCATCTGTAATCCAACAAAGACCTAATATAGGATTTGTATAATGGTATCAGAAGTTCCTTTTTACGACTACTTATATTTTTTCTTATTGACCTCAAGACTCTATTAGGTTTTGATATTGCCACACTGCATTGATCATGTTTTTCAAATTTATTATTTTTGATTATGCCTAGGTCTCTCTCATTTTCAGTTTCCTTTAATAAGTTATTACACAATGGCCCAGATATTCAGACTGCACCAGGCTGTGGCGCAAGCCTGGGTGCAGTGCAACTTGGCTGCGCAGGGGCATTGACCGGGTGATATTCCTTGGAGCTGCGCCATGGCACAGCATAGTTGAAGATCGCACCCTGGCCACCCGCAGTGTGCATGGCACAGTGGCACTGTGCCAGCGCAAGTGGCCAGAGTGGAGCAGGGGGATGCGCTAGCGCAAGTTCCATTGCGCTATGCGCAACAACTGCGATATTCAAAAGTGCACATGCAAATTGGGCAATAATGTATGCAAGGCACAAAGGGGGCCATTTGCATGTCATTATGGCCCCATTTGCATGCAGATTCGCCAATCCCCGGTGACTTGTGCCTGGCGCCCTGCCAGGCAGCAGCCGTCAGGAACCAACGCCCCCTGCACAGCGCGCCGATGTGCCCCACAGCCCGATCGCAGGCTTAAGTAGACATAAATCACGTCCTATATCCCTGGTGGTCCAGTGGACCACTGTCAGCCTGATTGCAGGCATTTGTAATAATAAAATGAAGTCCTATATCCCTGGTGGTCCAGTGGACTGCTCGCAGCCCAATTGCAGGCATTTGTAATAATAAAATGAAGTTCTATATCCCTGGTGGTCCAGTGGACCGCTGTCAGCCCGATCGCGGGCATTTGTAAAAGTAAAATGAAGTCCTATATCCCTGACCGCTGTCAGCCTGATCATGGGCATTTGTAAAAATAAAATGAAGTCCTATATCCCTGGTGGTCCAGTGGACCGCTGTCAGCCTGATCGTGGGCATTTATAATAATAAAATGAAGTCCAATATCCCTGGTGGTCCAGTGGATGGCTCGCAGCCCGATCGTGGGCATTTATATTAACAGTAATGAAGTCCAATTGCCCTGGTGCTCAGCAGTCCCCTCCCACCTCCCACTGGGCCCCACCGCCTGCTCCCCAGTGTCCGGGATACTGGGCAGCCTCACTCGGCCACTGACTGCCCGCTGACTGACACCGTAGATAGGGCTGTATGCCAATTGGTTCACAGCTGCTGAGCCAATGGGTGTGCAGCCCATATCGTATACACATTTCAGATATGTGAATGGATCCATTCACATATCTGGAATGTAGATGGTATCGGGCTGCATGCCCATTGACTCACGCCAGGGACCAATGGGTGTACAGCCCTACCTACGGTGTCAGTCAGCGGGCAGTGGGGCGGCAGGCGGGTGGGGTGCTGCCGCCCACCGCTGACTGGTGGGTGACGGGGTGGCAGGTGGGTGGGGTGCTTCTTCCTGCTGCTGACTGGGGGGAGCGGGTCGGTGGGGCCCAGTGGGCAGGTGGGGGGGTACCATTGGACAACCAGGGCTATTGGACTTGATCATTTTTGTTACAAATACCAGCGATTGGGCTGTGAGCGGTCCACTGGACCACCAGGGCTATTGGACTTCAGTTCATTATTACAAATGCCTGTGATCGTGCTGCAAGCGATCCACTGGACCACCAGAGATATACTGTAGGACTTCATTTCATTATTACAAATGCCTGCGATCGGGCTGTGAGCAGTCCACTAGACCACCAGGGATATAGGACTTCATTTTATTTTTACAAATGCCCACGATCAGGCTGACAGCAGTCCACTGGACCACCAGGGATATAGGACATTGTTATTTTATGTCTAAGCCCTCGATCGGGCTGATAGCAGTCCACTGGACCACCAGGGATATGGGATGTTATTATTTTAAACAGATGCCCGTGATCTGGCATGGGGGGGCGCTGCCACGGAGGTGCAGTTGGAGCTCAGGTGGCCACCCACAGGTGGCAGCTGCCGTGTTGCACCCTGCAACACAGCAGCTCACCTCTGGGTGGTCAGCTGTTGTTCCTTTTTTTTTGGCTCACCTGTGTGCAACGCAAGTAGGGGTTGCACTTGCATGGACTCAGCACATCCCAGGCTGAATATTGGGATGTGCAGAGTATGCATGGGCACACACCCCCACCTACGCCAAGATACATTACTGATGCGCCCGCACACGATTTGTGCCAGGCACAATCCCCATTTGAATATTGTGCCGGGGCGCATCAGTGGGTTGTGCATGGCACAACACTGTTGCACCATGTGCAACCCTTTTGAATATCTGGGTCAATGAGTATTGATGTGGGATACATTTTTTCCCTATGCACAACACTCTGCATTTAACAATTTCATGCCCCACTTATATGCCCACCTGGTAATGGAATTAAGATCTCACTGGAGTTTTTCAATTTCTTCTATGCTGTTACATGGACTCTTAACTTGGAGTCATCTTCTTATTTTTGTACTCCAGTTAATGACTTCTTTGTTCACGTCTGAGATGAAAATTAGAAATATTAATGGACCCAGGTCTGACCCCTGGGAGACCCCACTAGTCACTTTCCCATTATCTGATAACTAACCATTTACAGATACTTCTTTGGTATGCCCTGATAGCCAATGTATAACCCATAGTAGGATGTTATTTGATATGTTTAATTTAGAAATTTTTTCAAAAATTATCCAGTTTGGGACTGTGTCAAACAATGTACAGAAATCAATAAACACTATGTCTACCGAGGATCTTTTATCAAGTGCCATGCTCGCTTGTTCATAAAAGCATAGCAAATTGGTTACACAAGAATGACCAGATGTGAAACCATGTTGTTCTGTATCAATTTGACTGTTGATGGTGGATTGAGTTACTATTGTATCCTTCAATATGGATTCCAATATTTTCTCAATATCTGAGGGGAGGCTGAAGGGTCTGTAATTTTGTGCAACTTCATTGTTACCTTTTATATAAACAGGGATCACATATGTCAGTTTCCAGTCAAGCGACAGTACACCTTCTGCATCAGATTTTTCATATAAAAATCTCAATGGTCCTGTAATACTATGTCTCATAAATTTGAGTATTTGGGGGAGATATTATCTGGTCCTGGAGTACTTTGAGTTTTAAGATTATTGATTTTAATTAGTATATGTTCTTCAGTACTTTTTAAATTCATCCTTGTTTGATGTTGTGTGACTGCAAGGAGGCATATGATTTGTATTAACTATGGAACAGAAATTATTATTAAAGACATTTGCTATTAGTTGAGAATCATTAATGGTATTTTTCTTGTTAATTAGCACTGTCAATTTATCTGATTTTTAAGAGAATTAATGTAACTATAAAATAATTTGCTATTTTGTTTGGTGGCCATTGAAGCAAGTTTAAGCTCCATGTTTTGTTTTGCTGTTTTATTGAGTTTTTGCATTTTGTTCTGCAAGTTTGTAAACAATTTCGAAAAAACATCTGTATTTATTTTCTTACAGTATGTCTTGCATAGAGAGTATTCTTTTTCTGTATTAGTTTTTGAATATTTTTGTTAAACCATTTTGGGCCATGTCCTTTCTTGTTATGTATTTTTTTTTATTTTTTCTAATGTGTTTATCACAAGTTGTTATTATGTTATTTTTAATAAAAGTCTAACATTCCTCAACACTTTTCTCTTTGAAATGTAAATCCCAAGTAATACTATTCATTATATTATTTATGTTGGTAGTGTCTACCATATTATATAAATAAATTTTAGTGCAACCTTTTAGTAATACAGGGTTTAAGATAAGGGTTAAGTGCATGCTGGCATGGTCACTTGTTCGAAGTGGGGGGCCTACAGTACTGTTGGTTATGGCTGTATTTTGAGTACCTAACACGATATCCAGATATTGTCACCTCTTGTTGATTTTGTGACATACTGGACAAAGTTTTGTTTGGTGCACATCCTTAAGCATTTATTATTTTGTCTAGTAGTAGTTTTGTTAGCTAGCCAATTTTTGCCCCAAGTTTAAGTCACCTACGAGGACTACGTCACCTGTTTTGCATGCTAGTTCAATTTCAGTTTCATTAGTGATATTTTGATTTATATCATCTCCAGTAGTTGGTGGTCTGTAACACAATGCACTGAATTTATGCCCAGGATTATTACTGCCAGTTGTGATACCTTTTATTGGACTACAAATGAAATTATACATAGATGTTGGTACACAGGCTTTCAAATAATAAGCTTACATACTAAATTGAGGAACTTTTGTGGCCTGTGAACGTGTGTATTGTCAGTAATATCTATGTACAAATTATTTATTGATCCAATAAAAGGTATTGCAATCTTCAACCAATTCAGCTTTCCAGGAGCTGCTGCTACAGGTAAAGGCATTTTCTTGTTCAGCTATGGGGAAGAATGTGGATTAGGACTACATGACTGGGGGAGAGATAATGTAAGAGTTTGCGTTTTTGAACTTCATGGAAGTAGGGACTTACATCATTAGGACACATAGATAATCAAAGCTTGGTAATTCACCACACACACACACACACACACACACACACACACACACACACTTGCATATATTTGTCCCTACCTATACTGTCACTGAAGATCCTACCTGATCTCCAGCTACTCCCCCATACATTTCTACTAAGATTCCTTTGTGTCTGTCTCTTGTATAGTATGCTTGAAGCCCACAACTGGTTTTGACCCTACCACCTCTGCTGGTAGACTGTTTCAGGTGTCCACCACTCTTTCAGTAAAGTATTTCCTCACATCCCTCCTAAACATTTCTTCTTCCAGTTTTATTGCACTCCGTCTTGTCCTAGTGCATCATTGCCTCTGAAAAATACTCCCTTATGTACCTTGTTCATCCCCGAGAGACACTTATGTCTCTTATCATGTCCACCCATCTCTCCCTCCTCTCTTTCAAGGTGTACAAATTAAAATCATTCAGTCTGTCTTCATAGGGCTGTTTATGCAAACCCTGGACTACTTTAGTTGCCTTCCTCTGGACAACCTCTACCCCTCTCTATGTCCTTTCTTAGATGTGATCTACAGAACTGAACTCCAGTCGGTTTCTCACCAATGATTGATATAGTGACAAATCCACCTTCTCTCTTTCTTCTGGTGATTCCTCTTCCTGTGCACCCCAGCACACCACTGGCCCTGCCTACTGTTCTGTCACATGGCCCCACCACCTTGAGGTCATCAGGTATGATAACCCCGAAGTCTTGTTCCTGCCTTGTTGTGACTGACAACACCCCCCCCCATTTTATACACTGTCCCTGGCTTTCAGTGTCCCAGGTGCCTGATGTTACTCTTTTTTTTTTTGCATTGAAACCCAGCTGCCATACCTTTGACCACTCCTCAAGTTTTCTCAGGTCTCTGTTTAATAGCTCCACACCCTCCAGAGTATCTAACCTATTGCATATTTTGGAGTCATTGGCAAAGAGGCATACCTTCTAGTCCAGCTCTTCTGCAATGTTGCTTAAGGAGACATTATAGAGTGCTGAACCCAGCACTGAGCTCTGTGGTATCCCACTGGTTACTCTCACCTCATTAGAGTAAGTGCACAGAAACATAGACTATGACGACAGAAAAAAACAGAGATCTAGCCAGTCTGCCCATATTCCTGTAATCTCTGGAACCTTCCCTGGAACCTAATATTCCTCCAAGGCATTAACCCTCCCCGTCCTATCCCCATTCTCCTCCCTAGTCTTGTTGTCTCAGGCGACCACTAATCCCTTTATTCTATCCCATGTCTACCGAATCCTGACTGTATTTGCACCCACCACCTTGGCCAACAGACTGTTCCAAGGTTCCACCATCCTTTCTGTAAAGAAGTACATCCCCATGTCCTTCTAATTTTCCCTTCCCTTAATTTCCAGTTGAGTTCATGACAGTTATCACAGTCATCAATTGCCTATCCATCAACCAGTTCCTTATGCAGTTTAACACCTTGGGTCCTACCCCTAAACTGCCCATTTCCTTATAAGCCTCCTATGTGGTATGGGGAGGAGGACCATGCTGAGTCTAAGTAGGCCACATCCATTGCCCTACCATGATCAATTTCCATGATCTAAGTAACCCATCATGGTCATCTTATATGACCTTTCTGTCATGAATCCATTCTGCCTTGAGTCTTGTAACTTACTGGATTAAAGATACTCCATAAGCTTTTCTTTTAACTGTGTTTCCATTAACTTCCTCACAATTGACACTAGACTGACTGGCCTATAATTGCCAGCCTCATCCCTGCTGCCACTATTATGGAGCACGACATCTGCTCTCCTTCAGACCTCTGGAACCACTCCTGATTCCAGTGAGTCATTTGCATAGGGCTGTCAGAGATGCAGTACCTTCCTGAGCTTCCTCAGTACCATTGGATGTATCCTGTGTGGTCTCATAGCCTTGCACACTTTCAGATTTGCAAGTCCTCTCAGCATTTTTTTTTACTGTGAATGGCCTTGTGTCCACTACCCTACCCACAGTGTTCCTGCTGCTTCTATGTGATCTGTCCCCCTCTTCTACCACTGTGAAGACTGAGCAGAAGTATCTTTTCAGGATAGTTGCTTTTTACTGATCCTCCTCTGTACAATCTCCCCCGTCCTTGTTATCCTCACAGTCCCTCCCTTTGTCTTCCTCTTTTCAGTTATGTATCTTAAGAAAGCCTTGTCCATGTTATCTACCCCATTGGCTATCCTTTACTCTGTCTGCACCTTTGCACCCCTCATCACTTTCCCTGCTTCCCTCTACTTTACCTGGGTCTATGTGATAACGGCGAATGCCTAAAGGCGATCACCATTATCACTCAGTCAGAGTGACGAACACATTTTCTGCACTCTGACAACAATGGCGCACCAGCACAATGGCACCAGGACATATTTTTACTGCTTTCTGTGGGGGACTGCACCACCCACACCACCCCCTCATGGGGGCTTTGCCCCCTGGCCCCCCAAGTAGTAAAAATAAAAAGGTTCAGGCCAGGTGCAATAAAAATTGCACCAGTGCCCTGACCCAAACCCAATACCTCAGCTACCCCAGCCACTAGCCAATCCCGACACGTGATGCAGCTCGGACTGGCAACCACAGCGCCACTCCTACAGTCTCTCCACCCTCTCCCAGCCCACGCTTGCCGTGCTCCCACCCCACTCCCTTATGTATAGCGACATCCTGTCACTTAGTTCACCCACCCTTATCCATTCGCCTCTCACCTTCCATCGCCACGAAAGTGGATTGCGCCGGGAAGGTGTTGCCGTAACGGACTGCGCCCTTCCTCATGCACCCACTTCATGGGTTACTGCTTTACCTGGTACATCTCACTATCCTCTTCCTTCTTCATCTCTTTGTACCCCCTGAATGTCCCCCTTTAACCCTATACCTTCATAGCCACTTGTCTCAAGAGCCATAGTGGTCTCTTTTTCCTCCTATTTTTGCTCAGTTCCTTCGTGCAGAGGTTTGTTGCTGCCGCTATGCCTTCCCTTAATCTACCCTACTGTTTCACTATCTCACCCTGGCATAAACCCCACTAGGCTGTCTCTGAGGCATTCTCCCATTTTACTTAAAGGAGAGCTGCGCTAAATCTGTAAATCATTTTCCCAGTAGAGACTGTTTTTTTTTAAATACTAGTTCAAATTATGTTATTACTCTAGCTTTGCAGCCTTTTTAGTTATCCTTGCCAGTGTTTCTGACTTACATGCAGCTGGCAATAACCATTTTAGAACCGTGTGATGTAGTTTATGTCCCTGTTCTTTTGTTGGCACAATGCATCCATGTTCTATTACAGAACTCCTTGGTTGAGAGGGACATAAACTACATCATACAGTTCTAAAATGGTACTTACCACCAGATTGTAAAGCAAAAACACCAACTGAGGTTTCTAAAAGGCCTGTATAGATGGAACAATAATAGCATTTGAACCTACATTTTCTAAAGGGAAAAATGACTTAGTTCAATGCAGTTCTCCTTTAAATCCACACTCCTGAATTCCAAGACCCCTGCCCTTGTATAGTTTGTCTCTGTCACTATCTTCATGATTAACTAGAATGTATGGTGATCACTGGTCCACAGTTGATACCCTACCTTGACATCTGCAACTCCATCCCTATTAGTGAACATAGAGTCCAGTATTGCCTCATCTTGAGTGGGGTGTTTTACTAGTTGCCTGAAAAGCATGACCCCCCACAGGGAGTCCAGGATGGCCCTGCTTCTAGCTAAGGCTGTGGCTAGGAGGCTCCAGTCTACATCTGGAAGACTGAAGTCCCCAACCAGTGGCACCTGCTCCTTTTTTCCCATCATGCTGATGGTTTCCACTCGTGCATGATCCAATTCTTCCCCCCTTTCTTGGAGGTCTGTATATCACCCCAGGGCAAATAGTGTCTCTGGCTCCTGTCTCCAGGGTGACCCACAGCATCTCTAACCCTTCCTTTACCTCTAGGTTCCCTTGCACTTCCATAACTCTGATACATTCCATTGCATTTAGCACAACCCATCTGAGCCGACTGAATGGGCCTTGCAGTCCTTATTTGCCATCAACTTCTATGTTTCTATCTACACTACTTTCTTTCTAGCTATCCTTTATCCCCTCCCTATCCCTTTTGAGCAGAGTGTAATCTGATATAGCACTGTCCCAGTCATTGTTCTCAGCACAGCATAACTCGGTTATGGCCACATGATCCAGGTCTACCTCTGCCATGATTGCCTTGAAATCCAGAATTTTATTTCCTAAACTCCTTGCATTGGCATGCATGACTTTCCAAACCTTGCTTTCATCCTGTCTACAACTGCTCTTCCCCTTTTTGCCTTTACTGCCTCTCAAAACATCCTTCACACCCTTCCCCATTGCTACCCTATCCATGCCTTGCCACCTCAACAACTTTTTACACCTCTTCTGTACTTGTCCCCCTCTCCCCTACTATGCCTACTTCATATTGCATCCTGGGGGAGTTTCCTCCCTTTGGGGCCTCTCTTCCTGTTGCTTCAATCTGTGGAGGGGCAGTTGATGCCTCCCTTGTTAATACCACCAATGTCCCCCTCAGCTACTTTAGATGTTCATCAAAGTAACATTTAAACCTCCCACTGAGGCCTGTGGTCCCCTTCCCAGAAGGATGTTGGTCATCCTCTGTATAGACCTGTATCCTTTCAGGTTGGCCTCCAGTCCTCAGTGAAGCTAAAGCCTTCCTTCAGTACCATTCCCTCAATCAACTGCTGAAGCCTGAGCTGTGGAGAGCCCTATCTTCACCTTTACAGCTGTAACAGTAAGTGTATTCAGTGTTTAGGAATACCTTATCTTCTCCTGTCACTGTCACTTCAGCAGAGACCCCTTTTTGCCTGCAGTCACCTGCAGATTCATGCCAATACCTAATATATCAGTTACCTGTTCTGCTCCTACTCTCTTCTACTCATGCTCTGAAACCTGAGTGTGATAAGACACAACTATGAGAGAATCAATTTTTCTTGAGCAAGCAGACTCAAAACATACAGAAGTACCATTCTGATTATGCAGAATTCCATAAAACATCCATGAAAACTCCACAGAATTTCACCAAAATTTGAACTTATTTTGGGCTACTTTTAAAAGACTTCCTCCAAATGTTGCCCCAAAATACAGGTGTACAGGTCCAAACCACCTGTATTTGTATACTATGTGTCAGATTCCTAGCTTAAAAGCAACAGTATTTGTTACTCTGAGAAACATTTTTTAACATTGTTTTTTAAGCAAAAATATATTTCTGACATCTTTAGACTGATCCTCAGTGTATTTTTCTAAATTTATCAGATATTTAAATTGTTTTAAATAAAGCATTTTATCCTACTCAGCTAGGACTGGGTGGGCAATCAGTCCAGTCCCCAGGTGCTGAAGACTGGCCACCTACCTCCCTCCCCCTTCCCCTCCTCCTCCCTGTTGTTCAAGCAGTGTAGATCTCATTATCATGGGTTTTCCTTCAATGAAGCCCAGTCCTACCATCCATTCTCCACCTTGTTTTTCACATCCCATTAGGCTATGGCCAACACGGTGATGCAGACATGTGGAGGTGCACATGTGTGCCAGAACTGCCAGCCAATTCCACACAACCGGTGTAATGCCAGACTCCCCAGCATCAGTGCTACCATTAGCCCTCCACCACATGGCAGCCAAGTGTCAGGACAGCTTGCCTCCCTGATTTGCGAAAGGACAACTGCCAGACAGCTGCTTATCCTTCTCCTGCCCCCCGGTTTACTGCCGGTGACCCAAGCTCATTACTGAAGTTGGTCAGCTCAATCCACTAGTGACTATGGTTCATGTCCCCCACCCATAATAACTGCAGTGGAGACTGGTGAGGAGGGTAAAGAGTGTCTGTGTGGATGCTGTCCTCTGGGGGGCTCACGCCTCTCCTTTAGTGGCTCATGGTGTTAGGCCAGTGGAGCTGTAGTTGACAGCCTGGGTAAGCAACACTACTGTGCATCTCTCCATGATGCTGCAATGTGCAATCATGACATGGTGGGAGGGCAGAAGGAATGAAGACATTAGGAAAAAAGACCAAACTCTGGTACACCGGATGATGGCCCTCAGTGTGTCCCCCATTGCACCCAACCACCTAGCATGCCATCCTTGCCTCCCAACTACATCTCCAAAGTCCAAGGTGCTTCCTCCTTAGTGAGAGCAGGGAGGCTCTCTGGCAGGGATAAGCCATACCCATGGGGGTGTTGGAGAAACAGAGGAACATTGAAGTAAGGGCCAATAATGAGGATTGAGTCTGGTGGGCAGGGGGAAGGCATGTGTGGGCCAAAGGAGAGGGGCACAGAGGGGGCATGGGAAGTAGCAAAAAAAGTGAAAAAGATGGTTGCACTCACAATTTTTAAAAGTCTCTTCCATTGAGGTTACCTGTTGAATGGAGATAATAGATTTATACTGTGGATATATTAGTGTGGTGCTCTACCAATATATTTAATTTTTTCATGGTGGGCATGGCACGGAAGCAGAAACTTGTAAACACTTCAGAATACTGTATCTTTGTTCAGGAATGAAAGAAAATAAAAATAAAAATGGTATCTTGATATTTTTTGCCAGGAAAACATTATTGATTGAAAAGTGATATGGTGACTAACAGATACTGCTACTTTCAGGGAGGCTGAGTAACAGGTTGTGAAGCATTTAGTCAAAATGTAATCTCCAGTTATTTTCATTTAACTTTAATTGTCTTATCAATATACTTCCAACATTCCAAGGTTAAAAAAAAGCATATAACCTGGGTATATCTAGCAAGTGTTAGGTCTCAGGCTTTAAAGGCGGCTTTGTTAGAGGCAGCCAAACATTTTGCCAAAATTAAAATTTCAATTATTTTGATATAATTTTAAAAGCACTCATCTAAATGTTAAAAAGGCAGGTGTGCAGGTCAGTACCCCCTTTATGTACTGTATTTAACTAGATACAGATTCTAAGTTCTAAAGTAAACTGAGTTAGAGGCAGCTAAACATTTTGTCAACATTTAAATTTTAGCTATTTCCATCTACAATTGTTGCTTTGCACCACATGACCAATAGGCAGATCACATCACAAGGAACACAGCAAGCAATTAAAAGAATAAAAAGACAAGAAACATACTTTTGTTCTTTAACTTGTGCTACTCAGTGCCATGATCTGATGATGGTGGTGGCAACATGGAACAAAGCAACACACTGCTGGCCACTACTGTGTCCAAAATCTACCAAATTTAAAACTTAAATTACTATATCATGTATTTGTTTATGTCTTTGGTGACTTGGTAAGTGAGCTGATCCAAAGGACCATTTTCAGCTGTGACCCAGGCCACAAAAGTGGCAGACAACAAGCATCAGCAGAGGTATAATGCAGTGATATGGGATGACAGACACACCACAATATGAGGTCAGTACACAGTGTCACAATCACAAATCAGTACATACAGTAGTAATCAAACACAGGGTTACAGAAATTATAAGAGGATTTAACAGTATGAATAGTGCAGACTAAACTTACAGGCACAGAAAATTTAAAATGTACTGTATGATACAGTAATAATAATACATTTGCTTGACTAGGCAACAATAGAGCTGTGTGGAATATAAAATTCCACCCATGGAATGGCCGCAGAATGAGCATTCCAGTTCTGTGGAATTCTGAAGAATGTTTGTGAAAATGCTGTGGAATGCTGCAAAATTTTAAATTTCAGTTATTTTGTGATAATTTTAAATGTTTGTGTCCAAATAACACCAAATTTAGAATGTTAGCAGTACAGCATATCTCATAAATGTGTACTGACTTCCAGAGTTCTAAATTAAAATGGGGCAGAGTTATGGGTTTCCAAACATGTACTCAAAATTAAATTTCAATTATTTTAAGATAATTTTAAAATTTCTTCTCCAAATTTCTCCACAGTGTCAGGATATATAGAAGCACAGCAAATGCACATAGTCACTGTGTTTTAAGTCTCAAGCTTTAATGGGAGCTGAGTTATAGGTAGTCAAATATTTTGCCAAACTTTTTATTTCTGTAATTTTATTATAACTTTGATAGTATTCATTGAAATATTACAAAAATTGCCAGGTAAACAAGTTAGTACTATATTTGTATATGCCCATAGTTTCAGATTTAATGGGACTGTGTTATAGCCTGCCAAACATGTTTCTAAAATTTAATTTTCAGTTAGTTCCCTCTAATTTTAAAACTGCATACCCAAATATAACCAGAGTTGAAACATTTAAATTACTGTACCACATGGTCATCTGAAAACGTTTACATTTTCAGCTTTAAATGGGACTAAGTGAAAAGTAGTCAAACTTTCACAACATTTAAAAAATCAATTTTGCAAAAATGTAAACTACAAATGTATAAACCCTAAAACTTTAAAACTAAAGAATGCAATACCATTAAATTTGGCAGATTTGTGGCCCTTACAAGGGGACTGTGCGTGCTAATTTTATTAATTGCTTGCTGTGAGAAATTGCAAAATAACATCTCTACTTAATGTCAAACCCCATGAGTCTTTTTGAAAATTGTAGCATTTCATGAAAAACTCCATAAAATGGAATGTTCTAAATTCACTCAGCCTTATCTGGGGGTTCTAATTAAATTATAGGGGTATAAGAGGCAGGTAGCACAGGGTGTCACCAGGTTCAGGAGTTAGATGCACAATTTCACCAAGAAATGGACAGCTGAGCTGGGTAGCACAACAGTGGTTGACCCCAGGTTGGAGCAAGAAAGCAAAGAGTGTCAACAATTCCAACCTGAATGCAGGATATTTAAGAATCACATCCAGTAAATGTATAATCCAGGGAGCCTGATGTACATGCAAATCTAGGACTTAGAGGTACTCAAAAGCATATAGTAGGGGAAGACAATGTATTGGGAAGCAGGAAGAAAGAATTCTGGCTATTCCAACAGGGTAGGTTGATAGGAAAGGGAGTAGGTGACTCATGTTTTAAGGAAGTTTGTCACAGTAAAGAACAAAGAGGATATCAGTGGGATCAGTTGTTCTAGTGAGTCAATCTGGCTATGCCAAAAGAGAAGGGAGGGGGTAGTGACCCAGTGAGGAACAGCAGGACTGCAAAAAGTGCAGCCCAGATTATAAAATGAAGTAGTGATATGTGCATTGTTAAAGGGGAAGACTCCTGTATATTTATGATTTGGAAATGTCTGATGTAATTATTATACATTACATCAAGTACTGTACATATGTCAATAAGAGATCAGCCATTTCTTCTGTTGCAACACATATCTAGAGTTTGAGGCTCTGACACAAGGTAGTAAAATGTCAAGCAAGCCTCCATTTACATGAAAATGAGTCACTTGTAATACAGCCCCTCCCATTCCTTGATGTCACTGCAGCAACAGTGCAGAACAAAACATAAGGGTATCAATGCTGTCTATCCTGATTTTAGTTTCAGTTTGCAATGGCTTAAGACATTTCTGTCATGCAACTCACACAGGGAGTGGTACTTGTAGCCTTAGTACTGCATGTGTAGAGCAAATAATACATCTAATAGTATTTCATTCGCAGGAAACAAAAGCTGTTCCTGTGTACTGCTCATTTCTCTCTGTGAGACAGTTGTAACATGTTATGGAAAGCAGTAGACTGAATCAGTTAATCAACCAATCAACCAACCAATCAATCAATCAAGCAGTTAATCAGTCACTCTGTAGTGAACCAGGTGAACACCCTTGAGAGGATTCATTTACAAAGTGTGAAGCAGAGCAGTTTCCCAAAGGATCACACAAGACTGAATTTCTCCTTTGCACAAATTATACACTCCCCTTTCAGCAGCCTGAAAGTAGAGAGCTAGATCACTTACTATATAAAGTGTATTGTTTTACATTTCAAATGCTCCTTACATCTGGGTTCTGACTGGAAATACCAAGACACAGAATGCATATGATATGGGAGGAATGAGCTAAGCAAATACAGAGTACTACAAACACTGAGACTGATTAGTTTCTTTACATACAACAGCTGAAGTGTAGCATCTGATTTGTGAGGGACATCCTACTTCAAATGCTGGCATTACGGGGAGGGGGGCTGCCATAGCTTGTTTTCAGTACCTTCAAAGTGAAGTGCTATAGCTCTCACATCACTACTAATGATTTATACTGGGAATGGGGGCACTGTTAAAGTCATGGACCTGAGGGATCATCACAGTTCCCAAGGAGGTTAGGGGAACTTGTAAGGGTTAGAGAGTAAGAGACTTTAGTAGGATTTGAACCAGAGTTTCCCAGTTCTCGTCCCTGTGCTTTAACCACTAGATTATCCTTCTTCCATATGGTGCAGCTGATGTTCTGGTAACCTATTCCTTGTTATAGCTGAACTCTTTATTGCCTTACATCAGCCATCCAATCGCTGACTGCCTAGTTACAGAGGGAATGGGGAATTTTTGCAAGATTGTGTCTCACTGCTGGTGTCAATCGAAACAGAGAATGTTAACACACACAGAACATAATACAACAGCTATATAATACCACTTAAGACTCTTGTTGTACCCAGAGTCATTTATTGGTTAAACTGTTTTTGCTGTTTAGAAACATTAATACAACACATACAGGCACTTCTTTATAGGCATACTGTATATACATGTCAAATCAGTGCTGAATCACACTCATATGGTTCTAGTCCCTATTAGACCTGCACTTCAGGATGTGCACAACACTTAAAGAGTTCCCCGATTACTCAAGTGGGGGACCAAACATTGTGGGTTCTGTTTACTGGTGGAACAGGATTTAGTGCAGCACCATTATCTGTTGCTCTGATGACATCACCCTCCAGCAGCACTGATGGTAAAATGGAGGACAAACACATTGATAACTTCTGGGATCTGTATAATTTTTATTTATAATCTAGATTTGGACAGCAATAGGACTGCTGGCAACTAGAGGAGGAACACAACAGTTACACATAAGGAGTTGGGAAAATATGGGTGTGAAACTATGGGAGACTTCCCCTTTAATGTTAAATTCCACAAAAAAAAAAATTCTGGATGCTTCATCTACTGAATATGCTAGTATAAATATGTGAGAAAATGTTATTAATCATTTTTTCTTCTGCAAAATTAAAACTGCTTAACCAATTTATACAGCTGTGTTAAACACCAGATTACACAGACTATGAATATGCATGTTAAATGTTGACGTTATGCATGCAAGAGCAGAGAAGTTACAAACATTCACGTTTTTGATAGTTTTTAGAACATTTTACAAATATTTACATAGTAAAGTTTTGAACCCCTGTAACTTAAAAATCTGTTATCTAATTCCCTCCATACTTGGAAAATTCTCTAAGCATTACAATAAGGTTACCCATACTAATTTAAACATGTCTAGCACCAAATGTGCCTGAGTTATATGTAGATGAAATTTGTTCATGACATTTCCTGAAAAAAATAAAATTACAGATTTTGAGCACATTTAATTTTGAGACGATGCATCATATTGACATGAAATCTTGTACATTGTTAGACCACCTATCGTCGAGAAATCATGCCAAATTTAAGATCACTGACCCAATAGACGGTTAAGATATATGCAGATAAAAAAGTTCATGAAATTTTGCACATACAATAAAATAACAACATTCAAGGCCCTATAATTTTGAAACTGTTATACCATATTATATGATATTTGCTTGTTTGTGGCCATTGTCTCAAAGAATACATATTCTAAATATCAGCCCTCTAGCTTTAACGGTTATGGAGTTATAACCAGCTTACTAACGTCTTACAATTCTGCAAATGTTTGACTAAATAACATGGAATTTCATGGAATGCTGTGAAATTTCACTGAAATTCCATGGATTCAGAATTTGCCCATTCCGTACAGCTCTAGGCAACAAGCTATAGCATCCCCTGTAGGCTAAGCTAACATATGGTATCCACTAAATACAAGACAACAATTTAAATAAGAGCTGACAATCTTTATGGACTTATAGGAGATCAGGACAGGATAAGGAGCATGTGCACAGGAGAATAAACAGTGCTAGGGAGTAAGGGCAAAGCGTAAGGTCTAAGGTGTGAGTGGAAAAGGGAGCAAAAGGCAAACAGCCCGCAGCATAACCTAGGATCATATGATAATCCTATAATATGATTACCTATAATCATATGCTTATGTTTGCCATATATAACATTTCTAACTTTAAAAGGGACAATTATATTTTTAAATTAAATTTTCCAAGTGCTATAGGCAAACTGCAACATCATAAACCCCTGCAAATTTAAAACTAGAGAATGCAATGCAGCTATATTTGGTAGGTGGTTTCAAGTCCTTTAAAGGAGAATGCTTGTGTCAATTTCATTACTCTGTTGCTTAAAGGATGTCCATGTTATAAGCTGCCAAACATTGCAAAATAAGTAGCAACGGAACTTAAAGCAAAATGCGATGGGTCTTTCTGAAGAGTGTGGGATTTCATGATAATTACTGTATGTGGAAATCATATCCATTCATGTAGGACCTGAGAGGAATGGCAGTGGTATCAATTAGACAAGAAAATGTTTATTAAGATTCTGCTAAAAGAGGAAGGGTCTTCTTTTTCCGGCCCGTTTGAGAGCATAATGGGACAAAAACTGCCTGCATGCACAGGATGTTCTGTATCTGTGCCAAGACGGAGGGGGTACTGGCCCTGTCAAAGACATGATGTCAGGGGATTCAAATTAAATAATAGGGGTTGGGGAGGCTGCTAGTGCAGGGGGTCCAGTTGCAGAAGTATGTGTGTGTATATATACATACATTCAAACCATGGATATGTTATATGTGTGTGTACATGTCACAGACTGGTTCTCTCACATGACTCAGTCTGTGACTGTTACCAGTTTCATAACCCTTCAGATGCCAGAAAGGGTTACCTAGGTATGCTGCCACCACTTGTCTGCAGCCTCATTTGGAGTATTTCTAGGTCCAAATCCCACCAGATCCACTGTTCAAACACAGTACACTGCTTCTCACCAAAGGACAAATGATCTACCTAGTGGTAGGCAAAGTCCCAAAACTTTGCTTCACAGAGAACTTCACAAATTTTAATAAATTGACAAAGTTCTCCCTTAAGGTAAAATTATACTTTGTCTTAAAGGAAAACTTCACAAATTGGTAAAAAATGGGAACTTCAGCTGTGAATTGTGGTTCTAAGGTGAAGTTTGCAAGGATTCATGGGATTGGAGGTCACATGATGCTGCATTGAGTTGTATTGCCATGCATAGGCTGAATTCAGTGAAGTGTGAGGAAGGGGAGAGCTGGGACTCAATTTTCAAAGCCCTGGGTTTGATGCAAGGTGCCTATGTCAAACATAATTGATGCAAGTGGCACCTTGTGTCAAAAGATGTGAAAATTCCAATGTTTGAATATGGTCTGCATCAAAAAAGAAGAGCTGTTGTGCTTAAACTGGCATTGTGTCAGCTTTGCAACCAAAATCAGGGTGTGCCAGGTCACAAGGGGGCTTTCGCCATGGCAGGGCTGCAATATCCTCTTATTTGCAATTTTGGAACATCCACCATGGACGCAGCAAGGGGCTCCACTTAGACCAGGCAAGAGGTTGTCAAAAGGACTTGCACCACTTTCACACACTGTGGCATGGGGGGATGGGGTCTGAAAGTGGGCTGCCAGGGGTAGAAAGGACACAGAGGTGTCATAGGGGGCATCAGAGAGAAAGTGGGCCTGAGAGGGAGTCATGTGACACCCAATTTATTCTTATTTTATGTACCTTCATTGAGAAAGTGGTAGACTTTCTCCATTGTGCAATGAACAGTCATTCCAACAACAGCTTGACTCTATAGTCAGAAACATATCCCAACCCCAGTCTTCATTTTTTGCTGAAACATCTTCACTGAAATTTGCAGCAAATCACATCTACAGAAAATGCTACATCATTTTTATGACATTACACACTTAAAAAGTCCTTATCTAACATCTTTTAAATTTATTACCAAGTACTTTTCCATTCTATTGGATCAACAGAAAGTGCTGAATTAATCATCAAATAAGCTGTACAGCATATGCTCTGTGTCCATTAATTGTTGCCGGTGGCTTCGCCTCTTCTTATTCCTGCATTTCCCTCTCAGTACCTAGGGTAATCCAGGTTATCAGTAAAACATTCATTAAAAAAAAGATTTTTCAGGTACCCATACCATATATTTGTATTTAGGTGTTATCACCCCAACAGGTGCCACATCACTCCCTCACATGCCTGCTGTTTTCCTGATACCCCCATTGCACCCCAATGCCCCATTTGCACCAGCCCACTCCTCACAAGCAGATTAACCCCTCAACCATCCCAGCTTCTCTAGGGTTGCACCAGGTAGGAGTGATGGATCCCTGGGACAGTTTCTGTTGGAGAGCCAATTTTTAGGTGCTAGCCTGCAGCTGTGGCAACTCCTGTTTTTTTGGCACAGTGATCTGACCTTTATAAAATTGGGCACAGTACCCTTGACACACCCAGAGTTCATCGCAGCCTTAGAGCAATGCAATTTGTGACACTCCAAGGGGTCTTTAAAAAGTGAACCCCTGGTGTTATGTGTGCTCTGTATCTTTGAGCCCAGAAATGCTTTGGAAAGCATTTAAAACCCATTTTTTTCCAACAAATAACTTCACTAAGTGTTCACTGTGCCTCGTGTCTCTCGATCACCAATTATTTCTGATATTTGTTGTCATTTATGTAGTTTAAAGTTGCAGTTTAGTTTTCTGTATTCTGTGAAGTGAAGCAGTGTTGTGGGAGAGAGGAGCCTCACTGCAGTAACTTCCAGCAAAAAAGGCAGACTAGGCAGACTAGTCAACTTTTTCTGTCTTAACAGCAGGCAGTACTGTTGCAGTCAATGTTTTATGTGAATTTTTCTTCATGATTTCTGTAGTTAATTATTTTAATTTTGTAGAACAGTTAGGTGTGTTTTATTGAATTATTTCTTTTACTGTAGTCTAAGTAGCTTGATTTCATATTTGTTTATTGACAGAAGTTAGCTTTTTACACGTACATAGTAACGTTGTGGTAATTAGGGTTGGAAAAACTCAGTGAAGTTCTGCCTCTCATTAAATAAGAACTGGAACATGGTGGAATTCTGATTTGTTCTGATTAGTTCTGATTATTTATAAATATTTGAAAAAAATGTGATAAATAGAGAATAATGGCTAGATGGGTGAGTGTTATGATGTTTTTTTTAAGCATCTGAGGTGAGTGATGAGCTATTAACCTTGAGAGCAAAAAACAAGTTATGCCTAAAAAAAAAAAAAAAAAAGTAGTTAGTGGAAGAAGGGTGGTGGCATTCATGTTGCCAAATTATTTGCTGCCACATCTGTGGCATCCATGCTGGTGGGTGCAGGGGGAGGCAGCAACCAGAGGATCACTCAAAGAAGTAGCAAAATCTCTGGCTCTGGAGCAGTGGTCAAGAAGGAGGTTGCTGGTGTCCTCTTAACTACTGGTGGTGGTGGTGGTGGCACTGAGCCTGATGTGGACAATAGATCTCCAATATGGATACATGCACCATTTGCCAAACAGCTGGTGGCATTTCTCTGTGCATTACAGCATACTGGGCACAGATACCTAAGATAATATTTGACTCTTGCTGGGGAAAATAATTGTACTAAGCCCAGTTGTAGTGGTAGCAGCACTGGATAGTTGCCAGCATGTCACACTGCAGTGAGGAGTGTAAATTCACTAAAAATACCATCAACAGCTTAATCTGGTTCAAGGTAAGTTGGCATTCATCTGTATCCCCCTCCCCCGGGTCATGCCTGAAAATAGGCAGGATTTGCCTAGTGCACTTACCTGGTCAACAAAAAGTAAATTAATAAATAAATAATAAAATGCCTCACAGACATATGTTAGAAAATGTTAAAATTACTCTTGGCTGAGACTGATGAGTGGATGCAGTCTGTGGTGGTGGTACCACTGGGAGAGAGTGGTACAGAGTTTTAGGCTGTGGACTGGGGAGGACAGGAGGCTGTTGACCTTGAGACTTTTGTATATCAGTAGCTTCATTTTGATTCACCTTCACCTTGGTGTACCCTAAGGAGGAGTTTCAGGTGAAGCTGCCTGATGTTACCAATGCTGAATTTCCTATTAAATAGAAACACTTAGAGAAATTATCTGCAGAGGTAAACTTGGCAACTTTGCCTTAACTTTTCAATCAATCAATCAAAATCTTTATTTATTCAGGCGAACATCATTGAGCAAGCTCATTTGCAAGATGGACCTGATAAGGTCCAGGTTCAATTGTAGGTACAGCAGCAGACATATACAAAACACTTGTATTTAAACAGATACAGTAATATAAACATATATACAAAAATCCAAGGATAAAGGATGCTAAAATCTAACTGGACAAGATAGGATACAATAAAAAATACACTAGAAAAATCCAGTAGGAACAAGTCCCAGTAGAGGAGCCAGAGCAAGCACGTAGCATAAGGTACCCAGAGTTACAGGCTCCAGGGCAAACTAAAGCAGACAAACAGATATGATGATTGAATGACTGCAACAAGTGGTGATAACAGCCTCTGACGAATGACATGGAGGGGCCGGTGAGAGATTCGGACAGGGGCTATGGCTAGTAGTAGTAGTAGTAGGAGGTATGGGGGACTAATTGGGGTTGAGGTAAGTGTCAGGAGTTGATGTGGAGATCATAGTCTGGGGAAGCAAAACTGGAAAATGGTATGATAGGGGGCTGAGGTATCAATAAGGGGGCTGCGTGTGAGGGAAAACTGAGGGGATAATTTATGGGAGAGCTGGCAATTATAATTGCTGACTGAAAGGGGGAGGGTTGTGAATGTGACTGGACTAGGCCTTATGGTAGCAGTTGCATTTCTCTGGGAAGAGACTTATGCAGAGCTTTTTAAAGGATGCTAGAGGTATAAAATTGGTCAACTTTAGGGTCTTCTGTAGAGAATTCCATGCCATTGCTAGAGAGTAGCTGATTGCAGACCTCCCATGCCAAGTGTAGGCTTTGGGCATCTTTAGAGTGATGATATGTTGCTTCTTAGGGCATAGGACCTAGCTGTGGCCAGTGTAAAGCAATCTAAAATATAGATTGGAAGTTTATTAGACAAAGCTTTGTAAATCCATAGTACAGCATTTCTGTTCCTTCTGAGGTATAGGGATACCCAACCAACTGCAGCATAGAGAGAGCAATGATGAGTGCTGAATGGAAGATCTGTAATAAACCTTAGTGATCTGTGATACAAGGTATCCAATTTGCTTAAATAGGAAATAGGACAGTGACCATAAAGGAAGTCTGCATAGTTGTTAAGTGAAATAAATGAGGCCTGGTATAGTCTCAACCTTGAGTCTCTGGTTAGAAAATGTTTAATTCTGAAGAATAAGCCGAGCCTCTGGCGAAGTTTTTTCAGAAGTTCTTCAATGTGATATGTGTAGTCAAGCCTGCTGTCAATCCACACCCCTAAGTATTTGAATTTATCTACAAAGTCCAGGCTTTCTCCAAGGATGGTGGATAACTGGGGAAGATTGCTTAGTGAGGATGTGTTAGTGTAGGTATGAGTGGAGAAGAACATTGCTTTTGTTTTCTTTGCATTTAAGAGGAGCTTTTTCTCAAGCAGTTGATATTGCAAAAGGGAGAATTCTGCTTGTAAGATTTCACAGGCCATTGCAGGTGATGGATTACTGTCATACAAAACAGTGTCATCAGCAAAGAGGTGAACATTGGCTTTGGTGAGATTTGAGTCAATGTTGTTAATGTAAATGGCAAAAAGGATAGGGTCCAGGATAGATCCATGTGGAACTCCTCTTAGGAGTGGTTTTAGTGAGGATAGGTCACCTTCAGCTTTCACCTGCTGTGACCTAAGGTAAGGTAACACCTGAACCACTTAAGAGAGGGTGGGTCTAAGCCTATGGAGTGCAATGAAGAGAGTAGTAGCTCATGGTCCACAGTGTCGAATGCTTTGCTTAGATCAAGGAATACAGCACATACACTGTTCTTTTTATCTAGTTTAGTTTGCCAGTCATTTGTGACTTTGGCCAGTGCAGAGATAGTGCTGTGCCTGGCCCTAAATCCAGATTGAGCTGGATTTAAGAGGTTAGTAACTTCAAGGTAATCACTTAATTGGATGCTCACTAGTTTTTCTAGCATCTTGGATAGCACTGGAAGAATGGATATGGGCCTGTAATTGTTGAGGTCCATGGGGTCCCCTGATTTTAGGAGGAGAATCACTTGGGCTGTTCTCCACATCGAAGGAATAGAGCCAGAGGATAATGATAGATTAAAAAGATGTGTTAAGGGAACTGCAAGCACATGAATTGCAATTTTTTAGAAAATAGGGGTTGAGAGAGTCTGCACCTGCGCTTTTTTTTTAGTGTCCAGTTGCAGCATTAGGTCCTCTACTTGCTTCAGCTATACTGGTTTGAAGGAGAAGGAAGAGTCAGCCCTCTGAGCCTCAGTATACTGGGAGTTAAGTTGTGCCCGCAGTAGATTAGCTGGAGAGGTGTCAAAAGCAAGGCCAGCAGTTGTGAAATGATTATTGAAAGCATCCAGTATTTCCCGTTTATCAGAGATAGCACCCTTATTATGGTGCACTTGAGATGGCTGAGAGGTGCTAGAGTCCTGCCCTAAGATCCCCTTGATGGTGCCCCAGAATCTAGCAGGATTGTGATAAGAGGCATCAAGTTCAGCCATATAAAAAGCAGCCTTAGCATCCCTTACTTTTTTGGTGCAGCTATTTCTGGCCTTCCTGAACAGCGTCCAGTCATTTGGGTTCTTAGTCTTCCTTGCCAGTTTCCATAGCTTATCTCTCTCCAACAGTGCAGATTTAAGGTCAGCTGAAAACCAGTGGCAAGATTTGCTTTTTGTTCTAACACTAGTGATTGGTGCATGAGTATTAAGGGCACCTATTATTATGCTGTTTAACACCTGGTGTGCTTTTTCCACAGAATAGGTAAGATAGAACTCCTGCCAGCATGTAGAGTGACTTAGGTCATGGAGATATCCCTCAATATTAAGGTTTTTCTTGGATCTTCTCAGAAGGAATTTTGCTGGGGTAGCTGGTTTGCCGGGTGATCTTATTCCTGCAATGAGACAGTGGTCACTCATGTCACCAAAAAGCACTCCAGTGTGTGAGAATAGGTGGGGTTTGTTTACCAGAATGATGTCAAGTAGTGTGCTGTTACTTCTATTCTTTGAGTTGATTCTTGTTAGTTCATTTATCAGTTGTGTAAGCCCATATGTATCACAGAATGATACTAGGGGTGCAGCTGACTTGGAGAGCCAGTTTAGGTTTAGATCACCTAGGATTATGATTTCTTCAGGGCCCGGTTTGATTAGGTTCCCCAGGTGGGATAAAAGCTTGTGTTCAGCAGAGGGGAGCCTGTAGCAACCAACTAGCTGAAAAGCTGCCGTATAGGAGAGAGTTATTTTGAGGGATATACATTCAAATTCTTTGGGTATCAATGTTGCACTAAGGCAAGATGCAGATATATTTGACTTTACGTTTGTAGCTACACTACCACCCCTTGCCTGGCGATCTGCTCTGAATATTTGGTAATTGGGTAGATTTACTTCCCTGTCTGTTGTGGCAGGTTTGAGCCATGTCTTGGATACTACAAGAAAGTCTGGCAAGGTATGGGCAACCCAGGCTTTTATTAATGAAAGCTTTTTCAGGAGGCTGCATGCATTGATATGTAGGAAAATTAGTCCTTTGATGGTGGCTAGGTCTGCTGGGGAGGTGATGCTCTCCGGAGGGCCTGGATTGATTTCCACATTACCAATACAGATCAGCAAAAAGAATAAGAGTTTCATAAGGGCTTGAGAGACAGGAAGAGGGGACTGTCTTTGGACCTTCTCTTCTTGCTCAGTGGCCACTGCTTTGGGGTGATCCACCTGGGGTTGTGACTTTGTATCGTGTCACAGAGTAATAATTTGGTGGGCAGGTGTAAGGGGAACTGTATACCCAATAATGGAGCATCGAGCGGAATAAGTACATGACAAGTAGCATCCCGTTTTGGGGGTTACCCCACTGATTATGATGTGGCATCGGTAGGGCATATATGAGGATCTGGTCAACATTCACTGAGGGTATAGCAGAGAGGCTAGGCTGGTGGGCCGCATTATTCAGTGTGGTATGGATCGGGACTGGAGGTGTAACAGAGAGGCTAGGCTGGTGGGCCGCATTATTCAGTGTGGTGTGGATCGGGACTGGAGGTGTAACAGAGAGGCGAGGCTGGTGGGCCGCATTATTTAGTGTGGTATGGATCGAGACTGGAGGTGTAACAGAGAGGCGAGGCCGGTGGGTCGCATTATTCAGTGCAGTATGGATCAGGACTGGAGGTGTAACAGAGAGGCTAGGCCGGTGGGCCACATTATTCAGTGTGGTATGGATCGGGACTGGAGGTGTAACAGAGAGGCTAGGCCGGTGGGCCGCATTATTCAGTGTGGTATGGATTGGGACTGGAGGTGTAACAGAGAGGCTAGGGTGGTGGGTCACATTATTCAGTGCAGTATGGATCGGGACTGGAGGTGTAACAGAGAGGCTAGGCTGGTGGGTCACATTATTCAGTGTGGTATGGATTGGGACTGGAGGTGTAACAGAGAGGCTAGGCTGGTGGGTCGCATTATTCAGTAGGGTAGGGATCGGGACTGGAGGTGTAACAGAGAGGCTAGGCTGGTGGGTCGCATTATTCAGTGTGGTATGGATCGGGACTGGAGGTGTAACAGAAAGGCTAGGCTGGTGGGTCACATTATTCAGTGCGGTATGGATCAGGATTGGAGGTGTAACAGAGAGGCTAGGCTGGTGGGTCGCATTATTCAGTGCGGTATGGATCGGGACTGGAGGTGTAACAGAGAGGCTAGGCCAGTGGTCCACATTATTCAGTGTGGTATGGATCGGGATTGGAGGTATAACAGAGAGGCTAGGCTGGTGGGTCGCATTATTCAGTGCGGTATGGATCGGGACTGGAGGTGTAACAGAGAGGCTTGGCTAGTGGGTCGCATTATTCAGTGTGGTATGGATCGGGACTGGAGGTGTAGCAGAGAGGCTAGGCTGGTGGGCAGCATTATTCAGTGTGGTATGGATCAGGACTGGAGGTGTAACAGAGAGGCTAGGCTGGTGGGTCGCATTATTCAATGTGGTATGGATCGGGACTGGAGGTGTAACAGAAAGGCTAGGCTGGTGGGTCGCATTATTCAGTGTGGTATGGATTGGGACTGGAGGTGTAACAGAGAGGCGAGGCTGATGGGTCGCATTATTCAGTGGGGTAAGGATCAGGATGACTTCTTCCTCATTGAACACCATGAAAGAAAGAGAAAGAAACAATAAGAGGAGTCTCCCCATTTTGAAGGCGGTATTAGTGGTTATCTACAATGAGAACAGGGGAAGGACTGCTGACTGGGTGGCACCGCAGGGGTCAATGACAGATTATTGGTTAGAATATCGCTGGGGGCGGGAGGTACGAAAAACGGTGGAAAATGCCTATAAAAGTAACATACGGGGAAGGGTGGTGGGCAAAATGTGGCTTTCCCATACCTTCCTGGCTGTCCTCCTGGCTTTCTGGTCCCCTTGGTCAGCCTTGCGGTCACCGACCTCCCGCTGGTGGAGTGAAGCCCCAGTGCTCACTGGGTGCTGAGGGCAGGGAAGGCTTGACTGGAGGGAGACACAGGAAAATACAGCAATTAAAGAAATAGCAGAAAACAAGTGTTTCTGCAAGGCAGTGTGAATAAATTTACACAACAAAGGCTGGGAGGGTGCGGCGCCTGAGCGTCTGACCCACTAGAAATCCCACCAGAAGACTGTAAATCACATTTCAATTTAAACTTTAACAGATTCCTTTAACACTGTAGCTATACTGGAAAACAGCTCTTTTTGGACAGTTTAGTTAAGAAAAGAAACACAATCCCCGACCAGCTTCAGCACTGTAAAATCAATACAAGAGTCTATGGAGCAGGGGGACCAATCAGCTGCAAGGCTTAGTCAGCGCTCGCCTCGCGATTGGCCGCGGCTTTCCCGTACCTTCCTTTTATCAAGCTGAAAACACCTTGCCTTAGTTATGGTAACTTTGCAGCCTACCTCTTTGGAAAGGAATCACAGACTTGCCAGTTTACCCCTGGGTATCTATACTTTGAATGACTATGTCACAGAAAGCATGACGGTATAAACATAACATTTATTACGCCACTGACATATATTATTGGATAATACACACTAAAGACTATGGGAATACAGTAGTTCTACAGAGGTGAAAATAATCATATTTGAAAAGATAGAGGACATACAGAAAAATCTAACTCAAAGCAATAATATTAATTGTAAGTAGAACAGAAGAAGCTGGCCCCCGACTGGAAATCTGCTGAGTTATGGCAGACTCAGACCTGTAATGTTGCTAGTTCAAAGTCCCAAAACATATCTGACTCTAACAGTAAACATACTTAGAAATGCCGCTGGCTGGCTGGCTGGCCCACTACGCCTGCATCATCATACATGCCTCTCTGACATCACAGTCTGGACCATTGCTTTTGATTTCTGGAGACCACAATGTTTCTGAATGGTTTTGTGAACTGAAGTCAGGTTCTATGGATTTATGCCTGGGGCCCTTTTGTTTTCCCACCTTGCTGAACAAGTGGAGTTCTACCTTATTCTGCCTTGTCCCTGTTTACAGTCAAAACATGCCTTTTTATTATGGAAGAAATCCAGTCCTTTGTAGTTTTACCTAAATAAAAAAAATGTTCACAGAGCAGGGAGTGGATTGTTAATAAAAGGCCCCCTTAGCTGAGTTATGGCAGACTCAAACCTGTGATGTTGCTAGTTCAAAGTTCAAAAACATAACTGACTCTAAGAATAAACACAGAGAGAAATGCCTTTGGCTGGCCAGCCCATTGCACCCACATCATCACACATGCCTCTTTGACATCACAGCATGAACCATTTCTTTTGATTTCTGGAGACTACCCTTTTTCAGAACAGATCCAAACTGGTTTGTGGATTGAAACCTAATTTTGTGGCTTGAAGCCTGAGTCTTTAGTTTCCCCAACTGACTCAGTAAGTCAGGTTCTGTCTCATTCTGCCTTGGTCCTGTTTACACTCAAAAGATGTATTTTTGTTATGAGAGGGGTCTTGCTACCCATCAGTTGAAACACTTTATAAAGCCATATAGGATAACAAAAATAAAAGCAAAACACACAAGAAAAAGATACATTGCAAGCTGTCACAGTGCATATGATATGTAAGCAATAAGACATGATTGGCAACAAGGATGGCATGCTTTTCCTTTCAATGTAACTGGAAACAAATTTATACAGCTCTAGATGCCCTCCTATTTTCCTTTTAGTTTCTGTCTAATATTCTGATATGTTTACCTTTTTTTGTAAAATCAGTCATCTACTTTTGTGCCTTTGTAACTAGCCTGTCTCCCTCTCCACTCAGCAGTTGTTGCTCCCTTTTTATACTGCCTGATTATTCTGTGTCACCAGTAATACTATTCCAGGTCATTCCAATGAGAAGCATGGAATGGTATTGCTTATGTCATGGAATGGGCACGAGGTCATGTTGTCACATACAAAAACAGTGTGGCACTATACCGTGCTGTCAAAACAGCAACTAAACATAAATATAATAAAATACTTGTTTTTTGCAGGGGGCTCTGTCCCCCACCCCCACTCCCACCCATTAAGGGGGCTGTGTCCCCTAATCCCCCTCCCATTAAAATAACCTCTTCACAAGAAAGAAAAAAATTAACAAACCTAATCTGGGACCAGCAATAGAATTCCGGTCTACAGCAGTTCCAGCACCAAGGGCTCTACTCCCTGAGCCACTGCAGCTGCTTGGTGGACCCCCCCTTCCAGCAGAGCTGCTATCCTCTGCAGTAGAGCTTTCCAAGAAACAACTATAGAGTCACCACTACAGCTCCACACTATTTATGACATGCTGCATTGTGTACCCAGTAGCTGTTCTTCCCTGCGCTGTTACTGTTGCGCAGTTCTGCCCTGCAGCTTTGTGTCTATTAGGGCTGTGCATGGGCCGAATAGTATTTTCCGAATACCACAAATAGTAGGCTTCCTGAATATTTGGATGCATTTTCTGAATAGTTCACTACTCGGCCACTATTCGGGAATTACTATTCGGTGAGATTTCCAAGTTTTGCAGAGCTTTGTTGGCCAATCAAACACTGTTTCTTGAGCTCAAAGGCAAGCACACCATGTGACGTCCTCACTCTGAGCTGGTAGAAGACAGGAGACAGTGGTTTCTGAGAGCTGCTCTGCAGTACTTTTGAGACCTTAAACTTGCTAAAAAAGAAATGGATTTTTGCTTCACAGGCTTTTTTGGGTCAGTATAGTTTTTTTTGATCAGTGTCAGAAAACCTATATTTGGCTTTCTGACAGGTATTTTGTCCTTATTGTTGTACTCAGTTACAGGGACTAGGAGGGCTGTTTGCTAACATACCTTCTTTGCTGCTGTCTGACATTGCTCCAGTGTGATTTATTTGGGTGAAGCACATTTTATTTTTGTGTTTTGTTTTTTTGCTGTTGTCTGGTTCCAGGCTTGATTCCCTGCATGACTGATGAGGGTGTCTGCTAACTCCCCCTCCTGCAGGTCACTGCTTATGATTTGCTGTATATGGGCCAGATATTCAAAAGGGTTGCGCCGTGCGCAATAGGGTTGCACCTGTGCAAGTCCGAACTTGCTCCATTCTGCGATATTCAGCAGGAGGCAGTTGTGCCACTGAAAACAGGCTGAGCAACAGCGCGATGCAAATGAATGCGTGCTGAACTGGAGGGGGAGGAACCATGCATAAACTGCAAAGCCCGATATTCAGCCGGGCTGTGCAGAGTTGTGCAGGCGCAACCCCCAACCTGCGCTTGCACAACTTTTGAGCCAAACAAAAGGCTTAAGTCGAGAGGCCACCCACAGGTGAGCTGCTGCATTGCAAGGGTGCAACACAGCAGCTGCCACCTGTGCTGGCTAACCCCACTCCTGTGCCCCCTGCAGCCCGATTGTGGGCAAAACAGTTTAGAATCCCCACCACCCCCACTGGCCCGATCATGGGCATAGTTTAATCCCCCCACCGCTCGATCACAGGAAGCAATGTGTCTCCCCTCCCGAACACATCCCTGGTGGTCCAGTGGACCGTAGATCCTGATCGCGGGATGGAGTAAGAAAACACCCCCAAACACATCCCTGGTGCCTAGTGTCCCCACCCCACCAGCGGCGGCCTCACCACCCGCTGTCCCCTGGCGGTTGGTGGGGCAGCATCCACCGCCTGCCACCCGCGCCCACTGACTGACTGCCCAGTGAGGCTGCCGCCCGGTGGTGCAGGCAAGAGCCAATGGGCATACAGCCCCATACATCTGAAATGCGGTATGGGCTGCATGCCCCGTGGCTCTCATCTGCACCAGCAGCCGAAGCAGTCAGTTGGGGCGGTAGGTGGCAGGTGGCAGGTGGGATGCTGCCGGCTGTCGGGGGAGTGGGATTGCGAGGCTTCACCGGTGGGTGGGTGGGGACACTAGGCACCAGGGATGTGTTTGGGGGTTTCTTACTTCCATCCTGCGATCAGGATCTATGGTCCACTGGACCACCAGGGATGTGTTGGGGGTTTATTACTTCCATCCCAATCACGATTTACGGTCCACTGGACCACCAGGGATGTGTTTGGGGAGCACATTGCTGCCGCGATCGGGCTGGTGGGGGTTAAACTATCCCATGATCGGGCCAGTGGGGTGTGAGGGATTCTACACTCTTTGCCCGATCGGGCTGCAGGGCATCGGTCCCCGATGGCTGCTGCCTGGCAGGGTGCCAGGCGCAAGTCCTCGGGGATCAGTGCACCTGCATGCTAATGGCATGCAAATGGGGCCATAATCAGATGCAAATGGCCCCCCTGTGCCTTGCATGAATTTTGGCCCATTTGCATGTCACCTTTTGAATATCGGGATTTTGTGCATGGCGCAATGCTACTTGCACCACCGCAAATTGAATGCTCCACTCTGACAATTTGTGGTGGTGCAAGTTCCATTGCGCCATGCACAGTGGCTATGGCCAGGGTTGATATTCAAAGGAGTCGCTCAAGGGCGCAACTCCTTTGAATATCACTCTGGACACACCCCTGCACAACTATTTTGTGCATCGCAAGGGCTTGCGCCACAAAATAGTGCAGTTTGAATATCTGGCCCAATGTGCATAATATTTGATTTTGTGAGGCTTCACCCTGCATGTGCATACTTAATATATTTTTTAATGAAAGCTGTGAAAAAAAGGCTGTGGGTTCTATCCCCACACCAGGCACTTGGGTTAATATCCCAATACTGACACTGTAGTGTGGCATGAGAGGGTGCTGCACTCCTGAGGTGACGTCTTTCAGATGAGACGTTAAACCGAGGTCCCATCTGCCTGTTCTGGTGGTAGTTCAGGTGGATGTTAAAGATCCCATGGCACTTATCAAAAACAGTAGTGGAATTTTGTTTATTAAGATCAAATTAAATATCACAAAACAAGATTGCAAGTACAAACCATAATAAAGAAATAAAATAAATACATAAATACAAAGAAAAAGGAAAAAATAACATTCAAGTAACAGGCACATCATTATCTGTAATCCACATTAAATTTCTCCAAGTTCTACTTACAAACTCTGCTGTCTGCTTTTATTTGTCAGTAAAATAAATATTTCGAACATCAGAAGATATCTTTCCTATTAATTCTTCATGTAAAATCAGTTTCTGTTGCAAAGTAAATTAACATCTAATGTTCCAAATATACCATTTTATAACAGAAAAAATACATATAATGTATCAAAATCCCATTTTTTTCCAATGGTTATCAATAAACCCCATGAATCAAAACTTCATAGCTCACTGATTTCAGTATATGCATATTCCAGTAGTTTGCAATGGTCTCCCAGAACTTTGCAATATATGAACAAGAGAAAAATAAATGTTCCATAGTCTTCAATTTAGTTATACAATGTAGTCTTGCACACAATCGGTCCTCCTTCTTCTTATGCTTTTGGTTCACTTTTACACTTAATTTTTCATGCCAACATAACCATAAAATGTCCTTAAATTTAACTGGCACTCTCTGACAAGTATTTAAATGAAATACTGATGACCAGAATGCAGGGGGGGAATAAGGAAAACATTATGCCTTCTGAAAAATGAGTTTCCTGAATTATATGATATATCTTTTTTTTTGACTTAACAAGGAACATTAAAGGTGCAATCTGCTATTTATTTAATTTAACAAAAAATTCTCTATAGTATGGAGGAGCAAATGTAACAGTTCAAAAAACTCTTTGAGTACCTGCAACCCACCCTGGGAACCACATTGCCAATTTTTCTAAAAATAGATCAGACCATACTGAAGGTATTCTTATACATAGTGGCTTAACATTAATAAATAAAAAATGAATGTACAAAAAAACTACAGGGTTAACCATGTTCAATCCACCCTGTTTCATAGGTAAATATAAAATATTTATTTTTAATGGATTTAGTCTACTTCCCCATACTGCAGTAAAAAAAAAATACCTAGCAAAGTAGATTCCTTTTCTTTTGGGGGTGGAAAAGATGCACAAACATAAAGAAAAACAGTAGCAGCAAATAGGTTTTTATTAAATAAACATGTTTCATCTTAGCCATAGTAAATTTGTTCCAATTTCCTACCATTGACCTACCCTGTTGTAGCTGTACATCCCAATTTAATAAATCTTGTCTCCCTAGATCAAAGTTTATGCCTAAGACTCAAATAAGACCCATAACAACAGGGATTCCTACAATATTATCCTCAAAATCCTGATATAAACAGACTCTTTTACATTTACTTTTTTATTTGTTTAAACAAATCCCTGAAGCCTGACCAAAACTATCACAAACTTGTACAGCAGTTTGAATGTCCTCAGGAGAATTTAATAAAAGACATAAGTCATCTGTATAGGCAACTGCGGTAATTGAGAAAGGTACAGAAGAAATAGTCAAAGGAAAAAATAAATGTCTATCATTCAAGATTCGTAATAATGGATCTATACTAAACACAAACAACAAAGGACTTAATGGACATCCCTGATGTACCCCTCTATGTACTGGAATCATTCAACCTAAAAACTTGTTTATTAAGGGTCGGACAACTGCCGTATGATATACAAGCCATAACCAAGAAATAAACTACATAGGTATACCATATTTTTCCAATATCAACCACAGAAAATCATGATCCACAGAATCAAAAGCCTTTTTTTGATCTAAAGATACCAAGCATCCAGACACAAGACCTAAGGTCCCTGATTCAAAAATTTCTCTTAGCAAAAATAATATATCAGTCACCCGCCTACCTGGAATTGCACAGAATTGCCATGCTGAAACAACATACTGAGCTAAATGAGAAAGTCTAGTATTCAAGATTTTAGTCAACATTTTAAAATCCACATTTAAAAGACAGATGGGCCTCCAATTCCCCAAGCATTTCTTATCGCCTTTTTTGAACAAAAATATAGTGATTTCAGTTGACATATCTAAAGGAAAACCAGACATCTTAAGTAAATAATTAAAGACTTGTGCTAATTCTTCAGCAATAACAGAAATAATTAATTTGTAAATATCTACAGGAATACCATTTGCCCCTGGCACCTTACCCTTAATAAATGAATTAACTGTAGTAATAATTTCAGTAGCCAAAATATCTTGTACCAAACAGTCCAATTCTTCCTGAGGAATATCGGGAATACAAATAGACTGAAAAAGTGATCAAAAGGCAGTTAAGTCAGTTTGCTGTTTAGAGCATTGTTGCTGTAAAAAGCTAGAAACTGTCCTCAAAATATCTGAAGGAGAAGTAACCATATTATGCTGTTCATCCCACACAGCCTTCATTTTTTTTACTTTATGTTCTAAACTTACAAGTTAAAAAGGACAAACAGAATCCAACTTTCCTTTAGTACCAAATTGTTGTTGCATTTGTAAAGATTCTGTCTGTTTATCATGAAAAAGTTTCATTTCTGCTTGTAATTTGGAAATGTGATCATCAAAAGTGTGCTTTGTGATCTGTGCTAAACTCATCAAACATTGTAAATGTTTTCTACAATACTGATACCTCAACCTCTGGTCATCTCTATTTTGTTTACTTAAAGAACTTAACAAGACACCTAATACTAATTTAACATTATTCCACCAAAGCATGGGATTATCAAAAATATAAAATAATGTTTTCTGACCACAAATAAGATGTAGAACTTGGTGTGCTATTGATGTTGTGTTCAGCAAAGTCGTATTAAACTTCCATAAACCAGGACCATTCTGAGAAATCACATCATCAATAGACATTGCAAGTTCTTTATGATCCGAATATTCCACTGCTTATGTGGACATAAATGTAACAGGAATGTAAAAGAAAAAATCTATACGAGTAGCATGGGAATTAAGTTGAAAAGTCGGGTCTCTTTTATGAGTATGCAAAAAAAAAGCATCATATCGATTAGCCATCTGCAATGTATTATATAAAAAAGAGAATCAGAAAAAAAAAATATTTGTAAGAGTATCTTTACCCCTGTCCTGCTTAGTAAGCCCACAATTAAAGTCACTCCCCCATATCACATTTTGGGAAGAAAATAAATATGGCTTAATTAACTGAAAGGTTTCAACCCTCGCTGCGTTGGACTGCGGTGCATAGATATTAATCAATTTATAATAAATGCCATCAAAAACAAAATCTAATAACAAAACCCTACCAGGCAATAAATCCAATAATTTTATTATCCTAATCTGCACCGTAAATAAAATCCCAAGCCCTGAACATGACTCTAAACCCAAAGACCAATAAGAAGGACCCTTATACCATTCAGATTGTGCTTGCATAATTTCTAGTAAAGTATGTAATCTGGTATCTTGTAGCAAAAAATGTCTGCCTTTGTAAATAAAAGATGCAAAAAAACACTTCCCTTTTTCTTTTTCTTTTTAATACTATTCACATTAACTGTGACAAGTTTTAAAGAAGACCCCAGCAGTGAATGTCTCAAGGAGGTTTACGACCTGACTTTCCTACATTTGCTCCTTTGTTCCTTGTTTTACATTTCATCATAGACTCCTGATTGTACCCTTGACACCCTTGTCACTGTAATCTGAATCAGAGCATATATCCCTTAGATTCAAATCTTCAGAAGAAAATTCAGACTCAGGACCAGAAACTGGTATTGATTTAATGAGCAGTTGAAATCTGCTAGAAGTCTTAGTTTCGGAGATCTTATGTACTTTTGGAGCAGGCTGCTGCCAAGTATGTCTCCTAGTAACCTTCCTCTCAGTTCCCATAGAAGATGCAGCAGTAGTGGAAGCAATGGGGGGGCATATTATGCTTAACAACCACAGTAGAATCTAACAAAGGTACAGTCTGAATAATAGGAGGTAATAACTCATCAATCGGAGTATCCCTTACACATGAAACATCTTCCACTTCCTTAAGCAAAGGAGCAGAAGGTATCTCATCTTGGATAGTCTCAAGAATTATATTTTGCTCAGAAGGCACTATGATAGGGTCAAACCTAGGTTTGAGAATTGGAGAAGCACACTTTCTCTGTGGTGTTGCAACCAGTAATTGTTGTTCTTCACTATCACCAAACTCTGTTTGTCTATGAGCAGCTTTACTACATGTATTGTAAGTGTGTCCTGCATTACCACAAAGATTACAGATCAGTTCCTTTACGCATTGCCAGTAATTTCCTAATTTCCCACACAAAGAGCATTTTACTGTGTCACAGACATTACAGATATGCCCCAAATCTCCACATTTATAACAACTCTTGGGTTGACCAGAGTAAAAGAGCACTCCTCTATCTACCCCCCAAAAAAAAGGAGTTTGGTAAATGTTGTATCTCTCCATCAAGTAGCTGCAAAATAATTTGAACTCTCCATCCTCCTGTCCAAATATTTTCAGAGTCAAAAATAGCCTCAGGATGACCTAAGACTGTACACCTTTTCTTTAGCCAGTACATTAAATCAGTAACACTGACTCCCTCATTTCGGAAAAGAATAGTAATCATTTTCTGCGCTGGCTTTGACAAGGGGATAACATCAAATGCTACCCATAGAGGAGTATCTTTAACAAGATTATATCTTGCCCAAAATTTATCAAAACCAGCTTGCGATCTGAAACTAACATCGAATATTTTTTCATCTGATACATGAATAAGAGCATAAAGCTCAGTTGCAGAAAATTTCAAATTTTCTTGTAATAACTTTGTCCCTACAGACACTCTATCTGGAAAGATATCAAAACCTCCTTTGTAAATAAATTTAACTGCATTATGCTGTTTTGCAGGGAAAACTTTTCTTTGAAAAAATGAGGCATACAACCTATTATTTGGGTCAGCCCCCAGTTCTTCTTTGCCTATCATCTTCATTTCCTTCATGTCCAGAATCTCCATTATTTGTAATTGAGTGATCCAAAATTATATTCCCATCTTCTTCAATGTTACCAGTATCATGAATAACAGGAGTTATATGATCTTTCAAGGCAGTTTTAAAGTGCAAGTGCGGATTATGAGTCAATGCAAAGTCAGAAGGTAATGAGTCAGAAAACATAGGATTTTGTCCCCCATCAGTTCCTGAAGAATGCATACTTGAAATAGAATTTACTCCTGATCGCAGACCCTCTCTGAGAAGACGAATGCCCAGAATCGTTACTGGAGCGAAACCTGAGGTCCATTGATTAGTTGTAGGTAAACAAACCATCCAGCCACTTGTAAAGAACTTTCAACCATCCAAGTTTCATTTATATCATAATCCAAGTCTGCCCAAGAAGCAGAATCCGCAGATGAATTTTTGTGAAACTTTTCATTAGAAGCTGAAAACAAAAACACTGTATCTTTAGTCTGGTTAGAAGGAGAAGACTGAAAAACAACCGGGCGTTGTTGGGCCAGTACCACCGAGCGGTCGTTAGGGACAGTCTCAGAGGGAGTATTTTGGGATGGTTCTTGACAACTCCTGCCAGTCGCCATTTGCTTGCCCAGATCAGATACAGAGAAGTCCACAGTTTTAACACTTTCATCTTGCATTAATAAAGGATTTGTTTTTTCTGTAGGTGTAATAGGTATTGAAACTATAATTTGAAGTGGCTTTACCTTCGCAGAAAACTGTGAAATATTTTTCTCAGAAAGTACATGTCCATCTGACAACTCCATAGAAGGATCATTCTGTTGCCCAGAAATAGATTCATCCAAGAAAAGGCCTTCTGCATCATAAAAGGTTTCCGCTTCATAGGTATCTAGTAATACAGGAGCCTGCAGCTCCCCAGTCTCCTCCATGACCTCCTCCTAACACACACACAGGTATCAACTGACTCACAGACAGCCAATCCCCTACTGGTGAGTAGGGGAATTTTCCCGGAGTCCTGGCCAAATTTCCTCCATTCACTAAAAAATTACCACCAACAGCTTAATCTGGTTCAAGATCAGCTGGCATTCATCTGTATCCCCTTCCCCTGGGTCGTGGCTGAAAATAGGCAGAATTTGTCTAGTGCACTTACCTAGTCAACAAAAACTGAATAAATAAATGAGGCAGGGCCACACATGTGCACAGCTGTGTGCACACAGATTTTGAAATAAATTTCTTGGTTTCATGTGGTAAGGGCAACTCCCTGAGAGTGAGTCCACAATGAGTGACTGCATGAGGCAGAATGCAAGGAGGGCGAGAGGGAATAATGGCGAATGGTGTGGAGAGAGCTGGCAGGAAGCAGAGGATGCTTGGATGAGTCAGAATGGATGACGGTGCCATGGGGCAACAGGCAGTTGTTGAAAGCACCCTGGCAATGAGTACATAGCTAGTGCAATCTGGTGACATGACATGAGCACCCAGCAGTGGGCGACAGGACAGTGGTGAGTGACACAGGGTGACATGGTGTGGGTGACCAGCATGGTGTCAGCACATACCACACAGTGTTCACCGTACCACGGATAGTCCCCTCTCAGTGTGCCCCCAGCAAGGGCCTTTACAGAAGTGCAAGATATGCTGCATAGGTGCCACGCCCCCGTGCCACCCATCCACGCACAATGCCGGCCCCATCCATCCTTGGCAAGACAGTGTCCTGCCCCCCCAACAGTCCAATGCAACTGGCCACAACCCCTGCGGTGACATGCTGGCATGGACCACAGCACACTGTGATGACCCTATTGCAGCACCCATGCCACACTCACCAGCAGTGCCTTTGCCATCCCGGGACCCTTTCTGCCTGGTCTTGCCTTTCCTGTGGCATCCTTCCTTGGGGTGCTGCTGCAGGGTGCACCTTTCTGTGGCAGCCCACACCCAGCTCTCACTTCTCTGCTGCACTGGCTTGAGGAGCTCACCTGGTAGACTGCAGCCACTTTGCATATCGCCCTTACTGGGCTGTGGCTACAGTCGCTCACATACTGCCATTCTGTGTTGTTGGGTGGTCGCGGTTTAGGCATCCGCTCTTCTGCACTCACCCAGCAACCCACGTTGTTTGTTTTGGCTCTCTTCTTGGCAACCCCCAACTTCTTCAGCTCTAAGACAGTCAGGCTTGACTCACTAAATTATTATTGTTAGTCCTCTGGTTCCGGGGGAAGATCCCTGAACACATGGGGAGTGTGTTGGCTGACTCCCCCCACACTTCTACAGCCCACTGCACACAATTAACATGTGCTTGTGAAAAATATCCCTCCGCGCGAGTCTGTGCCTTGTGTGTGCACCACTGTGCACATGCATTTTTTTGTTTGTTTATTGTTGTTTTGTTAATTAAACCATTGCACTTAAAGGGGTAGGCCTGTCTCACTTAGTTAACTGTATGTCATCTGTCTGTTCCTTGCTTGGTTCCATGTTTGACTAAATAGGTTGTCCTTTTCTTCCCCTTCTTAGTAGCAGTGTTTTTCTTTGCTGCTACTTTTTTGTGGTGCAGTATAACTGGAAAGGTTGTGTATTACTGTAGTTCAACAAGCACTAAGTAACGCAACACACACACAGGTACTACACAGTAATAGTTTGTGTTTTACACAGCAACCACTAGTGACCTGGTCCATCATGTCTTTAGCAATCTTGCAAACATGCTTGGTCCAGCCCCAGCAAAACATTTGCACCACTGGCCCCAAGTGGTAAGGGACAGAATGATAGATCTACAAACGTACAGCACATCCAGGCAATTACTGCTAGTGTTGTCCCTGGGCTGCTAAACAACCTACAGTATGTAGAACAAAGGAAGCACTTGGGGGCAGTAACAAAATACAGTTAAGAGCAGTGTAGCATAAAGTTGCCAATACATTTGTTTGTGCTAAGGCTGGAGGATGCCAATAGAGCCCTGGTGCTTTGACCAGAACCTGGTCTTTGTCAGGGTGCATGTCGGGAACGTACAAACACACTTTGAATATACAACCCTTACAGAAACACACATTATAAATAAGTGAAGTTAAAATGAATGAGACTGAGATGCCTTTGTAACAAAACAATCCACATCTAACATACCCAAGGATGAAACACTACATCAAGATTACAAAACAGTTCATACAGTGGTGTCAGACTGTATGTAATGCAGTATCTTGCAAAATTACTGCAAAATGCTACAGTATGCTGCAAGGAGCAATGTAATTTCATGGCAATTAAGCCCTCTAGTCATCCAGTATTTTGTAGCATGTCATTTACTGCAAAGTACTGAATTGCATCTTGTCTTGCTCCACTGTAGATTATTGATACATAATACAATTCCAGAGAAGGTGGTGAGATAGACTACATAGACAATTACATACAGGTGTCTCTCTTTATTCAGCAGGCTCAAATATTGTTCTCCCCAAGCAAGCCTTTTAGTTCTCGCAGCATTGGTAATAGTACTATTGCTACTAATATCATTAGTAGTACTACTACTACTACAAGTATCACTGCCTTCCGTCTATACGTTCACTGTCACATCCTGTTGCACAATAGTAGGAGGGCATTAGAGCATACATGCTTTGTGCAGGAAGTAGCAGACACCACCACCAGTGTTCCCACTGTTACCACTATGGCTGCTACATCCACAGTCAGTGTGCTTCCCACCACCACCAGTGCCATTCTTGCAGCAGCCACCCTTTCAGTTATCACCACTACTGCAGCCACTGTTACCACTATTCCTATGCCCATGGCCAAAGCACCTTCTACCCCTTGTCTGTGACCATGAACACTCTCTAGTGCTGACCCAATGCAATGCTTGATATCATTTTCAAAGTGCTATGTGTGTGGTGTGGTGGATCGAGTGTGCCACATGAAGCTTGTGTTGCATTAGTGAGAGCTCTATGTTGGTGGTTGAAGTATAATTGAGGTGTATTTGGTATACCAGGTTCAATGGGTGATTAATGGTGTTGCTGAAGTGCTTTTTTTAAAATTTCCCTTGAATAAACACCTTTTCTGGCCGAAAAACGAATACCGAATACTTGGGACCCGAAATACCGAATATTCAGGCGAATATTCAGGAAAAGGTATTTGCACAGCCCTAGTGTCTATGACATATTGACCTGGTATGCATGGAATGTCATCAAAATATGAAAACAAAGAACAGTAGCTGCTTAGGAAATGTAGACTCTGTGTAGATCTAAAGGCACCACAAAAATAAATTATTTATCAAAAACTGGTCAAAGCCAATAAGAATATATGACTGACATGGAAAGGAAACTAGCAGGGCAGTTTACTGTAAAAATAATTTCCTGTCAACTTTAAAAGGAGAGAAGTAGTGTTGAATGAGAGAAAAGGCAGCCCCTGAAAAAATAGTCCCGTCTAGTGGTGGAAGCTGTTAATAGTAGAGTGAATGCAGCACTGATGTAACTAGCTGCTGAAGATCTCTAGTCATGGCTCACAAGATAGCAAGTATATGAAAGAGAAAAGAACTCTCTAGCCTCTCAGCATGGGTGAATTTCCCTTTAAGCGAAGGTTAGCACTGATGGCTTTGGGACCCAATGTCCCAGTTTGGGCCTTAGTTCTCCAGTTCTAATTCTCAGCAATGGCCAGAGTTCTGTTTGCCAAAGGAGAGCTGAGAGACATAAAAACCCCTACTCTCCTCCTCATGGCCATTCATTCATCAGTCTACAAGGAAGTCTGTGCTAGCCATCCATACTTCCTTATAGGACCCTTTAAGTCTGAAATGGCTTCTCCCCTTTAGAGTAGATTTATTTCCCTAACCTACAATCAAATAAGCACCACTACACCAGTGTTCCCTGCTGAAAGTTTGTTTTGTGTGATGAAAATTATTTTATAGCATGCTAGGTGTTGCAAAATGTACTCTAAAGTATAAGCAGGGGAGGTCTTATGAGGGAGATTAGAGGATCTAATAATGTACTCATTGGAGGTCAGAAGAGAGAATGGTGATGTGCGGGCACAGCATGAAGTCAGTAGGGGTGGGTTTAGAAGGGATGTTAGAACATTATTCTTTACAAAACGGTAGTGGATAAGTGGAATTAATTACCACAGGAACTTATTAATGTTCAAACAGTTAATGCATTTAAACAAGGTTGGGCAGATTTATGGGACTCGAAGGAAACATAAAAACATTGAATCTGATGGACAATAAGGACCGCTTGGCCCACCCAGTGTGCCTTTTTTCCCTATCTATATTGTTAACACACACTATACTTTCCCCTCCCTCCTCCTTTCCACTATGATTCTCTTGTGCCTATCGCATACAGTCTTGAACCTTGCCACTGTCTTCGGCCCCGCCACCTCTGCTGGAAGATTGTTACAGGAATCCACTACTCTTACTGAGAAGAAGTACTTCCGTTCATTTCTCCAGAATCTAGCCCCCTCCAACTTCACAGCATGTCCCTTGTTCTTGAGCACCTTTTCCTCTCAAAAATACTTCACTCCTCTAAGTTATTTACCCCCGTGAGATATTTTAAGATCCCTGTCATATCACACCTCTCTCTCTCTCTCTCTCCTCTTTTCCAGGATGTATATATAGAGGTTCTTTAGTCTTTCCACGTAGGGCTTTTGATGCAGACCCTGCACCATTTTAGTTCCCCTCTTCTGGACAGCCTCCACTCTGTCTGTGTCCTTCTGGAGATGCTGTATCCAGAACTACACACACTACTCTAGGCAGTGTCTTACCAGAGATCTATAAAGAGGTAATACCACCTCCCTCTTTCTGCTAATGGTAACCTGCCCTATGCACCCCAACATCCCACTAGCTTTCCCAACTGCCTTGTTGTACTGCCTGGCCACCTTTAGGTCATCCAATATGATTAATCCCATGTCTCTTTCCTGCTTGGTGGTTGTCAATACTACGCTACACATTTTTTACTCTGCCCATGGGTTTCTGTGCCCTAAGTGCACTTAACAACAATGCTTTACAACAATCTACCCTGAAATCCAGGCTTGAGGGTCCATATATTCATTCAACTCCTACCTAAAAGAGCACATCCTCCTATTGTCCAGCTGCAGCTGCCCTGATAGGCCTCCTCCATGGCCTTCTCAATAAATCCCAGCAGCTCTTTCTCTCCACCGCATCACCCACACTTTTTTTCTCCCCACCAAGTGCACTAAAACTTTTTGCCCTATACAATACCTGAAAACATTTCTGTTTATCGGTCTGCCTTCTGGTCAACTCTTGTACAATTTTACCAATGTAATATGCTAGCTGTAGTTCGCACTTGTTAGTTCCTTGTACTTCTATACACCTGTGTATATATAATGTACTTCTATACACCTGTGTGTGTGTGTGTATATATATATATATATATATATATATATAAAATACTGAGATATTCAAACTGCACCCAAAAAGTGCACAACAGCAGGAGCAAGCGCAAGTCCACTGCGCCCATGCGCAAGAAGTGCGATATTCAAAAACTGCACAGGCCAAGATGTGCCTACGCCCGACGACTGAATATCACACCACCTGTGCCATAGCGCAACTAGGGAGGTGAAGCTGAGCATATCTGATGCGCTATAGCGCAACAAGGGATTGTCAGCTGAGCAGTCCAGATGCGCCATAGCACAACCAGGGATGCCCCCAGCAGCAGGGCAGCAATGCAACAGCACAACCAGGGATGCAGGGGCCCACCACCCATGCCACAGATGGGCAGAGGAACACACAACAGAACAGACATCGTCCCCCCACACCCCATGCACTGCACAACTGGGGGAGAGCTGGAATAACCACTGACCCATGGATACCAGCAACCAACCCACAGCTGGGCCATGGTATCCCATCACACCCCCTGGCAAGATGTGACCAGCACACAAGGATGGCCGACCACCCCATACCACACCATCCCACAAATGCAGAGCACACCCTGCACCATGATCCCCATACACCCTGCCCAGGAGTAGCACCTAATAGTGCAGAACACCCCATGCATGCCACCACCCCACTGTGACAATGCAACCCTGTGCACCATGGAGCCACGCAAGGCAGCCCCACCATGGACACCCTGCAGTGGGCGGCAGCAGACAGTGATGCAACAGATGCATACACAGTGCCGCCCTGCATGTCCCCCCCCCCGAGGTACAGCTGAGAGACCGACCATGTGTCAGCACACGAGGTACCCCACATGCGACAGGGCATGCCCCGGACCCCACCTCCAATGGTACAGCACCCTGCATACCCTCCCAAGGACACATCCCATCCCAGCACTAGCCACAGCAGCCACCACTGACACGCCAGCAGACCGTGCATATCACAGACATGCAAGGGTGTCAGCTGCACAGGCCATGGATGGTCTGACAGGGGGTGCCATGCACACAGTGCAAACCCCATGGACCACTGCACACAGGCATCCAGTGCACAGAGTACAACACACAAACCACAGACAGTGACTGATCTCCCTGCCCATACCATAGGTGGTTCACCTCTGCACACACACACACCCCCTTGCGTGCACCACCCCTGATGCCATGCACACCGCTGCAGCTGAGCACCTGTAGCCCGTTGCAAATCAGAGACCACCACAGTTGTTATAACAAAATGTATGTATTAAAATATAAGAACTATGAAACATATTTACAAATATATACAAGGGTGGGGGAAAGGGCCACAAACCAGGTGGGGGCGGGCATGGGGCAGGGGTGTACAAATGAGAGAGGGAAGAAGGGGTGTGAGGGTGGGTCCAGGGGGTATGGGTGTCAGGGGGTCATGGAGGGCCTATTCTCTGCCCTGCTCTCCACTCCTGTGGTATCTCCGGGTTCTCCTCCTCTGGACCTCATGTTGCTCCAGTCTCTCCAATGCTGCCAGGGATGCCTGCGCCAGCTAAAGAATCTCTTGTGTGGCCCGTTCCAGGGCCATACAGCGTTGTCCACCTAGGACAAGGGAGCAGAGTCAATACGTGTGACTGTCCAGTCCCCTGCAGCAAACCCATTGTGCATGGCATACAGCCATGTGCCACACCCCTGTGATGGTGTGCGACCACCCACAGTGACCGTGTCCACAAGTCCTGCCTACCCAGGCAGCCACAGCCATGTGGACCACTGCACACACCCACCGCCCATGTCCTGCACAGCACCACCGTGGCCGTACAGTGACTTGGCTATGTGGTGTGAAAGCAGTGCTATAGCCATGTGCCCAGTGCACGCATGGACCACCATTGACGCACTCCCAGACATGCAGTGCCACTGGACAGTGCTGACTGTAACAAGTTGTGTGCATGGCAGTGGTGTCAATGGATGGTGGCCATGCCCCGCTGCCTGCCCTGTTACACAGCATGCAATAGTAATCATGGATGTAAGGCACTCACCATCATCAGGCTGGTCCCTGCACCTCTGCAGACCTTCACTCCTCCTGGCCTGATGGTCCTCCTGGCGGTGCCTCCTCTCCCTCGCCAGCCTGTGATCTTCTGGGCCTAAGGTGCAAACATGGAGAAAGAAACATCAGTACAATCCTGTAGCAAAGTCCCCCCACCCCCATGTGTGTGCAATCCCACACAGCCAGACCCACCCACCCCACACCCTGATAACACCACCACGGCCAACACCAGATGGCCCCCCCCCATGTGCCGGACACATGCAACCATAATACCCGTATGGAAGATAAAAGTGTATGGATGTTGCACCTACCTGGCTGTGGCACCATGCCCCTCCTGGCACGTGCCTGCAGGTGGGCAAGCAGGCCCGGGTCCCTCTGCCTCAGGTCCCCATATCGGTGGTGGCACTGCTCTGCCATCCACCCCATACTGGTGGCCTCCTCCAGGGCGTCGGCCACCTCCTGCCACACCTGACTCCTGGCCCTGTCCTGGGGTGCCTCCCCAAATAGTGGGCCAACATGTGGCTCCACAATGGCAACCAGGCATGCCAGCTCCACCTGGCTCGACTGCACAGCTCGCCTCCGCGCCATCTCTGCTGTTCAGTTAAGTCAAAATGGTGCTCTGCAGCACGGTTCTACCACATGCAGATGCTGCATGGTACAGCGCTGCCATTCCCTATCACGCTGTCACCGAACAGTGCGATAGTGGTGCACCCATGCCTGACACATGGTGCCTAGGGGGCAAAGGTCAGGCACAGAGTCAAGGGTCTCTAGCGCACGGACAGCCACAGCATGATTGGAACCCAATGCATCTAGCACAATTGGGTGCCTGTGTGCTACCTCCTGTAGCGGCCTTCCGTGCTGTTGCTCCAGTGGGTCTATGATGCCCCAGTGCCACAATGCCATATAGGTGAACAGTGCTGTAGCGCCACTGGCACAATATTGGCCGTGCCCTGCGTTGCCTCCCGCACACAGCATGTCAGCAGTGCGGCAAGCGCCTGCGTCATCAACCCAGGCATGCACAGTTAGGTGTGTACTACGCATGTCACAGAACTGCGCCCTTGGCTCAGCACGTTCAACACAATTGTGCAAAGCACAACAGTGCGATATTCAGCCGGCATATGCAAATCAGCTAATCAGCCATTCAATCGCGCAGTCACTGCATTTGCATCCACTTAAAGATGCGCCTCGCCTCATTTGCATGGGTTACACTATAAAACTGCGACATTGAGCTGCACTGGTCATAGTCGGTTACTGCAGTCAATTGGTGAGTTGCATGCTGTTTGGGAGTGTGGACTGTGGATTTTGGGACATGCATGGGACTGCACAGTTACAGGTAACACCTGTCATTCTCACAGGCTGAATCATGACCAATTGTGTTGTGGAGTTAGAGGAACAGAGTCGTGGGATGAGGAGGAGGAGGCAATATTTCATGAAGGCTGAGACGGATGCCCTGTTCGAGGCCTACCTAGACCAGGAGCCGCTTCTCAGCAGACACCAGGGAACACCACAGGCCCATGCTGCTGCATGGGAGGAGGTGGCACGTGCTGTAAGCCTGCATGGCAGCCACCAGCACTCCGTGCAGGATTGCAAGAAGAAGATGGGCATGGACAGGTGGAGGTTTAAAGGAGGAGGTGGCTGCCATCAGGGCAGCATGGTCTGCAACAGGTAGGGGACAACTGGAGGTGCTATGCCTGACCCCACAGGAGGAGAGGGTTGCTGGCAGCATGCAGTGTTGTGCCATTGAGGGTGTTCTGGGTGGTGGATTCCAGATGGGTGGTAGCCCGTCACTGCATGGTAGGTCATGGTCTGTCTAATGGGGGGGACAGGGTAGGTTACATGCAGTAACGCGACTTTGTTTTCCCTTATAGCTCCTGAGCATCTGCATGGATCAGCGGTGGTGGGCTTCTCCACTGAGGCCGGTCAGATGGAGATGGAGGAGGACCCATCCACCTCCACTGGAATACGTGGCTCAGGGCGACAGTGGGGCCTGCCTGGACGTCCAGACTGATGTTGGTGGAGCAGGTGCAGAGGAGGCCCTGCCCATGTCCCAGTGTCCATGGATGCCAGCATGCTGGGACTCGGGCTGGTGCCGGATCCATCACCAATGATGATGTCGTTAACGTCATGGGCAGTGCCACATGTGTGCCACAGGATGGACACACAGCAGGGCACTTCACACCCATGGCTGTGGGTGGTGCCGCCGTGGAGGCCTGCGTGTCATCACAGTCCCAGCCTGTGCCTGTCAGCACCGGTGGGGCAGCACTGGTGTGTGTACAGGACAATGGGACTGTTGCAGCCACTGCGGTGGCACCAGTGAGCCCTGGGGGAGTGGCAGCCAGAGTGGCAGCATCAGCAGTCGGCCAATGGGCTTGGGGGAACAGTGTCAGGGGTGGCGTCAGTGCACCGCCTGTGGAGATGCCCAGGCCTGGCCCCGGTGTGCAGCGCCCACCCTCAAGGGGTGATGAGCATCAGGGCCACGAAAACCCTGAGGGACAGCATGCCGATCAGGCAGATGACCTCTTGGATGAGCACACCCTCATACTGCAAGCATCAGTCAATCAGCAGATGCGGCTTGTCATGGTGGTGGATGCACTGAGTGTGGCTCTGCACCAGGCAGAGGAGCGTCACAGCAGAGAAACCGCTCTGCTCCTGGCAGGGATGGACCGGATGTGGGAGGATGTGACCGCTGCCATTGACAGGCTGACACAATCACAGCTGCCATGGCCACAGGAGGCACACAGTTATTTGCCCATGCGTCACAGACACCATGCAGTGCAATGTCCACCCCCGTTCCCTGTGTCGTGCGACACCATCCTTGTCGACACCGGGTTCAGCTGTGGGCATCCCGAGCACGCCTGGTGCAGGCATGTTCAGTGTGCAGCAGACCCCTGAGCGAGTACGGTCGCATTCACACAGTGGAACCCCTGGGGACCATCGGTGCCACCCCATGAGGCCAGTGGTCAGTCTGTCACTACTGGCAGGTCTTGGCGAAGCCGCCCATGCATCCGTGGCAGCCGGGGCACTGTGGCGCGTGACTGACCTGTCTCCCAGCATGGCTACTGTCTGATGCTTCCCTGTGTGCATTGTGTCATTCAGCGGGCAATGCACGGGTGGGTACCCAGCCCTGCACGCACACACACACAGTCCATCTGCACACCCTCCCGGCTGCTGTCGGCAGTTGCGTGTGCATGATGATGCTTGCATTGTGCTGTACGCCAATGTGCAATGGTGCCCAGCGTCTGACACATGCACAATGACAGGCAGTGGGCGTGGTGGTCTGTGGACATGTGTGTGGCTAGGGGTGACATTCTGGGTTAGCATGCCTCCTACCCTTTGTGCATGTCTGGTGAGTTGTGTGTGTGTGTGTGTGTGTGTGTGTCTGACCACGTGCCATGTTAGACCTCACCCATCCCTGGCAGTATGTGTGGTTCCATGCCTGGCCACTTCCCTTGACGGCATACACCCCTGGTGTGTGTCCATGCATGTTTGTGGGTTGTGCCTTTGCCACTGGTGGTTGCACATGGCCCCATGACTTACCTGGGTTGGCTGAAGTGCACCTCTGTGATGGTGTCCCGGTGCAGCTGTGCCAGCCGGAGCAGTCGGGGGTCCCATCACCCAAGAGGGGGGCTGCCCATCACCATTGTCACCGGCATTCTCATCGTTCCCATCACTGTCCCACTCTTCGACCTGTACAGCTATCCCACATTTGTTGGCCATGTTGTGCAGGATGCAACAGGCCAGGTATATCCCGCAGGTCTTTGAGGGGCTGTACTGTAGGGCACCGCTGGAGGTGTCCAGGCAACGGAAATGTGCCTGCAGCATACCGAACACCTGCTCAATGTCATTACATGTGGTGGCATGTGCCTCATTGTAGCATTGCTGTGATGGGGTCATGGGCCGCCGGTATGGTGTAAGCAGCCAGGGACAGAGTGGGTATCCACTGTCACCTGTGTGTAGAGGGTGGAGGTTAGTTTGGTGATCAGCATCGCCATGCCCCAGGCCATGTAGGCCACTACCCATGTCACCGCTGACCATGCCCCTCCCAAGCCCTAAGTTTGTCCGTGTGGTTTGCGTACTCACCCACTAAGTGGCCAGTGGGGATGTCCCCACTCTTGAATCTGTGGCACAGTGCTGACTGGTGCCAGATGAAGGCATCGTGTGCTCCCCCAGGGTGCGTGGCACAGACATTGATTATGCGCCCCTGGCATTGCACACCACCTGGCAGTTGATGCTAGCATAGTCCTTGTGATTAATATATGCGGCCCCCTCGGGGCCAGGTGGTGTGCGGATGGCCACATGGGTGCAGTCTATTGCCCCTAGCACACCAGGCATACGTGCTACCCTGTGGAACTCCTGTATGTTTGCTGTGCGCTCCGCCGGTGTGCTGGGGAAATGGATGTACTCCGCAGCATGTGGCAGCAGTGCGCTGAGGAATTGGGTGAGGAGGCGTGACGCGGTCGACTAGGTTATGCCTGTGGTGTCCCCTGTTGGTCTCTGGAAGGTACCCATGGCGAGCAAGCACATGCAAGCTGTCACTTTAGTCTCCACTGATAGAGCAAGGCTCCGTCGTGTGGGTGCCTGCATCACATCACTGCACAGCTCACAGAGCCACCTCAGAATTGCCCGATTCAGGCAGCACTGGCCCACAATCTCAGTATCACTGTACAGCTCGAAGCTGGTGCAGGCTCCATACTGCCTGTTGGGGGCATACCGCTGATGGGCCCTTCCATGGCCTTGCCCCCTGCTGCCCGCCTTTTCACCCCCCCATTACTGCCTCCATCTGGATGGTGGCACTGGCCATGTCCTTGGCTTGTGTTCACCCCCCCCGGCAGCTGTTTCTGTGTTCCCTCCGCTGTCCTGGCTGCTACTTCTCCTGCACCGGGAACACCTAACTGTGGTGGCCTCAGTGATGTGTGGCACTTCCCCCTTCTGCACTGTGGCTGTGTCTGTGGCTCCCCATACCTTCCCTGTGCCTGTGAGTTCCAGGTGCCCTTTCTCTGTCCTGCCCTGTGTGTGTGTGTTGCCTGTGTGGCTGGCTATAGTTCAGCAACATGTGCCTTCCCTGTAGCGTTCTTGCGCCTCTCCCTTGTTCCTTTTTATTTTGGCTCATTTCTGCTATCGCGCAACTTCCGCTTGCTCCCCTATTGCGCATGGCGCATGTTGTTGAATATCGCACTGCGCCGTTTATGCATGGTTCCTCCCCCTTCAGTTGCACATACATTCATTATCATTGCGCTATTGCTCAGCATGAGTTGGGGGTGCAACTGCTTCCCGCTGAATATCGCAGAATGGCGCATTTTCAGACTTGCGCTGGCACAACCCTTTTGAATATCTGGGCCAATGTATTTATTTATTTATTAAAGGGTTTTACCAGGGAGGCATGCTGAGCAGACTACTGCTCTATTACAGATGTGCCCTGGAGGTGGGGGGAGAGGAAGTAAAAACACAGGGTGGGATATTCAACTGCGCCAGGCAGGGGTGCAAGCCTGGGCACAGCACAACTGGGATGCACCAGGGCATGGTCCAGGTGATATTCAACTGTCCTGCACCATGGCTCAGCACCGTTGAATATGGCACTGGGGCTGCCCACACTGCGAACGGCACAGTGGCACTGCACCAGCACAAGTGGCAAGTGAGGAGCAGGATGATGCGCCAGTGCAAGTGTGGATGCGCTAGGTGCAGCAACCATGATATTCAGTGCTGGGCATGCAAATGAGGCCATTATGCATACAAGATGCAAATGGAGCCATTTGCATGTCATTATGGCCTTATTTGCATGCTTTGCGCCGATCCTCGGTGACTTGTGCCTGGCGCCCTGCCAGGCTGCAGTCGTCAGGGACTGACGCCCCCTGCTCCCTTGCGGGCAAAGCACCCAAATGCCTGATCGCGGGCTTTAGTTAAAGTTACATTCCCAGGTGGTCCAGTGGACCCTACCTCATTGCCCGATTGTGGGCTTTAAATAAAATTACATTTCCTGGTGGTCCAGTGGACCTGCTCCCCTTCCCGATCATGGGCTTTAGAAAAAAATGCATTCCCTGGTGGTCCAGTGGACCCGAACCCCAGCCCAATCAAGGGCTTTAGGTGTAATTAAATTCCATGGTGGGCCAGCGGTACCCCTTCCCCACCTGCCCACTCAGACCCGCCACCCCTGCTCCCCCCAAGTCAGCAGCGGGCGGTAGTTCCCCACCCACAAGTCACCTGGCCACCCGCTGACTGACAGTGTACAGTACAGCTGTACGCCTATTGGTCCACAGCATGGGCCAATGGGTGTGCAGACTGTATTGTACTAGACAGTCCCAAAATAGTGAATGGACCATTCACATTTCAGGACACAAGTAGTACAATCACGTCTGCACGTCCATTCAACCCACGAGAGGACCAATGGTCTGCAACCATACTATATGCCTCGGTCGTCGCGGCAGGCGGCAGATGGGGCTGCCTCATTGCTGATGGGGGCGAGGCGGTGAAATGAAGGACCCTGGCAGAGCCACAAAACACCTGATCAACAGGGGGACACCGGACCCTCAAAGTAATCACCTAAAGCATGATCAAGCTGGGTGGTCCTGGACCACAGGAATCTAACTTTTACCACAACCCTTGATGACGAGACTGGTCCACTGGACCACAGGTTTCTTATTATATACCCACGATCAGGCAATGGGGTGGGGTCCACTGGACCACCAGGGCTATATATGGACACTTATGCCCATGATCAGGTGAGGGGGGAGCACGATGCCCGGACTGTGTCCCAGGAGGTCGTGTGGCCACCCACAGCGGGCAGCTGCTGTGCTGCACCCAGCAATATGGCGGCCAGCCTGTGGGTGTCCCCCGACATGCTCCTGCTTTTTACATGCACATCTTTGCACCCCCCTCTGCTGCACAAGGTGGGTTTGTGCCTGCATATGTGCCGCTCATCCCGGGCTGAATTCGAGATGTGCCACATACGCCAAACACACCCACACCTGCGCCATACATTACTGGTGCACCCCGGTGCATGAAGTGTAGCGCATCACCCCCTTGAAATTGTGCCAGGGTATCTGTGGGTTGTGTATGGTGCAACACTGTTGCGCCATGCGTAACCCCTTTGAATATCCCACCCACAGTGTACATGGTCAAACACATTTCAGGATAGACAATACAAGGTAACCATACAGGGTAAAGTGCAAGGTAAGCATCAAGCGTATTACAACATAACAGTACAATTGAAGCATCCTGGTTAGGGTGTATCTAAACAGGCTATTTTACAGGCATTGGACAGATGAATAACAACAGGATTAGGTTGCAATGTCAGAGCACGACAGGGAAATAAACTGAGAACAAAACATAATAAGGATTGTATGTCATTGGTAGTTCATTATATTTCCTATGTATTCCATTGGCCTATGTATTTGTTCATCTGTTGTATTTTCTACACTGTATGTTTGTGAAAATGGGCATTTTTGCTTACATACTGCACCTTCCAGTATTCAAATAAAATTGATTGGTTGATTGAAGTGCCTATTTTTTTACTTTTTCGCGTTGAAACCCAGCTGCCATACCCTTGTCCACTCCTCTAGTTTTCTCAGGTCTCTGCTCATCCTTTCTACTCCCCCTGGAGTGTCCACCCTATTGCAGTGTCTGGTGTCATCCAGAAAGAGGCAGACCTTCCCTTCCAGCTCCTCTGCAATGTCTCTTATAAAGACATTAGAGAACCTGTCCCAGCACTAATCCCTGAGGCACCTCACTGGTCATTCCCAGTTCCCTGGCATGAACTTCATTTACTACCACCCTTTGTCTCCTATCCTCTAACCAATTTCTTACCCAGTTTACCACCTCTGGTCCCACTGCTAAGCTACCCAGCTTGTTTACTAGTCTCCGGTGTGGAACGGTGTGAAAAGCCTTACTGAAATCTAGGTAGGGCATGTCCATTGCTCTACCAGGCTCTAACTCCTTTGTCACCCAGTCAAAGAAATCTATCAGATTCATTTGACATGACCTTCCTTTTGTGAAACCATGCTGCCTAGGGTCTTGTAACCCACTGGATTCAATATATTCCACAGTCCTTTCCTTCAGCAGTGATTCCATTAATTTTCCCACCACCGATGTCAGGCTGACTGGACTATAATTTCCAGCCTCCTTCCTGCTATCATTTTTGTGTGTTGGGTCTACATGTTCCCCCCTCCAGTCCTCCGGAACCACTCCTGTTTGCAATGAGCTGTAAAACAGGACTATCAGAGATGCTGCTAGTATTTCCCTGAGCTCCCTCAGTACCCTTGGATGCACCCCATCTGGTCCCATTGCTTTGTCCACCTTCAGATTAGTGAGTCCCTTCAGGATTCTCCCTTCAAACAAGAACGAGTGTCCACCTCCCTCCCTCCAAAGCTTTTGTTACTTTTTTGTGGCCCCTCCCCTACTCCTTCTTCTGTTATCACTGAACAAAAGTATTTGTTCAGAATGTGTGCCATTTCCTGGCCCTGTCCTTCCCTTTTAACCTTGAAATCACATCCCTGGTCTTCTTTTTTTCACTTATACTGTATACTTAAAAAATGTCTTGTCTCCTTTTTTTACCTCCTGAGCTATTCTCTCTTCAGTTTGTGCCTTTGTGCTCCTTACTGCTTTCTGTGCTTCCCTTGGTTTCCCCAATACACCTCCCTATTCTCCTCCCTCTGCATCTCCTTATACCTTCTGAATGCTACACTTTTTGCCTTTACCTTTTCATCCACCTCTTTCAAGAACCATAGCGGTCTCTTTTTCCTCTTGCTTTTGCTCACTTGTTTGATGCAGTGCTTTGTTGCCTGTCCAGTGTTCCCTTTTAGCAAAGCCCACTGTTCCTCTACCCCTTCCAGGCCATGGCCCCCTGCCAGATCATACCTGAGGCATTTGCCCATCTTTAAAAAATCTGCCCTCCTGAAGTCCAGGACCCTCACCCTTGTGTGGCTCAATTTTGCAGCAATCCTTATATTGAACCACGCTGTACAGTGATTACTGGTCCCCAGGAGGCAGCCCATCTTGACGTCCACAACACTGTCCTTGTTAGTGAGTACCAGGTCCAGTATTGCCCTGTCATGAATGTGTTCACTGACTAGTTACCTGAAGAACACCTCCTGCAGAGAGTCCAGGATGTCCCTGCTTCTAGTCGAAGTCCCTGCTGGGAGGCTCCAATCTACATCCGGCAGGTTGAAGTCCCCCACCAACAGCACATCCTCCTTTTCTGCCATCTTGCCAATGGCTTCCACTAGTACCTTATCTAATTCCCCCCACTGTGCTGGACGTCTGTAGATCACTTCAGTGTGACTAGTGGCTCCATTCCCCATCTCCAGGGTAACCCACTGTACCTCTGCATCCCCTTGTATTCTCTGTAGTTCTGTTGCTTTTACTCTTCCCTCAATAAAGCACCACATCCCCCCTTTCCTTCTAACCCAGTCCTATGTGAACACAGTAAAGGCTGGTTTGGCCAAGTCCTAGTCATGGTTTTCAGTGCACTGTTACTCGGTAATGGCCAGAATATCCAGGCTGGCCTTGCCATGATGGTCTCTAGGTCTGGAATCTTATTTCCTAGACTTCCAACATTCATACACATAGCCTTCCAGATTTTGCATCCACTGTGCTTGTTGCCCCCCCTTTTTTCCTGTTTGCCCTCTCTCCTTCCCTCCTCTCTTTTTAATGTTCCTATTCCCTTCCCCCTCTACCTCAACTATCCTGTTTCCTTTATTAATTTGCACCCTGGGGGATTCCACTCCCATCAGGTTTTCCTAATCTCTACTTCAGCCAGTGGGGGGGTCAGTTTTCTTCATCCCTGTCATAGACAGACAGCACCTTAGCGAAAGCCACTGAGTGAACTACCTATCTAAGACCTCTCCCCAACTCCTTAAACTTCCCCTGCATTATCCCCAGCCCTGTCCCTAGCCAGATCATTAGTCCCCAGGTGAACAATGACATCAAGCTCTCCCTCCTGTCCTGCTGCCCTAGCAATCCTCAGGATCCGCTTCCCATCCCTCTGGGCCACGGCACCTGGTAGGCACCTAACCTGCCTCTCCCTTCCTTTCCTATTCCTCAATATATCTGACTCACAATCAAGTCCCCAACTAGAAGTTGCATCCTCATCCTCTGGGTCCTCTACCACCCTCCTTGGTATCTTCACTATGGAGGGCCCCAACGTCTTCCTTGGTCACTATCGCGGGTGCCTCCTTTCGACAGTCCCACCCCACAAAAGCAGTGTAGAATTTACATTGTGGTACCAGTGGAGTGATGTGCCTCTGTCCCACCACCCCACCCTCCTTCCTGGCATCCTCTGAGGTAACAATGACAGACATGTTAGTACCTGGGTAAGGGAGGAGGTCGCCTGAGTACTAGCCAACTTGGCCTGGAGTCTAGCCACCTCTTCTCTCAACCCAGAATGGTGTGTACAGATGGTGCAGCAACTCAGTCTCCAGAAGGCCTCTTTGACAACTGCCCCCCCTCAGCCACTGCACTGCACCACTCCCAGCATTCTCAACCTCTGTTCTATCATTGCTAACTGGAAATACTTTTGTACCCTTTCCCCTGATAGAGTGTTTTTAGTTTTCCCTTTATTTGTTTGTTTCTATTTGTGTTTCCCTGTGCCGGGTTTAAATCTCTTTATACTCCTATCCTAGCTAGGGTGTTGCATCTATTCCAAGTTTTGGGCCACCCTTGATCTTCAACCCTTCCCAGCAGTGACTGTAACAGAGCAGTAAATAGGTTCATTGCCTTAAGAGACCAACAGAGTCCTCTGCTTCTCTGCTGATACTTGCTGAGGCCTATGACACCAATCTTCTGTTCCACTCCTTCACTGTTCCACTCACTTGCTGGGACACGAATGTGCTGGACACATTAGACTGGAAGTACTTTTATAGTGTTCTTGTAAGAAGGCATAAAGCCTCTGATAGCTCCACCCCCCAATTACAATTCTGTTGCACGGGGTTTCCTGAATGTACTCACCCCAAGTTTAAGCTTTGTGACCCACCCCAGCTACCCAACTTGCTTACCAGTCTTCTGTGTGTAATGGTCTTGAAGACCTTACTGAAATCGAGGTAGGCAATATCCACTGCAGACAGCATTAGGGCACCGAACCATTAGGACCCCAAAATTGGGATCTGCCACCCCCTCCCCAAGGTCCGCCTACCCTGGAGTTGGTATCTAAAGTTAGGGCGTGGGGGGTGCAGTGGTTGGTGACATTGCCGATTGGTGTGTTCTGAGGGTGGAACTGATGATATCCACCACTCCCCCCAATCCACCTCCTTTGCTACCCAGTCAAAAAAGTCTATCAGGTTTGTTTGACATGACCTTCCTGCTGTGTATCTATTCTGTCTCTGATCCTGTCCTCCACTGGATTCCAAGTGTTCCACAGTCCTTTCCTTAAGTAACAATTCCATAATCTTGCCCACTACTGAGGTGAGGCTAACCAGCCTATAGTTTCCTGCTTCTTCACTACCACCACTCTTGTGAATAGGGACCGCATGTGCTTGCCGCCAGTCCTCTGGAACCACCCTTGTATTGTGTGACTCACTAAACAGGACTGCTAACTCCTTCCCAAGTTTCATTAGTATCCTGGGGTGTATATCATCTGGTCCCATCGCTTTGTCCATCCTTAGTTTTGTGAGTTATTCCAAGACCTTCTCTTTTGTGAATGGACTGTGTTTACCCTCCCCCCACATACTATTTCTGTTGCCCATTTGTTGTCCCTGTCCCTTCCCCTCCTCAGTGAATACTGAGCAGAAGTGTTCATTCAGTATCATTACCTTATCTAGGTACCCCATCACATACTCCCCTTCCTCCCTGAGTCTTACAATTCTTCCTTGGCCTTCCTTCTTTCACTGATATACCCATAGAAAGACTTGTCCCCTTATTGCATTGTCTATGCTAACTTTTCCTCAGTCTTGGCCTTTGCGCTGCTCACTGACTTTCCTGCTTCCCTCTTCCTCTCTAGGTACAGTGCCCTATCCTCATCCCAATGTGACTCCTTGTATTTTTTGAAAGCCTCCTTTTTATCCCTAACCTTCCCTGCCACCTCCCTTGAAAACCATAATGGTTTGCTCCTTCTTCTTCCCTTCTTTCTCAGCCTAATGCACTAATTTATCACCTCCACTATAACTCCCTTTATGTGTGCCCACTGCTTCACAACCCCTTCTCCTACCTCCTTGCTTGTTAGGACTTCTTTGAACCCCCTTCCCATCCTTGCAAAGTCCAGTCTCCTTTGTGTGACTCACCTGTGATGTTGTATCCATCCTAAACCACACTGTATGGTTGTCACTTGACCCTAGGTATCCATCTACATGGACTTCCAAAATCCTGTCTCCATTAGTCTGTACAAGGTTCAGAATTTCCCTGTTTCCTTCACTAACTGCCTGAGACCTGCCCCCTGCATGGCTTCTATGATGTCTCTTCTCCTGGCTGAGGCTGCTGCTAGGATGGTACAGTCCACATCTGACATGCAGCAGTACCTCTCCCTTTGCTACCATCTTGTGTATTTCCTCCACTGTTGCCCAATCTTCCTTCTCCCCCCTGTGCCGGAAGCCTGTACATCACTTCTGTGTGAACTGCTCTGACATTGCCTGTCTCAAGTGTGACCAACAGTGCCTTGGCCTCTCCCTGTCTACCCTGCACCTCTGTTGCTTTAATGCCCTCTCCAATGTAAAGGACCCCCCCTTCTCCCCCCTCCATATCCCTCCTGAATAGTGCATACCCTGGTATGTTCACCTCCCAGCCGTGGATTCCAGTGTACCATGTCTCGATGTTTGCCACTATGTCCAGATTAGTCTCTGCCATTAAGACTCAGGTCTGGGATCTTATTATCCACATTGCGTGTTTGTAGACAAGGCTGCCCATGTTATGCTTTCCTCCCACCTTGTTATTCTGATTTTGCCTACCTGTCCCCTCTTTCCTACTCTGGTTGTTTTCTTTTGCTGCTCCTCCATTCCCCCTTTGAGCACAGTAATATTTGTTAACATCTTTTCCTCTTGATCCTCTCTGCTAGCTTCTTTAACCTGCGGAGCTGGGCTACTTGAGTCTCCCCTGATCCCAACTGTCCTCCCAGGCTAGCTTAAATGCTTGCCAAGGAAACATTTAAAATTCTCATTGAGGACCACAGTACCCTTACTGGACGAATGCAGGCCATCCCCCTTGTACAGGCCCCCATCGCTCCATGTGGGTCCCCAGTCCCCAATGAGCCCAAACCCTTTTCTTCGCACCAGCCCTTCAACCATGTGTTGATCTGTCTGATGCATAGATTCTTAGCCTCCACTCTACTGTTGAATGGCAGCATCTCCTAGAAAGTTACAGATTCTGCTACCTTCCCAAGGCGCCTACCCAATTCCTTGAAATACCCTTGAACGCAGGGCTCCAGACACGGTGAGTATCAAGCTATTTTTCTCACCTCATTTTAGGAACTACTCTTCCAAAAAAATTTTAATGAGTACCAGTACTTACTCAACATTTGCAAATGCTCCACACTCGATAGAATAGTGCTCCATAACATCACTGGTGATTCAGAAGGAGTATTTTTTTTTTCAAATTTACAGCACTCATATGCATCTCAATTTTGATTTACTCACTTTATTTTAAGACTGGTGAGTAAATTACTCCTTCCTGCTGACATTATCTGGAGTATTGTTGTCAACTGATCAGTTCTCATCTAGAAAAAAACTGCATTGTTTTTAAAAAGTACTCCTCACTCCGCTCCATCCAGACATTTGTATGCATCTGAATTTGGTTTTACTCACCTCACTTTCAAAATGAGGAGTACAGTACTCATCTCAAAAAATATTATCTAGAACCCTGCCTGCACCTGTTCTATGCTCACCTGTTCCTTTGCTAGGTCATTTGCAAAGTGTGGTCTTTCACCAGACAGACTTGCAATGGGGTCAATAGGAGGGGTTATGTGTCAGTGTGTTAACAAACTACAGTCTCACCGGTAGTAGACAGGTATCACGACCACAATCCAGACCACATAGACTGGCTAGGCCAATGATCTGTTTTGTTCATAAAATTATTGTGTTTCTATATATCTATGTAGCATATCTGTGGCTCATGATACTTGAGTCAGACTTATGTGTAACTCCCTATATACAGCAGTTTATTCATGAAGTTATGTAAATCATCATGCAAACACAGTAAGCAGACAAACTGGCTATAGGCAGGCATTTCAGTATTAACTGTCATGGATATGCCATGGGAGGTAAGAAAAAATTACTCACCTTAGTAATGTTGTTTCTTCTAATGGAGTCTTGCTGTATTCTGACATATTCTGACATATGCAGTGATGTCCAACCTTTGAACTGCCCCAGAGATGAAAGAGTTAACATTCCATGCCAGGCATGGAACGCTGGGCTCGAGCTCGGTTGAGACTCTGTCTGCTGCTGTTTGAACTCAAACCGTCAGATCTTTATGAGTTATACTCACTGGGTGTCCTGTGTGGAAACTGTAAACATACACTAGCCAACTGGCTACTAAATATACTGTAATAAAAAGATTTTTTGGTTCCAAAACAAAGACTCAAGTCAGGAAACCCCAAAAATAAAACAAAACACAACACCCACCCACCCAAACTAAAGAGGTGAGAAAAAAGAGGGGTTGGGGCACCTCCCGAGTGCCAACACTGCTACTGCCCACCCACATCCCAAAAACCAGGTTCTGAGAGGGGAGGCGGGGGAGGTCAGAATACAGCAAGACTCCATTAGAAGAAACAACATTACTAAGGTGAGTAATTTTTTCTTCAAACAACATGAAGTCTTGCTGTATTCTGACATATGCAGACTACCAAGCAGTACCTCCATGGAGGAGGGACAGAACCTACTTTGGAAATAGGCTCTGAAGCACTGCTGTGCCAAACCGAGCATCACTCCTAGCCTGGATATCCAGAGAGTAATGCTTGGTAAAAGTGTGCACTGTTTTCCAGGTGGCTGCTTGACAAATCTCTAAGATAGGAATATCCCTGGCAGCAGCCAGGGAAGCAGCTGTACCTCTGGTAGAGTGAGCCCTCAGGCTTGAGGGTGGGATCCTACCTAGTTTTTCATAGCAAAATTGAATGCAAAAGACAATCCACCTGGCAATAGATCTCTTAGTGGCAGGTTTTCCCTTATCAACCTCACGATAAGTGAGGAACAATTGGAGGGAGTCAAACCTGTGACCCTTGGTGCGCTCTATATAGTAGCTAAGGGCCCTTTTCACATCCAAACTGTGCAGCCTCCTCTCCCCAGAGGAGGAATGGTCAGTGACGAAAACAGGAAGAGACATAGACTGATTAAGGTGGAAATCTGAAACCACCTTAGGCAAAAACTTCCTATTAGTCCTGAGGACCACCTTATCTCTGTGGAAAGAGATAAAATCAGGCTCCACTGACAGGGCCTGTAACTCACTTATGCGTCTGGCAGAGGTGATGGCCACCAAGAAAACAGTTTTCCAAGTCAAGTACTTAAGCTCTGCTGAAGACAAAGGCTCAAAAGGGGGTTGCATAAGCTGATCAATGCAAACATTAAGGTCCCAAGCAGGGGCAGGGTCCCTGAAGGGAGGATTGGTATGCAGCAATCCCTTGAAAAATTTAGAAAATGCAGGATGAGCTGAAAGGGAAGAGTGCTTGCCTGCTGAGAGGAAGGCAGAGACAGCTGCCAGGTGCACTCTTAGTGTAGCTGGTCTGAGTCCCAAGCTATTAAGATGAACCATATAGTCAAGGACTGTGGGCAGGCCAGCAGACTCTGGAGAAATGTGCTTCCCAGAGCACCATATAGTAAATCTTTTCCACTTGGAATTGTAAGTGTTTCTGGTGGAAGGCTTTCGAGAAGCCTTTAAGATATCCAGAACACCTTGAGAGAGTTGCAAATCAGCAAACTCTAACTCTTCATGAGCCAGGCCTTGAGATTGAGAGATTTGAGATTCGGATACCAAACCCTCCCCTGAGCACATGTTAACAGGTTGTAATTCCTGGGAAGAGACAGGGGAAGGTGGACTGCTAAGGACAACAAGAGAGGGTACCAGGGCTGTCTGGCCCAGTCTGGAGCAATTAGAATCACCTTGCAGGGTTACCTGATTTTGACTAGCACCTTGAACAGGAGAGGGAAGGGGGGAAAAGCATACAGGAACTTCCCTTCCCAATTGAGAACTAGGGCATCTAGGGCCTCCAGGAGGACCAACACTGGGGGCCTGCAGCAAAAGAGAGGAAGTTGGTGATTGTCTGGGGCTGCAAAAAGATCTATCTGTGGGGTGCCCCATCTGGAGAAGATCACATTCAAAATCAGGGGATCCAGGGACCATTTGTGATGGCCCTGAGATATCCTGCTGAGAGCATCTGCCAGGACATTGTCCTTCCTGGGAGGTGCACTGCTGTAGAGAGGCATTCGGGGAATGGGCCGAGAGACCACAACTTCATTGCCTTTGTGCACAAGGCCGTGAACCGAGTGCTGCCCTTGCTGTTGATATACCACATTGTGGTGGTATTGTCTGTCCTGATCTGAACTACTTTGTTCTGAACAGACCTGGAAAAAACTTGAAGTGCTAGAAACACTGCTCTAAGTTCTAATAGATTGATGTGAAGCAGAGATTCCTGAGGAGACCACAATCCTTGGGTGGCCAGGTCCCCCAAGTGGGCTCCCCAACCCAAGAGGGAGGCATCTGTAGTAAGGATTAGAGAATGAGACTGAGTGACAAATGGAACTCCTTGTCTTAGATTGTCCTGATCCTGCCACCACTGTAATGCCTGGATCAGGGTTCGAGTCACTGGGACTAGTTTAGTCAGAGGATCCTTTTTCTGAGACCAGAAGGCTCTCAAGTGGAACTGAATGTCCCTCATTTGAAATCTTGCTCCCTGGACCACTCCTGTAGAGGCAGCCATGTGTCCCAGGAGTTGCAGAAAATGCCTTGCTGGTCGAGACACCTGGAGGGTGAATGAAGAGGCCAGTGAAATAAGGGTCCTTGCCCTGTCCATGGGAAGGAAGGCTCTTGCCTTTACTGTATCCAGCTCTGCTCCTATGAAGGTGAGGAGCTGCACAGGGTCTAGAACCGACTTTGAAAGATTCAGAAGGAAACCTAGAGAAGTGAGAAGTTGCTGAGTTATCTGTAGGTGTGACTTGACTTGGTCTGGAGACTGGCCTACTATGAGCCAATCGTCCAGGTATGGAAAGATGGAGATCTTTTTTCTCCTTAGGGAGGTGACCACTACTGCCAGGCATTTTGTGAACACCCTTGGAGCAGAAGTTAGGCCGAAGGGCATTGCTCTGAATTGGTAATGGCCTGAGGGCAACTCGAACCTGAGGTACCTTGGTGGGAGCTTCTGATGAGAATATGGAAATAGGCATCCTTGAGGTCCAGGAAACTAGCCAGTCCCTGGCCTTAGAGAGGTAAATTATTCCCAAGTCACCATTTTGAACTTTGGCTTTAAAGGTGCTTGTTTAAATATCTGAGATCCAGGATGGGCTGCCATTCCCCTGTCTTTTTGGGGGTTAGGAAGTACCTGGAGTACAATCCTTTTCCCTTGTGTAGGAGTGGAACCCTCTCTATGGCTCTCAGAGCCAAGAGGGAAGAGACCTCTGCCTCTAGGGCAAGTGCCTCTGAAGGACTTGCAGGTGGAAAGGATCTGGTTCTCATCTTTGGAAATTTTTTGAAGCCGAGAACCAGTCCCTGGCTTACTGCTTCCAGGACCCATCTGTCTGATGTTAAAGACATCCAGTCCTGGACAAAGTAAGCCAGCCTGTCCCCTACAGGTGGTGGAGAATTGGCCCTGGCAAACCCATCAGGGTGCCTGTTTGGTAGGGGCTTTAGGCTGAGGGGTGGAAGCAGGCCTGCTTGTACCTCATCTGCCTCTCCCTCTGAAGAACCCCCTATGAGCATAAGCAGAAGAGGAGGCCTGGGCTTGGTAGAAAGGCCTATGAAAAGGCCTGCTCCTGCCCCTGGAATGCTGCCTCTGGGGAGTGGCTTGCCTTTCCTTGGCTTGAGCACTCCTATAGGTGGTCCTGTATTCATCCATTTTCTTCATGTAGTTCTCTGTTTGCTCCCCAAACAGAGAATTACCCACAACAGGAAAATCCATGGCCTTAGTCTGGGTATCCTGAGACAGGCTAGTACATCTGAGCCAAGCCATCCTAGGAAGGGCCACAGATGTTGCCATGACTCTAGATCAAACATCATTGGAGTCCACTGCAGCATGGAATTGCACCTTGGATGCCTCAATACCATCTGCAGCCACCTGCTCCAGCTCCTTGGCAAGCTGGCCAGGGACCTGTTTAGCTAAAGCCATTACAGTGCCCCATCTAGATTTCTGATATCTAGCTGCATAGGCCATATAATTGACCTGCATGAGTCCCAAGGATGCTGCCATGTACTGTTTCTTTGCCATGGCATCAATCCTCCTGGAGTCCTTATCTGGGGGGTGTGAAGCCAAGGGTATATCTGCGTTATCACAGGCAGCAGCCTGCACTACCCCAACATGGCTACATTGCTGGGTTAGCAACTCCGTATCTGAGCCTGAGAGAGTATACCTCTTGTCCATTCTCTTGTCCACAGGAGGTATAGAATTAGGAGTCTTTAGAATTTTTATTGTCTGTTTCCCAAAGGACTTATGAAGGGGAACAGACAGCCTCATGGACTCTGGAATATCCATCATTTCAACTTAGTCAGGCTCCTCCTGGTCGTCTACAGCTTCTTCCATAGGAAGCTGAAGAGTTTCAGCCACTTTTTTGTAGAACATAAAATGGGAAGGGGACTCAGAAAGCCTAGGAGGAGAAACCCCTGAAGGTCTGTCTGGGGAGATGTCCGGGTCAATGGGCACATCCAGACTTTGTAATCACCATCACTATCCTCATACTCTCCTTCCTCCTCCTCCGGTTCATAAAAATCTTCTAAATTATAATCTGGAACCGGGGGAACCGACCGAACCGAGCCCCTTCCTGATGGTGCCAGTTCAGTCGGAACCGGGGTTAGCGATTGAACAATCTTTATCGCTTTGGCTATTTCATCAGCGGTCAGAGAAAGAAGTTGTGGATCTGCACCGGCTGATTTATCCCTTCTTTTTCTTTTAACCAGAACTGACTCCTCAGAGTCAGTTCTCCTTTTGACCGAAGAAGTTTCGCCCTGGTCAGAGGGCACTCCTTCTGGTTCGGTTGGAACCGAACCGGGCTGGCCATCCAGGTCAGTGGACTTCTGGGCCTCCCTTTCCCTCAGCCTACCAACTCTCTTTTCCAGGGTAGCTGCAGGAAAATTCTTGCAAATCTGGCAGTCTGAATTGAGGTGGTCAAACCCCAGACAATAAACACAGGTGGTGTGGGGGTCAGCCTTTGCAAAGGCTTCCCCACACACACTACAGTGTTGAAACCCAGTGAGCCCGGTTTTTCTTTTGGGTTTCTCAGACATGGCCAGTCCTAACAAAACTTACCCTTTTTTCGGCAATCCGACAGGCAAGACACCCTTATCAGTTCCTGACCGTGTTATGGGTCATGGAAAAAAACGTAATGAAATCCGTTTTTTTTAGAACTGATAAGGACCGGTTATCACATTCTAAAAGTAGAATAAGCTTTTTTGAACAAACCTGATCGGTTCAAACCGAACCGATCCCACGTTTACAAGTTCCACACAGAAGAACAAGAAAATAAACCTATCTAGTACTCACGATACAACAGACAGAGACTGAACCGGCAGGTTACGGATTAAATTTGGTCAAAAACCGGAGAAAACGGCACTTTAACCGACAAACTTGAACCGAGCAAAGGAGAAATCTCCGGAGCGACTGTTCAGTGAGGTGGAGTAAAGAATATGACGGTTTGAGTTCTAACAGCAGCAGACAGAGTCTCAACTGAGCTCGAGCTCAGCATTCCATGCCTGGCATGGAAAGTTAACTCTTTCATCTCCGGGGCAGTTCAAAGGTTGGACATCACTGCATATGTCAGAATATGTCAGAATACAGCAAGACTTCATGTTGTTTGAAGTGCTGTCTCCCCTTTCTTGTGTTTGAGTACTAGTTGCCACACATGTGCTATGGGAGATGAGTGCTGTCTCTCCTTTCTTGTGTCTGAGTATTGTGTGCCACAGATATACTAAGTGAGCTGAGTGCTGTCTCCCCATTCTTGTGCTTGAGTATTATGTGCCACAGACATGCTGTGGGAGGTGAGTGCTGTCTCCCCTTTCTATATTTTTTTTACTATTTCTTTCCCTCCCGTTGCTGCTGGCTGGGGCCTCATCATTCATCCTACCTTGTGCCCCTCCATCCAAGACCCTCCTGGCCCATGATCCTGGGAACCCCCCAGTCAGTGTTCCCCAGGGCAGAGCCACCGTCAGCTACCCGGTGTTTACCTATCTACCCAGTGCCCCCTATTGGGTGGAGGTGATGCATGCCAAGAACTCATGGGCAGGGTCTAGAGTTGGTGGTGAGGGTAGGCAACATCTTCCTGTAAGCCAATGGGTGTTTTTCTTGTGCCATGAATGTGAGTGTGAAGTCCCATGGGAGCGCGGCTATGCAATGACATCCAGTGTGGTCTGAGTGCACTTCCACACCCTTCCCATAGACATCTACCAATGCTCCCAACCCATCAGCGATGTGACCCCCAGTTGTTGTACCCCCAGCCTCCGCAGGGAGTCACTGGTGCCGGGGAGTCACATACCCACCTTTCCCAGGAGAAGAGAGCTATCCTCCAAATGCTCCATCCTCTCCTTCCCTGCCAACCCTCATCATCCCAAGCTTGCTCCCGAATGTGGGTCGACGGTGTGGCATGAGGTGTAGCATCCAGCATCTCAACCCTTAGTGCCACCAGGCCGGCTTTCCCTTTCTTGTATTCGGATGTTTATTAGTCAGGAGCTGGGCACCACCATACCTTTGTGCACATAATTCTCTGTTCACATATTTTCAAAAGTCTGTGTTTTCTCCTTTTTTTCAGTTATGGATTTTCATATACAGTAGTAAAATGAAATAAATTATAATCCTTTTCTGAATGATACTTTGTATGTGAAATTGTCACTGTATATACAGTCACAGCCAAAGACGTGGTCAGATATTTCCTGAAATTTCTGTGATAGTGCTAGAGAAATTTCTTGCTTTCTGCAGTTCCATAGTGCCACATTCTGATTTAATGTGCTTTCATGATTTTTTTTTCAGAAAAGAAGTTCTTTAGTAGAGGTGAGTGTTCTACCTGCTTCCCTAATGAAATGTCGGTTTGACAGACATGTTCTCTCCTAGAACTCAGTCCACAGCATGCTACCAGTTTTCACAACCTTTCAAACACCTGAATGGTCTCCTCAATATGCTGCCACCACCCAGTTTGGCTCTCACTAGGGATATCTTTAGGTCAGAATCCCTCCACAGCAATTGTCTCCACTGTACAATTTCTTCTCTAAGTACCTTCTCTAAGCACAAATAGACCACCCCTTTAGTAACAGCCAAGAAAACTTTGTTTAGACAGTTTAGTAACCTCTCTTTAGAAATGGATCATATACTTTCCATTTATCCCAGGTTATCTATACTTTTAAAAACACAGACACAGAGAGCATGAGGTATATACAAATAATAGTTAATTCTCATTTTTAAAGACAATTGTAATAAAGCACACTATAGAAATGGAAAATGAAGTATTTCAAAAGATAAAATTCACACAGAATAACCTCAATAAGCCAATTTCTAGGTCAATTGTTAGGCGTTCCCCAACAGAGATCTTTAGAGTCCTAGCAAATTGGGCTGCAAAGGTGTGCCTTCCCAAATCCTATAATAAACCAGACTTTCAGAAGAGAAACACAGAGACAGAAACCCCCCTGGCAGGCCGGACCCTTCATCTACACCATCTGCCTTGCTTCACTCATACCATACCCTTCTCAGTTCTTTGATATTTCCACCCACCTTTAAGATCGAACCAGTTCATACTGGTTGTGTTGATTCATATTAGGCCCTATTGCATCCACTGCTCATGGCTCAGCAGGGTGTTGTCTGAACAGGCAATCCATCTGTTTATGGTAAACAACAATCATCTGTTAGATTAGAGGAGTTTAACTGCCCCGCTGACTCCCTGAGCAGCACTTTGAGAATCACCTCTTATAGATACTTCAGGCCATACCAGGTGGGCCGTGTTTCTTGTTAAATTGCAGAGGGTCACTTTAAAAGCCACTTACACCTACCATCCTCTTGTACAAGGCAGATGTTGGAAGCCTGGGGATGTAGGAGTAGCACTTAGTGCTGATAAATGTTCCTGCATTGGCTGTATTGTGTTGATGTGATATATCCTGCATAACACCTGCATGTTATTATTTTATGGAAAAAATTAAAAACTTAAACAACAAAAAAAAAGAAGGAGTTTGACCATTTGTTATTACACCAAACATAGATTTTTAAAATAAATGTGTCCATTTCCCAGACATTAGAGCAGCATTCCCCCTAAATACTTAGAACACAAAAAGTTGATCTAGCTTTTGGGATAGAATCCTGCAGTTGCATCTGAAAAATGGATGCAAGTCCAGCAAGTGCAACATAAATTGCTTCCCATTTGTGAGAACACAGGAATTTTTGTTCTGAAGCCTGGGACAACAATAGGAAAATGTACTTTTCCACTCCCAATACATCCTAAACTTGCTTACATAGAGAGAAAATAGATAATAAAATAAAAATATAATTGCCTGCGTGTCCCAGTTTGAAGGCAGTGAGCCACAACAGGAAACAAGAATGGTATGCTTTGGCCTTAAAAGGGGGAACTAGTGTTGTATGTGAGACATGGCAGCCTGTGCAAATTAGTGCCATCTAGTGGTGAATGCTAAGAACAGCAGATACTGTACATTGCAGTACTATGTTACTGTAATAGCCAGATACCTCTAGTGCTGGTCCTTGAGTCAGCAAGTACGTGAAAGACCAAAGAGGTCTCTAACCTCTCAGCTACAGAAATGTCCCATTAAATGAATGGTTAGCGCTGCTGCCTCTAGGACTCAGAGTCCCAGTTTGAGTCTCAGGACCTCAGGTTTAGACTATAAAAGTACAAAAATCTCTCCAGAGTTTATTCAGGAAGTTGTGAAAGCCATTACACAGGCACACAGACAATGTGGCTACAGACAGACCTTCATGTATTATGTGCCACAAATACTGTATACTGCGGGAGGTGAGTGTTGTTTCCCCTTTCTTGTGATTGAGTATTATGAGCCACTGATATGCTAAGAGAGGTGAGTTCTGTCTACTCTTAGTTGTGTTTGAGTATTATGTGCCACAGATAATCTACTGAGGGTGAGTGCTGTCTCCCCTTTCTTGTGTCTCAGTGTTATGTGCCACAGATATGCTATTGGAGTTAAATGCTGTCTACCCTTTCTTGTGTTCAGATGCCTGTTAGTTAGGGGATATGGCTTTGTGCACATAAATTTCTGTTCACATATTTGAAAAAACTGTCTTTCTCCTTTTTTCAGTTACAGATTTTCATATAAAGTAATCACATTAAATAAATTATCCTCCTTTTCTGAATGATACTTTGTATGTGAAATAGTAACGGCATATTGTAAAACGTTTTACATAATGTGAATTCATTACTTTTTTTCGGCAATGAGGAAGTACTTTAAGAAAGGTTAGTCTTCTGTCTGCATCATGAGTGAAATGAAGTTTTAACTGTTTTCCTACTTTAAAGGAAGCATTTTATAAAATTGTGCTCTTTGTGTGGGTGTAGGTGTGTGCGTGTGTGTGCTGTGCATGTGTGTCTCTGTGTGTGTTTGTGTATATGCACTTTACACAATTAATGTTATACTGTAAGTGTGTGTACATATTTATATTATTTATTTAGTTTTTGTTAACTGGGTAGGTGCAACAGACAAAACAAATTACCTATTTACAGGCATGACCTGGGAGGGTTACAGACAAAGTAAAACTCAAACATCGCATATAAACTATTAACCAGAATACAGTGGGTAGGAGGCATCCAAACAAGTGAATTAAGGAACTAAAACAGTACATATATAAGAACAGTACGAGGGTGTAAGACAGCAACCTGAAATGAGTATATAAGTAAGCATAAGAAATATAACATATTACAATTCAAGACACAGAGAATCAGTGCATGAGCATTTATCATGATGTGTGCACAGATAAGTTCTCTGCTGGAACTCTGTCCACAGCATGCTACCAGTTTTATCAGCCCTTCAGACACCTGAATGGTCTCCTCGATATGCTGCCACCACCCAGTTTGACTCTCACTATGGGTATCTCAGATCAGAATCCCTCCATGGCAGCTGGCCTGGTGGTGCAGAAGCTGGCCAGGTGGCACAAAGGCTTGAGGTGCTGGACGCCATACCTCACACTATACCAGTGACCCGGGTTCGGGAATGACCTCAGGTCATCAGGGTGCCGGCATGGGGGGAAGGCAGAGCAGGATTTAGCATGCCAGTTGGCAGCTCTCCTCTCCTGAGGGTGGAAAGGGTGGGTTGGCACCCCCCCATAGTTCCGCTCCCTCTGGGTCGAGGTCCAGTGGGTAGCATAGATGGAGAGGGGGTGGCAAATTATTGGGAGGTGAAAGATGCTGAGCTGGTGCCATGGGGTGTGAAGCATGCCTCCATGTGCTCACATGGCTGTGTGCCGTGCCTCGGGGGCTTGGGTCAGGCGAGAAAATCCAAAAGTAATATATATGTGCCCCCGTCACCAGAAATGGAAAACAAACTATTTCAAAAGATATAATTCACACAAAATAACCTCACTAAGCTAATTCCTGGTCTATAGTGAAGCTTACTCCAACAGGGATATTCTGACTCCTAGCAATTTAGGCAGCAATGATGTGAATTCCCAAATTCCATGATAAAATTGACTTTCAGAAGAGACATACAGAGACAGAAAACCCCTAGTAGGCCAGCCCCTTAGCCTGCATTATCTGTTCAGCCTCACTTACACCATATTTCTGGATAGGTTCCCAAGGAAAATCACCAAATACATTTTTCAAATAACTTTGGTTGTTGGGCATGCCTTGTTTCGGTTTGGAAATGTCAAAGCAAAAGTTTGTAATACTGCTTGAGCAAAAAGCGCATCACACAAGTTCAGTCTTAATTTTTCTTTATTTTTCCTTTTTCAAAGTATGCAAGTACTTACATATTTACATTTACCCGCACACAATTGGCTACCAGTAATTAATTAGCATATCAAATGCTGCCTGATCTTTTAACTCGGCCTTGCAGCACTGCTGTCTGCCGGTATTTCTGTCTGCATCCACTAGTCTGTTACCATCTTTGAATGTAAGGAAAATCTTTTTTCAGTATGCAAATTTCTAGCAAAAACATTTCACTAGTGAGGAAGAACAGGTTACTCACCTGTAACAGTAGTTCTAGGAGTGGTATATGTTGTTCATCCACACTGTTTGGCATTGTTCTCTTCCACTTTAAATCTGACAAAAGTCTTCAAGCTGGCTCCTCCCACCCACCCAGGTGGTATATACCTCGGCTCCACCCCATGACGCCAGATCTTAGCTCGCTGGAAGCAAGATTGTGTGTGTCTGCAGCCAGGGAGGTCAGGTGGGTCCGTGTGGATGAACAACATGTACCACTTCTAGAACTACTGTTACAGGTGAGTAACCTGTTCTTCTAGGAGCGTGGATATGTTGTTCATCCACACTGTTTGGCAGACTCCAAGCGGTTCTCCGGGAGGAGGGAGGCAAGGCACATACCCCCTACTTAGGAAACAGAGATTGGAGAACCAAAGCCCCAAAACCAGCATCCTGGCATGACTCAAGGTCGATGTGGTAGTGGGTGATAAAGGTGTTTGCTGACTTCCAGGTAGCGCCCGGCAGATTTCCTGGATAGGGATGTCCCAGGAAGCAGCCACCGATGCAGTGGGTTGAATGAGCTCTTATCCCTCTGGGAAGCTCCTTGCCTGCCAACTCATAGCACAGACCTATGCATGATGTAATCCATCATGCTATGGTCCATTTGGCTGCAGGTCTGCCAGAAGCTGCTTCAGTGTAGGTGACAAACAGCTGTCGAACCTCTTCACGAATTTCTGCCATCCTCTCCTTATAATAGGAGAGAGCACGTCTCAGGTCCAAAGTATGGAGTCTGTACTCGGCATCCTAGGTGTAATTAGGGTAGTACAACAGCAGAGTCAACACCTGGTTAAGGTGAAACTCTGACACCACCTTCGGAAGGAATTTTGGGTGGGAGCGCAGGACAACTTTGTCCCTGTGAAAGACGAGATAAGGGGAGTCCACTGAAAGTGACTGGAGCTCTCCTGTCCTTCTGGCTGATGTGATAGCCACCAGGAAGGCTGTCTTCCATGACAAGTGTGACAGCTCACACTTGTGTATGGGTTCGAATGGCTTGCCCATGAGCTTTGCCAAAACCAGCAGCAGATCCCATGGAGGTGGAAGTTCACACACCGGAGGGGATATGTGATCCAGGCCTTTGAAAAAGCACCTGTCTACTGTCTCCTGCACCAATGTTGGCTGACCAGCCCATGCCCGGTAAGCAGAAATGGCTGCCAGGTGCACCCAAAGGGTTGATGACCTTAGACCCCCTTTGGAGAGAGACCAAAGGTAGTTGAGAATGTTAGCCACGGGACAGGACCAGGGGTCCAGACCCTTACCCTGGAACCAAATGGAAAATCTCTTACATTTGAAGGCATAACATTTCCTGTTCGATTCCTTTCTAGAGGCCTCCACCATGGTGAAGACATCTTCGGAAAGACCCAAAGCCTGGAACTCTAGCCACTCAGGTACCAGGCTGTAAGGTGCAAGGATTGACGGTCTGGATGGAATACCTTCCTCTAATTCAGAGATATCAGGTCCGGTCATGTACAAAGCCGCTCTGGGGCCCTGCAGCTGAGGCTGAGGAGATCTGGGTACCAGAATTGGCGTGGCCAGTCTGGGGCTGCCAGAATCACCTTCGCCTTGTCCCTCCTCACCTTGAGTAACACCTTGTGGATCAAGGGAAATGGAGGGAAGGCGTAGAGAAGGCCTGGGGTCCATGGCCTCAAGAAAGCATCCCCCTGCATCGAGCCCTGCTGAGGGGGGTGGGCATGATACAACCTCAGCATGGTGTTTCCCCTGGAGGCAAACAGGTCCACCATTGGTTTGCCCCAATGGGAGAACAGACTGTAAGCTACCTCTGGATGGAGAGACCACTCTTGTGATGTCTGGCCTATGCAGCTGAGAGCATCCGCCAGCTGGTTCGAGGCTTCTGCCACATGGATGGCTAGGAGATCCACCTCCAACTGGCTTACAAGTGTCCAGATGCAGAGCGCCTCTTTGCACAGCAGATGGGCGTGCATGCCACCCTGTTTGTTGAGGTAGTACATGGTTGTGGTATTGTCTGTCTGGACTTGATCCTCTTGACCCCAGAGCTGAGGAACGAGAGCTGACAGTACCAGTCTGACTGCTCTGAGCTCCAATAGGTTGATGTGGCATCTGGACTCTTTGGGGGTCCAGAACCCATGGGCTCTGTTGTCCCCCATGTGGGCTCCCCAGCCCATGAGAGAGGCATTGATTGTAAGGACGACCATCGTCTTGGGGTGGACAAATGGGATCCCTTCCTGCAACTGGTCTGGGGCAGTCCACCATTGGAGATCGTCTCACGTCTTCTGGGTTACAGTGATCAGCTGGTCGAAATGACCATAATGCTGAGTCCACTGGGCAGCCAGCTCCCATTGGAGGGGGCGCATGTGCAACCGTTCCCAATGGACCACCAAGGTACATGCCACCATGTAACCCAGAAGGTGCAGAAAGTCCTGGGTAGGGTGCAAATGCCCAACCAGAAATGATTGGGCAAAGGAGGAGAGAACCTCCACCCTGTCCACCGGGAGCTGAGCTCTGGCTTGACAAGAGTCAACCTCTGTCCTGATGAAGCCCATTACCTGAGAAGGCACGAGTTCAAATTTGGCCTTGTTGATCAGGAGGCAGAGCTGGGAACAGGTTTGGAGGGCCAGATCCCTGGACCTCTCCACCTCCTGTTGGGTGCAACCTGCCAGGAGCCAATTATCGAGATAAGGCTAGATTCTGACTCCTCGACACCAAAGATGGGCTGCCACCACTGCAATACATTTAGTGAAGAGCTGTGGGGCCGATGACAGACCGAACAGCATGGCTCAGAACTCGTACAGGGTCCCCTCGACCCTGAAGTGGAGGAACCGCTGATGTGACGGACAGATTGGGACATGAAAAAATGTGTCCTGTAGATCCAGTGAACAGAACCACATGTTTTGCTCCAAGGATGGTATGATCTGGGTCAGAGTGACCATCCAGAAGGTGTGAGACCTGAGAAACTGATTCAGGTCGTGGAGATCTAGGATGGGGCACCAGCCACCCATCTGCTTGGGCACCAGAAAGTACCTGGAGACAAAGCCTGGGTCTGTTGAAGGATCCAGCACTGGAGCTACTGCCTCCTTGCAGAGGAGCTGAGCTATGTCATCTCGAAGAGCCGACTGGGTGCATGTGGAAATCCATTCCTCCCAACGGGCACGGGCTCGGCTGGGAGGGTACTGCTCAAACTCTAGAGGCAGTCCCTGGCTGACCACTTTGAGAAACCACCTGTCTGAAGTGATGGTGGACTAGGTGGAAAGGAAGTGGCGGAGCTGACCCCCCACGGGAGGACCCAGAGCTGGCATGACAGATAGGGGTGGCTACCCCCATCCCATCACTGGGCAGGCTTAGAGGAGGAGGAGGCTCCAGGACCTGAGCCTTGGCCTCCTTTGTGGACCTGTTGGGGACCCTGCTTGGGCCGAGGGTGCCAAGCTTGAGCCTGCTGCTGCTGCTGATGTTGCTGATAGGAGGGCTGTCGGACTGCAGGGGAAGAGTGCTGAAAGGGCTTCTTCTTCTTCTTCTGCTGGTTCTTGCCCAAAGAACCCTTGGCAGAAGTGTCAGCCAAGGTGGCATTGGACTGCTCTATACGCTGAAGGTGACCGGTCACTTCTGGACCAAACAAGTCAGTCCCCAAGAAGGGCACATCAGCAAGCTTATGCTAAGTATCCACCAGGAAGGAGGAAAGTCTCAGCCAAGCCCTGCAGTGAAAGGTCTCTGTGGCAGCCATCGAGTGGGCACAAGAATCCTCAATGTCCAGGGCCATCTGGAGCTGCTGTTTGGTAACAGCATGGGGCTTGGTCACGGACCTGCTTGACCGTGGTCTGCATGTCCATGGGGAGATGAGGAAGGACCTCATTTAATGACCCCGAGAAGGGCATGAGAGAAGTGTGCCATAATGACAGCTGAGCTGGCCTGATGAAGGCCCAGAGAAGAGGCCGCATAGACCTTTCGGGCAGTGTGGTCCATATTTTTGGACTCTTTGTCTGGGGGTCAGTCAATGTCACCGAACTGCCAGTACACCTGAACACAGAGGTGGTCACCAGGCTCTCGGCCCAAGGGTGCTCTGTGAACCCCGCAAGGGACCCCATAGACACCATGTACTTGCAGTCTATGCGGGCAGATGGTGCTGGGCAGGAGGCAGGGCACTGCCAAAGTTCAAGGGCCGGGCCAACAATGGCTTCGGCCACTGGAAAGGCCTCCATCAGGGTATCCCCTCTCTTAAGAATATCTGTGAAAGGGTACTTTGCCTTTTTCTGGATGGACTCCCAGGGGCATTCCAGTGGAATTGGAAATGAGATGAAGAATCTCTTGGAAGGAGGAAGGACCTTCCTCCATCCCTGTGCCAACGGACAACTCATCATCCCCAGGATGAGAGTGGAGCCCGGTGACGTCCAAGTCTGAGGAGTCAGAATACAGCAGTCTACTGCCAAAATCACCCTCGATCCGCCGAGGGCAGTCTGGGGTGACTGCAACCAATAGACTTCGGGGAAGTCCGGTGTCCAATCAGTCCTCTTTTGAGGGAGCCCCTCCTGCAGGCTGCTTAGGTGGTGGTTCCACCCAAATGGGTGGAGAGACCGGAATAGGCTGAACTGGGGGATGGGACAGCCCCATGGGTGGAGGAACCACAGGCCTCAGTTCCGGAGGGGTCGGCTTTGGCCTGGGAGGTGACAGCCAAGTACTGGCTGGGGTAGGCAATGGAGTCGGCTTCTGCCAGGTCAAGATCAGCTGTTGCCACATAAGGTCCTCATAGCACCGACGGAGTTTCCACTGGAGCCTCTCCTCGCCGGAGGAGGATGAGGACCACCTGTGGCATCGCCTTTTGTTTTTGGTTTTCCTGGCCATTCGGCCAAGGGATTCTGAGTCTGACCTTGACCGAGATCGGGCAGGCTAACTCGGTCAATCAGGAGACACTGGGAGGATCGGTGAAACCCGAGGGTCCAGAACTGGGTCCTTGATGGGTACACCAGTGGGCTGGTTCTCCTCATCAGGAAATACCAGGACTGGAGTCCATTCCAAGGAGCTGTCGTCCATGGCTGGCAACAAAGGGTCGATTGGGTCAAGGATTATCGTGAACTTGTTGGCCACTTCCTTGGTCCCCTGGCCAGATGGAAGATCCGTTAAGCCGGCGGCTAAGGATGCGATCTCAACCGAGGTCGAGACCACGTGTTCTTGGGACTTGGATCTCTCCCAGTCCTAAGAACATCTTCGCCGAGATGAAGACGACGAGTCTTTTTCCCTCTTCCGAGAGCGGGAGTAGTCTGAGCCTGAGGGTGCCTCACCCCAGGTGGGGAGAGACTGGCACAACTCCTTAAAAGACCCCATAAAGGTGGAGCCTAGGTTCAGTGGAACAAAGAAGCTTCAATTGGCCGGAGCGCGAGCGGCTTCTTCCTTGAATGCCTGCATGCATTCCAGCTGCTCAGCGGAGCCCGAGACCATGGAAACCGCCCACCTAGCCTCCTTTGACTTCACTGGAGGGTTCCTCTTTTCTGGTGTCTCCAGCTTCAGGCATGCCTTGCAGTCATCCAGGACATTGGGATGGAAGGCCAAGCAATAACTGCATGACGAGGTGTCATGACCGACACCTAGGCAGTAGACACACGTGAGGTGGGGATCGTTGCATGACATCTTCTGGCCACAAGGGCACCAGCGAAATCCTGGGGAAGATTTCTCCTCCATGATCGATGCTGAAAAAGTGCAATCGCTAACTCGAACGAGTTTAATTTTTGGTAAAACTGACGATTTGAAAGCCAGGACCTACCAAATGCGAGAGCACGAGGGAGGCAACCTGTATCTTCCAGTGGAAAGGAATATCTGGCGTCATGGGGCAGAGCTGAGTTATATACCACGGAAGAGCCAGCTTGAAGACTTCCAGCAGATTTAAAGTGGAAGGGGACAATGCCAAAAAGTGTGGATGAACAACATATCCACCCTCCTAGAATGACTTTTTTTAGAAATCACCTGTTTCATCAGCTTGTTATATGTGCATTGCTTTTACATTCCTTGTTTTTCTTTCCAACAATTTTCAAAATTCCTGTCAATGTATAAACAGTGAAAGCTTAGCCTTTACTTATGTTGGTGGGTTTTTTTTGCAGTTTATTAAACTTTATTGAAAATTGTCCAAATGTAAACCACATACAGTGCATAATATTGCTACATAGGATATGTCAGTTTAACCACATATAATATGTTGGTGTTTTTATATAATAATCTTGACTGATTATTCATCATTACCGTGGTTGCATTTGATTTTGCCTTCACTCTGTTGGAAGGTAAATTCCTATTTCATGCTGTTCACAGCGAGATAAAAAGTTGTCTAAAAACAATCAATATTTAGGGTTCTAATTACTTATTTTGTTTTCTTATGTTATTTCTATGACCGCTATTCCAGTCTTTTATTTAGCCTTTGCTGAGATGCATCATTACATAACTAGTTCAACACCTGCTTTAAATAACAGGGGGCCACTCTAGATACGGTGGGTCAGATACTCAAAACTTTGTCCCAGGGCTAAATTAGCACTGCCCGGAGGGCAAACTTAGCCCGGAGCACAAAGCAAGCTATATTCAAAAGGAATAGCCTGGGGCAAACAGCTTCTGAATACAGTATGGGAATGAGGCCATGCAAACTGGGTTGGAAATGCAGGGCAAACATAGCTTTTGACTAAGACAGCACTGAATAGAACAACCAGGAAATGCAAACCACAACAACAACACAGTACACAGCGACATGAGGGTAGGTAGAGGTGAACTATGTGGCCAATGTGTGTGCCAGCAAATGCATGGGTACAGCTGCAGGCAGCAGTGGATGTGAAAGAACAGCATTCAAAACTGTGTAATATTCCCTGAACGGTTAGCACGGAGCTAAACCGTTTGCCCAGTGCAAACACTTTTGCCCGGCACTAAGATTTGCCATATTTAAAAGTGACATGCAAATGAGCCTACTTAGGTAGTCTCTGGGCAAACATCCAGATTAGCATTTCATTATGCCCTGATTTGCATGCAGTTTGTCCAGCATTACTGCAGGGTCCCACAGCTCCACCTGTAGGTCAGTCTGACAGTGCATGATGGTTGCTGCAGGCTACATGTATGCAGTACAGCATAGCATTGTGTACCCCAGGGGACAATACAGCAGAGGCACAGGCAGTGGTGGTGATGCATTCAACTGTCACACTGTAGGGCATGCAACAGTGCACAGCAGACACCACAGTAGCAAGGGGGCCAGTAGTGTGAGGGACACATCAATGCCTGGTGTGTAGGGTAGTGAAGACCACTGCAGTGTACACAGTGACAAGCCCACCTTGCAGGTGTGTACTGTCAGTGGACATTACTGTCACACTGTTGTGTGACCCACAGATGCTGCACATCTGGCATGGGATGCTCATAGTGACATAGACATGGCCGGCTGTGTGTGCTGTGGTGTATGTACAGCTGTACGGTATGTGACTGGGGAGAATGTATGATTGAACAGGCACACTGGTATTGGGGTATACCCAATACTGGCCCATGTGCAGTGCATGCTGTGTCCCAGCCTTGTGGCCGCACTCAGTCTGTGGTGAGGCCTGGCTACCCGTACACCCTCCTCTCAGCACCCACCATGCCTACAGTGCTGCATGTGTGTGCTGGCATCTGTTGCTCACCACAGATGTATGGTCTGCAGGTGTGTGCTGTATGGACACACTACCATGGTGGCCCCCGTGGGCCGGGTCACCACATACTGCCTGGGCAAGTGGCTGGGACCAGTGGCAGAAGTTGGCATCATTGTGGTGCCATCAGTGAGCAGCATGTTTCCTCCATGTCTAGCATTTTCTCTGTGTCATAGTCATATGTTAGGGTCACGTTAGGCTGCGTTAAAGCCTCGCTAATGGCACACAAAGCCACAATGTCATGCAAAGCTGTTTGCCCAGAGTTAAGACCAGTTTTTACTGGGCAGTAATTTGTACCATGCAAAGGGTCATGCTAAGACGCGTTAAACACCTTACCATGGCGCTAGTTCCTGAATATCCCATAGCACCTGTATTCATGTTCAGTTTGCCCCTTGCATATAATTATGCTTTGCCCGGCGCTAATGAGGTTTGCGTGCACTGTTTGACCTTTTGAATATAGCAGACCCGTGCTAATCCCGCGCTAAGCCTGTGCGAATGGTTTGAGCACCGTGCAAAGCTTTGAATATCTGAGCCCAGGTTTGTTTCTGTAATTAGGTAAGTAGTGGTTGCCTTTTACATTTTGCAGTGCTTTATCTTGTGTTAAAATGGCATTTGAAATACTCTATTCTTATTCATGTTGTTGCTTAACTGTTAGTGCTCGTCTTCTTCCTTTTTGCTCTTGTCCTATTTTTATTTCTAGTCTTAGGCTGTCTTTGCATTTTATAAAATCATTACAGCTGTGTCACAGAGAATCACCACTTCAATTATGTCTGTTTTAACTCAAATCAGACTGCAATTGAAGTGGTGATTCTCTGTGACCCAGCTGTAATGATTTTATAAAATGAAGAGAGTATTGCAAATGCTATTTTAACACAAGATAAAACACTGTAAAATGGAAACGGCAACCACAGCTTACCTAATTACAGTAACAAACCTGTTATTTAAAGCAGGTGTTGAACTAGTTATGTAATGATGCACCTTGACAAAGGTTAAATAAAAGACTGGAATAGCTGCCATAGAAAGAATACCAGAAGACAAAATAAGTAACTAGAAACTTAAATTTTATGATTGTTTTCAAGCAACTTTTTACCTCACTGTGAACAGCATGAAATAGGAATTCACCTTTCAACAGAGTGAAGGCAATATCAAATACAATCACAGTAATGATGAATAATTAGTCAAGATTATAATATAAAAACACCAACATAAGTTAAGGCTAAGCTTTCACTATTTATGCATTGACAGGAATTTCTGAAAATTGTTGGAAAGAAAAATAAGGTATGCAAAAGCAATGCACATATAACAAGCTGATGAAACAGGTGATTTCTAAAAAAGTCATTCCTCACTAGTTAAATGTTTTTGCTAGAAATTTGCATACTGAAAAAAGATTTTTCTTACATTCAAAGAAGGTAACAGACTAGTGGATGCAGACAGAAATACCGTCAGACAGCAGTGCTGCATGGCCGAGTTAAAAGGTCAGGCAGCATCTGATATGCTAATTAATTACTGGTAGCTGATTGTGTGCGGGTAAATGTAAATATGTAAATACTTGCATTATTCAATACCAGTAAGTTGAATAACAGCATGGACATTAATGTACAGACTGTCCAATGTTTTTTTATACCCTTCTATTGAAAATGCAATTAAGAATATAATTGAGAAAAATAAAAAATATGAAAAATGTTTAAAAATGATAAATACTAAAATATGATATTTATATATCAATAATTCCCCACATGACATTGTATCCAGGTGAAACATTGAGACCTATCGAACAGGCTTTGAAAAAAGAAAAATAAAGAAAAATTTAAGGCTGAATTTGTGTGATGAACTGTTTGCTCAAGCAGCCTTACAGACTTTTGCTTTGTCACTTACATCATACCCTAGACAGTAATTTGATCTTTCCACCCACCTTCATGACCAAACCAGTCCGTACTGGTTGTGTGGATTTAGACTAGCCCCTAGTGCATCCACCACTCATGTCCCAGCAGGGTGCTGTCTGACCAGCGCAGCCATTTGTCTACGGTAAAACAACTAGCATCGTTTACATCAAAGGGGCTCAGCCATTTGTCAATGGTAAAACAACTAGCGTCATTTACATCAAAGGGGCTCAGCCATTTGTTGTTTCCCAAAACACAGGGGGTGAGATTTTTAAAACAAATGCGTTCCTTTCCATGATGTGCGAGTGGGATTCCACCTAAATAGTTAAGAATTCTGCAGTTGTGTCTGACAAATGCATGCAAGTCCAGCAGTTGCAGCAGACATTGCTGTAAACTGTGGGAAATGTCACAAAAGCATTCAGATGTCTGTGAACAGCATTCTGACATCCTGGGGTACATTTGCATGGATGCACACTGCATCCCAATTACAAACGCAAGTGCTGCACCCCATCCACTCAGAATCCCAATCCAGAGTCTTTTAGTTTAAATGAGCTCAGCAATCCAGAGCCAGCCTGTTTCCCATTTGTGAGAATATAGGAATTCTAGCTCTGAAGCCTGGGATAACAATAGGAAAATGTAATTTCCCACCCCAATACATCCCAAACCATCTTACTTTACAGAGAAAATGGATAATAATAAAAAAAAAAAACCCTCATTGCCTAGGTGTCACAATGTGAAAGCAGTAAGACACAACAGGCTATGATGATGGCATGCCTTGCCCTTAAAAAGGGAATGTAGTGTTGCATTTGAGAAATGGCAGCCTGTGCAAAGCAATGCCATCTAATGGTGAATGTTAAGAATACACAGATACATAGACAGTGTTGGCAGGTAAGGGCCTTCGGCCCACCCAGTCTGCCCATTTGAGCTTGTAAGTTCAGTTTATGTTTTCCTAGAAGTCTGTTGCCCCTTACCCCTGACCTCCAGAATTCCTTTATGTCTATCCCATGCATTCTTAAATCCCGTGATTGTTTCATCCTCTATCACTTCCTCTGGCAGGGTGTTCCACCTGTCCACCACCCATTCTGTGAAGAAATTCTTCCTCACGTTTCCTGTGAATTGTCCTCCCTCCAACTTCATCCCATGCCCTCTAGTCCTGGAACATCTTTTTTGCTTACAAATAGTGTATTCCTGCACCCTATTCCTCCCTGTAAGATACTTGTATGTCTCTATCATATCCCCTTTCTCTCTCCTCTCCTCCAGGGAGTACACATTCAAGTCCTTCAACCTGTTCTCATAGGACTTGTGATGCAATCCATGTACCATCTTTGTTGCCCTCCTCTGAACCTTCTCTACCCTGTCTATGTCTTTACATAGGTAAGGTCTCCAGAAATGTATACTGTACTCCAGGTGGGGCCTCACTAGTGTCTTGTATAGTGGAATTATGACCTCCCTTTTCCTGCTGGTGATGCCCCTGCCTATGCATCCCAGCATCCTATTTGCTTTACCTGCTGCCATGTTGCACTGTTTCCCTACCTTGAGGTCATCAGAGATGATAACTCCAAGATCCCTTTCCTGCTTGGTGTATGCTATATCCTCACCCCCCAACTGATATATTGTGCCAGGGTTTTTGTACCCCATATGCATTATCTTGCACTTCTTTGCATTGAATTTCAACTGCCAAACCCCTGACCATTCTTCAAGCTTCTGCAGGTCCCTTCTCATTCTGTCTATACCCTCTGATGTGTCTACTCTGTTACAGAGCTTTGTGTCATCAGCTAACAGGGAAATTCTGCCTTCTAGGTCCTGCACAATGTCACTGATGAAGATGTTGAATAGGACCAGTCCCAGCACTGATCCCTGTGGTACCCCACTGGTCGCTCTTCCCTTTGTGAAGTGACAGCCATGTACCACCACCCTCTGTGTCCTGCCACCCAGCCAATTACCTCCCTACCACACTACTGTCCTGCCCACACCCATATTCCCCAGTTTGTGTAATAGTCTTCTATGTGGCAAAGTGTCAAAGACCTTGCTGAAGTTCAAATAGGCCACGTCCACTGCCCTCCCTGATCCACCTCCTTAGTCACCCAGTCGAAAAATTAAATGAGGATGGTCTGGCATGACCTCCCCCTGGTGAAACCATGCTGCCTTGGGTCCTGTAGTCCATTGACAACTAGATGTTCCACCAATCTCCCCTTCAGTAGTGCTTCCATGATCTTCCCCACTACTGAGGTCAGGCTGACTGGTCTGTAGCTCCCCGCTTCCTCTTTGTTCCCACTTTTGTATAAGGGGACTACATCTGCTGTCCTTCAGTCTTTGGGTACCTTCCCTCTTTCCAGTGATTGGCTAAACAGGATTTCCAGAGGTTCGCCCACCACCTCTCTTAGTTCTTTAAGGACCCTGTGGTGCACCCCATCTGGTACAATTGCTTTATCAACTCTTATTCATTCCAGTTCCTTCAGGACCCTTTCTCATGTAAAGGGACTTGTGTCCATTTCTGCACCATTCCCACCCCTTGTACTCTCTTCAGGCCCATTACCCTCCTTTTCCTCAGTAAAGACTGAGCAGAAATACCTGTTCAATATGTCAGCTTTACTGTTGTCATCCTCCACGTGGCTCCCGTCCTCCCCCTTCAGTCTCACTATCCCTCCCTTTGCCTTTCTTTTTTCACTTATGTACCTGTAAAAGGTTTTGTCCTCTCTACCAACTGATTTTGCAATGTGCTCTTCTGTCTGAGCTTTGGCTTCTCTTACTGACCTCACTGCCTCCCTTTGCTTCTCCTGGTACACATCCCTATCCCCTTCTGCATGTGTGTTTTTGAATTACCTGAATGAAATATTTTTGGCTTTCACTTTCTCCACTATCTCCTAGGAAAACCATAAAGGCAGATACATTGCAGTACTAAATTACTGTAATAGCTAGAGACCTCTAGTGCTGGTCCTTGACATAGCAAGTACAAGAAAGTCAAAAGAGCTCTCTAATCTCCCAGTTAGGGAATTGTCCCATTAAGGGAATGGTTAACGCTGCTGCCTTTAGGACTCAGGGTCCCAGTTTAGGCCTCAGGTTTAATTTCCAGCAATGCTCAGAGATTTTTTTTGTCAAAGTAGAGTGGACAGACATAACAATTCCTAATCTTGATCCCCATGGTCTTTCATACTCTGATAAGAACCTGTTGGTCTGGAATGACTTCTTCTTTTAATGTAAATCTCTTTCCCCGACCAGGAATCTTTTAAGTACCACTACACCAGTGTCCCCTTCTGCTTGTTTTGTGTGATGAAAATAGTTTTATAGTATGGTAGGTGTTGTAAAATGTACTGTAAAGCTTTAGAGTAATACTCAAGAGGAAAATATCTGAAAAAGCTTCAAACACAAGAAAGAAATGGCAGCTGTCATCTCCAGTAACATATCTGTGGCAGATAATACTTGAGACAGTCTTCAATTGTACAGATCTCTCCATGATTTATTCATGAAGTTATGCAAGTCGTCATATAGACACACAGACAACGTGGCTACAGACAGGCCTTCAAGTATTATGTGCCACAAATGTGCTACGGGAGGTGAGTGCTGTCTACCATTCCTTGTGTTTAAGTACTGTTTGCCACAGCTAAGCTACTGGAGGTGAATGCTGTCTACCCTTTCTTGTGTTTGACTGCCACAGATATGCTATGGGAGGAAGTGCTGTTTCCCCTTTCTTGTGTGTGACTTTATGTGCCTCAGATATGCTGTGGGAGGTGAGGGCTGTCTACACTTTCTTGCGTTTGGCTGGCTATCAGTCAGGACCTGGGTACCACCATACCTTTGTGCATGTAATTCTCTGTTCACATATTTGAAAAGTTGTCTGTTCTCTTTCCTATCATTTACAGATTTTCATTTACGGTACTCACATGAAATACATTATACTCCTTTGCTGAATGATACTTTGTATGTGAAATAGTCAGTGTACTGTGACATATTTTGATGTAATGTGTATTCATGATTTTCTTTTCAGCAAAGAAATTCTTTAAGAAAGGTGAGTTTTCTACTTGCATCACTAATGAAATGAAGACTTAACTGTCTGCCTTCTGCAAAGGAAGCATTTTTACATTATTGTATATGTGTGTGTGTGTGTGTGCGCGCATGCATATGTGTGGGTGTGTGTATACCTACACTTTACACAGTTAATATATTATACTGTACTGTATGTGTGCATACATGGCTCCCTACATGACAAGGGGTCACCATTGGATGCTGAAGTTTGTAACGAAGAACAAATTAGAGATGCAGCGAATTTAAAATCTGCTGGTGAAGTGAACGCAAAGTGGCCACTTTGTGTTGACATTTTGCTATGTGGAGTGTCCCATGGGAAAGGCTCACTTCAACTTGTTATTATTACTTTGCATTGTCATTCCACCTTAAACGTGAAGTAAGGCAGAGTGACAACAATACTCGTAGCATCCCACCCACACAGTCACCAGAATGAATGTGCATCCCCAAAGTGCCACTGTCTTGTGTCCAGAAAACTCCCCAGTGCTAATGAAGTGAAATGAGAGTGTAACAAGAAATGCAAAGTCTCCCAGAATTAATGGTGCACTCAGTCATGCACACAGTGGTCAGGTCACACACAGAGTCACCAGAATTAATTTGCATCCACAAGATGCTACTGTCTTGTGTCCAGAAAATTCCCCCAGTGCTGACAAAGTGAAATGAGAGTGTAACAAGAAATGCAGTCTCACAGAATTAATGGTGCACTGCAAATGCATAGATTAAGATTGCACTGCACACTCAAGGGATGCATACGAAAAGGCACAATAATACCTAACCAGTGCTCACAAGTCACAAATTCAAATCTGGAAAGGAATACATTTTGCCAGTTGGGGGATTAGTGCACGGCAGTAACAATCCACTACCAGTAAAGATACCACAAAGCAGTATAAAAAATTCATGCAGGTGCAGTGAATAGCAAGTTCACACTGCTGCAATTACTCTGTAACACAATAAAAGGTGTCTGATTTATGGGCACGCTTCACACACACACTCACACGCACACTCAAGTAATGCATAGCAAATTGAAAACCTTTAGTAATATAAAAAAGTTGTCTCTTCTCTTTCCTATCATTTACAGATTTTCATTTATGGTACTTACTTGAAATACATTATACTCCTTTTCTGAATGATACTTTGTATGTGAAATAGTCAGTGTACTGTGACATATTTTGATATAATGTGTATTCATGATTTTCTTTTCAGCAAAGGAATTCATCAAGAAAAGTGAGTGTTCTACTTGCATCTCTAATGAAATGAAGATTTAACTGTCTGCCTTCTGCAAAGGAAGCATTTTTATATTATAGTGTGTGTGCATGTGTGTGTGTGCGTGTGCGTGCGTGCGTGTGTGTGTTCATGCGTGTATGCATATGTGTGTGTGTGCATGCATGTGTGCATGTGTGTGTATACCTACACTTTACACAATTAATATATTATACTGTACTGTATGTGTGCATACATGGCTCCCTACATGACAAGGGGTTACCAATATATGCTGAAGTTTGTAACACAGAACAAATTAGGATGCAGATAATTTAAAATCCGCCTGCAAAGTGAACGCAAAGTGGACACTTCACTTTGGCACTTCGCTATGCAGAGTGTCCCATAGGGAAGGCTCACCTCGCCTTGTTATTATTACTTTGCATTGTCATTCCACCTTAAACGTGAAGTAAGGTGGAGTGACAACCATATTGGCAGCATCCCACCCACACAGTCACCAGAACAAATGTGCATCCCCAAAGTGCTACTGTCTTGTGTCCAGAAAACTCCCCAGTGCTGATGAAGTGAAATGAGAGTGTAACAAGAAATGCAAAGTCTCCCAGAATTAATGGTGCACTCAGTCATGCGCACAGTGGTCAGGTCACACACAGAGTCACCAGAATTAATGTACATGCCCAAGATGCTACTGTCTTGTGTCCAGAAAATTCCCTAATGCTGACAAAGTGAAATGAGAGTGTAACAAGAAATGCAGTCTCACAGAATTAATGGTGCCATGCAAACGCACGGACAGATTAAGATAGCACTGCGCACTCGATGGATGCATACGAAAAGGCACAATAATACCTGACCAGTGCTCACAAGTCACAAATCCAAATCTGGAAAGGAATACATTTTGCCAGTTGGGGGATTAGTGCACGGCAGTAACAATCCACTACCAGTAAAGATACCACAAAGCAGTATAAAAAATTCATGCAGGTGTAGTGAATAGCAGATTCATACTGCTGCAATTACTCTGTAACACAATAAAAGGTGTCTGATTTAATGGCACGGATCACACACACACTTACACGCACACTCAAGTAATGCATAGCAAATTGAAAACCTTTAGTAATATAAAAAAGTTGTCTCTTCTCTTTCCTATCATTTACAGATTTTCATTTGTGGTACTCACATGAAATACATTATACTCCTTTTCTGAATGATACTTTGTATGTGAAATAGTCTGTGTATTCTGACATATTTTGATATAATGTGTATTCATGATTTTCTTTTCAGCAAAGAAATTCGTTAAGAAAGGTGAGTTTTCTACTTGCATCACTAATGAAATGAAGATTTAACTGTCTGTCTTCTGCAAAGGAAGCATTTTTATATTATAGTGTGTGTGCATATGTGTGTGTGTGTGTGCGTGCGTGCGTGTGTGTGTGCATGTGTGTGTGTATATACCTACACTTTACACAATTAATATATTATACTGCATTATATGTGTGCATACATGGCTCCATACATGACAAGGGGTTACCACTGGATGCTGAAGTTTGTAACGCAGAACAAATTAGAGATGCAGCGAATTTAAAATCTGCCGGCAAAGTGAAGGCGAAGTGGCCACCGCGTTGGCACTTACATGTGTGTAGTGTCCCATAGAAAAGGCTCACTTCACCTTGTTATTATTACTTTGCATTGTCATTCCGCCTTAAACGTGAAGTAAGGCAGAATGACAACAATACTCGTAGCATCCCATCCACACAGTCACCAGAATGAATGCACATCCCCAAAGTGCCACTGTCTTGTGTCCAGAAAACTCCCCAGTGCTGATGAAGTGAAATGAGAGTGTAACAAGAAATGCAAAGTCTCCCAGAATTAATGGTGCACTCAGTCATGCGCGCAGTGGTCAGGTCACACACAGAGTCACCAGAATTAATGTGCATCCCCATGGTGCTACTGTCTTGTGTCCAGAAAATTCCCCAGTGCTAAGAAAGTAAAATGAGAGTGTAACAAGAAATGCAGTCTCACAGAATTAATGGTGCCATACAAGCGCACAGACAGATTAAGATTGCACTGCACACTCAAGGGATGCATACGAAAAGGCACAATAATACCTAACCAGTGCTCACAAATCACAAATCCCAATCTGGAAAGGAATACATTTTGCCAGTCGGAGGATTAGTGCACGGCAGTAACAATCCACTACCAGTAAAGATACCACAAAGCAGTATAAAAAATTCATGCAGGTGCGGTGAATAGCAAGTTCACACTGCTGCAATTACTCTGTAACACAATAAAAGGTGTCTGATTTATGGCACGCTTCACACACACACTCACACGCACACTCAAGTAATGCGTAGCAAATTGAAAACCTTTAGTAATATAACCAAATGTTTTAAACAAATTGTACACTGCTGCACCACAACAATCAGTAAAAAAATGTCAAGAATTGCTGAAAATATTACGGTGTGTACATTAATACAGTTGTACAAGAAAACTAACCAAAACAGAAAGACTGCCTTTTTCTCCCAATTAATCTACCTACCCCACAAATACACCCCTCCCCCAAAGCACACTTCATAGTAGACAGACTGACTGTTCTAAATTAACATTCAAAATCCACACACAATAAACACTCAATGATATGAGCACAGAAGGATTTCCTACAATCGATGTACTAAATTTTGAGCAAAAATATTACTCAAAACAGCATTTTAAACAGCTTTTAGAGGTTTTGAATTGCAGAGCTCTGAGAGCAAACTGTCTCCAGCTACCACTGCACACACACTACCCCGACCAGAACTGAGGCTGTGCCGAACGATCTAGAGCCCATGTGACCTGCAATCCCATGAATAACTGCAGAATTTCATTTGGAGCTCAATTACAGGGTGAAGTGAGGCAAATTACATTGATTTCAATGTACTTCACTGTAAAATTGGTGGAGAAGTGGTTTGGGGAAGGTGGAATAATGCAAAGTCATGGGTTTCAATGGACTTCGCATTCCTCATTATGAAGTGAAGTACTCCGCTTCACATTGTGGTGTTCTCCGAAGATTCCATGTTACTCAGTGAATCACTTCACAGAGCAAATTGGGGCCATTTCTCCCACCACTACTTACAGTACTGTAACTCACATGCTGTATGAGAAGGAACACGAACACCTATGGCTGTACTTCTCCGATGGGCTGTAGTACAAAACTCCCAGACTTAAAAATGCTTATTAATGAGCACAATGGTGCAGTGGTGAAGCCTGGAGAGATACTACAAAACATATTCACAATACATCCAAGTAACTAGTAAAAAAATTAATGTTGTGATTCGTAAGGTGAATGATCGTGAATCGTGATTTGTGACTGCATTTGTGACTGTGATGATGAAGAACGTGATTAGGTGTTGATGGTGTGAGATAACCAATATGAAACAGTATTGGGAACGTGAATGACTACTGCTGTGCTTCCCCAATGAGCTGAAGAACAAACTCCCTGACTTAAAAATGCTCATTAATGAGTACAATGGCAGGGTGCTGAAGCCTGGAGAGTTACTACGAAACATGCTTACAGTACATCCAATTAACTAGTCAAAAAATTAGTGTTGTGATTCATGATGTGATTGTGAATCATGATTTGTGACTGCATTTGTCACCATGATGATGAAGAACATGATTCGGTGTTGATGGTGTGAGATAACTAATATGGAACTGTATTGGGAACCTGAATGCCTATGGCTGTACTTTCCCGATGAGCTGTAGCACAAAACTCCCGGACTTAAAAACATGTATTAATGAGTACAGTGGTGGGGTGGTGAAGCCTGGAGAGATACTACAAAACAGGCTTACAATACATCCAAGTAATTAGTCAAAAAATTAATGTTGTGATTTGTGACGTGATTGTGAATAGTGATTTGTGACTGCATTTGTGACCTTGATGATGAAGAACGTGATTTGTATCATGAGTGACTCATGATGATGGTCCTGACTTAAAAATGCATATTAATGAGTACAATGTTCATGCAGAATTATGCACTACACCTGTTCAGTACTCTGAAGGGAAGACAAAGAAACAACTGTGACTTAAGTTAGAGATGGAGATTGGGCCCTAAAGAGATGCAAATGCACAGACAGATTAAGACTGCACTGTGCACTGAAGAGATGCAGATGCAAAGGCACAACACCTAACCAGTGCTCACCATCAGAAATTCAAATCTGGAAAAGAATACCTTTGCCAGTTGGGGCTGTGGGGGGGGGGGGGCAGTGTACTGCACTGCTGCAGTAACAGTCACTAGTACTAATACCAGTAAAGATTTCACAAAAAAGTACAAAAATTACACAGCTGCAGTGGATAGCAGGTTCACATTGCTGAAATTTTGTGGTACAATAAAAGGTGTCTGATTTGATGACACGCATCACACACATACTCACACACACACTAAATAATGCGTAGCAAATTTAAAACTTCAGTAATATAACCACATATTTTAAACAAACTAAAATTATGCACTGCTGCACCACAACAATCAGCTAAAAAAAAGGCAAGAATTATTGAAAATATTACTGTGTACATTAACACAGTTATATAAGAAAAATATCACCAAAACAGAAAGCACTGTCTTTTCCTCCAAGTTAATCTACTGTACCTATACCACAGATACACCCCCCCCAAAGCACACTTCCACTGTCTCTCAGTACACAGACTGAATGTTGTACATTAACATTCAAAATCCACATACAAACATTAAAAGCTCAATGATATGAGCACAGGAGGGTTTCCTATAATTGATAATTAAAGTTTCAGCAAAAACAAGCATTTTTCAATGCCGAATGTTGATTGCGTTGGTCCGTTGAGCTTGCTCACTGCCCCTCTGTCACTTGCTCATTCTGTTTCTCCTGGTGCTGCAGGCTGCTGTTTTGTACTGGGCTCCTGCCTGCATTGGCACCCATTTCTGTCCACAAAGAAATCCGCAGCTGTCCCGACAGAGCTCCATTGAGGTGGCTCAGTCCTCCTCTCTCAATCGCTCATTCTGTTTCTCCTGGTGCTGCAGGCTATGCTTTTGTACTGGGCTCCTGCCTCTGTTGGTGGCTTTTTCTGCCCACAAAGAAATCTGCAGTAGTCCCGACACAAGTCTGTTAAGCTCGCTTACTCCCCCACTGTCACTCACTCATTCCGTTTCTGATGGTGCTGCAGGCTGGCCTTTTGTACTGGGCTCCTGCCTGCGTTACCACCTGTTTCTGCAAACAAAGACATCCGCAGCAGTCATGATAGAGCTCCGTTGAGGTTGCTCACTCCCCCTCTCACTTGCTCATTCTGTTTCTCCTGGTGCTACAGGCTGCTCTTTTGTACTGGGCTCCTGCCTCTGTTGGTGCCTTTTTCTGCCCACAAAGAAATCTGCAGGAGTCCTGACAGAGCTCTGCTGAGCTTGCTCACTCCCCCTCTCTCACTGGCTCATTCTGTTCCTACCACTGCTACAGGCTGCCCTTTTGTACTGGGCCCCTGTGTTCATTGCTGCCTTTTTCTGCCCACAAAGATATCTGCAGCAGTCCCAACAGAGCTCCGTTGAGCTCACTCACTTCCCCTCCCTCACTCACTCGTTCTGTGTCTCCTGCTGCTGCAGACTGCCCTTTTGTACTGGGCTCCTGCCGCGTTGGTGGCTTTTTCTGCCTACAAAGAAATCTGCAACAGTCCCAACACAGCTCCGTTGAGCTCGCTCACTCCCCCTCTCTCACTCGATCATTCTGTTTCTGCCAGCGCTGCAGGCTGGCCTTTTGTACTGGGTTCCTGTCTGCGTTTCCACCTTTTCCTGCCCACAAAGAAATCTGCAGCAGTCATGATAGAGCTCCATTGAGCTCGCTCACTCTCCCTCTCTCACTTGCTTATTGTGTTTCTCCTGGTACTACAGGCTGCCCTTTTGTACTGGGCTTCTGCCTCTGTTGGCACCTTTTTCTGCCCACAAAGAAATCTGCAGCAGTCCCAACAGAGCTCCATTGACCTCACTCACTCTCCCTCTCTCGCTCTCTCATTCCATTTCTGCCAGTGCTGCAGGCTGCCCTTTTGTACGGGGTTCCTGCCTGCATTGTCGCCCTTTTCTGCCCACAAAGAAATCCATAGCAGTCACGATAGAGCTCCGTTGAGCTCGCTCACTCTCCCTCTCCCAGTCACTCATTCTGTTTCTCACACTGCTGCAGGCTGCCCTTTTATACTGGGCCCCTGCGTGCATTGCTGCCTTTTTCCGCCCACAAAGAAATCAGCAGCAGTCCCAACAGAGCTCTGTTGAGCTCACTCACTCCCCCTCCCTCACTCACTCATTCTGTGTCTCCCGGCACTGCAGGTTACCCTTTTGTACTGGACTGCTGCCTACATTGGTGCCTTTTCCTGCCCACAAAGAAATCCGCATCAGTCCAGACAGAGGTCAGTTGAGCTAGGTCACTCCCCACCCTTCACTTGCGCAATCCGAATCTGTCCCAAACACTGATTTCTGATGGTGACTATGGTATTCTGCACCGGAAGCGTGAAAAAACATTTCAGCCATGATGTGAAAAATGACAGCTGTACTGTTCATAAAGAGGTGTGGAAAAATACCAGTTTTGAAAATGTGGCGTGAAAATATTACTAATTTGTGAAATTACAAGGGTGCGTGGAAACTGCACAACGCATGCTTGTAACACAGTCATTTTATGGAGATTCATCACAAAATTTTCACCATAGGCATTTTAGGACCTCTGCTCATGAACAGTGTCAGTGTGATTTTCTTACTGTGTCCCGAACACTGATTTCCCAAAGTGACCACGCTATTGTGCGCTGGAAGAGCAAAAGCACATTTCAGCCAGGATGTGAAAAATTACAGCTGCACTGTTCATAAGGAGGTGTGGAAAAATGGCAATGTTGAAAATCTAGAGTGAAAATATTGCAACGTAGCAAAGGTACGAGTGTGCATGGAAACTGTGCAATGCACGATCATAGCACACTCATTTTATGGGCTTTCGTCACCAAATTTTCAACATAGATATTTTAGGACCTCTGCTAATGAACAGTGACACTTTCAGTTTTATAATGTGTCCGCACCATTCTGCGCCATATCACCATATCGGCTTACTGTGTGATGTGCGATGAGCTGCGGTTTGTTAACCTTCTCATGGCTGGGCTCTTTATGGCGGTGAGTCTGAAGGAAGATTCGGTCTTTATGGTGGTGAACTAATAACTAATGATTATCACTGAGTCAGAAGAAAATTTGGTTGGGACTCCTTGGATTTTGGATTCTGATTCAGTCTACTTGGGACGCCCAGGAGCGCTGTGTTTGGGAAGCAGAAGTACAGAAGAGTATCCTGGATACTTTATGGGTGACCCCTTTTTTTGGCTGAGTGATTCAATCTATGAAGGAACTGGGAGAGGATCTCTGGAATTTCTTCTGTTATCAGCGCTGTTAGCAGAAAGTACTGAAGGGTCTAGGACATTGAGTTAGGCCAAAGCAGTGGTGTGTCCGGGTGCTGTGTGGGTGTGTGTGTGTGGGAGGGATCCTCCTCCATATACCTCGGGCTGTTGGTGGCCTTGTCTTCTGCGGCCAAGCAGGAGCAGCCCTCTGGGCTTCAGGGAGCCAGAGTCTTAGTTGGGTTTCATCTAAATCACTTATGGGGCACTCTCTAGGGTCTGTCCCCATTTGGATTGTAGCTGCAGGCCATAGGAGGTGGGGTAGGATTGCCTGTGAAGTCCTGGGGAGGTTCCTCCCCGGAGATTTATTTACATGCCCTAGACTGCCGTGGTATGACTTGACCAATCGCCCCCTGTGCTGGTGAGCAGTGATCCAGAGGCCCTTATGTCAGCTTATAATTTGGCTGTTATGGTGGCTCTGGATTCAATTGCTCCTGTCCATGTGTGCCCCCTCTCCTTTTGCCCCAAGTCCCTTTGGTTTGATGGGACATTGAGGGAGATGCAGAGACAAGGGTGAAGGTTACAATGTTGCTGGTGTAGATCCACCCTCGATGCCGATCACCTTAGATTGATTGACCATTATTCAGTCTATCAATCTGCAATCACCCGTAAGAAGGCAGAATTCCTGTCTAGGGAGACTGCGGTTTGCTCATAATCGACCAGCTCAGCTATTTCAAACTGTAGACAAACTGTGCAACCCAGCCTGTCTGCAAGTTCAGAAAGCTTTTTCGCAATTGGAGTGCCAGTAGCTTGCTCTGTTTTTTGCAAATAAGGTGGCCGACATCTGGGTGGATCTGCAGCCAGCAAATTCTAGGGGGGTTGTGGGTGGTCAGTACGAGTTCTCTATGCCTCAGTTTTCTTGGAGTTTCTTCAGTCAGCCAGATTTCATGGATGTCATGAGGATTATTCAGAGTGTGCACCCTACATGCTGTAGTTTGGATCCTGGACCGACCTCCCTAATTTTGGGTTGTATTGATATCATCAGTCCAGTCCTTGTGCAAATAGTCTGGAGCTCCTTGGAGTCGGGTGAGTTTCCCAGCTCCCTGAAAGAGGCAGTGGTGACATCACTCTTGAAGAAAGCTACTCTGGACCCAGACTGTTTCACTAACTACAGACCTATCTCTAACCTTCCCTTTGTTGGGAAGGTGATTGAGAATGTAGTGGCAGCTCAGCAGGAGGACCATTTAACCATCCATGACATCTATGAAGCCCTCCAGTCTGGTTTCCGTAAAAGACATAGTACCGAGACAGCACTGGTTCGGGTGCTCAATGATCTTCTGAGGGCGAGAGATCAGAAGAGATGTTCCATCTTGGTTCTTTTAGATCTCTCTTCAGCTTTTGACACCGTGGACCACATGGTATTGATAGCACGCCTGAGGCATTTATGTGGAATATTGGGAACCGTACTCCGATGGTTCTCCTCATTTCTCACAGGGAGATCACAAAGAGTTGTGTCTGGGGTCTTTTCCTCAGGCCCAATGGCTTTGTTGTGTGGGGTGCCTCAGGGATCTGTGATGTCTCCCATGTTATTCGCAGTGTATATGCTACCCCTTGGAGACATTGTAAGAAGGTATGGGCTGAGGTTTCACTGTTATGCAGATGATACCCAGCTATACCTGTCTTTTGTGCCCAACCAGGATGGAGCTCTCTCAGTCTTTAACAACTATCTGAAAGAAATCCAGGCATGGATGGATTCTAGCTGGCTGAAGTTGAACTCAGAAAAGACAGAGGTATTGGTTGTGGACCCTGGTCGACAGGGTTGGGTGTTGGTGTGCCTTCATGAATTTTTCTTGATGGCATTTCTCTCCCAACCTCTGAACAGGTGCGTAACCTGGGGGTGATCTTTGATGACAGACTGACATTACAGTCGCAGGTGTCGGCTGTTGTCAAGACCTCCTTTTACCATCTTAGGAATCTCACCAGAGTTAAGTACCTGGTTCCATCTGACAACCTTCCAACATTGGTCCATGCCTTTGTGTCTTTGCGCTTTGACTACTGCAACTCCCTTTACTTTGGGCTTTCAGGGGTTGAAATCCACCACTTTCAGCTGGTGTAGAATGCAGCAGCCTGGATTTTGACAGGTTCTAGTAGATTCTATCATATTACTCCAGTGTTGCGCGAACTGCACTGGCTGCCTATAAGGTGACGGATCACCTTTAAAGTTGGCTTACTGACTTTCAAAGCCCTGCATGGTCAGGGTCCGGCCTATCTGAAAGAACTTTTGGTTCCTTACTCCCCTGGTCAAGTGCTTCGCTCAGCCAATGAGGGGTTGCTAGAGATTCCTATGGGTGAATCTTAAATCATCTGGCTCTAGAGCATTTTCTTATGCTGCGCCTACTCTTTGGAATTTTCTACCCCGTTGGTTACAGGAGTGCACCTCCATGGAGGAATTCAAGAGAGGTTTAAAAACTTTTCTTCGGCAAATGGCCTTTTTAGGAAATTAAAGTGTATCTGGAATATGATCTTTTTATTTATGCTGAGAAACTTTAGATGTAAAGTTTGTTTTATATTGTTTAACCAGTAAAGAGCTTTGGAATTTGAAAAGCGCTATATAAATAAAAATTATTATTATTATTATTATTAACTGCGAAAACACATTTTGGCCAGGATGTGAAAAATGACAGCTGTACTGTTCATAAGGAGGTGCAGAACAATGGCAATGTTGAAAATCTGGAGTGAAAATATTATAAATTCTCAAACTTACTTAATGTGTCCTGAACACTGATTTCCCACAGCGACTGCACTATTCTGCACCGCAAGTGCAAAAATGCATTTTGGCCAAGATGTGAAAAATGACAGTTGCACTGTTCATAAGGAGGTGTGGAAAAATGGCAATTTTTGAGAGCCCACCTCATGAACACTGGCACTATCATTTTGTTAATTGGTCCTGAAAGGTGATTCCGTGCAGTGACTGTGAAATCACCTTTTGGGGCTGGTTAATGCCATGACAGTGCTAGAATTCATGAGGAGGGGTCCCAAAAACCCCATGTTGAAAATTTGGTGCCAAAATTCCAAAAAATGAGTGCAATCAACATAAAAATGACTCAAAATACTTTTTTAACAGCTTTTAGAAGGTTTGAATCACAGAGAGCTCTCAGAGCAGATTGTCTCCTACAGCTTCCTACACACACTACCCCAAACTGAGGCTGTGCAGAACAATCTAGAGCCCATGTGACCTGAAATCCCATGAATTGCTGCAAAATTCACCTTTGGGGCTTAAAAACAAGGCAAAGTGAGGCAAAGTACATTGTTTTCAATGAACTTCACGTTAAGAATTGGTGGAGTAGTGGTTTGGGAAGGTGGAGTAATGCAAAGTCATTGTTTTCAATGGACTTAGCGTTACCCATAATAACACAAAAGTACTCTGCTTCGCGTTCTTGGCGAGCACTCGTGGTCACCTTCACTCCATGAATCACTTATGAAGCGAATTGGAGCCACTTCGTCCATCTCTAGTACAACTGTAAGAAAATCAGTGATGTGGACTTCTTAAATAGCTCATGTGGGGAGATAAATAATATAACTTTAATGTAATCAAATAGTTTCATATTAAAAAATGTCACTTACATCATTCCAAACACATGAAAAGTTGTGGCTCAATTTGTGACATGCCTACCCATGTGTTTAAAAAATAGTCTCAGACGTTACTGCCAATAAAAAAGTTTTTCAACCAACAGCAGTGTCTTACAGTGCTACCTTGATAATCCCCCCCCCAGTGGCCCTAAAGATGTGGGCTTGAGCGTAATCATTTATCTCCCCTTGTATTATGCTCAGTCTGTTCTATTATAAAGCACTGTGCTGCTATTTTGGGGTAAATTGCCATTGCTTTATTTGCTCCATTTGTTTGGGGGACTGCATTGCATTACCCCATTTGTGAATGTGCACAGCATGATTGTAAACTGCGACTCTAGCTCCCTTGACCTTTTCAGGTCCCACAACACTGGATGTTCGTTTGGGATGGCAAGAGTCTGAGTGAGCCACTTGTGAAACTGTCTATACCTTTACATCAGCACGAGATTAGAGCAGGCCATGGGGGAGGTTTAAAAGACACTTCCCTACCATTTGTAGCTCTTTTCTATGCTTGACCTTCATGCCATGAAGATCTCGTCTTACTTGGGTGACTCGAGTTATGTCGTGAGCCTCATAGCATCAGGGAACAGGCTGTTTGTGCACACAGCTGAATATACTACATTTTTAACACTTTTTCTTAATGCATTTCTTAAGGACATAGACAAGGTGGAGATGGTTCAGAGAAGGGCTACTAAGATGGTGCAGAGAGTGCACCAGAAGACATATGAGGAGAGATTAAAAGACCTCAGTAGATATACACTAGAAGAGAGGAAGGAGCAGGGAGACATGATAGAAACCTTCAAGTATCTTAAAGGCATAACCAAGGTGCAAGTGGAAAGATCTTTCACTATAGGAGAAGTACAAGAATGAGAGGGCACAATTTGAGACTGGAGGGGGCAGGATAAGGGGAAATGTGAGGAAGTTTTTTTTTCATGGAAAGGGTGGTGAATGCATGGACTAGCCTGCCACAGGAGGTAGCGGGAGGGGAGTGCACAGATCTACAACATTGCAGGTTATTATGTTTACTTTGAATGTGCTTTTCATAATGTATAGTCTATAATGTATTCATAATGTATGTGGGATGGCATTTTATATGCTTTTTTGTTTTTCTTTTTTTTCAGTGGGGAGAATGAGTAGTGTGTCTGGGATTACCACACAGTATTACTAGGTTATTGGGGAAGGTTAGGTATTTAGTCCTTGGGCTCTATATTTTTGCAATTGTGGTATTTATTTTTGTGTTTGGTATTTTATAACCAAAACAGAAAAAAACAGCAACTTTTTCTGTATTTACCTGGCCATCACCAGTGCAACCCACCTACTCTTCTGTATGCCTGCTCCCTCCAAAACTATTGTATGCACACTGTACTTCTGTGCATGATCAGATGTGCACATTTGTTTTGTGCACCCAAATCAGGCAATAACAGATGTTGGTGGGGTGGTAGATTTGTTTGGCACAATGCTGACGCTGGTTGTGCTTGGCAATTGCATTGCATAATGTGTTTGGTACTGGCTTATTTATTAGTGGGCTGCACAATTTTGTTTTGTTTTATTGTATCACAGGACACCCACAACACTGCAGCACTTGTTAACCAGGGCACCAAACTGTGTTGGCACTCATTTTTTTGGGAGGGGGGGTTGGTGCACTGTTTCAAAACAGCAACCCATCCAATGCTGCACATTGTGGTGCCTTGGCTAAGCAAGATTATTCTCTGGCTCATATTGGTTGGCTAGATCATGAATGTGTTTGTGAGTGCAAGTAAGCAGTAGCAGCTCTTGTGTCAGGTTTTGATTGATTCCACATGGTGTGGTAGTAGTGTGCCTCTATTTTTATTGGCAGACGGCTGAATGTTTGCCTCCATTTCTGTTGGTAGACGACTTGATGTGTCCCTCCATTTTTTGGCAGACAGCTGAATGAGTGCCTCCATTTATGTTGGCAGAATTCTGGATGTGTGCCTCAATTTTTTGGCAGATGGCTGGATGTGTGTCTCCATTTTTATTTCACAGATGGCTGGATATATGCCTCCACTTTTTCGCAGATGGCTGGATGTGTTCATCCATTTTTGTAGGCAGATGGCTGAAAGTGTGCCACCATTTTTGTTGGCAGATGGATGTATGTGGGTATTCATTTTTGTTGGCAGATAGCTGAAAGTGTGCCTCAACTTTTGTTGGAAGATGACTCGATGTGTGCCTCCAATTTTGTTAGCAGACAGCTGAATGTGTGCCTCAATTTATGCTGGCAGATGACTGGATCTGTGCTTCCATTTTTACTGGCAGATGGCTGGATGTTTGCCTCTATTTTTGTTTGGCAGATGACTGGATGTGGGCCTTCATTTTTGTTGGCAGATGGCTGAATGTGTACCTCAATTTTTATTGTCAGATGGCTGCATGTGTGCCTTCATTTTTGTTGACAGATGGCTAAATGTGTGCCTCAACTTTAGTTGGAAGACAACTGGATGTTTGCCTCCATTTTTTGGCAGATGGGTGGATGTGTTCATCCATTTTTGTTGGCAGACGGTTGAATGTGTGCTTCCATTCTTGTTGGAAGATGACTGGATGTGTGCCTCCATTTTAGTTGGCAGATGACTGGATGTGTGTCTCCACTTTTGTTGGCAAATAGCTGAATGTGTGAATCAATTTATGCTGGCAGATGACTGGATCTCTGCTTCTGTTTTTGTTGGCAGATGGCTGGATGTTTTTCTCTGTTTTGTTAGTAGATGACTGAATGTGGGCCTCTATTTTTGATGTCAAATGACTGGATGTGTGCCTCTGTTTCTGTTGGGAAATGGCTGGATGTGTGCTTCTACTTTTGTTGGCAGATAGCTATATGTGTGCCTCTATTTTTGTTGGCAGATGGATGAATGTGGGCCTCTATTTTTGATGTCAAATGACTGGATGTGTGCCTCCATTTTTGTTCGCAACTTGCTGTATGTTTTCCTCCATTTTTGTTGGCAGATGGCTGAATGTGTGACCCAACTTTTGTTGGCGGAAACTGGATGTGCGCCTTCATTTTTGTTGGCAGATGGCTGAATGTGTGCTTTTATTTTTGTTGGCAGATGGCTTGATGTGTGACTCTATGTTTGCTGGCCGATGACTGGATGTATGCCTCCATTTTGGACTGGATGTGTGCCTCCATTTTAGTTGGCAGACGACTGGATGTGTGTCTCTGCTTCTGCTTTTGTTGGCAGATGGCTGGATGTTTTTCTCTGTTTTGTTAGTAGATGACTGGATGTGTGCTTCTGTTTCTGTTGGGAAATGGCTGGATGTGTGCTTCTACTTTTGTTGGCAGATAGCTATATGTGTGCCTCTATTTTTGTTGGCAGATGGCTGAATGTGGGCCTCTATTTTTGATGTCAAATGACTGGATGTGTGCCTCCATTTTTGTTCGTAACTTGCTGTATGTTTTCCTCCATTTTTGTTGGCAGATGGCTGAATGTGTGCTTTTATTTTTGTTGGCAGATAGCTTGATGTGTGACTCTATGTTTGCTGGCTGATAACTAGATGTATGCCTCCATTTTTGTTGGCAGATGGCTAAATGTGTGCTTTTATTTTTGTTGGCAGATGGCTTGATGAGTGACTCTATGTTTGCTGGCCGATGACTGGATGTATGCCTCCATTTTTGTTGGCAGATGGCTAAATGTGTGCCTCAATTTTTGTTGGGAAATGACTAGATATGTGCCTCTATTTTTGTTGGCAAATGACTGGATGTCTGCCTCCATCATTGTTGGAAGATGACTGGATGTGTGCCGAAATGTTTGCTGGTAGACGACAGGATGTGTGCCTCCATTTTTGTTGGCAGAAAGCTGAATGTGTGCCTCAATTTATGCTGGCAGATGACTGGATCTGTGCCTCCTTTTATCTTGGCAGATGGCTGGATGTGTGCCTCTATTTCTGTTTCCAGAAGGATGGATATGTTCCTCTATTTTTGTTGGCAGTTGGCTCGATGTGCTCCTCCATTTATGTTGGCAGATGACTGGATGTGTGCCTCTATTTTTGTTGGGAGATGGCTGGATGTGTGCCTCCATTATTGTTGCAGATATCTGGATGTGTGCCTCCATTTCTTTTGGCAGCTGGTTGGATGTTTGCCTCCATTTTTGTTGGCAGATGTCAGGATGTGTGCCTCCATTTTTGTTGGCAGATGGCTGGATGTGTGTCTCCATTTTCCTTGGCAGACGACTGGTTGTGAGCCTCAGTTTTTGTTGGCAGATGACTGGATGTGTGCCTCCATTTTTGTTAGCAACCTACTGAGTGTGTGCCTCTATTTTTGTTGGCAGATGGCTAGATGTATGCCTCCATTTTTATTTTCAGATTGCTGAATGCATGCCTCAACGTTTGCTGGCAGATGGCTGAATGTGTGCCTCAAATTTTGTTGGCAGATGACCAGATGTGTGCTTCCATTTTTGTTGGCTGATGGCTGGATGTGTCCCTCTATTGTTGTTGGCAGATGACTGGATATGTGCCTTCATTTGTGTAGGCAGACAGATGGATATGAGCCTCTATATTTGTAGGCAGATGACTGGATCTGTGCCTCCATTTATGTTGGCAGCTGGCTGGATGTGTGTCTTTGTTTTTGTTCTCAGATGACTGGATGTGTGCCTCCATTTTTGCCAGATGTCTGGATATGTGCTTCCATTTTTGTTGGCAGATGGCTAAATGTGTGCCTTAATTTTTGTTGGAAGATGACTGGATGTGTGTCTCCATTTTTGTTGGCAGATGGCTGAATGCATGCCTCTATGTTTGTTGGCAGATGACTGGGTGTTTTCTTCCATTTTTGTTGGCAACATGCTGAATGTGTGAATCAATTTCTGTTGACAGATGATTGATCTGTGCCTCCAATTTTTTTGGCAGATGGCTGGAAGTGTGCCTCTATTTGTGTTAGTAGACAGCAGAATGTGTGCCTCCATTTTTGTTGAAAGATGACTAGATGTGTGTCTCCATTTTTGCTTGCAGATGGCTTAATGTGTTCCTCCATTTAGATTGGCAGACTGCTGAATGTGTTCCTCTGTTTATGTTGGCAGATGACTGGATCTATGTCTCTATTTTTGATGGCAGGTGACTGGATGTGTGCCTGCATTTTTATTGGCAGATGACTGGATGATACCTCAATTTTTGTTGGAAGATGACTGGATGTGTGCCTCCATTTTTGTTGGCAGACAGCTGAATGTGCATCTCCATTTTAGTTGGCAGGTGGCTGAATATGGGCCTCAATTTTTGTTGGCAGATGCCTGAATCTATGCTTCTTCTTTTGTTAGGAAACGATGGATGTGTGCCTCCATTTTTGTTAGTAGATGGCTGAATGTGTGCCTCAACTTTTGTTGGCGGAAACTGGATGTGTGCCTTCATTTTTGTAGGCATATGGCTGGATGTGTGCCTTGATTTTTGTTGGCAGATGGCTGAATGTGTGACTCAATGTTTGCTGGAAAATGACTGTATGCATGCTTCAATTTCTTGGCAGATGGCTGGATGTGTGCCTCCATTTTTGTTGGTAGATGGCTAAATGTGTGCCTTAATTTTTGTTGGAAGATGACCGGATGTGTGCCTCCATATTTGTTGGCAGATGGGTGGGTGTGTGCCTCTATTTTTGTTGACAGATGGCTGAATGTATACCTCCATTTTCGTTGGCAGATTGCTGAATGTGTACCTCAACATATGCTGGCAGATGACTAGATCTGTGCCTCCATTTTTCTTGGCAGATGGCTGGATGTGTGCCTCTGCTTTTGTTGGCAGATGGCTTGAAGTTTGACTCCATTTTTGTTGGCAGACAACTGAATGCATGCCTCCATTTTTGTTGGCAGACGGCTGAATGTGTGCCTTAATTTTTGTTGGCAGATGACTGGATGTGTTCCTTTATTTTTGTTGCAGATGGCTGGATTTGTGCCTCCATTTTTGTTGGCAGAGGAATGGATGTGTGCCTCCATTTGTGTTCACAACCTGCTGAATGTGTGCCTCTCTTTTTGTTCGCAGATAGCTGGATGTGTGCCTCTATTTTTATTGGCATATGGCTGAATGCATGCCTCAACTTCTGTTTTCAGATGGCTGGACATGTGCCTACACTTTGTTGGCAGACGGCTGAATGTGTACCTCAATTGTTTTGGCAGAACTGGATGTCTGCCTCCATTTTTGTTGGCAGATGGCTGGATGCATGCCTCCATTTTTGTTGGCAACCTGTTGAGTGTGTGCCTCTATTTTTGTTGGCAAATGGCTGGATATGTGCCTTCATTTTTGTTGGCGGATGGTTGAATGTATTCTTTAACTTTTGTTGGCAGATGGCTGGTTTTGTGCCTCTATTTTTGTTGGCAGACAGCTGAAAGTGTGCCACCATTTTTATTGGCAGATGGCTGAATGTGTGCTTCTATTTTTGTTGGTAGATGACCCAATGTGTGCCTCCATTTTTGTTGCAGAGGGCTGGATCTGTGCCTCCATTTTTGTTGTCAGACAGTTTAATGTGTGCCTCTACTTTTGTTAGCAGACAACTAGATGTGTACCTCCATTTTTTTTGGCAACCTGCTGAATGTGTGCCTTCATTTTTGTTGGCCGATGACTGGATGTGAGCCTCTATATTTATGGCAGTCGGCTGGATGTGTGACTCTATTTTGGACTGGCAGACGTTACGATGTGAGTCTCCATTTGATTTGAAAATGGGTGGATGCTTAACTCCATTTGTTTGGAGATGGGTGGAGTCATGCCTCCATTTTGTTTGCAGATTGTTGGATACTTCCCTTCTTTTTGTTTTCAGATCAGTGGATGCATGGCTCCAGTATGTTTGCAGATGTGTGGATGCTTGCTTCCATTTTTTTACAGACAGATGGATGTGCACCTCCATTTTATGTATTGATTTATTTTTTTATTTTATTTTCCAATTGTTTAACCAGCTGAGACACACTAAGTTGAAAGTTTATTTACAGGTGCAACATGGGAGCACAGAGAACTTAAGTGACTTGCTCAGGGTCACCCAATATGCAAGTGGGGGCTGTGGGATTCAAACCCAGGTCTCCAGATTTGCAGCTCAGAGCCTTAAACCACTGCACTATACTGCCTCCCAATTTAAGACGTGTTTATGCATTGCTCTGGATTGTTTGCTTATGTGTGGATGCTTGCCTCCATTTTGTTTGCAGACAGGTGGATGCTTGCCTCTCTTTTCTTTGCAGATGTGTGAATGCATGCGTACCTTTTTTTTTTCAGACAGATGTATGCCTGCCTCCATTTGTTGGCAGAGCTGTGGTTGCCTGGCTTCATTTTAATTTTTTTTAGTTTTTTTCTTTTGTGGGGGCAGGGTTGACAGGGTGACGCATGGCTCCAATTGTATTACGAATGTTGCTTTTTTACTTTTTTTCCTTCATTTATTGATCTGGTAATTTGAACAGGTTTGTTATTGCATTCCTGATTTGGGGAATTTAGGTTAGGATTTTGGTATTTTAAAACAGAAACAGGAACAAAATGCATTTTATTTTACTTGGGCACTAGCATGACAACCCATGAACTGCTATTTTGGTTTAAATTTCAAAATCATCAAACATTCCTGGATGGCCACTTCCTGTTATTTCATTATTGTTGTCAAATGGCTAGCTTGGAACTGGGCTGGTGTTATTGCCGGAACCCATTTTGTGCGAGACTACGTCCACAACCCCCCCCCAAAAAAAACAGTTGTATGCACATCATACCTCCATGCTTGGTACACAGGTACACCAAATACCTATGTCTGCACATTTGTGCTGTATGCCTAAGTAGGCAATAACTAATTTCGATGGCGGGGAGAAGGATTACGTGATGTGATTTAGACAGTGGTTGGGTGGGGCTGTTGCATTAGTTAACTTGTTTGGCACTGCCTGCAATATTCTATTTTGTGCACATTTAAAGTGTTTATTTATTGTGCCTTTGTGGATGTTCTGGTTGCGTCGCAGGGCACACACAGAATCTGTTGTTAATCAGAGCATGAAACCTTGAGGTGACTGTTTATACTGTAGTTGGGGGGCGGGATTGGTACGCTATATTTATTATTTATTTGAAAAGTTTCTCCAGGAAAGACATTGTGAGGTACAAAGAGGTTGTTTCCAGAAGCGTCCTGGGGGAAGAGGGAGAATGGGATACAGATATACATAGCAAGGTACAAAATACCACGAGTTGAAGAAAAGTAACAAAATCGTACAAGATACAGTTGAACCCAAAAGGGTATAACAATGCAATAAAAAATGAAACTATGCATACACATCAATGCCTACACATATTCATAACCATATACATGTATGTAAAGATCATACATATACGCGTACTGTATCATACACATACGCATACTGTATGTAATAAAAAACATACATTTACATAAACACACACAGCCCCAAAAACATTTTAGAGGGGAGGGCAGGGGAGGGTAGGAGGAATGAAAATAAGGAAAAGAGGCAAGGGTAGGTAAGAGAATCTGGAAAGATAGCAAGAAAAAATGGGTTAAAATATTGAAGGAAATAGGGGTCAGGAGCAGTTGCAGGAAGAGGAAGTATATTTACGGAGAAGACAAGACAGTGAACTAGTCGATGGGGCAGAGTGGATATTGAAGGGGAATGAGTTCCAGAGGTTAAGAAAATGATAGGAGAAGGCAGCCCTAACAGAACTGGAACTTTGTGCAGGGAGGGCTAGATTCCTATGGGGGGGGAGGTTCGGAGGGAATAGGAGATAGAGGAGGGGATAGAAAGGAAAGCATTTAGGTAGGATGGAAGGGAGCCAAATCAGAACTTACCAACTAGTGAAGCACAATGAGCAAGACGTCTGGTCACAAGAGGTGGAAATGAGAGAGCAATCTACAGGACACTGTCATGCAGATGAGGTATACAATTAAGGGCAATGCAGCAGAAGGAATTGAACAGGGTGTCCAGTCTAGCAAGGCTGAATTAGCATTAATACTGTAGACTGTGTCTCCAAAGTCAAAAATCAGGAGTATGATCTTCTGGATGATTTCCTGGTGGGCCTGAAGGGGGGGTATAGCCACAGTGTCTGTAAAGAGCATCACGTTTGGGATGAAGCTTTTTTGAATAGCATCCACATTCCCAGAGAAGTTGAGGTTCCTATCGAGTCGGAGCCTGAGGTATTTAAAGGAGGAGACATCTTCCGACAGGGAACCGTCAAGGATGTGGGAGGTAGGGATAGCTGTCTGGCAAGCCTTTGCCTGGTAACATAGAGACTGTCTTTTTGGTGCTGAGGAACATCTGGTTAGAACAAAACCATATATGGTAAAAAGCACCCTCCTCATGCTGCTTACTGTGGTGCCCTAATTAAGACACATTATTCTCTGGGTCATATTGGTCAGTCAGATAATACAAGTGTGTTGTGGGTTGAAATGTGCTTAACTCAAAAAAATTTACTGAAATCTAAATGTAGTGCTTTCTGGGTTCCATGTGATAAAGGCTATCGTGGAAAGGTGATCGCCATAAGGGCAAGGTGTACATTGCCGAAAATCAGTTTCAGTGATATATATTCCTGGCGCACAGCAAAAGGACGACGGAGACTTGGATTTTTTTTATGCAGGGGTCAGTGTGCCCCAGCACCTCCTTGGGCACGCTGCTCCTGCACACCTCTACTAATTGATTCTCAACTCGAGGGGGAGTGTATTTCGGGGTGTGTAAAAGATGAAACAAAATTTTCCGAACCGCGGCAAAATGAGTTCGTGTCCAGAACCGTACCCAGCAATCTCCAAACCCTAGCCTGCCACTAACCCATGCCACACTGCCAGCTCAGCAGCCCACCACCGCACTATGCCCCACAAACTTTCCCTCCCCTTCCTCCCATCGCACAGCGTGGTCCCCCCTACACGTGTGTGTATATATAGTGACATCCTGTTGCTATATTCACGACCCCTCCTATCTGGTCACCCTCCCTGCCTGGGAGCCCTGTGACCAGGCACTGGGATTGAGTCAACCTTTTTGAAAGTGCTCAATCGCGGTCACTATCATTACAGGCTACCATTTTCTGTTGGTGCTGTCAGCATTAGGTTTACACTCAGTCCATTATCCAGGTAATATGGACTGATGGTGCCCTAATCAGAATGCATGCTTTTTTTTTTGTATGATCTATTTTTCTGCCCCCTTGCTCGCTGGTCCTCCACTCCTTCAGGCTCTGTCAAGTTCCCCCTGACCTCTTCTGTCCTTGCCCGGCCCTCCTCTGATCCCCAGATCACAGCCGACCCCCGGGATATCCCGGTGTATCCATTCACCAGGCGGGTCCCCCTCCTCTGAGGGGGAAGGCACAAGGGGGATAGCCCCGGCGCACACTTCTAGGGAACGAGGATGCTGCTGGGGAACAGAAGGCACCGGGAAGGCACTGGAGGCCCTCAGGAACAGAGAGCCATCATCTGGAGGCCAGGGAGTGATTTTTCCTGGCTTTCTTAGGGTGCGTGATGTCCGGACATCAAGGCGAGATCCGACATCTGTCACGCACCAACCCTAATGACCCCGACGTGCTGCTCTACCTCCGGCCTCCATCAGTGGTCGCTTCAGCACCAGGTCGTGATCCCTTCCCTTCCTGGAGACAGCGAGAAGTCATGGGATGCTCAAGCTGCCTCCCCCCCCGGCCGGCCCTCCAGTGACCCGAGCTCATTCCCAAACCATGGTCGCTGGCGTCGCAAGCGGATATCCAACCGCTGCACCAATGGACCGGCTAGAATGCATGCTTTAATGATTAACTGTTTTAATCAATTCCATCATGTGTTCAGTGGTGGGCGTCCATTTTGTTAGCAGTTGGGTGGATGTATGCCTCCATTTTGTATGTAGACAAGAGGTTGTATGCATCTATTTTGTTTGCAGACAAGTGTATGTGTGCCTCCAATTTATTTGCAGACAGGTGGTTACGTGCCTCCATTTTGTGTGCAGACTGGTGGTTGCATGCCTCCATTTTGCTTGCAGATGGATGGCTGCGCGCCTCCATTTTGTTTGCAGATGGGTCGATGCATGCCTCCATTTTGTTTGTAGCAGGGTGGATGCATGCCTCCATTTTGTTTGCAGATGGATGGATCTCTATGAGTCAATATCTACTTATTATGTTGCATGTAGTCTGTTATGTAGAAAGCCGCTATTTGCGTTGGTATTCTCTTGTGTGAATAACCACTTCCTGAGTTGAGTGCATTCTCTTTTGTGTGAATAACCACTTCTTTTCTCGCATGTATTCTCTTGTTGAGAAAATAACCACTTCTTACATCACAGTACTCTTCTTTGTGAGTAACCATTTCTTGTGTTGCATGTGCTCTCTTGCGAGAAAAAACAGTTTTTGTGCCACATGTATTCTATTAGGTGAATAATCACTTCTTGCATCATCTACTTCTCTTTATGTTGGTGACTACATGTTTCATCATATCAGCTGTCCCGTCAGTCTGTTGACAGCATGAACTTGCCTTCATACTGTTATATTGACTAAAGTTCTGTTACAGAAAAAGTTGGTAACCCTTCATTTTTGATCAGCTTGTGTGTCAACAGTTATATTTTTGGAAAAACAGAATCAAGAAAAATGCCCCACATGACAGTGACAGCCATGCTCAGAGATGCACTGTGGAACACGTGAACTCTGCATCAGCCAAGGAGAAAAGCAAACATTACAGATCAAACATCAGGAGAGACCCGGATCGTTATCGGCACTATTAAGAGAAATCTGTAGCATGCTCACTTGCATACTGGGTAGTGTTGCTCGGATAGTATCCTATAAATTAGGATACCACCAGATACCTAACGTTCAGCCAGATAGTGGATTTGGTTGGATAGTAGCTCTGTCCGACCGCGGATACAGCCATTCTGGATCCAGGTCGGATCCCCAGAATCCGACATCAGATCCCTGGGTCCCATGCTGGATCTCATGACAGATCCCTAGATCTGATGTTGGAGCCCTGGATCTGACCTTGGATAATGTAGGATCTGACCTGGGAGCCGACCTCTGACTTAGGTCGGATCGCATGTTGGATCATAGGTCGGATACTGCCACTATCCGATGGATCACAATCGGATTCACAAAGGCACTATCTGAGCATGCCTAATACTGAGGGAACATGAATAATGAGTTGGGCCAAACATACAATCAGAAGGCTAAAGCAAGAATGCAGAGAGATACAGGGAAGTGCTAGCTGAAGCAAGTAGTTCACCAACTAAACAACAAACAAGAGCTGAAGCGCAGAAAAGATTAGCACAAAGAGAATACTGGAGGGAGAAAAAAAGACAAAAACGTGCTGCAATGAGGAGCCAGAAAAGGAGAAGAATTAATGAAAAGCAGCTCAAGAAATACTGGGAAAAAAGGAGCTAAAATGGCAAAGAGAAGTTGCCAATGCCACCGACGCCACCACCACTTCAGCAACACCAGTGGGCTTGCCAGAGGTGGGGCTGTGTGTGACCCCAGTGGACTGAAATGATGTTGCTGCCCTTGGAAAGGCCATGCAGAGAGCCAGAAAAGGTCTACCTAAATCATCAAATTGATTTGCTGCCATAATGGACAAGATCCTGTCTACCTGTTCACCATCTAAACAAGCTGCCCTGGCTCGGTGCAATGTGTTTCACAGTCTGAGAAGTCTACAAGACAAACTGATGGCTGCTGTTATTGACAAGATGTCACACCTAAAAAACAATACCAAAAATGTGACAGATGGCTGAACCAGGAATGCACTGTTCTTGTATCACAAAAAAAGAAGCTGCTCAGAACAGCAAGCACAACGTTGGGTATTAGCTGGAAGAGGCTCATGCATGCATCACGTGGGGAAATGGAATGGAGCACACGGCACAAATCTGCATTGCCAGAGGGAATGGTGAAGAAAGTGGAGAGCATTTTTGAAGAGTGTGCAACCCCTCTGCCTCACAAAAAAAAAGCATTTTAAAATAAAACAGTCAAAACACAGTCATATCTTGATAAACCCCTTTATAGTCTTCATAAAGATTCACCCAACAGAACCCAGTGAAATCAATAGGAGCCAGAAAATTTGGAAGACTATAGCCAAAGCACCTAAAACTGGTGAAGGAGCAAAAACTGGGCCAATGCCTGTGTGAATATTGCACAAATCCTACACTCGAGCTTAAGGCTCTGAACTAGAGGTGGGTGAAAGATGTAAATTCCACTTGAGTGGAACTTTCACAAAAGTTTGCCTACTTTCCCAAACTTCTGCCTTTGGTGGATCAGAAATCTTCCAAATGTGTTTGTTGAATTTTCAGCCTGTTCGGTGGAATTTTCTAGCTGAACTGCAGAATAATACCATAATTATTCCACCATTTAGATAGGAAAAAAAAACTTTATCTGGTGTCAAGTGGCCCCTTAACACTGACCATTGGCCCAATGTAAAATTCCCCGGTGTCTAGTAGTCTCCCCGATGATCGATGCTGGCCCACAGTAAAATAAAATTACTTTTCCCTGGTATCTAGTGACCCCCTGCTGATCCCCTGGCTAATGTTAAAAAAAATCTTTCCCTGGTGTCTAGTGGACTCCCCCCATCCCCAATCCTTTAATATAAAAAAATGGTAGTCCATCCATCAGTCCAACTCTGTCTCCAGTAAGTCCATCTATTTATTCCCTGTTGTCTAGTGGACCCACCTCCCTATGTCTGAACCCTTATAATATAAAAAAATGTTAGTCCATCCATTTAATCTTTTAATCTACTCTGGTACAAATGATGTAATTTTTCAGAAATTACAAGTAACATACAACAGTATTCTGCGTTTCATGACAGGTCTTCCTAGGAGGACACACCATTGTGTTTTGCTTAGAGAAGCAAATTGTCTTTCTCTTCATGACAGGATAAATCTGAAACTCAGAGCCTTTTTGTTTAAAAGTACTCTGAGTTTACTCCCTCAGGTAACTCAGTATTTTATTCCCCTTTAGGTAAGTTGCATTGAAACCAGGTTTGAGTCTAAGGGTGCATTTAGAATCCCACTCTATAAAAAAACTATTGGTCAAAGATCAGTAATTTACAGGGCCATTAACATTTTTAATGGTATTCCACCTAAAATCACTAATGCTATCTCTATTCAAATGTTCAAGAAATATTTTACTATTTGACTAAACAGTTTAAATGACTGTCATTGTTTCCAGTAGTGTGATGTATGTTGTATTGTTAGTCTGATGTATTTGTCTTTTGTACTTTTGCATTTGTTTGTTTATTTGTTGACTTGTCGCTTGTGAAAATGGGCAGTTTGCTCATTTTGCTAACAAGTATAAAAAATAAAAAAAATAAAAAAATGAAAATCCATCCCGTCTCTGTAAGTCCATCCATTCTCTGGTGTCTAGTGAACCCCATCCCTATCCATGATCCCCAAACAAAAGTGGAACTCAGTCCCTGGTGTCTAGCAGACCCCATCCCAGTAGGTAGAGTCCCACCACCCCATACCCACCCCTTCTCTGTCCAGCACGGCCGGCTGCTGACTGAGCTGTCAATGAGTGAGTGCATACTTGTACAGTAAACGGAATTCACAGCTCCACTCTCCGATGACAGGTCTGCTCCATCATCCAGCATCCACCCAGTTCATAAAAAGATCAGAACATTTTAAGAGCCAGAAATAATACAGAAATGCATTTTATTTATTTAGTTTTTGTTAACTGGCAAAGGAGGACTAGGCAATTCTGCCTATTTTCAGCTTTGTCACGAGGGGAGAGGGGGAAGATACAGATGCAAACTGACATACAGAACCAGATTAAGCTGTTAGTGACATGTTTTAGTGAATGGGGGGAAATTTGGCCAGAACACCTGAGAAAATTCCCATACTCTTGCCAGTAGGGGGACCCAATGGCCATCAGGTTTTCCAAAAGGGCCACATCATGTATTCAAGGGGAGCTGATGGATGTGACTGGGACTGGGGAGTTGGTCTCCTCTCCTGCCTTGTTTCAACTGGAGCCCACAGTTTCTGCTTCTGTTATGAGTGAGAACTATACGGATTGTACTTGAAGCACTGATGATCTGACTTTGGACAGTGTGATGCCCTGTGCTTCACATGGACCATATACCATGGATGCCTCTCCGATTCAAAGTACTGTGGACTCGACTCTACTAAGGTCCCCAAAAGAACTCCTGCTACAACAACTGGTGATGGAAGAAAGCTTGTTCCTCGAATGCCAAGGTAATTAGCATGCTGAATTACAGCAGTTGGATTCTGTATGCCATTATTACAGTCTATCGACTGGCTCGGCCCCAAACCAGCTGCCGTCGCTAAGGGAGTTCATCACTCTACATCCCCTACCACTGGCGCCGGCCGGCCGGTGGAGGTTTCAGTGCCTGTTTCATTTTTTTTCCTTTCCCGGTGTACAACTTGCTTTTCTGGACATGGCTTCTCTAGGCCCTACTGTAGCAGGTGGGTAGGCTGCTTCTCCAAATGGTGGATCGTGGGGAATGGCATGTATGAGTAAGTGTTTTCCCAGCCTATCACAATCCCCCCCAGTCAATTTTCTGAGTACTCAGCCAACGTCTGATTTTTTTGCCACTGCTTTTTTGCCTACCTCTGTGGAGTGAGAGCAGAGCTCAATTCCTGTGCTGTTCTGCAATTTAACTGCTTCCCCTATACGGTCTATCCAGAAGGATGTTTTGGGCCTACGTGGCCTGCTAAACCAACAAAGCCCAGTCCTTCATGTGGGGCTGCATAATTGCGAGACAGACTTGGGGATGGCTAGCTGGCCTAATGCTTCTGCTGGGAATTCTGTTGCTTCTTTTGCCAACTTGCACACTTCTGTTCCTGCAGGTGGGCAGCCACCTGCTGAGTTCTGCTTCCCCCACCTGCTCCTGCTATCATTTCACTTGCACAAGGCTCCACGATTGCATTGGGGATGCATGCTTTGGTGACTACTGTCTGACATGAACTGATGGGTTTGCATGGGTGTGATGTCTCTTATCCTGCTACCTCACCCCAGGGTGAAGAACACCTGTTGGATGCAAATTTGGAAGCCACTCTTATGGCTCAGTGCCACCAGCTGCTTCATATGTTGGAGGAAGAAGACAATTCCTTCCTCACTTCTGAGTCCTCCTTGAGTTTACCCTTGACCTGAAATGCTGTTCCTTTGCTGTTGTCTACACCTGCCTCTTCTTCAGGACCTCTCCTGGGACAGTCTGCATCAGTGGGTGAGATACCCTTGGACCTGCACATCCCTGGCCTTGTTCTGATTTCCCCTGCTTTGGAAGTGCTTCATTTGGATATTCACATCTCTGAGCCACCTGGTGTGGGGTCTGCTACTGTGGACCCCATCTCTCATGTCTCGGCACCCCCCTTGCATCTGTCTCTGTAGCCTTCCCTGAATCGGTGGAGCTGACTCCTCTTCTTCTGCCTGATCCTGAGGCCTCTCATGCCCCATTCTCTTCTGTTCCAAATACCCCTGTTACTTCAGATGCTGCTCCTACAAAGCGTTCTTCCCTGACTCCTGCTACAGCACCTTTTCCTGGCACTCCTGCTTTGCTACAGCCTGTTTCATCTACTAGTGGGATCCCGGGCACTTGACGGGGCCACCTTTTGGCCCACAAGCAGCACGACAATTGTTTTGTCGAAGCTTCTTTGCTGGCTGCAGACTGGGGTAAGGCGGCTGGTGAGGTCTCCTGGGAGCCCTTGGATAAGTCCTGCTATGGTTCATTTCCACCTTTAATGACTCCCATGGCTCTGAGTCCTCCTGTCAACACTCTGGGCCCTAATATTCCTGCTTGGCCTCCTCATACCTCTTTAGGACATCGACCTATGCCATGAACTCCCCTTCCACCATGCGGTCTGGAATAACTCATCCCTATAACAGACCTTGACTCTGGCACTCCCAGTTTCTGCCCCATACCATTCTTCCTCCAAGCCTTTTCAGATGTCACACCTCTTCTCCACAGTGAAGGACCCTCCTTAATGGCAGAATTCTGTTTGCCTTCTATACACTGATGGCATGGTGTGTCCACCAGACAAACTCTGTGTAATTCGTACCCTGTTGATGGACTCCATGGGATATTCCCCCGATGATTTTTCTGCTGTTTTGCATGTTTCTGGCGATACTGTTTACAATGCTAGCTTCAGGATCACGCCTGCTTTGGAGGCTTTTTGGTCCAAATATGAATCCCTTAAGGACACTCCAGAATGGGCCCCGTTTCAAGCCATACCCCTTTCCAAACCTGCCATGAAAACCATCACTATAATGTTTAGGAATAAAAGTGTCCATGTTTCCAACATTTGCTACTGTCTGAAACAGAAATGTGATATCCAGGACAGGCCCCTTCTGATCATTGACAGTGAGCAGGTTTGGACTGGGGGATGAAAGGTCTCGGTCAAGTTATGGTACACCAGTAAGGGTGTCTGCCACCTTCCTTTCAGCATTTACATAGGCAGGGACAATGTGTGTGCCTAAATCCGGGGCAGCCCTGGACATGCTATAAGTTGATCTCCCCCACCCATGTGAGTTCCATTAGTGATGTGGCCAGATGCAACAGATGTCTCAAATTTGGTCATTCTAGCAATCTTTGATCCAATCCATTTCACTGTAACCTCTGTGAGGAGCAGGGGCACTCATTTTCTAAATGCCCATGGATCATATATACTGTAATATGGAGAAAGGATGGAATCAGGATGCAATCATTGCTTGAGGAGGGGGCCCACATATCAGCACCATAGACACAGGGGGAGGAAGGTGTGCACAAGTCCCTTCACAAAAGAAAGAGTGCTACAAGAGCTCACTAAGCTAAGGGTGGACAAGGCAATAGGACCTAATGGCATACGTCGCTGAGCACAGGAGAGGTCCCAGAAGTCTGGAGAAGGGCTCATGTGATCCTGCTCCACAAGACTAGTAGCAGGCAGGAGGCAGGAAACTGCAGACCAGTCAGTCTTACCTCAGTAGTGGGCAAGATTATGGAGGCACTCCTTAAGGAAAAGGACAGTGCAACACCTGGAATCCATAGGAGCACAGGATCCAAGACAGCATGAGTTAACAACAGGAATGTCCCGTCAAACTAATCTCATAGATTTCTTTGACTGGGTAACCAGAGTGGTGGACCAAGGGAGTGCAGCTGATGTCACCTACCTTGGCTTCAGCAAAGCTTTCGATACCGTTCCACATATAAGATTGATTAATAAGCTGGGTACGCTTGGGTGGGTAAGAAGTTGGTCAACTGGGTGGCAAACTGGTTGGTGGGCAGAAAACAGAGAGTGGTGATAAATGGTATGCAGTCAGAAGATATTCTGACTTGGCTAGAATTCATGAAACCTCCTCCCTTATCCAGGGACCACCAGGGCCACTGCCGCTATCTCAGAGGTTGACAAGAAAGAGGAGCAGTTGGACCAAGGTGGGCTCAGGAAGGGAGAGGGTGGTGGAACAAATACACATTCCTCCAGTTGTACCTCTCCACAATTCATATGCTCTTCTGGGGAGAGTGGTTCCTCTATGGAGGAACCAGCAGTGGAGATCAAAGAGGATGCTGGGAACCTCCACAAAGGAGTTCCACAGGAGGGTGCCATGGGATCCCAATGGGAAAGGAAACAACTCCTGGTGGGAGACTCAATTATTAGGGGGGTTGATCTGGGGAATGAAGGGGAGAGGGAGGTAAGGCGCCTGCCTGGGGCCATGGCTTGGAGGGACAGGGAGCGAATCCTCAGGATCGCGGGAGCAGCTGCATGAAGGAGGGAGCTGGATATCATTGTCCACCTAGGGACAAATGCCCTGGCTATGAATGGGATCACAGCAGTAGAAGAGGAGTTTGAAGAGTTGGGAAGGGGTCTTAGACAAGTAGCACATACAGTAACCTTCTCAGAGGTGCTGCCTGTCTATGGCAAGGGTGATGAAAGAGTACTCCACACCATGGGATTCAATGAATGGTTGAAAAACTGATGCAGAGCTCAGGGTTTTGGCTTCGTTGGGGACTGGGGGTCCACCTGGAGGGATGCAGGCCTATACTGGCACAATGGTCTGCATCTGTCCAGGATGGGAACCAGAATCCTAGGTGATAGGCTTAAATGCATAATTGGCACTGACCCTTATCCCCTTTACTGTTTCTTGTGGCTCTAGACCTGCTTATGTGGAAAATGCTGGCCACAGAAGAGATCAATGGCCAACATGAATATCTGACTGCTGCCTATGCAGATGATCTGCTCTTAACACTGACCCATCCAAAGGAAGCACTTCCAAACATCTTAGCGGTACTAAACAAGTTTGTACAACTGTCCGGGCTGCAAATTAACCAAAGTAAAACCAGTGTAACCCCCTTAATGTAGTCTGTACAAAGTTATGCCTGCAAGACCTTAAACTTGCCTGGGCCCCTTTTGGCTTCTCCTATCATGGTATCAAGATCCCGGCCCAGTGGAGCCATCTAATACAGGAGAACTTCAATCCCCTAATAACGTCACTTTCAGTAGAGGTAAACTGATGGCGCCATCTTAACCTTTCTCTTCCTGGCAGAGTTGAGGCAATCCGTATGCTGCTACTACCTAGGGTAGCGTATTTGCTTAGTAATCTTCCTATTGCCCTGTCATGCAAGGTGTTTCACCAACTGGACAGGGTAATCTCTTTTTTTCTATGGGAAGGCAAAACCCCCCGATGGACTCGTAGAAAGATGCAGGCACACTGGACCAAGGGAGGTCTAGGACTCCCATGGCTGCAAGGCTAACACTGGGCCTACACCTCCGCGCATGCTACCAAATGGTTTGTCCCCCCTTGCTCTACTCCTCCACAATGGGTCTTGTTAGAATCCCAGTTGATGCCAAAAACTCCCTTGGGGGTGCTCCTGACCACTGCCCCATCAACATCAGTAAGATCACCCCACCCATGGCTGAAACAAGGCTGGAGTGGTTTAAGATCATGGCAACCTCTAACACCCCCAAGGTGACTAGACCTATGCCTTCTTGGTATATGACTCTATGGCATAATCCACTTCTTACAGTGCATAACAAATTGATCCATTGGTTGTAGTGGGAGAGCAAGGGGACACATGTTATTCAGGACTTATATATGAAAAACTCTAGCACTATGATGTCTTTTGAACAACTAAGGGCTAAATACTCCTTACCCTCCAGGGATTTCTGGAGGTATTTACAGATCCGTAGTGCAATCCACAAACTTAATGGGGCACTTATATGGGATCTTAAGTGGGATTGGGTGCCACTGCTTCATTGTAGAACCTCCTCACAAGGCCTGGCAGGCCAATTTTATAGCACCTGGTGGGAGATGCAACACTAGACTGACCCATGTAGGAAGGCCTGGAGTGAGGATCTTCATGCTCCCATCACTGCGGAAACATGGTCCAGATGCCTTCATCTAGCTCACTCTACGTAGCAGGATGTCAGGAGCCAACAGATACAACTTAAGATCCTCCTTAGGTGGTACCAAATGCCTGCAGCCCTCCACTCCTGGGGCATTCTACCTCATGCACAGTGTTGGAGATGTGGACAGGACCCAGCAAACACACTGCACATTCTGTGGGAATGTCAGAACCTGACTAATTTTTGGACTGCTATAGCAATGGATTGCTCTGGGGTTCTAGGAGCTCCCATTGACATCTCTAACCCACTGCTCCTGTTGGGGGACTCTTCCCCCCCGGACTATCTGCCGAGACCACACTCAAGTTGGCTCCTGGCAGTTCTTCTGGAGGCAAAAAGGCTTCTGCTTCTGTCCTGGAGACAAGCACAACCCCCTCCCATTTCCCTTTGGCACTCGGCAATGGCAAGACTAGCCATATTTGAAACACTCAAGTATGCTAATCGGGGGAAGTTGGCTTTATATTACCTGAAATGGGGACCGTACCTAAACTCTACCCTGTGTAAAGTTTCCCTTCCAACACTGTTCAACCCAACTACTACTCTCAGGAGCGTCGAGACCTAAAACTTCACAGGATGTATCTAGGTGGTTCTGTTCTAGGGGTCAATACCTGGAATGATGTGAGGTTTCTCCACGTACCATCTACCAGCCTTACCCTTTCCCTATTAACCTTTGTCTCTTTTCTTTTCTCCGTTATTCTGCTACTTCAAAGTGCTGCTGTCATCTCAAAGCAATAGAAGCTTCCTAATATGTTAATATGTACTCTCCTGTGAGGATGATTGTTGAAATGTTTAGTATCAAATCTACAGTGTTATAGGTTGCAATTTAATATGCTAGTACTATGTCTGTATTAGCCTTCTTGTAGAGGAAACTTATTGTATTTCCTGAGTTTTGGATATGACATGTATTACTTGGACGGTTGCATAAGAGATATTATGTTGTAGGATTGATGTCTATGTTCTCTATAAGGAAAACTCAATAAAAAATTTTCTATGATAAAAAAATGCATAATTGGCAAGAATTTAAACTAGTCAAGGGGGGAGGCACTGAAAAGGAGCAGGAAAAACCCAGCCTCCCCCCACAAAACACAGTAGAGTGGTAAACACCAAGGTAGAGAAGTTAATGGGGAGCAGGACAGGGGTAAATGCAGAAAAAGGCAGTAAGGACAGGGATGTGGCTAAAAGGGGTAAGGCCATCAACAAATGGAGGGTGATGAGTACCAATGCCCATAGTCTCTGTAACAAGCTCCCGTGAACTAGTGGCTTTGATGGAAGAGGGACATCTGGATATTGTGGCAATCACAGAAACATGATACACTGAGAACCATGACTGGGATGTCAACATACCAGGATACACATTGTACAGGAGGGACAGGGAGGGTAAAAGAGGAGGAGGAGGAGTTCTCTGTGTAAGAGAAGGGATCAAAGCAGCAGAACTAAAGGATAAACAGTGAGTAGAGGAGGCACTGTGGGTTACCCTGGAAACAGGTTATGGCACCACAATTCACACAGGGGTGGTATACAGACCCCCATCTCAGGGGAGGTAATGGGTTGTGAATACATGGAACAGCCTTCCTGAGGAGGTAGTGGACTCAAAAATGGTGGGGGAATTCAAGAATGCATGGGACAGACGTAAGGCAATTCTAGTGGGGGGTAGGAGGAAGTAGGCTGTTGGTTAACTAGGATCTACAGCCTATGCATTAGGTAGGGAAATGGGCAGACTAGATGGGCCAAGTGGTTCTTATCTGCCATTAAATGCTGTGTTTCTATGTTTCTATGAGATGCAAGTCACAAGTGGGGTACCTCAGGGATCAGTCCTTGGGGCAGTCCTCTTCAATATCTTCATCAGTGACATTGCAGATGGACTGGAGGGTGAGGTTTGTCTGTTTGCAGATGACACCAATATCTGCAGCAGAGTAGATGATCCAGATGGGGTGGGCAGAATGAGAAGAGATCTGGATAAACTGACAAAATGGTCGGAAGAGTGGCAACTGGGGTTTAATGCAAAGAAGTGCAAGATCATGCACATAGGGAAGAGAAACCCTGAAGCCACCTATAGGCTGGGAGTAGAGTTGCTGGCAGTCACAAGGGAAGAAAGAGACTTGGGCATCATCATCACCGATGACCTAAAGTCATCTAAGCAGACCACCAAAGCAGTAGGTAAGGCTAGGGGGATTTCGGGGTGTATTAGTAGGGGTATCACAAGTTGGAAAAGGGAGTTAATAATCCTTTTTTACAAGACACTGGTTAGCCCCATCTGGAGTACTGTGTGCAGTACTGAAGGCCGCACCTGCACAAGGACATTAACAAAATGGAGGCATTCCAGAAAAGGGCAACCAAAATGGTGCAGGGACTGCATCAGAAAACATATGAGGACAGATTAACAGAGCTTACTACGTATACCATAGAGCGAAGGAGGGAGAGAGGTGATATGATCGAAACATTCAAGCATCTTAAGGGCATTAACAAGGTGAAAGAGTCTAACATGTTTCAATATAAGAAAAATAGTAGGGCAAGAGGACACAGCATGAGATTAGAGGGAGGCCAATTAAGGGGTAATGTGAGGAAGTTCTTTTTCACAGAAAGGGTGGTGGATGCATGGAATGGCCTACCTCAGGAAGTGGTGGATATGAGTACAGTGCAGGGCTTCAAACAGGCATGGAACAGGCATAAGGGAGCAATACAGATGCGTATGAATAGATAGACCATTGGCAGAGTAAAGACCTATGACGCATTCATAAGGTAGAAAAAAATGGGCAGACTGGATGGGCCTTGCTGTCCTTATCTGCCGTCAGTTTCTATGTTCTATGTTGGTGCTGTGGAAGTTCAGAATACTACCCTGATAACTTCCATCTTGGCTTCCCACTCCCTGGCAGGACAGGCAGCTGCTCCGGAAGTTCCGGCCCGGCCTCCTGCCACGTCCCCACCTTGTGACACCCTCGGTGTTGAAGAACTGGCCCCCTCCCTGCTTTAGCCTCTTCTGTCCCTGTCCAGCTCTCTGAGCCCTCTTCCTCTATGGAACTTGATGACTGACCCCCGGGAGTTCCTTGGATGCTTCTGCTCCTTTCATGGCTCCTCCGCCACCTGCTAAAACACCTACTGGTACTGGTAAAACCCTATAAAAAACACCATCACCATGCCTGCAAGGTGCAGGTTGCCCAGCCTGACACCCCAGTTCTTGAAAGTAAGTTAGCAGTTTTGTCCTCCCCAGCTCAATGGGGTGATTCCGATGAAGATGTCTTAGACTCAGAGGTATCGTCCGTTGCCACCTGGGTTTATGACATTGGCTCAGATCAGGACACTGCTCTTCTGTATAATACTTCAAAACACTGCCGAACTTCTCCCAGTATACAGACTCACTCTGATCTGAGCATTAAGCCTAAACAGGTGAAACCAACACTGGTATCAATTCAAATTCTCCTGGTGTAGTTTCAGATAGAAGTTCGCCAATCCACAGGGAGAATAGAGAGTTTTCTCCAGAAATATCTTTGCATTGTGCAGCTATTGAGACAAGAATTGAGAACACGGAGCAAATGGTTAAAAATAACGGGATGGAAATTAAAGCTGTTTCAGGGAGAACACTGACTTTAGAAGGTGCAGTGAATGCTGCACTCCATGAGCAGCTGGCACAAGCTTCTAGATTGGAGCATCTTGAGAATAATGCTCTTAGAAAGAATCTATGACTAATTGGCTTTCCCGGGACTATTCCAGTATCAGAACTGAAGGTTATGGTGGAACAAGCACTTACCACCGTCTTTTCGTTAGAACCTGCACTTACGTTAGAAAGTGCCTACAGACCTCCTCTTCATTTAATAAAAGAGTCTGCCATGGACCAGCATAAGGCAAGATTTATTATTATTACTTTCAATAATCTGGCAGATCAAAATAATCTTCTTCAGTTGGTCAGAAAGACTAAGTTGTGTTTCTATGAGGGGCATTGGTTCCATCTATATCAAGATTTTTGTGCACAGGCTCAGCGCAGACATAATCGCTTCTTGTCAATTATGTCTGAGTTTAAAGAAGCGGGGTTTTCAGTTAATCTATTCACACCAGCTCGACTGAGAGTACAATTTCAGGGAAAGATGTATTTTTTTTAAAGATGTGGATTCTGATAGAGCATTTTTCGAAGCTAATGTTAAGCTACCAGAAGATATTGGCTCTGATCTGGAAGAGCAAGAAGCTGAGCTTACAGAGTATTATCCAGTCAATATCTGAAAATATGTATGGACTTTTCAAGATAAAATTAGTGGGTTTTTTTCTTTCTGGCTCTGGCGAGCTATGCTCTGGACTTATCAGGATGTTAAAATATGTCATAGGCTTAAAATTTAAAGAATTAATTTGAGGTTGGGAAGTAGAAGCTTGGAGCACTTACAAAGTATAAGATCTATGGGTTTTTTTTCTTTAGCTCTAAGATATTAAGATATTTGATATTTTTCTTTATACCCCCCTTAAAAAGAAGAATATCCTTTTTTTTGTGCTTTATTGAGATAAGTCTTTATTAAGTAAAAATTTTTGTCTTAATGTTTTTCTATGTGATATTATCTTGTGATTTCATTTCTTATCTTAAGGAAATAAAAAAAAATAAAGTATAAAAAAAACACTGCTGAACCACATCTCAGACTAGGAAACAGGTTGACCCTCTGAGCTATGAAAGACAAATGGTGCTGCGCTCAGGACCAGGACAGGGTGCGCAATACAGGGGCTACAACCCCGCAAATGTTCAAAAAAAGACAAGTTGTACCTCCACTCCAGAGACTGGGGTATAGTAAGCCTGGTGGAGAAAATTAAATTGAACTTGCCTCAACTTATTGCTCTTAGAACACGATAGAAAATGTTTACAGGCCCTATTCCACATATCTGCTGTTATTGTATGTCCCAAATCTTTGCCCCACTTAGCGATCGTCTTTTGAAAAGCAACCCCACTACCTCCCAGAAGTGAGCCATACATTACAGATAAAGTTCTCCTCCCAGGTTGTGGGTAGAAAAGCCCCTCCTCAAATGGAGAGAGGGAAGCCCAACCATCTCCCAGTTCTAATGTGTGGCCCAATATATTTCTAAATTTAAGATAAATAAAAAAATCTCCCCTATGAATCTTCCAGTTCTTACATAAATCATCAAAAGTGACTAAGTGGTTTCCTTCATATAACTGATACACCCAACAGAGCCCCTTAGAATGCCAATCTTTTTATCTGTGTATCAGGCCAAGTGAGGTTATGTTTTTAAATGTAATAGCTTCAAGTAATAAAGTCTGCTTAGTGGGAGCAGACTGTGTATCCAAGGCAGCATGAAGATGATGCCATGCCCCGATTGTGATGCTGCACCTGCCATAAGCAGCTGTTAGCCACGCCAACATGTGCCTGTTCTTAAGATGCGTATGCTGTCCTCCTGTGCCCCGATGGCTCCCCTTTTTACCTTGACTCACACGTGTATGGCAAACGTGGCAGATTGCAACTGACTCATCATTTGTATCTTGCACAAAAAAAATCCCAAACAAGGGATTGTGATGCTCTAGTTTTAACATGTCCCTGATGCTGCTTATTGGACTCCATTTTTTTAAGCCATGAAATGGGGGGTGTGTGCTACATGATTTTTTGGGCAGGACACACTTGGACTGCAACTGACCACCACAACTAACTATCATTATTAGTGGGTCATCATCATCAGCACCATCAACTGAAAGTGGTAAATCACAACTTTTTATGGGGGGGGATTAATGCAAACAGACCCATACACAGATACCTTGAATTTCTTTTTCTCTGATTCCCAACTGGGGTCACTTACATCATCATCATCATATTCATCAGCATCACACACATCCACATCTTCTGCTTGGATGCTGGCATGTGGACTGCATGTTGCAACCACAGCAACATTATCATCATCAGATTTATCATCATCAACATCACCATCACCTGATATTTTTACACCACATTGTGAAGTACTGCACGGCAAATGCGTGACCTGAACCGCGGTGGAAGAAATGTCACATTGTATGCTACTGTTGACATGATGATCAGAATCCTCATGTTCAGTTACTGGGATGTTACTGGGAAGTATGACATCATCTATACTGCCACTCACTCACACTGCTTCACATTCCACTATATTTTTGGACACAGTAAACTGGTCAGAAGTGGAACTTGAGGCAGCAATACTCATACCACCACCAGCAACTGCACTAACACCACCAGCTGGGACAACATCATCTCCTCCAACTAGGAGTGAAGCTACCGATTGGGCTGTAAAAAAACATTGCAAGAGAAACACCTTTCCTCACATCAGCAATGCACTTCTGCGTCTGTGTACTACCACGCCCACAGACAATCTTATCACTGGCGGCAGTGCCATGGTGAGAAACAGCTTTGCTTGCACATCTCTTTGTGGGCATTTTGGGGGATCAACAACAATATTCTAAACAAATTTAGATTTTGGAATGTTCACGTTGAGTGGGGGGGGGGAGCGCTGGATGTGAAGCCAAAAGAACAACTATGGCTTCAGCAACAGATACAGACACAAAGTCACAAGTTCAACAACACCTTAACTAACCAGTGGTGCTGAAGTCGCAAACAATCCAATCTGGAAAATAATTCCTTTTACTGGGGGGGGGGGAGCACTGACTGCAGATTTTTACGGCAGTGCAAGCAGCAACACAAAGAAAAGATACCACAATGGCAGTACAAATTCACACAGCTGCAGTGGATAGCAGGTTAACACTGCTGCACCTGCAATTACACTGTGGCACAATAAAAGTTGTATTATTTGATGTCACGCACAGCACACACACACACACACTCTCACACATAATTTGTCTACAAATAATGCGTAGCAAATTGAAAACTTCAGTAACATACCACATATTTTAAACAACCTGAAATTATGAACTGCTGCACCAGATCCACACAACACACAGCCAGCAAAAACATTTCAACAATTACTGACAATATTACTATGTACATTAACACAGTCAGTTATATAACAAAAATATAACCAAAAAACAAAGAACTCCCTATTTCTCCAACTTAAATCTACCTACACCACAGATACACCCCTCCCCCAAAACACACTTTCACTGTCTCTTACTACACAGACTCAATGTTGTACTTTAACATTCAAAATCCACACACAAACAATAAACGCTCTATGATATGAGCACAGGAGGGTTTCCTACAATCGAAGAACTAAAGTTTGAGCAAACATAATTACTCAAAAAGGCTTTTTTAACAGTTTTTAGAAGGTTTGAATCACAGAGAGCTCTCAGAGCAGACTGTCTCCTACAGCTTCCTACACACACTACTCCAAACTGAAGCTGTGCAGAACAATATAGAGCCCATGTGACCTGAAATCCAATGAATCACTGCAAAATTCACCTTTGGAGCTTTAAAACAAGGTGAAGTGAGGCGAAGTACATTGTTCTCAATGCACTTCACCTTTAAAATTGGTGGAGTAGTGGTCTGGGAAGGTGGAATAATGCAAAGTCATTGTTTTCAATAGACTTTGCTTTATCCATCATAACGCGAATTACTCCGCTTCGTGTTGCAGAGTACTCCAAGAATTCACCTTCACTCCATGAATAACTTTGTGGAGCGAATTGATCCCACTTCGCAAACCACAACTTGGGGAACAGGGCAGTTAATCTTTTTCAAATAAAAGGGGGAAGGGCACACATTTAAAGTATCTGAGTAAGCATATTGCGGAGATTTTAAAGATAAGGTGTTAGATCGCAGTCATGATTTAAGCCTTTTGGTGCCAATGCATTCAAAGTGAAAAATCCCCTGAAGCTTTCACATTGTGACAGTCTCTTCAAGCGCTCACCTACCTAACCTTTCCTATGTGTCTAGGACCTCACCTTTCTTGTGTGTCCTTAAACACCAACAGTGTCAAAAATTGCACTAAGCATTTGACCACGTTCTCTGTTTTGTCCACTATCCCAGGCATGATTATTTTTCTGCAGGACACATGTTTACATTCTTTGCATGATTTGTCCACTGCCAAGAAACTCTGGACACATAGCCCTTCATTTTGGTCACCCGGTCCGGACTGATGTGATGGGGTGGGTTTTCTTTTTTGTTCCTTTCCCTGTCAAGTCCAACACTTGTTAAACATCATTCCCGGTTGTGCTTTACTGTTGGATGTGTTATACAAGAGCTTTCCCCTCAGTCTTATTCATATTTAAGCCCTTCAAATGAAGTCAGGCAGAATCACCTTGTTTAAAGAAATCCATCACTACCTTTATACAAGTCATCTAGTGGTGTTGGGTGGAGATTTTAATTGTAGTCTCCCCTGATCCGAACCTCTTTCTGCCAAGACCTAACCTATTGTGACTGTATCTGCAGGAAGTCATTTCCACTGCTCCCCTGATGGATGGGGTTTCAGGTTTCCCCACTGCCCTCCCCACTTTTCATAAGGGCTCCCTGGCCACTTGTATCAATTTTTTTCTGTTTTTCCTCCACACTCACCAGTTACCACCACTCATTACTGGAGTGTTCCTGTGGAAACATTTGACCACTACGCTATTTTGTGTGGCTGCTCCCAGACACAGGACTCTCCCTGACCTCACGTCGGGTAGCATTTGATAGGGTTGTCACCTGCCAGTTTTTTTTACCTGGTGATCAGATTTTCAGGGCCCCTATCAGGTAATCCAGTTTTATCTGTGCTGGTCAGGTTTTTGAGCCATTCTGAGTGCTCACATACTTTTGAAACATATTTTGTCATCACATTCAATGTTTCAGCTACATGTCCAGGTTAAAAACAAGTTCTGTTGTCAATATAGCCTTTTGTTTTGCAAGCAGACAACCTAAGAGGTGTAAAGTATGGCCATTAACACCATTAGCACTTACTTAAACTAATCTTTTCCACTACATCTTAAAGTGGCATAGCAGCAAAGCTGCCCCCACCTTTTGTAAAAGCAACACAGCCAGCTGCAGGGTCGCCGACAGCATGGGTGCTCAGGTGCTCAAGCACCCACAAAGTTAAACTGGGCACCCGGAAAAAAACAGACAGTTTATATTCTTGTAGAATATGAATGACCCGGTTTTAATTTATTTCATTCTACAACTAGACAGTGCAGAGTGACACTTAAGTTCAGGCCCATACACTGGGGAGGTTCGGGGGGGTGCATCCCGAGTTCCATTTTGTTCCATCTTTTTTTTTAGAAGGCAGTGGTGTGACTTTAAGAGCAGGGAGGACATTTAGATCCAGGAAGTAGTTGGGGCACCTGTGGAACCATAAAGGGATGGACCAGCCCATGACATTGGCACTCACAGTGGCTGAGTAACACAGAGTGGGTTACCTCGTGCCAGAGTACCGCCATTGATTCAGCTACAAGCCATTTTGTGCCACTGAGGAGAAAGCCAATTCACCACTGAGTGACCCATTCAAGGTTCGGAGTGAAGTAGCGTTGTGAACGGGCAGTCCGGTTGTTGCCTGCAGGCTTTTTTGGAGTGCCCAGTCCGCCGAATATTGAGGCAGGTAGATGGGAAATTTCAGTTACTGGTGACTGCAGCCTAGTGTTTGTGCAGGTTCACAATACTAGAGGCTTTATTTAAAAAAAATGTAAAAGACTGCTTGCCTGTGCAGTAATGAGGTCAATCCTCATAATGAGGATTTTTCTTAGTGAAGAAACACCTCCTTCAAGTGAGAGAAAAATGAGAGCAAGTTGAACAAATGGAAATTTATACAAAATTATTTGTAATGCCAGAGCCTGTTTTGTGAGGGATGAACTGTGAAGGGAATGTGCATGAGGATCTGGTTTCGTGTGTTGAGGGGTGGGAAGATTTATACGATATTATTCTTAATACGAACGGCAAAGCCCAAACGTTTTGTGAAGGTTTAACTTTTAAAATGAACTAAGTGTTGTAAACTGAGATAATAAAAAGCGCAGCTGAAACCAAGTGCTTAGAGACAAGGGATTGATATGTATCTCAGCTTACTTAAGTGACATCAAGGTACCTGTAAATATTACTAGTACTAAATTGCTTTTTTGAGGGGCACAGACACGTGCTCATTTGTGTACAAACCATGTGCTTGCCACAAGATCTTTGTCAGTTTGAGTGTCCCCGCTCTGCATGCTTCTGCCTGGATGTATATATCTGGCAGCACTTTGTATTCTAATAAGGCCTTTAGTGAAATGTAGACAGTGTGGTATTTTGCTGGGACATACTGAATTTAAGAACCGCACCTCTGGTGAGTGGAGGTGGAATTGCTAAGTATATTTGTCAATATGAGTGCAGACACTTCTCTTGGGCTAAATCCATTGGATCCTGTGCATGCCACTGCTAACATATTGTTTGAAACAAGCATTGGTTCCTTACTACTGGGCTCATAATACAAAGATCATCTGTGTAAAGTCACTCATTATATTGGCCAAGGGGCCAGAGGCAATGGCTTCTGTGCCTCCTTCTTTCTTGTTAGGCAGGCCTGTGGAAACAATTCAATGTGTGTTGTTCTAACTGTTAAAATAATTAAGGATGGATAGTCTTGCAGACAAAGTAGAAAAAAACTTGTGCTACCTCAGTGCCCACAGTTCTACCTTTGCCAAAAAGACACACACACACACACACACACACACACACACACACACCCTTTTCTGACCACTGTACAGGCCTGCACTGTCACCTTTCACTCATTGTGTATTTTTTTTTTTGCACCTGACAAGTTGCGTGTATTTTTGTTGGGGGGGGCAGGTCAGGCACATCCATCTGGTTGGCACTGGTCTGCAGTGGAATAGTGGTGGTAGTGCATACACATTTTAAAATGTGTCAAAATACCCCAATAAATGCACCACAAAACATAAAAAATTGTATAGCTTATGGAGGCCTAGGCGGCCCCCAGACCCCTGGCCTTTTATGAGTCACCTGAGCACCCACAACATTTTTCAAAAGTTGGCACTCCTGGCCAGCTGTCTTCCATATTAATTTGCTGGTAAACATTTTCATCTCTAACAGAATTTAGGCATTTTAAATATTTTAAATTATTGTTTTCCTCATGAAAAAAGTATGGTCCCTTCTCCAGCAGGTTAATTTCCTTTTTGAAATCAAGTCCAGCATGAGTGCCGTCTATAACGTTCCACTCACCATCTCAGTTCTCACCTTAAGGCTCACTTCTGGGTTGCTGTGATTTTTATGTTTTGGTATCGTGGTACTGTCTTGGTGATTTAGTGCCCCTCACAAATTCCAGCCCCTTATACCATCCCTGGCATCACATAGAACCCCCTCCCTTTCTCAGTTCCCCCCATTTGCTATTTATTACTATTGGTCCCTCACAAATCCCTATGACTCTCTAGCTAGTGGTTGAGAGCAGAATTCTAACACCCACACCACCTGGCTATATTGGTTCTACAGGTAGGAGTCATCTGAAAACTCTTTGCTCACCAATGTGAGGATTGTAATATTTTCTGCATGGCCCTGCAATCCATTTACATGGTGACTCCCAACCCTTCTCCACACATTTGCAATGTCATTAGTAACCATGCAGGAAAAGGCTTGCAGTCCTATAGTACATAGCACAACTGGGTCACTAATGGTTTACTGGGGCCAAGTGGTTAATCTGATCACTTTGTGACAGTACCATGTGCCTACATACTGGGCCCTTTGTCTTTGAAGTGGCCTCCAGTACATCTTGGGGCCTAAGCACAGGCATAGTTTGCCTTTATGTAAATCAGGCCCTGGTCCTTGAGATCCAAATTACATTCTCCTTTCCACAATGTATTCCACTAAGATTGACCTGGTGGAGTCAATCAGGTGCACTACAGCTGCTGTGATGGTCTTTCAATATACTGTAACAGGTCCTCCTCCCTGTTATATGAAATGAAGTGTGGCACCCAGGGAAAGAAACAATCCCTGGATTACTTTAGGGTTAGTTGCCAAAGATGTGACTCTTGCTATATGTATACGCTCTTTCTTCTCCTGAGGGTAATGTATCCACCACCCGCAGGGATGGCATCCTACAAATTGTACATAAGAACATAAGAATGTGTTGGCAGAAGGGGACTGTGTGATCCATCTAGTCTGCCCTATTTACTACTCCCCTTCCCACTTCATTTTGGGTTTCCAATGTACCTGTCTCAAGCTCACTTGAACTTCCCTATTGTTTTAGTAGCTACAACCTCTTCGGTGAGGCTGTTCCATGGTTCCACCATTCTCTCCATGAAGAAAAACTTCCTGAGGTTGCTTCTGAATCTACCTCCCTTTAGCAGTATGCTGTGACCTCTTGTCCATGTACCTGTATTTTCCTGGAAGTGGCTCTGAGCCTGTACTGCATCTATAACTTTGAGGTACTTAAAAGTTTCTATCATGTTGCTTCTGTTGCGCCTTTGTTCTAGGGAGTACAGGTTAAGTTAAACCGAGGAAAAGCTAGCTAAATCTGTAAAGGAAGGAGGGAAGGCATTCTTTAGGTATATAAGCGAGAGGAGGAAGATTGGGGGGGTTATGAGAGGCAGGGTGGTGGAGAAGGACATTGACAAGGCAACCATCTTCAAGAAATACCTCTGCTCCATATTCATGGAAGAAGACAATGGGGACAGTCCCCCATTAATGGAGAAGGGCAAACAGGGAGAAGGGGTGGACATTAAACCTTTTTCAGAGGACAGAGTAAAAAGAGCACTAGAATGGCTTAGGGCGGATAAAGCTACAGGGCCCGATAGGATACACATGAGGATCCTTAAGGAGCTCCAGAAGGAATGGCTAAACCTCTGGCTAAGCTGTTCAGTGGATCACTAGAAACAGTCATTCTGGAGGAGTGGAGGAGGGCACAAGTGGTATCCCTGCACAAAAGTGGTAGCAAGAAGGAGGCAGAAAACTACCACCTGGTCAGTTTAACCTCAATAGCAGGTAAAAGGATGGAAACCCTGCTTAAGGAAAGGCTGGTGGACTACCTAGAGACAAGGGGGCTGCTTTACCCAAGGCAACATGAATTCACGACAGGGAGGTCATGCCAGACCAACTTGACTGATTTCTTCAAGTGGGTGACAAAGGAAATAGACCAGAGCAGAGTGGTAGATGAGGCCTATCTGGACTTCAGGAAGGTATTCGATACAGTCCCACATAGGAGATTAATCCACAAGCTGGCAAATTAGGAGATGGGGACAAAGGTGGTCATGTGGGTTATAAAAAGGTTGAGTAACAGAACATAAAAAGTGGTGGTAAATGGGGTTAGCTCACAGAAGGGATGGATAACAAGTGGCGTACCCCAGGGATCAGTGCTCGGACCAGTGCTCTTCGATGTCTTCATAAGCAATATTGTAGAGTGTCTAGAACAGAGGGTTAACCTGTTCGGGGATGATACAAAGCTATGTAACAGGATAGATAAACAGGAAGGTATAGAACAAATTAGGAAAGATCTGAAGAGGCTAGAAAACTGGTCCAAGAAATGGCAGTTAGGTTTCAATTCAAAAAAGTTTAAGATTATGCACCTAGGGAGAGGGAATCTTAGGGCTGAGTATGAACTAGATGGCGTAACACTGGAGGCCACCACTAAGGAAAGGGATCTAAGGTTAGTTATAGAAGACAACCTCAAAGTGGCTAAATAGTGCAACAAGGCAATTGGAAAGGCTAACAGAATACTAGGGTGCATAGGGAGGAGTATAACAAGTAGAAGGAGGGAAGTGGTGGTACCATTGTAGAACTTCCTAGTAAGGTCTCATCTGGAGTACTGTGTTCAGTTTTAGAGGCCCCATCTCCAAAAAGACATAGACAGGATGGAGACAGTACAGAGGAGGGTGACCAAAATGATGTCCAGGATGCAGCAGAAGTCATATGAGGAGAGACTCAGAGATCTCAATGTGTACTCCCTGGAGGAAAGGAGAGAGAGTGGGGACATGATAGAGACCTTCAGTTATCTAAAGGGGATCAACAGGGTATCAGAGGGGAGCATCTTTCACATGAAGGGAAATAGCAGAACAAGGGGGCATAGCATGAGATTAAAAGGGGGAAAACTTAAAGAGAACTTGAGGAAATTCTACTTCACTGAAAGGGTGGTGGAGGGATGGAACAGTCTCTCCAGGAAGTGATAGAGTCAGCTACAGTTCAGGGGTTCAAGAATGCACGGGATAAGCTGGCCTGGTGGCACTGTGGATTGAGGTGATGGACGCCACACCTCTCGCCACGCCGGTGACCCTGGTTCGGGATCAAGCTCGGGGCTCCGGAGGGTCAGCCAGAAGGGGTTGAAGAATGAGTACCCTTGTGGTGCTCTCCTCCCCTGGGTCAAGGGATGAGTTGGCCCAGTGAGCCAGCCACCCCCGGCAGTGACCAAGGGCACTGCAGCAAGCCAGGCAGCACAACAACAGCGTGGCTGACACAAGGCAAGGGTTGCCGTGCGCCAGTGCGTCCAGGTGTGCCCACGCATGGGGGGAGGACTTACAAAACAAGGAAAACCTGGTTCACTGGGATAGGTGATGGCACCTATCCTCCATGCCCAGTGCCGGGTTCATCTCGGCTGGCCTCACTACTCCTCCACCTGGGCCCCACCTGCAAGCCAGAGTCTGCCTTTCAAGACAGCTCAAGGTAAGGAGATGGGCTACCCTCCCCGGGCGGGTCAAACTGGGGGTGTTAGCTGCAGGGGGGAGAGAGAAGGCACAGACTGTAGAGAACCTCAGGTGGGCAGACACAAGGATAAGGTTGCCTGACAGAGTTCCCAAGAGCCGTGACTGGAGGGAAAAAGATTTTTTTTAAAAATGCATGGGATAGGCACATGGGAATTATCAAGCTAGGGCAAAAGGGGGGGGACTTGTAGCATCTAGGGTACCTTAAGTATTAGAAAAAAGGATATGGCAGACTAAATAGGCCACAAGGCCCTTATCTGCTGATAACATCTATGTATCTATGTACAAGCTGCTGGAGCCTTGCTCTGTAATGTTCATGGTGGAGCCCCTGTACCATCTGAGTAGTCTGTTTCTGCACAGATTTCACACGGTCTACGTTATTTCTTAGGTGCAGCCTTCAGAACTGCATGCAGTATTCCAAATGAGGCCTGACCAGGGATCTGTACAGAGGCATTAACACCTCACTCCTGCTAGCGATACCTCTGCCAATGCAGCCCAGTATACTGTTGGCCTTTAGTACTGCTTTTTCACACTGCTTTCCAATTTTTAAATCATGCGATATGATTAATCTGAGATCCCTTTCTTGTTTTGTCTCTGTTAGCTGTTCTCCATCCAGATTGCATCTATATTTTGGGTTTCACCTTCCCAGGTGCATGACTTTGCATTTCTTCATATTAAATTTTAGTTACCAGTTCTTTGATGAGTTCTCTAGTTTTCTGAGATCAGATATCATTCCAGAGAGTCCTTCCTGTGTGTCTACCCTGCTGCAGATCTTCACATTGTCTGCAAACAGACATGCCTTCCCCTCCCGACCATCAATAATGTCACTGATGAATATGCTGAAGATGATGGGACCCAGCACCAATCTCTGTGGCACCCCACTGGTCACCCTTCCCTTCCCTGCTTGTGTGCCATTTACTACCATTCATTATGTTCTTCCTTGAAGCCAATTTTTAACCCAGTTGACAAACTTAGGGACCATGCTTGTGTGCTTCAGTTTGTTAATTAGCCTCCTGTGGGGGACGGAGTTGAAGCCCTTACTGAAGTCAAGATAAACCACATCCACAGCAACACCAAGGTCAATTGTTCTTGTTACCCAATCGAAGAACTCTCATATTTGTTAGGCATGACCTCCCTGAGGTGAAGCTGTGCTGCTTTGGACTGTAGGTGCTCCACTATTCTTTCCTTCAATAATGGCTCCATTAGTTTCCCCACAATAGAGGTAAGGATCACCAGTCGGTAGTTCCCTGCTTCCTCTTTCATGCAGGGGCACTACCATGGCTGTCTTCCAGTCATCGGGTACTGAGTTAGTCTCCGGGGACTTGCTGAAGAGGGCAGCCAGTAGGGTGGCCAGTTCTTCTCAAAGTTATTTCAGTATTCTAGAATGGATTCCTTCTGGGCCCATTGCTTTGTCTAGTTTCAGTTTATTTAACTCCTCTAGTACCCTCTGTTCTGTGAATGGAGACGTGTCAGCTTCCTTAGTATGTTGGACTCTTCTATGTGTAGTGGGACCATTTCTGCATTCTTCCTGAGGGAAGACTGAGTAGAAGTATTTGTTTAGGACTTCTGCTTTGTCTTCATAATTTCAGCATGCTGTCCCTCTTTAGTTGCTAACCAGACTATACCTCCTTTGTTTTTTCTTTTCTCTCAAATATACCTGCAAAATGTCTTATCCCCCCCTTTTTATTCCTTGTGCTATTCGTTCCTCAATCTGTGCATTGGCAATCCTGATTGCTTTACCAGCTCCTTTTAACTTTGCCTGGTATTCCTCCTTGTCACTTTCTTGCTTTGTTTCTTTGTATTTTTTAAATGCTTTTTTCTGTATTTTATTTTAGATGCTACCTCTTTAGAGAACCACAGAGGAATTTTCTTTTATTTTGTTTTGCTCATCAGTCTAATGCGCTGAGCTGCGACGTGGTCGATTGCCTCTTTCAGGGCTTTCCATCTCTCTTCCACTGTTTCTCGTGTGGTATCTACTAGCATTTTTCTAATGGTGATTTTCATCTTTGGAAAATCAGCCTTTTTGAAGTCAAGGATGCATAGTTTTGTATGACTGGTATCCTCAGTTCTGCTGACTTTGAACCAGACTGACCTATGCTCGCTAGAACTTAGGTTGATTCCCCCTCTCACATCTGAATCCCTTGGACTGTTTGATAGAATGAGGTCCAGGATAGCATTCTGTCTAGTTGGTGTTTCAACCAATGACATTAAACCTGCCCCTGGTAGAGCTAGGAAAAATTCCCTGCCCCCTTCTATGACAGCTGTGTAGGTAGACCAATCTACATACAGCAGATTGAAGTCCCCAACCAGCAATAACTCTCCTTTGTCAGCCATTTTTAGAATGGCTTCTAGGAGTTTCTTGTCCCTTTCTTTTTCCCGTGATGGTGGTCTATAGATTATCCCAACTTGGATAGGGGTCCTTTTCCCAGCTCCAAGTATTCCCATCAGGGCCTTAAATCATTTTGTGATACTTGCATTTCAGTGCCCTTAATACCGTCCCAAATGTAGATAGCCACTGCCCCACCCTTTTGGTCCCTTCTAAATAGGGTATATCCTGAGATAGCAACATCCCAGGTATGGTTCTCACTGAACCATGTTTCTGTGACTGCCACCCAGTTGAGATGGGACTCTGCCATTACGGCAGTAAGGTCCGGTATCTTATTTGGCAGACTGTAGGCATTAATGCACATTGCCTGCCAAATACTGTATTCCATTCGTTTTGTAAGAGTCTGTAGTTTCCATTGGTCATTTGTAGTTTTCTTGCTTTTGATGCTTTTTGTTTGATGCCTGCCATTGATTGCACTGGCAGAGCATCTAGGGTTGTGTGCATCGTGCTTTTTCTTGGTGCTGGAGAAGAGATATTTGCTGGGGGAGGGGCAACTTCCACCCTTTGAAGCATGTAGAGTGGTGTTGCCCTCTTCCCAGATATCAGTTTAAATGGGCGCAAATAAGTCTAACTTCTCTCCAAGAGCTTGAGTTCCTGCCTTTGTGAGAAGAAGGACACGAATCAAAAGAACACCCTCTCCCAAAAGTTGTGCCATTCTCCCACAAAACTGTGTCCCTGTTTGCAACACCAGTTTTTTAACCTGGTGTTGAGTTCCTTGTTTCCTTATCTCTGATTTTCTGCCTGCTGCCTCCCTTTTCTCATATAGGCAGAATCTCAGAGAAGGAGATTCTGGATGAAAGAGAAATTAACTTTGTGCCTAGTGTTGTCAGATTCTGCTTGGTTTCCTGCATGGTTCTACTAGCAAGTTTGTTTGTTCCTATGTGTACAAGCACATGTGGTTTACCTGTTTTGCTGCATAAAATTCCTTCGATCCAGTTTGTATCCCTCCAAGCAGCTGTCCCGGGAAGGTATTTGACTATAACCACTGTGTTATTGCTTTTCCGGAGATGATGCCCCATGTATCATAGAGTCCTCTATGATCAAATGTAGGTTTTTTATCACTGTTACATGAAGTTATTTTTTGATTTTTGGCAGCGTTTTTTGGCATATTAGGTTCTGGATTGATTCATCTGCTGCCTTAGTGTTTGGCATTGATGAAAGTGGCCAGAACCTATTTGCCATTGTTATCGGGTGAAGCATGTCTTTGTGTGTGTGAGAGCTGCTTAGCTTGGCATTTGCTTCATGGTGTTTGACTACTTGCCATCCTCCAGGCCTGGATTGCCTTTGAGGCAAGGGCATTGGCTTAGGAGGAGTGGTGTAGTGCGATGTTCTGTGTAGTCTGGTTCTGAGATAGCTGATTTCTGCCCATGCAGTGTGAAGTTGAGCCTTCTGCACCCCTATAGCTCTGCATGTTGGACAATGCCGCATACTATAGGCGAGGGCCCTGTTGAATAGAGTTCCATAGTGGTTAAAGTTTATTATGTCAATTACTGAACTGTGTTTCTTCAGACAAAAAGCAAGAGAAATATGCTGTAATATTAAAGATTGAGAGAAAGCTGAGTTTGCTTGGACAAAAAGCAAGGGGGTATGCTAGAAACATTCGCATGAAAAATAAGCGAATATGCTATAAAGCCATAAACAGCATCAGACTAGCTCTCAATAAAGCCTGTAGACTGGTTACAGGCAGTGATAGACTAACCCTTACATGTGAGCTCTATAAGCAAGCAGACTGGCTGACCTTTGAAGGCAGACTAATGTACCACACTTGCCTTCTGGCAAAAAAGATCCAAATGAATCTTGCTCCTAAGGGCCTCCACCCCCTCATCCAACCTACCCCCCACAGGAGCACCCCTAGACACCAGGACAACACCCCGCTCCTAGTCCCTCACTGCAGGACTGCCATAGGACAAAGATCCTTCTGGAATCGTGTTCCACTCCGGCTAAATAAACTTCCCTCTACCATCTCCCAGGCCCCTAGCCTTGGCCTATTCAAAAATGGTATCAAGAGATTTCTCATTGACTCGGAGATCTGTGGCTGTAACAACCAGTCCTCACTAACATGGTAGGGGATGGTAAGCTAGCATTTCCCTAAACTCCATACCAAAGCCAACAATAAAACTAATGATACCAATAAACCCATACTCCCATACTGGACATGTCTTCCAGCTTAGGACACAGTCCCTCTCCACTGCAATGACCCAGGGTCCATAAACAACCCTAGAGAACTAACAAAGCAATGTAAAATAAATTAACTGTATAGAGTAACCAGGAATATTTTGACATTATGCAATATTTGCATAGTAAGCAATGTACAATTTGTCTTTAATATATCCTAATGTAATATCTGCCTCATACAGAATGTACTAATTGTCTTTAAGCTATGTATGTATGTATGTACTGACATGGAGCCTTTGCAAAGGAGTCATCGACTCAATGGATTGTAATTCTGAAATCTGAATAAATTTGAAAGTTAAAGATTGGGGAGAAAAGTAAGTTTTTTTTGTTTTTTTTTCTTTTTTGGGACAAAAGGGAAAGGTAAGTGTTGTTAGCCCTTAGCTTGAGAGAATGCTGTGTTTGCTTGGATGAAAAACAAGAGAGTATGTCAGAATGATTTGGACAAAAAGTAAGAGAATATGCTATAAAGTTGAAGATTGGTGAGAAAAGAAAGTTGGGTTTTTTTGGTGTGTTTTCTGGACGAAAATGAAAGGTAGGTGTTGTACATGATCAGCTTGTTAATACCTTTGGTGATCCTAGTCCTTTGATGGAGCCACAGGATGTTCTATGCTCATTCCAGGTTCCATCCAATCCCTGAGATGCTTTCTCGTCACTCACCCAGCCTGTCCTCCTCTCAGAGGTGGATTCTGCTATTCGGAGTCTCTGTAATAATGTGGTTCCTGGCAGTGATGGACTCCCTTTGGAATTTTATGCTAAGTTTTGATTGTATATCAGCCTTGCATTGTATTTTTTTATTTGATTACTTTCTGCATACTGGCAGACTGGCGCCCTCCATGTTTCAGGTTATTTTGATCATTATTTACAAAAAGTGAGACAAGGCCTCTCTCCAGAATTGGAGATCACTATGCCTCTTGAGCACTGATCAAAACATCTTTTCTAAAATATTGGTACACCACCTTGCTTCTGTCACTCCAGTACTTATCTCCCCATCCCAAACATGTGCCATTCTCAGTTGGCACATACAGTACAGGACAACCTGACTGAACTCCGTGAATTGTTTGACAAAGGACAGAAACATGTGACCTCTAGGTATATTCTCTCCTTGTACCAATCCAAAGCATTTGATCATGTTGATCATGGATTTTTGTTCTCTACCCTTGCACACCATAGCTTACCTCAACCATTTCTTAAATGGCTCTTCCTGCTATATGATGGGTCCTTTATTGTTCCCTTTATAAATGGTTGGTTTGGGTCCACTGTCCAGGTTTGGAGAGGAATGAAACAGGGATGTCCTCTTAGCCCCCACCTTTATGTTTTTCCATTGATCCTCCGTTATGCCTTCTCCAGTGTAATCCATACATTAGCGGTATCACCTTAGCTCCAGAGACCTGTGCTGTACATTCTCCGGCAGAAGCGGATGACATATGCATCCTTCTCCATGATCATCAGTCACGTTCCGGTGTCCAGGATACCTTGAATACTTGTCCTCTGGTTTCTGGTTCCCACATTAATTTTGACAAAAGTCTGGCTGCCTCCCTGGATCCATCCTTAGTGGCCGTCTCACCGCCAACCCTGGCTGGAGTCCTGGTACATATGTCTCCAGTGAAAATTTTAGGGATTTGGTTCAATTTTGTGGATACTGCCATACAACATTGGCAGCATTGTATAACTAAGGCTGAATCCCTTTCACAGATTTGGAAGGGAAGGACCCTAATTAAGAAACAAAGAGTGCATTTAATTAAGACTTTATTGTTGCCATGTTTTATTTTCTTAAGTTATGCTTTTCTTCCTCCTTCACATCTGGAGATCCAATTGTTCAGTATTTTTTTTTCAAGGCCTATGGGGTTCCAGACTGAACCCTGTCAAACGTGAAATCACTTACTTTTCTTATGGTGCCGGTGCTGTTTAAATGGTGCACCCAATTGTCTTTTTTTATAGTTTGTTTTTTTCATGGAATTTTGGCCTTGCTTTCTGTAGCACTGATACACTCTTGTCTTCAGTTTTGGATTACTGGTTGATCCCACTTGTTTATTTTTGGGAACATCATCAGTTCCCAGGATATAGGAAGGACCTCCTTCTAATAGATCCCCTCGTATGCCCTCCAAGCTTTTCAAAAGATTAGCTTGGAGTCTGACCCCGGCAGATATTGATATGAGGTCAAGATGTAACCTTTATCTTCACATTGTTTCCACAAATTCCCCACCCCCCATCTTTAAGATTTTGTCCCCCATCTTTGATTCTGGAAGCTTTGACCTAATTGACTGACTCCTGCCTGCTGGCCACCATGTGCAATCTCATGTGGCTTGGCTGCATGGGAAAATTTCAGTGGAGGGTTCCCACATGCATAAATGTTTGGCCGAGCATTATTGCCCACAGCCTACATGCCCTGAGGTAGTAGAATCTCTGTTTCATTTTTTCATTGACTGTCCCCACAGCCAGTCATTTTGGCATTATCTGAGTGTGGTCTGGAAGGAACCTCTGTCTGAACAAGTCACATCATGTTTTGGTCCTGGGTATCTACATTAGCGGGTGGTCTAAATTCCATGCTGGCACTCTTCAAGTTTGTTTTGCCCTCTGTTAGTATTGCCTGTGGCAAGCTAGATATGCCTTGACTGTCCAGCAGAAGTTCCTTGCACATATTGAGATCATACATATGATTCGGCATAGCTTGCCTCTCTGTTTATTATGCTGATGTCCAGATTTGTAAAAGATCTGTGCTTCTTGCCTGCTGGACATCCATGCTGGGCTTCTTTCCTCCTGACATTTTGCCCTTCCTGCTTTAGTTTATTAATGTCAAATTGTGTTTAAATTTGTCTTTGCTTCTGTTTTTTTGTTTCTTAAAAGTGTTTTTACTTATTTGATGTTGTGCTTCAATAACAATTCCCCTACTCTTGGCAGGGGGCACTGTTGGCCCACTGCCCAAGATGGCAGACCCTGGAGTGCTGGAGATGGAAAATGGAATGCAGCTGCCTGGGGAAATGTCCTTGACCCGAGCTGGGGCTTTGCAACAGGACAGTATGGTTTTGCTGGTTGCAGAAGAATAGCTTATGGATGTGGAGGCTGTACCTGATACACAATATCAGGATATGAATGAAATAGGACAGGTTTTATGCAGTGATATGCTTTTGGAAACTAATAATAAGGAACAGGAACAAGAGCTCAATGCCAAAGCAGCAGGGGACAAAGGTGACTTCACTGCAGCTACCCCCAGAGAATGTCAATACCTTGAAAGCTGCAGAAACAGAGGGGGAACAGGTCACTAATGAAAAAAGGCACCAAAGCAATCAGTGGCCTCTGAAAAACAGATGATCCACTCTGGCAATCAGCTGAGTGCTGCCGGACAGATGAGGTCAGATTGGATGCCCCTAAAAGAAGTATTTGCTTTACCTGTGTTGGACTCTTCACAAGAATCTATGGAAGAGTAGAAGCCTGCATTCGCATTACAAGTGGCTGGATGGATGAAGACAGATGAAAAGATGTGGATTCTTGACCCAGCGTGGGGCACTTTTACTCAGGAGGAAAACAGACTTCCAGACAGACTCCCGAGTTTTGACCAGGAATTTCCAAGTCACAGAGACTCATGGGAAAGAATCCCTTCCTTCTGAGCTTTCCCATAGCAAGGAATTACCAGCTACCACTCAGACATGTCAAGCAGACCTCGGAACCGCAAAGAATGCAGTTTTCACCAACGACCAGTGAAAAACAGGTACGCTGTATTGCTTCTATTGCAAATACCATAAAATCTAACTTGGGACCTGAAGCAAATGACCCATTCAATATTAATATTGACTTGGTATCTCCAGAGGAGGCACAACCCACCCCAGAGCCCTCAAGAAATCTCCCAATTGCACAAAGGGGTACCGGAGACAGATTTGTGGCTCATAATGCTGTCCCTGACTGTATGAATGATACAAACTCTTCAAAGAAGAATATGGATTTATCTTCTCCTCCCAGGCCACCCTCAACCAGGATGGTGTTTTAGGATTGTGGGGTGGGGGGTGCATCCCTTCTACTTCAGACTCCTCATAGAATGCTGGTGCAAACAATAAGTTCTCTACAGGACAAACCTTTTCTGATCTCTTCAAAAGTAGATCGGTACCAGCCCCAAAGAAAATACAGTCTGCCTCAAATACCAGAATGAACTGCTGGAACACCCTGATAGGGTATATATGGCAAGAAAATTATTAAAAGAATCAATGCAATTCCAAGCTTCAAACATTTATGCCCTGATCCACGTATCCAGACAGGAAAATGTTGATGCCAGCTGCCCTGATCCACATATCCAGAGAGGATAACTTCAATGTCAGCTGCCCTGATCCACTTATCTGGAGAAGATACCTTTGAAGTCAGCTGCCCTGCTCCACATATCCAGAGAGGATACCTTCAATGTCAGCTGCCCTGATCCATGTACCCAAAGAGGATACCTTGAATGCCAGATGCCCTGATCCATGTATCCGGAGAGGATGCCTTCAGTATCAGCTGCATTGATCCACATATCTGGAGAGGATACCTTCGATGTCAGCTTTAAAACAAATTCAGGCCTAGACAGATCTTGGACAAAGTATAACTCCTTAAAATCCACACCTTTGTGGATTCCTTTTAATTCTATGCCATTCTGTTAACTAAACCTCTGATAAAAAATGACACAATAATATTCAGAAATGAATGAGTAAAAGTCAGTGATATTAACGACTGGCTGGAAAAGTGATGCAAGATTCTGGGACCCCCTATAGCTATCATAGATACCGACAATAACTGGATGGGGGGTGTGGAGATTAAAAGTAAAATTGTTTCAAAATAACTCACAAATTCAACATCTTCCCAACAGTTGCTTCAAGGGGAGAGATAGGGGGTCTGCTTTTAAGCAGGCCAGCCTAAGGCCTGCTACAAATGTGGGTCTAGAACATACCATAGCAGTACTTGGGATCATCTGAGATGTGCATTATGTGGGGATCATGTGCATGTTAGTATGGTTAGCAGAAATGTAATGAAATATAATTTATGTGATGAGACAGGACATGTCACCACCAATGTCCATGGGCAGTAAGAAACGGAGGGCGGGTATGATGAAGATAATTTTGTGAGAAAAGCTCAGCGTGATAGCTGCTCTCAGTTCCTAAACCCAGTAAGGGAAAAAAACAAGCAGACTCACCAAGTGCCATGCACTTCAACAGATTAACCCTTGCCCCCCCACGCCCCACTTTAACCTCAAACCCAGCTGAGAGATCAACAGACCCCAGTCCTGCTCCACCATACAAGACATTACCCTCTGAAATAAGCCTTGAGGGTAATTCAGCACTAAAGACGAAGGCGTTCATAAACTCCCCAACCAGAGGTGATACCTCCACCTGTAGATCCCCAATTACCTGTACCTAGAATAGTAACCAGAGCTGCTACTAAACAGCACTCACAGTCTTTCTCCATTCCACTGCAGAACGCTTTCCATTTTATGAAAAACAGAAAAGAATGGGGGGACTCTGACTCAGATTCAGATATTTCCTGAAGGTCAGGTGTCCATTCAGAAATATAAGAAAATGATATGCAGATAGTGGCCAAGTGGAAAAAGAATAAAGGGAAAAAAATAAAATTTTCCTCACATGAGGGGGTTATATGATATTCATCCTAAACTTTTTCCAAACTGTCATCCCTACATATAGCTTCTTTGAACATCTGTAGCATGTAAAGTTATAAAAAAATATATATACATTGCCATTTTTTAACCATTCGCAATATGACATTTTTCTGCAAGAGACCAGACTGGCTTCTTTGTTTGAAACAGAACAAGCAAAAAGGAACTGGACATAGGGACCTTCTTTTTGGACTTTTGGTACGGATGTACCTGATGGAATAGACATTCTTTTTAAAGGAACCCAGGTGACTTAGCCAAACTAGTAGACACTCTCCCTGGGAGAGCACTATTACTCGATTGTACAATAAATGGTCTCCTGTCTCCCTCTCAGATTAATAAATACCTATGCCCCACAAGCAAAGACTGCCAGAATTATATTATATGAAAGCATTAGACCATACCTATATACATCCAGGCTTATCATATGGGGTGGAGATATGAATTCTGGAATTCACATTAAAACACAGGATTCTGCACAGAAAAAGGTATATTATGACTCACATACCTTGTAAAACATAGTTATTGCAGTGAACCTGGTGGATGCTTATAGATACCTGAGTAAAGACGCAGGATACACTTATTACAGGTGTACTAATGCCACAAGAATAGACTATTTCTTTATTTCTTGCTATTTTACTCCAAATAATTTCAAACTACACCCCATCAGAATTTTTAGATCACATCCTTTTAGATTGTACTTAATGTTTAGATGTGGTACCTCCTCGTACACATCCCCATCATAATAGACTGAGGTTAAATACTTCCACTCTGACTTCAGATTAAGTAAAACAAGGAATTACTCAACTACTAGTCACTAGTTGTTCTGTTTTTTGAATGTTTGATGACCATTGGTCCTGGTGGATCACTATTAAAGCAAACATTAAATAATTATTTTTTAAAATTTGGGTGAGTGAAAGCAAATTCTGAGTATTTACAATGCTACAAGCACAGAGATTAGTTATATAAATGCATGTCCCTTCCACCAGCAGAAAGAGAAATGTTTAAGTCCTAGATTGACCATTTGAAATCACAAATGTTTGAAATGCAGTATAACAGAGCAGCTTTATTAGAAACATAAATGAAACATAGTACAGAAAAACAACCTTTCTCTGACCCCCTTTTTAGCATGTAGACATAGACTTGATTCTCCCATAATGCACATTCAAATGAATGATGTTAGGGAATAAAAAAATACATATGCAGACATTATAATATTGCACAGAATTATTTGAATATGTTTTTTGGGCAAGAAAAGGAATCACAAGGTTCCCTTACCAGCTTCTTAACCACTTTTAAAATGGCATTTTGCCAGGTGTGGATAGGCTTTCTAATGAGTTCTATAAAACCTTCGCTCAGGAAATTTCAGAACATCTTGAAATTGTGTTTAACTACATATAAGCATCCAGCCATGCTTTCCCTGAATTTGGAAAAGCAATTTTGATTTTTTTTTATTTAAAAAGGGGGACATAACTAATATTAAAGAGCAGTTGATGCTTTCAGTGCAACTTTACCAAAATATAATACTTAGACACAGTCCAACTTGTATTTGACATTAGGTCTGTATTCCTCCTCCCCAGTATTCATTACTGAGCTCCTCTGCATGAAAACAGGATCTTTGCTCCAGAATAGTTCATCTATTCATGTTGCTGTCTCCCTAGCTGAGGTCATAATGCATGGCTTGAAACATCACAGTTACTCCCATGGCAACAGACTGTGATGTCACAGCAGACAATTATGACTTAAAGTATGGAGCCAGCTATAGAGGCAGATGAACCCTGAGGCATAAAGATCATGTATTCATGCAAATCTCCTTAGTAATAAATACTGGAGAAGGGATTATCTTTAGAATACATATGGAATGGAAGCTGAATTGTACTTAATTATTACATTTTTCAAAGTTTTTATTTTAAGGTGTCATTAGCTCTTTAGGAATTGGAGGCAAATCAGCCTTCTAAATTCAGATTATAACATTCTTACCTGAGATACTTTCTTTCAGGTTGCAAAAAATAGCCCAAGTGCTAATTGATCCAGCACAAATCTTTTCAATTCCCAACAGAAACATTTTGAACAATTTGCTACTATTGCTTCTACTATCAGAGGCAGTATAGTGCAGTGGTTTAAGGCTCTGAGCTGCAAATCTAGAAACCTGGGTTTGAATCCCACAGCACCCCCCTTGCATAGTGTGTGACCCTGAGCAAATCACTTAACTTCCCTGTGCTCCCAGGTCACACCTGTAAACAAGCTTTCGGCTTAGCGTGCCACTCCTCGTTAAACAATTGGAAAAAAAAGAGATATCTTTGAGTGCAGTAAGCAAGGTAAAGGTGATAGTTTTGTGCTCTTTGTAGACCAAGCCAAAGCCTTTGATAAAGTAGCGCACTACTTTCTTTGACAGTATTAAAACGTATGGTATCCAGGAAAAAATGGTGACATAGACTGAATGTTTGTATAAAGAGGCTCTACTTGTGCCCTATATAAATGGTCACTTTGGAACAGCTTCTCCTTTGAAAGTTGGAGTATAGCAATGGGTGTTCATTAAGTCCCCTGCTATATACCTTTATACTAAACCCCTTAATAAGGCAGAAAAATGGGTCAATAACTATTATAGGCTTCTTACCAGATAATGGAATTATGCCCCAACAGTAGATGTACATGCAGATGAGATCACTCTCTTTGTACAGAATGCCACTTCAGGAGAAGAGGCAGCGAACATGGAGAAAGACTAGTCTATCCTATCTGGGGCCCAAATTAATATAGATAAAAGCACAGGGTCGGGTAGCCTGTGACATGGGCTTTGGCAATTGGGTGCCTACAATAATGGCAACCCAATCCCTGGCACATGTTATCGGGGCTTGGTGTAGGGTATGGCGACTGGATGGGGGGGGTCGGCGAATATAGTGATGGGATGTTGCTATATGTACGTGAGTGGGGGGAGCATGCACAGCGAGGGGATGGGTGGAATTTTAAGGGGTGGTGCTGCGGTGGGTTGCTGAGCTGACTCCATGGTATGGTGGGTGGATTGGTGGCATTGGTGGGCAGGGTACTGGGTTCAGGTCCAGGCACTGGTGAATTTTTGTTGTGCCTGACCCAAACTTTTTTTTTAAGTTTTTTCGCCCCACAACATGCACATCCCTGGAGCTGAGAATCCTTAAGTAGTGGGGTGCAGGTGGCACAGCTCCCCACATAAAACATTAAAAAGACAAGTACTCGGAGCCAGTTTGCTGTGCGCCGGGGAGTCAGAGTGCCGAAATTGAATTTTGGCACTCTGACTTTGTGATAACGGCAATCACCTTTAGGCTTTTGCCGTTATCACATAGAACCCAGGGCTGAGTTTAGGTCCAACAGGTTCAGGGCCACAGACAATTACAGAAATTAATATTTCCTCTTCTCCAGTTTAGATACTTATGGCCAGATATTCAAAGCTTTGCACCGGGCAAAAAATGTTTGCGCGGGTTTAGCGTGGGATTAGCACGGGTCTGCTATATTCAAAAGGCTGAATAGTGCAGGCAAACAGCATCAGCACCAGACAAACTATAATTATATGCAAGGGGCACAGTGAACATGAATACAGGGGCAATGAGATATTCAGCGACTAGCACCACGCTAAGGTGTTTAGCGAGACATAGCGTGACCCATAGAGCGGTACAATTTACCGCCCAGAAAAAGCTGGTATTAACCCTGGGCAAACAGCTTTGCACGCTTTGAACAGTGCTATCACAGCATTAGCGTGGCTTGTGTGGCCCTAACATATGAGTATGACACTTAGAAACTGCCAGACATGGAAGACACATGCTGCACATTGCTGGCACCACAATGATGCCATCAGCTGCCACCAGTCCGAGCCAAGCAAAAACAGTGAGGGGTGATCTGACCCACAGGGGACAGCATGGTAATGTGGCCATATAGCACACACCTTCAGACCATGCGTCTGTGGTGTGTAACAGATGCCAGCACACACATGCAGCACTGTGGGTATGGTGGCAGTGAGGGGGAGGGTGTATGGGTGGCCAGACCTCACCACAGCCCAGGTGTGGCCACAAGGCTGGGACATATCACTCAGTGCACATGGGCCAGTAGTGGGATTATGCCACCACCTGTGTGCCTGTAGGATCCTATATGCCCCCCCAGCCACCTACCACACAACTGTACAGATGCCACAGCACACACAGCCGGCCATGTATATGTCACTGTGAGCATCCCATGTCGCTGCTGCAGCATCTGTGGATCACACAACAGCATGATAGTGCTGTCCACTGTCAGTAATTACCTGCAAGCTGTGCCTGTCACTGTGTACAGTGCAGTCAGCATCACTGCCCTACACATCATAGGCAGTGCTGTGTCCCTCACACTACTGGCCCCCCTTGCTACTGTAGTGTCTGCTGTGCACTGTAGCATGACCTACAGTGTGACAGTTGCATGCAGCACCACCACCACCTGTGCCTGTGCTGTGTTGTCCCCTGGAGTACAATATGCTATGCTGTACTGTTTACATGTAGCCTGCAGCTATCATCGTGCACTGCCAGACTGACCTACAGGTGGAGCTGCGGTTGGACCTGGTCAGCCCCTGTACTTCCAGAATGACCTACAGGTGGCTCTGTGGGACCCTGCAGTAACACTGGGCAAACTGCATGCAAATCAGGATATAATGAGATACTAATCCGGTTGTTTGCCCAGAGACTACCTCAGTAGGCTCATTTGCATGGCACTTTTGAATATGGCACATTTTAGCTCCGGGCAAACGTGTTTGCACCGGGCTAACTGCTTAGCTCTGCGCTAATGCCGCACTAATGTGTTAGCGCGGTGCTAATGGTACGGGGAATATTATACAGTTTTGATCACTGTTCTTTCACATCTGCTGCTTCCTGCAGCTGTACTGAGTCCATGCATTTGCTGGCACACACATTGGCCATGTAGTTCGTCTGTACCTGCCCTCACGTTGCTGTGCACTGTGTTGTTGTTGTGGGTTGCACTTCCTGGTTGTTTTATTCAGTGCTGTCTTATTCCAGGGATACATTTGCCCTGCACTCCCTGCCCAGTTTGCATGGCCTCATTCCCATGCTATGTTCGGAAGCTGTTTGCCCTGGGCTATTCCTTTCAAATATAGCTTGCTTTTTGTTCTGGGCTAAGTTTGCCTACCGGGCAGTGCTGATTTAGCCCCGGGGCAAAGTTTTTAATATCTGGCTCTTAGTGTTTGTTTTGGGCAAGAAGATTTACACTTACTTAACTGGGAAAAAATGGAACTTTGTGAAAAGAAAGTTCAGCAATGTAAATCATGGACATTTTCAAAAAAAGGGTCATAATAGTAAAAAAACTATTGTTGCATATTTTCACATATTTAAATTTTGTCTAGCCCCCACCACTTACATTAGAAACACAAACCTATGGAATTTTTTCGCATAGTATAGGGCAGTCATCTCAACCCTGTCAAAAGGGAGGTTACCTACTGACAACAATAGGCAAGAGGGCTCAATATGATAGCCCCTATTGTTTCCTTTCATACATTTTTTTATCCTCTCTACTATTAAAACAGGGTTGAATTTGCCAGCCTGGTGAAGCTGAGGGTTGTGCCCTGGGAGCCACATCTTGCTCCACACCGGCAACCTGCATTTGGGAATGAATGTGGACCACAGGGGTTCGGCAGGGAGGAGAAGGATTGAGCATCCAGAGAACAGCTCTCCTTCTCTGGGGAGGGGGGAACCAGCAGTCGGTGCTTGCCTGGACCCTAGCAGTGGGTTGGGGCTGGTGTACCAACACCACAATGTGAGGAACAGGAGGGCACAGATGCTTGAACCTGTCAAGCATGGGAGTGTGTGAGGAACCATAATGGGCATCATTGCATGTACTTCCCCAAGGAAGGGAAAAGCCAGAAAATAGCTCCTGGCAGATGCTGGCAGAGCTCACAGGCCTGGCACCTGGCCAGCCATGGCACAACACTGGATCCGGATTCGGTGGGGGAGAGCCCCCTCCACCAACCACACGGGAGGGGGGCAAGCCCTGTCGGTATATGTGCTGCATGATGGATGCTGGGGTGATGGGGCTGGGGCTCCCCCAGAATGCGAGGGCCAATGGAGCAGGAGTATAAATACTAAAAAGAAAAAAAAATACAGGTTTGAATGAGATGATATCACTCTGGCAAAAGCAGCCACATTTTGTATTAGCATCCTATATAAACAAATGGGATAAGGACCCCCAAGACTGACTAATTCCCTAGTGGTTCCTGAACATGCTACCCCTACTATAAAAAATGGAAACCATTGAAACTTTCCAAGCAAATAATTATTACAGTACTTCTCCAAGAAAAAAAATATTCTTATATTGTGGAAAACATTCATATAAAAGAAATAGTCTTTCCTTTTTACCTACCATCAAAACAAAGTTGGTTTTATCCATACTAAAAGATCCCCCCCCAAAACATGGGATGTGTTATGGTTATGTTGTCTTGGTAGGTGGGACTTTGGAGTACTATGAAACATAAGTTCATACTGTACCCGAATGTCCCTGTCCGTGACCAGAATGTGTGAACATTGAAGAAATACAGGAACATTTTTTTTCCACAGTGTAACTTTATGGTTCACTTCTGGAGCTTTTTGCCTGCAAGATGGAAGTGGCCTTTTCTGGCACGGCTAACATATGATTGTTTAATACTGTGGGACTATAATGGAATTTTGAAAAAATACCATCCGAGTACATTAATGTAATTTTTGCATGTATCATGTTTTTTTTTTTTATGGCAAACAAGATGTCATTATTTATTACAACTGTTATCTTCACATCTTTTAATTCCTATTATGATAGAAAATATACTGCAACAAGTAAGAAACTCTGGCCACAGCCGATAGGGCTGCAGCTGAGGAATTTGGGGTAAAAATATTGAAAGTCTGTTTTGTAATATTTTTGTACCAAATGGTCAACATAGCCTTGTTATGATGCAACCTCGTGAGGAAGGGCAGAGATAATGTTCAACTCCTGGCCTAAGGGTGATTTTGTGCAGGGACTGTGAAATCAACTTTCAGGACACAGAAACACATTTTGGGCAGAAGATGAAAAATGACAGCTGTCACATTCATGAGGTACTGTAAAGATATGGCTATACTGAAAACTTGGGTTAAAAATATTGAAAGTTACCAACGTTATGAGCCTGCATTCACAAAATTCAACATACTGTAGGTTCATAACTGTATTGTTTCTTAATATTTTTACACCAAATATTCAACCTAGATTTTTTATGACACCTCATGAACAAGGGCAGAGAAAATTTTCAACTACTGCCAGAAAGGTGATTTCATGCAGGGACTATGAAATCAGCTTTCAGGATGCAAAAAACATTTTGGCCAGGATCTGGAAAATGACATCTGTCACATTCATGAGGTGTTGTAAAGATATGGCTATGTTGTAAATTTGGGATAAAAATATTGAAAGTGACCAAAGTTATGAGCCTGCATTTGTAAAATACAACATAGGCTCATAACTTTGTTGTTGTTTTAATATTTTTTTACCAAATTTTCAACATTGCCTTCTTATGATCCCACCTCATGAGCAAGAACAGAGAAAATGTTCAACTCCTGTCCAAAAGGTGATTTCACACAGGGACAGCAAAATCACCTTTCTGGACAAGTTTGCAGAATGTCAGTTCAATTATTTACTAAGCTAATTTCTTGGTCAATTGTTATGCATACCCCAACTGGGATCTTTTGAGTCCTAGCAAATTGGGCTGCCATGGTGTGCCTTCCCAAATCCTATAATAAACCAGACTTTCAGAAGAGAAATGCAGAGACAATAACCCCCCTGGCAAGCCGGACCCTTCATCTACACCATCTGCCTTGCTTCACTCATACCATATCCTTCTCAGTTCTTTGATATTTCCACCCCCCTCTAAGACTGAACCAGTTCATACTGATTGTGTTGATTCATATTAGGCCCTATTGTATCCACTGCTCATGGCTCAGCAGGGTGTTGTCTGAACAGGCAATCCATCTGTTTATGATAAACAACAATCATCTGTTAAATTAGAGGAGTTTAACTGCCCCGCTGACTCCCTGAGCAGCACTTTGAGAATCACCTCTTATAGATGATACTCCAGGCCATACCAGGTGGGCCGTGTTTCTTGTTAAATTGCAGAGGGGTCACTTTTAAAAGCCACTTACACCTACCATCCTCTTGTACAAGGCAGATGTTGGAAGCCCGGGGATGTAGGAGTAGCACTGAGTGCTGATAAATGTTCCTGCATTGGCTGTATTGTGTTGATGTGATATATCCTGCATAACACCTGCATGTTATTATTTTATGGAAAAAATTAAAAACTTAAACAACAAAAAAAAAGAAGGAGTTTGACCATTTGTTATTACACCAAACATAGATTTTTAAAATAAATGTGTCCATTTCCCAGTCATGAGAGCAGCATTCCCCCTAAATACTTAGAACACAAAAAGTCAGTCTAGCTTTTGGGATGGAATCCTACAGTTGCGTCTGACAAATGGATGCAAGTCCGGCAGTTGCAACAGAAATTGCTTCCCATTTGTGAAAACACAGGAATTTTTGTTCTGAAGCCTGGGACAACAATAGGAAAATGTACTTTTCCACTCCCGATACATCCTAAACTTGCTTACATAGAGAGAAAATAGATAATAAAATAAAAACTAATTGCCTGGGTGTCCCATTTTGAAAGCAGTGAGACACAACAGGCAACAAGAATGGTATGCTTTGGCCTTAAAAGGGGGAACTAGTGTTGTATGTGAGACATGGCAGCCTGTGCAAATTAGTGCCATCTAGTGGTGAATGCTAAGAACAGCAGATACTGTACATTGCAGTACTATGTTACTGTACTAGCCAGACACCTCTAGTGCTGCTTGTCCTTGAGTCAGCAAGTACATGAAAGACCAAAGAGGTCTCTAACCTCTCAGCTACAGAAATGTCTCATTAAGTGAATGGTTAGCGCTGCTGCCTGTAGGATTCAGAGTCCCAGTTTGAGTCTCAGGACCTCAGGTTTAGACTACAAATGTACAAAAATCTATCCAGAGTTTATTCAGGAAGTTGTGAAAGCCATTATACAGGCACACAGACAATGTGGCTACAGACAGACCTTCATGTATTATGTGCCACTGATACTGTATACTGCGGGAGGTGAGTGTTGTTTCCCCTTTCTTGTGATTGAGTATTATGTGCCACTGATATGCTAAGAGTGGTGAGTTCTGTCTACTCTTAGTTGTGTTTGAGTATTATGTGCCACAGATAATCTACTGAGTGTGAGTGCTGGCTCCCCCCTTTCTTGTGTCTCAGTGTTTTGTGCCATCGATATGCTATGGGAATTGAATGCTGTCTACCCTTTCTTGTGTTCAGATGTCTGTTAGTCAGAGGATATGCCTTTGTGCACATAAATTTCTGTTCACATATTTGAAAAAGCTGTCTTTCTCCTTATTTCAGTTACAGATTTTCATATAAAGTAATCACATTAAATACATTATCCACTTTTTCTGAATGATACTTTGTATGTGAAATAGTCACAGCGTATTGTAACACGTTTTGATATAATGTGCATTCATTATTTTTTTTCAGCAATGAGGAAGTTCTTTAATAAAGGTTAGTCTTCTGTCTGCATCATGATTGAAATGAAGTTTTAACTGTTTTCCTCCTCTAAAAGAAGCATTTTATAAAATAGTGCAGTGTGTGTGTTTGTGTGTGTCTCTGTGTGTGTTTGTGTATATGCACTTTACACAATTAATGTTATACTGTATGTGTGTACACATTTGTATTATTTATTTAGTTTTTGTTAACTGGGTAGAAGCAACTGACAAAACAAATTGTCTATTTTCAGTTATGACCTCAGAGGGTTACAGACAAAGTAAAACTCAAACATTTCATATAAACTATTAACCAGAATACAATAGGTAGAAGGCATCCAAATAAGTGAATTAAGGAACTAAAGCAATATGTATATAAAAACAGTACAGGGGTGTAAGAGAGCAACCTGAAATAAGTGTATAAGTTAGCATAAGAAATATAATATATCACAATTCAATAAACAGAGAATCAGTGCATTAGCATTTATCATGATGTGTGCACAGATAAGTTCTCTGCTGGAACTCTGTCCACAGCATGCTACCAGTTTTCTCAGCCCTTCAGACACCTGAATGGTCTCCTCAATATGCTGCCACCACCCAGTTTGACTCTCACTATGGGTATCTCATATCAGAATCCCTCCACAGCAGCTGGCCTGATGGTGCAGAAGCTGGCCCGGTGGTGCAGAGGGCTGAGGTGCTGGACACCATACCTCGCACTATGCCAGTGAGGACCTGGGTTTGGGAATGACCTCAGGTCATCAGGGTGCCAGCATGGGGGGAGGTCAGAGCAGCATTGAGGATGCCAGTGGGCAGCTCTTCTCTCCTGAGGATGGTAAGGGTAGGTTGACACCCCCCCCATAGTTCTGTCTGTCTCGGTGGAGGTCAAGTGCGTAGCATAGATGGAGAGGGGCAGTAAATAATTGAGAGGGGTAAGGTGCTGAGCTGGTCCCATAGGATGTGAAGCATGCCTCCGTGTGCTCACATGGCTATGTGCCTGGCCTCGGGGTTGGGGTCAGGGAGAAAATCCAAAAGAATACATATGTGCCCCATCACCAGAAATGAAAACAAACTATTTCAAAGATATAATTCACACAAAATAACCTCACTAAGCTAATTCCTGGTTATAGTGAAGCTTACTCCAACAGGGATATTCTGACTCCTAGCAATTTGGGCTGCAATGATGTGGCTTCCCAAATTCCATGATGAAACTGACTTTCAGAAGTGACATACAGAGATAGAAAACCCCTAGCAGGCCAGCCCCTTAGTCTGCATTATCTGTTCAGCCTCACTTGCACCATATTTCTGGGTAGGTTCCCAAGAAAAATCACCAAATACATTTTTCAAATAACTTTAGTTGTGGAACATGCCTTGTTTTGGTTTCAGTTGAATGTGTGCCTCCATTTGTGATGGCAGATGGCCGAATGTTTGCCTCCATTTTTGTTGCCAGATTGCTGGATGTGTGCCTCCATTTTTGTTTCACAGACAGCTGGATGTAGGCCCCCATTTTTGCTGGCAGATGGCTGGATGTTTGATTCTATTTTTGTTGGCAGACAGCTGAATGTGTGCTTCCAGTTTTGTTGGCAGATGGTTGATTGCATGCCTCCATTTTTTGGCAGATGGCTGGATCTGTTCATCCATTTTTTAGGCAGATGGCTGAATGTGTGCCTCCCTTTTTTGTTGGCAAACAGCTGAATGTGTGCCTCCATTTTTGTTAGCAGATGGCTGAATGTGTGCCTCAACTTTTGTTGGAAGATGACTGGATGTGTGCCTCCATTATTGTTGGCAGATGGCTGGATGTGAGCCTCTATTTTTGTTGGCAGATGACTGGATGTGTGCCTCTATTTTTGTTGGCAGATGACTGGATGTGTGCCTTCATTTTTGTTGGCAGATGGCTAAATGTGTGCCTTCATTTTTGTTGGCAGACCGCTAAATGTGTGCCTCCATTATAGTTGGCAGATGGCTGGATGTGTGCCTCTATCTTTGTTGGCAGGCGACTAGATGTGTGCCTCCATTTTTCTTGACAGATGTCTGAATATGTGTCTCCATTTTTTGGCAGATGGCTGGATGTGTTCCACCATATTTGTAGGCAGATGGCTGAATGTGTGCCTCCATTTTTGTTGGCAGACGGCTGAATGTGTGCCTCTACTTTTGTTGACAGTCTGCTGAATCTATGCCTCAATTTTTGATGGCAGATGGCTGGATGTGTGCCTTCATTTTTGTTGGCAGATGGCTGGATGTGTGCCTCTATCTTTGTTGGCAGACAACTGAATGTGTGCCTCCATTTTTGTTGGCAAATGGCTGGATGTGTGCCTCTATTTTTGTTGGCAGATGACTGGATGTGTGCCTCTATCTTTGTTGGCAGATGACTGGATGTGTGCCTCCATTTTTGTTGGCAGATGGCAGAATGTGTGCCTCAATTCTTGTTGGAAGATGACTGGATGTGTGCCTCAATTTTTGCTGGCAGATGACAGGATGTGTGCCTCCATTTTTGTTGGTAGAAAGCTGAATGTGTGCCTTCATTGTGGTTGGCAAACAGCTAAATGTGTGCCTCAATTTATGCTGGCAGATGACTGGATCTGTCCCTCCATTTTTGCTGAAAGATGGCTGGATGTTTGCCACTATTTTTGTTGGCAGATGACTGGATGTGTGCCTCCATTTTTGTTGAAAGATGGCTGGATGTGTGCCTTCATTTTTGTTGGCAGATGGCAAAATGTGTGCCTTCCTTTTTGTTGACAGATGGCTAAATGTGTGCCTCCATTATTGTTGGCAGATGGGTGAATATGTGTCTCAATTTTTTGGCAGATGGCTGGATGTGTGCAACCATTTTTGTAGGCAGATGGTTGAATATGTGCCTTTATTTTTGTTGGCAGATGGCTGAATGTGTGCCTCAACTTTTGTTGGAAGATGACTGGATGTGTGCCTCCATTATTGTTGGCAGATGGCTGGATGTGTGCCTCTATTTTTGTTGGCAGATGACTGCATGTGTGCCTTCATTTTTGTTGGCAGATGGCTAAATGTGTGCCTTCATTTTTGCTGGCAGATGTCTAAATGTGTGTCTTCATTATAGTTGGCAGATGGCTGGATGTGTGCCTCTATTGTTCTTGGCAGATGGCTGAATATATGTCTCCATTTTTTGGCAGATGGCTGGATGTGTTAAACCATTTTTGTAGGCAGATGGCTGAATGTGTGCTTCCATTTTTGTTGGCAGGTGGCTGAATGTTTGCCTCCACTTTTGTTGACAGTCGACTGAATCTGTGCCTCAATTTTTTGGGGGCAGACTGCTGGATGTGTGCCTTCATTTTTGGTGGCAGATGGCTGGATGTGTGCCTCTATTTTTTTTGGCAGGTGACTGGATGTGTGCCTCCATCTTTGTTGGCAGACAACTGAATGTGTGCTTCTATTTTTGTTGACAGATGACTGGATGTGTGCCTCCATCATTGTTGGAAGATGACTGGATGTGTGCCTCAATGTTTGCTGGTAGACAACAGGATGTGCGCTTTCCTTTTTTTTGGCAGATGGCTAAATATGTGCCTCCATTATTGTTGGGAGATGGCTGGATGTGTGCCTCTATTTTTGTTGGCAGACAGCTGCTGGTGTGCCTCCATTTTTTGCAACAGATGGCTGAATATATGCCTCAATTTTTTGGCAGATGGCTGGATGTGTGCAACCATTTTTGTAGGCAGATGGTTGAATGTGTGCCTCCATTTTTGTTGGCAGACAGCTAAATGTGTGCCTCTATTATTGCTGGCAGATGACTGGATGTGTGCCTCCATTTTTGTTGGAAGATGGCTGGATGTGTGCCTCTATTTTCATTGACAGATAGCTGGATGTGTGCCTCCATTTTTGTTAGAAGACATCTGAATGTGTTCCTCCAATTTTGCAGGCAGATGGTTGAATGTGAGCCTCAATTTTTGTTGGAAAATGCCTGGATGTGTGCCTCCATTTTTGTTTCACAGATGGCTGATGTATGCCTCCATTTTTGTTGGCAGGTGGCTGGATGTTTGCCTTTATTTTTGTTGACAGACAGCTGAAGGTGTGCCTCCATTTTTCTCAGCAGATAGCTGAATATTTGTCTCCATTTTTTTGGCAGATGGCTGGATGTGTTCAACCATTTTTGTAGGCAGATGGCTGAATCTGTGCCTCCATTTATGTTGGCAGATGGCTGAATGTTTGCCTCCATTTTTGTTGGCAGTCAGCTTAATGTGTGCCTTAATTTTTGTTGGCAGATGGCTGGATGTGTGCCTTCATTTTTGTTGGCAGATGGCTGGATGTGTGCCTTAATTTTTGTTGGCAGACAGCAAAATGTGTGCCTTCCTTTTTGTTGGTAGATGGCTAAATGTGTGCCTCCATTTTTTGGAAGATGACTGGATGTGTGCCTCCATTTTTTGTTGGCAGATGGCTGAATGTGTGCCTCCATTTTTGTTGGCAAATGGCTGAATGTGTTACTCAATTGATGCTTGCAGATGACAGGATCTGTGCTTCTGTTTTTGTTGGCAGACGACTGGATGTGTGCATCCATTTTTGTTGGCAGACAGCTGAATTTGTGACACCACATTTTTTTATCAGATGGCTGAATGTGTCCCTCAACTTTTGCTGGTAGATGACTGAATGTGCACCTCCATTTCTGGAGGCAGATGGCTGGATGTGTTACCTCAATTTTTGTTGGCAGACAGCTGAATATGTGAATCCATTTTGTATGGCAGATGGCTGAATGTGTAACTCAATTGTTGTTGGCAGATAAATGGATGTGTGCCTCCATTTTTGTAGGCAGACAGCTGGATGTGTGCCTCTATTTTTATTGGAAGATGACTGGATCTGTGTCTCCATTTTGTTGGCAAACGGCTGAATGTGTGCCTCTATTTTTAATTGCAGAAGACTGGATGTGTGCCTCCATTTTTGATGGCAGACGGCGAGATGTGTGCCTCTATTTTTGTTGGTAGATGACTGGATGTGTGCCTCCATGTTTTACCAGATGGCTGGATGTGTGCTTCCATTTTTGTTGGCAGATGGCTAAATGTGTGCCTCAGTTTTTGTTGGAATACGACTGGATATGTGCCTCAAATTTTGTTGGCAGATTGCTGGATGTGTGCCTCCATTTTTGTTGGCAGATTGCTGAATGTGTGCCTCCAGTTTTTGTTTGCAGATGGCTGAATGTCTTCCTCCATTTTTATTGGCAGACAGCTGAACGTGTGCCTCAATTTATGTTGGGAAATGACTGGATCTGTGCCTCCATTTTTGATGGCAGGTGGCTGGATGTGTGCCTCTGTTTTTATTGGTATATGACTGGATGTGTGCCTCAATTTATGTTGGCAGATGGCTGGATCTTTGCCTCCATTTTTGTTGGCAGATGGCTGGATTTGTGCATCTATTTTTGTTGGCAGAAGGCTGGATGTGTTTCTCAATTTTTGTTGGCAGTTGGCTGGATGTGTGCTTCCATTTATGTTGGCAGATGACTGGAGGCATGCCTCTTTTTTTGTTGGCACATGGCTGAATGTGGGCCTCAGTTTTTGATGGCAGATGCCTGGATGTGTGCCTCCATTTTTGTTGGCAGATCTCTGGATGTGTGCCTCCATTTTTGTTGACAACTTGCTGAATGTGTGCCTCCATTTTTGTTGGCAGATGGCTGAATGTGTCCCTCAACTTTTGTTGGTGGGTGACTTAAAGAGCACATCCATTTTTGTAGGCAGATGGCTGGATGTGTGCCTCGATTTTTGCTGGCAGAAAGCTGAATGTGTGCTTCCATTTTTGTTGGCAGATGGCTGAATATGTGACAATGTTTTCTGGCAGATGACTGGATGTGTGCCTTTATTTTTTGGCAGATGGCTGGATGTGTGCCTCCATATTTTTTGGCAGATGGCTAAATGTGTGCCTCAATTTTTGTTGGAAATCGACTGGATGTGTACCTACATTTTTGTTGGCAAATGACTAGATGTCTGCCTCTATTTTTGTTGACATCTGAATGTTTGCCTCCAGTTTTTGTTGGCAGATGTCTGAATGTGTGCCTCCATTTTTATTGGCAGATTGCTGAATGTGTGCCTCAATTTATGCTGGCAGATAACTGGATCTGTGCCTCCATTTTTGTTGACAGAAGGCTGGATGTGTTCCTCTATTTTTGTTGGCAGTTGGCTCGATGTGTGCATCCATTTATGTTGGCAGATGACAGGATGTGTGCCTCTATTTTTGTTGGTAGATGGCTGGATGTGTGCCTCCATTATTGTTGCAGATCGCTGGATGTGTGCCTCCATTTTTGTGTCAGATGGCTGGATGTCTGCCTCCATTTTGTTTCCAGATTTTGGGATGTTTGCCTCTATTTTTGTTGGTAGACAGCTGGATGTGTGCCTCCATTTTTGTTGGCAGACGATTGGATGTGTGCCTCCATTTTTCTTGGCAGATGACTGGATGTGTGCCTCAATTTTTGTTGTCAGAGGCCCAGATGTGTGCCTCTATTTTTGTTGGCAACCCACTAAATGTGTGCATCTATTTATGTTGGCAGATTGCTGGATGTGTTCCTCCATTTTTATTGGCAGAAGGCTGAATGTGTGCCTCAATTTATGTTGCAGATGGCTTGATCTTTGCCTCTATTTTTGTTGGCAAATGACTGGATGTGTACCTCCATTTTTGCTGGCAACCCACTAAATGTGTGCCTCTATTTTTGTTGGCAGATGACTGGATGTGTGCCTCCACTTTTTGCCAGATGGCTGGATGTGTGCTTCCATTTTTGTTGGCAGATGGCTAAATGTGTGCCTCAATTTTTGTTGGAAGACAACTGGATGTATGCCTCCATTTTTCATGGCAGACAACTGAAAGTGTGTCTCAGTGTTTGTTGGCAGATGACTGGATGTGTGGCTCCATTTTTTGGCAGATGGCTGGATGTGTGCTTCTATTTTTGTTGGAAGACTACTGGATGTGTGCCTCCATTTTTGTCGGCAGATTGTTAGATGTGTGCCTCCATTTTTGTTGGCAGATTGCTGGATGTGTGCCTCCTTTTTGTTGGCAGATGGCTGGATGTGTGTCTCCTTTTTTGTTGGTAGGCAGCTGAATGTGTGCATCCAGCTTTTGTTTGCAGATGGCTGAATGTGTTCCTCTATTTTTATTGGCAGAAGGCTGAATGTGTGCCTCAATTTATGTTGGCAGATGGCTGGATGTGTGCCTCCATTTTTGTTGGCAGATGGCTGGATGTGTGCCTTTATTTTATTTTTTTTTTTCAAAATGAATATGCTTTATATCAGGAAGGTTTTATCATTTGTTACAGATATAAAGAAGAATTGTTACATGTCACAGTATTGCATTGTAAGTGGATAAAAGAAGAAAAGTGAAGAAAAAAAAACATCCGCTGTAACATATTTTTTTAACATCTGGATTTTGTAATGAACAAGTAATATTGGCTTATTATATAGAAATCTGTCTGTGACATAAGGAAACAAGAACTTATTGGACTTCCTTTTTCCCTCTTACCCCCCTCACCTCCCATACCCTCTTCCTCCCCCCAGGTGCACAGTGGGTGTAACTCCGGGGCTTGCTATTCCTGATTGTGGTTGCTGGGAGGAGTTCAAAAAGTAGTGTCTGTTTGTGTTATGCTAGATTTCTGAGGTTTAGTACAGTCAGAGCTCTATTTCTTAGATAGTGAGTAGCGTGTGTAAAGGTGCCCATACTTTTTGATAATACTGTGGTTTTTTGGCCTTGTGAGCAATAGTATTTTTGGAATGGAGGGTGAAGAGCATCTCTTTTAACCATTCTGTGTAGGTGGGGATATTCTGGTCCAACCAATGTCACATGATGACTTTCTTAGCACATAAAGATATCAGTGCCAAATATTTGCATTGGTTACTGACCAGTAGATCCCCATAAACCCCTATTATACAGATTGCTGGGTTAAAAGCTCTAAAAGACCTAAAAGTGGATCCAGTTTTGATTTAATGGTGGCCCATAAAGATGAAGCTTTATTGCAATCCCAGAGGATATGCAATAAGGCGCCTGGATGTTCCTTGCACCTGGAGCAGAGATTAGAGGGAAGTCTCCCCATTTTGTGGAGCCTGGCCAGAGTGTAGTACGTGTCATGGAGAACATAAAATTGAAAAATGTGACATCTGACCCATTTCACATCTTGGTAGAATCATGACCAGATTTTGGACCATGGACAAGTTATTGAGGAGTCCGGGGGCAACACCTGATCCCAGAGGTAGTGTGGCATTCCTCGAAATTCCTCCATGCCATCCCTCAGAAGGTGATAGAGAAATGAAATAAGATGAGATGAGGGAGATTAGAAACAGCAGGAAGAAATGGGCCTGCTAGATTCTGTTCCCATAACCCTGATCCAAAATGCTCTATTAACATGTGTTGTAGTTGGATGTATTTAAAGCAGAAAGTTGTGGGGAGGTTAAATTGTGTGAGTGCTGTTTGGAATGACATCAGTCTGTGGTTCTGAAGCAGGTCTATAACCATAAGTTGGGTATTTCCTGGCCAAAAATTATATGGGAGAGGAGAAAATTAAGGTTACAAAAAATGGGTTAAGAGACATCTTTTGTTATAGATAATTGGAAGATGGCACAAAATTGAGTATTCGAAGAGTTGTCCCTATAGGTGAGTCACAAAGATTTTTAGGTAAGTTCTTAAAAGGAGTGTAAATGAGAGTATTCAGGGCTATAACGTGGTGAGCCGAGGGACCTTTCTATTTGAAGCCATAAGGGGTAGTATTTTGCTTGGTTGGTACATACCGTGACCATCAAATAATGCGTGATGATTGAACAGGTGATAGAAAAATAGTAAAGAAGAAAGTCCAGTAACTGTAAGCCTCCCGTCTCTTTACTCCTCTGTAGTTTAAAGAGGGCCATCCGAGGTGTCTTGCCACACCATATAAAGTAAGATATGAGTCTATGGGCTTGTGTAAACCAAGTTTTTGGTAGAAAGAGATTTATCATTTGTAAGGGATAGAGAATCCAGGGGAGAACATTCATTTTCACTACGTTTATGCATCCCCAGGGAGAAAGTGGAAATAGGGCCCAACGAGTGAAATCTATTTTGAGTTGAGTGATAATTTTATCTAGATTGTATTGTTTCATCTTGGTATTGGAGCAAGAAAGGAATATTCTCAGGAATTTTAGTTTGTCTTTGACCCAATGAAGTCCTAGATAAGAAATTTCCACAGAGAACGTATAGGAGTTCATGGGCATTAGCTCCATCTTGGAAATATTGAGCTTGTAATTAGAGAATTTGCCAAACTCTGAAATGAGCTCAAGTGTGGCAGTGATTGATGTAGAAGGGTGGGAAACATGCAGCAGTATATCATTGGTGTACACCAAGAGTTTATATTGGTAGGTACAAATAGAGATGCCTGAGATCATGGGGGAGATGTTAATGCTTCTGATAAATGGTTCTAAATAGAGATTGAACAAAAAGGGGGAAGTGGACACCCTGTCTGGTACCTTACTGTAGGATAAAGGGTTGTGAGAGCAGGCCATTACCAAGTACTCGTGCAGAGGGTTGTGTATATAGGATCTTTATCCAACTGATATACTGTGTTGGTATGTTAAAGAGAGGAAGTAAGTGGAATAGATAACCCCAGGAGACTCTGTCGAAAGCTTTCTCTCTGCATCCAGGGATACCAAGATGGAATTATGAGGGATAGAGTGGAAAGAGTATTCTCTCTGGAGGGGGAAAAGGGCCCTCCAAGGGTCTATTAGACCCAATGAATCTATCATTTCTCTGATGGCCATTTATACAGGCATGGGGTCAATACCGCGCAAGGCAGAATGTTGTGGGACTTAATCGCGTTGTGCGATTGACTGAAATCTTTTTTTCTGTGGGGGTTCCGCCCCACACCCCCGTTACAGGGGGCTGTGCCCCCTGGACCCCCCCACTAAGGATTCTAACTCCAGGGGTGGACCAACACGTAGAGCACACAGGTCCAGATTTTGGCATAATGCCATGTGCTATTAAGCATACGACATTATGACCCAGTACGATTTGTGCGGGAGAGAGGGACAACGTATGGCATCTTGAGCAGTCCAGTATGTTGCAGTAAACCATATTCCAGTCACCCCCTAGTACAATGGGGAGGAAAGACCATGGGTTTAATTTATTCATAAGAGAGGTAAAAAAATTGGGGATCCTCTGTATTTGGGCCCAAATCACACTGCATACCTGACCCTTGTCCCTTATGTGCCTCCCATTTCCTCCTGTCCCTCAATCCTATCCCCAAGTTCCTAAATTCACTGCAATTCCAAACATTCCCATTAAAGGCTGTTCTACTGCCTGGTTTGCTTGGATGCAGCCCACAAGATAAAAAAAAAAAATAAGCAAAGAAACTGGCCCAAAAAGTGCACAACAGAGAGCTGCGAACTCCTCCCTCCCTCCCCTTACTCTAGTTCGCGACACTCTGCTAAGGCTGCAGAGATCAGACCCCCCCAAAACTCCCACAAAAACTTCAAAATGAATGCATTATAATAGCTTAAACTTGCAACAGGTAGTAAAACCCAAGTGTATTATATTAACATTATGTAACAAAACCCTTTTTGAACAGGGAATTAAATGAGGTCACCAGAGACTTGAAATTAAAATCCAGCCTTTAAACACCTCTGGAGAAAAAAACTCAAGTCTGATAAGGAGATAACTGAATTTCAGTTCAGGGCTGGAGTCCTAGTAAACTGTTTCAACACTTTGTAGCTGCTACTCTGATGCCTCGAGTAGTTATAGAAAAAGGAATATGTTAGTCCACGGAACCAGAAGCGAGCAACAGTACTCAGTCACGATGCTTTGCTGCCCTCGTGTGGAGATCCAAGGGAGTAGAAAGATTATAGTAAACTTGCAGACAGGAAATTTTGTTGCACCATCATGCTAGTTACTAGATTACCTGAAGCCAAGCTCCAGGTCTCAGCGCACACTGAACAGATCGGGGATCAGAGTTTGTAATGAGGGAAGGTCTTGTTCAGCAGTTTCAAAACTGTGCCAGGTACTTTTATATAAGACAGAGTCTTGAAGGATACTGCACTTTGGATTTAATGCTGACGGTAATCAGTTTTGTGACTAGCGGATGATATGCTTCTCTCCACTGTCGAGTAGCTGCTGGGAGGTCCTGGGCAAACCGCAACTGCTGACCTTCCCATAAAATTTCCTGGAGTTCCCCTAACTTTCCCCAGTACGTAGACTTTGTCCAGATAGTTAAGGAACTTGAGTATTAGAGGTCTTGGTGATTTTTCAGTGGCCAGTTTAGGTCTAAGCGAACAATGAGCCCTCTCTATGACATATGTTGTATTGTTAGGAGAGGGTCTGGCTATTTTGGTGAGCATTTTCTGTAAAAATGTAATCAGAGCAGTGCCTTCAGTGTCCTCTGGAAGGCTAAAAATAAGGATGCTGTTACGGCGACTTCCGGCCTTCCAGATCCTCCAGCTTAGCTTCCATGTGGTGCAACTTTTGTCTTAGCGCAGGGAGCTCGGGTCTGATTGTGGCTTTCCAGCCCTCCAACGAGGATGTCCTGGCCATCACATCCTTGATAGCAGCGGTGAGCTCCACTTGCATTGATTTGAGCTCCAAGGTGAGATCCTGAAGAGCTGTATGGAATGGCTATAGTTCCTCCATAATTCTTTTTTCAGTGAGATGAGCCAGTGTTTGTGGAATTGTGGAGGATGCGGCTGCTTTAGGAGTGGCACCTGGCTGGCCTCTGGAGTGTTCAGGGTTTTTTCGGGCGTCTGTGGTGGAGTATTGTGGGTAGTGCCTGGCACATTTCCATCTCCATATCATTGGGTAGGCCTCCAAAAATAAACTGACCGTTCCACTGTAGAAATGCTTCAAGTCATGTCCAACTTCACCTTGGATGTAGTAGCAGACTATCAGAAGTTGATTTTAAGAAGACACGGGTGGTTGATGAAGGTAAGTTGTAGAATTAAGTTGTATAGTGAGAGCTGAGGTGGGAGCCGGTCTTCTGAGCTGCTACCCTTCCGGTGGCATCACGTGATCTCCCCGCCTTTATTTATGTTGGCAGAAGGCTGGATGTGTTCCTCTATTTTTGTTGGCAGATGGCTGGATGTGTGCCTCCATTTATGTTGGCAACTTACTGAAAGTGTGCCTCCATTTGTGTTGGCAAACAACTGGATGTGTGCCTCAATTTTTGTTGGCAATTTACTGAATGTGTGCCTCCATTTTTGTTGGCATATGGCTGAATGTGTCCGTCAACTTTTGTTGGTGGATGACTGGATGTGCACCTCCATTTTTGTAAGTAGATGGCTGAATGTTTTGCCTCTATTTTTGTTGGCAGATGGCTAGATGTGTGCATCGAGTTTTGCTGGCAGATGGCTCAATGTGTGATTCAATGTTTGCTGGCAGATGACTGGATGTGTGCCTCCATTTCTTGGCAGACAGCTGGATGTGTGCCTCCATTTTTGTTGGCCGAGACAGATGAATGTGTGCCTCCATTTGTTTTGGCAGATGGCTGAATGTGTGAATCAATTTTTGTTGGCAGATGACCTGATGTGTGCCTCCAATTTTGTTGGCAGATGGCTGGATGTGTGCCTCTATTTTTGTTGGCAGATGGCTGGATGTGTGCCTCCATTTTTGTTGGCAGCTGGCTGGATGTGTGACTCTATTTTTGATTGCAGAAGACTGGATGTGTGCCTCCATTTTTGATGGCAGACAGCTGTATGTGTGCCTCTATTTTTGTTGGCAGATGACTGGATGTGTGCCTCTTTTTTTGCCAGATGGCTGCATGTGTGCTTCCATTTTTGTTGGCAGATGGCTTGATACGTGCCTCTAGTCTTATTGGCAGATGACAGGCTGTTTGCTTCCATTTTTGTTGGCAGATTGCTGAATGTGTGCCTCAATTTATGTTGGCAGACACAAAATTTGCCAGCAGATAAAGGCCTAGAGGTCTATCAAGTCTGCCTGATGACTGGATCTGTGCCTCCCTTTTTGTTGGCAGATGGATGGAAGTATGCCTCTATTTTTGTTGGCAGATGGCTTGATGAGTGCCTCTATTTTTGTTAGTAGACATCTGAATGTGTGCTTCCATTTTTGTTAACAGACAGCTGAATGTGTGCCTCTATTTTTGCAGGCAGACTGCTGAATCTGTGTCTCAGTGTTCGTTGGCAGATGACTGGATGTGTGCCTCCATTTTTTTGCAGATGGTTGGATGTGTGCTTCCATTTTTGTTGGCAGATGGCTAAATGTGTGCCTCATTTTATGTTGGAAGATGACTGATGTGTGCCTCCTTTTTTGTTGGCAGATTGCTGTATGTGTGCCTCCATTTTTGTTGGCAGATGGCTGAATGTGTGCCTCCAGTTTTTGTTTGCAGATGGCTGAATGTGTTCCTCCATTTTTATTTGCAGACGGCTGAATGTGTGCCTCAATTTGTGTTGGCAGATGACTGGCTCTGTGCCTCCATTTTTGATGGCAGGTGGCTGGATGTGTGCCTCTCTTTTTATTGGCAGATAACTGGAAGTGTGCCTCAATTTATGTTGGCAGAAGGCTGGATGTGTTCCTCTATTTATATTGGCAGTTGGCTGGATGTGTGCCTCCATTTATGTTGGCAGATGACTGGATGCATACCTCTATTTTTGTTGGCAAACAGTTGAATGTGGGCCTCAGTTTTTGTTGGCAGAAGCCTGGATGTGTGCCTCCATTTTTGATGGCAACTTGCTGAATGTGTGCCTCCATTTTTTGTTGGCAGATGGCTGAATGTATCCCTCAACTGTTGTTGGTGGATGACTGGATGTTCACCTCCATTTTTGAAGGTAGATGGTTGGATGTGTGCCTTGATTTTTACTGGCAGACAGCTGAATGTGTGCCTCCATTTTTGTTGACAGATGGATGAATGTGTGACTCAATATTTGCTGGCAGATGACTCGATGTGTGCCCCCAATTTTGTTGGCAGATGGCTAAATGTGTGTCTCAATTTTTGTTGGAAGATGACTGGATCTGTGCCTACATTTTTGTTGGCAGATGGCTGGATGTGTGCCTCTATTTCTCCTTGTAAATGACTAGATGTGTTCCTCTATTTTTGTTGGCAGTAGGTTCGATGTGTGCCTCCATTTATGATGGCAGATGACAGGATTTGTGCCTCTATTTTTGTTGGCAGATGGCTGGATGTGTGCATCCATTATTGTTGTAGATGGCTAGATGTGTTCCTTCATTCTTGCTGTTAGATGGCTGATGTCTGCCTCCGTTTTTGTTTGCAGATGTGGGGATGTTTGCCTTTATTTTTGTTGATAGACAGCTGAACGTGGGCCTCCATTTTTCTTGGCAGGCAGCTGGATGTGTGCCTCCATTTTTCTTTGGCAGATGACAGGATGTGTGCCTCCATTTTTGTTGGCAGATGACTGGATCTGTGCCTCCATTTTTGTTTGCAGATGGCTAGATGTGTGCCTCTATTTTTGTTGGCAGATGACTGGATGTGTGCCTCTATTTTTGCTGGCAACCCGCTAAGTGTGTGCCTCTTTTTTGTTGGCAGATGACTGGATGTGTGCCTCCACTTTCTGCCAGATAGCTGGATGTGTGCTTCCATTTTTGTTGGCAGATGGCTAAATGTGTGCCTCAATTTTTCTTGGAAGATGACTGGATGTGTGCCTCCATTTTTGTTAGCAGATGGCTGGATGAGTGTCTCTATTTTTGTTTGCTGATGACTAGATGATTGCTTCCATTTTTTATTGGCAACATGCTGAATGTGTGTCTCCATTGTTGTTGGCAGATTGCTGAATGTGTCTCAGTTTATGTTGGAAGATGACTGGATCTGTGCCTCCATTTTTGTTGGCAGATGGCTGGAAGTGTGCTTCTATTTTTGTTAGTAGACAGCTGAATGTGTGCCTCCATTTTTGTTGGCATACTGCTGAATGTGTGCCTCAGTGGATGTTAGCAGATGACTGGATGTGTGCCTCCATTTTTGGCAGATGGCTGGATGTGTGCCTCCATTTTTGTAAGCAGATGGCTGAATTTGTGCCTCTAGTTTTTGTTTGCAGACAGCTGAATGTGTTCCTCTATTTTTATTGGCAGACGGCTGAATGTGGGCCTCAGTTTATGTTGGCAGATGACTGGATCTGTGCTTCCATTTTTGTTGGCATATGGCTGGATGTGTTCCTCTATTTTTTGATGGCAGTTGGCTGGGTGTGTGCCTCCATTTATGTTGTCAAATGACTGGGTGTGTGCCTCTATATTTGTTGGCAGATGGCTGAATATGTGACTCCATTTTTGTTGGCAGACAGCTGAATGCATGCTTCCATTCTTGTTGGCAGGTGGCTGAATGTGTGCCTCAGTTTTTGTTGGCAGATGACTGGATGCGTGCCTTTATTTTTTTTGGAAGAAGGCTGGATATGTGCCTGTATTTTTGTTGGCAGTTGGCTGGATGTGTGCCTCCATTTATGTTGGCAGATGACTTGATGTGTGCCTCTGTTTTTTTGGCAGATGGCTGGATGTGTGACTCCATTTGTTTGGCAGACAGCTGAATGCATGCCTCCATTTTTGTTGGCAGATGGCTGAATGTGTGCCTCAGTTTTTTGTTGGCAGATTACTGGATGTGTGCCTCCTTTTGTGTTCACAACCTGCTGAATTTGTGCCTCTATTTGTGTTGGCAGATGGCTGGATGTGTGCCTCAATTTTTGTTGGAAGATGGCTGGTTATGCATTTCCAATTTTGTTTGGTTGATGGCTTCATGAGTGCCTCTATTTGTGTTTGGCAGATGGCTAGATTTTTGCCTCCATTTTGATTTGCAGATGGCTGAATGTGTGCCTCCATTTTTGTTGACAGACGGCTGAATGTGTGCCTCAATATATGTTGGCAGAAGGCTGGATATGTGCCTCTATTTTTGTTGTCAGTTGGCTGGATGTGTGCCTCCATTTATGTTGGCAGATGACTGGATGCATGCCTCTATTTTTGTTGGCAGATGGCTGGATGTGTGACTCCATTTTGTTGGCAGAAGGCTGAATGCATGCCTCCATTTTTGTTGGCAGACAGCTGAATGTGTGCCTCCGTTTTTTTTTTGGCAGATGACTGGACGTGTTTCTTTATTTTTGTTGGCAGATGGCTGGATTCATGCTTCAATTTTTGTTGGCAAATGACTAGATGTGTGCCTCCATTTGTGTTCGCAACCTGCTAAATGTGTGCCTCTCTTTTTGTTTTGCAGATGGCTTTATGTGTGCCTCTTTTTTTGTTGGCAGATGGTTGAATGCATGCCTCAACTTTTGTTGGCAGATGGCTGGACTTGTGCCTCTGCTTTGTTGGCAGACGGCTGAATGTGTACAACAAATTTAGTTTGCAGACGACTCAATGTGTACCTCAATTTTTGTTGGCAGACAACTGGATGTGTGCCTCCATTTTTGTTGGCAGACTGCTGGATGTGTGCCTCTATTTTGGTTCGCAGATGTCTAGATGTGTGCCTTCATTTTTGTTGGCAAGCTGCTGAATGTGTGCCTCTATTTTTATTTTCAGATGGCTGAATATGCAACTCCATTTTTCTTCACAGACAGCTGAATGTGTGCCTCCATTTTTGTTGGCAGATGGCTGAATGTGTGCCTCAGTTTTTGTTGGTTGATGACTGGATGTGTGCCTCCACTTTTGTTGGCCAATGGCTGGATGTCTGCCTCTATTTTTGTTGGCAGTTGACTGGATGTATGTCTCCATTTTTGTTCGCAGAAGGCTGGATATATTCCTCTATTTTTGTTTGCAGTTGGTTGGCTGTGTGCCTCTTTTTATGTTGGGAAATGACTGGATGCATACCTCTATTTTTGTTGGCAGATGGCTTGATGTGTGACTTCATCTTTGTTGGCAGACAGCTAAATGGGTGCTTCCTTTCTTGCTGGCAGATGGCTGAATGTGTGCCTCTGTTTTTGTTGACAGACGACTGGATGTGTGCCTTTATTTTTGTTGGCAGATGGCTGGATGTGTGCCTCTATTTTTGTTGGCAGATGACTGAATGTGTGCCTCCATTTGTGTTCAAAACCTGCTCAATGTGTGCCTCTATTTTTGTTAGCAGATGGCTGGATGTGTGCCTCCATTTTTTGGCAGATGGCTGGATCTGTGCTTCCATTTTTGTTTGCAGATGGCTAAATGTGTGCCTCAATTCTTGTATGAAGATGATTGGATGTGTGCCTCCATTTTTGTTGGCAGATGGCTGTATGAGTGCCTCTATTTTTGTTTGCAGTTGGCTGGTTGTTTGCCTCCGTTTATGCTGACAGATGTCTAGATGTGTGCCTCTGTTTCTGTTGGCAGATGGCTGGATGTGTGACTCCATTTTTTTTGGCAGGCAGTTGAATGCATGCCTCTATTTTTGTTGGCAGATGGCTAAATGTGTGCTCAGTTTTTGTTGGCAGAATACTGGATGTGTTTTTTTTTGTTGTTGTTGGCAGACGCCTGGATTTGTGCCTCGATTTTTGTTGGGAAACGACTGGATGTATGCCTCCAATTGTGTTTGCAACCTGCTGAATCTGTGCCTCTCTTTTTGTTGGCAGATGGCTTTATGTGTAACTCCATTTTTGTTGGCATATGGCTGAATGCATGCTTCAACTGTTGTTGGTAGACTACTGGACATGTGCCTCCACTTTGTTGGCAGATGGCTGAATGTGTACCTCAATTTTTGTTGGCAGATGACTGGATGTGTACCTCAATTTTTGTTGGCAGATGGCTGGATGTGTGCCTCTATTTTGGTTCACAGATGACTGGATTTTTCTTACCATTTTTGTTGGCAACCTGCTGAATGTGTGCCTCTATTTTTGTTAGCAGATGGCTGAATGTGCAACTCCATTTTTCTTGGCAGACAGCTGAATGTGTGCCTCCCTTTTTGTTGGCATACGGCTGAATGTGTGCCTCAGTTTTTGCTGGCCGACGACTGGATGTGTGCCTCTATTTTTGATGGCAGTCGGCTGGATGTGTCCCTCTATTTTGTTGGGCAGACAGCTAGATGTGTGCCTCCATTTTGTTTTGGCAGACTGCAGGATGTGTGTCTCCATTTAATTAGAAGATGGGTGGATGCTTCACTCCATTTTGTTTGGAGATGGGTGGATTCATGCCTCCATTTTGTTTGGAGAAGGGAGGATGCATGCCTCAATTTTGTTTGCGGATTGTTGGATACATCCCTTCTTTTTGTTTTCAGATGGGTGGATGAATGGCTCTAGTATGTTTGCAGACATGTAGATGTTTGCCTCCATTTTGTTTACAAACAGATGGATGTGCACCTCCATTTTATTTAAAATGTGTTTATGCATTGCTCCAGATTGTTTGCATATGTGTGGTTGCTTGCCTCCATTTTTGTTTTCAGATGGATGAATGCGTGCCTCCGTTTTGTTTACAGACAGGTGGATGCATGCCTCTCATTTGTTTGCAGATGTATGAAAGCATGCGTACCTTTTTTTTTCCAGACAGTTGTATGCCTGCCTCCATTTTTTTGGCAGACCTGTGGTTGCCTGGTTTCATTTTATATTTTTTGGGGGGGGTTTCTTTTGTGGGGGTGGGGTTGATGGAATAATGCATGGCTCCAATTGTATTATGAATGTTGCTTTTTTACTTTTTTTCCTTCATTTATTGATCTGGTAATTAGAACAGGTTTGTTACTGCATTCCTGATTTTGGTATTAAAAAAAAAACAGGAACAAAATGCATTTTATTTAACTTAGGCACTGCCATGACAACCCATGAACTGCTATTTTGGTTTGGTTTAAATTTCAAAATCGCCAAACATTCCTGGATGGCCACTTCCTGTTATTTCATTATTGTTGGCAAACAGCTAGCTTGGAACTTTGTTGGTGGTATTGCCAAACCCCCAAAAAAAACAGTTGAATGCACATCATACCTCAATGCTTGGTACACAGGTACACCAAATACCTATGTCTGCACATTTGTGCTGTACGCCTAAGTAGGCAATAACTAATTTCGATGGCAGGGAGAAGGGTTATGTGATGTGATTTAGACAGTGGTTGGGTGGGGCTGCTGCATTAGTTAACGTGTTTGGCACTGCCTGCAACATTCTATTTTGTGCACATTTAAAGTGTTTATTGATTGTGCCTTTGTGGATGTTCTGGTTGCATTGCAGGGCACACACAGAATTTGTTGTTAGTCAGAGCATGAAACCTTGAGGTCACTGTTTATAGTTGGGGTCGGGATTGGTACGTTATATTTATTTATTATTTATTTGAAAAGTTTCTCCAGGAAAGACATTGTGAGGTACAAAGTGGTTGTTTCCAGAAGCGTCCTGGGAGAAGAGGGAGAATGGGATGCAAATATACATAGCAAGGTACAAAATACCAAGAGTTGAAGAAAAGTAACAAAATCATACAAGATACAGTTGAACCCAAAAGGGTATAACAAAAAAAAATTAAAGTGTGCATACACATCAATGCCTACAATTATTCATAACCATATATATGTATGTAAAGATCATACACATACTGTATGTAATAAAAAAACATACACTTACATAAACACATACAGCCACAAAAACATTTTAGAGGGGAGAGCAGGGAAGGGTTGGAGGAATGAAAATATGGAAAAGAAGCAAGGGTAGATAAGAGAATCTGGAAAGATAGCAAGAAAAATGGGATAAAATATTGAAGGAAATACGGGTCAGGAGCAATTGCAGGAAGGGGAAGTATATTTATAGAGAAGACAAGACAGTGAACTAGTCGATGGGGCAGAGTGGATATCTAAGGGGAGTGAGTTCCAGAGCTTAGGAAAATAATAGGAGAAGGCAGCCCTACCAGAACTGGAATTTTGTGCAGGGAGGGCTAGAGTCCCATGGGGGGAATTCGGAGGGAATAGGAGATAGAGGAGGGGGTAGAAAAGAAAGCATTTAGGTAGGATGGAAGGGAGCGAAATCAGAACTTACCCACTAGTGAAGCACAATGAGTAAGACGTCTGGTCACAAGAGGTGGAAACGAGAGAGCCATCTACAGGTCACTGTCATGTGTACGAGGCAGACAATTAAGGGCAAAGTGACAGAAGGAATTGAGTAGGGTGTCCAGTCTGGCGAGGTTGGACTTAGGGGCAATGCTGTAGACTGTGTCTCCAAAGTCAAAAATCGTGAATATCATCTTCTGAATGATTTCCTGGTGGGCCTGAAGGGGGTATAGCCACAGAGTCTGTAAAGAGCACCACATTTGGGATGAAGCTTTTTTGAATAGCATCCACATTCCCAGAGAAGTTGAGGTTCCTATCGAGTCAGAGCCCAAGGTATTTAAAGGAGGAGACATCTTCCAACAGGGAACCGTCAAGGATGTGGGAGGTAGGGGTAGCTGTCTAGGAAGTCTTTGCCTTTTGACAAACGTCATAGAGACTGTCTTTTTGGCGCTGAGGAACAACTAGTTAGAACAAAACCATATATGGTAAAAAGCACCCTCCTCATGCTGCTTGCTGTGGTGCCCAAATTAAAACACATTATTCTCTAGGTCATATTGTTCAGTCAGATAATATATGTGTGTTATGGGTTGAAATGTGCTTAACCAAAAAAGATTAACTGAAATCTAACTGTAGTGTTTTCTGGGTTCCATGTGATAAAGGTGAGTGTACATTGCTGAAAATCAGTTTCAGTAATGTATAGTCCCAGCACACAGCAGAAGGACACTGGAGACTTGGATTTTTTTTTTATGCAGGGGGACAGTGTGCCCCGCACTTCTCCCTTGGGCACGCTGCTCCCTGCACACCCCTACTAATTGATTCTCAACTCCGGAGGGGGGAGTGTATTTCGGGGGTGTGTGTAAAAGATGAAACAACATTTTCCTGGACCACGGCAAAAATGAGTCCATGCCCAGAGCCGAACCCATCACCCTCCCAACCCTTGCCTGCCAACAACACATGCCACATGGCCAGCTCAGCAGCCAATTGCCGCACTGCACTCCACAAACTCTCCCACCCCTTCCATCTGTCACACAGCATGGTCCCCAATGTGCTCATGTATATATAGCAACATCCTGTCACTATATTCACCCACCCCTTCTATCTGGTCACCCTCCCTGCCCAGTAGCCCTGTGCACAGGCACTGTGATTGAGTTGCCCTTTTTGAAAGTGCTCAATCGCTGTCACCATCATCACAGGCTACCCTTTTCTGTGGGTGCTGTCAGTATTAGGTTTACACTCAGTCCATTATCCAGGTAATATGGACTGATGATGCCCTAATCAGAATGCGTGCTTTAATGATGAACTGTTTTGATCAATTTCAACACGTGTTTAGTGGTAGGCCTCCATTTTGTTTGCACCTGGGTGGATGTGTGCCTCCATTTTGTTTGGAGACAGGTGGTTGTATCCATCTGTTTTGTTTGCAGACAAGTGTATGCATGCCCCCAATTTATTTGCAGTCAGGTGATTACGTGCCTCCATTTTGTCTGCAGACTAGTGGTTACGTGCCTCCATTTTGCTTGCAGATGGGTGGATGCATGCCTCCATTTTGTTTGCAGATGGGTTGATGCATGCCTCCATTTTGTTTGTAGCAGGTGGATGTGTGCCTCCATTTTGTTTGCAGACAGGTGGATGCATGCCTCCATTTTGTTTGCAGATGGATGGATCTCTATGAGTCAATAACCACTTGTGTCGCATGTAGTCTCTTGTGTGAAAAGCCACTATTTGTGTTGGTATTCTCTTGTCTGAATAACCACTTCCTGAGTTGAGTGCATTCTCTTTTGTGTGAATAACCACTTCTTTTGTCGCATGTATTCTCTTGTGGAGAAAATAACCACTTCTTGTATCACAGTATTCTTTGCGATTCACCATTTCTTGTGTTGCATGTGTTCTCTTGCAAGAAAAAAGTTTTTGTGCCGCATGTATTCTTTTATGTGAATAATCACTTCTTGCATCATATACTTCTCTTTATGTTGGTGACTACATGTTTCATCATATCAGCTGTCCCATCAGTCTGTTGACAGAATGAACTTGCCTTCATACCATTATATTGACTAAAGTTCTGTTACAGAAAAAGTTGGTAACCCTTCAGTTTTGATCAGCTTGTGTGTCAACAGTTATATTTTTGGAAGAACAGAATCAAGAAAAATGCCCCTTGTGTCTGTGACAGCCATGCTCGGAGATGCACTGTGGAACACGTCAACCCTCCATCAGCCAGGGAAAAAAGCAAACATTACAGATCAAACATCAAGAGAGACCCAGATCATTATCAGCACTATTAAGAGAAATCTGTAGCATGCTCACTTGCATAATGAATGGGTAGTGTTGCTCGGATAGTATCCTATAAATTAGGATACCACTAGATTCCTGGCATTCAGCCAGATAGTGGATTCAGTTGGACAGTAGCTCTTTCCAACCACGGATCCGACTGTTCCAGATCCAGGTTGGATCGCCCGGATTCGACATCAGATCCCTGGGTCCGATGCTGTATCTCATGTCAGATCCCTAGATCTGATGTTGGTTCCCTGAATCTGATGCTGGATCCAATGTCAGATCTGGATCTGACCTCGGATATTGTAGTATCTGACCTGGGAGCCGACATCTGACTTAGGTCGGATCTCATGTTGGATCCCAGGTCAGATACTTCTACTATTCGATGGATCACAATCGGATTCACAAAGGCACTATCTGAGCATAACTAATACTGGGGGAACATGAATAATGAGTTGGGCCAAACATACACCCAGACGGCTAAAGAGAAAATGCAGAGATACAGGGAAGTGCTAGCTGAAGCAAGTAGTGCACCAAGTAAATAACAAACAAGGGCTGAAGCACAAAAGAGATTAGCACAAAGAGAACACTGGAGGGAGAAAAAAGGCAAAAACGTGCAGCAATGAGGAGCCAGAAAAGGAGAAGAATTAATGAAAAGCAGCTCAAGAAATACTGGGAAAAAAGGAGCTAAAATGGTAAGGAGAAGTTGCCAATGCCACCAATGCCACCACCACTCCAGCGACACCAGTGGTCTTGCCAAAGGTGGAGCTGTGTGTGACACCAGTGGACTGAAATTATGTTGCTGCCCTTGGAAAGGCCATGCAGAGAGACAGAAAGGGTCTACCTAAATTGCCAAATTGATTTGCTGCTGTAATGGACAAGATCCTGTCTACCTGTTCACCATCTAAACAAGCTGCCCTGGCTCAGTGCAATATATTTTATAGTCTGAGAAGTCTACAAGACAAACTGATGGCTGCTGATTTTGACAAGATGTCATACCTAAAAAACAATACCAAAAATGTGACAGATGGCTGAACCAGGAATGCACTGTTCTTGTATCACAAAAACAGAAGCTGCTCAGAACAGCAAGTACAACATTGGGTATTAGCTGGAAGAGGCTCATGCATGCATCACGTGGGGAAATGGAACGGAACACATGGCACAAATCTGCATTGCCAGAGGGAATGGTGAAGAAAGTGGAGAGCTTTTTTGACGAGTGTGCAACCCCTCTGCCTCACAAAAAAAGCATTTTAAAATAAAACAGGCAAAACACAGTCATATCTTGATAAACCCCTTCATAGTCTTCACAAAGAGTTCACCCAACAGAACTCAGTGAAATCAGTAGGAGCCAGAAAATTTGGAAGACTATGCCCAAAGCACCTAAAACTGGTGAAGGAGCAAAAACTGGGCCAATGCCTGTGTGAATACTGCACAAACACTACACTCAAGCTTAAGGCTCTGAACTAAAGGTGGATGAAAGCTGTAAATTCCACTTGAGTGGAACTTTAACAAAAGTTCACAAACTTTTCTGAACTTCTGTCTTTGGCAGATCGGAAATCTTCCAAATGTGTCTGTTGAGTTTTCGCCCTATTCGGGGGAATTTTCTAGCTGAACTGCAGAATAATACCATAATTATTCTGAAGTTCAGATAGGAAAAAAAAACTTTATCTGGTGTCAAGTGGCCCCCCAACACTGACCATTGGCCCAATGTAAAATTCCTTGGTGTCTAGTAGTCCCCCCACCGATCAACGCTGGCCCACAGTAAAATAAAATTACTTTTCCCTGGTGTCTAGTGCCCCCCTGCCAATCCTCTGGCTGATGTTAAAAAAAATCTTTCCCTGGTGTCTAGCAGACCCCCTCCCTGTCCCCAGTCCCTTAATATAAAAAAATGGTAGTCCATCCATTAGCCCAACTCCATCCCCAATAAGTCCATTTATTTATTCCCTGGTGTCTAGTGTATCCATCACCATTTGTCTTATCCCTTATAATATAAAAAAAATGGTAGTCAATCAATTAGCCCAACTCCATCCCCAATAAGTCCATCTGTTTGTTCCCCGGTATCTAGTGGACCCACCTCCCTATATCTGATCCTTTACAATATAAAAAATGGTAGCCCATCCATTAGCCCAACTCCATCCCCAGTAAGTCCATCCATTTAATCCATCCCGTCTCTGTAAGTCCACCATTCTCTGGTGTCTAGTGGACCTCATCCCTATCCATGATCCCCCAAACAAATGTAGAACTCAGTCCCTGGTTCTGGCAAACTCCAATCCCCCCATTCCAGTAAGTAGAGCCCCACTACCCCATCCCCACCCCTCCTCTGTCCAGCACGGCCAGCTTCTGACTGAGCTATCAATGAGTGAGTGCATACATGTACAGTAAACGGAATTCACAGCTCCACTCTCCGGTGACAGATCTGCTCCATCATCCAGCATCCACCCAGTTCCTAAAAAGATCAGAACATTTTAAGACCCAGAAATGATACAGAAATTGATTTTATTTATTTAGTTTTTGTTAACTGGGAAAGGAGGACTAGGCAATTCTGCCTATTTTCAGCTTTGTCACGGGGGGAGAGGGTTAAGATACAGATGCAAACTGACATACAGAACCAGATTAAGCTGTTGGTGAAATTTTTTAGTGAATGTGGGCAAATTTGGCCAGAACATCAGAGAAAATTCCCATACTCTTGCCAGTAGGGGGACCCATTTGCCATCAGATTTTCCAAAATGGCCACATTGTGCATGCAAGGGGAGCTGATGGATGTGATTGGGACTGGGAAATTGGTCTTCTCTTCTGCCTTGTTTCAACTGGAGACCACAGTTCCTGCTTCTGTTATAAGTGAGAACTATATGGATTGTACTTGAAGCACTGATGTTTTGACTTTGGACAGTGTGGTGCCCTGTGCTTCACATGGTCTACATACCATGGATGCCTCTCTAATTCAAAGTACTGTATACTCGATTCTACTAAGGTCCCCAAAAGAACTCCTGCTACAGCGCCTGGTAATGGAAGAAAGCTTGTTCTTTGAATGCCACGGTAATTAGCATGCTGAATTACAGCAGTTGGATTCTGTTATGTCATTATTACAGCCTACTGACTCAATCGGCCACAAACCAGCTGCCGTCACTAAGGAAGTTCATCACACTACATCCCCTACCACTGGCGTTGGGTGGCCAGTGGAGGTTTCAGTGCCTGTTTCATTTTTTTCCTTTCCTCATTGTACAACCTGCTTTTCTGGATATGGCTTTTCTAGCCCTTACTGTAGCAGGTGGGCAAGCTGCTTTTTTAAATGGTGGATGGTGGGGAATGGCATGTATGAGTAAGCATTTGCCCAGCCTGTCACGATCCCACCCCCGTCAATTTTCTGAGTACCCAGCCAACTTCTGACTTTTTTACCACTGCTTTTTCACCTACCTCTGAGGAGCGAGAGCAGCTGCTTGCTACTCCTTTAGACTTGAGCTTGATTCCTGTGCTGTTTTTCAATTTGACTGCTTCCCCTATACGGTCTAACCAGAAGGATGTTTTGGGCCTACATTTCCAGCCAAATCAACAGAGCCCAGTCCTTCATGCAGGGCTGCATACTTACATGGCAATCTCAGGGATAGCTATCTGGCCTAATGCTTCTGCTGGGAATTCTGTTGCTTCTTTTGCTGACTTGCACACTTCTGTTCCTGCAGGTGGGCAGCCGCCTGCTGAGTTCTGCTTCCCCCACCTGCTCCTGCTATCATTTCACTTGCACAAGGCTCCACGATTGCATCGGGGATGCATGCTTTGGTGACTACTGTCTGACATGAACTGATGGGTTTGCATGGGTGTTCTGCCTCTCATTCTGCTACCTCACCCCAGGGTGAAGAGCACCTGTTGGATGCAAATTTGGCAGCCACTCTTATGGCTCGACGCCACCAGTTGCTTTGTATATTGGAGGAAGAAGGCAATTCCTTCCTCACTTCCGAGTCCTCCTTGAGTTCACCCTTGTCCTGAAATGCTGTTGTCTACACCTGCCTTGTCTTCAGGACCTCTCCTAGGACAGTCTGCATCGGTGGGTGAGACACCTTCGGACCTGCACATCCCTGGCCTTGTTCTGATTTCCCCTGCTTTGGAAGTGCTTCATTTGGATATTCACACCCTGAGCCACCTGGTGTGGGGTCTTCTACTGTGGACCCAATCTCTCATGTCTCGGCACCCCTTCCATCTGTCTCTGTAGCCTTCCCTGGATCGGTGGAGCTGACTCCTCTTCTTCTGCCTGATCCTGATGCCTCTCGAGTCCCATCCTCTTCTGTTCCAAATAACCCTGTTACTTCAAATGCTGCTCCTACAAAGCCTTCTTCCCTGCCTCCTGCTACAGCTCCATTTCCTGGCACTCCTGCTTTCCTACAGCCTGTTTCCTCTACTAGTGGGGTCCTGGGCACTCAATGGAGCCCTCTTTTTTCCCCCAAGCAGCATGACAATTGTTCTGTCAAAGCTTCTTTGTTGGCTGCAGACTGGGGTAAGGCGGCTGGTGAGGTCTCCTGGGAACCCTTGGATAAGTTCTGCTATGGTTCATTTCCACCTTTAATGACTCCCATGGCTCTGAGTCCTCCTGTCAACACTCCCGGCCCTAATATTCCTGCTTGGCCTCCTCATACTTCTTTAGGACATCGACCTATGCCATGAACTCCCCTTCCACCACACAGTCTGGAACAGCTTATCCCTATGACAGACGGTGACTCTGGCACTCCGATTTCTGAACCATCCCATTCTTACTCCAAGCCTTTTCAGATGTCACACCTCTTATCCTCAGTGAGGGACCCTCCTTAATGGTGGAATGTTGTTTGCCTTCTATGCACTGGTGGCATGGCATAGCCGGCAGACAGACTCTGTATAATTCGTACCCTGTTGATGGACTCCATGGGATATTCCCCTGATGATTTTTTTGCTTTTTTGCATCTTTATGGCAATACTGTTTACAATGCTAGCTTCAGGTTCACACCTGCTTTGGAAACTCTTTGGTCTGAATATGACTCCCTTAAGGGCACTCCAGAATGGGCCCCATTTCAAGCCATACCCCTTTCCAAACCTGCCACAAAAACCATCACTATAATGTTTAGGAATGAACATGTCCATGTTTCCAACATTTGCTACTGGCTGAAACAGAAGTGTGATATCCAGGACAGGCCCCTACTGATCATTGACAGTGAGCAGGTTTAGACTGGGGGATGAAAGGTTTGGGTCAAGTAATGGTACACTAGTAAGGGTGTCTGCCAACTTCCTTTCAGCATTTACATAGGCAGGGAAAGGGGAGTTTGCCTATATCTGGGGCAGTCCCGGACATGCTATAAATTGGTCTCCCACAGCCATGTGAGTTCCATGAGTGATGCTGCCAGATGCAACAGATGTCTCAAATTTGGTCATTCAAGCAATCTCTGATCCAATCCATTTCACTTAACCTCTGTGAGGAGTAGGGGTGCTCTTTTCTTAAATGTCCATGGGCCACACATAATATGGGGGAAGGATGGAATCAGTATGCAATCATTGCCTGAGGACGGGGCCCACATCTCAGAACCATGGACACAGGGGGGAAGGAAGGTGTGCACAAGTCCCTTCACAAAAGAAAGGGTCCTACAAGAGCTCACTAAGCTCAGGGTGGACAAGGCAATAGGACCTAATGGCATACATCCCAGGGTACTAAAGGAGCTAAGGGTGGAACTAGCAGAGCCATTATCAGAACTGTTTAGTGAGTCTCTGAGCACAGGAGAGGTCCCAGAAGACTGGAGAAGGGCTCATGTGATCCCACTCCACAAGAGTGGTAGCAGGCAGGAGGCAGAGAACTACAGACCAGTCAGTCTTATCTCAGTAGTGGGAAATATTATGGAGGCACTCCTTTAGGAAAAGGACAGTGCAACACCTGGAATCATTAGGATCACAGGATCCAAGGCAGCATGGGTTTACAAAAGGAAGGTCCTGTCAAACTAATCTCATAGATTTCTGTGACTGGGTAACCAGAGTGGTGGACCAAGGGGGTGTAGTTGATGTCACCTACTTGACTTCAGCAAAGCTTTTGATACTGTTCCACATAGAAGATTGATAAATAAGCTGGGTAGGCTCAGGGTTGGTGAGAAGTTGGTCAACTGGGTGGCAAACTGGTCAGTGGGCTGAAAATAGATAGTGGTAGTACAGTATACAGTCAGAAGAGATGCAAGTCCCAAGTGGGGTACCTCAGAGATCAGTCCTCGGGCCAGTCCTCTTTGATACCTTCATCAGTGACATTGCAAATGGACTGGAGGGTAAGGTTTGTCTGTTTGCAGACACCAAGATCTGCAACAGAGTAGATTATCCCTGATGGGGTGAGCAGAATGAGAAGAGATCTGGATAAAATTGCAAAATGATCAGAAGAGTGGCAACCGGGGCTTAATGAAAAGAATTGCAAGATCATGCCCATGGGGAAGAGAAACCCTGAAGCCACCTATAGGCTGGGAGGGGAGTTGTTTGCAGTGACAAGGGAAGAAAGAGACTTGGGCATCATCACCGATGACCTGAAATAATCCAAGCAGACCTCTAAAGCAGTAGGTAAGGCTAGGGGGGTGTTAGGGTGTATTAGTAGGGGTATCACAAGTCATAAGAGAAAGGTAATAATTCCTCTTTACAAGACATTGGTTAAGCCCCATCTGGAGTGCTGCCTGCAGTACTGGAGGCCACACCTGCACAAGGACATTAACAAAATGGAGGCAGTCCAGAGAAAGGCAACCAAAATGGTGCAAGGACTGCATCAGAAAACCTATGAGGACAGATTAACGGAGCTCAATATGTATACCCTAGAGCAAAGGAGGGAGAGAGGTGATATGACCGAAACATTCAAGCATGTTAAGGGCATTAACAAGATGAAAGAGTCTAACATGTTTCAATATAAGAAAAACAGTAGGACAAGAAAACACATCATGAGGTTAGAGGGAGGCCAATTAAGGGGTAATGTGAGGAAGTTCTTTTTCACAGAAAGAGTGTTGGATGCATGGAACGTCCTACCTCATGAAATGGTGGCTATGAATACAGTGCAGGGCTTCCAACAGGCATGGGATAGGAATAAGGGAGCAACATAGATGTGTATGAATAGATAGGCCATTGACAGAGTACAGACCGATGGCACTTTCATAAGGCAGAAAATGAAATGAACAGACTGGCTGGGTCTTGCGGTCCTTATCTGCCATCAACTTCTATGTTTCTATGTTCTGTGTTGGTGCTGCAGAAGTTCAGAATGCTACCCTGATAGCTTCCATATTGGCTTCCCCCTCCCTGGTAGGACAGGCAACTGCTCTGGAAGTTCTGGCCCAGCCTTTTGCCACGCCCCCACCTCATGACACCCTCAGTGTTGAGGAACTGGTCCCCTCCCCTGCTATAGCCTCTTCTGTCCCTGTCCAGCTCTCTGAGCACTCTTCCTCTATGGAATTTGATGGCTGACCCACAGGGAGTTCCCCAGAAGCTTCTGCTCCCATCATGGCTCCTCCACCACCTGGTGGTACTGGTAAAACCCCATAAAAAACACCATCACCATGCCCCCAAGGTGCAGGTTGCCCCTTCTGACACCCCAGTTCTTGAGAATAAGTTAGCAGTTTTGTCCTCCCCACCTCAATGGGGTGATTCCGATGAAGACCACTTAGACTCAGAGGTATCCTCCGTTGTCTCCTGGGTTCATGACATTGGCTCAGTTCAGGATGCTGCTGATCTGTATAATACTTCAAAACACTGCCGAACCAAATCTCAGACTAGGAAACAGGTTGACCCTCAGACCTATGAAAGACAAATGGTGCTGCACTCAGGACCAGAGCAGGGTGTGGAATACAGGGGCTACAACCCTGCAAATGTTCAAAAAAAGACAAGTTGTACCTCCACTCCAGAGCCAGGAGCTTACCGGTGCACCACTGAAGTATGAACCAAACAGATTCAGTCAATTCCAAAAATTTGATGTGTTTAATTTTCACAAATCAAATACAAACACTAGTAGCAAAGAGCTCCACCACAGAGTCAATGTGCCCCGGCACTTCACCACGTAAGGCTTCATCGAGGGTGGGCATTCACCAAATTTTATACACCTCTTATCTCATGACGTCATTATTCAAAACTATTTAAAGGAACAGAATCATAAATAAATTGTATCAAAATGGCAGCATTTACAGATTGCTTTGCAGCCTTATTTTTCTAAGAATTCATTTTATTATCTCTAATTTTTTATTGCCCTTGAAACATTTTAATGCAAAGAATGATAATAATTCAAAACTAAAATTGCAAACAGAGGTCATATGCTTTAAAGATGCACATTATGCTTTCTTGTAAATATTAAGCCACATGTAGATTCCATTTTTAACTACAGTACATCAGCATCCGAAAACATTCAAAACTAGGAAAGACATTAATCCTTACTACTTAACACTTACTAAAAGTATTCAATTTAAATAGCATTACATCCATCATGTAGGACAAAAGAAAAATGTTTTGACCTTACTAAAACCTCATTTGTAAGTGTCACCTTAACTAAACTTGACAGTGCAGGAATCAGGAGTAGTTCCACATAATCTGAGCTTAAAATAGCACCCCCAAAAAAAGTTTTTGGTGGTAGCCAAAAATGCCCTAGCTAACCCACTTTCTCCGACTGCAAGAAAGAAAAAAAAAACAGAGATAAGCATATCAACCATACTTTTTATAATGTTCCTTTCAATCATTCCATTTTTCTTTTTTTAAGTATGCACTTCTGCGGTAAGCTTAATTTCTGGACAAAACTCTATACGTAGAATTTATTAAGTTCTCATTTGAGGGTAGAGATGCATGGAATTTAAAATTTGCAGGTGAAGTAAAGCAAAAGTAGCCACTAGGCGTTATCATCAACGCTTATCATAAAGTGACTACTGAAAAGTGCTCACTTTGCCTTAATATATGACTTTGCATTGTTATTCCACCTTAATTTCAAGTAAGGCAGAATGACAACAATATAGGCACTTTAGGCAGCCCCCATACACATCACATGGCTTACAGTACTGTAAGGCACATGCTTTAGCCAGGCAGGAAGGAAGTGAGTCATACAAGCAGATACTTTCACTTTCTCCTTTGCAGAGGTAGAAGGAGGAAGCATTTTGAGTAGGAGAGGAGAGTTCATTATTACTTTCTTTCTTGAGCAAATATAAGAAAACCCAGAAGCTTTTTTAAAAGCTAGTTCTTTATTTTTTGTACTGTTTAGTCAGTTCTTTCTGGTAACTGATTTCTTCATTTTATAGGTTTTGTCTTGTGTGTGTGTGTGTATGACTGTGTGTGTGTGCGTGTGTGAGACTGTGAGTATGTGTGAAGTCGCTCATTGCATTACTCATCGGAGAGGGAAGGAGTGTTTTGTGCAATAGACCAGGAACAGTCTGTGGCCCATGGCCAGAGGGGAGTGTGCATGCATATGGGTCTTAGCCGGGTGTCGTTGTATTCTGAACTTCTGTCGGGCATAAATACACATGGTCACCCCCATTCAAACTAATTATGCCTGCCTCGGCAGCTCTTAAAGAGTCAGTACGTGGAAGCTTTAAAAGCACTCACTGGGAATCACATTTAAACGGCTTATGCACTGAACACCACCCAGACTTGGAGTACTTAGGCAAGCCTCTGGAAGACTTTTGGGAACCCCTATTTGCAGGGGGGTTACATATACTTACCAGTATGGATTGAAAATGGATATTCCATAGGTTCCTGTAGACAGAACTGCTGCTATACCATTGATACTGGCTTTCAGTGAAGGAGAGTCATTGGTTGTTAACCCGAAAAAAAAACAAAAAAAGTTTACTGTATGTGTTTGACCATTGCAGCTCAGAAAAGCAACAGAAAACAAAACACACAGGTAAAGGAAGTTGAATAGCATAAAAAGCATTAGTACACATACTCACTTTATAGTTTTAATAGTAAGAAGCCTTGTGCCTGTGGCTGATGGATGTGGTCTCCTGTTCGACTCCCTCTGCCTTGGCATGGTCAATGTAATGGAAAAACATTGTCAAAATGACATTGGTGGTGGGTGCTAGTAGTCATATCAGAGAAATGTAGTTATAGGTGTGAAATAGGTGTCTGTTAAGGGGAGAAGCTGAAAGGGGCCTAGTTGAACTGAGGATTTATAACTGGAGTTGTTTATGGTCTCTGTCTGCTGAGACTGAGACAGAGAGAGTGAGAAAGCAGCCACAGCTTCCTTGAATCAAGGAGGTTATTTTCTAGACTACACTGGACTGAATTATTACTTTTTGGACCTGTGTAAGTAACTAGTATTGATTCTGTTTTTGGGGTGGACTTTTCTTAGTTTTAACTTTAATCTGCCAGGGAGGAACTGTAGCTGGGAGATATTTGCAGTCAGTTGTGACTAGACCTGTTACTTAGCCTTTGTGAAATAAGTGTCTGAAAGGAAGGAAGGCACTCCCTGAGGTGGAGGGTAAGAGTTGTAAGTGATTGTTTCTGGATGGCATAGGTTTACTCCCATCCACCTTTCCCCTCACCCCAACCACCCCAAGCACATAACTTCCTTTATAGCAGGGGTTCTGACATCACTTCCCCAAAACTGCTAACAACATACACCTGTCCATATCCTTAAAGGTACAGCACACTGAATAGAGGGTAGAGACACTCACAAGCTTGCACACACTAAAACAAGAACAAAAAACAACAAAAACCATCTGTAACTGGAAGGGACACAGACATATGGGGGGTGGTGCAATGCACTGGCTGTGGAGCAGCAGTCTTCCAGGAGACATTCAGGAGACGGCTTTGCTGCCCTATTTGCAGGCACCTCTCCGGTGTGAGGGAGGAGGTTGTTCATCTCCATGCTGACCTGGAAAAGATTCTGGAAACCTGCTCCCCCACCCAGGGACCACACAGGCCATCGCCACTACCTCAGAGGTTGCCTAGAAATAGGAGTGGTTGGACCACAGTGGGCTCAGGGAGGGTGAGGGTGGTGGAACAGAGGTGCATCCCTCCAGTTGTGCCTCTCCACAATTCAGTTGCCACTCTGGTGGAGCATGGTTCCTCTATGGAGGCACCTGCAGTGGAGACCAAAGAGGATGCTGGTACCTCGCAGAGGAAGGAAACAACTCCTGGTGGGGGCCTCAATTGTTAGGAGATAGAACTGGGGAGGAGGAAGGGGAAAGGGAGGTAAGGTGCCTGCCCAGCGCCATGGCTTGGAGGGACAGGAAATGAATCCTCCGGATTGTGGGAGCAGTGGCAAGGGGGGAGGGAGCTGGATGTCATTATCCACCTAGGGATGAATGACCTGGCTGAGAATGGGATAAGAGCAGTGCAACAGGAGTTTGTGGAGCTGGGGAGGGGCCTTAGACAAGTAGCACACATGGTAAATTTCTCTGAAGTGCTACCTGTCTATGGCATGGATGAGGCTAGGGTACTCCGCACCATGGGATTCAATGACTGGTTGAAAAGCTGGTGCAGAGCTCAGGGATTTGGCTTCATTGGGGACTGGGGTTCCACCTGGAGGGAGGCAGGCATATACAGGTGCGGTGGTCTGCATCTATCAGGGAGGGGAACCAGGATCCTAGGTGATAGGTTTAAATGCTTCAATGGCAAGCACTTAAACTAACCAAGGGGGGAGGCATTTAAAAGGAGAAGGGAAATCCTAGCCCTCCCAAAAAATCAGAGTAATTAGTGAGGTAAACACCAAGATAGAGCAGTCAATAGGGAGAAGGTCAGGGGTAAATGGAGAAACAGACAAAGGCAGTTGGGACAGGGCTGGGGCAAAAAGAAATAAAGCCATACAAAATGGAGGGTAATGAGTACCAATGCCCACAGTCTAGGTAAAAAAGCTCCCTGAAATGGTGGCCTTGATAGAAGAGGGATGCCTGGATATTGTGGCAGTCGCAGAAACATTTATTTATTTTTATTTATTTAGTTTTTGTTAACCGGGTAGGTGCACTAGCCAACTGGTGACTATTTTCAGGCACGACCCAGGAGACACAGTTACAGTACAAGGTAGGACAGTTTAGGTTTACACAATACAGGCAAAGGTGTATAGGTACATTGGTACATTGGTACAAGTACAGGCACATAATACAATACAAAAGATACATTGGTAGAAAGGTACATTGGTACAGGTGCAGGCATACAAATTCAAAAGGCAGGCATACTGTTTTAAAGGGAAGTGGGTACTGGAGGGGACACATATCTAGAGGGAGGGGGAAGAGAGGAAAGGGAAGAGAGGTGAGGGGGAATTTATGCAAGCAAGGGGGGTGTGAGAAAACTTTTGAGGGGTGGAGGGCATAGGCAGGAAGACAGGGAAATTAGAACTAACGGCCTTGCGGTGCTAGGTAGAGATACGCAGCTGGGCTAGTGGAACTGAAGGAAGGCAGGAAGAAGGGGATGGTCGGCTGTCAGGGAGAGGAGCATGATCAGGAGGGAAGGCACGAAGATGAACCAAAGTTTAAGGGATGATAGTACATAGATACATAGACAGTGTCGGCAGATAAGGGCCTATGGCCCACCCAGTCTGCCCATTTGAGCTTGTAAGTTCAGTTTGTTTTCCTAGAAGTCTGTTTCCCCTTACCCCTGACCTCTAGAATTCCTTTATGTCTATCCCATGCATTCTTAAATCCCGTGATTGTTTCAGCCCCCACCACTTCCTCTGGCAGGGTGTTCACTTGTCCACCACCCATTCTGTGAAGAAATTCTTTCTCATGTTTCCTCTGAATCGTCCTCCCTCCAACTTCATCCCATGCCCTCTAGTCCTGGAACATCTTTTCACTTAAAAATAGTGTTTTCCTGCTCCTGTTCCTCCCTGTAAGATACTTGTATGTCTCTATCATATCCCCTCTCTCCCTCCTCTCCTCCAGGGAGTACATGTTCAGTTCCTTCAACCTGTCTTCATAGGATTTGTGATGCAATCCATGCACCATCTTTGTTGCCCTTCTCTGGACCTTCTCTACCCTGTCTATGTCCTTACGTAGGTATGTTCTCCAGAACTGTACACTGTACTTCAGGTGGGGCCTCACTAGTGTCTTGTATAGCGGAATTATGACCTCCCTTTTCCTGCTGGTGATGCCCCTGCCTATACATCCCAGCATCCTATTTGCTTTACCTGCTGCCTTGTCACACTGTTTCCCTACCTTGAGGGTCATCAGAGATGACAGCCCCAAGATCCCTTTCCTGCTTGGTGCATGCTATATCCTCACCCCAACTGATATATTGTGCCAGAGTTTTTGTGCCCCATATGCATTATCTTGCACTTCTTTGCATTAATTTCAACTGCCAAACCCTGACCATTCTTCAAGTTTCTGCAGGTCGCTTCTCATTCTGTCTACACCCTCTGGTGTGTCTACTCTATTACAGAGCTTTGTGTCATTAGCAAATAGTGAAATTCTGCCTTCTAGATCCTGTGCAATGTCACTGATGAAGATGTTGAATAGGACCGGTCCCAACACTGATCCCTGTGGTACCCCACTGGTCACTCTTCCCTCTGTGGAGTGACAGCCATTTACCACCACCCTCTGTGTCCTGCCACCCAGCCAGTTACCTACCTACCACACTACTGTCCTGCCCACACCAATATTCCCCAGTTTGTGTAATAGTCTTCTATGTGGCACAGTGTCAAAGGCCTTGCTGAAGTCCAGATAGGCCATGTTCACTGCCCTCCCCTGATCCACCTCCCTAGTCACCCAGTCAAAAAATTCAATGAGGTTGGTCTCACATGACCTCCCCCTGGTGAAACCATGCTGCCTTGGGTCCTGTAGTCCATTGACAACCAGATGTTCCACCAATCTCTCCTTCAGTAGTGCTTCCATGATCTTCCCCACTACTGAGGTGAGGCTGACTGGTCTGTAGTTCCCTGCTTCCTCTTTGTTCCCACTTTTGTATAAGGGGACTACATCTGCTGTCCTCCAGTCTTTGGGTACCTCCCCTGTTTCCAATGATTAGCTAAACAGGATAGCCAGAGGTTCAGCCACCACCTCTCTTAGTTCTTTAAGGACCCTGGGTTGCACCCCATCTGGCCCCATTGCTTTATCAACTCTTACTACTTCCAGTTCCTTCAGGATCCTTTCTCGTGTAAAGGGACTTGTGTCCATTTCTGCACCATTCTCACCCCTTGTACTCCCTTCAGACCCATTACCCCCCTCTTCCTCAGTAAAAACTAAGCAGAAATACCTGTTCAATATGTCAGCTTTACTGTTGTCATCCTCCATGCGGCTCCCATCCTCCCCTTCAGTCTCACTATCCCTCCCTTTGTCTTTCTTTTTCCTTATGTACCTGTAAAGGTTTTGTCCCTTACCCACTGATTTTGCAATGTGTTCTTCTGTCTGAGCTTTGGCTTCCCTTACTGACCTCCCTGCCTCCTTTGCTTCTCCTGGTACTTCTCCCTATCCCCTTCTGCCTGTGTCTTTTGTATTGCCTGAATGCAATCTTTTGGCTTTCACTTTCTTTGATACCTCTTTGGAAAACCATAATGGTCTCCTCTTCCTTTTCCTCTTGCTAACCTGCTTAATGCATAATTCTGTTGTTCTTGTAATCCCCATTTTAAATACCTCACTGTTTCTCACCCTGATTCCTGTCCCATTCCCTTTAATGCCTCTTTCAAGTATCTCCCCATTTTCCCAAAGTCTGCCCCCCTAAAATCCAGGATACGTGTTTTGTGTGGTTTGGTTCTGCTCTTTCTGTGATTTCAAACCACAATGACTGGTGGTCACTGTTACCAGGTGCTCCCCACTGTTACCCCCATCACACTGTCCCTGTTTGTGAGCACAAGGTCCAGTATTGCCTTCTGCCGAGTTGGTTCCATGACCAGTTGCTTGAAGAAGGCACCCTGAAGGAGTCCAGGATAAATCTGCTCCTAGTTGATGCTGCTGCTGGGTTGCTCCAGTCCACGTCTGGAATATTGAAGTCTCCAACCAGTAGTACCTCACCCTTGTCTGCCATCCTTTGGATGGCTAGCATCAGCTCCCTATCTGTTTCTTCCTCCTGGTCTGGTGGTCTATAGACCACACCTGTGCAGATGGCTGGCCCCATTTTCCTTTCCAGCTCAACCCACAGTATATCTCCCCCAATTTGTTCCTCCTGGATCTCTGTGGCCCTTATGTCATTTTTCCCATATCCCAGTCATGGTTATCATTACACCAGGTTTCAGTGATGGCCACAATGTCCAGGTTTGACTGTACCATGACAGCCTCCAGATCTTCCATCTTGTTGCTAAGGCTTCTGGCATTTGCACACATGGCTTTCCATGATTTGACCTCCCTAGACTGCTTCACTGTTCTACTCCAGCGCCTTCCTTGGTTGTCATTTATTCCTGGTTCTCCTTGCTGTCTGCCCTTCTGCTGAATTTTGCCCCTTTTCTGCTTATCCACCTCTTGGGCACTAATCTCCATCTTTTGTACACTGCTTTGCAGAGATAGCCACTCCTCTGGTTCACTGGTTCCACTGCTAGCTGTGGGGGGTGAGCAAGTAGGTACCCTCCTTGCTGGCCTGCCACCCCCCTTTGCAAGTTTAAATGCTTGTCAGTTTAGCATTTTAACTTATCATTGAGTGCTTGGATTCCCCTCCAGGATGGATGCAGGCCGTCAGGCTTGAACAAACCTCCATCCCTCCAGGTGGTTCCCCAGTCACCAATGAATCAAACCCTTCCTCACAGCACCAGTTCTTCAACCATGAGTTAAAGTTCTGGTGCATGCACTCTCATCTCTCCTTGCCTCTCACAGGTAGTACTTCTGAAAGTGACAGAAGTAGCTACTTGCTTGAGACCCCTCCCCAGTTTCCTAAACTCTTCCTGACCTTCCTTTGGCTCCCCATTTGCCAGGTCATTAGTACCTAGGTGGATAATGACATCTAGCTCACCCTCCCGTCTTGCCTTCCCAGTGATCACCAGGATCTTTCTTCCATCCCTCCATGCCATGGCACCTGGTAGGCACCTCACCTCCCTGTCCTCCCCCTCCTGTGTTCCTAGCTGGATCCCTCTTATGATGGAGTCCCCCACCAGGGTTCACTTCCTCCTCCTCTGTGGTCCACTGCTTTCCCCACTGAGGTCACCTCCTTGACTAACCTCCACATCCTTTCCTTCCACTTCTCTGGGTACCTCTATTTGGTTGTCCTCGTTTGCCAGTGTGGCATTTGAGTTCATGAGTGGAATAGGATCTGGGATGTGCCTCTGCCTGACTGCTCTAACCCTCCCTGAGCCCACTGTCATCCAAGTGCTCCTCGTTCTCGGCATCCTTTGAGGCAGCTGCATTGGACTGGGTGGTCCCTGGATAGGCGATGGTACTCCTGACCCAGTTTACTTCTGCTCTGAGTCTGGCTACCTCATCCTGCAGTCCAGAGAGATGCATGCAGATAGGGCAGCACCTCAGTGTCCAGAAGGTCTGCCTGAATATGGCCGGCCCACAACCACTGCATTGCACCACTCCCCACATTATACTGCTGTTCCATTACTTGTCTGCTACTGAAGCTCTCCTAGTTCTCTTTTTATTAATTTACTGTACTAAAAATCCTGTCACTGATCCTCAGATAATTTTTTTTTTAAGGAAAAAGAAACCAATAAATAAATAAATGAGTCAAAACACTTGTTGTGCTGAGGGTGGGCTTCTTCCCCCTTATGCCCCTCCTACTTCATACCCCGTACTATACCCTGTGTTTAGCTCCTGTCAATCAGATTTATCAGGGCATATAATTAAGATTTGGGAAAAGGGGGGGGCGAAAATTTGCAGCAATTAAAGACAGCACAGAATTACACCACCACTATGTTTTAAATTTTCAACAGCCCAAAAACAATTATAAGTAAAGACAACAAAGAAAGTATAGTGTCACTACAAGCCCACAATCTAAGTTTAAAAGGAAAATAGAAATTACCAGTTACTCTAAAGCACTGAATTGAATATGTTTCCTTCTTTCCCCTTCTGGCTTCTTCTGAGCCTAGTGACCAAAAAGAGAAGATTGTAGACGTTTGCAGGCAGAGCTTGTAAACATTTCATTAAAGTGCAGACAGACAAGTAAAATGGCAGGGCAATCAAAGGGAGGTAGGCTAGTGAATATGTGGAAGGGGAGGATTGACTTTAAACAGGTATCAAAAGTTTAAGTAGGATCCAACAAGTACAGCGGTCCATAAAGTTCAGGTGAGGCGTAGTCTATGTTTGAAAGCTAGATGAGATGGGGCATTTCTCAGATCGATGGGCAGCAAGTTCCAAGTATGAGGGCCGCATCTGAAAAGCCAGCCCTTGAAATCACGGCAGGGGAACTGATAAAAAGACTTGTCTGAGGACCTTAAGTCACGCGATGGGATCACCGGTTGTAGCAACTCAGACAGTGTGGCTGGTTTCGCCATTCTGATTATGGAGTCTGACAGACTGCAGAGGTAATATTATCTTGTGGAGGATGGGGATAGCCAGCCAAGCTCTATATAGAGTTGGCAGTGGTGCATCAGGCACGGAGCTTTAGCTGCATACCTACAGACATTATTGTAGGTGGTGTCCTATTTCTGTAGAACAGTTTTATTGGCCATTGTGAGGATAGGAGCACAATATGCCAGAGTGGGTAATAGGATTCCCCTGGCTATGGCAAGTTTGGCAGTGGGTATGAGCATATAATTTGTCCTGTAGGCAGCTCCTAGCTTACAGCTGACATTTTTACATGACTCGTGGATATGCTGCTTCAGGTCGAGGTTTTGGTCAAGCTGTATTCCAAGATAGCGGAAAGAACTTACAGTCTCAAGGGGGGTTCCGTTCATATCAGAAATGTTAAGTGAAGATGTGCAGGTTCTGAGTTTATGATTTGATCCAAAGAGCATGGCCTTGGTTTTACTTGCATTGAGTACAAGGAGATGTGCATCTAGCCAGTGTTGTGTCAGGTGGAAAGCTGATGACAGAGTGGCATTCAGATGGGAGATGTTGTCAGAGTGAGCATATATTATGAGATCATCAGCATAAAGTAGCAAGTTGCCAGATGTTATTATGTTGGGCAGGTTGTTAATAAATAGTGAGAAGAGGGTGGACCAAGTATAGAGCCTGTGGTACTCAATATTGATCTTGGTACTGTCGGAGATGGCGAGTTAAGTTTACTGCTTGAGTCCTGTTGGTGAGGTAGCTACAGAACCAAGTTGTTACTGGGGATGAGAAGCACAGGTTTTTGAGGGTGGCAAGCAGCAGCGGATGATCAACGAGATCAAAGGCCTTAGTGAGGTCTATGAACACAGCCCCTGTTAGCTGCCCTCTGTCCATATTGGAGAGAACATCCGAGGTGAATTTTGTCAGTGCAGTTGTAGTACTATGGTGTTTTCTGAAGCTATGTTGAGCTTCACAGAGTGCATTAGAGGAGTCAATAAATTCTGTGACCTGGGTGGCTACTATCTTCTCGAGAATTTTGCTAAGAACCGAAAGTATGGCTATAGGTCTATAGTTTGATGAATCATTTTTGCTCCCTTTTTAAAAAACTGGTGTGATTCTGGCAGCCTTCCAAATCTCAGGGACAGTGCCAGTGGAGAGAGATAACATGAAGATCCTGGCAAGTGGACGGGATATGAGATGAGCAGCCATTTTCAGCAGCCATGGTTCCAGAGTGTCAGAGCCAGGGCTAGTGTTTTCAGATATGATCGATAGGAGTTTGTGAACTTGATTTCCTGTAACCACTTTAAAGTAAAACAATCATTTAGGGGCAGGTTGTTCATCGGTACTCATCTTGGCAGAGTATGGCTGAGAGGCAGCTGGCAAAGATTTTAGAGAGGATGTAATGGCTGATAGGTCTGAGAATTGCAGATTGAAGGTGTTGGCAATGGTGAGGGAGTCATTGCAGTGGACCCCTTGGAGTAGCGTTTCCGAGGGGGTGATGGATTGGGGGGTTCTGAGGAAGTTTTTTTATGTGACTCTAAAATTTTCGTGGATCATTTGCAGAGCTGGTTAATAGGTTCTGGCAATATCTGCTTTTTGCAAGTCTGATATGTTTCTTGCAGTCACTTCTATGTTGCTTGTATAACTGATGATCCCAGGGCAGGCCAGTGGATTTGTAATGTTTCCAGAGTTTGTCTCTAAGTTTGAGCTTATGAAGAAGATCTTTGCTCAGCCACCTTGTTTGTTGCCCCCTGACCCTTCTCTTTGTCTTTGGTACATGCCTCCTTTGAACCTCACCAAACCTGTTAAGGAAAACATCCAGGGCAACCTCAGCACTGGTTGCGCTGTAGATTTCGGACCAGTCTATGTTAGATGTATCAGAAAGAAATGCCTGTACATCCAGTGCTGCAAAGTTGGTGATGGTGATGAGGCGGGACCGAGGAGCAGGCGGTGGACAGGAGCGCCAGTGACAGACGGTGGGAGAGTGGTCTGTCAGAGAGTCCGCTAGAACAGCTGTTTTGGTTACATGGTCAGGTCGGTTGGTGAGAATCCAGTCCAAGAGCATTCCTGACTGCGTGTTTGTCATTCTTGTGTGTTCAGTGATGAGTTGGTGAAAGTTATATTTTTGGACCAGAGATGCAAGGTTACCATGATTCGGTCCTAGGCAGTTTAAGTTAACGTTAACAGGATACACTCATTCAGCTTCACAGATTGTCACACATGTTGGAGTAAGATCTGGAGACTTTCCAACCCTCCGGTGGGTGGGTTGTACACACACAGGATGTGCAGGTATTTAGCTCCTAGGGACAGTGTAGCATGTAGTGATTCACAGCGCATTTTAGGATCCGAATCAGGAACCACTTTTAGCGAGAGGTGATTTTTATAATAAATGGCAACACCCCCCAACCCTTTTAGAGCCACTTCAATCCTGGTGAATGACAGCATACCCAGGTAGGGCGCAGTGTACATCCAGGATGTTAGTTTTGAGCCAAGTTTCTGTGAGGCACATGATGTTGGGGTTAACCAGTCTTGCCCAGGCTTCAAGCTCAGCCAGGTGCCCCCATTAGACTTCTAATATTCAAATGGGCTAGTAATAGGCCTTTACTTGTTTTGGTTGAGGCTGCTAATGGGGTATAATGTTGTGGACCTGGTTTCAATTCTATGTCACCAGCCATCAGGAGTAGCCTTTGGGCTAGGTACTTAAGCAAGGTTCTAGTGAATCTTTTATGTTTTTTCTGCTTATCCCTATGCTGTAGGTAGTACAGGAGTGACAGGTAGGTACAGCCTTTCTTCAAGAGAGCATAGCGAAGAGTGGGTAAGGGGTGACGGTATGAAAGAAGAAGATTAGAGAAACTAAAGTCCTTGAACAATTGCACTTTATGATTAATGACAAGAGGCAGAGATAGGGAGACATTGCTTAGTCCGTAGAGGAGACACAGGCAGAATAAGGGCATCAAGCCTGTGCGATAGATGCCTAGATGTAGTGTCATTTTAGTATTGTAGGAGCAGGTCATGCGAGCACAGAAAAGAGGAGTATTAAACAGAACAGTGCCGAGGGTGGCAAAGCGTTACAGGGTGAAGATACTGGTAGGCCTAGAATTGCTTGGAATTGCACACAGGAGAGGGATAGGATTCAATGGTACAACCCAGGAAGGCGGGCTTGGCAAATTGAAATTACAGAGCTGTTAGATTGAGAGATAGGAAGCTGCCCCTAGTGGAAGTGGAGTATAAGGAGCCAATGGGAAAGTGGACACTTAGTCATATGACCAGCTAATGTCTATAAAGCTAAAGGGTCGACCAGGGTGGGTGAGGTGGGGGGAAGGTGGGGAGCCGGCGCGAAGCACTGGCGGGAAGAGTCTTTGAGGAGCTGTATTACTTAGCTGCAGTGGTGTCGCTCACAGTCCCCAGGAGTTCTAAAACAGCAGACAGATTCAAAATTACAAAGTGAAAACAGCTGCTTTCTGTGGTGGATGGTACTAGATACAGTTCCAAACCCAGCAGGAGAGAGCCGGCAGGAGGGAGGTCAATTTAACATACCTTGTGGGCTATGCGCCTTTAGCGGCACAAGATACCAGGGAGTGGCTGAGCTCCTGGTTCCCTTCCTTGGGCAGCGTGCGGTCGGTGCGGCCCCTTTCAACACTTGCAATGGATGAGCGCTTTTGTCTTCACTGGGGGCTGCCGGTCAAGCAGGGACCCCAGAGGCATCTTTAGGTCCAGAGGCTGGTTCCTTGATGTTGGAGGAGGGTGTCCAAAGCCTCGGTGGATTTGGAGGGATCCTAAGGGGGTAGCAAGAAGAGGCAGATTAAGAAGGGGAGCAGGACAAAGGAAGTGGCGTAGGTGAGGGAGAGGAGGAGATTAGACGGCAGAGGAATAGAGTTACAGGTCACAGATTTAAAGCAGGTAAAGAGGACAGCTCTTAATAGGTTTAGGTGAACAAAGGGGGGTAGGGGATTCAAACAGAAAAGAGGCGGGGAAAACAGTACAGGGCAGCAGAGAAGCAGTTTAAACTAGCTACAACAGGTTAGATTTCAGGCCAAATTTTTACAGGTTTTGAGACACAAGAAATAATGTGTCTAGCCAACAAATTTAGTCTTTGAGGAGCTGTATTACTTAGCCGCAGTGGCGTCGCTCACAGTCCCCAGGAGTTCTAAAACAGCAGACAGATTCAAAATTACAAAGTGGAAACAGCCGCTTTCTGTGGTGGATGGTACTAGATACAGTTCCAAACCCAGCAGGAGAGAGCCGGCAGGAGGGAGGTCAATTTAACATACCTTGTGGGCTATGTGCCTTTAGCGGCACAAGGTACCAGGGAGCGGCCGAGCTCCTGGTTCCCTTCCTCGGGCAGCATGCGGTCGGTGCGGCCCCTATCAACACTCGCAGTGGAGGAGCACTTTTGTCTTCACTGGGGGCTGCCAGTCAAGCAGGGACCCCAGAGGCATCTTTAGGTCCAGAGGCTGGTTCCTTGATGCTGGAGGAGGGTGTCCAAAGCCCCTGTGGGCTTGGAGGGATCCTTGCGGGCTATGTGCCTTTAGCGGCACAAGGTACCAGGGAGCGGCCGAGCTCCTGGTTCCCTTCCTCGGGCAGCGTGCGGTCAGTGCAGCACCTATCAGCACTCACAGTGGAGGAGCGCTTTTGTCTTCACTGTGGGCTGCCGGTCAAGCAGGGACCCCAGAGGAGTCTTTAGGTCCAGAGGCTGGTTCCTTGATGCTGGAGAAGGGTGTCCAAAGCCCCAGTGGTACACAGAGAACCATGACTGGGATGTCAACATACCTGGGTACACAATCTACATAAAGGACAGGGAGGGAAGAAGAGGAGGAGGAATAGCTCTCTATGTAAGGGAAGGGATCAAAGCAACAGAACTAAAGGGTAAACAGGGAGGAGAAGAGGCACTGTGGGTCACCCTGGAGATGGGAAATGGCTCCACAATCCACACAGGGGTAGTATACAGACCCCCATCTCAGGGGGAGGAAATGGACAAGGAAATTATAGAAGGCATACTTGGGATGGCAGAGAAAGGGGAGATATTGCTGATGGTGGACCTGAATATGCCAGATGTTGACTGGAGCACCTTTACTGCAGCCACATCCAAGAGCAGGGCCATTCTCGATGCCCTACAGGGGGCATGCCTCAGACAGCTAGTTTTGGGACCCACTCGGGAGAGAGCAATCTTAGACCTGGTACTCTCAAATGGGGATGGAGAGAGGATCTCTGATCTTGAAGTGAGTAGCCATCTGGGAACAAGCAACCACCAAACAGTGTGGTTCATGATAAACCTAGCTGTAGAATCTAGCCACACAAAAGTGAAGGTACTGGACTTCAAGAGGGCTGATTTTGTCAAAATAGGAGAGTGCCTCAGAAAAGCACTAGCAAACAGGCAAGAAGGTAGGGTGGAGCAACAATGGGGAAACATCAAAACAGCCTTCACAGAGGCAACAAGCCTTTGTGTGAAGCAAATAAACAAATCAAAACAAAAGAAAAAAACACTATGGTTCTCAAAAGAAGTGGCCAGGAAGGTAAGGGAGAAAAAAGATAGCATTCAGGAAGTATAAGGAAACACAGAAGGAGCAGGACAGAGAACTGTACCAGTTAAAGCAGAAGGAAGCGGGTAAGGCAGTCAGAATAGCAAAGGCCCAAACCGAGAAAAAGATAGTCAAATCAGTTAAGAAGGGGGATAAAACCTTTTATAGGTACATTAGGGAGCAAAGAAAGACTAAGACAGGGATGCTGAGGCTGATCAAAGAGGAAGGTGGTTGGGCAGACAGCGACAGTGAAAAAGCAGGAATACTGAATAAATACTTCTGCTTAGTATTCACAATGGAAAAGCTGGGGAACATACCTAATCCAGTCAATAGAAGCACTCTGGATAGGGGGGTTGATATTAGTCCTTTCACAGAAGAAAGGGTTCTGAAAGAACTTTTAAAACTGAAGGTGGATAAAGCAATGGGGCCTGATGGGATTCACCCCAGAATTCTAAAAGAACTAAGGGAAGAACTAGTAACACCACTGACTACCCTTTTTAATAAATCGTGGAAGGATGGTGTGGTACCTGAAGACTGGAGGAGGGTGGATGTGATTCCCCTTCACAAAAGTGGGAGCAAGGCAGAAGCAGGAAACTACAAACCTGTCAGTTGGACCTCAGTGGTAGGGAAAATGATGGAATCACTTCTGAAGGAAAGAACTGTTGAGTACCTAGAGGTCAGTGGGGCATAGGACCCTAGGCAGCATGGATTCACAGCAGGAAGGTAATGTCAGACAAATCTAATTGATTTCTTTGACTGGGTGACCAAAGCAGTAGACCAAGGAGGGGCTGTGGACATGGCCTACCTAGACTTTAGCAAGGCATTTGACACAGTCCCGCACTAAAGATTAATAAACAAATTAGCCAGCCTGGGAGTGGGTCCCAGGGTGGTAGCCTGGATAAAACACTGGTTAGACAACAGAACACAGTGGGTAATAGTAAATGGAGTCCACAGTGAAGAAAGGATGGTTACTAGTGGGGTACTGCAGGGTTCAGTACTGGGGCCGGTCCTTTTTAATGTCTTTATAAGTGACATTGCAGAGGGACTGGAAGGGAAAGTATGTCTTTTTGCAGATGACACAAAGATCTGCAACAGGGTTGATACACAAGGTGGGGTGGAAAGGATGAAAAGGGACTTGGCAAGGTTGGAGGAATGGTCAAATGTATGGCAGCTTAGATTCAATGCAAATAAGTGCAAAGTAATGCACCTGGGAAACAAACCCAGGGGAAGAGTACACAATGGGGGGTGAGATACTAACAACAACAAAAATGGAAAGAGACCTGGGGTAGTCATATCAGATGACCTAAAGGTGGACCAGCAATGTGAGAAGGCAGTAAGGAGGGCTGGAGGGATACCGGGATGCATAGGGATAGGCATCACCAGTAGAAAACAGGAAGTTGTTGGCCCTCTGTACAGACAGTTGGTAAGACTACATCTGGAGTACTGTGTACAGTTCTGGAGACCCCCTCTCCGCAAAGACATAGACAGGGTGGAGGCTGTCCAGAGGAGGGCAACCAAAATGGCACAGGGTCTGCATCAGAAGACATATGAAGAAAGACTAAAGGAACTAAAGATGTATAGCCTCGTGGAAAGGAGGAAGAGGGGGGACATGATAGAAACTTTCAAATACCTCATGGGAATCAAAGTCCAAGAGGGTAGCATCTTTCAGAAAAAGAGATGTGCAAAAACAAGGGGGCACAATTTGAAGATAGAGAGGGGATGGCTAAGAGGTAATGTGAGGAAGTATTTCTTCACAGAGAGGGTTGTGGATACATGGAACAGCCTTCCTGAGGAGGTTGTAGAGCCAAAACAGTGGGGGAATTCAAGAATGCATGGGACAGATATAAGGCAATACTAGTGGGGCGGGGATAGGAGGAAGTAGGCTGTTAGTTAACTAGGATCTGCAGCTTATCTGTTAGGTAGGGAAATTGGCAGACTAGATGGGCCAAGCAGTCCTTATCTGCCATCAAATTCTATGTTTCTATGTTTCTATAATTCTATAATTTACAGCTATTGAAAACAAAATGGGAAACCAAAATAGGTCACAACATTATAGTGAGTGAATTGAATCAGATTTTAGATACAACACAACTAGGTATATGATCCTCAAAACTTATGCAAATATATTATAATATTATACACAGAATATATTATACACCTCATAAAATAAACCTAATGAATCCTAAGCATTCCATTTTTTGCCCAAGATGTAAATTCAGAAAATGTAGCATTAGAGTACATGTTAGTAACATGCAGTGATTTAGATATGTAGTGGCGTAAATGTTTAGACACAATACATAAAACCACTTTAGGAATAATGAATATCTTTTGTTAATGAGTGGCCCCACAATAAATGATCATAAAATACATCAAAAATATCAACAAATATTAATGTAAATAGCCTTAATCAATGCATTTAAATGCATCTTAATGAAATGGAAAAACTCTCTCCCCCATGATTATAATACATAGTTGAATATTATGACAGATACCTATAAAGTAGGGACAGTTAGCCTGTCTGGTGGCACTGAGGGCTGAGTCACTGAATGCCTTACCTCGTGCTACGCTGATGACCCATGTTCAAGAATGAACACAGGCCACCGGGGGTCGGCAGGGGAGTAGAAGGATCAAGTGTCCAAGGGATGGCTCTCTTTCTCTGGGGAGGTGGGTGCCTGTGCTTAGCATACCACTGGCCCCTAGTGGAAGCCTAGGGGCAGGGCATTGACACTGTAGAGTGGGCAGAGATGGGGCAGATGCCTGGAGGACTGCATGTGGGTGTGTGCGTGTCCCTCTGTTGGCCTCATTGCATGCCCCATCTTATGAAGGAAGAAAAATGGAGGAGAAAATATGTTGCTGTAGTGTATGATGGAGGGCGCCTCACAGGTCTTGCTCCTGGCTAGCCATGGTGCTTGCCACACTGGACCTGGTCTCTGGCAGGGGTTGGGAAATCCAACCAGCCCTGCCAGAGAAGGGGTAAGCCTTGGGGGTAAGGGTCAGTGCCAGCTGGTGTATGCTAGGGGATGGGGCTGGATGCTCCCTCCAGAGATAGGGGCCTCAACAACAGGAGCATAAAATAATAGCAAAAAAAAAAAATAGAGAAAGTTCATTATATCTTGGAAAAAAGTATGAATCATTTCATAAAATATGGTTACATTTTGGTAATTGTATAAAATCAAGAGACTTATTGATAAATATGTTGTAAGGTGAAAAGGAATAGGCAAGGTATAATTATTTAAACTAAAATAGTATTCATCATCATCATCAAGTTTATTGTTCGGCATATCATGCCATTACAAATTCTGACATAAATATCAATGTAAAAAAGTACATAAATATACATATCAAATAAACATACAATTAAAAACTATTTTAGGTCAATATAAAATAGCTTTTGCAATACCCAGATATCGCATAAAGTCATTTCATCACAGATTAGCTACAGCACCTCCTCTAACCAAGCCAGTTTAATCCTTTACTATATCAATCATCCCTATTCTGCCCATATTTCCATAAAATAATACATTAATATGCACCATATTTCAAGACAGCTTGTTTATATATAAGAAATCCCACAATTCTATTGCCTAATTCAGGGTTTCAAATGGAAATCATTAAGTTCTATGTATCTTAAGAGGGAGGCCACAGAGACAAGTACCACTTCTTCCTGTGCTTTTAACAGATATGTAAATATGTTATCCGGTTGATAAGTGAGATGTTGAATAAAACTACCCAGAAGGGAAAACCTCATTTTTCATACAGAGGACAAAGCATAACCACATGTAATAAATTATCCTGACTTCGCCCACATTTACAGTAATGGTCTTCATTTTTTCTTTTCTCAAATCTCCCCTTCCTAACATTACTTGAGAAACATTCAAAGCAAAATCTAGTGACAGCTTTCCTATGTTTAGGGTTTTGTAAAATCTCCAAATATAATTCTAATTTGAGGGATCTTTTATTTTTAGCCAACCACGGACAGGCTTTAGACAATCTGTTAATCTCCAGATCTTTTTGCATAAATACATTCTTTATCCTAAAATTAACTTGTTGTCTTAGTTGGGCTAAAGGGAGTCTTAAACAGTCTGTAATTGTTGACAACAATCCAAGTGGTTTAATTATTTCTTCTACTACTTTCGTGCAGGAGAAAATTGTTCGTGACTGGAGATATGTTATACCTTCCTCCAAACAGACCCCAGGAAGCCTTTCCTGCTTCATTCTAAACACTCTCAACCAGTAATTCACTAATCTCTGCTGTATTTGACATTCACTTGAAATCCTACCAGTATCAGCCCTCACTAATGAAGATGGGACAGCAATTGGTAGCCCTAACATCCTCTTATAGGGTTTGTTCAAACAGGGGTCAAGTCCTATTTTACTGTTATAATTAATGCCCCAAGTTTCAGCTCCATAAAGGAGCTGAAATTTGATATTGGCTTCAATGACCATTAGGTTGCCTTTAATAGAATTCTCTCCAAACCTGGAAAAAAAGGACAAAAGAGCAGGAAGAAACTTCTCTGCCTTTAACTTAGTTTCCTTCAGGTGATCACACCAGTTTCCATTTTGGCTGAAAGTAATTCCTAAATAGCAAAAATCTGTTACTACATCTAGTCTATAATGATTCATATAATATTTATAATTACTTCTATTCTCCCCAAAAACCAATACCTTGGTTTTACTGTAGTTAATCTGAAGATCTGCACTACAACTTTCTGCATAGAATGTATCCAGACTTCTTATCATACCTAAATGACTTGTTGAAAGTAAAACCACGTCATCAGCATAAGCCAAATAAGGTAATGCTCTTGCTCCAATTTTTGGCATATGAAATTCTTCATCATACATCCTATTTAATGCGGTGCAGAAAAACAGATTAAACAACAGGGGTGCCAATGAGCAACCCTGTTTAACCCCTATATTAGAGCTAAACCAATTACTTAGTTCACCTTTATTATTGTACCTAACACTAACATAATTGTCCTGATGAATCAACCTAATAATTTCCCATAGAGAAGGGTCTACTCCAAGACCTGCAAGTCTTTCCCAGATAAAAATTCTACTGACTTTGTCAAAAGCTGACTTAAGATCAATAAATGTGCAATGACGTTTTTGTTTTTTAACCACCTTGTATTTATGTATAAGGTGTGCCAAAATAAAAGTTTGGTCCATTGTTGAGTAATCTTTTCTGAATCCAGCTTGTGCTTCATCAAGTAGATTACTGATCTCAACCCAACGATACAGTCTTTTATTAATATTTTTTGTAAATAATTTCCTCAGAGTATTAAGTAAACTGACCGGCCTATAGCAACCCGGATCCTTTCTGTCACCTTTTTTAAATATTGGTACGATGATACTTAAATTCCAACATCTTGGGTTAATCCCTGTTATCCAAACATAATTAAACAATTTATATAAAAAGGGAATCCAGTAGTACTTAGTCCTAATTATGATGTCCAAAGGGATCCCATCAGGACCTGGAGTCTTTCTTCTTTTAAATGAATCCATTGCATTCTCTATCTCTTTTACTGTAATCTCATCAGTAGGTCTATACATTCGTTCCCTAGTTCACATCTGTATTAATTTGAGAAGATAATCAGGTTCTTCCCTGCCGAACATTTATTTATAGTGAGTTTCCCACATATTAGATTCAATATATGCCTCACTTCTATCATTAATTTTCATGCCAAATCTAACAATATGCCAAAACAATTTGTTGTCATTTGATTGAACCGCCCTCTTTAACTCCAACCATAATTGTTTCACATATTTTCTTTTACTATTTACTAGCATTAACTTATAATTTTTCCTTATTTGATTCATTTTCTTGTTATTTTCTTTATTTGGATACATTTTTAGTATTCTAAATTGTTTATTAAGATGTTTCCTAGCTTGTTTACATTCCATATTATACCATGGTTGACCTGTTTTTTCCTTAATCTTTACCTCTTTTGTAATTATATAAACTACTGCACTTATAATAGAATTGCAGTATATTCAGATATTATTTGGTTATCAGGGGCATTATCTGCTGACTCCAATAATCTTGTTAAAATTCCTGCATTTTGTAAAATGCCTTCAGAGTTTTGGGCTTCAATCATTTCCTACTTAATTCTATTCCTTTTCAGCTGGATCGATAAAGGTTCATGTCTAATTATTTTATTAATACATTCTTTTCTATTTAACCTAAGCTCAAGACCTGAGTGCTGACTTTCTGGCCTTGTTTTTAAATCTAGGGAATGACATCAGTTGATCATATCTAAATCTGTCCAGTCAAAATCAATAGTTAAGGAACTATTCCCTCCCCGAATTAGTATTCTCCCTCTAAGTCCAAAAAGATTCTTCCATTTAAAAGGCATAAATTCCTATCTTCAATCCGGTTAAATCTATTCCACGCTTATTTATTACCAAGTCCTTTGCTCTCCTTATAGTTTGCACTTTAGATTTATCATTTAAAGACAAAACTTCCTCTATATCATTAGTACAAGCCTGTAAATTGCTTAATCTAGCATTAAAATTCCCCATAATCAGCAGTCCACATTCAGGATAGTCACTGTGGATGCTGATTATTATATCATTAAATGTCCTGAAAAGGTCCAATCTCCATATTTACTTCCTACAGGATTACAATAAACATTGATTATATACCAAGAATCCATGTCTTTATCCATTATTTTAACCACTTGTAGACCACTACTATTAGTACTTATTTCTTCAGTTATTATATCAATGTCTAGTTTAATAAAAATTGAAAGCCCCCAATCCCCCTCCCAAATTTCTTTCTTTTACTGGCCAATTTATTATAAGACTTATATCCATCTAAAAGAAGATTCGTAAGTGCCCTTGTTTCTTGTACACAGATCAAATCAAATAAATTCAAGCATTTGATTGTTTTTGGATCCCCTAACTTTTCCCCAAGTCCTGATGGATTCCAGGACAAAATATTAAGTTTGTCTCCTTTGTTTGTAAACATGTCTGGTCTGTTGGAGTCAACAGTGTGTAAAGAATTGGTTCTTAGTCCCTGTGGGCTCCCTTTAGCAGAGTCAATTTGTCATTGATTCATTAGTGAGAGCATTTCATATATATTGGCTGTTTCAACCAAAATCTCCAATGTTGCCCCTTCTGATGTATAGTTATAAATGAGTCCTCTAGTATGCTTTTATCATCCTCAATACAGACTTAAATGCCTAACTGGTCTAAAGTAAGCAGTTTCTTGTTTAATTCCTTAACCAGACTTTCATGTTTGACCTTGAATATGACCTGTCCATCAATTTCTAATCTCCTAAAATTATTAATTAGAGAACTACTGACAGAAGTTCCCAAACACCCAAAAAGTTAATTAATTTACTTTTTAAGTTAAATGTGTTCTCATTCTGCAACTGCTTCAATCCAAAAATAGAAACTAATACTTTTAGTTGGGTTATTGCATATCCCTTATCATTATAAAATTCTGGAAAGAGTTCATTCAAGGTCAATAAGTCTCTGACTTGGATTCCCACCCTCTCAAATGCCTTAGTTTTTGAGCAACAGCTTTTAGAATATAAAACTAGTTAGTGACCAGCAAGACTAGTTCAGAGGTAGAAATTGGTCTAATTATGCTAATAGAATGCTTAACCAAATTAGAACCATCCAATATATTTGTTAGAAATTCAACCATTCATCTAGTTAATTTGTCCTGTGTTTCCTGAGGAACACAGGACACATTAAACAATGGGAGAACAAAATCAGTACCAATAGTTTTTAGCAAAAAACGTCTAAAATATTTGCTGCCCTCTTGGCTCACTCTGTCCTGGGTACTTAATGGACTAAGTTCTTGAATATTCTGTACTTTGATAACCTTCGCCTTATTTAGTAGACTTTTGTCCACTGTCATAATGTTCTTTGTTATTACTTTCTCCACTTCTCCCTTTTCCCTTCTAATTTCTTCTTTGCAATGTTATTATTTTGCTCTTTCTTATTTCTTTTGTTTCTTTAGCTTCTCTGATCTATTTCCCTTCTTAGGGCAGCTCTCATTTATTTTTACACTCCCTGGTGTTCATTTAAATCTAGTTTAACACCTACATCACATAAAAATGAGTCAGTATCCATTTGTTTTGATTTACAAATGTTTTCAATTGCGCCTCAGTCTCCATTATAACTTCCCTAGCTTTAATTCCCTTTCCCTTACAGTGCTTATCAGTTTTTAACTTGCTCTCTTTAACACACTTACATTTGCTCTTATGTTTGCACATACACTTACACTTGCCCTCACCTCTGCTAGCCTTTAAAAATCCCTCTGTGAGCCTCTTGCTCCTCTCCATTTTTCCATAAGGAAGGAATGTTTCTGCCATCTCTTTACAAATGCTGGTATCTCTTAAATTTTTATTAGGTAACATTACGTACTCAGGGCCATTACATATAATTGATTGTTCTGAGAAATTATCTGTATTCACTCTTGAAATAACATTGGACTCTAAAACTAAATAAATCTTGACCAAACTGACCACTATGGGCCAAAGTATGGGCCAAAGTATAACCCAAGGTGAGGGCCAATAACACTCTGGTCAAGAATTAAGTTGTCTCTAACACTTTGGACTGATATATCAACTCCCTTGTGTCCTTGTTCCATTAGGTCCAATTTAACTTTGTTTTCTAGACATATCCCTTTAATAAAGGAAAGGTCATGTTTAATATACAGCAATTGTTTAAACAAAAAAAATTAGAGTTGAGTGGATCTCTTAACACATTAATAATGTCTTGAGTTGTGCCCTCCATGTCTGGGATGCTTCTATTCTCAGGACTCATTGTCCAGGAAGTACAACTATAATCTTCCCTAGTAGACTGACTCAAAGCCTCCGTTGCCTGATTTTCTCCTTTTGTATGCCTTACTGATACTATCCCTTCATCTTTCTTTTCATTTATATGTTTCTCAATGTCCATTTTATTTGTAGGAACTTCTGTTTCAGTCTGAGCAGCTGCCTTTGCTCATTGTCACTAAAATGTGACCTCAATGTTTCTCTCATACTTCTCACCTCAATATCTAACACAGTCAAATTATGAAAAATATCAGAGAAATCAATTTTGGTGGCTTGAATCTGTTCAGACTCCTCTCTAATTCCTTGTTTTATTGGGCTGACCCTTTCTAACTTACTGTTACTAGAATGATGACACACTTCCACTTCTTTGCTTATAAGTGGTATAATATCTGCTATTGTCATAGTCTTGGAATTACCATCATTGTCCTGTGGAGTTACAATACCAAAAATTTCAAAATGCCCCCATTCAGAGTAGATGCTAGTTGAATTGCATTCCCTTTTTTAACCTTAGCTTTCCTGCAATTTCCTTGTAATATAGGCCTATTATCAATAAGCCAATTTTGTTTTTTACCAAGTGACTTTACAGCTAATTGTTTTAAAGACAGGATATTGTTTTGGATACCCTTAAAGGGCCCTCCTTGTTTGGCTTTCTTAAGTGCACCCTCAGCCAAAATCATTTCATCACCGAGAGACAGCTTGCTTCTAGTAACAGGCGGCATCTCAAAAAGACAGAAAAAAAACTTAATTTGTAAAGGTTCTTGAATGAAAAAAAATATCAGTTTCTTTTCCTCAGAACAAGGCATTTCCAAACTTGCAGGCCCACGTCGTCAATTCAACTACAAGTCCCACACAGGATAAATAAAGGATTCTGTCCCAGTGGACCATATAAAATGCTAAATTTTCAGCCAAGTAAACAGTACTTATTGAGTCCCCCTATAAGTTCAGGCTTCAATTTCCTTTTCTGAGCCAAAATCCCAAAAAAAGTCCTTAAGCAAGTCCTTAGGCAGTGCAGTGTGATAAAATCTCTAAAATTCATTATTGCTAGGCAGCACACTAAAATACACAAAGAAACAAAAAAAAATAAAATGAATAAATATCCAGACGAAGTGTACAAATAAAAAGTTATCAAATAAGCAGTTGAACAGCCTTGCAACTGCCCTCAGAAAAAGAACTTCCAATTAAAATATTAGTACCCCATAAAGATTGAGAAAAAAAAAATAATAACAAGTATAAAAAACTTCTTCACTCTGAGTGCATTTTTTATAAAACTAAAATGTATAACTTGCTTCTTGTAGTGCAGAGAATAGCTGATTGCATTAAATACACTGGAATATCCACAAGAAGTGAGAGGTCTTAACGTTTGCACCCGTATTTGTAAGCAGAAACAAGAAGTAAAAATCAGGCAATGTGACAAGCGAGCTTTTTTTCTCTTTTAGAGTTCAAAAGCATTAGACAAGCTCATGTTAGGAGACTAAGGGCCAGATATTCAAAACTTTGCCCCAGGGCTAAATTAGCACTGCCCAGCAGGCAAACTTAGCCCGGAACACAAAGCAAGCCATATTCAAAAGGAATAGCCCAGGGCAAACAGCTTCTGAATATAGCATGGGAATGAGGCCAAGCTAACTGGGCTGGGAGTGCAGGGCAAACTTAGCCCTGAAATAAGACAGCTCTGAATATGGCAACCAGGAAGTGCAAACCACAACAGCAACACAGTGCACAGCGATGTGAAGGTAGGTAGAGGTGAACTATTGGCCAGTGTGTGTGCCAGCAAATGCGTGGACCCAGTACAGCTGCAGGTAGCAACATATGTGAAAGCACAGTGTGCAAAACTGTAAAATATTCCCTGAACTGTTTGCACAGTGCTAACACGTTTGAGCGGGTTTAGAGCAGGGCTAAACCGTTAGCCTGGTGCAAACACATTTGCCTGGTGCTAAACTTCAAAAGTGACATGCAAATTAGTCTACTTAGGTAGTCTCTGGGCAAACATCCAGATTAGCATTTCATTATACCCTGATTTGCATGCAGTTTGCAGGGTAATGGTTTTAGCCCTGCGCTTAACGTAAGCCGTGTTAGCTGCTGCAACTGAGTTTGGAGAATATTATACAGTTTTGAACACTGTACTTTCACATGCACTGCTGCCTGCAGCTGTACTGAGACAACACAGCATACGCACAGATGGTGGTGGTGCTGCATGCAACTGTCACACTGTAGGTCATGCTACAGTGCACAGCAGACACTACAGTAGCAAGGGTACCAGTAGTGTGTGGACACAGCATTGCCTATGGTGTGTAGGGCAGTGATGATGACTGCACTATACACAGTGAGAGGCCTAACCTGCTGTTGTTTATTGACAGTGGGCATTACTGTTATGCTGTTGTGTGACCCACAGATGCTGCACCTCTGGCATGGGATACTCACAGTGACACATACATGTCCAGCTTTGTGTGCTGTGGCAGTTGTACAGCTGTGCGGTATGTGGCGGGGAAGACATATATTATCAGAAAGGCACACTGGTGTTGGGGTATTCCCAATACTGGCCCATGTGCACTGCATGATGTGTTCCAGCCTTGTGGCCACACCTGGTCTGTGGCACAGCCTGGCCATCCATACACTCTCCCCTCAACATCCTCTGTGCCCACAGTGCTGCATGTGTGTGCTGGCATCTATTGGTGTCCACAGAAGAGTGGTCTGCAGGTCTGTGCTGTATGGCCACACTGCCATGCAGTCCACTGGTGGCAGGGTCACCACTTACTGCGTGGCATGGCTGGGACTGGTGGCAGATGATGGCATCATTGTGATGCCATCAGTTAGCAGCATGTTTCCTCTATGTGTGGCCTTGTCTATGTGTCATATTTATTTATTAGGGTCACGCAAAGCCGCACAAACACTGCACAAAGCTGACTGCCTAGGGTTAAGACTACCTTTTCCTGGGTGGTAATGTGCACCACGCTAAGTGTCATGCAAAGTCATGCAAAACCACTTTGCACAGTGCTAGTCACTGAACAGAGCATTGTGCCTGTATTCATGTCAGTTTGCCCTTGCATACATTATTATTTTACCCGGTGCTAATGCAGTTTGCCCATGCTATCTGGCCTTTTAAATATAGCAGACCTGCACTAATCCAGTGCTAAACCTGCGCAAACGTTTTTTGCCCAGCGAAAGTTTTGAATATCTGACTCTTAAACATTAAGGGCTAAAAGAGCACTCAGAAAAGTGGCCCGTAAAAGATCTTATGCACCAAAGGAAATCTGGAGACAAGACGCCACACATGCGTGTAAATACCCAATCACGTGGAGGGAAGTGTGCCTTGGAGTGAAAAAAATATACCTTTTAAAATAATTCTTTAAAAATAAAAAATTAAAAAAGCCATTATTCTAACAAAAAAAAGAAAAGAATGTCCAACACTCAGTCAGTCTTGTAAAAATTGCACCAAAAGCAGAAAAGGGCAAGGAAACACGAAACGAAAAACACAAGACATAAAATATAAAAGACAAAAAACATATAAATTCAAAGTTCAGAAATGACAGCCCCCTTGAATTATCTTGTAGAGCTAATAGAAAAACAGGTCAGAGATGTTTGATGGCAGACGATTATACCGTTTTTAGGAAGGATCAGGCTTCTTTTTCCTCAGCGATACCGCTCTGACTGGCTGTTTGTCTAACCCCTAGCCAGGAGCCTGTCTCGGAGAAAACCCCGGCTACCACAGAGTAACAAGCTCCTCTTCACTCCTTTTCTCATCCTTTTTTTCCTGAGGGGAAGACAAACAACTGAGGAGAACTCCAATCCGACACAAGGCAGAATTTAAGATTTGCTGGTAAGGAGACAAACGTAGTCGGGCAAAAGTGGCATACCTGTTATAAAAATGTAATTTGCATTGTCTCCCTACTTCTCTCAAAGTAAGAGAGCGAGATTCTGTGTCAATCTCACTTCATCTCCTACAACATCTCATAACCAAAACATTATAGAAACATAGAAACATAGAATTTGACGGCAGATAAGGACCGCTTGGCCCACCCAGTCTGCCCATTTCGCTACCTACTGGATAAGCTGCAGATCGTAGTTAACCAGCAGCCTACTTCTTCTTACCCCCACCCCCTAGAATTGCCTTATGACTGTCCCATGCATGCTTGAATTCCACCACTGATTTTGACTCCACAACCTCCTCCGGAAGGCCGTTCCATGCATCCACAACCCTCTCTGTGAAAAAATACTTCCTTAAATTACCTCTGAGCCGCCCCCCTCTTCAAATTGTGCCCTCTTGTTCTTGCACACCTCTTTTTTTGAAAGATGCTACCCTCTTGGACTTTGTTGATTCCCTTGAGGTACTTGAAAGTTTCTATCATGTCCCCCCTCTCCCTCCTTTCCTCGAGGCTATACATATTAAGCTCCTTAAGTCTCTCTTTATATGTCTTCCGGTGCAGACCCTGCACCATTTTAGTTGCCCTCCTCTGGACAGCTTCCATCCTGTCTATGTCTTTGCGGAGATTGGGTCTCCAGAACTGCACACAGTACTCCAGATGGGGTCTCACCAGCTGTCTGTACAGAGGGATAATAACTTCCTGTTTTCTACTGGTGATGCTTCTCCCTATGCATCCCAGTATCCCCCCAGCCCTCCTTGCTGCCCTCTCACATTGCTTGCCCACCTTTAGGTCATCTGATATGACTACCCCCAGGTCCCTTTCCATTTTTGTTGTTGTTAGTATCTCACCCCCCATTGTGTACTCTTCCCCTGGGTTTTTGTTTCTCAGGTACATTACCTTGCACTTCTTAGCATTAAATCTAAGCTGCCATACATTTGACCATTCCTTTAACCTTGCCAAGTCCCTTCTCATCCTTTCCACCCCACCCTGTGCATCAACTCTGTTGCAGATCTTAGTGTCATCTGCAAAGAGACATACTTTTCCTTCAGTCCTTCCATAATGTAAGCTATAAAGACATTGAAGAGGACAGTCTAATACTGAACCCTCACGGTACCCCACTAGTAACCCTCCTTTTCTTCTGAGTGGACTCCATTTACTATTATCTCTGTGTCCTATTCTCCAGCCAATTCTTTACCCAGGCTGTCATCTTGGGACCCACTCCCAGGCTGGCTAACTTGTATATTAATCTTTTGTGTGGGATTGTGTCAAATGCCTTGCTAAAGTCTAGGTTGGCCATGTCCACAGCCCCTCCCTGATCTACTACTTAGGTCACCCAGTCAAATAAATCTATCAGATTTGTCTGGGATGACCTTCCCGCTGTGAATCCATGCTGCCTAGGGTCCTGTGCCCCTCTGGCCTCTAGATACTCGACAATTCTTTCCTTTAGAAGTGATTCCATCATTTTCCCTATCACTGAGGTTAAACTAACAGGTCTGTAGTTTCCTGCTTCTGCCTTGCTCCCACTTTGTGAAGGGAATCACATCTCTCCTCCTCCAGTCCCAGGTACCACTCCATCCTCCCATGATTTGTTAAAAGGGTAGTCAGTGGTGTCACTAGTTCTACCCTTAGCTCTTTTAGAATTCTGGGATGAATCCCATCAGGCCCCATTGCTTTGTCCACCTTCAGTTTTAAGAGTTCTTTCAGAACCCTTTCTTCTGTAAATGGGCTGGTATCAACTTCTGTATCCAGAGTGTTACTACTGTTTGTTTTATGTACCTCCCCCTCTTCATTTGTAAATACTGAGCATTGAAGAAATTTATCCACATCACCAGGTTCGTTAAACCAGTAAGATTTCTCTCTCCACATGAACCGTAGTCTTGTAGGAAAAAGGAGCTGATGCGATATTTTCAAAATAGTATTGGCTTGACGTTATAAAAACTTAATGTATATGTCATCATTATTAAGAGATGAATAAAAAACTAATATGTTAAAAATGACAGGACTTTTAAAAAAAAGAAAGAGAGAGAGATTTATAAAACAAATGTGCCCATGTCCTGAACTTGAGTACAGTATTCCACCCAAAAACTTAGACCACAAATAGGCTAACTTTCAGAATGGAACCTGCAGTTGTGTCTGACAAATGGGTGCAAGTCCAGCAGTTGTGGCAGAAATTACTATAAATTGTGGAAAATGTCACAAATGCATCCTGATTACTGTGAATAGTATTTAGACATGTGGATACATCTGTATGGATGCAGACTGCATCCCAAATACAGACACAAGAGCTACATTTCATCCTCTCAGAATCCCAAATACAGAGTATTTTAGTTTAAATGAGCTTAGCTATCTACACCCAGCCCGCTTTCCATTTGTGAGAACACATGAATTTTTGTTCTAAAACCTGGGACAAAAATAGAAAATGTAATTTTTCACTTCCAATACATCCCAAACCAGCTTACTTTACAGAGAAAATTGATAATAAAAAAACCTCATTGCCTGGATGTTGCAAAGTGAAAACAGTACAACACAACAGACTATAAGGATGGCATGTTTTGCCCTTAAAAAGGGAATGTAGTGTTGCATTTGAGAAATGGCAGCCTGTGCAAAGCAATGTCATCTAGTGGTGAAAGCTAAGAATAGCAGATACATTGCAGCACTAAATTACTGTACTAGCTAGAGACCTGTTGTGCTGGTTCTTAACATAGCAAGTATATGAAAGACCAAAGAGCTCTCTAACCTTCCAGTTAGGGAAATGTCCCATTAAGGGAACTGTTAGTGCTGTCACCTTTATTTACTTAGTTATTTGATTTCTCATCTGGAAAAAGCATACAGAGCAGTAATTGCTCATTTCCAGATTCATCCTTGGGGAAGGGGAGTGGATGGACACGTAGTACAAATTGATACAGGGCTGATAAGTGCATACAGTAGGATAAGAACTTCAATCAGCCTATAAGGACAAAAGCAGCAATCACAGGAGGTATGTGCAACAATCCAGTATGAGTCAGGCCAAGCTGAGTATACTGGCCAGCAGTGAGAACAGTACAGTGGGTGCAACATATGAGGGGTAGTTCAACCAACAGTAGGCGTAAAGCAGCAACAAGCATCAGGCATGTGCAATATACTGCATTAATTACATGTCAAAACCAAAAATACATAGCAGAGCAAGACCAGAACGCATGCACAAATTGTGAAGATGTCAATATACAAATCAAATCAGAGATGAGCGTAACAACACCACAAGTGCAACCAAAGGGTAGGACAACATTATGGACAGTTGAAGAAGGGGGAAATGAGACTGTGAAGGAGGTAGGAGAGGGAGCTAGGAGTAGAGACAATTTGTTGTGCCTGGGGAGGGCATTCCAGAGTTTGCTGAAACAACATGAGAAGGCGGCTTGGCCTGCAGTTGTAGTCCTGAGGGAGAGAGCAAAGGTCCATGATCCATGGTTACAAAGGGAGTAGGAGGGGGCTGAGGGGGAGGGAGAGAGTAGCAATGAGATAAGGAGGGAGGGATCTGAATCAGAATTTGGCTGCAAAGCTAGCCCAGTGTGCAATATGCCTGTCTTCGAGAATTGGAAAGAAGAGGGATATGTAGAGGTCACAGTGATGAGTCCTGGAGGACAGTCTAGAATGAAATGGCAGAAAGAGTTAAAGAGGCTATCCAGTCTGGCTAGGGAGGCCTTTGGGTGGCACTGTAGACTATGTCGCCATAGTCAAAAATGGTGAGAATCATTTTTCTGGACATGTGCACAGCAGGCTGGCAAGGGGCTGCAACCACGGTTTCTGTATAATGCACCAAGGTTGGGGTGCAGTTTCTAATGGATGGCATCCACATGCACAGAAAAGTTGAGGTGCTGATCAAGCCAAATCCTAAGATACCCGACAGAGGTCGTGTCTTCAATCACAGTCCCATCAAGGGTGTGGATGGATGGATGGAAGGGATGGGAGCATAGAAAGTCTGCCTTGTGCTAAAGGAAATGAAGACAGTCTTTTTTAGCATTGAGAGATATCTGGTTAGAGCAGAACCAGAGCTGAACTTTGCAAAGTTCAGCTGGAGTCTGTCTGCCAGATCGGCAGGGGAGGGGCCAGTGATGTACAAGACAGTGTTGTATGCATACATGTTAATGGAAGTAGTGGTGCAGACAGTAGGGAGGTCATTCAGGAAAATAGAGAAGAGAAGGGGGCTGAGGACTGAGCCCTTGGGGACACCAGTTCTGATGGGGAATGAGGGAGGCAAGGACCCTCCTTTCCTGACTGGGTCCTCCCCTCTAGGTATGAGTGGAACCAGCTAGGGTGGAGGTAAATAGCCCTGCTGCTGCCAGTTTAGTAAGAAGGAGGGGGTGCAATACTGTGTCAAAAGCCTTGACTAGTTTGACAAATATCGCAGTGATGATAAGGCCCTAGTCCATACTAGAGAGGATGGATTCAATAAGCAGTAGGAGGGAGGTGGAGATAGAATGGAATTTATGGAAACCAGACTGGTAAGGGGTAAAGAAGGAGGAAGAGTCAAGGTAAGGGGATAGCTGGGCAAGAACTATGTGCTCCTGGAGTTTTGCAAGGATAGGAAGAAAGGAGATGGGGAAGTTTCCTGGAAGTGATGGCTCGCCACCCTTAGGAAGGGGAATGACAGTGGTGTTCTTCCAAGCAGCCTGAACAGAACATAAAGAGAAAGAGAGGTTTAGGAGGGAGGCTAGAGGGGAGGTGCTAGATGGTACACAGATGCAAACATTTGGAGTCAAGGCTTTCAGGGCTCTTACCCTTTCCTGGGTTTAATGCCAGGAAGACCTTGATGGTATCTGATGATGCTTTGATGAAACCGGTAAATGACTGGTGAGGCTCTGCCTATGTCTTCTGGTCTGTGCTTCGGCACATTTGAGGTGTGCACCTTTTAAGTTTTCACTACCTGAATAAACTGCTTTAAGGCCCTTTTGTCTTTGTTCTAGTTGGCGCCCTTTCAAGTGTCAGTGACTTGATCTGAGTGTCCCTAACATAACATGGCTGTCCTCCGCTGTTAACTCAGCAGATAGTGTAAGGAGAAAATAAACTAATTAAACACAACTCTTACTCATGGAGAGAAACAATCAAAATTCCTACGGAATCCCTCAAAACGCACACAAGTAGATTGCAGGTCACTTTGGCTCATACTACCTACTCGCCCCGACTGCAGTAATGTAGGGACGCTCACCGAGGGAGTTGTTCTAAATGACCTGTAAGGAAAATAAGATTTATAGTTTATTTTCAAGTTTACACAGCCCTCACAGTTGTAGCTCCAATTGCCCTGTTCAGGAACAATCTCCATGGGAGTTTTTGGTGCTGTGTGAGGAGAAAACAAAAAAATAAATCCACCTACAGTTAACAAACTACCACAAATTAAACTCTCTACTTGTGTGCAGCAAATTGCTGGAACACTCCAGCTAAGATCTGTTCCACTAGTATCATGTTCTCTTTTCAGCTGCAAGTCCCCCATTTGTCAGAGGTGGTCCTTAGCTTCCATATGTTCGATGAGAGACCCAGTTATTGTTAGGATGTTTTAGCTTCCGCTGTTTAACAGGTGCAAAAATATTACATGCTGTATTGTAGGTGCTAACAAAATGCTCCAGGGCCAGGTGAACATCCTGGAGTGTGTCAAGGGGTGCCCAATAGAGCTGCAAGTTGTATGTGGGGAAGATTTTGGGGTTTTGTTAGACCATAGACAAGTGATTGAGGAGTGATCACTGAGCAAGTCAAAGTGTACTACAACCTCAGTTATGCTCTCCTGATGATTTGTTAGGACTCAATCAATCAGGATTTGTGTTCCAGTACAGTAGTTAATTTTTGTTGGTTCGTCCACCATTTGGGTGAGGCATATTAGCGAAGGTATCTTTGTAGGGTGCTGCATCTTAGGGTAACCAATTGATGTTACAGTCCCCCGGGATTACAATTTCCCTATCTTGGTTAAACTAGTTGATAAAACTAAGGAACTTGCTGAAGCTATTGTGCTTTTCTCTGGGTGGTAAGTATACCATAAGGACTGTTAAAGTTTTGTTCTGGCTGCCTAGTAATATTCTGATGGCTCGGGATTGCGTCTCTCTGCCTATGTCAATTGGTTCTAATGCATATCCCTGGAGAGTGTCTCTCAGATAGACTAGACATCCTCCACTACTTTCGCCTACTCTATCTTGCAACAAATTGTATAGCTATTTAGGGAAATTGGAAGGATAGGCAGGGTGGAGCACACTTAGATGACTTTGCTGGTGAGTACAGGTAGAACTACTGTAGAAGACATGCTCTGAATGGGGGAGAGACACATTAGGAAGTATTGCCTCAATGCTGACCACTGGACAGAACCACACTGCATAATGTTAGTTTCAAGTTTATTGCAGGAAAACTCCATTCAGCAACTCATTCACAAGGAACCTGGATTTGTTCCCCAAGAATAGAGAGTCAGAGGAGGAGCAAATATCTCAGAGAATCATCATCTCATCAAGACAGGGTGCCTGGCTCTGCTGTATGTGCTGGGGCACCACAGGTGGTGGTGCAGCTAGGACAGTGAGCAGGTGTCAAGATGCGAACTGGCTTGTGTGCGGGGCACCACAGATGGTGGTGCAGCTAGGACAGTGAGCAGGTGGGAAGATGCGGACTGGCTTGTGTGGGCACCACAGGTGGTGGTGCAGCTAGGACAGTGAGTAGGTGGGTGCCTGGCTCTGCTGTGTGTGCTGGGGCACCACGGGTGGTGGTGCAGCTAGGACAGTGAGCAGGTTGGTGCCTGGCTCTGCTGTATGTGTGGGGCACCACAGGTGGTGGTGCAGCTTGGACAGTGAGCAGGTGGGTGCCTGGCTCTGCTGTGTGTGTGGGGCACCATAGGTGGTGGTGCAGCTAGAACAGTGAGTAGGTGGGAAGATGCGGACTGGCTTCTGTGCGGGGCACCACAGGTGGTGGTGCAGCTAGGACAGTGAGCAGGTGGGAAGATGCGGACTGGCTTGTGTGTGGGGCACCACAGGTGGTGGTGCAGCTAGGACAGTGAGTAGGTGGGAAGATGTGGACTGGCTTGTGTGCTGGGCACCACAGGTGGTGGTGCAGCTAGGACAGTGAGCAGGTGGGAAGATGCGGACTGGCTTGTGTGCTGGGCACCACAGGTGGTGATGCAGCTAGGACAGTGAGCAGGTTGGTGCCTGGCTCTGCTGTATGTGTGGGGCACCACAGGTGGTGGTGCAGCTAGGACAGTGAGCAGGTGGGTGCCTGGCTCTGCTGTGTGTGTGGGGCACCACAGGTGGTGGTGCAGCTAGAACAGTGAGTAGGTGGGAATATGCGGACTGGCTTGTGTGCTGGGCACCACAGGTGGTGGTGCAGCTAGGACAGTGAGCAGGTGGGAAGATGCGGACTGGCTTGTGTGTGGGGCACCACAGGTGGTGGTGCAGCTAGGACAGTGAGCAGGTGGGTGCCTGGCTCTGCTGTGTGTGCGGGGCACCACAGGTGGTGGTGCAGCTAGGACAGTGAGCAGGTTGGTGCCTGGCTCTGCTGTGTGTGTGGGGCACCACAGGTGGTGGTGCAGCTAGAACAGTGAGTAGGTGGGAAGATGCGGACTGGCTTGTGTGCCGGGCACCACAGGTGGTGGTTCAGCTAGGACAGTGAGCAGGTGGGAAGATGCGGACTGGCTTGTGTGTGGGGCATCACAGGTGGTGGTGCAGCTAGGACAGTGAGTAGGTGGGAAGATGCGGACTGGATTGAGTGCTGGGCACCACAGTTGGTGGTGCAGCTAGGACAGTGAGCAGGTGGGAAGATGCGGACTGGCTTGTCTGCGGGGCACCACAGGTGGTGGTGCAGCTAGGACAGTGAGCAGGTGGGAAGATGCGGACTGGCTTGTGTGCTGGGCACCACAGGTGGTGGTGCAGCTAGAACAGTGAGCAGGTGGGAAGATGCGGACTGGTTTGTATGCGGGGCACCACAGGTGGTGGTGCAGCTAGGACAGTGAGCAGGTGGGAAGATGCGAACTGGCTTGAGTGCGGGGCACCACAGGTGGTGGTGCAGCTAGAACAGTGAGTAGGTGGGAAGCTAAGATCTGTTCCACTGGTATCAGTTCTCTTTTCAGCTGCAAGTCCCCCATTTGTCAGAGGTGGTCCTTAGCTTCCATATGTTCGATGAGAGACCCAGTTATTGTTAGGATGTTTTAGCTTCCGCTGTTTAACAGGTGCAAAAATATTACATGCTGTATTGTAGGTGCTAACAAAATGCTCCAGGCCAGGTGAACATCCTGGAGTGTGTCAAGGGGTGCCCAATAGAGTTGCAAGTTGTATGTGGGGAAGATTTTGGGGTTTTGTTAGACCATAGACAAGTAATTGAGGAGTGATCACTGAGCAAGTCAAAGTGTACTACAACCTCAGTTATGCTCTCCTGATGATTTGTTAGGTCTCAATCAATCAGGATTTGTGTTCCAGTACAGTAGTTAATTTTTGTTGGTTCGTCCACCACTTGGGTGAGGCTTATTAGCGAAGGTATCTTTGTAGGGTGCTGCATCTTAGGGTAACCAATTGATGTTACAGTCCCCCGGGATTACAATTTCCCTATCTTGGTTAAACTAGTTGATAAAACTAAAGAACTTGCTGAAGCTATTGTGCTTTCTCTGGGTGGTAAGAATACCGTAAGGAGGTTAAAGAAGTTTGTTCTGGCTGCCTAGTAATATTCTGATGGCTCGGGATTGCGTCTCTCTGCCTATGTCAATTGGTTCTAATGCATATCCCTGGAGAGTGTCTCTCAGATAGACTAGACATCCTCCACTACTTTTGTCTACTCTATCTTGCAACAAATTGTATAGCTATTTAGGGAAATTGGAAGGATAGGCAGGGTGGAGCACACTTAGATGACTTTGCTGGTGAGTACAGGTAGAACTACTGTAGAAGACATGCTCTGAATGGGGGGGAGAGACACATTAGGAAGTATTGCCTCAATGCTGACCAACTGGACAGAACCACACTGCATAATGTTAGTTTCAAGTTTATTGCAGGAAAACTCCATTCAGCAACTCATTCACAAGGAACCTGGATTTGTTCCCCAAGAATAGAGAGTCAGAGGAGGAGCAAATATCTCAGAGAATCATCATCTCATCAAGACAGGGTGCCTGGCTCTGCTGTATGTGCTGGGGCACCATAGGTGGTGGTGCAGCTAGGACAGTGAGCAGGTGGGAAGATGCGGACTGGATTGTGTGCGGGGCACCACAGGTGGTGGTGCAGCTAGGACAGTGAGCAGGTGGGAAGATGCGGACTGGCTTGTGTGCGGGGCACCACAGGTGGTGGTGCAGCTAGGACAGTGAGCAGGTGGGAAGATGCGGACTGGCCTGTGTGCGGGGCACCACAGGTGGTGGTGCAGCTAGAACAGTGAGTAGGTGGGAAGATGCGGACTGGCTTGTGTGCAGGGCACCACAGGTGGTGGTGCAGCTAGAACAGTGAGTAGGTGGGAAGATGCGGACTGGCTTGTGTGTGGGGCACCACAGGTGGTGGTGCAGCTAGGACAGTGAGTAGGTGGGTGCCTGGCTCTGCTGTGTGTGCGGGGCACCACAGGTGATGGTGCAGCTAGGACAGTGAACAGGTGGGTGCCTGACTCTGCTGTATGTGCTGGGGCACCACAGGTGGTGGTGCAGCTAGGACAGTGAGCAGGTGGGTGCCTGGCTCTGCTGTGTGTGTGGGGCACCACAGGTGGTGGTGCAGCTAGGACAGTGAGCAGGGGGGAACCTGGCTCTGCAGTGTGTGTGGGGCACCACAGGTGGTGGTGCAGCTAGAACAGTGAGTAGGTGGGAAAATGCGGACTGGCTTTGCGGGGCACCACAGGTGGTGGTGCAGCTAGGACAGTGAGCAGGTGGAAGATGCAGACTGGCATGAAAAGGGCACCACAGGTGGTGGTGCAGCTAGAACAGGCAGGGAAGATGTGGACTGGCTTTAGGTGCGGGCACCACAGGTGGTGATGCAGCTAGGAAAGTGAGCAGGTGGGAAGATCCGGACTGGCTTGTGTGTGGGACACCACAGGTGGTGGTGCAGCTAGAACAGTGAGCAGGTGGGAAGATCCGGACTGGCTTGTGTGCAGGGCACGACAGGTGGTGGTGCAGCTAGGACAGTCAGTAGGTTAGAAGATGTGGACTGGCTTGTGTGCGGGGCACCACAGGTGGTGGTGCAGCTAGGACAGTGAGTAGGTGGGAAGATGCAGACTGGCTTGTGTGCTGGGCACCACAGGTGTTGGTGCAGCTAGGACAGTGAGTAGGTGGGAAGATGCGGACTGGCTTGTATGCGGGGCACCACAGGTGGTGGTGCAGCTAGGACAGTGAGCAGGTGGGAAGATGCGAACTGGCTTGTGTGTGGGGCACCACAGATGGTGGTGCAACTAGAACAGTGAGTAGGTGGGAAGATGCAGACTGGCTTGTGTGCAGGGCACCACAGGTGGTGGTGCAGCTAGAACAGTAAGTAGGTGGGAAGATGTGGACTGGCTTGTGTGCAGGGCACCACAGGTGGTGGTGCAGCTAGGAAAGTGAGCAGGTGGGAAGATCCGGACTGGCTTGTGTGTGGGGCACCACGGGTGGTGGTGCAGCTAGAACAGTGAGCAGGTGGGAAGATCCAGACTGGCTTGTTTGCAGGGCACGACAGGTGGTGGTGCAGCTAGGACAGTGAGTAGGTTAGAAGATGCGGACTGGTTTGTGTGCAGGGCACCACAGGTGGTGGTGCAGCTAGAACAGTGAGCTGGTGGGAAGATGCGGACTGGCTTGTGTGCGGGGCACCACAGGTGGTGGTGCAGCTAGGACAGTGAAAAGGTGGGAAGATGCGGACTGGCTTGTGTGCGGGGCACCACAGGTGGTGGTGCAGCTAGGACAGTGAAAAGGTGGGAAGATGCGGACTGGCTTGTGTGCGGGGCACCACAGGTGGTTGTGCAGCTAGGACAGTGAGCAAGTGGGAAGATGCGGACTGGCTTGTGTGTGGGGCACCACTGGTGGTGGTGCAGCTAGGACAGTGAGAAGGTGGGAAGATGCGGACTGGCTTGTGTGCGGGGCACCACAGGTGGTGGTGCAGCTGGGACAGTGAGCAGGTGGGAAGATGCGGACTGGCTTGTGTGCGTGGCACCACAGGTGGTGGTGCAGCTAGAACAGTGAGCAGGTGGGAAGATGCGGACTGGCTTGTGTGCGGGGCACCACAGGTGGTGTTGCAGCTAGGACAGTGAGCTGGTGGGAAGATGCGGACTGGCTTGCATCAGCATGCTCTATAGCTGTGCACCTGGAGCTCTGGCCATCAACATTCTGTGAGAATGGAGACAACAGGAAACACCCCAGGCCAGCAGAATGGCACAATCTGTCTCAAGAAGGAGGAAAAACAAAGTACATACTGTATAAACATTACTTCAATCAACTGGTGGTCAAGATGTGACATAGCCTAGTTTGTAAGACTGCACAATTTAGCTCTATTCTGGCTTCAAAAGCAGGACTAGATATATTCCTGATTGAGATTTCCATTGACAGTTGCGAACCATGTGTAGAGGTAGTTTCCAGTTCAAATTCTTAGATATGTGCTCATACTCCTAATAGGTGCTGTATAATTGCTGCCATGAGCAGGAAGGGTAGACAACATGACTTAAATCCCTGTCATCACTGTCTCCATCATGCTATGCTTCTCTGTTGGGAGAGTGAATAATGAAACGGGTCATCACTGCTGCTGAGCTGGGCCACTGGATCTTTAGCTTTCCTGTGTGTTTCAAGGCACTCCATTTCTCCAGACATATTAATTATTCACAGAAACATAGAAACATAGACTTTGATGGCAGATAAGGACCACTTGGCCCACCCAGTCTGCCCATTTCCCTATCTATTGAATAAGCTGCAGATCCTAGATATCCAGCAGTCTACTTCCTCCCACCCCCACTATAATTGCCTTATGTCTGTTCCTAGCATTCCTAAATTCCCCCACTGTTTCTGACCCCATGACCTCCTCAGGAAGGCAGTTCCATGCATCCACCACCCTCTCTGTGAAAAACTACTGCCTCACGCTGCCCCTCAGCAGTTCCCCCTCTATCTTCAAACTGTGCCCCCTTATTCTTGCACACCTCTTTTTCTGAAAGATGCTACCCTCTTGGACTTTGTTGATTCCTTTGAGGTACTTGAAAGTTTCTATCATGTACCCCCCTCTCCCTCCTTTCCTCGAGGATATACATATTAAGCTTCTTTAGTCTATCCTTGTATGGCTTCTGGTGCAGACCCTGCACCATTTTAGTTGCTCTCCTGTGGACTGCCTCCATTCTGTCTATGACCTTGCAGAGATGGGATCTCCAGAACTGCACGTAGTACTCCAGATTGGGTCTCACCAACTGTCTGTACAGAGGGATAACAACTTCTTGTTTTCTACTAGTAATGCCTCTCCCTATGCATCCCAGTATTCCCCCAACCCTCCTTACTGCCTTATCACATTGCCTGCAAACCTTTAGGTCATCTGATATGACTACCCCAGGTCCCTTTCCATTGTTGTTGCTGTTAGTACCCCTTCCCCTATTGTGTTCTCTTCCCTGGGTTTTTGTTTCCCAGGTGCATTACTTTGCACTTCTTTGCATTGAATCTAAGCTGCCATACTTTTGACGATTCCTCCAACCTTGCCAAGTCCCTTCTCATCCTTTCCAACCCAATTTGTGTATCAACCCTGTTACAGATCTCTGAGTCATCTGCAAAGAGAATAACTTTTCCTTCCAGTCCCTCTGCAATGTTACTTATTTTTTTTCCAAATAAAAGTTTATTAAACATATTTTTCACTTTACACAAAAGGCAGATATACATCTATACATTACATGATACATAAATGTTCGTATCCCGTGAATCTGCCCCTCCTTCCCCCCTCCTTCCCCACCCCCCTTTTCCCACACTCCCTTCCTCCCCATTGAGCAGCAACAATATCATTATTAGGACATCTAGATCATAGTCAAATCCACAATATACAATCAGGGATGACACCTATCATACTGACAGTTCACTTATTTATAAAGAGTACAGGGTATACAATGGATCCCAAATTTTTTGCACCTTCCCATTTTATTTTGTAAATTGGTAATAGCTTTTTCCATATGGAGATTTGCCAAACGTTCAGTCAACCATTCATTATAGGAAATCTCCTGCTGATCAATCCAATGTCTTAATATGAGCTTTTTAACCGATAAGGCAATAAGTGCCATGTGGAACTTACGATTACATACTCTAATACCAGAAAAATCTCCCAGGAGACAGATTTCAGGGGTAAACAGGTCTGTAAATCCCAACAAGGGGTCAGATAACTGTCTGATTATAGTCCAAAGCGGAGATACTTTGGGGCAGGACCAGAATACATGATACAAATTTCCTTCATCCCGTAAACATCTGGGACATAATGGGGAAGACTTTAAACCTAATTTGGCCATTTTCATTGGTGAATAATATGCATTATACAGGATGTTAATTTGCATTAATCTTAACCTGTCTTGAGTTATAAATTTGTGGCAATTATACCAGAGTAATGGCCACTCTATAACATGGTTTGGAAATAAAACTTTCTACTGTCGGGTTGGACCAAAGCAGTCCGGGTATTTCCAGTTATAGTTTGTGCTATAAATTACCGAGACTGCTTTAGGACCACCACTAAACTTTGTAAGTTCTTTACCAAATGGGATGCTTTGGGTGAGCTTGGGTTTTTGACCAAAAAATGTTATTAGTAAATGCCATAGTTGTATAAGTCAGAAAGTGTATTTATGTGGGGTCCCGAGCTTAGCCCTGAGTTCTGTAACTGTTAACCAAAGGTTCCTATCCGTAATAAAATCAGTAATTAGTTTGTTTTGTAATTCAGGTAATTCAGTTTAGAGGAATTGTTTTTCCCCCAATTTTAAGTTGTAGGTTTTCAAGTATTGGTTGATTTAGAACTCTACTATATTCATATTTGAGATAATGGCAAATCTGTATGTGATTCTTTAAGGAGGTTGAACTTATTGAGTTTCTAAGCTTTAAAGGAAGAAAACTCAGTCTGGTAAATAGCAATCCTTCAGGACTCAGACCACAAGAACAAATGATGGTAAGCTCAATTTTGAGCCAGGTGGGGGAGGAATGCAGACTTTCATTAGAAAGCCATCTTAAATATTTATTAATATGACTAGCCCAAAAATAAAATGCTAGGTGGGGAAGGCTCAATCCCCCTCTGAGTTTGGGAACAGTCAATTTGTAATAGGCAATTCTTGGGGGTTTGTTATGCCATATAAATTTAGTGAACAAGGATTGCATTTTGTTAAACCAGGATAATGGAAGCAAAATATTAAGCATTGAAAAGGGGGAAAAAAGTCATGGGAAAACATTCATTTTTATTAGATTTATTCTGCCTCATAAAGAAAATGGGAGTAGTGTCCATCTGTTCAGGTCTTGAGAAATTATGTGAACTAAGGGATCAAGATTTAGTTAACTACTTGGCCGGGTACCATAGTTAGTTCTATCCCGAGACATTTTAAGGAATTACATTTCCAAGTAAGCCATAAAGCTAGAATATCAGCCTTGAGTACCTTATGGTTTAATGGGAAAACAATAGTTTTGTTTTTATTTAATTTATAATTAGAAAGACTACTAAAAACATCAATAATTTCTAACATGGGAGGTATGGATAATTTAGGGTTGGATATCTGGAGGAGAAGGTCATCTGCATAAGCTGCAACCTTTATTTCACAGGGATGAATTGGGATCCCTGTACAGCAGGACAGGATAGCAATTTACGGATTAAGGGTTCCAAATAGATATTAAATAATAGTGGAGATAAGAGGCACCCTTGTCTGGTTCTGGACTGTAGTGTAAAAACTTCAGATATCATCCCATTACCTGAAATATGAGCCATAGGGGAGTGATATAATGACCGAATCCATTCGATAAAATCTATGGGGAAACCGAATGCCTCTAATGTTAGGAACAAAAATTGCCAGTTGACCCTGTCAAATGCCTTCTCGGCATCCAACAAGATCAGAACAGCTGGGTAAGGTGCATCCCTACACACCGAGAAGACATGTAACAAGGTACGTACATTGTCAGAAGAAGATCTTCCCTTCATAAATCTGACCTGTTCAGGTCCTATCAGGGTATCTAGTACCAAATTAAGATGATTGGCCAATAGTTTAGAAAACATTTTTGCATCCTGATTAATTAGTGACATAGGCCTGTAATTTGTAACCTTCTCAGGGGCCTTGTCAGGTTTTGGTATCAGGACTATCAAGGCTTCAAATAGTATAGAGTCTACCTCTTTTCCTGATAGTATTTGTTGATACAAGGGAAGAAGCATTGGGATTAACTGAGTTTTAAATTTCTTAAAAAAATTAGCAGTATAACCATCCACACCAATGGTTTTATTCAGCAGTAAATTCCCAATAACTTTGGAAATTTCTGCAGCCATTATAGGAGTTATAAGCGCACTTCATTGTTCGTCTGTGAGTTGGGGTAAGTTTGCTTCTAAAAGATAATTACGTATTACCTGTTCAGATGGGGGGATTGCATCGGGCCATATAAATTTTTATAATAGCTAGTAAATTTGTTGACGATATCTACTGGGTGAGTTTTGGGGGAACCGTCTATCAGGGAAGTTATCGAGGCAATATACTGGGAAGATTCCATTTGTTTAACCCTGAGTGCAAAAAGGCGTCCCGCCTTCTTCCCTTGGTCAGTAAATGACGCATGAGTTTTCAGTATGGCATAGTCTGCCTTTGTTCCTAAGATCTCCAAGTAAGCAGCCCTCACTTTTGTTAACTCTTTTCTAACAGATTCCGGGGATTGAGGAGAAAGATTCCTCTCCATCAGCCTGATTTGGGATAGTAATTGGGACATCTTTAGATTAGAGGCTTTTTTCTTACTTGTGGATAAACTGATAAGAATACCCCTCAGGTATGCTTTAAAAGCAAGCCAGAGTGTGTCAGGTCTCACCAAAGGGTCAAAGTTATACTCGTAAAATCTTTAGATGTGTTCTCAAATGCCCTTGGATAAGTCAGGGTCATTTACCAGTAAATCATTTAGTTTCCACCTCGATCCTATTTTAGGTAAAGACAATAGTGATATCTGGCAAGAAACGATAGAGTGATCCGAGGGGGGCCCAAATAAAATCGAAGCTTCAAGAATCCCAGGTATGAGGGCATGTGATAGGAGAATGTAGTCAATTCTGGAGGAAGAATGATGGATGGGGAGATATACATATACAGCATTTCCTGAGAATGCAATACCCTCCAAATATTGCACAAACCAATCTGGTTGATTAGTTCTCGGAGTGCTCTCTGAGCCGGGGATAACCCCTTTCTTTGATGACCTGTTCTATCCACCATAGAATCATATACCAGGTTACAGTCCCCTCCGATAATCATAGGTATAGAAATAAATGGTAATAACACTTGTATAAGTTGAGTAAAAAAACTTGGGTTGTCCTGATTAGGACCATATATACTACCAAACAAATTCTCTTTATTAAAAAGTGGACCGTGTACCAGTACGTATCTGCCCCGTGGATCCCTAACCACCTTGATCATGTTAAATGGTACCCTTCTATGAATGAGAATCATAGCCCCTGAACTATGAGTCATACCTTCCGCTGCAAAAAACTGCCCGAATTGTTGTCGTCGAAGCTGTTATGCTTCAGGATCTAATAAATGATATTCTTGAATATAAACAATGTCTATAGTCAGTAACTTTAAATGCTTTAATACCTGGTACTGTTTCAATTTTTTCCTGGCCCCTTTAACGTTCCAGGAGGCTATTCGAATAGGATTAGCCATGTTTACCAGATAGGTAGACACATAAAGCGAGGCTATCCCTAACATTATAATCTGCCCTAATTAAACTAATAAAAGACTTTTTATTTGTTGTGCTCAACCCCCATCCCCCTTCCCCTTTACGTTCCCTTAGTCCAACATTATCCCTAAACATTATATACAGCCGAATTACTAGTCCCCAGAAATCCCCCCCTTACTGTATGCGCTCCGCTCTGCAGCCTGTCCTATACACTCCCTTCTCCTACACATACCCCAACGCCCAGCCTCCTAATAATAGAACTAAATAAGTAACCATTCGTGGTAATATAATCCACTAGAGGTCTAACAATATAGAATATGTTTAGCTATAACATCAAAAATAGGGTCAAAATATAGGCTTTAACCAGGAATCCTTCTAACAGTACCACATCAACTCTAGATGACAATGACCAGAAAAAAAAAAATTTGCATGTTTACATAACTTGCCATAACAGCAATCACCAATTTACCCAGATCAAGTAAAAAAAAATTCACTTGAATTGTTTAAAAACACCTATAGGATTATATCAAGATTTACTTTTGAAACGTCCAATGGGTCTATCATGTGAAAACATAAGCAATGAGCGCCCTCATGCGGTATCCAGTCATCAATGCCGTTCCCATTTGTAATGCTACCCGAAACAATCAGCAAAAACATAATGATTGCATCTGAGGAATCCAAACATAACTCAAGGATTCTCGAGCTTAGGAAAGTAAAATAAAGGAATTCTGGTGTTTACTTTTCACCCAGAAACCGGCATAGTATTCAGTAATCCCCAATGTTAGGGAATGGCGCGATCAACACTCTCCCTGCATGGGAGCGGGGTAATCTCCAAAACAATGAACAAGACAGGCAAAACAAAACAGAAAGTACCTTAGCCTTCTTTCAATGAAAAAATTATCGGTTTCCACCAAGTAGATGTTTTGCATGCTTGGGAACTCTCTGTCCGTTCAGCGAGCTTGAAATAAATCTGGGTAGACCTTCTTCAAGGCCACTTGTGCAGACTCAGCCTCTTCAAATGCGGCCCATGCTCCTGAAATCAAAACCTGGAAGTGCGCCGGGTAGCCCATCTTGAATTTTATGTCGGCAGCAATAAGCTTAGTTACTATGGGATGAAACTGGGATCTCCGTTGTCTCACAGTGGCTGGAAGGTCCTGAGTGATCTGGTTTGGCTTCCCTTCCCATAACACTTGCTGCAACTCCTTGATCTTTCTCAGGAAGAGCTGCTTTTCCTGGTAATTCTGAAACTTGAAAATTATGGACCGAGGAGATGAACCAGCTGCCGGGATCAGTCTCAGTACTCTGTGGGCCCTCTCTATAGTGTAAACAGTTCCAAAAGGAGAGGGGCCTGCCAACTTCTCTAAGAGCGTTTGGATAAAAAGAATCATGTTATTTCCTTCTTCCTTCTCTGGGATCCCTATTAGTACAACGTTATTTCTGCGACTCCTCCCCTCCAAGTCTTCGATTTTATGTTCCAGTTTCTTTAACCTTTGTCTGTTGTCCACCGTTTCAGTTTCTATTCGGTCCACTTTTTTCTCTAAGGAGATTTGACGTGTCTCACTATCCGTCATCCTCGTAGATGAATCTTCTATTGCGGATGTCATCTGCTTCATTTCTGTGAGTGCAGATTTCAATTCTTCCTGAAATGGCTTAAATTCCCATAAAAATTGCTCTAATGTGAGAGGAGCCATCTTGTAAGAGGGGTTAGAGGAGGTCACTCCAGTATTCTGTATACCGCTGCCCATAGACTGGGCCCTGGACCGCTTGCTGAACTTGTCCGGGGAAACAGGAGGGGTATGCCGTGGTAAAGCAAGCTGTATTTTGGCTTCCATCTTATTCAATTCTACGTTTAGGAGGATCGGTGAGGGCTAAGATTAGTTGAAAAGACTTAAATCTGTGCTGCGATGTAAAGATTAATCAAAAAATAGCACTGAGTGATGGGAGCAGAGCTGCGTAGCTGCTACACAGTCCGCTGCATCACTGGAAGTCTGCAATGTTACTTATAAAGACATTAAAGAGGACCATCCCCAATACTGAACCATGTGGTACCCCACTAGTAACCCCATTTCTTTGTAGTGGACTCTGTTTACTATTACCCTCTGTGTCCTGTTGTCTAGCCAATGTTTTACCCAGGCTACCACCCTGGGACCCAGTCCCAGGCTGGCTAACTTGTTTATTAATGTTTTGTGTGGGACTGGGTCAAATGCTTTGCTAATGTCTAGGTAGACCACGTTCACAGCCACTCCCTGGTCTACTACTTTGGTTACCCAGTCAAAGAAATCTATTAGATTCATCTGACATGACCTTCATGCTGTGAATCCATGCTACCTTGGGTTCTGTGCCCCGCTAGCCTCTAGGTACTCAACAATTCTTTCCTTCAGAAGTGATTCCATCATTTTCCCTACCACTGAGGTCAAACTAACAGGTTGGTAGTTTCCTCCCTCTGCCTTGCTCCCACTATTGTGAAGGGGAATCACATCCGCCTTCCTCCAGTCCTCAGATACAACACCGTCCTCCCATGATTTGTTAAAAAGGGTAGTCAGTGATGTCACTAGTTCTCCCCTTAGTTCTTTCAGAATTCTGGGGTGAATTCCATCAGGCCCCATTGCCTTGTCCACCTTGAGTTTTAGGAGTTCTTTCAGGATCCTTTCTTCTGTGAATGGACTGGTATCAACCCACCTATCCAGAGTGCTTCTGTTGTTTGGTTAAGTATGTCCCCCTCCTCTTCTTTTGAGAATACTGAACAAAAGCATTCGATTCAGCATCCTGCCTTTTCACTGTCACCCTCTGCCCACCCACCCCCTCCCTTTATTAAGCCTATCTATCCCTCCCTTGGTCTTTTTTCGCTCACTAATGAATCTATAAAAGGTTTTATTCCCCTTCTTAACTGAGTTGGCTATCTTTTCCTTGGTTTGGGCCTTTGCTATTCTGACTGCCTTCCTTGTTTCCTTCTGTTTTAACTGATAGAGTTCTCTTTCCTGCTCCTTCTGTGATTCCATATACTTTCTGAATGCTATCTTTTTCTCCCCAACCTTCCCTGCCACCTCTTTTGAGAACCATAGTGTTTTTTTTCTTCATTTTATTTTGTTTATTTGCTTCATACAAAGACTTGTCGCCTTTGTGATGACAGTTGTGATTTTTTCCGCATTGTTCTTCCTCCCCTCCTTCCTGCCCTTTTACTAGTGCATTCCTTAGGCACTCTCCCATTCTGCCAAAGTCAGCCCTCTAAAAGTTCCAATACCCTTACTTTTGTATGGCTTGACTCTATGGCTGTGTTTATTGTGAACCACACTGTCTGGTGGTCGCTTGTTCCCAGATGGCTACCTACTTCTAAATCAGAGATCCTCTCACTGTCCCTGTTTGAGAGTACTGGGAATAAGACTGCTCACTCCCAAGTGGGCTCCAACACTTGCTGCCTGAGGAATGCCCCCTGTAGGGCATTGAGAATGGCCCTGCTCTTGGATGTGACTGCAACAATTGTGCTCCAGTTAACATCTGGCATATTCAAGTCCCCCATCAACAATATCTCCCCTTTTTCTGCCATGCTAAGAATGTTTTCTATCATTTCCTTGCCCATTTCCTCCCCCTGAGATGGGGGTCTGTATACAACACCTGTGCAGATTGTGGTGCCATTTTCTGTCTCCAAGGTGATCCACAGTGCCCCCTCTCCTCCCTGTTTACCCTTTAGTTCCATTGCTTTGATCCCTTCCCTTATGTAGAGAGATCCTCCTCCTCTTTGGTCACAGCATGTATGGTAAATGTAATTCTCAACTTGGCTTCAAAGCATGGAACCAACAATTGTGAAACATGATCCTTCCAATCACAGTTGCCCATCGTTCCAAGTATCTCCCATACAGGCTGTCTAAAACCGTCTAGGCTCTCAAGAGGATAGCAGGCAAAGATTAACTGTTTGTAAAGAACCTGTGTCTGTGGGGGGGGGGGCAAGCAAGTGAGGTAGAACAGATGCCTTTTGAGGTGGTATTTGAAAAGGAAGAGTGTCATGTTGGAGTGAGACAGGGAGTCTGTTCAAAAGTGAAAGACGCAAAAAGGCATCTCCCCTAAAGTTAAGCAGCTGTTTAAATATGGTGACAAAATGAAGCTTGTACAATAGGCACAATTAAATGGGCAGAACTCTAGGTCATATGGGAAAAAAAATTCTCCAGTGTTATCAGTATTCTTATCTTTATCATATTTTATCATTACAATGCAGAATCTGAGGAGCAACCAGCAGGCCAGCAGCAATCAGCAGACCAGCAGCAACCAGCAGGCCAGCAGCAATCAGCAGACCAGCAGCAACCAGCTGACCCACAGCAATCAGCAGACCAGCAGCGATCAGCAGGACAGTGAGGTTAATAATCTAAACAGTAGTGTTTTGGTGAGCCATGTTTTTTTTTTTAAAATGCACTGTTACAAAGGAAACTTTGATTGCATAAATTAGCCTTGCATGAAATAAGGAATAACATGCTGTCATTTCACTGAGATTGACCAACAGGTTAAGCATCGCAGTCTGCATCTTGCAGCTCTAGGTGGTGGGAGATGGGGGGAAAAAAGTAAAAATGTGGGTAGCAGTCTGTGTCTATGAGGCACCCCAAACAGCAACTGGATTTGGCTCAGGGGATTTAGTGTGTGTGTGTGGGGGGGGGAGCTGCTTGTCGAACAAGGATAGATCATGCCTCAGGATTCAGTGACAGTTCACATGGAATGGGTAGTGATCTATCCAGAGGCCCTGAGAGGGGGGCCTACAGTACATCAGCTGATGTAGGACCTTACTGTGAGACATTTTAAGTACAATAAAATCAACAAACCACAGAAACGTGCTTCTTTCTGCATGAGGCACATTGGTATGGTGTAGTCATTGTCCCACTGCCAGTACAGGATGGCTAGTTCAGTCTTCCTGTAGTGATACTCTACTTTCAGCTGAATGCTCCCATCCATCCACCTCTCCCCAGACCTCTTGGCTTCCCATAATAAGCAGAGAGGAGCTACTGTACATGAGCACCCATGTCCATGTACATGAACACCCATGTCCTTGTACATGAGCACCCATGTCCTTGTACATGAGCACCCATGTCCTGTGTATGAGCACCCATGTCCTTGTACATGAGCACCCATGTCCTTGTACATGAGCACCCATATTCTGTACATGAGCACCCATGTCCTTGTACATGAGCACCCATATTCTGTACATGAGCACCCATGTCCTTGTACATGAGCACCCATGTCCTTGTACATGAGCACCCATTTCCTGTGCATGAGCACCTATGTCCTATACATGAGCACCCATGTCCTGTGCATGAGCACCCATGTCCTTGTACATGAGCACCCATGACCTTGTACATGAGCACCCATGTCCTTGTACATGAGCACCCATGTCCTTGTACATGAGCACCCATGTCCTTGTACATGAGCACCCATTTCCTGTGCATGAGCACCTATGTCCTATACATGAGCACCCATGTCCTGTGCATGAGCACCCATGTCCTTGTACATGAGCACCTATGTCCTGTACATGAGCACCCATGACCTTGTATGTGAGCACCCATGTCCTGTACATGAGCACCCATGTCCTGTACATGAGCACCCATGTCCTTGTACATGAGCACCCATGACCTTGTACATGAGCACCCATGTCCCGTACATGAGCACCCATGTCCTTGTACATGAGCACCCATGACCTTGTACATGACATGAGATGGAGATTTTAAAATGCTATTTCTTTGCTGAAATGGCAGATCCTTTTGCTGTGGTTCATAAACTGATGACCAATTGGCTTTTTATGAGCTTCAGTTTTTAATGTTCTTTATCACTTTTTTGCAGGTGGGTGCAAAGAAATCAAGAACTGAAGAATCCCTGGAGACCTGCATTCCAAATCCTAGCTTCTACTCCTCCCTATAATTCCGGAGGGAAGGAAGAGGCACAACTTCACTGAAAGAGTGGCAATGGGTGGAATGCACTGCCTGAGCAACTTGTATCAGTGCAGACTGTGGGGTGCTTCAAGAGGTGGGGGGACAAATTCAAGGGGAAAGTACATACCGGGGGGGCAGTTGGTGGAGGGAAGAGTTAATGGGAGGGGAGCAGCTGCAGTTTAATGGTCTGAAGTGCTGCACACTCGAGCAGTCTAGATAGACCATATGGCCTGTATCTGCTGGCGATTTCATATGTTTGTATGATCACACGTATAATTTTACCTTCTGCGCTGTATGACTATGAAATTTTTCCTGAGCAAAATAAAGTTGTAATCTTACACCAGTCTGGAGTTTTGAATTTTACTTACTTGATTCTTCTTAACGTGGGCCTTAAGGCAGACAAAGGAAAAGGAGAAAGGGTTACATGCAGTACCTCTAACACATTGCATTTTAAAGATCTGGATAATTATGGCAGGTTAAGACTATGGGTTCTGCTCTTGTTATTGTTATCAAGTAGTATTCACCCTCACCAATGCCCAATTGTATCTGATGGTAAGGACCAATCTAGAGGTGGTCAGAACCCCACTATTTTTTCTCTCCTCCCCAGTTGGACCTTCTTCTGATGAGCACCCCAGACCCATCACCCTGATGTCTGTGGGACTTGTCTGCCACCATATTCACCCAGAGCTTGCCCCTCCAGTGGAGATGGTGGGGTCCCCCAGGCCCCACCACAGAACAGATCTGGTTCTGGTGGTGTGCTCAACTGAGCAGGTGTGGAGCCAGAGGTCACTCTTTGTCACCCTGCTGCCAACATTTTCCCTCTGGTTTTTGCCCCCTGGAGATAGGATGTGCAGGGATGTCAGGGTGCATGCCACACACTCTCGCTCGATGAACACCAATGTCTGCCATGTCCCTAGATGGTGACCGCCACGCACTCCTGCTCAATGTGCACCAATGTCTGCCATGTCCCTAGATGGTGACTGCCATGCACTCCCACTCAATGTGCACCAATGTCTGCCACGTCCCTTGATGGTGTATGCCATGCACTCCCACTCAATGTGCATCAATATCTGCCACGTCCCTTGATGGTGTATGCCATGCACTCCCACTCAATGTGCACCAATGTCTGCCACATCCCTTGATGGTGTATGCCATGCACTCCCACTCAATGTGCACCAATGTCTGCCACGTCCCTTGATGGTGTATGCCACGCACTCCTGCTCAATGTGCACCAATGTCTGCCATGTCCCTTGATGGTGACTGCCATGCACTCCCGCTCAATGTGCATCAATGTCTGCCACGTCCCTATATGGTGACTGCCACGCACTCCCACTCAATGTGCACCAATGTCTGCCATGTCCCTTGATGGTGTATGCCACACACTCCCACTTAATGTGCATCAATGTCTGCCACGTCCCTTGACGGTGTATGCCACGCACTCCCACTCAACGTGCACCAATTTCTGCCATGTCCCTTGATGGTGTATGCCATGCACTCCCGCTCAATGTGCACCAATGTCTGCATGTCCCTAGATGGTGACCGCCATGCACTCCCACTCAATGTGCATCAATGTCTGCCACGTCCCTTGATGGTGTATGCCACGCAGTCCCGCTCAATGTGCATCAATGTCTGCCATGTCTCTTGATGGTGTATGCCAGGCACTCCCACTCAATGTGCATCAGTGTCTGCCACGTCCCTTGATAGTGTATGCCATGCACTCCCGCTCAATGTGCATCAATGTCTGCCATGTCCCTTGATGGTGTATGACACGCACTCCAGCTCAATGTGCATCAATGTCAGCCACGTCCCTTGATGGTGTATGCCATGCACTCCTGCTCAATGTACACCAATTTCTGCCACGTCCCTTGATGGTGTATGCCATGCACTCCCACTCAATGTGCATCAATGTCTGCCACGTTCCTTGATGGTGTATGCCACGCACTCCCACTCAATGTGCATCAGTGTCTGCCACGTCCCTAGATGGTGTATGCCAGGCACTCCCGCTCAATGTGCATCAATGTCTGCCATGTCCCTTGGTGGTGTATGCTATGCACTCCCAATCAATGTGCACCAATGTCTGCCATGTCCCTTGATGGTGAATGCCATGCACTCCCGCTCAATGTGCATCAATGTCTGCCACGTCCCTTGATGGTGACTGCCATGCACTCCCACTCAATGTGCACCACTGTCTGCCATGTCCCTTGAACTGTCTTGGCACCAAGCTGCTTTTCCCACAACTTCTGCCAGGGGCCAGGTGAGCTGTGAGGTCCTCCCTCCCTCCAGGAGGAGGAGGAGAGCAGGTCTGTGAATGCTGGATCCTCTTCCCCCCTGGCTGCCCCTCTGACAACCCAGATTCACTTTTGAAACTGGGTCATCAGCACTGCAAGCATTAATGCTACAACTGCCCTGGAGGGCCAGCTCAGAAGTCCACTTTAGATTGTGAGGAGATTATGTGGATTGGCAAATCAAGAACATAAGGACATGAGTGGAAACTGATAGATGGAGCTCTGTGGAAGGGTAGACAGTGAGGAGGGAATTAAGGATTTGCAGATGGACCTGCAAAGATTAGAGAAGTGGTCCAAAGTTTGGCAGTTGAAATTCAGGGCCAGTTAGTGCGAGGTGATACACATAGGTAACAAGAACCCCAGGAAGGAATATTGGATAGGAGGGGTTAAGTTGTGGACTACAGTGGAGGAACAGGAACTTGGAGTTATCATTAGACACTCCCTAAAACACTCTAACAATGTAACAAGGCTTACAGCAAGGCAACTGGAATGTTGGGGTGCATTAGGAGGGGGCTTGACAGCGGGAGGAAGGAAGGAATGCAACCTCTCAATAAATCAGTGGGAGGCAGTATAAGGCAATGGTTTAAGGCTCTGAGCTGCGAATCTGGAGACCTGGGTTTGAATCCCATAGCCCCCACTTGCATATACTGTGTGACCCTGAGCAAGTCACTTAACTTCCCTGTGCTCCCAGGTTGCACCTGTAAAAAAGCTTTCAGCTTAGTGTGTCTCACCTGGTTAAACAATTGGAAAAAAAATAAAAAAACACACATTTGGAATACTGTGCCCAGTTCTGGAGCCACCACCTAGGAAAAGACAAAGACAGGCTGGGGACAGTACAGTGTAGGGTAAGCACAATGATCCGGCAGCAGCCAAGGCCCTGAACCATACTTAATGTAGACAAGAAAGGAGAGTGTAGATGTGGCAGAGATATTTAAGTTCCTGAAAGGCATGAACAAGGTGTATTGCATGGAAATATTCAACAGGACTGGCAAATCAAGAACACAGGGACATGCATAGAAGAAGAAGGCAGGGGGCAGATTAAGGAGGGATGTGGAAGAAAGTGGTTCTGCCAAGCAACAAGTGGTGGGCAGCACAAGAAACATGAATGGTTTCAAACATGGCTGAGATTAAGAAAAAGCCTTAACAGTTACAGAGGAGAAAGCAGTACGGCAGAGGGCAAACGGGGGAGATGACAGCAATAAACCTGACTCAACATTAGGTTCCAAGCAGGATACTATAAAACAGGGTAGACTGCATTGACCAGTGGTCTTTTTGTGCTGACATGTTCTGTTTCTTTGTAAGATTTTCACATTTATCAAGGTCTTATAGCAAAGAAAGATCAATATGAGGTCTAAATGATAATGAACAAATTCAAAATAATCTGGATATTGAAATCATTGCTAAACAAAAATATTTCTGAGGGGAAATATATATTGACAGCTTTAGAGCGTTTAGAAAGGATAGGGTGAACAGGAGGGGAGATGGTTGTTTGTTCTGACAAATTAATGGTGGTAGAGCTCCCATCCTTAAACACACATCCAACTGAGATTTTCTATATTCAACCTTCTATTCAGAGGAACACAAGTAATTGCCATTAGTGTTATTTGTATTTTTCCTGGCAGTTTAGACAAAGGGAGGGAAGTTATATTAAACTTTTTCTAAAACCATTTCTAAAAATAGGGAATGGTTTATTATGGATGACTTTTTAATCCAATTGGCCAAATAAAATTTCTAACTCCTTTCAAAACATTTTTCAGGAACTAGAATTACACCTGATTGTCACCTTACAAAGTCGTACCCATTATATAACAGGGTTTCAGTACAGTGTGAACAGGATAGAAATATAGAAACATAGAATCTGGTGACAGATAAGGGCCACTTGGCCCACCTAGTTTGCCCAAATTATTTGTTTTCTTTTCTAGCTTCATTAGTAGTTAATACGGATAGTTGTTTCACAGTCCCAAAAAATTATCAGAGCTAGTATTAGGCCTGACAAGCTGAATGACCATAGTCTTGGTTTTTGCTTCTGGTCAGTCTAGGTGAGGGTCCAGCCACTCATATCAGTTCCTGCAACCTCAAGCATTTTGTCTCTGAGAGCTTTAAATCATCTCGCTCTCTCTCTCTGGATTGGTTCTTTTTGGACCCAATCAATGATACCAACCAGGCTTAGTGGAAGGGTTTGTTGTATGTTTATATAGGTTTGTGACAGTTTTGCCGCTGATGGAAAAATTCAGATTAAAGAGAACAAATGAGAATTGATAACCTCTAAAAGTCTATTAACACTAAAGAAACAGGTGATCCTTTCATGTTACTGGAATATAAAATACCAACAACAGGTGTACATGTTCCGATAAGAAATACAAACGTTTCTTATTTTAAAAATAAACAACTAGAGATATTTGGTGATCAGCATAACAACTGGCAAATTCATACAGAACTTCTCTGGTAGACCTAAAGAGAATAACTTAGAATTCCTGGAACAAGATCAAATAACGGCTGTAGAGATATATGGCCTAATTGCTTCACAACTACTTTGGTGAGCTGGAGAAATGAGAAATACAAGGTAAAACCCTCTGGAGTAGAAGGCCAAGATCAAAGTAACCTTGGATGAATTTGGTTCCTGTCAGTCTAAGCTTTGTTTTAGTTTTCTCTCTTATGAACATCCAGACTAAGCTAATCCCTGACCTTGTATAGGAAGATCTGATGATGTTAACTTTGGATCGATTAAAATGGATAAGATAATTGTGGCTATCCCAATAACCAACTCTTTAACCATTCACTCTGCCATGGTGTCCTTCTCCAATCCAGGAAGTATGCCATAATTTGACCAATCTACTAAACTGATAGTAGGATGCTACCTCCTGATTATAGACCTCTTTCGTTGTGGACACCCCTCTCTATAGCCTTTGAACTAGGACTGCATGGAATGCAGAAGTCCACCATCTGAACTGGTATACAATGCTGCTTTCAAAACGCTTTTCAAAATTTTGTTTTAAATTCCATGGAATTCCAAAAAGCATTTCTGTGTAAACCATGGAAAAGGATCAAGTAAACTGCACATAGCAGAAAAATAATCTGCAGTTTCTATAAACTTCAGATCATTAACCCACAAAAACTGTTTTGTATGCAAAATGATGGAATACTACTTCCAGTGCAATTCCTTGGAATTTTCCAAAATTCTGTGTCATTCCATTCCATCAGGATTTCCAAATTCTGCACAGCACTACTTTGAATTCATAGTTTTTGAACAAATCTCTGAATATCTTAATAAATATGGGCCAGAATATTCCAAGAGCCAGTTTTCTGTCTTCAAAATGTTTACTCCAGGTGCACACTAGTGCCCGGAGCAAATTGCCGATATATTGGAACATGCATATAGCACATAGTGAGCACTAATGGCATATTTTCATATAGCAACCAATGGAGCCAGACACTATCCCTATAGCTCATGCAAACCACAGTTCCCTTCTGGCCACATGACATATTTGGCAGATAGGGAGCTCTGGGTCTTGCAGGAGCAAACAGCTTGTTACAGCTCACGAATGGTGATAGCTCTTGTGGAGAAATCTGCCGTTTGCATATATTACTATGCAAATGACCCCATATAACTAGCAAGGTGCTGTGGGGTCATTTGCATCTCATTAGGGTCTCATTATAAGTCACAAGCAAATGGAACTAGCACCCCTCCAAGCAAATGGCACCCAAGTCCCCATATCGTCTGATCAAGCACCTTTTAATATATCTACCTACTTTGGTAGTCTAGTGCCTCCCCACACCATTGATAACTAGCTTGTAAGTATATATACATGGCTCTGGGGCTAGTGGCACCCCCAAACCCAAAAATGCCCCCCCACCTGGTCCCAGCCAGCAAGGAATCTGCACCATTTCCCCTCCCACTCCCACCCATCCCTGTAGCAAGGGTCCCTGCCTTGGAGATGACAGTTGGTGCAGCTGATACATTCACTACCTTGGTTGGTGGCCATCTGAATGACAGGGCGTGAGCATGTGTTTATTGCAGAAGCAGCTGTTTCTACAGTACAGTAGAGGAGTGCTTGCTCACTGCCATTCAGATGGCACCCAGTGGAGCTGATGAGCAAAGGAGCAGTGCCAGAGAACCCCCCACATGGTGGGTGGGGGGGGTTTGAGGTTCCTTAGTGGTCAGGACCAGACAGGGGTCTTTGGTGCAGTCAGTGGGGCAATGATCCTGCTGGGTCAGGTATGTGTACTTACAGGGGAGATATTGAAGGGCTGGGAGACACTAGATAACCAGGGTAGATAGCTTTTATAGTGTTATAATTAAGCAATAATGCCCAACAGGGTGTGTGTTGTGCTGGGATAAGGTCATGCCTCAGGTGGTTGGGCACGAGGCCGCAGGCCGAGTGCGTCCAACATCTGAGGTGTGATGTTATCCCAAATGACACACACCCTGGAGGGCATTATTGCTATTATACATTGGCTCGTTGTTATATATAATAAAAAAATCATTTTAAAGATGTTTTTGTGTGGAAAAATATTTTTGTTTTTTAAGAGAAGATGAAACAATCAAGCAAATGGTCAAGCATATCTAGCTAATCATAGAGCTCATCTGCAGGTTCACAGTGAGGCTGAGACTAGACCCGTGGTGTTGTGCTGGGATAACAACACAGGTCCAGCCCAAGACTAACCAATCAGAGTCCAGGTTCACAGTGAGGCTGAGACTAGACCCGTGATGTTGTGCTGGGATAACAGCACGGGGCCAGCCCAAGACTGACCAATCAGAGTCCAGGTTCACAGTGAGGCTGAGACTAGACCCGTGATGTTGTGCTGGGATAACAGCACGGGGCCAGACCAAGACTGACCAATCAGAATCCAGGTTCACTAGACCCGTGATGTTGTGCTGGGATAACATCATGAGTCCAGCCCAGGACTGACCAATCAGAGTCCAGGATTTTTTCTTGCCATTGTCTAATTTAAGTTATGCAATGAGCTAATGCCAGCTATATGTGATAGCTATATGGTCTGAGTGAAGCTGATCCATACACAACACTATACTTTTTTATCTGGGATGCCCTCAATCATTACTCAGTGTCTGCCTTTGTATCCCTTGGGATGTAAGTACAGTTATTTTCTTTTATGAGGAAGACTTTTCTATGATGAGACTGTGTCCGCCAATTGGTCTAGGATTGAAGTTCCCATTTGCAGTTCTACATAGGTCAAGAATGGGAGCCATCTCATCCAATTTTTTTCCTTTTTTATATCTAAGTTTTTGTTCAGTTTAACATACATTAAGAAAAATTACTCACCTTAGTAATTATGTTTCTTCTAGTGGAGTCTTGCTGTATTCTGACTATTGCAGTTAGGTCCTGCCTTTCAACTGCCCTGGAGAACTAAGGGTTAACTTTTCTATGCCTTGCATAGAACATTCATCACGAGCTCGGTTGAAGCCCCTGTCTGTTGTTGTTCAAACTGCAACCGTCAGATGTTTACGAGCAAAAACTCACTAGGTGTTCTGTGTGGAAACTGCAAAATTTTTACTAGCCAACTGGCAAATATATGTTTCTGGTTTCAAAGGAAGACTCAAGTCAGGAAGCCCAAAAACACATCCAAAACACAACATTCCACCCAAACAAAAAAGAGGGTGTAAAAAGGACACCCCTAGGGTGCCAACACTGCTCCTGCCCACCCACATCCCAAAAACTAGGTTCTGAGAGGGGAGGTGGGGGGGAGGTCAGAATACAGCAAGATTCTACTAGATGAAACATAATTACTATGGTGAGTAATTTTTTCTTCAAACAACATGAAGTCTTGCTGTATTCTGACAATTGCAGACTACCAAGCAGTACCTCCATGGAGGAGGGACAGAACTTACTTTGGAAATAGGCCCTAAAGTACTGCTGTGCCAAACTGAGCATCACTCCTAGCCTGGATATCCAGAGAGTAATGCCTGGTGAAAGTATGGACTGTTTTCCAGGTGGCTGCTTGACAGATTTCTAAAAGAGGAATATCCCTAGCAGCAGCCAGGGAAGCGGCTATACCTCTTGTGGAATGAGCCCACAGGCCTGAGGGTGGAGTTCTACCCAGTTTTTCATAGCAGAATTGTATACAAGAAACAATCCACCTGGCAATAGATCTCTTAGTGGAAGGTTTGCCTTTACCAACTTCTCCATAAGTGAGGAACAACTGGAGGGATTCAAACCTGTGACCCTTGGTATACTCTATGTAGTAGCTAAGGGCTCTTTTAACATCCAAACTGTGCAGCCTCCTCTCTCCTGAGGAGGAATGGTCAGTGAAGAAAACAGGGAGAGATATAGACTGGTTGAGGTGGAAATCTGAAACCACTTTAGGTAAGAACTTTCTGTTAGTTCTAAGGACCACTTTATCTCTATGAAAAGAGATGAAATCAGATTCCACTGACAGGGCTTGCAATTCACTGATACGTATGGCAGAGGTAATGGCTACAAAAAACACAGTTTTCTAAGTCAAGTACTTAAGCTTTGCTGAGGACAAAGTGTCAAAGGGGGGTTGCATAAGCTGAGCAATGCAAACATTAAGGTCCCAAGCAGGAGCAGAATTCCTAAAGGGGGGATTGATATGAAGCAATCCCTTGAAAAACTTACAGAATACAGGATGGGATGACAGAGAGGAAGACTTGCCTACCGACAGGAAAGCAGAAACAGCTGCCAAGTGTACCTTGAAGGTAGCTGGTCTGAGGCCTAGGCCATTAAGATGGACCATATAATCCAGAACAGTAGGCAATTCAGCAGAGTCTGGAGAAATATTCTTCTTAGAACACCAAATACTAAATATTTTCCATTTGGATTTGGAAGTCTTTCTAGTAGAAGGCTTTTGAGAAGCCCCAGAACTCCTTGGGAAAGATGCAGATCTGCAAACTCTAACTCTTCAAGAGCCAAGCCTTGAGATTGAGAGACTGAAGATTCGTGTACCAAATCCTCCCCTGAGAAGATGTTAACAGGTTGTAATTCCTGGGAAGAGACAGGGGAAGGTGGACTGCTAGGGACAGCAACAAGGCATACCATGGCTGTCTGGCACAGTCTGGAGCAATCGGAATCACTCTGCATGGTTGTGACCTTATCTTGACTAACACCCTGAATAGGAGAGGGAAGGGGGGAAAGCATACAGAAATGTCCCTTCCCAGTTCAGAATCAAAGCATCCAGGGGGACTGAGCCCAAGACTGGGGGTCTGCAATAAAACAGAGGAAGTTGGTGATTGTCTGGGGCTGCAAAAAGATCTATCTCTGGAGTGCCCCATCTCAAGAAAATTACTTTCAATACCAGAGGATCCAGGGTCCATTCGTGATGGTCCTGGGATATTCTGCTCAGTGCATTTGCTAGGGCATTGTCCTTCCCTGGGAGGTGAACTGCTATCAGAGAGGTTTGCAGGGAATAGGCCAGAGACCACAGCTTCATTGCTTCTGTGCACAAGGCCATAGACTGAGTGCCTCCCTGCTTGTTGATGTACCACATGGTGGTAGTGTTGTCTGTTCTGACCTGAACCACCTTGTTCTGTACAGATTTGGAAAAAGCTTGCAGTGCCAGAAATACTGCTCTGAGTTCCAAGAGATTGATGTGAAGCAGGGATTCCTGAGTGACCACAGTCTCTGGGTGGTAAGATCCCCCAAATCTGTGGTGAGTACCACTGGATGAGACTGAGTGACAAATGGAACCCCTTGTCTCAAATTGTCCTGATCCTGCCACCATTGCAAGGCTTGGATCAGGGTTCGAGTCACTGGGATCAGTTTGGTAAGGGAATCCTTTCTTTGGGACCAAAAGGCTCTTAAGTGGAACTGAATGTCCCTCATTTGGAATCTTGCTCCCTGGACCACTGCTGTGGAGGCTGCCATGTGGCCCAGAAGCTGAAGTAAATGCCTTGCTGGACGAGACACCTGAGAGGTGAAAGAAGAGGCCAGTTCCATAAGGGCCCTTGCCCTTTCCAGGGGAAGGATGGCTCTTGCCTTTACCGTATCCAGTTCTGCGCCTATGAAGGTGAGGAGCCACACTGGTTCGAGAACTGACTTTGGTAGGTTGAAAAGGAATCCCAAAGAAGTAAGCACTTGCTGGGTCACTTGCAGATGTGACTTGACTTGGTCTGGAGACTGACCTACTATAAGCCAGTCGTCCAAGTATGGGAAAATGGAAATCTTTTGCCTTCTTAGGAAGGCAACAACTACTGCCAGGCACTTTGTGAAGACCCTTGGGGCTGATGTTAGGCCAAAAGGCATTGCTCTGAATTGACAGTGGCCTGAGGGCAACTCAAACCTGAGGTACTTTCTGTGGGAGCACCTGATGGGAATGTGAAAGTAGGCATCTTTGAGGTCCAGGGAGGCTAGCCAGTCCCCTGGCCTTAGAGAGAGAAGGATAATTCCCTGAGTTACCATTTTGAATTTTGGCTTTAACAGATGTTTTTTTCAGATATCTTAGGTCCAGGACGGGTCGCCACTCTCCTGTCTTCTTGGGAGTTAGGAAATACCTGGAGTACAATCCTTTGCCCCTGTGTAGGGTGGGAACTCTCTCTATAGCTCTGAGAGCTAGGAGAGAAGAAAACCCCTGGCTCTAGGGCAAGGGTCTCTAAGAAATTTGCAGGTTGAAAAGATCTGGCTCTCATCTTGGGAAATTTTCTGAAGCTGAGAACCAGTCCCTGGCTTACTACTTCCAGGACCCACCTGTCTGATGTAAGAGACATCCAGTCCTGGACAAAGTATAAGCCAGCCTACCCCTACTGGTATTGGAGAATCGACCCGGGCAGACCCATCAAGTTGTCTGCTTGGCAGGGGCTTTAGGCTGAGGGGTGGATGCAGGCCTGCTCATCCCCCTTCTGCCTCTCCCTCTATAGAACCCCCTCTGCAAAAAGAAGAAGAGGAGGCCTGAGCTTGGTAAAAAGGCTTTTGGAAAGGCCTGCCCCTGCCCCTGGACTGCTGCCTTTGAGGAGTTGCTTGCCTTTTTGGCCTGAGCACTCCTGTAAGTGATCCTGTATTCATCCATTTTCTTCATGTAATTCTCTGTCTGCTCCCCAAACAGAGAATTACCAACTACAGGAAAATCCATGGCCTTAGCCTGGGTATCCTGTGATAGGCTAGTACATCTGAGCCAAGCCATTCTCCGAAGAGCCACAGATGTAGCCATGACTCTTGATGATACATCATTGAAGTCTACAGCAGCATGAAACTGAACTTTCGATGCCTCGATCCCATCTGTAGCCACCTGCTCCAGCTCCTTGGCAAGCTGGGGAGGAGCCTGTTTAGCCAGTGCCAGTACAGTGTCCCATCTGGACTTCTGGTACCTGGCTGCATAGGCCATATAATTAGCCTACCTGAGTCCCAAAGATGATGCCATGTGCTGTTTCTTTGCCATGGCATCAATCATCCTGGAGTCCTTGTCTGGGGGGTGTGATGCCAAGGGAATGTTTGCCTTATCACAGGCAGCAGCCTGCACAACCCCAACATGGCCGCATTGCTGATAAAGGAACTCCATGTCTGAGCCTGAGAGAGTGTACCTCTTGTCCATTCATCTGTCTACAGGAGGTATAGAATTTGGAGACTTAAGAATTTTTTCTATCTGTTTCCGAAAGGATTTGTGGAGGGGAATAGACAGTATCCTGGACTCTGGGATGTCCATCATCTCAACAAAATCAAGCTCTTCCTGATCCTCCACTGCTTCCTCCACAGGAAGCTGGAGGGTATCAGCCACCTTTCTGTAAAACATGTAGTGTGAAGGGGACTCAGAAAGCCTAGGAGGAGAGACACCTGAAGGTCTGTCTGGGGAGATGTCCAGGTCAATAGGCACATCCAGACTTTCACCATCACCATAGTCATCCTCATACTGTCCCTCCTCCTCAAACTCTGGTTCATAAAATTCTTCCAAAGTATAATCTGGAACCGGGGGAACCGACCAAACCGAGCCCCTGCCAGAAGGTGCCGGTTTGGTCGGAACCGAAGTAAGCGATTGCACAATCCTAATCGCCTTGGCTATCTCATCGGCGGTCGGAGTATGAGATTCTGGGTCTGAACCGGTCGATTTGTCTTTTCTTTTTCTTTTTGTCAGAACTGACTCCTCAGAATCGGCTCTTCTTTTGCCCGAAGAAGTATTGCCCTGGTCAGAGGGCACTCCTTCTGGTTCGGTCGGAACCGAACCGGGCTGGCCATCCGGGTCAGCGGACTTCTCAGCCTCCCTTTCCCTCATTCTACCTAATCTTTTTTCCAGGGTAGATTTGGGAAAATTCTTGAAAATTTGGCAGTCTGAATCGAGGTGGTCAAACCCCAGACAATCAACACAGGTGGTGGGATCAGCCTTAGCAAAGACCTCCCACACACATGCAGTGTTGAAACCCAGTGGGCCTGGTTTTCTTTGGGTTTCAGACATGGCCAACCTAACCAAAACTTACCCTTTTTCAGCAATCCACCAGGCAAGACTCCCATTTTGGTTCCTGACCGAAACAACAGGTCTTGGAAAAAAAACGTAATTAAAATCCGTTTTTTTTAGAACTGATACGGACCTGTTACCGCACTCTAAAGCAAAGCACAAGTTTTTATCACAAATTGATTGGTTCAGCCAAACCGATCCACAATTTACAAGTTCCACACACAAACAGAACAAAAACATATCTAGTACTCATGGTACCACAGACAGAGACTTGAACCGACTATTCGGAAACAACAATTTGGTAGAAACCGACTGAAAACCGACACTTCAACCGACTTCTGAACCGAGCAGCAGGAGAAATCTCCGGAGCGACTGTTCAGTGAAGTGGAGTAAAGAATCTGGCAGTTGCAGTTTGAACAACAACAGACAGGGGCTTCAACCAAGCTCGTGATGAACATTCTATGCAAGGCATAGAAAAGTTAACCCTTAGTTCTCCGGGGCAGTTGAAAGGCAGGACCTAACTGCAATAGTCAGAATACAGCAAGACTTCAAGTTGTTTGAATTACATATTACATTAAATATTAAGTGACAACTCAGTTTAAGAATACAACGCAAATGTCTGATTTTTTTCTTTACAAAATCTGAGATGTGTTCTAAGTGACTCCACCCTATTTACCTGTTTGCAGAGTTGAGCCATGTACCCTCCATGGGTGGTAGTTCCCACAGCCAGGCACATGTTATAGGTTTGGCTGCCACTCCTACCAGGATATTACAGATGCTGGTCTTACTCTTAGTCTGTGCTCCCCTTGGCCTAACCCCGAATACTAAGTGTTTCAGCTCGAGTAGAGTTACCATCCCTAAAATCTGACCTACCACCTGAGAAACCTCTGTCTAAAAGTTAGCCAGTTTGGGACAGTCCCAGAATATATGGGCATGAGTTGCAGCCTGACCACATTTTCTCCAGCAGGAGTCTGTGTAGGTAGCCCATAAGTGCTTTATAATGTTCAGTGTTCTGAACAAGTGTACAGTATCAGCACTGTCCACCTGTGTTCTCTCCGGGTGTTGGAGGCTGTGACTGTTGCAACTAACTGCCAAGCTCCTTCCAACTCCTTCTCTGTTAAGGACCTTTGTTTCCACTTTTCCTGCATTTTGTTATGACAAATGTTTGACTTCAGGGTGAGGGACTGTATATCAGGGATACTGCATGGTCTATATCTTTAGTTGGCCACATCAGTTGAAGCAGCTGTTGTAGAGCATCTAGAGGTAGTTAAAGCTGGGCTCCTGGGGATTTTGAAGTGAGGAAACTGCATACCTTTAGGTAGCAGTAGATATCATACTGTGGTAATCCAAATTCTTGTACTAACTGGGCATGTTGTTTTTAGAGATGTTGTGAAATAAAAAAATGTTGGCAAAAAAGGCAATTTTGCCGAGCAATATTTTTTGTAACAATTGTGACAAAAATTTGCCCACCGCAAATTATCTCCCTGTCCTGGTGGTGTTTAGTGACCCCCCCGGCTGCTCACTGGCCCAAAGTAAATAAAACAAGCCCCCTCGTTAACTCATTATTTTCCTGATCCCCCGGACTCCCAATCCTAAAAAAACATTTAAATCCCCACTCCCTGGTATCTTGTGGACCCCCAATCCCCCCGTCATCAGATAGCACCCCTCCTGCTCCCCCTGCACCCTGATTGGGCTACCAGTACAGCCCTCCACTTACCTCCACAGCCGGCAGCCTGAATGAGCACTTCAATGAATGAACATGTGCTTGTATATGAAACAGAGCAGTACAATGTAAATATTCCAATATTTGGCCAAGCATATTCTGTATCATACAACCACATTATAAAAGCAGTGAAGGACTTTCCTGATGGCAAAGTAGCAGAATAAGAAAGGAACTAAACTTGACGAAGTATGTTTCTACGCCATTATTGCCCTACAGCAAGTGGTGGGTTGATTCCTGAGGTCAAAGGCTGAGGAAAGTCAATCAATATAACTTACATTTTGGTGTGCCCTTTTCAACAGATGAAAAGTTTTTAGTGAAAAAAATTAGCGCTTTAAGAGTCTTTTGAGGTCAACTCTATAGGATGCCAACAGAATTGCTACTGGTTCATTAAAAAGCAGCTGACATCCCTGGTCAGACAACTTGTGGACAGGAACTGTTTGCCTGAGGACCTCAGTCAGTGATAATTTGATTTTTTGAGGTTCTTACTGTAAGTTATTTTACTTACTAAGTCCTCAGAAAATTGTCTCAGATTAGCCAAGTTCCTGCTGCACCGCTGTCTCTGAAACCACGTTGTGATATCATGAAGTAGAGAAGAGGCTGCAGTGCTAAACATTGCCATATAATGAAACTGTGGTCAATGCCAGCCTTTACATGCTTTCATTTTACTGTACTGGCAGTAGTACATGCCTCCTAGAACAATCACCAGCAGGGTTCTCAAACCTGGTCATGCTGACCGCTTCAAAATGGATCTCCTCAATGCTGACTGGTCCTCGGTTTTTGAGACTTCCAACGTTGATGACGGCCTCGACCATTTCATCCTCCTCTTCAATACAATCTGTGACACCCATGTGCCCATAAAAATGCGGAAGATCAAAAGCTACTTTAACCCCTGGATGAGCCCTGATACCCTTGAGCTAATGGAAAACAGAGACCACCTCTGGCATATAGCTAGGGCCACTGGCAAGCAGTCTAATATCCTGAACTACAAATGTGCGAGGAACAACTGTACCAGGACCATCCAATTAGCCAAAAACATATGCTATAAAGATGTCCTAACCAAGAACTGGAATGACGGGTGCAAATTCTGGGCTAACCTAAATGAGGTCACCGGGCGAGAACCCAAAATGGCCCCTACCATGCTCTGCGTTGATGGCTCCTCATCCTTGACCCTACATCTATCACCAACACCTTTAACAATGCCTTCACTGAGTTTCAGCATGTTCTCCCCACCGACTTCTTCTCCCCCACCATCCCTGTTGCACCCATGCAATCCCCATGGCATCCCCCATGTTGCACCCATGCAATCCCCATTACATCCCCCCTTTCGCTTCAAGACTATTACCTTCGGAGAAATCAGGAAATATCTGTGCAAAGTGCTTGGGAAGGGGAGATTCAGTGAGGATAACCTCAACCTGAAACTAATCTTGCTCTCACTTGAAGAAATCCTGTCCCCCCTCACCCATATCCTTAACCTCTCACTCTGTCTCGCAGTATTCCCCCAAAAATGGAAGGCTGCAGTGGTCACCCCTGTGTACAAGAGTGGGGATCGTGCCCTTCCCAGGAATTATAGACCCATCTCTATACTACCACCACTCTCGAAGGCCCTTGAACGAATTGTTGCCGACCAACTTGTCGATTATCTGGACAAGCACATTCTCCTATGCACAGAGCAACATGGCTTTAGGGCTGGGCATAGCACCACTACAGCCCTCCTAGAATTCACAGGCTTCATCCACAAATCCCTCGATCTTGGCCAGCTAGTCGGGGCTATCTATAATGGCCTAACAAAGGCCTTTGACACGGTCAACCATGCCCTCCTAGTTGACCAACTCACTGCTATAGGCCTTGCCCCTGAGGCGACTGCATGGTTCTGCAGATACCTACACTGCCGAACACAGCAAGTTAGGATCAATACCTTTCTCTCTGACACCAAGCCTGTGTGCTCAGGCATTCCACAGGGGTCAATACTGGGCCCCTCCTCTTTAGCCTATTTCTGAATTGCCTCCCCCTAGCCAGTCAGTGCCGTATCCTCCTCTACGCGGATGATGCGGTTATCTTTTCTAATGGCTCTAACCCCACTGCTCTTGAGCAACAGCTACAACTTGACTTCACCAGCGTTGAGTCATGGTTCAAAAATCATTAATTGATAATGAACTACAAAAAAACAAAACCATGTTGTTCACCAGCCTTAAGAACAAGCACAAAAATGACCCGCTATCAATATGTGATAGAGGTGGTGTTCCTCTTGAACATGTTCATCACTTCAAATATCTTGGAATTACTCTTGACAGCTCACTCTCCTAAACCCTCCACATAGACATTACAGCTAAAGCAATCATCAAATGCTTAGGGCTACTTTATCACCATAGGCAGAGAGTGACCCCTGAAGCCCTCAGCATAGCGGTCCACAGTTCAGTGGGTTCCCTAGTGGACTACGGACTGCCAGTATATGGCTCTGCCACAGATACTGCCCTCCGACATATAAAAACTACCCTTAACAGTGCCTGCAGGCTTACCTTAGGGGCACACCAACTAACCCATACCTGCAATCTCTATGCAAAGGCTCACTGGCTAACCCTCTTTGGTTGCTTAAAATATCAATCCTGCCTCCTGGCCAAAAAGATCTGCCTTGGTCAGCTCCTGACTGGGGTCCAACAACTCCTAGTTCCCAGCACTAATCCCAGGCCCACCCAAAATTTGAAACTGCAGTCCTTCCTGACTCCAAAATATCGGACATCTCAAGGACAAAAGACCTTTGTCTATTGGGCACCGTTGTGGTTCAGCTCCCTCCATGAGAACATTATTAGCCTGCCCACTCCGTGGACCTTCAAAAAGAACCTAAATAACCATTTAATACAGGAATCTCAATATGTCTGCCATCGCTAGCACCTAGCAAAGGCATCTCCTACCATCTGCCCCTCTGCCAAACAGACCTTTCTCTTTCTCTCTCTCTTGGACACCCTGCACTTGGGGCCCAACCCTCCACCCCATGTCTCCAGCACTTCTATGTGCTAACCCCCTGGTGTTGCTGACAACTAACAGGCTCCCTGTTGGGCACAGTTATTTAGTCTGTTCCTGTATGTATCTGACTGTGTGTACTTATTCCAGTTGTAGTTTTCGCTGTTTTTTTTGCATTCCTTTGCTTAAAGACCAAATGTACCTAAACGTTCTCATTCTAATTCTATTGGCTTGTTTGTCTCAATCCTCTGTATAATCACCTACTTGTTCTAAATGTACTAACATGGAACCTATGTAAAGAGCTCTGAGCTCAAATGGTTAATCTGAGATCAGAAATAAAAAAAAATAAATAAAAAAATAATAAAAATAAGAGGATCATGTATAGATCGTACTATCCCAAAGACATGTACTGTACAACTGCTAGTAGAGTTAGAACAAAGTATGTAAGGTCGACACTTTCTTATAGCACATTATATGGTTATGTATAGCACTGCAGTTCCTTACGGCACATTATATAGCTACATATAGCACTGCAGTCCCTTACAGCATATTATATGGTTATGTATAGCACTGCAGTCCCTTACGGCACATTATATGGTTACGTATAGCACTGCAGTCCCTTACGGCACATTATATGGTTATGTATAGCACTGCAGTCCCTTACGGCACATTATATGGCTACGTATAGCACTGCAGTCCCTTACGGCACATTATATGGTTACGTATAGCACTGCAGTCCCTTACGGCACATTATATGGCTATGTATAGCACTGCAGTCCCTTACGGCACATTATATGGCTATGTATAGCACTGCAGTCCCTTACGGCACATTATACGGCTACGTATAACACTGCAGTCCCTTACAGCACATTATACGGCTTCGTATAGCACTGCAGTCCCTTACAGCACATTATATGGCTATGTATAGCACTTCAGTCCCTTCCCTACCTTCCATCATCAGAACACAGTTTTGGGGAGTGGGCTGTGAGAAACACTCTGGGGGAGGGCTTGCTTTATTCACTTTGGGCCACTGATCAGCCGGAGGGACCACTAGATACCAGGGAGAATAAATTTAACAGAAATTTGGGCTGGTGAGCGGCCTGGGGGGCACTAGACACCAGGGAGTCATTACAGAAACTTTTGCCTGTGGGTGGCAAAATTTGCTCTGGGACGACGAATTTTACCTGATCGAGGGTGAAATTTTGCTAACTCCATGAGCAAAATTTTGCCTGGCAAAATATTTCACAAAATGTGCGAATTACGAGAAATATTTTGCTGAGTGAAATTTTCCAGTTTCACACAACATTAAATGTTTTGCCTGCCCTTTGTCATAAAGATTCACTGTGCATCACTGGCACTTTTTTACACTCTCTGAAAAGTGGGATCTGTTTTACCCAAGATAAAGCTCTGACATCTCCTAATTTTTGTCAGAGGGCTAATATGATTGTTCCCATGGATCACTGTTATGGGGTGACTCCACATTTTGGCCGTGTGCCTGTCCCATGACTTTGTGATCCATCCCAAGGCCCCTACATCTATTTTATTATATGGAAGGTGTCCCACTCTCACCTCACCATGTCCACCTCATTCCATGGCAACCCAGCTATTGGCTGTCTTGAGTGTGGGCAAGAAAGTGCTGTATCTGTCATGCTGTGTAATATCTCTACATATCTGGGACTCCCAGCCCACCTCTTCCTCTTTCCAGGGTGAGCAGGTCCCATTTTAATCTCGACAGGGCTCCCCACCCACACACACACACACACACAGAAAGAAAGTATTCATTGAGTGTTCTTCCACATTGTTTCGGGGATCTCTCTCGACAAAGTGGAAAACAGGTATTGAAACTGGGGAAGCATATTCATTCTCATTATCTCTGCTTTCCCTAATATGAGGAGCAGGAGTTCTTTGCACTGTTCCAGGTCAGTGCGTATTGTTTGTATAAGAGGGATATAGTCTTTTTGATATAGGGCTTGTGTGTCTTTGGGGATGAACATTCCCAGGTACATAAACCTTACTGAGGTCCATTTAGAGGGGCAAACTCTTTTCAGGCCCATGGTCAATGTCCCACTTGCCAGTAAGCATTCAGATATCTTCGTTAATTCTATAACCAGAGGCTACACTATATTCCCTACTCAAGAACTCTGTGCCACTGAGGTTGATAGCTGCTTTGTTTGTTATTTAAAGTATAGGACTCATAGAACTGTTGTACACAATGCCTATCCTGATTTCAAGAATGTCAAATGTGCTCGCTCACGCCGGCGACCCAGGTTTGGAAACGAGCCCAGACTGCGGGGGTTGGCAGGGGAGAGAGAGGGTCGAGCATCCAACGGACTGCTCTCCTCTCTCGGGGAAGGATCCAGGGGTAGCCCAGTGCAGCAGTGACCCCTGGTGGAGACCGGCGGCACTGCTATGCACATGGGCTTACAAGCTTGGGGCAGACGTCGGGCAGCTGCCCTCCGAACGTGGGTGGGAGCACCCACGTCGAGGACTGGGTGTCATTGCATGTCCCACGTTGGGGGCGTAAACATTACTGAAAAATTCCTCTGGCCTGAATAGGCAACGGCCCCCCCCAGAGCCTTGTCACCACATGCCCAATACTGGAGCCCCACCACCGCCCCTTCAATCTGCTTGGGACACTATGTCCCCTGGGGGTGCCCAGGAGAAAGTAATGACCTTGAGGATGGTGGGGTTCACAGTGGGCGGTAGAGCAGCACTGGCCAGCGGAGAGGTCTGAGAGAGTTCCAGTGTCAGGGGGAATAAACAGAGTTAAATAAAAAAAAAAAAATGTCAAATGTGGGGTCCACCAAGGATCTATGTTAGATCATTTGCTTTTTTTCCTTGTTTTTGAAATTACTGCCTAATGCTGGCCCAGCTTCAGAAATGATATTCTCTGTATCAGATGCAATGATTTACAATCAAGGATTTGAATAGTATGTTACAAAGGTAACAATGTCCATGACTGGTTTGCCTTAGATAAGATAGCCCTTAATGTTAAAAAGCAAAGGCATTGATTTTCCTGGCCCCTGTAGCGCAGGACATTATTTTAATATTATGGCTTAAGATGGGGACATGGATGAAACTGTGAGAAAGTTTAAAGACCTGGGTTTGGCCCTGGCCAGCACCCTTACCTTTGCACTGCATATAAATTGTTTAATGAGGAAGACCAAAGATCAAAGCTTGGGCCTCTTATATTGAGTGAAAATTGTTTAGTGCCAGAATTAAGGATACTTTTTGGCCAACAGTCTTCTCTTGTTTCTTGTAGGCTATTGGTTGATTTGTTACTGTACTTTGTGGCTGGTGAGGCACTGTCCCGGGTTAAAGTTCTGCATAACTGAATCTGACAATTTATCACATGACTACCTCTTCACATGCACCACTGCATAGTATAGCGGGCTGCCTATCATTTGATGACAAACAAAAGTTTGGGGTTGCTTTATTCCTGCACTGGGTTACTCTTTGTCAACTTCCCTCCAGCATTGTACAACTTTTTCCTATGTCAAACAATGCCAAGGGAAATCAGTCCAATTATAAACTGAGGGAGTGCTCCCAAAACTTCAGAGTGCTTCATTCCTCTGCACTGAGACACTCTTATTCTATGGAGAGTGCCTCCATGCAGCTGCCTTGAATATGGGCACAACTGGGGCATATTTTTTTAATTTTAATGTATTATTGATCAGTCTCAGTCAATAATACATAATACATCCACCAAGAGCACTCTTGCAGTTATGATTGGTCTCACTTATATCCCGAGTATAGGAACTGTTTACCTTTTGTTTGCGGTTTAGATCCCATAAGAATTCACATACAACTACTCTTACAACCATAAGACTACAGAAGAGCCATGTTTTCCAGATTCCCTTGAAGAACACTCTTTCAGGACAGAGAACCCTTGCTTATCAAGCTACAAGTATGCATAATAACCATCATCTTTCAGCAGCAAATAGTTAATCTACAGCCAGAGTTAAGAAATGTTTTTAATCTTTTACAGTTTTTTTCCTACTGGCAATTGTGCTGATTAACTGCTGTTTGTTTTCATCACTGCTTGCATGTGTTGTTTGTGTCTTTATACATGTAAAAATGACATTATTGCTCACTATGTGTACCAGAATAACCAATAAATAAATGTACCAAAATAAATATTAAATAAAATGAATTGTAGTTCTTAAAGCGGCAGTATCCTTTAGTGGCAGAAAAAGTCATCATATAGTTGTTTTTTGTTTAATCAGGAATATGTTTCTGCCATCCTTTGAGCTGTCACCTGAGAATGGTGCAGGCCCACTGGCACACGCACTAGCACTAGTGCTCATGGCACCAATGACCCAGGATTAGGAACAAGTGCAGAGCATCAGAAGATCAGCTGCGGGAGGAGGATCGAGCATCCCAGGAACTACTTGCTCCAGAATGGGTGGGCTGTGATGTGTGGTGAAATTCTGACCCCTAGCAACTATTTGGGGTCAATGTTCCTGAGACAGCATGATGCAAGGGGATTGGTGGAGAGGTAGACATTGATGCAACAAGCATAGGAGCATGTCTGATGTCACCATGATGTCATTGCATGATGTCATTGCATGACCTCTCCTCCAGGAAACCAGAAAGCAGGAAATACCCGACTGGCTGTGCAGGTGATGCTGGTCCCTGCCACCATGCCCACTACTTGATCCTCCCCTTCTGAACCTCATCAGCTCTCTGATCTTCGCCTCTGCTTGCTGGGCATTGGATAATAGTACAGAAGTGCCATGGAGCAGAAGGCAGCCCTACCTTGGGCAGCTCAAGCCAAGGGCTACCCTAGCAGATGAGTCACTGATGGGTGGGGGGGGTCTTGGATCACAGGCTGAGAAGGATCTCAGTGGAGCAGAATCAGCTGCTGAAGTCAACCAAAGACGGTCCTGGCCAGCAATGTTGGGGGACAAGCAGAACAGAAAAAAAATCATACGAGTATGTTTTGTATTTCCTCACTTTTTAAAAAGCTATGATTAGTCATTTTGTGATTACTGACTCAAGTCAATAAAAATGGCCACCCCTGCCAATTGTTAAAACTATCTTCTACTGGGGTTAGATTTTGACTGCACAATCTAGAGTTTATTATGAATGTAATAGGATGGTTTTAATCTACAGTAGCACATATTTCTCATGGAAACCATCACACGATCACACCAAGATGTTTCAAATTATTCACGGTGTGTGTGGAAAGTAAGCCGGAGCGTTTAAAAACATCAAAATGAAATATCTTAGTTTGGCAATGAAATCAAATGAAAATTAAAGGGGATATATTGACAGGCTTGCCAGAAATACATTATTACTAAAACAAGTACAGTATATGATGATTTGTTTCCTGCTAACAAACATTGTCACTTTAAAGCAGCAGTGCAACGAAAAAAGTTATTCCAAAAATCACATTTTCTGCTGTGGTTATGAAAAATATTGGCAGAACTGTTGATTTGGGTTGTCTGGATGCTTCCTATGCTGTGTACTGCACATTTGCATTTTTGTCTGGAGTCTTACCCTCCTCGGGTCCTCAGTATTATTTCTATGCAAAAATGAGGCAGCCATGTTTTTGACTTGAGAAATAATTACTTAAAAACTTTCATAAAATTCTTAAATGATAATGAAAACTTAAATTTTCACCACCAAAATAAACTGGAAGACATCTGACATTGATCAGGAAGAAAAAAGGTGGGGTTAAATTTTAACCCATTTTCGCTGCCTTGCTGCTTTAAGCAAGCATTAATTTTTAACATACAAGTCCACAGCAAGAGGAGATGATCATTTATTAAATAAAGTAAAGACAGTCAAGGTATTGTAATGTTTAGACAGCTGTATGTTACCTCTTTGTTTCACGGTTGTTGTTCACTTCTTCAGGGAGAGGTCACAGACACAATGGGGAGATACTCTAAATGGTAAATTGGCAAGGTCACAAGTGAAGGGCTGGGTGGGTGGGTTCAGTATTATGCTAAAGATTCATTTTATGCAAAAACTCCTCACATTGAAAATCTTGGCCTGCGTTGGCTATGGAAAAGTATGCAGGCTTTTATTTGTCATAACTTCCAGGAATACTGAGGCAATTTCTGCAACTGTAATGAGAAGGAAAAAATGCACTGATCACATAGTTAATGGGAAAGTGACAATGTTATTTTCATGTTTCCCTTTTCCCTGAATTTTCACTAAGTTCACAGTTGTGGACATATTTTAATTGTTTTCCACAGTACAGAAACTCAATGAACAAAGAAACATAGACAATGACAGCATAAAAAGACCAGAGGTCTACCCAGTCTGCCCAAGTTCCCTATAATCCCTGTAACCTGCTGTCCTCCAGGGGGTATACCATCTGAACAGCGACAATTGCACAGCGAGTGACATTGCAGCAGCAAATCAATGTTGCCACTGTAATGGGTATACTTAAACTATCTAGAAACTGCTTATCCTGACACGCATTACCTCGGTCAGCTTTGCCTGATAGAGGAGTTAACCTGATGCTACTACACCCGACGCTATTGCTCCCAACAGGGTAAGGTAGTGGATGCGATGGTATGCTACCTTACCCGGTGTGATCTGCAGGAAAGGACTGCTGGATGGGGTTGCTGGCCGAGCTGCCCCAGTGGTGTGGAGGGGAATACCACCGGTTGCTCAGCCGCATACTGTGCGTGACCCAGGTTCTGGTCCAGGTCAAATCATTTTACACACTGCACCCCCCCGTAACTGTTAAAATTTTATTCCGGGGTCTGCTCCCCCTTGGAGTTGGATATTTTAGTTACAGGGTGTGTGGTGAGTGGAGCCCCACACACAGGGGGTGTGGGGGGGTGAAGCACCCCCTGCATTTTACACTTTATTTCACAAAATGTCCATAATTTGTATGTTGGGCATTTCAGTGATTTGGTACTGTGTCTTTTGGGTGGGTTTACTTGGTATGCCAAACGTCAGCACACCAAGTTTTGGGATATCATAATATATCCCTGTATAGTACCCATGGTACCCCGGTACAGCTTTGAACGGGTATTGAAATCCACCCTGAATCAACTCCGACCCAGAGTTGATAATACTAACATGCTAAAATGGCAGCAGAATAGGCCTAACGGTCTTTCATGTCTGCTCGTTTGGTCAGCCCCTACCCTGGGAGCTGACCTTGCTGCCCCCCCTTCCTCTCTGGCTTCTCATTTCCCAGTTCTGGATATTCTCACTGCACTGGATTTTGCTTCCAGAACCCTTCCCCTGTACCTGTCCCACCCCCTCTTGAACCCCTCCACCGTCTCTGCCTCTACCAGCCCCCTGGGCAGTGCATTCCATAGCTCCACCACCCTCTCAGTGAAGTAGCACCTCCTCCTTTCTCCCCTGAATCATCCCCCTCCAGCTTCCACCCATGCCCTCTAGTTGCCCTCTCCTCCTTCCTTTGAAGCACCCTGACTGCTCCTCCCTTATTTACCCCCTTCATGTACCTGAAGACCTCTATCATGTCCCCCTGGTCCCTTCTCTCTTCCAATGTGTACATATTTAGCTCTTCAAGCCTCTCCCCATAAGTCCTGTCCCCCAAGCCCCAAATCATTTTGGTTGCCCTCCTCTGGACCCTCTCCAGGAGTTTAATGCCCCTCTTTAAGTGTGGCCTCCAAAACTGCATGCACTACTCGAGGTGTGGCCTCACTAAGCAGTTATACAGAGGGAGTATCGCTTCCCTCCTTCTGGAGGTGATCTCCCTAGTGATGCATCCCAGCATCCTGTGGGCCTTGGCTGCTGCCCTCCTACAAGTCTTAGAGTTGTTCATCTTGACATCCACCACCACCCCCAGGTTCCTCTCAGCCATTGAGACTTGTAGCATTCCCCCCCCAGGGTGTACACTTGGCCCGGGTTTCTGGCCCCCAGGTGCAGTACCTTGCATTTCCCTGCATTGAACCACAGCTTCCACTTTCTAGACCATCTTTCCAGAGCCTCCAGGTCCCCCTGTAGGGCCACCCTCACCTCCTCCCCATCCACCACTGCCCCCAGTTTTGAGTGATCCGCAAAGAGACTCATCTCACTCCTAATACCTGTCCTTATGTAAGAGACATAGGCATTGAACAGGAGGTGCCCAAGGACTGATCCCTGTGGGACCCCACTAATGACCCTCCTTGGGGATGAGACTATCCCACCAACTATGACTCTCTGGGTCCGGTCCTGGAGCCAATTGTCTATCCATCTGATCATCTGGTTCCCCAACCCCATTTCTCCCAGCTTATCCAACAGGACCTCGTGAGGAACAGAGTCAAATGTCTTGCTGAAGTCTAGAAAGAGGACATCCACTGGTCTACCCAGGTCCAAGGCGCTCATCACCCAGTCATTGAACTCCACAAGGTTTGTCTGACATGATTTCCCTGGGATGAATCCATTCTGTCTATTGTCCAGGTACCCTGACTTCTCCAGGTCCCCCCCAGCCTCTCCTTGACAATGCCCTCAATCACCTTGCCTACCACTGATGTCAGGTTGACAGGCCTGTAGTTCCCTGCCACCTCCCTTGATCCTCCCTTGTGGATAGGCACTATATGCGCCACCTTCCAGTCTTGGGGAACCCACCCTGTCCTCAGAGAGATGGTGAAAAGCTCCACCAGGGGTTTCGCCAGGACATCCGCAAGTTCCTTCAGAACTCTGGGATGCAATTTATTTGGCCCCAGTGCTTTCTCCGTCTTAAGGGACCTGAGGGCTTCCCTCACTCTCTGCTGTGATTTCCACCTCTGCTACCTCTTCTCCCTGCTTAGCCTTCCCCCCTCCTGCCAGCGATGCATAATCATAAAGGATGGGGCGGTGAGAGAGGCAGAGAAAAAAAAAGACCATTTACTTGACGGATTTACGCTGACTGCAACTTGTGGTTGACATAAATCTGTCACTGTGATGCTGGTCGACATAATGTTTGTCAAACTGGTGTCGTGGATCCCCTCCAGGTTACTAACCCTCCCTGTCCTCTCTCTATTCACCTCATTGGTCCTGTCACCCACAGTAACCACAATTCCCTTCATTATGTCCCTGCCCTGCTTGAATCCCCTGACTGTTTTTGCACCCACCACTTCAGATGACAGACTGTTCCAAGGTTCCACCACCCTTTCCATAAAGTAGTGCTTCCTCACTTCTCTCCTGAACCTACCTCCTGTTAATTTCCCTTCATGTCCACATGCCCACAAATTGGTATTCAGGCTAAATAGTTCCCTGCAGTTCACTTTGTTAGTTCCTTTAAGGAACTTAAAGGTTTCTATTACATCTCCCCTCCCCCTTCTGGTCTCCAATGTGAAAATATTTAGTGCCTTGAGGTGTTCCTCATGGGATCTTCCCTGCTGGCTCTGAATCATTTTTGTTACTCTGCACTGCACTGTCTCCAACCTATCCTTATCCTTAAAGTTTTAATATTAAATTTCACTTAGACCTACACAATGAAAATGTTAATAAGATATAAAAACATAGATTCTTTGACTTCAGAAAAATTCTCAGATGCTAGACAAGGTTGCTCATTTTTCCATTACCTTGTTTAACAAACTCTGGTCAGAGCCAACTTGGCTGCTTTAGAGTGGCGAGCCTGAGTGAAAACTACTTGAAGCCATATCACAGTTGATGCTGTACTTGTGCCAGTTTAACAAATCAAGAGGCGCAACAGGCATGAGACTGCAGTCCAGGAGTTAACACCAATTTGTAGCAGTAAGAAAACCCAGACTGGATCAGTACCTCCAATTGCAAGAACATTTTATTAAGTTATAGCCACACAGAGAGTGCTGCACTTACCTAGCACTTCAGACATGAACTTGTTTATTTTCTTCATCAGGGGGCCCTCTGATGAAGAACTGAATTTGACTCTGAGGCACCAGGTAAGTGCTGCACCCTCTGTGTGGCTATAGGTGCTCTCTGTATGGCTATAACATAATAAAATGTTCCTACAATTGAAAGTACTGATCCAACCTGTTTTTTTTTACCTCTACAAATTGATGTTAGTCCTGGAGTGTGATCCCCTGCCTGCTTTAACAATCAGTACACCCATGGAGTGAAATAGCTTTCAAGATCCTGAGCAACTCAGGTGGAGGGGCCCCAAAATGCTGCAAGTGTTTTCAGGTTTACTTTAGAGGAATAGAATAGAACAGAACAGAACAGAATAGAACAGAACAGAACAGAATAGAATAAAATAGAATAGAATAGAATAGCATAGAACAGGATAGAACAGAACAGAACAGAATAGAATAGAATAGAATAGAATAGAACAGAACAGAACAGAATAGAATAGAATAGACTTTGGTATATGTCTGCATTTATAGTTACTGTGCCTGTTATGGTCATAAGAGTGCATACTTGAGTTTTCAGGTGCTAGAACTCCTCATCATCATCATCATCATCATCATCATTTTATTGGAAGCCAAATTGAGAGAAGAACTTTAATTTACATTTGCATCCAGGCTATACATATAAACACAAATACAAAACAAGCATGACACAGGTGAGGAGGGGGGAGATGGGCCAGGTGTAGGGGAGGGAGCAGCCACGGGGGGGGGAATAGTGGAGTTACAAATGTGGCGGACCTGAGGATAGGTACCTAGGTGACAGGGTGGGGGCAGAGATTAGGAATGAAGAGGGGGGTATACTGGTGCCAGGGGATTGCATACTAAAAGGGATCAGATGGGTCAGTAAGGGGGAAAGGCATAGTTGCATATGGGTGGGTTAATGGCAGGCAGGGTGGGCCAGTCAATTCTTAAGTGCTTAAAGAGAGGTAGGGAGAAACTGCATCTCGTGGTGCATGTGAGTACAAATGACCTACCTGGGGATATGGTGGAAGTAGTAAGGGAGAGGTTTGAGGAACTGGGAAGGCTGTCTGCAGAGTTGAGGGAATCAGTGGCATTCTCAGAGGTGCTCCCAGTCCCCCACATGAGTGCAGCAAGGAAAGGGAGGATTGGGGAGTTCAACACATGACTGGGGAAATGGTGTTGATCCATGGGGTACAGGTAGGTGGGTTGCTGGGGTAGAATCTGGGACAATAATGATCTATATGCAGAGGACAGGCTACCTTTGAGCCGGGAGGGGAAAGAGGTATTAAAGTAGAAGATAGGGGGTACATAGCAGCAAAGGTGGGTTTAAACTACATGGGGGTGGCAAGTGAACAGCTGGTAGGCAGAGATCCTACAGAGGGGAGCCAAATGAGCTTACCCACGAAGCTAAAGGAGAAGGAATTGGGGTAGTGCCACTGGGGGAGGATTGGGGAAAGCAGCGAGGGGTAGGGAAGAAAACAGGGTGAAGGGTGGTCTCACTGAATGCAAGAAGCCTAGGTAACAAGTCACTTGAGTTGCAGTCCCTCCTAGAAGTATGGAGGGTGGACAGTGCAGCCATCATGGAAATGTGGGCCACCCAGTACCAGGACTGGGATATGGTGATCCCTGGGTGTAGGAAATTCAGAAAGGATAGGGATAAGGGGAAGGGGGGGCATGGCAATCTATTTACAGGAGGGGATAAGGTGTATAAGGAAGGAGAGGGAGGAAGACAGGACAGAGGCCCTATGGATGCAGTTTCGAGGCCTAAAAGGTAGAACACTGAGTATGGGGGTAGTATACAGACCATCAGCTCAAGGGGAACACCTGGAGAAAGACTTAGCTGAGCAGATTAGAAGGGTCTGTAGGAAGGGGAACACAGTGGTAGTGGTGGGGGACTTCAACCTACCTGGGGTGAAGTGGAACACCCCAGCCACCATGAGTGCATAGGAGCAGGTCATATTAGAAGCATTTCAGAACAGCTTCCTGGTGCAGTTGGTCCATAAGCCAAATAGATTGGAAAACACTCTGTACCTGGTACTATCAAATGGGGAGACTATAAGGGATCTGGGGGTTGAGGACCCTCTGGCTGGGAATGACCACCACTCGGTGTGGTTCATGCTCAATATGGGTAGGGAAACAGGGAGAAACTGGGGGTATGGGAACCAGGGTGATTGAATTTAAGGTGGCGGACCTTAAAAGGATGGGGGAAATTTGTGGTAGGCATCTGCTGGGAATTCAACCAGCATGGATGCTAGTCAAAAATTGGACATTATTAAAAAAGGGCTGGTGGAGGCTACTGGGACATGTACAAGGACATGGAGTAAGAAGGGAAGGGCAAAGAAGCCCAGTTGGTTGACTCAAGAGGTCACGGAGGGGGTGAAGGCCAAGAGGAAAGCATTTCAGAGATTCAAGAAATCGGGGAAGGAAGATGACAAGGATGAGTATACAAAGAACTCCAGGGAGGTTACCAGGCTAGTCAGAGTGGCCAAGGCTTCAAGAGAGCTGAGACTGGCACTGGGTATTAAGGATGGAGAAAAGGACTTCTTCAGATACAGTAGAGAAAGAAGGAAGAACAAAGACCAAATTGTGAGGATTAGGAGGGACGGAGGATGGGTGGAGAAGGGAATGGATCAGGCAGAGGCACTAAATAAATACTTCTGTTCTGTGTTCATGGAGGAGAAAGGGGGGACAGATACCAACAAGAGAGGGGTGGAGTGGGCTGTGGGGGGATGACTGATATAGGGATTACAGAGGACAGGGTCCTAGAAGAATTAAGGACACTAAGGGTGGACAAGGCACCGGGACCAGATGGCATTCACTCTAGGGTACTTAAGGAACTAGCAGAGATCCTAGCAGGACCAGTTGCTGACCTGTTCAATACCTCCCTGGACACAGGATGTGTACCACAGGACTTGAGGATGGCCCACATGGTGCTCATTCACAAAAGTGGCCCTAAGGATGAACCAGGCAACTACAGACCAGTGAGCCTCACATCAATTGTGGGTAAGCTCATGGAGACAATCCTAAAAGGAATGCTGGTGACCTTTTTGGAGGATAATGGACTCTAGGATGGTCAACATCATGGGTTTGTCTTGGGCATATCCTGCCAGACAAACCTAATTGAGTACTACAACTGGGTGACCAGGGAAATGAACAAGGGCCATGCAGTGGATGTCCTGTATTTAGACTTCAGCAAGGCCTTTGATTCCATGACACATGGGAGGTTAGAGGGAAGCTGGAGTATATAGGTATGGGAACAAGGATGGTTAAGTGGATCAACAACTGGCTGAATGGAAGGCAGCAAAGAGCAGTAGTAGGGGGGAGTCTCATCCCCAAGGGCGATGATGAGTGGGGTACCACAGGGATCGGTACTGGGACAGATGCTGTTTGGGATATTCATAGCTGATACCTCACTCAGGATCCAGAATAGGTTCAGTCTCTTCGCAGATGATATGAAGATTGAAGATATTAGTAGATGACTTGAGGGTCGGGGTGGGCTGGAAGACCTGACCAAACTATAGGAATGGTCAGAAACATGGCAGTTGGGGTTCAACACCAAGAAGTGCAAGGTACTGCACTTTGGGGCTAGGAACCAGGGAAGGCGCTATCAGCTGGCAGAAGGCATAGCTGGAAAGCACTGAGGAGGAAAGGGAGCTAGGGGGGCTTATAACGGGGAGTACGAACAACTCAGCTCAGTGCAGGAAGGCAGCAGCAAAAGCCAACAAGATGCTGGGGTGTATAGTGAGAAGAATCTCCTCCAGAAACAGTGAGGTGATCCTTCCTCTGTAGAGGTCACTGGTCAGGCCGCACCTGAAATACTGCGTGCAGTACTGGTGCCCATTCCTGAAGAAGGAAGTCAGATTGTTTTGGAAGGGTGCAGCGTAGGGCAACAAAGATGATCCAGGGAGTGGAGGGAAAGCCCTATGAGGATAGGCTGGATGAGCTGAACATGTACTCCTTCGATCTGAGGAGAGATGGGGGATATGATCAACACCTTTAAATTCTTAAAGGGGGATAAATAAGACTAATACAGAAGGGATTTTCCAGATTTGAAGATGGAGTGATATGAGATTGGAGGAAGGAAATTCAGGAGGGAAATCAGGAGACATTTTTTCACAGAACAGGTGGTAGACAAGTGAAATACTCTGCCTGAGGAGGTAGTATCCTGTAGAACGGTGGTTGGTTTTAAGAGTGGATGGGACAGAGTGAAGGGGGATAATGATGAAGAGGGATGGGGAGTGTGGGGTAGCTGCAAGTTGAAGGGCTAGCTGCACAATCAGGCAGACTCGACAGACCATGAGGCCTGATTCTCCTGGCATTTTTGTATGTTCGTATACAATATTGTAACACTTAAGTTTCATACCTAACATAAAACAGCATTGTCATTTAAAATAGTAAATATTCACCCAGAAAACAGTCACAACGATTATATAAGAGACTCATAAGTAAGGCTCTAAAATGGGCCAGGGGGAGTAAGATATTTAAATTACACCTCTTCCAAATTGTTTCCCAGGTTTGGGGGACAGAAATGGCAAAGATAAATTCCCCATATTTAGACCAGAATTTAGGTATATGAAAATGTGTGTTTAGCAGATCGAACAGTATATTTAGAAGATGTTCTGTATTGGAGTGTGTCTGCTTTAATTAGTCATGCGACTTGCACCTCGTCTGGCAACTTACATTCCCCAGCCTCCTTGACAGGGCCCCTGGCTGCATCCTTCCTCCCTTGCTCAATCGCCTCTCTCACCCTCCCCCCTACCTGTCACATCCTGACTCTCCTACTCTGTCCCACTAACTAACTCACTATGAGCCCTGACTGACTCTTTTCCATGCCTTTCTTCCTCCCCCTCTCCTCTTCCCTCCCTCCCCCCAAACCTCACCAACCCCTCCCTACTGTCACCTCCTCCTTCTGTGCTTGCCCCTGCTCCCACCCATTCTACCCCTTCCTGCCTCGCTCAACATGCTTGACAAGGCCACCTGGCTGCACCCCACCTTGTTCTCTGTCCTGCTGCTACTCTTCATCCCCTGACTCACCCTTCCCGATTTCCAAATGGGATTACCCGCACACATTTTTGCCTATAAAGTCCTAGAATGCCAACTATGCATCTAATTGCAATCACCTATGTTTACTATATATTGTGCTGTTCTACTGTTCACTGTATCTGTACATGTTATTGTGCTTTATACTCTGTCTGTTCTGTAACCCCCTCCCCATTATTAAAATGGAACCTTTGTAAATTAGCTCCACTGTGCTCAAAGGTATTTTGTAATCCTAGATTGAAATAAATAAATAATAAAATTACAGATAAGCTGGTAAGTCATTAATAATAAGTCTATAAACAAATAAATATCAGTGCATTTTTCTTTGAGCTGCTAATGAAGTCCATCCCACATGTTTATATAACTAGCAGTGATGAGTTTTATATAGCAAGCCAGTTATAAATCTAAGCACACTATGACACAATGGATCTAATGAGATAAGAACTGTTAAGGAAGCACTCCTATAGATGCAGTCACTGTAATCTAATACTGCAAGAAACAGCGAATTGACAAGGAGCTTTCTAAGGGGATAACATAAATACTTACTTCTACATAAAGAAGCTAAAAGTATCTTCAGTTTACTAGTAAGACAATGTATATATGATTTAAAGTTCAGCTGGTCATCCATGATTAGGTCTAAATACATATATTCATAGACTCTTGTTGTGTTCGTTCCTGTAACAGATCTTACAGTTAGGGCTGGTGAATCCTGCTGTTTTCTAGTAAAAAGCAGCCACTGCATCTTCATCTCATTAAAGAGCAGCCTTAGATGCAATAAAGCCTCCTGAATTTTATCAAAATCTGTGTGTGTGGTTTCTATGGCTAAATCAACATGAACATGATGCGTGTACAATATCGTATCCCTACCGGGTCAGAATGTCATACGCTTAATAGTGTACGACATTCCAGCTAACCCAGAATAGCGCCGTAGTTGAACGTGAATGGTGCAATATTGCTAATGCTGCTGTATGCGATATTGCACCTTTCGCACTATCCCAGGCAGAGGGTTCTGCTGAGCAGCTGCCATGGCTCAATGAAATGAGGCCACTGCAGTAAGGAACCCTGACACTACTTCTGGGACAGGGTTTGATTCCTGGTCTCAGAAACTTTTACTTTTTGCATGTTTTGTGTAATTTCAAGTTGAACCCCCAAGTTGAGAATCCTTATTGGGGATTCGAGAGCTGTAGTCCACTGTAATGGGGGATGTGGGGGTGGAGCACCCCCACAAAAAACAGTCTTATGCCGCATGTCAGAAATCGGTCTGTATTGGCAGCACGATTTTACCATGCAGCATAATGTCTTGTGACATTATGACCCAATGCCTATTTATCATCTGCATAGAGTTGTATTTTTGGGCTATCTGAGCAATAATTTGGAAGGTTGTTTATATATAACAAAAATAGCAGAGGACCAAGGACTGATCCCTGTGTAACTCCTCTGCTGGCAGGTGTCATGCTCAATCTGATCTTACCTACTTTGATGTACTCCAGACGTGATGTTAAACATGAGTGGGATCACAGCAATACAGAGAACCCCAATCCAGATATTTTTAATTTGTTAAGCAAAATAATATGATCCACTGTATCAAATGCTTTTGATAAATCTAAGAAGACTGCAGGTATGTTATGTCCTTTGTCAAAAGCTGCAAAAACATCATTCATTACTTTTGAAATGCCATGTACAGTGTTATGACCTTTTTTAAAACTTGATTGTTTATCTGAGATTACATTATACCTAAGAATATATTGTGACAGCTGTTTGTATAACAGTTTTTCCAAAAGGTTTGCAATAACAGAAATAATAGGAATGGGACAGTAGGAACTGGGATCCGATGAATCCCACCTTTAAATATGGGAATAATATGCATTGTTCTCCAATCACCAGGTAAATATGTTGATTGTAATGAGAAGATATAGATAAGCTATATGCCTAGAAAGAACTTTAGCTGCAATTTTATAGAAAACAGGGGCAACGCCATCAGATCCTGCCCCCTTACTAGTGTCTAGACTAATAAGTTCCTTGATAACCTTTTCCTCCTTAATATCTGTAAATGAGAATATAGACCTAGTAGGTTTAATAGAAACATCTAAGTTGGGGAGGGGGATTTTAAACTAGGGTGTCCTTCTTCAAAAGAAAGACCAACTTTGGAAAAAAAATAATTAAATGACTTTACCCAGTCCACTGAGTTGTAAAAAATAACATTTTTATATTATAAGAACTTTGGTAAAGTTGGAGCTGAATCTTTTCCTTGTAAGGAATTAATGCCCTTCTAGACTTTTTTAAGGTTATTAGAAGGGTCAGATAGTTCAGCAGAATAGTACTCTGATTTGACTTTCCGTACTTCCCTGGTGCATTTATTTCTCATTACTTTATATGCTAACCTGTCCTTTATTCAATTTAATATACTTTATTAAACATTTTTTAAACAGCAAAAGAACATACATTCAATCAACAGCTCCCCCCCATCAAACTACAGCAAAAGAATCATACAGCAGTGTGGAAAGCTATGACATTAATTCTGCAAGGTCTCGATATGCAAGATCCGGTTACACATTGATAAGGCCTAGCCGATAGGGAAATAACTATAACCTACCTACCCCTCCCTCCCAACCCCATCCCCCATCTTCTCTCGCCCCCACCGGAGCACCTACTGGATTAAAAACAAGCTACAACACCCATCAGAAAGAAGTCCTCTGGATGAGTAGCAGACAGATGGGGGTCAAAGCTACAGCTCCATTCCTGTCCCCCCAACCAAAGCTCAAGTGGGGAGCCCAGTCCCCCTTATAAGTTTGGAGTTGCTTAAAGGCAACGCATAAGAGGCAAAAGAGCCAGCAATGGGGTCCATTTCCTACTGAACTCCTCCTGACAATTCAGCTGTCTAGTGATGTGTCTCTCCATTTCAAGGACTTGGAGGACTTCTGAATTCCATTCTCTAAGAGAGGGTCTGGTTTGATCTAACCAGTGTAGTACTACGATGAGTTTAACCACCATTGAAATTAGAGACAAAAAGGCTTTGCAGCAATCTAATATATCCCTAGGGAAGTGACCCAGCAAGCAAATCTGCTAGGTAAAGTAAGAATCCAGACCCAACAGTGGATCAAAGGCATCCCTAATTGCTTGCCAGAAGGGAGTCACCAGGGCACAGTCCTGTAGGATATGTTTTAATGATCCTACTGAGTGCTCACATCTGATACAATTTGGAGTTGCTGACCTACCCATCCTATACAGCCATATGGGGGAGAAACAGAGGTTGTGTAGGATGCAAAATTGCAAGAAACAAAGGTGGTCCTGCTTTATATATTTGTATAGCCATTGCCAGACTTGTTGCCATTCCCTCTCACTCAGATTAAGATCTAATTCATGTTTCCAATAGAAGCATGTCCCCTGGGGTCTATTTGGGTTGTGGTGTTGTGAAAGGTTATAGAATTTGGATATTGGGTGTGGTAGAATGGTGGTCTCTATAAGCATTCTCAATAATTGGTTAGGAATGTCCTGCCAAGGAGGGGACCCAAAAACGAGGCTACCACACCGTTCCATTGCATATGTTTGAAAGGATGGTAAGTTGGAATAGAAATCCTATCCTGAACTACTTGTGTGGGACTGAGCATTCCATTGGAAATGAGGGATGAAATTGGAACCCTACCAAAAGCTGGACAGAAGCTCGAGGGAATAGTGCAGTTTGCTATCTGGAAATGCAGGTTTCCAAATAAAGGTTGGGGCATGTCTTTGTGAAGCGAGAGATCAAGATGGGAAAAGATCTGGTGAAGAGTTTTGAGAGACCACCATATTGGTGAATCACAAAGTGATTTAGGGAATTCAGAGGGTTTGGCATAAATTAGACTGCCTAAATCAATGCCCTGAGAGTGATAGAGATGTTATTCCAGTGAAAGCCACAGAGGAGCATTGGAGCCCTCTAGCGAACCGTCAGCGTGAGAGCTCCACCTGAATATTTTACAGCAGTGTATTGCACAGTAATAGAGAAAAAAGTTAATAAGTCTCAGTCCACCCAGCTCTTTCAGATGGGTCAGCTTGGGGTATGCCCTTTGAATGGCTTTACCATTCCAGAGAAAATCTAAGAAAGCAGTCTGAAGAAGGACAAACCAATGTTTGGGAAGGTACGGGCAATGCTAACCTGTCCTTTGGTTCTTTAGTTTCCCTTGCCATCTTCCATAAACAACTTTTTTTCTTTTATGAGCTTTTTCACTGTTTTGTTTATCCATGGGGTAGTTCTATTACTAGTCCCTTTTTTAATTAAAGGAGCATGTTTATCTATAACCTCCAAAAGTGAAATCTTAAAAAATTCCCACACAGTTGTAATGTCAGGGCAAGTATACATCGGTAGTGAAGCTGAGCAGTTCTGGGACACAAAGGAGTTGAGCAGAAACTCGTGTGGCCACAAAGACACATGGGAACGGTACATATAAATGTATTATAAATTACGTTGAAGATTTCTGCTAAGAAATGCAATTTGAATTTAAAATACAACTATTAGATTTTGTGGAAAATCAGGGAAACCTCAGTGTGATGAAATGGACTATGCTAACTAAGCTTAAAACTCTAGAATTACGATTGTTTGTCTGAGATGTTTTGTGGGAAAAATAGTACTTGAAATGTTCAGAAATAAACAATCCTGATTAGCCAAGAATGATGTCAAAATTTATAATTTTGTGTATGGAGTGTAGTGGATGGCCAGCGATGCAAACCAAGCCTGTGTTGTCACTGACCTCAAGAGTAGTCAGAACCCTGCTGGCAATGCAGGCTTCTTCTACATGTGACTGGGCACCCACTGTTTTATATAGTATATTTTTTATCTTAAAAAAAGACATTGTTGCCCCCCTCCCCACACACACACACATAAACAAAAGGCACATAATTTTGGGAAATTTTAAAACTAATAAACCCACCCTACAGCCAACTGCTAATACTCCTTGCCATGCAACTGAAAGTTTATGTGCTTTTAAAATAATTTGAAAATAAACTTACTTCATAAAAAAGGAAGACCTGGTTGATGTGCGAGAGCAAGACCTGCACTTATGTGCTTCCATTTAAGTCAACACGGATTCACACAAACACCTTATACTACAGATCGTGGTCATGCATGTTTTCCAGTTCCTTTCATTTTTGTGAGTAAGATTCTTTTTAAATATTTTTAAAATAAAACGCTATCAGTGGCACTGGGTGGGGCATTAGCAGCTGGATGCAACAGCAAGAGGAAGGAGCTGCTGCTAGAACTTTACTACTCTACTGGACTAAAGAATTAGAACTCTACTACTGAGGACTTCAATTTAGGGTAAAAACAAAACAAAAAAAGTGTGTTTGTCTGAGTTGGGTGAAAAAATTGTTATATGTGCAGTTAGCTAGGTGAAAAAGAAACTCTGAATTAGGGGGAGTGACTTAAAGAGAAGGAAGTTAGATGTTTGCATTTAAAAACTGACCTAGATAGCTTGTGGCAGAGAACAGCAAGAGGAAGGAGCTGCTGTTAGAACTTTATTACTCTACTGGACTAAAGAACTAGAACTCTACTACTGGGAACTTCAATTTAGGGTAAAAACAAACAAAATACAAGCAAAATAGAGTGTGTTTGTCTGCATTGGGTGAAGAAATTGTTATGTGTGCAGTTAGCTAGGTGAAAAAGAAACTCTGAATTAGGGGAGTGGCTTAGAGAGAAGAAAGCCAGATGTTTGCATTTAAAAACTGACCTAGATAGCTCGTGGCAGAGAATAGCAAGAGGAAGGAGCTGCTGTTAGAACTTTACTGGGACTATATTGCCCTCCAACCCTCCCCTCAATTCCCCCAACCTTTGCCGGTTCTACTTTTATAGGCACAGGATTTGACTGACAACATAAACTTCCTATTTGGGAGCAGAAAGGGAGTGATCACAGAGGAACAAAAGACTCACCATCCTAGAAGGAAAACAGTAGCTCTCCAAAACAGTAGCTCTCCAACCCCCCCTCCCAAGCTGCTGGAGGTCTGACTCTGAGCAAGTAAGAAAGAGACTACTGAGGAATATAGGAACCTATTGTCGAAGAACAGAAAGATCAGGAGCTTTAAGGGCACAGAGGCAGTAAGAAAGTAGGGGGAAAAAGAAAAAAAAGATATAAAAAATAAAATAAAAAGAGAGAGAAAAGGGTAAGTATACAGAACAACAGTTAAGGGGCTAGAAATAAGACATGATATGAGTGTTGCAGTACAGTGGCTGTGGAGCAGCAGTCTTCCAGGAGACATACTGGAGGATGCAGTGTTGTCCCATCTGCAGGCACCTCTCTGGGCTGAGGGAGAAGGTTGCTCATTTCCAGGCTGAGTTAGCCAGGATTCCGGGGACCTCCTTTCCCACCCAGGGACCACCAGGGCCACTGCAACTGCCTCAGAGGTTGCCATGAAAGAGGAGCGGTTGGACCACAGTGGGCTCAGGTAGGGTGAGGGTGGTGAAACAGGTGCATCCCTCCAGTTGTACCTCTCCACAATTCATATGCCATTCTGGCAGAGTGTGGTTCCTCTATGGAGGCACCCACAGTGGAGACCAAGGAAAATGCTGGAAACCTCCACAAAGGAGACCCACAGGAGGGTGGCACAGGACCCCGCAGGGGAAGGAAGCAACTCCTGGTGGGGGACTCCATTGTTAGGAGGGTAGAACTGAAGGAGGGAGGGTAGAGGGAGGTAAGGTGCCTGCCTGGCACCATGGCTTGGGGGGACAGGGAGTGAGTCCTCAGGATTGTGGGAGCAGCTGCACAAGGGAGGGAGCTGGATGTCATTGCCCACCTAGGGACAAATGACCTGGCCTGGAAAGGGATCAGAACAGTGCAGGAAGAGTTTGTGGAGTTGGGGAGGGGCCTTAGACAAGTAACACGCTGTAACGTTGTGGAAAAAATATAGTTAGTAAATTATCAATTACAGATACTTAGAAAGGAGACAAACGGAGATGAGACTGATGGCAGAAGAATTTAATGATTATAATAATAATCACAGCGAGAGATTACAAGTGGTACATTCTTCAAAATAACAGGATGTGCAGGCTTGCTTATATAGTGAAAAACAGTGTGTCTATTTTTAGAACTTTTTATGATCGGTTAAAAACAGCACAAACATCAACTTAAAAGGTAATAAGGTACTTTTTCTTGGTATGTGTATGATCTCACCCTTGGTCAGCACAAATCCAGATAGCGTACATTTCATTATTATCTACGGCTAGTAACAACTGTTACTACCAGTTACCAAAGTTTAGAAGGAAGAGATAAGCTTTAGCTTATGAATGTGCTAACAAACATTTTGGACTGTCCATATAAGGACAAGCACTAAGGTTAATTAAAAGGGGAATTTGGACACTGTCCTGTGTTCCTGCTTGCAGTCACGTAGGCCAAATATGTGCTATTACTTACATAGAAGGTACATTAGTATTGCAATTGTGGCTTAGCTCTTTTCATGGCTTTATAAGCTTCATATAACCTAGCTCTATAGGCCAGCATTTGTTATACATGCACAGAATGTTTTCAGACCAAAATGAGGTTAGGCTGCAATATAGGGACAAACTTCTTTATCCCTTGTTACACACGCACAGTAACCTTCTCAGTGGCGCTGCCTGTCTATGGTGTGGGTGAGGCTAGGGTGTGCCGCACCATGGAATTCAATCAGTGGTTGAAAAACTGGAGCAGAGTTCAGGGTTTTGGCTTCACTGGGGGCTGGGTGTCCACCTGGAGGGATGCATGCCTATACTGGCACAATGGTCTGCATCTGTCCAGGAGGGGAACCAGATTCCTAGGTAATACGTACAAATGCTTCATTGGCAAGCATTTAAACTAGCTAAGGGGGTCACTGAAAAGGAGAAGGGAAATCCTAGCCCCCCCCAAAAAATCAGGGTAGTTAGTAAGGTAAACGCCTAGACAGAGAAGTCGATAGGGAGAAGGGCAGGGGTAAATGGAGAAAAAGACAAAGGCAGTAAGGAAAGGGATGGGGCAAAAAAGGGGTAAGGCCATCAAAAAATGTGGGGTAATGACTACAAATGACCTTAGTCTAGGTCACAAGCTCCCTGAACTGGTGGCCTTGATGGAAGAGGGATGCTTGGATATCGTGGCTGTCACAGAAACATGGTACACAGAGAACCATGACTGGGATGTTAACATACAATGGTACACAATCTACAGAAGGGACAGGGAGGGTAGAATAAGAGGAGGAGGAGTAGCTCTCTAGGTAAGGGAATGGATCAAAGCAATGGAACTAAAGGGTAAACATGGAGGAGAGGAGGCACTGTGGGTCACCTTGGAGACTGGAAATGGCACCACAATCTGCACAGGGATTGTATGAAGACCCCCGTCTCAGGGGGAGGAAATGGACAAGGAAATTATAGAAGGCATCCTTGGGATGGCAGAGAAAGGGGAGATATTGCTAATGGGGGACCTGAATATGCCAGATGTTAACTAGAGCACCTTTGCTGCAGCCACATCCAAGAGCAGGGCCATTCTCGATGCCCTACAGGGGCATGCCCCAGATAGCTAGTGTTGAAACCCACTCGGGAAGGAGCAATCTTAGACCTGGTACTCTCAAATGGGGACAGAGAGAGGATCTCAGATCTAGAAGTGGGTAGCCATCTGGGAACAAGTGACCACCAAACAGTGTGGTTCACAATAAACTCAGCTGTAGAGTCAAGCCATACAAAAGTGAATATACTGAACTTCAGGAGGGATGATTTTGTCAAAATGTGAGAGTGCCTCAGAAAAGCACTAGCAAACCGGCAAGGCAGAGGGATGGAGCAACAATGGGGAAACATCAAATTTGCCATCACAGAGACAACAAGCCTTTGTGTGAAACAAACAAACAAATCAAAATGAAAGAAAAAAACACTACAGTTCTCAAAAGAGGTGGCATGGAAGGTTAGGGAGAAAAAGATAGCATTCCGGAAGTATAAGGAAACAGAAAGAGCAGGACAGAGAAATGAAAATTACGTACCTACCGTAATTCTTCATCTTCTCTTGTATCTTCACCATTCATTACTGCTTTGTAGTCCAGAGGCGCACCCCTACGGAGGTTTTTTTTTTGAGTCGGCCCAATGGCGCTGTCTCTAGCGACGTATCAAGTGTCATAAGCGCGAGGGGCGGCCATTAGGTGCCGCAGACTCCTCCTCTATCTCAGTTCTGGTAGCTGGAGAGGCGAAAATAAAGGGTAAGAAAAAAGGAAAGCGAAGCAAGAGAGCCGAGGGACAGAAAAAGGAAAGGATATAAACTGAAAAAGGTATAAGCCGGTAGAGAATAGGCAGAGGAGAGAGAATTCCTATTCTAAGAGACCGCAGAGCCTCCTTTCCGGGGCGGCTCTAGGGGAGGAACAGAGAGAGGGAAAGAGAAAGAAGAAGAAGAAGAGAAGGAGGCATGTTGAGAGGGAGAACAGTGCCCATCAAGCATTGGTTGAGAGGCTTATAGGCTCAAGACTAACAAGGGAGCAAGAATCCCAGTTGCTAGGACTGAGGGGAGGTTCAACCGAACCACCTGAACAGATCCGAATGAGGGCAACATCTCTGAACTCTCAACATGCCAAGTCCCTACATCCTAGCTGAGGGTTCATGGACTGCCCGGGCAGAATCTGTTCTGGGAAGAGCGCCCACCCAGGAAGGGGACTAAGTCCCTTAGCACCCTGTTAAGCTAACACAGCAGTGTATGGGAAAGAGTATGCCTTTCTGAAGGCAGCTTTGTATGAAGGATAGAGTGGGAACTCAATCAGACTCCCTAAGGCAAGGCAAAGCAGACGCTCAAGGCTGACAAGTTCAAGCAGCAGCTAGAGAGAGCTCAAAGATAACACCTGCCAGGGGGATTCTAAATTTTGCTGAGGCCGAGTCAGAGCACGGTCTCTTAAGCTGTGAAACTGCATAACCTGAAGAAGGTATTTGTAGAAGTCGCACCCTAAGGGTGGTCAGAAAGAGTTCCTCAGAATAAGAGAAAGGTACAAACTGCGTTCGCTCTTCTTACCTTGAGGAAAAGGAACCATTCATTAAGAATGGAAAACAGAACTTTTTTTTTTTTTTGCATAAAGGCCAAAGGAAGGAAGAGGAATGAGAGGGGAAGGGGAGACGCCACAGAAGGAGGCCACTGAGGGAAGGTGGTATTAGTAGTGAAATGGTGAAGATACAAGAGAAGATCAAGAATTACGAGTACGTAATTTTCATATATTCCCTTGTCAATCTTCACCATTCATTACTGCTTGCAGCTAAGCCCCTTAAAAAAGGGGGGTAGAACCCTGAAGGAACAAGACCCCCAGCCTCCTGCTGGTGAGAAAGAAGGAGAAGACCCTGGGCTAATCTAGAGAGAAGCCTTTGGGGGAGAAGAGCTAGGAGGTGCCCCCGAGGATGGGGAGATGGAGGAAGCCCCTGCAGTAATCTCCTAGCTCTGGAGGAAAAGAGACGGGTTCCCCAGAAAGCGGAGTGAATCACCCTACACCGGGCCAGGGGTGACAACCTTGATAGACGAAGCCATGCCGTCCATCTAATGCAGATCGCTGTCCCCGCAAGCCTGGAAGCCACCTCATTGGTGTCATAAGATGCCCTTGCTTGGTGTCTTGCCAGCTCCAGGCCTATAGCAGAGAGGGCAATAGCTTGTCTGGTTTGCTCCATATCAGGCATTGATGCTAAGATCTGAGAGAGCATCGACCACAAATGCCTACTGTAGGCAGCGTGATGAGCCTGATGAGATGCAATGCAAGACATCACATGAGAGGAAGAGAACATTCTTCGCCCCCACTGGTTGAATTGTAGGGAATCCAAGTCCGGTGGATGGTCGTGCACCAGGCGGCGGCGCCCGGAGGGAGTCTCTAGGTATACCAAACCCAAAGGTGGGTTGGGGAGAGTACCTAGGGAGTCCAAAGGGGCACAATACCTTCTTCGACAGTCTGCCGGGGCTGGAGAAGGGGCGGCTGGCGACTGCCAGGAACGGATAGATGCCTCCTGGAAGGGGATAGGCCAGGAAGGTACCACCAGGTGCTGGGCACTGAATTAGCCAAGGAATTCACGTCTCCCGTTCAGTATTGTCTCACCTAATGTAGCAGATTCGAAGATCCCTCACCATCCTCGAAAGGAATCGCCGATATTCAGTGAAATCAGCATTGGAGGAGATATGAGCAGAGGGTTCCTCTCCCTCAGAGGAGGGAGACAAGGATGATGGAGAGCTCTAGTGTCCAGAGGATTCTTGCAGCGGTGGGGATAGACGAAAGACCCGATCATTCATATACCTGACATATGAGGGGAAGGCCTCCGCAGAACCTCTGAACTGCTCCCAGGATAACGGGCCCATTGGACCGACATGGCCTGGAAGAGCGGGGGGTGGCTGCAGAGGAATGGGAGATGGGCACCTACGAAGAGGCAACTGTCCTCTGCTAGGGCTCTGAAATCCAGAGAACGGAGCCCGAGCTGGTGGGATCCCGGACAACAGACCAGGTCGCAAAACGGAACCCTGGGGATGTGAAGCCTGGAAGAGCCCAGAAGGGGATCCTCCCCCTGTGATGAACCTGGGACTGCATGGATCCAGAAGGGCAGCCCGCAGCAACGCCACCAGAGGGGACCCCGGGGTCCAAGAGGGAAAGGTGGAGCCCAGCACTACGGCTCCTAACTGCCCCCGATAGGTGGCCGACAGAGACCGCGATGCCTGCACCCTGCCCCTCGACCCCTTGGACTCAGAGAGCACCCTCTCCTCGACCCCAGTGTTCTCCCACCCCGAGGGGCTGCAGCAGCACCAGGGAGGGTAGCTGCCATGAGCCCCTCAGGAGGGAGAGCCCCTCCCTCTGCCCCCACTCCATCACCTCCCCAGGGACCCAAGACCACCCCTAGCCCTGGGGCCCTCAGGGGAGGACAGCAGCGGGGACAGCATAAGAGGCCAGCTGGGCCGCCTAGCACCACGTGCCACCAGGGACCCCGACTCCGAAGAGTCAGGTTGCCAGGACGGGTCCACGTCTGAGTCATCAGCCTCCAAAGAGGAAGAGATCAGCTGGACCACAATACTAGCAACCCCGGGGTTCCTGGTGAAATGGCGCTGCGAATGGCGCCGGTGCCAGAGGTGGCGCCGGACGACCTCGGCCCACCCGCACCCACTAAGCCTGATCCCGGCTCCCTTCCGGCACCGGCTAGGCCCACGGCGCTGCCCTCGGTACCGGAACCCAACCTGGCACCGCCAGGAGAGCAAACCAGGCCTGCACACCGGCGGCCGGAGTGGGAACACGCACCAGCTTGTCTCGGACACTGGTGCCTGGCAGCACTGGGATCCGAAACAGTGCCGCAGGCAGCGCCGAGGGTCCACCGTGCCGGCCCAGCAGGCGTGGGCCTTGACACTGCGGGAGCCTGCACCTCCGAGGAGGTGACTGCCGAGGCGGTGTCTCTGCCGCGGCCCCGGAAGGGACCTCGACGTTCCTTTGACACCGCAAAAGAAGCTTCCTCTTCAGCAAGAGAAGAGGAGGAAGCCTCCTCCTCTACGGACCATATAGGCCCAAGAGGGGACCCGGAGGAAGGGCCTAGAGACCTTACCTGGGAATCCCTGGAGCAACGCCGTCCCCCGAAGGTCGGTGGGACCTTGCCAATCTTGAACACGTGGACTTCGAGGACACAATGGTCCATGGAGAAATAGGCATCGCACGCGTCCATATCGTGGTTGGGTCCCAGGCAACGGAGACAGACATCATGCCGATCCGTGATGGAGAAATGCCGGCCACAGGAGCACCAACGTATAGGAGCATGGCCCACCTTCGATTTACATTTTGCCCCCGAATCTGACATAATGCAAACTAAATAAGGACAAAAACAGCAACAAAACACTCGGCGCCGACGACAGAAATAAAAGAAATGGTCTTACCGGGAGACGGCGTCAAGCGAATACAGCTTGAGATTACGAGGAGTCTTGTGACGCAGAAAAGCTTCAACTACCATGCAGCAGGTGCAGCCTTGACAGTGGGAGAAACAGAACTGAGATAGAGGAGAGTCTGGGCACCTAACGGGCCGCCTCATGCATGACGAGCACGGGGTCATGTCGAGGGCGCGCCCGCTGAGCCGACTCCAAAAAAAAAAAAAACTCCCATAGCGGGCGCGCACTTCGGCACTAACCAAGCAGTAATGAATGGTGAAGATTGATAAGGGAAGATCTGCACCAGTTAAAGCAGAAGGAAGTGGGGAAGGCAGTCAGAATAGCAAAGGACCAAACTGAGGAAAAGATAGCCAACTTGGTTAAGAAGGGAATGAAACCTTTTATAGGTACATTAGTGAGTGAAAAAGACAAAGGGAGGGATAGTGAGGCTGAATAAAGAGGAGGGTGGGTGGGCAGAGTGGGACAGTGAAAAAGCAGGGATACTGAATACATACTTCTGCTCAGTATTCACAAAGGAAGAGGAGGGGAGGTACCCAATCCAGTCAATAAAAGCATTCTGGATAGGGGGGCCAATATAAGTCCTTTCACAAAAGAAAGGGTTCTGAAAGAACTCCTAAAACTGAAGGTGGACAAAGCAATGGGGCCTGCTGGGATTCACCCAAGAATTCTAAAAGAACTAAGGGGAGAACTAGTGACACCACTGACTACCCTTTTTAACAAATCATGGGAGGATGGTATGGTACCTGAGGACTGGAGGAGGACAGATGTGATTCCCCTTCACAAAAGTGTGAGCAAGACACAGGCAGGAAGCTACAGACCTGTTAGTTTGACCTCAGTGGTAGGGAAAATGATGGAATCATTTCTGAAGGAAAGAATTGTTGAGTATCTAGAGGCCAGTGGGGCACAGGACCCAAGGCAGCATGGATTCACAGCAGGAAGGTCATGTCAGATGAATCTAATAGATTTCTTTGACAGGGTGACCAAAGTAGTAGGCCAGGGAGGGGCTGTGGACATGGCCTACCTAGACTTTAGCAATGCATTTGACACAGTCCTGCACAAAAGATTAATAAACAAATTAGCCAGCCTGAGAGTAGGTCCCAGAGTGGTAACCTGGGTAAAACAATGGCTGGACAACAGGATGCAGAGGGTAATAGTAAACAGAGTCCATAGTGAAGAAAGGGGGGTTACTAGTGGGGTACCCCAGGGTTCAGTACTGGGTCCGGTCCTTTTTAATGGTTCTATGTGATACTCGTGAGCGCCGAACATCAACTTGCAAATGGCAGATTTTGCAACCCTGACATCCTCGGCACATGGAAGACCGGCGCCAGGGATTTAAATACTTTGCTTTCTGTGAGGGCCATGCCCTTACGCAGGGGCTTTGCCTCTATACCCTCATTTTAAAGATTCTCAACTTCAGGGGGTGCATGTCGGGGGGGTGCAAAAGCATAAAAATTTCCAGTTTTGGTCTGGGTGCAACAAAAACACAGTAGCGCCTGAACCCGGAACCTCATGCAATGTACGTGGAGGCCAATCCCCAGCACGACAGTGCAGTTCAGCAGCTGACTGCAGTACCACCCCCTACATCCCCTCTGCCCCCTCCCAGACCATGCTCGCCATGCCACACACCCCGCTGCAGTGCAGTACATAGTGACATCTCGTCACTAGGGTCGCTTACTCCACCACATCCGGTCAGCCTCCCTGCCCCCTCGCCTTTTGGGCTTTCACCCATATCACATCGCTGTTTCAGACTGCGACATGATTCAGGCACCCATCTCATGTGCTACCCTTTTTAATGCCTTTATAAGTGACATTGCAGAGGGACTGGAAGGAAAAATATGTCTCTTTGCAAAAAACACAAAGATCTGCAACAGGGTTGATACACAAGGGGGGGTGGAAAGGATGAGAAGGGACTTGACAAGGTTAGAGGAATGGTCAAATGTATGGTCATTTAGATGCAATGCAAAGAAGTGCAAAGTAATACACCTGGGAAACACAAACCCAGGGGAAGAGTACACAATGGAGGGGTGAGATACTGACAACAACAAAAATTGAAAGGGACCTGGGCGTAGTTATATCAGATGACCTAAGGTGGGCAAGCAATGTGAGAAGGCAGTAAGGAGGGCTGGGATGATACTGGGATGCATAAGGATAGGCATCACCAGTAGAAAACAGGAAGTTGTTATCCCTCTGTACAGACAGTTGGTGAGACCCCATTTGTAGTACTGTGTGCAGTTCTGAAGACCCCATCTCTTCAAAGACATAGACAGGGTGGAGGCTGTCCAGAGGAGGGCAACCTAAATGGTGCAGGATATGCACCAGAAGGCATACAAACAGAGACTAAAGGAGCTTAATATGTATACCCTCAAGGAAAGAGGGGGCATGATAGAAACTTTCAAGTACCTCAAGGGAATCAACTAAGTCCAAGAGGGTAGCATCTTTCAGAAAAAGAGATGTGCAAGAACAAGGGGACACAATTTGAAGATGGGGGGCAGTTCAAAGGTAATGTGAGGAAGTATTTTTTCATGTTGAGGGTTGTGGATGCATGGAACAGCCTTCCTGAGGAGGTTGTGGAGTCAAAAACAGAGGGGTGATTCAAGAATTCATGGGACAGACATAACGCAATTCTAGTTGTGGGTAGGAGGAAGTAGGCTGTTGGTTAACTAGGATCTGTAACTTATACATTAGGTAGGGAAATGGGCAGACTATGTGGGCCAAGCAGTCCTTATCTGCCATCAAATTCTATGTTTCTATGTAAAGCAAGAAAGTTTCTGCCTTTGGGTCTATGTGTACATGTGTGGTGAAGGGAGACAACAACTGTGAGAAGAACAGAGCACAGGTGGCACTGAATTTCCATTATTATTAAAACGTTATTACACCACAGACAAGTGCAACAGCATTCTATGGCCTTTGAATTGTGGTACCAAAGCTTTTCAGTTTGGATGGAAAGCCATGCAGAACTGACCCTAACTACATGTATATAATTTAGTGCCTTTCATACATTTTGTAACCCTAAGAGCTTTACAAAGCACCAACTTACATACAGGCAGCAAGGGGTTGTGTGCATCACACATACAGAGGCCACTGAGCACACTCATATGATACACACAGGCATACTACAATAAATCAGTGGTTTTCAAGTCACATAACTGGCAGCCACACAGTGCAGCCACCAAAATGTACGGATGGCCTTGCTCTTTACATTTTTCATCCCATTTCTTTGATGCAACAGATCTCTTTTCCCACACAGTACAGTACATAGCAAATTACGTTCCTATTGTCTTCTCTCTTTTGCAGGTAGGAAACGTCCAAAGGCTGGCATTGACACAGTAGTAAAACTACAATCCATAGGGCCAGCAACCTGAGATCTGGAACTGGCCAGAGTCATTTGAGGCTGGACAGGGAGTGGAGCACTAAGTGTCTCACGGGGTGATCCCCTAATCTACAGTGGGAGGGTCTCTGTCTCAGCCACAGTGCTTCTATCTGGGGGACCACAGGTGGAAGAAGAGCAGAGGTAGGGTGGGGAGCATCTGCTGGGCTCACAGCAGGCATGCAGATGCACATACCAGCAGCAGTCAAAGATGATCTCCCAGTATCTCTGGACTCTGCACCACTACTGCCATGCTGCCTGATGCAACATTAGAAACTTGGGTAGGTTGCTTTCCCACTGCTATCCCTGTCTGTGGTGCAGTGCCATGGACTGATGTAAGTGGTATATTGTAGTTAGAGGTGATAGAGGTCTGATACATTGGGGTAGCTCAGAGAAGAACTGCACTTGAGATTGGAGGGAGCATGAATAGGAAGTTAAACAAGCAATGGGGTGCTTACCATTTGCATAATGTTTAAATAAAATCTCATTGGTGGGGGGATGAGGAGGGAGCAGACCTCCTGGACTACCATATCCCCACAGAAAATTAAACAGAATTTCATTGGTTGGGAGGGCGAGGAGGGTGCAGACCTCCTGGACTACCATATCCCCACAGAAAATTAAACAGAATTTCATTGGTTGGGGGGTGAGGAGGGTGCAGATCTCCTGGACTACCATATCCCCACTGAAAATTAAACAGAATTTCATTGGTTGGGGGGTGAGGAGGGTGCAGACCTCCTGGACTACCACATCCCACAGAAAATTAAACAGAATTTCATTGGTTGGGGGGTGAGGAGGGTGCAGACCTCCTGGGCTACCATATCCCCACAGAAAATTAAACAGAATTTCATTGGTTGGGGGGTGAGGAGGGTGCAGACCTCCTGGACTACCATATCCCCACTGAAAATTAAACAGAATTTCATTGGTTGGGGGGTGAGGAGGGTGCAGACCTCCTGTACCACCATAGCCCCACAGAAAATTAAACAGAATTTCATTGGTTGGGGGGTGAGGAGGGTGCAGACTTCCTGGACTACCATATCCCCACAGAAAATTAAACAGAATTTCATTGGTTGGGGGGGTGAGGAGGGTGCAGACCTCCTGGACTACCATATCCCCACAGAAAATTAAACAGAATTTCATTGGTTGGGGGGTGAGGAGGGTGCAAACCTCCTGGACTACCATATGCCCAAAGAAAATTAAACAGAATTTCATTAGTTGGGAGTTGAGGAAGGTGCAAACCTCCTGGACTACCATATTCCCACAGAAAATTAAACAGAATTTCATTGGTTGGGGGGTGAGGAGGGTGCAGACCTCCTGGACTACCATATCCCCACAGAAAATTATACAGAATTTCACTGAACACCACCTGATGCCAGTGATGACCCCTAGCACACTGCACAGGTTCCAAGGACTGGGAGGCTGGAGAAGATAGGGCCAAACAGGGTACGATATGTGGTTTGTGGACAGGCAGAGGGGGCCTCATAGTTGCTACTGCCCTCCTTAGACAGGCATAGCTAAAGACCCCCTCCACTGGTCCTATGCCTTGAGGAGTTTGTGTCCAGGATTGGTCAGATACTGACCTATGCCCCTGGCAAGCCACTGACCAACCTGCCTGCATAAAGAGGCATGCTGGTCAGGCATAGGGTGCATAGGGGGAACACACCAATACTTTGGATGCTGTGTAGTACCTGGATGGTGTGCATGTATATGTGGAGGTGCACGTTGAACAGCATTATAAAATAAAGAGAGGTGAGGAATACTCTATAAAAATATAATGCCTTTATGGGTGTGATCTGAACATGGAAATGCAGCAAAGAACTGGCCATTACAAGTTGCAAGAAGGCTGAAGATAAACTACCAGGATAATCAAGGGTTAAAACTAAGTTTTTCCCTATGTAAATTGAGTTGGGGATGGGGGGCTGGGTTTTACATGGCACAAGCACAGGAATCATCTAGGAATTTCAACACTTAGAAAGTATGAGGCACACAGCCTCATTTACTGAAGCAATCAATATAAATACCTTGTTTGAATGGCACATTTTTCAATAAATCAACACTATAGCAACTAGAAGTGGCAGGCTGCAGCCAGCAGTACAGAAGAGGTGTGTGTGTGTGTGTGTGAGTGTGTGTGTGAATGAACTGAGTTCTGTGTAGGAATGCAAGCTAATGTAATTTGAGTTCACAAGTCAGTTAATGTATTGCATCACAAGTCCTATGAAGACAGGTTGAAGGAACTGAACATGTACTCCCTGGAGGAGAGGAGAGAGACAGGGGATATGATAGAGACATACAAGTATCTTACAGGGAGGAACAGGGTGCAGGAAAACACTATTTTTAAGCGAAAAGATTTTCCAGGACTAGAGGGCATGGGATGAAGTTGGAGGGAGGACGATTCAGAGGAAACATGAGAAAGAATTTCTTCACAGAACGGGTGGTGGACAAGTGGAACACCCTGCCAGAGGAAGTGGTGGGGGCTGAAACAACTCACGGGATTTAAGAATGCATGGGACAGACATAAAGGAATTCTAGAGGTCAGGGGTAAGGGGCAACAGATTTCTAGGAAAACAAACTGAACTTACAAATTCAAATGGGCAGACTGGGTGGGCCATAGGCCCTTATCTGCCGACACTGTCTATGTATCTATGTATCTATGTACATGTTGGCAAGCTAAACAGAAGAGAGGTGTATGAGTGTGTGTGTGTGTGTGTGTTTGTGTGAGAAAGAGAAAGAAATGAGTGAGCAATGAAACAGTGCGAAGTAGTGCTGGCAGCAGGGGGTCTCACGGAGACGGACACAAACACACCACTGTCTTAAATGGAGAGAATGCAGAAATATGCAACTCATTTTCAATCAAAGCACTACTGTGGAAGAAGACTCTATATGTATCCAGTCAGATTCTTCCACACTTCCTTCTCTCACCCCTACATCATAGCAACACGTCAGCATGGCGTCGCCCATGCAGCCATAATAAAATTAGCAATTTAACAGTTCACCACATACTGTATCAGTCCACTGACTCAATAACACGAATGAGGAACAGTTCACACTTTGGTCCTCATTGTTTCAAAGACAGTCACCTAGTTCACTTTTGGTCTATAACAGCAACATGTACTGTTTTTCCAGGTCTCATATCTTCACAATGAAAATCAGCTGGAACAAAATCTGGTCATGATAGTATCGTAATACAGTACTTCATTTCAACTTTAGGACTGCTGCAGATTTCTCTTTCATGTTGTAAAAAGCATGATTAATAAATTATTCTGTGTGACATCATGTCAGGGCTATTTGAGTTTGTTTCTAGAGTAAGTTTTGACGGAGGAGCGTTTGCTTACAGTTTTTACTGCATTTTTCATTAAATAAATCAGTTTTATCAATAACATACACAACAGCTTTTCCTTTAAAACATACAAGGCCATTTTATTAAACAAAACATAACCTGTTTAAGTGTCCCTTACAGAAACAATGAAATTTCTGGCAGATAAAAACCAATGGTCTATCAAGTCTATTATTTCTTCCTCTCCTTATAAACTATTGTCATGACTCCAAGACTTGGTTTTAACCCTCACCCCCATCCTTGAACTATTTTACCATCTTAATTTACCTATGTGTATCATTCAGACTGTTTATTCTGCCCTGTGTTTAGATGTGTTAATGGTTCCTGCTCCTATCACTCCCATTGGTAGACTGTTCAATGGTTCAACCACCCTCACTGCAAAGTAGTATTTCCTCACATCCTTCCTAAAAATTCTTCCTACCAGCTTCCATTCATGATGTCATGTTACTCCCTCCCTTCATAACACACACATATACATTATTTCTGCTGAATAGGTCATTGCAGTCCACTTGATTTATTCCTCTTAGAAATGTCTTCCTCTCTCATCTGACTTCCAGCAAATGCATATTCAGGGATTCCTGAATGTCAATAGGATTTGCTTGTTGGCCTTGAATCATTTTTGTAACCCTTCTATGTACTGGTTCCAGTCTATCCCTACCCTTCTTAAGATGTGGGCTCCAGAACTAGACACAGTACTTCAAATGGGGCCTTGCTATGATTAATACAGTGGCATAATTATCTCCTTTCTCCTACTGTCAAAATCCCTCCCAAAGCATCCCAGCATTCTAGTTGCCTTACTGAAGGCCTTGTTACACTAAGAGGTTTGTCTGAGTGAGTCACTTATACTGATTCCCAGGTCCTTTTATTTTGTATCTTCTGTTTACTAGTTTTGAAGACCAGCTTTAAAACATGTAATCACAACAATCCGTAATCATGTCGGTACAACTGCATGTCTTACAGTAGGATATGTGACAGTAACTGCCCAGAGTTTATCACCATCCAGGGAGAGTATGGGCATCATTTATGTAAACATTGTTTCTAACTACATGGGACATACTAATGTCAGCACCAAAGGGAATCTGTCTTCACAGAATTACCCATACTTAGTTTCTCAGACTGATTAATACAGTCAGTTAATCCCAAACATTCCATTAGGGTTGCACCCATAGTGGTAAGTGTTGTCCTTTCCATTCCCCCCCCCCCAGAGCTCCTAAAAATATAGAAGAAATTAAAAATATAGAGCTCAAGAGGTGGCAGAAGTAAGATGCTGTTTTCAGAGCTCCGCTACCATAGTGCTTAAACTTTGTCAACATTGTCCGTAATCACTGAAAAGTCATGGCACAGTTAAAGTCTAAAGCTAAGGACTTGACAGAGACTAAGTTGGACAATATTGAAAAGTATTTTTCCCCTAAATTCGGGAATACAGCCCCGACACAAGTGAACACAGATTCACCTATGGTTGAGGGGGTAATGGCTTCCCCTGCAGTAGTGCACCCTGATATGGGCGCAAAGCCAAAGCAATCTGCCAAACCAACGCTGTAATCAATACAAACTCTTCTAATGGGATTTCAGGAAGAATCCCATACATCTTTTGGAAAAATCCATGGTACCTTATCTGAAATATCGAACAGATGTTCAGAAATTAAAGATAACTTCAGAAGTGTAAAAAGTGAGTGAAGGTGTCGGAGCACAGTGTGGAACTACTCTCGGGGAGAGTTATAACACTGGAGGATGCAGTGAATGCATCTTTGCATGAGCAAATTTTGAATATAGCCAAGTTTGAAAAAATTGAAAATGCTTTGCTGATGAAGAACTTACGGCTAATTGGGCTTTCAGCTGAAATGTCTTCTCCTGATCTAAAGTCGAAAGTGGAGCAGATTATAACCTCAATTTTTTCTCTGGATTCCCAGCTGTGTTTGGAGTCTGTCTTTCAGCCCTATTCAAAGTCTGCTATGGGAAATGCTGGTACTAGGTGTGTAATATATACCTTTTCGTCTATTTTGCAGTGGAACCATATTTTACAGCTTGCCCGGCAGAGAAAGGGTTTTCAATATGAAGGGCATCAGTTGCACTTATATCCTGATTTTTGTTTGATAACACAGCGAAGGAGGAAACGCTTTCTTACATTTAGAGCCGAGTTTATCTGTGTTGGTGTTACAGCAATACTGCAAGCTCCAGCAAAACTAAAAGTAATCTTTCAAGGGAAGGATTATTATTTTTTTGATGTAGATGGTGCCTGTAGCTTCTATGAAAAGAATATTGATTTGCCGACAGAATTTGGTTCAGACTTAGAAGATGAAGAAGATGAAGTGGCAGACACAACCCAGTATATCCCAGTTAAATGAGGAACTATATTAGGTTGCTCTTTGCCTTTGTCTCTTTATTTTGGAGTTCTTTCTGATTGGAATTTCTTCTTTTTTGGACTCTAAATGGATTATAATTTGGAAAAATATATCAAGGAGCAGAACTGCTTTGTCTAAAGAAGATATTTTTAAAGATTGTTTTCTTTAGAGGGTGATATAGCTTGGAGCATGAACATTTGAAATGTATTGTTTTTTTATATAATACCACCTCATAGAAATTGTTTTAAAATGCTATTTTTACTTTTAACCCCTCTAAATTGAAAAATCTTTCAGTCTGTATGGATGTTTTTTCAAGAAATTTCTCTAAGAATATTTTGTGTGTTTTTTTCTCCCTGATAAAAATAAAGTATAAAAATAATATAGAGCAATTCAACTTTTTAAATGTAACTGTACTTCATTTCTCTCATGCTGAACCCCACCATAACCAGTCTGGAATGTTTATGTTAAAGAAATTCCACTTAAATGATTCAAGAGGGAGTAGACTATAACAACAGGGATCACAATGTGTCAATATGAAGAACTCTAGAAATCTTTGCAAGAAAATGTCTCTGAAAAGTCCATAGAGAACTGCTATGCATACTGAAAGACTGAAGAGAGCAACAAATTAGTAACAGGAAAAGTCCCACAAAAATGGGATGTCCCACACTAGAATAACCACAGCACACTTGAATTAGTTGTTTCAAATCATTAGTGGGGAGGGATGCATACAGGAACAGTAGTCAGCAGTGAGGCTATGTGGTCAACGCCATTTTAGATAGAGAGTGCATAGCCTTATTACTCTGATATTTATTTATTTATTTTTATTTATTTCAGTTTGGGATTAATACCTTTCAGTCAAGGACTCATTTTCAAAGGTTCCACGTCAGTGTTGAACAAGCATTACAAAAATACAAGGTTTACAGAGAAAAAAAGAGGAAAAACATTGAAGCATATACACAGGCAGTAATAGTAAAATTTGAACTTATACACATCAAATTAGTAAATATTAACAGGTAGACTGATTAGATAAGAGGGGGTTGGGGGGGATCAGCCAAAGGTGGCATTGTCTGAGGTGCGAGAGAGGTGGGACTTTCAACCAAGTGAGACCATTGTCAGGTACTTGGGATAGAGGAGTGGGTTAAGAAAAAAGTGGTGTATAGCAGAAAGATGTAGAGGGTGTAGGTAAATGGAAAACTGGGGGCAAGGTACTATCACATTAGCACAGGCAGGTAGCATCGTCTGAGGTGGGAGAGATGTGGAGCTTTCAACCAAGTGAGGCCATCATCAGGTAACTGGGGGTAGGGGAGTGGGTTAAGAAAAAAGTGGTATATAGCTGAAAGATTTAAAGGGGGTAGGTAAATGGAAAACTGGGGGTGAGGTACTATCACAATAGCGTAGGCAGTACAATTTGAGTCAATCTTGTTACCGTATGAGATATTTATCTCATACATTAACAATAGGGGCCACTGAACCTGTCTGACATGAGGAACAGTACAGATTTACCTTGCAAGTGCATATAGCACTCTTCATATGGTGCCACCATCTAGTTCCTATCACATTCCAACTCCTGCCACACTCCTTTCCCTACTCACAGTTCCCAAAGTTTAGCCACAGAGTCTCAGTCTTCCCCACTGGACTTAGCAGTCATTCCGGATTCAAAATCTGTTTTAACGTAGTTCACCAGTGCTCCCACCTCTCTGGGGTCCTGGAACAGATATAGTTTCTAGAATAAATAATTTTTGGTAATGATGAGTACTGCAGGGCATGTGTCACCCAAGGGACCACAAAGTTCAAAGTAAGGCATCAAAGGTCCTCCTGTGGCCTTTCATGGCAAAGCTCAGGTATGGAAATATGGAATTTTTTTCATCATCCACTGCCAAAGGTCCTCTCCTCCAGGCTATATCTAGAACTCTTTCATGATGGCTCCTAAGACAACTAACAGAGCCCTTGGTATTGTATCTCCAGCTGCTAGTTTCTTTGGTGTAATTAGGTAAGCACAGTGCATTACTGGGGCAGGATCCAGCTGCAGTTTCCCCCCAGCCAATGCCCCACAAAGTGTACTGGATTGTCTCCTTCCATGGCATCAGAGAAACCAAAGATTCTGAGACTGGAGGCCTGCATCTGATTTTCAAGGGCCATTCAGTCGATATCTAAGTGTTTTGTTCTCTTTAACAAGCCCAGCTGAAGTTGTGGCAACTCACTATGCTGCACTCACTGCCTCCTTTGTGTCCATGACTGCCTGCTGTGACTGTGGTTCACAGGCAGTCAAACGTGTGTTGATGTCCTGTACTTTAGTGTCCAAAGCCTACTTGGGTATCCAGGAATGAGACAGCCCTCAGCACATCTCTAATGGCGGGCTCTCCATCAAACTGCAGAGATGTTGTGAAGTATTATTTCGCTGGTGAAGTTACGGTGAAATAGCAAAATTCACTTTCATGAATAACTTTGCGAATTTGCCCACTTCACCACTTTGCCACTTTGCATTCAGCTTTCCTGGGGAAAGGGCACATTTTCAAGTGAAGCCAGATGAAGTTAAAGCAAAGTTAAAGGTGAAGTTGCAACTTCATCTTTGAATTTGCATAATTTCTCCCACAAAGGCATTGCTTTGCCTTCCAAAACTTCATGAAGTCAACATTTTGCACTTCACAAATTTGGCAAACTTCACAAATTATTTTGTAGAGCCAAGTTTTCCAGCTTCACCCGTCTCTAAACATAGGCATGTGGACCCTGAAGTCTTCCTGCAAAGACTGCGTTGCTTACAGTTCATCAAGAGAAAAGCTAAATTGAGTTTTAAAACTAATAAGGAGCTTCACGAGGAGAGCTTACAGGAAAAGCGTCTTCACACACTAGCCATTGGCTCTGCCCCCTTCTCAGGTCCCTGTCTTAAGTTGTAGTTGTCAAATTACTCCTTCACAAAATATTCTGTCCTAGTATTCTTCTTCCCTGTGCACATTGCAATGTTCCTCTTCACATTAAACCTCAACTGCCATGTTCTGGACCATAAATCTTTCAAGTTCACTCTGCCATTCTCTCACGCCAGAAGAACACTCAAGTCTGCACTACTATATAGAAGTGTGAAAAACATTAATGTATCAGTCTATTGTACGCAAAAAGAAAGAAAGATTTTCTTGTGAAGACATATACTGTACATACACGAAGGCTATCAACTGGCAATTTATATGTCCTCCATGTATGCATTCATATCCACAGCCACTCCAGAATCAAAGTTCCTGTTCAGTGGGGTGCGATACAAAACAGCAACCCTGTAAGGTCAGCTCAGGCCAGATTTTCCTGAGAGTCAACCCTTCATGGGGGGGGGCTGTTTTATCCATGTTGCCTTTTATAGGTAAACCTTATGAATAATTCATATAGTTTATAAGTTTAAGGCCTTTATTGGGCAAGGCTTGAATCATGGGTTGTAATATTCTGTGCCTGCAAAATCATGATTTTAGTGCAACAGTGATACAGTTAAAGTGAAAAAGACACATAAACATTACCCTTATACCCTATTACAACATATTTAAAAGCAACCCTCGTTTTTGATATCGTTGCATCGATTAACATCGATATTCGACAGATGAAGGAGAAAAGATAGGAGAGTTTATCTCACATATACTGCGTCCCAAGCAATCGCCCGCTTTGTTTTGCTTAATGCATCTTGAAATGATGGGATCTGCTGAAAGGCTCCCTTGTTCTGAGATAGACAGATGAAAAAGATACACACTGAGGGCTAATTCATAGTTTGCAATGCACCTGTGGGAGAAAAGAGAGAAGAGAAAAAGAAACTGCCCCCTAAATGGCTCCTCACATTTCCTTTACCCTACCCTTTACATCCTGCTATACCAGTTTCTCTCTTGACATTTTCCTGCCCTCTTAAAACCTAGAACTACAGTTTTGGATAAGGGGTTGCCTTTATCAAAGGTTTGTTAAAACCTTTCTGTATTATAGTCGCTAGGTCCCTTGGGTTCCTCTATCTTCAAAGCACCTACCATTTCAGAGTTGGTAAGAGATATGTCTAGAATAGCAGTTTGTCTTGTGGATTTCCTGACAAGCTGCACCAGTAAGCAGTCATGCAGTGTATTAAGTAGGACCTAACACCCCGTGTTCTTTGATGCTTGTGTTCCCCAGCTATATCTGGTAAACCAAGATCCTCAATAGCCACTATCTCCATTTTTCTGTCCCCTTCCTTAGTTTCTTGCCAAAGTCCTTATCTGCTTCCTCTTGTGGCAGTCTATAAACAACTTATATTCTTATCTCTTTACCTGAACCTGCTTTTAGTTTCACAATTGTTTCCATTTTCCCACCCTCTCTTTTGATAGAATTGTCCCCTTCAGCTTCTGTTCCATCCTTAACATATAGGGCTACTCCACCCCCTTCATCCTTGCCCCGACATCCCCATCTTCTTCAAGCGTTCTTCATCAGTGATATTGCTTAAGGGCTAGATGGGAAGGTTTGCCTAGTTGCAGATTATACCAAGATCTGCAGCAGAATAGACACTCCAGAGGGGGTAGAAAAAATGAGGGGGTATCTGGAAAAGTTGGATAAATGGTCAAAGGTGTTGCAGTTTAAATTTAATGCACAAATGTGCAAAATCATGCACCTGGAGATGCAGAAACCCTGCAGAGAACTACAGAATGGTGGTGGTGGTGGTGGGGATTTCTGACAGTTATCAGGGAAAAGAGGGATTTAGGGTGAATCATCTCAGATGACCTAAGGGTAGCCAAACAGTGTACAAAGGCTGTGGGGAGGGTCAGAGGGATGTTGCGATGCATCAGAAGTAATATCACTAGCAGAAGAAGGGAGGTGGTGATGCCATTGTACAAAACACTGGTAAGACCTCAACTAGAATACTGTGTTCGTCTCTGGAGGCCGCATCTTTGCAAAGACATCGACAGGGTGGAGGCGGTCCAAAGAAGGGCAAATAAGATGGTGCAGGGCTTGCATCAGAAAACATATCAGGACAGATTAAAAGAACTCAGTATGTATACACTTGAAGCAAGGAGGGAGCAGGGGTTATGATGGAGACCTTCAAGTATCTTAAAGGCTTGAACAAAATGCGGGAGGTGGGGATGGTGACATCTTTCAGTGCAAGAGTTGTACAAGAACAAAGAGGTATGACATGAGATTGAAGGGGGTAGGATAAGAGGATGGTGGATGCTTGGAATAACCTACTCCAAGAAGTGGTGGGTGCTAACACAGTGGGAGGATTCAAGCATGCATAGGATAGACATAAAGGAACTCTAGATGTGGGGAAGAGAGGCAAAAGCCAATGACCAAGTAGGGTCAGCAGCCACTGATGCAGGCAGGGAAATGGGCAGACTAGGTGGGCCTAGCTGTCTTTATCTGCCGTCAACTACTGTGTTACTATGTATTATATAAAAGAATAATATTTTTTTGCTTTGATACATAAATGTTGCCATTGTTGGTTGGCTAGTTCTAAGTTCAATTTTGTATTCTAGGGCTTATGATTACTTACTCAGATAGTCTCTGCTGAGTCTCACTAAGAACTTCAGATACAATAACTGCCTAATAGTGCTGTGTCATAATGAAGCCCTGTGGTATTATTGTGGTAATTGTATGCATTATCACCCTGCTCATGGTGTATCATGTACTGGTCTCGGTAAAGGTGCCTGTCCTATGTGAAGATTCCTCTTATCTCCCCCACTATGGGTACTCACCTCAGTATGGTATCTCCAATGATCCCTACCTCATAGTCACCCATTGCTTACTGTGTAGAGGTAACTGTTACAACATAGCCTACACATTTATGGCCAAAAGGGGGAAGAGCCTTCTAATCATATCAGTTAACTCACTAGATACCCGGTAAAGCTAAAACTAGCCTTATGTGGTGATATTGAGCTAAATCCTGGTCCCATCCGCACAAACTACACTATCAACTCTCCAAATGACCCCTACTGGACTGACATAAAGGGCCACAACCTGGTCCACATGAATATCAATATTTTGAGGCACAAAGTGCATGAACTTGAGGCCTGGGCTGATTCATACAAACTTGATGTGATTGCTGTATCTGAAACATGGCTAAAACCCTAGGTACTCCATCATGAGGTAGACCTTCTGGGTTTCAATGTCTTTCAAAAAGACAGAACTGGTAAAAAGGGAGGAGGCATTCTATTTATATCAGTACCAGGATCAATGCAGTCAACATCGATATCCACTTATTAAACATTCTGTTGAGTGAAAACCTATTTGTCAAGTTGCTGCTTGGTAACACTAAGCCTCTATGTGCAGGATGCATCTACATGCCCCCCACCCCGAGAAGCCGTTTCCTCCCTGGAGTTCCTCACCCAGGTGTTGGCAGAATACTCACCCAGTGAACTGGTGATACTAGGGGATTTCAACCAGAACTGGGCAACTAAACCTGGCAATAGGCTACTGGAGCTTACTCTTGATGTTAAACTTACCCACGTGATCAGTATACCTACCAGAACCAACATCAAAACCGGGGAACCATACCCTGCTAGACTGGGCTTTGGTTACAGACCCCTCTAGCATAATTTCAGCAGGAATTTTCTCAGATTCTCTAGTGATCACTCACCCATATTCTGTGTATGGAAAAATAAACAACCTGGTCTACCTCCCAGAATCTTCACAGCAAGCGATTACTCCAATTTTGTGCCACAAGCCTTTACACCTGCTCTCTCATAGATCAACTGGCACCCTTTAATAGAGCTCCCCAGCCTTGATGAGGCTCTTGAGTACTTCTCACAAGTATTCATGTCCACAGCCAACCAGTATGCCGCATACAGGAAACTCATGGTGAAAGGCAAATGCCACAAATGGCTCACTGCTGAACTAAAGAAGCAAATGACTTTCAGGGATAAGGCATGGGGGGCTGTATGAGGCATTGAACCTTAGACTTGACTGGGAAAGGTACAAGGCTCTCAGAAACAAATGTAGGAAAGGGACCAAGGCTGCCAAAAGTAGTTACCTGAGAGGACTCCAGGATAGCCACCTCTGTGATTCAAAGAGATTCTGGAATCTCATAATCTCTGTAATATGAGGCAGTGCCAGCACACTATTATGGTCAACGGTCAAGCTTCAGATGACCCTCACGAAGCAGCAGAAGCCTTTAACACATTTTGTACAATCCTTTACAAATTTAAATCCATGACACCCGGCTCACGTACCCCACAGTGAAGATTTGATGAAAAGAAAATACCTCTACCACAATTTCACCTGAGTTTGGTAAGAGAGACTGAGGTACTACCCTTTCTGAAAAGGCTGAAACCAGGCTTCTTCCCTGAATTTGACTAACTTGAGCCAGGCTACTAAGAGCTGCTTCCACTGCTATTGCCCTCCCTGTCACCCTGCTGATCGACAGATCATTCACAGAAGGGTCTGTCCCAGGAAAATGGAAAGTGATTACAGTGGTCCCTATTCACAAGGGTGGCTCACATGTTTTATAGGTTTCATAGGTTTTGCAGAGCTCTATTAAGACCGAGGTCCATTATAGCTCACTTACAGTCAATAGTAACCCTTAATGTTATTAGCGACAAGGTGTGCATCTAGTTGCACCTTAAAGTTGTTCATAGTACTACTAGCCACCACCTCCAATGGAAGCTCATTCCATATTTTAGTTACCCTGACAGAGAACCACTGCTTCCTTTTCATGGTATTAAATCTTTCTTCTTCTTTTTTTTTTATTTTGAACTTTTCTATTTTTACTCTCCTCTTCCTCCACCCCAGCTCCGGTCTCCTCAGAAGCACCTAGGAGTCATACCTCTGCAGACCACCTCACCTGGTCAACCCTCCTTCACCCACGTAGCCTCAGTTTACCCCTCGGGCGAGGATGAGGTAGGGCCCAACACCCCGAACTTCTAGTCGTGTTGGTCGGTCAGGTGCCAGGAGGGTGGCCACAAATTGAGGCAAGCTCCAGTGCTCCATCTCTGCCAGAGCTGGTAGGGCATTTTTTCCCCTATTCTAAGGAGTGGCTAGTGCCCTGACGTCAAGGCGTTGCCACCGATGTCTGCCACTCTGACCCTTCTCTATGCTCCAGTACTTGCTATGCCTCTGGCTTCCACCAGAGGCTAGCCAAGTGCCAAACAGGAGCACCCCCCTTCCCTGGAGAGGAAAGCTGTCCTCCAGATGCTCAATCCTCTCCCTCCCCTGCCAACCCCCGACAACCCGGGCTTGTTCCCAAACTCGGGTCGCCAGCATGGTGTGAGGTGTGGCATCCAGTGCCTCAACCCTCAGTGCCATCAAGCCAGCAAATCTTTCTCCTTCTAACTGTAGGGGGTGGGATCTAGTGTTGTAACTCTGTTCCCTGTATATAAGGCCCAACTGCTCCCACAGCTGTAAGTCAGTAAGGGCTCTATAGATCAAGCACATGTCTCCCCTCAATCATTTAAATTCCAAGGAATGTTGGTGTCGAAAATTATAGACCTATTATCAATCCTCTGCCCATTGGCTAAGGTACGAGAGAGACTGGTCTACAATCAGCTCCAGGACTACCTACAGCAGCATCTCCTTCTAGTGGATGAACAGCATGGCTTTAGAAAAAGCCATGGCACAGACATTGCACTTGTGAAACTTACTTGTGATATACCGAATGCAATGGATAGAGGGTTAGTGACAGGGTGCATATTCATTGACCTAACCAAGGCATTCGAGTTGGTTAACCACCAGCTGCTCCTTGGTAAACTTGAAAACTTGGTCTTGATGAGCTCCCCCTGTCCTGTTTCTCCAGCTGTCTAGCTGACAGATTACAAAAGGTGAAATGAAAAGGGGTCCATTCAAAATGCCTTGCAGTCACAGATGGAGTGCCCCAGGGCTCTACATTAGCTCGCCTGTTATTCTCATTATTTCTCAATGGCATGAGTCAAAACTGTGACAAGGTGAACCTACTGCTATATGCAGATGTCACGGTGGTCTACTGGACTGATCCTAACCCCAGCACAGTTGCTGATGGCCTTTCCACCTGTCTGAAAACTCTAGAAATCTGGTTTGCATCTAATTTGCTGGTGATGAATAACAAGAAAACTAAGGCTGTACTATTTGGACCCAGACATCTTGGTACAAGTAGACAACACCTACTCCAACTGACTACTTTAGCTGGTCTCCAGATAGAAGTAGTAGACATAGAGAAATACTTTGGAGTCTACCTGGATCAAGACTTCACCTTCAAACCACACATGAACTCCGTTACCAAAATAATTCATCAAAAACTTGGCCTTCTCTATGGGTCGGGAAGCTCTCTGATGTCGGACTCAAAGATTCAAACAGCAAAGAGTACCCTGCTCCCCACACTGGTCTATGGGACCCCAGTATTACACTTCCTAAGAGAAGGTGAAACTCACAAACTAAATGTGTTGTAAAATAAAATCAATCACATTGCTGCTAATGCACCGCCAAGGAGGCACCACTTTGAGGTTATTACGGAATTAAGCTGACCCACGCTGGAGTGTTATTTTGCATATCCTCTTCTTTGCCTCACCTTTAAGCTCACCAAACTCTAACCCCCTCCGAACCTAACAGGGCTACTGACTCTGAAGCCCATGGGGCGTACCCTTCATTCATCAAACATCAATCTCCTTGAAGTCCCCTGAATATGTACCAACACTGGAAAAAGATTCTCCATGTACTCTTCCCCCTACTACAAGTGCTTCCTCCTAGATAACCTAATTGACAGTAACTCAATAGAAGGGTTCAAGGCAGGTCTAAAAGTCTATATATTAGAACACTGCAGTGCAGATGTAACTGCTGACCAGGTGATCAAATGTTTAATCCCCCCATCCACCTGTTCTTTCAATCCAGAACTATACTTCTGTACCTAATGAATTTGATCTCACTAGTCCTAGGCTCCACTGTAATAAGGCATTGCCAAATGGCTGTTGTTGATTCAATGATTTGCTCCTCCTGTGTAATTGGTTTCAGGTCAACCTGTTATTGTTGTAGTTCTTAACAAATTGTTTCCTATGTACCTGTCGTGTACCTCATGCAATCCATCTTAGTACTGTCTGCCATATTGTACATGAAAGCTTTTGTATCTAACTAATTCTGCATCACCCCTGGAAAAGGAACCTCTGGTCTCAGTGGGCTTACCTGGTTACCAAAATGACATAAATACATAAATACATAAATAAATACATAAATAAATACATAAATACATAAATAAATACATTTGTCTTGCTCCATGTATCTTTCGTCTGCATGATCATATCATTACAGATCATTTTAAGTAGTTTCTCTGAACTTAATTGCAAAATATTCTTGTGATCTTCAAGAAGTTTTACTATGATTCCCCTTAAATCTATATTATATTTCTTTTTTTTTAGCAGGCCAGATTTGTTTTTTTTCAGGGTGAAATAAGTAAGAAAATCTATTTTAATAGAGATTGGTAATAACTCTTTGAATTTTTCAAAAGAACAGAATTCTCCATTATCTAATAATTGGGACCAAGTTTGAAAATCTGTATTCTTTAAATGCTGTAAAGGTACATTTCACCCCTTCATTCCAGATAGTAGTACTCACCATGGACCAGATATTCAAAGCTTTGCGCGGTCCGCAAACAGTTTGTGTGGGTTTAGAGCAGGATTACCACAGGACTGCCATATTCAAAAGGCCACATAGCGCTGGCAAAGTGTATTAGTGCCGAGCAAACCATAATTATATGCAAGGGGGAAAGTGAACATGAATACAGGTGCTATGAGATATTCAGCAACTAACGCAGTGCTAAGGTGTTTAGCGTGACATAGTGCAGCCCTTAGCATGGAGCAAATTACCACCCAGGAAAAGCTGGTCTTAACCCTGGGCAAACAGCTTTGCATGTCATTGGTGCCTAGTGTGGTGTTTGCGCGGGATTAACCCGGCTTGTGCAACCCTAACATAAGAGCATAACACTTAGAAAATGCCTGACATGGAGGACACATGCTGCTCACTGTTGGCACCATCATGATGCCAACAGCTGCCACCAGTCCCTGCCAAGCACAGACAGTAGGGGGATCAGACCCACAGGGGACAGCTAGGTAGTGTGGCCATACAGCACACACCTACAGACCCTATGTCTGTGGTGACCAACAGATGCCAGCACACACATGCAGCACTGTAGGCATGGCGGCCATTGAGGGGATGGTGTACTGGTGGCCAGACCTCACCACAGCCCAGGTGTGGCCACATGGCTGGGACATATCATGCAGTGCACATGGGCCAGTAATGGGAATACCCCACCACCTGAGTGCCTGTCGGAGCATACATGCCACCCCAGCCACATACCGCACAACTGTACAGAAGCCACAGCACACACAGCTGGCCATGCAGATGTCACTGTGAGTATCCCATGCCACAGGTGCAGCATCTGTGGAGCACAAAATGGTGAAACAGTACTGTCCACCGTTAGTAATCACCTGCATGCTGGGCCTGTCACTGTGTACAGTGCAGTGGTCATCACTGCCCTACATACCATAGGCATTGCTGTGTCCCTCACACTACCAGCCCTCTTGCTACTGTAGTGTCTGCTGTGCACTGTGGCATGGCCTACAGTGTGACGGCTGCATGAAGCACCACCACCGCCTGTGCCTATGCTGTGTTCTCCCCTGGGGCACACAATGTTATGCTGTACTGCATACATGTAGCCTGCAGCAACCATCATGCACTGTCAGACTGACCTACAGGTGGAGCTGCGGTCAGACCTGGCCAGCCCCTGTACTTCCAGACTGACCTACAGATGGAGCTGTTGGACCCTGCAGTAACGCTGGGCAAACTGCATGCAAATCAGGGAATGATGAGATGCTAATCTGGCTGTTTGCCCAAAGACTACCAAAGTAGGCTCATTTGCATGTCACTTTTGAATATGCCAAATCTTAGACCCGGGCAAACACGTTAGCACCGGGCTAACAGCTTAGCTCTGTGCTAAAGCATTAGCATGGTGCTAACAGATCAGGGATATTTATACAGTTTTGATCACTGTTCTTTCACATCTGCTGCTGCCTGCTGCTGTGCTGGGTCCACGCATCTGCTGGCATGCACATTGGCCACATAGTTCATCTCTACCTGCCCTCACATTGCTGTGCACTGTGCTGTTGTTGTGGTTTGCACTTCCTGGTTGCTATGTTCAGTGCTGCCTTATTCTAGGGCTATGTTTGCCCTGCACTCCCAGCACTGTTTGCACGGCCTCATTACCATGCTATATTCAGAAGCTGTTTGCCCTGGGCTTTTAAATATAGCTTGCTTTGTGCTCTGGGCTACGTTTGCCTGCCAGGCAGTGTTAACTTAACCCAGGGGCAAAGCTTTGATTATTTGGCCCCATATATTTAAAAATAGCCAAGGAAAATAATCAATTTTTCAATAGTCTCCTTGTTGCCATCAGTATCAACAGAAATACAGTAGTACTGTATATAAGATAGGTATATTTTTATCTTACCTTCTAAATCTAAAATTTTACTATTAATAGTCTCAGTAGCAAAGATCCTTTGCTCCAAACTGTGTTCCTATCTAGGAAAGAATGCCCAAACCCATGCTAAACTGCATTGGTGGCTTAAGTTGTATATTGCAAGATCTGGGTACCTATAGCCACTTATTTGTCTAGGAACTATTAACTGTTGCCAGGCTATGTGCAGCTTCCCTCCTTTCCACAAAAAATTGGAGAATATCCTTTTGGTATCTGAAAACCGGGAAACTGAAGTAGCTCCTATTACTGTTTGCAAGGTAAAACTAAAATGTGGTACAACCATCATTTGTATAGCTTCAATACGACCCCACAAAGAAAGGGACAACTTATGCCAATTATCTAACAATAGTTTAATTGTATTTTTGGCTCTTCCAAAATGTATTCTTATAGTTTCTGCTTGCTTATTTGTAATTGTTATTCCTAAATATTTAATAGTTTTGCTCACTCTAAATTATTTTAAAATTCTGGGATTGATCTGATACTCCAGGTCCAATATTTGCATAAGAATTGATTTTTTATTTATTTCAACTGTAACCAGATAAACTTGAATATGATTCCATCTCCCTAAGAAATATTGATAAACTATAGTGTAGTTTATATGTTTAACTAGTAAGAACACATAATCAGCAAAGGCATTCATTTTGTACTGATTATTTTCCACTAGTATTCCCTCAATTTCCTATTTTTTTCCACAAATGATTCAGAAAAGGTTCTAGGCACATTACAAACAACACCGGTGACAAGGGGCACCCCTGACATACTCAATTCATCTTTTTTAAGTGTGCATTCATTAAAAATTGTACTTTATTATTAGCATATACAGTAGCTCTTTGAGAAGATGGGGTTTACCAGATTCTGGGCCAGATATTCAAAACTTTGCCCTGGGCTAAATTAACACTGCCTGGTGGGCAAACTTAGCCCAGAGCACAAAGCAAGCTATATTCAAAGGGAATAGCCTGGAGCAAACAGCTTCTGAATATAGCATGGGAATGAGGCTGGGCAAACTGGGCTGGGAGTGCAGGGCAAATGTAGCCCTGGAATAAGACAGCTCTGAATATAGCAACCAAGAAGTGGAAACTACAACAGCAACACAGTGCACAGCGATGTGAAGGTAGGTAGAGGTGAACTATGTGGCCAATGTGTGTGCCAGCAAATGTGTGGACCCAGTACAGCTACAGGCAGCAACACATGTGAAAGTACAGTGTTTAAAACTGTATAGCATTCCCTGAACTGTTTAAACAGTGCTAACATGTTTGCACAGGTTTAGCACAGGGCTAAACCGTTAGCCCAGTGCAAACACATTTGCCCGGCGCTAAACTTTGCCATATTCAAAAGTGACATGCAAATGAGCCTACTCAGGTAGTCTCTGGGCAAACATCCAGATTAGCATCTCATTATGCCCTGATTTGCATGTGGTTTGCCCAGCGTTACTGCAGGGTTGCACAGTTCCATCTGTAGGTCAGTCTGGAAGTGCAGGAGCTGGCCAGGTCTGACCGCAGCTCCACCTGTAAGTCAGTCTGGCAGTGCATGATGATAGCTGTAGGCTACATGTAAACAGTACAGCATAGCATAGAATACTGTACCGCAGGGGACAACACAGCATAGGCATAGATGGTGGTGGTTCTGCATGCAACTGTCACACTGTAGGTCATGCTACAGTACACAGCAGACACTACAGTAGCAAGGGACCAGTAGTGTGTGGACACAGCACTGCCTATGGTCTGTAGGGCAGTGATGATGACTGCACTATACACAGTGACAGGCCCAACATGCAGGTCTTTACTGACAGTGGACATTACTGTTACGCTGTTGTGTGACCCACAGATGCTGCACCTCTGGCATGGGATGCTCACAGTGACATACATGTCCAGCTTTGTGTGCTGTGGCAGTTGTACAGCTGTGTGGTATGTGGCCGGGGGGGCATATATTATCCGAAAGGCACTCTGGTGTTGGGGTATTCCCAATACTGTCCCATGTGCACTACGTGATGTGTCCCAGCATTGTGGCCACACCTGGTCTGTGGCACAGCCTGGCCACCCGTACACTCTCCCCTCAACATCCTCCATGCCCACAGTGCTCTATGTGTGTGCTGGCATCTGTTGGTGTCCACAGAAGAGTGGTCCGCAGGTGTGTGCTGTATGGCCACACTGCCATGCTGTCCACTGGCGGCAGGGTCACCACTTACTGCCTGGCATGGCTGGGACTGGTGGCAGATGATGGCATCATTGTGATGCCATCAGTGAGTAGCATGTTTCCTCTATGTCTGGCTTTGTCTATGTGTCATATTTATTTGTTAGGGTCACACAAAGCCATGCAAAAGTCATGCAAACACCGCACAAAGCCAAAATGTTGCGCAAAACTGATTGCCCAGGGTTAATACTACCTTTTCCTGGGCGGTAATGTGCACCGCACTAAGTGTCATGCTAAGTCATGCAAAACCACTTTGCACAGCGCTAGTTGCTGAATATAGCATTGTGCCAGTATTCATGTACACACACCCTCAGTTTGACCTTTGCATACATTTTAATTTTACCAGGCGTTAATGCAATTTGTGTGCGCTATTTGGTCTTTTGAATATAGCTAACACAAGCTAATCCCGTGCTAAACCTGCACAAATGGTTTTTGCCCAGCACAAAGTTTTGAATATCTGGCCCCTACTATATAATATAATGGAACATTCCAACATAAAGGTTCTACCTAAAACATCAAATGCATTACCTGTGTCTATGGCAGCAGTAAGGTGTGGATCCTTCTGAGATGTGACATTATACACTAATGCTTGTACCCTTCTTGTAGCTTGCTTAATTGTCCTACCCTGGATAAATCCAAATTGGTCTGGGTGGATGGTCCTAGGCAATGTGCCTCCTTAACTCTATTAACAACCAACTTTGCAAGTATTTTATAGTCAGTGTTCAATAATGCAGTTGGTCTGTAACTACTCACATTAACAGGGTCCTTGTCTTACTTCAAGCTCAAAATTGCTTTAGCTTCTTCCATAGAGTTGGGCAATTTATTTAATATTATTTATTTATTTATTATTAGGATTCGAATACCGTTGAACCAGTCAATCAATCAATCAATCACTTTATTTTACCAGGCATAAACACCATTGAGCAAGCTCATTTTCAAAGTGATCCTGGACCAGAGGTTCTTTTACAAAGTTCCTCAACAGATACAATTACAGACATAGTACATACACAAATATGTTTACAATACAAGGCTGGAGGATAAACAATTATCAAGGTGACAAGTGTGCACAAATATTCAGATTATATATCTACAGGAAAACATGCTCATAGTACGTGGTACAGTGTGGGGTGGGAAAGGTTATAATACAATGGGTAGTCGCAGGAGCATCAGGATAGGGAAATGAGACAGCGGAGGTAAGGTTAAGTGAAAGGGGGAAAGACAGCAGGTGTCTTTGCCCAAGACCATCCCACATTTTCTTAAACATCTGTTCCATCTAGTGCATTAACTGATCAGCAAAAGTCATGTAAAATTTCAATGTTAAACTACAGTATCTAAGCCTGGGTTATTCCTTTTTGACATTTTATTTATCACATCTTTAATTTTGCTGCAAGTAAAACCATTGCTATTGAAGTGAGCCGGAACTGGTGTTGGGATATAAATAGTAGGAGATAGAAGAGGTGGGAATATTTGGAATGAATGAGAATCACGTAACTCCGTGGTGCCAAGTGAAGTGAGCCAGAGGCTGTGACTAACAGGCTATTCCAATACACCCAACCAGGTGGTAAGGCAGTTATTTTCCTATTTGGCTACGTGATGTAATTCTTTACCAAAACGGAGAGGCAGGAGGCACAAATGGAGAAAAGGAACTAATTTATTGGCAACTGATTATCAGGTGGGATCACAAGAGAGAGAGACAATCTCATATATACACAAGCTACTACTTTACTATAGGCAAGAGGAATAAGCAGCTGTAACAGCTACGCTGTAAGAGTGTCTTATTTCAATTTTTCTACCTCCCTATAAGAGGGAAAACTCTACAGCATAGAATACCAGAATGGATCAATCAACTGTAACAGCTACACTGTAAGAGTGTCTTACTTATCTTCAGATATCTACTTCTAAACCCCGAGGTGCACCTCTCCCTAAAACTTCGGTTTCAAAGCTACACCCACTTCTATACTACAAGAAGAGTCTATGCAATAGAAGATCTTCAGTTGGTGCATGTAACTTTCTCTGTCAACGGAAGAAATGTGGAAACACTACACTGGTTTCCCAATGAAACACGGAACCTCAGTGGAAAAACTCAGGATGAATAGAGGAATTAACAGACCATGGGTCCTTGGCTACACCCCATCTCTCTAGGGTTGCCGGCAATGAATACAAGATCCGGCTGCAGTCCGCTTCTAGACTGCCCGGAAAGAATAGGCAATGCAAACCACTTGGCCACAATCCGCTTCTGGATTGCCAAGCAAAAGGGATCAAGAAGAAGAACCAAGCAACAGTCCGCTTCTGGACTGCAGGTATACTCTGAACTGAAGAACACACTGGAACAGGAGAATCGGAACCTCTGGACCACTCTTGGACTCCAGGCAGGCACTCCCTCTGGACTGAAGACACACACTGGCTGACAGTCCCACTGGATCAGGACCTCTGGACCACTCTTGGACTCCAGGCAACCACTCTCTCTGGGCGTTGAAGTGCATTGGTCTTCTGAGTTCCAAGGCCAGACGAGCCAAGGCACTCACCAAAACAATAACTCGTACGTCGAACTGCGACCAACTTGGAGTCCACGACCAGACGAGCCGGGACACACTAAAACAATAAACCGAACATCACTTCTGAGAACTGACACTGATGAGTTGAACAGTACTCTGCTGTGAATGTGAAAACAAGAAAACGGATGGCAGACTTCTGCACTGGGCCAAGCCGTACTGGGGAAACTGTGAGAGGAAAATAACAAATGGGACGATGCAACTTTGCGGCGACTGCGGTATGGCTCTTCTTGGATTGCCTGTTGCCTGCTTCTGGATGCACTGGAGACTGATTCTGGAAAGTTGGGTGAACTCTGACAGGGTTGCACCGGGGTGAAGTGATGTTGAACTGATTCTGATTGTTATCCAGCACCGAAATGCTGGCACACAGCAATGCAAAACAGTTCTCACATTCAGTAGTGTTTGTGAATGACTAATAAGAAAAAATTACTCACCGCAGTAATCCTCTTTCTTCCATGGGGTTCTTTAGCATCAGTAACTTTTTGCACTTAGCTGGCTAGGTGCAACTGCCCCAGAGGTGCGCCTTTAAGAGATTTTTTAATGAGTGCAGAGCCAGCCAATCAAAAGACAGTAGGGGATGTGAACTGAGTGAGAGCTGTTGACTGCATCAGAATATTTTCAAGGAAAAACGAGGGCAAATGCCCCAAAAAAGAATTAACAGGATTCAAAAAACATGAAAATGTCTAAAAGTGGAAATAGAAACAGCAACATGAGGTAAAACCTCAGCAATAACAAATGCCAAATTTGGTAAAAGGTGACATAAGAGCCCTTCTCTGACAGGTGAACCGAGGAGGAAGGGTGGGAGTTTACTGATGCTAAAGGACCCCATGAGAAGAAAGAAGATTACTGTGGTGAGTAATTTTTTATTCTTAGCCCAGGAGTCCTTTAGCATCAGTAACTTTTTGCAGACTACCAAGCAGTACCAAGTGGGAGACAGGCAGAGAACCTACTTAGGAAAGAGGCTCTGCAGAACTGCCTTGCCAAATTTGACATTAGATCTGATCTGCACATCCAAACTGTAGTGTTTCACAAAGGTGTGCACAGATTTCCAGGTAGCTGCTTTGCAGACATCGAGTAGGGGAATGTCTCTTGCCAACGTGGCGAGGCTGCAGTGCCCTGGTGGAATGGGCCCTGAGCCCCCCTGGAGGTTGTTGACCAGCTTTCTCATAGCAGAATCTAATACAAGAGACCAACCAATGAGAAATAGTTCTCTTGGTAGCTGGTCTTCCTCTGCCTACATCCCCGTAGGTGAGGAACAACTTAGTGGAAGAGCCTCTGGACTGTCTGGTATGCTCTAGGTAGTGAAAGATGGCTCTTTTGACATCCAAGCTGTGAAGCTTTTGCTTGCCAGGAGTGGATGGCTCAGTAAAGAAGACAGGCAGAGTAATGGACTGGTTCAAATGAAACTCTGAAACCACCTTTGACAGAAATGTCCTATTTGTCCTGAGTTCAACATTATCGTTGGGAGGGATGATGTAATTCGGCTCAGTGCGTAGGGCCTGTAGCTCTGAAATCCTCCTGGCAGACGTAATGGCTACAAGGAAGATGGTCTTCCAAGTTACAAACTTGATGTGGGCCGTGGACATAGGCTCAAAAGGTGGATTCATGAGCCCATCTATGCAAAGGTTCAGGCTCCAAGGAGGAACAGGCTCCCTGGTTGGAGGCTGGAAGTGCAAGAGGCCTTTGAAAAACTGTTTAAAAATGTCATGGGAAAAAAATTATTTCTTCTTTCCCACACCGAAAGGTAGGCAGAAATTGCCACCAGGTATAGCTTGAGTGAAGATGGCTTCAAGCCTGATGCCTGTAGGTGTACCAGGTAGTCTAGCAGCTGAGGCTCTGAAGCTGATAGGGGTTCAACCTTTTTGCTTTTGCACCAGATGGAAAACCTTTTCCATTTGGCTGCATAAGTCTTCTTAGTGTTCAGTTTTTTAGCCATCCTCAGTATCTTAAGGACCTGTTCAGAGTACTGTGAGGATGGAAACTCTAACTCCTCAAGAACCAGGCTTTGAGGTGAATAGAGTGTACGTCTGGGTGCTGCACACCCGTCTGAGGAAGGGTCAGCAGGGAACGAGTTGGAGGCAGGCGAATGGGCCTGTTGCAGGACATTGAGAGAAGGAGAGGGTACCAGGCTTGCCTGGGCCAGTCCGGAGCCACTAGGATCATGGATGCAGGCTGCTGCCTGAGTTTAGATATCTGAGATCTAAGATAGGTCACCACTCCCCAGTTGTCTTTTGTGTCAGAAAATACCTGGAGAAGAGGTTCTTGCCCTTCTCGTGGGTGGGGACCCTCTCCACTGCTCGTAAAGCCAGAAGGTTTTGCACCTCCATTTACAACAGTGGTATCTGTGATGGTGACAGAGGTCTTGACATCTGGGTACACTTGAAGTCTGGCAGCTGCTTGAACTGTAATGACAGACCCTTCTCCACTATCTCCAGCACCCACTTGTCCGATGTGATGAGGGACCAGTGCTGATGATAGTGAGAGAGTCTGCCTCCAACCGGAAATGGGGAGGTGACCTGGACACTCACATCAGGACTTAGACTGAGATGCAGATGTCTGGGTAGAGGTGGATCTTCTTTGGTCCCTTCTGCCCCTGCCTCTGAAAGACCCCCTGTACTAGCTAAAGTCAGATTGGGGATAGGGACTGTAAGGCCTGGGAACAAAACTTATGCCCCTACTGCCCCTGGGACAGGAACTCTGAGGGGTGGTGGGTCTAGGCTTGGAAGAATGGCTCTGCCAGGAGGCCTTGTACTCATCGACCTTTTTCGTGTAGTCAGTGGTTCTGTAATCAAACAACGTATTTTGATCACAAGGAAAATCCATGGCCTTGTTCTGAGTGTCTGTGGTCAGACTGGTTGTTCTAAGCCAGGTGAAGCACCTCAGAGATACGGCATGGGCCATCGCCATAGAGGCTGCATCATTATTGTCATCTGCCATGTGGAGTTGGTACATAGTAGCTTCCAAGACAGTTTTTTGACGTATCCACCAGCTTCTGTACCATAGAATCTGATCCGTTGCGGGCGATAACCTGGACAGATTTCTAAAGGGCTTTCTGATATTTGGCTGTGAATGCCATGAAAGAAGAAAGCCTGAGAAGCAGGGAAGCTGTGGCATGCATTTTCTTTGCTATAAAGTCAATTTTCTTGGAATCTTTGTCAGGGGGGAGAGGGTGACAAGGAGACTCCAGCTTTCTCACAAGCTGCCTGCTGCACTATACTCTCATGGCTAGGATGTGCAGACAGGAACTCGGTACCATTTTTAGACTATTTATATTTTCTCTCAAGCCACTTATCAACCCTTAGTACTGAAGTGGGGTGTTGAAGCACCTTTATGGTATTTTTTCTAAATGCATTATAGATAGGGATGACCAGGGTCTTTGAAGATGAAAGACCCTTCATCTACCTATAATCTTTGTCTTCATTGACATCCTGGTTGAGCTCCTGCATAGGGAGGTCCAGGGTATCCAGCATATTTTGTATAAATGAAAACATAGAGGAAGGATCCACATGGTCACCTGGGGGATCCCAAAGGTGAGGGTCCAGGGACTCCTGGGGCTCAAGGCCCTCAAAATCCATGTCAGGGCATCTTAGAATTGATCATCATTTGTGTCACCCTCACAGTGAAAGAATAGAGAACTGTGGAAGAGTGCTTGACAGCCCCAGTAAATAGAGGACCCATCTTTTGAGGGTCTGAAACAGTTGCCATGCTTTTTCCATATCTTGCACTGACAGAAGAACCTGCACAGTTTGTAAGTGCTTTGTTTTTTCTGAATGCTTAAAGCTGCCTGTTGTCTCACTATTGGCTTTCCCAGGAGCAACGGGAGCATATCTGTCTTGACAGAGTTTCTTTTTAGCCACTTCATCAGAGGCTTGATCAAGCTTCCTTTTTTCATCACACTTATTATTTTTCAATTTGTGAGGAACTTCAACTTTGGAAGCTTTATTTTTTTGACTGGGATCTGGAGGGTTCCTCAGCAGCTCTGCTTTTGGTATTAGTATTTTTGAATGGCCCCTCATCGGAAACCTTTGATTTATCCTCAGCCATAATTATCAAAGGTTTGTCTGCTATGTTTGCCAATTTAAGGTAAGCAAACCAGTTCTGGACCTATGAACTGAGTGCAGGTTTCTGTGAAAATGCCACCGGCCAGTCCTGCCCCAGTTAAAAAACTCTGTCAATTACCAGTGCCTTTTTTTTTGGGGTTGTAAAACTGGGATCTATACCAGTGCCAATCTTAATAGAAAACCAGTAATACTCAACTGCGCACAGGTGGCTGCTGGACCCTTACGGACAGTCCTGACACAGATGATACCAAGGTCCAGTAATATCACAAAAAAGGTTTCCTCATAATTGCCAATCTAGAGAGAAAAAACCCAGGCACTGTTTAAGTTTGAAATCTACTGCAGGTGCCTCGTGGTAAACCCTGCGAGGTCTGAGGTAAAAAACAAGGCAACTGTCCCCAATTCGATGGTTCCCACAAGAAATTAGTCAAAAATGAAGGAAACCATAGAAAATAAACACCCGCGATAAAATTAGGCTTTAAAGTAAATAGTCGCAGTAAAAATAAAGTCTAAATAGAGCCATCACGCTAAAAATAAAAAATTTGTGAAGTACTAATGAAAAAGGAAAAGTTGTCACTCAGCACACTGAAGGAAATGATTTATGAGGAAAACTTTTCCCAGATAAGCACTAGGAGGCTGTCAACAAGGAAAGTTGGGAGACACCTCAGAGGCAATATGCTCAGTCCAGCAAAGAAAAAATTCTGAAGCAGTCAACAGCTCTCACTCAGTTCACACACCCCCCGTCTTTTGATTGGCTGGCCCTACGCTCATTAAAAGATCTCTTAAAGGCACACCTCCGGGGCAATTGCACGTAGCCAGCTAAGTGCAAAAAGTTACTGATGCTAAAGGACTCCTGGGGTAAGAACACAGGAAGATGCAAACAGAGTCTCAATTCAGCTGTAATGGTCAATAACTATATAGTCTCAGTGTCCAGATCACAGTAAATATACAGGCAATTTATCATACAAATTTAACCCAGCTCTGGTGGACCTGACTCTAATGGGGTCCCTTCTAGCTAAATTGGGTTCTCCTGTTACTGTGGAAACACTACAGTGAGGAACTGGCTCTCGGGAAAGCAATGCCAAAGATAGGTGATTGGGCCCTTTTTACAATGTGGGACCTACGTGGCTAGCTAGGCTCCTATTCAATCTGGGGTCGCTCCTATCGCTGGGCCCCTAACACAGCTGTAAGCCTAAATAACTAACTACGGGTTCTGGGCCTTGTGGTACCCCTCATTTATTACTGTTGGGTCTGTGCCTTCACTTGGCTGGGCCTCATGCCCTAGTACTGCTAGACTGTCTCACCTTAGCTGGCTGGGCCGGGGTAGCCCTTTACTACCACTGGGCTGGCTTGCCCTAACTCACTAGGCTGGGGTAGCCCTTTGTTACTACTGGGCTGGCTTGTCCTAACTCACTAGGCCGGGGTAGCCCTTTATTACTACTTTGAGCCTGGTAGCCCTACATTTACTTCGGGCCTGGAAGCCCCCTTTGAACCCATGGGCCTTGTGCCCTCTTTTATTTCTTGGGCCTGGTAGCCCTCTTAAACTGTGGGCCTGATGCCCTCTTTAAACCTGGCCTGGTGCCCTCTATTACACTGGGCCTGGAAGCCCTCTTTAAACTCGGCCTGGCGCCCTTCTCAAACTGTGGTCCTGGTGTCCTGTCTTATACTGGGCCTGGCGCCCTTCTTAAACTGGGTCTGGTGCCCTCTCTGGAATGGGCCTGGTAGCCCTTTCTTACACTGGGCCTGAATTGCCCCTTTAATTTTTGTTATATATCCAGGAGTGGCAGGGCCCCTTTAATTCATCTGGCTCAGAGGGCCTGCTGCCACTCACAATGTCTCTGCCCCTCCTCCGACTCAGCCCCCTTCTCTATATTTAAAAGGCCTTTACTTGGCCTTGCTAGATAGCCCCTCCTGTGGGGGTTACTCGCTCCTGCCCCTTTCTAATATTAAAATACTGAGTCCTTGTATCCGACCCTTCTGCGGCACTCAGCTGCTTTTCCGAAAGCCTACTGCACTAAATAATTAAAAAAAACACACAGGGTGGGATATTCAAAAGGGTTGCGCCATGCGCAATAGGGTTGCGCCAGCACAAGTCCGAAATTGTGCCATTGTGCGATATTCAGCAGGAGGCAGTTGCACCACAGAAAACATGCTGAGCAACAGCACAATGCTAACAAAGATATGCACAACCGAAGGGGGTGGAGCCATGCATAAAGTGCGCAATGCGATATTCAAAGGCTTGCGCAATGCCCAACAGTGGATCAGGCGGAAGTTGCGCCACGGCAGAAATGAGCCAAAATAAAAAGGCTCAAGGAAGAGGTGCAAGAACGCGACAGAGAAGTCACATGAGGCAGGGAGACAGAGCAGGCCAGAGCAGTAAACAGTGCAGGCCAGGGAGTGCACAGGACAGAAGAGGGGCAAGGGAAGGTGTGTGGGGCCATAGAGTGCAGAAGCCAGTAGGTGTACCCGGTGCAGTGGAGGTAGCAGTCAGGACAGTGGGGGTAACAGATCAACAACAGCCAGGTGGGGAACACAAGCCAGGGAGATGGACAGTGCCAGCTTCCACATGGAAGCTGTAATGAGGGGGGTGAGGAGGCATGCTGCAGGGGGACGTGGCTGTGGAAGGGCCTGTTGGCGGTACACCCCCAAAAGGCAGTACCGTGCCCGCATCAGCTTTGAGCTGTATTCAGATGCAGAGATTGTGGGCCGGTACCGCCTGAACAGGGCAATACTGAGGCAGCTCTGTGAGCTGTGCAGTGATGTGATGCAGGCACCCTCACGATGGAGTCACGCTCTGTCAGTGGAGACAAAGGTAACAGCCTGCATGTGCTTGCTCGCCACGGGTACCTTCCAGAGGCCAACAGGGGACACCACAGACATAACACAGTCAGCCACGTCATGCATCCTCACCCAGTTCCTCAGCGCACTGCTGCCACATGCTGCGGAGTACATCCATTTCCCCAGCACTGCGGCAGAGCGTACAGCAAACATACAGGAGTTCCACAGGGTAGCACGTATGCCTGGCGTGCTAGGGGCGATAGACTGCACCCATGTGGCCATTCACACACCACCTGGCCCCGATGGGGCTGCATATCGTAATCAGAAGGGGTTTTCCAGGGTCAACTGCCAGGTGGTGTGTGATGCCAGTAGGCGCATCATCAATGTCTGTGCCACGCACCCTGGCGGAGCACACGATTCATTCATAAGGTACCAATCAGCACTGTGCCATCGATTCAAGAGTGGGAACATCCCCACAGGACATCTAGTGGGTGAGTATGCATGTAGGATTGGCAAATCGGGGCAAGGGTAGGTAAGCCACAGGTGCCATGGTAGTGGCACACAGGGCTAGGGGCAATATAAGCCTGAACATGACACTAACCTCCATTATCTCCACACAGGTGGCAGTGGATACCCACTCCATCCCTGGCTGCTCACACCCTACTGGTGGCCCACGACCCCATCGCAGCAACACTTCAATGAGGCACACGCCGCCACATGCAACATCATCGAGCGGGTGTTTGGGATGCTGAAGGTACGCTTCGATGCCTAGGCACCCTGGCGGTGCCTACAGTACAACCCCTCAAAGGCCTGTGGATATTCCTGGCCTGTTGTATCCTGCACAACATGGTCAAGACTGTGGGATAAGCTGTACAGGTCAAGGGAGGGGACAGCGATGGGGACGCTAGGTGACGCCAGGTGATGATGGGGATGAGCAGCCCCTTGGACGGCATGACCCCGACTGATCCGGGCTGGCCCAGCTGCACGGGACACCATCACAGAGGAGCACTTTGCCCAACACAGGTAAGTCATGGGGCCATGTGCAACCAACAGTGGCTAGGGCACAACCCACATACACACAGGGAAACACACCAGGGGTGCATGACAGCGAGGGAAGTGGCAGGGCACAGAAGCACACAGACACAACAAGAGAGGGGTGAACAGTAACACGCCACATGGACAGACACACACACACACACACACACACACAACAGGCACAAAGTGCACAGGGGTCAGGTGCACAACAGAGCAGGAACAGACATAAAAATACACACACGTCCACAGGCCACCACCTCCACTTTACTGCCCATGTCAGTGTGTCAGATGCTCAGGCACCTTCGCACTTTGTGTACTTAGCGCAATGCAGAGCATCATCATGCACACGCACCTGTGGAACAGCAGTCAGGAGGGTGCAGGTTCCGTGTGTCGGCGCAGGGCAGGGCACCCACTGGTGCACTGCCCACCAAAACACACATTGCACACAGGGCAGCACCAGACAGGGCCTGCACTGGGAGACAGCTCAGTCATGCGGCACAGTGCCACGGCCACCTCGGATGCGTGGGTGGCCCCACCGAGACCCAGCAGCACTGGCAGGCTGAGCATGGGCCACATGGGGTGGCACCGATGGACCACCAGGAGTCCCACTGCGCGAACGTGACCTTGTCCACACAAGGGTCTGCAGCATACTGAACATACCTGCACCAGGGTGCTCGGGATGCCCACAGCTGAACCCGGCATCGACAGGGTGGGTGCCGCATGATGCCGGGAATGGGGAGTGGATAGCATACTGCACAGTGTGAGCGGCACAGGGGCACCTGACTGTGTGCCCAATGTGGCCACGACACCGACCACTGCCTATGTCAGCCTGTCGATGGCGGCGGTCACATCCACCCGCAAATGGTCAATCCGGGACAGGATCCTCTCAGTGTCCTTGCTGTGTCACTTCTCAACCCACTCCAGGGCCACACACAGTGCCTACATGGATGTTGCAACCCACATCTGCTGCTGTACTGATGCCTGCAGCAGGCGGGTGTGCTCATCAAAGAGGTCGTCTTCCACATCGGCAACCTGTCCCTCAAGGTCTGGAAGGGCCTGATGTACAGCACCCCTTGAGGGTGGGCGCTGCTCACCAGGACCAGATATGGGCATGTCCACAGGTGGTGCACCTACATCACCGCTGAGCCCTGTACCCCCAGTCCCAGTGGGTGACTGCTGCTGCTGCCCCTCCACCTGCTGTGCCCACGGGATCAGTGGTTCCACTGCTGTGGCCACAACAGTGCCAGTGACCTGCACAGCCACCAGTGCTGCCCCACCGGTGCTGACAGGCACAGCCTGGGACTGTGCTGACATGCTGGCACACACGTTGGAACCAGCTAGATCCATGGGTGTGAGCTGGTCTGCTGTGTGTCCATTCTGTGACACACACATTTCAATGCCCATAGTGGTCGGTGCATCATCAATGGTGCAGGTCTGTGCCACAGCCACAGTCACAGCTCAAGCATGCCAGACCGCTGGGACACAAGAAGGGCACTCTCCCCACACCTGTCTCAACATCAGTGAAGGTAGCTGGGCATGCACACTGCCGCAGTGCACGCTGGCAATCTGCGGAGGTGGATGGTCCCTCCTCCAACTCCGGGTGGCTGTCTGCAGTGGACAGGCCCTCCACTGCTGACCCCTGCAGATGCACAGGATCTGTAACAGAAAGGAAGGACACGTTAGTGCATATGAACTACCTTCCCCCCCCACCATGACATACCATGCAGTGATGGGCTACCACCTGTCTGGAAGCCACCTCCAGGAACACCCCTCAATGGCACTGCACTGCATGCTTGCAGTGAGCATGTCCTCCACCGGGGTCAGCTGCACCACCTCCGGCTGTCCACCGCCTGTTGCAGCATGTGCCGCCCTGATGGCTGCAACCTTCTCCTTCACCCTCCTCCTGTCAGTCCCCATCTTCTTTTTACACTCCTGCACAGAGCGCTGGTGGCTGCCATGCAGGTTGACGGCACATGCCACCCCCTCCCATGCAGCAGAACAGGCCTGAGGGGTGCCCCGCCGTCCACTGAGAAGTGGCTCCTCAGCCAGGTAGGCCTCAAACAGTGCCTCTGTCTCTGCCTTCGTAAAGTTGGGCCTCCTCTTCCGCCCACCATCATCCTCCTCACCCAGTCCTCGCTCGGTCATTTCACAGCCTGTATGGGTGAGAGTGGTCACCTGTGACTGTGCAGTACACAGCAATTCTCTGGGGCCATGGTCCAGAACAGCACAATGCATGCAACTCACCTATCAACTGCAGTAACCGAATATGGCCACTGCAGAACAGTGTCACAGATTTATGGCGCCATGCATGCAAATTAGGACTGGAGCAACTTTACAATGAGATGCAAATCGTGCGCTGCGCTGGTTGAATGGCTGATCGGATGATTTGCATGTAATGACAGAATATATCGCTCTGTTGCGCTTTGCTGTCTGATTCATTCCGGCTGAGCCAATGGTGCAATTCTGTGACTGCGTGTACCGCCTGCGCGCGCCCAGGTAGCTTATGCAGGCGTCTGCTGCCGCTGTTGATGCTGTGCGTGATAGGCACCAGACATGCCACCATTGTGCCAGAGGCCACAGCGACGGCTCACATGGCGCTGTGGCACAACCGCGTAATAGTCCACTGTGGCAATGGCAACACAGGCTTAACAATCGTGCTGGATGTGTAGATGTCCGATGGCGCTTAGCGTGGCCTTGCGCCAGAGACCCATGACCCTGTGCCCGACCTTTGGCCCCTTGGTGCTGTATGTATGGCATGTCTGCAGCTCTATCGCGCTGTTTGGTAACAGAGCGATAGGGACTGGTGGCGCTATATGAACAACGTGATAGGGACTAACGGAGTTGTATTGCGCAACATTTCCACGTGGGGTTGCCGCGCTGTGGAGCGCCATATTGCCTACTATATACATGCAGGGATGGCACGCAGGAGAGCCCCACAATGGAGTGCAGTGGAACTTGCCAACCTAGTGTCCATAGTGGAGCCTCACCATGGCCCACTGTTTGGGGATGAACCCTTGAACATGGTGCAGACACATATGTGGCAGCAGGTGGCCACTGCCCTGGAGGAAGCCCACTGGCGGCCGGCTTCGGCAGGCAATTGCAGGAGCAATGGTGCGGTGGACCTCTGCGAAGGGAGGGAGCGGGCACTACTGGCGAACTTCTCACATGCCAGAGGGCGTGGTGCCTCGGCCAGGTGGATGAGCTGTCTATACACCTGTATTGTCCGTATGGGTAACACTGTGTATTGTGACCAGCACATGGGGGAGGGTTGGTCTATGGCTGGCTGTGGCGGTGTTTACAGGATATGTGATGTATGGGTCTGGCTGGGTGGGAAGGTACACTCATTGGGGCAGGGGGATGTCTGCTTTGAGATTTCACTGATGTGTTTCTCACCTTTTGTTTCCCACAGGCGTGGCGGAGCGGAGGAGGGCCCAGGCTGAGGCGCAGCGAGGGGTGGCAGCGGTGGCTGTACGTGGTGTTGGTGGTGGTGGTGATGAGCCATGGCAGCAGCAGCAGCAGCAGTATGATGAGGGTGAGTGTCATGACATCATGAATGCTATTGCATGCTGTGGGGGGGGCAGGGCATGGCCACCATCCATGGACAACACTGCCATACACGCATGTGACAGTCAGCACTGTCCAGTGGCACTGCATGTCTGGGAGTGCGTAAATGGTGGTCCATGCATGCACTGGGTACATGGCTGTGGCACTGCCTTCCCACCGCGTAGCCATGTCACTATACAGCCTTGGTTGTGCTGTGCTGTACATGGGTGGTGTGTGTGTACAGTGGCACACATGGCTGTTGCTGCCTGGTTGGGCATGTCTTGTGCACGGTCACTGTGGGTGGATGCACTCCATCACAGGAGCAGGGCACTTGGCTGTATGCCATGCATGTTGGGTGGGCTTCAGGGATATGGACAGTCACAGCCATTGATTCTGATCCCTTGTCCTAGGTGTCCGGATCCTGCAGAGACTCGAGCGGGCAGTCCACCAGCTCCTTGAAGTATCCATGGAGTCCCTCGACATCCTGAGGGACCTGCAGTGCCGTGGCATCAGGCGCAGGAGGAGGCCCCGGGACCAGCGGCAGCCAGATGATAGAAAGGGCTGGCGGGCAGTAGCTGCCCACCTCCCCTTACCCTATCCTCACATCCTGCCTCCCACTCCAGTTGTTCACTCCTGCCCCCACTCACCCCTACCTTGTACCCTACCCCACCTTTGTATTGTATAAGGTTGTATATAGTTCTGCTGTTTATATTGTTATTGCTCATATGTTAATTAGATAAATTACTTTTGTTATGAATACTGTAGGTCTCTGATTTGCAGCTGGCTATAGGTGCTCAGTTGCAGTGGTGTGCATGGCATCTGGGGTGGTATTGTCCTGGGTATGTGTGTGTGTGCATGGGGAGGTGTCTCTGGTGTGGGAGTGGCTTTCAGTCGGTCTTGCAGTGTGCTGCCACCCACTGCTGGGTGCTCATGGTGGGTCTGGCTTGTGTGGTTCTGTGGTACACGAGGTTGCAGTGTGACGGGGATGCATGGGGGTTCCTGCAGTGATGGTCACTGCTCATGGGTGGTGTCTTGGGATCACAGTGCAGGGTGTGCTGTGCACAGGGGGGGGCTGATGTGCACTGGGGTTGTTCGCCCCCTTTGTGTGGCAGTCTTAGCTTGCCAGTGGGTGTGCTGGGGCACCATGGCTCAGCTTTGTTTGCTTGTCCCCATGGGCTGGTGGATATTCTGTCCCTCCCCCAGTTATGCTGTGCTTGGGATATGGGGGTGCATTGTTAGTTCTGCACTGTGTTCCTGTGCCCATCTGTGGCATGGGTGGTGGGCCCCTGCCTACCTCCCTGGTTGTGCAGTTCCATTGCTCTGCTGCTGGGGGGCTCCCTGCTTGCACTATGGTGCCTCTGGAGTGCTCAGCTGGGCTGGCCTTGTTGCGCTATAGAGCATCATATCTGCTCAGCTTCCCCTTCCTGGTTGTGCTATGGTGCAGATTGTGCGATATTCAGACGTTGGGTGATTGCGCAATTTGCCTTGCTCCATGTTTGAATATCACGTCTATTGCGCATGTGCGCAATGGACTTGTGCTTGCTCCTGCTATTGCGCACATTTTGGGCGCAGTTTGAATATCCGGCCCACAGTCTTTATTTCTTTAGGTGGACAGCATGAAACAAGTGCTGCCACAGACTCACCACCCCATCGGCTGCTCTGGTGAGGAACGGGAGGCAAACGGGAGGTGGGAGGTACTCTGGCAGTGGGAGGGAGTGTTGCAGGCAACTGGGAGGATGACAAGGGGCCTCGGACGGCTGACAGTTGTACGGTCACAATGCGGCCTTTCTCTGTTGCTGACTGGGGACCGGATTTAAACTCTAAACAACTCGGGGGCCAAAATAAATAAATGATGGGGCTCACAGCCCAATGACCACACTGGACGCCTTTTGTTTCTTCTGGTGATGCCCCAGTGGCACCACTGACCGTGCTGTTTCTTCTGAGGCAGTCTTCAGCAGCTGGAGAAGGAGCAGGCATGCAAGCAAGCCTGGAGGGATGGCTTCAGCACCAGGTAAGCCTTTTTCTAGTCCCCCCAGACCTGCTGCATCCTCTCCCCTCCACAGCTACCAGGATCTCCTCTTAACTGAACTTTTTTTTCAAAACTAGACCTACTGATTCTAGAATGGCTGGAGTGGAATGCTGTGCATGAGCAGCTCAGCACAACATTCCATCCAGACCATTGTTGCCTATGCTGAATATAAAATCTATTTTTTTACATGCTTTTAGTGCACTGTGCACTTTACTGTGTACTTGGGGGGGAAACTGGGGACTACTGGGGCACTGTAGGGGTACCTCTAACTTTGGCATAGTACATATTCGGCCCCGCTAAAAGATACATTTCCCCATGTATCCTCCTAAACTTTTGAGAATACACCATACTTTAAAACTTTAAACATTTTTTAACTTCTTACCATTTACCATTTCTACTTTTCAAGACTTTTACTTTTTAACATTTCTTAACTGTAAGGTAATCTACACTCTAACTTAGTACTGTATTTTTGCTTTATTTGCAAATAACCCTTGTGAGATTATTGGATTTCTTCTATCCAGTGTTTTGGAGGAATACCCCCTGCCTCATTTCACCTCTCAAGTCTTCTTTGAGATTCTGGAGTTCTCTCATCTTCTGCCCCATTCTTGTGGACAACTCCTGGCTCTGGAGACCTCTGTGCCTTTTTGCGTTCTAGCCATGCGCTAACTTCTCAATGAGCTGCACCTGTAAGTTGTCCAATGAACATTTCTACCTGCTGTCGCTCAGGGATTTCGCACAGTCGGAACATGGGCATCATCTTACTCTGAAATTCTCCTAAGTTAGTGGTAGATGAATCTGTAGGATCCCCTGAGAACCATGGCAACCAGGGTGCACCGAAACAACTGGGCATCGTGATCGGGTTCAACTGTGTCCCTTCTCCAGCTCCACCGGAGGTTTCTGGCCTTCTAGATTCCATTTTCAGTCACCATGTCCTGCTTTGGACTCCAATCAGTGGCGGAGCTAGAGGGGGCACTGGGGGGGGCTGTCGCCCATCATGGCTGCCCAAGTGTTAGTAGTGGTACCCTGTCACCATCTTTATTCACTGTTTAGTGCCCATTGTGGAGCCCGTGACTGACTGAATGGCCCACCCTGGCTCCCAAATGTGGCTCCGCCACTGACTCCAATCAAAGTATCCTGTCCGTGACGCCAAGTGAAATGAGCCAGAATTGGTGTTGGGATATAAATAGTAGGAGACAGAAGAGGTGGAAATATTTGGAATGAATGAGAATCATGTAACTCCATGGCACCAGGTGAAGTGAGCCAGAGGCTGTGACTAACAGGCTATTCCAATACACCGACCCAGGTGGTAAGGCAGTTCTTTTCCTATATGGCTACAGGATGTAATTATTCACCAAAATGGAGAGGCAGAAGGCATGAGTGGAGAAAAGGAACGAGTTTATTGGCAACTGATTATCGGGTGGGATCACAAGACAGAGACAATCTCATATACACAAACTACTACTTTACTATAGGCAAGAGGAATAATCGGCTGTAACAGTTACACTGTAAGAGCGTCTTATTTCTATTTTTTCTACCTCCCTATAAGAGGGAAAACTCTACAGCATAGAATACCAGAATGGATCAATCAACTGTAACAGCTACACTGTAAGAGCATCTTACTTATCTTCAGATATCTACTTCTAAACCCCGAGGTGCACCTCTCCCTAAATCTTAGGTTTCAAAGCTACAACCACTTCTATACTACAAGAAGAGTCTATGCAATAGAAGATCTTCAGTTGGTGCATGTAACTTTCTCTGTCGACGGAAGAAATGTGGAAACACTATACTGGTTTCCCAATGAAACACGGAACCTAGGTGGGAAAACTCAGGATGAATAGAGGAATTAACAGACCATGGGTCCTCGGCTACACCCCACCTCTCTAGGGTTGCCAGCAATGAATACAAGATCCAGCTGCAGTCCACTTCTAGACTGCCCGGAAAGAATAGGCAATGCAAACCACTTGGCCACAATCTGCTTCGAGACTGCCTAGCAAAAAGGATCAAGAAGAAGAACCAAACAACAGTCCGCTTCTGGACTGCAGGTATACTCTGAACTGAAGAACACACTGGATTGGGAGAATCAGAACCTCTGGATCACTCTTGGACTCCAGGCAGGCACTCCGTCTGGACTGAAGATGCACACTGGCTGACAGTCCCACTGGATCAGGACCTCTGGACCACTCTTGGACTCCAGGCAACCACTCTCTCTGGGCATTGAAGTGGGTCAGTCTTCTGAGTTCCAAGGCCGGGTGAGCCAAGGCACTCGCCAAAACAATAAAACGTATGTCGAACTGCGACCAACTTGGAGTCCATGGCCGGACGAGGCGGGACACACTAAAACAATAAACCGAACGTCACTCGGAGAACTGACACTGACGAATTAAATGGTACTCTGCTGCGAATGTGAAAACAAGAAAACTGATGGCAGGCTTCTGCACTGGGCCAAGCCATACTAGGGAAACTGTGAGAGGAAAATAACAAATTGGACGATGCAACTTTGTGGCGACTGCGGTATGGCTCTTCTTGGATTGCCTGTTGCCTGCTTCTGGATGCACTGGAGACTGATTCTGGAAAGATGGGTGAAGTCTGACAGGGTTGCATCGGGGTGAAGTGATTCTGAAGACAGTTGAAGACTGATTCTGATTGTTATCCAGCACTGAAATGCTGGCACACAGCAATGCAAAACAGTTCTCACATTCAATAGTGTCTGTGAATGACTAATAACATAGGAAGATGCAAAAAGAGTCTCAATTCAGCTGTAGTGGTCAATAAATTTATAGTCTCAGTGTCTGGACCACAGTAAATATACAGGCAATTTATCATACAAATCTAACCCTTGCTCTGGTGGACCTGACTCTAATGGGGTCCCTTCTAGCTAAATTGGGTTCTCCTGTTACTGTGGAAACACTACAGTGAGGAACTGGCTCTCGAGAAAACAATGCCAAAGATAGGTGATCAGGCCCCTTTTACAATGGGGGACCTACATGGCTGGCTAGGCTCCTATTCAATCTGGGGTCGCTCCTAACGCTGGGCCCCTAACACAGCTGTAAGCCTAAATAACTAGCTATGGGTCCTGGGCCTTGTGGTACCCCTCATTTATTACTTTTGGGTCTGGTACCTTCACTTGGCTGGGCCTCATGCCCTAGTACTGCTAGATGGGCTCACCTTAGCTGGCTGGACCGGGGTAGCCCTTTACTACTACTGGGCTGGCTTGCCCTAACTCACTAGGCCGGGGTAGCCCTTTGCTACTATTGGGCTGGCTTGACCTAACTCACTAGGCCAGGGTAGCCCTTTATTACTACTGGGCTGGCTTGCCCTACCTTGCTAGGCCTGGCCCCTACTTACTGCTAGGGCCTGGTGTCCTCTCTATATCATGGGTCTGATAGCCCTCTCTGAACTGTGCCTGGTGCCCTCTCTATATCACAGGCCTTGCGCCCTTACTTAAACTGTGGGCCTGGTGCCATCTCTTATACTGGGCCTGGTGCCCTTCTTAAACTGGGCCTGGTGCCCTCTCTGGAATGGGCCTGGTAGCCCTTTCTTACACTGGGCCTGAATTACCCTTTTAATTTTTGTTATATACCCAGGAGTGGCAGGGCCCCTTTAATTCTTCTGGCTTAGAGGGCCTGCTGCCACTCACAATGTCTCTGCTCCTCCTCCGACTCAGCCCCCTTCTGTATATTTAAAAGGCCTTTACTTGGCCTTGCTAGATAGCCCCTCCTGTGGGGGTTACTCGCCCCCGGCCCTTTCTAATATTAAAATACTGGGTCCTTGTATCCAACCCTTCCACAGCACTCAGCCACTTTTCCAAGTGCCTACTGTGCTAAGTAATAAAAAAAAAAACACAGTCTTTATTTCTTTAGGTGGACAGCATGAAACGAGTGCTGCCACAGACTCACCACTCCGTCGGCTGCTCTGGTGAGGAACGGGAGGCAAATGGTGGCCGGGAGGTACTCAGGCAGTGGGAGGGAGCTTTGCAGACAACTGGGAGGATGACAAGGGGCCTCGGACGGCCGACAGTTGTACGGTCGCGATGCGGCTGTTCTCTGCTGCTAACGGGGGATCGGATTTAAACTCTAAACAACTCAGGGGCCAAAATAAATAAATGACGGGGCTCACAGCCCAATGACCACACTGGATGCCTTTTGTTTCTTCTGGTGGTGCCCGATGGCACCACTGACCATGCCGTTTCTTCTGAGGTAGTCTTCAGCAGCTGGAGAAGGAGCAGGCATGCAAGCAAGCCTGGAGGGATGGCTTCAGCACCAGGTAATCCTTTTTCTAGTCCCCCCAGACCTGCTGCTTCCTCTCCCCTCCACAGCTACCAGGATCTCCTCTTAACTGAACTTTTTTTTCAAAACTAGACCTACTGATTCTAGAATGGCTGGAGTGGAATGCTGTGCATGAGCAGCTCAGCACAACATTCCATCCAGACCATTGTTGCCTATGCTGAATATAAAATCTATTTTTTTAACATGCTTCTAGTGCACTGGGCACTTTACTGTGTACCTGGGGGGGGGACTGGAGACTACTAGGGCACTGCAGGGGTACCTCTAACTTTGGCATATTATACTATTACATTTAACCTTTGATAGACCTGCATATCTATATACAGTATTTTGTTAAATCTAACATATTCATCTCTATGTCCCTTTGGTAAATATCTCTATAGTACTTCAGTATTACCCTACCCATTTATTTATCTGTATAGTACATATTCCCTGTTTCATCTTCTAGTCTGGTTATTATGTTTTGTTATTTCTGTTTCTTTAGTAATGTTGCTAACATTTTTCCTGACTTGTCACCTTGTAGATATTCATTCATTCATTCATTCATTCATTCTTTATATACAGCGCCTTTCTAAAACCAAGGCACCTGTACAGAATAATAAAACAATAAATAATTAAAACAACATTAAAACAATCATGAGTCATTAAAAGCTTTGCTAAAAAGATACGTTTTCAAAGCTCCTTTAAAGCTTTGGACAGTCGAGCAATTTTGCACATGCTCTTAATTTTGTGTTTGGTTATTGTCTCTCTATTGTTAATTTCAGTCTTCTTTGCCCTAAGTTGATACCATTCTGTCTGGTACCTGTTGTAATCTACTGTTATTAAATTATTCAATTCTTGTAATCTGTTGTTAATATGATGTTCATTCTGTTTCATCTTATTTAAATGTGCCTGGTACTGATATAATCATGCCTCTCAATACAGCTCTGAAAGCATCCCATAATTTTATTACTGGTATACTCCCATCATAGCTGTAATACCACAATTAATTTATTCTTTTTTTAATTTTGTCTCTAAACTCCTGATTCTTTAATAATTCATTATTGAATCTCCACATTCTTTGGAAAATCCTATGTGGATCTTCATAGTTAATATCAATCTGTACTAGGGAGTGATCTGATAATATAATTGTATTTATTTTTGGTTCTTAATACTTTGCCGCTAAAAATTTAGATACAAATTTATAATCTATTCTCAAAAAGATGTGATTCTTTTTACCATAGTGTGAATATTCTTGAGCTGTTGCAAAAGATATTCTCCATAGATCCACTAAATCATTAATCTGTAAAAGAATGTTATCGGTTTCGTGTGGTACTCATTCGCCACAGTTAGTTTGGAAGTTTTATCTATTTCTGAGTCTAATAATACATTATAGACCCATTAAGAATCATATTTTTTGCTTGCAACTTCACCAGTCATGTCATTATTTCTGCTAGGAAAGCTGCATATCCCATAAAGGGCACATAACTAGATCCTATTGTTAGTTCTGTATTCTGAAGTTTGATTTTAACTAATATTAGTCTACCTGTTGTATTTTGATATGTATCTATTATTAATCTGATACATCAGGTAGAAGATAATGTTATAGAACAGCAATAGACGGTATACAGTTATTGCATTGTATCATACTAGGTGAGGTTAGTGCAAATGTGGAAATGTTTGGCACAGTGATTATTGCTTACAAATTAGTCCTATACTGTTTGTGTTAGCAGGGTATTTCTGGAAACCCCAGTATTGATATGTTTGGCACAGTTATTATGGGTTAGAATTTTCTGTACTACTGAAGTGTAACCAAGGTTTAAAGGGCAGATTAATTTTCATTGTGCTTAGGGGACAGACGGTACTTATTGGTGGGGCAAGCTTTGTTGGTTGGCTAACTTTGACATGAGGGTAAGGTATCACAGATCTGGGGGAACCATGGGCAGAACTGGAAAAGGTGGATGGGAAGGGTCACAGGGGTGGTACGGGCATCCTTCTACTGAAAATGAGGGAGGATGCTGGTGGTCTAAAAGTGAGATGGGAAGGGTGGTAGGCTGCAACAACTGCGGAGCAGCAATCTTTCTGAAAATTGCGTGGGGAGAGGGAGGGTGTTTAGTGTGCAGGCAAATAAGGCAGCTTAGGAATGAGATCAGCTGTTTACAAATAGAGCTTAGGAGAGGAATACTGGCTGCAATGGAGGACAACTCAGTGGCTGGGGAGGGAAGGAGGATAACTGAGGGGGAAGGATAGATCAAAGAGAGAGGAAGGAGGAGGAGGAGGAGGGGAAAAGGTGGCAGATGGGGAAGGAGACGGGGAGCTGGTTCAGAGGACAAATGAGGGTGGGACGGGGAGGAATGGAGGATGGGAGGGAAGGAGGAATCTAACAGTCACAGAGTCAGCAGCTGTGGGGTGGTGAGCAGAAGGAAGGAGGCAATAGATGGTAGTGAAGGGACATCGAAAAAACAGTTTGCAGTACTGGCAGGATTGGGGGATATGTTAGGGGGAGCACTGAGGGGAGGAGGTGATGACAGACCAGGCCGGAAGTGAAAGGGAGGAGAGGGCCAAGGGGTTGACGGGGATATGGTATGGGGGATAGGTCAAGTAAGAGTGGTTGTGGAGAAATGGAGGAGGGGAGGTATGAGAAGAAAGGGGTAGGAATGCATCAGGGCATCAGGGGAGAAAGCAGGTGAAGCCCAGTAGAGAGTGGAGGTAAAAATCAGAGGAGAAAGGGGAGAAGGAGTGCAGAGCAGAGACAGGGGACATTACAACAGGAGTGGAAGGGGGAACAACTGGGCTGGAGGAGGAGGAGTGGAGAGGATGGGGACAGGATAAAAGAAGGACAATGTGAGTAGAACATGAAAATGGGTGTGGGATCCTAGTGCTGGGAAACTCAGTTGTGAAAGGGATCAGATGGGGAAGCAAGGGAAGAGGCATAGTCACGTATGGGTGGAGGCCATGTCAGGCATGACAGCAGAAAAGGTGGGTCAATCTGTTCTGAAAAATGCTAGGAGGGGTAGGGAGAAACCTCACATAGTTCTGTATTTGGGAACAAATGACCTGGTGGGAAATACAGTTGATGTAGTCCAGAAGTCTGAGGAGCTGGGGCTGATTTGTGAGGAGGCAGAATGATCAGTAACTTTTTCAGAGGTGCTTCCAGTACCCAGGGTGAGCATGGCAAGGAAGCTGAGGATAGAGGGATTTAACACATGGCTAAGAGAATGGTGCCAGTCCAAGGGGTATGGACTGGTGGTGTGGGGGTGGGAAGGCCTGGGAGGGCAGTGATCTCTATGCTAAAGATAGGCTACACTTAAGTGAGGAGGGAAGGAGGGCATCGAAACAGAAACTGGGGGAATACTTAGCAAACAACGAAAATTTAAACTAGAAGAGGGGGTAGCAAGTGAGTAGGATCCCCAGGTAGGTCAGGAGTGGATGCTAGAAAGGGAGAGCAAGTAGGGAGAGGGGAAAGGAAGCAGGGTGGAGGGTGGTAACTTTGAATGCTAGGAGGCTAGGGAACAAAACAGCAGAGTTACAGGCTGTCATGGCAGATGGGGAGGTGGACATGGTGGCCATCACTGAGACATGGGCCACCCATTACCATCACTGGGACCTGGCAGTAACAAGGTATAGGATATTTCAGAAGGACAGTGTAAAAGGAAAAGTAGGGGTAGCACTATACATTAGGGAAGAACTGAAGTGTGTCAGGAAGGAAGGGGAACAGGACAGCATGGAGTCATTATGGGTGCAGCTCCACGACTCCACAAATAGGACCCTCAGGATGGGAGTGGTGTGCAGGCCACCCTCTCAGACTGAAGAGTTAGATAGGGAACTGCCGGGACAGATCAGAAGGACCTGTGGAAACATGGTGATTGTGGAGGACTTCAACCTGCAGGGAGTGGATCAGGGTACCCCAGCCACCACGAATAGGAAGGAGCGGGTACTTCTGGATGCCTTCCAGGACAGCTTGTCATTGCAGATGGTCAATGAGCCAACCAGGTTAGGCTAGGGAACACCCTAGATCTCATGCTGGTGAATGATGAGTTTGTGAGGAGTGGAGGAATCGCTGGCGGAAAGTGAACACCACTCAGTGTGGTTCACGATAAACAAGGGAAATGCAGAGCAGGAGCAGGCACAAGGTTGTTAGACTTCAGGAGGGCTGTCTTTGGGAGGATGAGGGAAACAGTACAGGAGAATCTGAACCACCAATGATTAAGATGGCAACATGGGAGGATCAGGGTGGGGGCCCACTTGACCACCAGGGCTATTACCAATATGATTAAAGGTGATTGGGTTTCAGGGGGGTGCCGCTAGCCCATCAGGGCTAACTGAATAATAATTTCAGGGATGGGGGGTGCTGCTAGCCCACCTCGGATAATTGGTTAATAATTTCAGGGACGGGGGGGTCTGCTTGCCCACCAGGGCAGTTGCCATATATTGTTCGAGGATCAGGGCTTGGTGGGGCTCTTGTGTCCTTCCACCTTATATTACTGCAGGCTTGCAGCAACTGCCTAGGTGCACCCTCTGTTTGGTGCACTGCTAGGGTTGCCCAGCCGCCGGGACCCTGCTCGATAGAGAATCGGGTGCAGGGTCCCCGGCACATCGACAGTTGGCAGAAGTTGCCTTTGGTGCAACTTGCCCAAAACCTTTGAGAGCTGACCCCCTTATTTTCTGATGGCTCATCATCTGTAGTTACATTATTTCTTATTCCTTCCTGAACTTTTATAAAAAATATTGAAACATTTCGATTAATTTTCTTTTAAAACATTTCTCACCTCACTTGAATATAACCACTGTACTACCAAATTATTTTTAGAGAAATTTCTAGACACACAATAAAGAATATAATGAAACCAAATAGCCTTTTGTCATGCACCTGGGCAACCTCATAGTGCGCATTCCCTGTACTGTAAAGGGAGCGTGTATACTGTCTACAGTGGACAGTTTGTGCTCCCTTTATGATACAGGGGATTTTTGCTCCCTGTCATCACATATGGCAGCTTGCTGACGTAGTGAGTGGAGAACTGTGCCATTTGCCGAATGGGCTTCCATGGTGCTAGTGATTAAGTTAAGGGGGGGTGGCAGGGTGGGTTGGTCAGTGCTTGCAGTGCAGAGAGCCCCTGGATGCTAGGAAAAGCCTCCACTGCTACGGGGTTGGGGATCAGTAGGCCAGTGGTGTCACTAGATGCCAGGGAATCTGGGATATAATACAGGCTGTCTATTGGAGGGCGGGGGGGACTACTGGATACCAGGGTACTATTTTATTCTCAGACAGAAGACAGACCACTCACACTAACCACCATCAAATATACAGCCACTACATCAGGCTAAAACAATTCAAACAAAGTGGTGCGTACACCATTGCTGGAGAAAAAATGAACTTCAATTGAACGGCATTCTCATGGCCAACAGACACTTATTTAGCACCTTCATAGGCTTCCTCAGGGAGTGGTGTTTGACAGTGCATCACATGACTAAATAGACCCACTTCATTTGCCTAAATGCATATTAATGAAATAACACATCCCCGCATGAAACACAAAGATCACAAATTGCTAAAATCTATATTCAAATGAAGGCGATATTGCAATATCTTAGATATCCTTCCAGCAAATTATTACACTGTAGAGTCAGTAGCTGTGCATGGTTTTGATTCCTCCTAACTTTTAATTTTTTGCACTTTAAAGCACATTTTTTTTGTATGTTTAAGCACTTTGTGGTATTTATCTAAGTAACTGTTTCATGGGGTGATATATTATTTCATTAATATGTATTTATGCAAATGAAACAAGGCTATTTTACCCGGTGATGCACTGCCAAGCACCACCCCCTGAAGAAGCATGGAAAGGTGTTACATAGGGGTGCATTGGCCGTGAGAATGCTGTTTGATTAAAGTTAATCTTTTATCCAGCATTGGTGTGTGCACCACTTTGAATTGTATTATTTTATTCTACCAGTCATTGGAGCATGGGGGGGACAACTAGACACCATGTACTATTGTAATTTTACCTGAGTCAGAGATTAGAGGGTGGGGGGAACACAAGGCACCAAGGTCAGGTTTACTTTTACCGTGGATGGGAATCAGAGGGTGGGGGAACCACTAGGCACCAGGGACACTTTTACTGGGGATGATGATTGGAGGACAGCAGAACCACTGGACACCAGGGACATTTTTGATTTCAGTGGGGATGGGAATCAGGGGATGGGGGTCCACTGTTCACCAGGCAACAGTACTTTCCACAGGGCCAGAGATCAGAGTGGGGGTCCAGCCACAGGAGGGGTGCAAACTTGCTACCACTTCCAGTGCAAATGGCCCGTAATGGGCATGCATATGGCCCCTTAGTGCCTTCCATGCTCAATGGGCTCATTTGCATGGGGCGGGTGGAATATTGTGCTGGGGGCTCCAGGTGCTATTGGATCTGGGGGCTCTGTTTCCTGCAGTTCCCAGATCCATGTCAGGGTAGTACTACTCAACTTAGCACTGTGCTGACAAGCTCTTACATTCAGTCAGATAGTGCTGGTGTTCTGTCTGACTGAGAACAGCATCCTTGGGGTTTTGGGCACTGGGCAAGCACAGCATAAATCTTTGCGCTCCACTTTGCACATTTTTCAGTATCTTGCCTCAAGTGTTATAGTAGAAGCCTTCATAAGCAGAGTCATGTGATGCTCCTGTAGAGATTACAGCTTTGGGTGTTTGCTCAGTTGGTCCACTAATTATTTAACTATTCCAAAACCCATTCATTCATTTTTTGGGGTGCTTGTTTGGCTCCTTAGTGTTGCAGCACTTATCTTTTCACCAGTCAGGATATCAGTTTAGTCAATCCAAAGGCTACTCCCTCAAACTGAAAAGGCCTTGTCAGAGTGAATCTACTTCCCCACCACCTCCGCTGGCTGCATTGGAGCTAACCACTGAGAAGTTTTTCATAGAGCTCACTTCTATTAAAGAGGTGTTGTTTGCACTTATTGCTGATTTAAAAAAATGTAAGACATCTTTGCAGGATTTAACAAGAAGAGTCACTGATGCCGAAGCCCAACTTAGTTCTATTGAGGACCACCAGAATCACTCAGAGCCAGAGGCTCTAGCTTTAAGATGCACGGTAACCAAACTGGAAGTTAAGGGGGGATTTGGAAGGAAGAAGCCATCACAACGATCTGGTACTTCTCAGCCTGCTTGAGTTGGAAGAGGGTCCCAATGCAATCGATTTTTCACAGAAGTTTTGTACCAAGACAGCAGGGTCCTCTCCCAATCTACGTCATAGAGAGATCATAGAGTGCTGCGCCCTAAGCCAGCACCCTGTTAGCAGCCCTGAGCATTGATTTTTCGGGTTCTTAAAAATTACTTGGACTGGGTCCATTTATTGAAAGCTTCCAGTAATCTCCGGTCACTACACTGGAAAGGGCACTGCCTAAGACTAGTGCAGGATCTGACTGTTCAGGCTAAACAAAAACAATCAGAATATGGACCCACCATTTCTAAACTATGAGCTGCCCAAATTAAACATAGACTACTTTGTCCGGCCCGTTTGAAAATGTCTACACCAGTTGGTACTAGGAGGTATGAATTGGCTTCTCATGCTGTCAAAGACCTGTCCCAGATGTTCCCGGACCTTTTTCCAAATTCTAGAGCTGGCACTCCATAGTAGTACTTCTGTTCCTTGGACTGAGGTTCTTATTATAAGTAAGAGGAGTGGCAGTATTGGATATATTGGGGTTGCAGTCACTCTCAGTTTTGTTTTAGGTGGCCTGTTATATTTGAATATGATATGACACTTCTATCATGACCAACTCATTTTTGTCAGGAAGTGAACTACTGTATATTATGTAGAGCACTTATTCACTGGCCACTTAATTGGACTTGGTTGTTTTGCCTTGAGTTTTCTTTATTGAATGTTTGACTTGGTATTCCTTGCTCATTGTGATTATTTGGGCACGTTATTGGTTCAGAGCTACTCTTGTTGAACTTTGGTGTTTTTGTACAGTATATTAGTTGTCGATTGATTGGCTTCTATGTTTTAATTCTTGATTTCAATTTCTGCTGCACAATTAAGACAGTGAACTCCAATCTTTAATTTACTGACGTCATACTTTAGCACTGCTTCCATTGTTTCAGCTCTTTAATACGTTAACTGCTTGCACTACTAAGAGAAATGGCTAATCTCTGATATCCTTAGTATTTAGTATTGTAGTGCCAAGTGCTGTTTTCTTCATTCGTGCCTCAAATTCTCCCTCATTTCTTTTATGTTTGCTTGCGCGCATGCGCAAGAAACATTATGCGACAGTTTAGGAGAGAAGCAGGTTGTGGAGGCGCGGCAGTGTGGCAGCAAACGGAGGCACTGCATTTGGGAGCTTGGCAGTGGTGCACCAATGGAGGCACAGTGTGCTGATGAAACTGGCTTCCAAAAGTGCCACCAACCTGTAATGTTTTTGCAGCAGCAATCAGGGACTGCCTCGTCATTGCAGCATTAGCCATTCCGCTGCAATGAGGGCGTGACCCATCATTGCTGGGTGGAACATTGCCAAGTGTAATATTGTTTCTGAACATGGCAGTGGCTTGCCTTCATGTTCACAAACAATATTAATTAAACCCCACTTCTGAGGGGGTGCCCAATCCCCCTCTGCAGCATGCACCCCCCCACAACAGTTTTTGTTTGATGACAGGGGCCCCAATCCCCGTCAGCTTCAGTCCCACCTAAGTTTAAGTTGCTGACAGGAGAGCCCACTCCCTGTTGGCTTATGCCCCCTCCCAGTTTGATTTGCCAATGGGGGAGCCCACTCCCCATCGGCATAATGTCCCCCCACCACAAAAAAACACTAGATTTGTGCCAAGGGGTACCTAATCCCCCTCGGCTCTTGCACCCCCCCTTTTGTGCAGATGGGGGTGCCCAATCTCCAGTCAGCTACAGCTGCCCCCCCAAAAAACACTCTGTTGGCATGCTGGGAGCCCACCCCAGCATGCCACATTCTCCTGTAAAAAAGAAAAGTCCTGCAATATTTTGTTTTTTTAACCTGCACAAAAAGAAAACAGCCCCTCACAGTATCCCTGCACCCTTCTGCAACCCATGCCCATCCCTTGTGCACCCTGCCTGACCACTCATCCCCTCACCCCATACTTACTTGCAGAGTCTGCGGTGATGATCTTCGGTGGACCAGGAACACGTCTGCACTCTTCAAAGCCGACTGCAAACTGAGGAAATGCCGGTAAGCTGTATAATGGCATAAACAGGGTTTTTCCAACTTTGATCCATATCTCAGGCATTTATTGGAATTTTGGCACCAAATTTTCAACATGGGTTTTTGAGAACCCTCCTCATGAATTCAAGCACTGTCATGGCATTATTCTGTCCCGAAAGGTGATTTCGCAGTCACTGCATGGAATCACCTTTCGGGACTGATTAACAAAATGACAGTGTCAGTGTTCATGAGGTGGGCTCTCAAAAAGTCTGTGTTGCAAATTTGGTGGAAAAAATCCAAGAAATGACTGTTTTATGAGCCTTCGTAGCACAGTTGCTATGCACGCTTGTAACTTCGTGAATTTGCAATATTTTCACTCCAGGTTTTCAACATTGCCATTTTTCTGCACCTCCTTATGAACAGTATAGCTGCCATTTTTCACATCCTGGATGAAATGTGTTTTCACACTTCTGGCACAGAAGAGTGTGGTCGCTGTGGGAAATCCATGTTTGGGACACATTATGAAAATGACAGTGACACTGTTCATTAGCAGAGGTCCTAAAATTCCTATGTTGAAACTTTGGTGACGAAAGTCCATAAAATGACTGTGTTATGAGCGTGCATTGCGCAGTTTCCACGCACGCTCATACCTTCACTAATTTGCAATATTTTCACTCCAGATTGTCAGCATTGCCATTTGTCTGCATCTCCTTTTGAACAGTACAGCTGTCATTTTTCACATCCTGGCTGAAATGTGTTTTCGCACTTCCGGTGCAGAATGGCGCGGTCGCTGTGGGAAATCTGTGTCCAGGACACATTAGGAAAATCACAGTAACACTGTTCATTAGCAGAGGTTCTAAAATGCCTATGTTGAAAATTTGGTGAGAAAAGTTGATAAAATGACTGCGTTATGAGCTTGCGTTACGCGGTTTCCATGCACGCTCGTAACCACACATTTGCAATATTTTCACTCCATATTTTCAACATTGCCATTTGTCCACACCCCCTAATGAACAGTACAGCTGTCATTTTTCACATCCTGGTTGAAATGTGTTTTCACACTTCTGGTGCAGAATAGCACGGTCGCTGTGGGTAATCCATTTTTTTGTGATCACATTAAGAAAATGACAGTGACACTGTTCATTAGCAGAGGTGCTAAAATGCCTGTGCTGAAAATTTGGTGACAAAAGTCCATAAAATGACTGTGTTATGAGCATATGTTGTGCAGTTTCCACACATGCTCATAACTGCACACATTTGCAATGTTTTCACTCCATATTTTCAACATTGCCATTTTCCACACCTCCTTATGAACAGTGCAGCTGCCATTTTTCACATCCTGGCTGAAATGTGTTTTTGCACTTCCGATGCAGAATACCGTGGTTGCTGTGGGAAATCAGTGTTCAGGACATATTACAAAAATCACAGTGACACTGATCATGAGCACTGATTGTCAAATGCCTATGTTGAAAATTTGCTGATGGAAGTCCATAAAATGACTGTGTTATGTGCATGCATTGTTCAGTTTCCACGTATGCTTGCAAGTGAGAGCATTTTTAATATTCCCATTACAGATTTTCAGCATTTTGCCATCTCTTCACACCTCCCGATGGATGGTACAGCTGTCATTCTTCACATCCTGCCCAATCTGTGTTTTCGTCTATGTGGCGCAGAATGGCACTGTCGCTATTTGAAGTCAATGTTCAGGACACAATGACAAAATCACACTGCCACTCTTCATGAGAAGAGGTCCCAAATGCTTTCATGAGGTGGGGTCACAACAAGGCCATGTTGAAAATTTGGACTGTAAATACCAACAAATGTCTGAGGCGTTAGGGTTTCTAACCATAATGTCCTACCCTGTACAGATGGACAGGCATCAGGGTGTGCCTTTGGATTGCTGACTGTACTGCTTATGTCATCCCAACCCCACCCACCAGTCACTGACAGGCATCAGGGTGTACCTTGGACTCTTCGGCCCCAGACTTCACCCCATTCTCCTATGCTGCGCCCATTTCAGCGTATGTCCTTATGGAATGGGGTGACTGCAAAGCCAAACTCCCTAAGACACACCTCAACACATGTAGGTGTTTGCGGAATAGGGTGAGGTGATATGGCATGACTGTCATGGGCGACAACCCAAACACTTACCCCAATGCCTGTCCATCTCTACAGGATGGAGGTGGGGTCGGCGTGAACTTCAGTACTTCACTGCCCTTCCTATTCTGTATCTGTCTAACTCCTGCATTTCTAATGCTAATACCAGCAAGCAAACATTTGGCATTGACAAATGCTTGTTTTCTTTTTGGGGGCCTATGTAAATTTGCAGTGTGATTAAGGGTAATCACTATTTTGTACTTCTCCTTTTGGAAATCTACATTTAAGATGATTTCTATTGGTTACTGATATTACTCTGGAACTATGTACTGCTTACTTATGACTATTTTATATTTGTTTACTCTCCCCCTCTTAGTTTAGCTTTACTTGCTATGGATTTATCTGTGACTCTATTATTTTACAAAGGGAATGGAAGGAATGAGCATAAGAATGGTTCCAATCTTATGTCATATGTCACACCCCTCGTGGGTATGTTTTTTTGTTTTGCCCTTCTTTTATTAGGATGATAGCTCTCTTTTTAATTTTTACCGTCTCTCAATTCGCTGGGTTAATTGCATTGATTGTAAACCGGAGGCAGCTTGGTTGTTAATAATTTCACTCTGATCCTTGGGTGAATATATTAGCTATCTCCTTTGAATGGCTTATTTCTGGGGTTTTTTTTGTTTGTTTTTTACTCTCTTGTTGCTTGTCATATTTTAACAGACTCATGGCTATTTTATAGCAATTCCTGTAGCTGGCAAGGGGTTTCAGAGAATACCTATAATTATTACTAGTTGTGTTATATTATCAATGTACTCCTTTTTTTCTTCTATCAGTGCCATTCGCCAACTCAGTTGTCTCTAAGGGGGCAATCTCACTTATTTTCCCATTAGTTTTTGATTGTTTTGATGCCTGCTTACTATTATTGTTCTACTCCCCATATCTTCTGTCTGTCTGTCTGTCTCTCTCTCTCTCTCTGTTCTTATTTATTGTATATGGGTGGGAACTCATACTTATGTAGGCAGAATGACACTGAGGCTATGGATTTTTCTCTAAGGAAGAAGATCCTGATCCTTTTTCTTTTGCCTGACCTCCTTCACTATTTTGGAAATGTTTTTGATTAGCTGTTTTGGATGACTTCTTATTTACTTCTGTACTATATAGGAGTTCCAGTTGGAGCTACCCAGCCTTTAGCCCCTCACAGACCGGATACAGAGGAGTGGGCCTTCTGGGCCCCAAGTAGTCATTTTCTAATGCCATGTGTTTTCACTGTAACTTCTTAGTTGTAAACAGTTACCAAACATTTCTTCCTTTGGTAGGAAGGGTGTTAGGCGGGTCTATGGCCATGCAGAACTGGTTTCTATTGGGTCAGGCAGTCTTCCTTGATTCTACAGTACTTTCATCTCAATGAGTAATCCATGGAAAGTAGTGTCATGGAGTATTAAGGGTAGGCAGGCCAAACCCAAACGACATTGTATTTTGAAACATCTAAAAAAAGTTGCAACTTCTTTTTTGCTTTTTTGCAGGAGACAGACCTTCCTACTTGTCAAATCTTTCAGTTTAAACAGAAATGGGTTAGACAAGTTTATGGATTAGGGAATGGCACTTGCCACCAGAGAGTAATTATGTTAATTACTAAACCAGTACCGTTCCCTTTTTTAATGGAGGTGGGGGGGGGCTAAAGGGGTGATTACATTCTGGTACATGGACATTTGGGTCATGCTGAGGTCCTTTTGGGTTCCATATATGGTCCAAACTCTGACTGCCGGGCCTTTTTTCCCAAACTGACATCAGCTATTTCCCCTTCTGCCCATTTACGTATGATTATTGAGGCGACTGAAACCTGTTTTTTCAAAATACTCTAGCTAGAACCTTTCAACCAACTGTGAGGCTTTCACCTGCACAGCAGACACATAGAGAATTCATTGACCAATTGGGTCTGGTAGACCCATGGAGGTTGCTACATCCATCTGACCATTCATACACTTTTCACTCAATCTCTCACAATTCTTTTTCCTGGATAGACTACTTCTTAATTATTTGGCAACTCTTAGCCACGTTATACTCTTGTCAGATAGAAACTACGGTTCTCGCTGATGACTCTCCCATGTCAATGACACTCGATATGCTTACTCAGTCTCCTCCTGGGTCTCTCCTCTGAAGCCTCAGCTTGGTTCCATTGTTACCTCATAGGTTGTTGCTACCTCACAGGTTGCACAACAAAGGGTAAAGATTGATGGAGTTCTCTTGAGTGCTAATGGAGTCTCAGTTGGTGTCCCTCAAGGGTCAATACTTAGCTCTCTCCTCTTTAGCCTGTTTATAAACAGACTCCCAGAAGTCTGTTCCCTCTCAAAGGTGCTTTTATATACTGATGATGCAGTGGACTTCAATAGCGGTCCACATCATGAGAAACTCTCCATAGATCTACAAAACCGGCCAAACCCAAACAGCATTGTATTTTGAAATGTCGATAGGGAGAAGGGCAGGGGAAAATGAAGAAAATGACAGAGGCAATAAGGACAGTGATGGGGCAAAAAAGGCAAAGGCCATCAAGAAATGGAGGGTAATGAGTACCAATGCCCATAGTCTGGGCAACAAGCTCCCTGAACTGGTGGCCTTGATGAAAGAGGGATGCTTGGATAGCATAGCAGTCACAGAAACATGGTACACAGAGAACCATGACTGGGATGTTAACATTCCAGGGTACACAACCTACAGGAAAGACAGGAAGGGGAGACAAGAGCAGGAGTAGCTCTCTTTGTATGGGAAGGGATAAAAGCAAAGGAACAAAAGAGTAGACAGGGAGGAGAGAAGGCACTGTGGGTCACCTTAGAGACTGGAAATGGCATCACAATCGGCACAGGGATTGTATACAGACTCCCATCTCAGGGGGGAAGGAATGGACAAGAATATGATAGAAGACATCCTTAGGATGGCAGATAAAGGAGAGAAACTGTTGATGGGGTACCTGAATATGCCAGATGTTAACTGGAGCACCTTTGCTGCAGCCACATCCAAGAGCAGGGCCATTCTCAATGCCCGACAAGGGGCATGCCTCAGACAGCTAGTTTTGGAACCCACTCATAAGTGAGTAATCTTAGACCGCATACTCTCAAATGGGGACAGTGAGAGAATCTCAGATCTAGAAGTGGATAGCCATCTGGGGACAAGTGACCACCAAACAGTGTGGTTCACGATAAACTCAGCTACAGAGTCAAGCCATACAAAAGTGAGGGTACTGGACTTTAGGATGGCTGACTTTGGCAAGATGGGAGAGTGCCTTAGAAAAGCATTAGCAAACAGGCTAGAAGGAGGGGTGGAGCAACAATGGGGAAACATTAAATCTGCCATCACAGAGGCAACAAGCCTTTGTGTGAAGCAAATAAACAAATCAAAATGAAAGAAAAAGTCACTATGGTTCTCAAACGAGGTGGCGGGGAAGGTTACGGAGAAAAATATAGCATTTAGGAAGTATCAAATCATATTTATTTACTCAAGCTTTTAATTGAAGGTGATTTACAATAATAGTATATTTTATGATGGTTAGTTAAGCTGTTGCTCCCAGCTGTATTTTGTATGTTGTTGCTGCTTGTTTCAAATTTGTTTTATTGTATTTTTAAGATGTTTTTGTATGTTATGTATGTTTATACTGTGCAGCACCCAGAGTCTTTGGAGATGGGTGTTATATAAATAAAACATCTCTCTCTCTCTCTCTCTCTCTCTATCTATCTATCTATAAGGAAACACAGAAGGAGCAGGGCAGAGAACTGTACCAGTTAAGGCAGAAGGAAGCAGGGAGGGAAGTCAGAATAACAAAGGCCCAAACTGAGGGAAAGATAGCCAACTCGGTTAAGAGGGGGGATAAAACCTTTTATTGGTACATCAGGGAGCGTAGAAAGACAAAGGGAGGGATAGTGAGGCTGAATAGAATGGATGGTGGGTGGGCAGAGAGGGAGAGTGAAAAAGCAGGGATACTGAACGAATACTTCTGCTCAGTATTCACAAAAGAGCAGGAGGAGGAGGTACCTAATCCAATTAACAGAAGCACTCTGGATAGGGGGGTTAATTCTAGTCCTTTCACAGAAGAAAGGGTTCTGAAAGAACTCTAAAACTGAAGGTGGACAAAGCAATGGGGCCTGACGGAATTCACCCCAGAATTCTAAAAGAATTAAGGGGAGAACTAGTGACACCACCGACTACCCTTTTTAACAAATCATGGGAGGATAGTGTGGTACCTGAGGACTGGAGGAAGGCAGATGTGATTCCTCTTCACAATAGTGGGAACAAGACAGAGGCAGGAAACTACAGACCTGTCAATTTGACCTCTGTGGTAGAGAAAGTGATATAATCACTTCTGAAGGAAAGAATTGTTGAGTACCTAGAGGCCAGTGGAGCACAGGACCCAAGGCAACATGGGTTCACAGTGGGAAGGTTATGTCAGATGAATCTAATAGATTTCTTTGACTGGGTAACCAAAGTAGTAGACCAGGGAGGGACTGTGGACATGGCCTACCTAGACCCTAGCAAGGCATTTGACACAGTCCCACACAAAAGATTAATAAACAAATTAACCAGCCTGGGAGTGGGTCCCAGGGTGGTAGCCTGGGTAAAGCACTAGCTGGACATCAGGACACAGAAGGTATTTGTAAACGGAGTCCACTCTGAACAAAGGGGGGTTACTAGTTGGGTACCGCAGGGTTCAATACTGGGTCCAGTTCTTTTTAATGTCTTTATAAGTGACATTGCAGAGGGACTGGAAGGAAAAGTATGCCTCTTTGCAGATGACACAAAGATCTGCAACAGGGTTGATACGCAAGAAGGCATGGAAAGGATGAGAAGGGACTTGGCAATGTTGGAGAAATGGTCAGAAGTATGGAAGCTTGGATTCAATGCAGAGAAGTGCAAAATAATGCATCTGGGAAACAAAAACCTAGGGGAAGATTACACAGTGGGGAGGTAGTAACAACAACAAAAATAGGAAAAGGGACCTGGGGTAATCATATCAGATGACCTTAAGGTTAGCAAGCAATGTGAGAAGGCAGTAGGGAGGGCTGGGGGAATACTAGGATGTATAGGGAAAGGCATCATCAGCAGAAAACAGGTAGTTGCTATCCCTCTGTACAGACAGTTGGTGAGACCCCATCTGGAGTACTGCATCCAGTTGTGGAGACCCCATCTCCGCAAGGACATAGACAGGATGGAGGCAGTCCAGAGGAGGGTAACTAAAATGGTGCAGGGTCTGCAAGAGAAGCCATAAGAGGAGAGACTAAAGGAGCTTAATATGTATACCTGTGAGGAAAGAAGGGACAGGGGGGACATGATAGAAACTTTTAAGTACCTCAGTGGAATCAACAAAGTCCAAGAGGGTAGCATCTTTCAGAAAAAGAGATGTGCAAGAACAAGGGGACACAATTTGAAGATAGAGGGGGGACGGCTCAGGAGCAATGTGAGAAAATATTTTTTCACAGAGAGGGTGGTGGATGCATGGAACAGCCTTCCTGAAGAGATTGTGGGAGAATTCAAGAATGCATGGGACAGACATAAGGCAATTCTTGTGGGGGGTAGGAAGAAATAGGCTGTTGGTTAACCAGGATCTGCAGCTTATGCTGTAGGTAGGGAAATGGGCAGACTAGGTGGGCCAAGTGGTCCTTATCTGCCATCAAAGTCTATGTTTCTATGTTTCTTAAGCAGCTTCCAGGCTCTGGAGGATTGGTTCCGAGTAAATAAACTGGTCCTGAACTATAAGAAGACAAAGACCATGTGGTTTGCTGGTCCAAATTTGAAAAAAAAAGACCCCCTCCACTTACCATTCATAATGCTCACGGAACTACTCTTGACCAGGTGGAATCCTTCAAGTACCTGGGTGTCACCCTGGATGACACCCTTTCATTCTCTATACATGTGGACATCACAGATCTGGCCAACAGAATGTTAGGAGCACTCTACAGGCACCGCCTTACCTACATATTATATGCTCTCAACAAATGGTTACCACTTCAGGATAGGCTAAAACACCAGACCTGTCTGATGGCCAAAAAGCTTTGTTGGGCCTCACCCCCAATGTGATCAAAGATCTCCTTCTGTCTGGTCACAAAACAGTGTTCCACTAGAAGTATGTCTAGACATGCTATTGAAGTCATCTTCCACAAAAAACAAGCCTGGGTAGGTGGTCTTTTGTGGTCCATGTTTGCCAATGGCTTAACAAACTCCCTGAATCCCTAGTGGGACTTTCCAAAATGGCACAATTTCAAAATACTTAGAAAACAAACTCACTTTGAAATCAAACTGCTGCTGCTTTTAATTGATTCCTGCCCAATATACAATGTTTTATCTTGTGTTTATACATTACTGTACATTGGCACTTGCAAACTTTATCCCCCTGGGACTGCTATGCAAGAATGTGTGTATTTCCCTGGCTGATGATTTACTGTTGCTTGTACCTGACCAGGCTATTCTCCAGCTGGTGATTGTATATTGTATTTTTCATTCATTGTACTTGTCAGACATGGAATCTTTGCAAAAGAGCACTTGTGCTCAACGGTGCTTTCCGAATTATAAATACTTACACAAGTAAATAAATGTATAAATAAATCTGACAGGGACCATACCTCATCTCTGACTGCACAACTTTTGTGTGACCCAGCTACAGCTGACCATTTGCGATCTTTTATCTAGCAAACCCTACAGGACAATCTGGGCTCTAATTTTGCTTTAGATAAATTATGGGGTTCTTTGAAAAGTTCTTGGAGAGGCAAACTAATCTGTCTGACTTCAAGGTGTAAAAAAGCTCAGGAGAAATGAGTTAATACTTTACTGCATGATATTTGTGAATTAGAAAGACAGCTCCACCCTTCTGTACCAGATAATGTAAGAATTTGTCTCTCACGATTAAGGGACCAATACTCGGCCTGTCTCCTGGAGCAAACAGATCTAGCTATTGCTTGGGCTAAAGCCACCTATATAGGACAGGAATAGAAAGCAGGTAAACTATTAGCTCCACATCTTTGAAAACAAAAAGCCACTTGTTGGATTAAATCATTACATGACCCTCTGTCTGCTACTTTAACAATGAACCCCCATAGAATTGTAACAATTTTTAAGGAGTATTTTGCTTCCTTGTATACTGAATAGGTAAACCCCTTCAACATTGATCAGGAAATTTCCAAATTTTAGGAGGGAGTAACATTACCACAACTCATGCATTACCAACAATGCATTTTATCAGCTCAAATTAAAGAGAAGGAAGTGAAGGATGCTATCACTTCATTCCCATTGGATAAAGCTCCAGACACAGACGGTTTTCCACCCAATTTCTGTAAGTTATTTGTGGCTAAGATTAGTCCCATATTAACTCGACTATTTAACTATCTACATACCCATATCCTTCAGGGGTTTCCACTTCTTGAGGCGCACATACTGTAGTAGTATTACCTAAACCAGGAAAAGATGATACTCAACCTGTTAGCTACAGACCGATATCCCTAATTAATGTAGGCTAAGGTCTTGGCTGCCCTGTTAAGGTTGGGATTAATAGGACTGGTGCAGGTGGGCGTCACTGCTAGGAGACTCTCCAGTGACCATCGGAGGAAAATCCATCATTTAATTTCTTCATCCCGGGGGACCGACTCTAATGCAGTGTTGGTCTCCCTGGACAGAGAAAAAGCATTTGACAGAGTCTCCTGGCATATCTCTTTTTGTTCCTTTATCGGTATGACTTCCCAGAGTCTTATATTAAGTGGTTGCATATATTTTATCATTCCCTTTCCACAAGATTTTTTTTGTAATGGAGTCCTTTCTGACTGTTCCCTCTCACTAGTGGTACAAGACAAGGTTGTGCCCTCTCCACCTCTCTTTTTATACTGTACATAGAGCCACTAACCCAAAAAAATAAAATTGTCCCCACTCATTAAAGGCATTACTTTGGGTGTGCAGGAGTGGAAAATCTCTACGTACACAGATGATATATTACTTTATATCACTGATCCTCTGACATCCTTGCCTGAATTACTCAAGGTAATTAATACTTCAGGGTCTTTTTCAGGTTATAAACTTAATCTAAATAAAACAGTTGTGTTTCCCCCCTCCCCTCACATTTCCAAACAAGATATCATTGACTTGGGTCTGCACTGGGAAGCTCACTCACTTACTTACCTAGGAATTAAACTTGCCTGGGACCTGGCTCCTTTGAAGTAATTTAACTTAGATCCCTTATTAAAACTGATATGGATTTACAATGATGGGAACTGTTGCCTTTGACTTAATGGGATATAGTAAATATCATTAAAATGAACATACTACATAGACTAATGTTCCCCTTGGAAATGTTAAACATAGTTCTCCCAAAATCGTGGTTTCTAAAACTCCATATGTTGCTTTCAAAATTCTTATGGTTAAACAAGCCTCCTAGAAGATCGTATGAAAAATTTGCCAGACCTAAGAAATTAGGAGGTCTAAACCTCCCTTACTTCCTAGCCCAGATATTCAGACTGTGCCTCGCAGTGGCACAAGCATGGACGCAGCGCAGCCGGAATGTGCCAGGGCCAAGACCACATGATATTCAATGGTGATGTGTCATGGCACAGCACCATTGAATATGGCACAGACTGTGCATGGTGCAGTGGCACTGCGCAGGGCGCAGTGGCACTATGCCGGTGCAAGCCACAGATAGGGAGCACGGGGAAGTGCCAGCACAAACGCAGTTGTGCTGGGTGCAGCACCCGTAATATTCAGCAGAGGGCATGCAAATGAGGTCATAATATATGCAAGGTGCAAATGGGGCCATTTGCATGTCAGTATGGCCCCATTTGCATGCCTTGCATAGGGCAGCCCTGTGAAATGCGCCTGGCACCCTGGACAAAATGACATGTGGACTGGGGGGTCTCAGGGCATCCCCTGCCCCATAGCCATGATCGTGCATATTCGTTAGTAAACCACAATCCCTGGTAGTCTAGTGGCACCCCCTCCCTCCTGTAGCCGCGATCGCTGGTAAAATGTAATAACCACATTCCCTGGTAGTCCAATGGTCCCCTCCCCCCGTCCCTAGCCCCGATCACTGGTATGATGATGTAAATACATTCCCTGGTGATCCACTGGCATCCCACCCTCCCACCCTCACAGAACCTTGCCCACCCCATCATCGGCGGGTGGAAGCAACCCGCCTGCATACCACCCAGCCCCCGCTGAATGACGGCTTACAGTATGGGCTTGCAGGGCATACTGTTCTAGACAGTCACCAATATGTGAATGACTTCATTCACATATTGGTGACTGTCTAGTACAGTATGCCCTGCAAGCCCATACTGTAAGCTGTCATTTGGCATGTGGCCAGGCAGTATGTGGGAGGGTTGCAGCCGCCACTGATGACGTGGGGGTGGGGTGGCAATCTGTCATTTGGCACGTGCAGCGGTATGCTGGAGGGTTTCAGCCACCCGCTGATGTTGGGGGAGTGGGGTGGGCAAGGGTCGTGTGTGGGTGGGAGGGTGGGGTACCACCTGGATCTTCAGGGAATGTATTTACGCCATTGTACCAGCGATTGCAGCTACTGGAAGGTGGGGGTGCCAATAGACTATCAGGGTTATAGTTCTTACAATTTACCATTGATCGCGGCAATGGGAGGGAGGGGGATACCACTAGACTATCAGGGATGATAAGGGTGTCTGAGTAGGCGGGTGGCCACCCAGGGCTGGCAGCCGCTGTGTTGTGCCCTGCAATACAGTGGCCCACCTGTGGGTGGCCGGTAGTTGTTCCTGTTTTTTCATGGAACAACTTTGCACCCGGGTTTGCGGCGTATCTGGGGGTTGTGCCAGCATATGCGCTGCACATCCCGGGCTCAATATCGGGATGTGCTGAATATGCATGGGCATGCCCCCTTCAGATGCGCTGCATACAACTGCAGTGCACCCTAGTGCATCGGGATTTGCGCTGCGCAAATGCCCCTTTTGAACTATGTCGCACCGGGCGCATTGGGGTTGCACATGGTGCAATCCAAGTTGCGCCAGGCACTCCCTTTGAATATCCGGGCCCCTGTGTTATTACTTTGCCCTGCATGGAGCAAAATATTTTCAAGGGGGTCATTGCAATGGCCCAACTAACACTTAGACTACTCTACGTTCCTTCTTGGTTACATATCAATCAATCAATCAATCAATCAATCAAATCTTTATTTATCCAGGCGAACATCATTGAGCACTGCTCATTTGCAAGATGGACCTGGTAAGGTCAAGGTTCAATTTACATAGCTACATACAAGTATACAATATACATACACTCTAAGATACTACATACAAATTTCAGTATACACACTGTCTTAGCATACATCCTAAACATAATATACAATAATTCAATTGTAGAGTAATAAGGGAAGAGTGGAGGGGGAGCGAGAAGTGGAGTGCCTAGCTGGTAGGGGTGGAGGACGGTGGTAGGTGCTTATAATGAGGAACGGATAACTGTGGCCTATGAGAGGACCGGGGGCCGGCACTGGTGGGTTTGAATAACAGGGGTATAGGGCTATGGTATATGACAGGGAATAAGGGGAGGCAGAAAGAAAGAGGGGTGCAAGGAGTGTGAGGGGTGGAGGCTCTTGATAAGGTGGATACATTCCGTGAGTTGGCTGTCTGGAGAGGGGGATGGATAAGATTAGGAATACTCTACTGTTTGTGGAAACAATTGCATTTTTCTTGGATAAGCCTTGAATACAGATGTTTAAAGGATGTAACTGATATGTAACTGTTCAATTTCAGGGTCTTCTGCATCATATTCCATAAGGTAGCTAAGACATAGCTGATAGCAGAACTCCCATATCGAGTATTGAATTTAGGCACTTTAAGCATGATGAAGTTAAGGCTTCTTAGGGCATAATTACTTGATGTGACTTGTGTGAAGCAGTCTGAGACACAATTTGGTAGTATCTTGGATATTGCTGTGTAAGTCCATAGTGTGGCATTCCTGTTTCTTCTAAATTGGAGTGAAGTCTATCCAACTGTAGCGTAGAGCAAGCAATGGTGAGTGCTGAGAGGAAGATCTGTAATGAACCTCAAGGCTCTATGGTAAAGTGTGTCCAGTTTGTTTAGATAAGACTTAGGGCAGTGACCATATAGGAAATCTGCATAGTCTAATACAGATAGAAATGTGGCCTGGACCAACTTCTTTTTAGAATCCCTTGTTAGAAAGTGCTTTATTCTGTAAAAGAGTCCAAGCCTCTGGCGAAGTTTTTTTAACAGGTCACCCAGATGTTCTAAGAAGTCAAGTCTACTGTCTACCCAGATCCCCAGGTATTTGAATTTTGTAACATATTCAAGATTTTCACCAAGGACAGTGGATAACTGGGGGAGATTGTTTGGGGAGGAATGACCGGCTTGGGTTTGGGGGGAAAAAAACATTGCCCTTGTTTTTTTTGCATTTAGGAGAAGTTGTTTTTCCAGTAGTTGATGTTGTAATAGGTTGAATTCCGCTTGTAGCTCTAAGCATGCTGTTACAGGAGAGGGGTGACTGACATACAATACGGTGTCATCTGCAAACAGGTGTACAGTGGCTTTGGTGAGATTATTGTCGATGTTATTGATGTAGATGGCAAATAGGATTGAGCTGAGAATGGATCCTTGGGGAACTCCTCTTTGCAGAGGTTTGAGTGGAGATAGGTCTCCTTCGGCCTTCACTTGCTGGGTCCTTCCAGTAAGGTAGTTATTAAACCATCTAAGGGAGGATGAGTCTAATCCTATGGAGTTCAGGGAGGAGAGGAGTAGTTCGTGGTCGACCGTATCAAATGCCTTACTCAGGTCTAAGAATACAGCACATACACAATTTCTTTTGTCCAGTTTGAGTTGCCAATCATTGGTTACTTTAGCCAGGGCTGTGATGGTACTGTGTTTGGCTCCAAATCCAGATTGTGCTGGGTTTAAAAGATTAGCCTCTTCAAGATACCCTCTTAGTTGAGTGCTCACTATTTTTTCTAGCAGCTTGGATAGCACAGAGAGGATAGAAATTGGCCTGTAGTTGTTGAGGTCCATGGGGTCCCCTGCTTTCAGTAGTGGGATAACTTGAGCTGTTTTCCAGATTGAGAGAATAGAGCCTGATTGTAATGAGAGATTAAATAGGTGTGTTATTGGAACTGCTAGAGCTTTATGGCAATTTAAAAAAAATAGGGATCAAGGGAGTCTGCACCTGCACTTTTTTTGGTGTCCAGCTGTGATATTAGGTCTTCCACCTGCTTCAGAGTGGCTGGTATGAAGGAGAAGGTGGATTCCATTACCCGTACTTCAGTGCTCTTGACACCTAATTGGGAGCGCAGTTGATTAGCCAGAGAGATGTCGAATGCTAGGCCGCCAGTTGTAAAGTGATTGTCGAATGATTCCAGGATTTCCAGTCTATCAGAGACTGTTCCCATGCTATTGTGTATTTTGGCTGGGAGTGTAGTACTAGGATCTTGTCCTGTTATGTCTTTTATGGTGTTCCAGAACTTGGCAGGGTTGTGGCAGGAGGAGTCAAGTTTGGACATATAATAAGCAGCCTTAGCATCTCGTACTTTCCTGGTACAGATATTCCTAGCTTTTTTGAACAGCTCCCAATCAGTCGGTATCTTAGTTTTTCGTGCCTTTTTCCATAGCTTGTCTCTTTCAAGGAGGGCTGCTTTGAGGTCAGTTGTGAACCAATGGCAGGTTTTGTTTTTGATACGTACCTTAGAAATTGGAACGTATAGAGAAAGACCTCTGTGCGCAACATCAGATTTGTCTACCTTCCCTGTTCAATATTCACCTATCTAAGCTCCCTTTGGCTCCTCGACATATTCCAGTCACTTGGTCCATACAAGCTCATCATCAGCTTTGTTGCCATTTAACATGAACTTGTTCCTCTAACATCCACTAACCTCTGTTTAATAACCCTGATCTCCGCATTGCTAATAAACCAATCCTTGCCACTCAGTGGCAAGAATGTTCTATTATTAGATTGGAGAACTTTATTTCCGAGAAAAGTTTTGAGTGCCTCCTCATTTTTTTCAAACACTGTCAAGTGAAACATTGTACTTTATATTTAATTGGTCAACCACCCTCCTCCCCGGTCTAATAAGGTTGGCCTTTTCTTCAAAACCTTGTCAGTCTACCTTCAACAATGCCACCCCATCTCTAACTTACGCAAGGCTCTTGGTCAATCCATTTGGGATGTGACTTCCCCTGTTGCACACTATCGGGCAAATACCCCAGCCATTAACAACCCAGACTCTTATTGCCAGAACATCTGGTCAGATATTCACAAATATGTCAAGTAAGATCATGCATGACTCTTTCAATTTAATATTTTACATAATTTATATTTTTGTCCAATGAAATTATTCCATATGGGATAAAAATCTACTTTGACTTGCTTTAGATGTGCTGGTGAAGAGGGCACTTTATTGTCTATCATTTATCAAGGTGAACGAGTCTAACATGTTTCAATATAAGAAAAATAGCAGGACAAGAGGACACAGCATGAAATTAGAGGGAGGCCGATTAAGGGGTAATGTGAGGAAGTTCTTTTTCACAGAAAGGGTGGTGGATGCATGGAATGGCCTACCTCAGGAAGTGGTGGATACGAATACAGTGCAGGACTTCAAACAGGCAAGGGATAGGCATAAGGGAGCAATACAGATGAGTATGTATAGATAGGCCATTGACAGAGCAAAGGCCGATGGCACATTCATGAGGTAGAAAAAGAAATGGGCAGACTGGATAGGCCTTGCAGTCCTTATCTGCCGTCTACTTCTATGTTTCTATGTTTCACATGATCTGGTGCTCCTGTCCAAATATTCACCCTTTTTTGGGACTCTAATGGGTTCAGTCTATATCCCTTGTTGGATCTTTATGCATGTATGCTGATGATACAGTCTTGAATGCATCTGGCTCCTGCCCCACCGAGGTTGCATCCAACTTGCAACATGACTTCGACAAAGTTCAGCTTTGGTCTGCAAACCACCAGCTATCTCTCAACACCAAAAAAACAGTCTCCATGACCTTTGGCGCCAAGCAGAGACTACCAGGTTTCCCTCTCTACCCTCCTTCCACACCCTTGAGGGGACTTTACTCAAGGACACATCCTCCTTCAGGTATTTAGATGTCTGGCTGGACCAACATCTGAACTTCTCTGGTCATATCAATGCCATTCAGAAAAAAATGTGTCCCAAGCTCCGCGTCTTATTCAGGAACCGTGCCTGCATCCCACCCATGGCTAGGAGTGAGATTGCCCAGAAGATGATCCTACCTATCTTTGACTACTGTGACATAGTCTACGGTGCTGCCCCTAAGTCCTCTCTGTGTAGACTAGATACCCTCTTCAATTGCTTTTGCCATTTTGCCCATGACGACCTCATCCGCACTCATCATTGTGATCTCTACCATGCCCTGTCCTTCCCTTCCCTGACAAACTGACATCTCTCTCACTGCGCAAAATTCACCTCCACGCACTGGCTGGGTGAACTTCCCTCCTATGTCTCCCCTGCCTTTACAACAGACCCCCTCCTTCCCACTCCCTAAGATCTACCGACTCATGAACCCTGGTGGTCCCACGCTGCTCCACCCTTATTAGCCAATCGGGTTATTCTTATTGCCTCCCAAAAATCTGGAATTCACTTCCCCCTCAAATTCGCCACTCATCCTCTTGCTGCTCCATTAACTCTGCCCTCAAGAACTTCCTTGCCCCTTCCTGTGCCTGCCATGACCCTCCCTAATCCCCTCGCCATCTCTCCTAAGCCCATATTATCATACACCTACTCCCCACCACTCCTATTTCCCTCTGATCATGCTCCTCCTAGTCCAGTACTCTCCCTCCTCCTAAAGTGTTCCTCCCCCTTCTTTCTCTACCCTTAATCTATCTCCCTCCTGTGAGCCCGATCACTGCCTTGTGCAGGCGGGATCCATAGCGCACGGTGGGCAACAACTTTACCCCCTTTCCCCTATTTCTCCTTTTACTGCACCCCACAGTCACTGCTAGATCACTGCCTTGTGCAGGCAGGGTCACCCAGCACACTGATGGGGTACTAACCCCCCCCATCTATAGCTAACCTCTGCTCAGGCTCATATGCCTACTCCCCACCACTCCTATTCCCTCTGATTATAATCCTCCTTGTCCCCTACTCTCCCTCCTCCTAAAGTGTTCCTCCCCTTCTTTTTCTACCCTTAATCTAGCTCCCTCCTGTAAACTTGATCACTGCCTTGTGCAGGCAGGATCCATAGTGCACATTGGGCACAACAACTTTACCCCCTTTCTCCTATTTCTCCTTTTACTGCACCACCTCAGTCACTGCTAGATCACTGCCTTGTGCAGGCAGGGTCACCCAGCACACTGGTGTGGTACTACCCCCCTACCATAGTTGACCTCTGCTACCCCCTCCCATAACATCCCTCACCCAATCACCCCCTCCCTCGCATCACTGTATATAAATAACTCTCATTACCTGTAACCTGTGTCCTACCATTAGGGCTGTCCACTGCCCTGCCAGATAGCGATAACAGGACACTGTTGAATTTCAACTCCCCCCCCTTGGATATCTCCCACCTTCATTACCTATCTCTCATCACCCTGCCACACTCTACCTTGCCTATCCTCCTACCCCCCCTTCTCATTAACATAGCCTAACACTGGTCTAGCCCTACATTCAATTAAGCACTTATAACCTACCCCTATACCCCTCTTATATGCACTTTAGTCCACCCTGTCATCTCTGTTTGCCTTGAAAATTGTGTTCTCACTGTGTCTCTCCTTAAATTTCCTTTCCCTTTTTCCATTCTGCCCTCCACAATTTTTCATTCCCTTCTTCCATTCTTCCTCTCTTTACTCCAATCACTGTAAATCTTGAATATCTATGCAAGACTAATGGCTACCAATTACTATTGTGTCACCTTACCATCTAGTGCTATATACTATTGCTAAGTTATTATATGTGTTCCAGTGTTACCAACTGCCAACAACTATTTCTAATTTGCTATATGTGTCTTCATATCTACTACAGTTAACTGTTGCATTGTTAGCCAATGTGATCCACCTGTAATCCCTCCTGCTCTCATTGTATGCAAGTAAGCAAACTGTATTCCAACACTGTAACATTTCTCTGTATTTTATCCCATTGTTCCCTACCCCCCAGGTGAAACCGGGAAATGAGCAACTTGTTGCTCAGTGTGCCTTCCTGATGAAACATTTCAATAAATAAACAAATCTTTACAAGACATTCATTCCTGAAGTGTGTGTTTTAGGGGACTATGACTCCCTTCTCTAGGGACCTCGGAAGGTGCATATGGCCTTAATCACGGGAGAAGCTAAATTACTTATTCACCACCATTAGTTAGATACATACCTCTCAACCTCCTGCCTCATAAATCAGGGACAAGGCTTAAAAAAATCAGGGACAAAGGACAAAAATCAGGGACACATCTTCAAAATTAGAGATATCCACCCAGAAAGCTGGTAGAATTTGGGGCTTAGTGCAAAATGCATTTTCTAAAGAAGAACAAGTCTGTAACTTTAATGCTTGACATTGTTTTGTGCTTACAGTCCCCACTGTTTAGCCACAAAAACACAAATTTTAGGAGGGACAGAGTAAAATTTTGAAGCAAAATCAGGGACATCCCTGAAAATCAGGGACACTTGAGAGGTATGGTTAGATACTGTATGTCTCCTCCATTTTGGATGGAATAGATTAATGAAATGCTTAAAGCCCTCAGTGCAAAGAAGACTACTGTCTACCTATTCCATTCCATATTTATAAATCCTACTGGGAAACCCTCCACTTTTCATTGCATACCTGCAAATCCCAACATGTAGTGGGGGTGTTTAGTATGAGTAATACCATTGCCCCTTAACATGTATTTTTTCTATCTCTGCTTTTTCTAATTTGTTTATTTATTTATCTAGCAGACTTTAGGATTACAACCTTTGAGTCAGGGACTCATTCACAAAAGCTCCGTGGCAGAAAAACAAACATAAACACTTAATACATGTAGACATAGAATGGCAGCTAAAGGTTACAGTGCTTTTAGTTATACAGTATTGCAGAATCAAGATCAGCTATACATTGCATTGAACATGTTACCGAGAGCTGTATTTTACAGTTTTCAAGAGAACAATAAGTTTGCTGATAGAGGGAGGGAGTAACAGGTTTGATATTTACAGCGAAGTAGAGAATTAGACAGATACTTTGTGAGTGCAGCCAAAGGAGGCATTGTTAATAGGTAATGTTTGGTAGCCCTATTGGTAGGAGCTCAGTGGTGGGGTGGTCCCATAAGATGATAGATAGATGACCCAGCACTAGCTGGTACATTGGCAGTGCCGTGAAGTGAGAATGTGCTCTTTGAGGGCTGACTTGAAAGGTCCTAATTTGGAGCTGGAGGAGACGTCAGAGGGGACTTCATTGTACCAGGCTGGGGCCCTGTGTGGGAATGACCTTTGGGCTAAGGAGGTTCTAACCCTTGGGATGGACCACACCTGTCGGTTGACAATGCGGGTGTTCACCGAGGCGTGGGAGGATAGGAGAGAGGCAGAAACCCCCAAGTGGGTAAGCCCCAGGTGTATTTTCTTTGTGAGGAGGCATGTTTGATAAAATAGCTTTTCATCCAGGGTAAAGAGACTTGTCAGGGCATATAGGGTACAGGTATGGGTACGCTTGTCTGCCCCGGTGAGGTCTGCATGCTTTGTTTATGGCAAGGTGGATTTTGTTGAGGCACGTGGTCAGCAGCCGAGTAGATAGTGAGCCCATAATCAACTAGGGAGAGGACTGAGGAGGTGACAGCCAGATTAAGGGCTTCTGGAGGTAGGCAATCCTTGTGCCAATACAATAGGCCTATACAGACATTTATGGCTGATGATAGAGTGTCAATGTGTGAATGGAAGGAGAGGCTGGAATCAAATGTAAGGCCCAAGTATTTATATGTATGGACCTGTTCTAGAGGAAGGAGAGAGTGGGAGAGGATTGTTAGCTGCACTTTCTTGGCCTTATTTTGTCAATGGGCAAAGAGCAAAGTCTTTGTCTTTTTTACATTGACCACAAGTCTTTGGTCTATGAACCAGTTTTCAATCGGGTTAAATGCATGTTGGAGGGAGGACTGCAATACTGTGGGATCTGGGTGTTAGGCAAAAAGAACCACGTCATCAGCATAGAGTAGTAGGTTGCTGGAGCAGGAATTGGGCAAGTTGTTTAGGTAGATGCTGAATAATAGAGGGCTGAGGATGGAGCCCTGGGGAACCCCAGAGTGGACTGGCAGGGTGGTTGAGAGGGTGCTGTTTATTTTGACACATTGTGATCTAGCTGTGAGGTAACTGGTAAACCAGGAGATGGGTCCTTGAGACAGACCTATGTGGCGGAGTGTGCTTAAGAGTAAGGGGTGGGAGACTGTATCAAAGGCCTTTGACAGGTCAATGAAGACAGCTCCAGCTAGGTGTTTTCTATCCAGGGCAGAGTGAATAAAATTAGAGAACTCAGTCAGAGCCATAGTTTTACTGTGCCCAGATCTGATGCCATGCTGTTCCCTGCAAAGTAGCTTATGAGCAAGTAGGTACTCAGTGAGTTGGGTGGCTATAATTTTTTTGAGGGCTTTTGAGAGTGGTGGGAGAATGGATATGGGACAGTAGTTATTGAGGGAGGTGCTGCCACCACTCTTCAGTATTGGGGTGACTGTGGCAGGCTGCTGAGAACTGCTCCAGACTTAAGGAGCGGTTAATGAGGTCAGTCAGTGGGGAGAGGACTGTATCTAGTACTAGATGTAGGATTCTCATATCAAAAGAATCTTTGCAATAGCAAGAGCCACAGAGTGCTTTCATGAGAAAAGGCCTTGCCTCATTCATAGAGATCACCCTGAGATGGAAGGGGGGATGCTGGGTGTTTGGGGTGGGGTTGCAGGAGTGGGGTCAAAGAAGTTATTTGGGAGTACTGCACTAAGGTCAGAAAATGATGAGTTGAGGCAGTTGGCGATGGCCAGTAGGTCGGTGGTAGGGACATTGTTGACAGTCAGTGGGGGGGGGGCCGGGATTTGCCATTGAGTTCCTTGATATTGTCCCAGAACAACTGAGCATTCTGCCAGGAGGAGGCAAGGGTCATTTTGTAGTAGCCCAATTTGGCCTGTTTAATGGCTCAAGTGCATCTGTTACGAGCCACTTTATAGGCTTGCCTGTCCGCCTGCATGCCAGCTGCGACTGCTTTATGCCAGAGATCATCTCTGTGCTTTAGCTGTTGGAGCACTGCAGGCGTGACCCAGGGGGCATTACGTTTCTTGGATTGCACTTTTGCTAGTGGGGCATAGATGTCACATGCTTTATTAAAAGAACAGGTGAAATAATCAAGGGCTTCATCTATAGTAGGGGCCCGGGAGATGAGGGACCAATCCCACTGAGTTAAGTATTTTCTTAGTTTTGTAAGGCCTCTGGGTCAGAGACGATGCCGGGCAATATAGTTTGGTTTGGGTTTCTGCTGAAGACATGACCAGGAAAAGAGGATGGGTGAGTGATCGCTTAGGGAGTCTGGAAGGACCACCAGGTCAGAGATTCTGTGAGGACGGTTGGTGAGGAGAAAGTCAATCAGGGTGCTAGAGCCGTTAGTAGGGGTTCACCCTAGTAGGTTGGCTGATCAGCTGGGTCAGGTCCAGTGCAGCGAAGGTGTCCTTGGTGTGGGAAGCCGAACTGGCAAGCCAGTTCACATTAAAGTCTCCAACTATGATGTGTTCTGTTTTGGGGGGGAAGCTGGATATGTAGTTAGCAAAGGATTGTATAGCAGGAGCTTGGTTTCTTGGGGGGTCATATGCGACAGTAAGAATTATACGGGCTCTGGAGGGATCTGGAGTAAGTTTTAATGATAATTCTGGGACTTGTAGGTCATGTTGGACTGGAACTTTGTTTTATTAATTCGATTGTAGGTTGTGCATGGCCATAGAAATGGGGGGGGGGACGAGCAGGGGCTATTGGGAATTTTGTGGGTTTTTTGTCTGTTCGCTGTTGCTATGTTTATCTTGTTGATGTAATTGTAACTTGTTCTTATTCATGTTCTTTATTAATTGTACTTTTTATTGTTTGTAATATTGTATGACTTGTAAATGTTATGTTCCCTTTTTTGAAAGTTAATAAAGTTTATTAAATTACAGAAAAAGCCTTCTTCATGATGCATAATGATGACTGTATTTACTATATAAGTGAAAAATGTCTTGCTAAAATGTTTTGAATTGACTCCTGAGGCCTATAGACAAAAATTCAGAGTGTTAAGGGAGGCACGAGGTGATAAGTATTTAGAATTATAAAAGGATTTCAGAAAGCCTGCAATCTGATTGGCTGTACAAATTTCAAGACCCTTATATTAATCTTTGTTACACTGTCATGTATAGCCTGATCGCCATGGTGCATGAATTCTCCCTGTCAGCATTTCATTCTGTAGCACTGCTGAATGACTGGAATGATGCATTCTGATTCTGAACCAGCATTCTTAACTAGTCGGTGGATGGACTATTTTATTAAATATCTCCCTCATAGTGATGAAAACATTCAAAGGGTACACTTCTAACACTTGTAACACTTAACTTTTGAAATCAGTTTTTTATAATAGCAATAAGGCTCTCCCAGGAATTAGATTAACAGTCAGCCAATCACTGCAAAAGCAATATGGCACTTGAAGATAGATAGATTAGAGTCCTCCCTACATACAGTTTGTTACATGGGCAGATGATTACATACACCATTCTCATACTTAGCAAGATATTAGTTCCTTTATTTCTATTTCGAAACCTGTGTTTGGATTTGTAAAGGTTTGGCTTGTGTAGCATACTGGCATGTGCTGCATCTCCCATGTCTGTTAAATCCTTGCAGTCTCGGTAGTGCCCAGTAACTCTGCTCTGGTAGTGCAACATTTTTGCTACATTGGCAGTGGAAACATTTTGCTTTTTACAAACTAACACTACTGCTTTCTGACTGTATGCTAACACTGTTTAGCACTTCTTATCACTTAGTGACCCTTTGGGCTCTAGTCTGAGATAAATAAATTGAACCAAATTTATAAATATGGTGTTAGCTATTTATTGGTAATTTGTGTGCAATCCATCTGTATTCCTGTAGCTAACAGGTCAGCCACCCAGGATTTGGATAGTCCCTATACCTGAAGCACAGCTGATCTCTCTGTCCTACTGCAATAAGGCGCTCAGCTGTGCCTTGCGCCACATTATACCCCAGGAGGTGATTAACAGACTGTTAATCTAGGGGAGGGAAGGGAAAGGGAACATTGTTTAACCAGGAGTAGCACACTAAGTTGAAGCTTGTTTCCAAATGTGACCTAGCAGCACAAGAAAGCTAAGTGACTTACTTAGAATCACACAGTATGCACTTAGGTAGCTGAGGGATTCAAACCCAGGTCTCCAGATCTGAAGCTCAAAGCCTTAACCCACTGTGCTATACTGCCTCCAACCTGTGGTCATGCCTTATTGCTTAAATGTGTGTTCAACTAGGCAATTTGTTACAGTGATGGTTCTGACATAGACAGCCAGCTCTGAGTGCTGTATCATTTTTTATTTCTTAAAAATAACTGAAACATGGTATTGAATTTGTCTGTGGGAAATGCCAGTGTACTTGGAGTGACCTCCTTCACTCACACACCCCCCGATCTCAGTATGTGAGATGACCACACACACAGGAACTTAGACAAAAAAAAATCTAACACCTGCAAGGCCAAGATAATTGCAAGGATGAAAAGGTACCTAAAATCAGGGACATCCTGTTTAGCTAGTTCTGTTATCAGTAGCCAAGTTGGCTGGAAAGAACATATCCATTTTACAACGTTTACAGGAAAGGAAAGCAGGGCATGACACTTCTATGTGAAATTAAAAAGGCTTTGATATCTGTGAGGATCAGGAAGACCCTTTTTCTTCAAAGAGGTGTCATTTGAGAATGGATGTTATGCTGAGAAAAACAAGATCTTACTGCCTTATAAGGATCCTGTTTCCTGTAGAGATATATTTTTAGTAAAAATATCCTGATAGGGAGGAAGTACAGTGACCTCATCCAGGGGGCTGGAGAAAGCAGCTTTTAAAACTATGATTCTGGTTTCATAGAGTGACTTTTTATCTGACTTTGAAACAGCAACATCAAGCCTTTAGAAGATAAGTATTTTGTGTGGATAAGGAAAAATAGTTGCACTTTTACACCTTTTTGTTTAATGACCTGTACTTTTTTTGTGATAAGAGTTCTGTATATTAATGTTTACTATTTTACCTTTTCTTTAGTAAAGATATATTTTAAAAACAGAAACTGCCCGGTGTGCCTTGAAACATTTCTTTGGTTTTAAGTGAAGTTAGACGGTTTTAAAACTGACACGGTGCATGAGTTTATGGGTGTACCAAACTGTGAAACAGTTTAAGAGTTTCTGTGGGTCTTACATAGAGTTCAAAAAGGGTTCATTTTATAATACCTGGTTAGGTGCCCGTAGGCAAAGATATCTGGCTCCCTCAAAGACAGAATTCTCTGAGCCTGACAATTGGGTATGCTAACAAGAGGTTAACAAGTTTGAATCCCTCCAGAACTTGGGACTAAGGTGACTCAAATCCACGAAACAGACAAGAGGGCTACCTTGTTCTGTTCACTGTTCACAAGACTACGCTCAGAGGTTGGCGCTTTGGGAGTAGAGAGCTGACCGGCTGAGTGAATCTGTGACAGATTGGTTGGCAGCGATGAGGATAAAGTTTGGTATAACAAGCTTCATTGTACAGTGTGTCAGCTTGAGACTGTTAAGCTCACTTGAAAGAAAGAAAGGCAGTGATTTAATTTAAAAAAAAGGGAAACAGAACCTTATCACTTGTTGTACAGTCAAGTTCCTATCTATTTTATTTTTTTTTCTAAAGTGCAAAGTCAGAGTAGCAGTAGTGAGGGAAGAAGAAAATGGCTTCCGACTACAGCAGGCACACTGTAGATTTCTTAAAGTAGTTGTGCGGGGACAGGGGAGTCCCGTTTGGGGTGAAAGTCAGTAAGCAGAACCTCATAAAGGCCCTGATGGTAGCAGTTACCCAGAGCAGGGAGTCACAGACCATGACTGAAGGGGACCAGACCTCGACTGTGGCAGGACTAGAGGTCAGTGAGGGGTCCTGAGCCGATGAGGAGGACAGCAGGGCCACTGTCAGTGAAGGGCCACAGCAGCAGGGGATGGTCACCAGTATCCTGAATCCAGAGGTACTCAAACTGCAAATTGAGTTGCGCAGGATGGAACTGGAGGCAGAGTGACAACAGACAGAGGCAGATTGTGAGGCAGAGCGAGAACGCAGAGAAGCAGAGGAGAGGAGAGAGGAGCGCCAGTGGCAACGCGAACTGGAGAAGCTACGACTCCAAACAGCAGCACCAGGGCAGGTAAGTGGCTTGGGTTTAACTGGGACTGCAGGACTGGGTTACAAATTGAACCCCAAATTAATAGCCGAGTTTAAGGAAGGGGAGGACATGGACGCCTTTTTAAATTCTTTTGAAAAAGTTTGTATTCAGGCTAAAATTCCTAGAGAGTCCTGGAGCTTCCAGCTATCCCCGCTACTTACCGGGAAAGCTCGGGATGCTTTGGGTCAAATGAACAATGAAGACAGTGATGATTACAGCAAGTTAAAAGCTTCACTGTTAAAAAAGTTTGAATTAACTGCTGAATCATACAGAGCTAAATTCCGTAAGTTCAGGAGAAGCCCTGATATGAGCTATGAGGAGCTAGCCATGAAACGACAGTTTTTAAAACATTGGTGGGAAGGAATTGAGGCAAACGCTGTTGATAAAATTTAAAATGTGATTTTATTAGAACAGTTTTATTGGGCATGCCCAGCACAGCTAAAACCTGGCTAGAGGACCGAGATCCAAAAACAGTGCAAGAGGCTGCTGAACTCTCGGACCGCTATGCCAAGAGCAGACCTGCTCTGAAAGCGAATGGGGCGGGTGTGGCAGTGCAGAAAGGGAAAAGCACACCTTCAGGGCAGTTAAGACCCTCACTGCCTCCACCGAAACCAGTTAGCCCCAGGATTCAACAAAAAGATTTATCTGAAATAAGAAATGCTTGTTGGTTATGTAAGGAAACTGAGCATAGTGCCAGACAGTGCCCCAAAAAGGCGAGCCATAATACACAACAAGGTGCTTGAAAAGAAGTGGGTTGTTTGTGTGTCCATGGGACCATGCCAGTGAACATGAGGGAACACATGCACCCAGTCTTAGTAAATGGTATACAGACACAGGGGTTAAGGGACACAGGGGCATCCCTGACATTGGTAAAGGGGGATCTGGTACAGCCTGGTCAGCTTATACCAAATAAATATGTAACTGTACAAGGGTTTACTGGTGAAGAGAAAACATTGCCACTCGCTAGTGTTCTCCTTGACTGGGGTGAAACAGGGGGAACTGTGCAGCAGGTGGCTGTAGCCAACACATTAGCAGTGGATGTGATCCTGGGTAACAATCTCCAACAGGGGATGGTATGTGCAGTTACCTGTAGCCAAGCGGCAAGGGAAAATAGTAGTTCCTTGAACCCCACAGAAACCAGTGTGGAAACCACTGAGAGGCTGGTTCCCCAGCCTGTGTCTCCAGAGGGGGAGACTGATAAAAAGGGGGTTGTAACTGCTAAAGCAGGAACACAAGACTGTTTAGCTGTAGTTCAGGACACAGGCAAGATGCAAGCACTTTCTACTTCTCTATCCTACTGAGTAGAGGCATGTGAATTTGGTTAACTTTGCTTCATGGATTAATTTGTTAATTCGCTGCAATGCGTAATGTTAATCTGCCCTGTGAAGTTTCAATTCACAGTATAGGGCTAACTTTGTGAATGACAAATTTTGAATCTTTGCCAGGAAAGTTGGATGATATTAGGCAAAGCTGTATCCAGAGGCGAAGTTTGCAATGTACCATAGGACTGGAAGTGAGCTGTATGCCATGTGTTCAGTGCAGTCTTATAAAGAAAGAGATGGAGAGAAATCTATCACTGCTCGTCTAAGCAAAAAAACCTTTAAAATTATTCCCAAAGTGGAGTATTTTGAACCAAATCGCTCACAAAAATATTTGGAATTTCTTGTGCAGCTAGATTACCATTGTTTGTTTGTAGTTTTGCAGATTTATTTAATTGAAGTAGTGGTTTTGTTTTGTCTAGTGAAGCAGTGCTGTGTGGAGCAAAGTTATTTTCAGCTAGCATGCAAGGCAGCCCTGTGACCACTAGTCTGATTGTTTTCCTTGGTCTTTCTTCTTAATCATTCTTGTCCATGATCTGTGATTTGTAATTTTACTTCTGTAGTACAGTTTTGTGTGGTTACGTTAATTATTTGTGAGTCTATTCCTTTATTGATTGTGGCTATTTTGTTTAGTTCTTGAAGTGATGGTATTACCTACATTACAGTAACTTGTTTTGAATTATTACTGCCATGTGTGTCTTTTAAATCCCTGTCATGTAAAAAAAATCCATAAAAAAACCTTTTTGGTAGTTTTTTTGTAGCTACTGTTAGCTCGGTAAAATGTTCTGTTCAAATCCAGATCACATTGTTAATCCTCTGTTGAGGTGTAGTCTGTTGCTGCTAGTATTTAGTGTTATAGCAGTGTTTATTTTTTTTTCTTGCAATATTAAAAATCTAAATATATAAAATGACTGGAAAACAATGCACAAGTAAAAGGAGAGGTCCCAGAGAGTCAGCCAAGAAGTGCGTATGTTCTGTGGGCCAAAAGGTCGGTGCACCTAAAAAAAAACTTCATCTGCTGCTGCTTCATCCGTGGGCTCTGGAGCAAGCAGTAGTAGTAGCAAAGGAGCAGCTGGTGGAAGTGATGGTGGCATTAGTGTTGCAAAATTATTCTATGCTACATCTGTGACTTCCATGCTGGGTGGTGCTGGGGAAGATGGCGACAAGAGGATCAGTCCAAGAGGTAGCATAGTCTCTGGCTCAGGAACAATGGTTGAGGAGGAGGTTGCTAGTGTCCCTGTGACTGCTGATGGTGGCAAAGAGCTTAATCTGTATTTCCATTCCCCAATGAGAGTGTTGAGCTTGATTAAAAGTTATATTAGTCTGGTTGGACAACAGGACACAGCAGGTAATAGTAAAGGAGTCCACAGTGAAGAAAGGAGGGTTACTAGTGGGGTACCACAGGGTTCAGTACTGGGGCCGGTCCTTTTTAATGTCTTTATAAGTGACATTGCAGAGGGACTGGAAGGGAAAGTATGTCTCTTTGCAGATGACACAAAGATCTACAACAGGGTTGATATGCAAGGTGGGGTGGAAAGGATGAAAAGGGACCTGGCAAGGTTGGAGGAATGGTCAAATGTGTGGAGGCTTAGACTCAATGCAAAGAAGTGCAAAGTAATGCACCTGGGAAACAAAAACCCAAGGGAAAAGTACACAATGGGGGGGTGAGATACCGACAATAACAAAAATGGAAAGGGACCTGGGGGTAGTCATATCAGACAACCTAAAGGTGGGCCAGCAATGTGAGATGGCAGTAAGGAGGGCTGGGGTATACTGGGATGCAAACGGAGAGGCATCACCAGTAGAAAACAGGAAGTTGTTGGCCCTCTGTACAGATAGTTGGTAAGACCACATCTAGAGTACTGTGTACAGTTCTGGAGACCCCATCTCCACAAAGACATAGACAGGGTGGAGGCTGTCCAGAGGAGGGCAACCAAAATGGTGCAGGGTCTGCCCCAAAAGACATATGAAGAAAGACTAAAGGAGCTTAAGATGTATAGCCTCAAGGAAAGGAGGGAGAGGGGGGACATGATAGAAACTTTCAAATACCTCAAGGGAATCAACAAAGTCCAAGAGGGTAGCATCTTTCAGAAAAAGAGATGTGCAAGAACAAGGGGGAACAATTTGAAGATAGAGTGGGGACAGCTCAGAGGTAATGTGAGGAAGTATTTCTTCACAGAGGGGGTTGTAGATGCATAGAACAGCCTTCCTGATGAGGTTGTAGAGTCAAAAACAGTGGGGAAATTCAAGAATGCATGGGACAAACATAAGGCAATTCTAGTGGGGGGTAGGAGGAAGTAGGCTGTTGGTTAACTAGGATCTGCAGCTTATCCATTAGGTAGGGAAATTGGCAGACTAGGTGGGCCAAGTGGTCCTTATCTGCTGTCAAATTCTATGTTTCTATTAGGTTTCTTGCACCAGTAGAATGATTCTGCCCGCTGAGGGCTATAATGTTAATAGATGACTGCTTTATACTAATGTATGGAATGCAAAATTAATAAAACTTCAAGTGGTAAAATAGAAAACACCGCAAATCACTGCTTTCTTTTAAGCAGCATTCATGAATCCCATGGCCCTGAGTCAAATGTTACCTGTCCAGCTATGCCTCCATGTTGAGTCCAGTTGTTTATTATCTTAACACCCAGAAAGGTCCAGCCTACAGTGCACAGTATGTTTTTGGAGTGTCGTGCCAAATATCCACCCAATCATGCCATTGCATGAGAAGTGAATGCATCAACCACTGAAATGCTGGCAATAGATCTACTACCATTTTGTTTGGTGGAGAACATGGGATTTAGAAGGTTGATGGTGCATGCTTGTCCCAAATGGTAGATTCCCTCACAGATGTACTGTACTTTTCCACCCATGCTATTCCTGAATGGGACTGTGTCTTACAGGGTAAGCCACTCCCTGCTCCTTTCAGCATCCCCATACATACATACATCTCAGTATGGATATGTGGACCAGTGGTCAAACAGTTGGTAGCTCCTACCTGTGCATTACAGCACATTGGGCACTGGTACCTGGGGTAGTATTCAACTCTGGCCGATGAAAAATTGTGCTAAGCCCAACAGCAAGGGTAGCAACACTTCGCATATTTGCCAGAATGCCATGTTGGCAATGAAGATACACACTGGATCACACATGGGCCAGAAAATGTCAGAACTGCTCCTCACTAAGATTGATGAGTGCATGTAGCCTGTGATGGTGGTACCACAGTAGGGGGTGACACAGAGTCTTCAGGCTGCTGTGGAGTGGGGGGCAGGGGACTGCTGGCCCTGAGATATGTGTGTGTCAGTAGCCTTTGCCTTGGTGTACCCCAAGGGTGAAGTTACAGGTGGAATTGCCAAAGGAGAATTTCCTATTAAATGGAAAAAACATCTGCCAATTAATTCGCAAAGACAAATCTGGTGAATTTACCTTAACACTGCTGATGCTTTAAAACTTTGTAACATCTCTACCACTGAGCTACCAACTGTATCTGCAGGAAAAAAGACTGAGGGATCATGGTTGGGGTGGGGGGTGGGGTGGTATGAGTGTCTTGGCTTTGCTACATCTTTTCCCTTCTCTCCTAAGATGTTGTGTGTATTCTGAAAAAAAAAAATCTTAGGGAGTGGACGTCATTATTCTGCGCAACCTTGTATTGTTGTTTGGTACTGGGGCTGGTGGGGGAACAGTACATGTTTAAACAGAGAAGAGAGGATTGTTATTCCTTTCTGCACTCCTGACAGTCAGGGACTTAATTGTTGCCAGCTTGTCCAGGCACAGTTTATGTGCATTAGGAAAATGTCTTTTTTTGCCCATGACATAGTATTTACAATTTTCTACTTGTCTTTTTATAATTCACCAGCAAGTGGAAGGTAAGAGAACACAGCCTCACTGCTGGGTCTGCTGGCTTAAAGGACAGGACTTATTTGGTTGATTTTGGGCTCTTTCAATGGCAAATAAAAATCTTGAAGCAATTTCAACTGTAAGGGAAAGTGTTCTTATAAGAACGTAACCTAGTCAGGGGCATTTTTAGCCCTCAGATACCCAACATCGGTGACTATTGTTCCCTTCAGGCTGAGCGCCCCCTCAATCCTCCTTGAGGTGCTTTTGCTCATAGACTATAAGTGAACTCAGCAATCTGACCTTCAACTTTTCCCAAATCAATATGGAATTTCTGTTGAAATGTCCGGAATGCCCCAGTGATAGTGTCTAACTTAAGGTCAGATGCAGTTGGTGGTGAGGTTATAGCAGTCATGAGCACCACACTGAAAGCCTGTGAAACCTGTCAGTCACAGGTCCTGCATGGTCACAGTTCCAGACATGGCCTCTCAGTCATGGGTCCTGTATGATCACAATGAGAGGCCCTGTATGTTCAGAACCCCAGACATGCCCTGTCAGTTACAAGTCCTGTATGATCAGAACTCCAGACATGGCCTCTCAGTCATGGGTCCTGTATGATCACAGTGAGACTCTGTATAGTCAGAACCCTGGACATGGGGTGTCAATCACAAGTCCTCTACAGTCAGTTAGCAGTGTCAGTGGCTCATTAGGTTGCACACTCACCTGTGAGGCCATAAGATTGAACGATTGTGGGTTCTAGCCCCACACCAGGTACTTGGGGTAAATTCCAATACTAACACTGTAGTGCACCATGAGAAGGATGCTGCACTCCTGAGATGCTGTCTTTCAGATGAGACATTAAACCAAGATCCTGTCTGCTTGTTCTGGTGGTTGTTCAAGTGGACGTTAAAGATCCCATAGCACTTCTCGAAAAGAGTAGGGAATTTTTGTTATTAAACTACAAAAAAAAAACATGATCTGATGCATTCTTAGCATTATAATCAAATTAAGAAACATAAAAGAAAAATAAGTATTCATGCATACTATCCTCCCCCCAACTATTACAGAGTATGGGAAGTTTATGGGAAGTTTTTAATAATACAATCAACATAAGTAATTAATAGAAAGGTTGTTATATCACAACTAAACATTCAGTAAGTAAAGGAAAATAACTGTGAAGCAAAGGAGTATTACATCATACTCCCTTCCCCCCCGTTTAACAAAAGCATAATAAGCAAAAACTCCATGCTTATACATGGTGATGTGAAAAAGAAAATGTAACATACTACATCTGTATCCAATCCCTGATTCCCTACTCTGGTCCCCCCCCCCACAAGCATAGGGGTTGTCAATCCTAATGTCTTGTTTATATGGCATCATACCCACTCTCGGGTTTGGGAAATATGTAATTTGGGGTTATTCAATTGTCTTAAAGGAAACCATAATTTTTTATTTATTTATTTAGTTTTTGTTTACAGGGTAGGTGCACTAGCCAACAGTATGACTATTTTCAGGTATGACCCGGGAGAGTACAGCACATGGTAAAACAATTACAGAACATTCCAAACGAAAAGGAGAAACAAATCTTACTCTTTTAGGTGGCAATACATAGTACATAGATGCAACAAGTTTAAAAGGTAAAACATAATCCTTTAGAAAAGCACTGGTGGCATTACACTTTCTGAGGTATTGACAGCTTACCCTAGGTACAAAAGGAGAAACTAGAGACATAACATTAGACAATAGAACAGCTAGCATAATAAGTAATATAAGCAATCTATACAATAATGCTAGAAGTTACAATAAATAGGAGAAACCAGTGGTAACTTTACAGCTTAAGTAGGAGTTATGCGAGCTATAAGGAGTGAAGTAGGCAGTAATACAGAAAGGTGACGCAATACAGTAGGATGGGGTGGGGCAGGTTAGAGCAGTTTGGGCTTTCTGAATAGGGGAAGGTGTAGAACAATGGGAAGGTAGAGGAGATAGGAAGGCAACAAAGAGAAATTGCATGAGACAGAGAGAATGGCTAAAGAAAATGATGTATAGTGATTTAGGAATAGGAAGAAAGGGAGAGGCAGCCTGGGCTCATTGAGGTCCTAGCTACCAAACAATATCCAATTTGCAAGGTTGTGACAAGTGCCAGAATCAGTGGAGCTGGGGCAGTGAGGTATAGGAGCCTACGAGTGAGCTATGGTGGGTCAAAATAAGTACAATGTTCAGCCTGCAGAAGATGCCACCTGAGCTCAGTCTTAAAATGAAGATAGGACCCAGCCTGCCGAAGTTCAGAAGGAAGCATATTCCAGAACTCAGGAGCCACATGCCTAAAAGCTCCAGTACCTTCTGAGGTAAAGCATCTGGGGACATTCAGGAAGAATTTATCGACTGATCTCAATTCATGTGAGGAGGTGACAGGAAGTAGCAACTCCACCAGACATGTGGGGGTTTCCAGCCTAATAATAGAATCAACTAGACAGCCAAGGTAGTACTGCCTAGCTGCAGAGGGGGAGAGCCAGCTCAAGTCATTGTACAGCTGACAACGATGCTTTAGTCTAGTGGATGAGGATGTGTAGCGGCATATGTTGTTGTGTGTAACATCCCACTTCTAAAGGGAGTTTTTTGGGCAGCAGCCCGTATGGGTGCACAGTAGGTAAGAGTAGGAAGTAGAATTGCCCTTCCAATGGCAAGTTTAGCAGATGGTGTTAGCATGTAACTAGTCCTGTACGCAGCACCCAGTTTGGTATTTACAGCCTTACAGGTAGTTAGAATATGAAGGTTTAGATCCAGGGATTGTTCCAGCATGACCCCGAGATATTTAAATGATGTGACACAGTCCAGCTCAGTTTCTCCCACGCCAAGGACCATAAGAGACGTAGGACAGGTTCTAAGTTTAGGACCTGAACCAAAAAGCATGGCCTTTGTTTTCTTTGCATTTAGAACCAGTTTGTGACCATGTAACCAGTTTTGGATGTTCTTGAAATCATCAGAAAGGGCAGAGGTAAGGTCAGCAACTTCATTTGCACTGGTATAGATGACAAGATCATCAGCATATAGGAGAGATGAACAGTTTTTCAGTGCCCCAGGAACATTATTGATAAAGAGTGAGAAAAGAAGTGGCCCCAAGATAGAGCCTTGGGGCACACCAATGTTTATTGACACTCGATCTGACATAGCTGAGTTGAATTTAACCATTTGAGACCTGTTTGATAGGAAGCTATTGAACCATTTGACAACTGAAGTAGAGAAACCCAAGTTAAGCAGGCCATATAGGAATAGTGAGTGGTCTATCAGGTCAAAAGCCTTTGTAAGGTCAATGAAAACAGCTCGTGTGAGATTCCCTGCATCCATATTTGAGATGTACAGCTCTTATACAGTATCAATCCATTCATGTGTCTCCATCTTAGTTGATACATTTGTGGGAAACAAAGTGACTTGTCATGTCTTTTTAAGTTTTGTAATACCTGATGGATAGTACAGAACAATTATTCTGCTGCAATCTCATTTTTTTGTAAAGTAAGTAGGCATCTCTGATTCAGTATTACAACTGGGTGACAAAGGAACTGGACAAAGGCCATGCGGTGGATGTCTTGCATTTGGACTTCAGAAAGGCCTTTGATTCCATGCTGCATAGGAGGCTGGGGGAGGGGAAGCTGGAGAATATAGGGGTGGGATCAAGATGGTAAGCTGGATCACTAATTGGCTGAAGGAAAGGCAGCAAAGGGTTGTGGTGGGGGGGGCTCTCATCACTGAGGGATGTGACGAGCGGGGTGCTGCAGGGATCAGTATTGGGACCAGTGTTGTTCGGAATATTCATAGTGGACATCTCCCATGGGGTTTGGAGTAAGATCAGTCTCCTTGCAGACAACACAAAGATGGGTGCCATGGTTGATGACATCAAAGGGTGGAGGAGGACCTGACCAAATTGCAGGAGTGGTCGGATGTATGGCAGTTGGGGTTTAATGCCAAAAAATGCAGGTCTTGCACTTTGGGGCTAACAACCAGGGGAGGAGCTATCAGCTGTGGGGTATACAGTTAGAATGCACCAAGGAAGAAAGAGATCTAGGGGTGCTTATAACAGGGAGTATGAACAACTCAGCTCAGTACAGGAGGGTGGCAGCAAAAAACAACAGGGTGCTGGGGTATATAGTGAAGAGAATCTCCTCCAGAAATAGGGAGGTGATCCTGCCCCTCTACAGGTCTCTGGTTGGACCACACCTGGAATACTGCATTCAGTACTGGCGCACATTCGTAAAGAAGGACATCAGATTGTTGGAAGATGTACAGAGGAGGGTGACAAAGATGATCCAGGTGTTAGAGGGATACTCCTAAGAGGAGAGGCTGGATGAGCTGAACATGTATTCTGTGGAGGAGAGGAGAAGAGGGACTGGGAGACATGATTGAAACTTTTAAATGTTTGAAGGGGATTAACAAGGCTAGTAAAGAAGGGATTTTCCAGATTAGAAGGGGGAGGATAATGAGGGGACACCAGATGAGATTGATGGGGGGAGATTCCGGAAGGAAGTCAGTAGGCATTATTTCACTGACAGGGTGGTGGATAAGTGGAATACTCTGCTGGAGGAGGTGGTAGCATTTAGCATGGTAGATAGTTTTAAAAAGGGATGGGACAGAGTGGGGGGGTATTTGTGAGGAGGGCAGGTGAGGGTGGTGCAACGGGTAGCTGCACAATCAAGCAGACTCGATAGACTGTGAGGCCTGTTTCTGCTGGCATTTTCGTATGTTTATATGTTCATATGTATCTGATGTGCCATATGTGGTATTTCAATAATAATAATAATAATAAATGGGTAGTATCCTGGGTGAGATGGCACCATTTTGAAGTCTGTATCCCCAAAAACAATATGTCTGTAGTGATCAATAACAAGCATTTGTCAATGCCAAATGTTGATTGCTTACATGTGCTGATTAGGTATTTGGAAGTGAAAGTACCATGCATAAGAACTGTCATGTGCCCCCCCCCCAACACATCCACTGTGTCTATCTGTTCAGTATTCACAGAAGAGGGGGAAGGGCAAGGACCACAGCAGTTGCAAAGGTGTGAAGAGGTGGACAGTAGTCCATTCACAGGCAGAAGAATCCGGCAGAAGGTGAGTAAACTGAAGGTGGACAAAGTGATGGGACCAAATGGCATACACCCAAGGATATGAAAAGAACTGTGAAGGGAAATAGCAGTACCTGTGGCAGCCATGTTCACTGAGTCATTCAACAGAGGGGTGGTACCAGAGAATTGGAGGAGGGCACATGTGGTCCCTCTAAAAAAATCCAGCAGTAGGGAGGAGGAGGGGAACTATATGCCAGTCAGCCTCACTTCTGTAGTGGGGAAGATCATGGAGACATTAGTTAAAGAAAGGATAGTAGGATATGTAGAAGCCATCAGAGCCCAGGATCATAGGCAACATGGATTCACAGTGGGGAGGTCATGGCAGACAAATCCGGTTGATCTCTTTGGGTGACAAAGGAAGTAAATGAGGGTGGGGAAGTGGAAAATGCTTACCTTGATGTAAGCAAAGCGTTTGACACTGTCCCACATAGGAGGCTGATAAATTAGCTGAGTAGGGTGGACATGGTGAAAGGGTGGTAAACTGGGTTAGAAACTGGGTAACAGACAACAGGCAGAGAGTTGTGGTAAATGGGGCCCAGTCTGGGGGGAGGGGGTGACAAGTAGGGTGCCACAGGGATTGGTCCTGGGGGTCAGTCCTGTTCAATGTCTTCATTAGTGACATTGCAGAAGGGGTGAAGAGAAAGGTTTGCCTGTTTGCAGATGACACCAAGATCTGTAACACAGTGGATATCCCAGAGGGGGTGGAGAGAATGAGGAGGGACCTGGGGAAGGTTGAGAAATGGTCTGAGGACTGGCAATTGAACTTTAATTCAAAAAAGTGCAAAATTATGCACCTGGGACACAGAAACCTTGGGGAAAGGCACAGAATGGGAGGGGGGAGTTGGTGACAGTCACAAAGAAGGAAAGGGACCTGGGGGTTCTTATCTTAGATGACTTGAAAATGTCAAAATGGTAAGGCAGCTGGGAGGGCCTGTGACATGCTGGGGTGCATAAACACGGGTATCACCAGCATAAGGAGGGAGGAAGTGATGCCATTATATAAAACCATGGTCAGGCTTCACATGGATTACTGTGTGCAGTTCTGGAGGTCGCACCTTCGTAAGGATATTAACAGGCTGGAGATGGTCCACAGAAGGGCGAATGAGAATGTAAATGAGTACAGAGCTTGCAATGCAAGACTTATGAGGAGAAATTAAGGGACTTCAATAAGTACTCACTGGAAGAGAGGAGGGAAAGAGGGGATATGATAGAAACATTCAAGCATGTCAAGGGTATAAATAGAACTACTGAGAAGCAGGAGACAGCTGCTATAGGCATATGTGCCAGCTTCTGTGTGATATTCTATTGTTTTTATAAATCTGTAATCTCCAGTATTTCAGTAACCACATGACCACACTGCCTTCTTTAGGCAATGTTATGCTGGTTGATGCCTGGTGTTAGATGGCAGATAGAGGGTTCACCAAATTGTGTTGCCATTTGAAAAACTTCATAGAGTGTTATTTTACTGGTAAGCGTTTTGGAAAGCTGGTGAAGGTCTCACAATTTTTATTATGATTTTATCTCCTTATGTCTGTCCCCTTTGGTCTCCCCATCTCCACACCCCAACAGTCATCAGTGGCCACTGCTTCAGCCTTCTTCTTGCCAAGATGGTGGGTGAGAAACATAGAAACATACAAGTTGCCGGCACATAAGGACCGCTTGCGTCACCTAGTCTGCACATTTCCCTACCTGATGGATAAGCTTCAGACTCTAGTTAATTAACAGCTTACTTCCTCCTACCCCCCAGTAGAATTGCCTTATGTCTGTCCGTGAGCAGCTGCCTTCACAGTCTGTGAAGTCTGATGTCTTTCAGTGCCACTTATTGGTCATCTTCCAACACAGGTGAGGCACTGCCAGCCCAAAAGTAACTCAGGACAAGCAGGTTTCAAAGTGGGGAAGAAATGGAGTGAGCAAGAATCAAGTACTCATTCAGATGTGGTGTCGATTTTAAGATCAGCATACTGGTGTGTACACTGCAAATAGAACCCCTGCTCTTTAAGCAGCCTTATGAAGAGTAAAGGCTTCTCGAAGCACTGGGGTTCTGTTTATTGCACTGTAAGTGGGCTGCATCAAATTCAATAAGTTACTGTACCTTACATCTAGATGTACGGTAGGCCCACCTTTAAATAAACACTGCACCTGAATTAACACATGATGCGATAGTAACATAGAATTTGTCTGCAGAGAAGGACCACTTAGACCACCCAGTCTGGCCAAGTGTTCTCTACCTACATGTAACTCCTGCCTGTATATGTTAGTGCATGTCTTATTCTGCCTGCATCCATCAGGACCTCCTTGTGAATGAGCTTGCTTAATGGATTTTTCCTGCAATTAACTTGAACCTACTCCACTTCCATGGCCCTATTGATCTCCATTGACCCCCTCCTTCTTCTTTCTGTAATATACCCCTTTGTTTATCCCATGCATGCTTAATGCCCCCTATCATTTTAGCTTCCACCAATTCTCCTGGCAGTCTGTTCAAGGCATCTACCACCCTTTCAGTAAAGAAATATTACTTCACATCTATCCTGAATGCCCCCCCCCCCGAGCTTCATTGTATGTCCCTTGGTTTGGGTGCTCATCCTCATTTGAAAGAAACTCCCCAACTGTACCCTCTTTACCCCTGTGAGGTACTTTGTAGGTCTTGATCATGTCAACTCTCAGCCTCCTCTCCTCCAGAGTGTACATGTTGAGATTCTTCAGCCTTTTCTTGAAGGGATTCCTGTATAAATTCTGAATCATTTTAGTTGCCCTCCTCTGGAAAACCTCCACCTTATGTCCTTTCTGAAGTGTGGACTCTAAAACCGGACACAGTACTCCAGCTGGGGGTATACCAGGGAGTGATACAATGGCAGCACCACATCCCTCCTCCTCCTACTGGAGATGCCACTCCTTTCGCACCCCAGAATCCAATTTGCCCTGCCCATAGCCTTGTCACACTGTACTGCCATCTTGAGGTCCTCTGATATAATAACCTCAAGGACCCTTCCTTGTCTAGTGAGTATCAGTACCTCCCCCCATCCTTTACCCAGCACCGGGGTTCCTATGCCCTAGGTACATGATTTTACACTTGTTGGCATTGAACCCCAACTAAGTAAGAAAATGGAATTGATTTGAATGAATTGCAGGCTTTTAAGCAGCTTTTCAGAGATTGTGTATGTGTGAGTGTTTGCGGGCTGTGGTACTGGCAGTACCTCCAAGAATGCCACTGACTTCCCCACCCCCTTACATTGCCTGCCCAAGTACTCAAACCTCCCCCTCACTACTTCCAAAGTGTCCCCCAAGTCATTTGTACCCACATGCAACAGTAAACAAGGTTTCTTCCTGCCCCTCGCTGCATGCTTGAGCAGTGCCTGCCCTGCCCCTCCTGCACTCAACCTGGGGACAGCTTCAATACAAATATGGCTGTGCCTTTCCCCCTTTCCACCCCATCTCACCCATTTCATTATAGAATCCCCCAGGACAAGTATCCCCTACCCCTTACCCCCTTTCCCTTCTAATGCTCCTTCCACCACCCCAGTACTCATTCTTCCCTGTCCCTTACCCCACCAACTGCACCCTCTGTGACTTCTATATCTATACACCCTACTTCCGCCTCACCCCTTTTCTCTGCCTTATTTCTCCCATCCCCCTTGAACCCCTTCCCAGCCTGACTACTTCCTACTGGGCTTCCCATGTTGACCTCCCCTCCTCCCCTGCTAATTTCCAACCCCTCTCCTATTCCCGCTGTTGGCAATTTAGAGCCCCCATTCCCTTCTACCCCAATAGTGAGGTCCCTCCCATCCTTCCCCCTTCCCGTAGCCTTCTCTCCTCCAGTCACCCCCTCCTGCCTTACTAGCCCTCCTTCTACCCTTTCTTCCTCACTGGCTCTTCCCCTACCTGTTGCCATCCCTCTATGCCCCGCTTGTCCTCCCCCCTTCAGTATGTTCCTGCTCCCATTCTCTGTCCCATAGCAGTGGTTCGAATCTATTCATAATCGATACCTGTCATACATCTCTTCCTCCTATCGGTTCCCCCCTCCTACTTGTTCCCCTCCATGCCACCCCTGGTACCTCCCTATCCGCAGCCATCTGCTCTCTGCCCTGGTACTCCTTGCCGTGTCTTCCTCCCCCCATCAGGAGGCAGCCCCCCCCCTCACCTCAGGCACCCCCTCTCTTCTCCTCTCTTTCCTGCTGGTGCCTTTGATACTGAGGTCGGTTTCAGTCCCTAGTTATTCTTCCTCTGTCCCCCTTTGCCATCCCCTATCCTCCCCCCTCAGGATGCCTATCATACTCATCTGCCCAGCCGCTTACACTCCTCCCTAATCTCTTTTTTTTTTAAAACAAGTCTTTATTGATTTTAGGTTTTACAGACAGTAAACAGACATACACACATAGCCCGGAACCCGGGGTACACCGCCCTAAAACTGGCCGTGCAAACTATATACATTTAACTATATACATATGCAGAGGAATCATCACCCCTTCCCGTCCCATTTGTCACAACTTCGTCCCTAGTTAAATTTAAGGCCTATAGGCTACCTATTTCCTTTCTCTCTAGTCTATATTTACTTAAGCTCTCTGCATCCTCATAAGCATTCCTCCTCTACATTGTCTGCATTAATACTAGCCCAGGTAGGAGTGTGTTCCTCTGCATCCCCGGGAGAGAGAGAGTCCCAAGTCATCCTTAGGTCTGGCAGACCTTATCTATATTATCTTCTAAGCCCCACCATTTCACCCTTCATCCGTTAATAACCCTACTAGACTTATCCAGGAAATTAAATACCCTTTGATCTAATCAGCCAAGATACTTCAGCTAGTCGCTGCCCAGCAGACAGACCTGCGCCAAACCATCTACTTCTTGTAGAGAATATATTGCCTCCAGAGCTGCCCATCTTTTAGTATATACCTCCTTTTTCCCTTCTGCATATAGATGCCTCTTGATTCCAGCTAGCGTCCCAGTAAGGTCCTTTAACCATTGACCATAACCATATAAATGACCATCCTTCCAATGCTGGACTACATAGGATTTAACTACTCCTGCCATCAGGGATACGTGATATTTAGCATTAGCTCCAGCTACTAGTGACAGGTCCTCTAGGATGCAGATCTCTGGTTTTATAAACTCTGAGCAGGGACACTGGTTTACCAGGATTGAGAAAGGGCATATTCTGTTTTGCACATTGTAAAAAACGGTGTTGTCACTGGCGTCTGTTAAGCCAAAATCCGGTTTTACTGGTGTTTGGTTTTGTGTACTTTATTTAACAATTTTTAACTCTGCTAACATGCATTTTAGCAATTTTGACCTCCACTATTACACATTCTTCCATCCTTGTACCAATTTAAAGTTAGTTTAGGTACAAGATGTGATGGCAGCAGCAACACTATAGCCCCCATCCCTAAGGTGTGAGGGAAGCAGCAGTATGGCCCCATCTCTCAGGTGCGATGGCAGCACCAACAGCACTATGGCCCCCATCCATCTGGTGTGATGGCAGCAGCAACAGCACTATGACCTCCCTCCCTCCCTCAGGTGTGACAGAAACAGCAGCACTGTGGACCCCTTCCCTTAGGTGTGATGGCAGCAGTACTACATTCCCCATCCATCAGTGATGATGGCAGAAGCACTACAGCCCCCACTCCTTTGGTGTAATGGCAGTAGCAACAATGCAGTCCACATTCCTCTGGGGTGATGGCATTAGTGACAGCACTATGATCTCCTTTCTTCAACACCAACACCCGACATGCACAAGTTACAAATGACTTGGTCTCTTTGCTTGTAGAACTCAGATGTGAATTAATCGGAACCATTACCGCTAAGGTAGACTACCTTTGTTTTTTTCTATCTATAATTTAACAGTCTGAATTGGATTTCTGCCTGTGACACCGCTGACCAGGTTTAGGGAACAGACTTGGGTGTTGGAGGGCCAGCTGGTGGGTGAAGGCTTGAGTGTCCAATGACCACTCCCCTTCTCCTGAGAGGGAGGGTGGGTTCCCAGCTCTGCATTTTGCTGGCCCCTTATGGAGGCCAGAGGCATGACAACATGTCAGCCCTCATTGCAGGAGGGAGCGTGATGGACGTTGGCTTGTGCCTTGACATCATGTGGCCTGTCACACTCCCAAGAAAATGGGAAAACACCTGCTGACTAACCGAAGGACAGCAGTTGGTCCCTCCATAAGCCGGAAGCCCCAGACATGTGTCTGTTCTGACCTCTGCCATGCCCATGATACACAGGAAGCTCATTAGGGCAATTCTCCTCCCCTGGTAGCCTCCCACAGTGGTAGGGGCCCACTCAATGAAGGGTTGCTTTGGGTTACCTGGTAGCACAGCAGTAAGGAGCAGTGGATGGTGGTTGGGACTCAGCAGCAGTGGTAGGGGGCCTTGACCGGCCTGAAGGAGTGAATGGCCAGGGGGTAGGCAGAGCAAAAAAAAGCAAACTGCTTGAATTTGCTTCTTTGAAATACTGTGTCTTCACCTAAAAAATCCATAACTGATTAGTGGAGGACATTCAAATGGATTTATGCATCTCCCAGACATGCGGATGCTTTTTTTTTTACTTGGTGTCCATGAAAAGGGTGTCTCCCAGTTTTCATGTTTTTGTTCAGATGTGAATTGAGCACTACTCTGCCCACCAGAATCATACAGCCCTGGGGTCTTACCTTCTATACATCATTGACTGTGCTTTCAAAATCCACTGGCCAAACATAAGTACACTTAAATACTTAACATTTGCTTTTTGTTGAAGCAGTCTATCAGAAAACTTTTTGTTGTCACAGAGACTGAAACAGCAGGTGGGAGAAAAGGTGCAAATTATCCAATTTACCTAAATGGGGTGCTAACTGTGAAGTCTTTTCATAAGTAGTAAGGCAGTTTCTTCTTTGTGAACATACTTTCATTCAGACTAGTTTTTATTCAAACAGCTGAGGATTTTGGATGGCCCTAATGATTATAAACTTGAATAAGCTAGATGGTAACAGTGATCCTGCGTTTAGCAGTCTACTACCTAGATGCTTATATGCAAAGAATACAATAAAAACTTGACTAAAAATCTAAAAACAAGCTTATAAAACACATAAAATGTATCTGAACATTTATCTTTACCTGTACAAAATCATTGCAGCCCAAGTAAAACTCAAGTAAATTACATGGTACCCTGACTACTATTCTATGATGCAGTAAACACATATTGGTATTTTTTATATTCTTTGTAAAGCAGGTAAGGCCCACTAGGCAGAACTGTCTGTTTTCAGGAGTGACCTAGAAGCACTGGGGGAGGTCAAATGACTTGCTTGGAGTCACACAGTATGCAAGTGGAGGTTGTGGGAATCAAACCCAGGCCTGCTGGATGTACCCAGTTCATTGACTGTTTGTTACTCTAACCACTAGGCATGGGTGGTTAAACTGAATGGCTGATTACAACAAAGCAGTGCGGGTGATTTCCTTACTGACTCTATATGCAGCAAAGCAGAAAGAATGTAAAGCACAGCAGCATTCATTTTAAGATGCTGAAATCTGGGCCGGCCTGCTGGTGCTGTGGTAGCACTATTGCTTGCAATGCCAGCGACCCAGGGTCAGAAGCAAACTCGAGTTGCTGGAGGTCTGGCCAGGGGAGTAGGATCGAGCACCTTGGGGGATTGCCCTCCTCCTCCAGGGAGAGTGGGCTGCAGGTCCTGCTGCTTTACCACCACCTGTGTGATCATGGGTGGTAATGCAATGGTGCTGCAGAGTGATCAGGAAGGGAGGACGCTAGCCAGGATCTGGAGCAGTGGCATGTTTCTATGTGACCTACCTCCTTGGATCTTCTCTAGTGCTGGTGCCCTCAGGGACAGAGACCAGAAAACCAGGAATAGTCACCTCACATTGGCCACTGGTAGAAGGGACCCAGGTGCCCCAGACTTCATAACCAGGCTCCATGAGGGACCCACTGAGCTGCCTGACACACACTAAGGGAGTGTGGAGGGGTGACCTGGTGTCCCCTCCCTTCCCACCTGGGGGGGTACAATCCAGATAGGATAGGGGCAGGACTACAGGAGCTCTTGAGCATTAGCTCTGGGTGAAGCTAAGGGATAGCCAGCCTCGGGATCTCTGAAAAGTGGAGACTGACGTTGTGAGAAGGGGACATAGAAAGAAAAAAAAAAAAAAAATTAAAAAGATGCTGAAATCTTAGAGATTCTGTGCAGTGACATACAATTTCCATGAGGCACCGGTACAAGAATTCAAAATCCGCAAACCATGCAGGATCCCGTGATTGTTACCGATGTTACCGGTAAAAATGGAAAACCAGGGTCCCTGACTCTGAGTAATCCATTAATGGGTCCATTCACCTCTTTATCTCTACCCACACTGGTGATATTTTGGTACAGCTCCACAATACGTGTATCAAGTCACTCGTCTCTGTACCACATCTAAAGCACAGGTCTGTCTGCTTTAGGCCTCTCTTACATAGTTTCACAGGGGTGTAGTATATATTTGAAACAATAAAAAAATGTAAGTTTTTATACTTGGGTATCACAATATACCTGGCATTATTCCATACATTAGCCCAATCGATTACTACTGGGGCTAACACTCTATCCCAATAATTCACTGCCGGAGGTGCCCTCGGTCCCAAGAAGCTAAGAGTGATTTTATAGACCTGTGATAAGATCCTTGAGCTTGGATCAACCCCCTCCAGATCTTCCCAACTAAAAGAGTCTTCTAAGAACCCCCCTAACCTTCTTAGCTCTCCCTCCAACATGCTTGTGAGTTGTAATCTTGGAAAATACGCCATTCGTGGCATTCGTGGAAAACCACCTTAGAATCCTTCGAATTACATCTTCTAGTTTCAGGCCTAGAACCCAGTTAGCCCACTTCCCTTTAATTACCCTATTCCTATGAGCAAGTTAGGATTGCCCAGTAAAGGCTGCTTTATGGCCTTCTTCTGGTCTCTTTTCTGAACCCTAGTCAAGCATGACCACCAGGCTTCTACTGCCTTCACTACTGGGTTTCCCTATCTCGCTTGAAGCACTTAGCTATATCAGCATACAGTGGGGCCTCTAGGGAAAGTCCTGCCTCCTTCATCATTTGAGTCTCCAACTGAAGCCATTCCGGGATGTAAGCCTCCCCTGTTCCCTTTATTCCATCGAAGTCATGAGACCCAACTGGCCCGCCACATAATACAGGTGGAGGTCCGGCAGCTTAATCCCCCCATGAGAAGCAGGTAAGCACAGGGCTTTATATTTTCTCCTGGGCGGTTTAAATTTCCATAAAAAATCTGAAATTAGCTTTTTAACCTTGTTAAACCATTTTTTGGGGATATAATATGGGACTAGATAAACCGGGTATAACAATCTTGGCAGTAGATTCATCTTGATCAGCCCAAGTCTTGCCATGAAATTCAATGACTGCTTATTCCATCTTGTTATATCCCCCTTGATTTCTGATAATGTCTCTTCCATATTCACTTCCGCCCCTATCTCAGGGTTTCTGGTAATCCAGATGCCCAAATATTTGATCTTATCAGGCATCCATTGAATTTGGAGCTGGGCAAAGTCTGCCTTATATACATAAGGGGTCAGCGGGAGGATTTGGGTTTTAGTTAGATTCAGTGCATAGTTGGATACCCTGGCAAAGTGCCCTATTAGCTCCTTACCCTTTCCAATCCATCTGCTGGGTCCATGGTGTAGGAGCACATCGTCCGAAAACTGATAATTTTAATTCCCGCCCCAATATCTTAACCCCCCCTAACATATTTATCATTATTTATTATCCTCAGCAAAGGTTCCAAATAGATGTTAAATAATATTGGGGAGAGGGGGCACCCTTGCCGGGTCCCATTTTTCAATTGTATTTCTTGAGACATGTAACCATTGCACAACACTCTAGCAGAGGGGGCAGTGTACAGATTTTTTATTCCCCTAAGGAGACTTTGAGGAAATCCCATCCTTTCCATTGTGGCAAACAAAAAAGCATGGGAGACCCTATCGAAGGCCTTTTCTGCATCTAAAGATATCAAGGCTAGGTGTACTTGACAATCTGATGCATAGTGTAAGATGTGGTGCAGCTTCCTCAGGGCATCATGTGCTCCCCTCCCTGGCATAAAGCCTACTTGTTCCCTACTAATCACCCCGCTGCATTCCGCCATATTCTGTTGGCTAAAACTTTGTGAAGGATCTTGATGTCCTGGTTCATTAATGCTATCGGCCTGTAACTAGACAATACATTCTTAGGTTTATTTGGTTTCGAATTAATGTGATATAGCCTGATAGAGGGGGGATGATAAACACCTCTTGCATTACCTTGTTATAGAATTCTTGGAGGAGAGGCAAAAGAATATGTATATATGTTTGATAGAACTTAGCTGTAAGGCCATCTGGCCTGGTGTTACCCACCGGAAAGATTTAACAACCTCTAGAATTTCTGTTGCCCCAATAGGTGCCTCCAACTCTGCTGTTTGTGCAGCTTCCAATACCGGCAAGGGTGTTCCCTCTAAAAAGGCATTAATTTCCTCATCTCCCACATTGTTTTCTAGCTGGTATAGGTCCTTGAAGTACATTGCAAAAGTATCTGCAAGTTCTTGAGGATCTATTATATATTTCCCTCCCTGGTTAATTGCTGTTATTGTCCTACTAGCCTCCCACTCCCTGACTCTGGATGCTAACAATTGTCCTGGAACATCAGCCTTCAGGAGGTATTTAGCATTAATTTTAGTTAACCAAAAGTCTACCTTACTATAAACAATATTTTCTACTTCCTGCCTTAGACTTTTGAGTTCCTGGTCAATTTCTTCCGATGATCCCTCCAATGGAGCCAAAGAGCTAATAGCCCCCATAATAAAATCCTCTTTTGCTTTTCTGAGTCTGTTGTTTCGAGCTGTCAAGGCTTGGGCCTTACTCGCGAATAGTACTTTACAGGTTGGCCAAGCTAGCTTTTTGTCAGACAGTGTAGGTAGCTGCTGATGTATTATTTCTATTAAAGCACCTTCTAAACTATCCTTAGCTGCAACATCTGACAGAAGAGCATCGCTCAGCTTCCATCGGAAGGGCCTGGGGGGTCCTGATATCAATTCCCATGATAACACTATTGGGGAATGATCAGAGAAAGTTCTATTCTCTACTGATACTCCCTTTACTCCCAAAAGCACCTCCCTATTAACTAAAAAAACATCTATCCGAGAATGAGTCTTGTGTACTGCTGAGTAAAAGGTCATCATGTTATTTCCTATGAAGTGGGACTGTATTGGATCCACCAAGGCAGTGGCCTCTAACAACTTATTCAGGGCCACCTGGGCTTTCAATAGGGGTCTATTAGTAGCTGGAGACCTGTCCTCTATATTATCCGCAGTTATATTCCAGTCTCCTGCTAAGATAAGGAAGTGTCCCATCTAACCAGCTATGTCTCTCTCTAGAGAGGCAAAAATTCTGGATTAGAAGGGGTTGGTCCATATAGAGGCTACCGAGCGACCTCCCATGCATGAGGCCCAAGATAACACGCTCTACCATCTTCTCTTGCTGATACCTGTTCTACAGTAAAGGGGTACGTTTTCCTAATTAAAATCACCACCCCACCCGAGGCTCTTTCTTTTCCTATGCCAAAAACCTGCCCCACCCATATTCGCCTCAGACTATTCAATTCTTCGGTCAGTAGATGCGTTTCCTGCAGGGCGGCGATTTGGGCACCCATTTGATCCAGTTGTCTCAATATTACCATTCTTTTACATCTACCCCTGAGTCCCTTAACATTCCACGAGATTATTTTAACATTTGCCATGAACCTAGCTTAACATTTGCTTTGGGGCATTTAATCTCCAAGATCTCGGTCTAGCTCTGCCTGTTTTACTCTCCACCAGGGAACTCTTCCCATATCCCTATCTATATCCTCCCCTCACTCCCCTGCCCCGATCCCTAGATCGCCCTCCTCCTATACGTCAGATCTTCGATGAGCTCCCTGCTCTGCTGCTCCCTTACCCCTCTACAATCAGCTACAGCATTCGAGAGGGCCCTACTCCTGCCTTGCTAATGGTTCCTCTTTGTCACCCTTAAGTAATCACCTATAATACTCTAGACCCAATATCAATTGACCATGTCTACTGGATCATTAACCCCAACAAAACATGTAGTAACCTTACGTACCCTGCATTGTTACTCCTGGTTATCAACTTTCTAAGGTAACAGTAACTATTAAATCCCTCTCCCCTTCAAAAGATCACCCCCCCATTAGCAATTTCTCCTTATATCCAGCACTTCCTAGTCCCCCCCCCAAACTATTCCCAAGTCCTTCAGTGGCCTTCTTCGCCATCGAATTGCATTCCAGCCCATTTCTGGTCTGTTCGTGAGGAGTATGAATGGTTGAAATCAGAGGGCCTAGCTAGGACACCAAATGCAGGGGGGGTGCCAGTAAGCCTATCCAGACACATTCTAACCAGAAACCTGCAACCCTCTGTTCTCGCTACCAATTCCCCAGATTATCACTTCTCCTAGTGCTGCCAATGTTAGAGAAATATTTTTTATCCTTCTTTAAGTGCCCACCTTAAAGTTCCTATTTCAGATCATTTCTCATACAAACATAATTCAAAATAACATTCCAATAATGGCCCTCCTCGTCTTGATCAGGTTTTCAAGCCTTCCCACAACCTGTAATTATACACATAGATCAGGAAACTGAAATTAGACGGATACACCACCCTGAAACAAGTTCCCAGGAGTCCAAGTTAGTCCACATTACAACTTTCCTTAAACTCTGTTTCGCTCAGCTCGGTGCTCTGAATAGCTCAGGGGTTCCATGACGTAGCCTTCCAGAGCCTCCTTCACAGTAAGAAAGCTACCCTGATTGAAGTCGCACCACCAAAATGGCAGGGTATACAAGATGAAACTTGATTCCAGCTAGATATAACTTCTTTTTGATATCTAGATATTCTTTCTGCTTTCCTCTTACAGAAGGGGTATGATCTTGAAATAACCACAAGGTGGCCCCATTCCATTGCATAGGTTTCTTCTGTCTTGCTGCAGATAGAACATGCATCTTTTCCTTATAGTTGAGAAAACGCATGATGATTACCCTCGGTCTTGCTCCTGGTGGGGGCATTTCTCTTAACGCTCTGTGTGCCCTTTCCAGATTATAGGCATCTCCATAAGGTGTGGGGCCAAACATTTTAAGCAGCATTTCTTGAATGTAGGAGATGCAGTCTGACCTTCGCTCTCTGGCAACCCTGCCAGGATTAAGTTGTTCCTCCTACTTCTCGATTCTTGGTCTTCAATTCTCTCTTCCAGCTTTTAATTTGCCTTTTAACCACTACCAGCTCTTGCTCCATGATGGAGAGTTTCCTCTCTTGAGATGCAAGTCAGGCTCAGCATCGCCCATCCTCTAGGCTAACAATTGCAGCGCTGGCTTTACTTCTGCAAAGTCCATGACTAGCCTTCAAAAGCTGCTTAATTTCCAGGATGTCTCCCCCATTTGGGCTGGCTCCCCCTTCTGCGTTTGCTACTTCCTCCTGGTCTTCTGGGGTTGAGAGCTGTGATTTGGGCCGTTTGGAGGCTGGGGCCCTTCCAGCCAGAGACTCGCCCATCTCGGGATCCATACTACTTTAGTGTCATGATCTGACTCTACCGCCAGCTGCTCACCACGAATCAGAAGCTGAATAATGGATCGCGGGTCACCACTCGCCAATACCACGTCCGGGAGCCTTGCTAAGCCTAACGAACCCCTTCTGCAATATTAAATCAGCCTTGCAGTGCTACGAGGAGTTATTTAATAGCTGAGGGGCCCAGGAGCAGCGCGAGGGACGTCTTACCCGACCGGACTCATCACGTGATCCCCACTCCTCCCTAATCTCTACAGTTCCTCCCTCAAAGTAGCCAGTCATCTACAGACCATACACCCCCCCATCCTCCAAGCCCAGTCCAGGATCATGGCAGACCCACACCCTGTACACCCCTCCACCCTTCCAACAATGCCCACCATAGTGACATGTGGCACCTGCCCCATTTTGGCCCCCATCTTATGTTAGGGGGTGTTACTCCCAGGTTCTGTACCCTACTACAACTGTTAGGTCCCTATTTACTCAAATTCCTGTCCCTCCCCCCACACTAGTTCCCCTACTGACCCCTTGCTGAAGGGGGTAATTCAGGTTCAAATGTCATCTGTTAGACACTGTATTACTGTAGGAATCCTAAAGCCTCCTTGTCTGGTTTTCACTACTCAGCTACCATACTTTTTGTTCTTGGCTCTCATATAGTTTTACTTAGCCCAGTTAGAAATCCTATTGCACTCCAAGTATTGCTAATTTCAGTTAGAAAAATAAACAGAACAAATAAATATGTATTATTACAAGAATCATAACAGTATAGTTCAGTACTTAGCTCAGTTAGAGAAAGAAACAGAAGAAGTAAATCTGTATTATTACAGCAATCCTAAAGCATCCAGTCATTGCTTTGTCTCCACTCCAGAGACCCTGCTGTAATACAGGACCACAGAGGACCCTGGGTGGGAGGGTGGGCAACTGAAAGTCCTGCAGAGCTCCATGGAGGTCGCTCAGTCCCCTCTCTCACTCGCTCATTCTATTTCTCCGATGCTGCAGGCTAACCTTTGGTACTGGGCTCCTGCTTGCATTGGCACCTTTTTCTGCTCACAAAGAAATCCGCAGCAGTCCTGACACAGCTCCGTTGAGCTCGCTCACTCCCCCTCTCTCACTTGCTAATTCTGTTTCTCCCGACACTGCAGGCTGCCCTTTTGTACTGGGCTCCTGCCTGCACTGGTACCTTTTTCTGCCCACAAAGAAATCCGCAGCAGTACCGACACAGCTCCGTTGAGCTCGCTCACTCCCCCTCTCTCACTCGCTCCTTCTGTTTCTCCCAGTGCTGCAGGCTGCCCTTTTGTACTGGGCTCCTGCCTGCATTGGCACCTTTTCCTGCCTACAAAGAAATCTGCAGCAGTCTCAACAGAGCTCCATTGAGCTTGCTCACTCCCCCGACCTCACTCGCTCAATCCTAATCTGTCCCAAACACTGATTTCCCAAAGCGACTGTGCTATTCTGCGTCCGAAGTGCGAAAACATATTTCAGCCAGGATGTGAAAAATGATAGCTGTACTGTTCTTAAGGAGGTGTGAAAAAATGCCAGTGCTGAAAATCCGGTGTGAAAATATTACTAATTTACGAGGTTACAATGGTGCATGGAAATTGCGCAACACACGCTCGTAACACAGTCATTTTATGGACTTTCATCACAAAATTTTCAACATAGGAATTTTAGGACATCTGCTCATGAACAGTGTCACTGTGGTTTTCTTAATGTGTCCCAAACACTGATTTCCCACAGAGACCGCACTATTCTGCGCCGGAAGTGCAAAAATGCATTTCATCCAGGATGTGAAAAATGACAGTTGTACTATTCATAAGGAGGTGTGGAAAAATGCCAATGTTGAAAATCTGGAGTGAACATATTGCAAAGTCGCCAAGTTATGAGCGTGCGTAGCAACTGCGCAACGCACACTCGTAAAACAGCAATTTTTGGATTCTTTCTACCAAATTTATTACTCAGCTCAGCTAGAGCAGTAAACACAACAAATAAATATGTATTATTACAGCAGTCATAACAGTATAGCTTAGTACTTAGCTCAGTTGCAGAAATAAACAGAACAACTTAATCTGTATTATTAGAGCGATCCTTAAAGTATCCAGTCATTGCTTTGTCTCCACTCCAGAGACCCTACAGTAATATAGGACCACAGAGGACAGTGGGTGCGAGGGTGGGCAACTCTAAAGTTCTGGCACAGCTCCATTGAGCTCGCTCACTCCCCCTCTCTCACTTGCTCATTCTATTTCTCCTGACGCTGCAGGCTGCCCTTTTGTACTGGGCTCCTGCTTGCGTTGGTGCCTTTTTCTGTCCACAAAGAAATCCGCAGCAGTCCCAACACAGCTCCATTGAGCTCACTCACTCCCCCTCTCTCACTCACTTGTTCTGTCTCTCCCCGCGTTGCAGGCTGCCCTTTTGTACTGGGCTCCTGCCTGTGTTGGTGCCTTTTTCTGCCCACAAAGAAGTTCACAGCTGTCCTGACAGAGCTCCGTTGAGGTCGCTCACTCCCCCTCTCTCACTCGCTTATTCTATTTCTCCTGGCACTACAGGCTGCTCTTTTGTACTGGGCTCCTTCCTGCACTGATGCCTTTTTCTGCCCACAAAGAAATCTGCAGCATTTCCGACAGAGCTCCATTGAGTTCGCTCACTCCCCCTCCCTCATTCGCTCTTTCATTCTGTTTCTCCTGGTGCTGCAGGCTGCCCTTTTGTACTGGGCTCCTGCGTTGGGACATTTTTCTGCCCACAAAGAAATCCGCAGCAGTCCAGGCAGAGCTCAGTTGAGCTTGGTCACTCCCCCCCTCCACTCGCTCAATCTTAATCTGTCCCAAACACTGATTTCCCACAGCAACCGTGCTATTCTGTGGCAGGAATGCAAAACCATGTTTTGGCCAGGATGTGAAAAATTACAGCTGTACTGTTCATAAGGAGGTGTGAAAAAATGCCAGTGTTGAAAATGTGGTGTGAAAATATTACAAATTTGAGAAGTTACAAAGGTGCGTGGAAACACTTCAACGCACGCTTGTAACACAGTCATTTTTTGGACTTTCGTCACTAAATTTTCAACATAGGGATTTTAGGACCTCTGCTCATGAACAGTGTCACTGTCATTTTCTTAATCTGTCCTGAACACTGATTTCCCACAGCAACCGTGCTATTCTGCGCTGGAAGTGCAAAAACACATTTCTTTCAGGATATGAAATATGCAGCTGTACTGTCCACAAGGCGGTTTGAAAAAATGCCAATGTTGAAAACCTGGCATGACAATATTACAAATCTGCGTAGTTACAAGGGTGCATGGAAACTGCGCAATGCACACTTGTAACACAGTCATTTGATGGGCTATCATCACCAAATTTTCAACATAGGCATTTTAGGACCTCTGCTCATGAACTGTGTCACTGTAATTTTCGAAATCTGTCCCGAACACTGATTTCTCACAGCAACTGGGCTATTCTGTGCTGGGAGTGCAAAAACACATATCAGCCAGGATGGGAAAAATGACAGCTGTACTGTTCATAAGGAGGTTTGAAAAAATGCCTATGTTGAAAATCTGGCGAGAAAATAATGCAAATTCACGAAGTTACGAGTGTGCGTAGCAACTACACAACACACGCTCTATAACAGGCATTTTTTGAATGTTTTCCACCAAATTTGCAACATAGGCTTTTTGAGAGCCCGCCTCATGAACACTGGCACTGTCATTTTATTAATCAGTCCCGAAAGGTGATTCCACGCAGTGACAGTGAAATCATCTTTCCGGGCCAAATAACGCCATGACAGTGGCTGAATTCATGAGGAGGGGTCCCAAAACCCCAATGTTGAAAATTTGGAGCCAAAATTCCAAAAAATGCCTGAGATATGTACCAACGTTGAAAAAACCCTATGTATGCCATTATACAGCTTACCAGCATTTCTTCAGTTCGTGGTCAGCTTTGAAGAGTGCAGAAGTGTTCCCAGTCCACCAAAGATCATCGCACCATGCTACAGAGGTAAGAATGGGGTGGGGGGTGTGGGGAGGTGGGATAAGCAGTGGGAGGGCATGGGTTGAGGGAGGGGCACAGAGGCGAGGGACCATTTTCTTCTTTTCAGGGTTAAAAAAAATAGACATCGCGGGACAGTTTTCCATTGTACCAGGTACTTTTGGCATGCTGGGTTGGCTCCCAGCATGCCAGCTGCATGTTTTGGGGTGGGGGACTGGAGCCGACGGGGATTGGTCACCCCCGTTGGCACATACAGGTGGGGGGGGCTCATGAGCCAAGAGGGATTGGGCACCCCCTTGGCAAACAACACAAACCGATGGAGACTGGGCTCCCCATCAGCAAATTGGTCGGGGAATGCAAGGGAGCCCTGCAATGATGGGTCACTCCCTCATTGCAGCAGATGATGCTGCAATGATGAGGCGGCCCCTGATTTCAGCAGCTGAAACTTTTCATGGTTGTGGCACACTGGTTGAACTAGTGTCAGCAGCAGTGTGCCACAGCATTGGAGAATAGAGGCCAAGCCTCAAAAGGCGGTGGGGGCATTGGCCACAACAGTACCGTGCCTCCACAACCTGCTTCTGCAGCAAGTTGACGCAACATGTTTCTTGCGCATGCGTGCAATCAACATAAAAAAGGAGAATTCTTCCCCTTATCAAGCAAAACGGATCAGAATATCCAGATAAAGGGGCATTCAAAAAACAAATGTGTCATGGTTTCAAGTCTATCTAGGCTGTTCTCAGGAAATATCTTTTTATTTATACATATCGGAATTACAATCCTTTGAGTCATAGACTCATTTCCAAAGGCTCCTCGTCAAATATATAGAGACAAACACAGGGTAACATAGCTACATGGTTACATCATTCATTGTACAGAATTAACACAGTAGTAAATTAGGTGCAATACTAGAGGGTATACAAAAGTTGTAATGGTAGAGGCAACTAAGCACATGGAAATATATTGACCTATACAAGGCTGTAGCTAGGCAATTAGAGAGTTAACATAACCAATGGATTGGTGTGGTGAGGAGTTAACTGTCCTGGGGGGACATTGTCACAGTCAGAGGTTGGCTAACTTTGGGTCCCGCCATGTTTGAGATGCCCACCAGACATGGGACCCAAGTCAGTTATGCACACCTACAGCTACGGGTTGCAAATATGTGGTTCCTGAGCGCAATTTTGAAAGGACCGATTTTAGGGGAGCTTGGTGATGGCAGCAGGGAGGGAGTTGAACCAGGTCGGGCCCTCTAGCAGAAGGATCTCTGTGCAAGTGAGGTCCTGACCCTAGGGACAAGGAGGGAGGACTTGCAGGCACTGCTGGTAGAGATGGTGGGGGTGGCAGTGTGGAGGGAGGAGGTCACCCCAGGTGGGGAGAGGCCTAGGAGAATTTTTTTGGTCAGAAGACATGATTGATAGAGGAGCCTCTCCTCAAAATTGAGCACATTGGCAGAGGGGTAAAGTGAGCAGATGTGTGTGTGTCTATCAGCACCAGTCAGGAGCCTGCAGGCCTTATTGATGGACATACAGGTCTTGTTGAGTGCAGTGTTATCTGCATCTGCACATACTGGAAGGCCATAGTCCACAAAGGACAGAACTGAGGAGATGACAGCTAGCCTGAGAACTTCAGGGGGAGTAGGCACTCTCTATGGCAGTATAGGACCATTGGGTTTAAACCCTAACCATTGCCTGTGGCATCTGTTGTGTCTCTCCCTTAGAATAGTCCTTCCTCTCTAGGCTATCATGTCCAACCCTCTCCTATCTCATCTGACCTTCCTTCCCCACTCCCTATACCTCCCCTCCCCTTCCCACCCCACTTGCTAGGCCATGCCTACAGTACTTATCAAAGGACTCTTACATCTCAATCTTCTTCGCACTTTGATGCTAGAGGAACTGCCAGTCCTGCTCACTATGACTCCTCCAATGATGTTTACTGTATAAACTTTAGCTCATTGCCTTACATCCATATATCTGTATCTATGCAATTGTATTTAAATGGCACTACCTTGTGTTGAACCTATTGCTATGTTCTGGTGGAAGTATCTTGTTACATGTGATGGTTATATTTTACAATGTTGTTATTCTTACTATGTAATTGTTAAGTACGTTCACTCAACCTGTTATGTCTTAACCCTGTTGCCAATTGTTTTGCCCCAGGTCCATCTTGTAAATTAGCTTGTCTCAATGATGTTCCGCCTGGCAAAATAAAGATTTTGATTCACTGATTGATTAGTTGAGGAGGCTGATCCATGCATTAGTGGCAGAGGAGAGGGTGCTGATGAAGGAGTGAAAGGTGAAGGCAGAATTGAAGATAATGCCTAGGTATTTGCAGGAGGACACTTGTTCAAGGGGGTGTTGAGTGCTGGAAAGTATCTGGAGGGGGGATTTTATGGCCCTGCTTTAGTGGTGGGTGAAAAACATAGTTTTTGTTTTTTTTAGATTGATGACCAGTCTGTGGTCTAAGAACCAGCGCTCTGCCTTGTTGAAGGAGTGCTGGAGGGAGACCTGTAGGGAAGCAAGGTTCGAGTGAGAGGCAAACAGGACTGCATTGTCCACACAGAGAAGGACCCTACCCACACAGGAGCTGGGGAGCATGTTAAGGTACAGGCCAAAGATGAGTGGGCCCAGTATGGGGCTCTGGGGAACACCAGAGTGGACAGAATGAGTGTTGGACAGGGTGTTCTGAATTTTTACGTACTGGGACCTGGAGGACAGGTAGCTAGTGAACCAGGAGAGGGGCCTAGGAGAAGCCACGTTGCCCAAGAAAGTCAAGCAGGAGGGGATGGCAGACCATGTCAAAGGACTTGGAGAAGTAGATAAAGACAGCTCCAGCAAGGTTGCCTGAGTCCAGGGCAGAGTGCAGGAAGTTGGAGAACTCCAGGAGAGCTGTGGTGGTGCTGTTGCCTGAGTGGATGCCATGCTGCTCCATGCACATGATATCGTGAGTGGCCAAGTATTCTATGAGCTGAACCGCCACTATTTCTCTAAGGCTTTGGAAAGTGGGGGGAGAATGGAGATTGACCAGTAGTTACTGGTGGAGGAGCTGTCACCACCTTTGAGTATAGGTGTGATAACTGCCATTTTACAGGCTAGTGGGAACTGACCAAGACACAGCGCGCTATTGAGCAGGTCAGTGAGTGGGGTAAGCACTGCAACAAGGAGCTGGTGAAGGAGCCTAGTATCTAATGGGTTATTACAGGGACTGGTGCTGTTGAGGGCTTTTGTTAGATATGGCCAGGCTTCTTAAGCTCAGGGACCTGATGGCATACATCCCGGGGTACTAAAGGAGCTAAGGGTGGAACTAGCAGAGCCATTATCAGAACTGTTTAGTGAGTCTCTGAGCACAGAAGAGGTCCCAGAAGACTGGAGAAGGGGTTATATGATCCCGCTCCACAAAAGTGGTAGCAGGGAAGAGGCAGGGAACTACAGAGCAGTCAGTCTAACCTCAGTAGTGGGCAAGATTATGGAGGCACTCCTTGAGGAAAGGATAGGCAATACCTGGAACCCATAGGAGCACAGGATCGAAGACAGCATGGGTTTACAAAAGGAAGGTCCTGTCAAACTAATCTCATAGATTTCTTTGACTGGGTAACCAGAGTGATGGACCAAGGGGGAGCAGTTGATGTCGCCTACCTTGACTTCAGCAAAGCTTTCCATACTGATCCACATAGAACATTGATTAATAAGCTGAGTAGGCTCAGAGTGGGTCAGAAGTTGGTCAACTGGGTGGCAAACTGGTTGTGAGCAGAAACAGAGAGTGGTGGTAAATGGTATACAGTCAGAAGAGATGCAATCACAAGTGGGGTACCTCAGGGATCAGTCCTGGGGCCAGTCCTCTTCAATATCTTCATCAGTGACATTGCAGATGGACTGGAGGGTAAGGTTTGTCTGTTTGCAGATGACAGCAAGATCTTCAACAGAGTAGACGATCCAGATGGGGTGGGCAGAATGAGACGAGATCTGGATAAACTATCAAAATGGTTGGAGGAGTGGCAACTGGGGTTTAATGCAAAGAAGTGCAAGATCCTGCACATAGGAAAGATAAACCCTGAAGTCACCTATAGGCAGGGAGAGGAGTTGCTGGCAGTCACAAGGGAAGAAAGATACTTGGGTATCATCATCACTGATGACCTAAAATCATCCAAGCAGACCACTAAATCAGTAGATAAGGCTAGGGGGATGTTGGGATGTATTAGTAGGGTATCACAAGTGAGAAGAAGTAGGTAATAATCCCTCTTTACAAGACACTGGTTAGGCCCCATATGGAGTACTGTGTGCAGTACTGGAGGCCACACCTTCACAAGGACAGTAACCAAATTGAGGCAGTCCAGAGAAGGTCAACAAAAATGGTGCAGGGACTGCATCAGAAAACATATGAGGACAGATTAACAGAGCTCAATATGTATACCCTAGAGCAAAGGAGGGAGAGAGGTGTTATAATCGAAACATTCAAACACCTTGAGGGCATTAAAAAGGTGAAAGAATCTAACATGTTTCAATATAAGTAAAATAGCAGGACAAGAGGGCACAGCATGAGATTAGAGGGAGGCCGACTAAGGGGTAATGTGAGGAAGTTCTTTTTCACAGAAAGAGTGGTGAATGCATGGAACGGCCTACCTCAGAAAGTGGTGGATATGAATACAGTGCAGGGCTTCAAACAGGCATGGGATAGGCATAAGGGAGCAATACAGATGAGTATGACTAGATAGGCCTTTGACAGGGCAAAGGCCGATGGCACATTTATAAGGTAGAAAAAGAAATGGGCAGACTGGATGGGCCTTGCAGTCCTTATCTGCCGTCAATTTCTATGTTTCTATGTTTCCATGTTGTATGTGATCCAAAACTCATGGTGTCCAAATTCTACTGACATGCTGTAATATGGGTTTGATGTTGGAATAAATAAAAATACAAACAAAAAAGACTAATGGGTTGATCATTTTTATTCCACCCTGTTTTATAGATAAATAGGTCACCCCTCTCTTAATCAGATTTAACAGACTTCCCAAATACATTGGAAAAAACAACTATAATGTGTCATCACCAATGCTCAGGGAGGTGGGAAAACAGCACTTAAGTGCAGAAACATTGTTAAAAGAAATGTTTTAACCATGTTGATTCTCTTCAGTTTGGACATACAGCAAGTGTTCTATCATTTTATCTTAATGTGAAGTTATTTATTTATTTGGAAAATGTTTCACCCACCAGGAAAGACAGCATGAGCTGTAAACAGCTCGTTTCCATAAGTATCCTGGGAAGGGTGTTACAAGACTTGGGGAGAACAAGCAAATACTCAGCAATAACAGCAATACAAGAACAATTACTAAAAACAAAACAGTGTAGTACAATTACAGAGCAGAAATAACCCAGACCAACCAGACAGGGTAAACAAAACCATATTTTGATATAACATACATTGCAACAGCCCAAGAGCAGGTGATCCGGTAGGGTAAAGGTTAGAGGATGGATAACACATTTGAAGTGCTAGAGGTAGTAGGCTGAGCATAACATTCGAAGTGCTGTTATATACCCAAGGGAGGGCAGTTATAAGACAAGTGAGGAAGTGGACTGGCAAGGGGTAGAGGGTGAGGGGTGTTGGAAGAAGGAGAGAGTGGGACAGTCAAGATCTATACCTGTTCAGGATGCTGAGAACCCTGCATGGCGGACAGGATCCCAATTGTAAAAGCTTGTGTCTCCAGGGCCGAAAAAGATACCCCAAATGTTTCCACCCCTATGTGAATGCAAATTGGAATGTTCATAAATTCAGTCAGTCCCCATCCATTCTTCCTATCGGGAGGCATTTACTTTTCTTACAATTCTCTTCTGAGCCTGTGGCAATCATAAAGTCTTTTAAGTTTCACCTACTACTATTCCTGAAAGCCTGGATGCCAAAGTAAGACATACATCATCAGCATACACTATTGTCTTAGTCTCCCTTTCTTCAGTGTGCACTGATATCCCCACTATTGTATCTTGTTTGTTTATGTTATGTAGTAACGGGTGTCCAATGATAAAATATACAACAAGGGACTTAGAGGACATTCTTGCAGTACACCTTTAGTTATGGCATACTCTTTCCCTATCTACCCATTTTTATAGGGTAAAACCACTGTATGGCTGTAATATAGTTGAACCGAGCCTACAAATTTCTCTGGGAACCCATATGACTGAATGCAGTTTCATAAGGAAGTATGTTCTACCCAATCAAAAGTTTTGGTCTGATCTAAGTTTACCAAAAAGCCACCCAATTCCTCTACAGTATATTCCCTTTCTCCATAATTTCCTGAATGAGGATGAGACCATCTATTATTTTTCTGCCCGGTACTGCATAAAGTTGGGAAGGGTGAATACTGCTTTCCAGAACCACCGGCATCTGGTTGCATAGAATTTTTGTAAAAATCTTACAGTCTGCATTAAGCAAAGTAATTGGTCTCCAGTTAGTAAGGGTGTCCCTCTCCCCTGATTTGTAGAGTAGAACGAGTATCCCTTTGTACATACTTTTAGGGAGTGTGTTAGACTTTAGAAAATAATTATAAACTTGAAAAATTTCCATAGATAGGTTTTGCCAAAGAAATGTGTATAATTCACTGGGGAGCCCATCAGGACCTGGAGCTGATCCATTTCTTATGTTCTCAATTACCATCTGTAATTCTTGTAATATTATCTCAAGGAATCTAAAAAATATGGGGGTATTTGTGATACTTCACAAGAAATGACCCATTCTCTTATGGCAGGTTCTGGTACAGTAAATCTCCCTCCTTAAACATGTGGGAAACATTGGCCCAGATATTCAAAAGGGTTGCGCCAGCACAAGTCCAAAAATGCGCCATTCTGCAATATTCAGCAGGAGGCAGTTGCGCCCCCCAAATCACACTGAGCAATAGCGCAATGATAATGAATGTATGCGTAACTGAAGGGGGAGGAACCATGCATAAATGGCGCAGTGCAATATTCAACAACATGCACCATGCACAAATAGGGGAGCAAGGAAGTTGCACTAGAAGGGAAATGAGCCAAAATAAAAAGGAACAAGGGAGAGGCGCAAGAACGCTACAGGGAAGGCACATGTTGCTGAACTATAGCCAGCCACACAGGCAACACACACACACAGAGCAGAACAGTGAAAGGGCACCTGGAACCCACAGGCTCAGGGAAGGTGTGGGAAGCCACAGCCACAGTGCAGAAGGGGGAAGTGCCACACAGCACTGAGGCCAGCACAGTTAGGTGTTCCTGATGCAGAGGAAGTAGCAGCCAGAACAGTGGGGGGAACACAGAAACAGCTGCCAGGGGGGGTGAACACAAGCCAGGGACATGGCCAGTGCCACCATCCAGATGGAGGCAATAATGAGGGGGGTGAGAAGGCGGGCAGCAGGGGGGCATGGCCGTGGAAGGGCCCGGCGGCGGTATGCCCCCAACAGGCAGTACCGAGCCTGCACCAGCTTCAAGATGTACAGTGATACTGAGATCGTGGGCTGGTACCACCTGAATCGGGCAATTTTGAGGCAGCTCTGTGAGCTGTGCAGTGATGTGATGCAGGCACCCACACGACGGAGCCATGCTCTGTCAGTGGAGACTAAAGTGACAGCTTGCATATGCTTGCTCGCCACGGGTACCTTCCAGAGACCAACAGGGGACACCACAGGCATAACCCAGTAGGCCGCGTCATGCCACCTCACCCAATTCCTCAGCGCACTGCTGCCACATGCTGTGGAGTACATCCATTTCCCCAGCACACTGGCAGAGTGCACAGCAAACATACAGGAGCTCTACAGGGTAGCACGTATGCCTGGTATGCTAGGGGCAATAGACTGCACCCATGTGGCCATCTGCACACCACCTGGCCCCGAGGGGGCCACATACATTAATCGCAAGGACTATGCAAGCATCAACTGCCAGGTGGTGTGCAATGCCAGGGGGTGCATAATCAATGTCTGTGCCATGCACCCTGGGGAAGCATACGATGCCTTCATCTGGCACCAGTCGGCACTGTGCCACAGATTTGAGAGTGGGGACATCCCCACTGGCCACTTAGTGGGTGAGTATGCAAACCACACGGACAAACTTAGTGCTTGGGAGGGGCATGGTCAGAGGTGACATGGGTAGTGGCCTACATGGCCCGAGGCAGGGCGATGCTGGTCACCAAATTAACCTCCACCCTCTACACACAGGTGACAGTGGATACCCACTCTGTCCCTGGCTGCTCACACCATACCAGCGGCCCGCGACCCCATCGCAGCAATGCTACAATGAGGCACATGCCACCACACATAATGTCATCGAGCGGGTGTTCGGTATGCTGAAGGCACATTTCCGTTGCCTGGACACCTCCGGCGGTGCCCTACAGTACAGCCCCTCAAAGGCCTGTGGGCTATTCCTGGCCTGTTGCATCCTGCACAACATGGCCAACGAATGTGGGATAGCCGTACAGGTCGAAGAGGGGGACAGCGATGGGGACGATGAGGACGCCGGTGACAATGGTGATGGGCAGCCCCCCCTTGGGTGATGGGACCCCCGACGTCTCCGGCTGGCACAGCTGCACCGGGACACCATCACGGAAGAGCACTTCAGCCAACCCAGGTAAGTCATGGGGCCATGTGAAACCACCAGTGGCAAAGGCACAACCCACAAACATGCATGGATACACACCAGGGGTGCATGCCATCAAGGGAAGTGGCCAGGCATGGAACCACATACACCACCAGGGATGGGTGAGGTCTAACATGGCATGTGGACAGACACACACACACACAACTCACCAGACATGCACAAAGGGTAGGAGGCACGCTGACCCAGAAAGCCACCCCTAGCCACACACATGTCCACAGACCACCACGCCCACTGCCTGTCATTGTGCATGTGTCAGACGCTGGGCACCATTGCACATTGGCGTACGGCGCAATGCAGGCATCATCATGCACACGCAACTGCAGACAGCAGCCGGGAGGGTGTGCAGATGGACTGTGTGTGTGCATGCAGGGCCGGGTACCCACTCATGCATTGCCCACTGAATGACACAATGCACACAGGGCAGCATCAGACAGTAGCAGTGCTGGGAGACAGGTCAGTCACGTGCCACAGTGCCCCAGCCACCATGGATGCATGGGCTGCCCCACCGAGACCCGCCAGCAGTGACAGGCTGACCACTGGCCTCATGGGGTGGCACCGATGGTCCCCCAAGGGTTCCACTGTGTGAACGTGACCATGCTCGCGCAGGGGTCTGCAGCACACCGAACATGCCTGCGCCAGGCGTGCTCGGGATGCCCACAGCTGAACCCGGCGTTGACAAGGATGGAGTCGCATGACGCCGGGAATGGGGAGTGGACATTGCACTGCGCGGTGTCTGTGATGCATGGGCAAATAACTATGTGCTCCCTGTGGCCATGGCAGCTGTGATTGTCTGTGTCAGGCTGTCAATGGCAGCGGTCACATCCTCCCGCATCCGGTCCATCCCTGCCAGGAGCAGAGTGATTTCTCTGCTGCGACGCTCCTCTGCCTGGTGCAGAGCTGCACTCATTGCATCCACTGCCGTCACAAGCCGCATCTGCTGATTGACTGATGCTTGCAGTATGCGGGTGTGCTCATCCAAGAGGTCATCTGCCTGATAGGCATGGTGTCCCTCAGGGTGTTCATGGCCCTGATGCTCATCACCCCTTGAGGGTGGGTGCTGCACACCAGGGCCAGGACTGGGCATGTCCACAGGCAGTGCACTGATGCCGCCCCCTGACATTGTACCCCCAAGCCCATTGGCTGACTACTGATGCTGCCCCTCCGGCTGCTGCTCCCCAGGGCTCAATGGTGCCGCCGCAGTGGTCACAACAGTCCCACGGTCCTGTGCACACACCAGTGCTGCCCCACCGCTGCTGACAGGCACAGGCTGGAACTGTGATGAAATGCAGGCCTCCACGGCGGCACCACCCACAGCCATGGCCGTGATGTTACCTGCTGTGTGGCCATCCTGTGGCACACACGTGTCACTGCCCATGATGTTAGCTCCATCATCATCGGTGACAGATCCGGCACCAGCCCAAGTCTCAGCATGCTGGCATCCATGGATGCTGGCACGCTGGAACACGGGCAGGTCCTCCTCCGCATCTGCTCCAACAACATCAGTCTGAACGTCCAGGCGGGCCCACTGTCGCCCTGAGCCGCGTATTCCTGTGGAGGTGGATGGGCCCTCCTCCATCTCCATCTGACTGGCCTCAGTGGAGAAGCCCACCACCGCTGACCCATGCAGATGCTCAGGAGCTGTAAGGGAAAACAAAGTCGCGTTAATGCATGTGACCTACCCTGTCCCCCCCAATAGACAGACCATGACCTACCATTCAGTGACGGGCTACCACCCATCTGGAATCCACCACCCAGAACACCCTCAATGGCACAATGCTGCATGCTGCCAGCAACCCTTTCCTCCTGTGGGGTCAGGTGTAGCACCTCTGGCTGTCCCCCACCTGTCACAGACCACGCTGCCTGATGGCAGCCACCTTCTCCTTAATCCTCCACCTGTCTGTGCCCATCTTCTTCTTGCACTTCTGCATGGAGTGCTGGTGGCTGCCATGCAGGTTTACAGCACATGCCACCTCCTCCCATGCAGCAGCATGGGCCTGGTGTCTGCGGAGAAGCGGCTCCTGGTCTAGGTAGGCCTCGAACAGGGTATCCGTCTCGGCCTTCATGAAATTTGGTCTCCTCCTCCACCCACGACTCTGTTCCTCTTCCTCCACAACTCGCTCAGTCATGATTCAGCCTGTGAGAATGACAGGTGTTACCTGTGACTGTGCAGTCCCATGCATGTCCCAAAATCCACAGTCCACACTCCCAAACAGCATGCAACTCACCAATAGACTGCAATAACTGACTATGGCCAGTGCAGCCCAATGTCGCACTTTTATAGCGCAACCCATGCAAATGAGGTGAGGTGCATCTTTAAGTGGATGCAAATGCAGTGACTATGCCATTGAATGGCTGATCAGCTGATTTGCATAAGACAGCTGAGTATCGCGCTGTTGCGCTTTGCACAATTGTGTTGAACGTGCTGAGCCAAGGGCGCAGTTCTGTGACTTGCGCAGTACATACCTAAGTGTGCATGCCCGGGTTGATGACGCAGGTGCCTGCTGCGCTGCTGATGTGCTGTGCACAGGAGGCAATGCAGGGCATGGCCACCATTGTGCCAGTGGCACTACAGCCCTGTTCACCTATATGACGCTGTGGCACTGAGGCATCATAGGCGCACTAGAGCAACAGCGCGGTGGGCCGCTACAGGAGGTGGCACACAGGCACCCAATCGCACTAGACACATTGGGTTCCAATCACGCTGTGGCTGTCTGTGTGCCAGAGACCCTTGACCCTGTGCCCGACCTTTGCCCCCTAGGTGCCATGTGTCAGGCATGGGTGCACCACTATCGCGCTGTTCAGTGACAGCATGATAGGGAATGGCAGCGCTGTACCGCGCAGCATCTGCACGTGGTGGAACCACGCTGCAGGGTGCCATTTTGACTTAACTGAGTAGTAGAGATGGTGCGGAGGAGACCTGTACAGTGGAGCTAGGTGGAGCTGGCAAACCTGGCTGCCATTGTGGAGCCATATGTTAACCCACTATTTGGTGAGGCACCCCTGGACAGGGAAAGGAGTCAGGTGTGGCAGGAGGTGGCCGATGCCCTGGAGGAGGCCACCGGTATGGGGCGGATGGCAGAGCAGTGCCGCCACAGATATGGGGACCTGAGGCAGAGGGATCTGGACCTGCTTGCCCGCCTGCAGGCACATGCCAGGAGGGGTGCAGAGCCACAGCCAGGTAGGTGCAACATCCATACACTTTTACCTTCCATACGGGTATCACAGTTGCATGTGTCCGGCACATGGTGGGGCCATCCGGTGTTGGCCATGGTGGTGTTATCAGGATGTGGGGTGGGTGGGTCTGGCTGTGTGGGACTGCACACATATGGGGGGGGGGACTTTGCTACAGGATTGTACTGATGTTCCTCTCTCCATGTTTGCACCTTAGGCCCAGACGAGCGCAGGCTGGCGAGGGAGAGGAAGCGCCGCCAGGAGGACCATCAGGCCGGGAGGGTTGAAGGTCCGCAGAGGTGCAGGGCCAGCCTGATGATGGTGAGTGCCTTACATCCATGATTACTATTGCATACTGTGTAACAGGGTGGGCAGCGGGGCATGGCCACCATCCATTGACACCACTGCCATGCACACAACTTGTTACAGTCAGCACTGTCCAGTGGCACTGCATGTCTGGGAGTGCATCAAAGTCCATGCATGCACTGGGCACATGGCTGTGGCACTGCCTTCACACCGCATAGCCAAGTCACTGTACGGCCACAGTGGTGCTGTGCAGGACATGGGTGGTAGGTGTGTGCAGTGGTCCATGTGGCTGTGGCTGCCTGGGTAGGCAGGTCTTGTGGACACGGTCACTATGGGTGGTCGTACACCATCACAGGGGCATGGCACATGGCTGTATGCCATGCACAGTGGGTTTGCTGCAGGGGACTGGACAGTCACACGTATTGACTCCCTTTGTCCTAGGTGGACAACGCAGGATGGCCCTGGAATGGGCAATACAAGAAATACTGCAGCTGGCATGGGCATCCCTGGCAGTCTTGGAGAGGTTGGAGTGACATGGGGTCCGGAGGAGGAGAACCCAGAGGTGCCACAGGAATGGAGAGCAGGGCAGAGAATAGGCCCTCCATAACCCCCTGACACCCATACCCCCTGGACCCACCCTCACACCCCTTCTTCCCTCTCCCATTTGTACACCCCTGCACCATGCCAGCCCCCACCTGGTTTGTGGCCCTTCCCCCCCTTGTGTATATTTGTAAATATGTTGCATAGTTGTTATATTTACATAGAAACATAGAAACATAGAAGTTGACGGCAGATAAGGACCGCAAGGCCCATCCAGTCTGCCCATTTCTTTTTCTACCTTATAAATGATATACATATATATTTTGATACATATATTTTGTTATAACAACTGTGGTGGTCTCTGATTTGCAGTGGGCTACAGGTGCTCAGCTGCAGTGGTGTGCATGGTGTCAGGGGTGGTGCACGCATGGGCATATGTGTGTGTGTGTGTGTGTGTGCAGAGGTGAACCACCTATGGTGTGGGCAGGGGGATCAGTCACTGTCTGTGGTTTGTGTGTTGTACTCTGTGCACTGGATGCCTGTGTGCAGTGGTCCATGGGGCCTGCACTGTATGCATGGCACCCCTGTCAGACCGTCCATGGCCTGTGCAGCTGACACCCTTGCATGTCTGTGATATGCATGGTCTGCTGGCGTGTCAGTGGTGGCTGCTGTGGCCAGTGCTGGGATGGGATGTGTCCTTGGGAGGGTGTGCAGGGTGCTGTACCACTGGAGGTGGGGTCCGGGGCATGCCCTGTCCCATGTGGGGTACCTCGTGTGCTGACACAGGATCGGTCTCTCAGCTGTACCTCGGGATGGACATGCAGGGCAGCACTGTGTATGCATCTGTTGCATCACTGTCTGCTGCCGCCCGCTGCAGGGTGGCCATGATGGGGCTGCCTTGCATTGCTCCATGGTGCACAGGGTTGCATTGTCACAGTGGGGGTGGTGGCATGCATAGGGTGTCCTACACTGTTGGGTGCTACTCCTCGGCAGGGTGTATGGGGATCATGTTGAGGGTGTGCTCTGCATTTGTGGGATGGTGTGGTATGGGGTGGTCGGCCATCCTTGTGTGCCGGTCACAGCTTGCCAGGGGGTGTGATGGGGCACCATGGCCCGGCTGTGGGTTGGTTGCTGGTCTCCATGGGCCAGTGGTTATTCCAGCCCTCCCTCAGTTGTGCAGTGCATGGGGTGTGGGGGGACGATGTCTGTTCTGCTGTGTGTTCCTCTGCCCATCTGTGGCATGGGTGGTGGGCCCCTGCATCCCTGGTTGTGCTGTTGCATTGCTGCCCTGCTGCTGGGGGCATCTCTGGCTGCACTATGGCGCATCTGGACTGTTCAGCTGAACATCCCTTGTTGCGCTATGGCGCATCAGATATGCTCAGCTTCACCTCCCTAGTTGAACTATGGTGCAGGTGGTGTGATATTCAGTCGTTGGCCGTAGGTGCATCTTGGCCTGTGCAGTTTTTGAATATCACGCTTCTTGTGCGTGGGCACAATGGACTTGTGCTTGCTCCTGCTGTTGTGCACTTTTTGGGCGCAGTTTGAATGTCTGGGCCATAATGTTCTATTTCTGTTAAAATGTCCTTATTTGTGTTTAAAATCAACCCTTTCTTGCTTTTTAGCTGGTGAATCAGTTTATTTCATCTTTAATTACAGCAACTCTCAAAAGGGTTCATTTGTTCCTGTTTCTCCTGTTTTCTGAACTTTTGTTCAGTTTCTAAGGACTTCTTCCTCCTATATTGTATATTTAGCATTTCTTCCTTGATCTCCCTAATCTGTTTGGTGTATATTGTTTTTGTATCCATTTGTAATGTTTGCAAAAAGAGTAACAGAGCAAAGGTCAAAATATTTTTCTTTCTTTATTTTACCATTAATTTTCCCTATTGTTTTAAAATAATCTCATGTGTCAGTTTTGCTATCATCCCACCAGTAGTCCAATGAATTGTATGAAAATAAAACTGACTTTCTGGCTGTCAAAACATGCTGAAAAACATCTAAAATGGTTACATTATCTAGTAGGCTTAAATTTAGTCTCTAGTAACCCAGTCCCCTTGAAGTTTCCACACAGTTTGCTATGGTGATACTGAGCAAGGCATGGTCTGAAGATACAACTGGGATAACATTCTGCAATCTAAGTGGTAAAGTTGGGGAGATAAATCAATTGTCTATCCTAATTCAAATGACACCCCTAAAATAAGTGTGTGGGACCTGTTCTGATTTATGTCCCAAAACATCTTTCAAGCCATTATGGAGCAAGAGTTGGTTCAGAAAGAGAAGTCACAATATGTTATTGAGTTCTGTATCCCTCTATCTGACAAGAAATGGCTACAGTTAAAATCTCCCCCAAAGAGGACATTTTGGGCTATAAATAAAAAAGGTTATATTTTAGTTAGTAAATCAGTTCGACCAACTTTTGTCTATGGGGTATAAATGTTAGTTAGCCAAAAATCCATATTGTTCAGATGAACATCTAACAACAATGCCCTCCCAGGCTCAATATATCCACTAAATGTGTGATCTTCACATTTTGCTCCATAAAACAGACCCCTACCCCACTACAAGTGTCTTTGCCCTAGGCCAAAAACTAAGGCCCCATACCCAGGTATTGCTAACAGTAGAAATATGCAGGGAAGACAATCTGGTGTCTTGTAAAAACACATCAAAAGTTTGGCCAGAAAGAGGAGAATAGGTTGCTAGTCTTTTTCTTTCCATCAGAATACTATTCACATTCTGTGAGGCGACTGATAGTTCATAAGGGGTAGCACTCAGTGGTTAAAGAAAACTACTCATGGGACTTTTATTGAACTCGCTCTAGTTTCCATACATCTTCTTTATGGTTTCCCTTTCTTCTTTTCTATCTCTTTTCTATCTCTTTTTCCGTGTCTGAAAGTGCATCCACCTGGGAAGAGGTTATGGAAGCACTGTCCCACTCCATTTCAGCCTCCGACTCCCCCTCTTTGTAGAACAGAAATGGGGTTGTTGGTTGCTAGTACTTCTGTAGAGGAGTCAGTAAACACTGGCACTGTCCCTTTTCCTTTTTTCTGCACCAACTGAAATTCACCTTCTCCAGGGTTGGGTGGGGGCATGTCAGTGTGTTCTACTCCTGGTTCTTGTGCCTTGCTGGGGCCAGAGGGTGGACATTATCTGGTACCCATTCTTGTTGTGGGGGAGGCAAGTCTTCTAGGGGCTCAGGTACCTGATGGATTGTTCTAGATGCTGCTGTGTAAAAGGGGCTCTTGAAGCTACTTTGGCTGCTCTATTAATATAGAAGTCTTGCACCTGTAGTCTGCATTCTCGGTACTGTGGGATGCCCAGAGGCAATCCGTATAAAAGCGGCCCTCCTCTTCACAAAGATTACATTTCTGGTTGCTAGTGCAATGAAATCCTGAATGGCCTAATTCCCCACATTGTGTGCACTTCATAACATCACAATTCAGACTGATGTGTCTGGCTGACCCACATTTAAAGCACCGATGAGGCTGACCAGGATAGAAAAAAAAATCTTAATTCCTGCTCATGTATAGAGATGCAGCAAATTTAAATTTCGCTGGCTAAGTGAACGCGAAGTGGGCACTTCACATTGCCACTCCACTACACAGAGTGGGCAATGCAAAGTGCTCACTCCACCTTGTCATTACCACTTCGCCTTAAGGTGGAATGGCAATGCGAAATAAGGTGAAGTCATTGTTTTTAATGGACTTTGCATTCCTCATTCTGATTCTAAGTGATCCACTTGGAGTTTCAGATTTGGCAGCCCCCCCACACATCACATGGCTTACAGCACTGTAAGTCACATGCTCTTTAGCTAGGCAGGAAGAAAGTGAGTCATACAAGCAGACACTTTTACTTTCTCCTGTGCAGACGGAGAGAGAGTAGTGTGTTTTGTGACTGCTGATAATTTGAGATCAGAGCGAAGAGGAAATTTAAACTTTGATTTAGACCCAGCAGCTTTTTTAAAAGCTACATGTTTTTGTCTTTTCTGGGGTGCAGCTGTGCATTGCGGCATCCCTAAGAAGAGGAGGGCCACAGCAGCACCCACTGCTCCCCTAGAACCCCCACCACCACCACCACCAGGTCAGCCTGTAGAATGTGAGGACCCCAGAGAACTGTGTGTAACATAGGCTGACTTGGCAGTTCTCTGGAGTGCTGTCGAGGAGAACAATGAGAGGGTGAGTGCTGTGGAGCATCCGCTGGATCACATAGAGGGACATCAGTTGCAAATTATGTCCATGCTGGAACTGCTGCTGGATCACCATGGGATCCCACATTATTTTTTTTTTCCTCATACCATGTGCCTCCCCACACCTTCGTTGCTGTGTTATAAAACGTATTCGTCCACCATCCCTGACCCTTGCATGTAATTATGCCCTTTTTTTGTTGTCTTCCGTATGAGTGACACTTTGTATTCTGAGCAGTGCAAGCATACTGTTCTAAACTGCATGTGTGCAGTCAGTCTTCTTTCCAGTCTGTGTATGTACTGCAGACACTGTCCAACTCCCTAACTTAAAAACACTCATTAATGAGTACAATGGTGGGGTGGTGAAGCATGGAGAGATACTACAAAACAGACTTACAATACATCCAAGTAACTATTAAAAAAAATTAATGTGATTCGTGACGTGATCGTAAATCATGATTTGTGACTGCATTTGTGACCGTGATGATGAAGAAAGTGATTCGGTGTTGATGGTGTGAGATAACCAGTATGAAACTGTATTGGGAACACGAATGCCTATGGCTGTACAATGAGCTGTAGCTTAAAACTCCCAGACTTAAAAACACGTACCAATGAGTACAATGGTGGGGTGGTGAAGCCTGGAGAGATACTACAAAACAGGCTTACAATACATCCAAGTAACTAGAAAAATAATTAATGTTGTGATTCGTGCCTTGAATGATCATGAATCGTGATTTGTGACTGCATTTGTGATGATGAAGAACATGATTTGTATCGCAAGTGACTCGTGATGATGGACCTGACTTAAAAACATATATTAATGAGTACAATGTTCATGCAGAATTAAGCACCACACCTGCCAGTACTCTGAAGGGAAGCCAATGAAACAACTGTGACTTAAGTTACAGATGGAGATTGGGCCCTAAAGAGATGCAACTGCACAGACAGATTAAGATTGCGCTCTGCGCTGAAGAGATGCAGATGCAAAGGCACATCACCTAACCAGTGCTCACCATCAGAAATTCAAATCTGGAAAAGAATACCTTTGCCGGTTTGGGGTGGGCCACGGCGGGGGGGGGGGGAGGCAGTAACAGTCACTAGTACTAGTACCAGTAAAGATACCACAAAGAAGTACAAAAATCACACAGCTGCAGTGGATAGCAGCTTCACATTGCTGAAATTATTATGTGGCACAATAAAAGGTGTCTGATTTGATGACACATGTCACACACATACACACACACTAAGTAATTCATAGCAGATTGAAAACTTCAGTAATATAACCACATATTTTAAACAAACTAAAATTATGCACTGCTGCACCACAACAATCAGCAAAAAAATGGCAAGAAATATTGAAAATATTACTGTGTGTACATTAGCACAGTTATACAAGAAAAATATCAAAACAGAAAGCACTGTCTTTTTCTCCAAATTAATCTACCTACACCACAGATACACCCCTCCCCCAAAGCACACTTCCACTGTCTCTCAGTACACAGACTGAATGTTGTATATTAACATTCAAAATCCATACACAAACAATAAACGCTCAATGATATGAGTACAGGAGGGTTTCCTATAATTGATGAACTAAAGTTTCAGCAAAAAAATATTACTCAAAAATACTTTTTTAACAGCTTTTTGAAGGTTTGAATCGCAGAGAGCTCTCAGAGCAGATTGTCTCCTACAGCTTCCTACACACACTACCCCAAACTGAGGCTATGCAGAACAATCTAGAGCCCATGTGACCTGAAATCCCATGAATCACTGCAAAATTCACCTTTGGAGCTTAAAACAAGGCAAAGTGAGGTGAAGTGGAAGGTGGAGTAACACAAAGTCATTGGTTTCAATGGATTTCGCGTTACCCATTATAACACAAAGTACTCCGGCAGCATTGGAGCACTCCATAATTCGCCTTCACCCCGTGAATTGCTGGAGGAATTGTGGCCACTTCACCCATCACTACTCATGTACAGGCAATTTGGCAGGTGTTGCAAGTCATTCACTACCTGGTGCAATCTGATTTTTATATGCCACCTTCCATTCCAGAATTCTTTTCATGTAGAATTGGGTCTGGGGTACACCGAGTCATGCATTATTTTCTCAAGCCAGTAAAGTATGTGCATGATATTTACCTCCTTGTTCCTAAAAATGACTGCCATCACACGAAAGGTTTGTTTTATATGGAGAATAACTTGAAAGGCAGTCCAAAGAGGGTTAGTTTTTAAAATCATATGCTTACTTCAAAAGTGCTCCAGAAGATCTGGAGTACAAAATCGTATGTCAAATGTTGTTTCACTAGGAGTGTGTATCAACACACAGACATCTGCTGGGCAGAAGCCCAAGGATTGTTTTAGTAGGCATTTCCCAAAAAAGAAACTGTCAGGTGGTGTTTTCATACTGTCCAGGTACCTGAGTCTAATAGCATTCCTGCATTTTGCAAGTTCCACAGGCTTGTGGGACAAACTAGCACATATGGGGGTTTGGTCATTGGGGGGCAGCCTTGACATTTGTATTTGGTGCCAGATGGGTACCTCCCTCAGTGTTCAAAGAGGTAAGTGGTATATGTAACTGATCAGTCTGTTCCCCAGGTTGTGCATCATAAAAGATTTCTGAGGTGCTTTCAAGCGGGGAAAAATAAATGGTACCTGATTTTACCTTATGCATAAAAGACCCAGGGCCATCTGATAAAGCTGCAGTCATACTCTCCATGATGGTTTCTGTCACTCCATTGTTGTCTTTCCAGGAATTGGGGGAGATGGGTCCAGTATCCAAGTGCCAGTTGGCGTCTGCATCCAGCCAGCTCCAAGAAGTGGTAGCTCTGGTGACGATTTTCCTTGATCTTTGGATGGTGGCTGAGGAGTTTCTGAGGTAGGCACCTCAATGGTTTGATCCGAGGTTTTGCTCCCTGCTCCAAACACAAAAAATGTGTTTATTGCTAAATTTGCCACATCGGGTAAGGTCCCAAGAGCTCGCTTTTGCTTTTTATCCTCCTCCTCCTGTCTGATCCTGTAATCATTTTTCTAGAATCAGTAATTGACTTTACAATTGCTGTTTATTTTGCTGAATACTGTCTGCAATTTCAGTCGTATCCATTCTTTCAAACTCTCCAGCCTCTCCAGCCTCTCCAGCCTCTCCTGGCACCTCCAGTGCCTGCAAGTTCTGACTGTCTCAAGCAGTACTGTTGGTGTCAACAGTACCCAGAGCAGTTCCTTTTGCACGTCCACCTCCATCGCCGTCCTGCCCCAGACTGGGTTCCTCCATCTCGCCCGTAGGGAACAAAATGCCCCCTGCAGCAAGAGTAGGGGAATTTTTTATTACCACTTCAAAAAATCAAATAGTATTACAATACCTGTTACAATCACATGGAAGAAACTTACAAATCATAGTCAGGAGAAAGCAAAAATAGATATTTCAGCATACGCTCTATCCCTCTCCCACTATTTTAAGAGTTGGTGAATTTTATATTCATTCAGCATCAACCAATTTGGGTTCAAACATCATAATACTAGTACAGAATTGATAATTCATATTATTACATCCAATAAAGAAAGGATGTATTTAAACATACTTTCCCCTTTCTTCTATATGAAACCAAACCAATTTTATTTGTTGACTGCAAAATATCCCAAACCTAGCCCTCTTCATGATACTACCCTACCTGATGCTGTAAACTTTATCTTTATCACATCTTTATTCCTTGCTTGGTTCTCAATTTACTCATAAATTTTATAACCAAAATCAACCTGTATCCAATCAACATATGTGTTTTCACCATTTTTATGTTGATTGCACGCATGCGCAAGAAACATGTTGTGGCAGCTTACTGCAGAAGTAGGCTGTGGAGGCGTGGCACTGCTGTGGCCAAGGCCCCCACTGCCTTTGGAGGCTTGGCCCATGTTGTCCAATGGAGTGGCACATTGCGGCTGACACTAGTTCAGCCAGCGTGCAACCACCTTGAAACATTTGAGCCGCTGCAATCAGGGGCCGTCTCGTCATTGCAGCATCATCCACTGCAATGAGGGAGTGACCCCTCATTGCAGGGCTTGCCGACGGGGTTCCCAATCCCCATCGGCTTCAGTCTCCCTTTCCCCTTGCTGATGGGGGAGCCCACTCCCCATCGGCATAAGTCCCCCTTCCACTGTTGTTCTGTGATGAGGGGGGTGCCCAAATCCCCCTCGATTCTTGTGGCCCCTATTCCGTATGTACCAACGGGTGCCAATCCCCGCTGGCTACAGATCCCCCAAACACTCAGGGTGGGTATGCTGGGAGCCCACCCAGTGTGCCAAATGCCCTGAAAGAATAACCACCCCGCAATGTTTTTTTTTTTTAATCTGTGAAAAGAAATGGTCCCTCGTGGTCTCCTGCCCTATCCCCAACCCGCGCCCACCCAGGCAAGTGTTCTGCCTTCACACCTCCTCACCCCATAGTTACCTCTAAGAGCACGGAGCGCCGATCTTCGGTGGACCAGAACGCGGCCTGCACTCTTCAAAGCCAACTTGTGAACTGAGGAAATGCCGTAAGCTGTATAATGGCATAAATAGTTTTTTTTCAACTTTGGTGCATATCTCATGCATTTTTGGAATTTTGGCACCAAATTTTCAACATGGGATTATTAGGACCCTCCTCATGAATTCAGCCACTGTCATTACGTTATTCGTCCCCGAAGGTGATTTCGTAGTCACTGCATGGAATCACCTTTGGAACTGATTAATGAAATGACAGTGCCAGTGTTCATGAGGTGGGCTCCTCAAGAAGCATATGTTGCAAATTTGGTGGAAAAATCGAAAAAATGGCTGTTTTACAAGCATGCGTTGCGCAGTTGCTACTCACGCTCGTAACTTTGTGAATTTGCAATTTTTTCACTCCAGATTTTCAACATTGGCATTTTTCTAAACCTCCTTATGAACAGTACAGCTGTCATTTTTCACATCCTGGCCAAAATGGGTTTTCACACTTGCGGCGCAGAATAGCACGGTCGCTGTGGGAAATCAGTGTTTGGGACAGTTTACGAAAATGACAGTGACACTGTTCATGAGCAGAGATCCTAAAATACCTATGTTGAAAATTTGGTGACATGGTTATGTTTGTATATTTATTATGTTTAATGTATGTATGTAGTGTTGTCTAATTTATGTGGAACTTTGCATTTTATTGACCTGGACCTTCAATGAAAATGAGCTTTGCTCAATGGAATGTTTCCAGTATTCTCTTTTGACTAAAAATGATTTACTACTACTACATCAAATGACTGTGTTACAAGTGTGCATTGCGCAGTTTCTGAGCACCCTTGTAACTTCGCAGATGTGTAATATTGTCACACCAGATGTTCAACACTGGCATTTTTCCACACCTCCTTATGAACAGTACAGCTGTCATTTTTCACATCCTGGCCAAAATATGTTTTTGCACTTCTGGCACAGAACAGCACGGTCGCTGTGGGAAATCAGTGTTTAGGACAGATTAAGATCAAGCTAGTGAGAGGGGGGAGTGACTGAGCTCAACTGAGCTCTGTCAGGACTGCTGCAGATTTCTTTGTGGGCAGAAAAAGGCATCAATGCAGGCAGGGGCCCAGTACAAAAGGGCAGCCTGCAGCGGTGGGAGAAATAGAACGAACGAGTGAGAGAGGGGGAGTGAGCGAGCTCAACGGAGCTCTATCAGGACTGCTGCGGATTTCTTTGTGGGCAGAAAAAGGCACCAATGCAGGCAAGAGCCCAGTACAAAAGGGCAACTTGCAGCACTGGGAGAAACAGAACGCGCAAATGAGAGGGGGCAGACAGCGAGCTCAAAGGAGCTCTGTTGGGACTGCTGCAGATTTCTTTGTGGGCAAAAAAAGGTGCTAATGGAGGGAGGCACCCAGTACAAAAGGGCAGCTTGCAGCGTCGAGAGAAACAGAATGAGAGAATGAGAGAGAGGGAGTGAGCGACCTCAACAGAGCTCTATCGGGACGGCTGTGAACTTCTTTGTGGGCAGAAAAAGGTGCCAACACAGGCAGGAGCTCAGTACAAAAGGGCAGCATGCAGCACCGGGATAAACAGAATGAGTGAGTGAGAGAGGGGCAGTGAGCGAGCTGAACGGAGTTGTGTCAGGACTGCTGCAGATTTCTTTGTGGGCAGAAAAAGGCACCAAAGCAAGCAAGAGCACAGTACAAAAGGGCAGCCTGCAGCTCAGGGAGAAACAGAACAAGCGAGTGAAAGAGTGGGAGTGAGCGTGCTCAATGGAACTCTGATGGGACTTTAGAGTTGCCCACCCTCCCGACCAGTGTCCTCTGTGGTCTTATATTACAGAAGGGTCTCTGGAGTGGAGACAAAGCAATGATTGGATACTTTTAGGATTGCTGTAATAATACAGATTAAGTTGTTCTGTTTATTTCTCTAACTGAGCTAGGTAGTGAGCTATACTGTTATGATTCTTGTAATAATACATATTTATTTGTTCTGCTCATTTCTCTAACTGAGCTGAGAAATAAATTTGGTAGAAAAAATCCCCAAAATGACTGTTTTATGAGCGTGCGTTGCGCAGTTGCTATGCATGCTCGTAACTTCATGAATTTGCAATATTTTCACTCCAGATTTTCAACATTGCCATTTTCCCACACCTCCTTATGAACAGTACAGCTGTCATTTTTCACATCCTGGCCGAAATGTGTTTTCGCGCTTCTGGCACAGAACAGCGTGGTCACTGTGGGAAATCAGTGTTTGGGACATAGTAAGAAAACTACAGTGACACTGTTCATGAGCAGAGGTCCTAAAATCCCTATGTTGAAAATTTTGTGATGAAAGTACATAAAATAACGGTGTTACGAGCGTGCGTTGTGCAGTTTCCATGCACCCCTGTAACTTTGCAAATTAGTAATATTTTCACGCCAGATTTTCAACACTGGCATTTTTTCAAACCTCCTTTTGAACAGTACAGCTGTCATTTTTCACATCCTGGCCAAAATGTGTTTTCGCGCTTCTGGCGCAGAATAACGCAGTCACTTTGGGAAATCAGTGTTTGGGACAGATTAGCATCGAGTGAGTGAGAGAGGGAGAGTGACCGTTCTCACCTGAGCTCTGTCAGGACTGTTGCAGATTTCTTTGTGGGCAGAAAACAGCACCAACGCAGGCAGGAGCTCAGTACAAAAGGGCAGCCTGCAGCGCCAGGAGAAACAGAACGAGCGAGTGAGGGAGGGGGAGTGAGCAAGCTCAACGGAGCTCTTTTGGGACTGCTGCAGATTTCTTTGTGGGCAGAAAAAGGCATTAATGCAGGCAGGGGCCCAGTACAAAAGGGCAGCCTGCAGCAGCCGGAGAAACAAAATGAGCGAGTGAGAGAGGGGGAGTGAGCAAGCTCAACGGAGCTGTGTCGAGACTGCTGCAGATTTCTTTGTGGGCAGAAAAAGGTGCCAACGCAGGCAGGAGCCCAGCACAAAAGGGCAGCCTGCAGCGCCAGGAGAAACAGAACGAGCGAGTGAAAGAGGGATAGTGAGCAAGCTTAACGGAGCTCTGTCGGGACTGCTGCAGAGTTCTTTGTGGGCAGAAAAAGGTGCCAATGCAAGCAGGAGCCCAGTACCAAAGGGCAGCCTGCATCATCGGGAGAAATAGAATGAGCAAGCGAGAGAGGGGGAGTGAGTGACCTCCATGTAGCTCTGCCGGGACTTTACAGTTGCCCACCCTCCTGCCCAGGGTCCTCTGTGGTCCTATATTACAGCAGGGTCTCTGTAGTGGAGACAAAGCAATGATTGGATATTTTAGGATTGCTGTAATAATACACATTTAGTTCTGTTTCTTTCTCTAACTGAGCTGTACTCTTATGATTGCTGTAATAATACATATGTATTTATTCTGTTTATTTCTCTAACTGAGCTGACTAATACTTGGAGTGCAATAGGATTTCTAACTGGGCTAAGTGAAACTATATGAGAGCCGAGAACAAAAAGTATGGTAGCTGAGGAGTGAAAAATGGACACAGAGGTTTTAGGATTGCTACAGTAATACAGTATCTAATAGAAGAGATTTGAGACTGAATTTCCCCGGTCGGCAAGGGGTCAGTAGGGGGACTAGTGTGAGGGGAGAAAGGAATTTGAGTAATTAGGGGCTTAACAGTTGTAGTAGGGTACAGAACTTGGGAGTAAGAGCCCGTAACATAAGATGGGGGCCAAAATGGGGCAGGTGCCACATGTCAATAGGGTGGGCATCTTTGGAAGGGTGGAGGGATGTACAGGGTGTGAGTCTGCCATGATTCTGGACTGGACTTGGAGGATTGGGGGGGTGTATGGTCTGTAGATGATTGGCTAGTTTGAGGGAGGAACTGTGGAGGTTAGGGAGGAGTGTAAATGGCAGGGAAGATGAGTACGGTATGCATCCTGAGGGGGGGAATAGGGGACGGCAATTGGAAACAGAGGAAGAATAACTAGAGACTGAAACCAACCCCAGTATCAGAGGCAGTAGCAAAAAAGAGAGAGGAAGGGAGGGGGTGCTTGAGGCGAGGGCGAGGGGCCTCCTGATGGGGGGGGAGGAAGAGACCACGAAGAGTACCAGGGGAGAGAGCAGATGGCTACGGGTAGGGAGGGACCAGGGCTGCCACTGAGGGGAACAAGTAGGAGGGGGTAACTAATAGGGGGAAGAGATGTGGGACAGGTATCGACTATGAATAGATTCAAACCTCTGCTATGGGACAGAGAGGGGGAGCAGGAACATACAGAAGGGGGGAGCACAAGCAGGGCATGAGAGGGATGGCAACAGGTAGGGGAAGAGATAGCGAGGACAAAAGGGTAGAAGGGGCTAGTAAGAAAGGAGGGGATGGTGACTGAAGGAGAGAAGGCTACAGGAAGGGGGGAGGATGGGAGGGGCCTCACTATTGGGGTAGAAGGGAATGGGGGCTCTAAATTGCCAACAGCGGGAATAGGAGAGGGGTTGGAAATTAGCAGGGGAGGAGGGGAGGTCAACATGGGAAGCCCAGTAGGAAATAGTCAGGCTGGGAAGGGGTTCAAGGGGGATGGGAGAAATAAGGCAGAGAAAAGGGGTGAGGTAGAAGTAGGGGGTACAGATACAGAAGTCACAGAGGGTGCAGTTGGCGGGGGTAAGGGACAGGGAAGAACAAATACTGGAGTGGTGGAAGGGGCATTAGAAGGGAAAGGGGGTAAGGGGGGGGGTACTTGTCCTGGGGGATTCTATGCTGAAATGGGTGAGATGGGGTGGAAAGGCGGAAAGGCACATTCATATTTGGGTTGAAGCTGTCCCCAGGTTGACTGCAGGGGAGGCAGGGCAGGCACTGATCAAACGTGCAGCAAGGGGGAGGAAGAAACCTCATTTACTGTTGCATGTGGGTACAAACGACTTGGCAGGGGACACTGTGGAAGTAGTGAGGGGGAAATTTGAGTACTTGGGCAGGCAGTGTGAGCGAGTGGGGAAGTCAGTGGCATTCTTGGAAGTACTGCTGGTACCATGTGCAAGCATGGTGAGGAAGGGTAGGCTTGAGGAGTTCGAGTGGCTGAGGGATTGGTGCCACATGAAACATTATGGGTTAGTGACTAACTGGGGCAGGGTCTGGGGAATAGTGACTTTGTACACGGGGGACAGGGTACACTGGAGCAGGAAGGGGAGGGGAGTATTAAAGGCAGCATTGCTGCTGGGCCACTGGTGCTGAGGGTTGAGGCGCTTGACACCACACCTCGCGCCACACTGTTAACCCGGGTTCGGATGCAAGCCTGGACCCCCAGGGGTTGGCAAGGGAGGGATGGGATTGAGCATCCGGAAGACTGCTCTCCTATCCCGGGGCAGGATACAGGGACCCACCCCTCTGTAGCGGTCCCTGGTGATGACTGCGGGTGCTACTACAGCAGTGTAGAAAAGGGTGGCAGAGTGTGGTGGACATTGGCATGCTGTGCCTAAGTGTCATTGCATGCATGCACTCCACAAAGGGGAGAAAAGTGGAAAATGGGCTATGATCAGGCAGCATGAGCTTCCGACCCCCCCCGCCTGCCCCGAATGGCACCTCCTTAACTGGATCCTGCTCTGGTGGGTCAACCTGGGAAACTCCTCACCACCCCACCATGGGTGTAATCCATGGAGGTGAGCAGCTCAGCCTCATGTCGGGGGCAGGGCTATGGGGGTTGGTCGGGATGACCAAGCTGACCGTAGCCCAGTGAGAAAATATGTAAAAAAAAAAAAAAAAAGCAGGATTAGAGGGGTATATCTCTACTAAGGTGGATTTAAACAAATAGGGGGTTGGGGTGGCCAAAAGACTGAGGTTGATAGAAAGGTCCGGACAGGGCAGCCTAATGAGGTCACCGCCCTAGATATAGGTAAAGGCGGAGGTGTAGTAACCCTGGAAGGGGGCAGACAGAGTGGTCTGAGTGTAATACAGAAGGCACCATCACCCGGTAAGAATAAGGAGGAGAAAGGGTGCAGACTACCAGGAGAAGGGACACAGGCCAAGGAGGAGTAGAGTGAGGAGAAGGAGGTGTACAGGTGGAAGGTGGTCTGACTAAATGGATAGAGACCTGGTTACAGGGGAGGGTGCAGAAGGTGGTGGTGGTGGGGTAGCTGTCAGCACCCAGAGCAGTGACAAGCGGGGTGCCACAGGGCTCAGTGCTTGGCCCAATGCTATTTAGGCTCTTTATGTCCGATATAGCACACAGAGTGGGGAGGAGGGTTAGTCTGTTCGCACATTATACCAACTCAAAAGCAAATAGTTATAGTAGCAGAGCCCCACCCCACTCACACAGTTTACCCATGCCGCAGCGACAGTCATCACAGAGACATCCCTGACAGCCGCAGTGCCGACTGTCGGCATTGCAGTGTCGGGGATGCCTCCGTGTATCCATCGGGGGGCTGCGCCCCCAAACCACTGCATCCCCCCATCTCTAGGATTCTAACTCCGAGTCGGAGTTGGATGGGGGAGGACAAACACCCAGCGAGACAGTCCTGATTGCCATACAGACCACCACAGTGACTGGAGGATTTTGCCCGATTCCTGTCGCTATGGTGTTCTTCGTTATCAGGGAGTCAATGCGGCAACGGTATATGCACTCACACACATACACACTCCCTGAAAAGCTGCTTAAAAGCCTGCAATTCATTCAAATCAATTCCATTTTCTTACTTACTTGGGGTTCAATGCCAACAAGTGTAAAATCATGTATCTTGGGCATAGGAACCCTGATGCTGGGTATAGGATGGGGAGAGGTATTAATACTCACTAGACATGAAAGGGTCCTTGAGGTTATTATATCAGAGGACCTCAAGATGGCAGTACAGTGTGACAAGGCTATGGGCAGGGCAAATTGGATTCTGGGGTGCATAAAGAGTGGCATCTCCAGTAGGAATAGGAGGGATGTTGTGCTGCTATTGTATCACTCCCTGCTATACCCCCAGCTGGAGCACTCTGTCCAGTTTTAGAGTCCACATTTCAGAAAGGACATAAGGTGGAGGTTTTCCACAGGAGGGCAACTAAAATGGTTCAGAATTTCCACAGGAATCCCTACAAGGAAAGGCTGAAGAATCTCAACATGTACACTCTGGAAGAGAGGAGGGCAAGAGGTGGCATGATCAAGACCTACAAAGTACCTCACAGGGGTAAAGAGGGCACAGTTGGGGAGTTTCCTTAAAATGAGGATGAGCACCCAAACCAAGGGAAATACAATGAAGCTGGGGGGGGCATTCAGGATAGATGTGAAGAAATATTTATTTACGGAAAGGGTGGTACACGCCTTGAACAGACTGCCAGGAGAAGTGGTGGAAGCTAAAATGGTAAGGGGCATGAAGCATGCATGGGATAAATATAGGGGTATATTAGAAAAAGGGGAAGGAGGGGTCAACGGAGTTCAGTAGGACTATGGAAGTGGAGTAGGTTCAAGTTCATTGCAGGAAACATCCATTAAGCAAGCTCATTCACAAGGAGGTCCTGATGGACGCAGGCAGAGTAAGACATGCAGTAACATATACATGCAGGAGTTACAAGTAGATAGAGAACATTTGGGCAGACTGGGTGGGCTGAGCGGTCCTTTTCTGCTGACAAATTCTATATTTCTATGGCACCATGTGTTCATTCAGGTGCAGTGTTTATTTAAAGTTGGCCCTACCATACATCCAGATGTAAGGTACAGTAAATTACCGAATTAGATGCAGCCCACTTACAGTACAATAAACAGAACCCCAGTGCTTCGAGAAGCCTTTACTCTTCATAAGGCTGCTTAAAGAGCTGGGGATCTATTTGCAGTGTACACACCATTATGCTGATCTTAAAATTGACACCGCATCTGAATGAGTACTTGATTCTTGCTCACTCCATTTCTTCCCCACTTTGAAACCTGCTTGTCCTCAGTTAGTTTTGGGCTGGCAGTGCCTCGCCTATATTGTAAGATGACCAATAAGCGACACTGAAAGACGTCAGACTTCACAGACTGTGAAGGCAGCTGCTCACGGACAGAAATAAGGCAATTCTACTGGGGGGTAGGAGGAAGTAAGCTGTTGATTAACTAGAATCTGCAGCTTATCCATCAGGTAGGGGAAATGGGCAGACTAGGTGGGCCAAGCGGTCCTTATCTGCTATCAAATTCTATGTTTCTATGTTCCTCACCCACCATCTTGCCAAGAAGAAGGCTGCAGCTGTGGCCACTGATGACTGTTGGGGTGTGGGGATGGGGGGACCAAAGGGGACAGACATAAGGAGATAAAATCATAATAAAATTTGTGACACCTTCACCGGCTTTCCAAAATGCTTTCCAGTAAAAGAACACTCTATAAAGTTTTTTCAAATGGCAACACAATCTGATGAGCCCTCTATCTGCCATCTGACACCAGGCATCAACCAGCTTAAAATTGCCTAAAGAAGGCAGTGTGGTCATGTGGTTACTGACATACTGGAGATTACAGATTTATAAGAACAAAAGAGTATCACACAGAAGCTGGCACATATGCCTATAGCAGCTGTCTCCTGCTTCTCAGTAGTTATATTTCTATACTTGAGGTACTTGAAAGTTTCTATCATATCCCCTCTTTCCCTCCTCTCTTCCAGTGAGTACATATTGAGGTCCCTTAATTTTTCCTCATAAGTCTTGTGTTGCAAACTCTGTACCTTCTCATTCACCCTTCTCTGGACCATCTCCAGCCTGTTAATATCCTTACGAAGGTGCGACCTCCAGAACTGCACACAGTACTCCATGTGAAGCCTGACCATGGTTTTATGTAATGGCATCACTATCTCCCTCCTTATGCTGGTGATACCCCTGCCTATGCACCCCAGCATGTCACTGGCCCTCCCAGCTGCCTTACCACTTTGACATTTTCAGGTCATCTGAAATAAGAACCCCCAGGTCCCTTTCCTTCTTTGTGACTGTCAGCAACTCCCTCCCCAACCCCATCCCGTACCTTTCCCCAGGGTTTCTGTGTCCCAGGTGCATAATTTTGCACTTTTTGAATTAAACTTCAGGTGCCAGTCCTCAGACTATTTCTCAAGCTTCCCCAGGTCCCTCCTCATTTTCTCCACCCTCTCTGGGGTATCCACTGTGTTACACATCTTGGTGTCATCTGCAAACAGGCAGACCTTTCCCTTCAGCCCTTCTGCAATGTCATTAATGAAGACATTGAACAGGACTGGCCCCAGGACAACTCCCTGCAGCACCCCTCTGGTCACCCCCTCTCCCCAGACTGCAACCCATTTACCAGCACTCTCTGCCTACTGTCTGTTACCCAGTTTCTAACCCAGTTTACCACCCTTTCCTCCATGCACAGCCTACTCAACTAGTTTATCAGCCTCCTGTGTGGGACATGTCAAAGGCTTTGCTTACATAAAGGTAAGCGTTGTCCACTGCCCCACCCTGATTTATTTCCTTTGTCACCCAGTCAGAGAAATCAACCAGATTTGTCTGACATGACCTCCCCACTGTGACTCCATGTTGCCTATGGTCCTGGCCTCTGATGGCTTATAGATGCCCCCACTATCCTTTCTTTAACCAATGTCTCCATGATCTTCCCCACTACTGAAGTGAGACTGACCAGCCTATAGTTCCCCGCCTCCTCCCTACTGCTGGATTTGTATAGAGGGACCACATGTGCCCTCCTCCAATTCTCTGGTACCACCCCTGTGTTGAATGTCTCAGTCAACATGCCTGCTAGATGTACTGCTATTTCCCTTCACAGTTCTTTTAATATCCTTGGGTGTATGCCATCTGGTCCCATCACTTTGTCCACCTTCAGTTTACTCACCTTCTACAGGATTCTTCTGCCTGTGAATGGACTATTGTCCACCTCTTCATGCCTTTGCAACTGCTGTACTGCTGTGGTCCTTGCCCCTCCCCCTCTTCTCTGAATACTGAACAGATAGACACAGTGGATGTCTTGGGGGAGGGGCACATGACAGTTCTTAGCCATGGTACTTTCACTTCCAAATACCTAAACAGCACATATAAGCAATCAACATTCGGCATTGACAAATGCTTGTTTATATACTGCTGTAGGTACTGTGTTTTTCTCAGTTTCTTTTAACGATAAAAAAGAGAAATGTGGTAGCCGTGTTAGTCCAGTCAACAATGTAGAGAAAAAAACAACAGATGTGTTGCAGGTCATACCTTTTATTGGACTAACAAAATTATTTCTAAGACTAGCTTTCTAGAGATAAAACCCTCTTCCTCAGGTCAAAAAACCTGAGTAACAGGGTTTTATCTCTCGAAAGCTAGTCTTAGAAATAATTTTGTTAGTCCAATAAAAGGTATAACCAGCAACATATTTGTTGTTTTTTAACGATAAAATAACGTGTATGGTCCATAAAAAGCTGTTTTGGTGTGATGTATTGTTTTTGTAAGGACCATTTACACCTTACTTGACAAATGTGGTATTTAAAGATACTTAATGTGAGGTGCATTGTTCCTGCATTATATTTCTGCCTTTTGGTTGGTAGTGCCCCAGCAGTAATATGTCCTTATTTGTCAGTAATAAAGGGGATCTTATCCATGTTGAAAAAACAATAGTCCAAAAATTGGTTTATATAAGGGCACTCAAAGTAAAGATGTTCTATAGTTTCTATTGTGTTTATACATAAGTCCCCCCAGGGCACATCATTTTTCCCATCTCTTTGTGCTTTAGGTTATCTTTAACATTAAGTTTCTTGAGTGCAACCAGCCAGACTATGTCCCACATGTATGTTGGGAGTCTGTTTTGTGTTAACATAGCTCCAATTTGTGTAACCTCCTGTTTTCTGTGATGTTCGAAACCTGTGGACTCATTAAAATATTGTGACATAATCTCTGTATACATGTCTTTTCTGTGTAATTGTAATACTGCACTTTTCTCAATTCCCCATAATTTTAGTTTCCCAAAGCATACTTGAATATATCCTGGTAGACCCGGTAATATATTTTGCTTTGGGATTACTTTATCCATGTCCCATCCCTGCAGCCAGAACTGTATCACGTCATTAACCAGGAGACCCCAAACAGTATTATTGTCCTGTAAAATAGGTCTCATATTTGTATTTGAAGGGACACTGTCAACCCCCTTAGGCCTCAAACTGTCCCCAGCTTAAAAAACACATTTTATGATTGTTTTCATCACATATAGACTGTTGATGCAGCTGGTAGTTTGATTCAATTCCTTTTTCTCTTTTAAAAAGTGAAAAACTGAGTGCCCACAATACTGGTGTTACCACACCAAAACATGTTTGTTTACATTTCTTGACCAACTCCTGCTGCATCTTTTCAGGACTCAGGAACACCCCCAGCACTATCTATCCACTCATTATGCTGTGAAAGTTGAGGAGACTATTGTATCATGAGTGGCGGCACTGTTTGAGGGTGTTTTGGATATTCAGGAAGTATGCAATAAGAATAATGCAATGATTAGAAGCAAAACAAGGCTGGGTATATCTATACCTTACCATGCATTTCAGTTCTAATAAGCAAGGAGGCAGATAAAACCAACAGCAACATCAATGAATTTTAGAGAAGGTAAGCAATCATAAAATGTGGGGTTTTACCTAAAAATAATATGATGCAGAAAAAGTTGACAGTGTCCCTTTAAAAATATACAGAAAAAACCTACTATGGGATTCACCATTTTCAATCCACCATTTACAATATTCCAGTATGTTATTCCCCTCTTAATGGGGTTCAACTTGCTCCCCCAAAATGCCTGAAAAAATACAATATATATTGTAGTCTCAAGCTGCTTTGGTGGAGGGGAACACTACACTTAAATACAGGAACATACTAATCAGGAAAGTTTTAATCATACTATATAAACTCTTTTTCCTTTTGGACATCCACCATCTGTTCCATCTGTGTACCTTCCCATGGGCTTCTTTAAGGAGAAAGTCCCAGTCATAAAAATCTAGGTTACCCTGTTCAAAATAAATACCCAACATTTTACACTCTATGCTTGTGATTAGTATTCCCATAACATTTTCATGTTCTGTATCAACCGAACCAATCAGTAAACACTTTTATCCAGGTTAGATTCCGAGCCTGTTCCCTTCATGAAGTCTACCATCAACACTTCTGTAACTCCACTAGAGGAAAAATCTGCCAAAACAATACATACATCATCTGCATATGCTATGGTTTGATTTCTGTATCATCACTGTTCATAGAAATACCCTTAATCATCTCTCTATCATCGATTTTAGTCAAAAAGGGATTCAGAATTAAAATGTATAACAGGAGGCTGAGAGGGCATACCTGTCTCACTCTTCTAGCGATGCAACTGGAGTTTCCCACCCACCCATTAATATAAGGGGCTACAACTGCATGATAATAACACGTTTTTGTCCATTGTGGGAATGGAGATGGAAACCATAATTTTCCATGCATTTGCATATACTGTATATGAATGTGCTACCCAATCAAATGGTTTTGATTGGTCCAAACTAATCAAAAATCCAGTTATTTCTTCTGATGTTTCCTTCTTCAATAATTCCAAGTAATATCAGTTGTTTTGTGATGTGTCTACCTGGGACAGAGCAAAATTGTGTTGGGCTGATTATATCTTCCAATATTGAAGCTAATCTGTTGCTTAATAGTTTAGTAAGGATTTAATAATCAATGTTCAGTAGTGCAATTGGTCTCCAGTTTTTTAATAGTTCCCTTTCTCCTGTTTTATGAAGTAAAATTAAAACCCCCGTCACATTCTATTAGGTAACTTAACCTGGCTCAAACTTCCATTCATCATGGGTAGTATTTCTGGGGATAATGATAGTCCCAGTATGCTATATATCTCATTTGGTAGCCCATCTGTTCCTGGCTCTTTACCCGTATGCAAATTTGAAATCACATTTTGTAATCCCAGACGGGAGATTGGTGCTATTAGGGAAATAAAAAAATGGTCCGGTACATTTTGGAAATTACACTGATCCAATCATGCGTCTATTGTTTCATCTGTTAACTGTGGGTCTGCTGTGAATATCTGATTTATGTATCGATCTATTTCTTTCATTATATCTGTTCTTGTGTTGATAATAGTCCCATCTGTTGTTCTGATACTTCTCACCTCTTTTTTCTTTCTTTGGTTTGCACAACATTCAAATGGGTTTGTGTGCACTTGTCTTCCTTGGGTCCCAAATTTCTCCTCCCTTTCTAGTGATTTCATTCTATCATACTGAGTTCTTGCCAGTTCTTTTCTTATTTTAGAGAGCTCATCCAGATTATCAAAATTTAATAAATAAATAAACAAACCCTGGACATGGCCTGTCAGTAATGGGTCCTATATGGTCAGAACCCTGGACATGGCCACTCCGTCATGGGTCCTGTATGGTCAGTACCCTTGACATGGCCTGTCAGTCATTGGTCCTGTATGGTCAGAACCCTTGACATAGCCTTTCAGTCACAGGTCCTGTATGGTCAGAACCCTTGACATGGCATGTCAGTCATAGGTCCTGTATGGTTAGAACCACTGACATGGCCTCTCAGTCATGATCCTGTATGATCAGAACTCTGGACATGGCCACTCAGTTATGGGTGCTGTATGATCAGAACCCTGGACATGGTGTCTCAGTCATGGGTCCTGTATGGTTAGGAACCTGGACATGGCCTCTCAGTCACCGGTCTTGTATGGTCAGAACCCTGGGTCTAGCTGAACCTTGGATGTGGCCTCTCAGTCATGGGTCCTGTATGGTTAGAACCCTGGAAATGGCCACACAGTGATGGGTCCTGTTTGGTCAGAACCTTGGACATGGTCTCTCAGTCATGGGTCCTGTATGGTCAGAACCCAGGATGTGGCTGAACCTTGGATGTGGTCTCTCAGTCATGGGTCCTGTTTGGTCAGAACCTTGGACATGGCCTCTCAGTCATGGTCCTGTATGATCAGAATCCTGGTTGTGGCTGAACCTTGGATGTGGTCTCTCAGTCATGGGTCCTGGATGTGGCCACTCATTTGTATGGACAAAACCCTTGATGGAAAAATTATTGTATTTTTATTATCAATAATTGATTTTTAATTATTATTTTATCTGATTTTATATGGCATTAAGATGGGAAATGTTTACTCTAATTTCTGGTTAAGATTAATATTACTCAAGTCTTAAAAACAGTAAAAAGGAGGAATGATGCCATTTAAAATAAAGACAGCTTCAGAGTTCAGAAAACAAAATGGTTTTAAAGAGACTGTTTTAAATTTCAGGATTCTGTGCTCTAGCTGTAGAACAGAGATAAGATGGGGCTTATCCTACATGTTCCACATTCCAGGGAAGACACTTTTTTGAGGATTCATGTGTTTGTAGGAGGAAAGTCTTAGATGGAGCTAAGTATCCATGACTGCAATCAGATAGGAGGTCATGCGACTAATATAGGCTAGCACCAAGAATGGACTTGTGTAAAAAAAGTGAGTAAAACTTCAATTACTTTACATTAAAATAAGAAGTTTTATTCATAGTTTAAAGTTGCAATGTACTGCTGCCATGACAATTGGACAGTTATAGGACAATAGTATGATAAGTAATCTTACCAATGTTTATGATTGCAGAGTACAGGGGTTTAAAGTTATAAATACAATTTATTTAATATAATTGTCTTATTTCAAAACTAGACAAATCTAGTATCTTGTGATAGCTCACATCTTAAGCAGTCTAACGATATGAATCTTGAATCTGTATTTTGTTGCTATAAAGAGAAATACTGTCTAAACGTTTGTAGTGAATTAACTCTTCTGACAGGGATTTATTGCTTTCCTTAAAAGAACAAAGACTTCAGGGGCCAGATATTCAAAACTTTGCCCCGAGGCAAAATTAGCACTGCCCGGCGGGCAAACTTAGCCCGGAGCACAGAGCAAGCTATATTCAAAAGGAATAGCCCAGGGCAAACAGCTTCCAAATATAGCATGGTAATGAGGCCATGCAAACTGGGCTGGGAGTGCAGGGCAAACATAGCCCTGGAACAAGACAGCACTGAATAAAGCAACCAGGAAGTGCAACCCACAACAACAACACAGTACACAGCAACGTGAGGGCAGGTACAGATGAACTACGTGGCCAATGTGTGTGCCAGCAAATGCATGGACTCAGAACAGCTGCAGGAAGCAGCAGATGTGAAAGAACAGTGATCAAAACTGTATAATATTCCCCGTACCATTAGCGCCACGCTAACACATTAGTGTGGCATTAGTGCGGAGCTAAGCAGTTAGCCCAGAGCAAACACGTTTGCCCGGAGCTAAAATGTGCCATATTCAAAAGTGCCATGCAAATGAGCCTACTTAGGTAGTCTCTGGGCAAACAACCGGATTAGTACCTCATTATACCCCGATTTGCATGCAGTTTGCCCAGCGTTACTGCAGGGTCCCACAGAGCCACCTGTAGGTCAGTCTGGAAGTACAGAGGCTGACCAGGTCCAACCGCAGCTCCACCTGTAGGTCAGTCTGGCAGTGCATGATGATAGCTGCAGGCTACATGTAAATAGTACAGCATAGCATAGCATATTGTACCCCAGGGACAAGACAGCATAGGCACAGGTGGTGGTGGTGCTGCATGCAACTGTCACACTGTAGGGCATGCTACAGTGCACAGCAGAAACTACAGTAGCAAGGGGGCCAGTAGTGTGTGGACACAGCAATGCCTATGGTGTGTAGGGCAGTGATGATGACTGCACTATACACAGTGAGAGGCCCAACCTGCAGATGTTTACTGATACTAGACATTACTGTTACGCTGTTGTGTGACCCACAGATGCTGCACCTGTGGCATGGATGCTTACAGTGACATGTACATTTCTGGCTTTGTGTGCTATGGCAGTTGTACAGCTGTGAGGTATGTGGCCAGGGGGGCATATATTATCCAAAAGGCACACTGGTGTTGGGGTATTCCCAATACTGGCCCATGTACACTGCATGATGTGTCCCAGCCTTGTGGCCACACCTGGTCTGTAGCACAGCCTCACCACCCATACATGCTCCCCTCAACATCCTCCATGCCCACAGTGCTGCATGTGTGTGCTGGCATCTGTTGGTGTCCACAGAAGTGCGGTCCGCAGGTGTGTGCTGTATGGCCACACTGTTGTGTTGTCCACTGGTGGCAGGGTCACCACTTACTGCCTGGCATGGCTGGGACTGGTGGCAAATGATGGCATCATTGTGATGCCATCAGTTAGCAGCATGCTTCCTCTATGTTTGGCTTTATCTATGTGTCATATTTATTTGTTATGGTCACGCAAAACCAGTGCTAAACCTGCACAAACACCGCACAAAGCCATAGTGTCACACAAAGCTGACTGCCCAGGATTAAGACAAGCTTTTCCTGGGTGGTAATGTGCACCGCGCTAAGTGTCACGCTAAGTCGCACAAAATCACTTAGCGCAGTGCTAGTCATTGAATATAGCATTGTGCCTGTATTCATGTCAGTTTGCCCCTTGCATACATTATAATTTTGCCCAGCGCTAATGCAGTTTGCCCGCACTATTTGGCCTTTTGAATATAGCAGACCCGCGCTAATCCTGCGCTAAACCTGCGCAAACGGTTTTTGCCTGATGCAAAGTTTTGAATATCTGGCCCCATGTGTCTCTACAAAAAGTAATGTTTTAAGAGCTTTAGAAATGGATTTTAATACAAATTGTATATCATTTTGTAGCTTAGACTACTTAGAGTAAGACTATCATTTTATTTTAAGAAGTTTTATTGAAATTATGAAGTTATAACTTTAATAGTGTAACTCAGGAACTATAAATGTTACAAACATTAGAATTATACTAGAATAATGGCTTAAGGTAAAACACCTGAATATCTAAGTTTAATGTTTAAATTACATTAAATGAGAATTTTATTTAAAGAAAATAATTTTGATCAAAAATAAATTTGAGTAAGAAGAGGAGTGTCTTAGGAGGCATGTCTGTATGTCATCATTTATCTTCTGAGATGCCCTACCATTCTAGTGACTCAAACCTATCAAAATCTGGTGATGACATCACCAGAGCAGTTTCATATTAGTGAATTCTGCTGACCACTCCTCAGTCTGAGCTAGAATGAAGATCCAGAAAGACCTACATTAGCTTACCTGAGAATTTTAATGGTTTTATACTGAAGCTAGGCCAAAGAACTTTGGGCCACACCTGTTTGAAATGCAGGGGTCAGCCTTGGGAGAGCCAAAGCTCAGTGCTGCTGAAGATATCCAGAAGCAAGAAAGAGATGCAAAGACATTATCATTGTGTATGAAGCAAGGTCTGTGTTTATTTGCTGAGCATTTTGACAAGCAATGTTGCCTGCTAAAGACCAAACAGACTTGCCTTTAAAACTCATACAAGCTACACAGCATGCGGAGCAAAAAGAGGTCTATTGTCCTTAAGGTTTTAAAAGCAGATGCACAACATGAAAGAGTCAATAAGCTCCAGTCATTGAAACAACTTGCTATTCAAAAGAAAGTTCTTTGAATCCAGAATTGCTATAGACTGTGCAGATTGAAGCTGTGTTCTACAAATCCAAGGACTGATTTTCAGCAAAAGTTTAACTTGCTTTATCCATGCTAAAAGAAGTTCCAGGGTCAAAGTTAGCTGACAAAGAGACCTTTTCATCGAAAGCCAGACTCAGCCAGAGTTCTAAGTGGAAATAGAAGACCCACGTCTACAACCAGAAATATAAGTATCCCTTTTTAATTACTTTCACTAATTTTAAGTAATAGTCTTGGTAATTTAAGTTGGCTTATCTGGGAAAGTAAGAAGTAATGTACTTTTAACTACAGGATCTAGGTATATAACTTAAAAGCTTTGAACTAAAATATTTTGCATGATCTGAAAAGTTAAAACTGAGTTTTATGAAAGTATAGTACAAATCACTGATGTAATGAGTTGTTGCCAGTTCTCATAGAAAATACATTTTACATGCTCTGGGGCCAGATATTCAAAACTTTGCCCCAGGGCTAAATTAGCACTGCCTGGTGGGCAAACTTAGCCTGGAGCACAAAACAAGCTATAGTCAAAAGAAAATAGCCTGGTGCTAATCCTGCTGAATATTGCAGGCTAAGGAAGCCGGCAAACTGGTCTGGGAGTGCAGGGCAAAAATTGCCCAGGAATAAGACAGCACTGAATATAGCAACAGGGAAGTGCAAACTGCAACTGCAGCTCATTAGACTCTGTAGCAAAGCCAGTGTTGCAGGTGGAGAACATTGTGTGTGATTGCACAGGGATGTCTCACAGCTACTGCAAACACCTCTAAATCTCCTGCCTCATAAATCAGGGACAAGGCTTAAAATGATCAGGGACAAAGGTATAAAATCAGGGACACACCTTTGGAAATGGTGATATCCATTCAGGAAGCTGGTAGAATAAGTGGTGTTGTATAAAATGCATATTCTAAGGAAGAACACATCTGTAACATTAATGTCTGACATTATTGTATGTTTACAACCCCCACTGTTTGGTCATGGAAACACAATGTTTAGGAGGGACAGAGTAAAACACTGAGGTAAAATCAGGGACATCCCTGAAAATCAGGGACAATTGAGAGGTATGACTGCAAACAACAATGTAAGCCACACACTGCAGAACTGTGCTTAGTGTGCTCTGCTGAAGCGAGGCTAGCCCGGGGCTAACCTGATTGCACAGTGCTAACACATTAGCCCAGTGCAAACTGCTTAGCCCAGAGCAAACGGGAGCTATATTCAAAGCTCCCATGCAAATGAGCCTACTCAGGTAATCTGTGGGCAAATAGGCACATTTGCATCTCATTATGTGCTGCTTAGCATACAGTAACATGCAGTTTGCCCAGTGCTACTGCATGGAGCACAAAGCTCCCTCTTTTGGTCGGAATGGAAATACAGGCTGGATGCTGCAGGCCAAGGCATGCTCACAGCTTCCCCTGTTGGTTGAAATACAGGCACAGGCTGGAAGCAGCAGGAACTGTGTGCTGGCAGGTACAAGCAGTGCATACAACATACCTATGCAGCATTGTAAGCAGTACATAATGATCTACATATATATATTTATTTATATATATATATATATATATAGACACACACTACCAGTGGACACACGTGCCCTGGATGATGCCCCACCCCACACCAACAGCAGGTGTGGGTGGAACACAAGTATGCAGGGGGCAGACATCAGGAAAACCTGCTGGGAGTGGGGGGATGTCAGCTGTAGGGTCACTGGGCTGTGCAGTGCAGCCATCCAGTATAGAGGGACCTGGGCAGACAGGCTGGGCCAGGCAGCCCTTCTCAGCCATCATGATCCCTGTTCCCATGTATGTTGGTTCCACTCCCTGGTAGTCCAGTGGTCCCTCCCCAGCACATATCCCAACCCCCATTTTAAATAAGAACTAATTAATTTCTCTGGTAGTCTAGTGGTTCCCCCACCCCAAGCACAGCTCCCGCCCCGTAGATATTAACATAAATATACTTTCCCTGGTAGTCTAGTGGTCCCCACCCCTGCATGAATCCTGACCCCTGTAGATAGTAAATGAAATGTATTTTCTGAATGCTATAGTCTGTCTCCCCACGCATGCTGGATCCCAACCCCGTAGATAGTAAATGAAATGTAGTTTCTGGTAGTCTGAGGTCCTCCACCCTGAGCACAGCTCCCAATGCCCATAGACATTAAAATAACTATAATTGCCCTGGTAGTCTAGGGTCCCCCACACCACATACTGCTCCCATCTCATGTTGAAAATCAAATATATTTTCCCTGGTAGTCTAGTGATTCCCCCACTCAACAGTGACACCCCCACTCATCTCTAATTGGACCCCAACAAATGGAGCCGGCGACCGGCCCAGCCCTCCTCTTACCACTATGGCAGGCCACCGACTGAGGTACAAATGAGTGCTAAAAAGCTCATTTGTACCGTAGTCGGTGGCCAGCTGTGGAGGTGAGAGGAGGGCTGAGCCAGTTGCTGGCTCTGTTCTTGGGGTCTGATTGGGATGAGCTGGGGCATCACTGCCAGGTGGGGGAACCACTAGACTACCAGGGAAAATATATATTTGATTTTCAATGTAGGACAGGAGCCATGCTTGGGGGTGGGGGCCACTAGACTACCAGGGAATTTATATTTAATTTCTACAGGGTCGGGAGCTGTGCTTGGGGGTGGGGAACCACTAGACTACCAGGGAATTTATATTTAATTTCTAAGGGGGTCAGAGCCATGCTTGGGGTGGGGGACCACTAGACTACCAGGGATATTATATTTATTTTACTGTTTACGGGCATTGGGAGCCATGCTTGGGGGTGGGGGGACCACTTGACTACCAGGGACTTTATATTTAATTTCTACGGGGGTCAGGACACGTGCTTGGGGGTGGGGTGACCACTAGACTACCAGGATATCACCTTATACTTTACGAACAATGGGGTTTGGGATTCGTGTGTGTGTGGGGGGGTACCACTTCATTACCATCGGCTTTTCCTTGGTGGTACTTAGTGCCGCACTACAGGTTGCCCTAATGCCTGTAGCGCGGCGCTATACTTTTGAATATGCCAGTGAGTCGGCTTTCAGGGGCCCTCTCCTCAGTTCCTCCCCTGCATACATTATTATTTAGCATTGGTGCTAACACCTAGTGCCGGCACTAAATGTCTTTTTGAATATTGCAGTCGGGTGCAAATTCGGTGCTAATCCAGCTCAAGGGATTTGCACCCGGTGCTCCACTTTGAATATCTGGCCCATGAAGTTTTAAAACAAGTTTTATACAGAAATAATTGAAATATTGATCTTATAAGTATATGTTCCTATGCATGAAGGTTATGTTAAATACTAAGTATGATAAAAGTAGTATAATTATTACCATTTATCATAATGCATATTGCTTATTCATTTACAATGCTTACTTGATAAAATGTGTCTTATTAGTTACTGGATTTTCTGACACAATTTTGTTGATGTTTACAAGATTAGGCTTGATATTTATGCTAATGAGGAATATTTAGAACCATTGTATAGGTGTGAATAAAATATCTATTTTTCATATAACTATATGGGTGGTGAGCAGTGTCATTTACCATTATACTTGAATCAGGAGAGCATAGGATAATATCATATGTAAATATTTATTGTTTTGGGTAATTTATTAAATAATTTTTGGGTAACGCCCGAGGTGAATCTAAGTGCATTATTATACAAATGTGATATTATAAGCCTTTGTTTTGACACAGTCTTGGTTCCTGCATGGTCAGAACTCTAGATGTGGCCACTCAGTCATAAGTTCTGTATGGTCAGAACACTGGACAGGGTCTCTCAGTCATAGGTCCTGTATGGTCAGAACCCTGGACATGGCCTCTCTGTCACAGATTCTGTATGGTCAGAATCTTTGACATTGCCTCTCAGTCATGGGTCCTGTATGGTCAGAACCCTGGATATGGTCACTCAGTCATGGGTCCTGTATGGCCAGTACTCTTGACATGGCCTCTCAGTCATGGGTCCTGTATGGTCAGAACCCTGGACATGGTGACTCAGTCATGGGTCTTGCATGGTCAGAACCCTGGATGAGGTTGAACCTTTGATGTGGCATCTCAGTCATGGGTCCGGGACATGATCACTCAGTCACAGATCATGTATGATCAGAACTCTAGATGTGGCCTGTCAGTCATAGGTTCATTATGGTCAGAACCCTGAACAGGGTCTCTCAGTCATAGGTCCTGTATGGTCAGAATCCTGGACATGGTCTCTCATTCATGCATCCTGTATGGTCAGAACCATGGATAAGGTTTCTCAGTCATGGATCCTATGTGATCAGAACCCTTGATATGGCCACTCATTCATAGGTCCTGTATGGCCAGAATCCTGGACATGGCCTCTCAGATACAGGTCCTGTATGGTTAGAACCCTGGACATGGCCACTCAGTCATGGGTCCTGTATAATCAGAGTGAGAGGCCCTGTATGGTCAGAACACTTGACATGGTTTCTGAATTTCCAGGAGTACATTCTGAGGCCAAGGTCCTCTACATTCTTTATATAAAGGTCACCATACCTTCTTGCTCCATCCTCCTTTTGCAGCTGAGTCCAAAAGCCTTTCCCTTGGTACCAGATCAATATAGCATGGACAGAACTGCACATGAAATACAGTGTAAGAAGCACTAATGATTGTATAGCAACATGTTTTTTTTCAATGTGCGGTAAGAACCACTACCTCAATCACTGTAGGCTGCCAGTAGGAAGGTTGAAGGATGCCACCGGGGTGGTGCCTGGCTGAGCTGCTCCTGTGGTGGAGGGGCTAGAGCACCTGCCTCCAGCGGTGCCTGGAACCTGGGGCTGCAGTTCCGTTCTTCCCAGGTCCCACTCTGCTATGGCTTTTTTTTTTAAATTACTGATCTGTTTTTTTTTTTTCCCCAAAGTCCATGACCCACTGGAGTTGATTATAATTAGTCCAGGAAGGGGGGGGGGACAAAGCCCCCCTCATCAGGGAGTATGAGGAAACCCAAGATATTCCTCTGGTCTTTACTGTGATTGTGGTGGCTGGTGTGTTGTAGCCCTGATATTTTGCCGCACACTGCTTTGCATGTGGCATTGTTGATGTGCGCAGTTTTGATTATTATGACATAATGACCCTGTGCCCTTTCCCTCCTATACCTGCAATATTTATTCTTTGCAATTCTAAATTGTTTCTTGGTTCAGGTGACACAGGGAGACTTGGTTAACACTGACAATATCACAAAGAACAGTTAAAAAATGCCTGGGGGTCTCAAAATGTTTTCAGATATACTCTGGCACATTTTCATTTTCTTCCAGACTATTTTATTTATTTATTTTTATTTATTTCAGTTCTTGAATTAACCAATTGAGCTCATAGCTCTTTACATAGGTTCCATGTCAGTACATATCAGGACAAGTAGGAAAATATACAAAGGACTGAGGCAATCTAGGCAAATAAGATTAGAATGAAACATTTGGGTACATATGGTCATTAAACAAAGGAATGCAAAAAACACAATGATTACTAAAACTGGATAAAGTAAACACAGTCAGTTACATACAGGAGCAGACTAAATAACTGTGCCCAACAGGGAACCTGTTAGTTGTCAGCAACTCAAAGGTGTTAGAGCATAGAAGTACTGGAGAGAAAGGGGTTGGGGGATGAGCCCCAAGTGCAGTGTGTATGAGAGAGAGAGAGAGATCAGTTCAGCAGAAGGGAAGATGGTAGGAGATGCCTTTGATTAGTGCTAGCGATGGCAGACGCATTGGGATTCCCATACTAAATGGTTCTTTAGGTTTCTTTTGAAGGTCCACAGTGTGGGCAGGCTAACAAGGTTCTCAAATAGGGAGTTATCAAGAAAACGAAACCCATGACCCAAATTGTACTTAGAAAAATGCACAAAAATGCTTACAAAAAACATTTTCTGGGACCTAGGGGGCACCTACACCCCTCACAACTTGTTACAGATCTTTGCCCCCCCTCCCCACATTAAAGTCATTTGAACCACTCCTGAATGGGATGGTAACCCAAACATTAAGGGGCACTGGGGCCTCCATTTCAACTGAAAAAAGAAGTATATAATTCATCAGGAACAGATTTTGCATGGCCAGTTTTCTAGACATAGAGGAGTGACAGGTCCTGCAGTCTCACTGCCAGTGGTCCAGATCTTTCCCAGATGGGAAGGAAGACAGGGCATACAGGAGCTGGTGGTCTTTGTTCCAGACTTCCCCTGTTGATGTAAATATGACTCACATCTTTGAGACTCAGGCCAGCACTGTGTGCAGCACTACCCATAGTCAGAGGAACAAGAGGTGGAAATGCACCAGAAATAACCCCTTCTTCAGCAGCCAGGGCAGCAGCTAGACATGCAGCGAATTTAAAATCTGCCGGCAAAGTGAACGTGAAGTGGCCACTTCGCATTGGCACTTCACTACGTGGCGTGCCCCATAGGAAAGGCTCACTTCACCTTGTTATTATTACTTTGCATTGTCATTCCACCTTAAATGCGAAGTAAGGCAGAATGACAACAATACTGACAGCATCCCACCCACACAGTCACCAGAATGAATATGCATCCCCAAAGTGCTACTGTCTTGTGTCCGGGAAAACTCTGCAGGGCTGATGAAGTGAAATGAGAGTGTAACAAGAAATGCAAAGTCTCTCAGAATTAATTGCGCACTCAGTCATGTGCGCAGTGGTCAGATCACACACAGTCACCAGAATTAATGTGCATCCCCAAAATGCTACTGTCTTGTGTCCAGAAAATTCCCCTGTGCTGACGAAGTGAAATGAGAGTGTAACAAGAAATACAGTCTCGCAGAATTAATGGTGCCATGCAAATGCATAGACAGATTAAGATTGTGCTGCACACTCAAGGGATGCATATAAAAAGGCACAACAACAACACCTAATCAGTGCTCACAAGTCACAAATCCAAATCTGGAAAGGAATACATTTTGCCAGTTGGGGGATTAGTGCACAGCAGTAACAATCCACTACCAGTAAAGATACCACAAAGTAGTATAAAAAATTCATGCAGGTGCGGTGGATAGCAGGTTCACACTGCTGCAATTACTCTGTCACACAATAAAAGGTGTCTGATTTAATGGCATGCATTGCATACACACTCACACGCACACTCAAGTAATGCATAGCAAATTGAAAACCTTTAGTAATATAACCAAATGTTTTAAACAGACAAATTGTACACTGCTGCACCACAACAATCAACAAAAAAAATGTCAAGAATTACTGAAAATATTACTGTGTGTACATTAACACAGTTATACAAGAAAAATATAACCAAAACAGAAAGACTGCCTTTTTCTCCCAGTTAATCTACCTACACCACAAAAACGCCCCTCCCCCAAAGCACACTTCACAGTACACAGACTGACTGTTCTAAATTAACATTCAAAATCCACACACAACAAAAAACACTCGATGATATGAGCACCGAAGGGTTTTCTACAATTGATGTACTAAATTTTGAGCAAAAAAATATTACTTAAAAAGGCATTTTAAACAGCTTTTAGAGGTTTTGAATTGCAGAGCTCTGAGAGCAAACTGTCTCCAGCTACCACTGCACACACACCGCCCAGGCCAGAACTGAGGCTGTGCCGAACAATCTAGAGCCCGTGTGACCTGCAATCCCATGAATAACTGCAGAATTTCATTTGGAACTCAATTACAGGGCGAAGTGAGGTGAATTACATTGATTCCAATGTACTTCACCTTAAAATTGGTGGAGAAGTGGTTTGGGGAAGGCAGAAAAACGCAAAGTCATTGGTTTCAATGGACTTCGCATTCCTCATTATGAAGCGAAGTACTCCGCTTCACATTGTGGAGTTCTCCATGGATTCCACGTTACTCAGTGAATCACTTCAAGGAGCAAATTGGAGCCACTTCGCCCACCACTACTTACAGTACTGTAACTCACATGCTGTAAATGAAGGAACATGAATGCCTATGGCTGTACTTCCCCAATGAGCTGCAGCACAAAACTCCCCAACTTAAAAACGCTTATTAATGAGTACAATGGTGGAGTGGTGAAGCCTGGAGAGATACTACAAAACATGCTTACAATACATCCAAGTAACTAGTAAAGAAATTAATGTTGTGATTCATGACATGACCATGAATCATGATTTGTGACTGCATTTGTGACCGTGATGATGAAGAACGTGATTCAGTGTCGCCGGTGTGAGATAACCAATATGGAACTGTATTGGGAATGTGAATGCCTATGGCTGTACTTCCCCGATGAGCTGTAGCACAAACTCCCTGACTTAAAAATGCTCATTAATGAATACAATGGCAGGGTGGTGAAGCCTGGAGACATACTACAAAACATGCTTATGATACATCCAAGTAACTAGTCAAAAAATTAGTATTGTGATTCGTGACATGATCGTGAATTGTGATTTATGACTGCATTTGTGACCATGATGATGAAGAACGTGATTTGTATCATGAATGACTCGTGATGATGGTCCTGACTTAAAACCACATATTAATGAGTACAATGTTCATGCAGAATTATGCACCACACCTGCCCAGTACTCTGAAGGAAAGCCAATGAAACATCTGTGACTTAAGTTTCAGATGGAGATTGGGCCCTAAAGAGATACAAATGCACAGACAGATTAAGATTGCACTGTGCACTGAAGAGATGCAGATGCAAAGGCACAACACCTAACCAGTGCTCACCATCAGAAATTCAAATCTGAAAAGAATACCTTTGCCGGTTGGGGCGGTCCATGGGGGGTGTACTGCACTCCTGCAGTAACAATCACTAGTACTAGTACCAGTAAAGATATCACAAAGAAGTACAAAAATCACACAGCTGCAGTGGATACCAGGTTCACATTGCTGAAATTATTATGTGGCACAATAAAAGGTGTGTGATTTGATGACACGCATTACACACATACTCACACACACACACTAAGTAATGCGTAGCAAATTGAAAACTTCAGTAATATAACCACATATTTTAAACAAACTAAAATGATGCATTGCTGCACCACAATAATCAGCAAAAAAATGGCAACAATTATTGAAAATATTACTGTGTATACATTAACACAGTTATACAAGAAAAATATCACCAAAACAGAAAGCACTGTCTTTTTCTCCAAGTTAATCTACCTACCACACAGATACGCCCCTTCCCCAAAGCAAAATTCCACTGTCTCTCAGTACACAGACTGAATGTTGTACATTAACATTCAAAATCCACACACAAATAATAAACGCTCGATGATATGAGCACAGGAGGGTTTCCTATAATCGATTAACTAAAGTTTCTACAAAAAAATGACCCAAAAAGGCTTTTTTGACAGCTTTTAGAAGGTTTGAATTGCAGAGAGCTCTCAAAGCAGATTGTCTCCTGCAGCTTCCTACACACATTACCCCAAACGGAGGCTGTACAGAACAATCTAGAGCCCATGTGACCTGAAATCCCATGAATCACTTCAAAATTCACCTTTGGAGCTTTAAAACAAGACGAAGTAAGGTGAAGTACATTGTTTTCAATGTACTTCACCTTAAGAATTGGTGGAGTAGTGGTTTGGGAAGGCGGAGTAACGCCAAGTCATTGTTTTCAATGGACTCTGCATTACCCATCATAACACAAAGTACTCCGCTCCACGTTGCGGAGCACTCCGCGAATTTGCCTTCACTCCGTAAATCACTTGGCAGAGCAAATTGGGGCCACTTCGCCCATCTCTAGCAGCAGCCAGAGTGGTTGAAGTACAACTGGGAGCAGTACTTCTGAGCCCCAGCAAGAGACTGAGGTGAGCCCAACCATGGGCTGCTCTCCTACAGGAGACTGTGTTTTAGAGAAGGTCAGGCATGTGGAGCTGGGGGGAGCTCAGCAAGCTGACCCATTGCTACAGAACCTAAGGGAGTAGTCTGCAAGTGTAGATGGTGACTTTCGAGGGTCAGATAAAAAGGAAGTATACTGGGAACATGGGCTCCTACAGTATATGGAGACTAGGTTCCAAAGGTTGGATCAGAAGAAGGGCTACTGCAGCAGATATTAGTAGCTAAGGAGTTAGGAAGTAGACTGTGACTCTATCCCATGTTATACCATGTTCTGATGCTTACAGAATAGAAATCATGGGTGAGGGATGAGGAGGTGACACTAAAACAGACTGCTGGTTTAGTCAGCTTACAGAAGGGACAAGTTCATTTTCAATCTTTTGGGGGAAAGAGAGTAAAATGGCTGCTAGAAGAACAGAAGTACTGGAAAATAATCTGCAAGCAGTAAATATCTGCATCAAGGGGTTGCCAGAGACCGTCCCAAGGGCTGATTTAAAAACAGTGGTGCAAATGTTTCTACTGTTTCATTTGCCAGCATGACAATGGCACAATGGTGGCAGTCTGGGAGTAGTAGTAGCCATACAAAGTTAGGATGTAGAGGAATGGTTAGTGGTGCTATAAGTGGCTTGAGAATGCAGTGATACTGAGTTCCAAGGAAAAAATGGTTTATTTTCCCGTTGATTTCATCCGGAATGCAGCAGTATCATAAAGATAAGCCAGCCTCATTGAAGGTAGGGCTACAAGAGAAGTTCTTTTTTTCTGCTCCTCCATGATCAGCCAGCTGTGCTGGCTGTCATTAAGACGTGAAAACAACAGGTGAGCCATGCTGAGGAGAATGATTTGAACTTCAGAAGAACTACAAAAAGTTCTACTGAGATTTTGCCACATCGGACTAATGATTTGCATTGGGACACTGTAACCTGCAACGTCAGATGAATAATGTGTTTCAGTTAGCTATATTTTGGGGGGAGGATCATTGTATATTCACATTGTATTATCATCTTCCAATGAACATACAAAATTTTCCAACAGATAATGGCCTAGTGGTCTATCAAGTCTGCTCGAATGTGCAGCTAGCACCCCTTTTTCTGCAGCTGCCCTTCTCTCCCACCCTTTCCCTCCCTTTACCCTCCCCAAAAATATACCTGCTGAAGGCTTGAACCCTTGACTTCTGGATCATCTGCATGCTGACATACATATTGAGCCACAGAAGCACCTAACTTATTACATTATTATGTTGTGCTGGCTGGGTATTCCCCTTTCTTTCTCATCCAGGACAAGGGCTGAGCAAAATTAGCAAATTCCAGTTTTGTAGAATTTTCTGAAAATGTTTAATTGGTCATAACTCAGTCAGTATTACAGCTAGATGCCTATAAGTTGGCATACAGTGAAGCCCACCAGGATGAATCACAGTGCCACAGGTTTACTGCATAATAAAATGTATTAACTCCCATTGAAACTGCATTGTTTGCTGCAGTAACTCTACTGCAGGGTTTTAAATAATTGATTAGCAGTTTTTTTCTTGGGACAATATTAACTGTATAGAAAGCATTTATATAGGTTTTCTAGAAGTGTCATGTTTGTTAAACACAGTGAGGCAAGTGATATGCATTTTCACAATGTTTTAGAACTTTTATGAGCAAAACGCTAATCAATTTTTAGAGTTATTTAAAACCCTGCTACTGCAGAATTTTGAGGTGCTGTGCTTCATCCTGGTGGGCTTCACTGCATGTATTGTTTGAAAGATGCCCTAAAATGATGCTGAGATGCATGACATTTGGCTGAGGGGTGGGGAAGGTATAGGGGCTCAAAGTCTGCAAATGTATTACTCTTGTGAAAATGCCTGAAAATATTTCTATGCTTACAACTTAACCACCTTTGGCACTAGATAATAAAACATTTATATGCATACTACTTGGAAGGGTCATAGGAACTGGTAAACAGAGAGCCAGATGGTTGTGTAAATTGTAAGTTACAGGAGTTAAACACGTCACAATTATTTGTTAAATTTTGTGAAAATGTTCAAAATATTTTAATGTTTATAGCTCCATTGCTGTTGCAGGTATACACTAAAGGTTTGCCATACATACTAAAGCAAATATGTCCTGGAATCTAATTAAGCAGGAAAAATGTGGCTTTGCAGGTTAAACTGTATTGTGGATACTTTAGAAATTGCTAATTGGAAAAAGTTGCTCAAAAATTCGGGGACACACAAAATACCACTGAATCACCTTCTCTGTACTAGCATCATTACCCTGCAATACCCGCCAAACACTACTGCAACAGTGGTGCCTGGCATCGTGCTTTATCATTACTAAAGATATCCAGATACTTCTGTCACAATGGTCTAATTCACAACTAGTTGTAGGGCTTGACATCACCTGGTGCCACTGTTTTCAAATAGTAAAAATATACATTGTTATCTAGAAGATTATTACAGAGTCAGCAGGTGGCACTGTACAGAAACAATGCTGCACGTTTGCTTCCACAAATCATTAAGTCAGTCAGCTCTAGTGGTTTTCTGGCATGTTGCAAGAATTCAGGCAACTGCACAGTAGTAATGTCCATGGCTATTCTTCATGGTTCATCACTCACGATAGTGACCTGACACTTGGCACCACAATACCTTCACTATGGAATCTCCTATCAATGCTACTTTAGTGCCATTTTACTCAGCCTTTACCCTCTTCTACAATGGCAGCTCAAGTGTATAACGGGGCAAAATGTACGGACATGGCTTTGAGAAAAGTATCACAACATTCCACTATTTCACAAAAGCTCATGAAATTCGAGTTTAATTACTGATGTTATTTAGGAATCTTTGGCTGCTTTTAACATGGTTAGCCTGTGAGCAAAGGATTAGAGTGTTGACATACACACAGACTATTTTTTCCCATATTCTTTTTTCTCCCACCTGGCAGATCATCTTTCAGGGTTATACTTTGTTCACAGGGATGTACACTGATTAGGCTGAACCCAGCCATCATTCAATGAACTGCCAGGTCTTTCTCCCATATTTTTCCCCTCCCTTTTCTCCTGGTGAGGGAAGTGCCTCTGTCAGCCTCGCACTGCCACAGCTTTCACTATAGCAGGAGCATTCTTCCGGGCCCAGCCGCAGGGGTTGTTGTGCTGGTGGAAACAAGAACCAAACTTCCACGACCAAGAAACACTGCTGAGTGGCAGCAGTCTCGGCCATGGCCTGCCTCCCAATGTGACTTTCCGGGCTTGCTTCCAAATGGGGTCATCAGCATGGCACCATGATGCTCTGCTGCTGCTCCATGGGAGAGGTGGCCTCAAAGTCTGATATTTGAGGTCAATGAACCTAATAAAATTGGTGATATTCCATTCTCTAATTTGAAAGTTATAGGGGCTTACAATTTTGCAGTATACATATTTGCAAAATGTAATTTTAAAATTTCTAAATGTTTGAAGACTTATGGATCTGTCTCCTTTAAAGACAGAGGACTCAGTTTACAGTTTGTCCTTAGATCACTGCAGGTTGTGCTGATCTATGGCTGTGGCAAACTCCAGGTATGTCATGGATCCTGTGCCCTATTTTATAAAAATGGGGGGGTTCCTGCACCAAAGTCTTTAGAGTTTCTGCAGTTACAGTGTTGTACCATAGAAGTGACATGCCTGAGGGGTGTGCTGGAGGGTCACATCAAGCTCCTCCACCAGCGCAAGCATAGAGGAACCATTGAGATTGGGGGGTTACTATGCCTGGAAGGTGAGGACTAGGGGCTGATGAAGCAGTGGGGATTCAATGGGAGCAACGGTGGCATGGTGGCAGTAAGAGGGATGTGAGGAAGCACACAGTGTAGCTGCCATGTCAAGTGGCACACAGCCAATGGGCCAGAGTGGGTGGCTGGCATGGCCAGACTATTATGAACTGGACTGCAGGTGACTGCAGTCCTGGCACCTGCCCCACAGGACCCACCATCCTCAGCAGTGTAGTTGGGCATCCACCGGCCACCACACCTAGGGCTGTGTACCAGGGAAATATTGTGGTGCCCAGGGCATGTACCCATCCACATATGTACCCTACAACTTGTACCCACTGCCACCGGTCATATGTAGGGGCTGTGGGTCCTATGGGGCAGGTGCCAGGGCTGTTGCCACCTAAGTCTTAGTCACGATGGTCCAGCTGTGCCACCCCCTACCCAGGCCAATCAGCTGTGTGCCACTTCATGTCACTTTTGCTTTAGACCTTAGTAAATCATTTGACAAAGTCCCACATATGACTTTGACAGAAATAATGCACAGGTTTGGAATCAATAGAACTATTACTGACTGGGTGGAGGCATAGCTAAACAATAGGGCTCAGAATGTGAAAATTAGAGGGCACTTGTCAAGTGAGGGATATGTCACCAGTGGGGTGCCACAGGGATCTGTGTTGGAACCTGCCCTGTTTTCTCTGTTCATCACTAACATGACCAAAAATATTAATAGTTTTTGTATTAAATTTGCTGATGACACCAAGATCACAGCTGAAGTGAAAACTGACTTGGGGTGGAGGCTCTCAATAGAGATCTCACTAGACTGAAAGAATGGGCTAAGTCAAATGGAATGGCTTTCAATACAGATAAATGCGTGGTTATGAATCTAGGAAGGTCAAACACCTACAATAACTACCCATTGAATGGGAGGACTTTAAAATCAGTAGATAACCAAAATGTCCTGGGGGTGATTATTACTAAGGACATCAGGTTTGGTGACCACTGTAATGAAGTAGCTAAAAGGTCAAACAGAATCATTGGCTGTATTAAAAAATCCTTTTAATCTAGGAATAGGTCTTGCATCCTGCCCCTTTACAGGGCTTATGTACGTCCACATCTGGACTATTGTTCTTCACTGTGGAGCCCTCCTCTTTGTCGGGATATTAGGAGAGTTGTGGGTTTGCTGAGAATAATAATAATAATGGTAGATGGACTCCACAGTATGACTTATGAACAAAGGCTTACAGATTTAAACCTGTACCCCTTGAAGTGCAGGCATACTAGAGGAGACCTTTTGCAAATGTTTAAAATATCAAGAGATAGCCAATTTCTTGCTGACTTGGGAATGGTAGAAAATAATAGGGCTCTTTCACTTAGAAGCCATAATCATCAGCTAGTGCTAACCTTCCCAATCAGTGACACTAGAAGATATTTCTACACACCACCGATTGTACCACTATGGAACTCCTGACCAAGAGAAATGGCGGAAGCAGATACTTTTAGTAATTTTAAATGTAAACTAGTTAAGTACTTACTCAACCCTACAGGCACATGTTGACCCACTTTCAGGAGATGTACCATAATGGGCACATATGGCCTTCTGTGCATCTATCGCTACCTAGTATTATACCTAGTATGCTGGGTACCCCCTCACATTCCACTTACTGCCACCTGCCCCTGTCAACCCTCATGGCATCCCCACTGCTCCATCGGCCCCTGGTCCTCACCTTCCAAGTCATCCCGCAATCACTGCCCTGCCAGGCAGTGGCACAGAGCCCTTAGATCAGCTCCTGGCTAATTTAATCAGAGCCCTGTCTTGCAATCATGGTGGTGCTTCCAGAATTCCAAATAAAGGGATGGTGCATCACAGCCATGGTGCAAGGGTGTTTCTGCTGCAAGGGTGGCTCAGGACAGCTTTGGCACATTGTATGATGATTTTGATGCAGCCTGCATTCTAAAATCAGGATTGTCACAAACTCTGATGCATGTTATTGCTTCTGTCACAGCTGTTTAGTGTAGGCACCTTGCACCAAAGTTTTCCACTTGAAAATCAAACCCCTGGGGTCCGGGTCATGGTGGTTTGGCTTTGCCATCCCCCAACCTGGGCTAATTGTCTCTGTGCCATTTGGCATGGCACCTCTGCCATGTGCATCCTCACATCCCTCTCACTGCTGCTTGCCCCATCACCCCCATGGCACCCTGACTACTCCATTGGCTGCAGTCCCCACCTTACAGTTCCTCCCAATCACCACCCTGCCAGGCAGAGATGCTGGGCCCTTAGACTAGCTCCTGGCTGATCTAACCTGAGCCTCCTCTTGCAACCATGGTGAGCCTTCTGGAATTCTAAATAAGGGGACGATGCAGTCCTACTGTGGTGCAAACTCCCTTGCAACTTGGTACTAGAGTACTTCTTCGAGGGTGGCTCTGGGTGGGCTTGGCACAAGGTATCTTAATCTCAATGCAGCCTGCATTTGAAAATAGGGATTGTTGCAAACTTTGATACAAGGTGGCACAAGCACCTTGTGTCAAAATTTTCCACTTGAAAATCAAGACCAGAGATTCTAAACTTAGTACACATCTGTATGTGCCTCAGGAAAGTGATCATACCAAATGTGGTGCAAACTGGACGCACACTTTTTAAATTACATGGCAATAACTGAAATCACAAGTTTGGAAAAACTGTACAAGTGTTCATGGACATTTAGCAAAAGTGAAACAGTAATTTCACCAGAAATCTGCTGGCAGAAAATAAATTTACCCAGCCTTATCCAGGACTTTATCAAGGGAAAGGATTGGTAACTGGTTCTAGTGTAAGGGCATAGGAGGTGATCTAATGGGGGAAACTACTGTTTATTTGTTGATTTTTCTTGCTGCCCTGCCACATTGGATGGCAACTTGGGGCTCTAGGGTAGCATTTGCCCAAGATCAAGGCTGTGATAATATTTAGAAATTGTAAGTCAATTCCCCGGTAATATTTAATTAGCGATCTCCTCCATTTACAACCCAAACTACCATTGCTCTAATGGCAGTCCTGGCCTGAGGCATTGTTTCTTTTCTCAGAAGTTTTGTGAGACTGTTATACAGTATTCCTGGGAAAAATTCATTTGTTCTGAGGAATTCATTTATGACTGTACATTTTCCTTAAAGGCATGTGCTGAAAATTGTGTATCATTAGTATGGTTTTTCTTTGCCTTGTATACTTGTGGAAGCATGTACAGTAGATAAACTGTACCTTATGAAACATGCTAATAAAAGATAATTAAAAAATGAGAAAACAACAACAAACATTAGGAAACACCCAGATCAGTTCTGCTTTATCTTTTTTTTATTTTTCATCTTGCAAAATGCGATACAGTATTGTTTGTGCTTCACCTGTATTTTTATTTAATTCTAAAGTACAAAGCAGTTCCGTATATAGAGTGCAGCAAGCAATTAGGTGTAATTTGGTATTCAGATTGCCGTGACCCATGAATGTAACAAGGGAACACACTCTTAAAAAACATGTAATTATTAAAGCCTTTTATTACACCATGTAAACTTCTCTATTTTTGTAGCAATTTGCAATTGAAAATGCAGCAAGAACTCTCAGCAAAGCTGTTGAAGAAGGATTCTCATTCTATCCAGGTAGCATCAGTGGCAGGCTTGCTTGTGGTCTACTCCTGTTCATTTTTACCGGTACCAGTGATGACGCCTATAGTAGGAGTAACGGCACTTGTAGCAGGAATATGTTTGATATCCTGAAATTAATTTGAAAGAATGTTAGAGCCAGATTAACACCATTCTTTTCTGCAGTGTTTCTGTTGAGAGGATAACCTAGGAATGGGTGACATCATACATCCTGTCCAGAGCTGAGAAGTAGCAGTTGAAGTGTGATGGTTAGACCTGGACCAATCCTGTTTCAGACTGGACAAAAAGGCCTCCTGTCTCTGGCCATGCTACTCAGAAGTACGACATAGTTACACTGTCTCTTAATAATTATATGGGTGGTACACATATGTATGGCATGGTTACACTCTCCCCAACCCCAGTTACCTGAGGGGTACTCAGCTGTATGACACTGTTAACCCCCCCACAACCTGAGGGGTACTCAACTGTATGACACTGTTATACTCCCCCATAACCTGAGGGGTACTCAGCTGTATGACACTGTTACACCCCCCAACAACCTGAGGGGTACTCAGCTGTATGACACTGTTACACCCCCCCACAACCTGAGGGGTACTCAGCTGTATGACACTGTTACACTTCCCCCTGCAACCTGAAGGGTACTCAGATGTATGACACTGTTACACTCTCCCCATCCAGTTATCGGAGGTGTACTCAGAAGTATGACACTGTTACACTCCCCCCCCCACAACCTGAGGAGTACTCAGATGTAGGACACTGTTACACTCTCCCCACCAAGTTATCGGAGGTGTACTCAGATGTATGACACTGTTATACTCCCCCCCCACAACCTGAGGAGTACTCAGATGTATGACACTATTACACTCTCCCCACCTAGTTTTCTGAGGGGTACTCAGATGTATGACTCGGTTAAACTCTCCCCACCCAGTTAGCCGAGGGGTACTTGGATGTATGACACTGTTACACTCTCCCCCAGTTACCTGTGGGGTACTCAGATGTATGACACTGTTACACTCTCCCTCAGTTACCTGTGGGGTACTCAGATGTATGACACTGTTACACTCTCCCCCAGTTACCTGAGGGGTACTTGGATGTTACCTGAGGGGTACATGGATATATGACACTGTTACACTCTCCCCACCCAGTTACCTGAGGGGTACATGGATATATGACACTGTTACACTCTCCCCACCCAGTTACCTGAGGGGTACGTGGATATATGACACTGTTACACTCTCCCCACCCAGTTACCTGAGGGGTACGTGGATGTATGACACTGTTTCACTCCCCCCCAGTTACCTGAGGGGTACGTGGATATATGACACTGTTTCACTCTCCCATTCCATTTGCTACTATTGGTAGTGATCTGACCTTTGTTTACCAATGTTAAGAGACTGAGAGTGGTACTGGCAGTAGCAGTGCAAAATACACAACAATTACTGAATATAAACTAAAATCACAAGTAAAGGTACAGGTGATTTTTGTGTGTGGGGGAGGATGGTCACGGCAAGAGCAAATCCTGGTGCTATCTTTGACTAAATGTTTGTAGAACAACACACCAAATATGAAGATGCAGCTAGAAGCCAAACAATGCCTGCTGTTTTTTTTCTCCATTTCATTCACAGTCTACAGTTGCTGCAGCTCTCCATTGTGGAGACCAGGAACAAAACGAGAATCCCCAGGGCTTCGAGTTTCATCACCACCTCTTCATCAGGGGGTGGCACATAGCTGACCCTGGAAACTGAGCCCATGCCATCATTCACATCATTAAATGCTCCACCATGGGGTTTTTGGGTATTATAGTTGACCAGCATAGCAGGCAGGGGTTCGCAGAACCAACCAGATAGAACTGTGAAAAAAAATGCTTTATTTTCATAATGTTCTTACAGAATATCCCACTAGCATATCAGTTAGAGGGACATGAAAACTCCTATTTCTAGAGGGCAGGAAAGAATTATGGCAATCTAAAATAAGTAACATGGGGGTATGCAGTGCAAGCATTATGAAATTGTGAAACTTAGAGACACAGTGCTAGATAATATAACACAAGAGTGGGCTGTAGCCAACAATGGCTGCTTTTACATTTTCTTATAAAGTATACAAGGTGAACCAGAGAATCCCTTCCAGAAGGGGTAAGGGTTAAGCAGGACAGACAACAGCAGCATAGTGGAATGGAACTATAAAAAGAGATGTGCTGGCTGCCATGGACATGGGCAGGCAAATTTTAGGATTCCAGGACATTGGAACAATAAGCATACTCAAGAATGGTATACAGAGTGAGACAACCTCTAAGGTACAGAGTGAGTGTAAGAACTTTGACAATAGTGCCATGTGTCGCTATTCTGTCACTACAGTGACAACATTACAGCAACATGGTCAATACTGACAACATCACCACATCACTGTAAAGTCCACCTGGGACCCCAGCACACTTCCCCAAGGTCCTGCACCCAATCCCTGACTCAGCTCCATTTTGGAGTTGAGAATCTAAAGAGGGGGATGCAGGGGTCATAGCCCTCTGCATGGGGGGGGTGCAGCCCCCAACAAAACAAGAAGATTTCACATGTCAGCAACATCCTGACCGCAATTGCAGTTGATGTAATGGTGTCAGAGTAACGTTGCGTTGACATGCAATTTTCGATGCAGTGTCATGGATCCCATGTGTCCAGGGCCTATTGATTTATTTATAAATGTGCATATTTTATTCATTCATTTATTGTGGCTGAGTGCCGTACAGGTCTGGAGTCATGTCACACAAGTTTGGTGTTTCATAAAGACTGTTTACAGTCTACGCCTATAGTTAGAATACTGGCGGGGTACAGATAAAGAGTCGTATATCCAGTTTGGATGTGGCTTACTTTGCACATAGTAATGTGGACCCTCTGCAAAGCAGTAGATCTTTTACAGATTTGTAAGTACCGTTCACACTGAATACTTTTCTTTCTTAAAGATCATGCGTGAGAAACTTTACAGAAAATAAACTGTCAGCATCATTCATTAAATATTGTTAAAAAATAGTGTCTGTTTTATATGAAAATCTACCATTTCATACCATTTATAGCCATTTATTGTGTGGTCTGCTTCAGCAAGACTGCTAGATGCTGAGAATTTCTGTTCCCTGTGGCAATTAGCATATCTCCACCCTGGTGATGTCATTTAGGGTGCTGTTCTCTTTCATCTATACATAAGCTTAGGGAGATTGTCACATTGCTGAGGTCTGTAAAGGTTTTTTTCTTGCACTGTGGCTGTTGCAAGAAACTGAAAGCTGTTTCATCATGGTTGTGTCATGTTCAATGCCAGTGAAGCACAAAAACAGTTTAAATTAATGATTTTAGCCTGTGCAGAAAGTAACACATTGATGTACAGTTTGCAAACTCTATAAGTTTGTTGTGGTGAAAGGCATGAGTCCTACTGCCATGTTAGTGACTGCTGTGCAGAGATAGATAGACAGACAGACATACAGATAGATACTTTATTTATATAGCGCCCCTTTTTAGGGACTCGGATCACTTCACAATCAAAGTAAAATACAATAATTTTAAAATATACACAAATTATAAAATTTAAAACCACATCAATTTCCACCTACTATACTATATAAAACTATCTATCCAATTCCTTACAGTAAGTCACGCATCTACAAATTAAAAGCCTGGTTAAATAAATAGGTTTTGAGTCCTTTCTTGCAGGTGTCCGCTGAGGGTGCCTGCTGTAGCTGTTTTGGTAATGTGTTCCATAGGGTAGGTACAGCCATCGAAAAAGCTCAATCACCAGAGTGACACAACGTAAGCCTAGGAACATCAAGGAGACCTCCCTCAGTGGAACGGAGGGCCACATATTCACACCTGATATTCAATAGAGATGATTTCGCAGCATGGCAATAAAACAATTATCCCTTCTCCCTGTAAATGGGGGCCGGGAAAGTAATGCTGTTTTGAAACCTTACTAAGAGTTGCTATGCATTAGGCAGCCCGGTGTTTTCTCCTTGGTAGTTTTTTATTTGACTTACATTCAGGGTGTTCTATTCTTTAGTGCAGATTATAACGTGTAGAATACTGTACTGATTTGATTGGCTGAAAATACCTCTATGGTATGTAACTATTGGTCCATAATTACATGTCAGAACTAGTTACCCATTTAAGACCAATAACATAAACATAGAAAGTATCACTGCTCTCCCACATTCCGACAGGAACTGTCACGTCAGACCTGTCACGTCACCAGTAGACAGTAACAGTGAAATATCTACACAAAGTGCAGAATGATCTCTTTGGCCTACCTGCATCACAAAAACATTTTTCTAGAGGCTTTTCTACAGACTGTACTGCTGTAAACACTACCAAAGTAGGAGACTGCACTTTGATTAGGGAGACAGTAAAGTCAGCTATTTACTGTACCCACAATGCCTCACTATGCAATTTAGTACACAGGCTACTATATTTCTGTACTCGCTACAGAAATAGGAGACCGTATCTCTCAGTAAAGAAATCTAGTCAGTTAGATACTGTATGCACAATGCCTCATATTGAAAATAAACATCTGAGATCTTATATTATTGTAACCACTATAAAGGTAGGAGACTGCACTTGTTAAGAAGGAAAATGGAAGCCAGCTTCATATTGTATCCACAATGCATTGCTATGTACATCTACATATTAGGTGCAATACAGTAGGCGCCGCTACCAAAATAGGTAACTGCTCCTCTGAGCAAGGAAAATTTAAGTCACCTTTATAATCTACCCAGAATTTCTTGTTCCTGTATGTAAATCAGCATATTAGCTGTTGTATTGCTGTAACATTACCAAAATAAGAGATAGCTTATTTAACAATAAAGGCACCACTTTATGTCCAAATGCAGTTAAAATAATAAATTAAAATGTTTTTGCAAGCAGTATATTGTTTTTGGTTTTTTACTTTACAGCCTTAACAATTTTTCTATATGCTATAAATGAAATAAAGCACTCCAGGGTTTGTGATTATGGTCAATAACTTCACTTCTGTCTCAGTTGTTTAAAGGCACTTGGTGCAAGTGCCTCCTGCCTAACAACACCCTCGAGAGGAGTGCGATTACTGACCCATAATCACACACCCTGTCATGCTTTATTGCATACTTACAATCATCTGTTTACCAGGGCTAATACATCCATCCCTCAAAGGAATTAGTACAGATAAGGTCCCTATTAAATATGAGTTATTGTAAAGCATACATTGACCAACAGCAGTGAAGCCATCAACATGGTAACACAGCTTCCTAACAGGCACAGCAGAGTAGCACTCCAAATGACATCAGCAGCCTGAAGGCATGCTGACCCAGCAACCTTGGAGAAATAAACAGCAAAAAAAAAGACACTAAAACGTATGAATATGTTGACTTTTGTAACAAAACTTGGAACACACATAGTTTTCACAGCAGTGTTTATTGCATGGTGTTGCCTCTTTTAGTTTTAAAAACCATTGCATATGATCTTTACGACATAATGGTCACTGTCATGAAATGCAGTTTAGATGCCCTATTTTGTTGACCATTTTAGGTGCAATGGTCACTGACAGGGCAAGCGATTCAGATGCTCTGTCAAGTTGGCCCTTTTACATAAAATGGTGGTTGACATACAAGTAGTTCAAAAACGTTATTAGGTCAACATTTTGAGACATAATTTGAGACAGAAAAGCAGGAGGAAATAGATGGTAACTGAAAATTCCAGAACAGGAGAGAGACTACATGGAAGTAATATGAAATACCGAAGAAAACAGCAGTTACGAATCAGTGGCACTCGACAGAGGGTGAGTATTGTGACAGGTTTCAGAGAGGGATGGGGAGAAAGTGAAATGAAATCGGGGTGAAATACCAGAGGTTGCGTAAAATGAAACAACAGACAAATACAAACACATGAAACTAGAGGGCAGTGTGGCGCACCGATTAATGCACAGAACTGGCAGCATGGGGATTCAGGTTTGAATCCCACCAAGGTAATTTTTAATGTTTGACTCTGAGCAACTCTCTGTTTTGGGTTTTGTTTGCAATTCATTTACCCCAGTATAACCCAGTCGACAAGCAACATCTCATTTTTAGCATGGGACCAGTATTTGTTAATGTTTTTACCTTGATGGATTGTTCATATCTTAATCAAACTTCAGCTTCAAAATAATATGTTAAATTGCTAATGTATTTTTTTTTTTCAGGAATGGCTTATCGATCTGTAAACCATTTCATTGCTGAAGACACCCAGTGGGGTATCGGGGGAAGCTGAATACAACCTCCCAATACCATAAGAGGAATACCAAATGCAAAAGCATACAAATAAGTGAAATGCATAGATAAGAAGCTAAAGACATGGAGTAAATAGCAAACAATACACCAAACTAAGTAGTCTATAAATGGGATACGGTTTAACAGTAGTTTATCCTCTATATACAAGTTAAACTCCAATATCACTTCTCATGTCGCTTGTCATTCATTGCTTTTGTTGTTGTGCAACACCTTTTTTTCTAAGGACTTGGGACTATGGTCTATAAGTCCAGTGTCTTACTACAAACCCAGAACTCTACAGAGACAAAATAGGTAAAATTACTGGTTTAAAAATAATTTAAAGAAATGTCTGCATGAGCACGCTGAGTGTTGATGTCTTAGTTGACAATGTCTTACTACTTGTGAGTTTAAATTTGTTGTAATATTTTGTTGTGTTTTATTGTAACTGGTTGCATGTGAAATTGTGTAGCTGTGCTCATCTTGCCTCCCAGAATAATAAAAAATGAAATTAATGAGGTTAGCATGCTGCCCCTTTTTAGATGTCAGGTCTAAAAGTAGAAACCAGTTTTTGTCTTGCTGGGGTTCCACCTTGAACATACAACACTTCTTCCATGTCACAACGGTAGGCTGGGAGTGCTGCAAGAGCAGAGAGATGCTCACAGCTTACAGAAAAAAAATATAACGCTTTAAATACTTCTAGTGGAAGTGAGGATACAGTAGGTTGTAGTTCTATGGAGTGCTTTGGAGAGTAATTATTTTCTTTTAGAAGACATTGTAGTTTTGTTTTAATTATGTTTACTAAGGAATTGTTTAAAAAACCTCAACAACCAGCAAAAGTAAAAGCACTGCAATTCACTAACGAAGACCTTTCATTATGGTCCAAAAAGTTACAGCTTGTAGTCATCTAATGAAGTACTAGACCTGAAAAGGTGTGTGTATTTGTTATTTTTGGCCAGGGTTTACTCTGCCTTCCATAATTTGGATTTTTTTTTGAGCCCTGCTGCACTTGCCTTTGCTGTTCAGCTGCTGGGCTGCTAGCTCCTGATGACATCACTATAGGGCAGAGGAGTGACTAACACTGTGCAGTACCAAGCAGTCGCAACAATGTTGCAAGGGAAACCTACCAGTACTGTTTCTATGTCATAACGGGGAAAGCCTAAAGGCGATCGCCATCTTGCAGAAATCAAGAGTACTGAAAATTTATTTCGGCACTCTGACACCCCGGCACACAGCAAAAGGGCATGAGGTGCTTGTTTTTTTAATGTTTTCTGCGGAGATAGGGCTGCATCCCCTGCACCCCCTACTAAAGGATTCTTAACTCCAGGGGGGTGCATGTTGGGGGGTGAAAACATAAAAATTAAAGGTTTGGGCTGGGTGCAACAAAACTGCACCAGCGCCCAGATCCGAACCCAGTACCCTGCCAACCGATGCCAGCAACCCACCCACCACACCATGGGTTCGGCTTGGTAACCCACCATGGCACCATCCCTCACATTCCTTGTTGTGTGTGTGCCTGCTCCCACACCCCATGCGTACGTACATATAGTGACATCCTGTCACTATAGTCACCCACCACCCTACCTCCTGTAGCCATCCCTAAGATGCACTGGGGAGTGGGTTACCATTATTGTAGGTGTCCATTCCCCAGTGCTCTTATCATGGGATACCACCAGTACTCAGTGTACATACTGTGTTTCCTCTTCCCCAATACACTCTGTTAGTAATGCATTATGCCAAAATCCAAATGCCTTGTCAGCATGTTTTCTTGGTGAAATTGACTCTGCGCTATAGTGATGTCAGCAGTACAACCCTGGGCCCACAGCAACACCAGGTTTGCTATAGAAGCTCTGGTACATCCTGTAGTTTTTAGCAGCTCAGAATGTAAAAACTAACTGCAGTGGACAGTAATGAAATACAATTCCAGAATCAATGCAAGAGGGGGTCATTTATGCATGAAAGTCAAAAGGACTGGGAAGGTCCTCTTTAATAATCAGTACTAATGGGTATCCCAACAATACAGTGAGGTTATTACATTGAGCACTATCAGAAAACATTAATAACCATAAACAACCCTTAGTATAGCAAGCATTTTACACATGACCTCAGTCTACATTGGTTTAGTATTACTTGGTCATTACAAGCTATTTTCTCAGACCCTTAAATCCTCCGTCCTGCTGTCCTGTCAGCACAGCAGACCACTGCTGCTCATTATGTTGGTGACCCAGGTTTGTAAACGAGCCGGAGTCACTGGGAGCCTGCTGGGTGGAGGAGGATCCTGCATCCCGGAGGAGGGAGAGAGTGATGCTCATGAGCTCCACTAGTTATGTGTCACCTGGGTGACCACAGGTGGCAGTGCAAACAGAACCATGATGAATGGGTGGGGTGCCTCCTGACTAAGATGTCTACATGCTTTGCACACAGATGCCCATGCAGTCCTCACCCACAAGGTGTACAGGGGAAGGGAACAAAACAAGGGAAGAAAACTCCCCTGATTTCAGCAGCATGACTTTGCCTGTCTCCTCACAGGCCCTGTGCCACTCACCTGGCTGCCTACCAAAACTGAGGTAAACATCTCCCAGACTTGGGAAACCCAAGGAGCTCCACCATGGGAAGTAAACTGTGGGATAAGGTTGGAGGTAAATCCCAGGGACAGCAGATGACTGGGCTTGGGGAAAGAGGCTGGCTGATGGAAGCAGATCAGGTGCAAGAAGGCATACTAAAATGTTTTTTTAAATCCTCTGTCATGATCATTGCAACTTTGATAGGTAGTAGAGAGGCCAGATAAGGCTCTAACTGAATTGCAAGTGTATCTGGCCACCACCTCAGTTCATTAGTTAGTTCCTCTAATGTGAGCATTTTCAGTAGGAGGTCCTACCACATATCTTCTGAGGCTGCTAGTGAGGCAATCAACTATTCTGGATACCTTTACAAGCCATTAAGAGAACAGTTTGAATTACCTTTGGGTAAGGACCCACTCCTCTTCATTGGTATCATGTCTGGCAAGCAGTAGAGAGATCACTGAGTCCAAAAGTGTTACCCCTGAAATGTGTCCCATTTTGTGGGAGATCCGTATCAAGAATACTCTAAGTATAGAGTAGCTCCATAACAGTGAATGTACAGTGGTGATTGCACAAAAGTATACAAGTAGTGTGGTTTACCATGGATCCACGATGCCGCATCAACAATTTCATGTCGACGCAACATTACCCCAACACCACTACATTGGCCGCAGTTGCGGTTGGGATGGCGCTGGTGTCAGAAATATTCTTGTTTTGAGGGGAGCTATGCCCCTGCACCCCCTTTAGGATTCTCAACTCCAAGACAGAGCTGAGTCGGGGGTAGGGTGCAGGACCTTGGGGAAGGGTGCCAGGGTCCCAGACAGACTTTACAGAAATGCGGCAATGTTGTCGGTATCAACCACATCACTGTAAAGTTGTTGCTGTAGCAACAGCATACCGTATACTGCTACCACGCAAATGCGGTACCCAATTCAATAACATGTATACTGCTACCATACAATGACACACGATGCATGGTACCGGTATACTTTTCTGAGATCACCACTGTATGTCCCCTGGTTTGGTTGCACCTAACACATACTGGTGAGATCCCAGCATTTAATTTCCTAACTGTTTTCAGAGTCATATATAATTCATGTAAACATTTGTATCTGGCTTTCTTATAGCTGTTACAAATCAGAAGTCACATATGGAACTCACAAACCACAGCTCATTCCTTTTCCAGTATAGGACATGGGAGCTTCCTCTCCCATAATTTCCAGACCTTCACCAATTTATCAAGAGCCTTTACTCTCAATAAGCATAGTAAGAGTGCACAGAATCCGTTCCAACATAATCTGATTTCAGCCTTATTTTCAGAATTAGGAATTTTGGTATTCAAGTCCAAAAATTCAAATTCTGAAGATGACTTCAGAGCAAGATGAGTCTCACTGCAGAAAACTCTAACTTTGGTAGTAGGATCTACAGCAAGAATGGGGTAAGGGAGTTGCAGAGGGACCTGTAAAGACTGGAAAGGTGATCCAAGCTCTGGCAGTTGAAGTTCAATGCCAAAAATGCAAGGTGATGTACACTGGGAACAGGAACTCCAGGACAGAATACTGGATGGGAGGAGTTAAGCTGGATACCACTGCAGACGAAAGGGGCCTAGGAGTTCTTATAAGTGACTCCTATAAACAAGCTAGCCAAAGTAAAAAGAAAGGCGATAAGGATGTCGGGGTGTATGGGTGGGGATTTAATAGCTGGAGAAAAGAGGTATTACTTCCTTTCTATTGATCTCTGGTAATGCCACACCTGATGTACTGTGCCCAGTTCCAGAGCCCTCACTTGAAGAAAAACAAGGACAGACTAGAAACAGTGCAGTGTATAGTAACAAACATTATTCATGGTCTTCAGGCCAGATTCCGCAAGGATCAGCTTAGGTCACTGAATATGTACTCAGTAGAGGCCAGAAGTGAAAGAAGTGACATGAAAGAGACCATCAAGGTCTAAACTGAGGAAAAGATTGCCAACTTGGTTAAGAAGGGGGATAAAACCTTTTATAGGTGTAACCCCCTTGTAAATGGGGGTTCTGAGAAAGTCTTCTTTGGGTGTGCTTAAAATGCCCACTGCCAGGGTGGTGTCCTGTGTCGTTAAGAGTTAAATGAGGTTAGCATGCGAATGCACTATTGGCCTTTGTGCCTGTCTCTTTAAGGTTTGCTTATCTCATAGAAATAATCAAATCTGGGTAGGGCCAGAGTAGTTTTGGGCTCTAATCCTGACCGATCTGCAGGTTTATTGCTGCCTTCGCTATTTGTGCAGAGGAAGCTCTGATAGGGGATGTAACTGTTTGCTGATTATCCACATTGAACATAATGATGTAGTTGTTTGTCTAATCTGCCTTTCTTTGCAGCATGGACATTTCTGTGATGAACCACCATCTTGGTTCTGCACTGCCAATCTGCACCAATCAGTACCTTTGGGGGGCTATAAAATGGAGCCTGCCCCAGGGGTTTTGTGGAAGTAAATTTCGGTAGGAATTGTAGTTTTCACCCTTTGGTGCCTAAATTGATCCTGAAGGGGGAGCTCAAGCTGTGACAGACAGATGCATCAACCAACAGGACTTTTTTGATCATGGGGAAAGTCCTGAGCTGCCTGCAGCAGTGAGTCAGTATGGAGTTTCAAGAGATTCGAGCAGCTACTCCTGTGTAGTAGAGCAGGAAAATTGGCAGGGAGGTCACATCTGGCCTATCTGCTGCCATTTTCCTCAGTGAAGGAAACTTGCTTAACAGAATACCGGACTTCTTCTGAAAGGGTTGTGCTGTGACCAGATTGCTGATTTGTGACAAGGTGAATTCCGTTGGTGTGGACCAAAGACTTGCCTTGGCGCATTCGGCCTGCACAGAATTGGATATACTGCAGAGTGTCAGTTTGCTCAGGGACACTGCCATTTGCAATTGGACTGTAATCTGAACTGTGGTATTTATCTGCCTTTACTATAAATGTGCTGAATGTGGACAGTGGGTTGCGATTTGGTTCCCCACTGTGCTGACTGTGTCATGCTTGCTGGAGGCTGCGTCCAGCAAACTTATCGGACTGCATCTGAACTGTTCTCCCAGTCTGGGCCCTGCCATCCTAGCCCAGACACCCGCTCACACTGCAGAGAAAGATCTGACAAGAGACCCGCCCAGAGATTCAGCTCCCCAATCAGTACTAACGAACAGGACTGAGCACCATGTCACATAGTGTAGGCCCTGCTTCTACTACCCATTCAGCTCTTCATCTCCAGGTCTCCATTTCATCCATCCTGCATCCAAACTTGGGTAGCGTGAATGAAACCAGGTAGCTCCCTGTAACCTAACTAGCAATCACAGTGTATCATCTGATTTAATTGTTGTTAAACTTTTTTGGACTGAGCCATCCAGTTCCGGATTCCAAATTGTGGGTTACAATGCATGCATGTTTCTTTCCATCACAGGGCCTACCCCGGGCAATGCTTCAGGCTAGCCTGTAACAACAACTGGGTACCCTGAGTGTGTGTGACTGTGTTACAGTAGGAGGATTCTTAGGTGCATGCCTTATAGCCTGACTAAATCAGTATCTGACTCAATCATCAGATTGCTGCCCCTCCCTTGTTCACAACCCTCTATAAATATTCAGATCTAAATCTTTTTGCAGTTAACCAGGTTGCCTTGTGCTTCTGTGCCTAAGGGTACCGTGTTACTGCTGTTTATTGTTACAGGTTTTATTTTACAGGGGGTTCCCAGGGCCATACAGCAGATCTCACTCTGGTGGTAAGTGTTTACAAGGAGGAGTAACTGTGTATTGAAAAAATGTGTTGGTGTGGGGGAACTACAGGCTTAGCCAGACCACTAGGGGTAAAGGGGGGGTATCAGTGTCCTAGAGGGCTATACCCAGGGCGGTCACGTTGCCATCAACCCTGTCCTCTGGGTGGAGGCACCCTTTCTGTGAACTCAGAACCCTCAACCTGAAGACTACTGTGCAGGCAGGGGTAGTAACCCTCAGGGTAGCACCACCTAGGGGTTACATAAGTACATTAGGGAGTGAAGAAATACCAATGGAGGGATAGTGAGGCTTAATAAAGGGAAGGGAATGTGGGCAGAGGGTGACAGTGAAAAAGCAGGGATACTGAATGAATACTTCCTCAGTATTCACAAAAGAAGAGGAGGGAGAGGTACCTAATCCAATTAACAAAAGCACTCTGGATGGGGGGAGTTGATATCAGTCCTTTCACGGAAGAAAGGGTTCTGAAAGAACTCCTAAAACTGAAGGTGGACAAAGCAATGGGGCCCGACGAGATTCACCCTAGAATTCTAAAAAAAATAAGAGGAGAACTAGTGACACAACTGATTACTCTTTTTAACAAATCAAGGGAGGATGGTGTGGTACCTAAGGACTGGAGGAGGGCAGATGTGATTCCCCTTCACAAATGTGGGCCCAAAGCACAGGCAGGAAACTACAGATATGTTAGCTTGACCTCAGTGGTAGGAAAAATAATAGAATCACTTCTGAAAGAAATAATTGTTGAGTACCTATAGGCCAGTGAGGCACAGAACCCAAGACAGCATGGATTCACAGCAGAAAAGTCATGTCAGATGAATCTGATAGATTTCTTTGATGGGGTGACCAAAGTAGTAGACCAGGGAGCAGCTGTGGACATGACCTACCAAGACTTTAGCAAGGCATTTGACACAGTCTCACACAAAAGATTAATAAACAAATTAGCCAGGCTGAGAGTGGGTTCTAGGGTGGTAGCCTGGGTACAAAACTGGCTGGACAACAGGACACAGAGGGTAATAGTAAACGGAGTCCACTCCAGAGAAAGAGGGGTTACTAGTGGGGTACCATAGGGTTCAGTACTGTGTCCTGTCCTTTTTAATGTCTTTATAAGTGACATTTCAGAGATACTGGTAGGAAAAGTGTGCCTCTTGCAGACGACACAAAGATCTGAAACAGGGCTGATACACAAGCGGGGGGGTGGAAAGGATCGAAGGGACTTGGCAAGGTTGGAGGAATGGTCAAAAGTATGGCAGCTTAGATTCAACACAGAGGAAGTGCAAAGTAATACACCCGGGAACAAAAACCCAAGGTAAGAGTACATAATTGGGGGTGGAGATATTAACAGCAACAAAAATGGAAAGGTACCTGGGGGTAGTCATATCAGATGACCTAAAGGTGGGCAAGCAATGTGAGAGGGCAGCAAGGGGGGCTGGGGGGGATATTGGGATGTATATGGAGAGGCATCACCAGCAGATAACAGGAAGTTGTTATCCCTCTGTACAGACAGTTGATGAGACCCCATCTGGAGTACTGCGTGCAGTTCTGGAGACCCCATCTCCACAAGAACATAGACAGGAAAGAGGCAGTCTAGAGGTGGGCAACTAAAATAGTGTAGTATCTACAACAGAAGCCACATGAAGAGAGACTAAAGGGGATAATATGTCTACCCTTGAGGAAAGGAGGGAAAGTGGAGACATGATAGAAACTTTCAAGTACCTCAAGGGTATCAACAAAGTCCAAGAGGGTAGCATATTTCAGAAAAAGAGATGTGCAAGAAGAAGAAGGGGACACAATTTGAAGGTATAGGGGGGACGGTTTAGGGGCAATGTGAGGAAGTATTTTTTTCACAGAGGGCGGTCAATGCATTGAACCTTCCTTAGGCGGTCGTAGGGTAAAAAAACAGTGGGAGAATTCAAGAATGCATGGGACAGACATAAGGCAATTCTGGTGGGGGTGTAGGCAGAAGTAGGCCATTGATTAATTAGTATCTGCCCCATATCCAATAGGTAGGAAAATGGGCAGACTGGGTGGGCCAAGCGGTCCTTATCTGCCATCAGAGTCTATGTTTTTATGTTTCTATAAAAGGAATGAACAAAATAAACTGCAAGGAATTAATCAAAAAATAATAATGAATCTAGAACATGGGGACACGAATGGAAGCTTGCAGAAGGGAAATTGGGGATGGGCACGAAGTTTTCCCTTACCGAGAGATTGGATGAGCCGTGGAACAGCTTGCTGGCAGAGTTGAGGGCATTGTACCTCTGGAGGTCCCCTCTTGGATGTCCAGACAAGCCTCCAAATGAAATCAGAATTCAAACCAAACTGATGTTATTTGGATCTACTGTAGAGATCTACGAGATTGGTTTGATAGAAAATCTGTAGTCCACCATCACAGATATGGCACTATGTCAACCGCAATTGCAGTTGGCATTGTATCGTTGGAAAAGTAATCTGTTTATTATCAGGGGCTAAGCCCTGCACACCACCATATTTTATTATAATTAACTCCGAGTCAGAGCTGATTTGTGGAAGCAGTGCAAGATCCGGGCAAGCCGTGCAGGGGTCCCGAGAGAACTTTACAGTGCTCCGTAGTTGTTGTTGCCTTCATCGACATCGCAGTAAAGTGTTTGCTGTGGCATCGATATACGCTACTGCAGAACTCAGGAAGGTACAAAATTGTTTGTCATTTCCACTTTGGATTGTCAAGCACTTAAACTGGTGGGTCTCCATAAATATTTAGGGTTCTGACTAGAACTGAGCCGGACAGACAACAATCATGTGGATTGTTTCTTTTTTTTTAAATCGGTACGTGTTGGACTATTGTATAGACACAAAAGTTATTTACTGAGTGAGCTGAGGAACAAAATACCTGCAGATACTTCCCCTGTTTGACTATACTGGCACCTTATATGATTATTCTACTGCTGAGAAGCTCAACAGACTTCACATGTTATACAATGGGCATGCCAGGCTAAAATATTCCACACCTTCTTCTACTAAGTAACCAATCACTGAACCCCTTGTGGGTGGATTAGCAGCCAAGCCCTCCCTAAGGGATCCTTTCCACTCTGTACTCATGCCTTCTGCCTGCCACCTCTACTTTCTTCTCCCCCCCCTTGCTTTCCCTTCAACCCTTCTGATCATAACGCATGCCTACTTACTCCCACCTTCTCTTCTTCCATCCTTGCTTTCCCTTCATCCGTTCTGATCATAACACACACACCTACTTATTCCCACCTTCTCTTCTCTCTCTCCTGATTAAACAACTCCCTTTATTAGACTACTATCTTTCTACTCATCTCAGACTACCTGATTCAGCTTGATTGTATATTATCCGACTGCTCAAATTTTGATTAATGTAATTACCTACTGTGCACCCTACATTCGTTTGTACTATCTGATAATTACCCATATTGTGTACATCGTTTTGACAGCGGTGATGTATGCATATCTTTTCATTTGTATTCAGTCCACTATTTATGTTTTATGTTGTATACCTATTGTTTTTGTATCAGTTTTGCCTGTTTCAGGACCTCCTTGTAAATAAGCATGCTCAATAGAGTTATTTCCTGCCAATAAACTGATCTGACTTTGACTTGACTAATTCTGAACAGTCCAAAACCTACACTGCACTGAGCTGTACAAAAGATTGGGTTGGCTGCCACTAGACAACTGTAGAAAGCAGCATACAATTGTTTTTACCATGACGATTGTGTATGGGCACGTCCCAAACTATTTAAATAAATATTTGCTGAGTAGGTCTAAAACAGTGTCCTTGAGAACAGCTGGACAGTATGGGCTAATATATCTGAGAGTCAAATCTCAAAGATCTATACACTTATGTAGTAAATACGTGCCTGATCTTTGGAATTCCCTACCAGCGACTTTTAGAGTAATGAGGAATAGGAAGCCTCCACTGAAAGCATTACATCACTGGGTTCCGAACACTGTTCCTCAATGTGGCCCTTGTTATTCAGTGGACATAGGAGTTGATAAAGGATTTGCCTGAAATATTATTAACCCTTAGGCTGCCAATAGAATAAGCACGTAAAGGAATTTTGGACTGACGGCCATGCAAGGGTTAAGTATGTATATTATTATTTTATATTTGTAATGGGATGCATTTGATTATAATTTCATGTGATATTTTCTTTTTCTTCATATTGCATTGATACTTTTACTCACTGTATTATACTAATGAGGCTGGATATTCAAACTGCACCATTCTGTGGCACAAGCCCTTGCACTGCTCAAAAAAGTTGCGCTGGGGTGTGGTCATGGCGATATTCAATGGAGTTGCACTACTGAGCAATTCCTTTGAATATCACCCCCTGGCCACAGCCGCTGTGCATGGTGCAGTGGAACTTGCGCCACTGCAAGTGGTCAGAGAGGAGCATTCAGGATATGGTGGTGCAAGTTCCATTGCGCCATGGGCAAATTTCCGATATTCAAAAGGTGACATGCAAATGGGGCCATAATTCATTAAAGGTGCAGGGGGGACCATTTGCATCTACTTATGGCCCCATTTTCATGCAGGTGCTCCGATCCCCGAGGACTTGCACCTGGCACCCTGCCAGGCAGCAGCCGTCAGGGACCGACGCCCCCTGCAGCCCGATCGCGAGCATAAGAGTCAACCCGCCAAAGAGCAATATCCTGGTGGTCCAGGATCATGAAGCCCGATTACGTGGCATTAGAGTCAACCCCTAAGGTCCACCACTTGGTGATCTAGTGCCCCACCCACCTACCCACGGAGCCCCACCCACCCCGCCTCCCCATCAGCTGGCGGGCAGCACCGCCCCGCCTGCCGCCCCATCTCGCCGCTCCGCTGACTGACTGCTCGGTAGGGCTGCATGCCCTGGTTCAGAGCAAGAGCCAATGGGCGGCAGCCCATGCCATACAAGACAGTCCAGATATTTGAATGAATTCCTGCCCATTGGCTCTTGCTCTGAACCAATGGGCATGCAGCACTTCTGAGCAGTCAGTTGGCGAGTGGTGAGGTGGCAGGCGGTGGGTGCTGCCGCCGGCCAGCTGACGGGGAAGTGGGTGGTGGAGCCCCGTGGGTGGGTAGGGTGGGGGCCACCAGATCACCAGGGTAACTGGACCTTGGGGGTTGACCTAATGCCCGTGATCTGGCTTTCATGTCCACTGGACCACCAGGGATATTGCTCTTTGGGGTTGACTCTAATGCCCACGATTGGGCTTTATGGTCCACTGGACCACCAGGGATATTGCCTTTTGGGGTGTGAATTTGCCCCTCCTGGCCGCAAGGATGGGCCAGTGGGGAGGTTTCATTATGCCCGCATTGGGCCAGTGGGGGGAGGTTTCACATTATGCCCACGATCGGGCCAGTGGAGGAGGGTTTATTCATGTTATGCCCGCGATCGGGCCAGTTGGGAGGGGTTCATTCATGTTATGCCTGCGATTGGCCCAGTCAGGGGGGCATAGGGAACAAGAGGAGGGCCACCCACAGGTGGCAGCTGCTGTGTTGCGCCTTGCAATGCGGAAGCTCACCTGTGGGTGGCCCTCAACTTACTCCCTTTTTTTTGCTTAAAGTTGTGCAGGCGCAGGTTGGGGGTTGCACCTGAACAACTCTGCACAGCCCGGTTGAATATGGGGCTGTGCAGTTTATGCATGGTTCCTCCCCCTCCAGTTGAGCATGCCTTCATTAGCATTGTGCTGTTGCTCAGCATGACTTGGGGGGCGCAACTGCCTCCTGCTGAATATCGCAGAATGGAGCAATTTTGGACTTGTGCAGGCTCAACCCTATTGCGCATGGCGCAACCCTTTTGAATATCCAGCCCATGGAACCTTAAATGCTTGCACAATCTCAGGGACACAATTGCAGATAAGATTATCTCAATGGATAACACCCTAAATAAAACTGAAGTACGGCTTCAGACACAATTGTGAAAGTGTTTAGGGCTTAGTAGTCAATCAGTGGGGCAGCAGAAAGGCAGGGAACATGGGGGTCTGCATCATGGGAATAGAGTTGTTGCAAAATAAATTTTTTCTAGCAAAAGTGCTGCAAAATCAGCAATTTCATTGTGCAAAATGTTTTGTGAAATTCGCACATTTGGCAAAATATTTTGCAGGTGCAAAATGAGAAATGTTGCCTGCAAACTGCTAAATATCCCCCAAAATTGCAAAATTTCACATTTTATGGTAAAATGTCACCATTTTCAGGTGAATTTTAGAATTTTTGGGTGACATTTTGCAATTTTTGGGTGAAGTTATGCAATTTTTAGGTGAAATTTCACATTTTACACTCACAAAGTATTTTGTGAAATGCACACATTTAGAGAAATATTTTGCATAATTAAATTTCTCCATTTCGCTCAACACTACATGGGAATAAACCCTGTATAGAGCGCTAGTGGGTATAATGGGTTATTTTGGAGAGACCAGATAGACCTAAAGTCTTTTTCTGCCATTAACATCTATGTTTCTATAGCAGGGATATCTGATGACCCAGAGGTGGGATCTGGCCGTTCTTTTATTTCTCCCCATTTCTTAAAACCCTTCCCCCACCAACACCCACTGATATAATATACAATGACAGGCATACTTAGATATTACAGTGGAGCCCACTAGGATGACGTGCAATGTCATGCATCACAAACGGCAGCAATTGTCATTGAAATTCCATTGTTTGTTGCATAACTCTGCTGCAGAATTTTGCAGAATTGGTAACATTGTTGCGAGCTTCACTGTACATTAACAAAAACAACTACATAAACAGTGGTAGTAACTTTATCCCATTTCACTTTGTCCCCTTCCCCAGCGAGCCATTTATCTCCCCAAGACTTTACTTTTTTTTTTTTTAGTCTTTGGTAACCAGGTAAGGCCCACTATGCACAACTGCCTGTTTTCAGGAGTGACCTGGGAGCACTGGGTGGTCAAGTGACTTGCTCAGAGTTACACAGTATGCAAGTGGAGGCTGTGAGAATCAAACTCAGGTCTGGTGTGCTGGATATACTAAGCTCGTTCACACCTCATTCCTCTAACCTCTAGGCTATACTGCCAGCCCAAACTTGTGGCACACCAGCTGACCTGTGTGTAAAGACTCCACCCACAAATACAATCACTTTTCCCTTTCTCCTTCCTGTTCCCTCCTCCACTGCATTGCTCATCATTAGTGTACAATCCTCCTTCACCCCTTCACATTCTTAGATTGCTCTATACAGATGCTTATATACCCCTACTATCTGCACCCACAACGTAAGTTTAAAGGACTTCCCATCCATCATGAAAATTAGTAAAGGGTTACCCTCTGTTATTTCCCTTTTTACAGTAAACTTTCTTCCTTTCCATGCCATTTCCCCAGGGAAAATTCCAACCCCCTACCTATGTCTTCAGCACCTGTTACCCCCAATCTGCCCTCTCTCTAATGTTTCACATACTGTATCTCTGCATAGCATGGCCGAGAGTACAGCCTAGAGGTTACAATAACGAGCTGTGAATGAGCTTGGTACATCCAGCAGACAGACCTGGGTTTGATTCCCACAACCTCCATCTGCAAACTGTGAGCAAGTCTTTTAACCTCCCCAATGCTCCTGGGTCACCCCTGAAAAGAGGCACATGTGCCTAATGGGCCTTACCTGGTTACTAGTGCTGTATGGAAGTTTCAGATTCCGGCAGAATGAAATTCTGCTGAATTTTCAAAATTATGCCAAATTTTACCAGAAACAGAATGGTGGATTTCCACAGCACAAAGTAGTTGCAGAATGACTTTCTGAAAAAAAAAATGCTGTTTCCGTGGATCTCAATATTTTCCGCAGAGATTGTTACGGAATACTTTACCACAGAAAAATGCTGTTCTGCAGAATATTATTCCACAGATCACAGTAGGGGGAATTCCACAGAAAAACCAATGAAATTCTGGCAGAAATTCCACCAGCAGAATGGCCAATCCATGCTAATTTCTCTGGCAGATATCTGCATTCCGTACAGTACTACCGGTTACGAAGGAATAAAAAAATATTCAGCACTACACAGTCTTCCAGGGCCATTACTTTTCCACGCCCCCCCCACCACTTGCTTTTCTGACCCCTAGAGAGCATTCTAGCCCATTATCTTGAACTGTGAGACAGTCCTGAAGAAGGCACCATCTTAACTCCAAAACAAGTCTATGCAGTGGGCCTGATCCGTGAGGTGCGGTCTACTGTAAGGACTGACACTGTTTCAGGTTAAAGTCCCATACCTGTTTTCAGGATTTATTTTTCCAAAATTCGACACAAGTGTGCTGCACTTTCTGTACCCCCAGAAGGATGTGTAACTGATCCTTATACCTTGTGGTTCTTGTTGCTGGGTAGGAAAAGCAAAATTCAGCCCCCTTCTGCTAAATCTCTGTCATCAGTGGCTGGAATGCCTTCTTCTTAGCCTGCACTGTCCAGAAAAAAATCCTAAAGCAGGAAACCTTTATTCCCTCAGTGCACACGTGGACCTAATTGTATGTATGCTAACAAGATTCTCTGTCTGTGGAAAATGATGCAGACAAAAAAAACATCTGCTTCTGGGGAGCATCTGGTGGGGGTTTAGGCACCAAAGCACAATGCACCCTGTCAATCCTGATATGGCTGTTATTACAGTTAATGATTATTTTTCCCTGGCGTCCACTTTTCCAAAAATGCACCTATATCAATTCCTTCCACTCTGTGAGGCAACCCTTTGATTCACAACTTGACTATGTTCCTGTGCATCGATGCAATCTCTCAACTCTGCTATCTCCTTTCCAAGTGGGACTACATGCTGAGGCAGCCCCTCTGTTGTGTCACTGGCTGCCAATATTCTGCCCTAAATTTCTATGATGGGGGCATTTTGAGCTTCATGCCTCTGAGTCCGACTTCTAGTTTTCCTAGAGACTGCCTCAGGCTCGGTACACAGAGCTGCAAGGACCTGGCTGGAAACAGCAGAAATCAGCAACACCGTCACCTTCTTCAAGAACTCTGTCCAGCTGCTAGCATCCAATCCCAAACCAGGACATGGCTGCCAACAAGAACATATCATGTCACCTTGAGGTATCCTTTCACAGCATTTTCCAGAGATTTTAAGCAAATAAGAAAAAAATAACAACTTATTAAATGCTGGAGCAAGAGAACTATCTCAGTTGATCACGCACACACACACACACACACACACACACACACACCGCTGCAGGCTTTTAGAGATAAACTAGGGCAAGAAATGAGGAGTACATCATCCAGGAGAGAGGTACCTGGGAAGTGCATTAAGAACTTGGCTGTGAGTGGAAGCGATTTGTGTGGTGCAAGTTGCACTATGAGTTTATGTGTCACAAGTCTAAGTGCCTGGCCTTGAGATGAAGAGAGGCTTTGAAAGAAGAGAGGGCAAGAGCAGGAACAGCTGCTGTATTAAGGATTTTCCAGGCTTAGAGCCTTCCCACATAACAACAAGTACACACAGGAAGGGAATTGGAAAAGGCAGTTTGTTCCCTGCAGGAGACAAGGCTCAACTATCTTTCAGAGGGTGCTCCGAGAGGTTAGGGGTCCCCAGTATGCAGGAAGTTCATGGCTTTCGGTGCAGAATTAGTTGCCTTCAGGGCTGAAATGTAGCACCTGAAAGGCATTTCAATAAGGGATCCATGGGGTGCTGCAATCCCATTACCTCAATGAGCACCATGTATCCAAACTTTAAAAGCCTATGAGAGTTTGTGGAGAGCATTCCAGGCTTTCAGAGCAAGCCACACCATGGAGGTAAGTAGGGCAGTTATGGAGGAACAAGTGGGTAAGTTTGAGGTGATGGGATGGCAGGAGGGATTGGCCCATGCCACCATGGGAGTCCATTTAGCAGCAATAGAATGGATGAGTATGATGAAGGGTTGGGGAGACCCCTGCAGGGGCATGCTAATCAAAAGGATGAGGATGGGATGGCAGAGATTGCAGGGCAAGGATTGAGGTAAGAAGAAACTCATATCAGGGCAGTTACTGGAAAAGCTGAAGGGCACATTGCAAAAAATGTGTTATTTCAGATATGAAGGGGTACTATTCAAGGCCTTGTTTGCAGTGATGCATAAAGGAGCATTTCAAGTGGGGCTAGCAAAGGCCACCAAGGGCAGGGGACTGCAAGAGGAAGATGTGCATTGGGAGGGGGAGACACTCTGATTCTGCATAACAAATTCTAAGACAGACCAGACAGGTAAGGGATGTTGGGTGTCATCGGGGTCACACCCTGTAATGGGTATTTGCCCTTGCTGGTTAACAAGGGAATACCTGGTGGTTAGGCCATGGAAAAATGGCTTGTTTTTCATACAGGAAGACAGAAAGGAGGTAAAAGGGAGCCAGGTGTTGGGAGTACTGAAAAGGGGTATGAAAATGTTGGGGGAGGACCCAGAAGGGTACTCGTCTCACTCATTTCAGATTGGGGCAGCCTCAGAAGCAGCAGCACAAAGGGTGCAAGAGGAGGACATCAAGGTCTTGGGATGATGGACATCGTCCTGTTACAAAAAATATGTACGAAATCCCAGACACTAACATATGATTTTTGTTTTCTTCCCACAGGAAAAGGTAGAAAAGGAGGGGGGGCATAAAAACTGAAACACTCATTGGCCTTAATATTATGTATTTTAGATAACAGACGCAGAAAGCAAATTTGGACTGTGGGGTACTCCTACATTTATTGGATGGAAAGGGAGGCGGTGCAGAAGACTGGAGGTAAAAAGTTGGGGTTTGTCCACTGAGCAGTGCAGACTGTATGGAAAGGAGTGCATGGGATGAGATGGGGGTAATTCCTGCAGCTATTAGATGAAATGAAGAAAACTAACCAAGAGCCAGAACTCATCATTGTATATTCAGGGGGCAATGACCTTGGGCACAGGCCATGGTTGGACATTTTCAATAGCATAGAGGAAGACATCAGGATAATCAAGACATGGTGGGAAAGGGTCACAGTAATGTCAGAAATGGTGCCCAGGAGGGTATGGAGACATGCCAAAAAGCAGGCAGCTATAGAGAAGGCCAGGAAGTGCATGAACAGAATGGTGGGAAAATGTTTTCTGTGGTATGGAGGTAGGAGCTTACGGCATGAGGAAACTGTAGAAAACATCTCCAGCCTTTACAGATCTGATGGGGTTCATCTATCCACAGTGGGTAACCACATTTTTGTTACTGAGCTAGGGAGGGGCATAGACCACTGGCTGAAAGACAGGGCCTAGAAAAGGAAAAGGAAAAGGGTGGGGGAGCCTGCCATCCAAGCGCAGGCTGGCAGGCTAGTGGGGAAAAGGAGGTTACTACTTCCTAGGTGAGGGAGGGGGGTTGAGGGAGGGAGGATGGAGTTAAACCAAAAGGGGAAGAAGAGGAGGTGAAGAGGTTTGGACACCCTGATAGGTAGAAAAATGGGGGCAGGAAATTGGACCTGCCCCAGAAGAAAAAAGTTGAAATGACCATCTCAGGTTTACACCTGGGGGTGAGAAAAGGAGTGGAAGAAGACAAGACCCCCTCGGGTTCTACGCCCGTGGGTGAAAGAAAGGGACAATTTGATCATAACACAACAGATGGTTTATTTTTGGGAAATTATGATTAATATGATAAAAGGTGGAAATAACATGAAGAATTTGAGATGTAAATATATGAATAAAGAAGTAACTCAGTATTGGAGTTATGTATATATGTGGAGTATTGAAATTTTAATAAAAGGTATGCCGACTGAGCAGCCAAAATACAGTACTGGGTGTGGTGGTCCCCTTCTTGGGGGAGTGGGCTCTGGAACAATGCCACGTTTCTCAGTATATGATGTATTCTTTATTGTACTGTTAAGGTATAACAAGTGTCATACCGTTAATGTGCCAAAATAGGTGAAAATAGCATTTAAACATTTGCCGGATGTCAGATTCTGCAGGCACAGCCCAAATTTAGGAATTGTGCCAGTGTCATCTGTGTTGAAATTCCATCCCTCCATCATTCACTGTCGTTATCCTTTTACGTTTCTATGCTAGTTTACTTAGTAACACTTTATACCACTTCCTTGAACCCATGGAGTACTGGGCACTGAGGCAGAATATCAAGCAAAGTTAGATCCTCGTCCTACTACCAACAGAAATGTGTTGATGAGAAGCTTTTAAGGTGCAGTACTTACTCCTATGACAGGTGGTCCAGGAGAAGATCCAAAACCAGTCTAGACAAACAAAAATGAATTTGTTTTGTACTTTGTGTGTTCATCCAATTTAATCAAATTAAAACAACTCAATATAATTAGGCATATAAAATGTTTAAAGACTTACGTCGGTGACAGACTGTGACCCCTATAAAATAAAAGTGACATTGATAAGTAGCTTTAGTAATTTTTCATATTTGCAATTTTTCTCTTGAATTATATTGCATGCTGTGGTTATTCTAAGTCAAGTCTCTCTCTCTCTCTCTGTCTCTTGCTTGTCTGCCTCAAGGTGAATCAGTAAAGCCCTCAGAGAATTTATTTTTTGTCTATGGACAGATATTTCTTGAATGATCAATATGTGACCCTATACTTTCATCAACAGGCAGTGGTACTCAGCAGCAGCTAAATATTACCCCTTGGATTGGCTTGGTATTACATATCTAAGTTGGCTTGACTCACAAAGGTGATGGTGCATCTCGGTTTGCAAAATCAGTTGAGAATAAATGCATGGCAGCGCATCTAATGTGTTTCTTCATTCAAGATACTTTACTCCTTGGAGTGGTTTGCAGTACCTTCCACACAACTGTCTCCTGAGTGCCCACAGGAGACACTGCAGCTGGGACTGCAACATGAGAGTAGCATGCATCTGTGGTGTAAAAGGTGTGCTTTGAGTTAGGGTTAGGGTTAGGGTTATGGTTAGGGACTGCAACATGAGAAAAGTATGCATCTGTGGTGTAAAAGGTGTGCTTTGAGTTAGGGTTAGGGTTAGGGTTAGGGTTAAGGACTGCAACATGAGAGTAGTATACATAGATACATAGATACATAGACAGTGTCGGCAGATAAGGGCCTATGGCCCACCCAGTCTGCCCATTTGAGCTTGTAAGTTCAGTTTGTTTTCCTAAAAGTCTGTTGCCCCTTACCCCTGACCTCTAGAATTCCTTTATGTCTATCCCATGCATTCTTAAATCCCGTGATTGTTTCAGCCCCTACCACTTCCTCTGGCAGGGTGTTCCACTTGTCCACCACCCGCTCTGTGAAGAAATTCTTTCATGTTTCCTCTGAATCGTCCTCCTCCAACTTCATCCCATGCCCTCTAGTCCTGGAACATCTTTTCGCTTAAAAATAGTGTTTCCTGCACCCTGTTCCTCCCTGTAAGATACTTGTATGTCTCTATCATATCCCTCTCTCCTCCTCCTCCAGGGAGTACATGTTCAGTTCCTTCAACCTGTCTTCATAGGACTTGTGATGCAATCCATGCACCTTCTTTGTTGCCCTCCTCTGAACCTTCTCTACCCTGTCTATGTCCTTACGTAGGTATGGTCTCCAGAACTGTACACTGTACTCCAGGTGGGGCCTCACTAGTGTCTCGTATAGCGGAATTATGACCTCCCTTTTCCTGCTGGTGATGCCCCTGCCTATACATCCCAGCATCCTATTCGCTTTACCTGCTGCCTTGTCACACTGTTTCCCTACCTTGAGGTCATCAGAGATGACAACCCCAAGATCCCTTTCCTGCTTGGTGCATGCTATATCCTCACCCCCAACTGACATATTGTGCCAGGGTTTTGTGCCCCATATGCATTAACTTGCACTTTTGCATTGAATTTCAACTGCCAAACCCCTGACCATTCTTTAAGTTTCTCAGGTCGCTCATTCTGTCTAAATCCTCTGGTGTGTCTACTCTGTTACAGAGCTTTGTGTCATCAATGAACAGTGAAATTCTGCCTCTAGATCCCAGCAATGTCACTGATGAAGATGTTGAATAGGACTGGTCCCAGCACTGATCCCTGTGGTACCCCACTGGTCACTCTTCCCTCTGTGGAGTGACAGCCATTTACCACCACCCTCTGTGTCCTGCCACCCAGCCAGTTACCTACCCACCACACTACTGTCCTGCCCACACCCATATACTCCAGTTTGTGTAATAGTCTTCTATGTGGCACAGTGTCAAAGGCCTTGCTGAAGTCCAGATAGGCCATGTCCACTGCCCTCCCCTGATCCACCTCCCTAGTCACCCAGTCAAAAAATTCAATGAGGTTGGTCTGACATGACCTCCCCCTGGTGAAACCATGCTGCCTTGGGTCCTGTAGTCCATTGACAACCAGATGTTCCACCAATCTCTCCTTCAGCAGTGCTTCCATGATCTTCCCCACTACCGAGGTGAGGCTAACTGGTCTGTAGTTCCCTGCTTCCTCTTTGTTCCCACTTTTGTATAAGGGGACTACATCTGCTGTCCTCCAGTCTTTGGGTACCTCCCCTGTTTCCAGTGATTGGCTAAACAGGATAGCCAGAGGTTCAGCCACCACCTCTTAGTTCTTTAAGGACCCTGGGGTGCACCTGCCTGGCCCCATTGCTTTATCAACTGATTACTTCCAGTTCCTCAGGACCCTTTCTCGTGTGAAGGGACTTGTGTCAATTTCTGCACCATTCTCACCCTTGTACCCTTCAGACCCATTACCCCCTCTTCCTCAGTAAAGACTGAGCAGAAATACCTGTTCAATATGTCAGCTTTACTGTTGTCATCCTCCACGCTGCTCCCATCCTCCCTTCAGTCTCATTATCCTCCCTTGTCTTTCTTTTTTCACTTATGTACCTGTAAAAGGTTTTGTCCCTTTACCCACTGATTTTGCAATGTGTTCTTCTGTCTGAGCTTTGGCTTCCCTTACTGACCTCCTGCATCCCTTTGCTTCTCCTGGTACTTCTCCATCCCTTCTGCCTGTGTCTTTTGTATTGCCTGAATGCACCTTTTGCTTTCACTTTCTTGCTACCTCTTGGAAAACCATAATGGTCTCCTCTTCCTTTCCTCTTGCTAACCTGCTTAATGCATAATTCTGTTGTTTTGTAATCCCCATTTTAAATACTGCCCACTGTTTCTCAACCCTGATTCCTGTCCCATTCCCTTAATGCCTCTTTTCATATCTCCCCATTTTCCCAAAGTCTGCCCCCTAAAATCCAGGATACATGTTTTTGTGTGGTTTGGTTCTGCTCTTTCTGTGATTTCAAACCACAATGACTGGTGGTCACTGTTACCCAGGTGCTCCCCACTGTTACCCCATCACACTGTCCCTGTTTGTGAGCACAAGGTCCAGTATTGCCTTCTGCCGAGTTGGTTCCATGACCAGTTGCTTGAGGAAGGCACCCTGAAGGAGTCCAGGATAAATCTCGTTCTAGTTGATGCTGCTGCTGGGATGCTCCAGTCCACGCCTGGAATATTGAAGTCTCCAACCAGTACTACTCACCTTGTCTGCCATCTCTTGGATGGCTAGCATCAGCTCCCTATCTGTTTCTTCCTCCTGGGCTGGTGGTTCAGACCACACCTGTGCTGATGGCTGTCCCCATTTTCCTTTCCAGCTTAACCCACAGTATCTCTCCCCATTTTGTTCCTCCTGGATCTCTGTGGCCCTTATGTCATTTTTAAACATACAGTGCCACTCCTCCTCCCTTCCTGCCTGCTCTGTCTCTTCTGAATATGTTGTAGCCAGGTATGGCCATCTCCCAGTCATGGTTATCATTACACCAGGTTTCAGTGATGGCCACAATGTCCAGGTCTGACTGCACCATGACAGCCTCCAGATCTTCCATCTTGTTGCTAAGGCTCCTGGCATTTGCACACATGGCTTTCCATGATTTGACCTCCCTAGACTGTTTCGCTGTTCTACTCCAGCCCTTCCTTGGTTGTCCTTTATCCCTGGTTCTCCTTGCTGTCTGCCCTTCTGCTGAATTTTGCCCCTTTTCTGCTTATCCACCTCTTGGGCACTAATCTCCATCTTTGCACACTGCTTTGCAGAGATAGCCACTCCTCTGATTCACTGGTTCCACTGCTAGCTGTGGGGGTGAGCAAGTAGGTATGGATCTGTGCTGTAAAAGGTGTGCTTTGGGTTAGGGTTAGGGTTAGGGTTAGGGTTAGGGTTAGGGACTGCAACATGAGAATAGTATGCATCTGTGGTATAAAAGGTGTGCTTTCGGTTAGGGTTAGGGTTAGGGTTACATAGATACATAGATACATAGCCAGTGTCAGCAGATAAGGGCCTATGGCCCACCCAGTCTGCCCATTTGAGCTTGTAAGTTCAGTTTATGTTTTCTCAGAAGTCTGTTGCCCCTTTCCCCTTACCTCCAGAATTCCTTCATGTCTATCCCATGTATTCTTAAATCCCGTGATTGTTTCAGCCTCCACCACTTCCACAGGCAGGATGTTCCATTAGTCCACCACCATTCTGTGAAGAAATTCTTCCTCATGTTTCCTCTGAATCCTCCTCCCTCTAACTTCATCCCATGCCCTCTAGTCCTGGAACATCTTTTTCACTTAAAAATAGTGTATTCCTGCACCTGTTCCTCCCTGTGAGACACTTGTATGTCTCCATCATATCCCCTCTCTCTCTCCTCTCCTCCAGGGAGTACATGTTCAGTTCCTTCAACCTGTCTTCATAGGACTTGTGATGCAATCCATGCACCATCTTTGTTGCCCTCCTCTGAACCTTCTCTACCCTGTCTATGTCCTTACGTAGGTAAGGTCTCCAGAACTGTACACTGTACTCCAGGTGGGGCCTCACTAGTGTCTTGTATAGTGGAATTATGACCTTTTTCCTGCTGGTGATGCCTCTGCCTATACATCCCAGCATCCTATTTGCTTTACCTGCTGCCTTGTCACACTGTTTCCCTACCTTGAGGTCATCAGAGATGATAACCCCAAGATCCCTTTCCTGCTTGGTGCATGCTATATCCTCACCCCCAACTGATATATTGTGCCAGGTTTTTGTGCCCCATATGCATTATCTTGCACTTCTTTGCATTGAATTTCAACTGCCAAACCCTGACCATTCTTCAAGTTTCTGCAGGTCCCTTCTCATTCTGTCTACACCCTCTGGTGTGTCTACTCTGTTACAGAGCTTTGTGACATCAGCGAACAGTGAAATTCTGCCTTCTAGGTCCTGTGCAATGTCACTGATGAAGATGTTGAATAGGACTGGTCCCAGCACTGATCCCTGTGGTACCCCACTGGTCACTCTTCCCTCTGTGAAGTGACAGCCATTTACCACCACCCTCTGTGTCCTGCCACCCAGCCAGTTACCTACCCACCACACTACTGTCCTGCCCACACCCATATTCCCCAGTTTGTGTAATAGTCTTCTATGTGGCACAGTGTCAAAGGCCTTGCTGAAGTCCAGATAGGCCATGTCCACAGCCCTCCCCTGATCTACCTCCCTAGTCACCCAGTCAAAAAATTCAACAAGGTTGGTCTGACATGACCTCCCCTGGTGAAACCATGCTGCCTTGGGTCCTGTAGTCCATTGACAACCAGATGTTCCACCAATCTCTCCTTCAGTAGTGCTTCCATGATCTTCCCCACTCACCGAGGTGTGAGGCTGACTGGTCTGTAGTTCCCTGCCTCCTCTTTGTTCCCACTTTTGTATAAGGGGACTACATCTGCTGTCCTCCAGTCTTTGGGTACCTCCTGTTTCCAGTGATCGGCTAAACAGGATAGCCAGAGGTTCAGCCACCACCTCTCTTAGTTCTTTAAGGACCCTGGGGTGCACCCCATCTGGCTCCATTGCTTTATCAACTCTTATTACTTCCAGTTCCTTCAGGACCCTTTCTCGTGTAAAGGGACTTATGTCCATTTCTGCACCATTCTCACCCCTTGTACTCCCTTCAGACCCATTACCTCTCTCTTCCTCAGTAAAGACTGAGCAGAAATACCTGTTCAATATGTCAGCTTTACTGTTGTCATCCTCCACACGGCCCCATCCTCCCTCAGTCTCACTATCCCTCCCTTTGTCTTTCTTTTTTCACTTATGTACCTGCAAAAGGTTTTGTCCCATCTACCCACTGATTTTGCAATGTGTTCTTCTGTCTGAGCTTTGGCTTCCCTAACTGACCTCCCTGCCTCCCTTTGTTTCTCCTGGTACTTCTCCTTATCCCTTCTGCTTGTGTCTTTTTGTATTGCCTGAATGCAATCTTTTTGGCTTTCATTTTCTCTGCTACCTCTTTGGAAAACCATAATGGTCTCCTCTTCCTTTTCCTTTTGCTAACCTGCTTAATGCATAATGCTGTAGTTCTTGTAATCCCCATTTTAAATACTGCCCACTGTTCCTCAACCCCTGATTCCTGTCCCATTTCCCTTAATGCCTCTTTCTCTCCCCATTTTCCCAAAGTCTGCCCCCCTAAAATCCAGGATATGTGTTTTTGTGGTTTGGTTCTGCTCTTTCTGTGATTTCAAACCACAATGACTGGTGGTCACTGTTCCCCAGGTGCTCCCCACTGTTACCCCATCACACTGTCCCTGTTTGTGAGCATAAGGTCCAGTTTGCCTTCTGCCGAGTTGGTTCCATGACCAGTTGCTTGAGGAAGGCACCTGAGGGAGTCCAGGATAAATCTGGTCCTAGTTGATGCTGCTGCTGGGATGCTCCAGTCCACATCTGGAATATTGAAGTCTCCAACCAGTACCTCATTTCCTTGTCTGCCATCCTTTGGATGGCTACATCAGCCCCCTATCTGTTCTTCCTCCTGGGCTGGTGGTCTATAGACCACACCTGTGCTGATGGCTGTCCCCATTTTCCTTTCCAGCTTAACCCACAGTATCTCCCCCATTTTGTTCCTCCTGGATCTCTGTGGCCCTTATGTCATTTTTCACATACAGTGCCACTCCTCCTCCCTTCCTGCCTGCTCTGTCTCTTCTGAATATGTTGTAGCCTGGTATGGCCATCTCCAGTCATGGTTATCATTACACCAGGTTTCAGTGATGGCCACAATGTCCAGGTCTGACTGCACCATGACAGCCTCCAGATCTTCCATCTTGTTGCTAAGGCGCCTGGCATTTGGACACATGGCTTTCCATGATTTGACCTCCCTCGACTGTTTTGCTGTTCTACTCCAGCCCCTTCCTTGGTTGTCCTTTATCCATAGTTCTCCTTGCTGTCTGCCCTTCTGCTGAATTTTGCCCCTTTTCTGCCTATCCACCTCTTGGGCACTAATCTCCATCTTTTGCACACTGCTTTGTAGAGATAGGGTTAGGGTTAGGGTTAGGGACTGCAACATGAGAGTATTATGCATCTGTGGTGTAAAATGTGTGCTTTTGGTTAGGGTTATGGTTATGGTTATGGTTTTGGTTATGGTTATGGTTATGGTTATGGTTAGGGACTGCAACATGAGAGTAGTATGCATCTGTGGTGTAAAGGATGTGCTTTGGTTGATATCCCTGCTTCCTCATGAGTTGGCCTGGAGTTGAAACTGTAGAAAATGGATGATTGCCCACTGGTGGAGTAATGCTGCATTACTGAAGGGTTCTCTCCCTCTTGTCTGAGACTGCCTACAGGGCTCCTCTTCTCAATGCTGTGGGTGACTGGATGTTTGGGGGTGAATGACTGCAGGAACTGGTGAACATCATGGTCAACCCAGACTTCTTGTGCTAGTAGATTCCAGTGCTTGGGTTGAGTATAGAGCCATGCCGCTTAGTCAACTATTCCTGCTCTTCATGTGATCACAGAGCCTTGCACAGGAAGCTACCCCTGGAACCCACCTTTAGGGCTGTAACTTGGACCTGGTCTATTCATTGTATTTTGACATATGTAAGGTCATTATTGATGTGATCATTTGTGTTATAAAATGAAAGAGAAAATCCAGCTATCTGATTTGTTATTACCTGTGTATGAAATGTGTTCCATGCACAGATAATAAGTACCTACAAATGAGACCGAATCGAAAAACAAATCAATGTGTGGTAAGAACGTTTGTATTTAAAATACCACTATTTTTTTCTCTTTGCTAACATATCTTACTTTGGACTTGCAGCCCGATTAGGGAAACTGTGGTGCCACTGTTAACTTTTTTCCCCTTTCCTCCTGAAAATAGACAACTATAAAAAAAAATCAGTTCTGCTGTGTGAAAATATAGGGGAGACTCGATAATTTGTGCTGCTGGTCCCTCAACTTAAAACGAAACCGTTGCCTCACCAGGATAAGTCAACCGTGTCATTTTCTGATAAATATAGGGCATAATTTGTGCCCTCCAAAATAAATGCAATGTTAACTTAAACTGAATATAAACAGAATCTGTTTCACCTCCTATCGTGCTTCCACTTTTTCAAGATGCCACCCACTCCTACTAAAAAGCATTCAGCTAATAATTTATGTCGGGTCATGCTGCTGCTGCGTCTAACTTTTTATCATTTTCCGACTGCTCTGGCCAGGCTCTCCCACAAACAAAATCTCTGTGCTGCTTTTGCTATTTTTAAAGTAATGTTTAAGAATGCCACAGACCTGTCTACACAGCACAATTGCTCAGCTCTCTTGATCAGGACGGGATCAATCTATAACAGTAGACCATGAAAGACCTGGCATACAGCCAGTAGGAAAAAAGTAAAATAATAATAATCGTAATAAAAAGAAAAATCCTGCATATTTACAAAATGTCCCGCTGGCTTGTCATCCCAAGGTTCCTACAAGTCCTTCATGGTGAGGGGGGGACTTGGTATCACAGCTATGGATGCCACAATAGGACAAATGTCCTACAGCAAAATAAAATGGCATAATCAGGTAGCAGGTGGAAGAACTATTTTAGCCCAAATTAACATAATGACTTCTATTTTAGACATGTAAATATAGTGTTTATGGTGTGAGAAACATTTTTTAAAAAGGAGCCCATTTTACAGTGCAATAAGACACTGCGTGGGACAGATTTTACAGCATGGCTAGCGGCCTCATGCCTCGGCTATGCCCCTGCCCTATGGAAAACCTGTTCATGCACCCCTGTCATCTCTTATTGCTTATGTGTTCCTTTGGAGGGCCCTCCATTTTAATACAACCCCATGTGGAGAGGTTAGGTTCCACCCTAAACATAACCTGGAGTCCAGCAGCTCCGAGTGGTACTGGAGATCCCAGGCATGATGACAGCCTGTGCTGAGGGAGCCAAGAAGGCCACTGAGTGCTATAGGATGGAGTTGGAGGCTGCTGTGAACTTCCTGGCACCTTACTGTATCCATCCATTGACATCTTGCTGTATCTCAGCATGATAATGTGATGGGCTGAGGCAGTTTAAGACATAAAGATGAAGAGATGGATGTCGGAACATTTCTGAAGGAAGTTTCAGTCTGAGGAGGACATATAGCCATTGAGGGCTCACTACTGTGAGTGTCACTGGGAAATCACCCTGAAAAAGAGAGTTTCTGTCCATGGCAATTGCAGCAGAAAATAATTGGATTACTCAGTAGTTTGACACTGTAGGTAAGTTGATTAACCCCTCCCCCATCTATGATACAAACAATTTTTTTCTAACAAAAAGTTCAGGGAGTTCAATCAATTCTTGCTTGACAAGGTGTCCTCCATCCAAACTGAGATTTCATCAAGGGCATTTCAAGGACAAGTGATACCCAGTAATATTTGGGCTAAGACACATCTGCTATCCTGGGTGGAGTGTCATCCAGTTATGGATGTTGAGGTTCTCTGGGGTGTTTCTGGGCAGCACTCCATGTGCTGAATGTTGGACCCTGGGCCTACGTGGCTGAGTATTGATTTCCAGATTCCCTGGGTACCCTTTTCACAGAGATTGTCAGGTGCGTGTTAACTTATAAGGACCTACATGGCATTGGCCCTGCTTACCTGTCAGATTGGTATCTCCTTAAGCTCCTGTATGTCCTTTACACTCCACCATTGTGGGTCTATCAGCAGTCCAGCATTCCTACCTGAAGGTGTCATGGGACTGAACATTTGGGGTCTCTGCCCTTTTGTGGGTTTCTCCTTCAACCAACAATCGATCTGCCATCTCAGCAGACACCTTTAAGTGTGCCTAAATCCTTTTCAAAACTGACTGCTGTTTCAGTTAGTTATTTATAGTTTATAGTATGTTTACTTTGCATTTATTGTTTTATTTATTGATCTACATTGCATTTTATGGTGTTTTTCTTGTGCAGCACCCCAAGTCATTTGAAAAGGATGACCAAAAAATGAATGTTGCCCTGCCTCAAAACTATGAGTTCTGCACCCAAAGAATGGACTTATTTTAATTAGTGGATTCCTAGTGGACCATCTTTCTAGTATTTTAGATGGAAAAGGTTAAAATCTAAACATGGCAAAAGTCCAACGATCTCCATGTGATTTAAGACGTGATCAATATGGTTCAAATCTGTGAGTTAAATTCACTCTTTCAAACCAAGAGGAAACTCTAGAATTATGTACTGTATAAGAGTGAGAACAGACTGTCAATCCATCAAAAACTTTGCTTAAGCCCCTAGACATCGCTCTCATATTTTTTTGTTATATTCCAGTAACTTGTTGATATCTTGTAAAGTCCACAAAAGTGTGCTTATGGAGAAACCCAACTTTAACCATGCTAATTCTCCAATAACAATTTATACTTTTCCAAATACTTACAACTCACAAACACAACTGAGTTCCTCCAGGAACTGGAGGACTTCAAGGATGATCTAATACTGGACTCCCCCAAACTTCCTGGTGTTGGAGGATATCAATGCAGGGGTTGATGATGAAGCCTCATAACTTTGCCACTGGTACTCCAGTTGAAGATAGCACTGGACCGTGCACATACAATGGCCTCTGGGTCCCATCAGCAGGGTCATATCTTCTCATTGGCTCTTGATATCTGTGACATCAAGGTTCGTCCTGGTCATAGGATCAGACCATCGTGCCATATAGTGCCTCTGTGGGACCCTAATTAATTTCCTCACCTGTGGAGGATCTACTACAATCATAGACATAATTTGGAGTCCAGCAAACTCTTGGCAGTGTTGGACATCTGGATTATGTTCCATATTTGCACTGAGGGAGCTGAGAGTACCTTGGAGGGTCAAGCCCACTTCCATATCAGGCCCAGACACAGCATGGTGACCATCCTCATTAAGGTGGTTTATTATCTCTTACAGTGACAGACAGATGGAAAAGGCCTTTCTTGGTCCATCCTCTTGATACAGTTCACCTTGGCATTGTGATGAGCTGTGAGAATTGAAGACAAAGGTATGGCTGTTGGATTTGCACTGAGGACTCATAATAATGAGTATCTATGGTAACAACCCTAAAAACCTAAAGTTCCTGTCAAAGGTGATTGCTTCAGGATACAACTAATCAGCTCACCACTTCCATGTAGTACACTGGTTTATAAATCTAACCTGTCTGCATTCTGGAAAAGCATGTAGGTGTAAGAAATGTGAAGAGTTATATCAGATCTTAAATAATAAGGTATCCTCCATTTGACTGGGGTCTCTTACGGAAACCTACTGTAGGCTAGCAGTTCCCAGTCAAGGATCAGCACTGTCACCTCCCTCCTTGGGGGGTATTTGAGACATATTTGATGAATGAGGGTGTTCCAGGTGATCTCAGCACTGCACCACACTTACTTTTTACTTTTTACTTGACCTGAGTCCTACTTGGTTGCTTGTGAGCTGTCAGGAGACCCTCAGTCTGATCATCATGAAGATTTGCAGTAGAAGTGTTTCTTGGAGGAGGAGTCTTTTCAACTGACCTGATGAGAGCCCTGGTAAGACATCTCCAAAAAAAGCCACCTTTGAACCCTGATGCTGTTGCAAATTATAGTCCTGGTTCAAACCATCCTTTTTTGGAAATGGTGATTTAGAAGGTGGTGGTGCATGGTTGGATATGTCCCTTGAAATATATGGCATATATGAACCTTTCCATTCAGGTTTCATGCCCAGATACAGTATGGAGACTATCCTCATTAAGGTGGACTATGATTTCCTCATAGTGAGAGGCAGAGGGCAAAGGTCCATCTTGGTCCTTCTTGATTTCTCATCTGCATCTGACTTGGTTGTCTTGGGGTGTTAATAGATTATCCGACATACTAGATAGGACTAAAGGGTGTGGGGTTGTAGTAGTTTAAGCCCTTCCTCATGGACAAAGCACAGCAGGTTGCACTGGCAATTCCATCTTTGAGACAGCAGTTTCAGCTATAGAGTGTTGTAGGGCTTGATCATTGATTCTGTGCTGTGTGATGTGAACATGGTGCTGTTGGTTCACATATTTTTATGGTCTGAACATTCATTGATAAGCTAATGATACTCAGCTGTACCTGTTTTGTGCACCAAATGAGGCTGATGTGGTCTCTGTTCTGAAACTGTGTCTGAACTAAATGATTGGATGACATTCAGCAGGCTCAGTATCAACCCGAGTGAAACAACATGTGACTTGTTGAACCAAGTCTCCATGGGCCAAGGATTCAATAACTTACCTGGGACTCAAGATCCCCAGGAAAATTAATCAAATCCTAGCCATTAATCTAGGTCCACTTCTCAGAGAATCAGAGTCAGACTTATTAAAATGGGAAAACTTAATATGTCCATCTGGGGAAAATAAACACAATCAAAATGATGATGGCCTCAAAGATATTTTGAATATTCCAAAATCTCAGAATTTCAATGGAAAATAAACAGATTAACTGCAATTGCTAGAATTCGAAAATTCTTCTGGGGTTCAAAATCTCCTAGTCATTCCCTAACAAAGCTCAGAGCTCCTTGGAAGGAGTGTGGTTTTGCTCTTCCATGGTGGGAAATATATCAAATCACCTTTTTATTTAAACAGTCTGCTCTATATGTATCATCTCCACAGCCATAAATATTCCCTTCCTGATAGAAGTAGAACTTCAAATAACCTTACCATGTAAACCATCTGACTTCCTATTTGTAAAACCCTTCAAACATTTCCTTACTAATCCATGCATTAAGAGCTCCTTAGACAGAATCAGGAAAGGTAAATCCTACAGATTAAAAATCTCCTTGAACATCTGACTACAATATGGAGTAACCCACTAATTACTGCTGGGTGCCATGTCATCAAGATACTGGCTGGAATACACAAGACATCACTAATGTCAGTGATATTATAAATCCAGCAAATAGAATCCTTCTTTCCTTTGAAGAGATCACACAAAATTTTAAAATTCACAGATTCCGGTTTATCTTTGTTATTACGGACAAGAAAAGCAACTGCTAATTGTGATTGTTGGCATCCATGGCACTCCCAGACATTACCTCATGGGTTGAGCCCACCTGATAGGCTAGAGATGCACATGACCCAGATCAGATTTCTAGGATATCCAGGTCCCAGGAACCCTGCTCTCCAGTTTTGAATTGTGCATCTGTTAGGTTAGAAGCATACCAGGAATCCTTGTATTTTTCTATCAAGGTAGGAACAACATTTAATTGTTTCTGTTAATTGTTTCTTTCTGTTTCTTCAAACATTGTTTGCTTGCCCTGTTTCTCTGTAATTGAATGTGATCGTTATAATCGTATGTTTTTCACCTTTGGGGCAGCGGTGGCCACTGGCTCATGGCCAGATTAGCCTTCCTCTGAGGCAACTCCCTCCCTCTGTTTTGTCCGATATGGCGAGGGCTGCTTGGCTTATTCCCCAAGCCAGCCTCCGCCGACTCCCCTGGGCAGAGCTATGTTGCTGGTGTTCCCGCGAGATATTATCCCCGCTAGTGCGATCGCCCACGAGGCGGCGTTTATCTTCCTCGGCGTTGGGGCTTCCTTGCCCTGAGGAAGCAGTGTGTCGTATGGTCGGGGAAGGCTAAGCCCCCACTGCTACGTGGCTCCTGGGCCGAGCTGCCCTCTCGTGAACTCAGGAAGACGCCATCCGCACTCAGACCCGAGTTCTGTAGGCCGTAGGCCTAGTTCTCCAGCTCCCTCCTTCTCCTCGAACTCTGGTCCAACAGCCAGTTCTTGCGCCGCATCGCTCCTTCCTCCCTCGCCTCTACGCCTAACTTCTCTTGTCGGCGTCCAGGAGAGGCAGGTAGTAGGCCAATTTTGGGCCTCCAGCATCTCTGACCCTATGGCCTGCGCTCCCCAGCAGCCCCTCGGTCAATCGGACCTCCGACTAGATGGAAGCGTCCCAGTTCGTCGCTGGCCACATGAGAGTGCGTTCCTAGCCTCAAAAGAGGTCAGACTAAAAAATATATAAAGGGGTTTATTTGATTGTTAGCTGACCAACGACCACCCAAGAGCCCAGAGCAGCTGGAGTCCAGTAAAAAGGGTCCACAAGTCAGTGGCCCCCCTAAGATCAACAAAACTTCTCCCAAGCGTGGCTCGGGGGGAATGTTGGCAGCAGGTGTCTCCTGCTGGCCCTGAGGGGTTCTTCGCTTCGGATGCGGATCTGGATTCTTGTGAGGCCACTACAGACATTATAAAAAAAAAAATATATATATAAAAAGGAGGAGGATGTGTTCTCTTGTGTTCCCACCACTCGGGTCCCTCCCAAAGCGACCCCAGTGGATGTCTATCGGAGTCTCTTCTCCCTCCGCATGGTGTCCCTGGCCCCCTTCCATAGCGGGCCTCGGAACCATCTCACCCCACACCCTGTGGTAGGGGTCCTCCCATAGCACCCCTACCCTCAGGAGTTCTCTGTCTTCCCGGCCCTTCCCCCACTCTGACGAGGATATAAAAAAATTAAAAAAAAAAGGGAAAGGAAGGTTTAAGATAGAGAGAGAGGAGATAGAGGGGTGACCACTTTTTCTGTCCTAAAAAGTGTACTTTCTCTCTTATTGCAGATGGTTAAGGCCAAGAAGTGTTCCGCGTGCAACACCAACCTCCTCCCCCAAACCCCGGGCCCCCTGTGCGCGGCCTGCCTACTCGACGATGACCTTTCCTCGATGGAGAGGACACCTCCTCAGGCCCCTGCCATCCCCAGATCCAGCAATTCGACATGGGTAGACCCAGGCTCCTTATTGATCCAGAACCAACAGGCAGCAGTGGCCATGATGGAGAGCCAACAAAATTTCATGCTCAAGATCATGGAAAAGCTGGAAGCCCTCACCCAGAACAGGGCAAGACCGCCCAGCCCGGAACCTGTCAAGACTAGGGGTCCACCTGATGAGTCATCCACACCCAAGGATTCCCACCCGGTTGCTCCACGCGACGGCCCACCGGAGGAAGGGGAGAGAGACGATGCCGGATGAAGAAGAAGAGGAGGAGGAAACGAGGGTGGACTCCGACGCAGAGGACATGGATCTGCAAGCTGCTCCATCCTTAACTTTGAAGCTGTGCTCATTTGACACAGTTCCCGGGCTCATGAAGATGATCAAGGCCACCATGGGGCTGGGCACGGAGGACCCCGAGGAGTGCAAGCCCGAGTCGAAGCTCGATCCAATGATCCAGCTTAGACCCACGACCACTGAGTCTTTTCCAGTATGCCCGGCCATCGAAGACATTTTCAACAGGGAATGGCAATCCCCCGACCCGGGCAGAATGCCAAACCGCAGAAACTTAGACAGGATGTACCCCGTCCAGGGGGAAAAGTCAGATAACTGGTGCAAGGCGCCCACCATTGATCCACAGGTGGCGGCTCTGAGCAAGAAGACGGTGCTCCCATGTGGTACCATAGCCCTCAAGGATCCGACAGACAAGAAAATCAAGGACATGCTCAAGAGGACCTTTGAGATCGAGGGAACCACTGCCAGGGCAATGACTACAGCCATCTACACATCTCGGGCACAGATTCGATGGCTCGAGGAACTCCAGGAGCAGGCTATCCCTAAGTCTAGAGAGACAGAGCTGCTGGAGTGTATCCTGGATGCAGCCAAGTATCTGGCTGATATGGCGGTGGACTCTCTCCATCTTCAGGCGAAAGCCACCGCCATCATCAACCGGGCCCATAGGGCACTGTGGTTAAAACTATGGGACGCCGATACGGAATCCAAGAATTTGTTACAAAACTTACCTCTCAAGGGAAACCACATTTTTGGGGAGGGACTACAGAGTTACTTGAAACAGAAGGAGGAAGGTAGGGACCTTCTCAAAATTAGGTCCAGACCCTCTTACGCACCTTCCGCAAGGTGGAGGTTTCGGGCGGGATCAAACTTGGTCAGACCCTGGGGACTCTTTTCAGCAGAGCCACTCTTTTCAAGTAGAGGCTCCCCTCCAACTCCCGTGGCCCTCGTTTCAGAACTATCAATCCCCCTTCAGAGCCGGGGTCAGAATCCGGTACCAAGTAGAGGCTTCAGGGGAAAGCAGTGACTACCAGCAGTCCAGGACTCACGGGCAGAACCCGTACCCCCCCGTGGGGAAAAGGCTAGCACTGTTTGCCCACCACTGGATGGTCACTACATCGGACAGATGGGTTCGAGATGTAGTGTCCAAGGGATATGCCATCAAGCTATCCCTGAACCCTGTTCCACACAGGTTCATGTCTTCCCCCGTGTCCAAAAGGAGAGTGTCCCCTCACCAGGTACAACAGATCCTAGCAGAGCTAGTCCAAAACAGGGCCATCCAGCCCGTTCCGGTTCAGGAACAAGAAAGGGGCATGTACTCCATCTTCTTCCTGGTACCAAAAAAATTGGGGGAACTCAGGCCTATCCTGGACTTAAAACAACTGAACCGGCACATGGTCCCCCACCGGTTCAAAATGGAGACCATTCGGTCAACACTCCAGGGCATCAGGGTAGGCGACTTCATGACGTCCATCGACCTGAAGGACGCCTACCTCCACATTCCCATTATCAAAAAGCAGAGGCAGTTCCTGCGATTCCACATCCTGGTCATCACTTCCAATACAAAGGCGCTTCCGTTCGGCCTGTCCCTCGGCCCCAGAGTCTTCACCAAGTCTCCATAACCTTGGTATCCAGGCTCAGGGGCAGGGATTAGACATTATCCCTTACTTGGACGATTGGCTCATTCGCGCAGGCTCCGAGGATCAGGCGCGGGCGCACACCAAGCTTGCCTTACAGGCTCTCGAGGACCACGGCTGGGTGGTAAACCGGGAAAAGAGTCAGCTCCGCCCCTCCCAACAAATCGAGCACCTCGGGGCCATTATCAACTCAGCCGAAGGTTGGGCAAAACCATCCCCGAGCCGGATTCACAACCTACGACAGCTGGCTTACGAGTTAAGACACATGCAGCCATACCGCAATGGGGAAGATAGCACAACTGCTGGGTTGCATGGCCTCTTGCATCGACCTCATGCCCTGGGCAAGGTGGCACATGCGCCCACTCCAGAACTACGCCCTGTCCTGCGGGGCACCAAACAAGCACAACCTCCAGTGCATGGTGCCACTGCCAGTAGCGGTAAGAGCTTCTCTGGTCTGGTGGACAACAGCAGGGAACCTGGCCAGAGGAGTTCCACTGGAACCCCCAAGCACGGTCCCCATAGAGACAGACGTCAGCCTCTCGGGCTGGGGGGCCTGTCTGGGGGAGGCTTCAGCAGAGGGAACGTGGTCCCCAATGGAGACCCAGCTCTCTATCAATGTCCTGGAGATGAGAGCCGTGTTCCATGCCCTGAAGGCGTTCAGGCAGCTTATCCCTGGGTCGCCGGTCATGATCCCGGTCCGACAACCGGGTAGCGGTGGCCTACATCGCCAAACAGGGGAACCAGAAGCAGAGCCATGTCAAAGGAGGCAGCAAGGGTGCTCAATTAGGCACAGACACATCTCGCACTCTGGGAGAAAACCTTGCAGGAAAATTAAATGTCAGAGCAGATTGACTCAGCCGACAGCAGATTCATCCGGGAATGGAAGTTGCACCCGACTCTCTTCCAAAAGATCCAGAAGACATGGGGTCCCGTGTCCATGGATCTCATGGCATCACGGACCAACGCCCAAGTGGACATGTACTATTCACGGTTCAGGGATGCCCGGTCCCAGGGCATGGATGCCCTGTCCCAGAACTGGCGCAGGAGTCTGTGTATATATTCCCGCACTCCCCAATCCCACAGGTACTGTCCAAGATCCGAGAATCACGCGTCACGATCATCATGGTGGCCCTTACGCCACGCAGATCATCAGTTCGCTGACGATCAGAGGATGTCGCTGGCCAGTTTCCAGATACCCGACTGCCTGGATATGCTGTCTCAAGGACGGTACTTCATCCATCTCCCGGACCCTAAAACTCACGGCCTGGCTCCTGAAGGAGGAGATTGACAACAACCAGGTATCACGAGTTGGTCGTGGGTACACTACTCCAGTCTAGAAGGGCCTCCACCACGTCCACTTACGAGGCAATGGGCCATTTTCCGCGGTGGTGCCAAAGGAGAGGGTAGGTACCAGAGCAGTCCGACCTGGCCACCATCCTTCTGTTCCTCCAGCAAGGAGTGGAAAAGGGCTGGCCCCATCTTCCCTAAGGGTTCAACTGGCTGCCATCGGTGCAGCCATGGGACTCGTGGAGGACACTCACCGGGGCTCACCCAGATGCCATACACTGTGAGTGGTAGAGTCTGCCCGACCCAGGACCAGGCCAACCACACTCCCCGTGGACCCACCGGTACTGGGATCCCTAAAATCGGCCCCATACGAACCGCTTCTAGAGGCAGACCTCTTCTTGGTCAGACTAAAGACCGCATTCCTGGTGGCCATCTGTTCGGCCAGAAGGATCGGGGAACTTGGTGCTCTGTCATGCTTGGAGCCATACACTGTCTTCACGCCCCAAGGGGTCAGACTGAGAACAGTACCGGCCTTCCAGCCTAAGGTCTCAACTAAGTTCCACAGGGAACAGCCTATCGATCTGCCCACCCTGCCACGAGATAACCCACAGGGCCATGGCGGGACCCCCCATCACTTGGATGTCGGGTCAGTCCTGTCGGCCTACCTAGCCAGGACCCACCACATCCGCAAAACGGAGAGGCTATTCATTGTCTCAAAGGGGCAAAGACGGGGACTGGTGGCCTCCAAGACCACAATAGCAGGGTGGCTCAGATGGGTCGTCCAACATGCCTATATGGCAAACCAGATGACCCCACCACAGGGGATCAGGGCCCACTCCACCAGGGCGGTTGCCACCTCCTGGGCAGAGAGGGCCTCGGTCTCCTCCGAGGATATCTGCAGAGCGGCCACCTGGAGCTCCTTACATACCTTCACTAGGCACTACAGGCTAGAGCAGCTCCAGGATTTCAGATCCTCATTCACGACCCAGGTTCTGTCGATAGCTTCTACTCCCGGTTACTCCGACTCACTCTCTTCCCACCCGGAGTGTTAACTGCTTCTTATCTCCCATGAGGTAATGTCTGGGAGTGCCATGGATGCCAACCAATCACAATGGGTGTTTACTCACCTAGTAAAGGTGATTGTGTTGATTGGCATCCATAGCACTCAAACTCCTCCTCGGGGAGTGATGGGCGCCCGCCTCAGGCAAGCAGGTCCACCAAACCTCCCACTGGGCCGCAGGGAGTTTATTATTATATTATTATCTCAAGTTCAAGCCGAACCCCTGGGTTCGAGGTTTTTTCTTAGTCTGTAAATAATAGGAAATAAATCACAGGCCTCCGGCCTTCCTTTAATCATGTCGTGGTAGGCCTCCTTTGTTTTTTGTCTATTCGCACTATGTAGGAATTTGTTTTTTCTCTCCTGTCTGTTTTTTTTCCAACTAACCTTATTTTTCAGCTATGGAAGATTCAAACTGGAGAGCAGGGGTTCCTGGGACCTGGATATCCTAGAAATCTGATCTGGGTCATGTGCATCTCTAGCCTATCAGGTGGGCTATAACCCATGAGGTAATGTCTGGGAGTGCCATGGATGCCAACCAACACAATCACCTTTACCAGGTGAGTAAACACCCATTCTATCTTAGACCCTGACTAGTGACTACCACAAATTGATGATGACTGGAACCAGAGTCTTAAAATAATACTGATGTGAAAGGGAGCAGCATGGCTTTATAAAATTTATACTGTCACTGTCAAAGGCAGTTGTCTGACTGCATCCTCAAAACTAAAATGGGAACTTGTGGAGGGCAGCAGCCAAGGCCAACAGGATGCTGGGATGCATCGCTGGGGATCACCTCCAGAAGGAGGAAGTGATACTCCCTCTGTATAACTTCTTGGTGAGGCGCACCTTGAGTACTGCATGCAGTTTTGGAGGCCACACTTAAAGAGGGACATTACTCTCCTGGAGGGTCCAGAGGAGGGCAACCAAAATGATTTGGGGCTTGGGGGACAGGACCTATGAGGAGAGGCTCGAAGAGCTAAATATGTACACATTGGAAGAGAGAAGGGACCGGGGGGACATGATAGAGGTCTTCAGGTACATGAAGAGGGTAAATAGGGGAGGAACAGTCAGGGTGCTTCGAAGGAAGGAGGAGGAGGGCCACTAGAGGGCATGGGTGGAAGCTGGAGGGGGGAAGATTCAGGGGAGAAAGGAGGAGGTGCTACTTCACTGAGAGGGTGGTGGAGCCATGGAATGCGCTACCTAGGGGGCTGCTGGAGGCAGAGATGGTGGAGGGGTTCAAGAGGGGTGGGACAGGTACAGGGGAAGGGTTCTGGAAGCAAAATCCAATGCAGCGAGAATATCCGGAACTGGGAAGGGAGAAGTCAGAGAAGGCGAGGGGGCAGCAAGGTCAGCACCCAGGGTAGGGGCTGACCAAGCGATCAGACACGAAAGACCTATTCTGCTGGCATTTAGCATGTTAGTAAAAAGAATTAGGTTATAATATATTTGAAGAGGACTGGTTATCCATATGGATCAATGCTTTTAAATCCTGCAGAAAGGTTCAAAGCAGAACTGACCAATTTAACACTTCACATAACTATTACTACTCCCCCCAAAGGCTAGAAGAAATGCAATACCTACAAGATGGACCCTGTTGGAGATGCAATAAAAATCATGTGGGTAACCTCCTTCACATGCCTTAGTCCTGTCCAGTCATTACAAACATTTTGGGTAAGATACACAAAACATGTGAAAAGTGCTTAAAGCAAAGATTCCTTTCAGACCTGAATTATTCCCCTCACCTTTGGGGCAGACTCTACTGCCCTTCACTTTCCTTGCTCCTAAGTCTTACACCCTCCCCCAGAGAGGGTTCTCCCCTCTCTCCAATGTTCACTATTATTATCCAGTGCTGGTTCAGCACTGACACTATAACAATTCAAGTACTTGCAATGATGTATTCTTAATGTCCATTGTAATGTAAGAATCTGTAATGTGTCTTTGTTATTCGTTATCTCAATATGGAACCTTTGTAAAAGAGCCTGTGCTCATAGGTTATTTCCGAATCTTTAAATAAATAAATAAAAAAAATTCATCCTAGCCTTGAACTGACATTTTAAAAATATGCACAATGGTCAGATCAGATGGGTTTTAGCAGCATCTGTCTCTCTGAAAAGATTACTATTATCCTCTTGGAAACCCTACAACTCAATCATTTGGAGAGCGGTATAATAGTCTATCAATATTTGCCCAGAATGAAAGAATATGTTATCTTTAACTGACCAACTTAACACTTTCAATTAGATCTAGGGGCTATTTATTTAAGCTAAATGGTGAATAAGATAGTAATTAGAAAGGTTACCTCTTTAGGCATAGTTAGCTTTTAGTTAATATTTAGTTAAGTAAATTTCAGTTTTCACTCTGTTTTATGACTCTTCTATTTACAATATCTTTCCTATTAATGATTTATTTATTTGGGTATGATGTCACTATGGTGACAATTTTACACGTGACTGACAGTACAGCGACAACATTAACAGATGGCTGTACTGTGAAGACCTTTCTGGCACTACTTTCGGGTTCTTGCACCCTCACCGAATCAACTCAGGCTCAGAGCTAATTATTTTAGTTACTAGGTGCTGGGACAGAGCCTCCTGCATGGGGTTTAGAGTGCAAAGACCCCCAAAAAAAACTACAGTCTCAAGTGACTGGCTTTATACCAACTGCAATTTGTGGTCAACATAAAGTGTTACTGTAACGTCGGTTGTCAAGTTTAACAAATTTCTCAATCGACTGTCATGGATCCATTTATTTGGACTTACTGGTATTTTAGATAGTTTCATATCCTAATTATTATATTAATAATGTAGGTGTTTCAGTTTCTTATTGTTTCATGCTTACACTGTAACCAATTGAAAGATGTTTGTATGTATTACATTTGTAAATTTAATAAACATTTTTAATGGGAAACAATGATAGATGATAGTGTCATTGTACCATCTGTGAATAGTATTACAGTCAGAGATGCAGACTGTAGAAAAATCTGGGGATCATTTTGGTCTGCAAGCTGACATTAGAATATCAAGTGGCATTGACAGCTGGAAATGTGTTTTTGGTTTATAGAAATATCACCAGATTAAATCACATCTAATGCTATGGGATCTGGTAATGACAGTACATGCTTTCACTGCATCCAACCTGGATTATTGCAGTGCTCTATGCATAGTGGATGTACCACGCATCTCCTCCTCTGCTGGTCAGGCAGCCTTCAGACACTGCATGCCCAAACTGTGGAACTCCCTGCTTGTTGCCATTCGGCTCACACCACCAACACTGTACCTCAACTCTTTCCTCAAAGCGCATTTCTCCTCCACCTGTGCCTGTGGCAAATGACTGTGTTAAATATATGCAGACACTGTTAAGTTCTTATTATATATATATGCCTAGCCCTCTATCTTGAAGCATGACTTGATGTTTGCTGATAATTTGCCTATTGTATCACATTATCTTTGTATTAATGCAGTATTGAACTTAACTGTATGTTTCTTGTATTATCATCCAGACTGTATGCTCTAAATATGTATCTCCATTTTCCCCTTCCCTAGGACACGCTTGGGATCAAGTGGTACTCTGGCCAGTGTGCCTTCCTGGTAAAACTTTAAAATAATAAATAGTTCTGCATATAGTATAATGTGTCTTAATTTGTTTGTGTTATACTTCATCTGTGTCTGCATGTCTTGCACTGTACAGTATTTCATTGTATTTTATGTTGCATTTGGTGTATTATATCTGCATTTATGTATTGCACTGTATCTAAATTGTGTATATTGTACTGTATTTGTATTGTATGTAGTGCACTGTATTTATATTGCACTGTAAGTGGTATGCTCTATATGTAGCATATCTAGTCTACTGTATCTTTTCTGTTTGTAGTATTCTGTATTTGTATTGTATATTGCACATTATATTTGTTTTACTCAGTATACTGCATCACACATATTGTGCTGTGCCTGTATACTCTGTACTGTATGGTACTATATTTGTATTTATGAAGTGTACTGTATTTACATTGTATTTGGTGTACTGTTTTATGAATTGCAGATATTGTACTGCATTTTATTGCATGCAGTGCACTCTGTAGTACAGTATATGTTAGGTAAATACTGTATTGTGCTACATTATACTTTACGTATTGTATTGCATCATCCTGGTAACAATCCTACCTGTGTATAGCCCACTGGGCATTGTGCCCCACAGCTCATGCCTGTGTATGACACATTCCAGCATCCTACTGCATGTGGCCACTGGCGTTATTGCCCACACACACACACAGCTCATGCCTGTGTATGACACATTCCAGCATCCTACTGCATGTGGCCACTGAGCGTTGTGCCCCACACACACAGCTCATGCCTGATGACACATTCCAGCATCCAACTCGTATGGCCACTGGGCGTGCTCATACACAGCAGCTCATGCCTATGTATGACACATTCCAGCATCTTACTGTGTATGGCCACTGGGCGTTATCGCCTACACACAGCTCATGCCTATGTATGACACATTCCAGCATCTTACTGTGTATGGCCACTGGGCGTTAGTGCCCACACACAGCTCAGGCCTGTGTATGACACATTCCAGCATCCTACTGTGTATGGCCACTGGGCGTTATCACCCACACACAGCTCATGCCTGTGTATGACACATTCCAGCATCCTACTGTGTATGGCCACTGGGTGTTATCACCCACACACAGCTCATGCCTAGGACTCTTCCGGGTAACTACCGACCCATCTCAATCCTCTCCCCCCTCTTTAAGGCATTAGAGAAAATTGTGGCATCCCAAGTCTCTGACTACAACATGGGTTCAGAGCAGGTCATAGTACCAATACAGCACTCCTGGAATTTTCCTACTTCCTCCATGCCTCCTTGGACTCTGGTGCCCTGGCTGGTGCTATATTCATTGACCTGTCTAAAGCATTCGATACTGTTTCGCATCCTCTTTTGCTCTCCACCCTCGACCTAATAGGCTTTGCCTCAGTACCTGTTTCCTGGTGCACCAGCTATCTCTCCGCCCTCTCCCAGATATGCAGTCAGCGGTACTCTCTCTGAAACATGCCCCATTTGCTCTGGGGTGCGCAGAGGCTCAATTCTTGGACCCCTACTATTCTCACTCTTTCTTAACTCCCTACCCAGCAGTTGTATGGGTAAGATGCTTCTTTATGCTGATGATGCTGTTCCCGCTAGCCTCCCACAATGACCCCATGCTGCTACAGAACTCCCTCCAACTAGTCTTTGACTCTGCAGCTACCTGGTTCACTGAGCACCAACTTGTTATCAACCTTAAGAAAACAAAATGATGCTCTTCTCCCACCCCAAAATAAGTACAGTAAGTTTCCCTTGGCTGTCCTCCACACCCAATCTCGTCATTGACCAGGTGCAGTCTATAAATATCTTGGTATAACCTTTGACCCTGCACTTTCATTCCATGGACATATATCTGCCCTAAATTCTGTCGTCAACTCACATCTAGGCATTCTTTACCGGTACAGAAATGCCTCCCTCCTGATGCCCTCCGCCTGGCTGTCACCTCTCTGTCATGTCTCTCATTGACTATGGCCTTCCGGTCTATGGCTCAGCAGATCAGACTGCCCTCAACAAGGTTCGCCTCACAGTTAATAAGGCCTGCAGACTAATCACTGGTGCTCCCAGACTCACTCACACATGTGAGCTGTACACCCTGGCTACCCTACTCAACCTGGAAGAGCGACTCATGTATCAGACATGCCAGCTCACCTTTAAAGCCCTGCGTGGCCTATCCCCCATAGGCCTATCCAACTCCATTCACCGTACTGCACCGACCCTGATCACACGCAGCTCGTCAAGAGCTACCCTAGTTATTCTGAGAGCCAGGACCTCTCAAGGTCAGAGGGCATTCCCCTACCGTGCGCCCCACTGGTATAACTCCCTCCCTGTCAGTGTCTCAAACTTAGTAACCTTAGCTTACTTTAAGCCCAGGCTCAGAAACTTCCTGCTTAGCTCTCGCAAATGCAACTGCCGCTAGCCTAGTGTAAAAAAAAATATATATATATACTCTGTTTGACAATGCTCACTGAGCGGCTCCCCCTTCCTTTCCCTACTATTCCTCCTCCCTATCTCCCTCCCTTCTACTCCCACCAGCTCTCCCCGACCATAAGTTTTGACCTTTTGTTATCTTTTGCTTCATCGGAGTTGTATTCTATTGTAACAAAATTGTAATTGAACTGTAACTTTTGTTTGTAAGTACTGTGTCCCTTGTACTACTGTTCTGAAGTCCTCTTTGTGACGAGGTACCTTTGTAAATGAGCCTCTGGCTCAAAGATTTCTAAACTGATGTTTAACTAAATAAATAAATAAATAAATGTATGACACATTCCGCATCCTACTGTGTATGGCCACTGGGCGTTATTGCCCACTCACAGCTCAGGCCTGTGTATGACACATTCCAGCATCTTACTGTGTATGGCCACTGGGCGTTATTGCTCACACAGCTCATGCCTGTGCATGACACATTCCAGCATCCTACTGTAGTGGCCACTGGGCGTTATCACACACACAGCTCATGCCTGTGAAGCACATTCCGGCATACTGCTGTGCGAATGCCACTGGGCGTTGCTCGCTACACACAGCTCATGCCTGTGTATGACACATTCTGGCATCCTACTGTGTATGGCCACTGGGTGTTATTGCATACACACAGCTCATGCCTGTGTATGACACATTCCAGCATCCTACTGCATGTGGCCAGTGGGCGTTATTGCATACACACAGGTCATGTCTGTGTATGACACATTCCAGCATCCTTGTCCCTGAACAGCTTGTCCCTGAACAGGGAAGTTCCAGCTCACCCACGGTCGGCCGGCACCCAGCCAGCCACCGACCAAGACGAGGACACCCGCCTGCAGCTCCTTGGAAGGTACAGGACAGCGCAGCCAATCAGAACACGGGTGCTTCCAGCAAACCCACTCTGATTGGAGGAGTTTTCCCCTGCTATAGACACCTGGCACTTTGTTAGACTTTCCATAGAACTAAGCACATTTCTACTGTGTTATTAGGAGTTTTTCTACTGTATTAGCTGGATTGTAATTTCTACTACTGTTTTAAATTGCTTACACCTCTTCTGTCTGACTGCTATTCCTGCAACCCCCCCATATTTCTTTCGTGGGCAATATGGCCTGCATTATCATTCTACTTCTTTCCGGTTCTGCTACAAGGGGACTTGAGTCTGAAGGGTGGATGGCCACTAACTAAGCTGCTCCTGCTCTCCTTGTTCCCCTTTCTGCTGTATTTTCTCAGCTAGGTTTTAAATGGGTACCTAGGTGGGCAAATTTCTTGCCTAGAAAATATTGCACTAATACAAATCCGAGACCACTCAATCTGGGACCATGACTCTCCTTATTGTGTTTTATTGCTCCTAGGTGCAGAGTTTTCAGCAATACAGTGCAATTCTAAGTACCTCAATGCAATGCAGTTCTCCAATGTACCTTATCAATACCTAATGTTATAACAGTCTACCGTGCAGACACTCTGTCATTCTCCTCTCCCTTTAGCCTATTCCCCGGTTAGCCTACACCCCTTTGCTACTGTCCTCACCTATGTCTACCCAAGCACTTACATTGATCACAATCACTGTCACTACAGTGGCGCGCCTTTGCGAGCAATTTACAGGCTGCCGCAAAGAAACAAAAAGCAGTCTCCATTCTTATAAGCTCCTTAAAGAAAGTTATACTTCTGCTCTCTTCTCTGCTCAGGAAATGTGGAGCTCAACCTGGCCCCCTACAACTTACCTCGCTTATCCGAATTTGTTGAGGCCACAGGTCTCAAAATGATGATGGCCAACATTTTAAGCCTGCCTAAAAACTTTGTATAGCTGCAAGCCTGGGCTGCACACGCTAACCCAGACCTTTATCATAATTACTGAGTCGTGGTTAAAAGACAAACACTGATCAACAAATATCACTGCAGGGCTACAATTTATTTAGAGCAGATAGAGAGTCTAGAGGGGGGTGTGGTTATCTATGCCAAATCTAAGTACTTGGTCACCAATATTAGTTGCAAATCTCTAGCCAAGGAATTTGAGTTAGTTTCGATGAGCCTTCATCTCCTCCTCGGAATGTATCACTATCCTAGGGGCTATAGACCCGGTCTGGTGGTGATGAAGTCCTTGATCTTTGAAATCCATGTTCGCAGATGCAAAAACCGAAACAATATTTCTAGGAGCTCTAAATATGGACTGGCTGTCAGCTAAATCACATGGCCTCAAATCCCTTTGTGACGAGCTAGGTCTTGGGCAATTAGTCAGAGAACCTACTAGGAACAACACTCTAAATACTGCCAACAGTTCCATTCTAGATGTGGTACTAACCACCCATCCACACAAAATATCTCATTTGGCAGTGTTTCACAACGACATGAGCGATCATGGAATTGTTGCTTGCATAAGATCTCAAATTAAGGCCCGGCCGCAACCCATCTTTATAACAAAAAGATCCTTTCGCAAATTCAGTGCAGTAAACTTCCTATCTGACCTGAACATGATCAGATGGCAAGATCTTTACCTAGCCAAAGATGTCAACAAGGCAGCTTGCATCCTTAATGACAAACTCACTACAATAATAAATAAGCATGCCCTTTCATCAAAGTAAGTGCGGAACAATTCAATCCCTGGTTCACCTCGGATCTCAAGGCAGCCCTTATAGCTCGAGATAAGCTCTGGGCTAAAAGCTAGACATTCCAAAGAATCTTCGATTGGCAGGCCTTTAGAACAGCCAGGAATAACTGTGTGAAAATCTCGCCTGCTAAAGCTAACTATTATATTTCTACTCTCGAACAAGCTAAAGGTAACCCTCATAAAATATGGAAGACTATCAAAGCTATAGAAGGAAGGCCCATGGCCCCTCTGTCCCAACAAAGATAGTCGAGTGGCAAGATTGTGGAAAACAAGTCCCTAATCCTGGAGGAACTTAACTCCCACTTGCCACAGCTGGACTAGAATTTGACTCGTCACCTTATGCTGGTGCTGCGGTGAGCCAGCATACCCTCCCCACATCTAGTCCTGGACCCAGTCCCGCCCAACTGCGCGAGATAACTTATAAAGAAGTAGAAGATTCCTCTTAACTTAGACACCAAAAAAGTGCAGGGGACGATGGCTTGGAACCCTTTTCCTAAGGTCAGGCTATGCCCATCTCACTGCCCCAATTCTCCACATCTTCAATCTTTCCATTACATCTGCTACTGTGCCGTCCTGCTGGAAATCAGCACATATCCTCCCTCTATTTAAATCTGGTGACCCATGCGATGTAAACAACTAAAGGCCTATCTCCATATTGCCTATCCTTTCTAAAGTTCTCGAAAACTGATCCATATTCAGTTAAATTCTCACTTGAAACCTTTCTCTCATTAACCCAGCTCAATCTGGCTTCGGCTAATCATAGCACAATCACTGCACTAGCAAAAGTAACCAATGATTGGATCTCTGCTATAGATGCTAAGAAGGTAACTGGTGCAGTCTTTGGACCTCAGCAAAGCTTTTGATACTGTTGATCACAAACTATTAGTCAATACTGCCTTGCAAAGTTGGGTGCCACATACCATACCACCCAGTGGTTCTCTAGCTACCTAACTGGAAGATTCCAAAAGTAAAGGCGAAGGCTTTTTTTCTGCTGCCTTGCCAGTTGCAAGAGGAGTCCCCAAGGATCCATCTTAGCCCTATCTTGTTTTCTCTGTACATCAATGACTTAGATGTAACATATTCTACGTCCAATCTGTACTTTTGCAGATGATACTGTGTTGTATACTTCTGGCTCATCGTTATCTGAAGTCAAGGGAGTGCTTCAAGCGGACTTTGCACAACTTGAGCATAATTTAATAAAGGCAAAGCTTCTGCTCAATGCCAAGAAGACTAAAGCGATGATATTCTCTCGCAGTGCTGTCTCAGGCCCCCCCAATACTCTTGCCCAAGACTTCATTGTCACCATGCTAAACGAGCCTCTGGAAGTTGTAAACCAAATTTAAATATCTAGGTATCTGGATCGACAACAAATTATCTTTCAGTGACCACATCGAAGATGTCTCTAGAAGGTTAAAAGCAAGGTTAGGTTTTTCTACAGAAATAGGACCTTTTCCCCTTTGAAACTTGAAACAAGCTTGTACAGGCCACTTTTCTCCCCTACCTCGACTATGGCGATGTAATCTATTCCTCCACCACTCTTGCAAATCTAAGTAAACTGGACATCCTTTATCATCGTGCTACGGTTCATTACCAACTCCTCACTGCTCACCACTGTGACTTATATGCAGCTGTTGGTTGGACATCTCAACTACTAGACGCCTGCTCCATGCTGGGCTATGGACTTAAAGTGCTCCTGCAGAAATTGCCAAGCCTATCTCTTCCTTATTAGTATCTCACATAGTGCATACTGTTAAGAAAATCTGACTTTATTATGCTTGACATACCAAGGACGCTGGACTTCCTTTGGTAAACGCATATTGCATATGCCCTTCCCTCCATTTGGAACCAATTACAAACCGTACTGAAACTAACTAGCACAGTTTCAATAAACTTCTACAAATCGCTAAGTTCAGCCAAAATAAAAGACACCTGTAACTGTCATTAAGTCTCTTCCTTCCCATGTTGCCATATTTATCCACTGGTAAGGTATAATTGATTTGTCATATTAACTGCTTTCCTTCCCTTCTACTCCTGGCTTTATTTTGCTTACGCCCACTGCTACTCTACCAAATTTATCCTCCTCCCATATCAGTTGTAGACTGTTGTTTGTTCTAGCTGCCAAAATACTGTATATTTGATTTGATTTGATTTGATTAAATCAAATCACACCAGTCATCATGTTTCATTTATCAGTTTGCGACCTATAAGTCGCTTCCCTGTCTCATATCAATGTTTACCACCTGCGGTCACCTTGTGTGGTACCCTTGTATGTATATCCAGCCTGCATCATGTAAAGTGTATTTCATGTATATACTGTTATTACCTATCTGTGTTTGTACTTTAAGTGTTTATGCCACAGGACCTCCTTGTGAATGAGCTTGCTCAATGGAGTTTTCCTGCAATAAACTTGAACTTGAACTGAACTTGAACTAGTGTGTATGGCCACTGGTTATCACCCACATACAGCTCATGCCTGTGTATGACACATTCCGGCATCCTACTATGTATGACCACTGGGCGTTATCGCCTATACACAGCTCATGCCTGTGTATGACACATTCTGGCATCCTACTGTGTATGGCCACTGGGCGTTATCGCCTACACACAGCTCATGCCTGTGTATGACACATTCCAGCATCCTACTGCATGTGGCCAGTGGGCGTTATTGCATACACACAGGTCATGCCTGTGTATGACACATTCCAGCATCCTACTGCATGTGGCCACTGGGTGTTATTGCCCACACAGAGAGCTCATGCCTGTGTATGACACATTCCAGCATCCTACTGCATGTGACCACTAGGCGTTATCGCATACACACCACTCATGCCTGTGTATGACACATTCCAGCATCCTACTGCATGTGGCCACTGGGCATTATCGCACACACACAGCTCATGCCTGTGTATGACACATTCCAGCTTCCTACTGCATGTGGCCACTGGGCGTTATTGCCCACACACACACAGCTCATGCCTGTGTATGACACATTCCAGCATCCTATTGTGTATGGCCACTAGGCATTGTCACCCACATACATCTCATGCCTGTGTATGACACATTCCGGCATCCTACTGTGTATGTCCACTGGGCGTTATCACCTACACACAGCTCATGCCTGTGTATGACACATTCCAGCATCCTACTGTATGTGGCCACTGGGCGTTATTCCCACACACACACACAGCTCATGCCTGTGTATGACACATTCCAGCATCCTACTGTGTATGGCCACTGGCGCTTATCGCTCACACACACAGCTCATGCCTGTGTATGACACATTCCAGCATCCTACTGTATGTGGCCACTGGGCGTTATTGCCCACACACACACACACAGCTCATGCTTGTGTATGACACATTCCGCATCCTACTGTGTATGGCCACTGGGCGTTATCACCCACACACAGCTCATGCCTGTGTATGACACATTCCAGCATCCTACTGCATGTGGCCACTGGGCGTTATTGCCCACACACACACACACAGTTCATGCCTGTGTATGACACATTCCAGCATCCTACTGTGTATGGCCAATAGGCAATATCGCCCACACACAGCTCATGCCTATGTATGATACATTCCAGCATCCTACTGTGTATGGCCACTGGGCGTCATTGCCCACACACAGCTCATGCCTGTGTATGACACATTCTAGCATCCTACTGCATGTGACCACTAGGCGTCATCGCATACACACCACTCATGCCTGTGTATGACACATTCCAGCATCCTACTGCATGTGGCCACTGGGCATTATCGCATACACACAGCTCATGCCTGTGTATGACACATTCCAGCTTCCTACTGCATGTGGCCACTGGGCGTTATTGCCCACACACACACAGCTCATGCCTGTGTATGACACATTCCAGCATCCTATTGTGTATGGCCACTAGGCATTGTCACCACACACACAGCTCATGCCTGTGTATGACACATTCCGCATCCTACTGTGTATGTCCACTGGGCGTTATCGCCTACACACAGCTCATGCCTGTGTATGACACATTCTGGCATCCTACTGTGTATGGCCACTGGGCGTTATCGCATACACACAGCTCATGCCTGTGTATGACACATTCCAGCATCCTACTGTGTATGTCCACTGGGCGTTATCGCCTACACACAGCTCATGCCTGTGTATGACACATTCCAGCATCCTACTGCATGTGGCCACTGGGCGTTATTGCCCACACACACACACACAGCTCATGCTTGTGTATGACACATTCCGCATCCTACTGTGTATGGCCACTGGGCGTTATCACCCACACACAGCTCATGCCTGTGTATGACACATTCCAGCATCCTACTGCATGTGGCCACTGGACGTTATTGCCCACACACACACACACACACACACACACAGTTCATGCCTGTGTATGACACATTCCACATCCTACTGTGTATGACCACTGGGCGTTATCGCCCACACACAGCTCATGTCTATGTACGACACATTCCAGCATCCTACTGTGTATGGCCAATAGGCAAAATCACCCACACACAGCTCATGCCTATGTATGATACATTCCAGCATCCTACTGTGTATGGCCACTGGGCGTTATTGCCCACACACAGCTCATGCCTGTGTATGACACATTCTAGCATCCTACTGTGTATGGCCACTGGGCATTATTGCCCACACACAGCTCATGCCTGTGTATGACACATTCCAGCATCCTACTGTGTATGACCACTGGGCGTTATCACCCACACACAGATCATGCCTGTGTATGACACATTCCAGCATCCTACTGTGTATGGCCACTGGGTGTTATTACCCATACACAGCTCATGCCTATGAATGACACATTCCAGTATCCTACTGCCAGCGCTCTTCCCACCTGAAAATAAGATGCCATTTTTTCTGGGAACTATCCAGGCTAAATATATAGCAATCAGCAGGCATATTCTAGGAAAACACATTGTAAAATGTGAAAGAGAGACCACATTGAAATTGCCTTTCAGCAGATCTGCATTGTGCAAATTCATTAGAAATAATGGGTAAAGGCATCCCAGAAGCTTTCCACAGCCATAACAGCTCTGACCAGAGTTAATTTATACTTGTTAGCAAGATGAGCAAATTGCCTATTTGCACACACAAGTAGAACACTAAAACAAATAACCAAACAGGACATACTATAGATAAAAAATATACATTTTAACATTACTGGAAACATACATATAACAATAAAGTCCTAATGAAAACAATTGCAGTCTGAAAAAGTATTAAGTCATTGGACAAGCTTATACTTGAATGACCTGACTGTTCTACAGTTAATTACAACAGGGGGAATACTGTTAAAAAAATAATAGCCCTCTGAACCACAGACCTCTGTCATAATGCTACTACTACTGCTCTTCTACATTTAAAAACACTATACTACATAGTTCGTAGATCTGCTAGTTCTTTTTCTCATTGTACTTACCATTGTTTTTTGTATAATGGGCTAGGTTGGTTTTCTTTTGACCAGATGGTTGCTTATTTTAATTTATTTGCCTTTAAAATGATTCAGGGATCTCAAATATAATTTTCTTTATATCAGCTGTTTTGGTTTTCAGTCATTTATATTCTACTAGATCTACTCACATTGGTAAGCTGCATCTTCCTTGTTGTATGACTTCTTGGGTTGAATATTTTGACTTTATTAGGTTTTTAAACTGTGGAATGACCTACCTAATGGTATTTTATCTTATAATTCCTTTTATGTTTTCAAAAGATTTTTAAAACAATATGGTCTTATTCTTTTGCTTGTTTGTGTTATGATTAATGTGTGTTGCATGTGTAATTGTTTTGTTATTTCTGGATCACCATGAAATAGGTATTTAATATATAGGTTTTACAGTTACAAATTTAAATAAAACAGCGCTGCATGTATTGTAAGTAGTAAACTGTATTCGCATTGTTTTGAGTTATAATGTCTTTGTATTGTACTTTAATGTTAATATTGCACTATATTTGGTATGCTTGGTATGTAGTGTAATGTATCTGTATTATAGTTAAAATGCTGCATTTGTATTGCATATAAAGCATTATGTTTGTATTGGATATATTGTACTGTAATGTATTGCATTTACACTGTGTGTAAATGTACTGTATTTGTAATGTGTACCGTATTTATATTGTATGTATAGTAATGCATGTACAATTGCAGTGAAGATATATGGTTAGATATTTCCAGATATTTTATGATAGTTCACAATATTTCTAAAAAAGTTTCTCTTTCTTGTGGCCCTAAAGTGGAACAACAAGCAGGCAGGTAATTTTCCTACAAAAACTTCAGGAAACATCTGACTATATCCTTGGCTGCAGCTGTATTGTATGCAGTGTACTATATTTTTATTGTGTGAAGTGTACTTTGTCTGCATTGTATGTGGTGTTCTGCATTTTATGTGTTATGTGTACTTAGAATATTTAAACTAGCAAATGGGGAGAGAGGTGCAGCACCCAGTATATCAAATGGGAAGAGCACCTCTCCAGGCTCAGCTAGCGATCAAACAGGATTTCAGCATGCTTTTAGTTAATTTGCATCACCAGGTGAGGAAAAAGGTCCAGCTCCCTATACGACATGCAGGGGAAAAGTCAGACCTCACTCCATAACTAACACACCGAAATCTGGCCAATGTAAAATCATGTACACAAATGGCCACTGTCTGGGAAACAAGATCCCAGATCTGAAGGCAATAATGACAGAAGCTAAACTGGACATAGTAGCCATTAACGAGACATGGTTCACCAGTAACTACTCTTTGGAGGCTACAGCACCTGGCTGAGAAAAGGGGGGAAGTGGTGCTTTACGTCAATGAAAATATCAAAGCTACAGAAATTCAGAATACACATAAGGAGCCAGAAGAACTGTGGGTCACCCTGGAAACAGGAATGGGACAGCCATACAAACTGGGGTTGTCTACAGGCCTCCAGACCAGGTGAAGGACACAGACACATTACTGTTAGAAAATATACAAAACATGACAGCCAAAGGGGAGGTTCTGATAATGAGAGATTTCAACATGCCAGATATGGATTGGTCAATAACAGAGGGAGCATCTGCCAGAACTAAGCACATAGTGGATTCCTTGCAGGGGGAGGACCTCAAACTATTGATACAACAACCCACAAGAGACAAGGCCATCCTGGATCTAGTACTGACTAACAGGGAAAGGATACATAGATACATAGATACATATAGATACATAGACAGTGTCGGCAGATAAGGGCCCATGGCCCACCCAGTCTGCCCATTTGAGCTTGTAAGTTCAGTTTGTTTTCCTAGAAGTCTGTTTCCCCTTACCCCTGACCTCTAGAATTCCTTTATGTCTATCCCATGCATTCTTAAATCCCGTGATTGTTTCAGCTCCCACCACTTCCTCTGGCAGGGTGTTCCACTTGTCCACCACCCGTTCTGTGAAGAAATTCTTTCTCATGTTTCCTCTGAATCGTCCTCCCTCCAACTTCATCCCATGCCCTCTAGTCCTGGAACATCACAGATCTAAAGGTAGAAGGTCACCCGGGGGCCAGTGACCATCACATGATATGGTTCAAGCTGGCCACTAGAACTAAATCATCCCATTCCAAGGCAAAATATGGGACTTCAGAGAAGCTGATTTTGATAAGATGGCCAGCAGAGTTAAGCTAGCCCTGGCAAGAAGAAATAGAGGTGAGGGGGTACAATCAACATGGGCAAGCATTAAAGAGCTCCTGATAGTATTGAGATCTCTACCTGCATTCTGGTGTGCTGTATTCCATTCTTGTTGGTTTATTATTAATTACATTATTAAATTATGGTTCTATTGATGTTATAGTCTTAATTCTTTCCCCCACACTGCCTCCCTGATTTTCCAGCCAATTGTTTACTGCTGACCAGTTGAACTGTGCATGACATCATTTGTAGGGTCTGATAGGAGACGCTGAGCAGTAACTGCCATGTCTGTTCATTGAGTGGATCTCCTCACAGTGGTTTTGTGTTTACATTGTGGTTGTCAGTTATCACTAGTTCAAAACAAGTGGTTTACAAAAAAAAATGCACCATGACTCATATTCATTGTACGATTATTTCTTTAACCTTTTTTTATGTTTGCTTGCATGCATGTGCAAGAAACATTATGTGGCAGCTTAGGAGAGAAGCGGATTGTGGAGTTATGGCACTGTGGCGCCAATGCCGACACTGAATTTTTGGGCCTGGCAGTGTTCACCCAATTGTAGCAGGCCCAGTGTCCTGATGGCACTGGTATTGCAGAAGTGCCACCAACTTGAAACAATTCCACCACCGCAATCACAGGCCGCCTTGTCATTGCAGCATCAGGCATTCAGCCGCAATGAGGGAGCAACCTGTCATTGCAGGGTAGTACCTTGCCTGGTGTAATATTTCCGTCAATGTGACAGCTGCATAGTCACTGCCTCAGAGCCCCATGAAAGCTGACGGGGTGCCCAATCCCCTGTCAGCATGCCTCTGACCCAGTTCATTTTCCAATGGGAGGGCCCACTCCCCATTGGCATAATTCCCCCCCATTTGTTGTGTGCTGAGGGGGTGCTCAATCCCCCTTGGCATCATGCCCCCCAAACAGCCTTTCTTTGCTGACAGGGGGGCCCAATCCCCATCAGCTTCAGTCCCCCTCTCCCAAAACACAGGTAGCAAACTGGGAGACCACCCCAGTGTGCAAAAAACAAACCTGAAAAAAAACTTTCCTGCGACATCCTTAGTTTAATTTGTGTCCCTGAAACAAAGAAAATTGTCCTTGTGGTCTCTCATATCCCTCCCCCAACCCGCACCCACTCTCGCACCCCCTCCCCATACACCCCACCCCATACTTACCTCCAGAGCCCAGTGCAATAATCTTCAGTGGACTGGGAATACGTCTGCACTTTCAAAGCCAATCATAGATACATAACTACATAGACAGCGTCGGCAGATAAGGGCCTATGGCCCACCCAGTCTGCCCATTTGAGCTTGTAAGTTCAGTTTGTTTTCCTAGAAGTCTGTTGCCCCTACCCTGACCTCCAGAATTCCTTTATGTCTATCCCATGCATTCTTAAATCCCGTGATTGTTTTAGCCCCACCACTTCCTCTGGCAGGGTGTTCCACTTGTCCCACCCGTTCTGTGAAGAAATTCTTTCTCATGTTTCCTCTGAATTGTCCTCCTCCAACTTCATACCATGCCCTCTAGTCCTGGAACATCTTTTTCACTTAAAAATAGTGTTTTCCTGCACCCTGTTCCTCCCTGTAAGATACTTGTGTGTCACAAACTGAAGAAATGCCATTAAGCTGTATAATAGCATAAATAGGGTTTTTCAACTTATGTGGATATCTCAGACAGTTTTTTGACTTTTGGCACCAAATTTTTAACATGGGGTTATTGGAGACCCCTCCTCAAGAATTAAGTCACTGCCATGGCGTTATTCAGTCCTGAAAGGTGATTTCGTGGTCACTGCACGGAATCACCTTTCAGAGACAATTAATGAAATGACAGTGCAGCTGTTCATGAGGGGCTCTCAAAAAGCCTGTGTTGCAAATTTAGTGAACAAAATAAAAAATTACTGTTTCTGACGTGCATTTTGCAGTTTCCATGCACACCCGTAATTCTGAAATTTGTAATATTTTCATTTCAGATTTTCAACGTGGCATTTTTCACACCTTCTTATGAACAGTATAGCTGTCATTTTCACATCCTACCCAAAATGTGTTTCGCACTTCCGGCGCAGAATAGCGCGGTCACTGTGGGAAATCGATGCTTGGGACAGATTGAGAAAATTACAGTGACACTGTTCATGAGCAGAGGTCATAAAATGCCTACGCTGGAAAATTTGGTGACGAAAATCGTAAAATGACTGTGTTACAAGTGAGCATTAGCAGTATCCACATATCTTCATAACTTCACAAATTTGTAATATTTTCACTTCAGATTTTCAACGTGACATTTTTCACACCTCCTTATGAACAGTACAGCTGTCGTTTACATCCTGGCCAAAATGTGCTTATACACTTCTGGCACAGAATAGCGTGGTCGCTGTAGGAAATCAGTGTTTGGACAGACTAAGAAAATCACAGTGACACTGTTCATGAGCAGAGATCCTAAAATGCCTATGCTGAAAATTTGGTGACAAACATCCATAAAATGACTGTGTTACAAGCATGCATTACGCAGTTCCATGCACCCTCCTAACTTCGCAAATTTGCAATATTTTCACTCCAGATTTTCAACATTGGCATTTTTTAACACCTCCTTATGAACAGTACTGCTGTCATTTTTCATATCCTGCTCGAAATATGTGTTTACACATCTGCCGCAGAATAGCGCGGTCACTGTGGGTATTCAATGTTCAGGACAGATTAAGAAAATCATACTGACAGTGTTCATGAGCAGAGGTCACAAATGCCTATGTTGAAAATTTGGTGATATAATTCCACTAAATGACTGTGTTACATGTGTGTATTGCTTAGTTTCAATGTACGCTAGGAAGTTCGAGCATTTTTAATATTTTCACTACAGATTTTCAACATAGCTATCTCTTCACACCTCCCTATGAATGGTACAGCTGTCATTCTTCACATCCTGCCCAATCTGTGCTTTTGTACATCTGGTGCAGAATGGTACATTGCTGTGGGAACTCAAAGTTTGAGACACATTAACAAAATCATAGTGTCACTGTTCATGAGAAGGGGTCCCAAATGCTTTCATGAGGTGTGGGTCACAAAATGCTATGTTGAAAATTTGTAGTGCAAACACCAACAAATGCCTGGGGCATTAGGGTTTTAACCATAACGTCCCACCCTACACGGACTGACAGGCATCAGGGGTGTGCCTTTGGATTGCTGACTGTAATGCTCATGCCATTCCTCCCCAACCCCCTACCCTGCAGCCAGTGACAGGCATTGAGGTGTGCCTTGCACTCTTAGGCCCCAGAGTTCACCCCATTCTCCTACACTGCACCCATTTCAGCATATGTCCTTATGGAATGGGGTGACTGTAAAGCTGAACATCCCAAGGCACACCTCAACAGTTGCTGGTGTCTGCAGGATAGGGTGAATTGAAATGGCATGAACATTATGGGCGATGACCTAAACGCATACCCCAATGCCTGTCTCTCTCTACAGGGTGGAGGTGGGGTTGGCTTGAAGTTCAATACTTCACTGCCATTCCTATTCTGCATCTGTCTAACTCCTGCATTCCCAAAGCTAATACCAGCAAGCAAACATTCAGCATTGACACATGCTTGTTTTTTGGTCGTGCTGCAACCCTGTTCATGAGGAGCAATGGGACAGGTTCTCATCGGTGATCCTGTGGAGAGGTGGGATAGACCTCTGTCAGCTCACCACAAATACAGGGTAGCTGCATGACTAGAAAAAAAGGATGAAGTAATAATGGCACATTGAATATGAGTCACAGTAGATTTTTTTTGTAACTCCCTTGTTTCTTACTAGTGATAACTGACTGACAACAACAATGTAAACAGAAGACAGGAAAAGCAGCATCCTGAAGAACGAGCAGCTGCTTGCCATAAAAATGAGAAAACCAAAGGAAAACAGATTGGATGCACTCTAGGAAGCAAAACTACAATTAGGTCAGATAGAATAAAGACTACAACAGGGAACATGCTGCAGTAAAAACACCCGAGTCTATGGCACTAACCTCAGCACTTCAGGTCTGATGAAGGGTCACAAAAAGAAATGAAACCACCGTGAGGAGATCCACTCAATAAACGGAAATGGCACTTACTGCTCAGTGGCTCCTGTAAGACCCTACAAATGATGTCATACACAATCCAACTGGTCAGCAGTAAACAATTGGCGGGAAAACCGGGAAGGTAGTGTGGTGGGAAGAATTAAGACTATTACATCAATAGAACCATAATTTAATAATGTAATTAATTCTAAACCAACAAGAATGGAATACAGCACACCAGAATTCAGGAAGAGGTCTAAATACCGTCAGGAGCTCTTTAAGGATTCAATACCTGAAGCACCATCCCATTATGTTAAGGAGAAAAGCAAGGGTAAAAGAAGGAGGAAACCACTTTGGTTCTAAAAAAACAGTAGCAGAAAAGGTCAGAGCCAAAAGGTTGGCCTTCAGGAAATATAAGGGAACGTAGCAGGACGAAGATAGGGAAGCATACCAAACTTACCTAAGGGAAGCAAGGAAGGCAGCAAGGCAAGCAAAGGCCCAAACTGAGGAAACACTATCACGAACAGTAAAAGAAGGAGACAAGACTTTCTAAACTGTAGATACATTAGTGAAAGGAGAAAGTCCAGAGGGGTATTTCTAAGATCAAAGGGGATAAGGGGGAATGTGTGGAGGAGGACCAAGGAAAAGCAACTATACTAAATAAATACTTCTCCTTCTGCTCAATATTTACTGAGGAAAAGGAAGGTAAACCCCTACTCAACACAATGGATACAAGGGGGAGAAAGGGAGGGAAGTGTGCATAAGTCACTTCACAAAAGAAAGGGTCCTACATAGAGCTCACTAAGCTCAGAATGGACAAGGCAATGGGACATGCTGGCATACATCACATGGTACTAAAGGAGCTAAGAGTGGAACTAGCAGACCCACTAGAAGAACTGTTTAGTGAGTCTCTGAGCACAGTAAAGGTCCCAGAAGACTGGAGAAGGGCTCATGTGATCCCACTGCACAACAGTGGCAGCAGGGAGGAGGCAGGGAACTATAGACCAGTCAGTCTTACCTCAGAGTAGTGGGCAAGATTATGGAGACACTCCTTAAGAAAAGGATAGTGCAATACCTGAAATCCATAGGAGCACAAGATCCAAGACAGCATGGGTTTACAACAGAAAGGTCCTGTCCAACTAATCTTATAGATTTCTTTGAATAGGCAACCAGAGTGGTGGACCAAGGGGATACAGTGGATGTCGCCTACATTGACTTCAGTAAAGCTTTTGATACTGTTCCACATAGAAGATTGATTAATAAGCTGGATAGACTAGGGGTGGGTCCGAAGTTGGTCAATTGGGTGGCAAACTGGTTGGTGGGCAAGAAACAGAGAGTGGTAGTAAACGGTATACAGTCAGAAAATATGTAAGTCACAAATGGGGTACTTCAGGGATCAGTCCTGGGGCCAGTCTTCTTCAATATCTTCATCAGTGACATTGCAGATGGACTGGAGGGTAAGATCAGTCTGTTTGCAGATGACACCAACATCTGTAACAGAGTAGATGATCCAGATGGGGTGGGCAGAATGAGAAGAGATCTGGATAAACTGGCAAAATGGTTGGAAGAGTGGCAACTGGGGTTTAATGCAAAGAAGTGCAAGATCATGCACATAGGGAAGAGAAACAATGAAGCCACCTATAGGCTGGGAGGGAAGTTGCTGGCAATCACAAGAGAAGAAAGAGACTTGAGCATAATCATAACAGATGATCTGAAATCATCCAAGCAATTGCTTGTTGCCTCTGCTATGACTCCCTTAAATTCTCCATTTGTTCCTCTACCCCCCTTTTCTCCTTCCCTGACAGTGATTTCTTAAGACAGTCCCCCATCTTTGCAAAGTCATCCTGCCTGAAGTCCAGGACTTTTGGTTTCATGTGGTTTGACTCTTCTGTTGATCTCACATTGAATCACACCGTACTGTGATCACTGATCCCAGATGGCTACCCACCTTTACATCTGTAATTCTGTCCCTGTTGGTGACAACCAGGTCCAAAATCACTTCCTCTCAGGGCTGTCGGAGGCATTCCCCCCGCTGGGCATCCAGGATATCTCTGCTCCTGGCTGTGAACGCAGCCTGGTTGTTCCAGTCCACATCCAGCAAACTGATGTTTTCCACCAGCAGCACCTCCCCTTTAGCTGCCATTTTGTGGATGACTTCTACAAGGACCCTGTACAGCTTTTCACCTTGTGTGGGAGGTCTGTAGATCATGCCAGTGTGAATGGCACTGCCATTTCCTGTCTCCAAAGTGATCCACAATGTCTCCATCTCTCCCTGCATTCCCTGTACCTCAGTTGTTTTAATTCCCTCCTTGACAAACAGGGTAGTATGAGAAGCAAAGAGTTAAGTACTTGTCAGGTTTATGCCAAATTCTGGTGACTGTGGGACCATATGGAGTGGGGACAGATGCCAGAGCCCAAAGCCTCCTGATTCATATTGAATAGGGAACCTGAATCTCTGTTAAAAAGCATTTATAAAAATAGTAGCCCATCTGTGCCTGGAGCCTTCTCACTGTGCAAAGAAGGTAAACTTTGGTGGCCTCCTCCTAGGTGAGGTCAGGGTCTATGGAAGGGTCAGCTCTTCTAAAAGGCTGATACCTATGAGGGAGAGAATGTAGCTTCTGATGTATACACTTGTTCATACAGTCACAGCCAAAGACATGGTCGGATATTTCCTGAAATTTCTATATTTCTAGAGAAATTTCTGCTTTCTAGCAGTTCCTCATAGTAGGGCAGAGAGAACCTTTAGAAATTTTGCAAACTATATGGAAATATTTTATTTATTTATTTAAGAGTTTACCAGGAAGGCATATGCTGAGCAGACTATCGCTCAAGTCCAGATGCATCCTGGGAACAATACATAAAAATAAGGAGGACAACAATCAAGATACAGTAATACAGCAATGGAAAAATCTTGGTAACAATAGTAGAGTATAGCAATGTAAATTAGGCAGGATTCTACAAGCACGTGTGCATCTGACCATGTCTTTGGCTACTAAGTTCAAAATAGTGTATTTTATAGTTTTAGTACTAGTAATAGCTTTATCTTGTACTTTATTTTGGAGCTACCGTGCTAACAATTTCTCAGTGCTGTTCCATCAAACTATGAACCCGCCTCACTCAGCAACACATGACATTCACTCTCTGCTCTACTAAATGTATTGTAGTCTATTTTGGGGGATGTATGCTGTAGTATACTTCTGCTGAGAAAGATTGCTTATACATTTGTCCCAATACTTTTTTTCTGTTATGGGAACATTAAGAGGATTGCACCATTTTTTCTGGTGACTAGAGAATGCATTTATACAATATGCCTTAAGAATTTCCCAGTAAAGCATCTGGTTGTGTGCTTTCTATCAGATTGAATAGGAGGAAGTCATGAATTTCATTAGTTATAGATACCAGAAATGTCTTTTGACAGAGCATCCTGGAATCTAGCTGGCAGGTTCTCAAGATGGGCACCTTGTTACCTTGCAATTGCAATTGAAGATGGGCAAGGTCCAACACTAGGATGGTGTCATTAAGATACTGTTTTCATACTGGAGATTAGGATAAGGAAAAATCTAGTTTTGCATAGGACTTGTTATTGTGGTAGTAGGAAGTATACTCCCAGATGGATGGGTATTTTAACCTCCATGGATCACAGAGAGGGCTCATTTGGCACTTCTGGAGAACCTTACAGCTTTTGGTAGGGGCAATTTGGGTAGATATGGACATATTGAGCACCCCATCCCAACCCCAATTCATGTATCACTCCCAAAATAATGGGACCATCAAAAGCTGCAAGTTGTAGAGACATCTTATAAAAGAAATCTGATGTGTCAACATTTGGATCATAACAGATCCCAGCAGCTGATTACTCATAGTCAAATGAAATTGCATGAACACATATTCCCTCCCTGAGTCTTTTGTCACCTCGGTAATCTGACCTGGTAGACTGGGATGCATACATATCACTTGCTTCTTGCTTTGGTGATAAAACAGGGGGCATAATACGTGCCCCCCCTAAATCATGCTTGTTGTTTACTAATCTTCACGTCTGACCTGTGGGTCTCTTGAAATATTAAAATTAAAATGTTACATTTCTTTTGTAAATAAATATCTCATTCCTTTATATGATGTTTTAAGTCCACTAACATTCCAGGATAAAGTGAACAACCCTTCAGCCATATTTAACTCTCCTGATTAAAGTAAACAAATGTATTCAAGCAGCCCTTTGGCAAGAACTCTGTAGGTTTAAGAATGAAAATCCATTGTGTAGCATTCAGCTATTGTACTGTGCCCAAATGCAAATAACCACCTTTAATAACCTCACCACAACCCAGTTCCCCCAATGATCCCACTAACTCCTTCTGAAAATAACATAAGAATCCTCAGTCGGAAGATTTTCAGAGGTGTCCCTCCATCCCTCCCTGTGGCAGTACCTTAAAAGTTATTGTTTCATAGTTTTCTGTAGTGCTGTGAGGAAGCAGAGCTAGCGTGCAACCACTATCAGTGCCGTCTGAGCCACGCCCTGAGCTGGCGGACTTTACATGGCACAGAGGCATCTACATTTATGAGACTGTAACCTAGAGCAAACCATTTCCTGTTGAACTGGCATTTTTAAATGGTAGCATGTGAGCCCCTGTCTTGCCCTGGGCCATTTACAATATCAGTTCAGTTGAGATTTCTTAGGCTAGCCTGCCAAAACTTTTACATAAGTTGAATAGTGTAAACAGCAATTAGTTGAACTCTGTTGTTCCTGTGAAACATAAACAGACTTTATAAGTTTAGCTTCTCAGCACAAACATCATCTCTACACAATCTATGATAACCTTTGCTGGCTACTTAGATGAATAATAAAGTTTAAATGATAGGAAAGATGTACTTACAGTGTCCACATGTGGTGTGGTCTGTAAAGAGGGAATTGAGAGAGAGAGAGAGAGAAATAAATGCATAAAAATACAGCTGTTATTGATTATTAAAGGAGACAGTACTGGGCACACATCCATTCAGGCATGTATACACATGCACACACACATATGGAGGCATGCACACAAACACACACACTCACACACACACATATATGGATGCATGCACTGAAGGACACACAAACATATGCACGGGATGGAAGCATCAAGTTTGGTCAACAGTAAATCTGTCAACCACCCCCTGCTTAGCGAGGGGCACAATGCCGACCAGGTATTGTGCCTCTAACTCCAGTGTTTTCTGTTGGGGGCTATGCCCACCTCCCGGACTTTAGGATTCTCAACCCAGGTCAAAGTTGGTCCAGGAGGGGCAGGACACTGGGGAAAGTGAAACATGGAAGCGGACCATTACAGCAATTGTCGCTGTAGAGGGCATTTTCCGTGTTTCACCGCCAGGGTGTCGGGCAAAAGGGGTCCACCCCACACACACACATATGGATGCATGCACAGAAGTACACACAAACACATGCATACACACATATGGATGCATGCACACAAACACACACATACACACACACGCGCGCGCACACACACACACACACACACACACATATGCACATACCTACACACAGACACAATCACTGAGCGAATCTAAATAAAATTGCCCCTGCACATCATCATTACTGTCACCATCATTGCACAAATGTTGATGACAATTAACTGTTTTTGGGGCAGCATTAGACATTGTCAGGCAGTTGCAGTTTGTGTACCAACGCAGTAAATGTTCACACAAAAGTTAGGAAACATGCAACTGCAATCTGATATGGTAATTTATTTAGTTACTGCTACGTGTATTATTTATCTTTTCATTATGAGTGGTAAACTGAAATGTTATTCACATAGCCAAGAAAAAACAGAAAGTTGCACGCGTGTAATTTAGGACCAAGTAGGAATAAGCGATCACAAAGAGTGCATCACTGTTCAGAGGTCAGTCAGCAGGTACTCAATCAGATTAGAGGGGAAATTCCACAGTTGATATTTAAAATGCCTAATTCTGTTAAATTTTTAAATGCCAAGACAAAACTGCCCACTGAGAAGGATCATGAGCACATAAGTCTCTTGCAACAATAGAAATTCGTAGTTTGGGGTCTGTTAGCAGTTGCAGGTTGATATTTGTAAGTGCATGGGGCAGGTAGAGGGTGATGACTAGAGACGGGCAATGTGACCAAAATTCACTTTTCAGATTAGCTCAGAATGAAAAAAATACATAAATCACAGTGTTATAAGTACTTGCTAAGACTTTGCCTGACTTCACCTGAAAAAGTGTCACATTACAAGGAAAACTCATTGCTAAGTGGTATGCATGGGAACTTCAAAATAATTTGCAAAGATGAATTTTGTAACATTGCCGGAACTTCACCGGGGAAGTAAACCTTCACAACATCTCCAGTGATGACAGGAGACAGGTAGCATATGTAGCCTAGATTGAGTGGTGCTCCAGTTTTTAGCACTGTCCTGTAATGTCTTCACAAGTGCCAATGACTTGAGCTCCTTCACCATCCCAGGATGCCTGCACTTACACTGAACCATTGTGACTGTTAGTAGTACTGTTCTGTAACAGATGTGTGAGCACTGATTAGTTGGGCTCACTCACAGTCCTGGAATACCTGCACTAACATTGGACCATTCAGCCTGTTAGTAGCACTACCCTGTAATGGCTGCCTGGGTGCTGATGAGTTGGGCTCACTCCCAGTACCTAGACACATGTACTAACATTGGGACATTGTACCTGTTCGTAGCACTGTCCTGTAACAGATGTCTGTGTGCTGATGAGTTGGGTTCACTCACAATTCCAGAATACCCACACTAACATTGGGCCACTATATTTGTTTATAGCACTGCCTTTAATGGCTGCCTGGGCACCGATGAGTTGGTCTCATTCATAATCCCAGAATACCTTCAGTAACACTGGGTCACTGTGCCTGTTGGTAACACTGTCCTGTGATACATGTCTGAGTCCTGATGAGATGAGCTCATTCCTGATCCTGAGATGCCAGTGCTAATGGTGGGCCACAGTGTCTGTTTATGGGAAGACTGAGTGGGCCAAGCAGCCCTTATCTGTTATCAAATTCTATGCTTCTTAGGATGCCAGGAAGGTCCCTGGCTGCCCTTTGTCCTGCATTATTTGTTTTATTTAATCTTTTACCAAGTCCTATAATTCTTCCAGGCTCAGTAATGAATTATTAAGATGCCAAAGAGTGTGGACTCTGGTTATACCCCAATGTAGTGTTACCACAACCAGGGCATGGTCAGACAACAAAATAGGTAAGATGTCTCATTTTGTTGCCAAGTGTTGATGTTCTTTGGAGAGGTGGATAAGATCTATCCTGGTATATATATAAATATATATATATTATAGTGGTGTGGTTGTGCCACTATAGTTAGGGTTCAGCGGTCACTTATATACTAAAGTCAAAAGTTTGGGCATTAATAACTTTGGACCCATTTAACAGACTTGCCTGAAATTTGGTACATGCAGTGGGGCATGGTAGATCTCTTGATTTGCCAAATTGCATTTCAGTTGGACTTACAGTCTTGCGTACAAAAGTGCTGAAAAATGCAAAATTATCCGTTTTTGGAGGCAGCTTTGGATTTTGGACATGCCCCTGCACGGCAGTTGTGTGGTTTGCTGCTCTGCAAGATGGCTCGTTAGAAAGAGCTTTGGTGGTCGAACATGTCGCTTTTCATTTGGTGAAAAAATATTAAGGCACTCAAAAGTTATACCACTTTTAAGTTCCCATTATAAGTCAATGGGAAAATTTATATGAATGTTTTGCGAACAAAGAATGGGGTTCTATCCATCTGGTCCTACCTGGTGATCAAAGAATTTGCAGCCTCGAGGTTCAAAAATCTTTGTCCCCAGGGATTTTTTAAATTTTTTGATCATGAAGTCCGCCATCTTGTTTTCAGTTTTCTGATCAGAAAAACACAAATATCTTGGCTCAGGGGTCAGTTCTGAAGTAAAACTTGGATGGGTTTTACTCAGGGCACCCTGATCTTTTGAGCTATGGCTTTGGTTTTTATTCAAATTGGTCCAAAAATAGAGTTTTGAGCTTCTAAAATCTTCGTTCGTGGCTTGCTAACGATCTTTGATTGCGAGCCTGCAAAATCTTTGATAGTGAGATTCTTTGATCGATGATTGCATCATGAAAGCTAAGGATGAGCTGGCCAGATTTTTAAATTGGTTTTGTAGCCCAGGGGTGCCCTAGAAAGTTATATGAGGGTGGATTTGTTGATTGGGACATTTCATGCCCCATCTGAATTAAAAACATACCTTTTCAATATCCTAGTAGTCTAGCGGCCCCTCCCAATCATGATAATATACAAAAGATGTCTGTATCCCTGGTAGTCTAATTGTCCCCATGTGTCTTTATTTATATTTGATGTTTGTATCCCTGGTAGCCTAGTGCCCCCCAATCTGTATTTATTTATTATTATTAATATCCCTGGTAGTCTAGCAGCTCCCCCATGTGTCTTTATTTATATTTGAAGTTTATATCCTGTAGTCTAGCACCCCCATCATAATAACAGAGATAAGGACTTGTTATTTCCTGGTAGTCTAGTGGCCCCCACCCAGCGTGCCAGCCACCCAGCACCCACCTTCCCCAGCCAGCGACTGGCACAGACCACCTCTCACCTCCATGGCCACCGCTGACTGTGTGTGTTAGCGCTGGTAGTACACACAGTCAGGACTGGCTGTGAGAAGATGGAAGTGAAAGGTGGGCTGTGCTGGTGCGGCTGAGAAGAAGGTAGTGCTGAAGCAGGCTCTCACTGGCTGGGTAAGGTGATAGAGGGCACTAGACTATCAGGAAATAACAAGTCCTTATCTTTGTCATTATGATGGGGGCTGCTGGACTACCATGGATAGCAATAATAATAATAATAAATAAATACAGATCGGGGGGGCACTAGACTACCAGGGATACAAACATCAAATATAAATAAAGACACATGGGGGGGCACTAGACTACCAGGGATAAAAAAAGACATAAATAAAATACACATTGTGGGGCACTAGACTACCAGGGATACAGACATTGTTATGTACAGTATATTATCATGATCGGAAGGAAGGGGGCAGCTAGACTACCAGGGATATTGAAAACTTCTGTTTTTTTTATTCAGATGGGGCAGAATGAAGCCCCCTGAGCAAAATCCACCCTCATATAACTTTGTAGGGCACCCCTGAGATACAAAAATCTATTTTCAAATCTGGCCATTTCATCCCTCACTTTTGTTCTGCTGCAAATTCTTTGATCGCGATTGTGCATCGCGGAGCTAGGGCAAGATGGCCAGATTAAAAAATTAATTTTCTCAGTCTAGGGTGTGCTAGGAAGACAAATGAGGGTGAGTTTTACTCAGGGGTTTCGTTCTAATGAACCATGGTGGTGGTTTACCGCAATTCTTTTAATTTTTAAATTTGAACAGTTTAATTCTTTGATCGTGACCCTGCAAATTCTTTGATCTCAAGATTCTTTGATCACAGTCATGCATTGTGAGTGAGGACAGATGGACAGATAAAAAATAAATTTTCTCAGCCCAGGGTGTCCTAGGAAGACAAATGAGGGTGGGTTTTACTCAGGGGCTTCGTTTTGTTGAACCATGGTGGTGGTATACTGCAATTCCTTCAATTTTTGGATTTATAAGATTTTTAATTCTTTGTTTGTGAGCCTGCAAATTCTTTGATCGTGAGCCTGCAAATTCTTTAATCGTGAGATTCTTTGATTGTGAGATAGGAGGGACAAGATAGCCAGATTTTTTATAATGGAATAGATAGGGAAATTTTACCAATTTTTAACATTGAATATCTCGGAAACGGCTTTGTCTTTTTACTTGAAATTTGGAGGGCATTTATATCATGTCCTGTAGATGTGAATTATGTGTATATGTGTTGGAGAAAATTTTTTTTGCAGAGATATTGCATGATGCACTTTACGTGTTGCGGACAGTGTTGTGCTTGTGGTGGTGGTGGCTTGAACTTGATAGGATACCTAGCCTTAGAGTCATGGATGTAGTTTTCAGTCATTGTGTGTGTTAAATGTCAACAGGTACAGAACTGTGCCAGTATGACGAATGAAAATCTCATACGTTAAAATGTTGTATCTCGGACACGGTTTGGTCTTTTCACTTGAAATTTGGAGAGTGTTGACAGCTTGTCCTGTGGATGTAAATCACAGTGTTTCTGTGTTGGAAAATATATTTTTGGCAGAGATATGGCATGGCACAGTTTACGTTCTGCAGACAGTGTTTTGCTTGTGGTGGTGGCTTGAAATTGATAGGATGCCTAGCTTTAGTGTCATGGATGTAGTTTTCAGTCATTGTGTGGGTTAAATGTCAACAGGTGCAGAACTGTGCCACTCTGACAAATGAAAATGTAACATTTTGACATGTCTTATCTTGGACACAGTTTGGTCTTTTTACTTGAAATCTGGAGGGTGTTGACGGCATGTTCTGTAGATGTTAATAGATGTGTTTACGTGTCAGACAATATATTTTTTGCAGAGATATTGCGTGGCGCAGTTTACATTTTGTGCACAGCATTTTCTATTGTTCTACTAGATTAACATTTGTTTGGTGGCTGGCCTTGCTGTTGTGAATGTACTTTTAGTCATTGGGTGTGTAATGTGGCCTGGCACTTACAGGTTAATGAGACCCCTACGCTCCACTAACTGGCAACTTTCTACTTTCTATTCCTTCTTAAAATGTAAGGAAATTCTATGCAAAAAACTTTGTTAATGCATCAGTTATTCTTCTACAGTAAGAAAAGCAAGGAAATTCAGTTTTATGGTTCCCACCCCTTGCACCCCACCTCCAGCCCACCCCCACCAACAGGCATCGGGGTGTGCATTTGGGTTGCAGTCCTAACTCTCACCCCATCCCATGTGTAAACAAGCTGAGGTGGTGCAGTGTAGGAGAATGGGGTGAGAGTTAGGGCCAACAACCCCAATGCACACCCCAATGCCTGTTGGTGGGGGCGGGCTCAGGGTGGGGTGTAAGGGGTGGGAACCCTAAAATTGAATTTCCTCACTTTTTTCAGTGTAGAAGAACCCTAACTGATGCATTATTGAAGTGTTTTGCATAGAAAATATATATGATGAAGGGAAGAGTAGTGTGTTTATAGGCATGGGGGGGTGCAATGAGGGCCAAGTATCCTGCCAGGCATATATTTTAAATAACAGGTGTTACACTTCACTGTTCCCATGGCTTTGGGAAGGGTGGAGTTTGTAGTGTCCAGTACTTCGTAAACCATGTCATGATCTCAGACTATAGTTAAGATTACTTTGTGGTGTTGCAGGACATTCCCCAAAAGGAGGTTTACTGTCTGCATATAAGACCCAGGGGAAGTATAGGCTTGCCAGCATAATCTCTTTATCTAGGTAGTGTCCTGTTACCAATGCCTATCGACCATGTGAATCCATATATGAGCCTAGGACTGAAATGGAGTGGTTCTAGGAACCAGAACTGTAGCCCCACTGGCATTTACCTTTCCCATAGGTGGAAGTAACCACTGTGGACAAGCCACATTCTGTAATATGGTATGTTCACATCAGGTAAGTGGGCTTCCTGCAAGAGTATAAATGAATGATGGGATTTTTGATATTATTAAATACCTTTTTCAATCTTAATTAACCCATTTATATTTGGGGAAACATTGTTAGTGGGAATTACAGTTTCCCTGGGAAGGGTTAAAGCCTAAAATTCAACCAGTTTCTGGGGACGTCCCCACCCAGTGTAGGCAGAATGGGACCTGAATAAGGCCAGCATATGGTCCCATAGTTATACACACACACGCACGCACGCACACACGCACACACACACACAACACAACCCAGGTGCTTATCATCATTTCCTTCTTCCACCATAGTGGTACAAAGATAACAAGTAATATTCCAGTTGTGCTTAAACAAATCGTGCAGTAGAAATATGAAAGCAACATGACATAACCAACATTATAGAATAGTAACAAGAACATTCTTTTCATCCAGTCAAAGAAAACTATTAAATTAGTCTCATAAGACTTTACTGCCATGAACTCATGCTGTTTACTGCCATGAACTCATGCTGTTTACTGCCATGAACTCATGCTGTTTACTGTCATGGACTCATGCTGTTTACTGCCATGGACTCATGCTGTTTACTGCCATGGACTCAAGCTGTTTACTGTCATGGAGGCCCTTGCTCCCTGGGTAGTCTACTAAGACCTCTTGACTAGTGACTCCAACAACTTTCCCACAACTGCTTGCTCCTTGCCCCCCCAAGTAGAAATACATCCACCACCCTCCAGTCCTTTGGAGCCATCCCTGTGTGTAACAAGCTATTAAATAGCCCTACCAGGGCTTCAGCTACTTCTGCTATCAGTTCCCAGAGTACCCTCAGGTGCACTGCACCCAGCCCTAGGGCCTTATTTATCTTAGGGGTTGCTAACCCTTTCTGGACCCTTTAAGCTGGTGACTACTGGCTGTCTCATCTCTGAGACCTCTTTTATGGCCACATTGATACCACTCCTGGCAGGGACCACAGTCTTCCCGCTGAAGACAGAGCAAACCTAGTCATTAAGGATGACTGACATTTGCTTGTCATTCTCTATTACTCCACCTCCTTCAGAGTGCATAACAATTCCTGTCCTTTCCTCTAATATACAGGAATAATTGCTTTGCCCCATCTTGACTGCCAGCAGTATGCAGCTATGTTCACTTTAGCATCCCCACCTGCCCTCCTTGCTTTCTTGGTTCTCAGTTGGCATTCTCCCATTCTTACTCCCACCTTGTCTTTGTAATTCATGAAGGCCTTTTTGGTTCTTACTGCTTCCCTGAACTATTCTGAGAAAACAGATTAGCCTCCTACTTTTGGTTCTTTCATCAAGCATATCTTCTTTTTTTCTTACTTTTTCTCCTTGTGGCTCCAGTCAGCTCCTACTCCTCCTCTCCTCCTACTCTGGCCACTGTCCACCCACTCTGAACTGCTTCTGGGCCACTGCCTTGTACTCCCCTATGGTTCACCCCCTGTGGGAGGGAGAGGTGAGGGAGCCCTCATCTTCCCCATCAGGCAAGGATCCAGATCAGGTGGTGCCCATGGAGACGGTGTGCACTGGTGGACAACCATCAAGCTGCATGACCTGGCTGCCACTAATTCTGTTTTTCTCCCCTTGCAGTAGCGCGGTGTGCAATGACTCCCTACATCAAGTGTCTGCTGTGCTCTCTTCCCATGTTTTATGGCTCTGTGCTGTCAAGCCCCAGCCTCCACTAGGGGTCAGGGAGCACCGGCTGCTGTTCTCCTATCTCCTTGGAGATGGAGAGCAGTCCATTGGATGCTCAATCCCTCCTCTCCCTGCTGAACCATGGTGGGCCGTGCTCGTTCCTGAACATGGGTCACTAGTATAACGTGAGGTATGGTGTCCAGCACCACAACCCTCAGCAACACTGGGGCCAGCCCTTCAGGCATGTCTTTGATACCTCTTGAGTTGCCCCCTTCCCCCCCATTGTTGTCCACCACTCCGATGCAGTCTACCCTGAATAACTTGTCCCAGACCAGTTCCCACATCCTGTCAAAGTCTGCCCTTCTTGAACTGAAGACCTCAGCTCTCAAGTGAAGTTTACAGATCTGTGTCCTAATTGTGCCCCTACCCACACCACTCCTACCATCTCTGAGTTAGTGAATACCACAACAAGGATGGAAGCCTGCTTGGCAGGTTCTCTAACTAGCTGTACCAGCAGACAGCCCTGGAATGTATCCAGCAAGGCCTGACTTATTATTATTTTTTTTTATCATTTATATATGCACCTCGGCCACAGCAGGGCTGGCTCCCTTCAACCAGCACCACCACTCCCTTCCACCATCCACAGTCCCCTGGCTTACCTTATGGCTTGGTGCCCCCATGGATTACCCGCCATGGTGCATCAGGAAGGGGGAGGGCACTGTCCCCCCAAAGTAAAAATTCAGTCATTGCCACAGGCTCCAATGACATGGTGGGTGGAGGTGTGGTGCATGGATGTCATTAAGCCCCTGACATGCCTTCCTTTTTCTGCCATTTTTTCTTCCCAACCCAGAGTCATGGCACGCAGTGGGTGCATGCGCAATGAGGCATACATGCACTTCCAGCCCACTTCCTCATCCATCCACTGGACATCACGTCAGCCTTCCTATGTTCTTGCCCTGACACCTGGCCTCTACTAGGTGTCAGACAAGATGGGGACAGCTTACAACCCAATCTGGGAGAGGAGAGTTGCCCAGCAACTAGCTCAGTCCTACTCCTGCCCTCCCTCTGCCCCTACCCCTGGCAACCTAAGTGTGTTTCTGAACCCGGTTCACCAATATGACATGTGGTAAGGTGCTTGTTATCACCTCAGCCCTCAGTACCACTGAGATGGCTGACTGTAAAGCCTGACTTTTGATGCATCTGACAGCCTGAATATCCCAGTTGATATCTGGAAGGTTCTGATGACTCATCACCATAGCTTCTCCCTTTTGCCACTCCCCTGACTAGTTCTTCCCCAAGCTCCCTTTCCCTCTCCTCCACCTGTCCTGGTGGTCTATAGATCACCCCAGCCAAATTTTCTTGCCTGTGGCCGCTGTGAGCTGCACCTACATTGACTGCTAAAGGAAAGGATAATGAAATATCTTGAATCCAGTGGGTTACAAGACCCGAGGCAGCATGGTTTCACAGGACAGAGGTCATGTCAAATAAAGCTGATACATTTCCTTGACTGGGTGACAAAGGAACTAGACCAGGGTGAAGCAGTGGATGTGACCTACTGAGATTTAAGTCATTTTCACACAATTCAACATAGGCTAGTAAGCAATCTGGGTAGCTTAGGGTGGGTCCAAAGCTAGCAAACTGGATAACAAATTTGTTAGAGGACAGGCAACAGAGGGTGATGGTAAATGGTGTTCACTCTGAGGAAGGAGGGTGAGCAGTGGGGTGCCACAGGATCAGTGCTGAGGAACAGTCTTCTTTAATGTTTTATAAGTTACATTATAGAGGGCTGTAAGAGATCTGCGCTTTTCAGATAACCAAAATCTGCAATTGGGTGGATGCTCTGGGTAGGGTGAAAAGGCGAGCAGAGATCTGACAAACTCGAAGAGTGGTGAAGGGTATGGCATCTGGGTTTCAATGTGAAAGAAGCAAAATAATGCACTTAGGATGCAGAAACTCAGGGGTGGAGTACAGAATGGATGGAATGGGTCTGGCAACCTCCAAACAGGAACGAGACCAGGAGATAATCATATCAGATGACCTAAACATGGCCAGGAAGTGCTACAGGACAGTAGGGGAGGGTGAGTGTGATGCTGGGGTGCATAATGAAATATATCAGTAACAGAAAGAAGGACTTGGTGTTTGCCTCTGAATAGATCTCTGGTTAGACCCCATCTAGAGTGTTGCATCTAGTTCTTGAGACCACATCTCTGCTGGAAGGATATAGATAGAGTGGAGGTGGTCCAGAGGAGAGCAACTAAAATGGTCCAGGGTCTACATCAAAACTCTATGAAAAGAGACTAATGGACTTCAATATGTACACCCTGGAACAGAAGATGGACAGGAAGGATATGACAGAGACCTTTAAATACCTCTATAGGGGTAAATAAGGTACAGGAGGGAGCATTTCTGAGAAGAAAAAGTGCTCAAGAACAAGGGGACATGCTATGAAGCTGGAGTTGGGAATATTCAGGAGAGATGTGAGGAGACTTCTTCACAGAAAGAGTGATGTATTCCTGGAATAGCCTTCCAGCAGTGGTGGTGGGGTGAAAACAGTGGAGGGGGGGCTCAAGAATGCATGGGATAAGCACAAGGGAATCATAGCGGAAAGGAAGGGTGGGAAAAGAACTGTAGCTCGGGCATGGTCTGAGGTAATAGTGTTGGTAGGGAGAAATGGGAAGACTCAGCAGTCCTTATTTGCCATCAAATTCCATGTTTCTATGTTTCTGTCTCCCCATTACTTCCCTTGATGTGTCAGTCTTCCATAGCCTCCTTGTCATCCCTTTCGCTTGACTAACTCAGAGTCCCCCATGGTGAAGTCAGGTACTTCAGTCTCCTCCAGGGGTGCAAAGTGATTTGCCATCTGGATGGTGTGTTGCTGAACAACCTCCTTATGGCTAGCCCTGGCTCTCTTACCCCTCCCACTCCCTAGCACTCTCCAGCCCCTGGACCTGTGGACCTATGTGAGAGTGAAGGAGTGGAGTGTTGACTCCAGCTGAGCTGGTGACACACCTGAAATATATCATCTTTCACTACTGCCAGGTGAGCATGGAATACTGCAAGGGTCTCCGGATGGAGCCGTGCCCCTCCTTCAGAACGTACCCCTCCACAGTCGTCATGTTCATCTCTGCTGTACAGTGTCCTTATTTTGAACCTGAGGTATCCCAGACCATTTATAGCTGACAATGCCTTTATGGCTGGGTAACTATATTTTCAGTAAAAGTGCTGTGAATCCTTCTGGTAACAATGACAGATAACAAGTATAAAATACTTACAAAGTGGCATCGTCTGTACCCTGAAACATGGGAAAAAACATAAAGGTGTTTTCAGATTTGTTTCTATCCATGGTACCATAAGTGACAGAATACACATTTTGTATGTGTTTACTGTATTTTGCCTGCACCAGTATAACCTCAAGGAGGGGCAGCATATCAATAACATTAGGATTTCATAGGGGTGGGGCAAGCTAAAGAATCAGCAGCAGTTCTTATATTACAGGGATGTAAAAGGAGGTCCAGTTTTGAAGGATAAAGCTGACACAGAGAAGATGCAATAACCCCCCCCCCCTTTTTGGTTTCCACTTTCACTCTATCCTGTCTTCTTATGCTTATTCATATCTATCCTAATTTCCTTGTCAGGGTGGCCAACCTGGCAATTTTCTACTTTGCCTTTACTGTCACTTTTTTGCTCTGGTATTAAAAAATTGCATTTTGTTATAACATATTAAAATAGGGGCTGAATAGAATCAAGGACACTAAGGGCATGCAAGATAGGAGCCCTGTGTCCCAGAACAAAAAAAAACAATATATACAAAAAAGGAGCTGTGTCATAAAAGAAGCCCCAAAATGAGTTGAGGGTTGGTTGCAGAAAAGCCTTCAGCTACAATTTCAATTAGTGAGTAGGGAAAGCTGAGGCTGCAAAATTGTTGCAAACAGTGGAAAAATGTTTTTATAATACAAAGTACAGGTTTGCAGGAAAGTGCTATAGAACCTGTACAATTTCTGTATGAGTTTAATACCCATGTATCCAAACATTTAAGTTTAAATTTAGGAGGTAATGAAAGCAACTGTGTTTGGTTGCTATGGTGCTGATTCTAATAAGCCCCAAAGCAATGAAAAATGTACCCTTGTTTTTAAAACACTTGAAAATGGGCTAAAGTAAGAGAGTATAATTAAAACACTACAGGCAGATTAATTGGAGTTCTGTAAGTGTCAAACATTTCTTCAAAAGGGAGAGCTGTAATTACTGAAGTTAAGCCTTCTGTGTTTTAGAAGGCTGAGTTCCTCAGCAAGGCGTTGGCTGAAAGTGCAGCAGCCAGATAAGCTGTTTGAGAAAAATACTAAAATGTTCTGAAAATATAAAACAAGGGATTTGGGAAGAAAATAATGCATGTCCAAAGATTAGAGTACCATATTATGTGAAACAAAATATAGATGCTACAGTGGTTCACTTATGTGTGTTTTCCTTATATGAACAAAACGACAAATGAAAAGCTACAACCTGATATGGAAGCAGATAAGGGAGCGCGCCCCTCATCTCTCTTTTCCATGCTAAGGTTATAGACTGTTATTTGTTCTTAAACAGGTTTGATTTATCCTTATACTTTTTCACATTTGTAAAGAAAAGTTATTTTACCTAGAGCTCTGTCTCATGCTGTAAGGTCTTTCTATAGGGCAAGCTGCCCTGAAATGGCAGGTTTACAGATGCAAGAGGAAGTGATGTCACAAGGGAGGAGGGGCTCAGTGAAACCACACCCTTTCCTTCACTATATAAACCCTCCACTAGGAGGCTTAGAGAGATAGGTTGGTCAGTAGGGTTCTGACCAAGGTGAGAGAAGGATCTCAACAAGGAGGTAATGTGCAGGCTTTCACATTAACTGAGGAAGGAGAGAACATAGAATTTCTTTATAACATCTAAAGCAAGAATATATCCTGACGCTTGAACTGATGTGAAGAAATAACATCATATTTTTCCTTTCTGTAAATATTGGATTATTTTTTTTTTTGCTTTTGTGTTTTTCTAAAATAAAATCAAAAATGCAGAAGTATGCATTTTTTATGCATCATAATCTGGTTGTATGATCTGTTTATTGAGACCCACATGTTTACAAGGTAATATCAAATAAAATTACAGTACATAAATATGTTATTGCTACAGACATCTGATAAATAACTATACAGGTGTTCCAGATGTGATATGCACAGATGGGTAAACAATTTCAGTAGCGATGCATGGGTTTAGAGAAAGGTTTATAATACATTATTACCTTGTTTTGCTACAGTAATGATTTCAAAAAGTTATTCTTAACACCTAATGTTTAAGAATTACTTCTTCAACCCAGATTTGTCCATCAATTCAAGAAAGTCATAAAGAACGACAATTTCCCTATAAATCTGTCACTCAAAACTCTCATTACAGTATGCACATACACAGCTGTCATCTTAAACCACAACTAAAAGTTTTTTTTACCTCAGTAGCTTTTTGCAGCATTTTTTCACAGCCTGACCAGTATTGCCCAGGGCCACATGTGTTCCCAGAATACCCCACAGGTGTTTAGTGAGGGACAAGCATGATGCAGTAGGAGAGTACGGCCTGCCCAGCATTGGTCAGGATCTTAGTGTTCACAGAATCCCACAGTGGTACTGGGTTAGGGATGAGCACATCTCAGGAAGAAGTTCTGCTCAGGACTGACTGGGGCCACATGTGTTCCTAGAATCCCACATTGGTGTGGAGTGAGGAACAATCATGTCACACAGGACAGATGTGGGCTGCTCAAAACTTGACTGGGGTCATGTGTTTCCCAGAATGCCACACTGCTGCTGAGTAAGGGGCTAGTGAGTTGCAGAGTGAGGGTGGGAGTAATAGTCGAATTTATTTCTAGTGATGCCTTTCCCAGGAGGCCTTCAAAAAAGTGTGGAAGTAAGACATGATAGGTAAATAAATACAACATATTAAAATCCATGCAGGTAAAGCAATTAAATATTTTCAGCTGGGATGACAACCAACACAGGCATGAACTAATCCCCAAAGGCCTGGATAAACAGGTAAGTCTTCAGACCCCTCTTGAGGGCTTCCACCGAGTTGGCCTCCTTATGAGCCATCAGGAATAAATTTTACAAAACTGGGGTATCCACTTTGAAAGCTGGTCACCTGAGGTGTTCATTCTGGCCCTTGACAAAGCTAAAAGGCCCACCTCAATGGAGTGAAGGGAGCATGAGGGCAGAGGAGGATGCAGGTGATCTTACAGAAAGCCAGGACCCAACATAGGTAGAGCCTTAATAGTTAGTAAACCAAATTTAAAGGAGATATACCACTTAACCAGCAGCCGACCCAGTTCAAGAAACACAAGGGAAACATGATGTGCCCTCAGAAGGCCGGTCAGTATCCTGGCCACTGTGTTCTGCACCAACTGCAGGCATCTCCACTGACTCAAAGGTACAGAGCATTACAGGTCCTCAGGGTGGGGGGATTGGGAACTCTGGGCAGACTAGATGAACTTTTGGTCTTTTTCTAACATTATTGTCTATGTCTCCATGTTTTTATAAGGGATCTATTCTGGCTGATGTTCCTTAGATGGTAAAAGCAACTCTGGACTACTGCCAACAGAGGGGTCTCAAATGTCAGCCCCTCATCCAGAATTACCCCAGTGTTTTCACCTTTGTGGCACCCATAAGCCTAGACATGCTGAGCTGAAGCCCTGTCTCCTGGCAGCTGCCACTCTCACCCTATGACCCAGATCAACAACCATTACTTCAGTATTGCCAGGGTTGGTATCAACCAGCTGAGTGATATCCAGTACTATATCTTGGCCAAGCATTCATTAAGCCTTTCACCACACCCAGCATCTCCAGTGCAAATGACAAATACAGCTGGGCATCATCTGCATAGCAGTGATACTCTAGTCTATACTGCCTAATGATCCCTCCCAGGTGCAGCATATACTGTACACTGCAAACCACATGGGTGAGAGGACCGAGACCTGGAAAACACCATAAGGCAATGAAAGGGAGTGGAGAGAAATTCCCAAATGCAATCCTCTGTGTTCTGTTCCTGAGGTAGAACTCAAACCAGCAGATGACTTCACCAGTGAGTCCAGTGTATTCCCTCAGCTGATCCAACAACAGTTTATGGTCTATGGTGTCAAAGGCTGAAGAGAGATTGAGGAGAATGAGAACTGGAAGGTAGAGAAGTCAACAGACAGCAGGACAGGGGTAAATGGAGAAAAAGGCAGTAAGGACAGGGAGGGGTCTAAAAGGGGTAAGGTCATCAAAACATGGAGGGCGATGAGTACTAATGCCATAGTCTGGGTAACAAGTTCCCTGAACTAGCGGTCTTGATGAAAGAGGGATGACTGGATATTGTGGCAGTCACAGAAACATGGTACACAAAGAACCATGACTGGAATGTCAACATACCAGGGTACACAATCTATGGAGGGACAGGGAGGGTAAAGAGAGGAGGAGTAGATCTCTACATAAGGGAAGAGATCAAAGCAACAGAACTAAAGGGTAAATAGGGAGGAAAGAAGGCAATGTGGGTCACCCTGGAGACAGGGAATGGCACCACAATCTGCACAGGGTTCTATGGAGACCCCCATCTCAGGAGGAGGAAATGGACAAGAAAATGATAGAAGACATTCTTAGAATGGCAGAAAAAGGGGCAAATACTGTTGACGCGGGAAATGAATATGCCGGATGTTAACTGGAGCACTTTTGCTGCAGCCACATCGAAGAACAGGGTCATTCTCGATGCTCTTCAGGGGGTATGCCTCAGACAGCTAGTGTTGGAACCCACTCAGGAGGGAGCAATCTTAGACCTGGTACTCTCAAATGGGGATGGAGAGAAGATCTCAGATTTAGAAGTGGTTAGCCATCTGGGAACAAGTGACCACCAGACAGTATGGTTCACGATAAACACAGCTGTAGAGTCAAGCCATACAAAAGCAAGGGTACTGGACTTTAGAAGGGCTGGCTTTGGCAAAATGGGAGAGTGCCTCAGAAAAGCACTAGCAAACAGGCAAGAAGGAGAGGTGGAGGAACAATAGGGAAAAATCAAACTGCCATCACAGATGCAACAAGCCTTTGTGTGAAGCAAATAAATAAATCAAATGAAGGAAAAACACTGTGGTTCTAAAAGAGGTGGCGGAAAGGTTAGGGAGAAAAAGATAGCATTGAGGAAGTATAAGGAAACACAGAAGGAGCAGGACAGATAGCTGTACCCATTAAAGCAGAAGGAAGCAGGGAAGGCATTCAGAACAGCAAAGGCCCAAACTGAGGAAAAGAGAGCCAACTCAGTTAAGAAGGGGGATAAAACCTTTCATAGGTACATTAGGGAGTGAAGAAAGACCAAGGGAGGAATAGTGAGGCTTAATAAAGGGAGGAGGGTGGGCAAAGGGTGACAGTGAAAAAGCAGGGATACTGAATGAATACTTCTGCTCAGTATTCACAAAAGAAGAGGAGGGGGAGGAACCTAAACCAAATCAATAGAAGCACTCTGGATGGGGAGGGGTCGATACCAGCCTATTCACAGAAGAAAGGGTCCCGAAGAACTCAAAAAACTGAACGTGACCAAGGCAATGGGGCCTGACAGAATTCACCCCAGAATTCTAAAAGAACTAAGGGGAGAACTAGTGACACCACTGACTACCTTTTTTAATAAATCATGGGAGGATGGTGTGGTATGTGAGGACTGGAGGAGGGCAGATGTGGTTCCCCTTCACAAAAGTAGGAGAAAGGCAGAGGTAGAAAACTGGATACAAATCCAGGATTCCAAGAATAGGATTCTCAGAATGGGAGTGGTGTACAGGCCGCCCTCTCAGATGGAGGAGTTAGACAGGGAACCAGTGGGACAGATCAGGAACTAGACAGAGAACTAGCGGAACAGATCAGGATGACCTGCGAGAAGGGTAGTTTGGTGACTGGGGGGACTTCAACATGCCAGGAGTGGACTGGAGTACCCCAACAACCAAGAATAGAAGGGAGTAAGTACTGCTGGATGTCTTCCAAGACAGCTTCCTGCAGCAAATGGTCAGTGAACCAACCAGGTTAAGGAACACCCTTGACCTTGTGCTGGCAAATGGGGAGTGTGTGAGAGAACTTAAGATGGAAGAACCGCTGTCAGGGAGTGACCACCACTCAGTATGACTCACATTGGATATGGGCAAGGAAGGAGTAGAATCTGGCACAAGAGTGCTGGACTTCAGGAGGGCTGACTTTGGGAGGATGGGGGAAGTGGTAAAAGGGTACCTAGCCAGAATTCAACCTAGTATGGGCACTAACCAGAGGTGGGAGCTCATAAAGCTGGGGATAGTGGAGGCAACAAAACCTGCTGCAAGGCCCAGAGCAAGAAGGCTAGGGCTAAGAAACCGAGCTGGTTGAGCAAGGAAGTCATGGAAAGGTAAGGAGGAAAGAGCTGCCTTCAGAAGGTGCACAAGAAAACAGGGAGGGAGGACAGGAGGAGTACCTGACAGAATCGAAGGAGGTGACATGGGCAGTAAGGGGAGCCAAGGCATCTATGGAGCTTAGGCTGGCACAAGGCATTAAGAAGGGGGAGAAGGACTTCTTTAGGTATGTCAGGGAGAAAAAGAACTGTAAGGACCACATAGTAAGGATTAGGAAGGAGGGGGTTGGGTGGAAGCAGGGAGCGATAAGGCAGAAGCGCTAAATGATTACTCCTGCTCTGTATTTACTAACAAGAAGAGGGGGGTGATATCCAAGGGGGAGAGGAATGGCAGAAATGGGGGGGAGGGGGTGACAGATTGGGAAATCATGGAGGGCAGAGTTTGGGTTGGGTTGAAGGCACTAAGGGTGGACAAGGTGCCAGGCCGAGATGGCATCCATCCCAGGGTACTGAAGGAGCTGGCAGAGGTCCTTGTGGGACCTTTGGCAGACCTATTTAATACCTCACTACACTCAGGGTGTGTACTTCAGGATTGGAAGATGGCTCATGTGGTGGCCTTCCACAAGAGTGACCCCAAGGATGAACCGGGGAACTACAGACCGGTGAGCCTCACGTCCATCATGGGTAAGCTAATGGAGACTATCCTGAAGGAAAGGCTGGTGGCCCTCCTAGAGGCCAAAGGACTACAGGACAGCAGACAGCATGGCTTCATATGTGTCAGATCATGCCAAACCAACCTGGTGGAGTTCTATGACTGGGTAACTAGGCAACTGGACAGGGGCCATGTAGTGGATGTCCTATATCTGGACTTCAGTAAGGCATTTGACTCTGTGTTGCATGGGAGGCTGGGAAGTAAGTTAGAAGGCACGGGGCGGGTGCAAAGCTGGTGAGATGGGTAGGGAACTGGCTTCAGGGAAGGCAACAAAGGGTGGTGGTGGGTGGGGAGCTCTCATACCCAAGGGTAGTGACAAGTGGTGTCCCACAGGGCTCTGTGTTGGGACCAGTGTTGTTTGGGATATTCATTGCAGACATATCATTGGACATCAAGAGCAAAATCAGTCTGTTTGCTGATGATACCAAGATGGGAGCAATGGAGGGTGACCTAGGAGGAGTTGCAGGATGATCTGGAAAGCTTGAAACCTGGTCAGACACCTGGCAACTGGGCTTTATGCCAAAAGTACAAGGTGCTACATTTTGGGGTGAAGAACCCAAGGAGGAGTTACCAGCTGGGGGTAGTGCAGTTAGCCCAGACAGAGGAGGAGAAGGATCTGGGGTGATCATTTCAGGGTCAATGAACAACCGGCACAATGCAGGAAGGCAGCTGCAAAGAGGCCAACAAAATTCTGGGTTGCATTGCAAGGGGTATATCCTTGAGGAGGGAGGAGGTGAGATTCTGCCACTGTATAGGTCATTAGTTAGACCGCACTCTAGAGTACTGCATGCAGTACTGGTGCTCAGTATCTGAGGAGGGACATTAAGTTACTGGAGGGATGCAGCACAGGGTGACAAAGATGATCAAGGGGCTGGGGGACTTATCATAAGAGAGGAGGCTGAGGGAGTTGAATATGTACTCACTGGAGAAGAGGAGGGATGGGGGGACATGATTGAAACCTTTAAGTACATGAATGGAATAAACAAGACAGGTACAGATGGGCTGTTCAAAGTAAGGGAGGGGAGGGACACTAGGGGCCATGATATGAGACCGAAGGGAGGAAGGTTCAGGAGGGAGATGAGGAGGCACTTTTTTACAGAGAGGGTGGTAGCTGGATGGAATGCGTTACCTGCAGAAGTGGTATCCAGTAGAACAGTGGACTGCTTCAAAGGGATGGGACAGGACCAAGGGAGGGTCAATGCAGGGGAAGAGTGGAAGGGAGGGCAGCTGCAGATAGGGCTGCTAGCTGCGTTCGAGCAGATGTGATGACCTCTAGGCCATTATCTACTTGCAAATTTTGTATGTTCGTATGTTCATACAAACCTGTTAGTTTGACCTCAGTGGTAGGGAAAATGATGGAATCACTTCTGAAAGAAAGAATAGCTGAGTACCTAGAGGCCAGTGGGGCATAGGACCCAAGGCAGCATGGATTCACAGTGGGGAGGTCATATCAGAGGAATATAATAGATTTCTTTGACTGGGTGACCAAAGTAGAAGACCAGGGAGCGGCTGTGGACATGGCCTACCTAGACTTTAGTAAGGCATTTGACACAGTCCCATACAAAAGATTAATAAACAAGTTAGCAAGCCTGGGAGTGGGTCTCAGGGTGGTGGCCTGGGTAAAACATTTGCTGGACAACAGGACACAGAGGGTTATAGTAAACAGAGTCCACTCTGAAGAAAGGGGGGTTACTAGTGGGGTACCACAGGGTTCAGTACTGGGACCGGTCCTCTTAAATGTCTTTATAAGTGACATTGCAGAGGGACTGGAAGGAAAAGTATGCCTCTTTGCAGACAACACAAAGATCTGCAACAGGGTTGATATACAAGGTGGGTGTGGAAAGGATAACAAGGGAATTAGCAAGGTTGGAGGAATGGTCAACAGTATGGCAGTTTAGATTCAATGCAAAGAAGTGCAAAGTAATGTACCTGGGAAACAAAAACCCAGGGAAGAGTACACAGTGGGGGGTACTAAGAACAACAAAATGGAACGGACTGTGGGTTATCATATCAGATGACCTAAAGGTAGGCAAGCAAATATGAGAAGGCAGTATAGAGGGCTGGGGGGATACTGGGATGTATAGGGAGAGGCAACACCAGTAGAAAACAGGAGGTTGTTATCCCTCTGTACAGACAGTTGGTGAGATCCCATCTGGAGTACCATGTGCAGTTCTGGAGACCCCATCTCTGCAAGGACATAAACAGGATGGAGGCAGTCCAGAGGATGGCAACTAAAATGGTGCAGGGTTTGCACCAGAAGCCATACGAAGAGAGACTAAAGTTTAATATGTATACCCTTGAGGAATGGAGGTACATGATAGAAACTTTCAAGTACCTCAAGGGAATCAACAAAGTCCAAGAGGGTAGCATATTTCAGAAAAAGAGATGTGCAAGAACAAGGAGCACAATTTGAAGATAAAGGGAGATGGCTCAGGGGCAATGCAAGAAAGTATGTTTTCACAAAGAGGGTGGTGGTCGCATTGAATGGCCTTCCTGAGGAGGTTGTGGAGTCAAAAACAGTGGGGGAATTCAAGAATACATGGGACAGACATAATACAATTCTAGTGGGTGGTAGGAGGAAGTGGGCTGTTGGTTGACTAGGATCTGCAGGTTATCCAATAGGTAGGGAAATGGGCACACTGGGTGGGCCAAGCAGTCCTCATCTGCTGTCAAAGTCTATGTTTCTATGACCATTCTCCCTGTCTCTTTGTACACCATGACCAGGGCAGCCTTAGTGCTATGCTTCTACCTAAATCAGGATTGAAGAGGCTCAGAGATGTCAAAGGCAGTGATGTGTGTCTCAAGCTGCAATGTAACCACTTTCTCAGTAACACTGCCTAAAAAGGGCAGGTTAGACATCGGTCAATAATTCACCAGCATATCTGGGTCCAGAGATGGCTTTCTCAGAAGAGGCCTCACCAGCGCATCTTTCAGTGCAGATAGGAATACCCCTTCAACATGTAGCACCAGACTATCCTGAACACCAGGCCCTGATGTCTGATGCAGCTCACCAGTAGCCTTGTCAGGCTGGATCCAGTTCACAAAATGTTGGTAACAGCTCAGAGATCACCCCACTAACATCTTCAATCATCACTGGTCTAAATAACCCCATGACAGCTGAGCACACATTTGTGGCTTGTAGGTTCAGACCCGCTCAGTTCCCACAGCCCATTAGAGGAGCTCCCTGTCAAAATAGAGAACTCACTGTTGGAGAAGAATCAACCAAACTCCACACATTTAGCAGATAAAATTTTCCCCAGACTCCAGACAAGTCAATGAAGTAGTCGGTTTACAGTCCAAAAGAGCTAAGCTGTTTAGTTCTTCCTGGCAATCTCCCTGAAGAGAAACCCTGCCTTCTTCTGAGTGCTACTCCTTGGTATTTATTGTAATGAATACCCAAAGCCAATCTGTTCTCCTGGGCCCTGGATAACCTCCAACAGTGCTTCAACCTCTGCCACCTAGCCTTCATCTCCTTAAGCTCACCATCGTACTATGGTGATCCATGGCATGAGACAAAGAGACATGTATGAGTAGGTGCAACATGCTCAAAGACCACGCAAAAACCCTGTTACTGGCCACCATGGCCTCCAATGATCCTCTGGGACATGCTGCCATCACACCTGAGATGTCTAGTACTGCCTGCAGTCCTAATGGACAAAGTCCTCTCAAACCACAGTACTGAACTATCTCCACTGGGGATGGTCTACAAGGGGGCCTGAAGTAGAACTTGATAGTGCAGTGATCTGATTAATTGACTAGATCAGTCTTATGCCCATCTACACACTGAACTCCAGGGAAAATATCAAGTTCAATGCATGGCCATGTTGGTGAGTTGGAGAAGTATCCACATGTACAAGGCCCATGGACTCCATCACCCTGAGGAAATCTTGTCCAAAGTGTGAGAGTTCATTGTCAACCCAGACATTGTAATTGGAGTGGGGGCACAGGCTGTTCAGTACTAATTGGTGTCACAAGTATCCCTGTAGTTACACACCAGTGTTAGGTAACAACTGATCATGTTATAGAGTGAGTGAGGAAGAGTAGAGACTGCTCAAGACTGACCTGGGTCAGAAGTTTTCCCAGAATTCCACACCGGTGTTGGGTGATGTCTGAGCATGTCATAGAGGGATGGAGGGCGGAGGGGAGGGAGGGAGGGAGGCAGGGAGTCACAGAGGGAGGGAGGGAGGGGAGGGGGGAGAGAGGGAGGGTGGAAGGGCACTGGCTGCTTAGACTTGACCAGGTATAGACGGAAGGAGGGCGAGGACTGCTTGGGTTAATACTTTCCATGCCAGCCAGTCACAAAGCAACATTTAGACTGGATGTGAAGGCAGCTGCTTGAATACCCTTCAGGTCAAAAGATGGATGCAGCATGGAAGACCCCCCCCCAACACTGGGGTGAGGAAGCAGGAGGTACCAGTGGGGAATTATAAAAGGAGGGGTACAGCTGCAGAACACTTTCTCATTCGGTGGGGAAAACTGACACAGCACTCTGTATTAGCAAGGGTGCAAGCCTTGACAGACTGTCTATTGCTCCCCTGTCCAAGTGCACTCTGAGTGTTACAAAGCAAAAAGAAAAGTACTTACAACGCTTTTGCTTGGCAGCATCTCCTGTCAAACTCCTCCGCTGCACAGCACCTTCAATCACAGACAAAAAAGGCTTTTATTCCTCAAAAGACTACAACAGATTAACCAAGTACAAGGTGCATTTAGACCCTCTAGACATTACAACATAGGGGGTATTTAAACTTCAGAGCACTGGTAAGACTGTTTTCAACATTTCTAGCAATTCCCAGCTACAGTTGAAGAAGCTTTTACACCAACCTTAGACAATGTTTGTTACCAGGGCTGGGCAACATTTGCCTTCTGCCAGTGAAATTCTGGCAAAATCATGATTTTGCTGCTACAAAAGTTTGCAAACTTTCCATGAAAATTTCACAACCTTTCACCAAAATTGTGATTTCTTTTAAAAAAGTATTGGACCACATTGTACCAAATTTGGTATGCTGACTTTCCCAATATCCATACAGAAGTGTACCAAGTAAGTGTACCAAGTTTGGGATATCTATTTGTAAAGGTGACTAAGTTATAAGCCTCCAAACTTTTGGAAGTTTTAAAATTACATTTCTCAGTTATGTAAACTGCAGAATTTTAAGCCCCTATCACTTTAAAACTAAAGAACAGAATATTACCAATTTTTTAGGTTCATTGACTCTGACTCTTAGGTTTTGAGGCCACCCCATGGCCCTGCAGCAGAACATTGCACTGCCATGCTGACAAACCATGTTTGGAAGCAAGTCAGGGATGTCATGTAGGGAGGCAGGCCATGGCTGAGACAGCTACAACTTAGCAGTGCCCTTCAGCTGGAAAGGGTTGATGGCAGGTTCCAACAACACAGCAACCTCTGTGGCTGGGCCAGGGAGCTTGGGGGGGGGCAGCTGCAGAGTAGAACACTAATAGCTGCACATGCGAGCAGACTCGATAACCCTAAGGCCTGTATCTGCTGGCAATTTTCTTATGTTTGTAAACTGTGGCTGTGTGAGGCTGACAGAGGCATCGTCCCTAGCAGGGAAGATTGAGAGGTAAGACTGCTGCAGAAAAACCTGGCAGTCCCATGAATGATGGCTGGGTTCGGCCTGATCAGAGTATATCCCTGTGAACAGGGTATATCCTTGACAGGTGAACCACTGGCAGGGAGAAAAATGAATATGGAGAAAAAAATAATCTGTATGTGTCAGCTCTTATTTCTTGCTCAAAGGTTGGCCAAGTTATAAGTAGCCAAAGATACCAAAATAACATCAGTAATTAAGTTGAGTTTCATGAGCTTTTGTGAAATAGTGGAATGTTGCAATACTTTTGTCAAAGCCATGTCCATACATTTTGCCCCGTCATATACCTGAGTTGCCATTGTAGAGGAAAGGCTGGGTAAAGTAGTAATAAGGTAGCATTCCTAGGAAACTCCATATTAAAAGTATAGTGGTGCCAAGTGTCAGGCCACAATCTTGAGGGATGAACCACAAAGAACAGTCATGGACATCACTGTACACTAGCTTGAATTCTTCCAATATGCTAGATAACCACTAGAGCTCACTGACTTAATGATTTGTGGAAGCACATGCAGCATTGTTTCTGTACAGTGCCACCTGCTGACTCTTTAACAACCCTGTAGATAACAGTGTATGTTTTTACTATTTGAAACAGTGGCATCAACTGACGCTTAAGCCTTGCAACTAGTTGTGACATACAGTAGGTCATTGTAACAGAAGTATCTGGATATCTTTAGTCAAGATACAGTATGATGCTGGGTATCACTGTCACAGGAGTGTTGGAGGGGGATTGCAGGGCCATGATGCCAGTGCAGGTAAGGTGATTCATGATGGAGCATGATGCTGGACATCACTGTCACAGGAGTGTTGGAGGGGCATTGCAGGGCCATGATGCTAGTGCAGGTAACGTGATTCATGATGGAGCATGATGCTGGGCATCACTGTTGCAAGAGTGTTGGAGGGGTATTGCAGGGCCATGATGCTAGCGCAGGTAAGATGATTCAGGATGGAGCCTGATATTGAGTATCACTGTCACAGGAGTGTTGGAGGGGTACTGCAGGGCCATGATGCTAGTGCAGGTAAGGTGATTCAGTGGTGATAAGTGCTTTGTGAAAGTTAAATTCCACAAGTGAAATTCTAGTGGTATTCTGTTATGTGTCCATGAATTTTTGAGTAGATGTTGCCAGTTAATAATTTCTAAAGTATCTACAGTAAATTTTAACCTACAATGCCACATTTCCCAGCTTAATTAGACTCCAGGACATATTTACTTTGGTATGCATTGCAAATCTTAAGTGTAGACTGGCAGTAACAGTGGAGCCAAAAACATCCAAATAATTTGAACATTTTCACACAATTTAGCAAATAATTAAATTGTGAAATGTTGAACTTCTATAACTTACAATTTACACCGCCAGTTGGCACTCTGTTTAGTGGTTCCATGTGATATGAGCGAATGAATAATAGCAATCTATAAACAAGCAAGTGTACATTGCTAAAGTCAATAACGTCAACATGCACTACACTGAATCCATTAACAGCAACAGTCCAAAACAGTCTCTATGGGGGTGATGTGCACTAAGATGTTTATGCGGGGGGTCTATGCCCCATGCAACCCCCAATGTTATTAGAATCAACTCTGGGAGGGACCTGATATGGAGTAGAGGAAAAATTAGAGAGGGCTATTTGGGGGTCACATTCAGGAGGCTGGAGGAGCATAGAGCACATATTCAGGAGGTCAGGGATGCAAAACAAACAAAAATAAATAAATACCCAAACAACACAACAAAATAGTATTCCCACCCACCTAGCTCTGAACCCAGGTCCTTCTGCACCAATGGCAGTCACTCCTACCACAAGACCAAACAACCAGCTGGGAACTGCCTACCCAAACAACCCATAATTTTCCCATTCCACAATACCTCAGTAACACATTTGCTGTACTTTTCCTGTCACGGTTCTTGTACCATCACAGTCGTTCACTGCCCTCACTATCCTTTCACAGTCACTCTTGTGACAGGTAGTCATACTAAGTTGCTCAAAAAAGTCGTTTCATTTGACTATCCCATATCAAGGATACCCTATTTAGCAGTTTCTATGCCTCTGCCTAGAAAGCATGCATAACATTTTTGCTGTCTAGTTACAACGGTGGCCGTTGTAAGCAAATAAATATTTTCACAAATTTTCATATGAATAATAAATTGACAGATATGACGTCCCTATATTTTCCCCGCCCCTCATCCAAATATCATGGAAATTGGCACCTTTTGGGGCCTCTTCCACACAATAGGAATGCCACATTTCTCGAGTTATGACCAATTAACATGTTACAAAAAATGCTACAGAATTTCACAAAACTTCATGGAAGTTCATGAAATTTTATGAAAATTCCACAAAATCGGAATTTGCTAATTTTGCCCAGCCCTACTTGTTACCAGGGCTGTGTGGATAGATTCCTTTTTTTTAACATTTTGGGGTCCAAATATATGAGTACAAAACTTGCTATTTTTATAATTATTTTAGTTGGCATTCAGCTTGGAGGCAGTGGTAAAAAAGCCTCTTCCTCACCAGGTGGCCAGGGATAATGTCCTGGCCATGCTCCCTATTCCAATCGTTTCCTACTCACCTTCCCTTAACTGGAGTACCACGGACATAAAACAGTGTTCCAGACTGCTGGCTCATGGCACTATGTCAGGAAACAATAGAATTTTTCCCAAGTCCCCCAGCCTGACTCCCTCATTCCTCCAGATCAGAACATATATATGTGTATTCCCCCTTGACCCTGATCCTTGATTTCAGAGGGGTGCTGGAGCCAATGAAACCATGCAAGCCAGATGGCGCTATGCCCCCAGTGTACCTAACTCAATCCACTGTATAATGGGTTAGTTAAGCAATAATGGGCCAGATTCCAAGAGACACCACGCCGGCATAAGCCAAGATATGCCAAACCCTATGGCGTATCTCATGACTTACGCCATGCATTACATCAGCCCCTATTCCAGGAGGCGCCCTGTGCCATGTCAGATGCGGGTTATGACACTGTGGGTTATGCCACCCACTATGCTGTGGCCCACAGTGACATGGCACAAGTGCGGTTATGACAGCAACTGCACCCTATTCAAGGTGTGGCTGTCATAATTCACAGGCGCCATTCAAAACCTGCACTGGTGAAGCTAAGTTAGGGCAGCTCAGAGGCTGTCTAAGGGCATCAATGGCTGGCACCATCAGATGCCCGCTCCGCAGTGCTGTGGCAATGATGACAATCTGCACCCATGACTCTGCAAGCACACCCATGACCCTGTGACAGAGTGACCTCTGTTAGGAGAACGTGCTAGTGATGGATAGGTGTCCCTGGTCCCCTTGTTCACCTTTTTCCCAAAATACAAAATAAAATGCCAACAAGCCTTAAAATGAAGAAAATGTGCACCTTTGAGATTTAATAGATGCTTTTATAAAATATGTATGTTTCATTGTGCAGTAGCTCTAAAGGTAGCATGAATCCCCTGGTTAAGATAGTGAAAATAAAAGGGGGGCTGCACTGCAGTATAACATGATCCATATCTGGGGTGTGTTTAAAAAGGCTCCCAGCTACTGGCAATGAAAGGACTTTAAAACTCCTTGGCCAGCCAAGCTGTGGAGGAGTTGGTAAAATATGCAGCCAAACCAGGCTGTTATACATAGGGTCAAAATCATGCTTTGATACAGGATTTTCACACAGAGCGCCAGTAATAGCAAGCAGTCGCCAGGCTGTCAGAAAGTAAAAGCAGCTGTCCCGTGATTTAGGAAAAGGAGAAAAATGCCTAGTGGTATACAGAGACAGAAGAGAGATAAATGGTGGTGGAAACCATAGGTCCCTTACCCTCCATATGTATTTGGGCAACTTTAAATAATGAAATATGGAAACTCCCCATTACGTAATGCAACAGCAAATGGGAATTTCCTCAGAATTATGATGTAATCACAAGGATATAAAAGCTTCCACTAGGGACAGAAATGATGAGAGTCAGTCTAGAGCTGGCTGTGGAGGACAAAGGACCTCTGGAGAGTGTGGTCACACAAACTTGTTAAATAGGCTAAAGGAAATGCCTGGTGACCCGCTGGGAAAAACAGTTGGTTTTGTTTGTTTGGATGCATTGAATAATCTTCTTTATTTTTCTGTATATATTTTTTTTAATTTTAAAGAAAATAAAATAACAAACGCTTTCTAATGTTTTTATGCATCAAAATCTTGTCTGCCTGTTCCTGCGTTTGAAATCCCACGTCCTCAGCTACACTTGGTGTTAGTAGTGGGATCTGGCTGAGTGTCTAAGGGATACAAGGAAGAGCTCAGTGAGGTGGTACCAGTCCTGGTACTGTTTGGGGAGAACAGGCAGCGGTGCATGGCAACAGATTCAAGGATGTGGAGTACCGGAGGTGGTGACCTTAATGAGGTACCACAGCAGCGTGAGAGATTCGGAGGCCAGATGGTGAAACTTGTCCGACTGGTGAACTGGTTCAGTGGGAAGTGGCTAGAGGTGGACCGATGTCAGAGGAAGGCTGAGCGCCGTTACCAGGTGCTTTTGGAGATGTCCCACTTGGAGGACTCGGATGTTGCTGTGGATGACCAGAGCATTGGCATCAAGAAGATGATGGCCCATGGATGGATTCCTGGTTACCGATCATTGCCAATTTTTCCTGGCTGTTATATGGAGGAGAGGATTCCTGATGGGGTTTGCAGCCTGTACTTATGGATGACCCATTGTTGCCCATTTTCCTGGGCTGTTACCTGGTGGAAGATGGTATTCGGGAAGGGAAGGACCATGAGAAGTCCCTAGGTAAGACTGCAGCTGAACATAATAGTGCGGGTGAAGACTGCAAGCAAGTTACAAGACTGTGGTATTTAAAGAGAGTTGTGTAATTGGTGAATCTACCAGTAACCCGCCTACTGACTGGAAAATGTTACAGGCTGGAGATGCTGAGTTAACCAGATTACAGGCTTATGTTTCTGTGCATGAGGGTAAAATGATAAACGGAGGTTGGGGAACTACGTTGTGGTGGTAGAAACAAAAAAAGGGTCAAATCGAATCAAATCAATCTGTATTTTTATAGCGCTTTTCAAAACCAAGGTGCTGTACTAATTATAAATGGCAATATAAAAACAGAAATCCTAATAACATTTTAAAATCAATTCAGTTACTCCGGGATGGCCAAGGAGAATACATATGTTTTCAGCATAGATTTAAACTGCTGATGGTCAGGCATTCTCTTAACTAACGGGTAAAGAATTCCACAGGGTCGGTGCTGCATATGAAAAGCATAAGCTCCAGATGTTTTAAGACGAACCCTGGGAATCTCTAGCAATCCCTCATCAGTGGATCGGAGAGGGCGACTGGGGGAGTAGGGAGTCAGGAGATCTTTAAGGTAGTCAGGTCCAGTTCATGTAGGGCTTTAAAGATAAGCAAGCCTACTTTATAGGTGATCCGCCACCGAACTGGCAGTCAGTGCAGTTCGTGCAAGACAGGCGTAATGTAACTGGACCTGGATGTACCAGTCAGCAGCCTGGCTGCAGCATTCTGCACCAGCTGAAGGCAGCAGATATCAACCCAGACAGCCCTAGGTAGAGGGCATTGCAGTAGTCAAGACAGGTAGTAATGAAGGCGTGGACCAAAGTTGGAAGGTCGCCCGGGGAAATCAGGTGTTTCACCCAGGCAATGTTCCTCAGATGGTAAAATGAAGATTTGATCACAGCTGACACCTGAGACTTAAGGGTCAAGCCATCATCAAAAACAATGACCAAGTTATGCACCCAATCTGAGGTGATGAGCTGGACACCATCAAGCCAAAGGCGCCACATGTGATCAGCACCAAAATCTGCCCCCGGGAGGCCCAGATCTATGACCAACACCTCAGTCTTATCCGGATTCAGTCTCAACCAACTCGAGCTCATCCAGTCTTTGATCTCAGAGAGGCAGCTATTTAGCACGGAGATCGCATCAACCTGTTCAGGCACAAAGGACATATACAGCTGAGTATCATCTGCATAGCAGTGAAAACTCAAGGTGTATCACCTGTTGATATCTCCTAAGGTCAGCATATACACTGCGAACAACATGGGTGCTTATATGGAACCCTGCAGCACCCCACAGACAGGGGGAGGGCACCAGAGGAATAAATTCTGGTTACCACCCTCTGAGAGGGTGTTCTGCACCACATGAAACCCAATCCCCATACTGGGCAAGTAGATGCCAGGGTGATGGCACCCATGACATAGGAGGGAGGTGTTGGAGTCTGTTTGCTCGAAGCACACTAGGCCCTTAAACCATGGGGAAATCCTGGAGTGAAATCACTTCAAGATATTACTGCTAGGAATGTATAGACAGTTGGCTGTCTATGTATTAACCAGTGCTGTGTATCAGGGGTACCTGACAGGTGGGTGAAGGTGGAACCCAAAGGTGGGAGGGCTAAAGAAATGACACCCATGGAAAAGGGGGGACACACCCACATAGGTTAAGGGGTACTAGATGGTAGTTAGCACTGGACTGTGTTCTATTTTCACTACTAGCTGTTTATGGGATAAAAACCTCAGTAGGTTGTAGTATGTACCCCTTGTGTGCTGATGGAAGCACGTGTAGACTGGTAAAATGGGAAGGTGGATTGATTTCCCATGTTGTTGTTTTTTTAACCCCAGGGTAAAGTAATGTTAGTGAGTAGATGGTACATCACTAAATTGATTACACTGTTTGAGGGACCCTGGGGTGCAGCTAATGGATGAGGGTGGGCCATGGCTCCATCCTCTTTCCGGATGAGGGAAGGGGCATACTGTTTATCTGCAATGTTTGAAACATGAAAATACTGTTGAACAGTTTTGCTTCATATATCTTCTTCTCTGTCACATTCTTTCTATTTCATCTGATATGTTGGCCACTTATCAGATAGTCTTTTTGATCTATTCCTTACTTTTTTCTGTCTTTTTTTTTGTCTGGATACAAGGAGGTTACAGTGGACATTGTCCTCCAAGGGGGAATATCTATGGGGACACACTATTGGTAAGTGTCCAATGTTCCAAATGAAAGTTAAAATGAATCTATGTTATGCGATTAGTAACTAGTCTTGCTAGTGAAATATTATCAGTGAATGTAATGAACATAGTATAGCGCCCCAGGGTATAGTAAGTATGGTATCAGTGAGAAACTATATGAATACATACTCTGATTTAGGGGACCCTGGGGTGGAGCTGCCTGGTGAGGGAGGGCCGGAGCTGCACCATACCCCCTGGTTGTGAAGGGTATGTGAATCAGACAACCTTAGGATTGTTTTCTTCTTAAGTGTGGAGGTATGTGACAGAGTGACCTCTGTCAGGAGAACGTGCCCAGTGATGGGATAGGTGTCCCTGGTCCCCTTGTTCACCTTTCTCCCAAAAATATAAAATAAAATCCCAGCGAGCCTTAAAATGAAGAAAATGTGCACCTTTGAGATTTAATAGATGCTTTTATAAAATACGTATGTTCCTATTGAGCAATAGCTCTAAAGGTATCGTGAATCCCCCTGGTTTAGGTAGTGAAAATAAAAGGGGAGCTGCACTGCAGTATAACATGATCCATATCTGGGGTGTGCTTAAAAAGGTTCCCAGCTACTGGCAATGAAAGGACTTTAAAACTCCTTGGCCAGCCAAGCCGTGGGGGAGTTGGTAAAATATGCAGCCAAACCAGGCTGTTATACATGGGGTCAAAATCATGCATGGATACAGGATTTTCACACAGAGCGCCAGTTATAGCAAGCAGTCGACAAGCTGTCAGAAAGTAAAAGCAGCTGTCCCACGATTTAGGAACAAGAGAAAAATGCCTAGTGGTATACAGAGACAGAAGAGAGAGAAATAGTGGTGGAAACCATAGGGTCCCTTACCCCCCCCCTTATGTGTTTGGACAGCTTTAAAATAAATGAAATATGGAAACTCCCCATTATGTAATGCCACTGTAAATGGAATTTCTCTCAGAATTATGATGTAATCACAAAGGATATAAAAGCTTCCACTAGGGACAAAAATGATAGGGAGTCAGGCTAGAGCTGGCTGTGGAGGACGAAGGACCTCTGGAGAGTGTGGGTCACACAAACTTGTTAAATAGGCTAAAGGAAATGCCTGGTGACCCCACTGGGAAAAACAGGGGTTTTGTTTGTTTGGATGCACTGAATAATCTTCTTTATTTTTCTGTATAAATTTTTCTTTTAATTTTAAAGAAAATAAAATGACAAATGCTTTCTAGCATTTTTATGTTCCAAAATCTTGTCTACCTGTTCCTGTGTTTGAAATCCCACATCCTCAGCTACACCCCGCTCCTCGATCATCAGAGACCCCTGGGGTCCATACACCAGAACACCCCTCTGGGCACCTGTGCCACTGGCCCACCCCATGCCCCTGGTGTCTGCTGTGTCATTCCGGGGTTTGAGGGGCTGCCAGTTGCCTGCCGTTGCTTATGGCATGAGGGATGGTTATACCATGCCCATGGTGTTAGCCCCTCACATGCAGTAAGCAGCATGTCACAAGTGCCAGGACCCTGCCACTCTTGGAATGTGGCATAGGGTCCCTGGTGGTGGCAAATGTTGCAACTGGCATATGCCAGCATGTTGCAACATTCTTCTTTGAATCAGGCCCAGTGACTAAACTGGTGGTCATTTCTTGGGGATTAACAACTGGGTGGAGGTTGTGTGATCTAAGGCACAGCTGAGGGCCACCCCCGCCACACGGTTGTAAACCCCCAGGAAATGATCTTAAGCAAGATTGATATTGGTATTGTAGGGCTAATTCAACCACATTTTTCAATTTTGCTTACTACCTTTCTATTTTTTTTTTCCAGAACTGGTGGCTCAGATGCACAACCTTTCTGATTTCCTACATATGGTGCGTGTCACTAGGTCACGTCATGATGCCATCTGTGGACATCTGCCAAGCTGGTGTGAAGTAGTGTGACAACTGTGACATGGACAGCCAGTTCTGAGTTCTGCAGTATTATTTTTTTTGTCATATCAAAATGGGTATTGGACTGTCTGTCATGAGAGATGCTGAAATATAGTGCTCTAAGAGTAACCGCACTCCCCCCCCCCCAGGTTTCAGCTGAAAGATGAAAGTCATGAAAAAATGCTGAAACAGCATGTGAGATCACACTCACACTGGTTTTAGATACCAGATGTTACATGGTAGGCCAGAAGCCATTTACAGACTTTTCTAAATTAATTATAGATGTTGTTAAGAGGGAACTCATAAAAAAAAGGTTTATAACATTAGAAGGGGAAACCAGGTTTAGCAAACTGGTGCGAAAAGTTGTAAATGTTCCTCTGATGCCTGTATGAGACAGAATACTGATTAAGATCAAAGAGATGTCATTTGAAGAACATATGAGTATGCTGAGGTTGCAGAATTTAATTCTTGAAAATGACATCCTGTTTTTTTATTAAATATACTCTGACAGAGGATAAGCTAGGTGACCTCACCCAAAAAGGGGTTGGCAAATACAGTTTGCTTTAAGGAATATTCTGTTTTATTTCACTGAGACACTTTTATCTAGACTCTGGCAAGGAAACATCTGTGAGCACTTTTAAACAGGCATTTAGAAAGACAGAATCTAAATATTGTTGTAGGAATTTGCACTATTTAAACATTGTTCTTTTAAAAGATTTGTATGTCTTGTGATATAACAGTTCTGTATTTTGTGTTTTACATATTTTATCAATTTTAGTAAAATTCTTTTTAGAGCATACTTGGTCTGTCTTTGAATTTTCTTCCATTTGTAAGAAAAGTACATATGATTATAGTAGACACTAGGCATAAGCTTGATTGGTGATACCAAACTGGAAAGAGAAGCATTTTAAATCTGAGGTCTTTATTAAAGTTTTAAAGGGTTCATCTCTGTATACCTGGTTATGTGCCTGTAGACAAAGATATCTGGCCCCCAAAGACAGAAGTATCTGAGCCTGTGCATTGGGTAGGCTAGCAAGAGGTTCACCGTTTGAATCCCTCCAAGACTTGAGACCAAGGGTTGATCCAAACTCAAAAAACAGACAAGAGGGTTACCTTGTTCTGTTAAACTGCTCACAAGACTGCACTCAGTGGTTGGCACTTTGGGAATAGAGGGCCTGGCCTGCTGAGTGGGTTTGTGACAACCACATGGTGTAAGAAGATTGGAGGTTACACTCAGCCATTCATATCACTTGATCTTGACTCCTGTGATGAACGATTGCATCTATTTTATTTATTTATTTTACTGTTGGGAAAAATCAGCTACATTTTTGACTGTATTTTGTCTACTTGAGTTTGTCGCATGTCGAAAGCAGATCGTTGGTTATAGTCGAACAACCATAGTGCTGAATTTCACTTTTTCTAATACACATATGCATGTTTTTAGTAAAATAAATACATGCAGACATTTATTAGAAGTGAAATGCAGTGGTACGGTTGCCCGAGTGTAACCAATGATCTGTTTTCAACATGCAGCAAACTTGAAGCAGACAAAATACAATCATACCTTGCAAAGCTGTCACCGCAAACTTGAGCTGACAGGCAAATGTGTATGGCCTGGCAGTATGATGTAATACACTGCAGTTATGTGAGGCGGATGCTTGTGACACGGTCACATCTGGATTGGTCATTAACTGACCATTAATGATCAATCCAGTAACCAATCAGTGAACATAACTAGCTAATTAATATTTAATTAGCCTTATAATTCAGTTTAACTAATGAAGCAAGCAGGTGAGAGTTGGTGTACAACAGCTAGAGAAAGGGTGGAGCTCTACCATCATTAGTGACGTTAGGCAGCCTAATTGGTTACAGTTAATACCATGTGGGAACTGTGTTGTGTGGTAACAGATCAGAATTTTAACCAGACTGGGCACAAACAGATAATTGAGCATCTAGGTTCTTGCAGCCCGTTGTCTAAGGCCTAACATGGTTTTCCAGATTGTTCTTCTTGGTGCTAACCACATTCCTGTATGAGGCATTATGACAGTGGGACTTCGGCTTGGTATGTTCCCAGACTTATCGAAGGCAACTGAACATGCAAACAATGGTCATGTGCTACTCAGATTGGAGGCTTGTTATTTTTCGAGCAATGTACAGACCTGGCTGTCGGACTACTTCAGGAATAGCTCTCAAATGGTAAAATGGGGACCTAAAATTTGAAACCCTCATTCAGTTTTATTTATTTATTTAAAAGTTGGTAGTTGGAAAAGGCACACTAAGCCAAGGCTCATTTCCAGGTGCAACCCAAGGGAGGTATTGTGAGTAGTAGTAACTTATAAAACAAAATACAGATGCAGCACTATATTACAGGATATACGGGTACACGCAGAGGCATCATTAAATGTGTTAGCTTAATATTATAACAGCTCTCATACAGCACTGAACAGTGAACAAACGTGTGGGGCAAAGTGCACAGTTTGTGTAGGGGTAAGGGTAAAAAGGTGAGAGGCAGGGAGCTGAACAGGAGAGGGCAAGGGAGAAGATAAGGGGTTAGGGAGGATTACAGGAACAAGAGGGTACAGAAAGTTGTACTATTTGGTGTTTGAAGACTGGTAGAGAAGGGAAGAGGTGGAAGGGAGAGGGAAGGAGGTTCAAGTGGGAGGAGAGGTGGTAGGAGAAGGCACCTTGGCCAGCAGAAGAGTGAGGGTGGAGAATGGAGATACTGCAGGAATCCCTGAAGTGAAGTGGCTAGAATGAGTAGGGAACAGGGGAGATCAGGGAACAAAGATACGAGGGGAGGGACCCAAACCAGTATTTGGCAATTCAGGCAGCATAGTGGGATTAGTGGCATGATGGCAGGGGAGGGTGGAGAGGGACGAGTAGCAGGAGCAGTAATGGGTACAGAAGGAAGAGTTGGAAGTGAAACAGTAGAAGGCATTGCACAGGGTATCCAGTCTAGCAACGGACAAGGAGGGGGTGACACCATAGACTATGCCACTCAATCAAAGACAGGGTGGACCATTTTGGTTATTAGTTCCCTACAGACCTGGAGAAAGAGGCAGTCTTTACTGTGGTACAAGGCACCTAGTTTGGAACAGAGTTTGGCATGGATGGCATCTATATGGACAGAGAAATAAAGCTTGCTGTCAAGCCACATGCCAAGGTACTTGAAAGCAACTACCACTTCCAAAGGGGTGCTGTCTACTGTGGTGAAAGTGGGGAAGGAGCAAGAGCCTGGCCAGTTTCTGGCAGGTACCAAAGGTCATGGACACCGTATTCTTGGTATTCACCTTGAGCTGGATGTCATGGAACCAGCACTGTGTGTTGTGGAATTCCTACTGGAGAAGCCCAACCATGGCAGCGGTCGTGGGGCTGGAAGTGTAGAGGACTGTGTCATCTGCGTACATGTGGATGTGCAAGCAGACACACACAGAAGGGGGATCATTTAGGAAAATGGAAAAGAGGATAGGGCCCAGGATGAAGCCTGTGGGACTTTGCTAGGATGGGGTGGGGAGGACAGAACATCACCCGTACCAGCTGTTGATGGCCAAGAGTATATAATAATAATAATAATTATAATAATAATTTTATTTATATAGCACAATCCCTAAAATCAAAGTGCTGTGCAATTCATAAAAACAAAGGAACAAACTTGATATCAAAACAGATTAAGATCAGGTAATGAAATACAAAACAAGTGGAAGCATATGACCAACCTAGTCACCAAATGTCTAGCAGAATAACAAGGTCTCTAAAGCTGTTTTAAAGCTCCCCATGGTCTGGCACTCTTGAATCTGATGAGGCAGAGAATTACACTGGGTCAGGGCTGCAAACATAAAAGCTCACGATCCAGATGTTTTCAACAGCACCTGGGACTCTCTAACAACCCTATGTCAGCTGAGCCGGAGTGAACGGACAGGGTAGATGAGAACAAGGAGCTCTGCAGGTAGCCCTGGCCCTGTCCATGTAAGGCTTTAAAGGCCAGAAGGTTGACTTGACGGTGATCCACCACTGAACAGGCAGCCAGTGCAGTTTGTGCAGTACTGGCATGATGTGGCTCGAACGAGGAGCCCCCATCAACAACCATGTCGCAGAGTTCTGCACCAGCTGCAAGTGGCAGATATCAACCCATGGAAGCCCTAGGTAGAGGGAGTTGCAGTAGTCCAGGCATGAGGATACAAAGGTGAGGATCAGTGTTGTCAGGTCACCAGACAGAACAAAGTGCTTGACCCGAACAATGTTCCTAAGATGGTAAAATGAGGACTTGACAACTGCAGACACCTGTGAATGCAGTGTCAGCCTGTCAGCCTGTCATCAAGAAGAACCCCTAGGCTGTGCACCTGTTCAGAAGAAGGCAATTGACTATTCCTGAGCTGAAGTCCAAAGGGACGCCCTGCCACTGACCCCTATATCTGGTGTCCTGGATCCACAATCAGCACCTCAGTAGCTGAATTTTATCCAGTCCTGTATCTCTATGAGGCAGCTGTTAAAGACAGAGAGCACCAACCTGGTCGGGAGTGAAAGACGGGTAGAGCTGGGTATCATCAGCATAGCAGTGCTGCCTCAGCCCATACCATCTTACAATGTTTCCTAGAGGCAGCATATACACCACAAATAACTTTGGGGAGAGCACCAAGCCCTGGGGGATCCCACAAGACAGTGAGACCGGGTCCGAGGAAAACAACCCAGACATCACCCTCTGAAACCTGCCAAAGAGGAAAGATTGAAACCACCTGAGGACTGGACATGCCAAGCCACAGATGACCGCCATGCACTCGAGCAACACCCCATGGTCCATGGTGTCAAAAGCTGATGAGAAATTCAGAAGCACCAAGATGGAATGGCACTTCTGATCTCTAGTCATCAGGAGATCATTGAGCACTCAAACCAGAGCTGTCTCAGTACTATGCCTCTTCTGAAAACTGGACTGAAGAGGATCATAGATATCATGGATGGTAATTTGGTTCTCCAGCTGCAGTGCAACAACTTTCTCAGTCACCTTCCTAATAAAGGGGAGCTTAGAGATAGGTCTGTAGTTAGCCAAGCAGTTCGGGTCCAAAGAAGCTTTCTTAAGGAGAGATGTAACCACAGCCTGCTTCAGGGAGCTAGGGAACTCACCCATCTCTAAGGAGCACCACACAATCTTGGCCAGAATCAACACACCCCAAATGAGGCATGTTGGACTCAGGTCCAAACTACAAGTCAGCCACATATTCTGGATAATCCACACAATATCGACGGTTGATCGAAAGAAGACCAAGAAAACCAAGGTGCAGTGAACAGGCACTGACCACCGGCAACCCCCATAGAGGGAGCCGGTTGGAGCTCTGCCCTGATGCTGGCCACCTTATCAGCAAAGAATCGAGCAAACTCATCACACTTAGATTGTGAAAATGCTCCTTGGACCTGTAGGCAGGTGGGGTTGCATAGCATGTCTACAGTCCGAAAGAACCAAGCTAGTCAATTCTGAGCTGCAGCAACCTCCACAGACAGGAATTCAGCCTTCTTACAGGTGATTTCTAATTGATAGAGTTGGTAATGTTCCATCAATCTAAGGTGGTCAGCATCCAGGGAGGATTTCCACCAGCAACACTCTAGCCTTTGTCCAACTCATCTCAACTCCCTCAAGGTCCCATCAAACCAAGGGGACCGAGGGCAAAGAGAGAGAGAGGATGAACATGGACAGGAGCGATGGAGTCCAGGGTGTCTGCAATGGCCTTATTATAGGCAAGTCCTCGGGACTCCTGCTTGCACCTGGTAAGCTTGGTAGGTCCAACACCACCAGTAGACCATCGGGGACACATTCCTGAAAGGGCAGCATCTGACCATCTCCACAGGGGCAGGCTTATAAAGGGAGCCTGGAATCAAATATTATGGAGTGGTGGTCCAAACATCCAACGGGTCCCACCACCAAGTTGGTGGCTCCAAGCCTAGGAGAAAAAGCAGGTCGAGTGATTGACCATGATCATGAGTTGCAGAGGTACTGTAACTACCAGTGTCAGGTCCAACGAGCACATACGCTACGGAAATCACAAATCAAGCATAGTTCATCAACTCAGGCATTGAAGTCACCCAGTACTATCAATCTGGGAGACTCAAATGCCATGTTGACAATGAAGTCGGTGAATTCTTGCAGGAACAATTTCTGATCCCCTGGTGGACGGGAATGAAAACAATCCTGCACCCCACAACTGCAACAATGGTACACTCAAATGATCTGTAACTCTCAACTGGCACTCCCACAAAGACCCAATTCCGATCTAAAACATATGGCTACATCCCTACCCCTGTGATCTGATCTCGAGCAGTGTATTACCAGTGTATGAACTTAACCAGGTGACATCATTGGCTGAGAGGCAAGCAGAACACAGCTTGGTGTGGAGGAGGGGGGTGGGGCACTGAGTCAAAGGCTTTGGGCAGGTTGGTGAATATAGTTGAGGTGGTGTAGTCCTGATCCATCCCAGTGAAGACAGAGTCAGCAACTTGTAGCAAGGAGGAGATGCTGGAATGGTGTTTCCTAAAGCCAGACTGCAAGGGGAGAGGAAGTCAGAGGAGTGAAGGAAATTACCGAGTTTGGAGTAGGTGAGGGTCTCTTGGAGTTTAACTAGGGAGGGAAGAGAGAAATGGGATGGAAGTTTCCAGGGGAGTACTTTTGCAACTTTTCAGGCCTGGGGGATAGCACAGAGGGAGAAAGAAAGGTTCAGAATGTGAGCAAATGGAAAGGCAATGACTGGGACCAAGCTACAATAGAGTTTTGGGAGTTTCAATGTAGGAGTTTCAACTGTTTTCCACAAGAGTCTATATAAAGCTGTTTATTTTTAGCTTGTACCTTAATGATTTGCTTATATTTGTCACTAGTTCTTTTGTTTTATTGTAAGCTGTTGACATTGTCCTGTTTTCCAAGTGCAGTGACCTCACTACCCTTGATTTCAATATTTAGATGGGTTTCGGGCAGTTTGAAATTGGATGATTACCACTAAATTTGTGCTTTATGTTAATTCAGTGGTATGCAAGAGAACAGTGTTATCGTTGTGCTACTGTGATAACTGTTTGGCTGTTCACACTCTCGGTTCTACAGGGAATTATCACCCTGTAGGGGTATCAAAGGCAAGGAACTCTAAGAGGGTTCCACCTTTAGAGATGCTTACTGGAAAGATTCCTTGGCTAAAGGTACTTCTAGGAAGGAGCCCCAAGGAGAGAGGATTGCCACTGGAGAGGAGGAGGGGAGGACGGTGGGGCAAAGTAAAATGCTTCAGAAGGGCTGGGAGGAACTGCTTATATAGACCAGGAAGGGATGTGACTAGTTGCTCACCCCAATGAACTACAGGCAAAGCCTTCCAAAATAACCAAGTGTATGAGTTCTAGGAAATCCATTAAACCTTCAATGTTGAGTGAAGTGTGATATTGCTGGACTTCTCTGTAGCTCAGGAATGGTGATTTTGAGTTAATAAAGATTATTGGCAGTTATAAGTATCTGGGATTACTACTGGATTAGTCTCTCAGTGTCACATGAAACATGGATACAGTAGTCTCTTAAGGTAGATCACACTAGATTATCATTGTTCTTACAGTTCAGAATTGTCTTTCAGAAGAAACTCACAAATGAGCTGCCTTAAGTATAGTACATTTACTGACTATGGTTTCTCATGTAGTTCAATTCATATGTCTAATTTGAAGGGTGCAAGTACTTTATAATGCAGTTGTAAGATTTATTTGCAACGCTGAATAGAGTAAAGCAGTGTGGTTTATATGGCAACTTAGGGTGGGATCCAGTGAAAGGCTGGGCTCAATTATTTTGCCCTCACTAATGTTAGAAAAGGTTGTAATTCTAGAATGAAATAAAAAAGTAAATGTTAAAAAGTGAGTTTTGTGGGAGTTGAGAGAGGATTTATGGATGCATATGCTGTGTACAATACGAGATCAAGTGTTTTATGAGAACAGACTCTTCTATTACAAATGGTCAGTTAAGGGACAGAGGGCTTTTTGCTTTCAGATCAAATTTTAAACACGTGTCTATAGACTGTAAAAGAAAATGGTAGTTATTGAACATTTAAATGCAATTAAAAGCTTTACTTTCTGAAAAATGTTGATGCTGTAATGTTTTATTTTAATGTACAGTATGTAGGCACTTTATTGTATTGCTCAGGATCACACATGAAAATTGACATTCCTGCCCTTGGGTTTTAACTCGTTATCAAAATAACACAAATAAACTGTGTGATTGGGAGAACAAAACAAAGAAAAGATTTTTCAATGTATAGGGCCACAAAAGATAAGAATAATTATTGGAATGGGCAATGTGTGGCAGGGTGCAAGATCAGAATAAATACCAGATTAGACAATGTGTAATGTGGTGCAAGATTTGAATTAATATCAGAGTAGACATTGTGTGATGGGGTACAAGGTCAGAATTAATACCAGATTTTTGACCGTGTGATGGGGGTACAAGATCAGAATTTATACCAAATCGGACACACTGTGAAGAAGCGCAAGATCTTAATTAACACCAGACTGGGCACTGTGGGATGGGGTATCAGATCAGAATTAATACCAAACTGTACACTGATGGGGAACAAGAACAGAATTAATATCAGATCGGACACTGTGTGATGGGGTACAAGATCAGAATGCCATTTTGGGAATTGTGTGATGGGGTACAAGATCAGAATTAATATCAGACTGGGCACTGTGTGATTGGGAACAAGATCAGAATCAATACCAGACTGGGCTCTGTGTGGTGGAGTACAAGATCAGAAATAATAACATATTGGGCACTGTGTGGTGGGGTATAAGATCAAAATTAATACCAGATATGATAGTGTGTGATAGGGTACAATATCAGAATTAATACCAGACTGGGCTCTGTGTGATAGGGTACAAGATATGAATTAATTCCAGATTTGGAGCTGTGCAATGCGGGAACAGATCAGAATTATTACCAGATTGAGCACTGGGTGATGGGGTAAACATTTCAGAATTAGTACCAGACTGGATTCTGTGTGATGGAGTATATGATAAAACTTAATACCAAATTTGATAATATGTACATGTGATTAAGGACTGGATGAGGGAGGAGGACACTGGAAACCAGGGATGTCGGTGGGGGGGGGGCTCTTATTCTGTGTGTCCTTTGGTAGACCATCTTCACTGTTGACCACAGTCTAGTGTGGTGCACTCAGACTGCAGCGGGTTGGAGGAGCAAACCATTGTATTTCATATTGTAATGAGGCTATACTAGCATGCAAATGTCATCTTTGCACCATCCATGGGTAGAGTGGTCCTTTACATATCATGTTTTCATAGTGGAGCTGTGTGTCCCAGGAAAAAAAACAGCTTTGCCTTCTGCAAAGGCTTGTTTGCTCCAGTGACTGTGAGGCCTGTCTATGCCTGTCCCTCCTTCCTAGGCAAGCAGGGGGCTTTGGATTTACTTTTCTCCTTCATTGCCCTGTGCTACCATGGGGTGTAATGGAACAGGCTTTGCATGTGCAAACTTGGCTGTACCTCTGTTCCATTATGCCACTTTGTGCATGTCAGGCAACCTTGCTCACCAGTAGGGGACTTGCCTGTGTCTTGTTCTAGCTTTGAAAATGCTGCTGTCGGGGTCTTTTATGGAAAAATACTTATAGGATTAACAAAGACGTGAGAGTGGAGCTGGCCAGGATCTGACACAAAATTGCAACTATTGCTACAGCATTACTGCAGTGAACAAGGCAATTTCAATGGCAGTTAGTCTTGTTTGCCATGCATTGTTGCAGGATATTGCATAGCATCCTGGCCAGCTCCACTATTCAAGGACATCTGGTTCAGTTTTTTAATTTTCCACAACTGGTACTACATCACTGAGAAATGATACACAATGGGTCTTCTACTTAATGACACGTGCTGGAGATGTGGTTATCCTCTTTCTTCGCCCCTGCACTTGTTTTGGGGATGTCCCATAATTCGAAAGGATTTGGACTATTATTTGGTTAACATGCTCATAACTGATACAGCAAAACATTCCCTTTTATCTCAGTTTGCTTATATTAAGGGATAACTCATTAATATACTATTTAGATAGAAGTGAACAGATGGATTCTCCTAGAATCTGCTAGCTTTAAAATAATTACTTTATCCTAATGAAAGGATCTTGTGTGTCTCTCTACATCAAAAGAGTGGTCTTCACATATGATTACATCAGCCTTAAAGTACCACAAGTCACATCCTAAATAGCTCATATAAAACAGTTGAAGCCACTTTTGGGACCCTATTTTGAATTGTTAAATCAGATTAGAATGTTTAATTAGGCTATTTAAGGGGTTGAATTCTATTATATTATAAATGAAATGACATCAATAGATACAGTAGATATGCTATGTTGGTTAAGCAATATACCACAAGAGGTATGGGTGATGCCAGGATTTACATGTCTTGTGTGTTGTTTGGTCATGAGTCGCAGGCCAGTGAGCAAAAGACACCATGCATGGATAAATCCTGGCATCACCCACACCTTTGAGTGGCATATTGCGATTATACAACATGTAAAATTAAGAAAATATTAAAATTCTAGGTATCCGGCCTTTTATTTATATATTTAATAAAATAGAGGAGATATGCTTCTGCATATAAAAAATAGTCCTGGGTTGCTAGGGCTGTCCTTGGTTGCTAGGGCTGTTGCACATGCACACCAATTGGGACAACAGTGACAAATTTGCTTTCTAACCTGTTGCAACACACCTGCAGTCATTAGGAGCTTCCCGGGTAGCATTATCTGATTTAATCTAGAACATGCATTTGTTTAAATAGAAACAGATAAACAAAACTAGTTATCCACTTAAATCGTTCTATCGGTTGCCATTTTAAACACCTACTACTTGAACTGATTCAGGTTATTTAGGAAGTTGAGGCCGGGGCATCGACAGCAGGGCAACAAGTTTCACTGTCCATTAATAAGCAATACGTGGGGTGAGGAAACCTTAAGTCATGGCAAAATTTGAAATGAATAATAAACAAACTGACCCAGACCACGTTTGGATATGATAAAAACAGGTTAGCAAAGTTTTGGCTTCTTTTCAGCACAACACAACTGATGGAATGTATAGAGCTGCAGATGATGATGTATTGTTTCAGAGATGACAGATGTGGTGCTAAGTAATATTTCCTGCGAGCTGCAGCAGGACGGGGGCGAGTTTCACTGACTCGGGTCAGCAGTCATGCACATGGAATCAAGAGGGTGAGGGAGACAGCACCGAGAAGACAGCGACGGTTGAGGTGAAAGAGTTTTTTTTTTTTTTTAATCAGGGTCACTAAGAGAGTTTTGCTAGGTAGGGTTTTGAAGTTTGTGGAGTGGTGAAATGTTACAGCTGATGACGTCTGTGTTTGAATTTCGCAGTCAGTTGTAGGAGACAGCAGTTTAGTGGGATTCAACATGGTGGTTTTCCACTGTCCACTTCAAAGGCTCAGATGGGTTTCAGAGATGTTAACTGACTGACTCCTTTTCCCATGGGGTAACGTTAGGATTTACAACAGGGAAAAGGTGCTAGTCAGCCAATCAGGTGGCAGCATTTTAAAACCCATTGTAAAATATAGATTATAGAATTGTTTGCGTGAATTGTTGCTGTTCTTGGATTTTGTAAATACTGTTCATATTACTTCTACACAATTCATGTTTTTGTATGTTCCTTTGATTTGAAATAAATAAAAATGTTCTTGAAAGAAAAATTCAGGTTTACAGGTCCTGTTTAGTAGTAGAACACTGATTCTGAACACCAAGGGTTCTAAAGGGACCTGGGGTAGTCATATCAGATGACCTAAAGGTGGGTAAGCAATGTGAAAAGTCGGTAAGGAGAGCCAGGGTGATACTGGGATGCATAGGAAGGGGCATCACAAGTAGAAGAAGGGAAGTAGTTATCCCTCTATACAGACAGTTGGTGAGACCCCATCTGGAGTATTGTGTGCAGTTTTGGAGACCTCATCTACGCAAGGACATAGACAGGATGGAAGCAGTCCAGAGGAGGGCAACTAAAATGGTGCAGCAGAAGCCACATGAAGAGAGACTGAGAGAGCTTAATATGTATACTCTTGATGAAAGGAGGGACGGGGGGACATATTAGAAACGTTCAAGTACCTCAAGGGAATCAACAAAGTCCAGGAGGGTAGCATCTTTCAGAAAAAGAGATGTGTAAGAACAAGGGGGCACAATTTAAATATAGAGGGGGGATGGCTCGGGGGTAATGTGAGGAAATTTATTTTCACGGAGAGACTGGTGGATACATGGAACTGCCTTCCTGAGGAGTTCGTTGGGTCTAAAACAGTGGGGGAATTCAAACATGCATGGGACAGACACAAGGCAATTATAGTGGGGGTTGCAGGAAGTAGGCTGTTGGTTAACTAGAATCTGCAGCTTATCCAGTAGGTAGGCAGAGAAATGGGCAGACTGGGTGGGCCAAGTGGTCCTTATCTGCCGTCAAAGTCTTATGTTTCTATGTTTATTTACTATTTATAGATTCTGAGATCCCAAACTGAGGATCCCTCACTGATCATAAATCATGTCTAAAAAAACAACTCAAGAAATCATGAATGCAGCACCGAAGGAGTGGTAGGTGCGTGTCATCACAAGAGCAAATCTCTAACAGTCAGTATACCCTAGTGACACAATGCACAGAGGTTGCTGAGTTCTAAGAACACTTAGAATCATGTAATATTTGAGAAAGTTCTAGATCAGACCCAGATTCCAGAACTTTAGAGGTTTCTGATAAGATGAGGGGGTCAAAGGTTTGAGTAGCACTGGCAGAAATCTGGCCTGGCTGATGACAGACTTAGATTGATGGCTCATTATAAAGACTATCAATCGGCAGTCTCCCATAAGAAGGCAGAGTTCCTGTCCAAGGAGATCACAGCTGTGCAGAACCAACTGGCTCAGCTCTTCCAGACTGTCAATAGATTGTGCAATTCAATCTGTCTTCAGTCTCAGGGAGCATTTTCACAGATTAAGTGTGATGATTTTGCTCGGTTCTTCACAGATAAGGTTTCCACCATCAGGTCAGAGATCCATTCAGTGCCCTCAAGTGGGTTTTGTGGAGGTCGGCAGGAGGCTGTAAGCACCTGGTTTGTCTGGTCTGATTGGCCAGTTGGCAATTGTAGACATTGACCAGATCATCCAGAGTATGAGCCCAACCTACTGTAGTTTGGATCCAGGCCCAACACGCCTCCTAGTGGGGTGTGTTGAGGTCATCATCCCAGTCTTGTCTGAGATAGTTCAGTGTTTGTTGGAGACAGGTGTGTTCCCTGACCCCCTGAAGGAGACGGTAGTGGTACCCTCTCCTAAATAAATCCTCTCTCGACCCTGATTGCTTAGCAAACTACACACCTGTCTCTAACCTGCTCTTTGTGGGCAAGGTTATTGAGAAGGTAGTTGTGGTGCAGCTGGAGAAACATGTAACCATCCACTATGTCTATGATCCTCTCCAGTCTGGATTTAGAAAGAGGCACAGTACCGAGACAGCACTCATTTGGGTACTTAATGATCTCCTGATAGCAAGGGCTTGAGGGAGCCATTCCATCTTGGTTCTCCTTGATCTCTCCTCAGCGTTAAACACTGTGGATCATGATGTGTTGTTGGAGCACCTGCAGATGCTCTGTGGGCTGTCTGGGACAGTCCTCAGATGGTTTTGATCTTTCCTCAAGGGTAGGACTCAGAGAGTGGTGTTGGGGATTTATTCCTTGGCACCTCTCCCCCTGTCTTGTGGGGTTCCGCAGGGCTCCATACTATCTCCCATGTTGTTCACAGTGTATATGTTGCCGTTAGGAGACATTATAAGGTGGCATGGGCTGAGTTGTCACTGCTTTGCAGATGACACTGAGCTCTGCATGTCCTTTGTGCTCGAGCAGAGTGGAGCGGTCTCAGTCTTTAATAACTGCCTCTCTGAGATCCAGTGCTGGATGAGTGCCAACTGGCTGAGGATTAACACAGATAAAACTGAGTTGTTAGTGGTGGACCCAGGCTGCCAGGGTTTGGGGCTGCCTGCTGGTCAACTATCTGGGCTTTGGCTCGGGGGACCAGCTGCTTACCTCAGACCGGGTGCAAAATCTGGGCATTGTTTTTGACAGTGGCCTGACACTAAAATCTCAAGTGTCTGCTATTGTAAAACCTCTTTATATCATCTGAGGAACATCACTTGGATTAAGCACTTGGTCCCCACCTGGCGACCTTCCAACTTTGGTCCATGCCTTTGTGACTTCCCTTGACTACTGCAATGCCCTTTACCTAGGACTACCGGGGGCTGAAATCTGCTGATTGCAGCTGGTACAGAATGCGGCTGCCAGGCTGTTGACTGGTTTATCAAGATCTTGCCATATCACGCCTGTGCTCTGCTGCCTGCACTAGCTGCCTGTTCATGGGTGAATCACCTTCAAGGTCATATTACTGACCTATAATGACCTACATGGACAGAGACCATGTTACTTGCAAGATTTTCTTTGCCCCATTGCCCCCTCCACTCACTCCTTTCCTCCAAGAAGGGATTGCTAGGGGTTCCCAGGGTCCAACTTAAGACCTCAGGGGCTCATTCCTTTGCTTTTATGGCACCTACCCTGTGGAACTCTCTACCTCAGCGGATTAGAGAGTGCTTGACCATTAAGAGCTTTAAATCTGCTCTCAAAACACACCTTTTTTGGTATGGCATTTCCTGACTCTGATTAGCCTGTGCTTTACTGTAGCAGATTAATTGTAGCTGCTGATTCTATGTATTTTTATTCATTTGTTTTAACAGATTTTACTCTGTACAAGCGCTTTGCTCTGCAATGGAATTGCGCCTTTTTACAAATAAAGGATATGATATGATATGATATGATATGATATGATATGATAACCCTAACATGTGATAGGCAAAAGAATCACTACACTTATTGTTAGCAAAATCCTCACTCATGTCCTCTGTGATTATTGTCATGGACGTCAGTGTCCGTGGCCCTGTAGGCTGCATGGTTTCATCTGGTGCCAGAGGATCAGTAGGTCATGGGCTCTAGTCCCGCACTAGGAATGTTGGCTAATATCCAGTACTGACACTGCAGTGTAGCATGTGGAGGGGGCTGCCTGTTGAGGTGCTGTCCATCACAAGGGGAGATAAACTGAGGTCCCTACTGTCCATCACTGATAGTTGCCTTTGTAGATGTTAACAATCCCATGTGACATTGCAAGATGGGATTTTCCTGATGCCCAAATCAATATTTCCCAGTCAACAGAATGGGTCCATGTACCACTCACCCAGGACACACCTGGGATCAACCTGTCATAATTCATGGGGGATTTCCTTAACTACTTAGCTTTTTTATTATATTCTTCATCTACAAGGTTCCCAAATTACATCCCCAGATGCCAATGGCCATCTTCTCTTGAGGTTGGTTAATTTACACTTTAATTGTCATGTTTTGTATTTATTGTTTTTATGCACCTGGTCATTCATGAAAACAGGCTACTGAACTCGGGAACCTACCAGGTGTATCAAATATAAATCAAATTAAATCACACCAAGTTAAATGTATACTCACCTCGCTTGGTCTGATCAAAATCCTCACTCATGTCCTCTAACTCCAGATCACCTGAAATCACAGATAGAAGGGATTCCAGTTACATACCACATTTACAGGGTCTCCAAACTCCACCCCACCCAAGAGCAAAGGTCAACTGCAATTTGATTAGGAAACTTGCTTCACTTTTTCTAGATCAAAAATCCCATCCTCACAAGTCAAATTAATTGGCATTCAAGTTTAGACTTAGCATAAAATGCAATATAACACTCTTATTTCCCCACAGTAGCAATATCAGTTTTTCCTCCACACTCTAGTCTCAGACTGCTTCTAGCTTGTGAGTGCTTTCTGTTGCGACAGGTACTCACCGAGCTTGCTCAGACCAGCTTTCCCATTCATATTCTCATCAAACTCCAAAGCATCTGGAAATACAAACAGAAATGTTTCATTTCAGGAACACTCTGGATCCTGTCAACACCTTTTGGCACATGTTCTAGACAAGCTTCGGCATCTAAATCAGGGAATCCAAGCCTGAAAACATGGTGGTGGCCACAAAAGAACATAGAAACACAGCCATTTAAGGTCTGAAGGGACTTTAGACTCACTGTGTTTGCCCTCCTTCTTCTTAAGCAGGAATGAGCAAATATGCTGTTTCAGTCATAAACTAATTCAAAGATGTCCCTACCTACTACTACCTATATAGCCAGTGACTCTCTTGGCAGGTAGCAGTTTATCCAAGATTATCTAGGTTCAGCATCCTCCTCAAGAAGAAGTACTCTTTTCCAAAGTTACCCTCACACTTATCAACTTTGAGCTTCAGAGAGTGTTTTGCCTGCTGTAGAACACCATAGTGAGTATCTCTGTCAGACTGATCTTGTCAATGCCCTTGAGTACAGTATGTGGTAGCCTGAGATCATGGCTCCCTCTTAACATCCTTTTATCCAACGTGAACATGTTAAGGGCCATCAGCTCCTCATAGCTGTCATCCCTGTATCATGATCATTTAAGCGGCCCTGCATTACAATCTTTGACTGTTTCAATGTCTTTTTATATTGAGGAGCCTAGAACTGCAGAGAGTACTTCAGCTGGGACCTGAACAGGACCTTGTAAACAGGTGGGATTACTTGTTCCGGCCTACTGTGCACCCTCTTTTGATCCACCCCAGCATTGTGTTGGCTCTCCTAAATGTGGCCACACACTGCTTCTCATGCTTTATCCCCTTATCTTGTGTATTACCCCCTGGTCCCTTTCCTCCTCCTTCTTTGCAGCAGGAGCAGCCCCACACAATGTATAAGTTCAAACTCTAGTTTTCCTTTCAAAGTGTGGCACCTGACTTTTGGTTACACTGAATTTGAGCCTCTAGAAGTATAGTGATCAGCCAGTTTGTTAAGGTCATCCTTAAGGAAGTCCACCACCTAGGCCAGTTTAGTGCCTTCAGCAATCTTAAGCATCCTGATGCAGATGCTAGTTTCCAAATTGTTTAAGAAAATGTTGAGCAGCAGCAATCCCAGCACTGATACTTGACGGACTCCACTTTGTGCCTGCATATGCCAGATTTGGGTGCTTATCCCAGACGTCTGTCATGTATCACAGTGTCAAAGGCCTTGCTGGAGTATTAAGAAAATAATTTTCTACTCCAAAACTAAGTATATGGTGTGGTCCCATTTGTTGTCCGAGAAGCCTTCTGGCAACATACTGTTCTGTTTACCATAACCCTAACCACTGATATCATGTTGTCAGTGCCCCCACAATCTGGGCTGATGCAACAGCAAGAACCCACTAGTGAGTATTAACTAGGTAGAAACCCATCGTAGTTTGCTGTTGTTAGCATTAGCAACTTGTTTGAGAGACAGTTTAGCACTATACAACCCTGCTCAAAGACAAGCCAGCCTAAATTCCTTCTTGGTTATTTACATGTACTATCCATGATGCTTTTCATTAAGGGAAGCACACATTTAGACAAATAATCTGCCGACATCCATCACGGCTGACGCACAATGTCAACACACAGCATTGTGCCGTCAATAACTAATGTGTTTTTGCAGGGGCTGTGTCCTCACACCCCCATGCATGGGACCCTGCCCATCCCCACATTTAAATATAATCAACCCAGGTCGGAGTTGTTTCAGGAGGGGCACAACACCAGGAGAAGCCACATCTTAGAACTGCACACCATTACAGTGACTTTCATTGTAATGGTCTTTTTCCTTCTGTCACAGTTTTAGTGTCTCTGTACTGTGGGCCACCGTGCATTAAGGGGTGTATGTACTATTCATTTTGGAAAAGGTTCTGCTAATGCATTGTCATGCACAACAAATGTGTATTCTAAACCAAATGAGTACAAGAGAGAACCCCTATTTGCTCAAGGATAACTTGTAACTAGCATTTAATGATAAATCAATGTCCTTAACTGCATTTATTTCAATCATCTTTAGAATACCAGTAACCTAAAAATGACATTAAAGAGAGGAAGACTAGAGCTAAGCTTGGAGTCTTATTCAAGTTCTGATTTTTGGAACAATGTATATAAGACAATAGTTGTGCTATTATGGTAAAATATTATGACTAAACGTGTATTAATGTGAATTGAAATGATCAAGATCACAGTCACCTGAAGAAGTCAAGCAGGGCAAAACATTGAGCTAGGAGCATGGGACCCTTGTTATGAAATATATGGAAAAAGAAAGAAAATAACAAGAGTACTTTGTGCGTGGCTGACTTGGTTTGGTATATTTTCCATTAGACTTCTTATGTACATGATCCTGAAACTCTCCCCCACTTAAGTACCAACATTCATTATTACTGTGGAAAGTAAATATACCTCGCTTATTCTGATCAAAATCCTCATTCATGTCTTCTAACTCCAAAGCACCTGAAATCACAGAGGGAAGGCTTCCTATTACAGAGAGCTGGAAGGGTTTCCATTATATTTCTCACCTATATTATGTGGTCCCCAAGCTCCACCCCTCCCAACACCAAAGGTCATTTTCATTACGGGTAGCCAAGATACACACCTCGCTTGTTCTGATCAAAATTCTCATTCATGTCTTCTAACTCCAGAGCACCTAAAATCACAGAGGAACAGCTTGTCATGACAGTATAGAGAGATAGAAGGATTCTGTTATATTTCTCACCTACAGTACATGATCTCCAAGATCTACCCCAGCTCCAAAGGTAATTTTCATTATGGGTAGTAAAGATACGCACCTCGCTTGTTCTGATTGAAATCCATATTCATGTCTTCTAATTCCAGAGCACCTGAAATCATAGAGAGAACTATCCATTAGACCTCTCACAAAGACGCTTCCCCAAAGTCTACTCAATCCCACTGCTAGTGTTTATCTTCACTTTGAGGCAATGAGGTGGGAACCATAGAGCTGTTCACGTTATAGTAAGAGATACAATACAATCAACATTAAGCTGTTCCTCCAATGAATTGCTCTAGCATTTCTGACTGAGTTGCGTGAGTGTTCGTGAATCCAGTGCAAAGCCCGGCACAAACTGTTTCTTAAGAGTTGCAGCTCAGTTTTGCACTGCATTATGACTGGACTGCAGATGCTTATCAACTGAGTTGCAAAAACATTTTATAAGCATTGCTCTTTAGCTGGTTATGCCTTGAAAAACATTGTAATATAAATTGCCAGTACATTGCTAACTGTAAAAACAGTCCTAAACCAAGTCATTGGGGACAGTTTACTGCAACATGCTTGCGTAAGAGTAGACAATTTTCTATCATGTTCTTACCAGTGCCCCCATCTATTAAACATGTCAAATCTTGGTCTAAGGAGAGTGTTACATATTTGGTACCTACGATTCTGAGGGTACCAGGCAAATATAGTGCTGTCAAAACAGCGCATGGATTACCACGCTACAGAAAGCGCTAAAGGCAGTACAGCAACAGGGGTTTCATAGGATTGGGAATAACCACTACCCCGTCGCTGTATGATGAAATGGGTAAGTGTCAAGGCTGCTGCCGGTGCAGTGTCTGGTTAAGCTGCTCCATTACTGTTAACGGCTTCATTTAAAAAAAAAAAGAAAAATTTTTGCCTGCATGTTTTGCCCCATCCCTAAGTCCACACCCTCGGAGTTAGTTATCTTAATTCTGGGGGGTGGAAGGGCAAAGCTCCCAATGTTGAGGGGTGAAGGGGCCAGAGCTCCAGGCAAAAAGGAAAAAATCCCATTGTACTGAATGGGGTGTCTGCGGTCCTTTTTTGTCAGTGTTTTCACCGACATTATTTTGGCTTGCAGTTTTGTCTGTGGCATTATGTTCCCGTGTGATTTCTTCTCCGGCATTATGACCACGTGCCAATTTTGAAGGATCCAAGGAAATTATACTGCCCTGAGGTCTATATTACGTGGACCAAACTGAAAGATAATTACAGGTATGAATAGCAAAGCATGAGATGGCAATAAGGACACCAAATGACTCTTACGCCATCGCCAGACATTTTGATCAAGCTGGACACGATAATACAGACTTCTTGAAATATGTCAGCATTGAAAAATATCTCAATGGGACAAAGGAGAGTAGACTTAGTCAAAAAGCTCCTGCAAAGCAAAGCATTTTGGATTTATACCCTCAATGGATTGTATCCAAATGGACTAAATGAGGAATTATTGTTACATTAATTCTTAAACTGATTAAAGCATGGATAAATAGAAATGTGAATAAATCCAACTTCTGATACTTTTGGGTAAAAATGTGGCTAGCTGAAAAAACTGTGTAGCCAAAATATAATGTGGCAACATTTTCATAAAGTTCCATCCTTTTGCAGTTTGGTGGCTAACTGAATTCTAATGTGGCAGCAATTATTATGACACGCGTTCTTCAAACTACTAAGCATTGTAATGCCCCATTTTAAGTGACTTATGTTTAACAGCTTTGTGATTACACTACACCTTTGTTGAAATGTTATAAAGTCAGCAGTGAGTGAGTTTGGTAAAATGGTTATATACCTTTAAAATTTTAAGGTAAAAGCTTCATCCCATGAGGCAGTCCTTGATTCTAATGGCGTATACTGATTACATTTAAAATGTTAATGGGGTTGTGGTGATTGCAGACACCAGGGCTACATGACAGATCCATTTTTTTTTTTGTGGGTATTACTTGCTTTAAATGCGCAACCTAAGTTTAAATACTTGAAAGCTTGTTTTGCAAAGTGCAAAGCACTGAATGGAAACTTCAGGAAGGAGAGGCAAATGAGACCAATGGTTAACAGTGAAGTTGCTGCTGAAAGCACCTAGCAAGGTACTCCATCTGTTTACATAAGCACTCTGCGTGAGACGGTTTTGAAAGCCGTACTGAAACCCAGGTACGCCACATGCGCCGCTCTACCCTGATCTAATTGCTTGGTCACCCAGTCGAAGAAATCTATTAGATTCTTTTGACATGACCCCTCCCCCCCCCATCAATCCATGCTGCCTCGGGTCTTGTAACCCAGTGAATTCAAGATGATAAACAGTCCTTTCCTTCAGCAGTGATTCCATTAACTTTTCCACCACTGATATCAGGCTGACTGGCCTATAATTGTGAGCCTTCTCCCTGCTACCACTTTTTTTCTTTTTAAATTTACATTATATTTGTCGGAGCTGGCAGGTGGCTCCGCTCCCCCCCCGGGGGTCTTGTATCCATTCTCGGCTGGTGACCACATCACCAGGCTTGCCACCAGGACCATCATTGAGTCTGCCAGCTCTGGTTTTCTCCCTTTCTCTTGCTGCAGTCATGTGCATGTGTATGGAGGCATGTGCACTCCACAATCTGCAGTGCCCTCCCTATTCTTGCCACGCCCCACCTACACTATCCCCAGGATTCCACTGGGGGTAGCCATGCGGCGGGAGTGACCAGATACCTACCCAGGAGAGGAGAACTGCCTTATGGCTGCTCAATCCAGCTCCTGCCCTCCCCGTTGGCTGACCCACAATGACCCAGACTCATTTCCAAACCCAGTCCCCAGCATAGCACAAGGTGTGGTGTCCAGTGTCTCACCCCTCAGTGCTGCCAGACCATCCTGCTACCACTTTTCTGAAGTGGAACTACATCTGTTCTCCTTCAGCCCTCCTGTTTCCAGTGAGCTGTTAAATAGGACTGTCAGAGGTGCAACAAGTACCTCTCTGTGCTCCTCAATACCATTGGATACACTCCATCTGCCCTATTAGCTGGTCAGCTTTCAGATTAGTGAGTCCCTTCATGATTCTCTCATCTGAAAATGGGCTAGTGTCGATTTCCTACCTCCAAAGCTTGTCTTACTTTTTTGTGACTCCTCCCCTTCTCATTCATCTGTGAACACTAACAAAAGTATTTGTTCAGGATGTCTGCCTTTTCTTGGCCCCACTCTACACAGTCCCCCACTTCCTTTCTAACCATACAATCCATCCCCTGGTCTTCCTCTTTTCAGTTACATACAGTACCTAAAAGATTTCTTGTCCCCCTTTGTTACTGCCTGGGCTATCCTCTCCTCTCCTCAGTTTTTTCCTTTGCAATTCTTGTTGCTTTCCTGCCTCCTTTTGCCTCCCCTGATACATCTCGCTATTCTCCTACCTCTGTGTCTCCTTATACCTTCTGAATACAACCCTTTTAGTCTTTAACTTTTCAGTCATCTCTTTTGAGAATAGCAGTCTCTTTTCCCTCTTGCTTTTGCTCACTTGCTTAACATAGAGGTTTGTTGCTTGACTATGCCCCCTTTCAACTTAGCCCTCTGCTCCTCCACCCCACTCAGTTCATCCCCTTCCCTACCAGGTCATATCTGAGGCATTCACCTATCTTTATAAAATCTGCCCTCCTGAAGTCCAGGACCCTCACCCTTGTGTTGTTCGATTCTGCAGCCGTCATTATACTGAACCACACTGTACGGTGATCACTGGTCCCCAGCCGGCCTCCCACCTTGATGTCTGCAACACTGTCCCTGTTAGTGAGTACCAGGTCCAGTACTGCCCCACCATGAGTGAGCTCCCCTGACTAGTTGCCTGAGGAATGCCCCATGCAGGGAATCAAGTCTAGGATGTCCCTACTTCTAGCAGAAGTTGCAGCAGGGAGGTTCCAAGCTACAGATTGAAGTCCCCCACCAGCAGCACTGCATGCTGTTCTGCCATCTTGCCAGTAACATCCACTAGTAATTTATCTAACTCCTCCCCCTGTGCTGGAGGTCTGTAGATCACACAAGTGCAAAAAGTGGCTCCATTATCCATCTCCAGGGTGACCCACAGTAACTGTTCGCCTATATTGACTGTATCTCCATCACTTTTATACTTTTCCTCACATTAAGCACCACACCCCCACCTTTCCTTCCCACCTCGTTCTTCCTGAACAGAGTACAGCCTGGCATGTCCATGTCCCAGTAATGGTTTTCAGTGCACCATGACTCAGTAATGGCCACAATATACAGTCTGGCCTCTGCCATGATGACCTTTTGGTCCAGAATCTTATTTCTTGACATTTAGCATTTGTTCACGGGCGTTCCAGATTTTGTTACCACTCTGCTTGTTACCCCCTTTTTCCTATCTGCCCCTCCTTCCCCTCTCTTTAATGCTTTGTTCTCATCCAGCTTCATTTCTACAACCCTGCCTCCTTTATTAATTTGTACAATAGGGATTCCTCTTTCCCCTCGACTTCACCTTACAGTTTCTGCATTGCAGATTCCTTCTGTTACCCCCTCAGCTTGTTTAAATGTTCAACAAAGTAGCATTTATACCATCCACAGAGGACTGTGGTGCCCTTCCTAGATGGATGCTGCCATCACCCCTGCATAGGCCCTTTCCCTCCAGGTGGGTCCCCAGTCCACAATATAGCCAAACCTCTCCTCTCAGCACCATTCCTTCAACCGTGAGTTGAAGCTCTTGGTACAGAGACCCCTCTTGTCCCTTCTGTCCTCATCAAAAGCCATTGAGTGCACTACCTAAGACCCTTACTCTGCTCCCTAAACTCCCCTTGTACTAGCCCAGCCCCATCCCTTGCCAGCTCCTTAGTCTCCAGGTGGACAAGGAACACCAGCCTCTTCCAGTCCTGCTTCCCTAGTAATCCTTAGGACCTGCTTCACATTCCTCTGGGCCATAGTGCCACATAGGCACCTAACCTCCCTCTCCCCCTTCCTATTTCCAAATCTATTCCCCTCACAATTCAGTCTCCCACAAGACATCGGTTTCTTCTCTTCTAGAGTACTCTATCACCCTCCTTGGGGGTCTCTACTACAGAGGACCTCTGTATCCTCCCTGGCCACTACAACTGGTGCGAACTCCTGGTGGTCCTGTCCCACCACAGTGGCATAAGAATTACATAGTGGTACTTGTTGAGGAATGTGACTCTGACCCATTACCTCCACCCTTCCAGAGCCACCATAGTCTAACCACTCCTCCTCCTGACATCCTGTGAGGTAACAGTGGAAGACTTGTGGCCCCTGGGTAGGAGAAATGTCCCTGAATCATACCCAACCTGTCCTGCAGTGTAGCAACTCCCTCAATCTAGAGAGGAGCATACAGGTGAGACAGCACCACAGGCTCTGGAGGATCTCTTGAAAACTGCACCCCACGGTCGCTGCACAGCACCACTCCCAGCATTCCCACCCTACTCCCTGTGTTTCCTGGAAATACTCTTCAACTCTTTTTGCCATTTTTCCCTTGATGCCCCCCTCTGCGCACATCATTGTGATCTGTACCATGCCCTGTCCTTCCCTTCCCTGACAAACCGATGTCTCTCTCACTGCACAAAATTCACCTCCAAGCACTGGCTGGGTGAACTTCCCTCCTATCTCTCCCCTGCCTTTACAGCCACCCCCCACTCCTTCCCAAATCCTAAGATCTACCGACTCATGAACCCTGGTGGTCCCACGCCGTTCCACCCTTATTGACCAATCGGGTTATTCTTATCGCCTCCCAAAAATCTGAAATTCACTTCCCCCTCAAATTTGCCACTCATCCTCTTGCTGCTCCATTAACTCTGCCCTCAAGAACTTCCTTGCCCCTTCCTGTGCCTGCCATGACCCTCCCTAATCCCCTCGCCATCTCTCCTAAGCCCATATTACCATATGCCTACTCCCCACCACTCCTATTTCCCTCTGATCGTGCTCTTCCTTGTCCCCTACTCTCCCTCCTCCTAAAGTGTTCCTCCCCCTTCTTTCTCTACCCTTAATCTACCTCCCTCCTGTGAGCTCGATCACTGCCTTGTGCAGGCAGGATCCATAGCACATGGTGGGCAACAAATTTACCCCCTTTCCCCTATTTCTCCTTTTACTGCACCCCACAGTCACTGCTAGATCACTGCCTTGTGCAGGCAGAGTCACCCAGCACACTGGTGGGGTACTAACCCCCCCATCTATAGCTAACCTCTGCTCAGGCTCATATGCCTACTCCCCACCACTCCTATTTCCCTCTGATCATGTTCCTCCTAGTCCCCACTCTCCCTCCTCCTAAAGTGTTCCTCCCCCTTCTATCTCTATCCTTAATCTATCTCCCTCCTGTGAGCACACTGGTGGGTTACTACCCCCCCTACTATAGTTGACCTCTGCTACCCCATCCCACAACATCCCTCCCTCAACACCCCCCTCTCTCACATCACTATATATAAATAACTCTCATCACCTATAACCAGTGTCCTACCATTAGGGCTCTCCACCGCCCTGCCCAGATAGGGATAACAGGACACAGTTGAATTTCAACTCCCCCCCTTCCCCCCCTTGGATACCCTCCACCCCTACAATATCTCTCTCTCATCACCCTGCCACATTCTACCTCCCCTCTCCTCCAACCCCCCCACTTCCGGTTAACACAGCCTAACACTGGCCTACCCCTATACTCAATTAAGCACTTATAACCTACCCCTATACCCCTCTTATATACACTTTAGTCCACCCTGTCATCTCTGTTTGCCTCGAAATTCATGTTCTGTCTGTGTCACTCAGTAAATTTCCTTTCCTTTCTTCTATTCTGCCCTTCGCAATTTTTCATTCCCTCCTTTCGTTCTTCCTCTCTTTACTCCAATCACTGTAAATCTTGAATATCTATGTTACACTAATGGCTACCAATTACTATTGGGTCACCTTACCATCTAGTGCTACATACTGTTGCCAAGTTATTATATGTGTTCCAGTGTTACCAACTGTGACACACTGTTGCCAATTTGCTCTATGTGTCTTCATACCTACTATACTTAAGTGTTGCATTGTTAGCCAATGTGATCCACCTGTAATCCCTCCTGCTGTCATTGTATGCAAGTAAGCAAATTGTATTCCAGCATTGTAACATTTCTTTGTATTCTATCCCATTATTTCCTACCCCCAAGGCAGCACCGAGAGATGAGCAATTTGTTGCTCAGCGTGCTTTCCTGGTGAAACATTTCAATAAATAGAAATAAAATACTTTTGTATCCGTATCTCTGATAGGGTGTTTCTAGTTTTACTCATTTTTTTTTGTTGGTATGCTACTTTGATCATTTACCCTTGATTGGGGTTTTTCTGAAACAGAGCCTGGACCATGACAGCCCTCCACACACCTCCGCAGCTGGCCCCAACTGAACAGTCATTGTACTGAGCTTATACTGTAAAGTGTATGGGTTTATTGATGCTCAATGTACACATACAATTTACTGCATACACTGAGTGTAGTGATTGTTCAGCTGGGCCTGGCCGCAGAAGTGTGTGGAGGGATGTGCCAGTCCCGGCTCTGTTTTGGGTTGGAAGGGTCTGGGTGGTGGACACCACAAGCTGGGATGGGGAATTTGGAGCCAATAGACCACCAGGGCATGGGATATATTACGCACAAGTTCTGGAACCATCAGGGATTGGGAAGGGGCAAGGGATATTACCAATATTATAATTACTGGCACCATCGGGGATCAGGAAGAGGGCAAGGGAAATTAACAGTGGTTTAACTACCCGCACCATCGGGGATCGGGAGGGGAGTCTGCTAGGGCAGCTGGTTAATATGTCTTGTGTGTGGGATTTTTGGCTGTGTGTGTGTGTGTGTGTGTGTGTGTGTGTGTGTGAGGGAATATAGCACATACACAACTACAGAGAATATTGTTCTAAGTACCATTAGACCAGCCCTGGCTGATATAAGGGTACTCAGAAATTCATCCTGTGGGTGTGTTTCCAGAGTCCCATTTTAGAGGAAGTGGCAGTTTGCATCTGCCACATTCCCCCTTGCACCATGCCGCAGCCACATTTGTGGCACAGGGGTGGTGCAGTTCTGGTTGGGGGCAGGCAACCTGCAGCTGCCACAGGCTGCCTTTGAGAATCGCTCCTGGTGCATCCTTTGGTGCAAGAGGCACTTTGCTCAATTCATTTTGGCACAGGTCCCTTGCACCGTGCTGGGAGCTTTGCAAATCGGGCCCACTGCCTCACAACTTAGTACACCTTAAAGTAACCGTAGCAAAATAAAAAGAAAAACTTGTCTTGATTTGCCTAACGCAGGATCAGCAGTTACATGTACCCCACAGGAGCCCATCTGTCTCCATGTACCTAGTTGACCTGGCTATTATTGTTCCTCTCAACTTCATTTTTTGTCCTACTCCTGCTCTCTCTTTTCCTTTATCTTACCTCTCTGAAAGACATTCCTCATATGCCTTAGCTCTGTGACTAGGGAGTTTTTACTTGGGACTCACTCCCTTATTTCAATCAAACCTTACAGTTTTAGGTATTCCCAGTATATTTAGATCCATATCTGTGGAAATCCTCTTTCAGGCTTCTGGACCACGACACTCAATTTTTGTAATTTTATCTTTTTTGTTAATTTAGCCAACCAAGCATTATAAGTGACTCCTGGTTCATCCTTCCAGCCCTGGGTAATGAGTCTCTTGGCAGCCACCATTGTTACATTGTATCATCTAATCAGCTGATCCAACAGGGTCGGGAGTGTTCCTGTGTCCCCCAACAAGCATATCTGAGTCTGACAGGGCCCAATTCATCCACAGTCCTTGGAAATGTGCCCATAAGATCTTCTTGGAAATGCTTATGTTCAGAAAACATATGAACTAGAATACCCACTCAGCCTACCTTTCAAGCACAACCCTCTTGACAATGCCATCATCAGTAATAATTTGCTGGGTGCTAGATCCCACATGTGTAGGAGTTTAAATTGTAACTGTAGGGCCCCCACTTCTCTGACTCCTACAATCAACAGTTTTCCAAACTGTTTCACACTTGATTACATCTTGCGCTAGGCCTGGTTCCATCTTCCTGCTAAACTGAAGCTGATGGCAGGTTTCAGTAGCATAGTTTTGATATATTTTTTAAATAATATCATCAATTACTTTGGCCTGTCCTCTTTGCTAAGTAGGCTTATGGCTGATGAGGTATCTCCCTTCCTCCTGCTGGAACGGGGCAATGTGTGCAGACACTGACATAGTTGCAACCAGTCACTGGTCCTTGTTCTCCAGGGAAAAATGCTATTTCAGCATTCAAGGGTATCATATCTACATATTCTCAAATGTCCCTGATCAGCAATAGATCTTGTCTTTGCCAGTCCATCCAGGTACCCACTCATCCCCCAACCTTATCCCGGGGATTTCTCCATAGTGGGGCTTGTGTTGGTGCATTATCCCTGTACCAGTAGAATTCTCCAGCTGGGTGAGACAACTGACCACTCAACTCATTTCATTTCTTTCTGTAATCTTTTACAAGTCAAAGCAACCTTCTCCCATGTCTGAGAGAAAAAATTCTAACCAGGAACTCTAGCAGAACCATAACTTGCGACTATATTAATTCCAAGAACATTACTGGACATTTTGCAGCAACCAAACAACCAGTCAGCTGCCCTTCCCTTCCCTTCCCTTCCCTTCCCTTCCTTCCCTTCCTTCCCTCATCCATCCTTCCTTCCTTCCTCGTTCTCACTGTGTTTTTCCTTTTATTCCCCTTTCTTATTTTTCTTAGTAGTTTAATCCTAAAAAGTCACTTGTGTGTCTTTCTTGAAGAAGCAGGTAATTTAATGTGGTAAATAATTCTAGTCAACAAAACTCCCTCTAATGGATTTCTTAGTTAGTCTGACCCTGAGAAATAAAGTAAACATTTGAGTCATCATGACTTATCTGCTTTAAGTCACTTTCACCGCACTTACGGTAGCAAAGACACTCACCTCGCTTGTTCTGATCAAAATTCTCACTCATGCCTTCTAACTGCAAAGCCCCTGGAATAATAAGCAGAAGGGTTTCTATTGTACTCTATTTAGGGAATGACAGTTGTAAAAACACACAATAGCTATAAAAGGTTCCCCTAACACACCTGGCCACTTTGGTAGTGGTGCTCTGAGAGGAGGCTCAAACTGTGCAAACAGCTCCAACAAGCACCTTGAAAAGCAGGAAAACAAAAAACACTCCCTGTCACTTAACCTGGAGTAATTAGTTTTACTCTCTGAGGTTTGGGGAGTGTGGCAGTGTTACCACAAAGCTACTTGGCAGAGTTAAACAGTTGTAACATTTTGTGGTTTACCTGTATGGTAAAAGCTCAATGGTACAGCTGTAGGTTTACCTGACCCGCGGCGTGCTTGCTAAGGAGGCAGGCAGCCACATCCTACCCTTTCCTGTAACCTTGTGAAAGAAAGCTCAGAGCATCAGCTGCAGTTTGGAGGAGGGTGTATGAGGATTCGGGGTTGGATCTGCATATGTTAAGCCCTTTACCTTCATTTACTCCTTCAGAAAAAAGTCTATCAGTCCACATTCAAAAGTGTAGCTTTTGTACAGTATTTAGTTTAAGTGGTATGTGTTATTTATTGCACTGACTGGCTGTGGAGTGTGAATTTTACCATGTATATGTTAGTACCGTGCCATTAAGTAGGGATTACGCAAACTTGTGGGAGGGCTATTAAAGTCCCCTTGTCTTGCAGTTCGGGGAAGGAGATGGAGAGTGACTCAGAGGAGGAAGAGAGAAGGTGAGTTGGAGCTGGGATGCTGACACAGATCAAGGCTGCTCTCTTGATTAAAAGCTGTCTGAAGCTTCACTCCTTGGTATTCCAGGATTAATGTATGCCAGCATTATTCCTGAGAAATGGTGATCCTGAAGGAATTGGTCAGTGCGCTGCATTGTTCAACATTGTTCAAAGTGATCATGTCTAAAAGGTACAGCCTCCTGAGTTCAGTGTACAAAAAGTTATTTTAGTTTGTTATTTGTCTCCAATAAAATGATAGGCACATGTAAACCTTTTATGCCTTTTATGTACCTAATAAATTGTGTCTTTGCTTATTCTAGTTACACCCCATCACACTCCTGTAACACTTTGTGAAAGAACAGTTACATATGTACTGTAACAGCAGATCTTCGAGATAATCTCTTTAATCAGGCCACACCTATGGAACTTATAGTTGCCAGGCACTAGGACCACATGGAAACTTTTGCAAGCAGTCAGCCAAGGAGGGCCCATGATGACGTCAGACCTCAGCATCCACATAAACGTGGGCAGCCCCTCTTCTCCTCAGTTTCCTGCCAGAGATCATACTCGGAGGACATCCCTGTAGGGAACCAAGAAAGAACCCAGCACTCCACCAGCCAGGCAAGGCAGAGAGCTGGAAAATGTATTAATGGAGATAGGAGCTCAAAGACCCAATGTTGCAGGCCCAAAAAGGGGAAGGAGGGTGAGATGGCATGGCCTGAAGAAAGCGATTCTACTGTTGTGGTAAGTATGTACAGTAACTGTTCTATCTTCTTTGAGGATATCTATTTCATCAGGCCACACCCATGGAATGAATACCAAGCAGTACAGAAAAACTAACAGTCTGGGTGACTGGAGCCTATAGGCTTATGAAAGCAAGGTCAAAGCCTTCTCGTCTTGAGAAACCATGTCCAAACTGTAGTGTTTAGTGAAGGTGTGACCAGTACTCCAGGTAGCAGCTGCAGAGATTTCTGCAGCAGTCACATTTCTAAAATGAGCAACAGAGGTGACCATGCCTCTAGTGGAATGACCCCCGGATGACACCAGCACATTTCTTACCATACTTCCTGTAACAAAAAGTAATACAGTTTGCTAGCCAATTAGACAAGGACTGTTTAGAAACTGGGGCACCCTCTTTCCCAGAGGCAAACAAAACAAAAAGCTGTGAGGACTTCCTGCAATCCTTGGTACGGTGTGTATAGTACGTCAATATACTATGCACATATAACGTGTGGAGCAATGCTTCCCCTGGATTTGCATGCTCTGGATAATACACTGGCAGGTGGATGGTTTGATTTAAAGTAAGCTCAGACACCACCTTTGGTAGAATCTCAGTATTAGTATGCAAAGACACGCTGTCTTTGTGGAAAATCAGATAAGGCGGTTCACACATTAGAGCCTAGAGCTCCAACATCTTTTGGGCAGAAGTGATTGCAACTGAAAATAAAACTTTTCAAGAGAGAAAGTGTAGACCACAAGTCATGGCTGACTCAAATGGAGCCAAAGTGAGCTTTTCCAAAATAAAATTCAGGCCCCAGTCTGGGACTGGATTGCAGATAGGAGATTTTCAATGTAGAATGCCTCTCAGGAATGTACAGGCTACCTCCAGCTGAGCCACCGTACGACCATCCAAAGGCACATGGAAAGCTGATAATGGCAGCCAGGTGCACTTTGATTGAGGAATACTGCAGGCCTGAATCCGATAAGGACAGCAGGTACTCTAAAACCTGATTAACTGGACAGGTGAACAGGTTCAGGTGATGAGAAGCAGCCCATAAAGTGAACCGCTTCCACTTCATGGAGCAAGTAGATCTGGTGGATGGTTTTCTAGCAGCCACCTGAACATTCAACACTTTTTGGGAAACTCCAAAACAGGCCATGGCTATGTCTTCAGGATCCATGCGTACAAATGAAGAGACTTCAGGTCCGGATGGACCAGGGTTCCCTGTTCCTGTGACAGTAGACCCTTGCGCAGAGCAGAGGTGCTGGGGGCTCCGTGGCCAGCTGCTGCAGAAGAGTGAACCAGATCTGTCAAGGCCATAGGGCAGTGATAAGCATCAGAGTTGCCCCCTCCATTTTCAACTTGAGTAGTACCCTCTGAATTAGAAGAAAGGGAGGGAAGGCATATAGGAACTTCCTTTTCCAAGAGAGGGACAACGTATCTTGCCAGAAAACTCCAGGCCCTAGAGTAAGAGAGCAGAAAGTGGCAGGAGAGGAGGGCCACCTACATTTATGTGGATGCTGATGTCTGACATCAATTGTGGGCTGCTCCTGGCTGATTGCTTGTAAAAGTTTCCATGTGATCCTAGTGCCTGGTGGCTGTAAGTTCTATAGGCATGGCCTGATGAAAGAGATATCCTCAAAGAAGATCTGTGCTTTCCTGGGCTGGAAGATCTATGGCAGGAATCAAATCCAGGTTTGTAGCATGGTAACACAACACGCTACTATAGGGCTGGTGTAGCACTGTTTGTCAAAAAAGGCGTGGTATTGGAGGGGTAGAAGAGGCAGAGGGGAATGTGGAGGCTATTTGGGTAACCTTGCTGAGCAGGGGGATAAGAGAGTAAAGGTTGGAGTGGTATACAGACCATCAGCACTGGCAGAGGTCCTGGAAGAAAGTTTGGTGGCAAATCTCGAGGGACACTGTAGATTGGGAAAGGGAAAGATAGTGGTAATGGGGGATCTCAACATGCCAGGAACAGACTTGGGGACTATGACATCACCAGTGGCCAGAGAGCAGAGACAGCTGGATGTCTTTCAGGATATGTTTCTGACCCAACAGGTGGGTGAGCCAACTAGGGAGGCCCGGACACTGGACATGGTCCTGGTGGACAGTGATCAGATTGGGGGCCTAGAGGTGAGAGACCCATTGGCTGGGAGTGATCATGCCACAGTCTGGTTCTTCCTGGACTAGGGAGGGAGAAAAGCTGAACAAGGATGGTAGTAACTGACTTTAGGGGTGTAGACTTCAGGGAGATGGGAAGGATCCTTAAAGATCATCTGGACAGGATAAGGCCGGATATGGATGCTGACAGCAGGTGGGGGATCATTAGGAGGGGAATACAGGAGGTTACCAGATCCTGCTCAAGGGAAAGGCATAAGTATGGTAAGGCCAGAAAACCCTGCTGGTGGATCCGGGAGGTACAGGAGGTGGTGAGGGAAAAGAAGGCGGCCTACGGGTGCTTCAAGTGCTCAAGGAGTGAAAGGGATCAGGAGGAATATGAGCTGAAAGCCAAGAGAGTCACCAGGGTGGTGAGAGCAGATAAGACAAAAAAGGAGCCATCCTTGGCCAGTGGGATCCAGAGAGGGGACAAGGAGTTCTTTAAATACATACGGGAAAAAAGGAAAGTAAGGGGCATATCAGCAAGATAAGGATAGGGGAAAGTTGGGCACAGGAGGCGGGGGAACAGGCAGAAGTCCTAAATGAGTACTTTGCCTCAGTTTTTACTGGGGGGATGGAGGGGCTATGTCTTGCGAGGGGAGCGGAGGCAAACTGTAGCAAGGGGTGGGACCGGTAGAGACCAGGGGACCTGATGGGTCTGGGGAAAGGAAATGGTCACCACAGACAGGTGGGGGCCCAGCAATGCAGAGTGAAAAAGGGGAGGACATGGAGGATGAAATCCCAGTAGAGAGAGTGAGGGCTTTGAGTGAAGGAAGCCCTCAGGTCCCTTCAGATGGAGAAAACACCTGGGCCAGATGAGATACACCCCGGGGTGCTGAGGGAACTGGCGAATGTCCTGGCAGTCCCGCTTTTCAACATGTCTCTGAGGACTGGGTGGGTGCCCCAAGACTGGAGGGTGGTCCATGTCATGACGATCCACAAAGGGGGATCAAGAGAGGAGGAGGGAAATTACAGGCCTGTCAGCCTGACATCGGTGGATGGCAAGGTGAAGGAGGGTATTGGCAAGGAAAGGCTAGAGGGGATTACTGGAGCAAACTAGGTACTTGGACGATAGGCAGCATGGCTTTGGTATGGGAAGATTGTGCCAGAAAAATCTTGTTGAGTTCTATGACTGGGTGACAAGGGCCCTGGACCAGGGTAGGCCAGTGGGTGTCCTCTTTCTGGACTTTAGCAAGGCATTTGATTTGGTACCCCACAGTGGCCTGCTGGCTAAGCTGAAGGAAATGGGGGTATGGAGACAGTTGTTAAGATGGATAGGAAATTGGCTCTCTGAGCCTGCTCAGAAGGTGGTGATTGAAGGGTTAGCCTCATCCTCAAGGTGGGTTACTAGTGGGGCTCCCCAGGGATCAGTGCTGGGGCCACTCCTGTTCAATGCCTACAGTATATCTCAGACATCAGGAGGGGGATCAGGAGTGAGATGAGTCTCTTTGCAGACAACTCAAAGCTGGGTGCAGTGGTGGATGGGGAGGAGGGGAAGGTGGCCTTGCAGAAGGACCCAGAGGCTCTGGAAAGGTGGTCAGGAAAATGGAAGCTAAAATTCAGTGCAGGGAAGTGCAAGGTTCTGCACCTGGGAGTCAGAAATCCAGGCCAGGGGTATACCCTGGGAGGACACATGATTCAAGTCACGGAGGTTGAGAGGGACCCAGGGGAAGTGGTAGATGTCAAAATGAACAACTCAGAGACTTGTAGGAGGACAGCAGCAAGGGCAAATAGGATGCTGGGATGCATTGCCAGAGGGATTACCTCCAGAAAGGCGGAGGTGATCCTTCCACTGTACAACCGCTTGGTTAGGCCACACCTTGAGTATTGTGTACAGTTTTGGAGACCACATTTAAAGAAGGACATTACACTCCTAGAGAGGGTCCAAAAGAGGGCGACCGAAATGATCTGGGGCCTGGGGGAGAAGACCTATGAGGAGAGGCTCAAGGAGCTTGACATGTACACCCTGCAGTAGAGGAGGGACGGGGGGGTATGATAGAGGTCTTTAAGTACATGAAAGGGATCAATAAAGGAGGCCCAGTCAAGGTGTTCCAAAGGAAGGAGGGTGGGGCAACAAGAGGTCATGGGTGTAAGCTGGAAGTGGGCAGGCTCAGAGGAGAGAGGAGGAGATGTTATTTCACTGAAAGGGTGATGGAGCAGTAGAATGCACTGCCCAGGAAGCTGGTAGAGGTGGAAACTGTGGATGGGTTTAAGAGGGGATGGGACAGGTCCAGGTACAGGGAGGAGGGTAAATCTGACCAGGCCCAATACAGGTGGAACATCTTGGACAGGGGAGAGTATAACCCAAGGGAGAGGGGGGGACACCACAATTGGCCCTCAGTGTGGGTGCTGAAAATCAAGCAGACTCAAGAAACTGTTAGGCCTATTCTGCTGTCATTTTGGTATGTTAGTATGTTTGGGCAGTACATTAACATATAGTATCTACTAACATTCATAAAATTGGAACAAGAAATCCTGCACTGTGATTACTGGAATCCAATCACATGACCATATAGTACTAAAGGATAACTGCATACGCACAGGTTTGTATCTTGGCAACACAGTACATTACTATAGGGCCATATGTTAACATATAGGGCTGAATTTTTAAATGGCTTAGATTGCCATGAGCCTCAGGTGAGCTGACGATACAGCGCACGGGCCTTGCGGCAATCTAATGGGAATTTCTATCCCGTGCAGCAACTGCCACAAGTTAGACCAACCTGAGACAGATATTTGATGCACACTGCCATTAATTGTGGAAACTATTCAAACTGCACCCAAGATTGTAAAATTGGGCACAGCTTTGGGGAAAGGGTTCTGCACATCACCAGAATCTAAGTGTCATGGCACAGTGTTTGACTCAAGTCCTGTGCCACACTTTGAAAATCCAGCCCATAGTTTCTATTAACATTTATAAAATGAGAAGCAGAAATTCTGTACTGTGATTAGTGGAATCTAATCACATGATCATACTGTATGACAGAATAACTGCACATGCCCAGGGTCGCTGTGTGGCAACACTCTAGTTACTGTAGGGACATACAATAATATATAGTATCTACTTACTTTTATAAAATGGGAAACAGGAATGCATTACTTTTATTTATTTAAGTAGTTTTTGTTGACCGGGGAAGGAGGACTAGACAATTCTGCCTACTTTCTGCCTCATCCCGGGGAGGGGTTTATAGATGGATGCCAACTGACATTGAACCAGATTAAGAGGTTGGTGGTATTTTTTGTGAATGGGAGAAATTTGGCCAGGGCACCCGGGAAATTCCCTTATTCTTGCAGTAGGGGGCGCTGCTGTCTTGTGATGGCGGATCCTGGCGTCAGTAGTGAGGTGGACATGGAGGGAGCAGGAGGAATGGCCTCTCCTTCTGTATCACAGTCTATGGAGGTTACTATGGATATTAAAGACACCAGCTGGCTTACCTTATCGGAAGTCCCACGGGTGAAGCAGCTGTGGGGTCAGAGAACAGAGCAAGAAGACCAAGATGATTTGTTCCTAGAGTCAGAATGTAAATGGCAACAGCTCACCAAAGTAATTGCACTGCACGAGCAGTTGCTGAACAGTGGATGGAATGTCGTGCAGAGTGCACGGGAGGCACACGGACCCATGTTGATGGACACACAGGAACAGGACGGAGGAATGCAACACGGCATGCAAACTGCAGCAGTGTTGGAGGAGTCAGTGGAATTGATGACAGAAATGGAAAGGATGTTATTCATTATAAAGAAGTGGCGGTGATGGAAACTGTCCCAGAAAGGAACAAGTGAGGCAAGATTCTATGTCTGCGGTTGTACCCGCGCAAGTTAAGTACAGTTGGCTGACCTGAGAGCTTATGAAGACAGGTGTAGGAACTGTGGGGGGTTCTGAGCAAAGTGGATTTCTTAACAGAACTGTGTTGGGGCATTTGCAGTGTCCTATGCCTACTACAGAAATGAATAGCCTAAATCAAGGGAAGGACAATAGTGTTGATCAGGAGCCAGTGATATTGTCAGGTGGCATGTTTGAGGTACAAAATGAAGACGAAATTTGATACAGAAGGGGAAGACCTTGTCACAGGTTCTGCCGATAATGACACTTTGTTGCACAATTCCTTTGATAATAATGTCTCTGCCTCTGGTCTTACAATTGCAGAAACCTTAGAACAAGCAGGATGGGTGATGGGCACAGGGCAGCAACCATGGCAGTCTCCAGGACCTGTGCCTGCCTGACAGATACTGTCACCTGAGTTTGTGTCCATGAGTGGAAGTCCACTCCATATTTCCTCTTCATTAGAGTTCACCCAGAACTCCACCTTAGCCTTGCCTGCTCCTCATACTCTTAAGGGTGCTAAGGAAAAGACTGCTGGGTGATGGACAAACAGCAGCAGGCATTGAGAGTCCTCCCAGAGCTCAGAATTCTACCTTCCAAAATGACAGTGGGCTTGTATAACCCCCCAGCCTGAGAGGTCAGGTGCAGCTGACAGACCTCAACCTTCTCCAACAGAGCAAGGCTCCCTACCTTCAAGAACTTAAGCTGGGTTGTTTCATGCCCCTCCTGAACCTGCTAAAAGACAGAATGCCATTAGGATAAAGTGTCATGGCGGACTTGAGGTGTTTCCAGACACACTTTATGTGGGGAAGCAATTAAGGACAGCCTGCCATTTCAGGCTGCTGAGGTCTACGCATTGATTTAAGCTTTAAAACAGCTAGCAGCTTGGAAATGTTTTGGATAAGATACCAACAAGTGACATATACACCATTATGGTTTCCTTTTGCTGTTTTTTCCATTAACAAAACCTGCCTTCAAAATAATTACTGTCCTGTTCAAGAATAAGGGTGTGTGTATATGACATACTACATGGGTTGAAAACAAAATGCACTGTGTTGGAGAACCTGGACCCCATTATGGACTCAGAACAGCTATGGACCGGGGGTTGGAGAATTCGGGTTTGTCTCCCATGGATGAATGGCGTGATACAACATCTGCCAAGCTGTTTCTATTGGGGAGAGACAGAGGCTTTATTTTTTATGCTGGAGAGCCAAAATCATGTTTTCGATGTGGCACATGTACACATTTAGGTAGTGCTTGGGATAAACAAAAATGTTCTCTGTGTGGGGGAATTGGGCATGTCAATGTGGGTTGTCCAACACCAATCAGCTGTAACAAATGTAATGAAGTTGGACATTCTTTTAGAAATTGTCCATAGGCAGCACATACATAACAGGCCAGCTGTGGAGAGAGTGAGGAACAAGAAGATGTGATTTCTAGGGCCCAGGAGAGGGACATAACTAGGCCTACCTTAAGATCCTCTGGACTGGCTACGGACAGGAATGATGGAGGTGTGCCTCTGTGGTTGGATACAGAAAATGATGGTGAGGTTTTGCTTTCTGGACCAGATGGCCTGAACCACCAACTGGCTATGGGGGCTCAAGGAGATGATATACATACATGTAGCAAGGGCACTAGTGAGCCAACACTTTCTATGAGCCCTCAGGAGAGTACTGGAGAAGCAGTGCAACCACCAGTGTCCACTGAGGAGATGATGCCTCCCCCATCCCCTATGGAGTGGAACAAGCCCTCTCCACAGAGAAGTTCTAGAAATAAACCTGCAAAGGAACCTCCACCTTCAAAACTGGCCTGTAAGGAAGATATTCCAGTGAAGAACTTGTCTTGTCTTGCAAACAGGGATTTCATCCCTAACGACAGATGATATCCTGTATGAGAATAAAAAATGTTATCTACCTACCTAATAATAAATCTGTGGTGTTGGCAAAATGAAAAGCATGGGGAGATACAGATGATGAACTGTATTCCTCATCCATTGCTTCTTCTCTACCCGAGGTCACTACTGACACTGATCTGGTGTCAACTGACTAAGAAGTCTAGAAAAAAAATTTGAAAATGAAGAAATCTGCTAAGGGAGCTAATTGACTCTGGATTGCCATATATGTATAAATGTCTAACTGCTTTTTCCCTTTCCTCTGTCAATACAAAGGGCCTGATTCTTAAAGCTCTGTGCCTGATGCAAGGTGTTTGCACCAAACAGATATGGTGGAAGGTGCACCTTGCATCCAGGGCTGCCTCCATAATTCACAAAGGTGACCTGCGTCAGCCCATGAGCTGCCTGCCCCAAAGGCAGCACTATCCATGCACCCAAAGCTGGGCTGTGACCAAGGTGACGAGGCACTGTGGCAGACGCAAGCTGTCACAACCCCGGCACAGGATTCACAAACTGCGCCCTGATGGCAGAATTCTAATCTAAGGGGACTTAGAATATGCTCTGCTGGGAGCAAACCCTGTATGTGGCACTATGCCACAGTCCTCCAGTGGTGCCAGGGCCATGTCATGCCCATGGTAATGTATACCCCCATCCCCTATGCAGCCAATGGTACTAGCACTGTCCCCTCCCAACCCTGAACCCTGATGCTGCCCCAATACATTTCCCGTTAATGCCACCCACATGGTGGAATAGTGTCCCCCCATCCCAACAGGTAGTGCCCAGCCCATCCTCAGATAGAGCAGGGGACCAGCATAACCCTCCACACACTTCCATGGAGGTCCCCAATTGTCCAGAATGTGGCAGCAGACTGTACAGTGGCACATACAGTGTGTACACTGTACAGTCATCTACAGTCCGGCAGTCGGGGACCTCGAGGTGTGGATGGCTATGCTGGTCCCCTGCCTCTATCTGGGGATGGGGTGAGCACCATTTGTTTGGGGTGGTAATGGACCACCTGCAGGAGGGTCACTGGCCTTATAGGAGTCCAGTCAGGGATGGGGATAGCCAGTTGGCATTGCTATTAAGGGGCTTTATGTACACCCTGTCCACGCACTATGCGTTACATGCATGGGGGTGCTCCACACATAAGGGAATTAGGCTCTGGGACACATCCCATATCTGAATTGGGTGCAGGGTCTCTGGCGGGGATTTGAGTAAGCTGCACTTACCATAGCTTGCGCCAACGAGCTCCCTTTGAGAATCGGCTCATACAGTATCAAAAACAGGAAAGGAGACTAACAACTTTTTGTATCTTACGTGAGTTAAATTTTCATGTTTATTTTTTTCAGGATACCAGGTTACATATTTTGCTTGATACAACACTAGCTTCTGCAGAATGGTTTGGAGGGCCTTTTATCTGGTCCATAGGAGATGATCTGGTGTGAGGAGTGGATATCCTGTTTATTATGCCAAGAATTATTTAATCAGTTTGATACCAGGAAGAGCCCTTCTTCTTGATATATACTACTTGTAAGAAGAATATCTGCTAGATGTCAATATGTCTTACAACAAAAATAAGTGTCAGTAGAAGGATTGGTGCAAGTAATCAATAAAGACATTAAATGTGTGTTTAGTAGGGATTGAATGGAGTTACCCAGCAAAGTTTGATGACATGGTGGAGACATTTTCTGTGGCTGACTTCATGATGTAATGCAATAGATGTTATGCATGTATTACGTAGCTGTTGGTTGGTAGTTGTATCTGTCAGATTATTTTAGTGTAAGTAAGTAGATAAGTGTACGATGGTGTGAGGGGTGTGTCTGGGGACATATGTGATGGTGGTTGTTTATATTACGATACCAGAAATGTTTTGAGTTTGAGGTGGTGGTGAGTATAACATAATATGATTTACTGTTTATTGATTTTCTTTCTTAATAAAACTTCCCCTACTCTTTTCGAGAAGTGCCATGAGATGCATTACAACATCCATTCCAAGTTCCAAGTGAGTCTGCCTGCGCTCAGGGAATGAGGGTTGTGCGCTGAGAATGGGTGGCTAGCCCAGAACAATACAATCAGTTACAGAAATACAGTGCATAATATCAAAAAGTAAGCTGCCAAACATTTAAATATCCTTTTGACTTTTTTATTATAATTCCACCTCTGTGCTCAACCTTTAGCACCTCGGCTCAGTGCCTTCTAGGATGCATGAGCTAATGTCTTCAATTCTCAAATAATTCAATCTCTTGTAACAGCTGTAAATGACAAGGGATCTACAATGCTGCTGCACCACCACTAGTGCAAACACAGGTTTACGTTGATGGCACTATATTGGCCATAATTATTGATCAGCATTGTGTAAATCGTAATTCAAAGTTTTGTTTTGCAGGAGCTTTGTTCCTACTCATAACTTATAATCAACTCCAAGTTGGAGCTGATTCGAGAGTGCAACAGTGGAGAAAGCCAGTGCCAGGGTCCCGAGCAGACTTTACAGTGATCTGTCGATCTTGGTATCGATGAGAGTGCTGTAAAGTTGTTGCTGCGCCATCAGCATACGAATGGCAAGTACCAAGCACATATTTTGTTGTTTTGAAGTAAAACACATTTTTTTTAAATATGTTCACGTTGTAGTTGCATTTTTTTAATCTATATAGCTTATAATTAGGCTATGCTAATTAACTGTTTTGGTTTCATTTAGCTGCTGTTCTTGGTCAAAGTTGCAATAGAATTTTTGAAGCAATATCTCAGTGTATTATTAACTTTTCAATGGGTTTTCTGAATGTCCTGTACACACCATTGTCAATTATGGTAAACCATAGTTCATCCAGATTTGACCATGGTTTGTCCATTATCACAGTAGCGTGGCATAGCAACTAAATATGAATAAATAATGTCATATTATACTGCAGAATTTGTCACTTTCATGTAAATAATCACAATTTTTGACACGAGATGTCTCTCTCAAATGGAATTGACACAAGTGATACCTTGCAACAAAAGTTGTGGCAATCCCAGTTTTTGAATGCAGGCTGTGTTAAAAATGGGAGGTCATGTGGAAAACCAGTCCTGCGCCACCCTTGCACTCAAAATGATGTTGCACAAAGGTGGAAGGAGGCTTGCACCATGCTGGGGCTGCAGCATCCTCTAATTTGGGATTTTGAAAGCCCCTCTGTGGCCACAAGTCACAGCTATGCTTAGACCAGCCATAAGCTGGTCTAACACCCCTTGCACTGCAGGTCAGGACTGTGCCAGGTGGGGGTGTGGAACCCGGTGTCCCACCTGGTACAGTGTCAACAATCCTTTGGGCGTGCCCTGTTTAGTGGCATGTGACACAGCATGGTGTGTAAAGGTAGAATGGTGGCACCGGACAGCTATGCCCTGTATAATCCCAGGGATCTGCAGATGAGGTACTTCCAAGCATGTAGACCCTGTCCTGGACCCCCTGCTGTCATCAGCCCTGCCAGCTGTTCTGTAGCTGTCAAATATCCCATCAACCAGGGACTGTTCCCCCCACACAGTATGTGGTGCAGTTATGTGTCAGGCTGGTATCCACTGGCAGCACAACAATCCCCTGTGGCACAGCCCTCTGTGTGCTGGCATGCCACGTCTACAGCCCTCTGTGTGCTGGCATGACACATCTACAGACCTATGTGTGCTGGCATGCCCACGTCTACAGCCCCTATGTGTGCTGGCATGCCATCTACAGCCCCTCTGTGTGCTGGCATGCCACATCTACAGCCCTCTGTGTGCTGGCGTGGCATCTACAGGCAGTAGTAGTAACAGCAGGTTGGTGAAGCACCCCATGAGCAGACTCCATACATGAGTCTGGATGAAGGAATGACAACAGAACTCGCCACCTCAGTTACGGGAGGTTCTGTCCCTGCCAGTGTACCCTAATGAGTCTAAATAGTGTCAGTGACATGTCGGGAGGGTGGGTGCAAAGTGTGCAATACCCACGTATCTAACAGTGACAGTCCATGGCAGTCTCATTGGGTATCTAAGACAGATCCATGCAGATGCCATGCAGGACTGCTGGGGACTGTCACTCTTAGATACATAGGTGTTATACACTATGCACCCACCCACCTGATATATCAGTGACACTATTCTGACTGAGTAGGGTACAATGGCAGGGATGGAGCTTCTCCACCCCATGACTGTGGTACCAGTTCTGTTTGCATTCCTTCTCCAAGATTTATGTATGGCACTTGCCTATTGGGTTGCCCGCCAACCTGCCATTGCTAATATGGTACCTGTAGGTGTGGCATGCCAGCACAAGAGAGCTGTAGGTGTGGCATGCCAGCACAAGAGGGCTGTAGATGTGGCATGCCAGCACAAGAGGGCTGTAGATGTGGCATGCCAGCACACAGAGTGCTGCAGATGTGGCATGCCGGCACACAGAGGGCTGCAGATGTGGCATGCCGGCACAAGAGGGCTGCAGATGTGGCAGACCAGCACACAGAGGGCTGCAGATTTGGCAGACCAGGACACAGAGGGCTGCAGATGTGGCATGCCAGCACACAGAGGGCTGCAGATGTGGCATGCCAGCACAAGAGGGCTGTAGATGTGGCATGCCAGCACAAGAGGGCTGTAGATGTGGCATGCCAGCACACATAGGGCTGTAGATGTGGCATGCCAGCACACATAGGGCTGTAGATGTGGCATGCCAGCACACAGAGGACTGTAGATGTGGCATGCCAGCCAGCACAAGAGGGCTGTAGATGTGGCATGCCAGCACAAGAGGGCTGTAGATGTGGCATGCCAGCACACAGAGGGCTGTAGATGTGGCATGCCAGCACACAGAGGGCTGTAGATGTGGCATGCCAGCACACATAGGGCTGTAGATGTGGCATGCCAGCACACAGAGGGCTGTAGATGTGGCATGCCAGCCAGCACAAGAGGGTTGTAGATGTGGCATGCCAGCACACAGAGGGCTGTAGATGTGGTAGGCCAGCTCACAGAGGGCTGTAGATGTGGTAGGCCAGCACACAGAGGGCTGTAGATGTGACATGCCAGCATACAGAGGGCTGTAGATGTGGTAGGCCAGCACACAGAGGGATGTAGATGTGGTAGGCCAGCACACAGAGAGCTGTAGATGTGGCAGGCCAGCATACAGAGGGCTGTAGATGTGGTTGGCCAGCACACAAATGGCTGTTGGTGTGGCAAGACAGCACATGGAGGGCTGTGCCACAGGGGCATGTTGTGCTGCCAGTGGGTACCAGCCTGACACAAAACTGTAATACATACTGTGCAGAAATGGACAGCCTCAGTTTCTTGGGGTGTTTGACAGCTACAGGATAGCCAGCAGGGATGATAACAGCAGGGGGTTCAGGATAGAGTCAGTGCCTGCGTGCTTGTAAGTACCCCATCTGTGGGATGGTACAGGACACAGCTGCCCCATGCCACCATTCTACCAGAACACACCATGCTGTGTCACATGCCACCCAATAGGCCACTTCCAAAAGACCTCTGGCACTGTACCAGATGGGTTGCAGGGTCCCCCTCCCCGAACATTGTAGTTCAGGGGCTGGCGATGTGCCAGATGGGGTTTGACATTACCCTTCATCAAGCCCCTGCAGCCCACCACCTGTGTGGCACAAAACTCCGCCTATGGCAAATTTGAAGATTTGTTTGCAGGGAACCCTATTCTACTAAAATCTGGCATGGGGTTCCTGGTGCACCAGGAGTTTGCGTGGGGGGGGGGGAATTGCTGATCTGAAGGGCCATTTGAAAATCAAGTTCTAAGAGTGAGATCATGTCAAAATGGAGAAAGCGCAAACAATGCTGTTTTCTTTTTTTAACTTCGTTTTTTTACCAGGTGCGACACATTAAGCTGAAAGCTTGTTTACAGGTGCAACCTGGGAGTACATGGAAGTTAAGTGATTTGCTCAGGGTCACACAGTATGCAAGTGGGGGTTGTAGGATTCAAACGCAGTCTCGAGGTTTGCAGCTCAGAGCCTTAAACCACTGCGCTATACTGCCTCATTATTTTCAGCTGGGTACTGTGCAAATTGTGCCATTTCTTCTTTTTCTGCAAGATGTTCCGAGATTGAGTTTTTCTTTTTTCTTTTAGTGTACTGTTACTTTAATGCTAATTTTATTGTTGCTTGTTCAGTTTTAAATTGTTTTTGCTGTTTTAAATTGTGAGGCACCTCGGTTATAGATAAGGCACCCTATAAATAAATTTTATTATTATTATCATTATTCTCAGCTGCAGCATGCCACTCACCGAGATCTCGTTTCTGGTCCCCATCAGCTTCTTCCAAGTCATTCAGATCCAAAGAGTTACTTAAAATATTCCTGGCCTCTGAAAGAAAAAAAAGATGGGGATTGTAACTTTATTATAGTGTGTTATTGGCTGTTGGCAGATACCATTGGTTGAGCAAAGCACAGCATTGTACATTATGAATACGGGAACATCATTTTAAGGTACAGACTGAGCAAAGCACAGTATTGTACACAGTGGACAAGAACTTTGTTATATGGTATAGGCTGCACAAAGACCGTCATTGTACATTAAGGACATGGGACCTTCATTATAAGGTACAGACTGAGCAAAGTACAGCATTGTACATTACGGGCACGGGGCCTTCATTATAAGGTACAGAGTGAGCAAAGCACAGCACTGTACATTACAGACACGGAGCCTTCATTATAAGGTACAGACTGAGCAAAGCCCAGCATTGTACATTATGGACACGGGACCTTCATTATAAGGTACAGACTGAGCAAAGCACAGCACTGTACATTATGGACACGGGACCTTCATTATAAGGTACAGACTGAGCAAAGCATGGCATTGTACATTATGGACACGGGACCTTCATTACAAGGTACAGACTTTGCAAAGCACAGCATTGTACGTTATGGACATGGGACCTTCATTATAAGGTGCAGACTGAGCAAAGCATGGCATTGTACATTATGGACATGGGACCTTCATTACAAGGTACAGGCTGAGCAATGCACAGCATTGTACATTATGGACACGGGACCTTCATTATAGGGTACAGACTGAACACAGCATTGTACATCATGGACACGGGACCTTCGTTATAAGGTACAGGCTGAGGAAAGCACAGCATTGTACATTATGGACACGTGGCCTTCATTATAAGGTACAGACTGAGAGAAGCATTGCACAGTCCATTATGGACACGGACCTTCATTTAAGGAACAGACTGAGCAAAGCACGGCATTGTACATTACGGACACAGGACCTTCATTATAAGGTACAGACTGAGCAAAGCACGGCACCGTACATTACGGACCCAGGGCCTTCTTTACAAGGTACAGGCTGAGCAAAGCACACCATTGTTCCTTAAAGATAGAGCCTATGAATGCCAGCAAAATTGAAAGTAGAATTTTTTAGATATTTATGAATCTAAATTATATAACATTTCCTAAGAATAATGATCTCCATGCTGTTCTGAAGTTGCATTTCCATGTTAGATGTGTCCCACATTCTGAGTCTCTGTGTCCCATGTTTCATTAGCACTGGTGAAAGAAATACCTGGGTACAAAATTATTGAACTAGAGAAGGGTATCATAGGAGAGTTATATTCTAGCGGTGGGACTCTGCAAGTATGAAGGAGCCCCCAGGTCCTTATATTTGCCTAATTTCTCCACTTTGTACTTTTCAGTCAGGGTTTCTTTGCCAGTACTGTGCCATGAGATGGAGCAGTGTAATGCAATTAGACATTTCCATCCACACATGACATTTGTGTTTTTGAAAAAAGCCATCCCCCTCTCCCCTTAACAAAATAGCTGTTCTTATCTGTAATTGTCAAGGCTCGTTAAGGAGGCAGTATAGTTTAGTGGTTAAGGGCACTGAGCTGCAAACCTGGAGATTTGGGTTTGAATCCTGTCAGGCCCCCACTTGAATACTGTGTGACCCTGAGCAAGTCACTTAACTTCCTTGTGCTCCCAGGTCGCACCTGGATACAAGCTCCAGCTTAGTGTGCCATTCCTGGTTAAACAATCCCCCCCCCCAACAAAGGCTAGTAGTTCTCTTCTGGGGTATGCTGATATTTTACAAACCACTCAGGCTTTGCTCTGTTTGTTTAGAATTTCAGCAGAACCCCCAGATGGAAATGTAACCCTATTTGTATGTGACTGCCTTTTACTCCATGTACAGTTACACTCTAAGCCTGTGTCATTGGGAGACACTGGAATGGCCACCATAGTAGCCTTTTGCACTGAAGATTAAAAGCATGTCGTGAAAGTAACAGACAAGTGCAGTGACAATAGTAATACTTCTCCCCCAGGATGCATCTGGTGATTAGCTATTGTAGCTCACTATGCCTTTCCTCATGAAACTTTTTCAAATTAAATAAAAAATAAATAAACAAAGTGGTCAAACTGGGGAAAACTGCATTATACAACAAAGCATAGGACAATACAGTAGTAACTCTTGTCATAGCAACAATAGTAGTGGCTATGGGCAGATTATGTTTGTTGTAGGAACACTAAATGAATGGAACAAGAGAGGCTGGCAGATTGGATATAGAAGGAGTGTAGAAGCTGACTGTTGACAAGTGGGAGGTTATGTGGAGAGGGTAGCCAGGGCTGGCAGAGAGTAATAAATAGACTAAGAAGAAAAGGTGGATTTTGAGGTGTTGCTTTCTGGAAGAAAGTCAATGAGATGAAAGGAGACTGGAATCGATGTTCCAGATGGAGGGTTCTGAATGAGAGGACCTGGGGGCCAGTGTTAACAGCACTGATTTGGAAACTGGAGATCACAGGTTCAAACACCACAGAGTCAAACACCTTGAGCAAGTCACTTTATTTTCCAGTGCTCCAGTTCACCCAGCTGCTGAAATGGGTGATGTGGTATCCACTGAGACAGAGATGTGTCACGTCAGCTAGATAGTCCTGGATAAACACATTGAAAATAAACATGTGTAGAAAGATTGGCCACTAACAGTGTGCTAGAAGTAAAAATGGGACAGAGAGAAGGTACGATAAGAGACAGAACTTGGAGGGGGGGGGAGTAGTTGTAGCGTTAATAGGGTTAGAAAAGTAGGCAGGTGTGAAAACATATCAAAATGTCAGTCTGAAAGGGTTATATTGAATTAAAGGGTTGTGGCCAGTGGGAATCTCTACAGATATGTACAGCATGATGTAGTTGTACTATTAAGAGTGACAAAGAAGCTAACAGCAGTATTTTGTATAACCCAAAATGGGCCCATTCCCCAGGAGCTCAGTTCTAACTAAAGATAGTCCAAAATAAAGTTCAGTCCAGAGCGATGAATTTAAATTTGAGATTCACACTCCACACTTCCATTATTGGCAGTCCCAGGAACCTCATGAGTAAGCTTGTTACATCTCCAACAAGCTTTTTTTTATATTGTTTAGAGTTTGTTCAAATATGTGAATGAAAATACCTGTTTGTCTACTGAACAGCAGGTCAAAGTTGATGTTTAAAAATTGAAGGACTTAACTTTTTTTTTTTATTTTGGACTATCTTTTGTTACTTTTGAGCTCCTGAGGAATTAATCTTGTCATTCTGGATATATTGCACTCTAGAGAACTGGGACATGGGGAGGCCACAGAAAAGGAACTGTGGTACTCAGCTCCAGAATACAGAAGGGTGGATTGAGGATTTCCGTAGAGGAGGGATCAGGAAAATGATAGACATGTACAATGGTTCAGAGATAGTGATATGGGGAAGGAAAAACAGTTCAGAGTCATGGAGCATTCCAGGGTTACAGGCACAGTACAGGAAGCACATGTGAGGCTATAGTTAAGATGAAAGAGAGTGTAATGATTCAGGAGACTTCTCTTACCCAAGAGGAGAGCTTTCAGGCCTTCAAGTGTGAGAAGACAGATTGACAATAAAACAGGCCCAATGATACAGCTTAAGGATATACCACAAGGTGCAGAGATTTCCTCCACAGCAGATGTGATTTTCCACAGGAGATGAAGAAAAAGCAGTCCACATGTTATTATCAGAACAGAGAAAGGAGGACACTTGAGACACCAGTGCAGTGTTTGTGGGAAATCCAAGAGTCTGGAGTGCACAGCTGTGACAAAAGCACAATTTACGGTGATGAGATGAGAGAAGGACTCACTAGTGGAAAAGGTGACTGACCACTATAATGGGGGAAGTACTGTGGCCAGGGCAGAAGGTAGATTAAAATCAGTATACTATATTGTTTTCAGTGAAATGGGGGAAAAGCTACCGTTTCAAGTACATAGCTGAGAAAGTGAGGTTAGAAATAGCACAGTGCTTGGAACAAGAATCGGGATAAAAGAAAAATGTCTTAACAGAAGGAGGGTGACTATAGCAGATTTAAAACTACATCAGTTAAAAATCTAGTTAAACTTACCACCTGCAGAAAGCAGGAAAGCCATGAAAAGTATGACAGGAAGGTGCTTCATTGTCAGCGGTTCTGTGTCAGCTAGTGAACCTGGGGGCAGAAATGCTTCATTTATACAACATTTCACAGCTGCACCTGGCATGAGATCTAATCTCCAAATTCCAGAGAATCAGCATCTTCAGTACTCTGGAACTGATAGATTCTGATGTTGGATTTGCATATGTGCCATAACTGCTGTCTGTTTTTCCACTGAAGGAAAAAAAAAACAGAAGTGGGCAAAATTTAAAGTTAATTAAAATACCCTATCCTAAGGGCTCAGGGTACAATACAGTGACAGCACAGCACAGCAGAAAAAATAGCATTAATGCACCATTTAGGGTTCAAGTTAATGCTAAAAAAGTAGGGGAATGTGTCGTTATGTTTTCCAATGCTAACTCCCCACCCCAAATAACAAAAGAACGGGACCACACATGCAAATACAGACAGCAATCACCAGGTAAGACAAACAACATAGTTTCCAGGTGACATGAAAGCAGTAGCACTGATGTGTTACCTTAGTGGATTTGTATCTGTGGTAACCACACCACAAGGTATACTCAGTTGCTTCTGGCTGCAGATAGAATTCCACAACACTAAAATCACAGTACTGCTTCAGTGTGCAGAACTATAGTTGCAGCCACAATACAAATCCACTGTCTGTAAATTGCAAGAGTTGTTTTGTCTGAGGCAGCACAGGTCCCTATAGGGCCAGTACATCTGTAGCCAGAGGTAGTCATCCACATTGTAAGACACACACACAACTCTGTCTGCAGAAACGCAGGCTGCTAAGGGGCCTGCACTTTTGCAATCACAGGTGTAAGACATACAACCCGACCTGTAGTTACAAAAGTGCAGGTGCCATGAAATCCATGATACCAAAATTGCAGCAGTACCTCTGTCTGCTGAAGCTCAGGTCTCTGAGGTGCCTGCACCTCTTTGGCCACAGATGAAAGACATACACACAGGACCTATGCACTTGCATTTAGAAAACCATGCACTAGACCAGCCTGCTACTACAGCAGTAGCACTACCACTCATGGTGCCAATGACCTGAGTTTGGAAGCAAACTCGAGTTAGAGGATTGGTTGGTGGGAGGATGATCGAGTGTACAAGGGACTGTCCTCCTCTTCTGGAGAGGGGTGGAATTGGTATCAGGCCTTAGCCTGGTGCTTAGCACTGGGTGGGGGTCAAAACACTGGGACCACACATCAGGGGCAGAGGTGGGGCAGACACTCAGCATTCTGCATGCAGAAGTGTGTGCACCTGGCCATTGGCATCATTGTACACCACCTCCTCTGCACAATGGGGAATGAAAGAACAAGGAAAGTAATGGTGTGCTAACCGGTAAGATGACACCAGCTTCCTGCAGACCCTGCACCCAGCTATCCAGATGAGAGTGTGAGCAAACTGGATCCTGTCTCCAGTGGGTTTGGGGACCCTACTGGCCCTGCCAAGGGGGGTAAGCCCTGGGGTCCTGGAGAATGCCAGGGTGACAGAGTTGGGGAGATGGGAGGATGGAGGCTAATCGGTGTGCCCTGAACTTTCTTATACTCACTGCAGCCTGGGACTGATCAGCTGTAAACTGGAGCATGCCACAGCCATGGGCAACCAGCCAGAGGTCATGAGGTGGGACACAGCCAGACTCCTGTCCCCCCCCCATGATCACTATGAACGGACCTGGGAGCCAGAGCCCCAGCTGAAGCTGCTCCCTTGACAGTCAACCAATCAGGACACAGGTTGCCAAACAAAGAAAGTATATGACCTTTAAACTGCTGTGCCCTGAACTTTCTTGTACTCACTGCAGCCTGGGACTGATTGGCTCTACAGTGGAGCCCACCACAGCCATGGAAAAGCCAGCCAAGGGTTGCAAGGTGGAACACAACCAGACTACCCTCCCTCCCACCAACTGCCATGACTAGACCTCAGAGTCTGAGCTCCATCTGAAGCTGCTCTCCTGACCAGTCAACCAATCAGGAGACAGGCAGCCAAACTCCTCTCTATAAACTCTGACTTTGTGCCACCAGTAGGTCTCTTCATGGCAAACCAGCATGCTAAGGGCTGCTGAATAAGGGCATCTACAGTGGTAATTGCCATCGGCTAGAGACGCTGCCGTAATGCAGCCAGACCATGTCCTCATTAACAATTGGATCTATGGTTACTGTGAAGTGTTATCATCTTATCTACTGCAAGGAAGGGTGTCTGTATGAGGGAAAAATGTCCTACTATAGCACTCCTTCATGTCACTTATAAGCCTTGGGTATAAGTCTGCTGCATAGATGGGACTGTTTCACTGCTTAACTAGCTGCTAACGGTAACTGAATGCTGCCTGTGAAACACATTTATAATACATCCAATGCATGTTTTGTTTTATCTGTGCCTGCTGCACTGGTGGGAGTGTCAATGTTTTTTTAGCTGCCTAACTTAAATGTTGCCAGAGAAATTCTTTTCTAAAACATGAACTCTGTGTTTTTGTTTTATCTGTGTCAGTTGCATAGGTGGGTATGACATTATTTAATTAGCTGTTTAACTTAAAAGTTTGCTGTTAATTGTTCTACCTTTCTAAAACAACAGCTCTACGTATTTGCTTTAACTGTGTCAACTAAATAGTGAGTGGAACTGACCTTGTTCAATTAGCTGCTTAGCTCAAATGCATGTTGCCAAAGTTATACCTTTCTGATACACCCACAAATAGCTTTGCCTTCAAACATTCTCTAGTTGTCATTCCTTGATTTTGCAATTCTTGATGCCTCTCTCTCCCCCTCTGCTTTGCTAACCAACATAATTGTAGCTTAATACCCTACTACTAGCCATGCGCTATAGTAGAACCACCACCATCCTACTTCCAGAACTTCTAGCCCTTCTACTCCGATCTGACACTCTGCCTTCTCCCCGAGCTCAGGCAGTATACCACTCCCATTGCCCACCAGAGATTTAGTTACTCCAGCCTGCTTCTAGCCACCTACCAACTTCCCAACGCTACTGTACTTATATGTCAAAAACCGCTGTTCCTGCTAGTGCCCCACACTAGAAGGAAAACCTTCCTGCCCACTCAGGCCCTGACAGGTATACTAAAGCTTTCAGCACTAGATGTATCAGTGCTTTACCTTTCCTGGTTGGAAACATGGGCCCGATTCCAGAAGGTGGCTGCGCTGGGCTGGCGCCGCTCTCCTGCATCCACCAAGAAAGTTTAATGCATCTGTACAAAGTCCTCAGACGCAACTCCGTACTATTCCAGAAGGGCTGGTGCAATTGCAACAGTTTTCCTGCTTTATGGCAGCTTGCACCAAAGGTGTGGCACAAGTCCCATACTAGGGGGTATCCCCACCGATGCAAAGTTATACCTACGGGGAGATGGTATAATTTTGCGGCTTTGGTGACTTGTGGCAGCTGCTTCTAGAATAGCGATTTTGACGCAAGTTGGCACTTGCGCAGAACCCTGCCACAAGTCCCCTTTGGCAAGTGCAACTGCTTCTGGAATTGGGCCCATAGAGTCTAACACAGGTCCCCTCTCCCTCTTACCCTGGGCAGGTCAAGAAGAGCTTAAAATTGCCCACCTTCACATTCGCCTTCTCCTGGCTGCTAAGACCGACCTAAAAGACTGGGTTTCTCACTACTCCCCCAATATACCAGGGCTATCCGAATCTTGACTCAACCCTAGTATTCCAAACTCCCTCGGTAATCTTAACAATTTTTCTTTTCTTTGAATAGACTGTCCATCCCTCAAAAGTGGTTGAAACCTACTAATTTACTTCAGTTCCCATCTCAATCTGTCTCTGATTTCTCACTCATCTGGTACTGGTACTGGTACTGGTACTGGCGCTGACTGTGAAGTACTTCATGCTTTGCTTGCTCTAGGTCACACCAAAAAACGTCAAACATTTTTGTATATACAACCCCCCAAAATGTGGAGTATCAGGGCCAACTGCCCTCATTCACACCATTCTGCCCTCGGTTGGCTGAAACATGTCAACTGTCATGGGATCTGAACCTTAACTGGCTAGGTCCAACCTCCAAAACCTACAAACTACTCATCAGCAATGCTTGTCTCACACAAATTATTACTAACCCCACCTGCCTATACAGCACATCTTCCACTCTACTAGACTGAATGCTTACTAACAGCCTAACAGAATCCAAGCATCTGGTGTGCTTCCTGACTCTATCAGTGATCATTCCCCTACTTACTGTCTATGAAATGTGCAGCTCATAAAAATCCCCCTAAAGGTTCTTACCATCAGGACTTATCGCACTTAGACCCCATCACCATAAATACTGAACTCTCCCTCATTGACTAGTCGCCCATCCTAGTCGCCTCTGATGTTACCTCCACCCTAGATATCTTTCAGTCCCTCACTTCCCATGGCCAGCGTAGGTTAGTTCCTCTCACAAAGAGAAACGGTTCTGGTTTTCTTATCCCCTGGTCACACAGTGGCCTTGTCTCTCTTTATAAAAACAAATTCTGGTCAGAGCTGATACAGCTGCTCAGAGCTGTTATGAGTGCTGTAGTGTGCCGTGCCCAAGATGGGATGCGCAGTTTGAGTTGGCACCGCCATCTTGGGCACAGCACCCATCACTTACACAGTTGCAGAAAAAAAACTAATGCCCCATGAAGGGGGTCTGTTTATGCAGCCCACAGAGGGGAAGGGTTGCATAAACAGAATGAGTGGACATTAGCCAGAGCACTATGGAAGCACACCAGGCAGCTGTCCGGTCATGTGCTTCTACAGTGCTCTTTTAAAGATGATCGCATAACGTATCCAATCTGTTGCAGATCTTTGTGTCATATGCAAACAGACATACCTTCCCATCCAATCCCTCTGTGATGTCACTAATAAAGACATCGGCGAGGACCAGTTCCAGTACTGACACCTGTGGCATCCCACTAGTTACCTTGCCTTCTTCTGAGTAAAACCCATTTACCACCACTCTCTGAGTCCTATTACTTAGTCAACTACATACTTATTTTGCTACCTTTGGTCCCACTCACAGGCTGCCCAGCTTGCTTACCAGCCTCCTGTGTGGTAAGGTGTCAAAGGCTTTATTGAAATCCAGGTAGGCCACATCCACTGCTCCACCCTGTTCCACTTCCCTGGTCACCCAGTCAACGAAATAAATCAGGTTTGGCGAGATCTCCCTCCAATGAATCCATGTTGCCTTGGATCCTGTGATCCGCTGATCTCAAGATATTCCCCAATCCTTTCTTTTAGCACCATCACCATAATTTTGCCCACCACCAAAGTCAGGCTTACAGGTCTGTAATTTCTTGCCTCCTCCCTGTTCCCACTTTTGTGAAAAGGGACCATATCTGCCCTCCTCCTCTCTCCTGGGACTGCCACCATTTCCATGATAGGTTAAACAGGGCTGTCAGAAGTGCAGTAAGCGTCTCCTTAAGTTCCCTCAGTATCCTGGGGTGAACCCGATCTGGCCACATTGCCTTATCTACTTTCAGTTGTGCTAGCTCCCTGAGGACTATTTCCCCTGTAAAAGGGCTAGTGTCCACTTCCCTTCCTTTACTGCCCTTTTTCCCTATCGGTGGCCATCTCCTACCTCTTTCTTCATAAATACTGAACAAAAGTACTTGGTCAATATAGCAGCTTTCTCCTGGTCCCTTTCCACACAGTCCCTTCCTTCCCCTTTAAGTCTTACAATCTCTACCTTGTTCTTCCTTTTTTCACTCATATACCTCCGTTCATCTGGATTGTACCAATCTAGTCTAGTCTGGGTCCAATGGTCTGTTTTTTTTCCCTAAGTCCGCCATGCAGGGCTCCAGATAAGGTGAGTATCAACCTATTTTACTCGCCTCACTTTAGGAAATACTCTTCAGAATTTTTTTAATGAGTACCAGTACTCACCCAACATTTGTAAATGCTCCACACTCGATACAATAGTGCTTCAAAACATCATTGGTGATTCAGAAGAAGCAATTTTTTTCCAAATTTACAGCACTCATATGCTTCCCAATTTTGTTTTACTCACTATATTTTAAAACTGGTGAGTAAATTACTCCTACCTGCCAACATTAGCTGGAGTATTATTGGCACCTGAGCAGTTCTCATCTAGAAAAAAAACTGCATCGTTTTTAAAAAGTACTCCTCACTCAACTCCATCCAGACATTTGTACACTTCTGAAATTGGTTTTACTCACCTCAGTTTCAAAATGATGAGTACAGTACTCATCTCAAAAAATCTTATCTGGAGCCCTGCCCCCAGGAGCAAGTCACTTTTTCAGACCTCGCTGAGCTTCTGTCTGAGCCTCAGCTATACAACTGGGTAAAGGATGGAGAGGGCAGACACCCATACATGTTCTCTGAAAATGAGATTTTGTTCTAGTGGCTACTGTGCAGGTTTTGAAACCAGTGGTTCAAAGCCCACCAGGGCCACTTCCTTGCTCCTGTGACCCTGAACAAGGCTCAAGACAAGGCCCCTTCCCAGTGCTCCAGTTCATCCAGCTGTGGTGTGGGGGGGGGTAAAGGCAAAAATGAGATACTGCATGGCAAATTGGCAATCTTGGGTATACTGTAAATAAACTACTTTAAATCACAATGATCAAACTGTAAAAAAAAAGAAAAGAAAACTGCTTATGTTTGTAACAGAAGGCTTTCCAGTTCTGCATACAGGCTTGCCCATCCTCATTATATTGCAGAACTAATGTAATACTGTCATATTCTACCAGTCAACTGCTAAGAATGTTGCACTGCATTGTGAATTTTACATTGTGAAAAGAGATTCCAGCCATATTGGTCCTTGGAAAACAGGAAATGATGAAAGAGTTGATACCTTTTATTGGACCAACAAGTGTCTTCTGTACAAAGATGGAATAACACACAAGCTTTCGAGGCCTCACAGGTTCCTTCTTCAGGTGAATAGCAAAACTGAGCAACATAAGCAGTATATATATATATATATATATATATATATATATATATATATATCTCCACTGTGGAGCAATTAAAAAAAAAGAAAAATAGCAGGAAGTGAAGTAGGAAAGTGATAAAAGGGGACTAGAGATAAAAAGTCTATATAAGATGCAAACTAAAAAAAGTGATGAGTGAGAAGAAAAGGGGAAGGGTACTAGTCAGTAGGAGATGAAAGGAAGCTGGAAAGGGAAAAACCAAGGAACAGATAAGAAAGATCTGAGATCAGAGGTAGGTTGTAAGAGTGGAATAGACAGGATATGTGTAAGAAATGCATGGAAATCAAGACACAAAAGGACAAAGGCCTGGACAGACAGAGTGTGAGGCAGCATAAACAGCAGGGCCCAGATATTCAAAACGGTTGCACCATGCTAAAGTCCGAAAATGCGCCATTCTGCAATATTCAGTGGGAGGCAGCTGCGCCCCCAAATCACAATGCACAAGAGAGCAATGGTAATGAATGCATGCGCGACTGAAGGGGGAGGAACCATGAATAAATGGCGCAGTGCAATATTCAACAGCATGCGCCATTCGTAATAGGGGAGCAAGCGGAGGTTGCACAATAGCGGAAATGATCAAAATAAAATGGAACAAGAGAGGGGTGCAAGAATGCTATAGGGAAGCCAGAGGTAGTAGCAAGGTGACAGCCACAGAAGAGAGGGAAGCAGTGAGTGGGACTGGAAAGGAGCAGGACAGGGCACACCTGGGAACATAGGGCAACAGGACAGGAGTGGGAGCCTGTGCCACAGTGGACTGAGGGCAGTGGGCAGGACAGCCAAAGCTCAGATGTGTTCCTGGAGCAGGGGGAGTAGCACAAAGGACAGCAGGGAGAACAGGATTACAGCTGCCGGAGGGGGAACACAAGCCAGGGACATGGCCAGTGCCACCATTCAGATGGAGGCAGTAATGAGGGGTGTGAGAAGGCAGGCAGCGTGGGGGCACAGCTGTGGAAGGGCCCGTCAGTGGTATGCCCCCAACAGGCATTACCGAGCCTGCACCAGCTTCAAGCACTACAGTGACACCAAGATTGTGGGCCGGTACCGCCTGAACTGGGCGATCTTGAGGTGGCTCTGTGAGCCGTGCAGTGATGAGATGCAGGCACCCACACGATGGAGCCATGCTCTGTCAGTGGAGACAAAGGTAACAGCTGTCATGTATCTGCTTGCCCTGGGCACCTTCCAGAGACCAACAGGGGACACAACAGGCATAACTCAGTCGGCTGCATCATGCCTACTCACACAATTCCTCAGCGCACTGCTGCCACATGCTGTGGAGTACATCTGTTTCCCCAGCACACTGGTGGAGTGCACAGCATACATACAAGAGTTCCACAGGGTAGCACGTATGCCTGGCGTGCTCGGGGCCATTGACTGCACCCTGTGCCATCTGCTGCCACACTGGCCCAGAGGAATTTCATTACATGAACCGGAAGGGCTATGCCAGCATCAACTGTCAGGTGGTGTGTGATGCTGAGGCGCCATAACCAATGTCTGTGCCATGCACCCTGGGGGAGCACATGATGCCTTTATCTGGCACCAGTCCACACTGTGCCACAGGTTCAAGAGTGGGGACATCCTCACTGGCCACCTAGTGAGTGAGTATGCAAATCACGCAGGATGACATGGATCTTGGGAGGGGCATAGTCAGAGGTGCCATGGGTACTGGCCTAGTTGGCCCATGGCAGGGCAACGCTGATCACCAAACTAATGTCCACCCACTACACCAGGTGACAGTGGATATCCACTCCGTCCCTGGCTGCCCACCATGCAGGGCCCCGTATTGTCACCTTAATGGTACAATGGAGGCACATGCCATCACATGCAATGTCATAGACCGGGTGTTCGGGATGCTGAAGGCACGTTTCTGTTGCCTGGCCACCTCTGGTGTTGCCCTATAGTACAGCCCCTTGAAAGCCTGGGGGCTATTCCTGACCTGTTGCATCCTGCACAACATGGCCAATGACTGTGGGATAGCTGTAGAGGTCGAAGAGGGGGACAGCAATGGGGACGATGAGGACACCGGTGCAGATGGTGATGGGCAGCCCCCCCCCTTGGTTGAAGGGACCACTGACTGATCTGGATGTTGCAGCTGCACCGGGGCACCATCACAGAGGAGCACTTCAACCAACCAAGGTAAGTCATGGGGCCATGTGCAACCACTAATGGCAAGGGCACAACCCACAAACACACATGGATAAACCCCAGGGGCACATGGCGGAAAGAGAATTAGCTGATCGTGGAACTACACGTGCCATCAGGGATGGGCAAGGCCTAACACGGCATGTGGTCATGGTCACACACACACACACACACCCACCCCATAAGACATGCACAAAGGGTAGGAGGCACGTCGAGCCCGACCACCACCCCAAGCCAGACACACGTCCACAGATCACCACGCCCAGTGCCTGTCATTGTGTGTATCTCAGACGCTGGGCACCATTGCACAGTGGTGGACATTGCAATGCAGGCATCATCATGCACACTCCACAGTGGCCAGCAGCTGGGAGGGTGTGCATATGGACCATGTGTGTGTGCAGGGCTGGGTACCCCACCTGTGCATTGCACACTGAATGACACACTGCACACAGGGCAGCATCAGACAGCAGCCATGGTGGGATACAGTGCCACGGCTGCCATGGATGTGTGGGCGGCCCTGCCGAGACCTGTCAGCTGTGACAGGCTGACCATTGGCCTCATGGGGTGGCACCAACAGTCCCCCAGGGGTGGCGCTGCGGGAATGCGACCGTTCTCGAGCAGGGGTCTGCAGCTCACTGAACATGCCTGCGCCAGGCATGCTTGGGATGCCCACAGCTGAACCTGGTATTGACATGAAGGGTGTCGCATGACACCGGGAATGGGCGGTGGACATGTCACTGCATGGTGTCTCCAGTGCATGGGAAAATAACTGTGTGCCCATTGTGGCCATGACAGCTGTGAATACCTGTGTCTGCCTGTCAATGGTGGTGGTCACATCCTCCCGCAGCTGGTCTATCCCTGCCAGGAGCAGACCAGTGTCCCTGCTGCGCCACTCCTCTGCCTGTTGCAGGACCGCACTGAGTGTATCCACCACTGTCACAAGCCGCAACTGCTGATCCACTGATTTATGGAGTATGCGGGTGTGCTCATCTAAGAGGTCATCCGCCTGATCGGCATGCTGTCCCTCAAGGTGTTCGCGGCTATGCTGGGCAACACCCCTTGAGGTTGGGCACCGCATGAGCATGTCCACAGGTGGTGCACTGATGTTGCCCCCCCGACACTGTCCCCCCATCGCCATTGGCTGACTGCTGACACTGCCCCTCTGGCCGCCACTCACCAGAGCTCAACAGTGCCGCCACAGTGGCCACAACAGCTCCACTGTCCTGGACACACACCAGTGCTGCCCCACTGGTGCAGACAGGTGCAGGCTGGGACTCTGATGTCATGCAGGCCTCCACGGCAGCACCAGCCATGGCTATGCCTGTGCTGTTACCTGCTGTGGGGCCATCCTGTGGCCCACACGTATCACTGTCCATGACTTGAGCTCTATCATCATTGGTGATGGATCCTGCACAAGTCAGAGTCTTAGCATGCTGGCATCCATGGACACTGTTACGCTGGGACACGGGCAGGGCCTCCTCTGCACCACCAACTTCAGTCCGGACAGCCAGGCAGGCCCAATGTTGTCCTGATCCTTGGACACCTGTGGAGGTGGATGGGCACTCCTCTGTGTCCAGGGTATCACCCTCAGAGGATGAACCCACCACCACTGACCCATGTAGATGCTCAGGAGCTGTAAGGGAACACAGTAGCATTAATGTCTCTGCCCTACCCTGTGGCATTCCCAAAACCCCACCACACAATGACAGATCAGGACCTACCATGCGTCTGGAAGCCACCACCTGTAACATACTTGAGGGCACAATGCCGCATGCTGCCAGCAACCCACTCTTCCTGTGGTATCAGGCATGGCATGGCCGGCTGTCCACCACCAGTCACAGCCTATGCTGCCCTGATGGCAGCCACCTTATCTTTAATCCTCCTCCTGTCCATGCCTTCCTTCTTCTTGCACTCCTGCATGGACAGCTGGTGTCTGCCATGCTGGTTGACAGCACGTACCACCTCACCCCATGCCACAGCACGGGCCTGTGGTGTTCCCCGCAGTCCACTGAGCAGAGGTTCCTGGTCAAGGTAGGCCTCAAACAGGGCATCTGATTCTGCCTTTGTGAAGTTGGGCCTCCTCCGTCTCCCATGTCTCTGTTCCTCCTCCTCCTCCACCTCACGTTCAGTCATCAATGATCCTGTGGGAAAGGCAGGTGTTACCTCTGAATGTGCAGTCCCATGCATCTCCCACACACCAAAGTCCACACTGGCAAACAGCATGCAACTCACCACAATAGACTGCAATACCAGACTATGGCCTTTGCAGCCCCATGTCGCATTTATATAGTGCAACACATGTAAATGAGGCAAGGCTCAATTTTAGGTGGATGCTAAAGCAGTAGCTGCGCCATTGAATTGCTGATGAGCTGATTTGCATATGCTGGCTGAATAATGTGCTGTTGCGCCTTGCGCAATTGTGTTGAACATGCTTAGACAGGAGCGCAGCTCTTTGACATGCGCAGTAGACACCGAACAGTGCATGCCTGGGGTGCTGACACCGACGCCTGCCATGCTGCTTATGTGCTGAGCACGGGAAGCAGTGCAGGGCATGTCCACCACTGTGCCAGTGGTGCTAGTGTGCTGTTCACATGTATAGCGCTCTTGCACTGGGACATAGGTGCTGTGATGCCACAGCACAGTAGGCCGCTAAAGGAAGTGCCACACAGGTGTCCTACCATGCTACACGTGTTGAGTACCAATCGCGCTGTGGCGGTCCGTGTGCAAGGGACCCCGACCCTGTGCTGAACTTTGCCCCTAGGTGCCATGCATTCACACGGGTTCACCTCTATCGCGCTGTTCGGTGACAGCGCAATGGGGAATGGCAGTGCAGTACAGTGCAGCATCTGCACATGGCGGACGTGCACTAGGGAGTGCCATTTTGATTCTCAATGGTGTAAAGATGGCACGGAGATGGGCACCAATCTGGAACCAGGTTGAACTGGTTAACCTCATGTCCCTAGTTGAGCCCCATGCTGGTTCTCTCTTTGGGGAGGCACCCCTGGACAGGGCCAGGAGTGCCATGTGGGAGGAGGTGGCAGTGGCCCTGGAGGAGGTGACAGGGATCCAGCGCACAGTGGAGCAGTGCAGGCACTGGTATAGGGATCTCCAGCAGAGGGACCCAGACAGGCTTGTCCGACTGTGGGCACGCACCAGGAGGGGTGCGGTTCTACGGCCAGGTAGGTGCCCCATCCATACACTGGTTATGTCCGTATGGGTATCATAGTGGGCATGTGTCCACCACACAGGGGGGTGGTCCAACCAGTGTGGGCCATGGTGGTGGTGGTGATGGTATAGGGGTGGGGGACAGAAGGGTTTGGCTGTGTGGGATCGCACACACCCAGGGTGGGGGTGCCTTTGCTAATAGATTGTACTGAAGTTCCTCTCTCCATGTTTGCACCCTTGGGCCTGAGGAGCGCCAGCATGCCAGGGAGGAGTGGCAGTGGCGTGAGGCTCATCCATATGCCGGAGGACCCATACCAGCCTAGTGACGGGACCAGCCTGATGATGGTGAGTGCCTTATATCCAGGATTTTCTGTGCATGCTGTGTAGCAGGGCAGACGGTGGGGCATGGCCACCATACATTGACACCACTGCTGTGCATGCCACATAGTACAGTCAGAACTGTCCAGTGGCACTGCATGTCTGGGAGTGCATCACTGGTGGTCCATGCATGCACCAGGTACATGGCTGTGCCACTGCCTTTGCACAGCATAGCCATGTCACTGTACAGCCACGGTGGTGCTGTTCTGGACTTGGGCGGTGGGTGTGTGCAGCGGTCTGCATGGCTGTGTGCACCTGGGTGGGCAGGTCTTGTGGACATGATCACTGTGGGTGGTCGCACACCATCACTGGGGCGTGTCCCATGGCTGTATGCCATGCACAATGGGTGGGCTGCAGGGGGCTGTGCATTCATGCCTATTGACTCTGCTCCCTTGTCCTAGGTGGATGGAGGATGGTCCATGTGGAGCGGGCACTGCAGGAGCTTCTATAGGTGGCCAGGGCCTCTCTGGCCATCCTCAAAAGGATGGATCGCCATGGTGTGAGGCGTGAACATGGCAGGAGACACCATAGAAGCAGGGAGCGGGGCTCCTGCTGAGAATGGTCCATGTTGAGTGGGCACTGCAGGAGCTGCTACAGGTGGCCAGGGCCTCTCTGGCCATCCTAGAAAGGATGGATCGCCATGGCGTGCGGCATCGACATGGCAGGAGGCACCATAGAAGTGGGGAGCAGGACTCCCGCTGAAGATGGATCACACTTTGACCTTGGAAAAGCCCCCTGGACCCACTCTCACACCCCTCCTTCCCTCTCCCATTTGTTCACCCCTGCCCCTTACCCACCTCCATCCAGTTTGTGGCCCTCACCCCTTTCAAACATACTGTATATATTTGTACATAGTTTTGTTACTGCTTTTCTAATATATTTGTTTAGTTATGCCTACTGTTGTGGTCTCTGATTTTCAGTTTGATAATGGTGCTCCACTGCAGAGGTGTGCATGGTGTTGGGGGTGGTGCTATCATGGGTGTATGTGTGTCTCTGTAGGGGAGGCAAGTGTGGTGTGGGCATAGCTCTCAGTCAGTGTCTGTGGTTTGTGTGTTGCTCCCTGTGTAATGGATGACTGTGTGCAGTGGTACACGGTGTGTGCGCTGTGTCCATGGTGCACCTGTCAGCCCATCCATGGCCTGTGCAGCTGCCACCCTTGCATGTCTGTGACCTGCACAGTCCACTGGCATGTCAGTGGTGGCTGCCCATGCTGGACTGCCACTGTACCCAGCTGATGCTGGTTTGCCTCCTGTCACTGGTGTGGTGCACATCTGCCTCGGGTGGCACTGTTACCTCCGCTGTTGTTCCACCTCAATGCTGTCACCTGTGTCTGTTGCAGGGATGTGCTCCAGCCACATGCTGGTGGCGTATAGCATCGTGGTGCCTGCACAGGGCTGCTGGCACACCTGTGCCACGGAGGGGCTCTGACCGTGTGTACACGGCTGCCGTAGTCACATGCTGGGGGATTGACCTGCTACTGTGTCCCTGTGTTGGTGTGCCCTTGGGTATGGATGGCTGTTTGTCTGTGCACTGTGTTGCATCCTGTGTGGTGCATGCTTCCATGCAACACTATGGGTGTCTGTGCCGGCTGTTGTGGCCAGTGCTGGGATGGGGTGTGTCCCTGGGAGGGTGTGCAGGGTGCTGTGACACTGGTGGTGGGTTCCAGGGCATGCCCTGTCATGTGTGTGGTACCTCATGTACCGATGCATGGTCAGCCTCACAGCTTTGCCTGGGGAGGATGTGCATGGCAGCACTGTGTCTGCAGCCATTGCTTCACTGTCTACTGCTGCCCACTGTTGGGTGCTTGTGGTGGCACTGCCTTGCATGGTTCTGTGGTGCACAGGGTTGTATTGTCACAGTGGGAGTGGTGGCATGCTTGGGGTGTCCTGCACTGTTGGACGCTACTCCTAGGCAGGGTGTATGGGGATCGTGGTGCAGGGTGTGCTCTGCATTGGTGGGTTGGTGTGGCATGGGGTGGGTGGGTATCCATATGTGACAGTCCCAGCTTGCAAGGGGGTGTGCTGGTGCACCTTGCCATGGCGGTGGGTTTCTTACTGGTGTCTCTGGGCCAGTGGTTCTTCCTGCTCTCCTCCGGTTGTGCAGTGCAGGCAATGTGGGGGGTTGATGTCTGTTCTGCTCAGTTCTCCTCTGCCCATCCCTACCATGGGTGGTGGGCCCCTGCATCCTGTCCCTGCACATCCCTGGTTGTGCTGTTGTGCTGCTGCCTTGCTCCACTAGGCATCCCTGGTTTTGCTGTTGCGCAGCTGACCTGCACCACTGCACATCCTTGGTTGCGCTATGGTGCAGTTGGGGTGATATTCAGTCGTGTGCCACAGGCACATCTTGACCTGCGCAGTGTTTGAATATAACACGTGTTGTGCATGGGCACAGTGGACTTGCGCTAGCTCCTGCTGTTGTGTACTTTTGTGGCGCAGTTTGAATATCTGGGCCCAGATGTGAAAACAACCAGGGAGTGGGCAGGACTGAGCTGAAGCGTTAGTAGGAGAGTCAAGGAGGATGTAAGTGTAGGGGGAAAAAGATTAGGCAGGAACTCAGAAAAAAAACAATAACAAGAGAAATACAGAACCAGTGTATAATAACAAATGTCAAGATTTAGTCCACAATAAAAAGAGAATTACAGTTTACCATAGTGTGACATGAATCCAATGACACAATTCAGTCCAGAAATGTTAGATTGTTTAATATAATTTAATTCCCATGTCCTTCTGTCCTGTGTGTTTTTGAAGTTGCCTCTTAGTATCAAGACAGATAAATTCAAGAGAGAGTGATCTGCTTGGGAAAAATGGTTCCCGACTGGAGTGTTGCTAACCTGGTTTACTATTGTGTGACAGTGGTGATTCATCCTGATTTTTAGCGGTTTACTAGTTTTCCCAATATTGCAACCATTTGTTCACTTCTTGCATTGAATTAGGTAAACCACATTGCTGGATTGACACATGTGGGATCCATTAATTTGTATTATGTTGTTCTGGCTTGTCTTGATGGTGGTGTGTGCGCATATGTGGGTGCAGGTCTTACATCTTGCCATGTTGCATGGTGTTGTCCCTCTTGTTTCTCAGTTATTATGGTCTGTTGGGAGTTTGTTATGAATTATTATATTCAAGAGGCTGGGGGGCTGCTTATAGGCAATGACAGGTGGTTCATGGAAGATGAATTTTACATTCAAATTTACTCTTGCACAGCAAATATATACTGATGTTCTCGAGAGAGGTCCAGTTGCGAATATAGGCCCCACACTTTATAGTACACAGCTGTGGCTTGGAGAGAGAAATATAGGAGTTTAAAGTTTAATTACAGGCCTTCTGTTGCCTGATACCATTCCCCTATGGATGGGATCTTGTCTGTTCTCCATCTGACCAACAGCAGCCTTTTGGCTTCTACTGTAACCCTTAGTAGCCATTGCAGTTGTGGTTTATTCAGCTGTCCCCCAGGGCAGTGGAGACCCAGAAGGATCAAAGGAGAAGGAGACATGGGCACCCTAGTCTGTAGAATATTTGAGCAAGCTCTCACCACCTGACTCCAGAAGGTTTGGATGGAAGGGCAGTGCCATAGTATATGTAGTAGGTTTGCCTCGTTTGGTGTCACATCTCCAACACTGATCCATGGGCAATAGTCCCAGTTTGTGTAGTACTGTGGGGGTGTGATACCACAGGTGTAGAATTTTCTTCTGAATAAGGAGATTCTTCTGGACCTTACAAGCACTGTGTGCTAGCCTCCAACATCTGACCCACTCATCCTCATCAATAAACATTTTTAACATCACCTGCCATTGGGCTCTGGCCTTTAGAGATGGGTCAGGACTTTCTTGTTTAATCTTGGCCTGTATTCTACCCACCAGGCCTTTAGCGTTCTGGAGCCATTTTGAGATGGGAAGATACAGGCATGGGTTGGCCTGGCTGTTCTTGCATGCCAGGCATGGGCAACTCTATTTAAACCAAGAGAGATACAGATGTCTCAGCTGGAGGTATCCCCAGAGCTGTTTTTTCGGGACATCATATAGGAGCTGTATTTCCTGACATGTAAACAGAGTACAGCTGTTGTTGTTGAATTTTGTTGACCCGGTAAACCCACTGGGCCTAGAAGTCCCTGTTTCGGGGGCAACCAGGGTGGAGGGGAGATACAGATGGTAAACAACTGGAACTGAACCAGATTAAGCTGGACCTAACAAATCCTTAATTATGGCCCCCTTTCTTATTTTCTATGGCTCTCAGTCTATCAGTTTTTAGCTATCAGAAGGAAGGGATTAAGCTAAAGAGGGGTATAATTTCTAGGATGCAGGCACATATGGGCCAGATTCCCCACCTTCTGCAAGGCTAAATGAGCAGCCTTTCTGGTGAGCCAGGAATTACATTTCTTTAGGAGGGGAGAATTAAAGTATGCAGCTGGGTGGACTCCCTCCAGCACAGATGACTCAATCTGTACTCATGCCGGAGGCCTGGACCCAGATTCCCCAAACATATGGAGTGATATTGTCAGTAAGCTAGTGATAGAGTAGTGGTGGAAGTGAGGAAGGATCCGCCCTCCTCTATCCTTCAAGGCCCTCGATTTCACCAAGCTAAAACTAGGCCTAGCCATACCCCCCAAGAACTTTATGATCCCATTCAACTTCTTTAACCAACTCTCTGGAATTTCCACAGGGAGGCGTGACAGTATATAGAAGACTTTGGGGGCGGCCATCATTTTGATGGCCTCTATCTTACCAGCTAGTGAAAAGTTCGGATGTGTCCATTTGTCCATCTCCTTTTGTAAAGTTTGTATTGGGGGTTCATATTATTTGGGACTAGCTTAAGGAGGTTGTTAGGGATTTGTATGCCTAGGTATTTGATTCCCGTGTTTATGCAGGCTAATCCAGCAAAGTGTAGCCCTTGGGGTAGGGGAATTTTGTTAAGCGGAATAATTTTGCATTTATTAATAATAATACGTAGGCATAAAATGGAGGCAAAGGATTGTAGGATGTGTAGAATGTAAGTAAGTCCTTCCCCTGTGTTCTCTGTTAGGATCAAACAGTCATCAGCATACAATTTTGTGGCACAGTATATTTGGAGCCCCCAGCTCTAATACATGCTTATAAAAACGCCAGCAGAAGCAAGCCTTACGGTCTATCAAGTCTGCTCGATTGTGCAGCTATCCCCTCAACTTGCAGCTGCCCCACCCTCCCCATCCCTCTTCATCATAACCCCCCTCACCCTGTCCCAACCCCTTTTAAAGCCACCCACCATTCTACTGTACACCACCCCCTCAGGCAGAGCATTCCACCTGTCCACCACCCTTTCCATGAAAAAATACCTCCTGATTTCCTCCTGAATCTTCCCCCTCCAACCTCAACTGATGTCCTCTCGTATCCCTCCATCTTCTAAGCCAGAAAATCCCTTCTGTATTAACCTTCTTTATCCCCTTGCAGTATTTAAATGTTTTGATCACATCCCACCATCCCTCCTCTCCTCCAGGGAGTACATGTTCAGCTCTGCTAATCTCTCCTCACAGGGCTTTCCAGGAAAGCCTGGATAATCTTTGTTGCCCTACACTGAATCCCCTCTAACAACTTGATGTCCTTCTTCAGGAATGGGCGCCAGTACTGTACGCAGTACTCCAGGTGAGGCCTGGCCAGAGATTTGTACAGGGGAAGGATCACCTCTGTATTCCTGGAGGAGATTCCCCTCACTATACACCCTAGCATCTTACTGGCTTTTGCCGCCACCTTCCTGCACTGAGCCGAGTTGTTCTTGCTGCCCATTATAATCACCCCAGATCCTTTTCTTACTAATTACTTTCCAGCTGAACCCCTCCAAGCTGATAGCTCCTCCCCTGGTTTCTAGCTCCAAAGTGCAGTACCTTGAACTTCTTGGCGTCGAACCCAAGCTGCCATGTTACTGATCACTCCTGTAGTTTGTTCAGGTCCTCCTGCAGCGCCTTCCAGCTTTCGATGTCATCTACCACAGCTTCCATCTTCATATCTGCCATGAACAGACTGATCCTGCTCCAGACCCTGTGTGGGATATCAGCTATGAATATCCCAAACACTAGTCCCAGCACTAGTCCCTGTGGCACCCCACTCATCACTTCCCTTGGTGATGAGAGCCCCAGTACCACCACCACTACCCTCTGCTGCCTTCCATTCAGTAAGTTGATGATCCAATTGAACATCTTTGTTCCCACCCCTATGTATTCCAGTTCCCCCCAGATGTGGCACAGAATCAAAGGCCTTGCTGATGTCCAAATATAAGACATCCTCCGTGTGGCCCTGTCCAGTTCCATGGTCACCCAGTCTTAATACTCAATTAGATTTGTCTGGGATCTGCTGGAGACAAACCCTTGTTGATGACCGTTGTGGAAACCATTGTCCTCCAAGAAGGTCACCAGCCACTCCTTTAGGATTCTATCCATGAGCTTCCCCACAATTGAAGTGAGGCTCACTGACCTGTAGTTGCCTGGCTCATCCCTGGGGCCACTTTTGTGAATTGGGCACCACATGGGCCATCCTCCAGTCCTGTGGTATGCATCCTGTGTCCTAGGAGGTATTGAACAGGTCAGTTAGTGGCCCTACCAGGATCTCTGCCAGCTCTCTGAGTACCCTAGGGTGAATGCCATCTGGTCCCGGTGCCTTGTCCACCCTTAATGCCCTCAATCCTTCCAGAACCCTGTCCTCCATAATCCTTGCATCAGTTGCCCCCTCCCCTCCACTACCCAACCTACCTCCCTCTTAGGGTATCTGCCCCCCTTTCACCTTCATGAACATAGAACAGAAGTATTCATTTAATGCCTCTGCCTGCTCCCCCCCACCCAGCCTCCGTCCTTCCTAATCCTCACAATCTGGTCTTTGTTCTTCCTTCTTTCTCTAATGTATCTGAAAAAGTCCTTTTCTCCTTCCCTAATACCCTGTGCCAGTCTTAGTTCTCTTGAGACCTTGGCAGCTCCTGACTTCTTGGTAACCTCAAGTGGACTTCCATTATACTCTTCCCTTCTCACCCACCCCCCCACAATTTCTTGAGTTTCCAAAATACCCTTTCTCTTGGCCCTTAACCCCTCCAAGACCTCCTGAGTTAACCAAATGGGCTTCTTTGCCCCCCTTTCTTACTCCATGCCTTTGTACATGCCCCAGTGGCCTCTGTCAAACCTCTTTCATTAATTTCCCACTTTTGACTAGCATCCATGTCCTGACGAATGCCTGCCAGATACTTACTCAAAATATTCCCCACCCTACTAAAGTCTACCCCTTTAAAATCAATCACCTTGGTTTCCATACCCCCTGTTTCCCTGCTCATATTAAGCGTGAACCACACTGAGTGGTGGTCACTTCCAGCCAGAGGGTCCTCAACCCCCAGCTCCCTTACAGCCTCCACATTTGTAAGTACCAGGTCCAGAGTTCATTCCAATCTAGTTGGCTTATGTACCAAATGCTCCAGGAAGTTGTCCTGAAATGCCTTTGGTATGACCTTCCCCTTTGCACCCATGGTGGCTGGAGTGCTCCACTCCACCCCAGGTAGGTTGAAGTCCCCACCACGAAAGTGCTCCCCTTCCTACAGACCCTTCTGATTTGCTCAGCCAGCTCTCTGTCCAGGTCCTCCCCTTGCGCTAAAGGTCTGTATACTACCCCCATCCTCAGTGCCATACCTCTTGAGTCCTGAATCTGCATCCATAGGGCCTCTCTTCTACCTTCCTCCCCCACCTCCCTTGTACACCTTATCCTTCTTGTACATAGATTGCCACACCCCCCCTTCCTTCTCTTTAGCCATATCCTTCCTGAATATCTTGTACCCTGGAATCATCATGTCCCAGTCCAGGTACTGGGTAGCCCACATTTCTGTGATGGCTACTATGTCCTTCCTCCTCACTGCCAAGAGATCCTGCAACTCAGCTAACTTATTACCTAGGCAGCTAGCATTCAAAGTGAACACCCTCTAGCCTGTATCCTTCTTTGCCTTACCCTGTGTTTCCCCCATCTCCCTTCCCCTTTCCTCTACCCTGACTCCTCCCCTGTTGTCTTAAGGAGGTAAGCTCATCGGGCTCCCCTCTCTGGGCACCCTGCCAACCAGCTGTCTACTCACCACCCCCCACCTAGTTTAAACTCAGCTTTGCTGCTATGTGCCCCTCTATCCCCTGTTTTAATAATCCCCTCCCCTCCACTCCCCTCTCAAGTGCAGCCTGTCTCCTATGTATAGATCATTGTTGTCCCAGGTTCATGCCCAGCCCCCCACTAACCCATACTACTTGGATCGACATCATTCAAGCCAGCCATGTGTTGAACTCTGTAATCCTACCTTTTCTCACTGTACTGGTACATGACACTGGGAGCACCTCCGAGAAGGCCATTGATTCCCCCAGTTCCTCACACACACTACCCAATTCCCCAAACCTCTCCCTCACAACTTCCACTGTTTTCCCCCGCCAGGTCATTCGTATCCACGTGCACCACAAGATGCAGTTTCCTTCCACCCCTTCTTGCACACTTCAGAATTGACAGCCTTGCCCTGCCTGCCGTTAACCCAGGTATGGACTCCACCCATATACGACTGTGCCTTTCTCCCTTACTGCCCCATCTTATATCTTTTAGTATGGAATCCCCAAGCACTAGCACCCCCCCATGTCATTCCTCATTCCTACCCCCACCTTACAACCATGGTACCAATGTTTGGAGTCCGCCACCTTTGTTTCTATGCACTTCCCCCCATTGCTCCCTCCCCAACCACCCCTGATCGGGTCCCGCCTCCCTCCCCACCCCATCCCTATCCTCCACTTCCCTTCCAACCTCCCTGGACCTCCTCACCTATCCCATCCTCCCTCCTTACTCTGTTCCTTCCTCCTTCCTCTCTACTCCCTTTGTCTGTCCTTTCTGTTGTGCCCCTCATCCCATTATCCTTGGCTCCCTCTCCCAACCCCTCCTGGTGATCCTTCCCCTCCTCCACCAATGTTGCCAGGACCGCAGACCTATTACCTGCCCCCACTGCCTTGCTGTGCGTTGGCTATTCCCTCCCTACCATAGCCCTCCCTACAGAGCCTGGGCTCCTGATCGGTTTGCTCCAACACCCCCTCCCCATCCTCTCCATTGACCCGAAGCTCCTCCCATGTGGTGCCCTCATGTTACCCTCTGGGGGTGGCCCACTTGCCCCAGCAGCCCCCCTCCCTCCTTCCATCCTCTCCAACTCCCTACCATTAAAAACACATATTTTTAGCCTTGCATACAATGATTTTTAAATGCTGCTGCCTTAGATTAATTTTAACATAGTTTTAATTATTTATTGATTTTATTATGTTATGTACAGGTGCCTTGGTTTTGGAAAGGTGCCTTTTATAAATAAAGTTTGATTTGATTTGATTTGATTTGAAGCCACCTCACCTCCTCCTTGAGCCTTCTCAGCCTGTGACAGATTGGACACCCTCCAAGCTTCCACAAAATGTTCATCTAAACTGCCACCCCACATCCATTACAGCACACTATTCTACTCATGCTTAAGCAAACTTAACTAACAGAAAAGGGCAATGCGAATTAATACAGTATTATCAATAAAATTACCAGTACTAGTTGTGCTATCTTAACTAGCCCTGCCCCACAAAGATAAACTTACAGGACAGTAACAAAGACAAGAATGAAGTCCTACCTTTTTTTTTCCTCCTCTAGCCTTTGCCCAAGATGCCGTCCCACTAAGAAAACTTACCCTACAAATTAACTTACACTACAAATACAGTGTCTATGCCAAGATACTGCTCAGGATGCCACTCTCTCTCCCTCACCCCCTGTAGCCAAAATTCAGCCAGCGTTCCCAAGTCCAGGTAATGTTCAGCTCCATCCCCTAGAAGACAGCACCCTCTGCTGCTCTCTAGCCCTTGGCTTCTTCCTGCACTGTGACTCTGGCTCCTCCCACCTCAACCATTTAATAGAGGTTGGGGGCCAGGGAAGGGACAAAATCCTCCGCTCCTGTACAGCTTTAAGCCGCACTGCTCCCCTACTCTCTCCAGCTTCCAAGCCAGCTTTTGCACTTCCTGCTACTCAAGTGGTACCTGCCACACTCTCAGTCCACAGATGTGGCTCCTTCCTAGTCCCCGACTCCCTCTACAGCACCCGCCACCTGATCACTCACTCACTCCCCAATGCCCTGCATCTGTGCATGAGACCTAATGGCAGCCACTAGGGGTTCCATGGCTATTACAAATAATAAAGGCAAGAGGGGGCACCCTTGTCTTGTCCCTCTATGTAACTGAAATGGGTCAGATAAGATGTTATTGGCTAGTAGTCTGGCTGTCAGGGCTTGGTTGAGAATGCAGATCCAGGAGCAGAATTTGTTCCCAAGTTTCAAACACCACATGCAAGTATTCCCACTCCACAGAGTTGAATGCCTTTTCAAAGTCAACTGCTATGGCAGCTGCAGGGGTAGGAGGATTGCCCGTGGCTTGGATCAGTGTAGTTAGTGCCCTTATGTGGTCCGGGCTCACACTGCCCTTTACAAAACCAACTTATGCAGGGTGTATTAGTGAGGGAAGAAGTCTTTCTAACCTGGCTGCTAGCACCATAGCAAATATTTTGGCATCCACATTTATCGGCGAGATGGGGTGGTAATTGGCCAGCTTAGTTTTATCTTTCCCCTCTTTAGGAAGCACTGTAATTATTGCTTCATGGAGAGTAGCAGGGAGGGTCAGGTGGATCTGTGTGTCTTCCAGTGTGTCCAGCAGTGGTGCTATAATGGAATCCAATACTGTTTGCTAATAGTCAGCTGGAAAGCCATCACTTCCTGGGGATTTATAGGGGGCCATAGCTAGAACCACTTTCTTAAGCTCCTGTTCTGAAAAAGGGGCATCTAATCCTTCCCACTAACTTTCTGTAAGTTTGGGTAACATAGACTTTGACTTTGACGGCAGATAAGGACTACTAGGCCCATCTAGTCTGCCCATTTCCCTACCTACAGGATAGGCCGCGGATCCTAGTTAACCAACAGCCTATTTCTTCCTACCCCCCACAAGAATTGCCTTATGTCTGTCCCATGCATTCTTGAATTCTCCCACAGTTTTAGACCCCACAACCTCCTCAGAAAGGCTGTTCCATGCATCCACTACCCTCTCTGTGAAATAATACTTCCTCCATTGCCCCTAGACCACCCTCCTTCTATCTTTAAATTGTGTCCCCTTGTTCTTGCAAGTCTCTTTTTCTGAAAAATGCTACCCTCTTGGACTTTGTTGATTCCACTGAGATACTTAAAGTTTCTATCATGTCCCCCTCTCCTTCTTTCCTCAAGGGTATACATATTAAGCTCCTTTAGTCTCTCCTCCTCGAGCTTCTCTTGCAGACCCTGCACTATTTTAGTTGCCCTCCTCTGGACTGCCTCTATCTTGTCTATGTCCTTGCAGATGGGGTCTCCAGAACTGGACACAGTACTCCAGATGGGGTCTCACCAACTGTCTGTACAGAGGGATAACAACTTCCTGTTTTCTGCTGCTGATGCCTCTCCTAAACACCCAGTATACCCCAGCCCTCCCTACTGCCTTCTCCATTGCTTGCTAACCTTAAGGTCATCTGATATGATTACCCCAGGTCCCTTTCCTTTTTTGTTGTTGTTACTACCTCCCACCCATTGTATTCTTCCCTGGGTTCTTGTTTCCCAGGTGCATTATTTGCACTTCTTTGCATTGAATCCTAGCTGCCATACTTCTGACCATTCCTCCAACCTTGCCAAGTCCCTTTTCATCCTTTCCACCTCCTGTGTATCAACCCTGTTGCAGATTTTTGTGTCATCTGCAAAAGGCATACTTTTCCTTCCAGTCCCTCTGCAATGTCACTGATGAAGACATTAAAAGGACTGGACCCAATACTGAATCCTGCAGTACCCCACTAGTAACTCCCCTTTCTTCAGAATGGACTCCATTTACAATTACCTTCTGTGTCCTGTTGTCCAGCCAATGTTTTTACCCAGGCTACCACCCTGGATCCCACTCCCAGGCTGGTTAATTTGACTATTAATCTTTTGTGTGGGACTGTGTCAAATGCCTTGCTAAAGTCTAGGTAGGCCATGTCCAACCCTCCCTGGTCTACATTGGTGACCAGTCAAAGAAATCTATTAGATTAGGTCTGACATGACCTTCCGCTGTGAACCCATGCTGCCTTGGGTCCTGTCTTCACTAGCCTCTAGGTACTCGACTATTCTTTCCTTCAGAAGTGACTCCATCACTTTCCCTACCACAGAGGATCAGACTGACGGGTCTATAGTTCCTGCCTCTGTCTTGGACCCCACTTTTGTGAAGGGGAATCACATCCGTCTTCCTCAGTCCTCGGGTGCCACCATCCTCCCATGATTTATTAAAAGAGTAGCCAGTGGTTTCACTAGTTCCTCCTTAATTCTTTTAGAATTCTGGGGTGAATTCCATCAGGACCCATTGCTTTGTCCACCTTCAGTTTTAGGAGTTCTTGCAGAACCTTTTCTTCTGTGAAAGGACTGGGATCGGCCCCTATCAAAGAGTGCTTCTGTTAATTGGATTAGGCACTTCCCTCTCTCTTTGTGAATACTGAGCAGAAATATTCGTTCAGTATTCCTGATTTTCACTGTCCCCTCTGCCCACCACTGTTCATTCTATTCAGCCTCCCTTTCCCTCCCTTTGTCTTTCTATGCTCGTTGATGTACCTGTAAAAGGTTTTAACCCCCTTCTTAACTGAGTTGGCTATCTTTTCCTCAGTTTGGGCCTTTGCTATTCTGACTTCCCTCCCTGCTTCCTTCTGCCTTAACTGGTACAGCTGTCTGTCCTGCTCCTTCTGTGTTTGCTTATACTTCCGGAATGCTATCTTTTTCTTCCTGACTTTCACAGCCACCTCTTTTGAGAACCATAGTGGCTTTTCTTTCGTTTTGATTTGTTATTTGCTTCACACAAGGCTTGGTGCCTCTGTGATGGCAGTTTGATAATTCCATTGTTGCTCCACACCTCCTTCTAGCCTGTTTGCTAGTGCTTTTCTGAGGCACTCTCCCATCTGCAAAGTCAGCCTCCTAAAGTCTAGTACCTCACTTTTGTATGGCTTGACTCTGTAGCTGAGTTTAACGTGAACCACATTGTTTGATGGTCACTTGTCCCCAGATGGCAACCCACTTCTAGATCTGAGATCCTCTCACTGCCCCCGTTGAGAGTACGAGGTCTAAGATTGCTCCCTCACGAGTGGGTTCCGAAACTAGCTGTCTAATGCCTGCCACCTGTAGGGCATCAAGAATGGCCCTGCTCTTGGATGTGGCTGCAGCAAATGTGCTCCAGTTAACATCTGGCATATTCAGGTCTCCCATCAACAGTATCTCCCCTTTCTCTGCCATTCTAAGAATGCCTTCTATCATATCCTTGTCCATTCCTTCCCCTGACATGGGGGTCTGTACACAACTCCTGTGCAGATTGTGGTGCCCTTTCCAGTCTCCAAGGTGACCCACAGTGCCTCCTCTCCTCCCTGTTTACTCTTTTGTTCAGTTGCTTTTATCCCTTCCTTTACATAGAGAGCTACTCCTCCCCCTCTTCTCCCCTGCCTGTCTCTCCTGTAGGTTATGTACCCTGGTATGTTAACATCCCAGGCATGGTTCTCTGTGTACCATGTTTCTGTGACTGCTACGATATCCAGGCATCCCTCTTCAATTAAGGCCATCAGCTCAGGGAGCTTGTTGCTCAGACTACGGGCATTGGTACTCATTACCCTCCATTTCCTGATGGCCTTACTCCCTTTTGCCCCATCCCTGTCCTTCTTGCCTTTTTCACTTTCTTCATTTACCCCTGCCCTTCTCCCTATCGACACCTCTATGTTGGTGTTTGCCGCACTTACTACCGTGATTATTTGGGGGGCTAGGATTTTCCTGCTCCTTTCCAGTGCCTCCCCCCTTGGCTAGCTTAAAGCTTGCCAATGAAGCATTTAAACCTATCACCTAGGATCCTGGTTCCCTCGAGATGCAGCCCATCATGCCAGTATAGGCTTGCATCACTCCAGGTGGACCCCAGTCCCAATGAAGCCAAATCCCTGAGCTCCACACCCAGTTTTTTCAACCACTGATTGAATTCCATGAGTGCGAACACCCTAGCCTCTCCTATGCCATAGATAGGTAGCACCTCCGAGAAGGTTACCGTCATGTACATTGACCAAGGCCCTCCCAATTCCACAAACTCTTCCTGCACTTCTCTAGTCCCTTTCTTAGCCAGGTCATTTGTCCCTAGGTGGACAATGACATCCAGCTCCCTCCCCTGTGCAGCTTCTCCGGCAATCCTGAGGATTCGCTTCCGTCCCTGCAAGCCATGGTGCCAGGCAGGCACCTTACCTCCCTCTCCCCTTCCTCCCCCAGTTCTACCTTCCTAACAATGGAGTCCCCCACCAAAGTTGTTTCCTTCCCCTGCAGGGTCCCCTGCCACCCTCCTGTGGGTCTCTCCTTTGTGGGTTCCCAACATCCTCCTTGGTCTCCACTGTGGGTGCCTCCATAGAGGAACCACACTTTGCCAGAATGGCATAGGAGTGTGAGAGGTACAATGGGAGGATGCACTCTGTTCCACCACCTCACCCTCCCTGAGCCCACTGTGGTCCAACCACTCCTCTTCTTGGCAACCTCTGAGGCACGGCAGTGGCACTGGTGGTCCCTGGATGGAAGAGAGGTCCCACAAATCCTGGCCAACTCAGCCTGGAGATGAGCAACCTCCTCCTCAGCCCAGAGGTGCCTGCAGATGGGACAACACCGCATCCTCCAGAACATCTCCGGAAGACTGCTGCTCCACAGCCACTGCACTACACCACTCCAATCATGTCTTATTTCTGTCCCCTTAACTGTTTTCAATCCTTACTCTTTCCTCTGTTTTTTTTCTCTCTCTCTCTCTCTCTCTCCTTACTTTCTGCCTGTGTGCCCTTTAAGCTCCTGATTGTCCTGTTCTGTGACAAGAATATCCTATATTTCTCAGTAGACCACTTACTTGCTCACTAATGGAATGGAAGGTTCGCCTTAAAGTCTATAAAGGACTGCCTGTTCCATTTAATATGTGAGGCACACAGTTCCTTGTAGAAAGCTACCATGATCCTATTAATATCTTTAGGAGAGGCACATTTCTTGTCTGTGCTGTTTGGCTGCTGGGTTACATGCCTGTCAGCCTGATGCGTCCTGAGCCAGAATGCCAGGGGTTTACTGTTTTGTCTCCACGGGCCCAATATTTAAATTTGTTTGTTTGTAAATGTAGTTCTGTTTTCCTGCTGGCTGATGTGTTCAGTTTGATTGTTAAAGTTGTGATGCCACAAATGAATGAAGGGTTAAGTAGTTGGCTAGCGTCCTTTTTATAGATGTCTTCTTTCTGTTTCAGGCCCTCTCTAAACTTTCCACTTCTTTCCCTCTCTGCTTTCTGTGATATGAGGCATATCTGATAATTTTCCCTGCATTGTCACTTTATAATCCTCCCATATCCCTGCTGGAGATGCTGTTCCAAGTGGATTGTCCTGACAATAATTTTGGGACTCTACTGTTAGCCATTGGCAGCAGTCCTTGTCCTGGAGCAGCAGGGGATCCATTCACCATTGTGTAGATTTTGGCTGTGGGAGATCTATTGGAAAACTGAGTGTTATAGAGGCAGGAGCCAATCAATCAATCAATCAATCAATCAATCAAAATCTTTATTTATTCAGGCGAACATCATTGAGCATAGCTCATTTACAAGATGGACCTGAGTGGTCATAACAATATAAGGTTACAAATTTTACACAAAAACATGGTACAGAATAAACACAAATACAATGATTTATGAATGAGACAGATATACAAATATTTACATATATACAAGGCAAAATGACAATAAACCTAAATCATATTAAAAGGAAAGAAACAAACAGTATAGTAGGGATAAAGCTCGGGTAGTTGGACTTGGGTGGGCATTTTTGTATGAAGTAGGTTGGAGAACAAGCTAGAAGAACGATAGAGAATTAGGGGTAGTATAAAAGGGGTGGGGAAGGAGGGGTGGAGAGGACTAGGCCTTATGGAAGCAGTTGCATGATTCTAGGAATAGACTAGTGTACAGTTTTTGAAGGATGTTAAAGGAATGAGGGTATCCAATTTCAGGGTCTTTGAAGAGAATTCCAGATAAGTGCTAGGAATAGCTGATTGCAGCCCTTCCATACCGGTGCAGGTGATAGGAATCTTCAGCATGATGAGTTTATTGATCCTTAGGGTGTAAGGCCTGGATGTGATCCGTTGAAACAGTCTGAGATGTAGGAAGGGAGTTTGTTTGTCAGAGCTTTGTAGATCCAGACAGCAGCATTTTGTTTCTTCTGTGTTGTAGGGATGTCCAACTGACTGCATTGTAGAGAGAGCAATGATGGGTGCTGGAGGGAAGATCTGTAATGAATCTAATAGCTCTATGATACAAGGTGTCTAATTTATTTAAATGGGAGAGGAGCAGTGGCCATAGAGGAAGTCAGCATAGTCAATGAGGGATAGGAATGATGCCAGGATTAGCCTTTGTTTGGAATCTCTGGTCAAGTAGTGTTTGATCCTATAAAATAGGCCAAGTCTTTGTCTAAGCTTTTCAGGAGCTCTTCAATGTGGCTAGTGTAGTCAAGTTTATTGTCAATCCAGACTCCAAGATATTTGAATTTGTCCACGTATTCCAGATTTTCACCAAGGATGGTAGATAATTGTGGGAGGGTGAATGATGGGACAGTGGAAGAGCAGCTCTTGGTGGCAAAGAACATAGCTTTTTTTTTCTTGGCATTTAGTAGTAATTTCTATTCTAATAAGTTGTGCTGTAGGAGGGAGAACTCAGACTGTAAAAGCTCACAGGCTTTTGATGGTGAGGGATTACTGACATATAGTATAGTATCATCTGCAAAAAGGTGAATATTAGATTGTGAGAGATTGGAGTCAATATTGTTGATGTAAATGGCAAAGAGGATGGGGCCCAGGATGGAGCCTTGCAGTACACCTCTTAGGAGTGGTTTAGAGGTGGATAGGTCACCTTCATTTTTTACCAGTTGTAATCTTCCGGAGATAGCATCTGAACCATTTAAGAGAGAGTGAGTCAAGGCCTATGGAGTTCAGAGAGAGATTAGCAGTTCATGGTCCACAGTGTGTCAAAGGCTTTGCTTAGATCCAGGAACACAGCACAGGTGTTATTATTTTTGTCTAAGGCAGTCTGCCAGTCATTTGTAACTTTTGCTAAGGCAGAGATGGTGCTGTGCATAGATCTAAACCCAGACTGAGCTGGGTTAAGGAGATTGTTGGTATCAAGGTAGGCACTTAACTGAAAGTTTACTAACTTTTCAAGCATCTTGGACAGTACTGGTAAGATGGAAATGGGCCTATAGTTGTTGAGGTCCATGGGATCACCTGCCTTAAGTAGTGGAAACACTTGAGCTGTCTTCCATATTGAGGTGATAGAACCAGTGGCTAGGGACAGATTGAAGAGGTGAGTGAGGGGGGCAGCTAAGGCGTGCAGTGCTACTTTTAGAAAGTAGGGATCCAGGGAGTCTGCACCTGCACTTTTATCTAGTTAGAATAGAAGGTCTTCTACTTCTTTTAAGAGTATTGATTTGAAGGAGAATGTGGAAGGAGCCAACACGTATATGAGTGGAATAGGGGTCTGGGATACTGTAGTGGTTATTCCTAGGGAGGTCAACAAAAATAAATTCTGCTTGCCATGGCTTTAGCAGTAAAAATAATATGTATAATCTATTCCTGAAGGTTGGCTAGTCCTTCTTATGTCTGTAAGCTGGTGTAGTGATGTAAGGTTTCTCAGGGCAGTTAGGGCATGCACATGGGATTCTGCTGAACTGAATGGGGTCAGTTATCAGAATGTACAGAATTCCTTGGTTGGCTTTGTGAGAATACTGTAGTACTATTGAAAGAGATAATTTCGATCTTAACTGCGAGGTTAGGATTTTAGTTGGCATTCCTGGCAGTCCAGGGTGAGTAAGTACGCTTTGCACCTCCAGTGTTGTTATGGTATTAGCAGTCTCTGTAACTGAAGTGACTTTCACATTTTAAAAATAGCATGTTTGCCACTAGCAATAAATTTACTGTGAGATAAGCACTGGACAATATATAAGGGACTAAGTATCTTCGCTACACAGAACTGAGTCCTGTCATTATGTTTGTGATGTCTGCATTCTGTTGGTACACTCTCCCAGATTAGGTAGTTAGACTGAGAAGCAAATGCATGTTGTTCATAAAAAAAAAAAAAGGACAACTCTGTTGATTTTTGCTTGTTTTTATTTCTCAAAATATGCATGGTGATTTAGTTGCCACCCACGGTTTTTGCAATTTACATGGAGAAAAAAAGTTTCATTAGGCTAAATTGTCATGCATACTGGGCCCTATGCAGTAATGGGTGGACTGGCTAAGCACACGTATGTGGTGCGGGCAACCACTCTGCACCCATTGCGACACCTGCACAGCCAGCCGTGGGATGCACCTACAGGGTGTGCAGCCCCATCGCCAGGCCGTGCAGAGGTCAATGTGGTCGGGTGAGAAGGGGGCATGCCGAGGGGGTGTGCCCGCACGCCACAACATTCACAGAGTCAAGGAGCACTGGGCATGGGGGTGCACAGTACGCAGGGGGAACCCCCTGCCATAAGGTCTGCATGCCCCCAGGAGGTCGCCCCTCCAGTCACCCACACACTGGCAGGGACTGCCGTCCCCCAAATCATGCTGCCATGGACCACGGACAGTGAATCGTGGTCTGGGGATGGCTGACCAGGCACCAGCCTGAACCTTTGTTGCAGCACGCTGTCTGGTGGCAGCCATATCTCTGTGCCCACAGGCGCAAGGGCTCCACCGGCAGTCCTGGCCGGGCATCCCATTGGATGCCCACCCGGTCTGCATAACTGGCCTCTGTGCTCCTGCATGCCAGAGGGCAGGGCCATGGACAGGTGGCTGGCAGTAATGCATGCCGCTGGTATGCACCTGTCCATGGATGCACAGCTATGCCGGTGGGGTACACACAGATTCCGTGTACCCCCACCCCATTAGTGCATAGGGGCAATTTTGAGAAATAAAAACAAGCAAAAATCAACAGAGTTGTTCTCTTTTTTCATGAAGAATGTGCATTTGCTTCTCAGTCCAACTACTTGAGCGTACCAATGGCAGTATCCTTATGTGTTTTTAATGCTTATCTCACCATAAATGCATTGCAAACGGGAAAAAAAAACCTGCAATTAAAAAAAAAATTGTAGGATAAAAATCTTTGCTGATGTTTAAAATACATTTATCAGAGAAGTATGCACTCACTGAAGTACTGTCAGGGTCACTGCTAAGAGTGAGAAGGTTGCCATGAGCAACTAGATGGCTCCTGACAGCTGTGTAAACACTGCAGCTGTTGAGTCTATGTATGAGTAAAGCCAACCTACAAACTTAGGACCGGATTCTAGAAGGGTGGCTCAAGTTGCCGCCAAACACAACTTGCACCACCCGCAACTGCGACAGTAACCCTGCGCCCTATTCTAGAAGGGGTAGGGTCATCGCAGCTAAGTCCTGTGACTTGCGACATTCGCCAGGTACACTAAACTGCGGGCGTACCTGGCGAGCATGTTGTAAGCTGCAACAGTGGGGCAGTGCAGACAACCCCTCCCACCTGTGCCCCATCCAGAGTCGCCAGCCGCATATGCGGCATATACCCCGGTAGTCTAGTGATCCCCCCAATCAATGTACAAATATAAAACCCTCCAATTCCCTGGTAGTCTAATGGCCTTCCCGATCAACATAAAATACTTAATGTCCTTCATTCCCTGGTAGTCTAGTGGCCCCCCAAACTGTATAATAATAAATATGATCCCTGTATCCCTGCTAGTTTAGTGGCCTTCCACCCAGCCGTGCCAGCCCAGCCAGCATCCCCCCCACCCATCCCAGCCAACGGCTTGCAGCCCACCTCACCACCACCACCACAGGCAACTGCCGACTGAGTTCAGTATCAGCGCATACTGTAAAGGCGTGCTCAGACATTAATATCTGGTGCATCTTTTCAGTATGCGCGATACTGGACTCAATCAGCGACTAACGTGGTGGTGAAAGTGAGCTGTGCCAATCGGCGGCTGGGGACAGGTAAGGTGCTAAAATGAGCTAGCATAACTGGTGAAGTCACTAGACTCCACCAGGGATACGGGATGTATTGTATTATACAATTCAGGAAACCACTAGACCCAGGCAGGACTTTTGCCACATATGCAGCAGGCGACTCATGGTTCGAGGCACTGGTGGGGGGATGGCAGCATGTTGGCATGTCCGCAGACAGGTCTACAGGACCCCTGGAGGGCAGCCGTAGGTTACACAAGCTTAATGCTGACGTAACTTACGATGTCGGATCTCCTCCAGGGGTTCTTGTAGAATCTCAATGTGGGGACTTTGTGGCTGCCCTTCTAGAATGGGGTGTATCTGCAGCCATAAACCACCTAGTGCCATGTCATAGGGAGTTTATGCGGCATAACTGCTGTTCAGCGCAGAGTGGCTGGACATATGTTGCAGGCCACTTTCAAGAATCAGCGCATGTACGCAGCTGCTGTATGTTGCTACATGCACCATTCGATTGTCAACTGCTGTTACGCCGCAGGCGTAATCCTAGAATCTGGCCCTTGAACTGCAAGATAGACATAAATTCCCCACATCATGTTATTTCTACACCTCACAACACAGAACTGCCACCCACAACATTACCAAACAAACTCTGGCCAGAGCCGATAGGGCTGTAAAAAACTACCAAGTGGTGAAAGTTACACATGCACGTAGAAATTACTCAATGCTCAGGTTTAACTTGCCCATTTCTTTTGAGGTGTTGCACCAAAGTTTCAACATGGCCTTTTTTTTGGACCCCTCCTCATGAACAGTGCCAGTGTCATTTTGTTCTCAATTGTCCCAAAAGGTGATTACGCAGAGCAAACGTGCTATTCTGCACTACAGATGTGAAAACACATTTTGGGCAGGTTGGAAATGACAGCTGTACTGTTTTGAAGGAGGTGTGCAAAAATTACAATGTTAAAAATGTGGAGTGAAAATATTAAAAATTGGTGACGTTAGGAGCGTGCCTAGAAACTATGAAATGCATGCTCGTAATGCAGTCATTTTTTGGAATTTTTTCACCAAATTTGCAACATGGGCTTTTTGGGACCCACCTCATGAACAGTGGGACTGTCATTTTGTTACTCGGTCCCGAAGGTGATTCCGTGGTGTTCATGAAATCACCTTTCAAGAACTGAGTATCAAAATGACAGTGACTAACTTCATGGTGGGGTCTCAAGACCTATGTTGAAAATTTGAAACAAAAATTCAAAAATGGCTGAGATATCAGCATATGTTGAAAACCCAATTGCATGGCTGTATAGCATGCTTACCTTTAATTCTTCAGTTCATGGCTGGGCTTTGAAGAGTGTAAGCGTGTCGGTCCACAGAAGATGACAGCGCCAACCTCCAGAGGTAAGTATGGGGTAAGGGGTGTTGGGAGGTGGGTGTTCAGTGGGAGGTGGGGAGGGGGAGGGAGACTGCAGCGATGGAAGGACCGTTTTTAGTTTCACATAGAAAACAACATGACAATAAGGGATCATTTTCTAATTTCCAGCAAAAACAAAACAAAACATTTTGGTTCACTGAGGTGGGCTCCCAGTGTGCCACATGAAATGCCAACATGGGGATTGGGCACCCAGATGTCGGGCATGAGTTGGGCAGGAGGCACCAGGGAAAAAAACACATTGAGGGACCGTTTTCTAATTTACAGAACCAAAAAAAAAATCTGTACACTTGAATGGGCTTCCAGTGTGCCATGAGATGTTGGGCATGACTCAGGGAAGGGAGCACAGAAAATACTAAATGGCATTTTGCCATTCGGAACATGACGGCACCCGCAGAACTGTGCATGCGTATGACTCTGTGCATGCGCACGAGCCATGCACATGCACAGTTCATGCATCGGAATGTGGAAGTAACAGCCAAAATAGTGCAGTTGTTATTCCGTAGCTGATCATTGTGGAGGATTTAAGCTCCATTGGGCTTTTGGAAGGATACTTCCAAAAGTCCAATGGAAGGGGTTCTGTGATCGGTCGTTTTCAGAGCTACAGAGCTCTTGCAAAATGGACACTCCAAAAAAGTGAGAAACCTCAGGAAATTCTAAATTATTGCATCAAAAGGGTACACAGAGGTTGTATTTAAGAATACATAGCTTCATTAGACAGAGCCAAACTTGTTAAGCCCATTTTGGAGAAACTAGCTCTTTAAATATCCGACACTGGGATGCCCACCCCCGATGTTGGATGCAACAGCCCCTTGTTTTATATTATGTTGACACTGGGGGGCCCAATCACTGTGTCATCATTTAGTGACCCCCCCAAGCAGTGTAGGACACTGAGGAGCCCATCCCCCACTGTCCCAGTATATTTATTTTCTTTCTTTTGAGCTGTTAAAAAAAACCCAGTTCCCTGAAGTCTTTTTTTAATACTGAAATAAAAAGAAAATGGTCCCTCACCGTCCCCCCATCCCCTTCCCCCATCCCTACCCTCCCACTGAGTACCCACCATCTCACCCTTCTTACCTCATACTTACCACTGGAGTTCGTAGGCTGTCATCTTCTGTGGACCGGGACACATCTGCACTCTTCAAAGCCGAACCATGTACTGCAGAATAAAGGTAAGTGCCATATGATGTAGTTCAATGGTGTTTGCCATTTTTTTGGGAATTTCTTCACCAAATTTTGAACAAGGCCTTTTTGAGACCTCACCTCATGAACATTATCACTGTTATTTTGTTAATTGGGCCCGGAAGGTGATTTCACTATCACTGCATGAAATCACCTTTTGGGAGTCAATAATGAAATTTCACCACCAGTGCTCATGAGATGGGTCCCAAAAAGGCCATGTTGAAAATTTGGTGAAAGAAAAATTCAAATAAATAGCCGAGTTACGTGTCTTCATTGAGAGTTTTTTATGCACATGCATAACTTTAGTAATTTTCAATATTTTGACTCCAAATTTTTGACATAGTCATTTTTTCACACCACCTCATGAACACTATAGCTGTTATATTTTATATCCTGTCCAAAAAAATATTTTTGCACCTTTGGCATGGAATGGCGTTTTGACACTAATTTGAAAATGTTCACTTATGGGGTTCATGAGGTGGATTCATTAGAAGACTATAGGCAGGATTTTCAAATGGTGGTGCTGGGTTTGCATCCCACCTTGTACAAGGGACATAGATTTCATTGGTGCGCTGAACCCCTCTGCTGCAACTGCACCCAATTTTTCAATAGCGGATGCAGCTGCGACAGTTTCTGTGCTTTACGGCAGCTTGCTCCAAATATCTGGTGCAAGCTCCTTTACCTAGTCCCCAAGGAGTGGTGCATGTTAGACCACATAATTGTAGCCTAAGGTGTGATGTCAGGTGCAAGAGATGGATAATCCCGAATGCCAACCGATGAATGCCGCAAGCCCTGTACGCCATATGTTTGGTGCACCAAGGGCTTGCTGCACTATTGGTGTCAGCGTGGCTCAGTTGGTAGCACATCTGCCTCTGGACCAGAAGGTTGTGGGTTCTTGTCCCACACCAGGATTGGACTGGCACCTAAAAATCACTGGCATCCGAGTGCAGTATTGGGGGTGCTGTACTGCTGGGGTGTGCTGTCCTTCAGATGAGATGTTAAACTGAGGTCCCTTCTGCCCATCCTGGTGAGTGTCCATGTGGAAGCAAAAGAACCCAGGCCACTCTTCACAAAGAGCAGGGAGTATTCCCTGTGTCCTAGCCAACATTCCCCTTCCCATAAACTGGTTCATGCAATTATCCAGGCTGTGTGTGGGTGATGATGTGTGATATGGCTGCCACCACATATTCAGTCACGTCACTACTGGTCTAGCATTGCTTGTAAAGAACTTTGGGATACTGTGTATAAAAAGCACTATATAAATGCTGATTCTTCTTCCTCTTCTACTGAACATTTGAAAATCCAGCCCAATGTTGAAAATGTGGGTTCAAAATATGAAAGAAATGCTAACGTTATGACCATGTGTTGCAATTTCGCTAAGCCCACTAGTAACTTTAATATTTTACATATTTTTACCACATATTTTCAGCATAGCCTTCTTATTACCCCACCTCATGTATGTCACAGCTGTCATTTTCAAATCCTGCCCAAAATGTGTTTTGGCACCTATGGCAGAGAATGGCACTGCAGTTGTGCAGAATTACGTTTTGGCAGTTATTTCGGAAATTTTCTGTACTGGGTACATGAGGTGGGGTAATAAGATGGCTATGCTGACAATTTCATCACTGATGTCCTATAAAAGGATGTACAGGCCTGGAGAGCCCTGTTCTTCCACAGCTATGTACATACACGCATCTACAGAGGAATGTGAGTGCAGGATCCGTCAGACCCTGTGCTCCCACAGTACATTAAAGATACTATTATATTATCTCAGAAAGTAAGGAAATACGTTGCAGAAAACTTCATTAATGCTCCAGTTAGGGTTAAAGTGATAAAAGTCAGGAAATGAGGTATTAGGGTTTCCCCTAGACACATAGAAACATAGACATAGAAAAATAGAAGTTGACAATAGATAAGGACAACAAGGCCCATCCAGTCTGCCTTATGAATGTGCCATAGGCATTTACTCTGTCAATGTCCTATCTATTCATACTGATCTGTATTTCTCCCTTATTCCTATCCCATGTCTGTTTGAAGCCCTGCACTGTGTTCATATCCACCACTTCCTGAGGTAGGCCGTTCCATGCATTCACCACCACTTTCTGTGAAAAAGAACTTCCTCACATTAACCCTTAATCAGCCTCCCTCTAATCTCATGCTGTGTCCTCTTGTCCTGCTATTTTTCTTATATTGAGACATGTTAGACTCTTTCACCTTTTTAATGCCCTTAAGATGTTTGAATGTTTTGATCTTATCACCTCTCTCCCTCCTTTGCTCTAGGGTATACATATTGAGCTCCATTAATCTGTCCTCATATGTTTTTTGATGCAGTCCCTGCACCATTCTGGTTGTCCCTTACTGGACTGCCTCCATTTTGTTAATATCCTTGTTACAGCCTCCAGTACTGCATGCAGCACTCCAGATGGGGCCTAACCAGTGTCTTGTAAAGAGGGATTTTTACCTCCCTCTTATGACTTGTGATACCCCTACTAATACACCCCAACATCCCTCTAGCCTTACCTACTGCATTAGTGGTCTGCTTGGATAAGTTCAGGCCATCTGTGATGATGATGCCCAAGTCTCTTTTTTCCCTTGTAATTGAAAGCAACTCCCATCTCAACCTATAGGTAACTTCAGGGTTTCTCTTCCCTATTTGCATGTTCTTGCACTTCTTTGCATTAAATCTCAGTTGCCACTCTTCTGACCATTTTGCCAGTTTTTCCAGATCTCTTCTCATTCTGCCCACCCCATCTGGATCATCTACTCTGTTGCAGATCTTGGTGTCATCTTGGTGTCATCTGCAAACAGGCAAACCTTACCCTTCAGTCCACCTGCAATGTCACTGATGAAGATATTGAAAATCTCCACTCTCCCAAACCAGGCAGGAGAGCAGGTGTGGGATGTGCCTTAGGCTTCTCAAGCCTAATGCTCACCCCATTCCATCTGTAAATACAGTCACATGTGTAGGCTTTATGAGAATGGGGTGAGCGTTAGGCTTGAGAAGCCCAAGGCACACCCCCACACCTGCTCTCCTGCCTAGTTTGGGAAGGTAATATTAATTTTTAGCAAGCTTAAATTCAGTGAACAATGCAACTCAATAGCCAGCAAAGTTAACAGGATATTAGGGTGCATTAGAAAAGCAATTGTTAAAAAAAGCTCAGCTGGGGGCGTGGCTGGCTGTGCAACATGGAGGATGCGCTCTAGCTGAGCTCAGTATGGCACCAATGTAACAATAATAAATGTAACATTATTTAATTTGCTGTGAATGCAATTAGCCTTCCAGACTGGCTCTGATAACTGATGGCCTCACAAAAGCTGCAATCCAATCTTAACTTTGAGCTGGTAAGTTTGGCGGCTGCTCAATGCACGATTCACAAGATCTGCACCAGGTCCCAGGACTCAGCCGTTTATTCAAGTCAGACCCAGCCATGTCTGACCTAGAGAGATCACTGGCATCTATTCCTGGTACACTGGCCAAAATGCAAGTCAAAATGCAGGCTGGATTTGCAATCATATCGACTCAAGTAAGTCACATATAGGGGGTGGTTACCTCTCTATCAGAGACCTCGACAGCTCATACCTTTTGACTAGACGAAACATAGAAACATAGACTTTGATGGCAGATAAGGACCTCTTGGCCCACCCACTCTGCCCATATCTCTACTTGTTGGATAAGCTGCAGATCCTAGTTATCCAACAGCCTACTTCTTCCTACCCCCCACCAGAATTGCCTTATGTCTGTCCCATGAATTCTTGAATTTCACCACTGTTTTTGACCCCATGACTTACTCAGGAAGGCTGTTCCATGAGTCCACCACCCTTTCCATGAAAAAATATTTCCTCACATTGCCCCTGAGCTCTCACCCCTCTATCCTCAAATTGTACCCCCTTCTTCTTGCACATCTCTTTCTCTGAAAGATGCTACCCTCTTGGACTTTGTTGATTCCCTTGTGGCATTTCATCAAGACCCCCCCCTTCCCTCCTTTCCTCGAGGGTATACGTATTAAGCTCCTTTAGTTTCTCTTCGTATGGCTTTTGGTGTAGACCCTGCATCATTTTAGTTGCCCTCCTCTGGACTGCCTCCATCTTATCTATGTCCTTGCAGAGATGGGGTCTCCAGAACTGTATGAAGTGCTCCAGATGGGATCTCACCAACTGTCTGTACAGAGGGATAACAACTTCCTGTTTTCTACTGGTGATGCCTCTCCCTATGCATCCCAGTATTCCCCCAGCCCTCCTTACTGCTGTCTCACATTGCTTGCTTACCTTTAGGTCATCTGACATGACTACCCCCAGGTCCCTTTCCATTTTTGTTGTTAGTACCTACCCCCCATTGTGTACACTTCCTCTGGGTTTTTGTTTCCCAGGTGCATTACCTTGCACTTCTTTGCATTGAATCTAAGCTGCCACACTTTTGACCATTGCTCCAACCTTGCCAAGTCCCTTCTCATCCTTTCCACTCCATCTGGTGTATCAACCCTGTTGCAGATCTTTGTGTTGTCTGCAAAGAGGCATACTTTTCCTGCCAGTCCATTTGCAATGTCACTTATACAGACATTAAAAAGAACCGGTCCCAGTACTGAACCCTGCTGTACCCTGCTAGTAACCCCCTTTCTTCAGAGTGGACTCCATTTACTATTACTCTCTATGTCCTATTGTCCAGCCAATTGTTTATCCAGGCTACCACCCTGGGACCCACTTCCAGGCTGGCTAACTTGATTATTAATCTTTTGTGTTGGACTGTGTCAAATGCCTTGCTAAAGACTAGGTAGGCCATATCCACAGCCCCTTCCTGGTCTATTACTTTGATCACCCAGTCAAAGAAATCTATTAGATTCATCTGACATGACCTTCCCACCGTGAATCCATGCTGCTTTGCATCCTGTGTCCCGCTGGCCTCTAGGTACTCAACAATTCTTTCTTTCAGAAGTGATTCTATCATTTTCCCTACCACTGAGGTCAAACTAACAGGTCTGTAGTTTTCTGTCTCTGCTTTGCTCCCATTTTTGTGAAACGGAATCACATCCACCCTCCTCCAGTCCTTAGGTACCACCCCATCCTCCCAAGATTTGTTAAAAAGGGCAGTCAGTGGTATCATAGAAGCATAGAAACATAGACTTTGACGGCAGATAAGGACCACTTGGCCCACCCAGTCTGCCCATTTCCCTACCTATTGGATAAGCAGCAGATTCTAGTTAACCAACAGCCTACTTCCTGCAACCCCCCCACTATAAATGCCTTATGTCCGTCCTATGCATGTTTGAATCCCCCCACTGTTTTAGACCCCACAACCTCTCCAGGAAGGCGGTTCCATGTGTCTACCACCCTTTCCGTGAAAAAAAAAATTCCTCACATTACCCCTTAGCCATTCCCCCCTCTATATTTAAATTGTGTCCCCTTGTTCTTACACATCTCTTTTTCTGAAAGATGCTACCCTCCTGGACTTTGTTGATTCCCTTGACGTACTTAAAAGTTTCTATCATGTCCCCCCATCCCTCCTTTCATCAAGGGTATACATATTAAGCTGTCTGAGTCTCTCTTCATATGGTTTCTGATGTAGACCATGCACCATTTTAGTTGCCCTCCTCTAGACTGCTTCCATCCTGTCTATGTCCTTGCATAGATGAGGTCTCCAAAACTGCGCGCAGTACTCCAGATGGGGTCTCACCAACTGTCTGTACAGAGGGATAACCACTTCCCTTTTTCTACTTGTGATGCCCCTCCCTATGCATCCCAGTATCCCCCCTGGCTCTCCGTACCAACTTCTCACATTGCTTGCCCACCTTTAGGTCATCTGATATGACTACTCCCAGGTCCCTTTCCATTATTGTTGTTTTTAGTACCTCCCCTGCTATTGTGTACTCTTGTCCTGGATTTTTATTTCCCAGGTGCATTACTTTGCACTTCTTTGCATTGAATATAAGTTGCCATATGTTTGACCATTCCTCCAACCTTGCCAAGTCCCTTCTCATCCTTTCTACCCCCCCTTGTTTATCAACTCTGTTACAGATCTTTGTGTCATCTGCAAAGAGGCATACCTTTCCTTCCAGACCCTCTGCAATGTCACCTATAAAGACGTTAAAGAGGACTGGACCCAGTACTGAGCCCTAAGGTACTCCACTAGTAACCTCCCTTTCTTCAGAATGTGTTACATTCACTATTACCTTCTGTGTCCTGTTGTGCAGCCAGTTTACTACCCAGGCTACCACCCTGGGACCCACCCCCAGGCTCTCAACAATTCTTTCTTTCAGAAGTGATTCCATCATTTTCCCCACCACTGAGGTCAAACTAACAGGTCTGTAGTTTCCTTCTTCTGCCTTGCTCCCACTTTTGTGAAGGGGAATCACATCTGCCCTCCTCCAGTCCTCAGGTACCACCCCATCCTCCCATGATTTGTTAGAAAGTGTGGTCAGTGGTGTCACTAGGTCCTCCCTTAGTTCTTTTAGGACTAGGGTGAATCCCATCAGGCCCCATTGCTTTGTCCACCTTGAGTTTTAGGAGTTCTTTGAGGACTCTTTCTTCTGTAAATGGACTGGCGTCAACCCCACTACCCAGAGTGCTTCTATTATTTGGTTTAGGTAACTCTTCCTCTTCTTCTTTTTTGAATACTGAACAAAAGTATTCATTCAGTAACTCTGCCTTTTCACTGTCTCCCTCTGCCCACCTCCCCTCTCCTTTATTAATCTTCACTATTCCTCCCTTAACCTTTCTATGCTCCCTAATGTACCTATAAAAGGTTTTATCCCCCTTCTTAACTGAGTTGGCTATCTTTTCCTCGGTTTGGGCCTTTGCTTTTCTGACTGCCTTTCCCACTTCTTTCTGCTTTAATTGATACAATTCCCTGTCATGCTCCATCTGTGATTCCTTATACTTTTTGGATGCAGCCTTTTTCTCCTTAACCTTCCCTGACACCTCTTTTGAGAACCATAGTGTTTTTTTATTCCGCTTTGTTTTCTTTATTTGTTTCACACAAAGGCTTGTTGCTTCCATGATGGCAGTTTTGATTTTTCTCCATTGTTCTTCCACCCCTCCTTTCTGGCCATTTGCTAATGCATTCCTCAGGTATTCACCCATTATGCCAAAGTCAGCCCTTCTAAAGTCCAGTATCCTTGTCTTTGTATGGCTTGTCTCCATTGTTGTGTTTATTGTGAAGCACACTGTGCAGTGATCACTTGTTCCCAGATGTCTACTGACTTCTAAATTTATGATCCTCTCTCCATTTGAGAGTACCAGGTCTAATATTGCTCCCTCCCAAGTGGGTTCCACCACTAGCTGTCAAAGGCATGTCCCCTGTAGGGCATCGAGAATGACCCTGCTCTTGGATGTGGCTGCAGTCCATGTCGTCCAGTTAACATCTGACATATTCAGGTCCCCCATCAACAGTATCTCCCCTTTTTCAGCCATTTTGAGAATGTCCTCTATCATTTTCTTGTCCATTTCCTCCCCTTGAGACGGAGGGGTCTGTATACAACCCCTGTGCAGATTGTGATTCCATTCCTTGTCTCCAAGGTGACCCAGACTGCCTCTTGTCCTCCCCCTTTACTTTTTAGTTCCATCCCTTCCCTTATGTAGAGAGCTACTCCCTCCACCTCCTCTTTTACCCTCCCTGTCCCTTCTGTAGATTGTGTACTCTGGTATGTTGACATCCCAGTCATGGTTCTCCATGTACCATGTTTCTGTGATTGCCACAATATCCAAGTGTTCCTCTTCCATCAGGGCTACTAGCTCAAGAAGCTTGTTTCCCAGACTACGGGCATTGGTACTCATTGCCCTCCATTTAATGTTGGCTTTACCCTTTTTTACCCCATTCCTGCTTTTATTGACCTTGTCTATTTTTCCATTTACCCCTGTCCTGCCCTCTGTCAAGCTCTGTACCTCAGTGTTTCACCTACTACCTGCCATGTTTTGTGGGGGAGGCTTGAACTTTCCTGCTTCCTGTCAGCACCTTCCCCCTTGGCTAGTTTAAAAGCTTGCCAAGGAAGCATTTAAACCTGTCACCTAGGAGCTTGTTTCCTTCCTGGACAGATGCAGACTATCACGCCAGTATAGACCTTCATCTCTCCAGGTGGATCCCCAGTCCCCAATGAAGCCAAATCCCTGTGCTCTGCACCAGTTTTGCAACCATTCATTAAACTGCATGGTGTGCAGCACCCTAGCCTCACCCCTGCCATAGACTGGCAGTACCTCTGAGAAGGTTACCATGCTTGCTACCTGTCTGAGGCCCCTCCCCAACTCCACAAATTCATTCTGCACTGCACTGATCTCATGCCTAGCTAGGTCATTTGTCCCAAGGTTGACAGTGATATCTAGTTCCCTCTCCTGTGATGCTGCTTCTGCAATCCTGAGGATTTTCTTCCTGTCCTTCAAGCCATGGCACCAGGCAGGCACCTTACTTCCCTCTTCTCTCCCTTCCCCAGGTCTACACCCCTAAGAATTGAGTCCCCTATCAGAAGCTGTTTCCTTCCCCTGTGGTGTCCCTTGCCACCCTTTTGTGGGTCTCCCTCATGGATGTCCCTAGCATTCTTCTTGGTCTCCACTGAGGGTGTCATCATAGAGGAACCTTGATTTGCCAGACTGACATATGATTTGTGTAGAGGTACAACTAGAGGGCTATGCCTCTGATCCACCACCCTCACCCTCCCAGAACCCACTGTGGTCCAACTGCTCTTCACACTTGGCAACCTCTGAGGCAGTGGTTGTGGAACTGGTGCTCTTTGGGTGGGGGAGGCCTCCTTAGTCCTTGCCAGTTCAGTCTGGAGGTGGGCAACCTCCTCCCTCAGAGCTGACAGTTGCCTGCAAATAGGGCAACAACGCAGGTTCCAGAATGTCTCCCGGAAAACTGCTGCCCACAGCCAGTGCATTGCACCACTTCAACATGTCCCTCTCCCTTATAATATACAATGAGTAATATATAAAATATCTCTTTTTTTTGTTGGTGTGTACTTACCCTTTATGCACTGTGCTAGGGTTATTAAGAATATGACAGTTCTGCCCCAAGACCTGTTGAGGAAGTGATGTCAGAACCTTGGCTATAAAGGAAATGCCACAACCACTGGTGACTGTTAGAAACAATCAAATACACCACTGCTCCACCACCCTGGTGAGTACTGCCCTTTATAGTAATTCAACCAACACCACAATTTACTAGACCACTGCTCCTACACAAACCACTCTACTGAGTCCAGGGATAAAAATGAACTCACTCTTCAGTCAGCAGGACACTTCTAAACTGTTACACAAATATCCTTCCAAATCCTAGGTCTCAATCACAGGAATCAAGCAACTTCAGTTGTAATTCACCCCCTCTGGTTATAAAATGACTACACTTTAATGGAATCCTGCAATTCTCTTCTTAATGACAATAAGAAAAAATGAAACTTTCCGTAGAAAGCGTAGCTTATCTTCTTAACAAGTCCCCAACAATATTATGTCTTACCAGGTTCCCAGTTCCTCCAATGCATTCTAGTTTGTTCTCTGCAGTATAGCAAGTTTCTCAGCCTCAAACAGAAGCAGGCAGGTTTTTTTCACTCTTTCTCCCCTTAGTTCTTTTAGAATTCTGGGGTGAATCCCATAAGATCCCATTGTTTTGTCCGCCATCAGTTTTAGGAGTTCTTTCAGAACCCTTTCTTCTGTGAATGGACTGGTATTGACCCCCCATCCAGAGTGCTTCTATTGATTGGATTAGGTACCTCTCCCTCCTCTTCTTTTTTGAATACTGAGCAAAAGCATTTGTTCAGTATCCCTGCTTTTTCACTGTCACCCTCTGCCCATCCACCCTCCCCTTTATTAAGCCTCATTTTCCCTCCCTTGGTCTTTCTTCACTCCCTGATGTACCTAGAAAAGGTTTTATCCCCTTCTTAACCAAGTTGGCTATCTTTTCCTTGGTTTGGGTCTTTGCTATTCTGACTGCCTTCCCTGCTTCCTTCTGCTTTAACTCATACAGTTCTCTGTCCTGCTCCTTCTGTGTTTCCTTATGCTTCCTGAATGCTATCTTTTTCTCCCTAACCTTCCCCACCACCTCTTTTGAGAACCATAGTGTTTTTTTTATTCATTTTGATTTGTTTATTTGCTTCACACAAAAGCTTGTTGCCTCTGTGATGGCAGTTTTGATTTTTCCCCATTGTTCCTCTACCCCTCCTTCTTGCCCGTTTGCTAGTGTTTTTCTGAGGCACTCTCCCATCTTGCCAAAGTCAGCCCTCCTAAAGTCCAGTACCCTCACTTTTGTATGGCTTGACTCTACAGCTGTATTTATCATGAACCACACTGTTTGGTGGTCACTTGTTCCCAGATGGCTATCCACTTCTAAATCTGAGATCCTCTCTCCATCCCTATTTGAGAGTACCAGGTCTAAGATTGCTCCATCATGAGTGGGTTCCAACACTAGCTCGAGAATTGCATCAAGTGAGTTGGAGGATGTAGTCTCCAACATTGGCAGAGAGTGAAATAATCAGAAGGCAGCTCTGGAAGATTTGCAGAACAAGACCAACAACCAGAAAAAGTTGTGCCATCTCCACAGTGACACCCACATAGTGAACCCCCCACAGTGAAACCTCGACAGCGGTTGTATTTGCAGTGACAGGGATTTCGCTGTCATGGATTTTGCAGTGACAGGGGCAAATATTTAACCCTACTGTCTGTGCAATGTGGAGTTATATATCTAAAGTAGGAAGGGTGCAGAGGGGCACAGCCCCCTCCCCACATTGCTGCAATCAAGTGTGGCCGTTAGTGTCAGAATGTTGCCGGTCATTGCAGGGATGCATTGGTGTTGAGGGGTGTCAATGGGTTTTTGTCAGTGTCTGGGACTTCACTGTGCAGGATGTCATACCTGCTTCATGGATACCCAGGAAACTCAATCTTGCAGATCCAACCTATGGATTGTAGGGGTTCTGCAGGGGCTGGAGGACAAGGAACCCAAAAACGAACTGCACACATGGTTGGTGAATCTTCTGAAGATGGATCACAGCACCCTGAATTTTGAAGTAGAGACAGCTCACTGGACGGGACCCAGACCCAAGCTGGGTGAGAGGCCCCATCACTTTTTTATAATATATTTGTGATTCACAGATAAAGAAGTAGTTCTGCAGGCCACTAAAACAAAAGTCCCTATCCATATTGAAGAAGGTCAGGTTCACGTCTTTCAAGATTATAGTTGTTACCTACAATGAAACTGCTAGCAATTGAATGGGGTGAAGACCAAGCTTCATTACTGTGGCTAGGCTTCACCTTTCTTTATCCAACTCAACTCAGAATCTCGAGACCGAGGCAACTGATGTGATTCTTTACTGATGCTGTAGCCACTGAAAGGTTTGCAGTGCAGGAGTGTGCCATAAAATACAGCCAATATCACACCAGGGAAATGGCCCCTGCTAGATAAATGAGGTAACTGAGTGGATCGTAGTGGGGAGCACTCCCCTTTACTGAAGTTGATTCCCCTTGTCTGAACCCCTTGAGATGCCATTGAGATGCACCTGGCTGAGATACTTCACTTTACAGCACAGTAAATGCAAATGCCTTGTTATTTATTCATATCTTCAGGAGTCAGAGGTTTACTGGCTAGTCCCTTTAACTGGGGGGGCACTGCCACAACCCAGCATCATTTAACAACATTAGCTCTATGTAGATTTATCCCTTCCCTGAGAGGTTAAGTGTTGGTTACGCGTTCTAATGTTAGCTTTGTCGATCCAGTCCGTACCGTAGGGGGAGATCAATGATCAATGTTTCAGCGAACTCGCCGTGCATTTAATTTCATAGATTAACTGTCAATCACTTAGCTGTCAAACAATGTGCTTGATGGACCAGGTCTCTATATAATGTCAATCACAACCTCATGGCTGAAGAATTTAGTCTTAACATGATGTGGGGGACTTAAATGCTTCAAGGTAAGGAGGTGTCAGTGAGTCCTCCATGGAGCGGATCTAATAACTAAATTACCTGCCAATGCAGAAAGCTCGTTTATCATGCCTGTGCACTGCTCCCCCATCTCAACAATATTTGTAAGTGCCAGCTCAAACTCAATCCATCCCATCACAGAAAGTGAAATGCTTTAAGGTTTTGCCCAGTTGGCCAAGTCCACTCCAGGAGAGAGAGAGAGAGATTGATATTTTTTGGAGTTTCTCTGTGGCTTACAACTGTATTCAGTAAGTGTGGATTTCACTACTTTCTTTGGGCCAACACATTTAATTGACCATATTTCTCCATTTTTATATAAAACTGCATAGTTGCAGATCGTTGTTTTGAAATGGAGCCTAGAGCACAACTGCTTCAATGGAAGCAGGTGACAACAAGTCCCCTACGTTGTGAAACTAACATTCAAGATGCTTACCATTGTGAAAATCTTACCCTGCATGGCTGACTGATTTCTGGAAAGACTTTTAAGCATATAGTAGTTGTTTGCGCCACTAGACACCAGGGAAATGGTAGCTCACTGCTTTCACTTCTATCTGCAGCACAAGTTCCTGCTGCGGCTGCAGAACTCAAGAAAGTCCTGCTGTTCTCATACAGAAAATGTGGAAGAATGGCTCTTTTCACTGAGCTTGGGTGCCCAGAAAACATACTTCTGGCAAGTCTGTAAAAAAGCAAATACCAGAATCTAGCTAAACAGGTTCAGTTTAGACAATATTTTTGTATAGTTTAAATGTTTGTAAGTTTAAACAGTTAAAAGAAAATGGAAGACATAAAAAAAAATATTTTTCCCCTCATGAAAAAGGATTGGCATCAAATGAAAAAGGATTCTTTTTTCGATCCATAGAGCTACTTTGAAGTGCTTACTGAGCATTTTCAAAACCCATGCTTTGAAATGGATTAATATTTTTTCACCAAAACCAGCAAAAGGAATATCTGTGGACCGGCATCTTCCTACCCTGAAAATTTCAAACTGCAGTTCCAAACCACCTGGGCACTACCTTACACCGCTTGACAAAAACAACAAAAAATACCCCAAAATTCACTTTTTGCACCATCTGGATCTCAGAATCCACACATCTGACAGGATTGAAACTTGGCACATCTAGAGATCTATTCAATGAAACTACACATGCAAAATGTTGTGAAAATCCATTGAATGGTTTTGAAGTTGTTAAAGTACAAAAGTTGTGGTTTAAAATTAAACTGCATACTCGGCTCTAAATATAGTGGTGCTACTGTGCCACGATAATAGTGTGATGAATATTATAGGGGCGTGGTAGAGCCCTTTATAGCTAGGGTTGCATAGCCTGTTTAATGTTAAACCTCAGATTTTGCACATTAATATCTTTGGCTCTCTTTGACAGAATGAACTGAAATTTTGTATGTGTCATCTAGGAGGCAAAGTCTTGATGCGTGGACATTTTTGGGATGGCAGGTTGTGTGGTTTCTGAGATCAGCATGTGTCATTTTTAGAAAAAAAAATTTTTTTCCCGATACTTAATGTTAGGGCTGAATATAGCAAGGCACCCCCTCCACTGCCTGTTAGTGTGTGCTGGGTGGGGGTGGGGTGTTATGGATGGAAACCTTAATGCCACATTTCCCTACTTTTGTGGCTTTAACCTTTGCTAGAGCATTAACAACGTTTTTTTATATATCTATATCTATATCTATAAAAAAAAAATATATATATATATATATATATATATAATTGCAGGAAAAGTTTGCTACTGCATCAATTAGGGTTAAAGCAACAAAAGTAGGGAAACATGGCAATAGGGTTTCCAGCCAATACATCCCATTCCCCACCCTGCACAGACCAACAGGTGGGGGAAGGGGCTGTCTTGGAGATTGTGAACCCTAATGCTTACCCATTCCAGTACGAAATTAGGTGACATGGCTACAGTACAGATGAATGGGTTAAGTGTAAGGGTTTATGAGCCCCAACACAGCCTCCTCCCCCTCCCCCTCTCTTGCCTGTCAGTCTGTGTAGGGTGGGGAACAGGGTGTTAGGGTTGGAAACTCTAATGCCACATTTCTCTACTGTTCTTGCTTTAACCCTAACTGATGCATTAACAAAGTTTTTTTGCAATTTATTTTCTGAGATAGTATAACAGTATCTGTATTTTATGATAGGATCACATGGTACATCCCATCTCTCCACTGAGGTAGTATAAAAGAATCCTTATGTTACTGTAGGAGCACAGGGTCCTGCACTTCCATCCCTCCAGCAAGGCAGTAAAACAATATCCTTATTTTATGGTGGAACTGTGTCTCTATCTCTATCTCTGTCTCTATGCCTATCTCCTACTGGCACGGTCATGCCAGTATAATTAGGGTTGAGTAAGCAGTTCAATGTTAAATTCCAAATTGTGCACCTTAATTACTTTGCAACCATTCAATGGATTTGCACATAACTTGGCATATGGGGTCTCATAAGGTAGAACTCTTGATTTGAAAAGTTGATTGTTAGTCAGACTTGCGGTTTACGTGCAGCGAAGCTTGAAAAACACGTTTTTCGCTTTTTTGGGGAACTTTTTTGCTGATTTCTGCCCATTACACTGAGGCCACACTGTTTGGTATTTTGGTCTGAGATTTTCAGGGTAGAAAGAGGTTTTGTCAAAGAATAATCCAGCATTGGTTTGGTGAGCAAATATAAATCCATTCCAAAGTTATTTAATTTTGAAGTTTGGGGTTCTGAGCATGCTCAGTTCACTCCAAGATTTATATGTATATTTTGCAAAAGGGGATTGGGCTCGCGATCAAGGATTTTGTCAGTTCATGAACAAGGATTTATAAAATCCCTGTTCATGAGAAGCAATTCTTCATTCATGAGCCGCCATTTTGTTTTAATTTTTTCCCCCAAACAAAATGTCATTGCTTGCTCCATGAGTGACTTACTGGTGAAATAAGGCATGGGTTTTGCTCAGGGTGGCACCCTCTACAAACCTATATCTTTGATTTTCTCTGTTTTGGGCTAAAAACAACCATTTTAAAGTTTAAAATTATTTAATTCGCGACTCACTTCCAGTCCTCATTTGCGAGGTGTCACAATCCCCATTTCGTGAAGTAGCAAAATCCTTGTTAGTCATTTCATGACCAGATGGCCATTCTCGCGAATGGGGATTCTGACACCTCGAGAAAGGGGATCGGCTCGTAAACCTGGATTTTGTCAGCTTGCGGAAGGGGATTAGGTTTTTGAATCCCCTTTCATGAGCTAACAAAATACCCATTTGCGAAGTGTCAAAATCCCTGTTCACAAGCCAGTCCCTTTTTGCAAGCTGACAAAATTCATGATTGTCATTTTGTGACCAGATGGCCATTCTTGTTAAGGAGGACTGGCTTGTGAATGGGGATTCTGACACCTCATGAAAGGGGATTGGTTTTTCAGTTCTTCATTCATGAGCTGTCAGAATCCCCATTCACAAGTCAATCCCCTTTCGCCAGCTGACAAAATCCCTATTCTTGACTTGGTGACCAGATGGCCAAAATCTGACAATCAAGGATTACTCATAAAAGGGGATTTTGACAGCTCGTGAATGGGGACTGACCTTGCAAATGGGGATTTTGACACCTCGAGAACTAGGATTTTAAAAACTTTGCCACGGCACTGTAAATAAATGGTTTGGTCTTTTGACTTGAAATTTTCAGGGTATAAAGAGGATGTCCCAGAGATGTGAATTGTGCTATTTAGGTATTGAAAAGTTAATTGGTTATAAAAATATGCCATCACAAGTTTGAGATAGTCACCATAGGATAACATCGCAGCACCCATGGTGATGTTCAGTGCCCATATCTCAGAAACGATGCAAGATATGGATTTTTCGCTACCTGCAGCTTTGCCCACCTTTAGGTGGACTAAACATACGAGGAGGTATGAAAGTCATGATTATAGCTGCAGTGGAATTTTTTTCATAGGTTGCATGGTTACTGAGATATTGGCAAAATAGTGTTACAAAAGTTCCTTTTTAAGCGTATAGTGCTGTATGGCTCCATTGCTATGTTAGTTTCCTTTACTGTAGCATGCCAACCTGTTTATACATGGAATGGGTGAATGTTGGGCCTGATGTCCCCAAGACACACCCTGGTGTCTGCCGGTGTGTGAAGGATGAGGGGTGGGGTGATGAGGGGAGGGCTTAGGAGCTCAACCCTCACACCTCATTTCCCCACTGTTGTCACTTTAATCCTAATTGATGCATTAACACAGTTTTTTGTTATAATTTATTATTATATAAAATATATAATATATATTCATGGCAAAAAACTTAATTAATTCATCACTTAGGATTGAAGTGACAAAAGCAGAAGAAATGAGATGTTAGGATGAGCCCTAACACCCCTACCACCCCATCCTGTCCTGCACACACCAACAGACATCAAGGTGTGCCATGGGTCATTATGCCCAACTCTCACCCCATTCCATGTGTACTGTAAAGAGGCTGACATGGTACAGCATAGCAAAATGGGTGAGAGTTAGGGCTAATGACCACATGGCATGTCCCGATGCCTGTTGGAGTGTGGAGGATGAGGGTGGGGTGGTAGGGTGGTGGGGTTAGGGGCTCAACCCTAACATCTCCTTTCCCCCTGCTTTTGTCACCTCAACCCTGACTGGTGCATTAATGAAGTTTTTTGCAATGAATGTCCTTTTTTTAAGAAAGTGTCATGTAACTGGTAAGTGGTCTCTGCTGGTGGGAGCATGGGCCTTTAGGGCCTTCCTAGTTCATGAGGTGGCAAAATCCATGTTTGCAAGCTCCCAAAATTGCTGTTCCTGAGAAATTCTTGACCGTCAGATTTTGTCCATCTGGTCTGGAAGTCATGATCAAAGATTTTGTCAGCTTGTGAAATGGGATTGACTCACAAAAGGGAATTTTGACAGCTCACTAATGGGGATTTTATCAGCTCACAAACGAGTAATTAAAAAAAATTCCCTTTCACGAGGTGTCAAAATCCCCTTTTACAAGCCAGTCCTTGTTTGTGAGAGGGACCATCTGGCCAGGAAATGACAATCAAGGATTTTGACAGCTAACAAAAGGGGATTGGCTCAAGAAAGGGGATTTTGTCAGCTCACAAAAGGGGATTCAAAAAACCAATCCCCTTTTGCGAGCTGACAAAATCTCCTTTCACAAGCTGATCCTTGTTTGTGAGATAGGGCCATCTGGTTCACAAGTCATGATCAAGGATTTTGTTACCTCACAAAAGGGGACAGGCTCGCGAAAGGTGATTTTGTTGATTTTGGTGATTTTTGAAAGAGGATCAGAAGCAAGTCACAAAACAAGAATTTCAAAGTTTAAAACTGCTGTGTTTTGGCCAAAACAAAGGAAAGCAACAGCATCGGTTTGTAGAGGGTGTCACCTTGAACAAAACTCATGCTTCATTTGCAAAAGAAATCAGCCATGGGACAAGCTACAAAATTTTGTTTGGAGGATAAAATGAAAACAAGATGGCGGCTCATGAATGGGGAATTTTTCCTCATGAACAGGGATTTTATAAATCCCCTTTTGCAAGGTGACAAAATCCTTGATCGAAAACCCAATCCCCTTTCGCAAAACATACATATAAATCGTAGACTGAATTGAGCATGCTCAGAGCCCAAAACGTCAAAACTAAATAACTTTGGAATGGAGTAATATTTTTTTCACCAAACGCTGGATTGTTCTTTGACCAAACCTCTTTCTACCCTGAAACTTTCAGACCAATGTACCAAATGGTGTGGCTGCAGTACAACGGGCAAAAATCAGAAAAAAATAAAAAAGAGAAAAATTCATGTTTTGGGGCTTCACTGCATGAAAACCGCAAGTCCAATTGAAACACAACTTGGCAAATCAAGAGATCTACCATACAAGACAGCACATTCCATGTTTTGTGCAAATCTGTTCAACAGTTGTAAAGTTATTAAGGTACAACATTTGGGGTTTAACATTAAACTGCCTACTCAACCCTAACTATACTGGTGGTACCGTTCCAGAATAATATATATATCTATATCTATATAGATATATATTTATAAAATGGGGGTGAGAGCTATTCCAGTGGAATAAATGGAGATATTCTCACTGCAGTGAAATAAATGCTGATAACATTAGTGGAGTGAGATATATTCCATGTATCCATACTCTGCTGATGTCACTAGTCACTCTCACTCACTTACTCAAGCTAACATTCTAAGTGAAAGTGCTTCAGAAATCAGTTCTTGTTTCGCACTGATGCCTGCAATTTACTTAATTAGCATTGCAAAACACACTTACCTGTGCCCCATATAGTTTCTAACATTCCTAGCCCATTACTGTGCTACTCTCATCTTCAAAACAACCTGAATTCTAAATGAAACTCCTTTACAAAGCACTTTCTCTTTCTCAGTGCTAGCTGCAACTAACTCAGTTAGCATTGCAAAACACAATCACCTGTTTCCCATAGTGTTTCTAATAATCCCATCCCATTCAGAAACACTCCCACACCCTCAGACCACACACAAACAGTGCTGTCAGCATAGCCTTGAGGTTAGATTAATGAGCTCTGAACAAGCTTGGTACATTCAGCAGACCAGACCTGGGTCTGATTCTCACACCCTCCACTTGCATACTGTGTGACTCTGAACAAGTCACTTAACCACCTAGTGCTCTCAGGTTGCCACTGAAAACAGGCACTTTTGATTAGTGGGTGTTACCAAAGACTAAAATATAAAATTACAAAAAACAAAACAAAATGGGTAGCTTGGTGGAAGTATCATAGTTTATCCCAAAAAATAAGGTATATTGATTGAAGTAAAATATGGAAATACATACATTTGGGATGATAGCACAGCAACTGTAGTTTGCAAATATTATCTTAGGGTTAACTCTCTCCTTAACCTCTCTCCCCCCACCCACACAGACAGTCTGCAGAACACTGACATTTTCTGTTCCCCGCTTGTCACACAGACAGACACACACACACAGGCACGCATGCACAGACACACACACACACACACACAGACACACACAGACACGCACACACACAGACAGACACACACACACAGGCACGCATGCACACACACACACATATGCATGCACGCACACACAGACACACACACAGAGACACACACACACACACAGACACACACACACACATGCATGCGCATGCATCACGCCTGAACAGACAGACAGACACACACACGCACACACACAGACACACACACACATATGCATGCACGCATGCACGCACACACACACACACACACACACTCCTCCTGGGTGATGTCTTGTTACCACTTTAACATGATGTGTGCATATAGTACATAATAAATGAATAAGAAGACACTGTTGGATGATTTCAATGTTTTTTTTTTCTAGTTGTATGAAAAAATACAAAACTTACAGGTAGAAAATAATCAAAAAATGATTCTGTTTTATGAAAAAAATTGTCACATAAAATATAAAAACAATGTATTGCCATTATGATGTTTTATTTTGATGTTATTTATATTTACATCTTTAATATCAACAACAAATAATTTATTTGTTCAGCTTAGATCCATTACAAGGAATAAAAAATAAAAAACACATCAACAATAAACTTACATCATACATTTCCATAATGCATTTCCGTGAACATGATGTATCTGTTTCTAATACATTAGATTCAGTTTCTTTTTTTTTTCTCAGTTTAAACTTTATTAATACATTTTCCAATATAAAGGGCAGTTACAGTGAAGCAACATGTGACACAACCACTTGTGAGAATAAAACTGCCCAACCCACCCACCACCCATCCTCCCCTTACAGCAGCAACTACTCCACGTAACCTCTAAGTGCAATGCTCATTCCCAGAGGCCCTGTGAGAGAATTTGAGATATGACATAATTACTAATGAGACAATGAAATTAGAGAATGAAGGGGATCCCATATTTTGTTATAAACTGCACGTCTGTTATGGAGACTTGCAATCGCCTTCTCCGTTCGAAGATTAGCAAGAATTTCATACAACCACTCTTGGAAAGTTGGGGTGGATTTGTCTTTCCAGTGATGTAAGATAAGTTTCTTAACAGATAGAGCAATCACGGAAATATGAAATTTCCTTACTTGGGCCCTGACAGAGGACAGATCCCCTTAAAGACATATATCAGTAATGAAATACTCCTGAAGGCCCAGTAGGGGATACAGGGAAATCCTGATTGAATCCCATAAAAGGGAAACTTTGGGACAGGACCAGAACATATGAAGAAGTGTTCCTTCTTCTCGCGTGCACTTAATACAGGTACTAGAATCCAAAAACCCCATTTCTTTAGTTTTACAGGAGTACAATACATATTATGTAATATATGATATTGCATAAGGCGCAATCTGTCTTGGGAAACATATTTATGGCAAGATCTCCATAAAGATTGCCGATCCAACTGACACTGAGGAAGGAGCGAGTTCCAGAATCTAGTAGGTCCAAAAAAGTCCCCATATCTTTTATAAAACAACACTCTATATCATTTAGGTACAGCACCTGAAGATCCAGTCAATGAGGAGACCTCAGGTATCAGGGCTGAAACCGTCTGGGAAGGGGAGATAGTCCCCAAGGCTATTGTGAGTAGGTGTCTTAACTGCATAACTTTGAAGTGAGAGGAAACTGGGATGGGGAATTTTTTGGAAATATCACCTGGGGACAACCAGTGCCCCTCATCATCCACCAAAGAGTACAGTTTCCCTTCTCCCAGTTGGGGCAACCATTTACGGGAATCTGCTTCTTATTGATAGTGAAGGATGGGGAATTCTAAATGGACTGAGCTAAATCAGTCTGTGGGGAATAATGCAGAAATGAACATAACTGCGTGCATACTCTTAATGAGATACCTACTGTGGGACAAGCGTCTATACGTACCTGTGATATTTTAAGGTAAAATAAGGTTAGGGGGTCCAGGTTCTTAGATTTAATTGCATCTAACTTGATCCTAAGACATACCAGTTGCTCCTTTTCAGGGTCCGGGGATACCCATCTCAAGCATTTTACTAAGTGACTGGCCCAGTAGTATATAGCCGTGTGGGGAATCCATAGCCCCCCCCCTCAAATTTTGGAGCAGCTAGTTTGTAATAGGGCAGATGGGGATATTTATCAGCCCAAATAAATCTAGTAAATATACCATGTAATTTTTTAAACCAGCGTAGAGGGATAAAAGTATTGAGAAGAGATAAGGGATAAAAAATTCTAGGGAAAACATTCATCTTGATTATATTAGATTCAGTTTCTAAATATTTGCATTGCACCTACCCTACAATTTAATGGGTTTTAAAAAACGTATTAATCTTGTCAATATCTGCCTATTAGTAGATGTACACATCTTCATTATGATCTAGTCCCTGGGGAGGCCAAGGTCTTTTAAAATAGGTCCCAACCAAAAGTGCCATAACCCACCTATGCTAATTTTATTTATTTTATTTATTTAGCTTTTGTTGACCAGGTAAGTGCACTAGACAAATCCTGCCTATTTTCAGGCATGACCCGGGGGAGGGGGATACAGATGAATGCCAACTGACCTTGAACCAGATTAAGCTGTTTGTGGTATTTTTAGTGAATGAGGGAAATTTGGCCAGGACACCGGGGAAATTCCCCTGCTCTTTTCGATAAGTGCCATGGGATCTTTAACATCCACCTGAACTACCACCAATCCAGGCAGATGGGACCTCGGTTTAATGTCTCATCCGAGAGATGGCACCTCAGAAATGCAGCACCCCTCTCATGCTGCATTACAGTGTCAGTACTGGGATATTAACCCAAGTGTCAGATGTGGGAACTGAACCCACAGCCCTCTGATCTCCCGGCCTCAGAGGCGAGTGTGCTACCTACTGAGCCACTGACACTGACAAGAGCCGCAGTGGTGCAGTGGAGGTAGACCATCATGGAGATGGGCTGAAGAGCATCCATCCATGCCAGTCGATAGATGCCCACTCCACAGTGCTGCAGAAAAGTTACTGCAGTGCTCCCCATGCCTCCCAAGCACATCCATACCCCCACCCCCTGAATGTCGGGGACCCCCAGGCTCTGATAAGCAATATGCCCCCCAAATGCCAGTGCCACCTGGCCATCTCCACAATGCCCCCTGGTGCATGTGGTGGTGTTCTGGAGTGGGGGGCTCTGGGGGAGCAGTTCACAGTGGGCTGCAACTTGCGACATGCAAAGCCATTGCACCATGCTCATGGCACTAGTATACACCTGCCACAAGTCACAGGACACAGGTGCTGGGGATCCTGCCTGTCTTGGAGTATGGTGCAGGGTCCCTGGGGCAGTGCCACATGGCACAACACACATATGCCCATGAGTTGTGCCATGCATCTTGGAATCGAGCCCTATTTCTTTAAAAGGAATACAATATACCTAACAAAGCAAATGTCCCAAGCCCATTGGATAAAAGTAGGCTGCTATACAATCTATGCTTTGGGATCTAAATCCTGGAACTGTATCTTCAATCTCTTCCTCCAAACAAATCCTAGGTATCCTATACTCCAGGCACAGAAACAGCTTAAGCAAAAATATAATTCTCCTTTCTACAATGTAAGCTTCAATAGGAAGTTGTCCTAATTCAGCTCTTGCAATTGCAGCAGGAACAGATTGGGGTATCTTTAAAATAAACCTATAAAGTTTATTTGGTTGGACTTCTAACTGCTTAGAGTCTGTTATCACCCAAACTTCTGATGCATAACATATGCCAGCATGAATTATAGCTTCCACAACCTTCAGAAGACCCTTAACTGTACCATTTCCCATTTGGGCTGAGACTCTGCGAAACACATTAAATGCAGTAATTGCTTCATGCTTGATATGATCTTGATGAATATTCCATTGAGTAGAATGATATAAATTTACCCTTAGATAAGAATATATTTTTACTGTCTCAATTTTTGCTTTATTAATAAAGAGAGTTGATGTGTTTTTCTGTTTCCAAATATTAGCATCTGGGTTTTGCTTATGTTAATCACTAGTTTATTTTCACTGCATAATGTAGAAAATAATGTCACTTTCCATTGCAACCCCACAAATGATGTTGGCAGAAGAACAAGGTCATCAACGAAGGCTAGCAAGGACATTTTTATTTTTGATAGCAGGAGAATGAAAATCTGGGTGTTCCATCTGAACTATAATTATGTTAATGTACAGATTAAATAGGAAAGGGGTCAAAAGGCAGAGACCTGTCTGACACCAAGGATTGTTCTTATTTCAGGGATAAGATCTAAATTTTGATTAATTTTAACCTTTTGCCAAGTGTCTTTAGGCAGTCTGATCAAAATGCCCAAAAGGACAGGATCTATATTATAAGAATGTAATAAGTCCCATAATAGTATATGACTAATCGAGTCAAAAGCAGACTTCAAGTCCACAAAAGCAGCAGTACAACCTTAATTTTTTAATCTTCGTATATTTCCAGATCAAATGGGATCAGGCATAACAGTGTTGCACTGTCCACCTGTGTGACCTGAAGCCATTCTGACATTCATTATACCAGCCCCCTCAGCCCACATTTGAAATCTGTCCTGAAGTATTCGACAAAACGTTTTTTGCAAAGTGTCAATAAGACTGATAGATCTTTACATCGCAGAGTCAACTGGACTTCCCTTTTTTTAAACTATATTGGGCATATAATACTTCCTTTCCAATCTGGTGCTATATCTGCCCCCTGTACATTTCTTATTGTCCCTTTCATGGATAGTTTGCCTCAACTTATCCCAATTACTAGTCTGAAATGTACTCCTTTCATTCTCCAGCACCATATTGTAGTTTTTCCTTGCCTTATTTAACTGCCTTGTGGAATTTCTAGTTGGATTATGGTTCACATTATATACCATTTTGTTTAATTGTTTTTTTGCCTTTTTACAAGTACTGTTAAACCAAAATCCTGCCCTGTTTGGTTTGTTCGTTTTAGACAAAAGTGGTTTAATGTGATTTAGAATCATACTCAATATCAAATTTTGGTCCAGTTCATTATTCATTTCTATGATATTATGCCTCAGTTCTCTGAATCTATCAGATTCCAATATCCCTATTAGTGTATTAGTTACAGTTGGTGTCCATTTTATCCTACGGGAATTTCTAATTTCACATCCTGTCGCCAAGGCAGCATTCTCACTGGAATTCCTAAGTCTTGTTACCAGATCATATTCCAGCAATAATGGGACATGGGCAGATACTGGGTGATCCAACAAATGTAGTGTTTTGATTTTTCTACTGCATACATATTTACCCAGAGCAAATCTATAGTAGATGAAACCAGAGGGTTGGTATATGTGTATGCTTCCTCTAGGTCATCAATCACTCTGCCATTCATGAGGCAGAAGTTAGTGTCAATCATGGCTTTCAAAACAGACCTGCCCTGTTTGTTTGGCTTGCTATCCTTTGACTGTCTTGTTAGTCTTAGGTCACAATTTGAAGAGACATACATAGGAGGTTGAGTAAAACCTTTACATTCTGCCATGAGTTTGTGGCCAATTCTTGCACTAAAATCACCCATCACTATAATTGAATACAATGGGTGAGATATTCAGAATGGTTGCACATGGTGCAACACAGTTGAGCCATGCACAACCCTCTGATGCACCCCAGCACAATATTCAACAGGGGAAAGTGCGTGGCACAAATCCCGATGTGCTGGGGCACATCAGTAACATATGTGGCACAAGAAGGGGTGCATGCAAATGCATACCCCTGCACATCCCAGTATTCAGCAGAGCCCATACAGGCGCAAACCCTACATGCGCCGCATACAGTTGTTCCAAAAAATAAAGGAGCAACAACCGGCCACCCACAGGTGAGCTGCTGTATAGCAGGGTGTAACCATGGCAGCTGCTAGCTGTGGGTGGCCATGCGAGTTCCAGCAACACCCTCAGTTGGGTGGCACCCCCTCATGCCTGATCACGGGCATATGTATAATTAAACATCCTATATCCTTGGTGGTCCAGTGGACTGCTGGTAGCCTGATTGCAGGCATATGTATAATAATAGAAAGTCCTATATCTCTAGGGGTCCAGTGGACCACTCGCAGCCTGATTGCGGGCATATGTATAATAATAGAAAGTCCTATATCCCTGGTGGTCCAGTGGACTGCTCGCAGCCCGATTGCGGGCATATGTATAATAATAGAAATTCCTATGTCCCTGGTGGTCCAGTGGACCACTGACAGCCTGATCACGGGCATATGTATTATATTTAAATCGTCTTATATCCCTGGTGGTCCATTGGACTGCTTGCAACCCGATCATGGGCAGAAGTCTAAAGGAAAAATAAATCCCATCCCTGGTGGTCCAGCGGTAACCCCCTTCCCACCCTTCCACTGGCCCCCGCCACCTCCCCCAGTCAGCAGTGGGTAGCAGCTCCCCCACCGCAAGCCACCTGGCGCCCACCGACTGACTGCGCACACAGGTACAGCTGTCGCCCATTGGTCCTGGCATTGAGCCAATGAGTGTGCAGACTGTGCCGTACTCCTACCTGTCCAGATATGTGAATGAATCCCATTCGCATATCTGGACTAATAACTCAATATAATCTGCATGCCTGTTTGCCACGCTGTGGACCAATGGGCATACAGCTGTACTGTCGCCAGTCGTCGGTGGGCGAGACAGGTGGGCTGAGGTGGGAGCTGCCACCCACAGCTGACTGGGGAAGAGGGGTGGTGGGGCTCAGTGGGAGTGGAGGAGGAGGCCTACCGCTGGACCATCAGGGATGGATTTAATCTTTCTTTAGACTTCTGCCTATGATTGATCTTCGCTTAGTCCTGACCACCAGGGATATAGGATGTTTGCTTTTCATACATATGCCCATGATCGGCTGCCAGCAGTCCACTGGACCACTAGGGATATAGGACATTTTATTTTTATACATATGCCTGCGATCGGGCTGCCAGCGATCCACTGGACCACCAGGGATATAGGACATTTTATTTTCATACATATGCCCGCGATCGGGCTGCCAGCAGTGCACTGGACCACCAGGGATATAAGACATTTTATTTTCATACATAAGCCAGTGATTGTGCAGTGGGGCACTTTGCCACTTGGGCAGGGGGCTTCCGTCCCCGATGGCTGTAGCCTGGCAGGGTACCAGGCGCAAATCGCTGGGGATGGGCGCACCTGCATGCAAATGGGGCCATAATGACATGCAAATGGACCCATTTGCACCTTGCATGCATTATGGCCCCATTTGCATGTGCAACTTTGAATATCGTGGTTGATGCACCTAGCGCAACTGTACTTGCTCTAGTGCATCCCCCTGCCCCTCTCTGGCCACTTGCACTGGTGCAGTGCCACTGCACCATGCACTATGCGGGTGGCCACAGAGCGATATTCAACGGTGCTGAGCCATGGCGCAGCACCGTTGAATATCACCCTGTCAGCACCCTGGCACATCCCAGTTGCACTGCGCCCAGGCTTGTGCCACAGCCTGGCGCAGTCTGAATATCCCACCTCATATGTATTTGTTGCTTATTTCTCCCAAGAATTCAGCAAACTTCCCCCAGTCATGCAAACTAACATCTTTTTTAGAATATGGTGGAATATAAATATTGAGTAGTGCAATTTTACAACCAACACTCTCAATCGAGATAGGAAAAACAGTATTTAAATTACACGCTATTTGTGTCACTTTAAGATTTAATGCTGTTTTGACATATATAGCCAGCCTAGCTTTGTAACATCTGTGTTTACTGGGATGAACAGCTGGTTTGGGCCTTGCGGTCCTTATCTGCCGTCAACTTCTATGTTTCTATGTTTCTATGTTTAAAATATCCAGCATAGCCTAGGATTAAGGGTGTTAGCTGTTGCCCACACCATGTCTCCTGGAGGCATAATAAACCATAAATCTCCAGAAACATCACTACATTCTGGGTCAACTAATTTGAGAGTTAACCCCTCGATGTTCCAAGAAAGAACTGAAACAGGAGAATCTTCTCATAAGTCACTCAACTGTACATGTGACAATTTTTTTATTTTTATTTGTATTTATGACTTTGATAACTGGGTAGGTGCATTCATCCCAGGGACCATTTTCAGGCACGACCCGGGCCACTTACAATGGCACACTGTTAAATAGTACAGTACATATTAATAGCACACAAGATACAATGTTTGTTAATCCAGAAGAAGTTCCAGCAATGGCTCAAAACTATTTTTTCTTTCAAACACAACATGCTGGTATCTTTCCTTATGGCTCTCTCTTAAAACCCTTGGGTGTACCAAGTATAATCTGAATGAATCAAGGATCTGTGACTTCCTCTGGATTGTCTCTACATATTTAGGGCTTACAAAGGTTATGTCCATTTGAGGGGTAGAAGAATCAGAGTCATGTATTTTAAGTCATTCAATAGTGCTCCTATAGAGTAGGAAATCCAAAAGTTAGCTAAGTAAGCAGCTATCTCATGCTTTGCTTTACCAACTGGAGTTTTAGACTGCATCTTCCATACAGATAAGGTTGGTGTTTTGTGTTCCCACACTTGAGTTCTTGACTCATTGCAGTCAGAAATGGCCTCTAGTATACCGTTTTTACCTGTCTGAGAGTGTGCCCATGCCTGAAGAGTATCATTTGGCTCTTCATAGGCTGCAGGCACCTCATAAGGGGAAACATGTACATACATTTCTTCTTTAAATCCTCCTCTTGTTGCCAGAGTATTTCTGCCAACGTAATGCTAGAGCAATAAACCAGTACACAATGCTGATGATCTTTGCTTGGTGGCCTGGAGACACTAATTCCCTCCACCGGAAGGGGTAAGTGCAGTAATCTAGCTATTCACTCTGTTAGTTTTGCCTCTGTTTCCTGAAATAACTTACTAATGCCATATATCTGAATTAAGTGCTCAGAAGGTATCTGGTGTGTTCCTACTAAATTCAAAGTGCAGGGTTCTGTGGGACCCATTTGGACCTTGGTCTCCCCGTGGACTACCATATTCTGTTGACACACCATCATAGGATTCTGCACTATATTATCCATCCATTCTTGTCTAAATGACATTCTCCTCTCTGCCTCCTGTATTGCTCCCATATCATTTGCAATTTCTTGCCTATGTTTCTCATCCGGTTTACACTTTGGAATTTGATCAGCTACACTAGCCATTTGTATATTTACAACTGCAGTCTCATGATTATTAACATCATGGCCCAGTTCAGGGCTCTTTTTCCTTCTTTTTTTGTTTTGGTTTTAAATTTTGCTTAGCCTTAGTTTTGCCTTGTTGCTACCTACTCACATTTGTCTTTTGAACTAAAGGGTCACTGGGTTTAAAAAAAGGGTGCGGCAGGATAACCTGGAGAATCTTATTCTCAGTAGATATTTCCTTTTTATAGATATTTTCCATTGTAACATCAGGTTCCAAAATGGCTTTTTCTGTTTCACTATATAATTTCACTAGCATAGTTTTATTATGCAAAACATCTGTACTAAGGTTAGCCAGTTCCTTCTTGATTACCCATAAATTCTTTAATAACATAATATTAGCACAATATGGATTCTTAATAATTTCCAGTGTTTGCGTGGAAAGTGAAGAGGCAGATGTGAAAACTCCTTTATTCTCAAAAAACTCATTATTATAAATGATCTCTGTCTCACATGAGACATGTCGTACATTTTTAGATTGTACACATGTCTCCTCTGTTTCCAGAGAAAACATCAGTGGATGTGATGCAGAGGTAAATGGGGTTGAATATTGTGGTGAGAACTCTTCTGAGTAATTTTCCTAATTTTGCACAGCCACTGATTTCTTGAGACCTTTTATCATCTGGTTTAAATCTTTGATGACCATACTAAGGTTATCTGTACTAGGTATCAGCTTATCTTAGAACCCAATATTATATAGGGGATCCTCTTCCTCTGAATATGATAGTATCAAAATGGTAGCTATATCAGTGTTTCCAAAAGCCCCAGAGTTTAAATACGATTCTGAGGACTCCAGGGCACTAATTTAATCTATACCACGGAATTCAGGGGAGGTTGTTCTCATCAGTGGAGGTGACAGGTTAGAAGATTCAGAAAGTCTTGTTCCAGATAACCTATCCCCTATCACCTTTACTTGAGCATCTAGATGTATGGAGGAAATTGTTTTGGTCACTGGAGTAGACTGTAAAGTCAGTTATTTTCATTTAGCATAATTTTTTTGCTGCCAATTGAGATGCAGTCCTCTGTTTTATTCAGAGGGAGAATTGTTCTAGGGCTTTTCATGTTCTGGGTGGACATCCACCACATCCATAATCTCATTATTTTTGTTTTTTTGTTTATTTTTCTTCTTTCCAGTCCCCTGTTTAATGCTTATTTTTAGAGTTGTAAGTTTACCACTTTGTGTGTAAATCATTTTCAATATTGTGATAATAAAATAGTTAGAAGGAGAAAAGAATAAAACATAGAATAAGGTCAGTTAGCAATACTAAATATACAAAAATCAATAAATTATATAAAATATGAATGGGTCTATTAACCCCAGTAACACCCAAGTTAGACAGTGTATCTATAAAATCAGGTTAAATTATATCTTCAGAGCCTTTAAAGAGTAACCATTAAGTGCAAAGTAGCCAGGAGTAGCATATGAAAGTTCTCCAGGTCCTTTGACAATTTCTTGGACCAGTCCAGTACTTTGATTTGGAGTTATCTTCAGTCTATCTACCAATCATTAAAACAAAGTCTGATTTGTTATCCTTCTAGTCCCTTAAGTGCAGAACTTGAAAAGCCTGTGAAGTGTTACCAAGAGGTTTTACTTCTATCATGCAATCTTCCGGCAAAGGTCTGTTTGGTAGCCCCACAGATGCACATGTGGAAAAAGTCCAAAAGGCAATAGACTTGCTTCTGCCACCACTCGAGGAGACTCCAGTAGCTCTGGTGCAGGCCTCTAAAAGTGGAGGCAAGGCTTTTTTCCCACTAAAAATGATCAAATTTATAGTCACAATTCAGCCCATACAAACAATAAATTTATAATCACAAACTAACTCTAGAAACCTTTAAATCAGCTCTGTGAAGCTTTTAGGTTACCTGATCTAGGACAGAGCAAATTTATGTGATTTAGTTTGGTTATTCGACTAGCAGAAGCACCTATTGTTTTTTAATGCTTTAAATGCCATGCTTCTTTTAAATGCCCATCCAGTTACAAGTGATCTCAACTTGCAATCAAATGACAGTTAAACTTGTTACTTACTTTTGGATAGCAACAAGATAGAAAGTAACATCGAATTTCACCGCTCTGCTGTGGCAAGGTAAAGCACCAAAAGGCAGGCTATAAGTAGGCTACAAGCTATAAATTTAGTTAGCACCACAAACTAGTGCACTAAAGCTATAAAGTTCTGTAAAGCCAACCATCTGTCTCCTGCCTCAATGTATCAACCAAGAAGATAACAGCTGAAGCACTGCATTTCTTTAATAATATCTTTAGCCCCCAGCTGCAGCAACGATTTTACCAGAATGGGACCCCCAAAGCTAGATTTTAACCAGAGATGTATTTAGTATGGCAAGAGTATAATGACCTAAAATATAGAAATGCCATGCTTGCTTAGTTTAAAATGGGTTGGTTGGTTCAATTAAGTAAATCAGTGAGCCAAATAATGTGTTTCAAATACCGATACCTGCTTAATTAACTTAGAGGCACATGTCATTTAGTACAGCTAGGATGAATCTAACCTATCAATCAACAGAGTTTATCAAGTTAATATCAAATATACTGAATACTAAGTATTAATATATACTAAATATATTAAATACTAAATAGTAAGTATTAAGTGCTTTAGTAGTAGAAATATTAAAATATGAATCCTAAAACAAACAATATTTAGACTGTAACAGCAAAATCCTAAAAATACTAAGTATTAATATATACTAAATATATTAAATACTAAATATTAAGTTTTAGGTGCTTTAGTAGTAGAAATATTAAAATATGAATCCTAAAACAAACAATATTTAGACTGTAACAGCAAAATCCTAAAAATACTAAGTATTAACATATACTAAATATATTAAATACTAAATATTAAGTATTAGGTGCTTTAGTAGTAGAAATATTAAAATATGAATCCTAAAACAAACAATATTTAGACTGTAACAGCAAAATTCTAAAAATAGTAAGTATTAATATATACTAAATATATTAAATACTAAATATTAAGTATTAGGTGCTTTAGTAGTAGAAATATTAAAATATGAATCCTAAAACAAACAATATTTAGACTGTAACAGCAAAATCCTAAAACAATATTGCTCTGCAGTCAGGGAATATTTCAATTTAAAATATGTTCAGGAAAAAATCCAAATCTAATAACACAGTGAATCTAGTGGTAGTTCTGTGCAACAGTTCTATATCTCTAGAATCCTTCTTTGCCAGAGATCTTCTAAAATCTTCTAAAATCATCCACTGTCTCCATAGCTTTTCTCTTCTCCTCTTCTCTGTTATAATTTACCACCAACCGGTCAGTGCTTGAGCCTTTTTGAGGGGCTCCCCAGCATCCCCCAATCCAACCACCACCATCATCAGTCTTCTTCCTGGAAGAAGCAAAGAACGCCTTAACAGGGGAGGCAACAGTGCCTTGCACAAGAAAATCTGGTAAGCTCTCTTTCACGACATAGATGGCATACCGTTAATAGACAGAAAGAAAGCCTTGAAAGGAGCCTGCTCCTCACACTTCGCCTCAGCGTGATAGTGTTCAGCTCAGCACTGCACAGATCTCTCTCTCTCTCTCAGCTCATGGATCAGCTACTCTCACCCCACATAAAAGATCGATTAATGTCATCTTCGGGTGCAATTTTACTATAGAAATTTGAAATCGTTGTACAAAAAATATTAAATCTTTTATAAAAAATAATAATTTAAACCAAAATAAATATGTTTCACTTATTGTCCAAAAAAAAACTTTGTTAATTTAAACATAAAGTAAAAGTATTTTTCACCCGTGATAAAACAAATGTTTTATAGCATAAAAAAATAACTACTTTTAAAATTGTGGTACAGACAGTGGGGTGTACATCTGCCTCTGCTGCGAGAGGCTGTGAGGAGACCTGGAAGGGGTGGCCAGGTAGGAAGGTGCAGGAGAAAGTGGAAGCTTGTTATTTTGGGGAAGGTACACAGGAGGGGCAGAGAAGGGGAGAGAGGCTGTGTTCACTGGAGACCAGGACCTTGCTGTGCTGCTGTAAGGAGTGCTGATGGCTGCATCCCTTATGGAGACCAGGACCTTGCTGTGCTGCTGTAAGGAGCAGTGATGGCTGCATCCCTTATGGAGACCAGGACCTTGCTGTGCTGCTGTAAGGAGTGCTGATGGTTGCATCCCTTATGGAGACCAAGACCTTGCTGTGCTGCTGTAAGGAGTGCTGATGGTTGCATCCCTTATGGAGACCAGGACCGTGCTGTGCTGCTGTAAGGAGTGCTGATGGCTGCATCCCTTATGGAGACCAGGACCTTGCTGTGCTGCTGTAAGAAGTGCTGATGGTTGCATCCCTTATGGAGACCAGGGCCGTGCTGTGCTGCTGTAAGGAGCGGTGATGGCTGCATCCTTATGGAGACCAGGACCTTGCTGTGCTGCTGTAAGGAGCGGTGATGGTTGCATCCCTTATGGAGACCAGGACCTTGCTGTGCTGCTGTAAGGAGCGGTGATGGTTGCTTCCCTTATGGAGACCAGGGCCGTGCTGTGCTGCTGTAAGGAGTGCTGATGGTTGCATCCCTTATGGAGACCAGGGCCGTGCTGTGCTGCTGTAAGGAGTGCTGATGGTTGCATCCCTTATGGAGACCAGGACCTTGCTGTGCTGCTGTAAGGAGTGCTGATGGCTGCATCCCTTATGGAGACCAGGACCTTGCTGTGCTGCTGTAAGGAGCGGTGATGGCTGCATCCCTTATGGAGACCAGGACCATGCTGTGCTGCTGTAAGGAGCGGTGATGGCTGCATCCCTTATGGAGACCAGGACCATGCTGTGCTGCTGTAAGGGGTGCTGATGGTTGCATCCCTTATGGAGACCAGGACCGTGCTGTGCTGCTGTAAGGAGCGGTGATGGCTGCATCCTTATGGAGACCAGGACCTTGCTGTGCTGCTGTAAGGAGCGGTGATGGTTGCATCCCTTATGGAGACCAGGACCTTGCTGTGCTGCTGTAAGGAGCGGTGATGGTTGCTTCCCTTATGGAGACCAGGGCCGTGCTGTGCTGCTGTAAGGAGTGCTGATGGTTGCATCCCTTATGGAGACCAGGGCCGTGCTGTGCTGCTGTAAGGAGTGCTGATGGTTGCATCCCTTATGGAGACCAGGACCTTGCTGTGCTGCTGTAAGGAGCGCTGATGGCTGCATCCCTTATGGAGACCAGGACCTTGCTGTGCTGCTGTAAGGAGCGGTGATGGCTGCATCCCTTATGGAGACCAGGACCATGCTGTGCTGCTGTAAGGAGCGGTGATGGCTGCATCCCTTATGGAGACCAGGACCATGCCTTGCTGCTGTAAGGGGTGCTGATGGTTGCATCCCTTATGGAGACCAGGACCGTGCTGTGCTGCTGTAAGGAGCGGTGATGGCTGCATCCCTTATGGAGACCAAGACCTTGCTGTGCTGCTGTAAGGGGTGCTGATGGTTGCATCCCTTATGGAGACCAGGACCTTGCTGTGCTGCTGTAAGGGGTGCTGATGGTTGCATCCCTTATGGAGACCAGGATCATGCTGTGCTGCTGTAAGGAGTGCTGATGGCTGCATCCCTTAACACGTTGCCTTCTTGATGCTCTCTGTGAGCACCTGGGCAGTCTGGTTCTGGTATATCATTTGTTCAGTGTTTCAGCTGATAGCGTTTTCAATCTGTGCCAAATTAAGTATTGTATTATCCTGTTTTTTATTTTGTTCTGTGACTAATTTTAAAAGTGTTTTAATGTTATCATTGTTCTCTTTTTGGACCTGAATCAGACTGTCCAGGTGTTCACAAATTGCTTCGGTATATGTGCTTTGTTGTTCTGTGAAAAAAACACATGCAGATACAGATCATTAGTGTAACATTTTTTTTGTATAGCTTTTATACTAAATGTGCTACTTCAGTGTTTTCCTACTGATACTGCTGTTCTTGCAATTCATTGAACCTATCACTGTGTTATCTGATCAGGATATGTGCTACTTTTTTACTATGTAAAAATACAACTATAGGATTGTCCCTTGAACCCCCCCAGAAATGAACCACAAACACACCATTCTTAAATCTTTGGATGCTTGTTGGCAAACATATTTATTAGTTACTATTGGCACCATCCATCCATCTACAGTTCAATTGTCATGTCCAATCACATATATTTAACATACTACCATACTAATTGCCAGCACATTAGGCCTTATGGTCTATCAAGTCTCCTCGAACCTCAGGTCCCTTGTTGGGAACCGATGACCCTCCTTGTGTTCAGATACTTCCCCTTTCTGTATCTGTCCCACTCTCTCTTGAAGCCCTCCACCATGGAAATCTGGACCAGCTCACCATGCAGCAGGTTCCAAGGTTCTACCACCCTCTCAGTGAAAAACCTCCTCCTCTTTCCCCCCCTCATCCTTCCACACTCCAACATCAAACCATGTCCTCTTGTGATACCTCCCTCCTTTAGTCTAAGGATTGCCTCTGTGTTTACCCTTTTTATTCCCCTGAGGTACTTGAAGACGTTGATCATGTTCTCCCATCTCTCCTCTCCTCCAATGAGAAGAGGCCAAGCTCCTCAAGTCTGTCCTCATAAGTCAACTCCCCCAGCCCTCAAATCATCCTGGTAACCCTCCTCTGTATCCTCTCCAGGAGCTGTAGGTCTCTCTTCAGGTGTGCTCTCCAGTACTGTACACAGTACTTGAGGTGTGGTCTAACAAGTCCATTGTACAGCAGCAGAATCACTTCCCTGCTCCTAGAGGTGATCCCCCTTATAATGCATCCCAACATCCTGTTTGCTTTGCTAGCCACTCTCCTGCACTGCTCAGAGTTATTCATACATGCATCCCCTATTGAGGCCTCCAGCGCCTCCCCTCCCAGGGTGTACCTGTGTTTAGGGTTTCCCCACCCAAGATGAAACACCTTGCACTTGATGATATGAAAATTAATTTCCATGTGTGAGCCCATCTTTCAGGGTGTACAGATCCCCTTGCAGGGGCATCCTCCCCTCTTCCCCATCAACTACTGCTCCCATCTTGGAGTCATTAGTGAAGACATTCATCTCACATCTTATACCCACCCTGATGTCAAATATGTATGCATTAAACAGGATTGTACCCAGGACCAAGCCCTGTGCTACCCCACTATTGACCTCTCTATGGTTCGAGAGCACCCACCGACCATTACTCTTTGTGTGCGTCCAGCTAGCCTGCTTCCTAGCCATCTGACCATCAGAAGGCCCACTCCCAACCCCATCAATTTTTCCACCAGTCCACTGTGGGGACCGAGTCAAATGCCTTGCTGAAGTCTAAGAATAGTACATTCACAGGCTTCCCCCTGTCCATTTCCAATGCTACCTATTCATAGAACTCAACAAGATTGGTTTGACATGATCTACCTGGCACAAACCCATGTTGTTGGCTATCCAGCCCACCCTCCTCCTCCAAGAACACCCCCAAGCATTCCTTCAGTATAATCTCTAATGATTTTACCACCACCGAGGTCAAACTGATGGGTCTATAGTTATCTGGTAGTTCCCTCCACCTTCTTTTATGGATGTGCACCACATGCGCCTCACGCCAATCCCTAGGAACCCTCCCTGTCTCAAGCAACCTGTTGAACAGCTCTGATAGGGGTGTAGCCAGTACATCCACCAACTCCCATAGTACCGTTGGATGAATGCTATCCGGCCGGGGATAATTATCTTTCTTCAGTGCCTTAAGGGCTTGCCACACCTGTTCGGTGGAGATAGCATCATTCATGCCCTCCACCTTGCTGGTCTTTCTATCCTTGTCCTGGTGTGAAACCCCAGGTATTCCCCTCCCTCCCTTGTGCACCATATCTGTTGCTTCCCTGATCCCACAGACTACTGCTTCTATCCCCCTTGTGCCTTGCTTTGTAAATGTCCCATCCTCTCCCTAGTGAACACCAAGGTGAAGTACTCATTTAATCTCCACCTGCTCCCTTGCCTCTTCCACCTACCCTCCATCTGATCTCAGTCTGCCAAGATGGCCCTTAGTTTTTCTCCACTCCCCGATGTACCAGAAAAAAACCTTTTTCCCTCCCCATGTCCCTTGTGCTAGCCACTGCTCTTTACTGGACTTTGACCCCCCGCACCATCCGGGTAACTTTTCTAGATGCAAGATGATACATTTCCATTTCTTTTCCCCTCTCAATGTTTTGTATTCTTTGTAGGCACCCTTCTTCTCCCTGACCACTACCAGAACTTCACTGGACCACCAGCATGGTTTATGTGACCTTGCTCCCTTATGCTTTACCTTAGCGCAAGTCCTGACTGCCTCATGAAGTCCCCATTTTATAACCTCCCAACTCTTTTCCACATCTGTTATTGTTGTAATCCCCTTCAAGTGACCCTTGAGAATATTTCCCACCACCTCCTCCACCACCCTGAATGCCCCAGCTGCCATTCCCACGAAGAACGCCCTGAAAAGGCGGGACTCCTGGGTGAGCTGCACATGCTCCATGTGGCCCCCAACACCTTTTCCAACAGCTGACCCCCAATCGGGTATCTGCTATCCTTCCTGCTCCCCTGACCTCTCCACCATCTGGTGAGCATCCTCTTGATCGTCCTGTTTGCCGTGGCATCTGGCCACTCTCTGTCCAGGCATACCCAGCTCACTCCTGCTAACTGAACCACTATCGTGGCATGCGCCATCCCTGATTACCATTTTCCTTCCCCCCGAGCCCTTGAAAGGGGGAGGTCTTGTTGATGGCTGCTCCCCGTCCTCCCCATCCTCTCTTGCCAGCAGGTTGTTAATGGGGCCCGTAACAACCTGGCTTGCCCTTTAATTGGCAAGCTTAATTTGCCGGTAATGCTGTTAGACTGTGTCTGAGTATGGTGTTTGCTTATCTGAGTTTGTGCTACTTGACTGTGTGGTACTATTGTCTCATTACTCTGTCTCCTGTGCATGTGTTAATATTGTTTGTAGAGTGCCATGACTGAGAAACCAGTTAGAGAAATGTTCAGCATTAGTTGCTTCATTTTTTTACAGTCCCAAGCAAAGTCTTGACATTCACTGATTCAAATAAGGTATGCCAGAAAAACATTACTATTGTAGCTGTATTCTTAGACATGCTCTTGCACCAACAGCTGATTTTCATCTTGTGTTTGCACTTTTCAAGTTCATGCAGATCCACCATGTTACCTACTCTATTCTTCACCCCATGCTCCTTGTCAACTGTGACAGAAAAAATACTAGAAGGCATAATTGCTTCATCTAAACTTAACTGTGAATATACTATCTGGAACATCAGCACAATGTGGAGATAGAGTTTTAGAAATTTAAACCATTGAAATGTTCTATATGCTGTGCCATAATGGACATGTTTGTAGGGCTTAACCTTAGCAAGAAAATGTCACTAATAGCTAGATAGCTGTGTGTGGGAATGTTGTAGTGGGAGGGGGTAAGTAGTAATGAGATCTGCTGGCTGAGTATAATATTCAGTGTGCTTTGATAACTCTTCTATGCACATAGCTGTGTGTGGGAGTGTTATAGTGGGAGAGGGGTAGGTAATAATGAGATCTGCTGGCCGAGTATAATATTCAGTATGCTTCGATGACTCTTCTATGCACATAGATGATTTTTCTGTGTTTCTTACCTTAAACCAGTTTCTGACATATTCAATTTGTGAAAATATATATAACATTCAATTTGGTTTAAAAATGTATACGTCTTTACGAGATTGTGTAGATATTATATGCAGTGTACATACGGTGAGATGGTTCAGGCTTTGGTTCTTCTGTTTTTATCACAGGCAAGGTCTTAATCGCAAGTGGTTCTGTAAGAAGGGAGAAAAAAACATTGACAATAAATATGGGTATTATAAAAAAACAGTTCTTGACTCTGTTCGGTTTGTTGTGGATGACAACAGCAATGATACAGTCTTGTTCTCATTGGTCGCATGACAAGGAGAAATCCTGGAAGCTCATTGGCTGAAGCTGACTTTGACACGTGATGATATATCAGAATATCGCAATGGTCAAAAATTGATTATGAAGATTTAAGCAATAATGCCCTCCAGGGTGTGGGTTGTGTGGGGATAACATCACACCAGGTGGTTGGGCATGAGGCCGCAGGCCGAGTGCAGCCAATACCTGAGGTGTGACATTATCCCAGCACAACACACACCCTGGAGGGTATTATTGCAATTATGCAATGGCTTGTTGTCATACAGAGTAACAAAAACATTTTAAAGAATATTTTTGTTAGTTTGGAAGAATATTTTTGTTTCTTAAGAGAAGATGCAAAAAAAGAGGTGATCTAGGTCCAAACAATCATCTGCAGGTTCACAGTGAGGCTGACACTAGACCCATGATGTTGTGCTGGGATAACATCATGGGTCCAGTCCCAGACTGACCAATCAGAGACCAGGTTCACAGTGAGGCTGACACTAGACCCGTGGTGTTGTGCTGGGATAACATCACGGGTCCAGTCCCAGACTGACCCATCAGAGACCAGGTTCTTTCTTGCCATTGTATGATAGCCATTAACTAACACTTTAGCTCCATTTTATTTTTGCTATAATACACTCCAGGGTGTGGTACATCGTGGGATGTCATCATTCTCGGATGCATGAGACACTCAGCCTGTGGCTTCATGCGTCACAATACACACAAGGTGTTAGGATATGTCATGATATACCACACTCTGTCATGTATATTTGTTTAATTATACAATGTCATGAACGAATATTGAAGTCTAATTGGTTGGTGTGTGCCTGACACTGTGATGGTATGTGAGTGTGAAATCATCGTGTTGGTTCATTGTTCAATAGTTGTATTCTCTCTTCAGAAAGAAAACTATTTTAATACAGTCAAAATCTACTGAAAATAGAATTAAAATGTTTTGTAATTTAGCCTGATAATGAACCATTGTATGATACCAATAACTCCCCACAGGCTGTGTTTAATTGTGTTGTAACATCATTCCTTGTGTGGTGGAAGCACTTGCTTTTGCCTTGTGCTGTAACCTAAGTCAGAAGTGACATCATAAAATGGAATGATATGGGTACAAAAAAAATATCCAGTAATATGATTGAATGAGAAGCTCAGAAACTAGTGCTTATGTTCTGTGATGAGGAGATTGGAATAAGGCCTTGCAGCCTGTTCCCAATGAAATCAACACTGCCAACCATTCCTGCATGTCATTACTAATGTGAGTCTTACCTTTACTCACTAAACAGTTTCAACTAGTCTGTAAGGAATATAACAGTGTTACATCCATAAATATCACAGTTGGATTTTAATTGCTGTCATGACACTCATCACAAATACATACAGAAGTCAAAAAGTAAAGAACTACAGTAGCTACAGTTGTTATATATGGTGTTTCTTTGCTCAGTATGTAAAATTCCCCTAGCATTTACTCATCCCCCCACAACAGGCCTCTGGAGCCCCCGCCACCACCATGGTAAACATATCAGTCTTGCATCTGTTTTACTATCACTATATGACAGTACAGGGTGTGCAATGTGGTGGGATGATTGCAGTTCTGAGGTGGTTGAAATGAAGGTGCTCAGCTATGCCTCCTGCCGCAGTTGAGGTGTGCTAGCACCTAACCACAATGCCTATCCTGTTGTACCTTACCCATTCATTGCTTTACACAGATTGTTAGTACTATTCAGAGTTTCCATTCCTGGTGTTTCTTTGATGACTATGCAAAACCCTCCTCCTATGCCTACCACTTTGTCAGAGAATTCTCTGCTCCTTATCTGTGACTGGATAAAATTGAGTTTCTGGCTGCACTTCAGGCCTATGTGTGTGTGTTTGCTTGTATGGAAGCTGACTTCTGTAGAATGTTTAATCCAGGGATCACATGTTACCATACTATGTGTGTGAGTGGGGGGGGGCATTTTACTGTTGGTATGATACACAGCTTTGAATTGTTCTAGTTTGTGGTAAAGAACCACACAATGTATTTAGTAAGAATAAAGTCAGATGACTGAGAGTTGCAAATCATCCATGGAATGCCTATTTAACATTGTTTAGGAAAATTCTGGTAAATTTTTGGGTTACTTTGAAAACTTTCTGAATGTATTTTTCTTTTCTTGACATCACCTATGGGGCTATTTTATATAAGCAATAAGACATGTCTGGGTGTTGGTAGTACTGAGATACATGTGCACCTAGAGTCTGAAGGCAGTTGAACTATGGTCTCGTGCCTAGCTGTCCCTCTGGGTGTGTGGGTATTTCAGTACTACCAACACCCAGCCATGTCTTATTGCTTATATAAGCACCACCATGCCCCCCTGCTCTTCCTTCTGACCATACAATATTATTTAATTGCACAATAGGATTATTTAATTAAACAGAGATTTATACTTACAGTGTAGAACTCTTTTGCCAAAGTTGGGCTTCTCTGACTGGAGCCACAGTTGATAGGCTTGGCCGTTCCAGGCCCAGTCTTTCTGTGATACCTTCCCCAACTTCTTCAGCTTATAAAACTTTTGGCGTACAAGCTTTTATTTTCCCCGGTACAAGCTCCACCTTTTATGTTGTAAACTTTTTTCTTTTCTGAGGTATTTGGCCACCCCCAGCCAGGTCTCTTTTAGAGGCATGTTTGTCGCTCGCATAACAATTTTTGGGTCTGCAATCTTTGACACAGCCTCCAGCAGTAGAGGCAGCTGTTCACTGCTCCAGTATCTTGGCATTACTGAAAAACAGGCAGACATAATGGGAAAAATGATTAAAATATGATACAATTTGTATATCTATGTATGTAAGCCACATAAAGTTCTAATAGCATTTTGCTTTTTATGATTCTGGGTAAATTCCGTATAACACACAACTAATGACGTGATTTATTAAAAACATAATTATAGTCTGAGTACTAAAATAATGGTCTATGATTGGGTAGCTGTCATCATTAACAACTTGTTCTTCATACTATCATAACACTGTATGGGCAATAGCCAATCTGCATAGGAAACTTAGAAGGTTTTGGCTGTTATAGTTTTTTACCCTGAATTGGTGGGACACTTGAGGATAGATATGTAAAAATATCAAGTTTAATGATGTTTATGTAGCAAGAAAGTATCTCCTTGACAGGTAGCACTGGCTTATGTTGTATGAATGCGATAGACAACACCACTGGTGTTATTGGAGAAAAAAAATTCACTCATGCCTGTGTTTCTATGTCATAACAATGACCGCAGAAAGGCAATTGCCGTTATAGTGAATGTGCATTGGCTAAAAACTATTTTGGAGATGTACACCCTCTTGCATGGCAAAGGGGTGTTGCTTACATTTCTGATATTGATGTAGGGTGCTGTTCCTCTTGCAAGCCCCAGCCAAGACCCAAACCTGGCACTGTTGCAGTTAAAGCCTGTTACCCTCTTACCATGCCACGGGGCAGTTTGGCATTCCTTCAGTGCAACATGGAACACAAACCCTCCTCCTATGCTACTGAGCTTCCCATGTGTGTGTATATATATATATATATATATATATATATATATATATATATATATATAGTGAGAGTATGTCACTATGCCTGCAGTCATCCAGCCCATCTAATAACCATGTGGTAAGGTGCCGCTATTAAGTTGCTGTTTTTGGTGTTTGCTCAATAGTGAATGTCCTTATTACAGCATGCCCATGCCCATACACTCCCCAACCCCTACCCTAACACCTCTATACCTCCCAGACCCCCACTTCCCCACACTCCCTCACACGCACACACACTTATCCACCCCCCTGCCCCCCACCCACTACAGTATGTAGCTGATGCCATTGTGCTGAACCAGGTGAGGTGTGATGTTATCCCAGTATGGGAGACACCCTGTTGTGCAGTATTGCTTAGTAGAAAACAAATTATCTTTTGTGTGTATTTGTTGTTCTATTTTTTGACAAAGAAAGTTGGCTCTGAAAAAAGCCTTTTGTTGGTTTGCCCAGTTTTCTAAGACACACTGTTCTTCAGATCACAGAGCAGATGCCATGTCAGAGGTCTTCCAAAAAAGGCAATCGCCTGTGTCTGAGAAGTGCACACCATCTCTTAGATACAGCAAATCTTTAAAATACTTGATTTCAGGATGACGTATTGTGTGCATGCCAGGATCACATAAAAATGCAGAGATTTGTATGTTCACTTTCTTCCTTGCCTTGTCGAGCTGATACATATCTTGATCTGCACACCAGAACATAAGCTCTGTAATATCTGAAAATATGATTTTACAGATGGGCAACATCTCTGTAAGTGAAGCTAGGTCCAGTTTAGTTTCAGCTACTAAATCTATTGACCCTTTGTCACCTAAATCATTCCCTTCTACATGGATAAGCAGTATGTCTGGCACACAGTGGTTGCTTGAGAGGTTTTGCATGGTTGGCATGTGCTGCTCCCATCTCATCCCTCCCTTGCCAAACCACTGAACCTTGCAATTGGGAAGGCTCAAGTCACTTCCAAAGTGACTTCGCTTGACATATTCACCACCTTGACTAACTAAACTGCTGCCTACCATCCACACCATGATTCTGGAGTTTTCTGCCATGCTCCAAGCTTCTTTAAAAACAGAGTGACAGAGAGTTCAGTAAGACAGTCTGAGTCTGTTGCTGGCTAGTGGCATCTGAACAACAATAGCAGCAATTTTCTAATTTATTTTGTATTCTTCCTGAGACAGATAGCAACAGTGCTAAACTAAATATTCATTGGCTGTTATCTCTTCTAGGGTGCCAACAGAAACATAACAACTAATCTGTGCTGAAAAATGTGTTGTTATTGGCTGTGGCACAGACTAAACATAGTTTTGTTTTGGTGGGAATTAATGCCTTTCTGACTGGATGCTTTGAATGAACGCAGCAGAAGATGCATTCTGATTTGCTGCTAGCAAGCTTGATACACACATGCTTGCTCTATGGGACTCCCTTTTGAACTGACATGTGTGGTGGTGAGTAGTGTTTCAAGGTCTGTCTTAAACTGTTAAAATGAACAATGAAATCAATAATTTAACATTATGAGACTTACATTACTGAAGATAGGAAGATAATACCTTTAAAACAGCACTACTTTTAACAGTTAACAATATCTGGAAGTTCACATTTTCAATTATCAATCAATCAATCAAAATCTTTGTTTATCCAGGCGAACATCATTGAGTAGAGCTCTTTTACAAGATGGACCTGGTTAGAACAGGGCCGGGTAACATCCATCATAAAAACATATAAATACATGTAAATAAGTATATAAATACAAACACAATGGTGCAGTAATAGGGGAGTCAAATGATAAAAGGAAGACAAGGCAAGCCATAACAGAGGAGGATTCAAATACTATGGGGCAGGTCCACCATTGAACCATGCAACTGTATATAAACCATGTTCTCTGTATAGAAGTACCAGTTAGTTCATTTACCAGGGGCAGTCACAAGTACTGGCCATGAAAATGGCTTGGAGAACCACCAACTAATGGCAGATGGGGTACCAGGAGGGGTATGCAATATATAAGTGAAGGATAAACATTGTGAGAAGTGAAGTCCCAAGGATAGGTCGGTAGAACTGATGCGATGGTGGGAGCCTACGGGGAGAGGGAAAGGGGAGTTAGAACTTTTATAGTATGAATGCGTGTAGATTGTGGATGAGTGCAGTATAGAGTTGTGAAAAGAAGGCTGGAGAAAGCGGGAAGATAGACCAGTATAAAAGGGAGGACAGAGGCATCAAGGTGTTACATGAAAGCATGATGACAGACCAGGGCCAAGGAGGAGACAAGCACTAGAAGTAATTCGTTCATGGTTAAATGGTACAGGTAAGCATGATGACAATTCATGGTCATGAGAAACAATTGCACTGATCATTTCTGAGAGGTGGATATAAGAGCTTGAAAGATGAGATGCCGATGGGTGACCTGAGTTTCAGTTTTTTTTGCAATTTATTCCACAAGGAAGACAGTGTAAAGCTTATAGCAGCTCTGCCAAAGCAAGAGCTAACTTTGGAAACCATCAGTAGGAGAGATCTGAAACTTCTCAGGGCATAATTGCCTATTGGTTTTATAGGAAGACAGCCTATAATGTATGAATTGTGAGATGATGTATTTAGTGTTAATAGTGTCTTGAAAGGCTGTTTTCATCAAAATGGTGGTATTTTCTTCTTCTTCTTAGTTTTTATTACAGTATGATTGGCTGTCTTAAAATATTTCCTGTGGTACATATTTTTTTTAAATTATTTTTTTTTGCATAAATTAGTGGTGTGGTATCATTTGCTATTGTGGAGTGTCAATCTTGTCTCAGTGGTCTGTGACTGGCTAGATGTGATATGTGGGTGTTTTTTTTTTCAGAAAAAAATGGCCGCTCTTAGTGGAGCAAGTTCACAATTTGGTCTCATTTTCACCAATTTACTAATTAATATGATGGATTTGTGTGTTTTTAGCAATGTGTCACAGGTGTGTAACTTTAATGCATCATTTTTGTACCATTTTCTGATTGCTAGCGTTTGTATAAACAGATTTTTCCAACTTCCTGGTTGCAAAGCATCATGGTAGGTAGATACAGATGGTCACAGAAGCTCAACAACAAAAAAATCTTTGCTCGGCAATATTTTTTTTGATCACACAAATATCCTAATGTTATGTATAGGGTAGACTAATAGTTGCTTGAAAACGTTCGTGCTTACATTTTTTTTACCTCGATAGCATTTCGCTTTTTGGACCACGACAACATGATGCATTCATATGCGGATACTGCATGGAGGTCAAGGAGTTTTGCACGTACATTTTTATAAGTCTTGTAAACATTATAAATTATAATTGGCATTAGTCTCGTAGCTTGATAAGTAAAGCTGTAACTTTTTTTGACCTTGGCAACACACTGTATTACAATGTTTCTCAGTCGCATAACTTGAGAACTTTAGAAAAACACACTTTTGGTACGTGACAACATATGCTGTTTTTTTATAAGGTTGAACACTGCTGTTGTTAAAACACTTAGGTTTGAGAACATTGTGCATTTCAATTGGGCTTGTTCACATAGGATGAAAACTTAAGAGATTATAGTAGTTATTTATGAGCTTAAGGTGTACAGTAACATATTATTCTGATTTTATTTATTTAAAGTGTTTATTGGGAAATATGTATGACTACAGAACATTGATACATCATTTTTTTTGTAGTTGTGTGATCCTGTGTCATTAAATTGCCTGAAACCTGTTTTTCTTTTTCGCAGAGAAAATGCCTACAAGACATAGACAACAGAGAAAGCGTAGAAGGGGTAAGTATAACAGTGATGTTAAATTGATGAAGTTTACTGTAGGCAGAAAAATGCCACAATGAAAGTAAAGGACAGTGCAAGGTCTGTTAACAGAAAAGGGTTACCTGGTGATTGTGAGATGCCTGCCTCAGTTTCTTGCTTAGAAACAAATGTACAGAGCTCGCTCCATCAGCATGGTGTTGCAATAGTGGTGCACAGGAGAGCTGCGCAGGTTGGAAACATTTCTATTGAAGCCCATAAACAAAAGCAGAGTTCTGTTATCTGTGGCCATCTTAGCAAATGTTTCCGAAAGTTACCTTCAAAGGCTAAGGTTGATTGGATTATTTCTACCATAATGAGATGTCAAGGCAAATGACTAAAGAGTAAACTGTCCTTGATGAAACTACGACTTAGAGCTCATAGATTTGTGAACATGGCACTTGCTGTTGTTTCATTTTTGTGGAACAAAATGATCAGAGAGACTGAACACTTCACTGCTACAGTGTAGTCTATTCACAGTAGACTCCAAAATGTTGACATTCTCAATAGAGACAACTTTTGTGAAGTCTTCCAAGGCATATGGCTACATAAACAGCACTCAGAGGCTTTTTGTTTTGCAAGAGTCTTATAAACCACTTTCCAAGGAACTTGTGATTTCTGTTGATGAGTTTGGCAAGGCTTGTAATGTGTTGAGTGTGACATGTGGTGAAGAACCAAGTGTTGCAGATGATGAAGTAGACTCAGGAAGTGAGGTGCCGACCAAAAGTTGTGCATCATGGAGATGTGAAGACACTTGCAATCTGAGGCAAGTGTCATTTGATGCTATTGCACAGTTTGTAAAGAACTGTCTTGCAATGAAGAAGAAACAGGTATACAGCTTGTTATATAAGATTGATCTTTGAGAAATCTGCAAGCATAAAGGGTTGTTGGGACATTCCTTGGGTTGCTTAGATAGCTGTGTGTGCAAAAGTGTATTTCATCACATGAATATGATTGCTGTACACAATCCTGCGATGCTCAGCGTTGTGTGCAAAATATACCAGGTGAGAAAAGCTGTGGCAGTACACAAACAGCTTGATGAGTCATTGACAGCAGGAGACATGGAAGCTGCAAAAATTGTGATACATGATGTGCAACATAACAGTAAACATTATGATGCATCTTGTGATGACATGTCTGCCACTGTATCATGTAGTCTCACTCTTTGGGAATCTGAGATACTGAAAACATTTGGAAAACCCATTGCCAAGTCTGAAATGGCTAAGAGAGAGAAGTTTGACTCTGTATGTGTCTCATGTCTCATGTCACAGATTACTTTACAGGTCACAGTCTGTAACAGTTAATCTGGAAAAGATTAAATTTTTTAATGACATGTGGGCATGATTGTTGGCCTACTTACTAGTAAAGAGTGAGTTTGACTTGGACCCAGTGGTCATTATATGTCACTACTGTTTGTCAAAGGTGAAAAGTAACACTCTGCCACCAAGATCTGTTTTGAACAATATGGAGACAGATGTCACACCTATTGAGATTGCTGCATCGAATATGTATGAGTGGATACTGATACAAACCATGAAACCCTTTCAGACAATTCTATAACTGAACACAAAAACATGTAAAGTACCCCAAAAAGAGCTTGTCAAGTCTCTGAAAGGGGATGTGATGTGTTTACCACTTCCTCTGAAAGAGAACATGGAGACAATCTCAAAAGAAAACAGTGTTATTATACTAGTAAACGGTGTACCTACAAAGTCCAAGGTCATTTGGCAAGATGTTGTCAATGTACAGAAAGTAAAAAGTGCTCTACAGTACCTGAAGAGCAATAATACTTTCCATGATGAGCTTGATGTGCATCAGCTGTCATGAAATCCTTTGAGCGACTGGTGCTGACCCATCTGAAAGACATTACAGTCCCCTTGCTAGATCCCCTGCAGTTTGCTTACCGGGCAAACAGGTCAGCGGATGATGTAGTCAATATGGGACTGCATTACATCCTGAAACATCTTGACTCCCCAGGGACATATGCTAGGGTCCTGTTTGTGGACTTCAGCTCAGCGTTCAACACCATTGTCCCAGAAGTTCTTCACTCTAAACTCACTCAGCTCACTGTACCAGCCTCCACCTGTCATTGGATTACAAACTTTCTGATGGACAGGAGGCAGCAGGTGAGGATGGGGATGATTACATCCAGCACCCGGACAATTAGCACTGGTACTCCTCAGGGATGTGTTCTCTCCCCTCTGCTTTTTTCTCTCTACACAAATGACTGCACCTCAGGAGACCTGTCTGTTAAACTCCTGAAGTTTGCAGATGATACAACGGTCATCGGCCTTATTAGGGACGGTGATGAGTCTGCATACAGATGGAAGGTTGAACGGTTGATCCTCTGGTGCAGTCAGAACAATCTGGAGCTGAATACTCTCAAAACTGTGGAGATGATAGTGGATTTCAGGAGGAGTTCTCCAGTATTGCCCTCTCTTACTATACTTAACAGCACTGTGTCTGCTGTGGAAACCTTTAGGTTTCTGGGATCTACAATTTCCTAGGACCTGAAATGGGCGTCCAACATAGGCACAATTGTCAAAAAGGCTCAGCAGAGGATGTACTTCCTGCGTCAGCTCAGGAAGTTCAACCTGCCTCAGGAGCTGCTGATCCAGTTCTATTCTGCAATAATTCAGTCTGTTCTGTGTACATCTATCACTGTCTGGTTTGGATCGGCCACCAAACAGGACAGAAACAGACTACAACGGACAGTTAGGACTGCAGAAAAAATCATTGGTGCTGACCTGCCCTCCATTCAGGATTTATATATGTCCAGAGTTAGAAATGGGCAGGCAACGCCACTGCAGATTTATCACACCCTGGACACAATTTGTTTCAACTCCTCCTTCTGGCAGGCGCTACAGAGCTCTGTACACCAAACAACTAGATATATGAATAGTTTTTTTCCACAGGCTATCACTTTGATGAATACTTGAGCCAGTCACACAGTTGAACAATCTTCGTGAAATAATCTGTAACATTAAATGTTTACTGTAATTATAAATGAAATTTTAGATGTTATATATATACATATGTACTGTATATATTCTGTTGTACATATGTATATATTGTTAAATTCACTTACCTCATGTATATAAAGTATCAGCTAATTTATTGCATATTTATTTTAGCATTTTGCACTTTGCATTATTGCATTATTGTTTTTATTGTTTTGTTGTTTTTTGGTTTTATTGTATGTCTGTTAAGTATATTGAGAGCAACGGAAAAAAAACGGAGTTAAATTCCTTGTATGTGTATACATACTTGGCCAATAAAGTTGATTCTGATTCTGATATGAGTGTTCAATTTGGACTAGTGGACACTAGGAAGCCAATCATTGAGATGGTCGATGCTGCAACTCATGAAGATGTGTATGAGCAGTACACAATTCACCCTCTACATGGTAGAGATCCCATTGGTGATAACATAGACCTGTATCAGATGAAACAGGTTGAAGGTAGCCCTGTCAGCATATGGGAGGAACAACTTGAAGCATGATGTTTTCCAGATCTATTCCCTAAAGGAACAGGAGGTTGTCTGGATGAACATGAGGTTCATATTCCAGGTGCTGAATACCTTGCATCTTTGGTGTTAAACAAGGATGGCAAATTTCATAGGAACATACAATATTTGTTCCACCTGTTGTGGGAGAGTGAGCTTAATATCCGCTCTGTGTCCATTGCACATTCACTCTGATTGACTAGCTCATTGGAAGGTATCACAGTGGTTGAATTTCTGCAATGGATGACAGAAAAGGACAAAACACTACAGGTGAATTTAACATCTTTACTCTCGAGTCTATGTAGCATGAAAGATACTGGTATTGTAGACACTTGGAGATCATGATTATGCTGTGCAAGTATGGTGCAGCTACTTGGATCGTAACTCTAAGCTGTGCAGAGTATAGCTGGGATGAGTTACTTGAACTGTTGAGGTGGGCCAATGCTGATATTGACAGCATTTCATCAATGACTCTTGGTGAGATGTGCTCTCTTGATCCAGTTTCTGTGTCCCAACATTTTCACCATTGCTTCCATGAGATATTGACATTCATTTTTTCAATCCTCCTCTTGGGTTAGTTGAACACTACTTTTGGAGGACAGAATATCAGGCACGAGGTGTGTCACACATACATGTGCTGTTGTGAATTAATGATGCTCCTCCTATTGGTGAGAATGAAGCAGCAGAAGTGCTGAAATTCATTCAACGTTATGTGACTTGCCACATCCCTGACAAGGACCATAGTCCAACATTCTGGAAGCTGGCGCAAAAGTTTCAGCGGCATCTTTGCAGGAAGTACTGTCACTGACCAGTCAAGAATCATAAAGAGTGGTACACCAGGTGTCAGTTTGGTTTCCCCAGATGTGTCTGCTGGCAAGGACATATGAATGACTTGTTCTCAGCAGTGCATCACCATCTAAAGACAAAGTCCACTAAGAGGGTATAGGAGTTACCCAGATAGGAGAATGAGGTGTTTATCAATGACTACAGTTCTACTCTTCTCCTGATGTGGCAGGCAAACATTGATGTGCAGTTTGTGGCAGATAACTCTCTGTCTCTTGTGCGTTACATTATATCATGCATCACAAAACATGAGCAGACCAGTTTGCTTGAGCTTTGGGAACATATAGCTACTTCCAGCCGATCATTGAGCTCACAGCTCTGCTCACTGGGATTAAAGACACTGTCTCACAGGGAATTCAGAGCATATGAGACCAGTGATCATTTGATTGGGACACACTTGTATGAGAAGTCTGACACTGTACAATTTCTTAATGTTAATTACAAAGAGAAACAAAATCATGTTTTGAAGTCTCATGATGAGTTTGAAGAACTCTTTGCTAACTGACCCTCTTCAAAACATATTTTGAAGAATAACCTGAGCGATACGTAGTACTCAAATCAGGCTGAGATGGATGGCATGTGCCTGTACCATAGTGTTAAGTGGTACAACTACAAGACTGATGCAACACCTGATGAGACTTGAGAGATTTACAAAGGCAGAGGCTTTGATTGGTGCCTTGCTAAAAGGAAGAAACCATGACTGACTGACCATTGTAAATTGAGTCTCTGTACCACTGACAGCAATGAGCATTACTACTTTGCTCTAATGTTCCCCTTTAGGCCATGGAGGGATGAGAGGACACTGAAAGGAGACTGTGAGACATATGAGGAACAGTTCTACCTTACATATGAGACCTTCAAGAGTGAACAGTCTGAAACATACAGATGTAGACTGGAATTAGAGAAGGAGCAGATGGAACAAGCTAAAAAACAGCTTGAGGAAGATACCCCAGGAAATTCTCATGAAAATATGGATCCTGAAGGAGAGGGTACTCTTGGAGCTCCTCTATCAATGAATGATCCTGCGGTTCTCATGAGTGAAGTCGAAAGTGCCATGGAACATTCTTCATGCAATAGAGGAGCCTACTGTACTGATTGACCAGTTGAATAGGCAGCAGTTTGCTGCTTGTGATGCTGTCACTGAAGCTGTCAGACATGGCATCCTTCATGAGAGGAAACAATGTACATGTGGAAAGTATGAGCCATTGCTAATGTTTGTTAGTGGTTCTGCTGGCACAGGCAAGAGTTTTGTTATCAAATCTATCACAGTGGAGATAAGAAGACATACAGGAGATGTGATGTTTGTAGCTGTGACTGCACCTACAGATTTGGCAATATACAATATTGGTGGTGTAACTCTACACTGGTTGTTTATGCTACCTGTAGAGCATGGGAAAACAGGAGAGCACCAAAAAATGTTCCCGTGAGGTGGCATCTGAGCTGCAACAAATGTTTTTCAAGATGAATCTTTTGATCATCGATGAGATTAGTACAGTCTCAAATGTCATGCTTTCATGTATCCATCTGCATCTCCAAGAAATATTTGGAACTGATGATTGTCAGCCATTTGGTGGGAAGAGTGTTGCTGTGTTTGGGGATCTTCTGCAACTTGCATCTGTGAACAGAGAGCATGTCTTTACAGCACTGACTGTGAAGCAAGCAAAAAACACAGTATGGTGTGTTGGATGAATAAATCTTTGTGAATTGTTCCTTTACATTGAGCTGTATGAAAACATGTGGCAGAGCCATGACTTGTGTACAAGATACTTTTGGATCAGGCTCACATTGGATTGTTGTCACAACAGAAAGTTTCTCTGTTGAACACAACATATAAGCACTGAGTGCAGTTCTTTTTACTGCTGCATGTGATGTTTTCAGTAATGTGTACTCAGATTCTGCTCAAATTGTATGTCTTATGCCTTGACTGAAGCAGTGTGCTGAATTTAACAGCATTATGTTGCAGAGACAGGGTCAAGAAATCATTACTCTGTATGTTGTTGACACCTTTGATGGTGCAGTCCTGTGCCGGAATCTGGCAGCAAAACTAACTGAACGTTTGTCTGAGCTAACATCAGATGTGTCTTGCACAGCTGGATTAGAAGCAGTTGTAACCTTGTGCTTGAATGCACTCATCATGCTACATCGAAATCTTGATGTCGAGCTTGGCATGGTGAATGTGCAATGGGACACATAGTTGACTTTCAGTACAATGTACAAAAGACATTCCTAGAGGCACTTGTTGTGAAGTTCAGCAACATTGAACAGTCTTTACCTATTTTGAGGATGACTGTAAAGTTTTAGCTCATGAAAGACATATATGTAATCAGGAAACAGTTTTCTGTGTGTGTTGCATATGTTGTGTCCATACACAAGTTGCAAGGTCTAAGTTTGGACTCAACAATGATCGACATAGGCACTGGCATCTTCAAAGATGGCATGAGCTATGTTGGGGCTTTCACCTGTATGGACTTTGGCTGGCTTGTATATCATCTGTATAGCATCACATAAAATACATGCCGACAGACAATGTATTGCTGAGTACAGCAGACTACATACTCTGCACCAGCCGACATTGCCTCTTATACTGCTACCTATGAATGTGGCAGACTACAATTCTACAGTGATGGTTTCTGGCATGAAAAAAGAGGTACCAGACAGATTGACAAATATTGAATGCAGACAGCACAAAGAAGGATTCCAGAACTCAACAACAGACAAGCTCTCCACCACATAAGAAAGCACTTGGGATGGCTGTTGTCCCAGCATTTGACAATAGCACTGGAGTAAACTGTTATGCAAACTCTGCAATGCAAGCATTTCTACATATGTCTCACTTTGTTGCCACCATCAAATCTTCGCATGGCACACCACTGTCAGTCACTAAAGAAAGTTGTGAATGATAGTGATAAGCATGACACCAGCATACAGACTCTGACACCCTTACGGATTGTCTTGGGTGGATATGATGGCCATCAAACATTTTCTAATAACATTCAGCAAGATGTGACTGAGTTTGTAATGGCTATCATTAACAGCTTGGAGTCAGATCACATTTCGATGCAACAGTACTTTACTGTCACGTATGTGACAAAGTACACTTGCCTGTCTTGTTGCCATTCACACAAAGAAGTAACAGAAAAAATGCTGTGGATTTCATTGTATGTTTCACTGGCACATTCTATTAAATTCGGACAACTGCTCAGAATTGCAGAGTGTGCCTGGAGGTGTGGTGGTAAATGGCTGTCACTCCACAGAGGGAAGAGTGACCAGTGGGGTACCTCAGGGATCAGTGCTGGGACCAGTCCTATTCAACATCTTCATCAGTGACATTGCACAGGATCTAGAAGGCAGAATTTCACTGTTCGCTGATGACACAAAGCTCTGTAACAGAGTAGACACACCAGAGGGTGTAGACAGAATGAGAAGCGACCTGCAGAAACTTGAAGAATGGTCAGGGTTTGGCAGTTGAAATTCAATGCAAAGAAGTGCAAGATAATGCATATGGGGCACAAAAACCCTGGCACAATATATCAGTTGGGGGGTGAGGATATAGTATGCACCAAGCAGGAAAGGGATCTTGGGGTTGTCATCTCCGATGACCTCAAGGTAGGGAAACAGTGTGACAAGGCAGCAGGTAAAGCAAATAGGATGCTGGGATGTATAGGCTGGGGCATCACCAGCAGGAAAAGGGAGGTCATAATTCCACCATACAAGACACTAGTGAGGCCCCACCTGGAGTACAGTGTACAGTTCTGGAGACCAGACAGGGTAGAGAAGGTTCAGAGGAGGGCAACAAAGATGGTGCATGGATTGCATCACAAGTCCTATGAGGACAGGTTGAAGGAACTGAACATGTACTCCCTGGAGGAGAGGAGGGAGAGAGGGGATATGATAGAGACATACAAGTATCTTACAGGGAGGAACAGGGTGCAGGAAAACACTATTTTTAAGCGAAAAAGATTTTCCAGGACTAGAGGGCATGGGATGAAGTTGGAAGGAGGACGATTCAGAGGAAACATGAGAAAGAATTTCGTCACAGAACGGGTGGTGAACAAGTGGAACACCCTGCCAGAGGAAGTGGTAGGGGCTGAAACAATCACGGGATTTAAGAATGCATGGGATAGACATAAAGGAATTCTAGAGGTCAGGGGTAAGGGGCAACAGACTTCAAGGAAAACAAACTGAACTTACAAGTTCAAATGGGCAGACTGGGTGGGCCATAGGCCCTTATCTGCCGACACTGTCTATGTATCTATGTAGGTGTACCTGGTGTGGAGGAGAGTGTGTTCAACCTCTTCTCAATGTCTTCTTTTAGTCTTGCAGAGATTTGATGCAGATGGACTGTGAGTCGACACACTGATCACTGGTTTTGTAGCTGGAAGAGCACAACTCATGGGAGCATGCGTCGATACTCAGGCGGTGATATCTCACCATGACGCATCTGTCCATTCAGGACATTATATTCATGGCTCAGTTACAGCAATGGCTGGGTGGAATGCAATGACTACATCAGCATTTTTAAACAGAGATTGCCTCATCATCTGAAAGATGCTTATGACCTGGTTCTCAAAAATTACAATGACCTTCACCTGGCAGAAGAGTAGTACATGGAAATCTTGTTAAGTTCTGTTTGACACACTGTTGTAGTCATAAGAGTGCTATGTGCAACCTTCCCTGGACATGTGCAGCTCTTTTCATATCACTTTATGAATTGTTGCAGTAATAGAGTATGTAGAAGCAGGTATTTATGATGCCAACAGTCAAAGTAGGTGTTGCGGTGATTTTATCATCAATACAGCCTAAGTGGGCCTTAATCAGTGTTTGGGCTATCTGCTTGGTCACATTACATACAACAATTGCTTTGACTGTGGAGCACTCTTATTACCTGTACATACTGTAGATATCACAGTACTATGCAATTGTGCTGTACTGATCTGTTAATTTATGCATTGCTGCAGCATGTTACATAAAATATGGTTTGACAGCTGTCACACCATTGTATGGCAATACTGTGCACCTTACATACATTTACAAATGTGACTACGGTTGTTGTTTTGCAATGTTCTCTTGTCATAGTGCACTATATACATGACTTACATCTGCCTAGTAATGCATGATGAGAGACTATGCAAGAAAGATGACACTTCAGCTTTGTATGTGTTTGCAGACATACTGTTCTACAATACTTTCCAAGCACAGTAAGGAAATACTTAATAGTCTATGTGTACCGCATGTCTTTCACTGATACCTCTATACTGTCCAGTTCAGATGGCATGTTTTCTGCCAATTTTACTTAGATGTGGGGACAAGACACTGTATGTAGACCTAAGATATGGAGGGTTAAAGAAACAGTCATTGTTAATATTGTGTATATATTAAAAGTTAAACATTTCTAGTACTATTATGTATATCTCTGTAAAGTCTCAGTACTGTTTCTTTGAGTTTTTTTTCATAATAATTTTTATTAAATATTTCCAACCATGCAATACTGCTTGTAAAATCATCACATAGCTATATAATTATTCAGTTCCATACATTTGTTTAAATCCATTCTTATAGGTTCACTTACAGTAGACTAATTTTAATAACAAATTCCATTTATCATTCCTAACATCATAAATTGTACCATGTGCAGCAATGTATAAATTTTGATCAATTTAGACTGTTTCAAGATAATCCAATTTCTTAGGGAAATGAGAGTTTAGTTATCTTGCAACCCAGCCAAAACAAAAAATGGTGACCATATACTATCGTAGTCATCTAATTCATCTAATAATTGATAGTATATCCTTTTGTTACTTAAAGCAAATTCCATCGGGTTATACCATTCTTATAAAGAGGGGCTTTCTTTGCCCTTCCAGTATTTTAATATAAGCCTTTTTACACTGAGGAAAGCATTGCACAGCCATATTTTTTGGAATTTGTTCAGTTCCAGGCAATCTGAGAATATTCCCAAAATAAAATTCAATGGAGAAGAGGGAATCTCAGTACCTGTAACCAAGTTGCAACCTTAAGCACCGCCTTCCATAATTCCCTATTCTTAGTACAATCCCAGATCATATGTAGAATATCAGTCTCCTTACTATTACATTTCCAACAATCAGCATGTCCCTTAACCCTTATTGTAAATAGCCACTTAGGACTTAAATAGAACCTATGTAACACTTCAGATTGTATGAGCTTACCTTGTAACTCCTTTCTAGATTTGTTGGCCATCTTCCATGTGGATTCCCAATCCTCCATAGAGATTGATGCTGAAAACTCCTCTTCCCAGGAACTCTTAGCCTTAAGTGTCAAACAAGAAGACCAAATATTAGCACAAAGTAGTTTATAAATGATACTAGCTCCTTTTTGAGAGAACCGAGCTTGACTAACTGCTCCCATTCCTCGTTTTGCTGTAATGTGAGAGAATCTGTCAGGCGGTTATTTTTCAAAAGTACTCTAAGTCCTAGATAGTAATGAAATTGATATTTTAACAGGTCAAATCTCTCTCTTAATTCTGTAAAGGATAAAAGAACCCTAGATTCTTTATCTATTAATTGGCCAATGTTTTTTGATCCCTGACTTCAACCACTCCAAATTGAAAAGGCCTTTCTTGTCTCCTGTGGTCATTGTGTTGTTCCAAATGGGCATGCAGGGAAAGAGAATCTTTCTTTTGTTTATTTTGCTTATTATTTTTTTAAGAGTTGTTACTGAACCCTGTATGCATGGGTTTCCCTCAATATGTAATGGCATTTTTATATATACCAAATCAGTAAGACCATGAGACATTAGTAATTCCTTTTCTAAGTCTACCCACAGAGGTTGTTTTGGGTCTACAGCACCTGGACTGACCTCATGTCTTATCTGTTTAAAAATAAATGCAAGTTGTTGTTTTTCCCACCAAGAGAGTGTAACTCCTCCTTGCTCCTTGGAACATCTTAATTTAGAAAACCCCAATCTCGACGGCCTGGTTCCCTATAAAAATAATTTAAGCATCTTTTCTAGACATTTGAAGTAACTAGCAGAAAGTATCATGGGGAGGTTTTGAAATAAATAAAAAGTTGTTGGCACCAGAATAATTTTAATAGCATTAATTTTACCACAAAGTGATAAATTAAGTTTCCCCCATCTTTCTAAATCTAATTCTATATCTAATAAGACTGGCTTATAGTTGAGCTCCACCATTGTTCCTATATCTGTCAAGATCTGCAGTCCTAAGTAAGTAATATCAGGCTTAAACCAATTCAGTCAGAGTTTCTTCATTAGACCTTCCATTTACTTGTCTGTTATATTACTATGGAGTGCTTTGGTTTTCCCCCAATTAATTATCAGACCTGAAATCAGTTAAAAATCTTTCAGGACCGTTTGTACTTCAGAACAAGATTGATTGGGTGAGCTTAGAGAGAGTAATAAATCATCTGCAAAGACAAACTATTTATGTTCTGTAGATCCTATTTTTACCCCTTTTATATTTAAGTTGTCATTAATTAGTCTGATCAAGGGTTCGGATGCTAGAATAAATAAGTAGGGAGACAACGGACAACCTTGTCTTGTTCCACATGCCAGTTTGATCTCAGGTGACAACATACCATTTGTTATTACTTTAGTGGTGGGATTTTCGTATAGTAAGGCCACCCAAGAAATGAATTTATCACCAAAACCAAACTCGAAGAGTGTTCTGAACATATATTGCCAGCTTATGGAATCAAATGCTTTGAATATGTCCAAAGACAGTGCTATGAAGGGGTCTTTAGATTTATTATTCCACCATATAAGATTTAACTGTCTGCCAACACTATCCACCCCAGATCTACCTGGGACAAATACTACCTGATCGGGGTCTATTAGATATGTTATAACAATCTGAATTCTCCTAGCCAAGATGTGAGGCGTTGTTTGTTTCGATAGAGAATTCCAATGCGCACGTTTACAACTCTGGTGACGTTATCGATGTGGGTCACATATGACAGGCCATGGTCAAGAGTGAATCCTAGGTATTTAAAATCTGACACTTGTTCACAGGTATGACCAGCATTTGTTTTGATGTCAAAGTGGTATCGTCTATGTTTGTTTTGCGAGCTGCAGAGGAGCATTGATTTAGTCTTTTTGTGGTTAAGAATCAGCTTGAGAGAAGAGAACCAGTTTTCAACAGATGAGAATGCGAGTTGAAGGTTGTGAGTTAATGGTTCTGGGTCTTTCTGTGCAGTGAAAAGCACAGTGTCATTGGCATAGAGGATAATTTGTTCTGGACAGGATTGTGGAAGAGAGTTTAGGAAAAGACTGAAAAATAGGGGACCCAGTACTGAGCCCTGGGGGACACCAGAATGGACTGGTTTGGAGTCAGAGAGATTACCTGAGATTTTTACAGTTTGCGTGCATTGGCAAAGGTAACTATTGAACCATGCTGTAGTGTCAGGGGAGAGACCGGTATTCAGCAGCTGTCTGGAGAGCAGGCTGTGGTGAACTGTGTTGAATGCTTTGGTTAAGTCAGTGAATATGGCTCCAGTTAAATTACCTTTGTCCATAGACTTGTGGAGAGCTCCAGTGAACTCCAGAAGGGCTGTAGAAGTGCTGTGCCCTTGCCTGAAACTGTGTTGCTGTGGACAAAGGATGTTGTGTTTGTCCAGGTAGACTGTAAGCTGGTTGGCTATAATGCGCTCAAGGGCTTTGGAAAGGGGGAGCAATATGGAGATTGGTCAGTAGTTTCCCAGGATTGATTTGTCACCACTTTTGAAGACTGGTGTGACAATAGCTGGTTTTCATTTGCTTGAGAATTGACTGAGGTTGAGTGAGAGGTTGAAAATTCTGGTAAGCGGGTGAAGCACTTCCTCAAGTGTGAGGGATAGCAGTTTCAGGTCCAGTGAGTCATCACTGGCTCCGGTCTTGGAGATGGCCCTTTTTATGTATTTGCAGACTTCATCTGAGTTGACTTTTTTAAAGTGGAATGGTGGATAGCTTGGGGGGTGGGGAGGGAAGTTGTTACAGGGGTGTCAGTTTCTGAGAAAAAGTCTGGGGGAAGGACACTACTGAGGTCCGTGAAGGCAGCGTTGAAGATGTTTGCTATGGCCAGTGGGTCAAGGGTGGTGGTACCATTGATATTCAGTAGAGTGGGGGAAGATTTGGATGGGTCCCTGAAATCTCCTTTATATTATCCCAAAAGACTCTCCCATTATCCCAGGTGTTGGTGAGGGTTTCTTTGTAGTAGGTGCTCTTTGCTATTCGTATTAGTTTCATGCAACTGTTGCGAGATTGTTTATAGGCTTGAATGTCCGGTTGGGCACCTGTGGCCCTGGCGATTGCCCAGAGGTGGTCCCTTGCATTTAGCTGTGTCAGAAGTCCAGTATTAAGCCAGGGACTGGATAGTGCCTTGACTTGGTGCTTTTTTACTGGGGCATGTAGATCACAGGCAGCATTGAAAGTTGTGATGAAATGTTCAAGAGCTGAGTCTACATCCTGCGCAAGGTGTATGGGAGACCAATCTTGTTGCAAGAGGCAGGATTTTAGGTGGGACAGTTTGCCATGGGGAGGACCCTTCTGGAGATAGTTAAGGGAGGGGGCTTGCAATATTTATTAAACCAGTTGCAGATAACAGGAGAGTGGTCGCTGAGTAAGTCAGAGAGGACAATGATGTTGCTGACGTGGGTTGGGTGACTGGTGAGGACCCAGTCCCGGAGAGTGCTGGTACCTGACTTGTAGTTCTTCCTGGTTGGGAAGTTGACCATCTATGTGAGGTTAGCTGAGGAGATAGCATCCTTGTAGGTTCTGGTGTCAGGTGCAAGCCAGTTGATGCTGAAGTCACCAGGAAGAAGGACCTCGGATTTAGAAGGTTGGAAACTAACAAAGTCCAATAGAGTGTGGAGACCAGTCCCTTGGTTTTTAGGTGGGATGTAGACAGTGACCACAGTGAGTGCTTTATTTTGTGCACCAAGGAGTAGTCTGACAGGCATGAATTGCGTAGGAGAGTCAGTAGGGGTTGTGGCAACAGTGTGTGCGGTGATGTTGTCTTTCACGTAGAGTGCGCGCCCCCTCTTGGACATCCTATCCAGTCTGTAGACATTATAGCCTTGTAGAGAGAGATGGCATGGTCAGAGGTTTTGGGAGTTAGCCAGGTTTCAACCACAGATATGACATCATAGTTATGCAGTTCAGCAAAAGTTTGGAGGGCAGCGAGCTTAGGTAGTAGGCCACAGATGTTGAGAGTGGAGATGGTGAGGTCTCCTACTGATTTTCTGGAGCTGACTGGGTTGGGGGTGATTGGGCCAGGGTTCGGGTGGACACTCCCAGACATCAATAGAAGGAGGAGCAGAAGTTTAAGAGCTGTGCACTGTTGGTAGTAGTAATCGATGTTTTGCCTCCTTATTTGCTTGACTGGATCCAGCACAGGTGCCATAGGTCCCAGTGTAATGCAATAGATAGTAGCAGGGACTGGTTTGCCCAGGTTCCAGATTTGTGTTTGTCAGCAGTAGGCCAGTCCTTGGTGGGGGGGAGCCCCGAGGGAGGGCTAGGTGAGTGGGCCACTGTGCCATAAGGAAGGTAGGGGGCGATTAGGCAGTGGGTAGAGAGAAGAGAGGGGTAGCAGGCACCAGGAAGATAGCTGAGTGGTATAAGAGAAAAGAGGGAGAGCAGAAGCAGGAGCTGGTGGTTTTGGAAAGACATGGTCAAGGAGAGTAAATGAGGTGGTTGGATGGAAGCGACAGATAGGAGGATTATAAGTGAAAAGGGACTGGTGAGGGAAGGACCGGTGGGTGTTGCAGACAGTTGTGAACTAGGCAGGGACGTACTGACAAAAAGGAACCCAAGAGTGTGGGTGGAGCAGGATCATAGTATCATAGTGTAGCAGTCCCACCCCAGTCCCCAATCATATGAATTCCCACCTATTCATATGAACAAATATTCTTCAAAGTGCAGCGGTCCCACTCCAGTCTCTGATCACATGAATTCCCACCCATTCATATAAATAAATATTTTCCATAGTATAGCAGTCCCACCCTAGTCATCAATCGCATGAATATCCACCCATTAATATAAAAAATGTTTCCATAGTATAGCAGTCCCACCTCTGTCCCCAATCACATGAATTCCCACCCTTTCATATGAATAAATATTTGCCATAGTGTAGTGGTCCCACCCCAGTCCCTGATAACCCGATCACCCACTCATAAGTTAAAGACACTTTTCCATGTTGTAGTGGTCCCACCAGGGTCCCTGATCACCCGATCACCCATCCTATAGTGAAGGGTCCT